>CM060420.1:13011304-23011304 GCA_030545235.1 Helianthus tuberosus | reverse complement strand
ATCATAATCATTTAAGAGTTCAACCCAACGTCGTTGACTCATGTTCAGCTCTTTCTGATTGAGAATTTGCTGGAGGCTTTTGTGGTCTGTGAAAACCACACACTTCGTTCCATAGAGGTAGTGTCTCTAAATTTTTAGCGCAAAAACTACAGCTCCTAACTCAAGATCATGAGTCGTATAGTTCTTCTCGTGAATTTTCAGCTGTCTAGACGCATAAGCTATGACTTTATCTCGTTGCATAAGAACGCAACCAAGGCCTAGATTCGACGCGTCACAATAGACAACAAAATCATCGTTTCCCTCAGGTAGAGATAATGTGACAACCGGTAATTTCTGGGTTATAATTACGCGATTCTAACGCAAACGACGAGCGAACACATTATTTACCAATGATTTAGTTTGCGACATCTCAAATTTATATATGCACATATAAATTAAATTAGTAAAATATATATATATATATATATATATAGCAATCCCATGCCTTTTCCTTTGCTCAGACGACTGTATTGATAGAAGTGGGAATGATGTGTTACACACCCAAACCATCATGGTAGGGTATGACTTGCATTGAGTGAACTACCATCAATTATGAAAAGATATTTAAATCTTGCTTTTCTAACATTCCCGTATGTAAAACTTTACCATCATGTTCTCATGTTCCCACAATTTATAAAAAAAAAAACAATAAATTATACCACAAGACTTCACCTTATATGTTTAAGACCTTGTGTCTTTTAGTTCTCATTCACACAAATAAAGAGGAGACCCTTCATCTTCTCTAACTTTCTCGATCATATACACACAAACAAAAATAAGGAGTTCATCTTCTCTAAATAAAATCACAAACA
The DNA here is from genome assembly GCA_030545235.1 of Helianthus tuberosus. NCBI lineage: Eukaryota > Viridiplantae > Streptophyta > Magnoliopsida > Asterales > Asteraceae > Helianthus > Helianthus tuberosus. The sequence goes on along the minus strand of CM060420.1, from coordinate 23,010,453 downwards.
CAGGGAACCCTTTATCTCCAAACAAGCACATCTCTCGATCTCTTATACAGACACACACATACATTTACCCAACATCCTCTCATTTCTACTTAATCAGACACAAGACATCCCTCAAACCCTTCCATCTCCCTCTTGGTCCGATGGTCACGGCAACCGGAGCCGGAGATGATGACCGAGCTCCGGCGCCTCTTGTCTTCTCCGGTAAGTAAACATGGCAGCCCTCCCCCCTTCTCGATGGCATGGAGGCGGGACACAAAGAACGAGAGAGAGAAAGAGGTGACGGAGCAAAAGAGGTGCCGGCCACCATACGCGGCGGCGGCCGGCGGTGACAGCGGCGGTGGTGCGTCTGCGACTCGGGTCGGATCAGGAAAAACTCGAGATGTGACAGGTTAGTTGATTCATAATATTCTAGATTTCAGTTTCGGTTTTCAGCGGAATTTTGGTTCGGGTTTCGTTGTGGTTTCGATTTGGTTCAGGCGACAAGAGGTGATGCTATGTTGAAGAAGATGAGGTTCTCGTGTTCGGTTCAGGTTTGCTCCGGGTTTTCTTTTCGGGAGTCTCGGGTCACAGCACGGGTCGGCCTCGAGTTTACCTTGGTGTGGATTGCAGGAGACAACGCGGTCTCGGGTCAGCTACGTGAATACAAGGAACAGGAAAGCTGTGATTTGGAGGTGGTTCGGGCCCTACTCGGGTCAGACGTGGTGCAAGTTGTTTTGGAGCGGCTCGGTTTCGGGTTCTTACGGTCAGATTTGGTTTGGTTTTGATTTGGTTTTGATTTGATTTGATTTGATTTGGTTTTGATTCGCGGCTCATACGGTTCACACGGTTCGACAGGTCTGTTTGGTTCGGGTTCAGTCAATACTGGTCAAACGAAGTCAACGCCGGTCAAAGGAAGTCAACTCAGTCAACAGTTCGGGTCTCGGGTTACGGGTCAGATTTGGAAGCGGTGAGATCGACTCGGTCAAACCGAGTCGACTCGGTCAAACCAACCGGTCAACTCAGTTGACTCGGTCAGCTCAGTCAAACGTCTCGACACGAAGAGTGGTAATAGTTAGCTTCGCGTTTAATATTTGTGTTTTATATAGATCTAATCTTACGTGAACGAGCTCAAACCGATTTAACTATAATTTACATTTGATATATATTTGGCAAAATTTCATATTGTTGAATCTTGATTGAATCTTGTTGAATCTTGATAAAAATAACGACAACTTGTGTTGTCGGGGGTGTCCAAAAACAGAGGAAACTCTGCCCATTTTTTTGAGAAAATCATTGAAATAATCGCGTTTTACTATAAAATAAACTATCGGTTTCAAACGATCTTTTAGAAAAACAACACGCATTCGTTTCATAAAATAAATATAGTTTATATATTTATTTCAATTATCCAACATGAACTCGTTTTATAAAAATAAATATAGTTATATATTTATTTTCAATAATAAACAAAACGAATCCTTTTATAAATAAATATATTGTTATATATTTATTTCGGATATCAAACTAAACGACGATTCTTTTATAAACTTAAATATAGTTTATATGTTATTTCGAATATCAACGACACGAATTCAATTTATGAAAATAAATATAGTTTATCTAATTATTTCAAACTTCAAACAACTCGACGATCCTGTTACAAAATAAATATAACTTTCCATATTTATTTTATACGCCCAAACGACATATACATATGTTTTGGCAAATATATACAAGACGCAATATATATAATACAAGTTTATTATATATATTACTTTCATACAAATATTCCTATACACGCAAACGACTTCTCGGGGCGACAAAGTTTAACTTAGTCATTTTCGTTAAATTAACAACTTACCGTCCAATCGTTCGGTCAACGATTCGGTAGAGCTCGGTAACACGCAGTTTCATTACCGCATTTATTTAGAAACTTATAAGATATTCCGTGTTAGGAATATTGTAGAATGCACGCTAGCGAGTCACATCTTGGAAATGACATCACGAAGTCATAATTAGCTAGCTTTGCACAAGGCAAATCAAGTGAGTTCATAACCCCATCTTTTTACCGTTTTACATTTTTATAAATGTTTTTGGGGTTGAAAGACATGCACGTTTTGCAAGAACATACAAAGTTTTGAACGAACGAAAACTCATATTTCTAAATTATGTTACGAATTGATTATACTAAAGGTTCAGCCTTAGAGGTTGGGGAGGTTCAGCCCTAGAGGCTGGGGTAAAATACAAGTTACAATTATTACAGACATTTTTATACACGGTAAAAAAACGATTACATACAGTACACAAAACTCTGAGAGTTTAGGAAACATGCATTTAAGACCTTCGGAAACTTATGTTGAAGTTCATTAAAGGTCATCACGTAGGAACCGCGAATATTAACTCGGGCACACACTATTATCTATTTTGTCTATGATATTTTAAATTCCCGAGCAGGCAGCCTACGCATAACGAAACGCTAGTGCACGAGAATACATGGAACTTAAATTTTACGTCAACGGATGTCGGAGTACATCACATTCTACGTGGAACGTAACGCTAGTGCACAGGTATACGTGAAACTTAAGCTATACATCAACGAAGGTTGAAGTACGTCACATACGACTTTCGAGGAAGCGGAAATGGGCACGCGGTCCTGCAAACGACACGAGTCATGCTAAGGAGAAGACGCATGCCTTAGTATTCCCCCTATCTTATTAACGACGAATACGCTATGTTCGACATTCCATGGTAATGTCACCTAACAACTGGTCGTCACATGAAACCCCGGGTAAAGTCCTTAAATTTCTTTTATTGAAAATTTCGACTTTCACATTTACTAAGTAGATTTTCGTATCTCTACTCCTCTTAATGGTCATTGTATCACGATCATTTCTTTCAGTATAGCGAATATTCATTTGCTTCATTTCTTGAAAAAAAAATTCATATGTTACGCATGCATCGGTTTGTTACGCATGCGGTTTCGTTTCGAATAAGCGTTTCATCAAAGTTCAAATATTATTTTGCTAAATCTAGTTATCGATTTGTGATTCGAATGACCCGCATTATTGTGATTGTTGGCTCCTTTGTTATCAAGTCAGCACATTTTCTTGAAAATTCTCCTCTTTTCAAGTTACATACATGGTTTTTTTTTTGTTGTGACCATGCCGAAAGTTTTCTTGTCGATACATGTATTTATTGTTGGCTTGCGCTAAAAACAAGTTCAATTGTTTGAACTTGTCCATTACACATATTCACTTCAGACCATCATATGATGTATTGGGAGCATCATATTCAAAAATTCGTTTTAACAAGTGTTTCATTTGTTTCGAGTCGTAGTGGACTTGTTTGGTCTACGACTCCATTAAATTGTTTGCTGATTTCGACACCTTGTGGTGGTGTTTTCATTAATTCAAAGCTTGCGCTCAGCTCGTTTACATATCCTATGCACGAATTTAATTATTTGGTTATCGATTTAGATTAAACCCGCTTCGATTTATCATATTTAAGCGATCTTAACACAATTGTGTGTTATGACGATGGTACACAAATTCATTGCATACTCCGGTGTTCCTACTAACGGTTCTTTCAACATCGGTCGAATATTTTGCGATATTATTGCTTCTTCATCTTCGATCGAAAACATTATTTATTTGATGTTCCATTTTCAATTGAAAATCTCTCGATGTTTGTTGGAACAAACATTCATATTTACTTCATGGCGCTTTCATTTAATCTCAAAAACAGGTGATACTTGTTCGATCACTGCTTTATTGAATTGTTTCATTCATTACGACACCTTGTGGCGTCGGTATAACTTGAAGCTTGTGCTGATCACGATCGAGCGTTTCATGCAAACTATTACATTTGAGATTGTTGATTCTAAGTTCATCCAGTGGATGTTATTGCTTCTAGAACTCATTTACATGTTGTAAACATTCATATGGAATTCGATTGGTCGAAGTTCCTGTTCATTGTTGGATCCCTGTTAACTTAGTCACATTGGTGACTGTACCTATACGTCTTGTTCCCTTTGACATCAATTACTAAGACACATTTCTTTTAAACCGTTGGGATTCCTATTGTGGAGGAATGTCCTTGAATTCACATGATTTGAATAAGTCTTGATCCGATTTGTGGTCACACACTTTGATACTATTCGTAAATTACCTACAAATAACGTAACTCTAAGGAGTTAACGTAGTCTAAATTTCGAGGACGAAATTTCTGTAACAGGGGGAGAATGTGACAACCGGTAATTTCCGGGTTATAATTACGCGATTCTAACGCAAACGACGAGCGAACACATTATTTACCAATGATTTAGTTTGCGACATCTCAAATTTATATATACACATATAAATTAAATTAGTAAAAAAATATATATATATAGCAATCCCATGCCTTTTCCTTTGCTCAGACAACTGTATTGATAGAAGTGGGAATGATGTGTTACACACCGAAACCATCATGGTAGGGTATGACTTGCATTGAGTGAACTACCATCAATTATGACAAGATATTTAAATCTTGCTTTTCTAACATTCCCGTATGTAAAGCTTTACCATCATGTTCTCATGTTCCCACAATTTATAAAAAAAAAACAATAAATTATACCACAAGACTTCTCCTTATATGTTTAAGACCTTGTGTCTTTTAGTTCTCATTCACACAAATAAAGAGGAGACCCTTCATCTTCTCTCACTTTCTCGATCATATACACACAAACAAAAATAAGGAGTTCATCTTCTCTAAATAAAATCACAAACACAGGGAACCCTTTATCTCCAAACAAGCACATCTCTCGATCTCTTATACAGACACACACATACATTTACCCAACATCCTCTCATTTCTACTTAATCAGACACAAGACATCCCTCAAACCCTTCCATCTCCCTCTCGGTCCGATGGTCACGGCAACCGGAGCCGGAGATGATGACCGAGCTCCGGCGCCTCTTGTCTTCTCCGGTAAGTAAACATGGCAGCCCTCCCCCCTTCTCGATGGCATGGCGGCGGGACACAAAGAACGAGAGAGAGAAAGAGGTGACGGAGCAAAAGAGGTGCCGGCCACCATACGCGGCGGCGGCCGGCGGTGACAGCGGCGGTGGTGCGTCTGCGACTCGGGTCGGATCAGGAAAAACTCGAGATGTGACAGGTTAGTTGATTCATAATATTCTAGATTTCGGTTTCGGTTTTCAGCGGAATTTTGGTTCGGGTTTCGTTGTGGTTTCGATTTGGTTCAGGCGACAAGAGGTGATGCTATGTTGAAGAAGATGAGGTTCTCGTGTTCGGTTCAGGTTTGCTCTGGGTTTTCTTTTCGGGAGTCTCGGGTCACAGCACTGGTCGGCCTCGAGTTTACCTTGGTGTGGATTGCAGGAGACAACGCGGTCTCGGGTCAGCTACGTGAATACAAGGAACAGGAAAGCTGTGATTTGGAGGTGGTTCGGGCCCTACTCGGGTCAGACGTGGTCCAAGTTGTTTTGGAGCGGCTCGGTTTCGGGTTCTTACGGTCAGATTTGGTTTGGTTTTGATTTGGTTTTGATTTGATTTGATTTGATTTGATTTGGTTTTGATTTGGTTTTGATTCGCGGCTCATACGGTTCACACGGTTCGACAGGTCTGTTTGGTTCGGGTTCAGTCAATACTAGTCAAACGAAGTCAACGCCGGTCAAAGGAAGTCAACTCAGTCAACAGTTCGGGTCTCGGGTTACGGGTCAGATTTGGAAGCGGTGAGATCGACTCGGTCAAACCGAGTCGACTCGGTCAAACCAACCGGTCAACTCAGTTGACTCGGTCAGCTCAGTCAAACGTCTCGACACGAAGAGTGGTAATAGTTAGCGTCGCGTTTAATATTTGTGTTTTATATAGATCTAATCTTACGTGAACGAGCTCGAACCGATTTAACTATAATTTACATTTGATATATATTTGGCAAAATTTCATATAGTTGAATCTTGATTGAATCTTGTTGAATCTTGATAAAAATAACGACAACTTGTGTTGTCGGGGGCGTCCAAAAACAGAGGAAACTCTGCCCATTTTTTTGAGAAAATCATTGAAATAATCGCGTTTTACTATAAAATAAACTATCGGTTTCAAACGATCTTTTAGAAAAACAACACGCATTCGTTTTATAAAATAAATATAGTTTTTATATTTATTCCAAATATCAAACAACACGCATTCGTTTTATAAAAATAAATATAGTTTATATATTTATTTCAAATATCCAACATGAACTCGTTTTATAAAAATAAATATAGTTATATATTTATTTTCAATAATAAACAAAACGAATCCAATTATAAATAAATATATTGTTATATATTTATTTCGGATATCAAACTAAACGACGATTCTTTTATAAACTTAAATATAGTTTATATGTTATTTCGAATATCAACGACACGAATTCGATTTATGAAAATAAATATAGTTTATCTAATTATTTCAAGCTTCAAACAACTCGACGATCCTGTTACAAAATAAATATAACTTTCCATATTTATTTTATACGCCCAAACAACATATACATATGTTTTGGCAAATATATACAAGACGCAATATATATAATACAAGTTTATTATATATATTACCTTCATACGAATATTCCTATACACGCAAACGACTTCTCGGGGCGACAAAGTTTAACTTAGTCATTTTCGTTAAATTAACAACTTACCGTCCAATCGTTCGGTCAACGATTCGGTAGAGCTCGGTAACACGCAGTTTCATTACCGCATTTATTTAGAAACTTATAAGATATTCCGTGTTAGGAATATTGTAGAATGCACGCTAGCGAGTCACATCTTGGAAACGACATCACGAAGTCATAATTAGCTAGCTTTGCACAAGGCAAATCAAGTGAGTTCATAACCCCATCTTTTTACGGTTTTACATTTTTCTAAATGTTTTCAGGGTTGAAAGACATGCACGTTTTGCAAGAACATACAAAGTTTTGAACGAACGAAAACTCATATTTCTAAATTATGTTACGAATTGATTATACTAAAGGTTCAGCCTTAGAGGTTGGGGAGGTTCAGCCTTAGAGGCTGGGGTAAAATACAAGTTACAATTATTACAGACATTTTTATACATGGTATGGTTAGCTTAAGGAGGGTTTACTACTAGACTGTGAAAGGTGGGTACAACACTTAAGGCCATTAATCCTCGTTGTTAGGACCAAGGGACATGAGTGATAGATCTATTTGGGTGTAGCGAGCCCACACCCATGAGGCCGGGGCGGCCCATAGAGGTGACTATGTCTTCCAGCCGGAAGCCCGGTACAAATTTGCTAGGTTTGAGTTTTCCTGTACCTTATCACACTTACCAGTGGCTTTGCAACCCATTGGTGATTTCTTTTTCCTTATTGCTACATACCAGGGACATACATACTTACAGAAATACTTGATTTATACAAATTCAGAGCATAGGATTATGCGGGTATGGAGTCAAAGTCAGGGTGGACATTGACGGTTATACGAACATTAAAAATACAAAATTTCCATATAACTTGACAAGAAAATGATTTCTAAATTCGTTTTCTCAATATTACTTCGCAAACCGGTTATTCAAAATATTTATTTCAAATCTTTTACAAACAAACTATGAACTCGCTCAACTTTTTGTTGATTTTTCGCATGTTTCTTTCTCAGGTTGCATTTCAAAGTTAAGGCACGGTTGGAATAGGAGAACCATGTGGAGTCGAGTACTTAGCGGGCATTAAATTTCTAGAAGACTTAGCTTTAACTGCTTCCGCTGTGCAATGAAGATACCAGTCCAGTCACGCCAAGCTCTGATAATTTCGGGGTTTGACAGATAAAACAGGAGCATCACAGAGCTTCCGTTTCAGTGTTTTGAACGCTTCTTCTTGCTTAGGTCCCCACTCAAAAGGCTTATTCTTCTGAGTCAAAGCAGTGAGTGGAACCGCGATCTTTGAAAAGTTAGAAATAAACCGTCGATAATAACCAGGAAGACCAAGAAAAGAACGAACTTCTGTAGGTGTCGTCAGTGTATTCCAATCCTTAATTGCAACAATCTTGGATGGATCTACGTGAATACCCTTCTCATTGACAATATGACCCAAGAACTGAACTTCTTTAAGCCAGAATTCACACTTGGAGAATTTAGCAAAAAGTTGTTCCTTCTTTAGGAGTTCCAATGTCAAACGAAGGTGTTGCTCGTGCTTTGCTTGAGACTTTGAATAAATGAGAATATCGTCGATGAACACAACGATGAACTTATCTAAATAAGGTTTACAGACCCTATTCATTAAGTCCATGAAGATAGCTGGGGCATTCGTCAAACCAAAAGGCATGACAGTGAACTCGTAATGCCCATATCTTGTACGAAAAGCAGTTTTGGGAATATCTTCTTCGAGAACACAAAGTTGATGATACCCAAAACGCAGATCGATCTTGGAAAAACATGAAGCACCTTGCAGCTGGTCGAAGAGATCATCAATTCTAGGTAGGAGATATCGATTCTTGATGGTAAGCTTATTAAGCTCACGATAATCGATACACATTCGAAAAGATCCATCTTTGTTTTTCACAAAGAGAATAGGAGCTCCCCAAGGCGAATAGCTCAGATGGATGAATCCTTTATCAGACAACTCTTGAAGCTGTTTCGATAACTCTTGCATCTCTGACGGTGCAAGACGATAAGGCGCTTTCGCAATCGGGTTGGCATTGGGTACAAGGTCAATATGAAACTCGACTTGACGAAATGGAGGCAAACCAGGCAGTTCATCGGGAAACACCTCTGGATAATCCCGAACAATCGGAATATCCTGAATACTCTTGCTCTTGCCTTTCTCCTCAGTGACATGTGCCAGGAAAGCAACAAATCCTTTTCGCAAATATCTTTGGGCCTTTGTACACGACATAAGCTTCAATCCACCAGTTGGTTTTTCGCCACGAACTTCCAGAACAACGCCAGACGGAAGAGGAATACGGACAATATTATCGAAACAAACCACCTCAGCATGATGTTTGGTTAACCAATCCATCCCCACGATAATATCGAAACTCCCAAGTTGCATCGGTGTGAGGTCGATGGGGAAAAGATGGTTATCAAGGTTTAACTGACAACCATGAATAACATAATCGAGAACAAGAGGTTTACCAGTAGCGACTTCGACAGATAAGGGTTTCCTCAGTTTAGTTCTAGGTATCGCAAGCAAAGGTTCAAATGATAATGAAACAAAACTTCTATCGGCACCAGAATAAAAAAGAATAGATGCAGGTCGATTGTTAACAAGAAACGTACCATTAACCACATCGTTGTCAGCCCTAGCTTCTTTAGCATTCAGATTATACGCTCGCCCACGAGCGGGATTCACATTTGCCTTGACGTTCGCATTCGGGTTTGCATTAGTATTTGCGTTTGCATTCACTAGCCTTGGAAAATTGTTGCGGAAGTGACCAAACTCTCCACAATTGAAACATGTACCCGGTGGGAATCTAGCAACATTCCCCTGGACTGGAGCTTGATTCTGAACAATTTGATTCTGACCCGAACGACAGACGTTGGCCAGATGCCCAAACCTACCACACGTTGTGCATTGCCTACAAGCTTGTTGTGCAACATGATGACCGTTGCAGCGAGCACAATGAGGTGCGGTACCAGCATATGCTTTCTTCGCAGGCTGTTGAGCTGGTGGGTTCTGAGGGTTCTGAGCAGTTTGTGCAGTTACTGCAAAATTCTGAGCACCCTTTCGCTTTCTTGACTTCTTCGATGACTCACCTTCTTTACCCTTACCCTTCTTCTTGTCCTTCCTAGAATCAGTCGCCTTCTTTTTATCACCCTTGCAGGTGAGTTTACCCTTCCTGACTTGAGACTCAGTCTGGGTAGCAGACAACTCGATTGCTTGGCGAAGGGTAGTAGGATTAACCCCGGTCACAATATCCAGTATAGAATCGGGTAGACCATCGATATACCTCTCTATCGCTTTCTCCAACGGGGTAACCATAGTAGGACACAAAAGACTGAGCTCCTCAAATCGATCCGTATACGCACGGTGTTCTCCCCCGTCTTGTTTCAGATCGTCAAACTCTCGTTCCAAAGCTCGAATTTCGTGACGGGGACAGAACTCTCTCATCATGAGAGCTCGAAGCTCTTCCCAAGTTTGTGCCAATGCCACTTCGGCACCCCTGTCGTGATTCACTCCGTTCCACCACGTTAGAGCACGCTTCTCAAACACACTCGAAGCAAATTCAATCTTACGCCCATTCGGACATTGCACATGTCTGAATGTATTCTCGATACTCTCGAACCATTGAAGGAGTGCAGAATTGAAACTCTTGAAGTTACACGGTGCATTATTCTTTTTATTATTGTTGTTGTTGTATATCTCGTGGACTTGGGTCACAACACCGGGAAGCACAGCAGCCACTTACTGAGAGACCAGGGCTACGATTTCTTCAATAGTAAAAGATTGTGCTTCACGTCGAGGAGGCATTGTCTAACAAGGAAACAGGAGAATCGAGTGAGGTTGAAAATTAGGAAAAACAAAAGAGGTATCGACAAGACACAAGGAAGGCGATCATTTGTTTGTTACCTCAAACAAACAAACGACACACAGTGACTAATCAAAGTAATGAATCAAAATAATGTTTTGCGAAGACATGCTCGCCTATAAGTGAACACTCACCCCAAGAGTTCCCAGGTAAGAGTGACTGGTCCGATTATGTGGATTTGTACGAACACTCTGGCCTTAGATAGAAAGCTCAAGGTACAGGCATTCACTCTTCCAGTTTGCACGTGTTCACATTATTTAGACCCAAACTTTGACGAGATTTTTGAAAACTCAGAAGGCATTAAGCCAAAAATAGTCAAACTGGAAGGGTTCAAAACCTTACAACCGAGGGTTCAAAACCTAGTAATCAATCATCCTAGAACGGATGATTAATTTTTGAAGCAGATTCGGATTTTGTTTAAAATCTAAATGCAAATCAACTTGCGTTGGGGTCCTAGAAAGTTATAGTCTAGGTCAAAATTTTACTAATAACCCAATTCCCTATAACCATTGGCTCTGATACCAACTCTTCTGTCACACCCCGACCACGTAAAATAACAAACCGTGGCGGAAACGTCGGGGAGTGTTGTAACAGAATTATTGTTTCAAACCATGGATACAAAGAGTTTCTTAATAAATATTAAACATTGTCTTAGAGTTAAACAAGCAAATCAAACATAGACTATTATCGTTAATAAATCACTAAGGCCTCGTCCAGTCCTAAGTGAGCATGCATCCTATTCGCAATCAACATTAAGCAACTTCACCTGAAACATATGTAAAAACAAAGTCAGCAAGAAATGCTGGCGAGTACATAGGTTTTGTGAAAGTGTCAGATTCATGGCTCGTTTGCATGTCGAAATAACTCGTACAACTTCGTTAATCGACATTAGAAAACCTTGTTTTGTAAAATGGTTGTATCGTAAAATGAATAACCAAATTAAAACAGATTGGTTATAATTTATAAACCTCGATGCCATGAATCTTAACCCAAAACATTTGTTTTCGTAAACCAAATCGTAAATCGTTTTCGTAATAAAACTCGTATAGTTTATATCGTTTCGAAAACCTCGTTTGTGTGACATCGCTTCCAATTGTTTACCCAAATCGTTTAATTCGTTAAACATCGCTTTATATGTTTAAATCATTCTCGTTATAGATCGTGAAACTACTTTTGGTCGTCTCGCTAATAACATTCAAACCTTTGTGACTCGTCTATTGTTCAACTTGTTTTCGCATTAACAAACCTCCAAAGGGTAAGTTAACAATCATCAGATTCAGTCATTAACCACCTAACCCACACATAACCATGGGTCCGGTCCGATAACGAGATTTGTCGGATCCTATGGTACCATAACCTAATACTGGTCGGTTTGGCCGAAATTAATGAATGTCATTCGTTATGTAATTACAACCAACAAGCTTGTTCACTTTATCGAAATCGTTATTAGTTTGGTATAAACCATCTTACTCGTTTTGAAACCATCGTTAAAACATCGAAATCGTTTTGATACATATGAATCACCCCAAAACCATTGAAAATAGTAAAAGAGGGGAACTATGTACTCACCTTCGGGTGCGTTTTTAAATGTTAACACAATCCCTCAAATTATTTATCCACCCTAAATTAAATAAGAATGATTTTAATAATAAAAAACCCACACTTTGACATGCAAAATACTACTTATGTCATTTCTGTTTTAATATATATGAAACTGGTCTGTTTTCGAGGATTTTTATAAAATAGTTAACCTTCTCCAAAAATTCCCAAATTTTTACAGAATGTCCCACACGATCCAAATTTTATTATGAAAAAATATCGGGGTCCAGTTCATCACCAATATTTTATAGAAATTCATTTACCCGACTGCGATCAGATTTGTTACTTTCTGATCGTAGTCTACGGAATAATTCACTAAAAATTAATTGTATGTCCGATTGATGAAATTCCAGTGGGATAATTACAAATACATCAGTTTCCATCTACTGTACAAATTTCATGAGCTGATTCATCATAGATTTCCAGTTATGACCAAAAACATATCACATATTTTCAGCAGCAAAAATGCAGCTTGAGCTGCTGTTATAAAATGACCCTTTAAAAATAGTAAACGAAGTCCAAAAATTATGATTCTAGTGCCATTAGATCAGTTGTTCAAAAATACATAATTTAGGCTTCAGAAAATCAGTTTTTCGATTTATAATGGTCCAGTTACAGCCTGATGAAGTCGGCTGAAAATCAGCATGTTTCTTGTTCATATTTCTTGTTTAAACTCTTTAGTGTTCTTGTAAATTTCATCATACTATATATCTTGACTAAGAACAAAATGAAGCAAGGTGTAATAAGACTTACTACTAGCTTATAGCTAGGGGTGATTCTCTAGTGCAAAGATGAAGAAAAGATGATCAAGAAGACTAGAATGAAGCTCCTTTGAAAGCCCTTCAACTTGCAACTTCCATGGATGGACTTCAAAGCTTTGAATGGACTTGAGATTGAAGAAGATGATAATGTTGTGTGGTGGTGGTGGGTTCGGTTATGGGGGAACCGAAATGAGAGAGAGAGTGAGTGAGCTTGAGTGTGGTGAGGATGAGATCTCTTGAAAGATTATAGAATATATAAGAAGATATGGAGAAGGCATGTATAACAAGTGTCATGGATGATTGATAAGTGGAAACAAGGAAAAGAGAAGTGGCAACTCTAATGTAGGCATATGACAACACATCTCCATATGCATACTTTCATATATTAAATATGTGTAGGTTAGAAAAACAGGTATTTACCTAGATACCTGGTATTTTATCTAGCGTTTAAATCCCGGTTTATGGCGTTCTAAATTATTTTTATTGAAATAAAATAAATTCGCCAAAATATTATTGAAATAAATTTCAGTTGCCAAGACTGGCTGCGTTGTCTGCGTTTTGCAGTAGAAGCACTGTGTCGCGCAGAAACACACGGTACGCGCTTAAACTTGAAAAATAACGTTTTTAGGCGTTTTAATTTATTTCTCAACACGGACCTGATTAAAATAAAATTTTAATCATAACAAAACATTTTCGGGGTTTAAATATTATCCAGGCGGTCACCAACGTTCGTTTCGCAGTTTTGTCGTAAATAGTCCTTTAGTTCAACTACACGTGTTTTTGCCATACCGAATCCTTCAAAACTTATTTCTAAGTTATGTAAAGGATATTTAGGGTATGTTTAGCTTACGTCACAGTTTCGGAGTGTACGTTGCGTTAAACTGACTGCGTTTATGCACCAGTTTGCGCATAACCTTCCAGAAAGTGATTTAAAGCTTGAAATCGGCGAATCAATTTGTAAAATCATTAAACACCAAAACACATATAATAACACCAAAGCACATTGTTTTATTGATAACTGTCATTGTTTTACATAATACGGTGATTACAGAACACAGTTGTCACACTGAACACCCATCAAGTTACTAGTTTGCGTTTTCCTTTCGGCAACTCACCAAGTTTACATACTCCTAGCTTCTCAAACTGGTTCAGTTCTTCATGCATAGCATCCACCTAGCCTGGTTCCTGCAAAGCTACATCAACAGTTTTAGGTTCTATTTGAGAGATGTAGCAAGAGTATAAACATGTATTGATGGTCCCTGATTGGCTCCTGGTTAAAATTCTTGCATCTACAGGACCGATCACGTTCTCTATTGGATGATTTCGTTGGACACTTGTAGGAATTACCATTTCAGGTACGGTCTCGCCTTCAGTGGAAGCATTTAAGTTATCATCAATGGTGTTGCTCGACTCCCCCTCATTTGGTGCTACAGTATTGTGAACCACAAGAGTAGTAACTGTACAGTCTTCAGGAATGGGGTCAGGAAACAACGGAGATCCTGAACCACTAGATGCAACTCCATCTGATGATGCACCTTCATGGGATTGATGGGACGTTTGTTGAGGCGTAGGGTGCTGCGTAAGTACCATTCCTGGTGGGTCAATGGTGTGATTTCTTGAGCTCCCTTCAGCCTGTTCTTCTTCTTCAGTATCACCAAATGACAGTGGTTGTTTTGGAGTAGACACACCTGCATCTGTAGGAACACTCGACAAAATGTTAAACGATTTAAACAATTCAGCATAGTCATATAACCAATCTGGTCCAACTCTAGCGTCCATAGTATTTTCCTCGAGCCATTCAATATTGCACGACTCGACGACCTTTTTAGTTACTTTGTTGTACACTCAATAGGCTGAACCTTTAGCGTATCCAACAAAGAAACACTCGTCCCCTTTGACTTCAAATTTTCCATTAGCGTCCATAAGTAATAAAACACATGGACATCCAAAGATACGAAAGTGTGAAACCGTAGGTTTACGTCCTTCCAGAATCTCATAAGGAGTTTTCATGTGACGTTTGTTTACCAAAGCATGATTCTGGACGTAACAAGTCATGCTAACTGCCCCAGCCCAAAAGAAACTAGGAAGCTTCGAGTCGGCTAGCATAGTACGTGCAACCTCTATAAGAGTACGATTTCTTCTCTCAGCCACTCCATTCTGTTGTGGAGTTTGTGGTGCAATATACTGTCGATCTATTCCCTTTTCAGCATAGAATGTATCCATGGTGATATCCTTGAATTCTGTCCCATTGTCTGATCGAATAGCCTTCACTCTTGTACTAGCTTGATTTTCAGCTAGAGTAATGAATTGTTTGACTAAACCCACAGTCTCATTCTTGTGCTTAGAAAGTACACCCAGGTGTAACGTGCGTAATCATCAACTATCACGAGACAATAAGCCTTCTTGTCAATGCTTAACACATTCACTGGACCGAAAAGATCCATGTGAAGTAATTCGAGCACAACTTTGGTTGAGTGTGTAGACTAGGGTTTATAAGGCTTCTGATGTGCTTTTCCCTTTGCACAAGCAACACATTTTTCCACCCACATAAAATCTTTGATTGGTAGATCACGGACCAGTTGACCTTTGGCAAGGCGATTCAAGTTCTTCATGTTCACGTGCCTAAGGCAACGGTGCCACAGTAGACCATCGTGTTCTGAAATCTTCGAGAACTGGCAAGTAACTTCTTCACACGGTTTCTTGTTCATATCAATGACATAAGCATTTCCTCGTCTCTCGGCTGTCATCAAAAACCAATCTTCAGGAATCACAATCCCTGGTTTCTATACATAGCATCCCTTCTTTGTAAAGTGAACTTAATTTCCTCGATCACAAATCTGTGAAATGCTCAACAGATTGTGTTTCAGTTCTGGGACATAATTCACTTTTCGAAGCTTAAAACGTCGTTTCTCACTATTCCTTTCAACGTGATTCTTCCTAATTCTCCTCCTACAAAAGAGACATATCCACCGTCAAATTCTTTTACATTAACCAGTTGGGACAAGTCTCCCGTCATGTGCCTGGAACAGCCACTATCCATGTACCAAAGTCGCACGGTAGTCCTCCACAGCTGTTCCTGCACGATTAGCGGGATCAGTTAGATTTAGGAACCCAACCCATAGTCGATCTGGGTTTTCCCTGTGCATCAATGTATGTCACCCTCTGCCAAACTAAATTGTCTTTGTTCAGAAATTTTGAAGGATTTTTAATGGCAGATCCTTGATGAAATGTATTAGATTGTGCAGCCTTAGCTTTGGGTTTCCAATGTTTGTTTAACCATTGAGAATTGTAGTTACCAAAAGCTTTATGTTGATTTCTTCGAAAATTATTTTGTTGGTTTTGATTTCTACGTTTGGCTGCATTCCAATCTTCATCAGAGGGTTTAGCCTTGCGATAGTTGTTCTTCATTGTCTTAGACTTTACAGTCGTCACTGACTCTGAACAACAAGATCGGTTACGCTTAACCTTCTCATTCTGTACAATCTTCTTCTTAGACTGTACGCTTGGGAGTTGAACACAGTTTCTGGCGATGTGTCCAGCAATACCACAATTGAAACATGTTTGTCGTTTCAATGTGTGGAAATTTTGATGCTTTGTTGCGGATGCGGATCTGTTTGGTTTCGAAGTATGAGACTGTTTGGTTTTTCTTGTTTGTTTTGCTTGTGCCTGTTCTGAGCATTTTGGTCCCTGCTGATCAGAAGAGGCACACACATGAGATGTAGAGGGATGATGAGATTCAATCCTTTTCGCTTTTATCCTGATCATTTTGAAAAACCGGTGTTTCAGTTTCATCACCTTTTTCAGAAACATTTTGCGGTGACTGTTCATTTATTTCAACTTCTTTAAAAAATTCCGATTCGGTTTTATTTTTGGAACAAATTGAAATATCAACACATGTTTCGTCAACACATGTATCATGTGAATCGACTTGAGATTTGCTTTCAGCTATGGTTTCCAATGGGGTCCCACTAGATTCAACATTAGGGACGTCCACTGAGACCGATTCAGAAGAACAATCAGGACATTCTTGATTTTCTTGAGAAAAAGTTTCAGTGGTTTCACTAAATGTAGTTTTAGTGGTTTCACTGAATGTATCCTGAGGGACCTCACCTGTCACACTAAAATCAGCTGTAGAGTTAGAAATATGACAATCACAATCATTTACTGAAAAACATCCATCATCAGACTTATTGTTTAAAGATTCAACACAATCATCAACAGTTTTGCCCACAACCTCAGGCTCACTACACGACACATAAGCACAAAACGAATTAAACAAAGTTTTTCCAAACACATCATCAGAATCAGTTTGATCAAAAGAATTTTCAGAAAGATCATAATTAAAATCTTGTTCATTCCCAAGAACATCTCCACACTTTACTTCAGCTACTTCATCTACACATGAAGACGAAGCATTAGGATCAATTGTACCCTTAAAGACAAAGTTGATTAGAGGAATCGCCCGTTTTTCAACAGGTCTGTCGTTGATTGATGACTTATTGTTTTTAGGACCATAAGTCATCTTGCTTTCATTCATCAATTCCTCCTCAGTCATAGGTAAATATGTGTAATTATCATTATAAGGAGGAGGAGCTTGATTGAAACCTAACCCACACCCTTTCTTTTTCTTGTATGCAAGTTGTTGATAACACAAATTTTTAACTAGTTTGCTGGAAGACTCGTATTTCTTAATGTTAAGTTCATTAATTTGATATCTATCCCTGATATCTTCCAGTTCTTTAATTAAAATGCATACTTTCTCTTGAGCTTCCAAGAAATGGGATGTTTTTACACTAACATCATCCTTTAGTTTGATGATGTCTTTTCGCTGAGCTTCAATTTTCTCTTTATAAAGTTTTTAATTTTTTGACAAAGTAAAATTTTTATTTTTTATATCTTGATAATCTTGTATTAACTCGGCATTGTGTATTCTATATGCCTCAAACCTTTCTCGACACTCAGGAGTGCAAAAGACAGAAAGTACCTCTTCTTTGGTGAGACCATGAACTGGAGCTGAAAGAATCTGGGTCATGAGTGCCAAGTTTTCTACTAAAGTCTCATCCTCAAGTGCAGAGTCTTGATCTTCAAAGGCTGAGGTCATGAAAGCAATGTTATCTGCAGCAGCTTGATTTTCTGGAGCTGAGATGTTCAGACGTTGAATTTCTGAATTCCAATCAAAAGTAGCATTAGGCTGAACCACCAAGGCTTGAGTACTTCCACCAGCAGCAGCATCAGTAGTGGTATTAGATGTGGTGACAAGAGCTCTCTCAGTGTTAGGTGGAGCAGGTTGAGCTAGAGTCTGTTCTCTCTTAACCTTTGGCTTAGTACAATTTCGTGCCAAATGTCCTGGCTCATGACAGTTGTAACAGCGCAGTTCAACTGGTACTTTAGAAGCTCCAGTAAAGCCAGTATCCCATTTCTTTCTTCCAGTTCTCTTAATAAATTTCTTTGCTCTGAAAGCAGCCATAGCCATCTGCCTTGTGATGTCCATTTCTTCTACATCGTCGGGATGAATCTGATATAGATCATCTGAAGCCCATTTCGAAGGATCTATCTTTCCTGCAACAAACGCATTCAGGCAGTTTATAACGGATACAACAATATCCTGATTTTCTTTAGACTGTTGTGTAAAGAAGGCAATCATCTCATTCTTCACAGAGGAAGTTGGAGTGGCAGTAGCAGTAACATTAAACGATGCAGCAGCAGGAGCATGAGAAAGAACAGGAGTTCCAGAGTAGTAAGCATTAGCTGAAGTAGGAAAAGCCTTAGCAGATGCCGAGTTGCTAAACATTTGAAAACCACCTTGTGATATGAGAGCTGGATTGTTGTTGTTTGATGGTGTGGGAGTAGCAGAGAATCTTGTAGCCAGCATACTATTCTTATAGTTGGTTTCCCTCTGTTTGTCATCTAGCTCACAGGCCTTGATATGAGAAATCATTTCAGACAAACTACATCTAGCAAGATCTTTGGTTTTCTTGATCATGGCAACGTGATGATCCCAGCTTTTAGGCAGAGCGTTCAGAAGCTGTCTATTTGTTGAAGCATTTGTCGTATGCATCTCTTCCATCTTCATTTGAGTAACCAGCTTGACAAACCTCTGAATTTGATTATCAACAGTCTCTCCATAGATATGGTTGAAATTGTTGAAGTTTTGGCTTAGCAAATTTCTTCGACTCTCCTTCATATCCTCATTACCTTCATAGACGTCTACCAATGCTTCCCACATTTCTTTGGCTGATTTGCAAGTATGAAATTCGATAGCAATGTCTGGACCCAAAGCCATGGTCAGATAGGAAAGTGCCATATCATCTTCTTCGAAGACTGTGAAATCTTCTTCAATATACTGGCTAAGAGGCTTCTTAACTTTTACACCAGCTTCAGTAGCACTATCCATCATGTTCTCTGTTGGACCTCTTAGAATACTTCGCCAAATTTTAGCATCCTTGACCTTCACATGCTTTTCAAAACACTACTTCTATTCAGCGAAATCATTTCCATCTAACAACCTTGGAACACGAGTGGTGGTCCCAATGATAGAGTCTAATTCTTGATGTTTATTCATGGCTGCCAGGTCAACACTTTGATTATTCATAGACATGTTTCTCAGAAAATGATTAATTAATTAATTAATTGTTAAGTCCAAAGTCCAAGGTTCGAAGTCCAAAATCACGTTGCAGCTTGTCGTTTCGAGTCGAGACAACAATTGCGAATGAATTAAGTCTGGAGTCGAGACAAGTGTTGCGAGTCGAGACTAGGAATATCAAAAGCCTTTTTTTAGGTCGAGACTGATGGTTTCGAGTCAAGAGTTACAACTCGAGACCACTGCTGTTGCGAGTCGAGACCTAGGAATCCAATCACTGTAGAGTCGAGACTAGTGTTGTTGCGAGTCGAGACTGAAAAATTGACAATTCGAGACAGCTGGTTTCGAGTCGAGACGAGCTGAATACGAGTCGAGACCCTATAAAACAGATTGTGAGATAGAAATAACTATAATCCCTGATTTCCAGCAGCTTCCAAAATACAAAGATATTGAAATCTTTGAATTTTTATCCTCAACAACTTCCGAAAATTCAGCAAACAATTTTTCTGGAATCATAGGAACCAAAATCAGCACCTATTATGTAATTTCTGCGAAAAACAGTTTGAAGGTGTAAATTCCGAAATCAGAAATACAACAACAAAAACTGAATTTCTGTAAAACAAACACTAGCAAACAAGATCAGTAATAAATACGGCCTTTCTTGAATCCAAATGATATCAAAACCGAACCAAGAATTGGTTTCTTGGCTCTGATACCAATTATAAAACCCGTGAGGATCTTTCAACGATATCAAACAACTACTAGTGTAAGTGCGGAAATCAAACACAAGTGGATTCAAGAAACATAAAGTAATCGAAACAAATAATAAACAAACAAACCAGTTTATCTTGCATTCAAAGCTTGAACATTGACTGATACAAGACAACGTCACAGGTCTTGAGTGGCCTCTTATGCGTAACAACTGATCAACCTTAACAACACATTAGAGGTTTACTTAAATACTATCCTAGGTGGGTCGAGACCACCCTAAGCCCACTCGAAACCCTTCTAAACCCAATACATATTATCGTCCCAAGAACAAATATAAACAAAACATTACAAAACCAACCCCTAAACATATCAATCTCTATGTATAAACCTTCAGGTTCTAACAAATAAGTCACAAACTTTAAATGTCTAAAGTTTTTGATTCATTTTTATTTTGGGCAATATATATTTCTTGGTCATCATTTTAAGTGTTATTATTTGGTTGACCAAAGACTTGCCCAAACAAGCTTTTGATTATGTTGAATATGTAAATCGGGCCCGACCTTGTGGTTGTGTTTTATATTTGGTTTTGGCCCACTTTGTGGCTCAAAGTTGTAATAGACTAGTTTATGGTTTTGGCCATTTTGTGGTTCAAAGTTGTAATAGACAGGGTTTTGTCTTTATTGTATTTTCTTGTTAAATATCGTTGACCGAAGTCCCGAAGCAAACTCAAAGAAAAACCAAATGCCAAAAGGAGTCTTGGAGTCAGTGGGAGTCGCTCAAGACAACAAGATGCACTCAAGTCCATCCTGGTGGTTGTTTTTTTGTGTGACTCGTGACCCCTTTGATCTTGCTACTTGGCTCTAGCAAGATCAAAACATATGCCCGTATGATTTACATATTCATTTTCCTATTATGGTTGCTTTTAATAAATGTTATTACACAACCTAATACCAAAAAAACATTATTAAAAGGAGATTTAAAAATGGAATCGAGAAAAACAAGTTCTAGCAACTTGTAAATTTTATAACCACTAGAGTTTTAAAACATGTTTTTTCTCACATCTTTAAAACCTCATAAACTTAATAGTCTTCACTATTAACTTTAAATAGGTTATTCCAAGTCGCGAAAAACTTAGTTTTATAGGTTATCTAAAACTAATTGTCCCGAGAGGTGAAAGAGTCCTTTTGGTAATATCAAAAGTTTAATATCTAAATTAAAACTGACTATAATGACCCTATTTGGTAAAGAATGAAAATCAATGGTCTATGCCATCCTACTACTAGTAACACTTGTGGCATAATGCGAACCATCAGTGTTGGAGCCACAACACGACACTTGGTGTCTAGTTTATCCTTCCAAGATGCAAGGGATTCGTCGACACCTCCGACCCGTCCACATGTAACCGTATTTGGACGACTATTACTTTTCTTCTTGTGTTACGTTCTACAACTGTATCGAGAATAAAAGTGACACAGATGAGGCCAAAAGTATAATGCAAGGACAAAAGGTTATCCTCGCAGCCTCCTAAACCCCAGGGGTTGTGCTTTTCTTACAATTGACAATCGTTGTCAGTCCACTTGAACCTCTTGCTAATGTTGCGTGCTATAGCTTCTTTTAGAAAAAGCTTCCAACCGGATTCTCATTCCTTATCGTCTCACCTCACTAAATAAGGAAAATACATTGAAAATACTAATTAAATAATTTTGCTTAAACAAATGTCTTCTAAAAACAACTCCTCTTTTGCACTCAAGTCCATACTTGAGAATGACAAACAAAATGACACCAACTTTCTTGAGTGGCACCTCAACTTGTGAATCGTTGTCAAAATGGCAAAAAAGCTTTATGTTTTGGAAACCCTGATCCCAACCGCACCTGAAAATGGTATTGTTGCTGTGAAGAAGGCTTTCGATAAACATAAAGAAGACGCCATGGAAGTTGCTTGCCTCATGCAAACCACCATGTCCCCAAAACAATAGAAGACTATGGAAGACATGAGTGCCTTTGACATGAGTGCCTTTAACAGAAACAAGCCCGTCAAGAACACTATGACACCATGAAACAGGTCATAAGCTGTAGAATACAAGAGGGTTCCTCAGTTAGTGCTCATTTCCTCAAGATGAAATGCTACATCGACCAATTAAACAAACCTCGTTATCCTCTCCAAGATGAGATGGCTGTTGACTTCATTCTCAACTCTCTTTCCAGTTACTACGATCAATTTGTTATGAACTTAAACATGAATGACTGGGTAAAGACAATGCCATAGCTAGATGGGATGCTCAAAACGGAAGAGATAAACATTTCTAACAAAACAAACCAAGTGTTAATGGTTCGATCTGGTGGTGTTAGGAAGACCCAAACAAAGAAGAAGAGTTACAACAACAAAATCAAAGGAAAGGCTCCCGTTGTTGCCAAACCTACCACCAACAAGAGCAAACAAGCTGTAAAAGCCCCTCCTCCAAAAGAGTGGCAATTTTATGAGTGCATCAAGATGGGGCACTGGAAACGTAACTGCCCCGAGTATCTTGCCAAGCTCAAAGCAAAGAAGGCTAATGGAGAAGGTACTTCATCAGGTATTCTAATATATGTTATCGAGCTTTTCACTGTTTCAAGCAACACATGGGTATTTGATACCAGGTGTGTTTATCACATCATTAATGTCTTGCAAGAGCCTAGAAGTGGAAGAAAATGAAGCTGGGAGACATGGAGCTCATTGTTGGCGATGGGAAGAGAGTCCCAGTTCTGGCAACTGACACATTTAATTTTGCATATCCTTCTGGTCTTGTTGTTGTTTTGAATAATTGTATTTTTGCACCTGGTTTAACCAGGAACATCGTTTCAGTGTCATTGCTTTTTGAACAAGGATTTAGATATGCTTTTGATGGTATTGCTATTTCTACTTATCTATATGGTATTTACTATTTTCAGGCTAAACCTCAAAACGATATTTACGAAATTGATGTTCAACCTAGCAATAACATACATCACCTTTCTAAACATCAGAAAACTGGTACAAATGATTCATTCCTATATCATTGTAGACTTGGACACATAAGCAAGGCGCGCATAAAATGGCTCTAATCTGAGGGGATTCTTAAATCCATTAGAACATACTCATTTGATGATTGCGAGTCATGCTTAGCTGGCAAACTCACCAAGGATCCCTTCACCCATGTTGGTAAACAAGCTAGTGATCTACTAGGACTTATACACTCAAATGTATGTGGTCAATTTAGAACTATGACTAGGAATCGAGAGAGATACTTCGTTACATTCATCGACGATTATAGTTGATATGCTTATGTCTATCTTCTGAATCATAAACATGAAACCTTTGAAAGGTTCAAAGATTTTCAAAACGAAGTTGAAAACCAGCGTAATAGAAAGATTTAAATGCTTTGCTCAGATCGAGGCGGTGAATACCTCAGGTTGGAATTTCTCCATCATCTAAAGGAAGGTGGAATAGTTTCACAACCCACTCCACCAGGCACACCCCAACTTAATGGCGTGTGTGAAAAGAGAAATCGAACCCTACTGAATATGATTCGGTCGATGATGTGTAGAACAAATTTGCCTCACTCCTTTTGGGGTTTTGCTCTTATGACTGCTGCTCAATTCGTAAATCTAGCGCCGACCAAAAAGGTAAACAAGACTCCATATGAGATGGTATGGGCGTAAGCCAAACTTGAGTTACCTAAGAATATGGAGGTGTGATCCTTACATCACAAGTGATTCTTACATCACAAGTGATTCTTACATCACAAGTGATTCTGATGACAAGCTCGACCCTCGAGGCGAGAAGGTAATTCTCGTCGGATACTATAACCAAAACGATTATTACTTCTACCATCCTGATGCTAATACGATTTCCATAAAAAATAATGCTAAGAGATTCCTCGAAGATGAACTTCTTAGTCGAGGAACTGGAAGTAATATTGTGGACCTTGAATGTCACACCCCAAAAACACGTCGCAGCGGCAATACAAACGTGGCGGTGACGGAGGATGGAACTCATAAATATCTTAGCGTACGGTGCAATAATAATTTTGGACATACCACTTAATTAAAACCTAAAATTTTAAAGTTTAACGTTTAAACATAACCACAACCACCACATAGTTGTCTGATCCTTATGGATCTTAGTACACATGGTCACAAATTAGTTTTAAAAGTTTGTCTAAAACATTATTTAATAACCATTACATCAACTACCACAAGACATGCCTAAATTCCTGAAGCTGAACTCAGGTACCTGAAGAACACGTAAAAATCAAGTGTCAACACAAAGGAAGGTGAGTTCACATATTCAAACTTGTAACAATTTGTTTAGGGAAAACTTTTTTATTATAGATTTTTAATAATAAAACATCCATATAGAGTTAAGAAAGTTAATTTTATTTTCTTTTTAAAATCCGAGGGTTAATCATCTTTAGCGGTTTTATAGAAAAGCCTCCGATAAGATCATCTACCCATGGTTTGTATATTAAAGTTTAGTCCATTGGTTCAGATTCATAAGTTTGCAAGACATTACGAGCTATATACTACCATTGAGGTTCTAATCAAGCTAGACAATACTTAGAATAAAAAATCACCCCTATATAGACATGGAGCTATCGATCACGAGGGGTTGTCAACCTGATAAATCTATCAACAATTTCACGCATAACATTTTAATGATTAAAAATATCAAGAAATACGTCTATGTACCCTCCTCAGTTGACCAATACATATACCTACTGGAAGGCAAATTTAATATTTTGCATTGTACGAATTCCCCGAAGTCCCCGACGAAACGTAAGCCAATTTCCGGCACTTACTCTCTTGAGATTCAAGCTAATTCGCTCTAACTTGGTTTCACTCCAAACACCGTAATTTTCCCCGTTTCTCCCCGAAACATATTTATAATCAATAACATTTCCAAAATCATGTTTTCCTCGAAAACATATTTGTATCATTCCAAACTATATTTTCCATGAAAATATATTTATAATTTATTCAAAGGCACATTTTATAAAAAAAAATGTATAATTATCCTTTTTAAGGAATGTTCTTCCCCTAAAATGTTATATAAAACAGTAAAAGAGTGGTTTAGCGACACTCACCTTTGGGTGCGTTTTTATATATCGCAATCCCTCAAATTGATCTACACGTCCTAATTTAAGTAGGAACGATTTAATAACCAATTATTCTTTTAACATGTAAGTTTTTCCAACACTTGAGATTTTCTCAAAAAGTCTCTGTTTTGATTATGTTGGCATATTTATATATATGTGTTCATATATATATGTATTAAGATTTTCGCTACTCGAACGATTTTATTGGTGACCCTCAAGATGTTATATCCGTTATCATGTCCGTTTATATACAATATATCTACGATTTGCGCTTCGTAATATATTTACATAAATATGGACATATTCGACATATATCGTAATTCACGTATTTCATCAACTTATATATTTTATCATTTTTAAAGCATTTATACAAAAAATAACTCATCAAATTAACCTATTTATTATTTTCATGCTCGACAAATACGTTATATATTTAACGTGATATTTAACGATATTACCGTTTTAACTGTACAAGTGTTCATGCATAGTATTAACTCCTACTATCATGTCAACACTTAATATATCACAATACATATACTCATATTCACATGTCACATTGTAACACATAAAGTTCACCTTTGAACATCCGTTTACGCGTACGTTGAAATATGTGTATTTTGACGTTTTCGGGCGTCGTAAGTTCACCGGGGGTGCACTAGCGAGTTTTACAACAGAATATCTCAATGAAGTTCAATTCCTAATAGTCAAAAAATTCAGTTCTCTTAGGAAATGTATACAAGAGTTTTAAAACGTTCAAGAAAATAATTCCACTAAAAATGACACAATTAAACCCGACGTTAAAATAACGGAGACCTGTGCGAGACCCCCTTACGCATACGTACTCTTGAACTTGACCTCTTGGAACGTGTGCCAGCTGCACCTTTACCTCCGTCTCCAGATCTCGATCTAGAGGTACCATCACCTTTGACTGCTGCAGCACGCTTAATGAAAGGCTAAAATGGAAAGAAGGTCAAGATAAATATAAATATACATGGCCAAATTACTTATAGTAATAGATCATGTCAGTTGTCAAGTAACTGTATGTATTACCTTGCATACAATCGAGCAGTAACTATATCTGTGAGGGTTCATCAGCACACGGGTGCATGTTTGGCAAGGCGCGATCTGGGTCGAACTTGCCTGAGTTGTTGTGGGGCAGGGGATGTAGGGCCAGCATTTGCTTTCCGTTTGAAGCATGTCTGCATTATAATACATATTAAGAATACATACACACATATATCATTTGGTTATGCTATACATTTTCTTTCTTATCTGTTACTGACCTGTATCCTGGAGCAATCAATATAATCGCTCATCTGATTGAGGGAGACTACGGCTTTGCCACTAAGTTTGTTAATAGTTAATACCTTGTGATCATTGTGAGTTCCTTGGCCATTGCAGTATTGGCATGCAGCCGTTTCACACTCAGTGCAGTACTTGTTCTGGTGATTTCCATCCCCCGGGTGCGCTTCGCATTTTAAAAAGAAAGTCGTTGCCAGAAACGAACTGAGCCACCATACACCGTCACCCTACGACACATCCACAACTCATTAAACGCAATATTGTATTTTTTAATTCAAGTGAATGTTACACAGTTTAAAATATCTAATATTTTAGTTATGTTTGTATATGTATTTAACTATTTATGCATGCAGGTAAATACCATTCGTTATTCTCATCAGTTTATTTGAGGACTCATATCTTGCGTATTTGGAGCGATGAACCCCATATTCTCAACACTGAACGGATGGTAACCTCATGGTCATGATACATAAGCTCTCATTCATCTAACTGTTTTTCATGACCTGAAGATTCTACATATCTAGCCTGATTGTTGTTGGTGTCTATATAGAATAATATTCATCCTTTTTCTTATAGTAGATTATTATTGACTAACCATATTGATGGAAATATTTGTCAGATTTTATCAAAAGTTAACTGTTTTCCCTATTCTTAACAACCCACTTCAATATATCTTGCATCTTATATTGTGTACCGTTATATATCACATACAAATAAAGGAGCTTTGCAAACACTAAAATGTATATTCCGTAGTGTGCTGTGCATTAACACAATGACGTGGGAAATGCCAGTAGAGAAGTATTTAAACTGAAAGTAGTTTATGAGAAACTTATTAGAGTTAACGGTGTTAGATTGTTGATGAGAAATAAATGCACATGCTTTCATAATTGTCGAACCACAATACATGAAGGTGTTCATTGCCGAAGCTTGGACCCCCGTTTTTTTTCCGAAACCGGGTGGGCAAAAACGTATATACCTAAAAAATTATATACAAACTTACTGTTGATAACACTACGCATCGAAAAGTTGGGGGGGGGGGGGGTGCGGGCGCCCCCTCCCGCCCCAAGTAAGCTGCGCCCCTGAATGTGTTCATGTTCGTGTTCGTTTGTGTTTGTTTGTTAATTATAGGTAACAAACTGTCGAACACAAACAAATGCGAACTAATATTCATGGACACAAATGAAAACACACAAACAAAATATAAGAATTAAAAACACTAATGAACTATGGAACACAAACGAACGTAAACGAACATATTACCGAACGCTCACGAACATAAATGAATGAACGCGACCTATGTTCATGTTCGTTGACATAACTAAATGAACAATTCTTTTCTGTTCATGCATGTTCGTTCACTTATTAAACGAACGAACACAAACGAACTCCTCGCCGAACAGTTCACGAACTGTTTGCTGAACGTTCGGTTCATTTGCAACCCTAATTCTTGGCCATTGTGAAGGATGAGTGACACAGTAAGTGATTTGCAGTAAACTACAGGGTGGCAAAAATAGAACAATTATATGGATTTGAGCTAGTCAAAATGGGTCAGGTTAGCACAACACTTTTCTTAACCATTTGTTTTTATAAATAAAAAGGGGTAATTTCATATATACCTCTACAAACTTGTAAACTATCATATATACCTTTGCGGAATTATAAATATCATATAAACCCTTATAGGGGATGTTTCAAATGAAAACCACTTTTATTGTCAAAACTCGAAAACTAACTAAAAAAAGCCTAAAAAACACACCAATTTTTTTTTCAATTTTTTTATAAAAATCGCAGGTTTTTTTATATAAAAAAGATTTTTTTTCAAAAAACAATTTATTTTGTAGTACACATGTGTAATAATACACATGTGTACTACACATACACATACACATGTGTACTATAAATTTTTTTTTGAAATTTTTTTTTATATATAAAAAATGACGAAAATTGGTACGCCAAAAAAAATTGTATGTTTTTTTGGCTTTTTTAATTAGTTTTCAAGTTTTCACAATAACTATTGGTTTTTATTTGAACCTTCCCCTACCCTTATAATATAAAGTAGTTGAAATATCATATATACCCATGTTTATTAAAAACAATTTAATAAAAGACAATTTTACCCTTACTTTTCTAAAACATTGAATTCTTATATTTTACCTTTAACATCAAATATTATATTTGCTCATTTATAACTTAATTTATTTAGTTTAAATAAAAAATAAAAATAAAAATGAGTAAAAATAAATATGGAGAATACTATTGTTTTTGGGAAAAAAATAAAAAAATTAAAATAAAAATGAGTAAAAATAAATTTTAGCATGAAATGTGTTACATAAAAATATGAAGTTGCAAGATGAGCATGATTATTTATTAGATTGTTTTTAATATTAATAAATTGGCTATATTTGATATTTTAACTATTTTGTAAGGGCATATATGGTATTTTTAGTTTTTGTCGGGTATATATGAAATATTTCAAGTTTATAAGGATATATATGAAATTAATCTAATAAAAAATAAATGAAACATAATTAACCTAAACTACGTGACCCATTTTCTTTTGATCTAAACTTTCATTTGATCATTTGAACTATAAGCAATAAAATCCAACCCTGATGAACCTTGGATGTCAAAAATGTGTTGAACAAGTTCAATCTAGTTATAAACATCTAGAAGCAGAGCCTATAGATCATAGTTGCCGGAAAACATTGAAATTTGAAGGACTTTGTATTCAGTACAATCATTTGAAAACAATACCTTTCGTGCATTGATACATTAATCAGAACACATATAATAGTTGAACACAAAAAGGGACATTTTTAATTTAAAATCATCTACATTTTTATCCCAAAATGTATGATTGATTTTGGATTATAACAAGAGATCATTCATGATAAGTTAAATAATATCAGGTGAACATATGCATAACTTATTAGGATTCATCGAATTAAGAGAAATGAAGCAAAATAGTATTGATTTCTTTTACTGAGATTGGCTTTGGTAGATTGCTGTTCATTCCTTGTATATATTTAAGTGTTTTTTTAATTAATAGCTAGCATTTACTCCCGTATTTAATAAATGTAGCAAATTTAATCATATACACAAACCATCATTTTTTTTAATTTTAAAAAAGGGAAAATATGCATTAAATTTAATTTTGTCAAGAAGAAACTTTAAAATGAGTTGGACATTGTAATATGATAAATAATGCTATATGAAATTATGCATTATATTAAGAGAGTGAAAGAGAGAGACAAACACACATATACATACATATGTATATATTTATAAAGTAGTTTTTTGGCATATTTATTGAATCCATCGAAGGTCAACTTGCTACATTACTTTGGTGGTAGAACCTTATCTCTTAGACAAGTTGGTCTATCGGAATTTGAATTTTGATGAACAACTTATCAGAAATCTATTGAGTTAATCATTAGATTTCTGATGATCAGAAGTTAGTAGATTCTAGTAATCAGATTTATTATCAGACTTATCAGACTGGTCTAATCTGATTATCATTCTTCATTTGTGATCTAATTCTAATTTTTGTTGAAGATGTATCTGCCTTTCTTCTTTGTCTTGTTTATCTTGTATCTTCTTTTTGTTTGATCCTTTGACTTCATCTGGTGCACATGATCAGATTGATCATATTTTTCTTCAATACATACAAAAAGTTTCCTAACACTTTCCTCCTAAGTATTGTAAGAAAAATAACTACTCATAACAAAGAACGTAAAGAAATTCAAACTGTAACACAAACATTGTCAATAATGACATAATCAAATTTTTGGTGCCATTGTTTTGGAGCTTGCTTTAAGCCATACAAAGACTTGACGAGTTTACATACATTACCCTCTTGACCTAGGGCGGAGAAACCTTCAGGTTGCTCCATGTAAATCTCTTCTTCTAAATCTCCATTTAGAAATGCGGTTTTAACATCCATTTGGTGAACTTCCAAATTTCTTAAAGCCGCTATAGCAAGAACCAATCTTATGGAGGTTAAGCGTGTCACATGCGGGTAGGTATCAAAGTAATCTAGACCTTCTTTTTGTCTAGATCCTTTAATCACCAACCTACCCTTGTATTTATCAATACTTCCATCAGTTTTCATCTTCCTTTTGAATATCCAATGATATCCAAGTGGTTTGCAACCAGGTGGAAGATCTACTAACTCCCAAGTATGATTTTGCAATATAGAATCAATTTCTTCCTTTATTGCTTCTTTCCATTGAGGTCCTTCCGAAGAGGAAACTGCTTCGCGATATGTATTGGGCTCGCCCTAAACCATATAGCTAACGAAGTCCGGACCGATGGATTTTTCAACTCTTGGCCTTTTACTTCGCCTACGATCACCCTCGTCAACCTCAGGTCGTTCATGTGTCTTATCATGAATTACCTCATCAACTGGTGTAGATGAGCTTTCACCTACTTCAAAATTGGGTGTTGATGGCGTTGCATGTGTTTGTCCTCTCAAAGGAAAGACATTTTCAAAGTACGAAACAACGTTAGGATTCACCTCCATGATAGTGTGTTTGTGTACATCTGGATTCTTGGACTCGTGTACAAGAAAGCGATGTGCACGACTTTGATGCGCATACCCAATGAATATGCAATCAACAGTTTTGGGTCCTATGCTAAGAGCCTTAGGAGGTGGTACAATCACCTTTGCTAGACACCCCCACACTTTCAAGTATTTGTATGAAGGTTTTCTCGTTTTCCATAACTCATATGTAGTTTCGTCCTCTTTTTAAGTGGTATCTTGTTTAAAAGATAATTGGCCGAGAGAATGGCTTCCCCCCACATGTCCTGGCTCACCTCAGAACTGATCAACATGGCATTCATCATTTCATTCAATGTACGGTTCTTTCGTTCCGCCACGCCATTTGATTGTGGAGAATAAGGAGGTGTACACTCATGTACAATGCCACTTTTTGCGCATAAATCAGCAAAAGGTGCAATATATTCGCCTCCTCGATCGCTTCTCACAGCTTTTATCTTCTTTTGAAGTTGATTCTCAACTTCATTTTTATACAAGAGAAATTTATTTATTGCTTCGTCTATACTTTTAAGTGAATATACATAGCAATATTTAGTACAATCATCAATAAACGTGATAAAGTACTTATTTCCACCTCTTGTAGGTACCGCTTTTAAATCATAAATATCGGTGTGAATTAAATTAAGGGGTTCGGTTATTCGTTCAACCGATTTCGATGACGATCTTGTAAGTTTGGATTCTATGCATGTTTCACATTTAGAATGTGAATCAACATGGAATGTTGGTATACATTTTAAATTGATTAAATGGCGTATTTAATTAAAATTTATGTGACCTAATCTACCATGCCATTTATTCAAATCGGAAAACTCAAACATATAAGTAAAAGTAGAAGCAATTTTATTCATGTTCTTTTTGACAGCCATTACATTCAATTTGAACATTCCATTCTGGGCATAGCCCTTACCAACATAGGTGCCTCGTTTAGTAAGCACAAACTGATCACTTTCAAATACTAAACGAAATCCAAATTTATTAAGCAACCATCTCGAGACTAGGCTCTTGCGCAAGTCCGGAATGAACAAGACGTTGCTTAGAGTGAGCTCCTTCCCCGAAGTCCACTTCAAAATCACCATGCCTTCACCCTTGATGTCCGCGGTGGCTGCATTTCCCATGTACAACCTTTCATCTCCTGCAAGCTACCTGAAGGTGGTAAAGAGACTCCTGTCTGGGTAAACGTGACGGGTCGCACCCGTATCAACCCACCATCCTTTTGGAGTGTTGGTCACAGTATTGACCTCATCCATTATTGCGGTTTTGTTAGAAATCATTGCCACCAAAGGCATTCCGTCTTCATCCACCATGTGCGCATGCTCACGTTTTGGTTTCTTGCATTGGTTTGCCCGATGCCCCGGCTCGTCACAGTTGTAACAAGTCCCTTGGAACGCTTGAGGTTTCTTTTTCACAACCCCTTTCTTTGGTCCAAGCTTGCTAGCCTTTGCTTTTTCTTTGTCCTTTTTCTCCTTACCCTTATTGCCTTTAGAGGATTGCCCATGCTCAACCATATTTACGCTAGCACTAGTTTGCGCAAGGATGCCTTTTTGGGCAATTCTGTTATCCTCTTCAATCCCAAGACAAATAATAAGATCCTCTATAGTCATCTCCTTCCGTTTGTGTTTAAGATAATTCTTAAAATCCACCCAACCAGAAGGTAACTTTTCAATCACCGCTGCCACTTGAAAAGTCTCGCTAAGTGTCATGCCTTCCGCGAGGAAGTCATGTACTATACTTTGCAATTCTTGGACTTGATTCATAACGGATTTAGAATCAATCAATTTGTATTCCAAGAAATGGGCTACCACAAATTTCTTTGTGCCAGCATCCTCCATTTTGTACTTCTTGTCCAAGGCATCCCATAAATCTTTGGAAGTCTTGACATTGTAGTACACATTATACAACGCATCCGAAAGGTCATTTAACATATAGCCTCGACATATGAAATCTGAATGCTTCCAAGCATCTACCACGCACTGCCTTTGTACGTCGGTCTCCACTTCCGCAGGTTGGGGAGCGGTTTCAGTCAAGAACCTTGCATGGTTCATGGTGGTCAAGTAGAAGAATATCTTCTGCTGCCACATTTTGAAGTGTAAACCGGAGAACTTCTCGGGTCTTTCAGCATGATTGGCCACTGTGGACACTCCCACAGTGGTGGCATTCAAAGGGGTTCCCGTCACGACATTCGTGTTGTTGATATTGACGGTTTTAGTTGACATTCTGAAAATTAAAAAATACCAAGTTTAGTCCAAAAATTTATGTTTTTCACAACTAAAAACAGAACTAAACAGTTAATTTTAATTTTAATGTCAAGGTGTATTTACTCAGATTTACCACAAATTTATTGTTTCAGCTTCTAACTCCAACTTTGAAGACCAAGGCAAAAAGTTTATAACAGTTTTTAGGACAGAACTGAAAGTAATCTCTAACTGTTTTCAACCAAAGTCGCTCCTTTGAAGATGAAACAGAAACTAAATATGTTTTTAAAACACAAACTGTACTATGAAACAAAACTGGTTTGAATCACAAACAGAATGGTTTTGAATACATGAACCGTGTTTTAAAAATTTGTTTTAACATTGTTGGAACCGTTCCCGTAATTAAATAAAATAAAACAACTTTATTAAATAATAACAATACATAGATGAATGAAAGCAATAAAACAGTACTATTACAACTGAAATAAGTAAATACAAGAATGAAAAGATGAAACAGAATCAGAAGTGGCTGACAGTTGTGTTTTAACACATGGCCCTTAAAACAAATTCCGAGTCTCCTAGGAGCACTCGTTTTGCTTCCTAGGGTACAACAGCCGAAGCAGTGTGTACTGCCGGAGCTGGCACAAGAACCCGAAGTCTACGTTGAAATGTGCAAGAAGAAGATTAGAATTGAGAAAATGATTGTTTGCATAAGCTGTGTAGTTGCTGGTGTCCCTCTGCTGTGGAGGTGATGCTGTATTTATACAGCATCTGAGTCGTAACAGCCAAAACAAATTAAAGGAGAGAATTAAATTGTATTAAACGTCTTCAATGCAATTTAAATCGTCATTTAATTCTCAGTCAAAATTGTTAACTCATCAGTTTCGAATGCTGAACTGAAACTGCTCAGTCATTAATGTCTGGAATCTTCTGCGCGCGCGGGCGCAAGTCACACCGGTGTGTGCGCCCTTTTGGCTCAAATTTATGCGCGCGTGCGCCATTTTGGCACACTTTTGTGCGCGAGCAGATAACTCATGCGCGTGTGCGCTAGCAGGTGCACCACCCACCAGTGAACCTATACGCGCACGCCACACAGTCGCGCCGTATTGGCTTCCTCTGGTGCGGCCGCGCGCGCCGGCTTTGATGTCACATGCGCCAGTGCGCACCAACATGCCACGTGTACTCGCGCGTCGTTGCCACGTAACCCTCCAAGGTCTACCTACCACCTAAGTGCAAAGTGCGCCACTAAAGCGCCACATTGTGCCCATCGCCCATCGCCGACGCCACGCGCGCGCGTGTGCGAATTAGAGTGCTCCGCACCATTCGCGAGTACACTTAGTGTGTGCTTCCATGAAACAATAAGGATGGAGAGTTCCCACTTAAATACCCCTTTAAGTTTCATCTCTCCTCCTATATGGGACAAGGTGCCACTTTCCCATTATTTCAGCATTCAATGTTTCAAACACCAAACTTTGAGCATCGATATCTCATTCATCTTAGCTTCGTTTTGGACGTGGTTTTGTTCGTTGCATAGCTCTTCCAACATAGAACCCAAACCCACAGATAAATATATGAAATCTACTTGGTTTCTTATATTTATTTCTAGTCCAAAAATAGGAAAAAAATGTTTTTCCTATATTTGTGAAAAATGTTATTTTCACAAAATTTCCAACAATTAACAATCATCAAATTAAGCAAAAAAATACGCATGACTTATACCATGACATACAAATTTATTCTTTTTGTTTATATGCATAAGTGTCTGATTTTTTGGTTGGACTTAAAATATCAGTTAGTCGCTATCCAAGATAGCGACTTTTAAGTTGAAATCATTATGTTAGATGGCGATATAGTCAAACTAAAATTCCACAATTTTGGGTTTGTGTCGTGTTCACGTTTATGTCAAATTTTCTAGTTTGTGTTGGTTTCAAACCGCCAACCCGCGAACATGACTTATTTAACACCCATTTTGAACGGGGAAAGGATGGCAGCGTGTGGTCTTTGTGAGATTTGGCAGTATACGTGATGCAACAAGATCAATGATGGTGAGACGATTCTATCGCTCTTCATGTGTTAGTTGCAACTCGATTTGTCCACATAAGTACCCAAAGCAGGTTGATGGTGTCGGTTTTACAATCTAGATTAAATACATGATAAACATAATAATTTGTTTGACAAGACAAAAGAATCATAATCACCCACAAAATCTCATAATTCAAGTCTCAAAATCTAAATAAAACCCAACAAAATGTCATAATAAAAGTTTTGAACTTTGTAAATGATGAATTGGTCTTGCTTTTTAGAACATGGGAGCCCTCACTGGGTTCTCCTTGAGTTTTCTTGATTCTAAATTCGAAGGAGGTTTGTTTGTTGTCTCTTTGGGTTTTGGGTCTTCCTCTGAACTCGAAGCAGCTTACTTGTTGTCTGTTTGGTTTTTGGGTCTTCAATATTGGGTAAAAACTAGACATTTAATAAATGTTTAGATTAAATGATGTTAATTGGATGAATACAACAAAGTAAACTTAAGATGTATGATAAGTAATACCTTGCAAGCTATCGAGCAATATTGGTAGCGCTTATGTTTCATGATTTGTTGGGTGCAAGTAAGACAAGCCTTGTGCATCTTTGACGAGCCTGAGTAATTGTGGGGTAGGGGATGAAGGCCTATCACTTGCCTTTCATTGCACACGTGCGTCTGCATTATATACAACATAAATACCTATTATTACTTTAACTGTAAATAAACATTTATAAATTAATCGTCGTGGCGACATTCAACTCTCTTTTGATAATTTACAATCTTGTGAATGTAACATAAATATACACATATATGTCTCACACACAATACATCTACGATCATACATATATACATACATACATACATACATACATACATACATACATACATACATACATACATACATACATACATACATACATACATACATACATACATACATACATACATACATACATACATACATACATACATACATACATACATACATACATACATACATACATACATACATACATACATACATACATACATACATACATACATACATACATACATACGCACGATTAATATAATCAGAACTATTGAAGTGACCAACAACTCTTAACTCACCGAGAACCAGGTCGTTAAAAACTTAATTAAATTCAACTCAAGATAACTTAAGTTGTTTTCCATTTCAAACCTAATTTAAGCCCCATCAAACCGAATTTAAGCCCCATGACTAAAATCAACTATCATAGCAAATAGTTACCAAGTAACGCAAGGAAGTGAAACCCTAATTTCTTAAATTCCTACAACCGTAAGTCACAAACGCCTATATTCACCCTAATTCCATATCCTCGATCTCCCAAAATAGTTCAAATCCCGATTATTGTGGAGTCTCAGTGTCTAAGTAGAGAAATAGGATAACACGGTAAATTGAGTGGTTCATATTGTTCGTCATAACACCAACCTTGAATAAGCTCGGTTACAAATCAGGTTATAAAACACCTACCATGAACTAGATCAGTTACATGTCATATTTTAAAATACCTGTTGAGAATAAGATCGGCTACGTGAATAAGACCGGTTACTAATCATGTTTTAAAACATGAATAAGATCATCAGTTACATATCATATATCATATACATGTCATGTTATAAATCATTTCAGAAATCAGTTGTTAGTATATAATAAAAGAAAATTGTTTATCATTAGACTAAATATAGAGGGTTCCGAGACCATATTGGTCAAATCAATTGTGGAATATCGTCTTGGAAGTCCATTCAAAAGGTATGAACAAATGCTAGTAGTTTTACTCCCAGATTAGGTGTTTGATAAAATGTCTGAATAAATTCATGTTCATGAACTATAAACTGCTTCATATTTCGTTTGTTTGTATGGATTTTGTTTGCATAAATTAGGTTTATATGCATTTAATACATTTCCTGAAATGTTTATGCTCATACTTTGTGAATTAGAATAGTTATTGCGAATCACGGTACATATTTTTTACAACCGAGTTTGGTTAGGGTTTTATAGACGTAAAGCAGGGATTAAGAGAAGTAATAAGACTATAGATTTAGCATAATCTGATGTGGATTTAACATGAATTCGCAGGTTTGGGTTTAGTCTAAATGGATTCGGGTCAGTTTCAGGTTGAACCCGGGAACCTGGGGGTTGACCAATTTAACCCATTTATCTTATATTTTAATTTTTTTTCAAAATGTGTTCTTATGTGATAAATTAAATTGGTTGTGTATTTTATGCAATATTTATATGAAAGAGAAATTGACATAAAATTTTATTAATAAATATAATTTTTTATACACGTTTGTATTTATTCGTTGTAAAAGTTAATTTGAAAATATTAATATTAAAAAAATGAAAAAATCGTCTTAAACGGGTCGTGTTCGGGTTCATGTGTGACACGATTTTCGGGTTTGCGTCGTGTTCCGGGTTGTGTCCGGTTGGACTCGTCAACCCGCGAACACGACCATATAGCACTCCTACCTGCAACGACTCTTTTAGTGTTTATATAACATAGAAAATTCAAGGTTTCCTATTTTGGAACAAGAAAAGTGAGTCAAGTACCCTTTGGTTGCTTCTTGTTATTCATTAAAGTATTAAACAATGTTGCCCTATAGATGGTATTGTTATAATATTATCTCAAACTAGCTGTAAAGGTGAATTTGTTTGAGCAGTGGGGTCAAGCTGAAGCTGTTTTCACCGATACGGTTCACGTTTTATGATTTGTGTTTATAGGGCATTAGTACATGGATACGTTCATAGAATAATACAAACATGTTTACTACTTATGTACTAACTCAATGATTGCATTTGGGAATAAGAGAATTATACCTGTATGTATGCCTGAGCAATCGATATGTTGACTTATTTCTTCGAGGGCGACTACCTCTTTACAAACGTGTCTGTAAATGGTTAGTACCATGTGCTTACTCTGAATGCCTGCCACCATGCAATGGTTGCATGCCGACTTCTCACAGTCGATGCAATATTGGTTCTCTAGATTTCCTAATATGCTTGTATGCACTCTACAAGGCATAAAGAACGTCTTTTGTAGCAATATGTGTAGCCACAATAATGCGTTAGGCACCTACATAAAAAAAAGAAACAGTTTCAATTGGGGATGATGATGTAGCTTATGTAACAGATATATTCATCATTGTAAAAGTACTACTCAATGCATATAGTCTTCTCAATATGTATAAAGTCCAGCCTTATTCTTAACCATAGTTATCAATAGCGGCTATAGCGACCGCTATAGCGCGCTATGTAGCGGCGACCAAGTGTCGCTATTTGGGTCATTGTGACCAATAGTGTGAATAGCGACAGTTAGTTTTTTTTTTTTTTTTTTTTTTATGTAAATAGCAATTAGATGTTGCTATAAAATAGCTGGATTTATAGGTTTTTGTTAAAAATACATATAAAATAGCATATATACCAAGTTATTTTGATATAATATACATATAAATATGAATGAATTTTTGATAAAATCAAGGGTATTGTTTTTGAAAAAATCAATCACTTCAAGTGAAATAAGCATACCTCCATTGCATTTACGTCGAAAGGACTTTGAAAGCAGCAAGTACTAAGCGAGACAAAGCTGGAGGATCTGAATTTTTTTTTCTTTTTAATATGGTCTTATGACAATCAATTTTATAAAAACAATTAAATCTCACACAATCAATCCTATAAATGCTATTACCACCTAATTATTTTTTTCTAGTTACTAACAAGACCAACTTGATTCATCATTCCTGCCAAAATATGCTTGCATCCAAGATTTTGCGACCATGATATATACAACTGGGCATTGTGGTTGTGTGTTTGGGTTACTAATTAATTCAAGTTGGTACTAGGGGTGCAAACGAGCCGAACCCGAGCTCGACCAGGCGAGCTCGTTTAACATATGAAAGCTCGAGCTCGAGCTCGGCTCGATTCGAGCTTTATTTCTAAAGCTCGAACTCGGCTCGGGCTCCACTCGTTTAGTATTTATTAATTAATTTATATTAATTATAATTATTATTATACATATAATTTAGTTATTTTTTTATATTTATATAATGGTAATTATTATTATATAAATATGTGTTTAATATATTAATAAAAAAATATATAAATAGAAAGCTCGATTAGGCTGGCGAGCCTGCTCAAGCTCGATAAGCGAAGTTTGGGCTCGGGCTCGTTTACTAAGCGAGCTTGTTTTTAGGCTCGGGCTCGAGCTCGAGTTCGTTTAAGCTCGGCTCGTTCGAGCTTTTTTTCGAGCCGAGCTCGAGTAGCTCGGCTCGTTTGCACCCCTAGACTTGGTACATTGGATCCTATTGTTATTATTTATCACCATTTTAAAGGCTTTGTATAAAACCGCAGATGTACTAAGTTTATGGCATCATCATGTGCAGGGGCGGACCCAAGCCCAGCCCAAGGTGGGCGGGCGCACCCCTGGGGTAAAAAAAATTAGTGCTAAGTTCCGTCGAAAATCTCGTCCGCACCCCTTGGAATTTTTCGTCCGCACCCCTTGAAATTTTTCGACCGCACCCTTGAAATTTTTCGTCCGCACCCCTTAGGTAAAAAGTGTTATCAATTTATATTTTAATTTTTTTATTAAACTCTTATTTAAAAAAAAATACTACCTAAATTATATAACTTTTAATACCTAACTAACTAAACCCAAATACCCATACCTTTACCCACTTATAATTCCTAACTATCTAGCCCACTAAGTCTTAGCCCATTAACCAAACCCAACAATATTTCAAACTATAATAAAATAATTAAAGCCCAAAACCTTTAGAAATTCTCTCCCGCTCTCTCTCTCTCTCTTGCGTCCCTGCACTGCCAACGAACAACATCACCCAGTGACAGCAGTCCAGCAGTTGGCGACCACCGTAATCAGCCACCATACCACCGTCGTTTGACACCAAATCTAACGGGAATCCGAACACGGGTAAGTTTCTTTGTTATTTTGATGATTTTGGTTAATATTATAGGAGAAAAAAAGGGTAATAAAGTTGTTCAATAGGTTTGAAATTTTGTGTGTTTTGACGTTGTTTATGGTTGTTTAGATGATTTTTAGGGTGATTATGTTGTTTATATATTTTTAGGGTGATTATGTTGTTTATATATTTTTATGGTGATTACAACTTACGTTATGATTTCTAGGGCTTGAATAGTTGAAAATTAAAATTAAAATTGAAACATTATGTTATGGAGCGATTAACTTATGTTATATAGAGAAAGAATTGCTTTAGAAATTAGTTTTAGATGATGTTTTGGATAGATTTCAAAAAATGAAAACCCGTAGGGCGTCGACGTTTTAATTATGTTTGTAACAAGTTCTGACATGTTTTTGATGTTTATATAAATTTAGTTTGATGTTCGTTTGTTTTACATGACCCGACCCGACCCGATACGAACCGATTTTTTTACTTATATACCTAGGGGCCTAAAATTTTTAAAAATGTTCCGCACCCCATGGAAAAATTTATGGGTCCGCCACTGATCATGTGTGCGGACTTATCATATTTATAGAGGAGGGGTAGGGTGATTTGAAACTACATTGCATGCTTATGTTATAAAAATGATAAAAGTTTGAAAAGAAGGGATGTCGTTCTTTTATTAATAAATGTTAAAAGAGGCAGATATAGCTAGGAAAATAAGCATTTATGCATATTTTAATATCTATACTGCATATAATGAAATTTAAGATTATTCTTTTTAAGGTTTACTAGATCCTTCCATGGTGTTGGTCCGTAAAAAACTTTAGGTTTCTTCCTTGTCTTAGCAAAAGTAACATTGTCTAGAAGTTTACCTTTTGCAGGTAGCATCTTCATACCTTTTCCCTTCATATACGCTAATCTTATTAGAATATTAAACTTAATTAGTTATATTTATTAAGTGATAACTGTAATTAGGATAACTATATTTACTATGTAGAACTTATAAATGTGAAAAGGTGTGATGGTTAATTGTTGGCATCAATGAACTGTCGTTTGACAGTTATTCCCGCCAAAATGCTAACTATCCCTAACCGTCACACACACACACACACACACACACATATATATATATATATTTGATCATCAACGGCATGGATGATCACCAAGATATTCGATCAAATCTATCTTTATCGATTATCCATTATAATTCGTTTTTTGTGTGATCTGTTTTTCTTTCATTAGTCAAGATCAAAGCTTGATTATGGAATCCAATTCTATTAGTTACAAAACCAAACATGTTATTTCTTCCGCTGCAATGAACTTTGAATATCCAACAAGTCTCTAGTGCCATAGAGAGGACAAGCTCGGTCCATTGGTGACCGTGTTAACTCTGTTGGATTGTATCTCATTCATGTATAGAGTTCGTCTTTTCTTTTAACCATTTTGCCTTTGACTAATTTTCACTGAACATGACCTGATATCCTTGAACATCCAACTGCTAAACTGCGGTAAGCATCCTCTTCAGGTTTGGAGTGATCCCGGAGAGATTTTCAAGACGATATCTTTCATGCTTGTGATATCTAGAGTCTCGCCATTGGCTAAATGTACCATAGTTTCTAAATTCGCTGGGAATCTTGCATTTTTTGAATTGGTAGGTTTTGTACCATACGGAATAGTACCCCAATTCGTGAATTTAGGATTTCAAATCGGTGATCCTATTATGCAATTCGTTTGTTCAAATTGTTTTGGGGTTCATTTTTAATACGTACCTTGATTGCGGAATACGTATAGGGGTTCGCGATTTTAGTGTTCGTTTATGGCGGGAATATGGCAAATGGGAAAACACAGAATGCATATAATCAGGCAACCAACGTGTATTCGTTTCCATAATACTTCAGGTTTCCAAAAACCATTCACACAACAATGTTTATGTTTATATTTGGTAATATGAATACGTATAAACAAATATGTATATGTTCATCTATTTGGAAATATGAATATTGGATTTTGGTTGTTTGGATTTATGAATTTAGTAATTTATGTATACCGAATCGGACTAAATGGTACACCGTACCGAAATGAATCTACCCCCGCCGTATCAAATTCGTCCAATCTAGCGAACCACGATTAAGGTGGCCATGAAACGTACCTTCCCTGAAATTTCCGGTTTTAAGATTCGTCATTAGATTAGTTCTTTTATTAAGGCGTCATGTTAATCTTGTGATGCGACATTTACCTCTTTCTTATCTCTCGCAACTGTCGACGTTGTGCACTGAGTTCTGAAGTGCCCCGTTTGTTTGCTGTTCCAACACGTGATGTCTTTCCAATTCTTTGACCTACCCCTTTCAATGGATTTTGATCTGCCACAATTTTTCCCCGTCCGGGCTTTCTTTCTCTGCCTTTAGTGCTTAACAGTGAACTTGAAGATTCTCCTATGACGTAGATCTTCTCCTAGAATCAGAAACTTAGCAGAAGATAACAGAAGGAGTGCTTGACCAATAGATTGAACTAAACTCATTGATATGAGTAGTAACAATGCTTCTTCTTGTGTTCTGGTATTATTCAACTTCCAAATTAGAAAAACCTTATTTGGGGCGGATAGGTTGTTGGATAAGGCTTTCAATAATCTATTGGCAGTGAAAGATTAATACTTGTTGGATGATCATAAACATCAGAATTAGATTCACAAGGAATGGAAGTGGATTCCATCTTCAACCTTGATCTAGTGTGTGATAACAAAGAAACAGAATGCAAAAGAAACAAAATGGATATTATACAATATATTGGTTCCGGAAAAGTTTCCGGCAAATGTCTATATATACATTCGGAGGAGACAGTTGATACGGTGGTTATCCTTTTGGCGGGAATAACTACCATATG
This sequence comes from Helianthus tuberosus, assembly GCA_030545235.1. NCBI lineage: Eukaryota > Viridiplantae > Streptophyta > Magnoliopsida > Asterales > Asteraceae > Helianthus > Helianthus tuberosus. The sequence goes on along the minus strand of CM060420.1, from coordinate 22,967,299 downwards.
AAACGGTGTTCAACAATCGTCATACCCCTTCTTTTATTGGTTACATATATACATGATATAAGTATAATTATCATAAGTACATAATAAGCACACATAATAAAGTTTATAATCTAATACACTCCCCTAAACTTGATTATGTTTCATGGAGTGCATAAGAACACTTCTGTTAGCTTTGTCCACAGCCTTCACCGCTTGCTTGAAATCAAACCGACGTCTTTTCAGCAGCTTCTTCATCCGGTACCAATCATTTCCTGCGAATAATGCATAATGATCACCTTCTTCTTCTTCTTCTTCTTCTTCTTCTTCTTCTTCTTCAGGGATACACCCTTCACTCCTGGAACTTTCTCTCCGGTTTTCTGATGGATCTTGATGATTGAAGTAACACCGACTTCCACTAACACCTTCATCATTCTTCACTATTTCCTTTTCCATAACCTTTTGCTGTGTTGATTTGAATTTATAGTAGTACACTAAAACATCTAGGTACATAGCATACATGATTCTCATTAACTTACCATCACCATAATCATAATCCATATCTTTGGTTACCACTGCCCATAGATTGTTTGAAGTGACATTCTTGTGCCCTGTGACACATGTGCTCCGTAAGCACCACACGATGTAGGACAATTTCTTTTATCAAAGAAACAAAGTGTTTTGGTCTCAATGTTTGCTTTTTATGTTTGACAATTTCACATTTTGACTTTAAGTTCGATTTCAAGCTTTAAATCGCTTTCTAGAAAATTATAGGCAAACTGATGCGTAAACGTAATCAGTTTAATGTGACAAACACTACGGAATAGTAACATAGTCTTAACATACCTTAAATAACTTTTATATAACTTAGAAATAAGTTTTGAAGGCTTTGGTGTGTCAAAAACAAGTTTATTCGATCGCAGGGACTATTTGTGTCAAACTGCGAAACTATGCCGATTCGTATGATAAAGAACATTCCGGAACTTGATCATAAGTTAAACATATCATAAATATCCTTTAAATAGCTTAGAAATAGGCTTTGAGGGGTTTGGTATGTGAAAATAAACTTTTTGATCAATAGGGACTAAAAGCGTCAAAAGTTCATAAGTTTGCATTTTCGCGCATATCTTGCGTTCTGAACATATCCGGACATCCAAAAATTTTTGTAATCATTAAAATAACTTATTTTAATGATTGGTATGCAAAAATACCACTCGTCGCGTAATTTGGATCGTTTTCGCGTCCGTTCGAGTTTTCGTCGTAATTAACCGAATAACGCAACCGTACGACCAAATGAACCGAAAATTGAGACGTTTTTGAGCATATTTCATGTTCCCTATACTTAAACATCCTTGTAGAGCCTTAAAAATGGGTTAACGGGGTTTAAACGCATCCAAAATGCCTTAAAAGTGTTGTAGGGACCAAAACTATCAATATTCGAAAGTTCCTGGATCTGGCATGTGGTGGCGTCGCGCCACAACCTTATGGCTGTGTGGTGGCGGCATGCCACCCCCTCATCTAGGCAGATAATTCATTTTCAGCAACAGCAGGCCAATTTTCAGCAACCGACTTAAAGTTCAGGGTCTTTTTTGAAACATTTGCAATACCGTATGATGGTTTTTGGGCACCCCTAGTATTCCAAATCTATGTGCCTTACATGTATGGTCCAGATCAAAGCTTAATTATCGAGGAACGATCCTAACGGTTCTTCAAACTCTATATAAACCCACTTGATTTCTTTTGCATCTCCACACATTTGCTCTCAAATTCTTCTCTAAGTTGAAGCTCTCCTTGTGAAGCTTCATACCTGAGAAATTTTGAGTTAAAATCTTCTTGTCTTGGGCCTTTTGTAAGTTTCCTTCATGCTTGTTCATGTATTTCAAGCATGAAAGTCAAACAGTGTTTGACTTTCTGCTTTGACCACGTTATGGTCAACAGAAAGTTCGTTTGAACTTTGCAACGTGAGCATAATCGCGTGATAAAGTCAAGTTCGTACAATTTGGAGTTCAAAGGTTTCAAAGGGTCAGGTCGTTTTAAATTGGATCCGAGTCCTAGAAGTCCGCACAGTTGATCCACTTTCAGTCCGCACAGAAAATCATCAGTTCGAGTATTAGTCTTATTCAGTTATTTGATAAGCGGTTAATCTGATTGTGTTTTTGTTTTTGTTTGTCGACAGGTATATTTTTACAAGGTGATACAGCTCGTTTGAGAATCCGAATAATGGATACTGAGTTTTACAATGCTTTTGCTACATCTACGACTAATCCATCCGACATTGCTAAGAATATGACAACGGAGAATGAAACCGGAACAATGCAAAAACCCCCGAAACTTATGGGAATTGAGGATTATCACGGGTGGAAGAAACGGTTTGAGAATTGGGTTCAGGCGAATCATCTAAAAGCTTGGGAGAGCATCGAAACCGAATATGAGAGGCCAAAGAATACAATGGGAGCTGATAAAATCATTTCTGAATTTACTGAACAAGAGAGGGAAAGTTATAAAGGAGAGAAAATGATGATCAATTTGTTACAACAAGCGGTAAAAGAAGATATATTTGTGTTGCTTCAACATGATGAAAATTCTTATTCTATCTGGGAAGCTCTTCAAAAGAAGTTTGAGGGAAGCACTGAAATGTTACAAAGTAAAGCAGCTTTGTTGAAAAAAGAGTTTGAATTGTTTACGTGCATGCCTGGTGAAACAACAAAGAGTCTTATTGAAAGATATTGTCATCTTGTACGCACCATGTCACAGTTGAAGATTACAAAAACTCCAGCAGAATGGGTTGAAAAGCTTGCTGACGCGTTACCGCAACAGGAATGGGGTACATATCTGATGATATTGAAGAATTTCGGACAGTTTAAAAGGTTATCGATTGCACAGTTTATAGAAAAGTTGGAGGCACAGGATCTGGAGCAGCAGAAAATTGCTAGAATGAATAGTTCAACTCATCAACAAGATATTAAATTGTATTATAAAGGAAATGTTCAAACTGCTGAAGTCAGTCCAAAGATACAAACTGCATTTAGTGCTGGAAATCAGTCTACACCTAGCAGTCAAGGATCAGTCAACACTAGTGGGTTCTCTACAGTAAATCCTCCAAGTGTTCAAAATGCATCTGCTGGAAATGGGCATTTGATTCAGTGTAATGTAGCTCTACATCTTCAAAACGGTCAAAATTATTCTGAAGAAGTTGTAAAGCATCATATGGGATTATTGGTCACTGCATTAGAGTCTTATGAAGGGTTGATTGCCGGAAGAATTGGTAATCCGATGCTCACAGAGGAAGATTATGACCAAATCGATGCAGAGGAGCTGGAACTGATGGATATTAAATGGGCTTTAGCTAGTGTATTGAGGAGAGCAGAAAAATTTAGATTGGTTACAGGAAGAAATGATTTCTTGGATGCAAACCTTTCTAATTTAGTGTTTGATAAATCTAAAGTTGTCTGTTTTCGTTGCAGGGAGAAAGGCCAATTTAAAAGAGAGTGCAAGAATCAGGAGCCGAGAGGAGCAAAGAGATTATTATAGGAAAACCATTTATCAGCAAATCACTCATCAACCGCATCAACAAAAAGAAGCTCAAACGACACATGGAAGAATGATCGAGGATGCAAACAGGAAAGCTTATCATGGAATTGTTGATCAAGATGATGAGAAAATGGCTGAAGGCTTTAGCTGGGACAAGTTTATTCCAGCTAATTCAAATGTTAAAGCGTTTATTGCACATATTGTTCGAAAGCCAGAAATGTTGAAGGAATGGATGGAAGGGTTATCTGAAGAAGATAAAAATGAAGATGAAAGATCTGTTTCATCCGAAAACAGTTCATCAGAAACAAGTGATAGTGATAAAGAGATGGAACAGATAAATTTGGGAAAAACTCATTTATCTTCTGACACTTTTGAATTTTATTTTGCAGAAAAATTGAAGAAACTGAAAGAAAGGAAAGCTGCAAAGGAATTGAAAGAAGTCAAAGTGATTGAGAAGATAGTTGAAGTTGAAAAGATTGTGGAAGTTGAAAAGATAGTTGAAGTCGAGAAGATCGTTGAAATCACAAAACCCTGTCTTACTTGTTTAGAGTCATGTAAACAATGTATAGAAAAACATGAGAGGTTTAGTGAGTTAGAAAAGTTGAAAGAAAAGTTGTTGTTTGATGTAAAAAATTTGAAACAGTCATATGATGTATTGAACAGAACTGTGAATAGTCTGGAAAAGACTAACTCTGAAAGAGAGAAAGCTTTGAAGATGATGAATGCTACCATGATGACAAAGCAGAAAGAAATCAACTTGTACATAGAAGAATGTGCAAAGTGGAAGAAAGAGTTGGAGAGTGAAGCAACTGAAAATGAAAGAATCAGAAGATTGCTGCAAAGTTACAAAGGTTGTGACTACATAATCGATAGAATTTATCCAACAGTTGAAGGATTTGAAGCGTTTAAAGGTGAAGAAACAAAGCCAAAGAAGAAAAAGGATACTGGTAAGAAACAGGGTGTCTGTTATAATAAGTGTCCGCCTCCGATTTGGGAAGCGTATTCGTCTGGAAAACCTAACGAGGAAGAATTAAAAAAGGCAGTCAATATAAAGTTGGAGTCCGAGATAACCGATGTTTTACCGGATAGTATTGACGTCACGTTCACAGCGTCCGACACAGATCATGAGTCAGAACTGATAAAACGAGTGGTCGATCAGGTGTTGGATAAGGATGAGGAGTTAGAGTCAAAGTCCGAATCCCAAAGTTCGTGTCAGTCAGTCAGAAGTTCGAGTTCGTCTGTCAAGAATTCAAAATCGTCGGAAAAACGGGTTTATAGTAAAGAATTTTTATTGTCAAAATCTAATTTGAATGATGAAACATTTGAAGTTGTATATACTTTGAATGATTCTGACAAATTATATTTTGATAAAGAGTTTCCAATAAGAAGTGTTCGTTTTGACATGATCAAAAAGGTTTTCAAAATGACAGAAATTAGTATTTCTGAAATAAAAGATTTAAATCTTACTGAAAAACCTAAAAAATACACTTCAAGAGTTCAACAGCGGATAAACAAGAAAAAGGGTTACAATTCTGGTTCTGGTTTTCAAAAGAAATCAAACCACAATCGTAGCTACAAAAAGAAAGGACTTGGTTTTATTCCACCTGAAAAATATAAAAATGAAAAATATGTTCGAGATTTTAAATAAAAAATGACATATGTTGCAGGAACTAGTCATGAAGAAGAAGCAAAGAGCTCATTCTGGAAATAGTCAAACAAGGAGTTTCTTGCTGAAAAGATAAAGAATGGACCTTTTCAAAGGAAAGAGACAAGAACTTGTTACAGATGCAATGAAGTTGGTCATATTGCATGGAACTGTCCGAAAGCGACTAACACAAAACAGGGAGTTTCTGGAAAACTAAAAGAAGTTATTGTTGATAAAACCGAACCACCAAATGAAAAATTTAAAGTTTTCAAAAATTCAACATATGAAGTTGGTGAGTGTTCGAAAAGGTTTTACAAGAAGAAGGGAAATCTTGACAACCAAACTTGGGTTGTTAAGAAATCAGAGGTAAAATCTGGCGATGAATCTGATTCCACAAAATCAGAGGAGCCACAGTTTGATGAGTGTGATGAAAACTCAGTTCCTTCAATGGATGATGAGAACTTTCCACCATTGAGGACTGAAAATTTTAAAAGGAAAACTGAAAAGTCTGAAATCTCAAATCAGGGTTATTCTGAGAAGGATAACTTTGATGTTGAGAAAGCGTTTAATGGAAAAGTTAAGAAGATTTTCGGAAAAATGGTTGAAGGGAAAGTAAAAGGGGTAAAGGAGTTTTATGCCAAAAAGAAAGCAACTTACACTCCAACTGCTTCTGAATTGAAAACACCCAAGGCTGGTCAGGCTTGGGTGGACATTTTCTTTGCTTGAAAACCTGACGTGCCGGAGATCCCAAGTTTGTAATTGCGGATCAGGAATCAGAATCTTTCTTAAAAATTGATTGTGTAAATGAATCTTAAAGTTTGTTAAATTTTACAGATTGTGAATTGCCGGAGCTTCCAGGTTGGTAAGTGTGAAGCAGGAATCGGCATCTTGATTGGTAAAATGGTTTGTGTAGATGTTTTATTCCTACATGTGATTAATTGTTTTGGATATACATACAAGTGGTAAGAGGTTGATTCTGACAAAGTGATTACTCAAGGTCATTAGTTTGAACTTGATGTAATCCTGATACAAGAGATTGAATGGACAAAATGATGAACCATTCCCCTAACCTACAAGTGGTTTGAAATTTAACAAAACTTATTTTCCGGACAAATCATTTTGGTTAAAACAAACTTAAGTGTTTTGAAATCATAATGAGAAAATAGTTTTGTGAAAGGGGGAGTTCTGATTGTTTATGCCAAGTGGATGGCGAATTGAGGCAATTTGATATCAGTTGTCATGTTCTTGTACAGTTTGTTTTCAAATTTCCTAAAATGTGTTTGCATTTTAGGGGGAGTAAGAAATTTTAGAAAATCCAAAAACATTTGAAAATTTGAAAATGTAAAAAACATTGAATAATTCAAAATGAGTTTTGTTGTGAAAAAGAGGAAATGATAGTAGATCAGTTGGACTGTCACATCATGCTAAAGAAATGGAGAGATAAAATGTGATAAACGATCTCACTAAGGATGTGACGATAGGCTCAGCTAGACTAGTAGATTTGCGATAACGATACAAACTTAAATGAAAAAGCCTAGTTCTAGTGGGAAACATGGTCAAAAGCATAGTACTTAGTTTTGTCCTTTTTGACTGGGTGCCTACTCAGTAATCGCTGATTGTCGAAAGACATAAAACTGGTTAAGTCTGTGAACTTTCACAACTTTTCTGAAAAGTCACTGTGATTGTGCATTTCATTTTGCAAAGATTTAAACTTGTTTTATTTCTGTATTTTGTTTAAGCATCGGACATCCTCTGCATATACGTGAGTATCGACCTGGATGTTGTTGCCTAAACGTTCTGCTTTATTTTCTTTGGTGTTTCGTTTAAGCTTTGGACCTCCTCTGCGTATACGGAAGTAGGGACCTGGTGGTTAAAGCCTAAACAACTTCAACTTATTTTTATTTTCTTATTTTGTTTAAACATTGGACTTTCTCTGCGTATACGGAAGTATCGACCTGATTGTTAATGTTTAAACATTCTGCTTTGTTTTCGCACAAATCACAGTTGATAAAAGTTTAAAGGCATTACTCGAGAAAGTGTATTACATGATGAGGGGATATGCTGAGATCGTGGGGTCCATAAGAATTTAGTGCTATCTAAATATACCTTAAAGTATCGGTAAGCAGATTGAAAGTTTTTAGATTGAGTTTAAGTGGACAACAATATCGTCAATCCATGTGAATCGTTTAGAGCTTAAAATGTTAAACCTTAACGGTGCTAGTGATTGGTCACGTAAACTGATATGATCCTCTTACACAAACTCACAAAAATATTGTCGGTAAATATTTCTTTACTGCATTTCTTTGAATTCAAAAATACAAAAAGATTTTGAGTGTGTTTTAGCATAAATTTTGTAAAAGTCAAAAAGATTTTCGACAACTGATGTTGGAGAGCTAATTTTCAAAATTCCGAGTGCTAAACATGATGACATTGTTGTGAGGGGGAGTATGTCTTGAACATCAAATGTATTTCTTTTAAATCAACAAGTGGTTCATCAAAGAGAAAGTTGTTTATGAAAGGGAGTCAGTGTTGGTTCATACAAATTGTTAAATTTAGAAAACTTATGTGGTGGTGAGAAATTGTGTAGGTGATGAGCTTAAACAGAGATAAAGCCAGGGATTGATCTCAAGGTGATAACTAATTCCAGACAGCGATCCCATCATGATGAGAGGGGGAGTCTGACGAGGTTAGAGCCAAAGAGAAGATCCTGGTATATGCTAAGAAAGAAAAGAGACTGATAAATACTGAAGATGCGAAGACTCGACACTTAAGACTCGTCAACATATGAGGGGGAGTCTGTTGGTGCATTCATCTGTCGTCTTCGTCTTATGTCGAGTCTCGGGTTCGTTGCGGATTTGATCGAGCATGATGTCATCATATCAAATGATGAAATCATAATGGTGACATCAAAGTGACATCATACATGACATCACTACACAAGAAGACAAAAGAGTTCATATGTCAAAGGCTGATTTCGTTCATGATTATGTTTAGTGATTTCGCTTATGTGTCTTTGAAGTTGACTTCGTTCATATGTCATAGGGTGATTTCGCTTTTTAGTCAATGTGATTTTTTTTATATGGCAAGTATGTGATTTCGCTTATATGTCATGTCCTTATAAGCGAAATCATGTCAACTATAAATAGGTCACATAAGCGAAATCAGGTAATAGTTCTAGTTGTTGTCTTCTGGTAAGCCACGAAGTGCTGCCGAAGTGTTGTCAGGTCTGTAATCGATTGCATATCAATAAAAACAACAAATTAAAGTGAATGTTCGCTGAATTACACCGAAACACTTGTTTCCGCCTCTTGTTTTGGTGAAAAACTCTTCTAACCGACTCGTTCGGATCCGAAACCGATCCTACAGAAGTGACGAGTCAAAGTTTCGGTCAAAATACGTGTTTATGCGTATTTTGCGTCGAAGCTATTTTCGGGTATCAAAACAGTTTTTTTTTATATCAAACTTGTTTTCTAAGTTAGTTAAACATGTTTTAACATGTTTAACTCGTCACTTTTAGTCTTGTGCTTGTATAGGGTCGTAGGATAAGCAGTCTTAACAACCGCTTAGACTTTCAAACCCGACCCGTTTGGTCGATCGTTAGGATCCGACCAAACATATTTTGTGACCATAGTTGTATAGGGAATAACCTTCCGAGGTTATACCTTATGGTCACTTCGTTTAGTTAGTTGTATGATAGGTAGTTTATATGCCTTAAGAAAATGACCAAAATGACCTTTTACGCATAATTTCATTTTAAGCATATGTAACACATGTTTTGACATCTAAACTGATTATATAACATAATTTGATATGTTAAGGCATATAATTCTTGTCATAGGAGTAGTTAGGCGTCTCGAACGCGCCTTCGAGCGAACGACGCGTTAAAGTGGGGTAAGCTACCTTAATGGGTCGTAAGCACTTAGGATAGGTTTCGATTTAGAATGTAGGCTTTGTTAAACCATATCATATGAGTTCCAACACTTATTTGGTTTACAATACCTCATTCTATATGTTTCTTTTATTCGTGTCCCGATTCACTAACATAGTATCCGTTACACTAGGAACCACTTCGACACTTGAACACTTGGTCTCTTGAGCTTTGTTATACCTTTTGAACAAGAACTATACGCAACCCCAGGCGATTACATAGTTCCCCTCTTTTACGTTTTCAAATGTTTTGGGGCGATTCATATGTGTAACCGATTTGTTTTACAAATGTATGGCATATATGTGTTTTCTAAGTGTTTTTATGTGTATTATTTCCGATTATGCAAATACGATGTTTATTCGAATCCTTAAAGATCTATCTATCTTCATAGTTAGATTTGTATAGGATAATTGAAGTACAGTCTTAGATCTTCCTATCTTCATAGTAAGGTTTTAAGAAGTACTTTACGACTCGATGGTTGGTTTATGTGTAGATTGTTGGTGATTTAGATAACGAAACTAGATAATACAATAAGCACATGGTGGATACACCGCTGGTACTTCCTATATATAAGTGTACTTATTGTATTACCCTTCGTGGCGTTATCCTGAATCACCATTAGGATTTAGGATGTTGTGATACGATGATTCAATACGATAGAAATGAAATCCTTTTAACATCAACATATCTTCATAGATTGATTCTTCTAGGATGTTTAGAGTACTAATAATGGAGTCTTTGTTTGGATTCATTGTGTACTTTAATGCGTATGTAACGAGACGATGTGACGAGAACCTGATCCCTGTAGTATCTATATATCTTCATAGCTAGACATATATGGGATGTTTAGAGTACTAATATTGGAGTCCCTGTTTGGATTCATTGTGTGCTTTAATGCGTGTTTACGAGTTGGAACGAGTTAACGATTTATGTGTTTATGTGGTAGTTGTGATTTAGATAACGAAACGGGTGTAATAAAATAAGAACATGGTGGATACGCCACTGGTACTTCCTATATATAAGTGTTCTTATTTTACTATTCTCGTAGCGTTATCTAGATCACTTTAGGGTTTTGTGTACTATTGTTTCTGTTGGCTCACTTTATGTGGACGCGACTCGATTCGGTTCAACTTGGTTCAGTTCGGCTCGGTTAGGTTTGGCTCAAGCCCGACGTAGCGACATTCCTCTGTCGTGCGCCCCAGAATTCGACACGCGAAGCACGGAGAGCCGCGAACTAATTCCCGCCTACACATCATCATGACATCATCATGACATCATCATGATGATGTCACATGGTTAACTAATCTTTATACATTCTGAATTATATGGAATTCATGTACATGTGCATTTGTTTGGACCAATCCATTTCCTTGGGCTGAAACCTTCACTTGGGTCGAACCTTTATATAGTCAGCATGCCTGTCGACGAAACTCTTCAAGGTTTCGTCGACTTGAAGTTTCCTCTTGGACACCCCACGTTTCGTCATGTATATTGACGAAACCCCAGGTTTCGTCAATGTTGAGGTTTCGCCGGGACTCCATGTTCATGTTTCGTCGTTCATGGTTCCTATATAAACAGCAAGCTGAGACAGAACACTGAGAGAGATAGAGAGAGAACCGAGAGTTTAATTATATTTCATTGTAATATCTTTCTGTAACAAAACTCGATCGGTATCAATATACAACCGTTAAACGGTATATCTTTGTGTTGTGTCTATCTCTCGCTCGGTTTGTATCGTAACGTGGATTCCACACTTGTTACGGTATTCGAAACAAGATCTCGTAGTTGTCCGGCGATCCGAAAACGGACCTATACCAGAATGGCCGATGAAGAGGAAATGCCACGTTGGGTATAAGTCGTGTCCGCCTCCTTTGAGACACAACTATACCAGAATGCCCGATGAAGAGGAAATGCCACGTTTTGAACCAAGTGTACCTCTTGATTATGAGGAAGTTACTACAGGATTAGGGTTCAAATCGGACAGTTCTTCGAAGGGCTCATCTGAAAGTTCAGGAAAGTCATTTGTTGATACGGAACAAAGTCCTCCAATTATTGAGGACTATGATTCGTCAGATGATGAATTAGATGTGAGTGACCAGGATGAATCACTTGATAAGATGAAAGTAGTAGAAATTCCAATTGAGAATCATATTCTTTGTGATCCTCCTACTCCTATTGTGTAACCTGTTGCCAAACAAGTGATTAATCCTGTCAATGAAGTGAAGGAATCTGTGTCTGCCGTTAAGAGTAATAATGTTTTGTATACTTTGGTCGGTGATGCTAAAATTTATTCAGACAAGGATTTTCCAATTAAAAATGTCAATCTATCTTTGATTGATAAAATTTTCGAGGATTCTACAAGTAAGTTTTTGGGAAAAGCGATCACGAGAGTTTCTGTAACTCAGTGTGATCCTATTCCAAAAGCTGAATTTAGAAGAAAATTTGGAAATCAAAAATCACCGACAAAGCAACAACCTATCGCTTTTAAAGGTAAACAAAAGGAACAACGAGCTCAAAAGCCTAAGGTTTCACAACCGAGGGTGGAAACAAAGGGAGCTCGTTACAAGAAAAAGGTTCAGAAGATGAACTTCGTGAAATCCAGAGATAGTCTTAGGATTGTTGATAGTGGGGTGTCCATGCAAAAGATAGGCGACAAGTGGCTCCGAAACATTGTTACATCTAAGAGTTGTTGACTTTGATGGAGAGAAGAAAAAGGAAAGAAGTGAAAGAATGTCTGATGAAAGAGATTGAAAGCTTCGACAAAATAAAAATCATTACAAAGTTTGAATGTTAAAGGCTTTAATCGGGTCCCCAGGATAGATTCAATCAAAATGTACGAACCTGCAGCACGTCTGAAGTTCAAAATCAACAAGATGAACGTGAAGTATACATTTCTTCGAGGTGTGATTGAAGAAAATGTGTTTTTTGAACAAACCAACCGGGTGTGCGGATGCCTTGGCGTGGATTGAACAACCGCACACTACTTCTGAAGGAGAAAGATATATTCCTTCGCTGGTGTAATGTGGAAGACCAGTCGGACCTAGAGTTCTATGTTCTTGTTGCTGTGAAGAGATTTCTCGATTAATTGAAGTAGCTACAAAAATCGACCTTGAAATCCACACCGGGTGGATGTCCAGTTTAGGAGAGCGCTCAGATTCTTGGCAATGCACGAAGCAGTTGCAGGATATGGTTTTGAATTTCTAATCTCTCCTATACTTGTCGATATTTAAGTTGCTTTATGAATTATAATATCTCGTACATCACTCTTTGACCTGACACGTTGAACTCGAATATCACCTCACACGTGATTGTTTCACTACGAAACTCGTCAATGTTGTCCTGGTCCACACCGATTAGCGACGTGCCAACTCATTTTTTCCAAAATTCGTTAAATCATTTCTGACAAAAATTTAATTTTGGTAAATGGCATTGAGGTAAAACATGAGTTAACCAACATCGGGAAATCATTTTTGTAAAAACCTTTGTGTTTTTAAAATTTATCATAGTTTGTTGATTTTAGGGGGAGTAAATCCAAAGTTTGAAAAATCCAAAAACATCGAAAAATTTCAAAACACAAAAACAATAGAATAACAAAATGAGTTTCTTGGCGAGAAAAAGAGAAAATGACAGTACATCAGTGGTCTGTCCAAATCTCTTTGAACTGAACCTAAAATGTGTTGGTGCACTACATCTGTCGACTTCGTCTTGTATCGAGTCTTACTTTAATTTGAATAGATCAGGGCACATAGAACGAGAGAATGAGAGAGAGTTTATGAGATTTCGCTTGAACATCTGAATGTGTAAAGGTTTTCGCTTGAAGCAGCTCAAGCGAAATCAACATGTTAAGATTTCGCTTGAGTTATGCTGAAGCGATATCCTGATGTCTATATATAGGAGGTCTTAGTCAAGCGAAATTAAGAAGTAATTTTTGAGTAATTCCATACCGAGGTGCTGCCGGTGTGAGAACTGATTGTAATTGAATTCATATCAATACAAATCAGTGTTAAAGTGAAGATTCAGCTGTTTATAGATCAAATACTTGTTTTCCGCACCTGTATTTGATGGAATTCCTCTGAACCGACTCATTCGGATCTGCAAACCGATCCTACAAAATGAAAAGCGATAAGCAGCTCTATATAAGATGTATCGGTAGGCTCACAATCATTTTAAAGTGTGCAGGGTGATATAAACTTAAATCGACTGAAGACTGTGTGGGAACCACTCATTGGCATATGGTCTTTGTACCGAAATTTCGTTTGAGAGATTGCCGAGGTTCTGAGATATTCGGTCTTTATGCTGCTTATCATCTGGGTATCATGGTTGTATCTTTTACCGAAAAATAACGGAGACGAAGTCTAGTTCTTCCATGATACTATACATACGTGTACATACTGCATACGACCTCAATATGTGATCAACAATCACATGTCCACAAAATAAGTGATAAAATATCACATTTATCCGGGAGTCAAGTTCGTCTCTTTGCTGTACGTTTGTACTAACCTGTTCACGGACTTGCTCCTGTGCCCTCATGCATTTGAAAATCAAGTTCCTCATCAATAAGTGATTCTATCACATAGGGCTTGTTTTCAATAAAAAATAAGTGAGTTTCTCACATTCTTTTATACGATCAAACAGATGATAAACGGTATACTCAGCGGTAAGATGAACTCTCGTGCATACCTTGATACGGGAATGTGTCGTGTGTGGATGAACACCGGTCGGTAAGTATAAATCATACCTTAACGTATCCCTATGTCACATGATTACATCTGATAAGTTGAGCTTAAGTGGACAACAATACCGATAATTGTTATAGGATGCTTATCATAATGTGAACTAATTGAACAACAAGATCGTTTTGGCGTGACCGTACACTGATATGGTTCTCTTACCCTTGAAACTTGCAAAAAGAATGTTTGTAAATTTTTATTTACTGCTTTCAGTTTCTGCATCTTTGTATATATTTATTTATTGCTTTCCGTCTTTACATTTGAAAAATGAAAAATTCCAAAAAGATTTTAGGTGTGTTTTAATATAAACTTTATAAAATCCAAAAAGATTTTGTTTCTAGTTTATTTTTGATTGACCGATGTTGGAACTCGAGTCTATCCTACCCAAAATCCTGATTTTAAGCCGGAAAACAATTGCATCTTCATAAACTGTTGAAGTTAACAAGTTTTGAATGTTAAAGGATTAAAATTGATCAATTTTTAAAAATTTCAAACTGTTTTCGGTCGGTGTTTCATTGAGATTTGATCTCATATGTTTCATTTGTTTAATTTGTCTAAATTCTAAGCGGTTGTTCTCATTACGTGTTTAGCTTTCTTGTATGTGCAGATGCGACATCAGAATCAGCTAAAGGTGAAGAGAACGTGTCAGATGACAAGCCGTAAAGTGAAGACACGACGTTGATGCAATCAGAAGATCAAGAAGATCGGGTTGCAGTTGATCACTCATCAACACCACAAGGATCTAAAGAATTGTCGATCAAAAGATTCACGAGCATAACTCAAAGGAGAGCTTATCTTAAGGGGGAGTTTGTTAACACACTTCCTAAATGAAAAGGGAGTTTGTTGATACACTTTCTACTTGCGACGCGTGAAGACTTTGAAGATCCTCCGACATGATAGGCATGGAGAACGAACCATCACGAGTAGCGTCCAAGGGGGAGTTTGTTGGTACACTTTATGTGGACGCGACTCGATTCGGTTCAACTTGGCTCGGTTCGGCTCGGTTAGGTTCGGCTCAAGCCCAACGTAGCAACATTCCTTTGTCGTGCGCACCAGAGTTCGACACGCGAAGTACGGAGAGCCGCGAACTAATTCCCGCCTACACATCATCATGACATGATCATGATGATGTCATGATGATGTCACATGGTTGACTAATCTTTATACATTCTGAATTATATGGAATTCACGTACATGTGCATTTGTTTGGACCAATCCATTTCCTTGGGCTGAAACCTTCACTTGGGCCGAACCTTTATATATTCAGCATGCCTGTCGACGAAACTCTTCAAGGTTTCGTCGACTTGAAGTTTCCTCTTGGCCACCCCATGTTTCGTCATGTATATTGACGAAACCCCAGGTTTCGTCGATGTTGAGGTTTCGCCGGGACTCCGTGTTCATGCTTCGTCGTTCATGGTTCCTATATAAACAGCAAGCTGAGACAGAACACTGAGAGAGAGAGAGAGAGAGAGAGAGAGAACCGAGAGTTTAATTATATTTCATTGTAATATCTTTCTGTAACACAACTCGATCGGTATCAATATACAACCGTTAAACGGTATATCTTTGTGTTATGTCTATCTCTCGCTCGGTTTGTATCGTAACGTGGATTCCGCACTCGTTATGGTATTCGAAACAAGATCTCGTAGTTGTCCAACGATCTGAAAACGGACCTACAGTTTCAATATTCGATTATCGAAATCTTCATAGAATCTCCCATATCTTTATATGTTAGATTCTTAGAAGGATATCTAAAGTATTATTATGAATCATTGACTTGATTCATATAATACTCGCACAAGTTTTGATCTATTTCAAAACAGTTATTATTAATCCTTAATTGAATTTCGAATAACACATTAACGAGTTTTACGATGGTTAAACGAGATTACGATGTACAATTTCAAATGGCATAAAAATGACTTAGTAATAATCATATTGCCATTTACAAAACTATTTGTCACGAGTTTTCACAATCAAGATTATGTATTGCAATACTAAATTTTTGCCATTCTTTGGCTTCAAGATCTATTTTCAATTGACAGCTCTCGTAGTTGTCAAAGTATTGCAATATCAAATGTTTTTGCCATTTATTTGGCTAACAAAACCTATGTATTCGCCGACATTTTTATGCTGACTGTTTTTCACATATGTTTTAGGTTTTCAACTATTCAAGCATGCAACACATAGGACTGCATTCAGGCCTTAGACTTCTTTAATCAAAAGACAATTACATGTATTCTTTGTTTGTAAAACGATGTTACCAATGTTGAAACAAATTAGTACCAGTAATTTTGAGCAATTTGTAACGTGAATCCCCGATATTTCCACCGCATGTTGTTGTATTTACGCGATTGGGGTGTTACAGATTGGTATCAGAGCACTGGTTATAGGGAATTAGGTTATTAGCATGCCTTGAACCTAGTCTATAACCATCCTAGGACCCAAACATGAGTAGACTTAGGAACTCCTTCCTAAATCCTCATCCTTATTTGTGCCATAACTACTCTATGAATTACAAATCATCTAGCCCTAGATGATTTATCCTAAACCTTAGGCTTCATGCCTTAGGGTATTCCTCAAAATGTTTTCTCAAAACATTTTCATTGAAATATTTTTTCAAAATGTTTTCTTAAATGTTTTTGTCAAAATATTTCACAACATGTTTTATCTCAAACGATTTGTATCAAAAGATTTCTTAAATGTTTTCCTTAAACGTTTTTCATCGAAATCTTGGGTTTTAATAATGTGACCACATGCAATCTCGAAGGGTGGATGCCTGTACCCCGAATTTTATGTCTAAGGCTAGAGTGTTCATACAAATCCGCATTATCGGACCAGTCACTCTTACCTGGGAACTCTTAGGGTGAGTGTCCACTTATAGGCTAAAGCATGTCTTCGCGAAGCATTATAAAAACCTGTCCACCTTGACCATGTCGAACGATTTCTAAACGACCTTTGTAACACTGCTCATTCATATTACCCTCGGTAATATGTTTGCTACTCACGACAATCGAAAACAAGTTTCCTTTCCCGATACTATTTCATCATATTACCCTCGGTGATATGTTTGATTCGAGACGATTGAAATGAATTTCATTTCATTTCACGACACTACGAGATCCTAATTCATTTTCAAAACACTACCTATGTTTTTCAAAATTTCAAATTTTTACCATTTGGATGAGAATTTTCTAAATTTCAAACACAAAGTTTCTTTATTTTAAAAAATTAAAACATTTTATCTTAAAAACAATAAATTTTTAAATAAGTAATGGAATTTATAACACAAACCATTAACTTGGTTTGTATTCACTCATCCAAAATGTTACAAAAGTTTATTTACAAATAACTCTTGCCTCAAAACAAGATCCATAACACTATATATTCTAAGTACAAGAACAAGACCTATGAACGAGATTTTACTAGATCAAAGTTTTCACAATACAATAATATTACAAACTCCTAACAATTTGATAAATATAACTTATTTGGTTTTCTATATAGCTGTACCTTCAAGATGCCTCCTCGCCGCGACACCACTTGGAACGCTAAACTGGCAGAAATGATTTCTCAGCGACTAAATACTTTACTCCCAGGCATTGTGACCCAAGTCAACCAAATCCAAAACAATAACAACAACAATGTTTTATCGCCATGTAACTATAAACAATTCAACTCGGCTAAACCACTTAGGTTTAATGGGTCTGAAGGAGCAACTGCGCTCCTACAATGGTTTGAAAGTATAGAAAGCACATTCCACCATGTTTAGTGTCCCAACGAACGCACGGTAGAGTTCGCCTCGAGTGTCTTTCAAAGGAGAGCACTCACTTGGTGGAACGGTATTATGAGAGACCGAGGTGCTGATATAGCAATGGCACACACGTGGGAATAATTTAAAGATCTTATGAAGAAAGAATTCTGCCCACGAAGTGAAATAAGGGCACTTGAAAACGAGTTCTATTATCTAAAACAAGATAGTGGGGAAAACTGTGCCTACACTGACCGATTTGAACAGTTAAGCCTACTTTGCCCCACTATGGTCACACCTTTGGATCGGGCCATTGAGAAATACATTGATGGTTTACCTGATCCTGTCCAAGACATTGTCACTGCCAGCCAACCTACAACGCTTAGGGAGGCTAAGGAATTAGCCGCTATCTTAACCGACTCCCAGGTTAGAAAAAGGTAAACTATTTCGAAATGGAGACAAGAAACGAAACACCAAAACTGCTAATGAGAATTCAAAAAGAACAAAGGCCGAATCTTCTAAAAATTCTAAGAAGCACAAGGCTTCAAATAATTTTGCAATTCCTTCACCAGTTCTGCTAAACTCAATACCCTTTAAGGGATTTTATCGTGGGAAGCAACCTCAGTGCAATCATTGCAACTATCATCACGCGTCAAATTCTCCTTGTCGCCAGTGTACAATCTGTGGTTTATTTGGACATCTAGCTGTGACCTGTCGTATCCAGAACTGAGCAGCCCCTACTCAAACTCATCCTAGAGCATGTTTCATTTGTGGTGATTTAAATCATTTCAAGCGAAATTGCCCCAAGCTTGCCAGTGCTAATGGACGAGTGTTCAACGTCAATGTGGCTCAAGCTAATGATCAAGAACTTATGATCATTTGAACCTCTATATTTTTTGTTTATTTTCGAAAACAATGTACATATTTCGACTATGTTTGTA
Source organism: Helianthus tuberosus (assembly GCA_030545235.1). NCBI lineage: Eukaryota > Viridiplantae > Streptophyta > Magnoliopsida > Asterales > Asteraceae > Helianthus > Helianthus tuberosus. The sequence continues at coordinate 22,948,794 of CM060420.1, read as the reverse complement.
ATGAAAATATGAATTTCAAGAAGTTTATTTTATCCTTGTTAATCATTTTCCAATTTCAAACTCTAATGTGATTAAACTATGTGTGATATAACTACATGCTGACTTTGAGGATTCCGTTCTTTAGGAACTAAATCTTGTAAATTAGCATACCATGATTGCACTCTAGTGCATTCATACGAACTTGGCAACACAATCGATACGAACACTATGAACAAGTTAATACTATTTTATGATCATAGCATTACATACACAATTTGTTTATCTAACATGTATAGTGCATGATTATAAATACAATATGCTTCGTATGTTGATTTAGCGTACTTAGTACGCTAATTTTTTTTTCAAATGCAATTTTGCTTAGTATGTTAACTTAGCGTACCTAGCATCTGATTTGAAAACATTTTCTTGATATGCTTACATTATGGTGACAATGCATGGCTAGTATATGTCGCGTTTTACCTGTTTGGTTAATATGAAACATATATCAGCATTCGTACTAGAATAAAATACCTACTACTAAATTTGTTGTATGCAAAATAAGTAGTGCTATCATTGCTAGTATGAAATACGATTTGTTTGACAGCTGTTATTTGTGACGATGCTTATTTGATTTAGACGATAGTTCGACCTTATTATTTGTTTACCCTCGCTTAACAAGAGGAGCTATGTGGACCATGCGACGAAACGAGTAATTATGGGTGCACACTTAATTATGGGATTCGACGCATGAGAATCATAGTAAGCCTTGTTAAGTATGGTGGCATAAGATCTAGAGTGATTAAGGTAACAGGAGGAGTATGATGCGATAAGAACATGGTGGATACGCCGATGGTACTTCCTATATATAAGTGTTCTTATTGTGTTATTCTTCAGAACGTTGCTAAGATCACTTGTTGATTTTATGTTATCTTGGACCATTATGTAATTTTGTGCTTATTTGTTATTTGTGTGGTTATTTGCGATGGACGATGGATGAAAACGAGTACATTCATTAACTCAAATCGAGCCGACCGTGAGTATATTATGGTGTTAAAGGTGACGATCTTGATGCCATAGGTATGATGACCCGTCTCCTATGCATGAGATGCTCATGGTGCATTGGATGTACCTTCGTGGGATGTTAGAAACCGTGTACGTGTAGGGCTTGAATGTACACCCCTTTATTTGGTAGTAATTACACTAAGAGCTTAGTATAACATAGTGCCATACTCAAACGATTTTTGAACACTGGCCGACCTTTTCTTTAAAATTCACAAGTATCAAAAGGTTTAATACCTTGAGATACTTTGAATATCCTAAATCACATTTTGAATCCCCTAAAATTTCCAACACCAAATGATGCTCCGCATCTTTGGGATCTAGAAATTTGCTTATCCATCAGTTGTTTCAATTACTCTCTACGGTCTCCTTCGAATAAATTTCAGGACGGAATTTCCTAAAGTAGGGGAGACTGTGACACTTGTGCTCCGTAAGCACCACACGATGTAGGACAATGTCTTTTATCAAAGAAACAAAGTGTTTTGGTCTCAATTTTTGCTTTTTATGTTTGACAATTTCACATTTTGATTTTAAGTTTAATTTCAAGCTTTAAATCGCTTTCTTGAAAGTTATACGCACACTGATGCGTAAACGTAATCAGTTTAATGCGACAAACACTCCGGAATAGTAATATAGGCTTAACATACCTTAAATAACTTTTATATAACTTAGAAATAAGTTTTGAAGGCTTTGGTGTGTCAAAAACAAGTTTATTCGATCGTAGGGACTATTTGTGTCAAACTGCAAAACTATGATGATTCGTATGATAACGAACATTCTGGAACTTGATCATAAGTTAAACATACCATAAATATCTTTTACATAGCTTAGAAACAGGCTTTGAGGGGTTTGGTATGTGAAAATAAACTTTTTGATCAATAGGGACTAAAAGCGTCAAAAGTGCATAAGTTTGCATTTTCGCGCATATCTTGCGTTCTGAACATATCCGGACATCCAAAAATTTTTGTAATCATTAAAATATCTTATTTTAATGATTGGTATGCAAAAATACCACTCGTCGCGTAATTTGGATCGTTTTCGCGTCCGTTCGAGTTTTCATCGTAATTAACCGAATAACGCAACCGTACGACCAAACGAACCGACATCCGAGATGTTTTTGAGTATATTTCATGTTCCCTATAGTTTAACATCCTTGTAGAGCCATGAAAATGGGTTAACGGGGTTTAAACGCATCGAAAATGGCTTAAAAGTGTTGCAGGGACCAAAACTGTCAATATTTGAAAGTTTCTGGATCTGCCATGTGGTGGCATCGCGCCACAGCCTTATGGTTGTGTGGTGGCGGCACGCCACCCCCTCATCTGGCAGATAATTCATTTTCAGCAACAGCAGGCCAATTTTCAGCAACCGACTTAAAGTTCAGGGTCTTTTTTGAAACATTTGCAATATCGTATGATGGTTTTTGGGCACCCCTAGTATTGAAAATCTATGTGCCTTACATGTATGGTCCAGAACAAAGCTCAATTATCGAGGAACGATCCTAACGGTTCTTCAAACTCTATATAAACCCACTTGATTTCGTTTGCATCTCCACACATTTGCCCTCAAATTCTTCTCTAAGTTGAAGCTCTCCTTGTGAAGCTTCATACCTGAGAAATTTTGAGTTCAAATCTTCAAGTTTGGGACCTTTTGTAAGTTTCCTTTATGCTTGTTCATGTATTTCAAGCATGAAAGTAAAACAGTGTTTGACTTTCTGCTTTGACCACATTATGGTCAACACAAAGTTCGTTTGAACTTTGCAACGTAAGCATAATCACGATGGTTATAGTCCCTTGTGACTATACCTACTGATTACCACGTCGATTAGTCGAAGTGACGAGTCAAAGTTTCAGTCAAAATACGTGTTTATGCGTATTTTGCGTCGAAGCTATTTTCGGGTATCAAAACACTTTTTTTTATATCAAACTTGTTTTCTAACTTAGTTAAACATGTTTAAACGTGTTTAACTCGTCACTTTTAGTCTAGTGCTTGTATAGGGCCGTAGGATAAGCAGTCTTAACAACCGCTTAGACTTTCAAACCCGACCCGTTTGGTCGATCGTTAGGATCCGACCAAACATATTTTGTGACCATAGTTATATAGGGAATAACCTTCCGAGGTTATACCTTATGGTCACTTCGTTTAGTTAGTTGTATGATAGGTAGTTTATATGCCTTAAGAAAATGACCAAAATGCCCTTTTACGCATAATTTCATTTTAAGCATATGTAACACATGTTTTGACATCTAAACTGATTATATAACATAATTTGATATGCTAAGGCATATAATACTTGTCATAGGACTAGTTAGGCGTCTCGAACGCGCTTTCACGCGAACGACGCGTTAAAGTGGTGTAAGCTACCTTAATGGGTCGTAATGGGTCGTAATCACTTAGGATAGGTTTCGATTTATAATGTAGGCTTTGTTAAACCATATCATATGAGTTCCAACATTCATTTGGTTTACAATACCTCATTCTATCCGTTTCTTCGATTCGTGTCCCGATACACTAACATAGTATCTGTTACACTAGGAACCACTTCTACACTTGAACACTTGGTCTCTTGAGCTTTGTTATACCTTTTGAACAAGAACTATAGGCAACCCCAGACGAGTACATAGTTCCCCTCTTTTACGTTTTCAAATGTTTTGGGGTTATTCATATGTGTAACCGATTTGTTTTCAAAATGTATAGCATATATGTGTTTACCAAGTGTTTTTATGTGTATTATTTCCGATTATGAAAATACGGTGTTTATTGGAATCCTTTAAGATCTATCTATCTTCATAGTTAGATTTGCATAGGATAATTGAAGTACAGTCTTAGATCTTCCTATCTTCATAGAAAGGTTTTAAGAAGTACTTTACGACTCGATGGTTGGTTTATGTGTAGATTGTTGGTGATTTAGATAACGAAACTAGATAATACAATAAGCACATGGTGGATACGCTGCTGGTACTTCCTATATATAAGTGTGCTTATTGTATTACCCTTCGTGGCGTTATCCCGAATCACCATTAGGATTTAGGATGTTGTGATACGATGATTCAATACGACAGAAACGAAATCCTTTTAACATCAACCTATCTTCATAGATTGATTTTTCTAGGATGTTTAGAGTACTAATAATGGAGTCTTTGTTTGGATTCATTGTGTACTTTAATGAGTAAGTAACGGGACGATGTGACGAGAACCTGATCCTTGTAGTATTTATCTATCTTAATAGCTATACATATATGGGATGTTTAGAGTACTAATATTGGAGTCCCTGTTCGGATTCATTGTGTGCTTTAATGCGTGTTTACGAGTTGGAACGAGTTAACGATTTATGTGTTTATGTGGTAGTTGTGATTTAGATAACAAAACGGGTGTAACAAAATAAGAACGTTGTGGATACGCCGCTGGTACTTCCTATATATAAGTGTTCTTATTTTATTATTCTTGTAGCGTTATCTGGATCACTTTAGGGTTTTGTGTACTATTGTTTCAATATTCGATTATCGAAATCTTCGTAGAATCTCCCATATCTGTATATGTTAGATTCTTAGAAGGATATCTAAAGTATTATTATGAATCATTGACTTGATTCATATAATACTCGCACAAGTTTTGATCTATTTCAAAACAGTTATTATTAATCCTTTATTGGATTTCTAATAACACATTAACGAGTTTTACGATGGTTAAACGAGATTACGATGTACAATTTCAAATGGCATAAAAATGACTTAGTAATAATCATATTGCCATATACAAAACTATTTGTCACTTGTTTTCACAATCAAGATTATGTATTGCAATACTAAATTTTTGCCATTCTTTGGCTTCAAGATCTATTCTCAATTGACAGCTCTCGTAGTTGTCAAAGTATTACAATATCAAATGTGTTTGCCATTTATTTGGCTAACAAAACCTATGTATTCGCCGGCATTTTTATGCTTACTGTTTTTCACATATGTTTCAGGTTTTCAACTATTCAAGCATGCAACGCATAGGACTGCATTCGGACCTTAGAGTTCTTTAATCAAAATACAATTACATGTATTCTTTGTTTGTAAAACGATGTTAACAATGTTGAAACAAATTAGTACCACTAGTTGTGAGCAATTTGTAACGTGACTCCCCGATATTTCCGCCGCGTGTTGTTGTATTTACGCGATTGGGGTGTTACATGCCCACCATCTCGTTTCACAACCATATATAATTCAAGTAGATCTATCTTCCTGTTATTAGCCGAATACGGAGGAATTAGTCTTGTAGGGATTCCCAGTTTGATCTTTATAAACCATTCTAGCATTTCTTCAAACTTAATTTCTAATTCATGCTTGTATTTAAAGACATATTCCACATCTTCTAGCATGGCTAATAGTGATTTGCAGTCTTGAAAATCATGAAATTCCATCACTTGAAGAATCATAACATTCCAATCCGGTTCATGAGACGACAAATTCAGACTTTCAAAATAATAGTTTAAATAGTCTGATTTATATTCTTCATGTTCTCAACCGTGATTGATCACTCTTTGTTTTTCTTTCATTCCTAATTCATCTTCTTTTGTTAACCAAGTGTTTTCATTCTTAATGTTCGAAACAAGGAGACTAAACATGGGATATATCTTGCATCTTTCTCCAGTTATCTTTACGGTGTAACCTTGTAATACAAGTTGATCCATACTCAAAACATTTCAATCCAATTCAGGGGTGTAAAACACACTTTGGATACGCAACATTTAATTCCCAAACTTAATATCTACCGCCCCTATACCCCTTATGAACAAGAAATTATTTTCTCCTGTTTTGGTCTCTACCCCAATCATATGTTTTATTCGTTTAAAAACATCCAGATTTCGCGCAAAATTGTTGGGACTCATCCATGTTTGCAGCGGAGTTAAATGATAAACATGATTCGGTATTCATGATGAATAGGAAACAGTTATGCAAGAATGATAAACAAACAGAGAAAACGAAGGTAATGGAAATGGACAATTCTGAAGAAATGAAAATTGTCTTGGTGCCGGACTTTACATATATATATGAGTGATGTTTGGCGGTTCCATTTTGGTGGAAATAAATGCCTATAGCAGTTTAAATATACCCGCTTATTATCATCCCCATAAGTTATCATATCTATCGGGAACATATAAGTTATAAAACTAATACACACATAATAGCATAATTAAGTGTAACAACTCTCATCAAAAGTCATATTTATTAAATTAGTTTATCCAAAAGGAAACCCTAATTGAGACACCCAAGTAATTCTGCATAATCCCTAAAATTTTCAGAACAATCGGAATTAGGATCAGGGCCCCTAAAACTCAGGGGGGGTAAACCCTAATCGGTAATATCTATACAGTTTGTTGTCAAAAATTCGAAATAACACGAAACTAACTCAGCAAGCCTACTGGGACACAAGGCTACCCTAGGGTAGATTGGCACCCCTCGCGCCACGCGACAGGAACAAGGGGACCTGTCGCGACACGCGACAGGTACCATTTTTCATGTATAAATAGTAGACTGTGGGACTTGGTTTCAGGCACTTGTTCGACGTAAAAACTCATAATAGACGCTAAGATATAGTATAATTACTACAAAATACACACGATTCACGAAGTGCTGCCGCAAAACAGGGTAATAACTCGATCGCTATTACGATTCATTATCCGATCGATCAATATATCCAATGGATGTTTAAGTGCTGCCCACATTAGGGTTATGCTTTGTCATTCGTCGTTAATTCGATGGATGTTTAAGTATCGCACTTTGTCATTCGTTGTGAGGGTTTGATCTCGTGAGTTATCGTAAATGCTGTATTGATTACTAACCCGGTTTTGTGTGCATTGTTATTTAAATTAGGTTAACAAGGCTAATCCATAGACTAGACTCTATCCGTGTTAAATCTGCAATGTGAGTCATTCTCTCTTTTTATCAAATTTATTTATAAAAGCATGTTATTTTCAAAGTTATAATTACGGGGATTAAGTCTTTGTAATCACCAAGTTACAGCCGGTATGTGGGGTTTTGTATACATTACTTGATAATCCTCACCATTGGGGCAGCCAATGGGGGATATGACCATAGTCACAGATCCGGTTGAGTGACAAATACCGTGGGTAGTTGGTTTGATATAGAAACAATGTAATCACCCTTAATACTGTAAATTATGACAAACAAGTCTGTTTTATTAATTAGAATGATTCACTCAGTATTTCCCGCTGACAAAACCTTTTTCAAACATGTTTCAGGTGATCTGTTGTTATTCAGGAAAGGTGCTGTGGAGCAGTACAAGCTTAAGAAAGTGGCTCATTATAAAATAAAGAAATATGTTTTGTAAAATAAAGATTTCTCCGTGAAATCATAGTATTGTAAATTACCGGGGTTTTATCCCGAGTTGTGAAACAAAATAATCGGGAAAAATTTTAGCTTTAAAATGATCCTGATGATAAACTTCCGCTGTTAAACTCAATTAAATAAATACCACGGGATTTCTGTCCCGCAGCTCCTGAAACGGGTCAAACCGGGTGTCACGGCCCCCGACCCGGTTTGACCCGTTTCAGGAGCCGCGGGACAGAAATCTCGTGGTACTTTAATTAACAGCGGAAGTTTCTTCAGGATCTTTTTAAAACTGAAATATTTCCCGATTATTTTATTTCACAATTCGGGATAAAACCCGATAATTTACAAACTTGAGATTTCACCAGGAAATCTTTTATTTTACAAAACATGTTTCTTTATTTTTTTATTCTGAGCCACTTCCTTAAGCTGATAGTGCTTCACGGCACTTTTTCCTGGATCACAACAGATCACCTGAAACATGTTTGAAAAAGGTTTTGTCAGCGGGAAATACTGAGTGAATCATTCTATGTAATAAAACGACACATTTGTTATAATTAAAGTATTAAGAGAAATTACATTTGTCCAATGGTGTCTGTGATTATGGTCATATCACCCCTTGGCTAACTCGTTGTCCAATGGTGAAGATTATCAAGTAATGTATACAAAACCCCACATACCGGCTGTAACTTGGGGATTACATATACTTAATCACTTTAATTATAACTTTGAAATAAACATACTTTTGTAAATAGATTTGATAAAAAGAGAATGACTCACATTGCAGATTTAACAGAGCTTAGTTTACTGATTAGCCTTGATAACCTAATTTAAATAATCAGCACACAAACTAGGTTAGTAACTTAATACAGCATTTACGATAACTCACGAGATTGAAACCTTCTCAACGAATGACAAAGTGCGATACTTAAACATCCATCGATTTAACGACGAATGACAAAGCATAAACCCTAATGTGGGCAACACTTAAACATCCATTGGATAGTTTAATCGATCGGACATTGAATCGTAGCAGCGATCGAGTTATTACCCTGAATTGTGGCAGCACTTCGTGATCAGTGTGTGTTTTTAGACTATTTCTATAATAACTCGGAGTATAATTTGAAACTGAACGTCGCATCAACGCAGAATTGCATCAAACAGACTGTTCTATTTATACTTGAAAAATGCCCCCCTCGCGCCACGCGAAAGGTTTCCTATTCTACCCTAGGGTTGCTTCGTGTCCCAGTAGCTTGGCTGAGTTGGTTTCGTGTTATTTTTAATTTTTGACAACAAACTGTGTGGATTTTACCGACTAGGGTTTACCCCCCCCCCTGAGTTTTAGGGGCCCTGATCCTGATTCCGATTGTTCTGAAAATTTTAGGGTTTGTTCAGAATTACTTGGGTTTCTCAATTAGGGTTTCCTATTGGAAAATTTAGTTAAATAAATATGACTTTTGATGAGAGTTGTTACATTCTCCCCACCTTAATAAAAATCTCGTCCTCGAGATTTATTGGAATAAGTGAGGATACTTTTGCTTCGTTTCTGATTCCAGCTCCCAAGTGTATTCAGCTCCTCTCTTTGAATCCCATCTAACTTTGACTAAAACTAGTCGTTTATGTTTAAGAAACTTGATCTTTCGATCCTCAATTTGAAGAGGTTTCTCAACAAATTTCAGCTTTTCGTTTACCTCTATATCTCGAATAGGTACTACCAGTGATTCATCTGATAAGCATTTCTTGAGATTGGATACATGAAATACATCATGTACTCCTGCTAATTCTTCTGGTAGTTGTAAACGATAAGCAACTGGTCCTATACATTGGATCACTGAAAATGGTCCTACGTATCTTGGACTTAACTTTCCTTTCTTACCGAATCGAACTACTCCTTTCCAAGGAGAAACTTTTAACAATACTCTGTCTCCAACTTGGAATTCTAACGGCTTGCATCTATTGTCTGCATAACTTTTCTGGCGATCTCGAGCCGTCTTCAGCCTTTCCTTGATTTCAGTAATCTTATCAGTCGTCTCTTGCACTATTTCAGGACCTGATAATTGACTTTCTCCTATTTCTGCCCAACAAACTGGAGTTCTGCACTTTCTTCCATACAGTGCTTCAAATGGGGCGGTTTCAATACTTGAATGATAGCTATTGTTATAGGAGAATTCAATTAATGGTAAATGATCATCCCAATTTCCACCAAAATCTATTACACATGCTCGGAGCATGTCTTCTAGAGTTTGGATCGTCCTTTCACTTTGTCCGTCTGTTTGGGGATGATATGCAGTGCTCAGATTTAATCGAATTCCCATAGCTTGCTGGAAACTTTTCCAGAAATGAGAAGTAAAACGACTATCCCTATCCGAAACAATGGAGAGTGGAACTCCATGTAGGGATACAACTTCATCTACATACAATTTAGCCAGTCTTTCCATGCTAAAGGTTTCTTTCATAGGTAAAAAGTGAGCTGATTTGGTTAATCGATCCACAATTACCCAAATCGCATCATTACCTTTTCTGGTTTTGGGTAACTGAGTAATAAAATCCATGGTTATAAGTTCCCATTTCCATACTGGCATTTCTAATTGTTGTAGTAACCCCGAAGGTTTCTGATGTTCTGCCTTAACTTGTGAACAAGTGAGACATTTAGAAACATATCGTGCTATGTCCTTTTTCATTCCTATCCACCAAAAGTTCTTCCTTAAATCTTGGTACATCTTATTGTTTCCTGGATGCATAGTATACCTAGATTTATGGGCTTCTTCTAAAATCTTAGGTTTTAAGTCTCCTTGCTTAGGTACCCAAATTCTACTTTTGTGGAATCTCCAAATTCCATCTGCTCCTTGTTCTAATTCCTTTATTCGTCCTTTCATTCCTTCAGCATCATCCTTGATTGCTGTAGCTTGAACATTCTTCAATTGTTCCATTAAATCTATTTGTAGATTTAATCTGAGAGCACGAACCCGTCGTTGTTTCTCATAATATTTACGACTTAAGGCATTTGCAACTACATTTGCTTTTCCTTCGTGATACTGAATATCACAGTCGTAGTCACTTAGGATTTCCATCCATCTTCTTTGCCTCATGTTTAACTCTTTTTGCCCAAATATATATCTTAAACTTTTATGATCTGTATAAACAGTAAATTTACTTCCATACAGATAATGTCTCCAAATCTTAAGGGCAAAAATTACGGCTCCTAATTCTAAATCATGAGTCGTATAATTTTCTTCGTGCTTTTTCAATTGCCTTGAAGCATATGCAATCACCTTTTTGCGTTGCATGAGCACACATCCATATCCTAGTTTTGAAGCATCACAATATACTTTAAAATCTTCAGTTCCTTCTGGTAAGGCTAAGATTGGAGCATTGGTTAATTTCTGCTTCAATATTCTAAAGGCTTCTTCTTGCTTAGGTCCTCATTCAAACTTAATGGCTTTACAGGTTAACTTAGTTAATGGTACGGCTATCTTGGAAAAATCCTTAATAAACCGTCTATAATACCTAGCTAAACCTACAAAATTTCTTATTTCCATTGCTGTTTGTGGAACCTTCCATTTGGTAATTGCCTCTATCTTAGCAGGATCTACGTGAATACCTTCGTGATTTACCATGTGTCCTAAGAATTGCACTTCCTTTAACCAAAATTCACACTTTGAAAATTTGGCATAAAGCTTTTCTTTTCTTAACAAAGTTAAGAGTGCATGAAGGTGTTCACAATGCTCTGTCTGACTTTTGGAATAAATAAGTATATCGTCTATAAAAACAATTACAAATTTATCCAAATATGGATTACAGATCCTATTCATCATGTCCATGAATGCAGCAGGTGCATTTGTTAACCCAAAGGGCATGACTGTAAACTCATAATGACCATACCTAGTTCTGAAAGCAGTCTTAGGTATGTCCTCTTCTTGTACCTTCAATTGATGATATCCGGAGCGTAAATCTATCTTAGAAAAATATCTAGCCCTTGAAGTTGATCAAATAGATCATCAATCCTAGGTAATGGATATCGATTCTTAATTGTAACCTTATTCAATTCTCTATAATCGATACACATTCTCATTGAACCATCCTTTTTCTTAACAAACAACACAGGTGCTCCCCACGGGGATGAACTAGGTTGTATGAATCCTTTACTTAGTAATTCATCTAATTGCTTTTTCAGTTCTAACATTTCTGTGGGTGCTAACCGATAAGGTGCCTTGGCTATCGGTGTAGTTCCTGGAATTAGATGAATCCTAAATTCTACTTCCCTATCTGGAGGTAATCCCGGTAAATCTTCTGGGAATATATCTGGATATTCTGAGACTACAGGAATTTCTTTAAGTTCTGTACCCTTAGTACTAATGATTACTGAAATCATATATACTATTCCTTGTTTTCGTTCATAATTAGCAACTTTCATTACTGATATGATCTTCATGGGCTTACGTGGTTTATCTCCTGTAATCCTAATTACTTCTCCAGTGGGTGATTGAATTTCTATGGAATTATGATCACACAAGATTCGAGCATCGTTGGCTATTAACCAATCCATTCCTAATACAACATCAAATTCAGCTAATTTCATTGGCAATAGTTTTGCAGGGAATTTATGTCCTAAAAATTCTATGTTTTCTTCTTGCAAAACTTTATCTATTTTAACTGAATTTCCATCTGCCGTTTCAACTGTAAAAATCTGCCTAATATTGGTTAAAGGTAAATTAAGAGCTTGGCAGAATGAAGTATTTATAAAACTTTGGTTTGCACCAGAGTCAAATAATACTTTGGCGTAAATGTTGTGAACTAAGAACGTACCCGCTATCACATCTGGGATGAGTTCTGTTTCTTGAGTGGTCAGCTGAAATGCTCTGACATTCTTCTTTGTAGCTCCATCTGCTGGTTTAGCTTTGTTGTCTGCTGGTTTGACCAATTTCGGGCAATCTGGCCTGAAATGTCCAGTTTCTCCACAATTGTAACAAATTGTGGATTTCTTCCTATAGTTTTCTTCACGGTGTCCTGCCATTTTGCAAATGTTGCAAATTATATTACATCTTCCAAAATGTTTCCTTTTGCAATTTCTGCAGAATGGCGGATTTGAAGTTTGTCCTATTCCTCTTCTCTTGAAATTGCTATTATTACCCGTACGAAATCCCTGGGTAATTTTCTGAGCCAATTCTTTCTTTCTGTCTTCATCTCTTGTGCGCACCAGTTCGTCAGTTAGGGTGTTAGCTAATTCCACAGCATCGTCAATAGTGCGAGGTCTCGCAGCTTTAACAATGTTACGGATTTCGCTAATTAGTCCCCAAATGTAGCGAGAAATGAGTACCGGTTCTGGCGAAGCCAGCGTTGGTACCACTCTAGCATATTCAAAGAATGTCGAAGTATAACCGCGACAATCTACACCCATCATTCGATGATTTAGAAACTTATTCGTCATTTGTTCCTTTTCATACTCGGGACAGAATTTTCTTTCTACAACACCCTTAAATTCTTCCCAAGTCATAGCATAAGCTATAATTATTCCTTTTGATTGTAACACAGTGTTCCACCATTCGAGTGCTCCTTCCTTGAAGAGATTTGATGCGTACATGACCTGATCATCTTTAGCACATTTACTTATTGCAATTACTGCTTCGGTTTTCTCTAACCATCGCAGTGATGCAGTTGCTCCTTCATTGCCTGCAAATTCAGTGGGTTTACAAGCAAGGAATTCTTTGAAAGTGCAACCAGGCGTTGCAGTTTTCATTTTCTTGGGTAATGGAGCTTGATGTGGTTCCCCATTATGATTAACATTATCATTTCCTCCGTTTACATTATTACTGAAGTTATCTTCAGAAATACGTTTACTAGGAACGATGTGTTGTGGTTCGATTGGATTCTTTATAGCAGCAACGAATGCTGGAATAGCATTAGCTATCCCTTGAGCAACAATATTTTCGATATCTTGTCTAGTCATATATTGATCTCCTGGATGTTGCTCAGACTGATTAACCTCATTTACTGGTTCATTACTAATGTTTGACATCTGATAATAAATTTTATGTAAATAATTAGTATAAATATAAATATAATAAAACAATTTGCACATAATCACATTAACATGTATAATAAAAAATTATCGTTTTCACAAGTTTCATTTCTATATATTATATTATGCCTTGTACACACGATTATCATACAACATTTTATTGTTAAGTTATTACACATACTGGTTATTATGTTTATTTATTAACACATATTCCTGCAAACTCCCATTATCTGGTCAGCTAATTTCTTAAAAACGACGCTCCCTTTCGTCATACTTCCAAGTAACTCTTTATCCCACATCCCTAATCCGATTTCCTGCATCAATTAACTCTTCGCCCCAGAGGCGAAGTTCAGTCAGATTCTCAGGGCTCATGGTTGGGTATAGTGGAGGTTCTGGGTCAACTTGTGGGAAAAATGTATCAGGGTTGTTTAAAAGATTTTGGTATTGCCAATCAGTTGTCCACCATTCATCTAATTCTACTGGTAATGGTTGAGGTTTGACAATAGGATCGGGAATAGCAAGTTCCAGATTGATTGGGATTGGAGCTTCTAGTGGGTAACTGAAAAGGTCTTCTTCAGTAAATATAAGGTTTGGATTAGCTGCTTCAAGGTTTCCATCGGCAGGTCCGATGAGGTCACTCATTACTAATTGATGATCTAAAACTTCCCAAGGAGTCATTTTCTGTTTCTGTCTAGAACTTTCTCCGACCTCTATTTTTGTTTGCTTAAAACTCTTCTCAGCTTTTATCTCTACTTGATTAATATTTTCCTCAATTTCTACCCCTTTTCCTTTGTCTTTTGGTTCTTCATTTTTTTGTAACCTTTCTTGTTGCTGGCTTTTTCCTACGTACACGCCTCCAGCCCACAAATTTGCTTCTTTTCTTGGGTTTAGGTTTTGTCAGTGGTTTGGATTGAAATTCCATGGGTTCTTCTTTATCAGTGAAGTAACCGGTGAATTCCTTGGAAACTTCTATCTTAACGGGATAGAGGTTAAGATTTTCTAAACCTTCAGATATCTCATTCATGCTGTTTAGCATATATGCAAAATACATACCAAATGTTAAAATAACAAAATTTTATAGATAACCCAGAAATATTATTGCATACATAAAACAACTGACAAGTAAATTATACTATGATTTACTGTAACTTATTTATTTACTAAATAAGGTTTCTGGAAATAAAAGTGTTAAAACTTTTGAGTATTTAGAGATTTGCATTTTCTGCTACTGTGGCTAGCATATAAAGATTTGCCCATTTCTAATCTAATTTGTCCTCCCAAGGTGATTTATTGATTAAGTCCTGGGTTTCTTGTTTAACTTTCTTCTCTTGGTTTTTTTCTTATTTCCTCCTGACTTTTCCTAATAATCAAACTTCTTTTATTAGGAGAAAGTGGTTCTTCGTAATGTGCCTTACGGACAAATATTCCTTCTTCAGGAATTACATAAGGTTTTGTTTGGGATGAACTTCCCTTCTCGTTGGATGACCTATCTAGTTTATGATAGATGTTTGACAGCTTTTGTTTACCCATACTGTAATTAACAAATAATCAGTTAATAAAACACTTAATCACATAATTGGCAATCAGTAAAATTAAGTATTTCTAAATACTTAATAGGCTTAAATCAGTGGCTCTGATACCACCTTATTTCTTTCACGGCCCCCGACCCGGTTTGACCCGTTTCAGGAGCCGCGGGACAGAAATCCCCTGGTACTTTAATTAACAGCGGAAGTTTCTTCAGGATCTTTTTAAAACTGAAATATTTCCCGATTATTTTATTTCACAATTCGGGATAAAACCCGATAATTTACAAACTTGAGATTTCACCAGGAAATCTTTTATTTTACAAAATATGTTTCTTTATTTTTTTATTCTGAGCCACTTCCTTAAGCTGATAGTGCTTCACGGCACTTTTTCCTGGATCACAACAGATCACCTGAAACATGTTTGAAAAAGGTTTAAATAGGCTTAAATAGGTTTAAATACTTAATAGGCTTAAATCAGTGGCTCTGATACCACCTTATTTCTGTCACGGCCCCCAACCCGGTTTGACCCGTTTCAGGAGCCGCGGGACAGAAATCCCCTGGTACTTTAATTAACAGCGGAAGTTTCTTCAGGATCTTTTTAAAACTGAAATATTTCCCGATTATTTTATTTCACAATTCGGGATAAAACCCGATAATTTACAAACTTGAGATTTCACCAGGAAATCTTTTATTTTACAAAACATGTTTCTTTATTTTTTTATTCTGAGCCACTTCCTTAAGCTGATAGTGCTTCACGGCACTTTTTCCTGGATCACAACAGATCACCTGAAACATGTTTGAAAAAGGTTTTGTCAGCGGGAAATACTGAGTGAATCTTTCTATGTAATAAAATGACACATTTATTATAATTTACAGTATTAAGAGAAATTACAATGTTTCAGATATCAAACCAACTACCCACAGTATTTGTCACTCGACCCATTGGCCCATTTGTCCAATGGTGTCTGTGATTATGGTCATATCACCCCTTGGCTAACTCGTTGTCCAATGGTGAAGATTATCAAGTAATATATACAAAACCCCACATACCGGCTGTAACTTGGTGATTACATATACTTAATCACTGTAATTATAACTTTGAAATAAACATACTTTTGTAAATAGATTTGATAAAAAGAGAATGACTCACATTGCAGATTTAACAGAGCTTAGTTTACTGATTAGCCTTGATAACCTAATTTAAATAATCAGCACACAAACTAGGTTAGTAACTTAATACAGCATTTACGATAACTCACGAGATTGAAACCTTCTCAACGAATGACAAAGTGCGATACTTAAACATCCATCGATTTAACGACGAATGACAAAGTTTAAACCCTAATGTGGGCAGCACTTAAACATCCATTGGATAGTTTAATCAATCGGACATTGAATCGTAGCAGCGATCGAGTTATTACCCTGAATTGTGGAAGCACTTCGTGATCAGTGTGTCTTTTTAGACTATTTCTATAATAACTCGGAGTATAATTTGAAACTGAACGTCGCATCAACGCAGAATTGCATCAAACAGACTGTTCTATTTATACTTGAAAAATGCCCCCCTCGCGCCACGCGAAAGGTTTCCTTGCGCGCGTCGCGTGGTGCGAGAGACCCTATTCTACCCTAGGGTTGCTTCGTGTCCCAGTAGCTTGGCTGAGTTGGTTTCGTGTTATTTTTAATTTTTGACAGCAAACTGTGTGGATTTTACCGACTAGGGTTTACCCCCCTGAGTTTTAGGGGCCCTGATCCTGATTTCGATTGTTCTGAAAATTTTAGGGTTTGTTCAGAATTACTTGGGTTTCTCAATTAGGGTTTCCTATTGGACAATTTAGTTAAATAAATATGACTTTTGATGAGAGTTGTTACACCAGGTCGGGGGCCGTGACAGAAAAAGGTGGTATCAGAGCCACTGAGTTAAGCTAAATAAGTATTTAGAAATACTTAATTTTTTTCCTGATTACTATTATGTGATTATGTGTTTTATTAACTGACTATTTGTTAGTTACAGTATGGGTAAGCAAAAGCTTTCAAATATCTATCTTAAATTAGATAGGTCGTCAAATGAAAAAGGAAGTTCATCCCAAACTCCTGAAGAAGGAATATTCGTTCGAAAAGCCCAATACGAGGAACCACTTTCTCCTGATAAAAGAAGTTTAATTATTAGAAAAAGTCAGGAGAAATTAAGGAAATCCCGAGAAAAGAAAGTTATAAAGGAAACCCAAGAACTACTCAGTAAATCACCTTGGGAAGACAAGTTAGACGAAAAATGGGCAAATCTTTATATGTTAGCTACAGTAGCAGTAAATGCAGATCTCTAAATAAATTAATTAGCAAGCCATATCTCCTACAAGTTAGAAAATCCATCCAGTAAATAAATAAATTTACAATAAAACATAAGTATGTTTTCAATTTCGGTTGTTTTGTAATCATATGGTATGCAATAATATGTGAAGGTTATTTTGAAAGTTGTTATAAAATTTTTAATTTATTTTAACAGCATGAATGAGTTATCTGGAGTCCTAGAGAATCTCAACCTTTACCCCGTAAACATAGAAGTTTCTAAAGAGTTTACTGTTTCCTGATGTGGAACAGCCAATAGAATTCAACGCTCCACCTTTGGAAAAGCCAAAACCAAAGAAAAGAAGGAGATACGTGTGGGGAAGTCGTCTACGTAAGAAAAAGCCAGCTAAGAGACTTGCTAAAATAAATAATCCCTTAGAAAAAGGAAAAGAAATTGAAACTGGGGAAACTTCTAGACAGCCGAAATTTGAGACTGAAGTCAGGGAAGAATCTAGGCAAATGGGAATACAATTTGAGGAATACTCTAAGGAAATAGAAACGGAGGTTGGAAAAGGTACTAGACAAACTCAGATGGAAATTGGAGAAAGTTCTAAACGAAACCAGGAAATGACATTTCAGGAGGAAATAGATTTTATATTGGCAAGCTGTGATACTATTCAGCCTGTCAATACAAATGTTTTTACTCGTCCTATTGAAACCCAAATCCCTATAAATCTTGAACCAGCAATTTCAGAACCCATAATCCATACCCAACCTTTAGGAATGGATGAATGGTGGACAAATGATTGGCAATTCCAAAACATTGTCAACAGTCCTTATTCCTTTCTCCCACAATTCGATCCAGAACCCCTACCAAATCCACCGATGAGTAACGAGAATATGGCTGAACTTCGCCATTTTGGTGAAGAGCTGATGGATGCTGGGAATAGGATCCGAGAAATAGGAGGATAAATTGCCTGGAAATATGATGTAAGGGAGCTTCGTTTTTAGGAAAACAAGTGACAAGAGAGAAGTGGGTAGTAAGACTATGATTGTGTAATAGTAATATTAATAAAAAATCAGTATGTGTAAAAGAAATAATAAAACGATTGTATATAGAGGCATGATATAATCTATAAAACAAATGGAATTTTAGAAAATTTACAATTTTGTTTGTATATTTGTTTTCGTGATTATGTGCAATTAATTGTGATATTGGATTATTTCTTTTATACTAATTATGTATCTATAAATTATCAGATGGCAAACATTGGTAATGAACCAGTAAATGAAGTAAATCAATCTGAGCCAATTCAGGAAGAACAATTGTTAAATAGGCAAGATATAGAGGATATTGTTGCACAAGGAATAGCCAATGCTATTCCAGCAATTGTTGCTGCTGTTCAAAAACCTGTTAAACCTCAATCAATCATTCCTAGTAAACGTACTCAAGGCGACAATTTTAGTAACAGTATAAACAGAGGCGGAAATCATGTTAATAACAATAATGATCTGCAAGCCCCAATTTTCAAGAAAATGAAAGCTGCAACACCTGGTTGCACTTACAAAGAATTCCTTGCCTGTAAACCAACTGAGTTTGCAGGTAACGAAGGGGCTATTGCAGCATTACGTTGGTTAGAGAAAACTGAGGCAGTAATTGCTATAAGTAAATGTGTTGCAGAAGATCAAGTTATGTATGCTTCCAATCTGTTTAAATAAGGGGCGTTAGAATGGTGGAACACTGTGTTACAAGCTAAAAGAAGGATTGAGGCATATGCCATGAAATGGGAAGAATTTAAGAATCTTGTAGAAAGAAAATTATGTCCCGAGTATGAAAAAGATCAAATGGCAAATAAGTTTCTAAACCATCGGTTGGTGAATGTGGACTGTCGAGGGTATACTTCGACATTCTTCGAATATGCTAGAGTGGTACCAACACTGGCTTCGCCAGAACCGGTACTCATTTCTCGCTACATTTGGGGATTAATTAGCGAAATCCGCAACATTGTTAAGGCTGCGAGACCTCGTACGATTGACGATGATGTGGAATTAGTCAATACCTTAACTGACGAACTGGTACGCACGCAAGATGAAAACAGGAAGAAGGAACTGGCTCAGAAAATTACCCAAGGATTTCGTACGGGTAATAATAACAGCTTCAAGAGAAGAGGATTAGGGCAATCTACAACTCCGTCATACTGCAGGAAATGCAAAAAGAAACATTATGGAAGATGCGATATAACCTGCAATTTTTGCAAAACTGTAGGACATCGTGAAGAAAACTGCAGGAAGAAATCCACAATTTGTTATAATTGTGGAGAAGCCGGACATTTCAAAACAGAATGTCCTAAATTGGTCAAACCTACATACAACAAAACCAAGGCGACCGACGGAGCTACTAAGAAGAATGTCAGAGCATTCCAGCTAACCACTCAAGAAGCAGAACTCATTCCAGATGTGATAGCTGGTACGTTCTTACTTCACAACGTATACACAAAAGTATTATTTGACTCTGGTGCAAACCAAAGTTTTATAAATACTTTATTCTGTCAAGCTCTTAAGTTACCTTTAACCAACATTAGGCATATTTTTACAGTCGAAACCGCAGATGGGAATTCAGTTAAAATAGATCAGGTTTTGCAAAAAGTAGAAATAGAACTTTCAGGCCATAAATTTTCTGCAAATCTGTTACCTATGAAATTAGTTGAATTTGATGTTGTGTTAGGAATGGATTGGTTAATAGCCAACCATGCTCGAATTCTTTGTGATAAGAATTCCATAGAAATTCAAGCATCAACCGGAGAAGTAATCATGATTACAGGAGATAAACCACGTAAGCCCATGAAGTTCATATCAGTAATGAAAGTTCCTAGTTATGAACGAAAGCAAGGAATAGTGTATATGATTTCAGTAATCATTACCACTAAGGGTAAAGAACTTAATGAAATTCCTGTAGTCTCCGAATACTCAGATGTATTTCCAGAAGATTTACCAGGATTACCACCAGATAGGGAAGTAGAATTTAGGATTCATCTAATTCCTGGAACTACACCGATAGCTAAGGCACCTTATCGGTTAGCTCCTACCGAAATGTTAGAACTAAAAACACAATTAGATGAATTACTAAGTAAAAGATTCATACAACCTAGCTCGCCCCCTTGGGGAGCTCCAGTGTTGTTTGTAAAGAAAAAGGATGGTTCGATGAGAATGTGTATTGATTATAGAGAATTGAATAAAGTTACAATTAAGAATCGATACCCATTACGTAGGATTAATGATCTTTTTTATCAACTCCAGGGAGCTAGATATTTCTCTAAGATTGACTTACGCTCTGGATATCATCAATTGAAAGTACAAGAAGAAGACATACCTAAAACTGCTTTCAGAACTAGGTATGGTCATTACGAGTTTACAGTCATGCCCTTCGGGTTAATGAATGCACCTGCAGCATTCATGGACATGATGAATAGAATCTGTAAACCGTACTTGGATAAATTTGTAATTGTCTTCATAGACGATATACTTATTTATTCCAAAAGTCAGGACGAACATTGTCAGCACTTGCATATACTCTTAACTTTGTTAAGAAAAGAAAAGTTGTACGCCAAATTCTCGAAGTGTGAATTTTGGCTACAAGAAGTGCAATTCTTAGGACACATGGTGAATCCCGAAGGTATTCATGTAGATCCTGCTAGAATAGTGGCAATTACCAATTGGAAAGTTCCGCAAACCGCAATGGAAATTAGAAGTTTTATAGGTCTAGCTGGGTATTATAGACGGTTTATTGAGGATTTTTCCAAGATAGCTGTACCATTAACTAAGCTAACCTGTAAAGCCATTAAGTTTGAATGGGGATCTAAACAAGAAGAAGCCTTTAGAATATTGAAGCAACAATTAACCAATGCTCCAATCCTAGCTTTACCGGAAGGGACTGAAGATTTTGAAGTTTACTGTAATGCTTCAAAACTAGGATTAGGATGTGTGCTAATGCAACGCAAGAAAGTAATTGCGTATGCTTCAAGGCAATTGAAAAAGGATGAAGAAAATTATACGACTCATGATTTAGAATTAGGAGCCATAATTTTTGCCCTTAAGATTTGGAGACATTATCTGTACGGAAGTAAATTTACTGTCTATACAGATCATAAAAGTTTAAAATACATTTTTGGACAAAAAGAGTTAAATATGAGGCAAAGAAGATGGATGGATATCTTAAGTGACTACGATTGTGATATTCAATATCACGAAGGAAAGGCAAATGTAGTTGCAGATGCCTTAAGTCGTAAGTGCCATGAAAAACAACGACGGGTTCGTGCTCTCAGATTAAATCTACAATTAGATTTAATGGAACAACTAAAGGATTTTCAAGAAACAGCAATAGAAGATGTTGCTGAAGGAATGAAGGGACGAATAAAAGATTTAGAACAGGGAGATGATGGAATTTGGAGATTCCACAAAAGCAGAATTTTGGTACCAAATCAGGGAGAATTAAGAAATAAGATCTTAGAGGAAGCTCATAAATCTAGGTATACCATACACCGTGGAAACAATAAGATGTACCAAGATTTAAGAAAAAAATTCTGGTGGATAGGTATGAAAAAGGATATAGATAGTTATGTTTCTAAGTGTCTTACTTGTTCACAAGTTAAGGCAGAACATCAGAAACCATCAGGTCTATTACAACAGTTAGAAATGCCAGTATGGAAATGAGAACTCATAACAATGGATTTTGTCACTAAGTTACCCAAAACCAGAAAAGGTAATGATGCGATTTGGGTAATTGTGGATCGATTAACCAAATCTGCTTACTTTCTACCTATGAAAGAAACCTTTAGCATGGAAAGACTGGCAAAGTTGTATGTAGATAAAGTCGTATCTCTACATGGAGTTCCACTCTCCATTGTATCAGATAGAGATAGTCGTTTCACTTCTCATTTCTGGAAAAGTTTCCAAGAAGCAATGGGAACTCGACTAAACCTAAGTACTGCATATCATCCTCAAACGGACGGGCAAAGTGAAAGAACGATCCAAACTCTAGAAGATATGCTCCGAGCATGTGTAATAGATTTTGGTGGAAATTGGGACGATCACTTACCTCTGATCGAATTCTCCTATAACAATAGTTACCATTCAAGTATTGAAACTGCCCCATTTGAAGCATTGTATGGAAGAAAATGCAGAACTCCAGTTTGTTGGGCAGAAATAGGAGAAAGTCAATTGTCAGGTCCTGAAATAGTGCAAGAAACAACCGACAAGATTACTCAAATCAAAGAAAGGCTGAAGACGGCTCCAGATCGCCAGAAGAGTTACGCAGACAATAGATGCAAGCCGTTAGAATTCCAAGTTGGAGACAGAGTATTGTTGAAAGTTTCTCCTTGGAAAGGAGTTGTCAGATTCGGTAAGAAAGGAAAGCTAAGTCCCAGATACGTAGGACCATTTTTAGTGATCCAACGTATAGGACCAGTTGCTTATCGTTTACAACTACCCGAAGAACTAGCTGGAGTACATGATGTATTTCATGTATCTAATCTCAAGAAATGTCTATCAGATGAATCTTTGGTAGTACCTCTCCAAGATATAAAGGTAAACGAAAAATTAAAATTTGTAGAAAAACCTCTTCAGATAGAAGATCGAAAGGTGAAATTTCTCAAGCACAAGCGACTAGTTCTAGTTAAAGTCAAGTGGGATTCAAAGAGAGGAGCTGAATACACTTGGGAGCTGGAATCAGAAATGAAGCGAAAGTATCCTCATTTATTCCAGTAAATCTCGAGGACGATATTTTTATTAAGGTGGGGAGAATGTAACAACTCTCATCAAAAGTCATATTTATTAAATTAGTTTATCCAAAAGGAAACCCTAATTGAGACACCCAAGTAATTCTACATAATCCCTAAAATTTTCAGAACAATCGGAATTAGGATCAGGGCCCCTAAAACTCAGGGGGGGTAAACCCTAATCGGTAATATCTATACAGTTTGTTGTAAAAAATTCGAAATAACACGAAACCAACTCAGCAAGCCTACTCGGACACAAGGCTACCCTAGGGTAGATTGGCACCCCTCGCGCCACGCGACAGCAACAAGGGGACCTGTCGCGACACGCGACAAGTACCATTTTTCATGTATAAATAGTAGACTGTGGGACTTGGTTTCAGGCACTTGTTCGACGTAAAAACTCATAATAGACGCTGAGATATAGTATAATTACTACAAAACACACACGATTCACGAAGTGCTGCCGCAAAACAGGGTAATAACTCGATCGCTATTACGATTCATTATCCGATCGATCAATATATCCAATGGATGTTTAAGTGTTGCCCACATTAGGGTTATGCTTTGTCATTCGTCGTTAATTCGATGGATGTTTAAGTATCGCACTTTGTCATTCGTTGTGAGGGTTTGATCTCGTGAGTTATCGTAAATGCTATATTGATTACTAACCCAGTTTTGTGTGCATTGTTATTTAAATTAGGTTAACAAGGCTAATCCATAGACTAGACTCTATCCGTGTTAAATCTGCAATGTCAGTCATTCTCTCTTTTTATCAAATTTGTTTATAAAAGCATGTTATTTTCAAATTTATAATTACGGGGATTAAGTCTTTGTAATCACCAAGTTACAGTCGGTATGTGGGGTTTTGTATACATTACTTGATAATCGTCACCATTGGGGCAGCCAATGGGGGATATGACCATAGTCACAGATCCGGTCGAGTGACAAATACCGTGGGTAGTTGGTTTGATATAGAAACAATGTAATCACCCTTAATACTGTAAATTATAACAAACAAGTCTGTTTTATTAATTAGAATGATTCACTCAGTATTTCCCGCTGACAAAACCTTTTTCAAACATGTTTCAGGTGATCTGTTGTGATTCAGGAAAGGTGCTGTGGAGCACTACAAGCTTAAGAAAGTGGCTCATTATAAAATAAAGAAATATGTTTTGTAAAATAAAGATTTCTCCGTGAAATCATAGTATTGTAAATTACCGGGGTTTTATCCCGAGTTGTGAAATAAAATAATCGGGAAAAATTTTAGCTTTAAAAAGATCCTGATGATAAACTTCCGCTGTTAAACTCAATTAAATAAATACCACGGGATTTCTATCCCGCAGCTCCTGAAACGGGTCAAACCGGGTCGGGGGCCGTGACATTAAGTTTAATTATATGTCTAATACTTTCCCCTAAACTTGATTGTGCTTGGCTGCATACATGAGCACACTTTGATTTGCTTCATCGACGGCCTTCATCGCCTGCTTTAAATCAAACTTCCGACGTTTCTTTTGCAACTTTATGGCCCCTTCCCAGTCATTCCCAGCATATAAGGCATAATGTTCCATGGCCTCTTCATGTTGTACAACATCAGCACTCATCCTTCTTTCATGGAAACCGGCCGACGAGCTTTCACCTTCCTTTATCATTTCTTTGTCGATCACTTTCCCTTGCACCTTCTTGAACCTGTAATAATACACCAGTACATCGAGATACATTGCATAAATGATTCTCATGAACTCGTCGTCATGATACCCATATCCCATATCTTTTGCAATCACCGGCCACATGTTATTATCGGTGACATTCCGGTAGCCACCATCATGTTCAACCACCATATACAAGCCCAACAGTTCTACTTTGTTGTTATCAGCCGTGTAGGGAGGAATGGGTCTTGTGGAAATTCCCAGTTTAACAGTAATGAACCACGTCAACATCTCTTCGAATTTTCCCTCGAATTGGTGTTTATACTTAAACACAAATTTACTATCTTCCATCATCTCCAGTAATGAGTTGCAGTCGGAGAAATCGTGAAATTCCATTGCACGTATGATAATCTGACTCCAATCAAGATAATTTTCTTTGTATTTTTCATTCACATCATTTAATTCCACCACCCTCTGTTTTTCTTTTAATCTGAGTTCCTCTTCTTTGGTCAGACCATTCACATTATTCACTGTGTTCATCACCGGTGCAGAAAGCATCGGGAAAATCTTACAAGTGTCACCGGTTTTATTAACCGTATACCCTTGCAAGGTTAGTTGATTCATACTCAACACATTCTGGTCTAATTCCGGCGTAGAGAATACACTTTGTATTCTTAAAATTCCATTACTTGATTTGATTTCTACTACCCCTATTCCCCGAACGAACAAGAAATTACTTTCCCCTGATTTAGTTTCCACTCCAACTAAATGTTTGATTCGCTTAAATACGTTCAAATTTCCGGCATAGTGATGAGGAAATGAGAACTTATGTACCATATATCGCACCACTGGCCACCCTCTGTTCCAGTAACAATCATCTCATCGCGGCAGACTACTTCACCCTCTTGACTCTGAATTCCGGCGTTAATTGCTTGGTTGATCAATTGAGTGGCTTCGTCATTTTCTTTCGATTTGCATGAATATATCTGATGGCCGGGTTGATGGCAATAATAGCATAGCCTTACACGGGGAAGTTTCCTTTCTTTATCATACTTTTCATCGAGACAATGTTGACAGGGCATTGTCGTCGATGTTGGTTTAATTTCAGCCTTCCTTGATAACGTGGCTCTGATACCACTTTGTTGGGACTCATCCAAGTTTGCAGCATAGTTAAACGATAAACATGATTCGGTATTCATGATGAATAGGAAACAGTTATGCAAGCATGATAAACAAACAGAGAAAACGAAGGTAATGGAAATGGACAATTCTGAAGAAACGAAAGTTGTCTTGGTGCCGAAACAGTTTGCCGGACTTTACATATATATATATATATATGAGTGATGTTTGGCGGTTCCATTTTGTCGAGAATAACTGCCTATAGCAGTTTAAATATACCTGCTTATGATCATCACCATAAGTTATCATATCTATCGAAAACATATAAGTTATAAAACTAATACACACATAATAGCATAATTAAGTTTAATTATATGTCTAATAAAAATGGTGTTTAAAAACAGTATTCACATACCATATTTCTGACCATAATCCGTCTTCTGTACCAGTAACGATTAACTCTTGTCAGAAATCATCTTCGGCTTCTTGGTGCTGTATACCGGTGTTAATGGCTTGACGAATTAATTGGGTTGCTTCATCATTTTCCTTCATCTTGCACGAAACGATTCGATGTCCGGGTTCATGGCAGTAGTAACATCGCTTGTAGATTGATTCCTTCCTTTGTTTTTCTATCTTCTCAGTTGTGCAGTGTTCATAGGGCATTAACGTTGATGTTGGTTGAATTACACCGTCTTTCTTCACCGTGGCTCTGATACCACTTGTTGGCAGGGAAAGATTAATACTTGTTGGATGATCATAAACATCAGAATTTGATTCACATGGAATGAAAGTGGATTCCATCTTCAACCTTGATCTAGTGTATGATAACAAACAAACAGAATGCAAAAGAAACAGAATGGAGATTATACAATATCTTGGTGCCGGAACAGTTGCCGGCAAATGTCTATATATACATTCGGAGGAGACGGTTGATACGGTGGTTATCCTTTTGGCGAGAATAACTGCCATATGAAACGGTGTTCATCAACCGTCATACCCCTTCTTTTATTCGTTTCATATATACATAATATAAGTTTAATTATCATAAGTACATAATAAGCAAACATAATTAAGTTTATAATATAATAAAATCCAGATGTGGTCTTTGTAAATGATAGTCTGATTACACCGAAAGCTTTTCGATAAGTAAGCCTGAGCTCTGATAGTATCACGGCTGATCAGATTACTGTTTTGCTTGCTGCTCAAAAGCCCGATTTTGTTTTGATCAGCTGTGGTGATCGGCTGCTGATTACGATGATCAGCAGATAAAGGGCTGCAATCAGAACAGAATCGGAAACTCTCAATTTCTCTAACTCACACGAAAACCAACAAAATAATGAAAATGAGAGTATTATGTGGTTCGATCATAAACTTCCACCGGGGGCCGCACAAGCGAGTTTTACAACAGATTATCTCAATGAGGTTCAATTCCTAATAGTCAACAAAATTCACTTCTCTTAGGAAATGTTCCAAATTGTCAAACTGATGCATACAAGAGTTTTAAAACGTTCAAGAAAATAATTCCACTAAAAAGGTCTCCAGCATTCCACAATCCAAACCATCAAATCTCACAAAATGACACAGTTAATACCGACGTTAAAATTACGGAGACCTGTGTGAGACCCCCTTACGCATACATACTCTTGAACTTGACCTCTTGGAACGTGTGCCAGCTGCACCTTTACCTCCGTCTCCAGATCTCGATCTAGAGCTACCATGGAAAGAAGGTCAAGATAAATATTAATATACAAGGCCAAATTACTTACAGTTATAGATCATATCAGTTGTCAAGTTACTGTATGTATTACCTTGCATACAGTCGAGCAATAACTATATCTGTGAGGGTTCATCAGCACACCGGTGCATGTTCGGCAAGCGCGATCTGGGTCGAACTGGCCTGAGTTGTTGTGGGGAAGGGGATGTAGGGCCAGCATTTGCTTTCCGTTTGAAGCATATGTCTGCATTATAATAGATATTAAGAATACATACACACATATATCATTTGGTTATGCTATACATTTTCTTTCTTATCTGTTACTGACCTGTATCCTGGAGCAATCAATATAATCGCTCATCTGATTGAGGGAGACTACGGCTTTGTCACTAAGTTTGTTAATAGTTAATACTGTTGAGAATAATCTTGATGTTTCGGGTGTCGTGAACGAGTGGTACGAACAAACACCGATTAAGGGGGTGATTGTTGGCTTTACTCGGGTTTGTTCGTGGGTCGCGGGTCATGTCTCGTGAGTTGTTCTTTTGAAGTGCATGGAATAAGCTAGTAGTGCATCAATACTACACGTACATGTTGCATGAAATGAAGACTAAAGCCCATTTTTCATTCGATAGCAGCAAACTTTCAATACTTCTCATTTTTCTTTGTATTTGAGAGCAGTTTACTTGTGAGTTAAGTGGGGCCTCAACCAACATTTGGTATCAGAGCAAGGTCGAAACGAGGGCCGTTTTGAGAGTCGTTTAGAGAAAGGGTACAACCCTTTGGCTGCTGGGCTGAAGGCGAAGCAGGCCAGGATCAAACAGAAAGATAGGAAGACGCAAGGGGCTGATCTAGAAGTTGTGATCAGCAGAAGAAAGTAACCAGGAAGAGGCTATTTAATCCCTAGAAAGAAAGGGCTGATCGAGGTCAGCGAAAGAGAAAGAAAGTTGGGTTCAAATCTTTGAATCCTTAAGAAAGGAAGAAAGAAGAGGTGCCACAAGAAAGAAGAAAGAGGCCGGCGTCGCTTAGCAAGAAAGAAAAGAAGCCTCGCAAGAAAGAAAGAGACCGGTGCGGTAAGAAAGAAAAAGCAAGCATCATCAAGTAAGAAGAAAGAAGTTGCGAACGGCGTGAGAAAGAAGAGCCGTCGCCCGAAAGAATGCGAAAGAAGACCGTAGCATGCCGCGAGAAAGAGAAAGAGAAAGAGAAAGAGGACAGTGGCTGCGGCCGACCACACCGAAAGAAAGTAAGAATGAAAGAGACCCAGAAGGAGATACCGGCGTAAGGAAAACCGAAGCTATGAAAGACCGAATGGCGTGACCGACTGTGGGTGTGACAGTGACCGAAGGTTCACACCAAGATAGACCGAGAAAGATCGTAGACCGAGAGAAGCCTTTATCGAAAGAAAGCTTAGACCAAATGATCGAAAGAAAGACCGAAACTGTGAACAAAGACCGAGAGTTCACATTAGACCGAGTCGTGAATCGAAGACCGAAAGTATTCACGTTAGAAAGAAAGAGCAAGATCCGAGCCATGTATGGTTCGTAGCAAGAAGCAAGAGCAAGAGCGAGTAGCAAGATTGTATCTTTGTGATTCAGAAAAGCAAAGAAACGACATCAAGATTACGGGGGTGATGTTGAGAATAATCTTGATGTTTCGGGTGTTGTGAACGAGTGGTACGAACAAACACCGATTAAGGGGGTGATTGTTGGCTTTACTCCGGTTTGTTCGTGGGTCGCGGGTCATGTCTCGTGAGTTGTTCTTTTGAAGTGCATGGAATAAGCTAGTAGTGCATCAATGCTACACGTACATGTTGCATGAAATGAAGACTAAAGCCCATTTTTCATTCGACAGGAGCAAACTTTCAATACTTCTCATTTTTCTTTGTATTTGAGAGCAGTTTACTTGTGAGTTAAGTGGGGCCTGAACCAACAAATACCTTGTGATCATTGTGAGTTCCTTGGCCATTGCAGTATTGGCATGCAGCCGTTTCACACTCAGTGCAGTACTTGTTCTGGTGATTTCCATCCCCCGGGGTGCGCTTCGCATTTTAAAAAGAAAGTCGTTGCCAGAAACGAACTGAGCCACCGTACACCGTCACCCTACGACACATCCACATCCACTATTTATGCATGCAGGTAAATACCATTCGTTATTCTCATCAGTTTATTTGAGGACTCATATCTTGCGTATTTGGAGCGATGAACCCCATATTCTCAACACTGAACGGATGGTAACCTCATGGTCATGATACATAAGCTCTCATTCATCTAACTGTTTTTCATGACCTGAAGATTCTACATATCTAGCCTGATTGTTGTTGGTGTCTATATAGAATAATATTCATCCTTTTTCTTATAGTAGATTATTTTGACTAACCATATTGATGGAAATATTTGTCAGATTTTATCAAAAGTTAACTGTTTTCCCTATTCTTAACTACCCACTTCAATGTATCTTGCATCTTATATTGTGTACAGTGTACACCTATATATCACATACAAATAAAGGAGCTTTGTAAACACTAAAATGTATATTCCATAGTGTGCATTAACACAATGGCGTGGGAAATGCCAGTAGAGAAGTATTTAAACTGAAAGTAGTTTATGAGAAACTTATTAGAGTTAACGGTGTTAGATTGTTGATGAGAAATAAATGCACATGCTTTCATAATTGTCGAACCACAATACATGAACGTGTTCATTGGCGAAGCTTGACCCCCTTTTTTTCCGAAACCGGGTGGGCGAAAACGTATATACCTAAAAAATTCTATACGAAGTTACGGTTCATAACACTACGCATCGATAAGTTCGGGGGGGGGGGGGGGGGGGCTCCCACCCCAAGTAAGCTGCGCCCCTAAACATGTTCATGTTCGTGTTCGTTTGTGTTTGTTTGTTAATTATAGGTAACAAACTGTCGAACACAAACAAATGCAAACTAATGTTCATTGACACAAATGAAAACACACAAACAAAATATAAGAATTAAAAACACTAATGAACTATCGAACACAAACGAACATGTTACCGAACGCTAACGAACATATATAAACGAACGCGACCTTTGTTCATGTTCGTTAACATAACAAAATGAACAATTCTTTTTTGTTCATGTTCGTTCACTTATTAAACGAACGAATACAAACGAACTTCTCGCCGAACAGTTCACGAACTGTTTACGAACTCTTTGCTGAACGTTCGGTTCATTTGCAACCCTAATTCTTGGAATTGTGAAGGATGAGTGACAGAGTAAGTGATTTGCAGTAAACTACAGGGTGGCAAAAATAGAACAATTATAGGGATTTGTGGCGAGTCAAAATGGGTCCGGTTAGCACAACACTTTTTTTCACCAATTTTTTTATAAGTAAAAAGGGGTAATTTCATATATACCCCTACAAATTTGTAAACTATCATATATACCTTTGAAAAATTATAAATATCATATATACCCTTATAATATAAAGTAGTTGAAATATCATATATACCCAATTTATTAAAAACAATTTAATAAAAGACAATTTTACCCTTACTTTTCTAAAACTTTGAAATCTTATATTTTACTTTTAACATCAAAAATTATATTTGCTCATTTATAACTTAATTTATTTAGTATAAATAAAAAATAAAAATAAAAATGAGTAAAAATAAATATGGAGAATACTATTGTTTATGAAAAAAAAATGAGCAAAAATTAATTTTAGCTTGAAATGTGTTACATAAAAATATGAAGTTGCAAGATGAGCATGATTATTTATTAGATTGTTTTTAATTTTAATAAATTGGGTATATTTGATATTTTAACTATTTTGTAAGGGCATATATGATATTTTTAGTTTTAGTGGGGTATATATGAAATATTTCAAGTTTATAAGGATATATATGAAATTAATCTAATAAAAAATAAATGAAACATAATTAACCTAAACTACCTGACCCATTTTCTTTTGATCTAAACTTTCATTTGATCTTTTGAACTATAAGCAATAAAATCCAACCCTGATGAACCCTGGATGTCAAAAATGTGTTGAACAAGTTCAATCTAGTTATAAACATCTAGAAGCAGAGCCTATAGATCATAGTTGCCGGAAAACATTGAAATTTGAAGGACTTTGTATTCAGTACAACCATTTGAAAACAATTCCTTTTGTGCATTGATACGTTAATCAGAACACATATAATAGTCGAACACAAAAAGGGACATTTTTAATTTAAAATCATCTACATTTTTATCCCAAAATGTATGATTGATTTTGGATTATAACAAGAGATTATTCTTGATAAGTTAAATCATATCAGGTGAACATATGCATACCTTATTAGGATTCTTCGAATTAAGAGAAATGAAGCAAAATAGTAATGATTTCTATTACTGAGATTGGCTTTGTTAGATTGCTACTCATTCCTTGTATATATTTAAGTGTTTTTTTAATTAATAGCTAGCATTTACTCCCATATTTAATAAATGTAGCAAATTTAATCATATATACAAACCAACATTTTTTTAATTTTAAAAAAGGGAAAATATGCATTAAATTTAATTTTGTCAAGAAGAAACTTTAAAATGAGTTGGACAATGTAATATGATAAATAATGCTATATGAAATTATGCATTATATTTAGTGAGTGAAAGAGAGAGATACACATATACATACAGGGGAAGGTTCATTTAAGAAGAAAATTTAAATGAGAAGAAAAAAGAACAAAGGTTAATTTTCTAAAACATTAAATAGTTTTTTCACTTATCTCATTTATTATCATTTTTGACTAATTAATTAGTCATAAATACTAGTATCATCCACATTAACTTTTTTTGCCTACACACATCAAAAGTTATCTTACATATTTTGAAATTCATCATGCACGTTGAAATTTATCCTACACAACTCGTAATTTATCCTACACTTTAAATTATTTTATTTAATTTTTTGAAAAAATATATATTTTGAAGATAAGTTACAAAAAAAATTAATGTAGTTAGCTATTAAAAAGGAAGACTACAAATTAATGACCTATGTAGATTTACCAATGTACCCTTATAGTAACATTAAATACTTATATTAAATGAACTAAAATAAAGCATTCTTATTGGTTGAAAATTCTTCTTTTTTCTTTTTATAAAAAGTTTCTTCTCATTTGAACTCTCCACTATACATACATATGTATATATTTATAAAGTAGTTTTTTGGCATATTCATTGAATCTATCGAAGGTTAACTTGCTACTTTACTTTGGTGGTAGAACCTCATCTCTTAGACAAGTTGGTCTATCAACCAACTTATCAGAAATCTATTGAGTTGATCATCAGATTTCTGATGATCAGAAGTTAGTAGATTATAGTGATAAACATCATATTTATTATCAGACTCGTCTTTTCTGATCGTCATTCTTCATTTGTGATCTAATTCTGATATTTGTTGAAGATGTATCTGCCTTTCTTCTTTGTCTTGTTTATCTTGTATCTTCTTTTTGTTTGATCCTTTGACTTCATCTGCTGCACATGATCAGGTTGATCATATTTTTATTCAATACATACAAAAAGTTTCCTAACACTTTCCTCCTAAGTATTGTAAGAAAAATAACTACTCATAACAAAGAACGTAAAGAAATTCAAACTGTAACACAAACATTGTCAATCATGACATAATCAAATTTTTGGTGCCATTGTTTTGGAGCTTGCTTTAAGCCATACAAAGACTTGACGAGTTTACATACTTTACCCTCTTGACCTGGGGCGGAGAAACCTTCAGGTTGCTCCATGTCAATCTCTTCTTCTAAATCTCCATTAAGAAATGCGTTTTTAACATCCATTTGGTGAACTTCCAAATTTCTTAAAGCCGCTATAGCAAGAACCAATCTTGTGGAGGTTATGCGTGTCACAGGTGGGTAGGTATCAAAGTAATCTAGACCTTCTTTTTGTCTAGATCCTTTAGTCACCAACCTAGCCTTGTATTTATCAATACTTCCATCAATTTTCATCTTCCTTTTGAAAATCCAACGATATCCAAGTGGTTTGCAACCAGGTGAAAGATCTACTAACTCCCAAGTATGATTTTGCAATATAGAATCAATTTCGTCCTTTATTGCTTCTTTCCATTGTGGTCCTTCCGAAGAGGAAACCGCTTCGCGATATGTATTGGGCTCGCCCAAAACCATTTAGCTAACGAATTCCGAACCGAAGGATTTTTCAACCCTAGGCCTTTTGCTTCGCCTACGATCTCCCTCGTCGACCTTAGGTCGTTCATGTGTCTTATCATGAATTACCTCATCAACTGGTGTAGATGAGCTTTCACCTACTTCAAAATTGAGTGTTGATGACATTGCATGTGTTTGTCCTCACAAAGGAAACACATTTTCAAAGTACAAAACAACGTTAGGATTCACCTCCATGATAGTGTGTTTGTGTACATATGGATTCTTGGACTCATGTACAAGAAAGCGATGTGCACTACTTTGATGCGCATACCCAATGAATATGCAATCAAGAGTTTTGGGTCCTATCCTAAGAGCCTTAGGAGGTGGTACAATCACCTTTGCTAGACACCCCTACACTTTCAAGTATTTGTATGAAGGTTTTCTCGTTTTCCATAACTCATATGTAGTTTCGTCCCTCTTTTTAAGTGGTATCTTGTTTAAAATATAATTGGCCGAGAGAATGGCTTCCCCCCACATGTCCTGGCTCATCCCAGAACTGATCAACATGGCATTCATCATTTCATTCAATGTACAGTTCTTTCGTTCCGCCACGCCATTTGATTGTGGAGAATAAGGAGGTGCACACTCATGTACTATGCCACTTTTTGCGCATAAATCAGTAAAAGGTGCAACATATTCGCCTCCTCGATCGCTTCTCACATCTTCTATCTTCTTTTGAAGTTGATTCTCAACTTCATTTTTATACACGATAAACTTATTTATTGCTTCGTCTATACTTTTAAGTAAATATAAATAGCAATATTTAGTACAATCATTAATAAACGTGATAAAGTACTTATTTCCACATCTTGTGGGTACCGCTTTTAAATCACAAATATCGGTGTGAATTAAATTAAGGGGTTCGGTTATTCGTTCAACCGATTTCGATGATGATCTTGTAAGTTTGGATTCTACGCATGTTTCACATTTAGAATGTGAATCAATATGGAATGTTGGTATACATTTTAAATTGATTAAACGGTGTATTGAATTAAATTTACGTGACCTAATCTACCATGCCATTTATTCAAATCGGAAAACTCAAACATATAAGTAGAAGTAGTAGCAATTTTATTCATGTTCTTTTTGACAGCCATTACATTCAATTTGAACATTCCATTTTGGGCATAGCCCTTACCAACATAGGTGCCTCGTTTAGTAAGCACAAACTAATCGCTTTCAGTTACTAAATGAAATCCAAACTTATTAAGCAACCATCCCGAGACTAGGCTCTTTCGCACGTCTGGAACGTACAAGACGTTTCTTAGAGTGAGCTCCTTCCCCGAAGTCCACTTCAAAATCACCGTGCCTTCACCCTTGATGTCCGCGGTGGCTGCATTTCCCATGTATACCTTTTCATCTCCCGCAAGCTCCCTGAAGCTGGTAAAGAGACTCCTGTCTGGGTAAACATGACGGGTCGCACGCGTATCTATCCACCATCCTTTTGGAGTGTTGGGCACATTATTGACCTCATCCATCATTGCGGTTTTGTCCGAAATCATTGCCACCAAAGGCATTCCAACCTCATCCACCATGTGCGCGTGCTCACGCTTTGGTTTCTTGCATTGGTTCGCCCGATTCCCCGGCTCGTCACAGTTGTAACAAGTCCCTTAGAACGCTTGAGATTTCTTTTTCACAACCCCTTTCTTTGGTCCAAGCTTGCTAGCCTTTGCTTTCTCTTTGTCCCTTTTCCCCTTACCCTTATTGCCTTTAGAGGATTGTCCATGCTCAACCATATTTACGCTAGCACTAGTTTGCGCAAGCCTGCCTTTTTGGGCAATTCTGTTCTCCTATTCAATCCGAAGACGAATAATAAGATCCTCTATAGTCATCTCCTTTCGTTTGTGTTTAAGATAATTCTTAAAATCCACCCAACCAGAAGGTAACTTTTCAATCACCGCTGCCACTTGAAAAGTCTCGCTAAGTGTCATGCCTTCCGCGTGGATGTCATGTAGTATACTTTGCAATTCTTGTACTTGATTCATAACGGATTTAGAATCAACCATTTTTTATTCCAAGAAACGGGCTACCACAAATTTATTTGTGCCATCGTCCTCTATTTTGTACTTTTTGTCCAAGGAATCCCATAAATCTTTGGAAGTCTTGACATTGTAGTACACATTATACAACACATCCGAAAGGTCGTTTAACATATAGCCTCGACATATGAAATCCGAATGCTTCCAAGCATCTACCACACATTGTCTTTGTACGTCGGTCTCCACTTCCGCAGGTTGGGGAGCGGTTTCAGTCAAGAACCTCACAAGGTTCATGATGGTCAAGTAGAAGAACATCTTCTGCTGAATGTGAAGTGTAAACCTGAGAACTTCTCGGGTCTTTCAGCATGATTGGCCACTGTGGACGCTCCCACAGTGGTGACACTCAAAGGGGTTCCCGTCACAACATTCGTGTTGTTGAAATTGACATTTTCAGTTGACATTCCAAAAATTAGAAAATACCAAGTTTAGTCCAAAAATTTCTGTTTTTCACAACTAAAAATAGAGCTAAACAGTTCATTTTAATTTTAATGTCAAGGTGTTTTTACTCAGATTTACCAGAAATTTACTGTTTCAGCTTCTAAGTCCAACTTTGAAGACCAAGGCAGAAAGTTTATAACAATTTTTAGGACAGAACTGAAAGTAATCTCTAACTGTTTTCAACCAAAGTCGCTCCTTTAAAGATGAAACAGAAATAAAATATGTTTTTAAAACACAAACTGTGTGAAACAAAACTGGTTTGAATCACAAACAGGATGGTTTTGAACACATGAACGGTGTTTTAAAAATTTGTTTTAACATTGTACGAACCGTTCCCGTAATTAAATAAAATAAAACAGCTTTATTAAATAATTACAATACAGAGATGAAAGAAAGCAATAAAACAGTACTATTAGAACTGAAATAAGTAAATACAAGAATGAAAACATGAAATAGAATCAGAAGTGGCTGGCAGTTGTGTTTAACACATGACCCTTAAAACAAATTCCGAGTCTCCCAGGAGCACTCGTTTTGCTTCCAAGGGTACAACAGCCGAAGCAGTGTGTACTGCCGGAGCTGACACAAGAACCCGAAGTCTACCTTGAAATGTGCAAGAAGAAGATTAGAATTGAGAAAATGATTGTTTGCATAAGCTGTGTAGTTGTTGGTGTCCCTCTACTGTGGAGGTGATGATGTATTTATACAGCATCTGAGTCGTAACAGCCAAAGCGAATTAAAGGAGAGAATTAAATTGCATTAAACGTCTTCAATGCAATTTAGTTCGCCATTTAATTCTCAGTCAAAACCGTTGACTTGTCACACCCCAAAAACGTCGCAGCGGAATATCAAACGTAGTGGAGATGGAAGTTGGTGCCCATTTATATCTTGATGATCAATGCATTAAATTGTTGGACATATTATCTTATTTAAAACATAAGTTTTAAACATGACATAACCATGACATAGTTAAGTTGTTTTTGATCCTCATGGATCTTATTACATTCGTCCCAGAAAGTTTTAAAGGTTAGTCCAACATTATTAAGTAATAAAACATGCATCAACAACCACAAGATACGCCATAATTCCCGAAGCCGAACTCAAGTACCTGTAGAACACGTTAAAATCAAGTGTCAACACAAAGGAAGGTGAGTTCACATATTCACATACAAACAATTCATACCAAAGGAAAACTTTCTGATTATGTGTTTATTTGAAAACATCCATATAAATTTTAGAAAGTCCATTTTTACTTCCTTAATAAAATCCGTGGGTCCTCCGTCGCGGTTTAACATCCCGACAATAAAAATCTTACCCAGGTTTTGTATATTAAATTATTGCGTCAATTTTCAGACTCGTATGTTAGCTAGACGATACGAACTATGCATTAACCATGCAGGGATAATCAAAGCTAGACAATAAACATAATATAAATTCGTCGTTTGGCTTGACTCGGAGCGACCGGTCACAACGGGTTTGTCAACCCGATAGATCTACCAACAATTCCTCGCGTAAAATACTTAAATGATTAAACGACATCGTGGGCGCAGGGTCCTCTTCGAGAACAATATGATGTCTGCCTCACGTACAATATATATATCCTACTAATATGACAATTTAATACACGATGTTGTACCAATCCCCTGAAATCCCCACCGAAATGTAAGCCTGTGTTGTTACTTACTCTCTTGAGATCAAGAAAATTCGTTCCTACTACATGGTCGTTTTCCCCCAAACACCGTGCATAACCCCGTTTCCACCCGAAACATATTTATTCTCCAAAACAATTTCATCCCGAAATATATATATATATATATAATTTATCCAAAGATCCATATATTTTCAGCGAAAATATATAATTTATATCAAAAGGTATGTTTTATTTCAAAAACAATATTAAACTCTTTTAGGCGTGTTCTACCCCCAAAATATATACAAAACCGTAAAAAGAGGGGTTTATTGACACTCACCTTTGGGTGAGTATTTTAAATAGCGCAATCCCAGAGATTGATTTCTACACATCCTATTATATGTAGGAGCGAGTTTCAAATCAATATACATATATACATTACAAAAATCCTAAGTTTCTCTGTTTCTTAGAATTGTCACATAACTTTGAGATTTTCTCTAAAAGTTATCGTTTTTGATTATGTTGGCACGTTAATATATATATATATATATATATCGCGACTTGAACGATTTTATTGGTGACCCTTATTGTGTAAATCCGTTAACTCTCCCATTTATACGCAATATATCTATGATTTGCGCGTCGTAATTTATATACATAAACGTTCACATAATTTAACACCAAAACACGCGAAATCTTGTTAACTTATCTATTTTGTCATTTTTAAAGCAAATATACATAAAAATATCTTATATGTATCAAATTTCATGCTTGACAAACAAGTTTCACATTTAGCGCGATTTTTACCATTTCTACCACACAAAACGTACAAGCACACATGCGTAAGCTAGATTTCTAATATCATGTTAAAAACTTAACATATTTTCACATTCTCATGTTTAAATCACATAACAAATTTTAACACATAAGGTTCACTCAAAATTTTATCTATACTAGTGTATATTGAAAAATGCGTATTTTAGCGATTCGGTAACGGTTTTGGGCGTCAGAAGTCACGTATGACCAACCAAACATCAAGTAAACTTAAAATTAGTTAAAATACTCATTTTTAAATTAAAAATATCAGTTTACTTACTGATCTAAATCAGTTTTATAAAAATCACTCGAAAAGCCGATTTTTTACCGTTTTAATGTATAGTTTTGCGTTAAACGTTACTATAATCATCCCAACTCGAAACGACTTGATATTTTAACACAATACATGTTATTTACTGATTAAAATAGTGGTTATAATCAGATTAGTTCATTTTTTGTGTAAGTCACATAAATTATGCGATTTCACGTATTTTACAACACATAAAGCACCAAGTACAACATGCAAAGCTAGTAACTTTATGACAAAGTTTTATATCATTTTACCACTTCAAATATTAATATTTTTAGTGTTTAGAATCTGATTAAAATTTATTTTTACTAAATCATATTTAAATCACCATTTCATGATCACAAATCATCATGCATGTTCAAGTAAATGCATCTAATGCATCCATAATACATCATCATCATTTTATATGAACTAAAATATATATCCAACATATATTTAAAACATTTTCAAGTCTTCAAGAACAATCATATTCTACACATGATTATCATCCAAATCATTTATCATAAGTGCAAGACATGCACATTCTTACACATCTAAGACTTTTAATATCAAAAATCCATATGCATGCATACCTACACATACATACACGGCCATATACATATATACTCATGATTAAAAATTTTCTTTTCACATAAACTCATTTCAAATCAAAAAGCTTCCATATCACAACTTTTAAACATGCATGCATCATCTTCCAAGAATCAATCAAACATGAATCAATCAAAAATCAAAACTCACATTCTAACATACACACATACATGTGTACGGCCCCATGTATACACACACACACATACATCCATTTTTATTTTATTCAAAAACCCATTTGTTATTGTTTTCAAGTTCGTGATTAAACTCAAGAACAAGAGAAACTTCCATTATCATCAAGAACATCAAGAATCAAAAACAAGGTTTTTAAAATAAATTTTATACCTTCAAGTTCTTGAATGATTTTTAGCAAAGATTTGATGATATGAGACTTAATTGTTGCTTGAAACACCTTGAAACCACTTCTAAACCATCAAATGAACTTATAAACACCTTGTAATGAGTTTGAATCCTCAAGAACATTGTTAGAAATTTTGAAATTAATGTGATATGGGGGTGTTTCGGCTGAATTGTAGAGAGAGAGAATGAGTTTGAGTTGTTTTTTTTAAATGTCTTGATTATGGTGAGTTATGAGAAACATAAAGGATATATTCATCAAGGATATATTCATCACCACCTCCCATTTTGTCCAATAAACATAGGAGAGAGAGAGAAATACTATGCATGGCTGCCAACTCCCTTCCATCTCACCCTATATACAAATTCCCACACATATATATATATATATATATGTGTGTGTGTGTGTGTAATGTAGAGTAAAAACTGTTATTTTTGCTGGATACCAGGTATTTTATCTAGTGTTTTAACCTGTTTTAATGCGTTTTAAATTATTTTTAACAGTCTATAAAAATAAACTCACCAATTTTATTATTGAACAATATTTTGTTTGCCTGGACTTGCTACGTTGCCGGTATTTGGCAGTATGCGCTTAAAATCGCAAAAATAGGGATTTAAGTGTTTTTATTTATTTTTGTCATTCTATAGTAATTAACTCATCAAATTATTACTAAAATGATTATCAGTTGCCTTGACAGGCTGTGTTGACAGTATTTTGTCGGTATACGCGCTACATCGCACGATACGCGCTTAAACTCGAAAAACAGAGTTTCTTAGCGTTTTAATTTATTTTTCCTCACGAATATGAATAAAATTACTATTCTAATCATAACAGATTATTTTTAGGATTTTAACACTGATCGGGTGGTCACAGACGTTCGTTTTGCATTTTATCCGTTACGCGATAAGCGTTCATACTGTTGCCAACATAATTTTTACCAAGGTTTAAATTTACCAACTCATTAAATTTCACATATAAACTTCATAATCAGTCAAATAGAGCCTTTTATCTATTCACAACACGTGTTACAATTGTACGGTACGGCCTGAAAAGCCAGGTGTCACATGACTCGTCAGTCAGTTTCGAATGCTGAACTGAAACTGCTCAGTCATTAATGTCTGGAATCATCTGCGCGCGCGGGCGCAAGTCACACCGGTGTGTGCGCCCTTTTGGCTCAAATTCATGCACGCGTGCGCCATTTTAGCTCACTTTTGTGCACGAGAAGATAACTCATGCGCGTGTGCGCTAGCAGGACCACCCACCAGTGAACCTATACGTGCACGCCACACAGTCGCACCGTATTGGCTCCCTCTGATGTGCCCACGCACGCCAGCTTCGATGTCACATGCGCCAGTGTGCGCCAACATGCCACGTGTACTCGCACGTCGTTGCCACATCACCCTCCAAGGTTTACCTGCCACCTAAGTGCAAAGTGCGCCATTAAAGTGCCACATTGCGCCCATCGCCAATCGCCCAGGCCACGCGCGCGCGTGTGCGAATTAGAGTACTCCGCACCCTTCGCGAGTACACTTAGTGTGTGCTTCCATGAAACAATAAGGATGGAGAGTTCCCACTTAAATACCCCTTTAAGTTTCATCTCTCCTCCTATGTGGGACAAGGTGCCACTTTCCCATTATTTCAGGATTCAATGTTTCAAACACCAAACTTTTAGCATCGATATCTCATTCATCTTAGCTTCATTTTGGACGTGGTTTTGTTCGTTGCATAGCTCTTCCAACATAGAACCCAAACCCACAGATAAATATATGAAATCTACTTGGTTTCGTATATTTATTTCTAGTCCAAAATTAGGAAAAAATATTTTTCCTATATTTGTGAAAAATGTTATTTTCACAAAATTTCCAACAATTAACAATCATCAAATTAAGCAAAAAAATACGCATGACCTATACCATGACATACGAATTTATTCTTTTTGTTTATATGCTTAAGTGTCTGATTTTTTGGTTGGACTTAAAATATCAGTTAGTCGC
This sequence comes from Helianthus tuberosus, assembly GCA_030545235.1. Taxonomy (NCBI): domain Eukaryota; kingdom Viridiplantae; phylum Streptophyta; class Magnoliopsida; order Asterales; family Asteraceae; genus Helianthus; species Helianthus tuberosus. The sequence continues at coordinate 22,906,991 of CM060420.1, read as the reverse complement.
TATCCAAGATAGCGACTTTTACGTTGAAATCATTATGTTTGATGGCGATATAGTCAAACTAAAATTCCACAATTTTGGGTTTGTGTCGTGTTCACGTTTATGTCAAATTTTCTGGTTCGTATTGGTTTCAATCCGCCAACCCGCGGACATGACTTATTTAACACCCATTTTGAACAGGGAAAGGATGGCAGCGTGTGGTCTTTGTGAGATTTGGCAGCATAAGTGATGCAACAAGATCAATGATGGTGAGATGATTCTATCGCTCTACATGTGTTAGCTGCAACTCGATTGGTCCACATAAGTACCCAAAGCAGGTTGATGGTGTTGGTTTCACAATCCAGATTAAATACATGATAAACATAATAATTTGTTTAACAAGACAAAAGAATCACAATCACCCACAAAATCTCATAATTCAAGTCTCAAAATCTAAATAAAACCCAACAAAATGTCATAATAAAAGCTTTGACCTTTGTAAATGAGGAATTTGTCTTGCTTTTTAGAACATGGGAGCCCTCACTGGGTTCCCCTTGTGTTTTCTTGATTCTGAACTCGAAGGAGGTTTGTTTGTTGTCTCTTTGGGTTTTGGGTCTTCCTCTGAACTCGAAGGAGGCTTACATGTTGTCTGTTTGGTTTTTGGGTCTTCAATATTGGGTAAAAACTAGACATTTGATAAATGTTTAGCTTAAATGATGTTAATTGGATGAATACAACAAAGTAAACTTAAGATGTATGATAAGTAATACCTTGCAAGCTATCGAGCAATATTTGTAGCACTTATGTTTCATGATTTGTTGGGTACAAGTAAGACAAGCCTTGTGCATCTTTGACAAGCCTGAGTAATTGTGGGGTAGGGGATGAAGGCCTATCACTTGCTTTTCATTGCACACGTGCGTCTGCATTATATACAACATAAATACCTATTATTACTTTAACTGTAAATAAACATTTATACATTAATCGTCATGGCGACATTCAACTCTCTTTTGATAATTTACAATCTTGTGAATGTAACATAAATATACACATATATCTATCACACACAATACATCTACGATCATACATATATATATATATATATATACATACATACACACGATTAATATAATTAGAACTATTGAAGTAACCAACAACTCTTAACTCATCCAGAAGTAGATCGTTAAAAACTTAATTAAATTCAACTCAAGATAACTTAAGTTGTTTTCCATTTCAAACTAAATTAAGCCCCATGACTAAAATCAACTATCATAGCAAATAGTTACCAAGTAAAGCAAGGAAGTAAAACCCTAATTTCTTAAATTCCTACAACCGTAAGTCACAAACGCCTATATTCACCCTAATTCCATATCCTCGATCTCCCAAAATAGTTCAAATCCCGATTACTGTCGAGTCTAAGTGTCTAACTAGAGAAATAGGATAACACGGTAAATTGAGTGGTTCATATTGTTCGTCATATCACCTACCTTGAATAAGCTCGGTTACAAATCATGTTATAAAACACCTACCGTGAACTAGATCAGTTACATGTCATATTTTAAAATACCTGTTGAGAATAAGATCGGCTACGTGAATAAGACCGGTTACTAATCATGTTTTAAAACATGAATAAGATCATCAGTTACATATCATATACATGTCATGTTATAAATCATTTCAGAAATCGGTTGTTAGTATATAATAAAAGAAAATTGTTTATCATTAGACTAAATATGGAGGGTTCGAGACCATATTGGGCAAATCAATTGCGGAATATCGTCTTGGAAGTCCATTCAAAAGGTATGAACAGATGCTAGTAGTTTTACTCCCAGATTAGGTGTTTGATAAAATGTCTGAATAAATTCCTGTTCATGAACTATAAACTGCTTCATAATTCGTTTGTTGTAAGGATTTTGTCTGCATAAATTAGGTTTATATGCATTTAATAAATTTCCTGAAATGTTTATGCTCATTCTTTGTGAATTGGAACAGTTATTAGAAGATTATGCGAATCACGATACATATTTTTTACAACCGAGTTTGGTTAGGGTTTTATAGACGTAAAGCAGTGATTAAGAGAAGTAATAAGACTATAGATTTAGCATAATCTGATGTGGATTTTACATGTATTTGCAGGTTTGGGTTTAGTCTAAATGGATTCGGGTCAGTTTCAGGTTGGACCCGGGAACCTGGGGCGTTCACCAATTTAACCCATTTATCTTATATTTTAGTTTTTTTCAAAATTTGTTCTTATGTGATAAGTTAAATTGGTTGTGTATTTTATGCAATATCTATATGAAAAGAGAAATTGACATAAGATTTTATTAATAAATGTAATTTTTTATACACATTTGTATTTATTCGTTGTGAAAGTTTATTTCGAAAATATTAATATTAAAAAAAATGAAAAAACCGGGTTCATGTGTGACATGATTTTCGGGTTTGGGTCGTGTTCGGGGTTGTGTCCGGTTGGACTCGTCAACCCGCGAACACGACCATATAGCACTCCTACATGCAACGACTCTTTTAGTGTTTATATAACATAGAAAATTCAAGGTTTCCTATTTTGGAACAAGAAAAGCGAGTCAAGTACCCTTTGGTTGCTTCTTGTTATTCATTAAAGTATTAAATAATGTTGCCCTATAGATGGTATTGTTATAATATTATCTCAAACTAACTGTAAAGGTGAATTTGTTTGAGCAGTGTGGTCAAGCTGAAGATGTTTTCACCGATACGGTTCACTTTTTATGATTTGTGTTTATAGGGCATTAGTACATGGATACGTTCATAGAATAATACAAACATGTTTACTACTTACGTACTAACTCAATGATTGCATTTGGGAAAAGGAGAATTATACCTGTATGCCTGAGCAATCGATATGTTCTTATTTCTTTGAGGGCAACTACCTCTTTACAAACGTGTCTGTAAATGGTTAGTACCCTGTGCTCAGTGTGAATGCCTGCCACCATGCAGTGGTTGCATGCCGACTTCTCACAGTCGATGCATTATTGGTCCTCTAGATTTCCTAATATGCTTGTATGCACTCTACAAGCCATAAAGAACGTCTTTTGTAGCAATATGTGTAGCCACAATATAGCGTTAGGCACCTACAGAAAAAAAAAAACAGTTTCAATTGGGGATGATGATGTAGCTTATGTAACAAATATATTCATGATTGTAAAAGTACTACTCAATGTCTATAATCTTCTCAATATGTATAAAGTCCAGCCTTATTCTTAACCATAGTTGTCAATATCGGCTATAATGACCACTATAGCGCGCTATGTAGCAGCGACCAAGTGTCGCTATTTGGGTCATAGTGACCAATAGTGTTAATAGCGACAGTTAGTCTTTTTTTTTTTTGATGTAAATAGCAATTAGATGTAGCTATAAAATAGCTGGATTTATAGGTTTTTGTTAAACATACATATACATGTAAAATAACATATATACCAAGTTAAAGAAGGTTCTTATTTTAGAAAAAAATTAAGGATCCTTGTGGATTAGAGTTAAGACGGTTATTATTTTGTAATGATGAGATTCAACAATCAGCAGACATGAAGATCTGACATTAAATTTTTAGAAAAAGTAACTTTTAAGATGACATGAACATTACAATATGGTAATTATAAACTTTTATGTATTGGAGTGAGTGATACACTTTTTCTATATTAATGAAACTTGTAACTGTATTTTACTTATTTTTGAACACGATAATTTGAGACTGAAAATCCATTTTGTAGGATCGATTTGACCGATCAAATGAGTCAATTTGAATGTGTTTACACTATTTAGATGGCGGAAACATCTAAACAGCTTAGAATCAGACAGAAAAGAGTAGAAAACAGAATAGATTCACTTTTAACACTTGTTCTCTGTTATATAATGACTTGAAAATCTGGCAGCACTTCGTTACAACTTCTTGGAATGCGTACCAACTGAGAACTACACAAGCCTATTTATAGGCAACAAGATTTCTCTTCAACATGCCTCAAGCGAAATCTTATCATGTGATTTCGCTTGAAGCTTACAACATGACACCTGAAGCGAAACCTTTACAATACTAAATTAAACTTACATTCAGACCCCTACACTTTACATACTTGACACTTTTAGACTCTAGACTTATGACGTAGGCTTTAGACATCGTGTATCAACAAACTCCCCCTTGGATAAAACCGGAGTCTTCAGTCTAAGTCTTCACATGGACTTGAACTTTTCTTCTCTAGGCTTAGGTTTTCTCAACAACATCTTCCTAAGCTTTTCATTATCATCAGCTCTTTTCTTTTCTTCAGCAGCTTGCCTTTGAGCAAATGTCTCCCGAAGATATCTATCTTTATCTTCTCGAGCTTTACGTTCCTTTTCAGCTTTCTTTTTAACTTTCTCCTCCAAAGCCCACCATGATGACTTCCATTTTGTTCCAGAATTGATATTCTTCTGAAAACACACATTCACGACTCTCTGAAACTGCATCGCCTGATCTTTATCTTTTGGCGAATGATGAATCTTGTTGATGAACAGACATTCTATATCCTTTGCCGAGCAGTTAACAATCCACATCGGATCAAATATACGAATTTCTCTAAGTTCACCTCCTGCTCGATACATGATCACTGCTTCAGTAGACAGACAACTATATACCCAATGTATAAATCCTTTATAGAATTCTTGTTCCATTGGAGGTACTGGTATAATTTTCATTGTCTTTGGCTTCTTGATATTCAGAATACGTTCTTCAACACCAGTTTCAGGATTAACTCTTGGAATAATCTTTGGACGATGTGGCTTCCAGAATTTGAATTCTTTCAATGATTGAAATCTGATAAATCCCCACATTTTAATGTCATTCTTCCTCACAGAATATTCCAAAGCTTTCACCTTTGATAACTCCTCAACATCCCACCATGGGAGTGACATAAGATCATATAACTTTTCGAAATACTGAACACCACATTCTCTTCTGATTGCATAAGCATTCACGTGTGGTAGAAAACCCCAATTAATAATATCTCCCAAAGAAATACTTCGATCTCGTTGATAAAACTTCAATGGTCTTTTGAGCTTTCTGTCATGATCAACCTTGAACCATTTCTTTTTCTCTTCTTTATCCAGATCTTTCTTTGTACCATCAGGATTAAAGTTTTTAATAACTTCAGCAACTTTTCTCCTCAACTCATCACGATTCTCTTCAGAGAAAAATTCCATCAGTGTGGGCAACTGAGAAGTATCTTCATGATCACTTTCATCATCTTCCCAGTCTTCAACTTCTACTCGGTCATACAGATCAGCATCTTCAACATATCGATATTCATAATCATCATAATGATCAGCATCAAACTCATTCAGCTCTCTTTCTAAATCAGAATTCATTTCTTCTTCAAAATCAAACTTGAACTCTGGATGATCTCTTCGAGTCATTTCTTTTAAGGTTTCCAGCGAATAATTATGAAAATGCTCACCTTCTTCCCGATAAGTATCCAGTCTAAGAATCATCTTTTCAGCTTGATCATCATTTTGATCATTACCACGCTCCCCCTCACTTGTTGCACTATCATGTTCAACATTTGCATCATCTTGTAATAAATCATCAATTGCTTCTTCAGTTGTTCTCTCAGAAATTTTCAGACCAGAAGCACCTTGATCTTGATCATCATCTCCATCATCATCATCACTACTACTTGCAGAAATCACATCATCTCCTGCATCTTCTTCTTCATCTTCGTCATCATCTTCTTCATCATCCTCTTCATTCTCTCCAGTAAGAAGATCATCAATTTCAACATCAACATCAAAAATACCAGAAACTGATGTAAGAGGACGAACATTCAGAATGATATCTTCAGAAACATCAACTGGAATAATAGCTTTTTCTTCAATTTCAGGACCCTTTCCCTTATCCTTCATTTGCTTATCAATTTCAGCCTGTTTCTTAGCTTTCTCTTCATCACGAACAATTTTATTGTATTTCAACTCTAGAGATGTACCCATCAACTTTTCCAACACTTTCTTCATCATTTTGCTTTCATGTTCATTTCGTGCTTTGCTTTCCTCCAACTCTTGATTTTTCAACTCATAGTACTTGAGATGTTCATCCCTATTCTTCTTTTCTTCCAGTAATTCTGCAATCTGAACTTTCATAATATCCATCTCTGCTTCATTAGATTCTATTTTCTTCACCAAAGACTTGTTTTCAGCTTCAGTTGCCTTTACTCTCAATTCAAGAACTTTCTCACGATTTTCCATCTTTTTACACTCAGCTGCTAACTTCTTGTTTTCATCAGCTACAACATCAATTCTCTTTTCAACATGTATAATTTGCTCATCTGTTACAAAAGCAATATTTCCAATATCATCAAGAGAAACATTTTCAGGAATACCAGCAAAACCTTTAAATCCAGAAGATCCAGGTGTTGTTTGAATGCTAGGTTGTGAAGATGGTGGTGTTTGGATATTTAATGGTGAAGTAGGAATAGGTTGTTCATGTGGTGGTGAGAGATGTGGTAGTGAAATTTGATGTGGTGGTGAATGAGGTGGAATAGATTCAGATGGTGGTATAGATTGACTGGTTCCTTCAGTTGTTTTCTTCTTCAAGACAATTTTTGGAATCTTGATTGTTGGACTAACAACTCGAGTCTTCTTCTGAGCAACTTTCTTTCGAGCTCCTCTCTTCTTTTTACCACTATCAGGAGTTTTTGATTCAGATACATGTTCCGGTGAAGGTTCATAAGCAGCATCATCCTTCTCTTGTCTCTTTTTTTTTAACAACTTTTCTTGTTCAGCCGCTTCTTTAATTCTTCTTTGACGTGCAACTTCATCAATAGCTTCATCTGAAGAACTAGAAGAACTTATATCAACATCTTCAATCACTACATTGTCAGCAGCTTTACTTTGTTCAGGAACAGATTCAGAAATCCCTTTCAAAAACTCTGTAGATCTTGGAGAAAAACGAATATCTCCTTCAACATTTGTTTCAATTTCAGTTTCAGCTTCAATGTTAATTTCAGCTTCAGTTTCAACATTAACTTTTGCTACAGCTTCAACTACTACTTCATCTTCAGGTTCATCAACCAATAGCGTTTTAGCAACCTTCTTACGACGCTTCTTTGGTTGTGAAGATGAACCTTCTTCAGCTTGCACTTTAGGAGTTGTTTTCTTACTCCTCTTCTTTTGTTCTTTTACAAACCACACACTTCTTGATGGTTTAAACTTTATCAACTTCTCCAACTCATCAGCATAACCAGTTTCAGTTCTTTCATCTTCATTCCTCCAGTGTTCATGATTAACTGGATCAGGATCTTGATAATCTGGATTGCTTATGAAACCAAAAAATGCAACTTCCTTCTCTGGTTCAGGATGATTTGTATGATATCTGGCTAATTGAGCAATAGAATCATTATTCATGTGAGCCAGAACCAACAAGTCATTCTCCATATCTCTGACAATTCCAGGATAAGCATGATCAATCATCATTTGAATGAACCTGGGATATATCCAACTTCTCCTTTTTGATGTCACCTCTTCCACAAGGTAATGAAATACAATATGAGAGAAATTGTACTTCTTGTTTAAAACAAGAGCAACTACCATATTCATGTGATAATCACGCATAGCATCGTAACTACCCTTTTGATGACTTAGAGCAATCAACACTGAATGAATCAAGAATTTGAACGGCTTTGTAAATTTTGATTTCAAAACATTAGCAGCTTTCACATCTCCAATGTATCCCATTCTAAGCAAACATCCTTTCACCATCTTTTCAGGAAATGCTGTTGGTGAATTTTCAGTATCAGGAAAATCTAGAATCTCACGAACATATGCCTCCGTTATCAGAATTTGTTTCTTTTCATCAGCAACCTTAACAAGCGAAGTAATTACTTTGTTTTTCTCATCATATACAGCATGCTTCCAAAAACGTTTGATGTGTGACTCATACACCATTCTTCTATCTGTTAACGCTTTTTGTATTGGCAATCTTCTCATGAATTCCAGAATGCTAGAGAACTCAGACAATTTTGAACTCCTTGTCACATCAAGATCACAACAAGAATTGTGAAGAGCTTTGAACAGAATACTCGAAGGCTGCACATCAAATACCACAAAATTCAAACAAATTAGACAATTTTTTATAAAATTTCAAATTTACTCATCATTTTAAGCGATATCCATGATTTCGCTTAAAACTCATCTGAGCAAATAAGAACTGTTCAAGCGAAATATTATATAAACATTCTTTGAAGCGACACTAACATGTCCCTTGAAGCGACACTGTCCAAACACATCAAATTGTTTTTTTCAAACATATGATCAGATTGATCACACAGTCCTATTCTACTTTCAATTCCGAGCAACATGATGTGAATTTCATTCATTTTAACCCATCCATCTGTTATAGATCTATGATTGAAATTTTGTTCAAACGTCAATCTCATAAAGACTCAGATCTGAAACAATCAAACCACGCACAACAATCTACACATGATTCCGACTACACACATATGTTTTGATTTGATTTTTATCAAGTTAAAACCCTAAATCTATGTGTTCTAACCCTAACTGACACCGACACATCAAAAATCAACAAAAAACGGTACAAATCTCAGAAAATATTCACATTCACCATGATTATAGTTGAGTTTGCCAACTAAAATCACAAGATCTTGGTGAAATTTTGACAGAGTAACGGTAGAAAAACGAAGTTTAGATGTGTTCGCTTGAAGTCGCTCTGACAGACCTTGAAGCGAAATGTTTGAAAAATAATGACTGAAGCGAAGCTTGTTATCCTTTTATACCCCTGAAGATTTCACTTGAGACTTACTCAAAATCTCTTGAAGCGAAATCGTTAACAAAAAGGTGTCGCTTGAAACAGATTTAAGCGCAATTTTGTTTCTAGAAGCGAAATCCTTAAAAACTTGTTTTACTTTTTGATTTTTTCATCTTTTAATGTCACACCCAATTAACCAAGTCCAAATTAATGACCTTGGTCAACTGATTAGTCTACCAAGTCCAACTCAATGACCTTGGCTAACCAAACTATGAAGATACCGGATTTCTTGAAAAATAAATTCAAATTAATGAACTTTTGAATCATTTTGATCTTTCAAACTCATTTTAATCAACAAACACTTGTACCAAACATTTTACTGCATCACAAGCTTACCCAATCCTCATCAATCTCAGACATGATCTGCACAAGACTTTGAACTTTCGATTCCCAATGTCAGTTGTCAAAAATAAAATGAGAAATTAAAATCTTTTTGGATTTTAAACTGAATAAGCTGAAACTATGTACACACAATCTTTTTGTGAGCGTGTCAAGGGATCATATCAGCTACCGACTAGACACAAGCACCGTTAAGCTATTAATTCATTTTAAGCATTAAACAATTCACGTAGATTGCCGATATACTGATCCTTTTAAATTCTCACAAAATTTTCAATCTGCTCGGGATACAGAATTAGTGTTTTAGGACTTAAACATCTACATGTGTCCCACCTCAGTATATACTCCCGTATCCAGACCCCAGTATTCAGTCTTACAGGTGAGTATACCTAGATGATATCTGTAAGGGGTTAATTGCGAGGGCCGTGAGAGCTCAGGTCGATCTTTCGATACGCAGAGAGATGACGGCTTCGACTTTTGGTGGGTCCCCTTTGGGGATCTTCTTTTCAACAGCACATGATTAACAATTTTGCAATGTGTTATCATTTTTTATGCTGAGGGGAGGCTTATATTTCAAAGCAGCGTAAAGTATTCTCCGGGGACTAGGCCATTGCTTCCGCAAAATCAGAAGTCCCGGGATAATACCCCAGATATCACTAAGCATAAAGACCTAGTATCTCAGAATATGGGACCCTTCAAACAGGATTTCAGGGGTTACCTATATATCCTGGAGGTGTTCCCCACGTAGATGCAATTAAATTTTATGTTTATATCCCAAACTAATCTACTGATTTTGTGAAAACCTATCGGCACATCTTTAGTGAGACTGCTTAATTGCATTTTATACATTCCAATTCTTTAGCGTACTGCACCTGTCTAGCTGATGTACTATCATTTCCCTTTTATACACAAACTCATTTTTACTTTTTCAAATGTTTTTGGTTTTTATAGATTTTATCATGTTTTTGTATTTTTCTGCAAACTTTCTCCCCCTAAAAAGAAAAACATATTTTTGTTTTTGTTTTTATCGAAAAGCAGAAAATAAACTGTACAAACAAAATTGACAACACGACAAAGGTTCACGTCAGATCGCCGTCCAATTCGGCATCACATTCAACAACCCTCCCAGATTGCAGATTTTTCATTCCATTCAATTTTAAAAGATAATAAAACCTCTTTTTGTCAAATGGTTTGGTATAGAAATCCGCTTTCTGTTCATCGGTGTGCACATATTCAATCCGAATTAATTTTTTCTCATGACAATCACGAATAAAATGGTGACGGATTTCAATGTGTTTTGTTTTCGAATGATGAACTGGATTTTTAGTAACATTTATGGCCGCTTCATTGTCCACAAATATCGGAGTATCCAAGAATTGTAAACCGAAGTCGCGCATCTGCTGTTGAATCCAGAGGATCTGTGAGCAACAGCTAGAGGCTGAGACGTACTCAGCCTCACACGTGGAGAGCGCAACTGCAGTTTGCTTCTTGCACTGCCAGGAAACGAGCCGAGTTCCAAAGAACTGGCACCCAGCAGTGGTGGACTTTGCGTTCTGTTTACAGCTACCAAAATCTGAATCAGCGAAACCAGATAAGGTAAAATCACCCGAACGAGGATACCACAAGCCAATGCTTGGGCAACCCTTCAAATACCGTAGTATACGTTTAACGATCGTCAGGTGTGATTGCTTCGGATTCGACTGATATCGTGCACACAGACATGTCGGGTACATGATGTCGGGACGGGAAGCTGCGAGATACATTAAAGACCCAATGATCGATCGATATAAACGTTTCATCCATCTTCACTCCCTGTTCATCCGGACAAATACCATGGTTCTGTGCGAGAGGGGTTGATGCAGGACTGCAATCTGTCATATCAAACTTGTCTAGCACATCCTTTACATACTTTGACTGGTGAATAAAGATTCCGTCGGGCATTTGTTCTACCTGCAGCCCGAGAAAGAACTTCATCTCCCCCATCGAACTCATTTCGAACTTCTTCTTCATTACTCTCTCAAACTCTTTACACAAATCATCGTTGGTGGAACCGAAAATTATATCATCAACGTAAATCTGCACAATTAGCAAGTGACTGGCTTCTTCTTTTTCCCGTATAAACAAAGTACTATCTACTGTACCTCTTGTGAACCCGTTGTCCAACAAATATGTCGAGAGGGTTTCATACCAGGCTCTTGGGGCCTGGTGAAGTCCGTATAACGCCTTGTCCAGTAGAAATACCTTGTTTTTGTGCTGTGGGTCTGTGAAACCTGGCGGTTGCCCCACATACACTTCCTCTTTGATAGTTCCATAGAGAAAAGCAGATTTCACGTCAAGTTGATATACTTTAAAGTTCTTCCATGATGCAAAGGCCAGAAAAATCCGAATTGCCTCTAGCCTTGCAATTGGTGCGTAGACTTCATCGTAATCAATTCCTTCTTGTTGACTGAATCCTTGAACGACCAGTCTTGCTTTGTTTCTCACCACGACTCCTCTATCATCTCGTTTACATTTGAAAACCCACTTTGTCTTGATTAACTTCTGATTTGGTGGAAGATCAACAAGCTCCCAGACACCCAGCTTTTGAAACTGTTGTAGCTCCTCCTGCATTGCATTAACCCAGCTCTCCTCGGTCAATGCTTCTTTGTATGTCTTGGGCTCTATCTGCGAGATAAAACATTTTAAAGAAACCTCTTTCTGCAAGTCAGCAATAGATGAATAAAAACAAGTAAGAGCTTGATCTATTTGGTGTCGAGTTTTAACACCACTTTGCAAGTCGCCGATAATTTGTTCTGAAGGATGGTAAGACAGGGTCCGTGGCATCACAGAATCAGGCACTACAACTTCCGATTCCAGATTTGAAATGTCAAGATCAACGATTTGGTCAACAGCCTCTTCTGTTGTCTCATTTGGTTCCTCGTCAAAGGTAGGAGCGAGTTCCTCCTCTGAGTCGTCAGAAACATCAAATGACGGAGCTGGTTCCTCTGGTTCCTCTGGTGGTATATGAACGGTTCCACTTGGTTCGGCTTCATCATCATGGGTACCCACGGTGGGCGTAGGAACATCTAGCGGTCTAGATTCCGGCTCTGGCAAATGACTTTGTTGAAACAAGTACATGAGAGCAAGTTCCTCCTCACTTGGCTCGGACGGCAGATGAAACGATTCCCAGAGTTTATCATAGTCAAATAGGAATCTTTGTCCGGGAAGTTGTGGTGACGGAGTATGCTTCTGACAATCCACATGAAGAACCTGAATCACCTTACTCAAACATGGTACGAACACCCTTTTGAGTGGGCTGGCGTATCCTACAAAGAAACCTTCATTTGATTTTGCCCCAAACTTTCCGTCTTCATCAATGAACGTACACGGTGATCCGAAAGGTTCTAAGAACTCAAGATTCGGCTTGTAACGATGTAGCAACTCAAAACATGTCTTTCCATACTTCTTAACAGTAAGAACTCTGTTCAGTGTATAGCACGCTGCAGATACGGCTTCACTCCAAAAGAAAATAGGTAACTTGGAATCTGCTAACATTGTACGCGCTGTCTCGATTAGGGTTCTATTCTTTCTTTCAGCTACGCCATTTTGCTGTGGAGTATACGGCGCACTGAATTCATGAAGAATTCCCTTTTCATTACAGAACTCGTACATTCTGTTGTTTTTGAATTCTGTTCCATTGTCACTTCTAATTCTCCGGATAGGCAGTTTGTATACAGTTTCCATCTTCTTGAAAAGTATCATCAAAGACTCAAATGTTTGATCTTTCCGTTCTAAGCACACAACCCAAGAAAATCTTGAAAAATCATCTGTAACCACCAAACAATACAAATCCCGGCTGATGCTCCTAACATTGACAGGCCCGAAGAGATCCATGTGCAATCTCTCAAGAGGTAACCTGATCGAATTCATGACCTTCAAAGGATGTGACTTTCGAACCTGTTTACCTTTCTTACAAGCAATACAATCATCATTTAAATGAAAATTTTTCAAGTTTACCCCCTCAACTAAATCATTATGAACCAAAAAATTCATTTTGCGAACATGAATGTGGCCCATCTTACGATGCCACATGATTGAATCTTTTTCTGTTGCTTTGTTTTTAGACACAAAACACTGTTTCTGATGAGACGTTGGCGTTGCTTTGCTCATATCAAGATAATAAAGATCATACTCCCGTGGAGCACGCAACAACACCATCTCATCAGGGATTTTAAACCCTGGTTTCAAAACCACACATTCAGTTTTTGTAAAATGTACGCTGAAATCTTTATCACAAATCTGTGAAATACTGAGTAGATTGTTTGTCAACTCCACTATGTAGTTTACTTTGTCAAAAGATATCACACCATTTGTCAAAATTCCTTGACCAACAATTCTTCCACCTTGACTCCCAGCAAATCCTACATGACCTCCATTGATGGATTTTACATCATAGAGCAAAGCAAGCGTCCCAGTCATGTGCCTTGACGCACCACTATCCATGATCCATTTTGATAGAATTGACTTGGGCAGCCCCTGCATATATCATATCAAATTCATTCAAATAATGAACTCCATGACTTCTTAACTTCTGAAACACTTCCAAACACTACATCACACTTTTCATCAATCTTAGGAAAGTTAAACATGACATTTGGAACAACAGATTCCACTTTTGATTTTAACATATTTTCTTTGATTGGAGGAAACTCTGCAAGAAACTTATCAAGCTCAGATTCAAAGTCTTGTTTATCATTAGCACCCACTTTTGATGCATAAAATTCCTTTGTTCCTTTGACCTTTCTGTCAACCATTTTTCCAAAAATATTTTGAATTTTTGGATTAAAAGCTTTTGAATCAAACTTTAACTCGTTCTCCATTTTCTTTACCTCAACTGATTGTGATCTGGTTTCAACAACTTTTGTTTGATTTTTCAAAATGTTTTCCATCTTTTTCTCCTCAACCGATGGTTTTGATTTTACAACCCAAAATTGATTTTCAAAAGTTTTCGTTTTTGGATAAATCTTTGAAGTCATTTGAGACTTTGAAGATTCGCCAATCTCAAATGTTGATTTCAGCTTATCTTCCGACTTCAATGATTCACCCCTTTTCAAGATTCGAATTTGTGAAACCATCGGCTTTTTGCCCTTTGTGTTAACTGGTGAATTAGATTGAGATTTTTTAACAAATGGTTTAATGACAGGTTTTTCAAAAACTTTCTTGCATTGTCTTGCCATGTGTCCAATTTCATTGCAGCGATAGCAAACTCTTTTGTCATATTCGACAAAAGTTGATTTGAACAACTCTTCTTTCAGTTTCTTTGCTGCATTGAAATCGTCAACTGCTTTTTGACTAAAAATGTATTCCTTTTCTTCATCAACACTTGGACCAACAACAAAAACATCATTCATTTTATCTTTTGGCTTGACAACCTTCTTAGCCAACTTTTTCTCAAAACCAATTCCTTTGTTTTTAAAATTGTTTCCATTTTTCTTGTTACCATTACCTTCCCATTCCTTTTTCCCGAAGTTGTTAACACGTGTTGTAACAAATGATCTTTTAGATTTTGAAAAGAATTCTTTGTTATTAACCTCATCAATGTTCATTTCAACCAACCTAAAAACTTTCTCAACATTCTCAATTTTCACATTCTGAAGAGGATACTCGAAATCGGAATAAAGTTTGTCTGTTCCAATCATAGTATATACTACCATAATCGAATCATCATTCGCACTCTTGTCCGATTTCGGTATAAACCGTTCCAAGAAGTTACTCTCATATTCAGAATCTGTAACACCTTTCTCAGGTTGTGACTTCTCAGAGTTATCAATCTCTTCATCTAACACCTGATCAACAACAGTTTTGATAATCTGTGATTCGTTGTCGGTGTCGGATGCAGAGAATGTAACATCAATGCTTTCAGGCAAATCATCCTCAATTGATCTCAATTTGAGATTCAAAGCAGCTTCCACCCCATCTGGATATTTCTGTGTGTAATGATTCCACATTGGGGGTGGAACACTCTTAAAAACTGGTGTTTCATCAGGTTGTTTTGGGACAATCTGTTCAATCACATATGAAGATGCTATATAACTCATCAACTTCTTATCAATTCTTTCATTTTCAATTTTTGTTAACTCCAATTCCTTTTTTAATGAAGCAATGGTGTCCAAATGAAAATTGACTTCCACTTGTTTATCAAAAAGTGTAGCTTTTGCTAATTTTGTGGCTTTATCATTTTCGACACTTTCCACTTTAATCATTTTAACTGTTCTAGATAGAGTATCATATGCTTCTTTGACTTGTCCTAGATCAAATTTTAGCATGTCTACATGATGTTTCATTTCCTGATACTTAGTGTCTTTTTCAAGACACTCCATGCACGGTTGTAAACACTTCTGGCATGGTGTTTCGGGAATTGAAACAACTTTCTCAACAACCTGTTCATGACAAACATTTTTCACATCTTGTTTACCGACATTTTCAGACTCTGACTCAGACAGTTTGACTGATTCGTTTCCCTGAACTCCAGATTCCTCTCGTTTGACAAACTCACTACTGACAGACTTAGACTCCTCGGATTCTGAGTCTACCTCTCTCAGTTTTGCCATGAGAGCCTTGTCAGCAATTTCTTTCAAAGTGTCTACAGTCATTTCCTTTGTCACATCGATCATTTCTTCAACAAATTCTTTCTTCTCATCATATCTTGGACACAATCCGGTCCTTGGTTCTTCAAAGAAATCTGCAAAAGATTCAAAAATTTTAGGAGGCATGATAGATCTCAAAGAACTAGTTAATACCTCCTGCTCAGATTGAGATTGATGAATTTCAGCAGCCATTTCTTCAAAATTGTCTGCTTTTTCAACAGAAACCTCTTCAACAACTACAGAAACGTCTTCAGTAACTGTTTCCGGTTCAGACACTATCTCAGAAATTTCCACAACTTCAGCCATCATTGCCTGTCCATCGCTTCCGGGAATATATTTATCCCAGTTGAACCCTGCAGCTACCTTCTCATCATCTTGATTCACAATCATCGCCTTTTCTGGTTTATTCTCAATTTGTGGTCTTTGAACAGTAGGCTGTTGATTTGGTCAATGATAGATTGCTTGCTTGTAATAGTCGTTGGTGAACGGGTTTTGATGATTGTTTACTTCACGATTTGGACATTCTCTCTTGAAATGACCACGTTCTTTACACTTGAAACATGTAACTTTTGATTTATCGAACCCCAACTTCTGATCAGGACCTGAGAGACTGTTTCTGCCTGTGATCTCCATAAACCGTTGTGCTCTTCTAACCAAACTTGCCATGCCCCATTTTATATCAATCAGTTCAAGTTCCTCCGGGTCAATCTGATCGTAATCCTCTTTGGTCATATCAGGATTACCAATCCTACCCGCCACTAATCCTTCATAAGCCTCTAAAACGGAAGCAAGTACCGCAATGTGTTGTCTCGCAGCAGTTTCAGTAATTTCATTTCCATTCTTAATATTCACCGCGATGTTGCACTGCACCCCAGAAACATAAGCCTGATTACTTGAACTTGTAGAGCTTTGAGGTGAAAACTGTTCTTGAGCTTTAAAGTTTGGATCACAATTCGTGAATGGTGAAAAATTTCCAGATTGAAGAGTGTTTGAAGAAACACTTGAGGTGTTATCAGCAATGAACCCTGTTTGTATTTTTGGACTTTGATTTGTTGGAGCTGTAGGGTTGTTTTTGTAATACAACGATACATCTTGTTGAACATTAGCTGATTTCATCTTTTTGATCTTCAGCAACTCTAACTCATGAGCTTCAATCTTTTCTATGAATAGGCTAAGATTGTAATTTGCAAAGTCTGAATTGTTCTTTAGCATCATCAGGTATGTACCCCACTCGTCATAAGGTAACGCATCAGCTAGTTTGTCAATCCATTCTTCATCTGTTTTTTCAATCTTTAATCTATTCATCTCAAGTACCAAATGACAATATCTTTCAATTAGTTGCCTTGTAGTTTCACCCTTCATACTGGTAAAAATGTCAAACTCTTTCTTGAACAATGCCTTCTTATTCTTGATCATGGAATCACTACCTTCAAACTTTGATTTCAATGCAAACCACATAGATTGAGCATTATCTTCATATTGCAACAATACTAGAATGTCTTCTTTGATGGCTTGCTGGAGAATACTAATCATCTTTTTCTCAGCTTTGAAATCATTCTGTTCTGATTTTGTCAGGCTCTGAATATTCTTCTTGTTATTTAAACCATCAACTGGTGGAACATACTTTTTCTCTATTTTCATCCAACATTCAAAATGATTAGCCTGAACCCAGTTCTTAAATCTGCCTGACCATCCTGCATATTCATCTATGTTCATCAGTTTGGGAGGCTTTTGCATTGTTCCCAATTCGTTCTCCATGTTGACGTTTTGTATAACACTACCCGAGGTTTGTCCTGCTACCATACCACTGCCCGAGAAGAAGTTATAAAACTCTTGGTTTTCCATTTTTAGAAATTTACCGAGTAGTTTTAAAATTTTCACACACACACTTTTCACAAAATCAGACTATCGAACAAGTTCACGAACACTATGGACTATCAGTAATCTCAAGCGAAATCACTTAAACTTCAAGCGAAATCACAGAAGATTTCAAGCGAAACATACAAATCAAACACAGTATGATTTCGCTTCAATCAGTAAGATCTCAAGCGAAATCTATGGTTTCGCTTCAAACTTTCTTTTCAGCCAAACACAGACTCCTCAAGCGAAATATACGATTTCGCTTCAAACAAACAGAATATTTCAAGCGAAATCAACAGTTTCGCTTCAAAACACCAACAATCAATCTGCTCACTCAAGCGAAATCTGGTTTTCAAGTCATTTTTGTCAATTTTAGTCCGAGTTTTAATCTGAATTTCTCAAGGCTTTGTTAAAACACACTTTTACACACACTGTGAAAGTCTTAGTCCATTTTGTCCGTGTTTTCGTCCAGAAATCAATTTTTGTGAGTAAAAACCAACTGATTCAAGTGAACACACTCATAACTGGCTCTGATACCAATTGTAGGATCGATTTGACC
Organism: Helianthus tuberosus; assembly: GCA_030545235.1. Taxonomy (NCBI): domain Eukaryota; kingdom Viridiplantae; phylum Streptophyta; class Magnoliopsida; order Asterales; family Asteraceae; genus Helianthus; species Helianthus tuberosus. Next base: position 22,888,804 of record CM060420.1, on the reverse strand, counting down.
GATCAAATGAGTCAATTTGAATGTGTTTACACTATTTAGATTGCGGAAACATCTAAACAGCTTAGAATCAGACAGAAAAGAGTAGAAAACAGAATAGATTCACTTTTAACACTTGTTCTCTGTTATATAATGACTTGAAAATCTGGCAGCACTTCGTTACAACTTCTTGGAATGCGTACCAACTGAGAACTACACAAGCCTATTTATAGGCAACAAGATTTCGCTTCAACATGCCTCAAGCGAAATCTTATCATGTGATTTCGCTTGAAGCTTACAACATGACACCTGAAGCGAAACCTTTACAATACTAAATTAAACTTACATTCAGACCCCTACACTTTACATACTTGACACTTTTAGATTCTAGACTTATGACGTAGGCTTTAGACATCGTGTAAAAACACATTTGTTTTGAATCTTGATATTTGAATATAAGAAATAATAGTAGGTACTATAATTATGAAATGTTTTGCTTAGTTCAGTTGATTGGGTCAAGATTATGAAATGTTTTTCGATTATTCAACTATTAGATTAAAGTGTTATAATTATGGTTTTGGTAATTAGGTGGTAATAGCATTTACTCCTTCAGTTTTATAAAAACAATTAAATCTCACACAATCAATCCCATAAAGTGGAGTTATTTGACAAGGCTATTTTGTAAGACAAGGCTATTTTGTAATAAAGATTTTGGCTAAAATATTTATATTACCCATTTTTAATACAAAGTAGGGATCCTTGTGGACAAAATCAAGAACATTAATATTTTGTAATCTTGAAAATAAGCAAATTAGGAAGAATGATAATTTAATGGAATGGAGGGTGTATTACTTTTTGTTTTTTCATATATGTGAAATGTGTAAATACATTTCTCTTATTAAACAATAAGAGAACAAGAGAAATGTATTTACACATTTCACATATATGGAAAAAAGGAAAAGTAATACACCCTCTATTCCATTAAAGTTGGACCATGTAACAGACTATATGGTAGACCATACCACATACCAAATTGGCCTTCCGAATGAACCTACCCTCGTACTAGATTTTAGAAATGCACGAACTATGTATCAGTTTCGTTCCGCATAGCGAAACGTACTGGGATCCATGTGACTCTGTGTCAAACACAATGTATTGAGACTGAAAATCCCATTAGTGTTTTGTTATCGCCTGACCCTGAAAATTACATCAAGGTTGCAAATTATTGTATGTTTGTTGTCACTACGTTTCATCTTCTAGCAAACTATAACAAAAAAAAATAAATATTTTATATATCAAATAAGTCAAGTCATAGAACTCATAGTTATATATTCAATTAAACTAGTTATTATATAGCGCTAACAAAATACTAATTGTCTTATTAGTAACTAGTTGACTCTTTGATGTAGCGTGTTTTACCATAACGAAGAACAAAACACGTTGATTCTGCGAATACCCGTGTTGATCTTCCCAAACCCCCAAAATTCAACACAAAGGACACAAAATTTGAAGTGAAAATTGAGTAAATTAAAAATTGATGTCTGACAATCCAACTTACAAGAGAAACATATAAATAATGACAGAAATTCGAAATGGGCCACAAAAAGGCCATGAGCCAAACACAAGCCCAAAAACAAAATGCCCAAAACACCGAAAGAAACACAAAAAGATAAATATATGATTGAAATAAGCGTTTTTAGGCCTGGACGATGATAGAATTCAACCCACTCTTCAAGTCTAGTTTTGTGAAAATAGTGGCACCTCTAATTTGGTCAAGTAAATCATCAAATCAGGGAATTGGAAATCTGTACCTCACATTGATCTTGTTGACTGCACGAGTGTCAACACACGTACGCCGTGTCCAATCCTTCTTTGACGTCAACAGAGCAGGAACAACACAAGGACTCATGCTTTCCCGAACCTACCCCTTAGAGATTAAGTCTTCAACTTGCCGACGCAATTCCTCATGCTCTTTTGGGCTCATTCTGTAATGGGCTTATTGGGTAGTTGGGCCCCTGGTTTCGAATCAATATGATGATGGATGTCTCGTAAGGGTGGCAATCCGGTAGGTAAATCATCAGGGAAAACATCAACAAACTCCTCAAATAATGGAACCATAAATTTAGGAATTTCGACTTCCTCGATATTGATAACCCCCGGCCTTTGCTGACTAGGCCCGCCACGAGGTGCCCCACTGCCCGACCTAACATTCCCTCCGGCAGGGGTAAATGAACTTCTCACCAGACGGTTCTGTTTCTCAAAGGCCAACGCCCGTTGGTGCGCCTCTGGAATGGTTAACGGGTCAAAAAGATTCACGGACTCCATGATTTGAACCCTCAGACCCCCCAATATATCGAGAAACAAGTTGTTCTTCCGGTTTTTGAATATCGTTCCTAGCAATCAATTGGTAAAACTCTGTTGTATAATCATCAACCGATTTAGCCCCCTGTTCAAATTTTGCAAACGTTGGTACATCAACCTTTGAAAGTTATGAGGCAAAAAGTTGGACCGCAAACACTTTCTCATCTTCGTCCATGTCACGATCCTTGACTTTTCAAGACTATTTCGCGTTAGCTTCAATTGTTGCCACCATGCAGAGGCCCTACCATGTAACCTGGTAGCGATCAAAGCCACCCGCTTATTTTCAGGAACCTCCTTGTATTCAAACACCTCCTCCATGGTAGCCAACCAATCGATGAACCCCTCCGGATTCAAACTAGTTCCATCAAATTCTGGAATATCAACTCTAATCCCAGAATCCCAACGCCTATTACCCCCTCCATGTTCTCTCCTTGGTCGCCCTTCCTGTTTGTCCTCGGAATTCGAACCATCTCCAAATGGGTTACTAAAATCAGAACCTTACCCGTCATTGGGTCCCTGCCTTCAACGATTGATCAAGTCGGCCATCCGGTCAGTCAACTGATCGACCGCTTGATCCAAACGTTGATCCACTCTCGCCATAAGTCGCTGCTCAAACTCCCGTTCATACACTTCATCAAGCGGCGTGTTTCTCCTCGGAGGCATTTTGAGCCAGGAATTCGGCTCTGACACCAACTGATGTAGGGTGTGTTATGATAACGAAGAACAAAACACGTTGATTCTGCGAATACCCATGTTGATCTTCCTAAACCCGCAAAATTCAACCCAAAGGACATAGAATTTGAAGTTAAAATTGAGTAAATTCAAAATTGATGTCCGCCCATCCAACTTACAAGAGAAACATATAAATAATGACAGAAATTCGAAATGGGCCACAAAAAGGCCATGGGCCAAATAGAAGCCCAAAAACAAAATGCCCAAAACACCGAAAAAACACAAAAAGATAAATAACTGATAGAAATAAGCGTTTTTAGGACCGGTCACACGCCCAAAACGGACCCCCGTAGCCCAAGTTAGAGTCATTTTAGTGAAGCCCCTTTTGTTACACGATCTTAGGCCTCCAAATACAAGATGGCCCGCTCCTCCACTCTTGGGCCCGCATCACTCTTTATGTATTAAGTACAGGTTTTTTTTCAGTGGTTTTATTGTTGTTCAAGATGATTATGATGCAGAGCTGAAAATGTTATGTTGTTCATAATTTATAGAAGTTTAGGCAGTTACCTCATAATGAATATATACAGATAATGCTAACATATGCTTGCATCCAGGATTATATAAATTTGCGACCATGGTATATACAACTGGGCACTATGGTTGTGTGTTTGGGTTACTAATTAATTAAAGTTTGTACGTTAGATCCTATTGTTATTATTTATCACCATTTTAAAGGCTTTGTATAAAACGACCATGGTATATACTATTGGTTTTTCCCACTCGTCCCTGACGCTTAGATAACCGTGTTTTTCCGAAAAAGGTGCTATTACGGTTTTCTAGGTCATTGATGGCGGTAGGTATATAAACCCTTTTATTGCCTCCTTTTGGTAGTATTGCTCTTTGAATCTTATTCTTCTTCTTCGATATCTTCTTAAAAACTGCAAATTTCTTTCCCTATGTCTACCGAAGAACGCCACGAGGATTCTTCCGAAGAAATGTCTGCCGGTCTTCCACCATTGAAGCTGTCTAGGGAAACTGTCACACCCTCAAAATCCACAAGCGGAGTACTGACTAGGATCATACCACCAATCATACTGAACATTTAATTAAAGTAAAATAAAACTATAGCAACCAACCAATTAAAGATCACCAAAACAAAATCCAAAACCAATTTTAAAAAGTAGCAGAAGCATGAAGTAATAAAACCCATAAAACAGTTTATAAATCATAAAGATCATCAGTAGGAATCCAAACGTTGATTCCTAGCCACAACGCTCACTCTTCATGCAAGCTCCATCCCTGAACCTAACAACCTGCAAAGCATGTGGTAACGTGTCAACAAAAAGGTTGGCGAGTTCACAGTTGGTTGCCCATTTTAATGTTGTTCCAAAAATCCATAGGTTGTTAAGTTGTTTCAAAAACAAAAGGTTATCCAGTCCCATGTTCCCATAACCAAATACCATGGGGGCTTCCCCATGTTATAAACCACTAGACCCGTTACCATATCGACTACTGACTTAAGTCATGTTTATGCGCCCTACGTCAATGTCTATATCATTGACAGTGCCCAAGTACATAAATCTACTCCCGTCCTCTGCGGCACGGTGTGAGGCTTGTCAGACCTAATAGCGCTATTTAATTAATGACCCGTTCACCAATGGTCCGGCGATTAAGTCGATATAAAAATGAGGGACTTCATGATAGAGTTTTGTCTAGCAAGTTTAAGGTTGTTGTCCTACCCAAGGAGGACCGAGGTACGTATTCTACCCAAGGAGAATAGGCAGATTACATCCCACCTAAGGGGGACAGTTATTACTTAACCCATTCCGATTACATCCCACCTAAGGGGGATAGTTGTTACTTAACCCATTCCCAAACCACCGGGAATCCCATGCTTTGACGAAAGTGTGAACTCACCTTTGGTTGCTCGGTTGGACTCTTAAAAATAGCTAATAGTCAGGGTTGGTCAATCACATCCTAGTATGATTACCATTTAGCTTATTAGTGATTTCAAACAAAGCACGTAGTTCCTACACGCATCTACCACATAACATGCATTCACTTTGACAGTTCATGCCCATACCTACACTCCGCCTATAACTACTCATGAGCAAGCATACGATAGTCCACATAGCACTTTCATTGACATATAACACGTTGGATCATTATTAGATAACATAACCGACATTGGGACACTCAAGTCACTACTCATATTGTTTCAGCTTTAATATCCAAAACTGAGTTGTTTTCGGGTATTTTATTAAAACAGTTAACTTATTCCAAAAAATCCCAAAATTTTACAGAATGTTCTAAATGGTCCAAATATTATTGTGTAAAAACCTCGGGATCCAATTCATTACCAATTATTTTATAAAAATAATTTACTAGGCTGCAATCAGATTCGTCACTTTCTGACTGTAGTCCACGGAAAAATTCATTTAAAATTCATCGTAAGTCTGGTTGACGAAATTCCAGTTGGAGAATTATAACGACACCAGTGGCCATCTACAATACAAATTCTTGACCTGACTCTATACAGATTTCAAGTTATGACGAAAAACATAACACACAATTTATGCAGAAAAACGCAGCTTTTGCTGCTGTACAAAACGGACCTTTAAAATAGCAAACGACCTCAAAAAAATGTGATTCCAGTGCCATTTAATTCATTTTTCGAAAAGTATAATTTATACTTCAGAAAATCAATTTTTTTAATTTATAATGGTCCGTTTACAGCCAACTGAAGTCTGCTGTAAATACAGGACAACTTTTTGTTTTCAGCTATCAACGCCTAAATGCGAGTTCGAGTGGTTTCGTTAGCGAGTTTAGCGATCATGTAACCCATCCTTTATCGCACCCGAATCCACAAGTTAACATCATAACATCAAGGCAATCAAGAATAAATATAAACACATCCAATTTAACTTTTTACCCACATTAACCGAACCCGCAGTCGACTCATACATCATGCACACATGCTCCTTAACGTCTAGCACCCCAAATAATATCACAATAAACTTAAACATGCTGAAAAACTAGTAAGAACGCAGCCAAGTTATGGGATGTCTGCAACTAAAAGCACATGTAAACCGAGGGATCTTAAAACAAAACTTAATGTATACATACCTAGCGATTATAAGAGGAGTACAAAAGAGCCTGAAACTGAAGGTTTGACTCTCCTAGAGACCTTGGTTGCGTCTGAAGATGAGAGAGGAAGGAGAGGAGTAGAGTTCGATCGTAGGTTAGAGTAGATTAGGGTTTGTTTTAGGGAAGTTCAAATATAACATAATATGCATACGTAGCTAAATAAAAGGTTTCAAAGTTGGGGGCGGTTAGGGACAGTATGTGGGCTGAGAATAATAAAAAAAGGATTAAATGGGCTGAAACAATAAAAGAATCAAATGAAGGGATTTGTGGCTTGGGGGTTATAGGCAACGAATTGTTGCAACATTCATACATATATATTTTTTTTCTTTTTTTTAGTCAACAAATAATAATAAGATAATTAACCAACTAAAAAATATAATTATCATGCTCTGGTTCGGGACTCATAAGTTTCGGGTTACACGAGTGGGTTGATTCGACAAGCGAGGCCTACGCTTCGGTTCAAATGATATGGATATGCTTCGAATATTTGTTTGCACACTAAAAATTAGATCATTATAAAATAAATTCGTCGAATAAGATAGTTATATAAATTGAAATATAGATGTGAAACCAATGGTTTTTACCTCGAGACTTCGGGTTGTCACATCATCCCCAAGTTGAAAGAAATTTCATTATGAAATTTAGCACATCGTTGCCGGAGAAGCTAGTCGTGTTGTGCGTTTTCCTGGGGTATCACATCATCCCCCTGTTGGTTTGGAATTTCATCCCGAAATTCCGAAGTAGCTTTTGTACTAGACTCACCTTTCTTGAACAACTAGGGGTACTTGCGTTTCATCTGGTCCTCCTGTTCTCAAGTGAACTCTGGGCCCCGACGGGAGTTCCAACGAACTCGAACAATAGGTATTTTAGTACATTTGAGAGTCTTGATTTCCCGGTCCATAATTTCCATCGGTTCCTCAACGAAACGCAACTGGTCGTCGATAGTGAGTTCCTTAAAAGGAACAACGAGGGTCTCGTCTGATAAACATTTCTTCAGATTTGACACGTGGAAGACGTTGTGAACACCATTGAGTTCTTCGGGCAAATTCAGTCTGTATGCTACCTTATCGATTTTCTCAGTGACTTCAAAAGGTCCGACATATCGCGGATTAAGTTTGCCCCGTTTGCCAAAACGGACCACACCCTTCCATGGTGAGACGTTAAGTAGCACTCAATCCCCAACCTGGAACTCGAGAGGCTTCCTACACGTATCCGCGTAACTTTTCTGATGGTCACGAGCTGCCGCCATTCTTTGTCTGATTTGAGCAATCTTCTCCGTTGTGTCGATAACGAATTCTGGGCCAGTGATTTGGCTATCACCAACTTCCACCCAGCATAGAGGTGATCGGCATTTCCGCCCGTACAAATCCTCGAATGGAGCAGCTTTGATGTTGGTGTGGTAACTATTGTTGTATGAGACCTCTACTAAAGGTAGGTTCCTTTCCCAACCGTTACTGAAGTCGATAACACATGCTCGAAGCATGCCTTCAAGAGTCTGGATGGGGCGTTCAGTCTGCCCATCTGTCTGAGGGTGATATGCTGTGCTCATGTCTAGATGTGAGCCGAAAGATTCGTGCATTGCCTGCCACAACTCAGACGCAAAGCGCGGGTCTCGATCAGATATGATGGAAGTTGGCACTCCATGCCTAGGGACCACTTCCTTCAAGTAGATGTCTGCGAGTGTAGAAAACTTATCCGTTTCCTTGATTTGCTAGAAAGTATGCAAACTTAGCTAGTCGCTCCACGACCACCCAGATGGAATTCCATGAAAATCTGCTCCCATTTCCACGTTAGGGTCTCTAGTTGTTGAAGTAGTCCTGACGGCTTCTGATATTCAACCTTAACCCTAGCATAGGTCAAGCATTTACTAACATAGGTCACTATATTATCTTTCATGTGGGGCCGCCAACAGAGATCTTGAGATCCTTGTACATCTTGTTAGAACTAGATTGCACCGAGTAACGAGACTTGTGTGTTTCATCCCTCACAAGCTCTCGTAAGTTTCCATAGAATGGAACCCATACATATTCCATGAATTAATAAGTGTCGTCTTCCTTGCATTCTAGTTTCTTCTCCATGCCCCGTAGGGATTCTGCTTAAGATTCTCTTCCTTCAACGCTTCAATCTGAACGTCACGAATCTGGGTAGGAAGTCCGGAGTGGATGGTAAGCTGTAATGTACGTACACGCTTAGGTTTGGTTTCCTTTCGACTGAGGCCCTCAGCCACAATGTTGACTTTGCTTGGATGATACTTGATTGTGCATTCGTAGTCGTTAAGGAGTTCGACCCATCAATGTTGTCGCGTGTTCAACTCCTCCTGATCCAAGATATGCTGGAGACACTTGTGATTGGTGTAGATGGTGCACTTGGTACTGTACAAGTAAGGTCTCCATATCTTAAGTGCAAACACTACTACTCCCAACTCTAAATCGTGGGTAGTGTAGTTCTTTTCGTGAGCCTTGAGTTGGCGTGATGCGTAAGCAATGACTTTCTCACGATGCATCAACACACAACCAAGTCCTTGGATTGAGGCATCACAATAAACAACAAAATCGTCTGTGCCTTCTGGTAACGAAAGAATGGGGGGGGTACAACAGAGTATCACCTTCAACTGTTGAAACGCGGATTCCTGAGCAATCTTTCAAGTTAGAGTTGCGAGGGTTTGTGCATACGATCAAGAAAAGCGGGCTTCGCAACGTCAAAAGTCGTTCGTTGGAAACTAAACATGAGGTTATTTGTGTTGTAGGGGCTCCATGGTAAGGTGTAGATATCGTTCGGATTCCTACTACTTCATGGAGTAGTTTCAGATGTCGTCAAAGAAAACAAGGGGCATATCCGTCAAGGTAGGCAGAATTCTAATGTCGTGACTGAGAATCTATATCGGTCGTACCGAGTTCCAAGGACAATGCTTGTGATATCATCATATCTGTGATATTCATGGCCCATTGCCCCTCGAGCAACGTTCGTAGAGAGTAACTCTTCCAAGCGAGAGTTCGCGAAGAATGTTGTTAGGATGTGGATCATAGAATTCGAGAAGTTTATCGCGACTGGATGTGGAAAACATGCAAACAGAGTAGTCACAGTCGATGCGTAAGGATCCGTAGCAGGGGTAACCCGATGTCGAGGGTATAAGTTAGTCGTACGCAAATTGTACAGAGTTAAAACAAAGAATGCCGTTTCTCAAAATAAAGAAGTCGTGTGGATATGTCAATCATAATAAGAATTTACCATAGATAAATGGTTGTTGTACGAGTTTGTAGTGTTAAGGTTTGCTGAAACTTCCGTCAAAGTTGTTGGGCACGCCCACATGCGAAGGAGGAATAATTCACCTTGATCCGCGATCTTAGATGAGTTTGCGATTTATCGAGTCGGTAAGCAATCAAGTTCGGAGGAGTTTCCTTAGGTTGTGTGAATGGATCTGAAATATACCTGTGTAGTCAAGAGGTTTCAAAAGGAAGGACGTGAAAACATGCTCAAGGGGGTATTATCGTATCAATAACACATCACCATCCTCAGGTTCCAAGATGTGATCACCAATGATCAAGGGTCGAGCCTTGCGAATTCTCTAAGCTAGAGTGAGTTCGTCATAGTGTCTCAGCAGGGAGAAGCGAGGGCGTAGTGTCACTGTGGTAAAGGAAATATGGTTTGGTCTAAGTCAATAGTAGAACTTAGGCATTGCATTAACCAACAAACACAGGTTGGTACAAGGCTAGCGAAAAGGTTTCACATAATTAAGATAACTATCATAGAGTCAAAATGCGACTCTTGTTGTGTAAGGGGAAAAGGGGTAAGGTAACAACTCAACACGAGAAATATATTTAAAACAATAAAGTAAAGAAATCCGTTCAAATTAAACCATAAAAGTCACTACAACGAATATTCGCAAAAGTTTTAATCACCACGATTGTTTATACGAAACAAAAGAAAGAAATAACTAGATAAACAAGTGGAAGACGAGTCAGTCGTCCACGTCTCCATCCCCGAGGTCATCACCATCATCATCGTCTCCATCACTGTCTGGGACCTCCTCCGACTCTTCTTCCTCCTCTTCTGGCTCTTCCTCCGGAACCTCTTCCGGTTCTTCATCAGGCTCTTCTGCCTCCGGCTCGGGAGGTGTCGGGGCTGGGGCTGGCTCGGGTGTTGGTGCAAGTGGAAAGCGGGCTTCCTCCAACTGATGGATCCTCCAATTCATTATAACAAGCCTCTCGGCATGCGAGTTAAGCCTTTCTTGATCCACCCGAGCGTCTCCCATTATAAAGCCTTGTACCTCATGCCCCTTTAGGGCTTCTGTCTTCAAATCATTAGTTCTCCAATAGAGTTCCCGTATCTGCTCCTCCTGAGCTTCCACTCGCCCGTCAAGGGTAGCAACATGTTTCAGTAATTTCTGATTTTGTTCCATTAAGACTTGGTTTTATTCTATCAAAATCTGGTTATAATCCCGAAGAGCCTTTATCATAACAGACTCGGATTGGGCACTGAGCGGGTTAACTGGCAGTGCATGCGTAGGTCGGGAGGACGACTCCCCGCCCTGCGCAAGTTTCTTTCGATAAGCCGTGCGCGTCTCCACCTGACGCGGGGGTGAGTGAGTAGCAGCGGGTGCCTTCCCTGGCGCCCGGGACTGGTCGGATCATATAGACATGGCTGTCGAGTTAATGACGTATCACCCGTTAAACGAAAGAACACACACTCGCAAAACACTAGAAGAAAATGTTGACGCAGAAGGGTGGGAAAAAGAATGACAAAAAAGGGTAAACACATAGGGCTTAATGCAAACAGTCGAGTGTCCAAGTGAGCACACAGGGGCTAATAAGGGTAACATGCTACAATGTTAAGTGAGTACACCATAAGAAACACACCATGCAAATGCAAACTAACGAGTAAGCTACACAACATAATTCATACCATCTAAAGTGTTGAGCCTTGCACGTGGAGCGAAGTGTCGTTGTGGATCGTTGAGCACTAATCAGTTATAGTCTGGTTTTTGTCAAAAAAAAATTCCCTTTTAAAACCAAGTTCACTATAACCAATCGCTCTAATACCAATCTGTCACACCCTCAAAATCCACAAGCGGAGTAATACCGCGAGGCGTGTGACTGACTAGGATCATACCACCAATCATAATGAACATTTAATTAAAGTAAAATAAAACTATAGCAACCAACCAATTAAAGATCACCAAAACAAAATCCAAAACCAATTTTAAAAAGTAGCGGAAGCATGAAGTAATAAAACCCATAAAACAGTTTATAAATCATAAAGATCATCAGTAGGAATCCAAACGTTGATTCCTAGCCACAACGCTCACTCTTCATGCAAGCTCCATCCCTGAACCTAACAACCTGCAAAGCATCTGGTAACGTGTCAACAAAAAGGTTGGCAAGTTCACAGTTGGTTGTCCGTTTTAATGTTGTTCCAAAAATCCATAGGTTGTTAAGTTGTTTCAAAAACCAAAAGTTATCCAGTCCCATGTTCCCATAACAAAATACCGTGGGGGCTTCCCCATTTTATAAACCACTAGACCCGTTACCATATCGACTACTTACTTAAGTCATGTTTATGTGCCCTACGTCAATGTCTATATCATGAGTGCCCAAGTACATTAATCCACTCCCGTCCTCTGCGGCACGGTGTGAGGCTTGTCAGACCTAATAGCGCTATTTAACTAACGACCCGTTCGCCAATGGTGTCACACCCTGGCTTTGCGGAAGCGTGGGTTTATTTGGTGTGACTTCTTAATACCATAGCTTAATCACAACAAAGCTATATGAAAATAAAACCATGCAGATCATCCATTGATTTAAGTTTGAAAAGTGGAATACCACAACATTGTCTTAAGGCTTTGACACATGCAACGGAAATTACAACCTGATAACATAAAAACATTGTTTGAAAGACACAACCATAAACTTAAAATAGACGTAGTTTAAGAACTGTGACTCGTCCAGGTAAAAGGCACAACCCCTAAACTTGGATGATCCCATAACTCTAACGCAGCGTGAAAACGTAGCATACCGTGCCAGATCCTTAGTTCCCTGAAATACATGTAAATTGGAAAAATCAACAAAAATGTTGAGCGAGTTCATGTGTAGGTGAGTATGTAAAACCTTTGTAAGTATAGAAACCTGGTATGTAGCAAATAAGGAAAAAGAGATCGATTAATGTGTAGCTAATACATTAATAAGTGACATGGACTAGGAAGCACTCAAACCTGTAACGCGTATTTCATACCGGTCCTTCCGGCGGAACGACATAGTCACCACATGCAGCCGCACGCTGGCCCATGTGTGGGGCTCGCAACACCCGATAGATCTATCACTCATGCCTCTCGGTCCTTATACAAGGATTAATGGTCTTACGATAATAGCCTATCCATTCACGTGATCTAGTAGTAAATTCCTTAGCTAATCATACCGTGTAAGTAAAAGTTCGTAATCATAGTAACATGTATTTCACCCCCGCAGTTTAGAAAACTGAAAACAGTTAAGAGAAAAGGGGGACATGAACTCACCGAAGTGCGTCTCTAAAAAGTATCTCCCAGAAGACCTGCTGTGCGACGACCTACACGTACTGACTTCTATTAGACGGACTGCCGTGCCTTAGTTTAAGGTTAAATGTCTTTGGGAAATAGTTAGGCAACTAGTTCGTAATTACACTTCGTAATTATTTGGTAAATATATTCCTTCCCAAGGATGGGGGATTTAATACATGTGCGTTCGTATAACTTCGAGATATATTATTAAGTCTCACTTAATCAAATATATTTTATTTCATTTGTCTAAAATACTTTATTCCCAAAATATAAATATTTTTCCCAAAAATATTATATTTTATTCCATCTAATTTTCCAAAATAATACTTTTGTCAAAATACGCGTTTAAGAGTATTTTCTGAAAATACGTAAGTTACGGATAAAGATCGGGTGGTATTAATAATACCGTTGTAACTTAAATATTTATTGTGAGGGCGTTCGAAATTATTTTGGAGCCGTGAATATTTAGTAATATTATTTTTAACCTAAAAAAAATAATATTTACGTAGTTCACAAAATAATCATAAAAATTTCACAAGCGTTGTTATGGAAAATATATATTCTAAATATATATCTTAGCAAGTTTTATTTTGTGAAAATCCCACCTCCGACACTTGCTTAATTTGTAATAAAAATCGTGACGAAATTTATTTGGAAAAATAAGTAAAAAAAAAATATACCCATAACACTTGTGATAAAAATATTTACAAGTGTTAGATTTTTGGAAAAATTTCGCCAGAGTTTCCTCTGTAACTGGAGGTGGCCACGCTTTCAAGCGTATCATTTTCTTTTATAATTCAAATCAACAATGTTCCCAACATTAACAAACGATATTTCAACATCAACTAGGCCAAAATAGATATAAATCGCATAACATATGAACTTGTGGTTTGTGTAAACTATGTAGTAACTCTCCCCATATTTTTAGTAGATCTTTTATAAATAAACTTGGTTTCTTTGAGAACCTTGTTTTTAAAGAAGACACGTCTTTACAACTTTTTGTCCAAAAATTACATCAATAATTCTTTGTTAAAACTCTTTGTTACACAAGTGTCTACACACTTGTGTGTTCACAAAAATCACCTTTGTTTAGGAAGGATCCGGCTTTAAAAGTATGATTTCATTTTACACTTGGTCCTTCGAAAATACCACTTGTAGATCTCTAGATCTACAAGTTTAGAACTCCATTTTATAAGAAAAAAATATTTTTACACAAGTTCATGTTTAGGTTGGAAAGGGTTCGTCATCTAGAAACTTTTCAACTAAACATAAGGCTAGTTCATGTTTTGTGAACATGATCTAGCGGGTTGATGACGATCCATTTCCATACTAGCAATCAACAACCAAAAATAATCATAACAATACTAGTTTTATAAGTTTTACACCAATATTCATCTATTAACCACTTTGTTTATATTATTTTAGTAAACTTTAAATTTTGTTCTTACATGCTCATAAATTTCAACCGTCAAAATTCTTATTAACCACTTTAGAATAGATAAAAAAGGCTTTTAGAGTCACTTACTACTAGCTCGAGGCTAGGGAAGAAACTAGTCGAAAAACGGTTGGTTAAAGACAAACGAGAGGGGTCCTTGACGATCCGTAAGCACCAAGCTTCCATGTACGCGGTCCTTCACCTTTGAGTGTAAGTAGAATGCAAGATGGAAATTGGAAAGTGGATGGGTGAATGTGAGTGCTCACGGCAGTAAGCAAAAAAAAGAAAGGAGGAAGGAAAGTTTGCAATTCTTGTTGATTGGTTATGGAGTGAAGGTGTGACCTCTTAGTCACTTTTATAATCCAAAGTTTTTATTTACCCACTAAATAATATGCTTAGTGGCCATTGGACAACCATCAAATAAATATCTAAAATGTAAGGGTGGTACTCCCTAGGGGGAACCGAACTTGTTAAAAAAAAGGGGGTTTCATGGTTGAGTTTCAACTAATGATTAAGGTTTGGTTAGTTTGCTAGAGATTTTGATTAGTTATTTGTGTGTTATAATTTATAACGGGTGTTAGGGTGTTCGGGGACCCTAACTGGCTCAGAAAGAGAAAAACAATGCCAATGACAATATTTTTATGTCCCGGGTTGTACGGTTGGATATTACTCCGTAAATGTGCTAAATAAATATTTAAAGTGTCGTTAATATTATTTTTAGTGACACCATTTATTCCCGACACTTTGGAAAGTGTCTAGTAATATTTTCTCATGTTTTGGCACTTTACTAGTTAGCTAAATGCTGAATTTTTATTTAAAGTGCAGAATTTTGTACTCGAAGTACGTTTTAGGCACATCCGGTCACTATAAATATCACCTAGTGACGCAGTTCTATAATCCTTACTTCCCTACACTCTCTACTAGTGTAGTAAACTATTTCCGGCTCATGCTGGCCTTAGAGACAGTGTCTGTCTGATGCTGGTTATGTCAGCATGTTTACTGGGTATCCCGTATAGTGTGCTCACTGTGCTTTTGTGCATCAAGGTTGTCACTGACGGTTGTGTATAAATAATAGAGTGACAGTATAAAATGAGATGCATGAGTATGTATGTATCAGAAATCAGTAAGCAGTTTAATCACAGTTGTAAGCAAGCACAGTAATTAAACAGTAATTAAATATTAATTAATTCGTACGGATACCTGGTTTGGTGAGGGTTGTCACATTCTCCCCCTGTTAAAGAAATTCCGTCCCGAAATTTAAGTTTTGCTTCTATTTGCAGGGGTCCTTGGAAATAAATGGGGGTACTTCTCTTTCATCCTATCCTCACGTTCCCACGTGAATTCAGGCCCATGTCTCGCATTCCAACGAACTTTGACGAGTTTGACACTGCTCCTGCGAGTTTTATTAACTTTCCAATTCATGACCTCAACAGGTTTTTCAGTGAAGTGGAGCGTGTCGTCGATATGAACTTCGTCAGCAGGAATGATCACTGTATCTTGTGTTGGAATTTTTCTCAAATTGGATACATGGAATGTATCGTGAACACCATGGAGTTCAGCAGGTAGGTCCAACTTGTAGGCTACAAGCCCAATCCTTTGCAGAATTCTGAAAGGACCAATGTAACGCGGATTCAACTTCCCACGCTTTCCGAAGCGTGCCACACCCTTCCAAGGTGAAACTTTCAATAAAACCATATCTCCAACTTGGAATTCCAAATGTTTCCTGTTTGGATCTGCATAGGCTTTCTGTCTTTCGCGAGCCGCTTCGATGCGTTTTTGAATCTGCGCAATCTTGTCTGTCGTCTCTTGGACGATTTCGGGACCAACAAGCTGCCTATCACCTGCGTCAGCCCAGTATAGGGGTGATCGACACTTGCGTTCGTAAAGAGCTTCAAATGGCGCGGCTCCAATACTGGTGTGGTAGCTGTTGTTGTATGAGAATTCGGCCAATGGTAAATGCTTATCCCAGCTACCACCAAGATCCATTACACATGCTCTCAGCATATCCTCCAATGTCTGAATAGTTCTTTCACTTTGGCCATCAGTTTGCGGATGAAATGCAGTACTTAGTTTCAATTGCGAGCCAAAAGCTTCTTGGAAGGATTGCCAAATCCTTGATATGAAACGTCCATCTCTATCAGAGATGATCGAGAGAGGCACTCCATGACGTGCAACGATTTCTCTCATGTAAATTTCCGCAAGTTTACTCGTATTGTCTTTCTCTTTGATTGGCAAGAAATGTGCGGACTTTGTTAGGCGGTCAACTATCACCCAAATAGTATCATGACCCCTGGGCGTCCTTGGCAACTTCGTTATAAAATCCATTGAAATCGGTTCCTGTTTCCACTTGGGAATTTCAGGTTGTTTTAGAAGTCCCGAAGGCTTCTGGTATTCAGCTTTCACCTTGGCACACGTCAAACATTTGCTAACATAAACCGCAACGTCGCCCTTCATCCTGGGCCACCAATAATAATCCTTAAGATCCTGGTACATCTTATCCGCACCGGGATGAATAGAGTACCGTGATTTGTGTGCCTCATCAAAAATAACTTTTCTCAACCCACCAAACAGAGGAACCCAAATCCTTTTCATAAAGCATAACGTTCCTTCCTTGTTTGGCACCAATTGCTTCTCCATCCCACGGAGATACTCATCTTCAAAGATCCTTTCTTTCAAATCTTCTCTCTGTGCAGCACGAATGTGTAGAGAGAGATATGTCTGGATAATCATCTCCAAAGCCCTAACCCTTATGGGCTTGATCCGTTCTTTTCGACTTAGGGCATCGGCGACCACATTCGCCTTCCCTGGATGGTACTTTATCTCGCAGTCATAATCGTTCAACAGTTGATCAACCTGAAGTCCCAAGAAGAATTTCATCTCACCCATCGATGACATTTCAAATTTTTGCTTAATAACTTGTTCAAAATCTTTGCACAAATTCTCATTTGTTGACCCAAGTATGATGTCGTCCACATATATTTGAACTATCAGAAGATGTCCGTCGACCTCTTTAGTGAAGAGAGTGGCATCCACTTTTCCATGAATGAATCTATTGGCTAGTAGGTGTTGAGACAATGTCTCGTACCAAGCTCTCGGGGCCTGGTGTAAACCATACAGCGCTTTGTCTAGCAAGTAGACCTTGTCTTTGTGGATTGGATCGGTGAAGCCCGGTGGCTGTCCAACATATACCTCCTCTTTTACCTTCCCATAGAGAAACGCAGATTTCACATCTAGCTGATATACTTTGAAATTTTTCCAAGATGCAAATGCTAGGAAGATTCTGATCGCTTCTAGTCGAGCAACCGGAGCATATACTTCAGTGAAATCTATCCCCTCCTGCTGACTGAAACCCTGGACTACGAGTCGAGCTTTGTTATGAACCACAACTCCTCTATCGTCTCTCTTGCACTTGAACACCCACTTGGTGTTTATCTTCCTTTGACCATCAGGCAAGTCTACTAACTTCCACACACCTAACTTCTCAAACTGACTCAACTCTTCTTGCATGGCATTGACCCAAGAATCTTCAGTTAGCGCCTCTTTATATGTTCGCGGTTCGATCTGCGAAATAAAACAACTTAGTGAAAACTCAGTTTGTAAAGGTGCTACTGTAGAATAAAAACAAGTAAGGCCTTGGTCAATTTGACGTCTAGTGCGAACGCCTGATTGCAATTCTCCAATGATCAACTCCCCTGGATGGTATGAAAGAGTTCTTGGCATCACCTCGCCTGAAACATCTACCTCGCCTTCCAGATTAGTAACATTCTGATTTGCAGCTTGTTCACTGACTGGGTTTGTTTGACATGAAATCTGAATTTGCTCCCCCTCAGAATCTGAATCACCACGATCAAATACTGGCATGTTCTCAGATTCTTGATTTTCATTCTGTGTCGTCTGATTATCATGAGCAGCTTCATTTTGTTGAATATCATCATGTTCTCCAGCATTGCTTGGACCTGCTTCATCATCATTTGAAGTTTGTCGTGGTCTTCTTGAATACTCAGCTGGAAACATTTCCTACGATTCTTCATACTCTCTCAGAATATCCAACTCGTCAAAGAAATCTTCTTCTTCTTCCTTTTCTTCTTCCATGTCAAACGAATCCCACAAAGTGTCATAATGAAAACGCCATGAATCTCCAGGATTCTGCGGTGGCATTGTGTAGCCTTGACACTCAACATTGTGTGCTTCAATAATCCGCTTCAAGCTTGGAACAAAAACTCGTTTTTGAGGACTTGAGTATCCCACAAATATTCCTTCAATGCTCTTTGCACCAAATTTTCCAAAAGGCTCTAGAACTGTACAGGGTGACCCAAACGGTTCTAAATACTTCAGGTTTGGTTTGCGATTATTGATCAACTCAAAACATGTCTTGTTGAATTTCTTCACTGTTAAAACCCGGTTGAGTGTATAGCATGCGGCGGATACTGCTTCTGCCCAAAAATTCACTGGTAGCTTTGAATCAGCAAGCATCGTCCTAGCCGTTTCAATTAGCGTCCTGTTCTTTCTTTCAGCTACTCCATTCTGCTGTGGAGTGTAAGGAGCACTAAATTCATGCAATATACCTCTTTCATCACAATATTCTTCCATCTTGTTGTTCTTGAACTCAGTACCATTATCACTTTTGATTCTTTTGATACACCTTTGGTACAAATTTTCAATTTTTCTGAACAATGCCATCAGACTATCAAACGTCTCATCTTTCGACTTCAAAAATGATACCCACCAAAATCTGGAATAATCATCAGTAACCACAAGACAGTAGAGATCTCCTGTAATACTTTTGACATTCACAGGATAAAACAAATCCATGTGAAGTCTCTCCAGAGGTCTTGAGACTGAATTGACTTTCTTTTGAGGATGTGACTTCTTCTTTTGCTTGCCTTTGATGCAACTAATACACTCCCCTTCAAGTGAATATGCCCCATCTTTCTATGCCATAACCGCGACTCTTTTTCCGTTGCTTTTGACATGAAACAGTGTGCCTGACCCGTGGTAGTAGTGGCTACACTCATGTCCAATACATACAAATCATTCACTCTGGGTGCCCTCATAATAATCCATTCTTCGGGAACAACAAATCCTTGTTTCAAGATCAAACATTCTTTGTCTGTAAAGTGCGTTGTATACATATGATCACAAATTTGCGAGATACTCAAAAGATTGTTTTCAAGCTCGGCGATGTAGTTAACTCTTTCAAACGTTACAATCCCATTGGATAACGTTCCTTCTCCAACTATTCTACCACCTTGGTTGCCTGCGAACCCTACATAACCTCCATTGAAATTTCTAACATCATACAGCAACGCTGACTTCCCCGTCATGTGCCGAGAAGCTCCACTATCCATAATCCATCGTGAAACGGATCTCGGAAGCTCCTGCACATATCACAAACATTTAGTTAGATTTGGATGCCACCCAAGCCTCTTTTGACTCGGGTAACTTGACGTTAATGTGAGTTTTAGCAGTGTAAAGTGGCGGAAAATTTTTATCATTCATCTTCAAATTTTCTTCTGATCCAACCTCAACCTTTTTGTATAAGAAAAACTTATCTATCTTAAGTTGACCGGTTGGTTGATCTATCTTTTGAACATTCTTCTTCTCTGATGGAGTAAAAGATTGTTTCTCCAATTTTTCATAATAATCCAAAGGAACATCCATCTTTACCGCAGTGGTAGAAGACAGTTGTTTTTCTGACTCTGAAACCTTTGGTTTTGATGAACTTTCTTTCATGTTAACCACTTTTGGATTCCATGTTTGTTGAGACGAAGCAACCCGTTTATAGAATTTGTCATTTTTAGTTACCATGTTCTTAACAGGTTCAATTTTGATTTTTGTTTTCTCATTTTTTCAAAATTTTCTCAACAACCATTGGAGCTTTTCCTTTTGCATCAACCTTCTTCTTTTGACTCTCAACAACGTCAGTCTTAGCCTTGAAGTTGGTGCAATTTCTTGCAATGTGACCAACTTTGTTGCATCTAAAGCCTGTACGAGTATCAACTGCCCGACTTGTGCCCTCAGACTGAGGTTGTGAGGCCCTTTTCTCAAAAAAATATTCATTTGTTTTTGAAAAAATCTCAGACTCTTCTTCAGATAGTGAACTCGAACTGTTCACAAACACTTTCTTCTCAGCAAACTTCTTGTTCTGAAAATTCTTTTTCTGATAACTCTTACCACCCTGATAACCACCCGACCATTTGTTTCGATTGTTGTTATGAAAACGTGGTGGAACAACAGGTTTCTTGTAGTAAACTTTATCTTTTTCAAAATTCATTTGCCTTTTTGTGTGATTTAATCCATTTACTTCAGACGTATCAATTTCAATCAATTTAAACACATTTGTCAACTTTGCAATATTAACATTCTCAAGTGGAAACTCAGAATCCGAATACAACTTATCCGATCCCGCCATCTTGTACATCACAAGACCTACTTCATAACCTAAGTTGTTTTTGGATTTTGATTTCGAAATGTATTTGTCCAGAAAACATTCATTTTCCTCAGTAGTGTCACTATCAGATTTTAGAGCATTCTCAACCACACTTTTTACCACTTCAGTTTGGACACTATCGTCATCGGAAGAAGATGTAAACGTGACATCAATTGTGTCCGGAAGTTTCAATTCTTTATTATCGTCAAGATTAACCAACCCAGTTTGCTTTTTCGAATAATTGTCTAGAACTGGTGGTGGAACTTGATGAAACCTAACCCAGTTCCATCACAGTATACATCTTTGCATGCTTTGTTTTTCCCGATGGGTTTGGGAACAATATGTTGCAAAACAAAGCTTGCAGAGCTGTAACTGTTCAATTTCAAATTGATACGCTCATTCTCAATCTTAGCTTCTTCAAACTGAAGTTTCAACTTAGCAATCTCATCCAGTTGTTGGTTGATTAATTCTTCTTTAACCCTCAAAACACTTTGCAAGTGACAATTTTCTTTGTATGTTTTACCTTTTCTATCATCAGAATCTTTCACTGTGCATTTAAGCTTCTCAAATTTTTCTGAAATCTGACGATTTTCAAGAACTAACTGCTCATTTTCTTTCCTAACCTTTTCTTGGTCAATTTTATCATTTTCAATTTTGTTAGTTAATTCTTTTAATCTGTCAGTTGAAGCTTTCAACCTTTTATCACGATTCAAGATCTGATCCTCAACACTTCGGACTCTAGCAGTCAGATCATCAACCTTCTTACCATTAAAATAGGTGATTGTACTACAAACTTTGCATTCTTTGATGCAATTTTTGCAGTCAACATCACCATTGACCTTCTTACCTGACTCTGTCGTTGACGCATTTGTGCTGACCTGGCTTTTAGACTCAGATACAGACTTAGAGTCTATCTCAAGTGCCTTAGCAGCCAGCACCTTGTCAGCCGTCTTTCCCATGTTTTCAGCATTCAACTCTTGAGTCGTGTCAATGATCCCATTATCAACCTTCTTTGGTTTTTCTTCTTTCTCTTCACCGCTTCCCCACCATTTTCTTTGCCAATACTCATCTTCATCAGCCAGTTCTTTAATTATGGTTTCAAGATCAAGAGTGTTATGGTCAATAGCAATGTTTCCTTCTGGGCCAGGATAGCATTCTCTGTCTGGATCCCATCTCCTCGCTCTTTTTGCTTCAAGATAGATACCAGATATTCTTATCATTCTTTGCTGAGCTATCATCTTTCTGTAACCATACTTCTGTTCTTCAGTTTTGTTGTCTTTCCAAGGAACAGGTTCAGCATATTTTGCCATGAAAGCATATCCAACCGCATCCTCCTCAGGTAACAACTCGCTCCAGTCGAAACCTTCATCGTCGTGAATCACAGCAAGAGCTCTAGATTTCTCTTTGTTATCCTCAAGTTGCTTCATTCTTGGCGGTTCTGATTTATTCTGATGATAAATCGCTTTCTTGTAGTAATCTTCTCTGAATGGATTTTCAGACTCATCAGCATAAGCATTTCTGCATTCACGCTTAAAGTGACCTTTCTGTTTACACTTGAAGCATGTCACTTTAGACTTGTCAAAGCCCAACTTGGTAGATGGTCCACCAATAGACTTTCTCCCAGTTATCTCCATGAAACGCTGTGCCCGACGAACTGCACTGGCCATACACCACCTTATGTCAATCAATTCCATCTCCTCAGGATCTATCTGATCGTAATCTCCTTTTGTCAGGTTGGTGTTTCCAATCTTCCCTGCTACCAGACTTTCATACGATTCTAGCACATAAGCTAGAAAAACCATCTGTTGCTTTGCCGACTCCTCGCTGAGATTTTGAGCGTTCTTTAAGTCTTCAGCGATATTGCATTGAAATAGGTTCTTTGCATCAGACTTGCTTGAATGTGACAAAGAACCACTGTGAAATCCACTACTTTGACTTTCTTTGCTTGATGTGTAGGAATTTTCAGCAGAAAATGCAGTCTTGGGAGATGTATTCTTTGGCATCATGCTTTTTGGATAATACAAATCCAAGTTCTGTTGATATGATGAGTGATTGACTTTGTGCGTTTTCTTTATCTCCAGCTCGTGACTCTCTAGTCTTTCAATCAACAGATCCACCGTAATAACTTCAGGCTTAATCGTATTCTTCAACATCAAAGCATATTATTGCCAATCCATCTCATCTGGCAATGAATCAAACAATTTGTCGATTAGCTCTTCTTGAGAATAGAAAATTTCATGTCTCGCCAGCTCCAGCTTCAGGTGCCCAAACCTCTCAATCATTTTACAAACTGATTCATTCTTTAAACACCCAAACAAATCAAACTCTTTTCTTAGTAGTTTGTTTTTGTTTTTCACTATTTCTGCACTTCCTAAACATTTAACTTTCAACTTTTGCCAGAGATCTTTAGCATTAGTATATTCGATCAAAGATATTATATCTTCTCGGACATACTGAAATAGCAGTGTGATGCATTTTTGCTCAGCAACAAACGATTCTATTTCTTCAGATGATGTCAAGCTTCACCAGTTTTGCCTCCATCAATGTATCCGTTCTTTAGACTCTTCCAGCTAGGATACGCAAAGGCTTTCAACCATTCTTCAAATTTCTTGGCCCACCGACTGTATTCTTTGATAGCCATCAACTTCGGGGGTTTATTATATGTTCCAAAAGCACTTTCAATTCCCAAAGCATCCGATAAGCTTTTCTTTGTACTCGACGTGTTCTCATTTGTGTTGCTAGGAGAAGTATCGTCTCCAGAATTTCCAGCAAAGGCATACATATCACTAAACGGATTCATGAATAGATCATCCATCTTGTACGTACCTGAAAAATTCAACAAACACTTAGAAAAAATTTTGAAAGTTTGAAAAGTTGCTTTCAAACGGAATTAGTTCACACGGAATTGTGAACTTCAAACGATATTAGCTTCAAACGATATTAGCTACAAACGAAATGACTAAGAGAATCTAATTCTGTGCGAAATTAGATTTGTTTCAAGCGAAATTAAATCTCAGTGTGTAATTTCGTGCGGAATTATATTTGTTTCAAGCGAAATTAATTCTCAGTGTGTAATTCCGTGTGGAATTATAGAAATGATCTCAAACGAGATTACAATGACATCAGCATTGTTCGAACAGTTTTCATGCGGAATTATCAAATTTGATCAGATTTGTTCGTGTTTTAGTTCAATTCTTTCAAGGATTAGTTAACACTATGTTTCGCTTGATATGTGAGAGTTTTAAGCCATTTCAACCGTGAAAACTTGTTCAAATCAGAAAAGAAAGGTAGAAGTGAGATAATCCCGTAAAATCAAGCTGAATTTGGTATGAACTCCTCGTCCTGAGCTCTGATACCACTTGTTGGATCGTTCCGGTGACCCTAAACAGTCAAGTTGAGTAGTTCATCATCATTTACAAAGGCGGAATCAATGCAAACAATGTCAAACAGCTTGTTTCCTTTTAATCTTTCTCTATTGATGATTTCCTGAGCTTTTTACAAACAATT
This sequence comes from Helianthus tuberosus, assembly GCA_030545235.1. Classification (NCBI taxonomy): domain Eukaryota; kingdom Viridiplantae; phylum Streptophyta; class Magnoliopsida; order Asterales; family Asteraceae; genus Helianthus; species Helianthus tuberosus. The sequence continues at coordinate 22,864,747 of CM060420.1, read as the reverse complement.
CTGACAAAACTTTGGCAGCACCTCAGCTCTCACACACTAATTCCATTTTGAATGAATCAGGCAACATCAGTATTTATAGAGAACTAATTCCGCACGAACCCAACATATGCAAAATTACATGTTCATACGGAATTAGTTAATTCCGTGTGGAATTACCTAATTTTGCATGAAACATTAATTTCGTATGAAATGATATATGATCATTTCATGCGGAATTACCTATAAACACCGTTTTCTCAATTTCTGTGCCCTGATCTATTACAATCAATACAAGACTAATTAAAGACGAAGTTAACAAACATCAGTGCACCAACACTGGCCGCGCAACCCCCAAGTGGTGCTGGTAACTTTACTTTGGGTTCTGGTTGATATTGCAATATTACTCTTTACTGTGTTTGCGCGTGGGGTAATATTGCAATATTTTTCTTTTTTAAGTAGGTGAGTTAACTAACCTTTGCATAGGCCCGGAGAAGAAAACGTGTGCGCCGGCCGTTAACATTGCGCTGATGTAACACCTCGTAATTTTATGTCCAATAAAATAAAGACACGTGTCACGTAGGGCAAACGTGTTATAAACACGGATCAAGTTGAAAGATGTAAGGTAGGATTTAAAAGTGTCGACATGTTAAATAATACCTCTGAGGGACCTATTTATAAATCCCAAACTTTAATGTATTTTATAAACATCTGTTATTTAAATCCGGTTAATTCTGATAAATGCAAAATTCAAATTTGCACAAGAATTGGATCCTATGAGTGGTTACGACAAATCTTACATTCAAGACTCTTTCAAAAGAATCCAAGACAACATAAGTGCATGGCAAGGCTTTCATGGCTTTTCAAAACTGATCAAGTGGCCCCATTCTGATGTCAAAGACCTTGGATCCGTATTAGCAAAGTTGCATGGCCAAAGCCTAAAAGTTTGCAATTTTTTGTCTTCTGAGCATCGGTTACGAACCGTATGGTATAAGGCTTACGGTCCGCAAGGACTGTAACTGGGCATTTCAGATCAGAGCTGATTGCGGACCGTATCAGGTTGGACTTACGGTCCGTAAGAGTTGGATACGGACCGCAAGGGTGTTCGCTTACGGTCCGTAAGACTGTCGCTGGTAGTTAAAAATTGGCAGTTGCCTGTTATAGCTGGTTACACCGCCTTACTTGCATGGTTTTCGAAATACAGGAGTTGGGCCAGTGGTTTTACATGCATAGGGACACATGGGAACATCTGGAAACAATTATAGACTTAGGTGTGATGATCTTGTTACATGTAGTTCACTATATAAGAACTTGAAGTTGCAACATTTGAACTTGCACATTTGAAGATCATTCAAGGCACTTCTCTGGAGCTTCTCTGGTCTTCAACAGGTTTCCTTAGAATCCATAATCATGCTTAGGACCTTTGTAAGTGTCCTTAACTTCCTAATTTTAGTTATAATTAGCTTAATGACCATAAGTCAAACTTATCGTAACTAAGGTTTGACTTCGTGATTAATCACTAATGGTCCAGTCATTAGTTAAATTAAAAGTAGCTTTGAGTTGGTAATTATGTGGGTAATAAACCCTTAAAAGGGCACCCTCTGATTCCCACTCTAACTAGGTCAATTGTCGGGTCAAAGTTAATCATAAAAAGTCAACAGAAAGCAAATTTTTGCATAAACACATAATTAGCAATGTAGAAGCTATGGAACCTGTTTTATCATTCATATAACATGGTAATTAATGTAAGAAAATGTCTAAGCATGTTCAACCCGACAATTTTCATTATAAGCTCGGTTCGGAACCGAAAGTCGCATAAGTTGACTTTTGCTTTGACTTTCAGTTCTGACCCAATGTAGCATGTTTTAGAAATGCCTTAGAACTTTAATAGGACCAAGTTACATGTTAGTATAACCCTCTGTGATTATACAACTTGGTTCATTAGTTATTTGATTCATATGCATGTTTCCGTTATATGCCTAAATATTGACCATAATGCCCATTTGACCTTAAAACAAGAATTTTAAAAATGTGAGAGGACAATAATTCTTATTACTGATTTATAAACATGTCCCTAAATTTTCGCATCAGTTGGAGGTCTAGATTAAGAGTTATGCTCAATAGCGTAATTAGAAAGTTTTTTATTAATTAAACGGCGTGATTAGCATAGAGCCCATCTAAACCCAATTTTTGATACCAAACTTTTTACCTACTGATGTAAAATAATATTTTGGTATTTTTGAAGATTTTAATTTATTTTTAGGCTGAGCATAACATAGGGTTATTGCTTTGATTCAGTAATTGTCGATTTTGCCCTTTTGGCCAATAAAATGAGTTTTACATATTATTTTGATACCAAACCTTTTGCTACTGATTTTATATAATAAATAAAATATTTTGAGTCTTCTGGAATGATAAAAATATCAACTTTTCTTTAAAAACCCGGAAATCGCTTAAAACCGTCTTTTTACGCGTTTAAAACGTATAGTATGTATTAAAACCATTTTTCTCATATAAGACTTAATACCTACTGATGTTTTAAGCAAATTTTTATATCTTAACATTGAGCAAAAAGTTTTAAACTCAGATTCCCTATTTTAACCTTTAAAACTAATGTAAAATTACCGAAATGCCCCTACGGTGCATAGTTTAGTTATAAAAGGTAAATTTCACCTATATACCATACCCTACTGTTATGACTTATAAAAATAAATATTTTTACTGATTATATCAGACCTGAAACTCAGATTTATATTTAAACTCTTTTATAAGCTTTAAAATGACCAAAATGCCCCTACAGGGCATAGTTTGAATTTGAATCCATTTTGGGCATAATGGAAGGTATCCTACTGATATCACAACATATTTAAGGCATATTAACTTAGGAAACCTGTTCATGAATCATTTGGTTACCCGTTATGCATTATTCGCATTCGGTACGGTTTATGTAACTAGTTTGCATAAATTAGCCGAAACGGGTCAAACCTTATCGTTTTTATCTCAAAATCCAGAATGTTTTTAGTTTACCCATATTATACAAGTACACAAACTTATCGGGTCTAAACCACACTCTAATCCGGTCATCGCTTAATCGTGCGTTTTGAACCGTATATCTTCTTTTAAAACTAACCGATCTATGTTTAGGCTTAATTAAGACCCGTTAGGAATCTAATAGGTTATTAAAAACCTTTGTTCCAGATTAGGAGCCCGGTAAAAGCTACTTGCACTCGCTGTTTGTGAATTATACTTGCTCAGTTAAATACTCTTAACTTATTTTCCCTATACGGGCTTGGGATACGATATTATAATAATACCGCTTGGTTGGATGTGAGGTCATTTAAATCGGATTGTGATTAATTTATTTACATAACTCCTTTTAATCTGTATTATTTGGTGTATGGCCTTTGGGGGTTAAATGACCATGTCCCAGATATCTTTGGCATCATTCAAAGAAATGGCCACGACCTAAGCACGGGGTGTAGGCATACACCTGATAGTTGCATTATGTAAAAACTGGTAATCCACTTGTGGGCATTATACCTGTGGCTTGTCAGTTAATCTTGTCCGGCTCTTCTAACCGGCCCCGACGGACGACAAATAAGTAAAACTGTATACAAGATTATTTTTAAATAATTGTCCCAAGTTATAAAAGATATTTTGTGTCGTGTGCATTCAAACTAATTTTCTTAAACTCTTTTCAAAATGAGTCAGTTAATTGTATTTACCAGTGTAAACTGACGTATTTTCCAAAAAGGCTAAGTGCAGGTACTAGAAAAAATAGGATGGCTACTCCTGGCATCATTAATCAAGTCTTGCAAGCTCTAGATGTTAAAGTTTGTTGAACAATGATCTTTTTTTCTTTTGATCCGCCTGTGGATCCTTTACAGTCCATTTGTAATACTTTGATATTACTATTTATTCGGTTTGTAATGTGATTCATCTTTTGCTTCCGCTGTGTATTTAAATTGTGTTGTTTGACTATGATGATATCAACTACGTCACGATACTCCCCACCGGGCCCACCGGTAATACATGGAAATATCGGGGTGTGACAGGTTGGTATCAGAGCCAACATTGAGTGAATTAAACACTAGCCTTTTGTGTTTAATCTCAATGACACAGTTTGCACATTCATCGACTTCCGAGTTTAGACAAAGAACTTAGGACTAATCCAAATTGTTTTATTTTAACTTTGTCCTTTATATTTTCTTGTTGTATCCTTTGTTTGTTTTGACAGGTTCAAAAAGATGCCACCAAGAATGAGAGGGAGAGGTAGAGGCAAGGGGCCAATCGTCGCCCCAAATGATCACGAGGCCGGGCCTTCACATCGGCGAACACCATCCGACACCCTAAGCAGAAGTCCTCAGGAAAACTGGAGGACCCATATAGAACCTGCAAGGCGCTCAGTCTCGCTGAGCTCCTCACGTTCTTATATAAACTCTTACGGGCCTCAGTCGGAAAATGAGCCCCACAACTCACACCATTCATTCATACCCCTTCAAAGCCACAACTCACCCTTCAACGACCCAACGCCCTATTTTCAGAGCCGGTTCAACCCGACAAACCTGATTAATGAACCAATGGGTTATAACCCGTTGGGACCAGAAGACCATTTCTCCATGGATATGGACGAAGATCCGGAGCCTGCCCAACCGCCATCCGGAACACCTACTCACCCCATCGAGATTTCGGATGGGTCACCTTTTCTGGGATCACCTTATAATGGTCCCGATAGCTACGAGGCGAGGTTTAACCAGATCGACTGGGTGTTTACTCCCAGTTACCACAACTCACTGCAGCAGCAGCAACATCAGCCACAGCCGGATCCCTCCGAGGATTCCCGTTTTGTAGCGGTCACTCCACCGCCACCACCACCAGTGCAGCAACAGTCTCCGGAGCCACCGAGGCGTATGAGATCAACCGCACGGATGTCCGTGCGAGGGGGAGGCCGTATCAGCACTCCTCAACCATCTAGTGGCAGTCATTATCCGCCACTATACGAAGACCCACAGATGGGTGGGCCTTCGAACCCTGTTTCTGAGGTGCAGTCTGCGCCGTTCGCACCGCCACCCGTAGGTTATAACAACCCAATTCCTACATACACAGGTTCAGCGGCGTACAACCCATTTGAGCAACCGGCCCACACCAACTACAACTATGCTGAAGTTGACCCATACCTTGTGGCGGCAAACTACAATGCTCTTCATCCCGAGGGGCCCTTTGGAGTCCCATATCAAACTGGATATCCACACTATGGGTACCCACCCTATGGGTATCAACAACCGCCACCTCCTCAACCTCCACAGTATCAACAGCCCCCGCAGCCGCCAGTGATATCGCCACCGCAACATCAGGAGATTCTTTAAAGGTTGAGTCAGGCGGAGGACGAGGTTCGGGAAGAGCGTAGGCAAAACCGAGGAATTTTCAAGGGTCTGGCGAGCTTAATCAAGGGGAAGACCAAAAAGGGTCATTAAATCCTTTATTTGTTATTTATATTTCTTTAATGTTTAATCAGTCCCTGCGTGGACATCTGTTTCTGTAATCAGTCCCTGCGAGGACTTGTATTTCCTGTTAGCCCCTGCGTGGGCATGTCTTTTCTTTTTAGCCCCGTTTAGGGCAATATGTACTTTTTAAATTATTAATGGCGTGTTAATCATTTAAATTTATTTTTGTCATTATATGCATAAATGTAAAATGTATGAAATAAATAAATAAATCCAAAATATGACATTCCTTTTATAAAATCTGCCTTTAAATATTAAATAAGAATCTTAAAGGGTATAACCTAGCCTGCATGTCATTATAAGACCTGGCCATGATGGTAAAACCTGTTTAAAAAGAGATTCAAATCCTTGTTAACATCTGAAAACATGTTAACATTCCTGGCAGATGTGATTCGCAAAATCACGCGTGTTATTCTTATATTGGATTATTCCAATTCCTTATTTACTATTAAACATCCATTTGTAATGTAATGCCTACGGGCCATAATTATTGTCATATAAGACAAAAGACAGTCGTAGCCTATAACTCCCTGTCAAGAAAGGTAATGAACTATGATTCAAACCTTAATACCTCAATTCTCTGAAATCATGGTTTATAAATTTAAATTGTCCTTGTTGACTTGGCCTTTTTGTGCTATTATTATAATTTAATTAAAACAAGGGATTATTAATGAAAAATCCTGAATGAAATACTTAATAAATTAGCTAATATGGTTCTTTAATACCATGGTTAATAAATTAATAAGATGACAAATCTATTATAAACTTCTAAGAAGTCATTGTCATCATTTTATGTAGCAAGCAAGCTACATGTCTGAGTCTGAAGAAGTCAACAGTCATCCAAGGAAAAATCATGATACCACAAGGATCAACGTAGCTGGTGCGGAACTTCAAGCGTTGATTGATAATGCTGTTACCAAGGCCATAGATAGGCAGTTTAATGAGTCAAGTGGTACTCGAAGTAGGACCTTATCAGTACCCCATTCTAAACCTAAGACTCACTTTGAAGCTCATAGTAAGCCACCCTCTAAACATAATGGATCAAGGAGGGATGACGATCATCACTCCTCAAATCAGCATAGTGTTCCGTCGAAGAAGATTGAGCTCAAACGAGAACCACGTGGTAAGTCCTGTACCAACAAATACTTCGTCTCCTGTAAGCCCAGGGATTTCACTGGGGAAAAAGGGGCTGTGGATTGCATGACAAGGTTGAACGAAATGGATACTGTGGTTGACATCAGTGGTTGCGCTGATAGGGATGTTGTGAAGTATGTATCTCAGTCGTTTAAAGGAGAAGCACTAGCCTGGTGGAGGTCTCTAATCCAGGCTACTGGGAAGATTCCATTATACAATCTGTCTTGGGATCAGTTTGTTGCGCTCATCAAAGATAATTACTGCCCTCAGCATGAGGTTGAAAAGATTGAGTCAGACTTCTTATCTCTGGTGATGAAAAACCTAGAGTGTCAGACTTACCTTACTAGCTTTAATACCATGTCTCGACTGGTTCCATATTTGGTAACACCGAAACCCAAGCGAATTGCTCATTTCATTGGGGGTTTAGCCCCGGAGATCAAAGCCAGTGTAAAGGCATCCCGACCTGCTACTTTTAGGTCGGTAGCTGATCTATCTTTATCCCTTACTTTGGATGCGGTTAGGCTGAGATCGCTTAAGAACTCGGATGAAAGCAAGAGAAAACGCGAGGATGATAACTCACGACGGTCTGAGAAGAAGCATAAGGGAAACACAGACCACAAGAAGAAGTTTGGGTCTGGCAAGGGTAGTTAGCAAACAGATGAAAAGCCAATGTGCAAAACCTGCCAGAAACGTCACTTTGGAAAATGCAGGTTCGATCCAAGTCTCAGTCAAAACCATTTGCATGTGGGTTATGCAAATCCAAAGAGCACAAGACAATAGAGTGCAAGAAGATAAAGGATGCAACGTGCTATAACTATAACGAGAAGGGGCACATCAAGTCCAACTGCCCTAAGTATGCCATAAAGCCTGAAGAAGTAAAAAAGACCAATGCATGGGTCTTTCGAATTGATGCACGAGAAGCCGTTCAGGATGATAATTTCATAACAGGTACCTTCCTTATAAATGACGTTTATGCAAGGGTATTATTTGATTCGGGTGCGGATAAGTCATTTGTAGAGGATAAGTTTTGTAAGTTGTTGAATTTACCTGTTAAAACCCTGAACGTGAAATATGAGGTAGAATTGGCTGATGGTACCTTAGAAGCAACCTCAACTGTGTTAGATGGATGTTTTATATCCATTAGGAACCACTCTTTTCCGTTATCCTTGCTTCCTTTGAAATTAGCTGGTTTCGACAAAGTAATAGGCATGGATTGGTTATCCCATAACCAAGCCCAGATTGTTTGTGACAAGAAACAAGTGGTGATCAAGACTATCCTATAACCAAGCCCAGATTGTTTGTGACAAGAAAGAAGTGGTGATCAAGACTCCGTATGGTGAGCCACTCACCATACAAGGAGATACTCAGTATGGGTTGCCTAAGCAAGTGTCTGTGCTTAAGGCGTCCATGTGTATGAAGAAGGGTTATGTCATCTATATGGCACATGTGACTATTGATGAACCAAAACCTAAGGTTGAAGACATCCCTATCATTTCTGAATATCCCGAAGTATTCCCCGAAGAACTACCTGGTCTACCACCAGATAGATAAGTAGAGTTCAGAATTGACATCATTCCTGGAGCAGCACCTGTCGCTAGAGCGCCTTATAGGTTAGCACCAACAGAAATGAAGGAGTTAAGGACTCAACTGGATGAATTGTTAGCCAAAGGTTTTATTAGACCTAGCTCATCCCCCTGGGGAGCACCAATCCTATTTGTAAAGAAGAAGGATGGATCAATGCGTCTATGCATCGATTATCGCGAGCTTACAAAGTCACTATCAAGAATAGATATACATTGCCCAGGATCGACGATCTGTTCGATTAATTACAAGGGGCAAGTTACTTCTCCAAGATCGACTTGAGGTCAGGCTATCATCAATTGAAGGTTAAAGATGAAGATGTATATAAGACTGCATTTAGGACTCGTTATGGTCATTATGAGTTCTTAGTGATGCCTTTTGGGCTCACTAACGCACCAGCAGCGTTCAAGGATCTCATGAATCGCGTTTGCAAAACCTACTTGGACAAGTTTGTCATTGTCTTCATTGATGACATTCTTATTTATTCAAAGAATCAGGCTGACCATGAGAAGCACCTTCGGTGTATTCTTTCACTGCTTCAACAAGAGAAACTCTATTTGGCTTCGTGAAGTCCAGTTTCTTGGACACGTGGTTAGTGAGCGTGGTATCCAGGTGGATCCCGCTAAGGTTGAAGTTGTCATGAATTGGCAAGAGCCGAAGACGCCCACAGAGATTCGTAGCGTTTTGGGACTGGCAGGATATTACAGACGTTTTACTGAGAATTTCTCAAGGATTGCAGCACCCCTAACTTCGTTAACTAGAAAGAATATTAAGTTTGATTGGGGTCCTAAGCAACAAGAATCGTTTGATATACTGAAGCAGAAACTGAGCAATGCTCCCGTGTTAACATTGCCTAATGGAATAGAAGAATTTGTAGTATACTGTGACGCATCACACACTGGTATAGGGTGTGTGCTCATGCATAAAGGCAAGGTTATTGCCTATGCTTCCTGACAACTAAAAGTGCACGAAAAGAATTACACCACCCACGACTTGGAGTTGGGTGCCGTAGTATTTGCACTAAAGCTACGGAGGCATTATTTGTATGGTACCAAGTGTGTGATCTATTCGGATCACAAGAGCCTTCAACATTTGTTTAACCAGAAGGATCTGAACATGAGGCAGCGATGATGGATGGAGACACTGAATGATTATGATTATGAAATCAGATACCATCCAGGCAAGGCAAATGTGGTTACCGATGCCTTGAGTAGGAAGGGAAGGGTTAAACCCATAAGAATCAATGCCAAGAGCATTGAATTAAAGAACAGTTTAAATGAAAGATTGTTAGTCGCGCAAAAGGAAGCTGTATTAGAAGCTAACTATCCTGATGAAAAGTTAGGGGTAACTGCTGAGCAGTTATCCTATGGCAAGGACGGAATTCTGAGATTAAATGGACGAATATGGGTTCCAGCCTATGGAGGGCTTAGGGAAGTAATCCTTCAGGAAGCCCATAATTCTAAGTATTCTGTTCATCCTGGAAGTGATAAGATGTACCAGGATTTGAAGGCTAATTTCTGGTGGATAGGCTTGAAGAAGTCTATAACCACTTATGTGGCCAAATGTCTGACGTGTGCTCAAGTTAAGGCAGAACATCAGAAGCCGTCAGGTTTGCTACAACAACCTGAACTTTCCACCTGGAAATGGGAAATGGTGACTATGGATTTTATCACCAAGTTACCAAAGACTAAGCGTGGAAATGATACTATTTGGGTTATAGTGGATAGACTGACCAAGTCAGCCCACTTCTTACCAATTAAGGAAACACATAGCTCAGATAAGTTAGCTCAGCTGTACGTGGACGAGATTATATCTCTCCACGGAGTGCCAGTGTCTATCAACTTTGATAGGGATACAAGGTATACATCACATTTCTGGAAAAGCTTTCAGTAATCCTTAGGCACTCGATTGAACTTCAGCACTGCATATCTTCCTCAGACGGATGGTCAAAGTGAACGTACTACACAGACACTCGAGGATATGCTACGAGCTTGTGTTATCAACTTGGGAGGAAGCTGGGATGGTCATCTTCCATTAATCAAATTTTCATACAATAATAGTTATCATTCCAATATTCAAGCTGCACCTTTTGAAGCTTTGTATGGAAGAAAGTGCAGAACGCCCGTTTGTTGGGCAGAAGTTGGAGATGTCAAACTAACAGGACCTAATATAGTCCTGGAGACGACATATAAGATTGTACAGATACGAGATCGTCTCAAAGCTGGCAGAGATAGGAGGAAAGCTACGCAGACAAGAGGCGTAAACCTCTAAAGTTCGAGGTTGGTGATAAAGTGTTACTTAAAGTATCACCCTGGAAGGGAGTGATGCGATTTGGCAAGAAAGGTAAGCTAAGCCCAAGGTATATAGGACCATTCGAGATCATCGAATGTGTCGGAACAGTGGCTTATAAGTTAAAGTTGCCTGAAGAGCTCAGTGGCATTCATAATTGAAGGGGTATGGTCCCAGATCTCGCGTCTGCATGACCGCGAATGGCCATTACCCTTACCAAAACCCCCACCAGAAATAAACTTACCTGTGTCCATGCGGGCACGCGCGAACACAGCAATCTAACCTGTCCAGTGATGAGAAGACTTACCTTAAGTATGGAAACAAATGTTACACATGGCGATGCGTCCTGGCACCACATCCTATGAACATTTTCATCACGACAAGGGGTCTGGACAACAGTAACAGTCACATAGCGGCGATGAGGCATGGCACCGCATCCCACATGCATCTTGGATAGAACAAAGAACGCGGGAACAACGTCTGTAACCGGAAGCAGAGATGCGGCCTGGCACCGCATCCTGCCTACAAGGCAAGTGGGTCTGACACTCAGTGCAAGTGGCACTGTGAACAGTCGCCTACTAGCCCACGTATGTGTAACAGTCTGACACCAGAGCAGGACGTGGCATCCTCCCCATGACTGACAGGTCTGACACACCTACAAGTAGCTGTGCGATGTCAGGCTAGCTACTCAACTGCCCTCTTTCACTCCTCGGCTATAAATACTCACCCCAAACCAGGTTTGAGGTATCACTTCTCAACTCTCTCACTACTACTACTATCACACTTTGCTTCCCAACCAAATTACTGATTCTCACGCCGGAGAGTGGTAACAAGGAGCACCCCCCACCCCATCCTCCTTGTTACGAGTCACGGCTTGTTTCCTTGTGCAGGAAACCCACCACCAGACGATCCAGCCAAGCGATCCTCGGAAAGAAGGGATTAACCCTCTTGACGAGATCAGTGAGTTAACCCCACCAGGATAACCATTGTTTCATCATTGGCGTCCACCGCTACTCTTAGCACTTTTTCCAACCATCCCTTTCTCTCCAAAGATCATGTCTGATCGTCAAAACAACACTACCGGGGATAACATAAACCCCACAAACACAGGGCCTACGGGGACTGCCCCTCCAGCCCCAAATGTTGAACATATTGGCACATCAACGCAAGGGGGTGCATCCCTTACGTTCGGACATGATCTATCACAGTACGCTTCTGTGATACCTCCAGGCATGAACCTTCATACCTGGTACGACCAGCAACAAGCTTTGCTGGCTGCAGCATACAACAGAGCCTGCGCAGATGCGCAAGTATCTGCGGGGCCTACCCCAGCACCGCATACCCCTGCGGGTCGTATTCTACAATACGACGGCAGGGCCCCAACACATCCGGCCTCCCGAAGCAGGCATGAAGACCGCGGTTCCTCTTACTGCGATGTACGCACACTGGATGCGGACGATTCCTCATATGGGTCCCACCGTAGGGACCCTATACATAGCCGCTTAGGCCCCCATGGCGAGGATAGGCGGAAGTCTACAGCGCACCGTGGCCTCGGCATTCATAGCCGACTGGGACCTCAGCCCCACCAGGAAGGACAGGGCCATACTGATCCCGACGATGGTACGTACCGCGGGGAGTCTCATGCTACCAGCAGTAGACCGGGAGGACATAACTATGTTCCTCCCACTCACCCCCGTACTACATACCTCCGCGCTGCAAAGCGCCACCAAAGCCAACCCTAGAGGCCGAAATCTGCGGCCGAAAACTCCAAATTCGCCCCAGAAATCGCCCACGCCGATGTCACCACCACAAAATTCCCATTAAACATTGGGAAATACAACGGCTCGACCGACCCAGATGATCACATGAACATCTTCGTCGGCGCCGGATGCAACGGTAGGTGGGATGAACGCACTTGGTGTCATTTTTCCCCCAGACCCTAACAGGTCTGGCCAGGGCTTGGTTCGATTCTTTGCCGGTGGGATCACTGGCCTCATTCGAGGACTTGCAACAAAAGTTCCTTGCGCACTTTAGCCAACAGCGACGTCATGAACGTGATTCTATGGACGTCATGAACATCTGACGCAGAGACAACGAATCGCTTGAGGCATTCGTTGTCCGATACAATAAAGAGTGCCTAGAGATAGGCGACGTTGCGGACCAGATGGCACGTAACCATTTCATGGTTGCAGTCATGGACGAACAAATGGTTATGAATATCTCCGGCAAGGACAGCTTGCCTAAGAAATGGGAAGATGTCATGGCTGCGGTCAAGACATACGCCCAGACTCAGCGGTCCCTCAGACCGCACGTATCAAAGGCGCAGCCCCAAACCGAAGGCCAATCCTCCCACCAAGAACACAAGCGCAACAACAAGTGCAACCGGGACAGATGGAATCGCGGCAGCGATCCCAGACCATATGTCCCACGTAACAACCAGCCCGACGCAAGGGCTACAATCAACACCCAGCGTGAAAACCGGGCATCAAAGAAAGAGTCTCGGGACCGTAGCTGGACCGAGATCAACCAGTCGCCAAGCGACGTCCTCCTTACAGACGTGCAATTCCTGCGACCGGCCCAACTAATGAAGTCCAAAAAGAACCAGGATCTCGCACTCTACTGCGAGTATCACAAGGACAATGGCCACACAATAAAACAACTGCATCAGTCTCCGACTGGAGATTGAGCGAGCCCTAAAAGAGGGGAAACTGCAACACCTGCTGAAAGGCGCACAAAAAGCTACCAAGCGCATCACCCCCCACAACGAGGGCACCTCCACGGGTAAGAGGACCATGTACGTGGCCTCTACCCACATGATCAATGGAGGAAAAGGAAGACCGCGCAAGGCGGCACGAAGACCGGACAATGACTGGAAAGACGAGCAAGTCATCTTTCCAAAAGTCCGTGGCGGACCGCGCGATAGGCGCGACGTGGTTATCACATGCCACCTGGCTCACTATTGCACCGAGCGATTATTCATCGACCCGGGCAGTACATCTGATATTATATACGAGCAGTGCTTCAACCAATTCGATCAAGAAGACAAAGATCGGTTGCAGCCAGCAGGCTACCCGTTGGCCGGGTTTGCAGGGGAAACCGTATTCCCCCTAGGCCAGATTACTTTTCCTGTGCGCCTCACCAACGGGAGGTACACAAGAACGGAGGAGGTAAACTTCATGGTTTTACCGCACACCTCCAAGTACGACGTATTTCTCGGGAGAGAGTCCCAGGGCGACTTCAACATGATCACATCCGTCCCTCACTCCGCCATCGGTTTCCCAACCGAAATGCGGGTCGCGATAATATACTCCCGAAGTGAAGTTTTGTCTACGGACGAGCTGCGTCCGGCCAAGGTAGCAAGGCCTACCCCCAACACTCAACCAGAAAAATGGGTTCTAAACGCAAGACACCCAGAGCAAACAGTTACGTTGGTCCTCGCCTTGTCTCCTACTATCAAAGCGCACCTGAAGCAACTCCTCTTCAGGAACCAGGATATTTTTGCGTGGACACCCGCAGACATGACAGGGGTACCATGAGAAATTGCGCAACACTTCTTGAATACCATGCCAGGTATCAAGCCGGTGATCCAAGGCCAACGCCACCTTGGATCAGCTAAAAACCAGGCGATGTATGAGCAGGTCCAAGAGCTGCTCTCCGCAGGCATCCTGCGAGAAGTCAAATACCAGACTTGGTTGTCAAACCCAGTCATGGTAGAAAAACCATCCGGGGGCTGGCGCATGTGCGTCAGAAAAATGGGTTCTAAACACAAGACACCCAGAGCAAACAGTTACGTTGGGCCACGCCTTGTCTCCTACTATCAAAGCGCACCTGAAGCAACTCCTCTTCAGGAACCAGGATATTTTTGCGTGGACACCCGCAGACATGACAGGGGTACCACGAGAAATCGCGCAACACTTCTTGAATACCATGCCAGGTATCAAGCCGGTGATCCAAGGCCAACACCACCTTGGATCAGCTAAAAACCAGGCGATGTATAAGCAGGTCCAAGAGCTGCTCTCCGCAGGCATCCTGCGGGAAGTCAAATACCAGACTTGGTTGTCAAACCCAGTCATGGTAGAAAAACCATCCAGGGGCTGGCGCATGTGCGTCGACTATAAAGATCTCAACAAAGCCTGCCCCAAGGATTGTTACGCACTTCCAGAGATCGACGAAAAGGTCGATAACCTCGCACCATTTCAGTGGAAGTGCTTCCTCGATTGTTACAAAGGCTACCACCAGGTGCAGATGGCAATCGAGGACGAAGATAAAACGGAATTCCTCACTCCTACCGGGAACGCGGGCGCAACCTACCAAAAATTGATGAACGACACTTTCCGTGATCAAATCAGCAAAAGTGTCGAAATCTATATGGATGACCTGGTCATCATGAGCATGGAGGAAGACACCATGATCAACGATATTGAAAGAACATTCCAAACTCTGCGAAGCGTTAACATGAAGCTCAACCCAGGGAAATGCTCGTTTGAACGCATGCCATCGCCTTCTACGATGAAGGCAAGTTCCCCAGAGTCATCGTAACTAAAGATGGATTCAAAGTGAACCCGGAAAAAGTACAGGCGATCGAACGCATGCCATCGCCTTCTACGATGAAGGAAATGCAACGACTAGTCGGCAGGCTAGCCGCACTTAATAGATTCTTAGCTAACCATGCAGCTAAGTCTTATCCTTTCATCAAGACCCTGCGGAGCTGCTTAAAAAAGGAGCAATTCCAATGGACCGCAGAGGCCGAAAAAGCTTTCTGGGAGATGAAAGAGTGTTTGATTCAACTCCCAACTCTAACAGCACCACGTAAGGACGAGCCACTCATCTTGTACTTATCCGCCGCGGACAACGCGGTAGGCGCGGTACTCATAGTGGAGCGGGAATGAGTTCAAACACCCATTTACTACATCAGCAAAATGCTCAACGACCCAGAGACGAGATACTCCATCATGGAGAAGTTGGTACTGGCACTAGTGCACGCGTCGAGACGATTACGACGTTACTTTGCAAACCACGTCATCACAGTGTTAACCAACTACAGGATCGGCCCGATCCTATCCAAACCAGACATCTCCGGGAGGTTAGCAAAATGGGCAATCGAGCTGGGCGCACTTTCGCTGAACTATAAGCCACGCCCGGCAATCAAAGGCCAGGTCTTGGCTGTCACACCCCGACCACGTAAAGCAACTAGACGTGGTGGAAACGTCGGGGAGTGTTGTAACAGAATTATTGTTTCATAACCATGGCATAATTAATTTCGTTTTATTGAATAATTGAACTCATTGTTTTAATACAATCAAATAAGTACAACTATGATCTTCCAAATTTTAAAGTTGCTAAGGCACGAGTCCATCCTAAGTGTAGCATATATCATCAATCCTCACAAAGCAGTACCTGAAACATGTGTAAAAATAGGTACGTCAGCATAAAAATGCCTGTAAGATACATAGGTTTGGTGAAAATAAGATTCATGACTTATGTTTAAGAAAATGTTTAGTCATGAACCTTGTAGTTTACTTTGTTTAGTAAATCATTTGAAAAGCACTAAGATCAGATGATATGTATAAATAAGAGAATAATGTATGGTTAAATGGATAACCATGTAAAATGAGTTTGTATAAGATCAGTTGTTTGTAAATCAATGTCTTGTGAAAAGTATGTTATTTGTATAAAATGTTATATGTCTCAAATTGAAATGATTCAAATAACGCTACGATATGTAACACCATACAAGCACTTATATATAGGAAGTACCAGCGGCGTATCCACCATACTTGTATCATATTACACAAGCCTCGTTACTTAATCACTTACTCAAACCAAACCACCAAGATGTAATGTTCTTGTTTAAACCAATAGTCCAATGTTATTGTATAACCCACGTTAAATGTAAACCATGTAATGTGTAAATAAAAGTTATGTATGGTAAGTAAAATGAGACTACTTAAACCATAAGCAAAAATGTACAAAACAAAGTGTTTGAATAAATCAGAAGTTATGTTTTGTAAAATAATGTATGGTTAAACGAATAACCTTATAGTAGCATATTAAAAGTATACTTTGGATTTGTAAGTAACATATTAAACTATGTTTTGGTTTCATAAATAACATATCAAAATATGCTTTAGATGTGATAAATAACATATTAAACTATGTTTTGGTTTTGTAAATAACATATCAAAATATGCTTTGGATTATATGTTAGTTTTGTACAATACCACACATGAGAGTATATCAAACTATACTTTAAAAGTGTGATTTAAGAATTCATTCAGACCTAGTGCATCAAAATACACCTTTGAGACTATAGGGATACCACAAAGGAAATCCCTATTTGGATGGAGAAACAAATTGGTTTCAGACATTCCATGACAACAGGAATGGGGTGTCTAATCCTATAGCGCTATATCATACTAACAATCGGTCTGGTGAACATAAAATAAGTACAATTCAACATTTTATTTTATGTTCTTTGAGAAATCAGTGTTTAAACCATAGATAGTCATTTAGTTTGTCAAATGATAAGTAATAACATGTATAATCAATTATATTTTGAAATCATGAAAGTAACACATAGGTACACATGCTTCACCCCAAAACAGTTTGGAAAACAGTAAAATAGGGGAACTATGTACTCACATTGACAGTGCTTAGGAGTCCTTGTGTAACAACCAAACAATGCTAGAGATCACGGATATCAAACGACACCTATTATAGGTAACTATGTTAATAAACCGGACCTAAATCAGTGGATTTAGATAGAATGAGGGTTCGTAAACCAAACGAGTATGGAGACTCGTGTCATATGGTTTAACAAAGCCTACATACTAAATGAAACCTATCCTAAGTGCTTTCGACCCATCGCGACCCATTAAGGTAGCTTATACTACTTTAACGCGTCGTGCGCGCAAAAGCGCATTCGAGACGTCTAACTAGCCCTATGACAAGTGTTATATGCCTAAACATGTTACATAATCAGTTATGTGACAAAAGTTTAGGTTACATATGCTTAATTACCAATGATACATGAAAAGGGTATTCTGGTAATTTACCTAAGGCATATAACCTACCTATCATACAACTACTTAAAAGTTGTGACCATAAGGTATAACCTCGGAAGGTTATTCCCTATATACTATGGTCACCTAATGTATTTGGTCGGATCCTAATGATCGACCAAATGGGTCGGGTTCGAAGGTATAAGCGATTTATCAGATCGCTTACCCTACGACACTAGACAACGTGGTAATCAGTAGGCATAGTTCCAAGGGACTATAACCATCGTGATTACAATCACGTTGCGAAGTTCAAACGAACTTCGCATTGACCATAAACTGGTCAACGCAGAAAGTCAAACAAAGTTTGACTTTCAGACTCGAAGAGACTCGAAAAGCAATAAAAGAACGAAAGAATACTTACGAAGGGTCCCCGAATGCTAATCTCGATTCAAGAATCTCAGGTATGAAACAATGGTTTCAACTTAGAGTTTCTCAAATCAAAATTCTAGTGAGTTTAGCAATGGATGGCATGGGGTATTTATAGTGTTCGGTTCACCGTTAGGATCGTTTCTAGGAAAACGTGCTTTGATCTTGGCCATACACATCAAGATAGTGGTTTTCTAAAACCATTAGAGCCCATAGTATTGCTCAATACCATGTGCACATGAGGAATGGACCTGATTCAATGTTTCTGCATTTTCTGCTGTCTGAGGACTGCTTGCGCACCGTAACAATTAATTGTTGCGGTGCACAAGGACCTAGTTTGGCAGAATGTCAGATTTGGTCCCTGCAGCCCGTTTAAGCTATTTTCGATGCGTTTGAACCCCGTTAACCTCATTTCAAAGCTCTAAAATGAAGTTAAAGTATAGGGAACTCAAAACATGCTCAAAAATATCTCGGATGTCGGTTCGTTTGGTCGTACGATCGCGATGTTCGGTTAATTACGACGGAATGCGCATAAGCGCGAAAAACGATCCAAATGACGCGACGAATGGATTTTTCTTATGCCAAACACTAAAATAAAATATTTTAGTGCTTACATAAATTTTTGGATGTCCGGATGTATTCAGAACGTAAGTTATGCGCGAAAGTGCAAACTTGTGCACTTTTTGACGCTTTTAGTCCCTGAATGACACATTAGTTTATTTTAGCATACCGAACCCCTCAAAGAATATTTATAAGCTATGTAAAGAATATTTATGGTATGTTTAACTTATGTTCATGTTTCGGAATGTTCGTTACAGTTCAAATTGGCATACTTTCACAGTTT
Source organism: Helianthus tuberosus (assembly GCA_030545235.1). NCBI lineage: Eukaryota > Viridiplantae > Streptophyta > Magnoliopsida > Asterales > Asteraceae > Helianthus > Helianthus tuberosus. Next base: position 22,845,992 of record CM060420.1, on the reverse strand, counting down.
GTCAAGTTTAGTCCCTGTAAGCGAATTAACTTGTTTTTGCCATACCAAAGCCTTTAAAACTTATTTCTAAGTTATGTAAAGGTTATTTAAGGTATGTTAAGCCTATTTCACTATTCCGTAGTGTTCTTTGGATTAAACTGGTTATATTTACGCATCAGAGCGCGTATAACCCTCCAGAAAGCGATTTAAAGCTTAAAATCGAACAAGAGTTGATATGTGCAAACGATACACATATTTTTACAAATACCAAGTACGAAATACAATATTTCATTGGTTTGGCATTTTTTTGATGGTTGAAGTGACACAGGTGTCACAGTCTCCCCTACTTTAGGAAATTTCGTCCCGAAATTTAATTCTAGAGGAAACTTGTGAAGACATCTGTGACGGTTTCGCCTTCTAATAGATCCATTGAACCCTTAAGTAAAATTTTGGGCCATGTTAGGATTCTTAGCGAATTTGTTAACCCTCAAAGTGAATTCCTTGAAGTAGTAAAACATGGAATTTTGAACTACGGACAGAAGAACGTTTCTTATGAAGACTTATCATAGGAAACTTGGTGTGTGATTGAGATCTGAATTGGGGAGTGTGAGAATAAATGACATTGGTCGAGATCCAAGACTTCTCCCGTATCATTATTCTTGTCACTATAGGTCTTAACACATGACAAAGCTTCCTGTGGTTTCTGTGCACTAAATTCCATAATTATGTAGGCCTCCATAATTACGTAGAGAAAAAAAAATTTAATTGAATAAACATGAAGCGACTCGACTAGATCACCAAAGGGTCTTTTTCAACTAGATCAACGAACGATATTTTTAACTAGATCAACACATGATCTTCTTAACTAGACCGTCGTACGATCTCCTTAAATAGACCACTTAAGGGATCTTTTTAATTATATCATCACATGATATTTCTAATCAGATTTTCAAAATCAATCTGTTTAATCAGACCATTCAAAAGGTCCAATTATAGAATAGTACTTTAAAACCCAAGGGACTTGACTACAACGTAGAAGTCCATTAAGGATTTAAGATAGTATCTTTGGATATCCTACTATGAATCCCTCATATGAGATATGGAAGATTCTACGAGGATTTGGATGGATCACATACAATCACAAAGCATGTAAGAAAACACATAAGCACAAAATTAGTTAACTTGATTCTTTAATTCGTTATCTTTAGGTATGGACATTTAAAACACACCAAGAATCCAATCAATGGATTTTATTTGGCACATTAACCATTTTCAAGGATCCATCTATAAAGATAGAAGGATTTTCAATAAGAGTTTGGCTTTGTTTCTTAAAAGAAACGAGTGTTTAAGGTTCTTGGGGAGATCACAAGTGATCATAAAATGATAGAACCACACGAGTAGTTTGTCTTTGGGTTGACATCATAAGGTTGCATCAATCATTCATATAAACGCATAAATTTTGCAGAAATAAGAACAACAAATCTTTATTTATGTAACAACCAAATTGTCTTGAAGTGTCAAAACGTAACAACCAAGGAAATACAAAACACTAATTGTTCACTGCTGCATCATTGTTCATGTTTGCCTCATTGATGTTAAACACTCGTCCACGCGCTGGAGGTATGTTAACAAGTCTTGGGCAATTGTTCCTGTAGTGGGTAAGGTCACCACAATTATAACATGACCCTGGAGGGAACCGTGCTTGAACAGCAGCAGGGTTTACAGCAGCTTGATTTGCATAACGACAAACGTTGATCAAATGTCCCAACCGCTCACAGTGGGTACATTTGTGACACTGCTCTTGCTCTAGATGATGACGGTTGCACTTGTTGGACAAAGGTGCGTTACCAACATAGTTTTGCCTTTTGCGAGGTTGTGCTGGCTGGTTTGGTGCAACCTGTTTGTCTTGAGCAGTTACAGCGTAGTTTTGAGAGGCTTTGCGCTTCTTCTTCTTGGATACCTCATCCTGTTTTTCCTTTGGCTCCGCTTGAGCAGTCTTGTCAGATGGTCTTGGGTCGCCCTTCCAAAACAGCTTACGCTTCCTGATGTGGGATTCAGTTAGGGTGGCAGACAGTTCAATGGCTTGTCTGACAGTAGTAGGGTTACTGCCAGTAACAATATCCTGAACTAGGTCAGGAAGACCATCAGTATATTTCTCGATCGCTTTATCCACAGGAGTTACCATAGCAGGGCATAACAAGCTCAATTCCTCATAGCGGTCAGTATAGGCTCGATGTTCTCCACTATCTTGCTTCAGGTCATCAAATTCCCTCTCCAAAGCTCTCAGTTCATGACGAGGGCAAAACTCCTTCATCATAAGAGCCCTAAGTTCAGCCCAAGTTTGGGTTAAAGCCACCTCAGCACCACTCTCTCTCATCACCCCGTTCCACCACGTAAGAGCCCTCTTCTGAAACACACTCGAAGAAAACTCGACCTTGCGATTTTCAGGACACTGAACATGACGGAAAGTATTCTCAATGCTCTCGAACCATTGAAGAAGCCCAGTTGCTCCCTCAGAACCACTAAACTTGAGCGGTTTAGCTGAGTTAAAATTCTTGAAATTGCATGGAGCATTGTTGTTATTGATGGCTTGAATCATTTGAGCATAAAGATTTGGGAAGGCAGCAGCCATTTGCTGCGCGATGATTTCTGCCAGTTCGGCATTCGCCATCTGATTGTCGCGTCGAGGAGGCATTCTAAAAGAGGAAACATGAAAGGAAATGAGTGAGAGAATTAGACGAAAAGAATGAGATGAAACAAATCTGATGTAAGCAAGGATAGTGGTCATTTGTTTGTTACTACAAAGCAACAAACGACCTCGGTGATTAATCAAAGTAAATAGGTCAAAAATAATGTATCGCGAAGACATGCTCGCCTATAAGTGAACACTCATCCCAAGAATTCCCAGGTAAGCACAACTGGTCTCGCGTCTGATGAGATATATACGAAGTGCTTGCCTAGACAGAAAACCCAGAATACAGGCATTCACCCTTCCAGTTTGCACGTGTTCACATTATTTAAAACCCAAAACCTTGACGAGATTTTGAAAACTTAAAGGGGTTCAAAACCCTATAAAAGAGGGTTCAAAACCTAGTAATAAATCATCCTAGAACAGATGATCAGTTTTCAAAGCGGTTTTGAAATTTATGTTCTTGTTGTGGTCGTCGCCTAAGGATAGGTGACGGTATTGTTTTATGACTTAACGCAAGTAAACTCGCGTTAGGGTCCTAAGAAGGTTATAGACTAGGTCAAAGTATTACTAATAACCTAATTCCCTATAACCATTGGCTCTGATACCAACTTTTCTGTCACACCCCGACCACGTAAAGCAACTAGACGTGGCGGAAACGTCGGGGAGTGTTGTAACAGAATTATTGTTTCATAACCATGGCATAATTAATTTCGTTTTATTGAATAATTGAACTCATTGTTTTAATACAATCAAATAAGTACAACTATGATCTTCCAAGTTTTAAAGTTGCTAAGGCACGAGTCCATCCTAAGTGTAGCATATATCATCAATCCTCACAAAGCAGTACCTGAAACATGTGTAAAAATAGGTACGTCAGCATAAAAATGCCTGTAAGATACATAGGTTTGGTGAAAATAAGATTCATGACTTATGTTTAAGAAAATGTTTAGTCATAAACCATGTAGTTTGCTTTGTTTAGTAAATCATTTGAAAAGCAATAAGATCAGATGATATGTATAAATAAGAGAATAATGTATGGTTAAATGGATAACCATGTAAAATGAGTTTGTATAAGATCAGTTGTTTGTAAATCAATGTCTTGTGAAAAGTATGTTATTTGTATAAAATGTTATATGTCTCAAATTGAAATGATTCAAATAACGCTACGATATGTAACACCATACAAGCACTTATATATAGGAAGTACCAGCGGCGTATCCACCATACTTGTATCATATTACACAAGCCTCGTTACTTAATCACTTACTCAAACCAAACCACCAAGATGTAATGTTCATGTTTAAACCAATAGTCCAATGTTATTGTATAACTCACGTTAAACGTAAACCATTTAATGTGTAAACAAAAGTTATGTATGGTAAGTAAAATGAGACTACTTAAACCATAAGCAAAAATGTACAAAACAAAGTGTTTGAATAAATCAGAAGTTATGCTTTGTAAAATAATGTATGGTTAAACGAATAACCTTATAGTAGCATATTAAAAGTATACTTTGGATTTGTAAGTAACATATTAAACTATGTTTTGGTTTCATAAATAACATATCAAAATATGCTTTAGATGTGATAAATAACATATTAAACTATGTTTTGGTTTTGTAAATAACATATCAAAATATGCTTTGGATGATTAACAAAATATATGTTAGTTTTGTACAATACCACACATGAGAGTATATCAAACTATACTTTAAAAGTGTGATTTAAGAATTCATTCAGACCTAGTGCATCAAAATACACCTTTGAGACTATAGGGATACCACAAAGGAAATCCCTATTTGGATGGAGAAACAAATTGGTTTCAGACATTCCATGACAACAGGAATGGGGTGTCTAATCCTATAGCGATATATCATACTAACAATCGGTCTGGTGAACATAAAATAAGTACAATTCAACATTTTATTTTATGTTCTTTGAGAAATAAGTGTTTAAACCATAGATAGTCATTTAGTTTGTCAAATGATAAGTAATAACATGTATAATCAATTATACTTTGAAATCATGAAAATAACACATAGGTACACATGCTTCACCCCAAAACAGTTTGGAAAACAGTAAAATAGGGGAACTATGTACTCACATTGAGAGTGCTTAGGAGTCCTTGTGTAACAACCAAACAATGCTAGAGTTCACGGATATCAAACGGCACCTATTATAGATAACTTTGTTAATAAACCGGACCTAAATCGGAGGATTTAGATAGAATGAGGGTACGTAAACCAAACGAGTATGGAGACTCGTGTCATATGGTTTAACAAAGCCTACATACTAAATGAAACCTATCCTAAGTGCTTTCGACCCATCGCGACCCATTAAGGTAGCTTATGCTACTTTAACGCGTCGTGCGCGCAAAAGCGCATTCGAGACGTCTAACTAGCCCTATGACAAGTATTATATGCCTAAACATGTTACATAATCAGTTATGTGACAAAAGTTTAGGTTACATATGCTTAATTACCAATGATACATGAAAAGGGTATTCTGGTAATTTACCTAAGGCATATAACCTACCTATCATACAACTACTTAAACGTTGTGACCATAAGGTATAACCTCGGAAGGTTATTCCCTATATACTATGGTCACCTAATGTATTTGGTCGGATCCTAATGATCGACCAAATGGGTCGGGTTCGAAGGTATAAGCGATTTATCAGATCGCTTACCCTACGACCCTAGACAACGTGGTAATCAGTAGGCATAGTCCCAAGGGACTATAACCATCGTGATTACAATCACGTTGCGAAGTTCAAACGAACTTCGCATTGACCATAAACTGGTCAACGCAAAAAGTCAAACAAAGTTTGACTTTCAGACTCGAAAAGACTCGAAAAGCAATAAAAGAACGAAAGAATACTTACGAAGGGTCCCCGAATGCTAATCTCGATTCAAGAATCTCAGGTATGAAACAATGGTTTCAACTTAGAGTTTCTCAAATCAAAATTCTAGTGAGTTTAGCAATGGATGGCATGGGGTATTTATAGTGTTCGGTTCACCGTTAGGATCGTTTCTAGGAAAACGTGCTTTGATCTTGGCCATACACATCAAGATAGTGGTTTTCTAAAACCATTAGAGCCCATAGTATTGCTCAATACCATGTGCACATGAGGAATGGACCTGATTCAATGTTTTTGCATTTTCTGCTGTCTGAGGACTGCTTGCGCACCGTAACAATTAATTGTTGTGGTGCGCAAGGACCTAGTTTGGAAGAATGTCAGATTTGGTCCCTGCAGCCCGTTTAAGCTATTTTCGATGCGTTTGAACCCCGTTAACCTCATTTCAAAGCTCTAAAATGAAGTTAAAGTATAGGGAACTCAAAACATGCTCAAAAATATCTCCGATGTCGGTTCGTTTGGTCGTACGATCGCGATGTTCGGTTAATTACGACGGAATGCGCATAAGCGCGAAAAACGATCCAAATGACGCGACGAATGGATTTTCCTTATGCCAAACACTAAAATAAAATATTTTAGTGCTTACATAAATTTTTGGATGTCCGGATGTATTCAGAACGTAAGTTATGCGCGAAAGTGCAAACTTGTGCACTTTTTGACGCTTTTTGTCCCTGAATGACCCAAAAGTTTATTTTAGCATACCGAACCCCTCAAAGCCTATTTCTAAGCTATGTAAAGGATATTTATGGTATGTTTAACTTATGTTCTTGTTCCGGAATGTTCGTTACAGTTCAAATTGGCATACTTTCGCAGTTTGTCAAGTTTAGTCCCTGTAAGCGAATTAACTTGTTTTTGCCATACCAAAGCCTTTAAAACTTATTTATAAGTTATGTAAAGGTTATTTAAGGTATGTTAAGCCTATTTCACTATTCCGGAGTGTTCGTTGGATTAAACTGGTTATATTTACGCATCAGAGCGCGTATAACCCTCCAGAAAGCGATTTAAAGCTTAAAATCGAACAAGAGTTGATATGTGCAAACGATACACATATTTTCACAAATCCCAAGTACGAAATACAATATTTCATTGGTTTGGAATTTTTTTGATGGTTGAAGTGACACAGGTGTCACATTGGCTGACTTCGTTGCTGAAGTACCAGCAAATCGCATTCAAGAATGCGAAGAAGAACAAAACCCTGCATCACCACCATCATCCGCAGAAACCTGGGCACTATATACGGATGGTGCATCCAACGAAGATGGTGCAGGTGCAGGTCTGCGCCTCGTCAGCCCCGACGGCTAAGAACTTACCTATGCTATCCACCTCGATTTTCAAAGCACAAATAACGAGGCAGAGTATGAGGCTCTACTGGCCGGGCTGCGTCTGGCAGTCAAACTCGATGTCAAACATTTGGAAGCACACGTCGACTCACTATTAGTGTCAGGGCAGATACGCGGCGACTATGCAGCAAGAGGGGATATCATGATCCTCTACCTCGAACAAGCCTTGCAACTGAAATCAAAGTTCACCTCCTTCAATATCCACCATATCAACTGGAGTGATAACAAACCCGCGGATGCACTATCAAAACTTGCATCCACCAGCTTCCAACACCTGGCAAAAAAGGTACGCATCGAGGTTCTGCAAAATCCCTCAGTACCCCTGCGTAAAGTCACTGTCATCCAGTACGGTACAATATCCTGGATGACACCGATCATTGCATACTTACAATCAGGTGTTACTCCCGAAAGCAAGGCAGAGGCACGCAAGCTACAATACAAAGCGTGTCATTACCAAATGGGCGACGGTATCTTATACCGTAAATCATACCTGGGGCCACTCCTACGATGCGTCGACCCTCAAGATGCCACGTACCTTATTAGAGAAATACACGAAGGAATATGTGGCATACACGCAGGCCCACGCATGCACCTGGATGCAGTCAAAGTCTTGCGCAAGTGTTTCAATTGTCAGCGGCATGCTCCCAAGACCTTGCGCCCCAAGAACAACCTGATCCCCGTCACCACAGCATGGCCATTCCAAAAATGGGCAATCGACGTGGTAGGACCATTTCCAGACGCACCAGGTGCAGTGAAATTTATCATAGTGGTTGTTGACTACTTTACAAAATGGGTAGAGGCAAAACTGCTCGCCTCAACCACTGCTATGATAACGAGGAAATTCGTCTGGGAACACATCATCTACCGTTTTGGTCTACCAATGTGCATTGTCACCGACAACGGTACCAACTTCGCTGCCGATGACTTTCAAAAATGGCTAAAGGAGCTAAATATTGAACACATATTCTCCTCAGTGGCGCATCCGCAAGGGAATGGCCAGGTCGGGAGTATCAATAAAAGCTTAGTCGAAGGCATCAAAGCACGGTTGGGAACAGCCAGACGCGGCTGGGTTGATGAACTCCCAAGTATCTTATGGGCACACAGGACAAGCCCAAAGACAAGTAACGGTGAGACACCCTTCAGCCTGGTATATGGCACTGAAGCGATGATCCCCGCAGAAGTCGGCCTCCCTTCACCTAGGATGTTGGCTATCAACAAGATAGACAACAATGAGGAGCGCAGAGTTGACTTGGACCTCCTAGAAGAGAGGCGCGAAAACGCTGCCATCAACGAGGCTAAGTACAAAATCAAACTTGAAAAGTACTACAACGCACGCGTCCGCATTTGTACTTTCAACCCTGGAGACTACGTCCTTCGTGACAATGAAGCATCTAACGCAGAGCGCCCAGGGAAACTTGCCCCCAAGTGGGAAGGACCCTACCTCATCCAAGAGGTCCTGGGCAAAGGCGCGTACAAACTGCAAACATTAGAAGGCGAAGCTACCGCACGCACATGGAATGCACAACAGCTTCGACGTTGTTATATGTAAGCCATGTTTTTTTTTACATGTACCATGTAACCTATCGGGCCGCAGGCCATTTGCAAATAAATAAATAGACGATTCAATGCAATATTATTTATTTATTTCTATTACAAATGCGCGTTCCACTCTGCGGTATCCACAAAAACAGATTAGCAAAATCTTCATTCGCGTTACCCACACAGAGTGGTAACCACACGCAACTATTATAATAGGCCAGCAATGGCAACACTGTCTATCCGGCTGGATAAAGTTTTCATACTTTCATATCATCTAGATATGCAAAAGGCAAACACAGACCTAGTGTTAATTCACTTTAACATTAACTCATATAAGTTCACACATGCAAGTAGTAAAAACACTTGTATAAACTGAAACGTTTCAAACTTTATATTCAAAAAATTCCTACACCTACGCGGTGCACAAGGGATTTACATAAGGTTTTTTGACATTTACAATGAGGACACAACAAAAAGCACGCAGGCCAGCCTAGTCTTTCTTTGTGCCGCTGGAGCCCGCACCATCCTTGCCCTCAACAGCAGGCTTTTCCTCATCGTCCTCATCAGCATACAACACCCGCAAGCGGTCTACATAGTCCTCTGCTTCTAGGCACTCATTAAGGTCCTCAAGAGCAGTAATGGACGTCTCATTATACGCCGCAACCGCAACCGCAGCAAGAAGCGCTTCAGTATCCACACCGTGGAACCCGGATCGCTCATCAGTATATTGGCCCTGGGCCATAACATTCATATGAGCAATGCAGCGATTGTAGCCAGCTTTAAAACCAGCATCCCAGGCGCGCTCCTTAATCTTATTGACACCTGATACGTTCTCAGGTGCGTCAAGAATGGACGTAACAATCTGCGAAACAAGAATACTACGGTTATCAAAGGCAAACCTAAAAAAGATAACAAAGATAACGGATACTTACATGTCCGATCCCATGCATGCGCATCCATTCACGATCGATCCGGAGCAGCTCAAGTGAAGAAGCAAGGCTATCTCTAGCCTCTGCAAGCTCTCTTACCCGCGCTTCAGCATCAGCAGCACGAGCAGAGACCTCCTCAATAGTATCTCCCCGGCTCCGTACTTCAGCCTTTCAACAAGGGAAACACAAGTATACAAAGATAATCAACATACTTGTAAAACATGTACAAATTCAAAAACACGAGAGACTTATACCTAGAGGCCCAGGATAGTTTTGATTAAGTTCGAGCGGTCAACATTTGCCCCTTCAAGAGCCCTTGCAGCGCGGGCTCTGCCTCTTTGGCCTCTTCAAGATCCCTTGCAGCGCGGGCCTCCGCTTCTTTGGCCTCTTCAAGAGCCTTTGCAAGGCGACCTTCTGCTTCCTTGGCCTCTTGAGCAGCCACAACAGCTGCGGCTTTTTCTTTAACCAACGCAGCATTCGCTGCCTTGGCATTGGTAAGCTCCTGACGAACATGAAAAAGAATTTCATTCTGTTTGGCCCAAGATTCTTTCCAAGTCTTGCGCTCATCAGATATCGTCTTGCGCTCATTAGAAAGAATTTCTTTCCAACTCTTGTGCTCATCAGAAAGCAATTTTGCAAGGGTACGAACCTGTTTAAGTTCAACAGTGGCAGCCCACTCCTCAGTCTGCTTACGCTTTTCAAAAGTAGCCATATCCCTTTCAAGCTACTCTGCACCCTCACGTGCAGCCTTCACCAACCCGTCAGCCTCGGCACGCAACCGCGCATTTTCCTCCTCCCGGCGGCCCAGCACCTTGTAGTTGTCCAAAATGGCATTCGCCATTATGGAACTCCCCACAAGCATGGAGGAGAGTTGGTTAATCTGGACCTCAGTTGGCAAGGCACGGGCCCGATTGACTTCAAATGGGGTGCCCAAACCACCCAAAATCTCCCTACACGCGGAGGGGTCATCAGAGATATCATCCCCTTGCATTACAGTCCATGGAGGGCGGTGATAGGTCATGGCCCGATCTTCAGTATAAGTGCGGTAATAAAACTCCACTTCAGTCTCTTCAGGCTGAATGGGAGTCTCTGTAAAACCCGCACCCCCAGAAGCGGAACCAGAAGCCTTCTCAGCAGCGGGAGATTTCTTGCTTCTAGTATAAGAATACTTCAAGTGAAGCTCCTCTGTATCCTCTGGGGTGATAACATTATCATGAGAATCCACTGTATCATATATCTGAGCCGCAGGCCCCTTCCCAGTATCCTCCACCCGCGCAGAGGGCTCAGGCACCACTTTTACCCCCACATCCGCAGCTTTGTCACGCGGAGGGGAATGAGGAGCATCAAAAATGTAAAAACCTTCATCTTGCGGTTCTGTAATCAAAGCAAAAAGGCTTTAAACTACAAGTACAAAAACAATACTTGTAAAAATTATGAACTACTTACCAGAAGCAACCACAGGTTCAACAGACTTCAGAACAGCCTTCTGTCGGGTCTGAATTTTCGGTTTCTTCTTCTCACCAGCATCAACAGCCTTATCTGCCTTTCTCTTCTTCTCATCAACCGGTTTGGAACCCGCAGACGTCCCACCTGCAACCGCACCACCACCTGGAATACCCAAACCCTCAAGGGTGTTAGATACTACCACGTAATCGGTATATCTGCGGAAATGAGAGCGAGAGATACCTGCCGCCTGCGGGACCAAAGGCGGAACAGCAGGAGCCTCAGGTTTCTTCACACCGCGACCCCGCACGGGTTTATCCACATGCTTCTTCTCCGCATGTTTTTGGGGCGCACCCTCTGACTCAAATTTACTAAGGACCCCAAGGGTGCCTACATATAGAAAATCAGCAAGGTCAGCCGTATAAGGCAACAAAGAATGTTATGGCTTATACCTTTGCCTTGCGGCAGGGGTGCAACCAGTGCATCGCGTTTAGGAACGCGGAACTTATGGACGATGGTCAGGTTAAAACCTTCACCCGCCGGACACTTAACAATATCCACCTTGCCGGTAAAGGTTGGATCAAATATCTTCCACAACTCAGCAACTTCTGATAATACACATACAAATCAATAACAAGCAAAGGAATAAAGAAACCACACAAACGTAAGAATACTTACCACCAGTTTTTTCCCGCACAACGGGATTTGCATGCTTATCAGCCCTAGTCAACATCATCCGCAGCACCCACAACTCATCATTATTCAGCTGCCTATTCTCAATAGTCCTCAATCTTGGAAACCACTCCGCGGTCTCCGCACTAGGAATAGTTATATCCTCCGCAGGGATAGGCTCATTGACATTCCGCAAGGTCATACCAACAACAACCGCGGCAACCTTAACAAAAAAGAACTTTCTCTTCCACGTCGTAATACCCTTTGGTGGAGTCATCAACTTGGTGCTTCCATACCGTTGACTGAAAGAGAAGAAGTCGGTGTTCACCGTCAATTGGCAGAACCCCCGGAAATTATCAACGGTAACCGACAAACCAAGAGCACGAAAAGTGTACTCAAAGTTTCTAATACGTATCATCCCAAAAGGGCTCATCTGGGAGATATGGACCTTGTAATACTCCAAGACCTCAGCGACAAAAACGGTTAATGGTAAACGAAGGTTACCATCAATGAAAGAATCGGCCCACATGGTGACATGACCGGCCGGAGCACAGGCACAGGTATTACCTTCCTGAAGATAAACAGCCCCAAACTCCTGGGGCATTTGGATGCTGGTCATCAGTCGGGTGAACGACGCCCTAGACCACTTCAATACTGGTAGCCCACCACCAGGTGCACTACCACCATCGTCCTCTTCTTCCCCAACCACTGGAGAAGAATGTTCAGGGTTTTCACCCTCCACATTGTGTGGGTTAGATGGTTCAGCCATCGAGGAATATAAAAAAAAGAGAAGTATTGAGTTTGCAAGAAAACTCAGAAAACAACCGGAATTACAGACAGGTCAGTCGGAGAAGATGAAGGGAACACGCTTCTTTCACCGGAAAAATTTGAAAAATTTGAATAAAGTGAGGAAACCACAAACGGTTTCCCCTTATATACTCATCGCAATTAATGCGATGCAGTAAACCGACTCAGCACGTTCAAAAGAGTCGAATTACAGGGTGACACGTGTTCAGCGACGCTTCCGCTGACGGTTATCACGCGTGCGTGGCCGCCCACGTGCCTGACAGAAAAGACCTTTACACTACTTGCTACAGTGCAGTTATGACCTCGGGCAGTGCAAACGTCCTTTCAGATCATCACATGTCAGAATCCTACCAACTTTCAACAACCCACACGTGCCATCAACCACGTAGGCAGCACAAAAGCGACAAACATTATCCAAACATAAGCGGCATGCGGTTTCTCTGGTTTACCGCACCATAACCCATACCGCATGTCGTTTTTTACATACCCCTCAAAAAAAGGCAAAAATATATATATCTTTAAATTATATAAGGGGGTATAAATAATAACCGCACATACCCACCAGCACACGTGGAATATGCGGAGATGACACACACGAGCCCGCACAGGTGTGTCAGATACTCAGAACCAGCATGGTTCTTTGGACTGCGAAAACCGCTTCTCAGGATGCGATAAACCGCACCCCATGTAAGCTTCTTCAAGCTTCAAAGCCCTCATTTCCGGTTCACAACCACGGAGGGAACGCAAACAGCTTCTCCTTAAGGAAAAGGACAAGTATGCTGAGCAACCGCACATCAGCAACCCTGTCTCCTGAACCTTCATGAGCCACATCCAGGCTACAAGACTTCTAGAGGCGAGTTCTTTGCTGCAAACCGCAACCACTCATGAGTAGTTGCTACAAATCGCAACTATGCGAACGGTAGCTACGGAAGAGCCACAACTAAACCACCACGCGGTGGAGCAAAGCTACTTCAAAGAAAACTGCTTTTCAATTAAGCATGAAGGAAAGTGGCTACAAAACGAATGCGGGAGAGTTTCAACCAACTTCCCAAGTATCTAAGGTGATCTCCTCCGGCAATACTACTTAAAGGAAAACTACTTCCCACCAAAGCGTGAAGGAAAGTAGCTCCAGAACAGTGGTAACAAGTCTGCTTATGACTAGTTACCCACCTATGGACCGTATAGAATAAACAATGGTGGGCACAACCCTGCCTATGACCATGTTTATCTGCCCATAGTCCAGATTCACATTGTTCGACCAAACACGGCCAACAATGACGCAACTACCCCACGTTTCTCAAACAAACATGGCCAACAAGGTGCAGCAACGAGGTAACCGCAAAGGACGTGTGGTTACTAGAGAGCTAAACCTCAGAGGACGTGCGGTTACTTGAGAGATAAACCGCAGAGGACGTGCGGTTACTAGAAAGCTTAACTGGAGAACACGAACACCCCACAAAACAGGGATCATCATTGCATGTCCAGTTGCTGAACATAGAGCTTGAGCAAAGTACTTATAACTTTGCACTAGCTAACGCAGAGGTTACAACTAGAGTGGCAGAGACAGACATCTACCGGCACGATCTCAATGGTTGGTTCGAACCCTGCTAACACATTTAGTCACCGTTTCAAAGGTTGGTTCGAAACACCAACAGGTGGCTGATGACATCAGGAAAAGGTAGACCAAGAGTCAAGTCCTTGGCTGAGAATTCCGCATCAGACGGAACTTGCTCACCAGACATCCTTCTTAGAGGAAGAAACAATCCACTCGAAAGGCCTACCGACCTAACGGACTGACAACCGAACGGTCAAACAACTAGAAAGAGGAGCCATCCAAATTGCCCAAATTCTACCTTCTAGACACCATAGTCCAGTATTCCTCCCACATGCAACTTGCATAAGGAAGAAACACTAGACTGGGGGGACTTGAAGGGGTATGGTCCCAGATCTCGCGTCTGCATGACCGCGAATGACCATTACCCTTACCAAAACCCCCACCAGCAATAAACTTACATGTGTCCGTGCGGGCACGCGCGAACACAGCAATCCAGCCTGTCCAGTGATGAGAAGACTTACCTTAAGTACGGAAACAAATGTTACACATGGCGATGCGGCCTGGCACCGCATCCTATGAACATTTTCGCCACGACAAGGGGTCTGGACAACAATAACAGTCACATAGCGGCGATGCGGCATGGCACCGCATCCCGCATGCATCTTGGATAGAACAAAGAACGCGGGAACAACGTCTGTAACCGCAAGCAGAGATGCGACCTGGCACCGCATCCTGCCTACAAGGCAAGTGGGTCTGACACTCAGTGCAAGTGGCACTGTGAACAGTCACCTACTAGCCCACGTATGTGCAACAGTCTGACACCACAGTAGGACATGGCATCCTCCCCATGACTGACAGGTCCGACACACCTACAAGTAGCTGTGCGATGTCAGGCTAGCTACTCAACTACCCTCCTTCACTCCTCGGCTATAAATACTCACCCCAAACCAGGTTTGAGGTATCACTTCTCAACTCTCTCACTACTACTACTATCACACTTTGCTTCCCAAGCAAATTACTGATTCTCACGCCGGAGAGTGGTAACAAGGAGCACCCCCCACCCCATCCTCCTTGTTACGAGTCACGGATTATTTCCTTCTGCAGGAAACCCACCACCAGACGATCCAGCCAAGCGATCCTCGGAAAGAAGGGATCAACCCTCTTGACGAGATCAGTGAGTTAACCCCACCAGGTTAACCATTGTTTCATCAATAATGTATTCCACATCTGCAATCTGAAGAAATGTCTAGCCGATGAATCGCTAGCTATACCACATACGGATGTGCACATAGATGAGAGCTTGAAATTTGTGGAAAAACCTTTGTCGATCTAGGATCGACAGGTTAAGAAGCTTCGAAGGAAGCATGTGCCAATTGTAAAGGTTAAATGGGATGCCCGTAGAGGTCCCGAGTACACATGGGAGGTAGAATCCACAATGAAAGAAAAGTACCCTCATTTATTTCAGTAAATCTCGAGGTCAAGATTTCTTTTAAGGGGGTGAGGATGTAACACCTCATAATTTTATGTCTAATAAAATAAAGACACGTGTCATGTAAGGCAAACGTGTTATAAACCCGGATCAAGTTGAAAGATGTACGGTAGGATTTAAAATTGTCGACATGTTAAATAATACCTCTGAGCGACCTCTTTATAAATCCCAAACTTTAATGTATTTTATAAACATCTGATATTTAAATCCGGTTAATTCTGATAAATGCAAAATTCAAATTTGCACAAGAATTGGATCCTATGAGTGGTTATGACAAATCTTACATTCAAGACTCTTTCAAAAGAATCCAAGACAACATAAGTGCATGGCAAGGCTTTCATGGCTTTTCAGAACTGATCAAGTGGCCCCATTCTGATGTCAAAGACCTTGGATCCGTATTACCAAAGTTGCATGGCCAAAGCCTAAAAGTTTGCAAATTTTTGTCTTCTGAGCATCGGTTACGGACCGTATGGTATAAGGCTTACGGTCCGCAAGGACTGTAACTGGGCATTTCAGATCAGAGCTGATTGCGGACCGTATCAGGTTGGACTTACAGTCCGTAAGAGTTGGATACGGACCGCAAGGGTGTTCGCTTACGGTCCGTAAGACTGTCGCTGGCAGTTAAAAATTGGTAGTTGCCTGTTATACCCGGTTACACCGCCTTACTTGCATGGTTTTCGAAATACAGGAGTTGGGCCAGTGGTTTTACATGCATAGGGACACATGGGAACATCAGGAAATAATTATAGACTTAGGTTTGATGACCTTGTAACAAGTAGTTCACTATATAAGAACTTGAAGTTGCAACATTTGAACTTGCACATTTGAAGATCATTCAAGGCACTTCTCTGGAGCTTCTCTGGTCTTCAACAAGTTTCCTTAGGATCCATAATCGTGCTTAGGACCTTTGTAAGTGTACTTAACTTCCTAATTTCAGTTATAATTAGCTTAATGACCATAAGTCAAACTTATCGTAACTAAGGTTTGACTTCGTGATTAATCACTAATGGTCCAGTCATTAGTTAAATTAAAAGTAGCTTGGAGTTGGTAATTATGTGGGTAATAAACCCTTAAAAGGGCACCCTCTGATTCCCACTCTAACTAGGTCAATTGTCAGGTCAAAGTTAATCATAAAAAGTCAACAGAAAGCAAATTTTCGCATAAACACATAATTAGCAATGTATAAGCTATGGAACCTATTTTATCATTCATATAACTTGCTAATTAATGTAAGAACATGTCTAAGCATGTTCAACCCGACAATTTTCAATATAAGCTCGGTTCGGAACTGAAAGTCACATAAGTGGACTTTTGCTTTGACTTTCAGTTCTGACCCAATGTAGCATGTTTTAGAAATGCCTTAGAGCTTTATTAGGACCAGGTTACATGTTAGTATAACCCTCTGTGATTATACAACTTGGTTCATTAGTTATTCGATTCATATGCATGTTTCCGTTATATGCCTAAATATTGACCATAATGCCCATTTGACCATAAAACAAGCATTTTAAAAATGTGAGTGGACAATAATCCTTATTACTGATTTATAAACATGTCCTTAAATTTCCACATCGGTTGGAGGTCTAGATTAAGAGTTATGCTCAATAGCGTAATTAGAAAGCTTTTTATTAATTAAACGGCGTGATTAGCATAGAGCCCATCTAAACCCAATTTTTGATACCAAACTTTTTACCTACTGATGTAAAATAATATTTTGTGATTTTTGAAGATTTTTATTTATTTTTAGGCTGAGAATAACATAGGGTTATAGCTTTAATTCGGTAATTGTCGATTTTGCCCTTTTGGCCTATAAAATGAGTTTTACATATTATTTTGATACCAAACCTTTTGCTACTGATTTTATATTATAAATAGAATATTTTGAGTCTTCTGGAATGATAAAAATATCAACTTTTCTTTAAAAACCCGGAAATCGCTTAAAACCGTCTTTTTACGCGTTTAAAACGCATTGTATGTATTAAAACCATTTTTCTCATATAAGACTTAATACCTACTGATGTTTTAAGAAAATTTTTATATCTTAACAGTGAGCAAAAGTTTTAAACTCATATTCCCGATTTTAACCTTTAAAACTTATGTAAAATTACCGAAATGCCCCTACGGTGC
Organism: Helianthus tuberosus; assembly: GCA_030545235.1. Lineage (NCBI taxonomy): Eukaryota > Viridiplantae > Streptophyta > Magnoliopsida > Asterales > Asteraceae > Helianthus > Helianthus tuberosus. Next base: position 22,828,504 of record CM060420.1, on the reverse strand, counting down.
ATAGTTTAGTTATAAAAGGTAAATTTCACCTATATACCATACCCTACTGTTATGACTTATAAAAATAAATATTTTTACTGATTATATCAGACCTGAAACTCAGATTTATATTTAAACTCTTTTAGAAGCTTTAAAATGACCAAAATGCCCCTACATGGCATAGTTTGAATTTGAATCCATTTTGGGCATAATGGAAGGTATCCTACTGATATCACAACATATTTAAGGCATATTAACATAGAAAACATGTTCATGAATCATTTGGTTACCCGTTATGCATTATTCGCATTCGGTGCGGTTTATGTAACTAGTTTGCATAAATTAGCCGAAATAAGTCAAACCTTATCGTTTTTATCTCAAAATCCAGAATGTGTTTAGTTTACCCATATTATACAAGTATACAAACTTTTCGGGTCTAAACCACACTCTAATCCGGTCATCGCTTAATCGTGCGTTTTGAACCGTATATCTTCTTTTAAAACTAACCGGTCTAAGTTAAGGCTTAATTAAGACCTGTTAGGAATCTAATAGGTTATTAAAAACCTTCGTTCCAGATTAGGAGCCCAGTAAAAGCTACTTGCACTCACTATTTGTGAATTATACTTGCTCAGGTAAATACTCTTAACTTATTTTCCCTATACGGGCTTGGGATACGGTATTATAATAATACCGCTTGGTCGGGTGTGTAGTCATTTAAATCGGATTGTGATTAATGTATTTAAATAACTCGTTTTAATCTGTATTATTTGGTGTATGGCCTTTGGGGGTTAAAATACCATGTCCCGGATATCCTTGGCATCATTCAAAGAATTGGCCATGACCTAAGCACGGGGTGTAGGCATACACCTGACAGTTGCATTATGTAAAAACTGGTAATCCGCTTAAAGGAATCAACCTTGTGGGCATTATACCTGTGGCGTGTCAGTTAATCTTGTCCGGCTCTTCTAATCGGCCCTGACGAACGACAAATAAGTAAAACTGTATACAAGATTATTTTGAAATAATTGTCCCACGTTATAAAAGATATTTTGTGCCGTGTGAATTCAAACTAATTTTCTTAAACTCTTTTCAAAATGAGTCAGTTAATTGTATTTACCAGTGTAAACTGACGTATTTTCCAAAAAGTCTAAGTGCAGGTACTAGTCGAAATAGGCTGGCTACTCCTGGCATCATTAATCAAGTCTTGCAAGCTCTAGATGTTAAAGTCTGTTAAACAATGATCTTTTTATCTTTTGATCCGCCTGTGGATCCTTTACAGTCCGTTTTTAATACTTTGATATTACTATTTATTCGGTTTGTAATGTGATTCATCTTTTGCTTCCGCTGTGCATTTAAATTGTGTTGTTTGACTATGATGATATCAACTACGTCACGATACTCCCCACCGGGCCCACCGGTAATACATGGAAATATCAGGGTGTGACAGCTGAAAAAGACTAATACGGCGAAATCCCAATCGTCAAAAGTCAAAAATGCCAGGGAGAGAAGAAAGGTACTCGCCATTCCTCTAAATCCTGGTGTGATTATGTAGTGGTGTCTGATTCGTTGGAAGGACTTGCACCTGTAGTTGTGAATAAACCGAAGGCGGAGCCTTGGGATACTGCAGATATCCCTGCCTCTAATCCTAAAGATCCAATTGACTTAGAATCCAGCCCTGAATCTCTGTCGAAGACGAAGACAGGGAAGAGGCAACAGGTTGAAACTAAGGCTGAGATGCAGCCTACTAAGAAGATACCAAGGAGAAAAATTAACAAGCGAGGCATCCTAGACGCTTTTATTACAAAACCTCCTCTAGGTGAGTGTCTTCGTCGCACGAGCAAAGTGCATATTAAATGTTAATACGTACTATGCTCGTGCAGAAAAGGAAACTCCAGCTGCTAGTGCGGAGCCATCATCTGTTGTTAATGTGGACCTCCTGCCCTCACCACCTTGTGCGCCGACCAGTAAACAGCCAGAATGTTCCAAAGCCGTTGGTGATGAGGCGGAGAAGGTTGTTGAGGTGAAGAATCCAAAAGTAGAAAAGTCTGCTGACGTTGAATCAGAGAAGGTTGTGGATCCAGAGACTACGAATGTTGATGCTACTCATCCGAAGTCTCCTGAAGTTGTGGCGCGTGATCCAGAGAAGGGAAAGTCAGTTCGTGAAGACCCGGTGTTTACTATCCCTGCCTCTGCTACCCTTCTTGTGACACCCGGCTTTTCAGGCCGTACCTGTGACACCTGTGCCTCCACGACCATCAAACAAATACCAAACTAATGAAATATTATATTTCATACTTGGGATTTGTATAAATATGTGTATCATTTGCACATATCAATTCTTGTTCGATTTCGGGCTCTAAATCGCTTTCTGGAAGGTTATACGCGCACTGATGCGTAAATATAACCAGTTTAATGCAACAAACACTCCAGAATAGTGACATAGGCTTAAAATACCTTAAGTAACCTTTACATAACTTAGAAATAAGTCTTGGAGGGTTTGGTGTGCCGAAATCAAGTTTATTCGCTTATAGGGACTAAAATCGACAAACTGCGAAAGTATGCCGATTCATACTGTAACAGACATTCTGGAACATGACCATAAGTTAAACATGCCCTAAATATCCTTTACATAACTTAGAAATAGGCTTTGAGGGGTTCGGTGTGCTAAAATAAACTTTTTGGTCATTCAGGGACTAAAAGCGTCAAAAAGTGCATAAGTTTGCATTTTCACGCATATCTTACGTTCTGAATACATCCGGACATCCAAAACTTTATGTGAGCATTAAAATATTTTATTTTAGTGTTTGGCATGATAAAAATCCATTCGTTGCGTAATTTGGATCGTTTTTGCGTCTGTTACGACTCCCGTCGTAATTAATCGAACAACGCAACCGTACAACCAAACGAACCGACATCCGAGATATTTTTGAGCTTTTTTTGAGTTCCCTACACTTTAACATCATTTTAGAGCCTTAAAATGTGGTTAACGGGGCTTAAACGTGTCAAAATGCATCAAAAAGCAAGTTTGGAGTCTTAGGGGCCTGTTTTGCCAAATTTCAAACTTGCTGGTCTGCAAGGTCCTTACGGACCGTAAGGGAAGTTGCATACGGTCTGTAAGCAGCCCCCAGATACCAGAAACTGATTTCCAGCTATTTCCAGCTGTTCCCCATGGTTGCAAATGGTTTTTGAAGTTCCTCTGGGCTGGTTTTGAGTGCCCAAGGTATTGCAAAACAGGGGGTGCAAGTGTAGGGCCAAGATCAAAGCTCACTTTACGAAAAACGATCCTTACGGTCCTAGAAAACCTATAAATAGCCCACCCCCACTTCACTTGAACTCACACCTTTGATTTATTCAGCTCTAAGTTGGGGTCTTGTGCTCCATACCTGAGTTGTTTAAATCAAAACTTCCATTCTTGGACCTTTTGTAAGTCCTCTTTCATTCTTTTATGTGTTTTAGCACGAAAGTCAAACAGTGTTTGACTTTCTACATTGACCAGTTTATGGTCAATGCGAAGTTCGTTTTAACTTCATAACGTGAGCGTAATCACGATGGTTATAGTCCCTAGTGACTATACCTACTGATTACCACGTTATCTAGGCTTAGTGACGAGTCGTAGTTTCGGCCAAAATGCGTATTCTTGCGTATTTTTTAACCAAACTACTTTTAGGTATCAAAACCATTTGTTTTGGATACCAAACCTATTTTCTAAATTCGTTAAAGATGTTTTAACATGTTTAACTCGTCACTTTTAGAATTGTGCTTGTCTAGGGTCGTAAAGGTAAGCGATCTAAACAATCGCTTATACTTTCAAACCAAACCCATTTGGTCGATCATTAGGATCCGACCAAACACTTTAGGTGACCATAGTTTTATAGGGAATAACCTTCCGAGGTTATACCTTATGGTCACATCGTTCAAGTAGTTGTATGATAAGTAGTTTATATGCCTTAAGAAAATTACCAAAATGCCCTTTTTACGCCAAATTTCATTTTAAGCCTATGTAACGTAACTTTTGACATCTAAACTGATTTAGCAACAATATTAGACTTGTTAAGGCATATTTTACTTGTAATAGGACTAGTTAAGCGGCCCGAGCGCGTTTTACGCAAACGACGCGTTAAAGTAGCATAAGCTACCTAAACGGGTCGTAATGGGTCGTAAGCACTTAGGTTAGGTTTCATTTTAGTATGTAGGCGTTAAACCATATCATATGAGTTCCAACACTCATTTGGTTTACGAAACCTCCTACTATCCAATCTCCCGATTTAGGTCCGGTTATTTATGTAGTTATCTATATAGGGTGCCGTTTGATTCCGTGATCCCTCTAGCTTTGCTTGGTTGTTGTTCAAGACTTCTAAGCACCCTCAAGTGAGTACATAGTCCCCTCTTTTACTGTTTTCAAACATTTTGGGGTGAAACACATGTGCCTACTTGTTATTTTCATGCTTTCCATGTTTTCATATCATATACTTGCTATGTTCATTAGTACACTATTAGTACATGATTTCACTATGTTTTGCTATGTATGTTTACTTAACATGCTAGCACATTGTTTTACATTACATTTCTTTTGCTATGTATGTTTACTTAACATGCTAGCACATTTTTTACATGACTTTTTCTGCTTTGTATGTTAACTTAGCATACTTAGTACATTGTTTTACATTGCATCTCTGTTGCATATGTTCTCGTAACATATGGACACATTGTTTTATATCTCTACCTTGTATGTTCACTTAGCATACTAGGTACATTATTTTCATAAAAAATGCTTACATTTGGTATATCATTTGGTTTGTTTAACGGGACTAAATTACATTCATTAACACCGATCATGCCGCTCGGTAGTAGGTAGTGGTACCATAGGACTTGACAAATCCCATTCCTAAAACCCTAGGTTTGTTTGGGTGGAAGGAATGACCGAATCGGAAACCATTTCTTTTAATAACCTTAACTCTAAGGTTATCTGTGTGTCTCAAGGCTTGAATGTAGGCGTTTAACATAACCGCATAGATGTTGTATCAGTAAAGCATGCATTATTCTATAAAGCATAACTTTTGATTTATTCAAATACTTTGTTTTGTACATTTTTACTTATGGTTTAAGTAGTCTCATTTTACTTACCATACATAACTTTTGTTTACACGTTACATGATTTACATTTGATGGTTTTCACACAAACATTTGACATTTGACTATACATAAACATTTTTACATTGGTGGTTGGTTTTGTTTAAGTGATTTAAATAATGAGGCGTGTGTAATAAGATAAAAGCATGGTGGATACGCCACTGGTACTTCCTACATATATGTGCTTTTATAGTATCACATATCGAAGCGTTATTTAAACCATTTCAATATTTGACATATTACATTTTACACAAATGACATATTTTCACTAAACAATTGTTTTACAAAACAACTCATTTTATTCAAACTCATTTTACTTAGTTATTCATTTAACCTTACATTACTCTTTTACATATCATCTACTTTATCATCGATTTTCAAATGATTTATAAAACAAAACATTTTACAAGGATCATGACTGACTTTTGTTAAACAACTTTTTCTAAACTTATAAGTCATGAATCCTATTTTCACAAAACCTATGTATCTCACAGGCATTTTTATGCTGATGTACCTATTTTCACATGTGTTTCAGGAAATGATGCATAGGATTGATCAAGATATACTTAGGCGGACTTGGGCCTTAGTGACAATAAAAGATGCAAGACTAGGTAATTATGTTATGCTTCTTTGTTTGATAAGACATTGTAACTCTTTTAATCAATAAAAAAAAATTTCAATTGTCCATGTGTTATGAAACAATGATTTTGTTACAACATTCCCCGACGATTCCGCCACGTTTTGTTGTTTTACGTGGTCGGGGTGTGACAGAAGAGTTGGTATCAGAGCTCATGGTTATAGGGAATTAGGTTATTAGTAATGCTTTGACCTAGTCTATAACCTTCCTAGGACCCTAACGCGAGTTTACTTGCGTTTAGTCATAAAACAATACCGTCACCTATCCTTAGGCGACAACCACAACAAGAACACAAACTTCAAAACCGCTTTGAAAACCAATCATCTATTCTAGGATGATTAATTACTAGGTTTTGAACCCTCTAAGTTTTCAAATCTCGTCAAGGCTTTGGGTTCTAAATAATGTGAACACGTGTAAACTAGAGTGTTCGTACAAATCCGCAGTATCGGACTGGTCACTCTTACTTGGGAACTCTTGGGGTGAGAGTCCACTTATAGGCAAGCATGTCTTCAGCGATACATTATTATGACCCGCTTGCTTTGATTTGTCACCGTCTCATTTGTTTGCCTTAGGTAACAAACAAATGATCGCAATTTTTATGCGTTGCCATTCTGTTTTGATTATCCGATAACCTTTCACTTGTTTCTTCCTATGTCTTTCATTTTCTGCTAGAATGTCTCTTCATCGCGATGACGCCTAGATATCCGAGCAGACTGCCAAATTCGCTCAGCGAATAGGCGAAGTCGTCCTGAAGACTGTTGAATTAGCTACTACCATGTACCATCTCCAGGAAGAAGCCACTCAAGAAGCATCAAAGTAAGCAGAAGTCAAGCCTGCACCAAAATCAAGGAAGCGTAAGGCTTCAAGGAAACCCAGAGCAGTTACACCTAATCAAGCGGGACCTAGCCAAGTGGCAGTGCCACTAGCTAGGGAGTCGTACTTAGGAGCTGCTCCATGGTGCAAACGATGCAACCGTCATCATTCAAACCTCATACCCTGCTTCAAATGTACCTACTGTGGACGGTGGGGACATTTGGTTTACGTATGCCGCTTTGCTATCCAAAACAAAGCTGCTATAAACCTTGTTGCTGCTCAACCTCCTGCCAGGAAACCTTATGCCAGTACTGCACTGATGTGCAACAAGTGTAATGCACCTCACCGAGCTTACCTGCAGTGTCGTCTGTGTGCATCATGTGGACGACTCGGTCACCTGGAAAATGCTTGTCAATTCAACCCAATCCAAGGTGGTCCAAACCAACCTCAAGCCAACCCTACTCCAGCTCGTTTACCATCTAGTACTTGGTACAACTACGGCGAGACGAGCTATTTCAGGAGCAAGTGAACAGAGATTGTCAATGCAAATCTGACCCACGGATGAGCATTTGGCTGAGTATAAGATGTTGCTGTTTTAATCTTAAGCTTTTGTTTCTTTGTTTTTCTTGTAATGTGAAACAATCTAATTTGTCTATAAATAAATTGTTGTTCACAATTCTGATGTACATGTGTAGTTACATATGTGTATGGCATTTCCCTATAATACCTGCATTAAGGAACTATGTTCCTTACAAACTACTCTTGTGAATTTCCCATTCTTGTGTTTGCTCATGATTCCCTTGGAAAATTCTAAGTACTCGTTTCATCCTAAGAAACGAAGTACAGGAAATAAAGTGACATTATGAGTAATCGTGCTTTTGCACATCTGTGCCTTTGAATCCTTGGTTAGATAACTAAGGGTATTTTCAAATCTCATACCCATTACGTTCTGATTTTTTTCAACATACAAAACATAAGTTTTCAAAACAACCTTCTTGATTTCAAAAACATTTTATATATAGTTCGAAAACATTTTTAATATAGTGTATTTACTTAACATACCAAATGCATGATTTCAAAAGCATTATCTATGTTTTCAAAAACAACCTCCATGATTTCAAAAATATTGTCTATGTTTTCAAAAACAACCACCATGATTTCAAAAACATTATCTATGTTTTCAAAAACAACCTCCATGATTTCAAAAACATTGTCTATGTTTTCCAAAACAACCTTCATGATTTCAAAATGTTTCATATAGTTTTAACCCAGTATAATTATTTATATCAAGTGCATGATTTCAAAAGCATCATTCATGATTTAAAAAAAAACCTTATACATAATTTCAAAATTCATCTCGCATAATTTTAAAACATTTTTATAAATATACCTACCTAATACACCTACTTTATGATTTCAAAAAGTATAATGTAAGATTTCAGAAACATTAAACACATTTTTTTAGAACTCCATGCATAGTTTTCAAAAATATTTTTATCATACATTAACTTTACCTTCAAATTCTGCTTCATATGTCACCTTGACATATCCAGCATCTCAACTTCATAAGCATTTTTACTTAATGTTTTGACTTAAGCACATCCAGTGCAAGGTTTCAAAACATCTTCAACTTCTAAAATCCATATAGGATCTTCTTATCTCTACAATTAGATCCTTGTGGATAATTATCGTTCAAATCAGAGTCCTTAATTGGATTCATTGTGTACTTTAATTCGAACATTTCGGTTCCTTATAATCGAAATCGAATTTTCTCTTTAAGATCTTTCTATCTTGATAGTTAGATTCTTGCTAATGTTTAAAGTACCAAATGAAATCCACGGAATGGATTCCTAGTGTGCTTTAAATACATGTGCGCAATTAACAAAACAAATTAACAAATTAAAGATCTAGATAAACAATTATGTGATTAGGTGTTTATGCATTATGTGTTTTCTTTTATGCATTTTTGTGTTTTTGTATACTCTGGATATTCGTTATCCAAATCCTCGTAGAATCTTTCATATCTTCATATGAGGGATTCGTAGAAGGATATTCAAAAAGGTACTACCTTAAATCCTTATTGGGCTTCTACGTGATAGTCAAGACCCTTGGATTATATAGTACCACTCCATGATTCATAAGAGACCCTTTTAGTGGTCTAGTCAAAAAGATTGATTCAGAATCTTGTTAAGAATGACATATGGTGATATATCTGAACAGACTCCTTGGAAGTCTATTTAAATCATTTATTGATTTAATTAAAAAGGACCCTATGGTGGTCTAGTCACAATCTTCACAGGCTCGTTCATTGTTTTCTTCCCCTACACATTATAAGACGCACTACATGACTATGCAACGGATTACGTAATTATGGATGCATACATAATTACGAAGTTCAGTGCACGGAAACAACGGTAAGACTTATTATGTGTAAGAACCAATAGTGACAACCATAACGAAATGTAAACAATGTAATGGAGGTACGGTGGACGCACCAATAACACTTAATAGACTTATATATAAGTGTCCCTCCTACATTGTAAGCATGATGTTATTTAAAGTTACTAGAAGTTCAAGAACTCTATCCAGTGTTGTTCGATCTTTTCAACTTCATGTTTCAAGCACTCACAAGTTTCCTCTAAATAAAATTTCGGGACGAAATTTCCTGAAGTAGCGGAGACTGTGACACCTGTGCCTCCACGGCCATCAAACAAATACCAAACTAATGAAATATTATATTTCATACTTGGGATTTGTATAAATATGTGTATCATTTGCACATATCAATTCTTGTTCGATTTCGGGCTCTAAATCGCTTTCTGGAAGGTTATACGCGCACTGATGCGTAAATATAACCAGTTTAATGCAACAAACACTCCGGAATAGTGACATAGGCTTAACATACCTTAAATAACCTTTACATAACTTAGAAATAAGTCTTGGAGGGTTTGGCGCGCCGAAATCAAGTTTATTCGCTTATAGGGACTAAAATCGACAAACTGCGAAAGAAAGCCGATTCGTACAGTAACGGACATTCCGGAACATGATCATAAGTTTAACATGCACTAAATATCCTATACACAGCTTAGAAATAGGCTTTGAGGGGTTCGGTGTGCTAAAATAAACTTTTTGGTCATTCAGGGACTAAAAGCGTCAAAAAATGCATAAGTTTGCATTTTCGCGCATGTCTTACGTTCTGAATACATCCGGACATCCAAAAATTTATGTGAGCATTAAAATATTTTATTTTAGTTTTTGGCATGATAAAAATCCATTCGTTGCGTAATTTGGATCGTTTTTGCGTCCGTTACGACTCCCGTCGTAATTAACCGAACAACGCAACCGTACGACCAAACGAACCGACATCCGAGATATTTTTTAGCATGTTTTGAGTTCCCTACACTTTAACATCATTTTAGAGCCTTAAAATGTGGTTAACGGGGCTTAAACGTGTCAAAATGCATAAAAAATTAAGTTTGGAGTCTTAGGGGCCTGTTCTGCCAAATTTCAAACTTGCTGGTCTGCAAGGTCCTTACGGACCGTAAGGGAAGTTGCAAATGGTTTTTGAAGTTCCTATGGGCTAGTTTTGAGTGCCCAAGGTATTGCAAAATAAGGGGTGCAAGTGTAGGGCCAAGATCAAAGCTCGGTTTACGAAAAACGATCCTAACGGTCCTAGAAAAACTATAAATAGCCCAACCCCACTTCACTTGAACTCACACCTTTGATTTATTCAGCTCTAAGTTGGGGTCTTGTGCTCCATACCTGAGTTGTTTAAATCAAAACTTTCATTCTTGGACCTTTTGTAAGTCCTCTTTCATTCTTTTATGAGTTTTAGCACGAAAGTCAAACAGTGTTTGACTTTCTGCATTGACCAGTTTATGGTCAATGCGAAGTTCGTTTTAACTTCATAACGTGAGCGTAATCACGATGGTTATAGTCCCTAGTGACTATACCTACTGATTACCACGTTATCTAGGCTTAGTGACGAGTCGTAGTTTCGGCCAAAATGCATATTCTTGCGTATTTTGTAACCAAACTACTTTTAGGTATCAAAACCATTTGTTTTGATACCAAACCTGTTTTCTAAATTCGTTAAACATGTTTTAACATGTTTAACTCGTCACTTTTAGAATTGTGCTTGTCTAGGGTCGTAAAGGTAAGCGATCTAAACAATCGCTTATACTTTCAAACCAGACGCATTTGGTCGATCATTAGGATCCGACCAAACACTTTAGGTGACCATAGTTTTATAGGGAATAACCTTCCGAGGTTATACCTTATGGTCACATCGTTCAAGTAGTTGTATGATAAGTAGTTTATATGCCTTAGGAAAATTACCAAAATGCCCTTTTTACGCCAAATTTCATTTTAAGCCTATGTAACGTAACTTTTGACATCTAAACTGATTTAGCAACAATATTAGACTTGTTAAGGCATATTTTACTTGTCATAGGACTAGTTAAGCGGTCCGAGCGCGTTTTACGCAAACGACGCATTAAAGTAGCATAAGCTACCTAAACGGGTCGTAATGTGTCGTAAGCACTTAGGTTAGGTTTCATTTTAGTATGTTGGAGTTAAACCATATCATATGAGTTTCAATACTCATTTGGTTTACGAAACCTCCTACTATCCAATCTCCCAATTTAGGTCCGATTATTTATGTAGTTATCTATATAGGGTGCCGTTTGATTCCGTGATCCCTCTAGCTTTGCTTGGTTGTTGTTCAAGACTTCTAAGCACCCTCAAGTGAGTACATAGTCCCCTCTTTTACTGTTTTCAAACATTTTGGGGTGAAACATATGTGCCTACTTGTTATTTTCATGCTTTCCATGTTTTCATATCATATACTTGCCATGTTCATTACTACACTATTAGTACATGATTTCACTATGTTTTGCTATGTATGTTTACTTAACATGCTAGCACACTGTTTTACATTACATTTCTTTTGCTATGTATGTTTACTTAACATGCTAGCACATTTTTTACATTACATTTCTTTTGCTATGTATGTTTACTTAACATGCTAGCACATTTTTTACATGACTTTTCTGCTTTGTATGTTAACTTAGCATACTTAGTACATTGTTTTACATTGCATCTCTGTTGCATATGTTCTCGTAACATATGGACACATTGTTTTATATCTCTACCTTGTATGTTCACTTAGCATACTAGGTACATTATTTTCATAAAATATGCTTACATTTGGTATATCATTTGGTTTGTTTAACGGGACTAAATTACATTCATTAACACCGATCATGCCGCTCGGTAGTAGGTAGTGGTACCACAGGACTTGACAAATCCCGTTCCTAAAACCCTAGGTTTGTTTGGGTGGAAGGAATGACCGAATCCGAAAACATTTCTTTTAATAACCTTCACTCTAAGGTTATCCGCTGTCTCAAGGCTTGAATGTAGGCGTTTAACATAACCGCATAGATGTTGTATCAGTAAAGCATGCATTATTCTACAAAGCATAACTTTTTATTTATTCAAATACTTTGTTTTGTACATTTTTACTTGTGGTTTAAGTAGTCTCATTTTACTTACCATACATAACTTTTGTTTACACATTACATAATTTACATTTGATGGTTTTCACACAAACATTTGACATTTGACTATACATAAACATTTTTACGTTGGTGGTTGGTTTTGTTTAAGTTATTTATATAATGAGGCGTGTATAATAAGATAAAAGCATGGTGGATACGCCGCTGGTACTTCCTATATATAAGTGCTTTTATAGTATCACATATCGTAGCGTTATTTAAACCATTTCAATATTTGACATATTACATTTTACACAAATGACATATTTTCACTAAACAATTGTTTTACAAAACAACTCATTTTATTCAAACTCATTTTACTTGGTTATTCATTTAACCTTACATTACTCTTTTACATATCATCTACTTTATCATCGATTTTTAAATGATTTAAAAAACAAAACATTTTACAAGAATCATGACTGACTTTTGTTAAACAACTTTTTTTCTAAACTTATAAGTCATGAATCCTATTTTCACAAAACCTATGTATCTCACAGGCATTTTTATGCCGACGTACCTATTTTCACATGTGTTTCAGGAAATGAAGCATAGGATTGATCAAGATACACTTAGGCGGACTTCGGACTTAGTGACAATAAAAGATGCAAGACTAATTAATTATGTTATACTTCTTTGTTTGATAAGACATTGTAACTCTTTTAATAAATAAAACAAAATTTCAATTGTCCATGTGTTATGAAACAATGATTCTGTTACAACACTCCCCGACTATTCCGCCACGTTTTGTTGTTTTACGTGGTCGGGGTGTGACAGTACCGTACAATCGTAACACGTTTTGTGAATAGGTAACAGGGCTGTATTTGACTAGATATGATGTTTATATGTGGAATTCAATGAGTTGGTAAATTTAAACCTTGGTAAAAATTATGTTGGCAACGGTAAGATAAACGCTTATCGCGTAACTGCTAAAATGCGAAACGTACGTCGGGGACCACCCTATCTGTGTTAAAATCCTAAAAATAGTTTGTTATAATTAGAATATTAATTTTAATTATATACGTGAGGAAAAATAAATTAAAACGCTAACAAACTCTATTTTTCGAGTTTAAGCGCGTATCGCGCGATGCAGCGCGTATACCGACAAAATACTGTCAACACAGCCTGTCAAGGCAACTGAAAATCATTTTAGTAATAATTTAATGAGTTTATTTCTTTAGAATGATAAAAATAAAGAAAAATGCTTAAATCCCCATTTTTGTGATTTTAAGCGCGTACCGCGCAGCACAGCGCGCATACTGCCAAATACCGGCAACGTAATCACTCCAGGCAAACAAAATATTGTTCAATAATATTTTGGTGAGTTTATTTTTATAGAGCGTTAAAAATAATTTAAAACATGCAAAAACGGGATTAAAACGCTAGATAAAATACCCGGTATCCAGTAAAATACTTGTTTTTACTCTATATTACATATATATATGAATATATGTGTGCATGCGTGTATATATGTGAGACAAAGAGACTTAGTTGGCAGCCATGCATGAACCCTTCTCTCTCTCTCTCTCCTCCATTTATTGGACCAAATTTGAGGTAGTGATGATTATGTTTGATAAAAGCCCCCATATCTTTCCATACTTCAAGAAATTAACCAACATAATCAAAACACACTCTCTCTCTCTAAAAATTCAGCCGAACACCCTTCATCTCTCATATATTTTCGAAAATTTTCACTTGTTCATGAAGATCAAAGTTCGTCTCAAGAATCTTGTCAAAACCCACTAAAATCTTTGAGATCCGAAAGTGTTTTCTTGGTGTTTTGAAAATCCGAAAGTGTTTTCTTGGTGAAACGAGCTCCATATCATTAAAAATCTTGTCAAAACCCACTAAAATCTTGAAAGGTAAAAACTTGTTTTTAAAACCATGTTCTTGATTTTTAGAGATGATAATGTTGGAAGTTTCTCTTGAATCTTGGAAAATTTATCACAAACTTGAAAACAATAACAAGTGGGTTTTTAAAGAAAATAAAAATGGATGCGTATATATATAGCCGTGAGTGGATGTATGTATATAAGAGATTTGAGATTTGATTTGTTGATGGATTTTTGTTGAATGATTCTTGTTTGACATGATCCTTGAAAGATTGTCACATGCATGAATGGAAAAATTGTCATACAGGAAGGTTCTTGTGATTTGAAAAGATGACATAAAAGTATATATTCTTTTTAGAAGTATATGTATATGTATATGTATATGCGTGTGTCGTATATATGTACGTGTGTATGCATGTATATAAGTTTTGTTTACTAGCAAATAAATAGTACATGCATTTACACTTTAATGATCATATGTATGATTAGATAATAATTTGATAATGATACATGGATGACATGAATTTAAAGTGTGTAGATGCATTTAAGTTCATGTGGGATAATGATGATATGGTATGGTTGTATTAGATGCATTTACTTGAACATGCATGTTGAAAGATGATAAAGAAATGATGAATTAAGAATGATTTAATAAAGATGATATTTAATCAGGCCCTAAACACTAAAAATATGATTATTTTGAAGTATTAAGTAATACAAAACCTTGTCATAAAGTTTGCTAGTTTTGCATGTTGTACTTGGTGCTTTATGTGTTGTAAAATACGTGAAATCGGATAATTTAGGTGCCTTACACAAAAATTGCACTAATCTGATTATAACCATAATTTTAATAAGTAAATAACATGTATTGTGTTAAAATATCAAGTCGTTTCGAGTTGGGATGGTTATAGTAACGTTTAACGCAAAACTATGCGTTAAAACGGTAAAATACGCATTTTTCAACATTCGCAAGTATGGGTAAAATTTTGGGTAAATCTTATGTGTTAAAATGTGTTATGTGATTTAAACATAAAAATGTGAAAGTATGTTAAGTTTTAACATGTTGATGGAAGTTTAGACTTTGCATGTATATTTATGCGGTAGAAACGGTGAAAATCTCGTTAAATGTGTAACTTGTTTGTCGAGCATGAAATTTGATACTTAAGAGATGTTTTATGTATATTTGCTTTAAAAATGACAAAATAGATAAGTTAACAAGATTTCGCGTGTCTCGGTGTTAAATTATATGAACGTTTATGTATATGTATTACGACGCGCAAACCGTAGATATATTGCGTATAAACGGGAGAGTTAACGGATTTACACAATAATGGTCACCAATAAAATCATTCAAATCGCAAAATCATATATATATATATATATATATATATATATATATATATATATATATATATATATATATATATGGACTCATATATATATTAACGTGCCAACATAATAAAAAATGATAATTTTTCGAGAAAATCTCAAAGTTATGTGATAATTCAAAGAAACGGAGAAACTTAGGAGTTTTGTGATGTTTATACTGATATAAAATCATTCCTATAATAGGACATGTAGAAATCAATCTCTGGGATTGCGCTATTTAAAATACGCACCCAAAAGTGGGTGTCACTAAACCACTCTTTTTACTTCTTTGTATATATTTTGGGGGTAGAACACGTTAATAAAAGTGTTTAATAATGTTTTTGAAATAAAACATACCTTTAAATATAAAATATATATTTTTGATGAAAATATATGAAATTTGATAAGTCATACATTTCAAAGTAAAAACGTTTTTGATGAATAAATGTTGGACATTGGGATGATACGGTATTTCCTAGGCGAAACATGACCGTATAGTTGGGACGGATGCCGGCCTAGGTCTCGAATGATGTAGATTCAGGGGATTCGTACAACATCGTATATTAAATTGTCATATTAGTAGGATATATATATTGTACGTGAGGCATACATCATATTGTCCTTCAAGAGGACCCTGCGCCCATGATGTCGTTTAATCATTTAAGTATTGCACGCGATGAATTGTTGGTAGATCTATCGAGTTGACAACCCCGTCGTGACCAGTGGCCCCGTGTCAAGTCAAACGACTAATTGATATTCTGTTTATTTTCTAGCTTTGATTATCCCTGCATGGTTAATATATAGTGCGTATCGTCTAGCTAACATACGAGTCTGAAAGTTGACGCAATATTTTAATATACAAAACCTAGGCAATATTACTGTTGTCGGATTGATGAACCGACGGAAGGCCCATGGATTTTATTAAGGAAGTAAAATGGACTTTCTAAATTTTATAGGGATGTTTTCAAATAAACACCTAATCAGAAAGTTTTCCTTGGAATAATATTGTCTGTATGTGAATATATGAACTCACCTTCCTTTGTGTTGACACTTGATTTTAACGTGTTCTACAGGTACTTGAGTTCGGCTTCGCGAATTATGGCGTATCTTGTGGTTGTTGATGCATGTTTTGTCACTTAAATGTGTTGGACTAATTTTAAAACTTTTTGGGACGAATGTAATAAGATCCGTGAGGATCAAAACAACTTAACTATGCCGTGGTTGTGTCATGTTTAAAAACGAAATGTTTAAAACTAGGTTTTAAATAAGATAATATGTCCAACAATTTAATGCATCGATCATCAAGATATAAATGGGCATCAGCTTCCGTCACCACTACGTTTTATATTCCGCTGCGACGTTTTTGGGGTGTGACAGAAGTTGGTATCAGAGCCAATGGTTGTTAGCGAACTAGATGTTTTCGGAGGAAAACACTAGACTTCAACCGAAGAATTTTGAGATTTAAAGTCCAAAATTCTCGAAGCCAAGATTTTTAAGTAAATGTGGAAATTTTATCACGTATGAAAACCCTTATGTGTTCATGTGCATACGTGATTTTCTGTTTATTTAGGCCTTATGTGTTACTATTCACATTGATCACAAACTTACTTTGTGCGGTTATGATATGTCACGTCTCGGCCTATAGAGCCATTAGTAGACCTACTCATTGATACTGTCGAACCTACACTTGAGATTCTTTCGCCCGTCGTTACAGAATCGTTTATTCTGTTATTCGAGTCACGTGTTTTGCTACACCTCTTTTAGTCTACACTCGTCGTAGGAAGAGAACTCGACCCATTAGAGAGATCGCATCGACTTCGAGAGTTGAAGAGGCAGAAAGGGGTATGGGTCAATCGCTCTCACTGTGATTGTCAGTTCGCCACGTTACGCGGAGGCATGGAGACAATGAAGGACTTAGAAGGACAGATGGACTGATTTGATGAGGTGAAGGGCTTGGGTAACAGTGCTAGGGGTTAGATGCACTGGAGGATAGTTGAGCTAGAGGAACTTGTTAGGAAGATGTTGGACTTCCAGGGATTGAAGCGTTAGTTGTTGGTTGTTTCTGTTTTTTGTTTTGTATGTCTCCTTTGATGAACCCTATTTATGGCTTGCATGCCAAATTTTCAGATATTTAGGAGGAAATTTCATATAGGCTTGTTGAGGGTGTTGATGTAGACATGCCAAATTTTGATTAGTCTTTGTACTAAAATAAGCTTTGTAATTTCTGGTATAAATATCGAATGGGTTTCTTTTGGTTTAAAATTTTTTCTCATTATTATGTGGATATTATACATGCGCAATGTTTGGTCCCCCAAAATTTAATGATTGAATTATTTTGGAAATCGTGTTATGTTGATATTATGTTGTAATAATAGAAACGACGAAATGCTGCCAAAAGCGAGACAAGGTTCTGGACTACCTATTACCCCAGAAGAGTTGGCACAACTCATAGCCCAACACGTTAATACTGCCTTGGAACAGCGCGATGCTAACCAAAATAATGGCCAGGAACGTGGACGTGATGCTGATGGGCATGGTTTAGGTGGGACACAGGATCGGAAACCCTTCAGGTGATATAATGATCGGAAAGTTTTAGTAGTTCCTGTGTTATGATGTAATCGAAGCGTATTCCTGATTTTCATTAACCTTGTGAACAAGTACCTAGATGTACACACAAAACAATCCAGGGTTGTAACCCAAGATCATTAACTGGTGCCCCATGCAATGACAAGGCAACGGTATGCGTGATGTCGGGCCGTCACAGCGGGTCGACCATTCAAATACTTCCGCATTCCGAGCCTAGATCTTGGGATTCACGAAAGCGAAAGTCTGAGAGTTCGAGGAAGGAAACCGATGAGAAGCGTGACGGGAAACGCAGTTCGAGGAAGGCGTATGTGGCCAGTTCTAGCCGTTCTAGAAAGGATAATGCCAGGGATGGCAGGGGTAGTTTCGAGAAGAAGACTCACGAGGATGAGTAGAGAAAGCGCGCCAGATGTGGTCAGACTGGACATATGACTCGCTAGTGCTATGCTAAGAGTACGTTGGATAGAGTTACACTTGAGGGATGCTACGAGTGTGGCGAGCAAGGACATTTCGAGAGAGATTGTCTGAAAATGAAGGGTCAGGAATGGCAGGGGTAGCGCGTTCGAGCAAAACGCTAGGAAGCTACGAGAAGATCTTACTGTCGTTGCCTGTATGTTTCGAATCAAAAGCCAATTTATGTTCCTACTTTTAATACCAAAGCTGACTTGAGTTTTGTTCGAGAAACTTTGAGCCATTTTTGTGTTCGCTAACAAGTAAGCTGGGATATAGAGTGCCCGATAGAACTAGCAATTGGTAATTTGATAGAAACTAGTAAGGTCGCTTGCGGTTGTAGTATTTAGTTAGGTGATCGTAGTTCTAGTGTTGGTGTATTTCAAGTGGAGATGGGGAGCCTTGACGCGGAGGTGAGAATGGATTGATTATCCAAGAGCGAATTGGGGACTATCGCTTGAAGAAGCTAGCTAGGATAACTTGTCCTGATGATAGCGGAGAGGCGGAAGTTGTTCACAAAGACCGATCGAGTGTCAAGTGTTGATGGTTGAGAGTCGTCAGTGTTTTGAGGATGCTCAAGTTGTTGCGAAAAGGCTATCCTGCGTTATTTATTAACATGTTGGATATGAAGGCCAAATGTAGGAATATCGGAGAGATTCCTATTGTTCGCAATTATCCAGAAGTTTTCCTAAAAAGACTTACCTGGATTGCCCCCTGCCAGACAGATCGAATTCCGAATCGATCTGGTACCCGGTGCTGCACCCAATTGCAAAATCTCCTTATAGATTAAGCACTGTTTGGGATGATAGAAATGAAGAGTCAGTTTCAAGAGCTAATGGACAAGGGTTTCACTCGATTAAGCCTTTCGCTTTGAGGCGCATCTGTTTTGTTGAGAAAGAAGGATGGATCCTTCAGGATATGTGATGATTTCAGAAATCTGGACGAGTTGACTATCAAGAATCGGTACCCTTTACCGAGGATTGACGATTTGCTCAATCAAGCCACCGGGATCCAGCTGCTACACGAAGATCGATTTACGATTGGGACATTATCAGTTGAAGGTTGTTGACGAAGATATGCAGAGGACTGCTTTTCGAACACGATATGGCCATTACGAGTTATTAGTCATGCCTTTTGACTAAATTAATGCGCCATTTATATTCATGGATCTCGTGAACAGTGTATGGAAACCCTAATCGGATGAATTTGTGATAATATTCATCGACGACATACTTGACTAAATTAATGCGCCATTTATACCAGAGATTTATTAAGAATTTCTCTAAATTAGTGCAGCCTTCGACACTAATAACCCCAAAAGGAAAAGGGAAATTGATTGGACAGTAAGATAGTAGGAAGCTTTTCAAACCCTCGAAGGAAAAGTGGGAAGCGTGTATGATGGACTCCGAAGGAAGTTAAGATACTCACATGCCCTTGGCAGAGTTATCTTACAATAATAATTAACACGCTAGTATTCAGGTTGCTCCTTTTGAAGCCTTGAATGGATGGAATCGTTGATCACCATTTTGATGAGCTAACATGACGAAGGACAATTAGCCAGACCTTAGTTTATCTAAGAAACTAGCGACAGGATTTTCCTGGATCGAGGGAAGGTTAAAAGTCGCCAATTGATCAACAAAAGGATTACATGGACAATTGAAGAAACTATTGCGATTCCAGATTGAAGATTTGGTTCTGATAAAGGAGTTATCTTGCAGAAGTGCTATTAGGTTTAGCAGAGAGAAGAAAAGTTGAGCCACATTGACATGGTCCTTTCAAGAGCCTATCTTGAGTTGGATCAGTCGCTTATAGGCTCAAGCTATTATAAGGATGGAGTAGTGTACATGATGTATTGTTTGGGTTCAGTTGAGAAAGTGTATAATGGATAATACACTGATTTTGTTCTTTATAGAGATTTGTTTGGAAGATAAACGGAAGTTTATCGAAGCACCATAGAAGCAGTACTTATAGCTAGAAGAGTTATGCTAATAACCGGACATGCGATTTCAGCATTCTAGTCGTATATAAGATTTGTTGATTTGGCGATTTGTGGATATCTGAAATGAATGCAAGAAGGAAGACGAGTTTATGAGATTTGATTCTTTCGAGAGCCAATCTCGAGTTGAATCAATCGGGTGTAAACTCAGACTATCTTAGGTACGGGGTAATGTATATGTAAATATACGTAGGTAGAACCCGAATTGGTGGAATTTTGACTTAATCTTTTTCATTAAGTGCTCGTAAATGTTGAACCTTGGAGAGGGTAGAGAGCGTTGAGACGTGAGTTTAGGAATCGAGGATGCGTGCAATATAGGTCTACGAAGATTATTCGTAAGAATCAAAGTTTCTCACAGAAACTACAAGACTATATTCATTAAACCTGTTTTTGCTGTAAAGTAAAAATTTCAAGGACGAAATTTCCAAAACAAGGGGAGACTGTGACAACTGGCTTTTCAGGCTGTACCGTACAATTGTAACACGTGTTGTGAATAGGTAACAGGGTTGTATTTGACTGGATATTATGTTTATATGTGTAACTTAATGAGTTGGTAAATTTAAACCTTGGTAAAAATTATGTTGGCAACCGTAAGATAAACGCTTATCGCGTAACGGCTAAAATGCGAAATGAACGTCGGTGACCACCCTATCAGTGTTAAAATCCTAAAAATAGTCTGTTATGATTAGAATAGTAATTTTAATTATATTCGTGAGGAAAAATAAATTAAAACGCTAAGAAACTCTATTTTTCAAGTTTAAGCGCGTAACGTGCGATGCAGCGTGTATACCGACAAAATACTGTCAACACAGCCTGTCAAGGCAACTGAATATCATTTTAGTAATAATTTAACAAGTTTATTACATTAGAATGATAAAAATAAATAAAAACGCATAAATCCTTATTTTTGCGATTTTAAGCGCGTACCGCGCAGCACAACGCGCATACTGCCAAATACCGGCAACGTAGTCAGTCCAGGCAAACAAAATATTGTTCAATAATATTTTGGAGAGTTTATTTCTATAGAGCGTTAAAAATAATTTAAAACGCGCTAAAACGGGATTAAAACGCTAGATAAAATTCCCGGTATCCAGTAAAATACCTGTTTTTACTCTATATTACATATATATATATATATATATATATATATATATATATATGAATATATGTGTGCATACGTGTATATATGTGAGACAAAGAGCCTTAGTTGGCCGCCATGCATGAACCCTTCTCTCTCTCTCTCCTCCATTTATTGGACCAAATTTGAGGTTATGATGATTATGTTTGATAAAAGCCACAATATCCTTCCATACTTCAAGAAATTAACCAACATAATCAAAACACTCTCTCTCTAAAAATTCAGTCGAACACCCTTCATCTCTCATATATTTTCTAAAATTTTCACTTGTTCATGAAGATCAAAGTTCATTTCAAGAAGGTTTCAAGGTGTTTTGAAGATCCGAAAGTGTTTTCTTGGTGAAACGAGCTCCATATCATCAAAAATCTTGTCAAAACCCACTAGAATCTTGAAATGTATAAACTTTTTTTTAAAACCATGTTCTTGACTTTTAGAGATGATAATATTGGAAGTTTCTCTTGAATCTTGGAAAATTTATCACAAACTTGAAAACAATAACAAATGGGTTTTTAAAGAAAATAAAAATGGATGTGTGTATATATATATATATATATATATATATATAGCCGTGAGTGTATGTATGTATATAAGAGATTTGAGATTTGATTTGTTGATGGATTTTTGTTGAATGATTCTTGTTTGACATGATCCTTGAAAGATTGTCACATGCATGAATCGAAAAGTTGTCATACAAGAAGGTTCTTGTGATTTGAAAAGATGACATAAAAGTATATATATTTTTTAGAAGTATATGTATATGTATATGCATGTGTCGTATATATGTATGTGTGTATGTGTGTATGCATGTATGTAAGTATTGTTTACTAGCAAATAAATAGTACATGCATTTACACTTTAATGATCATATGTATGATTAGATAATAATTTGACGATGATACATGGATGACATGAATTTAAAGTGTGTAGATGCATTTAAGTTCATGTGGGATAATGATGATATGGTATGGGTGTATTAGATGCATTTACTTGAACATGCATGTTGAAAGATGATCAAGAAATGATGAATTAAGAATGATTTAATAAAGATGATATTTAATCAGGCCCTAAACAGTAAAAACATGATTATTTTGAAGTATTAAGTAATATAAAACCTTGTCATAAAGTTTGCTAGTCTTGCATGTTGTACTTGGTGCTTTATGTGTTGTAAAATAAGTGAAATCGCATGATTTAGGTGCCTTACACAAAAACTGCACTAATCTGATTATAACCATCATTTTAATCAGTAACTAGCATGTATTTTGTTAAAATATCAAGTCGTTTCGAGTTGGGATGGTTATAGTAACGTTTAACGCAAAACTATGCGTTAAAACGGTCAAAAATCGGCTTTTCTAGTGATTTTTGTAGAACTGATTTAGATCAGTAAATAAACTGATGTTTTTAGTTCAAAAACAAGTATTTTAAGTTTACTTGGTGTTTGGTTGGTCATACTTGACTTCCGACGCCCGAAAACGTTACCGAATCGCTAAAATACGCATTTTTCAACACGCGCAAGTATGGGTAAAATTTTGGGTAAATCTTATGTTTTAAAATGTGTTGTGTGATTTAAACATAAAAATGTGAAAGTATGTTAAGTTTTAACATGTTGATGGAAGTTTAGACTTTGCATGTATATTTATGC
Organism: Helianthus tuberosus; assembly: GCA_030545235.1. Lineage (NCBI taxonomy): Eukaryota > Viridiplantae > Streptophyta > Magnoliopsida > Asterales > Asteraceae > Helianthus > Helianthus tuberosus. Next base: position 22,805,384 of record CM060420.1, on the reverse strand, counting down.
GGTAGAAACGGTGAAAATCTCGTTAAATGTGTAACTTGTTTGTCGAGCATGAAATTTGATACTTAAGAGATGTTTTATGTATATTTGCTACAAAAATCACAAAATAGATAAGTTAACAAGATTTCACGTGTCTCGGTGTTAAATTATATGAACGTTTATGTATATGTATTACGACGCGCAAACCGTAGATATATTGCGTATAAACGGGAGAGTTAACGGATTTACACAATAATGGTCACCAATAAAATCGTTCAAATCGCAAAATCATAATATATATATATTTATATATATATATATATATATATGGATTCATATATATATTAACGTGCCAACATAATAAAAAATGATAACTTTTCGAGAAAATCTCAAAGTTATGTGATAATTCTAAGAAACGGAGAAACTTAGGATTTTTGTGATGTTTATATTGATTTAAAATCGTTCCTATAATAGGACATGTAGAAATCAATCTCTGGGAATGCGCTATTTAAAATACGCACCCAAAGTTGAGTGTCACTAAATCTCTCTTTTTACTGCTTTGTGTATATATTGGGGGTAGAACACGTCAATAAAAGGGTTTAGTAATGTTTTTGAAATAAAACATACATTTTAATATAAAATATATATTTTCGATGAAAATATATGAAATTTGATAAGTCATACATTTCGAAGTAAAAACGTTTTTGATGAATAAATGATGGACATTGGGATGATACGGTTTTCCTAGGCGAAACATGACCGTATAGTTGGGACGGATGCCGGCCTGGGTCTCGAATGATGTAGATTCAGGGGAATCATACAACATCGTGTATTAAATTGTCATATTTGTAGGATATATATATATATATATATATATATATATATATTGTACGTGAGGCAGACATCATATTGTCCTTCAAGAGGACCCTGCGCCCATGATTTCGTTTAATCATTTAAGTATTGCACACGATGAATTGTTGGTACATCTATCGGGTTGACAACCACGTCGTGACCGGTCGCCCCGTGTCAAGTCAAACGACGAATTGATATTCTGTTTATTGTCTAGCTTTGATTATTCCTGCATGGTTAATATATAGTTCGTATCATCTAGCTAACATACGAATCTGAAAGTTGACGCAATAATTTAATATACAAAACCTGGGCAATATTACTGTTGTCGGATTGATGAACCGACTGAAGGCCCATGGATTTTATTAAGGAAGTAAAATGGACTTTCTAAAATTTATATGGATGTTTTCAAATAAACACCTAATCAGAAAGTTTTCCTTGGAATGATATTGTCTGTATGTGAATATGTGAACTCACCTTCCTTTGTGTTGACACTTGATTTTAACGTGTTCTACAGGTACTTGAGTTCGGCTTCGGGAATTATCGCATATATTGTGGTTGTTGATGCATGTTTTGTCACTTAAATATGTTGGACTATTTTTAAAACTTTCTTGGATGAATGTAATAAGATCTGTGAGGATCAAAACAATTTAACTATGTCGTGGTTGTGTCATGTTTAACAATTTAACTAGGTTTTAAATAAGATAATATGTTCAACAATTTAATGCATCGATCATCAAGATATAAATGGGCACCAGCTTCCGTCACCACTACGTTTTATATTCAGCTGTGACATTTTTGGGGTGTGACAATTCCTGCGCCGGTGAATGTTATTAAGAGTCCTGGTGATCAAGGTTTCTCTGCGCACAGTGAGGAGAACTCCCCTATCCGCCCGAATGAAACTCCGGGGGATTATTATTACATATGTTATTCGGAGAAAAAGGCTGATGAGATTCATGCGCCGGTGTGGAAATTGAAATAGGGCGATACTTTTTCCGACTAGTGTGTGTGCCGTGATTGGTTTCAAGGAACTTTTCCTCCTAGGGAGATTAAGTTTCAAGAGGGATGTCCTCACGATCAGACTTATCATGCTTATCTTGAAGAAGCTGCTACTTATACGTCTACTACGCATCGTATAGTGCGTCAGTGGCGTAGTATGCACAAGGAATGTGCAGCTTTTGAGGCGTCCAAGAAGAAAGCTACTGAAGATGAGGCCCGAGCTGCCCTGTTGAGGGCTAAATTGGAAGCTGATCGAGCCAAGTTTAAGAGTGATAAAAAAACTGAAGAGTGGTCTGTTGCTGGTTGGAAAAGAAAAGCAGAGGCTGAAGCTGCTCTTCTTTCTGAGGAACGCAAATGTTGGAGGGAGACATGTGAGAAGGATAATAATGAAAAAATGGGCCTCCATAATGTCATCAATAATCTCAATGCTGAAGTCGAGAGACTGAAGAAACAAGATGCAGATATAGAGAAGTTGAAGCGAGAAAAGGTTGATGCTGAAGCGGCGCGTGATGAAGCGCACTCTCTTCGGGAGATGAGTGAACATAGAGAGGTACGGACTTGCGCCACCCTTTCCCTTAAGGATAAGGAGATAGACGAACTTACCTCGTTTTTATATGAACATGAAAAAATTAAAGCGGAGCTTGAGTCTACCAAGAAAGACTTTCAACTTGAACGGGTTGAAAAAGCTTAGACTTCTCGCCGTCTTGTTAAAACCGAAGAAAAGTTGGAAAGTTCTTAGACTGCCTGGGTAACGGCGGAGAGTCAAGTTGAACCGATGAAGAATGACATGCTATGGTTGAAAGATCACAGAATCATAAGCGTAAGTATTTCCGCTTGTATAATATTTTTGAGATGTTTATACACCCTCTTATCTGTCTTATTACGCAGGTTGCCAATTCTGTTCTCAATTCCAATGAGCTGGATGAAACGGATGCGCACCTGCTGGTTGCTGCGCGTAATGATGGGTATGCCCGAGGGTACATAGAATGTGCTCAACATGTTGTTAGCGCTTTAAAAGTTGATTGGGATACCAGTAAGTCTGCTATGCATGGTGTGGATACTTATGCTGCTCTTGCTGCTGCGAAGTCTCAATACAACACTATGCAGCTTCGTGTGATTGACCTTGTCACTGTTGCGCTATAGTCTGAAGATTTCGTGATGCAACTGAGGCAAGTTTTCTCGAATAGAGAGGACGATGATGATGAAGACCTAGAGTGGGTTTTCTTTGATTTTTGTGGTTGTATGAACAATTAGTAGTTGAAATAGGTTTGGGATGCGGATCCCTGTTTGTTAATGCGATATGGCCAAGTAACTTTGTTGATGCACTTCCGTGCATGTAAATGGTTTTTTTTCTTTTCTTTTCTTTTTTTTGGTTAAGGCGCGCGGTGTGCCAGTAACTGTTATAACATATGTTTGAATTAGAATATTTTGCATGAGTACAATTTCTTTGATTAGGTAAGGTGAATAAAAGTGGTATAAAGCTCAGGTGCGAACGTAAGGCTGGGCCTTGCGCGATACGTGTGATCGCATACCATTCATGAGACTTGTGTTAAGGTTACCATAGTGTTTTTGCGCTTACCAAAAGGAATTGCATGCACTTTGTAATAAACACATAAATAATATAACAAACTTTGTATTAATTTTGGATAGGGCTTAGAGGCCATAGTTACAAAGTTGTTTCTTAGGATAATTAATTGAGACTTAATTTACTCATACAAATAGTCCTGTGTCATAGATTGGTAAGTGATGTGTGTTAAATGAAACATATAAATTACATCAAATGAGACATAAAACTAACCCTTTTTTTAGTACTAATGTTGGAAAAAGTGTGCTTTTGTCTTCCTTTTGTATTTTCAGGACCAAATGAGCTTAAATGAACAAAAAAAGCAAATATGCAGCAAAAACTAACATAAATACAAGAAAAGGAATAAACGTGGCGTGCCCGACCCCTCGACAGCATCTTCCCAAGAAAAAACAAAGAAACAAAAGGCTGACCATGGCCCCGTGCCCAGCGGACACGGGGGCGTGGCCAGGTGTCTACAGAAAAAACAAAGTTGTAAAAGCTTCTATTCCCAGCACGGGGTTGTGCCCAGCTCAACACGGGCCGTGGTGAATGCTAAGATTCGGAGAATCTAGTAAATCTTGATAGTATAGATACGCTTCTGCACACGGGGCCGTGCCCAGCGAACACGGGGGCGTGTGGAGCCTAATACAGACAATTGCAATTAATGAAGAAAGAGAAAGTGGGTGGACACGGGGCCGTGCCCAATGGACACGGGGCCGTGTTCGGGCTTCTGTGCAGGCTATAAATAGGGGTGCTTGGTTCACTTCAAAGACATCCCTTGGCAAACCACCTCTCTCCCACTTCACCACCACTCCACCACCACTACAACATCCACATCCACCACTATCATCCATCATCCACCTTAGAGTGTGTGTAGTAGTCTTGGGATCCAAGATTGATAGTAAGAGCTCTTGACAATCAAAGGCCATGTTTGCCTGAGTCTGTTACATCACTTGGTGAAGACAAGCATTTAATGTAATACTTTTGATTTTTAATCTTTTCACACTTTTTATTTGGTTTTGTATTAATGACTTTAATAACTAGTTTCTTATGTTGAAGGTGAAACTTCCTTATCATTTGTCCGTGGTGTCTTGGCGTTATTTTACTGTCTATATAAAATAAATGATTTTCACCATTCATATCTCTACGTTCTATATAGAGATATATAGGCTACCTGGTCGGGGGTTAAGCGAATGGTTTGGTAAGGTTCTTGCTTTGTTCAGTGTATAGATCCTGCAAGGATCTGAGTCAAGCTTACTAGGACCTCCTTCAATACCCACTGGTATTGGATGGCGGGGGTGCGAATGGCTTGATCCCCTCATATGTAAACTACTATTAATACATTAACCAGGTTACTTGGGATTGTATCCCTGCTGACTCAAACCACTTAGCCGAGGGTAACGTCACCTTCAAAAGAGGGGCCTACCACATTACGCATTAATAACTTAATTAATTATCTTTCAATATTCCGACCCTTTGGGATTGTATCCTTGCTGACTGAAACCACTGGGTTGAGGGTAACGTCACCTTCAAAAGAGGGGCCTACTACTATAACTAAGATAATCTCTTAAAAAGTGCAAAAGTGTAGAAATCATCACAGGTTACATTAAAGGCGAGTCGGATCCAAGTGATTCATCTTGTCTATCTGTTTTTATTTTATTTTTATTTTTCAGCATTTTTAGTTTTTATTTTCATGTTTAAAACCTTTTCTAAAACTTTTGATTTGATTAGACGTTGAGGATAAACCGATACTAAAAGCTCTTGTGTCCTTGGACGACCTTGGTATCTTACAAACGCTAAACTACTCTCACGATGGGTGCACTTGCCCATATGTGTGTTTAGTGTTAGTAGAATATCGTGTTTTATAAATTTAAAACCTGACTAATGTGTTAAAAAGGGCTTAAAATATCAATAAAAATATATAACGCTACACACGCATCAGTAAGTTGAAGAACTTAACCAATATGAAGGAAACTATTGTATGTTTGTTGCTCTAGCGCGGCTTAAGTTTTAGCATTTTTGCTCGGCCCCTCATCCACCACAGTAATTTGTTTGATGTCCTTCCGCACATTTTTAAGTAAGTGGGTGAGTTCGCAACTTTTTAGTGCCTTCTCGATCTCGGTGCGGATACTTATACAATTATTCGTGGTATGGCCGTTATCCTTATGGTACTCACAATACTGATTTGGATCCTGCACTCACTTGTTTTTCATTGGCGAAGGAGTTTTACATTGATAATCCTCTGTGTTGGGTACCTTCGCCGGTGTTTTTGTGAGAGGAGTCCATTGTCGCTTAGGGTTCTCCTACTTTGCTTCTTTATGCGCTGCTAGTTTTTTTATTGTTGCACGAGCGTCGTCGGACGAGTATGTTACTGAGGGTTAGTCTCGCCAGTTCTTCTTGAATTTCTTTCCGCTGTTCCCACTCATATCCTGCGGACGGTTGTGTGGTGGCGGTGGTCTGTTGGAGCTTAGGTTATGCTCTGTTTGCGCGTAAACCTTGGCTGCAGCCATTAGTTTTTCCCAGCTTTTGGGTAAACCCTCTTTTCCTGATAGAACTTTAATCATGTCATCACAACGCATAACGTATTTGAATTGTGCTCGTATCAGATGTTCGTGTAAGTCACCAATTTCTAGCACCTCTTTGTTGTATCTCGTTATGAAGTCTTCCAGACTTTCATCATCCCGCCTCCAGATATTCATTACATCGGCGGTGTCTCTGACGGATCTGCGTTGCTGGCTAAAGTGGACCAGGAACTTCTTTTTTAAATCCACCCATGACGTTAGCTTCCCTACCGGTAAGTTGTCGAACGATAACCGTGCCAAGCCTGTCAAGGTTTGGACGAATAAGTGACACAACATAGGCAATGTCCAACCCCCTACCAGGCCTGCACTAGTAAACACCAGGAAATGGTTGTCTGGATCTGACATCCCATTAATTTTTTCAACGTTCGATGGTAGTTTTGCCCTTTCGAGGAGAGTTAGAGAAATTTCACTGACGAATTTTGAGTTCTCAGCTGCTTTTGTCGGGTGGTAGATTAGGTTGTAATCATGTTATGCATCCGGGTTATAAACAGCGCGTGGTTTACAATTTGCATGGTCCCGCTGCAGCCAGCTTAACACGCTTGTGATATCACCTTCCTGATATGTTTTGTCATATTCATCGGTTTGGGTGTCCCGCTTCTGGTAAGAACGCGGGCCCAACCGAGAATGGACTGACTGCCTTCTATGGGAATATGGTTCATCACGATAATCTCTTCATCGAGTCTTTGAGTGAGTATATTCGTACCTAGTAGGAGATCTGGAATAGACCTCCGTGCCGTCTACCGGCATTCGTGACGGTGCGTCATAGTGTGATGTTCGTGGTGTAGACGGTGCCCGCACATGAGATGTAGATCTCCGTGGTTGAGTAACAGGAGGGGCAAACTGTGAAGAAAGTTGTGCGTAAACTACATTTAATGCACCCTAAGATTTGACGTACCATGAGATGGGAGTTTCACCGGGAGGTAAAAATTGAACTTATCATCGGAAGCCTCTTCCACAATTCCTTCGACAGGAGGATTATGTGTGAAATTTCCCAGCCGAGGGCCTGATTGATGGTTTGTCGGAGTCTCCTCCATGGAAAACAGAGATTGAAAAGAAATGAATCAAAATGAGAAGATGAGAAAGGAAATTGAAGAATTGGTGGGCGCCAATGAAGAAAATCTGATTCGAATAACCGGAATCAGTCGGACCAGGGGTTTAGTTCTGCATAAAACGATAAAAGGGTGAGTCCTCTCGTTTGATTCAGGGTTCGACTGGGTTTCTTCTCTGAACGGAATCTGCAAAACAAACAGCCGTTAGACTCGCCACGGGGAGAATGGGGTTCTCTCCATGACCACCCTCCGGCGTGAGAATAAGTACAAATCTCAATGAAGAAGAAGAAGTAATAGTGAAAGTGAAGTGAGAGTAACTTGAGAAATTGTACCTGGCTTGTCTTATTTATAACCGGATTTGGGCGGGAAAGTTTGTTGACGGAAGAGATAACAGAAAGTATTTTTCCGTAAGCGGTTACTCACCCTGCCGTTAATCTTCATCTTGATGTTTAAGCACACGGATCGTGAGTGAGATCAAAAGCTAGGGAGGTGCCACGTGGAAAGTGAATGTGAGTGGATCCTTCTCCAAGTTAGTGCCATCTTCGTGACCTTGATAAACGTTCAAGATGATGCCACGTCATCATTCGGTTATAACTGAATGGTTCTGCACGATGGGGCATTCTAGAAGGTTTACTGCTATAATCCTCTATGCCTCAACTTCATGTTAATTCTGTTGTAACAGAAAAGACTTTTCTGTTTAAGTCTGGGTTGCAATTACGTGGAGGTATTTTGTTTCCATCCAAACTGTTCCGTTGCATGAGTCTGCGCAAGGACATGTTATTGGATGTTGAAAATTGCTCTCTTTTAAGTTTTCTTCTTTAGAACCGGTGCGCAGCCGCGCAGGGTTCTCTTAAAGAAGGTTTATTGTGGTGTAGTTGTGGTATGGTCCAATGCACCTGCGCAAGGTTTTTGGGACCTTACCCCTTCAATGGCGCTAATAAAACACTAATGGTCTTATTAGTAACTAGTTGACTCTTTATGTATTAAGTACAAGTTTTTGTCATTGGTTTTATTGTCGTTCAAGATGATTATGTTGCGGAGTTGACACTGTTATGTTGTGCATAATTTATAGAAGTTTAGGCAGTTACCTCAGAATGTATATATACAGATAATGCTGACATATGCTTGCATCCATGATTATATAAATTTGCGACCATGATATATACAACTAGGCATTGTGGTTATGTGTCTGGGTTACTAATTAATGTTAAAAAATAAAATATTGTGACAGAATTATCAGCTCCAAAAATAGAAGATTGGCTCGGTTGTCTCTCCTCAATCACAACCAATCAACAGTTAATGTTTTCCTTTGTTATGTTTCTTTGAGGCCTATAAATTAAGCTTTTTTTCTTTGTAAACAATCATCAAGAAAAACCAATATTATCAAATAGTTCCTCTTCTGTCTCTGTACCATTCAACATGGTATCAGAGCAGTGTTTTTGATCTTGGAACACGCTCATCATCTACAACCTATCTGAAAGCAATTCCTCAAACCAAAAATCCCAACCAAAATCAAAACTCTCCAAACTCAAATAAAAAAAAAATTCAAACACCTACCTGTTCAAAAGCTTCATTTCCTTCCTGCCGTCACCGCCGGTAAAGAAGAACCACCAAACACCACTGAAACCGCTCCAATCCAACCCCGAGTCTCCACAACCGCAGCCGCCGCTGCTGAAGCACGTAACCCAGCGCTGTCGCCGTCATCATCGGACACTGCTGCCGGTGTTGTCCTGCGGTCGCCACCGCTTATCTTGGCCTTGTGTCATCGTGGGCCTACCACCAGGGTGGTGGCTGGCCGGCGGGGTTCCCTCCCTGTCCTCTTGGCTCTCTTTCAATCTATCTGCAGTACACACATATGTGTGTGTTTTTTTGAAGATAATATATGTGTGTGTTTTTTTGAAGATAACAAATGTGGGGATGTGGAAAATAATACAGTAGTGGCTGACTTTCAAATTGTAGGGTTTGCGTTGAGAATTTCATCTCAGACCCTTCAATTTCCTCATTTCCAATTTTATCCCCAAACTTTGTAGTTTTTTTTTTTTTTTTTTTTTTTTTTTTTTTGGCTTCTGTGAGTATTAAAAGGGTTAATATGGCAACAAATCATGAAAAAGGTAGTGCATCGTGGATATTTGATTTCGGTGCCACTGACACCATGACATTTGAACTTTCGAACATGAGTTCAATGACAAAACCTCATAGGACTCAAATTCATACCGCAAACGGAGGAACGATGCAAGTAAAAGGAGGAGGAACAATTGAAATTTTACCAACTATGACATTGTCAAATTGCCTTTATGTTCCATCATTGTCACACAAGTTGCTCTTAATTAGTCATGTTACCAAAGAATTAAACTGCAAGGTACTAATACACCCTACCTTTTGCATCTTACAGGATATCAGGACGGGTGCGATTATTGGACGTGGTACTGAGCGCCAAGGATTATACTACGTGGATGAGGTGGCTCAACTTGGTATTGTGACGCTGGCACATGGAACTGAAAATCGAGAAGCATGGTTAGGGCACAGACGGTTAGGACATCCTTCCTCTGGTTATTCACATCTTCTTTTTCCGAAACTCTTTTCTTCAAATGGTAAAATAGATTGTGAAACTCGTTTTCTTGCCAAAAGCCATCGAAAATCTTTCAAACCTAGCAATACAAAAGTTGATTTGCCTTTTTTCACTAATCCATTCTGATGTGTGGGGTACTGCTCCCATTATAGGAGGGCAAGGTTTTCGACTTTTCCTAATATTTGTGGATGATTGTACTCGCATGACATGGGTATATTTTTTGAAAACCAAATCCGAAGTTTATGAGAAATTTACCATATTTTATGCCATGATTTACACTCAATTCAAAAGGAAAATACAAATCCTTCGATCGGATAATGGGGGGGGGGGGAATTTGTCAATACATCCATGAAACAATTCTGCCAAACCAATGGATTAGTTCATCAAACTACTTGTTCTCACACCCACGAACAAAATGGTGTTTCTGAACGAAAACACCGTATTCTTCTTGAAATGACTCAGGCACTTTTAATTGAATCCCAAGTGCCTCTATCGTTCTGGCCCGAGGCCGTTGCAACCTCTGTGTACCTCCTGAATCGACTTCCCACCAATGCTCTCAAGTTTAAAACTCCCCTAGATTGCCTATCCAAGTTTGTCAAAATTCCTCATCCTCTTACACTTGAACCACGAATCTTCAGTTGTACTGCATTTGTCCACATACCAAAAATCAATAGAAACAAACTCGGCCCATGTGCTGAGAAATGTGTATTTGTAGGCTATGGGATCGATCAAATAGGTTATCGGTGTTATAGCCCCAAAACATGTCACATGTTCACCACAATGAACTGTGACTTCCTTGAAACAAAATACTTTTATAACACTCAACTCAGTGGTCAGGGGGAAAACGAATCTATAGACACTCTGAGTTGGCTAATTCCATCATCCGAAGAAGTAACAACAGAAGATCATCACAGTACTTTGAACCAGTCACCTTCAAACACAACCACACAATCTGCGGAGCATAGTGCCACTGAAGAAACTCCATCCAACTTGATACCTGAGGTAAGAAATACTATGAACCTAGAATTCCCTGTATCTTCTAACCATTATAATGAGATAACAGGGGAACACACAGAACTGGTAACATCAGAACCGGTAACAACAGAACCTACAGAACATGTTGAACCAGTAATGTCAGAGACAACAACAGAATATTCAGAGCATGTTGAACCAATTGCAGAAGAGACGATTGGAAGATACGCTCTTCCTCCAAGGGCAAACAGAGGGGTTCCTCTAAAAAGATACTCTTCCGAAAAAGAAGCTCGAAGTTCAAAATATCCCATGGAAAATATTGCCAAGGGGAATCTATCACAAGAAGCCAAGTCATTTGTTGCATCCCTATACTCTGAAGAAACTCCAACCACTATTGAGTAAGCACTTAAATCGAAGAACTGGAGAGAAGCCATGAAATCAGAAATGGATGCCCTCAGGAAAAATGTCACATGGGAAAAATGTATCATTCCAGAAGGTAAAAATCCCGTGGGATGCAGGTGGGTGTTCACTATAAAGCATAATCCAGATGGAACCATTGAAAGATATAAATCATGGTTGGTAGCTAAGGGATATACACAAACATACGGAATTGATTATTCCGAAACTTTTTCCCCGGTTGCTAAAATCAACACGATCAGGGTTCTTTTCTCTATAGCTGCAAACAAACAATGGCCACTCCACCAGTTTGATGTTAAAAATGCTTTCCTACATGAGGAGCTTGAAGAAGAAGTATATATGGAAGCATCACCTGGATTCACCGAAGACTTTAAACCAGGAGAAGCTTGTCGTCTGAAGAAATCCCTATATGGTCTAAAACAATCCCCTCGAGCCTGGTTTGGTAGATTTACCCTAGCTATGAAGAGATACGGATTCGAACAGAGCAACTCAGATCATACTTTGTTCCTTAAACAAAGAGACAAACTCATAACCTGCCTAATTATCTATGTTGATGATATGATAGTTCTAGGAAATGATGAGGAAGAAATGAAAAGGTTGAAGGAGAATCTATTTTCAGAATTTGAGATGAAGGACTTGGGAAGACTCAAGTACTTCCTTGGAATTGAAGTATTAAGGTCAAACAGAGGGATTTTCATTTGCCAGAAAAAATATGTTCTCGACTTGTTAGCAAAGACAAGGATGATTAACTGAAAACCATCAGACACCCCTATGAATATGAATCAAAAACTCGTTATGGAGGAAGGAGGAAAGTTGACTGACAGAGGTAGATACCAACGGATTGTGGGGAAAATGATATATCTGTCACACACTCGACCAGACATAGCCTATGCAGTGGGGGTTGTAAGTCAATTCATGCATCAACCCCAGGAACCTCATATGGAAGCAGCAATGAAAATCATTAGGTATCTCAAGGGAACGACAAGTCACGGTATTTTATTCAAATCAAATGGTCATTTAGACACTCAAGTCTATACCGATGCAGATTGGGCAGGAGATAAACGTGACCGAATGTCAACCTCTGGATACTTTACCCTAGTGGGAGGAAACCTTGTCACTTGGAAAAGAAAGAAACAGAAAGTGGTGGCTCTTTTCAGTGCAGAGGCAGAATTCAGAGGAATAGCACGAGGCCTGACTGAAAACTTGTGGGTTAAAAGGCTTCTTACCGAAATTAGTTTTCCCCCAATAAACCAATCCAAATTTTATGTGACAACAAAGCTGCCATTCAAATTTCAGAGAATCCGGTACAACACGACCGAACAAAACACATAGAGGTCATCGAAATTTCATTAAAGAAAAACTAGAAACAGGGGTCATTGAATTACCATTCGTTCGTTCTGAAGATCAGCTAGCTGACATCTTAACGAACGCCGTCAATGGAAGAATATTTAGCGAATGCTTGGGCAAGTTAAACGTTGGAGATCCCACCGTTCAACTTGAGGGGGAGTGTCAAAAAATAAAATATTGTGACAGAATTATCAGCTCCAAAAATAGAAGATTGGCCCGGTTGTCTCTCCTCAATCACAGCCAATCAACAGTTAATGTTTTCCTTTGTTATGTTTCTTTGAGGCCTATAAATTAAGCCTTTTTTCTTTGTAATCAATCATCAAGAAAAACCAATATTATCAAACTGTTATGTTGTGCATAATTTATAGAAGTTTAGGCAGTTACCTCAGAATGTATATATACAGATAATGCTGACATATGCTTGCATCCATGATTATATAAATTTGCGACCATGATATATACAACTGGGCATTGTGGTTGTGTGTCTGGGTTACTAATTAATTCAAGTTGGTACGTTTGATCCTATTGTTATTATTTATCACCATTTTAAAGGCTTTGTATAAAACGGCAAAAGTACTAAGTTTATGGTATCATTATGTGTGTGGACTAATGGTATTTATAGAGGAGGATTAGGGTGATTTGAAACTATACTGCATGCTTATGTTATAAAAATGATAAAAGTTTGAGAAGAAGGGAAGTCATTCTTTCATTAATAAATGTTAAAAGAGGCAGATATAGCTAGGAGAATAATCATTTATGCATATTTTAATATCTATACTGCATCATAATGAAATTTAAGATTATTCTTTATAAGGTTTACTAGATCCTTGCATGGCGTTGGTCCGTAAACAAAAGTATGAACATGCTCTTCAACTTTAGGTTTCTTCCTTGTCTTAGCAAAAGTAACACTGTCTAGAAGATTACCTTTTGAAAGTTGCATCTTCATACCTTTTCCCTCATATACCCTAGCCTTATTAGAATATTAAACTTAATTAGTTATATTTATTAAGTGATAATTGTAATTAGGATAACTATATTTACTATGTAGAACTTATAAATGTGAAACGGTGTGATGGTTATTGTTGGAATCAATGAAATGTCGTTTGACAGTTATTCCCGCCAAAATGCTAACTGTCCCTAACCGTCACATATGTACATATATATATTTGATCATCAACAGCATGGATGATCACCAGGATATTCGATCAAATCTCTTTATCGATCATCCATTACAATTTGTTTTCTGTGTGATCTGTTTTTCTTTCATTAGTCAAGATCAAAGCTTGATTATGGAATTCAATTCTGTTAGTTACAAACCCAAACATGTTAACCCTTCCACTGCAATGAACTCTGAATATCCAACAAGTTTCTGGTGCCATAGAGAGGACAAGCTCGGTCCATTGGTGACCGCATTAACTTTGTTGGATTGTATCTCATTCATGTATAGAGTTCCTCTTTTCTTTGCACCATTTTGCCTTTGACTACTTTTCGCTGAACACGACCTGATTATTAGCAGCGTATTATTATTGTGTATTATTATATTGTATTTATTGCATTCATATTAGGATTATCCCCTTTCGTTGTATAGTGGGGATATAGTTATGATTGATTCCTTTTCCATGTTTATCTCTTGTATTCTCCCCTATATAATGGGGCTTTCATTTTTCAATAACACACAGACAATTATATTGATAACCATAGCTTTTATGGTATCAGAGCTACGGTTCTGATTACCTAGCTCTTTTTTTTTTTTTTTTGCATTCAATCGATCATCAGGCTTCGGCCGCATTCTGTTTTCTGCTTCCTTCTTGTCTGCCGTGCCATAGCAACCACCACCATAAACCCTTAACCCGATTCCCTTGTCTGATACATCTCCACCATAGCCACCATGACCAAATCTGCTCAAGAATCCTCAAAACCCCCTGCCCTACACCCTGCGTATTTTATCACGAACATTTAGTCCAAGATCCGGACCCTGGATGGTTCCACCGTGACTTATTCTTCTTGGGTAAAGATGTTTAATCTTCATGTCACCGCATACAAAGCTGCCATTCATATTGATGGCACTCCACCCCCTGATCTGGTTACCCCTGAATATGAATCCTGGAAGGAGCTTGACGCGCTCGTTCTGCAATGGATCATAAACACTGTTTATGACAAATACCTTGACCGCATCCTTGATAAACCCACAACCGCTAGAGACGCTTGGGTGCTGCTTGAGAAAATCTTTCTCAGCAACAAGAAAGCTCGGGCTGCTACCCTTGAAACCCGTTTCTGTAACCTAACTTTGGCTGCCTGCACGTCCCTAGATGACTATTGTCAACAATTAAAAAACTTGGCCAACCAACTTGCGGATGTAGATCATCCCGTGAGCGAATCCAGGCTAGTCCTTTAACTAGTTCGTGGTCTCCCAACCGAGTATAACACCATCGCCTCCTTTATCAACAACCGCGATGCGGACTGGGATTTGGCCCTTAGCTTACTTCATGACGAAGAGATTCGGATTGAAGCGCAAAAGGGTTCCTCATCTTGGGTTCTTGTCGCTACCACCACACCACATAACCCGTCCCCTCAACCATCAACCCCATCTGACCCACCACAAACCTACACCAACCAATCCTACCCTAACCGTACAGGACGTGGCAGGGGCCGCGGCAAGCGTTCCCGTGGACGCGGCAGAGGCAGCAGTGGCAGAAACTACTTCGCGGGCCCTCAAACTGGCTACGGTCAGCCTGCTGTTTACCCCAACTGGGCCTGGTGGGCCCTGCCTCCATGCCCGTATCCAACCCAGCCCAGTTGGCGGCCCACCAACAATTCTGCTTAGCCCAATCAGCAGCCTTCACAGACCCATTTCACAGGCTTTTCTGGACCAGCTTCATACGGTTCCTATGGGTCTCCTCAATTTGGGTATGATGCTCTTAGCCCCACTGACTTGAGTGCCGCCTTTGCTAATATGTTGGTTAATCAACAAACTGGCTCGTGGAATCAAGACATTATGGATACCGGGGCTGAATCACATGTCTCACGAGATCGAGGTAAAATTATTATTCCTAACTCACATCCTTTAAATATGTCAATTCTTGTCGGTAGTGGTCATTGTGTCCCAATTCAAGGATCTGGCACGGGCTTTCACACCCTACCAAACCGAACCTATATACTACCCAATGTCCTATATAGCCCCCATGTCATTAGAATCCTTATTTCTGTGAGACGCTTTACTCGTGATAATAATGTATCTGTCGAATTTGAACCTTTTGGCTTTTCTTTGAAGGATCTCATCACTAAGCAGACTCTCTCACGCCACAATAGCACCGGGGATCTCTACCCTTTCACACCTCCTCAACTTCCTCCTCAAGCCGGTTTCATCACATCCACTTCTCTACCCTGGCACGAGCGTCTTGGTCACCCGGGAGCTCAAGTTTTAAATGTCTTAAGTCGTAATTTTCATTTCTCTTGTAATAAAGACAACTTGTCTACTCTTTGCAATTCATGTCAACTTGCTAATAGTAAACGCTTACCATTTTATGATTCCAATTATTTTACTTTTGCACCATTTGACATTATTCATTGTGACCTTTGGACCTCACCCGTACCCAGTAAATCCGGGTTTAAATATTACATGGTCCTCATTGATAACTTTTCCAATTTTGTTTGGGTTTACCCACTAAAATACAAATCAGAAGCCTTCCCCACCTTTTCTAAATTTCACAAATTAATAGAAACCCAATTTCATAGAAAAATTAAAACTTTCCAATGTGACCTCGGGGGCGAGTTTGATAACCACGCGTTTAAAAGCTTTGCCTCCCATCATGGCCTCGTATTTCGTTTTTCGTGTCCTCAAACATCACCTCAAAATGGTCGTGCGGAACGCATGATTCGCCGACTTAATGATATCATTCGTGCCCTTCTTATACATGCTAACCTACCACCATCCTTTTGGGTGGAGGCATTACACACCGCCACCTACCTTCACAACATTTTACCCACCAAATGTCTAAATTTTTACACCCCTACCTATGTCCTTTATTTACGCCACCCTGACTACTCTCATCTCCGAGTATTCGGGTGCGCGTCCTACCCGAACACCTCCGCCACTTCCCCACACATACTTCATCCCCGGGCTATTCGTTGCATTTTCCTCAGGTATCCCCCGGACTTCTGAGGATACCGGTGCTTAGATCCTACCACCGGCAGAGTCCACATCTCTCGACATGTCACGTTTGATGAACATGTCTTTCCTTACACCATCCCACACCCGCCCATCTCATACAATTTCCTTGATGACCCACCCTCCATTAACTTACCATTTCAATTTCCCAGTCCCCGGACCTCCCCTACTGCCCCATACCCCATAACCTATTCACGACGGCCTAAACCCACACACCCGAAATAACCAGCCCAGCCCGTCCACTCACATCAGCCCACACATCCGCAACACCCAGCCCAGCCTGTAAACTTACACCAGCCCACGGCCCAACACCCTCAAACCTCCACTGCCCCACATCCGGACCCACCACAGTGTCCGCCTAGGCCCAATCAGCCCACTCACCAACCGCTGACTCCCTCTCAGCCCACTTCGGACTTGTCCGCCCCGCCACCTCCCACCAACCAACACCCCATGACCACCCGTTCTAAATCCCGCTCCACTAAGCCGGCTGCTACCTACACTACTACTACCATTTCTCCTGTCCCCACCACCTATGCCAAAGCCCTTGCCGATCCAAATTGGGCACGTGCCATGCAGGCAGAATTTTCAGCTTTATTGGAGAATGAGACTTGGGAACTCGTTCCTCGCCCTACAGATCGCCCAGTTATTCGGTGTATGTGGTTGTTCCGCCATAAGTTTCATGCGGATGGGTCATTAATGGAAATTCACAGACGGTTGGTATTGATTGTGATGAGACTTTTAGTCCGGTTGTAAAACCAGCCACCATTCGTACTGTTTTGTCTCTTGCTGTTTCCAGGTCATGGCCCATTTACCAATTAGATGTAAAGAATGCATTTTTGCACGGAGATTTAAAAGAGACTGTTTTCATGCATCAGCCGCCGGGCTTTGTTGATCGACGCTTCCCGCACTTGGTATGTCAACTGAAGAAGTCGTTATACGGGCTTAAACAAGCCCCAAGGGCATGGTATACTCGGTTCGCGAATTATATTACTTCACACGGCTTTCGAGCCAGTGCCTGTGATCATTCATTGTTTATTTATAGGCGTGACCCCGCGAACGTGGCCAACTTATTGCTTTATGTTGATGATATTGTCCTGACAGCTTCTAATGATGCTCTCTTACGAGATATTATTGGCACACTCTCACGAGAGTTTGCTATGACTGATCTTGGGCGATTACATCACTTTCTGGGTATTCAGGTCGATCACCAGAAAAATGGCATTTTTCTTTCACAGCAACAATATGCCAAGGATATTATCTCGCGTGCTGGTATGACCTCCTGTAAACCGTGCACAACCCCAGTTGATCTTTCCTCAAAACTTAGTGCTACGGATGGTTCTCCTTTTTCAGATCCTACGTTATATCGTAGTTTGGCTGGTGCGTTGCAGTATTTGACCTTCACTTGACCTGACATCACTTATGCCGTACAGCAGGTCTGTTTATTCATGCATGACCCTCGGGACACTCATTTTGCGTTTATGAAACACATCATTAGATATATACAGGGCACTATTGATTATGGCATCCGTATGGTCAAGTCATCTACTACTTCTTTAGTCGCGTATTCTGACGCGGATTGGGGTGGGTGTCCTGACTCGAGACGTTCTACTAGTGGTTATTGTGTATTTTTGGGTGACAATCTTTTATCTTGGTCTTCTAAACGTCAGCCAACGGTCTCACGATCTAGTGCCGAGGCTGAGTACCGTGGAGTGGCAAACGCTGTGGCTGAAGCTGCTTGGTTACGCAATTTATTATTAGAGTTACACACTCCACTTCGGCAAGCCACCATAGTCTATTGTGATAACGTCTCAGCAGTCTATTTGTCGGACAACCCCGTGCAACACCAACGCACAAAGCATATTGAAATTGATATTCACTTTGTCGGAGAAAAGGTTCGTGTGGGCGACATTCGTGTTCTTCATGTACCATCAGCCTTACAGTATGCCGACATATTTACCAAAGGGCTCTCCAAGCAACTGTTCCAATCTTTTCGATCTAGTTTGAGCGTTTGTCCTACACCCGTTCAAACTACCTGGGAGTATTAGCAGCGTATTATTATTGTGTATTATTATATTGTATTTATTGCATTCATATTAGGATTATCCCCTTTCCTTGTATAGTGGGGATATAGTTATGATTGATTCCTTTTCCATGTTTATCTCTTGTATTCTCCCCTATATAATGGGGCTTTCATTTTTCAATAACACACAGAGAATTATATTGATAACCATAGCTTTTACTGATATCCTTGAACATCCAGCTGCCAGACTGCGGTAAGCATCCTCTTCAGGTTTGGAGTGACCCCGGAGAGATTTTCAAGACGATATCTTTCATGCTTGTGAATATGAATACGTATATACAAATATGTTTATGTTCTCTATTTGGTAATATGAATATTGGATTTTGGTTATTTGGAGTTATGAATTTAGTAATTTATGTATTAATTTGTGTATACCGAACTGGACTAAATGGTACACCATACAGAAATGAACCTACCCGCTCCGTATCGAATTCGTCCAATCTAGCGAACCGCGATTTAGGTGACTATGAAACGTACCTTCCCGAAATTTCCAGTTTTAAGATTCGTCATTGGATTAGTTATTTTATTAAGGCGTCATGTTAATCTTGTGCTGCAACATTTACCTCTTTCTTATCTCTCACAACTGTTGACATTGTGCACTGAGTTCTGAAGTGCCCCGTTTGTTTGCAGTTCCAACACGTGATGTCTTTCCAATTCTTTGACCTACCCCTTCGTATGGATTTTTATCTGCCACAATTTTTCCCCTTTCGGGCTTTCTTTCTCTGCCTTAGGTACTTAACAGTGAACTTGAAGATTCTCCTACGACGTATATCTTCTCCCAGAATCAGAAACTTAGCAGAAGATAACAGGAGTGCTTGACCAATCGAGATACGATTAAATTAAACTCACTGATATGAGTAGTAACGGATGCTTCTTCTTGCGTTCTGGTATTATTCAACTTCCAAATTAGAAAACCTTATTTGGGGCAGATAGGTTGTTAGATAAGGCCTTCAATAATCCAGATGTGGTCTTTTTCGTTCACGCTCTTTGTAAATGATAGTCAGTTACACCCAAAGCTTTTCGATAAGTGAGCCTGAGCTCTGGTAGTATCACGGCTGATCAGATTACTGTTTTGCTTGCTGCTCAAAAGCCCGATTTTGTTTTGATCAGCTGTGGTGATCGGCTGCGCGCTGATTACCGTGATCAGCAGATAAAGGGCTGCAATCAGAACTGAATCGGAAACTCTCAACTTCTCTAACTCACACGAAAACCAACAAAATAATGAAAATGAGAGTATTATGTGGTTCGATAATAAACGTCCACCGGGGGCCGCACTAGCGAGTTTTACAACAGAATATCTCAATGAAGTTCAATTCCTAATAGTCAACAAAATTCAGTTCTCTTAGGAAATGTTCCAAATTGTCAAACTGATGCATACAAGAGTTTTAAAACACCATTCCACAATCCAAACCATCAAATCTCACAAAATGACACAGTTAAACCCGACGTTAAAATAACGGAGACCTGTGTGAGACCCCCTTACGGATACGTACTCTTGAACTTGACCTCTTGGAACGTGTGCCAGCTGCACCTCCACCGCCACCTTTACCTCCATCTCCAGATGTCGATCTAGAGCTACCATCACCTTTGACTGCTGCAGCACGCTTAATCAATGGCTAAAATGGAAAGAAGGTCAAGATAAATATAAATATACATGGCCAAATTACTTACAGTTATAGATCATGTCAGTTGTCAAGTAACTGTATGTATTACCTTGCATACAATCGAGCAGTAACTATATCTGTCAGGGTTCATCAGCACACGGGTGCATGTTCGGCAAGCGCGATCTGGGTCGAACTGGCCTGAGTTGTTGTGGGGCAGGGGATGTAGGGCCAGCATTTGCTTTCCGTTTGAAGCATATGTCTGCAGTATAATATAAATTAAGAATACATACCCACATATATCATTTGGTTATGCTATACATTTTCTTTCTTATCTGTTACTGACCTGTATCCTGGAGCAATCAATATAATCGCTCATCTGATTGAGGGAGACTACGGCTTTGCCACTAAGTTTGTTGATAGTTAATACCTTGTGATCGTTGTGAGTTCCTTGGGCATTGCAGTATTGGCATGCAGCCGTTTCACACTCAGTGCAGTACTTGTTCTGGTGATTTCGATCCCCGGGGTGCGCTTCGCATTTTAAAAAGAAAGTCGTTGCCAGAAACGAACTGAGCCACCATACACCGTCACCCTACGACACATCCACAACTCATTAAACGCAATATTGTATTTTTTAATTCAAGTGAATGTTACACAGTTTAAAATATCTAATATTTTAGTTATGTTTGTATATGTATTTAACTATTTATGCATGCAGGTAAATACCATTCGTTATTCTCATCAGTTTATTTGAGGACTCATATCTTGCGTATTTGGAGCGATGAACCCCATATTCTCAACACTGAACGGATGGTAACCTCATGGTCATGATACATAAGCTCTCATTCATCTAAATGTTTTTCATGACCTGAAGATTCTACATATCTAGCCTGATTGTTGTTGGTGTCTATATAGAATAATATTCATCCTTTTTTTATACTAGATTATTATTGACTAACCATATTGATGGAAATATTTGTCAGATTTTATCAAAAGTTAACTGTTTTCCCTATTCTTGACTACCCACTTCAATGTATCTTACATCTTATATTGTCAATAAATACTAGGTTCATCTTAAAACATTCTAAGAAGGGCTGCAAACTTGTTCGTGTTCGTTTGTTAAAAAATATATGTGTTCATGAATCATGAACACTTACTGAACGAGATTTTATGTTTGTGTTCGTTTGTTAAGGAAATGAACGTCTTCATGTTCGTTTGTGTTTGTTTGTTAATTATAGGTAATGAAATGTCGAACACTAACAAATGTGAACTAATGTTCATGGAAACAAATGAAAACACACAAACAAAATATAAGAATTAAAAACACTAATGAACTATCGAACGCAAATGAACATAAACGAATATGTTATCGAACTCTCACGAACATAAATGAACGAACGCGACCTTTGTTCATGTTCGTTGACATAACTAAATGAACAATTCTTTTTGTTCATGTTGGTTCACTTATTAAACGAACGAACATAAGCGAACTTCCCACCGAAGAATTCACGAACTGTTTGCTGAACGTTCGGTTTATTTGCAGCCTTAATTCTTGGCCACTGTGAAGGATGAGTGACACATTAAGTGGTTTGTAATAAACTACAGGGTGGCAAAAATAAAACAATTATAAGGATTTGGATGAGTCAAAAAGGGTCAGGTTAGCACAACACTTTTCTTCAATATTTTTTTTATAAATAAAAAGGGGTAATTTCATATATACCCCTACAAACTTGTAAACTATCATATATACCTTTGCAAAATTATAAATATCATATATACCCTTATAAAGTAGTTAAAATATCATATATGCCCAATTTATTAAAAAAATTTTAATAAAAGACAATTTTACCCTTATTTTTTTAAAACTTTGAAATCTCATATTTGACCTTGAACATCAAATATATATTTAATCATTTGAAACTTAATTTATTTAGTTTAAATAAAAAATAAAAAAATGAGTAAAAATAAATATGGAGAAAACTATTGTTTATGGGAAAAAATAAAAATGAGTAAAAATAAATTTAAGCTTGAAATGTGCTACATAAAAATATGAAGCTGCAAGATGAGCATGATTATTTATTAGATTGTTTTTAATTTTAATAAATCGGGTATATGTGATATTTTAACTATTTTGTAAGGGCATATATGATATTTTTAGTTTTTTGTGGGGTATATATGAAATATTTCAAGTTTGTAAGGGTATACATGAAACTAATCCAATAAAAAAATATATGAAACATAATTGAACTAAACTACCTGACCCACTTTTTTTTTATCTAAACTTTCATTTGATCTGTTCAAATATAAGCAAAAAAATCCAACCCTGATGAACCTTGGATGTCAAAAATGTGTTGAACATGTTCAATCTAGAGGGTGTTTGGGGATGAGTTTTGAAGGAGATTTTAGATGATTGAGTTTTAAATTCGTAAATAATCAGTTTTGAGTGTTTGGGTAAAAAAAAAATGATTATTAGCATTTAGGAAGTTACAAAACGCAGTTTTCCAAAAGCAGCTCCCCCCTACTGCAACAAAACGCAGTTTTCCAAAAGCAGCTCCCCCTACTGCAACAAAACGCAGTTTTCCAAAATTTGATTATTTAGGTTTAGAAGAGGATTTTCACTTGTTTATTTTTTTTTAAATATATATTTGCCGAACACTCAAATAGTTGATTATCTGATTATTGTGATATCAAGCAACATAATCAAATCCAAACACTATCTTTCAACATCACATTTTGTTACAGTTAATTAGTTAATTATCTGATTCTGATTATTCAAAACGTATAATCTATTTTCAAAAGTCAACCCCAAACACCCTCCTAGTTATAAACATCAAGAAGCAGAGCCTATAGATCATAGTTTCCGGAAAACATTGAAATTCGAAGGACTTCGTATTCGGTACAACAATTTGAAAACAATTCCTTTGGTGCATTGATACGTTAATCACAACACATATAATAGTTGAACAAAAAAGGCACATTTTTAATTTAAATCATCTACATTTTTTATGCCAAAATGTATGATTGATTTTGGATTATAACAAGAGATCTTTCATGATAAGTTAAGTCATATCAGGTGAACCTATGCATACCTTATTAGGATTCATCGGATTAAGAGAAATGAAGCAAAATAGTATTGATTTCTTTTGTTGAGATTGGCTTTGGTAGATTGTTGCTCATTTCTTGTATATATTGAAGTGTTTTATTTAATTAATAGCTAGCATTTATTCCTGTATTTAATAAATGCAGCAAATTTAATCATATATACATTCCGACATTTTTTTGATTTAAAAAAAGAGAAAATATGCATTAAATTTAATTTTGTCAAGAAGAATCTTTAAATGAATTGGACATTGTAATATGATAAATAATGCTATATGAAATTATGCATTTATATTTAGAGAGTGAAAGAGAGAGACAAACACACATATACATACATATGTATATATTTATAAATATGTGTGCGTCGATACATACATTCCTTTTTCACATTTAAGCCATGTGTGGAAATATGTGCTAAATATTCTACCCATCATAACCATAGTCGCAGAAAAGGACAACCGAACATTACATAAGTTTTTGTGAACCTAATAATAACGCTATTCCAAAATATAAAAAGTTACTGCATATACTTTGTTTTAGTTCTTACAGTAAACTCAATACTATATACCAAGAAACAGCCCTTAAAGGAAAAGTAGATCATATAAGCATATAAGGATTAAAACATATACAATACATTAAAAAATAAACAACTATTCTACCATTATTATGATTCTATTAATTTAGTGAGTCTGAGAATAGGAAAATAGGCAAGGCTGTTGATGCAACAGTTTACTAGACATTTATGATGATCTACATAAGTAGTTAAATGTGTGCTTTGGTGTGGTATAATTGTTCATTAATGTTTGAAAACTCGTCACTTTAGTTTAACCTCTGGCTAAGTGTGTTAAAGCTGTGTATAAATGTATCAAAGTGATGCATACGCCAATGTAGTTTTTAAATGTGTACATTATTATTTTGAAGTTGCGAATCAGTATGTTTAAGTGGTACACTAACTTATTCGATGCATGCTAGGGTGTGTTAAAATATTACTTTGCAAATACCTCACTTTTGACACTTGTATTTGATTAGATTTGAAAACATCTCAAAAGAAAGTAAGAAACACAAAGCTCTATGATTTCAGTTTTTGTTATATGCTCGCTTTAAATTGTGCATCATACTCACACCACGTAGGAAAAGTTATTAGGTAAAAGGCTAAAAAGGTACTTACATAATTCATACATAAAATTATTTGATATGTTTTGAACACCGGAGAGAACTATAATAAAAATATATCACTTATATGTGTGTTTTTGAAAAATAAGTTTTAGTTTGGGTAATTGTAAATTTATGAACCTAACAAGAAATTTGTGAGTTTGGGTTTAGTGTAAATGGGTTTTGGTACATTTCGGGTTAAACCTAGGAAAACATTTTGCTAAATGGGTCGTCTTTGGGTCGACCTGGAATTTGCACGTTCACTTGTTTAAAAAAGTACGCATACATATATCTTATGTTTTAACACAAAAAGGATCATATATTTTATGCCAATATTTAAAGGATAAAGCAAAATAAGCAGTAGATTTTATGATTTAAACATAATTTTTTTATATATTAATTTGTATTTTTTTTTGTTGTAATTTATAATTTATAAGTATTAGTATGCAAAAAACAATTTCTGGGTTAAATGGGTCGTTTTCACGTAAACCTGTGAAAATTCTAGTTGTGTTCGACTGTTTAGTTTTATGTATCTTGCACGATACTTGGGTTCATGTCTTGTTCGGATTCACCAATCCACCAACATGCCCCATTTAACACCCTAAATGGAGAGGATAGGATGGTGGATTGTGATCTTTGTGAGTCTCGGCAGCATACGCGGGATCAATGATGCTGAGACGATTTAACCACTCTTCATGTTTTACCGATGTTGCGACTCGATTAGCTCACATAAGAATGCGGAGCATGTTGATGACGTCGGTTTCACGGGCCGGATGATGGTGCCTGGTGTGTGCTGTCATAGATACACATATTGATTTGTTTTACAAGATAAAAGGTTCATAATCACTCACAAAGTCTAATAATCAACTTTTTCAAATCTCAAAAAACACCAAAAAATGTCATAATAAAAGCTTTTAATGTTGCAAATGATGACTTGGATTCGCTTACGTCTTTTGCTCCTAAGCATGAAGGAGGTTTATTTGTCTCTTTGGTTTCGCTCTCATTTGGGCTGAAACTGAATTTTGAAAAAAGGATTAGATCAAATGATACTAAATAGGTGAAGATGAATACAAGAAAGTAAATACATCAAATATGATAACTAGTACCTTGCAAGCTATCCAGCAATTTTGGTTATGCTTCGGTTGCGTTATTTTTTGGGCGCGTTTAAGACAAGACATGCACGTTTTTCTTGATCCTCGGCTATTATGGGTAATGGGATGAAGGGCTATCACTTGTTTTTGGTTAAACATATACGATTGCAGTTATATACAATTACAAATCAACATTTATAAATGATCATTGTGACTACATCCAACTTTGTTATGATAGTTTATAATCATCATGATTGTAACGTAAATAACTACGCATAGATTCGGTATACCTGTATCCCTGAGAAATCAATATGTGTATTTATTTTGTCGATGGTCACTACGTCTTTATGGACATGCCTGTAAACAGTTATGACAGATTCGGTATACATGTATCATCAATATGTGTATTTATTCCGTCGAGGGTCACTACGTCTTTATGGACATGCATGTAAACGGTTATGACCATGTGATCAGCGTGGGTGCCTGCCTCCATGAAGTGGTTGCATGCAGACTCTATGTACGGAACGCAATACTTATTCTTAAGATTTTCTAAATATGTCCGTGTGATCCACATGCTAGAAAGAACGTCCTCGCTAGCAATAGGTGTAGCCACAATATAGCATCAGGCACCTAGAGTGTAAAACAAAGCAGTTTTAGTTAGGAAAATGCTTATAGTCTTATGTAACACATATTTTCTTAGATATCTATTGTTTGTACATTTAGAATAATACAAACAATGGCTAAATTAATAATGAAAGGCACGGTCTTTTACTATGGACCAATCACAAATAAATTTAACATTAGTCTATAAATAAGATTGGTCGTCTATATTTAGGAAAAACGTTTTACCTACTAGTTTAGTTTAAAAGCATATCAAGAGAACAATTAAGCATGTAACTAAGCTTGACGTTACATGTAACAAGTATCAACTAGTTAAAAAAGCTAACTAAGCTTGACGTTAATTGTAACAAGCATCAACCAAGCATAACCTTACGTATCAACTAGTTAAAAAAGCTCTAACTAAGCTTGACGTTATTTGTAACCAGCATCAACCAAACATAACCTCAAAGATCTGGCCATCTGCAACATAACAACTAACCACATGAAACCGAAGTCCCAGCAACTTTTTTTTCTACTCATTCGATTTACTAGCAATAAAATGTAACCAAATTTACCCATTTTCACATACATGCAATATAATTGCCCCTCTTTTAGCTATTTACATCTAAAAGTAGGCCTAAACGGTACTAGCCTAACATAGAATGATAAAGGGCTAACATAGAATGATAAAGGGCTTCATGTTTAGGGCAACAAACCAGAGAACTTTAAGTATTGGACTGATACAGTAGAAACTCGATAAATTAATACTCGATTATTTAATAAACTCTCTAAGATAATATTTTTTGCCGGTCCCGACTCGGGGATAGGGTGCTAAATTAATAATTCGCTAAAATTATAAGATAATACATTTTTGATAATTTCTTTAGACCCTATATAAAATATAAATTAATAATTCCTTATATATAGCATATTACATGAATGATTTATCTTGGTTTCTTGAAAATGACTCAATTGTCTTTTGTTTTTTGTTGAAATCATTGTCCCCTTGAATCTCGTCTCTAATTTTCGTTAAGGTGGGAGATTGAAGGTTTCTTTCAAATTGGGCCGCTCATTTGATATACATGCATTGTATACAATAATTAAGTGGAAGCTTGAAAGGTGTTTGTAAACTAAGTATTCTACTATAAATTAATAAAAATATTAATTAATATATAAATTAATAATTATTAATTTATGGATTAATTAATAACTCTTTTAATTAATAAATTTTGGTGGTCCCAAGTGTATTATTTTATAGAGTTTCTATTGTATATCAATCAGATGAATACATAATATCAGTGTTGTAACAATCGCTAGGCGCTATTTGGCCGGTGGGGTACTAGCGATTAATCGGGATTAAGTGGGATTAATCCGGATTAATTGGGATTAATCGGATAAGGAGTATTATATGTAATCTTCAGTTTTATATATATACGCACACATTTTATGTATATTTTTTTAGCAAGGCAAGTTTTAATCCCGCATTAGCTAATTTTTTTTTTAAGTAGACAAGATTATTCACCGAAATTTCCAAGGTTTGACTTGAAAATGGCCAGAATTTGTACGGTACCGGATCAGGACTGCCTAAGGCCGCCGATGGATTTTCGATAAAATCAAGGGGACTTTTTTTTAATATATTCTAGAAAATATTCAACTACTCTAAGTGAAATAAGCTACCTCCTCATTAGGGTTCATCATGATAGGACATTGAAATAGGCAAGTATTTAGATAAATAAAACTATGAGTTTTGAACTTTTTGTTGAGCCCGGTAGATTGGGGAAAATTACGATGATACCTTTTTAGCTATTGGGTAGAAAAAAATACCCCCCCCCCCCTCTCTAATTCCATAAATGTAAAAAGATATCGTTTGACCGGACATCTTCAAATAAAGATAATTAACAAAATGTCTAAGAGTTAAGAGAAAAAACCAGATATCTTTTCATAAAGATAATTAATAAAATGTCTAAAAGTTAACAGAAAAATAAGGATTCTTGTCCATTAAGGTTAACACATTTATTATTTTGTATTATTGAACTTTGGGAAATATAGTAATGTAACATTAACTTTTGCAAAGAAACTTTTAAAGTGATGTGAACATTACGCAATGGTAATTATTGAAAAGTTTATATATCAAAGGGAGTGATACACTTTATATATTAATAATATTTGTGTAAATCTATTGTTTTATATTCCTGAACATGATATTTTGAGATTAAAATTCCATTTATGTATATCTTATTATGCATACAAAAGTAACGCAATCAAAGTAATGCAGTTATATCTTATTCAACATACAAAATTTAATGCAATTATTCTGCATATTGTTGATCACGGATAACAATGCTCTTTTAACTGAATTTGGCAAGTGATTTTCAACAAGTATGAAAATAATGTGCGTAAATAGAAATCAAACTTTCTAAAAAACACAACTACGGAATTTTGAAGTTTATATCACTTTGAAATAAAAGTTTACAAGGTGATTGTGAGGTTATTGGCTAATACAAACGAACAGTTTAAGAATCTGTAATAAAGGGCAATGGAGTTTTTGTTATACGTAATGAATGCTAGGCTTTTAACTCATTTCCCATTTCCCTTTGGTGGTAACTTCTCTATAGAAAGTCTTTGACATGAATAAACATTTGTTTATTCATGCACTTATCTGCATAAAGTAGCTTTTTGGCATATTCATTGAATCCATCCAAGGTCAATTTGCTACTTTACTTTGGTGGCAGAACCTTATCTCTTAGATAAGTTGGTCCATCCGAATTTCTGATGACCGACTTATCAGAAATATGACAGATTTCTGATGATTAGAAGTTACCAGATTCTAATGATAAACATCAGATTTATCATCAGACTTATCAGATTGGTCTTTTCTGAACATCATTCTTCATTTGTGTTCAAATCCTGATATTTATTAAAGATGTATTTGCCCTTCTACTTTTGTCTTGTTTATATTGTATCTTCTTTTTTGTTTGATCTTTTGACTTCATCTTTAGCACGATCATATTTGTA
The DNA here is from genome assembly GCA_030545235.1 of Helianthus tuberosus. Taxonomy (NCBI): domain Eukaryota; kingdom Viridiplantae; phylum Streptophyta; class Magnoliopsida; order Asterales; family Asteraceae; genus Helianthus; species Helianthus tuberosus. Next base: position 22,776,254 of record CM060420.1, on the reverse strand, counting down.
ACAACCCGACTTTTTGGATTGTTATCCGTTTGCTACTTACTTCGATTTGTAACCGTTTTGTACTCCGAGATTTGATATAAATAAAGGGTTATGTTATACTAAATACATTTTCATCACACAACACGAATGCACGCTTAAACGCTTTATATTCGCGAATGCTCAACGCTAACGCAACATGAATCACATAGAATTATGCTACTTTACTTGCCGAGTGTGTTTGTTTGTTCGGTAACCACTCTCGCCTTCACACTCGCAAATCGCGATAAATCACTAAATCGTGAACGCTGTTAATAGTAGTAATGTTATGCTGTGTGTTTTTATATGCTTTACTTGTGTGTGCTTTATATGTTGGTGGATTATACTCGCAACCCGATCATCATACCGAAACGCAACGCAACGCAATACTCGCAATGTCTCTAAAATACTTAAAGCCCTAGCACTAACTAACGCAACAAAACGCATTAAACGGGCACCCTACACGTGTAACGAGAACGAAATACACAAAACAACACCTTTCATGCGAAGCCAGCAACTTCTTACGAAGGCAGCAGGTTCGAACCAAGGTGCCAGCCTCCTCTATAAATAGCCAAGCCCTTCCCCATTTCATTCATTGCTGCCTTTTACTCCGAAACACTGCCGAATTGCTGTCCGACTGTTTTCAAGTAAGATTTATCTTTTTTACATGATTACACAACGTTTTCCACTACGATTTTCCACAATATTCACTTCGATTTCATCCAAACTCTTGGGTTTTCACTTAAACTTCAACTTTTTCCTCTAAACTTCTCTATTTTCATGAAAACCTTCATCTTTTTCATCAAATCTTCTTATTTAATCACGGATCTACACTTAACCAAGTGTATTGGGCCTAGCTTCGGCTTCCCAAGTTAGATATCTATAGATTTCTCACTCACCAAGTGTTGGATATAGGTAAAAACCCTATAAAACTTGATTTTCACACTAAAACGGACCTAAAAAGACATGTATTTCGTTCACTGGATAGTGGGACGAGGTAGTGTCGAAACCGTCTTGAATAGGACTCGAAATTACATCCGATTCAGGCGAAAGCACTGCTCCAAACGCCTAGAACACCCACGTTTGTGAACTGGACTGTTCTGTGCCAAGCCCAGCTTCGTACAAACGCTACGAAGGCACATGTTGTGAATAGATAAAAGGCCATATTTTAGTAAATATGATGTTTATATATGGTATTTTATGAGTTGGCAAATTTAAACTTTGGTAAAAAAATTATGTTGGCAACGATAAGATAAACGCTTATCGTGTAACGGTTAAAATGTGAAACGAACGTCGGTGACCATCCGATCAGTGGTAAAATCCTAAAAATAGTCTGTTATGATTAGAATAATTATTTTAATCATATCCGTGTGGAAGAATAATTTAAAACGCTAGAAAACTCTATTTTTTGAGTTTAAGCTCGTACCGCGCGATGCAGCGCGTGTACCGACAAAATACTATCAACACAGGCTGTCAAGGCAACTGATAATCATTTTAGTAATAATTTGATGAGTTTATTACTTTAGAATGATAAAAATAAATAAAAACGCATAAATCCCTATTTTTGCGATTTTAAGCGCGTACCACGAAGCACAGCGCGCATACTGCCAAATACTGTCAACGCAGCCAGTCAAGGCATCTGGTAATTATTTCAGTAATAATTTTGTGTGATTATTTTTTTATAGTGATAAAAATAATTTAAAACGCACTAAAACGGGATTAAAACGCTAGATAAAATACCCGGTATCCAGTAAAATATCAGTTTTAACTATAGTTTACATATATATATATATATATATATATATGAGAAGTGTGTGAGAGAGGTGAGACAAAGGGGTTGAGATGGCACCCATGCATGCTTTCTCTTTCCTCTCTCCAACACTTGTTGCCCTAGAAACTCACACATGATGATTAATCCTTCTCTTACACTCCATATCTTCACAATTCCAAAACCAAAGACCAAAAACAGAATCTCACTCTCTCTCTTTACCTCACGGCCGAACACACACACACACACACTCCTTCCACTTTCAAAAATTCTTGAAGCTCCTTTGAAGATCCAAGTTCCTTACAAGGTGTTTTCAACCTTATGTCATGGTTTAGAGGTGATTCCATGGAGATTCAAGCAATAACAAGGCTTCATATCATCACTTTTATTAAAAACCAACTAAGAATCTTAAAGGTATAACATTTCATCTTTCAAATCATGTTCTTGATTCTTGGTAGTGGAAGGTTTCTCTTGATTCTTAAAGATATTTCACAAACTTGAAAAATAAAACAAATGGGGTTTTAAAGAAAAATAAAATGGATGAATATGTTTATATATGTGTGGCCGTAAGTATGTATGAAAATACATATGAGGTTGGGTTTTGACTTTGAATATTTTGATTTTTGATGATCATGAGGGATTTAATGCATGCATGAATTAAAAGCTTTATATGAGAATGTCCTAAAAGAGGTTTATGTGATTCGAAATGATATGTCAAAAAGTGAACTGGGTGTGTATAAATTTCGTGTCTATGTATGTATATGTGAATGCATGCATTACAATTTTGGTCATATACTCATGAATGAAAGATACTTGTAATTATGTATGAATGATCATGTGATTTTGGATGATATAGGTTGAGTTATATAAAAACATGATATAAGTGTGTTCTTGAGTATGATTAGAACATGAAAGATGATGATGATGTTATATGGATGCATTAGATCCATTTACTTGAACATGCATGATGATTAGTGGTCATAAAATGATGATTTAAGCCTGATTTGATAAAAATGAGTTTTTATCAGAATATAAACTCTAAAAATATGAGTATTTGAAGTGTTAAAATGATATAAAACTTTGTCATAAAGTTTACTAGCTTTGCATGTTGTACTTGGTGCATTAGGGGTTGTAAAATACGTGAAATCGCATGATTTATGTGACTTACACAAAAACTGAACTAATCTGGATATAATCAATATTTTAATCAATAAATAACATGTATTGTGTTAAAATATCAAGTCGTTTCGAGTTGGGATGATTATAGTAATGTTTAACGCAAAACTATGCGTTAAAACGGTCAAAAATCGGCTTTTCGAGTGATTTTTATAAAACTGATTTAGATCAGTAAGTAAACAGATATTTTTAGTTTAAAAATAATTATTTTAACTAATTTTAAGTTTACTTGGTGTTTGGTTGGTCATACGTGACTTCCGACGCACGAAACCGTTACTGAATCGCTAAAATACGCATTTTTCAATATACACTAGTATAGGTAAAATTTTGGGTGAACCTTCTGTGTTAAAATGTGTTATGTGATTTACGTATGAGAATGTGAAAATATGTCAAGTTTTTAACATAATATTAGAAATCTAGCTTACGCATGTATGTTTGTACGTTTTGTGCGGTAGAAACGATAAAAAATTGTGTTAAACGTGAAACTTGATTGTCGAGCATGAAAATTGATACATATAATATATTTTATGTATATTTGCTTTAAAAATGACAAAATAGATAAGTTAACAAGATTTCGTATGTTTGGGTGTTAAATTATGTGAACGTTTATGTATATATAATACGACGCGCAAATCGTAGATATATTGCTTATAAATGGGAGAGTTAACGGATTTACACAATAATGGTCACCAATAAAATCGTTCAAGTCGCAAAATCATAAATATATATATATATATATGGACTCATATATGTATTAACGTGCCAACATAATAAAAAATGATAACTTTTCGAGAAAATCTCAAAGTTATGTGATAATTCTAAGAATCGGAGAAACATAGGATTTTTGTGTTATGAATATTAATTTAAAATCGTTCCTATATATATATATACTAGGACGTGTAGAAATCAATATCTGGGATTGCGCTATTTAAAATACGCACCCAAAGGTGAGTGTCACTAAACCCCTCTTTTTACTGCTTTGTATATATTTTGGGGGTAGAACACACCAATAAAAGGGTTTGATAATGTTTTTGAAATAAAACATACCTTTTAATATAAAATATATATTTTCATTGAAAATATATGAAATTTTATAAGTCATACGTTTCGAAGAAAAAACGTTTTTGATGAATAAATGTTGGACATTGGGATGTTACGGTATTTCCTAAGCGAGACATGACCGTACAGTTGGGACGGATGCCGGCCTGGGTCTCGAATGATGTAGATTCAGGGGATTCGTACAACATCGTGTATTAAATTGTCATATTAGTAGGATATATATATTTTACGTGAGGCAGACATCATATTGTCCTTCAAGAGGACCCTGGGCCCATGATGTCGTTTAATCATTTAAGTATTGCACGTGATGAATTGTTGGTAGATCTATCGGGTTGACAACCCCGTCATGACCGGTCGCCCCGTGTCAAGTCAAACGACGAATTGATATTATGTTTATTGTCTAGCTTTGATTATCCCTGCATGGTTAATATATAGTTCGTATCGTCTAGTTAACATACGAGTCTGAAAGTTGATGCAATAATTTAATATACATAACCTGGACAATATTACTGTTGTCGAATTGATGAACCAACGGATGGCCCATGGATTTTATTAAGGAAGTAAAATGGACTTTCTAAAATTATATGGATGTTTTCAAATAAACACCTAATCAGAAAGTTTTCCTTGGAATAATATTGTTTGTATGTGAATATGTGAACTCACCTTCCTTTGTGTTGACACTTGATTTTAACGTGTTCTACAGGTACTTGAGTTCGGCTTCGGGAATTATGGCATATCTTGTGGTTGTTGATGCATGTTTTGTCACATAAATATGTTGGACTAACTTTAAAATTTTCTAGGACAAATGTAATAAGATCCGTAAGGATCAAAGACAATTTCAATACGTCGTGGTTGTGTCATGTTATGGGACGTCATGCTTAAAAACTTATGTTTTTAATTAAGTGAATATGTCCAACAATTAACTTCATCAAACATCAAGATAGAAATGGGCACCAGCTTCCGTCACCACTACGTTTTATATTCCGATGCGACATTTTTGGGGTGTGACAGAAATTGGTATCAGAGCCGATGGTTGTTAGCGAACTAGATTTTTTCAGAGGAAAACACTAGACTTCAACCGGAAAATTTTGAGATTTAAAGTCCAAAATTCTCGAAGCGAAGATTATTAAATAAACATGGAAAATTTTATCATGTATGAAAACCCTTATGTGTTTAAGTGCATACGTGATTTTCTGTTTATTTGGGCCTTATGTGTTACTATTCAAATTGATCATACACTTACTTCGTACGGTTACGATATGTCACATCTTGGCCTATAGAGCCATTAGTAGTCTTGCCCACTGATACTGTCGAGCCTACACTTGAGATTCTTTCGCCCGTCGTTATAGAATCGTTTGTTCTGATATTCGAGTCACGTGTTTTGCTACACCTCTTTTAGTCTACACGCGCCGTAGGAAGAGAACTCGACCCGTTAGAGAGTTCGCATCGACTTCTAGAGTTGAGACAACGTCCACTTTGAAGAGGCAGAAAGGGGTTTGGGTCAATCGCTCTCACTGTGATCGTCAGTTCGCCACGTTGCGCGGAGGCATGGAGACGATGAAGGACTTAGAGGGACAGATGAACTATTATGATGAGCTAGAAGAGCTTGTTAGGAAGATGTTGGACTTCCAGGGATTGAAGCGATAGTTGTTGGTTGTTTCTGTTGTTTGTTTTGTATGTCTCATTTGATGAACCCTATTTATGGCTTGCATGCCAAATTTTTAGATATTTAGGAGGAACTTTCATATAGACTTGTTGCGGGTGTTGATGTAGACATGCCGAATTTTGATTTGTCTTAGTACTAAAAACAAGCTCTGAAAATTTCTGATATAAATATCAAATGGGTTCCTTTTGGTTAAAAATTGTTCTCTTTAATACGTGGATATTATATATGCGCCATGTTTGGTCCACTAACGTTTAAAGATTGAATTATTTTGGAAACCGTCTTATGTTGATATTATGTTGTAATAATAAAAACGACGAAATGCGACCAAAAGCGAGACAGGGTTTTGGAGTACCTATTACCCCAAAAGAGTTGGCACAACTCATAGCCCAACACGTTAATACTGCCATGGAACAGCACCATGCTAATCAAAATAATGGCCAGGAACATGGACGTGATGCTCATGGGCATGGTTTTAGTGGGACACAGATCGGAAACCCTTCAGGTAATATAATGATCAGAAAGTTTTAGTAGTTCCTGTTTTATGATATAATCGGAGCGTAATCCTGATTTCTCATTAACCTTGTGAACAGTACATAAATGTACACATAAAACAATCCAGGGTTGAAACCCAAGATCATTTACTGGTATCCTATGCAATGACGTGGCAACGGTATGCGTGATGTCGGGCCGTCACAACGGATTGACCATTCAAATAATTCCGCATTCCGAGCCTAGGTCTAGGGATTCGCGAAAGCGAAGGTTTAGGAGTTCGAGAAAGGATACTGATGAGAAGCGTGAAAGGAAACGCAGTTCGAGGAAGGCGTATGTAGCCAGTTCTAGCCGTTCTAGGAAGGATAATGCCAGGGATGGCAGGAGTAATTTTGAGAAGAAGACTCACGAGGATGAGCAGAGAAAGTGCGCCAGATGTGGTTGGACTAGATGTATGATTCACAAGTGCTATGCTAAGAGTACATCGGAGGGAGGTACACTCGAGGGATGCTACTAGTGTGGTAAGCAAGGACATTTCGAGAAAGATTATCCGAAAATGAAGGGTCAGGCTGCCAGGGGTAGAACGTTCGAGCTAAACGCTGGGAAGGCACAAGACGATCTTGCTGTTGTTACCGGTATGTCTCGAATCAAAAACCAATCTATGTTCATACTTTTAATACCAAAGCTGACTTGAGTTTTGTTCGAAAAACTTTGAACCATTTTGTGTTCACCTACAAGTAAGTTGAGTATAAAGTGCTCGATAGAACTACCAATTGGTAAGTTGATGGAAAATAGTGAGGTCGCTTACAGTTGTAGTATTTAGTAGGTGATCGTCGTTTTAGTGTTGGTTTATTTCCAGTGGAGCTGGGGAGCTTTGACGTAGATGTGAGGATGGATTGATTATCCAGGAACGAAGTGGGGACTATCGCCTGAAGAAGCTAGCTGGGATATCTCGTCCTGATGACAGTAGAAAGGCGGAAGTTGTTCGCGGAGACTGACCAAGTCGAGTGTCGAGTGCTGAGTGCCAAGTGTTGATGGTTAAGAGTCATCCGTGTTGTGAGGATGCTGCCCTGCGTTCTTTGTTAACGTGGTGGATATGAAGGCCAGATGTAGGAATATCGGAGACGTTCCTATTGGTCGCAAATATCCAGAAGTTTTCCTAAGAAGACCTACTTTGATTGCCCCCTGCGAGACAGATCGAATTTCGAATCGATCTGGCACACGGTGCTGCACTCAATTGCACAATCTCCTTATAGATTAAGCACCGTCTGAGATGATAGAAATGTTGAATCAGCTTCAAGAGCTGCTAGATGAAGGTTTCATTCAATCAAGCTCTTCACTTAGGGGTGCACCTGTTTTGTTGTGAGGAAGAAGGATGGATCCTTTAGGGTGTGTATTAATTTTAGAAAGTTGAGTAAGTTGACTATCAAGAATCCGTACTCTTTTACCGAGGATTGACGATGTGTTCGATTAAGATACAGGGATCCAGCTACTACACGAAGACCGATCTACGATCAGGATATCATCAGTTGAAGGTTGCTGACGAAGATATTCCGGGGACTGCTTTTCAGACGTGATATGGCCATTTGAAGATTATTAGTCATGCCTTTTGAGTAAATTAATGCTCCATTTATATTCATAAATCTCATGAATAGGGTATGGAAACCCTAATCGGATAAATTCGTGATAATACTCATCGACGACATACTTGCCTATGTGCGAACCAAGGGGAAATCATGAGTAACGTTTGAAGTTAACTATGGAGTTGGTGAATGATGAGGAGCGCCAAAGACCCCATCGGGAGTATGATGATCCATATGACTAGTTAGGTGCTATCGGAAATTTATTAAGAATTTCTCTAAATTAGTGCAGCCTTCGACACTAATAACCCCAAAAGGAAAAGGGAAATTGATTGGACAACAAGATAGTAGGAAGCTTTTCGGACCCTTGAAAGAAAAGTTGGGAGCGTGTATGATGGACTTCGAAGGAAGTTAAGATACTCACATGCCCTTGGGAGAAGTTATCTTGCAATAATAGTTAACCCGCTAGTATTCAGGTTGCTCCGTTTAAAGCCTTGCATGGATGGAAGTGTTGATCGCCACTTTGTTGAGCTAACATGACAAAGGACAATTAACCAGACCTTAGTTTATCTAGGAAACCAGCGACAGGATTTTCCTGGATCGAGGGAAGGTTAAATGTCGCCAATTGATCAACATAAGGATTACATGGACAATTTAAGGAAACTATTGCGATTCCAGATTGGAGATTTAGTTCTGTTAAAGGAGTTATCTTGTGAAAGATGCTATGAGGTTTAGCAGAGGAAAGAAAAGCTGAGCCACATTGACTTGGTCCTTTCAAGAGCCCATCTTGAGTTGGATCAGTCACTTATAGGCTCAAGCTACCCTAAGGATGGAGTAGTGTACATGATATATTGTTTGGGTTCAGTTGAGAAAGTGTATAATGGATAATACACTGATTTTGTTCTTTATAGAGATTTGTTTGGAATATAAACGGAATGTTTGTCGAAGCACCGTAGAAGCAGTACGTATAGCTAGAAGAGTTATGCTAATCACCGGACAATCAATTACAGTATTCTAGTCGTGTATGCGATTTATTGATTTGGCGATTTGTGGATATCTGAAATGAATGCAAGAAGGAAGGAAGGCGAGTTTATGAGATTTGATTCTTTCGAGAGCCCATCTCGAGTTGGATCAATCGGGTGTAAACGTCTAACTTAGGTACCGGGTAATGTATATGTAAATATACGTATGTAGAACCCGAATTGGTGGAATTTTGGCTTAATCTTTTTGATTAAGTGCTTGTAAATGTTGAACCTTGGAAAGGGTGGAGAGCGTTGAGATGTGAGATTAGGAATTGAGAGTTTATGTTATATAGGTCTACGAAGATTCTTCGTAAGAATCAAAGTTTCTCGCAGAAACTACAAGACCATATTCATTAAACCTGTTTTTACTATTTCCACCTAGTGTGAAAACAAAACCTGTAGAGAAAAATTTCGGGGACGAAATTTCCTAAACAGGGGGAGACTGTGACACCCGACTTTTCAGGTCGTACCGTACAATTGTAACACGTGTTGTGAATAGATAAAAGGCCATAGTTGACTGATTATGATGTTTATATATGGTATTTTATGAGTTGGCAAATTTAAACTTTGGTAAAAAAATTATGTTGGCAACGATAAGATAAACGCTTATCGCGTCACGGTTAAAATGCGAAACGAACGTCGGTGACCATCCGATCAGTGTTAAAATCCTAAAAATAGTCTGTTATGATTAGAATAATTATTGTAATCATATCCGTGTGGAAGAATAATTAAAAACGCTAGGAAACTCTACTTTTCGAGTTTAAGCGAGTACCGCGTGATGCAGCGCGTGTACCGACAAAATACTGTCAACACAGGCTGTCAAGGCAACTGATAATCATTTTCGTAATAATTTAATGAGTTTATTACTTTAGAATGATAAAAATAAATAAAAACGCATAAATCCCTATTTTTGCGATTTTAAGTGCGTACCACGCGGCACAGCGCGCATACTGCAAAATACTGTCAACGCAGCCAGTCAAGGCAACTGGTAATTATTTCAGTAATAATTTTGTGTGATTATTTTTATAGAATGATAAAAATAATTTAAAACGGGATTAAAACGCTATATAAAATACCCGGTATCCAGTAAAATACCAGTTTTAACTCTAATTTACATATATATATATATATATATATATATATATATAGGGAGAAGATCATGCGAGTACCACCTCTTATTGCGAGAACCGCGAGAACCAATGTGAACACAACCAAAAATGCCTAAAAATAGCTAAAAATCAAACAAAAAATTTTTTTTTTTGAATTTTTTAATATTTTTTATAAAAAATCGCTACTTTTCGAAGCAAAAAAATTTTTTTTCCCTTCTAAAAGTAGCGATTTTAACATAAAAAATATTAAAAAAAAATTTTAGATTTTTTTTTATTTTATTTTTATTTTTTTTTAGATTTTTTTAGGTTTTTTGGGGGTTTAGTTTTTAGCATTTTAGCTTGGGGGGGGGGGGGTGGGGGGGGGGGGGTTAGGTTTTTTTTTTTTGGGGGGGGGGGGTGTGGGGGTTAGGTTTTTTTTAGCTATTTTAGGTTGTGTTCACATTGTTTCTCGCGGTTCTCACAATAAAGGTGGTTCTCGCATGAGCTCCTCCCTATAGATATATATGTATGTATATATATATATATATATATATATATGAGAAGTGTGTGAGAGAGGTGAGACATAGGGGTTGAGATGGCAGCCATGCATGCTCTCTCTTTACTCTCTCCAACACTTGTTTCCCTAGAAACTCACACTTGATGATTAATCCTTCTCTTACACACCATATCTTCACAATTCCAAAACCAAAGATCAAAAACACAATCTCACTCTCTCTCTTTACCTCACGGCCGAACACACACACACACACACACACTTCCACTTTCAAAAGTTCTTGAAGCTCCTTTGAAGATCCAAGTTCCTTACAAAGTTTTTTCAAGCTTATGTGAATTGTTTAGAGGTGATTCCATGTAGATTCAAGCAATAACAAGGCTTCATATCATCACCTTTATTAAAAACCCAATAAGAATCTTAAAGGTATAACATTTCATCTTTCAAATCATGTTCTTGATTCTTGGTAGTGGAAGGTTTGTCTTGATTCTTAAAGATATTTCACAAACTTGAAAAATAAAACAAATGGGTTTTTAAAGAAAAGTAAAATGGATGAATATGTATATATATGTGTGGCCATGAGTATGTATGAAAATACATATGAGATTGGGTTTTGACATTGAATATTTTGATTTTTGATGATCATGAGGGATTTAATGCATGCATGAATTAAAAGCTTTATATGAGAATGTCCTAAAAGAGGTTTATGTGATTCGAAATGATATATCAAGAAGTGAACTTTTGGAAGTTCATGGGTGTGTAAAAATTTCGTGTATATGTATGTATATGTGAATGCATGCATGTAAATTTTAGTCATATACTCATAAATGAAAGATACTTGTAATTATGTATGAATGATTATGTGATGATGGATGATATAGGTTGAGTTATGTAAAAACATGATATAAATGTGTTCTTGAGTATAATTAGAACATGAAAGATGATGTTATATGGATGCACTAGATGCATTTACTTGAACATGCGTGATGATTAGTGGTCATAAAATGATGATTTAAACATGATTTGATAAAAATGAGTTTTTATCAGAATATAAACTCTAAAAATATGAGTATTTGAAGTGTTAAAATGATATAAAACTTTGTCATAAAGTTTACTAGCTTTGCATGTTGTACTTGGTGCATTAGGGGTTGTAAAATACGTGAAATCGCATGATTTATGTGACTTACACAAAAACTGCACTAATCTGGATATAATCACTATTTTAATCAATAAATAACATGAATTGTGTTAAAATATCAAGTCGTTTCGAGTTGGGATGATTATAGTAACGTTTAACGCAAAACTATGCGTTAAAACGGTCAAAAATCGGCTTTTCGAGTGATTTTTATAAAACTGATTTAGATCAGTAAGTAAACTGATATTTTTAGTTTAAAATTATGTATTTTAAGTAATTTTAAGTGTACTTGGTGTTTGGTTGGTCATACGTGGCTTCCGACGCCCAAAACCGTTACCGAATCGCTAATTACCAAGTTGATTAGGCGTAGTGAAGAGTCATAGTTTCGGTCAAAATACGTGTTTATGCGTATTTTGCAACGAAGCTATTTTTGGGCATCAAAACACTTTGTTTTGATATCAAACTTGTTTTCTAACATAGTTAAACATGTTTACCTCGTCACTCTTAGTTTAGTGCTTATATAGGGTCGTAAGATAAGCGGTCTAAACAACCGCTTAGACTTTCGAACCCGACCCGTTTGGTCGATTGTTAGGATCTGGCCAAACATATTTTGTGACCATAGTTGTATAGGGAATAACCTTCCGAGGTTATACCTTATGGTCACATTGTTTAGTTAGTTGTATGATGAGTAGTTTATATGCCTTAGGAAAATGACCAAAATGCCCTTTAGGCGCATAATTTCATTTTAAGCATATGTAACCAATATTTTGACATCTAAACTGATTATATAGCATAAATAGATATGTTACGGCATATAATACTTGTCATAGGACTTGTTAGGCGGTCCGAACGCGCTTTTGCGCGAACGACACGTTAAAATAGCGTAAGCAACCTTAATGGGTCATAACGGATCGTAAGCACTTAGGATAGGTTCTGATTTAGAATGTAGGCTTTGTTAAACCATATCACATGAGTTCCAATACTCATTTGGTTTACGAGACCTCATTCTACCCGATCTTCCAATTTAGGTGTCGATTCACTAACATAGTATCCGTTACACTAGGAACCACTTCGACACTTGAACATTTGTTCCTTTGAGCTTTGTTATATCATTTGAACAAGACCTACACGCAATCCCAGGCGAGTACATAGTTCCCCTCTTTTACCGTTTTCAACTTTTTTGGGGTGATTCATATGTGCAACTGATTTGTTTTCCAAATGTATGGCATATAGGTGTTTACTAAGTGCTTTTATGTGTATTATTCCGATTACGCAAATACAATGTTTATCCAATTCCTTAAAAGAACTATCTATCATTATAGTTAGATTCTTATAGGATATTTGAAGTACTGTCTTAGATCTTCCTATCTTCATAGTGAGATTTTTAAGAAGTACTTTACAGACGATGGTTGGCTTATGTGTAGATTGTTGGTGATTTAGATAACGAAAGTAGATAATACAATAAGCACATGGTGGATACGCCGCTGGTACTTCCTATATATAAGTGTGCTTATTGTATTACCCTTCGTGGCATTATCCCGAATCACCATTTGGATTTAAGATTGTTTTGATTCAATGATCCAATGTAACAGAACCCAAAATCCTTATAGCATCTATCTATCTTCATAGATTGATTCTTGTAGGATGTTTAAAGTACTAATATTTGTAGGATCAAATTAAGACCCAAACGAGTCGTTCAGAAGAGATTTAATCCGTTTCAGAGGTGGAAACTAAGAAACGAATGTAGAAACAGCTTGAATATCACTTTAAAGATCTTGTATATTGATTTAACACTGATTACATGCAGAAAATATACCGGCAGCACTTCGGTATCAATTACAAGGCTTTGGTCTGGTCCCTTCAAATGACAACATGACATGCCTATTTATACTAAATGCTTGTTAGCTTGAAATGACACACACATGTTCAAGCTACCAGACATGTTCAAGCTATCAGACACGTTCAAGCTACCAGACACGTTCAAGCTACCAGACATGTTCAAGCTACCAGACATGTTACAAAACCAGAGACTCGATATAAGATGACGGCGACAGATGAATGCACCAACAGACTCCCCCTCAGATGTTGACGAGTCTTAAGTGTCGAGTCTTTGCATCTGCAGTCTTTATCAGTCTAAACTCTCTCTGACATATCTCACAGTGTAAGCATCCTCAAACTTTATCTCCTTCTCCTCATCAGCATCAACAGACTTCTCACGAACAATCTCTAATTGGATGCCTTCAGACTCCCCCTTTCGATATGCTGGGATCGCATTCTGGCATGTTGAAATCACAAAGACCTCAGGTATCGGAACCTGTCTCTCTATCATCAGATTCAAGATCGAAACCTGGCTACACCTGCACATTCTTAACCCATAAATCAATTTTCTGATAACCACTTGTAGAGCATATTTTAAAATGATTCAACATTTATAGCCTTTGATGAACCACTTGCAGAAATATCATTTTCATGTCAAACATCTTCAAACAAAAACTTTCCCAAACCTGTTTGTCATGTTTAGCACTCGGAATTTTGAAAATCAGCTCTTCAACACCAGTTGTCGAAAATCTTTTTGAATTTTTCAAAATTTAAGCTAAAACACACTAAAATCTTTTTGGATTTTGGAACGTAATGAAATGCAGTAAAGAAATATTTACATACAATATTTTTGTGAGTTTGTGTAAGAGGATCATATCAGTTATAGAGACAATTCACTTAGATTGTCAGTATACTGGTCCACTTAAATTCTCACACAAAGTTCAACTGTTTCGAGATACGGATTAATGTCTTAGATACTTAAACTCAATCGCGTGTCCCACCTCAGAATATACTCCCGTATCCAGATCCCAATATTCAGTCTTACAGGTAAATATGACATAAATGATATATGTAAGGGGTTAATAAATTATGAAGAATCATGAGAGCTCAAGTCAGAACTACCGTTCAGCAGAGAGATCATGACTCAACTTTTGGGTGTGTCCCCTTTAGAGGATCTTTTTTACAACATCATTGCTAAGCAATTTTATTGTCTTATCATATATGCTGAGGGTGATGCTATGTTTCAAGCATTGCGGAAAGTATTATTCGAGGACTAGGTCAGAACTTCCATTCAGCAGAAGTCCCTGAATAATACCCCAGATATCACTGAGTATAAAGACCTAGTATATCAGAAAATGGAATCTTTCAAACAAGATTCCGGGGGTTACCCATATATCCAAGAGATGTTACCCACGATATAAGCAAGTTTGAATTTAGATTTATATCTCGTCACAATTTACTAAATGTGCAAAAACCTACTGGCATATCATCAGTGAGACCGTTTATCACATTTTTACTTTCCATTTCTTTAGCATGTTGTGATAATTCACTGATGTACTATCATTTCCTCTTCTTTGACACAAAAACTCATTTTTCATTTTATCATGTTTTTGACTTTTTCAAATTTTCAAATGTTTTTGGATTTTCTGAAAGTTTTACTCCCCCTAAAATGCAAACACATTTTAGGAAATTTAAAATCAAACTATACAATCAAATTGACAACCGATATCGAATTGCTTCAATTCGCCATCCTCTTGGCATAAACAATCAGAACTCCCCCTCACAACAAACTATTTTCCCATTATGATCTCAAAACATTTAAGTTTGTTTTAATCAAAATGGT
Source organism: Helianthus tuberosus (assembly GCA_030545235.1). Classification (NCBI taxonomy): domain Eukaryota; kingdom Viridiplantae; phylum Streptophyta; class Magnoliopsida; order Asterales; family Asteraceae; genus Helianthus; species Helianthus tuberosus. The sequence goes on along the minus strand of CM060420.1, from coordinate 22,761,084 downwards.
TTTTCCGGAAAATAAGTTGTGTTGATTTTGTAAAACCATTAGTAGGTTAGGGATTTGGTTCATCACATTGTTTTTCAACCACTTGTAGGAAATCAGATACAACTTAATGTCCCTGATTTACCACTTGTAAGATCAATCCAATCAAGCATTTTCAACCAATCATCATCTGTCAGTTGAATTCTCAAAGTACCGATTCCTACTCCACACTTACCAACCTTGGAGTTTCGGCAATTCACACTTATACAAAAAACAAATTTCATACACAATGAATGATGCCGATTCATGCTCCGCGATTACCAACTTGGGAGCTCCGGCAAGTCAGGTTTTTCAGGCAAAGAAAATGTCCACCCAAGCCTGACCAGCCTTGGGTGTTCTCAACTCAGACTCAGTTAGGGTGTAAGTTGCTTTCTTCTTAGCATAAAACTCTTTTACCCCTTTAACCTTCCCATCGATCATTTTTCCAAAAATTTTCTTTACGTTTCCATTAAAAGCTTTCTCAACATCAAATTCATTCTTATCAGAATAAAATTGATTAGAGATCTCAACTTTCCCGACTTTTGATTTAAAATTCTCAGTACTCAATGGTGGAAAGTTCTCATCATCCATGGAAAGTTCATTGCCAGATTTTACCTCTGATTTCTTAACAACCCAAGTTTGATTGTCAAGATTTCCCCTTTTCTTGTAAAATCTTTTCGAACACTCACCAACTTCATATGTAGAGTTTTTAGACACTTTAAATCGTTCAGTTGGTGGCTCCGTTTTATCAACAACTATATCTTTGAGTTTTTCTGAAACTCCCTGTTTTGTGTTGGTTGCCTTAGGACAGTTCCATGCAATGTGACCAACTTCATTACATCTGTAACAGGTTCTTGTTTCTTTCCTTTGATAAGCTCCATTCTTCATCTTTTTAGTAAGAAACTCCTGGTTTGACTGTTTCCAGAATGAGCACTTTGCTTCTTCTTCATGGCTAGTTCCTGCAACATATGTCATTTTTGATTTATAATCTCGAACATATTTTTCATTTTTATAGTTTTCAGGTGGAATAAAACCAAGACCTTTCTTTTTGAACTTACTATTATGGTTTGGTTTCTTTCGAAATTCCGAACCATAATTGTAACCCATTTTCTTGTTTAACCGTTGTTGAACTCTTGAAGTGTATTTTTTAGGTCTTTCAGAAAGATTAAGATCTTTTATTTCAGAAATATTAATTTCTGTCATTTTGAAAACCTTTTTGATCTTTTCAAATCTAACACTTCTTATTGGAAATTCTTTATCAAAATATAATTTGTCAGAACCATTCAAAGAATATGCAACTTCAAATGTTTCGTCATTCAAATTAGATTTTGACAACAAAAATTCTTTACTATACACCCGTTTTCCTGACGACTTTGAACTTTTGACAGACGAACTCGAACTTCCGACAGACTGACACGAACTTTCGGACTCGGATTTTGACTCTGACTCCTCATCCTTATCCAACACCTGATCAACCACTCTTTTTATCAGTTCTGACTCATGATCTGTATCGGATGCTGTGAACGTGACATCAATATTGTCCGGTAAAACATCGGTTATCTCGGATTCTAACTTAATATTGACTGCCTGTTTCAGTTCTTCCTCGTTAGGTTTTCTAGACGAGTACCCTTCCCAAATCGGAGGCGGACACTTATTATAACAGACACCCTGTTTCTTACCAGTATCCTTTTTCTTCTTTGGCTTTGTTTCTTCACCTTGAAATGCTTGAAATCCTTCAACTGTTGGATAAATTCTATCAATTATGTAGTCACAACCTTTGTAACTTTGCAGCAATCTTCTGATTCTTTCATTCTCAGTTGCTTCACTATCCAACTCTTTCTTCCACTTTGCACATTCTTCTATGTACAAGTTGATCTCTTTCTGCTTTGTCATCATGGTAGCATTCAACATCTTCAAAGCTTTCTCTCTTTCAGTGTTAGTCTTTTCTAGACTATTCACAGTTCTGTTCAATACATCATATGACTGTTTCAAATTTTTTACATCAAACAACAACTTTTCTTTCAACTTTTCTAACTCACTAAACCTCTCATCTTTCTCTATACATTGTTTACAAGACTCTAAACATGTAAGACAAGGTTTTGTGATTTCAACAATCTTCTCAACTTCAACTATCTTTTCAACTTCAACAATCTTCTCAATCACTTTGACTTCTTTTAAATCTTTTGCAGCTTTCCTTTCTTTCAGTTTCTTCAATTTTTCTGCAAAATAAAATTCAAAACTGTCAGAAGATAAATGGGATTTTCCAATGTTTATCTGTTCAACTTCTTCATCATCATCACTGCTTTCAGAAGAAACAGATTTTCCATCTTGACTCTCCTCATTATCCGACATCACATCCATCCACTCCTTCATCAACTCTGGCTTTTGCACAATCTGAGCAATAAAAGCTTTAACATTTGGATCAGCTGGAATGTACTTGTCCCAGCTAAACCCGTCAGCCACTTTCTCGTCATCTTGATCAATGATGCCATAAAAAGCTTTCCTGTTTGCATCCTCGATCATTCTTCCATGTGCCGTTTGAGCTTCTTTTTGTTGATGCGGTTGATGAGTGATTTGCTGATAAATGGTTTTCCTATAATAATCATCTTTCCCAGACGACTCCTTTGCTCCTCTCGGCTCCTGATTCTTGCATTCTCTTTTAAAGTGGGCTTTCTCCCTGCAACGAAAACAGACAACTTTAGATTTATCAAATCCTAAATTAGAAAGGTTTGCATCCAAGAAATCATTTCTTCCTGTAACCAATCTAAATTTTTCTGCTCTTCTCAAAACACTAGCTAAAGCCCATTTAATATCCATCAGTTCCAGCTCCTCTGCATCGATTTGGTCATAATCTTCCTTTGTGAGCATCGGATTACCAATTCTTCCGGCAATCAACCCTTCATAAGACTCCAATGCAGTGACCAAAAATCCCATATGATGCTTTACAACTTCTTCAGAATAATTTTGACCATTTTGAAGATGTAAAGCCACATTGCACTGAATTAGATGACCATTTCCAGCAGATGAACTTTGAACACTTGGAGGATTCACCGTTGAGAATCCACTAGTGTTAACTGATCCTTGACTGCTTGGTGTAGATTGATTTCCAGCACTAAATGCAGTTTGTATTTTTGGACTTGCTTCAGCAGTTTGAACATTTCCTTTATAGTACAATTTAATATCTTGTTGATGAGTAGAACTGTTCATTCTAGCAATTTTCTGCTGCTCCAGATCCTGTGCCTCCAACTTCTCTATAAACTGTGCAATCGATAACCTTCTAAACTGTCCGAAATTCTTCAATATCATCAGATATGTACCCCATTCCTTTTGCGGTAACGCATCAGCAAGCTTTTCAACCCATTCTGCTGGAGTTTTTGTAATCTTCAACTATGACATGGTGCGTACAAGATGACAATATCTTTCAATAAGAGTCTTTGTTGTTTCACCAGGCATGCATGCAAATAGTTCAAACTCCTTTTTCAGTAATGCTGCTTTACTCTGAAGCATCTCAGTACTTCCTTCGAATTTCTTTTTAAGAGCTTCCCAGATAGAGTAAGCATTGTCATCATGTTGAAGCAACACAAATATATCCTCCTTTACTGATTGTTGTAACAGATTGATCATCATTTTCTCTCATTTATAACTATCTCTTTCTTGCTCTGTGAATTCTGAAATGATTTTATCGACTGCCGCTGAATTCTTTGGCCTCTCATATTCAGTTTCGATGCTCTCCCAAGCTTTTAGATGATTCGCCTGAACCCAATTCTCAAACCGTTTTTTCCACCCGTGATAATCCTCATTTCTCCATGTTTCTCAAACAAGCCTTCAAACGAACTGGTTCACCTCGTAAAATAATACACGATACACTTTTCACAATACACGATGCACTTTTCACAATACACGATGCACTTTTCAAGCGGTGTGTCGATTTCAAACGGTGTGTCGTTTCAAGCAGTCAGATGGTTTCAAGCAGTCAGACTGTTTCAAGCTGTCAGACGATTTCAAGCTACCAGGCTGTTTGAAGCTGTCAGACAATTTCAAGCTATCAGGCTGTTTGAAGCTGTCAGACGATTTCAAGCTACCAGGCTGTTTGAAGCTGTCAGACGATTTCAAGCTACCAGGCTGTTTGAAGCTGTCAGACGATTTCAAGCTACCAGGCTGTTTGAAGCTGTCAGACGATTTCAAGCTACCAGGCTGTTTGAAGCTGTCAAACGATTTCAAGCTATCAGGCTGTTTTTGTCATTTTTAGTCCGAATTTAACCATAAAACTTTCAATGGTTTGCCTATGTCCAATTCCGAGTGCACTGTGAAAAATTGAACCAATTCGGACCGTGAAATCTCGTTCAATTGAAGAAAGAAGGTGTAGAAGTCAGAAAAAGTGACGAAAACAAGCTGTTTTGGCAAGATCTCTTCCTCCTGCGCTCTGATACCACTTGTAGGATCAAATTGAGACCCAAACGAGTCGTTCAGAAGTGATTTAATCCGTTTCAGAGGCGGAAACTAAGAAACGAATGTAGAAGTAGCTTGAATATCACTTTAAAGATCTTGTATATTGATTTAACACTGATTACATGCAGAAAATATACCGGCAGCACTTCGGTATCAATTACAAGGCTTTGGTCTGGTCCCTTCAAATGACAACATGACATGCCTATTTATACTAAATGCTTGTTAGCTTGAAATGACACACACATGTTCAAGCTACCAGACATGTTCAAGCTATCAGACACGTTCAAGCTACCAGACACGTTCAAGCTACCAGACATGTTACAAAACCAGAGACTCGATATAAGACGAAGACGATAGATGAATGCACCAACAATATTAGAATCCTTGATTGGATTCATTGTGTGCTTTAATGCGTATGTGAGTAGACAATGTAACAGAAACCGAATCCTTATAGCATCTATCTATCTTCATAGGTTGATTCTTGTAGGATATTTAAAGTACTAATATTGGAGTCCTTGATTGGATTCATTGTGTGCTTTAATGTGTGTTTACGAGCTGATTGACAGATTGACAATTTATGTGTTTATGTGATAGTTGTGATTTAGATAACGAAACATGTATAATAAAATTAGAACATGGTGGATACGCCGCTGGTACTTCCTATATATAAGTGTTCTTATTTTATTACTCCTGTAGCGTTATCCGAATCACTTTAGGATTTTGTGTACAATTGATCCAATATTCGATTATTCAAATCCTTGAAGAATCTCCCATATCTTTATATGTTAAATTCTTTGAAGGATGTCCAAAGTATTATTATAAATCATTGACTTGATTTATATAATACTCACACAAGTTTTGATTAATTTCAAAACTGTTATTATTAATCCTTGATTGGTTTTCTAATAATACATTAATGAGTTTTACAATAATTTCAACGAGGTTACAATATACAATTTCAAATGGCATTAAAAATTCTTAGTAATAATCATATTGCCATATTCAATACTTTTTACCACGAGTTTTCACAATCAAGATTACGTATTGCAATACTAAACTTTTGCCATTCTTTGGCTTCAAGATTCATTTTCAATCGACAACTCTTGTAGTTGTCAAAGTATTGCAATATCAAACTTTTGCCATTTATTTGACTAACAAAACCTATGTATTCGCCGACATTTTTATGCTGACTTTATTTTCACATATGTTTCAGGACTTTTGACTGTTAAAGCATGCAACATATAGGACTGCATCCGGACCTTAGACTTCTTTAATCAAAAGACAAGTACATGTATTCTTTGTTTGTAAAACGATGTTAATGATATTGAAACAATTTAGTACCAGTAGTTGTGAGCAATTTGTAAAGTGACTCCCCGATATTTCTGCCGCGTGTTGTTGTATTACGCGATTGGGGTGTTACAATACATGACAATTGGTTTACCATACCTGACAACTGGTTTACTATACATGAAAATGGGTTCACTATACATGACAATTGGTTTACCACACATGACAATTGGTTTACCATACATGACAATTGGTTCACTATACATGGCGGTTGGTTTACACATACATGACAATTGGTTACTCATACATGACAAATGATTTCTATACATGACGATTGTTTTATACCAAACATGACAATGGCTTTTTCAAGTATATATATAAACCATATATTTTACCAAAAAACACTTTGATTACCTATCCTATTTCATAAAGAAACATTTTGTCGAGTCTCATGGCTACAAGTTTTGGTTTTAAACATACCAACTTTTCATAGTTGGTAAAACATGTTGCAATACCAAACACTTCTGTTACAAGTTGATTTCAAAGATCTTATTCATCGACTCTCATAGTCGGACAAGGTATTGTAATACAAATACAAAGCCATGAACTTGACAACAAAACCTATGTTACTCGCCAACATTCATTTGTTGACTTTATTTTCACATATGATTCAGGTTTTGACATACAAGCTTGCTACACATAGGAATGCACTTGGGCCTTAGACTTCTTTAAATAAAAAAACATTTACTTGTATTCTTTGTGTTGAAAAACGATGTTATTAATACAATGAAACTTTTAGTACCATGTGTTGTGAACAATTTGTAACGTGACTCCCCAACGATTCTTTCACGTGTTGTTTTATTACGTGGTCGGGGAGTTACGTAACTCCTGTTCTGGCTTCTTCTTGTAGTTCTGTTGGGATTGTTGTGTCAGGAGGGGGCATGAACAACTTGTTAATTACAGAGTCGTAATTACTACAAAGATCAAACTTAGTTATATAGCTATTCGAGTAAATAGCTTCCATCCAGCTTTTGAGAGGCTATCAAGAGCTCTCCTTATGACCCTTGTATTTCTTTTTTCTCCATCATAGATCTTTTTCAGCATTATCAGGTCTATTGGATGGAGCCTATCTGCCAAATCACCATCAATGATTACCTTTTCTTTACCATTTCTTCTTATCAAGGTATATATATTTTTTTGCTCATGGATCCCCAATGTTTTATCTGGTGTTAGTAGGGGATCCACCTTTATGACTCTTACCACAGGATTGGTTTGAACCTTATGAATACTGTATTTTCCTCTTTCAAGTCTTTCTAGTCTTAAGTCCCTGCTCATAGGGCTCAATGATCTTTCTCCTTTGTCCTGTTCAGACTAGTAGTATTTCTTTGAGTTTGCTTTCAGGAAACATCATGTCTTCTCTTTAAATATCTTGTATAAATCAAATGAATTTTCCTTCTACATCTTTTGCTTGTACTAACTTTGTCTTAGAAAAGAAACACTTTTGTCGAGATTCATGGCTACAAGGTTTTCTTACTCATACCAACTTTTATAGTTGGTTAAATGTATTGCAATACCAAACATACTCGGTACAAGTTTGGTTACAAGGTTTTCAGTCATTGACTCTCGTAGTCGGATGAGGTATTGCAATAACAAATATAAAGCCATGAATTTGACTCACAAAACCTATGTTATTCACCAGCATTTATTGTTGACCTTTATTTTAACATATGTTTCAGGCGCAAATATGTGACTATGAAAGCATGCTACACAAAGGATGGACTCGGGCCTTAGTTTAGTTTAAAGTATGAATACAATTATTTGTGTTTTGATTCGAATTCCCTAAGACAATGTAAATTATTAATTCAATAAAACAAAACTTTAAATACCATGTGTTTGAAACAATTTTGTAGCTTTACCCCTGACGTTTCTGCCGCGGGTTGTTTTTTTTACGCGGTTGGGGTGTTACAAGATTGGTATTAGAGCCATGGTTATAAGGAATTATGTTTTTAGAAATGCTTTTGACCTAGACTATAACCTTCCAAGGACCCAACGTGAAAGTAGCTCATGTATAGATTCTTAATACAATACCATGACCTATCCTTAGGTGATTACAAAACAATACAAAAGTCACAAATTAATTCTTAAAAGTCAAAGTTTCCATAATTTTACAAGAAATCATCATTTATCCTTAGATGATTTGTTTTTAGGCTTTAAGCCCTAATAGTTTTCAAAATCTTGTCAAAGTTTGGGTTTTAATAATGTGAACACGTGCAATCTGTAAGGGCGGATGCCTTTACCCTGAGTTTTACGTCTACGGTTAGAGTGTTTGTACAAATCCACTTAATCGGACCAGTCACTCTTACCTGAGAACTCTTGGGGTGAGTGTCTACCTATAAGCTAAAGCATATCTTCACCATACATTATAAAGACCTATTTACTTTGATTGGTCACTGTGTCATTTGTTCGTTTTAAGTAATGAATAAACGATCACAATCCTTATGTTTCGTCGATATTTTTAACGTTTTGTTTTGACTATCCTGTATCAATCTCACTTGTTTTTCCTCATGATTCCTCTCTCTTTTAGAATGCCTCCTCATCGCAACACTACCCAAGACACCGAAATGGCAGCTATGATCGCTCAACAAATGGCCGCAATACTTCTAAACCTTGTGACCAACTCAATCAAGCCAACAGTAACAATAAAAACAGCAATGTACCCCCATCGGGTAACTACAAACAGTTCAACTCAGCTAAACCACTCAAGTTCTATGGGTCCGAGGGAGCTACTGGCTCCTACAATGGTTTGAAAGCATCGATAGCACTTCCGCCATTGTCAGTGTTCTAATGAGCGCAAGGTAGAGTTTGCTTCGAGCATTTTCCAAAATAGAGCACTCACGTGGTGGAACGGAATTATGAGAGATAGAGGTGCGGATGCAGCTATGGCACAAACTTGGGAGGAACTTCAAGCAGTTATGATGAAAGAGTTCTGCCCACGCAATGAGATGAGGGCACTCGAGAACGAATTCCATGATCTTAAGCAAGATAGTGGGGAAAAACCTACGTATACCGATCGATAAGAGGAGTTAAGCTTACTCTGTCCCACCATGGTCATGCCTTTGGATAAGGCTATTGAGAAATACATTGATGGTTTACCTAATCCAGTTCAAGACATAGTTATCGGTAGTAACCCTGCTACCATTAGGGAGGCTATCGAATTAGCCACTACCCTAACTGACTCCAAAGTATAGAAAGGGAAACTTTTTCGTAAAAGTGACAAGAAACAATCTGCTAAGACTATTCAGGAGAAACCAAAGGAAAGAAAAGTCGAACCCTCTAGAAATTCAAGGAAGCGTAAGGCTTCAAGAAACTTTGTTGTTGCTGCTCAAACCAATCAAGCTACCCCCAACCATCCAGCTCAACCTCCTATTAGGAAAACGTACCTTGGTACTGCACCTTTGTGCAACCGATGCAATGGTCACCACCAAAATCAATTACCCTGTCGTCAATGTACTTGATGTGGACGACTCAGTCATTTGGTCAATGTTTGTCGATCTGTTCCAAATCAAGCTATTCCAAATCCTGTTCAACCCCAAGGAAATCCTGCTCGACCTCACTTTCCACTTGGATCTTGTTACAACTGTGCCTATATAGACCACTTCAAGAATAACTGCCCAAAACATGTTAATGCTAATCTAGCAAGTGGACGCGCATTTAACATCAATGATAATGAGGCGTGTGCCAATAAGGATGTGGTTAACGGGTACGTTCCTTGTCAATAATCGTCCTACTATTTTTTATTCGGGTGCCGATAGGAGTTTTGTATCCTTAGCATTTGAACCTTCCCTTTCAATGCCTCGAACTAAACTGGGAAAACCATTAACGGTAGAAGTAGCTAGTGGCGAACCTCTTGTATTCGATTCTATCATTTGCAATTGTCAACTAAACCTTAATGACCATCTTTTTCCTATCAATCTCCCGCCAATGCAAAAGGTAAGCTTCGATGTCATAGTAGGCATGGACTGGTTAACCAAATATCATGCTGAAGTTATATGTTTCGTTAAGATTGTTTGCGAACCTCTTCCATTTGGCGAAATCATAAAAGTTCATGGAGAGAAACCTTCTAGTAGACTCAAACTCATGACTTGTACACAAGCCCAAAAATACATACGAAAATCATAGAGGAGAAATGGAAGAGTAAGAGTATTCAAGACATCCCCATTATTCGAGATTTCCCCAAGGTGTTTCCGGAAGAACTACCTGGCTTACCCTCGGTACGCCAAGTGGAATTTCGCATAGACCTTGTAACTCGTGCCAACACGATTTCCAAATCCCCTTATCGTCTTGCACATCTGAGATGCAAAAATTGTCGAAACAAATCCAAGAACTTTCAGAAAGGATTTATTTGTCCAAGTTTCTCACCCTGGGGTGCTCCTGTGCTGTTTATGAAAAAAAAGGATGGATCCTTTCGCATGTGCGTCGATTATCGTGAGCTCAACAAACTCACGATTAAAAATCGATATCCCATGCCTTGTATTGATGATCTATATGATCAACTACAGGGCGGTACCTGTTTTTCAAAGATCGATCTTAGTTCTGGGTATCATCAACTTCGTGTACTCGAAGAAGATATTCTCAAAACTTCTTTTCGCACTCAATACGGTCATTACGAGATCACTATCATGCCTTTTGGTTTAATTAATGCTTCTACCGTCTTCATGGACTTAAAGAAGGAGGTTTGTAAACCTTATTTAGACATGTTCATCATTGTTTTCATCGATGACATCTTGATTTATTCGAAATCTCTATCTGACCACGAACATTACCTTCGTCTAACGATGGAATTTCTAAAGAAATAATAACTTTATGCCAAATTCTCCAAGTGTGAATTTTGCCCGAAAGACGTTCAATTCTTGGATCACATTGTCAACGAACAAGGTATATATGTAGATCCTTCTAAAATCAATGCGATTAATGATTGGAGTACACCTACTACTCTGACCAACCATTGAAACAAAAGCTTTGTGATGCTCCTATTCTATCCCTACCTGATAGCAACGACGATTTTTCGTATATTGTGATGTCTCAAATCTAGCCCTTGGCTGTGTTCTCATTCAAAGAGACAACGTCATAGCCTATGCATCAAGACAATTGAAAATCTACGAAAATAACTACACAACTCATGATCTTGAGTTACGTGCTCTTGTTTTCACTCTCAAAATTTGGAAGCACTACCTCTATGGTACAAAATGTATGGTTTTCACAGACCACAAAAGTCTCCAACATATATTCAATCAGAAAGAACTAAAAATGAGGCAACCGCGGTGGGTCGAACTTCTGAACAACTATGACTACGAGATTCACTACCATCCTTGTAAGGCGAATGTCGTTGCCGATGCACTTAGTCGTAAAGAACGTGTCAAACTTCATTGTGTTCGAGTTCAATCAGATATCCAAACACGTGTTTTCATGTAACACCTCGTAAAATCACGTCCAATGATGTATTGACACGTGTAATAAACCCTAATAAAGTCCAATGTTGAATTTAAGGGACTAGTTTTTCGAAAAATCAAAAACTTTGATTTAGAAAGGACTGGAAGTGTTAGCATACTTAAAATAAGTTTCTAAATAACCTTCTACGGTTTTATATTCACAAATGAGCCACTTGTTAGTTAAGTGTAGCCGTTTATGTAATTAATTGAAAGGTTGCACAATAAAGGGGTTAAAAGCGTCAACATGTTAATTCTTACCTCTAAGTGACCTTTTAACAAACCGGGAGCTTCATAATATTTAATTATACTCTCGGGAATGCCAAATAATGGCCATCTAAGGTTTTATACCTATAAGTAAAGTTGCTGAATCATTTAACTACTCTCCGATTACTGTGTTGTACTTACATGTGCGTGTTAACATACTAGTAGTATACAGAAAAATTGTTAAACAGTCCGATATGTTTTCCTATGTGTTAGGAATAAATTTCGTTACAAAAATATATAAGTAAGACGCCTTACGGAACAATTACCAACTTAACGGAACAGTATCCGACCGAACAACCGGACATTACCCGGGACACCAAATATTTGTCAAACACATTACTTAATTATTCTTGGCTAGTCATGATCCCCGTATACCATAACACCCGCTAAAAAGTTACTAAATAAACATATCATTCTAATACCTACTTTCTAGTTGGAAAATATATACCATCAAAATTACACTTTACCCCCCCCCCCCCCATATATGATTCACGGTTACTAAGGGGGAGGCCCCCACCAAAATCTTGCCAAAATCTTTTGTGATCCATCTTGATTTTCTTAGAATTATTTAGATCTTTCATATCTCTACACAATCTTACCATATATCTTCTATATCTTTCTAAGATCTCATTATCACAACAAGTCCACTCAAACTCCTTCACTCTCTCTCTCTATTCGGTTTCCCCAAACCGAACCCACCTCCCTCTCTCTTGTCATCTTCATCTTCATCACTTACAAGTTTCATTTAAGCTTTGAAGAACAACCATGGAAGGTGCATCTTGAAGGAGCTTGTTTCAAGACTTTTCACCATCTCTTTCTTTCCAACTTTGCACTAGATTCATCCTTAGCTATAAGCTAGTAGTAAGTTCTTTGTTACACTCTTGTTAATCTTGTTTAATCTTGTTTCTATGATCAAAGGGTGTAGTATGTTTAAAATCACTAAAGTGTCAAGAACAAATAGATAAATATAAAGGTTTACTTATGATTGATACATAAAGATGAAAACTTGTTGGTTTAAGGATGGTTAATGTATATATGATGTTTGATCGTCAAACTTTGATAAACCCGTTGTTCGGATACTTGTTAATACGTTTTAGTAACATTTAAACCACAAAACAGCAAGCTGAGTAATGATTTCAGCCGGCTTCATCAGGCTGTAAACGGGCCATAACTTAACAAAAATTGTATTTTCTGAAGCCTAGATTTATGTGTTATAAAATACGGTTCTAATGGCACCGGAATCGTAATTTTTGGACTTCGTTTACTATTTTTAAAGAACCAATTCGTAACAGCAGCTTAGGCTGAGTTTTGACAGCAATAAATGGGTGTCGTACTTTCAGTTATAACCTGAGTTTCATGATGAATCAGACCATGAAATTTTTACAATAGATGACAACCGATGCATTTGTAATTACCCCACTGGAATTTCGTAAATTGGACACTCGATGAATTTTTAATAAATTGTTCCGTGAACTGTGGTCAGAAAAAGGTAAATCTGAGTTCAGTCCGGGAAAATGAATTTTTATAAAATATTGGTAATAAAATGAACCCCGATTTTTTTACACAATAAAATATGGAATGTTTATGACATTCTGTAAAAATTTGGGAATTTTTGGAACGAGTTAACTATTTTATTAAAATCCCCGAAAACAGCCCAGTTTTGAACATAAAAGCTGAAATGACATAAGTAGTGTTTTGCGTGTCTAAATGTCGGGTAGGTTATCCGAGAATGATACATTTTACATATGGGTCATACCCTACTGTTATAACATAATAAGTTAAGTATATTTTCTATATAAATCAGACCCGTAACTCAGATTTACAAATAAACTCTTTTATAACTTTTAAAAGACAAAAATGCCCTTATGAGGCGTAAATTGAGTTTAAATACATTCCGGGCATAATAGAAAATATCTTGCTAATATTATAACATAATGTAAGCATATTAACTCAGGAAACTTGCATATGACTCTTATGGTCGCCCGTAACGCCCTTTTCGCGTTCGGTTCGGTTTATGTAACTAGTTTGCATAAATTGACCGAAACGGGTCAAACATTATCATTTTTGTCTCAAAATCCAGAATGTGTTTAGTAAACCCATATTATACAAGTCTCCAAACTTGTCGGGTCAAATTCACATTCTATCCGGTCTTCGCTTAATCGTGCGTTTGAACCGTATATTTCCTTAAGACTAACCGGTCTAAGCTTTGGCTTAATTAAAGACCCGTTAGCATTCTAATTGATTATTTATGTCATCATTCCAGACTAGAGCCTTCCGGTAAATGGTACCTACGCTTACTTAAGTGAATACGGCTGAGTTATTAAATTCTTATTAATTAAGACAGGAGCTAGCTCAGGTAAATACTTTTAACTTATTTTCCCTTATACGGGCTTGGGGTACGGTATTATAAAAATACCGCTTGGTCGGGTGTAGAAACCTTTTGATCGGAGATGATTGAATTGCATAATCCCGTTTTAATTCGTATTGCTTGATAACAAATAACATTAGGGGTTAATGACCGTGTCCTGGATATCCTTGGCTCATTTTAAAAAGTGAATGGCCACGACGTAAGCACAAGGTGTAGACAAAACACCTCCTGTTGCATATGTAAAACGTATACTCACTCGTGAGGATAACTTCTTGTGAGATTATATTTGTGGTGTGTCGATTAATCTTGTCCGGCTTGTATTGTATTGTATTGTATTGTATAATCACCGGCCCTAAATGTTGGACAAACATGTAAATCGGATACAAGATTTTTATTAATAAAATTGTCCCAAGTTATAAAAGATTAATCTTGCCTCTGTGCATTTTAATCAATGTGTCAAAAGATTTTGTGCCGTTTGCACTCAAATCAATTTTCAAACTCTTTTCAAAATGAGTCAGTTAAATTGTATTTACCAGTTAAAACTGACGTATTTTTCCAAAAGGTTAAGTGACAGGTACTGAACGTAATTGGCTGGAAGCTCAGGGCGATTATAAGGAATCTTACAAGTCCTAGGCGTCTAAAGTCTGCTGAACAATGATTATGATTATTCGATTCGCCTGTGGATCTTTTACTTTCCGTTGTAAAACTCTGATATTACTTTATATTCGGATTGTAATATATTTAACTTTTGCTTCCGCTGTGCATTTATATATTGTGTTGTTTGACTATGATGATATCAATTACGTCACGATACTCCCCCACCGGGCCCACCGGTGACACGTGGAATTCGGGGTGTGACAGGTTGGTATCAGAGCCAACATTGAGTGAATTAAACACTAGCTTTTTGTGTTTAATCTCAATGACACAATAGCACATTCTTTGACCTTCTGAGTCTAGACTTAACATAGGAATAATCTCAATCCTAATCTGGAAATTTTTGCTTTCAATTCAAATTGAATACGTCGCCAAGCGAAGAAGCTGTAATAGGAATCCTCCACACCCGGAGCCTTGAAATGCTGAGCTTCGTACCGCGGCCAGGATGAAACGAGCCTACAAGGAGAAAGCATTCAGAAATAAGAATGAAGAAGAAACTCCTCTTACTGAAGATCGTTTCCTTAATAGTCCTTCTAAGGACGTATTTATTATATATATATTTTTCTTTCAGTCCCTTCGAGGACACATTATTCCTTTCGAAGACCCGCTTAGGGCAACTCTGTACTTTTATCTCCATGTAATGGATCGATTAAACAAAGTTTTCATTCTAAACATGAAACATGAAATAAATGGAAAATAACATCCCTTAGGAGGGAAGTGCCTACGGGCTATAATTAACGTCTTCTGAGACTAAAGACAGTAGTAGTCTACAACTCCCTGTCAAGAAAAGGTAATGAACGTTGATTCACACCTAATTGCCGCGATCACAAACTATAATGGCTTATAAATTAAACTTGTCTACGTGACTAGGCCACTTGTGCCATTATTAAAACTTTAATGCCTCGACTCTCTGAAATCATGGCATATAAACTTGTCTACGTGACTAGACCACTTGTGCCCTTATTAAAAATTTAATGCCTCGACTCTCTGAAATCATGGCATATAAACTTGTCTACATGACTAGGCCACTTGTGCCATTATTAAAACTTTAATGCCTCGACTCTCTGAAATCAGGGCATATAAACTTGTCTACGTGACTAGGCCATTTGTGCCATTATTAAAACTTTAATGCCTCGATTCTCTGAAGTCATGGCTTATAAACTTGTCTACGTGACTAGGCCATTTGTGCCATTATTAGAACTTGAATGCCTCGATTCTCTGAAGTCATGGCTTATAAACTTGTCTACGCGACTAGGCCATTTGTGCTATTATTAACTTGTAAAGTAGGATTTATGAGGAGAATCCTGAAGGAAATAAATATCCCCCTTTCCCTGTCAGTATGCATTTAAAAAGAATCTTAAAGGTGAAACCTAGCCTACGCGGCCAAGATGGTGAAACCTACTCTCGGGATTCAGATCCCTGTTAACACCTGAGAACGTGTTAGCACTCCTGACAAATGTGATTCGACAAAATCACAACAGTCATCCCTATATTGATTTTTTTTTTTAAATTTCTAATTTACCTTATGATTCTAGAAATCATGGCTTATATCATCTTATAAGATGATCATATTATAAACATCCGTAAGTGATGAAGTACCTACGGGCTAAAATGGTTGTCCGATAAGACAACGACAGTGGTGGTCTTTGACCTCCTGTCTAAAAATGTTGGACCATGTCCAAGCATAATGGTCGGTATGATCCAAATGATCTTGACTAATGGCATCTGAAAAGATGATCATATCATAAACATCCCTCAGAAGGGAATGCCCACGGGCTATATCTAATGTCCTAAAGGACAAAAGGCAGTTGTAGTCTTCGACTCCCTGTTAAGAAAAGTAACCGACTATGCTCAAACCTTAAATACCTCGATCCCAAGCGACCATGGCTTATAAATTTAAAACTGTCCTTGTGACTAGGCCTTCTGCGCCACTTTAATATCCTTAATGCCTTATAACTAGGATAAATTATAATGGAAAATACTAATTTAAAATAACTAACAAATTAACCGATATGGTTTATATTACCATGGTTGATGAATCGTCAAAAATGGGGATATCATAATAACCTCTGAATAAATCATTGCCATTGTTTATGTAGCAATTAAACTACATCGCTGGATCAGAGGAGGCCAACAGCCACCCGAAGAAGAACAATGATATTACCAGAATTAGCATGACTGAAGCGGAACTGCAGGCACTAATAAATAGTGCTATTACTCAAGCTCTTGACAGTCAGTATAATGAATCAAATGATAACCACTCTACGACTCTATCTGTGGCTCGTATTAAGCCCCCTCCTAAATCAAATGAGTTAGAGGAAGACGATGTTCATAAGCCGTCACAACGAAGGAATGATCCGCCTAGTCAGGTCGTGCTTCACCAAGAGGCACCAGTTAAGACCTGCACATATAAATATTTTGCCTCCTGCAAGCCCAGAGACTTTACAGGAGAAAAAGGAGCCATCGATTGCATGACGTGGCTCGAGGAGATGGACGTTGTTGTTGACATCAGCGGTTGTACGAAGCAAGACGTTGTGAAATTTGTTTCATAATCGTTCAAAGGAGAAGCGTTGGCATGGTGGAGATCATTGCTCCAAGCCACGGGAAAGGTCCTACTCTACAACTTATCTTGGGATCAATTTGTTGCATTAGTCAAGGAAAATTTTTGCCCTCAGCATGAGGTAGAAGAGATAGAATCAAACTTTCTGACTCTAGTCATGAAGGATTTAGATTGCCAGGCATACGTGACAAGTTTTAACACTATGTCCCGCCTAGTTCCTTATTTAGTCACCCCTGAACCTAAACGCATAGCGCGTTTTATTGGAGGCCTAGCACCAGAGATAAAGGGAAATGTTAAAGCATCTAGGCCAACCACATATAGGTCCGCAGTGGACTTGTCCCTATCTCTCACCTTAGATTCAATCAGAAATAAGTCTGTTAAGGCTTCTGGTGAGGGAAAAAGAGAAAGAGAAGAAGAGAACTCTTATCGATCTGACAAGAAGAAAAAGGGAAGTTTAAGGAACAAGAAAGATTCCGAGTTTGGGAAAAACTCAAGCCAGTCTAATAATAGACCCAAGTGTAGTAACTGCAAAAAGCAACATTCTGGAAAGTGTACAATTGACCCAGGTGCCAAACTGTGTGGAATTTGCAAAACCAAGGGTCACAAGACTTTAGATTGCAAGGAGTTGAAGAACGCGATCTGTTACAATTGTAACAAGGAAGGGCATATCAAGACTAACTGCCCAAAGATTTTAAAGAAGCCGAGAAAGGCCAGGAAAAACAAAAGCATGAGTCTTCCAGAGGAACGCCCCGGAGGTGGTACAGAATGCTAACCATATAGCAGGTACTTTTCCTTATCAGGAAGTTTAAGCATAAATTTATTTTTCTTTATGCTAGCACATACGATTCTTTAATGAACGATAAATGTCGAGAACTGTTGTTTTCGCCCGATTAAGACTCCGACCAATGGACGCGAGATAGAAATTGGTCGATGATACCTTAGAGAATGCTCCGACGAACCTAAGATAGATATTTTATATCTATTAGGATTCACTCTTTTCTGATATCCTCATGGCAAGCTTACAAGCTATCCAAATTCAGCAATATAATAAAGACAGTTGTGACATTTCGATTCCCTGTCAAAAGGGTGATGGACTAGGTCCAGACCCTAAATGCCCTCAATGGTCTTTTATGGCCTAGGCTAAGTAAAATTAATAAGTATACATATCTAAACAATGTTCATTAAGAATGTTTATGTTATAGTGTCCTATATGGTTTAATGGTACCATGGATAGTATATGATAAATTGCCAGGATGATGAATAGCGGTTGTCAGATTGCAATTAAGCAATTGTTTTATCAATATTAGGAACCAATATCAAGTATGGCGAACTCAGATAAGACAGCCGTTGATCGTGCTATGGATGATGCGACGCATGCCAATGATACTACAATTGTGAACCTTAGAATTTCCAAAGATGTCCTTCAAACTATGATAGACGCAGCTGTTGGAAAAGCTGTGAAGAAGGCCGTGAAAAAGTTCAAAGAGCCCAATGCTAATTGCTCAAAGTCTCATCCAAGACCACACGACCTTACTCACGAGAAGGATCTCGTCCATACCTCTAAGGCAAGGGATGAACTAAAGAGGAAAAGGGAGGAAGATAACTCCCAGAGTTCTAAGAAAAAGAACAAACAAAAGTCCAACCAGAAACTGTATGCGAGATTTGCAAGAAGCGCCATTATGGGAAGTGCAGGTTCGAACCAAAATCCCGATCGCGGCCGAGGGCTTGTGGGATCTGCAAGTCAAGGGAACATAAGACGTTGAACTGCAAGTACATGAAGGATGCAGTCTGCTTCGGCTGTTATGAGAAAGGCCACATCAAGACCACGTGCCCTGAGTCTGTCAAAGGAAAGGCGGCTAAGGAAGAAAAGCCTAAAATTGAAAGCGCCTAGAATGCCTAAGCTAGTCCATAAATAATGACATCAGGTACATTCCTTGGCATTTTATCAGTAATTTAAATGCTAAGAGTTTTATTTTGATTCGGATACCAGTAAATCCTTCATAAACTATAAGTATAACAAGTTTTAAAACTTTTCATAAGGACTATATATATATTAAGTGTAAGGTAAAACTTACAAGTAGAAAATTTACCAGAACTATTTCTCTGTTCCTGTAAGAAATCGGTAAGTCGCAAAAATGGTGGAACTGGCCATCCCCGGGATCGAACCTGGGTCTAGGCCGCACCCTTTCGCGCGCCTAGCCAACTGAGCTAGGCGCCTAGTTTGTGAAACTTCCATTATTAATTAAATATAAGCACTTGTACAATAAACTTCCTTATCATTTATCAATGATAATTCCTGCTAAGTGTCCTGTTTTTTTTATACGGGCAATAATAAATCTTCCTGAACTATAAACTTAGCAAAATTTTTATTATATCCACAAGAAATAACTACCAAGGAAACCATAGTAACCGATTCTTATAGATCGGCAAGGAATCCTTCCGAAAATCTAAGAGCACTCTTTCTTTTCATAGAGTACGACAACATATGTTATTTTAATTATTTTTCTCATTATTTTCTATCGCCTGCGAATGCCAAACTATGTTTGATAAAAGTGTCATATGCGGATTGGCGTATCCTAGTGTGTCCCATAGATTATTTCCATGTCTGATCAGCATGGAGGTTTAATACATGGAACCCCTGAGATATCCCGATGGTCATATTGTACTAAAGTCGACTAGTAGTATTCAAGGAAGATATCCAATATAAAATGTCCTTATAAGTATCTCTACTTAGGACATCCTTGCATTATAAAGAGAATGTGTCATTTATCTGACACCGACATCGATAGATAAACCCAAGCCTGAAAATACAGACACCCCTGACGTCTCTGTGTGTCATGATTATCTTCATCTAAGACTATCCTGTTTATCTTCCGAGAGGCAAGTAGAGTTAAGATTAACATCCCGCTTAAGGTTAGAGTGTGGTAGGAACTCCGTGTTGATCATGGAATAATCAAAACCCTGATTAAGTAAATTTTAAGATATAGATTCATATAGCCTAACACAATATTCTAAGAATTCGGTATAATTAATTAAGGAAGACGGTTCATTTTGCTCATGCATTGGTTACCGCAACCCGAATTAGGCAACAATTAAGAATTTTTATCAGCTGCCCAGGATGGTCGATTTGTTCGACTAACGGCAAGGATTAGCTAATTCCTTATGATTAGTTTTAAGCAATGGTTGGAATAACCATCCCACCTTAAGATAAGCTTTTGTATAATAGCTGTTATATAAGTATCATGGTGGCTCCTTTGGAGACTCTGTAAAGATGAAATATCAAAACATCCGTTGGATGAACGAGACTTTGGAAAGTCCACTTATCTGGATCTGAAAGTTGCATTGGAAACAACGAATAAGATCAAACAAATCCCTAATCATCTGAAAGTTGCCAGTATTAGGCAGAAAATCAAGAATTAAAGAGAGTAGCAACCCTCCTAAATTCCTGTTAAGGAATAAGGTTCAA
This sequence comes from Helianthus tuberosus, assembly GCA_030545235.1. Lineage (NCBI taxonomy): Eukaryota > Viridiplantae > Streptophyta > Magnoliopsida > Asterales > Asteraceae > Helianthus > Helianthus tuberosus. The sequence continues at coordinate 22,740,532 of CM060420.1, read as the reverse complement.
CAAAAGGTATCACCCAGGAAGGGTGTACCAAATTTGTTGAATTATCAGGCTAATTAAGCTCTGAATATATAGAATCATTCGAAGGAAATCGAATGTATTAAGATCAAGTAGCTTATAAGCTAAGACCTAATTTAGGAGCTTGGCGGAGCTCGCAAAACATTGCCCACTGGTGACTGAAGGATGTGTTTCGCCAATAAGTCAAGAAGCACTATCATAGAATGATATACAGATTTATCATATGATGAGCAACCTGTGACGATTAAGGATCGACAGGATTAGTAGCTCCAAAAAGATACATGTACCTATTATTAAGGTCAAATTGAAGTGCCCTAGAGGCTCAAAGGTACCGGGAAAGATTAAGCCCAATATAAGGCAGAAAATACTTCTTTTACTTTAACAAATCTCGAGGTCGAGATTTCTTTTAAGGTGGTGAGGATGTAACACCTCGTAAAATCACGTCCAATGATGTATTGACACGTGTAATAAACCCTAATAAAGTCCAATGTTGAATTTAAGGGACTAGTTTTTCGAAAAATCAAAAATTTTGATTTAGAAAGGACTGGAAGTGTTAGCATACTTAAAATAAGTTTCTAAATAACCTTCTACGGTTTTATATTCACAAATGAGCCACTTGTTAGTTAAGTGTAGCCGTTTATGTAATTAATTGTAAGGTTGCACTATAAAGGGGTTAAAAGCGTCAACATGTTAATTCTTACCTCTGAGTGACCTTTTAACAAACCGGGAGCTTCATAATATTTAATTATACTCTCGGGAATGCCAAATAATGGCCATCTAAGGTTTTATACCTATAAGTAAAGTTGCTGAATCATTTAACTACTCTCCGATTACTGTGTTGTACTTACATGTGCGTGTTAACATACTAGTAATATACAGAAAAATTGTTAAACAGTCCGATATGTTTTCCTATGTGTTAGGAATATATTTTGTTACAAAAATATATAAGTAAGACGCCTTACGGAACAATTACCAACTTAACGGAACAGTATCCGACCGAACAACCGGACATTACCCGGGACACCAAATATTTGTCAAACACATTACTTAATTATTCTTGGCTAGTCATGATCCCCGTATACCATAACACCCGCTAAAAAGTTACTAAATAAACATATCATTCTAATACCTACTTTCTAGTTGGAAAATATATACCATCAAAATTACACTTTACCCCCCCCCCCCCCCCCCCCATATATGATTCACGGTTACTAAGGGGGAGGCCCCCACCAAAATCTTGCCAAAATCTTTTGTGATCCATCTTGATTTTCTTAGAATTATTTAGATCTTTCATATCTCTACACAATCTTGCCATATATCTTCTATATCTTTCTAAGATCTCATTATCACAACAAGTCCACTCAAACTCCTTCACTCTCTCTCTCTATTCGGTTTCCCCAAACCGAACCCACCTCCCTCTCTCTTGTCATCTTCATCTTCATCACTTACAAGTTTCATTTAAGCTTTGAAGAACAACCATGGAAGGTGCATCTTGAAGGAGCTTGTTTCAAGACTTTTCACCATCTCTTTCTTTCCAACTTTGCACTACATTCATCCCTAGCTATAAGCTAGTAGTAAGTTCTTTGTTACACTCTTGTTAATCTTGTTTAATCTTGTTTCTATGATCAAAGGGTGTAGTATGTTTAAAATCACTAAAGTGTCAAGAACAAATCTATAAATATAAAGGTTTACTTATGATTGATACATAAAGATGAAAACTTGTTGGTTTAAGGGTGGTTAATGTATATATGATGTTTGATCGTCAAACTTTGATAAACCCGTTGTTCGGATACTTGTTAATACGTTTTAGTAACATTTAAACCACAAAACAGCAAGCTGAGTAATGATTTCAGCCGGCTTCATCAGGCTGTAAACGGGCCATAACTTAACAAAAATTGTATTTTCTGAAGCCTAGATTTATGTGTTATAAAATACGGTTCTAATGGCACCGGAATCGTAATTTTTGGACTTCGTTTACTATTTTTAAAGAACCAATTCGTAACAGCAGCTTAGGCTGAGTTTTGACAGCAATAAATGGGTGTCGTACTTTCAGTTATAACCTGAGTTTCATGATGAATCAGACCATGAAATTTTTACAATAGATGACAACCGATGCATTTGTAATTACCCCACTGGAATTTCGTAAATCGGACACTCGATGAATTTTTAATAAATTGTTCCGTGAACTGTGGTCAGAAAAAGGTAAATCTGAGTTCAGTCCGGGAAAATGAATTTTTATAAAATATTGGTAATAAACTGAACCCCGATTTTTTTACACAATAAAATATGGAATGTTTATGACATTCTGTAAAAATTTGGGAATTTTTAGAACGAGTTAACTATTTTATTAAAATCCCCGAAAACAGCCCAGTTTTGAACATAAAAGCTGAAATGACATAAGTAGTGTTTTGCGTGTCTAAATGTCGGGTAGGTTATCCGAGAATGATACATTTTACATATGGGTCATACCCTACTGTTATAACATAATAAGTTAAGTATATTTTCTATATAAATCAGACCCGTAACTCAGATTTACAAATAAACTCTTTTATAACTTTTAAAAGACCAAAATGCCCTTATGAGGCGTAAATTGAGTTTAAATACATTCCGGGCATAATAGAAAATATCTTGCTAATATTATAACATAATTGAAGCATATTAACTAAGGAAACTTGCATATGACTCTTATGGTCGCCCGTAACGCCCTTTTCGCGTTCGGTTCGGTTTATGTAACTAGTTTGCATAAATTGACCGAAACGGGTCAAACATTATCATTTTTGTCTCAAAATCCAGAATGTGTTTAGTAAACCCATATTATACAAGTCTCCAAACTTGTCGGGTCAAATTCACATTCTATCCGGTCTTCGCTTAATCGTGCGTTTGAACCGTATATTTCCTTAAGACTAACCGGTCTAAGCTTTGGCTTAATTAAAGACCCGTTAGCATTCTAATTGATTATTTATGTCATCATTCCAGACTAGAGCCTTCCGGTAAATGGTACCTACGCTTACTTAAGTGAATACGGCTGAGTTATTAAATTCTTATTAATTAAGACAGGAGCTAGCTCAGGTAAATACTTTTAACTTATTTTCCCTTATACGGGCTTGGGGTACGGTATTATAAAAATACCGCTTGGTCGGGTGTAGAAACCTTTTGATCGGAGATGATTGAATTGCATAATCCCGTTTTAATTCGTATTGCTTGATAACAAATAACATTGGGGGTTAATGACCGTGTCCTGGATATCCTTGGCTCATTTTAAAAAGTGAATGGCCACGACGTAAGCACAAGGTGTAGACAAAACACCTCCTGTTGCATATGTAAAACGTATACTCACTCGTGAGGATAACTTCTTGTGAGATTATATTTGTGGTGTGTCGATTAATCTTGTCCGGCTTGTATTGTATTGTATTGTATTGTATTGTATAATCACCGGCCCTAAATGTTGGACAAACATGTAAATCGGATACAAGATTTTTATTAATAAAATTGTCCCAAGTTATAAAAGATTAATCTTGCCTCTGTGCATTTTAATCAATGTGTCAAAAGATTTTGTGTCGTTTGCACTCAAATCAATTTTCAAACTCTTTTCAAAATGAGTCAGTTAAATTGTATTTACCAGTGAAAACTGACGTATTTTTCCAAAAGGTTAAGTGACAGGTACCGAACGTAATTGGCTGGAAGCTCAGGGCGATTATAAGGAATCTTACAAGTCCTAGGCGTCTAAAGTCTGCTGAACAATGATTATGATTATTCGATCCGCCTGTGGATCTTTTACTTTCCGTTGTAAAACTCTGATATTACTTTATATTCGGATTGTAATATATTTAGCTTTTGCTTCCGCTGTGCATTTATATATTGTGTTGTTTGACTATGATGATATCAATTACGTCACGATACTCCCCCACCGGGCCCACCGGTGACACGTGGAATTCGGGGTGTGACATTTCAGCTTGAAACTAACGATGATGGGTTACTCTATTTCTTGAACCGTTTGTGGGTTCCAAACCATGACAATCTTCGTACATTGTTGATGAACGAAGCCCATAAGACTCATTAATCTGTCCATCCTGGTGCAGACAAAATGTACATGGACCTTCATACCCAATATTGGTGGTCGGCTATGAAGAAGGATATAGCCTTGTACGTATCCAAATGCCTTACTTGTCTTAATGTCAAGGCAGAACATCAGCGTCCCTCCAGTTTGCTTGAACAACCAGAAGTACCGGTGTGGAAGTGTGAGAAAATTGCTATGGATCTCATCACTAAATTACCACACACTTCTAGAGGTCATGATGCCATTTGGGTAATCATTGACCGTCTAACTAAGTCAGCACACTTTTTTCCGATTCGTGAGGATTTCTCTACTGACAAACTTACTAAGATCTATATCGATGAGATTGTATCTCATCATGGTATTCCTTTGATCATCATATCAGATCATGACGCTCGTTTTTCATCTTGTTTCTAGAAAACCATGCAATCAGCCATGGGAACCAAATTAAATCTAAGCACTGGTTATCATCCTCAAACGAATGGACAAACCGAAAGGACAATCCGAACACTTAAGGATATTCTTAGAGCATGTGTGATCGACTTTAGTGGTAGTTGGGATTCGCATCTTCCTTTAATCGAATTCTCTTACAACAACAGTTATCACTCCAGCATCAACATGGATCCATTCAAGGCCCTCTATGGTCAAAAATGTCGTTCATCTGTTTGTTGCAATGAAGTTGGTGAAGCTTAAATCACTGGACTTGAACTCATTCAGGAAACAATAGACAAAATCACAAAAAATCGCAATAACCTTTTAACAGCTAGAAGTCGTCAAAAGAGTTATGCTGACAAACGATGCAAAGCTATAGAATTCCAAACTGGTGATCATGTTCTTCTCAAGGTATCCTCATGGAAGGGTATGGTTAGATTTGCAAAGAAAGGTAAACTAGCACCTCGTTATGTGAGACCTTTTAAGATCCTCGAAAGGATCGAAAGGTAGCCAACAAACTCGAACTACCTCCTCGAACTTGGGAATGTTCATCCAATTTTCCACGTCTCTAACTTGAAAAAGTGTTTAGCCGATGAAAGCCTCCACATCCCCTTGACCAAATTCGCATTGATGACACTATGTATTTTGTGGAGAAACATATGGAAATTATGGAGTGTGAAGTCAAGAAATTAAAACGAAGTCAGATACCAATTGTTAAAGTTCGCTCGGAATCCAAACGTAGCGCAGAGTTTACCTGGGAACGGGAGGATCAAATAAGATCCAAATACCCCCAACTATTCATAAGTCTCCACTAATATAATTTCGGGACGAAATTTCCCAAAGTAAGGGAGACAATAACATTTGCAGTTTTTCAACTATTGTACAATTTCAATCCTTTTCTGTTCTAATAAAATTATTTATTTTTATTTACGAAATACGTAGGGTATTTTGGCAAAAGTAGTTGGTTAGCTGGTGGTTGGAAGCTGGTAGATGGTGGCTAGAAGCTGGTAGCTAGTAGCTGTAGCTTTTTAGATATATTTAGTGTTTGGCAGAGTAGCTGGAGCTTTTAAGAAAATGTATAAAATGACCAAAATGGACATAACTAAAAATTTTAAAAAAATTGTGCATTAAAAAGTTTTGTTATCTTTAGAGGTTAAAATAGTCATTTTTTCCCTAAAAGCTTGTAGTTCCTTCTAAACGCTACTAGTAGGAGCGTTCAACCAAAAACTTCAAGCTCCTAACATAAAAGCTTTAAGCTCCTTCAACTAAACAAGTCTTTTTATTGAGTATGAGCTTTTTCTTAAAAGCTTAAAGCTAGAAGCTCCTAAAAGCCCCTAAAAGCTTAATGCCAAACATACCCGTAATCGTGCGATCAAGCAAGACGATATTCATAACACTTCCGGAACAAAATCAAAGTTACCAATGCCTTAACACCCATATATAACCTAAATATTAGGTTAGAGGGTTTATGTGACAACCCTCATAAATCCAGGTATCCGTACAATTAATTAATATTAATTAAATACTTAATGACTGTGCTGAATTACTTAACTGCTTTCTGATTACTGCATCATACTTACATGTGCATCACATATTACATAATGTCACATCATTATCACATACAAACTTTATTGACATACATGATGCACAAAGCACGGTTAGCACAGTTAACGGATAGAACAGGAATATGCTGACGGGGTTCAGTACATAGACGGACAGTGTTTTGAGACCCAGTATGGGCCAGGGACAAGGTACTACACTAGTATGGTGTGTAGGGAAGTACGGACAATAAAACCGCGTCACTAGGTGATAGTTTAAGTGCCGGAAAGTGCCTAAAACCCACTTAAAGTGCAGAATTATGCATTTTTCAGCAAAATTCAGCTTTTTAACAAGCTAGTTACATGCAAAAAGTTGACTAAATGGTCTTGAATGCTTTCCTAAGTGTCGGGAATTAAAAGTGTCACAAAAAGTAACATAAAGATCATTAAACGGAATAGCTTGACACTTTAACAAACCGGTATCTAACCGAACAACCAGACACTACCCGAAACACCAAAATTATACTAGAAACATTGTTTAATTATTTCTGAGCTAGTCATGATCCCCGAACACCTTAATACCCGCTAAAATATCTAGTAACTAACTTAACTAACTACACACTTGATTTTGAAATAGCAAGTAACCAACTAGTTACAAGTTACACTTAGACCCCCCCCCCTCTTGGTATTTACGGTCACAAGGACCCCACCACCGTACCCTCAAAGATTTGATTTCTTATTTGATATCTTGTGGACATAATATATGGAAGTATGGCTATAAGTAAGGTATGAAATATCTAGAGATCATGATACTCCTCACACTTCACAACATCACAACTCTCTCACTCTCTTCCTCTCCCTCTCGGCCTAGATAGTGCCGCCACCACCACCACCTTACATCCACCATCCACCATCCACTCATTCCATACACTCTCAAGGTTGTAAGAGGGTGTCTTATGAAGCTTGGTGCTCTTGAATCGTGAAGAACCTCCATCCATTGCTTTCATCCACCATTTTCATCATCTTCTTCATCAAGTGTTCTTCCCTAGCTTAGAGCTAGTAGTAAGACTCTCACAACCCTTTGATACTTCTAATTTTGATTTGTTAAAAGATGTGTTATGTTATTAATCACAAGAACCCTAAAAGACATAAGCTTGAATCATGAACTTGAAGCTTACATATGATGAAATCTTGATGAAATAATGTTGTTTAAGTATGTGTATGATACTTGTTGATGTTTACTTGAGATTATGATGTTGATCATCATAAGGAGCTTGCTAGATTGTGATTAAACATATGATCTAGCAAGTTAGAGGATGATTATGTGCTAACACAAGAAGATCATCCTCATATATATGCATGAACTTGAAAATAAGATGATTTCTTGAAAAATAATAAAAAAAGTGAGCTAGTAATCTTATGAATCTAAGATTCATGAGTGGTTTTCCAGAAGAACCATGTCCAAAATGTGATTTTTAGAAGATCTTGATGCATGCTTAAATGTACACTATTTTTTATGATAAAATAAGTGTAAGAGCACTTTGTTTGCAAGAAAAGTTCAAAAGAATAATTTTTGGAAGGATCATCTAACAAGTTGTAAACACCTAAATTCTTTAAAGATGAGATTTGTAAAGTAATAAACGCACTTTAAGGGGTAACTAAACCTACTAAACATCCTACCAAGTTACTACGAGTTTTTGTGAAAGATCAAGTTCATGTTATTATATAAATTGTATAAGTTTTTGCACTTGGTAAGTATAAGTTGTTTAGGGTTTGATTGTTGATTGTTGTGATGTTTTTTGAAAAGAAAATGATATGCTTTAATAGCATGCACACCTCCATTTTCAAAGGAAACTATGGAAAAATTTTCTAAAAATACAAACAGTTAGAAAAATATTTTCTAAACAAGTATTTACAAGTGAGTTTTAACTATGGTCTTCAATATAAATTTTGCCATAATTTTTGTAACAAAATACAAGTATTGGAGGTTGGTTTTATAAATAAAAATGGGTAAATATATATATATATATATATATATATATATATATTTAAAGTACATATAAATATTAAGACACTTGTGTGATTATTTGTTTACTCGGTGAAATAGTTATATTATTTTAGGGTAAAATAAGATAACTTAACAAAGTACCATGAAATTACTATCCAAAATAATACCAAAAATGACAAGGAATAAATATATAAGTTACACGCATAATATCGTGAAATCGGACGTAAGAACGTAACTTATAAAATATTCCGGAAAATATCGTTACATATATATTTTTGGGTAAATATTGTTTTGGGTTCAAGAAACGAAAATATGATTGTTGTAAATATTACAAAGTTGTATCATATTTTTGGACAAGGAGAAATATATTATTTTTGGAAATAAAAAAATATATTTACCTAGTATATATAGAAGATATATGATTTTTGGGAAAATATATATTTTCTGGACAATACATTATTTTTTTGGGACAAAATGAGTTTACAAGTATATTTTCTAAAGTGAGACTTGGAAATATATTATTTCGGAAATTACAAATACAATAATACGAAAATGCATGTATGAGATACCCCATCCTTGGGATGGAAATACGAAGATAAATACTTGAGAAGTATTAATACAGAGATATTACTTAAACAATTATTCCAAAACCAAATATAATTTAAGTTGAAATATTAAGTATTTTGACAAATAATTATACAACTTGGAATAATATTAGAAACGTAACTCCAAAACATTAATACTAAGCAAAGGCATGACCCGTTCGTCTAATAGACGTTAGTACACTGTAGGTAGTCGTGTTGGTTGAGGAGATTTGGGTTACGATTCTGAAGACGCATTAATGTGAGTTCATGTCCCCCTTTTTCTTTAAACTGTTTTGTTTATTTACTTCGGGGGTGAAATACATGTTACAAAGGATTACTTACAATACAATTGGTATGGTTAGCATAGGAAAGAACCATAGATCATGTGAATGGGTAGGCGTATACTTGAGGCCATCCATCCTTTTATAGGACCGAGGGGCATGAGTGATAGATCTATTTGGGTGTAGCGAGCCCACACCCATGATGCCAGGGTGGCCCATAGTGGTGACTATGTCTTCCAGCCAGAAGCCCGGTACAACTTTACAAGGTTTGAGTCTTCCTACACCATCACACATATCAGTGGCCTTGCAAACCGTTGGTGATCTTTTCCTTGTTTGCTATCATACCGGGACTTTCATACATACATTGAATACAAAGGTTTTATACATTCTCACGAACACATGAACTCGCTCAACTTTTGTTGATATTTTTAAACTACATGTATTTCAGGGAACTAAAGTGGATCTGGCAGGTGTATGCATGTGTCTCAAGCTGCGTTTAAATAAAAGATGTCATCCACGTTTTTAGAGTTTAGGAGATGTATCTTACTCCTGGACGAGATACATGGTCTTAAGCTCGGGTTGGTTTAACTTATGTTGTCGAGTCTTCGTGAACTCATTAAAACATGTTATGGTTTGTAACTTAATTTGGTGTCGATGGTTTCAAGACAAGTATGTTGTGATATTTTCTAAACTTAATTAATGGATGAACATCTTATGGTTTTATCATTTAGCATTGTTATGATTGAATGCTATGGTATTAAGAAGTCACACCAATAACCACGCTTCCGCAAAAGTCAGGGTGTGACAGCTTGGTATCAGAGCTTCGATCGTAGCGAACTAGGATTTTTCTCGAGTCAAGACTACGATCATTAGGGCTCTCACGAAAACGCTTTCACAAACATGTTTTCATTGCATACACAATATGTCCAGATCTAGGAAACAAACATCTTTACAAATAAAAGACACGAAACACATTTCAAAAATTTATTCTTATAATTCAGTCTGAGAGACTGGGGTTCAGTCTGAGAGACTGGGAGTTCAGTCTGAGAGACTGGGAGTTAGTCTGAGAGACTAGCTGGGTAGTCAGTCTGAGAGACTGGGGAGTTGGTCTGAGAGACTAATTGGGTAGTTCATTCTGAGAGACTAGGTAGTCTGAGAGACTAGTTAGGGGAAGTTTGGGAAACTGGGAGGTTTAGTCTGAGAGGCTGGGTAGTTCAGTTTGGGAAACTGGGAGGTTTAGCCAGAAAGGCTAGGTAGTTCAGTTTGGGAAACTGGGAGGTTTATGCTGTGAGACTAAGTAATTCACTCTGAGAGGCTGGGTGGGATAGTCTTGGGAAGACTAGGATGCATAGGTGCTTATATTGTTATTACTTACATGCTTATTTGATGATTGTTGATATATGTGCATACTTGTGATTGTTTTGTTACAGACACCATGTCCTCTTCTAATAGCGGAGTATCAGATACCATAGACCCTATGGCTATAGTTTCAGATGACGAGATGGCCACAGATCTGGAGGTTTTTACATCTGACACTATGAGTGACGATGATGATGATTTTCAGCCGTTTGCTTTACCGGATTTTGGAGATGATATACCGCTAGCTGATGGTCTTCCTGGCGAGGATCTACCTCTTGTTCAGATCCCTGCTCCTCTTTCTCTTGCTGCATTTCCTCTTTAGGATCTGCCTCTAGACGTTATATCTGACGACGACATCGATCTTTTTATTGAGGGTCCCCCTAAGGATGCCCAGGATGGTTGGGGTCCCGTCAATGATGCCATTGTCGATCCACTTGTTGAGATCCCGATTGGTGATGTCGTTGCTGTTCACATGATGAGATTCCTGTTGTCGAGGCTCCTTCTGACCATTCTGGTCCTGATTCATACGAGTCTGTGTCATCTACTACTTTACACACACTAGGATTACAGCGATATCCCACCGATACTGATTCTGACACAGCTATGTCTGTTGCACCCGATATTCCACACGGTGTTGATCATGATTTTGAGTTCGATGAAGAGTTTGATCCTGTCTTTCCACACGACTTTGACCCTGATAATGAGATTGAGTTTGTCCCCGATGAGCATCCTTTTGAGGCACCTATCATTCCTGACGATCAGCTCCTTGATATACCCGCTGATCTTGAGCTTGCTCCAGCTGACCCTGAGCCTGATATTGCACCAGAGCCTATACCTGCTCACGATCCTTTGCCCGAGCATCACCCTACACCTGCCGATGTACCAGTTGTTGCACCACCTCTACCTGACCCGATCCCTATACTTATTGATCATGCTCTTTTTGCAGCCCAGGTTGACCCCAGATATGCACACACCCGCAATGGGTGGATTGAGGACGATGACGAGTTTCCTCCTTTTGTTAGACCGGTTACTCCCCCACCTGCACCTGTAGATGCACCCTTTGATATCGCCCCATTGTATCCACATATGTCTGACATTCATCGTACAGATCTACCGATCATATTGCTTCAGGATATCCCTCCTCCCCGTCCCAGGGAAGGACCATCGAGTCAGCAGCCCAGTCATATACCTCTTGTGTTAGCAGCTGATCATTTCATGCCACAGTTTACACACACTACTCCTTTTGTTTCAGCACCTACAGGCGAGCCACTGATTTGGTTTCCGCCCAACACGTTGCCTGTGTCTGATCCATACCATCCCTTCCACATTGGTTATACGAGGGATGATTTTCTTTTGTCTCTATAGCTCCAGCAGGAGATGCTGTGTAGGAGAGTCATAGAGTTAGAGAGGATCCCGTGTCCTCCGCCTTGTTCCTGTCAGTCACCATTCGGGACTCCGCCCGCTCCTCTCCTACCATACCCAGATTTTGACTTCCGTTTCCTTACTATGGAGCAGCAGGTTAGCTACCTGTTGCGTATCGTTCATGCCCTCGAGGAGGATTTAGCGCATTTGTGCATGTTGCTTTTTGTTCCTCCACCTCCTCCTCCTCCTCCTCCACCTCCACCATCAGCTTAGAGGTTTTTGGTTTTATGCAGATAGCATACTTTGATGAGAGTGCAGCTATTGAGCCAGATTGCACAGCCTTTTGAAGACCACACTTTGACCTTTGACTTTTGATTATTGTAGTTGGTAGACGTTCTGGACAGGGGTGATGTGACCCTTTAGTCCCTTTTGATGTATGATACAATTGTGAAACTTGTAAACTGTACTTGTGGTCTTGATATATGAAAGCTCAACTGCAACATTCTCATTACATGCATTGTTGAATTACTTGTTTATGTTGTGATTCGGATGTTAGTAAGTAAACACATGACATCCATGAGGTTACAAAAGATAAAAGATATTACTCAGTGTTTACTTGTGTTGATGGATGTTATTACATACGCGTACTACATACTTATATGCATAAAACCTGACCTATACAATCTTCTTATAGAAGATGCCTCCACGAAGAGAAACTCGATTGCCCACTACTGAGGCCGTATTACAAGAACGAATTTCACGAGCGATTACAGAGCACGAGGCCTCGCACGCTGAAACTAGCGGGGGGGTACCTCGAGGAATAACCCACCCCATGGTAATGTTTAAGTCGCTTTAGACACATTACGTTACACTTGGATATTCCATGTGCGTTTGCTAATGCTTTCTGTGAATGACGTTACTTGTACAGGTTGTACCTTTAAGCAGTTTTTAGACTGTAAACTGCTGAATTTTGACGGCACCGGGGGTGCTGTGGCTTTTGTTCGATGGACGGAGAAGACCGATTCAGTGATAAGAATGAGTAAATGTGCACCGGAACAACAAGTCACCTACATCTCGGGATTGTTCATAGATGGAGCACTTTCATGGTGGAATCTCCAAGTCCAAACTCTGGGAGAGGCAGCAGCATACGCTTTGACTTGGAATGAATTAAAGGAACTCATGCACAAAAAGTATTGCTCCAGGGCCGAAATTCAAAAATTGGAAACAAAGTTTTGGAACCTCAAGATGGATGGCCCCAAAATCGCGGAGTATGTGCAGAGATTTCACGATCTATCTCACGTGGTACCATACATGGTTAGCCCAGAATTCAAATGCGTTGAACGATTCATTTGGGGGTTGGCACCTCAGATTGTGAGTATGGTGACAACGTCGAAACCTGCTACGATCACCGAGGCTATCGACCTGAGTCTAGCACTAACTAAAGAAGCTATCAGGTTAAACAAGTTTTCGATCTCTGACCAGAAGAAGAAGGAGACTCACATTGAGTCATCCGGTGAGAACAAATGGAAGTTCTCCAACTTTAAGAAAGGTACCAGCAGTACAAACAAGAAGGATGAGACGAACGCACCGGCCAAGGCCAAAGGAAAGGGGTATGTGGGCACTTTGCCCAAATGTGATGCGTGTTAGTTGCATCACAATGGACGATGCCGAGCTGGAAAATGTGAATCTTATGGAAGAGTTGGTCACTCAAAGGAAACATGTTGGGTTGGTACTGGTCGTGGTGGTTAAAGGGGTTTTGGTAATGGAAACAACAACCGTGGAGGTAATGGATACGGAAACCGCCCTCAATGAGGAAATGGCGGTAACGGAAATCGTGGTAATTTTGCGAATCAAGCTGGGAGTAGAAACCGCAACCAAAACAATGCTCAAGGTGGTAATGAGAATGGTAATGGTTGAGGACCAGGTTGTTTTAATTGTGGAGACGTGGGGCATTTCAGGAGAGAGTGCCCAAAGCTTAATCAAGCACATGGAAGAGTCTTCAACATCGGTGTGAGGGAAGCACGCCAAGATCCAAATGTGGTCACTGGTACGTTCCCTATTAACCAATGCTTTGAATCTGTACTATTTGATACCGGTGCCGATTATAGTTTTGTATCGCTAGAATTTAAGAAAATACTTGGGTTGGTAGCTAGTAAGCTAGATATTCCATATTCAATAGAACTAGCTAATGGAAAGCTAGTAGAAGCGAATGAAGTTATTAGAGGTTGCGTGATAGAACTGGGAGAGCACGAGTTTACACTTGATCTGCTGCCGGTCGAGTTGGGAAGCTTCGACGTGGTAGTGGGGATGGATTGGTTGTCAAGCAACCGAGCAGAGATTGTATATCACGAGAAGGTCATTCGCATTCCGATGCCGAATGGAGAAACAATTGTGGTACATGGAGAGAAGCGCGATACGCCCCTAAGAATCATTAGTTTATTGAAGGCTCGAAAGTGTCTGCAGAAAGGATGTGTCGCCTTCTTGGCACACATTATGGATAAAGAAGCTGCTGCGCCAAAGCTAGAAGACATTCCAGTCGTGAAGGAATATCCTGAAGTCTTTCCCGAAGACTTGCCAGGATTGCCTCCACAGCGACAAGTCGAGTTTCACATTGACTTAGTTCCAGGTGCTGCGCCTGTGGATAAAGCACCTTATCGACTTGCGCCCTCCGAGATGCAAGAACTGTCAACACAACTTCAGGAACTTTTAGACAACGAATTTATCAGACCAAGCTTCTCGCCTTGGGGAGCTCCAGTATTGTTTGTTAAAAAGAAAGGTGGTAGTTTCCGCATGTGTATCGACTACCGCGAGCTTAACAAGTTGACTTTCAAGAATAGATATCCTTTGCCAAGGATTGATGACCTGTTCGATCAACTGCAAGGTTCGAGTTTTTACTCAAAGATCGATCTACGATCAGGATATCACCAGCTGCGTATACAAGAGGAGAGTATTCCAAAGACTGCCTTTAGGACTCGCTATGGACATTACGAGTTCCTGGTCATGCCGTTTGGTTTAACAAACACGCCAGCAGTATTCATGGACTTGATGAACAGAGTCTGCTAGCCCTATCTCGATAAGTTTGTGATCGTGTTTATTGATGACATTCTGATTTACTCAATGACGAAGGAAGAGCACGAGCAACACCTAAGAGCTATTTTAGAGCTGCTTAAGAAAGAGAAGTTATACGCTAAGTTCTCAAAGTGCGAGTTCTGGCTACATGAGGTTCAGTTCCTTGGTCACGTGGTTACCGGAAATGGAATTCATGTGGATCCCACAAAGATCGAGGCAATAAAGAATTGGGAGACTCCGAAGACGCCAACCGAGATCCGTCAGTTCCTAGGTTTGGCAGGATATTATCGCAGATTTATTGAGGATTTCTCAAAAATCGCTCAACCTTTGACCTCCCTCACTCAGAAAGACAAGAAGTACGAATGGGGAGACAAGCAAGAAGAAACATTTAAGTTGTTGAAGAACAAACTTTGCGATGCACCTATCTTATCTCTACCCGAAGGTACTGATGACTTCGTGGTATATTGCGACGCCTCACATCAAGGTTTACGCTGCGTGCTGATGCAGCGATAGAAAGTTATAGCCTATGCTTCACACCAGTTGAAGATCCATAAGAAGAATTACACCACGCATGACTTGGAGTTAGGCGCAGTGGTGTTTGCTTTGAAAATCTGGTGACATTATTTGTACGGCACGAGATGTACAATCTTCACTGATCACAAGAGCCTGCAGCACATTTTTGATCAAAAAGAGCTGAACATGAGACAGAGACGATGGGTAGACCTGTTAAATGATTATGATTGTGAGATCAAGTATCACCCAGGGAAGGCGAATGTGGTCGCCTATGCCTTGAGTCAGAAAGAAAGAATCAAGCCTATAAGGGTTCGAGCTTTGGAAATGATTGTTCAAACGGATCTCTCAATGTGCATTCGTGCTGCGCAGAGAGAAGCTCTCAAGAAGGAGAATCTCGTCAATGAATATCTCCGTGGGATGGAGAAACAATTGGTACCCAAGGAGGATGGAACGTTGTGCTTCATGAAACGAATTTGGGTTCCTTTCTTCGGTGGTCTAAGAGAAGTAATTTTCGATGAAGCTCACAAGTCACGGTACTCGATCCATCCAGGATTGGATAAAATGTAACAAGATTTAAAGGATTTCTATTGGTGGCCGAGATTAAAAGGTGATGTGTGCAAAATGCAACATATAAATTATATCAATTGTGGCATAAAACTAACCCTTTTTAGTACTAATGTTGGAAAAAGTGTGCTTTTCTCTTCCTTTTGTATTTTTAGGATTAAATGAGCTCAAATTAACAAAAGAAGCAAAAAGACAGCTAAATCTAACATAAATACAAGAAAAGGAATAAAAGAGACATGCCCGACCCCACGACAACATCTTCCCAAGCAAAACAAGAGAACAGAAGACTGAACACGCCCCGTGCTCAGTGAACACGGGGGCGTGCCCAAGTGTCAGCATAAAAGACAAAGCTATAGAAGCTTCTATCGCCCACCACGGGGCCGTGCTCAGCGGACACAGGGCCTCGGTCAACTATAAGATTCGCAAAATCCAGGAAAATCTTCATAGTACAGATATGCTTCTGCACACGGGGGCGTGCCCAGTGGACACGGGGGCGTGATCAACTAATGCAGATAAACTGCAATTAATGAAGACAGAGAAGAGGATGGACACGGGGCCGTGCCCAATGGACACTGGGCCGTGCCCGAGCTTCTGTTCAGCCTATAAATAGGAGTGCTTGGCTCAAGTTCAAACCATCCCTTGGCACACCACCTCTCTCACACTTCACCTACCACCCACCACCACCATAACACCATCATCCACCACCATCATCCATTGTCCATCATAGAGTGTGTGAGTCATCTCGGGATCCAAGATTGATCGTAAAAGTTCTTGACAATCAAGGCCATGTTTGCCTAAGTCTCTTACATCACTTGGTGAAGACAAAGTGTCTAGTGTAATACTTTTTATTTTTAATCTTTTCGCACTTTTTACTTGGTTATGTATTAATGAATTTAGTAACTAGTTTCTTATGTTGAAGGTTATTTTTCCTTATCGTTTGTCCGTGGTGTCTTGGCATTATTTTACTGTCTATATAAAATAAAATATTTTCACCATTCATATCTCCACGGTCTATATGGAGGTATGTTGGCTACCTGGTCGGGGGTTAAGGGAACGGTTTTGTAACATCTGTGCTTGTAATCATTGTGAACAGTTTGGTTATCAATAAAACAAAGTTATTTGATCCCAATGTTTGTTTATTTATGTTTGACATTTTTCATGTTTTGACCTTTGTGTAATTTCAAACTCTATATCTCTTTCTAGAGAGTTATAAGCAAACTGATGCGTAAACGTACTCAGTTTAACGCGACAAATACTCCAGAACATCAAAATATGCTTAACATACCTTAAATAACCCTTACATAACTTAGAAATAAGTTTTGAAGGCTTTGGTATAGCAAAAACAAGTTAATTCGCTTACAGGGACTTAACTTGACAAACTGCGAAAGTATGCCAATTTGAACTGTAACGAACATTCCGGAACATGACCATAAGTTAAACATACCATAAATATCCTTTACATAGCTTAGAAATAGGCTTTGAGCGGTTCGGTATGCTAAAATAAACTCTTGGGTCATTCAGGGACTAAAAGCGTCAAAAAGTGCACAAGTTTGCATTTTCGCGCATAACTTACGTTCTGAAAACATCCGGACATCCAAAATTTTATGTAAGCACTAAAATATTTTATTTTAGTGTTTGGCTTGAGAAAAATCCATTCGTCGAGCAATTCGGATCGTTTTTCGCGCTTATGCGCATTCCGTCGTAATTAAGCGAACATCGCGATCGTACGACCAAACGAACCGACATCCGGGATATTTTTGAGCATGTTTCATGTCCACAATGTTTAGGAATCATTTTAGGGCCTTGAAAATGGCTTCACGAGCCTTAAACATGTCGGAAATGGCCTTAATACACAACGGGGACTGAATTGGAAACTGGTTGCTGATCAGAGGGACCTTAGCGTGACACCTAGCCCCCTTGGCGTCACGCGAGGCCCCTTCAGAACAGAAAAAGTTGTTTAATCACTTGTTAACAGCCTTTCAACCCCCCAAAGGCCAATTCCACATGTCAAACTCTTGTGGTGGGGGCAAAATGAATTACCATAACATTCCAACACTTGTACGGATGAGATTCGATCACGTTATCCAAGAAACGATCCTAACGGTGAACCGAAATCTATAAATACCCAACCCCATTCATTGAAAAACCCACAAGTATCTGATTTGAGAAGCTCTAAGTTGAAACCATTGTTTCATACCTGAGCTACTTGAATCAAGATTAGTTTTCGGGGACCCTTTGTAAGTATTCCTTCGTTCTTTTATTGCTTTTCGAGTCCGAAAGTCAAACTTTGTTTGACTTTCTGCATTGACCAGTTTATTTTCAATTCGAAGTTCGTTTGAACTTCGCAACGTGAGCGTAATCATGATGGTTATAGTCCCTTGTGACTATGCCTACTGATTACCACGTTGTCTAGGGTCGTAAGGGTAAGCGATCTAATAAATCGCTTATACCTTCGAACCCGACCCATTTGGTCGATCATTAGGATCTGACCAAATACATTAGGTGACCATAGTATATAGGGAATAACCTTCCGAGGTTATACCTTATGGTCGCTTCGTTTAAGTAGTTGTATGATAGGTAGTTTATATGTCTTAGGTAAATTACCAAAATGCCCTTTTTACGCCAAAATTCATTTTAAGCATATGTAACATAACTTTTGGTATCTAAACTGATTTGGTAACAATATTAGATATGTTAAGGCATATTTTACTTGTCATAGGACTAGTTAGGCGTTCCAAACGCGTTCTACGCGAACGACGCGTTAAAGTAGCATAAGCTACCTAAGCGGGCCGTAATGGGTCGTAAGCACTTAGGCTAGGTTTCATTTAGTATGTAGGCTTTGTTAAACCATACTACATGAGTTCCCATACTCATTTGGTTTACGAGCCCTCATTCTATCCGATCCTCCGATATAGGTCCGGTTTATTAACATAGTTACCTATATTAGGTGCCGTTTGATTCCGTGATCTCTAGCATTGCTTTGTGGTTATTTTAGGACTTCTGAGCAACCTCAAGTGAGTACATAGACCCCTCTTTTACTATTTCCAAACATTTTGGGGTGAAACACATGTACCTACTTGTTACTTTCATGCTTTTCCATGTTTTCATATCATATGCTTGTTATGTTCAATAGTACACTTATAGTACATGATTTCATTGTGTTTATGCTATGTATGCCCATTGTGTGCATATTTAGTACATTGTTTTACATTACATTTCATGCTATGTATGCCCATTGTGTGCATATTTAGTACATTGTTTTACATTACATTTCATGCTATGTGTGTCCATTGTGTGCATACTTAGTACATTGTTTTACATTACATTTCACGCTATGTATGTTCATTTGATTACATACTTAGTGCATTGTTTTCACATGTTTACATTTTGGTATGACATTTGGTTTGTTCAAATGGGACAATATACATTTGTTAACATTAGTTACGCCGTTCGTTAGTAGGTAGTGGTACCATAGGAATTGATAACTCCCTTTCCTGACATCCTAGGTATGTTTGGATGGAAGGAATGACCGAATTCGATACACATAACTTAGATAAACCTTTAATTTGTTTAAAGGTCTATCACCACAGTCACAAGGCTTGGATGTATGCATTTTAACAATACCGCATAGATGTTTGTATCAGTATAGCATGCATTTGTTCCACAAAACATAACTTTGACTTAAACTATGTTTATTTCAATACCCTGTTTTTGTGCATTTTACCTATAGTTTAGTTGATATATTTCACATGCCATACATGATATTTTTGGATAACATTATATGATTTACATTAAATATAAACATTTTGACATTGATATACACATTTGGTCATTTACATTAGACATGGACATTTTGATATGGTTTACACAATAACACTTGACAATTGATTTATACATGAACAATTTACATTGGTGGTTGGTTTGGGTAAATGGTTTGAGTAACGAGGCGTGTGTAATATGATACAAACATGGTGGATACGCCGCTGGTACTTCCTATATATAAGTGTTTGTATAATATTACATATCGTAGCGTTATTTAAATCATTTCAGTATAGACATATTACATTTTACACAAATAACATATTTTTCACAAGACATTGTTTTACAAAACAGTTTATTTTATATAAACTCATTTTACTTGGTTATTTCATTAACCATACACCTTTCTTTTATATAATCCGAATTCTTATCAAGTTTTCATATGATTTATAAAAGAAAACACTTAACAAGATTCATGACAAATTTTTATTAAAACCTTTCTTTTAAAACCCAAGTCATGAATCCTAATTTCACAAAACCTATGTATCTCACATGCATTTTTATGCTGACGTACCTATTTTCACATGTATTTCAGGAGCAGGTGCATAGGTTTGATTGGGATACACTAGGGTGGACTCGGGCCTTAGTGACAATAAAAGAAGCAAGATTAGTTTAGTTGATGTTGTGTACTTTGTTTCCTTCGTTTAAAAGACAATGTAACTCGCTTGTTTGATAAATAAAATATAACTTTGTATGCCTTGGTTGTGAAACAATAATTCTGTTACAACACTCCCCGACGTTTCCGCCACGATTTGATGTTTTACGTGGTCGGGGTGTGACAGAAAAGTTGGTATCAGAGCCAATGGTTATAGGGAATTAGGTTATTAGTAATGCTTTGACCTAGACTATAACCTTTCTAGGACCCCAACACAAGTTATCTTGTGTTTAGATTTTAAAACATGCACTTCACCTATCCTTAGGTGATAACCACAACGGGAACATCAAGTTCGAATCCGCTTTGAAAATTAATCATCTGTTTTTGGATGATTGATTACTAGGTTTTGAACCCTCTGTTGTAAGGTTTTGAACCCTTCCAGTTTGATTTTTGGCCTTCTGCCTTCCAAATTTTTAAAATCTCGTCAAAGTTTTAGGTTTTTTAGATAATGTGAACATGTGCAAACTGGAAGAGTGAATGCCTGTACCCTGGGTTTTCTGTCTAAGGCTAGAGTGTTCGTACAAATCCACATAATCGGACCAGTCACTCTTACCTGGGAACTCTTGGGGTGAGTGTTCACTTATAGGCGAGCATGTCTTCGCGATACATTATTTTTGACCCATTTGCTTTGATTAGTCAATGTGTCGTTTGTTTACCTTGGGGTAACAAACAGATGACCACCATCTTTGCTTTTGTTGATTTTGTCTCATCTCATTCTCTTCATCCAATCATATCACTCGTTTCCTTTCATGTTTTCCTCTTTTAGAATGCCTCCTCGACGCGAAAACCAGATTGCGACTGCCGAACTGGCAAAAATTATTGCGCAGCAGATGGCTGCTCAATTCCCAAACCTCTTTGCTCAATGGAACCAAGCCAACAACAACAACAATGCTCCTTGCAATTTCAAGAGTTTTAACTCGGCTAAACCACTAAAGTTTAGTGGTACGGAAGGAGCAACTGGGCTCCTTCAGTGGTTTGAGGGCACGAAGAGCACATTTCGTCATCTTCATTATCCGGATAATCGCAAGTTCGAGTTTTCTTCGAGTGTGTTTCAGAAGAGGGCTCTCACATGGTGGAACGGGGTTATGAGAGACCGTGGTGCAGAAGTTGCTCTAGCACAAACTTGGGCCGAACTTAGGGCCCTTATGATGAGGGAGTTTTGTCCTCGTCATGAACATCGAGCTTTGGAGAGAGAGTTCGATGACTTGAAACAAGATAGTGGTGAGCATCGGGCGTATACTGATAGGTTTGAGGAGTTGAGTCTGCTATGCCCAACAATGGTTACCCCACTCGACAAGGCTATAGAAAGGTACATCGATGGTCTACCTGACTCAGTACAAGACATCATTACTGGTAGGAACCCTGCCACACTCCGTCAGGCGATCGAGTTAGCAGCGACATTGACTGAGTCGCAGGTTCGAAAGGGAAAGCTGCATAAAAAGGGTGACAAGGGTAAGAAGCAGGCATCTGACAAGGAAGATAGCAAGAAAGGTCAAAACAAGAAGGGAAAGAATTCTGGTTCCTCAAAGGGTTCTAGGAAGCGAAAGGCTTCCCAAAATTTTGCTGTCACTGCCCAAGCTAACCAGGCAGCTCCCAACCAACCCGCACAGCCTCCAGCGAAGAAGCCCTATACAGGGAATGCACCTTTGTGCAATAGATGCATCAGTCACCATCAGCCGCATCATCCGTGCCGTTTCTGTACTAACTGTGGGAAGTCAGGTCATCTTGCCGATGTTTGTCGGTTTGCTCAGAATCGGGCAGTTCAGAACCCGGCTCAACGAGTTGCTCAGCCTCCTGCTCAGCAGCAAGGTCAAGCTGCACGACCACACTACCTGCCAGGTTCCTGTTACAACTGTGGGGATCTGACCCACTACCGTAATCAGTGTCCAAGATTGGTGAATGCTAACCCAAATCAGAATCAGGCTCAGGCTCGAGGTCGAGTCTTTAATATGAATGCACAAGAGGCACAAGCAGATAATGAAGTGGTGAACGGTACGTTCTTTATTAATACTCAGCCTGCATCTGTTATTTTTTATTCAGGTGCCGATAAGAGTTTTGTGTCATTATCTTTTGAGCCATTGCTTCGCGTGACACCTAGCCCCCTTGGCGTCACGCGAGGCCCCTTCAGAACAGCAAAAGTTTTTTAATCACTTGTTAACAGCCTTTCAACCCCCCAAAGGCCAATGCCACATGTCAAACTCTTGTGGTGGGGGCAAAATGAGTTACCATAACATTCCAACACTTGTAGGGATGAGATTCGATCACGTTATCCAAGAAACGATCCTAACGGTGAACCGAAATCTATAAATACCCAACCCCATTCATTGCAAAACCCACAAGAATCTGATTTGAGAAGCTCTAAGTTGAAACCATTGTTTCATACCTGAGCTACTTGAATCAAGATTAGCTTTCGGGGACCCTTTGTAAGTATTCCTTCGTTCTTTTATTGCTTTTCGAGTCCGAAAGTCAAACTTTGTTTGACTTTCTGCATTGACCAGTTTATGGTCAATGCGAAGTTCATTTGACTATGCCTACTGATTACCACGTTGTCTAGGGTCGTAAGGGTAAGCGATCTAATAAATCGCTTATACCTTCGAACCCGACCCATTTGGTCGATCATTAGGATCCGACCAAACACATTAGGTGACCATAGTATATAGGGAATAACCTTCCAAGGTTATACCTTATGGTCGCTTCGTTTAAGTAGTTGTATGATAGGTAGTTTATATGCCTTAGGTAAATTACCAAAATGCCCTTTTTACGCCAAAATTCATTTTAAGCATATGTAACATAACTTTTGGTATCTAAACTGATTTGGTAACAATATTAGATATGTTAAGGCATATTTTACTTGTCATAGGACTAGTTAGGCGTTCCAAACGCGTTCTACGCAAACGACGCGTTAAAGTAGCATAAGCTACCTAAGCGGGCCGTAATGGGTCGTAAGCACTTAGGCTAGGTTTCATTTAGTATGTAGGCTTTGTTAAACCATACTACACGAGTTCCCATACTCATTTGGTTTACGAGCCCTCATTCTATCCGATCCTCCGATATAGGTCCGGTTTATTAACATAGTTACCTATATTAGGTGTCGTTTGATTCCGTGATCTCTAGCATTGCTTGGTGGTTATCATAGGACTTCTGAGCAACCTCAAGTGAGTACATAGACCCCTCTTTTACTGTTTTACAAACATTTTGGGGTGAAACACATGTGCCTACTTGTGACTTTCATGCTTTTCCATGTTTTCATATCATACGCTTGTTATGTTCAATAGTACACTTATAGTACATGATTTCATTGTGTTTATGCTATGTATGCCCATTGTGTGCATATTTAGTACATTGTTTTACATTACATTTCATGCTATGTATGCCCATTGTGTGCATATTTAGTACATTGTTTTACATTACATTTCATGCTATGTATGTCCATTGTGTGCATACTTAGTACATTGTTTTACATTACATTTCACGCTATGTACATTGTTTTACATTACATTACGTAATTGTAAGAAAGATATCAATTTACTGGGTTTTTGGGCGTGCTAAGGTATAAGGTTCAACTTGAATAAGGAATAACCATGTAGCGAGGAATTAGGGGAAATAACTTCGTGGTCGATGGAAAGGTGATACGATTGCTGGCACTATAGTGAGGAACATACACCACGCATGCTTTTCGTGTTCGAGACATGCAAATAGAAACCCGAAAAGTGTAGACTTACTAGAACGCTTCAAGAATCCAGGTGATCGGTCGGATGAGGGAATGAGTCTCACCACTTAAGTCGGGAAAAGAAATATGTAAGTAAAAAGGATGCGAATGACGTCGTCGTTCCTTCTAATATCCCATGTTGTAGGGGTGGCTCCCCTTCGTCGATTCCTTCTCATAACTTCTCTATGTGCTTCGTAGCAGGCCTTTCCTGTAAGCATGTACATCGTGTGAACGTTTCCCGCGTCGATTCGTCATAGCCCAGGGATGACGTCAAGAAATATGTGGGCGAGGACTTGGAATAACTAGTTCCTTGCCCTAAGAGTGTCATGATTTTGAGTCAAGGTTAGGAGAATCCACTCCTGCTTAGCGCACATCAGGTTTGCGTAGTTTTCGTATAATTCACCGTATTGAATACAACTACATATTTACGCACATATGCTGAATATATACATACACATTTACACATATATGTGTGCACAAGTAAATGCCGATGACTATAATTACCATGTGAGTACCTGAATCTGACGAACCTTGCAATCCAGAGTGTGGTGTCGTCGTGGTTTTCATTAAAGAACGGTTATAGTCTGGTTTTTCATATAAAACATTTTTTTGTGAAAGATCAAGTTCATGTTGTTATATAAATTGTATAAGTTTTTGCACTTGGTAAGTATAAGTTGTTTAGGGTTTGATTGTTGATTGTTGTGATGATTTTTGAAAAGAAAATGATATGCTTTAATAGCATGCACACCTCCATTTTCAAAGGAAACTATGGCAAAATTTTCTAAAAATACAAAAACTTAGAAAAATATTTTCTAAACAAGTATTTACAAGTGAGTTTTAACTATGGTCTTCAATATAAATTTTGCCATAATTTTTGTAACAAAATACAAGTATTGGAGATTGGTTTTATAAATAAAAATGGGTAAATATATATATTTAAAGTACATATAAATATTAAGACACTTGTGTGATTATTTGTTTACTCGGTGAAATAGTTATATTATTTTAGGGTAAAATAATATAACTTAACAAAGTACCATGAAATTTACTATCCAAAATAATACCAAAAATGACAAGGAATAAATATATAAGTTACACGCATAATATCGTGAAACCGGACGCAAGAACGTAACTTATAAAATATTCTGGAAAATACCGTTACATATATATTTTTGGGTAAATATTGTTTTGGGTACAAGAAATGAAAACATGATTGTTGTAAATATTACAAAGTTGTATCATATTTTTGGACAAGGAGAAATATATTATTTTTGGAAATAAAAAAAATACATTTTCCTAGTATATATAGAAGATATATGATTTTTGGGGAAAATATATATTTTCTGGACAATACATTATTTTTTGGGACAAAATGAGTTTACAAATATATTTTCTAAAGTGAGACTTGGAAATATATTATTTCGTAAATTAAAAATACAATAATACGAAAATACATGTATGAGATACCCCATCCTTGGGAAGGAAATACGAAGATAAATACTTGAGAAGTATTAATACAGAGATATTACTTAAACAATTATTCCAAAACCAAATATAATTTAAGTTGAAATATTAAGTATTTTGACAAATAATTATACAACTTGGAATAACATTAGAAACGTAACTCCAAAACATTAATACTAAGCAAAGGCACGACCCGTTCGTCTAATAGACGTTAGTACACTGTAGGTAGTCGTGTTCGTTGAGGAGATTTGGGTTACGATTCTGAAGACGCATTATTGTGAGTTCATGTCCCCCTTTTTCTTTAAACTGTTTTGTTTATTTACTTCGGGGGTGAAATACGAACACATGAACTCGCTCAACTTTTGTTGATATTTTTAAACTACATGTATTTCAGGGAACTAAAGTGGATCTGGTAGGTGTGTGCATGTGTCTCAAGCTGCGTTTAAATAAAAGATGTCATCCAAGTTTTTAGAGTTTAGGAGATGTATCTTACTCCTGGACGAGATAGAGGCCTTCATTAGCCTATGAGTCTTGTGCAAGTATAAATAGAGGCCTTCATGAGCCTTCAAGACTTGCACCATTCTTTTCTTTCTCTCTATCACTTTGGAGCTGCTTTTTTTTTATTAGAGGCCTCCTCCCTGAACTTCTAATCTTCTCTTGAACACATGTAAGTGTTCTCCTTCAGTCTTTTTCAATATTTTGGCAAGTTATGAGCCAAAAGTCGGTTCTGTCCATTTTGGCCAAGTCAAAGTTCAATATAAATTTTGCTACGTGATCGTAATAATGAAGGTGTAAATCCCTCACAATTACAACCTCTGATCATCTAGTTTAGTAGACGAAATGACGAGTCAAACTTTAATGAAATAAAAGTCAAACAAATGCAAAAAAGATATTTTTTACGATGAAAGACTTTCCAGGTATTAAAACATAACGTTTTGACACCAAATCAGTTTTATAACATAATTAGACATGTTCTATCATGTCTAGCTCGTCATTTCTAGTTTACTGCTTATTCCTTAGTCGAAAGTCGAGCAGTGTAAGTTCTTCTTTGACTTCAAATCTGACCCGCTTGGTCAACCTTAGGATCCGACGAAGCCTATTTATATTACCATAGTAATACTGGGAATAACCCTTTGAGGTTATACCTTATGGTCATGTCGTTTAATAGGTCAAATGATGATAAAACTATATATACTTTTAAAATATCGAAAATGCCCTTTTGGAACAAAAATGGTTTTAAAACATATATGATCCATGTTCTTGCTTCAAGACTGATCATCTAATGCAAACAAACTTGTTTTGACATGTTAGACTCATCATAGGACTCATTCGACCATTCAAACCCCTAGTTTCGCACACGACCCATTAAAGTGGCGTAAACAACTTGAACGTAGGGTACAAGGTATTATGAAAATTATTAGACGAGAAAACTTCACTCGTTTGGTTAATAAACCTCATTCTATCCATTCTTCCGCTTATGTCATGATATACACCAACAAATAGCAATCCGATACATTAGGAAACATTTGAGCTTTGCATACACAATTGAACAAGACATCTGCGCAAACATGTGAGTACATAGTCCCCTCTTTTACGTTTTCTAAATGTTTTGGGGTGATTCATATGTGCTAAACTATTTTCAAGATTTCACAACAAAGCATATGGTTTATATATATATATATATATATATATATATATAGGGGACCTCTAAAATGAGAACCAACTCGAGTTGTAAGAACCGTGAGAACTACACCGCACGGGGCGAGGTGCACCAATTTTTTTTTTTCATAAACGTAGATGCGTGTATTATAAACACATTTGTAAAAAAAATTCAAAAAAAAATGTCGTGTGTGTAGTTTTGAGCACCACAAGTTTGTACCCGTAAATCTTACCGGAAAATTTACGGTACCCGTAAACACAAACATGTGGTGCTCAAAACTACACACACGACATTTTTTTTTTTGAATTTTTTTTACAAATGTGTTTATAATACACGCATCTACGTTTATGAAAAAAAAATTTGGTCCACCTCGCCCCGGATCAAAAAGTTCTCACGGTTCTTACAAATCGAGATGGTTGTCATTTTAGCAGTCACTTATATATATATATATATATATATATAACAATATGTTTTCAATAATGTGTAAAACTTGGTGGGGCGTTACCCATAACATGAGTACGTTCATTAAATTTGGTCAAGCTGACTGGTAGTATGTTATGGTACCATAGGACTAACAATCCTGTTACCAAATTTCCGGATGTATGTGGGGAAGTTTGGGGAACGATAGAAACTGTGAAACACAACTTGACAGACCCTTTGGTGGTTTGTTAGTCGAGACGAGTCAACACAGGCTTGAATGTATTAACGACACGACCACACTTGTTTACACAACTAAAACACGGACGATTGATTTATACATAACACGAACGGTGGTTTATGATGTGCGTAAAATACAAAATACAAATTACCTCAAACAAGGCGTAAAATCAACCCTTTTTCGGTACTAATGTTGGAAAAACTTGTTTCTTTGTTTACTTTTAATTTACAGGATCAAAAGAGCTTAAATGAAGAAAATGAGCAAATAAATACAAAGAAGAAGGATTGACACGACTCGCCGAACCCCCATCCACATCCAAACCAACAAAAATAACAAAAAATAGAAGGTTAGGCATGGGGTCGTGCCCAGTCAAGATTCCCTGTAGAAAAATACAACAAAAAAAGACAAACCAACACGTGTTTGTGTCAAGTCAACATGGGTTGTGGTCACCTCTAAGATATGCAGAATCTGAGATAGTATAACATGTACAATAACCACGGGGCCCTGTTCTACCACCACGGGGCGTGTTAGTACAAAGACCTGACATCTATAGTTAATAAAGGGAGAGAAAGTGAAGACCACGGGACCGTGCCAGGTGTGCGCAGAACCGTGTGAATGATCTGTTTCCAGCTATAAATAGGGGTGCTTGGTTTCATTCCAACTTATGCCTTGGCAAACCACTTCTCTCACACTTGCCATCACTCCACCACCACCACTACAACACCAACACCCACCACCATCATCCATCATCCATCATCCATCTTTCATCTTTTTGAGTGTGTAGTAGTCTCGGGATCCAAGATCGATCGTAAGAGTTCTTTTCAAACAAAGGCCATGCTTGGCTAAATCTGTTACATCACTTGGTGAAGACAAATCTTTTATGTGTTACTTTTAATTTCCAATCTTTGGCTACTTTTTATTTTGGGTATGTATTAATGACTTTAATAACTAGTTTTTATATTGAAGGCGAATTTTACTTAATCATTTCTTCATGTTTTGTTGATTCATTCATTCGTGTCTTTACGGTCTATATAAAGCACCTTAATTACTTGGAAGGGGGTTAGAAGGGTGATTGGGTAAAGTTCTTGCCTCGTTCAGTGTATAGATCCTACGAGGACCTGATTCAAGCTTCGTAGGACTTCACTTGAGGCAGATAGCATCAAATCGGGGGGAAGTAAGAACCACTTGTAATCCCTTATCTATAAACTACTATTAAAACATTAAACGGACCTTGCGGAACTGTATCCCTGTTGACTCAGACCAATAGGTTGAGGGTAAGGTTGCCTGGAAGGGGGCCTACCACTATAACTGAGATAATCTCTTAAAAAGTCTAAAGTGCGAAAATCATCAAAGGATACATAAAAGAGGAGTTGGAAACAAGTGATTCCTTCTTGTCTGTTTGTTTTCCTTACATTTGCATTTTTATTTTCTAGTTTATCTTTTAAAACCTTTCAAAACTTTTATCAAAATTTGGTTATATTAGACATTAACGATAAGCTAGTATTAAAAGCTCTTGTGTCCTTGGACGACCTCAGTATCTAACCATCACTATACTACGTCCGCGATGGGTGCACTTGCCCTAACGTGTGTAGAGTAATAGTATTGTATGGTGTTTTATAAATTTAAAGCTTTATTCGCGAGTTAAAAGTGCTTAAAATATATCTTAAATTTATACCCAAGCCCTCACATGTCATGTTTTGGGCGCCGTTGATGGGGACACAAGGATTTTCAGAAAGCTTAAAGTTGGATGCCTAATAAATTTCTGAACATTTTTAAAAAATGCGCGCCTGTTGTCAAAACTTCTTATTTTTAAAGTAGGTTTGACACTGGGCCGTGCCACTTGGTCATGCCCCCATGCTGCAAATATCTAGAAAAGCTTTTCAAAATGCCTAGATACAGACTTGCCCACGGGGCCGTGCCAGTTTAGCACGGGGTCGTGGTCATCATTATGTTAAATTTTAATTTTCTGTTTTCTAGTCACGAGGCTCGTTAATCTTCTAGGTATCTTCCAATACAATGGATTACTACTCATAAGATTACTGCTACTATATTGAGGATGATTATGAGGAACCATATTTTACTATTTGTGATGAATCCCATTAGGTACAACATTGTTACCTATTTCAACCATCAACCTCACACACCACATGTTGTGAAGAACTAAGGTTTGAGCTACCAAAGCCAAGCTTTGACAGGGATGCCAATCCGTTTGTAACATACGACACACCACCAACAATCGTTCCCGAATCCGAAAGCCTCATACAAAGTCTCAAGAACTTAGAACGATTAATTAAGCAATATCGTGCAAGAGAAGAGACCATTTGTACCAAAATCGACAAAGAGGTAAAACCTCAAAAGCCAAAAGAAGTGGAACCACTCAAAGAAACCTCAGCACATGAAGATGAAAAAATTGAACCAAGTCAAATGAAAGGTAAGTCTACAAAGATAAATTTCAAAGAGGAACAACAAAACCTCCAAGAAATACATATTTCATAACCTTCTTTTGAATATCATAGTTTGGTTCCATCTCATGCTATGTTTTTAAAAGGGTTAAACACTAATCCTAACATCAAAGAAACAACAAGTATTAATTTAACTAAAGATCAAACTTCACTAATACAAGATGAACAAATAGAATTAAACATAAAACCGGTAACATGTTTTATTCAAAACATCTATATTAGTAATATTTCAGTAGATAAAGATCTTTGTGTTAATATAATGCCTAGGAATGTATTTGAAAGACCAGGTAGGTATTGGTGATTTCTTTCCGATCAAAATTCTTATCCTCTTGGCTAATGGAAAAGTTAAACACGTGACGGGAGTGGTTGAGGACGTTTTCATTCAAGCGCATCAACTGGTTATACTAACCAACTTTATCATCATAGATGATGCTCCACTCGTGTTAGGAAAACCATCCACAAAATCCCATCAAACGTTGCTCAAACCTAAACACCATAATCTTCCTACTAAAGTTGGGGCCAACAAACGAAGCTTTAATCCCGATATGAAATATCTAATAAGCAATGGCGACCCCTTGTTGAAAGATGAGCCGGAACCACCCGATACGTGGGGTCTAGCCAAGGACCCTTATAAACGTGGCGCACCATGGAGGCATTCCATGGACTATCCATTACTTAAGTAGTTTAAATCATAGTATAATTTTTAGTTTAGTGTTTTTTCTTTTAAGTTTTATCTTTGTAGGAATAAACCACGCTCAAAAGAGGATGAGGGACGTTGAAAAAAAGAACCCCATGAACGTAAACCAGAGCCTCCCACTTCAAAAAAACAGGACATCAAAGTCTGCAGCACGGGGTCGTGCCCTCCAGGCACGCCCCCATGCCCAATTGTCTGATATCAAAAATTTTCTACAGAGAAGGTGGCACGGGTTGTGCCCACCCAGCACGCCCCCGTGTGCACCATACTATAAGTTTTATGTTTAATTTTATTACTGACACTTTGACCACAGGGTCGTGTCCACTAGGCACGCCCCCGTGCTACAGTGACCATTAACCACAAAATTGTTATTTTTATCCACTTTTTGCACATTTAATCAAAACAAATCCTATTTGGGACACATTGAGGACAATGTGTAATTTAAGTGTGGGGGGGTGTTAAAACCTTGAATCTCTTGTCATATAAACAAGACTTGCATAAAACTCACTTTGGAAAACTGCTAATCACCCCAAACTTTTTTGTCAATTTTTTTATATTCTTTTACTTATCTTGGTTTAGTTGGGAAAAATAAGTTCTGAAAATTATGTTTTTACTAATTTACACCTGATAGCGTCGTAATAAAAAGAAGCAATTAAGAAAATTATAAAAAAGGCATCACAAATCTTTGTAAAATTTGATTATATATACATTTTTATATTACAACCCCTTTTCCACAAAAGTGAGTTTTGAGCCTTTACCAAGCATACAAATACACATCTATACTAATTGCTCAATTTTTCATTTCTTGTGTGAATAGCCTGTTTGGTTCTTACAGATCTAGAACTTGCCAAAACCATACATTCCAAATCCTTACCGACATAAATCCAAGTAAATAAATGATAGAGGCATTAGGAATAAACCCATTTTTCATTTTAAACCTTTATTTTATCTTTTCATCCCTTACCAAAAACAACCCCTTAGATAAACCCTTTTGAGCCTTAACCCTTTCGTTTCAAAACCCGCAAAAATATATACTTTTGCAAAAACAACCACCCACATCCACATAACTTTTTATTTACAACCTTTATTTTTGTAAAAATTTCGGTTCTAAAAATTACAAGTATGGCACAGTTTTAACTTTGGTTATAAAAAGAAACAACAACATTAGCCAACGTCTTTTTTGCTAAGTCACAAAGCAATGGAAAAACCGGCACTTTTTACACTTTTTACTACTTTTTCCTAAACACACCTACCCGGGCCAAAACCTAACCTTTAAAAGCCCTCTTGATATTTACCAGGGTTAGACGTCAAAAAGGAGGATGTTTGATTGTTTGTCAAGTCTATATTAGGAGTAAGTTCCAAACCAGGTCAGGGCACTTTGACTTAAACTACTTCGCCCGAGTGTTGAGTGATTACGTGTGAGGTGTGTAAATTTGAATATAACTAAATAGAATTTTATAAAGGCATTCTATGCCCAAAACAAATAATTTTTCTTAGTATGTGTTTGAAATAAATCATGACCAATAAGATTGTAAATAAAATAAAAACAAAATAAATTTTGAACTAGAATTCCCAAAACTCTAAAGGTAAACCCAAAACTTCTCTTCTACCAATTCCGTTTGGGTGTGCAAGCCACATTATAGAGTTTTGCTTGAGTACAAGCCAAGATTCAAGTATGGGGGTATTTGATGTGCATAAAATGCAACAAATAAATTACATCAAACAAGGCATAAAAAAAAACCTTTTTTCGGTACTAATGTTGGAAAAAGCATGTTTCTTTGTTTACTTTTAATTTACAAAATCAAAAGAGATTAAATGAACAAAAGGAGCAAATTAGCAGCAGCAACCAACATAAATACAAAGAAGAAGGATTGACACGACTCGCCGAACCCCATCCACATCCAAACCAACAAAAATAACAAAAACAGAAGCTTAGGCACGGGGTCGTGCCCAGTCAAGATTCCCTGCAGAAAAAGACAACAGCAAAAGACAAACCAACACGGGACCGTGGTCAACTCTGAGATACGCAGAATCTGAGATAATACAACAAATACAATCATCACGGGGACGTGCTATGCCACCACGGGGCGTGTTAGTACAAAGACCTGACATCTGCAGTTAATGAAGCGAGAGAAAGTGAAGACCACGGGGCTGTGTGAATGATCTGTTTCCAGCTATAAATATGGGTGATTTGTTTCATTCCAACTCATCTCTTGGAAAACCACTTCTCTCACACTTGACGTCAGTCCACCACCATTACAACACCAGCACCCACCACCACCATCATCCGTCTTTCATCTTTTAGAGTGTGTAGTAGTCTCGGGATCCAAGATCGATCGTAAGAGTTCTTTTCAAACAAAGGAAATTATTGGCTAAATCTCTTACATCACTTGGTTAAGACGAATCTTATATGTATTACTTTTGATTTCCAATCTTTGGCTACTTTTTATTTGGGTATGTATTAATGACATTAATAACTAGTTTTTGATATTGAAGGTGAATTTTACTTAATGATTTCTTCATGTTTTGTTGATTCATTCATTCATTCGTGTCTTTACGGTCTATATAAAGCACGTTAACTACCTCGAAAGGGGGTTAGAAGGGTGTTTGGGTAAAGTTCTTGCCTCGTTTAGTGTACAGATCCTGGAAGGACCTAATTCAAGCTTATGGGCACCAACTTCCGTCACCACTACGTTTTATATTCCGCTGTGATGTTTTTGGGGTGTGACAAGTTAGGCTAACTGGCTGTTGTCTTTTGGCTTCTTCATGCTTTTTCTCATAGTAAGCAACATCCTTCAGCCTTTTGTTCTTACACTCTGATGCATAATTCCCCTTTTGTTTACACTTGTAGCACACTATTTCAGCTTTTCATTTAGACTTTGATTTACCTTCCATCCTCCCTTTATCACTTTTCTGGTACTTGTTACTTACTCCTCTTAACCTTTGCTCAAATGTCTTGGTGAGCAAAGCAATTGCTTCAGCAAATGCTGAAATTCTGATAACATATCAGAATTTTCTAGACTTTGGCATTAAGAGGTTTGTGGATTAGACTTGATTATTTTTTGTGCATTTGAGATGAGAGCTATAGGTTCTCCTCTTTAAGTTGAGTTTTCATAAATTTCTTCTTCTCTTGGAACAACAATACTATAGAGATCATGTAAGCTCACGTTTCCCAGCTCTAGGGTTGTGACACATGGCTAAATACCGGTAATTCCGTACAACCGGACAACTTTACGTTAATTATTTTCGCACGATTTCGACTTGAATTTATTTGATTAAGTCTTAAAAGTCTAGGAATTAATAAAATCATAGCTTATTATCGTAACAAATCCGTTACGGTTATAAACTATATCCTAGACTGGCGGAAGAAACCGGAATAAACAATACCTGTCAGTACTAGTCGCGGTGCAGTCTGGCATGATAAAAACGAGACATAAAGACATGTCTACACAATTATTCCATAAAAATTTCATCTAAAAATAACATGTGCCTTATACTATTTAGAAAATTCCATTTAAGCACCAAATTGTCCAAGTCCGCCGAAAAATGAAGTAATCCTGCTGAAGTGTACAACATTCCGCAGAACGAAACAGTAACTATCCGAAAACACATAAGTAAATATTATCTATTATAAATAATATAACGGGTATTAAAAACCACACCAAAACCCTTATATAAATCTTATTGTGTAAGCTGCACAACTAGTTCAGCAAACTGCTCGACAACAAAGCCGGTACAGGAACTGTGACCGAAATAATAAATTTATTTATCTGGAGTGTTGGAAAAATAAATTGGACAATAAAAATAGTGCAAAGACAATTTTATAGATGGATTTATATAATTAACACACAATGTCAGTATTTCACCTGGTACAAGACCTAAATAGATATTATCAACCGAACAACGAAACAATAACTTTTGTGAGTTAGTTTGACATATTATAACATTACTTTAGAATGTTGGATCACCAAATCTTATAAAAATTAATATATAAAACAACCAAGTTTTTGAAATTTATTTATTTAAACAAGTTTTAAAAAAATAACAAAACACCCCCCCCCCCCCCCTCTTGCTCACGATTTTGGGGTGGGTCCCCCATGCCCACTCATCTCTAATTTGGTGTGTTGGAAATCTAATATGATGATTAGTGTGGTGTAATGTTTAAGCATTTGTTCAAACCCACCTTTCTAACACTTTCATCTTCCAACAAAAAACTTTTCATCTCCTTACACTCTCTCTAGAAATCGGCCATACCAAAACAACCACCATCTTCATCTTTTAAAAACTTAAAAACTAGAAAATCATATTAACATGGAGGTCCATGGATGATTTAAAGCATTTGCAAAACTTGAAGATACACTTGAAGCACTTTGGTAGCACTTGAAGCTCTTGGATCATCACATCTTCTTCATATCTTCATCTTGTTCATACATAGCAAACTAGTAAGAAGCAAAACTAGCACCTACATTCTAATCGTACTTTAAAACCCAATTGAAAAACACTAATAAAGCTAAGATCATTATTATGATCATGAAATTTCTAGATTATTTTTGATGAACTTGAATGATTCATATAGTAGTAGACTTTAATCTTGCATCTTCATGAATAAAAATGTGATCTAAACACATGCATGTTTAGCTCTAGCAAGATTCACCAACAAAATGTTATGGACATGATTTTTTGTACTTAAAATGGTCACATGCATCATACAAAACATGGATTATTATTTAAAACTCATGAAGTAGAATTTTTGTTGAAATGTGTAATTAAAGTTTCCATTTTTGGAAAGATCATGAATATGAACTTGTTCTTGGAAGTGTTATAAACACACATTCCTACTTAATATAATTTCATGAGTCACCTAAAGTATCGGTTTTTTGTATAAAATAATAATCTAAAATTTTTTGGTAAAAATCATAAATAGAGTTTCATTTTTAGGAAAGTTTAAAGCTACAACTAGTTCATGACATTTTGTTATCAAGTTAGGATGATTTTTGATACTTGATGATGATTTGAGTTGAAAAATGGTTTAAAAACATGTTTATAGAAAACATGGGAAAGTCCATAGTTTAGGGGAAACTATGACAAATTTTTTATAAAATTGTTATGATCAAAGTTTGTTAAAAAAAAGATTCGGTGACTAGAAACCACTTAAGATTTAAAAATATGACTAAAAGGATTGTTGGGTAAGAAAGTGTAAGTTCAAACTTTATTAAGATTTCCTAATTTAATAGTGCGAAAGTATATATTTTAGATAAAAATATATACTTTAAACGTTCATCAAGTGTCATGCTTATATTTTATGTGTATATTATGTATTTAGGCCAAGTAGGAATAAATACAAAAAATTGTAAACACACCAAAGTACAAAAATGTATGTTAATACTTGAAAAACGAAAACTATAAAAATGGAAGTGGCCATCTTTGGACATAAATAAACAAATCGGACAAGTTGGACAATTCGGACACTTTTGACAAATCGGACAAAATAAAATATATGGCACAGACAAAATAAACAAATAAACGAGACGGACGGTACGAATGAAATGGGCGACACGAATGAACCAAAACCACATGAGTGAAACGATCGAAAACAAACAAACAAACCAACCGATACTCACTTTATTTTTACTAGAATTTATAAAAGTAACTTATACAAAATACTTATTAGTTTTATAAACTAAATTGTTATAAGTTATTATTATTATTACTAGTATGTAATAAAAATATGGATCAACCCAAATTAAATAACCATATGAGCTAACCCATCTTTCAAAACTAAATTGGGCTAACCCATCTTTTAAGTTAAATTGGACTAAAACGCAGTTTTGTAAACCCCTATGGGCAAGCCCACATTTAACAAACTATTTTCTATTTTTGGGCCAAGCCTACTCTTATGAGAACACATTGGGCTAAGCCCACTTTTGTAAAATATTTTTGGGCTATTCCCACCCTTACATAATTAAACTGGGCTAGGCCCACACTAATCAAAACGATGGGCTAGACCCACACTAATCAAAACGAATTGGGCTAGGCCCACACTAGTTAAATGAAATGGGCTAGGCCCACACATACAAAGTCAATTGGGCTAAGCCCATATGTATTAAGCATTTGAATTGGACATTCATATCTAAGTCATGAGCTAGGGCCATTCATACTTAAACGATATAAAATGTATATATATGATATATATATATATATATATATATATATATATATGCATACACAAATAAAGAAAGCAAATGAATACAAGAACCAAACACGAAATTCAAGATGAGATACTTGTACGAAAGACAAACATAAACCTAAGTGTCTAATGAGAATAGAAAATTTGTAGGTCGAGAAACAAACGAAGAACCGGGAATCGAATAGAGATTTGCATGGAATGCAAATCTGTGAGTTCATGTTTTTCCCATTTTAAATATATGTTTTTATAGTTTTAAATGCTTGGGGATGTATACATGTTATGATTTGTATAGGTGGAAAATGAAAATATTTAGATCACATGCGAATAGGTGTTTTAAATAAAGGGGCCATTAATGAATAAACAAGTACCGAGGAACGAATGGATATATCTATTGGGTTTTTACGAGCCCCGCTCTGAACAAAACAAGTTCGTTACAGAGTGCTTTTGTGTCTAAAACTAGTGTCGCTGACACAAATAAATTGTCAAGGTTTGGTTGCCTCCTATTATGGCATACATATTACTGTCCTTGCAAAACTCTAATCATCACGCAATTTTCATTTTGCTATACAAAATGAAAATACTATTTCAAATGTTTTAAAGATTCATTTGATACGAAAACTAATAACATGAACTTACCAACTTTTGTTGACGTTTTTAAAAGTAACATGTATTATATGAAACTAGTGGGCGGCCTTTGGGAAAAATGTGTCTGTGGAATTATGAAGTCAAGTGGTTTGATGTCATCCAATGTTTGGTCTTTATTTTTGTAATTGTGTACTTGAAACTTGTGTTTTGAATAACATTGTCAAAGTGTAGTACTTTTCGGATGAACTTTTGGTTGTAATGTTATTTTAAATAAATGTATGGTTGTACATTTTGATATGGTCTAGATGTGTTGTTTACTTGGTTGAATGTAATGATTATTGCTCTGGCCACACCTTGTGACGCTTCCGCTATACGGAAAATCTGGGTGACACAGACCTCGTATCAGAGCCCGACCCACAGCATAGATACAAAGGTCCACTAGTACCAAACTATAAAAATCAAAACAATAATGGAAGGACAATATGCGAATTAGTCTTTGAGGTTTAGATACCACAACAATATGTTGAATTCAAAACGATACATGATATAACTTACAATGAAACCTAAATACAATTGCCCAAAAGTTTATTATAAGTTGTTCATATGTATAAGTTGTACGGATTATTTTGCAAGGATCATGTCTCCAGCTCCGACACCAATTATGTGGGTTATGCCTTAGATGCAGACTACAAACCACTCGATGGCCCGGTCCTACCTGTTATTCTCATTTACGATGGCGAGGTCTCAGAAGATGAATGGATGGATACTGATTTCCAGCCATTTGCTCTTCTAGAGCCCAACCCTGCTGACATCCCACCCAAGGATGATGTTCTTGCTTTACCTCATTTTCATGAGATGGTTATTTTTGGTCACCCCGAGGGTGAACATGTAGTTGCCTATGTTCTCGTACCATTAAATGTGGTAGATCCTGCAGATGATGACATTGACGCTCTCGATCATGTTGTTCCTCCTATTGTTGACGTTCCTCCTATTGTTGATGTTCCCCCTATTGTTGATGTTTCCCCTATTATTGCTGATGATGATGAGGACATTATCTTTCTCGTTATCCATGTGGAGCATGTTGACGACGACCTCGGTATCGGTGACGACTTTAATATCGCCATGCAAGAGGTAGCATAACCCGACGTAAAAGTTGTCGGCATTTCATCTTCCGCGCCTACTACTCCATAGACACCATCACCTGTGTAGTCGAGTCGCCTGACACTGTTTTACCACCTATAGAGGCCTTACCTGGACCTATCAACCCTGTAGTACCCGATGTACCCCTGCTGATCACTTGTTTAAGCATGCACCGCCATCACATCCATGGGGAGATGTGATACCTCCTATTGATCACCCACTACCCCATTTCTCTACTGGACCTGCACACTACACTTTGGGTGGTGCTCCCCAGTATATCAGTCAGTCATCTTCTTATCCTTTTATAGGTTCCTTTTCCACCTTAGTTACACAGACTTTTGGTTCTTATCAGGACTCGTATGCTGCCGGACTTTCGCATATTTCCCCAGCCATCCTATGATAGGGTATTCTTCTCATGTTTCACTTCCCATTGCTGGAGATCCATTGCACTCCACCCCATCCCTGCATAGCACCGTCACCTACCCTTCCCCATATTTTACAAGTTTCCACTCTCAACCACCACTAGGCATGAGCCCGTCAGATCCATACCACCCGAGCCATATGCCGCTCACTACCACTAAGTATAGACTCATTTCTACAGAGATACAGCTCGGTATTGCATTTGGTCGTATTCGTGAGCTTAGTTCTCAATTGTCTACCCTACGAGCACCTCCGAGTGCTTCTCCATCATCCTCCTCACTACCACCTTTACCCACATCATCCCCTCCTCCACCACCACCACCTTTAACGATAACACCACCGCCATCTCCATCGGTACCATCACTTTCACCACGCCACTCCACGCCACACCTCCATCTCTGGAGAGGCGTGTCGGTGCCATTGAGGAAGAGATGGCATATTTTCGCGGTGTAATCTACGCATATTCACCCCCACCCCCACCTTCAGTCTAGATGTGGTATATAGTCATGTTTTGAGGGTAGTACCCGCACCAGATTAGTAGAAGATAGAAGATATTTTGTTGATATATATAGGCCAACTTGAAGACATTGAAGAAGCAATGCGAAGAAAATATATACTTTTGTTTTGTATTGTATATAACTTGTATGACGGAGCGATGAAACTCCGAATTATTATTGTTCTTCGCAAAAATTGATGTAACAAGTTGACTATATATATATATATATAGGGGAAGGTTCAAATGAAAACCACTAGTTAACGCGAAAACTCAAAAACTAACTAAAAAAGCCTAAAAAACATACCCAATTTTTTTTTGCATACCAATTTTCGCTATTTAAATTATATAAAAAAAAACTTTTTTTTTCAAAAAAAAAATTAAAAATTGTAGTGCACATGTGTAATAGTACACATGTGAATTATTACACATGTGCAATACAATTTTTTTTAAAGTTTTTTTTATATAAAAAAACTAGCAATTTTAATAAAAAAATTAAAAAAAAATATTTTGTGTGTGTGTTTTTAGGCTTTTTTTGTTAGTTTTGGAGTTTTGGCGATAAAAGTGGTTTTCATTAGAACCATCCCCTTTATATATATATATATATATATATATATATATATATATATGTTAAAGATAAAAAGAAAACCACTTTTATTGAGAAAACCCGGGAAACTCTAAGCTCCCGACTTATTTTTTTTTTGAAAAAATTACCACACGTAATATAAATGTTTTTAAGAGTTTTGGGCAAAAAAAATCGAAAAAGCGCCGAAGGATTATTTTAAAAAAAAAATAAACAAATTTTAGCAACTTTGTTGTGTAACACGTGTTAGGCATTAATAGAAAGAAAATTAAGAGGAACAAAGCTGTTATGACTTTATGTGCACTGATTCCGCCTTTACACATAGAGATGAACGCCTTAACTGACTTTTAGAGGTCGTACAACGGTCCAACAAGTGGTATCAGAGCTCAGGACGAGGAGTTCATACCATAGCAGCGGATTATCTTCTTTCTACTCATTTCTTTTTACGTTTTTCAGATCTGAACTAGTTCCAACGGTCGAAATGGTCTAATTTTCGAGTATAACGTGTAAAACGTAGTATTAACAAAGCCTACAAAGTTTCGGACTGAAATTCAGATTAAAACATGATAAAATTAACCTAAAACAGGGTTTCGCTTGAAAAGTGTTCGAAGGATTTAGTTGATTTCGCTTTAGATCTGACTGTTTGGACTATTTCGCTTGAACCTTTGAAGCGAAATAGTATTGTGTTCTTGGATCTCGCTTGAAACTCTGAAGCGAAACAGACTTCCTGAAGCGAAATAGTTTGATTCGCTTGAAACTTCTGAAGCGAACTTGTTTCTGTTGGATTTCGCTTGAAGACTTCCTGAAGCGAAATAGTAGATTTCGCTTGAAGACTTCCTGAAGCGAAATAGAGAATTTCGCTTGAATCAGTTTTGTTGATTGATTTCGCTTGAACAGTTTTATTAAACTGTTTTCGCTTGAACTTGTTATTTTTTTTCAAAACCTAAAAAAATTT
Source organism: Helianthus tuberosus (assembly GCA_030545235.1). Classification (NCBI taxonomy): domain Eukaryota; kingdom Viridiplantae; phylum Streptophyta; class Magnoliopsida; order Asterales; family Asteraceae; genus Helianthus; species Helianthus tuberosus. Next base: position 22,699,269 of record CM060420.1, on the reverse strand, counting down.
TCTAAGTGTTTGACTGATTTTTCAGGTACGTTCACGATGGATGATATTTTCTTGAATCCATTTAGCGATATGTACGCATTCACGGGCAGTTCAGGAAACAACGATACTTCTTCAAGTGATGCAAACAAAAGTCCACCGAAAGAAAGAAAGAAAGAAGGAAGCTTGGGAGTCCGAAAGCGCATTTGGAACGTTTAACAAACCTCCTAAGCTGATGGCTATAGAAGATTATAGCAGGTGGGCAACAAAATTCGAAGATTGGTTGATGGCATTTGCTTTTCCTTGCTGGAAAAGTATGAAAAATGGTTTTGCCCAAGGAAAGAAGAATGGTGAAGCATTAAGATCAGTTGAAGAGATTGATAATTTTGTGGCTGAGCAAAAATGTGTGGCATTATTGTTTCAATCGGTGCGTGAAGACATCATTTCGCTGATAGATTACTCTAATTCTAAAGACTTATGGGAAAAACTCAAAAAGAAGTGTCTTGGAAGCAAAGAGATTGTAAAAAACAAAAAGAAACTTCTTAGGAAAGAGTTTGATCTGTTTGGTTGTATAAAGAACGAGTCAGTGTGTAAAATGATAGAACGGTTTGGTCATCTGAAGCTAGAATTAGTAAGACATGAGATTGACATTTCTGAAGAAGATCTTATCGACAAATTGTTCGATTCGTTGTCTGATGAGATGGATTGGAGATATTATGCGATGATGCTGAAGAATACCATCAAAGAACCAGAAAAGCTGACATTAGATTTGCTGATTGAAAAACTCGAGAGTCATGAGCTAGAGTTGAAAAAGACTTACAAAGTTAATCAGTCATCTTATCAACAGAATCTGGAACTGTACTATCCAAAAAGCATGATGCCAAAAGCTACTTCTCCAAAAACTGCATTTTCTGCTGAGAATGTTTCTTCAGCAAACAAAGAAAGTCAAAGCAATTCAAGCAGTGGAGGCCATAGTGGTTATCACAGTGGATCTACATCTTCTGCAAATCATTCTGATGCGAAGTTTTCTTGCAATATCGCGATAGATTTGAAGAACGCACAGAATTTTGATGCAGAGTCGGCCAAGCAACAAATGGTCTTTCTGGCATCTGTTTTGGAATCCTACGAAGGATTGGTGGCTGGAAAAATTGGGAATACAAATCTGACGAAAGAAGACTACGATCAGATAGATCCTGAAGAAATGGAGCTGATCGACATTCGTTGGGCAATGGCAAGTGCAGTCCGACGTGCACAACGCTTCATGGAGATTACAGGGAGAAAAACAATTGGTGGTGCTTCTACCAAGCTGGGGTTCGATAAATCGAAGGTGACTTGTTTCAAATGTAAGCAGAAGGGTCACTTCAAACGAGAATGCCGAAACGCTTATGCTGATGAGTCAGAGAACCCTTTCAGAGATGATTATTACAAAAAGGCAATCTATCATCAGAATAAATCTGAGCCGCCTAGATTGAAGCAAGTTGAAGATAACAGAGACAAATCAAGGGCTCTTGCTGTGATTTATGATGATGAGGGGTATGATTGGAGTAAGGAAGTTCTACCGGAAGAAGATGCGGTTGGTTACGCATTCATGGCAAGCAATGATGAACCTAAGCCATGGAAAGATGATCGTACTGAGGAAGAGAAGTATCACTACCGGAAGATGACTGCTGAAACAAAGATTATCAGACTTTCTGGTATCTTTCTGGAAGCTAGAAGAGCAAACAGATGGGATCCAGATAGAGAGTGCTATCTTGATAGGTATGGCAACATTGCAATTGATGACAAAACGCTAGATATCGAAGCTATTATCAAGGAGTACAAAGAAGAAGATGAATATTGGCAACACAAATGGTGGGGAACTGCAACTTCGAAAATGATTGAAGAAGCGAAAGAGAAAGAGAGAAAGGAGAAAGAGGAGAAAGAGAAGATAGAAAAGCAGGTTGATACAGGCATAATTGATACTACGCAAGAGTTGACAGCTGAGAACCTGGGAGTGATGGCTGACAAAGTGCTAGCTGCAAAGGCACTTGAGGTAGATCCTAATTCTGTTACTGAGTCAAAGGGATCAGTCAGTCAAAGTGTGTCAACAAATGTGTCAGGTAACAAGATTGATGGAAATGCTGACTGCAAAAATTGCACCAAACAATGCAATTTTTGTAGCACTGTCACGTATCTTAATAATGAGAAAATTCAGAATCTGACAACTAAGGTTAGAAATGTTGAAAATCAGATTATTGATCGTGACAAAAGTGTAAGAGCTTCAACTGAACGGATCAAAGAATTAACGGCTCAAATTGAAAATGATAAAACTGATCGTGAGAAAATCAAATCTGAAAATGAAAAGTTAATTCTTGAAAACCGTCAGATTTCTGAAAAGTTTGAGAAATTGAAAAGCATTGTCAAAGATAGTGATGATCGTAATGGTAAAACATTTAAAGAAAATGAACATCTAAGAGCTGTTTTGAGATTAAAAGAAGAATCGATTAATGAACAACTGGATCAAATTGCTAAATTGAAACTTAAAGTTCAAGAAGCTGAAATTGAGAATGAACGAATCCAGTTGAAGCTTAACAGCTATAAATCGGCAAGTTTTGTTTTGCAGCATATTGTTCCTAAACCTATAGGGAAAAACAAAGATGGCGAGAATGTATTTTCTGATGGAACAGGTGTAGGTTTTTACAAAGTTCCACCGCCAATTTTAGACAACTACACGAAAAAGCAGTCTAGTTTGTTGGAAATTGAGGAAGAAAGTGAAGTTAAACTTCCTGAAAACATTGATGTCACGTTCACATCTTCCAATGACGAGGGTGTCCAAAGTGATGTGGTGAAAAGTGTGATAGACAAAGTGCTTAAACCGGATTGTGACACTTCTGAGGAGGATGGGGGTTTCTTGGACAAATACATTCAGAAACCAAAGTCCAAAAACAACTTAAGTGATGAACCGGGTCTTGTGATGTACAAGATGGCTGGATCTGATAAGTTGTATTCGGATTCTGAGTTTCCCATTGAGAATGTTAATGTGAAAAAGTTGACAAATGTTTTCAAGTTAGTTGAAGTTGAGTTGTCAGAGGTGAACAGTTTGAGTCAAACAAAAAGGCAAATGAATTTTGAGAAAGATAAAGCTTACTATAAAAAGCCTGTTATTCCACCAAGGTTTTATAATAACAATCGAAACAATTGGTCGGGTGGTTATCAGGGTGGTAAGAGTTATCAGCAAAGAAGGTTTCAAAACGAAAGGTTTACTCAAAAGAAGGTGTTTGTGAACAGTTCAAGTTCACTTTCGGATGAGGAAAATGAAATTTTTTCAAAATCAAATGAAGAGTTCTTTGAGAAAAGAGCTTCACAGTATCAGTCTGAAGGCACGAGTCGAGTAGTTGATACTCGTACTTGTTTTATATGTGAACAAGTTGGTCATATTGCACGAAAGTGTACATATGTGAAGCCTAGGACTGAAGCTGTGAAAGTTCAACAAAAGAAGGTTGATGTGAAGGGTAAAGCACCAATGTATGTTGAGAAGAAAGTGGTTGAGAAGAAAAATGTTAAAATCAACAATGTAAAAGCAAAAAATGAACCCGTAAAGAAAGTGGTAACTAAAAATGACAAATTTTACAAGAGGGTTGCATTATCTCAACAAGTTTGGAAACCAAAAACTGAAATGAAAATTTCAACTTCTCAAGTGAAAAAAGCTGAAGAATCAATTTCGGTTGATTATGATGCAAGTTTTCCACCTTTGAAGGCTGAAAATTTCAAAATTCAAGTTGCTAGAGTCAAGGTTACACCTAAGGCTGATGAAGCCTGGGTGGACACCATGTTCGAATAAGCAGTTTGAATTGCCGGAGCTTCCTGGATCGCGAAGCATGAATCGGCATCTTTCTTGAAGTTGTTTAAGTCGTAGTTTGTTTTGTGCAGGATCTTCCAAGAGCCATTTCAAGATGGATCATGGATAGTGGGGCATCTCGACATATGACAGGAAAAACTGCATTGCTGTATGATGTGAGAAACATTAATGGTGGTTATGTAGGATTTGCTGGTCATGAAGGTGGTAGAATTGTTGGTGAAGGAACGTTATCCAATGGGATTGTGACGTTTGAGAGAGTTAACTACATCACAGAGCTGGAGAATAATCTGCTTAGTATCTCGCAGATTTGTGACAATCAGTATACTACTCATTTCACTGATAAGGAATGTTTGATCTTGAAAACTGGTTTTGTTGTTCCTGAAGAATGGATTATTATGAGAGCACCTAGAGTGAATGATTTATATGTGTTAGACATGTCTGTAGCAACTACAACTACTGGTCAAGCACATTGTTTCGTGTCTAGAGCAACTGAGAAAGAATCAAGATTGTGGCACCGAAAGATGGGGCATATTCATCTTAGAAAAATGAATCACTTGGTGCACAACGATTTGGTATTGGGAGTTAATATCAAAGGTTTTCATCTGGAAGGGGAGTGCATTAGCTGCATCAAAGGCAAGCAGAAGAAAAAGTCACATCCTACAAAGCAAGTCAATTCAGTTTCGAGACCACTGGAAAGACTTCACATGGATTTGTTTGGTCCTGTGAATGTTAAAAGTCTTACAGGAGATTACTATTGTTTGGTCGTTACTGATGATTATTCCAGATTTTCGTGGGTATCTTTCTTGAAGACGAAAGATGAAACATTTGACAGTTTGATGGGGCTGTTCAGGAAAATTGAGAATTTGTACCAAAGACGTATTAAGAGAATTCGAAATGATAATGGTACCGAATTCAAGAACAGTAAGATGGAAGAATTTTGTGATGAAAGAGGTATTTTGCAAGAGTTTAGTGCTCCGTACACTCCGCAGCAGAATGGAGTCGCAGAACGCAAAAACCGGACACTAATCGAGACGGCTAGAACTATGCTCGCAGATTCAAAGTTACCGATAAATTTTTGGGCTGAAGCTGTTTCTGCCGCATGCTATACGCTCAACAGGGTTCTTGATGTGTGTAAAATGCAACATATAAATTACATCAAATGAGGCATAAAACTAACCCTTTTTTAGTACTAATATTGGAAAAAGAGTGTTTTTGTCTTCCTTTTGTATTTTCAGGATTAAATGAGCTCAAAAACACAAAAGAAGCAAAAAGACAGCTAAATCCAACATAAATACAAGAAAAGGAACATTAGTGGATTGCCCGAACCCTCAACGGCACCTTCCAAAGCAAAATAGAGAAAACAGAAGGCCGAACACGCCCCGTGCTCAGCCAGCACGGGGCCGTGCCCAAGAAGCAGCAGAAAAGACAAACCTATAGAAGCTTCTATTGCCCACCACGGGCCGTGCTCAGCGGACACGGGGGCGTGTCGAAAGTACAGCAGGCGCATTTATTGTAATTGCGAATTACAATTAATGAGGAGAGAGAGTGTCAGACGGGCACGGGGCCGTGTCCAGCTCTCTGTTCAGCCTATAAATAGGAGTGCTTGGATTCATTTCATCTCATCCCTTGGCACACCACCTCTCTCACACTTCATCCACCACCCACCACCATCACAACACCATCATCCACCACCATCATCCATTGTCCATCATAGAGTGTGTGAGTCGTCTCGGGATCCAAGATTGATCGTAAGAGTTCTTGACAATCAAGGCCATGTTTGCCTAAGTCTCTTACATCACTTGGTGAAGACAAAGTGTCTAGTATAATACTTTTTATTTCTAATCTTTTGCACTTTTTATTTGGTTTTGTATTAATGACTTTAATAACTAGTTACTTATGTTGAAGGTGATCTTTCCTTATCGTTTGTTCGTGGTGTCTTGGCATTATTTTACTGTCTATATAAAATAAAGGATTTTCACCATTCATATCTCCACGGTCTATATGGAGGTATGTTGGCTACCTGGTAGGGGGTTAAGGGAACGGTTTGGTAAAGGTCTTGCCATTGTTCAGCGTTTAGAGGTCCTGCAATGGACCTGGGTCAAATTTAGTAGGACCTCCTTCAATATTTCACGGTATTGGATGGCGGGGGTCCAAACTCTTTGATCCCCTCATAAGTTAACTGCTATTAATACTATAACCCGGCTATTTAGGACTGTATCCCTGCTGACTCAGACTACTTAGCCGAGGGTAACGTCACCGCCAAAAGCGGGGCCTACCACAATACTGCATTAATAACTTAATTCATTATCTTCCAATAATCCACCCCTTTAGGATTGTATCCCTGCTGACTCAAACTACTGGGGTGAGGGTAACGTCACCTTCAAAAGAGGGGCCTACTACAATAACTAAGATAATCTCTTAATTATGTGCAAAAGTGCGGAAATAATCAAAGGTTATACTAGATACGAGTCGGAACCAAGTGATTCATCTTGTCGATCTGTTTTTTATTTTATTTTTATTTTCAGCATTTTAGTTAGTTTTTATTTTTCTTAGTTTAAAACATTTTTCTAAACTTTTATTTTGGTTAGACGTTGAGGATAAACCGGTATTAAAAGCTCTTGTGTCCTTGGACGACCTCGGTATCTTACCAACGCTATACTACACTCAACGATGGGTGCATTTGCCCATATGTGTGTTTAGTGTTAGTGAAATATCGTGTTTTATAAATTTAAAACTTGGCTAAAATAAGTGTTAAAAAGGGCTTAAAATATACACCTAAAATATACGACACTTTACCGCACATCAAGTTTTTGGCGCCGTTGCCGGGGACACAAGGATTTTAAGAAAGTTAGGAATCAACGGCCTAATCATCTTTTATTTTTCTTTTTTATTTTTTTAGGATTTTTCTTAGTTTTTCAGCTTCTGCAGAGCTCAGCACGGGCCGTGCCCGCTGAACACGCCCACGTGCTCAATCATTGGAACTGGCAATCCTGTTTTACATCAGACAGTAAGCTGAACACGGGGTCGTGTCCACTCAACACGCCCCCGTGCCCAAGTTTCAGTTACTGAAAACAGAACCGTTAGATCCCGACGGTTGGTAATTTCTGACATAAACATGAGTGATAGTAATTATTTTTACTTTCGGCACTCTTATGGTACGTGGTGTCAATTATGTGGTGGCGAACATGAAGAAGTAAAATGCTACTTCCTAAATTATAGGCCCCACTACATGGACCCACGATCTTCTCACCTTAAGAGGGGCGAAAGTAAAAATAAGCACTATTTCTCCCTCGAATGCGCCCAACCAGATATTCTAGGGGAAATGTTCCTTAGCGAATTATTTCAACTAGAAGAGCTAATTCTGAAATGGATAGAAGAGCTTAGGAAGGATTTTATTAATCCGCCCCAAGACGATACCCATGAAGAAATGTTGGAACCGCATTCCGACAACCTCGTTGCTCCCGAAAATACCTTCGTACCTAGCAAAGACTTGGACGATAGTCGTCCCTGTGTCGATTGTGCCGTGAAGGACTCTCCATCGACTTCGTTCGGTGCATACATAGACCTGAGCGATTCGGCATATACCTTCTTTAACAAGAGCCCGAAAAAGGGTTGGACTTGTCCACCTAGAATGAAAATAGGAATTACCCTCACCGACAACCTCTTGCGTTCTCGCCTTAGTCTAGGACAATTAAGGTATATTAGGCACTTTGGGGTTGTTCCAACCAGTCAGGAACCACCCGATACAAACAAGTTCCTTAAAAAAACTAGACAACTTCATAAAACAGTCCGTAGACACGGGGCCGTGCCCAGCCAACACGCCCCCGTGTCCATTGAAAGATTCCTTTCTGATCAGTACGTCAGAATACGGACAAACTGTGTCAGAACTCCACCTGCACACGGGGCCGTGTCCACTGAACACGGGGCCGTGTCCAGGTTGCTGTCATTTTCTATAAATGCAGCCAAGAATTCTGCACATTTGGACCAACTTGGGGCAGAGATTTGCAGGAATCTTCTCTCAAACTATCCTAGGTAAGTCTAAAAGAAGGTTTCAACAACCCATCTTGTCCCTTCCTCTTTTAGTAATTTCCTTCTTCTTCATCTTTCTCCAAGAACTACCATTGAAAGTTTGGAATTCCTCCAACTCTATGGTAGGGATGAGTGAGTTTTGATCAAAGAATCTTGGTAAAAACATGTTATGAAACATGGTTTTAAGTTATTAGTAGCCAAACAGGGCCTACAACATTCAGAAAATAACTTAAAAATACAAGTTTCCTTGTTCCAAAACTCTGCAGAAAGATGGACACGGGGCCGTGCTCAGTGAGCACGGGGCCGTGTCCGGTTACTGTTTCATTAAATAAGCTATTTTTAGTTTATTTTTCGTAGGATGTCGAGTGAAAACAGCGATACATCTTCTGTGCATTCGTCAAACAACCGAAGAGGAAGAAGACCCTCCATTGAAGCTACACTTGTTCACTATGTGATAGCATTAAGGGAGGCTCTCGACGAAATGACTTCAGTGGAGGAGGTCCTTATCGACCGTATTAACGATCTTACGATGGGACTTGAAAACAGCTTCCAAGAAATTAACCTCTTGCACCAGAGGTTAAATATTCTTGTAGCACCTCCAATGGAACCAGTCCTTCCTCAGCAGGATTGGAACCTGGCTCTTGGAATCAACAACCCTACCGGGTGGGAAGACTTTCCGGCGGAACCTCCTATGGAACACCAACAAGAGATCCCGGTGGAAGTTGAAACTCCTCAAACTAATGCCAACGAGCCTTCTTTTCTCCTTCCAAGGGAGATAGAAGAATGGCTCGCCGACATTTGAGGAGAACCGCACTCGGAAGAAGGAGTTCACTAAGGCCTTGTTTAACCAAGATTGAGTAATTCTTGGAAATTTTGCTATATTAAAATAAAGTAAAGGCTAGGACTCCATGGTTTGTTATTCCTTTTATCTAGTTTAATTTAGGATTATGTAAGTTCTCTCTATGATGAAATGAAATGATGGTTTTAATGTTTGAATGGTTTGTAATAAATAAAACACACTCATGGTGGTAAAGGATGAAAAGGGGAACGAGAAAAATGATCCCATGCACAAGAACGAGGCAACCCGACAATTTTCTCCCTTGCAGAAGGTTCAACACGGGCCGTGCCCAACCAACACGGCCCCGTGTCGAACCACCTGCAGAAAACGCCCAGTACAGGTAACTGGACACGGGCCGTGTTCACCCAACACGCCCCCATGTCCAGACTTCTATTTCTCTTATTTCAATTTTGTTACTGGCACTTGAACACGGGGCCGTGCCCGGATAACACGGGGCCGTGTTCAGTGCCCAGTAACACAAATTTTTGCTTTTTAAACACTATTTTACACATCTAATCAACCTAAAAATTTATTTTTGGGACACATTGAGGACAATGTGTAATTTAAGTGTGGGGGGGATGCTAAAACCTTGAATTTTGCAAGTCCTAAATACAAGCCTTACACAAAACTCTATTGGAACCGCTAATCACCCCAAATTTTTTCAAAAATTTCAATTTTTTTTACTTGCCTAGGTTTAACTCGGGAAATTCAAGCTCTCAAAAAGGTTATATTTTTACAAATTTACAACCGATAGCGTAGTGATAAAAAGAACCTACATAAGAAAATTATGAAAAGGCATGACAAACTTATTTAAAATTTGATTATATATACTTGATCATATAAAAACTCATTCCCACAAAAGTGAGTTTTGAGCCTTTATTGAGCACACAATTTCATATCATTTGACTAAATGCTCATTTTTCGTTTCTTGTGTGAATAGCCGCTTGGTTCTTACGACTCTAGAACTTGCCATGACAATACATTCCCGGTCCTTATCAACTTAAACCCGAGTAAGTAAATGATAGAGGCATTAGGACTAACCTTTTTCATTTCTACACCATTATTTTTCTTTTACCACCTACCCAAAAATCCCCCTAGTTAGCCCCTTTGAGCCTAAACCTTTTCATTTCATCACCCAAAAAAAAAAAAAAAAACCCTTTCACCCACCAAAACCTTTTTCATTTTTAACCCTTTATTTTAGTAACAAGTTCGGTTCTTCGTAAAAAAAAAAAAAACAAAAAAAACAAAAAAAAAAAATGAAAAAAAAAAAAAAAAAACAAAAAAAAAACAAACAAAGTAATCAAAAATAACTTTGTTTGAATAAAAGCTTCATCAAAAATAAAAAGTTGCAAAAAAATACGAGAACCGACACTTGTTACGCTTTTTAGCCCTTTTTCTACTAACCACTAACCCAACCACCTACCTTTAACCCTAGCCAACCCTTAACCCACAAAGTCCTCTTGATATCTACAAAGGTATAAAAGTTAAAAAGGAGGAGGATTGATTTCTTGGCAAGCCTATGGTAGGAATAAGTTCCAGGACCGCTCTCGAGTGATTCACTAAAAATACACCTTCGGCCGAGTGTGAGTGATTTCCCCGTGAGGTATGTGAACTTGTATATAAATAGAATTTTAAAAAGGCATGTTATGCCCAAATAAGTAATTTCTTTTATGAACAGTTCTAAATAAATCATTACGAATAGGAGTGTAAATAAATAAAAATAAAACCCCAAAAAGATCTTGGAAATCCCGACACTCTATGATAAGCCCAAAACCTTCTCTTCTACCTATTCCATTTGGGAGTGTAAGCCAAATATTAAAGAGTTTTGCTTGAGGACAATCAAAAGTTCAAGTGTGGGGGTATTTGATGTGTGTAAAATGCAACATATAAATTACATCAAATGAGGCATAAAACTAACCCTTTTTTAGTACTAATATTGGAAAAAGAGTGTTTTTGTCTTCCTTTTGTATTTTCAGGATTAAATGAGCTCAAAAACTCAAAAGAAGCAAAAAGACAGCTAAATCCAACATAAATACAAGAAAAGGAACATTAGTGGATTGCCCGAACCCTCAACGGCACCTTCCAAAGCAAAATAGAGAAAACAGAAGGCTGAACACGCCCCGTGCTCAGCCAGCACGGGGCCGTGCCCAAGCAGCAGCAGAAAAGACAAACCTATAGAAGCTTCTATTGCCCACCACGGGCCGTGCTCAGCGGACACGGGGGCGTGTCGAAAGTACAGCAGGCGCATTTATTGTAATTGCGAATTACAATTAATGAGGAGAGAGAGTGTCAGACGGGCACGGGGCTGTGTCCAGCGGACACGGGGCCGTGTCCAGCTCTCTGTTCAGCCTATAAATAGGAGTGCTTGGATTCATTTCATCTCATCCCTTGGCACACCACCTCTCTCACACTTCATCCACCACCCACCACCATCACAACACCATCATCCACCACCATCATCCATTGTCCATCATAGAGTGTGTGAGTCGTCTCGGGATCCAAGATTGATCGTAAGAGTTCTTGACAATCAAGGCCATGTTTGCCTAAGTCTCTTACATCACTTGGTGAAGACAAAGTGTCTAGTATAATGCTTTTTATTTCTAATCTTTTGCACTTTTTATTTGGTTTTGTATTAATGACTTTAATAACTAGTTACTTATGTTGAAGGTGATCTTTCCTTATCGTTTGTTCGTGGTGTCTTGGCATTATTTTACTGTCTATATAAAATAAAGGATTTTCACCATTCATATCTCCACGGTCTATATGGAGGTATGTTGGCTACCTGGTAGGGGGTTAAGGGAACGGTTTGGTAAAGGTCTTGCCATTGTTCAGCGTTTAGAGGTCCTGCAATGGACCTGGGTCAAATTTAGTAGGACCTCCTTCAATATTTCACGGTATTGGATGGCGGGGGTCCAAACTCTTTGATCCCCTCATAAGTTAACTACTATTAATACTATAACCCGGCTATTTAGGACTGTATCCCTGCTGACTCAGACTACTTAGCCGAGGGTAACGTCACCGCCAAAAGCGGGGCCTACCACAATACTGCATTAATAACTTAATTCATTATCTTCCAATAATCCACCCCTTTAGGATTGTATCCCTGCTGACTCAAACTACTGGGGTGAGGGTAACGTCACCTTCAAAAGAGGGGCCTACTACAATAACTAAGATAATCTCTTAATTATGTGCAAAAGTGCGGAAATAATCAAAGGTTATACTAGATACGAGTCGGAACCAAGTGATTCATCTTGTCTATCTGTTTTTTATTTTGTTTTTATTTTCAGCATTTTAGTTAGTTTTTAATTTTCTTAGTTTAAAACATTTTTCTAAACTTTTATTTTGGATAGACGTTGAGGATAAACCGGTATTAAAAGCTCTTGTGTCCTTGGACGACCTCGGTATCTTACCAACGCTATACTACACTCAACGATGGGTGCACTTGCCCATATGTGTGTTTAGTGTTAGTGAAATATCGTGTTTTATAAATTTAAAACTTGGCTAAAATAAGTGTTAAAAAGGGCTTAAAATATACACCTAAAATATACGACACTTTACCGCACATCAGTTCTTACTGTCAAGAAGTTCAACAAAACATGCTTTGAGCTTATCAATAACCGCAAACCGAATTTGAAGTATCTAGAACCGTTTGGGTCATCTTGTACGGTTATAGAACCTTTTGGAAAGTTTGGTCCGAAGTGCATTGAGGGTATATTTGTTGGTTATTCAAATCCATTGCGACGTGTCTTCGTTCCAAGTGAAAAGCGGATTATTGAAGCTGCAAATGTTGAATGTCAAGGTTATACTATGCCGCCGCAGAATCCTGGTGATTCATGGCGTTATCATTATGACAAACTTTGGGATTCGTTTGACATGAGAGAAGAATTAGAGGATGATGAAGATTTCTTTGATGAGTTGGATATTTTGCGAGAATATGAGTCGCGGCTAAGATTCCCAGCTAAGTATTCGTGGAGACCACGGGAAACTTCAAATGATGATGAAGCAGGTCCAAGTAATGCTGGTGAACAGGATGATGTCCAACAGAATGAAGTTGCTCAGGATAATCAGTCGATTCAGAATGATAATCTAGAAGCTGAAAACATGCCAGTATTTGATCATGGTGATTCAGATTCAAATTCTGAGGGGGAGCAAATTCAGATTTCAAGTCAAACAAACCAAGTTGGTGAACAAGATGCAGAGCAGAATGTTACTAATCTGGAGGGAAATGTAGATGTTCAAAGTGAAGTGATGCCGCGAACTTTTTCATATCATCCAGAGGAGTTGATCATAGGAGAATTGCAAGCAGGCGTTCGCACTCGGAATCAGATTGATAAAGGGCTTACATGTTTTTATACAAAAGTTGCTCCTTTGCAAACTGAATTTTCTTTGAGTTGTTTTATCTCGCAGGTTGAGCCAAGAACTTACAAAGAGGCGCTTACTGAAGACTCTTGGGTCAATGCAATGCAGGAGGAACTTAGTCAATTTGAGAAATTGGGAGTGTGGAAGTTAGTCGATTTGCCGGATGGTCATAGGAAAATTAACACTAAGTGGGTGTTTAAGTGCAAGAGAGACGATAGAGGAGTTGTCGTAAGGAACAAAGCTCGACTCGTTGTTCAGGGATTTAGTCAACAGGAGGGAATTGATTTTACCGAAGTCTATGCTCCTGTAGCACGACTAGAGGCTATCAGAATTTTCCTAGCATTTGCGTCTTGGAAGAACTTCAAAGTTTATCAGTTGGATGTTAAATCGGCGTTTCTTTATGGGAAGGTTAAAGAGGAGGTTTATGTCGGTCAGCCGCCGGGCTTTACCGATCCAATCCACAAAAACAAGGTCTACTTATTGGACAAAGCGCTGTATGGTTTACATCAGGCCCCGAGAGCCTTGTACGAGACTTTGTCTCAACACCTACTAGCCAACAAGTTCATTCGTGGAAAAGTGGATGCCACTCTCTTCACTAAAGTCGTTGATGGTCATCTTCTGATAGTTCAAATTTATGTGGACGATATAATCTTTGGGTCGACAAATGAAAATCTATGCAAAGATTTTGAATCAGTGATGAAGCAGAAGTTTGAAATGTCATCAATGGGGGAGATGAAATTCTTTCTGGGTCTACAAGTTGAACAACTTCCTGAAGGAATTTTCATTCATCAGTCAAAGTATGTTCATGATATTCTAGAGAAATTTGGGATGTCAAGTTCTACTCCAGCTGCTACCCCACTTGCAACAAATCATGGGATTCACCCAGATCTCACCGGAGACAGGGCTGATGAGACGTTTTATCGATCCATGATAGGTTCTTTAATGTACCTAACTGCTTCACGTCCTGATATCATGTACCCAACGTGCCTCGCAGCAAGATTTCAGTCTAACCCGAGAGCATCGCATATGATCATTGTGAAGAGGATATTGCGCTACCTGAAAGGAACTCCTTCATTGGGGTTGTGGTATCCTAGAAAAGGCGATTTTACGCTCGAAGGGTATTCCGATTCGGATTTCGGATGCTGCAAAGTCAATTCAAAATCAACAACTGCAGGATGCCAGTTCTTTGGTCCTAGATTGGTTACCTGGCAGTGTAAGAAAAAAACGTCTGTGGCGTTATCTACTTGTGAAGCGGAGTACGTTTCTGCTAGCAGTTGCTGCTCTCAGATCTTGTGGATACAGCAACAGATGCGCGACTACGGTTTGCAGTTTCTTAACACACCTCTTTTTGTTGATAATGAGGCCGCAATAAATATAACTAAAAATCCAGTACATCACGCTAAAACTAAACACATAGAAATTCGTCATCACTTTATTCGTGATTGCTTTGAGAAAAAGTTGATACGAATTGAGAAAATCCACACAGACGAACAGAAAGCTGATTTACATACCAAAGCTTTTGATAAAAATCGGTTTAAGTATTTGTTAAAACTGAATGGTATGAAGCTTCTGTCGGTGTCGGATGGCATAATTGGCGTTGATGAGAGTACTGTTGCGGATGAAGACGAGAAACAATCTGCAATGGTTTGTCGAATTTTTACTTGTTTTGGTATTTAGGGGGAGTAGATGTTTGTACATAGTTTATTTTTCAGAAAGTACAAAAACAGTAAAAAAAATGCAAAAATACAAAAACATGATAAAATGAAAAAGAGCTTGTGTATATAGGGAAAATGATAGTACATCAGCTAGACGATTACAGTATGCTAAAGATTTGGAAAGTATAAAAGAGTTAAACAATCTTACTGATGATGTGTCGATAGGTTTTCGCACATTTAGTAGATTTATTCGGGATATAAACCTAAAATTCAAACTGGTGAATTCGTGGGGAACACTACTTGGATATATAGGTAACCCCTGAAATCTCGTTTGAAAGGTCTCGTAATCTGATATACTAGGTCTTTATACTCTATGATGTCTGGGGTATTATTCCGGGACTTTTGCTGA
The DNA here is from genome assembly GCA_030545235.1 of Helianthus tuberosus. Lineage (NCBI taxonomy): Eukaryota > Viridiplantae > Streptophyta > Magnoliopsida > Asterales > Asteraceae > Helianthus > Helianthus tuberosus. The sequence goes on along the minus strand of CM060420.1, from coordinate 22,684,165 downwards.
ACGGAAGTTCTGACCTAGTCCCTGGCTAATACTTGCTTCAATGCTTGAAACACAACATTAAACCCTCAGCATGCTGAAACAATTAAATTGATATATGATGCTGTTGTAAGCAAAAAGATCCTCTAAAGGGGACATACCGAAAAGTCGAAGCTGATATCTCTCTGCGTATACGGAAGTATCGATCTGAGATCCCTCGGCCCTCGCATACCTAAATTATATACAGATATCATTGTAGTATTCTCACCTGTAAGACTGATTATTGAGATTCTGGATACGGGAGTATATTCAAGAGGTGGGACACATGAATGATCTAAGTTCTTAATTCATCTAAATCGTATCCTGAATAAGTTGAAATTTGTGTGAGAATTTAAGATGGATCAGTATATCGACAATCGAGGTAAATTGTTTAAATCTGAGTATGTAATGTAGCTTAACGGTACTTGTGATTTGTCTGAAAAGCTGATATGATTCCCTGACACGCTCGTCAAAAATATGTTTGTAAATAGTTTACTTTGTTTAATTTCTGCAATTTAAGTTTTCTGTATTTCATTTCTTAGTTTAGAATTCTTTGATAAAATCCAAAAAGATTTTATTTCTGCTTTATTTTTCCGACAAACCAAAGTGGAGAGTTGATTGTTGGATTCTCAGATGTTTGAAGCAGATGCAGGAAATTCTGGACTGAAAAATGAGGAGAGCTTACTTTGAAGAAGTTTGAATTGTTTGAAATGACAAAAACAAGTTCATTAACTTGATACTTGTTATTTTCAGAAAATGTTTGAAAACGTTGTTTTAATATCAGTATTGATTCGTCAAAAGATCAACCAAGGTCATTAATTTGGACTTGGTAGATTAATTGAGTAATCAGGGTCATTAACTTGGACCTGAATACTTGAGTGGATTATTAAAGCTGTTTGAGTTTGTGTTTTATTGTTAAAAAGATAGAATGGTTATGTTTGTTGGTTGAGTAACAGGATTGGACTTCATTATTTCCAACGGAAGCTAATTGTCAAAGATTGAACCAGATTTCTCAGATTATAGCATATCGAGAGGAGGAGTCTGTGAAAGGGGGAGTCTGGATCAACAGTCAAAAGGAAGATTGAAGTTTAAAGTTTAAAGATTGAAGATATAGATTGATGAGAGTTTTTACAATGTTTGAAGATTGTTAAAGACAAAGACTTGAAACCAAAGACTTCATCAACATCCAAGGGGGAGTCTGTTGGTGCACTAAATGTCTGCTGATTACGTCATTATCAAGTCTTGTGTCTAGGATTGTTTGAATGATCACACCATAGGGTTTAAGTTAGGGTTTTTATGTTTAAACACAAGATTTCGCTTGAGAGGTAATGTGTTTGCTTGAAGCGAAATCAGAACACACAAGATTTCGCTTCAGACAGCCTCAAGCGAAATCATGCTGTCTATATATAGGTCATCAGGTCATTTGAAGCGATTGATCAGTTGTCATTGTATGTGAGTCAAGGTGCTGCTGAATTTTTGTCAGAAAATCATTATAAAGACTCAGAAGGCATTAATAGAAAGAAAATTAAGAGGAACAAAGCTGTTATGACTTTATGTGCACTGATTCCGCCTTTACACATAGAGATGAACGCCTTAACTGACTTTTAGAGGTCGTACAACGGTCCAACAATTTTTTGATGCCGGTGCAGATTTTTGTTTTACGTCTTTAGAATTTAAAGATATACTTAGACTAAATTCAAATAAACTAGATATTCTGTTCACTATCGAACTAGCGAATGGAAAGATGATCGAATCTGATGAAATGGTTAAAGGATTGGCTATCCAACAACCAAGCCCAAGTCGCGCGTTGCAACAAAATCATTCGAATTCCCCTTCCTAATAACGAAGCACTTCTTGTTCACGGCGAGAAAAACGAAATGCCCTTACGAATTATTTCTTGTATGAATACCCAAAAGTGTTTGCGAAACGGATGTGTGGCATTCTTAGCACACGTCATTGACAAGAAATCCAAGGTGCCAAAGCTTGAGGAGATCCCTATTGTAAGGGAATTCCCTGAAGTCTTTCCAGAAGACATACCGGGAATACCACCACAAAGAGAAATCGAATTCCACATAGACCTGATTACGGGAGCTGCACCCGTAGCAAAATCCCCCTACCAATTAGCTCCTTCAGAAATGCAAGAATTGTCCACACACCTTCAAGTGTATGGAGAAAGGTTTCATTAGACCAAGCTTCTCACCTTGGGGAGCTCCAGTTCTATTTGTAAAGAAGAAGGATGGAAGCTTCAGAATTTGTATAGATTAACGAGAGCTAAACAAACTCACGATTAAGAATCGGTATCCATCACCGAGATCGATGACCTGTTCGAGCAGCTACAAGGATCAAGCTTTTATTCGAAGATTGATGTAAGTTCAGTATACCATCAAGTTAGAGTCGAGGAAGAATGTATCCCAAAGACGGAATTCCGAACTCGTTACAGTCACTACGAGTTCCTCGTTATGGCATTTTGCTTAGCAAATGCACCGGCGGTGTTCATGGATTTAATGAACCGTGTATGCAAGTCGTACCTCAATAATTTTGTAATAGTATTCATCAATGACATACTAATATATTCACGAAACAAGAAAGATCACGAACATCTCCTTCGAACCATTCTTGAGCTGTTAAAGAAAGAGAAATTGTATGCAATGTTCTCTAAGTGCGAATTCAGGCTTCGTGAAGTCCAATTCATCGGACATGTAGTCAAGGAGAAAGGCATACATGTCTATCCATCAAAAATAGAAGCCATCAAGAATTGGAAAACACCTAAGACCCCCACCGAAGTACGCCAATTTATGGGATTGGCAGGTTACTATCGGAGGTTCATTGAAAACTTTTCAAAAAATTGCTCAACCATTAACCTCCCTTACTCAGAAAGATAAGAAGTTCGATTATGGAGAAAAGTAAGAAACAACTTTCAATTGCTTAAGGATAAGCTTTGTGATGCACCGATCTTATCACTTCTGGACGTCAATGACGATTTTGTAGTCTATTGTGATAGGTCACCTCAAGGTTTAGAATGTGTGTTGATGCAACCAGAGAAGGTTATTGCATACGCATCCCACCAGTTGAATGTTCACAAGAAAAATTATACCACACATGACCTTGAGCTATGTGCAGTGGTTTCACATTAAAAATCTGGCGTCGTTATTTATACAGCACTAGGTGCACAATCTTTACCGATCACAAAAGTCTTCAACATATATTTAACCAGAGAGAGTGAAATTTGTACCAAAGGCGTTGGCTTTAATTGTTGAATGACTACGATTGTGAAATCAAATACCATCCGGGCAAGGCAAACGTTGTCGCGGATGCTTTGAGCCGAAAGGAACGAGTGAAGACCCTGCGTGTAAGATCTTTAAGACTCACAATTCATAATAACCTCACTTCTCAAATTCTTAACGCTCGGCGAGAAGCATTGATGTACGAAAACCTTAAAGCAGAAATGCTTAGAGGTGTGGAAAAACATCTAGAACCAAAAGAGAACGGAGCCTTGTATTTCTCAAACAAAATTTGGGTTCCTCTCTTTGACGGTTTAAGAAACCTAATTCTAGATGAAGCCCATAAGTCCAAATACTCGATACATCCCGGAGCGGTTAAAATGTATCGAGATCTCAAAGAATTCTATTGGTGGCCTAATATCAAAAGAGATATTGCAACTTATGTTGGAAAGTGTCTAACATGTGCAAAAATTAAGGCAAAATACCAAAAACCTTCAGGATTGTTACAACAACCTAAAATTCCCACTTGGAAATAGGAACAGATATCCATGGATTTCATAACAAAATTACCCAGGACCTCTCGCGGTCATGACATTATATGGGTAATTGTTGACCGATTTACTAAGTCAGGTCACTTCTTGCCTATACGCGAGAAAGATAATACTGAAAAGTTGGCTGGACAGTATCTCAAGGAAATTGTGGTAAGGCACGGAGTGCCTGTTTCAATAATCACCAACCGAGATGGTCGATTTGTATCAAGAATTTGCCAATCATTCCAAGAGGCTTTTGGATTTCGTTTGAATCTAAGCATAACCTTTCACCCTCAAACAGATGGTCAAAGTGAACGCACGATTCAAACCCTAGAAGATATGCTTCGTGCTTATGTGATGGATTTAGGAAAAAATTGGGACACTCACTTGCCTTCAATGGAGTTCTCATACAACAACAGTTATCACACGAGCATAAGTGTCGATCACCACTATGCTGGGCGGAGATGGGAGACAAACAATTGGTAGGTCGAGAGTTAGTCCAAGAGACTACGGACAAAATATTTAAAATCCGAGACCGTATTAAGGCCGCTCGGGACAGACAAAAAAGCTACACGGATAAGCGCCGCAAACAATTATCCTTCTAGGTTGGAGACAGAGTGTTGTTAAAAGTCTCGCCTTGGAAAGGCGTAGCTAGATTCGGGAAGCAAGGAAAGCTTAGCCCGAGATACATAGGACCATACGAAGTTTTGGAGAAGATTGGAACCGTCGCTTACAAGTTGAAATTGCTCGAAACCCTTAGTAACGTCCATGACACTTTTCATGTGTCTAACCTTAAGAAGTGTCTTTCGGACGAGTCACTCATTATTCCCCAAGACGAAATTCAATATAGATGACAAAATCCATTTCCTTGAAGAACCTATTGAGGTTTTAGATTTGAAAATTCAGAAAATATGGAGGAGTCGTATTAAACTAGTCAAAGTCTGTTGGAACTCAAAGCGCGGGCCTGAGTTAACTTGGGAACGAGAAGACCAAGTCAAAAGAAAGTATCCTCACGTGTTTAAGAAAGTCCCAGCAACGGATAAAGCAACTTAAATTTCGGGATGAAATTTTCTTTAACGTGGGGTGAATGTGACACACGACAAAATACCGGTAATTCCGTACAACCTGAACAACTTTACGTTAATTATTTCCGCGTATTTCGACTTGATTTAATTTGATTAAGTCTTAAAATTATAGGAATTATAAAAATCATAGCTTATTATGATAACAAATCTGTTATGCTTAGAAACTATATCCTAGACTGGCGGTAGAAACGCGAACAAACAATACATGTCAGTACTAGTCGCGGTACAGTCTGGCATGACAAAAACGAGACATAAAGACATTTCTGCACAAATATTCCATAAAAAATTCATCTAAAAATAACATGTGCCTTATACTATTTAGAAAATTCCATTTAAGCACCAAATTGTTGTCACACCCCCAAAATCCACCTGCGGAATGCCACCGCTTGGAGGCGTGACTGGCCAGGATCCAGCCACCAATCATACTGAACAAGCAAACATGTAATTATAAAGGTTCAACCAATGCAATTGGTTGCCAAACAAAACATAATTTAAGTTGCAAGCGGAAGCATAACGTTTAAAAACCAAAACATAAGTTTAATTGTTTCAAAGTTTAACATGGCACACAACTGTCCATGTCCCACAACGACTCTCTTCCATGCAAGCTCCAGCTAAGTACCTATGGTCCTGCAAAGCATGCAGTAACGAGTCAACAACAAGTTGAGTGAGTTCACGGTTGGGTGTTCATTTCAAGTTGTTCCAAAAACAGTTTCCTTTAACTGGCATCCTGCCGTGGGGGTTACCCCATAGTTGAAAACGTGATTTGTTTACCCATTTACTCTTGCAATACAGCCGTGGGGGCTACCCCATGTTAGTTATCTGGCATTTCGGCCATGAGGGCTACCCCATGTAAACACTAGACTCGTTACCATATCGACTGCTGACGGTAGTCATGTTTATGTGCCCTGAACTGTCAATGTCTATCATCATTGACGTGCCCAGATCCATTAGTTCACACCCGTCCTCTGCGGCACGGTGTGAGGCTTGTCAGACCTAAATAGTGCTATCTAACTAATGACCCGCTCGCCATTGGCCCGGCGATTAAGTCGATATAAAAAGGAGGGACTTCGTGATAGAGTTTTGGTCTAGTACGAGTTAACTGTCCATGAGGACGAGGAATTACATTCCTGAACCAATACTGTCCTACCCAAGAAAGGACGAGGAATCCATGTTCCTTGACCCCATTCCCAACCCCTGGGAATCCCATGCTTTGTAGAGGGTATGAACTCACTTTGGTATGCTCGGCAGATACACAGAGAGATGGTCAAGCTATAAGTGGTCAATCGCGTCCTATCATAGATACCATTCAGGTCAGGTTCATGTTCAAGTAATGCACGTATGTTCTACACGTATTGTACACAAGTAACGATCATGGCATACATGTCTAGCATGGCAGTTCATCAACAGTTCGTAACAAGCTCCACAGTAACATTCACGTAACAATCAAGGTCTAAGTGTGCGGCCCAACTACTTAGGCCCATAGCAGTGTGCAAGTCCAAACAGAAGGTGTGTGTACGTGGTCTCGAGTCGAGACTAGAGATCTCGAGTCGAGACTGTGCGATCTCGGGCAAAAGCCTACGAGTTCTCGAGTCATGCATAAACTAGTCGAGACTAGGTGGTCTCGACTCGCAACCGGACTCGCAACCATGGTCTCGAGTTGTGCTGCTTGTGCTGGCATTGTGTGGTCTCGAGTCGAGACTAGAGAGTTCTTGACTCGCAACCTGTGTCGCAATCCACGGTCTCGAGTTGTCATGTGGTTTTCCAGAGTCGCAACAGGCGGTCTCGGCTGACATACCTGCTGATTGCCAGCATGTGTACTAACCAATAGCATTTCAATTTCATGATTTGGTGTACTATCCAATGAGGGTTCACAAACATGTTTTCTTGTCTTACAATTAACCAAAATGGATCAAACATAGCAATTCAAATCTTCATATCATGTTCATGATGCATTCAAATAGTTCATCATTTTAGGGTTTTTATCATAACATGTTTCACCAAGAAAGTCTAACACCCTAAATCGGATGAATCAAACAAATCATATTTCACATATTTGCATGTTCTTTAAGTGGTTCATCTTTTAAGTTCACATTAAATCAAACATGCTCGTCATTCATAACTATGCATTCAATGGACTCGAATCACAACACCTATTCTAGATATCGAAATCATCTTGCAAATCGTTATCAACTAAACCTTTGTTCTATAACCTCTAGCATAAAATCGGAAGATCATAAGTAATCCTAAACTATCATTCTTGTCATTCAAACCATTTTATCCAAATGTTGTTCTACACACAAGTCATATTCTCATAGGATATTGGAACCAAGCATGTATCATCTAACAACCAAGAACCCATTAAATCAACAAACACCTTTGTCATATTCAAACAATAGCCATGATGCATATTATCACATAATCAACACTTAAATCATGCATATACATATGTTTGTAAAGAAATCACTAACCGGTTCAAGTATGGGTTCAAAGGTGTGAAGTAGCAACGAATAAGGTTTCCATATGGGTGTGTACGAGTTGATCCAAGAGCCCCTTGTGGTCGCCGGTTTGATCCGAGAAAGAAGGAGACGAGAGGTGATGCTTGATCTCTAGGGTTTAAGGTTTTCTAGAGAGAGAGTAGAGGAGAGTGTGTTTGAGAGTGAGTGTAGGTTTGGGGCTTTTATACTCGGTTGTGCACTCTAAGTGGATTTCGGATGGATTAAGGGAGTGCATGGCCCAACCGACCCATCTGTTTTATTGTTCACTCGAGACCAGGCGGTCTCGAGTCGGGTCCTTGTGTTTCGGGTCACACACAATTATACTCATACATATAAGCACAACACGTATTCACATAATATTCACTTATATCATTCATTAACCGACAAGTCAACTAGTCATATAACGTTCAAGTATGTTACATCAAGATATAACGAAAGGTTCTAAATTTCGAGTTGTCACATCATCCCCAAGTTGAAAGAAATTTCGTCCTGAAATTTGGTAAGCACTCACTGAGGAAGCTAGTTAAGTTGTATGGTTTTCCCGGTTTTCCTGGGGTGTCACATCCTCCCCCCGTTGATCTGGAATTTCATCCGGAAATTCCTTAGCTTCAGCCTCAGTAGTGGTTGTACTGTTTGCGAACAATTGGGGATACTTTTGTTTCATCCGATCTTCGCGTTCCCAGGTGAACTCTGGGCCGCGACGTGAGTTCCAACGAACTCGAATGAGAGGTATTCTAGTGCTCTTGAGGACCTTAACATCCCGGTCCGTGATTTCAACTGGTTCCTCGATGAATCGTAACTGCTCGTCGATAGTGAGTTCCTTCAGAGGAACTATGTGGGTCTCATCTGACAGACACTTCTTCAGATTTGACACGTGGAAAACGTTGTGAACTGCACCGAGTTCTGCTGGTAAGTTCAGTCTGTAGGCCACCCTACCTATTTTCTCGATGATTTCGAAGGGTCCAACGTATCGTGGGTTAAATTTGCCTCATTTACCAAAACGAACCACACCCTTCCAGGGTGAAAATTTGAGTAGTACCCGCTCCCCAATCTGGAGCTCTAGTGGTTTCCTGCCCTTATCGGCGTAGACTTTCTGACGGTCACGAGCTGCCGCCATGCGTTGTGGTATTTGAGCAATTCGTTCAATTGTGTCTACCACATGTTCTGGACCAGTGATCTGACTATCCCCCACCTCTGCCCAACAAAGAGGTAACCGGCATTTACGTCCGTACAATGCCTCAAACGGAGCAGCTTTAATGCTGGTGTGGTAGCTGTTATTGTACGAGAATTCCACAAGTGGTAGATGCTTTTCCCAGCTGTTTCCAAAGTCGATTACACATGCACGAAGCATGTTTTCTAAGGTTTGAATAGTGCGCTCAGACTGCCCGTCCGTCTGAGGATGATACGCTGTGCTCATGTCTAATCGTGAGCCAAAGGATTTGTGCATCGCCTGCCACAGCTTTGAAGTAAAACACGCATCTCGATCCGAGATAATAGAGATGGGCACCCCGTGCCTCGAAACAACTTCCTTGAGGTATACTTCTGCTAGAGTGGAGAATTTATCCGTCTCCTTGATAGCTAGGAAGTGCGTGGACTTTGTGAGTCGATCCACGATCACCCAAATAGTATCATTTCCACACTAGGACCTAGGCAGGCTGGTAACAAAATCCATGGAAATTTGCTCCCATTTCCATTGCGGTATCTCTGGTTGTTGGAGTAGGCCTGAGGGTTTCTGGTATTCAGACTTGACTCTCGCACAAGTCAAACACTTGCTGACATAAGTTGCTATGTGGGCCTTCATGCTAGCCCACCAATACGTAGTTTTGATATCGTGGTACATCTTATCTGAACCAGGGTGTACCGAGTAGCGAGACTTGTGTGCTTCATCCATCACAAGCTCTTGTAAGTTGCCATAGAGTGGGACCCAAATGCGTCCCGTTACGTAGTAAGCACCGTCTTCCTTCTGTTCTAAACGTTGCCGTGAGCCGCGTAGGGCTTCAGCCCTGACGTTTTCTAGTTTCAATGCTTCTATCTGAGCGTCTCGTATTTGGGAAGGAAGACTAGAATGTATAGTGAGTTGTAAAGCTCGCACGCATTTGGGCGCGGTGTCCTTTCGACTAAGGGCGTCGGCCACCACATTGGCCTTGCCCGGTGATACCTGATCGAGCATTCGTAGTCATTCAGTAGTTCGACCCATCGTCGTTGTCGCATATTCAGTTCCTTCTGCTTGAAGATATGCTCGAGGCTCCTGTGGTCGGTGTAGATGGCGCATTTGGTACCGTACAGGTAATGTCGCCATATCTTAAGTGCAAAAACAACAGCTCCCAGCTCTAAGTCGTGCGTAGTGTAGTTCCTTTCATGAACCTTAAGTTGGCGTGAAGCGTAGGCTATAACTTTATCTTGTTGCATCAATACACAACCAAGACCCTGAATTGATGCGTCGCAGTAGACCACGAAGTCGTCTGTGCCCTCTGGCAAGGAAAGGATAGGTGCGCTGTAAAGTCTATCCTTTAGATGCTGAAATGCTAATTCCTGTGCTTTTCCCCATCGATAAACAACGCCTTTCTGCGTTAGTGAGGTGAGGGGCTGTGCAATCTTGGAAAAATCCTTAATGAACCTCCTGTAGTAACCTGCCAAACCCAAGAATTGGCGAATTTCCGTTGGTGTAAGAGGTGCAGGCCAGTTCTTAATCGAGTCTACTTTAGATGGATCAACGTGAATCCCATCTTTGTTCACCACGTGGCCTAAGAAATGGACCTCACGAAGCCAGAAGTAGCATTTCGAGAACTTCGCGTAAAGCTGTTCTGTTCGAAGGAGTTCCAGAATAAGTCGTAGATGCCGCTCGTGTTCCTTCTGACTCTTAGAATAAATCAGGATGTCGTCGATGAAGACTATAACGAACTTGTCCAGGTAAGGCTTGCACACTCGATTCATCAAGTCCATGAAAATCGCAGGTGCGTTTATCAGCCCAAAAGGCAGGACCAAAAACTCATAATGTCCATAACGAGTTCTGAAAGCTGTTTTGGAGACGTCCTCTTCTTGGACTCTCAGCTGGTGGTAACCCGATCTCAAATCAATCTTCTAATAGTAGCTCGACCCTTGTAGCTGGTCGAACAAGTCGCCAATACGTGGTAGGGGATAACGATTCTTCACCGTCACTCTGTTGAGTTCATGATAGTCGATAAACATTCTAAAGGTACCGTCTTTCTTCTTCACAAACAGCACTGGAGCTCCCCAGGGCGATGAGCTAGGACGAATAAAACCCTTATCCAAGAGTTCTTGTAGTTATGTAGAGAGTTCTTCCAACTCTCATGGAGCTAAACGATACGGTGCACGAGCTATAGGCGCAGCTCCAGGAGCTAGTTCGATCTGAAACTCGACTTGGCGATGAGGCGGAAGACCAGGTAACTCCTCAGGAAATACCTCAGGATAGTCGCGTACAATTGGAAAATCTTCTAGCTTCTTCTCTTTCTCCGAGGTGTCCGTAACGAGAGCCAAAATGGCAGTGTGGCCCTTCCGCAAGCACTTTTGGGCCTTAAGAAAAGATATGACGTTCTCGACAGCACCCTTCTTGTCACCACGAATTATGAGAGGTTTACCACTGGAATCAGGAATACGAACAATCTACTCGTTACAAAGAATCTCTGCTTGGTGTTGGGATAACCAATCCATCCCAATGACAACGTCGAAACTACCCAAGACGATAGGAATGAGGTCGATAGAGAAGGTCTGGTTAGCAAGAACAAGTTTACAACCCTTGACTCCGTGTGTGGCTTCTAAACTCTTACCATTTGCTAGCTCTACAGTGTGCTTGTTGCTCAAAGGTGTTGGAATACGCCTAAGCATTTGACTAACTTCTAGTGACACGTAGCTAGTATCGGCACCCGAATCAAATAAAACTGTAACGTAAAAGTCGTCGAGAAGGAACTTACCCGCCACAACATTGGGGTCGTTCCTTGCTTCGCCTTGGCCAATCACGAACGCCCGCCCCCTGGCTCCATTGTTGTTGTTGTTCCCATTGTTACCATTCCCCTGATTATTGTTGTTGTTGTTGTTGTTGTTCTGGTTCCTGTTCAATTGGGGACCATCTTTCTTGAAGTGGCCTTCAGCTCCACACTGAAAGCACCCTTTGTTGTTACCCTGCTACTGCTGCTGTCGCTGGTTCTGAGGGGCTTGTTGTTGATGATTCTGGTTTGCGGGGTACAAGCTTCTGCAATCCTTGGCGGCGTGACCTGGCTTGTTGCACCGATGACAGTTGCCCCTGGTGCATGGTCCGCTGTGGTGTAAGTTGTAGCGATTGCACTTGGGGTGATTCCCCTTGTACCCACCGTGACTTTGCCCACCAGATGATTGCTGATTGGGGCTCTTGTAGTCATCAGTCTTTCTCTGCTAAGACTGAGATTGCACAGAAGTTGAACCCTTGCTTGAAGCTCCATCCCATTTTCTCTTGTTGTCACTAGGAGCATCCGAAGTAGCTGTAGCACTTATGCGCTTGGGTAACCTGTTCTGCTCCACCGCCTGGTCAGTAAGACGGTGAGCCAACTGAACAACCTGCTGGATAGTAGCGAGGTTTGCCGAAGTCACATGACTTAGGATCTCCGGCACCAAACCCTTGAGGAAGAGTTCAATTCGCTTAATTGGAGGGTCCACCATAGTAGGACACAGTAAGGCAAGCTCATTCGATCTCTTAGTATACGCCTCAATTTCTAACCCCGTCATCTTGAGGTTGTAGAACTCGACTTCCAGCTTATGAATGTCATCACGACTGCAGTATTACTCCTTGATCATCTCCTTAAAAGTTTCCCATGGGGTGGCGTTGGTAGCTACCAACCCCAGCATTTGGACCTGAGCGTTCCACCATGTGAGGGCTAAACCCTCGAGAGTACCGGTAGCATACTTCACCCTGTGCGCCTCAGGGCATTCACACATTTCGAAAACTGACTCGAGCTTCTCAAACCAGTGGAGGAGGCCTACGGCTCCTTCAGTGCCGCTAAAAGTAGTTGGTCGGCAGTCCATAAAAGTTTTAAAGGTGCACACAGGTGGCTGAGCATGTTGACCTATTGTAGGTGAAAGAAAGACAGAGTTTGGACTAAACATCCTAGAATGAGTTTGGACTGCAGGATATACCTCCTGCGTGTGCAGCTGCAAGTGCCGCAGCAACTCGTTCGTTAATCAGAGCCGTCAACTGGGCTTGAGTCATGTTAACGCGTCCAGACATGATCTTCATATCAAGGGAAACATGAGTGAGAGAGGTTCGCGAAAGTGCGATGGCAGAAGGGAGTAAGCACACACGTGTTCAAGCAACAGTAGTTATACTAACCAAGCATACCATGAGCAATGTACTACGTAACTAACAAGTAGGCAATATATACACAGATCATATCACCTAGAATGTTGAGCCTTTCATGTGGAGTGAAGCGTCGTTGTGGACCGTTGAGCACTGTACAGGTTATAGTCTGGTTTTAACAAAAACGTTTTTCCTTTATTAAAACCGAGTTCACTTTAACCAATGGCTCTGATACCAATCTGTCACACCCCCAAAATCCACCTGCGGAATGCCACCGCTTGGAGGCGTGACTGGCCAGGATCCAGCCACCAATCATACTGAACAAGCAAACATGTAATTATAAAGGTTCAACCAATGCAATTGGTGTCCAAACAAAACATAATTTAAGTTGCAAGCGGAAGCATAACGTTTAAAAAAACAAAACATAAGTTTAATTGTTTCAAAGTTTAACATGGCACACAACTGTCCATGTCCCACAACGACTCTCTTCCATGCAAGCTCCAGCTAAGTACCTATGGTCCTGCAAAGCATGCAGTAACGAGTCAACAACAAGTTGAGTGAGTTCACGGTTGGGTGTTCATTTTAAGTTGTTCCAAAAACAGTTTCCTTTAACTGGTATCCTGCCGTGGGGGTTACCACATAGTTGAAAACGTGATTTGTTTACCCATTTACTCTGGCAATACAACCGTGGGGGCTACCCCATGTTAGTTATCTGGCATTTCGGCCGTGGGGGCTACCCCATGTAAACACTAGACTCGTTACCATATCGACTACTGACGGTAGTCATGTTTATGTGCCCTGAACTGTCAATGTCTATCATCATTGACGTGCCCAGATCCATTAGTTCACGCCCGTCCTCTGCGGCACGGTGTGAGGCTTGTCAGACCTAAATAGCGCTATCTAACTAATGACCCGCTCGCCATTGGCCCGGCAATTAAGTCGATATAAAAAGGAGGGACTTCGTGATAGAGTTTTGGTCTAGTACGAGTTAACTGTCCATGAGGACGGGGAATTACATTCCTGAACCAATATTGTCCTACCCAAGAAAGGACGAGGAATCCATGTTCCTTGACCCCATTCCCAACCCCTGGGAATCCCATGCTTTGTAGAGGGTGTGAACTCACTTTGGTTTGCTCGGCAGATACACACAGAGATGGTCAAGCTATATGTGGTCAATCGTGTCCTATCATAGACACCATTCAGGTCAGGTTCATATTCAAGTAATGCACGTATGTTCTACACGTATTGTACACAAGTAACGATCATGGCATACATGTCTAGCATGGCAGTTCATCAACAGTTCGTAACAAGTTCCACAGTAACATTCACGTAACAATCAAGGTCTAAGTGTGCGGCCCAACTACTTAGGCCCATAGAAGTGTGCAAGTCCAAACAGAAGGTGTGTGTACGTGGTCTCGAGTCGAGACTAGAGATCTCGAGTCGAGATTGTGCGATCTCGGGTAAAAGCCTACGAGTTCTCGAGTCATGCATAAACTATTCGAGACTAGGTGGTTTCGACTCGCAACCGGAATCGCAACCGTGGTCTCGAGTTGTGCTGCTTGTGCTGGCATTGTGTGGTCTCGAGTCGAGACTAGAGAGTTCTCGACTCGCAACCTGTGTCGCAATCCACGGTCTCGAGTTGTCATGTGGTGTTCTCGAGTCGCAACCGGCGGTCTCGGCTGACATACCTGCTGATTGCCAGCATGTGTACTAACCAATAGCATTTCAATTTCATGATTTGGTGTACTATCCAATGAGGGTTCACAAACATGTTTCCTTGTCTTACAATTAACCAAAATGGATCAAACATAGCAATTCAAATCTTCATATCATGTTCATGATGCATTCAAATAGTTAATCATTTTAGGGTTTTTATCATAACAACATGTTTCACCAAGAAAGTCTAACACCCTAAATCGGATGAATCAAACAAAGCATATTTCACATATTTGCATGTTCTTCAAGTGGTTCATCTTTTAAGTTCACATTAAATCAAACATGCTCGTCATTCATAACTATGCATTCAATGGACTCGAATCACAACACCTATTCTAGATATCGAAATCATCTTGCAAATCGTTATCAACTAAATCTTTGTTCTATAACCTCTAGCATAAAATCGGAAGATCATAAGTAATCCTAAACTATCATTCTTGTCATTCAAACCATTTTATCCAAATGTTGTTCTACACACAAGTCATATTCTCATAAGATATTGGAACCAAGCATGTATCATCTAACAACCAAGAACCCATTAAATCAACAAACACCTTTGTCATATTCAAACAATAGCCATGATGCATATTATCACATAATCAACACTTAAATCATGCATATACATATGTTTGCAAAGAAATCACTAACCGGTTCAAGTATGGGTTCAAAGGTGTGAAGTAGCAACGAATAAGGTTTCCAAATGGGTGTGTACGAGTTGATCCGAGAGCCCCTTGTGGTCGCCGGTTTGATCCGAGAAAGAAGGAGAGGAGAGGTGATGCTTGATCTCTAGGGTTTAAGGTTTTCTAGAGAGAGAGTAGAGGAGAGTGTGTGTGAGAGTGAGTGTAGGTTTGGGGCTTTTATACTCGGTTGTGCACTCTACGTGGATTTCGGATGGAATAAGGGAGTGCATGGCCCAACCGGCCCATCTGTTTTATTGTTCACTCGAGACCAGGCGGTCTCGAGTCGGGTCCTTGTGTTTCGGGTCACACACAATTATACGCATACATATAAGCACAACACGTATTCACATAATATTCACTTATATCATTCATTAACCGACAAGTCAACTAGTCACATAACGTTCAAGTATGTTACATCAAGATATATCGAAAGGTTCTAAATTTCGAGTTGTCACAATTGTCCAAGTCCGTAGAAAAATGCAGTAATCTTACGGAAGTGTACAACATTCCGCAGAACGAAACAGTAACTATCCGAAAACCCAAAAGTAAATATTATTTATTATAAATAATATAACGGGTATTAAAAACGACACCAAAACCCTTATATAAATCTTATTGTGTAAGCTGCACAACTAGTTCAGCAAGCAAACTGGCCGACAACAAAGTTAGTACAGGAACTATGACCGAAATAATAAATTTATTAGTCCGGAGTGTTGGATAAATAAATTGGACAACAAAAATAGTGCAAAGACAATTTTATAGATGAATTTATATAAGTAACACACAATGTCAGTATTTAACTCCGTACAAGACCTGAACCGAATTTATCAACCGAACAACAATGAAACAATAATTTTTGTGAGTTAGTTTGACATATTATAACATTACTTTAGAATGTTGGATCATCAAACCTTATATAAATTAATATATAAAACAACCAAGTTCTTGAGGTTTATATATTTAAACAAGTTTTAAAAAAATACAAAACACCCCCCCCCCCCCTACTTGCTCACGATTTTGGGGTGGGTCTCCCATGCCCACTCATCTCTAATTTGGTGTGTTGGAAATCTAATATGATGATTAGTGTGGTGTAAGGTGTAAGCATTTGATCAAACCCACCTTTCAAACACTCCACCTCATTTCATCTTCCAACATAACACATTTCATCTCCTTCCACTCTCTCTCTAGAAATCGGCCATACAAAAACAACCACCTTCTTCATCTTTTAAAAACTTAAACACTAGAAAATCATCCTAACATGGAGGTCCATGGATGATTCAAAGCATTTGCAAGACTTGAAGATACACTTGAAGCACTTTGGTAGCACCTGAAGCTCTTGGATCATCACATCTTCTTCATATTTTTATCTTATTCATACATAGCAAACTAGTAAGAACCAAAACTAGCACCTACATTATGATGGTTTTTGATTTAAAAACAATGTACAAGTTCATCTTAAATCATACTTTAAAATTCCACTTGAAAAACACTAATAAAACTAAGATCATTATTATGATCATGAAATTTCTTGATGATTTTTGATGAACTTGTAGTGATATAGTAGTAGACTTGAATCTTGCATCTTCATGAATAAAAATGTGATCTAAACACATGCATGTTTAGATCTAGCAAGATTCACAAACAAAATGTTATGAACATGAATTTTTGTACTTAAAATAGTCACATGCATCGTACAAAACGTGGATTATTATTTAAAACTCATGAACTAGAAATTTTGTTGAAATGTGTAATTAAAGATTCCATTTTTGGAAAGATCATGAATATGAACTTGTTCTTGGAAGTGTTAGGAACACAGATTCCTACTTAAAGTAATTTCATGAGTCACTTAAAGTATGGGTTTTTATATAAAATAATAATCTAATTTTTTTTTTTGGTAAAAATCATAAATAAAGTTTCATTTTTAGGAATGTTTAAAGCTACAACTAGTACATGACATTTTGTTGGCAAGTTAGGATGATTTTTGATACTTGATGATGATTTGAATTGAAAATTGTTTAAAAACATGTTTGTATAAAACATGGAAAAGTCCATAGTTTAGGGGAAACTTTGGCAAAATTTTTATAAAAATTGTTATGATCAAAGTTTGTTTAAACGAATGATTATGTGACTAGAAACGACTTAAGATTTATAAATATGACTAAACGGATTTTTGGGTATGAAAGTGTAAGTTCAAACTTTATAAAGATATCCTAATTTAATAATGGGAAAGTATATATTATAGATAAAAATATATACATTAAAAGTTCATCGAGTGTCATGCTTGTATACATTAAAAGTTCATCAAGTGTCATGCTTATATTTTACGTGTATATTATATATTTAGACCAAGTAGGAATAAATACAAAAATATGTAAACACACCAAACTACAAAAATATATGTTAATACTTGAAAAACGAAAACTATAAAAATGGAAGTGTCCATCTTTGGACATAAACAAACAAATCGGACAATTCAGACACTTTGGACAATTCGGACACTTTTGACACATCGGACAAAATAAAATGTATGGCATGGACGAAATAAACAAATAAATGAGACGGACTGTACGAATGAATCTGGTGGCGCGAATGAACCAAAACGACATGAATGAAACGATCGAAAACAAACAAACGAACCGACACTCACTTTATTTTTACTAGAATTTATAAAAGTAACTTATCAAAATATTTATTAGTTTTATAAACTAAATTGTTATAAGTTATTATTATTATTACTAGTAAGTAATAAAAATACGGATCAACCCAAGTTAAATAACCATATGGGCTAACACATCTTATAAAACTAAATTGGGCTAACCTGTCTTTTAAGTTAAATTGGAGTAAAGCCCACTTTTGTAAACCCATATGGACAAGCCCACATTTTACAAAGTATTTTTGGGCTAAGACCACTCTTATGAGAACACATTGGGATAAGCCCACTTTTGTAAACTATTTTCGGGCTAGGCCCACCCTTACATAATTAAATTGGGCTAGGCCCACACTAATCAAAACGAATTGGGCTAGGCCAACACTAGTTATATCAAATGGGCTAAGCCCACACATACAAAGTCAATTGGGCTAGGCCTATATGTATTAAACACTTGAATTGGACTTTCATATCTAACTCATGAGCTCGGCCCATTCAAACTTAAACAATATATATATATATATATATATATATATATATATATATATATATATATATATATATGCATACACAAATAAAGAAAGCAAAGGAATACAAGAACCAAAAACGAAATTCAAGATGAGATACTTGTACGAAAGACAAACATAAACCTAAGTGTCGAATGAGATTAGAACACTCGTATGTCGAGAAACAAACGAAGAACCAAGAATCGAATAGAGATTTGCACAGAACGTAAATCTTTGAGTTCATCTAAACGGTTTTATAGTTTTAAACGCTCGGGGATGTATACATGTTATGATTTGTGTTGGTGCACTAAATGTCTGCTGATTACGTCATTATCAAGTCTTGTGTCTAGGATTGTTTGAATGATCACACATTAGGGTTTAAGTTAGGGTTTTTATGTGTTAAATACAAGATTTCGCTTGAAGGGGTATGTTTATGCTTGAAGCGAAATCAACAACACATGATTTCGCTTCAGACAGTCTCAAGCGAAATCAAGCTTCTATATATAGGAGGTTAGATCATTTGAAGCGACAATCAGTTGTCATTGTATGTGAGTCAAGGTGCTGCTGAATTTTTGTCAGAAAATCATTGTAAAGACTCAGAAGGCATTAATAGAAAGAAAATTAAGAGGAACAAAGCTGTTATGACTTTATGTGCATTGATTCCGCCTTTACACATAGAGATGAACGCCTTAACTGACTTTTAGAGGTCGTACAACGGTCCAACAAGTGGTATCAGAGCTCAGGATGAGGAGTTCATACCATAGCAGCGGATTATCTTCTTTCTACTCATTTCTTTTTACATTTTTCAGATCTGAACAAGTTCCAACGGTCGAAATGGTCTGATTTTCGAGTATAACGTGTAAAACTGAGTTTTAACAAAGCCTACAAAGTTTCAGATTAAAATTCAGACTAAAACATGTTAAAATTGATCTAAAACAAGATTTCGCTTGAAAGTGTTCGAAGATAACCGGTTGATTTCGCTTCAAATAACTGTTTGGACGATTTCGCTTGAAACTCTGAAGCGAAACAGATACTTCCTGAAGCGAAATAGTTGGTTTCGCTTGAAATTCCTGAAGCGAACTTGTTTTGCTGGATTTCGCTTGAAGACTTCCTGAAGCGAAATAGAGAATTTCGCTTGAATCAGTTTTATTGATTGATTTCGTTTGAACAGTTTTATTAAACTGTTTTCGCTTGAAGTTGCTGAATTTTCAAAACTTAAAATTTTACTAAGTGTTTGCTTATTTGTTTGTTTGCAGAAACATACTATATGGCAAATTCCGAACCTAAGCCATGGAAAGATGATCGTACTGAGGAAGAGAAGTATCACTACCGGAAGATGGTTGCTGAAACCAAGATTATCAGACTTTCTCGTATCTATCTGGAAGCAAGGAGAGCAAATAGGTGGGATCCAAAAAGAGAGTGTTATCTTGATCCATATGGAAATATTGCAATCGATGACAAAACGCTTGATATCGAAGCCATAATCCAGCAGTACAAAGAAGAGGATGAGTATTGGCAGAAGAAGTGGTGGGGAGATGAAGAAGAGAAAAAGAAAAAGAAAGAGTTACTAGATGAAATTGAAAGAAACTCAGAAAATATGAGTTTGGTTGAGTTTAGTGAAGTAATCGAAAGGATTAAAGAAGGAATGACAAAGAATGAAGAATCAAAGAAGGATGAAACTTCGAAAAGTGAAGTTGTATGCTCACAATGCGAAAAATCCGAAGCAGAAAATGTCAATCTCTTGAAAGATGTGGAGAATTTGACATTGGAAAACAAAGCTTTGAAAGACGAGAAGAAGGCTGATAATGAACAGATTTTGGATTTGCGCTTGAACTGCGAAAAACTAAAATCTGAGAATGACAAACTTTTGAAGAATATTGAGAGTTTGTCATTAGAAAACAAAAATTTTAAAGAAAAAGAAAAGGATTTTAAAAATGAAAAATTAAAGATTGAAAAAGATTTTCAAAGTCAAATAAAAATTCTTGAAGATGGGAGATCTGTTTTTAGCAAGAACAATGTTGAAAAGCAAAAGGTAATCAATTCCCATCGTCAGACGATTATTCGACTTGAAAAAGAAGCCGAATGTGATAGAAAGAAAATCAAAGATTTAGAGAATAAATTGAAAAGTTTTGTGACTTCTGCACCATATGAGTGTCCAAAACCGATCAATTCTGTTCCAATAAGTGACAATGTCACAAATTTTGACAAAGTCAAAGTCAAAATTGAAGATTGTGATGAAGTATCTGATGATGAAAAAGAAAAGAAAAGAAAAATATTTTTAAATTTTGATTTTCAAGAAAAATTTAAAAACACTGTTTTGCAAACTACTGAAACAGGTGAATGTTCTAAACAAAAACCTGTTAAGAAGAATGCAGAACAGAAACAAAAAGATAAAAATTTGAAAAATCCTAAAAGTGAAAATAAAAGTTCATCAGATAAGTCATCCAATCATTTTGAAAAATCACAAAAATCTAAAAATGTAAACTAAAAAATAGTTGGTAATTTGTGGTGCAGGTTTGACCATGGTTCTCAAAAGCCAAATCTAGCTTTTAGGAGGAGTGACGATTACCACAGAGCCAAACAGTGCTATGATTTGAATGTTTGGACTGAAGGTGGTACATGGTACGATAACAGAATGTGTTACAGATGCGGTTATCAAGGACACATTGCTGTTAACTGCCAGAGTTGGAGTTATGAGACAAGAAGATGCTATAACTGCCAAATCAGAGGTCACATTGCTAGAGATTGCCCAAGGAGATCGATGGGAAGATCGAGGGTTGAATCTCAAAGAACGGCAAAGAAGACAGTCAATGTCAAGCCCAAAGAACAGAAGGTTCAAGAACCTAAAGTTCAGGAAGCAAAAGTAAAACTTTCTCAAGGGCAAAAAGACAGACTGCGAAAGAAGAGAAAGAAGGCCAGAGAATATCTGGAGAGGATTTTGTCCTCGGATACAACTGGTAATCCGAGAAAAAGTTCTGATGAATTGCTTTCCTCAACTAAAAAGGCAAGCAAAACGAATTCATCAGATGCAAATCTGAGGACAAAAGAGAAGAAAAAGGAAGTTGTTGGCAATGAATTTGTTTCTTTGGAAACAAAGGAGCCACATGTTGGCAATGAATCTGACAGGTCAAAGTCAGACAAGCCATGTGCAGGCAATGATTCTGGTTTGTTAAAGCCAGAAGAGCCATCTGTTGAGGTAAAAACTGTTAAACCCAAGGCTGGTCAGGCTTGGGTAGATCTTTTCAAATGAAAAACCTGACTTGCCGGAGTTCCCAGGTTGGTAAGCGTGGAACATGTATCGGCACATTTCTTGAGAAATTCACAGGATGGTAACTGTGATATTTCGATTTACAAGTGGTAAATCAGGGACATTAAGTTGTACTTGATTTTCTACTAGTGTTTGTTATTAACAAGGGTCTTAATTGTTAATTCTTTAAAATGATTGAAAAAGAACAATGTGATGAAACCCCGAGTTTGTGAAAAGACAAACAAAACTAATTTTCGGAAAAACCATTTGATTAAAACAAACTTAAGTGTTTTGAAATCTAAATGGGAAAATAGTTTGTTGTCAGGGGGAGTTCTGATTGTTTATGCCGAGTGAATGGCGAATTGAAGCGATTTGATATCAGTTTGTCACGTTTCTTGTATAGTTTGTTTTCAAATTTTCCTTGAAAATCAAAATTGAAACATATTTTGATTTTAGGGGGAGAAAAATTTTTTTAAAAAAAATAGAAAATTTGAAAATGACAAAAACATTGAAAAAGCAAAAATGAGTTTTGTTGAGAAAAGAGGAAATGATAGTAAATCAGTGAACTATCACAGCATGCTAAGGATATGAAATGTCAAATGTGATAAATGGTCTCACTGATGATGTGCCAGTAGGTTTTTGCACATTTAGTAGATTGTAACGAGATATAAACCTAAATTTCAAACTTGCTTATATCGTGGGTAACATCTCTAGGATATATGGGTAACCCCCGAAATCTCGTTTGAAAGGTTTCGTATTCTGATATACAGGTCTTTATACTCAATGATGTCTGGGGTATTATTCCGGGACTTCTGCTGAACGGTGGTTCTGACCTAGTCCTCGAATAATACTTTCTGCAAATGCTTGAAACATAGCATCACCCTCAGCATAAATGATAAGACAATAAAATTGCTTAGAAATGCTGTTGTAAAAAGATCCTCTAAAGGGGACACACCGAAAGTTGAGTCATGATCTCTCTGCTGAACGGTAGTTCTGACCTGAGCTCTCATGATTCTTCATAATTTATTAACCCCTTACAGTTATCATTTGTGTTATAATTGCCTGTAAGACTGAATATTGGGATCTGGATACGGGAGTATATTCTGAGGTGGGATACGCGAATAAGTTTAAGTATCTAAGACATTAAACTTGTATCTCGAAGCAGTTGAACTTTGTGTGAAAATTTAAGTGGATCAATATACTGACAATCTTAGTGAATCGTTTAGAACTTAAAATGATTAAAGCTTAATGGTGCTTGTGATTGGTCTCATGAACTGATATGATCCTCTTACACAAACTCACAAAAATATGTTTGTAAATAGTTTACTTTGTTTACTTTCTGCAATTTAAGTTTTCTGTATTTCATTTCTTAGTTTAGAACACTTTGATAAAATCCAAAAAGATTTTATTTCTGCTTTATTTTCCGACAAACCAAAGTGGAAAGTTGATTGTTGGATTCTCAGATGTTTGAAGCAGATGCAGGAAATTCTGGACTGAAGAATGAGGAGAGCTTACTTTGAAGAAGTTTGAATTGTTTGAAATGATAAAAAAACAAGTTCATTAACTTGAT
This sequence comes from Helianthus tuberosus, assembly GCA_030545235.1. NCBI lineage: Eukaryota > Viridiplantae > Streptophyta > Magnoliopsida > Asterales > Asteraceae > Helianthus > Helianthus tuberosus. The sequence continues at coordinate 22,661,166 of CM060420.1, read as the reverse complement.
ACTTGTTATTTTCAGAAAATGTTTGAAATTGATGTTTTAAAATCAGTATTGATTCGTCAAAAGATCAACCAAGGTCATTAATTTGGACTTGGTAGATTAATTGAGTAATCAGGGTCATTAACTTGGACCTGAATACTTGAGTGGATTGTTAAAGCTGATTGAGTTTGTATTTTATTGTTGAAAAGATAGAATGGCTATGTTTGCTGGTTGAGTAACAGGTTTGATTTTCATTATTCCCAACGGAAGCTAAATGTTAAAGCTTGAACCAGATTTCTCAGATTCTAGCATATCGAGAGGGGGAGTATGTGAAAGGGGGAGTCTGGATCAACAGTCAAAGGGAAGATTGAAGATAAAGTTTGAAGAGAGTTTTTACAATGTTTGAAGATTGTGAAAGACAAAGACTTGAAGCCAAAGACTTCATCAACATCCAAGGGGGAGTCTGTTGGTGCACTAAATGTCTGCTGATTACGTCATTATCAAGTCTTGTGTCTAGGATTGTTTGAATGATCACACATTAGGGTTTAAGTTAGGGTTTTTATGTGTTAAATACAAGATTTCGCTTGAAGGGGTATGTTTATGCTTGAAGCGAAATCAACAACACATGATTTCGCTTCAGACAGTCTCAAGCGAAATCAAGCTTCTATATATAGGAGGTTAGATCATTTGAAGCGGCAATCAGTTGTCATTGTATGTGAGTCAAGGTGCTGCTGAATTTTTGTCAGAAAATCATTGTAAAGACTCAGAAGGCATTAATAGAAAGAAAATTAAGAGGAACAAAGCTGTTATGACTTTATGTGCATTGATTCCGCCTTTACACATAGAGATGAACGCCTTAACTGACTTTTAGAGGTCGTACAACGGTCCAACAATTTGTGTAGCTGGAAAATTAAAATATTTAGATCACATGCGAATCGGTGTTTTAAATAAAGGGGTCGTTAATGAATAAACAAGTACCAAGGAATGAATGGATAGATCTATTGGGTTTTGACAAGCCCCACTCTGAACAAAACAAGTTCATTACAGATTACTTTTGTGTCTAAAACTAGTGTCACTGACACAAATAAATCGTCAAGCTTTGGTTGCCTCCTATTTTGGCATACATATTTGTGTCCTTGCAAAACACTAATAATCACGCAAGATTCATTATGATATATAAAATGAAAATACTATTTCAAATGTTTTAAAGATTCATTTAATACGAAAACTAATAACATGAACCTACCAACTTTTGTTGAGGTTTTCAAAACTAACATGTATTACCGGAAACTAGTGGACGGCCTTTGGGAAAAACGTGTCCGTGGAATTATGAAGTCAAGTGGTTTGATGTCATCCAATGTTTGATCTTCATGTTTGTAATTGCGTACTTGAAACTTGTGTTTTGAATAATGTTGTCAAAGTGTAGTACTTTTCGGATGAACTCTTGGTTGTAATGTTATTTTAAATAAATGTATGGTTGAACATTTTGATATGGTCTACATGTGTTGTTTACTTGGTTGAATGCAATGATTATCACTCTGGCCACACCTCGCGACGCTTCCGCTATACCGAAATTCAGGGTGTGACAAGGGTGGATGCTAAAGTCATGGTTAGATTTCTCCATTCCTTTGGTAGAGCATCCAAAAATTTTACATTTATCTCTTCATTGAATTTCCCAATACCCAAATTTTTGTGATCACTTAATAGTTTAGCAAATCTATTATGTGTTTCAGAAAGACTCTCATTGTGAAGACTTTTAAATCTATTATAGGAAGACACACAATTTGTACATTTGTTTCTTTTCATTCTCTCTCCTCCTTAACAAAGATTTTCCAACTAATCCCATATCTCTTTAGCGGATGTACATGCATCTACTTGAGAGAATATGTCATTTGGAAGTGCAATAATCAAAACTGATTTGGCCCTTTCATCGGCTTCCACGTTATCCTTGTCTTCATTGCTCCAGTATATTTCTTGTTTTGGAGCCAAGGAGACAGGTATTTCAACATTGGGTATATGTGGGCCTCTCCCGATGGATTGAAACAGAGCTCGATCTTGTCCATTTAGAAAATTGATCATCCTGATTCTCCAATGGGGGTACTCCACTGAATCCATCCAAGGTTAACTTGCTACTTTACTTTGTGGCAGAACCTTATCTCTTAGACAAGTTGGTCCATCAGAATAATTTCTGAATAATTTCTGATGACCAACTTATCAGAAATCTGTTGAGCTGATCATCACAGAAGCTACAAGATTCTGGTGATAAACATCACATTTATCATCAGGATTATCACATTGGTCTTTTCTGATCGTCATTCTTTATTTGTGATCTAATTATGATATTTGTTGAAGATGTATCTTCCTTTCTGCTTTTGTCTTGATTATCTTGTATCTTCTTTTTGTTTGATCCTTTGACTTCATCTTTAGCACATATCACTTGATCAGATTGATCATTTTTTTCTTCAATACTTACAAAAGGTTTCCTAACACATATAAAGTAGAGTATATTTTATTCTGTTTACAAAAGCAATGCAATTATATTGTTTTCATCATGTATGACAGTTTTCTCTCGATTATCATTAAGGTTATTAGTTTAATTCCTATGTATTATTTAATAATTACACACACACACATATACAGGGTGGGGTTCCTAAATAAACATATGGGTTTTTGTGAACCAAATGAACTATTATTGTATTTTTTTTGAGCGGCCAATAGAATCGATCCTGAGCACTCTCGGGGCATCCACTGAACAAACGGATTACTCCGAGAGTAACCCGAGTCCACCACCAATTCCGGGGAAAGCCCGGTAACTCACCCGCCCGTAGGCACGACGGTGAAATTACCGGTAAAACCCGTTTGGCTCAAGGATCCAACCCGGGTTTCCCTAGGTCTCCTATCATTGCCCACCAGTGCCTCACTCTGCACAAAGTGGGAGTTGAAGAGCCATTGTTTTTGGATGACAAGATTCTAAATACATATAATAGTATTTGGATGGATTTTTTAAATTAATGGCATGAAGTTAATTGTTACTTCTTTCTCTTTCCAATTAAATATTTAGTTATATTCTCTCTTATCTTTTCTCAAAACAATTAATTAATTTGTTAATTAAAATAAAAACAATTTTTATGAAATATTGTTCTATTTATAACACTTATAATTAAAAATTGCTACATAATTGAATCTACATATATGTATTGTACGTATTACACAATTTAAAATCATATGTACATGTTTTTGTATGTATATGTGATCATCGTTGTACACGTGTGTATTGCACTACTGCACACAAGTGTTGTTGAACGTATATGTAATTACTGTTGTGTGTCTGTGTATTGCGTACACTGGTGTAGAGGTTGTTGTATGTATATGCAATCATTGTTATACGTCTGTGTATTGCAATATTATACACTAGTATGACTAATGCGTTAGAATCTTGTTGAAATTTTAATGATATTTTGTAATTACCAAAATATAGGATTATGTAACTGATTTGGATAACTCCCTAATAAAAAGAAAATATAATTAATGAATTAATATTATGTTTTACAATCCTACCCTTTTCATCTTAAATTAAATCAAGGTCGGTCTGTGATAAGTTCACAAGCAATGGGAGGTTCACAAATGAACATAATCCTATATATATATAGTGGAGGGTTCAAATGTATATAATTTTTTGTATGAATAGGAAGAGTAAGTTTTAAACCAACAAAATTGCTCCATTTAATATGTATATTTAATGTTATTGTAAGGGTATAAAAGTAACTTTACAATTTTAATTAATTTATTGTATTCCTTTAAGTTAGCTAACTAATTTTTTTTTTTTGAACGGCTAAATGTTAGTATATGTTAGTTATGTTAGTAATAAAACTCCCCAAGTTACCCCACACCAGGATCGAACCTGGCTCTCCATCCCCAAACACCAAAGGTGTTACCACTGGGCCAAAGCCCAAGTGGCTAGTTAGCTAACTAATTAAGTTAGTGAGTCTGATCATAGGAAAACAGGCATGGCTGCAACAGTTTACTAGACGCTTATAGTTTAAGAATTAACCCCATAAATTTTACTGACGGGGGGCTTTGATTAAATCTTGCCGATATCTTTATACTTGATTTTGAACACAATGCAATACATTGCCAATTAAGTGATTCATCCATCTAAAATAATTGAAAAACTATTACTATATTCTTAGGACACCAAGAGTGTCGTCACTTGATGAGATGTATAGATATCCATTGTGCTTGTATGGTCATTCTTATAGAAGAACACACAATCTTAAGGAAACGTGGATCACATAAGCATGTAAAAAATAGGCAAGGCTGTAACAGTTTACTAGACGTATATGATGATTTTTGTAAGAAAAATCATGTGGTTTGTTGACAGCTCGACCAGCATAATTTAAGAAAGGTGGTCCGGAACTTCCAATTGTCGATTAATGAATAGATCACCTTCTATCCCTTTTTCTAACAGGTCTAATGTATTTAGGTTATTTTTGTCATTTCTAATGATGTTTTTCTTTCAATATTATGTATGAAGTCATAGCATGCATGTATATATTTTTCGGTATATATACCTTCATATTACTAGTATTAAGGTGGTGATTTTTCAAATATTATAGTTTCTGAAAATAAGTTATAGTTTTCTATTCTGCAAGTTATTGGGAAAATATGAGTAGTGTTGTTATTTATTCAGGATTTTTACTGCAATTAGAAGTAAGCTACTTTGTTCTGAGGCATTAAGTTGTATGCATGCTATTTTAGTCTAACGTCTAACTGTTTGTTATATATGGGTTTAAATCCATTCATACACCCATAATATGGTAGAATGAAGTTTTAGATATATTAAACTTTGTTATGTTTATATTTATTCGAATTTATAAGTAGATAATATATGTATGATATGAACTCCAATGGTAGATGATAAGTTTATGTATTTACCGGTGTGATAAGCGGGTGAATAATTCAAATAACTGCCGGAGGCAGTTACCCGCCAAAACCTTTATGTATTTATTCTGATTGTCGGCAATATGGTCGGACATCAAGACATTCTATTTCTGCAAGAATTGTCCATTACTCTTTGTTCCGATATTTCATTCATCACTCTACACAATGCATATCCAATTCGGATCACTCACACACAATAACCCAAACCCAACTCTTGATTGCGCTGCACATGTTACCCCTGATCCCCAACATAGTGGTATCAGAGCATCGTTGGGGAAGAAAAAGATGGAAATCAAATCTACTTCCACATTATTGCCATGCCAACATTGCACAGATGAGATAAACGGCAAGAACAAGCGAACATATGGAGAGAAAACCTGTTATTACTGTCATCAACCGGGGCACCAGATTTCTTCATGTCTGAAGAAAGAAACTGACGAGGCAACCCAATTGATCCGACAAGCGGTGAATACGGGAATACAGAAACAAGAAGAAGGAGTATGTGATCATCAGGAGATGATTGTCGTCGGTACTGAAGGAGGGCTATGGAGCGATATTTGGTACGTTAGTTCTGTATTTACACATCACATTGCCGGAAATCTAAACGTGTTTAAACGTATTAAGCATATTGTTGGGGTTGATACACGGTCCGGGGGAAACAACTTCTTGTTCACACGGGGGGATGGATCGGTCGAAATTAAAACGTGCAATGAAACCATCAGAATACAAAGCGTCTTTTATTCTCCGGAGTTAGACCAGAACGTATTAAGCATGGATCAATTGTCGCTGCAAGGTCACACTGTCAATAAGGACGGTGATACTTGCAGAATTTTTCCTATGTTTTCAACTCCGGTGAACAACTCTATGAACGAAATAAGTGGTCTGACAAGGGAGGGGAAACTGGGTTAAAAGAAAAACAAGGTATACTCGATGAGAGTGTGTATGATGATGAATTTAAAGAGCGATACTTGAATTGTTATTTTGAAGAACTAAATCTGTCTTCACAAGAGACAGACTGGAGTTTAATAATCGTTAAAGTAATGGAATTCCATGAATTTGTCGACTGTAAAGCATTTATGAACTTAATCGATGATCGAGAGTTTGTTTTTAAATATAAACACATATTGGAGTCAAAATTTGAGGAGATGGTTAAATGGTTTCTGTTCGATTATATGGGATTAACTACAAGACAAATCCCACCATTTGCTCCAAACAAGAAAACAATAGACTTGTTAAGTCTATATATACCGGTGGCAATGGACGGTGGTTACCGGGAAGTCACAACAAAAAATTTGTGGCCTGCAATAGCAAAAGATCTAGGATTTGGATATGAAGACGGAGATTACATGAGGGTCACTTATGCCATGTATCTCGATATCCTAGAGTATTATTATAAGTTTAAATTGGTTCAAGAGAAAGTGCATGACAAGGAGATAGTGTTTGAAGAACGAGAATCCTCTAATGGGTGCCATAGGAGACCGAAAAGTGCAAGCGATGTTCAACAGGAACCTGCTGGATCGGCATAGTTTGCACTCTTTGCTGGAAATGACAAAGATGACTGGAATCAAATGAAGAAGAGGAAGCGTTTCAACTTCAATCACGCGAGATGGGCTGTCGAAGAAGCCAACCGGAGTGTCATGGAGCAAGCTAAGAAACATAACTAAGTTTAAGGGGGGGTTATGTTAGATATATTAAACTTTGTTATGTTTATATTTATTCGAATTTATATGTAGATAATATATGTATGATATGAACTCGAATGGTAGATGATAAGTTTATGTATTTACCGGTGTGATAAGCTGGTGAATAATTCAAATAACTACCGGAGGCAGTTACCCACCAAATTCAACCGCCAAAACCTTTATGTATTTATTCTGATTGCCGGCAATATGGTCGGACATCAAGACATTCTATTTCTGCAAGAATTGTCCATTACTCTTTGTTCCGATATTTCATTCATCACTCTACACAATGCATATCCAATTCGGATCACTAATACACAATAACCAAAACCCAACTCTTGATTCCGCTGCACATGTTACTCCTGATCCCCAACATGAAGATCAATTCATAATAATCAACACAATTCAGTTCTCTCGGGAAATGTTCAACTTGTCTAACATCTAACTGATGCATAAAATTGTTTTTAACAATTAAGAAACTAATCCCGTTAAAGAGGTCTCTGTCATCCCACAATCCAAACTAACAAATGTCGCCAAATTACAAAGTAAACCCTGTTATTAAAATAACGGAGACCTGTGTGGGACCCCCTTACGCTTTCTTACTCTTGAATTCGACCTCTTGGAACGTTTGCCAATCGATACCTCTTTTCGTACTATGTCTTTGTACACAAGTGTGTATATGTTTAGCACCCTGTGACTAGCATGATTCCCTTCTACTATGCAGTGTGGGCATGCAACCGTGTCACAATCGATACCTGTTGTAGGTCCACCCGGAGGATCGAGTAACCTCTATTCCCTGTTTTCCGACAAATTTGTAGGTTCACCCGGAGGATCGAGTAACCTCTATTCCTGTTTTCCGACAAACCCGAAAGTTCGGAATCCAAACGGGTAAGTTAAACCAAGTTACGAACACAAACACAAAGATTCAACGATTAACATTCCATTGTATTAATGCGTATGAAAAGGTTACAATGCGGTGTTTACAAGATGCTCTCATAAACACTCAGTGTGTGTGTGTTTACAGTGTTCGCTACAAAATCTATTCAGACTTCCGTAAGTGTTTCTGTCTATTGTTTGGGTATTTATACTAACAACATGACGAAATCCAGTCCCAGACGAAAACGGATTGACGTACATACATGGACTCGACGAAATCACAGATTTCGTCACCTTATGGGGTCTTCGTCATCATGCATATGGGGTCTTCAACGAAATCACATGTGATTTCGTCACATGTGTGTTAGGCTTCAACACTTGGTCTTCGTCATGTTGTTGGGCTTCAACAGTTGGCTAAACAACAAATAGATAAAAGGATGAAAGCATGTATACACATTCAATCTATGCACACATATGTTATCTTATGACAATGACATCATCATGACATCAACATGGTGATGTGGCGACGGGAAAGGTTCGCGGCTCTTCGTGCTTTGCGTGTCGAACTCTAGGGCGCATGACGGAGGAATGTCGTGACGTAGGGCTTGAGCCGAACCTAACCAAGTCGAACCGAACCGAGTCGAATCGAATCGCGTTCACTTAATATGTATCAACAAACTCCCCCTTGGACGCTACTCGTGAGGTTCATCTTCCATGTCTTCCATGTCGGAGGATCTTCAATTACTTCACGTGTTGCACGTAGAAAGTGTAACAAACTCCCACTTTTATCTAGGAACTGTATCAATAAACTACCCCTTTGATTATGCGTGTGAATCTTTTGATTTTCGATACTTTAAATCCTTGTGGTGTTGATGATTGATCAGCGACAACTCAATCATCTTTATCATTTGAGTGCCTTCACGTCGTGTGTTCATTCCGAAGCTTGTCATCGAACACGTTCTCTTCGCCTTTAGCATCTGCACATGCAAGAAAGCTAAACGCGCAATGAGAACAACTGCTTGGAATATAGTTAACATAAACAAATGACACATATGAGACCAATTCTTATCAACTACCGTCCGACAATTTAGTTTGAAAAGTTAACAGATTTTTCAATTTTGATTATTAACTTTCAAAACTTGCAAACTCTGACCGTTTATGAAGATTCAGTCGTTTTGGTTTTCATCAGATTTCAGGCAACGAAGACTTGAGTTCCAACATCGGGTAATCAAAACTAAAGAAGAAATAAAATCTTTTTTACTTTTATAAAGTTTATATTAAAACACACCTAAAATCTTTTTGGCATTTTGAATATTTCAAACTTAAAGACTGAAAGCAGTAAATAAATATATACAGAGTTGCAGAAACTAAGAAAAGTAAATATATACAAACATTCTTTTTTCGAGTTTCGAGGGTAAGAGAATCATATCAGTGTATGGTCATGCCAAAACGCTCTTGTTGTTCCTTTTGTTAACATTTAGATAAGCATCCTATAACGATTATCGGTATTGTTATCCACATAAGCTCAACTTATCATATGTAATCATGGCGAGGGGATACGTTAAGGTAGGATTTATACTTACCGACCGGTGTTCATCCACATCACGACACATTCCCGTATCAAGGTATGCACGAGAGTTCATCTTACTGGTGAGTATCCATTTATCATCTGTTTCGCCGTATATGAAAATGTGAGAAACTCACTTATTTTGGTTGAAAACAAGCCCTATGTGATAGAATCACTTATTGATGAGGAACTTGATTTTCAGATGCATGAGGGCACATGAGCAAGTCCGTGAACAGGTCAGTACAAGGTACAACAGAGAGACGAACTTGACTCCCGGATAAATGTGATATATTATCACTTATTTTGGGGACATGTGATTGTTGATTACTTATTGAGGCCGTATGCAATATGTACACGTATGTATGATATCATGGAAGATCTAGACTTCGTCTCCGTTTTGTTTCGGTAAATGAAACAACCATGATACCCAGATGATAAACAGCATAAAGACCACATATCTCAGAACCTCGGCAATCTCTCAAACGAAATTTCGGTACTAAGACCATGTGCCAATGAGTGGTTCCCACCTGATCTTCAGTCGATTTAAGTTTATATCACCCTGCACACTTTAAGATGATTGTGAGCCTACCGATACATCTTATATAGAGATGCTTAACATTTTTCATTTTGCATTTCAGTTTAAAAAGGTTTGGACAGACCACTGATGTACTATCATTTTCTCTTTTGCTCGCTAGGAAACTCATTTTTGTTTTTCTATTGTTTTTGGGTTTTAAAATTTTTCGATGTTTTTGAATTTTCAAATTTTGGAATTACTCCCCCTAAAATCAACAAACTTACAATAATTTTAAAAACACAAAGATATTTACAAAAACGATTTCGCGATGTGGATTACTCTTGCTTGACCTTAATGCCATTTACCAATAATAAAAAGTCAAATCTTGATTTATCAAATGCTTTGGTAAAAAGGTCGGCACGTTGGTCATCAGTATGGACTTTAACAACATCGATTAGCCTTTTATCAAAGCAATCACGTATGAAGTGATACTTAATTTCGATGTGTTTGGTCTTTGAATGCTGCACAGGATTTCTAGGGTCAGATAAAGCAGCAGAATTATCGACTAAAATAGGAGTAGTTAGGAATTCAAAACCGTAATCACGCATTTGCTGTTGTATCCACAGGACTTGGGAGCAACAACTTGAGGCAGCAATGTATTCAGCTTCACAAGTTGATGTAGCGACACAAGTCTGCTTCTTGCACTGCCATGTTACGAGGCGATTTCCAAAAAACTGGCATCCAGCCGTTGTGGATTTGCCGTCGATTTTGCATCCGCCAAAATCAGAATCACTGAAAGCGACTAAATCAAAGTTATCAACCATAGGGTACCATAGACCGGTGTCTGGGCAACCCTTCAAATAACGAAAAATCCTTTTTACAGCTGCAAGATGTGAGGCCTTCGGGTTCACTTGATATCTGGCTAGCAGGCACGTTGGATACATTATATCTGGGCTTGATGCTGTGAGGTACATAAGGGATCCAATCATCGCGTGGTAGTATGAAGAGCTAACGAGTTCACCCTTCAAGTCTGGATTGATTCCGTGATTTTGCTGCAGTGGGGTACCAATGGGCGATGTGTCGGACATCTGGAATCGGTTCAAGATGTCTTGGACATACTTAGTCTGATGGATGAAAATCCCAGGCTTCGTTTGTTGCACTTGCAAGCCCAAAAAAGAAAGTCATCTCCCCCATAGCGCTCATCTCGAATTTATCCTGCATTACACGCTCGAAATCCCTACACATAACATTGTTAGAAGAACCAAATATAATATCATCCACATATACCTGAACCAGTAGAAGATCTCCATCTTGTTCTTTTATGAAGAGAGTGCAATCGATAAGACCTCTTCGAAAACCATTCTCCAGCAGATAATTAGATAAGGTTGCATACCAAGCTCGCGGTGCTTGATGTAGACCATAGAGAGCTTTGTTCAGCAACCAAACCCGATCGGGATGGATAGGATCTTCAATACCTGGAGGCTGTTCAACATACACCTCTTCTTCGACTAGACCATGTAAGAATGCACTTTTGACGTCCATCTGGTAAACCTTGAATCCTTTGAATGAGGCATAAGCCAGAAAAATCCGAATTGTTTCCCGACGTGCAACAGGTGCATACACTTCGTTGTAGTATATACCTTCAATCTGATGAAAACCTTGAATGACCAATCTTGCTTTGTTTCGAATAACGATTCCACGGTCATCCTTTTTGCACTTATAAACCCAACGGGTACCAATCTTCTTATAATCAGCGGGTTTCTCTACGAGCTTCCAGACACCAAGTTTCTGGAATTGTTGCAGTTCTTCCTGCATTGCTTCAACCCAAGAGTTATCTTTCAAAGCTTATTAATTTCCAAGTTCTAGGCTCTTCCTGTGAGACATAACACGCGAAAGACCAATCATTCTGTTAACCAGATTCTCCAATCGCCGCATACAAGCCTGCGTTGTTGTTGTTTCGCAACATGTTTCTTGTGTGAATGCAACTTTGTACATTACCGACGATGTTTTGTTGAGGATGGGTATTGTGAATTCTTGTTTCTGGATTTTCCAGAACTGGAATATTTGTACCCAGATTGTTGAGATTGAGATCAACAACCAATTCAATACTCGGAACTGACGAAGAGGATGATGTAGTAGCTTCAGCTGTTATAGGGGCGTCCACTGGAGGTGTAGCCTCTGAAGTACCATGTACTACTGATGTTGGAGCTTCTTGATCTGCATCTAGAAATTCATCATCCTCTGAAGATTCGTTCAGTTCGGTTGCATCATGAAAATCCTCATTGTCGAGAGCGTTATTGTTCACTGAAGATGGTTCTTGATTGACAACAATTGGACGAACCAACGGTGAATCTGTTGCGTTGTCACTCTCTAAAAACATCCTTGGCGCAACAGTTTCTTCAACTGCTTCAACATTGATCGAATTGAAAAAGTCATCGTACTCAAACATCCATGGTTGACCTGGATTTTTGACTGGCAATGTGTGTCTTTGTACTCTGACCTCAGACCATTCCTCAACCCTTTTAGTCTCTATATTCCAGACTCTTAAGTTCGGGGTGGCGTAACCAAGAAAGTGACCTTCAATAGCTTTTGCCCCAAACTTTCCATTAGGATCGATCAGTGTGCAAGGAGCTCTAAACGGTTCAAGATATGACAAATATGGTTTCCGTTTGTGAAGAAGCTCAAAGCAGGTCTTGTTGTGTCTTTTGACTGTAAGGACTTGGTTCAATGTATAACATGCAGAGGACACAGCTTCAGTCCAGAAGGGAATCGACAATTGTGACTCTACCAACATCGTCCTAGCAGTCTCGATCAATGTACGGTTTTTACGTTCAGCGACGTCGTTCTGTTGAGGAGTATAAGTCGCACTAAATTCGTGAAGAATACCTTTTGATGTGCAAAACTCCGCCATGGCATGATTTTTAAATTCTGTACCATTGTCGCTGCGTATCCGTCTAACCTTCAACTTATACAAATTCTCAATCTGAATGATCAAGTTTTTGATAATACCAAAAGTTTCACTCTTGTGAGCCATAAACGCCAGACAAGAAAATCTTGAATAATCATCAGTTATCACGAGGCAGTATTGATCATTCCTGATGCTTTTGTGCTTGACAGGACCAAACAAATCCATGTGCAAACGTTCAAGAGGAACTGCCACCGTGTTGATCTTCTTTGTCGGATGTTCGCTTCTTGGTTTGCTTTCCTTTTTGGCATGAAACACAGACGTCTTGAAGATGGAAATTTTAAGAAGAACACCATTCACTAATTCATTCGACACCAAATGTTTCATTTTCCGTAAGTGAATGTGACCCATACGTCTGTGCCAAGAGATTGAGTCTTTTTCCGTGGCTTTTGTAATAAAACAAGTTGCTTGTGCAGTCGTCGTTATTGCTTGGCTCATATCAAGGACATATAAATCATTTATCCTTGGAGCTGATAAGAGAATCCATTCTTTTGGAATCTTGAAGCTGGGTTTCAGCACATAACATCCATTTGTGTCAAAGTGTACTGAAAACTGTTTATCACAGATTTGTGAAACGCTGAGAAGATTGTGATCAAGCTGTTGTACAAAGTTGATCATGTCAAAACTTACAACCTCGTTAGATACCATTCCTTCTCCTGTTATATATCTGCCTTTATCTCCTGCAAAAGCAACATAACCTCCTCTAATAGATTTAACGTCGTAGAGAAGCTTCATGTCGCCGGTCATGTGCCTGGATGCCCCACTATCAACAATCCAATGACTGCTGAAAGTTCCTCCTGGAACACCCTGCACATGTACTCACATGATTAGTTGGAGATGGGGACCCAAGCCTTTGTGGTCTTGGGTCTTCCATTTTCATCAACGTAAGTTACTTGAACTTCTCGATGTTGTGGAAATTGTGATGTTCCCCCTGATTCAGTAACCGTTTTTGGTTTCCATGTCTGTTTTGTTTTACCAGTGTTATTCTTTAAAATCTTAACTTCATGATTTTCTGAAGTTTTTGAATTGTCTGGTTTGACAGAAACAGATGTTTTGTTAACCACGTCGGTTTTAATTGCCTTTTCAATTTTCTTGACCTGTTGGCGTTTCTGTTTCTTTTCCCTTTCTTTTACAAGACAGGGATTTGGTTTTGGTGAAACAGATTGCTTTCGGTCATTTCGGTCACAGGGATCATCAACTTTGGCTTTTTGTTTATGAAGATATGGACAATTGCGAATAATATGTCCAAATGTACCATATGAAAAACATGATCTTCGTTCTACAAACCCCGAAGTATGATGTGATTGTCCTGTCGATGAACTTTGTGATCCTGAGGTACTTGGTTTTGAACTGTTTGGTTCATTTCTTTTCAGCATTTTAACTTGATTAACATGATCTAAGTTAGATTTATTGGCAAATGTTTCAAGTTTATCCGTTCCCGTTGATTTCATAAAGTTCACCCTTTTGTTCTTCTTTTGGGTCTGTTTCTTTTGACCTTGAGTCGGTGATTTACCTTTTGGTTTGGTGCGATTTTGCTGAACTTTCTCAGTTCGTAATCTTTGTTGCCATTTTGTTTTTCGAATTTCAGCTCTTGGAATCGGAGGACGCTGTGTTACCACAACGTGTGATCCTATCTTTCCCAAGAACTTACTTGTTGAATCTTCAAAAATTTTACTAATTAAAGATTGATTAACATTCTTAATAGGAAAATCTTTGTCAGAATAGATTCTATCATCACCAACAAGAGTGTACAACAAATTCACACTCTCAGACTCTTGTGAGGAAGTGGACGTGGACTTGGTCAGAACAGTCGTAGAAGGTTTTGCGGGAGGATCCTGATTCTGTTCAGCAAAAGACACACTTGTATCTGCTAACACATACGAATCTGATGGTACTTCTGGTTTGTATCCAAGTCCCGTTGTAAACTCCTCAATGTTTAAAGAAACAGATGGCTCAAAGTAAGTTCTATCTTCTTCATCAGGCATGGCATCATAATTGTGTTTCACAGGAGGTGGACATTTTTTATATCCAATGCACGTGACATCCCTTTTCTCCTTTTGAACATCAATGATGTGATCCAACACATAACTAGAGCTTAAATAACTATTTATTTTAAGATTGATCGCCTCACTTTTAGATTTTACACAAGCCATCTCTTTTTGCATTATCTCGAGCCTATTGATGTAACAGTTAATGGTTGTTTGTTTTCTTGAAACCATTTTTGTTAGCTCAGATTTGTTTTCTCTTAAATTTTCAATCATTGTTTTATACTCGTTTTCATGGTTTGTATAAAACATGTTGGCTTCTGTGCATTTGGCAAGTTCCACGATCAACTTTTGGTTGTGGATAAATGTCACATTATACTTGGTTAGCAAAGCCTCATGTTTGCTTTGCAAATCAGACATCTTAGCATTTAAAGAAACATGTTTGTTTTGCAAGTCAGACAATTCAGCATTTAAAGCATCATGTTTGCTTTGCAACTCAGACATATTAGCATCTAAATCATCACATTTATCACTTAAGCTAGCACAGTTATCACAAATAACGATAGTTGGTTCATCGACACATACCTGGCTTGATGAACTGCCGCCATTAGCCATAAAGGCTGAATGAAGAGAAGAAGAAGAATAAGCAGCTTGATCCACCAGAATAGATCTTCTATCATTCCTTGTTGCAGCTTCTCCGAACAATTCATCAATATCTGCATCGATTCTCCCACTAGATACATCATCAGAATAATCTTTGCCTGAGCTTGAGATTTCCTCACCTGAACTCCTTGAATCACCAGAACTCTCTTCATCTGAAGATTCACCACCACTGGCGGAAGATTCTCCACCACTGGCGTGCTTCAAATCCTTAGCAGTTTCAGCAAAACAAGATGCTCCTCCCTGATCACCAATGCCTAATTGCATTAACCAGTCGCAACCTGCATCTATTTGCACCACAAGAGCTTGATTAGTGTTCGATGGTCCTGCTTGATTGTTTGCAGGGACCAAGGTGCGATCGTCATTTCTGGCTTGATTCTGATTTGCCTGGTTGCCTTAACCTCTGAAAGGATTATGGTTCCCATGCTGAGCTGGCTTTGTGCATTCACGCTTGAAATGGCCACGTTCACCACAGTTAAAGCACTTAACATACTGCTTATCAAACCCATACTTGGTGTGTTTCTTGCTTTCCAAGCTGGTTCTACCCGTCCGTTCCATGAAGTCTTTAGCTCATCTTACAGCACTAGCGAAAGCCCATTTGATGTCCATCATATCCATCTCCTCTTTATCTATCTGCTGGTAATCTTCTTGAGTCAGATTGATGTTCCCGGTCTGACCTGCTATCAACCCATAATACGCGCCCACCAATGTGTTCAATATCTCCATGTGATCCTTAGCTACTTCAACGCTAACTTTGGAGAAACTTGATGTGTCCAGTCGTACTGTATTAGATGGCTGACCAGCTGATGACGTGCTACCATAACAGGCTTGCTGTTCACTGGTAGTGGATTACCGTACAAATCTGTGGATGGTAGAACAACCGTTGGTCTTGAGGAACCTGGAAGTGGATTTCCTTACAGATCTGTTGCTCCGGTAGATCGAACAGGTAATGGATTTCCGAACATATCAGTTGCTACGATAGATCGTTGGCTTGGCTGTTGTGGAGCTGGTTGTAGTGGATTTCCATACAAGTCTGTGGTTGGAGCTGGCTTTACAGGAACTTGTATCTGATTGCGATACAAATATGTGCTTGTGACAAACTTCGTTTGAAGTGGAGCATTATGAGCAGGTCTTGCAGAAGTGCTAGAAGCTCCATAATACATATCAGGATTTTGTTGTACTGGAATGTTTTTCGCCTTTAGAGTTTCTTCCTGATCTTTATTCTCCAACATCTGAACGAAATCATTGATTGAGGTTGTAGCTAATGTGCCATTGTACTTCAAAATTTCCAAGAAACCCTTCCATTGAAATGGCAGCGCATCGGCCAACTTTGTGACAACCTCTGCAGGAGTTGTTACTACCCCATAATGATTTAACTCAGTCAACAAGTGATAAAATCGACTTGTCAAATCTCTCAAAGATTCTCTTTCCATACATGTGAAACCATCAAACTCTTTCTTGAGTAAGTCATTTCGTAATTTGCGTGACGCTTCGTTTCCTTCACCTCTTGTCTTCAATGAATCCCATAACCGCTTTGTTGTCTTGAAGCTTACAAACTGATGATAGATTTCTTTGTTTAATTCTTGAGTTAGAATAGAAAAAGCCTTCTTTTCTAAATCATAAATATTCTTATCATCTGGAGAAAGATCTGTAAAAGACGCGGCAGTTGAAGCGGCAACATCAAGTGCTTAATCAAAGTCTGTAATGAATCGTAACCTTAACTCCATGTTTTGCCCAAGAATATACGTATGAAATCTGTCTTCCCATCCCGAATATTCATTCATGTGGATTAGCTTCGGTGGATGATTATTGCTTCCGGTTTCATTTTTGCTTAAAAGTATACTTTGAATACTTAGATTTTGATTTTAAAAAAACGCCCATTGAGTTGACGAAATTTGTGGTGACGATGATTGTGCAGGAGGTTCAGCACATGATGGAGATACCCGTGTTTCTATACTTACTTTCCGTATTAGACGGAGTACCCCACCAATCCGGATTCATTTTGAATATTTAATGACGAATACCTGAATAAATCACACAAATCAAACAGTTAAGAATGTTTTAAAAAGGGGTAAATTACACTTTTCGTCCTTTATGTTTGTATCGGATTACAATAGATGACATTTAACTTTAATATTTACAGTCACAATCCTTTATTTGTTAAAACCATTACACCTTAGGTCCTTTAACACTAACCATGTTAATTTTTAACATTAAGTTAGATAATGTGATTTATCATGTGAGGGCATTTATAACCGTTCACCTACTTATTCCTTCCCACCTTCCATTTTATAAAACCCCTCTCTTTTAACTCAATTCCAATTAATTAGGGTTCCAACCTGCAAGTTCCAGTAAAAAATTAGGGCTTCAATCGCTCTCACTTTCATAACCAATCCAAGAACCCACGGCAGCAACAAAAAACCCTTATATTATTTTGGTCAAACACTGAACTACCTGAGCTTCACAACCCAAAACATGAAGGTAGAGTTATCCACAACTGTTGATCTATTTGAGAGCATCCCATTAGTAGATAATTCCAACAGTCAGATCTCTTCAGAGATTGATTTGTTCACCCCATATGGAAACGTACAAGGATATTATATTTATGAAATTGCAAATCTGTGTGCTGGAATCCATGCTTGTTGCGTCTTATTCTTCGTCTTTGAATATGTTTATGAAAGCACAAATCAGTGTACTAGAATCGATGCCTGTGGCGTCTTGTTCTTCGTCTTTGAATTTGAGATCTGGAAACCCTATAGGTATGCGATTCGGGGAAAGGATTTGGGTGTATTGATTATGTCTGTATTTATGTTTGTATATATATGGTATTTTGTTTTTTAATTTTTTTGGTTTAAGTTATTATTTATGTTTATTTATTTTGGTAAATAAGGGGATTGACCAAAATACCCTCACATAGGGTTCACATGATTCCATTTAACATTAAAATTAACCATGTTAGTGCTAAAGGACGTATAGTGTAATGAGTTTTACAAATAAAGGATTGTACCTGTAATTATTGAAGTTAAAGGTCATCCATTGCAATCCGATACAAACATAAAGGACGAAAAGTGTAATTTACCCTTTAAAAAGCTTCTATTAATAATATGAAAAGATATGTGACGAAATCAAGGGGTTTTCGTCGCTGATATAGGGGTTTTCGTCGCTGTAGGATGATGATTGACACTTCTGATTTCGTCGCTGAAATGATTGATTGACACTTCTGATTTCGTCGCTGAAATGCTTGATTGACACTTCTGATTTCGTCGCTGATTGACACTTCTGATTTCGTCGTTGAAATGCTTGATTGACACTTATGATTTCGTCGCTGAAATGCTTGATTGACACCTCTGATTTCGTCGCTGAAATGCTTGATTGACACTTCTGATTTCGTCGCTAATGTTTGATGAAATCAGTTGTTTGTCGCTGAACTGTTTTGACGAAAATAAGTGTTTTCGTTGCTGAACTTGTGTGACGAAAATAAGTGTTTTCGTTGCTGAAATTGTCAGACGAAATCAGGTGGTTTTCGTCAGGATATGTTTATGAAGATGGGTGTTTTCGTGAGGATATGTTTGATGAAAATGGATGTTTTCGTCCAGCCGATTTTGTTGACCAAAGGACCAGGTAATTTCGTTGACAAATGGTGAAGATAACAAAGATATTTTGCAAAGAAAAACAAATATTTTCTTCTGACATAGTAGGTTATTTTGTCAAATAAGTCAAGCACACACCTTATCCAAGGACCTATTTTTCAAATAACCATCATGGTTTGTGTACACAATTTTCAAACAACACTATTTTAATCAATCAACAATAATTCATAAACTCAAATCTTCAAACGTTCACATAAGAAACCCAGAACATATGAAGAAAAATAAGAACATCATGAAGATTCTGGCCAAACTTATCAACAGAAAAAAATTTTAGACCCAAATTTTTGCTAAAACTTTCAATAAAAACCCACAATAACATACAAGCATGTAATATAACCAGGTTTCCACTAAAATAAGAAGCAAAACATAATGATTTTCAAGGTTTTGAAAAAGAGTTTTTCAGAAAAATGATTTTCAACAAGAACATAAACTGAAATACACTTTCAAAATCTATCAAAACACGAGAAAAATCGACTTGGTTTAAACAAGTAATCGAGCCAATGCTCTGATACCAATTGTAGGTCCACCTGGAGGATCGAGTAACCTCTATTCATGTTTTCCGACAAACCCAAAAGTGCGGAATCCAAACGGGTAAGTTAAACCAAGTTACGAACACAAACACAAAGATTTAACGATTAACACTCCATTGTATTAATGCGTATGAAACGGTTACAATGCGGTGTTTACAAGATGCTCTCATAAACTCTCAATGTGTGTGTGTTTACAGTGTTCCCTCCGAAATCTATTCAGACTTCCGTAAGTGTTTTTGTCTGTTGTCTGGGTATTTATACTAACAACATGACGAAATCCAGTCCCAGACGAAAACGGATTGACGAATATACATGGACTCGACGAAATCACAGATTTCGTCACCTTATGGGGTCTTCGTCATCATGCATATGGGGTCTTCAATGAAATCACATGTGATTTCGTCACATGTATGTTAGGCTTCAACACTTGGTCTTCGTCATGTTGTTGGGCTTCAACAGTTTGCTGAACAACCAACAGATAAAAGGATGAAAGCATGTATACACGTTCAATCTATGCACACATATGTTATCTTATGACAATGACATCATCATGACATCAACATGGTGATGTCATGGTGATGTTATGGTGATGTGGCGACGGGAAAGGTTCGCGGCTCTTCGTGCTTCGCGTGTCGAACTCTGGGGCGCACGACGGAGGAATGTCGTGACGTCGGGCTTGAGCCGAACCAAACCGAGTCGAATCGAGCCGAACCGAGTCGCGTCCACTTAATATGTATCAACAAAAGCCGAGAGTGCAGAATCCAAACGGGTAAGTTAAACCAAGTTACGAACACGTAAAACACAAGATTCACCGATTAACACTCAATATATTAATGCTATTAAACGGTTACAAAGCAATGTTTACAAGATGCTCTCATAAACTCTCAGTGTGTGTGTTTTTACAGTGTGTTCGCTCCAAAATCTATTCAGACTTATATGTTCTGTCTGTTGTGAGTGTTTATATAGTGAACCAACGACGAAGTCCCATAGCCGACGAAATCCCATTGACAAACTTGGATTTCGTCGTGTGGTCTTTGACGAAATCAATGTCCCGACGAAATCAAGGTCTCAACGAAATCCCTTTGATTTCGACATAAGAGACTTCTTCACATGTGTCTTCGTCGGATTATAAAAAGCCCAAACCAAAAGGCCCAACAATCATACAATCTTCGATTAAAGGCTAGCCCAATAGAGTTGTTTCTGCCCATGTGTGGTTTCGGTCCAATGGTGATGTACGTACATCAATTTCCAAAATTCAGATTTGTAAACATTTGTCAAACATGTGACATCATCATGATGATGTCATGATGATGTGTCAGCGGGAAACGTTCTCGGCTCTCCGTGCTTTGCGTGTCGAACTCGGGGGCGCACGACGGAGGAATGTCGCGACGTCGGACTTGAGTCAGACCTAACCGTGTCGAACCGAACCAAGTTGAACCGAACCGAGTCGAACCGAACCGAGTCGCTTCCACATAAAGTGTATCAACAAACTCCCCCTTGGACGCTACTCGTGATGGTTCGATCTACACATTGTCGGATCTTTAAAAAGGTTTTCACGTGTCGCAAATAGGGAGTGTATCAACAAACTCCCCATTGAATGATGCTCGTGAATCTTTTGAACTTCAATACTTCAGATCCTTTTGGTGTTGATGAGTGGTCAGCTGCAACTCGATCATCTTGAACTTCAGATTGCATCACTGTCGTGTCTTCACTTTAAGGCTTGTCATCTGACACGTTCTCTTCGCCTTTAGTTGATTCTGATGTCGCATCTGCACATACAAGAAAGCTAAACACGTAATGAGAACGGCCGAGAAGAATAAAATCAATCTAAGAAAGTTTTCAGATGAAAACCTTACTAAGAATTGACATCAAACAATATAAGCGCATGACACATATGAGACCAACTCTCATTCAAACACCGACTGACAACAGTTTGAAAGTTTAGAAAATGATCAATTTTAATCCCTTACTTTCAAAACTAGTTAACTTTGACCGTTTATGAAGATGCACTTGTTTTCCGGCTTACAATCAGGATTTTGGGTAGGATAGACTCAAGTTCCAACATCCGTCAATCAAAAATACACTAGAAGCAAAATCTTTTTGTCTTTTATAAAATTTGTATTAAAACACACCTAAAATCTTCTTGGAATTTTTCATTTTTCAAATGTAAAGACGGAAAGCAATAAATAAATATGTACAGAGATACAGAAACGAAAGCAGTAAACAAATATTTACAGACATTCTTCGGTAAAAGATACAACCATGGAAGATCTAGACTTCATCTCCGTTATTTTTCGGTAAAAGATACAACCATGATACCCAGATGATAAGACAGCGTAAAGACCGAATATCTCAGAACCTCAGCAATCTCTCAAACGAAATTTCGGTACTAAGACCATATGCCAATGAGCGGTTCAGACCTTGTCTTCAGTCGATTTATGATTTATATCACCCTGCACACTTAAAAATGATTGTGAGCCTACCGATACATATTATATAGAGCTGCTTAACATTTTTCATTTTGCATTTCAGTTCGAAGAGGTTTCGACAGACAACTGATTTACTATCATTTTCTGTTTTTCTCGCCAGGAAACTCATTTTTGTTTTTCTATTGTTTTTGAGTTTTGAAATTTTTCGATGTTTTTGAATTTTCAAATTTTGGATTTACTCCCCCTAAAATCAACAAACTATGATAAATTTAAAAGACACAAAGATATTTACAAAAACGATTTCCCGATGTTGGTTAACTCATGTTTTACCTTAATGCCGTTTATCAAAATTAATTTAAATCAGAAATGATTTATCGAATTTTGGAAAAATGAGTTGGCACACTGGTAATCGGTGTGGACCATGACAACAATGATGAGTTTCATATTGAAAACAATCACGTGTAAGGTGATATTCGAGCTCAACATGTCTGGCCAAAGAGTGCTATACGAGATGATAATAATTCATAAAGTAGCTTAAATATCGACAAGTATAGGAGAGATTAGAAATTTAAAAACATATCCTACAACTGTTTCATGCATTGCAAGGAATCTGAGTGCTCTCCCAAACTGGATATCCACCTGGTGTGGATATCAAAGTGGATTTTGTAGCTATTGAAAAATCTCTTCACAGCAACAAGATCATAAACCTCTGGGTCCGGCTGGTCTTCCATATTGCACCAGCGAAGGTATTTGTCTTTATCTTTGAGAAGTAGTGTGCGGTTGTTTAATCCACGCCAAGGCATCCGCACACCCAGTTGGTTTGTTTAACAAACACATTTTCTTCAATCACACCGCGAAGAAATGTACACTACACGTTCATCTTGTTGATTTTGAACATCAGACGTGCTGCAGGTGCGTACATTTTGATTGAATCTATCCCGGTGACCCGATTAAAGCCTTTAACAATCAAACTTTGTAATGATTTTCATTTTGTCGAAGGTTTTCAATTTCTTTCGACAGACAATTCTGTCTTCTTTTCTTTTTCTCTCCATCAAAGGCAACAATTTCTTTGTCGCCGATCTTGTGCATGGACACTCCACTATCAACAATCCGATGACTATCAATAGTTCCTCCTGGAACATACTGCACACTCACTCAGAGATTAGTTGGAGAGGGGGACCCAAGCGTTCATAGACTTAGGTTTCCCCTGAGAATCAAGAAATGTAATTTCAATTTCTTGAAGGTCCTTAAATTGCAAGCCTCCCCCTGAATCCTCACCTGTTTTCGATTTCCAAGCCTGTTTCCTTTTACCGGATTGTGTATTATTTACCGATTTAGAAATCTCCGGTTTTAACGGTTGTGACAAAATTGGTTTCCTTTTAACAGTTTCTGGTTTTAAATCCTCTTCGATCGCCTTCACATTTTTACGTCGTTGTTTTGTTTCCTGTTCTTTAAGAGTGCGTTTGTCAGTTTTTTGTGACACAGGACGACGTTGTTGGTGACCTTGTTTAGAAGGGGCTCTTTCTACAAAATTTGGTTTCGGAGAGTTCGTGCAATTTCTGATAATGTGGCCAAACTCCACGCATTTAAAGCATGATCTCCTTTCAACAAAATTAGGAGATTCTGTTCGATGACCTGACGTTGAATTTGTAGACCCCGAGGTACTAGCTTCACAACCGTTTGTGTGTTGGGTGTAATTGTTATCACTATTACGTTTCAAAATTTTGACCTTTTGAACAAACTCAGTATTGGATTTATTTTCAAAAGTAGCAACTTTATCAATACCCATGGAGGCCACAAATTTAATGTCTTTGTTTTTCTTCTTGTAACGAGCTCATTTTGTTTCAGCCTTTGGGCGTAAAGCCTTAGGCTTTTGAGCTTTGTTGTTGTTGTTTACCCTTAAAGGCGACAGGTTGTTGCTTAGTCGGTAATTTCTGATTTCCATGCTATTTTCTAATTTCAGCTTTTGGAATAGGATCACATAGAGTTACAGAAACTCTCAGGATCGCTTTACCCAAAAACTTAGTTGTATTATCTTCAAACACTTTATCAATCAAGGATTGATTGACGTTTTTTATTAGAAAATCTTTGTCTGAATAAATTTTACTATCACCGACCAAAGTATACAACACGTTATCACTTTTAATGGTAGACACTGTCTCAGTGATAGGATCTATCTCTTGTTTAGCACCAGTTGATTGCACAGCAGGAGTAGGAGGATCACACAGAATGTGATTCTACTCCTTTTCTATCGTCAAGAGATTTATCCTAATCACTCACATTTGATTCATCATCCGAAGAATCATACTCCTTAATGGTTGGAGGACTTTGATTTGAAGCACATGATGACTTTTCCTTGCTATCAGATGAGCCCTCCGATGAATTGTTCGTTTTGAACCCTAAGCCAGTTGTAACTTCCTCATAATCAAGAGGTACAGTTGGCTCAAAATGCGGCATTTCCTCCTCATCGGGCATCTTGGTATAGTTGTGTCTCAAAGGAGGAGGACACGACTTATACCCAACGCCTTTAACAGTACCCTTTAGTTGTTGAACGTCAATGATGTGATCAAGCACATATCGGGAGTTTGAGTAACTCTCCAATTTGAGCTTGATCGCTTCATGCTCACATTTCGCCTCGGCTAGGCCATGTTATTAATGTAATTATTAATACCAGTTTGCTTATCGGGAGTTTGAGTAACTCTCCAATTCTTAGTTGCCTCAATGATATTAATGTAATTATTAATACCAGTTTGCTTATTAAAAACCGTTTTTGATAACTCAGAAACACTTTTCTTGAGTGTTTCAATTACCGATTTAAAATCTTTTTCGTTGCGAGCTAAGGCCATGTTTGCCTCTTTGCACTTTGACAGTTCAATAACCAAACTCTGATTGAGACTGTGAATCTTTTCAGATTCTTGTTTCAATTCAGCACATTCATGTTTCATATCAGCACAATCACTACATATGCTAGGAGTTTCAGATTTTACCTGACTTGTAGAAGCTGTGACATTAGCCATAAAGGCAGTCTGAGAAGAGAAAGATCCATCTTTAGTGAGAATCTTCTCCATTTCTTCTGATGTAGCATCAGCTTTCTTCACCAAGACATATTTCTGACACTTTATCTCCTCAGCATCAATCAAAATATCACCTTCAGAATCAGTTTTCTCATTCACATCTGATTTTGAATCGGAACTGCCACTGTATCCCGAACTATCATCATTTTCAGAGAATTCTTCTTTGTGCACATGCTTGATGTGACTGATGATCTTCGCATAACATGCAGTTCCTCCCCCAAACTGTACGGACCAATCACATCCCTTATCGGCTTGTATCACTAATGCTCGATTAGTATTAGATGGCCCTGACTGGTTTGTTTGGTTGTTATCAGCTACTATCCCTCTTTCGTTGTTAGCTTGATTTGAAGTACTTATTTGATTTTGGAAGGGCTTTTTGGTTGCCATGTTTGCTCGGTCGCGTGCATTCACGTTTGAAGTGACCCTTTTCACCGCAATTGAAGCACATCACGGCATCCTTATCAAAACCGTACTTTATATCCCGCTTGCTTTCCAAGCTAGTCTTCCCGATTCTCCTTATATAATCCTTCGCTCGTCTAACCGCGCTCGCAAATGCCCACTTGATATCCATTAACTCCATTTCATCCCTGTCTATCTGCTGATAGTCTTCGTTTGTCAAATTAATATTGCCAATCTGACTTGCGACTAGTCCGCAGTAGGCATTGACCATGGTGTTAAGAAGTTCCATGGTTTCCCTTGCAGTTTCCACATTGACTTTGGATAAGTTTGCTTGTGGCTGTTTGGATTGAGGTTGTGATTGGGCTTGTGATGGTGTTGGAATATATGCATTTGGTTCAAATTGAGGTTGAGTGGGAGGAACTTGTGGTGGAGGTTGGGGTTTAGGTAGCCACGCACTTGCATCTAATTGAGGTTTTGAGAAAGCATGAGCTTGAGAAATCATATGCATTGGCGGATAATAAGCACTTGGATCGAAAACCTCAGGTGGAGCTGATTGTGGAAACGGAAAAGAGCTTGTATTCGACATAAACGCCGTCTGTAGCTTCGGTTGCTGAACTGAACTGGAACTGGAACTAGCTAAAGAGTTAAAACCTGCAAGGTACATTTCGGTATTTTGAGGAACAGGAATTTGTTTAGCTTTCCGAATGTCTTCATCATTCTTGTGTTCCAACTTCTGAATGAATTCATAGATATTGACAGCATCTAGAACACCCGTATGGTGCAGAAGCTCAATGAATGGGCTCCATTTTGGAGGTAGAGCATCAGCAAACCTTGCAACCATTTCCTGTTGAGTTGCACGAACATTATAAGAATACATTTCACTAATCAAATGATAAAAACTGTTGGGTTTTTCACATGTTTATCAAAGTATTTTATCCACATAAAATAAAAACGCAGCGGAAATAATTATTTAAAACATGTTACTTACTAGATATAAAACTCGTTTTATATGTAAAACCAAATCCCGGATCCATATACGAACATGCATGCTATCAAAATAAAACACAACCATAGAGTGCTTAGAATACTACCTTCCAAGGAGTAAAGGACATGAAGATGATGATGCTTCTTGAATGGTTGCCTTCAAGTGTAGAAGACCTCAAGCTTGTATACCCCAAGCCTTCCAACAAACACCTTATCTTTAGCTAGGATTTCTACACTTATGAACTCACTAAAATTCCATCTTGATCAACCACCATGGCCGAAAATATGAGGGGAGTTTATGGAGTTCTTGCACTTGATTTATCAACTTGAAAAACCCCTCTTGATCAACCATACATGACCCGATTTTTAGAGAGTAAATTCAAGTCTTACACTTGAATTTCATCTTCTAAAACTTGCACAATGTTGGCCGATTTTTGAGACCTTTTCTACAAGTCTTCTCTAGTTTTTTCAAGTTCTTCCACTTTGATTTTTGTCATACAAAAATCTTATAAACATGAGAGAGATGATAGCCACCCACATGCCCAATCAAAGAGTTTCAAACACATGCAAATGCATGTATTCCTATTGGACCAAAAGGGTTGGGAAGACCACCCAATCAACACACATGCAAATGCATGAAATGCTATTGGACCAAAAACAATTGTGAGTTCCCATGAGGGGGGGGGGGGGGGGGAGCGGCCCCAGCTTTATTTAAAAAAAAAATCTTTTAAATAATATAAGTCTTGTATTTTATAACTTTTATAAAATATAACATCATATGTTATAAGACTTATGCTATTTTTATTATGTTATTTAACCAATTAAATAACAATATAAAATACTCTCTCAAAACAAATTATCCATATAATTTATTAGTTTGTCAAGTGCAATTATTCAGAAAACCAATTTCTAAATATTCTAAGTGTTAATATTTATTTGTTTGATCATATCATAAATAAATATTGTAAGTGTTTGTCTAGCTTGTTATTGGGTATGACTTGACTTGGATCATAACGTACTAGCCACATCAATTTAATATGTGTCTTGGGCATACAGAGTCCAACAATCTCCCACTTGCACAAGATACATAGAAGATTGATGCAAGCATTAAATGACGCCTAACTACGGTTTACTACCCCCAAATACGTATGACTATATTTGCCATTCAATAACATCATCCCTTTCAAGTCCCTTACTTGAACATGATTTAGGTGAATCTATCATTTATCCCTTCGTTACAGATGTCATGTCAAATCCAGAGACATAGAGTGATTACTCTCTGTTGATTTAACTTTAGCAGGCCTTAGACATCTTACTCTCAATGAATAAGAGGAACAAATCCCATCTTGACTACATACGTCTCTCACAATCACCTTGTACCACACCTGAGCTTAGCCTTATGTACTATCATATTACTAACAGCGAAGAAATAAGTCAAGGCATAATATTTGGTGAATATCAAGACCCAATATTTATCTCAGGTCATAGGATACTATGATATTCTCCTTTACTCAAATTTACTTATGATCAATCACAAATGATTTCATGCAGTAATATTTGAGAGCGAGTCAGTCCAATATTTGTCTCCCATAAATATCTATGAACTTTGGCAGCAACACTTTGCTCTATATTTATATCTAACGAATATCCACCAATCCAAGTTCATAATAGTCTTACATTCATATTTGTTCCCGCAAGTATGATCGACTACTGACATTTAGAATAATTAACTTATTCATGGATTTAAAACATGCTAATATGGAACATAACTCAAAATACCGTAAAGAGTTATAATAACAGTTGTTCCAATATCCAAATACAAAATAGATCAAATCCAATCACTAGAATATCGAAGTCCTTAGGCACAAGTATGACCCTTCATGCTTTGCCCATTCAAGGAGCTTCGTGAGTGCATCCGCAAAATTTTGATCAGTGTGAACTTTGCGAATACATATCTTTTCCTTTTTCAACTTCATCCCTTATGTAGTTGAAATTCCGCTCAATGTTCCTAGTCTTTCGATGTACATGAGGTTCCTTGATTTAAGCAATCGCACCATTGTTATCACAAAGATCTCTAGGGGTCCTGAATGGTAGGGACTACCCCTAGATCGGCAATAATTCAAGTGAAAAATCCATATGAATTATCTCAATCAATGAAGTGGCGATGTATTCTGATTCTGTAGTGGACAATGCTACCCTGATTATGATCGAGAACCATCTTGATCAGTTTGGAAACTCGTATCCATGTAATCCTTTACAACGAATTCCGAAACTCGCATCCTTGTAACCCTTTACAACGAGTTCTTTTTAACCAGACCCATATATTAGAAATATATCCTTAGTCCCTCTAAGGTATTTCAATATATATATATATATATATTATATATATATATATATTTTAACAGTCACCTAATGACCGTTACTCACTGGTATCTTCTCATCATGCTTAAAGCACATAACTTGTCTGGTCTAGTGCATATCATTACATACATAATGAATTCTATAGCTGACGCATATGGGATTCCTTTCATTCTTTCTTGCTCATCCTTTGAGCTTGGACATTGAAACGCATTCAATATTGTCCCCTCTTTGAATAGGTACCAAACCTTTCATAGATTTCTCTATCTTGAACCCTTTCAATACTTTGTCAATGTATGCACTCTAGTTTAAACCTATCGTGCGCCTTGATCTGTCCTTATAGGTTCTTTATTCCCAAAATATAGGCGACTTCACCAAGATCCTTAATTGAAAAACAACTTTAAAGCCAGGCTTTTACACCCTCCAAGGTTGGAATGTTATTTCCAAATAGTGATCGACATATCATACTAAGAAAGTAATGATGCTCCCACTAGCCATCTTATACACACAAGCTTCATCGACGTTCTTGATGAATCCATATTCCCTAATCTGTTCATCAAAACGGTGATTCCAACTTCTAGATGCTTGTTTCAATCTATAGATTGATTTCTTTAACTTGCATACTTTGTCAGGATGTTTTGGATCGATAAAACCTTCAGGCTTAACCATATAGACATCTTCCTCAAGATATCCATTAAGGAAAGCCGTTTTGACATCCATTTGCCAAATCTCATAATCATATTATGCAGGTATGGCAAATAATATCCTAATTGACTTTAGCATCGCCACAGGCGAAAAGGTCTCGTCCTAATCAACCACTTGAGTTTGAGTGAAACCTTTTGCGATAAGTCTCACTTTACAAGTATCTAAGTTACCATGTATATCTGTTTTCTATCTGAAGACTCACTTAGTTCCAACTACTTTGGAGTTAAGAGGTGGCACAACCAATTCCCATACTTGGTTGTCATACATGGATTGCATCTCTACGTTCATGGCTTCAAGCCATTTGTCGCAATAGAATTTTGACATTGCATCATGGTATGTGGTTGGTTCATCTGAATCTCCCATATAGCATCCATCCATGAAGAATCCATATCTTTCAGGTGGATTACTAATTGTACCAGATCTACGGATGTTTTGTGTATGTTGATCAACCATTTGATCATCTTCAACAACCTTTTGTTGAGTGCTAGTATCAACCAAATGTGTATCGGCTTGTGGTTGTTGATCCTCATCAAGTTCCACTGTTCTACTAGTTCCTTCCACAAGGAACTTAGCTTCCAAGAACTCAGCCTTTCGAGCAAAAAATACCTTTTGCTCTGTTGGATCATAGAAGTAATATCATATATCATCTTTAGGATATCCTACAAAGATACACTTAGTGGATCGTACTTCCATTTTATTTGGGGTGCATTGCTTCACATAAGCTTCACAACCCATACCTTTAAATATGATTAATGATGGAGCCCTTCCATTCCATATTTCGAAAGGTGTCATACCCACTTTCTTGCTTGGGGCCATATTTAATATACGGACCACGGAGAGCAAAACGTAACCCCAAAATGATAGAGATAATGCGCTCCTAGCCATCATAGATCGAACCATATCCAAATAGAGTTTGATTCCTCCTCTATCGAAACGAATAACTTTGATTGAGTTGATTTTGTACTTCACCTTTTGAAAGCTTTGGACATTTCAAAACTTCAACTTTGTGTCTCAGCAAGTACACATAACCATAACTACTATAGTAGTCGGTAAAAGTAATAAAGTATCTATCACCATTCCTAGTCATTGGCTTAAAAGGACCACAGACATCCGAATGTATGATACCTAATAAATCTTTTGCTCTTTCCCACTAAAGGGTTTCTTAGTCAGTTTACCTTGTAAACTAGACTCACATGTATCAAATGAACCAACTTCATTTGTGTCCAAAAGACCATTCTTTTGAAGTGTTTGCATGTGACTTCTGTTCATATGACTAAGGCGACAGTGCCAAAGATTAGTCTCACTCAAAACCATTTTGAGTTTCTTGGTGATTGCTTGGTACATTGAACTATCAAATGATATATTATTATGAACTAATTCATAAATACCATTTGAAGGCATAGCTTTAAAGTAGAACATGTCATTTATTGAAACATAAATGTCATTGTTTACAAACTTTAAATTAAAACCATATTGTCTTATAAGGGAAACTTGAATAATGTTCCTAGTCAAACTAAGAGCACACAATATATTTTTAAAACAATTTCCAAACCATTTGGAAGTTTCTAAACATAGTCTCCTTTCTTGTAATGCTTTATTTCTTTTGAACCTTTTGCAACAAATTGCAAACATGAGTTCCACATCCGGTATCTAATACCCATGTGTTAGAAGAAATAACATTAAGGTCAATATGTATCATTAAGATTGTACCTAAGGTTTGCCTAGCATCCCTCTTGTTTTTCAACTCTTTGAGATAGGTTGGACAATTCCTATTTAAATGCCCTATCTCATCATACTCAAAGCACGGATCGTTCATGGCAATCTTTGCCTTGTCTTCTTTTGGTTTCGTTGGTTTTGCTTTAGTCTTTCTTTTCTTTTTCCCTTTGAATTTCCCGTTTCCATTTGCAACATTTGCTTTGGTGTTGGGGTGATGCCCTTTCTAGTTGCCACCCTCATTGATCGTTAGAATGGATAAAACCCTTTTATCCATATCGAGCCTTTCGAGGTGATCAATGTGGCTTTTCATCTTAAAGACATAAGATGAGTCCGATTGGGTTTCCTCTATTCGACATGCATGAAGAACTCGAACCGTTTCGAAGCGTTCTACCCTTAGGAACATTTCCTACAATTGGTTAATCATGTCGTATGCTCATGTTGTTCAAAATCCTTTTGAATCTCGGGAATCACAATTCCTAACATGAGGCAAGAGGCTTGCGTAGTATCCTCGATATACTTAATCCAATCGTTATAGGCATCCTTATCTTCCATAAGATGTTCATTGGGATTAGGATCATTTTCAATGATAGGTTACGGACGGTTTGGGTAATATTGTTAGCGGCCATCTACAAAATTCAATTTTAGTATTTTCGATATTATTATATTTTAATCATTAATACCCTTTTATGTCTCATAGAAAATTAATAATTAAAATCAAGAATGCAACGTTACATTTAAATATCGGTTAGGTGACCTTTATCCCTTTATTTAAATTAACAAGGTAGTCAACGTTTGACAATTGCAACCCTTTGCAACTTCTAGCCATATGGGATTGGTTAAACATCTTTATGTTTAGTTGGCATGTTTAATCCCATCAACACCTTTTGTTCGCCATGTTTCGGTGACCCTAAGTTCATGGTTTCCAAATCAAGTCGTCCAACTTACACACACGTGTGAGTTTATACACATAAGTGGTTAGGTGACCTTTATCCCACAAACATGGTAAACCCACCTCGAATATACAAGTTCCCTCAAATGTGGTTAGGTGACCTTTATCCCACAATAAGAGTTCCCAAGTGATTTGAGTGTTGTATAAAAGGATGGTGTTTGACTTGTTTTTATAAAAGGGATTTTGAGTTTTCAAAATTCTAATTTAGAAAACTTTATGTACCATAAATTTGCATGCATTCAAATCCTTGGTACTTTTGTGAAAACAAATTTTCAAGGTTTTTTTAATAAAACCCATTTTATTATAAAATCATCAATTTTTAATAAAACCTTTATTAACCATTTTAATGATTTTGTTAAGAAAAAATTTTTACGCTTGTCGTTGATTATTAGTTTGTTAAGTCATGCATATAATCCAAACAACATAAATAAACAACCACACTAGCACAACACACATATCAATAGGTGCATAACCATAGCCAACTATTTTGACCACACTTGTTAGCCTAAACAAGTGTGCCAAAAGGTCCTTCCTAATGGGTGAATATTGACACAAATAATGTGTCGTTGAACTCCCACTTGATCCCGCATCCAAATGCTTCAAGTCTTCTTCTTGTGTTGTGATTTCTTCACTTCCTTTGAGCTTCCAAAAGTCTTTTATATTCAGCTCCAAACTCTTTTGGACTTCAAAAATGTGTTTTGGTTTTCGGGTTAAAATCCCGTTGAGAACCATGAAGTTCTTTGGACCGGAAATTATTGTCCAAACCAAAACAACATTTTTGTGTGCATCTTCTTTTACAAAATATATCCTAATACATTTTTCTAGTAAAATAAAATGCACCTAATCTATTTATTTTACATACCAAATGAAAATAAATAAATTACATAACTTTACAAATGGAAGAACCAAAAATAATAATTATTACAACCTTTGAAATAATTAAATACAAATCACAAACACAATCATTCAACATATTCACACAAGGTCATGGCTAGGTTATGAACACCAAAAAATATATATATCCAAATATATAAAATTCAAGAAGCTAAAATGGTTTCCCTTTTACAACCAACTTTTCGGTCAAGAATGAAAAAACCGAAAAGTGGGTTTTTTCCAAACAAACAATCATCCAAATGACATGATTTTTCAAGATACTTTTATGCATGTATGAAAATAATCTTGAAAAACAAAAGGATAACCATATATAAAATTTCTGCCATAGGGTTTAACCAAACCCGAAACCCGAAAATTTCATATCCTTTGAAGCATGCACTCATATAAGCGGCTCTGATACCAATGTTGGGTTTTTCACATGTTTATCAAAGTATTTTATCCATATAAAATAAAAACGCAGTTGAAAAAATTATTTAAAACATGTTACTTACTAGATATAAAACTCATTTTATATGTAAAACCCAATCCCGGATCCATATATGAACATGCATGCTATCAAAACAAAACACAACCATAGAGTGTTTAGAATACTACCTTCCAAGGAGTAAAGGAAGTGAAGATGATGATGCTTCTTGAATGGTTGCTTTCAAGTGTAGAAGACCTCAAGCTTGTATACCCCAAGCCTTCCAACAAACACCTTATCTTTAGCTAGGATTTCTACATTATAAACTCACTAAAATTCCATCTTGATCAACCACCATGGCCGAAAATATGAGGGGAGTTTATGGAGTTCTTGCACTTGATTTATCAACTTGAAAAACCCCTCTTGATCAACCATACATGACCCGATTTTTAGAGAGTAAATTCAAGTCTTACACTTGAATTTCATTTTCTAAAACTTGCACAATGTTGGCCGATTTTTGAGAGCTTTTCTACAAGTCCTCTCTAGTTTTTACAAGTTCTTCCCCTTTGATTTTTGTCATACAAAAATCTTATAAATATGAGAGAGATGATACCCACCCACATGCCCAATCAAAGAGCTTCTAATACATGCAAATGCATGTATTCCTATTGGACCAAAAGGGTTGGGAAGACCACCCAATCAACACACATGCAAATGCATGAAATGCTATTGGACCAAAAACAATTGTGAGTTCCCATGAGGGAGGGGGGGGGGTAGTTTTATTTAAAAAAAAATCTTTTAAATAATATAAGTCTTGTATTTTATAACTTTTATAAAATATAACATCATATGTTATTAGACTTATGTTATTTTTATTATGTTATTTAACCAATTAAATAACAATATAAAATACTCTCTCAAAACAAATTATCCATATAATTTATTAGTTTGTCAAGTTCAATTATTCAGAAAACCAATTTCTAAATATTCTAAGTGTTAATATTTATTTGTTTGATCATATCATAAATAAATATTGTAAGTGTTTGTCTAGCTTGTTATTGGGTATGACTCGACTTGGATCATAAGGTACTAGCCACATCAATTTAATATGTGTATTGGGCATACAGAGTCCAACAAAAATGAGTAGTCATATAATTTTGGGTTTCATTCTCTAAGAAATGAAATGATTCGAATTCCTTCTTCAACAAATCATGACGCGTCTTTCTTGTCGCTGCATTTCCTTCACCTCTTGCTACCAAGGCATCCCATAGTGCTTTCGTGCTCGTACAATAAGAGAATTGATGATAGATGTTTTTGTGGAGTGCTTGCGTGAGAATAGCAAACGCCTTCTTCTCTAGATCATACGCTTTCTTGTCATCTTCTAGCATATTCGCCAATGTCGCCGCACTTGAACCTGCTTCTTCGAGATCTTGATTATACGGCGAAATGAAGCACGTCCATACTTCGGTATTTTTCCCTAGAACGTATGTGTGGAAACGAACTTTCCATGTCGGATATTCGTTCATGTGATTTAGCTTTGGCGGCGATTATTGCTACCCATTTCGCTTTCACTTAACAGAAGATTTTGAATGCTTTGATTCTGATTCGTAACCAATGCCCATTGATTTGCACTGATAGATTGTTGAGGCGTGACATTCCTTAACCAAACGGCTGCCGAAGTCTGATCTTCACCTTGTCTTGGTTCCATGCTCCAATCCGAAGGGCTAGTATAACTCATGATTGATATAGAATAATTGTACCTGCTTAAAAACTTGAAATCAAATGGTTAAGTATGATTTAAAAAGCTTCTGTTAATAATAATATCACAAATATGTTTGACGAAATCATGAGTGTTCTCGTCATTGATATGTTGATGACGAAATCAGGAAGGGTTTTCGTCGCTAATATGACGAAGACTTGGGGTTTTCGTCGCTGATACAAGTCTGATTTCGTCGCTGAAACAAGTCTGATTTCGTCGCTGAAACAAGTCTGATTTCGTCACTGAAACAAGTCTGATTTCGTCGCTGAAACAAGTCTGATTTCGTCCAGAATGGGTATGACGAAAATAGGTGATTTCGTTGAGGTCAGGTGGGACGAAATCTTGGTGTTTTCGTTGAGGATGTATGGTGAATTGAGGGTTGTTTTCGTTGACAATTGTGACCAATAACTTCCAAGATATTTCTCAAAGCTTATCCTCTGACACAAAGACTTCCTTTTCAAACCATCATGCTTTTGGTCATACTTTTCAACCAACTATCATCATGCCATGTACATAAATCTCAAACAATGAATATTATAATCAACAACATCACAATAATTCAACAATAAGGATCAAACACAGAAAACTTATGAAGAACACTTGAAGATATGAAGAACAATATGAGTTTTCGGGACGAGATAATCACCGGAATAATTTCCGAACACAATTTTGCAAGAAAGTTTCAATAACAACCTTAAACTAACATGTATGCGTAGGATACTAACAAGGTTTTTATAGAAACAAATAGCAAAACTACAAGTTTTTCACAGATTTTAGAACCTTTTTCCAGAAAATATGATTTTCAAAACTCAAAAGCTCAAGTATATTTCCAGAAAAATGCAAGAAAATCTTTCAAAACACAAGATAAACAAACTTGGTTTTAACAAGGAATCGAGCCAAAGCTCTGATACCAATTGTAGGTCCACCCGGAGGATTGAGTAACCTCTATTCCCTGTTTTCCGACAAACCCAAGAGTGCAGAATCCAAATGGGTAATTTAAACCAAGTTACGAACACGTAAAACACAAGATTCACCGATTAACACTCAATATATTAATGTTATGAAACGGTTACAAAGCAATGTTTATAAGATGCTCTCATAAACTCTCAGTGTGTGTGTTTTTAGAGTGTGTTCGCTCTGAAATCTATTCAGACTTATATGTTCTGTCTATTGTGAGTGTTTATATAGTGAACCAACGACGAAGTCCCATAGCCGACGAAATCCCATTGACGAACTTGGATTTCATCGTGTGGTCTTTGACGAAATCAATGTCCCGACGAAATCAAGGTCTCGACGAAATCCCTTTGATTTCTCCATAAGAGACTTCTTCACATGGATCTTCGTCGGATTATAAAAAGCCCAAACCAAAAGGCCCAACAATCATACAATCTTCGATTAAAGGCTGGCCCAATAGAGTTGTTTCTGCCCATGTGAGGTTTCGGTCCAATGGTGCTGTACGTACATCAATTTCCAATTTCCAAAATTCAGATTTGTAAACATTTGTCAATCATGTCACATCATCATGACATCATCATGATGATGTCATGATGATGTGTCAGCGGGAAACGTTCTCGGCTCTCTGTGCTTCGCGTGTCGAACTCTGGGGAGCACGATGGAGGAATGTCGCGACGTCGGACTTGAGCCGGACCTAACCGTGTCGAACCGAACCAAGTTGAACCGAACCGAGTCGAACCGAACCGAGTCGCTTCCACATAAAGTGTATCAACACCTGTTCTGGTTGTTTCAAGGGTGGCGGTCACAGGCCAGAAAGAAAGTCCTTCCCAGAAACAAGTACAACCACCATACACCGTCATGTCCCTACATCAACCAAAACTCTTTCAATCCAAAATTATAAAATCAAGCAAACAATACAATTGTTAAAAATATTTGAAGACTATATATATATGTATGTATGGATACATACATACACAAATACACATACACACACACACATCAGATGAGAACCAATCAGAGTTGAAAGAACTTGATATCTCCTTAAAACGTGTTTTTTTTTGTTAATTTTCGCCAAAACTTTTTAAAATCATGTAACTTAAAAAAAGCCTAGCGTTCATTTATGTAGGGTTTTTGATTGCTTACACTGCCGTAAGTTTTTTTTTACAAAAACATATGACGTCACCCTTTTTTGCGGGTTACACTCATGTAAATTGGTGTAACCCTCTAGTGTTGTGTATAATAAGGCACATAGGGATGATGTGTGCAATTCCTTGCAATATGACCGGGTATGCCGTAGTTGTAGCATGTTTGCTTCTTTACGTAAGAAGCATATCCCGACCCATTCGATCCAACTGACGATGAATTTGAGTTATAAGATTTGTTGGATGATTTGTTTGCAGACTTTTCAACTTTCTGCCCTGCGTCACATGTCTTTGTTTACAACAGTTAGCACATTTATTGTTAACTGTTGGTCTCAGAGACACAT
Source organism: Helianthus tuberosus (assembly GCA_030545235.1). NCBI lineage: Eukaryota > Viridiplantae > Streptophyta > Magnoliopsida > Asterales > Asteraceae > Helianthus > Helianthus tuberosus. The sequence continues at coordinate 22,623,710 of CM060420.1, read as the reverse complement.
ATTTATTTGAGGGGCCTTTCAAAGCTGGCTCAGAAACAACCTTTTTCACATATGGCTGAGCATGAACAGACAAATTTGATGTTTTCAAGCAAACATCGTCAGCTTTTTGGCAAACAATATCATCCCCCTCAACCCAATCCTCTACTTTTACCTCATCTGCACATGAAGTTGAAGCATCAATAACCTTCACACAATTAAACTTAGGGACTGCCCTTGTTATATCGATTTCAGATGTTGTGGGCTCAGTTACTGTTTCACAGATTGATTCAGCTGGACCACTTGAGTTACATTCCTTTTTGGTGGCTCTGCTGAATCCTCTGCTGCTGAGTTAGCTGCTTTAGAAGACTCACAGCTGGATTCACGAGAATCAACTGATTCCAATTTCTCAAAATTAGTTGCTTCAGGTGATTCACATTTGGAGTCAGATGGTGCAGCTGGCTCAGTCAGTTTTTTCGGATTTAAAACCTGAAAGTGTTTATCAACCTCTGCATTTTTTTCTCAAAACTCAATGTCTCTGTTTGTTTAGAGACATTCTCTGATTTAACAAAGACAGGTGTAGATGCTAATTCGTTTGTCGTTGTTTCACTATTTTTGGGTTTTGAGATTTTAACTTTTGAGTTCTTAACTGGCTCAACATTCAGACCCTTAACTCCACCGTAAGCCATGTCAGGCATGTTGGCGATCTCATTTTCAGTTATAGGAATAGAGGTATAGTTGTGATCGTATGGTGGAGGAATGCATACAAATCTCAAACCCTTATTCCTAACTTCTTTCTTACTGAACTGTAACTGCTTATTTATCATCTTCTCAACTTTTTCATTTGAAACGTCAAATTTCTTTAAATTAAACTCTGTATTTTCAAAAGTTGATTTTAGAGAATCAAGTTCAGCAGTTAGTTTTTCAGAAAGTTCTTTAAAGTGGAGACGCCTACACTTTTCTTGACTCAAGTCATTATGAAACTGGTGGATATCAAGCTTTTGCACTTCCACCATATCCTTGTATCCATTGATTTTCTTTTTGATCTGATATAAATCACATTTTGATAACTGTAGTTGCATAACTACTGAGTTGGTTATTCTTTATAGCCACTCACTTTTTCTCAACAGGCACTAGTACAAAAAATATCATCTACACATACCTCTGTAGGAGTAGGAGTGAAGTCATTAATCTGAAAACCTACACGACAACTTGATTCTGAATTTGGCAATGAATCATCAAGAGTAGACGAGCAAACTGCAGTAGGTAATGGAGTAGCAAGAACAACATGAGTGGAGCAACAAAGTGCAGCAGATGTGTTGCCTTGAGCCTTCTGCATGTCAGCCTTATCATATGATTTGATGAGTGAGATCAGCTCATCCGGCTTCATTCTGTAACAGTTGGTTGTCAACACTATCTGATTAACGTTGCTAAACCAACTACACTTTTCCTGATCTGGAATCCTTTTTATTGCATCCAAAAGCTTCTTGTTGCCCCAATACGTAGACACCACAATCTCTGCCTTTTCCATTTCAGAAAGTAGTTCAGCACACCAGCCAATTAGTGCTTCTACATATTCACCAGGAAAGTATCTAAAACTTTCCAGTTTCTGCTCAAGCACTTCTTTCTGAGAAGACATTTCTGAGATGCTAAACTGTGATCCCCCAGAAATGTCTGTCTAACCGAACCGGAGCGTTAAAACCGCACAAAAACTATCCGAAAATTGTTTTTACCAAATTGTATCGTTAGACTCGTCTTGTAATTTCTTGTCCAATGATATATGATGTCCAAATACTTTTTCGGACTTTCCGTGCCTTTTTTTGTCCAAAAAATCACACGAGTCAGTTTGCCAAGATTGTTTGCAGATCAAATTAGGCGCTTAAATACGTTTAAAACCATACACATCAGCTGGTTAAAATCCCACCTTTGTCTTGCACACTACCCTTTAGACCACACACTTGTTACTCTAGGCCGCACACTTTCTATTTGGGCCGCACACTAACTTTCAATGGATCGCACACTTAATTTGTTGGGCCACACACTGTCTTTAATGAACCCGTACACTAAAGTCTGGTCGCACACTTAAAGTCTGGTCGCACACTAAGACTTAATTGGGCCGCACGCTCTTCAGTTTGGGCCGCACACTGACTTTTGGGCCCGTACACTGAAGTTTAGTATGTAAATAAGTTATAATGTCGCACACTCCAAATCCGCACTCTCCAAGTAAAGAACCCATACACAGTTATATTTGGTGATCCCGTACACTTGCATTTTTGAAGCCAATCAAAAATTAAATCCCTAAAATCAAGGTATTGATTCAAAATTCAATTTTAGTTTATTCTTTCCAACAATAATCACGAAAAATCAACAAACACAAATTTCAAACCACTAAAACAGATCAAATACGGATTTTTTAACTGTTCTTTAAAATAGCAAGTTCTTCAAATCTGCCAACTGCAAATAGCCCTTTTCTTCAAACTTCAGTAATATCTGATGACCAACCGAGCCTTTTGAAAGAATTCTTAGGCTCTAATACCAAATGTAAGTCTAGAAAACTACAATCGGATATCATAAACACCTAATCAATTCGTGGGATAACAAGAAAAGATGTAGAAGATGAAGAAGAAGTTGATTGTATTAATCAAAAGGTGCACACGATCTAGGAGATCGTCTGGTACACGAAATCACAAGTTTTCTCAACAATCAACAACTATCTCGAATTCGTTTCTAATGTGCTATGAAGTGCTAACACTAATAATGAACTAAACATGTCATTATATAGGGTCCACCAAGAATTCGGCCCATATGGCCTTACCCAAGCCCATAATGTTTAATTAGCCACATGGCTTATCCTAATACTATCTAACCCACCAGAAAACAAGGCCCAATAGCTTATAAATGTGTTTAATAAAGATAAGCGTAAACCTACTAAATTATATGGCCTTATATTCGACATCTAACCCCCTTACAAAACACTTCAACAACTCCCATCTCACAATCTAATGATGCAGACACTTCTTGTCCAGCTCTTTAAAATGAGTAAGAGTTTCATGTAATAACTCACCCGGTAATTGTCGAAACGACCGAATCTCATTTCGTGCATCATCGGTAATTGCTATAAAGTAGTACTCATCCAGAAAAACTTGTTGCATTTCTGCCCAAGTGTGAATACTACCCACCGGAAGTGTGAGAAACCACTACTTGGATTTGTCCTTCAAGGAGAATTGAAACAATATCAACGGCACTTCATCTTGCGTGAAATCGTGACCCCCCGATGGTAGTACACAAAGCGGAGAATTCCACCAAATGGGTGTACGGTTCATCGTTGGTCCTACCATTGAAGTGGGGTATGATGTTGATGTAATTGGGCTTGCAGTCGAATGAATATCTCCCTTGAGGCGTATAAGCAATGGGTGAATCATTCTCGGTGATCATCGGTCTAAATCAACCATTCACGCCTTGGGAGGCTTGTTGTTGAGGTTGACATCTTTGGGGAGCGTTAACTTCTTGATTACCCGGTCTTTGGTTGACCCGCATACTACCTCCACCCATGAATTGCGGAAATCCGGTTACGGTTGGCATTGTTGTTGATGTTGTTACCGTCAAACCGGTTCTGTTGGTTGTTGTTTCGTGGTTGACGGTTATTGCCATAACCATCATTTCGGGCATAGTCGTTTTCATATGCATCAACGTTCTCCACGTAGTTGGCATTTTGATAGCCTACTTCTTCATCTTTAAAGCCCCGACCGTTATAAAAATTCTCGTCACTTTTATTACCCCAACCTTGATCTTCAAACCCATCATTATAATTCCCTCCATCTTCCGAGTATTACGGGTAAACACTCACATGTTCCGGTGATTGATAACAAGGGACGCTATATGGTTCATCATCGGGAATGTTATTTCTCAAATCATTGAGATTGAGAAATTGGGCTTTGTTCGTGGGAATTCCACGATTTTGGTTAACCCCACGGTTGGCATTAACATTTCTATTATTGAGGTTGGGTGGTAACAGGTTTTGGCGATTTTGGTTTTGAGGTGGAGGTGTGGGTGTACGTTGATTATTGTTTTGATTTTGATTTTGGGCACAGGTTTGGAAAGGTGGTGTTGGTGGTGTTGGTGGTCTCGGATTGTTACCACTCCCCGGTCGGCTATTTTGAACAATTTGATTCGGGCGAGGGTAATCTTGGTATTGGAATTGGTGTTAGTTTTGGTTGTTGGGTTGGCTTCAATTTTTGAGGATCTATTTGGATAGGTCCAAAAGATGGTGGAGGTAGTGAGTTTAGGTTGAGTTGATTAGTGACAAGTGTTACCTCCGACCGGTTGGCTAAATTTCTTCTAACCACTTGCTCAAAATCCGGCTCAAACACCAACGGTGACGTTCTTTCGGAGTGTCGTGTATGCATGCACTACCTGTAACCTGCACAAGTAACACACCCGCGTAACATAAGAAAAAATGATAGAAAGAAATAAGCACTTAACCAGATAATCAAAAGAATCAATTAAAGCCCAAACACAAAGCGCACGAACTCCTCGGAAACGGTGCCAAAATGTTTAATCGAAGTATTGCGCCCCAGCCAAAGATAATATTTATATGCCCTAATTACCCTTAACAATGTGTTAGTGGTAGTAAGGGGTCGAACCACAAAGAGTTTGCGGTTTGTGAATGGACGATCTTGATTATAACCAATGGCACAATTTTATGAAGTTTGCTATGTAATTACTTGATTGTTTGTTTGTTTGTTAAGCTAGATTGACTCGCACAAACCAAAGTGATTATATTTGGTATGCCATATTTATATATATATATATATATATATATATAATAAGTAGTGATTTTATTTATTGATATATATACATGTTGTACGGATTTTTTTGCCAAGAACGAAATACCTTCAACTTCGAATCCTATTATTATTTCTTATTTGCATGATTAAAACGTCGACCTCGCGTCTATTGCAGAGCTTATGGCGGACGTGGTTCCTAAACGAGACCCTAAGCTTGATTTTCATAGAAGATGGTTTTTTTCCCTCAAATGTGAAGGTGCCTGACTACGATATTGACAATGAAGCGGAGGTGGTAGCCTTGGACAACAACTCTATTAGTGGGATGAGATCCTTGTGGCTCATACTAATCATGATTGACGACATCCTTGTCCAGGCAAGGAAGACGAATTACTCATTTTGAAGGTGCCCCTGCAGCTGTTATTATTGCGGATTCTCTCTATTTCTATTTCGCCTAGCGACGTGCCCTTTCGCAAGTAATGATAATGGGCGTTAGCACGTGGACCATCACGAAGGTCCCTCCTATGTTGAAGATATGTAGACAATAGTGTCCTCTCACTGACTGATCATTTTCTTTGAACGAGAGAACACTAGGGTGACCATGCAAGACAATTTATTAATACGGGGGCCCACATAATAACTGTCACACCCCGACCACGTAAAACAACAAAACGTGGCGGAAACGTCGGGGAGTGTTGTAACAGAATCATTGTTTCACAACCACGGATTAAATAATTCCGTTTTATTGAATTATCGAACTCATTGTTTTAGTATAAATCAGATAATTACAATATTATCTTTCAAGTTTTAAAGTCACTAAGGCAGGAGTCCATCCTATGTATAGCATGTATCAACAATCATCACAAAGTTGTACCTGAAACATGTGTAAAAATAGGTACGTCAGCATAAAAATGCCTGTGAGATACATAGGTTTTATTTATGCATGATTGGTGACTTATAAGTTTAAAAGAATGTTTTAACAAAAAGTAGAAATGAATTCTAAAAAAATGTTTTCTTTATAAATCATGCGAAAATTTATAAGAAATTTGATGATATAAAAGAATGATGCATAAATAAATAACCAAGTAAAATGAGTTTATAAAATAATGTTTTGAATAAAATGCTTGTAGTATATATAAAAATATACTTTGGTTCTAAGAAAGTCGATTAGGTAATATATCAAAATATACTTCGGTTCAAAAATCGTTAAACAGATAGTATATTAAATATACTTTGGTTGTCAAAATAATCGTTTTTGATAGTATATCAAAAGTATACTTTGGATTTATGTATAACATATTAAACTATGTTTTGGTTGAATAAATAACATATTTAAAATATGTTTTGGTAATTAACAAAATATATGTTGTTTGGTACAATATCACACATGAGAGTATATCAAACTATACTTTTGGGAGTATAATAAAATATACAATAAAAATGTGATTTAAGAATTCAATCAGACCTAGTGCATCAAAATACACCTTTGAGACTATAGGGATACCACAAAGGCATTCCCTATTTGGATGGAGAAACAAATTGGTTTCAGACATTCCATGACAACAGGAATGGGGTGTCAAATCCTATAGCGCTATATCATACTACCAATCGGTCTGGTGAACAAAATATGTACTATCCAACAATTAATTTTATAATCTTTGAAAAATTAGAGTTTAAACCATAAATAATCAGTCGGTTTGTCAAAAGATAAGTACTAATATGTATAATCAATTATACTTTGAAATCGTGAACATAACAAATAGGTACACATGCTTCACCCCAAAACATTGAAAACAGTAAAATAGGGGACTATGTACTCACTTGAGGTTGCTTAGAAGTCTTGAACAACAACCAAGCAAAGCTAGAGGGAGTACGGAATCAAACGGCACCTAATATAGGTAACTATGTTATTAAACGGCTGCTAACCGGGAGATAGGATAGAATGATGTTCTATAAATAAAATGAGTAATTGAACTCAGATGGTATGATTTAATAGAGCTAACATTCTGATTTGAAAGTCTACCTAAGTGCTTTTGACCCGTTTCGACCCATTATGGTAGCATAAGCTACTATAACGCGTCGGTTGCACAAAACTATGCTCGGATGGTTATCTATGTGCTATGTCAAGTCTTATATGCCCAATTATGCCTAAACATGTTACAAAATCAGATTAAATGTCAAAAATATGTTCACATAAGCAAAATACGGATTTATGCTTCAAAAGGGCGTTTTGGTCATTTCCTATGGGCATACAAGCTAACTAGCAAATGACTAACCAATCATATCTGATCATAAGGTATAACCTCTATGGTTATTCCCTATGCAACTATGATCACTAACTAAGCTTGGTCGGATCCTAAAGATCGAACAAACGGGTCGGGTTCGAAAGTCTATGCGGTTGTTTAGACCGCTTAGCTTACGACCCTAAACAAGCACAAAACTAGTAGTGACGAGTTAAACATGTCAAAACATGTTTAACCTACTTAGAAAACTGATTTGGTATCAAAACAAGGTGTTTTGATACCTAAAAGTAGTTCCGTTGCAAAATGCGTGCTAAAACGCATTTTGACCAAAACTTTGACTCGTCACTACACCTAGTTAACGTGGTAATCAGTAGGTATAATCGATAAGGATTATAACCACTGTGATTATAATCACGTTGCAAAGTTCTACCAAACTTTGCGTTGACCATTGACTGGTCAAACTGAAAGTCAAACACTGTTTGACTTTTTAAACTAGTAAGCAATAAAAGAATGAAAGAATGTGTAACATCTGTGCTTGTAATCATTGTGAACAGTTCAATTATCAATAAAAAAATTTTATTTGATCCCAATGTTTGTTTGGTTGTGTTTTACATTTTTCATGTTTTGACTTTTATTCAATTTCAAACTCTATATCGCTTTCTGGAGAGTTATACGCAAACTGGTTCGTAAACGTAATCAGTTTAATGCAACAAATACTCTGGAACATCAACATATACTTAACATACCATAAATAACCTTTACATAACTTAGAAATAAGTTTTGAAGGCTTTGGTATGTCAAAAACAAGTTAATTCGCCTACAAGGACTAAACTTGACAAACTGCGAAAGTATGCCAATTTGAACAGTAACGAACATTCCGGAACATGACCATAAGTTAAACACACCTTAAATATCCTTTATATAGCTTAGAAATAGGCTTTGAGGGGTTCGGTGTGCTAAAATAAACTTTTGGCTCAATGAGGGACTAAAAGTGTCAAAAAGTGCATAAGTTTGCACTTTATCGCATAACTTACGTTCTGAATACATCCGGACATTCAAAAATTTTTTTAAGCACTAAAATATTTTATTTTAGTGTTTTGCATAAGAAAAATCCATTCGTCGTGTCATTTGGATCGTTTTTCGCGCTTATGCGCATTCCGTCGTAATTAAGCGAACATCGCGATTGTACGGCCAAACGAACCGACATCCGAGATATTTTTGATCACATTTTAAGTTCCCAATACTTTAACTTCATTTTAGAGCTTTGAAATAGGGTTAACGGGGCTTAAACGTGTCAAAAATGCATCAAATAGCAAGTTTGGAGCTTCAGGGGCCTGTTCTGCCATTTTTCAAACTTCTGGTCTGCAGGTGCTTGCGCACCTCAACACTCTGAGTGTTACGATGCGCAAGCAGGGGTCAGATGTAGAAAATTGTCTTGGCTGCTGATTAATGGCTTTCAAACACCCCAAAGGCCAATGCCATGTGTCAAACTCTTGTGGTGGGGGCAAAATGAGTTACCACAACATTCCGACAAGTGTACGGGCGAGATCAAGGCACGTTATCCAAGAAACGATCCTAACGGTGAACCGAAATCTTTAAATACCCACCACATTTTCACTCATTCCTCACAAGAATCTGATTTGAGAAGCTTTAAGTTGAAAACCATTGTTTCCTACCTGAGCTACTTGAATCAAGATTAGCATTCGTGGACCTTTCGTAAGTATTCCTTCGTTCTTTAATTGCTTTTCGAGTCTGAAAGTCAAACTTTGTTTGACTTTCTGCATTGACCAGTTTATGGTTAATGCGAAGTTCGTTTGAACTTCGCAACGTGAGCGTAATCACGATGGTTTGCACAAACGAGACTTATATACGTTCATTAACATTAGCTATAACATTTGGTTTGCACAAAAACAAGACTTATATATGTATCTCACAGGAATTTTTATGCTAAAGTACCTATTTTCACATGTGTTTTCAGGAGCTTTTGCGTAGGACGATGATCGTGACACTAGGGCGGACCTGTGCCTTAGAGACATAAAACGAAGATAGACTTAGTTTAATTATGTTACAAACTCTTTGATTCCTGTTTAAAACAATGTAACTCTTATGTTGATAAATAAAATACAACTTTGTATGCCATGGTTATGAAACAATTAATTCTGTTACAACACTCCCCGACGTTTTCCGCCACGTTTTGTATGTTATACGTGGTCGGGGTGTGACAGAAGAGTGGGTATCAGAGCCAATGGTTATAGGGAATTAGGTTATTAGTAATGCTTTGACCTAGACTATAACCTTTCTAGGACCCTAACACAAGTTATCTTGTGTTTAGATCTTAAAACATGCACATCACCTATCCTTAGGTGATTATCAAAACAAGAACCCAATTTTCCGAAACGATTTTTGAAAATCAATCATATGTTTTTAAATGATTTATTACTAGGTTTTGAACCCTCTATTGTAAGGTTTGGAACCCTCTATTGTAAGGTTTTGAACCCTCTGTTATATGGTTTTGAACCCCTTTGAGTTTTCAAAATCTCGTCAAAGTTTTGGGTCTTAAATAGTGTGAACACGTGCAAACTGGAAGAGTGAATGCCTGTACCCTGGGTTTTCTGTCTAAGGCTAAAGTGTTCGTACAAATCCACATAATCGGACCAGTCACTCTTACCTGGGAACTCTTGGGGTGAGTGTTCACTTATAGGCGAGCATGTCTTCACGATGCATTATTTTTTGACCCATTTACTTTGATTAGTCATTGTGTGTCACTTGTTTGCTTTGTGATGCGGACAAATGACCACCATCTTTGCTTTTGTTGATTTTGTTTCGTCTCATTCTCTTCATCCAATCGTCTCACTCGTTTCCTTTCATGTTTTCCTCTTTTAGAATGCCTCCTCGACGCGAAAACCAGATAGCTACTGCCGAACTGGCAGAATTTATTGCGCAGCTGATGGCTGCTCAATTCCCAAACCTCTTTGCTCAATGGAACCAAGCCAACAATAACAACAATGCTCCATGCAAATTCATATTTTGACAGCTTTGGTCACTGCATGTGTTCGAGTCCATTTTAGGCACTTTTGACACCTGTTAAGCCATTTTCAAGGCTCTACAAGGTCAATAAAGTTTAGAGGACTCAAAATATGCTCGGAAAACTCTCGGATGTCGGCTCGTTTGGCCGTACGGTCGCGTTGTTCGTAAAATTACGACGAAACTCAAACGGACGCGAAAACGAACCAAATTAAGTGACGAGTGGTATTTTTGCATGCCGATCACTAAAATAAAAATATTTTAGTGTGTACAAAAATTTTGGATGTCCAGATGTGATCAGAACGCAAGATATGCGCGAAAATGCAAACTTACGCTGTTTTTGACACTTTTAGTCCCTGTAAGATCAAATAAGCATATTTACACACACCGAACCACTCAAAGCTTATTTCTAAGCTATGTTTTGGTTATTTATGGTATGTTTAGCTTATGATCATGTTCCGGACTCTTCGATACCATACGAATCGGTAAAGTTTCGCAGTTTGACACAAATAATCCCTGCGATCGAATAGACTTGTTTTCAACACACCAAACCATCCAGAACTTATTTCTAAGGAGTAAATTACAAGTTTTGTCCTTTATGTATGTCCCAAATTGTAGGCGCTGTCCTTTAAACCAAAACTTGACAGGCAGTGTCCTTTGTGTTTTCAAAATCTTGCACGTTTTGTCCTTTAGGCCAAACTTAGTTAGATTTGTTAGTTAAATCTGGTATCAAGGGGCTATTTTGTAAAAAAAATTATTCAGGGACTAAATTGTACAAAACTAAAAAATATAAAACCCCCAAATTAGGTCGTGTTCCCCATTTATCCCCATTCACCACCGCCCCCAAACACCTGCAACCACCACCGCCATTACCACCACACCCACCACCCACCGCCCTCCGCCGCTCAACCATCACCTTCCCTCATCACGGCAATCCACCGATTCACACCACCGTCAGTCACCCACCGACTTCAACCACCGCCATTACCACGATCTCCACCACCATTCGCACTGGTCAACCTCCTCAGCCACTGCCACCGCCGTTTCAACCGCCGGACCACCATTTCCGACGCCACACCACTCCGCCCTCAACCACCACTGCCATCTCCACCACACCACTTCATCCGACGACGAAGTACCATTGCCCCCATTTCACTTCTTCAGTGGGCTCCTGCTTCTGGGTTCCTCTCAGAACTTTTCAAACCCACCTATATTGGTTTCTTTGCTGTTAAAAAGCTGGTACCAAATTGGGGAAATAAAGATAAGGCAGTCATCGATGGTGGGTGTTGTGAAGTTAGTGGTATTTGGAGTTGTTTGTGTATATGGTTACTCTTAAACAAGCTCCTTTTTCTTTTCACAATTAAAGTTACTTGGATTTGAAATGGGAAATTGCAAATCTGAAAATCCTAGGTTAAAATTATAAAGTTTTGATTTTTAGTACTTGGTTTATGCAAATTTGATATGGGTTTTGTTAGTTTTGTTGCTATTTTTAATTTTTTTTTAAGTTGTTGGATTTGGGTGAATTTGATGGGGGGTTTTGTATAGGGATTCGTTGAAGGTTATGGAGCCGCCGGTGGTGGTTGTGCCGAAGAGAGTGCAGGAGGAGGAGGTTGATGACGGTAAGAAGAAGGTTATGGTGTTTTTGTGTGCTCACGTGGGATGACAGTGGGTGTGATTACACGGGATTTTGGGGATTTTGGGGGGTTTTTGAAGGTGGTGGTAGTGGTGGTGGTGGCGGTGGTGGCGGTGGAGGGTGGTGGTGATGGTGATGAAGGGTGGTGGTGATGGTGGTTAGTAATTTACTCAATAATATTAATAATAATAATAATAATAATAATAATAATAATAATAATAATAATAATAATAATATTAAGTTTTGTACAATTTAGTCACTGAATAATTTTTTTTTACAAAATAGCCCCTTGATTCCAGATTTAACTAACAAATCTAACTAAGTTTGGCCTAAAGGACAAAACGTGCAAGATTTTGAAAACACAAAGGACACCGCCTGTCAAGTTTTGGTTTAAAGGACAGCGCCTGCAATTTGGGACATACATAAAGGACAAAACTTGTAATTTACTCTATTTCTAAGTTATGTAAAGGTTATTTAAGGTATGCTAAGCCTATTTCACTATTCCGGAGTGTTTGTTGCATTAAACTGGTTATATTTACGCATTAGATCGCGTATAACCTTCCAGAAAGCGATTTAAGGCTCGAAATCGAACAAGAATTGATATGTGCAAATGATACACATATTTATACAAATCCCAAGTATGAAACACAATATTTCATTGGTTTGGTATTTGTATGATGGTTGAAGTGACACAGGTGTCACAGTCTCCCCTACTTTAGGAAATTTCGTCCCGAAATTTAATTTTAGAGGAAACTTGTGAAGACAACTGTGATTGTTTCGCTTTCGAATGAATCCCTCAAACCCTAAGTAAAACTCTAGGCCATGTTAGGATTCTTAGCGAAATTGTCAACTGTCAAAGTGGAGTCCTTGTAGTAACAAAACATGGAGTTTCGAACTACAGACAGAAGAACGTTTCTTATGAAGACTATCATAGGAAACTTGTGTGTGCTTGAAATCAGAATTGGAGAGTTTAAGATAAAATGACATTAATCAAGGTCCGGGACTTCTAGTAACTTAAATAACGCTACGTTCGCAATGTAGTAAGGAACACTTATATATAGGAAGTACCAGCGGCGTATCCACCATGCTCCTTTCTACATTGTTCTCGTTTCGTTATTCTCATCACTGTAGGTCTTAACACATGATGAAACTTGCTGGGGTTTCTGTGCACTGAATTCCATAATTATGTATGCATCCATAATTACGTAATTCCTTGCACAGTCCGCACAATTCATTTCATAATGCGCAAGTAGATTAACGAACGATCTTTTTAACTAGATCAACACATGATCTTCTTAACTAGATCGTCGTACGATCTCCTTAAATTGACCACTTAAGGGATCTTTTCAATTATATCATCACATGATATTCCTAACCAGATTTTCAAATCAATCTGTTTAACTAGACCACTCAAGGGGTCCAATTATAGAATAGTACTTTATAATCCAAGGGACTTAACTACGACGTAGAAGTCCATTAAGGATTTAAGATAGTACCTTTTGATATCCTATTATGAATCCCTCATATTAAAATATGGAAGATTCTATGAGGATTTGGATAAATCACATAATACCATGGAACATATAAGAAAACACATAAACACATAAACACATAATTGTTTATCTTGATCTTCATTTTGTTAATTTTCTTGTTAATTGAGCACACGAGTATTTAAAGTATATCAGGAATTCAATCCGTGAATTCCATTAGGTACTTTAAATATCGTCAAGAATCTAACTATGAAGATAGGAAGACCTTAATAGAGATTTGTCTTTGTTTCTTAAAAAGAAACGTCTAATTAAGATTTTCGGGGAGATCACAAGTGATCATAAAATGACAGAACCACATGAGTTGTTTGTCTTAGTGTCGACATCGAAGGGTTGGATCAAACATTCACACAATCGTATCAGTTTTGTAAAATAAAATTGAAACATCAAATTTTATTTATATAACAACTGAAATGTTCCATCGTCAAAAGATAACAGACAAGAAGATACAAAAGTCTAATTGTTCACTGCTGCATCATTGTTCGCGTTTGCCTCATTTATGTTAAACACTCGTCCACGCACTGGATTTGCGTTAACAAGTCCTGGGCAATTTTTTCAGTAGTGAGTAAGGTCACCACAGTTATAACACGACCCAGGTGGGAACCGTGCTTGAACAGCAGCAGGATTTGCATAACGGAAGGTATCGACCAAATGTCCCAATCTTCCACAGTGGGTACATTTGTGACACTGCTCTTGCTCCAAATGATGACGGTTGCATTTGTTGCACAAAGGTGCGGTACCAACATAATTTTTCCTCTTACGAGGTTGTGCTGGTTGGTTTGGTGCAACCTCGGCCTGTTTTTCCTTTGGTTCAACTTGGGCAGCCTTGTCAGATGGTCTTGGGTCGCCTTTTCGAAAAAGCTTACCCTTCCTAATATGGGATTCAGTCAGGGTGGCAGAAAATTCAATGGCCCGTCTGACAGTAGTAGGGTTGCTGCCAGTAACGATATCCTGAACTAAATCAGGAAGACCATCAATGTACTTCTCAATCGCCTTATCCACAGGCGTGACCATAGCAGGACATAACAGACTCAATTCCTCATAACGATCAGTATAAGCTCGATGTTCACCGCTGTCTTGTTTAAGATCGTCAAATTCCCTCTCTAATGCTCTAAGCTCATGACGAGGACAGAACTCCTTCATCATTAGAGCTCGAAGCTCTTCCCAAGTTTGTGCCATTGCCACATCGGCACCTCTATCACCCATCACACCGTTCCACCATGTAAGAGCACGCTTCTTGAACGCACTGGATGCAAACTCAACCTTACGCTCATTCAGGCATTGCACGTGCCTGAATGTGCTCTCCAAACTTTCGAACCATTGCAGGAGCGCCGTTGCTCCTTGAGATCCAGAAAACTTCGAAGGTTTGCCAGAGTTGAAGGTCTTGAAATTACATCGAGTTACTACGCTTGGAAGCACTACAGCCATTTGTTGAGCAACAAGGGTTGCGACTTCCTCAGCAGTAAAAGATTGAGCATCACGTCGAGGAGGCATTGTCTAAAGGGAACATGGGAAACGAGTGAGGTAGATGATTGGAAAAAAAAGAGGTATTAAAAACCTCGGCAAAACACAAGGAAGGTGATCATTTGTTCGTTACCTCGAACAAACAAACGACACACAGTGACTAATCAAAGTAAATGGATCATTATAATGTATCACCGAAGACATGCTCGCCTATAACTGAACACTCACCCCAAGAGTTCCCAGGTAAGAGTGACTGGTCCGATACTGCGGATTTGTACGAACACTCTAGCCTTAGATAGAAAACTCAGGGTACAGGAATTCACTCTCTTCCAGTTTGCATGTGTTCACATTATTTAGACCCAAACTTTAACGAGATTTTGAAAATTTTGAAGGTTCAAAACCTTACAATTAATCATCCTATAACAGATGATTGATTTTCAAAGCGGATTCAAATTTGTATTCTTATTGTGGTTGTCACCTAAGGATAGGTGATGGTATTGTTTTAAAACTAAACACAAGATAACTTGTGTTAGGGTCCTAGGAAGGTTATAGTCTAGGTCAAAGCATTAGTAATAACCTAATTCCCTATAACCATTGGCTCTGATACCAACTTTTTTGTCACACCCCGACCACGTAAAACAACAAAACGTGGCGGTAACGTCGGGGAGTGTTGTAACAGAATCATTGTTTCACAACCCCGGATTAAATAATTCCGTTTTATTGAATTATTGAACTCATTGTTTTAGTACAAATCAGATAATTACAATATTACCTTTCAAGTTTTAAAGTCACTAAGGCACGAGTCCATCCTATGTATAGCATGTATCAACAATCATCACAAAGCTGTACCTGAAACATGTGTAAAAATAGGTACGTCAGCATAAAAATGCCTGTGAGATACATAGGTTTTATTTATGCATAATTCATGACTCATAAGTTTAAAAGAATGTTTTAACAAAAAGTAGTCATGAATTCTAAAAATTGTTTTCTTTATAAATCATGCGAAAATTTATAAGAAATTTGATGATATAAAAGAATGATGCATAAATAAATAATCAAGTAAAATGAGTTTATAAAATAATGTTATGAATAAAATGTTTGTAGTATATATATAAATATACTTTGGTTCAAAGAAAGTCGATTAGGTAATATATCAAAATATATTTCGGTCCAAAAATCGTTAAACAGATAGTATATTACATATACTTTGGTTGTCAAAATAATCGTTTTCCATAGTATATCAAAAGTATACTTTGGATTTATGTATAACATATTAAACTATGTTTTGGTTGAATAAATAACATATTTAAAATATGTTTTGGTAATTAACAAAATATATGTTGTTTTGTACAATATCACACATGAGAGTATATCAAACTATACTTTTGGGAGTATAATAAAATATACAATAAAAATGTGATTTAAGAATTCAATCAGACCTAGTGCATCAAAATACACCTTTGAGACTATAGGGATACCACAAAGGCAATCCCTATTTGGATGGAGAAACAAATTGGTTTCAGACATTCCATGACAACAGGAATGGGGTGTCAAATCCTATAGCGCTATATCATACTACCAATCGGTCTGGTGAACAAAATATGTACTATCCAACAATTAATTTTATAATCTTTGAAAAATTTGAGTTTAAACCATAAATAATCAGTCGGTTTGTCAAAAGATAAGCACTAATATGTATAATCAATTATACTTTGAAATCATGAACATAACAAATAGGTACACATGCTTCACCCCAAAACATTGAAAACAGTAAAAGAGGGGACTATGTACTCACTTGAGGGTGCTTAGAAGTCTTCAACAACAACCAAGCAAAGCTAGAGGGAGTACGGAATCAAACGGCACCTAATATAGGTAACTATGTTATTAAACGGCTACTAAACCGGGAGATAGGATAGAATGATGTTCTATAAATCAAATGAGTAATTGAACTCATATGGTATGATTTAATAGAGCTAACATTCTGATTTGAAAGTCTACCTAAGTGCTTTTGACCCGTTTCGACCCATTATGGTAGCATAAGCTACTATAACGCGTCGGTTGCACAAAACTATGCTCGGATGGTTATCTATGTGCTATGTCAAGTCTTATATGCCCAATTATGCCTAAACATGTTACTAAATCAGATTAAATGTCAAAAATATGTTCACATAAGAAAAATACAGATTTATGCTTCAAAAGGGCGTTTTGGTCATTTCCTATGGGCATACAAGCTAACTAGCAAATGACTAACCAATCCTATGTGATCATAAGGTATAACCTCTGTGGTTATTCCCTATGCAACTATGATCACTAACTAAGCTTGGTCGGATCCTAAAGATCGACCAAACGGGTCGGGTTCGAAAGTCTATGCGGTTGTTTAGACCACTTAGCTTACGACCCTAAACAAGCACCAAACTAGTAGTGACGAGTTAAACATGTTTAACCTACTTAGAAAACTGATTTGGTATCAAAACAAGGTGTTTTGATACCTTGTAGGTCCCTTGGATAGGATCTCTTTGTAGGAAACTAGATGAATCAGCTTTGATCAATGTGCGGAATCCATTTGATCAAACTACAGATATACGACAAAGTATTCAACTCTAAAATGCTGTCTGATCTTTCTATTCAACGTATATGAAAGTACAAATGTTCCTCTGAAATTCAGACTGACATGAGTTCTCCAGAGAGTCAAAAGTGCAAAAGATACAAATGACCTGATCGGACAGGTATTTATAGGCAGAGTCAGGATAGAAGAAGTGATGTCCGATCGGCTAGCATGTGATGTTGTCCGATCGGTTGGCATTGCTGACCGATCGGACGCCTGTCCGATCGGCTGGGCTAACCGATCGAACGACTGTCCGATCGGCTGGCATAACCTAACAAAATACATCACTTTTACAATAACGTCCCATATATTGATCTACTTAAACTAACATACATAGAAACATAATTGTTTACAAAGACACAAATATACAAAACATGACTTCATGCTGACGGAAGCTACAGACGTTTGTACTAACAGACTCCCCCTCGGATGTAGCTGTAGTTCCTTCCAGCATAGTCTTTAATTCCTCCTGTTGCGTCTTCTTTCACGAGCTCTCTGTCTTCTCTTTTCAGCCTTTTCTTCTAACATTTTACGTCTTTTATGCCTTCCTTCAGTTAACCACCAGTTTCTATAAACTGGATCACCATCACGCTTTCGATCCCATTTTGGTATTTTGTTCTCCTCTGATTCAATCGGTGTTTGATCTGTTGGTGGCACTATCCCCATCTTACGTTTGCCTATCTCAGCAGCTCTTTCAGCAATCTTTTTAGATCTTTGTTCACGCTTATACTTTTTCAGAAACTCATCAATCTCTAGATCTCTCCATTTTGTCTTCCAGTATCTACTAGAATTGATGTCTTGCGCAAAACAAACATCTAAAACTGTTTGGTATTGCTGTGCTTGAACTCTGTCTCTCTTTTCATAAACGATCTTATTGTAGAACAAGCAATCGATATCCTTCTTTGAAATAAATCATGGAAGTCTTGCTCAAGTCTTGAATCCAGAATACTGATTCTTTGAGATTTTCCCGTGGACTTGTCATACAGAGAGATAACTGCCTCAGCTGTAGTTTAGTTGTACAGCCAGCCTTGAAATAAATCATGGAAGTCTTGCTCAATGGCTCTAAGTGGCATATTCTTCAGGCATCTAGGCGGCTTCACATCCAAAGTTATATCCTTTTTACCATTCTCAAGATATGTGACAATCTGCTTTGGATATTGTGGCTTCCAATCAGGATAACCATTCTTTGCTTGCAATTTGATGTAGTTCCACAAATCTTGATCATGTTCTCTAACTTCTGGACCATAGTAGAACTGTTTGATATTCTTCGTTTTCACCAACTCATCGACATCCCACCACGGTAAAGAACTGATATCTAACAGAAATTCGAAGTACTGAACTCCTTCTTCCCGTCTGATAGCATAGACTTTAAGATCTTCAAGATATCCCCATGACATAATGTCTCCCCATGAAAGATTTTTGTCATGTGTGAAATACTGTAGAGCTCTAAGAGTTTTTCTTTCTTTGGGCACATTTTTAAACCACCTTTTTCGTTCTTCAGCAAGAATTTCTCTGGGAATTGTTTCAGGAATACCTTCAGTAGAAACTTTTTCAACAATTTTCCTTCTAATTTCATCTTCATTTCTATCTTTAAACATTTCAGCAAGTGACAGAAATGTATCATCAATTGCAGCATAATGAAAATCAGTATCTTCATCAGATGAATCTGAAGCATCTTCAATAATAACTTCATCATAATGATCAGCTTCATATGCATATCTTGATTCAAAATCTTTCTCTGGAGATTGAGGAATCTCGTCCTCAATATCAAACTTGAACTTTCCATCTTCCAAACCCAACTCTTCTAACATTTCAGCTCTAGTTCTCCGAACCTCGATCTCACCTTCATATTTCTCATGTAGGTAGATAACAGTAGGGTTTGTTAGAAATACCTAGTCTGCATGTTGTTTTCCAGATGATAAGGTTTCATGTTGAGTATCATCTTCCTGTTCGTTAATTTCATCATTCATCAACTCTTCAATCCTTTCTTGAACATTAGGATTATTGATTAACAAGCCAGAAGACCCTTGATCATCATCATCGTTTTTCTTGTCATCATCATCTTTCTGAACAGACTCGTCTTTATCATCATTTTCATCTTCATTCTCTTCTCCATCACCATATATTTCAAGATCAGAATCACTAACCTCTTCTCTACGTGCTTTCTTTGCTTCTTTCATTAATTTTCATTCTGCGAACAATCTCTGGTATACTGTAAGGCACCGTAGAAGCATTACCAACAAGAACGAATTGTTGTGTCTTCCATTCCAGTAACAATACTTCTTTGGCCTTTCTCTTCTTTTGAATAGCAGCAACTCTACGAATAATTTCATCAGAATCAATGAATAGAGAGGACTCAGCAACCATCATAAAGTTTTGATTCTCTTCATCATCTTGTTCTAGAATATTATCCACATCAACCATTTCAACATCAACTTGACTTGAAGAACCACCAGCTTCTTGAACTTCTTCAATAACACTTTTGTTCTTTTGAGTGGAATCTTCAGCTAGTCGTCTTTCTCGTTCCATTCTTCTCTCTTCTACCTTTTTAACTTCAAGATCATTGAAGGCAGCATGAACATCAATCTTCAAATGACTTTCCATTACCGCATACAACATGTTAAGCTGGTTGTCTTTCATTACTTTATCAGCCTTCATTGCTTCCATCTCCAACTTCATAGCCTTCATTTCATTTGATGAAGCTTCACTCATTTCACTAAGAAGCTGATTATGCGTCTGATTCACATCTTTAAGATTCTTTATCTTCACATTCAATGAAGAAATTTCTGCAGTCAATAATTCAAACACTTTAGAATTATCACTGCTATCATCCTTCAATTCATTTATCATCTTCTCTTTGTCTATCAGCACTATCCTGATTTGATCATGAGCTTTCATCAGCCGATTAACCTGCTTCTTTAAAATATCACGTTCTGCTTCAGCTTTGTCTTTAGCCTTTTCAAGAGCAGTGATGTGTTCAAAATGTAACATATAAATTTCATCAAATGAGGCATAAAACTAACCCTTTTTAGTACTAATGTTGGAAAAAGTGTGCTTTTGTCTTCCTTTTGTATTTTCAGGATTAAATGAGCTCAAATTAACAAAAGAAGCAAAAAGACATCAAAATCTAACATAAATACAAGAAAAGGAACAAAACGTGACATGCCCGACCCCACAACAACATCTTCCCAAGCAAAACAAGAGATCAGAAGACTGAACACGCCACGTGCTCAGCCAGCACGGGGGCGTGCCCAAGTGTCAGCAGAAAAGACAAAGTGGTAGAAGCTTCTATTGCCCACCACGGGGCCGTGCTCAGCGGACATGGGGCCGTGGCCAACTATAAGATTCGCACAATCAGGCAAATCTTCATAGTACAAAGATTCTTCTGCACACGGGGTCGTGCTCAGCGGACACGGGGGCGTGGTCAACTAATAAGACAAAGCTGCATTTAATGAAGAAAGAGAGGATGTGGACACGGGGCCGTGCCCACTGGACACGGGGCCGTGCCCGAGCTTCTGTTCAGCCTATAAATAGAAGTGCTTGGCTCAAGCTCAAACCATCCCTTGGCACACCACCTCTCTCACACTTCACCCACCACCCACCACCACCATAACACCATCATCCACCACCATCATCCATTGTCCATCATAGAGTGTGTGAGTCGTCTCGGGATCCAAGATTGATCGTAAGAGTTCTTGACAATCAAGGCCATGTTTGCCTAAGTCTCTTACATCACTTGGTGAAGACAAAGTGTCTAGTGTAATACTTTTTATTTCTAATCTTTTGCACTTTTTACTTAGTTTTGTATTAATGACTTTAATAACTAGTTGCTTAAGTTGAAGGTGATCTTTCCTTATCGTTTGTCCGTGGTGTCTTGGCATTATTTTACTGTCTATATAAAATAAAAGATTTTCACCATTCATATCTCCACGGTCTATATGGAGGTATGTTGGCTACCTGGTCGGGGGTTAAGGGAACGGTTTGGTAAAGGTCTTGCCATTGTTCAGCGTTTAGAGGTCCTGCAATGGACCTGGTTCAAATTTAGTAGGACCTCCTTCAATACTTCACGGTATTGGATGGCGGGGGTCCAAACTCTTTGATCCCCTCATAAGTTAACTACTATTAATGCTATAACCCGGCTATTTAGGACTGTTTCCCTGCTGACTCAGACTACTTAGTCGAGGGTAACGTCACCTCCAAAAGAGGGGCCTACCATAATTTGCATTAATAACTTAATTCATTATCTTCCAATAATCCACCCTTTTAGGATTGTATCCTTGCTGACTCAAACTACTGGGGTGAGGGTAACGTCACCTTCAAAAGAGGGGCCTACTACAATAACTAAGATAATCTCTTAATTATGTGCAAAAGTGGGGAAATAATCAAAGGTTACACTAGATACGAGTCGGAACCAAGTGATTCATCTTGTCTATCTGTTTTTATTTTTATTTTTATTTTCAGCATTTTAGTTAGTTTTTATTTTTCTTAGTTTAAAACATTTTTCTAAACTTTTTATTTTGATTAGACGTTGAGGATAAACCGGTATTAAAAGCTCTTGTGTCCTTGGACGACCTCGGTATCTTACCAACGCTATACTACACTCACGATGGGTGCACTTGCCCATATGTGTGTTTAGTGTTAGTAAACTATCGTGTTTTATAAATTTAAAACTTGGCTAAAATAAGTGTTAAAGGGGCTTAAAATATACACCTAATATATATAACACTTCACACGCATCAAGCAGCAACTTTCTTCGGTAATTCTTTTATAGCTTCATTATTGAACATGTCATAATCATCTTCTGGAATATCTTCATTAAAAACTCCAGTTGAAGGTGGAAGATTTCCAAAGAAATCATCTGTAACTTTTGGACGTGAGGATCTGGAATCTCAATATTTTCTGGAATTGGTGGAAATTTTGAAGAAAAGTCTCCACCCTCAGTCACTTCAACATAATCATCGTGATCAACTTTCTTTTTACCCTCTGGTTCTTGATCCTTTAATGATTCAGCATGCTTTTTGCCTTTGCCTCCTTGATCTTTTTGAGCTCTAGCTTCTCCTTTCTTTGCCCGCACACTCCTAGGAATAACTCCAGTTTGAACAACTTTGTGCTTCTTTAATTGTTTCTTTGGTTGATCTGGTTCAAAAGAAGTGTCTTCCTCATCTGATGCTTTTTGTTTCTTTGTAGGCTTTTTCTTGAGTTGTGCTTTGCCTCTACCAAGTGTAGTTAGATCAAGTTCTGATTCTGATTCTGTAGCTTCAGAATCTTCATCACTTGAGACATCTTGAACAACACCTTCAGGTTCTTTGCCTTTGACACCTTTAGCAACATCCTCATTCTTCTTTAAAAAGCTTTCAAGAGTTTGTGATAACAACTCAGCTCCTTCTTGAATAACTGCTGACGGTTCCAAAACTGTTTCATCTCTCAGCTTTTGTTGCGGTTCTCCAGAAGACCCTGCAAAAACAAATTTTGACAGATTTATTAGAGACCTTTTAACAATTTAAAATTCTAATTGCCTTATGACTCCCCCTTTCACTATACCCTTTTCTACATTCTTCGGAATAGAAACTGCAGGGGACGTCTTTGGAGTTCTCTTTCTCTTCCCATCTTTTACTTTCTCAACCCACCATCTAGTATTCTTTTCTTTAAACTCACTCATCTCCACATCTTCATTATCTGAATCACAGTTCTCATGTCTCCATTTGTCATTCTCAGGAGCAACATATTCTTGATTTTGCATATCATTTGTTTTGTTTTTGCAGCATTTTCTTTGGTGATTCTTGCAATGGTCTCAGTCGTTATGTTTCTCATATCCATAATGTCACTTTTATTTTTTGGAAGATCTTTGAATTTATCGTTTATCATCATCATTATGAATCTTGGATACATGATATACATGTCACCTTTATTTTGGTAGTTCTCCTTCATATATTCAAAGATTACTTGAGAAATGTTGTAACGGTTGTTCAATACCAAACTTGTGATAATATTCATGATGTAATCTGATACTTCGTCATATGCTCCTTTCCTGTGTGACAATGAATGAACCATGCAATGCATCAAAAATATTTAGGCCTTTGAGAAACTTGTCTTAGTCATCTTTCCATTGATATGGCCAGTGAATCCCATTCTACACCACATTCCTTTAGCAAGATGTTCAGACATGATTGTTGGATCGTCGTCAGAATCTTTTAAGTCTAGAACTCTTCTAATGTCTCCAACACCAAACTTAAACTCTACATCTATATCTTTTCCCGTTTTGTCCTTCTTTCTTAATACTGAGTGTATCATCTTATCAGTTTCTTCATATCTAGCTGTATTCCAGAAGGCTCTTACATGAGATTCATATATAACTGTTCTGTCAGATAAAGCCTTAGCAACTCTGCTTTCTCTTAAGAATTTGGCCATTTTTTCAACCACCGTATTCTCTGTGTTAGCCTCAACAATTACACAGTATACATTGTGACCCTTATCTGTATCCTTTCCTCTTCCCTGTAAAGATATGCATTACTAAGCAATTACACAGGTTTTGAGACATAAGGATGAAAGATGGAAATTTTGAGAAATTTTCTAACACTGAGAATCCCTTTATGATAGAACTAAGTAAACAGATGGCTATCCGATGGGTTAACATATCTGTCCGATCGATTGGCTTAACTTGTGAGTTTTGATATGGAAATAGCTGTTCGATCGGTCAGCAATGCTGTCCGATCGGCTGGCAATGCTGTCCGATCGGCTAGCAATTGTTTTGAACACCAATGAAGTGCAGAGAAAGTTGTCCGATCGGCTGGCAATGCTGTTTGATCGGTTGGCCATTTTGCACAGATTTCAATGAAATGTAAGAATGTTGTCCGATCGGCTGGCAATGCTGACCGATCGGCTAGCAGTGCTGTACGATCGGCTGACAATGCTGACCGATCGGCTAGCAATGCAGTCCGATCGGCTGGCAAGGCTGACCGATCGGCTAGCACAATACAGAACATGACACAAAATAAACTTTGCACAAAATCCAAGGTTTCAGCTATCCTAACAAGCAACACTACTTGTGCATCCACAATGATGGCTGTCCGATTGGACTGTTGTCCAATCGGTTGGAATATCATTCAAGAACAATCATACTTAGAATTTTTCGGGCAGATTATCAAAAATTGAACATAGATCTATGTGAAAAATCTTGTCGCGATCAAAACCCTATGTTTATTGTTCTCTAATTCGTTCCAAACAAGGATTAATTTCACTAAAACCTAGCCGACTGCCGTAACCACTAAACATCAGATCTACTCAGGATAAACATGAATTGACACAAATTAAACCGGTAAATCTACAAATCTTAACATTGCGAACAAAACCCTGTGCTTAAATTTCAACAAAAATAGCTAGAACTTCCTAGATCTGATTCTAAAGACGTTGAAAGTAACGACATGAAGAGCATATAGAACAAATGATAGATTTGGATGTGAAAGACTTACCTTTGGCATTGTGAATGATCTGCAAACCAAAAAACCAATGTTCTAATCCAAAGAGAATCAATGAAACAATGAGAAATTAGATGAAAGTTTGAGAGAGAAGGGTCAGCCGATTGACCATGTAACCGTTTTGACTGAACTTTGACCTCCTATTTATAGGTGTCATTGAGTCGGTGTGCTGCCCGATCGGCTAGCAATGTTGTCCGATCGGTCAGCTGTCCGATCCAAGCATTCCTACTTCTCTCAAAACTTTGACATTTTGACTTTTTGAATTTTTCAGTTTTTGAGAATCCACTTAAGTATCTAGGTCCAAGTTAAAGACCCTAGGTACTTAATTTGCCTACCAAGTCCAACTTAATAACCTTGGTTGACCCGAAACAAAGCATACTGATGTTTTGATCAATCTTTTTCTGAAAATTATAAGTTTCAAATTAATGAACTTGTATTTGACTTTTCATTTCAACATGATTCATATGATTAGCTCCAAACTCAACATCCAGCCCAGAAACTTCCTGCCTTAAATTCGAATCTGAAGATCAGCTTTCCGCTTTGGTTTGTCGGAAAATAAAGCAGAAATATAAAATCTTTTTGGTTTTTTTTTTAAAAAAAAAAACTTCTAAACTAGAAAAGAAATACAGAACTGAAATGCAGAAAACGTAAACTATTTACAAACATATTTTTGATGAGCGTGTTAGGGAATCATATCAGCTACCGACAAGTTACAAGTGCCGTTAGGCTTGATTTCATACACAGCATTAAACAATTCACTTAGATTTTTGATATACTGATCCACTTAAATTTTCACACACATTTCAATCTGTCCAGGATACGAATTTAATGTTTTAGCGACTTAAACTTATTCATGTGTCCCACCTCTTGAATATACTCCCGTATCCAGATTCCAATATTCAGTCTTACAGGTGAGTATACCACAAATGATATCTCTAAGGGGTTAATAAATTATGAAGAATGATGAGAGCTCAGGTCAGAACTACCGTTCAGTAGAGAGATCAAGACTCAACTTTTGGGTGTGTCCCCTTTAGAGGATCTTTTTTACAACAGCATTGCTAAGCAATTTTATTGTTTTATCATTTATGCTGAGGGTGATGCTATGTTTCAAGCATTGCAGAAAGTATTATTCGGGGACTAGGTCAGAACTTCCATTCACCAGAAGTGCCGGAATAATACCCCAGATATCACTTCAGTATAAAGACCTAGTAAATCAGAAAAATGAATCTTTCAAACAAGATTTCAGGGGTTACCTATATATTCAAGTAGTGTTCCCCACGAAATAAGCAAGTAAGATTTAGGTTTATATCCCGAACAAACCTACTAAATGTGTAAAAACCTATTGGCACATCATCAGTGAGACTGTTTAACGCATTTAAACTTTCCATTTCTTTAGCATACCGTAACAGTCTAGCTGATGTAGTATCATTTTCCCTCTTTACATAAGCTCTTTTTGAATTTTATCATGTTTTTGGGTTTTTGAATTTTTTATTATTTTTGTATTTTCTAAAATTATAAACCTATTTCCCCCTAAATACCAAAACAAGTAAAAATTTGACAAACCATTGCAGATTGCTTTTCAACATCATCTACAGTGGTACCTTCATCGACGCCAACGATTTCTTCCGCATCCGATAGTAACTTCATACCATTAAGTTTCAAAAGATATTGAAAACGTGTTTTGTCAAATGCTTTGGTATGTAAATCAGCTTTTTGTTCATCGGTGTGGATTTTTTCTATTCGTATCAACTTCTTCTTGAAACAATCTCGGATGAAGTGATGACGAATTTCAATGTGTTTCATTTTAGCGTGATGAACAGGATTTTTTGTTATGTTTATAGCTGCCTCATTATCAACAAAGATAGGGGAGTTTAGAAATTGTAAACCGTAGTCTCGCATCTGTTGCTGAATCCACAAGATCTGAGAGCAGCAGCTGCTAGCAGATACGTATTCGGCTTCACATGTGAATAAAGCGACAGAGGTCTGCTTCTTGCATTGCCAGGTGACCAGTCGTGGTCCGAAAAACTAGCACCCCGCTGTTGTTGGTTTAGCGTTCACTTTGCAGCATCCGAAGTCAGAATCAGAATACCATTCGAGCGTGAAATCGCCTACTTTTGGATACCACAACCCCAAAGATGGAGTTCCTTTCAGGCAGCGTAGAATCCTTTTCACAATAACCATATGCGAGGCTCTAGGATTTGACTGAAATCGAGCTGCGAGGCAGGTTGGATACATAATATCCTGTCTTGATGCCGTCAAGTACATTAACGAACCTATCATGGAGCGATACAGCATTTCATCTACCTTCTCTCTGGTGAGATCAGGGTTTATCCCATGGTTTGTCGCTAATGGGGTGGACATAGGTTACATTCCTGACATTCCGAATTTCTCCAGAACATCATGAACCTATTTCGTTTGATGTATGAACGTTCCCTCGGGAAGTTGATCAACTTGAAGGCCCAAGAAGAACTTCATCTCACCCATTGATGACATTTCAAACTTCTTCTTCATAACTTTTTCAAAATCTTTGCAGAGTTGTTCATTTGTAGACCTGAAAATTATGTCGTCCACGTAAATTTGAACTATCAGAAGATGCCCGTCGACTTTTTTTGTGAACAGAGCGGCGTCTATCTTTCCTCGGATGAAGTTGTTGGCTATCAGATGTTGAGACAAGGTCTCATACTAGGCTCTCGGGGCCTGATGTAAGTCGTATAACGCCTTATCCAGGAGATAAACTTTATCTTTGTGAATTGGATTGGTAAAGCCCGGTGGCTATCCGACATATACCTCCTCTTTCACTTTGCCATAGAGAAATGCCGACTTTACATCCAGCTGAAAAACTTTAAATCCTTCCCATGAAGCAAAAGCTAGGAAGATTCTGATCGCTTCAAGTCTAGCAACTGGAGCATACACTTCAGTGAAATCTATACCCTCCTGCTGACTGAAACCCTGGACTACGAGTCCAGCTTTATTATGAACGACAACCCCTCGATCATCCCTCTTACATTTAAACACCCATTTGGTGTTGATCTGTCGATGACCATCAGGAAAATCCACTAACTTCCACACCCCTAACTTCTCGAATTGGCTTAGTTCCTCCTGCATCGCATTGACCCAAGAGTCTTCAGTAAGCACCTCTTTGTAAGTCCTTGGCTCAATCTGCGAGATAAAACAAATTAATGTGAAATCAGTTTGTAAAGGAGCAACTTTTGTATAGAAACATGTAAGCCCATGATCAAGTTGTCTTCGAGTGCGGACGCCTGACTGTAGTTCTCCGATTATCAACTCCTCTGGATGATATGAGAGAGTTCTTGGCATCACTTCTCCCGAGACATCTACCTCTTCTTCCAAATTTGTGACATTTTGATTTGCATCTTGTTCACTGACTGGAATAGTTTGATTTAAAAACTGAATTTGCTTCCCCTCAGAATCTGAATCAATGTGATCGAAAACTGGCATGTTCTCAGATTCTTGAATATCATTCTGTGCCGTTTGATTATCTTGAGTAACTTCATTTTGTTGGACATCATCATGTTCTCCAGCATTGCTTGGACCTGCTTCATCATCGTTAGAAGCTTGTTGTTTACGATAAGTTTCTGCTGGGAATCTTTCTTCTAGATCTTCATACTCTCTCAGAATATCCAGTTCATCAAAGAAATATGGTTCTTCTTCAATGTTAAACGAACTCCACAAAGTATCGTAATTAAATTGCCATGAGTCACCAGGTTTCTGCAGCGGCATTGTATAACCTTGACATTCAACATTGTATGCCTCAATGATTTGCTTCAAGCTAGGAATGAAAACACACTTCAATGGGCTTGCATAACCCACGAATATTCCTTCAACACCTTTTTGACCAAATTTACCCTGAAAATCTAGAATTGTGCAGGGAGACCCAAACGGTTCAAGATATTCTAGTTTTGGCTTGCGGTTGTTTATTAGCTCGAAACATGTCTTGTTAAATTTCTTCACTTTAAGAACCCGGTTGAGCGTATAGCATGCGGCTGCAACTGCTTCTGCCCAAAAGTTGATAGGAAGTTTAGAATCGGCAAGCATCATCCTGGCTGTTTCGATTAGTGTCCTGTTCTTTCTTTCAGCTACTCCATTCTGCTGCGGAGTGTAAGGAGCACTAAATTCATGCAATATACCTCTCTCATCACAATATTCTTCCATCTTGTTGTTCTTAAACTCAGTACCATTATCACTTCTGATTCTTCTGATACGCCTTTGGTACAGGTTTTCAATTTTTCTGAACAACGCCATTAAACTTTCAAACGTCTCATCTTTAGACTTCAAAAATGATACCCACGAAAATCTGGAATAATCATCAGTAACCACAAGACAGTAGAGATCCCCTGTAATACTTTTGACATTAACTGGACCAAACAGATCCATATGAAGTCTCTCTAATGGTCTAGAAACTGAATTGACTTTCTTTTGAGGATGTGATTTCTTCTTTTGCTTGCCTTTGATGCAACTAATGCACTCCCCTTCCAGATGAAAACCTTTGATGTGAACACCCAGACTAAATCATTATGCACCAAGTGATTCATTTTTCGTAGGTGAATGTGCCCTATCTTGCGATGCCACAACTGTGATTCTTTCTCCGTTGCTCTAGGCACAAAACAATGAGCCTGACCCGTTGTTGTAGTTGCTACACTCATGTCTAATACATACAGGTCATTGACTCTTGGTCCCCTCATGATAATCCATTCTTCAGGGATTACAAATCCTGGTTTTAAGATCAAACATTCTTTGTCTGTGAAGTGGGTGGTATACATCCTGTCACAAATCTGCGAAATACTTAGTAGATTATTTTCCAGCTCAGCAATGTAATTAACTCTTTCAAACGTGAAAATCCCATTGGATAGCGTTCCTTCACCAACAATTCTACCACCTTGGTTACCTGCGAACCCGACATAACCTCCATTGAAATTTCTAACATCGTACAGCAACGCTGTCTTCCCTGTCATGTGCCGTGAAGCTCCACTATCCATAATCCAACGTGAAACGGATCTTGGAAGCTCCTGCACATATCAAAAATATTTAGTGAGATTTTGATGCTAACCAAGCCTCTTTTGACTCGGGTAACTTGACATTAATGTATGTTTTAGTAGTGTAAAGTGGCGGAAAATTTTTATCATTCATTTTTAAACTTTCAGCAGACCCAACCTCAACATCTTTGAATAAGAAAAATTCGTCTTTTTGAGGCTGACCAGATGGTTGATCTTTTCTTACCAAATACTTCTTTTCAGAAGTCGAATTTTGTTTTTCTTGTTTCTCATATAAATCCAAAGGTACATACATCTTCTTGGTTGAAGATGATGATTTTTCAGTCTCAGACACCTTTGGTTTTGGAGAATTTGCTTTCTTGTCAACAGTTTTTGGCTTCCATGTTTGTTGAGGTGATGCAACTCTTTTGTAAAATTTGTCATTTTTAGTTAACAAATTCTTAACAGGTTCAGTTTTGATCTTGGTGTTATCGTTTTTTAAAACCTTTTTCTCAACAACCAATGGAGATTTTCCCTTCACAACATCTTTCTTGCATGAATTCATCACAACTTCAGTCTTAGGCTTCAAGTTGGTACACTTTCGTGCAATATGTCCAATTTGATTGCATTTGAAGCATGTTCGGGTGTCAACTTCCCTACTTGTGCCTTCAGACTGAGGCTGTGAGGCCTTCTTTTCAAAGAACTCTTTGTTTAATTTTGAAAAAATCTCAGATTCCTCGTCAGAAAGTGAACTTGAACTGTTCACAAACACCTTTTTCTCAGCAAACTTCTTGTTTTGAAAATTTGTTTTCTGATAACTCTTACTACCCTGATAACCTCCCGACCATCTGTTTTGATTGTTGTTATAAAAGTGTGATGGAACAACAGGTTTCTTATAGTAAGCTTTATCTTTCTCAAAATTCATTTACCTCTTTGTCTGATTCAAACCTTCTACTCCAGACAAATCAATTTCAACCAGTTTGAACACATTTTTCAATTTGTTTACATTAACATTTTCCAGAGGAAACTCAGAATCCGAATACAACTTATCAGATCCAGCCATCTTGTACATCACAAGACCTGGTTCATCACCTAAGTTGTTTTTGGATTTTGGTTTCAGAATGTAATTGTTCAGAAAACATTCTTCTTCCTCAGCTGAATCACTATCCAAAACACTTTCAGCCATGCCTTTAACAATCTCAGTTTGAACACTATCATCAGATGATGATGAAGAAAATGTTACATCAATTGACTCTGGAAGTTTTATTTCATTTGTTTCATCATTAACCAACCCTGATTGTTTCTTTGAAAAATTGTTTAGAACTGGTGGTGGAACCTGATGAAACCCTACCCCAGTTCCATCAGCATATTCATCTTCGCCTGCTTTGTTCTTCCCAATGGGTTTGGGAACAATGTGTTGTAAAACAAAGCTTGCAGAGTTGTAACTATTCAGCTTCAACTGGATGCGTTCATTTTCAATTTTAACTTCTTGAAATTGAAGTTTCAACTTAGCAATCTCGTCCAATTGTTGGTTGATTAATTCTTCTTTAACCCTCAAAACACCTTGCAAATGACAATTTTCTTTGTATGTTTTACCGTTTCTATCATCAGAATCATTCACCGTGCGTTTCAGCTTCTCAAAAGTTTCAGAAATTTGACGATTTTCAAGAATTAGTTTTTCATTTTCATTCCTAACTCTTTCTATGTCAATTTTATCAGTTTCGATTTTGTCAGTTAAATCTTTTAATCTGTCATTTGAAGCTTTCAGCATTTTGTCACGGTTCAAGATCTGATCCTCCACCTCTCTGACTCTGTTCGTCAGATCCTCAACTTTCTTACCATTGAGATAAGTGATTGTACCACAAACTTTGCACTTTTTCATGCAATTTTTGCAGTCAATATCATCATTAACATTCTTACCTGACTCAGTTGTTGACGCGTTTGAACTGACCTGGCTTTTAGACTCAGAGACGAGTTTAGACTCTACCTCAAGTGCCTTAGCAGCCAGCACCTTGTTAACCATCCTTCCCAAGTTTTCAGCATTCAACTCTTGATTTGTGTCAATGATCCCATTATCAACCTTCTTCGGATAGCTGTTCGATCGATCAGCTGTTCGATCGGATATAAAGGCAATCAATTACCATCCGATCGGACGTCTGTCCGATCGGCTAGCAATATGACGTAAGCAAAAGGTAACTCGTAACAACAATGTTGTCCGATCGGTCAACTGTTCGATCGGCTAACACTGATGATGTCAGCAAGCAACTTAGCAGATACTAACTAATCCAATCCGTTCGGACAGCTGTCCGAGCGAGTGGATGACTTCAGCACATATGAACAGCTAAACATGGTTTTTGATGAATTTGATCTCGTTTTAGGTTGAATTTGATTATGAAACTTAGTAGGATTATACTTTGAATGATTGCGAATCAAATGATATCGATTTTATCAATTTTTAACTGTGGATTCACGTTCAATTTTAAATTTTTCTGATTTTAAGATGACAAACTAAGAAATAATGCAAGAAATGAGTAGAAAGAGAAGAAATATGTCAAATCTCCGGTGAAATTTGACTCTGATCGGCAAGAAATGTCAAATCTCCGGTGAAATTTTACTCTGATCCGTAAGAAATGTCAAATCTTCGGTGAATTCAGTGTCGTTGATCTCGATTCAGCTCCCTGGATGCTCTGATACCACTTGTAGGTCCCTTGGATATGATCTATTTGTAGGAAACTAGAGTAATCGGCTTTGATCAATGTGCGGAATCCATTTGATCAAACTACAGATATACGACAAAGTATTCAGCTCTAAAATGCTGTCTGATCTTTCTATTCAACGTATATGAAAGTACAAAAGTTCCTCTGAAAGTCAGACTGACATGAGTTCTACAGAGAGTCAAAAGTGCAAAAGATACAAATGACCTGATCGGACAGGTATTTATAGGCAGAGTCAGGATAGAAGAAGTGTTGTCCGATCGGCTAGCATGTGATGCTGTCTGATCGACTGGCATTGCTGACTGATCGGACGCCTGTCCGATCGGCTGGGCTAACCGATCGAACGGTTGTCCGATCGGCTGGCATAGCCTAACAAAATACAGCACTTTTACAATAATGTCCCATATCCTGATCTGCTTAAACTAACATACATACAAACATAATTGTTTACAAAGACATAAATATACAAAACATGACTTCATGCTGACGGAAGCTACAGACGTTTGTACTAACATACCTAAAAGTAGTTCCGTTGCAAAATGCATGCTAAAACGCATTTTGACCGAAACTTTGACTCGTCACTACACCTAGTTAACATGGTAATCAGTAGGTATAATCGCTAAGGATTATAACCATTGTGATTACAATCACGTTGCAAAGTTCTACCGAACTTTGCGTTGACCATTGACTGGTCAAACTGAAAGTCAAACACTGTTTGACTTTTTAAACTAGTAAGCAATAAAAGAATGAAAGAATGCTCACTAAAGGTCCTTGCTATCTTTTCTACAAAGAATAAACTTCCAATCAGATGAGAGAGCTCCCAATTCAGATTAGAGAGGGGAAAAGAAGGAAATGAGCAAAGAATGAGGAAGAGACCTTGGCTATTTATAGTGTTTGCAAAACCATTAAGATCATTTCTTGGTAAGGAGGGAATGATCTTTGCCATACAATTGTTAGGAGCTGATTAGAAGCCTTCGGGAGGTGTTAACTTGGTCCCCAAAACATGAAAATTGCGTACAAGGGCCTTAAGAATGAGCTGGGAAGCTGCTGTGATGTTTCTAAAACTCTGATGTGCTGGGCATGCTTTACAGACCGTAAGGTCCAGAGCATACGGTCCGTAAGGACCTGCAGACCAGCAAGTTTCATATTTTGACAGCTTTGGTCCCTGCATGTGTTCGAGTCCATTTTAGGCACTTTTGACACCCGTTAAGCCATTTTCAAGGCTCTACAAGGTCAATAAAGTTTAGAGGACTCAAAATATGCTCAGAAAACTCTGGGATGTCGGCTCGTTTGGTCGTACGGTCGCGTTGTTCGTAAAATTATGACGAAACTCAAACGGACGCGAAAACGAACCAAATTAAGCGACGAGTGGTATTTTTGCACGCCGATCACTAAAATAAAAATATTTTAGTGTGTACAAAAATTTTGGATTTCCAGATGTGATCAGAACGTAAGATATGCGCGAAAATGCAAACTTACGTTGTTTCTGACACTTTTAGTCCCTATAAGATCAAATAAGCATATTTACACACACCGAACCATTCAAAGCTTATTTCTAAGCTATGTTTAGGTTATTTATGGTATGTTTAGCTTATAATCATGTTCCGGACTCTTCGATGCCATACGAATCGGTATAGTTTCGCAGTTTGACACAAATAATCCCTACGATTGAATAGACTTGTTTTCAACACACCAAAGCATCCAGGACTTATTTCTAAGTTATGTAAAGGTTATTTAAGGTATGTTAAGCCTATTCCACTATTCCGGAGTGTTTCTTGCATTAAATTGGTTATATTTACGCATTAGATCGCGTATAACCTTCCAGAAAGCGATTTAAGGCTAGAAATCGAACCAAAATTGATATGTGCAAACAATACACATATTTATACAAATCCCAAGTATGAAACACAATATTTCATTGGTTTGGTATTTGTATGATGGTTGAAGTGACACAGGTGTCACAATAACAACTTATGGTGCATGGGAATCCTGGTGGGCTCTTCGGGTCAAGCTAATGATCACCATCCATTGGAAATTCCAAAGTTTGATAAAATCTCTAAGTAGTGTAGGATCGTTTTCAGACCCGAACGAGTCAATCAGAAGAGTTTTTCTCAATACGAAAGCCAGAAACAGACGTATCGAGTTCAATTCAGCTAGAATATCACTTTAAACTTTCTTTTGATTGATAACAGAACGATTACAACACTGTAGACACTTCGGCAGAGCTTCGCTACCGTAAACAAGATTGTTACAAATGACTAGGCACATGAGATATTTATGGGCTGCTAATTCCGCTTGAAATAGACTCAAACGGAATCAGATTCCGCACGGAATCACTCAAACTCATGTGTCATTTCAAGCGGAATTACCCAGAAACACACATTCTCGTTTTTCGTGCCCTGATATAACTAGTACAATACAAGACTCGATACAAGACGAAGTCGACAGACGCATGCACCAACAGACTCCCCCTCGAATGTTGACGAGTCTTTAGTGTTGAGTCTTCACATATTCAGTCTTTATCAGTCTTCTCGTGCTCTCTAAAATATCTAACAATTTAAATATTCTCCATCTTTCTCTTCTCTTTATCAACTTATCTCCCCCTCAGATGTTGATCTAATCTTCAATTCCAGAATCACAACCTGGTTCTTGAGTCTTCTAATTCTCTTGATCAGATCTCTTGATTCATTAAGATCATCAGCATCAGCAGTTCCAGGATCGTAATCTGACTCTCTATGATACCAGAGTCAGTAACCTGGCTATCCTGCACAATCTCTACCACACAATAAATTTCACAAATTTAACATTTGACAAATTTATTATCTGCTTATCACTTGTAAACACAAATACAACAACAACATTTGCAAGTATCAAATAAAATGATTTTACATTATCAATCTTTGATGAACCTCTTGTATGAAAAACATTTTTCTTTTAAAACCTTTTCTTAATTCAAACAAACTCCCCCTCACTGATTGTCATCATGTTTAGCACATGGAATTTTGAAAATCAGTTCTCCAACATCAGTTGTCGAAAATCTTTTTGAATTTTTCAAAATTTATGCTAAAACACACTAAAATCTTTTTGGATTTTATGAACTAAAGAAATGAAAAAAAATATTTACAGACAATATTTTTGTGAGTTTGTGTAAGAGGATCATATCAGTTTTTGAGACAAATCACCAATACCGTTAAGCTTTAAACATTTTAAGTTCTAAACAATTCACTTAGATTGTCAGTATACTAATCCACTTAAATTTTCACACAAAGTTCAACTGTTTCGAGATACGAGATTAGTGTTTTAGAGACTTAAACTTATTTGCGTGTCCCACCTCAGAATATACTCCTGTATCCAGATCCCAATATTCAGTCTTATAGGTGAGTATACCACAGATGATATCTGTAAAGGGTTAAAATGCGAGGGCCGTGAGAGCTCAGGTCAGAACTTCCGTTCAGCAGAGAGATGACGGCTTCGACTTTTGGTGTGTCCCCTTTAGAGGATCTTTTGTTTCAACAGCACATGATTAGCATTTTGCAATGTTTCATCATTTTTTGTACTGATGGTGATGCTATATTTCAAGCAAGCAGAAAGTATTATACAGGGACTAGGCCATTGCTTCCGCAAAATCAGAAGTCCCAGGATAATACCCCAGATATCACTGAGCATAAAGACCTAGTATCTCAAAAAAGGAACCTTTCAAACAAGATTTTGGGGGTTACCCATATATGCGAGAGATGTTCCCCACGATATAAGTAAGTTTGAAATTTAGGTTTATATCTCGTCACAATCTACTAGATGTGTAAAAATCTAGTGGCACATCATCAGTGAGACCGTTATCACATTTGACTTTCCAATTCTTTAGCATGTCATGATCTTCCACTGATGTACTATCCTTTCCTCTTTTCTACAACAAAACTCATTTTTTATTTTATCATGTTTTTGACTTTTTCAAACTTTCAAATGTTTTTGGATTTGCTGAAAATTCTTACTCCCCCTAAAATTCAAACACATTTAAAGAAAAATTTGAAAACAAACTATACAAGTAAAATGACAACTAATATCAAATCACTTCAATTCGCCATCCACATGGCATAAACAATCAGAACTCCCCTGACAACAAACTATTTTCCCATTATGATTTCAAAACACTTAAGTTTATTTTAATCAAATGGTTTTTCCGGAAAATAAGTTTTGTTAAAACCAATTGTAGGTTCGGGGTTCAATTCATCACCTTGTTCTTTCAACCACTTGAAAAATGTAACAATTTTAAGATTCAATCATCAAATATCACTTGTAGAAAATCAAGTACAACTTAATGTCCCTAAATTACCAATTGTAAGACGAAATCACTTTCGTGAATTTCTCAAGAAAGATGCTGATACCTGCTCCTCTCTTACCAACCTGGGAGCTCCGGCAAGTCCAGAATTTACTCATCATAATAGGTTCCATCCCAGTCACAAACCTGGGACGACCCATTGTTACCTGGTTTCTTCAATTTCTTCTCATAAAATTCCTTCACCCCTTTGACTTTCCTGTCTACCATTTTTCCAAAAATATTTTCAACTTTGGGGCTAAAGGCTTTTTCAATATCAAATTCTTTCTTTTAAGAGAAAAATTGATTTGAAATCTCATTTTTACCAACCTTTTGTTTAAAATTTTTAGCCCTCAATGGTGGAAAATTTGCATCATCCATTGGAGGTACTGACGTTTTCAATTTTATCTCAACACGTGGCTCCACTGACTTTGTGGAATCAGATTCATCGCCTAAAGATAGCTCCTCTGATTTTGACGAATCAGAATCATTGCTAGAACTACCATCAGATTTCTTAACAACCCAATTCTGATTGTCAAGATTTGCTTTTCTATTATAAAACCTCTTTGAACACTCACCAATCTCAAACTTTGAGTTTTTTAAAACTTTGAATTGTTCAGTTGGTGGTTCATTTTCAACCATCTTTTCTTTCAGTTTAAGAAACACTCCCTGTTTTGTTTGTATTGCCTTAGAACAATTCCTTGCAATATGACCAATTGTTTTGCATTGAAAACAGGTTCTCGTTTCTTTCCTTTGAACAATTTCCTTCTTCATTTCCTCTTGCTTCTTAGCAAGGAATTCTTTGTTCGATTGATTTCTGAACAACTGCTCCTTTTCCTCTTCAGATGATATTCCTGAAACAAACACTGTTTTTGATTTATAAGTTTTCTGATTTTTATGATTTTTCGGTGGAATAAAACCTAAACCCTTTCTTTTGAAATTACCGTTATGGTTTGGTTTCTTTTGAAAACCATAACCAGAACTGTAACCCTTTTTCTTGTTTCCTCTTTGTTGAACTCTTGAGGTGTATTTTTTAGGTTTTTCATAATGATTTACATCTTTTATTTCAGAAATATTAATTTCTGTTAGTTTGAAAACCTTTTTGATCATGTCAATTTTAACACCTCTTATTGGAAATTCTTGATCAGAATATAATTTGTCAGAATCATTCAAAGTATATGCCACTTTGATTGGTTCGTCATTCAAATTAGATTTCGATAACAAAAACTTTGTATTGTAAACCCGTTTGTCCTTTTTGACTGTAGACTTTGACTGGTCAGACTTTGACTATGGGTTTGACTCCGACTTTGACTCCTCAGTTTCATCGTTATCCAACACCTGATCAACCACTTTCTTTATTAATTCGGACTCATGATCAGTATCAGACGACGTAAAAGTAACATCAATGTTGTCAGGCAAATTTTCTGAAGACTCAGACTCCCATTGTAAATTGGTTACCTTTTTTACTCTTTTTGAATTTGGATTTCTAGAAGAATATCCATTTTCAAGTAGGGGTGGACACTTGTTGTAACCAGCACTTTGTTTCTTACCAGAAATCTTTACTTCAGTATCCTTCTTCTTGTCAGAACTCTTGTCTTCAGATACTTTCTCTTCATCAAATGCCTTCATGCCTTCAACAGTTGGATAAACCATGTCAATAACATAAGAAGTACATGAGTAAATTTTTAACAACCTATTAACTCTTTCAGTTTCAATTCTTTGTGTTTCCAGTTTCTGTTCAAGCACAACACATTTTTCTATGTAACTGTTAACACTTTTCTGCTTTGTCATGAAAGCTCCTTGAAGTGTCTTCATTGCTGTTGCTTGTTCACTGCTTGACAAATTGTACTGATTCATTGCTTTGCTGAGAACATCATAAGATTCTTTCAATCTGTTCATGTTGTGAATCAAAGTACTATTTTGCTTCTTTACTGCTTCACAGTTTTTACATTTAACCGGAATCTTTTATGCATCGGTTTCTACTTCAACTTTAAAAACTGGAATATCTTTGACCATTTTCCTTATTACTGGAACTTCTTCATCATCACTGCTAATAGGTTTTTTAACTTTTTTCTTTTTCTCTTTAGCTTTTTCATCATCACTGTCACTCTCATCTATCATTCTTAAGTCCTTTTCCAATCTTCTTGCATAATAATCATCATCATTATCACTGTCTTCAGCAACTTTCGCAACAAAAGCTTTGTGATTTGAAGTTTTGTTAGGATCATAATCATCCCAACTAAAATTTGCCTAGCTACACCCTTCTGGTAATTTTTCATCATCTTGATTTATCAGACATGCTTTACTATCAGCTGAAACATATTTATCCCAACTGAAGTTTTCTTTTGTTGTCTTTTTATCATTTTGATTCACCATACAAGCTCTCTTTGATGATTCCTCAATTACCTTCCTGGCATGTGCAGTTTGTGGCTCTTGTTGATGTGATTGTTGAGCAACTTGATGATAAATTGCTTTTCGATAGTAATCATTGTTGTTGAACGAATTTTGAGCTCCACTTGCTTCTCTATTTGTGCACTCCCTCTTGAAGTGTCCTTTTTCCCTGCAACGAAAACAAGTAACTTTAGATTTATCAAAACCCAAAGTAGACACATTTGCATCACGGAAATCATCTCTTCCCATAATTTGTTTAAACTTTTCAGCTCTTCTCAAAACACTCGCTAAACACCATTTTATATCCATCAATTCCATTTCCTCAGCTTCAATCTGATCGTAATCCTCTTTTGTCAACATTGGATTCCCGATCTTTCTTGCCA
Source organism: Helianthus tuberosus (assembly GCA_030545235.1). Taxonomy (NCBI): domain Eukaryota; kingdom Viridiplantae; phylum Streptophyta; class Magnoliopsida; order Asterales; family Asteraceae; genus Helianthus; species Helianthus tuberosus. The sequence continues at coordinate 22,584,168 of CM060420.1, read as the reverse complement.
CTAAACTCTCATATGACTCTAACACAGTTCCCAACAACAACATGTGACCTTTTGCAACCTCTTCCGAGAAATTTTCATCATTCTCAAGATTTAAAACAATATTGCATTGTAACTTATTGCCGTTCTTGGTTGTGGAAAAATTTGGATCAAATGATGGATATGAAGAAAAACTTGTTTTGCTGTTTGATCCTTTAGAAGATCCTCCAGATGAACTTTTAGCATTGAATGCAGTTTTAACCTTCGGTGACAAGTTGGTCTTGTCACTAATACCTCCTTTGTAATACAGACCGATATCTTGTTCACCATCAAAATCCTTCATTCTTGAGATCTTCCTCTGTTCCATCTCTTAAGCTTCAAGTTTCTCAATGAATTTATTCAATATCAGATTCCCAAAATCCTTTTTATTTCTCAACATCATCAAATACGTGCCCCAAGTTTCATGTGCCAATGCATCAGCCAACTTTTCTACCAACTTTTCATTATCTTTATTGATGCTCACTCTCTTCATTTGGACTAATAGATTGCAATATCTTTCGATGATCTGTTTTGTGCTTTCAGTCCTCAAACCACGAAATAAATCGAATTCTTTCTTCAAAAGTGAGTTTTTGTTCTTGATCATTTCTTTACTTCCAACAAACTTTGATTTTAAAGCTCTCCAAATTGAATATGCACTTCTAGTGTGTTGCAATAAAACCAAAATATCTTCCTTCACAGCTTGATGCAATAGACTAATCATCATCTTTTCATTTTTATATTTCTTTCTATCATCAGCACTTAGATCTTTAATAGCAATCTCCTCTTCCTCATCATTCAAAGGTCTAACATATTTAGTTTCCAAGCATTCCCAAGCATCCAAATAATTTGCTTGCACCCAGTTTTCAAAACGTTCCTCCCATCCTTTATACTCCTCGATATTCATGAGTTTAGTCGGTTTTTGCATAGTGCCTGTTTCATTTTCCATGGTCAAGTTCTGAGTAACACTAGCCGGAGTAGTTGGGGTAGTAGCAAATGCGTTATAAAATTCCTCTTCCATGTTTCGGTTTTCAAGAAATCACAAACAGACTGTTTCAAACGAAATCAACTATCAAGCGGAATACCCTTTGAAGCGAAATTACTCTTTCACACGAAATCAACCTTTCAAACAAAATCCCAATTTCACACAGAATTACCTGTTCAAACGGAATACCAACTTCACACGGAATTACCTGATTTCGTGTGAAACAATACCCTTTCAAACAGAATTACAATCTGAAGCGGAATCACTGATTTCGTATGAACCTGTCAAACGAAAAAACACTTTGAAACGAAATTAGGCTATTTCTGCGAAATCACTAAAGCGAAATTAAATCAATTTCAAACGGAATTAAACTTTCGAACAGTTTTTTCAAAAATTGATCATGTTTTACTTTGAATTAGAGTCTGATTCTTTCTAGGGTTTGTTAAAACACTGATACGCACAATATGTGCGAAAATTAGCTGATTTTAACTGTGAAAAGTTGTTAATTTTGAAAAAGAAGGTGTAGAAATCAGAATTTGCAGCTGAATTGGTAAGAACTCTTCCTCCTGAGCTCTGATACCACTTGTAGGATCGTTTTCAGACCCGAACGAGTCGATCAGAAGAGTTTTTCTCAATACAAATGGCGGAAACAGACGTATCGAGTTCAATTCAGCTAGAATATCACTTTAAACTGTCTTTTGATTGATAACAGAATGATTACAACACTGTAGACACTTCGGCAGAGCTTCGCTACCGGAAACAAGATTGTTACAAATAACTAGGCACATGAGATATTTATAGGCTGCTAATTCCGCTTGAAACAGACTCAAACAGAATCAGATTTCGCACGGAATCACTCAAACGGAATCAACATGTTAATTTCGTTTGAAATGACTCATGTGTTATTTCAAGCGGAATTACCCAGAAACACACATTCTCGTTTTTCGTGCCCTCATCTATCTAGTACAATACAAGACTCGATACAAGACGAATTCGACAGACGCATGCACCAACAAGTAGAACACTAAACAGGATAGTTACTATAATACTCTACAAAGTAGGAAATCTGTCTTTGTTTACTTCGTGTCTAACACTTTTATATATAGTACGAGTCGTTTGGGACCTGGTAACTAAGCAACTGAATATGGTTAACCACTCAGGAAAGATTTTCCTCAACACTTTAGGATTCTTGTGCTTAAATTTATATGGTATTTATAACACCCTATCTTATCCATTGTAGTTGCTACCATAGACCCCATCAATTGACATCTGTTTTACCCCAAAAGGGGAATATGGCGCAAGCTGTAGTATAACCCATTGACCGCACTCTATTTGACAATCATGGAAACCATACCTACCTTATTGGAACTCATGGAGCTCAAGCACAATCAATGTATTCATCGCACAGTTCAGTGCGACAAAGGGGACCTCCCTACATTAGACAATCGAGGTCCATGGAGTATGGAATACATACTATAAGGACGGAGATGACCACTCGATTCTCCCATCCTCAATAGATTGCTGCTTCATTTAGGTACATAGATGACACATGCAAAAAGATTCTTCTCGTCTTTCACCTTACATGCACTCTATCACCCACTACCCACATCACCCCTATCATTACCTCTACACTCTCCATTCCACAGTGCATCCCATCGTTGGGAAGTGCATTTGTACCCTTGAAACCACTCTACGACTGCTATAAGGCCCAATTTTGGTCTCGAGGAAGAGGTTATGAACTCTCGTAGCCTTATTTCTGCGTTTTCACTTTCACACCCGAAATGCAGTAACTGTACACAACTACCATCTTTTGGAAAGTATACCCGTTTTTGTAAAACGAAAGACTATTAAAGAGTTGGAGACTTGAGGAATCAATCATGGAGCAAGGTGAAGAAAAGACCACACCAAATTTTGTATATTACTGTACGACTTATATCCACCAGAGTGAGATGACTCCAAGGAGGTTTTCTTCACAAAACTAATTATAACAGGTTGATATGGTATACATAAAAGTCAGTATTTCCTTAGCAAGACATGGTTGTAACCCATTTTACTTCCCTACAATGGTGTGACGATTTTGGTGTGAAGGATTTGCATAAGCATCATTATGAATTATCTTACCCTTATACTCGTAGTGTGTGACGAATGAGCTGTACTTTCACTCATAAATAACAAAATTTATTTTAAAATATATGTCTAATTTCTTCGATATGTTTCAAACATACGAAGCTCATGGAACGACAACGAAGGAACTCTTGTCAAGCCCAATCGGAACCTTTACGTGCAACACGAGCTGAGCTCGATGCTCTAGTGAACCAGCAAGTCACTAAAGCGATCGTCCAATACGAAGCAAACCACACTGCAAATAGTTGCGGGATGAGAGGAACCATATTGAAAATTGCTCAGGCGATAACTGTTGCCTTAAGTCCTACCGAGGGTGGAGTAATGAGGGAGAAATTGAATAAAAGCCTAGTGAAAAAGAAGACGCATGTGGAGTCTTCTTCGGGTAGCAATAAGAGGAAGTATGCGCATTTCAAGCAAGGCTCTAGATCAAACAACAAACATAAGGAAACCGCTACGACTAAGAAAGTAAAGGCATTCGTTGCCATGACTGAAACGGGTGGTGAGAACTATCAGGGAAAACTACCAAAGTGTGATAAGTGCAAATATCATCACCATGATTTTTGCTAGACCATGATGTGTGACAAGTGAGGGGAGTTAGGTCACCGCACCGAGAAATGTTGGGTAAGCAAAAAGGGTGGCAGAAACGGGTATGGCAATGAGAATGGGAAACGTCAAGGATGCTACGGATGTGGTGAAAAGGGGCATTATCGAAAGGATTGTCCAAAGGAAATCCAAGCTCAGGGGAGAGCTTTGGTGATGTGAGCTAAAGACGCACGCCAAGACCTTAAGGTGGTGACGGGTACGTTCCCTATCAACCACCACTTTGCATCTATTCTTTTTGATATTGGCGCCGACTTTAGTTTTATATTTATAGAACTCAAAAATATGCTTGGCTTAGAGTCCACTAAACTAGATGTCCCTTATTCTATAGAATTGACGAACACAAAATTGTCGAATTAGGAGAAATTATTAGAGGTAGCACACTCGAACTTGGAGCACAAAATTTTTTGTCGGGATGGATTAGTCATCTGACAACCGGGCGGAGGTGGTTTGTCACCATAAAACCATCCGCATCCCCCTTATCCGACGAAGAAATGCTTGTAATCCATGGAGAGAAACACGAGACACCCCTGCGGATTATTAATTGCATGAAGGCACGAAAGTGTCTCCGAAAAGGTTGTATAGCTTTCCTCACCCACGTAGTCGACAAGGAAACCAAGGAGCCGAAGTTAGAAGACATCCCCATCGTGAAGGAGTTTCTAGAAGTCTTTCCGAAGGACTTACCGGGACTGCCTCCACAACGCCAAGTGAAGTTTATCATCGATTTGGTGCCTTGAGCGGCATCGGTGGCGAAGTATCCAAACCGATTAGCTCCGTCCAAGATGCAAGAGCTATCTACGCAACTTCAAGAGTTGCTAGATAAAGGATTTATTAGACCAAGTCTCTCACCCTGGAGAGCTCTAGTATTATTTGTTAAAAAGAAACATGTCACACCCTGACCGCGTTAAAACAACAAAACCGCGGCGGAAACATCGGGGAGTGTCGTGGCAGAATTATCGTTTCATAACCATGGATACAAAAAGTGTTTCGTTTTATTGATAATATTAAACATTAACATTGTCTTAACACAAAACAAACAAGTTACATATCGACTAATATTGTTATTATGTCACTAAGGCCTCGTCCAGATCCTATGTGACTCATGCATCAATAATACCTGAAACATATGTAAAAACAAAGTCAGCAAAGAAATACTGACGAGTACATAGGTTTTATAGGAGTGTCGGATTCATGGCTAGTTTAAATGTTGCAATACTTTATTAAAAACCTTGTTTTGAAAAGAGTATAATATTGCAACTTAATTAACCAACTCAAATCAAGCGGGCTATAGTTTATAAAACCTCGTAGCCATGATTCCTAACCCAAAAACATTTGTTTTATTAAAGCACTTTGTAAAACATCTCGTTAATAAACCTCGTTAATAAAACTCGTTAATAAAACTCGTATGGTTTATATTATTTCGAAAACCTCGTTTCTGTGACATCGTTTCAAAATCGTTTACCCAAGTGAACTAAATAACGCCACGATATGTAATATGTTGAAAACACTTATATATAAGAAGTACCAGCGGTGTATCTACCATGTTTTCATCATATTACACCCGTCCCGTTATCTAAACACTTAACCAAAAACCAATCGTTTATCCAACTCATTTAATCTCGTATGAATCGTTCCCAAATCGATAATTCGTTTAAATCATCCTCGTTTTAAGTGTGAAAACTATTTGTGGTTGCCTCGCTAATAACATTCAAACCTTCGTGACTCGACTACCTCGCTTCTCGTATTAATAAACCACCAAAGGGTAAATTAATATTCAGATTCAGTCATTACCCACCTAACCCACACATAACCATGGGTGCAGTACGATAATGGGATTTGTCAGATCCTATGGTACCATAACCTAATACTGGTCGGCTTGATCAATGCTAATGAATGCCATTCGTTATGTAATTACAACCAACTAGTTTATTCACTTTATTGAAATCGTCATTAGTTTAATATAAACCATCTTAATCGTTTTTGAAATCATCGTTATAATATCGAAAATCGTTTTGAAAACCATCGTTAAAACCTTGAAAACATTTAGCACATATGAATCACCCCAAAACAATTGAAAACGGTAAAATAGGGGAACTATGTACTCACTTGGAGTGCAAAGTATTCTTAATCAATAGAACTTCAACAAACTCGAGCAAACCAGAGAAATCAAACAGCACCTAGTAATCGAATCACTAGTCAAACAATAGACGCCTAAATCGGAAGATCAGACAGAATGAGGTCTTGTAAACCAAATGAGTGTTGGAACTCACGTGATATGGTTTAACAAAGCCTACATCCTAAATCGGAACCTAACCTAAGTGCTTTCGACCCATCGCGACCCATTAAGGTAGCTTACGCTACTTTAACGCGTTGTGCGCGCAAAAGCGCATTCGAGACGTCTAACTAGTCCTATGACAAGTTTTATATGCCTAAACATGTTTAAATATGTTACATAATCAGTTATGTGATAAAAGTTTAGGTTACATATGCTTAATTACCAATTATGCATGAAAAGGGTATTTTGGTAATTTACCTAAGGCATATAAATTACTTATCATACAACTAAATTAAACTAGGTGACCACAAGTTATAACCTTGGAAGTTTATTCACTATGAAACTATGGTCACTAAACATGTTTGGTCGGATCCTAATGATCGACCAAACGGGTCGTGTTCGAAAGTCTAAGCGGGTGTTTAGTCCGGTTGACTTACGACTCCACACAAGCACCAAACTAAAAGTGAAGAGCTAAACATGCTAGAACATGTTTAGTTAAGTTAGAAAACAGGTTTTGATATCAAAACAAACCGTTTTGATACCCTAGAGTAGTTTGGTTACAAAATACGCATAAACACGCATTTTGGCCGAAACTACGACTCGTCACTACGCCTAGTCAACGTGGAAATCAGTAGGTATTGTCACAAGGGACTATAACCATCGTGTTGACCATTGACTGGTCAAAGCTGAAAGTCAAACTTGTTTGACTTTCATGCTTGAAACTCAAGAACAAGCAAGAAGAGGACTTACAAAGGGTCCAAGAAGGATGTTTAATCTAAAATAGCTCAGGTATGAAGTGCAAACACCCCAACTTAGAGCTGATTTCAGATTCAAGTGTGAGAAATGAGCAAGAGGGCCATTCTATTTATAGTAATTTAGGAGTTCTAGGATCAATCCAAGTGTTGTAAAGCTCAAATCTTGGCCATACACTTGTTAATCTAAGGTTGGGCACTAGCAAAACCGGCAAACAAGTCCATAGATTGCAAAAAAAACCATGTCTAAAACCAGTTGCAACAGCTGGAATGGAAGTTTATGAATTCTGTGGTGCTGGTACAAGCTTACGGACCGTAAGGCTATGGTCCATACGGTCCGTAAGGGACCTGCAGACCAGACACTTTCACTTATTTACAGCTTAGCCCCTGCACCTTGTTTCATTGCGTATCGGCACTTCTAATACCCGTCAAACCCATTTTCAAGCTGCACAATGATGTTAAAACATAGGGAACATGAAATATGCTTGAAAACATCTCAGGTGTCGGTTCATTTGGCCGTACGGTTGCGTTGTTCGGTTAATTACGACGGAAGTCGTAACGAACGCAAAAACGATCCAAATTAAGAGACGAATGGATTTTTATTATGCCAAACACTAAAATAAAATATTTTAATGCTTACATAAATTTATGGATGTCCGGATATATTTAGAACGTAAGATATGCACGAAAATGCAAACTTGTGCACTTTTTGATGCTTTTAGTCCCTGAATGACCAATAAAGTTTGTTTTAGCATACCGAACCTCTCAAAGCCTATTTCTAAGCTATATAAAGGATATTTAGGGTATGTTTAACTTATGATCAAGTTTCGGAGTGTTCGTTACTATACAAATCAGTATAGTTTTGCAGTTTGACACAAATAGTCCCTTCGATCGAACAAAGTTGATTTCAACACACCTAACCATACAAAACTTATTTCTAAGTTATGTGGAGGTTATTTAAGCTATGTTAAGCCTATGTCACTATTCCGGAGTGTTTGTCGCATTATACTGACTGTGTTTACGCACCAGTTTACGTATAACCTTCCAGAAAGCGATTTAAAGCTTGAAATTGGAGTCGAATCTAATTGAAATTTCACCAAACACAAATACACACATAATAACATCAAAACACATCTAGTAACACAAAATCATCATTGTTTTACATCGTACAGTTGTCACGAAACAACTGGAGCTTTTACATGTGTATAGGCTATCGAGAGATGAATAAACTCACCATCAAGAACCGATACCCCCATAGTGGAATCGATGATTTGTTCGATCAACTACAAGGATCAGGTTATTACTCTGAGATCGAATTGAGATCGGGATACCATCCACTGAGAATACAAGAAGAAAGCATCCCCAAGACGACTTTTAGAAATCGTTACGGCCACTACGGGCAACACTTATGAACAATTTTGGAGCTTTGAAAAGGAACAACCTTATGCGAAAATTTCAAAAAGCGAATTTTGGATTCGCGAGGTGCAATTCCTCGGTCCCATGGTGAACGAGAATGGGATACAAATTGATCCGGGTAAGATTGAGGCGATCAAGAACTAGGAAGCGCCTAAGACCCCTACTGAGGTACGACAATTTTTGGGATTAGCGGGCTATTATAGACGATTTATGGAGAACTTTTCAAAATTTGCTCAACCACTAACGTCTCTAACACAAAAGGATAAACTTTGTGAAGCGCCTATATTATCCTTACCCGATGGTACCAATTATATCATGGTTTATTGTGTTGCATCACATCAAGGCTTAGGTTGCATGTTAATGCAACGAGAAATGGTCATTGCGTACGCGCCTCGACAATTGAAGTTGCACGAGAAAATTATACCACGCACGATCTTAAGTTAGGTGTATTGATATTAATGTTAAAAATCTGGCGTCACTACTTATACGGAACTTGATGTGCAATCTTTACAGATCACAAGAGTGACATAAACGTAAAAATATGGCGTCACTACTTATACGGAACTTGATGGAAAGTTATACGCAAACTGTTACGTAAACGTAATCAGTTTAATGCGACATACACTCCGGAATAGTGACATAAGCTACACATACCCTAAATAACCTTCACATAACTTAGAAATAAGTTTTGAAGGGTTTGGTATGGCAAAAACGAGTTTACTCGATCATATGGACTATTTGTGACAAACTGCAAAAGTCTGCCGATTCGCGTAGCAACGTACACTCTGGAACAAGGTCATAGGCTAAACATACCTTAAATACCATTTACGTATCTTAGAAACAAGTTTTGAGGGGTTCAGTATGTGAAAATACACCTATTTGATCCTAGGGACTAAAAGCATCAAAACTGCAAAAGTATGCAAACGCGTGCATATCTTACGTTCTGACCATATCCGGACACCGACAAATATTTGTAGTCACTAGAATATTGTATATTAGTGATAGGAATGCAAAAATACCATTCGTCGTGTAATTTGGATTGTTTTCGCGTCCGTTCGAGTTTCGTCATAATTAACCAAAAAACACGATCGTACAACCAAACGAACCGACATCCACGATATTTCCAAGCATATTTCAAGTCCCATATGCTATAAAATCCTTATAAAACCTGAATTTGAGGTTAACAGGGGTAATACGTGTCAAAAACCATCAAAACTTGCTGCAGGGACTAAAATTATCAAAAATGAAACTTTTGACAATACAAGTCTCCCTCACGCCACGCGAGGGCTCCCTGGGGTTCTGGCGCGACACGGGACAGGGACTGTTTTTCAAAACTTTCTATTTCAGTAGCAGCCCTTGTATTTTCAGCTAGTTTTTCAAACTTGTGGCCTTTTTGTGTGATGAGCAAGGATATGATCTAATCTTAGGACACTTGTATTGATCTTGTTCTTCCTTGGAGAACACATAATCCACATGTCAAGATCCTAAAGCTCCTTGAACACTATAAATACCCATGATCATCTGCATTCCAACTTGCTCATTCCCATTCTCTTCTCTCTACAAACTCTAAGTAGAGGCTACCACATTGTTGGAGGCCTCTTACCTGAGTTTTTATAGTCATTTTTCCAGCCTAGAACACTTGTAAGTGTTCTTACTTAACTTGTTTATTGATTTCAAGCGAAAAGTCAAATAGTGTTTGACTTTCGGCTTTGACCATGATTTGGTCAAGTTAAAGTTCAATTGAACTTTGCAACGTGAGCGTAGTCACGATGATTATAGTCCCTTGTGACCGTACCTACTAATTACCACGTTGACTAGTCGAAGTGACTAGTCAAAGTTTAGGTCAAAATGCACGATTATGTGCATTTTACAACGGAACTATTTTCGGGTATCAAAACACTTTGTTTTGATACCAAATCAGTTATCTAACTTAGTTAAACATGTTTTAGCATGTTTAACTCATCACTTCTTGTTTAGTGCTTGTTTAGGTCGTAAGTCAAGCGGTCTTGACAACCACTTAGACTTTCGAACCCGACCCGTTTTGTCGATCATCAGGATCCGACCAAACATATATGGTGACCATAGTTGTATAGGGAATAACATCCAGAGGTTATACCTTATGGTCATTTCGTTTGGTTAGTTGTATGATAGGTAGTTTATATGCCTTTAGGAAATGACCAAAAATGCCCTTTTTGAGCATAAATTCAATTTAAGCATATGTAACCTAAATTTTGACACTTAAACTGATATTGCAACATTTTTAAACTTATTTAGGGATATAAGACTTATCATAGGACTAGTTAGACCATCCGAACGCGCATTTGCGCAAATGACGCGTTAAAGTAGCGTAAACTACCTTAATGTGTCATAACGGGTCAAAAGCACTTAAGATTGATTTCAAATCAGAATGTAGGCTTTGTTAAATCATAACATATGAGTTCCAACACTCATTTGGTTTACAAGACCTCATTCTACCCGATCTCTCGATTTAGGTCCCGATTATTAACATAGTGATCCGATGCCACTTGATTCCATGACTCCCCGAGCTTTGTTAGTTCACTAGATCAAGGATACTTGCAATCTCAAGTGAGTACATAGAGTCCACTCTTTTACTACTTTCAATTGTTTTGGGATAACTCATATGTGCTAAATGCTTTTCAAGTTTTCAAAACAAAGACTATGGTTTATATAAAATACGATGATTTCAATAATTTGAACGAACTTGTTTGGGTGTTTGTCGAAAGAAGATTTCATTAGCCTTGATCAAGCTGACCAGTAGTATGTTATGGTACTATAGGATCTGACAAATCCCGTTATCTGGCTATCCACTAGATTTGGTGGATAGTTTGGGGTAATGACAAAATCTGTTATTTTAACAAACCCTTTAGTGGTTTGTTAGTCGAGTTAAAGATACCCTTAGGTGGTATAGTCGAGTCACACAGGTTTGAATGTATTCATTAAAGAATGACCAATAGTTGTATTTCACAATTAAAACATGAACGATTTAACGATGGTTTATAACACGGACGATTTGAATGATTTGAACGATTAGAACAATTAGAACAATTGGGACGATTGGTTTTTATAACACAAACGATTTGTAACAAGGACGATTTGGATGATTGGTTTATGGTAAGTGATTAGGTAATGAGGCGTGTGTAATGTGATGAAAGCATGGTGGATACGCCGCTGGTACTTCCTATATATAAGTGCTTTTATCACATTACATGTCGTAGCGTTATCTAGATCACTTGGACGAATGTTTTCAAACAATGTCATGCAACGATGTTTACTTAAAGATATAAACCATACAATGTTTACTTTCAAAGATGATTTACTACTTGGTTTTACAAAGTCAAATGTTTTCAGTCAAGATTCATGGCTACAATGGTTTTGGTTTTACATAAATCAACTTGTAAAGTTGATAAAACATATTGCAATATTAAACACTTTTGATTTCAAGGTACATACTCGACAACTCTCGTAGTTGGACGAAGTATTGCAATACGAATTTAATTCCATGAATTTGACATACAAAACCTATGTACTCGACGGCATTTTTATGCTGACTGTTTTTCACATATGTTTCAGGTTCTATGATGTGCCGATTGTTGATTGTTTGCTCCACATGGGATGGACGCGGGCATTAGTGACTTAAAACTTGAAAGACAATTGTTGTACTTGTTTGGTATATATCAAAAACTACGTGTCTATTAATGAAGTAAAACAAAACTTCAATTACCATGTGTTGTGAAACAATGATTCTGTGACATGACTCCCCGATGTTTCTGCCGTGGTTTGTTGTATTTCGTGGTCGGGGTGTTACAGAAAATTTGGTATCAGAGCTCATGGTTATAGGGAATTAGGTTATTAGAAATGCACATGACCTAGTCTATAACCTTCCTAGGACCCTAACGCGAGTTTCTTGGGTTTAGATTCTTAATACAATACCAATCACCTAACCTATAACGCGAGTCTCTCGAGTCAAAATTTTTCCAAAACATCACAAGAAATCACCTATCCTTAGATGATTTGTTTTAGGCTTTTAAGCCTTTGTTGTTTCCAAAATCTTGTCAAAGTTTGGGCTTTAAATGTGAACATGTGCAATCCGGAAGGGTGGGTGCCTGTACTCTGAGTTTTCTGTCTAAGACTAGAGTGTTTGTACAAATCCACATAACCAGACCAGTCACTCTTACCTGGGAACTCTTCGGGTGATTGTCCACCTATAGGCTAAAGCATATCTTCGCGATACATTATAAAGACCTACTTACTTTGATTAATCACCATGATGTTTGTTTGTTTTAGTTAACCAACAAATGGTCACAAATCCAAATGTCAATCTCACATGTTTCCCATGTTTCCTTATTCTTTTAGAATGCCTCCTAGGCGCGATCAAACTCAAGATGTTGCAATAGCAGCCTTGGTCGCTCAGCAAATCGTTGTTGTGCTCCCAAACCTTGTTACTCAGATAAATCAAGTGAACAACAACAATAACAATAACAATGCTTAGTGCAATTACAAGACATTCAATTCGGCCAAACCGCTTAGATTTTCTGGGTCTGAAGGAGCTACTGGGCTCCTATAATGGTTCGAGAGTTTGGAAAGCACATTCTGACACGTTCAATGCCCAAACGAGCGAAAGGTTGAGTTCAAACCTGGGGAGAGCTTCAACCTCTAATGATTAAGGAATTATGTTCTCATCATGAACTCAGGGCACTGGAAAGGGAATTCGACGATCTTAAACAAGATAGCGGTGAACATCGAGCCTACACTGATCGTTATGAGGAACTAAGTCTGTTATGTCCTACAATGGTTACGCCTTTGGATAAGGTAATTGAAAAGTACATTGATGGCCTCCCTGACCCAGTTCAGGACATTGTTATTGGTAGCAACCCTACCACAGTTAGACAGGCCATTGAGCTATCCGCTACCCAGATTGAATCTCAAGTTAGGAAGGGTAAACTTTTCCGGAAAGGCGATAAGAAACCATCGAAAAAGACTACACAAGAAAAATCAAAGGATAACAAGACTGAATCCTCCAAGAAGTCAAAAGAAGCGTAAGGCTTCACAGAACTTCGCTATAGTTGCTCAAAACAATCAAGCTGCCCCTAACCAACCAGCTCAACCTCCATTGAAAAAGCCATACAATGGAATTGCACCTCTGCGCAACCAATGTAACCTTCATCATCATGCCAATGTATGTTGCCTCAAATGCCTAAATTGTGGGCTTGTTGGTCATACAACTAGGGTTTGCCGAGTTGCGACTACACAAAATCAAGTTGTTAACAACCCTGCTCAAGCTCATTTTCCACCAGGTTCTTGCTACAACTGTGGTGAGATGGGGCATTTTAGAAACAATTGCCCAAAGTTTGTTAATGCAAATTCAGCCCGTGGATGAGCATTTGGCTAACTGGAAGACGATGCTGCTTTGAAACGAGTGAACTTTATGTTTTACTTCTTTTATCCAAGAACCTTGAAACAATTAGTTTGGTTTATGAATAAATCTTTATTCTCACGTCGATGTACGAAAAAAATGTGGTCACTTGTATGAATGGCATACCCCTATGATACCGACACCAAGGAACCATATTCTTTGCAAGACAAACTACTCTTGTAGTTCTTCCATTTTTGTGATCGCTCGCGATCTCCATAAAATCCTAAGTACTTGTTTTTCTACGAAACAGAGTACAAGGTACAAGTTATAACTCTTGTCAAATACTCAAAGTATCGCTTTAAATCCTTGCTTGGATATCTAAGGGTACTTTTCATAAGTCCTTAATTGGTCTTATGTGATATGTCTATGTACATATCATTACATTCTGGTTTTCATGATAATGTACATAGTATATGATTTCAAAAGAAAAAAAAACATCATACATGATTTCAAAAACATTTCATATGGTTTAAATTTTTTTTTGACATGGTATATTTACCTAATATACAAAGTGCATAATTTCAAAAAACATTATCCATGTTTTCAAAAACCTTATACATGATTTTAAAGGCATCTCACATGGTTTTAAAACATTTTTATTTACCTGATATACCTAGTACATGATTTCAAAAACATTACATAAGGTTCCAAAAAAATCAAACATGTTTTCAAAGATTCCATGCATAATTCTCAAGGACACTCTGCTTCGTATGTTGACTTAACATGCCTGGCACATTGATTTCAAGGATCCTTTTGCTTCATATGCTGGCCTAGTATATCTAGCACCTTGATTTCATGAACACTTTACTTCGTATGTTGACTTAGCATACCTAGTATATGGTTTTCAAAACATCTTCGCCACACATATTCCAAATCCTTATAAGGTCTTCCTATCATCATAGTTAGGTCCTTGTGGATGTTTAAAGCCCAAAATCAAAGTCCTTAATTGGATTCTTGGTGTGCTTTAATACGTATGTTACGATTCAATAAGGACAAAACCGAATCCTTATAAATCTTTATAGATAGATTCTTGAGGGTGTTTAAAGTACTAAATGTAGTCCATTGATTAGATTCCTGGTGTACTTTAAATTAATGTGTACAAATCGACGACAAGTAGATAACAAGTTGATAACCAAGTTGATAATTATGTGATTATATGTTTATGTGTGATCCAAATGCTCGGTATCCAAATCCTTGTAGAATCTTCCATATCTTCATATGATGGATTTTTAAAAAGGATATCCAAAAGTACTATCTTAAATCCTTAACGGGCTTCTATGCAATAGTTAAGACCCCTGGATTTTAAAGTACTATTCCAAAGTTAAAGAGATTGATTCGTCAATCTAGTTAAAGAGATCATGTGTTGATCTAGTTAAAGAGACCCTATGGTGGTCTAGTCAAAGTTATCACAAGATTATTCGTTTGATTCTTTCCCCTACACATTATAAAATAAATTGTGCGGACCGTGCAAGGAATTACGTAATTATGGATGCATACATAATTATGGAATTTAGTGCACAGAAACCACAGCAAGTTTTGTCATATGTGTTAACTTAAACAAGAAACAAAAGTTATCTATATTCATTTTCGTTTCTGATGAAATATCCACTGAGGAAAAATGAACTAGCTACTCATTTTTCGCTTCTGAAAGAGATATCCATTGGGAAATGAATAATGCATTCGAGAACCACATTCATTTTCCTTTCTGATGAAGTATCCACTGAGGAAAATGAACTATCCGTTCGTTTTCGCTTCTGAAGAAATATCCCCCGAGGAAAATGAATAAATTCATTTCGCTTCTGATGAAGTATCCACTAAGGAAAATGAATTATCCATTCATTTTCGCTTCTAAAGAAAAATCAAATGGGGAATGAATAATCATGTATTAGTTCTTTCATTTCCACTTCTGACGAAGTATCCACTAAGGAAAATGAATTATCTATTCACTTTCGCTTCAGAAGAAATATCCATCAGGGAAATGAATAATCTATACAATAATTCTTTCATTTCCACTTCTGACGAAGTATCCACTGAGGAAAATGAATTATCCATTCATTTTCGCTTCCGAAGAAATATCCATCGGGGAAATGAATAATCTATACAACAATCCTTCATTTCCACGTCTGACGAATTATCCACTGAGGAAAATGAATTATCCATTCATTTTCACTTCCGAAGAAATAACCACTGGGAAATGAACAACTTATACTGATGCGTGTCAAGTGTGATATGCTTTTATGTATATTTTAAGCCCTTTTTTTTACACTTTAGCCAAGTTTTAAATTTATAAAACACTATATTTTACTAACACTAAACACACATATGGGAAAGTGCACCCATCGTGAGCGTAGTATAGCGTTGGTAAGATACCGAGGTCGTCCAAGGACACAAGAGCTTTTAATACCGGTTTATCCTCAACGTCTAATCAAATAAAAAATTTAGAAAATGTTTTAAATATGAAAATTAAAAACTAAAAATGTTGAAAATAAAACTAAAAGAAAAACAGATAGACAAGATGAATCACTTGGATCCGACTCGCCTTTAGTGTAACCTTTGATGATTTCCGCACTTTTGCACTTTTTAAGAGATTATCTTAGTTATAGTAGTAGGCCCCTCTTTTGAATATGACGTTACCCTCAACCCAGTAGTTTGAGTCAGCAAGGATACAATCCTAAAGGGTCGGAATATTGAAAGATAATTAATTAAGTTATTAATGCGTAATGTGGTAGGCTCGTCTTTTGAAGGTCACGTTACCCTCGGCTAAGTGGTTTAAGTCAGCAGGGATACAATTCCAAGTAGTCGGGTTAATGTATTAATAGTAGTTTACATATGAGGGGATCAAGCCATTCGCACCCCAGCCATCCAATACCAGTGGGTATTGAAGGAGGTCCTAGTAAGCTTGACCCAGGTCCTTGCAGGATCTATACACTAAACAAGGCATCAACCTTACCAAACCATTCCCTTAACCCCCGACTAGGTAGCCAACATATCTCTATATAGACCGTAGAGATATGAATGGTGTAAATCTTTTATTTTATATAGACAGTAAAATAACGCCAAGACACCACAGACAAATGATAAGGAAGTTTCACCTTCAATATAAGAAACCAGTTATTAAAGTCATTAATACAAAACCAAATAAAAATTGCGAAAAGATTAAAAGTCAAAAGTATTACACTAAATGCTTATCTTCACCAGGTGATGTAAGAGACTTAGGCAAACATGGCCTTTGATTGTCAAGAACTTTTACTATCAATCTTGGATCCCGAGATTACTACACACACTCTATGATGGATGATGGGTGATGGTGGTGGATGTGGGTTATAGTGGTGGTGGAGTGTTGGTGAAGTGGGAGAGAGGTGGTTTGCCAAGGGATGCCTTTGAAGTTAACCAAGCATCTCTATTTATAGCCTTCACAGAAGCCCGGACACGGCCCCGTGTCCATTGGGCATGGCCCCGTGTCCATCCTCTTTCTCTTCCTTCAATCATTGAAATTTGTCTGCATTAGTTCCACACGCCCCCGTGTCCGCTGGGCATGACCCCGTGTGCGGAAGTGTATCTATACTATCAAGATTTGCTTGGATTCTGTGAATTTTAGCGTTGACCACGGCCCGTGTTGAGCTGGGCACGCCCCCGTGTCGGGAATAGAAGCTCCTATAGCTTTATCCTTTCTGCAGACACTTGGCCACGCCCCCGTCCACTGGGCATGGGGCCTTGGTCAGCCTTCTGTTTTCTTATTTTTGCTTGGGAAGATGCCGTCGAGGGGTCGGGCATGCCACGTTTGTTCCTTTTCTTTTATTTATGTTAGATTTTGCTGTGTATTTGTTTCTTTTGTTCATTTACGCTCATTTAATCCTGAAAATACAAAAGGTAGACAAAAGCACACTTTTTCCAACATTAGCACTAAAAAGGGTTAGTTTTATGCCTCATTTGATGTAATTTATATGTTGCATTTAACACATATCAAATACCCCCACACTTGAATCTTTTCTTGTACTCAAGCAAAACTCTTTATAATGTGGCTTACACTCCTAAATGGAATGGGTAGAAGAGAAGTTTTGGGCTTGTCTTGAGTGTCGGGAATCCAAGATCTTTATTAGGCTTTATTTTTATGTTATTTACAATCCTATTCGTTATAATTTATTTAGAACGTTTCATAAGAGAAATTACTTATTTGGGCATAACATGCCTCTTTAAAATTCCATTTATATACAAGTTCACATACCTCACGGGAGATCACTTAACACTCGGCCGAAGATGTATTTTTGTGAAACACTCGAGACCGGCATGGAACTTACTTCTATCATATGCTTGCCAAGCAATCAATCCTCCTCCATTTTAACTAAAAACCTTTGTAAATATCAAGAGGACTTGGGAAAGGGTTAGGCTTGGGTTAAAGGTAGGTGGTTTTCGGTTAGTGGTTAGTAAAAGGGCGAAAAGCGTCGGTTATCGTAAAACCTTTTGTTTTTGTGACTTTTATTCAAAAAAGCATTTTCAAACAAAGTTTGTTTTGAGGAACTTGTTTGTTTATTGCTATACTTCTTTTTTTTTTATAAGGGATGTCACATGAAGACCGAGCTTTTTACTAAGATAAAGGGTTAAAAATAAAAAAAGGTTTTGGTGGGTAAAGGGTGTTTGTTTTGTGGGTTTAGAAACGAAAAGGTTTAGTCTCAAAGGGGTTAACTAGGGGAGTTTGGGTAGGTGATAAAAAATGGAAAAATAATGGTGTACAAAAGAAAAAGGGTTAGTCCTAATGCCTCCATCATTTACTTACTTGGGTTTAAGTTGGTAACGACCGGGAATGTATCGTCATGGCAAGTTCTAAACTTGTAAGTGTCACACCCCGACCACGTAGAACAACAAGACGTGGTGGAAACGTCGGGGAGTGTTGTAACAGAATTAATTGTTTCACAACCATGGAAATTAAAGTTACGTTTTATTTATCAAACAAGAGAGTTATATTGTCTTAAGCAAGAAACAAAGAGTACATAACATAATTAAACTAAGTCTATCTTCATTTTAAGTCTCTAAGGCACAGGTCCGCCCTAATGTCACGCTCATCATCCTAAGCAACAACTCCTGAAAACACATGTGAAAATAGGTACGTCAGCATAAAAATGCCTGTGAGATACATAGGTTTTGTGAAAATAGGATTCATGACTTAAGTTTAAGAAAATGTTTAATAAAATTTAGTCATGAACCTTGTAAAATGTTTTGTTTTGTAAATTATTTTAAAAAGCGATAAGATCAGATGATATGTATAAATAAAAGAATAATATATGGTTAAATGAATACCCAAGTAAAATGAGTTGTATAAAGTAAACTGTTTTGTAAACCAAAGTCTTGTGAAAAGCGTGTTACTTGTGTAAAATGTATAAGTCCAAAATGAATGATTTAAATAACGCTATGATATATAATATAATACAAACACTTATATATAGGAAGTACCAGTGGCGTATCCACCGTGTTTGTATCATACTACTCACATCTCGTTACTTAAGTCACTTAAACAAACCACCAATGTATAAAGTGTATGTTTAAACCAATTGTCAAAAAGTCCTTGTATAAACCATGTCAAATGTTAAAAGTCCAAATGTAGCCAAGTAATGTGCAACAATCGTTATGTATGGTAAGTAAGGTGTTGTTACATAACCCAAATGTAAAAGAATGTACAAAACAAAGTATTTTGAATATATCAAAAAGTTATGTTTTGCAAAGTAAATGCATGTTTTATTGATACAAAAACTTATGTGGTAAGTTAATGCATACATTCAAGCCTTGAGACAAACGGATAACCCTAAGTCAAGGTTATCAAAAGAAATGTTTTCGGATTCAGTCATTCCTTACATCCAAACAAACCCAGGATGTCAGGAACGGGATTTGTCAAGTCCTATGGTACCACTACTTACTACCGAGCGGCGTAGCTAATGTTAATGAAAGTATATAAGTCCCGTTTGTACAAACCAAATGTCATACCGATTGTAAACATGTTAAATGAAAACAATGTGCTAAGTATGCTAAGTTAACATACAAAGCAGAAAAGTCATGTAAATCAATGTGCTAGCATGCTCAGTCAACATACATTGCAGAAATGTAAAGTAAAACAATGTACTAAGTATGCTAAGTAAACATACATAGCAAAATAATGTAATGTAAATCATGTACTATAAATGTACTAACGAACATAGCAAGTATATGATGTGAAAACATGGAAAGCATGAAAGTAACAAGTAGGCACATGTGTTTCACCCCAAAACAGTTTGAAAACAGTAAAAGAGGGGTCTATGTACTCACTTGAGATTGCTTAGTAGTCCTTGAGTAACAACCAAACAATGCTAGAGATCACGGAAATCAAACGGTACCTAATATAGGTAACTATGTTAATAAACCGGACCTAATATCGGAGGATCGGATAGAATGAGGGTTCGTAAACCAAATGAGTGTGGGAACTCATGTAATATGGTTTAACAAAGCCTACATACTAAAATGAAACCTAACCTAAGTACTTACGACCCGTTTAGGTAGCTTATGCTACTTTAACGCGTCGTTCGCGTAAAACGCGTTCGGAATGCCTAACTAGCCCTATGATAAGTAAAATATGCCTTAACATGTCTAATATTGTTGCTAAATTAGTTTAGATATAAAAAATTATGTTACATAGGCTTAAAATGAATTTTGGCGTAAAAAGGGCATTTTGGTAATTTACCTAAGGCATATAAACTACCTATCATACAACTAACTAAACGTCGCGACCATAAGGTATAACCTCGGATGGTTATTCTCTATATACTATGGTCACCTAAAGTGTTTGGTCGGATCCTAATGATCGACCAAATGGGTCGGGTTCGAAAGCATAAGCGATTGATTAGATCGCTTACCCTCACGACCCTAGACAAGCACAAAACTAAAAGTGACGAGCTAAGCATGTTAAAACATGCTTACCTAAGTTAGAAAACAAGTTTGGTATCAAAACAAACGGTTTTGATACCTAAAAGTAGTTTGGTTACAAAACACGCAAGAATACGCATTTTGGCCGAAACTACGACTCGTCACTGAGCCTAGATAACGTGGTAATCAGTAGGTATAGTGTCAAGGGACTATAAACATCATGATTACGCTCACGTTATGAAGTTTAAACGAAATTTTCATTGACCATAAACTGGTCAAAGTAGAAAGTCAAACGCAGTTTGACTTTAACGATAAAAACGAACGAAAAGAACGAAAGAATACTTACAGAAGGTCCCCGCAAGCTCTTGATCCGATTTACTCTCAGGTATGAAGCATAAACTTCAACTTAGAGAGCCAAAATCAGATTCAAGTGTGAGTTTGCAAGGAAATGAAGGTGGGTATTTATAGGAATTCAAGAACCGTTAAGATAGTTCATTGAAAACTGAGCTTTGATCTGGACCTTACATGTGTGCCCATGGTTTTTTAAAACCATGGGAGCCCCTAATAATGGACTAGGTTCTTTGAATACCAGCCCATGGTTTTTCAAAACCATGGGTTAAAACCATCAACACTTCAAAATGGACGAGGTTCATTGAATCTGGTCAGAAATTTCAAAAATGGTCCCTGCACTTGTAAAACTTGATTTTTTTGCACTTTTAAGCCCCGTTAACCCCATTTCAAGGCTCTAAAATAAAGTTAAAGTATAGGGAACTCAAAACATGTTCAAAAGTATCTCGGATGTCGGTTCGTTTGGTCATACGGTTGCGTTATTCGCTTAATTACGACGGAAGTCATAACGAACGCAAAAATAAAAGGATCCAAATTAAGCGACGAATGGAATTTATCATGCCAAACACTAACATAAAATATTTTAATGCTTACATAAATTTTTGGATGTCCGGATGTATTCAGAACGTAAGTTATGCGCGAAAAAGCAAACTTATGCACTTGTTTTGACGCTTTTAGTCACTGAATGAGCATAAAGTTTATTTTAGCACACCGAACCCATCAAAGCCTATTTCTAAGCTATGTAAAGGATATTTAGGGTGTGTTTAACTTATGATCTTGTTTCAGAATGTTCATTACACTTCAAATTGGCATACTTTCGCAGTTTGTCGAATTTAGTCCTTGTAGGCGATTAAACTTGTTTTTGCCATACCAAAGCCTTCAAAACTTATTCCTAAGTTATGTAAAGGTTATTTAAGGTATGTTAAGTATATTTTGATGTTACGGAGTATTTTTTGCGTTAAACTGACTACGTTTATGCACCAGTTTGCGTATAACTCTCCAGAAAGCGATATAGAGTTTGAAATTGAACAAAAGTCAAAACATGAAAAATGTCAAACATAAACAAACAAACATTGGGATCAAATAACTTCGTTTTATTGATAACTAAACTGTTTACAATGATTACAGACACAGGTGTCACAGTCTCCCCTACTTGTGGAAATTTCATCCCGAAATTTATTTAGAGGAAACTCGTGAGAATAGATGCGGATACTTCGCCTTCATTTGATCTTCATGTTCCCAAGTAAACTCAGGTCCACGCTTAGATTCCCAGCGAACTTTGACCAATGGAATGCGCTTGCGTTTAAGCCACTTGACTTCACGCTCCATAATTTCCACAGGTTTCTCAACAAATTTCAGTGTTTTATCAACACGAATTTCGTCAAGTGGTATGTGGAGGTTCTCATCAGCAAGACACTTCTAGAGATTGGATACGTGGAAAGTTGGATGAACGTTCCCATGTTGAGGAGGTAATTCAAGTCTGTAGGCTACCTTACCGATTATTTCGACGATCTTGAATGGTCCAACGTATCTAGGTGAAAGTTTTCCTTTCTTTCCAAATCTGATCGCACCTTTCCTAGGTGAGACCTTAAGTAATACGCGATCACCGACTTGAAATTCCAAGGGCTTGCGTCGTTGGTCCGCGTAACTCTTTTGACGGCATCTAGCTGTCTGAAGGTTATCACGAACTTTCTTAACCTTATCAGTAGTTTCTAAAATGAGGGCAGGTCCAGTAAGCTGAGCCTCACCGATCTCATTCAAGCAGACTGGTGAACGACATTTTCGACCATAGAGAGCTTCGAAAGGAGCCATGTTGATGCTGGAGTGATAACTGTTGTTGTAGGAGAATTCAATTAACAGAAGATGTGAATCCCAACTACCACCAAAATCGATCACACAAGCTCTAAGCATATCCTCCAGAGTCTGGATTGTTCTTTTAGATTGACCATCCGTTTGCGGATGATAAGTTGTGCTCAGATTAAGTTGGGTCCCCATAGCAGATTGCATGGTTCTCCAAAAATGAGAAGTGAAGCGAGCATCTTTGTCAGAAATAATGTTCAAAGGAACACCATGTCGAGATACAATTTCATCCACATAGATTTTAGCAAGTTTGTCAGCAGAAAAATCCTCACGGATTGGCAAGAAATGCGTTGAGTTAGTAAGACGATCAACAACTACCCAGATGGCATCATGACCTTTCTTTGAGCGCGGAAGTTTGGTAATGAGATCCATAGTAATGTTTTCCCATTTCCAAACTGGGATCTCTGGTTGCACTAATAAACCAGAAGGACGTTGATGTTCAGCCTTAACCTTAAGACAAGTAAGGCATTTTGATACATATAAGGCAATGTCTTTCTTCATACCAGGCCACCAATACTGAATACGAAGATCCTTATACATCTTATCTGAGCCAGGATGAATAGAATAATGAGACTTATGGGCTTCATCCATAAGCAAGGTGCGAAGATCATTTTGGCTTGGGACCCACAAACGGTCCATGAAGTAATACGATCCATTTTCCTTCAGTTCAAGGTCAGGTGTTATGTGATAGGGAAATTCCTTATCCATAAAACCTTGTGAAACACAAGTGTGTTGAGCCTGAGTGATGCGTGCTTGGATATCGGACCGAGCTTGAATATCAGGTTGAACAAGAACACAATGAAGCTTAGTACGTTCCTTACGACTCAAAGCATTGGCTACGACATTCGCCTTACCAGGATGGTAGCGAATTTCGCAGTCATAGTCGTTTAGAAGCTCAACCCAATGTCGTTGCCTCATGTTGAGTTCTTTCTGATTGAAGATATGCTGGAGACTTTTATGGTCTGTGAAAACCACACATTTTGTACCGTACAAATAGTGTCTCCAGATCTGTAGAGCGAAGACAACTGCACCCAACTCAAGATCATGAGTGGTGTAGTTCTTCTCATGTATCTTCAACTGCCTTGATGCATATGCTATGACTTTGTTCCTTTGCATGAGAACACAACCAAGACCCAAGTTTGATGCATCACAATACACTACAAAATCATCATTACCTTCAGGCAATGAGAGAATAGGCGCATCACAAAGCTTCTGCTTCAAGTTTTGAAAAGCTTCCTCTTGTTTGAATCCCCAATCAAAGGGTTTGTTCTTCTGAGTTAGAGTAGTTAGAGGAACTGCGATCTTCGAGAAATTTTCAATGAAGCAGCGATAATAACCCGCCAGACCAAGAAAAGAACGAACATCAGTAGGAGTAGTAGGCGTATCCCAATCCTTAATCGCACTGATCTTGGAGGAATCTACATGAATACCTTGTTCGTTGACAATATGTCCTAAAAATTGAACTTCTTTAAGCCAGAATTCACACTTGGAGAATTTGGCGAAAAGTTGCTCTTTCTTTAGGAGTTCCAGAGTAAGACGAAGATGTTGCTCATGATCAGCTCGCGTCTTAGAATAAATCAAGATGTCATCAATAAAAACGATGATGAATTTATCTAAATAAGGCTTGCAGACGCTATTCATTAACTCCATGAAAACAGCAGGAGCATTAGTCAACCCGAAAGGAATAACTGTGAACTCATAATGCCCATAACGAGTGCGGAACGCTGTCTTGGGAATATCTTCTTCATACACACGAAGTTGATGATACCCAGAACGCAGATCAATCTTCGAAAAATAAGAAGCGCCCTGTAGCTGATCATGTTAGGACCGGTTTTGACTTCAAACGATTGCGTAACGACACGGAATCCATGAACGTGCGTGACCGAACACACTAGATGTACAATTTACCGTGATTCTTATTGATCAGTTTGACAATTACACGTTCCAAGAATCACCTTTTGCACTTTCTCTCTCTAGTTTCTCTCTCTAGGATCCAAGCTCTCCAAAGTAGCAAATGTGCAAAAGTCTTCATCTCTAACACTAAGAGATCTATTTATAGGCCAAGGAATAAGGAGGTTCTCCTTATTTACAAATATGCCACCTTGCCTTTTCTATTAAGATATTACAATAAAAGCACTAAACTTCTTCTGTTTCTACTACGAAAGGAATTGACGGAGGCGATAGACATAAATGCACCAACAGACCCCCCCTTGGATATTGCCGTAGTCAATCCGTAGTCAAACTCGTAGCGACTTTTCTTTCTTTCTTTTTCTTGAGTCTTCTTGAAAGTTTGACGTCTTCAGCAAACACAGATTCCCTCTTTCTCGAACAGAATCCCGGTGGATCTGTCTTGAGCTTCAGCTCCCCCTTTCAGTAAACTCTTCAGGCTCCCCCTTTCGTCAAGCTTCCGTGCTTTTGGGATGGACACCTGGCTTTCTGGATACAAGCTCCTTTCGGATAGTTTCCTGGCACCTTGAATGCAAGCTTCCTCTTGCGTTGAGCTTGTCTTCAGACTCCCCCTTAGACTCAGCTATTGGGATCGTAGTCTGGCTTTCACAGGTTCACAAGTTCAGGATCAATTCCTGGCTCTATTCTACATCTGCTCAGGATTTGAAACCTGGTTAACCTGCACATCCTCCTCCTCAACATAAATTTCACAAATTTATAAATTTGACAAATTTAAGAAACCACTTGAAATTATCGTTCAATTATTAACAATTTTTATCAAGATCAAACTTTCTTTTGAAGACATTTATTTATAACACCTTTCATTTCAAAAACAAACTCTTTCAACCAGTAGTTGTTCATCATGTTTATCACTCAGAATTTTGAATATCAGCTCTTCAACATCAGTTGTCGAAAATCTTTTTGAATTTTCAAATATCTATACTAAAACACAATCTTTTTGGGTATTTGTTTTTAGAGAAATGCAGTAAAGAAATATATACAGACAATATTTTTGTGAGTTTGTGTAAGAGGATCATATCAGTTCATGAGACAAATCACAAGCACCGTTAAACTTTTAATCATTTTAAGTTCTAAACGATTCACGTTGATTGACGATATATTTGTCTTCTTAAGCTCAATCTAAAAACTTTCGAAATGCTTACTGATACGTTAAGGTATATTAATTTTGCACTAAATTCTTATGGACCCCACGATCTCAGCATATCCCCTCATCATGCAATACACTGACTCAAGTAATGCCTTTAAACTTTTATCAACTGTGATATGTGCGAAAAACAAAGCAGAATGTTTAAACATTAATAATCAGGTCGATACTTCCGTATACGCAGAGAAAGTCCAATGTTTAAACAAAATAAGAAAATAAAACAAGTTGAAATTGTTTAGGCTTTAACCACCAGGTCGATACTCCCGTATACGCAGAGGTGATCCAAAGCTTAAACGAAACACCAAAGAAAATAAAGCAGAACGTTTAGGCAATAACATCCAGGTCGATACTCACGTATACGCAGAGGATGTCCAATGCTTAAACAAAATAAAAAAAAACAAGTTTAAATCTTTGCAAAAAGAAAACACAGAATCACAACGATTTTTCAGCAAAGTTGTGAAAGTTCACAAACTGGTCGGTTTTTATGCTCTTTTAGCATTCAGCGATTAGTGAGTAGGTACACAATCACGAAGGACAAAAGTAAGTACTATGCTTTCAACCATGTTTCCCACTAGAACTTGGCTTTTTTATTTAAGTTTGTATCATTATCGCAAATCTACTAGTCTAGCTGAGCCTATCGTCACATCCTTAGTGAAACCATTTATCACATTTGACATTTCATTTCTTTAGCATGCTGTGATAGTCCACTGATTTACTATCATTTCCTCTTATTCACAACAAAACTCATTTTTTCTTTTTCAATGTTTTTGGCATTTTCAAAATTTCTATTTTTTTTTTAAATTTCTCTCCCCCTAAAAGCAAAATATGTTTCAATTTTGATTTTCTGGGAAAATTTGAAAACAAACTATACAAGAAAAGTGACAAACTGATATCAAGTCGCTTCAATTCGCCATTCACTTGGCATAAACAATCAGAACTCCCCCTGACAACAAACTATTTTCCCATTTAGATTTCAAAACACTTAAGTTTGTTTTAATCAA
The DNA here is from genome assembly GCA_030545235.1 of Helianthus tuberosus. Taxonomy (NCBI): domain Eukaryota; kingdom Viridiplantae; phylum Streptophyta; class Magnoliopsida; order Asterales; family Asteraceae; genus Helianthus; species Helianthus tuberosus. The sequence goes on along the minus strand of CM060420.1, from coordinate 22,557,361 downwards.
AATGGTTTTTCCGGAAAATAAGTTTTGTTTGTCTTTTCACAAACTTGGGGTGGTTTCATCACATTGTTTTCTCATCATCATTTGAAAAATTTAACATTTTTAGGATCTATCAACAATACCTCTTGAAAGTTAGTTATTTCAAGTACAAATTAATGTCCTTGATTAACCACTTGTATGTCAAAATATCACAGTTACCAACCTGTGAATTTCTCAAGAAAGATGTCGATTCCTACTCCACACTTACCAACCTGGGAGTTCCGGCAAGTCAGGTTTTTACTTGATCAGATTCACCCAAGCCAGACCAGCCTTGGGTGAATTTGACAAGTCAGATTCATCACTTTTTACCTCAATTTGTGGCTATTCTGACTTTGACAAGTCAGATTCATTGCCAACACGTGGCTCTTTTGCTTCCGAAGAAACAAATTCCTTGTCAGAAGATGGCTCTTTTGTTTTCACTGAAACAAATTCATCGCCATTTTCTATTGGAACCCAATGCTTACAATTTTTAAGCTTTCCAAACTTGTCAACCTGTGATGTACAAATTATTTCACAGTCTTTTTCATACTTAAAAACTTTGATAAAAGCTTTGTCTGGAAAATTAACTTTATTTGATTTTTCATTGTTTTGATTAGTTAATTTTTCTTTCTGTATCTTTTCTTTTGTCCTCAGATTTGTATCTGATGAATTCGTTTTGCTTGAATGATCCTTGTTAGTTGAGCAAATCGATTCATCAGAACTTTTTCTCGGATTATCAGTTGTACCCGAGGACAAAATCTTTTCTAAATACTTTCTTTCTTTCTTTCTTTTCTCCGAAGACAAAATCTTTTCTAGATACTTTATCGCTTTCTTTCTCAGTCTATCTTTCTGCCCTTGTGATAATTTCACTTTCTGTTCTTTGGGCTTTTCTTCAATTGTAGGATCATGAAACGACCTAACGAGTCGATCAGAAGAGTGCTCAGACAGAATCAGAGGCGGAATTCATTGATTCGGTCTTCATTTAGCTTGGATTCACTATTAAATGTCTCGTATATTAATCTCTGAACAATTTACAATCTGGAGACACTTCGACAGCACCTCGGCGTCGGAAACTAGAATCTTACAAATGAATCCGTTTGAAGGGTATTTATAGGAGAGACCCTGTTCGTTTGAAGGTGACATGGCACTCTTCAAACGGTTACACTTTCAAACGGACATGACAATTTCAAACGGTTACATGCTCAAACGGACAAGCTTCAAACTTTGACTTCAAACGTACATGCATGCTTGTTTTGTCTCATGTGCACATAACGTTGCAATGATGATGTCATTAGATGATGTCAATGATGATGTCACTTTGATGATGTCATCATTCAATATGATGATATCATGCTCGATAAGATCCGCAACGCAACCCAGACTCGATATAAGACGAAGTCGACAGATGTATGCACCAACAGACTCCCCCTCAGATGTTGACGAGTCTTAAGTGTCGAGTCTTCGCATCTTCAGTCTTTATCAGTCTCTTTTCATTCTTAGCATATACCAGGATCTTCTCTTTGGCTCTAACCTCGTCAGACTCCCCCTTTCATCATGATGGGATCGCCGTCTGGAATTAGCTATCACCTTGAGATCAATCCCTGGATTTATCTATGTTTAAGCTCATCTCTTGCACAAATTTTCTTACCACCACATAAGTTTTTACTTAAATCAATAAGAAAAACTTACTGGAAATAGTTACATCAAGTTAAAATGAATGATCCTGATTAACTAATCAAACTTTCTTTCTCAAAATCAAAATTTCTTCATGGTAAACTCACTCTCCCAAACCTGTTCATCATGTTCAGCACTTGAAATTTTGAATACCAGCTTTCCAACATCAGTTGTCGAAAATCTTTTTGAATTTTTACAAAATTTATGCTAAAACACACTAAAATCTTTTTGAATTTTTTATAACAAAGGAATGCAGTAAAGACATATTTACAAACAATATTTTTTATGAGTTTGTGTAAGAGGATCATATCAGTTATGTGACCAATCACTAGCACCGTTAAGCTTTAAACATTTTCAGTTCTAAACGATTCACGTTGATTGACGATATTGTTGTCCACATAAACTCAATCTAAAAACTTTCGAAATGCTTACTGATACGTTAAGGTCTATTAATTTTGCACTAAATTCTTATGGACCCCACGATCTCAGCATATCCCCTCATCATGCAATACACTGACTCAAGCAATGCCTTTAAACTTTTATCAACTGTGATTTGTGCGAAAACAAAGAAGAATGTTTAAACATTAACAATCAGGTCGATACTTCCGTATACGCAGAGAAAGTCCAATGTTTAAACAAAATAAGAAAATAAAAATCAAGTTGAAGTTGTTTAGGCTTTAACCACCAGGTCGATACTCCCGTATACGCAGAGGTGATCCAAAGCTTAAACAAAACACCAAAGAAAATAAAGCAGAATGTTTAGGCAATAACATCCAGGTCGATACTCACGTATACGCAGAGGATGTCCAATGCTTAAACAAAATAAAGAAATAAAACAAGTTTAAATCTTTGCAAAATGAAATGCATAATCACAGCGACTTTTCAGCAAAGTTGTGAAAGTTCACAAACTTAACCAGTTTTATGTCTTTCGACAATCAGCGATTACTGATTAGGCACACAATCAAGAAGGACAAAACTAAGTACTATGCTTTTGATCATGTTTCCCACTAGAACATGGCTTTTTCATTTAAGTTTGTATCGTTATCGCAAATCTACTAGTCTAGCTGAGCCTATCGTCACATCTTTAGTGAGATCGCTTATCACATTTTATCTTTCCATTTCTTTAGCATGCTGTGACAGTCCAACTGATCTACTCTCGTTTCCTCTTTTTCACAACAAACCTCATTTTTTTCATTTTTCAATGTTTTTGGCATTTTCAAATTTTCTGATTTTTTTTAAATTTTTACTCCCCCTAAAATCAAAATATGTTTCACTTCAATTTTCTGGGAAAATTTGAAAATAAGCTGTACAAGAAATGTGACAACATGATGAAAATCACTTCAATTCTCCATTCACTTGGCATGAACAATCAGAACTCCCCCTAACAACAAAACATTTTCCCATAGTGATTTCAAAACACTTAAGTTTGTTTTAATCAAAATGGTTTTTCCGGAAAATAAGTTTTGTGTGTCTTTTCACAAATTCGGGGATCTTTCATCACTTTGTTTTTTCAATCATTTGTAAAAAGTAACATTTTTAAGATCAATCCTCAAATATCACTTGTAGAAAATCAAGTACAACTTAATGTCCCTGATTTACCACTTTTAAATCGAAATATCACTTTCGTGAATTTCTCAAGAAATGTGCCGATTCCTGTTCCACGCTTACCAACTTGGGAACTCCAGCAAGTCAGGTTTTTCATTTAAACAGATTCACCCAAGCCTGACGGTCCTTGGGTGATTTTGAATTCTTGTTCAACAATGGTGGAAAATTTTCATCATCCATTGTTAGACCAGAATTCTCAACTTTTACCCCAACACATGGCTCTTCTGGCTTTACTACACCAGATTCATCGCCTGAACTTGGCTTGTCTGACTTTGAAGAGTCAGATTCATCGCCAACAACTGGCTCCTTTTTTTTCCGGAGAAACAAATTCATCACCAGGAAGTGAATTCTCCACTTTCTTTTTCTTCCCTTTCGTCCTCATATTTGTATCTGATGAATCCGTTTTGCTAGATTTGTCATTCTTTGGAGAGCAAGACGATTTATCAGAACTTTATCTGTTTTACCAGCTGTATCCGAGGACAAAATCTTTTCGAGATACTCTCTCGCCTTCTTCCTCTTCTTCCTCAGTCTGTCTTTTTGCCCCTGCGAAAGCTTCACTTTCGGTTTTAGAACTTTCTGTTCCTTGGGCTTTGCTTTGACATTGACTGGTTTCTTTGCCATTTTCTGAGATTCAGCCCTCAATCTTCCCTTTGATCTCACTGGGCAATCTCTGGCAATGTGTCCTATGATTTGGTAGTTATAGCATCTTCTCGTCTCATAACTCCAATTCTGGCAGTTAACAACAATGTGTCCTCTCACACCACAAGTATAACACACTCTGTTATCGTACCAATCACCATTCTCAGTCTAAACATTCAGATCATAGCACTGTTTGGCTTGGTGATAATCATTTCTCCTCTTGTTTGCTGGATTTGGCTTTTGAGCACTATGGTCCAACCTGCACCACTTATTGCCAACAGTTTTTGAGTTTTCATTTTTCAATTTTTGTGGTTTTTTATCTTGATTGGATGATTGAACTGATGAGCTTTTATTTTCTTTTTGAACATTTTTTGGTTTTTTATCCTTTTGTTTTTGTTCCACATTCTTCTTTACAGGTTTTTGCGTTGAGCATTCACCTTTTTCAGTAGAATGTAGAACAGTTTCTTTAAACATTTCATTTAATTTCAAAAATATTTTTCTTTTTTCAACATCATCATCAGTTTTCTCATTACAATCTTCAACTTTGACTTTGTCAAAGTTTGTGACATTGTCACTTATTGGAACTGAATTAATAGGTTTTGGACAAGGAATAGTTGAAGTATTCACAAACACCTTCAACTTTTCTTCCCATTCCTTGATTTTCTTTTGAGCACACTCTGCTTCCTTTTCAAGTCAAATAATCTTTTCAAGATGGGAATTGATTGCAATTTGTTTTTAGGATTGTTTTTACCAAACAAATCTCTCTCATCTTCTAAAATTTTTATTTGACTTTCAAAATCTTTCTCAATTTTTACTTTTTCATTTTCCAAATTGTGTATTTGATTTTTCAAAACATTTTCTGATTTTTTAAGATTTTTGTTTTCTAATGACAAACTCTCTACATACTTCAAGAGTTTGGCATTATCTATCTTAGATTTTTCACAGTTTAAGCATTTCCCAGGAATTTGTTTCTCTTCAGCTTTCGTCTCAACCTTCAAAGCTGAAATATTTTCAACCTGTTTCTTCTCTTCATGACCACTTTCATCCTTACTCTCTTCTTCTGATGAATGATCAAAGATAGGTGCGTCTTCTGCAACCTCTTTCTTTAACTCTGGTTAAGGATTCACAGATACAGGTTTTTCAGATTCTTCTTTCTCAATCTTGACAGATGAAATTTGTTCAACCTGCCTTTTCACACTAGGTTTGATTTGCTTTTCTGTTGTTGTTGCTTTTACTTCTTTCTCAGCTCTAATCTCTTCTTTAACAATAAATGCGTTTTGATTTTTTCTTTTGGCATCTTGTTTTTCTTTCAACTTTTCAATTTTATCGGCATAAAATAACTTTCCACTACATTGATCAGATGGAAGTTGTTGTTTAAGATTTTCAAGTTCCCGGATTTCCTCTTCATAATTGTCACTCTCTTCATCAGACGAGTGATCAAAAACCGGAACTTTTTCCAAAACTTCTTTTGATGAGACTGTTTCTTCTTCTTTCTTTATCGGAATATACTGATGAGATTCATGATGCACATATGCCAACACTTCTTCAAAATCCATGTTTCGATTTCGAGAGTTCACAAAAACACAAACTTTCTTGCTCCAAACGATCACTTTATCAAATTTGTAAACAAAACCTTCAATTAAACCGAGACAATTTATCAAATTTGTGACCCCAATTCACATGCGCCTGACACACAATCACATGAATTCACTTGCAAACTGACAACTTTAAATTTGCATTAAATCTGATTGGGCCGCTTGGTCTTTTGTCGATGTATATGGAAACTTGGGCCGATGACAAAAAACCAAAATCACATGCAAACCTGGGCCTGATAATTCAGTTTATGATCACATGCACTGATTTCAAATAATGAGCCGACAATATGAATCTTGGGCTGATTAATTTGATATTACTCAAAATCTGATTGGGCCTCACTTCTTGTTCTCATGTAAAACTGACCAACTCACATGCAACTTTGACCAAAACACTCATGTGACCAACTTACACATCTTTACCAACTTTCATATGCAACACGATAAAACGTGTGGACAATTTTCGAGAGTCACATACAAGCTGACACAAACATGATTTCTTTTCCCAATTACTGACACCTCGTAAAATGTTATACACAACTCGATGCACTTTTCAAATGGTTCACACACTGTTTCAAACGGACATGCCCAATTTCAAACGGACAAGGTCAATTTCAAACGGACAACCATGTATTTTCAAACGGTCATGTGCATTTTCAAACGGTAAGATGCATTTTTCAAACGGTAAGATGCATGGTTTCAAACGGTCATGGTCAATTTTCAAACGAACAGGTGCTGGGCTCGTTCAAACGGACACCAGTTTTCAAGCCATTTTTACCACTTTTACTTCGAATTTTGAACTGATATTCTCAAGGGTTTGTTAAAACACAATTACGCACACATTGTGAAAGTTTTAGCCGATTTTAACCGTAAAAAGTATCAATTTTATGAAAGAAGGTGTAGAAAATCAGAATTTGCTAGCGAAAACGAGCTAAACGGTAAGAACTCTTCCTCCTGAGCTCTGATACCACATGTAGGATTATGAAACGACCTAACGAGTCGATCAGAAGAGTGCTCAGACAGAATCAGAGGCGGAATTCATTGATTCAGTCTTCGTTTAGCTTGGATTCACTATTAAATGTCTCGTATATTAATCTCTAGAATCTTACAAATGAATCTGTTTGAAGGGTATTTATAGGAGAGACCCTGTCCGTTTGAAGGTGTCATGGCACTCTTCAAACGGACATGACAATTTCAAACGGTTACATGCTCAAACGGACAAGCTTCAAACTTTGACATCAAACGTACATGCATGCTTGTTTTGTCTCATGTGCACATAATGTTGCAATGATAATGTCATTAGATGATGTCAATGATGATGTCACTTTGATGATGTCATCATTCAATATGATGATATTATGCTTGATAAGATCCGCAACGCAACCCAGACTCGATATAAGACGAAGTCGACAGATGTATGCACCAACATCAATTTCAACTGATTTCTTCATCATTCTCTGAGATTCAGCCCTCGATCTTTCCTTTGATCTCATTGGGCAATCTCTTGCAATATGTCCTCTGATTTGGCATTCATAGCACCTTCTCGTTTCGAATCTCTGGCTTTGGCAGTTAACAACAATGTGTCCTTGATAGCCACAAGTGTAACAAAATCTGTTATCATACTTTTCACCACTTTCATACTTCACACCACTTTTATACCACACACTTAGATAATAGCATTGAGTTACCTTGTGGTAATCATGTCCTTTCCTGTATCCTTGATTTGGCATTTGAGAACTGTGGTCAAACCTGCACCACTTATTACCAACTTTTTGTGAGTTTTGATTTTCAACTTTTTGTGGTTTTTCATAATGATTGGATGACTTAACTGATGAGCTTTTATTTTCATTTTGAAAATTTTCCAAATTTTTAACTTTTTGTTTTTGTTCTACATTCTTCTTAACAGGTTTTTGCTTTGAGCATTCACCTATTTCAGTAGAATGTAAAACAGTATCTTTGAATTTTTCTTTTAATTCCAAAAATATTTTTCTTTTCTCATTTTTCTCATTTTCATCATCAGTTTTGTCATCACAATCTTCAATTTTAACTTTGTCAAAATTTGTGACATTGTCACTTATTGGAATTGAATTGATCGGTTTTGGACATATAGGATCTGGTACTGATGAAACATTCACAAAACCTTTCAATTGATTTTCTAAGTCATTGACTCTATTTCTAGCACTTTCAGCTTCTTTTTCAAGCTAAATGATTTTTTCAAGATGAGAATTTAACGCAATTTGTTTTTCAATGTTATTTTTACCAAAAATAGATTTCTCATCTTCTAAAATCTTTATTTGACTTTGAAAATCTTTTTAAATTTTTTATTTTCTATTTTCAAAATCTTTTTCATTTTCTTTTAAATTTTTTATTTCCAATGTCAAACTGTTTAAATCACTTGACAGTTTAACATTTTCAGATTTCAGCTTCTCACAATTTTACTGCAAAACAAGAATCTGTTTATCATCAGGTTGCTTCTCATCCTTCAACTTTTTGATTTCCAATGTTAAACTCTCCACATCCTTCAAGAGTTTGACATTGTCTGCTTCGAATTTTTCGCATTTTGAGCACACAACTTCACATTTTGAAGTTTCATCTTTCTTCGATTCTTCTTTCTCTTTTTCTTTTTCTTTCTCTTCTCCGTTTCCCCACCATTTCCTTTGCCAATACTCATCTTCTTCCGCCATTTCTTTAATTATGGTCTCAAGATCAAGAGTGTTATGGTCAATGGCAATGTTTCCCATGGGGTCGAGATAACATTCTCTGTCTGGATCCCATCTCCTCGCTCTTTTTACTTCAGAATAGATACCAGATATTCTGATCATTTTGTTCTGAGCTATCATCTTTCTGTAACCATACTTCTGTTCTTCAGTTCTGTTGTCTTTCCAAGGAATAGGTTTAGCAGATCTTGCCATGATTTTATATTCTTGAATTACTTCGGAATCACCTGCAAACAAACAATCAAACAATTAGTTTAAACACTTATCAAACAACTGAATTGGACAGGTATCCGATCGAGTGAGTCAACAAAATGTCAACTTGTTGTCCGATCGGATGGGAAAGTTGTCCGATCGGTTGGGATTCTTGAATCGGGTATTTACTGTCAATGATAACAATGTATAACAATGTTGACTTAATGTTGATCGATCGGACAGGATGTTGGTCGATCGGACAGGATGCTGTTCGATCAAACAGGATGTTGTTCGATCGGACAGGATGCTGTTCGATCGGTCAGGGGTGCTAGCCGTTCGGACAGCTGTCCGTTTGGCTGATAGTCAACAAGTCAATAAATGAATTATAAAGTTATGTAATGGAACGAACAGCTGATCATTCGAACAGCTGTTCGATCAAGTGAAGATGCTGACCGATCGGTTAGCCTTAATTCTTGAATAGGGTGGCACGTTGACTTATTTGACCTAAATAATGAATCACATGCTAATGACAACATCGCATGCACTAGCCGACAATTTGTTAAAGACTTATATGCAATTTCTTGAACTTCGCAAATGGTGGCCGACAATTATATTTGAAGACTTGATTCAATTGTGCCGATTACTCTATGATGTCACTTGAGCTCATTCTTAATCACGTGGACATGTAAGACTTTTCAGAAATTCACGTGATGACTGTTGAATGTTGTTAATGAAAATGATATATGATGACAACAGAAAATAACAAACACATGCACACTGAATCTATTTAATGAGCTTTGACAGATAAAGACTTGATTGGTTGGGATGTGTGACACGAATTGCCGGTCGATCGGTCAGGGATGCTAGCCGATCGGCTAGCTGTCCGATCGGCTAGCTGTCCGATCGGTTAGGTCAACAAAGTCAAACTTTAATGAAATGTTAATGTGATGCAATGATACGGCTTGCTGACCGTTCGGCTAGAGATGCTAGCCGATCGGCTGGCAAGTCAAACAAGTCAACTATTTTTTAAATGCTCTGTAAAGTGTTGTAGTGGAACGGACAGACGTCTGATCGGTTAAGTCAACAATTAGTCAACCACTTTAATGAATTGCTAAGAAAGCTTTGGATCGAACAGCTATCCGATCGGTCAGCTGTCCGATCGGTTAGCATCCATATGAACTCCAACAACAGTCAACATGTTGAACAACTTTTTCGAACACAAAATTTCAGATTTTTCTCAAACGGCTTGGGATTTAGATCTGAAAATTTGTATGCTTGTAGATCTGATAGTTTCGCACAACATATCCGAAAATCAGTTAATTTGGACCGTTAAAACCAGTTCAATTTGACAAAAATCAGATAAAAACGTGAAGAACAAGAAAAATATGAAGAATTTGACAAATCTCGATGATTTTGGCTCTGAATCTGATCAAATCTTGTACGAATTTGTGCGTTTGATCTTCGCAACCGAGCACCTGCTCTGATACCACTTGTTAGGACCGGTTTTGACTCCAAACGATTGCGTAACGACACATTCGACGTGCAGAATCCGTGAACGTGCGTGACCGAACACACTAGATGTACAATTTACCGTGATTCTTATTGATCAGTTTGACAATTACATGCTCCAAGAATCACCTTTTGCACTTTCTCTCTCTAGGATCCAAGCTCTCCAAAGTAGCAAACGTGCAAAAGTCTTCATCTCTAACACTAAGAGATCTATTTATAGGCCAAGGAATAAGGAGGTTCTCCTTATTTACAAATATGCCACCTTGCATTTTCTATTACGATATTACAATAAAAGCACTAAACTTCTTCTGTTTCTGCTACGAACGGAATTGACGGAGGCGATAGACATAAATGCACCAACAGATCAAAGAGATCATCTATGCGAGGTAGGGGATATCGATTCTTGATGGTAAGCTTGTTAAGCTCACGATAATCGATACACATCCTAAAAGATCCATCCTTCTTCTTGAAAAAAAGAACGGAGCACCCCAAGGTGAAAAACTAGGACGGATAAAACCTTTGTTAGAGAGCTCTTGAAGCTGCTTAGACAACTCTTGCATCTCAGATGGTGCAAGACGATATGGAGCTCTGGCAATGGGATTTGCTTCAGGTACGAGATCAATACGGAACTCTACTTGGCGTGTTGGGGGTAAACCAGGTAACTCTTCAGGGAAAACTTCAGGATAATCCCGAACAACAGAATATCTTGAATAGACTTACCTTTGCCTTTATGTGCTGTAACATGTGCCAAGAAGGCCACATAATTCTTTCGCATATACTTCTGAGCCTGAGTACAGGACATGAGCTTGAGGCAACTAGCAGGTTTCTTACCACGAACCTGTAGGATCTCCCCTGTCGAAAGCGGCACACGAACAATCTTCTCGAAACAAACTACCTCTACGTGATGTTTGGCTAACCAATCCATACCCACTATAACGTCGAAGCTTCCAAGTTGCATTGGCATGAGGTCGATAGGAAAAAGATGGTTGTTAAGGTTCAACTTGCAGTTGCGAAGAACAGAATCAAGAACAATGGGTTCACCACTAGCAACTTCTATTGTCAAGGGTTTTCCTAGTTTCATTCTAGACACACGAAGCAATGGCTCAAAAGATAATGATACAAAACTCTTATCGGCACCAGAATAAAAAACGACAGATGCAGGCTGATTATTAATAAAGAACGTACCGTTGACCACATTATTGTGTGCTTGAGCCTCTTGTGCATTCATGTTGAAGACTCGACCTCGGGCCAGAGCCTGATTCTGATTTGGATTGGCGTTAGCTAGTCTTGGACACCGGTTTCTGTAGTGGGTCAGATCCCCACAATTGTAGCACGAACTAGGAGGAAAATGAGGTCGTGCAGTTTGACCTTGTTGCTGAGCAAGAGGCTGAGCAACTTGTGGAGCTTGGTTCTGAACTGCCTGATTCTGGTTGACAGGAATGCGGCAAGTAGCTGCAAGATGACCATTTCTTCCACAGTTAGTGCAATGACGACATTGGAGATGTGGTAGGTGATGGCCGTTACACCTGTTGCACAAAGGTGCATTGCCAAGATAAGGCCTCTTGGCGGGTGGTTGCGCAGGCTGATTTGGTGCAGCTTGAGCCTGTGTAGTAACGGCATAGTTTTGGGAAGCCTTTCGCTTCCTAGACCCCTTTGAGGAACCAGAATCCTTTCCTTTCTTGTTTTTACTATTCTTGCCATCCTCTTTGTCAGACGCCTGCTTTCCCTTTCGAACCTGCGACTCAGTCAATGTCGCTGCTAACTCGATCGCCTGACAGACTGTGGTAGGGTTACTACCAGTAATGATGTCTTGCACTGAGTCAGGTAGGCCATCGATGTACCTTTCGATAGCCTTGTCGAGTGGGGTAACCATGGTCGGGAAAATCAGACTCAATTCTTCGTACCTATCATTGTAAGCCCCATGCTCACCACTATCTTGCTTCAAATCATCAAATTCCCTTTCCAAAGCTCGCAACTCATGACGAGGGCAAAACTCCTTCATCATAAGGGCCCTAAGCTCATCCCAAGTCTGTGCTAAAGCAACCTCAGCACCACGGTCTCTCATAACCACATTCCACCATGTAAGAGCCCTCTTCTGAAACACACTAGAAGCAAACTCGACCTTGCGATTATCAGGACACTGAACGTGACGAAACGTACTCTCAGTGCTCTCGAACCATTGTAGGAGCCCATTTGCTCCTTCAGAACCACTAAACTTGAGTGGCTTAGCGGAATTGAAACTCTTGAAATTGCATGGAGCATAATCCCAGGGTACAGGCATTAAATCTTCCAGTTTGCACGTGTTCACACTATTCAAAACCCAAAACTTTGACGAGATTTTGAAAATTCAAAGGGGTTCAAAACCTTGTAACAGAGGGTTCAAAACCTTACAATAGAGGGTTCAAAACCTAGTAATCAATCATCCAAGAACAGATGATTAATTTTCAAAGCGGATTCGGAATTGATGTTCTCGTTGTGGTTATCCCCTAAGGATAGGTGAAGTACATGTTTTAAGATCAAAACACAAGATAACTTGTGTTGGGGTCCTAGAAAGGTTATAGTCTAGGTCAAAGTATTACTAATAACCTAATTCTCTATAACCATTGGCTCTGATACCAACTTTTCTGTCACACCCCGACCACGTAGAACAACAAGACGTGGCGGAAACGTCGGGGAGTGTTGTAACAGAATTAATTGTTTCACAACCATGGAAATTAAAGTTTCGTGTTATTTATCAAACAAGAGAGTTATATTGTCTTAAACAAGAAACAAAGAGTACATAACATAATTAAACTAAGTCTATCTTCATTTTAAGTCTCTAAGGCATAGCTCCGCCCTAATGTCACGATCATCATCCTAAGCAACAACTCCTGAAAACACATGTGAAAATAGGTACGTCAGCATAAAAATGCCTGTGAGATACATAGGTTTTGTGAAAATAGGATTCATGACTTAAGTTTAAGAAAATGTTTAATAAAATGTAGTCATGAACCTTGTAAATTGTTGTTTTGTAAATTATTTTAAAAAGCGATAAGATCAGATGATATGTATAAATAAAAGAATAATATATGGTTAATTAAATACCCAAGTAAAATGAGTTGTATAAAGTAAACTGTTTTGTAAACCAAAGTCTTGTGAAAAGCGTGTTACTTGTGTAAAATGTATAAGTCCAAAATGAATGATTTAAATAACGCTATAATATATAATATAATACAAACACTTATATATAGGAAGTACCAGCGGTGTATCCACCATGTTTGTATCATACTACTCACATCTCGTTACTTAAGTCACTTAAACAAACCACCAATGTATAAAGTCTATGTTTAAACCAATTGTCAAAAAGTCCTTGTATAAACCATGTCAAATGTTAAAAGTCCAAATGTAGCCAAGTAATGTCCAACAATCGTTATGTATGGTAAGTAAGGTGTTGTTACATAACCCAAATGTAAAACAATGTACAAAACAAAGTATTTTGAATATATCAAAAAGTTATGTTTTGCAAAGTAAATGCATGTTTTATTGATACAAACACTTATGTGGTAAGTTAATGCATACATTCAAGCCTTGAGATAGACGGATAACCCTAAGTCAAGGTTATCAAAAGAAATGTTTTCGGATTCAGTCATTCCTTACATCCAAACAAACCCAGGATGTCATGAATGGGATTTGTCAAGTCCTATGGTACCACTACTTACTACCGAGCGGAGTAGCTAATGTTAATGAACGTATATAAGTCCCGTTTGTACAAACCAAATGTCATACCGATTGTAAACATGTTAAATGAAAACAATGTGCTAAGTATGCTAAGTTAACATACAAAGCAGAAAAGTCATGTAAATCAATGTGCTAGCATGCTCAGTCAACATAGATAGCATAAATGTAAAGTAAAACAATGTACTAAGTATGCTAAGTAAACATACATAGCAAAACAATGTAATGTAAATCATGTACTATAAATGTACTAACGAACATAGGAAGTATATGATGTGAAAACATGGAAAGCATGAAAGTAACAAGTAGGCACATGTGTTTCACCCCAAAACAGTTTGAAAACAGTAAAAGAGGGGTCTATGTACTCACTTGAGATTGCTTAGTATCTTTGAGTAACAACCAAACAATGCTAGAGATCACGGAAATCAAACGGTACCTAATATAGGTAACTATGTTAAGAAACCGGACCTAATATCGGAGGATCGGATAGAATGAGGGTATGTAAACCAAATGAGTGTGGGAACTCATGTAATATGGTTTAACAAAGCCTACATACTAAAATGAAACCTAACCTAAGTGCTTACGACCCATTACGACCCGTTTAGGTAGCTTATGCTACTTTAACGCGTCGTTCGCGTAAAACGCGTTCAGAATGCCTAACTAGCCCTATGATAAGTAAAATATGCCTTAACATGTCTAATATTGTTGCTAAATTAGTTTAGATATAAAAAATTATGTTACATAGGCTTAAAATGAATTTTGGCGTAAAAAGGGCATTTTGGTAATTTACCTAAGGCATATAAACTACCTATCATACAACTAACTAAACGTCGCGACCATAAGGTATAACCTCAGAAGGTTATTCCCTATATACTATGGTCACCTAAAGTGTTTGGTCGGATCCTAATGATTGACCAAATGGGTCGGGTTCGAAAGCATAAGCGATTGATTATATCGCTTACCCTCACGACCCTAAAGAAGCACAAAACTAAAAGTGACGAGCTAAGCATGTTAAAACATGCTTAACTAAGTTAGAAAAAAAGTTTGGTATCAAAACAAACGGTTTTGATACCTAAAAGTAGTTTGGTTACAAAATACGCAAGAATACGCATTTTGGCCGAAACTACGATTCGTCACTGAGCCTAGATAACGTGGTAATCAGTAGGTATAGTCACAAGGGACTATAACCATCATGATTACGCTCACGTTATGAAGTTTAAACGAACTTTGCATTGACCATAAACTGTTCAAAGCAGAAAGTCAAACGCAGTTTGACTTTAACGATAAAAACGAACGAAAAGAACGAAAGAATACTTACAGAAGGTTCCCGCAAGCTCTTGATCCGATTTACTCTCAGGTATGAAGCATAATCTTCAATTTAGAGAGCCAAAATCAGATTCAAGTGTGAGTTTGCAAGGAAATGAAGGTGGGTATTTATAGGAATTCAAGAACCGTTAAGATCGTTCATCGAAAACTGAGCTTTGATCTGGACCTTACATGTGTGCCCATGGTTTTCTATAACCATGGGAGCCCCTAATAATGGACTAGGTTCATTGAATACCAGCCCATGGTTTTGTAAAACCATGGGTTAAAACCATCAACACTTCAAAATGGACTAGGTTCATTGAATCTGGTCAGAAGTTTCAAAAATGGTCCCTGCACTTGTAAAACTTGATTTTTTTGCACTTTTAAGCCCCGTTAACCCCATTTTAAGGCTCTAAAATAAAGTTAAAGTATAGGGAACTCAAAACACGCTCAAAAGTATCTCGGATGTCGGTTCGTTTGGTCATACCGTTGCGTTATTCGCTTAATTACGATGGAAGTCATAACGAACGCAAAAAAAAGGATCCAAATTAAGCGACGAATGGAATTTATCTTGCCAAACACTAAAATAAAATATTTTAATGCTTACAAAAATTTTTGGATGTCCGGATGTATTCGGAACGTAAGTTATGCGCGAAAATGCAAACTTATGCACTTTTTTTGACGCTTTTAGTCCCTGAATGAGCATAAAGTTTATTTTAGCACACCGAACCCCTCAAAGCCTATTTATACGCTATGTAAAGGATATTTAGGGTGTGTTTAACTTATGATCTTGTTTCGGAATGTTCATTACAGTTCAAATTGGCATACTTTCGCAGTTTGTCGAATTTAGTCCCTGTAGGCGATTAAACTTGTTTTTGCCATACCAAAGCCTTCAAAACTTATTCCTAAGTTATGTAAAGGTTATTTAAGGTATGTTAAGTATATGTTGATGTTCTGGAGTATTTCTCGCGGTAACTCTCCAGAAAGCGATATAGAGTTTGAAATTGAACAAAAGTCAAAACATGAAAAATGTCAAACATCAAACATAAACAAACAAACATTGGGATCAAATAACTTCGTTTAATTGATAACTGAACTGTTTACAATGATTATAGACAGAGGTGTCACAGTCTCCCCTACTTGTGGAAATTTCATCCCGAAATTTATTTAGAGGAAACTCATGAGAATAGATGCGGATACTTCGCCTTCATTTGATCTTCACATTCCCAAGTAAACTCAGGTCCACGCTTAGATTCCCGGCGAACTTTGACCAATGGAATGCGCTTGCGTTTAAGCCACTTGACTTCACGCTCCATAATTTCCACAGGTTTCTCAACAAATTTTAGTGTTTTATCAACACGAATTTCGTCAAGTGGTAGGTGGAGGTTCTCATCAGCAAGACACTTCTTGAGATTGGATACGTGGAAAGTTGGATGAACGTTCCCAAGTTCAGGAGGTAATTCAAGTCTGTAGGCTACCTTACCGATTCTTTCGATGATCTTGAATGGTCCAACGTATCTAGGTACAAGTTTTCCTTTCTTTCCAAATCTGATCACACCTTTCCTAGGTGAGACCTTAAGTAATACGCGATCACTGACTTGAAATTCCAAGGGCTTGTGTCGTTGGTCCGCGTAACTCTTTTGACGGCATCTAGCTGTCAGAAGGTTATCACGAACTTTCTTAACCTTATCAGTAGTTTCTAAAATGAGGGCAGGTCCAGTAAGCTGAGCCTCACCGATCTCATTCTAGCAGACTGGTGAACGACATTTTCGACCATAGAGAGCTTCGAAAGGAGCCATGTTGATGCTGGAGTGATAACTGTTGTTGTAGGAGAATTCAATTAACGGAAGATGTGAATCCCAACTACCACCAAAATCGATCACACAAGCTCTAAGCATATCCTCCAGAGTCTGGATTGTTCTTTTAGATTGACCATCCGTTTGCGGATGATAAGCTGTGCTTAGATTAAGTTGGGTCCCCATAGCAGATTGCATGGTTCTCCAAAAATGAGAAGTGAAGCGAGCATCTCTGTCAGAAATAATGTTCAAAGGAACACCATGTCGAGATACAATTTCATCCACATAGATTTTAGCAAGTTTGTCAGCAGAAAAATCCTCACGGATTGGCAAGAAATGTGCTGACTTAGTAAGACGATCAACAACTACCCAGATGGCATCATGACTTTTCTTTGTGCGCGGAAGTTTAGTAATGAGATCCATAGTAATGTTTTCCCATTTCCAAACTGGGATCTCTGGTTGCACTAATAAACCAGAAGGACGTTGATGTTCAGCCTTAACCTTAAGACAAGTAAGGCATTTTGATACATATAAGGCAATGTCTTTCTTCATACCAGGCCACCAATACTGAATACGAAGATCCTTATACATCTTATCTGAGCCAGGATGAATAGAATAACGAGACTTATGGGCTTCATCCATAAGCAAGGTATGAATATCATTTTGGCTTGGGACCCACAAATGGTCCATGAAGTAATACGATCCATTGTCCTTCAGTTCAAGGTCAGGTGTTATGTGATAGGGAAATTCCTTATCCATCAAACCTTGTGAAACACAAGTGTGTTGAGCCTGAGTGATGCGTGCTTGGATATCGGATCGAGCTTGAATATCAGGTTGAACACGAACACAATGAAGCTTAGTACGTTCCTTACGACTCAAAGCATCGGCAACGACATTCGCTTTACCAGGATGGTAGCGAATTTCGCAGTCATAGTCGTTTAGAAGCTCAACCCAACATCGTTGCCTCATGTTGAGTTCTTTCTTATTGAAGATATGCTGGAGACTTTTGTGGTCTATGAAAACCACACATTTTGTACCGTACAAATAGTGTCTCCAGATCTTTAGAGCGAAGACAACTGCACCCAACTCAAGATCATGAGTGGTGTAGTTCTTCTCATGTATCTTCAACTGCCTCGATGCATATGCTATGACTTTGTTCCTTTGCATGAGAACACAGCCAAGACCCAAGTTTGATGCATCACAATACCCTACAAAATCATCATTACCTTCAGGTAATGAGAGAATAGGCGCATCACAAAGCTTCTGCTTCAAGTTTTGAAAAGCTTCCTCTTGTTTGAATCCCCAATCAAAGGGTTTTTTCTTCTGAGTTAGAGCAGTTAGAGGAACTGCGATCTTCGAGAAATTTTCAATGAAGCGGAGATAATAACCCGCCAGACCAAGAAAAGAACGAACTTCAGTAGGAGTAGTAGGCATATCCCAATCCTTAATCGCACTGATCTTGGAGGGATCTACATGAATACCTTGTTCGTTGACAATATGTCCTAAAAATTGAACTTCTTTAAGCCAGAATTCACACTTGGAGAATTTGGCGAAAAATTGAACTTCTTTAAGCCATAACGAGTGCGGAACGCTGTCTTGGGAATATCTTCTTCATGCACACGAAGTTGATGATACCCAGAACGTAGATCGATCTTTGAAAAGAAAGAAGCACCCTGTAACTAATCAAAGAGATCATCAATGCGAGGTAGGGGATATTGATTCTTGATGGTAAGCTTGATAAGCTCACGGTAATCGATGCACATCCTGAAGGATCCATCCTTCTTTTTGACAAAAAGAACGGGAGCACCCCAAGGTGAAAAGCTAGGACGAATAAATCCTTTGTCAGAAAGCTCCCGAAGCTGCTTAGACAGCTCTTGCATCTCCGACGGTGCAAGACGATAAGGAGATCTGGCAATGGGATTTGCACCAGGTACAAGATCAATACAGAACTTGACTTGGCGTGCTGGGGGTAATCCAGGTAACTCCTCAAGAAACAGCTCCAGATAATCCCGAACGACAGGGATATCTTGAATAAACTTACCTTTGCCTTTATCTGCCACAACATGTGCCAAGAAGGCCACATAGTTCTTTCGCAGATACTTCCGAGCTTGAAAATATGACATAAGCTTGAGGCTACTAGCAGGTTTCTCACCACGAACCTGTAGGATCTCACCTGAGGAAAGCGGTACACGAACGATCTTCTCAAAACAAACTACCTCTGCGCGATGCTTGGCTAACCAATCCATACCCACTATAATGTCGAAGCTTCCCAGTTGCATTCGCGTGAGGTCGATAGGAAAAAGATGGTCGTTAAGGTTCAACTGGCAGTTGCGAAGGACAGAATTAAGAACAATGGGTTCACCACTGGCAACTTCTACTGTCAAAGGCTTACCTAGTTTCGTTCTAGACACGCGAAGCAACGGTTCGAAAGATAAAGACACAAAACTCTTATCGGCCCCTGAATAAAAAAGAACAGATGCAGGTTGGTTATTAACAGAGAACGTACCGTTCACCACATCATTGTCTGCTTGCGCTTCTTGTGCATTCATGTTAAAAACTCGACCTCGAGCTGGAGCCTGATTCGGATTCGCATTAACCAGCCTTGGACACTGGTTTCGATAATGGGTCAGGTCTCCACAATTATAGCACGTGCCAGGAGGATAGTGAGGTCGTGCAGCTTGCTGTTGAACAGGTTGTTGAGCTACCTGTTGAGCTGGATTACGAGCGACCGGAGCAGAACGAAAAACTTCTGCAAGGTGTCCAGACTTCCCACAGTTGGTACAGAAACGGCACGGAAGTTGTTGTTGATGGTGACTATTGAACCTATTGCACAAAGGTGCATTCCCTTCATACCGCTTCTTTGCTGGAGGCTGCGCTGGCTGATTTGGTGCAGCTTGTGCAGTAACTGCGAAATTTTGGGAAGCCTTACGCTTCCTAGAATCCTTCGAGGAACCAGAATCTTTACCCTTCTTGTTTTTACTTTTCTTGCTCTCACTCTGATCAGACGCCTGCTTCTTGACCTTGTCACCTTTTCTAAGCAGCTTACCCCTTCGAACCTGAGACTCGGTCAATGTCGCAGATAGCTCGATTGCCTGACGGACTGTGGTAGGGTTACTACCAGTAACGGTGTCTTGTATGGAGTCAGGTAGGCCATCGATATACCTCTCGATAGCCTTCTCGAGTGGGGTAACCATTGTTGTGCATAACAAACTCAACTCCTCATACCTATCAGTATATGCCCGGTGCTCGCCACTATCCTGTTTCGAATCATCAAACTCCCTTTCCAAAGCTCGCAGTTCATGACGAGGACAAGACTCCCTCATCATAAGAGTCCTCAGTTCAGCCCATGTTTGTGCTAAAGCAACCTCAGCACCACGGTCTCTCATAACCCCGTTCCACCATGTAAGCGCCCTCTTCTGAAACACACTGGAAGAAAACTCGACTTTCCGATTATCAGGACACTGAACGTGATGGAAAGTATTCTCAATGCTCTCGAACCATTGAAGAAGCCCAGTTGCTCCCTCAAAACCACTAAACTTGAGTGGTTTAGCCGAGTTAAAACTCTTGAAATTGCATGGAGCATTGTTGTTGTTGTTGGCTTGGTTATATTAAGCAATAAGATTAGGGAACGCAGCAGCCATTTGTTGTGCGATGATTTCTGCCAGTTCGGCATTCTAAAAGAGGGAACATGAAAGGAAACGAGTGAGATGATTAGATGAAAAGAACGAGATGAGACAAAATCAACAAAGGCAAAGATGGTGGTCATTCGTCCGTATCACAAAGCAAACAAATGACACACAGTGACTAATCAAAGTAAATGGGTCAAAAATAATGCTTCGCGAAGACATGCTCGCCTATAAGTGAACACTCACCCCAAGAGTTCCCAGGTAAGAATGACTGGTCTGATTATGTGGATTTGTACGAACACTCTAGCCTTAGACAGAAAACCCAGGGTACAGGCATTCACTCTTCCAGTGTGCACGTGTTCACACTATTTAGAACCCAAAACTTTGACGAGATTTTGAAAAATTGGAAGGCACAAGGCCAAAAGAATTATTCAAAAACAAATGATAAATTTTCAAAATCAATTTGAAAAATCAAAAGGGTTTAAAACCATATAATAAATCATTTAAAAAAAAGAACAGAGATTGAATTTTCAAAAATCGTTTTAGGAAATTGGGTTATTATTTTGGTTATCACCTAAGGATAGGTGAAGTGCATGTTTTAAAATCTAAACACAAGACAACTTGTGTTGGGGTCCTAGAAAGGTTATAGTCTAGGTCAAAGCATTAATAATAACCTAATTCCCTATAACCATTGGCTCTGATACCAACTCTTCTGTCACACCCTGACCACGTAAAACATCAAATCGTGGCGGAAACGTCGGGGAGTGTTGTAACAGAATTATTCTTCCACAACCATGGTAATTAAAATTATATTTTTATTCAACAACCAAAGGTGGAATACATTGTTTCAAAACAAGAACCAAAGAGTATACAACATAATTAAACTAAGTCTATCTTTATTTTAAGTCTCTAAGGAACAGGTCTTCCCTAGTGTCACGATCATCATCCTAAGCAACAGCTCCTGAAACACATGTGAAAATAGGTACGTCAGCATAAAAATGCCTGTGAGATACATAGGTTTTGTAAAAGTAGGATTCTTGACTTAAGTTTAAAAGTTGTTTAACAAAAGTCAGTCATGAACCTTGTTAATTGTTTGGTTTTATAAATCTTTTGAATAGCGATGATAAAGTAGATGATATGTAAAAGAGTAATGTGAGGTTAAATGAATAACCGAGTAAAATGAGTTTTGTATAAAATAAGTTGTTTGTAAAACGATGTCTTAAAAAATATGTTATTTGTATAAATGTTATATGTCTAATTTGAAATGATTCAAATAATGCTACGATATGTAATACCATACAAGCACTTATATATAGGAAGTACCAGCGGCGTATCCACCATGCTTGTATCATATTACACACGCCTCGTTACTCAAATCATTTTACCCAAACAAACCACCAATGTAAATTTGCCCATGTCTAAACCATTTGTCAAATGTCTTTGTGTAAATCATGTCAAAATGTAGTCCATGAAATATGTATATCAATATCAAAATGTCTATGTCAAATGTCAAATAGGTAATGTGTAAACAAAATGTCATGTATGGCAAGTGAAACACACACACACACACACACACACACATATATATATATATATATATATATATATATATATATATATATATCTACTGAGCCACAGATAAAAATGCACAAAACAATGTATTGAAGTAAAATGTGGTTTAAATCAACGCTATGTCTTGTGGAAATGCATGCTATACTGAATACAAACATTTATGTGGTATTGTAAAAATGCATACATCCAAGCCTTGTGACTGTGGTGATAAGCCCTTAAACAAATTAAAGGTCTATCTGTGTTATGTTTTATCGGATTCGGTCATTCCTTTCATCCAAACATACCTAGGATGTCAGGAACGGGGGTTGTCAATTCCTATGGTACCATTACCTACTAATGAGCGGCGTAATCAAAGTTAATGAATGTATATGGTCCCACTTAACAAATCAAATTTCATATCCCAAAATGTAAGCATGTGATGAAAATGTACTAAGTATGCGGCAAAACGGACATACATAGCAAGTGATGAAAAACAAATGCACTAAGTATGGTGAACATACATAGCATGAAAAGGTAATGTAAAACAATGTACTAAGCATGTGCTAACTGAACATACATAGGATAAAATGTCATGTAAAACGATGTACTAAGTATGCTACAAAGGACATACATAGCAAAAACACAATGAAATTATGTACTATAAGTGTAGTAATGAACATAACACGTATATGATATGAAAGCATGGAAAACATGAAAATAACAAGTAGGCACATGTGTTTCACCCCAAAATGTTTGAAAAACAGTAAAAGAGGGGACTATGTACTCACTTGAGATTGCTCAATAGACTTTAGATATCCACCAAGCAAAGCTAGAAGGTTACGGAATCAAACGGCACCTAATATAGGTAGCTACATTAATAAACGGACCTAATCGGAGGATCGGGTAGCATGAGGGTTTGTAAATCGAATGAGTGTAGGAACTCATGTAATATGGTTTAACAAAGCCTACATACTAAAACGAAACTTACCCTAAGTGCTTTTGACCCGTTATGACCTGTTTAGGTAGCTTATGCTACTTTAACGCGTCTTTCGCGTAGAACGCGTTCGGAACGCCTAACTAGTCCTATGACAAGTAATATATGCCTTAACATGTCTAATATTGTTGCTAAATCAGTTTAGATGTCAAAATTTGGGTTACATAGGCTTAAAATGAATTTTAACGTAAAAAGGGCATTTTGGTAATTTACCTAAGGCATAAGAACTACTTATCATACAACTACTCAAACGATGTGACCATAAGGTATAACCTCGGAAGGTTATTCCCTATACTACTATGGTCACCTAAAGTGTTTGGTCGGATCCTAATGATCGACCAAATGGGTCGGGTTCGAAAGCATAAGCGATTGATTAGATCGCTTACCCTTACGACCCTAGACAAGCACAAATCTAAAAGTGACGATCAAAACATGCTAGAACATGTTTAGTTAAGTTAGAAAACAGGTTTTGATATCAAAACAAACGGTTTTGATACCCTAGAGTAGTTTGGTTACAAAATACGCAAGAATACGCATTTTGGCTGAAACTACGACTCGTCACTGAGTCTAGATAACGTGGTAATCAGTAGGTATAGTTAGTAGGGACTATAACCATCGTGATTACGCTCACGTTATGAAGTTCAAACGAACTTCGCATTGACCATAAACTGGTCAATGCAGAAAGTCAAACGCAGTTTGACTTTCAAGCATAAAAACGCATAAAAAGAACGAAGGAACACTTACAAAGGGTCCCCGCAAGTATTTGATCTGATTCTCTCTCAGGTAGGAAGCATATACTTCCACTTAGAGAGCATGAATCAGATTCAAATTATGGGTTTGAGCAAATGGGGTGAAGGGGTATATATAGTTTTTGTACAACCGTTAGGATCATTCGTCGAGAAACATGCTTTGATCTAGGCCGTACACATGGGCCCATTGTTTTATAAAACCATGGGAGCCCCTAGATTATGCCCATTGTTTGCTAAAAACCGTTTGCAAGTGGGAAATGAAGGTATAACAGCTGGAAACAGGCTGTTTCAACAATTCTGCATATCTGGGAGGGCCTCACGGCCCGTGTAAGGGGACCAGGACATTCTACGCGGCCCGCCTGGGGGTCTCAGATCAGCAACAACTTTGCAAAATGACAGTTTCAGTTCCTGTTGGTGTTTAAAGCCATTTCCGACATGTTTAAGGCCCGTTAAGCCAACTTTAAGGCCCTAAAATGATGCTTAAACATTGTGGACATGAAACATGCTCAAAAATATACCGGATGTTGGTTCGTTTGGTCGTACGATCGCGATGTTTGCTTAATTACGACGGAATTCGCATAAGCGCGAAAAACGATCCAAATTGCGCGACGAATGAATTTTTCTAATGCCAAACACTAAAATGAAATATTTTAATGCTTACATAAATTTTTGGATGTCCGGATGTATTCAGAACGTAAGTTATGTGCGAAAATGCAAACTTATGCACTTTTTGACGCTTTTAGTCCCTAAATGAGCATAAAGTTTATTTTAGCACACCGAACCCCTCAAAGCCTATTTCTAAACTATGAAAAGGATATTTAGGGTGTGTTTAACTTATGATCAAGTTCCGAAATGTTAGTTACAGTACAAATCAACATACTTTTGCAGTTTGTCGAATTTAGTCCCTGTAAGCGAATATACTAGATTTTGCCAAACCAAAGCCTTCAAAACTTATTTCTATGTTATGTAAAGGTTATTTAAGGTATGTTAAGCATATGTTGATGTTCCAGAGTGTTTGTCGTGTTAGACTGATTACGTTTACGCACCAGTTTGCGTATAACTCTCTAGAAAGCGATATAGAGTTTGAAATTGAATAAAAGTCAAAACATGAAAAATGCCAAACATAAACAAACAAACATTGGGATCAAATAACTTTTTTTTTATTGATAACTGAACTTTTTACAATGATTACAAACACATGTGTCACATTGTTATTCCCAAATTAAACCAAGACAAGTAAAAAAAATGAAAAGTTTTTGAAAAAATTTGGGGTGATTAGCGTTTCCAATAGAGTTTTGTGTAGGTCTTGTTATTAGGACTTGCAAAATTCAAGCTTTTAGCATCCCCCACACTTAAATTACACATTGTCCTCAATGTGTCCCAAAAATAAGTTTTAGGTTGATTGAATGTGTAAAAAGGTGTTAAAAACAAGGTTTTGGTGTTACTGGGCATCCGGACACGGCCCCGTGCTGGATGAGCACGGCCCCGTGGTAAGACTGCTAGTAACGAAAACTTACAGAAGGTGGATATGGGGGCGTGTCTGGTGAACACGACCCCGTGTTTGGCAGAATTTAAACAAACAACAGGTACGGCGGTGGACACGGGGGCGTGCCGGCTGGGTACGGCCCCGTGTGGACAAGCTGCAATCTCTGAAAATAGGTTTCGGCTTTCGGTTCTAGTTTCCAGGCTTATGTATCACTAATACTTAGTGCTCCCAAGCCTCCTAGGTACCTGTTTTACTTAAAAATACCACACCACACAAAATAACAAATATCCTACCTTACCATAGTTTCAACATCCACAACATAATCTAAAAAAAAGAAAAATGCGGGAAAGTAAAAGAGTTACGGAAAGTAAATTGTTCAACAAGTGACACGCAGGCCATGAAATTGTTTGCTAGAGAAAAGGGGGTTAACCTGTTACGACCTTCTACCATGTTACATCACCTCCAACGCCTCCATCTCAATCCATGTCGTCGTCCTCGTCGTCTCCTCCTTGGCCCGCCATGTACTCCCAGATGTTGCTAATGTCATCCTTCATGTTGGAGATGTTCCTTTCTATAACTCCGACTCAGGTGTACTTGTTGCTTGCCATATTTTAGGTGTTGCGGGTGCACATGAGGTTTTCCTGCAAAAGATCATGTAAACTTTGGAAATTAGTAAAACCACCTCCTTGATAGGAGGATTGGCTCGGATCACCATGATGCTGATACTGGTACTAGGGAGGAGGATAGATTTTTGGAGCGTGAAGGATGAGAGCTTCTTGAGGTTTCCACACATTCCCCTGAACCGTCTAAAAGCTGACCATTCCGGCATCTGCTTCGTTGATTAAATTCATGGAGCGACATATGACAAGCTCCACTTTTCCCGACCATGGGCCCTTCTAGAAGGACCTTGGCATCCTTTACACAAAATTCTTGAAGAGGCGGTAGATCCACCCTCCAAAAAGGATAGGGGTTGGGGGAGTGGCAAGTTGGTTCAAGTGCATGTTGCGAAGTAGCAGGTGTGGAACATCAAGGTTTATACAGTTGTGAATACAGTGGAGGACTATCAGATCACGCAAACCTACAACACCACCACTGTCATGTCTCTGGCGGAGGGAGTAGCTAGGGACCCTATGGATGTAGCGATAGAGATGGTCCCACAACTGTGTGCTCTTGGTCTGGCTCGGGTTATAGTGTCTTTCCCCATCTGAGCCCATGCTGCTTGGCGTTGGTCTTGTGGGAGTTCGCGGAGACCACTAGTGTTCTCCTCCTCTCCAGCATCCTATTCAGCATACCACCCGATGATTGCCTCAAATTGTGCAATTAAAATTGAGTACATAACCCATGCACAATGGAATTCCACCCCCTCATTGTCAAACGGCTACGCTTTTGCCGTGATGGCAAACGTGCTATAAAATTCCATTTTATACTCGTGCACGGAGTGGAGCCGAGTGCAAAGTGCTGCTCTTAGTGGACCACTAACAAGGTTGTTGAACCGGTCGATTTGGCCTACTACTTCTAGAGTATCCAAGCAAACTTTTCGGGGGTTTTCTTTGGGCCTTGTCTTGAGAACCTCAAACCGTGCTTGAGCAGCCCACTCATTCGGGTTGAACCTAGTAAACTTCTTGGCCATCTGAAAGAAAACACCGAACAATTAGCATGAAACAGTAAAATTTTCAAAGAAAACTAAAAACAGTCAGCTGAGCACGAACCCGTGCTCAGGCGTCTGTTTCCCAAAAACTTCATTTTTCGACCCGGTCTCGAAAACTTGAAAATTTTTTGTTGAGTAGGGGCGGTTTTCCCCGAAAATGAAACCCCAAGTACCGTTTTTCCCAAAACAAACTGTTTACCCCTTCAATTTCATCTTTTTTTTTTGTTCAAAAACAAGGGTTTGAGGTTTTCGGAGAAATCGGGCAAATCTAGAAACAATTCAAGTTGATTTACTTACTATAACATGCATCTATGCTAATACTAATAGATCTAAGAAAAAAAATTGAGGTTTGATTCGGTTTAAGTTGAAGAACCCTAGATTTTCCCCAAATTTTTTATGTTAAACTACATGCAAGTGATTAAACTAACTAACTATGATGATAGAATCAAACCTTGATATTGTTAGAAGTCAGAGGAACGTGAAAATCTGTAGAAATTTCCGGTGGAACCAGAGAGTTGTTGGGGAAACGGGGGGTGTTGAAATGAAAAAATGAAGGAAAGATGGGTTTTATCTCCGTCAGTTGCGCTAACACAGCCCCGTGGGCGGGCAAAATTAATATATATATATATATATATATATATATATATAGGGGACCGCTAAAATGAGAACCACCTCCAGTTGTAAGAACCGTGAGAAGTACACCGTACGGGGCGAGGTGGACCAAAAATTTGTTTCATAAACATTAATGCATGTATTATAAATACATTTGTAAAAAAAATTCAAAAAAAATGTCGGGTGTGTAGTTTTGAGCACCCCAAGTTTGTGTTTACGGGTACCGTAAATTTTATTTAAAATTTACGGTACCCGTAAACACAAACTTGTGTCTAACTCGCCCCGGATCAAAAAGTTCTCACGGTTCTTACAACTGGAGGTGGTTCTCATTTTAGCGGTCCCCTATATATCTATATATATATATATATATATACTACTTTAATAAGCATATAGAAAGGACAGAAATGGTCATTTGCCACTTTACAACCATTTGAAGCCCATTGTACAACCTTTAAAGCACAAATGTGTTGAAAAATCCATTCAACACACGGACCAGCTCATATAAACTAACCGGATGCATTTGACCCGTTTTAATCAAATGGATCCAATATATACTTTCTTTCACTAAATCTAAACCCTAATTTCATTTCATTACATCCGCCCCCATGCTTCTTCTCTCTCTCTCTCTCTCACCAGACGCGGTATCTGCATGCGACGGATTTCACCGGCGATTTTACCATCCTCCATATTATAATATCGAGTCACGAGGGTTAGATCCTGTGAGTCTAAAGCCTCTATTCTATTATATGGGTTTTTGTTTTAAGTTTGCTTGATTATGTATGTTTTAGACTTCATTTAAGCTGTTAGACAAAGCAATTGATTCTAGAATCAACTTCTTTGATTCGGATGAAATGTACGTTTTTAGTGAATAATGAATAATTTGGTTTGAGATTTGTTAAGGTATCCGGTGCCGCAGCGGGTGGAAAGTTATGGATGCAGTGAAGAGTATCATGTTGGCTGGAGATAGTTAATTTCAGCAGTTGCAGGTAAATTTATTATTTTTTGGTTTTGTTGATGTGATCAACTGTTTGATTCTTTATTAATATTTCCTAGAACGTGATATATATCCTGATCAGCATAACAATTACAAATAGATTTTTGGCTACACTTCAGTTAGCGACATTGGTTTCGTTGTTAGTACGACTTTTAAATCAGTGAGAACTGACTTCAAGTCTCATGTTTCTTATGTAATCAGGTAAGATCAATCAGGATGGGCGGCTCCTATGCATTGGGTCTCTGTGGGGTTGCATGTGGAAGGAATGATCTATTTTATGAGATCGGCATTGGTGGTCCTTGGTATAGAACTCCTTTTTTGTTTCCGTTTATTGAAATGGCAATTTTAACCAGTTCGTTTTCGAAAGGGTAGATTCCGGTTATGTTTTATCTTCGACGGGTCAATTGGGTAACATAAAAAAGTGTACCTAAACGGAAGTCAGTCAAATGGCTCAAGAGTCGCTCAAATTGTATTTTCATTTTTCGATGCATAAGGTCCTAAATCGTCTTTTAAAAGGGATCAGATAGTTATTGAAATAATATATTTTTGCAATCATATTTTCATATTTAACACCAATTATTTTTATAAAATTTTTATGTTCTTTGACAAAGGTGTTTCAGGTCAACCCCATCCATACAAAAAAAATTACCCTTTTAACCAGTAACTCAACTAACTCATTTTGACACATCTAACATTTGTCCTTTTACATTGCTATTTTCATTGCATTTTAGGGAAAACTACGAGCAACTCAAGCAAACCCTGATGTTTTCTTTGCATTTTAAGGGGAACATGGGTGCTTCTCTCCATGGGCATACAAAACTCAGGTTATTGGCGGTCTCTCGCCATATTTAACATATAAAAAAACTTTATATGTTAAATGTGGTGGGCTTCCGCCAATAACATGTGTTTTCTATGCCCTCTGGAGAGATGCGCCCATCTTCCCCCTAAAAGCATAGAAAACCTTAGGCTATTGAACCCGCCGCAAGTCGAACCGACAACGAATCAGGTTAAAACTCTAAACAGCTTTGCACTTGCATCAAATTATAACTCTTTTTAATAAACTTTTTGAATTTAAAGTAAAAATTGATTTAAAGTAAAAATTGATTTAGTTTTTATTATGACAAAAAAATTGAACAGTAACTTGTCAGAAAGACTTTTCGAAACCTTTTTCAGAAACCTAACTCCTGATTTTACAGTTGAACAGTTGACAACCATTCAGAATCCAATAGATTTACTGCTATCCTTTTTTATTTTTTTTACTGACCAGATAATTGTTCAAAAACAGCTGTAAAAGTAAACACTGTTCGGATTTCTCAGAAAGGAAGCATCCTTGGAAGTCTATAAATTCAACTACATTCATCACAATTCATCACAACTCTACAAGCATTCAACTTAGATACTAAAACCTTCAAATTGTAAGTCTTGCGCTGAACTTCATCCTACTTTTGAATCTTACATCAAACCTTCGAAACATCAACCTAACATCTTCTATTTTACTTCGATTTCAGAATATCAATCAATACTCTAAACGTTTGGGTCTTGCGTTGTTTCTCAGCTCTTCACATCAAGGGCTTACATTTTTTTCGGCTTTTTACATCAGGCTCTTGCATTGTTGTAAGTTTAATCACATTTCTTGGTTACTTTTTTCACTTTTAACTGTCGCATTTTGCTTTTGTATTTTTTAACCGTGGCCTTATACATCTGTTTGTTTTGTAACATGTATTATTTTAGTTTACATGTGTTGTAAAATAAATGTTAAGTATAGACTTTATTGCTTCTGTATTTGTTTTGTTTTGTAACATGTATTATTTTAGTTTACATGTATTATTTCTATTCATTTTGCCTCTGTATTGTTTAAACGTGGCCTTATACACTTAATGTTGAATATTGAATATATTTTGCTGTAAAATAGAAGAGTTTAAGCTTGTTTGTTTTTCTTTTTCTTTTTTTTTTTAATAGTTTGGTGTTTTACTTTCTATAATATTTCTCTTATTTTGCATTTGGTATAAATTCTAGATGTGAATGATTTTTTACTAGGTATGTAGCTGGTCTTGTATTATAACAAATGTGCCATAATACTTTGTGATTTCTTCATTTAAGAACAGTTTTTATATAATTTCAGGATTAATAAATGATTTTGTAACTTTGGAATATGATTTTAGTACACAAACCATAATAAGTTATGTAGTGCATTTATGAAATATAGTTACTATTTTCGTTGTAGTGTAAAGTTATCCTACAAAAACGTACTTGCATAAACTTCAAGGCTATTTTCGTTGTGATACATTAAGCAGCAGTAATCGTAAGATTTATTTTTTAGATACACAAGTATAAAAAGTAAGTAGTCAAATAAATTGGATACTCTAAATTCAAGTATTATCTCTTTGTTTTTTTAGTATGTTTTTGAATACTATTGTTTGACGAAACTTTGTTAAACGAGTTAAAATATCAAATTTACTATACCTGTCCCGTTCATATTTTGTTGATAATAACCAACAAATAACGAGTATCGCATTACAAATTGGTCCCGTCCCATTCATATTTTGTTGTTTTCGGGTCCCAAACGAATAATGAGTTGTTTAAAACACGATAATTAACTGATGATCCGAACTGCCATTTCTTTTGGTAAAAAAATATATAAATCCAGTAAACATTTTAGTTAACTTTGATGTTAAAATTGTTACAATAAAAATTGTATTTTTTCAGTTTACAGAATCCTTATGCTTGAGTTTACTTTGATGTTAATTTTTAACATGGTAAGAAAATTGATCATTATATCCAATAAAAATTGTATGTTTCAGTTTACACAATCCTTTTTTTTTTATATTTAACCAAACTATTTTTATTTCCTTTAAAATTGATCTTTATATCCATCAAAATTGTATTTTTCAGTTTACAAATCACTCCAAACACATATCAATTGAGAGGTATGGGTGGTGGTTATCCAATTCCCGTTGAACCACTAGGATCAACAAACCATGCACGATCATCCCGTCGCCATTTAAACCTTCCTGATTCAAACCCTCTAACTTCAAACCCTGAAGTTAGAAACCCTTTTCGTCCGGTGGAAAACCCACCTCCGGTGTCAACCCCACCTCCGGTTTCAACCCCACCTCCAGTGGCAAACCCTCATCCGGTGACAAACCCTGAACATGATGACCCATTTGGTTGGACGGATGAAGAGTTGAATTGGGCGTATGACTATACCTGTAAGCGTCTAACATTTTTTTTATGTGTCAAAATCTGGTACAGTAGAGGAGAAGATACAAGAAAGTCATAAGCGAACGAATGTATTGGTAAAACAGGAAGAGATACAAGAGACTCCCCGCATTTTGTTTTAATTGTTTTGTCCATCTACTTGACTGTTTTGAACTCTTCTTGTTTTTAATTACATCTACTTCCTTGTTTTGTACTCTTCTTGTAGAAGATCACCAAAGAAACGATAAACTAACAGAAAAACCAGTGCCATCATATCATGAATAAGAAAACTAACTTAAGTACTATACAATACATCACGAGACGACGGATAAACTAACGGTAAACAATTATACTATTGTAAATTGCCACTCCTGCCGCATCGCGCGGGTAAGTGACTAGTGTATATATATATATATATATATATATATATATATTAATTTTGCCCGCCCACGGGCATGTGTGAATGCCCTGTTTCCCGAAACTTGGTTTTAGAAATCTTACCGATTTAGAGGTTTTCCCGAAGTTCGTTACTTACAAGATATGATGTTGATGCTCAAACCTTTATTTAATCTTCGGCCGCTTGTAGCGAGACTTCCTCCTCAATAAATCCTTCATAGAGCTTTAGCCATTGGCAATTGACTTTGAATGGGATTCCATTTCGAGATTTAATTTCAATTGCACCGTGTGGAAAAATGTGGGTGATGGAAAAAGGTCCCGACCACCTAGACTTTAATTTAGCAGGAAATAATCGAAGTCGTGAATTAAACAATAGAACTTGATCTCCTACCCGAAATTCATTTGGTTTAATGTGTTTATCATGCATATTTTTCATTCTTTCCTTATAAATTTCGGAGTTAGAGTATGCGTGATTCCTTAATTCATCTAATTCATTTAATTGACAAAATCGAGTTTTACCGGCCATTTCTTAGTCTAAGTTTACGTTTTTATTTGCCCAGTAGGCTCTGTGTGCTATTTCTACCGGCAAATGACAGCTTTTTCCATAGACAAACTTATATGGGGTTGTACCTATTGTTGTTTTATACGTAGTACGAAAGGCCCATAAAGCGTCGTCTAATTTATCAGCCCATTCCTTTTTATTTAATCCTATGGTTTTTTCAAGTATTCTTTTTAAACCACAATTAGTCACTTCGGCTTGTCCGTTTGTTTGAGGGTGATATGCTGTTGAGACCCGGCGATAGACCCCATACCTTGTTAAAAAAATTTCAAGTTGATGGTTACAAAAATGGGTGCCTCTATCACTTATTAATGCTTTTGGAGTTCCAAAATGAGATAATAATCGTGTCAGAAATCTTACCACAACTATTCCATCGTTTGTTGGAAGCGCTTCGGCCTCGGCCCATTTTGACAAGTAATCTACCGCCACAAGTATATATTTGTTTCCTTTTGCCGATGGGAAGGGTCCCATAAAGTCGAGTCCCCACACATCAAAAATTTCACAAAAAAAAATGCCATTTTGTGGCATTTCGTTTTTGGAAGAAATATTACCTGATCTTTGGCAAGCGTCACATGTCTTGATAAGACTTTGGGCGTCTTTGTAAATGGTTGGCCAATAAAATCCTGAATCAAATACTTTTTGTGTGGTACTAGCGGCACCATGATGTCCTCCGTATGGACCTTCATGACAATGGCGGAGAATTCTCCTTGCTTCACTACCATGGACGCATCGACGGGTAAGTTGGTCGGCACATATTTTGAAAAGATAAGGATCTTCCCAAAAATAATGCTTTACATCGGCAAAGATTTTTTTTCTTTGATGATGTGGCCATCCTTTTGCGACTATACCGCTAGCTAAGTTGTTAGCATAGTCTGTATATCATGGCTCTTCTCGGCATTCCACCATTTCTAGGGACTCCGTTGGGAATTTTTCATTGATTAGCTCGTCCCTAGTTGGCTCCAAAGCTGGATCTTCCAAGCGGGAAAGAGATCTGCAGCGGTGTTTTCTGCTCCGCTTTTGTGTTTTACTTCAATGTCGAATTCTTGGAGGAGTAGAATCCAATTAATTAAACGGGTTTTAGCATCCTGTTTCTTAAAGAGATATCGAATGGCTGCATGGTTTGTATAAACTATCTTTTTAGAAAGCACAAGATAAGAACAAAATTTATCAAAAGCAAATACCACAGCTAGTAATTCTTTTTCTGTTGTTGTGTAATTTTCTTGTGCATCATTAAGTGTTTTACTAGCGTAATAAATTGGGTGAAAATGCTTATCTTTTCGTTGTCCTAAGACAGCTCCAACTGAAAAATCACTTGCATCACACATGATTTCGAAGGGTAATTTCCAATCAGGCGCTATCATGATAGGTGCATTGACTAGCATTTCTTTTAGTGTTAGAAATGCTTGGTTGCAATTCTTGTCAAAGAAGAAAGGGGCATCTTTTTTAAGTAATTTTGTTAGAGGTCTTGAGATTTTTGAAAAGTCTTTCGAAATGGTCATTTGCCACTTTACAACCATTTGAAGCCCATTATACAACCTTTAAAGCACAAAGGTGTGGAAAAATCCATTCAACACGCGGACCAACTCATATAAACTAACCGGATGCATTTGACCCGTTTTAATCAAATGGATCCAATATATACTTTCTTTCACTAAATCTAAACCCTAATTTCATTTCATTACATCCGCCCCCATGCTTCTTCTCTCTCTCTCTCTCTCTCTCTCTCTCTCTCTCACTAGACGCGGTGTCTGCATGTGACGGATTTCACCGGCGATTTCACCATCCTTCTTCTCAGGTACCGTATTTTTAACGTTATCGGCATTTTTTGAGAAATTTTAGTGTTTGACTTAGATCTGTGAAATTTTAGGGTTTCTTTCTCCGGCGATTCCGACATCAGATCTACCGGGTTCAACTTCTTTTAGGGTTTCTTTCTCCGGTGGAAAAAAGATCCAGGTACTTTTTTTTGGCTAAATATTTTCTTAGATCTATCGTACCACCGTCGACTTAGAGGTTGTTTTGTTTGTTCTATTATAGATGAAGATGGAGCGGTGGAGATACCGTCGACTTAGATTTACCTTACCACCGTCGAGCCAGGTAATTTTTTCTGCTGAAATTTTTCTCAGATCTACCATCATTTTTTGTGGATTTTTGATGAATATTGACAGATCTGAGGTTACACGACTTGCAGATCTGAGTTCTTAGAGGAATATTGACATCCCAGATCTGGTATGTTTGTAGCTGATTATGTTTGTTACAGATCTGGTATGTTTGTAGCTGATTTACATGCTTTTGTTACTGATTATGTTTGTTACAGATCTGGTATGTTTGTAGCTGATTTACATGCTTATGTTACTGATTATTTTTGTTACAGATCTGGTATGTTTGTACCTGATTATGTTTGTTACAGATCTGGTATGTTTGTACCTGATTATGTTTGTTACAGATCTGGTATGTTTGTAGCTGATTAAGATGCTTATGTTACTGATTATGTTTGTTACAGATCTGGTATGTTTGTAGCTAATTATCTTTGTTATAGATCTAATGTTACTGATTAAATATGTGTACTTTTTGTGCCCGGATCTGGTATATGTTTGTAGCTGATTATGTTTGTTACAGATCTGGTATGTTTGTAGCTGATTTACATGCTGATATTACTGATTATGTTTGTTACAGATCTGGTATGTTTGTACCTGATTATGTTTGTTATTGATCGAATGTTACTGATTAAATATGTGTACTTTTTGTAACATTTTATGATATGGGTCTAGCAGTATGTGGTGTATTTTGGTCCATTTTATGAAATTACGAATGGGTGGTTCAAGATTTTAATAGATTTCATTATTAGGGTAAAAAGATAATTGTTTGGATTATAGGTAATAGTTGGTTTTAGATAAAATTGTTCATATAAAATATATATATCTGTTAGTATAGTCTTATGTTTATCGTGTTTTGGTCAATTTTCATGTCACTAGATGTTTAAGAGGTTTGTGGTGGGATGGAATGGGAGATTCAGTTTGACCAGATTCTAGATCCAGTTTGGTTGCACTTTTTGATGGATGGAGTTTCTTCTTTTTATCACATTTTTGTTTTTGTTTAGTTGATAATAATGAGAATAATTATAATATCGAGTCACGAGGGTTGGATCCTGTGAGTCTAAAGCCTCTATTCTATTATATGGGTTTTTGTTTTAAGTTTGCTTGATTATGTATGTTTTAGACTTCATTTAAGCTGTTAGACAAAGCAATTGATTCTAGAATCAACTTCTTTGATTCGGCTGAAATGTAAGTTTTTAGTGAATAATGAATAATTTGGTTTGAGATTTGTTAAGGTATCCGGTGCCGCAGCGGGCGGAAAGTTATGGATGCAGTGAAGAGTATCATGTTGGCTGGAGATAGTTAATTTTAGCAGTTGCAGGTAAATTTATTATTGTTTGGTTTTGTTGATGTGATCAACTGTTTGATTCTTTATTAATATTTCCTAGAACTTTATATATATCCTGATCAGCATAACAATTACAAATAGATTTTTGGCTACACTTCAGTTAGCGACATTGGTTTCGTTGTTAGTACAACTTTTAATTCAGTGACAACTGACTTCAAGTCTCATGTTTCTTATGTAATCAGGTAAGATCAATCAGGATGGGCGGCTCCTATGCATTGGGTCTCTGTGGGGTTGCATGTGGAAGGAATGATGTCAGCATGTTAATTTTTACCTCTGAGTGACCTTTTAACAAACCGGGAGCTTCATGATATTTGATTACACTCTCGGGAATGCAAATTATTGGCCGTCTAAGGTTTTTATGCCTACAACTAAAGATATGCGCAACTTTGCAAGTTAGAGGGACTAAAAGTGTCAATATGTTTAATTATACCTCTGAATGACCTTTTAGCGAACCCGAAGCAACGTGATGTTTAATAATACTCTCAAGAATGCCTAATATGGATTAGATGAGGCTTCGATGCTATTAAACGATGATATGCGCAAGTTTGCGCATTAGAGTGACCTAAAACGTCAACTTTTGAATCTACGCCTTTTGGTGACCATTTAAGCGATCGAGAGTGTGGAAATAATTAAACTCATGCTTGGTAATGCCCATTATGGGCCATGGAAGGCTTGGACGTCAGTAAACAACATTTCGCGCTAATTTGTGCGATTAGAGGACTATATGCGTCAAACTACAAAAGTATGTCGATTCGTATGGTAACGGACCTTCCAGAATATGACCATGAGTTAAACATGCCCTAATTATCCTTCATATAGCTTAGATATAGGTTTAGAGGTGTTTGGTGCGCAAAAATAAACTTTTAAATCAAGCAGGGACTAAAAGTGTCAAAAAGTGCACAAGTTTGCATTTTCGCGCATATCTTACATTCTGGATATATCCGGACACCCAAAAATTTATGTAAGCATTAAAATATTTTATTTTAGTGATCGGCAAGATAAAATTCCATTCTTCACATAATTTGGATCGTTTTTTCGCGACCGTTCTTATTTCGTCGTAATTAGTCGAACAACGTAACCGTACGGCCAAACGAACCGACATCCGACATATTTTTGGGAATGTTTTGTGTCCCCTATGTCCAGGCATTATTGTAGGGCCTTTAAAATGGTTTAACGGCCCTCGAATGTGTCAGTTATGGCATTTAACATGTACAGGGGCTGATCTGGTCAGTTTTGAAAGTCAATTATGTTTGGCAAACATAACATGGACTGATATGGTCATTTCTAGAACTTGAATACACCTGTTATAGCAGCCCAGGGACCAGTTATGTCATTTTTGCATGAAAATGGGAATTAAAAAGCCAAAAATGAATGCAGGGACCGAACATGGCAACTTCCAAAGTTGTTTCTGGTCTGGCCCAGCCACACGGGCCGCGTAGCCCACCAGGCTTGCCTACGCGGGCCGCCTAACATGTGTAGCATCGAAATTTTTGATATTTCTTGAATTATTTGCTGGCATCCACTTTCAAAACCATTTTCTTTAAAAACCATGGGCATGTTAACAGCTTTGTTAACTAGTTTTACACCTGGAATGATCTTGTTAAACATTCCTAACACTTAGCAAGATCTTGAAAGTTCATGAAAACTATAAATAGATGAGAACTTACTAATTTCACTTGCACCATTTCCTTTAAATCTGCTCATGCTCTCAATCAATGGGAATCCTGATCATTATGGAACCTCCTTCAGTCCTAAGGACCACTTGTAAGTGTTCCTTTCGTGCTTAGTTCAATCGTTTGGCGTTTATAGCCGAAAAGTCAAGCGTTTTCGATAAACTATTTGACTTTTAAGCGATCGAGCCACTATTCGCAACGAACATGGCTACGTGATCGTAATTAGGTAGGTATTAAACCCTCAAAAGGGCACCTCCTAATTACCACGTTTGCTTAGTTAATTGTCGGGTCAAAGTAATTAAAATAATAGTCAAACGAGTCAGTTTTTACTAATAAATTCATAACTGATAATTCAGAAGTTATGGAACATGTTTTAACACTTAAATAACTTTGTAATTAATATAAGAACATGTTTAAGCATGTTCAACCCGACAATTCCGAGTTTAGGCTCGGTTCGCAACCGAAAGTCGCAAAAGTAGACTTTTGCTTTGACTTTCAGTTCTGACCTGATTTAGCTTAGTTTAGATATGCCTTAGAGCTCTTTTAGGACCAGGTTATATGTTAGTATAACCCTCTGTGATTATACAAATTGGATCCCTAGTTATTCGATTCATGTGCATGTTTCCGTTATATGCCTAAATGTTGACCGTAATGCCCTTTTGACCTTAAAACGAGATTTTTTAAAATGTTAGTGGACAAAAACCTTTATTACTAATTTATAAACTTGTCCTAAAAATTTGACATCAGTTTGAGGTCTAGATTAAGAGTTATGCTCAATAGCGTAATTAGAAAGCTTTTTTATTAATTAAACGACGTAATTAGCGTAAAGCCTATCTAAACCCAAATTTTGATACCAAACTTTTTACCCACTGATGTAATATACTATTTTGGGATTTTTGAAGATTTTTATTTATTTTTAAGCTGAGCATAACATAGGGTTCTTGCTATATTTCGGTAATTATCGGTTTTACCCTTTTCTTGAATAAAAGGAGTTTTACATAATATTTTGATACCAAACTTTTTGCTACAGATTTTATATGATAAATAAAATATTTTGAACTTTATAAACTGATCAAAAACTCAGATGTCCTATTTAAACCCGAAAATCGCTTAAAACCGACTTTTACGCGTTTTAAGCGCATAGTATGGGTTAAAACTATTTTTAGCATGTGATAACCCTCATAATTCCATGTATCCGTACAATTTATTAATGATAATTAAAGTGCTTGACGACTGTGTGGAATTACTTAACTGCTCTCTGATTACTGTGTTATACTTACATGTGCTTGTTAACATACTAGTATGCTTTCCTGAGTCTTGAAAATTTAAAAGTGTTATAAAAATATATATATAGAACACACTACGGATTAATTAAGCACTTTAACAGAACAGTATCAAACCGACCAACCGGACTTTACCCGTAACACAAAAATATTGTCAAACACATTGTCTTTATTTTTCTGAGCTAGTTAGGGTCCACGAACACCCTAACACACTTTGTAAATAATAGCACATCATAACACACTAACTAAAATTTTGAAACCTAACTAGAATGTAACTAATACTTACAACCCAACCCTATACCCCCCTCCAAATCCAGTTATGGGAGTAGGACACCCCCATGATTTTATTTAGTTTTGTTATGAGATCACGTCCCCTAGTAGTGAATATATTACACAAGAGTTAAAATGGAAACATGGGCTATAAGTAAACTTGATGGATCTTGATGTCATTTCTCACACACTAAAAACACACACAAGTTTTTCTCTTCCCCCTTGGAGCTCTCGGCCAGGAATCAACACCCACACACCCACATTATTTGATCAAGCTTCATCCATTTCAAGCATATACCAAGGTGTTAGAAGGAGCACAACGAAGCTCGGTGTATTCGGAAGTTGAAGGACCACTCTCATCTTCTTTTATCCACCACTTTTCTTCACTCGAACTTCCCTAGTCTTGAACTAGTGGTAAGAACTTAGATCCATTCATTTTTCATGTTATTTAAGTGGTTAATAGTTATTTGATGATGAGAATCCATGAGCACTATCGAGTCATAAACAAAGTCTTGAATATAAAGTATCGTGATGATGAAATAAGATGAAAACATTATGTTAATATGAAGTTGTTTTGATTCTTGTTGATTACCTGATGATTTATTGGTTAATATTATTAATTGATGTTGGTGTGATCACTAAACATGTTAACGGAATCATTCGAACACAAGTTAGAAAGACTAAAAGTTGAAAACAGCTTCTGTCCGAGCTTTTACAGCCAACGGAATTAATTGATGTTGGTGTGATCACTAAACATGTTAACGGAATCAATCGAACACAAGTTAGAAAGACAAAAAGTTGAAAACAGCTTCTGTCCGAGCTTTTACAGCCAACTTCAGTTGGCTGTAACAGGACCTTAATTAAATGAAAAATGTAATTTCTAAAGTCTAGATTTATGTATAATGAAATACGGTTCTAATGGAACTAGAATCATAATTTTTGGACTTCGTTTACTATTTTTAAAGTGTCGTTTTGTAACAGCAGCTAAAGCTGCATTTTTGCTGCTGAAAATATGTGTTCTGTTTTCAGTCATAACTTGAATTCTGTGTAGAGTTAGATCTTGAAATCTGTACTATAGATGACCACCGATGTATTTGTAATTACCTCACTGGAATTTCGTATATCGGACTTACGATGAATTTTTAATAAATTATTTCGTGGACTGCAATCAGAAAAAGATGAATCTGATTACAGTCCGGAAAATGATTTTTTATAAAATATTGGTGATGAATTGGATCCCGAGATTTTTACACAATAAAATTTGGGTCGTTTAAGACATTCTGTAAAATTTGAGAATTTTTGGAATAAGTTAACTATTTTATTAAAATGTCCGAAAACAGCCCGGTTTTGAATATTAAAGCTGAAATGACATAAGTTGTAAATTGCAAGTCTAAATGTCGGGTATGTTATCTGTGAATAACCTAACATGTTATATGACAATAAAAGTTTTATGTGCAATATCGTATGCTTGTTCTTGAGTAGCTATAGGTGGAATGTTTATATGAGCGTG
The DNA here is from genome assembly GCA_030545235.1 of Helianthus tuberosus. Lineage (NCBI taxonomy): Eukaryota > Viridiplantae > Streptophyta > Magnoliopsida > Asterales > Asteraceae > Helianthus > Helianthus tuberosus. Next base: position 22,516,613 of record CM060420.1, on the reverse strand, counting down.
AACTATTGAAGTGAATGCATGTTATGTGGTAGATACGTGTAGGAACTTTGTGCTCTGTTTGAAACCACTAAATGACTTACTGGTAATCATATTAGGACGTGATTGACCGACCTTGCCTGTTAGCTATATCTGAGAATCTAACCGAGCAAACCAAGGTGAGTTCACACTTTCTACAAGGCATGGGATTCCCGGTGGTTTGGGGATGGGTTAAGAAACTAAAATGAAATCTACATATCCTCTTTGGGTAGGATATGTACGGCCATCCTCCGTAGATAGGATGCCATTATTAATCCTACGAATTCTCCTTGTGCAGAATACGTACGTTCGTCCTCCTTGGGTAGGACAACAATTATCAGGACAGTCTAGTGGTTTACATGGGGAAAAGCCCCACTAATTATGGGTATGACTTGGGTAATAAAAAGAATCTGGTTAAACATACTTTCAACTAAGGGGTAACCCCCACGGCAAATAAGCCAACGAAAGTCAAACCACGTTTTTTCAGAAACAACTTAAAACTAATCAACCAACCGTGAACTCACTCAACTTTGTTGTTGACTCGTTGTTACATGCCTTACAGGTCGCTAGACGCTTACGGAGCTTGCACGAGGAGGTGGTCGTTGTGGGATGTGGATTGTTATGTCCCGTACCAAACCTTTAGTCCTTATGAACTTATTAAACTTGCGTGTTGGTCCATAAACTTATGAACTATGAAACTTATGTTTTGGTTTCATGTTTTATGCTTCCGCTGTTTAAACTGAACTTGGTTAACTAGCTTTGGTCACCAATCGTATTATGGTTGGTCTTATTTACTTAATTACGTTGTTCAATATGATTGGTGGCTCGATCCTGGTCACGTCACGCCTCCAAGCGGTGATACTCCGCGTGGTGGATTTTAGGGGTTGTGACAGATTGCTATCAGAGCCATTGATTACAGTGAACTTGGTTTTAAAAAAGGGGAAAAAGCTTTTTGATAAAACCAGACTATAACCTGTACAGTGCTCAACGATCCACAACGACGCTTTGCTCCATGTGCAAGACTCGACACAATAGGTGGTATGATTTATGTTATATTGTGGGTTAGATAGTTCACACTGTGCATTAATTAACGTGATAATTGCTATTTGAATCTTGTGTGCTTACTCTCTTCTGTCACTGCACACTTACGCGCTTTGCTACACCTTTCTTACGTGAGTTCCTTCGATGTGAAGACCATGAGTGGACGTCTCGACATGACCCAGGGTCAGCTGACGACCTTGATTAACGAACAGATTGCTGAAGCCTTAGCAACCCAATCAGGGAGTCAATCCATGCACATCCAATCCCGCATAGGCACTTTTAAGGCATTCTTGGAATGCAAACCTCCCACTTTCGACGGCACTGGAGGAGCAATCGACCTTCTACACTGGATCCGAAGAATCGAATATACATTCGAAGAAAGTGAAAGCCCTGCCAGCAAATGAGTAGAGTACGCTACTGTCATGTTGCTAGGGAAAGCGTATTCTTGGTGGAACGCACAAGTTCAGATGCTCGGGTTGGCAGACGCAAATGCCACCCTCTGGAGCGACTTCAAGGATTTGATTAAGGAAAAATTCTGCCACTTGGACGACATTCTGGAACTTGAAACAGAGTATTATGGTTTGAAGATGGAAGGATCAGAAATTGAGGCATACACAAAGAGGTCCAACGAATTGGCTGACTTATGTCCTAACTTGTCACGACCCATATCTAGACGGATCAAGCTATACCTCAGAGGCTTAGTCCCGGAGATCAAAGGGTCTATAATTGAGGCCAACCTTTCCACAATCCAGCAAGTCATTCGTTTGGCGCACCAACTCACCGATCAGGCGGTGGAAGAGGGCAAGATGCCCAAGCGCGTTAGCACTACTGCTACTGGTGCTCCCAGCAATGACAAGCGCAAGTGGGATGGAAATTCGGGCATGGGTTCCACTCCAGTTCAGTCCCAGTCCCAGCGGTGAAAGACAGATGAACACAGGAGCCCCAGTCAGCAGTTTTCTGGAAATCAAGGTCAGGGTGGATACAGGGGAAATCACCCTAAGTGCAATCGATGTAGTTTGCACCACAGCGGGCCGTGCAACAAGGGTCGTTGTCAGAGATGTAACAAGCCTGGACATAAAGCCAGAGATTGCAGGAGCTCACATCCTGCGAATCAGAATCGACAACAGCGGCCACAAGCTCCCCAGAATCAACAGCAACACCAGCAGGGTAATAAGGGATGCTTCCAGTGCGGTGCTGAAGGTCACTTCAAGAGACACTGTCCACAACTGAATCAGAATCAAAATCCCAGCAGCAACCAGGGCAATGGGAACAATAGCAGAGATAATAAGGACAACCGCAGGACTGGTAAGCATGAGTTCCTGAATGGACAAGAAGAAGAAAGAAACAACCCCAACGTTGTGGCGGGTAAGTTCCTACCAGACAATTTCTTTATTTCTATCTTAGATGATTTGGGTGTCGATGTTAGATATGTGTTCCTAAGGGTTAGTCAGGTGCTTAAGCGTACCCCATTACCCTTAAAAGCACCAAACATGTTGTAGAACTAGCTAATGGTGAAAGTCTTAAGGGCACATACAGTTAAGGGTTGTAACCTCGTCTTAGCAGGTCAGACCTTTCCTATCGACCTCATTCCTATCATTCTGGGTAGTTTCGACGTTGTTATTAGGGCGGATTGGTTATCTCAACACCAAGCGGAAATTCTTTGCAACAAGAAGATTGTCCGTATCCCTCGTTATGGTGAAGAACCTCTCATGATTCATGGAGACAAGAGTGGTGCTGTCGTAGGCATTATCTCCTTCCTTAAGGCCCATAAGTATTTGCGAAAGGGCCACCCTGCCATTCTAGCACTCGTTACTGACACATCAATGGAAGAGAGGAGAATTGAAGACATTCCTATTGTACGTGACTTTCCTGAGGTATTTCCTGAGGAATCGTCTGGTCTTCCGCCTCATCATCAAGTTGAGTTTCAAATCGAGCTAGCTCCTAGAGCGGCGCCCATAGCTCAAGCACCTTATCATCTAGCTCCGCCAGAACTTGAAGAACTGTCCATGCAATTACAAGAACTCTTGGAAAAGGGTTTCATACGTCCTAGCTCTTCGCCCTGGGGAGCCCCAGTCTTGTTTGTGAAGAAGAAAGACGGTACCTTCAGAATATGTATTGACTACCGCGAACTCAACAAGGTGACCGTGAGGAATCGTTATCCTCTCCCACGTATTGACGACTTGTTCGACCAATTGCAAGGGTCGAGCTATTACTCCAAAATTTGACCTGAGGTCAGTCTACCATCAGCTGAGAGTCCGAGAGGAGGACGTCTCCAAAACAGCGTTCAGAACTCGCTACGGCCATTACGAGTTTCTGGTCATGCCTTTCGGATTGACGAATGCACCCGCGGTTTTCATGGATCTCATGAACCGAGTGTGCAAGCCTTACTTGGATAAGTTCGTTATTGTTTTCATCGACGACACCCTGATCTATTCTAAGAGTCAGGAGGAACACGAGCAGCATCTACGGCTTATGCTGGAACTTCTTCGAACAGAGCAGTTGTATGCCAAATTTAGAAATGTGACTTCTGTCTTCGCGAAGTCCACTTTCTAGACCATGTGGTAAACAAGGATGGAATTCATGTGGATCCATCTAAGGTTGAATCGATCAAGAACTGGTCTGCACCCCGTACACCAACAGAAATCCACCTATTCTTGGATTTGGCAGGATATTACAGAAGGTTTATCAAGGATTTCTCAAAGATTGTGCAACCTCTCACTTCACTAACTCAGAAGGGTGTCACCTATCATTGGGGTGATGCACAGGAAGCTGCTTTTCAGCACTTAAGGGATAGACTTTGTAGCGCGCCTATCCTCTCATTGCCTGAAGGCACAGATGATTTCGTGGTTTATTGTGATGCTTCCATCCAAGGACTTGGTTGCGTGTTAATGCAACGTGACAAGGTCATTGCCTACTCATCGCGCCAACTTAAAGTTCACGAAAGGAATAACACTACGCACGACTTGGAGTTGGGAGCAGTTGTTTTCATGCTTAAGATATGGAGACAATACCTGTACGGTACCAAGTGCACCATTTACACCGATCACAGGAGTCTCGAGCATATCTTCAAGCAAAAGGAGTTAAACATGCGACAACGCCGATGGGTCGAACTCTTGAATGATTATGAATGGGCAATCAAGTATCATCCGGGCAAAGCCAATGTGGTGGCCGACGCCCTTAGTCGAAAGGATACTATACCTAAGCGTGTATGTGCGTTACAGCTTACCGTTCACTCTAGTCTTCCTGCCCAAATACGAGATGCTCAGGTTGGAGCGTTGAAGCAAAGAACATCAGGGCTGAGTCCCTACGAGGATCGAGGCAGCGACTAGAACAAAAGGAAGACGGTGCCTATTATGTTAACGGGCGCATCTGGGTTCCACTTTATGGAAACCTACGCAAGCTTGTGATGGAGGAAGCGCACAAGTCTCGTTATTCAGTACATCCTGGTTCGGATAAGATGTACCATGATCTCAAGACTACATATTGGTGGCCTGGTATGAAAGCCCACATAGCAACCTACGTTAGCAAATGTTTGACTTGTGCGAGAGTCAAGACTAAATATCAGAAACCACCAGGCCTACTTCAACAACCTGAGATACCTAAGTGGAAATGGGAGCAAATTTCCATGGATTTCGTTACTGGCCTGCCTAAATCTCAACGCGGAAATGATACCATTTGGGTGATCGTGGATCGATTGACTAAGTCTGCACACTTCTTGGCTATCAAGGGAACCGACAAGTTTTCTACTTTAGCAGACATCTACCTAAAGAAAGTGGTGTCAAGGCTCGGAGTGCCAACTTCCATCATCTCTGATCGAGACTCACGTTTTACATCAGAACTGTGGCAAGCTATGCACAAGTCCTTTGGTTCTCGATTAGACATGAGCACAGCATATCATCCACAGACGGATGGGCAATCTGAACGCACCATCCAGACCCTTGAAGACATGCTTAGGGCATGTGTAATCGATTTTGGTAATGGCTGGGAAAAGCACCTCCCGCTAGTGGAATTTTGGTATAACAACAGCCACCACACCAGCATCCAGGCAGCTCCGTTCGAGGCGTTGTACGGACGGAAATGCCGATAACCAAGAGAATTGCTCAGATACGGTAACGAATGGCGGCAGCTCGTGACCGCCAGAAAAGCTATGCTGATAAACGAAGAAAGCCACTCGAGTTCCAGGATGGGGATCGAGTGCTACTTAAAGTCTCACCTTGGAAAGGTGTAGTCCGTTTTGGAAAACGAGGCAAGCTCAATCCGTGCTATGTCGGACCATTCGAAATCATTGAGAAAATTGGTAAAGTCGCTTACAAGTTGAATCTACCTAAAGAACTCAGTGGAGTTCACAACGTATCCCACGTGTCAAATCTGAAGAAGTGTCTGTCAGACGAGACCCTCATAGTTCCTCTCAAGGAACTCACTATCTACGACTAGCTGCGATTCGTCGAAGAACCAGTAGAGATTACTGATCGAGATGTTAAGATTCTCAAGCGTACCAGAATACCTCTGGTTCGAGTTCGTTGGAATTCCCTTCGTGGCCCAGAGTATACCTGGGAACGAGAAGACCAAATGAAACTCAAGTATCCCCAGCTGTTTAAGAAAAGTGCAACCACTACTGACGCGGAAGCTACTGCAGAATTTCGGGACGAAATTCCAAATCAACGGGGGAATGATGTGACACCCTAGGAAAACCAGGAAACTAATGCAACATAACTAGCTTCCTCAGTAACCACGAGCTAAATTTCGGGACGAAATTTTCTTAACAGGGGGAGAATGTGACAACCCTCATAATTCCATGTATCCGTACAATTTATTAAGGATAATTAAAGTGCTTGACGACTGTGTGGAATTACTTAACTACTCTCTGATTACTGTGTTATACTTACATGTGCTTGTTAACATACTAGTAGCGTGCAGAAAAGTTACAAAATAGTCTGGTATGCTTTCCTGAGTGTTGAAAATTTAAAAGTGTTACAAAAATATATATATATAGAACACACTACGGATTAATTAAGCACTTTAACAGAACAGTATCAAACCGAACAACCGGACTTTACCCGAAACACAAAAATATTGTCAAACACATTGTCTTTATTTTTCTGAGCTAGTTAGGGTCCCCGAACACCCTAACACACTTTGTAAATAATAGCACATCAAAACACACTAACTAAATATTTGAAACCTAACAAGAATGTAACTAATACTTACAACCCAACCCTATACCCCCCCCCCCTTTCCAAATCCGGTTATCGGAGTAGGACACCCTCATGATTTTATTTAGTTTTTTTATTAGATCATGTCCCCTAGTAGTGAACATATTACACAAGAGTTAAAATGGAAACATGGGCTATAAGTAAACTTGATGGATCTTGATGTCCTTTCTCACACACTAAAAACACACACAAGTTTTTCCCTTCCCCCTTGGAGCTCTCGGCCAGGAATCAACATCCACACACCCACATTACTTGATCAAGCTTCATCCATTTCAAGCATATACCAAGGTGTTAGAAGGAGCACAACGAAGCTCGGTGTATTCGGAAGTTGAAGGACCACTCTCATCTTCTTTTATCCACCACTTTTCTTCACTCGAACTTCCCTAGTCTTGAACTAGTGGTAAGAACTTAGATCCGTTCATTTTCATGTTATTTAAGTGGTTAATAGTTATTTGATGATGAGAATCCATGAGCACTATCGAGTCATAAACAAAGTCTTGAATATAAAGTATCGTGTGATGAAATAATATGAAAACATGATGTTAATATGAAGTTGTTTGGATTCTTGTTGATTACCTGATGATTTGTTGGTTAATATTAATATTTGATGTTGTTGTGAGCACTAAACATGTTAACGGAATCAATCGAACACGAGTTAGAAAGACTAAAAGTTGAAAACAGCTTATGTCCGAGCTTTTACAGCCAACTTCAGTTGGCTGTAACAGGACCTTAATTAAACGAAAAATGTAGTTTCTGAAGTCTAGATTTATGTATTTTGAAATACGGTTCTAATGGCACTAGAATCATAATTTTTGGACTTCGTTTATTATTTTTAAAGTGTCGTTTTGTAACAGTAGCTAAAGCTGCATTTTTGCTGCTGAAAATATGTGTTCTGTTTTCAGTCATAACTTGAATTCTATGTAGAGTTCGATCTTGAAATTTGTACTGTAGATGACCACCGATGTATTTGTAATTAAATCACTGGAATTTCGTATATCGGACTTACGATGAATTTTTAATAAATTATTCCGTGGACTGCAATCAGAAAAAGATGAGTCTGATTGCAGTCCGGAAAATGAATTTTTATAAAATATTGGCGATGAATTGGATCCCGATATTTTTACACAATAATATTTGGATCGTTTAAGACATTCTGTAAAAATTTAGGAATTTTTGGAATAAGTTAACTATTTTATTAGAATGTCCGAAAACAGACCGGTATTGAATATTAAAGCTGAAATGACATAAGTTGTAAATTGCGTGTTTAATGTCGGGTATGTTATCTGTGAATAACCTAACATGTTATATGACAATAAAAGTGTTATGTGCAATATCTTATGCTTGTTCTTGAGTAGCTATAGGTGGAATGTTTATATGAGCGTGAACTATTGAAGTGAATGAATGTTATGTGGTTGATACGTGTAGGAACTTTGTGCTCTATTTGAAACCACTAAATGACTAACTGGTAATCATATTAGGATGTGATTGACCGACCTTGACTGTTAGCTATATTTGAGAATCTAACCGAGCAAACCAAGGTGAGTTCACACTTTCTACAAGGCATGGGATTCCCGGTGGTTTGGGGATGGGTTAAGAAACTAAAATGAAATCTACATATCCTCTTTGGGTAGGATATGTACGGCCATCCTCCGTAGATAGGATGCCATTATTAATCCTACGAATTCTCCTTGTGCATAATACGTACGTTCGTCCTCCTTGGGTAGGACAACAACCTTAAAACTTACTAGACAAAACTCTATCACCTAAGCCCTCAAATTTATATCGACTTAATCGCCGAGGCCGATGGCGAGCAGGTCATTAGTTAATAGCGCTATTAGGTTAAACAAACCTCACACCGTGTCGTTCGAACGGGCGTGTACTAATGGACTATGGCAAGCTGTCAATGATGATAGAACATTGATGTAGGGCACGTTATTCGTCAGTTGTCGATATCAGGACAGTCTAGTGGTTTACATGGGGAAAACCCCCACTAATTATGGGTATGACTTGGGTAATAAAAAGAATCTAGTTAAACGTATACTTTCAACTAAGGGGTAACCCCCACGGCATATAAGCCAACGAAAGTCAAACCACATATTTTTCAGAAACAACTTAAAACTAATCAACCATCCGTGAACTCACTCAACTTTGTTGTTGACTCGTTGTTACATGCCTTACAGGTCGCTAGATGCTTACGAAGCTTACACGAGGAGGTGGTCTTTGTGGGATGTGGATTGTTATGTCCCGTACCGAACCTTTAGTCTTTATGAACTTATTAAACTTGCGTGTTGGTCCATAAACTTATGAACTATGAAACTTATGTTTTGGTTTCACGTTTTATGCTTCCGCTGTTTAAACTGAACATGGTTAACTAGCTTTGGTCACCAATCGTATTATGGTTGGTCTTATTTACTTAATTACGTTTTTCAATATGATTGGTGGCTCGATCCTGGTCACGTCACGCCTCCAAGCGGTGATACTCCGCATGGTGGATTTTGGGGGTGTGACATAGCATATAAAACTTAATACCTACTGATGTTTTGAGTATATTTTTATAATTAAACCATAAGCAAAAGTTTTGAACTTAGAATTCTAAATTTTACCTTTAAAGCTTATGTGAAATTAGCAAAATGCCCCTACGGTGCATAGTTTGGTTATAAAAGGTAAATTTCACATATATGCAATACCCTACTGTTATGACTTATAAAAATAAATGTTTTTACTGATTATATCAGACCTGAAACTCATATTAGTATTTAAACTCTTTTATAACCTTTAAAATGACCAAAATACTCCTATGGGGCATAATTTGAGTTTAAATCCATTTTGGCATTATGGAAGGTATCTTACTGATATCACAACATATTTAAGTCATATTAACTTAGGAAACATGTTCATGATTAATTTGGTTACCCGTTACGCACTTTTCGCGTTCGGGTCAGTTTATGTAATTAGTTTGCATAAATTAGCCGAAACGGGTCAAACCTTATCATTTTTATCTCAAAATCCAGAATGTGTTTAGTTTACCCATATTAAACAAGTATACAAACTTGTTGGGTCTAAATCACATTCTAATCCGGTCTTCGCTTAATCTTGCGTCTGAACCGTATATCCTCCTTTAAAAACTAACCGATCTAAGTATAGGCTTAATTAAGACCCGTTAGTAATCTAATAGGAATCTAATACCTGTACTTGCCTGGTGGTATACGGCTGGGATAAATTGTATAAATTTGCTCAGTTAATTCTTTTAACTTATTTTCCCTTATACGGGCTTGGGGTACGGTATATAAAATACCGCTTGGTCGGGCATTGAATTTTTAATTGTATGAAGGTTAATTTATTGAAATGTCCCGTTTAAATTATTTTGTTTGCTTAAAGCCTTTGGAGGGTTAATGACCATGTCCCGGATATCCTTGGCATCATTCATAGAAATGGCCACGACCTAAGCACGGGGTGTAGGCATACACCCGCCTGTGCATATATAAATAAAAAGGTATAACTGCCGGTTTCGAGAATAACTCGCCGCAGGACTATATCATGTGGTGTGTCTATTAATCTTTAACCCGGTGTCAACCTGGGCTACTGAATGTATAAGAAACATGTAATTCTTTTACAAGTTTATATATATAAATAATTATCCCAAGTTATAAAATATTTTGTGCCTTGTGCATTCAAATCAATTTTCCTAAAACATTTTCAAAATGAGTCAGTTAATTGTATTTACCAGTGTAAACTGACGTATTTTCCAAAAAGGTTAAGTGCAGGTACTAGACGGAATAGGCTGGCTACTCCTAGCATCATTAATCAAGTCTTGCAAGCTTTAGATGTTAAAGTCTGTTGAACAATGGTCATTTTATCTTTTGATCCGCCTGTGGATCCTTTACATTCCGTTTGTAATACTTTGATATTACTTTATATCGGTTGGTAATATTTTATCTTTTGCTTCCGCTGTGCATTTAAATTGTGTTGTTTGATTATGATGATATCAACTACGTCACGATACTCCCCACCGGGCCCACCGGTAATACGTGGAAATATCGGGGTGTGACAGGTTGGTATCAGAGCCAACATTGAGTGAATTAAATACTAGCCTTTTGTGTTTAATCTCAATGACACAGTAGCACATTCCTTGACCTTCTGAGTGTAGACTTAACATAGGAATACTCGCAACCCTAATCTGTAAAATATTGCTTTCAATTTTATATATGTCGCCAAGCAAAGAAGCCGTAATGGAAATTCTCCACATCCGGAGCCTTGAAATGCCGAGCTTCGTACCGCGGCTAGGATGAAATGTACATCCAAGTAGAAGACATTCACAAATAAAGTGAAGAAGAAAACTCCTTTTTGTTGAAATTCGTTTCCTTAGTAGTCCTTTTAAAGACATATTTATCTTCTAGTCCCTTCATGAACAATATTATTTCTTTCAAGTCCCGTTTTGGGCAATTCTGTACCTCCTTTAAAAATCATTGGAATGTTTTATCTAAATTTTATTTATATCATTGTATATGAATATAATATATGAAATAAATTAAAATAACATTCCTTTTATAAGATCTACCATTATAATAAAATTGCAAAATCTAAAAAGGACAAGACCTAGCCCATGTGTCATTTTAAGACAGGGTCAAGATGGTAGTTCCTCAATTAGATTCAGATCCTTATTAACATCTCAATTTAGAATTATTTTGCATTAAATATTAAAAAGAATCTTAAAGGTAAAACCTAGCCAGATGTCATTTTAGACATGGCCAAGATGGTAAAACCTATTCAAAAGATTCAAATCCTTGTTAACATCTGAAAACATGTTAACATTCCTGACAACAGTGATGCGATAAAATCACTTTTTGAAATTGATCTGTCAGTATATATATTAAAAAGAATCTTAAAGGGTATAACCTAGCTTGAATGCCATTAAAGACCTGGCTATGATGGTAAAACCTGTTTAAAAGAGATTCAGATCCTTGTTAACATCTGAAAACATGTTGACACTCCTGACAACGGTGATGCGATAAAATCACACTTGTCATCTTTATATTGGGAGTTCCAAATGTCACACCCTGGCTTTTGCGGAAGCGTGGGTTTAATTGGTATGACTTCTTAATACCATAGCAACAATCACAACAATGCTATATGATAAAATACCGGATGTTCATCCATTTAAAATAGTTTAGAAAATGCATAACATATTGTCTTTGAAAACATCAACCACAGAATACGTTACAAACCATGACTTTGTTTAAAATGAGTTCATAAGACTCAACGAAGAACCACTAATAAAACGAGGATTTAAGACATGCAACCCGTCCAGGAATGAGTCGCACTTCCAAAACCCTATGACCCTGGATGACATCCTTATCTAGTATGCAGCTAACATGCACCACCTGCCAGATCCTATTCGTTCCCTGAAATAAATGTAATTTGATAAGTCAACAAAAAGTTGAGCGAGTTCATGTGTAAGTGAGTATATAAAAGCCTTTAAAATGTCTGTATAAGCAAAAGTCCCTGGTATGTAGCAATTAAGGAAAAACCTGATCACCATTGGGTTGCAAAACCAATAGTATGTGTGAAATGATGCAGGAAGACTCAAACCTAGCAAATTTGTCTCCGGTATGAAGACATAGTCACCACTATGGGCCTCCCCGGCCTCATGGGTGTGGGCTCGCTACACCCAAATAGATCTATCACTCATGTCCCTTGGTCCTTCAATGAGGATTAATGGCCTTAAGCGTTGTACCCACCACTCACATGATCGCGTAATAAAAACCCTCCTTAAGCTAACCATACCATATAAATGTCTGCAAATGTCTATAACATGTATTTCACCCCCGAAAAGTAAAACTGAAAATAGTTAAGAAAAAAGGGGGACATGAACTCACTGTAGTGCGTCTTGTACCGAACCTCAAACTCTGTTTGCTATACGACAACCTACACGTACTGATGTCTATTAGACGAACGGGCCGTGCCTTGGCGTAGAGTTTAATGTTTAGAGTTGTGTTGCATATATTGATTTGCGTGATAAATATTTGTTCGTTCAATGTTCTAGTAAATTATAGTCTTAGAAGGCAAATATTTACTAAGTGTTATAATTTTCGCAAAATTTCGCCAGAGTCTCCTTTGTAAATGGAGGTGTCCATGCTTAAAAACATATCATTTTATTTTACAAATATCTCATAGAGTGTTCGCACATAGCCAACCCGACAAACATACATGCAATGCCCTAATTACGTCTTTTCAGCTTTATTAACTAATACTGGACTGTTTTCGAGTATTTAAATAAAATAGTTAACCTTTTCCAAAAATTCTCAAATTTTTACAGGAAGTCACATATAATCCAAAATTTATTGTGTAAAAGTTTCGGAAACCAGTTCTTTACCAATTTTATATAAAAATTCTTTTACCCGACTGCAATCAGATTTGTTACTTTCTGATTGCAGTTTTACGGAAAAATTCACTAAAAATCAATCGTAAGTCTGATCGACGAAATTCCAGTTGGAGGGTCACGGGAAAAACAGTGACTATCTACAGTCAAAATCCCATGAGCCGATTCTGCTCAGGTTTCAAGTTTTGACTCCGACTACGACACACTTTTTCAGCAGGAAAATTTCAGCTTAAGCTGCTGTCTTAAAATAATTCATTAAAAAATAGTAAACGACCTCGAAAAATTACGATTCCAGTACCATTTGTTCGGATATTCAAAATTACAAAATTTAGACTCCAGAAATTCTGTTTTTCAATTAAAAATGAACCAGTTACAGTCCGTTGAAGTGGGCTGGAAATTTCAATCAGCAAGCTGTTTACATTGTAGAAGTCACTAAAAATGCATCAACAAAGGTCCTAACCATGGTTTATCAATGATATAATGTTCAAACCTCAATCATGCTTTAACCAACCCTAAACCAACCTGATTTCAACCTCAAACAAACTTTTTATGTAGGGTTTTTATGCAGAGTTTCAAGTTCATATTTTTAGTGTTTTAGCTTTTGTGTGCCATAAACATTTAAACAAAACATAACAAGAACAAGATGGAACAAAGGTGTGAAGGGACTCACTACTAGCACAAGGCTAGGGTAACAATCTTAGGGCAAAGATGATGGAGATGGTGGTGCTAGAGACTTGAACAAAGCTTCTTTGTGAATCCTTCAACTTGTAACTACTTTGAATGTTCTTCAAGCTTGGAGAGGGACTTGTATGAAGAAGATTAAGGTGTGTAAGCTTGGAGAGTGAGCCGAAAATAAGGGGGAAGGAGGAGGAAGGTTGAGTGAAGAGTTTGATAGTGATGATGATTTTCATCTTGGAAACATGCATGCTAGAACCTACGGTAATCATACAATAATTTTTGGCCAATAGAACAAAGATTCCCTTTACACACAATCTAAACAAAATATTTTTAAATAATTATGGCAGATTTTTGGTTGGGGGGGGGGGGGGGTAGAGTGAAAATTTTTGTTAACTAATAGGTATTAAGTTAGAAGATTAAGGGTATTTCCAAGTATAGTGGGTGTATGTCATGTTTACATGGTGTATGGGGATTTTTGTGACCGTAATTTATTAAGAAAGATAAAATAATATTTCTGACAATATTTTCGTGTCTCGGGTATTGTCTGGTTGTTCGTTTACTTATCATTCCGTTAAAGCGTTTAATTGTACCGTATAGCGTCTTTTGTGCATCTTTTTGTAACGAAAACATTCCTGGCACTTAGGAAAGTATACAGGACCACTCTGCTATATCTGTGTATTCTACTGGTATAATAAAAAGCTGAATTAAATAAAAGAAAGCAGAATTCTGTATTTAAAGTTTGTTTTAGGCACTTCCCGGCATTATATCTATCACCTAATGACGCAGTCTTATGGTCCTCACCTCCCTACACTACAAACTAGTGTAGTACTCTATCCCTGGCTCATACTGGCCATAGTAATATTGTCTGTCTAAGTGCTGGCATTGTCAGCATTATTTCTGAATCAACCGTTCAGTGTGTCAACTGTGCTGAGTGCATCAAGTATGTCACTAATGTAGGTGTGTAATGAATGGAGTGACTGTATAAAATATGATGCATGTATATATGATATAGAATCATAGAGCAGTTTAAATTATCAGTTGTAATCAAGCACAGTCATTAAACACGTAATTAAGATTAATTAATTTGTACAGTACCTGAAATTTTGAGGGTTGTCACATTCTCCCCCCGTTAATAAAATTTCATCCCGAAATTTTAGGTCCTACGCCTCGTTGCAGGGGTCTTAGGAAAAAAATGTGGGTACTTGGCCTTCATACGATCCTCACGTTCCCACGTGAATTCTGGCCCATGACTAGCGTTCCATCGAACTTTGACGAGCTTGACACTACTCCGGCGTGTCTTGTTAATCTTCCAATCAGTGACCTCAACAGGTTCTTCAACAAAGTTAAGTGTGTCGTCGATGTGAACTTCGTCAGTAGGAATGACAACGGTGTGTTGAGTTGGACTCCGTTTCAGGTTCGATACATGGAATGTATCACGAACGCCATTGAGTTCAGTAGGCAGGTCCAACTTGTATGCTACCAGCCCAATCCTTTGCAGGATTCTGAAATGGCCAATGTAACGCGGATTCAATTTCCCACGCTTCCCAAAACGTGCCACACCCTTCCAGGGTGAAACCTTTAACAAAACTATATCCCCAACTTGGTATTCCACAGACTTCCTGTTTGGATTTGCATAGGCTTTTTGTCTGTCGCGAGCCGCCTTGATGCGTTTTTCGAATTTGCGCAATCTTGTCTGTCGTCTCTTGGACGATTTCGGGACCAGCAAGCTGCCTATCACCTGCATCAGCTCAGCATAGTGGTGATCGACACTTGCATCCGTAAAGAGCTTCAAATGGCGCGGCTCCAATACTTGTGTGGTAGCTGTTGTTGTACGAAAATTCGACCAATGGTAAATGATTATCCCAGCTACCACCTAGATCCATTACACATGCTCTCAGCATGTCCTCCAATGTCTGAATAGTTCTTTCACTTTGGCCATCAGTTTGCGGATGAAATGTAGTGCTCAGATTCAACTGCGATCCAAAAGCTTCTTGGAAGGATTGCCAAACCCTTGATACAAATCTCCCATCTCTATCTGATATAATTGAGAGAGGCACTCCATGACGTGCCACAATCTCTCGCATGTAAATCTCCGCAAGTTTACTCGTGTTGTCTTTCTCTTTGATCGGCAAGAAGTGTGCAGACTCTGTTAGGCGGTCTACTATTACCCAGATCGTGTCATGGCCCTTGGGTGTCTTTGGCAGTTTCGTTATGAAGTCCAAAGAAATTTGTTCCCATTTCCATTTTGGGTATTTCAGGTTGCTGCGGGAGACCTGAAGGTTTTTGGTATTCGGCCTTTACTTTGGCGCATGTTAAGCATTTGCTAACATATACCGCAACATCGCCTTTCATCCTTGGCCACCAATAGAAATCCTTAAGATCTTGGTACCTTTTATCCTCTCCAGGATGAATTGAGTACCGTGACTTGTGAGCTTCAACGAAAATGACTTTTCTCAATCCACCGAATAGGGGAACCCAAATTCGTTTCATGAAGCACGTAGTTCCTTCCTCGTTTGGTACCAACTGCTTCTCCATCCCGCGGAGGTATTCATCCTCGATATTCCTTTCTTTGAGAGCTTCCCTCTGCGCAACACGAATGCACAAAGAGAGGTCCGTCTGGACGATCATTTCCAAAGCCCTAACCCTTATGGGCTTGATCCTCTCCTTTCGACTTAGGGCATCGGCGACCACATTCGCCTTCCCTGTATGATACTTGATTTCACAATTGTAGTTGTTCAACAGTTCAACCCAGCGTCTTTGCCTCATGTTAAGCTCCTTTTGATTGAATATGTGCTGCAGGCTCTTATGATCAGTGAAGATCGTACATCGTGTGCCGTATAAATAATGTCGCCAGATCATTAATGCAAACACCACCGCGCCCAGTTCCAAATCATGTGTGGTGTAATTTTCCTCGTGTATCTTCAGTTGGCGTGAGGCATAGGCTATAACTTTCTGGCATTGCATCAACACGCAACCCAAACCTTGACGCGAGGTGTCACAATATACCACGAAGTCTTCCGTGCCTTCGGGTAGAGATAGAATCGGTGCGTCACAAAGCTTGTTCTTCAACAACTGAAATGCTTCTTCTTGCTTGTCACCCCAATCAAACTTCTTGTCTTTCTGTGTGAGTGCGGTCAGGGGTTGAGCTATTTTTGAGCAATCCTCAATAAACCTTCGATAATAACCAGCCAAACCTAATAACTGTCGAATCTCAGTTGGCGTCTTTGGAGTTTCCCAATCCTTGATTGCCTCAATCTTTGTGGGATTCACATGAATTCCATTTCCATTTACCACGTGACCAAGAAACTGGACTTCGCGTAGCTAAAACTCACACTTTGAGAACTTAGCGTATAACTTATCCTTCTTAAGTAGCTCTAGAATAGCTCTTAAGTGCTGTTCATGCTCGTCCTTTATCTTCGAGTAGATTAGAATGTCATCGATAAACACGATCACAAACTTATCCAGGTACGACTTGCAAACTCGGTTCATCAGGTCCATAAAAACTGTCGGTGCGTTTGTCAATCCAAACGGCATAACCCAGAACTCGTAATGTCCATAACGAGTCCTAAAGGCCGTCTTCGGAATACTTTCCTCTTGTATCCTTAGTTGATGGTACCCTGACCGAAGATCGATCTTTGAATAGAAACTTGAACCTTGTAGCTGATCAAACAGGTCATCAATTCTCGGTAAAGGATAACGGTTCTTGATAGTCAACTTGTTAAACTCGCGGTAGTCTATACACATACGAAAACTACCATCCTTCTTTTTAACAAACAGAACCGGAGCTCCCCAAGGTGAGAAGCTTGGTCTGATGAATCCTTTATCCAATAGCTCCTGGAGTTGTGTCGACAACTCCTGCATCTCTGATGGAGCAAGTCTATAGGGTGCCTTGGCTACAGGTGCGGCGCCTGGAACCAAGTCAATGTGGAATTCGACTTGCCGTTGTGGCGGCAATCCTGGCAAGTCTTCTGGAAAGACTTCAGGATATTCTCTTACGATCGGAATGTCTTCAATCATGGGCTCAGCAGCTTCTTTATCCACGATGTGTGCCAAAAAGGCAACACACCCCTTCCGTAAACACTTTCTAGCTTTCAGACAGCTAATGATTCTCAACGGCGCATCACGCTTCTCCCCGTTCACTACGATCGTTTCTTCATCCATCATTGGGATGCGGATGGTCTTCTCGTGACAAACAATCTCGGCCTTGTTGCTCGATAACCAATCCATTCCCACTACCACCTCGAAGCTTCCCAACTCGACTGGTAGTAAATCTAGCGTAAACTCGTGTCCTCCCAGTTCTATCATACATCCTCTAATGACTTCTCCCGTTTCAATTAGTTTCCCATTCGATAATTCGATCGAGTATGGAACGTCTAATTTACTAGTGGTCAACCCAAGTATATTCTTAAACTCTAACGATATGAAACCATAATCGGCACCAGTATCTAAAAGAACAGATGCAAAGCGTTGGTTTATAGGGAACATACCGGTGACAACGTTCGGATCTTGGCGCGCCTCCCTCGCACCAATGTTAAAGATTCGGCCTTGCGCCTGATTCAGCTTTGGGAATTCTCTTTTGAAGTGCCCAATGTCACCACAGTTGAAGCATCCTTGTAACACCTGTGCCTCCACGGCCATCAAACAAATGCCAAACCAATGAAATATTGTATTTCATACTTGGGATTTGTAAAAATATGTGTATCGTTTACACATATCAACTCTTGTTCGATTTCAAACTCTAAATCGTTTTCTGGAAGGTTATACGCGCACCAATGCGTAAATATAACCAGTTTAATGCAACAAACACTCCGTAATAGTGACATAGGCTTAACATACCTTAAATAACCTTTACATAACTTAGAAATAAGTTTTGAAGGCTTTGGTATGGCAAAATCAAGTTAAATCGCTTACAGGGACTAAAGTTGACAAACTGCGAAAGTATGCCAATTTGAACTGTAACAGACATTCCGGAACATGACCATAAGTTAAACATACCATAAATATCCTTTACATATCTTAGAAATAGGCTTTGAGGGGTTCGGTGTGCTAAAATAAACTTTTGTGTCATTCAGGGACTAAAAGTGTCAAAAAGTGCACAAGTTTGCATTTTCGCGCATAACTTACGTTCTGAATACATCCGGACATCCAAAAATTTATGTAAGCACTAAAATATTTTATTTTAGTGTTCGGAATAAGAAAAATCCATTCGTCACGTCATTTGGATCGTTTTTCGCGCTTATGCGCATTCCGTCGTAATTAAGCGAACATCGCGTTCGTACGGCCAAACGAACCAATGTCCGGCATATTTTTGAGCATGTTTCATGTCCAAAATGTTTAGGCAACATTTTAGGGCCTTAAAGTTGGCTTTACGGGCCTTAGAAGTGTCGGAAATGGCCTTAAACACGTGCAGGGACTGAAACTGTCATTTCTGAAACTTATGTCTGATCTGTGACTGCTAGGCGGCCCGCCTCAGGATCCTTACATCCTCAGGTGGCCCGCGAGGCCCCTTCTGACCAGATTAATCGAATCTAACAGCAGTTTCCAGCTGTTTTGTTCACAACCACACGTTCTCTTTCGCTTAGTCAGCTGATAAGGATCACTTTTAGCCACCATGAGTTTCCGACAAGTGTACGCCTTGGATCATGGCACGTTTTCCATCAAACGATCCTAACGGTGGACCATTTACTATAAATACCCATCCATCCCCAACTTCATTTCTCAATAGAATCTTGATTTGAGAGCTCTAAGTTGAAACCATTGTTTCATACCTGAGTTCTTGGATCGAGATTAGCATTCGGGGACCCTGGGTAAGTATTCTTTCGTTCTTTTATTGCTTTTCGAGTCTTTCGAGTCTGAAAGTCAAACTTTGTTTGACTTTCTGCGTTGACTCGTTTGAACTTCGCAACGTGAGTGTAATCACGTTGGTTATAGTCCCTTGGGACTATGCCTACTGATTACCACGTTGTCTAGGGTCGTAGGGTAAGCGATCTAATAAATCGCTTATACCTTGAACCCGACCCATTTGGTCGATCATTAGGATCCGACCAAATACATTAGGTGACCATAGTAGGTAGGGAATAACCTTCCGAGGTTATACCCTATGGTCGCTTCGTTTAAGTAGTTGTATGATAGATAGTTTATATGCCTTAGGTAAATTACCAGAATACCCTTTTCATGTATAATTGGTAATTAAGCATATGTAACCTAAACTTTTGTCACATAACTAATTATGTAACATGTTTAGGCATATAACACTTGTCATAGGACTAGTTAGACGGTCCGAACGCGTTTCACGCGCACGACGCGTTAAAGTAGCATATGTTACCTTAATGGGTCACGATGGGTCGAAAGAAATTAGGTTAGTCTCAATGTAGTATGTAGGTCTTGTTAAACCATATCATATGAGTTCCAATACTCATTTGGTTTACCAAGCCTCATCCTATCCGATCTCCCGATTTAAGTCCGGTTTATTTATATAGTTTAAGATTGCCGACTGATTCCGTGCTCTCTCTAGCTTTGTTTGGTTGTTGTTCAAGACCTCCAAGCATTCTCAGGCGAGTACATTATTCCCCTATTTTACTGCTTTCAATTGTTTTGGGGTGACTCATATGTGCTAAATGTTTTCGATATTATAACGATGGTTTCAAAAACGATTAAGAAGATTTATACAAAACTAATAACGATTTCAAAAAGTGAACAAACTTGTTGGTTGTAGTTACATAACAAATGACATTCATTAGCAATGATCAAGCCGACCAGTATTAGGTTATGGTACCATAGGATCTGACAAGTCCCGTTATTTACTACACCCGTAGTTATGTGTGGGTGTTGTGGGTAGCGACTGAATCTGTAATTTTTAATTTACTCTTTGGTAAGGGTTTATTAATGCGAGATGTTAATCTATCCTTTGGTAAGGGTTTATTAATGCGAATTATTAATCTATCCTTTGGTAAGGGTTTATTAATGCGACTCAAGAAGGTTTGAATGTTATTAGCGAGACGACCATTTAAGTAGTTTCACGACCTAAAACGAATTTAACGATTGGGTAAACGATTGGTTTTCACACGATGTTTTAACGATTGGGTAAACGATTGGCTTCAAAGCGATATACGATTGGGTTTTGGTTACATATTACATAATTTATATTGGGCATGAACATTACTTTGGTGGGTTGGTTTGATTAAGTGATTAAGTAACGATGCCTGTGGAATATGATACAAGCATGGTGGATACGCCGCTGGTACTTCCTATATATAAGTGTTTGTATGGTATTACATATTGTAGCGTTATTTGAATCATTTCAGTTTGAGACATAGAACATTTTATACAAGTAACATACTTTTCACAAGACATTTATTTACAAACAACTTATCTTATACAAACTCATTTTACATGGTTATTCATTTAATCATGCATTATTTCTCTTATTTATACATATCACCTGAACATATTATTCTTCAAATGATTTACAAAGACAAAGCAAATTACAAGGTTCATGACTAAACATTTTCTTAAAACAGAAGTCATGAATCTTATTTTCACAAACCTATGTACTCGCCAGCATTTCTTTGCTGACCTCGTTTTCACATATGTTTCAGGTATTGTTGAATGATATCGATTGATAAGATGCATGCTCACATAGGACTGGACAAGGCCTTAGTGACTCAATAACAATGATAGACTATGTTTAATTTGTGTATTTAGATTTCCAGACGATGTAATTATTCAATGTTTAATAAAACGAAACACGTTTTGGTATCCATGGTTATGAAACATTAATTCTGTTGCAACACGCCCCGATGTTTCCGCCGCGATTTGTTATTTTACGCGGTCGGGGTGTGACAGAAAAGATGGTATCAGAGCCAATGGTTATAGGGAATTAGGTTATTAGTAATTAGTAATGCTTTGACCTAGTCTATAACCTTCTTAGGACCCTAACGCGAGTTTACTTGCGTTTAGTCATAAAACAATACCGTCACCTTTCCTTAGGCGACGACCACAACAAGAACATAAATTTCAAAACCGCTTTGAAAACTAATCATCTGTTCTAGGATGATTGATTACTAGGTTTTGAACCCTCTATTGTAAGGTTTTGAACTCTCTATTTTATGGTTTTGAACCCCTTTGAGTTTTCAAAACTTCGTCAAGGTTTTGGGTTTTAAATAATGTGAACACATGCAAACTGGAAGGGTGAATGCCTGTATTCTGGGTTTTCTGTCTAGGCAAGCACTTCGTATACATCTCATCAGACGCGAGACCAGTTGTGCTTACCTGGGAATTCTTGGGATGAGTGTTCACTTATAGGCGAGCATGTCTTCGCGATACATTATTTTTGACCCATTTACTTTGATCAGTCACCGTCTCATTTGTTTGCCTTAGGTAACAAACAAATGATCGCAATCTTCATGCGTTATCATTCTGTTTTGATTGTCCAATAATCTTTCACCTGTTTCTCCCTATGCCTTTCTTTTTCTTCAAGAATGTCTCTTCATCACGATGACGCCCAGATAT
The DNA here is from genome assembly GCA_030545235.1 of Helianthus tuberosus. NCBI lineage: Eukaryota > Viridiplantae > Streptophyta > Magnoliopsida > Asterales > Asteraceae > Helianthus > Helianthus tuberosus. Next base: position 22,494,776 of record CM060420.1, on the reverse strand, counting down.
CTGAGCAAGCAGCCAAAATTCGCTCAGCGAATAGGCGAAGTAGTCCTGAAGACTGTTGAATTAGCTACTGCCATGTATCATCTCCAGGATGAAGCCACTCAAGAGTCACCAAGACTGGCAGGACCTAGTCAGGCGACAACACCATCAGCCAATAAACCAATCGAGGAATCAAAGACCATGGATGAACGATCCCCTAAGAAGTCAAAGAAGCGAAAGGCTTCTCAGAACTTCGCCATGGTCGCTCACAATGGTAAAGCAGTCCCCAACCACCCAGCTCAACCCCCTGCTAGGTGTGTATAGCTTTTCATATGATACCTACATCAAGGAACTATGTACCTTACAAACTACTCTTGTGATTTCTCTCTTTCAAATGATTGCTCATGATTCCCTCGAAAATTTTAAGTACTCGTTTCACTCTAAGAAACAAAGTACAGAAAATTAAGTGACATTATGAGTAATCGTGCTTTTCGCACATCTGTGCCTTTAAATCCTTGGTTAGATAACTAAGGGTATTTTCAAATCTCATACCCATTACGTTTTGATTTTTCAACATACACAGTACCAGTATTTCAAAACAATCTTCATGATCTCAAAACATTTCATATAGTTTGAAAACATTTTTTCTAGATGCATTGTCTATGTTATTTCAAAAACATTGGCCATGTTATCAAAACCAACCTTTCTAATTTCAAAATATTTCATATAGTCTGAAGACAATATTAACACAATACATTTTCTGATCAAGTGCATGATTTCGAAAAGCATCATTCATGTCTTTCAAAAACCTTACACATAATTTCAAAATTCATCTCGCATGCTTTTAAAACATTTTTGTAAATATATCTACCTAATACACCTACTTTATGATTTCAAAAAGTATTATATATAAGGTTTCAAAAAACGTTAAACATATTTTTTCTTAAAAGAACCCCATGCATAGTTTTCAAAAATATTTTTCCTCATACATTGACTTAACCTTCAAAATTCTGCTTCATATGTCGCCTTGACATATCAAGCATCTCAACTTCATAAGCATTTTACAACATGTTTTGACCTAAGCACATCCAGTGCAAGGTTTCAAAACATCTTCAACTTCTAAAATTCATATCGGATCTTTTTATCTTCACAATTAGATCCTTGTGGATGATTATCATTCAAATCGGAGTCCTTAATTGGATTCCTTATGTACCTTAATTCGAACACTTCGGTTCCTAATAATCGAAATCGAATTTTCTTTTTGAATCTTTCTATCTTTATAGGTGGATTCTTGGTAACGTTTAAAGTACCAAATGAAATCCACGGAATGGATTCCTAGTGTGCTTTAAATGCATGTACGCAATTTACAAGACAAATTAATGAACAATTTTGTGGTTATATGATATGTGTTTATGTGTTCTCCTCTATGTTTTTGTGTGTTACGATTTTTCAAATCCTCATAGAATCTTTCATATCTTCATATGAGGGATTCATAGTAGGATATTCAAAAAGTACTACCTTAAATCCTTATGGGCTTCTACGTAGTAGTTAAGACCCTTGGGTTATATAGTACCATTCCATGATTCAATGAGAGACCCTTGAGTGGTCTAGTCTAAAAGATTGATTCACAATTTGGTTAAAGAACGACATCTAGTGATGTAGCTGAACAGACTCCTTGATAGTCTATTTAGATCATTTATTGATTTAATTAAAAGGACTCTATGGCGGTCTAGTTACACTCATCACTGGTTTGTTCATTTGGTTTTACCCTACACATTAAAAAATAGACTGTGTGAACTGTGCAAGGAATTGTCTAATTATGGACGCGTACATAATTATGAAATTTAGTGCATAGGAACCCAGTAAGATTTATTATGTGTAAGAACCGATAGTGACAAAAATAACGAAATGAGAACGATGTAATCGAGGTACGGTGGACGCACCAATGACGCTTCATATACTTGTATATAAGTGTCCCTCTTACATTGCAAACATAATGTTATTAAGGTTACTAGAAGTTCAAGAACCCTAACCAATGTTGTTCGATCTTTTCAACTTCATATTTCCAAGCTCTCACAAATTTCCTCTAAATAAATTTCGGGACGAAATTTCCTAAAGTAGGGGAGACTGTAACACCTGTGCCTCCACGGCCATCAAACAAATGCCAAACCAATGAAATATTGTATTTCATACTTGGGATTTGTAAAAATATGTGTATCGTTTACACATATCAACTCTTGTTCGATTTCAAACTCTAAATCGCTTTCTGGAAGGTTGTACGCGCACCAATGCGTAAATATAACCAGTTTAATGCAACAAACACTCCAGAATAGTGACATAGGCTTAACATACCTTAAATAACCTTTACATAACTTAGAAATAAGTTTTGAAGGCTTTGGTATGGCAAAATCAAGTTAAATCGCTTACAGGGACTAAAGTTGACAAACTGCGAAAGTATGCCAATTTGAACTGTAACAGACATTACGGAACATGACCATAAGTTAAACATACCATAAATATCCTTTACATAGCTTAGAAATAGGCTTTGAGGGGTTCGGTGTGCTAAAATAAACTTTTGTGTCATTCAGGGACTAAAAGTGTCAAAAAGTGCACAAGTTTGCATTTTCGCGCATAACTTACGTTCTGAATACATCCGGACATCCAAAAATTTATGTAAGCACTAAAATATTTTATTTTAGTGTTCGGCATAAGAAAAATCCATTCGTCACGTCATTTGGATCGTTTTCGCGCTTATGCGCATTCCGTCGTAATTAAGCGAACATCGTGTTCGTACGGCCAAACGAACCAATGTCCGGCATATTTTTGAGCATGTTTCATGTCCAAAATGTTTAGGCAACATTTTAGGGCCTTAAAGTTGGCTTTACGGGCCTTAGAAGTGTCGGAAATGGCCTTAAACACGTGCAGGGACTGAAACTGTCATTTCTGAAACTTATGTCTGATCTGTGACTGCTAGGCGGCCCGCCTCAGGATCCTTACATCCTCAGGCGGCCCGCGAGGCCCCTTCTGACCAGATTAATCGAATCTAACAGCAGTTTCCAGCTGTTTTGTTCACAACCACACGTTCTCTTTCGCTTAGTCAGCTGATAAGGATCACTTTTAGCCACCATGAGTTTCCGACAAGTGTACGCCTTGGATCATGGCACGTTTTCCATCAAACGATCCTAACGGTGGACCATTTACTATAAATACCCATCCATCCCCAACTTCATTTCTCAATAGAATCTTGATTTGAGAGCTCTAAGTTGAAACCATTGTTTCATACCTGAGTTCTTGGATCGAGATTAGCATTCGGGGACCCTGGGTAAGTATTCTTTCGTTCTTTTATTGCTTTTCGAGTCTTTCGAGTCTGAAAGTCAAACTTTGTTTGACTTTCTGCGTTGACCAGTAATGGTCAATGCGAAGTTCGTTTGAACTTCGCAACGTGAGTGTAATCACGTTGGTTATAGTCCCTTGGGACTATGCCTACTGATTACCACGTTGTCTAGGGTCGTAGGGTAAGCGATCTAATAAATCCTTATACCTCGAACCCGACCCATTTGGTCGATCATTAGGATCCGACCAAATACATTAGGTGACCATAGTAGGTAGGGAATAACCTTCCGAGGTTATACCCTATGGTCGCTTCGTTTAAGTAGTTGTATGATAGGTAGTTTATATGCCTTAGGTAAATTACCAGAATACCCTTTTCATGTATAATTGGTAATTAAGCATATGTAACCTAAACTTTTATCACATAACTAATTATGTAACATGTTTAGGCATATAACACTTGTCATAGGACTAGTTAGACGGTCCGAACGCGTTTCACGCGCACGACGCGTTAAAGTAGCATATGTTACCTTAATGGGTCGCGATGGGTCGAAAGCAATTAGGTTAGTCTCAATGTAGTATGTAGGTCTTGTTAAACCATATCATATGAGTTCCAATACTCATTTGGTTTACCAAGCCTCATCCTATCCGATCTCCCGATTTAAGTTCGGTTTATTTATATAGTTTTAGATTGCCGACTGATTCCGTGCTCTCTCTAGCTTTGTTTGGTTGTTGTTCAAGACCTCCAAGCATTCTCAGGCGAGTACATTATTCCCCTATTTTACTGCTTTCAATTGTTTTGGGGTGACTCATATGTGCTAAATGTTTTCGATATTATAACGATGGTTTCAAAAACGATTAAGAAGATTTATACAAAACTAATAACGATTTCAAAAAGTGAACAAACTTGTTGGTTGTAGTTACATAACAAATGACATTCATTAGCAATGATCAAGCCAACCAGTATTAGGTTATGGTACCATAGGATCTGACAAGTCCCGTTATTTACTACACCCGTAGTTATGTGTGGGTGTTGTGGGTAGCGACTGAATCTGTAATTTTAATTTACTCTTTGGTAAGGGTTTATTAATGCGAGATGTTAATCTATCCTTTGGTAAGGGTTTATTAATGCGAATTATTAATCTATCCTTTGGTAAGGGTTTATTAATGCGACTCAAGAAGGTTTGAATGTTATTAGCGAGACGACCATTTAAGTAGTTTCACGACCTAAAACGAATTTAACGATTGGGTAAACGATTGGTTTTCACACGATGTTTTAACGATTGGGTAAACGATTGGCTTCAAAGCGATATACGATTGGGTTTTGGTTACATATTACATAATTTATATTGGGCATGAACATTACTTTGGTGGGTTGGTTTGATTAAGTGATTAAGTAACGATGCGTGTGGAATATGATACAAGCATGGTGGATACGCCGCTGGTACTTCCTATATATAAGTGTTTGTATGGTATTACATATTGTAGCGTTATTTGAATCATTTCAGTTTGAGACATAGAACATTTTATACAAGTAACATACTTTTCACAAGACATTTATTTACAAACAACTTATCTTATACAAACTCATTTTACATTGTTATTCATTTAATCATGCATTATTTCTCTTATTTATACATATCACCTGAACATATTATTTTTCAAATGATTTACAAAGACAAAGCAAATTACAAGGTTCATGACTAAACATTTTCTTAAAACATAAGTCATGAATCTTATTTTCACAAAACCTATGTACTCGCCAGCATTTCTTTGCTGACCTCGTTTTCACATATGTTTCAGGTATTGTTGAATGATATCGATTGATAAGATGCATGCTCACATAGGACTGGACAAGGCCTTAGTGACTCAATAACAATGATAGACTATGTTTAATTTGTGTATTTAGATTTCCAGACGATGTAATTATTCAATGTTTAATAAAACGAAACACTTTTTGGTATCCATGGTTATGAAACATTAATTCTGTTACAACACGCCCCGATGTTTCCGCCGCGATTTGTTGTTTTACGCGGTCGGGGTGTGACAATCCTGGCCCTCGGCCATTTCCATTACCATTCCCGCCTCGGTTTCCGTTGGTTCCTCGATTTCCAGCTTGATTTGCGACATTCCCACGATTACCATTTCCCCCATTATTCCCTTGTGGCCGGTTTCCATTACCACGGTTGTTGTTATTGAAACCCCTTTGGCCGCCCTGGCCTGATCCAACCCAACATGTTTCCTTTGAATGGCCCGTCTTCCCGCAAGATTCACATTTTCTAAGTCGGCATGGACCGAGGTGATGGAACTGGCAATTACCACACTTGGGCAGAGTGCCCATGTAACCCTTTCCTCTGTTTTCATCACCGGTTTTGGCTCTGGCCGGTGTGCTTGACTCGCCCCTCTTGCTCACATTGCTTGTACCCTGCTTGAAGTTGGAAAACTTTCGTTTGTTATCACCAGCCGACTCCGCATAAGTCTCTTTCTTCTTGGGTTCAGAGATTGAGAACTTGCCCAACCTTACGGCCTCCTCCGTAAGTGCCACACTAACGTCAATTGCTTCCGTAATTGTTGCCGGCTTGGACGTGGTAACCATACTCAGGATTTGGGGTGCCAATCCCCAGATAAAGCGCTCAATCCTTTTGAATTCTGGTGCAACCATATAAGGTACCACATGTGATACGTCATGGAATCTCTGAACATATTCTGCGATTTTGGGACCGTCCATCTTTAAATGCCAAAACTCCGTTTCCAATTTCTGGATCTCGGATCTGGAGCAATACTTCCTGCGCATCAGCTCTTTCAGTTCAACCCAAGTCATGGCGTACGCTGCAGCCTCTCCTAAGGTTTGAACTTGGAGATTCCACCATGATAGGGCACCGTCAGTAAAAAGCCCAAAGATGTGTGTAACTTGTTGTCCCGGCGCACATTTGCTCATCCTTATTGTTGTTTTAGTCTTTTCAGTCCAGCGGGTAAAAGCCACAGCACCTCCAGTGCCATCAAAGTTTAGTGGCTTGCAATCTAAGAATTGCTTGAAAGTATACCCTGTACAAGCAATGTCATTATTATTAGTCGCACATGAATCATCCAAATATAGTGTAATGTGTCTCCTATGACTGATCATTACCATTCGGAGGGTTGTTGCCCTGGTTGTTGTTGATACTTCCGCTCGATCCTGGTTGGGATGCTTGATATTGCGCAATAGCAGCCGCGATGATCCCTTGTAGTTCTGCCTGGTTAGTCGGCATGCGTGCTTCGCGTCGTGGAGGCATTTTCTAGAGGATGTTTCATGTTGGTCAGGTCATAGTACGTAAAAATACGTATGTACTCAGCAATATCCACACATAACATCTCATGTTATAAATAAATCAATCACATAACATGTCATGTTAATAAACATAACCAAACAACTTTAACAAAGCATGAAATGAGAATACTGCAATTGGGCTTTCATAAAATTAAGACCACCATACACTGTTTACAAGTTTTCCAAATGTACATACATCCAAAAGAGACTAAGGGTCAAAATGCCCTTGTCTTAACTGTCTAGACAAATACAATAAGAAAAAAAAATCACATAACCAAAGTCATCCTGTCAAAACGTGGTCTTCAAAATCCGCATAGTCTGGCCCAATTGATGTCTTATCTTCAAAAGTAGTCCCTACCGGCAAAAGACCAAGGGTAGCTAAGCTGATGGCGGTGGAGGAGGTGGAGGAAAATGTGAGTAGAGTAACTGTCGCATATGCAGCCAATCTTCTTCCATGGCGCGATGAGTTCTCTCTAGATCTTGCACGCGGCGGGTCAGTGCCTCGTGCTGTAACATGAATGAAATCAGAACAACCTCGGTGGAAGGCCCGACATGGTAGGGGTGATACGGATCTGTAGGTGGCATAGTAGAGTGTGTGGTCTAGAGGAAAGGCTCACCAGATGGAGCAAAAGGTGGCTCGGTGAATGGTGAGGTAGTGGGTACAACAGAAGAAAGCTGGGGTATGACGGGAACAAATGTCGGTACATGACCAGCGGGATGTGCTGAGGAACCCTCCTCCGGTCGTGTGGGCGGAACAAATGGTAGGAACGAAACAGGAGGGCCTGTGTGATGAGCGTCTGTGGTGTGAGGGGGAAAAAGTGGGGTACCAGAGGTATGTGGGTGGGTAGACGGGATGTCGAGTGGTGCAGTAATAGGTGCGGTAGGGGGAGTAACTGGGACCACATACGGGGGGTAGTCATCCTCCTCTATCCACCCATTCTGGGTGTCAGCGTATCTCGGGTCGATATGGGTAGCAAACGGTGCCAGATCATCAAAAATGGGGTCAGGTATGGGTGCTACATCTGGGACCTCAGCAGCGGGTGGTGCAATGACAGGGACATCAGTGACAGGTGGTGCAACGACTGGTGCATCCTCAGGAATAGGGTCGAAGGCAAGAACGGGCTCTGGAATGACGGGAGCAGGCACAGCAGGATCCTGATCATCCGGGAGGACAGGAGCCTCAGCAGGCTGTTCCTCAGGAACCAACTCATCCTCCATATCTGTATCCTCATCGTAGTTAATACGAGGGAAGTTACCGAATCCCAAGGGTGGGTAAGAGGAAGCTACTGATTCAACGGAATCTGAGGCTGAAGAATCGGAATGAGCCTCCATGTCAAGAAGCTCAACCATAGGAACAACGGGGTCACCAACTGGGATATCAGCATGCGGACCATCATCCTCCATCGGGGCCCCACCATCCTGGTCTCCCTCCGGGGGACCCTCGATGGGTAGAACAATATCGTCATCGGGTAACGCGTCGAGAGGTGGTTCCTTAAAGGGAACTGCTGCAAGAGGGAGAGGGGCAGGGATCAGGGCAAGGGGTAGATCCTCTCCTGGCGGGCCATCAGCTAAGGGCATGTCGTCTCCGAAGTCCGGTAGGGTGAAGGGCTGAAAATCGTCTTCATCGGTGCTCGTGTAGTCTGAAGTGTAAACTCCCGAGTCTGTGGCCATCTCGTCATCGGAGGTGAAGGCCATCGGGTCGCTCGTGTTAGATACTCCACTGCCAGAAGATGCCATGGTGTCTGTAACACATCCACAACATATGCACATAAATTAGGTAAGCATGTAAACAAATAACAATGTAATCATGTATGTATCCTAATCTTCCCAGACTATTCCTCCAAATCTCTAAACTGAACTCCCTAGCCTCTCAGACTACCCTGGTCTCTAAGACCAACCTCCCTGTCTCTAAGACTAATTCTTTCCCAATCTCTAAGATTGAACTCCCTCAGTCTCTAAGACCGAACTCCCTCAGTCTCTAAGACCGAAATATAATTTTTGAAAAGTGTATTTGTGCCTTTTTGTTTGTAAAAATGTTTGTGCCCTGGATCTGGACGTTTAGTGCATGCATTGTAAAATGTTTGAAAACATTTTCGTGAGAGCCCAAGTGATCACAGTCTAGACTCGAGAATGAATCCTAGTTCGCTATGATCAAGGCTCTGATACCAAGCTGTCACACTCTGGCTTTTGCGGAAGCGTGGGTTTAATTGGTGTGACTTCTTAATACCATAGCAACAATCACAACAATGCTATACGATAAAATACGGGATGTTCATCCATTTAAAATAGTTTAGAAAATGCATAACATATTGTCTTTGAAAACATCAACCACAAAATACGTTACAAACCATGACTTTGTTTAAAATGAGTTCATAAGACTCAACGAAGAACCACTAATAAAACGAGGATTTAAGACATGCAACCCGTCCAGGAATGAGTCGCACTTCCAAAACCCTATGACCCAAGATGACATCGTTATCTAGTACGCAACTAACATGCACCACCTGCCAGATCCTATTCGTTCCCTGAAATACATGTAATTTGAAAAGTCAACAAAAAGTTGAGCGAGTTCATGTGTAAGTGAGTATATAAAAGCCTTTAAAATGTCTATATAAGTAAAAGTCCCTGGTATGTAGCAATTAAGGAAAAACCTGATCACCATTGGGTTGCAAAACAAATAGTATGTGTGAAATGATGCAGGAAGACTCAAAGCTAGCAAATTTGTCTCCGGTATGAAGACATAGTCACCACTATGGGCCGCCCCGGCCTCATGGGTGTGGGCTCGCTACACCCAAATAGATCTATCACTCATGTCCCTTGGTCCTTCAATGGGGATTAATGGCCTTAAGCGTTGTACCCACCACTCACATGATCGCGTAATAAAAACCCTCCTTAAGCTAACCATACCATATAAATGTCTGTAAATGTCTATAACATGTATTTCACCCCCGAAAAGTAAAACAGAAAATAGTTAAGATAAAAGGGGGACATGAACTCACTGTAGTGCGTCTTGTACCGAACCTCAAACTCTGTGTGCTACACGACAACCTACACGTACTGATGTCTATTAGACGAACGTGCCGTGCCTTGGCTTAGAGTTTAATGTTTAGAGTTGTGTTGCTTATATTGATTTGCGTGATAAATATTTGTTCGTTCAATGTTCTAGTAAATTATAGTCTTAGAAGGCAAATATTTACTAAGTGTTATAATTTTCGGAAAATTTCGCCAGAGTCTCCTTTGTAAATGGAGGTGTCCATGCTTAAAAACATATCATTTTCTTTTACAAATATCTCATAGAGTGTTCCCACATAGCCAACCCGACAAACATACATGCAATGCCCTAATTACGTCTTTTCAGCTTTATTAACTAATACTGGACTGTTTTCGAGTATTTAAATAAAATACTTATCCTTTTCCAAAAATTCTTAAATTTTTACAGGAAGTCACATATAATTCAAAATTTATTGTGTAAAAGTTTCGGAAACCAGTTCATTACCAATTTTATATAAAAATTCTTTTACCCGACTGCAATCAGATTTGTTACTTTCTGATTGCAGTTTTACGGAAAAATTCACTAAAAATCAATCGTAAGTCGGATCGACGAAATTCCAGTTGGAGGGTCACGGGAACAACAGTGACTATCTACAGTAAAAATCCCATGAGCCGATTCTGCTCAGGTTTCAAGTTTTGACTCCGACTACGACACACTTTTTCAGCAGGAAAATTTCAGCTTAAGCTGCTGTCTTAAAATAATTCCTTAAAAATAGTAACCGACCTCGAAAAATTACGATTCCAGTGCCATTTGTTCGGATATTCAAAATTACAAAATTTAGACTCCAGAAATTCAGTTTTTCGATTAAAAATGAACCAGTTATAGTCCATTGAAGTGGGCTGGAAATTTCAATCAGCAAGCTGTTTACATTGTAGAAGTCACTAAAAATGCATCAACAAAGGTCCTAACCATGGTTTATCAATGATTTAATGTTCAAACCTCAATCATGCTTTAACCAACCCTAAACCAACCTGATTTCAACCTCAAACAAACTTTTTATGTAGGGTTTTTATGCAGAGTTTCAAGTTCATATTTTTAGTGTTTTAGCTTTTGTGTGCCATAAACATTTAAACAAAACACAACAAGAACAAGATGGAACAAAGGTGTGAAGGGACTCACTACTAGCACAAGGCTAGGGTAACAATCTTAGGGCAAAGATGATGGAGATGGTGGTGCTAGAGACTTGAACAAAGCTTCTTTGTGAATCCTTCAACTTGTAACTACTTTGAATGTTCTTCAAGCTTGGAGAGGGACTTGTATGAAGAAGATTAAGGTGTGTAAGTAATGGTGGTGGTGATTTTCGGTTATGGAGAGAGGGGGGGGGGGGAGTGAGCCGAAAATAAGGGGGAAGGAGGAGGAAGGTTGAGTGAAGAGTTTGATAGTGATGATGATTTTTCATCTTGGAAACATGCATGCTAGAACCTAGGGTAATCATACAATAATTTTTGGCCAATAGAACAAAGATTCCCTTTACACACAATCTAAACAAAATATTTTTAAATAATTATGGCAGATTTTTGGTTGGGGGGGGGGGGGTAGAGTGAAAATTTTTGTTAACTAATAGGTATTAAGTTAGAAGATTAAGGGTATTTCCAAGTATAGTGGGTGTATGTCATGTTTACATGGTGTATGGGGATTTTTGTGACCGTAATTTATTAAGAAAGATAAAATAATATTTCTGACAATATTTTCGTGTCTCGGGTATTGTCTGGTTGTTCGGTTACGTATCGTTCCGTTAAAGCGTTTAATTATACCGTATAGCGTCTTTTGTGCATCTTTTTGTAACGAAAACATTCCTGGCACTTAGGAAAGTATACAGGACCACTCTGCTGTATCTGTGTATTCTATTGGTATAATTAAAAGCTGAATTAAATAAAAGAAAGCAGAATTCTGTATTTAAAGTGTGTTTTAGGCACTTCCCGGCATTATATCTATCACCTAATGACGCAGTCTTATGGTCCTCACCTCCCTACACTACAAACCACTGTAGTACTCTATCCCTGGCTCATACTGGCCATAGTAATATTGTCTATCTAAGTGCTGGCATTGTCAGCATTATTTCTGAATCAACCGTTCAGTGTGTCAACTTTGCTGAGTGCATCAAGTATGTCACTAATGTAGGTGTGTAATGAATGGAGTGACTGTATAAAATATGATGCATGTATATATGATATAGAATCATAAAGCAGTTTAAATTATCAGTTGTAATCAAGCACAGTCATTAAACACGTAATTAAGATTAATTAATTTGTACAGTACCTGAAATTTTGAGGGTTGTCACACCAAACTCCTTATTTAGCCAAAATGATTAATAGGAATCATGGCTAATAAACGTCGAACATGATGTATACATCAAAACATCCATTTAAGATGTATGCCTACGGGCAAAGATGTAATCATGACAAAGATAGTTTTATTTCATAACTTCCTGCCAAAAGGCAATGAACTATGAAAATTTTCCGATCCAAAGGATCATTGATTATGTTTTAAAATTTCCCTAGTGACAAGGCATCTGTGCCATCAAAAAGTCCTTTGGAATAAGCCCTTGTGCTATATAAAATGTCGGTACGACATTGACAGTCGTGACTTATGTCCCCTGTCTAATAAATATGAAGGATTATATTCCGTTTAAACGCCAAAGATGGTTTATTTAAAAATAGGCAAAACATGATCAAATAAATTTAATACTATCTATTGGCCTATATGGTTTATTTGCACCGTGGCTATTTAATCATCAAACTCGATGATGCGTTATATAATTAAACAAATTATTACTACTTGGTCTGTAGCCTTCAAAGCTTCACCATGGCTGACTTATCTGAAGCTCACAATCATCCCGTTGATCAGAGTGATAATGCAAGACTGAACTTAACGGGCACCGAGTTACAGGTTATGTTAGATACAGCCGTAAACAAAGCCATGGACAGAGTATTAAAGAATCATAAGCGAAAGTGCGATAATACCCCAAATAAGGGTTACAAAAAGGGTAAGGCCGGTTCAAACCAGTCCAAGCCAAATGAGGTGAAACCCAAATGTAAAACATGCGGGAAGCAGCACTTCGAAAAATGTTCCCGTGAACATACCAGGGGATGTGGTATCTATAAGGAGACAGATCACAAGACTCATGAATGCAAGGACTTGAAGGACGCCACATGCTATGGTTATGGCGAGAAGGGGCACATAAAGACCCACTGCCCAAAGAAGGCGACTAAAGGGAAATGCACTTTAGAGTCACAAGCTAAGCCTTGTGAAATCTGTAATAAAGAAGGGCACAAAACTTTGGGGTGCCAAGACATAAAGGACGCAACCTGCTATGGTTGTAATGAAATAGGGCACAACAAAACTAATTGCCCAAATAAAACCAAGAAGCATAGGGAGGCTAAGAAGACCAAAGCTGGGGGCTCTCAAATGAATGCCCAAGAGACCGTTCAGGATGACAATGTCACAACATGCATTTTCCTTATCAAGGACGTTTATACTAGAGTATTATTTGATTCAGGTGCAGATAAGTCTTTTGTAGACAATGGATTTTGTAAACTATTAAATCTGCCTGTAAAAACTCTAAACGTTAAGTATGAAGTAGAATTGGTGGATGGTACCTTAGAGACTGCTTCAGCAGTATTAGATGGATATTTTATATCCATTAGGAATCATTCTTTTCCGCTGTCCTTGTTTCCGTTAAAATAGAGGGACTCGATATAATGATAGGAATGGATTGGTCGTCTTGTAACCAAGCCCATATTGTGTGTGATAAGAAGCAAGTAGTTATCAAGACTCCTTATGGTGAGCCTTTTGGCAATTCAAGGAGACACATGGTATGGATTGCCTAAGCACTTGTTGAAACTGATATTTAATACCAAGCTTCGAGTATGGAAAATTCAGAAGAGACAAACAACAGTCGCGATGCTAGAGATGCGACAAATGTTAATGATGCATCAAAAGTGAACCCCAATGTTGATGGAGTTAATCTCCAAAACTGTAATTAACGCAACTGTTAGAAAGGCTATCAGAAAAGTCATGAAAAGGTTTAAGAAGCCGAATGCTGCTTGCTCTAAAACACATGTCGCTCCTTATAAGAAAAACTTTATTTATACTTCATATGCGAAGAATAAACTAAACAAAATCATATATGGCAAGGAGCCCCATTCTGTTTAGGATGTACTTAAAAGTACTTCGTCTCCTGGAAGTCAAGAGACTTCAATAGTAAAAAGGGGCCATCGATTGCAGGAAACTGTTGGATGAAGTAGAAACCATTAGGTGTATCAGCGGTTATGCTTGAAAGGACACGGTGAGGTATGCATCACAATCATTCGATGGCAATACACTTAATTAGTGAGGACATTAATGAAGTCCACAAGAAAGATCCTCTTGTATATTATGGGATGGTCCAAGTTTTAAGGACCTTATTAGAAAAACCTATTATCCGCTTCACGAAATGGGAAAAGATGGAATAAGAATTTTCTGACTCTCACCATAAAAGTTTTAGACTGTCGAAAGTATGTTACAAATTTTAATTCATTGGCTGAGATGGTACCCTATTCCATTTACCCAAAATCTAAGCTTAATGCAAATAATTATTGGTGGTTAGCAACGGCAATAAGAGGGCACATTAAGGTTTCAAAGCATGCTTATTATAAATCCATTATGGATCTACCTCAGCTAATCACGTTTTATAGATTAAGAAACAACCAGTCAAAGCTGAGTCTGCCCTAAATTTTGTCAAAGATTTTACAGCTAATTTTAAAAGGATTAAGAATGGAGGCGTTTAACCCTCCTGATGAACGATTAGAGGTAGTTCACATTAATAATGACACCAGATAAATCCCTTATTGTGATTTTAATGCTACGAGTTACGTTTGATTTCAGGTGCTGCTGAGTTTCTCCTAAGACCATAAGCTTAGCAAACTTTTAGGAATTTTCCCGTAAGAACCCCAGATATTAAGTGTAAGATAAAACTTACAGGCGAAATCATAGGAACCATTTCTTCTATTTCTGTCAGAAACCTCTAATCGCAGAATTCTAGAAGTATCCTCTCTCTAGAAGAAGTGCGTCAGCAAATATAGTTGATATCTCTTTGATAACTATCGATTGTGAATACTAGACGGTATGATAAAAAGCACCATATGAGGATTGGTGTATCTTAATATGTTCCATAGATTGCTTCCATGCATGATCAGTATGGAGGTTTAATGCATGGGACCACAAAGATATTCCGATGGTCATATGGTACTAAAGTCAGCTAATAGTATTCAAAGAAGATATCCAGAATGGAATTGTCCAAGTAAATGTCTCCAATTAAGGAATTCGTGGACTCGTAACATAAATGTGTCACTTATCTGACACAGACTATGGTAAATGAATTAGAGCCTGAGGTTTGGAAAATCTCTCTAACCTCCTTGTGTCTTGATTATCTTCTCCAAAGATTACTCTGTTTACCTCCTGAGAGGCAAGTAAAGTTAAGATTAACATCCCGCTTAGGGCTGCGGTGTTGTGACACCTCCAGGACAATTATTACCAGCATTATTGAAGAATCGAAACCCTAATTAAGTAAGTTTTAAGATATAGAATCATAAAGCCTAACTCAATATTCTGAGAATTCGGTATAGTTAATTAAGAAAGACGGTTCATCTTGCTTATGCGTTGATTACCACAACCCTATTTAGACAACAAATAAGAATCGCTACCAGCTGCCCAGGATCGTCGACTTGTTCGACTAACTGTAAGGATTTGCTATTCCTTAAGGTTGGTTTTAAGCAGTAGTTGGAATAACCACCTTACCTTAAATAAGTTTTTCTAAAATAGTCAATATATAAGTATCAAGGTTGCTCCTTTGGAGACCTTGTATAGATGAAATATCAAAACGTTCGTTTGATGAACGGGACTTTGGGAAGTCCAATTACCAGGATCTGAAAGTTGCCTTGGAAACAACGAATAAGATCATATAATCCATAATCATCCATAAGTTACTAGTATTCGGCAGAAAATCAAGGATTAATGAAAGTAGCAACCCTCCTAAGTTCTTGTTAAGGAATAAGGTTCAACAAAAGATATCACCCTGGAAGGGTGTGCCAATTTGTTAATTATCAGGCTACTTAAGCTTTGAATATATAGAATCATTCGAGGGAATCGAATGTATCAAGATCAAAGATCTTATAAACTAAAACCAATTTAAGGAGCTTGGTAGAACTCACAATGCATTACACACTAATAATTGAAGGATGTGTTCACCAATAAGTCGAGAAGCATTATCACATAATGATATGCAGATTTATGATATGATGAGAAACCTGTATCGATTGAGGATCGACAGGTTAAGAAGCTCCAAAAAGGGTACATGTACGTATTATAGAGGTCAACTTGGGAGCTTGGAGAGGCTCCAGATATGCTATAGAAGTTAAGTCCATTATGCGACAAAAAGTACTTCCAGCATTTTAGCAAATCTCGAGGTCGAGATTTCTTTTAAGGGGGTGAGGATGTAACACCTCATAAAAATCACGTCCAATGAAGTATTGACTTGTGTAATAAACCCTAATGAAGTCAAACATTAAAATTTAAGGACTAATTTTTTGAAAAATTGAAAACTTTGATTATAGAAGGACTGGAAATGATAACATGCTTATTATAAGCCTCGGAATAACATTACATGGTAATCATATTCACAAATGGGCCACTTGTTGATCAAGAGTAGTCGTTTGAGTAATTAATTGAAAGTTTGCGCAATGAAGGGTTAGAAGCGTCAACATGTTAATTCGTACCTCTGAGTGACCTTTTAACAAACCGGGAGCTTCATGATATTTGATTACACTCTTTAGAATGCCAATTATTGGCCGTCTAAGGTTTTTATGCCTCTAAGTAAAGATACGCGCAACTTTGCAAGTTAGAGGGACTAAAAGTGTCAATATGTTTAATTATACCTTTGAATGACCTTTTAGCGAACCCGAAGCATTGTGATGTTTAATAATACTCTCAAGAATGCCTAATATGGATTAGATGAGGCTTTGATGCTATTAAACGATGATATGCGCAAGTTTGCGCATTAGAGGGACCTAAAGCGTCAACTTTTGAATCTACGCCTTTTGGTGACAATTTAAGCGATTGAGAGCGTGGCAATAACTAAACTCATGCTTGGGAATGCCCATTATGGGCCATGGAAGGCTTGGACATCAGTAAACGACATTTCGCGCTACTTTGTGCGATTAAAGGACTGTATGCGTCAAACTGCAAAAGTATGCCGATTCGTATGGTAACGGACCTTCCGGAATATGACCATGAGTTAAAAATGCCCTAATTATCCTTCATATAGCTTAGATATAGGCTTAGAGGTGTTTGGTGCGCAAAAAATAAACTTTTAAATCAAGCAGGGACTAAAAGTCTCAAAAAGTGCACAAGTTTGCATTTTCGCGCATATCTTACATTCTGGATATATCTGGACACCCAAAAATTTATGTAAGCATTAAAATATTTTATTTTAGTGATCGGCATGATAAAAGTCCATTCGTCGCGTAATTTGGATCGTTTTTCGCGTCCGTTCATATTTCGTCGTAATTAGTCGAACAACGTAACTGTAAAGCCAAACGAACCGACATCCGACATATTTTTGGGCATGTTTTGTGTCCCCTATGTCCAGAAATTATTTTATAGCCTTAAAATGGTTTAACGGCCCTTGAATGTGTCAGTTATGGCATTTAACATGTACAGGGGCTGATCTGGTCAGTTTTGAAACTCAATTATGTTCGGAAAACATAACAGGGACTAATATGGTCATTTCTGGAACTTGAAAACACCTGTTATAGCAGCCCAGGGACCAGTTATGTCATTTCTGCAAGAAAATGGGAATTAAAAAGCCAAAAATGAATGCAGTGACCGAACATGGCAATTGCCAAAGTTGTTTCTGGTCTAGGCCAGCCACACGGGCCGCGTAGCCCACCAGGCCTGCCTACGCGGGCCGCCTAACATGTGCAGCATCAAAATTTTTGATATTTCTTGAATTATTTGCTGGCATCCACTTTCAAAACCATTTTTTTAAAAACCATGTGCATGTTAACAGCTTTGTTAACTAGTTTTACACCTGGAATGATCTTGTTAAACATTCCTAACACTTGGCAAGATCTTGAAAGTTCATGAAAACTATAAATAGATAAGAACTTATTCATTTCACTTGCACCATTTCCTTTAAATCTGCTCATGCTCTCAATCAATGGGAATCCTGATCATTATGGAACCTCCTTCAGTCCTAAGGACCACTTGTAAGTGTTCCTTTCGTGCTTAGTTCAACCGTTTGGCGTTTATAGCCGAAAAGTCAAGCGTTTTCGATAAACACTTTGACTTTTAAGCGATCGAGCCATTGTTCGCAACGAACATGGCTACGTGATCGTAATTAGGTAGGTATTAAACCCTCAAAAGGGCACCTCCTAATTACCACGTTTGCTTAGTTAATTGTCGGGTCAATGTAATTAAAATAAAAGTCAAACGAGTCAGTTTTTACTAATAAATTCATAACTGATAATTCAGAAGTTATGGAACATGTTTTAACACTTAAATAACTTGGTAATTAATATAAGAACATGTTTAAGCATGTTCAACCCGACAATTCCGAGTTTAGGCTCGGTTCGCAACCGAAAGTCGCAAAAGTAGACTTTTGCTTTGACTTTCAGTTTTGACCTGATTTAGCTTAGTTTAGATATGCCTTGGAGCTCTTTAGGACCAGGTTATATGCTAGTATAACCATCTGTGATTATACAACTTGGATCCCTATTTATTCGATTCATGTGCATGTTTCCGTTATATGCCTAAATGTTGACCGTAATGCCCTTTTGACCTTAAAACAAGATTTTTGAAAATGTGAGAGGACAAAAACCTTTATTACTGATTTATAAACTTGTCCTAAAAATTTGACATCAGTTTGAGGTCTAGATTAAGAGTTATGCTCAATAGCATAATTAGAAAGCTTTTTATTAATTAAACGACGTAATTAGCTTCTTTTTACCCACTGATGTAATATAATATTTTGGATTTTTGAAGATTTTTATTTATTTTTAAGCTGAGCATAACATAGGGTTCTTGCTATATTTCGGTAATTGTCGGTGTTACCCTTTTCTTGAATAAAATGAGTTTTACATAATGTTTTGATACCAAAATTTTTGCTACTAATTTTATATGATAAATAAAATATTTTAAACTTTATAAACTGATCAAAAACTCAGCTTTCCTATTTAAACCCGAAAATCGCTTAAAACCGACTTTTACGCGTTTTAAGCGCATAGTGTGGGTTAAAACTATTTCTGGCATATAAAACTTAATATCTACTGATGTTTTGAGTATATTTTTATAATTAAATAGTAAGCAAAAGTTTTGAACTCAGAATTCTAAATTTTACCTTTAAAGCTTATGTGAAGTTACCAAAATGCCCCTACGGTGCATAGTTTGGTTATAAAAGGTAAATTTCACATATATGCAATACCCTACTGTTATGACTTATAAAAATAAATGTTTTTACTGATTATATCAGACCTGAAACTCAGATTAGTATTTAAACTCTTTTATAACCTTTAAAATGACCAAAATACCCCTACGGGGCATAATTTGAGTTTAAATCCATTTTGGGCATTATGGAAGGTATCTTACTGTTATCACAACATATTTAAGGCATATTAACTTAGGAAACCTGTTCATGATTCATTTGGTTACCCGTTACGCACTTTTCGCGTTCGGATCGGTTTGTGTAATTAGTTTGCATAAATTAGCCGAAACAGGTCAAACCTTATCATTTTTATCTCAAAATCCAGAATGTGTTTAGTTTACCCATATTAAACAAGTATACAAACTTGTCGGGTCTAAATCACATTCTAATCCGGTCTTCGCTTAATAATGCGTCTAAACCGTATATCCTCCTTCAAAAACTAACCGGTCTAATCATAGGCTTAATTAAGACCCGTTAGGAATCTAATAGGGTATTAAAACCTTCGTTCCAGATTTAGGAGCCCAGTAAAAGCTACCTGTACTTGCTTGCTGGTATACGGCTGGGATAAATTGTATAAATTTGCTCAGGTAAATACTTTTAACTTATTTTCCCTTATACGGGCTTGGGGTACGGTATATAAAATACCGCTTGGTCGGGCATTGAATTTTTAATTGTATGAAAGTTAATTTATTGAAATGTCCCGTTTAAATTCTTTTGTTTGCTTAAAGCCTTTGGGGGGTTAATGACCATGTCCCGGATATCCTTGGCATAATTCATAGAAATGGCCACGACCTAAGCACGGGGTGTAGGCATACACCCGCCTGTGCATATATAAATAAAAAGGTATAACCGTCGGTTTCGAGAATAACTCGCCGCGGGACTATATCATGTGGTGTGTCTATTAATCTTTAACATGGTGTCAACTCGGGCTACTGAACGTATAAGAAACATGTAATTCTTTTACAAGTTTATATATATAAATAATTATCCCAAGTTACAAAATATTTTGTGCCTTGTGCATTCAAATCAATTTTCCTAAAACATTTTCAAAATGAGTCAGTTAATTGTATTTACCAGTGTAAACTGACATATTTTCCAAAAAGGTTAAGTGCAGGTACTAGACGGAATAGGCTGGCTACTCCTAGCATCATTAATCAAGTCTTGCAAGCTTTAGATGTTAAAGTATGTTGAAGAATGATCTTTTTATCTTTTGATCCGCCTGTGGATCCTTTACATTCCATTTGTAATACTTTAATATTACTTTATATCGGTTTGTAATATTTATCGTTTGCTTCCGTTGTGCATTTAAATTGTGTTGTTTGATTATGATGATATCAACTACGTCACGATACTCCCCACCGGGCCCACCGGTAATTCGTGGAAATATCGGGGTGTGACATTGACCCAGGTCCTTGCAGGATCTATACACTGAACAAGGCAAGAACCTTCCCAAACCATTCCCTTAACCCCCGACCAGGTAGCCAACATAACTCTATATAGACCGTAGAGATATGAATGGTGTAAATCTTTTATTTTATATAGACAGTAAAATAACTCCACGACACCACGAACAAATGATAAGGAAGTTTCACCTTCAACATAAGAAACTAGTTATTAAAGTCATTACTACAAAACCAAATAAAAAGTGCCAAAAGATTAAAAATCAAAAGTATTACCCTAAATGCTTGTCTTCACCAAGTGATGTAAGAGACTTAGGCAAACATGGCCTTTGATTGTCAAGAACTCTTACTATCAATCTTGGATCCCGAGTCTACTACACATACTCTAATATGGATGATGGTGGTGGATGTGGGTTGTAGTGGTGGTGGAGTGTGGGTGAAGTGGGAGAGAGGTGGTTTGCCAAGGGATGCCTTTGAAGTGAACCAAGCACCTCTATTTATAGCCTGCACAGAATACCGAACACGGCCCCGTGTCCATTGGGCACGGCCCCGTGTCCATCCTCTTTCTCTTTCTTCATTAATTGCAATTTCTCTGCATTAGCTCCACACGCCCATGTGTCCGCTGGGCACGGCCCCGTGTGCAGAAGCGTATCTGTATTATCAAGATTTGCTTGGATTCTGCGAATCTTAGCGTTGACCACGGCCCGTGTTGAGCTGGGCATGCCCCGTGTCGGGAATAGAAGCTTCTATAACTTTGTCTTTTCTGCAGACACTTGGCCACGCCCCCGTGTCCGCTGGGCACGGGGCCGTGGTCAGCATTCTGTTCTCTTGTTTTTGCTTGGGAAGATGCTGTCGAGGGGTCGGGCATGTCACGTTTATTCCTTTTCTTATATTTATGTTAGATTTGGCTTCATATTTGTTCCTTTTGTTCAATTAAGCTCATTTGGTCCTGAAAATACAAAAGGAAGTCAAAAGCACACTTTTTCCAACATTAGTACTAAAAACGGGTTAGTTTTATGCCTCAATTGATGTAATTTATATGTTGCATTTTACACACATTAAATACCCCCGCACTTAAATCCTTGCTTGTCCTCAAGCAAAACTCTTAATAATGTGGCTCCCACACCCAAATGGAATGGGTAGAAGAGAAGTTTTTGGGCTCGTCTTGAGTGTCGGGAATCCAAGATCTTTATTAGGGTTTATTTTTATGCTATTTACAATCCTATTTCTTATGATTTATTTAGAACGTTTCATAAGAGAAATTACTTATTGGGCATAACATGCCTCTTTAAAATTCCATTTATATACAAGTTCACACACCTCACGGGAGATCACTCAACACTCGGCCGAAGATGTATTTTTGTGAAACACTCGAGACCGGCATGGAACTCAATTCTACCATATGCTTGCCAAGCAATCAATCCCCCTCCTTTTTAAATATAAACCTTTGTAAATATCAAGAGGACTTGGGGAAGGGTTAGGCTTGGGTTAAAGGTAGGTGGTTTTGGGTTACTGGTAGTAGAAAAGGGCTAAAAGCGTAAAAAGCGTCGGTTGTCATAAAACTTTTTGTTTTTGTGACTTTTATTCAAACAAAACATTTTCAAACAAAGTTTCTATGAGGAACTTGTTTGTTTATTGCTAGTCTTCGTCATTTTTTTTGGATAAGGAATGTCACATGAAGACCGAGCTTTATACTAAAATAAAGGGTTTAAAAAAAAGGTTTTGGTGGGTAAAGGGTGTTTGTTTTGTGGGTTTAGAAACAAAAGGGTTTAGGCTCAAAGGGGTTAACTAGGGGGATTTTGGGTAGGTGATAAAAAAAGTGGAAAATAATGGTGTTAAAAAGAAAAAGGATTAGACCTAATGCCTCCATCATTTATTTACTTGGGTTTAAGTTGGTAAGCACCAGGAATGAATCATCATGGCAAGTTCTAGAGTTGTAAGAAACCAAGCGCCTATTCACACAAGAAACGAAAAATGAGCATTTAATTTAAAGATGTATATTTGTATGCTCAATAAAGGCTCAAATGAGCATTTAATGTGATCAAGTATATATAATCAAATTTTAACTAGATTTGTCAAGTCGTTTTATAATTTTCTTACATTGGTTCTTTTTATCACGACACTATTGGTTGTAAATTTGTAAAAATATGACCTTTTTAGAACTTGTTATTTCCAAACTAAACCAAGACAAGTAAAAAAATGAAAAGTTTAAAAAAAATTTGGGGTGATTAGCGGTTCCAATAGAGTTTTGTGTAAGGCTTGTTATTAGGACTTGCACGATTCAAGGTATTAGCAAACCCCCCCCCCCCCCTCCACACTTAAATTACACATTGTCCTCAATGTGTCCCAAAAAGAAATTTTTAAGTTGATTGAATGGGTAAAAAGGTGTTTAAAAACAAGGTTTTATTGTTACTGGGCATCTGGACACGGCCCCGTGCTGGGTGAGCACGGCCCCGTGGTCAGACTGCCAGTAACGAAAACTTACAGAAGGTGGACACGGGGGCGTGCCTAGTGAACACGACCCCGTGTTGGGAAGAAATTAAACAAACAGCAGATACTGGGCGAAGGACACGGGGACGTGTTGCCTGGACACGGCCCCGTGTTGACAATCTGCAATCATTGAAAACAGGTTTCGGCTTTCGGTTATGCTTTCCCGGCTTTTGTAGCACTGATATTTAGTGCTTCAAACCTCGTAGGTACCAGTTTTACTTATTAAATACCACACCAAACAAAATAACCAACATCCTACTTTACCATAAGTTCACCATTCACAACATAAACAAAAAAAAAAAGAAAAATGCAGGAAATTAAAAGTGTTAATGGAAAAGTAAATTGTTCAACAAGTGGCATGTAGGCTATGAAATTGTTTGTAAAAGCAAAAGGGTCAACCTGTCAAGACCGTCAACCATGTTACATCACCTTCCACCGCCTCCACCTTAATCCATGTCGTCGTCCTCGTCATCTCCTCCTTGGCCCTCCATGTACTCCCGGATGTTGCTGATGTCATCCTGTATGTCGGAGATGTTCCTTTCTATAGCTCTGACCTGGGTGTACGTGTTGCTTGCCATATTGTAGGTGTTGCGGGTGCACATGAGGTTTTCCTGCAAAAGATCATGTAAATTTTGAAAGTTAGGAAAACCACCTTCTTGATAGAAGGACTGGCCTGCATCACCATGATGTTGATACTGGTACTGGGGAGGAGGACGGATATGTGGAGCGTGAAGGACGAGAGCTTCTTGGTGGTGCCACACATGCCCTTGAACCGTTTGAAATCTGACAATCCCGTCATTTGCTTCGTTGATTAAATTCATGGAGCGACAAATGACAAGGTCCACTTTTCCCGACCATGGGCCCTTTTGAAAGGACCTTGGCATCCTTTGCACAAAATGTTTGAAGAGCCGGTAGATCCACCCTCCAAAAAGGATAGGATTCGGGGGAGTGGCAAGTTGGTTCAAGTGCATTTTGTGAAGTAGCAGGTGTGGAACATCGAGTGGCACATGGTTGTGAATGTAGTGTAGGACCATCAGATCGCGCAAACCTACAAGACCACCACTATCATGTCTCTGGTAGAGGGAGTAGCTAAGGACCCTATGGATGTAGCGATAGAGAGGGTCCCGCAATTGTGTGCTCTTGGTCCTGCTCGGGTTATAGTGTCCTTCTCCGATTTGGACCCATGCTCCTCATCTCCAGCATCTGCCTCATCATATAACCCAATGATAGCCCCAAATTGTGCAATCAATATTGAGAACTTTTCCCCTACACACCGAAATTCCACCCCCCTCATTGTCAAACTGCTCCGCTTTTGCTTTGAAATCCAACGTGCTATAAAATTCCATGTTATACTCGTGCACGGAGTGGAGCCGAGTGCAAAGAGCGGCTGTCAGTGGACAAGTAACAAGGTTGTTGAAGCGGTCGAGTTGGCCTACTGCTTCTAGAGTATCCAAGCAAACTTTTCAGGGGGTTTCTTCAGGCCTTGTTTTGAGAATCTCAAACCGTGCTTGAGCAGCCCACTCACTCGAGTTGAACCTAGTAAACTTCTTGGCCATCTGAAAGAAAACGCCAAACAATTAGCATGAAACAATAAAATTTTCAAAGAAAACTGAAAACAGCCAGCTGAACACGACCCCGTGTTCAGCGGACACGCCCCATGCTCGCCAAAAATTAGCTCGACACGCCCCCATGCTCGCCAAAAATTAGCTGGACACGACCCCGTGCTCGATGAGCACGACCCCATGCTCAGGCGTCTGTTTCCCAAAAACTTCAATTTTCGACCCGGTCCTGAAAACTTGAAAATGTTTTGTCCAGTAGGGGCGGTTTTCCCCGAAAATGAAACCCCAAGTGCTGTTTTTCCCAAAACAAACCGTTTACCTCTTCAATTTCATCTTTTTCGGTTCAAAAACAAGGGTTTTAGTTTTTTTTTTTTTGAGAAATCGGGCAAATCTACAAACAATTCAAGTTGATTTACTTCCTATAACATGCATCTACACTAATGCTAACAGATCTAAGCAAAAATTTGAGGTTTGATTCGGTTCAAGTCGAAAAACCTTAGATTTTTCCCCAAATTTTTGATGTTAAACTACATGCAAGTGATTAAACTAACTAATTATGATGATAGGATCATACCTTCACGTTGTTAGAAGTCGGAAGAACGTGAAAAACTTCACAAAATTTCGGTGGAACCAGAGAGTTCTTGGGGAATCGGGGTGTGTTGAAATGAAGAAATGAAAGAAAAGGGGGTTTTATCCTCGTCAGTTGCGCGAACACGGCCCCGTGTCCGCTGGACACGGCCCCCTGGGCGGGCGAATATATATATATATATATGTATATATTTATGTGCACGTGTGAATGCCCTGTTTCCCGAAACTTGGTTTTTAAAAATCTTACCGAGTTAGAGGCTTCCCCGTAGTTCGTTACTTACAAGATATGATGTTGATGCTCAACCTTTGTTTAATCTTCAGCCGCTTGAAGCGAGATTTCCTCCTCTTCATCCTCAATAAATCCTTTATAAAGCTTTAGCCGTTGGCCATTGACTTTGAATGAGATTCCATTCCGAGATTTAATTTCAATTGCACCGTGTGGGAAAATGTGGGTGATGGAAAAAGGTCCCGACCACCTAGACTTTAGTTTACCAGGAAATAATCGAAGTCGTGAATTAAACAATAGAACTTGATCTCCTACCCGAAATTCGTTTGGATTAATGTGTTTATCATGCAGATTTTTCATTATTTCCTTATAAATTTCGGAGTTAGAGTATGCGTGATTCCTTAACTCGTCTAATTCATTTAATTGACAAAATCGATTTTTACCAGCAATTTCTAAGTCTAAGTTTACATTTTTAATTGCCCAGTAGGCTTTGTGTGCTATTTCTACCGGCAAATGACAACGTTTTCCATAGACAAGCTTATATGGGGTTGTACCTATTGTTGTTTTATACGCAGTTCGAAAAGTCCATTAAGCATCGTCTAATTTATCGGCCCATTCTTTTTTATTTAACCCTACGGTTTTTTCAAGTATTATTTTTAAACCTCGATTAGTCACTTCGGATTGTCCGTTTGTTTGAGGGTGATATGATGTTGAGACCCGGTGATAGACCCCATACCTTGTGAATTTTTTTTTAATTTGATGGTTACAAAAATGGGTACCTCTATCACTTATTAATGCTTTTGGAGTTCCAAAACGAGAAAATAATCGTTTCAGGAATCTTACCACAACTCTTCCATCGTTTGTTGGAAGTGCTTCGGCCTCGGCCCATTTAGACAAGTAATCCACTGCCACAAGTATATATTTTTTTCCTTTTGACGGTGGGAAGGGTCCCATAAAGTCGAGTACCCACACATCAAAAATTTCACAAACAAGAATGCCATTTTGTGGCCTGATCAATATTACCTGATCTTTGGCAAGCGTCATATGTCTTGATAAGACTTTGGGCGTCTTTGTAAATGGTTGCCCAACAAAATCCTGAATCAAATACCTTTCGTGAGGTACTAGCGGCACCATGATGTCCTCCGTATGGACCTTCATGACAATGGCGGAGAATTCTTCTTGCTTCACTACCATGTATGCATCGACGGATAAGTTGGTCGGTACACATTTTGAAAAAATAAGGATCTTCCCAAAAATAATGCTTTACATCAGCAAAGAATTTTTTTCTTTGATGATGTGGCCATCCTTTTGCGACTATATCGCTAGCTAAGTAGTTAGCATAGTCGGCGTACCATGGCTCTTCTCGGTACTCCACCATTTCTAGGGACTCCGTTGGGAATTTTTCATTAATTAGCTTGTCCCTAGTTGCCTCCAAAGCTGGATCTTCCAAGCGGGAAATATGATCTGCAGCGGTGTTCTCTACTCCTCTTTTGTCTTTTATTTCAATGTCGAATTCTTGGAGGAGTAGAATCCACCGAATTAAACGCGGTTTAGCATCCTGTTTCTTCAAGAGATGTCAAATGGCTGCATGGTCTGTATAAACTATCGTTTTCGCAAGAACAAGATAAGAACGAAATTTATCAAAAGCAAATACTAAAGCTAGTAATTGTTTTTCTGTTGTGTAATTTTCTTGTGCATCATTAGGTGTTTTACTTGCGTAATATATTGGGTGAAAATGCTTATCTTTTCGTTGCCCTAAGACGGCTCAAACTGCAAAGTCACTTGCATCACACATGATTTCGAAAGGTAATTTCCAATCAGGCGCTATCATGATAGGTTGTCACACCCCGACCACGTAAAACAACAAAACGTGGTGAAAACATCGGGGAGTGTTGTAACGGAATCATTGTTTCACAACCATGGATTAAACAATTTTGTTTTATTGAATTAAATGTATTACATTACATTGGAATTAGAAACAAAACATGAACAAATAGACTTCTATTGTTATTAAGTCACTAAGGCCTCGTCCATTCCTATGTGAGCGTACACAAAAATCATAATCAAACATCATCAACTATGGTACCAAAAACACATGTGAAAATACGTCAGCATAAAAATGCCGGCGAGTACATAGGTTTTATGTGAGTGTCAGATTCATGGCTCGAAAAGTTCAAAATGTAAAACAATGGGCTAGCATGTTAAGTGAACATACATAGCAAAACATAATGAAATCATGTACTAATAGTGTACTAATGAACATAGCATGTATATGATATGAAAACATGGAAAGCATGAAAGTAACAAGTAGGCAGATGTGTTTCACCCCAAAATGTTTGAAAAACAGTAAAAGAGGGGTCTTTGTACTCACTTGAGATTGCTTAATAGTCTTTAGATAACCACCAAGAAACGCTAGAAGGATCACGGAAGTCAAACGGAACCTAATATAGGTAACTAAGTTAATAAACAGACCTAAATCGGAGGATTGGATAAAATGTGGTTTCGTAAACCAAATGAGTATAGGAACTCATGTAATATGGTTTCACAAAGCCTACATTCTAAAACAAAACCTATCCTAAGTACTTATGACCCATTACGAATCGTTAAGGTAGCTTACGCCACTTTAACGCGTCGTTCGCGTAAAACGCGTTCGGAACGCCTAACTAGTCCTATGAAAAGTATTATATGCCTTAACATGTCTAATAATGTGACACCTGTGTCACTTCAACCATCCAACCAATTCCAAACCAATGAAATATTGTAGTTCATACTTGGGATTTGTAAAAATATGTGTATCATTTGCACATATCAATTCTTGTTCGATTTCAAGCTTTAAATCGCTTTCTGGAAGGTTATACGCGCACTGATGCGTAAATATAACCAGTTTAATGCAACGAACACTCCGAAATAGGGAAATAGGCTTAACATACCTTAAATAACCTTTACATAACTTAGAAATAAGTTTTGAAGGATTTGGTATGGTAAAATCGAGTTAATTCGCCTACAGGGACTAAACTTGACAAACTGCGAAAGTATGCCAATTTGAACTGTAACAGACTTTCCGGAACATGACCATAAGTTAAACATACCATAAATATCCTTCACATAGCTTAGAAATAGGCTTTGAGGGGTTCGGTGTGCTAAAATAAACTTTTGGGTCATTCAGGGACTAAAACTGTCAAAAAGTGCATAAGTTTGCATTTTCGCGCATAACTTACGTTCTGAATACATCCGGACATCCAAAAATATAAGTAAGCACTAAGATATTTTATTTTAGTGTTTGGCATGAGAAAAATCCATTCGTCACGCCATTTGGATCGTTTTTCGCGCTTATGCGCATTCCGTCGTAATTAACCGAACAAAGCAACCGTACGGCCAAACGAACCGAAATCCGAGATATTTTTGAGCACATGTTAAGTTCCCTATACTTTAACATCATTGTGGAGCTTGAAATTGGGTTTGACGGGTGTTAGAAGTGCCAAAACACGACGATACGCGCACAGGGGCCTGTTCTGCCATTTTTGAAAGATTCAGGTCTGCAAGGTCCTTACGGACCTCAACACTGATAATGTTGAGGTCCGTAAGCAGGGGTCAGAGCAAAACATTTTTTCTCAGCTGTTAACAGCCTTTAACCCCTCCAAAGGCCAAGGCCAAGTGTCAAACTCTTGTGGTAGAGCAATATGGTTACCACAGCATTCCGACAAGTGTACCGGTGAGATCATTCCCTCTTTTCCAAGAAACGATCCTAACGGTGAACCGAAAACTATAAATACCCACCTTTTGTTCACTCATTCCTCACAAGAATCTGATCTAATGTGCTCTAAGTTGAAACCTTTGTTTCATACCTGAGCTATTTTGATCTAGATTAGCATTCGGGGACCCTTTGTAAGTGTTCCTTCGTTCTTTTTTTGCTTTCGAGTCCGAAAGTCAAACTTTGTTTGACTTTCTGCATTGACCAGTTTATGGTCAATGCGAAGTTCGTTTGAACTTCGCAACGTGATTGTAATCACGATGGTTATAGTCCCTTGTGACTATGCCTACTGATTACCACGTTGTCTAGGGTCGTAAGGGTAAGCGATCTAATAAATCGCTTATACCTTCGAACCCGAGCCATTTGGTCGATCATTAGGATCCGACCAAACACATTAGGTGACCATAGCATATAGGGAATAACCTTCCGAGGTTATACCTTATGGTCGCTTCGTTTAAGTAGTTATATGATAGGTAGTTTATATGCCTTAGGTAAATTACCAGGATACCCTTTTCCTGTATAATTGGTAATTAAGCATATGTAACCTAAACTTTTGTCACATAACTGATTATGTAACATGTTTAGTCATATAACACTTGTCATAGGGCTAGTTAGGCGGTCCGAACGCGTTTCACGCGAACGACGCGTTAAAGTAGCATAAGCTACCTAAACGGGTCGTAATGGGTCGTAAGCACTTATGTTAGGTTTCATTTAGTATGTAGGCTTTGTTAAACCATATTACACGAGTCTCCATACTCGTTTGGTTTACGAACCCTCATTCTATCCGATCCTCCGATTTAGGTCCGGTTTATTAACATAGTTACCTATACTAGGTGCCGTTTGATTCCGTGATCTCTAGCATTGCTTGGTGGTTATCTTAGGACTTCTGAGCAATCTCAAGTGAGTACATAGACCCCTCTTTTACTGTTTTCCAAACGTTTTGGGGTGAAACACAAGTGCCTACTTGTTACTTTCATGCTTTCCTGTTTTCACATCATATACTTGCTATGTTTATTAGTACATTTATAGTACATGATTTCAATACATTTTATACTATGTATGCCCATTGTGTGCATACTTAGTACATCACTTTACAATACATTTCATGCTATATACGCCCATTGTGTGCATACTTAGTACAATGTTATACATTACACTTTATGCTATGTATGTCTTTTGTTGCATACTTAGTACATTGGTTATTCATCACATGCTTACATTTTGGATACACATTACATGATTTACATTAGACATGAACATTTTACTTTGGTAGTTTGGTTTGAGTAAGTGATTAAGTAACGAGGCGTGTGTAATATGATACAAGCATGGTGGATACGCCGTTGGTACTTCCTATATATAAGTGTTTGTATGGTATTACAAATAACATACTTTTCACAAGACATTGATTTACAAACAACTTATCTTATACAAACTCATCTTACATGGTTATTCATTTAACCATACATTATTATCTTATTTATACATATCATCTGATCTTATCGCTTTTCAAATGATTTACAAGACGAATCAAATTACAAGGTTCATGACTAAACATTTTCTCAAACATAAGTCATGAATCCTATTTTCTCAAAACCTATGTATCTCACAGGCATTTTTATGCTGACGTACCTATTTTCACATGTGTTTTTAGGAGATGATGCATAGGACTTACCAAGACATACTTAGGCGGACCCGTGCCTTAGTGACTTAAAACGAGACAAGAACTAGTTAATTTTTGTTATATACTCTTTGTTTCTTGTTTAAAACAATGTAACTCTCTTGTTTGATTAATAAAACGAAACTTTAATTGCCATGGATTTGAAACAATTAATTCTGTTACAACACTCCCCGACGTTTCCGCCACGTTTGGTTGTTCAACGTGGTCGGGGTGTGACAGAAAAGTTGGTATCAGAGCCAATGGTTATAGGGAATTAGGTTATTAGTAGTACTTTGACCTAGTCTATAACCTTTCTCGGACCCTAACGCGAGTTTACTTGCGTTTAGTCATAAAACAATACCGTCACCTATCCTTAGGCGATGACCACAACAAGAACATAAATTTCAAAACCGCTTTGAAAACTAATCATCTGTTCTAGGATGATTGATTACTAGGTTTTGAACCCTCTATTGTAAGGTTTTGAACCCTCTGTTATAAGGTTTTGAACCCCTTTGAATTTTCAAAATCTCATCAAAGTTTGGGTCTTATAATGTGAACACGTGCAAACTGGAAGAGTGAATGCATGTACCCTGAGTTTTCTGTCGAAGGCTAGAGTGTTCGTACAAATCCGCAGTATCGGACCAGTCACTCTTACCTGGGAACTCTTGGGGTGAGTGTTCACTTATAGGCGAGCATGTCTTCAGTGATACATTAATATGATCCGCTTACTTTGATTAGTCACCGTCTCATTTGTTTGCCTTAGGTAACAAACAAATGATCGCAATTTTCATGCGTTACCATTCTGTTTTGATTATCCGATAACCTTTCACCTGTTTCTTCCTATGTCTTTCATTTTCTTCTAGAATGTCACTTCATCGCGGTGACGTCCAGATATCCAAGCAGACAGCCAAATTTGCCCAGCGAATAGGCGAAGTAGTCCTGAAGACTGTCGAATTAGCTACTGCCATGTATCGTCTCCAGGATGAAGCCACTCAAGAATCACCAAAGGAGACGGAAGCCAAGTCTTCACCAAAACCAAAGAAACGTAAAGCTTCAAGGAAACCCGCAGCAGTTACACCTAATCAAGCGGGACCTAGCCAAGTGGCAAGGCCACCGGCTAGGAAGCCATACATAGGAGCTGCCCCATGGTGCAGGCGATGCAACCGTCATCATTCAAACCTCATGCCCTGCTCCAAATGTACCTACTGTGGATGGCGGGGACATTTGGTTAACATATGCCGCTTTGCTATCCAAAACAAAGCTGCTATAAATCTAACTGCTACCCAACTCCAAGTTAACCCTACTCAAGCTCGTTTTCTGTCTGGTACTTGCTACAACTGTGGCGAGACGAGCCATTTCAAGAACAACTGCCTGAAGATTGTTAATGCAAATCCAGCACAGGGATGAGCATCTGACCGACTAGAAGACAACACCCTTTAGAAATAATTACGTCTTATGTATTATTTTCTTTTGTTGTCAAGGTCCATGAAACAGTTGTTATCATTGTTTATAAATAAATCTTTTATTTACATTGCAATGTATTTATGAGGTTGTATGTATAAAGAACATATCCCTTACAATACCGACAATCAAGGAATCGTATTCCTTGAAAAGCAAACTACCCCCCAAGATTTTTTCTATGATCTCTTGCGTTGTCCACAAAATTCCTAAGTAACCGTTTCTCCCAAGGAAACGAAGTACAAGGCGCAAGTTACAACACTGGACGAATACCCAAAGTACCTCTATAAATCATTAATAGGGTACCTAAGGGTATTTCTGTAAATCATAAAAATGTTGTGTTCCTTAATTCGAATATTACGTTTCTTTGAAAACAAAAATCGAATTTTTGGGAGACCTTCCTATCTTTTCAGATAGATCCCAGAGGACATTGAAGTCCATCGACTGGTTTCCATATCCATTCTCAATCGATAATAAGTTAATAACAAACTTATAATCAAGTTAAACAACTATGTGATTATGTGCTTATGTGTTTCCCTTTATGTTTTTGTGTAATCCAAGTTTTGTTATCCAAATCCTCGTAGAATCTTCCATGTCTTTGTATAAGGAATTCATAGTAGGATATCCAAAAGTACTATATTAAATCCTCAATGGGCTTTTACGTAATAGTAAAGACCCTTGGATTATATTGTACTATTCCATAATTAGACCTCTTGAGTGGTCTAGATAAACAGATTGATCCAAAAATCTGGTTAGGAATATCATGCGATGAGATAGCTGAAAGGACTCCTTGGTGGCCTAATTAAAAGGATCATTTGTCGATCTAAATAAAAGGACCTTATGGTAGTCTAGTCACACTCATCACAGGTTTGATTTTTCCTCCCCTTCACATTACAAACAAATTGTGCGGACTGTGCAAGGAATTGCGTAATTATGGATGCATACATAATTATGAAATTCAGTGCACAGAAACCACAACAAGTTTGGTCGTGTGTCTAGAAATGACTCATTCCGATCATTTTCGTTTCTGAAGATATTGTGGAAAATGACTCATTCCGTTCAGTTTCATTCCTGAAGAAATTGTAGAAAATGACTCATTCCGTTCATTTTCCTTCCTGAAGAAATTGTATAAAATGACTCATTCCGTTCATTTTCGTTCCTGAAGAAATCGTGGAAAATGACTCATTCCGTTCATTTTCGTTCGTGAAGAAATCGTGGAAAATGACTCATTCCGTTCATTTTCGTTCCTGAAGAAATCATGGAAAATGACTCATTCCGTTCATTTTCGTTCCTGAAGAAATCGTGGAAAATGACTCATTCCGTTCATTTTCGTTCCTGAAGAAATCGTGGAAAATGACTCATTCCGTTCATTTTCGTTTCTGAAGAAATCGTGGAAAATGACTCATTCCGTTCATTTTCGTTTCTGAAGAAATGGTGGAAAATGACTCATTCTGTTCATTTTCGTTTCTGAAGGAATTGTGGAAAATGACTCATTCCGTTCATTTTCATTCCTGAAGAAATTGTAGAAAATGACTCATTCCGTTCATTTTCATTCCTGAAGAAATTGTAGAAAATGACTCATTCCATTCATTTTCGTTCCTGAAGAAATCGTGGAAAATGACTCATTCCGTTCATTTTCGTTCCTGAAGAAATCGTGGAAAATGACTCATTCCGTTCATTTTCGTTCCTGAAGAAATCGTGGAAAATGACTCATGCCGTTCATTTTCATTCCTGAAGAAATCGTGGAAAATGACTCATTCCGTTCATTTTCGTTTCTGAAGAAATGGTGGAAAATGACTCATTCTGTTCATTTTCGTTTCTGAAGAAATGGTGGAAAATGACTCATTCTGTTCATTTTCGATTCTGAAGAAATTGTGGAAAATGACTCATTCCATTGATTTTCGTTTCTGAAGAATGTCCGTTAAGAAAATGTGTAGGTCCGGCTAGGGGAGGATCTAGTCGCCTAATCCTTGTGTACGAACCAACCCGGTTGTGCGGAATCCAACCGGAAATGGCAAACCGAGAACGAACACGACAAGAACACGAGATACAAGACCGAGACTCAACGATTAACACCAATGTATTAATACGTAAGAAAAGTCAGTTACAAGCTCAATGTTTACAAAAACAATCTTTGCAAACTCTCTCTTGAATCTCTCGGGTGTGTCTTCCTTGTGCGGTTCTTCTTTTTCTGTCACACACACCCCTGTTGTTCTTGTCTCTTGTCTGTCTACCGAAATCACAAGTGATTTCGGTATATATATAAATGTTGACTTGTGCGATTGGGTAAGGTTCGGCCCAGATGTGATTGTATCAGCCCAAGTAATGTGATTGGCCCATATACAACAACACATGCACGTTCAGTTTAATAACTTGCATGAATTTTCATGAACTTGTTTTTAGTCAAAGTCTAGCCACTTTATGACATCATCATGACATCATCATGATGATGTCATGATGATGTGGCGACGGGAATAGGTTGCGGCTCTCCGTGCTTCGCGTGTCGAGCTCTGGGACGCACGGCGGAGGAATGTCGTGACGTCGGGCTTGAGCCGAACCTAACCGGGTCGAACCGAACCGAGTCGAACCGAGCCGAGTCGCGTCCACAAAATATGTATCAACAAAATGTCAGGATTATGCCTTTCATATCACTGGTGGTTATTTGACACAAAGTCACAGATAGACTCCTACGAATAAATTTCGGGACGAAATTTCCTAAAGTAGGGGAGACTGTGACACCTGTGTCACTTCAACCATCCAACCAATTCCAAACCAATGAAATATTTTAGTTCATACTTGGGATTTGTAAAAATATGTGTATCATTTGCACATATCAATTCTTGTTCGATTTCAAGCTTTAAATCGCTTTCTGGAAGGTTATACGCGCACTGATGCGTAAATATAACCAGTTTAATGCAACGAACACTCCGGAATAGTGAAATAGGCTCAACATACCTTAAATAACCTTTACATAACTTAGAAATAAGTTTTGAAGGCTTTGGTATGGTAAAATCGAGTTAATTCGCCTATAGGGACTAAACTTGACAAACTGCGAAAGTATGCCAATTTGAACAGTAACAGACATTCCGGAACATGAACATAAGTTAAACATACCATAAATATCCTTCACATAGCTTAGAAATAGGCTTTGAGGGGTTCGGTGTGCTAAAATAAACTTTTGGGTCATTCAGGGACTAAAAGTGTCAAAAAGTGCATAAGTTTGCATTTTCGCGCATAACTTACGTTCTGAATACATCCGGACATCCAAAATTTTATGTAAGCACTAAGATATTTTATTTTAGTGTTTGGCATGAGAAAAATCCATTCGTCACGCCATTTGGATCGTTTTTCGCGCTTATGCGCATTCCGTCGTAATTAACCGAACAACGCAACCGTACGGCCAAACGAACTGACATCCGATGTATTTTTGAGCACATTTTAAGTTCCCTATACTTTAACATCATTGTGGAGCTTGAAATTGGGTTTGACGGGTGTTAGAAGTGCCAAAACACGACGATACGCGCACAGGGGCCTGTTCTGCCATTTTTGAAAGATTCAGGTCTGCAAGATCCTTACGGACCTCAACACTGATAATGTTGAGGTCCGTATGCAGGGGTCAGATGCAGCAAAACATTTTTTCTCAGCTGTTAACAGCCTTTAACCCCTCCAAAGGCCAAGGCCAAGTGTCAAACTCTTGTGGTGGAGCAATATGAGTTACCACAACATTCCGACAAGTGTACGGGTGAGATCATTCCCTCTTTTCCAAGAAATGATCCTAACGGTGAACCGAAAACTATAAATACCCACCTTATATTCACTCATTCCTCACAAGAATCTGATCTAATGTGCTCTAAGTTGAAACCTTTGTTTCATACCTGAGCTATTTTGATCTAGATTAGCATTCGGGGACCCTTTCTAAGTGTTCCTTCGTTCTTTTATTGCTTTCGAGTCCGAAAGTCAAACTTTGTTTGACTTTCTGCATTGACCAGTTCATGGTCAATGCGAAGTTCGTTTGAACTTCGCAACGTGATTGTAATCACGATGGTTATAGTCCTTTGTGACTATGCCTACTGATTACCACGTTGTCTAGGGTCGTAAGGCTAAGCGATCTAATAAATCGCTTATACCTTCAAACCTGACCCATTTGATCGATCATTAGGATCCGACCAAAGACATTAGGTGACCATAGCATATAGGGAATAACCTTCCGAGGTTATACCTTATGGTCGCTTCGTTTAAGTAGTTATATGATAGGTAGTTTATATGCCTTAGGTAAATTACCAGAATGCCCTTTTCATGTATAATTGGTAATTAAGCATATGTAACCTAAACTTTTGTCACATAATTGATTATGTAACATGTTTAGGCATATAACACTTGTCATAGGGCTAGTTAGGCGGTCCGAGCGCGTTTCACGCGAACGACGCGTTAAAGTAGCATAAGCTACCTAAAGGGGTCATAATGGGTCGTAAGCACTTATATTAGGTTTCATTTAGTATGTAGGCTTTGTTAAACCATATTACACGAGTCTCCATACTCGTTTGGTTTACGAACCCTCATTCTATCCGATCCTCCGATTTAGGTCCGGTTTATTAACATAGTTACCTATACTAGGTGCCGTTTGATTCCGTGATCTCTAGCATTGCTTGGTGGTTATCTTAGGACTTCTGAGCAATCTCAAGTGAGTACATAGACCCCTCTTTTACTATTTTCCAAATGTTTTGGGGTGAAACACATGTGCCTACTTGTTACTTTCATGCTTTCCTGTTTTCACATCATATACTTGCTATGTTTATTAGTACATTTATAGTACATGATTTCAATACATTTTATACTATGTATGCCCATTGTGTGCATACTTAGTACATCACTTTACAATACATTTCATGCTATGTACGCCCATTGTGTGCATACTTAGTACATTGTTATACGTTACACTTTATGCTATGTATGTCTTTTGTTGCATACTTAGTACATAGGTTATTCATCGCATGCTTACATTTTGGATACACATTACATGATTTACAATAGACATGAACATTCTACTTTGGTAGTTTGGTTTGAGTAAGTGATTAAGTAACGAGGCGTGTGTAATATGATACAAGCATGGTGGATACGCCGCTGGTACTTCCTATATATAAGTGTTTGTATGGTATTACATATCGTAGCGTTATTTGAATCATTTCAGTTTGAGACATATAACATTTTATACAAATAACATACTTTTCACAAGACATTGATTTACAAACAACTTATCTTATACAAACTCATCTTACATGGTTATTCATTTAACCATACATTATTCTCTTATTTATACATATCATCTGATCTTATCGCTTTTCAAATGATTTACAAGACGAATCAAATTACAAGGTTCATGACTAAACATTTTCTCAAACATAAGTCATGAATCCTATTTTCTCAAAACCTATGAAGTTGATGGCTCGTACCTGGGCTCCTCATAGTAGTTGTATGAAGTGGATGGTTCAAAGAGGTCACAATAATGTACTGAGTGAGGGTTACCACAAATGGTGCAATAGTCTTCGCTATAATCATCCTCCTCAAAATGGTAGTTGTAATCTCCTGAGTATTGATCCATAAGAATCACTCAGCAGACCACAACAGAGTCTCGGGACCAGAAAACAAAAATAAAAACAGAAATAGAGGTTGGACACGGCCCCGTGTTCAGGTTCGGTATCTGGGCGTTTTAATAAAAGTGATTGGTTTTGTGCAGCATGGGGGCGTGTTTAGCGAACACGACCCCATGTTCAGACTCTGTATCTGGGAGTTTGTTAAAAATTATGCAGCACGGGGGTGTGTTCAGTGAACACGGCCCAATGTTCAGTCTACTATAATGCAAAAACTAACTAAAATGCAGAAAATGTGTGCGCGATTAAAAAAAGTTTTGAAAAACTGACTAAGCCGTCGATTTTAAGCTTTCTTAAAATCCAAGTGTCCCAGGCAACGGCGTCAAAAACTTGATGCGTGTCTAGCGTGATATATTTTTATTTATATTTTAAGCCCTTTTTAACACTTTAGTCAAGTTTTAAATTTATAAAACACGATATTCTACTAACACTAAACACACATATGAGAAAGTGCACCCATCGTGAGCGTAGTATAGCGTTGGTAAGATACCGAGGTCGTCCAAGGACAGAAGAGCTTTTAGTACCAGTTTATCCTCAACGTCTAATCAAATCAAAATTTAAGAAAAAGATTTTAAACATGAAAATGAAAACTAAAAATGCTGAAAAATAAAATAAAATAAAAAAGATAGTCAAGATGAATCACTTGGATCTGACTCACCTTTAATGTAACCTTTGATGATTTCCACACTTTTGCACTTTTTAAGAGATTATCTTAGTTATAGTAGTAGGCCCCTCTTTTAAAGGTGACGTTACCCTCAACCCAGTAGTTTGAGTCAGCAAGGATACAATCCTAAAGGGTTGGAATATTGAAAGATAATTAATTAAGTTATTTATGCGTAATGTGGTAGGCCCCTCTTTTGAAGGTGACGTTACCCTCGGCTAAGTGGTTTGAGTTAGCAGGGATACAATCCCAAGTAGCCGGGTTAATGTATTAATAGTAGTTTACATATGAGGGGGTCAAGCCATTCGCACCCCCGCTATCCAATACCAGTGGGTATTGAAGGAGGTCCTAGTAAGCTTGACCCAGGTCCTTGCATGATCTATACACTGAACAAGGCAAGAACCTTACCAAACCATTCCCTTAACCCCCGACCAGGTAGCCAACATATCTCTATATAGACCGTAGAGATATGAATGGTGAAATCTTTTATTTTAAATAAACAGTAAAATATTGCCAAGACACCACGGACAAATGATAAGGAAGTTTCACCTTCAACATAAGAAACTAGTTATTAAAGTCATTAATACAAAACCAAATAAAAAGTGCGAAAAGATTAAAAATAAAAAGTAACACACTAAATGCTTGTCTTCACGAACTGATGTAAGAGACTTAGGCAAACATGGCCTTTGATTGTCAAGAACTCCTGCTATCAATCTTGGATCCCGAGACTACTACACATACTCTAAGATGGATGATGGATGATGGTGGTGGATGTGGGTTGTAGTGGTGGTGGAGTGTGGGTGAAGTGGTATAGAGGTGGTTTGCCAAGGGATGCCTTTGAAGTGAACCAAGCACCTCTATTTATAGTCTGCACAGAAGCCCGGACACGGCCCGGTGTCCATTGGGCACGGCCCCATGTCCATCATCTTTCTCTTTCTTTATTAATTGCAATTTTTCTGTATTAGCTCCACACGCCCCCGTGTCCGCTGGGCACGGCCCCGTGTGCAGAAGCGTATTTGTACTATCAAGATTTGCTTGGATTATGCGAATCTTAGCGTTGAAAATGGCCAGTGTTGAGCTGGGCACGCCCCCGTGTCAGGAATAGAATCTTCTATAGCTTTGTCTTTTCTGCAGACATTTGGCCACGCCCCCGTGTCCGCTGGGCACGGGGCCGTGGTCAGCCTTCTGTTCTCTTGTTTTTGCTTTGGAAGATGCTGTCGAGGGGTCGGGCATTCCACGTTTATTCCTTTTCTTGTATTTATGTTAGATTTGGTTGCATATTTGTTCCTTTTATTCAATTAAGATCATTTGGTCCTGAAAATACAAAATGAAGACAAAAGCACACTTTTTCCAACATTAGTACTTAAAAAGGGTTAGTTTTATGCCTCAATTGATGTAATTTATACGTTGCATTTTACACACATCAACCATCATACAAATACAAATACGAATCCAATGAAATCTTGTGTTTTATTCTCAGGATTTGTACAATTACATGTGACATTTACACATATCAATTCTTGTTCTATTTCAAGCTTTTAAACACTTTCTAGAAAGTTATACGCAAACTGTTATGTAAACGTAATCAGTTTAACGCGACATACACTCTGGAATAGTGACATAAGGTAAACACACCCTAAATAACCTTTACATAACTTCGAAATAAGTTTTGAAGGGTTTGGTATGGTAAAAATGAGTTTATTCGATCATAGGGACTATTTGCGACACTACAAAAGTCTGCCGATTCACGTAGCAACGTACATTCCGGAACAAGGTCATAATCTAAACATACCAAAAATACCCTTTACATAGCTTAGAAATAACTTTAGAGGGGTTCGGTATGTGAAAATACACCTATTTGATCGCAGGGACTAAAAGCGTCAAAACTGTGAAAGTATGCAAATGCGTGCATAACTTGAGTTCTGACCATATCCGGACACCCAAAAATTTTTATAATCACTAGAATATTGTATTTTAGTGTTGGGAATGCAAAAATACCATTCTTCGTGTAATTTCGATCGTTTTCGCGTCCTTTCGAGTTTCATCGTAATTAATCAAAAAACGCGATTGTACGACCAAACGAACCGACATCCACGATATTTCCAAGCATATTTGAAGTCCTATGCTATAACATCCTTATAAAAGCTGATATTGAGGTTAACGGGGGTTATACGTGTCAAAAACCATGAAAACATGTAGCAGGGACTAAAACTGTCAAAATTGGAACTTTTGACAAAACAGGTCTCCCTCAAGCCACGTGAGGGCTCCCTGGGGTTCTGGCGTGACACACGACAGGGACTGTTTTTCAGAACTTTCTATTTCAGCAGCAGCCCTTATATTTTCAGCTAGTTTTTCAAACTTGTGGGGTTTTTGTGTGATGAGCAAGGATATGATCTGATCTTAGGACACTTGTTTTGATCTTGTTCTTCCTTGGAGAACACATAATCCACATGTCAAGATCCTAAAGCTCCTTGAACACTATAAATACCCATGATCATCTTCATTCCAACTTGCTCATTTCCAGTCTCTTCTCTCTTCAAACTCTAAGTAGAGGCTACCACATTGTTCGAGGCCTCTTACCTGAGTTTTTCTAGTCATTTTCCAGCCTAGAGCACTTATAATTGTTCTTCCTTGGCTTGTTTATTTATTTCAAGCTAAAAGTCAAACAGTGTTTGACTTTCAGCTTTGACCATGATTTGGTCAAGTCCAAGTTCAAATGAACTTAGCAACGTGATAGTAATCACGATGGTCATAGTCCCTTGCGAGTATACCTATTGATTACCACGTTGACTAGTCGAAGTGACTAGTCAAAGTTTCGGTCAAAATGCAAGATTATGTTCATTTTACGATGGAACTATTTTTGGGTATCAAAACACTTTGTTTTGATACCAAATCAGTTTTCTAACTTAGTTAAACATGTTTTAGCATGTTTAACTCGTCACTTCTAGTTTAGTGCTTGTTTAGGGTCGTATGTCAAGCGGTCTTGACAACTGCTTAGACTTTTAAGCTGACCAGTAGTATGTTATCGTACCATTGGATTTGAAAAATCCCGTTATCGGGCTATCCACTAGATTTGGTGGATAGTTTGGGGTAACGTCAGAGTCTATTATTTTAACAAACCCTTTGGTGGTTTATTAGTCGAGTTAAAGATACCCTTTGGTAGTATAGTCGAGTCACCCAAGTTTGAATGTATTCATTAAAGAAGGACCAACAGTTGTATTTCACAAGTAAAACACGAACGATTGCACGATGGTTTATAACACGGACGATTTGAACGATTTGAACTATTAGAACAATTAGAACGATTGGGACGATTGGTTTTTATAACACAAACAATTTGTAACAACGACGATTTGGACGAATGGTTTATGGTAAGTGATTAGGTAACGAGGCGTGTGTAATGTGATGAAAGCATGGTGGATACGCCGCTGGTACTTACTATATATAAGTGCTTTTATCACATCACATGTTGTAGTGTTATCTAGATCACTTGGACGAATGTTTTCAAATGATGTCACGCAACGATGTTTACTTAAAGATATAAACCATACAATGTTTACTTTCAAAGACGAATTACTACTTTGTTTTACAATGACAAATGTTTTTAGTCAAGATTCATGGCTACAATGGTTTTAGTTTTACATAAATCAACATGTAAAGTTGATAAAACATATTGCAATATTAAACACTTTTTGATTTCAAGGTACATACTCGATAACTCTTGTAGTTGGACAAGGTACTACAATATGGATTTAAAGCCATGAATTTGACATACAAAACCTATGTACTCGTCGACATTTTTATGCTGACTGTTTTTCACATATGTTTCAGGTTCTATGATGTGACGATTGTTGATTGTTTGCTCCACATAGGATGGACGCGGGCTTTAGTGACTTAAAACTTGAAAAACAATTGTTGTACTTGTTTGGTTTATAGAAAAAACTACGAGTCTATTAATGAAATAAAATAAAACTTCAATTACCATGTGTTGTGAAACAATGATTTTGTGACATGACTCCTTGATATTTCCTCCGCGGTTTGTTGTATTTCGCGGTCGAGGTGTTACGTTACTCGGGCAAAGCAAACGTTGTGGCGGACACCTTAAGTCGTAAAGAACGCACGAAACCTCTAAGGGTGCGAGCCTTAGAGATGACCATACAAACTAACCTTACTTCTCGGATTCACGATGCTCAACAAGAAGCCCTTAAACCAGAAAATATTCAAGTCGAATCCTTACGAGGACTGGAGGCACAATTAGTGCCAAATGAGGATGGAACACTGTACTTTGCGGGCAGAATTTGGATTCCTTTCTTTGGCAACCTACGGGCGATTATTTTGGACGAGGCTCATAAGTCAAAGTACTCTATACATCCGGGATCGAATAAAATGTAACAAGACTTAATAGGATTTTATTAGTGGCCAAACCTTAAAGGCGACATTGCTACCTACACAGGAAAATGCCTTACATGCGCCAAGGTTAAGGCAGAATACTAAAAGCCTTCAGGGTTACTTCAACAATCTGAGATTCCCGTATGGAAATGGGAACAAATTTTGATGGACTTCATTACTAAGTTACCCCGAACCTCAAGAGGTCACGACATAATTTGGGTAATCGTAGATCAACTTACGAAGTCAGCACATTTTCTACCTATTTGTGAGAAGGATAGCACCAAGAAGCTAGCTGAATTATATCTCAAGGAAATTGTGGCACGACACGAAATGCCTGTTTCTATCATATCGGACCGAGACGGTCGGTTCGTGTCAAGGATTTGGCAATCATTTCAAAAGGCCTTTGGATCTCGATTATATCTTAGTACGACCTTTCACCCTCAAACGGACAACCAAAGTGAACGGACGATACAAACTTTGGAGTATATTGGGATACTCACTTGCCTTTAGTGGAGTTCTCATATAATAATAATAATCACACTAGCATTCAGGCCGCCCCGTTTAAAGGTCTGTATGGACGAAAGTATCGGTCCCCGCTATGATGGGAGGAGACCGGAGATAAACAACTCATTGGTTCGTAATTAGTCCAGGAGACTACTGACAAGATCATTCAAATACGAGACCATATCAAGGCGGCTCGTGATAGACAAAAGAGCTACGCCGATAAGCGACGAAAACCATTATCTTTCGAGGTCGGAGACATGGTATTGTTGAAAGTCTCTCCTTGGAAGGGCGTAGTAAGACTTGGTAAACGTGGAAAGTTGAACCCATGTTACATTGGTCCTTTCAAAACTTTGGAAAAGATCGAAACCGTTGCTTATAAGTTAAAACTACCAGACGAACTCAGCAGCGTACACGACACGTTTCACATGTCTAATCTCAAGAAATGACCTACTTAAGAAACAGTTGTTATCCCAGCGGACGAGATACACATTAACGACATACTCCAGTTTACTGAAGAACCTGTTGAGGTTACGGACTGGAAGGTCCACAAGACACGGAGGAGTCATATAAAACTAGTTAAAGTTCGTTGGAATTCGCGTCACGGTCCCGAGCATACATGGGAACGTGAAGACCAAATCAAGTCCAAGTACCCTCATTT
Source organism: Helianthus tuberosus (assembly GCA_030545235.1). Classification (NCBI taxonomy): domain Eukaryota; kingdom Viridiplantae; phylum Streptophyta; class Magnoliopsida; order Asterales; family Asteraceae; genus Helianthus; species Helianthus tuberosus. The sequence goes on along the minus strand of CM060420.1, from coordinate 22,450,662 downwards.
GTTTCAAGGATCCCCTACAACTGGTACCACAACTTGAATTTCATGTGACAACCGGCAAAAATAATGGTAATTCCGTACAACTTAAACACTTGATTAAACATTTAATTTCGTTCCTTACGATTTAATTATTGCATGATTAGGTCGTGTAAAGTCTGGCAATCATAGGACATGGTTAAATATGTTAAATAATATCAGTACAATCGCCGCGTCGCAAGAAAACTGCAAACTATGTCCAAATATGTTGGCAAAATGCTGAAAACACTATTCATCGGATCACACTATTCATGCCGACAAGTTCTGAAAACTGTCTGAACGAGCGACAAATGGCATGAACGCACTTTATAGTTGAAATACACATAAAAATCCCTAATTAGGGACACAAGATACCAAAAACACCTTAACTTTCCGTTAAACGCACATAATCACACTTTGTTCGTTCCGCGCTAAATTGTAACAAAATAAAATGTCCGCGACACTAAAATCCAACATTTTAATGTCCGTAAGATTTGTAAATATTATATTACACCCCAAATAAGCTTGGGGATATCAATTGGATATCCGAAACACAAAGTTATATATACTAAATGACTACGACGAAGCGTCTAAAAATAATATATTTTTAGACACTTAACTAATATATGTTAACGATAACAAAACCGGAAAGTTTAATATGTAAACGACGGTAAGCATAATTATACAAGTTTACTAATATGTGTACCTAATTATCCTACACTTAGTAAATGTTTACAAAAACATAAGAATACAAAATTTGGGCTTATGTAATTAATTTTGGGCTAGACCCAATTTCCTAAATACATGGGCAAGACCCATTTCAACAAATACATATGTAAGGTGTGACAAACGGCAAAATTCCGGTAATTCCGTACAACCTGAACAACTATTTCAATTTTTATTTTCGCGTATACGACTTGATTTTAATTAACTAAAGTCTTAAAAGTATAGGAATTACAAAAATCATAGTGAATTATGATAACGAATCCGTTGCGATTAGAAACAATATCCTAGACTAACAATAGGAACGCGAATAAACGATACTTGTCAGCAATAGTCGCGGTACAGTCTAACACGAGGAAAACAAGACATACAGATATGTCTACAAAAATATTCTATAAAAAGTCTTGTCTAAAAATAATATGTGCCTTATTATTTACAAAATTCCAATTAAAAACCAAATTGTCCAAGTCCGCAGAAAAATACAGCAATCCTGCGTAAATATACAGCATACCCCAGAACGAAACAGTAATTGTCCGAAAAAACCCAAAAATAAATATTATTTGACATAAATAATATAATGGGTATTAAAAACGACACAAATCCGCAATCGAATCTTATTGTGTTAAGCTGCACGGCTAGTTCAGTAAACTGCCAGTCAGCAAAGCCGGTACCGGAACCATTTCAAAAATAATAAAATTTTTAGTCTAAAAAGTTGGATTAATTATTTGGATAATAAAAAATGTGCCAAAATAGTTTTTCTTATGTATTTATCTAAACAAAACACGGTGTCAGTATTTAACCCGGTACAGGACCCGAACCAACTTTTTCACCCAATCAACAAACTAATAATTTTAGTGAGTTAGTATTACCTAGTGTCACATTACTTTAAAATGTTGGACCTTGAAACTTTATAGAAAATTTTATCTAAACTATTAAAGTTTATGAATTTTATAGAGTATAACAAAGTTTTTTATAAAAACCCCAAACCACCACCATGTCCATGTTTTTGGTGGGTCCCCACCAACTCATCTTCCATTGATGTGTTGTAAAAATTAGAGAGTGATTAGTGTTGGTCATGTGTAAGAAGAAGAGATGATCACAATACTTAACAAATACATCTCACAAACCATTTCACTCTAAGTTTTTCATAAGCAATCAACACACACAACTCACTCTCTTTCTCCCTCTAGAAATCGATCAAGATCAAACACCTCCATCTTCAACTTTCCAAAATCCAAACACTAGGATTTCATATATACATGGAGGTTCAAAGAATATTTAAGGCATTTTCAAGACTTGGGAGCACACTTGAAGCATTTGCTCAAGCTTGGGAGCTCTTGGATCTTCATCTTTTTATCATCTTTTCAACTTGTTCATCCCTAGCCAAGTGCTAGTAGTAAGCTTCAAATCTTGTACTTACATTTTTGTGATTTATGTTTAAACACAAATGTACAAGTAATCATCTTGAAGCTTATTTAAAAATCACATGAATCACTAACAAAGACTAAACAAAACCAATATGATTATGTGTTAATTATGATGATTCTTGATAATCTTGAAGTTATGACCATGTAGTAAACTTGATCTTGCATCTTCATTTTTAAAAGTATGATCTAAACACATGCGTGTTTAGATCTAGCAAGATCCATTAACATGAATGTTATGAACTTGTAATTTTTTTAAAAATGTTTTTATAAAACATTAAATACATAGATTGGTATAAAAATCATGTTACAAAAATGATTTCTTTAAAAAAATATATAAACAAAGTTTACGTAGGTTTTGTTCAACCGAAAAGTTACATGAACATGTTAAGAAAATAAAGATGAACACTTTAAAAACATGATTTTTGTAACTAAACAGGATTTCTTATAAGTTCATAATGCTTCATGATAAGGTTTTAAGTTTATATTGTTATTTTGGAAAATCGGAAAATCGTTGATTTGGAAAAGTATATAAAATCATGTTTATAAAACACGAGAAAAGTCCATTGCTTAAGAGAAACTATGGCAATTTTTTATAAAATTTAATCATGATTAAAATATGTTTAACTAAAGATTAATTTTATTAAAAATGATTAGAAACTTTAATCATGATTAGATAAGTTATAAGGTCATTAGTCATAACCCAAGTCAAAATCCAGACGACTTATTTGGTCATCTAGGTTATCAGTCTAGGTTATCAGTCATAACCCAGATAAGTTATATGGTCATCAGTCATAACCCAGACGACTTATTTGGTCATCTAGGTTATCAGTCTAGGTTATCAGTCATAACCCAGACAAGTTATATAGTTATCAGTCATAACCCAGACGACTTATTTAGTCATCTAGGTTATCAGTCTAGGTTATCAGTCATAACCCAGACAAGTTATATGGTCATCAGTCATAACCCAGACATCTTATTTGGTCATCTAGGTTATCAGTCTAGGTTATCAGTAGGGGTGCAAACGAGACGAGCTAGTCGAGCTCGGCTCAAAAAAAAGCTCGAACGAGCCGAGCTTAAACGAGCTCGAGCTCGAGCCCGAGCCTAAAAACAAGCTCGTTTAGTAAACGAGCCCGAGCTCGAGCTTCGCTTATGGAGCTCGAGTCGGCTCGCGAGCCTAATCGAGCTTTCTATTTATATATGTTTTTATTAATATATTAAACATATATTTATATAATAATAATTACCATTTATATAAATATAAAAAATAACTAAATTATATGTATAATAATAATTATAGTTAATATAAATTAATTAATAAATACTAAACGAGTCGAGCCCGAGCCGAGCTCGAGCTTGAAAAATTACATTCGAGCAGAGCTCGAGCTTCAGAAATAAAGCTCGAATCAAGCCGAGCTCGAGCTCAAGCTTTCGTATGTTAAACGAGCTCGAGCTCGAGCCTGGTCTAGCTCTGGCTCGGCTCGGCTCGTTTTGTTTGCACCCCTAGTTATCAGGCATAACCCAGACAAGTTACTTCGTCATCAAGGTTATCAGGCACACCCAGACAAAATAAAAGTAAACATTAAACATGGATCCAACTCATTAAGATAAACCCACTTTTATAAGAACACATGGGCTAGACCCATTCAAACATGAACAAAGAAGGCAAACGAATACAAGAACAAAAAACGAAATTCAAGATGAGATACTTGTACGAAAAACAAACGTAAACCTAAGTGTCTAATGAAGTTAGAACACTTGTAGGTTGAGAAACAAATGAAGAATCTGAAATCGAAACAAGATTTTCTTGGAACGCAAATTTGTGAGTTCATGTTTCCCCTTTTACTTTCAATGTTTATAGTTTAAAACTTTCGGGGATGTATACATGTTAGATTAGAATGATGATATGATAAAACAATTTTGATCACATGCGGATAGGTGTTTAAAATAAAGGGGCAATTAATGAATAAACAAGTACTGAGGAACAAACGAATAGATCTATTTGGGTTTTGGCAAGCCCCACTCTTAATGACAACGATAACCACGATCGTCAAGAGTGCCTTTGTGCCCAAACTAGTGTCATTGACACACACGATAAATTGTCAAGGTTTGATTGCCTCCTATTCGGCATACATATTAGTGTCCTTGCAAAACACTAATGATCATACGATTTTTCATCATACTATACAAAAACGAATTTTACTACTTCAAATGTTTTGGAGACTCATTTGATGCGAAAACAAAATAACATGAATTCACTCAACCTTTTTGACGTTTTCAAAATTAACATGTATTACAGGAGAATAGTGGACGGCATTGGGAAAAATATGTTCATGTGGTTATCAAGAACGCAAGCTTTTGAGATGTCATCCGTTTTCAGTTGTTATGTTATGTATAACTGTTTTAAACTTTCAATAATGTTGTTAAAACTATGGTTGTTTTAAATTTCGAACAAGACATATGTAATGTAAATTATGGTTTCGAATCGAATGTATGGATGAACATCTTTTATGTTTTAAATATGTTGTTTACTCGATTGATTTTAACGATTGCCGCTCTCGTCACACCTCGCCATACGCTTCCGCATAAACCAAAAATCGGGGTGTGACAGACCTGGTATCAGAGCTTCAATTGCAGTGAACTAAGATTCTTTTTGAGTCTGGTCTACAATTTGAAAACGATATTCTTTACAACAAGCGTTCTACATTATATTTTTACAATGCGTCCACTAATTCAAAACGATAATGCAAGGATACTATGTGATAGTATTAAACAATAGTCCAAAACGATAATACCAAAGACTAGTTTATTTGGTACAAGTCTATGGGGTTTAGACACGATAACAATAAGTCGAACTAGAAACAATATACGATTTAAATAACGATGAAAACTAAAGTACAATTGCCCAAAAATCGATTATTTATAAGTTGTTCACATGTATACGTTGTACGGATTATTTTGCCACGACCATAGTATCTTAGTATTCAAATTCTATTATTATTCTGGATTCTTATAACAAGCGTATTGACCTTGCATCTGTTGATGAGCTTATGGTAGGGTGTAGTCCCTAAGTGAAACCCTGAGCTCGACATTCTATAAAAGATGGTTGTTTTCCCTCGGATACGGAAAATGTCTGACTTCAATGATGACAATGAGGCGGAGGTGGTAGCCTTGGACGAACACTCTATTAGTAGGAACGAGGTCCCTACGGTTCATATTAATCACGATTGGTGACATTCTAGTCAAGACAAGGAAGATGATACACTCATCTTGAAGGTACCCATCCATCTATTATTGATATGAATCCTCTTTACTTATAATTCTTAACGTCGTGCCATTCCGCGAGTGATGGCAACAAGTATTAACGCGTGGACCATCACAAAAGTCCATTCTATGTTAAAGGTAAATAGACAGTCATGTCCCCCTCTCTGACTGATCGTCTGTTTTGAACGAGGGAACGTTAGGGTGACCATACAAGGCAATTTATTATTACGGGGGCCCACGTAATAATAACTTGAAGTGGATGGGAATCCTGGTGGGCCGTGCGAGTCAGACTAATGATCACTTCCTGTTCAAAATTCTTGAGTTGTTACTTGAGAATTCAAATTTTTTTCCATTTCTTAGAACACTAACTAAGGTGATTACTATGACTCCCCACAATACATTAAAAACTACATGTATTGATTTCGTGCCTAGCATCCGATCTATATCACAAGTCAGTTGAGAATAGTCATCTAAACAAACAAATTAGGAAAACCATCTAGGATGGATTTTCCTTAAACATTCTAGGATTCCAACATTTGGGTTAACCTCACAGTACCTATAACACCTTATCTTATTCATTGGAGTTGTTGCGATAAAATCTGTCATTTGACATTCGTTTTGTCTCGAAGGGTAATATGGCACGAGCCATGGCGCAACTCTCTTACCATATTCTATTCGACATCTATGGAAATCATAACAACTTTGTTAGAACTCGTAGAGCTCAAACAATACCAATGTATTCTTCACATAAGTTAATGCGACGAAGGATTTTCCCTACTTTGGACGACCAAGGTCAATGGAGTATGAAATACATACTGTAATGATAGAGGTGACCACTTGATTTTCCCCTCCTCAATAGATGGTTGTTCCGCTTAGGCATATGGACAACACATACATCTTATCACCCACTACTCTTCACCTTACTATTCCGATGCACATTCTCAACCTCCACCACCGGACATGAGCCCATCTAATCCTTATCGTCCATGCCATTTTCCGCTTATTACTATAAACTATGAGTTTTATCTTCTAAGATTCATCTTCGTATTCCCTTTCGACTAGTCCATGATCTTGACACTCAGATTTCTGCTACTCGACCTCCCCCGGAATGCCCCATTACTATCATTTTCCCCCTACCAGTACCTCCACACTCTTTCTTCCACAAACCGCCTGTATCATTTGAGGAACACATTCGTACCCTTGAGAACCACTCGACTACCACCATTAGGCACATTTTTGGTCTCGAGGAAGAGGTTACATTCCTTCACGGTCCAATTTCTATGTCTTCACTTTCACATCCCACACCATGGTAGTTATGTTCAATTACTATATTTTGGGGAAGTATACCCGATTTTGTGAAAGACTAAAGACTGTTGAAGACTTGGAGACTTGAATATCAAGCAAAGAACAATGTGAAGAAAAGACTTCACCTTATTTCATATATTACTATATGTCTTGTATCGACCGAAGTGATGTAACTCCGAGATTATTTTTGTTTTCTTCACAAAAATAATTGTAAAAAGGTGACATGACATATATAAGTTGGTATTTTCTTATTGACACATTGTTGTAATTTATTTTACATCCCTGCAAGGATGTGATGAATATGGTGCGAAAGATTTGCATAAGTATCATTATAATCTATCTTGACCTTATGATCATAGTGCGTGACGATGTGTTTTTATTTTCGTTCATGTCTAATCTCTTCGATATATATATTTTATATATATGAAGATCATGGCACCAAAATGAAGCAACACTTTTTAAGCCCAAACGGAACCCTTACCTACAACACGAGCTGAGCTTGATACTCTAATGAACCAGCAAGTTGAAGAAGAAATCGTACAACACTAAGCAAACCACACTATAAACACTAGTGGAACTGGAGGAACTATATTGAGAATTTCTTAGGCTATAACTCTTGCCTTAAGTCTTACGAGGATGTAGTAAGGATGGGAAAACTAAATAAAGGTGCGGTGAAAAAGGAGACGCATGTGGAGTCTTCTTCGAGTAACAACAAGAGAAAGTATTCGTATTTCAAGAAAGGTTCTATATCGAACAACAAACATAAGAAAACCCCTACGATTAAGAAAAACCAAGGCATTCGTTGCCACAACTGAAACGAGTAGTAAGAAATATAATGGAAATGCACCTAACAAGTGTGAATGTCACCACTATGGTGGATGCCGAACCACCAAGTGTGATAAATGCAGGAAGATGGGTCACCGCACAGAAAAATGTTGGGGTAACAACAAAGTGGTTAGAAACGAAGGTAAGAGGGAAGGAGGCAGTGGTAATGATAACGATAACGAACGAGGAAAAACTCAAGGTTGCTTTAATTGTGGAGATATGGGACATTTCCGGAAGGACTGTCCCAAAGAAAACAAAGGCCGCTCACGAGCCTTTGTGGTTGGAGCTAAAGAAGCGCGACAGGATCCCAACATAATCACCGGTACGTTTCCTGTCAACGATCGTTTCGCTTCAATTTTTTTGATACCGGTGCATATTTTAGTTTTATATCTTTAGAATTCAAAGATATGCTTGGACTAAAGTCAACTAAACTAGATATTCAATTAACTATCGAATTACCGAATAGAAAAGTGATTGAATCCGATAAAATTGTTAAAGGATGTTCCTTAGAACTAGAAAGAAAAAAACTCAAAATTGACTTAATGCCCGTTCAACTAGGTAGTTTTGATATTGTAATTGGAATGGATTGGCTATCCACCAATCAAGCCAAAGTCGTATGTTATGACAAGATCATTCGAATCCCCTTCCTAATAACGAAACACCTCTTGTTCACGGTGAGAAAAACGAAATGCCATTACGAATTATTTCCTGTATGAAAGCCTAAAAGTGCCTACGAAAAGGATATATAGCTGATGTGTTCAAAATGCAACATATAAATTTCATCAATTGTGGCATAAAACTAACCCTTTTTTAGTACTAATGTTGGAAAAAGTGTGCTTTTGTCTTCCTTTTGTATTTTCAGGATTAAATGAGCTCAAATTAACAAAAGAAGCAAAAAGACATCAAAATCTAACATAAATACAAGAAAAGGAACAAGACGTAACATGCCCGACCCCACGACAGCATCTTCCCAAGCAAAACAAGAGATCAGAAGACTGAACACGCCCCGTGCTCAGCCGGCACGGGGGCGTGCCCAAGTGTCAGCAGAAAAGACAAAGTGGTAGAAACTTCTATTGCCCACCACGGGGCCGTGCTCAGCGGACACGGGGCCGTGGTCAACTATAAGATTCGCACAATCCAGGCAAATCTTCATAGTACAAAGATTCTTCTGCACACGGGGTCGTGCTCAGCGGACACGGGGGCGTGGTCAACTAATAAGACAAAGCTGCATTAAATGAAGAAAGAGAGGATGTGGACACGGGGCCGTGCCCACTGGACACAGGGCCGTGCCCGAGCTTCTGTTCAGCCTATAAATAGGAGTGCTTGGCTCAAGCTCAAACCATCCCTTGGCACACCACCTCTCTCAAACTTCACCCACCACCCACCACCACCATAACACCATCATCCACCACCATCATCCATTGTCCATCGTAGAGTGTGTGAGTCGTCTCGGGATCCAAGATTGATCGTAAGAGTTCTTGACAATCAAGGCCATGTTTGCCTAAGTCTCTTACATCACTTGGTGAAGACAAAGTGTCTAGTGTAATACTTTTTATTTCTAATCTTTTCGCACTTTTTACTTGGTTTTGTATTAATGACTTTAATAACTAGTTGCTTACGTTGAAGGTGATCTTTCCTTATCGTTTGTCCGTGGTGTCTTGGCATTACTTTACTGTCTATATAAAATAAAAGATTTTCACCATTCATATCTCCACGGTCTATATGGAGGTATGTTGGCTACCTGGTCGGGGGTTAAGGGAACGGTTTGGTAAAGGTCTTGCCATTGTTCAGCGTTTAGAGGTCCTGCAATGGACCTGGGTCAAATTTAGTAGGACCTCCTTCAATACTTAACGGTATTGGATGGCGGGGGTCCAAACTCTTTGTCGAGGGTAACGTCACCTCCAAAAGAGGGGCCTACCATAATTTGCATTAATAACTTAATTAATTATCTTTCAATAATCCACCCTTTTAGGATTGTATCCTTGCTGACTCAAACTACTGGGGTGAGGGTAACGTCACCTTCAAAAGAGGGGCCTACTACAATAACTAAGATAATCTCTTAAAATAGTGCAAAAGTGCGGAAATAATCAAAGGTTACACTAGATACGAGTCGGAACCAAGTGATTCATCTTGTCTATCTGTTTTTTCTTTTTATTTTATTTTTCAGCATTTTTAGTTAGTTTTTATTTTTCTTAGTTTAAAACATTTTTCTAAACTTTTTGATTTGATTAGACGTTCAGGATAAACCAGTACTAAAAGCTCTTGTGCCCTTGGACGACCTCAGTATCTTGCCAACACTATACTACGCTCACGATGGGTGCACTTGCCCATATGTGTGTTTAGTGTTAGTAAAATATCGTGTTTTATAAATTTAAAACTTGGCTAAAAATAAGTGTTAAAGGGGCTTAAAATATACACCTAATATATATAACACTTCACACGCATCAATAGCATTGTTAGCGCACATAGTTGACAAGAAGGCCAATGAGCTAAAACTCGAGGAAATCCCGGTTGTGAAGGAATTCCCTGAAGTCTTTCCAGAAGACTTGTCGGGAGTACCTCCATAACAATAATTCAAATTCCGATTAGACTTAATTCCAGGTGCTACACCTGTGCCAAAGTCTCCATATCGACTAGCTCCTTCGGAAATGCAAGAATTGTCCACACAACTCCAAGAGTTGTTGGATAAGGGTTTCATCAGGCCAAGCTAATCGCCCTGGGGAGCTCCAGTGTTAGTCGTGAAGAAGAAGAAGGATGGAAGTTTTAGGATGTGCATAGACTATCGGGAGTTGAATAAACTCACAATCAAGAATCGGTATCCATTACCGGGGATTGACGATGTATTCGATCAACTTCAAGGATCGAGCTTTTATTTGAAGATCGATTTGAGGTAAGGATACCATCAACTCAGAGATCAAGAAGAAATTGTTCCAAGAACGGCATTTCGAACTCGCTACGGTCATTACAAGTTCCTTGTCATGCAATTTGGCTTAACAAATGCACCAGTGGTGTTCATGGATTTAATGAACCGCATGTGCAAGCCCTACCTTGACAAATTCGTGATAGTGTTTATCGACGATATATTGATATATTCCCGAAACAAAGACGGAAACGAGCACCATCTTAGAACTATTCTTGAGTTCTTGAAAAAGGAGAAACTGTAAGCTAAATTTTCTAAATGCAAATTTTGGCTTCGCGAAGTTCAATTTCTCGGACATGTAGTCAACGAGAAAGGCATACACGTTGATCCATCGAAAATTTAGGCCATAAAGAATTAGAGTGCACCAAGGACACCAACCGAAATATGTCAATTCCTAAGATTGGCCGGATATTATCGAAGGTTCATTGAGAATTTTTCGAAGATTGATCAATCACTCACTTCTCTCACTAAAAAAGATAAGAAATTTGAATGGGGAGAAAAACAATTAGCAGCTTTTCAACTGCTTAAAGACAAACTCTGTAATGCACCAATTCTATCACTCCGAGACGGTACAGATGATTTCGTAGTCTATTGTGACGCCTCACGACAAGGGTTAGGATGCGTGTTGATGCAAAGGGAGAAAGTTATTGCAGACGCATCACGCCAATTAATGATACACGAAAGGAACTATACCACACATGACCTAGAGTTAGGTGCAGTGGTATTTGCACTAAAAAAATTTGGCGTCATTACCTTTATGGTACTAGATGCACGATATACACGGATCACAAGAGTCTTCAACATATATTTAACCAGAAAGAGTTAAATATGCGCCAAAGATGATGGGTCGAATTGTTGAATGACTATTATTGTGAGATCAAATATCATCCGGGCAAAGCGAACGTTGTCGCGGATGCATTAAGTCGAAAAGAACGAGTTAAACCTTTACGTGTGCGATCTTTAAGGCTCACAATTTATAATAACCTTACCTCTCTAAATCGTGATGCTCAGCAAGAAGCATTGAAAGAAGAAAACTTCAAAGCAGAAATGCTTAGAGGTATGGAAAAACAATTAGAATCAAAAGAGAACGGAGCCTTGTATTTCATGAACAGAATTTGGATTCCTCATTTTGGTGGTCTTCGAGATCTAATTCTTGATGAGGCTCATAAATCCAAATATTCGATACATACTGGAGCAGATAAGATGTATCACGATCTCAAGGAATTTTATTGGTGGCCTAATATCAAAGGTGATATTGCGACATATGTTGGAAAATGTCTAACTTGTGTTAAAGTTAAGGCCGAGTACTAAAAATATTCTAGATTGCTACAACAACCCGAAATCCCTAATTGGAAATGGGAACAAATTTCTATGGATTTCATAACTAAATTACCCAGGACTTCTCGTGGTCACGACATGATTTGGGTAATCGTCGACCGATTAACAAAGTCAGCTCACTTTTTACCTATCCGTGAGAAAGATAGTACTGAGAAGTTAGCTGAAATCTATCTCAAAGAAATTGTAGCAAGACATGGTGCACCTATGTCGATAATCTCTGACCGAGACGGTCATTTTATATCAAGGATTTGGCAGTCATTTCAAAAGGCCTTTGGATCCCAATTAAATTTGAGCACGGCCTTTCATCCCCAAACTGACGGCCAAAGTGAACGCACAATTCAAACTCTAGAAGATATGTTGCGCGCTTGTGTGATGGATTTAGGTGGGAATTGGGACAATCACTTGCCTTTAGTGGAGTTCTCATACAATAACAGTTATGACACGTGTATTGAAGTCGCACCATTCGAAGCGTTATATGGTCGTAAGTGTCGATCTCCGCTATGCTGGACGGAATTAGGAGACAAACAAATGTTAGGTCCTGAGTTAGTTCAAAAAACTACCGATAAAATATTCAAGATTCGAAACCGTATCAAGGCAGCTCGAGACAGACAGAAATGCTACGCGGATAGACGCCACAAACCAATGTCTTTTGAGGTTGGAGACAAGGTGTTGCTAAAAGTCTCACCATAGAAAGGCGTAGCTAGATTTGGTAAGCAAGGGAAGCTTAGCCCAAGATACATAGGACCATACGAAATCTTAGAAAAGATTGGAAACGTCGCCTACAAGTTAAAACTGCCAGAATCACTCAGTAACGTTCACCACACTTTTTATGTGTCGAATTTGAAAAAGTGTCTTTCGGATGAATCACTTATTATTCCCCCGGACGAAATCCATGTAGACGACAAACTCCATTTCATCGAAGAACCTGTTGAGGTTTTGAATTCAAAAATTAATAAAACAAGGAGAAGTTGTATCAAACTAATCAAAGTCCGATGGAACTCGAAACGAGGGCCCGAGTTCACATGGGAATAAGAAGACGAAATCAAATAGAAGTATGCTCGTTTTTTTAAGAAAGTCCCAACAAAGAGTAACGCAATCTAAAATTTGGTGACGAAATTTTCTTTAACAGGGGGAGAATGTGACAAACGGCAAAATTCCGGTAATTCCGTACAACCTGAATAACTATTTCAATTTTTATTTCCGCGTATACAACTTGATTTAATTAACTAAAGTCTTAAAAGTCTAGGAATTACAAAAATCATAGTGAATTATGATAACGAATCCGTTGCGATTAGAAACAATATCCTAGACTAACAATAGGAACGCGAATAAACGATACTTGTCAGCACTAGTCGCGGTACAGTCTGACACCATGAAAACAAGACATACAGATATGTCTACACAAATATTCTATAAAAAGTCTTGTCTAAAAATAATATGTGCCTTATTATTTACAAAATTCCAATTAAAAATCAAATTGTCTAAGTTCGCAGAAAAATACAGCAATCCTGCGAAAATATACAGCATACCCCAGAACGAAACAGTAACTGTCCGAAAAAACCTAAAAATAAATATTATTTGACATAAATAATATAATGGGTATTAAAAACGATCCAAAATCCGTAATCAAATCTTATTGTGTTAAGCTGCAATGCTAGTTCAGTAAACTGCCAGTCAGCAAAGCCGGTACCGGAACCGTGTCAAAAATAATAAAATTTTGAGTCTAAAAAGTTGGATTAATTATTTGGATAATAAAACATGTGCAAAAATAATTTTTGTTATGTATTTATCTAAACAAAACACTGTGTCAGTATTTAACCCGGTACAGGACCCGAACCAACTTTTTCACCCAATCAACAAACTAATAATTTTAGTGAGTTAGTTTTACCTAGTTTCACATTACTTTAAAATGTTGGACCTTGAAACTTTATAGAAAATTTTATCTAAACTATTAAAATTTATGAAGTTTATAAAGTATAACAAAGTTTTTATAATTTTTTTTTATAAAAACCCCAAACCACCAGCATGTCCATGGTTTTGGTGGGTCCCCCACCAACTCATCTTCCATTGATGTGTTGTAAAAATTAGAGAGTGATTAGTGTTGGCGATGTGTTAGAAGAAGAGATGATCACAATACTTAACAAATACATCTCACAAACCATTTCACTCTAAGTTTTTCATAAGCAATCAACACACACAACTCACTCTCTTTTTCCCTCTAGAAATCGATTAAGATCAAACACCTCCATCTTCAACTTTCCAAATTCCAAACACTAGGATTTCATATATACATGGAGGTTCAAAGATGATCTAAGGCATTTTCAAGACTTGGGAGCACACTTGAAGCATTTGCTCAAGCTTGGAAGCTCTTGGATCTTCATCTTTTTATCATCTTTTCAACTTGTTCATCCCTAGCCAAGTGCTAGTAGTAAGCTTCAAATCTTGTACTTACATTTTTGTGATTTATGTTTAAACACAAATTATTTAAAAATCACATGAATCACTAACAAAGACTAAACAAAACCAATATGATTATGTGTTAATTATGATGATTCTTGATAATCTCGAAGTTATGACCATGTAGTAAACTTGATCTTGCATCTTCATTTTTAAAAGTATGATCTAAACACATGCGTGTTTAGATCTATCAAGATCCATTAACATGAATGTTATGAACTTGTAATTTTGTTTAAAAATGTTTTTATAAAACATGAAATACATAGATTGGTATAAAAATCATGTTACAAAAATGAATTCATTAAAAAAATTTATAAACAAAGTTTACATAGGCTTTGTTCAACCGAAAAGTTACATGAACATGTTAAGAAAATAAAGATGAACACTTTAAAAACATGATTTTTGTAACTAAATAGGATTTCATATAAGTTCATAATTCTTCATGATAAGGTTTTACGTTTATATTGTTATTTTGGAAAATCGGAAAATCATTGATTTGGAAAAGTATATAAAATCATGTTTATAAAACACGAGAAAAGTCCATTGCTTAAAGGAAACTATGGCAAAATTTTTATAAAATTTAATCATGATTAAAATATGTTTAACTAAAGATTACTTTGATTAAAAATGATTAGAAACTTTAATCATGATTAGACAAGTTATATGGTCATCAGTCATAACCCAAGTCATAACCTAGACGACTTATTTGGTCATCTAGGTTATGAGTCATGACCCAGACAACTTATATGGTCATCAGTCATAACCTAGACGGCTTATTTGGTCATCTAGGTTATCAGTCTAGGTTATCAGTCATAACCCAGACAAGTTATATGGTCATCGGTCATAACTCAGACAACTTATTTGGTCATCTAGGTTATCAGGCATAACCCAGACAAGTTACTTGGTCATCTAGGTTATTAGGCACACCTAGACAAAATAAAAGTAAACTTTAAACATGGATCCAACTCATTAAGATAAACCCACTTTTATAAGAACACATGGGCTAGACCCATTCAAACATAAACAAAGAAGGTAAACGAATACAAGAACCAAAAACGAAATTCAAGATGAGATACTTGTACGAAAAACAAACGTAAACCTAAGTGTCTAATGAAGTTAGAACACTTGTAGGTTGAGAAATAAACGAAGAATTTGAAATCGAAACAAG
Source organism: Helianthus tuberosus (assembly GCA_030545235.1). Lineage (NCBI taxonomy): Eukaryota > Viridiplantae > Streptophyta > Magnoliopsida > Asterales > Asteraceae > Helianthus > Helianthus tuberosus. The sequence goes on along the minus strand of CM060420.1, from coordinate 22,435,226 downwards.
ATTTGCTTGGAACGCAAATTTGTGAGTTCATGTTTCCCCTTTTACTTTGAATGTCCATAGTTTAAAAACTTTCGGGGATGTATACATGTTAGATTAGAATGATGATACGATAAAAAAAATTTGATCACATGCGGATAGGTGTTTAAAATAAAGTGGCCATTAATGAATAAACAAGTACCGAGGAACAAACGAATAGATCTATTTGGGTTTTAGCAAGCCCCACTCTTAACGACAATGATAACCACGATCGTCAAGAGTGCCTTTGTGTCCAAACTAGTGTCATTGACACACACGATTAATTGTCAAGGTTTGGTTGCCTCCTATTCGGCATAGATATTAGTGTCCTTGCAAAAGACTAATGATCATACGATTTTTCATCATACTATACAAAAACGAATTTTACTACTTCAAATGTTTTGGAGACTCATTTGATGCGAAAACAAAATAACATAAATTCACTCAACTTTTGTTGACGTTTTCAAAATTAACATGTATTACAGTAGAATAGTGGATGGCTTTGGGAAAAATATGTTCAAGTGGTTATCAAGAACGCAAGCTTTTGAGATGTCATCCGTTTTCAGTTGTTATGTTATGTATAACTGTTTTAAACTTTGAATAATGTTGTTAAAACTATGGTTGTTTTAAATTTCGAACAAGACATATGTAATGTAAATTATGGTTTCGAATAGAATGTATGGATGCACATCTTTTATGTTTCAAATATGTTGTTTAGTCGATTGATTGTAACGATTGCCGCTCTCGTCACACCTCGCCATATGCTTCCGCATAAACCGAAAATCGGGGTATGACATAAGGCCCATTTACGATAAAGACATGGGCTAGGCCCAAATACAATAAGAATATGGGCTTGGCCTAATACCATAAAGACTTGGGCTAGGCCCAATTACAATAAAGACATGGGCTAGGCCCAATGACATAAAGGCGTGGGCCAAGCCCAATAACACAAGAAGATGGGCTAGGCCCAATGATAACACATATATCTATACTACTTTAATAAGCATATAGGAAGGGCAAGAATGGTCATTTGCCATTGTACAACCATTTGAAGCCTATTGTACAAGCATTTAAGCACAAAGTGTTGAAAAATTGTTTTCAACACATGCTGATACCCGCATGGATCTTACCCAGATCAACTTGACCCGTTTTACTTTGATGGATCCAATATAAACTTTCTATCACTCTATCTAAACCACAAAATTCGTTTCATCCATCCTGCCGCTCCACCTTTCTCTACAAACCCTAGGTCCTCCACCGCTCCTCCACCTTTCATCCATGGAACCAGTCGTCGCCATCACCGTCTTCTCCCCTTCTCCACTCCAACAGTCGCTTCATGGTCTAGGGTTTCACTGAGAAACCAGTCGTTTCATGATCTAGGGTTTCTCTGTAGATCCGACGCTATCTCAGCAGATTCGACACCAGATCCGACACTAGATCCGACACCAGATCGATTTCTATGGCTTCTTTCCCGATGGCGTCAAGATCCGACACTATCTCAGTAGATCCGACACCAAATCTACTGGTTTGACTGTAGGGTACCTTTCTTTTTACCATATCTTCTTATTTTATTTTTTTTGTTATTTGAATCTAATCTGGGTAATGTTTCAGATCTTCCGTTTGGTTGTGGGTTCGTCAACGATGGTGGTTGTGGGTGGAAGATCTGGCCAGATCTATGGTTTATTTGTAAGTAGATTTATTTTTGTTTAAATTTATAGGATTTTTTACGTGTTTTGTGTTTTTTAGGGAGATTTCGTTTGGTTTTCGGTTTCTTTGATAGTGGTTTCAAAATCAGGGAGGTTTTTAACTATATAAAACTATATTAACCATTTGCAATTCTACATAAAAGTATCAGTGTAGTGTGTAGGTGGCTTATAAGGTGGGTATTGATGAGCAGCTTGCAATGGACAGACTGGTGGAGCTAGCTTACAGAAAACTTCTGGCAAGTTTTAATCCTTAAATAACGATTCTAGATTGTTATGTGATATGGGTGGAATAACGTTTTTAGAGAGCTTGCTATAGATCAATGCTCCAATTGGGATTTTTACATTTGATAATAGGTTTTGTTTATTTGGGTCAGATTAGCCTTGTGTGAGTTCAAAGTTTCTATTGCTTTCTGTTCAATTTTTAGTTTATACATATTTTCAACAAAAAACCATTATTGTTTGATCAATTGAAATTTCAGTGTTCATTTTGGTTCTAATTTTTCTTTGAACAGGTCGTTGCTTATTGTATCACACAAATAACTGAAGATGGTGTTGGTGGAGTTAGCTGGGAGCATTTCAGGTGCTCTGCAGCAGATTAGCAATGCGACAATCATAGACGAGAAGATCCTCAATATTGGCTTAAACGACAAGAATCGTGCCTTGCTTCAATTCGACGTTCAGTTCACGCTTGTTGGTGACATGCAGACAAACATCAAGAAGATCGTCGAGCTTGATAGTCTCGCCACTGGATACAACAAAAGAAAATCATCCAGCAGGTATATATTGTTTCTTTTCTTCGGTCTGCCTTATTGAAGTAAAAAATCAACATATCATTTGGAAGTTCAATTGATTTATAGACAATCCAGCTTTGCTTTTAGTTTATGAGATCTGGCTTATATTTTTTTGTTTTTAACAACAACTATGACAATGTCGTTGGAACTTCGTCGGCGTATCAAAAAGTTAACATTTTTTGTAGGGGGTGAAAAATGTCATTAGATCATTCTTTCATTCATTTGTTACAGATTGAGAAAAGCATATGTTAGATATTTGAGGTTGAGTCAAGTTGTTCGTGGAGTCACTTAATTTTTATTTTATTCTTTGGTAATTAAAAGTGATTTATGCAATTTAATCCAATATTTGTAAATTTCTACCAACGGTTTGTAATAAAAAATAGTTTTGACTTCATATTGGATGAGATGTAAATGTAACATAAATGGTTGTGGAACGACTTGATAAATTAATTGGTGAGGCTTTTTTTAACTGAATTGGCGAGTCTTTAGTACATACTTTTTTTTAATTGAAATGCATTTATGCAAGTGTCCATATGGTTTTGGGGCATGCATGTAAAAAGTTAGACGTCATTAATCTTATACATGTGTAGGTGGTTTCAAAATAAGGGAGGTTTTTAACTATATAAAACTATATTAACCATTTGAAATTCTACATAAAAGTATCAGTGTAGTGTGTATGTGGCTTATTAGGTTATATTAATTATGATATGTCTTTTGTGTCACCACACTTCTCCAGAGCACAAGGAACGAATAGAGGAGGCAGTGAAGAAAGAGCGCATCCAGAAAGAAAAGGAGGAAAAGCAGAAAAAGGAAGTCGAATAATCTGAATCCAGCGATTTGACATCAACGAGTATATTCATTGAGGTAACTTTTTGGTCAATTAAATTCTAAAATTTTAAATTTCATTGTTTAAATTTGATTTTCATTCAGAATATCCATCAAACGGCGCGGCGAGCGCAGCCGCAACGGCGCGGCGAGCACGCCTACAAAACGAACAGATGCTGCTGCCAATTTGATACAGAAGCATATTCATGGATGGCTGTTGAGGAGTGCTTATACACAGAAATACGTGTCGGCTTTACACTTTCAAGCAAGCATCCGTGGTTTTACTACGATTTCTACATATACGGGAACATAGGGCTGCCACTGTAATTCAGGTACAATTTTCACATCTACACTTTGGCAGATAATGATTTAAACGGCTGCAAACGTAGCAGCAAACGGGTGTAAAGCCTTTTAATGGCGCGTTTACGGCTGCAACTTGTGATGTATTTTTTTGTTGTACAGCAACTTCTGATTGTATCTGGTGGCTGATGGGTCGTGGAGCGAAACCCTAACAACGTCGACGAGCTGAACGGTATATGAAGTCTAAATCTGTATTCATACGTTTTTGTTCGCTATTTGAGTCTGATCTGTTTAATACTTATACAGTGTTTGGATAGGGTTCAATGACACCGAATCGATGATTTTCTCTCTATTCGACACAAGATCCACTGGGGTTGACCTTTAGGTATCGTTATAAACCACATCTAATGTTTTTTGTTGTTATTTGAGTCTGATCTGTTTAATACTTCTACATATGTGTTTGGATCTGGTTAAAATTCTGTTTGCGACAAGAGTTGTATTTATTGCCTTGAGCAATCATATTAATGGTTTTTTAAAAGAAAATAAATATAATTAGTTCATTACCAACTAAAAAGATTCCGTTGCCGATTTAAATAAATTACGGGTACACGTCGAATAGACTGAACAAGTTAAACACGTCGAATGCGCTAACAAACACTGGTTAATGTACAAACAATTGTGCTTAAAAACTACCCCCTCGGGCGCGCCGTTTGAATTTTTTTTTTTACGAATGTTGTTAAAATATACGGATCTAGTTGTAAAAAAAAATCATGGTCAACGCCCCTCCGTGGCACGTGGTTCTCGCGGTTCTCATAACTCGTGGTGGTTCTCATTCTAGCGGATCCCTATATATATATATATATATATATATATAACACTCAGAACCAAGTAAGCCGTATGGATCACGGAGACTCTCACTTATGATCGTGCGAGACACGAAGACTCACGAAGGGCGAGGCCCATTCGTACACACTTGGAATGCAAAGTATATATATAATAAAAGAATATACATGAAACAAATGCCAACATATTACTAAAATACACAAGTGTTCCAAAAAATAAAACGAATATAATAAATGTTCAAGATGAGCAACAAGTACAAGGTCTAAAAGAGACCAAAGTGTCTAATGAGTTAGAACACTTGTAGATTGACTCACACTATTGGAACGCCGTTGCTTGTATCATATCTTTGGACGTGATAATGTGAGTTCATGTCCCCTTTTTCTTTTCAATGATTTCGGTTTTACAACTCTCAGGGGGAAATACATGTTTCGATGGTATGGTTTAGCTAGGAAATGAACTGTTAGATCATGTGCGAAGAGGGTCTCTCTTAAGGGCCATTAATCTTGTATAAGACCGAGAGGCAAGAGTGGTAGATCTATCGGGTGTAGCGAGCCCCACTCATGGGTCCTAGTGTGGCCGCATGTAGTGCTTTTGTTGTTCCAACCGGGTGGACCGGAGGAAATCCGCTAGGGTTGAGTGCTTCCTATGTCGTCACACATATTAATGTCCTTACAAAACATTAATGATCATATGTTCATTGACGCTTTACATACCACATTGTTATATACGAACTCTCAAATCTTTTTAAGATCATTTGTTATGAACTCAAACCGCTTAAACTCGCCAACTTTTGTTGATGTTTTCAAAACCTACATGTATTTCAGGTAAACGAATGGATCTTGGTGCTGTCGGTTCTCAAGAAGCTTTTGGGTTATTATGTTAAGGATGTCATCCTATGAAGGGGTATGATCCGTATATCTCATCTTCAATGAGATATAGGAGGCAAAGCCTTGTATTTTGAAACTATGTTGAACTAGTCTTTTGTGAAAACTTATAAGTTATGTTTCCTTGTACTTTAAACAATGATGCGTGTGAAGTGCTATATATATTAGGTGTATATTTTAAGCCCCTTTAACACTTATTTTTAGCCAAGTTTTAAATTTATAAAACACGATATTTTACTAACACTAAACACACATATGGGCAAGTGCACCCATCGTGAGCGTAGTATAGCGTTGGTAAGATACCGAGGTCATCCAAGGACACAAGAGCTTTTAGTACCGGTTTATCCTCAACGTCTAATCAAAATAAAAATTTTAGAAAAAGGGTTTTAAGCTAAGAAAAATAAAAACTAGCTAAAATGCTGAAAATAAAAATAAAAGTAAAAACAGATAGACAGGATGAATCACTTGGTTCCGACTCGTATCTAGTATAACCTTTGATTATTTCCGCACTTTTGCACACAATTAAGAGATTATCTTAGTTATTGTAGTAGGCCCCTCTTTTTAAGGTGACGTTACCCTCACCCCAGTAGTTTGAGTCAGCAAGGATACAATCCTAAAAGGGTGGATTATTGGAAGATAATGAATTAAGTTATTAATGCAGTATTGTGGTAGGCCCCGCTTTTGGCGGTGACGTTACCCTCGGCTAAGTAGTCTGAGTCAGCAGGGATACAGTCCTAAATAGCCGGGTTATAGTATTAATAGTAGTTAACTTATGAGGGGATCAAAGAGTTTGGACCCCCGCCATCCAATACCGTGAAGTATTGAAGGAGGTCCTACTAAATTTGACCCAGGTCCATTGCAGGACCTCTAAACGCTGAACAATGGCAAGACCTTTACCAAACCGTTCCCTTAACCCCCGACCAGGTAGCCAACATACCTCCATATAGACCGTGGAGATATGAATGGTGAAAATCCTTTATTTTATATAGACAGTAAAATAATGCCAAGACACCACGAACAAACGATAAGGAAAGATCACCTTCAACATAAGTAACTAGTTATTAAAGTCATTAATACAAAACCAAATAAAAAGTGCAAAAGATTAGAAATAAAAAGTATTATACTAGACACTTTGTCTTCACCAAGTGATGTAAGAGACTTAGGCAAACATGGCCTTGATTGTCAAGAACTCTTACGATCAATCTTGGATCCCGAGACGACTCACACACTCTACTATGGACAATGGATGATGGTGGTGGATGATGGTGTTGTGATGGTGGTGGATGAAGTGTGAGGGAGGTGGTGTGCCAAGGGATGAGTTGAAATGAAACCAAGCACTCCTATTTATAGGCTGAACAGAAGGTTGGGCACGGCCCCGTGCCTGTCTGACACTCTCTCTCTCTTCATTAATTGTAATTCGCAATTACAATTAATGCGCCTGCAGTACTTTCGGCACGCCCCCGTGTTCGCTGGGCACGGCCCGTGGTGGGAAATAGAAGCTTCTATAGGTTTGTCTTTTCTGCTGCTTCTTGGGCACGGCCCCGTGCTGGCTGAGCACGGGGCGTGTTCAGTCTTCTGCCTTCTCTATTTTGCTTGGGAAGATGCCGTTGAGGGGTCGGGCAATCCACTTATGTTCCTTTTCTTGTATTTATGTTGGATTTAGCTGTCTTTTTGCTTCTTTTGTGTTTTTGAGCTCATTTAATCCTGAAAATACAAAAGGAAGACAAAAACACTCTTTTTCCAATATTAGTACTTAAAAATGGTTAGTTTTATGCCTCATTTGATGTAATTTATATGTTGCATTTTACACACATCAAATACCCCCACACTTGAACTTTTGCTTGTCCTCAAGCAAAACTCTTTAATATGTGGCTTACACTCCCAAATGGAATAGATAGAAGAGAAGGTTTTGGGCTTGTCGTAGAGTGTCGAGATTTCCAAGAATCTTTAGAAAGTTATATTTTTATTTATTTACAATCCTATTCGTAATGATTTATTTAGAACGTTTCATAGGAGAAATTACTTATTTGGGCATAACATGCCTTTTTAAAATTCCATTTATATACAAGTTCACATACCTCGCGGGAGAAATCACTCACACTCGGCCGAAGGTGTATTTTTAGTGAATCACTCGAGAGCGGCATGGAACTTATTCCTACCATAAGCTTGCCAAGCAATCAATCCTCCTCCTTTTTAACTTTTATACATTTGTAAATATCAAGAGGACTTTGTGGGTTAAGGGTTAGGCTTGGGTTAAAGGTAGGTGGTTGGGATAGTGGTTAGTGGTTAGTAGAAAAAGGGCGAAAAGCGTAACAAGTGTCGGTTTTCGTAAGACTTTCTATTTTTTTGTAACCTTTTATTTTGATGAAGCTTTTATTCAAACAAAGTTATTTTTGATGAACTTGTTTGTTTATTTTCTTTTTGCTTCATCATCAACACATTTTTTTTTTACGAAAAACCGAACTTGTTACTAAAACAAAGGGTTAAAAATATAAAGGTTTTGGTGGGTAAAAGGGTTTTTTTGTTTGGGTGATGAAATGAAAAGGTTTAGGCTCAAAGGGGTTAACTAGGGGGATTTTTTTTTGGGTAGGTGGTAAAAGAAAAAGAAAAATAATGGTGTAGATATAAAAAGGGTTAGTTCTAATGCCTCCATCATTTACTTACTCGGGTTTAAGTTGATAAGGACCGGGAATGTATCGTCATGGCAAGTTCTAGAGTTGTAAGAACCAAGCGGCTATTCACACAAGAAACGAAAAATGAGCATTTAGTCTACTGATATGTAATTGTATGCTCAATAAAGGCTCGAAACTCACTTTTGTGGGAATGGGTTTTTATGTGATCAAGTATATATAATCAAATTTTAACTAAGTTTGTCATGCCTTTTCATAATTTGCTTATGTTGGTTCTTTTTATTACTACGCTATTGGTTGTAAATTTGTAAAAATATAACCTTTTTGAGAACTTGAATTTCCCGAGTTAAACCTAGACAAGTAAGAAAAATGAAATTTTTGAAAAAAATTTGGGGTGATTAGCGGTTCCAATAGAGTTTTGTGTAAGGCTTGTATTTAGGACTTGCAAAATTCAAGGTTTTAGCATCCCCCACACACTTAAATTACACATTGTCCTCAATGTGTCCCAAAAATAAATTTTTAGGTTGATTAGATGTGTAAAATGGTGTGAAAAGCAAAAATTTTGTGTTACTGGGCGCTGAACACGGCCCCGTGTTCAAGTGCCAGTAACAAAATTAAAACAAGAGAAACAGAAGTCTGGACACGGGGGCGTGTCGGGTGAACACGGCCCGTGTCTAGTTACCTGAACTGGGTGTTTTTCTGCAGGTGGTTCAGCACGGGGCCGTGTTGGTTGGGCACGGCCCGTGTTGAACCTTCTGAAATGGAGAGAATTGTCGGGTTGCCTTGTTCTTGTGCATGAGGTCATTTTTCTCGTTCCCCTTTTCATCCCTTTCCACCATGAGTGTGTTTTATTCCTGAAAATTAAACTTAACTAGAAAACATAAAAATTAATCTAAATTAAACTAAGGATAGTTCCGCGGAATGCCTCCGTGGTGCGCCACGTTTATAAGGGTCCTTGGCTAGACCCAAAGCCGGTCATATGTCACCCAAGTGGGATGTATTGCATCCCATGTTACACCGTCGGAGAGCATCATCCAAGCTTGAGTCTATGATCTGCATGTAGTTGACTGGGTCTTCGTCCTCAATTCTTTTTCCACATTCAAACTTCACCTCCTCATCTCCAAACTTCAATGTTAACGTTCCGTCATTCATGTCTACCATCGCTTGGGCGGTGGCTAGAAATGGCCTCCCAAGGATGAGAGGGACATCGGTGTCTTCTTCCATGTCTAGGATGACAAAGTCGGTTGGGAAAACGAAGTTGTCAACTTTTACCAACAAATTCTCAGCGACACCTTGTGGAAATTTGACGGATCTGTCGGCAAGTTGTATGCTCGTCTTTGTAGGGCTTGTTGTTCCTAGGCCGAGTCGTTTGAACATTGATGCGGGCATGAGGTTAATGCTAGCCCCAAGATCGGCTAATGCATTACGAACGGGAGATTCCCCAATCGAGCAAGGAATTGTGAAGCTTCTGGGATCGATTTTCTTTTGTGGAAGTTTGTTGAGCACTAAGGCGGAGCATTCTTCGCCTAAGTTAACTAATTGCAATGATTCAATTTTCCTTTTGTTTGCGAGGAAATCCCTCATAAATTTTGTGTATTTAGTCATTTGGGTTAGGACCTCGATAAAAGGAATATTAACATGCAATTGTTTTAGTAAATTTTCAAATTTAGCGAATTGCTCATCGGTCTTTTGACGATTTAACCTACCGGGGTACGTAATTGGAGGAGTCTTGGTGGGCTCTTGAGTTGGTAGAGAAGCCTTTTCTGGCGCAGGAGGAGTCACAGGCTGGCTAGAATGGCTTCCTTCATTTGGCGGTAATGGAGCATCCTCGGGACCCACGGTTCGATTTCTTAATGTGATGAGGTGTACTTGTGCCTTCGGGTTGGTTTCGGTATTACTAGGTAACGCGCCTTGTGGTCTCTCGGAGAAATTTTGAGCTAGTTGATTTAATTATTTTTCAACATTTTGAATGCTAGCTTGTTGATTTCTAAAATTCGATTCCAATTGTTGAAATCGATCCGAGTTTTTCTTTTCAGTGTCAGAGATGAGGCGAGATACAGTATCTTCAAGCCTTTCTCTTCCACCTTGTTGTTGAGAGAAATGTTGTGGTTGTTGAAAATTAGTTCGTTGGTTTTGTTGGTTACTACTATTGCCGGGATCTCTCCAACCAAGATTTGGGTGGTTACACCATCCTTGGTTGTAGGTACCCGTTGGAGGACCCGACGGCCTAGGTCTATTATCAATGTAGTTTACCGTTTCTGTTTGTTCATCTAATTCTTTCATACAACTCCAATTTTCATGTGACCCACCACACCCTTCGCAAGCCATAACCGAGGCCGTTTTAGTCATTTCTAGCTTTTTGATTTTTGAAGAGAGGGCCTCGATTTGGGCTTGTAAAGAGGTGCTTTCATCAACCTTATGGGCGCCCGGGGCAATAGATTTATTACCTCGGGGAGTGTGCCATTGAAAATTGGTTTGAGCAATTTCCTCAATTTGGTTATATATTTCATTTGGGCGACGATTACCTAAAAGTCCCCCGGAGCTTGAATCAAGTGTTTGTCTTGTGTGTGGCAACAACCCATTGTAGAAAGTGGATACTTGTTGCCATACCGCTAGACCGTGATGAGGACACTTTCTTAGAAGCTCCTTGAACCTTTCCCAAGTTTCATATAAGGATTCCCCATCCTCTTGTGAGTATGTATTAATTTCAGTCATTAATTTAGCCGTTTTAGCAGGAGGGAAATACTTATATAAAAACTTTTGGGCAAGTTCATCCCAAGTGTTTACCGATCCAACCGGGAGGGTGTTAAGCCAAGCCTTAGCTCGGTCTTTTAGTGAAAATGGAAACATTCGAAGGAGGATGGCGTCATTTGATGCTCCATTGATCCGAAAGGTATCACATATTTCTAAGAAGTTAGTAATATGTAGATGGGGATCCTCGTCCGCAAGCCCGTGGAAGGTTGCGGAGTTTTGGAGCATTTGTATCAAATGCGGCCGAAGTTCGAAGTTATTGGCTTCGACATTCGGTGCATTGATAGCGGCGCCGAGATTGCCTACGGTGGGCCGTAGGTAATCCATGAGGGTACGTTGGTCCGCCATTGGAAGTGGGTCCCCCGAAACTTTCTCTTGATTTTTGGCTTTAAGTCTTTTTCTGAGAAAGCGTTCGGGTTCTTCTAGAGGTTCTTTTATGTCTCTACTAGAACTGGAGCTCATGCACTACGTAGGAGGTTCAGACGTAGCGCCTAGGTTCCAAGTCCTGCAATAAAAACAGAAAAGAACGTTGGTCAGAATATTCACCACGGCCCCGTGCTCAGTGAACACGGCCCGTGGTCAGAGGCACAGTGATTGTTTTCTGGATCCCTGTTACTGGGAGTTGGACACGACCCCGTGATGCACCGACACGGCCCCGTGTTCAGCTCTCTGTAACTCAGAAAATAAAAACTGCCAGTGATGATGCTGGGCACGGCCCGTGTCTGACCGGGCACGGCCCGTGCTGAGCGCTGCAGAAGCTGAAAAACTAAGAAAATCCTAAAAAAAATTAAAAAGAAAAATAAAAAAATGATTAGGCCGTTGATTTCTAACTTTCTTAAAATCCTTGTGTCCCCGGCAGCGGCGCCAAAAACTTGATGCGAGTGAAGTGTTATATATATTAGGTGTATATTTTAAGCCCCTTTAGCACTTATTTTTAGCCAAGTTTTAAATTTATAAAACACGATATTTTACTAACACTAAACACACATATGAGCAAGTGCACCCATCGTGAGCGTAGTATAGCGTTGGTAAGATACCGAGGTCGTCCAAGGACACAAGAGCTTTTAGTACCGGTTTATCCTCAACGTCTAATCAAAATAAAAATTTTAGAAAAAGGGTTTTAAGCTAAGAAAAATAAAAACTAACTAAAATGCTGAAAATAAAAATAAAAGTAAAAACAGATAGACAAGATGAATCACTTGGTTCCGACTCGTATCTAGTATAACCTTTGATTATTTCCGCACTTTTGCACACAATTAAGAGATTATCTTAGTTATTGTAGTAGGCCCCTCTTTTGAAGGTGACGTTACCCTCACCCCAGTAGTTTGAGTAAGCAAGGATACAATCCTAAAATGGTGGATTATTGGAAGATAATGAATTAAGTTATTAATACAGTATTGTGGTAGGCCCCGCTTTTGGCGGTGACGTTACCCTCGGCTAAGTAGTCTGAGTCAGCAGGGATACAGTCCTAAATAGCCGGGTTATAGTATTAATAGTAGTTAACTTATGAGGGGATCAAAGAGTTTGGACCCCCGCCATCCAATACCGTGAAGTATTGAAGGAGGTCCTACTAAATTTGACCCAGGTCCATTGCAGGACCTCTAAACGCTGAACAATGGCAAGACCTTTACCAAACTGTTCCCTTAACCCCCGACCAGGTAGCCAACATAGCTCCATATAGACCGTGGAGATATGAATGGTGAAAATCCTTTATTTTATATAGACTGTAAAATAATGCCAAGACACCACGAACAAACGATAAGGAAAGATCACCTTCAACATAAGTAACTAGTTATTAAAGTCATTAATACAAAACCAAATAAAAAGTGCAAAAGATTAGAAATAAAAAGTATTATACTAGACACTTTGTCTTCACCAAGTGATGTAAGAGACTTAGGCAAACATGGCCTTGATTGTCAAGAACTCTTACGATCAATCTTGGATCCCGAGACGACTCACACACTCTACGATGGACAATGGATGATGGTGGTGGATGATGGTGTTGTGATGGTGGTGGGTGGTGGATGAAGTGTGAGAGAGGTGGTGTGCCAAGGGATGAGTTGAAATGAAACCAAACACTCCTATTTATAGGCTGAACAGAAGGCTGGGCACGGCCTCGTGTCCGCTGGGCACGGCCCTGTGCCTGTCTGACACTCTCTCTCTTCATTAATTGTAATTCGCAATTACAATTAATGCGCCTGCAGTACTTTCGGCACGCCCCCGTGTTCGCTGCGCACGGCCCGTGGTGGGCAATAGAAGCTTCTATAGGTTTGTCTTTTCTGCTGCTTCTTGGGCACGGCCCCGTGCTGGCTTAGCACGGGGCGTGTTCAGTCTTCTGCCTTCTCTATTTTGCTTGGGAAGATGCCGTTGAGGGGTCTGGCAATCCACTTATGTTCCTTTTCTTGTATTTATGTTGGATTTAGCTGTCTTTTTGCTTCTTTTGTGTTTTTGAGCTCATTTAATCCTGAAAATACAAAAGGAAGACAAAAACACTCTTTTTCCAATATTAGTACTTAAAAAGGGTTAGTTTTATGCCTCATTTGATGTAATTTATATGTTGCATTTTACACACATCAAACAACTTATGGTGCGTGTCTTTTAATTATGTCAATGGATGAACATCGTGTGTTTTTAATCATATAGTTCACACCACGCGCTTCCGCTATTGTGGGTTATGGTACCCGTTTATGCTATCTGGTTGCCAATGTGTTACTGCCTGCGGTGGTTTAGCTGAGCTACACGCAATACCCACAAGTGGTACTCGACTGGTTCCCATGTACTATAATGGTTTTCAAACTGTTTTAAAATATCTAATAGCTTCAAAATATAGACTATGCTCTCATAAATCATCATCATCATACTTAGTAAATCCCACCAATAGCAAAGCTAAGGTAGGGTCTGAGGAGGGTAAGATGTAGACAACCTTACCTCTACCCCGTAGGAATACAGAAGCTGCTTCCAGTGAGACCCCCGACTCGATAGTAGTTTTGCATCAATCCATTGACATAAGGCACATAACACTCAGCAATTGAGACAGCTGCTGATTAGTGCATGTACTTCCTTGTCTTTCGGCTATCTGCGCCACCACATGATGCATGATTAACCATCCTCCTCTTTTAACGTTTTTTCACGAAAATAGTAAAATAACGTAAAAATTAGTGCACTTTCACTTTTGCTCTCATAAATAATTATATCATTAAAGTTGGTAGGGTTTAGACTTTTCTATTTGTTAAATAACACTTGCGCCACCACATGATGCATGATTAACCATCCCCCTCTTTTAACGTTATTTTCACGAAATTAGTAAAATAACGTTAAAATTAGTGCACTTTCACTATGCTCTCGTAGTTAATTATATCATAAAAGTTGCTAAGGTTTGGACTTTTCTATTTTTTTTTAAATAACACTTGTTTTGATTCATGAAAGTATAAAATATATTATAATTGAAAGAATTGACATAAAGAACCAAGCACTAGCATACCTCTATCCAAGTTTAGGTTATCAATTAGAAAATTAAAGGCTCCAAAATTGGGTTGTAATGCTAATGGAAGTCTACAATGCGATATCATGATGTTGAACGCAATTATCAATCATCAAATTAAGCAAAAAAATACGCATGACCTATACCATGACATACGAATTTATTCTTTTTGTTTATATGCATAAGTGTCTTATTTTTTGGTTGGACTTTAAATATCAGTTAGTCGCTATCCAAGATAGCGACTTTTAAGTTGAAATCATTATGTTAGATGGCGACATAGTCAAACTAAAATTCCACAATGTTGGGTTTGTGTCGTGTTCAGGTTTATGTCAAATTTTCTGGTTGGTGTTGGTTTCAATCCGCCAACCCGCGAACATGACTTGTTTAACACCCATTTTGAACCGGAGAAAGGATGGCCGCATGTGGTCTTTGTGAGATTTGACAGCATACGTGGTGTAACAAGATCAATGATGGTGAGACGATTCTATCGCTCTTCATGTGTTAGTTGCAACTCGATTGGTCCACATAAGTACCCAAAGCAGGTTGATGGTGTCGGTTTCACAATCCAAATTAAATGCATGATAAACATAATAATTTGTTTCACAAGATAAAAGAATCATAGTCACCCACAAAATCTCATAACTCAAGTCTCAAAAACTAAATAAAACCCAACAAAATGTCATAATAAAAGCTTTTAACCCACAAATGATGAATTGGTCTTGCTTTTTAGAACATGGGAGCCCTCACTGGGTTCCCCTTGCGTTTTCTTGATTCTGAACTCGAAGGAGGTTTGTTTGTTGTCTCTTTGGGTTTTGGGTCTTCCTCTGAACTCGAAGGAGGCTTACTTGTTGTCTGATTGGTTTTTGGGTCTTCCATATTGGGTAAAAACTAGACATTTAATAAATGTTTAGATTAAATGATGTTAATTGGATGAATACAATAAAGTAAACTTAAGATGTATGATAAGTAATACCTTGCATGCTATCGAGCAATATTGGTAGCGCTTATGTTTCATGATTTGTTGGGTGCAAGTAAGACAAGACTTGTGCATCTTTGACGAGCCTGAGTAATTGTGGGGTAGGGGATGAAGGCCTATCACTTGCCTTTCATTGCAGACGTGCGTCTGCATTATATACAACATAAATACCTATTATTACTTTAACTGTAAATAAACATTTATAAATTAATCATTGTGCAACATTCAACTCTCTTTTGATAATTTACAATCTTGTGAATGTAACATAAATATACACATATATGTATCACACACAATACATCTACGATCATATATATATATATATATATATATATACATACATACATACACACGATTAATATAATTAAAACTATTGAAGTAACCAACAACTCTAAACTAACCCAGAATTAGATCGTTAAAAACTTAATTAAATTCAACTCAAGATAACTTAAGTGGTTTTCCCTTTCAAACCGAATTTAAGCCCCATGACTAAAATCAACTATCATAGCAAATAGTTACCAAGTAAAGCAAGGAAGTGAAACCCTAACTTCTTAAATTCCTATAACCGTAAGTCACAAACGCCTATATTCACCCTAATTCCATATCCTCGATCTCCCAAAATAGTTCAAATCCCGATTACTGTCGAGTCTCAGTGTCTAACTAGAGAAATAGGATAACACCGTAAATTGAGTGGTTCATATTGTTCGTCGGTAACACCTACCTTGAATAAGCTCGGTTACAAATCATGTTATAAAACACCTACCATGAACAAGATCAGTTACATGTCATATTTTAAAATTCCTGTTGAGAATAAGATGGGCTACGTGAATAAGACCGGTTACTAATCATGTTTTAAAACATGAATAAGATCATCAGTTACATATCATATATCATATACATGTCATGTTATAAATCATTTTAGAAATCGGTTTTTAGTATATAATAAAAGAAAATTGTTTATCATTAGACTAAATATGGAGGGTTCCGGGACCAAGAAGTCAGATCTAACATTTATAAGATTTTGATTGAATTGTCGGTTCCCTTAACGGCTAACTCATGTTCAGAACATATTGGGCAAATCAATTGTGGAATATTATCTTGGAAGTCGATTCAAAAGTTATGAACAAATGCTAGTACTTTTACTCCCAGATTAGGTGTTTGATAAAATGTCAGAATGAATTCCTGTTCATGAACTGTAAAGTGCTTCATATTTGGTTTGTTGTATGGATTTTGTTTGCATAAATTAGGTTTATATGCATTTAATAAATTTCCTGAAATGTTTATGCTCATACTTTGTGAATTAGAACAGTTATTAGGAGAATATGCGAATCATGGTACATATTTTTTACAACCGAGTTTGGTTAGGGTTTTATAGACGTAAAACAGTGATTAAGAGAAGTAATAAGACTATAGATTTAGCATAATCTGATGTGGAACTTGTTATAATATTCAAGGCTAGTAGAAGGACCAATGGTGTTAGTTAGTTACAAACCGGATTGCATTTTTGTTTCATTGGCAACTTAGTATAAGGGATTGACTGTTAGTATATGGGTGTGAATTTCTGACAAGAATTTAAGACGAATTCGCAGGTATGGGTTTAGTCTAAATGGATTAGCCCTTGGGTCAGTTTCAGGTTGAACCCGGGAACCTGGCAGGTTGACCCGTTTAACCCATTTATCTTATATTTTAATTTCTTCAAAATGTGTTCTTATGTGATAAGTCAATATCTATATTAAAAGAGAAATTGACATAAGATTTTATGAATAAAAGTAATTTTTTATGCACATTTGTATTTATTCGATGTAAAAGTTTATTTTGAAAATATTAATATTCAAAAAAAAAAATTGAAAAAATCGGCTTAAACGGGTCGTGTTCGGGTTCATGTGTTTGACACGATTTTCAGGTTTGGGTCGTGTTCAAGTTTGGGTCTGGTTGGACTCGTCAACCCCCGAACACGACCATATAGCACCCCTACCTATAATTCAACGAATCTTTTAGTGTTTATATAACATAGAAAATTCAAGGTTTCCTATTTTGGAACAAGAAAAGCGAGTCAAGTACCCTTTGGTTGCTTCTTGTTATTCATTAAAGTATTAAACAATGTTGCCCTATAGATAGTATTGTAAAAGCGAGTCAAGCTGAAGCTGTTTTCATGGATACGGTTCATGTTTTATGATTTGTGTATATAGGGCATTAGAACACGGATACGTTGGTAGAATAATACAAACATGTTTACTACTTATGTACTAACTCAATGATTGCATTTGGGAAAAAGAGAATTATACCTGTATGCCTGAGCAATCGATATGTCGACTTATTTCTTCTAGGGCGACTACCTCTTTACAGACGTGTCTGTAAATGGTTAGTACCCTGTGCTCAGTGTGAGTGCCTGCCACCGTGCAGTGGTTGCATAACGACTTCTCACAGTCGATGCAATACTGGTTCTCTAGATTTCCTAGAACGCTTGTATGCACTCTACAAGCCATAAAGAACGTCTTTTGTAGCAATATGTGTAGCCACAATATAGGGTTAGGCACCTAGATTTAAAAAAAAAGAAACGGTTTTAATTGGGGATGATGATGTAGTTTATGTAACAAATATATTCATGATTGTAAAAGTACTACTCAATGCATATAGTCTTCTCAATATGTATAAAGTCCTGCCTTATTCTTAATTGTCAACAAAACATATGTTTAACTTTTTATTTCATAAGCACGTATATCAAAGAAGAATAAAGGACCGGTGGTCAGTTGTCAGTTACGTGAACCAAAAGGATTTAGAAATGGAAGTTCACGATGATAATTTATTGTTAAGTGACATAGTTAGAATAGAAAATATGTAGATACTATTTGAGCATTTAAAGTCGTAAAACAAGTGAACGGCTGGTCGCCTTTATTAGGAAAATATTTTATTTACTAGTTTAGTTTGAAAGCAATTCAAGCGTAAAGCATAGATACGTGACTAAGATTGACGTTATTTGTAGTAACGGGGCAAAAACATACGCTCTACAAGAAGGTTTGGTGTTTTATACGTTCACCCCATTCTGTCTCTCTCTCTCTCTCTCTCTCTCTCTCACACACACACACACACTTCCTTCTATCTCCCTCTTATTTTTTTATTTCAAAATAATATTAAATCTAAATTCAATCCAAACTTATATAACAAACAAATATTTTAAGCAAATATAGTTTATAAACCAAACACAGCCTCAAATATCTGGAGATTGTATAGTATTTACCAGAAACAACAAAACACTAAATCCTGCATCTAAAACCATTGGACCCCTTCGTAGCTATTTTTTAATTTACTCATTGGAGCCTTTAGCAAAAAAAAAATCTGACTGACCCATTTTTAAATATAATGAATATAATTGCCCCCTTTTTAGGTATCTGCATCTAAAAGTAGGCCATAAAGGGTGTTAGACTAAAATATAAATTTCAAGGGCAACAATTACCACACAACTTACAGTGTTGCAATGGTACGTCAATAAAATGAACATATAATATAGATGCATGAATTTTTGATAAAATCAAGGGTATTGTTTTTTAAAAAATCAATGTTTTTTAAAAAATCAATCACTTCAAGTGAAATAAGCATACCTCCATTGGATTTACGTTGAAAGGACTTTGAAAGCAGCAAGTACTAAAAGAAACAAAGCTGGAGGTTCTGATTTTTTTTTCTGTCAATATGGTCTTATGACAGCTTTTTTTTATACCATTTCTGCAAGGTTTTAGTTAATTTTTTTATTTTAATTATTGGGTGGTATTAAGATCACTCTTTTTCCAATTTTATGAATGCAGATGTTTAACTTGTGTAATCCATTTAAAGATTTGTTTGACTGAACATGTTTTGTGATAGAAATAATTATTAAAATGTCTAAAGAAGGATTTTATTTTAGAAAAAAATTAAGGATCCTTGTGGATTAGAGTTAAGACGGTTATTATTTTGTAATGATGAGATTCAGCAATCAGCAGACATGAAGATCTGACATTAATTTTTTTTGAAAAAGTAACTTTTAAGATGACATGAACATTACAATATCGTAATTATAAACTTTTATGTATTGGAGCCAGTGATACTCTTTTTCTATATTAATGAAACGTTTAACTGTATTTCTCTTATTTTTGAACACGATAAGTTGAGACTGAAAATCCATTTGTTTTGAATCTTGAAATTTTAATATAAGAAATAATAGTAGGTAGTATAATTATGAAATGTTTTGCTTAGTTCAGTTGATTGGGTCAAGCTTATGAAATGTTTTTCGATTATTCAACTATTAGATTAAAGTGTTATAATTATGGTTTTGGTAATTAGGTGGTAATAGCATTTACCCATTCAGTTTTATAAAAACAATTAAATCTCACACAATCAATCCCATAAAGTGGAGTTATTTGACAAGGCTATTTTGTAAGACAAGGCTATTTTGTAATAAAGATTTTGGCTAAAATATTTATATTACCCATTTTTAATACAAAGTAGGTATCCTTGTGGACAAAATCAAGACCATTAATATTTTGTAATCTTGAAAATAAGCAAATTAGGAAGAATGATAATTTCTTACAACTTTAATGGAATGAAGGGTGTATTACTTTTTGTTTTTTCATATATGTGAAATGTGTAAATATAATTATCTTATTAAACAATAACAGAAATATATTTACACATTTCGTATATATGGAAAAAAAGAAAAAGTGATAGACCCTCCATTCCATTAAAGTTGTATATGAAACGATGTAACAGACTATATGGTAGACCATACCACATACCAAATTGGCTTTCCGAATGAACCTACCCTCGTAATAGATTTTAGAAATGCACGAACTGCGTATCAGTTTCGTTCTGCGTACTGAAACGTACTGAGATCCATGTGACTCTGTGTCAAACACAATATATTGAGACTGAAAATCCCATTAGTGTTTTGTTATCGCCTGACCCTGAAAATTACATCAAGGTTACAAATTATTGAATGTTTGTTGTCATTACATTTCATCTTCCAGCAAACTATAACCAAAAAAAACAGTTTATATACCAAATAAGTTAAGTCGTAGAACTCATGTATAATTATATATTCAATTAAACTAGTTATTAGTAACTAGTTGACTCTTTATGTATTAAGTACAGGTTTTTTTGAGTGGTTTTATTGTCGTTCAAGATGATTATGATGCGGAGCTGATACTGTTATGTTGTGCTTGGGCATAACAAAACACTAATGGTCTTGTTAATAACTAGTTAACTCTTTTTATATATATATATATAGGGTGAGGTTCGGCTACAAAGTCTATTTTTCCTACAAAGTGTACAAAGTCATAACACACCACAATTTCAGCCATAAAACACATTCAAAACACATAAATAACAAAATTAGGATCACTAAAACACAATATTCAAACTCTAAAAGTCCATAAAAATTTCAAACACACCATTGTAGAACTATGAATATAAAACACAACATGATAATCTACATAAAACACACTAATGTTAGTCATTCGATATTCAAAGCCTTATCATCCAAAACACAACCCACAAAACCCACAAATATGGCGTTTTGGTAATCTTCACTTTGTTATTTGTGGGTTTTGAGTGTGTTTTATGGTTGATGTTATGGTGTTTTATAACTTTTTACACTTTGTAGGAAAAATAGACTTTGTAGCCAACTCCCACCATATATCTATACTACTTTATAAAGCATATAAGAAGGATAGAATGGTCATTTGCCACTTTACAAGTCTTTGAAGCCCATTGTACAAACCTGTTAAGCACAAAGTGTTGAAAACTTCTTTTCAACACAAGCTGAACCTGTTTGGCGGGATATCTAATTTGTGGGCGGTATTTCAAATTTCAAACACGCCTCTAATCTACACGCCATTGTCAACCCATTGTCAGATCTATCTTTTCTTCATCAAATCTACACGCCTCTCTCTCTCCTTTTCTCTTGCTTTTTCCTCTTTTATCCTAAATCTCAGAGTTGATGTTGGAGCTGTTAAAGAGTGATGTCAAAATTGATGAGGTTTTGGTTCAGATTCATGACTGCGTGCTTGATTTCAGGCAATCTAGGGTTTTGTAAGTGGAGATTCCGGCGATATAGGGCTTAAACAAGCTTTATTTGGTGGCTTGGTAAGAACCGATACCTGTAGAATCATTTCTTTCTTCTGATTTAATGAATATATCTGGCTCTAATATGGCAAGTTATGATGTTTGACGGTAGTTGCTATTTGTTTTTCGGATGTCGAAGGCACCAAACTTTTCTTTATAGCTTTTTACTGTCATTTTTGCTTATGAGGTGCGTTTTTTTGAAGATTTAGGGTTTCGGTTATCTGTTTTGATACCCTTTTATCCTAAATTTCATGTTTCAAGCATCAATTTGTATTATAAATTTGACTGTAATTGCATATTTTGATGTTGTACACGCAGATTTAGAAAATAGAAGAGGAACTTGACCCGATTGAAATCGCATATTTTGATGTTCTATGATTCTTTTTCATCTTCGATTGGGGTTATTTGACGGGGTCTCAGGTTTGTAAATCAGTGCTTTATTTTATTAGCTTTTTTTGCTCTTTGTATAATAATAGACTAATTAGCTGGTGATTCAAAACAAATCTTGATATTTTATTGATGTGTAATTAAGGTTTGGTTCATGATCTGTTGTTTCTTGAACATTTAACAGAGGTTGGGCTGGGATGTGGCTCATCTAACGCCAAGGGGTATGGTTCTTGTTTATTTTATTTTTATATGTGGATAATTATCGCTGCTTTTGTTTTTACAATCTTCAGATCTTGAGGAAATTGAAAAACAAAAATCAACAATTCAGTTAATAATGGGTTCGGTGGGTACAGAAAACATAACCGATATAACTGGTTTGGGTTATTTATAACGGGTTGGTTAAAAAACCCAGTGGTTAATGTTTGACTAAAAAGTATAATGTTTGACTAAAAAGTTCTATGTAAATGTCTTGAATGGTCTCAAATGAAAAAAATTTAAGGAACTTTTTGAACCATAATCATTTACAAATGTAATCATCTCAGGTTACGTTTTATTTTTAGATTCTCAAAAGTTTGTTAACTTGATTTTACATTTTTTGAAAAAAAACAATGAGATTGTTTGCAGCTGACCACATATGGCTTGTTGTGCTAAAACGTCTTGCAGTTGGTACAAATGTTGGTGAAATACGCATCTGGGAGGTTGGGTCTCGAGAAAGGATGGTACATAAACCCTTCAAGGTTTGGGATTTATCTGCTTGCTCAATGCCTTTCTAGGTAAAGTTCCTTTTCCAATTTTGTGTTCATTGATGCATGTAAGTGATGAATTTTCAATGGTTGTGATTCAAGCAAACAATTTGTTAGAAGATCAGCCAGGTTGAATCAGGACCGTTGAGTTCGATGAATTCAAGTCCGTACGGAACGTTCATCGGCGTTTATGACGGACATGGTGGACCGGAGACGTCAAGATTCGTTAACGAGAATCTGTTCGCTAATCTCAAGAGTAAGTTCGGTTAAACGGTTTCAAGAATTCGATTCGATTGTGTAAGTGTGAAAATTTATAAAGTATTTGTTTTGTTTTGGTTCAAGAAAAAGGTGGACGAATTAAACAATAGTCTTTCGAAGCATATGGAATAGTAAGTCTCAAATATTAACCGTTTCTCGACACATTTAAAACATTCAAATTTAACATTATTCTTTTTTTTTTTAATTTTTTGCAGGATTAAGAAAGATTTAGTGGACCCCGAAAAACTTCAAGCCACACTCGCCGATGAATCTTTCTCTAACGGTTCCGATCTCAAAAAGTCGCTAGAAACAATATCTGATCTCAAAGCATCAAAGGACAATTTGCACAACAATGCAATGAGCTATTCAATTTTTTTACTGATATATACAACATACTTTCTTTTTTACCATTTCATGCAACATTCCGTTTCTTAGCAAAGTATGCAACTTGTTGCACTGAATTTTGTACTGCTTTTATGCATGTGATGATAATGATGACGATGACATCAATTTTCGATCCTATTTTAATTGAAGTTTTTATGTTTTTAGGGTTTTGACCATTCATGGATCCGATGATCCAATTGTTCGAGTTGAAGGCGCTAGAGTTTGCAAAAGTCATACAAAACCACAAGTTACACATCATTGAAGGTGCGGACCTCAGATTCCCCAAGCATCAACATGAGTTAATTTCCAATGTTTTGTCTTTCATAAAATAACCTCTAAATCACCACCAAGATGATTCACTGTAAAGGGTACTCAACTCAAGTAGATCAATTTCAGATTTTGGGTCAATATAATTGCTGGATTCACTTTCATATTGAAGATTCAAAATACTGAATCTATATCATATAGTAAGAAAAATGAAATTTGATGGTCAATGTAAATTATATATAATATAAAAAGTGGTGGTCGGTATCTACAATAACCGGCCACCACTTTTTTTTCATACATATGTGTGTGTTTCCACCTCCACAGCCACGTTATCTTATTACGTCCAGAGTTGTGGCGTGGTAGCATCGACATATGCATGTTGAGCGTTATTGGAATGATAAGTATAACCTTTGTCCACGTTTCCAAACACTTACATTAAGAATGCATTTCAGTCGTTAACCTGATTTAGTTTGGTGAGGATTTTAAGACCTGTAAGTTTTTTTTTTTTTATTTTGTTAACAGACTAGCGTCTGAATGGAGCTATGGGGCCGTGAGGTGATGCTTCAAGTTGGTGCCGTTACCGTGGAAGGTTGTGGGACAAGCAGTTTACTGGTATGACCAATGTGCCCAAAAAGAAATAGATGAACTTTAACTTTTAATGGCAAAAGTTGTGATTTTATAAACTTCGTTTTGACCTAAATCCCTTTTCCATACAAAAACCAAAAAGTTTTCCATGTATATACACTTAAGTTAAATGCTTTTTGTAAAGCTTAAAAACATTCATTTCAAATCTGAAGTTGCGTCTTTCTAACTACTGTTGTCTGTGTCATTTTGGGGATATGGTTGAAATGTTTTGGGATCGTTATAACAGGTGGACGCATCAGAAAAGGCATTACATGATTTACTGGTGTTTAATGTTTCATCGCTTCGCTATGGTGATGTCTTCGGATCTTGGTTTGCTATCCGTGTTGTAGTCTAAAGCTACCTAGAGCTGGATACATCACTTGAAGAAACAAGACTACCAAGATGACCGTTACACCCCTAAATGGCTTAAAATCTCTGGTCTGTGTTGATACATCAGTAACTTCTTCAAGTTTGCTGCTATATTGGGGATCTGCAGATTAACAAGAGTTACAATATTCAAGTTTGCTGCTAATCAATGTGACTTATTATTATCAAGCTGCAACGGCGTAGCGAACGCAGCGAGCGCAGCCGCAACGGCGTAGCGAACTCCGCGAGCGCAGCGGCAACGGCGTAGAGAACGCAGCGAGCGCAGCGAACGCCGCGAGCGCAGCCGCAACGGCGCAGCGAACGCCGCGAGCGCAGCCGCAACATTACATTCAGCTCACCAGAAGAACAAGAAGATTATATACGTAACTGGCTCAAGGAACGAGTCGGTTTCAATGCCGATTTTAAAATATCATTTTATCCTGGAAAGGTACTACTTCACCTTCTTCTTCTTCTTTAGTAATCACTAGAGGTGTCAAATATAATCCATTTACTCTTGAAACAAATTATATATATTTTTGTAATACTGGTGTTTTATAGTAATATTTAATACATTAAATGCTTATAATAAAAAAATATGGACAAAAAGTGTTGACGGGTCAAACTGCATTAAAAGTTGTCCATTTTGATCTATATTATCCAAATTACGTCTGGTAATCATATAAGCTTGTTGCCTTGTCTGAGTATGTAATTTGGACTGAAAATATGTATATGGCTTCTGTGCAGTTTCAAAAGGAAATGCGTAGTATTATACCTGCTGGAGATACTTCACAGTTTATTTCATCAAAAGATGCGGATATTGCTATCCTTTTATGTTTAACATTTGTATAAATATAACTAATTATGTATTTAAATTGAAACGAACATAAACGAAGTACGAACGAACATAAACAAATGTAAATAAACGAACGTTCGTGAACATAAATGATCGAACATAATGTGTGTTCATGTTTGTTCGTTTATTTAAATGAACAAAAAAATGTGTTCATGTTCGTTCATTTATTAAAATAACGAACTTCCCGCCGAACAAGTTCACGAACAGTTCATGAACGGTCGGTTCATTTACAGGCCTAAGAGAAATTATATGTGCCATTTACTTACTGTTTTATGTTTTCCGTTCAGGTGCTCCGTCTTTCTGCTGCAACCCAAGATTTACCGAAATTGGTGATATGCAATGTTCATGGTGTGAACCCTAAGTTTTTGGAAATCGGGGAAAGAATGGCTGCTGCAGATAAGGAAGAGGGTGGGGAGCAAAAGTTCTCAAAAGGAGCGTATTTCTTGGGTAAGATGGTATGGGCCAAGGGATACAGAGAACTGATAGATTTGTTGGCCAAACAAAAGCAGGATCTTAATGGATTTAAATTCGATGTTTATGGCAATGGAGAAGATGCTCATGAAGTACAAACTGCAGCAAAAAGTTTGGATTAAAATGTTAATTTTATGAAGGGCAGAGACCATGCTGATGATTCGTTTCACGGGTTAGAATTCTGAACTTATATTTATAAGTGTTAGTGCTGACTGCTGGGCGGGTTGGGTAATGGGTCAAAACAGGTTGGGTTAAAATGAGCTTATCTTATACTAAAGGGCCCAACGGGTTGTGCTGGCCCATGAAAAACCGTTTCTTTCGGTTTATCTTGATATCTGTTGATAGTTATTTTATGTATTAATTTTATATGTGATTAAAAACAAAATTATTTATATATGTTAATCTAGATTTTTGAATGAAAAGACTTAAGTGGATGTAAGCATTAAAAAAATATTGTGAGTAACATTTGGCCCGTTTCACTTTTAACTTTTTAATCTTTACCCAGTATAATATATGCCAAAACGAGTCTGGTTGACCCATCAACAATTTTGTATCTTTTTTCTCTAATTTCTATAATGATTGTATTAATTTGATTGAAAAAGCTATAATAATTTTGGATATATTTGGATATATAAAAATATTTGTACCGATAATTAATTGTATTATTTGGATATGTATCTTATCCTATTAATGAAAAGATGTAAGAAGTTGTAAGCATATAAATACCCGCAGAGCCCCCTTCAACCCGTTTCATTGTTAACTAAATTCTTTACATACCATTCAAGTAAATGGGTCAAAATAGCAATTTATTGTGATCATTATAGAACATTTGCTAAATAGTTGTTGATTGCTTGCAGTTACAAAGTGTTCGTAAACCCCAGCATGAGTGACGTGCTCTGCACAGCCACAGCCAAAGCGCTAGCAATGGGGAAATTCGTAGTGTGTGCGGACCATCCATCCAATGACTTCTTCAGATCATTTCCCAATTGCTTGACTTACAAGACACCTGAAGAATTTGTAAACAAAATAAACGAAGCCATGTCACGTGACCCGCAACCTCTTACACCAGAAGAACGATACAATCTTCATGGGAAGCATCTACCCAAAGGTTCATGCAGTATTCTGAACTTGACAAGATACTAACCGCCTCTACTTCAGAATCAAATGAAGTCAATGGGATTGTTCGAAGGTCAAAATCAGTCCCGAATTTAACTTCAGTGGTCGATGGAGGGTTGGCTTTTGCTCACTATTGTTTAACAGGTAATGAGTTTTTGAGGCAGTGCACGGGTGCAGTCCCGGGGACATGAGATTACAACACACGAGATTACAACAAACAGCATTGTAAAGATCTTCGCCTGTTACCTCCACACGTAGAAAACCCGATTTATGGCTGGTAAGATAGGGAAGTTCACTTTTCAGAAAAAAAAAGGCTGGTAAGATAGGCTTGAAAATTTAAACATAATAATATATAGTTTGGATGTAGAAATGATGTTTGTAGTTTTAGGCTTACAATCCTTTCTTGGTGGTATGCATTTGTAATTATTGCTCTCAGTTGAATGAATGAGTGAACCTTTAAACAAGTCATTATGTTACAATTATAGGTTAACAGACGTAATTAAAGGTCTAAAAATCTTTTAAAACATTGGTTAGGGAATTTACGAGTTTAGGCATAAAAATAAAGACAGCGAAAAGTCTAGGAAGATTAGGGAATTTGAGTCAAGAAAGTGCATGTTCACACTTTGAATTACAAATTTTGGGATGACCAAAATTTGAAGCTGATCAAGATTGAGTCTATAGAAGTTACCTTTCATGAAAGTGTTATGTACAAGGAAGCATGCATACACGAAATATGGGCACAAAAAAGAGTGTTTGAAGACATCTCAGATAGCATCGATTTGATGTTTTGGTGGCTGGGCTTGGTTCAAGTTCGATATGATTGGGTGGTTCCGCTGGTGGCACGATGATACTTCAACGGTCCGCCAGTGATCAAAATTTGCCGTTCAAAAAAAAAAAAAAAAAAAATTATCACCTATGTAGCACGGGAAGTCGGGAACGGGTACGGGACTGGGGTACGGCGCAACGAACGCAGCGAGCGCAGCCGCAAAGGCGCAGCGAACGCCGCGAGCGCAGCCGCAACGGCGCAGCGAACGCCGCGAGCGCAGCCGCAACGGCGCAGAGTATTACATCTTTAATAATTGTTCTTTCACACATGTTAGAGGTGGGAAAATGGGCTGGTTGGGCCGATGGATTTTGTGCGGGCCGAAACAGGCCTGTCTTTGTTTTGAGTATTATGTTTACGTTTTTCATTAAAATCAAGTTGTGAATATCCCAATTGGCATATCTTTTTGTATTGCTATATCGAATGTCGGTGCCGTACCATTACTGTAATGAACCAAAACGATACAGGCGTACTATAGAGAAAATTACGAAGCGATTGATAAACTAACTATGAACAACAACCGGGTTGTAAATTGTCATCGCCGCCGCATCGCGCGGGTCCCTGCTAGTATATATATATATATATATATATATATATATTGGATTAGGTTCAAAAGTGAACACTAGTGTAGCTTACGAACTGAGTGAACTAATCCTGGCCATACACGCGTGTAGATCAATGGCCAGGATTTGTTGTTGAAATACACTAGTGTATTTTATGATTTGATGATGAGATCGTGGCCATACACGTGTGTAGATCAATGGCCAGGATTTGTTCACTCAGTTCGCAAATACAGTAGTGTTCACTCTAGAACCCCACCCTATATATATATATATATATACACACACTGTTACCTCAGAATGTATATATACAGATATTGCTGACATATGCTTGCATCCAAGATTTTGCGACCATGATATATACAACTGGGCATTGTGGTTGTGTGTTTGGGTTACTAATTAATTCAAGTTGGTCCATTGGATCCTATTGTTATTATTTATCACCATTCTAAAGGCTTTGTATAAAACGGCAGAAGTACTAAGTTTATGGCATCATCATGTGTGCGAACTTGTCGTATTTATAGAGGAGGGGTAGGGTGATTTGAAACTATACTACATGCTTATGTTATAAAAATGATAAAAGTTTGAGAAGAAAGGAAGTCGTTCTTTCATTAATAAATATTAAAAGGGGCAGATATAGCTAGGAAAATAAGCATTCATGCATATTTTAATATCTATACTACATATAATGAAATTTAAGGTTATTCTTTTTAAGGTTTACTAGATCCTTCCATGGTGTTGGTCCATAAAAAACTTTAGGTTTCTTCCTTGTCTTAGCAAAAGTAACACTGTCTAGAAGTTTACCTTTTGCAGGTAGCATCTTCATACCTTTTCTCCTCATATACCCTAGTCTTATTAGAATATTAAACTTAATTAGTTATATTTATTAAGTGATAATTGTAGTTAGGATAACTATATTTACTATGTAGAACTTATAAATGTGAAACGGTGTGATGGTTATTGTTGGCATCAATGAACTGTCGTTTGACAGTTATTCCCGCCAAAATGCTAACTATCCCTAACTGTCACATATGTACATATATATATATATATATATATATATTTGATCATCAACTGCATGGATGATCACCAAGATATTCGATCAAATCTATCTTTATCGATCATCCATTGTAATTCGTTATTTGTGTGATCTGTTTTTCTTTCATTAGTCAAGATCAAAGCTTGATTATGGAATCCAATTCTGTTAGTTACAAACCCAAACATGTTATTTGTTCCGCTGCAATGAACTCTGAATATCCAACTAGTCTCTGTTGCCATAGAGAGGACAAGCTCGGTCCATTGGTGACTGCGTTAACTCTGTTTGATTGTATCTCATTCATGTATAGAGTTCCTCTTTTCTTTTTACCATAATTCCTTTGACTACTTTTCACTGAACATGACCTGATATCCTTGAACATCCAGCTGCCAAACTGCGGTAAGCATCCTCTTGAGGTTTGGAGTGATCCTAAAGAGATTTTCAAGACGATATCTTTCATGCTTTTGATATGTTTCTAAATTCGCTGGGAATCTTGCATTTTTTGAATTGGTATGTTTCGTACCATACGGAATAGTACCCCAATTCGTGAATTTAGGATTTCAAATCGGCAATCTTATTATGCAATTCGTTTCATTAAATCGTTTTGGGGTTCGTTTTTAATACGTACCTTGATTGCGGAATACGTATAAGGGTTCGCGAATTTAGTGTTCGTTTATGGCGGGAATATGGAAAGTTGGAAAATACAGAATGCATATAATCAGGCAACCTACGTGGATTCGTTTCTATAATACTTCAGGTTTCCAAAACCAATTCACACAACAATGTTTATGTTTATATTTGGTATTATGAATACGTATAAGCAAATACGTTTATGTTCATCTATTTAGTAATGTGAATATTGGATTTTGGTTATTTGGATTTATGAATTTAGTAATTTATGTATTAATTCGTGTATACCGAACCGGACTAAATGGTACACCGTACCAAAATGAAGCTACCCCCCTGCGTATCGAATTCATCCAATCTAGCGAACCACGATTTAGGTGACCATGAAACGTACCTTCCCCGAAATTTCTGGTTTTAAGATTCGTCATTGGATTAGTTCTTTTATTAAGGCGTCATGTTAATCTTGTGCTGCGACATTTACCTCTTTCTTTTCTCTCGCAACTATCGACGTTATGCACTGAGTTCTGAAGTGCCCCGTTTGTTTGCAGGTCCAACACATGATGACTTTCCAATTCTTTAACCTACCCCTTTGTATGGATTTTGGTATGACACAATTTTTTCCCGTTCGGGCTTTCTTTCTCTGCCTTTTGTGTTTAACAGTGAACTTGAAGATTCTCCTACGACGTAGATCTTCTCCCAGAATCAGAAACTTAGCAGAAGATAATAGAAGGGGTGCTTGACCTATCGAGATACGATTGAACTAAACTCATTGATATGAGTAGTAACGGATGCTTCTTCTTGCGTTCTGGTATTATTCAACTTCCAAATTAGAAAAACCTTATTTGGGGCAGATAGGTTGTGTTGGCAGTGGAGGATTAACATTTATTCGATGATCATAATCATCTGAATTAGATTCACAAGGCTTGGAAGTGGATTCCATATCGAACCTTGATCAAGTATACGATAATGATCACATACACACTGAACAGAATGAATTAGAAACTGAAAGGATATTATGCAATATCTTGGTACCGGAATAGTTGCTGGCAATATCTATTTATACACGAAGAGATGTCGGTTGATATGGTGTTTATTCTTTTGGCGGGAATAACTGCGGTTTGAAACGGTATTAATCAACCATCATACCCATTCTCTTATTTAATACATATATACATAATATAAGTATAATTATCCTAAGTACATAATACACATAATTAAGTTTCTAATCTAATACACTCCCCTAATCTTTATTATGTTTCAAAGAGTGCATAAAAACACTTTTGTTAGCTTCGTCCACAGCCTTCACCGCTTGCTTGAAATCAAACTGACGCCTTTTCTACAGCTTCTTCGTCCCGTGACAATAATTTCCTGCGAATAATGCATAAGGGTCACCTTCTTCTTCAGGGATGCAGTCTTCTCTCCTGGTTCTTTCTCCTCGGTTTGCTGCTGGATCATGATGACCGAAGTAACACCGACTTCCGCTAACACCACCTTCATCATTTTTCATTGTTTCCTTTTCCATAACTCTTTGTTGTGTCGATTTGAATTTATAGTAGTACACTAGAACATCTAGGTACATAGCATACATGATTCTCATTAACTCACTGTCACTATAATCATAGCCCAAGTCTTTGGCTACCACTGCCCGTACATTGTTGGAAGTGACATTCTTGTGCCCACCATCTCATTTTCGTCGATGATAAAATGCCTTCTCTTTGAATTTATCATAATGCGTCCATAGATCTACCATGAATTGTTTTGTGATGCCGAGTACAGTAATATTGTTGCTCATTTCCCATTTTGTCGCTAAAAGTCTTTCAACCGTCATTAATGCCAATTCAGTGCCGCTAAACTTTGTCACTAAACATACCCTCGTTTTCTTTCTTCTTTGTCGAACTTTTTCTTCCGAATCAGTGCAACTTGATTTCCATAAATTTCTGTAATTGAAATTGTCAAATCTCCCTTTTGTTGCTAATAATCGTTCTATTGCTAATCCGTCTTCTGTCGCTATCTTTCTTCTTTTGTCACTAACTGTCATTGCTTAATTTGGAAATCCTTTCTTTCTTTTTTGTTCCCACCATTCCTGCATCCTTCTTTTCTTCATCTTAACATCCGATGTCAATTGTAATTTTCTTTTTGTCGCTAACATTCTTTTTTCTGTCGCTACAACCATCTTTTCTTCGTCACTAAGTTGTGTCACTAATGTGATATACTTTTGTTTCTTTCTCGATTCCCCGTATAATCATCCGACGCAAATACTATTGATTTCTTCTTTTCCATCCATGATTCATTCTTAATCATGTGTTTCTGTCTCCTTATATCATTCTTGAAGAATAAAATATCATGATTTTTTTGTTGACTATTTCCGTCATCGTTTCCGGTGATCTGTTCCGGTTGTATCTTTCGCTCTCTTCTTCTTCTTGGTGATCATCCTTTGTTTCCTTGTCTTTTACAAACACATTTTCTTCATCCTTTTTATCTTCTTTGTCATTTTCTTCATCCTTTTGATGATCCTCTATTTTCATTCCTTTCATATCTTCATCCTTCGTCCCTCTCTCAATATATTGGTTCTCTTTCTCTTTGCACCATTCACGTTCTCGTTCCTTCTCTCTGTTTTTATGATCATCAAACATCTCATTTTCTTTCATATCTTCATTACCGTGATCTTCCTTGTTTACATCATCGTGAGAATTAAAATCTCCCGTTTCTATTTTTGTTGTTTCTTCTGGTCTTTCTTCCATCTCTCGTTCCAGTTACTCGATTTCGCGTTCTAATTCCATTAGAATCTCTCGCTTCATTCTTGCAAACATTCCTGATCGCGGAGTTGTGCGATTGGGGTTGAATTCGTCTCCGTCTACGTATCCTCTGTTTTGTTCTTCATCCGGTTGTGCCCGGAATCGTATAATATCGATCGATTTTCTTCGTTTTCCCACCGTGGCTTTGATACCACTTGTTGGCAAGGGAGGATTAACATTTGTTCGATGATCATAATCATCTGAATTAGATTCACAAGGCTTGGAAGTGGATTCCATATCAAACCTTGATCAAGTATACGATAATTAACACACACACACTGAACAGAATGAATTCGAAACTGAAAGGATATTATGCAATATCTTGGTACCGGAATAGTTGCCGGAAAATATCTATTTATACACCAAGAGATGTCGGTTGATATGGTGGTTATTCTTTTGGTGGGAATAACTGCCGTTTGATTAAGCAACCGTGATACCCCTTCTCGTATTTACTACATATATACATAATATAAGTACATAATACACATAATTAAGTTTAAAATCTAATAGGTTGTTGGATAAGGCCTTCAATAATCCAGATGTGGTCTTTGTAAATGATAGTCTGATTACACCGAAAGCTTTTCGATAAGTGAGCCTGAGCTCTGATAGTATCACGGCCGATCAGATTACTGTTTTGCTTGCTGCTCAAAAGCCCGATTTTGTTTTGATCAGCTGTGGTGATCGGCTACTGATTACGATGATCAGCAGATAAAGGGCTGCAATCATAACAGAATCGGAAACTCTCAACTTCTCTAACTCACACCAAGACCAACAAAATAATGAAAATGAGAGTATTATGTGGTTCGATCATAAACGTCCACCGGGGGCCGCAATAGCGAGTTTTACAACAGAATATCTCAATGAAGTTCAATTCCTAATAGTCAACAAAATTCAGTTCTCTTAGGAAATGTTCCAAATTGTCAAACTGATGCATACAAGAGTTTTAAAACATTCCATAAAATAATTCCACTAAAAAGGTCTCGAGCATTCCACAATCCAAACCATCAAATTGTTGGAATTCCACGAATTATACGAATTGGATTAGGGTTTCTACCAAATCTGCTTTTGTTCATAAAATTAATTGATAACCAAAACTTAGTTCGATACAGGGAATATATATGTATGTACATAACCCGGCTATAACCGCCGTGACATATGACTAAATAATAATAATAATAACTTGAATTATATCTAGCTTATATAATTAACTATACTTGTCTAACACCCTCCCGTAAGCTAGATCATCGTAGCATCATGTGTAGTAGAGTCTTTAAACGTAGAAAATCTTTCGGTTGTAGCTCTTTAGTCATGATATCAGCCAACTGATCTTTGGTTGCACAGAACAGTACTGTCACATCTTCTCTTTTGATCAGGTCTCTTATGAAGTGATATTTAACTCGTATGTGCTTGCATTTTCCATGATACACAGGATCTCTTGCTAGACATATGGTGGACTTATTATCACAGTATATAGGTATTGGATAATCTTCATTTCCCTGCAATTCATCTAGAATCCCTTTTAACCATATTGCTTGACAACCGGCTAGGGTTAGAGCCATATATTCTGCTTCCGTTGAAGATAGTGCTACTACCTTTTGTTTCTTTGATTGCCAAGATATGGGTCCAGATCCTAGGTGAAAAATATACCCTGATGTACTTTTGCTGTCATCCACATTTCCTGCATAGTCACTATCACTAAAACCTACTAGTTTCTGTTTTCCACCCTTAGAGTATGTGATTCCTTGATCAAGAGTCCCTTTAACGTATTTGAGTATGCGTTTAGCTGCCTCCCAGTGACTTCTTTTAGGGGTTTCCATAAACCTACTTATCTTACTTACTGCAAACATGATATCCGGTCTCGTGTTTGTCAAGTACATTAGACTGCCTACAAGACTTCTATACACACCTTCATCTATGAACTCTTCTGGATCACCCTTTGATAATTTGATCCCGTATTCCATTGGTGTCGAGACAGTATTGCACTGAGTCATTCTGTACTTTTCAAGTAAATTCCTCATGTATTTTCTTTGAGATAAAATTATGTTGCCGTTTTCATATAAAACTTCCATACCGAGAAAATAATGTAATTTTCCCATATCAGTCATCTCAAATTCCCTTTTCATTTCATCTTTGAACCCAGAAATTAACTTTATAGAATTGCTAGCTATGATCAAATCATCTACATATAAACATATCACCAGCTTTCCTTCCTTGGTGTCTTTAATATATAAGGTATGTTCATATGTGCATTTCCTAAACTCGTGGTGTATGAAATACATATCTATTCTGCTATACCAAGCTCTTGGTGCCTGTTTTAAACCATATAGAGCTCGTTTGAGATGACATACCTTCGTTTCCTCTCCTGGTTTGATGTATCCTTGTGGTTGATCTATATAGACTTGTTCCTTTAGTTCTGCATTCAAAAATGCATTTTTTACTTCCATTTGATGAAGATACCAGTCATTTTGAGCCGCAAGAGCCAATACTAAACGTACTGTCTCAAATCTAATCACGGGTGCAAATACCTCTTGATAATCTATTCCGAATTTTTGTTTATACCCTTTTACCACCAATCTTGTTTGTATTTATCTACATTTCCTTTTTCATCATATTTTGTCTTGTATCCATTTAACCCCTATGGGTTTCTGGTTTCTTAGAGGATCAACTAGATCCCAGGTTTGATTTTTGTAAATTGATTCCATTTCCTTATCCATTGCGTTAATCCATTTCACATCTTTACTGGCTTCCTCATAGGTAGTAGGATCAGCACTAGCATAAAGTACGAAATTAATCACTTGATTTTCATTATACTTACGCAATACTTCTTCATTGGTTAGAGCCCTTGTGTCTCTATAAATACTGTTAATATTTCTTGTATGGATCGTTTCATTTTCCGAGTCTGTGGAGGAAGTCTCATCATCACGTTGATGATGTTGTTGACTTTGACTTGATGTAGAATTTAATTCACCGATGTCTTGATGTTGCTGTGTCTGTTGAGAATGAGTTAACTCAGAGTTTACCTCTGCATCATCTGTCATATTTTCATGTTGAACAGAATCCGATTCATGATGATCATTCGAAGGTTCTTGATCATTTATACTTTGACCTGCAGATTCTGCATTATCCTCTATTATCATATACGGAGTTTCGGTTGTTTCATTGTTGATGACCCATCTTTTATTTTCATCAACAATTACATCTCGACTTATTGTAATCTTGTTGGTTAAAGGATTAAACAGCTTATATCCTTTACTATTCTCACTGTACCCAACAAATATCATCTTCTCCGTTTTATCATCCAATTTATTCCACTGTTGTTTGGGTATGTGGACATAGGCTACACTACCGAAAAATTTAAAATGCTCTACATTAGGTTTTCTTCCATTCCATGATTCAAAAGGAGTTGTATTCGGTCTAGTCTTAGTGACAGTTCGATTCAGAATGTATGTGGTGCAGGCTATTGCCTCTGCCCAGTATTTATTTGGCAATTTCTTTATGCTTAACATACTTCTACTTAACTCCATTAGCGTTCTGTTTTTCCTTTCCGCTACCCCATTTTGTTAGGGTGTATAACTGTTGGTGAGTTGGTGATGAATCCCGTTTTCCTTCAAGTATTCTTGAAATAATTTTCCACAATATTCTCCTCCACGATCTGTTCTTAACGTTTTTATCATGTGATCTGATTGCTTCTCAGTTAGTGCTTTGAATACTTTAAAATAATTCAAGGCCTCAGACTTGAGTTTAAGGAAATAAACCCAAGTTTTTCTAGAGT
Source organism: Helianthus tuberosus (assembly GCA_030545235.1). Lineage (NCBI taxonomy): Eukaryota > Viridiplantae > Streptophyta > Magnoliopsida > Asterales > Asteraceae > Helianthus > Helianthus tuberosus. The sequence goes on along the minus strand of CM060420.1, from coordinate 22,398,849 downwards.
AGTCGTCAATGAAAGTGATAAAGTATCTGCATCCACCGATGGACTCCGTTCTCATCGGACCACATATATCTGAGTGAATAAGTTGGAGTGGCTTAGTTGCTTGCCACTTGGTTTTATTCGGAAAAACTTTCCTTGCTTGTTTGCCTGATACACATCCTTCACATATACTTATATCTCTCGAAATCTTGGGAAACCCATATACTAATTCTTTATTTCCCATTTCTGCTAAAGTATCTAGATTTACATGTCCATACCGTTTGTGCCAGAGTATAGAGGTGTCCTTTGTTGTCATGGTCATTGCTAGTGTTAAATCTCTTTCAGGATTGAGAGGAAACATCCTATTGTTTGTCATTCTTATGATACCCAAGGTTTCATTGCTAGCATCCTTTATGATGCATTTATCCTTTTGAAACTTAACCGTGTAACCCTTTTTTATGAGTTGTCCCACGCTCAGAAGATTGTGTCTTAAACCTTTGACGTAGAACACGTTTAGTATCTTTTTGCTTCGTCCCTGTATTGTAATCATGACTTCTCCACTGCCTAATACTTCCAACTTCTTGTCATCACCCGTTCGCACTTCCTTTTTTAAGGACTCGTCCAATTTTATGAACAAGTCTCTGTTTCCTGTCATGTGATTGCTACAACCACTGTCTAAATACCAGTAATCATCTTTAACTGTCTCTTCTACATTGAAAATCATAAACATTGAGTCATCCGTTTCCTTTCCTTCCGGTTCATCTTCTCGATGAATCAACATATTATCAGAACTTTCATTCTCATCTTTCTTTTGGAAAAACTTGGCGGTGTGACCAAGTTTTTGGCAATTATAGCATCTAATGGAACTTAAATATCGATCTTTATATCTGCCACGTCCTCTTCCTCCTGCACTGTTTCGATTTTGTCGAAATTTATCTTGACTTGCATTTTGAATTTGGAATGCATGTTTAATCGGAGGATCTTCATATCTTTTCATTCGTAACTCATGGGATTGCAGAATTCCCATCAACTCTTCAGTGGAAACGTCCTCTAGATTCTTAGTTTCCTCTACATCGATTACAACAGACTCAAAATTTCGAGTCATACTACGTAGAATTTTTTCTACAATTCGTTGTTCGCTGACCTTTTCTTCATTCATCCTTAATTGATTCACTACTAGGGTTATTCTATTGAAATATTCTTCAACAGATTCCCCATTTTTCATATTTAACGCATCAAATTCACATCTAAGAGTTTGGAGTCTTACAGTTTTTACCCGATTTTCTCCTTTGTACGATTTGTGCAGAACATTCCAAACCACCTTTGATGAATTGGCCATGGCGATCCTCTCGAAAACGGTATCGTTTACGGATTGAAATAAGATGTGCAGTGCACGTTAATCCTTTTTAATTGACTCACGATATGCTGCAGTGGCTTCATTAGTAGGATTATATCCCAATTCTTGATATCCGTCTTCAACGATACTCCATAATTCTTGTGATTCGAGTAACACTTTCATTTGAATATGCCAATGGTAATAATTCTGTCCAGTAAGTTTGGGAATTTGGGTTTGAATCCCTTGTGTTTGATTCATCTTCCTTTGATTCTGTGCGAATACAATTGTTTGTATTGAAACGATATCCGATCGCTGTGGCTCTGATACCACTATGTTGGAATTCCACGAATTATACGAATTGGATTAGGGTTTCTACCAGATCTGCTTTTGTTCATAAAATGAATTGATAACCAAAACTTAGTTCGATACAGGCAATATATATGTATGTACATAACCCGGCTATAACCGCCGTGACATATGACTAAATAATAATAATAATAACTTGAATTATATCTAGCTTATATAATTAACTATACTTGTCTAACACAAATCTCACAAAATGACACAGTTAATCCCGACGTTAAAATTACGGAGACCTGTGTGAGACCCCCTTACACATACGTACTCTTGAACTTGACCTCTTGGAACGTGTGCCAGCTGCACCTTTACCTCCGTCTCCAGATCTCGATCTAGAGCTACCATGGAAAGAAGGTCAAGATAAATATAAATATACAAGGCCAAATTACTTACAGTTATAGATCAGGTCAGTTGTCAAGTAACTCTATGTATTACCTTGCATACAATCGAGCAGTAACTATATCTGTGAGGGTTCATCAGCACACGGGTGCATGTTCGGCAAGCGCGATCTGGGTCGAACTGGCCTGAGTTGTTGTGGGGCAGGGGATGTAGGGCCAGCATTTGCTTTCCGTTTGAAGCATATGTCTGCAGTATAATACAAATTAAGAATACATACACACATATATCATTTGGTTATGCTATACATTTTCTTTCTTATCTGTTACTGACCTGTATCTTGGAGCATTCAATATAATCGCTCATCTGATTGAGGGAAACTACGGCTCATGTGATCTTTGTGAGTTCCTTGGGCATAGCAGTATTGGCATCCAGCCGTTTCTCACTCAGTGCAGTACTTGTTCTGGTGATTTCGATCCCCGGGGTGGGCTTTGCATTTTAAAAAGAAAGTAGTTGCCAGAAACGAACTGAGCCACCATACACCGTCATCCTACGACACATCCACAACTCATTTAACGCAATATTGTATTTTTTTAATATTTTAGTTATGTTTGTATATGTATTTAACTATTTATGCATGCAGGTTAATACCATTCGTTATTCTCATCAGTCTATTTGAGGACACATATCTTCCATATTTGGAGCAATGAAATAAACCCCATATTATCAACACTAACGGATGGTAACCTCATGGTCATGATACGTAAGCTCTCATTCATCTAACTGTTTTTCATGACCTGAAGATTCTACATATCTAGCCTGATTGTTGTTGGTGTCTATATAGAATAATATTCATCCTTTTTTTATAGTAGAGTATTACTGACTAACCATATTGATGGAAATATTTGTCAGATTTTATCAGAAGTTAACTGTTTTCCCTATTCTTAACTACGGACTACCCACTTCATTGTATCTTACATCTTATATTGTGTACACCTATATATCACATACAAATAAAGGAGCTTTGCAAACACTAAAATGTATATTCCATAGTGTGCATTAACACAATGGCGTGGGAAATGCCAGTAGAGAAGTATTTAAACTGTAAGTAGTTGATGAGAAACTTATTAGAGTTAACGGTGTTTGATTGGTTGATGAGAAATAAATGCACATACTTTCATAATTGTCGAACCACAATAAATGAACGTGTTCGTGTTCGTTTGTGTTTGTTTGTTAATTATAGGTAACGAACTGTCGAACAGGGCCGGCTCAACCATTTTGGTGGCCTAAAGCCAAGTAAAATCTTGTGGCCTTTTTCCCAAAAAAAAATGTACGTAATTGAAAGTTAAATTTGAAGGGCCCAAGTGTAATTATTTTAAAGATTGTTTTAAAATTTAAAAACAAGAAAAAAAATGGTGAACCAAGGATTTGAACCAGGGTCTCACCAACATCCATACATACACAAAAGCACTACACTACCAACCATCAATTTGTTGATAACCCACACCCTAAATCTTTTATAAATAGACTGTGGTTTCATCAAATTATGGAGGTCCTATAGTTTTGGTGGCCCAATGTCCAAGCCTCATTTGGCTTATCCTTGGGCCGGCCCTGCTGTCGAACACAAACAAATGCGAACTAATGTTCACAGACACAAATTAAAACACACAAACACAAACAAAATATAAGAATTAAAACACTAATGAACTATCGAACACAAACGAACATAAACGAACATGTTACCGAACACTGACGAATATAAATGAACGAACACGACCTTTGTTCATGTTCGTTGACATAACTAAATGAACAATTATTTTTGTTCATGTTCGTTCACTTATTAAACGAACGAACACAAACGAACTTGCCGCCGAACTATTAACGAACTGTTTGCTGAACATTCGGTTCATTTGCAACCCTAATTGAGTGACACATTAAGTGGTTTGCAGTAAACTACAGGGTGGCAAAAATAAAACAATTATAGGGATTTGGACGAGTCAAAAAGGGTCAGGTTAGCACAACACTTTTTTAGTCATTTTTTTATAAATAAATAGGGGTAATTTCATATATACCCCTACAAACTTGTAAACTATCATATATATCTTTGCAAAATTATAAATATCATATATACCTTATAAAGTTGTTGAAATATCATATATACCAAAGTTATTAAAAAACAATTTAATAAAAGATAAATTTACCCTTACTTTTCTAAAACTTTGAAATTTTATATTTTGCCTTTAACATCAAATATTATATTTACCATTTCTAACTTAATTTATTTAGTTTAAATAAAAAATAAAAATAAAAAGAGTAAAAATAAATATGGAGAATACTATTGTTTATGGGAAAAAAAATAAAAATGAGTAAAAATAAATTAAGCTTGAAATGTGTCACATAAAAATATGAAGTTGCAAGATCAGCATGATTATTTATTAAATTGTTTTTAATTTTAATAAATTGGGTATATTTGATATTTTAACTATTTTGTAAGGGCATATATGATATTTTTAGTTTTTGTTTGGAATATATGAAATATTTCAAGTTTTTAAGGGTATATATGAAATAATCCATTAAAAAATATATAAAACATAATTAAACAAAAGTGCCTGACCCATTTTCTTTTGATCTAAACTTTCATTTGACCTGTTGAACTATAAGCAATAAAATCCACCCCTGATGAACCTTGGATGTCAAAAATGTGTTGAACATGTTCAATCTAGTTATAAACATCTAGAAGTAGAGCCTATAGATCATAGTTGCCGGAAAACATTGAAATTTGAAGGACTTCGTATTCAGTACAACAATTTGAAAACAATTCCTTTGGTGCATTGATACATTAATCACAATACATATACCCCAAAAGTACTCAGAGGAATGCCAAAGGGCATGGACGGCAAAGAAGACCAGGGAGCACGACGGGGGACCAACGTCGGCAGGGGTGGAATAACAAAGTTCTATATTACAAGACTGCCGGAATGGTGTAATTCCAAGGAGGTTGCAGAGATTCTGAAGACCTATGACGAGGTGACCGGAGTGTATATCGCAGGAAAAAGAGACAAGAAAGGCTTCAAGTTTGGTTTCGCAAGTTTCAAAGGAGTGGGAGATGCAATAGAGAAGGAAAAGGAAATGAGGAACGTCTGGATGGGGAATTACAAACTGATTATTAACATTGCTAAGTTTGCTTCAGAAAATGGTGAAGTCTGGGATAGGGTCAACGAAAATGCCAAAGGGCCGAAAGAGAAGAAAAACAAGGGCAGCGAGAACATCGGGAAGCTGAGTAAAGATAACTTTCCGCCGTTGAGGAATAACTTCGCCCCATCTTCAAGCGGATTTCATGGTTGGAACCAGTCGACGGATAACGGTAAGGTAATTGATGTCTCTAGCTTTGTTAAATCTTTTTCGAACTATTATGATTCAGCGATTTTGGGAAGGACTAAGTGTTTTGGTCAAAAATTACCGAAGCAATTAAGTGATCAAATTAGTTAAGTGAGGTAGTGTGCTAGAAATGTGTGTTGAAAATATGCTAGTTAAGTTATTTGCAAAAACAGTTTCAGGATACGGCTCAGGATATAGAGCTGTGTCTATGATCAAACAATGAGCGAAAATGTAAAGGACGACACATGATATACGAGGAAAACTAGTGATCAATCTAGATCACCGGCACAAAACCTCGGGAGCTGACAATCGCAGCTGCCTTGTTCTTCTATTACTTCAAATATCAGGATACAGTGCAGGATATGATGCGGATCAAAGACACAGCTCTATATCCTGAGCCGTATCCTGAAACTGTTTTTGCAAATAACTTAACTAGCATATTTTCAAGACACATTTCTAGCACACTACCTCACTAAACTAATTTGATCACTTAATTGCTTCGGTAATTTTTGCCCAAAACAATTTAGCGCCCACCGTGGGGCAAGTGGTGCTATTTCTACTAAAAGCTTTTGCAAAATCTTTACTTGGTTTTCTATTTTCAAAACTTTTTGCTACACTATTTTCAATGGCCTCGAGATCAAACATGAGCACTTCCACCGTGTCTGCTACAACTCTGTTTCAATTAGTTCGGTGCTTCCACCACCTCCTCCGAGAATGCAAGCCTCTTCACAGGGAACTGAAAGTCATGTGGCTCGGGATGTTATCCCCGCTCGCAATATCCAGGGATCTGGTCCTGTTTTGGCTTCTAACGAAGAAATTCTAAATTTGTTTGGTAGTGTACAGGAACAGATGAGGCAGCAGCAGGAAACTAATCAGATGCTGATGAGAGAGATACAACTCTTGAAATCCGGCACAAGTAGGCCTGCTGAAGATAGTGTCACTCCCTTGCAACCCAGGGCTTTGAACGTCAGTTCTGCTGTTTATACTGAGGATAACCTGGGGAATATCGTGCCTAGCCATTCCCAGAATCATACTCCTGAGATACCCTCTTCAGTAAGAGTATCAACTGTGAGAAGATCAGGATATGGCCAGAATCCCCAAGTTGGTAATGTATCAAATAATAATAATACTCTTGCTACTAATTGTTGGATCTGAGTTTGTTTCTGATTGTATTTTCGTTTGAAATTAAGATGGAAATGAAAGAGTTGTGCAGCGGAATTAAGATGAAAACAAACTTTGCATACAATCAAACGAGAGTAATACTTTAATCAAACATCTTTACACAATGAATCGAAAGATTGAATTTGTTTCAACAACGATTACAATGATTGATGAATGAATGCAAACTCCCCCTCAGCCAGAGCTCAGTAGTTTGTTCGTGCAAAGAAGACGATGTGGTGAAAGCGCTAATAGAACAGTACAAAGTACTGAACTATTTATAGGCACTTGCAAACCACTGAGCATCTTAGCTGACGTCACCATGAAAGTGACATCTAACCTCCTAACAAACTCTAACCTCTGATCTATACAAACTCTGATGTACTAACTACTGCTATTACATTTCTTTACATAAAAGACACTTAAACAGCTGCTGCATCCTTCCACTGTTGTGAACCCAGCAGTGCATGTCCGGATCAGCAGTACTTGACTCAAGGCAGTAGATTGAGTCAGCAGAGCTTTAGTCTTCCATCAGTCTTTGACATTGGTCAGTAGATGCAAAGCAGCAGTTGTAGGTCAGCACTTAGAAAGATCAGCAGATAGGAGGTCAGCAGATATAAAACCACTTTCAAGGGGAGAGATTTGCATGAACTAACTGTAATCGTCTGCTTATTCTGGATCCACTGCTCTGATCCAGTTTTGGCTTTAATTATCTGTTCCTCTGATAGGGTTCAATCCCAACAATCTCCCCCTGGAACAGATAATGCCAAAACTCTTCATTATTTGTGGAAGACTTTATTGCCTCATCAACAGTTCCCTTATCTGAGCTTTAAATTGTAATTCAAAGTCTAGGGCATCTGTATCTTCATCATCCCTCCTAAGTGGAAGATCAAGGAGATCCTGCAAATCTTCAAGACTCAGGCCAAGAGCTTGTTCCCTTGATATTTTCTCCACTTCTCCACCAGACCTGAGCAAAGTTAATACGCAGGTCTGTTTGTCAGTTTCCCACTTTTTTATTTTTGAGCCTGGTGGGTTTCTTGGGAGATGTTTATTTGCAGAAGTATTTGGTGAGGCTGGCCTATTCATGGCTGGCTGAGCAGCACTTGTAGATTGTTCCAATTCAAGATCTTCTTTTATCATTACTTCCGTGCCTGCTTTTACAATGGCATCTCCAGCTAACAGATCTTGAATTGTTTCCATGCTAAACTGGTTTTTGCTCCTTCTTTTGTAGATGGCAGCACCAGCTGGAGCAGTGGTTCTTTTGACTTACAGCTTTGGTGGTCTTTTTGAGACCTCTGCTTTGGAATAGTCAGGCTTTTGTGGAACTCTTGGATCTTTCTTTCTAAGTTCCTCTAATCTTTTATAGGTTGCCTTGACTCTATCTTCTCCCCACTTTGTCACAGAGTTCTTTGACCCATAATCAGCTGCAATCAGCCCCTCTTTCATTCTCCTCAACTCTAACATCTTCTCAGCTTCAAATTGTTTGAATTTTTCAGGAGGAGTCTGCTTGACCTTATTTTTGATCATGTCTTGAATCCTGGCTGCTTCTTTTTCAAGCTCAGGAATGGTCCAGTTCTTGTACATGTGTTTCTCCCCCTTGTATTTCTTGTAGATCATGATGTTTTCAATGTAGTCTTTCCTTAAGGACTCATCTGCCCTTTCTGAAATTTTCTGACATACATTTTTAGCAAAACGCTCCATAGCATTGACCTGTGAGAGTAAAAACTGATAGTTTTGTTGAAATTCTCTATCAGATTTCCCTTTTCTGTTTTTTATTGCAATATCCTCTGCTTGTTTGGCCTTGAGTTTCAAGTATTCTTCAATATTGTTAGGCCTGGGATAATTTGCAATTGATGGTAAACTCCTTTTGGCTGGGTCATCTTCATAATAAAGGGATTTGATTTCTTCTCTGACTGCAATGAGTTCCAGAGGAAATGAGACACCAGCAGGAGGTAGTGGTTTTACAATTTGGGCTGAAGAGAGAGGTATGGGTTTTGGAATAGTGACAAGTGACATGGATTTTGAAGATGTTGGTGATGGAGATGTGTCATCATCTTTTAAAATTAGCCTTCTCCTTTTTGGTTTAGGAGAGACTGATGATGTTTGAGATGGAACAGTGGTAGTAGATTGAGTGACAGTGGTTCGTGTCTGACTAACAGCTGTTGAAACAACTGGTGTTTCAACCACTGTTGCCATTACAGCAGATGTTATAACATCTGTTGTCTTCTGCTTTTTGTCAGCAGGTGGAAGTGGTGGTGAGATTGTTTTTGGTGGTGACAGTGGTGATGATAATGTAGTAATTGTGGTGTGTGTTGAAGTAAGAACAGATGTTGAAACCACTGAAGTACCAGCAATAGTTGATACAGCAGGAGTTACAACAGCTGTTTGAGTGGAGGTTTTATGTTGATGGCTTTTGGATGGTGGTTTTGGAGGCTTTGGAAATCTGGATGAGGTGGACTTAGGTTTTCTTTTTGTCTTCGGATTTTTTGAATCTTTAGAACCAGAACAACCCTGCTCATACAGCTCCATGAAAGCTCTTTTCTCCTCATTCCACCTTGAAACATCCTTTGCCATTCTATCTCTTTTTACACTTGCTACTCCTTCATCAAGTGCTTCTTGAGTAGCATTAACCTTTTTACTACCATCTGGCACAGGAATTTTTCTGGTCATAGCATCCTTTTCAGGTTCAATGTAGAGACCATCATCTATTCCTTTCTTCTTCCACTCTTGAATTTTCTCCCCCTTTTTGGCATTATCGTCTGGGAGTTGATCAATGAAAAGTACTGTTGGAGGAGCAGTGCCAGTGGTTTGTAGGATCTGAGTTTTGAGAGCCTTTAAATCAGCCTGAGTGTTTTTGAACCTTGACTCCATTGCATTTCTCAGCTGTTGGACATGTTTCTCATGTTGCTGATCTGCTATTTGTGCTTGTTGATGGAGAAAAGGTTGAAACAATTTCCAAAGCTCATTTGTAGCAGGTGCCCTTTGTGGAGCAGGTGCTTGAGGTGGAATAGCAGTTGATTGTACCTTTTGTACTTGTAACACCTGTTGTAGCATATCTTTGAGTTCTGCAACAGAGTTATCAAGTTTTTCAATGCGATCCGTCAATTTCTGGTACTTTAAATCATCACCCAATTTAATGGGATCATCTGATTTCCCACTAGCAGTGGTTTGATCAGTGGTAGATGTAGGGAGTATACTCCAAACATTAACCACTGATGCCCCTTATTCTTGGTACTGGGGTCTTCTTCCTTCAACACTTGACAACCTTTTGATGTTGCCAGTAGGATAGATAAATCCACTGGTGGTTGGCAGAGGTGCTATAAAAGGAATTGCCTCCAAGGAAGTCTTATTAATGTAACCACTGTCCAAGTGTAACCCAGTGGGTGTAACAATTGTAGTGGCTGCTTCACTTGGATTACCACCAAGAGTTACTTGTAACTCAAGGGGTCTAACCTCCTCAGGTTGTGTTGGTGGGTTAGCAAAGATTGATACAGCAGACCCAGTCAGTGGTTGAGGCATATTCTCATTGATAGGTGATTGAGAAGGACTGGTTAATGCCTGGTTCAAATCAATTGCATCCAACAGCAGTTTAGTTGGTGGGGGAATTGTGGATGTGAAGGGTGGTGTAGAAAGTGGATTTGCCCCGGGTATTGAGCTGTGGATGATAGAAACGAGTGTTTCCAGAGCATCATGATGTGGAGACCATATTTGTTCAACCTGTTCTTTTTGTGAAGAAGCAGGAGGAGTTTCGGTTATGGGTTGAGATATTTGTACCAACTGTTGTGAGGAAGTAGCAGCAGTGGTTTCGTGTGACTTTTGTGTTGTCACTGGCAGGAGCTCTGGTATCTCATCCTCCAGAGATGCCTTTTTGATGGTTTTGGGGGGTTTTTGTGTTTTTCTTTTTGTTGGTTTTTTGGTAATTTTAGGTGTGGGTTTCAAAACAGTTGTGCTGCTGCTTTGATCACCTTGAGCAGTGGGCTCAGCAGCAGATACCTGAGGAGCAGTTGTAACTGCTAAAATCTGCTCAGGCACCTCTGCTTGTGTTTTGCAAGGTGCTAACATTCTTGAAAAAGTTTCAGTTGTTAAACTGTTTATTTGAGTAGAATCACCTTGGTTTATTACAGCTAAATCATCCTTACTGAATTTCTTTGAAAAATAGTAACTTAAAAACCTTGGAAACAGTAAGAATGATTTTGTTTCAACATTATTAACCAAATCTTTAAAAATTTCCCGAGAATAGTTAAAATTTTCTCCTTGAAGAATAGCATATCCCAGATTTTGAATCTTTAAAGGGATTTCATTGAAAAAAGTGGCTTTATTTGAAACACAAAGTAGGAGGGTATGAAATAAAAATCTGGTTGCAGAAGGAAAATAACCTTTTTCTAAGGTAATTTTCTTCATCATTGTGGCTTCATACCCTCTCTCAATGAAGTCAGTTTGCAACTCGTTTTTAGTGAAAGATATTTTACCTTCTTGATCATCGAGTTGAAAGACCTCTGAAATGGATTAAGGCGTGATTTGGACAGTTTTACCCTTTATAGAAGAGTTTATGGTGGTTGCAGTGTCGCCTTGTTTTTCAAGGGTTGCATTCTTCCAGAACTCCCTTTGGGTCGCCAAATAGATTGGTGCATCGGTGGTGAACAAAGTTTTGTACTTTGATTTTGCCATGATATCAATGATGGAATTGAAAACATTTGTGGTTCCTGGTTTTGTGAGAAGACCCAAGATATTGTGAGATGGTTTATGTGGAATTTCAGTGGAGATTGCCTTTTGAGAGGCTGTTTTCGAAGATGATTTAGAGGAGGGTTTTGAAGATGACTTTGATTTTGTCATTTGAAGATGAATGATCGAAGAAATTTGTGAGAGATGAGAAGAAAAACTGCTTTGAGAAGAGAATTTTTTAGAATTCAATTCGACAGTAAAACCCTGTTTTGGTGGTGAGTGGGGGATTTTATAGGGAAGAAAGTGAATGCTGAGGTGGCAGCCGTTACAAAAAGTCTGACCAATATGTACTGCCCACGTGACAACCCCTGGTGAAAGTGAAGGACAGTACTTTTGTGAAAGTGACTGATGAAGGCAGTGGTATGGAAGCAGTGGATGATTTTCACTATCAGTGGATAGCATATCAGTGGATAAGACACTGCTTTTGAACAACAGAGTTTATCAAAGGAATGAGAGAGCAGGGGTTGACTTTCAGCAGTGGACAGACTTTTGAATTAGAGCAGACTTTTGAACAATCAGTGGTTAATGGCAGACTTTTAAGGATTTTAATGAAAAATATCATTTTTAGCTATTTTTAAGGATGGAGTTTTGATTTTCTGAAAACATTTTGTTGCTTTTATTCATAGAAAAACAAGATGTTGCTTGTTATTCCATGTTCAGCATCCCAATTCTAGAGACCAAGCTTTCAAAAGTGGCTGTATCAAGTGCTTTTGTGAGCACATCTGCCAGCTGATCTTTAGTTGGGACATGATGCAGAGAAATCAAACCTTTTTCATAGCAATCCCTCACAAAGTGATGTCTGATGTCGATGTGTTTGGTGGTTGAATGAGAAACTGGATTTTTGATGATATTTTCTGCTGCCTGGCTATCCAACATGAGTGGTGTCTTTAAGGCAGTGATACCAAAATCCAGTAACTAATTTTGAAGCCACAAGAGTTGGGCTGTACAGCTTGCAGCAGCAATGTATTCAGCTTCAGCAGTGGATGTTGAAACAGCTGCTTGCTTTTTGCTTTGCCATGAAACTAAGCAATCACCTAGAAACTGGCACCCTCCTGATGTGGACTTCCATGTGGTGTGACATCCAGCAAAGTCACTGTCTGAGAAACCTGAAAGCTTGATGTTCCCATTAGCTGGATACCAGATACCAAGTGTGGGAGCACCTTTTGTGTATCTGAAGATCCTTTTTACAGCAATGAGATTTGATTTTCTGGGAGCTGATTGACTTCTTGCACAGACACATGTTGCAAACATGATGTCTGGTCTAGATGCAGTTAGGTACAATAAAGACCCAATCATGCTTCTATAAAGTGTTTGGTCAATCAGCTCATCCTTTTCATCAGACATGACCAGCTTATTTGTTGCCATGGGTGTGCTGCATGGTTTACAATCGTTCATATCAAATTTGGTTAAAAGTTCTTTAGCATATTTGCTTTGATGAATGAAAGTTCCATTTTGTAATTGCTGGACTTGGAGACCAAGAAAGCATTGCAGCTCACCCATTGCACTCATTTCAAACTCTGCTTTCATGAGTTCTCTAAACTCTTCACACATTGAGTTACATGTGCTTCCAAAAATAATGTCATCCACATAAATCTGGACAATCATTAAATCCTTCCCTCTCCATTTTAAAAACAATGTTTTATCAATGGTACCTCTTTTGAAACCATTTGAGAGTAGGAAGTTGGAAAGAGTTTCATACCAGGCCCTTGGTGCTTGTTTCAGGCCATACAAGGCTTTGTTCAGCCTGTAGACATGATTTGGATAAAATGGATCCTCAAAACCTGGAGGTTGACAAACATATACCTCTTCTTGAATTGTACCATAGAGGAAAGCACTTTTGATATCCATTTGAAACACCTTCATATTGTGGTTGATAGCAAAGGCCAGGAACAGTCTAATGGCTTCCAATCTTGCAACAGGGGCAAATGTTTCATCATAATCAATCCCCTCTTCCTGTCTGTAACCTTGAACCACAAGCCTGGCTTTATTCTTGACAACAATACCCCTTTCATCAGTTTTGTTCTTGAAGACCCACTTTGTGCCAATGGGACTAACCTCTTCTGGCAGTGGTACAAGCTCCCATACTTGTTGTCTTTTAAACTGTTGGAGCTCCTCTTGCATGGCTTCTACCCAGCTGTTGTCTTTCAGTGCCTCTTGGTACTTGACTGGCTGATGGAGTGATAGAAAACCAGCAAAAAGACAAATGTTTTGGGTTTGGCTTCTTGTGAGCACCCCTTCATTTATGTTGCCAATAATTTGATCAGGTGGATGAGATCGCAAGAAGATTAAATCTCCTTGGTCTGGTATGATGGCATTGGTTTGTGAAGGCTGCAAATGTGTATCATCTGAGCTAACCACTGCTGGGGACTTTGATGATCCAGCAGTGGCTTCAAAAGGTGGTGGAATAGGAGGTAATGAAGTGGACAACTGCTGACTTTTATCCACTGTTTGAGGACTTTTGTCAGCAGTGTTTGAGGATGTGGAAGCAGTGGTTGATGGGCTACTTTGGTCAACAACTGTTGAGGTAGCAGTGGTTGAGCTTTGACAACTGTTTTGAACAGTTGGTGCTTTTCCCTTTATGGCAGACCTTTGAGGGATGATGATTTCATACCCATAGTCTGATGTTGTATCCTCTGATGGACCTGCACTGTTAGTCTTGACAGCAGTATTTTCAAAAGTAAATTTTTCAAGATCAAACAGATTTGCAGGGTTTGCTGGGATTTTCATTGATGAAAGTTCATTGAACTTAACATTCAAAGTCTCCTCCACTGCCTTGGTCCGTGTATTGAACACTTTGTAGGCCTTGGCAGTGGTTGAGTATCCCAGATGATAACCACAATCAATTTTGGCTGCAAATTTTGAAATGGAATCTTTTAAGTTCAAAATAAAGCATGGGCAGCCAAACACCTTGAAGTATGAAATCAGTGGTTTAATTTTATACAGAATTTCATAGGCAGTCTTTTTGTGCCTGGGGTTTATTAAAACTCTGTTCTGAACATAGCAAGCAGTGTTCACTGCCTCTGCCCAAAAAGTTAGTGGCAAACCTGAATCTGCAAGCATGGTTCTGGCAGCCTCAATCAGAGTTCTGTTCTTCCTTTCCACTACCCCATTCTGCTCTGGTGTTCTAGGGATGCTGTACTGCCTTACAATCCCTTTCTTCACACAGAAGGCATCCAACTCCCTATTTTTGAATTCTGTGCCATTGTCACTCCTGAAGTTTTTCACTGGAAGGTCAAATTGCTTTTCAACCTGTGTTACAAAGTCTTGCAAAATGCCTGCAGTCTCATCTTTTGAGTGTAAAAAGAAAGTCCATGTAAACCTAGAAAAGTCATCAACAATAACCAAACAATATCTTTTCTTTTTGAGGCTCATGACTTGAACTGGGCCAAACAAATCCATGTGTAGCATTTGCAAACACTGGGTTGTTTTGGACTCTTCAATGGACTTGAAAGAACTTTTATGTTGTTTTCCTTTTAAACAGGAAATTCAATGTTCAGGGCATGAAAACAATTTTTGTGGTAGGCCTCTCACCAAACCATTTTTTGAAATTTTTGTGATTGTCTTAAGATTTGTGTGCCCCAGCCTTCTGTGCCAAAGTTCTGTCTCTTTGTTAGAGGCAGCTGAGAACAGACAGGCATCAGCTCTGGGACACTCTTTTGACATGTCAACAACATAAACATTGCCACTTCTTTGAGCAACAAGTTTATTTTGACCAGTTTTGATTATTGCTTCAATCTTTTTGACCATTTCTGGTCCAACAATCCTACAACAGTCTTTTGTGAAGAATGACCCAAATCCCTTGTCACTCATTTGGGACACACTCAGAAGGTTGAATTTTAGATTGTCTATTAGATTGACATTTTCAAATTTTACATTTCCAGATTGCACTGTTCCAGACCCCAGAACTTTCCCTTTACTATATCACCCCCTCCATGGATTTTAAAGTCTTTGAGGAGGGCTTTACATCCTGTCATGTGCCTGGAGCCTTCACTATCTACATACCAAAGACTATCAAAGCATGCAGAAGCTCCCTGCACATGAAGTAAACGGATTAGTTCATTAAGGTCTCCAAAGCCAACAAGGCTTTGGATGGGGTCTCAACAGTGTCTGGGATGGATGCAGAATGATGGACAGTGGTTAGGTCAGGAGTTTGAACTGTTTTAGGACAGTTCTTCTCTAACCACTGTTTTGGATCCTGACCAATCACCTGCTGGTAACCAAAAGGATGTCTGTTCACTTTGGGTTTAGAGGGCCTTTTGTAGGCCTCATAAACGTGTGGAATCCTTTGGTAAGACAGTTTTTCCTTGCCTTTTCTGAACTGATTGGCAGGGGGTGCATCAGTAACCTGAACATCTCTTTTGACAGATGTTTGGTTCAGCTGTTTTGTAACAGCTGTTTGGACTGGCACAAACAGTGGTTGTTTCTTGGTGAATTTGACAGATGTTGATGATGATGATGGACTCAAGGATGTTTTAGCAATGTACTCATTCTTTTTCACATCAAAGTTTTTGAGATACACACATGCTTGAGTTTTATGGTTTGTTTTACCACAAACAATACAGCTTTCTGCTGAAACAATGACACTTGTTTTGTTTAGATCATAAGCTTTTAAGTGGAAACAGTCTTTTGTTAGATGATTCCTTTTCTCACAAAATTCACAAAACAAGTTATCAATTTTTTCTTTCTTCTTTCTCTTTTCAGATTCCTTTGCAGTAGAGGTTTTAACCACTGCTGGGATATCTTTGAGAGGTATGACTTTAGCTTTTGGAGCTTTAGCACCATAAGTTGATGTAAAGTCCATTGGCTTGAAATTTTCAAGAATATCACACTCATCAGACCATTTTGGTTTAAACTGATGATCTTCAAGCTCCTTGAAAGTGGAGGATCCCATTGGTCTGGTAAGTGTGATTTTGTTACCAAGTTTGTCAGTGATTTTCACTTCTTGGCCATTCTTGTTTGTGGGGATGAGCTCAGTAGCTTCATCAGTGGTATGGACAGATTTTTCAAAAGCAATATGTTCATCATCATATTTTCTATAACCAACCCCAAATTTCACATTGCTTTCAATCTGTTTAGCAAGCATCACCTCATATCCTCTGCAGGATTCCACCCATCTTTCACAAGTAGTCTGGGTGGATTCCAACTCCTTTTTGCAAACTTGGTATTTTTCTACCATAGTTTGAAGTTGGGTTTTGGTTATGCTTTGCTCTTCTTTTAAACAGCTGATCTCTTTTTCCTTTTCGGTCAATTTGTTTTTAAGTTCTTTTAAAGACTTCTCAAATTTAACCTCATCAGTCAAGATTTTATCCCGAAGGTTTTCATTCACCTCTTTAATGTTAGCAAAAGCAATTATGCAATTGTCAGAACACAGTTTTTCAAGAACTTGAGGAGATACCTTGGCAGCTACCATCATTGCACAATCACATTGATGATCTTCTTCATCATCAGCTTTTACCTTCTTTTCCCCAGCCTTTTCTTCTTTCTCTTCTTCTTTGTCCTCTACGGACCATGGATCTGTCATTGGTTCAATCAGGGTACCTGAACTTTCTCCCAACAGTAGTTCACCAGCCACAGCAGTAACCACTGCTTCAGTCACCTCTTCCACTGTTTCAAAGCACTGCTGTTCCTCCTCAGTTTCAACCCCCTCCTGTATTGACTCTAATGCCATCAAACAAAACTCATCATGTGAAGAATCATTAGAAGCATAGAGTGCAAAATTTTCATCACTAAGATCATCAGGCATAATGCTCCAGTCAACAAACCCTTGAGTGAAAAAACTTTGTTGATCTGGTTGTGCTGCTGCTGGAGCAGTGGTTTGAGGTGCAGCAGTTTGCACTTGTACCTGGGGAGCAGGGGTTTGAACATATTGGATTTGTGGAACAGTAGTTTGGACATAGTGTACTGGCACAGGGGTAGCAGCATAGTGAGCAGTGTTCACTTGAGCTGCTGGGGTATACTGGGCATAGTGCACAGTGCTTTGGTTTTGAGGTCTAGGATTTGAGCTAGGATGAGTAATTATGGGACCAGTAGTTTGACTCCTACATTCCCTAGCGAAATGTCCCAACCTATTACACTTGTAGCACTTGATTTTCGATTTATCCAACCCAACCCTTAGATTCCCATGCAAACCTGGGAATTTTCGCCCTGTTCTCTTGTAAAATTTGCTAGTTCTAACACTTAGCAAAGGCAGTTGGTGCAGGATGTCCATTTCCTCTAAGTCAGTGGGATCGAAATGTTGTAAATCATTGAGTTCAAAGCTTAGATTATCTGACATCTAGTTTTCGTTTGCAGTGAATGCATAACTTGCAGAGTGAGGATCAGGGTTGTTAAAATTTGCACCAGCAGTTATGTCAATGAAGTGATCATAACCCTGATCCTTACCACTGCTCCCAGATTCTTCTTGACCCAGAAGAGCAGTATTACCGAAAGTGTAATCATCGGTAACTTTTCCTGACTCTTGTAACCTCCTTTTCTGGTTCAACTCCCTTTCGTAAGTCAGGAGTCGACCGTGGAGTTGGGTCAAGGTCAGATCCTTGAATTCAGGTGAGTTTCGGGTGACAAAAGCTATGGTGTCCCATTTTTCTGGCAGTGACCTGAGGAAACTGCTATTTTGAGTTGAGTTTGTAAAAGTAGTGTTAACAAGCCTCAGTTCACTGATGAGACAACTGAAACGCTCAAATTGTTGCGTTAGTGATTCACCTTTAACGTAGCAAAATGTTTCATACTGTTGGTTCAGGATTTCCCTATGTTTTCTATGACTTCCTCGGTTCCACCAAACTGTTCCTTAAGTGCCTCCCATAACTCTTTGGCACTGTTACAGTGTAACAGTCCAGCATATATCTCATTGGGCAGCGCTGATGCTATGATGCTAAAAGCCTTAGCATCTAGTTCGATCTTTTGAAAGTCGGTTTTGGTATAATTTTCAACTGGTTTTGGAACGAACTTTTTAGCATCTTCAGCGCTTGGCACTGAAGGAACATGGGGACCATAAATGACAGACCTCCAACAACCTGTGCTTTGTTGAGCGAGGATGTGACCCATCCTCCTCTGCCAGATGTTGTACTCATTTCTTTTTAGCATAGGTGGTTTAAAAAGTGAGCCGATGTTGTTTTTATCATCCTGAGATTGTGACGTCATTCTTGTTGTTTTACAGACACTGAGAAATCAACTTTAATGGTGATTAATCCTTGCTCTGTTTTTCAACGGACGAACAAACGATCAGTATCAACTGTTGTTGGTGCAATCATCTGTTGTCTTCGTCTTATGTCGAGTCTCGGGTTCGTTGCAATGCTGAACAAGAGTGATGTCATCATATATGATGATGACATCATATATGTGACATCATCATATACATCAACATATGAAGACAAAACAGAATTGTATCTTTTTTATGTTGACCGTTTGAAAAGAACCTGTCCGTTTGAATGTAAAGTTTGAAAGGGTTCCGTTTGAAGGGTTCCGTTTGAAATGATTATGTCATTTTCAAATGGAAGGGTCTTTCCTATAAATAGCCTTCAAACGAGTTCATTTGTAATGTTCTAGATTCCGACGCCGAGGTGCTGTCGAGGTGTCTCCGGTCTTGTAAATGTTCAGAGATTAATAAACGAGACAATTAATAGTGAATACAAGCTAAACGAAGACCGAATCAATGAATTCCGCCTCTGATTCGGTCTGAGCACTCTTCTGATCGACTCATTAGGTCGTTTCACGATCCTAGAAGTGGTATCAGAGCTCAGGAGGAAGAGTTCTTACCGTTTAGCTCGTTTTCGTTGGATTATTCTATCTTCTACACCTTCTTTTCAAAACTGAACAAGTTTTCACGGATAAAATCGGCTAAAATTTTCACAAAATGTGCGTAATTGTGTTTTGACAAACCCTTGAGAATATCAATTCAAAATTCGAAGTTTAACCGGTAAAAATAGCTGAAATATGGGTTCCGTTTGAACGAAGCATAGGTGTTCCGTTTGAAAATGCATACCCTTCTGTTTGAAATTTGATTCTATCGTTTGAAAACTAACCTTCCCATTTGAAACTGGTCGGTTCCTTTGAAAAAAACCATTACGTTTGAGTGTATCGTTTGAAACAGGACTGTTACGTTTGAAACTGATGTTCTGTTTGAACTTATCGTTTGAAATTGATCACTACCGTTTGAAAGTGTTCTGTTTGAAGCTATCTGTTTGAAAGCCTCACTTTGTTTGAGAGTTCACGTTTGAACTTATTGTTTGAAGACATGACCGTTTGAAACATATCACACTCTTTGAAAATGATTCAGTAATTCATGTGAAAGTTTATCGGATTGTGTGAACCGTTTGAAAAGTACATCGATTTGTGTGACACATCTTTCAAGGCTGTCAGTTTGCGTAAAAGAGATAGTAACGTGTATCAGTTGTTGGTTTGCATGTGTGTTGGACAGTTTACATGTGATATTAATCTCTTTTGAACAGTTGTCAGGTCTTGAAAATTAAAAAATTAGATCTCATATGTTGTTGCCAGCCTGAGTGTGTCAGTGTCACATGAATGCTTGGTTCAAGAATAAGGATTGTTTTGATATTAAGAGTTGTCAGCCGGATTTGTGTCAGCTCATGTGAACAATAGTCAACGGTCCAAGTTTCAACATATCAAACGGCCCAATCATATTAATTGGATATTTGAGTTTGTTGGATATTATCAATAGTTAAAACATTATATCATTAGACGACCCATTTGTCTTGATAGGCCCATTCATTCGTTAAATATATTCAGTAATTGATCGGATTGTTTGAACAGTTTGTGTTTGAGAAATGGAAGTGGTATTTGATGAAAAAGAAAACCATGATCTTGAAAGGATAAATGATTGGTATCGAGGGTATTTCAGTAGTCATTATCAAGGTTTGTCCAAGAATATTTGGGTTAACCGGTTCGATTGTTTTCTGTGTAAGAAAGATGAAAAATTAGATGATCTGGAGAAGCAATTTGATCGTTTGATTGACCATTTGAAAGAAAACAAGATAATGATATCAGAAGCTGAAAAGATATCAAAGTTTGCACATGCATTACCTGCAGAATGGGATGATTTTTTGAAAAACCTAAGTAAGGATTCTAGTTTTTCAAAATTATCTCTATATGAGTTCATCAGTAAACTTGAAAATCATAAATTTGAAAATGAAAAGAAAAGGAAAGCGTTGTTAAATGATATAGAAAATATTTTGGAGAAAATAAATGTGGATGTATTAATTGAAATGAAAAGAAGGGTTAATGTGTGTCTTGGGGCAAAAGATGTTATGAAATACGAGATGAAGAGGGGTTGTTATATTGATGAGAATATGAATCCTCTTGATTTCGTTAAAATTTTTTGTGCAGGAACATACAAGATGGATAAAGAGCAAGTTCAAAA
This sequence comes from Helianthus tuberosus, assembly GCA_030545235.1. Taxonomy (NCBI): domain Eukaryota; kingdom Viridiplantae; phylum Streptophyta; class Magnoliopsida; order Asterales; family Asteraceae; genus Helianthus; species Helianthus tuberosus. The sequence continues at coordinate 22,378,213 of CM060420.1, read as the reverse complement.
GAATGAAGAATCTGTGAAGATTGAATCCTCAAGTTCTGAATCAGTATGCTCCAAGTGTGACAACTTTAAGACTGACAATGACAAACTCTTGAAAGATGGAGAAAATTTGACATTGGAAGTCAAAAAGTTGAAGGATGAGAAGCAAATTGATATTAAACAGATTCTTGTTTTGAAGGAAACCTGTGTAAAGCTGAACTCTGAAAATGACAAACTGTTAAGTAACTTGAACAGTTTGACATTGGAAAATCAGAAATTGAAAGAAAAAGCAAAAGTTTTTGAAGAAAAAATTAAAAGTTTTGGAAATGAAAAAGTAAAAATTGAAAAAGATTTTCAAAGTCAAATAAAAATTTTAGAAGATGAGAGAGATTTATTTGGAAAAAACAAATTGAAATCAATTCTCATCTTGAAAAGATTATTCGACTTGAAAAAGTGGCAGAATGTGCTCAAAAGAAAATCAATGAATGGGAAGAAAAGTTGAAGGTGTTTGTGAATACTTCAACTATTCCTTGCCCAAAACCTTTTAATTCTGTTCCAATAAGTGACAATGTCACAAACTTTGAAAAAGTCAAAGTTGAAGATTGTGATGAGAAATCTGATGATGAAAATAAAAAATTCGAAAAACAAAAATTATTTTTGTAATTAAAAGAAAAGTTTCAAGAAACTGTTCCACAATCAACTGAAAAGGGAGAATGCTCTAAGCAAAAACCTTTGAAGAAGAAAGTGGAACAAAAACAAAAAGAGAAAATTTTGAAAAATGTTCAAAAAGATAATAAAAGCTCATCAGATCGATCATCCAATCGCAACGAAAAATTACAAAAATCGAAAAATGAAAACTCTAAAATTGTTGGCAATAAGTGGTGCAGGTTGGACCACAGTGCTCAAAAGTCAAATCCAGCAAACAAGAGGAGCAAGGATTATCACCAAGCCAAACAGTGCTATGATCTGAATGTTTGGACTGAAAATGGTGATTGGTACGATAACAGAGTGTGTTACCGATGTGGTTATCAAGGACACATTTCTGTTAACTGCCAAGGTTGGAATTATGAGACGAGGAGATGCTTTAACTGCAATATCAAAGGTCATATTGCCAGAGATTGCCCAAGGAGATCAAATGAAAGATTGAGGGTTAATTCTCAGAAAATGGCAAAGAAATCAGTCAATGTCAAGTCCAAAGAACAGAAGGTTCAAGAACCTAAAGTTCAAGAAAAGAAAGTGAAGCTTTCACAGGGGCAAAAAGACAGACTGAGGAAGAAGAGGAAGAAAGCGAGAGAGTATCTAGAAAAGATTTTGTCCTCGGGTTCACCGGATAGATTGAATAAGAGTTCTGATGAATCAACTCCCTCGATTGCAAAGTCAAGCAAGACGAATTCATCAGATACAAATCTGAGGATGAAAGAAGAAAAGAAGAAGAAGATAATGGTCGGCGATGAATCTGACATGTCAAAGTCAGACAAGCCACCATCAGGCAATGAATCTGACAGGTCAAAGTCAGACAAGCCACATTCAGGCAATGAATCTGGTGTGGTAAAGCCAGAAGAGCCAGTTGTTGAGGTAAAAACTGAGAGTTCTAGTCTAACAATGGATGAGGCAAACTTTCCACCATTGTTGAACAAGAATTCAAAAGCACCCAAGGACAGTCAGGCTTGGGTGAATTTGTTTAAATGAAAAACCTGACTTGCCGGAGTTCCCAGGTTGGTAAGCGTGGAACATGAATCGGCACATTTCTTGAGAAATTCACGAAAGTGATATTTCAACTTACAAGTGGTAAATCAAGGACATTAAATTGTACTTGATTTTCTACAAGTGATGTTTGTGGATTGATCTTAAAAATGATTAATCTTTACAAGTGGATTGAAAAGAACAAGATTATGTGATGACCCCGAACTTACAAGTGGTTGGTAAACAAAACTTATTTTCCGGAAAAACCATTTTGATTAAAACAAACTTAAGTGTTTTGAAATCACTATGGGAAAATAGTTTTTGTTGTGAGGGGGAGTTCTGATTGTTTATGCCAGGAGAATGGAGAATTGAAGTGATTCGATATTAGTTGTCATATTTGTGTACAGTTTGTTTTCAAATTTCCTAAAATGTGTTTGCATTTTAGGGGGAGTAAGAATTTTTAGAAAATCCAAAAACATTTGAAAATTTGAAAAAGCCAAAAACACGATAAAATTAAAAATGAGTTTTTGTTGCATAAAAGAGGAAATGATAGTACATCAGTGGACGATCACAGCATGCTAAAGAATTGGAAAGTAAAAATGTGATAAACGGTCTCACTGATGATGTGCCAGTAGGTTTTTGCACATTTAGTAGATTGTGACGAGATATAAACCTAAATTTCAAACTTGCTTGTTCTGTGGGTTAACACAAACTTGGATATATAGGTAACCCCTGAAATCTTGTTTGAAAGGTCCCTTATTCTGAGATACTAGGTCTTTATGCTCAGTGATATCTGGGGTATTATCCCGGGACTTCTGCTGAAAGAAATTTCTGATCTAGTCCCCGGATAATGCTTTCTGCAAATGCTTGAAATATAGCATCGCCCTCAGCAAGCTGATGAAACAATAAAATTGATAGTCACTGCTGTTGTAATGCAAAAGATCCTCTAAAGGGGACTCACCAAAAGTCGAAGCCGTCATCTCTCTGCGTATCGAAAGATCGACCTGAGCTCTCACGGCCCTCGTACTATAATTTATTCCCCTGACAGATATCATCTGTGGTATACTCACCTGTAAGACTGAATATTGGGATCTGGATACGGGAGTATATTCAAGTAGTGGGACACACGAATAAGTTCAAGAGCTTAAAACATTAATCAATGTATCTCGAAGCAATTGAACTTTGTGTGAAAATTTAAGTGGACAAACATACTGACAATCTAAGTGAATCGTTTAGAACTTAAAATGTAATGAAGCTTAACGGTGTTAGTGATTTGTCTCATAAACTGATATGATCCTCTTGCACGAACTCACAAAAATATGTTTGTACATATTTCATATCTGCATTTAATTTCTGTTATTGCATTATGTTTCATATTTTGAAAATTTCAAAAAGATTTTCGACAACTGATGTTGATGAGCTGATTTTCAAAATTCCAAGTGCTAAACAAGATGAACTGGTTTGGGAGTGTGTGTACTGAATTGAGAAATTTTGATTTAAGAAAGAAGTTGAGATTAGTTAATCAGGGTCATTAATTTGAATTTGATGTAACTATTACTAGTAAGTTTTTCTTATTGATTTAAGTGAAAACTTATATGGTGGTGAGAAAATGTGTGCAGGAGTTGATCTGAACAGAGTTAAAGCCAGGATGAAATCTCAAGGTGATAGCTAATTCCAGACAGCGATCCCATCATGATGAGAGGGGGAGTCTAACGAGGTTAGAGCCAAAGAGAAGATCCTGGTATATGTTAAGAAAGAGAAGAGACTGATAAAGACTGAAGATGCAAAGACTCGACACTTAAGACTCGTCAACATCTGAGGGGGAGTCTGTTGGTGCAATCATCTGTCGTCTTCGTCTTATGTCGAGTCTCGGGTTCGTTGCAATGCTGAACAAGAGTGATGTCATCATATATGATGATGACATCATATATGTGACATCATCATATATATCAACATATGAAGACAAAACAGAATTGTATCTTTTTTATGTTGACCGTTTGAAAAGAACCTGTCCGTTTGAATGTAAAGTTTGAAAGGGTTCCGTTTGAAGGGTTCCGTTTGAAATGATTATGTCATGTTCAAACGGAAGGGTCTTTCCTATAAATAACCTTCAAACGAGTTCATTTGTAATGTTCTAGATTCCGACGCCGAGGTGCTGTCGAGGTGTCTCCGGTCTTGTAAATGTTCAGAGATTAATAAACGAGACAATTAATAGTGAATACAAGCTAAACGAAGACCGAATCAATGAATTCCGCCTCTGATTCGGTCTGAGCACTCTTCTGATCGACTCATTAGGTCGTTTCACGATCCTACAACTGTTATGAGCTGAACTATTTACGTCAAAATGATTGTTAGATCAAATTTGACTGTCCAGGCTCTGATACCAATTGTTGGATCTGAGTTTGTTTCTGATTGTATTTTCTTTTAAAATTAAGATGGAAATGAAATAGTTGTGCAGCGGAATTAAGATGAAAACAAACTTTGCATACAATCAAACGAGAGTAATACTTTAATCAAACATCTTTACACAATGAATCGAAAGATTGAATTTGTTTCAACAACGATTACAATGATTGATGAATGAATGCAAACTCCCCCTCAGCCAGAGCTCAGTAGTTTGTTCGTGCAAAGAAGACGATGTGGTGAAAGAGCTAATAGAACAGTACAAAGTACTGAACTATTTATAGGCACTTGCAAACCACTGAGCATCTTAGCTGACGTCACCATGAAAGTGACATCTAACCTCCTAACAAACTCTAACCTCTGATCTATACAAACTCTGATGTACTAACTACTGCTATTACATTTCTTTACATAAAAGACACTTAAACAGCTGCTGCATCCTTCCACTGCTGTGAACCCAGCAGTGCCTGTCCGGATCAGCAGTACTTGACTCAAGGCAGTAGATTGAGTCAGCAGAGCTTTAGTCTTCCATCAGTCTTTGACATTGGTCAGTAGATGCAAAGCAGCAGTTGTAGGCCAGCACTTAGAAAGATCAGCAGATAGGAGGTCAGCAGATATAAAACCACTTTCAAGGGGAGAGATTTGCATGAACTAACTGTAATCGTCTGCTTATTCTGGATCCACTGCTCTGATCCAGTTTTGGCTTTAATTATCTGTTCCTCTGATAGGGTTCAATCCCAACACTAATGGTGTTGGATCTTTGCAGGATGCAGGTATGATATCAGCATTTTCTAGAGAGCTTCAAAAACTGAAGGACATGATATCCAGTGTACCTGGGGTGGTTCAGCCAATTCCTGAAGTATCCCAGGACAGCCACAGGATATCCCAGTTTGCGTATCCCATTTGTGTTGCTGAAATCCCAAAAAGATTTCAAACCCCCAACATGAAACTCTATGACGGAACTACGGATCCTGAGGAGCATATTGCCCAGTATAGGGAAAGGATGGAAATCAACCCTATCCCTCCAGATCTCAAAGAAGCATGCTTGTGCAAGGGTTTTGATTCTACCTTAACAGGATCAGCCTTAAAATGGCTCTTAAATGTCCATCCTCACTCAATTACTTAATTTTCTCACTTAATTAGTTTATATAATAGTCAATTTTCTTGCAGCCGGAGTTTTGAGAAATTAACTAGTGACCTTTACTGGATAACTCAAGGACCTCAGGAATCCTTGAGGGATTATGTGAACAAGTTTAGTGGGGAATCCTTGGATATCCCACATCTTGATGTTGCAACGGCCGTGCAAGCCTTCAAGATGGGGTTGCAAAAGGATTCTCAATTTTATCAGGATCTTGTAATGAATCCCTGCAGGAATCTGGACGAAGCTCGTAACAGGGCTTTAAGATACATTCGGCTGGAGGATGATAAAAAGATGCAAGAGAGAATGAATTCGTCCATGACCTATGAGTCAACCAACAGGAAATCAGAGTCCTCGTATAAACCATATTGCTCAAAGCCATATGGCAGAAATGATAGCAAAAAAGTGAATGTTGTTGAAGACAAGGATCCTGAGGAGTATCCTGAGTTGTATGAATATTGTTTTTCTGTTAACATACCTGAACTAATGTATGCTATGAAGGGTTTAGGAGACAAAGCAAGATGGCCCCGAAAGAATCAACAAAAGGCTGATTGGAAGGACAAGTCCAAATGGTGTGCCTTCCACGAAGATTTTGGACATGTTACTGAGGATTGCATTACTTTAAGAAAGGAAATAAGCTATCTCTTGAGTAAGGGATATCTGAAGGACCTCTTGGGAAGAAAGAAGAATAAGGGCCAGGATTCTGAGAAGGATCCTGAATGTGCAGCATCACCTCCTGCGGATGCAAAAATAATTAACTTTATTTCATGAGGATCCGACATCCGCGGTACATCATATTCTGCGGCGAAGACACACGCGAAGGAAGCCAAAGCAGAGAGGGGAGATAAGACAACTAGGATGTCAACCCTCACGACTGACAAAGTGATCACGTTCGATAATGATGACATGGATACTGTCCAAAATCCTCATCATGATGCTCTAGTAATAACGTTATATGTTGCTAACCATTTTGTGCGCAGGATATTGGTGGATAATGGCAGCTCAGTTAACATAATTCAGCTGGAAACGTTGAAAAGGATGAATGTATCCCCGATGGATATTACTTCGAAGTCCACTGTGCTCGTTGGTTTCAGTGGAGAAGCTAGAAATACCGTAGGAGAGATAAAGTTACCCGTATATATTCAAGGGGTCAACTCAATGCAGCGCTTTTGCGTCATGGACTCCATATCCTGCTATAATATTATATTAGGTAGGCCTTGGATCCATGATATGAAAGATGTTATGTCAACCTACCATCAATGCATCAAGATCCCTACTCCTTGGGGAGTTGTCAAGGTGGAAAGTGATCAACAGGAAGCAAAGGAGTGTTATTCTTCTTCGATGAAATCATCAACAAAGCCTAGTGCAGCATAGCAATTAAAGATTCGAGGCCAGGATAACATGGAGGCTTCAGAGCAGGATGTAAAGAAAGTTATCCTGGATCAGAATAATCCGGATATCTCGGTGCTCATGGGAACCAATATCCCTCAGGATATTGAAGATCAATTGACTAAATTTTTGAAATGCAGGAAGTCGACGTTCGCGTGGAAGCACGAGGATATGATAGGCATTTCCAAGGATATTATAACTCATAAGCTCGGTATCGACAAGTAATTCAAGCCTGTCCAACAAAAGAGAAGGAAATTTGCCCCGGAGCGAAATCTGATCATCCAAGAGGAAGTTGAAAGATTACTAAGGAGCAAGTTGATTAGGGAAGTGAAGTTTCCTAAATGGCTGGAAAATGTAGTTGTGGTGAAAAAGAAAAATGGGAAGTGGAGAGTTTGTGTAGATTACACAGACTTAAACAAAGCTTGTCCCAAAGACCCATTTCCTCTTCCTCATATTGACTCAATGGTGGATGCTACTGCCGGCCATGAGATGTTAACCTTCTTGGATGCATCCACAGGATTCCAGCAGATCCAAATGGAACCTTCAGACCAGGAGGATACTGCCTTCATGACACCAAAAGGTATCTATTGCTACACTGTTATGCCCTTTGGTTTTAAAAATGCAGGTGCAACATATCAAAGATTGGTGAACATGATGTTCAAAGACAAGTTGGGGGACACTATGGACGTGTACATCGACGACATGGTAGTAAAATCTAAAAAGGCTGAGGATCACCTCCAGGATATTATGGGAGTATTTGATATCCTGGATCAGTATAACATGAAGCTAAATCCTGCTAAGTGCCATTTCGGAGTAGGGGCATGAAAGTTTCTAGGATATATGGTGACTAAAAGAGGGATAGAAGCAAGCCCAGAACAGATCAAAGCCATCTTGGATATCAAATCACCCTCTAACATGAAGGATGTTCAACGGTTAATAGGGCGAGTAGCAGCATTAAATAGATTTATTTCAAGATCCTCAGAAAAATGCAAGGAATTTTATGATATCTTGAAGAAGGATAAGAAGTTCGAATGGGGAGTGAAGCATGAAGCAGCCTTGCAGGATTTGAAGCAGTATCTTTCAACTGCACCCCTATTGAAGAAGCCTGAGCATGGTGAACCATTATCCCTATATCTTGTAGTATCAGGGAATGTAGTAAGTGTTGTACTTGTAAAGGATCATAAAGGTCAGCAGTATCCTGTTTATTATGTTAGTAAAAGTTTATTAGATGCTGAAACTAGGTATTCTCACTTAGAGAAATTGATATTAGCCCTAGTTATGGCATCAACAAAACTTAGACATTATTTTGAAACACATAGGATTCACGTTAAAACCAACTATCCTGTTAAAAATGTGCTTAGGAAACCCGAGATGTCAGGTAGGATGGCTAAATGGTCAGTGAAATTAAGTGCCTTTGATCTAGTGTATGAGCCTAGAAATACCATAAAGTCTCAGGCTTTAGCTGACTTTGTGGTTGATTTCAGTAGTGACATTCAAAATGAAGTAGACCTAGAAGTACAACAGCTAGGAGAAAACTTAGAATCCTGGACGTTTTATACTGATGGTGCGTCTAATGTAAGAGGTGTAGGTTTGGGTATACTACTAAAATCGCCGCAAGGGGACATATTACACCAGGCTATTAGATGTGAGTTTCCTGCCACTAATAATGAATCAGAATATGAGGCTTTAATTGTAGGATTAGAATTGGCTAAAAGTATGAATATCAAGAGTTTGCAAGTATATGTCGATTCTTTGTTAATTACTAATCATTTTAATGGATCATATGCAGTTAAAGGTGAGAAGTTAATCGAGTATCTCGAAATTCTCAAAAAATTAGCAGGATATTTCGATATTTTCACACTTGAACAGGTACCAAGAGAAGATAATGCTGAAGCTGATCACTTAATTGCTTTGGTAATTTTTTACCAAAACAATTTCGAGTACAATTTGCTATTCTCTAAACTAAGTAATGCATGACAAAAAATTAAAAGAGAACACCAAATAAGTCAAAAGGTGGTTATATTATTAACATGTCGAAAGTTGTGCTTTTGGTTTCACCTCAAACCAAGGCCTATCCGCCAAAAGCATGATTAGTTTTTTACCATATTTACGTAACGGTTGAAGGTTTCATCTCAAAACGAGACCCATCCGCCTCCAACCGTTGCATCATTCAAAACAGATTATACTAATCGATGACCAAGGGCTTCATCCTGAAACCCAGGACCCATCCACCTTTGGTCTTCATATTGTTCTAGTGCAGGAAATGTAAATTGTTCAAAGATAGGAAAAGTAAATTGTTCAAACAGACCGCAACCATTGAATTTAAAAAAAAGTGGGCTCCGGCCTTGGCACGTATATCCATCATCGCCCACTTCGCTGCCTCTAAGGGGCAGCTCCTCCTTCCATCATGACCTCATCAGCAGCATCCTTCCCAGCATTTCCTCCAGCATCACCTTCAGCATCACCTCCAGCATCACCACCAGCATCACTATCAGCATCCTTCGGAACGCCAGCACCATCCACCTTCTTGGCCACCTCGGCAGGCTCCTCCGCTGTGGGCTTCACAGTAGGTTCTACAGGATTACCACCAAGATCTTTCAGCTTCATCTCCCAAGCCTTGGTATTCCATGAAGGGCATTCAACACCCAAAGCCATGGCCTCGTAAGCCATTTTCAGTCTGGCCTGGAGGAGGGAGATGATAACTGAATTCTTAAGGCTCTCCCGATACGAAGCCATATCTTGCTCATGTTGAACTTGGGCAGCGTCGGACTTAGCTTGAGCCTCCTGGGTAATCTTCTGGATGGCAGACTGGTGCTCTTGAGTCATTTCCTTGTACTTAGCTTCGTAGTGTTCCGATTTGGCGGTGGCAATTGCTGCTTGATCTACAATGGTTGCCTCGGCCTTCTTCAGTTTGCTCTCTAACATGGTGTTCAGGCCACATGCGTCTTCATAGAGGAATACCAGGCGTTCGAGACCCTGCAAAATAAAGAAACAGGTATTAACTTTAGTTAACTTTTATAACCAGCATAGGGTGCAGGATATAGGTCCAGGATACTAACCTGGTTGAGGAAGCCTGTCATGAATTTGCTGGATTCCATAAACCCGTGGTTCTCAAATGGGAATACGTGGGGTGTAGCAGGATGCTCTACTTCCTTCCTCTTCCGGGAGGTGGAGGCTCGGGTCCTAGATGCTGGAGGAGCTTTGGGAGCAGTAGCGGTCTTCAAACCGGTAGGCTTTGGTGTGGCAGCTGGCTTCAGGTTGGTCTCTTGCTGGGCAGGTGCGAGGCTGGAATAACTGTCCAACTCCTCGAGTTGGAAGCCTTCGAGGTTAATGACCGGCACTGAACAAAGGAAGAAATGTTTAGTTTGTAACACTTATGCTTTATAATTAATCTAATCATATGCTTACCAGACATCTCTGAGCTTGATTTTTGCCTTGAGTTTGTGAGAGACAGGGAGAAGGTTCTTTCACTAGCAGGAAGTCGGTAGATCCCTTTGATCATGGGTTCCGATTCCGCGCTTGGGGTGCTAGGTCTCTGAAATTCGCTGCACAAAATATCAGGATATCAGTCAAGGATATAGTTTGAGGATACATTTGGGGATATTCCTAAAACCCTAAATCCTACCCTTGGTTAACCATCTAACTGGCAGATCAAAACCCTTGTCAATAGAGTCCCTTTTAACGAAAAAGAACTTTCGTTGCCACTGGTCTTCGTTCTTGGTGGCCTTAAGGATTAGGGGGTTCTTGGAAGTGGAGAACAAAAGAAAGCGGTTGTTGCCATGCGATCTCAGTCGGTATGCTATGGGACGGTTTTCGATGCATAGGTCAGGGTAATGGCGGGATTTAATTTGGTTTAACACCATTAAAACTCGCCACACCATTGGCATAGTCTGGGCATAACTGAGGCCGGTAAGCTAGAAGAAACGAGAGATAAAGGGTGGAAATAGGTACCGGAGTCCCAAAGAAAAGGGATAGGCGAGAAAGCAGACCCATTCGTTTGATGACGCATCTGATAGGACCTCCCGATCAAAAGGGCGAATAACCACTACGGTAGGAAAGGCACTGGAATCATTCAAAGCGGCGATATCGGCATTGTTGAAAGAGCAGATCTCATTTTGTGGTTCTGGGATGAGGTTTTGACTCGTGAGGGTTGTGGCCGGCTCGTTTGACCGTGATCTTGTTCGAGATGCCATAAGGGGTATCGACCAAGAAACAAGAAATTCAAAGAAAAGAAAAACAGAGAAGAAAAGAGTAGAGAAGTACCTGAGATTTGCTTGAGGAGTAATGATCACAATGCAAAATATTTCGGCTAATTATAGGCTAAGTATAAGGGGGTAAAGAGTAAATATCGCATTGGAAGTTGCACATAGTCATTTCAAGAGTCCAGTCGTATTGATTGCCTCGATCCAGGTGATAAAGTTTTAAAATATATCCGTTGGATTGGTATACCAACAGATATATTTTGGGGACAATTGTTATGGGTGAATTTCTGCTTATATATCCTGACTAATATTCTGGCTTTGATTGTTTATTTGTGATCAGGATACCGGATCAGGATATTGGTAACATTCTGATACGATATCCTGGTACTAACCAATTAGCTCACATGCAGATTATTGTAACAAGCCTCCAACGGTTAGAAGGACTTCTTCCCCTCGAGACTCGGGCAAATCAGTTAGCTTGTAGACGTTGAACCCGGAGGAAGTGGACTACAACGTTTACTTGAGGAATATTCGAAGTATCCCGGTTTAATAGGGTAGTTTGTTATTTTCTTTTACTATAAATAGGTTGATCAGATCAGGTTAAGGCACACATTCTTACGTACACTTTTTCTCTCCTGTTGCAAACAATCACTACACACAAACACTTGTACTCGAATTACATTGAAACACCTAGTTGATTCGCATCATATCCTGCACTGTATCCTGATATTTTAAGTAATAGAAGAACAAGGCAGCTGCGATTTTCAGCTCCCGAGGTTTTGTGCCGGCGATCTAGATTGATCAAGGGCTTTCCTCGTACATCCTGTGTCGTCCTTTACATTTTCGCTCATTGTTTGATCATAGACACAACTCTATATCCTGAGCCGTATCCTGAAACTGTTTTTGCAAATAACTTGACTAGCATATTTTCAACACACATTTCTAGCAAACTACCTCACTTAACTAATTTGATCACTTAATTGCTTCGGTAATTTTTGATCAAAACACTAAGGATTTATGGACGTCGAGGAAGATTAACATGTTGGTGTCGGAGGACAGATTCCGGGGAGTAGAAATTAAGTAACTCGGGGGTATGTACGTTTTTTTGATTTTCAAGACGACCTTCGAAACGGACATTTTCAGGGCTAACGCCGATTGTTGTGGGTGGTTCCTCAACATTGAAATCTCGAAGGGTCAGTCGTTCGAATTCGAAAGGGTGGCGTGGGTTAATATACATGGAATACCATTACATCTATGGGAGAATGAAGATTACGACTCAGTCGGTAGGTGTTTTGGTAAGGTGATACATGCGTCTCAAATTCAAGAGGAAGATAATGATCTTACGGTAGATCGTGTAGGAATTCTTACGGATAGAAGGGGCAGGATCGAGGAAGAAGTGACCGTGAGGTGCGAAGATAAGAAATTTCGGGTGTGGGTGGAAGAGGAGAGGGAACACTAGACTCCGGATTTCATCAATGAAAGTTATGTTACGAGCGAGGAGAAGGATAGCTGGGATCTGTTGCCTGAGAGGAGGATGTCTGGCCGTCGGCGGAGATCGGAACTGGTGGGTCGCCGATCGACGCCGTAAACCCGATGTATGATATCAATGGAACCCGTTCAGTCGGTGTAGGAACGGGCGGAATGAATGTTATTAAGGTTGATATCAATGGAATCCGTTCGGTTGATGTCGACGTCGGAGTTGCGGAATTTGTTAGACCTAAATATATTAACAGTAGTGTGACCCCTGCGGTTGAAGGACGTCCAGTGTTGTCGGCGCAGGCGCCAGCCGCCGAAACTGGTGAAGTTATAGGAGAAGCGGAGAAGTCAGCAACCAATAAAGACAAAGAGGGTCCCGAGGTGTTTCGTGAAGGTAATGAAGAGGACTTTAATGTAGACTATAATAGACACATGGACGTTGATGCCACATTTAAGAATGCATTGGGGGCTGAGAAAGAAAAGCATAGGGTTTTTAATTTTATGCACAAGGAAAAGGAAGGTGGGGATGAGAGAGAGGACGAGACATTGATGGAAAAAGATAGAAATGTGGGTTTTAGGGTAAATCTTTTTAGAAGTGGATCTAGTGTTGGAACCAGAAAATTTAGAAAGCCCAAAAAAGGTAGTATTTTTGTGGAAAAGGATAGTGGGTTGCCTAGACCAAAAAAAAGGTTTAGACAAAATGACCCGTTCGATCTTAACGAAACGATCGGTATCGTCGATAGCAGCGACAACGAAGAGCAGGGACTCAACAACATTCAAGTCAAAGGGTTCGATGGGACGACTATGTTTAAAAATTCGTTAGGAAAAGATATAGATTTAGAGGTGGAAAAAGAAAAAAATAATAATATATTGGTAGAGGACCTGAATAACAATCCAATTGAAGAGGAAGTGAACATTGTTAAGGAGACACAAGCTACTTTTATCATGGGGGAATTGGTAGGAGTTAATCTTCATAACCATGAACATTTGATCAGAGAGGCGATAAGGGAAGGAGGAATTCAAGCGGTGACAAGATGAATTTTCTGTCTCTAAACGTTAGAGGTTTAGGGGAAGGGGTTAAGGATAAAGCGGGGTGGATTAGAGAGTTAAAAAAGAATAATGGGATAGATTTTATGGCGATTCAGGAGATTCAATTTAGCGACATAACAGGTATCATGTTCGTAAAATTCTGGGGTGTTGGCAAATTTGAGATGGACCATGTTCCGGCGGTTGGAAGATCTGGAGGGGTGGTGAGCATTTGGGATCCTAGCGTTTACAAGGTACATGATTCTATTAAACGTCCTAATTTTCTGTTAACTTTGGGTGTCCTGAAAGGGAGTAATAAGGCGTTAAACAGTATTAACGTTTATGCTCCTCAAAAAGTCCCTAAAAAAGGCTTTATGGGATGAAATTGTGTCGGTTTTGGGTAACTACACGGGGCAGTGGGTTATTTTGGGGGATTTTAATGCGGTTCGATGGAAGGAAGAAAGAAGAAACTCTATCTTCATAAAAAACTGTGCGTCTAACTTTAATAATTTTATTTCCGATAATGGGTTAAGGGAATATGATATGAAAGGGCGGAAATTTACGTATATTAATGATAATGGTAACAAACAAAGCAAAATTGATCGTGTATTGGTATGTCAAGATTTTTTCTCTGAATGGCCGGTAGCTTGCCTGAGGGCTTTACCGAGGGTGCACTCGGATCATTGTCCGATTATTCTGGTTTGTGCGGAAAAAAATTATGGCCCCAAACCTTATAGAATCTTTCAATTCTTGGATGGAGAGAAAAAATTTCGATGATGTGGTTAATAAGGCGATTGTTAATATGGAGGGGGGAGGGGATCCGGATGTGGTGCTTATGAAGAGTTTAGAGCAATCAGGGAGGGTATCAAAAAATGGAAAAAGTTGGTTTTAGTCAAGGAGGGGATACGAAAAGGGCTCTAAAGGAGGATTTGGAAAAACTAGATGAATTGTCTGAAAGTAGAGAGTTGTCAGAAGATGAGGAATGGGCCAAAGTGGAATGCCTGAAAGGTATTAAGAAGTTGGAAGAGTATAAAGTCAAGGATCTCAAACAAAGAGCGAGGATTAAGTGGGATTTAGATGGAGATGAAAATTCGGCTTTCTTTCATGGGTACATTAATAGTAGAAGGGCTTGTAATAATATTATGGGTCTCATGATTGATGGTGTGTGGACGTCCAAACCTGCTTTGGTTAAAAAGGAGATTATGAGATTTTATAGAAATACGTTCAAGGAAAGATTAAAGGACAGGCCTAAACTCATTTGTCATAATTTAAAACGTTTGGCGGCAGAGGAGGCTGCTTCTCTAGTGCTTCCTTTCAGTAGTGAAGAGATCAAGAGTGCAGTGTTCGATTGTGGGGCGGACAAAGCTCCCGGACCAGATGGTTTTAACTTCAAATTCATCAAAAGTACTTGCCTTTTTTTGAGATTGATTTCTCTAACTTGTTAGCTTCTTTTTACAGTAAAGGTAAGATTTCGGAGGCTTGCAGTTCTTTTTTTATAACGCTTATCCCGAAGAACAAAGATCCTTTGGGATTAAAAGATTATAGACCGATTAATCTAATTGGGGTGATAAGCAAGACTATCTCTGAGATTCTTGCAAATCGGCTCAAAAAGGTGATCGGGAGTATCATTTCAGAAAATCAGACGGCATTCCTCAGAGACAAGTACATTCTGGACTGTCCCCTAATGGTTAACGAAATTATTGCTTGGATTAAAAAAGAGAAAAAAAGGCGTTCTTGCTTAAAATTGATTTTGAAAAGGCGTATGACAATGTTAATTGGAGGTTTTTATTGGACATCATGGGGCAAATGGGTTTCCCTAGTTTATGGTGTAAATGGGTGGAAGGGGTTCTTTCCTCGGCTACGTCCTCGGTGTTAGTCAATGGGTCCCCCACCTTTGAGGGAATTAGGCAAGGAGACCCTCTGTCTCCGTTCCTGTTTCTAGTGGTCATGGAAGCTCTCTCTAACATTCTTGACAAAGCGGGGATAGAGGGTCGGTTTAAAGGTATCCAAACGCCTAATAATGGTCCGAAAATATCACATCTTTTTTATACGGATGATGCCCTCTTGCTGGGGGAATGGGATAAGGATAATGTGGTGAGCGTGACTAGATGTTTGAGAATTTTTTTATCTTTGTTCAGGATTAAAAATTAATTTGAATAAATCTAACTTATACGGGATGGGGGTGGAAAGCGGCGATATTAATGATATGGCCAAGGTTGTGGGGTGTAACACATATAATATTCCATTATCTTACTTGGGGATTACGATGGGGGCTAACATGAATACAATAAGCAACTGGACTCTAATAGTTGAGGTTTTTGATAAAAGATTGTTGATTAATTCAGTGTTAGAAAGTCTTCCTATCTATTATTTGTCGCTTTCTAAAGTCCCTATTAGGGTCATCAAGTTGTTGGAAGCTAAAATGAGAAAATTTTTGTGGGCGGGCTCAAATGATTATAAAAAAATAAATTGGGTGGCTTGGGAGTGGCTAACGTGGCCTAAATCTAATGGGGGGTTGGGTATTAGTCGTCTCAAAGAGGTCAATATGGCCCTTTTGGTTAAATGGGGTTGGAGGTTCAGGGTCGAAAATCACAATTTATGGAGGAAAGTGGTCGATGCTTGTCATGGAAAAATAAATCAGAGAAGTTTTCTTCCATTCAATGGTAATATGGGAGGGTGTTGGAAGAACATTGTAAAATCGATTTCTTAATTTAAAATTAAAGGGAAGGGTTTAAATCACTTGGTTTTCGGTAAGGTAGGAAACGGGGAAGATATTAGGTTTTGGATCGATACTTGGGAAGGAGAAATCCCTTTTATGGAAAGATGGCCACATCTGTTTTGGTTGGAAATATTTAAAACGTGTAGGGTTACAGATAGAATGGTTATGAGCAGGGGAAACGTTGGTTTAACATGGAATTTGTCCAGAATGCCGGAGACGGACGTGGAGCTGAAGGAGTGACAGGAATGTAGGGAAATTCTTAATAAGGTGACTCTCAACACCACTAAGGATAGGTGGGTGTGGAATGTTGATAGCGAAGAGGAGTTTTCGGTGAAGGCTGTAAAAAAGGCCTTAATTACCCAAAGGGGATATAGCCAGCTTCCTCATTTTCATTGGTGTAAATGGGTTCCAATTAAATGCAACATTGTGGCTTGGAGAGGTAACTTGGATAGGCTTGCTAGGAGAGTGAACTTAAGAAGAAGGAATGTGGACATCAGTTCTGTCTTATGTCCCTAGTGTAATGAGTTTGAGGAAATAGTGGAGCATCTTTTTACTGCTTGTTCGGTGGCAAATCGGGTGTGGTCGGAGTTAAGTGCTTGGTGTAAAATCCCTCTGATATTTGCTTTCAACTTCAAAGACATTCTGGATTTATATAATTATTCTCAAGCTAGTAAAAAGGCTAAAAAAATCATCCAAGGGTTAGTGATTATCTCATGTTGGTGCATATGGAAAGGAAGGAACAACATGATTTTCAATCAAATCAGTCATAGCCCGCAAGAGATTGTGAGGGAGATTAAATCTAGAGGGTATAGTTGGTTCAGAAATAGAACGACTTGTAATTATATTGGTTGGGGTGACTGGTGTAAATACCCTATCTATATGTTGTATTTTTCTGCCCTTTGCCCGTTTGGGTCGGGGGTGTGTGTTGTTTGTTTGGCATTTTGCCCGTTTGGGTCGGAGGTTGTTTCAATGAAGTTCTCTTTTAAAAAAAAAAGTTGAACATAAAAAGGGACATTTTTAATTTAAAATCATCTACATTTTTATGCCAAAATGTATGATTGATTTTGGATTATAACAAGAGATCTTTCATGATAAGTTAAATCACATCAGGTGAACCTATGCATACCTTATTAGGATTCATCGGATTAAGAGAAATGAAGCAAAATAGTATTGATTTCTTTTGCTAAGATTGGCTTTTGTAGATTGCTACTTTGGATTGCTGCTCATTCCTTGTATATATTTAAGTGTTTTTTTTTTAATTAATAGCTAGCATTTACTCATGTATTTAATAAATGCAGCAAATTTAATCATATATACAATCCAACATTTTTTTAATTTTAAAAAAGGGAAAATATGCATTAAACTTAATTTTGTTAACAAGAAACTTTAAAATGAGTTGGGCATTGTAATATGATAAATAATGCTATATGAAATTATGCATTTATATTTAGAGAGTGAAAGAGAGACAAACACACATATACATACATATGTATATATTTATAAATATGTGTGTGTCGATACATATGTTCCTTTTTCACATTTAAGTCATGTGTGGATATATGTGCCAAGTATTCTACCATCATAACAATAGTGACAGAAAAGGACAACCGAACATTACATAGAAGTTTTTGTGAACTTAGACCGCCCGTAGTGGGGCGTTTTTTTTTAAAAAAAAATTGCAAAATAACGCCGTATAACGCCCAAACCCCCATTACATGGGGCGTTTTGGGGCGTGATTTTTGAAAAAAAATCCCTCCGGCGTTTTAATTATAACGCTTAAAAAAGAGATGGGTCCCATTCTTGACCGTTTGACAACGGTAACATTGTTTATTTTATTTTTTTATTATTTAAACAACCCAACCGCAAACCCCGTACAACTTTCAAGACATGGACCCGAGCTTTTTAACTTACGCGGCTTACTTGAGTGGCGCCAATTTCGGCTATGGTCAAGCCGGCGGGTCTCATCCGTCACAACCCGAAGCCGAACCCGATGTGGAAGTCGTACCGGAGACGCAACCCGAACCGGTGCAAGAAACATCGAAACACGGCAAAAGGTCGCATAAAAAGAAGGAAAAGGACGCACCGCGGCGTACAAAAAATATCATTAAATGGACGATGGAAGAGGAATTCACGTTGACTCGGGCGTTTGTCGACATTTCGGAGGACGAAGAGACCGGTAACTATTTTATATAAATATTATTTTACTTATTTTGTTACTTTAATTTTTAACATACAACTTATTATTATTATTTTTTTTTTGTAGCAAACTTTCAAACGGGCCCGGTTTTTTGGGATAGGGTTCGTGCACTCTTCTATAGCACGTGGGGTCAAGGCGAACATCGGGACAAAGATTTCATTTCTAGCAAATGGACCGACATCAACAACAAGTGTCATGCGTTCCAAGAAGTCTTCCAACGTAACTACGATAATCGGCCGAGCGGTGAAGGTGACGTGGGGGTTTTAACGAAGACTTTGGAGGAGTTCGAGAGGACAAAATGCCCTTTCACGTACTATAAGTGTTGGGAGCTACTACGAAAAAGTCCAAAGTGGGCGGTAGTTAATCCAATGACGTCTAGTAGTAGACGTCGGGCTAAAAGGTCAAAAACATCATCCTCCGTTGACCCGTCAACTCCGACATCGGATGCCCGCAATGTTGATTTAAATGAGGCGGTGGACGTTGACGAGGGAATTCAAGAAGAGTTGGTCCAACCCACCGGTAGAAGAAAGGGAACCGGGAAAAAAACGGTCGAGTCGTCTTCCGATCTCGAGTTAAAGGAAGATTTCGAGGAGATGAACCGTCGTCTCCAAGACATTCGCGACCTCGGCTACAAACGTTGGGAGATTATGCAAGAACGAGTGTCCGAAACCAAAAAGTTTAACGAGATGCAAGACGCGAGGCAAATGGAAAAGGACATTGAGTTTTTGTCCAAATCGACCGACCACCTCCAAGGCGACGCGTTAATCCTTGCGCAAATGCGTCAACAAAAAATTCGAGAAAAATATGAACTCTAGATCATGTTATTTTTTTTAACTTTATTTTTTCTGTTTTTTTTTATTTTCTTTTTTTTATTTTTCTGTTTTTTTTTTCTGTTTTTCAGTTTTTTTTTCAGTTTTTTTTTATTTTCAGTTTTTTTTTTATTTTTATTTCAAGTAATGTAATTTTATTTTTAAATTAATGAAGTTTTTTTATGTTTTAAATTAAAAAAATAATTGTGAAATGATTGTGAAATGATTGAATGGGGGTTATTGGCATAATGCCCCACTACGCCACTTTTTCTATAATGCCCCCTTGCTGACTAGGACGCCACATGTCGGATAATGCCCCATGGTGGGGGCATTATAAGGTGTTACCACTACACATGGTCTTAATAATAGAGCTATTCCAAAATATAAAAAGTAACTGCGTATACTTTGTTTTAGTTCTTATAGTAAACTCAATAATATATGCAAAGAAACATCCCTTAAAGGAAAAGTAGATCATTTAGCATATATATATAAGGATTAAAACATATACAACACATTAAAAGATAAACAACTATTCTCCCATTATTAGGGTGCACGGGGCACATGCAGTGACCCCATGCGGTGACCCCATGCGGTGACTTCAGTTACCGTGCGGGTACACCGCCACCATCCAAACTTTACCGCGCGGGGATGGCTTGGCTCGGTGAGTGGTCACCGATTGAGAGAGAGGAGAGAGAGAATGGGTGATTGGTTGTCAACGTGGGTCCACCCTTTTTCCACCAAGTATATTTTTTTCTTCTTTTTTTATAAAAAAATAATTGTGTGAGTGGAGTGATGCCAACGTTTGAGTGCAAAATGGGGACTTAAGAGGGGAGTTGACGTGGCACGTGCTGATTGGGTGTGTATAAGAGAGGTCACTCCACTCTTAGAGGAGTGCCCCTCTCACCCTGAGTTTGAGAATAGGAAAATAGGCAAGGCTGTTGATACAACAGTTTACTAGATGTTTATGATGATCCACATAAGTAGTTAAATATGTTCTTTGGTGTGGTATAATTGTTCATTAATGTTTAAAAACACGTCACTTTAGTTTAACCTCTGGATAAGTGTGTTAAAGCTGTGTATAAATGTATCAAAGTGATGCATACGCCATTGTAGTTTTTAAATGTGTACATTATTGTTTTGAAGTTGTGAATCAGTATGTTTAAGTGGTACACTAACTTTTTTGGTGCATGCATCGGTGTGTTAACATATTACTTTACAAATATCTCACTTTTAACACTTGTATTTGATTAGATTTGAAAACGTCTCAAAAGAAAGTAAGAAACACAAAGCTCTACGATTTCATTTTTTGTTATCTGTTATTAATAAATTCGCTTTAAATTGTGCATCATACTCACACCAAGTTGGAAAATCTGTTAGGTAAAAGGCTAAAAAGGTACTTACATAATTCATACATAGAATTATTTGATATGTTTTGAACACCCGAGAGAACTATAATAGAAACTAGTATTTTGTCCGCCGCGCGTAACGCCAACGCGCGACGGGTAGAAACATATAGTAAAACAAAACACCATTTGTAAAACGCAGTGCATAAAAGACAATTACAAAAAAGTGCAAAACACAAATGTAGGTAGAAAGTATAAAATACAATGCCTAAGACATTTCGTAAAACACAATGCATTGGCATTGGCATTTTCAAAAGTAGGAGTTGTAGTATAGGGGTTACAATTGCAATTTTTTTAAAGTTAGGTGGGTGTAAAAATGGAGTAATGGAGCAAAGGGGTGAAAAAGCAAAGTCTAAAAAAGACAGTGTAAAAGTATAGGGTTGATGGCAGAAATGTGTAAAAGATAAGAGGGTGTTGGTGGAAATGTAAAAGAAGAGGGTGTTGGTGGAAATGTAAAAGAAGAGGGTTGGTGCGTAACTTTGTAAGAGCTAAAGGGGTGATGGTGGAAAACCAAAGTAGAGGGTTGGTGCTGGCAAAGTTTGAAAGATGTGGTTGTGGTTTTGAAAATTCAAAGTAGAAGATTTAGGGACTAAATTTGTCATTTTATAAAACTTTGAAAGTTACAAAATCAAGGGGCTAATATTGTAATATCATGAAAATACAGGGGGCAAGGAGGCAAAGCCGGTGGGAAACCCACCGACTTCGTCCTTTAAGATTGTATACAATATATCACTTATATGTGTGTTTTTGAAAAAAATAAGTTTTAGTTTGGGTAATTGTAAATTTATGAACCTAACACGAAATTTGTGAGTTTGCGTTTAGTGTAAATGGGTTTCCGTAAATTTCGGGTTAAACTTAGGAAAAGATTTTGCTAAATGGGTCGTGTTTGGGTCGACCTGGAATTTGCGCGTTCACTTGTTTAAAAAAGTACGCATACATATATCTTATGTTTTAACACAAAAAGGATCATATATTTTATGCCAATATCTACTGGACAAAGCAAAATAAGCAGTAGATTTTATGATTTAAACATAACTTTTTTATATATTAATTTGTATTTTTTTGTTGTAATTTATAATTTATAAGTATTAGTATGCAAAAAAAAATTCTGGGTTAAATGGGTCGTTTTCACATAAATCTGTGAAAATTCTAGTTGTGTTCGACTGTTTAGTTTAATGTATCTTGCACCATACTTGGGTTCATGTCTTGTTCGGATTCACCAATCCATGAACATGACCCATTTAACACCCTAAATGGAGAGGATATGATGGTGTATTGTGTTCTTTGTGAGTCTCGGCAGCATACGCAGGATCAATGATGGTGAGATGATTCAACCACTCTTCATGTTTTACCGATGTTGCGACTCGATTAGCTCACATAAGAATGCGCAGCATGTTGATGACGTCGGTTTCACGGGCTGGATGATGGTGCCTGGTGTGTGTGCTGTCAAAGATGCACATATTGATTTTTTTTACAAGATAAAAGATTCATATTCACTCACAAAGTCTAGAGTAAATTACAAAAATAATCATTTACGTTGACACCAGATTGCAAACTATGTCATTTAACTTCAAAAAGTATAAAAAATCGTACTCGATATTTGCAAACCTTTGCACGTTCTGTTAGTTTTCATGGTTAAATCTGACCAAGTAGACTCCATCTGAGGGCAAATCAGTCCCTTTACCCATTTATTTTATGTATTTTAATAAACAAACAAAATCAAATTTTAAAAAGTATATATATACACATAAAAGTAAGATTACTTTCTCTCTCTCCCTCATATCTTTCTCTCTTCCTTATCTCTTCTCTCAACCACATAACCACCACTACACCTCCACCATCACCATTGCACCACCTCCATTGTTGGTGCATGCGTCTGTCGACTTCGTCTTGTATCGAGTCTTGTATTGTATTAGATAGAACAGGGCACGAAAAACGAGGATACGTGATTATGGGTAATTTCGCTTGAAATGACACTAGGTCATTTCAAAGGAAATCAACTTGTTAATTCCGTTTGAATGTGATTCCGTGCGGAATCTGATTTCGTTTGAGACAATTTCAAGCGGAATTACAACCCTATAAATACCTCATGTGTCTTCACGTTTGAAGTAATCTTGTTTCCGGTAGCGAAGCTCTGTCGAAGTGTCTACAGTGTTGTAATCGATCTGTTATCAATCAAAAGACAGTTTAAAGTATATTTCTTGCTGAATTGAACTTGATACGTCTGTTTCCGCCTTATGTGTTAAGAAAAACTCTTCTGATCGACACGTTCGGGTCTGAAAACGATCCTACAAGTGGTATTAGAGCTCAGGAAGAAGAGTTCTTACCAATTCAGCTGCATGTTTTGTTTTCTACACCTTCTTTTCTAAATTGAACTTGTTTTCACGGTTAAAATCGGCTAATTTTCTCACATATTGTGCGAAACACTGTTTTATCAAACCCTTGAAAGTTTCAGATCTTTAAACGGATTAAAACTTGGTCAATTTGACAAAGTTCAGCTCGAGAATGATGACATCAGCAGTATTCCATTTGAAATAGCATCCTGATTCCGCGTGAAATCAGTTATTTCGTTTCAAAGTTGTGATTCCGCTTGAGTAATCCCGTTTGAAATCAACTATTCCGCTCCAAATTGTGATTCCGTTTGAACATCTGACACGAAATTAGTGATTCCGTTTAAAAGGGTGTTAGTTCACATGGAATTAGCTATATCGTTTGAAAGGGTATTCCGCTCCAGAGGGATTTCGTTTGAAAGTATTGATTCCGTTTGAAGTTGTTATTTCATTTGAACATGGATTCGTTAGGAAGTTGGTATTTCGTTTGTAAAGGTTATTTCGCGTGAAAGTTAATTCCTTTTGAAAATTCTGATTGTTGTGAAATTGTAAAACCGAAACATGGAAGAGGAATTTTAGAACGCATTTGCTACTACCCCGACTACTCCAGCAAGTGTTACTCAGAACTTGACTATGGAAAATGAGACAGGCACTATGCAAAAACCGCCAAAGCTCATGAATATCGAGGAGTATAAAGGTTGGGAGGAACGATTTGAAAATTGGGTGCAAGCAAATTATTTGGATGCTTGGGAATGTGTTGAAACAAAGTATGTTAGACCAACGAATGATGATGAAGAGGAGATTGCTATTAAAGATCTAAGTGCTGATGATAAAAAGAAATATAAAAATGAAAAGATGATGATTCGTCTGTTGCATCAAGCAGTTAAAGAAGATATCCTGGTTTTACTACAACATAATGGAAGTGCATATTCAATTTGGAGAGCTTTAAAATCAAAGTTTGTTGAAAGTAAAGAAATGATCAAGAATAAAAAATCACTTTTGAAGAAAGAGTTCGATTTATTTCGTGGTTTGAGAACTGAAAGCACAAAGCAGATCATTGAAAGATATTGCAATCTGTTAGTACAAATAAAGAGAGTGAGTATCAATAAAGATAATGAAGAGTTAGTAGAAAAGTTGGCTGATTTGTTGCCACATGAGACTTGGGGCACGTATTTGATGATGCTGAGAAATAAGAAAGATTTTGGAAATCTGACACTGAACAAGTTCATTGAAAAGCTTGAAGCTCAAGAGATGGAACAGAGGAAGATATCAAGAATGAAAGATTTTGATGGTGAACAAGATATCGGTATTTATTACAAAGGAGGTATCAATGATAAAATGAACATGTCACCAAAGGTCGAGACTGCTTTCAATGGCAAGAGTTCATCTGGAGGATCTTCTAAAGGATCAAACAGCAAAACAAGTTTTTCTTCATATCCATCATTTGATTCAAATCTGTCAACAACAAAGAGTGGCAAGAGATTACAATGCAACATTGTTTTAAATTTTGAGAATGATGAAAATTTTTCGGAAGAGGTGGCAAAAAGTCATATGTCTTTGTTGGGAACTGTGCTGGAATCTTATGAAAGTCTAGTAGCAGGAAAGATCGGGAATCCAATGTTGACTAAAGAGGATTACGATCAAGTTGATGCTGAAGAGATGGAATTGATGGATATAAAATGGTGTTTAGCGAGTGCTTTAAGAAGAGCTAAAAAGTTTAAACAAATTACGGGAATAGATGATTTCCGTGATGCAAATGTTTCTACTTTGGGTTTTGATAAATCTAAAGTTACTTGTTTTCTTTGCAGGGAAAAAGGACACTTCAAGAGAGAGTGCACAAATCGCGAAGCAAGTGGAGCTCAAAATTCGTTCAACAACAATGACTATTATCGGAAAGCAATTTATCATCAAGTTGCTCAACAATCACATCAACAAGAGCCACAAACTGCACATGCCAGGAAGGTAATTAAGGAATCATCAAAGAGAGCTTGCATGGTGAATCAAGATGGTAAAAAGTCTACAAGTGGTTTCAGTTGGGATAAATATGTTTCAGCTGACAGTAAAGCATGTCTGATAAACCAAGATGATGAAAAATTACCTGAAGGGTTTAGCTGGCCAAATTTCAGTTGGGATGATTACGATCCTAACAAAGCTCCAAATCACAAAACTTTTGTTGCGAGAGTTGCTGAAGACAGTGATAATGATGATGATTATTATGCAAGAAGATTGGAAAAGGACTTGAGAATGATAGAGGAGAGTGACAGTGATGATGAAAAAGCTAAAAAGAAAAAGAAAAAGGTTAAAAAAACCGTCAGTAGTGATGATGAAGAAGTTCCAGTAATAAGGAAAACGGTCAAAAATATTCCAGTTTTTAAAGTTGAAGCAGAAGCCGATGCACAAAAGATTCCAGTGATATGTGAAAATTGTGAAGCAGTAAAGAAGCAAAATAATACTTTGATTCGCAACATAAATAGATTGAAAGAATCATATGATGTTCTCAACAAAGCAATGAATCAGTATAATTTGTTAAGCAGTGAACAAGCAATAGCAATGAAGACACTTCAAGGAGCTTTCGTGACAAAGCAGAAAAGTGTTAACAGTTACATTGAAAATGTGTTGTGCTTGAACAGAAACTGGAAAAACAAAGGATTGAAACAGAAAGAGTTAATAGATTGCTAAAAAGTTACTAATGTACTTCTTATGTTATTGACAGGATTTATCTAACTGTTGAAAGCATGAAGGCATTTGATGAAGATGAAAGTTCTGAAGAAAAGAAGAAGGATACTGAAGTGATTGATTCTGGTAAGAAAAAAGATTTCAGTTAAACAAAGTGTCCGCCCCCGCTTGAAAATGGATATTCTCCTAGAAATCCAAATTCATAAAGAGTAAAAAAGGCAACCAATTTACAGTGGGAGTCTGAGTCTTCAGAAAATTTGCCTGACAACATTGATGTTACTTTCACATCGTCTGACACTGATCATGAGTCCGAGTTAATAAAGAAAGTGGTCGATCAGGTGTTGGATAATGATGAAACCGAGGAGTCAAAGTCGGAGTCAAAACCAGAGTCAAAGTCAAAGTCTGACCAGTCAAAGTCTACAGTCAAAAAGGACAAACGGGTTTTACAATAAAGAGTTTTTGTTATCGAAATCTAATTTGAATGACGAACCAATCAAAGTGACATATACTTTGATTGATTCTGACAAATTATATTCTGATGAAGAATTTCCAATAAGAGGTGTTAAACCTGAAATAATCAAAAAGGTTTTCAAACTACAGAAATTAATATTTCTGAAATAAAAGATGTAAATCTTTCTGAAAAACCTAAAAAGTACACTTCAAGAGTTCAACAAACAGAAAACAAGAAAAAGGGTTACAGTTCTGGTTTTCAAAATAAACCAAACCATAACGGTAATTTTAAAAGAAAGGGTTTAGGATTTATTCCACTGAAAAATCATAAAAATGAGAAAACTTATAAACCAAAAATTGTGTTTGTTTCAGGAACATCAACTGAAGAGGAAAAGGAGCAGTTGTTCAGAAATCAATCAAACAAAAAATTCCTTGCAAAGAAGCAAGAAGAAATGAAGAAGGAAATTGCTCAAAGGAAAGAAACGAGAACCCGTTTTAAATGCAAAACAGCTGGTCATATTGCCATGAATTGTTCTAAAGCAATTCAAACAAAACAGGGAGTTTCTCTTAGACTGAAAGAAAAGATGATTGAGAATGAACTACCAACCAAACCTTTTATAGTTTTCAAAAATTCAAAGTTTGAGGTTGGTGAATGTTCAAAGTGGTTTTACAAGAGAAAAGCAAATCTTGACAACCAAAAATGGGTTGTTAAGAAATCTGATGATAGTTCTAGCAATGATTCTGATTCGTCAAAATCAGAGGAGCTATTTTCTGGTGATGAATCTGATTCCATAAAATCAGAGGAGCCACGTGTTGAGTTAAAATTGGAAACATCAGTACCTCCAATGGATGATGTCAATTTTCCACCATTGAGGGCTGAAAATTTTAAACAAAAAGTTGGTAAATTTGAGATTTCAAATCAATTTTTCTCTGAAAAGAAAGAATTTGATATTGAAAAAGCTTTTAACCCCTAAGTGCAACATATTTTTGGTAAAATGGTTGATGGGAAAGTCAAGGGGGTGAAAGAATTTTATGAGAAAAATTTGAAGAAACCAGGTAAAATTGTGACATCCCAGATTTGTGATTGGGATGGAACATTTTATGATGAGTGATAAGTATGACTTGCCGGAGCTCCCAGGTTGGTAAGAGTGGAGCAGGTATCGTCATCTTTCTTGAGAAATTCACGAAAGTGATTTCGACTTACAAGTGGTAAATCAGGGACATTAAGTTGTACTTGATTTTCTACAAGTGGTGTTTGATGATTGTTTTTAAAACTGTTAAATTTTTAAAGTGGTTGAAAAACAAGGTGATGAATTGACCCCTAACCTACAAGTGGTTTTATAAAATCAACAGAACTTATTTTCTGGAAAAACCATTTGATTAAAACAAACTTAAGTGTTTTGAAATCACAATGGGAAAATAGTTTGTTGTAAGGGGGAGTTCTGATTGTTTATGCTAAGTGGATGGCGAATTGAAGTGATTTGATATCAGTTGTCATTTTACTTGTATAGTTTGCTTTCAAATTTTTGTTTAAATGTGTTTGAATTTTAGGGGGAGTAAGAATTTTCAGAAAATCCAAAAACATTTGAAAATTTGAAAAAGTCAAAAAATGATAAAATTCAAAAATGAATTTTCTTGTAAAAAGAGGAAATGATAGTACATCAGTGGACGATCACAGCATGCTAAAGAATTGGAAAGTTAAAATGTGATAAACGGTCTCACTGATGATGTGCCAGTAGGTTTTACACATTTAGTAGATTGTGACGAGATATAAACCTAAATTTCAAACTTACTTATATCATGGGGAACATCTCTCGGATATAGGGGTAACCCCCGAAATCTTGTTTGAAAGGTCCCTCTTTCTGTGATACTAGGTCTTTATACTCAGTGATATCTGGGGTATTATCCCGGGATTTCTGATTTTGCGGAAGCAATGGCCTAGTCCTCGTATAATATTTTCTGCTTGCTTGAAATATAGCATCGCCCTCAGTACAAAAAATGATGAAACATTGAAAAATGCTAATCATGTGCTGTTGAAACAAAAGATTCTCTAAAGGGAACACACCAAAATTCGAAGCCGTCATCTCTCTGATTTTGCGGAAGCAATAGCCTTTGCTCTCATGGCCCTCGCATTTTAACCCTTTACAGATATCATCTGTGGTATTCTCACCTGTAAGACTGAATATTGGGATCTGGATACAGGAGTATATTCTGAGGTGGGACACGCGAATAAGTTTAAATGCTTAAAACATTAATCTTGTATCTCAAAACAGTTGAATTTTGTGTGAGAATTTAAGTGGATCAGTATACTAACAATCTAAGTGAATCGTTTAGAACTGAAAATGTATAAAGCTTAACGGTGTTGGTGATTTGTCTCAAAAACTGATATGATCCTCTTACACAAGCTCACAAAAATATTGTCTGTAAATATTTCTTTATTATATTTCTTTCATGTTCAAAAATCCAAAAAGATTTTAGTGTGTTTTAGCATAAATTTTGAAAAATTCAAAAAGATTTTCGACAACTGATGTTGAAGAACTGATTTTCAAAATTCCAAGTGCTAAACATGATGACAATTTCTGAAGGGGAGTTTGTTTGAAATGAGAAAAGATTTTAAAAGAAAAATGGTTTTCATACAAGTGGTTCATCAGAGATTGATATTGTAAAATCATTTTATTTGATACTTGCAAATGTTGTTGTATTTGTGTTCACAAGTGGTAAGCAGAGAATAAATTTGTGAAATTTATTGTGTGATAGAGATTGTGCAGGATAGCCAGGTTCCTGATTATGGTATCATAGAGAGCCAGATTACGATTCTGGAACTGCTAATGCTGATGAACTTAAGGAATCAAGAGATCTGATCAAGAGAATTAGAAGATTCAAGAGCCAGATTGTGATTCTGGAATTGAAGATTAGATCAATACCCGAGGGGGAGATAAGTTGATAAAGAGAAGACAAAGATTGAGGATGCTTTACATTGTTAGATACTTCAGAAAGAGTAGACTGATAAAGACTGAAGATGTTGAAGACTCGACACTGAAGACTCGTCAACATTCGAGGGGGAGTCTGTTGGTGCATGCGTCTGTCGACTTCGTCTTGTATCGAGTCTTGTATTGTAGTAGATAGAACAGGGCACGAAAAATGAGGATATGTGATTATGGGTAATTTCGCTTGAAATGACACTAGGTCATTTCAAACGAAATCAACTTGTTAATTCCGTTTGAATGTGATTCCGTGCGGAATCTGATTTCGTTTGAGACAATTTCAAGCGGAATTACAATCTTATAAATACCTCATGTGTCTTGACGTTTGAAGTAATCTTGTTTCCGGTAGCGAAGCTCTGCCGAAGTGTCTACAGTGTTGTAATCGATCTGCTATCAATCAAAAGACAGTTTAAAGTGTATTTCTTGCTGAATTGAACTAGATACGTCTGTTTCCGCCTTTCGTGTTGAGAAAAACTCTTCTGAACGACTCGTTTGGGTCTGAAAACGATCCTACATCCACCATTACCAGTGAACCTCTCTAAAAACATATTTTTAGTAATTCTTATGTTTCCTAATTTCAGAACTCAGAAACAACAAACAACTACAGAAGGGTGATCACAAATTCAGTGCAAACACAAGCTTGATTTTGCCATCATAGCAGCCAACCCTATTGTATTTAATAAAATGGTCTTTCCCCCGTGTTTGGGCCAGTTATAACCATAACTCTCCTTTTCTGCGCAACATATATATCTAGAGGAACAGGGGATACTTATTTTAATCTTGCAACCTGAAAATTTACAACATTGAATTAACATCCTTAGAGGATAAGATTAGATCTGTTTTTTTTTTCTTCCAGATCTGAACTTTAGATCTAAATATGTAGGTCGGGATTGGGGGATGGCAGTGGTTGCGCGGCGATTGAAGTTGTGCAGCAGGGGTCGGCCATCGGTGGTGGAGGTGTAGCGATGTTGGTCGCCCCGTTTGTAGAACACAACAAAAAACCCTGGCCCTCACAGATTCACTCACCACTAACACAGCCCCACAGAGAGAACGACGAGTGGCCGACGGGATTTCGAGCTTAGGCGGCAGTCCCGTTTGCTGAATCATGGTGGATCGACGACGGTGGTGGTTGTAGTAATGGCGATGACGGGACCTAGTTCGGTAGGGGTGGCTGGATGGTGGTGGTTGTTTTGTGGTGGTGGCTGTTGCGCGGTGGTGGCTGGGTGGTGATGGTTATGGGTGATGGTTAGGAGAGAGAGAGAAAGCAGGAGTGCATTTTTAGACAGAGAAAGGGTTTGGTGGGATGGTTGGGTTTTATTTGTTTTTCAAAAATAAAAATAGTTATTAAATTTCTTTAAAATTGGATAAAAGACTAATTTGCCCTTACATGGGTTCCACTTGGTCAAATTTAACCATTAAAAGTAGCTAAGTTAGGGCTAAAGGACATAACGTGTAAGGGTTTGCAAACATCGAGTATGTTTTTTTGTACTTTTTGAAGATAAATGACACACTTTGCAATCTAGTGTTAACATAAAGGACGATTTTTGTAATTTACTCCAAAGTCTAATAATCAACTTTTTAAAATCTCAAAAAAAAAAAAAACACCAACAAAATGTCATAATAAAAGCTTTTAATGTTGCAAATGATGACCTAGATTCCCTTACGTCTTTTTGCTTCTAAGCATGAAGGAGGTTTATTTGTCTCTTTGGTTTCGGTCTCATTTGGGCTGAAACTGAATTTTAAAAAATGGATTAGATCAAATGATACTAAATGGGTGAAGATGAATACTAGAAAGTAAATACATCAAATATGATAACTAGTACCTTGCAAGCTATGGAGCAATTTTGGTTATGCTTCAGTTGCGTGATTTTGGGGTGCATGTAAGACAAGACATGCACGTTTTTCTTGATCCTCGGTTATTATGGGGAATGGGATGAAGGGCTATCGCTTGTTTTTGGTTAAACATATACGGTTGCAGTTATATACAATTACAAATCAACATTTATAAATGATCGTTGTGACAACATCCAACTTTGTTATCATAGTCTATAATCATCATGATTGTAACGTAAGTAACTATGAATAGATTCGGTATACCTGTATTCCTGAAAAATCAATATGTGTATTTATTCGTCGATGGTCACTACGTCATTATGGACATGCTTGTAAACGGTTATGATAGATTTGGGATACCTGTATCCCTCCCTGAGAAATCAAAATGTGTATTTATTTCATCGAGGGTCACTACGTCTTAATGGACATGCCTGTAAACCGTTATGACCTTCTGATCAGCATGGGTGCCTGCCTCCATGCAGTGGTTGCATGTAGACTCTATGCAGAGAACGAAATACTTATTCTTAAGATTTTCTAAAATGTGTCCGCGAGATCTACAAGCTAGAATAAACGTCTTCGCTAGCAATAGGTGTAGCCACTATAAAGCATCAGGCACCTAGAGTGAAAAACAAAGCAGTTTTAGTTAGGAAAATGATTATAGTCTTATGTATCACATATTTTCTTAGATATCTATTGTTTGTACATTTTGAATCATACAAACAATGGCTAAAATATTAATCAAAGGCACGGTCTTTTAGTATGGACCAATTACAAATAAATTTAACATTAGTCTATAAATAAGATTGGTCGTCTATATTTAGGAAAAATGTTTTACCTACTAGTTTAGTTTAAAAGCATATCAAGAGAACAACTAAGCATGTAACTAAGCTTGACGTTACATGTAACAAGTATCAACTAGTTAAAAAAAGCTAACTAAGGTTGACGTTATTTGTAACAAGCTGAAGCTCTAACTGAGCTTGACGTTATTTGTAACAAGCATCAACCAAACATAACCTCAAAATCTAGACATCTGCAACATAACAACTAACCACATGAAACCAAAGTCCCAACAACTTTTTTTACTCATTAGATTTATTAGCAATACAAATTGACCCATTTTCACATACATGCGATATAATTGCTCCTCTTTTAGCTATTTACATCTAAAGTAGGCCTAAAGGGTACTAGCGTAACATAGAATGATAAAAGGCTAACATAGAATGATTTAGGGCTTGATGTTTAGGGCAACAAACCAGACAACTTTAAGTCTTGGAATGTTACATCAATTAGATGAATACATAATATCAGTGTTGTAACAACCGCTAGGCGCTATTCGGATGGTGGGGTACTAGTGATTAATCAGGATTAATTGGGATTAATCGGATTATGATTTTTATATGTAATCTTTAGTTTTATATATATGCGCACACGTTTTTATGTGTATTTTTTAGCAAGACAAGTTTTAATCCCTCATTAGCTCATTATTTTAAGTAGACAAGATTATTCACCGAAATTTATAAGGTTTGACTTGAAAATGGCCAGAATTTGTACGGTACCGGATTAGGACTGCCTAGGGCCGTCGATGGATTTTCAATAAAATCAAGGGAACTTTCTAATATATTCTAGAAAATATTCAACTACTCTAAGTGAAATAAGCTACCTCCTCATTAGAGTTCATCATGATAGGACTTTGAAATTGGCAAGTATTTAGACAAATAAAACTGTGAGTTTCGAATTTTTTTTTGAGACCGGTAGATCGGGGAAAATTATGATGATACCTCTTTAGCTATTGGGTAGAATAAAATACCCCCCCCCCCCCTCTCTAATTCCATAAATGTAAAAAGATATCGTTTTACCAGATATCTTCAAATAAAGATAATTAACAAAATGTGTAAAAGTTAATAGAAAAAAACAGATTTCTCTTCATAAAGGTAATTAATAAAATGTCTAAAAGTTAAGAGAAAAATAAGGATTCTTGTCACACCTTTATTATTTTGTATTATTGAAATTTGGAAAATATAGTAATGTAACATTAAATTTTGCATAGAAACTTTTAAATTGATGTGAACATTACGCAATGGTAATTATTGAAAAGTTTATATATAAGAGGGAGTGATACACTTTATATATTATTATTATATGTGTAAATCTATTGTTTTATATCGCTAAACATGATATTTTGAGATTAAAATTCCATTTCTATATATCTTATTCTCCATACAAAAGTAATGCAACTATATCTTATTCTACATACATAATTTATTGTAATTATTCTGCATATTGTTGATCCCGGATAACAATGCTCTTTTAACTGAAATTGGCAAGTGATTTCAACTAGTATGAAAATAATGCGCGTAAATAGAAATCAAACTTTCAAAAAATAGAACTACAGAATTTTGAAGTTTTTATCCCCTTGAAACAAAAGTTTACAAGATGATTGTGAGGTTATTTGCTAATACAAACGAATACTTTAAGAATCTGTAATAAAGGGCAATGGAGTTTTTGTTATACGTAATGAATGTTAGGCTTTTAACTCATTTTCCTTCGGTGGTAACTTCTCTATTTGTAGAAACTTTTTGACATGAATAAACATTTGTTGATTCATGCACTTGTCTGCATAAAGTAGCTTTTTGGCATATACACTAAATCCATCTAAAGTCAATTTGCTACTTTACTTTGGTGGCAGAACCTTATCTCTTAGACAAGGTGGTCCATCAGAATTTCTCTGATGACTGACTTATCAGAAATCTGTTAAGTTAAGATTTCTGATGATCAGAAGTTACCATATTCTAGTGATAAACATTAGATTAACATCAGACTTATCAGATTAGTCTTTTCTGAACATTATTCTTCATTTGTGATCTCATTTTGATATTTGTTAAAGATGTATTTGCCCTTCTGCTTTTGTCTTGTTTATATTGTATCTTCTTTTTGTTTGATCCTTTGACTTCATCTTCAGCACATGATCAGATTGATCATATTTTTCTTCAATACTTACAAAAAGTTTCTAACAATTTTCCTCTAAGTATTGTAAGAAAAATCACTACTCAAAACAAAGAACATGAAAGAAATTCATACCATAGAAATTCAAACTATATCACAAACATTGTTTAATAGAAGAAACAACAAAAATAAATTGTTTATCAAGTACTGTCAAGATTGGTTCTATAATGATCATCATTCTTCAATATCTTCTTGTAGACAGTTGGTTTGTTGCACTCCTTGAACCTTGCCTTGTACCAAGTTCTTGCTTCAATCCATTCATTGACGATCTTCTCAATCTCTTTCCTAAGCACCTCTTTGTCACAACTCTTTGCTATAACCTACTCTTGTTTCTTGTTCATGCATTCTTTTATGTATTTGAGAGTCTGGTTTGAGTACTTACATATTTCATTTACTCTAAAAAGAGCTTTCTTTCCTTCATGATCCCTAAAAACAACAAAAAATTCTGGATTTTGAAAGATAACTTGTAACATTTGAAGGAATTCGACCATTTTACAATTTCGATCATTTTCATGTTCAATAAAAGTTCTGGATTTTCAAAGATAACTTGTAACATGTATGATCGAACAAAATGATATTCACGACATTTCTAGAACAAAATCCAAGTTACACATGCTTTAACACATTTATATAACCTAAATATTGGGTTAAAAGTTGTTAAAAATGACAAAATGTGACAATACAAGTCCTGGGGCCAAATCTGCCAAAAACCAAAAGTTTGGTCCTTCATAACGCTTACGGGTCGTAAGCTCTTAGGCCATATGGTTATTACAGACCATCCAGACAGTAGATTTGCAGCCGGCACTTCCAGCTGCATTCCTTGGCCCCCAAGTCGCGAATTTTGCCACACTTCTTCTCCTTTGGACACCTGGGAGGACACTAAACATGCCTTAACACCTGGAGGGACACTTGCCTTGATTTGGTGAGATCAAGTTCACTATAAATAGCCAAGATCATTCCTCATTCCAACTTGCTCATTTCACATTTCTTTCTCCAATCTCTTTGGAGCTTGTTTCCAACTGATTGGAAGCCTCCTATCTTGAGTTCTAAAAGTGTTCTTAAACACAAGTAAGTGCTCTCCCTAGTTCTTTCATTATTTTGGCTATTTTGAGCCAAAAGTCAAACAGTTTAACTTTCTGTTTGACTTTCGGTTCTGACCATTTTAGTCATGTCAAAGTTCAAATTGAACTTTGCAACGTAATCGTAATCCCGAAGGTATTAATCCCTTGAAATTGCACCTTCTGATTACTATGTTTAGTAGGCAAAGTGACGAGTCAAAGTTTTACGAATTAAAAGTAAAAAAATGCATAAAAGTGCATTTTACGACGAAAACGTTTTTGAGTATTAAAACTTAAAGTTTTGACACCAAATCAGTTTTATAACATTATTAGACATGTTCCAACATGTCTAACTCGTCATTTCTAGTTTAGTGCTTTTTATTTAGTCGTAAGTCGAGAGGTTTGACTACCGCTTTGACTTTCGAATCTGACCCGTTTGGTCAATCTTAGGATTCGACCACGCGCATTTTTATGACCATAGTATTATAGGGAATAACCCTCTCAGGTTATACCTTATGGTCATATCGTTTGGTTAGTTATATGATGAGTCGATTTTATGTTCTTTTAAATTGCCGAAAACACCCTTTTGGCACAAAAATAGGTTTAATCATACAAGACCAATGTTTGACATCTAAACTAATCATACAACATAATCAAACTTGTTTTGACATATTAGACTCATCATAGGACTTAGTTAACCATCCAAACCCGTAGTTACGCTTACGACCCGTTAAAGTGGTGTAAACCACTTTTACAAGTCGTAACGGGTTAAAGCACTTAGAAACTATTTCTAATCAGAATGTAAGGTCTAACGAACCATATTACACGAGGTCCTTTTCTCGTTTGGTTTATAAACCTCATTCTATCTGATCTCCCGTTCAAAGTCTCGATACACTAACACATAGTTATCCGACACATTAGGAGCCACTTGAATACTTGAGCTTTGTTTATTCAATTGAACAAGGAGATACATGCATGCAATCCCAACTGAGTACATAGTCCCCTCTTTTCCGTTTTCTAAATGTTTTGGGGTGATTCATGTGTGCCTACTATCACTTTTCCAAGTTAATAAAACAATAATTCATATGGTTTATATATATAACAATATACATGAATACTTGACTATATTGTGCAATACTTGTTGATGCATTATCTATGACACAAAACATACATTAAACATTGAAAGGTCGATCGGTAGTATATTATAGCGCTATAGGTGTAACAACTCGATCCCGCTTCCGACTTAATCTAGGAAGAACCCACCGAGGGATGAGGGCTATAGGTTTAACAACCCATTCCCTCTTCCGATATTATTTCAGGAAGAACCCATTGGGGAATGATAGAACCCGTGAAACTTTTTATAAATCCTTTTGTGGTTTGACCGAACGACTAAACATGACAATTAGTTCACTATACATGACGATTGGTTTACACATACATGACAATTAGTTTACCATACATGACAATTGGTTTACCATACATGACAATTGGTTTACCGTACATGACAATTGGTTTACCATACATGACAGTTGGTTTACTATACATGACAATTGGTTAACTATACATGACAATTGGTTTACCATACATGACAATTGGTTCAATATACATGGTGGTTGGTTTACACATACATGACAATTGGTTACTCATACATGACAATTTATTTCTATACATGACGATTGATTTATACCAAACATGACAATGGTTTTTTCAAGTATATATATAAACCATATATTTTACAAGAAAACATTTTGATTACCTATCCTATTTCACAAAGAAACATTTTGTCGAGTCTCATGGCTACAAGTTTTGCTTTTAAACATACCAACTTTTCATAGTTGGTAGAACATGTTGCAATACCAAACACTTTTGTTATAAGTTGATTTCAAAGATCTTATTCATCGACTCTCGTAGTCGGACAAGGTATTGGAATACAAACACAAAGCCATGAACTTGACAACAAAACCTATGTTACTCGCCAACATTCATTTGTTGACTTTATTTTCACATAAGTTTCAGGTTTTAACATAAAAGCTTGCTACACATAGGAATGCACTCGGGCCTTAGACTTCTATAAATAAAAAACATTTACTTGTTTTTTTTGTGTTGAAAAACGATGTTATTAATACAATGAAACTTTTTACCATGTGTTATGAACAATTTGTAATGTTACTCCCAGACGATTCTGTCGCGTGTTGTTTTATTACGTGGGCGGGGTGTTACTTAACTCCTGTTCTGGCTTCTTCTTGTAGTTCTGTTGGGATTGTTGTGTCAGGAGGGGGCATAAACAACTTGTTAATTACAGAGTCGTAATTACTACAAAGATCAAAATCAGTTATATATCTATTTGAGTAAATAGCTTCCTTCCAGCTTTTGAGAGGCTATCAAGGGCTCTCCTTATGACCCTTATGTTTCCTTTTTCTCCATCATAGATCTTTTTCAACATTATCAAGTCTATTGGATGGAGCCTATCTTCCAAATCACCATCAGTGATTACCTCTTCTTCGCCATTTCTTCTTATCAAGGTATCTTTGTTTTGCTCATGGATCCCCAATGTGTTATCTGGTGTTAGTAGGGGATCTACCTTTATGACTCTTACTACAAGATTGGTTTGAACCTTATGAATACTGTATTTTCCTCTTTCAAGTCTTCCTAGTCTTAAGTCCCTGCTCATAGGGCTTAGTGGTCTTTCTCCTTTGTCCTGTTCAGACTAGTCGTATTTCTTTGAGTTTGCTTTCAGGAAACATCATGTTTTCTCTTTCATCTTCTTGTATAAATCAAATGAAATTCCCTTCTGAATATTTTGCTTGTACTAACTTTGGTCTTAGAAAAGAAACACTTTTGTCGAGATTCATGGCTACAAGGTTTTCTTACTCATACCAACTTTTATAGTTGGTTAAATGTATTACAATACCAAACACACTTGATACAAGTTTGGTTATAAGGTTTTCACTCATCGATTCTCGTAGTCCGATGAGGTATTGCAATAACAATTATAAAGCCATGAATTTGACCCACAAAACCTATGTTACTCACCAGCATTTATTGTTGACCTTTATTTTCACATATGTTTCGGGCGCAAATATGTGACTATGAAAGCATGCTACACAAAGGATGGACTCGGGCCTTAGTTTACTTTAAAATCTAAAGAAAATTATTTGTGTTTTGATTCGAATTCCCTAAGACAATGTAAATTATTAATTCAATAAAACAAAACATTAAATACCATGTGTTTGAAACAATTTTGTAACTTAACACCCCGACGTTTCCGCCACGGGTTGTCTTCTTACGCAGCTGGGGTGTTACAAGATTGGTATCAGAGCCATGGTTATAAGAAATTATGTTATTAGAAATGCTTTTGACCTAGACTATAACCTTCCGAGGACCCAACATGAGGTAGCTCATGTATAGATTCTTAATACAATACCATCACCTATCCTTAGGTGATTACAAAACAATACAAAAGTCACAAATTCATTATTAAAAGTCAAAGTTTCCAAAATTTTACAAGAAATCATCATTTATCCTTAGATTATTTGTTTTTAGGCTTTAATCCTTAAAAGTTTTCAAAATCTCGTCAAAGTTTGGGTTTTAATAATGTGAACACGTGCAATCTGTAAGGGTGGACGCCTGTACCCTGAGTCAAAAGCTTCCAAAACACAAGCATGGGAGTCTAAGCAAATTTTGGATGAGTCCATATCTGCTCCTCAGACTTCAGCTGCTGAGCCCACTACTCTTGGTGAACACAGTAGCACAACAACTGTTGTGCAACCCCCACCAAAAACCTCCAAAAAGAATAAAAAGAAATCCACAAAGCCCACCAAACCCACTAAAAAGGGTCTTCTGGAAGATGAGATCCCAGAAGTTAACCTAGTGACAACACAAATGTCACCAACAACCACTGTTGCTACTTCCTCACAACAGATGGAAAGATCTCCACCCAAAGCCTCAACTCCTCATGCTTCCTCACAAAAGAAACATGTTGTAAGCACAGGGACACCTCATCATGAAGTATTATCCTCACTTGAGAATATGCTTAACAGCCCTTCTCCCTGGGCAAATTCTCTTTCAACACCTATCCCTTCATCTCAACTTCCATCATCTCTTGTACCTCTGTTTGATGCCATTGAGCTTCAGACTCAAAACAGCCCCTCTCAATCACACATTAAAGAGAGTACAACCTCAACAATGGTTGTGTCTGAATCACCTCAATTGGTTATCCCACAAACAACTGAGTAGGTTACACCACTGGAATTTCATGAAATTTCTGTTGGTAGTTCAAGTGGAGCAGCTACTACAGATGTTGGATCCACTGATCTACATCAGGACAGTATTTACATAAGTAAGACTCCCGTGAAGGCAACCACTACTGATGCTATCAAGGTATCCACTGGTGTGTTCAAGTTAACCACATGTGAGATTTCCAAGATAACCACTGCAGAGGGAAGTCCCCAGTACCAAGAAAAAGGGGTATCAGTTGATGAACCATTGGAGACTCCTCCTGGTTCTACAACTGATACAACTACCACTGTTAGGAAATAAGATGATCCCATTCATTTGGGTGATGGTTTAAAATATCAAGATTTGACGGAGAGGTTATCATCCATTGAAAGTATTGTTCTCACCATGAATCAATCAATCCAATCTTTGGTAGAGGCTTCCAAAAGTCAGCCCACACATCAACAATTATCCCAAGAGCTTTGGAATTCAGTTCAGCCCATTATCACTGCTCAAAGGGAACTTGCAGAAATTCAACACAATAATCAAATGGCACTGATCAGAAATATGGTTGATGCAAGGTACACCCATAATACGGTAGAATGAAGATCAATTCATAATAATCAACAAAATAAAGTCAAAGTCATAATAATCAACAAAATTCAATTCTCTCGGGAATGTTCCAACTTGTCTAACATCTTACTGATGCATAAAATGTTTAAAAACAATTAAGAAACTAATCCCGTTAAAGAGGTCTCTGCCATCCCACAATCCAAACTAACAAATGTCGCCAAATTACAAAGTAAACCCAGTTATTAAAATAACGGAGACCTGTGTGGGACCCCCTTACGCTTTCTTACTCTTGAATTCGACCTCTTGGAACGTTTGCCACCTCCACCTCGATCTCCAGGCCCAGATTTAGAACCTCCATTACCCTTGTTGGCTGCAGCAGGTTCAATGAATAGCTAAAATGGAAAAAAGGTGATGGTGAATATACCTTATATAAACTATTTTTTACGATTGCTGGAAAAAGTATTTATAGTTATAAATTGTGTCAAGTAATGGTATGTATTACCTTGCATGCAATTGAGCAGTAACTATAGTTGTTAGGGTTCATCAGTACACGGGTGCATGCTCGGCAAGCGCGATCTGGGTCGATCTGGCCTGAGTTGTAGTGGGGTAGGGGGTGTAGGGCCAACACTTGTCTTCCGTTTGAAGCATATGGCTGCATTATTATACAAATTAAGATGACAAAGGCCAGCTGAGTATGTGTATTTATTGGCGAGCAGTGCACAAAAAGCGAGCTTTTTTGGAAGAAAAAAAATCCCACCGAGGCATGTATAGTGAGTGTTTTTGTGTTTTAAAGTGTTATACATGTATCTAAAAAGGTTATACATATAAGTGGTTTAAACATCAAATCATATATAAACCTTATTTATATCTCTATTTTAAGTAAGGGTTGCTAAAAACCTATAGAATATATATAAAAAATTATATAAGCAACTTGTGCCTCGCGTACGATAAGTCCTTCGCTTTTGCGCTTTGATTTTAGACCTTGTCGCTTTTGTGCGTTTTATGCTTTTTTTAAAACCAAGACAGGATGTGTTGTAAACAAAGTTAAAGTTTTAAAATAGAACTATATCTATAGAGAAACTGTGTATGTCCCCAAAACGAAGACTGTTTTTACCGTTAGGTTTGTAAGATAAAATCATGCTTATTATAATATATATTATAGAAGAGAAAATGCAAAATAGCTAGCTAACTAAAAATGATAATAACTAAAGCATAAAACTAAAGTAGAAGTATCAGATTTTTGTTTTCAACCGGCTAACTCACACACCTTCAAATCCTACTCCTAAATCTACATATTTAGGAATACCGCTAGGCTTCAAGCCCTTTGGAAAGTATTAATATTTCACACAATTATTCGGTTACAGACCTGTATCCTTGAGCAATCAATATGTGTGCTCATCTGATCCACGGAGACTACATCTTTGTACACAAGTCTGTATATGTTTAGCACCCTATGACTAGCGTGATTCCCTTCTGCTATGCAGTGTGGGCATGCAGCCATGTCACAGTCGATACAGTACCTGTTCTGGTTATTTCCAGGGTGGCGGTCACAAGCCAGAAAGAAAGTCCTTCCCAGAAACAAGTACAACCACCATACACCGTCATGTCCCTACATCACCCGAAACTCTTTCAATC
Source organism: Helianthus tuberosus (assembly GCA_030545235.1). Classification (NCBI taxonomy): domain Eukaryota; kingdom Viridiplantae; phylum Streptophyta; class Magnoliopsida; order Asterales; family Asteraceae; genus Helianthus; species Helianthus tuberosus. The sequence continues at coordinate 22,337,035 of CM060420.1, read as the reverse complement.
CAAAATTGTAAAATCAAGCAAACAATACAATTGTTAAAAATATTTAAAGACTATATATGTATGGATACGCACACAAACACCCACATCAGATGAGAACCAATCAAAGTTGAAAGAACTTGAGAACTCCTTAAAAATGTTTTTTTTTTTTTTTTATTTTCGCCAAAACTTTTTCAAATCATGTAACTTAAAAAAAATCCTAGAATTCATTTATGTAGGGTTTTTGATTGCTTACACTGCCGTATTTTTTTTTTTTTTTACAAAAACATATCACGTCACCCTTTTTTACAGGTTACACTCATGTAAATTGTTGTTACAATGTAGAATAGTGTTGTTACGATCTAGTAACTTTTCGTACACATTTTTTTTTTTAAACTTACATATTTTTAAAAATTTTTGGCTAATTTTTTTTAAATAAAACTTTTTTTCAAGGAGTTCTCAAAGTTCTTACAACTCGAGTGGTTCTCATAATATCCATCCCCTATATATATACGCAGCAGGTTAATATGATTCGTGCTGGTCAATCCATTTGCAGACCCAAATCTTGCCAACTCTTTGGAGTGAAGAACATTATAGTCCCGACTCTCAATGGTTGGTCATTTCAAACTTATCTTATATTTATATAGTATCTACTTTCTAATCATTTATATCGTTATGGGTAATGAACACTTGCTCATGATGCATATTCTTTCATTCATCTAGATGTTTCTCACAATTGTTGTAGGTGTTTATTTCAAATCCTGTTCATCCTTTTTAGTGTGGAGTATTCTTGACTAAATATATTGATGGATATCTTTCTTAAATTATCATTTTATCAAAAGTAATTGTTATCCCTATTCTTAACTGCCGATTTCGTAAGCGAGGCGTAAGGTGATTATATATATATATATATATTTTTATATATTCTATAGATTTCTAGGATTATTTACCCAATATTTAGACACAAATAAGCTTTATATATGTTTTAATATTGAAATTACATACATGTACAAAAATATGGCATGACATGAGGTGCGCGCCTCGAGTCGATTTTTCACCAACAAAGCGCGTCTTAGCTGCGCTTTCTGTACAGTATGCGCCTCAGGTTACAAAACAGTGTGCTAATAAGGAAAGGCGCATACATTCATTATTGATGAACCACAAATAAATGAACCATAGTCAATAAACAGTAGATTCTTTATCTAAAACTTGCTAAGTTGTTATGAAGGATGAATGACACATGTAGGTGGCCAAATGGGTCCGGTTAACAGTTTTTGGATGGGTCAAAATGGGTAGGGTTAACACAACACCTTTTGTCTTATTTTATAAACAAACAAATGTATGAAACATGACAATTAGAAGTAGAAACCTATAATTGCTAAAGCAAAATCAAATTTTAATGGTCTTCATTTTCAATGCAACAAATTGAAAACAGTTCTTATTGTTGCAATGATACATTAATCACAAGACATATAATAGCTGTATGAAACAACAAGAGATCTTTCATGATAAAATAACCGAATTAGGTGAACCATACCTCATTAGGATTCATCGTTATACCACTTGGCCGGACAAAAGCAAGGATTAAGAGAAATGAGACAAAATAGTTCCGTCTGTTTTGCTGAGATTGGCATAGGTAGATTGCTGCTCATTTGTTTTAAAGATTAAAGTGTTTTTTTTTTTTTTTTTTTTTTTATTAATAGCATTAATTCCCGTAATCAATGAATTGCAGCAAATTTAATCATAAAATCCAACATAATTTGACCAACATATCATTTTGTAGTGTTAAAAATGGGAAAATATACATTAGCTTGAAATTTTGTCGAGAAATATTTGAAATGACATGAACATTGTAATATGATAATAATTGCTATAGCTTTCATGTATTTTATTTTTTGGGTGTATTATTTATTTTCCATATATGTTGTTAAATATCTAAAAGGATTTCTTTTACTTAATATTTACAGGAGCCCCGCTTGCGGTCTGCTCATATAATGTAATATATGTGTGGGCGCTCGGGGGGGCAAAAGCAAAAGTGCACTAATTTTTAACGTTATTTTACTAATTTCGTGAAAATAACGTTAAAAAGAGGGGATCGTTAATCAGGCATCATGTGGTGGCGTTGATAGCCGAAAGACAAGGGGGTACATGCACCAATTGGCGTTTGTCTCAATTGCTGAGTGTTATGTGCCTTATGTCCAAGGCTTGATGCAAAACCACAATCGAGCCGGGGGTCTCATTGGAAGCAGCCTCTCTATTCCTACGGGGTAGAGGTAAGGCTGTCTACATCCCACCCTCCTCAGACCCTACCTTAGCTTTGCTATAGGTGGGATATACTGAGTACGATGATGATGATGATGATGATTTACAGGAGTGACTTATTTACCAAAAAATAAATTAATATTTACCACAAAATAATTTAATATTTACCAAGAAAATCTGAATAATTTAATATTTACAAAGAAATAACATACAATAGAGCTAAATACACTTATTTATATAACATCTAGTTAAGACAAATTAGAATTGCAAGAGTGACTTAAGCTTTAAGCACTCGTTTAGTTTGAAAATTATGCAATGCGACAATGCATTGATAGTGTTCCTTTTTCGTACTGTTTTTTCTGTTTTTTGGAAAAATTATAAATTACAATATATATTATTCTGCATACATAAGATGTGCAGATACGCAATTTGTAGGTCCCTCGGAGGTTGAGGTTTAACCTATTCCTTGTTATGTCTAACACACTAGCGAGTGCGGAATCCAAGCTAGCATGCAAACCGGGATAGAACAAGCACAATGATAAACACAACACACAATATTCAACGATTAACACCACTTGTATTAATGCGTATGAAAGGTTCGGTTACAAGCACAAGGTTTACAGATGTATTCTATAAACTCTCTCTAACTTTCGTGTGTGTGTTCTCTAAACAGAATGCTCTCTTCTGTTTTTGTTTTTCACTCTAGCGTCTCACTTTGAACTGAACACATTGCATGGGTATATATACCCGAACACAGCAGGTCTGGTCGAAGGATCAGACAGACTGATCGAAAGATCATCTGTCGACCAGGAACCCATCGAAGGATCACATATACCACGAAGGATGATATCCTTCGTGGTCTATCCTTCGAAGGTTATCTTTCGAGCTCATCATCGAAGGATATAAACAATCCTTCGATGACACATCCTTCGACCCAAACATCTTTCAAACAATGTCTAACTGTTTGGCCAAGTCAAACCGGAGGATGGTTGACTTGGTCAAACTTACAGGACTAACAAAGACATCGTTGTATATCGTTACAAAATACAGACAAAGTACAGACACAAGTGCACCAACAAACTCCCCCTTGGCTGTAGCTTTGTCTTTATCTTTATAACTTGATCTTTGTCTCGATCTTTGTGTCTTCAAGTCTTTGACGTCCTTTCAAGTCTTCAATGTCGGAGGATCTTTAAAGTCTTCACGTCTTGAAAGTAGAAAGTGTATTAACAAACTCCCCGTTTCATGTAGGAAGTGTGTTGACAAACTCCCCCTTAACATAAGCTCCCCCTTGAGTTATGCTCGTGAGATACTTGATCTTTATGAATTGAGATCCTTGTGGTGTTGATGATGGTCAGTGGCAACTCGATCATCTTCATCTTTTGAGCGCCTTCACGTCGTGTCTTCATTCCGAAGCTTGTCATCGACCATGTTCTCCTTGCCTTTAGAATCTGCACATGCAAGAAATCTAAACGCGTAATGAGAACAACTGCCTGGAATATCATAAGCAAACGACACACATGTGACCAATGTTCAAACAAACACCGTCCGACAGTTTGAAAGTTTTAACAAATTTTATCAATTTCAAATTTTAACTTTCAACACTTGCAAATTTCGACCGTTTATGAAGATTTAGTCGTTTCGGTTTTCGTTCAGGTTTCAGGTAACTAAGACTCGAGCTCCAACATCGTACGATCGAAAATAAAATAGAAATACAATCTTTTTGGCTTTTATAAAGTTTATATTAAAACACACCTAAAATCTTTTTGGTATTTTTGAATATTTCAAATGTAAAGACTGAAAGCAGTAAATAAATATATACAAAGGTGCAGAAACTGAAAGCATTAAATAAATATTTACAGACATTCTTTTTGCGAGTTTCGAGGGTAAGAGAATCATATCAGTGTACGGTCATGTCAAAACGCTCTTGTTGTTCAGTTAATTAACATTAAGATAAGCATCCTATAACAATTATCGGTATTGTTGTCCACTTAAGCTCAACTTATCAGATGTAATCATGGCGAGGGGATACGTTAAGGTATGATTTATACTTACCGACCGGTGTTCATCCACATCACGACACATTCCCGTATCAAGGTATGCACGAGGGTTCATCTTACCGGTGAGTATACCGATTATCATCTGTTTGACCGTATATGATGTGAGATTCTCACTTATTTTGATTTGAAAACAAGCCCTATGTGATATAATCACTTATTGATGAGGAACTTGATTTTCGATGCATGAGGGCACAGGAGCAAGTCTGTGAACAGGTCAGTACTTTCGTACAGCAGAGAGACGAACTTGACTCCCGGATAAATGTGATATATTATCACTTATTTTGTTTGGACATGTGATTGTTGATCACTTATTGAGGTCGAATGCAATATGTACACGTATGTATAGTATCATGGAAGATCTAGACTTGCGTCCCCGTTATTTTTCGGTAAAAGATACAACCATGATACCCAGATGATAAGCAGCATAAAGACCGAATATTTCAGAACCTCGGCAATCTCTCAAACGAAATTTCGGTACCAAGACCATATGCCAATGAATGGTTCCCACCCAGTCTTCAGTCGATTTAAGTTTATATCACCCTGCACACTTTAAAATGATTGTGAGCCTACCGATACATCTTATATAGAGCTGCTTATCGTTTTTCATTTAAGGTTTAAAGAGGTTTGGACAGACCACTGATGTACTATCATTTTCTCTTTTTCTCGCCAGGAAACTCATTTTTGTTTTTCTATTGTTTTTGTGTTTTTGAAATTTTTTCGATGTTTTTGGATTTTTCAAATTTTGGATTTACTCCCCCTAAAATTAATAAACTAAGACAAATTTAAAACACAAAGGTATTTACAAAAATGATTTTCCGATGTTGGTTTTACTCTTGCTTGACCTTAATGCCGTTTACCAATAATAAATAGTCAAATCTTGATTTGTCAAATGCTTTGGTAAAAAGGTCGGCATGTTGGTCATCGGTGTGGACGTAAGCAACATCGATTAGCCTTTTCTCAAAGCAATCACGTATGAAGTGATACTTAATTTCGATGTGCTTAGTCTTTGAATGCTGCACAGGATTTTTAGTGATCTGTAAGGCAGCAGAATTATCAACGTAAATAGGAGTAGTTAGGAATTCGAAACCGTAGTCGCGCATTTGTTGTTGGATCCATAGGACTTGGGAGCAACAACTTGAGGCAGCAATGTATTCAGCTTCGCATGTTGATGTAGCGACGCACGTCTGTTTCTTGCACTGCCATGTGACTAGGCGATTTCCCAAAAACTGACATCCAGCCGTTGTGGATTTGCCGTCGATTTTGCATCCGCCAAAATCAGAATCACTGAATGCGATCAAGTCAAAGTTATTATCCCTAGGGTACCATAGACCGGTGTCAGGGTAACCCTTCAAATAACGAAAAATCCTTTTGACAGCTGCAAGATGTGAGGCCTTCGGGTTGACTTGATATCTGGCAAGCAGGCACGTTGGGTACATTATATCTGGTCTTGATGCTGTGAGGTACATAAGAGATCCGATCATCGCGCGGTAGTAGGAGGGGCTAACATCTTGACCCTTCAAGTCTGGAGTAATTCCGTGATTTTGCGGCAATGGGGTACCGATGGGCGTTGCATCAGACATCTGGAACCGGCTCAAGATGTCACCAACATATTTAGTCTGATGGATGAATATCCCAGACTCGGTTTGTTGTACTTGTAGGCCCAAAAAGAAAGTCATTTCCCCCATAGCACTCATCTCGAATTTATCCTGCATTACACGCTCGAAATCCCTACACAAAACATCATTAGTAGAACCAAAAATAATATCATCAACGTATACCTGTACCAGTAGAAGATCTCCATCTTGTTCTTTGATGAAAAGAGTACAATCGATAAGACCTCTGCGAAATCCATTCTCCAGCAGATAATTAGATAAGGTTGCGTACCAAGCTCGCGGTGCTTGATGTAGACCATATAGAGCTTTGTTGAGCAACCAAACCCGATCGGGATGGATAGGATCTTCAAAACCTGGAGGCTGTTCGACGTACACCTCTTCTTCCACCACACCATGTAAGAATGCACTTTTCACGTCCATCTGGTATACCTTGAAACCTTTGAATGAGGCATAAGCCAGAAAAATCCGAATTGCTTCTAGACGTGCAACAGGTGCATACACTTCGTTGTAGTCGATCCCTTCAATCTGACGAAAACCTTGAACGACTAGCCTTGCTTTGTTTCGAATAACGATTCCACGGTCATCCTTTTTGCATTTAAACACCCAACGGGTACCAATCTTTTTGTAACCAGCAGGTTTCTCTACGAGTTTCCAGACACCTAGCTTCTGGAATTGTTGCAGTTCTTCCTGCATTGCTTCAACCCAAGAGCTATCTTTCAAAGCATCTTTCCAAGTTCTTGGCTCTTCCTGTGATACATAACACGCGAAAGACCAATCATTTTGTTGACCAGATTCTCGGATAGTTGCATACAAGCCTGCATTGTTGTTGTTTCGCAACATGTTTCTTGTTTGAACGCCACTTTGTACATTTCCGATGATGTTTTGTTGAGGATGGGTATTGTGAATCCTTGTTTCTGGATTATCTTGAACTGGAATATTTGTACCCAGATTGTTGAGATTGAGATCAACAATCAATTCAAGGCCCGGAATTGACGAAGAGGTTGATGCAGTAGCTTCAGCTGTTCTAGGGACATCCACTGGAGGAGTACCCTCTGAAGTACCATGTACTGCTGTTATTGGAGCCTCTTGATCTGCATCGAGAAATTCATCATCCTCTGAAGATTCGTTCAATTCGGTAGCATCGTGAAAATCCTCATTGTCGAGAGCATTATTGTTCACCGAAGATGGTTCTTGATTGACAAGAATTGGACGAACCAACGGTGAATCTGTTGCGTTGTCACTCTCGAAAAACATCCTTGCCGCAGCATTTTCTTCAACGGCTTCAACATTGATCGAATTGAAAAAGTCTTCGTACTCAAACATCCAAGGCTGACCAGGACATTTGACTGGTAAAGTGTGCCTTTGTACTCTGACTTCAGACCATTCCTCGACCCTTTTAGTCTCTAGATTCCAGACTCTTAAGTTCGGGGTGGAATACCCAAGAAAGTATCCTTCAATTGCTCTTGCCCCAAACTTTCCATTAGGATCGATTATTGTGCACGGAGCTCCAAACGGTTCAAGATATGACAAATCTGGTTTCTGTTTGTTAATAAGCTCAAAACAGGTCTTGTTGTGCCTTTTGACTGTAAGGACTCGGAACGTATAACATGCAGAGGCCACAGCTTCAGTCCAGAATGGAATCGGCAATTGTGACTCTACTAACATTGTCCTAGCAGTCTCGATCAATGTGCGGTTCTTACGTTCAGCCACGCCATTCTGTTGAGGAGTGTAAGCTGCACTAAATTCGTGAAGAATACCTTTTGAAGTGCAAAACTCCGCCATGGCATGATTTTTGAATTCAGTACCATTGTCGCTACGTATCCGCCTAACCTTCAAATTATAGAGATTCTCAATCTGAATAATCAAATTTTTGATAATACCGAAGGTTTCACTCTTGTGTGCCATGAACGCCACCCAAGAAAATCTTGAATAATGATCAGTTATCACGAGGCAATATTGATCATTCCTAATGCTTTTGTGCTTGACAGGACCGAACAAATCCATGTGCAAACGTTCAAGAGGAACAGCCACCGTGTTGACTTTCTTTGTAGGGTGTCGCTTCTTCGTTTGTTTTCCTTTCTGGCACGAAACACAGACGTCTTGAAGATGGAAATTTTTAAGAGGAACACCATTCACCAATTCATTTGATACCAAATGATTCATTTTGCGTAAGTGAATGTGACCCATTCGTCTGTGCCAAGAGATTGTGTCTTTTTCTGTGGCTTTGGAAACGAAACAAGTTGCTTGTGCAGACGTTGTGATAGCTTGGCTCATATCAAGGACATACAAATCATTTATCCTTGGAGCCGACAAGAGAATCCATTCTTTTGGAATTTTGAAGCCGGGTTTCAGCACATAACATCCATTTGCATCAAAGTGTACTGAGAACTGCTTATCACAAATTTGAGAAACACTAAGAAGATTGTGATCAAGTTGTTGTACGAAGTTGATCTTATCAAAACTAACAACCCCGTTGGAAATCATTCCTTCACCCGTAATATATCCGCCTTTATCTCCGGCGAAAGCAACATAACCTCCTCTAATAGATTTGACGTCGTAGAGAAGCTTCATGTCGCCTGTCATGTGCCTGGATGCCCCACTATCAACAATCCAATGACTACTGACAGTTCCTCCTGGAACACCCTGCACATGAACTCACATAATTAGTTGGAGATGGGGACCCAAGCCATTGTGGTCTTGGGTCTTCCATTTTCATCAACAACAATAACTTCTATTCTTTGATGATTTGAAAATTGTGATGGTCCCCCTGATTCTTTAACCGTTTTTGGTTTCCAGGTCTGTTTTGTTATACCAGTGTTATTCTTTAAAATTTTAACTTCATGGTTGCCAGAAGTTTTTGAATTTTCTGGTTTGACAGAAACAGATGGTTTGTTAACCGCATCAGTTTTAATTGCTTTTTCAATTTTCTTGACCTGTTGGCGTTTCTGTTTATTTTCCCTTTCTTTTACAAGGCGGGGATCTTGTTTTGATGAAACAGATCGCTTGCGGTCAATGTGGTCACGGGGAACATCAACTATGCCTTTCAACTTATGAAGATACGGGCAATTTCGAACGATATGCCCAATTGTACCACATTCAAAACATGATCTTCGTTCAACAAACCCCGAAGTATCATGTGATCGTCTTGCCGATGATGAACTTTGTGATCCCGAGGTACTAGGTTTTGAACTACTTGGTTCATTCCTTTTCATCACAGTTGCTTTCTTGACAAAATCTAAATTAGATTGATTTTCAAATTTTGCAATTTTGTCCGTTCCCTTGGATTTCACAAAGTTCACATTCTTTTTCTTCTTCTGATTCGGCTTCCTTTGACCTTGAGTCGGTGTCTTACCTGTTGGTTTGGTATGATTTTGCTGTTTTTGCACTGTTGGTAATTTCTGATTTCCAAATTGTTTTCTAACTTCAGCCTTAGGGATAGGAGGGCACTGTGTTACTGTAACACGTGATCCTGTCTTTCCTAAAAACTTACTTGTGGAATTTTCAAAGACTTTACTGATTAATGATTGATTAACATTCTTAATAGGAAAATCTTTGTCAGAATAGATTTTATCATCACCAACAAGAGTGTACAGCAAATCCACACTCTCCGACTCTTTCTCAGACGAGGACTCGATTGCAACAGTCTTAGCGGGTTTTGCAGGAGGATCACACAGAATATGATTCTCAAGAGGTATGTCCTCTTCGTTTATCACCGCATCAGACTTTGCTGAATCAGTATCATCAGACTCATCATCAGAAGAATCAGCATCCTCAACCACAACTGGAGGACCCTGATTCTGTTCAGCAGTTACAAATGTATCTGCTGACACATCTGAATCTGACGATACTTCTTTCTTGTATCCGAGCCCTGCTGCAAATTCCTCAACGTCCAAAGGAACAGATGGCTCAAAGTGAGTCCTATACTCCTCATCAGGCAATGCATCAAAATTGTTTCTCACGGGTGGTGGACATTTCTTGTAACCTATGTATGTGACATCCCGTTTCTCTTTCTGAACGTCAATGATGTGATCCAACACATAGCTAGAGCTCAAATAACTGTCTAACTTGAGTCGGATCGCCTCACTTTCTGTTTTAACACAAGCCATTTCCTTTTGCATTACCTCAAGACGAGTTATATAAAGGTTAATGTCAGTTTGTTTTCTGGAAACCATTTTTGTCAGCTCTGTTTTATCTTTCTTTAACGTTTCAATCATTGACTTAAATTCCTTTTCATGGTTTTCATAAAACATATTGGCTTCAGTGCACTTTGAAAGATCAACGGTCAATTTCTGATTGTGAATGAATGTCACATCATATTTCTCTTGCAAAGCCTCGTGTTTGCTTTGCAATTCACACCACCTATCATTCACAGAAACATGTTTGTCTTGCAAGTCAAACAAACTAGCTTGTAAAGCATCATGTTTGCCTTGAAACTCAGACATGTTTGCCTATAAATCAGCACATTTAACACGCAAACTATCACAGTTATCACAGCTAACAGAAGTGGGTTCATCGACACATACCTGACTTGATGAACTGTCGACATTCGCCATAAAGGCTGAATGGAGAGAAGACGAAGAATAAGCAGCTTGATCCACCAAAATAGATCTTCTCTGAATTCCTGCTGCAGCTTCTTCCAATAGCTCATCAATATTTGCATCGACTGACGCACTTGATGTGTCATCTTCCTGATCATTCCCTGAACCCGAGGACTCTTCATCTGAATTTCCACTGTAACCTGAGCTGTTTTCATCTTCAGAAGACTCATCACCATTGGTGGAAGATTCTCCACCACTGGCGTGTTTAAGATCCTTGACAATTTCAGCAAAACAAGCTGTTCCATCTGGAGCATCGTTTCCCAACTGAATAGACCAATCACAACCTTCATCTACTTGAACCACAAGTGCCTGGTTGGCATTTGATGGTCCTGCTTGAGTCTGGTTGTTGACAGGCACCAATGTGCGAACATTGTTCCTATTCTGGTTCTGCTGGTTGCCTTGACCTCTGAAGGGATTTTGGTTTCCATGCTGAGATGGCCTCGTACACTCACGTTTGAAATGACCACGTTCACCACAGTTGAAACACTTGACAGCCTGCTTATCAAACCCATACTTGGTGTCTTTCTTGCTCTCCAAGCTGGTTCTGCCTGTTCTTTCCATGAAATCCTTTGCTCGTCTAACAGCACTGGCAAAGGCCCACTTGATGTCCATCATCTCCATCTCCTCTTTATCAATCTGCTGATAGTCTTCTTGTGTCAGATTAATGTTACCAATCTGACCTTCCACTAATCCACAGTATGCGCTCACCAAAGTGTTTAGCAGCTCCATGTGTTCCTTAGCTACTTCCACACTGACTTTAGAAAAGCTTGAGGTGTCGAGCCGTACTGTATTTGGCTTTGATTGTTGACCAGCAGATGATGTGCTTCCATAACAAGCTTGCTGTTGAGAAGGAAGTGGATTCCCATACATGTCTGTTGGTACGGTAGATTGAGGAGGAAGTGGATTCCCATACATGTCTGTTGTTCCGGGAGATCGAACAGGTAATGGATTTCCGAACATATCAGTTGGTCTGAGAGGTCGTTGGCTTTGCTGTTGCTGTTGAGGAACTGGTTCAAGCAGATTTCCATACATGTCTGTCTTTGGAGGGACCGGCACTTGGATAGTATTGCCATACATGTCTGTGCTAGTCACAAAGGCTGTTTGAATTGGAGCGTGTGAAGACGGTTTTGTAGAAGTACTAGAAGTTCCAAAATACATTTCAGGATTTTGAGGCACTGGAACTCTTTTTGCCTTCAGAGTTTCTTCCTGATTCTTGTTTTCCAGGATTTGAACAAAGTCGTTGAAGCTCGTTGTAGCTAAAGTACCATTGTACTTCATGATCTCCAAGAAGGTATTCCATTGAGGTGGCAACGCATCTGCAAACCTTTTCACAATCTATGCAGGAGTAGTAACAACCCCAAAATTTGTCAATTCAGTCAACAAATGATTAAATCGACTTGTCAAATCACCTAACGACTCATTCTCCATACAAGTAAAACCATCAAACTCTTTCTTCAGCAGTTCTTTTCTCAATTGGCGTGTCGCTTCATTTCCAACGCCTCTTGTCTTCAATGCATCCCACAACCTCTTTGTTGTCTTGTAACTGACAAATTGATGATAAATGTCTTTACTTAACGCCTGCGTAAGAATGGCATAAGCCTTCTTTTCCAAATCATAGACTTTCTTCTGATCTTCTGTAAGATCTGCAAACGTAGCAGCAGATGATGCGGCAACCTCTATTGTTTGATCGAAATCTGTAATAAACCGCAACCACAATTCTGTATTTTGACCAAGAACGTATGTATGAAATCTATCAATCCATCCTGGATATTCATATAAGTGCATCAACTTTGGAGGCCGATTCAAACTTCCAGTTTCGCTCTCGCTTAAGAGAATGCTTTGAACACTTGGAGTTTGATTTGATACAAATGCCCATTGACCGGTAGAAATTGCATTAGCTTGAGAAGATACCGGTGCGGACGGAGTACCAAAATACATATCTGTATTTACCAGAGTATTCCACCTTGGATTCATTTTTTATCAAGAAAAATAAGAACCTGAAAATCACAAACTTGTTAAGCATAAACAGACTAAGGATCGAAAGATCAAAGCTTGTTCGAAGGATCAACAGTGTTCGAAAGATCACTGTTGAGTTTCGAACAATCGTTTTCGAAAGACTCCCCTATCGAAGGATCCTGGTCTTTCGAAAACGAACTGTAGACCGAAAGATGTATGCTTCGAAATGATTCCTTGGTTCGAAGGATGATGATCTATCGAACCTCCACTGATCGAAAGATGGTCTTTCGAAATGATTACTTGGTTCGAATGATGATTGATCTATCGAACCTCCACTGATCGAAAGATGGTCTTTCGAGTTCGAAGGATTTCTTTCGAACGGTTCTGACACAGTTGACAAAGAGTGACAGGTTGGTGAAAAAGGTGATGGGTAGGTAAATCTTACGGCAGAAAGTATGGTCAGACGACTCAGACCATCACTTTTACCAAAACCAAGATTTGAAACATAAAATATAATAAACTTATCCAGTAAAACCGGTCACCGGAGAAGCCGGAATTTTAACCGGAAAATAACAAAACACCTCAAACACAAGTTTCTATCTTACCCAAACCGTCCTTTAACACATGCAGAAGTTTAGAACACGTTTTAACGACAAGAAAAGCGATAAAAACAATAAAAACGGATTCAAAACCAAGAGAGTTTTTGTCCAAAATACTCCAAAATCTTGTAAAAACCCGGTTTTTAACAAGGAAAAGAGCCACGGCTCTGATACCACTTGTAGGTCCCTCGGAGGTTGAGGTTTAACCTATTCCTTGTTATGTCTAACACACTAGCGAGTGCGGAATCCAAGCTAGCATGCAAACCGGGATAGAACAAGCACAATGATAAACACAACACACAATATTCAACGATTAACACCACTTGTATTAATGCGTATGAAAGGTTCGGTTACAAGCACAAGGTTTACAGATGTATTCTATAAACTCTCTCTAACTTTCGTGTGTGTGTTCTCTAAACAGAATGCTCTCTTCTGTTTTTGTTTTTCACTCTAGTGTCTCACTTTGAACTGAACACATTGCATGGGTATATATACCCGAACACAGCAGGTCTGGTCGAAGGATCAGACAGACTGATCGAAAGATCATCTGTCGACCAGGAACCCATCGAAGGATCACATATACCACGAAGGATGATATCCTTCGTGGTCTATCCTTCGAAGGTTATCTTTCGAGCTCATCATCTAAGGATATAAACAATCCTTCGATGACACATCCTTCGACCCAAACATCTTTCAAACAATGTCTAACTGTTTGGCCAAGTCAAACCGGAGGATGGTTGACTTGGTCAAACTTACAGGACTAACAAAGACATCGTTGTATATCGTTACAAAATACAGACAAAGTACAGACACAAGTGCACCAACACAATTAAATAATTTCTGTTAGATATGATAGTTTTTTGTTGATTATCATTAAGGTTTTAATATATTTTCTATAATTATTTAAATAAAGTGTTTATATATATATATATATATATATGTATATATATATATATATATACACTACAAGAAATAACCACTTTTAGCGGCGACACCATTAGCGGCGACAGGCCAAATGTCGCCGCTATTGGTCGATCCTTGTCCCGGAGTCTGAAACCAAACCCCAGCCGTTGATCCTTATCTTGATCTAACGGTTGGGGATTTAAAGAGCATTAGCGGCGACAAGTCAATAGGTATTAGCGGCGACATCTGTCGCCGCTAAAAGTCGATCCGTGTGAAGCTTGAAAAGAGCTGATCTCTGCCCTTGATGAGTGTATGATCCAATGGTTTGGGCTCCTTCCTGCTTTCTCTCCCTTAAACAAACACACTCACCCACCAACACAATCACCAAACTCCATCATCATCTTCACAAATCACAACAACAACAACCTGCTACCACCACCGCCGGATCGCCACCACCGTGAAGCTACCACCACCCTGAAGCTCCACCCGCCACCGTTGGACCGCCATCATCAAGCTCCAACACCACCATTGGACCGGCTGCACCACCACCACCGTCAAGCTCGTTCAACCACCGTTGAACCGGCATCATCAAGCTCCACCACCACCATTATCAAGCTCCACCACCACCACCGTGATTCTAGCTCAGGCGCCGTTGAACCACCGTTGAACCGCCATCATCAAGCTCAAGTTCCGGCCACTTTCGTTTTATTGTTTACAAAATGTATAGCTCCGACAAGTTCCGGCCAGTTTCTTTTACCGTTTTATTGTTTAGAAAATGTATAGTTCCGACAAGTTTTTGATAGTACCGTTGAATCCATTTTTTGAGATGAGAATTTGAATGAAAAGTTATATAATCTTTAAATTTATTAGTTCGGACAAGTTTTTGATAAACGATTTGTTATGTAATCTCCGGCAATCTATCTCAGGCGATATTTCCATCGAATTCTCCGGCAAGAGTATTAGCGGCGACTTTATCAATACCGGCGACAACCAGGCCAATAGCGTCCCAGCAATACCGGCGACGTGTCGCCGCTAAAAGTCAATAGCGGCTACAAAATCGGTCAATACCGGCGACACATGTCGCCGCTAAAGGTGCCCTGTTCTTGTAGTGATATAATGAAAGAGTAATGTATAATATGTCTTATCGTACGAACAAACGAGATTTGAAGTTCGCGTGTTATAAAAAAAGTCGCATGTTGTATGAAAACACAAATCGCACGTTGTATTACAAAAAAAAAATCGCATGTTTGATAATGTTAAAATCACATGTTGTGTAAAAAAAATCGCACGTTATAAAGAAAAACGTGTATATTGTAATTCAATCTGGTACGCATCGTACGTTAAACATATACCAAATATTTAAAGATAAAAGATTAACTAAAGGAAAAGTGGATCATATAAGCATGTACATTTCAAACATATACCAAATATTTAAAGATAAAAGATTAATTTTCCTTTAATATGATACCATCAATAGAATTCTATGCTGATTTTTGTAAGAACAATTATGCAAAGAGAGAGAGAGAGAGAGAGAGAGAGCGGGAGAGAGAGAGGGAGACAGACAGACAAAAAGAGATGTAGATGCATACATATGGGTGTGTATATACAACTAATTATTTGTGGCCTATACATCTATTCCTTTTCACATGTAACTCATGGTGTGGATATGATTATAGCCAGTTTCAAATCACACATGTAAACACATACTTAAGTAAGTGAAATTGTAGCTATACTAACTCTGTATACTCCCTTTTCACATGTAACTCATGGTGTGGATATGATTATAGCCAGTTTCAAATCACACATGTAAACACATACTTAAGTAAGTGAAATTGTAGCTATACTAACTCTGTATACTCAAACACATATATTCCTTATCACATGTAAGTCATGGTGTGGAATCGATTAGTGAGTTTCAGTTAACACACGTAAATACATGCTTAAGGGAGTGGACTTAGGCTGGACGGTATCATAGCGGTGACCCTTCGGGGATTTGATTTCACCGAGCGGTGATCGGTCGCCGGAAAAATTTTGGTGAGCGGGGAATGGGTAATTCGGTGTATACTCACCGATGAAAGTTGATGAAACAACAACTTTTTTGACCGTTGCCCAATTTTTTGACCGTTGCACCTATTTTATGACCGTTTGAAAAAAAAATTTATTTAACCCACATTTTTTAATCATTTCTAACACACCACTCTTTCTAAACATCTCACTTTCTACACCCACAAACACCATGGATAAACAAAACAAAGGTGAACCCAAGAAAAAAAGCTTCCGCTAGCCGAGTATCGGATTCAAGAAAAAAAGTTTACAAACGAGACAAGGTGATTCTAGAGGTCCGAGTGCACCGGTTCAAAACTCCTACGGATATTCACCAACCTCTCAACCTCAATTTTTTTTACCCCCAACCTTCACAACCGACTTTTTATAGCACCCATCCTAATTTTCTACCACAAATATTTTCACACGCAAGCTTCACAACCGACTTCGATCCATTTGCATTTAGGAGCTCGCCAATTCAATCACCAAGAGAGAAAATTGAGCACCCACTTCCTATCTACGTTGAAGACCAGATGTAGAGGTTGTCCCCGAAACACAACATTTGGATGTATATAGTGGCGAGGACGAAGAAGAATATGAGGATGAAGACGATGATATTGGTGAAGCCAGTGAGCCGAAACAAAAGGGAGTCAAGGCGGAGCGTCAAAGTTGGATGAAAAAACAAGAAGAGGCCTTAGCCAAGGCATAGGTTCATTGTTTTTTAAACAAGAAAAAAAAACATTAAACAAAAAATGGGACAGTTTTTGGAAAAAAGTTCTCGACCATTTTAAATTTTAGGTTTATTATGGTTTAATTTTTTATTTTTAAGTATGTAATGTGTTTTTTAAATAAAAGTACTTTTATTTAGTTTTAAATTTGTTTTATTTATTTATTTATTTATGCATAACTTATAATTTCTAGAAATAAAAAATATATAACCCAAACACCCTAATAGTGATTGAACCATTTGCAAGTGATTGAGTGCAAAATGAGAAGTGGAATGAGAACTTGACATGACATTATATTATTGGCTAGAGAATAACTCAAACACCCTAAAGTGATTGAACGATACTCTCAATCCTTATAGTTATACTCTTTAACTATGTATACTCTAAGGCTAGAAGGTACGGGAGGGTCATCCCCAAGGGGATGGGCCGCCACGTTGGACACCACATCCCCATCCCATATGGGATGGCCCTCTAAGCAATTTTAAAGCGGTGGAGGATGGGGCCCCACAACAATATATTTTTTGTTGTTTATCTTTTTTATTTGTTTAACTTTATAAAAACAATTCAAAAATTAAATAAAAATACTACATAAAAAAGTAAATTAAATCCATTACATAACATAAATAAAAATTACATAACCTAAAAAATAAAATTACGAATCCTAAAAATATAAAATTACGAATCCTAAAAAACTAAAATATTAAACCGAAATAACCTACGAGGTCCATTTTTTCTTAACTTCCTCTTTCATCCTCCGGTAAACCTCGCGTTTATCCTACGGAACCGAGTCGAGTTCCAACCTCATAATCCTAAAATTCTCCGCCCGAGCATGGTCTGCCGACAAATTCTTCTTATAAACATATTTTTCCGCCGTGAACTCTTTGAACGAACGGAATTCGGATATCAACTCGTCCATTTTCGAATCGGTCCCGGAAGACGTTTGGTTCGAGCAGCCCGTCATTGAAGCTTTTCTCTTTACGGCCGCCTCTTTTTTTGCTTTGTCCTTTCCAGGGGGACGTTCCGACTCGTGAACGGCAAACTCATCCTCGTCAAATTCCGGTTCGTCGTTTATGTCTATGTGACAACGAGCGGTGGAGCTTCCTACACTATAACTCATCCTCGTTTGGAATAGGCTTCCATTTGTTTTCTTTCTTTAAAATTTTCCATGCTCGGATGTGTTGGAAAGGAGTTTTATTCTTATCATCCCATTTAGCCAAAGCAAAGTTGAGAATGTCGTCCTCGTTACTCCCACTAGGAGGATTAGTGTAATAATGGTTATAAATACAGCTAAAGCGGTTGATGATCTTGCTCATTTTACGCTACTTGCGAGAGACAGAATCGACATCGCGCATCAGGCCTTGCTCCATAATCGCGTTAAATTTCTCTGTTATCGCCTTCCAAAAACCAACACCCGTTTGGTTGTCCCCTAAATTTAAAAAAAAAATTGCCTTAGCAAAATAAAAATTATATCTTTTTAAAATTAAATTTAAAAAAAAGTTTGGTTCATACCGACAATCGGGTTAGTTGAGGACTTAACCCACGCCATTACTAGCGCCTCCTGCTCTATTTTTGTCCAAGGTCTCGCCTTTGGTTTCGACTACGGTTTCAACCGTCTTCCCCTTTTTTTTTTTTTTTTTTTTTTTGCGTCTTGTAGTTTGAGTTGGCGAATCGGGGACGACTTCTTCTTCTTCATCGTCAAGTCGAACCGGCGATGTTGGCGGCTGGGATTCGAATTGCGCTTGAGATTCAAACGAGTTGCGTAGCATCATTTGTTGGAGTGCTTGGAATTGTTGTATTTGTTGGAGTTGAGACATTTGTTTGAACGCGTTGGGTGATTGTTGGAAACCCGAAAAGGTAAATTGCGGAGACACCCATGAATGATCATAGTCGGAGTGTAACCGGGCGTCAAAAAAAGGTTAGCCTGATTCGGGTTCGGGTTAGGATTGTTCGGGTTGAAGGGATTCATGATTTTTTTTTATAAAAGGATGGAGTTTTTTGTAAAATGGATGAGTGAAGAGAGAAGTGGGTAGATTTTGGATGGAGTAATTTAAAAAAAATGAAGAGATGTGGGTATTTATTTAAAGTAAATTTTTTTTTATAATATATAGCCGTTATCAACGGCTAATTTTCTAAAGAGTGGGCCCGTCGTGAACGGCTGGTGGGAGAAGAAGAAGACACGGCGGGGCTAAGGGGGGTGGTGTTCCGCCTCGGCGTCGGGGCTGGACGGGGCTGGGCCGTCCCCCATACCGTCCAGTCTAAAACAATAAATTTAATCATGTAACCCAAAAGCCAAAAAGCAAACCAAAAAAAATTGCTAATTATTGTACCCATAGTAACCATAACGGCAGAAAAGAAAGGAATGGTAATTTTTGTGAACTAAATAAATAACAAATATAGATTATAAAAACTAATTGTGTTTACTGGGTAGGGATATGGTAAAAAGTGTCTAAATTGTAAGAAGGGTAAGAAGTGTTTTAAACCATTGGATATTTGATCTAATGGTTGAGATCAATAGGGTATAAAAATGTAAATTGTGTTTTAATTAGAAGGACCTTTTTGTAAAATTGAAGGGCAATAGTGTCTTTTCCAATGTTTCAAATATGGTAACCGTATCCTACACAACCAAAACCCCCATCAATCTCCTAAAAACAAGCGACAATCCCGTAAAAGCTATCGTCTTCAAATCCATGAACATCAAACAAAGCAGAAAACCTAGAAGTGTTTAAAAGGTAATCGGAGCACAATCTTCGTCGTCTAATTCCAGTAGAACTAAAGGGTTTTTTTTTTCACTAATCGCATCACATTCCTGTTCTATTAACATTAAAATCAAGAATCGAAGGAGTGTTCTACGGATTCAAAAAAAGGAACGAGGAAGGCATCCAGTTTTAAGAGGAAGCGAGAAGCAGTAATTTCAAAACCAGGTTAGTGTTCGGTACAGTGCATTGTTGTCAATGGTGTCTATTGATGATTGTGGTGTTTATAACAACCTGGTTAACACTTTAGGGTATTATTTGGGGATTTATTGGGTTTTATTTGTGATGTAGATGGGGTGATAGTGTCATATTAGTATAAAAAAGTTTGTTTGAATGGGGGTTTTATTTTAAACCAGTCTGTGGTGTCTAAATGGTTTTTAATGATTGAAGGTTTTTTTTAATGGGGGTTTTACAAATGCAGTGTCTTTTTTCAGTGTTAAATGCTACAAGTTATGTTGCCGTAGTGTTATATGTAGAAGGTGACTGTTGATCAGCTATTTGCATATAACACTACAAGTCATGGTGTCGTAGTGTTATATGTATACAGGGACTGTTGATCAGTTATATGCAAATAACACTTTATTGCATAAAACACTATGAGTCTAATTTTTTATAGTGTTATATTTATAATGGGACTGTTGATCAATTATATGCAAATAAACACTACAATTCTGATGTTTATATAGTGTTATATGTAGAAGGTGAATGTTGATCAGCTATATTTATATAACACTACAAGTTATGGTGTCGTAGTGTTATATGTATACAGTGACTGTTGATGAGTTATATGCAAATAACACTTTATTGCATAAAACACTATGAGTCTAATCTTTTTCATAGTGTTATATTTATAATGTGACTGTTGATCAATTATATGCAAATAACACTACAATTCTGATGTTTATATAGTGTTATATGTAGATGCTGTCATAGTGACCACTTTATTGCATAATACACCTCAAATATTGCATATAACACTAAACTTATGTTGTACTTGGTGTCATCTACTCAATTTATACCATAAAACACTACATATATATTGTGGACATGGTGTTATATGTATATGTTGGCAAAATCTATAGTTATAAATTGGAATTCCTGATACGATAACTAATTTTAATATCAATTAATTTTAGTCCGGAGAAGCGGCCGAATACCCAAATACAAAATGGGAAAGGGATTCCATAACACAATTGGTCAAAGCATCCCGTTGAGCGATTCGGATAATGATAACGTAATGGAAGAAGGTATATATAAAATACTAAACTTCACATGTAAAAAACAGTTTGATAGACACTTTAGCTTTAGTAATTTATTATGCTATATCACGTTTTTTCGGAATTATTGAACCATGTCTCACCAAAATATAGGACACTTTAATTTTAGTAATTTGTTGGATTATAATAACAAAATGTCTTCTCTTTGCAGCTACAACAGCACCCGCTGCGAACAGCGATGACGACTTCGAGTCACCGCTTCCAGTACCATTCGCAGAAGGTAAGAAGTAAATTAATT
The DNA here is from genome assembly GCA_030545235.1 of Helianthus tuberosus. Lineage (NCBI taxonomy): Eukaryota > Viridiplantae > Streptophyta > Magnoliopsida > Asterales > Asteraceae > Helianthus > Helianthus tuberosus. The sequence continues at coordinate 22,316,032 of CM060420.1, read as the reverse complement.
CAAATTAACTGTCGGTGTTTTTTATATGATTGGGAGCATATTCTAACATGTAAAAATGTATATTTTAGTTTCAAAAGAACAACATACAGCATCTGATACAACACACCATGTTCCCGCAGACGATGACTTCGTTACGCAACCACCAATCACTAATCCATCAGGTAACCTTGCCCAAAGAAATTGAAACCAAAGTTATCAAATTTTTCATTTCATTGTAAATTTATTTTAACTTATGTGAATATATGGGTTCCAGCATCCAAAACACAGCCGGTCCGCGACGAAGTTGCCAAAGAACCACAACAACCAGGAGACGGAAAAAGACGCAAGTCAACAGCGGCTAGGAGGAAGTCGACGAGACCACCAGATTCATTTCAATCAAAAAAATATGAGCCCTTCACCGGGCCAAAAATTAAACTGAAGACGTCCTCGGATCACCTTGTTACATTGGTCAACAACTTGAATAAACCACAAAAAAAGAAGGTCATAGAAATGGGATTCGGTGCATTGCTGAATTTCAACATACGACATGTACCGACGCGGCTTGCATATTGGTTGGCAAGCAACTATGACGACAACGCAGGAGTGTTGAACTTTGGCGAAACCCGTATACGGATAACAGCAAATTTGGTGAATAAAATATTCGGAATACCAATCGGGGGTAGACAGATTGTAGAAAAAATAAGAGCAAGAGACAGCAATCCAGTTGTAAAAGAATGGAGGGACCAGTTCGCTGATTATACTAAAGTGTCGCCACTCGGGCTGAAAGACATTATGGTTGCAGACACAACAAGTGACCGGGTGTTTGAATTGAACTGGTTGGTGTTGTATAATACTATGCTTGGGGAGATAAGCGCATGCAACACAGTTAATCAGAGATTCTTGGGATGCGTGGACCCGAATGTTAAAATATCAAGCTTTGATTAGAGCAGCTACATGATCACCTGTTTAGAACGCACGGCGAATGCATGGAACCGGAAAAGGAATGACCCTTTTAGAGGCCCGATCGTGTTACTAGCGGTATGTGACTCTACTCTATTGTTCATGATGTGAGAGTGAAAACACTACATGCATAACACACAACAAACACATTATATAAAAAACAGGAAATTGGTTACATCAGCTACATTGTATACAAAAACCATTAAATTATTTTAAAACACTATTTCACTATGTTACTATGTATAACACTATAGACACATGTAATGTATTACAACCAATTCTGTTTGGGAAAATACATTTGATATACTGCATATAAAGCACTACAATCATTATAAAAAACTACATTTACAGGCAGTGCATTATGTAAAACACTGCATTCACATGTATAACACTACAATCAGCATGCATAACCCTTTCGATGTCTACATAATCTAAAAAATGAATGCTAATATGTGCAGGCTGCATACGCGTACGAAAGCAATAGTGTTTGGAGGTGTGATAAGAAAGGATCAAAACCGATCGAGTTGATAGATGACGCGATGCTCGACGAACTGCTCGGAAAGCTTGACGACATACTTTGGGGAGACCACATAAAGAATGACACCCCAATGATACCTAAAATTAATGTAGACAAAGATAAACCGACGAGTGAAAAGGTTAAGAAGATACCTGAAGCGAAAAAATCATCATCCACCGGCGCTAAAAAGGATGAAACGGCAACTGAAAAAAGAACGGCAGACAATGTAGATGCGGGCAACGAAGACTACGGACCGTACGATGAAGGGGACGATGACCACTTGGGAATATACAAACATTGCAAAAATTACCTGTTGTCGCAGCCAAGTACACAAGAGTTGCAATTTGTAGTTGGGGCAGACGGCGAGTTTCGGGTCCCAATGGTATCACAGTATGGGACGCCGCCCGTCTACTCACAAGAAGAAAAAGAAAGTGAAGAGGTACAGTACATGATAACCTTTTTAACGTTTGGTATGATGTAAGATGTATATTACATAATATAATAGTATAACACTAAAACGAAGTTAGAACATGTATATAACACTACAAAACAAGCTGGTACATTATATAACACCACAACAATAAAAAAACGATTAGAACACAATGTAACAATGTGTATAACTAGACAGCACTTTAAAACAACTTATAGAACATTATAACAACAGTAAATGACATAATATAACACTATAACACTAAAAAGAATTGAAAACATCTATATAACACCAGATAAGAAGCTGTTACATTAAAGATCACTATATATTTTGGTTAACAGGCTCAGGCGGAAATTCTGGATGATGCATTTAAGGAATTTGAAGATTGCATTGAGAAGATCAAAATTACATTGACGGAAGCTTTGCGTTTGCACCCAAACAGTGACATGATATTGAGTAGGAAAGCGTTGTGGATTGCGACAGCCCGCAAACATCTGAAAGAAGTTGCGAATGATGAGGAAGGCGATGTTGTGTCAGAGAAAACCCCCACACCTGTCAAAACCACGGGAGTGTTGACTCAAGGTAATCAATCTCCTTTCTCGCCCATGACTTCATCGTTTTGCGCAGAAGTGGAACAACTGATATCTGCAATACAATCCATTTCTCACCCAGGCACACGATCAAAAGCTGAGGGGATCCAACCAGTAAACTTGCAAAGTGAACTAGACAACGTTGCAACAACGTCAAGTATTCGTGACCCTGAAAAGGAAGAAAAAGCCTTATTGCAATATAAACTCCGGAGGTCAAAAAGAAACATCACTCTTCCGGATGCGCTGAGGTCACCGTACGTGCAGCGTGTGGTTTCATTGACAGATAAACGGGAACTATTGGAATCTGCATTGGCTAGCTGCATACTCAGCGCAATGGGAAACAAATGGTAAGAATCGACAACACTCACAAATTAAATAAATGAACAAATCTGCTTGCGAATTAATGATTGTATTTCGTGTTATTACATAGGGATGTTATATTCGATTGCCCATCAGGTGTCTCGATTTTGAGAGGCTCGTTTGAGACTATCTACCCGGAATTATGCTTGGATGCAGATATTATATCAGCGTGGGCTGCAGTCCTTAACCACGAAGAGCGGTTAAGGGCACCGGGTACCCCCGCGAGGCTGTTTTGCAATGCAGGAATGTTGGTAAAGCACTTTTCAGCCTTTATAACATATATATAACACTATATAACAAGCTGGTTAAATAAAAAAGAAAAAAATTGACAAAATGTAACTTAATGTATAACTAAACAGCTCTTTAACACTACTATATATAACACTATGAGAACATTATATTACATAATATAACACTATGATACTAAAAAAAAGTTAGAACATGTATAAAACACTATATAATAATCTGGTACATTAAAAAAATACAGAAAAAAGAATAGGATAAACATATAACACTAGGTAATAATGTGTAAAAAATAAAATAACATTATAACACTATAAAAACATAATTTTATATAATATAACACTATTAAAGTAAAAAGAATTAAGAACATCTATATAGCACTATATAACAAACTGTTACATTAAAAATCACTAAGTAAAACAATATGATAGGCATATAAAACTATGTAAACATGTGTAAAACTACATAGCATCATAAATAAAAGAAAAAACAACTTATAACACTATAGCCTGCATTCAACAATCATATGTATCCTATCAAACTAAACATGCCTTTAAATCAATTTGAATCTGTGTTTTATTATCAAACAGGTGAAAACTGATTTTGAAGAGCCCGAGGAAAACAGAATCTCGAAGTTCTGTAGCCGGATGGAAACAATATTAGGTCAGGCAGATAGCATGGACATCAAAAACTTCCAAATGGTATTCGTGCCGGTGCTGTATAATGCACACTACATTCTAGTGTTCTTCAATCTAGCACAATACCAAATATTGGTGATCGACAATATCGAGGGTGATGTCCCTATCAACATACGATACAGCGGCTACGTTGAAAAAATTGTAAGAACACTAACAGTAAAATATTAATTGGCATACAATATCTATAAGTTTTAAAAAACCCCATTTGACGTCGTAAATTTTACAGATCAATGCATTCTGCGCGTATGTCAAAAACCACTCGCCTGCTATCGCCAAAAAACTGCGATCAACATCACCGGTTAGTCTGAAGTTCCCGTGGCAAACAATGTATAACGGAACAGATTGTGGAATATTTGTCATGCGTCATATGGAGACTTATAAAGGTGTTATTGAAATTATAGTTTAATTATTAAAGTTAAAACTGGCATGTACGCTAATTTGATTTGTATTTCTGTTCAATAGGGACTAGTGTGCGCGAATGGAACAGCGGGCTATCGCCAGAGCGAGACATCACGGGGGAGGTGTTGAAAGATCAATCGAAAGAACTGTGTGACTTGCGAATAAAGTACTTATCAAAAATCTTGTTAAGTGACATAAACTCGCTGCGATCGAAGATGGAGAAAGAAGTACACGAGTACGCAAAATTGAGTGAAGATGAGATAATGGAAAATGCTAAAACTGCAAAGGAGAGGATCGAGTTACGGTTGAAAGAAGAATAGCACATAGTTTCGTTACACCTGATAATGTTTTGATACATGTCTTATTTTAGATATTAGCCTGGTGGTTGGGTTCTAAAATGTTTTGATACATGTTGGGTACCTTAGACTGGTTTCATTTAGTCTGGTAAACGGAACACACTTTACAAATTGATAGTAATATTCTATTTTCCTTAGTATAACACTATAATTCAGTATAAAAACACCGCAGGTATAATGTGACAACATATAAGTGTTTTGATGTGTTTTGATTCGTATTATTATTGTTGTGGTAGTTGAAACTATAATATAACACTACGTCTAAATATAAAACAATATACTATAAAAAAGAATTCATTTAGAGACATTTAGATCAATTTAAAAAAGTGACAAATTGTATTCATCTTGACAACCTACAAGTCCATAAAAGTATAACACTATGAAAAAATATAAAACACTATAAATAAATTTAAGACTTGAAAACTAACTGTATATCCCAATAACACCATGTCTAAATACTGCGTTTAATACAGATTACCATCATGGTCACATTTACATTTTGATTCATGTTATGTGAAATCGAACATATAACAAGAAATTAAGATGCCTGTACGTATAAAACACAATAGATTCTGGATAAAACACTACACATCTAGAATATAAAAAAAATCTGTTAATGATAACACACCAATCGTTTATAAAACAGTGATAACAACATGATTCTAAATTTGATATAACACTATAAAAAGATATAACACTACCTGTTTAATGTACATACACCATACACCTTAATTAACAATAATATGTTGATTTAAAACACTTAAAAAAAAATAAAACACCATGAACCATAAAAATAAATATTTCTGCACAGAATATAACAATATTGCTGGGGAATAAAACACTATAACAAGAAATTAATATGCCTGTACATATATAACACTATAGCTTGTGGATAAAACACTACATATATAACTATAAAAAAAAAAGAATCTGTTAATGATAAAACACTATTTATAATATGATAAACGAATTTAAGACAAAAACAACGTAAAAAACATTATGTTTCCCATTCAATGAAAGAAAAGACAAAGTTCAACATCTATAACTCCAACACAAATGAATCCAACAGAAAATTAAACGTCATTAAAAAAGTAGGAAAAAAAACTCAAGTTTGCATAATTTAGTAATCAACTACTCCTCCTCGTCATCTTCTATCTCCTCTTCGTCATCTCCTTCACCCGCCGCATCTTCTAGCTCCTCTTCGTCATCTCCTTCACCCGCCGCTTCATCACTTTCTGATGAGTCGTCGTTCTTTTCCCTTGCCGGGTACGTGCAGGTACGTATATTATGCCCCCGACGTTTGCAATTGCTACATTCACGACCCTTTTTATTCTTGACAGACTGATTAATGGCAATTTCACGATTACTCTTCATTCTCGAAGGCTTGCCCATACCTTTAAATCTAGTGGTTTTCGGCATGCGTACAGTCACAGGTGTTTCTTGAGTGTATCCAGTTATTTCAGCAAACCTATCGCGACGACTCCTTGGGGGTGCGTTTACGACTGCCTGATCAGCCGTCGATTGATACTGGACAACATGGTCCCTAAAAGCGCACAACGCATCATAGTTATGAACCAACCTGTTAATAAGAGACTCAGCTGACCTTGTTATCTCCCGTACAACACCATTAACTTGCTGGTACCGATCATCACTTTCACTAATCCCCAATATCGCTCCAGGAGCACTATTAGGAATAGCTTCCCTGGTCCACCGTCGCATTATATATCTTTCGGGGAACTGCCTGATATCAAGAAACCGCAAAACGCAAAAAATGTGCGCGCACAAAAGCCCAAACTGTTCATACCTATTGCATGAACAACTCATGGTCATGTCTAGCTGCCGCATCATAACCTAATACATAAAAAAAATGATAACAAAAATATATACTCGATTAAAACTATAAGATAAAACACCATATACAATAAAAATTATAAACAAACAATTGTTACATTCTATGGTTACCTGAAAAAGTGTAGAACACGTTTGAGAAAAGTCCTTCACAGAGATGTTCACAAAGTTATCCTCTCTATCCTCCCATTTTCCAATACCACACTTGTGAATGGCTGTCTGAATTTCAAGTTGCGCATCAAAGAAAATGGTCTGTGTGTATATGTTTGCCGCCTGTTGTTCTAAGACAAACTCTTTTGCAAGTATTTGGGGGTTCGTGTGCCTAGTATCGTGATCATTCTTCCTGTGCTCGTGTCTTTGGGCTTCAATTGCAGAGTCAAAATGCCCTATGAATTCAACAAGCGTACAGTTAGGGTTGCAAAACTGCCCAAAGAAATGGTTCTCACTCTCAGAACGTGATGAAGTACGCATCAGCCCAGACATGTGTTCGTCACGATAGTACGCAGGGATCCATGTATCCCTAATCTGATAAATTGACTGTAACCATTCATGATTCACCAAATCAAAATCAGCCAATATAACACCCCATTCGGTTTCAAACTGTTCGGGTAGTAATGCATCAGTCCAAACAATATCACACAACCTCTTCTTAAAATCGGTGCTATTGCATAGGTTGGCGCCAACCTAATAAACAATGAGTCAACGATAAAAAAATTAAAAATACAAAATACATGATAAAAATTATATAAAAGTAAAACAACATCGATAAACAGATATAAAAGAGTACAAAAATCCAACAAAAGAATTTCATTAAAACAATAAACGTCGTAAACAATAATTTTGGTATTTAATAAACCTTGGTAGTAAGTTTATCCATTATATGCCACATGCAAAGCCTGTGCCTACTTTCAGGCCAAGTATCTTCAATAGCTTTCCTCATCGCTGGGTCTTGATCAGTTACAATCACAAGTGGTGCGCGCCCAAATGCCCGCCGAAATGCATTAAGCAACCAGCTATATGTTTCGGCAGTCTCATTACCTATTATAGCAGCACCCAAGGTAACATTACGATAGTGATTGTCAACGCCGGTAAAAGGTACGAACATCATATTGTACCTAGAAAAAAAAATAACTGGTGTGATAACTGATTTGATATTATAAAATGCATACAAGTGTGAAAACATAAAACAACCTACATTATTTAAATACTAAATTGAAATTAAAACACTATAAGTATTATATAAAGTTAACTGAGTCTTTTCATGCATATCACACTACACTAAAAAACATTATCATGGTGATAAAACACTATGATATATATCTATTATGGATGGAATGAATCTAAAAATAAAGGTAAGATACGAACTTGTTACGAAGATATGTAGCATCGAAAGACACAACATCCCCAAACATATGAAAATTTGTCTTTGTATCTCCATCGGCCCAGAACAACGCACGTAAAACGCCATCGGCAGTTGTTAGATATTCCATAGAGAAATTGGGCATAAATTCTTTCTTCCTTCTTAAGCGTTTAATAACCATGTCAGCATCGTACTCAGATATATACCTATTTAAGTCTCTCTTGAAGTTTTTGAAGTCAACTTTAGTGGCACCTACCTTGTCAAAACCTCCATAAAGAGTCCTCATAATGTTAAACGCTCTAACTGGACCAACGTTTATGGCACTCAAAGCATTCACGGCTTCTTCCTGTACGTAATTCATTCCTCTGTTTTCAGGAAGCAGGTACCTGTCATCTTCAGCTACAAATGAGTGATTATGCAACTCCTCGAAGTAATAAACCTCGTAAAGATTATGCGGGGTTAACTTAACACGAATGCACGCTTCACAACCGGTCCTTATCGAAGGAACCCTGCGAGTAATCTTAGACTTCGAGCGATCATTAGAACTACCGGCTTCCTGAGTCGAGTCAATCGCCTTAAGGGGTTTAGTACCCTCTTTTGAGCATACGAACCATTTATTATGTATGACACCCTTTCGAGGCTCGTATTGAGTACCCTTCCTAGCTGTGAAACCTCCCGCCTTAGCATATCTTTGGTAAAAAATATAGGCATTTTCGAGCGAATTAAACAACATATGCATCTGTGGTTTAATCGAATCTTCGACATCTGGTATAAATGTCCTCCTTCCAGAATTTGGGGACACCTGAACATTACCAACGGGCTGGTATGTAGATGTATCTACAACAAAAAATCGACACATCAGTCGTTTATAAAACAGTGATAACAATACGATTCTGAATTTGATATAACACTATAATAAGATATAACACTATCTGTTTACTGTACAGACATCATACAACTTAATTAACAATAATCTGATGATTTCAAACACTTAAAAAAAATAAAACACTATGAACCATAAAAATAAAGATGTCTGCACATAATATAACAATATTGCTGGCGAATAAAACACTATAACAAGAAATTAAGATGCCTGTACGTATAAAACACAATAGATTCTGGATAAAACACTACACATCTAGAATATAAAAAAAATCTGTTAATGATAACACACCAATCGTTTATAAAACAGTGATAACAACATGATTCTAAATTTGATATAACACTATAAAAAGATATAACAGTACATGTTTAATGTACATACACCATACACCTTAATTAACAATAATCTGTTGATTTAAAACACTTAAAAAAAATAAAACAACATGAACCATAAAAATAAAGATGTCTACACAGAATATAACAATATTGCTGGGGAATAAAACACTATAACAAGAAATTAATATGCCTGTACTTATATAACACTATAGCTTGTGGATAAAACACTACACATATAACTATCAAAAAAAAAAAAAGAAACTGTTAATGATAAAACACTACATAAGCTTACCCCTAACACAATTCAATGTATAAAATACTATGAAGGGAAATTACGATGTGTGAATATATTATAACACTATTGATCATACGTACGACACTATACATCTAAATATCAAAAATAAAAATAAAAAAATACTCTATTAAATATACAACGCCGGACATGATACCTATTATCGGAACATATAACACAACTTATCGGAACATGATAACTATTAACAGATTAATTTACTAAGATACACATGTACCTGCATCGCCTGACTCCATTGATATAGATATAAAACACAATAATCGAATAAGGGCGCAAAAGGTAAACAATTGTATTGTCTCTGTCGATTTCATACTGATTCTTGTATTTATAATTGATGAAGAATGAGATAGATAACAATCGTAACATGATCTAGCAAAAAAATACAAAATTTGAATCAATCCCTAAACAATCTCAACGCCGATTATTTTTTTTTATCAGTTATCTACAAAAATCAATTAATTGATAAGTATGGACAATTACTAATATACCCTTTTGAATTAATTAAGATATGGGACACTTGTCATTACCAGATTATTTCTCACACTTCTTACAAAAGTGTGACTTTGTACAGGATCCTGGACCTGTGTTTACTTTCTTTTAATTTATATACACACATATAAAGGGTCATTTTATTGTTATATATTGCATAACTATATATTCAGCAACCCTACAAAAAATAAACTCAATATCATTTAGGGAAAGAAGACAAATCTTAAAGGAAAAGTGGATCATATAAGCATGTAAATTTTAAACGTATACCAAATATAACGAGTGTTTCTACCATAATGAAACAAATATAACCATATTTACTTATTTTTTTTATCAATAGGTTGTTATAATTATATAACGAGTGTTTCTACCATAATGAAACAATTTTTTTTTTTTTTGGTTCCAACTTACGATATCATTCCACACGAAGAAAGGCAATTACAAAGCAATGACAGGTAGTCGGGCCCATCATGTTACGCGGTGAATTCCTGGAGCAACACGCCAGTTTGATATAGCAATGAGCGTGGTACCGGTACCGTACCGAATCAGTACCGGTACTATACGGTATTTTTGAAGTTAAAATTCGGTATTTTACCGGTATCGTACCGAACCGGTACCGATATCGAAAGTACCGAAAATGCCAAAAGTTGGTATCGGTACCGGTATCGAAAAAATTCGGTACGAGAAATTCGGTACCGGCACCCAGTACCGAATGTTTTTCCCTAGTTTGGTACCACTAGTTTAAATATAACGGGATTTGTCGTAAAATTGTCTTTGCATCAAATGGGATTTGTCCTAAAATTGTGTTTGCATCAAAATTTGTTTTTTTATGAATTCTGGATCCCGGGTTCCTCCCTTGAACGACCTTTGTTGAATTCCTGTTTCTTCATCTTCTTCTTCTTCCATCGGTAGATGCTATTTAAGTAAAAGACTCACGAGTATTATATCTTGGATATTGATTAATTAGATGGTCTTCCATCTCCATTAAAAAAAAAATGATCTTCCGTCTCAAAATATTATGTTTTTATAATAACAGAAATACTTTTTTTAACAGAGAATTTATTGCTTCTTGTGACACTTAGATCTTGCATTCAAGTGTTTTAAAAGTCTATTATATTATACCCATTTTCTGATAACAATTATCATTTCAAAACTTCCATTACATTATTTTAGAAGTCTTTTCTTAGCAAAGCTATGAACATTCCATTTAATTACACATATTAGGCTAAGGATGATACTAGATTGTAACAACCCTCGGTAAAACCGACACCCTCAGTGTATTTTACGACACCCTACTTTATCTTAAAATATCCCTATGTGTATTATATTATGCCCTGTATGTGAAAACCGAGCCTGAAATAAGTTATAATATATAAAATAAAATAAAAACCTGAATTTTGAGTTGAGGCGGGCCGCGTAGACCCACCCCAATCACTCACGCGGGCCGTATCAAGACTGGACTTTGACTCCGCTGATTTCTTTAGTTCAAGCGGGCCGCGTAAGCCTTAGGCTTACATTGACGCGGGCCGCGATAGGTCATAAAACGCGGAGACACCAGATGTCGACACGTGTCGACATCGTGGCAAGTCTACAAGCTGACCGGGCCAAGCTATAGTGTTGACCAAGGTTGACGCGGGTCGCGTAACCTTGGCCTGTGTCTCACGCGGGCCGCGACAGGACTCAATATCACAACTATAAATAGCAGGCATCAGTTTTCGTTTTCCGTCGCTCACTTCTCGAATTCTAAATCTCACTTTCTGTAGTAGAGGAATTATAGTCGGGTATTATACCCCCTAATTATCGAGGTTCTACTCCGTTGTAAGTATTATAACCCCAGTTTCATAATAGTTACGCTGGCCGGTTGATTTAGGGTTCCGTAACAACTGTCGTGGTTCTGCCCGACGTAGTTGTTGGAATGCCGTCTCGGGGAGGGTATCATTAATAATTTCAAAGGGTTATAATACCAACCAATGTACATTTGTATAAATTATAGATTATACCCAGGAAACCCTTACAAGAAGCCTAAGATAGCAAAGTGAGTTTATCCTCTTTTTGTTAATGTTTTTGGAATATTTTACAAAACCTTAATTGTTTTACAAAGTGATTAAGCGGTGATTGAGTCTTTGTAGTTCTTCAATTACTGCCGGTATGTTGGGGTTTTGTATACAAAATTTGTACTACTTGTGAGTAGTAAGTCAAGGTTGACAGTACGTTACCATTGGACAATGAGTTAGCCAATGTGTAATATGACCCACAAGTTAGTGGATTGATAGTACCAAATGGAGTAATTGTGTAGACATAAACATTGTAATCGTCCTCAATACTGTTTTAATCGATAAAATGTTCCTTGATTAAACTGGGATTCACTCACCAGTATTTCCGACTGACAAATGTTTTTAAAACGCGTTTCAGGTGTCACACCCCCAAAATCCACCATGCGGAGTACCACCGCTTTGAGGCGTGACGTGACCAGGATCGAGCCACCAATCATATTGAACAACACAATTAAGTAAATGAAACCAACTACAATACGATTGGTGACCTAAAGAAGGTGACCGATTTTAAGATAACAGCGGAAGCATAAAACGTAAGTTCAAAACATAACTTCACAGTTCATATGTTTAAAGTCTCAAACATAAGTTCCATAGGTTTATAAAGTTCAATTATTAAGTATGGGATATAACAACCCATATTCCACAACAACCTTCTCCTCATGCAAGCTCCAAAAGCACCTAGCGACCTGTAAGGCATGTAACAACGAGTCAACAACAAAGTTGAGTGAGTTCAGGTTTGGTTGTTTAGTTTTAAGTTGTTTCTGAAAAACGTGGTTTTACTTTCGTTGGCTTAATTGCCGTGGGGGTTACCCCGTAGTTGAAAGTATGTTTAACCAGTTCCTTTGTCATTACCCAAACCATAACCATAATCAGTGGGGGCTTTACCCGTGTGAACTACTAGACCATACATATCGACAACTGACGAACAATAGTTGTGCCCTACATCAGTGTCTATCATCACTGACAGTTTGCCATAGTCCATTAGTACACGCCCGTCCGAACAGCACGGTGTGAGGTTTGTTAAACCTAATAGCGCTATTTACTAATGACCCGCTCGCCATTGGCCTCGGCGATTAAGTCGATATAAATTGAGGGACTTCATGATAGAGTTTTGTCTAGCTAGTTTTAAGGTTGTTGTCCTGCACCAGGAGGACGAACGTACGTATTCTGCACCAGGAGAATTCGTAGGATTAATAATGGCATCCTATCTATGGAGGATGGCCGTACATATCTTCCCAAGGGGATATGTAGATTTAGTTTTAAATTCTTTAACCCATTCCCAAACCACCGGGATTCCCATGCCTTGTAGAAAGTGTGAACTCACCTCGGTTTGCTCGGTTAGATTCTCAAATATAGCTAACAGTCAAGGTCGGTCAACCACGTCATAGTATGATTTACCAGTTAGTCATTTAGTGATTTTCAAATAGAGCACAAAGTTTATATACGTATCTATCACATAGCATGCATTACTTTAACTGTTTATGCCCATATATGCTTCCCATCCATTCCCCACTCATAAGCAAACATACGATAGTGCACGTAACACATCTAACATGTTAGATCATTCACAAATAGCATACTCGACATTTAGACGCGCAAATCACAACTTATGTCATTTCCGCATTAATATTCAAAACCGGGCTGTTTTCGAACATTTTAATAAAATAGTTAAATTGTTCCAAAAATTCCCAAATTTTTACAGAATATCTTAAACATTCCAAATTTTATTGTGTAAAAATATCGGGGTCTGGTTCATTACCAATATTTTATAAAATTCATTTTCCCGACTGAACTCATATTCATATTTTTCTGACCACAGTCCACGGGTTAATTTATTTAAAATTCATCGAGCGTCCGATTTACAAAATTCCAGTGGGGTAATTACAAATACATCGGTGGCCATCTACAGTACAAGTTTCATGATCCAACTCTACACAGAACCCAAGTTATGACAGAAAACAAAACATATATTTTCAGCAGAAAAAATGCAGCTCTAGCTGCTGTTACGAAATGACGCTTTAAAAATAGTAAACGAAGTCCAAAAATTACGATTCCGGTGCCCATTAGAACCGTATTTCATAATAACACGTTTTAGACTCAAAATATCAGTTTTTCGTAGAGCTTATGACCTGTTTACAGCCAACTGAATTTGGTTGTAAAACATGGACAAATTCTGTTTTCATTCTTTAATCTTCTAAGACGCGTTCGATTGATTCCGTTAGCATGTTTAGTGATCATAACAACATCAAATATCAATATTAACCAGCAACACATCAGAAAATCAACAAGAATCATAACAACACGAGATCTACATGATTACACACATAACTTCTCTTTATCCAACTTATTCATCTTAGGTTCAAGACTTTGTGTTATCTTATTTAGTGTTCTTCTTATTGCATCATACAAACATCTATTAATCCACTAAAATCAAGAACAAGATGGTGATTTAGAACACTTACTACTAGCACAAGGCTAGGAAAGAAAGTAGACGAAAACTGGGTGGTTAATAGCGTCGTAGAGAGGTCCTTGCGATTCCGTATGCACCGAGCCTCCTCGTATGAACTCTAACACACTTGTGAGTATATAAAATGGCTTGATCAAAGTTGGAAGGTGAGTGGATAATGATGGTGGTGATCGGACGAGATATCAAAGAGGGGAGCAAGAGAGATGTAATTTTTGTTTGTTGGAATGAATGATAAGGGTGGTCTTATGGTTAAATTTATAAACCAAAATCTCCAATTATCCATGGGTTAATGTGTAGTCAAGATTTTAAACAATGGAATTATAATATTCAAAAATAGGTGTGGTGGTGTCCCCTTGGGACCGAATCGGTTGTAAGGGGGAGGGGGTTTGGTTGAAATTTAATCATTTAGTTAGGCACTAGTTTGTTAAATTAAGTGATTAATTAGTTACTAGTGTGTGATAATTTATAACGGGTGTTAGGGTATTCGGGGACCCTAACTAGCTCAGAAAATGAAAAACAATGTCATGTCAATATTTTTATGTTCCGGGTAAAGTCCGGTTGTTCGGTTTGACACTGTTCCGTTAAACTGCTTAATTAATCCTTAAAGCGTCCTACATATATATTTTTGCAACGTTTTTAATTTTTGACACTCAGGAAGGCATACCGGACTATTTAGTAACTTTTCTGTATCATACTACTATGTTAACAAATACATGTAAGTATAACACAGATATCAGAAAGCAGTTAAGTAATTCCACACAGTCGTCAAGCACTTTAATTATCATTAATGAATTGTACGGAATACATGGAATTTTGAGGGTTGTCACATTCTCCCCCTGTTAAGAGAATTTCGTCCCGAAATTTATCGCGTGGTTACTGAGGAAGCTAGTTAAGTTGCGTGGTTTTCCTGATTTTCCTGGGGTGTCACATCATCCCCTCGTTGATTTGGAATTCCGTCCCGAAATTCTGCAGTAGCTTCAGCCTCAGTAGTGGTTGCTTTTTTTCTTAAACAGCTGGGGATACTTGAGTTTCATTTGGTCTTCTCGTTCCCAGGTATACTCTGGGCCACGACGAGCATTCCAACGAACTCGGACCAGAGGTATCCTGGTACGCTTGAGGATCTTAACATCTCGATCCGTAATCTCTACTGGTTCCTTGACGAATCGCAGCTGGTCGTCGATTGTGAGTTCCTTAAGAGGAACTATGAGGGTCTCATCTGACAGACACTTCTTCAGATTCGACACATGGAAAACATTGTGAACTCCGCTGAGTTCTTCAGGTAGATTCAACCTGTAGGCGACTTTGCGAATTTTCTCGGTGACTTCGAATGGTCCGACATAACGCGGATTGAGTTTGCCTCGTTTGCCAAAGCGGACTACACCTTTCCAAGGTGAGACTTTGAGTAGCACTCGATCCCCAACCTGGAGCTCGAGTGGTTTTCTTCCCTTGTCAGCATAGCTTTTCTGACGGTCACGAGCTGGCGCCATTCGCTGTCGTATTTGAGCAATTCTCTCGGTGGTATCTACCACAAGTTCTGGGCCAGTGATTTGGCTGTCACCAACTTCTGCCCAACAGAGAGGTGATCGGAATTTGCGTCCGTACAATGCCTCAAACGGAGTAGCCTGGATGTTGGTGTGGTAGCTGTTGTTATATGAGAACTCCACTAGCGGGACGTGCTTTTCCCAGCCATTACCAAAATCGATTACACATGCCCTAAGCATGTCTTCAAGGGTTTGGATGGGCGTTCAGATTGCCCATCCGTCTATGGGTGATAAGCGGTGCTCATATCTAAACGTGAGCCAAAAGACTTGTGCATTGCTTGCCACAGTTCAGAAGTAAAACGCGCGTCACGATCAGATATAATAGAGGTTGGCACTCCGTGCCTTGACACTACTTCCTTTAGATAAATGTCTGCAAGAGTCGAAAACTTATCCGTTTCTTTGATGGCCAGAAAATATGCAGACTTGGTCCCATTTCCGCGTTGAGATCTAGGCAGGCAAGTAACGAAATCCATGGAAATTTGCTCCTATTTCCATTTAGGTATCTCTGGTTGTTGAAGTAGGCCTGATGGTTTCTGATATTCAGTCTTGACTCTCGCACAAGTCAAGCACTTACTGACGTAGGTTGCTATGTGGGCTTTCATGCCAGGCCACCAATACGTAGTCTTGAGGTCGTGGTACATTTTATCCGAACCAGGATGTACCGAATAACGAGACTTGTGCGCTTCGTCCATCACAAGCTCGCGTAAGTTTCCATAAAGTGGAACCCAGATGCGCCCTGTTACATAGTAAGCGTCGTCTTCCTTTTGTTCTAGCCACTGCCTCGATCCTCGTAGGGATTCAGCCCTGATGTTCTCTGCTTTCAATGCTTCAACCTGAGCATCACGAATCTGAGCGGGAATGTTAGACTGGATGGTAAGTTGTAAAGCACGTACACGCTTAGGTAGGGTATCCTTTCGACTGAGGGCGTCGGCCACAACATTGGCCTTGCCCGGATGATATTTGATAGCGCATTCATAGTCGTTCAAAAGTTCGACCCATCGGCGTTGTCGCACATTTAATTCCTTTTGCTTGAATATGTGCTTGAGACTCCTGTGATAGGTGTAAATGGTGCACTTGGTACCGTACAGGTAATGTCTCCATGTCTTAAGTGCGAAAACAACTGCTCCCAGCTCCAAGTCATGCGTAGTGTAGTTCCTTTCGTGAACTTTAAGTTGGCGCGATGCGTAGGCAATGACCTTGTCACGTTGCATCAATACGCAACCAAGTCCTTGGATGGAAGCGTCGCAATAAACCATAAAATCTTCTGTGCCTTCAGGAAATGAGAGGATAGGCGCGCTACAAAGTCTATCTTTCAAGTGCTGAAACGCAGATTCCTGTGCATCACCCCAGCGATAGGTGACACCCTTCTGAGTCAGTGAAGTGAGGGGTTGCGCAATCTTGGAGAAATCCTTTATAAACCTTCTGTAATATCCGGCTAAACCCAAGAAGGCGGATTTCTGTTGGTGTACGGGGTGCAGGCCAGTTCTTGATCGATTCAACCTTAGATGGATCCACATGAATCCCATCCTTGTTTACCACATGGCCTAGAAAGTGGACTTCGCGAAGCCAGAAGTCACATTTTGAAAACTTGGCATACAACTGCTCTTTTCGAAGAAGTTCCAGCATAAGTCGTACATGCTGCTCGTGTTCCTCCTGACTCTTAGAATAGATCAGGATATCGTCGATGAACACAATAACGAACTTATCCAGGTAAGGCTTGCATACTCGGTTCATGAGATCCATGAAGACCGCTGGTGCATTCGTCAGCCCGAATGGCATAACCAGAAACTCGTAATGGCCGTAACGAGTTCTGAATGCTGTTTTGGAGACGTCCTCCTCTCGGACTCTCAGCTGATGGTATCCCGATCTCAAATCAATCTTAGAGTAATAGCTCGACCCTTGCAGCTGGTCGAATAAGTCGTCAATACGTGGAAGAGGATAACGATTCTTCACAGTCACCTTGTTAAGCTCGCGATAGTCAATACACATTCTGAAAGTACCATCTTTCTTCTTTACGAACAAGACTGGAGCTCCCCAGGGCGAAGACTAGGACGTATAAAACCCTTTTCCAAGAGTTCTTGTAGTTGTGTGGATAGTTCTTCGAGTTCTGATGGAGCTAGACGATATGGTGCTCGAGCTACTGGCGCTGCTCCAGGAGCTAGCTCGATTTGAAATTCAACTTGGCGGTGAGGCGGAAGACCAGGCAATTCCTCAGGAAATACATCAGGAAAATTGCGCACAATAGGGATGTCTTCAATTATCTTCTCTTCCGTTGATGTGTCAGTAACGAGTGCTAAAATGGTAGTGTGGCCCTTTCGCAAACACTTCTGTGCCTTAAGAAAAGAGATGATGCCTTCGACAGCGCCACTCTTGTCGCCACGAATCACGAGAGGTTCTTCACCATAACAAGGAATGCGGACGATTTTCTCCTTGCAAACAATCTCCGCTTGATGATGAGATAGCCAATCCATCCCAATAACGATGTCGAAACTACCAAGTGTGATAGGAATATGATCGATATAGAAAGTCTGACCAGCTAAGACGAGGTTACAACCTTTAACAACGTGCGTGGCCTCAAGGCTTTTACCGTTAGCTAGTTCTACCGTGTGTTTGGTGTTCAGAAGTGTTGGAGTGCGCTTAAGCATTTGGCTAACTTTTAAGGACACATAACTAGTATCGGCACCCGAATCGAATAAAACAGTAACAAAGAAGTCATTCAGAAGAAACTTACCCATCACAACGTTGGGATCGTTCCTTGCTTCTCCCTAACCAATCACGAACACTCGACCATGGGTGCCATTGCCATTATTGTTACCTCCATTGTTGCCTCCGTTGTTGTTTCCATTGTGGTTCCCGTTTCTTTGGTTATTGTTGTTCTGATTCGGGTGCAGTTGGGGGCAGTTCCTCTTAATGTGGCCTTCAGCGCCACACTGAAAGCATCCTTTATTGCCATGTTGCTGCTGTTGGTGGTTCTGTGGAGCTTGTTGTTGTTGTTGGCGATTTTGATTTGCTGGTCGGGCGCTCCTGCAATCCTTTGCTTCATGACCAAACTTGTTACACCTCAGGCAACGACCTTTGTTGCACTGCCCGCTATGATGTTTGTTGCACCGGTTGCACTTGGGGTGGTTCCCTCGGTATCCACCCTGTCCTTGGTTACCAGAAGATTGCTGACCAGGACTCTGGTAGTCATCAGTCTTTCGCTGCTGAGACTGAACTGAAGTAGAACCCTTTCCGGAGTTCCCATCCCATTTTCGCTTGTTGTCGGTAGGTACATCAGAAGTAGCTGTGGCACTGATACGTTTGGGTAGCCTGTTTTGCTCCACCGCCTGGTCGGTGAGACGATGAGCCAACTTGATAATTTGTTGAATGGTACCCAGGTTGGCTGAAGTTACGTGACTTTGAATCTCTGGTACAAGGCCCTTGAGGTACAGCTCAATACGTTTGATGGGAGGGTCCACCATAGTTGGACACAGGATGGCCAGCTCGTTTGACCTCTTAGTATACGCCTCAATTTCAGACCCCGTCATCTTTAGATTGTAAAATTCCACCTCTTGCTTGTGGATGTCATCCCGACTACAGTACTCCTCCTTGATCAGCTCTTTGAAACCATTCCAGGGTGTGGCATTAGCAACTGCCAGTCCTAGTAGTTGAAGCTGTGCCTTCCACCAGGTTAACGCAGCCCCTTCAAGTAATCCGGTAGCATATTTAACCCTACGGTCTTCGGGGCATTCGCACATCTCGAAAACAGACTCAAGCTTTTCAAACCAGTGAAGAAGGCCCACTGCTCTTTCGGTGCCACTGAAAGTAGTAGGTCGGCAGTCCATGAACGTTTTGAATGTGCACACAGGAGGTTGAGCATGTTGACCTGTTGTGTGTGAATAATAGACAAGGTTAAGCATGAGGGTTGGTTTGCGAAGGTAGGATCTAAACGTCCTAAGGTGAGTTGGTATAGCAGGTTATATCTCCTGCAGGGTTGGCTGCGAGTGCCTCAGCGACTCGTTCGTTGATCAAAGCCGTCAACTGGGCTTGAGTGAGGTTGATACGTCCTACGCGTCCGCTCATGATCTTTATAATGAAGCAACGTAAGTGAGAAAAGTGTCGCGAAAGTGCGTAAGTGTGGGACGATAGTAGAGAGTAAGCACACAAGGTTCAAATAGCAATTATCACGTTATCTAATGCACAGTGAGAACTATCTAACCGACAATAAATCATACCACTTATGGTGTCGAGTCTTGCACGTGGAGCGAAGCGTCGTTGTGGATCGTTGAACACTGTACAGGTTATAGTCTGGTTTTATCAAAAAGCTTTTCCCTTTTTAAAACCAAGTTCACTATAACCAATGGCTCTGATACCAATCTGTCACACCCCCAAAATCCACCATGCGGAGTACCACCGCTTGGAGGCGTGACGTGACCAGGATCGAGCCACCAATCATATTGAACAACACAATTAAGTAAATGAAACCAACTACAATACGATTGGTGACCTAAAGAAGGTGACCGATTTTAAGATAACAGTGGAAGCATAAAACGTAAGTTCAAAACATAAGTTCACAGTTCATAAGTTTAAAGTCTCAAACATAAGTTCCATAGGTATATAAAGTTCAATTATTAAGTATGGGATATAACAACCCATATTCCACAACAACCTTCTCCTCATGCAAGCTCCAAAAGCACCTAGCGACCTATAAGGCATGTAACAACGAGTCAACAACAAAGTTGAGTGAGTTCACGTTTGGTTGTTTAGTTTTAAGTTGTTTCTGAAAAACGTGGTTTGACTTTCGTTGGCTTAATTGCCGTGGGGGTTACCCCGTAGTTGAAAGTATGTTTAACCAGTTCCTTTGTCATTACCCAAACCATAACCATAATCAGTGGGGGCTTTCCCCGTGTGAACTACTAGACCATATATATCGACAACTGATGAACAATAGTTGTGCCCTACATCAGTGTCTATCATCACTGACAGTTTGCCATAGTCCATTAGTACACGCCCGTCCGAACGGCACGGTGTGAGGTTTATTAAACCTAATAGCGCTATTAACTAATGACCCGCTCGCCATTGGCCTCGGCGATTAAGTCGATATAAATTGAGGGACTTCATGATAGAGTTTTGTCTAGCTAGTTTTAAGGTTGTTGTCCAGCACCAGGAGGACGAACGTTCGTATTCTGCACCAGGAGAATTCGTAGGATTAATAATGGCATCCTATCTATGGAGGATGGCCGTACATATCTTCCCAAGGGGATATGTAGATTTAGTTTTAAATTCTTTAACCCATTCCCAAACCACCGGGAATCCCATGCCTTGTAGAAAGTGTGAACTCACCTCGGTTTGCTCGGTTAGATTCTCAAATATAGCTAACAGTCAAGGTCGGTCAATCACGTCCTAGTATGATTTACCAGTTAGTCATTTAGTGATTTTCAAATAGAGCACAAAGGTTCTATACGTATCTATCACATAGCATGCATTACTCTAACTGTTTATGCCCATATATGCTTCCCATCCATTCCCCACTCATAAGCAAACATACGATAGTGCACGTAACACATATAACATGTTAGATCATTCACAGATAGCATACTCGACATTTAGATGCGCAAATCACAGCTTATGTCATTTCCGCGTTAATATTCAAAACCGGGCTGTTTTCGAACATTTTAATAAAATAGTTAAATTATTCCAAAAATTCCCAAATTTTTACAGAATGTCTTAAACGTTCCAAATTTTATTGTGTAAAAATATCGGGGTCCGGTTCAATACCAATATTTTATAAAAATTCATTTTCCGGACTGAACTCAGATTCATATTTTTCTGACCACAGTCCACGGGATAATTTATTTAAAATTCATCGAGCGTCCGATTTACGAAATTCCAATGGGGTAACTACAAATACATCGGCGGCTATCTACAGTACAAGTTTCATGATCCAACTCTACACAGAACCCAAGTTATGACAGAAAACAAAACATATATTTTCAGCAGAAAAAATGCAGCTCTAGCTGCTGTTACGAAATGATGCTTTATAAATAGTAAAGGAAGTCCAAAAATTTACGATTCCGGTGCCATTAGAACCGTATTTCATAATAACACGTTTTAGACTCAAAATATCAGTTTTTCGTAGAGTTTATGACCTGTTTACAGCTAACTGAAGTTGGCCGTAAAACATGGACAGATTCTGTTTTCATTCTTTAATCTTCTAAGACGCGTTCGATTGATTCCGTTAGCATGTTTAGTGATCATAACAACATCAAATATAAATATTAACCAGCAACACATTAGAAAATCAACAAGAATCATAACAACACGATATCTACATGATTACACACATAACTTCTCTTTATCCTACTTATTCATCTTAGGTTCAAGACTTTGTGTTATCTTATTTAGTGTTCTTCATATTTCATCATACAAACATCTATTAATCCACTAAAATCAAGAACAAGATGGTGATTTAGAACACTTACTACTAGCACAAGGCTAGGGAAGAAACTAGACGAAAAATGGGTGGTTAATAGCGTCGTAGAGAGGTCCTTGCGATTCCGTATGCACCGAGCCTCCTCGTATGAACTCTAACACACTTGTGAGTATATAAAATGGCTTGATCAAAGTTGGAAGGTGAGTGGATAATGATGGTGGTGATCGGCCGAGATATCAAAGAGGGGAGTAAGAGAGATGTAATTCATGTTTGTTGGAATGAATGATAAGGGTGGTCTTATGGTTAAATTTATAAACCAAAATCACCAATTATCCATGGGTTAATGTGTAGTCAATATTTTAAACAATGGAATTATAATATTCAAAAATAGGTGTGGTGGTGTCCCCTTGGGACCGAATCGGTTGTAAGGGGGAGGGGGGGGGGGGGGTTGGTTGAAATTTAATCATTTAGTTTGGCACTAGTTTGTTAAATTAAGTGATTAATTAGTTACTAGTTTGTGATAATTTATAATGGGTGTTAGGGTATTCGGGGACCCTAACTAGCTCAGAAAAGGAAAAACAATGTCATGTCAATGTTTTTATGTTCCGGGTAAAGTCCGGTTGTTCGGTTTGACACTGTTCTGTTAAACTGCTTAATTAATCCTTAAAGCGTCCTACATATATATTTTTGCAATGTTTTTAATTTTTAACACTCAGGAAGGCATACCGGACTATTTAGTAACTTTTCTGTATCATACTAGTATGTTAACAAATACATGTAAGTATAACACAGATATCAGAAAGCAGTTAAGTAATTCCACACAGTCGTCAAGCACTTTAATTATCATTAATGAATTGTACGGAATACATGGAATTTTGAGGGTTGTCACATCTGGTAACCCAATGTGACAGCCAATTAGTAGAAAGCCAGCTGGAGAGCACTAAAGGCTTGGAGATAATGTGGCTATAAAAGTTACCTAATAAACGATGTTTTAAATTCAATAAGATAGTGTTTATCCCTATAAATGTATTGTAATAAGAAACTTGGGTTTTACCCATGTGATTATTAATATTAAATGAGGTGGTTTTACTCTGATAAGCATTTCCTAACTACGGTCCTGATGTAAATTCCGCTGCGAGATTAAATAACCTGATACCAGCACAACTGAGATCGCGTCCGCCCGTTCCCTGGAATAACGGATCGGGGGTTGCGACAGGAGGTGGTATCAGAGCCTAGCCACTGGTCTGAGCCAAAGAAGTGTTCTGCTGACACTTAAAATTCTATATTTTGTGTTAGGAAATAAATTACGGAAATACGTGCATAACTGTAATTATTTGTTATGTGTTATTTGACTATTTGTTAGTTTTCAGTATGAGTGATCAAGGACCATCAGACGTGAATCGTCAGTTATCTGATTCACCTAGGAGTGAAGGTACATCATCACAGCCTGCCCTTTCAGGGTATTATGCTGATCAGGAGGAGGGAATATTTACCTTTTGAGCTAAATCTGAAGAACCATTTTCTAATAAGAAACGAGGATGGTTTAGTAAAGAAGCTTTTGCTCGTAGGAAGAGAATGCGAAAATTGCAACAGCAAAGAGCGTTAGCAGCTATTAAGCGAGAGACAGATGCCCATACACAGGACATACTTAATAGAAGCCTAGCTAATTTTCATATCTTAGCTACAACTGCTGCTGACCTAGGTATGGAACAACTAGTAGCCCCACAACCACAAAACCCACAACAACCCATGGAAATAGAAAACCCGGAAAACCAAGTAGAGATGCACGATTTTAACCCAGAAGAAATCCCAAGGGTACCTGCACCAAACCCTCTAGATCCAAATTACGACCCCTGGTGGGACGACAATAGGGACTTTGTACAACGTTACCCTATTCAGGAATATCCACCCATACAGAACATAGAAGCTTACCCAGGTATGGACCCTTTAGATCCCTATTACCAAAATGATTATATTAGGGAGATATTAGAGGATCCTTACCAATTTCAGGAACTGTCACCCCCATATCAGGAACCCATATCCCAGATTCCAAACCTAGTCCGAGAACCTGCACCCCCAATGAGTGCAGAAAACGTGCATGAACTTATGACTTTCGGGGAGGAAATTTTAGAGAGCAGTGAGAGAATGCGTCAGGTGGGAGAACGTCTCGTATGGAAATACGATGAACGTAATATGGATTTTTGGATAAATCCATATCCGTGAATGAGATGATGAAACGATGGTAGTAATAATATTATAATAATAAAATAAAATAAAAAAATAAAATATGTGTGTACGGATGCATATTACTATTAGTGTGATTCTATTTCTGTTGGTATTGTAATCTTTATTTCTGTAGTAGTGTGTAATAGACGCATAGTATATGAAAAAAAAAGAGTATAGTCGCAATGATCGACGGTTTTGGTTAAATTGCGTGTCATGTGATTAACTATATTACCTATTAATTGTGATATTAATATGGGGTAAATGTTTAAAATTCAGATGGCCGACGAAGAAATTCAAGGAAATCTGAATAACGATAACCAGAGTAACATTAACGTGGTTAATGAAAATCCAAGCATCAATAACAATGGAAATCAAGTTGATAATAGTGCTATCCAACATATAGTGGCACAAGGAACTATAGATGCAATGCCATTTATTCTTCAAACGGTTCAAGAAGCGAATAATAAAAGTAAACATAGCAGTAAGCGACCAATTGAACCAGAACATAGCGTAAACAATAGACCTATACTTTAAATGCCCATTCCTAAAAGAAGAAGAACCGTGCCTTACGGTTGTTCATACAAAGAATTTTGGTCCTGTAAACCAATAGAATTCTCGGGCAATGAAGAACCTATTGCAGCTCTACGCTGGATAGAAAAGACTGAGGCTGTTCTAAAAATAAGTAAATGTGTGGAAGAGGACAAGATAATGTTTGCTTCCAATCTATTTAAGAATGCATCCTTAGAATAGTGGAACACTATCCTTCAGTCTAGAGGAAGTGATAGGATTTATAGTATGGATTGGGAAGAATTTAGGAATATGGTAGAAAGGAAATTCTGCCCTCCAAATGAAAAGGAGCAGATAGCAAACAAATTCCTAAATCTTAGGATGACTGGTGTGGATAGTAAAGGGTACACGGAGTTATTCTTTGAATATGCTAGAATAGTACCAACTCTTGCTTCACCAGAACCAGTGTTAATCTCCCGTTATATTTGGGGATTAATTAGAGAGATTAGACATGTAGTCAAGGCAGCTAGACCTCAAACTATAGAAGAAACTGTAGAACTAGCAAATACCTTGACAGATGAGTTAGTCCTTACTAGAGAAGAAGACCAAAGGAGAAACCTAACCCAAAGGATTACTCAAGAATTTCATTCTGGAAATTTCAATCGTAGGAATATGAGTTCTACCTCTGCACCATATTGCAAGGTCTGCAAGAAAAAGCACTCGGGAAAATGCTCCAATCTCTGCAATTACTGCAAGATGCCAGGACATAAGGAAGAAAATTGAAAGAGGAAATCCAGTAATGGATTATGCTACAACTGCGGAGAGAAAGGTCATATCAGGCCAAACTGTCCAAAATTGGCTCCAGCTGCAAACAACAAGAATACTAAAAATGCTAGAGCATTTGTTCTTACTGCAGATGAAGCCAAGATGACCCCAGACGTTATAGCTGGTACGTTTTTAGTTAATGATATATTTGCTAAAGCATTATTTGACTCTGGTGCGAACCAAAGTTTTATTAATACTTCGTTTTGCAAAATTCTAACTCAGTCATTAACTAAACTACCACAAGAATGTCTAGTAGAGACAGCCAATGGAGAAACCGTTAGAATTTTTTAAATCTTGCAGGGAGCAAGTATAGAAATTTCAAATCAGAAATTTATTGCAAATCTTTATCCCATGAATTTGGCAGGATTCGATGTTGTTTTAGGAATGGATTGGTTAATAGCTAATAAAGCCTATATTTTATGTGATCAAAAGTCAATACAAGTAAATTCACCGAAAGTTAAAACGATCACAATTAAAGGAGATAAGCCGTTTAGATCCACTAAATTAATCTCTGTGATGAAATTGCAACTTGTATGAGAAAAGGTTCTATAGTGTATTTGATTTCTATTGTCACTAACACTAAAGGAAAAGAACTAAAAGACATTCAAGTAGTGTCACAGTTTTCAGATGTCTTTCCAGAAGAATTGCCAGGGCAACCTCCGGATAGAGAAGTTGAATTTAGAATTCATCTACTACCCGGAACATCACCAATTGCCAAAGCACCTTACCGTTTGGCACCTGCAGAAATGCAAGAATTAAAGAAACAATTAGACGAATTGTTGGAGAAAGGATTTATACAGCCAAGTTCGTCACCATGGGGAGCGCCGATACCGTTTGTTAAAAAGAAGGACGGATCAATGCGTATGTGTATTGATTACCGTGAATTGAACAAGGTCACGATTAAGAATCGGTACCCATTACCAAGAATCGATGATCTGTTTGATCAATTGCAAGGAGCTCGATTTTTCTCTAAAATCGATTTAAGGTCAGGATATCATCAATTAAAGGTACAGGAAGAGGACATTCCTAAAACCGCTTTTAGAACAAGGTATGGTCATTATGAATTTACTGTCATGCCATTTGGTTTAACCAATGCCCCAGCTGCATTTATGGACATGATGAACCGAATATGTAAGCCATATTTGGATAAATTCATAATTGTATTCATAGATGATATTCTAATTTATTCTAAGAATAAAGAGGATCATGCAAAGCATTTGCATGCACTTTTAAGTTTGTTATTTAAGGAAAAGCTTTACGCTAAGTTTTCTAAGTGTGAATTTTGGTTAGAACAGGTACAATTCCTTGGACACCTAGTCAATCATGAAGGAATTCATGTAGATCCAACAAAAATCAAGGCAATTACTAAATGGAAAACTCCTGAATCACCAACCGAGGTTAGAAGTTTCTTAGGATTGGCCGGTTATTATAGAAGATTTATTCAAGATTTCTCTAAGATAGTCATTCCCTTAACTAAGTTAACCTGTAAATCTGTTAAGTTTGAATGGGGATTAAAACAAGAAGAAGCCTTTAGAAATCTTAAGCAAAGATTGACCCATACACCCATACTAGCATTACCAGAAGGAACTGAAGACTTTGTAGTCTATTGTGATGCTTCTAGATTAGGTTATGGATGTGTATTGATGCAACGCCAAAGGGTTATAGCTTATGCATCTAGACAACTTAAGAATCATGAAGAGAATTATTCAACCCATGATTTGGAATTAGGAGCTATAATTTTTTGCTCTTAAGATTTGGAGACATTACCTTTATGGTAGTAAGTTTACTATATTTACCGATCATAAGAGTTTAAGGTATATTTTCAAGCAAAAGGAGTTGAATATGAGACAAAGACGCTGGATGGAATTTCTTAGTAACTATGACTGTGATATCCAGTATCATGAAGGAAAAGAAAATGAAGTGGCCGATGCTTTAAGCCGAAAGTATCATGAAAAGCCAAGAAGGGTACGTTCTCTTAAATTAAATCTACAAGTAGATTTAAATGAGCAAATAAGAGAAGCACAAGAATCAGTAATCAAGGATGATTCTGAAAAATTAAAAGGTATGGTAAAGGAATTAAAACAAGGAATAGATGGAATTTGGAGATTCCATGAAAAGAGAATGTGGATACCTAAATTAGGAAATCTACGTTATCGTATACAAGAAGAAGCCCATAAATCCAAGTATACGATGCATCCAGGAAGTGACAAAATGTACCAGGATTTAAGGAAAACTTTCTGGTGGATAGGAATGAAAAAGGATATAGCAGCTTATGTTTCTAAATGTTTAACTTGTTCACAAGTTAAAGCTGAACATCAGAAACCCTCAGGTTTGTTACAACAATTAGAAATGCAAGTTTGGAAATGGGAATTAATAACAATGGATTTTGTTACTAAATTACCCAAAACTAGGAAAGGAAATGATACAATCTGGGTGATTGTAGATAGGCTAACTAAGTCAGCTCATTTCTTTCCAATGAAGGAAACAATTAGTATGGAACAATTATCTAAATTGTATGTAAATGAAATTGTTTCTTTACATGGCATTCCTTTATCAATTGTTTTTTTTATACGGATAGTCGATTTACCTCTCATTTTTGGTCAAGTTTCCAAAAGGCAATGGGAACCAAGTTAAAATTGAGCACAACTTATCATCCTCAAACGGATGGACAAAGCGAAAGGACAATCCAGACAATGGAGGACATGCTTAGAGCTTGTGTAATTGATTTCGGAGGTAATTGGGACGATCACTTTCCTTTAATAGAATTTTCTTATAATAATAGTTACCACACAAGTATCAATGCAACACCATTCGAAGCACTTTATGGACGAAAGTGTCGAACCCCAGTCTGTTGGGCATAAATTGGGGAAAAGAAACTATCTGGACCTGAGATAGTGCAAGAGACAACCGATAAGATTATTCAAGTCAAGGAACGACTGAAAGCCGCACGTGATCGACAAAAGAGTTATGTCAATAACAGGCGAAAACCATTGGAATTTCAGGTAGGAGATAAAGTATTGTTAAAAGTCTCTCCTTGGAAAGGAGTGGTAAGATTCATCAAAAGAGGAAAGCTAAGTCCCAGGTATGTTGGACCTTTCAAAATTATTAGAAAAATAGGACCTGTAGCCTATCAGCTACAACTGCCAGAGGAAATGGCAAGAATACATGATGTGTTTCATGTATCAAATCTCAAAAAGTGTTTAGCTGACGAATCACTATTAGTACCTCTTAAAGATATAGAGGTAAAGGAACAACTCAAGTTTGTAGAAAGACCTCTACAGATTGAAGACAGAAAAGTCAAGAATCTCAAAGATAAAAGGCTAGTTCTTGTCAAAGTGAAGTGGGACTCCAAAAGAGGACCAGAATACACATGGGAGCTTGAATCTGAAATGAAAAGGAAATATCCACACTTATTCCAGTAGATCTCGAGGACGAGCTCTAAAATAAGGTGGGGAGGATGTAACAACCCTCGGTAAAACCGACACCCTCAGTGTATTTTACGACACCCTACTATATCTTAAAATATCCTTATGTGTATTATATTATGCCCCGTATGTGAAAACCGAGCCTGAAATAAGTTATAATATATAAAATAAAATAAAAACCTGAATTATGAGTTGAGGCGGGCCGCGTAGACCCACCCCAACAACTCACGCAGGCCGTATCAAGACTGGACTTAGACTCCGCTGATTTCTTTACTTCAAGCGGGCCGCGTAAGCCTTAGGCTTACTTTGACGCGGGCCGCGATAGGTCATAAAACGCGGAGACACCAGATGCCAACACGTGTCGACATCGTGGCAAGTCTACAAGCTGACCGGGCCAAGCTATAGTGTTGACCAAGGTTGACGCGGGCCGCGTAACCTTGGCCTGTGTCTCACGCGGGCCGCGACAGGACTCAATATCACAACTATAAATAGCAGGCATCAGTTTTCGTTTTCCGTCGCTCACTTCTCGAATTCTAAATCTCACTTTCTGTAGTAGAGGAATTATAGTCGGGTATTATGCCCCTAATTATCGAGGTTCTACTCCGTTGTAAGTATTATAACCCCAGTTTCATAATAGTTACGCTGCCCGATTGATTTAGGGTTCCGTAACAACTGTCGTGGTTCTGCCCGACGTAGTTGTTAGAATGCCGTCTCGGGGAGGGTATCATTAATAATTTCAAAGGGTTATAATACTAACCAATGTACATTTGTATAAATTATAGATTATACCCAGGAAACCCTTACAAGAAGCCTAAGATAGCAAAGTGAGTTTATCCTCTTTTTGTTAATGTTTTTGGAATATTTTACAAAACCTTAATTGTTTTACAAAGTGATTAAGCGGTGATTGAGTCTTTGTAGTTCTCAATTACTGCCGGTATGTTGGGGTTTTGTATACAAAATTTGTACTACTTGTGAGTAGTAAGTCAAGGTTGACAGTACGTTACCATTGGACAATGAGTTAGCCAATGTGTAATATGACCCACAAGTCAGCGGATTGATAGTACCAAATGGAGTAATTGTGTAGACATAAACATTGTAATCGTCCTCAATACTGTTTTAATCGATAAAATGTTTCTTGATTAAACTGGGATTCACTCACCAGTATTTCCGACTGACAAATGTTTTTAAAACGCGTTTCAGGTAACCCAATGTGACAGCCAATTAGTAGAAAGCCAACTGGAGAGCACTAAAGGCTTGGAGATAATGTGGCTATAAAAGTTACCTAATAAACGATGTTTTAAATTCAATAAGATAGGGTTTATCCCTGTAAATGTATTGTAATATGAAACTTGGGTTTTACCCATGTGATTATTAATATTAAATGAGGTGGTTTTACTCTGATAAACATTTCCTAACTATGGTCCTGATGTAAATTCCTCTGCGAGATTAAATAACCTGATACCACCACAACTGAGATCACGTCCGCCCGTTCCCGGGAATAAGGGATCGGTGGTTGCGACATAGATGAAGAAGATGAAGATGAGATGAAGATGTTGAAGCTCCACAAGGTGAGTATGATGTTCCCAGAAAGCTTCCAAGTCTTGCACCATCATTTTCAAAGGCTTGAAGGATGCTGGTAATTAGGTGTTGAACACTTGAAGAATGTAGACTTTCAGAGGGTGTTTGGGGCCGTAACTTTGAGAGAGAGAGAGAGAGAGAGAGAGAGAGAGAATGTTTGTGTTATAATCTTCACCTATTTTCCTTAGTCAACAAAGAATCTAAGGGCATGCCTCCTACCATAATCTTCCATCATCATCCAACATAGGTAAGGTGTGTATGGGGGGGACCCACATGGGCCAAAAATAGGAGGGGGGGGGGGGGAGGGGGAGGTAGGCATGGCTTGTTGATTATAAAATCAAATGAGACATTTGCATAATACATATGTTGGATATTTAGGAGGTTAGTGTTATTCTTGGATAATTAACATACTAGTGATGGTTTAGGATGCTAATCATGCTTAACTAGTTCACTAGACTAGTTATTTGGCTTTTAGGATGATAGATTTAACGCTAGTTTCGTTATCAGGTCGTTACCGGATAAGTTATGTTATGTGTATGGTAATATATGTTTAACTATCCTTTTCATACTTTCAATATACTTGATGTTGTTCAAGGTAATTAACCTCATTGTCGGACTTTATTATTACCATCAATGCTGAATTTTTGCTGCGGACATGCTGAATTGGTTACTTTATAATTCGGATCGGACAAATCAGGTGTTTAGGCATTTTTTTTCCGGAAAGTTCATACAATATTACAAGTATTTCCCCTAATTAGGGCTTTGTATTTATGTTTAACTTGATACGCTTTCATATCAACTAATAGTTGTTTCAGGGATTACTTGAACCCTCTTGGCATGAATAGTGTGTTCGCATTGTTTACCAATGTATTAGGATATAGTTGTTTAGTTTTTCCACAAGGAGAAAACGATGATATAATATGCAATGTAATGATATGTCCTGAGATTTGCTAGACTTTATAAGACTAAATCATTCACAAATCAAGTCTAAAGTACATAATAAATGCATAAATAAGGATTAAGTTGTACGGAATTACCATTTATTTTGCCGGGTGTCACACCGTGACTTACTTGAAAATAAATTTCTTCAAATGATTGATTGGATTCTGAACTTCTATCTGAAGGTTCCAAATCGCCCTATACCACCGGTGCAAGAAAAGAACATAATGATTGAAATATATGATCTTTATGTGGTGGTTAAGGAAAAAGGAAGACTTAAAAGAGTCACTGAATACAATCTGTGGGTTGTGATTGCCAAAAATCTAGGCTTAGATTACGGTGATAAAGATTTGGTCCGAATTGTATGCTCAGTATCTTGATGTACTAGAATGGAATTACTGAGTACATGTAACGACAAGGAATGCGAAGGCAAGTGATCAACGTGAAAGTTAAAGTCTCCAAGAACAAACACCAACAAAAGCGTGAAGCTTTGATGAAGAAATAAAAAAGGGACTCATACACGAATGAAGATGACTATTCCTTGTCAAAGGGTAAGATTGGAGCGCTGCTAAAAGGCTAATCAAGAGAAGACGGTTTGATTTCATAAGAGCTGCCAAAGCATTAAATGAAGCTAATAGATCCCTGCCTAAAATGAAGAACAAAAGTTAGTTTAGGGGTAGGTATTAGCATCTATAAAAACGGTATAATTAGGATACCTATGTTTATATTTTATCTTTGTATCATTTGACCAATTCGATGTAATTGGGATTATTAACGGTGTAAGCATCAACTGTTATCGATTGGTTATTGGCGCTAAGAATAACTACCGATTAACGACCTAACTATAATGTGTTTAAGGGTGTTTCAGGCTCCAATTTCCTGCACCAAGATTAATCTATAAACTTTCGATTTATCTCTTACTTTTGTTCTCTGCAATTGCAACCAAAGTTTGATACAAAGATCAAACTTTAGTGATCTAATTTGATCTCGCTTTCACTTTCGATTCAATCTGCACATTACGGCTCCCAACAGTGTCTAGATCTAAGAGAAAACAAAGTTTCAAAGGGATAAAATAGATCAAGGTATGCAAAAATATTGTTTATAATAAGACAAGATGTCACACCCTCGAAATCCACATACGGAGTATTACCGTGAGTAGTGTGACTGACCAGGATCTAGCCACTAAATGTTTATAAAAACGGTATAATTAGGATACCTATGTTTATATTTTATCTTTGTATCATTATGATGAAAGTTATAAATTATCAAAATTAACACGATTAGTCATCTATGTTTATAAGTCAAAAAATTACAGTTTAACTTTTGCAGCGGAAACATAAAATAAACCCATTCTAACATAAAACCACAAGTTCATTATATATACGTAACATGAAGCTTACAAACCACACATTCTAGCCGATTGCAATGTCCGTCATACCTGTACCAAGCAACCTGCAAAGCATGCAGTAGGGTGTCAACATAAAGTTGGCGAGTTCACGAGTTCACAGATTTCCAGTTTTATTTCCAAAAACTTTTGTTGTTAAATTACTCATTTATAGCATGCCACGGGGAGCTACCCCATATGTAAGCTACTCAACTCCGTAATAATACCGAAACTTTCGCACATACGTGTTGTTGGTGCCCCGTTTGTCAATGTCTATCATCATCGACGTGTTGCCAAGGCCTATTAGTTCACACTCGTCCTCAAAAGGCACGACGTGATCTTTGTGAAACCAAAAAAGCGTTACTAACTAATATCCCGTTCGCTAGGCCAGGCGATTAATCGGTACAGTAAAGTGGGGACTTCGTGATAGAGTTTCGTTTAGTCCGATTGGTTATGAAATATAAATAGCATTTAATTGTTTGTCTGTTTCGTTCCCAACTACCGGGAATACATGCTTTTAGTAAAGTGTGTGAACTCACCTTTATTTTGCTCAACAGATAATTTAGTTGTGTTATGTTGGTCAACCAAACCCTATTAAGGTTATCAATATTTATTAGGTTCGTATACAAATAATGCATGTATTCATTTACACGTATTCAACAAGTAACATGCGTACAAGTGGTCATAAATATACTACCTAGTAGTTTTTAAGCACATGTTCATAATATACTCTACGACATTCCATTCATTAGTTATACAGCCATTAAGCACATGCGGACACTTAAAGTAGCACATTCGACACTTTACAAAATCATAAGCGTGCATAACTCATTCACTGAAAATAGGCTGTTTTGGGATGTCCGTTTACCGTACTTATGTGACGTGCCCCTCGGAGGGTTTATCCTTATATTAAATTTTTAGAGTCTAACTCTTTAAAAAAAATTTATAAAAAAAATCATTCACTAAGCAGCAATCAGATTCGTCACTTTCTAACTGCAGCGCACGGAAAAATTCATTTAAAAATCATCGGTTATCCGATTGACGTAATTGAAGTTGGAGATTTTCATGACCTCCTGATGCTACCTACAGTAAAAATTTGAGATCATAACTGCATCCCTAAATTGAGTTATGACATTCGTAATGGGCTGCAAATTCTGCCAGAAAACGCAGCTTGAACCTTCAATACGAAAAATTCATAAAACAATCAATTTTAGTTGAAAAATGCAATTCTAGTGGGGTTTGAAAGATATTTCCTGGAAGCACATCATAGGTTCAGAAATTGCACGTTTTTGTTAAGTTCTGACCCGGTTATTGTCACACCCCTTTCTAAGGCTGAAGCACGATGTGTGATCATGAAAGGTTTTCATTGCATACGATTGGTAAACATACTACATGCTCATAAAAATAACTTCAAATGCCAAACATTACATTACTGAAAACATAGATTAAGTGTTTACATCACGAGACAGCATATTGTCTGAAAGTTTACAACTTTATTTAAGGTTAAACATAAACATCCAGGAGCATGAGTAAGACCGCGCGTACATCCACTTTAGTTACCTGAAATACATGTGAGTTTTTGGAAAAACGTCAACATAATTTTAGTGTGAATTCATGCAGTTCTTGTATTGAACGATTGTAAACTTTGTATGAAAAAAAAAACATGGTACGTATCTTGTATAAATCAAGTATTTCTGTATGTATCTAGGTTGTTAATGGGGTGCAAGGCCATTAACATGTGACACGACATAGGAAACATCCAAACCATAGGCATTTTTCTAGTTGTCGATTCACGACTGAGACACAAAAGCACTACTTGGTACTAGTTTTCACCAAGAGTTTGGCTGCCCAAAAACCCATTAGACCTAACCTTTTGTTCTGCGGTCTTAGTATGTACACGATTAATGGTGCTTATGGTACCCTATTCGTGACACGATTTCTCGTATCATTACTCAATTCTTGTATCCATCATACCATTTGTAAACATTGTAACATTTGTAACATGTATTTCACCCCCGAAGTTATAAAACTGAAAACAGTTAAAAGAAAAGGGAGAGCATGAACTCACAACTTTGCGTTCTTTGCCCCTTAAACTTCACCGGTTTTTGCTTATCTAGCGTCGTGACCTAAACGTGTTTTATTAACGTTAGTCACTAGACTTGTATCGCAC
Organism: Helianthus tuberosus; assembly: GCA_030545235.1. Classification (NCBI taxonomy): domain Eukaryota; kingdom Viridiplantae; phylum Streptophyta; class Magnoliopsida; order Asterales; family Asteraceae; genus Helianthus; species Helianthus tuberosus. Next base: position 22,280,747 of record CM060420.1, on the reverse strand, counting down.
AAGTACAAGTCACCATCTTTTATGTATTTGTTCTTGTGTTAAAAATAATTTATATTTTTAACTATGTGTCTTACTTATATTATTTTCTCAAAAATAAATATAAGTATCTTGTATTTTCGAGCCCTAATACACTATTTACACATAATACATACTACATACATTTAGCACACAATTTGGTGATAAATAAATATATATATTTTCCTAAAAAATATACATACTTAATACCAATTTTTATCTTGAAGAAATCATCATTTCTTAACTTGACACATACATAAAAATTAGGGAAACCTTGGTAAATATTTTTATGTAAACTTGTGGGGAATAAGTTTCACCAAACTTTTATTTTTCTAAGTGTCAAAATTCTATGGAAATTTTGACATAGTTTCCCTTAAAAATGGAGGGTTCCCATGTTTTCAAAACATGTGTTTATTTTCTTTTAAATCGTCATCAACATCAACAACTCGTTCAACACTTACCGAGTGTTAAAATCAAGTAAATTTCACTACATCATGAACTTGAAGTTTTTTGTAAAAACTTGTAGTAACTTACCATGTTATTTAGTAGGTTTAGTTACCCTTAAAAGTGTGTTTATTCCTTTAAAAATCTCATTCTTTAAAGAAACTAAGTGTTTATAACTTGTAATCGCATTTTTCAAAAATGTTTAGTTATAACATCTTCCTGTTTCACTAGTATCTCTACACTTGTTTTTCCACTAAAAATTAGTGTAAGTTTAAGTAAAAGCCATGATCTTTCAAAAATCATATTTTGAACTTGGTTTTCTTGGAAAATCCTTCATGAATCTTGGATCTATATATGAGGATGATCTTCAAGCTCACTTTGTTTATTACTTTTCAAGAAATCATTTTGTTTTCAAGTTCATGTCTATGTATGAGGATGATCTTCTTGTGTTAACACATAATCATCCTCTAACTTGCTAGATCAAGTGTTCAATCACAATCTAGCAAGCTCCATGTAGTGATCAACATCAATATTTCTAGTAATCAACAAGCAAACATCATTCATGTACTAAACAACATCACTTCAACAAGATTCCATCATATTTCATCTTATGTTTCAAGATTCAAGTTTATGTCTTTTATGGTTCTAGTGATTTTCATCAATATATATCTTTTAACCAATCAAAATGGAAGTAAACAATGTTAATAAGAATCTTACTACTAGCTTCAAGCTAGGGAAGAACAATGGTGAAAATCGAATGGATAAAAGCAAACAAAGGAGGTCCTTGATGATCCGCAAGCTCCAAGCTTCGTTAGTGACATTCTTATACCTCAAGATAACCTTGGAATGTATGAACTTGGAATGAAAATGGAGATGGTGATGGTGTGTGGGGATGGGGTCGGCCGAGAGGAGAGTAAAGGGAAGGGGGATGAAGGTGTTGATGAAGTGTGAAGGATTAGGTTAATTATAATCCTCTAATCTTTATTAGCCAATGGTTCTAATGTCCCACCAAGTACAAGCATGGTCTTGCTCAATCCAAGAAATATCATATGGAGATTAGGAGATCAAGGGAGGATTTGGGGTGGGGCCACCTCCTTTGGGCCGTAAATATCATATAGGGGGGGGGGGGGTTAATTGTAAGTTGATGGTAAAAGTAGGTAATTAGTGGATGTTAAATGTAAAAGCTTAGTGTTTTATATGTAGGATGCTTTATGTAGTATGTTAAAGTGTTCGGGAACCATAACTAGCTTAGAAAAAGTAAAACAATGCTTCTAGCAATATTTTAGTATTTCGGGTAATGTCCGGTTGTTCGGTTAAATACCGGTTCGTTAAAGTGCTAAATTGCACCGTTTAGTGTCTTTTAAGTATCCTTTTGTGATACTTTCAATTCCCGACACTTAGGAAAGTATTCTGGATCAATTTGTCATCTTTTTACATGGTACAATCTTATTATAATGCTGAATTTTGCTGAAATATGTGAAATTCAGCATTTAGAGTGTGTTTCGGGTGCATTTTAGTGCGTATTTTAGCTTCCGAAAAGTCTATATGTTAACCCTTGTATGTACTCTTGGGTTTTAATGTATTCTTGTCATTGGACCTACACCCAGGCCCCAATTCTATTGTCTAACTGCTTTCTGCAGAATTGTTGACACAATGTGTCTTACCGGTGAGTTTACTAGTATTTCTGACGCAACACTATTCATTAATGCATAAAGCAATATCTTGTAGTATAAAACGTGCATAAATTCACTTGTATAGTATGTCATCAGACAATGTTGATATTTAAGCACATAATTGCAGTCATTAAATAATAATTAAAGTGTACGGAAATTACCGGTTTCGTGCCAGTTGTCACAGTTATAGCCAACTGAAGTCGGCTGTAAACATCAACCAGCTTCCTGTTTTCAGTTCTTAACTTTCTAACGCGTGTTCGAGTGATTATGTTAACATTTTTTTGTGAACAACAACGACCCTTATACACACTTACAACGTGTTATCATCAAACTCAGATTGATTTATCACCCAAAGCATCAACGACCAAGAAGACTTAACATAACATCATGTGAATATCAAAACCCTAATAAAGGTACGAACGCATATGTGATCATAACCTCAATCATGCATGAATTCCAGCCATTAGCATTACATGTAATCATCATATCTATTGGGATTGAACCCTACCAGAGGAACATATTGATTAAAGCCAAAACTGGATCAGAGCAGTGGATCCAGAATAAGCAGTGGATGTATACAAGTCTCTCCCCTTGAAAGTGATTCTAACAACTGATGACCTCCATCCACTGATACTTTACAACATCTGCTGACTTACAACTACTGATCAAGTTAAAAGACTGATGAAGACTAAAGCTTGTTGATCAATCTACTGCTATGGGTCAAGCACTGCTAAAGATATCAAGTACTGCTGGAGTCAAAACAGTGGAAGGATAAAGCAGTAGTTTAGTCTTTCTTATGTAATGTATTGTAATCAGTAGTTAGCATAACAATGTTATTATTAGATCAGTAGTTAGAGTTTGTTAGGAGGTTAGATGTCACTTTCATGGTGACGTCAGCAAAGATGCCACAGTGGTTTGAGCGTGCCTATAAATAGAACAGTACCCTGTACTGTTCTATTAGCTCTTCATCACTTTTCTTCCTGTACATACAAACACTGTGGGCTCGGGCTGAGGGGGAGTTTGTTACATGCATGCAAAGTTGTAATCAGTGATTGGAATAAATTTAATCATTTGGTTCAATGTTCAAAATGTGTGTTGAAAGCATTTCTCCTGTTTGATTGTGTGCAAAGTTTACTTCCATTTATTTCCGCTGCAATTACTTGTTCATTTTCATCCTAAATCAAACGTAAAACACAATCAATCCAAAATCAGATCTTAACAATTGGTATTAGAGCTCGGACAGTCAAATTTAATCTAACAATAATTTTGACGTAAATAGTTCAGCTCACAATTGTTGATAATGAGAGTTGTTCGTTTTGTTGAAAAACTGTCACGGCCCCCGGCCCGGTGTTACCCGGTCCAGAATCCGCGGGACAGAAACCTGTGGTATTTATTTAATTTGACAGCGGAATTCTTAACAGGATCTTTTAACACTTGAAAATGCCCAATTTATTTTATTTCACAAATTTGGGACAATTCCCATAATTTACAATAAAGGAAATTTCACGAGGAGATTCCCTGTTTTACAAAACATATTTATTTATTTTATTGAGCCACTTCTTCAAGCTTGCAGTGCTACATTGCATTTTTCCCTGGATCACAGCAGATCACTTGCAACATGTTTAAAAAGATTTTATCAATTTACACAAAAGACACATTGTTATCAATTTACAACATTAAGGGTTTTTATATTTGCCCTTATCATATAATTATCTGGTTCAGCTGTCACTCGACCAAATCTATGACTGTGGACATATCACTAATTAGGCTCGCCCACCTAATGTGATAAATCGTTAGTAGTAATGTGCACAAAACCCCCACATACTGCCAGTAATTAAAGATTAGCAAAGAGTTAATCACTGCAAAGTATAACTGGAAAACATTTAGGGTTTTGTAAAGCAACTTTAATAAAAAGAGAATGACTCACATTGCAAGTTTAGTTGGACATAACCTCGCCTACGGATTTAGCCTTGTAACCTAGTTAGATAACAATGCACACGAAATAGGTCAGTAACTTAATACAACATTTACGATAAGCTCACGAAATCAAAACCATCACGACGAATGACAATGTATAGCCCGAGTTCGGGCAGCACTTAAACATCCATCGGATCGGTTTCAATCGATCGGCCATTATATCGTAGCAGTGATCGAGTTATTACCCTGTTGTCGCAGCAGAGTGTCGGGATTCTGATTGTTTTGAACTAAATAGTGTATAACTAAACGCACGAAATGAATTTTTTCGTCGTAACAAGACCCTCATGCAAGTGCCAAACCCCTGATTTATATGCTGGAAAATGGTCCCTGTCGCGTGGCGCGACAGGCTGTCGCGTGGCGCGACGGCTACCCTTTTAGGGTAGGGTAGCCCCGTGTCCACATAGCCTGGGTGAGTCAAAATTTTGACGAATTTTGTTTTGTACAACAAACTATGAAGATATTATCAATTAGGGAATACCCCCCCCCCCCTCCCATGAGTTTTAGGGGGCCCAGATCCTAGTTCCAACTGTTCTGAAAATTTTAGGGCTCATGCAATATTACTTGGGGTCTCAATTAGGGTTTCCTATTGGACATAATAAAATAAGAAATAATAATTTTGGTGAGAGTTGTTACATCCTCCCCACCTTATTAAAATCTCATCCTTGAGATTTACTAGAACAAGTAGGTCCTCTCTTTGAATCCCACTTGACTTTGACCAGTACTAGTCTTTTGTGCTTGAGAAACTTGACCTTTTTATCTTCTATCTGATGTGGTCTCTCTACAAATTTTAACTTTTCATTTACCTCTATGTCTTGGAGAGGTACTACCAGGGATTCGTCGGACAAACACTTCTTGAGGTTAGATACATGAAACACGTCATGTACTCCAGCTAGTTCATCTGGTAGTTGTAAGCGATAAGCAACTGGTCCTATTCGATGGATTACTAGGAATGGTCCTACGTACCTTGGACTTAGCTTTCCTTTCTTTCCGAACCGAACCACTCCTTTCCAAGGAGAAACTTTTAAGAGTACCTTGTCTCCAACTTGAAATTCTAACGGTTTGCGTCTATTGTCTGCATAACTCTTTTGGCGATCTCGTGCTGTTTTCAGTCTGTCCTTGATTTGAGTGATCTTTTCGGTGGTTTCTTGCACAATTTCGAGACCTGATAATTGACTTTCTCCTATTTCTGCACAACAAACTGAAGTTCTACACTTTCATCCATACAGTGCTTCGAACGGGGCAGCTTCAGTGCTTGAATGGTAACTATTATTATAGGAGAATTCAATTAAGGGAAGGTGATTATCCCAGTTTCCACCAAAATCTATTACACATGCCCTGATCATGTCTTCTAGGGTTTGAATCGTCCTTTCAGTTTGTCCATCTGTTTGGGGATGGTATGCAGTACTTAAATTCAATCGTGTCCCCATTGCTTCTTGGAAACTCGTCAAGAAATGTGAAGTGAAACGACTATCTCTATCTGATACAATAGAGAGTGGAACTCCATGTAAGGATACTACCTCGTCTACGTATAACTTGGCTAATCTTTCCACACTGAAAGTTTCCTTCATGGGCAGGAATTGAGCTGATTTGGTTAATCGATCTACAATTACCCAAATTGCGTCGTTACCTGTTCTGGTTTTGGGCAACTTAGTAACAAAATCCATGGTTATTAGTTCCCATTTCCAAACAGGCATTTCTAATTGTTGGAGTAACCCTGAAGGTTTCTGGTGTTCTGCTTTAACTTGCGAACAAGTTAAACATTTAGATACATATCTAGCTATATCCTTTTTCATTCCCATCCACCAGAAATTATTTCTTATATCTTGGTACATCTTATTATTACCAGGATGCATGGTATACCTAGATTTATGGGCTGCCTCTAAAATCTTATTTCTTAACTCTCCCTTCTTAGGTACCCAAATCCTTTTCTTGTGGAATATCTAAATTCCATCAGTCCCTTACTACAAGTCTTTTATCCTTCCTTTTATTCCTTCAGCATCATCCTTGATTGCTGTTTCTTGAGTGTTTTTCAGTTGTTCCATTAAATCTAACAGTAGATTTAATCTAAGGGCACGGACTCGCTTTTTCTTTTCATGATACTTACGAGTTAGAGCATCTGTGACTACATTTACTTTTCCTTCTTGATATTGGATATCACAGTCGTAGTCACTTAAAATTTCCATCCATCTTCTTTGCCTCATGTTCAATTCTTTTTGCCCAAATATGTACCTTAAGCTTTTATGATCTGTATAAACGGTAAATTTACTTCCATACAGATAGTGTCTCCAAATCTTAAGGGCAAAAATTATCGACCCTAATTCTAAGTCATGTGTCGTATAGTTTTACTCATGCTTTTTCAATTGCCTTGAGGCATACGCAATTACCTTTTTGTGTTGCATTAACACACATCCTAATCCTAGCTTAGAAGCGTCACAATAAACTTCAAAATCTTCTGTCCCTTAGGGTAAGGCAAGAATTGGGGTGTTGGTTAACCATTGTTTTAAAATCCTAAAGGCCTCTTCCTGCCTAGGTCCCCATTCAAACTTAACTGATTTACAGGTTTGCTTAGTTAATGGCACAGCTATCTTAGAAAAATCCTTAATGAATCGTCTATAGTATCCAGCTAACCCTAGAAAACTTCTAACTTCCATAGCTGATTGTGGGACCTTCCATTTGGTGATCGCTTCTATTTTGGGGGGATCTACGTGAATGCCTTCGTGACTCACCATGTGTCCTAAGAATTGCACCTCTTGTAGCCAAAATTCACACTTTGGGAATTTGGTGTAAAGATTTTCCTTTCTTAACAAAGTAAAGAGTTCTCGTAAATGTTCACAATGCTCGTCCTGACTTTTGGAATAAATAAGTATATCGTTAATGAAGACACATACAAATTTATCCAAGTATGGTTTACATATCCTATTCATCATGTCCATAAATGCTGCAGGAGCATTTGTTAATCCAAATGGCATGACTGTAAACTCGTAGTGACCACACCTAGTTCTGAAAGCGGGTTTAGGTATGCCTTCTTCTTGTACCTTCAACCGATGGTATCCGAATCAGAAGACTATCTTAGAAAAATATCTAGCTCCCTGAAGTTGATAAAAAAGATCATCAATCCTAGGTAATGGGTATCGATTCTTAATTGTAACCTTATTCAATTCCCTGTAATCGATACACATTCGCATCAAACCATCTTTCTTTTTCACAAGCAACACTTGTGCTCCCCAAGGGGATGAACTAGGTTGTATGAATCCTTTACTGAGCAATTCATCTAATTGCTTTTTCAGTTCTAACATTTCAGTGGGTGCTAACCGGTAGGGTGCTTTAGCTATGGGTGTAGTTCCAGGAATCAGATGAATTCTAAATTATACCTCCCTATCTGGTGGTAATCCTGGTAATTCTTCTAGGAATACATCCGAATATTCTGAAACTACATGTGACACATTTGTCACTTCAACCATTAGACAGATTCCAAACCATGAAATAATGTGTTTTCATATTTGGGATTTGTATAAATATGTGTATCATTTGCACATATCAATTCTTGTTCAATTTCGGGCTCTAAATCGCTTTCTGGAAGGTTATACGTGCACTGATGCGTAAATATGACCAGTTTAATGCAACAAACACTCCCGAATAGTGACATAGGCTTAAAAAAACTTAAATAACCTTTACATAACTTAGAAATAAGTTTTGGAAGGTTTGGTGTGCCGAAATCAAGTTTATTCGCTTACAGGGACTAAATTCGACAAACTGCGAAAGTATGCCGAGTCGTACTGTAACGGACATTCCGGAACATGACCATAAGTTAAACATAACCTAAATATCCTTTACATAGCTTAGAAATAGGCTTTGAGGGGTTCGGTGTGCTAAAATAAACTTTTTGGTCATTCAGGGACTAAAAGCGTAAAAAAGTGCATAAGTTTGCATTTTCGTGCATATCTTACGTTCTGAATACATCCGGACATCCAAACATTTATGAAATCATTAAAATATTTTATATTAGTGATTGGCATGATAAAATTCCATTCGTCGCGTAATTTGGATCATTTTTCGCATTCGTTCGTGTTTCGTCGTAATTAACCGAACAACGCAACCGTACGACCAAACGAACCGACATCCGAGATATTTTTGAGCATGTTTCATGTTCCCTATACTTTAACTTCATTTTAGAGCCTTGAAATGGGATTAGCGGGGTTTAAACGTGTCAAAAATGCATCAAAAACCATGTTTTGCACATTCAGGGACCAAAATTGACAATCTGCCATAGTTATCTTAGGAAGGGACCAAAGTTGAAAATCTGATTTCCAGCTTGTTCCAGCTGTTCCCCTCATTTTCACATGGTTTTAATGAAACTAGGGGCTTGTTTTGGGGTACCCATGGTATTCTAAAACCATGGGCACACATGTAAGGTCCAGATCGAAGCTCGGTTTTCGATGAACGATCCTAACGGTCTTGGTTTTCCTATAAATACCCCCACCCTCTTGCTTCAAAACTCACACTTTGATCTGATTTGGCTCTCTAAGTTGAAGTTATATACTTCATACATGTGAGTAATCGGATCAAAACTTCCATTCTTGGACCCGTTGTAAGTCCTCTTTCGTTCTTTTTCGCGTTTTAAGCGTGAAAGTCAAACTGTGTTTGACTTTCTGCTTTGACCAGTTTATGGTCAACATGAAGTTCATTTGAACTTCATAACGTGAGCGTAATCATGATGGTTTTAGTCTCTTGTGACTATACCTACTGATTACCACGTTATCTAGGCATAGTGGCGAGTCGTAGTTTCGGCCAAAATGCGTATTCTTGCGTATTTTGTAACCAAACTAATTTTAGGTATCAAAACTGTTTGTTTTGATACCAAACCTATTTTCAAACCTCGTTAATCATGTTTTAACATGTTTAGCTCGTCACTTTAGGTTTAGTACTTATGTAGGGTCGTAAGGTAAGCAGTCTAAACAACCGCTTATACTTTCGAACCCGACCCGTTTGGTCGATCTTTAGGATCCGACCAAACACATTAGGTGACCATAGTTGTATAGGGAATACCCTTCCGAGGTTATACCTTATGGTCACGTCGTTTAGTTAGTTGTATGATAGGCAGTTTATATGCCTTAGGTAAATTACCAAAATGGCCTTTTAAGGCAAAATTCATTTTAAGCATACGTAACATAAATTTTGCTATCTAAACTGATTTGGAAACAAAATTAGACATGATAAGGCATACTTTACTTGGCATAGGATTAGTTAGGCGGTCCGAACGCGTTTTACGCGAATGACGCGTTAAAGTAGCATAAGCTACCTAAACGGGTCGTAATGGGTCGTAAGCACTTAGGATAGGTTTCGTTTTGGAATGTGGGCTTTGTTAAACCATATTACATGATTTCCTATACTCATTTGGTTTACGAAACCCTATTCTATCTGATCTTCCGATTTGGGTTCGTTTATTTACATAGTTACCTATATTAGGTGCCGTTTGATTCCGTGATCCCTCTAGCTTTGCTTGGTTGTTGTTCAAGACTTCTAAGCACCCTCAAGTGAGTACATAGTCCCCTCTTTTACTGTTTTCAAACGTTTTGGGGTGAAACACATGTGCCTACTTGTTACTTTCGTGTTTTCCATGTTTCCATATCATATACTTGCTATGTTCATTAGTACACTACTAGTACATGATTTCCTTATGTTTTTGCTATGTATGTCCATTTAGTGCATACTTAGTATATTGTTTTACATTTCATTTTATGCTATGTATGTTCATTTAAGTGCATACTTAGTACATTGTTTTACATTTTATTTTATGATATGTATGTCCATTTAGTGCATACTTAGTACATTGTTTACATTTCATTTTATGCTATGTATGTCCATTTAGTGCATACTTTGTACATTATTTTACATTTCATTTCATGCTATGTATGTCCATTTGTTGCATACTTAGTACATTATTTTCATAAAACATGCTTACATTTTGGTATGACATTTGGTTTGTTTAAATGGCTCAAAAATACATTCATTAACATTAGCTACGCCGTTCGTTAGTAGGTAGTGGTACCATAGGAATTGACAAATCCCATTCCTGGCATCCTAGGTATGTTTGGATGGAAGGAGTGACCGAATTCGATACACATAACTCAGATGAATCTTTAATTCGTTTAAGGGTTTATCGCCACCGTCTCAAGGCTTGAATGTATGGATTTTCACAATACCGAATAGATGTTTTTATCAGTAAAGCATGCATTATTCTACAAAACATAAATTTTGATTATAATTTATCAATTGCATTGTTTTGTACATTTCTTTCTTATAGGGTCGAGTAAACGCTTTTAATCAATAAAGGCTTTTTATTCACTCTACATTACATTTGTTTACACAATAACATTTCAACATTTGTTTAAACATTACATTTAGTTATACATGAATATTTTTACATTGGTGGTTTGTTTGGGTAAGTGATTTAAGTAACGAGACGTGTGTAATATGATAAAAGCATGGTGGATACGCCGCTGGTACTTCCTATATAAGTGCTTTTATGATATTACATATCGTAGCGTTATTTAAACCATTTCAATTTTGACATATTACATTTTACACAATTAACATATCTTTACAAAACATTGTTTTACAAACAACACATTTTATAAAAATTCATTTTTAGTTGGTTATTTACAAAACCATACATATTCTTTTATATCATATGTTTCCTTATTGATTTTTATATGATTTATAAACCAAAAACATTTTACAAGGTTCATGACTACATTTGTTAAACATTTTCTTTAAACTTACAAGTCATGAATCCTAAATCAATAAAACCTATGTATCTCACAGGCATTTTTATGCTGACGTACCTATTTTCACATGTGTTTCAGGAAGTGATGCATAGGATTGATCAAGTTACACATAGGCAGACTCGGGCCTTAGTGACAATAAAAGATGCAAAACTAGTTAATTATGTTTTGCTTCCTTGTTGTTAAGACATTATAATTTATTTTAATCAATAAAACAACATTTAAATTTCCATGTGTTATGAAACAATGATTCTGTTACAACACTCCCCGACGATTCCTCCACGATTTGTTGTTTTACGTGGTCGGGGTGTGACAGAAAAGTTGGTATCAGAGCTCATGGTTATAAGGAATTAGGTTATTAGTAATGCTTTGACGTAGTCTATAACCTTCCTAGGAGCCTAACGCGAGTTTACTTGCGTTTAGTCATAAAACAATACCGTCACCTATCCTTAGGCGATAACCACAACAAGAACACAAATTTCAAATCCGCCTTGAAGACCAATCATCTGTTCTAGGATGATTTATTATAAGGTTTTGAACCCGCTAAGTCTTCAAAATCTCGTCAAAGTTGGGTCTTATAATGTGAAAACGTGCAAACTGGAAGGGTGAATGCCTGTACTCTGAGTTTTCTTTCTAAGGCTAGAGTGTTCGTACAAATCCACATAATCGGACCAGTTGTCACACACCGACCATGTAAAACAACAAATCATGGCGAAAACGTCGGGGAGTGTTGTAACAGAATCATTGTTTCACAACACACGGAATTTAGAATATTGTTTTATTACATAAAAAGTTACATTTCCTTGGAATTTGATCAACAAACAGTACAATTTCCGTTCATGTTTTTATAATTACTAAGTCCCATGTCCATCCTATGTAAGGCAATCAACAATCGTCACGAAATAAAACCTGAAACATATGTGAAAGTAAATACGTCAGCATAAAAATGCATGTGAGTAACATAGGTTTTGTGAATTAGATTCCTGGCTTTGGATCATATAAGAAAAGATTATATGTTTATAAAAGTAGCCATGAATCCTTGATAAAAGTTTGGTTTCTAGAACACTTTGCATTGATATAAAAGTTGTAGTATACATAAAAATATACCTTGGTTTTAAGAAAGTCGGATAAGTAATATATTAAAATATATTTTAGTTTCAAAACAGTTAAAAAGATAGTATATCAAATATACTTTAGTTGTTAAAATAATAGTTTTCGGTAGTATATCATAAGTATACTTTGGTTTTGTAAATAACATATCAACTATGTTTTAATAAATAACAAAATATATGTTGGATTTGTACATAGTATATAAAATTATACTTTAGTAAATAATAGCATATCAAATTATGCTTTGGCAAACAGTATCACGTTGGTAGTATATCGAAATATACCATAAATCACGATTTAGCAAATACATTCAAACCTTAGTGCATCAAAGTACACTTTAGAGACTTTAGAAATACCACAAAGGCAAATTCTATTTGGTTAAAATTTGGTTTCTGACATTCCATACAACAGGAATGGGGTGTCTAGTCCTATAGCGCTATATCGTACTACCAATCGGCTTGATCATTGTTAATGAATGTATAAATAACAGTATAAATAAACAATTAGTTCTAACAAACCTTGGAAATCAGTCGTTTAAACCATAGATAATAGTTCAATTCGTCAAAAGATAGTACTTATGCATGTGAAACCATATAGTCGAAATCATGAAAATAATGAATATGCACATATGAATCACCCCAAAACATTTGAAAACGTAAAAGAGGGGACTATGTACCTTTGGGTGCGTTTTTATATGTTAACACAATCTCTCAAATTGTTTATTCGTCCTAAATTAAATAAGAACGATTTAATAATAAAAAACCCACAAAAGTATATAAGTTTCACCGATACTTAGAATTTTCACATAATTTTGAGATCTTCTCGAAAAGTTATTATTTTTTATTATCTTGGTGTATTTATGCATATATGAGTTCATATACATATTTAAGAACTTTGCGACTTGAATGATTTTATTGGTGACTCTCATCACGTTGTAAGCAATATATCTATGATTTGCGCGTCGTAATATATATACTCAAACGTAACATACTAATAATAGCGTAATACACATAATCTTGTCAAGTATTAACATGTCATTATAATATACCAAATGATGTTATTTTTAGTGTTTATAACCTGTTCTAAAACACTTTTTTCATACCATAATTTTTTATCATTTCTTGAGCTTTAAATCAACATGTATTCTTGTGTACAAGTGCCTAAAGCACACTATCATATCAACATCATTTTATATGAATATAAATGCAACAAATATGCAACTTATTCATGTTTATTTGCTGATGTATTTGGACATTTATCATATCATGCATATATCATCAAAACCCTTGCATTTTAACTATCATTCAAAACCGGGTTGTTTTCGGGAATTTTAATAAAATAGTTAACTTACTCCGAAATTCCCAAATTTTTAAAGTATGTTTTAAACGATCCAAATATTATTATGCAAAAATATCGGGATCCAATTCGTTACCAATATTTTATAAAAAATCATTTACCGGACTACAATCAGATTTGTCAGTTTCTGACTGCAGTCCACGGAATAATTCATTTAAAATTCTTCGTAACTCCGATTGATGAAATTACGGTGGGAGAATTACAAAGACATCAGTGGTCATCTACAGTACAAATTTCATGAGCTAATTCTATATAGATTTCAAGTTATGACGAAAAACATAACACACATTTTCTGCAGTAAAAACGCAGCTTTTGCTGCTGTACAAAACAGACCTTTAAAAATAGTAAACGACCTCGAAAAAATATGATTCCAGTGCCATTTGATTCGTTTTTCGAAAACATATAATTTAGACTTTAGAAAATCGATTTTTCAATTTATAACAACCCGTTTACAGCCAACTGAAGTTGGCTGTAAATGTTACTCAGCATGCTGTAAATCGCTTAAATGTTACTAAAACATGCAAGCAAATATCCTAAACAACTGTTTATCAAGAAATCAAACTCAAAACTCATACACCCATATATATATATATATATATATATATATATATATATGTGTGTGTGTGTGTGTGTGTGTGTACGGTTTATATACACCGATATATATCACCATTTTTATTTTATATCAAGACCCATTTCTTTTTAGATTTGAAGTTTGTGAAAATTCCAAGATTCAAGAGAAACTTCAAATCATCAAGAACAACCAAGAATCAAGAGTATGATTTAAACATAAATGTTATACCTTCAAGATTCAAGTAAGTTTTTGGATGAGATTTTGATGATATGGAGCTTGAAATCACTTGAAAGCACCTTGGAAACTCCTTTAGATCTTCACACCAACTTGAATCTAGCTTGGAATGGAGCTTGATCTTCAAGAACAAAGTTGCAAGGTTGAAGTTGGGAGTGGTGATGGTGGTTACGGTTGGGAGAGAGAGAGAGGAAGGGAGTGGAGTGGTGAAGTGTTGTTAAGTGGTGATATTTATAAGCATGCCATATCTTCCAAGATCTTTATAAGTCTCATAGAATCCAAGGAATATCACATAATATCTAAATATATCTTGGCAATATTTCATAAAATCAAAAGTGGCGCCCTCATAACCGTCCACTATATGGGGGGGGGGGTAAAGTGTAAGTTTTGAATGGTAAATTAGTTAAAAAAAGGTATTTAACTGGGTACCGGGTATTTTATCTAGCGTTTAAATCCCGGTTTATGGCGTTCTAAATTATTTTTATTATTCTATAAAAATAAACTCGCCAAAATATTACTGAAATAAATTTCAGTTGCCGAGACTGGCTGCGTTGTCCGTGTTTCGCAGTATAAGCACTGTGTTGCGTAGTAACACGCGATACGCGCTTAAACTTGAAAAATAACGTTTTTAAGCGTTTTAATTTATTTTTCAACACGAACATGATTAAAAATAAAATTTTAATCATAACAGCATATTTTTTAGGATTTAAATATTATCCGGGCGGTCACCAACGTTCGTTTCGCAGTTTTGTCACAATTAGTTCTTAAGTTCGAATAAACATGTTTTTGCCATACCGAATCCTTCGAAACTTATTTCTAAGTTATGTAAAGGGTATTTAGGGTATGTTTGGCATATGTCACAGTTCCGGAGTGTACGTCGCGTTAAACTGATTATGTTTACGTAACGGTCTATGATTTCACTTCCAGAACAGGTTTGAGAGTTCGGAATTGAACAATGATTGAAACGTACTAATGTCACAAATAATTAAACAAATATTGAAATTAAAACATCATATTTCATTAAACCCAAAGTTGTTCGGAACAGTACAAGGGTTAAAATACACAGATGTCGCAGTCTCCCCTACTTTTGGAAATTTCGTCCCGAAATTTAGTTAGAGGAAACTTCTGAAGGAAACTGTGATGGTTTCGCTTTCGAATGAATCCCTCGAACTCTATGTAAAACTCTGGGCCATGTTTGGATTCTTAGCGAATTTGCCAACTGTCAAAGTGATGTCGTCGTTGTAACTAAAGCATGGAGCTTTGAACAATGGATAGGAGAATGTTTCCTATGAAGACTATTATAGGAAACCTGTGTGTGCTTGAAAACATAGTCGGAGAGTGTAAGATAAAATAACATTGGTCAAGGTGCAGGACTTCTAGTAACTTAAATAACGCTACGTTCGCAATGTAATAAGGAACACTTATATATAGGAAGTACCAGCGGCGTATCCACCATGCTCCTTTCTACGTTGTTCCCGTTTCGTTATTCTCATCACTATAGGTCTTAACACATAACAAAACTTGCTGTGGTTTCTGTGCACTGAATTCCATAATTATGTATGCATCCATAATTACGTAATTCCTTGCATAGTCCGCACAGTTCATTTCATAATGCGTAGGGGAAATTCAATCGAATAAACATGAAGTGATTTGACTAGACCACCAAAGGATCTTTTTAACTAGATCAACGAACGATCTTTTTAACTAGATCAACACATGATCTCCTTAACTAGACCGTCGTACGATCTCCTTAAATAGACCACTTAAGGGATCTTTTCAATTATATCATCACAGGATATTCCTAACCAGATTTTTAAATCAATCTGTTTAACTAGACCACTCAAGGGGTCCAATTATAGAGTAGTACTTCATAATCCATGGGTCTTAACTATTACGTAGAAGCCCATTAAGGATTTAAGGTAGTACCTTTGGATAATGAATATTCAGATAACACAAAAACACAAGACATAAAAGAAATCACATATGCACCTAATCACATAATTGTATCAGTTTTGTAAAATAAACTTGAAACAACAAATTTTATTTATATATAACCACTGAATGGTTCCAAACGTCAAAGGATAACAAACAAAGAAATACAAAAGACTAATTGTTCACTGCTACATTGTCGTTCGCGTTTTCCTCGTTTATGTTAAACACTCATCCACGCGCTGGATTTGCGTTAACAAGTCTTGGGCAATTGTTTCGGTAGTGAGTAAGGTCACCACTGTTATAACACGACCCAGGAGGGAACTGTGCTTGAGCAACAGCAGGATTTGTAGCAGCTTGGTTAGCATAACGGTAGGTATTGACCAAATGTCCCAATCGCCCACAGTGGGTACATTTATGACACTGTACTTGCTCCAGATGATGACGGTTGCATTTGTTGCACAAAGGTGCAGTACCAACATAGTTTTTCTTTGTACGAGGTTGTGCTGGCTGATTTGGTGCAACTTAATTGTTCTGAGCAGTTATTGCGCAGTTTTGTGAAGCCTTGCGCAGAATTGTTAGATGGTTTCGGCCTGTCTATCCATTGGTTCTTCTTGTGCAGACTTGTTAGATGGTTTCGGGTCTCCCTTTCAAAAAAGCTTACCTTTCCTGATCTGTGATTTAGTCAGGGTAGCAGACAATTCAATGGCCCTGTCTGACGGTAGTAGGGTTGCTGCCAGTAACGATATCCTGAACTAAGTCAGGAAGACCATCAATGTACTTTTCAATCGCCTTCTAAACAGGCGTAACCATAGCAGGACATAACAGGCTCAACTCCTTATAACGATCAGTATAGGCTCGATGTTCACCACTGTCTTGCTTCATCTCGTCGAATTCTCTTTCCAACGCTCTAAGCTCATGACTAGGACATAACTCCTTCATCATTAGAGCTCGAAGCTGTCACACCCCAACCGATGGCGGAAACATCGGGGCATGGCGCTGAGCGAAACAGATTTTCCAGAGGTTTCCATAACAATTATCAATACTATTCAATTTAAATAATACGTCCCATACCATATCTTAAACAGCAAAATCATTATTACAGACAAAAATCCAGGCAAATATTATGTTCCGACAACTCAGATTTAAATACGCAGCAATTGTTTATCTGCTTCTAGAGACCCTTAGTTTGACCACTACAGACAACTATTTGTTAGGCTCTAAAGCTTTATTCTAGCTTCAATTTCCTACCAAGTGTGCGTCCTACGCACCTGTCACATACGTTAAAATAAAGTCAATACATAAAATGTAAAGGTGAGCATACAAGTTTGATAATAGCGTATAGAGTTCGAATTTGTATACGCATAACCAGGACATACACATAGTGAAATGAAGCACGTTAGTTATCGACTTAGATCCATCGATACCAATGACTGCGGGTTGACTGCCCGAGGGAGTTCGCAATACATGATTACCACCGTAATCCATGCAAGTAATGGTCCTTAACAACCCCCGTGTGAACGGGTGCTGAGTCCAAACTATAGTACTATCGTTGCTAAGGCAGGTAGACAACATTCCATGTGTAAACATAACAAACAAGCATTCATAAGCCACGTATAACATGCATTAACGGTTAGCGTTCAAATAGTATTGAGTAGTGTGATTGTTGTAGTTTGAATATTCGTAACGTATGTAACGCCCAAAAGTGCGTAAAACAAAAAGGTTAGCCTGAATAGATTGAATAGATCCGATAGCACAACGATATGTAATGCGTAAAACGATACAAGGTATGAGTGAGTCGG
Organism: Helianthus tuberosus; assembly: GCA_030545235.1. Lineage (NCBI taxonomy): Eukaryota > Viridiplantae > Streptophyta > Magnoliopsida > Asterales > Asteraceae > Helianthus > Helianthus tuberosus. Next base: position 22,262,851 of record CM060420.1, on the reverse strand, counting down.
ATAGTAGTTCGATCGGATGGTAATCCGAGCGGACAACAATCCGTGCGGATAACAATCCGTTCGGATAACAATATGTTCGGATGGTCATCCGGTCGGATAGGTTATCCGATCGGATGACTATTCGAGTGGATTGTTTCTTTCTATAAGAAGAATGTGTTTGTTATGTGTATGATGGCTTGACTTTTGAAGTTTTCGTTGTAGTATTTTGAAAATATCGAAGTATCTCTGTCTTTTAAGTCGGTCGATCGGATGACTAGTCGTGCGGATGACAATGCGTTCGGATGGTCATCTGGTCGGACGGTGGTCCGGTCGGACGGCGACTTTGGTGAAGAGAACAAGTTCATATCAGAAGGGTCACTCGATCGGATGTCCATCCGATAGGGTGGCAACCCTGTTATTCAACACGTTGAAAATTGTTTAAGTATTTAGAGTCTTAGTATCTCATGATCCGAAGAGTAATCCAGTCTGATGGTCGTCCGATCGGATTGCAATTCGTTCGATACTCAAACTTCAGATAAGTTTGTTTTAAAGGTGGGACCCAAGTGTGATCCATTCGGATGGCAATCCGTTCGGATGACCTATCCGATCGGACAACAATCCGGTCGGATAGCAAACCGTTACGGTTGTTCCGTTCATCTTACACTTGGTCATTTTGATGGTTTGTCATTATGTCGAGACACTTTGACAACGTGTTATCCAACAAAACCCCTAGTTCTACCCAGATGACCAACCCGACTAGGAATCACCCTAGTCTGGCCGGTTACCGGCTCGAGACGGTTGTTCTTGGCTAACTCGAAATCGGTAGTCTCGTGGGTAGAATCCGGATCTTGAGCTAGTACAACACTACAATCGAGTAGAAAACTAAATCAGGGTCGGATCCTATCGGTTTTGAGTACATTGAGTGCAAAAGAGTTGAAAGAAAGTTAAAAACCATCTTTCAATCCTCTTTCACCACACTTGTGTCGAGATCTTTACAAGATCTTTGTGGAAATCGGTTAGATCTAAGTTGTTCTTGGTGGATTGAGGCCAAAACATGAAGTTCTTGAAGAACACATGATGACATCATCCTAGAACACCCGAAATCTAGTGATTTCACGGTTAAAAGTTAGGATTTAAAAGATAGAAAGGTGTAGGAGTGCGTGTAGATCAAGAAAGTACAAGATTTAGGATGAGATCTTACCTGGATTGAGAGAAATCGAAGAAAAGGTGGGGAGCACGAGTTGTTCGGACAGAGGGTTTCCAAAAGTAGAAAGAATGACAATGACAGGGGTATTTATAGGATTCCAAAAGAGGAAAGGGTTATCCGATCGGATGACATATCGCTCGGATTGACTATCCGATCGGATGACACCCTGGTCGGATGGCACCTGTCTTGATGGAAAGGCGGCTATCCGATCGGATGGCTATCCGATCGGATGGCACCTGGATTGAGTGTTTGACTCGACAATTTTTAGCGTTTCGATTTCGTTGTCGATTGCGATCGGTTCGACACGATAGGGTTTCCTAGTCAAATTACTTTCAGTTCCAACTACTAAATATCATAGTTCGATTTCGTTTCGGGTTCGAGTTCGATTGAGTTCGATTGCATTTCGAGTTCGATTACGTTTCGATTGATCACCATAACACAACATAAATAAACATGCACAAGTAACACATAAAAGCACACACACATATAACAATAACCAACAAGTATAGATCGAGTTGCGATTTGGTGTCGAGTTTGATTTGCATAGCTTGATTATTAGTTGATTAACTTTATCGCATTGTTACTTCCCATAGATCACAGTCGTAAGTTGTTTGAATAATACGTCGATGGCTTGTAATTAACAACACTTACTCCACATAATACAAATAAAATAAAGAAATTTCTACAAGTCAAATCCGTATAACCGTTCATTGACTTTGACCTTGACTTTGACTTTGGCTTGTGAAAACATGGGGTGTTACAGCCTCCCCTTGTTTAGGGAATTTCGTCCCGAAATTAGGCTGGAAGTTGTACAACGCAGCATTTCACGTTTGAGAACTTTCTTTTTCTAGACTTTCTCTTTAAACAACTGCGGGTACTTCGCCTTCATGTCGCTTTCGAGTTCCCAAGTGAACTCTGCCCCTCGTTTGCCTTCCCATCGGACTTTCACGATTGGAGTGCGAGAGCGTCGGAGTTGCTTGGTTTGGCGATCCATGATTTCGACAGGCTTTTCCACGAAGTGTAATGTTTCGTTCACTTGCAGATCGTCGAGAGAAACGTGTAAGTCGTGGTCGGCTAGGCACTTTCGTAGGTTTGACACGTGGAAAGTCGGGTGGACATTACTAAGTTCCTCCGGTAATTCGAGTCGGTAGGCAACATTTCAGATCCTTTCCAGAATCTTAAAAGGTCCAACATATCGAGGCGCGAGTTTTCCCTTTTTGCCGAATCGGACTACACCCTTCCAAGGTGATACCTTTAGGAGTACGTAGTCACCAAGGTCAAATTAAAGGGGCTTGCGTTTCTTATCGGCGTAACTTTTCTGTCGATTCCGAGCTTTCACCAGGTTGTCTCGAATTTGGAAAGTTTTGTCTGTCATTTCTTGTAATAGCTCAGGACCGGTTAACTGTGAATGACCGATCTCGTGCCACACAATAGGTGATCGGCATCTTCTTCCGTATAATGCCTCGAAAGGTGCCATTTGGATGCTAGAATGATAGCTGTTGTTATACGAGAATTCGACTAACGGCAGGTATTTGTCCCAATTACCCCCAAAGTCTAAGACACACGAACGGAGCATGTCTTCAAGAGTACGAATCGTTCTTTTAGTCTGACCGTCGGTTTGAGGGTGGAAAGTGGTACTTAGATTAAGCGATGTACCGAGTGCCGTTTGAAACGTTTCCCACAGTCGCGAGGTAAACAGAGCATCACGATCAGAGATGATGTCACGAGGCGTCCCATGATTACAAATGATCTCGTCGGTGTAGATTCGGGCTAATCGTTCTACCTTGTAGTCTTCCCGTATTGGTAAAAAGTGCGTTGATTTAGTCAAACGGTCGACCACAACCCAAATGCTGTCGTGACCTGATGACGTGTGCGGTAGCTTGGTTATAAAGTCCATAGCTATACTTTCCCACTTCCACATGGGAATTGGTGGATGTTCGAGTAAGCCAGATGGTCTTTAATGTTCAGCCTTGACTCTAGCACAAGTTAGGCATTTTCCGACGTAGAGAGCGATATCCCTTTTCATACCCGGTCACCAGTACTTATAACGAAGGTCCTGGTACATTTTATCGGCACCGGGATAAATAGAATACCGGGATTTGTGGGCTTTGTCCATCAAAATCTGTTACAAATTGGTTCGTTTGGGAATCCAGATTCGGTCCAGAAAGTGGAATATCCCGTTCGATTTGCTCACAAGCTGGGCTCCATCGTAGTAGATTCTTTCCTTCTTCAGTATGCGTTCGTTAAAGCATGCATGTTGAGCGTCGCGGATGAGGGTTTCGAGATCGTGTTGGGCTTGAACATTACGAGTGCTAAGCAGATAGCTTCGTCTGCTAAGCGTGTCGACAACAACATTTACCTTGCCTGGGTAATAACGAATCTCACAGTCGTAATCGTTGAGAAGTTCTACCCATCGGCGTTGACGCATATTAAGTTCCTTCTGATTAAAGATATGTTGTAGGCTCCTATGATCGGTGAAGATCGTACACTTGGTACCATACAGGTAGTGTCGCCAAATCTTTAATGCAAAAACAACTGCGCCTAGCTCGAGATCATGGGTTGTATAATTCTTCTCGTGGACTTTGAGCTGATGAGATGCGTAAGCTATGACCTTGTCCCGTTGCATGAGAACAAAACCAAGACCAAGGTTGGAAGCATCACAATAGACAATGAAATCATTGTTTCCGTCGGGCAATGTGAGAACAGGAGCGTTGCAAAGCATGTGCTTGAGAGTTCGAAAGGCAGACTCTTGTTCAGTTTTCCAAACAAAAGGCTTGTCTTTATGTGTGAGAGAGGTAAACCGCACAGCGATCTTTGAGAATCCCTCGATAAATATTCGATAATAGCCCGCTAGTCCGAGAAAAGAACAAACTTCAGACGGGTTCTTAGGCGTAATCCAGCTCTTAACAGCTTCAATCTTCGCAGGATCGACTTGAATACCTTGACTATTAACAATGTGCCCCCGAAACTGAACTTCCTCCAACCAGAATTCACACTTGGAGAACTTGGCATAGAGTTGGTTCCCCTGGAGTAACTCGAGAACCAAACGTAGATGTTCCGCGTGTTCTGCTTTCGATTTGGAATAGATCAAGACATCGTCGATGAATACGATGACGAAACGGCCGAGATACGGCTTACACAAGCGATTCATCAGATCCATGAAAACTGCTGGTGCGTTGGTTAAACCAAAAGGCATGACAACGAATTCATAATGGCCGTAACGAGTGCGAAATGCGGTTTTGGGTATATCCTCCTATTGAATATGTAGCTGGTGATATCCTGAACGTAGGTCGATCTTTGAGAAACACGTAGCACCTTGTAGTTGATCAAACAAATCGTCGATGCGAGGTAGAGGATAGCGGTTCTTGATAGTCAACTTATTCAATTCCCGATAGTCGATGCACATCCTAAACGACCCGTCCTTCTTTTTGACGAAAAGGACTGGCGTGCCCCAAGGAGAGGTGCTCGGGCGAATGAAGCCTTTCTCAAGTAATTCCTGGAGTTGGGTTGAGAGTTCGCGCATTTCGGATGGCGCGAGTCGGTAGGGAGCTTTGGCAATAGGGTTGGCTCCAGGAATGAGGTCGATACGAAAGTCAATATCACGACTTGGCGGTAGCCCGGGAAGACCTCTGGAAAAACATTAGGAAATTCTCGAACCACAGGAACGTCTTTTACTTCCTTCTTTTCTTACTTTTCCTTCTCCGATACTACAATGTTAGCCAAGAAAGCCCTGTATTCCTTGCGGAGATACTTGCTAGCTTGCACGCATGACATAAGCTTGAGCCCCTTTGAAGTAGTATCACCGTATACACACAATAAATAACCATTCGCGAGCGAGAATCGAATCATCTTGTCGAAGCACACAACTTCAGCATGGTTTTCTCGAAGAAAGTCCATGCCTACTATGACGTCAAAACTTCCGAGTTGCATTGGAATAAGGTCGATTGGGAAGAGGTGATTGTTGAGCTCAAGGGTACAATCACGAAGAACATAATTGACGGCGACGGTTCTTCCGGTAGCGATTTCAACATCGAATGTCGAGGAGAGTTGGGAGCCTTTACGACTAAGGAGTTTCTCGAATTCGAACGACACAAAGCAATTATCGGCTCCAGTATCAAACAAACATGAAGCATAAATACCATTCACAAGGAACGTACCATTGACCACGTTGTTGTCGGCCTGGGCTTGACGCACGTTGAGGTTGAAAGTTCTGGCGCGTGCGGTCTGTTGTTGCTGCTGCTGTTGTTGTTGCTGCTGTGGCTGCTGTTGCTGGGGCTCTTGTTTCACGACCCTGTTTGGGCACATGTTGGCGAAATGGTTCGGGTCGCCACATGCGAAGCAGGCTCTGGCTTTGACTGCGGGTGCCGGAGGAGCTTGTTGACCCTGTGGGGCACTTAGTAGAGCTTGATGAGCAGGAGCTTGTCGAATACGGCAGTTAGCAGTAAAATGGCCGTATACATTGCAATGAGCACAAAAACGGCAAGCAATGGCAGTGGGGTGGTGGTAGGTGCAAGTAGGGCAGAGCGGGTGTGGCCCAGTGTATGCACACTTTGCAGGCGGTGCATTAGCCACGGGCGCCGCTACTTGACGCCGTTGGGCTGGTACAGCTTGAATTGGTGCAGAAGTGATCGCACAGTTCTTGTTGCTGGAGTTGTTCTTTCTCTTGTTGCTCGATGAGGTGGGTTCAGCAATTGGTGCGGTGGTGGTAGCTTGATGCAGGTGCTTTGAAGTTTTATCCCAGATACCAGCCTTGACCCTCTTGTCGTTGATTTCGGCAGCCAGTAAGTAGGTCTCTTCGATCGTCTTAGTCTTAGCCGCTTGCACGAAATCTGCGATGCAGTCGGGCAAAGCTCGGATGTATTTCTTGATTGCGGTCTCCGTGGTCTTGATTTGATCTGGACAGATGATGCTGAGCTGTTTGAAACTAGCAGTGAGAGCAGCGTTGTCACCCTCATGTTGATGTATGTGCCAAAATTCATCTTCAAGCTTTTGACGTTCGTGAGGAGGGCAGAATTCCTCTAACATGACTTCCTTGAGTTCGTCCCACGACAGTCCGTAGGCTGCATCGTTCCCTCGCTTGTTTCTCTCGGCCGTCCACCAGTCTAGAGCACGGGACTGGAAAACGCCGGTAGCATTCAGAGTTCGAAGGTCATCAGGGCAACCACTTTGTCGCATAGTGACCTAATGGAATCAAACCATTGGAATAGTGCAGTAGGACCTCCTTCGCCAGTGAATTCCTTTGGCCCACACGACTTGAATTGCTTGAAATTGAAGGGCTTCGTGGCAGCTTTGGGAGCGTCGGTCCTTGATTCCTCAGATGACTTGCTAACGTTCTCATAAACATCACTCACGGCCTTTGCCACACTTTTTGTGATGTTGGCAGCAAGGCGTTTGTCCCTCTTTTCTTGACGAGAAAGTGCGTGACGAGATCCAGATGACATTGTCTGCAACAGACATTGCCGCAGGACTCAACATATTGTATTCGAATCTCACCACACACGTCTACTACTTACTAAAGCTCAGGAACACGCATATTCACGTAAACACTTAACACATAGAGCACAAAATCACATAAGCACTTAGAGCACATAATCACATAACACCTAAGCACGTAGAGCAAAGAAGCAAGGAAACACATACGCATTTAATCACTAGAGGCATATAGAGACACGGAGAGCATTCTGACTAGCTCTATTATCTATTATATATCATTCAATGTCGGCGATTGTTTCGAGAATAGCATAGCATAAGCGTGTATCGTAGTATAAAGTCGTCCATAGTTCAACGATTTGTTAACGTTTTGGGGTAGAATTACAGTGCGAGTTGTGTGTGTCGATCGAAGTGATGTCACAGATTGATTAATCCTTCCAAAATTGAGCACATAAACAGGAAAAAGCACATAAAACACATAAAATCGACAAATTATCTAAGCCAGCAGTAGCGGGCTCGGATTTGCAACATATAAAAATCGAGAGGTAGATTGTCTGCGCCTAGTAGACTTTGACTAACCAAGGTGATTCAACTATTCACAAGGACTTATCATTCATGTGTGACCTTCAGACGGTGCTTTTGTCTCGATTATTGGGCATTTGGCACACATACCTTTGGTCATATCAAGATTTCAGGTCATTGGAGTCCGTCGAGACCTTGGTGAGAGTCTTGTAAAATGTGCGGAACAGGTCGTCAAGGTTAGGGTTTCACCCCTGGCTTGACAACTTCGTTCATGTTTTTGATAAAAATGGAGAAGATTATTCATCAAAATATGGGTTTCACCCCTGATTTGGTATAATTTCCCCGCTGAACAAGCGTTCGTTATTTGAAAAAGAATGAAGATTTCATTGATAAGTTTACAAAACAGCATTGATTAAGCAATTTAGTCGGGAGTTTGCGGTTTTCACACCTAATCTCGACCTTATCGCCTATTTATAGTTGAAAATTTGAGTGTAGTGATAGTGTAGCATAAGCGAGAATAGCGAGAAGTTCGTACATAACCCCTACCGGGCATGCACAAGTTGGTCTGTTGGTTCTTAACTATAGTCTAGGTATCTAAGACTTCGACCCGGACTAAGTCGAGTCTTGCCTAATTCCCTATAGTCATGGCTCAGATACCAATCTGTCACACCCCAACCGACTTAGGGCATGGCATGGCACTGAGCGAAACATCAGGGCATGGCACTGAGCGAAACAGATTGTCCAGAAGTTTCCATAACAATTATCAATACTATTCAATTTAAATAATACGTCCCATACCGTATCTCAAACAGCAAAATAATTATTACAAACAAAAATCCTGGCAAATATTCTGTTCCGACAACTCAGATTTAAATAGGCAGCAATTGTTTATCTGCTTCTAGAGACCCTTAGTTTGACCACTACAGACAACTATTTGTTGGGCTCTAAAGCTTTATTCTAGCTTCAATTTCCTACCAAGTGTGCGTCCGAAGCACCTGTCACATACGTTAAAATAAAGTCAATACATAAAATGTAAAGGTGAGCATACAAGTTTGATAATAGCGTATAGAGTTTGAATTTTTTTTACGCATAACCAGCACGTACACGTAGTGAAATGAAGCACGTTAGTTATCGACATAGATCCATCGATACCAATGACTGCGGGTTGACTGCCCGAGGCAGTTCGCAATACATGATTACCACCGTAATCCATGCAAGTAACGGTCCTTAACAACCCCCGTGTGAATGGGTGCTGAGTCCAAACTATAGTACTATCATTGCTAAGGCAGGTAGACAGCATTCCATGTGTAAACATAACAAACAAGCATTCATAAGCCACGTATAACATGCATTAACGGTTAGCGTTCAAATAGTATTGAGTAGTGTGATTGTTGTAGTTTGAATATTCGTAACGTATGTAACCCCCAAAAGTGTGTAAAGCAAAAAGGGATCGAGTATACTCACAGCGATGAATGGATTGAAGGGAGCACTTAGCGAGTAAGGTTAGCCTGAATAGATCCGATAGCACAACGATAAGTAATACGTAAAACGATACAAGGTATGAGTGAGTCGGATAGTAGTTCGATCGGATGGTAATCCGAGCGGACAACAATCCGTGCGGATAACAATCCGTTCGGATAACAATACGTTCAGATGGTCATCCGGTCGGATAGGTTATCCGGTCAGATGACTATTCGAGTGGATTGTTTCTTTCTATAAGAAGAATGTGTTTGTGTATGATGGCTTGACTTTTGAAGTTTACGTTGTAGTATTTTGAAAATATCGAAGTATCTCTGTCTTTTAAGTCGGTCGATCGGATGACTAGTCGTGCGGATGACAATCCATTTGGATGGTCATCCGGTCGGACGGTGGTCCGGTAGGACGACGACTTTGGTGAAGACAACAAGTTCATATCAGAAGGGTCACTCGATCGGATGTCCATCCGATCGGGTGGCAACCCTGTTATTCAACACGTTGAAAATTGTTCAAGTCTTTAAAGTCTTAGTATCTCATGATCCGAAGAGTAATCCAGTCAGATGGTCGTCCGATCGGATTGCAATTCGTTCGATACTCAAACTTCAGATAAGTTTGTTTTAAAAGTGGGACCCAAGTGTGATCCGTTCGGATGGCAATCCGTTACGGTTGTTCCGTTCGTCCTACACTTGGTCGTTTTGATGGTTTGTCATTATGTCGAGACACTTTGACAACGTGTTAGCCAACAGAACCCCTAGTTCTACCCAGATGACCAACCCGACCAGGAATCACCCTAGTCTGGCCGAATACCGGCTCGAGACGGTTGTTCTTGGCTAACCCGAAATCAGTATTCTCGTGGGTAGAATCCGGATCTTGAGCTAGTAAAACACTACAATCGAGTAGAAGACTAAATCAGGGTCGGATCCTATCGGTTTTGAGTACATTGAGTGCAAAAGAGTTAAAAGAAAGTTAAAAACCATCTTTCAATCCTCTTTCACCACACTTGTGTCGAGATCTTTACAAGATCTTTGTGGAAATCGGTTAGATCTGAGTTGTTCTTGGTGGATTGAGGCCAAAACATGAAGTTCTTGAAGAACACATGATGACATCAAGAAAGTACAAGATTTAGGAGTGCGTGTAGATCAAGAAAGTACACCCGAAATCTAGTGATTTCACGGTTAAAAGTTAGGATTTAAAAGATAGAAAGGTGTAGGAGTGCGTGTAGATCAAGAAAGTACAAGATTTAGGATGAGATCTTACCTGGATTGAGAGAAATCGAAGAAAAGGTGGGGAGCACGAGTTGTTCGGACAGAGGGTTTCCAAAAGTAGAAAGAATGACAATGACAGGGGTATTTATAGGATTCCAAAAGAGGAAAGGGTTATCCGATCGGATGACACCCTGGTCGGATGGCACCTGTCTTGATGGTAAGGCGGCTATCCGATCAGATGGCTATCCGATCGGATGGCACCTGGATTGAGTGTTTGACGCGACGATTTTTAGCGTTTCGATTTCGATTGCGAGCGGTTCGACACAATAGGGTTTCCTAGTCAAATTACTTTCAGTTCCAACTACTAAATATCATAGTTCGATTTCGTTTCGGGTTCGAGTTCGATTGCATTTCGAGTTCGATTACGTTTCGATTGATCACCATAACACAACATAAATAAACATGCACAAGTAACACATAAAGCACACACACGTATAACAATAACCAACAAGTATAGATCGAGTTGCGATTTGGTGTCGAGTTTGATTTGCATAGCTTGATTATTAGTTGATTAACTTTATCGCGTTGTTACTTCCTATAGATCACAGTCGTAAGTTGCTTGAATAATACATCGATGGCTTGTAATTAACAACACTTACTCCACATAATACAAATAAAATAAAGAAAACACAGGTTGTTATAGAAGCTCCTCCCAAGTCTGAGCTAGTGCCACATCGGCACCCCTATCACGCATCACCCCGTTCCACCATGTAAGAGCACGCTTCTCAAACACACTGGATGCAAACTCAACCTTACGCTCATTCGGACATTGCACATGCCTGAATGTGCTCTCTAAACTTTCAAACCATTGCAGGAGCGTGGTTGCTCCTTGAGTTCCAGAAAACTTCAAAGGTTTAGCAGAGTTGAATGTCTTAAAGTTGCACGAAACAGGTGCGTTGATGTTGTTGTTTGCTTGGTTTAACTGGGTAACTAGGTTCGGGAGTACAGTAGCGATTTGCTGAGTGATCAAGGCTGCCATTGCGGCGTCTTGAGTTTGATCACGTCGAGGAGGCATCTAAAAGAAAAGGGAACACAGGGAAATGTGTGAGATTGACATAGAACAATCAAAAGGAGTATTGAAAACATCGACAAAATGAAGGAAGGTGGTCATTTGTTCATTACTTAAAACAAACAAAACAACACAGTGACTAATCAAAGTAAAGAGGTCTACATAACGCATAATGAAGACATGCTTTAGCCTATAAGTGGACACTCACCCCAAGAGTTCCCAGGTAAGAGTGACTGGTCTGATTATGTGGATTTGTACGAACACTCTAGCCTTAGACAGAAAATTCGGGGTACAGGCATCCACCCTTCCGGATTACACGTGTTCACATTATTAAGACTCAAACTTTGACGAAATTTGAAAACTTTAAAGGCGTAAAGCCTAAAAACTAATCATCTAAGGATAGAAGATCGATTTTCAAATGAAATTGAGATTTGTGTACTTGTTTTGGTAATCACCCAAGGATAGGTGATAGTATTGTTTTAAGATCTAAACACAAGGTAACTTGTGTTAGGGTCCTAGGAAGGTTATAGTCTAGGTCAAAATTTTACTAATAACCTAATTCCCTATAACCATGAGCTCTGATACAAACTCTTCTGTCACACCCCGACCACGTAAAACAACAAATCGTGGCGGAAACGTCGGGGAGTGTTGTAACAGAATCATTGTTTCATAACACATGGAATTTAGAATATTGTTTTATTACATAAAAAGTTACATTGTCTTGGAATTTGATCAACGAACAGTACAATTGCCATTCATGTTTTTATAATTACTAAGTCCCATGTCCATCCTATGTAAGGCAATCAACAGTCGTCACGAAATAAAACCTGAAACATATGTGAAAGTAAATACGTCAGCATAAAAATGCCTGTGAGTAACATAGGTTTTGTGAATTAGATTCATGGCTTTGGATCATATAAGAAAAGATTATATGTTTATAAAAGTAGCCATGAATCCTTGATAAAAGTTTGGTTTCTAGAACACTTTGCATTGATATAAAAGTTGTAGTATACATAAAAATATACCGTGGTTTTAAGAAAGTCGGATAAGTAATATATTAAAATATTTTTAGTTTCAAAACAGTTAAACAGATAGTATATCAAATATACTTTAGTTGTTAAAATAATCGTTTTCGGTAGTATATCATAAGTATACTTTGGTTTTGTAAATAACATATCAACTATGTTTTAGTAAATAACAAAATATATGTTGGATTTGTACATAGTATATCAAATTATACTTTAGTAAATAATAGCATATCAAATTATGCTTTGGCAAACAGTATCACGTTGGTAGTTTATCGAAATATACCATAAATCGCGATTTAGCAAATACATTCAACCCTTAGTGCATCAAAGTACACTTTAGAGACTATAGAAATACCACAAAGGCAAATTCTATTTGGTTAAAATTTGGTTTCTGACATTCCATACAACAGGAATGGGGTGTCTAGTCCTATAGCGCTATATCGTACTACCAATCGGCTTGATCATTGTTAATGAATGTATAAATAACAGTATAAATAAACAATTAGTTCTAACAAACCTTGGAAATCAGTCGTTTAAACCATAGATAATAGTTCAATTCGTCAAAAGATATAGTCGAAATCATGAAAATAATGAATAGGCACATATGAATCACCCCAAAACATTTGAAAACGTTAAAGAGGGGACTATGTATTCACCTTTGGGTGCGTTTTTATATGTTAACACAATCCCTCAAATTGTCTATTCGTCCTAAATTAAATAAGAACGATTTAATAATAAAAAACCCACAAAAATATATAAGTTTCTCTGATACTTAGAATTTTCACATAACTTTGAGATTTTCTCGAAAAGTTATTATTTTTTATTATATTGGTGTATTTATGCATATATGAGTTCATATACATATTTAAGAACTTTGCGACTTGAACAATTTTATTGGTGACTCTCATCATGTTGTAAGCAATATATCTACGATTTGCGCGTCGTAATATATATACTCAAACGTAACATACTAATAATCGCGTAATACACATAATCTTGTCAAGTATTAACATGTCATTATAATATACCAAATGATGTTATTTTTAGTGTTTATAACCTGTTCTAAAACACTTTTGTCATACCATCATTTTTTTATCATTTCTTGAGCTTTAAATCAACATGTATTCTTATGTACAAGTGCCTAAAGCACACTATCATATCAACATCATTTTATATGAATCTAAATGCAAAAAATATGCAACTTATTCATGTTTATTTGCTGATGTATTTGAACATTTATCATATCATGCATATATCATCAAAACCCTTGCATTTTAACTATTATTCAAAACTGGCCTGTTTTCGGGAATTTTAATAAAATAGTTAACTTACTCCAAAAATTCCCAAATCCTTACAAAATCTTTTAAACGATCCAAATATTACTGTGAAAAAATATCGGGATCCAATTCACTACCAATATTTTATAAAAAATCATTTACCAGACTGCAATCAGATTCGTCACTTTCTGACTGCAGTCCACGGAATAATTCATTTAAAATTCGTCGTAACTCCGATTGATGAAGTTCCAGTGGGAGAATTACAAAGACATCAGTAGTCATCTACAGTACATATTTCATGAGTTAATTCTACACAGATTTCAAGTTTTGACGAAAAACATAACACACATTTTCTGCAGTAAAAACGCATCTTTTGCTGCTGTACAAAACAGACCTTTAAAAATAGTAAACGACCTCTAAAAAATATGATTCTAGTGCCATTTGATTCATTTTTCGAAAACATATAATTTAGACTTCAGAAAATCGATTTTTCGATTTATAACGGTCCCTTTACAGCCAACTGAAGTTGGCTGTAAATGTTACTCAGCATGCTGTAAATCGCTTAAATGTTACTAAAACACGCAAGCAAATATCCTAAATAAGTGTTTATCATGAAATCAAACTCAAAAATCATACACCCATATATATATATGTACGGTTTATATACACCCATATACATCACCATTTTTGTTTTGTATCAAGACCCATTTCTTTTTAGATTTCAAGTTTGTGAAAATTCCAAGATTCAAGAGAAACTTCAAATCATCAAGAACAACCAAGAATCAAGAGTATGATTTAAACATAAATGTTATACCTTCAAGATTCAAGTAAGTTTTTGGATGAGATTTTGATGATATGGAGCTTGAAATCACTTGAAAGCACCTTGGAAACTCCTTTAGATCTTCACACCAACTTGAATCTAGCTTGGAATGGAGCTTGATCTTCAAGAACAAAGTTGCAAGGTTGAAGATGGGAGTGGTGATGGTGGTTACGGTTGGGAGAGAGAGAGGAAGGGAGTGGAGTGGTGATATTTATAAGCATACCATATCTTCCAAGATCTTTATAAATCTCATAGAATCCAAGGAATATCACATAATATCTAAATATATCTTGGCAAGATTTGAAGGATTTAGCAAGATTTCATAAAATCAAAAGTCGGGCCCTCATGACCGTCCATTATATGGGGGGGGGCGGGGGGTAAAGTGTAAGTTTTGAATGGTAAATTAGTTAAAAACAGGTATTTAACTAGGTACTGGGTATTTTATCTAGCGTTTAAATCCTGGTTTATGGCGTTCTAAATTATTTTTATTATTCTATAAAAATAAACTCGCCAAAATATTACTGAAATAAATTTCAGTTGCCGAGACTGGTTGCGTTGTCCGTGTTTCGCAGTATAAGCACTGTGTTGCGCAGTAACACGCGGTACGCGCTTAAACTTGAAAAATAACGTTTTTAAGCATTTTAATTTATTTTTCAACACGAACATGATTAAAAATAAAATTTTAATCATAACATAATATTTTTTAGGATTTAAATATTATCCGGGCGGTCACCAACGTTCGTTTCGCAGTTTTGTCGCAATTAGTTCTTAAGTTCGAATAAACATGTTTTTACCATACCGAATCCTTCGAAACTTATTTCTAAGTTATGTAAAGGGTATTTAGGGTATGTTTGGCTTATGTCACAGTTCCGGAGTGTACGTCGCGTTAAACTGATTATGTTTACACAACGGTCTATGATTTCACTTCAAGAACAGGTTTGAGAGTTCGGAATTGAACAATGATTGAAAACGTACTAATGTCACAAATAAATTAAACAAATATTGAAATTAAAACGTCATATTTCATTAAACCCAAAGTTGTTCAAAACAGTACAAGGGTTAAAATACACAGATGTCACACCAGTCACTCTTACCTGGGAACTTTTGAGGGGAGTATCCACTTATAGGCTAAAGCATGTCTTCGCGATACATTAATATGACCCGATTACTTTGATTTATCACTGTCTCATTTGTTTGTGCTAGGTAACAAACAAATGATCACAATTTTATGCATTGCCATTCTGTTTTGATTATCCGATAACATTTCACCTGTTTCCTCCTATGTCTTTCACTTCCTCCAGAATGTCTCTTCATCGCAGCGACACTCAAATGTCCGAGCAAACTGCCAAATTTGCCCAGCGAATAGGCGAAGTAATCCTGAAGTCTGTGGATTTAGGTATCGCCATGTCTCGTCTCAATAATGAAGCCACCCAAAAAACATCGAAAGAAGCAGAAGCCAAGCCTTCGAAAAGGTCAAGGAAGCGTAAAGCTTCAAAGAAACCTGCAGCAGTTGCACCAAATCAAGTGGGACCTAGTCAAGTGGCAGCACCACCAGCCTAGAAGCGGTACAAGGGAACTGCTCCATTATGCAATCAATGCAACTGTCATCATCCAGATCAAACACCATGTTTCAAATGTACCCATTGTGGACGATGGGGACATTTGGTTGACATATGCCGCTTCGCTATCCAAAACAAAGTTGATGCAAATCTTCCTGCTACTCAACTCCGAGCCAACCCTGGTCAAGCTCACTTTCCTCCTGGATCGTGCTACAACTGTGGCAAGATGGGTCATTTCGTGAATAAATGCCCAAAGCTTGCCAATACAAATCCAACCCACGGATAAGCATTTGGCTGATTAGAAGAAACTGTTGCTTTAAATAATTTGAATCTTCTGCTCTTGTATCTTTTGTTGAACCCTGAAACAATTTGCTTTGATTATAAATAAATTGTTGTTCACAATTCTGATGTACAGGTGTAGTTACATATGTGAATGGAATTTCCCTACGATGCCTACATCAAAGAACTACGTTCTTTAAACAAACTACTCTTGTGATTCCTCCTTTCATGTGATCACTCATGATTTCCTCGAAAATTTTAAGTACTCGTTTCATTCTAAGAGACGAAGTACAGGAAATAAAGCGACGTTATGAGTAATCATGCTTTTTTCACATTTGTGCCTTTGAATCCTTGGGTATTTGCAATCTCATACCCATATCATTACATTCTGATTTTCATAACAACATGCATAGCATAAGTTTACAAAACAACCTTCATGATTTCCAAATGTTTCATATAGTTTGAAAACATTTTTAACATAGTATATTTACTTAATATATCAAGTGCATGATTTCAAAAACATCATTCTTGTTTTCAAAAACCTTATACATAATTTCAAAATTCATCTCGCATGATTTTAAAACATTTTATAAGTATACTTATCTAATACACTTATTTTATGATTTTAAAACTATTATGTAAGATTTCAAAAACATTAAACCCATTTCAAAAGAACCCCATGCATAGTTTTCAAAAACATTTTCCCCATACAATGACTTAACCGTCAAACTCTGCTTCATATGTCGCCTTGGCATATCTAGCGCCTCAACTTCATGAGCATTTTACCTAAAGTTTTGACATAAGCACATCTAGTGCAAGGTTTTGAAACTCCTCCCGCTTTCCAAATCCCAAATTTCATATGGGATCTTCTTACCTTCACAATTAGATCCTTGTAGATGATTATCGTGCAAAATCAGAGTCCTTCATTTGATTCCTTGTATGCCTTAATTCGAACATTTCGATTCCTTATAATCGAAATCAAATTTTCTTTTTGAGATCTTCCTATCTTTATTGTTAGATTCTTGGAAATATTTAAAGTGCCAATCAAAATCCACGGATTGGATACCTGGTATGCTTTAAATGCATGTCCACAATTAACAAAACAAATTTAGATAATTTTAATGAATTAAAGATCAAGATAAACAATTTTGTGGTTATGTAATTATGTGTTATGTATTTTCTTTTGTGCCTTTTGTTTTTATTATCCAAATCCTCGTAGAATCTTCCATACCTTCATATGAGGGATTCATAATGGGATATCCAAAGGTACTACCCTAAGTCCTTAACGGGTTTCTACGTAATCGTTAAGACCCTTGGATTATATAGTACCATTCCATGATTCAAAAAGAGACCCTTTGAGTGGTCTAAGCCAGAAGATTGATTCAAAATCTGGTTAAGAATGGCATGTGATGATATGGCTGAAAAGACTCCTTGGTGGTCCACTTAAGAAGATCACTCATTGATTTAATTAAAAGGACCCGATGGTGGTCTAGTCACACTCATCGCAGGTTTGTTCATTTGGTTTTTCCCTACACATTATAAAATGCACTGTGCGGACTATGCAAGGAATTACATAATTATGGACGCATACATAATTATGAAATTCAGTGCACAGGAACCCCAGTAAGATTTATCATGTGTAAGAACCTATAATGGCAACAATAACGAAACGTAAACAATAATGCTTTATATACTTGTATATAAGTGTCCCTCTCACATTGCAAGTATGATGTTATTTAAAGTTACTATAAGTTCAGGACTCTAACCAGTGTTGTTTGATCTTTTCAACTTCATGTTTCAAGCTCTCACAAGTTTCCTCAAGATAAATTTCGGGACGAAATTTCCTGGAGTAGGGGAGACTGTGACACCTGTGTCACTTCAACCATCAAACAGATTCCAAACCATGAAATAATGTGTTTCATATTTGGGATTTGTATAAATATGTGTATCATTTGCACATATCAATTCTTGTTCAATTTCGGGCTCTAAATCACTTTCTGGAAGGTTATACGCGTACTAGTGCGTAAATATAACCAGTTTAATGCAACAAAGAATCTGGAATAGTGACATAGGCTTAACATACCTTAAATAACCTTTACATAACTTAGAAATAAGTTTTGGAAGGTTTGGTGTGCCGAAATCAAGTTTATTCGCTTACAGGGACTAAATTTGACAAACTGTGAAAGTATGCCGATTCGTACTGTAACGGACATTCCGGAACGTGAACATAAGTTAAACATACCCTAAATATCATTTACATAGCTTATAAATAAGCTTTGAGGGGTTCGGTGTGCAAAAATAAACTTGTTGGTCATTGAGGGACTAAAAGCGTCAAAAAGTGCATAAGTTTGCATTTTCGCGCATAACTTACGTTCTGAATACATCCGGATATCCAAAAATTTATGTAATCATTAAAATATTTTATTTTAGTGATTGGCATGATAAAATTTCATTCGTCGCGTAATTTTGGATCATTTTTCGCATTCGTTCGTGTTTCGTCGTAATTAACCGAATAACGTAACCGTACCACCAAACGAACCGACATCTGAGAAATTTTTGAGCATGTTTCATGTTCCCTATACTTTAACTTCATTTTAGATCCTTGAAATGGGATTAACGGGGCTTAAACGTGTCAAAAATGCATCAAAAACCATGTTTTGCACATTCAGGAACCAAAACTGACAATCTGCCATAGTTATCTTAGGAAGGGACCAAAGTTGACAATCTGATTTCCAGCTTGTTCCAGCTGTTCCCCTCATTTCCACATGGTTTTAATGAAACTAGGAGCTTGTTTTGGGGTACCCATGGTATTCTAAAACCATGGGCACACATGTAAGGTCCAGATCGAAGCTCGGTTTTCGATGAACGATCCTAACGGTCTTGGTTTTCCTATAAATACCCCCACCCTCTTGCTTCAAAACTCACACTTTGATCCGATTTGGCTCTCTAAGTTGAAGTTATACACTTCAAACCTAAGAGTAATCAGATCAAAACTTCCATTCTTGGACCCGTTGTAAGTCCTCTTTTGTTCTTTTTCGCGTTTTAAGTGTGAAAGTCAAACTGTGTTTGACTTTCTGCTTTGACCATTTTATGGTCAACATGAAGTTCGTTTGAACTTCATAATGTGAGCGTAATCACAATGGTTTTAGTCTCTTGTGACTATACCTACTGATTACCACGTTATCTAGGCATAGTGGCGAGTCGTAGTTTCGGCCAAAATGCGTATTCTTGCGTATTTGGTAACCAGACTAATTTTAGGTATCAAAACCGTTTTTTTTTTTATACCAAACCTGTTTTTAAAGCTCGTTAAGCATGTTTTAACATGTTTAGCTCGTCACTTTAGGTTTAGTTCTTATGTAGGGTCGTAAGGTAAGCGTTCTAAACAACCGCTTATACTTTCGAACCCGACCCGTTTGGTCGATCTTTAGGATTTGACCAAACACATTAGGTGACCATAGTTGTATAGGGAATAACCTTCCGAGGTTATACCTTATGGTCACATCGTTTAGTTAGTTGTATGATAGGTAGTTTATATGCCTTAGGTAAATTACCAAAATGCCCTTTTTACGCCAAAATTCATTTTAAGCATATGTAACATAAATTTTGATATCTAAACTGATTTGGAAACAATATTAGACATGATAAGGCATATTTTACTTGTCATAGGACTAGTTAGGCGGTCCGAATGTGTTTTACGCGAACGACGCGTTAAAGTAGCATAAGCTACTTAAACGGGTCGTAATGGGTCGTAAGCACTTAGGATAGGTTTCATTTTGGAATGTGGGCTTTGTTAAACCATATTACATGAGTTCCTATACTCATTTGGTTTACGAAACCCCATTATATCTGATCTTCTGATTTAGGTCCGTTTATTTACATAGTTACCTATATTAGGTGCCGTTTGATTCCGTGATCCCTCTAGCTTTGCTTGGTTGTTGTTCAAGACTTCTAAGCACCCTCAAGTGACTACAGAGTCCCCTCTTTTACTTTTTTTCAAACGTTTTGGGGTGAAACACATGTGTCTACTTGTTACTTTCGTGTTTTCCATGTTTCCATATCATATACTTGCTATGTTCATTAGTACACTATTAGTACATGATTTCATTATGTTTTTGCTATGTATGTCCATTTAGTGTATACTTAGTACATTGTTTTACATTTCATTTTATACTATGTATGTCCATTTAGTGCATACTTAATACATTGTTTTACATTTCATTTTATGATATGTATGTCCATTTAGTGCATACTTAGTACATTGTTTACATATCATTTTATGCTATGTATGTCCATTTAGTGCATACTTAGTACATTGTTTACATTTCTTTTTATGCTATGTATGTCCATTTAGTTCATACTTAGAACATTATTTTACATTTCATTTCATGCTATGTATGTCCATTTGTTGCATACTTAGTACATTATTTTCATAAAACATGCTTACATTTTGGTATGACATTTGGTTTGTTTAAATGGCTCAAAAATACATTCATTAACATTAGCTACGCCGTTCGTTAGTAGGTAGTGGTACCATAGGAATTGACAACTCCCATTCCTGACATCCTAGGTATGTTTGGATGGAAGGAATGACCGAATTCGATACACATAACTCTGATAAATCTTTAATTCGTTTAAGGGTTTATCGCCACAGTCTCAAGGCTTGAATGTATGCATTTTCACAATACCACATAGATGTTTGTATCAGTAAAGCATGCATTATTCTACAAAACATAAATTTTGATTATAATTTATCAAATGCATTGTTTTGTACATTTCTTTCTTATAGGGTCGAGTAAACGCTTTTAATCAATAAAGGCTTTTTATTCACTCTACATTACATTTGTTTACACAATAACATTTCAACATTTGTTTAAACATTACATTTAGTTATACATGAACATTTTTACATTGGTGGTTTGTTTGGGTAAGTGATTTAAGTAACGAGACATGTGTAATATGATAAAAGCATGGTGGATACGCCACTAATACTTCCTATATATAAGTGCTTTTATGATATTACATATCGTAGCGTTATTTAAACCATTTTAATTTTGACATATTACATTTTACACAATTAACATATCTTAAAAAAAACATTGTTTTACAAACAACACATTTTATACAAATTCATTTTTACTTGGTTATTTACATAAGCATACATATTCTTTTATATCATCTGTTTCCTTATCGATTTTTATATGATTTATAAAGCAAAAACATTTTACAAGGTTCATGACTACTTTTGTTAAACATTTTCTTTAAACTTACAAGTCATGAATCCTAAATCAATAAAACCTATGTATCTCACAGGCATTTTTATGCTGACGTACCTATTTTCACATGTGTTTCAGGAAATGATGCATAGGATTGATCAAGTTACACATAGGCAGACTCGGGCCTTAGTGACAATAAAAGATGCAAGACTAGTTAATTATGTTATGCTTCCTTGTTGTTAAGACATTATAATTTATTTTAATCAATAAAACAACATTTAAATTTCCATGTGTTATGAAACAATGATTCTGTTACAACACTACAGGAATTTCCTTAAGTTCCTTGCCCTTAGTGCTAATAATTACCGAAATCATATACACTATTCCTTGCTTTCATTCATGACTAGCAACTTTCATTACATAAATGAACTTCATTGATTTGCGTGGCTTATCTCCAGTAACCACGATTATTTCTCCTGATGGTGTATGAATTTCTATGGAATTCTTATCACAAAGGCTTCGAGCATGGTTGGCTACTAACCAATCCATTCGTAATACGACATCGAATCTAGCTAAATTCATGGGTAATAGGTTGGCAGAAAATTTATAACCTGAAAGTTCTATATTTTCTTTTTGCAAAACCGTATCTATGCTAACAGAGTTCCCATCTGCCGTTTCTACTGTATAAATCTGCCTAAGTTTGGTTAAGGGTAGCTTAAGAGCTTGGCAGAATGAAGTATTTATAAAACTCTGGTTTGCACTAGAGTCGAATAATACTTTCGCATAAACGTTGTGTACCAGAAACATACCAGCTATTACATGGGGAATCAGTTCGGCTTCCTGTGTGATCAATTGGAAGGCTCTTGCGTTCTTCTTATTAGTTCCTTCAGTGGGTTTGACCTTGTTATCTGCTGGTTTGACCAATTTAGGGAATTCTGATCTGAAATGCCCAGCTTCTCCACAGTTGTAGCAGATCTTTGATTTCTTTTTGCATTCCTCCTCCCGATTGTGACAACCCGCACTAAACCAGGTATCCGTACGACTTAATTATTGATTAATTACTGCTTAATTACTGTGCTTGTTCGAACTAGCTGACGAACTACTACTTGATATCTGATACATGTACTTACTTGCATCATACTTTATTTATCGTCACTACATTACTTACATGCTGAACCCTAGTGACAACCGTGATGCACAAAAAGCACAGTAGCACTATAACGGATAACCTATTGAACATGCTGATAAAGCCAGCATCAGGAAAACACTGCCTCTAAGGCTTGTAAGAGCCTGAAATGTTTTGCTACACTAGTGGTGAGTGTAGGGATATAAGGGTTGTGGAACTGCGTCTCTAGGAATAAGTTACAATGACTGGATGTGCCTAAAACGTACTCTAAGTACAAAACTCAGCACTTTACATAATAATTCAGCTTTTAGCTAACTAATAAAGTGCCAAAACATGAGAAAAATATCACTAGACACTTTCCAAAGTGTCGGAAATAAGCTGTGTCACTAAAGAAAGTAATAACGACACTTTAAAGCTTTATTAAACACTTTAACGGATTACTATCCAACCAAACAACCGGACTTTACCCGGAACATGAAAATATTGTTATTTTCACTATTTATCTTTTCTAAGCCAGTTAGGGTCCCTGATTACCCTAACACCCTTTGTAACGCGTGACACACTACTAACCAAGTTAAGTGATTAACTAACCTACTTAACTTAACTCTTATCCTAACTATCTAGTTGATATCGAACTAGACCCCCCCCCCCCCCCATTCCTAACCGTCCCCAACCATGGGGGACACACTTGTACTTCATTGATTATTATAATCTAGTATGTTTAGTATCATCTAGACATAATTTCCATTGGTTAATGCTTATGAGATTTGTCTATAAGTTAACACTTAACACATATGATCATTATCACAAACAAACCAACAACACACCTCTCTCTCTCTTGCTCTACAACTCTCGGCCGAACACCCCCCACCCCTACATTCGATTTCGAGTTTAGTTCAAGCCATACCAACATCATACAAACATCAAGGGTCACGTATTAAGAGTCTTGGAGCAAACGGAAGGCGAAGGACCTCTCTACTTAGCTTTTATCCACCTCTTTTGCGCATAGATTCTTCCCTAGCCTCGAGCTAGAGGTATAATGTTTAGAACACCTTCTTGAACTAATCTAAAGTGGTTAAAAGGATTTGTATCGGTTAAAACTCGTTAACATGCAAGTTGATGCTTTAAAGTTTACTAAAAACACTAAAAATGGTGGTTAATAGCACATAAGTTGTGTAAATGTTGTAGTAATTGAAAGTTGTGTTTATTTAGGCCCGATCTATGATGTGGTAGCTCGGATCATCATTTAACCCGGTTTGGTAAGATCATGGATCTTAACATAAGCTTGTTTTGAATAATACAAGGGTTAAAAGGTGAAACTCTACCACACGCGAATCATGAACTTGTGTAAAAGTGTTTTAGCTTGTACAATAGTGTTTAAAACTAGTAGATCTACGTATCTACAACCGGTATTTTCAAAGGACCACACGTCAAGGAAATCATGTTTCTAAAAGAATGATCTTATAATAACAAGAATGATTTTATGAACACACAAGTGTATAAACACTTGTGTAACACTAAGATCCGACAAAATAACAGTTTTTGTAAAAGATGACGGGAAGTTGTAAAGACGGATTTTCTCTAAAAACGAGGTTTTTACAAGATCAAATTACCATATATGAAGATCTACTAAATTTAAGGAGATTTACACCACAGTTTTGGGAAAACTACAAGTTCATGTAATTTTTGGCAATTTACACATTTGTTGATTAATTGTTGTGAGAAAAGTTGTTCTGATCAAATAAAGAAAATTGTTGAGTTGATTTGTTAAAGAAAATGATACGCTTGAAAGCGTGGCCACCTCCAGTTACAGAGGAAACTCTGGCGAAATTTTTCTAAAAACCTAACACTTAGAACTATTTGCACTACAAGTGTTAGAATTATTTTTTTTGACATGTTTTCGAAAAATAAATTTCGCCATGACCTTATTTACTAAAGATTCGGAGGTGGGATTTTCACAAAATTTAACGTGATAAATATATATATATATTTTTCACACACTGTTTATGATTATTTTGTGAAATACATAAATATTATTTTTAGTGTAAAAATAATATTTACGAACGTTAACGAATCCAAAATAATACGAACGCTTTCACCGTAAATATATAAGTTACACCGGTAATTATATTACCACTCGATTGTTAAAACGTAACTTACGCACTTACGGAAATATTTATGAACGCGTATTTTAACAACGTATTATTGGAGAAAAATTATGTGAAATGAAAATATAATATTTTTGAGAAAAATGCTTATATTTTGGAATTGGAAATATGTATATATTAAGTGAGACTTAATGATATCATTTGAACGCACATGTATTAAATCCCCCATCCTTGGGAAGGAGATTAACTACCAAGTATAAACAAAATGAAAACACGAAATAGTTGCCTAACTATTTCCCAAAGACTTAAAACTATAAAGCTAAGGCACGGCCGTCCGTCTAATAGAAATTAGCACCTGTAGGTCGTCGCACAGCTGCGTGAGCAGGAGATACTTGGTAGAGACGCTTCACTGTGAGTTCATGTCCCCCTTTTCTCTAACTGTTTTCAGTTTTCTTAACTGCGGGGGTGAAATACATGTTACTTTGTTTACAAGTACTTTATACATGGTATGGTTAACGTAAGGAGGTTTACTACTTAGATAATGTGAGTGGGTAGGCAGAAACACCGAGGGACGTAAGCGGTAGATCTATCTGGGTGTAGCTAGCCCAACTCTAGGCCCAACAGAACGGACCTCTAAGAGGCCCAACAGAACGGACCTTGGAGTGACTTTGTACCCGACGCGAAACCTGCTAGGTTATGTCTTCCTACTTACACTTCACACATACTAATGGCCTTGCAAACCATTGGTGATCTCTTTTCCTTACACTGCTACATACCAGGGAACTTTTATACTTATAAGTGTTTTACATACTCACTTACACATGAACTCGCTCAACATTATTGTTGATTTTTCAACTTACATGTATTTCAGGAAATTAAAGATCTGGCACGGTATGTTATGTTTTCCCGCTGCATAAGGGTTTCCAAGGTCATCCCAGTTTAGGAAATGTGACTCTTTCCTGGACAAGTCACAAATCTTAAACTGCGTTTATTTCATGTTAATGGTTATGTTGTTAAAGACAATGTTTTATGTTACGATGATGTAAGTCTCTAAGACAATGGTATGTTACTCTAGTTTTAAAACTTAATCAAACGGATGATCTTGCATGATTTTATTTCATATAGCTTTGTTATGGTTAAGCTATGGTATTAAGAAGTCACACCAAAATTAACCACGCTTCCGCAAAGCTATGGTGTGACAGCTTGGTATCAGAGCTCTGATCATAGCGAACTAGGATTCCTTCTCGAGTCTAGACTATGATCACTAGGGCTCTCACGAAAACATTTTTCTGCATACCACTTAAGTCCAGATCCAAAACTTTTTACAAACAAATGTTGAGCACATTTTACTATTTATAGGCTCAGTCTGGAAAGGCTGAGGCTCGGTCTGAGAGGCCGAGACTCGGTCTGAGAGATCGAGGTTAGTTGGCTAGTGGGACTAGGAGAATTGGCTAGTGGGACTAGGAGAATTGGCTAGTGGGACTAGGAGGATTGGCTAGTGGGACTAGGAAGAGTAGGCTCAGTTTGGAGGCTGAGGCTCGGTATTGGAGACCGAGGCTCGATCTGAGAGGTCGAGGTAGTTGATAGAGCAGTCTAGGAGACTGGGAGGCTAGTGGGACTAGGAGAATTATGTGATACTTTACTTGGTGACTTATGTGATTATCTGATTGTATGACTGATTGTTTGAGCATATTTGTGTTTATGTTACAGACTCATGGATTCAGCCGGTACTAGCGATTCGGACACTACTGGACCCATACCTATCGTATCTGATGACCTCACATCCTCCGAGCACGAGGTGTACACATCTGACTATACCAGTACTGACGAGGATGATTTCCAGCCCTTCGCACTACCCGATGGTGCTGATGAGCCTGCAGATGACCCTCCCGCTGAGTACCTACCTGTAGTAGAGATTTCGGCTCCTATACCCTTAGCCGTTTATCCAGCATATGGTTTCCTTCTTGACGCCGAGGCTGACGACGATGTTGACCTATTTGAGGAGGAGCCCTTTGATGATGAGATCCAGGGCGAGGCCCTACTTCCTGCGGACGATCTTCTGTTGATCGCTGGCGTTCCCGCTAAGGATTCGCCTGCACACTCTCCTGTCCCAGACTCTTTCGAGTCTGTGGCATCCGCACCTTCTCACACATTGAGCGCACCTCACTTGGCGCATGATTCTGATCCTGACCAGGCATCCTCTGTTGCACCCATTCCCAGTTTTGCGTTTGACCATGATGACATAGAGGATTCTGATCCTATCTTTCCCCCGGGATACGACTCGGATCATGATATCGAGTTTATACCTATGGATCAGCCCATGGAGGATCCAGCAGACCCAGTAGACCCTATCGACCCCGAGTTTGACTTCGAGATGGCTTTCGATGATCCCGAGCCTGTCGTCGCTCCTGAGCAGGCAGCCGCTCTAGACCCCATACTCGAGCATGACCTCATACATGCTGGCATCCCTATTGAGCCTCTTATAGCAGACCCGCCTGTTGATGATCTCCCCATGGATGTTCCTTTGTTAGAGGGCGATCATGTCGTTGTTGATCCTGTCGTTCCTCTACCTGTTGTTGATATACCTGTTGGCTATCCTGTTGAGCACATTGCACCTGTTCACCCTTTTGTTGCACCCGATCCCATCCCACTAGAGCCCGAGCATGCACTGTTCGCAGCACGCATGGATCCACCAGATGAGCATGCACAGCACGGTTGGATACCTGCTGATGAGGATGTTCCACCTTTTCCCCCTCAGATCCCTGATACACGACATGTTGATTTTTCTTTTCAGGTTCCTCAGTTTGTACCTCCAGCGAGGACTGGAGAGGGTTCTTCAGCCCATCCTTTTGGGCATGTACCGATGCCTATCCCTTTCATGCCCCATATGTCATCTGTTCCACCCTCTGTTGCTCCACTACATGTGGCACCTTTCGATCCCACCAGTGAGCCGTTCCTTTGGGCACCAGACTCTGCTATGCCACCTACTGACCCCTACCATTCCTTCCACATGGGGTATACTATCGAGGACGTTTTGATGTCTTTTGTCGCCCAGCACGAGTCACACACGCAGCGCATCCAGGAGCTTGAGAGAGCTCAGCTGCCACCATGCCAGTGCCATGGTCAGACACAATCTCCTCTGCAGCCATTTCGACCCTTACCTCCAGATTATGCTGCCCGTCTCTTTACACTAGAGCAGCAGGTTGCTTCTATCATTCGTACCCAGTAGGCTATGGAGGAGGACTGGCTCCAGTTACGTCGTTTACTTTACACCCACTTTCCCCCTCCTCCACCACCATCTGTATAGAGCTCATCAGTGCTGTTTGGGTAGACGAGGATGAGAAGACGGCGATTGTTGGACTGCACAGCATTTTTGGAGACTACATTTGATTCTGACTTTTGTTGACTTGTATTTGACGTATTTGACATTGACATGATGTAGCTTTTGGGCAGGGGTGATGTAGCCCCTAGCTGATTGATGATTGTATGACACAGGGATGTACTGATACACTTACTATGTGGTCTCGATATATGGCAATCGCAGTATTCTCATCATATTTGATTCGCTTGATTGCTTACTTGTATTTTTATGACATGGGATGTTGTGTGATTGGTATTTGTGATGTATAGATAACATGAGATGTTATGTGTTTTTTTACTATTATTATCGTTATATACGTACGCTACATTATGACCTGACCTACGTATTATAACATGGGAGCTTTACTATGGCCTGACCAACTTAAACCATCTTTTAGAAGATGCCGCCAAGACGTGAGACACGCATGCCTACTAATGAGGCAGAACTACAACAAGTCATTGCTGCTGCCATAGCACAGTATGCAGCGTCTCAGCCGGGAACGAGCGGAAGTATTAACCAAGGCAATAACAATCCACCTCACGGTAATACTAAGTCGTTAAGACATACCGTGACCTAATTGGATATCTCTAGCAAGGATGCTAATGCCATTCATATGTTATAACGTATGTGCAGGGTGCACCTACAAGCAGTTCTTAGACTGCAAGCCCGTAAACTTTGATGGCACAGGAGGTGCTGTCGCCTTTGTTCGTTGGGCTGAGAAAACCGAATCTGTTCTTCGCATGAGCAAGTGCCCGCTGGATCAGCAAGTCACCTATATCTCAGGGCTGTTTCTAGATGGAGCCCTCTCTTGGTGGAATATGCAAGTACAGACACTAGGCGAAGCTGCTGCCTACGCGCTGACCTGGACCGAATTGAAGGAACTTATGCGCAAAAAGTACCGTTCCCGCGCAGAAATCTAGCGATTGGAGACCGAGTTCTGGCACTTGAAAATGGATGGTCCAAAGATAGCAGAATACGTTCAAAGGTTCCATGACTTATCGCATGTGGTACCGTACATGGTCACTCCTGAGTTCAAGAGAATTGAACGTTTCATTTGGGGACTAGCTCCTCAAATCATAAGCTTGGTAACCTCATCCAAGCCTGCGACCATTACTGAGGCGATTGATTTGAGCGTGGCTCTCACAGAGGAGGCAATTCGCCTGAACAAGTTTGACGAGATCAAGACCAAGAAGGCAGAGACTCACGTCGAGTCATCAGGAAGTAACAAAAGGAAGTTCTCGAACTTCAAGCAAGGCGCCAGTGTGGTGGTTAAGAAGGGAGGATCAGACACGCCAGCTCAGGTTACAGCTGGTAGAGGGAAGAAAGGAAAGGGATACATGGGCACCCATCCCAAATGCAACACCTGCCAGCGCCACCATTCTGGTCATTGCGGGCCGAAAGTATGCGAAGCATGTGGGAAACGTGGCCACTCGAAGGACACTTGTTGGGCCACTGCTGGCCGGGGAGGCCAGGGAGGATTTGAGAATAGGAGTAATAATCGTGGTGGTAATCGCTCACAAGGAAACTATGGAGGTAACGAGAATCAAGGCAACAACGCTAACCAAGCGGGCACCGTGAATCGTAATTAGAGGAATGATCAAGCTGGTGGAAACGGGCAAAGACTTGGGTGCTTTCACTGCGCTGATATCGGGCATTTTAAGAAGAACTGCCCAGAGTTAAACCAAGCCCGTGGAAGAGTGTTTCAAATCGAAGCAAGGGAAGCGCGCCAGGACCCCAATGTCGTTACTGGTACGTTCCCTGTGAACCAACGCTATGCATCCATTTTATTTGATACTGGTGCCGATTATAGCTTCGTATCGTTAGAATTTAAGAATATGCTTGGGTTAGCTGCTAATAAGTTAGATATTCCCTACTCGATCGAATTGGCCAATGGGAAGTTAGTAGAAGCCAATGAAGTTATCAAAGGTTGTGTGATCGAATTGGGAGAGCGTGAGTTCGCTCTAGATCTACTACCAGTCCAGTTGGGAAGCTTCGACGTGGTGGTAGGAATGGATTGGTTATCAAGCAACAAAGCTGAGATAGTTTGTCACGAAAAGGTTGTTCGTATCCCAACCGATGATGGTGAGACCATTGTTGTTCATGGAGAGAAGCGTGAGACGCCGTTGAGAATTATCAGCTGCCTGAAAGCGCGAAAGTGTGTGCAGAAGGGATGTGTTGCCTTCCTGGCACACATTGTGGATAAGAAGGCTGCTGGGCCAAGAATCGAAGACATCCCTGTCGTGAGGGAGTATCCAGAAGTCTTCCCAGAAGACTTGCCGGGACTGCCACCTCAGAGGCAGGTAGAGTTTCACATTGACTTAGTTCCAGGCGCTGCGCCTGTGGCTAAGGCACCTTATAGACTTGCTCCATCTGAGATGCAAGAACTGTCGACACAACTTCAAGAGTTGTTAGACAAGGGATTTATCCGACCAAGCTTCTCGCCTTGGGGAGCTCCGGTCCTGTTTGTCAAAAAGAAGGACGGTAGTTTTCGTATGTGCATAGACTACCGGGAGTTGAACAAGCTGACGATCAAGAATAGGTATCCTCTGCCAAGAATTGATGATCTGTTTGACCAACTGCAAGGTTCAAGCTTTTATTCAAAGATCGATCTTCGATCTGGATACCATCAGTTAAGGATACAAGAGGAAAGCATTCCGAAGACAGCCTTCAGAACTCGTTATGGACACTACGAGTTCCTCGTTATGCCATTTGGTTTGACAAATGCACCTGCAGTCTTTATGGATTTGATGAATAGAGTTTGCAAGCCGTACTTGGATAAGTTCGTGATTGTATTCATCGATGACATTTTAATTTATTCAAAGACGAAGGCTGAACACGAGCAGCATCTTAGAGCCATTCTAGAGCTGCTGAAGAAGGAACAGCTGTATGCCAAATTCTCTAAGTGCGAGTTTTGGCTACGAGAGGTGCAATTCCTTGGGCACGTGGTAAATGGAGATGGAATCCACGTGGATCCAACCAAGATCGAGGCGATCAAGGATTGGGAAACGCCAAAGACGCCAACCGAGATTCGGCAATTCTTGGGTTTGGCTGGCTATTATCGAAGATTCATTGAGAATTTTTCAATGATCGCTCAACCATTGATGCTCCTCACGCAGAAGGATAAGAAGTTTGATTGGGGAATCAAACAGGATGAAGCGTTTCAGATATTGAAGGATAAGCTTTGTAACGCGCCAATTTTAGCTCTACCGGAAGGTACAAATGATTTTGTGGTATACTGTGACGCTTCGCGTCAAGGATTAGGTTGTGTGTTGATGCAACGCCAAAACGTTATTGCTTACGCATCGCGTCAACTGAAAGTGCACGAAAAGAACTATACCACACATGATTTGGAACTTGGCGCAGTGGTTTTTGCTTTAAAGATCTGGAGACACTACCTTTATGGTACGAAGTGTACAATCTTTACAGATCACAAGAGCCTACAGCATATATTCAACCAGAAGGAGTTGAATATGAGGCAAAGACGATGGGTTGAATTGTTGAACGACTACGACTGCGAGATAAAGTATCATCCAGGGAAGGCGAACGTGGTCGTCGATGCCCTAAGTTGTAAAGAGAGGATCAAGCCCATAAGGGTTAGAGCTTTAGAAATGATTATTCGAACCGATCTTTCCTTGCGCATTCGTGCCGCGCAGAAAGAAGCCCTCAAAGAAGGAAACCTCGAAGAAGAATATCTCCGTGGGATGGAGAAGCTTTTGGTACCAAACGAGGAAGGAACGTTATGCTTCGAGAAAAGGATTTGGGTTCCTCTGTTTGGTAGTTTAAGGGAAGTTATTTTTGATGAAGCTCACAAATCACGGTACTCTATCCCATCCAGGAGCGGATAAGATGTACTAGGATCTCAAAGATTATTATTGGTGGCCTAGGATGAAAGGCGATGTTGCTGTGTACGTGAGCAAATGTTTAACGTGCGCTAAGGTTAAAGCCGAATACCAGAAGCCTTCAGGACTTCTGCAACAACCTGAGATTCCCAATTGGAAATGGGAACAAATCTCCATGGATTTTATTACGAAATTGCCAAGAACGCCAAGAGACCATGACACTATCTGGGTGATAGTGGATCGATTAACGAAGTTAGCACACTTCTTACCTATCAGAGAGAAGGATAATACGAGCAAATTGGCTGAAATTTACATGAGAGAGATCGTTGCACGTCATGGAGTGCCTCTCTCAATCATTTCTGATAGAGACGGAAGGTTTGTGTCAAGGATATGGCAATCCTTCCAAGAAGCGTTTGGATCGCAATTGAATCTGAGCACTGCGTTTCATCCCCAAACTGACGGCCAGAGCGAGCGAACGATACAGACTTTGGAAGACAAGCTGAGAGCGTGTGTTATGGATTTGGGCGGTAGCTGGGATAAACATTTACCTTTGGTCGAATTTTCATACAACAACAGCTACCACACCAGTATTGGTGTCGCGCCATTCGAAGCCCTTTACGGACGCAAGTGTCGATCACCCTTATGCTGGGCTGACGCAGGTGATAGACAGCTTGCTGGTCCCGAAATCGTCCAAGAGACGACAGACAAGATCGCGCAGATTCTTAAACGCATCGAAGCAGCTCACCACAGACAGAAGGCCTATGCGGATCCAAACCGGAAACATGTGGATTTCCAAGTTGGAGAGATGGTGTTATTAAAAGTCTCACCCTGGAAGGGTGTGGCACGCTTCGGAAAGCGTGGGAAGTTAAATCCGCGCTACATTGGTCCCTTTAGAATTCTGGAAAGAATAGGACTAGTAGCATACAAGTTGGACCTACCTGCTGAACTGAATGGTGTTCACGACACCTTTCACGTATCCAATCTAAAGAAAAGTCCAACTCAAGTCACCGTTGCCATTCCCACCGACGAGATTCATGTTGACGACACGCTCCACTTTGTTGAAGAACCTGTTGAGGTCACAGATTGGAAAGTTAACAAGACCCGCCGGAGCAGTGTCAAGCTCGTCAAAGTTCGTTGGAATGCCAGACATGGTCCTGAATACACCTGGGAACAGGAGGACCGAATGAAAGAGAAATACACCCACCATTTTCCTAAGAACCCTGCATCTTCAAGCAGAACTTAAATTTCGGGACGAAATTTATTTAACGGGGGGAGAATGTGACAACCCGCACTAAACCAGGTATCCGTAC
Source organism: Helianthus tuberosus (assembly GCA_030545235.1). Classification (NCBI taxonomy): domain Eukaryota; kingdom Viridiplantae; phylum Streptophyta; class Magnoliopsida; order Asterales; family Asteraceae; genus Helianthus; species Helianthus tuberosus. The sequence goes on along the minus strand of CM060420.1, from coordinate 22,230,043 downwards.
GACTTAATTATTGATTAATTACTGCTTAATTACTGTGCTTGTTTGAACTAGCTGACGAACTACTACTTGATATCTGATACATGTACTTACTTGCATCATACTTTATTTATCGTCACTACATTACTTACATGCTGAACCCTAGTGACAACCGTGATGCACAAAAAGCACAGTAGCACTATAACGGATAACCTATTGAACATGCTGATAAAGCCAGCATCAGGCAAACACTGCCTCTAAGGCCTGTAAGAGCCTGAAATGTTTTGCTACACTAGTGGTGAGTGTAGGGATATAAGGGTTGTGGAATTGCGTCTCTAGGAATAAGTTACAATGACTGGATGTGCCTAAAACGTACTCTAAGTACAAAACTCAGCACTTTACATAATAATTCAGCTTTTAGCTAACTAATAAAGTGCCAAAACATGAGAAAAATATCACTAGACACTTTCCAAAGTGTCAGAAATAAGCTGTGTCACTAAAGAAAGTAATAACGACACTTTAGAGCTTTATTAAACACTTTAACGGATTACTATCCAACCAAACAACCGGACTTTACCCGGAACATGAAAATATTGTTATTTTCACTATTTATCTTTTCTGAGCCAGTTAGGGTCCCTGATTACCCTAACACCCTTTGTAACGCGTGACACACTACTAACCAAGTTAAGTGCTTAACTAACCTACTTAACTTAACTCTTATCCTAACTATCTAGTTGATATCGAACTAGACCCCCCCCCCCCATTCCTAACCGTCCCCAACCATGGGGGACACACTTGTACTTCATTGATTATTATAATCTAGTATGTTTAGTATCATCTAGACATAATTTCCATTGGTTAATGCTTATGAGATTTGTCTATAACTTAACACTTAACACATATGATCATTATCACAAACAAACCAACAACACACCTCTCTCTCTCTTGCTCTACAACTCTCGGCCGAACACCCCCCCACCCCTACATCCGATTTCGAGTTTAGTTCAAGCCATACCAACATCATACAAACATCAAGGGTCACGTATTAGGAGTCTTGGAGCAAACGGAAGGCGAAGGACCTCTCTACTTAGCTTTTATCCACCTCTTTTGCGCATAGATTCTTCCCTAGCCTCGAGCTAGAGGTATAATGTTTAAAACACCTTCTTGAACTAATCTAAAGTGGTTAAAAGGATTTGTATCGGTTAAAACTCGTTAGCATGCAAGTTGATGCTTTAAAGTTTACTAAAAACACTAAAAATGGTGGTTAATAGCACATAAGTTGTGTAAATGTTGTAGTAATTGAAAGTTGCGTTTATTTAGGCCCGATCTATGATGTGGTAGCTCGGATCATCGTTTAACCCGGTTTGGTAAGATCATGGATCTTAACATAAGCTTGTTTTGAATAATACAAGGGTTAAAAGGTGAAACTCTATCACACGCGAATCATGAACTTGTGTAAAAGTGTTTTAGCTTGTACAATAGTGTTTAAAACTAGTAGATCTACGTATCTACAACCGGTATTTTCAAAGGACCACACGTCAAGGAAATCATGTTTCTAAAAGAATGATCTTATAATAACAAGAATGATTTTATGAACACACAAGTGTATAAACACTTGTGTAACACTAAGATCCGACAAAATAACAGTTTTTGTAAAAGATGACGGGAAGTTGTAAAGACGGATTTTCTCTAAAAACGAGGTTTTTACAAGATCAAATTACCTTATATGAAGATCTACTAAATTTAAGGAGATTTACACCACAGTTTTGGGAAAACTACAAGTTCATGTAATTTTTGGCAATTTACACATATGTTGATTAATTGTTGTGAGAAAAGTTGTTCTGATCAAATAAAGAAAATTGTTGAGTTGATTTGTTAAAGAAAATGATACGCTTCAAAGCGTGGCCACCTCCAGTTACAGAGGAAACTCTGGCGAAATTTTTCTAAAAACCTAACACTTAGAACTATTTGCACTACAAGTGTTAGAATTATTTTTTTTGACATGTTTTCGAAACATAAATTTCGCCATGACCTTATTTACTAAATATTCGGAGGTGGGATTTTCACAAAATTTAACGTGATAAATATATATATATATTTTTCACACACTGTTTATGATTATTTTGTGAAATACATAAATATTATTTTTAGAGTAAAAATAATATTTACGAACGTTAACGAATCCAAAATAATACGAACGCTTTCACCATAAATATATAAGTTACACCGGTAATTATATTACCACTCGATTGTTAAAACGTAACTTACGCACTTACGGAAATATTTATGAACGCGTATTTTAACAACGTATTATTGGAGAAAAATTATGTGAAATGAAAATATAATATTTTTGAGAAAAATGCTTATATTTTGGAATTGGAAATATGTATATATTAAGTGAGACTTAATGATATCATTTGAACGCACATGTATTAAATCTCCCATCCTTGGGAAGGAGGTTAACTACCAAGTATAAACAAAATGAAAACACGAAATAGTTGTCTAACTATTTCCCAAAGACTTAAAACTATAAAGCTAAGGCACGGCCGTCCGTCTAATAGAAATTAGCACCTGTAGGTCGTCGCACAGCTGCGTGAGCAGGAGATACTTGGTAGAGACGCTTCACTGTGAGTTCATGTCCCCCTTTTCTCTAACTGTTTTCAATTTTCTTAACTGCGGGGGTGAAATACATGTTACTTTGTTTACAAGTACTTTATACATGGTATGGTTAACGTAAGGAGGTTTACTACTTAGATCATGTGAGTGGGTAGGCAGAAACACCGAGGGACGTAAGCGGTAGATCTATCTGGGTGTAGCGAGCCCAACTCTAGGCCCAACAGAACGGACCTCTAAGAGGCCCAACAGAACGGACCTTGGAGTGACTTTGTACCCGACGCGAAATCTGCTAGGTTAAGTCTTCCTACTTACACTTCACACATACTAATGGCCTTGCAAACCATTGGTGATCTCTTTTCCTTACACTGCTACATACCAGGGAACTTTTATACTTACAAGTGTTTTACATACTCACTTACACATGAACTCGCTCAACATTATTGTTGATTTTTCAACTTACATGTATTTCAGGAAATTAAAGATCTGGCACGGTATGTTATGTTTTCCCGCTGCATAAGGGTTTCCAAGGTCATCCCAGTTTAGGAAATATGACTCTTTCCTGGACAAGTCACAAATCTTAAAATGCGTTTATTTCATGTTAATGGTTATGTTGTTAAAGACAATGTTTTATGTTACGATGATGTAAGTCTCTAAGACAATGGTATGTTACTCTGGTTTTAAAACTTAATCAAACGGATGATCTTGCATGATTTTATTTCATATAGCTTTGTTATGGTTAAGCTATGGTATTAAGAAGTCACACCAAAATTAACCACGCTTCCGCAAAGCCAGGGTGTGACACCGATGGCCCGGAATCTTGCAGAAATTACAATTTTCTCTACATTTTCCAAAATGTTTCTTTTTGCAATTCCCGCAAAATGGCGGGGTGGAAGAGGACCCAGTTCCATTCCTCTTGAAGCTAGTATTGTTACCCACACGAAATCCTTGGGTGATCTTTTGGGCTAATTCCTTTTTCCTGTTTTCTTCCCACGTACGCACTAGCCCGTCGGTCAAAGTATTGGCTAACTCCACTGCATCGTCAATTGTGTGGGGTCTCGCAGCCTTGACGATGTCACGAATCTCGCTAATTAAACCCCATATATACCGAGAAATTAGTACCGGTTCTGGCGAAGCCAGAGTTGGTACAATTCTGGCATATTCGAAGAATTTCGAAGTATACCCTCAACAATCAACATCCACCATTCGATGACTCAGGAACTTATTCGCCATTTGTTCTTTTTCATATTCGGGGCAGAATTTTCTTTCCACCAATCGCTTAAATTCCTCCCAACTCATGGCATAAGCCATGTCACTTCCTTTGGCTTGCAGTACCGTGTTCCACCATTCTAATGCCTCTTCCTTAAAAAGGTGAGAAGCATACATGACCTTATCCTCCTAGACACATTTACTTATTTTAATTACTGCCTCGGTTTTCTCCAACCAACGTAGTGCAGTAGTTGCCCCTTCATTGCCTGCAAATTCAACAGGTTTACAGGCAAGGAATTCTTTGTAAGTGCAACCAGGTGTTGCAACTTTCATTTTCTTAAGTATCGGGGCTTGAATCAAGTTGTCCTTATTGCCGCCTCCGTTAACACTATTACTGAAATTATCGTCGTGCGTGCGTTTACTGGGGCGAGCTTGTGAAGGCTCAACAGGGCTTTTAACCGCAGGGACGATTGCTAGGATAGCATTTGCTATTCCTAGAGCAACGATGTTTTCTATATCTTGCCTATTAAGAAAGTGATCTTCATTGTTTTGCTCGGATTGGTTAACCTCGTTAACTAGTTCATTACCAGCGTGTTCCATCTGATAATTAATATAAATAAGTTATTAGCACAAAATAAATAACAACCAACACAATAAAACAATCGCACATAATCACGTTAACACGTATAGCCAAAATTTTCGACTTTGCGACTTTCATATTTTATATATTTTAGTATGCATCCGTACACACCAGATATGTTACAAAAGTTTTATTTTTAGTTAGTTTATATGATTATATTTTTATTATTTATTATTGTTATTTTATTATTATTATTATTAAACACATCACCACCCCATCATATAACCACACCACCGTCAGCTGATTTTTGAAAAACGACGTTCACTCTTGTCGTATTTCCAGGAGATCTGTTCTCCTACCTCCCAGATTCGATTCCTTGTGTCCACCAGTTCCTCACCATAGTGGCGAAGTTCAGCCAAGTTTTCTGTGCTCATTGGTGGGTTTGGTTCAGGCTCCAGGTCAAACTGGGGGAAAAAGGTGTTAGGGTTATTCAAGAGATTCTGAAATTGCCAGTCAGTTGTTCACCATTCTTCTAGTTCTCCTTGTAGAGGTCGGGGGTTAACAATAGGATCTGGGATAGCAGGCTCTAAATTAACTGGAAGTTGTAATTCAGCTGGGTAATTGAAGAAGTTTTCATCAGCAGGTCCGATGAGGTCGCTATTTGCCAGTTTGGGGTCCAGCTCCTCCCACGGTGGCATTTCCTAGGCTTGCCCTGAACTTTCCCCGATCTCATTTCCTTTGCCTTTATCCTTGGGATCCTCAGTCTTTTTAACATTCTGTGCAGCTGGCTTCTTCCTCCGTCCGCGTCTCCAGCCTATGATTCTCCTTCTGTTTTTCGTCTTGGGTTTCTCCTGAGGTTGGGCTTGGAATTCCATAGGTTTCTCAGTGTCGGCCCAATAACCGAAAAAGCCCCCGGAAACTTCCATGTCAGCGGAATAGATAGTGAGATTCTGAAGAGCTTCAGACAACTCATTCATGCTGTTAGCATATATGAAAACACACACAAACTTAAGTTAATATTTTATTCATCCCGTTGAATTTTCACAGAATCACAAAAGAGCAATTTGAAAAGAAATTAAGAATTTCTAAATACTAAATTAGCTTAAATCAGTGGCTCTGATACCACATTTTTCTGTAACGGCCCCCGGCCCGGTGTTACCCGGTCCAGAAGCCGCGGGACAGAAACCTGTGGTATTTATTTAATTTGGCAGCGGAATTCTTAACAGAATATTTTAACACTTTAAAATGCTCAATTTATTTTATTTCACAAATTTGGGACAATTCCCATAATTTACAATAAAGTAAATTTCACGAGGAAATTCCCTGTTTTACAAAACATCTTCTTCAAGCTTGCAGTGCTACATAGCACTTTTACCTAGATCACAGCAGATCACCTGCAACATGTTTAAAAAGATTTTATCAGCGGGGAAATACTGGCGAGTCATTCAATTTGCACAAAAGACACATTGTTATCAATTTACAGAATTAAGGGTTTTTATATTTGCCCTTATCATATAATTATCTGGTTCAGTTGTCACTCGACCGAATCTATGACTGTGGACATATCACTAATTAGGCTTGCCCACCTAATGTGATAAATCGTTAGTAGTAATGTGCACAAAACCCCCACATACTGCCAGTAATTAAAGATTAGCAAAGACTAAATCACTGCAAAGTATAACTGGAAAACATTTAGGGTTTTGTAAAGCAACTTTAATAAAAAGAGAATGACTCACATTGCAAGTTTAGTTGGACATAACCTTGCCTACAGATTTAGCATTGTAACCTAGTTAGATAACAATGCACACGAAACTAGGTCAGTAACTTAATACAACATTTACGATAAGCTCACGAAATCAAAACCATCACGACGAGTGACAAAGTATAGCCCGAGTTCGGGCAGCACTTAAACATCCATCGGATCGGTTTTAATCGATCAGACATTGTATCGTAGCAGTGATCGAGTTATTACCCTGTTGTCGCAGCAGAGTGTCGGGATTTTGATTGTTTTGAACTAAACAGTGTATAAATGCACGAAATGAATTTTTCCGTCGTAACAAGACCCTCATGCAAGTGCCAAACCCCTGATTTATATGCTGGAAAATGGTCCCTGTCGCGTGGCGCAACAGGCTGTCGCGTGGTGCGACGGCTACCCTTTTAGGGTAGGTGAGTCAAAATTTCGACGAATTTCGTTTTGTACAACAAACTGTCAAGATATTATCAATTAGGGAATACCCCCCATGAGTTTTAGGGGGCCCTGATCCTAGTTCCAACTGTTCTGAAAATTTTAGGGGTCATGCAATATTACTTGGGGGGTCTCAATTAGGGTTTCCTATTGGACATAATAAAATAAGAAATAATAATTTTGGTGAGAGTTGTTACAAAAACAGAGTAAGGTTTAATCACCATCAAAGTTGATTAATCAGTGCCTGTAAAACTACCAGGATGATGTCACAATCACAAGATGCAAACAATATCATCGATTCACTTTTCAAACCAGCCATGTTGAAACAAAATGAATAAACATCTGGGAGAGAAAGATGGGTCACATCCTTGCTCAACAGAATACCGGATGTTGGAGATCTTTTGTTTTTGGATCACATGTTCCTATGGTGCCAAGTGCTGAGGATACAAAGAAGTTCGAACCAAAGAAACCTGAAAACTATACTGAAACTGATTTTCAAAAATTCGAACTCGATGCCAAAGCATTTAGCATCATTGCATCTGCATTACCCAATGAAATATATGCTGGGATGTTACACTGTAACAATGCCAAGGAATTATGGGATGCACTTAAGGAACAATTTGGGGGAACTGAAGAAGTGATTGAAAATAACAGGGAAATTCTGAATCAGCAGTATGAAACCTTTTGTCACATTAAGGGTGAATCATTAACCCAACAGTTTGAGAGGTTTAGTTGTCTCATTAGTGAGCTAAGACTTGTTAAAGTTGAATTTGCTAAATCTACACAAAATAGCAGGTTTCTTAGATCACTACCTGAAAAATGGGATACAATTGCTTTTGAGACTAGAAATTCTGTTGAGTTTAAAGATCTGACACTGACCCAGCTTCATGGTAGACTCCTGACCTATGAAAGGGAGTTGAACAAGAAAAAGAAGTTGCAAGAGTCTGGTAAACTTGCAGATGACTATTCATTTGGCAATACAGCTCTGTTGGGTCAAGAAGAGTCTGGCAGCAGTAAGGATCAGAGTTATGATCATTTTATTGACATAACTACTGGTGGTAATTTCAACTCTGATCCTCACTCATCCAATTTTTCTTTTAGAGCAAATGGAGAAAGCCAGAAATCAGATAATCTATGCTTTGAACTGAATGACTTACAGCACTTTGATCCAACTGATCTTGAAGAAATGGACATTTTGCATCAATTGGCTTTGCTTAGTGTAAGAACAAGTAAATTTTATAAAAGGACAGGGAGAAAATTCCCAGGGTTAGATGGGAATTTAAAAGTGGGGTTGGATAAGTCAAAGATCAAGTGTTATAAGTGCAATAGGCTAGGTCATTTTGCTAGGGGATGTAGGAGTCAAACCACTGGTCCAATTATTACTCATCCCAGCTCAAACCCTAGACCACAAAATCAAAGCACTGTGCACTATTCCCATTATACCCCTGCTGCCCATGTAAACACTGCTCATTATGCAAACCATGTTCATGTGCATTATGTTCAAACCACTGTCCCTCAAATTCAGTATGTCCAAGCTCCTGTACCTCAGGTCCAAGTGCAACCAGTTGCACCTCAACAAGCTACTCCAGCAGTGGTTCAACCAGATCAGCAAAGCTTCTTTACTCAAGGCTTTGTTGACTGGAGCAGTATGCCTGATGAACTTGGTGATGAAAATTTTGCACTCTATGCTACTAATGATACACCTAATGATGAATTTTGTTTCATTGCATTAGATTCAATACCAGAAGAGCTGGATGCTGAAAAAGGACAGACAAGTGCTGAAACAGTGGATGAAGTTGCTGAAGCAGTGGTTACTACTGTTGCTAGTGAAATACTACTGGGAGAAAATTCAGAATCCTTGAATAAACCACTGTCTGACCCCTGGTCTGAAGAAGAAGAGTGGAAACATGGTGAGAAGGAAGAGAAGGTGACTGTTGAGAAAGTGCATACTTGTGATTGTGCCATGATGGCTGCAACTAAGGTATCATCTCAGGTTCTTGAAAATCTGTGTTCAGACAAATGCATCATAGCATTTTCTAACATTAAAGAGGTGAATGAAAACCTTAGGGATAGAGTGTTGAATGATGAAGTCAAATTTGAAAAGTCTTTAAAAGAACTTAAAAACAAATTGGCTGAAAAAGATAAAGAAATCTGCAGTCTCAAAGAAGAGCAGAGCACAACCAAGAACTAACTCCAAACAATGGTAGAAAAATATCAAGTTTGCAAAAAGGAGTTGGAATCTACCCAAATCACTTATGAAAGATGGGTGGAATCTTGCAAAGGTTATGTGGTCATGCTTGAAAAACAGATTGAGAGCAATGTAAAATTTGGCATAGGATTTAGAAAATATGATGAAATTGAAAACACCGCTACAAAACAAGCTGGTATAGTTGAAATAACACCAACCAACAAGAATGGCCAAGAAGTTAAGATAACTGACAAACTTGGTAACAAAATTACTTTGGAAAGATCTGTTGGGTCCTCAACTTTTGAGGAAATTGAGAAATACCAGATTCGAGGAGATCTGTTCTCCTACCTCCCAGATTCGATTCCTTGTGTCCACCAGTTCCTCACCATAGTGGCGAAGTTCAGCCAAGTTTTCTGTGCTCATTGGTGGGTTTGGTTCAGGCTCCAGGTCAAACTGGGGGAAAAAGGTGTTAGGGTTGTTCAAGAGATTCTGAAATTGCCAGTCAGTTGTTCACCATTCTTCTAGTTCTCCTTGTAGAGGTCGGGGGTTAACAATAGGACCTGGGATAGCAGGCTCTAAAATAACTGGAAGTTGTAATTCAGCTGGGTAATTGAAGAAGTTTTCATCAGCAGGTCCGATGAGGTCGCTATTTGCCAGTTTGGGGTCCAGCTCCTCCCACGGTGGCATTTCCTAGGCTTGCCCTGAACTTTCCCCGATCTCATTTCCTTTGCCTTTATCCTTGGGATCCTCAGTCTTTTTAACATTCTGTGCAGCTGGCTTCTTCCTCCGTCCGCGTCTCCAGCCTATGATTCTCCTTCTGTTTTTCGTCTTGGGTTTCTCCTGAGGATTTGTTTGGCTCAGTTATGTAACATCTGTGCTTGTAATCAATTGAAGAGTCCAAAACAACCAAATGTTTGCAAATGCTTCATATGGATTTGTTTGGCCCCAGTTATGTAACATCTGTGCTTGTAATCATTGTGAACAGTTCTTTTATTAATAAAGCAATGTTATTTGATCCCAATGTTTGTTTGGTTATGTTTTACATTTTTTCGTGTTTTGACTTTTGTCCAATTTCAAACTCTATATCACTTTCTGGAGATTTATACGCAAACTGGTGTGTAAACGTAATCAGTTTAATGCGACAAATACTCTGGAACATCATCATATACTTAACATACCTTAAATAACCCTTACATAACTTAGAAATAAGTTTTGAAGGCTTTGGTATGGCAAAAACAAGTTAATTCGCTTACAGGAACTAAACTTGACAAACCCGAAGCTTTGTAACGGATAATTATGTACTAGAATGCATGATACAAAATTTCATAAAGTTTCATTATCGTACGAGAAAGTTATGATCAAATCCGTGTACAAGGGGTTAAAGCGTCAACGTTGAAGTTTAGGACCTTTCGGGTAACAATAAAGTTAACCGAGGACTTAACAAAGTGAGTAAATATCTTGAAGCCCTTATATGTCAAATTAGGGGGTTCAAAGTGCAAAGTATAAGTTAATTGACCTTTCAAAAATCCAAGAGCCATTTATGCAAAAATTAGAAAGAATTACAATGCTGATCAAAGGCTTACGGACCGTAAGCCCTACCCTTACGGCCCGTAAGGGAGGCCCAGATGCAGAAAAACGTTTTTCTTAGCTGTTAACAGCCTTTAACCCCTCCAAAGGCCAAGGCCAAGTGTCAAACTCTTATGGTGGATGGAAAAATGAGTTACCACAACTTTCCAACAAGTGTACGGCTTATATCGTGCCCCCTTTTCCAAGAAACGATCCTAACGGTTGTCCATTTACTATAAATACCCCCCCCCCCCACCTTTACTCATTCCTCACAAAATCTAATCTAAAGTGTTCTAAGTTGAAGCCTTTGCTTCATACCTGAACTATTTGGGTCTAGATTGCTTGCGGGGACCCTTTGTAAGTGTTCCTTCGTTCTTTTATTGCTTTTCGAGTCCGAAAGTGAAACTTTGTTTGACTTTCTGCGTTGACCAGTTTATGGTCAATGCGAAGTTCATTTGAACTTCATAACGTGAGCGTAATCACGATGGTTATAGTCCCTAGTGACTATACCTACTGATTACCACGTTATCTAGGCTCAGTGACGAGCTGTAGTTTCGGCCAGAATACGTATTCTTGTGTATTTTGTAACCAAACTACTTATGGGTATCAAAACCGTTTGTTTTCATACCAAACCTGTTTCTAAACTTAGTTAAGCATGTTTTAGCATGCTTAGCTTGTCACTTTTAGTTTAGTGCTTGTATAGGGTCGTAAGGTAAGCGATCTAAACAATCGCTTATACTAACGAACCCGACCCATTTGGTCGATCGTTAGGATCCGACCAAGCACATTAGGTGACCATAGTATATAGGGAATAACCTTCCGAGGTTATACCTTATGGTCGCTTCGTTTAAGTAGTTGTATGATAGGTAGTTTATATGCCTTAGGTAAATTACCAAAATGCCTTTTGACGCCAAAATTCATTTTAAGCATATGTAACAAAAATTTTGGTATTTAAACTGATTTGGAAACAATATTAGACATGTTAAGGCATATTTTACTTATCATAGGACTAGTTAGGCATTCCGAACGCGTTTCATGCAAACGACGCGTTAAAGTAGCATAAGCTACCTAAACGGGTCGTAATGGGTTGTAAGCACTTAGATTAGGTTTCATTTTAGTATGAAGGTTGTATTAAACCATACTACATGAGTTCCCATACTCATTTGGTTTACGATCCCTCATTTTATCCGATCCTCCGATATAGGTCCGGTTTATTAACATAGTTACCTATATTAGGTGTCGTTTGATTCCGTAATCTCTAGCATTGCTTTGTGGTTATCTTAGGACTTCTGAGCAATCTCAAGTGAGTACATAGACCCCTCTTTTATTGTTTTCCAAACTGTTTTGGGGTGGAACACATGTGCCTACTTGTTACTTTCAGGCTTTCCATGTTTTCACATCATATACTTGTTATGTTCATTAGTACACTATTAGTACATGATTTACATTACATTTCTGCTATGTATGTTGACTGATAGCATACTAGCACATTGATTTACATGACTTTTCTACTTTGTATGTTAACTTAGCATACTTAGTACATTACTTTACATTACATTCTATGCTATGTATGCCCATTGTGTGCGTACTTAGTACAATATTTTACATTAGATTCTATACTATGTATGCCCATTGTGTGCGTACTTAATACATTATTTTACATTACATTCTATACTATGTATGCCCATTGTGTGCGTACTTAATACATTATTTTACATTACATTCTATACTATGTATGCCCATTGTGTGCGTACTTAATACATTATTTTACATTACATTCTATACTATGTATGCCCATTGTGTGCGTACTTAATACATTATTTTACATTACATTCTATGCTATGTATGCCCATTGTGTGCGTACTTAGTACATTACTTTACATTACATTCTATGCTATGTATGCCCATTGTGTGCGTACTTAGTACATTACTTTACATTACATTCTATGCTATGTATGCCCATTGTGTGCCTACTTAGTACATTATTTTACATTACATTCTATACTATGTATGCCCATTGGGTGCGTACTTAATACATTACTTTACATTACATTCTATGCTATGTATACCCATACTTAGTACATTATTCTATTCATCACATGCTTACATTTTGGTATGACATTTGGTTTGTTTAAATGAGACAATGTACATTCATTAACACCGATCATGCCGCTCGGTAGTAGGTAGTGGTACCATAGGACTTGACAAATCCCATTCCTGAAATCTCGGGTTTGTTTGGATGGAAGGAATGACCGAATCCGAATACATTTTCTTGATAACCTTGACTGAAAGGGTTATCCGACTGTCGCAAGGCTTGGATGTATGAATTTTCACAATACCGCATAAATGTTTATATCAGTATAGCATGCATTTATTACACAAAACATAACTTTGATTTAAACCATATTTTACTTCAATACCTTGTTTTTTTGTGCATTTTACATATGGTTTAGATGATATATTTCACTTACCATACAGATACATTTTAACATATACATACACAATTTATGATTTACATTAAACATAGACATTAGACACGGTTTTCACATAAACATTTTGACATTTGATTATACATAAACATTTTACTTTGGTGGTTTGGTTTGGGTAAGTGAATTAAGTAACGAGGCGTGTGTAATATGACACAAGCATGGTGGATACGCCGCTGGTAATTCCTATATATAAGTGTTTGTATGGTATTACATATCGTAGCGTTATTTGAATCATTTCAATTTGGACATATAACATTTTATACAAATAACATACTTTTCACAAGACATTAATTTACAAACAACTTATTTTATACAAACTCATTTTACATGGTTATTCATTTAACCATACATTATTCTCTTATTTATACATATCATCTGATCTCATCGTTTTTCAAATGATTTACAAGACAAAGCAAATTACAAGGTTCATGACTAAACATTTTTCAAACATAAGTCATGAATTTTGTTTTCACAAAACTTATGTATCTCACAGGCATTTTTATGCTGACTTACCTGTTTTCACATGTGTTTTCAGGAGATGATGCATAGGACTTATCAAGATACACATAGGCGAACTTGGGCCTTAGTGACAATAAAAGATGCAAGACTAGTTATTTATGTTATGTTTCTTTGATTGTCAAGACATTGTAACTCTTTAAATAAATAAAACAATATTTCAATTTCCATGTGTTATGAAACAATGATTCTGTTACAACACTCCCCGACGTTTTCCGCCACGTTTTGTTGTTCTACGTGGTCGGGGTGTGACAGAAAAGTTGGTATCAGAGCTCATGGTTATAGGGAATTAGGTTATTAGTAATACTTTGACATAGTCTATAACCTTCCTAGGACCCTAACGCGAGTTTACTTGCGTTTAGTCATAAAACAATACTGTCACCTATCCTTAGGCGACAACCACAACAAGAACACAAATTTCAAAACCGCTTTGAAAACTAATCATCTGTTCTAGGATGATTGATTACTAGGTTTTGAACCCTCTATTGTAAGGTTTTGAACCCTCTGTTATAAGGTTTTGAACCCTCTGTTATAAGGTTTTGAACCCTCTGTTAGAAGGTTTTGAACCCTCTAAGTTTTCAAATCTCGTCAAAGTTTGGGTCGTATAATGTGAACACGTGCAAACTGGAAGAGTGAATGCCTGTACCCTGAGTTTTCTGTCGAAGGCTAGAGTGTTCGTACAAATCCGCAGTATCGGACTAGTCACTCTTACATGGGAACTCTTGGGGTGAGTGTTCACTTATAGGCGAGCATGTCTTCAGTAATACATTAATATGATCCTCTTACTTTGATTTGTCACCGTCTCATTTGTTTGCCTTAGGTAACAAACAAATGATCACAAATTCTTATGCATTACCATTCTGTTTTGTTTAGCCGATGACGCGTCACTTGTTCCTTCCTATGTCTTTCATTTTTCTAGAATGTCTCTTCATCACGATGACGCCCAGATATCCGAGCAGACTGCTAAATTGGCTCAGAGAATAGGCGAAGTAGTCCTGAAGACTGTTGAATTAGCTACTGCCATGTATCGTCTCCAGGATGAAGCCACTCAAGAGTCACCAAGACAGGCAGGACCTAGCCAGGTGACAGCACCACCAGCCAAGAAACCAATCGAGGAATCAAAGACCATGGTTGAACGACCCCTAAGAAGTCAAAGAAGCGAAAGGCTTCTCAGAACTTCGCCGTGGTCGCTCACAATAGTCAAGCCGTCCCCAACCAACCAGCTCAACCCCCTGCTAGGAAACCATACAGTGGAACTGCACCCTTGTGCAACCAATGTAGCCTTCATCATCACGCTAGGGTGACGTGCCGCAAATGCCAGATTTGTGGACTTATAGGTCATACAGCAAGGGTTTGCCCAACTGTAGCTGTACCAAATCTAGCTGGCGACAATCCTACTCAAGCTCGTTTCTCACGAGGGTCTTGCTACAACTGTGGCGAGATGGGCCATTTCCAAAGGGATTGCCCAAAGCTTGCTAATGCAAATCTGACCCACGGATGAGCAGTTGGCTGAGTAGAAGATGTTGCTATCTTATGCTTTTGTTTCTTTCGTTTTCTAGTAATGTGAAACAATCTGTTTTAATCATAAATAAAGTTGTTGTTCGCAATTCTGATATACAAGTATAGTTACATGTGTGTATGGCTTTTCCCTATAATACCTACATTAAGGAACTATGTTCCTTACGAACTACTCTTGTGATTCTCTCTTTCAAATGATCGCTCATGATTCCCTCGAAAATTTTAAGTACTCGTTTCATTCTAAGATACGAAGTACAGAAAAATAAAGTGACATTATGAGTAATCATGCTCCTGCACATCTGTGCCTTTGAATCCTTGGTTAGATAACTAAGGGTATTTTCAAATCTCATACCCATTACATTTTGATTTTTCAACATACACAGTACAAGTATTTCGAAAAAAAAAAACAATCTCCATGATCTCAAAACATTTCATATAGTTTGAAAACAATTTTTTTTTTTCAAATGCATTGTCTATGTTATTTCAAAAACATTGGTTATGTTTTCAAAAACAACTTTCATAATTTCAGAATATTTCATATAGTCTGAAAACAATATTAACACAGTACATTTTCTTATCAAGTGCATGATTTCGAGAAGCATCATTCATGTCTTTCAAAAACCTTGTACATGATTTCAAAATTTATCTCGCATGAGTTTAAAACAAATTTTTTTTTTAAATATATACCTACCTAATACGCCTACTCTATGATTTCAAAGGTAATATATATAAGGTTTCAAAAACATTGAAAACATTTTTAGAACCCCATGCATAGTTTTCCAAAAATATTTTCTTCATACATTGACTTAACTTTCAAGTTTCGCTTCATATGTCGCCTTGGCATATCTGGCATCTCAACTTCATATGCATTTTACTACATGTTTTGACCTAAGCACATCAAGTGCAAAGTTTCAAAACATCTTCAACTTCTAAAATCCATATGGGATCTTTTTATCTTCATATTTAGACCCTTGTGGATGATTATCATTCAAATCAGAGTCCTTGATTCGATTCCTTTTGTACCTAAATTCGAACATTTCGGTTCCTTATAATCGAAATCGAATTTTTCTTTTAAAAATCTTTCTATCGTTATAGTTAGATTCTTGATAATGTTTAAAGTACCAAATGAAATCCGCGAGATGGATTCCTAGTGTGCTTTAAATACATGTGCTCTGTTAGCAGAACAAATTTTTTGTTAAACAATTTTGTGGTTATGTGGCTATGTGTTTATGCACCTTATGTTTTCTTTTATGCATTTTGTGCTTTTACACTATGGATATTCGTCATCCAAATCCTCGCAAAATCTTTCATATCTTCATATGAGGGATTCGTAGCAGGATATTCAAAAGGTACTACCTTAAATCATTAATGGGCTTCTATGTAATAGTTAAGACCCTTGGATTATATAGTACCGCTCCATGATTCATAAGAGACCCTTTTAGTGGTCTAGTAAAAAAGATTGATTCAAAATCTGGTTAAAAAAATGACATATGGTGATATGGCTGACAGGCTCCTTGATAGTCTATTTAGATCATTTATTGATTTAATTAAAAAAAAGACTCTATGGCGGTCTAGTCACACTCATCACAGGTTTGTTCATTTGGTTTTACCCTACACATTATAAAATAGACTGTGTGAACTATGCAAGGAATTGTCTAATTATGGACGCGTACATAATTATGAAATTCAGTGCACGGAAACCACAGTAAGATTAATTATGTGTAAGAACCGATAGTGGCAACAATAACGAAACGTGAACAATGTACAGGAGGTATGGTGGACGCACCAATGACGCTTCATATACTTGTATATAAGTATCCCTCTTACATTGCAAGCATGATGTTATTAAAGTTACTAGAAGTTCAGAACCCTAACCAATGTTGTTCGATCTTTTCAACTTCACGTTTTAAACTCTCACAAGTTTCCTCTAAATAAATATCGGGACGAAATTTCCACAAGTAGGGGAGACTGTAATATCTGTGCATGTAATCATTGTGAACAGTTCTTTTATCAATAAAGCAATGTTATTTGATCCCAATGTTTGTTTGGTTATGTTTTACATTTTTTCGTGTTTTGACTTTTGTCCAATTTCAAACTCTATATCACTTTCTGGAGATTTATACGCAAACTGGTGTGTAAACGTAATCAGTTTAATGCGACAAATACTCTGTAACATCAACATATACTTAACATACCTTAAATAACCCTTACATAACTTAGAAATAAGTTTTGAAGGCTTTGGTATGGCAAAAACAAGTTAATTCGCTTACAGGGACTAAACTTGACAAACCCGAAGCATTGTAATGGATAATTATGCACTAGAATGCATGATACAAAATTTCATAAAGTTTCATTATCCTACGAGAAAGTTATGATCAAATCCATGTATAAGGGGTTAAAGCGTCAACGTTGAAGTTTAGGACCTTTCGGGTAACAATAAAGTTAACCGAGGACTTAACAAAGTGAGTAAATATCTTGAAGCCCTTATATGTCAAGTTAGGGGGTTCAAAGTGCAAAGTATAAGTTAATTGACCTTTCAAAAAGCCAAGAGCCATTTATGCAAAAACTAGAAAGAATTAAAATGCTGATCAAAGGCTTACGGACAGTAAGCCCTACCCTTACGGTCCGTAAGGGAGGCCCAGATGCAGAAAAACGTTTTTCTCAGCTGTTAACAGCCTTTAACCCCTCCAAAGGCCAAGGCCAAGTGTCAAACTCCTATGGTGGATGGCAAAATGAGTTACCACAACTTTCCAACAAGTGTACGGCTTAGATCGTGCCCCCTTTTCCAGGAAATGATCCTAACGGTTGTCCATTTACTATAAATAACCCCCCCCCCCCACCTTCACTCATTCCTCACAAAATCTGATCTAAAGTGTTCTAAGTTGAAGCCTTTGCTTCATACCTGAACTATTTGGGTCTAGATTGCTTGCGGGGACCCTTTGTAAGTGTTCCTTCGTTCTTTTATTGCTTTTCGAGTCTGAAAGTCAAACTTTGTTTGACTTTCTGCGTTGACCAGTTTATGGTCAATGCGAAGTTCGTTTGAACTTCATAACGTGAGCATAATCACGATGGTTATAGTCCCTAGTGACTATACCTACTGATTACCACGTTATCTAGGCTTAGTGACGAGCCGTAGTTTCGGCCAGAATACGTATTCTTACGTATTTTGTAACCAAACTACTTATGGGTATCAAAACCGTTTGTTTTGATACCAAACCTGTTTCTAAACTTAGTTAAGCATGTCTTAGTGTGCTTAGCTCGTCACTTTTAGTTTAGTGCTTGTATAGGGTCGTAAGGTAAGCGATCTAAACAATCGCTTACACTTTCGAACCCGACCCATTTGGTCGATCGTTAGGATCCGACCAAGCACATTAGGTGACCGTAGTATATAGGGAATAACCTTCCGAGGTTATACCTTATGGTCGCTTCATTTAAGTAGTTGCATGATAGGTAGTTTATATGCCTTAGGTAAATTACCAAAATGCCTTTTGACGCCAAAATTCATTTTAAGCATATTTAACATAAATTTTGGTATCTAAACTGATTTGGTAACAATATTAGACATGTTAAGGCATATTTTACTTATCATAGGACTAGTTAGGCATTCCAAATGCGTTTCACGCGAACGACGCGTTAAAGTAGCATAAGCTACCTAAACGGGTCGTAATGGGTCGTAAGTACTATGTATGCCCATTGTGTGCGTACTTAGTACATTATTTTACATTACATTCTATACTATGTATGCCCATTGGGTGCGTACTTAATACATTACTTTACATTACATTCTATGCTATGTATGCCCATACTTAGTACATTATTCTATTCATCACATGCTTACATTTTGGTATGACATTTGGTTTGTTTAAATGAGAAAATGTACATTCATTAACACCGATCATGCCGCTCGGTAGTAGGTAGTGGTACCATAGGACTTGACAAATCCCATTCCTGAAATCTCGGGTTTGTTTGGATGGAAGGAATGACCAAATCCGAATACATTTTTTTGATAACCTTGACTGAAAGGGTTATCCGACTGTCGCAAGGCTTGGATGTATGAATTTTCACAATACCGCATAAATGTTTATATCAGTATAGCATGCATTTATTACACAAAACATAACTTTGATTTAAACCATGTTTTACTTCAATACCTTGTTTTTTTGTGCATTTTACATATGGTTTAGTTGATATATTTCACTTACCATACATATACATTTTAACATATACATACACAATTTATGATTTACATTAAACATAGACATTAGACACGGTTTTCACATAAACATTTTGACATTTGATTATACATAAACATTTTACTTTGGTGGTTTGGTTTAGGTAAGTGAATTAAGTAACGAGGCGTGTGTAATATGACACAAGCATGGTGGATACGCCGCTGGTACTTCCTATATATAATGTTTGTATGGTATTACATATCGTAGCGTTATTTGAATCATTTCAATTTGGACATATAACATTTTATACAAATAACATACTTTTCACAAGACATTAATTTACAAACAACTTATTTTATACAAACTCATTTTACATGGTTATTCATTTAACCATACATTATTCTCTTATTTATACATATCATCTGATCTCATCATTTTTCAAATGATTTACAAGACAAAGCAAATTACAAGGTTCATGACTAAACATTTTTCAAACATAAGTCATGAATTATGTTTTCACAAAACCTATGTATCTCACAGGCATTTTTTTGCTGACGTACCTATTTTCACATGTGTTTTCAGGAGATGATGCATAGGACTTATCAAGATACACATAGGTGGACTTGGGCCTTAGTGACAATAAAAGATGCAAGACTAGTTATTTATGTTATGTTTATTTGATTGTCAAGACATTGTAACTCTTTAAATAAATAAAACAATATTTCAATTTCCATGTGTTATGAAACAATGATTCTGTTACAACACTCCCCGACGTTTTCCGCCACGTTTTGTTGTTCTACGTGGTCGGGGTGTGACAAGTTAAAGTCATGAGTCTTAGGAAGAAAAAATATTGTTTGGTTATTGTTGATGACTTTTCTAGGTTTACATGGACTTACTTTTTACATTCCAAAGATGAGACTGCTGGCATTCTGCAAGATTTTGTTACACAGGTTGAAAAGCAGTTTGACCTTCCAGTAAAAATATTTAGGAGTGACAATGGCATAGAGTTCAGAAATAAGGAGTTAGATGATTTATGTGTGTGAAAAGGAATTGTAAGGCGACAACATTCCAAGAACAGCAGAGCAAAATGGGGTTGTTGAAAGAAAGAACAGGACTTTGATTGAAGCTGCCAGAACCATGCTTGCAGATTCAGGTTTGGCATTAATTTTCTGGGCAGAGACAGTAAACACTGCTTGCTATGTCAAGAATAGAGTTTTAATCAACCCTAGACATCAAAAGACTGCTTATGAACTGCTATATAAAATAAAGCCATTTATTTCATATTTCAAAGTTTTTTGCTGCCCATGTTTCATTTTAAACTTAAAAGATTCTATCTTAAAGTTTGCAGCTAAAATTGATTGTGGTTATCATCTGGGATACTCAACCACTGCTAAGGCCTACAAAGTGTTTAACACAAGGACCAAAACAGTGGAAGAGACTTTGAATGTAAAGTTCAATGAACTTTCTTCAATAAAAATCCCAGCAAATCCTGCAGAATTCTTTGATCTTGATAAATTTACCTTTGTAAATATTGCTGTGAAGACTAACAGTGCAGGCCCATCACAAAGTTCATCATCAGACTATGGATATGAAGTCATCATTCCACAACAAAAGTCTACATCAATTGGTAGAGCAGCAGATGTTCAAAATAACTGTCAAAGTTCAACCACTGCTACCTCAACAGTTGTTGACCAAAGTAGCCCATCAACCCCTGCTTCCTCATCATCAAACACTGTTGATAAAAGTCCTCAAACAGTGGATCAAAGTCAACATGTGTCCACACCATTACCTCCTATTCCACCTCCATTCGAAGCCATTGCTGGATCATCAAAGTCACCAGCAGTGGTTAGCTCAAATGATTCACATCTGCAGCCCTCACCATTAAATGCCATTGTTCCATATCAAGGAGATCTGATCTTCTTGAAATATCATCCACCTAACCAAATCATTTGCAACATCAATGAAGGGGTGCTCACAAGAAGTCAATCCCAAAACATTTGTCTTTTTGCTGGTTTCCTATCTCTCCATCAGCCAGTCAAGTACCAAGAGGCACTAAAAGACAACAGCTGGGTATGAGCCATGCAAGAGGAGCTCCAACAGTTTAGAAGACAACAAGTATGGGAGCTTGTACCATTGCCAGAGGGTGTAAGTCCTATTGGCACAAAGTGGGTCTACAAAAATAAAACTGATGAAAGGGGTATTGTTGTCAAGAATAAAGCCAGGCTTGTGGTTCAAGGATTCAGACAGGAAGAGGACATTAACTATGATGAAACATTTGCCCATGTAACAAGATTAGAAGCTATCAGACTATTCCTGGCCTTTGTTGTCAACCACAACATCAAGGTGTATCAAATGGATATCAAGTGTGCATTCCTTTATGGTAAGATTCAAGAAGAGGTTTATGTTTGTCAACCTCCAGGCTTTGAGGATCCATTTAATCCAAATCATGTCTACAAGCTAAATAAAGCTTTGTATGGTCTGAAACAAGCACCAAGGGCCTGGTATGAAACTCTTTCCATCTTTCTACTTTCCATTGGTTTCATAAGAGGTAAAATACATAAAACATTGTTTTTAAAATGGAGAGGGAAGGACTTGATGATTGTCCAGATTTATGTGGACGACATCATTTTTGGAAGCACATGTAATAAAATGTGTTAAGAGTTTAGGCAACTCATGACAGCTGAGTTTGAAATGAGTGCAATGGGTGAACTCCAGTGTTTTCTTGGTCTCCAAGTAAGACA
Organism: Helianthus tuberosus; assembly: GCA_030545235.1. Classification (NCBI taxonomy): domain Eukaryota; kingdom Viridiplantae; phylum Streptophyta; class Magnoliopsida; order Asterales; family Asteraceae; genus Helianthus; species Helianthus tuberosus. The sequence continues at coordinate 22,208,290 of CM060420.1, read as the reverse complement.
ACTACAAAATGGCACTTTGTTCCATCAAGGCAAATATGCCAAAGAACTTTTAAAGAAATTTTAGATGGATGATTGTAAACCATGCAGTACACCCATTGCAATAAATAAAATAGTCATGTCTGATGAAAATGATGATTTGGTTGATCAAACTTTATATAAAAGCATGATTGGGTCTTTATTGTACCAAACTGCATCTAGGCCAGACATCATGTTTGCAACATGTGTTTGTGCAAGATCCCAATCAGCCTCAAGAAAGTCAAACCTTATTGCTGTAAAAAGGATATTCAGATACCTTAAAGGTGCTCCCACACTTAGTATCTGCTATCCAGCTGATGGAAATATCAAGCTTTCAGGTTTCTCAGATAGTGACTTTGCTGGATGTGACAAAACAAGGAAGTCCACTTCAGGAGGGTGCAAATTCCTAGGCAATTGCTTAGTGTCTTGGCAAAGCAAAAAGCAAGCAGCTGTTTCCACATCCACTGCTGAGGCAGAGTATATATGTAACGCCCCACTTATTTGTACTTTCCTTTTATAGCAAGTCTTGTTCGTATTTCTATTTTTGGAAACCTTGTGTTCTTGTAATCGTCCTTTCTTTGTAACCATTGTAAAATCTGAGACTTGGATAATGAATAAAACTCGTATTTTGTTAATTACATGTTATACATACTTTATATATATGCTCATACATCCAATTTCGTGGAACAATTTATGCTTATTCGTAATTCTTGGAAACTATGTGCTAAACTTGTAAATGCATGAAACTTATGCATAAAACGTGTTTCGATCATAAACGAAACTTATATACGATCCACATATGCATAACTATACTTGGTTTATACTCCTCATACTTAAATTTATCTCAAATTAGGTTTTTGTGGCAAAAATAGTCCTTAAATGCCCTAAAACACTAAAATAACAACTTTGGGGACTGAATTGTAATAAATAAAACTTTAATTCCGGAACATTAAGTTCAGGCGGCCCGCGACAAGGACCCATGATCCTTTATACGGCCCTCATGGACCTCATATCTGCAGAAAACGTAATCAGCTACAAATCTACGTGATTTTGCATGAAATCCCAAGTTCTAGCACTCCCCAATCACCTCTAATCCACCTCTAAACACCTCCAATCATCTCTAACCTCTTCCACTATAAATACACACCTCCTCCAAGCATTTTTACACTTTCACAACTCTCTACAGCTCACAAATTCACTCTCTAAGCTCTTGCAAAACAGGATTTCAGGCAGATTCATACTCTTGCACTAAAGTGAGTATAACTTGCTCATTTCTCAACCAAATCACTTGGTTCTCCTTCCTACTTCCTTGGATAATCATGGGGCTTGATACTTGGTTTCTCCTTGGAGAAATCAGACCTGGAATTGCCCTGAAAATGTCCATAAACTTTCTGTTATGTTTTAATTCTTTCAAAACTTGTTTAAACTTATCAAACTTGAGTCTAACTCATCTCAAACCTATGTCCTAATGCTTACAACCTATCTTATGGTTGGTTAAGCTTAAAAACAAGGTTCAGACATACAACATCAGAGGTTAAATCTCAAATAAATTCTGTTTTTGTTAGGGTTTTAACCCACAAGTCATGTTTAAGTTCAACTTGATGTAGGAGTGATTATGGAACAACTTGGGTTTTTCCAACATAAAATCCCCACATGATTTGATGATTTCTCATAGCTTAGATTGTTTATATTATTGTACTAATCTTAGTTCATGACCCTCCTTGTTTGTTCTTACAACAAGTGTAGTGGTGAACACATACGAGGTGCCTAAATGGAAGCTTGTTCTTCCTACCTCCTACATGACTTCTATGACACATATTGAGGTACCTAAATGAAGGTATAATCTTCTACCTCATGCTTGAAATACTTGAACATTTAGACCTATTGATATACATACCACATAACCTAAATAATACCTACGTACATTCGAACCTTTGATATTGAATTCATGTTCAATTGTCAAAATAGTAGAATATCATCTAAGACCTAAACCTTGTTATGATTCTAATGAGTGTTCAACTCATGAAAACATTATAACCCTCGTGGTTTCTGTCACACCCCCAAAATCCACACGCGGAGTACCACCGCTTGGAGGCATGACATGACCAGGATCAAGCCACCAATCATATTGAACATAAGTATATAGTAAAAGTCATTCATCAATACGATGGGTGTTTCCAAAACCAAATACAAACAAGTGTGTAGCGGAAGCATTTAAAGTAAAACCCAACATAAGTTTAAGTACAAAATGTCATAATGTTTAACAACACATTTCACGATCCATGTCCACAACGACCATGCCTCCCGTGCAAGCTCCAAAAGTACCTATGGTCCTGCAAGGCATGTAACAGAGAGTCAACGACTAGTTGAGCGAGTTCACAGTTGGTTATTTAGTTATAATGTTCATTTCGTAAATCGTATGTTCGATTAGTAATCATGTATCGTATGTAATAGCATCGCGGCCCTCAAGGCATGTTTGTGAAAGTTTAGTGGGGGTTTCCCATGTTTTCTAGACTAGTTATATTTGTATCGCGGCCCTCCAGGCATGTTTGCGAAGATTAAAGTATAGTTCGCGGCCATTCCAGGCATGTTTGCGAAGATTGTTCTAGTATAGTTCGCGGCCATTCCAGGCATGTTTGCGAAGATTGTTCTAGTATGTATATATCACTAGTCGAGTAGTATCTACCGTTGACCTTCCTCCCCCGAGGCCTATGGTATGTAATTCCGATAACTATTAAACATAAATAATCAATCAACCCATTCCCAACCCCGGGAATCCCATGCCTTGGTAGAAGTGTGAACTCACCTTGTTTCGCTCGGTATGCTAAGTATGTGCTCACGGTTAATCAATCACGTCCTAAGGTATGCACGAATACATAATCAGTTTGCATTCAAGTTGTTTGCACGTAAATATCATCATCATGAACATCGCTTTAATAACACAGAGTATCACATTGCACGTATTTGTAATCATACAAGTATTGCCTTTAATCATAACAACAGTTATCTAACCCAGTTAAGTTTAACAGAATTAACCCAAGAGATCGAACAGATTATACAATCGGCGAAACATAGATTGGCGAAACACATTCTGTTTCGTCCCATCTGATTCGTCAAAAATGGTCTCGGCGAAACACAAGTCGGCAGAAAGCATGTTGACGAAACACATTCTGTTTCGTCAATCGGGGTCTCGGCGAAACACCTTTGTTTCGCCAAGTGTGTTTCGTCAAACATGTTGCAGAATCATCACAGAATCAATATGCCCTAGTGGCCAACAACTATCAATCACCGCCAATTCTCATTGGACCAACAATAACATAAACCGATTGGACCTTTAATGAGTTATCAACACTACCAAACATCATCATTATAAATTAGCGGTTCACAATTTCCCATCCATTGACCACCGATTTGTCCCACCAATCTCTATTTTAATAAACAATCCCATGTTACTAACCATGAATCTTATCAATCCAGCCGACAATTCCATGAGGTGTTCTTTATTTTACAAAACAACAACATATATACAAACAATTAGCAAATGAATCTTTGACTATCATATCCTGACAACGCACACATGGGCCGTAATTAAAAGCATTCATCAAACAGACTTTTAAATCAATAAAAAGTAATTGATTCTGTATATTCACACTAACCGAGATAAAAGAACGATGAATAGGCTAAGGGGGCTTCGAGAGTTCCAAACAGCCGTCACACAGAAGAGGGGCGCTCTAGGGTTTCTATTTTGTTAACGTGTGGCGAATGAGACAGTTCCGTGTAATTTATATGCGTACAAGTGAACTGGGCCCTAATGGGCTTTGGTGAAACTGGGCTTCGGCGAAACACCTGTTTCGTCGAGATAGGAATGACGAAACAAACTTGTTTCATCGTGATGTCAGTTGTTCAAGTCTTAACAGTTTAAGTTTACAGATTCACAATTCAAACACCTTATATAAAACACATAGCATATCAATTGATAATCTCTTATATAGTAATACAGATACAAGTCAAACAATCAAACAACTAAACAGTCACAGTCAACGTGAAATAAATACGAAAGTGAAAGTCGGAAACTCGAGTTGTCACAGTTTCACAGTGTCATACAAGTGTTATGTGTCAAGGATGATTATTTTGATATAATACTTTCATGACATTTTTAGTTCCGAATCCTTAATCTTCCGAATTCCCCAAACTCATACACTTTGTTCCTTTGTGTAGAAGGGCAAGGTGCTCCGACTAGCTAATCCAACCATCAACATACTCTCGGATTCTCAAGTTCAAGACTTGCAAAACCGTGAGTATACTCGCAACCCCCTTTTTATGTTTACCACTTTTTGGGGTGTAACATGTTACCTTATTAAAAACACACTTAAACTTATTCTTTATGCAATGCACGAAAATAATCCTTATACATGAATACTGTGTTATGATACTTAATGCTTACGTGGACCATACTTATGTGATATGTTTTAGTCATTAGCTTTCACGAGCCTCCATTTGACATGTATAGCGCTATAGGAGTAACGCACCGCCCCCTTTAAACTTGGGTCATGTTGAATTAACTAAACTTTCTTGCGTAAACAGAGGATTGGCTAGAAATATTGCATGCCATGATAGGTTGATCTTGTATAAACAAAGTTGCCATGTGGATTCGTTTTTTTAAACTTTTATACTTATGCTTATACTTATGCTTAAACTTGTATACTCGCCTTTGCTTTCGCATTGAACTTTATTTTTAACATATTACAGGATGAAGATGATGATGCTATGAAACAAAGTAGCGTTGATGCCTAGATACACATATAGACGTTTAGGTTTAAATGTTGTATCAATTTTGCTTACGTCGTTATGTATTTCTTTTGAACTTGTTGTTATTTGGGTTTATGTAATGTTGACAATTTGAGATTATGAAATGAAATGGGAATTATTTAATTATTGTTACATAAGGGTTATGAAGTCTCTTGCAATCTTCACACTTCGTCTCATCCCGATCTTTCCGCCATTGGTTGGGGTGTGACAGATTGGTATCAGAGCCATAACTATAAGGAATTAGGTAGAATTGCCATGTTCGACCTAGTCTATAGTAGGAACCATATTTTTACCATTCTTAATACTTGCTTAAAATGTTATTCTCCCTACTTTGCTTCTTTCTCTTCTTTTGGTCCTAATATTTACATGGTGTCTTTCCTAAGACATTTTACACAATACACATGAAGACTTGAAGACACTCCTATTCAAAAGAGACGAGTTTACCAAAATAGGCGTGAAACCCACAATTTGGTAAACGAATCTCATGCTACCTCAAACTATTTTTGTACGAAATTCCACCATTAAGCTAGGAGTGAAATCCACAACTTAATGGTAATTTCCAATTCAAACTTTAGTGGACCCTCGTCAAAGTGTTGAAATTATATTTTGACCCGACGGGTACCAACCACATTTAGGGTACGAAATCGTAAAGATATGGGTGAAACCCGCAACTCGTCGATTAAGTCCCATTCCTCGATTTTCGATCTCGCCAAAGTCCCGATTGTTTCGATCGATTAGAGACGTGTAGTAACTGGAAGGGTAAGATACTTTGGAATAGTCGATCGAAACAATCGCTTCTCGACGAGAGTATCTTACCTATAGGCCAAAGCACGTTTTCTCTAGTTCGAAAGGACTTTCAACCCACTTTGGAATAGTCGACGTTTCTCTACCCGAAACAATCCTGTGTTTTATGAGCCTCTCTTTTATGTGATTCAATGTATATGTGATTTTATACTTGTACCTCGTTCGTTTCAGAAACCGTTACACAATTCGCACGTCTCGCGCAATCAAAAACAATAATAATCCTCGCGAAGAAACTAAATTTATACTCCTTTCATGCATTCATACGTGTTTATACTTGTTGAATACTTGTTGAAATCATGCTAACTATGTGAATCTTACATGATACGTCACACTTACATGCTTGAAACTTGCAAACTTGTCTTGAATTTAAGATCAAGTCTCATCCATTCCTTCTGTTTCCATCCTTAGATGTCGTCCAGCGGTGCATCAAAGAGAACCAAGTCAAAGAAGGGTTCAACTTCCAACACCATGTCACAAAAGGATTGCATGAGATTCATGGCCAAGCAATTTACAGATTCACAATTCAAACACCTTATATAAAACACATAGCATATCAATTGATAATCTCTTATATAGTAATACAGATACAAGTCAAACAATCAAACAACTAAACAGTCACAGTCAACGTGAAATAAATACGAAAGTGAAAGTCGGAAACTCGAGTTGTCACATTATCCCCAACTTGAAAGAAATTGGGTCCCGAAATTTAGCATGCGGTTACTGAGGAAGCTAGGTAAGTTATCGTTTACTGGTTTTCCTGGGGTATCACATCATTCCCCCGTTGAGTTGGAATTTCGTTCCGAAATTCCGTAGTAGCTTCAACCTCAGTAGTAGTTGCATTGTTTTCGAACAACTGGGGATATTTGAGTTCCATTTGATCTCCGCGCTCCCAGGTGAACTCTGGGCCGCGACGGGAGTTCCAACGAACTCGTACAAGAGGTATTCTAGTGTTCTTGAGGACCTTAACATCCCGGTCCGTGATTTCAACTGGTTCCTCGACGAAATGCAATTGTTCGTCGATAGTGAGCTCCTTCAAAGGAACTATGAAGGTCTCATCTGACTTCCACTTCTTCAGATTCGACACATGGAAAACATTGTGAACTGCACTGAGTTCAGCTGGTAAGTTCAGTCTGTAGGCCACTTTGCCTATTTTCTCTGTAACTTCGAAAGGTCCGACATAACGCGGATTGAGCTTGCCTCGTTTGCCAAAATGAACCACACCCTTCCAGGGCGAAACTTTGAGTAGCGCTCGATCCCCAACTTGGAATTCGAGTAGTTTTCTATCTTTATCGGCGTATACTTTCTGACGGTCACGAGCTGCCGCCATGCGTTGTCGTATTTGAGCAATCTTTTCAGTAGTATCTACTACCATTTCTGGACCTGTGATCTGACTGTCACCCACCTCTGCCCAACAAAGAGGTGATCGGCATTTACGCCCGTACAATGCCTCAAATGGAGCAGCTTTTATGCTGGTGTGGTAGCTGTTGTTGTATGAAAATTCCACAAGTGGCAGATGCTTTTCCCAGCCCTTGCCAAAGTCAATTACGCACGCCCGAAGCATGTCTTCTAGAGTTTGAATAGTGCGCTCAGACTGCCCATCGGTCTGAGGATGATAAGCTGTGCTCATGTCTAATCGAGAGCCAAAAGATTTGTGCATTGCTTGCCACAGTTCTGAAGTAAAACGTGCATCACGATCAGAGATAATAGAGGTGGGCACCCCGTGCCTCGAGACAACTTCTTTAAGGTATATGTCTGCTAGAGTGGAGAACTTATCTGTTTCCTTGATAGCCAAGAAGTGAGCAGACTTTGTGAGTCGATCCACGATCACCCAAATAGTATCATTTCCGCGCTGAGATCTAGGCAGGCCAGTAACAAAATCCATGGAAATTTGCTCCCATTTCCATTGTGGTATCTCAGGTTGTTGGAGTGGGCCTGATGGTTTCTGATATTCCGCTTTGACTCGCGCACAAGTCAAACACTTGCTAACGTAAGTGGCTATGTGAGCTCTCATGCTAGGCCACCAGTATGTAGTTCTAAGGTCGTGGTACATCTTATCTGAACCAGGATGTACTGAGTAGCGAGACTTATGAGCTTCATCCATTACAAGCTCGCGTAAGTTGCCATAGAATGGGACCCAGATGCGTCCGGTTACATAATAGGCGCCGTCTGCCCTTTGTTCTAACCTTTGCCTTGAGCCGCGTAGGGCTTCAGACCTGACGTTTTCCGATTTCAATGCTTCTACCTGAGCATCTCGTATCTGTGAAGGAAGACTAGACTGAATAGTGAGTTGCAATGCTCGTACACGCCTAGGTGTAGTATCTTTTCGACTGAGGGCGTCGGCCACCACATTGGCTTTGCCCGGATGGTACTTTATAGCACATTCGTAATCGTTCAGTAACTCGACCCATCAACGTTGTCGCATGTTCAATTCTTTTTGCTTGAAGATATGCTCAAGACTCCTGTGATCGGTGTAGATGGTGCACTTGGTGCCATACAGATAATGTCTCCATATCTTGAGTGCAAAGACAACAGCTCCAAGCTCTAAATCGTGCGTAGTGTAATTCCGTTCGTGAATCTTAAGTTGGCGTGAAGCATAAGCAATAACTTTATCCCGTTGCATCAAAACACATCCAAGACCTTGGATGGATGCGTCGCAGTAGACTACAAAATCGTCCGTGCCCTCTGGCAATGAGAGGATAGGTGCGCTACAGAGTCTATCCTTTAAGTGCTGAAACGTTGTTTCCTGTGTATCACTCCAACGGTAAGCAACACCTTTCTGTGTCAGTAATGTAAGCGGCTGTGCAATCTTTGAGAAGTCTTTGATAAACCGTCTGTAATAACCCGCCAAACCCAAGAATTAGCGTATCTCTGTCGGTGTGCGAGGTGCAGGCCAGTTCTTGATCGAATCTATCTTGGATGGATCGACATGAATCCCATCCGTGTTTACCACGTGGCCTAGAAAGTGGACTTCACGAAGCCAGAAGTCGCATTTTGAAAACTTAGCGTATAGCTGTTCCGTTCGAAGAAGTTCCAGAATAAGTCGTAAATGATGCTCGTGTTCCTCCTGACTCTTCGAATAAATCAGAATGTCCTCAATAAAAACAATAACAAACTTGTCAAGATAAGGTTTGCACACCCTGTTCATAAGATCCATGAAAATCGCAGGCGCGTTCGTTAGCCCGAAGGGCATGACTAGAAACTCGTAATGGCCGTAGCGAGTTCTGAATGCTGTTTTAGAGACGTCCTCCTCTCGGACTCTCAATTGATGGTAACCTGACCTCAGTTCAATCTTCGAGTAATAGCTCGACCCTTGCAACAGGTCGAATAAGTCGTCGATGCGTGGAAGTGGATAACGATTCTTCACGGTCACCTTGTTTAGTTCGCGGTAATCTATGCACATACGAAAGGTACCGTCTTTCTTCTTCACAAATAATACTGGAGCTCCCCAGGGCGAAGAGCTAGGACGTATGAAACCCTTTTCCAAGAGTTCTTGCAGTTGCTTAGACAATTCTTCCAGTTCATTTGGAGCTAAGCGATAAGGTGCTCGAGCTATAGGTGCTGCTCCTGGAGCTAGCTCGATCTGAAATTCGACCTGGCGATGAGGCGGTAACCCTGGTAACTCTTCAGGAAATACTTGAGGAAAGTCGCGTACTACAGGAATATCCTCAATCTTCTTCTCTTTCTGCGATGTATCAGTAACGAGTGCTAAAATAGCTACGTGGCCCTTTCGCAGACACTTCTGAGCCTTCAAGAAGGAGATGATGCCACTCACGACACCACACTTATCGCCTTGAACTTCGAGAGGTTCTTTGCCAGAACGAGGAATACGAATGATCTTCTCCTTGCATAGGATCTCTGCTTGCTGTTGGGATAACCAATCCATACCAATGACGATATCAAAGCTACTCAGAGTTATAGGAATGAGATCGATAGAGAAAGTCTGACCAGCGAGGATAAGATTACAACCCTGAACTATGTGTGTGGCTTCTAGACTTTTACCGTTAGCTAACTCTACGACATGTTTGGTGTTCAAAAGTGTTGGTGCGCGTTTAAGCATTTGACTAGCGTTCAGAGACATATAACTGGTATCCGCACCCGAATCAAATAATACGGTAACATAAAAGTCATCGAGAAGAAACTTACCCGTAACCACATTAGGATCGTTCCTCGCATCACCCCGACCAATCACAAACATACGGCCTCTAGCACCATTGTCGTTGTTGTTTCCCCCATTGTTGTTCCCAGTGCCCTGATTATTGTTGTTGTTCTGATTCTGATTTAACTGGGGGCAGTTCCGCTTGAAGTGACCTTCAGCCCCACACTGAAAGCATGCCTTATTTCCTTGCTGTTGTTGCTGTGACTGGTTTCGTGGAACTGGTGGCTGTTGTTGATGGTTCTGACTCGCTGGCCTTGAGCTCCTGCAATCTTTAGCTTCATGGCCTACCCTTAGACATCTCTGACAGCGGACTTTACGACACTGACCACTATGGTGTTTGTTGCACCTGTTACACAGTGGATGAATTCCCCGATATCCACTCTGCCCCTGACCACCAGACGATTGCTGACTCGAACTCTGGTAATCACTAGACTTGCGTTGTTGCTGTGCTTGAGACTGTACGGTAGCTGAACCCTTGCTGGAATCCCCTTCCCATTTCCGCTTGTTGTCACTGGGAATAGCAGGAGTAACTGGAGTGGTAGCGGTAGTAGTAGCGTTGATACGTTTAGGCAGCCTGTTCTGTTCCACTGCCTGATCGGTGAGGCGATGAGCCAACTTGACGATCTGCTGAATGGTGCCCAGATTTGCTGAGGTTACGTGACTTTGAATCTCCGGCACCAGACCATTGAGATACAGTTCGATACGCTTAATGGGAGGGTCCACCATAGTAGGACACAGAATAGCCAACTCATTCGATCTCCTGGTGTACGCTTCAATTTCTGACCCCGTCATTTTCAAGTGGTAAAATTCTACCTCCAGCTTATGAATATCATCACGGCTACAGTATTCCTCTTTGATCAACTCCTTGAAATCATTCCAGGGTGTGGCGTTAGCAACAGCCAACCCTAATATCTGAACTTGCGCATTCCACCAAGTCAGCGCAATGCCTTCTAGAGTACCAGTGGCGTACTTCACCCTGTGAGCCTCAGGGCATTCACACATTTCAAATACGGACTCGAGTTTTTCAAACCAATGGAGGAGTCCAACCGCTCCTTCCGTGCCACTAAAAGTAGTAGGACGACAGTCCATGAAAGTCTTAAAGGTGCAAACAGGTGGCTGAGCATGCTGACCTGTTGTGTATAAGAATCCAGGACAAGATTAAACACAAGAGTTGGTTTAGGAGTGTAGGATCTAAAGATCCTAGTGTGAGTTTACAACTGCAGGGTATACCTCCTGCTTGTGCGGCTGCAAGTGCCGCAGCAATTTGCTCGTTAATGAGAGCCGTCAATTGGGCTTGCGTCATGTTAATGCGTCCAGACATGATCTTCATAACAAATATGACATAAGTGAGAGGTTCGCGAGTAGTGCGAGGACAGAAGAGAGTAAGCACACAAATGTTCTCATGCAATAGTGTTACGTTAATCTAAGCATACCCAGAGCAAAGTTCTATGCAATTATGGCAAGTAAGCAATAAAACATGTACCATATTACCTAAAATGTTGAGTCTTGCACGTGGAGCGAGGCGTCGTTGTAGATCGTTGAGCACTGTTCTGGTTATAGTCTGGTTTTAATAAAAACGTTTTTCCCCTTATTAAAACCGAGTTCTCTATAACCAATGGCTCTGATACCAATCTGTCACACCCCCAAAATCCACACGCGGAGTACCACCGCTTGGAGGCGTGACATGACCAGGATCAAGCCACCAATCATATTGAACATAAGTATATAGTAAAAGTCATTCATCAATACGATGGGTGTTTCCAAAACCAAATACAAACAAGTGTGTAGCGGAAGCATTTAAAGTAAAACCAAACATAAGTTTAAGTACAAAATGTCATAATGTTTAACAACACATTTCACGATCCATGTCCACAACGACCATGCCTCCCGTGCAAGCTCCAAAAGTACCTATGGTCCTGCAAGGCATGTAACAGAGAGTCAACGACTAGTTGAGCGAGTTCACAGTTGGTTATTTAGTTATAATGTTCATTTCGTAAATCGTATGTTCGATTAGTAATCATGTATCGTATGTAATAGCATCGCGGCCCTCAAGGCATGTTTGCGAAGTTTAGTGGGGGTTTCCCATGTTTTCTAGACTAGTTATATTTGTATCGCGGCCCTCCAGGCATGTTTGCGAAGATTAAAGTATAGTTCGCGGCCATTCCAGGCATGTTTGCGAAGATTGTTCTAGTATAGTTCGCGGCCATTCCAGGCATGTTTGCGAAGATTGTTCTAGTATGTATATATCACTAGTCGAGTAGTATCTACCGTTGACCTTCCTCCCCCGAGGCCTATGGTATGTAATTCCGATAACTATTAAACATAAATAATCAATCAACCCATTCCCAACCCCGGGAATCCCATGCCTTGGTAGAAGTGTGAACTCACCTTGTTTCGCTCGGTATGCTAAGTATGTGCTCACGGTTAATCAATCACGTCCTAAGGTATGCACGAATACATAATCAGTTTGCATTCAAGTTGTTTGCACGTAAATATCATCATCATGAACATCGCTTTAATAACACGGAGTATCACATTGCACGTATTTGTAATCATACAAGTATTGCCTTTAATCATAACAGCAGTTATCTAACCCAGTTAAGTTTAACAGAATTAACCCAAGAGATCGAACAGATTATACAATCGGCGAAACATAGATTGGCGAAACACATTCTGTTTCGTCCCATCTGATTCGTCAAAAATGGTCTCGGCGAAACACAAGTCGGCAGAAAGCATGTTGACGAAACACATTCTGTTTCGTCAATCGGGGTCTCGGCGAAACACCTTTGTTTCGCCAAGTGTGTTTCGTCAAACATGTTGCAGAATCATCACAGAATCAATATGCCCTAGTGGCCAACAACTATCAATCACCGCCAATTCTCATTGGACCAACAATAACATAAACCGATTGGACCTTTATTATCACAAACCGATTGGACCTTTAATGAGTTATCAACACTACCAAACATCATCATTATAAATTAGCGGTTCACAATTTCCCATCCATTGACCACCGATTTGTCCCACCAATCTCTATTTTAATAAACAATCCCATGTTACTAACCATGAATCTTATCAATCCAGCCGACAATTCCATGAGGTGTTCTTTATTTTACAAAACAACAACATATATACAAACAATTAGCAAATGAATCTTTAACTATCATATCCTGACAACGCACACATGGGCCGTAATTAAAAGCATTCATCAAACAGACTTTTAAATCAATAAAAAGTAATCGATTCTGTATATTCACACTAACCGAGATAAAAGAACGATGAATAGGCTAAGGGGGCTTCGAGAGTTCCAAACAGCCGTCACACAGAAGAGGGGCGCTCTAGGGTTTCTATTTTGTTAACGTGTGGCGAATGAGACAGTTCCGTGTAATTTATATGCGTACAAGTGAACTGGGCCCTAATGGGCTTTGGTGAAACTGGGCTTCGGCGAAACACCTGTTTCGTCGAGATAGGAATGACGAAACAAACTTGTTTCATCGTGATGTCAGTTGTTCAAGTCTTAACAGTTTAAGTTTACAGATTCACAATTCAAACACCTTATATAAAACACATAGCATATCAATTGATAATCTCTTATATAGTAATACAGATACAAGTCAAACAATCAAACAACTAAACAGTCACAGTCAACGTGAAATAAATACGAAAGTGAAAGTCGGAAACTCGAGTTGTCACAGTTTCACAGTGTCATACAAGTGTTATGTGTCAAGGATGATTATTTTGATATAATACTTTCATGACATTTTTAGTTCCGAATCCTTAATCTTCCGAATTCCCCAAACTCATACACTTTGTTCCTTTGTGTAGAAGGGCAAGGTGCTCCGACTAGCTAATCCAACCATCAACATACTCTCGGATTCTCAAGTTCAAGACTTGCAAAACCGTGAGTATACTCGCAACCCCCTTTTTATGTTTACCACTTTTTGGGGTGTAACATGTTACCTTATTAAAAACACACTTAAACTTATTCTTTATGCAATGCACGAAAACAATCCTTATACATGAATACTGTGTTATGATACTTAATGCTTACGTGGACCATACTTATGTGATATGTTTTAGTCATTAGCTTTCACGAGCCTCCATTTGACATGTATAGCGCTATAAGAGTAACGCACCGCCCCCTTTAAACTTGGGTTATGTTGAATTAACTAAACTTTCTTGCGTAAACAGAGGATTGGCTAGAAATATTGCATGCCATGATAGGTTGATCTTGTATAAACAAAGTTGCCATGTGGATTCGTTTTTTTAAACTTTTATACTTATGCTTATACTTATGCTTAAACTTGTATACTCGCCTTTGCTTTCGCATTGAACTTTATTTTTAACATGTTACAGGATGAAGATGATGATGCTATGAAACAAAGTAGCGTTGATGCCTAGATACACATATAGACGTTTAGGTTTAAATGTTGTATCAATTTTGCTTACGTCGTTATGTATTTCTTTTGAACTTGTTGTTATTTGGGTTTATGTAATGTTGACAATTTGAGATTATGAAATGAAATGGGAATTATTTAATTATTGTTACATAAGGGTTATGAAGTCTCTTGCAATCTTCACACTTCGTCTCATCCCGATCTTTCCGCCATTGGTTGGGGTGTGACAGATTGGTATCAGAGCCATAACTATAAGGAATTAGGTAGAATTGCCATGTTCGACCTAGTCTATAGTAGGAACCATATTTTTACCATTCTTAATACTTGCTTAAAATGTTATTCTCCCTACTTTGCTTCTTTCTCTTCTTTTGGTCCTAATATTTACATGGTGTCTTTCCTAAGACATTTTACACAATACACATGAAGACTTGAAGACACTCCTATACAAAAGAGACGAGTTTACCAAAATAGGCGTGAAACCCACAATTTGGTAAACGAATCTCATGCTACCTCAAACTATTTTTGCACGAAATTCCACCATTAAGCTAGGAGTGAAATCCACAACTTAATGGTAATTTCCAATTCAAACTTTAGTGGACCCTCGTCAAAGTGTTGAAATTATATTTTGACCCGACGGGTACCAACCACATTTAGGGTACGAAATCGTAAAGATATGGGTGAAACCCGCAACTCGTCGATTAAGTCCCATTCCTCGATTTTCGATCTCGCCAAAGTCCCGATTGTTTCGATCGATTAGAGACGTGTAATAACTGGAAGGGTAAGATACTTTGGAATAGTCGATCGAAACAATCGCTTCTCGACGAGAGTATCTTACCTGTAGGCCAAAGCACGTTTTCTCTAGTTCAAAAGGACTTTCAACCCACTTTGGAATAGTCGACGTTTCTCTACCCGAAACAATCCTGTGTTTTATGAGCCTCTTTTTTATGTGATTCAATGTATATGTGATTTTATACTTGTACCTCGTTCGTTTCAGAAATCGTTACACAATTCGCACGTCTCGCGCAATCAAAAACAATAATAATCCTCGCGAAGAAACTAAATTTATACTCATTTCATGCATTCATACGTGTTTATACTTGTTGAATACTTGTTGAAATCATGCTAACTATGTGAATCTTACATGATACGTCACACTTACATGCTTGAAACTTGCAAACTTGTCTTGAATTTAAGATCAAGTCTCATCCATTCCTTCTGTTTCCATCCTTAGATGTCGTCCAGCGGTGCATCAAAGAGAACCAAGTCAAAGAAGGGTTCAACTTCCAACACCATGTCACAAAAGGATTGCATGAGATTCATGGCCAAGCAATTTGCTAAGGTCCTACCTGAAATTGTTAGCAAGATTCAGCCAAACACCGATTCACCGCATGGCTCTGTCGACTCAAAGGCAGACAAACCCAAATCGACCTTCCAGTTTAAGCAATTCATCGCTTGTAAACCCTTAGAGTTTACTAGCAAAAATGGCGCTACCGCCATGATGAACTGGTTTGATGCAATCGAGCTTACCTTCCAGCAAAGTGGTTGCCCTGATGAACTAAGAACTTTGAATGCAACTGGGGTGTTTCGTGATAAGGCACTCGAATGGTGGACGACAGAACGCAACAAGAGGGGAAACGAGGTTGCACATGCTATGCCTTGGGGCGATTTCAAACAGCTTATGAGAGACCACTTCTGTCCTCCTCACGAACTCCAAAAATTAGAGAACGAATTTTGGAACCTTACTCAGAAAGGGAGTGACATGGATGACCTGATTACGCGCTTTAAACAACTCAGTGTCCTCTGTCCTGGACAAGTTGAGACCGACCCCAAGACCATAGCCAAATTCGTTCGTTGTGTTGCACCTTCCCTAACAAACCACCTTGCCTCTGCCAATCCCTAAACCATTGAAGATGCTTTTCGTATAGCCATCGAACTTAACAACAACTGTGTTCTTCATGGGACCTTTGACAAGGCTCCAACGAAGAGTGCACGCCAAGCTACGATCGACACTGCTACTGATGAGCCCTTACCCTCCCAAACGTCCAGGAAAAACCAAGGCAAGAAGCGGAAGGCTTCAAGCCAAAATTGTGCGGTCGTCACTCCGCCAAACCCACAACCCTTACAAGCCTTAGCCGTCGTTGCACCCGCAAACACCGAACCACCAAAACAAGGTTATGTTGGAACCCATTCCAAATGTACCACCTGCCTGTTTCATCATCCTACCAATGTACCCTGTCCCAAATGTGCCAAGTGTCAGAGGTATGGTCATTTTGCTAACTATTGCCGAAACTCCCCGCAAGCTCCAAATGCCCCTGTGCGAGCATGTTTGAAGTGTGGCGATCCCAATCATCTCGCCAATGTCTGTCCCCAGCGTTATCAACCTCCACAACAGCAGCAGCACCAACAGCAACCGCAGCAGCAGCGACCGCCACAGCAGCAACAGCAAGCTCAACAGCCTGCTAGAGGCCGAGCTTTTCTCCTCACTACTGCTCAAGCTCAAAACGCGAATGATGTCATTACTGGTACGTTCCTTGTGAACCATATTTATGTTTCTTGTCTATTTGATACTGGCGCCGATAAAAGTTTTGTGTCGATAGAATTCGAATCCTTGCTTAAGTGTAAACGCTCCAAGTTGCCAAAATCTTTCGTTGTCGAGGTCGCTAATCGTAAAACCGTCACTGTCGATTCCGTTCTCTCCAATTGTTCTTTAATCCTTAACGATCATACGTTTTCAATCGATCTCATACCTATGCAAATGGGTAGTTTCTACGTCATAGTAGGTATGGACTGGCTTAGGCGAGTTCGCGCTGAAGTTGTCTGTTCTGAGAAGTTTATTCGCCTACCTCTTCCAAACGGTGACTCCCTACACGTCTATGGTGAAAAGCCTTCTCAAGGCCTTAAGCTTATGTCGTGTATCAAAGCAAAGAAATGCTTACGCAAGGGTACCTTCGCCTTTCTCGCCCACATTGTGGAAAAGAGGGACAAAGGCCCAAGCATAAGCGACGTTCCCGTTGTACGTGACTTCCCTGATGTGTTTCCCGACGATCTTCCTGGTCCGCCTCCTGCTCGCTCTGTCGACTTTCGAATGGATTTAGTGCCTGGCGCAACGCCTGGCACTAAATCTCCTTACCGCTTAGCACCCTCCGAGATGCAAGAACTCTCGAGTTAACTCCAAGAGCTTCTTGATAAAGGCTTTATACGCCCTAGTACTTCTCCTTGGGGCGCTCCTGTTTTGTTCGTCAAAAAGAAAGATGGGTCATTCCGAATGTGTATTGACTATCGGGAGCTCAACAAGCTTACCATCAAGAACCGATACCCTCTTCCGCGCATCAATGATCTCTACGACCAGTTGCAAGGCGCGACCTGCTTTTCAAAAATCGATCTTCATTCTGGGTATCATCAACTTCGAGTTCTCGAATAAGATGTGCCTAAAACTGCCTTTCGTACACGTTATGGTCACTACAAATTCGTGGTCATGCCCTTTGGTTTGACCAACGCACCTGCTGTATTCATGGACTTGATGAACCGCGTGTACAAAGTGTATTTGGACCGTTTCGTGATCGTTTTCATTGACGATATTCTCATCTATTCCAAGACTCAAGAAGAGCATAAACAACACTTGCGTCTTATCCTCGAACTTCTTCGTGCTGAACGTCTATACGCCAAATTCTCCAAGTGCGAATTTTGGTTAAAAGAGGTTCAATTCCTTGGTCATACTGTCAACGAACTTGGTATTCACGTTGACCCCGCTAAAATCGAAGCTGTGAAGAATTGGATCACACCGAAATCTCCAACCGAAATTCGTTCGTTTCTTGGTCTTGCTGGTTACTATCGTCGCTTCATCTCCAACTTTTCGAAAATCGCTGTCCCTTTGACCTCCTTGACTCAAAAAGAGAAACCTTTTGTTTGGGGTCCCGAGCAAGAGGAGTCTTTTCAAACGCTCAACGACATGCTATGCAATGCTCTTATCCTCACACTTCCTGATGGGAACGACGACTTCGTCGTATATTGCGATGCTTCCCGCCTTGGTCTTGGTTGTGTGCTTATGCAACGAGACAAGTTCATCGCTTATGCGTCAAGGCAACTCAAAATACATGAGTAAACTATACTACTCACGACCTTGAACTTGGAGCAGTTGTTTTTGCGTTGAAGATTTGGCGACACTACCTTTATGGTACTAAGTGTGTGGTCTTCACCGACCATACGAGCCTTCAACACATCTTCGATCTAAAAGAACTGAACATGCGTCAACGTCGTTGGGTTGAACTATTAAATGACTACGACTGCGAAATCAAATACAACCCAGGTAAAGCGAACGTAGTAGCAGACGCCCTTAGTCGTAAAACTCATGTCAAAAGTATCCGTTGTTTCCAACTCGTCCACGATCTTCAGAATCGCATACGTGAAGCTCAATATTCATCTGTTAACGAGGGTAACCTCTACAACGAGATGAAATGTGGTGCTGAAAACAGTCTCGTGTCCAAACCTGATGGTATTTTATACTATCTCAATCGTATCTGGATTCCTAATCACGATAATCTTCGCAAGTTCCTGATGAAGGAGGCACATAATACGAAGTATTCTAGTCACCCTGGTGCCGACAAGATGTACCATGATATGCGTACGTCCTATTGGTGGCCTGGAATGAAGAAGGATATAGCCACTTTCGTCTCGAAATGTCTCACGTGTTCAAAGGTGAAAGCTGAACATCAACGTCCCTCTGGCTTACTCGAACAACCAAGGATTCCTATCTGGAAATGGGAGAGCATTGCCATGGATTTTATGACTAAGCTCCCCCGTACTTCTTCTGGCCATGACAGTATTTGGGTGATCGTTGATCGATTAACCAAGTCAGCTCACTTTCTTCCCATCCGTGAAGATTTCAAAGTCGTGAAATTGGCCAAAATCTACGCTGATGAGATCATCTGCCGCCATGGTATTCCCGTTGACATCATTTCCGATCGTGACGCTCGTTTTACGTCTCCCCTTTGGCAAACTTTTCAATCTGCTATGGGTACTGAACTTAACCTTAGTACTGCCTTCCATCCTCAGACAGACGGTCAAACCGAGCGTACTATCCAAACCTTAGAGGATATGCTTCGTTCATGCGTAATAGATTTTGGGGGCAACTGCGATACACACTTTCCCTTGATCAAATTCTCGTACAATAACAGTTATCACACGAGTATTAAAATGGCACCTTTTGAAGCATTGTATGGTCGCAAGTGTCGTTCGCCTATTTGTTGGCACGAGATTGGTGACGCTCAAATCACTGGTCCCGAGCTCATACAAGAGACGACGGACAAGATTTTACAGGTTCGAGACAACTTACTGAAAGCCAGGCACTGGCAAAAGATCTACGCCGATGAGGATCGCGAAACGAAGGAATTCGAGACAGGTGACTTCGTGCTTCTCAAGGTATCCCCTTGGAAGGGCGTGGTTCGATTTGGCAAGAAAGGGAAATTCGCACCTCGCTACGTTGGTCCTTTCAAAATTCTCAAAAGGATTGGCAAGGTTGCGTATAAACTGGACCTGCCTGAAGAACTCAACAATGTACACCCTGTCTTCCACGTATCCAACTTGAAGAAGTGTCTAGCTGACGAAGGACTACACGTCCCTCTTGAAGACTTACAAGTCAACAAAACACTTCACTTTGTGGAAAAACCGGTCAAAATCATGGACCGAGGAGCCAAGCAATTGAGGCGCAGTCGAATTCCTATTGTCAAGGTTCGATGGGAAGGAAAACGTGGCGCTGAATTTACTTGGGAACTCGAGAGTGATATGAAGGCGATGTATCCACATCTTTTCCCTAAGTCTTCCTCAATTTCGGGACGAAATTCCCTAAAGGAGGGGAGACTGTAACGCCCCACTTATTTGTACTTTCCTTTTATAGCAAGTCTTGTTCGTATTTCTATTTTTGGAAACCTTGTGTTCTTGTAATCGTCCTTTCTTTGTAACCATTGTAAAATCTGAGACTTGGATCATGAATAAAACTCGTATTTTGTTAATTACATGTTATACATACTTTATATATATGCTCATACATCCAATTTCGTGGAACAATTTATGCTTATTCGTAATTCTTGGAAACTATGTGGTAAACTTGTAAATACATGAAACTTATGCATAAAACGTGTTTCGATCATAAACGACACTTACATACGATCCACATACGCATAATTATACTTGGTTTATACTCCTCATACTTAAATTTATCTCAAATTAGGTTTTTGTGGCAAATATAGTCCTTAAATGCCCTAAAACACTAAAATAACAACTTTGGGGCTGAATTGTAATAAATGAAACTTAAATTCCGGAACATTAAGTTCAGGCGGCCCGCGACCAGGACCCCTGATCCTTTACGCGGCCCGTATAGACCTCATATCTGCAGGAAACGTAATCAGCAGCAAATCTACACGATTTTGCACGAAATCCCAAGTTCTAGCACTCCCCAATCACCTCTAATCCACCTCTAAACACCTCCAATCATGTCTAACCTCTTCCACTATAAATACACACCTCCTCCAAGCATTTTTACACTTTCACAACTCTCTACAGCTCACAAATTCACTCTCTAAGCTCTTGCAAAACATGATTTCGGGCAGATTCATACTCTTGCACTAAAGTGAGTATAACTTGCTCATTTCTCCACCAAATCACTTGGTTCTCCTTCCTACTTCCTTGGATAATCATGGGGCTTGATTCCTTGGTTTCTCCTTGGAGAAATCAGACCTGGAATTGCCCTGAAAATGTCCATAAACTTTCTGTTATGTTTTAATTCTTTCAAAACTTGTTTAAACTTATCAAACTTGAGTCTAACTCATCTCAAACCTATGTCCTAATGCTTACAACCTATCTTATGGTTGGTTAAGCTTAAAAACAAGGTTCAGACATACAACATCAGAGGTTAAATCTTAAATAAATTCTGTTTTTGTTAGGGTTTTAACCCACAAGTCATGTTTAAGTTCAACTTGATGTAGGAGTGATTATGGAACAACTTGGGTTTTTCCAACATAAAATCCCCACATGATTTGATGATTTCTCATAGCTTAGATTGTTTATATTATTGTACTAATCTTAGTTCATGACCCTCCTTGTTTGTTCTTACAACAAGTGTAGTGGTGAACACATACGAGGTGCCTAAATGGAAGCTTGTTCTTCCTACCTCCTACATGACTTCTATGACACATATTGAGGTACCTAAATGAAGGTATAATCTTCTACCTCATGCTTGAAATACTTGAACATTTAGACCTATTGATATACATACCACATAACCTAAATAATACCTACGTACATTCGAACCTTTGATATTGAATTCATGTTCAATTGTCAAAATAGTAGAATATCATCTAAGACCTAAACCTTGTTATGATTCTAATGAGTGTTCAACTCATGAAAACATTATAACCCTCGTGGTTTCACAGTGTCATACAAGTGTTATGTGTCAAGGATGATTATTTTGATATAATACTTTCATGACATTTTTAGTTCCGAATCCTTAATCTTCCGAATTCCCCAAACTCATACACTTTGTTCCTTTGTGTAGAAGGGCAAGGTGCTCCGACTAGCTAATCCAACCATCATCTTACTCTCGGATTCTCAAGTTCAAGACTTGCAAAACCGTGAGTATAATCGCAACCCCCTTTTTATGTTTACCACTTTTGGGGTGTAACATGTTACCTTATTAAAAACACACTTAAACTTATTCTTTATGCAATGCACGAAAACAATCCTTATACATGAATACTATGTTATGATACTTGATGCTTACGTGGACCATACTTATGTGATATGTTTTAGTCATTAGCTTTCACGAGTCTCCATTTGACATGTATAGCGCTATAGGAGTAACGCACCGCCCCCTTTAAACTTGGGTCATGTTGAATTAACTAAACTTTCTTGCGTAAACAGAGGATTGGCTAAAAATATTGCATGCCATGATAGGTTGATCTTGTATAAACAAAGTTGCCATGTGGATTCGTTTTTTTAAACTTTTATACTTATGCTTATACTTATGCTTAAACTTGTATACTCGCCTTTGCTTTCGCATTGAACTTTATTTTTAACATGTTACAGGATGAAGATGATGATGCTATGAAACAAAGTAGCTTTGATGCCTAGATACACATATAGACGTTTAGGTTTAAATGTTGTATCAATTTTGCTTACGTCGTTATGTATTTCTTTTGAACTTGTTGTTATTTGGGTTTATGTAATGTTGACAATTTGAGATTATGAAATGAAATGAGAATTATTTAATTATTGTCACATAAGGGTTATGAAGTCTCTTGCAATCTTCACACTTCGTCTCATCCCGATGTTTCCGCCATTGGTTGGGGTGTGACAATATAGCTGTTGCAAGCTGTACAACCCAACTGCTTTGGCTTCAAAATCAGTTGCTGGATTTTGGTATCATTGCCCTAAAGACACCACTCATGTTGGACAGCCAGGCATTAGAAAATATCATCAAAAATCCAGTATCCCAATCAACCACCAAGCACATTGATATCAGACATCACTTTGTGAGGGATTCCTATGAAAAATGTTTGATTTCTCTGCACCATGTTCCAACTAAAGATCAGCTGGCAGATGTATTAACCAAAGCATTAGACACATCCACCTTTCAAAGCTTGATCTCTAGGATTGGCATGCTAAACATGAAATAACAAGCAAAATCTTGTTTTTCTATGAATAAAAGCATTAAAATGTTTTCAGAAAATCAAAAATTCATCCTTAAAAATAGCAAAAAAATGAAATTTTCATTAAATCCTAAAAGTCTGTCATAACCACTGTTTTGTTAAAACATCTGTTCTGTTAAAAGTTGTCCACTGCTGAAAGTCAACCCCTGTTCTCTCATTTCCTTGGTAATCACTATTGTTCAAAATTAGTGTTTTCAACCACTAATAGCTATCCACTGATAGTTAAAATCATCCACTGTTTTCATTGTACCGTTACAACCACTGATATTGCTCCATCAGTGGTTTCATAAAACAACTGTCTTCCATTACTCATCAGGGGTTGGCATGTGGACAGTACATAGCGGTCAGATCTTTTTGTAACCGCTGCCACGTCAGCATTCACTTTTTCCGGTATAAAACCCTGAGCAAAACCCCCCAAACAGGGTTTTTACTGTCGAATCGAATTCAAAAATTCCTTTCTCAAAGCAGTTATCATCCATCTCTCTCAAATCATTCTAATCATTCTCCATTCTTCTTCTTCACAATGACAAAATCAAAGTCTTCCTCTTCTGAAAAAACCACTAAAAAAGACATTGAAATTCCATATAAAGCTCCGCACAATTACTTGGGTCTACACACATAACCCACCAACATCGAAACCTACAACTCCATCATTGATACCATGTCGTCTTCAAAGTACAAAACTTTGTTGACTGCGGATGCTCCGATTTACCTGAAAACCCAAAGAGAATTCTGGAAAAATGCCACACTTGAATCTCAAGATGAGACGGTCATAGCCATCAATTCCTCAGTAATGGGTAAAAAGGTCAAAAATACACCACAATCCATTTCAGAAGTATTTGAACTCGATGATCAGCAAGGTAAAACTTCTTTTCCCAAAAACGAGTATCAAATTGATTTTCTTGAGAGGGGGTATGCTGAAAAAATGAGAAAGGACACCTTACAAAAAGGTAACTTTCCTCCTGCAACAAGATTTTTATTCATACCCTCTTGATGTGTGTTTAAAATAAAACAACTGCTTTTAATGCGATACCATTAAAGATCCAATACCTGGGATATGCTATTTTACAAAATGAAAATTTTAACTATTCCCAGGAGATCTTTGATGATTTGGTTAAAAATGTGACCAGCAAATCATTTTTATTATTTCCAAGATTCCTAAGTTTCTACTTTCAAAAGAAATTTAGAAAGGATGATGCTAATGTGCTCATTCAAGGTGACTCTTTTCAAATAAATGGCTTAACACCTGAAACTTTTACAAGATTAGCAAAGCCTTCTAAAACAAAAGCAGAGGCTCCTGAGCAGAATTTAGTAGCTACCACTGCTCCTCGGGCAACTGCTGCTGACCCCGCTGCTCTAGGTGATCACAGCAGCAAAACAACTGCTGTGAAACCCACACCTAAAATTACCAAAAAGCCAAGATAAAAGAAAACACAAAAGCCCCCCAAACCTACAAAAAAAGACAACTCTGGAAGATGAGATCCCAGAGCAACTGCCAGTGACAACACAAAAGTCACTAGAAACCACTGTTGCTACTTCCTCACAGCAGATGGTAGAAAGATCTCAACCCATGCCTCAAACTCCTCCTGCTTCTTCTCAAAAAGAACATGTTGTAAGAACAGGGACACCACAATATGATGCTCTGGAATCACTTGCTTCCATCATCCACAGCCAACTGCCCGGGGCAAATTCTCTTTCCACACCCAACCTCACTGCCACAATTTCCCCACAAACAAAAATATTGGTGGATGTTCTTGATTTGAATCAGGAACAAACTAGTCCTTCTCAATCACCTGTCAATGAGAACATACCTCAACAAGTGACTGGGTCTGATGTTTCAATCAGTGCTAACCCACCGACAACACCTGAGGAGGTTACACCCCTTGAGTTACAAGTAACTCTTGGTGGTAGTTCAAGTGAAGCAGCCACTACAAGTGCTGAACCCACTGGTTTGCATTTGGACAATGGTTACATCCATAAGACTTCCTTGAACGCAATTTGTTCTCTGGGAACCCTTGTCTATCTAGTATTCACTGGATCACTAAAACGTGTTTCTCAATTTGAAGGAAGAAGTCCCCAGTTCCAAGACAAAGGGGCATCACTGGATGATTTTTGGAGTACACTCCCTGAGTTAACCACTATTACAACCACTACAAGTGGGAAATCAGATGATCCCATTAAGTTGGGTGATGGTTTAATGTACCGAGAATTGACGGATAGAGTTGACAAAGTAGATACTTCTGGTGTAGAAATCAAAGAAATGCTGCAACAGTTGTTGAAAGTTCAAAAGGTACCACCCACTGCTGCACCAACTCCAACAGCTGCTCCATCATCTTCTCCTACTTCAGATGAGCTGTGGAGTTTATTTCAACCACTGCTCCATCATCAAAGAGAATAAGCTGATCAACAACATGAGATACAAGTTCAAAAGATCAGAAATCTCATGGAAGCAAGATTTAAAGACACCCAGGCAGATATCAAGGCAATAAAGGCCCATTTACAAAACACCACTGGCACTGCTCCTCCCTCTATCATTTTTGTAGAAGAACCACCACCAGCTGATGCCAAAAAGGGGGAGAAAATAAAGCAGTGGAAGAAAAAGGGTTATGATGATGGTTTGTATATTGCACTAGACAATTCCTGCATGCTTGCAGACATCCCTTCGCCTGATGGCTCCAAAAAGATTGATATCACTACAAATGCAATTGCTAATGCAAAAGCAAGTGTAAAAAAGGATAGGGAGGCTAAGGATAAAGCCAGGTGGGTACAGGAGAAAAGAGCTTTTATGGAGCTGAATGAGCAGGGTATTTCTGAGCCTAAGGATGATGAAAATCCTGAGCCAAAAAGAAAGCAGCCCATTAGAAAAGTGAGGCAACCCAAACACACACCATCCAGACCCACAAAGCAAACTCCTAAAACTACCAAAAGCTCCAAACATCAATCTCCTAAACCAACAGTTGTTAAAACTCCTGTTGTACCAATAGCTGTTGATACTCCAATGGTTTCAACAACTGCTAGCCAAACAACTGCCACCACTTCAACACACACCACAACCACTGCTTTACCACCACCACCAAAAATACCATCACCACCAAAAACAATTTCATCACCACCATCACCTCCTGCCAAAAAGCTGAAGACAGCTGATGACACATCATCAGTTGTAATGACATCAGTGGTTGAAACACCAGTTGTTTCAACAACTATTAGTCAGCCACCTTCCACTACAATAACCACCACTCAAATCACCACCACTGAACCAACCAAAACATCATCAGCCTCTCCTCAACCAAAAAGGAGAAGGATAATTCTGAAAGATGATGATTCTCCACCACCACCAACATCTTCACAACCTTTGCCACTTGTTACTATTCCAAACCCTGTTCCTCTTTCTTCAGCTCAAATTCAAAAACCAAACACAGCTATCACTCCTTCAGGTGTCCAGTATCCTTTAGAGCTTATAGCGGTCAGAGAAGAGATCAAATCCTTCTACTTTGAAGATGACCCTGCTAAAAGGAGTTTACCATCTGTTGAAGGATATCCAGGCGTAGCAACATTGAACAATACTTGAAAGTTAAGGCTCAACAAGTAGAGGATATCTCCAAAAGAAACTCACAAGGAAAATCTGACAAAGAAATTCAAAGGCATTATCAATTTCTGCTCACACAAGTCAGAACCTTGGAGTAGTTTGCAAAAAATCTATGTCAGAAGAATGTACCTGATAAGGTACTAGAGCTGAAGAGGATGAAGGAGGAACTAATCGCTGCTGATTTTGGGTCTAAAAATCAAGTGTCAAGGTGGAGAGAAGACAAAGTTAGGGCCAGTTACAAAAAGTTGGAGGAACTAAGAAAGAAAAATCCAAAAATTCCACAAAAACCTAACTATCCTGAAGAAGAGGTTTCAACAAGACCACCAAAACTGCAAGTCAGAAGAGCCACTGCTCCACCTGGTGCACTCCTTTATCAAAGAAGGAGACAACAGCAGATGGATGCAGAAACACCAGAGGATCAAGCAGCTGGTGATGAAGTTTTAAAAATGGTTCTCAAACAAATGATGGCTGACATTCCTGAACTTGCTAAAGCTCAAAGCACTGCTCAGTCAGTCATCACCAGGCCATCATCTCCAAATTCCTCTTCTAATAAAAATCTCCCAAGAAACCCACTGGATTCAAAAATACTAAAGTGGAAAACTGATAAACAGACCCACGTATTGACCCTGATCAAATCCAGTGGAGAAGTGAAGAAAATATCAAGGGAACAAGCACTAGGCCTGAGTGTTGAAGATCTGCAGGATCTCTTTGATCTTACACTTTGCAGGGATGAAGATGACATAGATGCCTTAGACTTTGAGTTACAACTCAAAGGGCAAATAAGGGAACTGTTGATGAGGCAATAAAGTTCCACAATAATGAAGGGTTTTGGCATCATCTGTTCCAGGGGGAGATTGTTGGGATTGAACCCTACCGGAGGAACAGATTGATTAAAGCCAAAACTGGATCAGAGCAGTGGATCAAGAATAAGCAGTGGATGTATACAAGTCTCTCCCTTTGAAAGTGATTCTAACAACTGATGACCTCGATCCACTGATACTTTACAACATCTGCTGACTTACAACTGCTGATCAAGTTAAAAGACTGATGAAGACTAAAGCCTGTTGATCAATCTACTGCTATGGGTCAAGCACTGTTGAATATATCAAGTACTGCTGGAGTCACAACAGTGGAAGGATAAAGCAGTAGTTTAGTCTTTCTTATGTAATGTATTGTAATCAGTAGTTAGCATAACAGTGTTTGTATTAGATCAGTATTTAGAGTTTGTTAGGAGGTTAGATGTCACTTTCATGGTGACGTCAGCAAAGATGCCACAGTGGTTTGAGCGTGCCTATAAATAAAACAGTACACTGTACTGTTCTATTTGCTCTTCTTCACTTTTCTTCCTGTACGAACAAACACTGTGAGCTCAGGCTGAGGGGGAGTTTGTTACATGCATGCAAAGTTGTAATCAGTGATTGGAATAAATTTAATCATTCGGTTCAATGTTCAAAATGTGTGTTGAAAGCATTTCTCTTGTTTGATTTTGTGCAAAGTTTACTTCCATTTTTTTCCGCTGCAATTACTTGTTCCTTTTCATCTTAAATCAAACGTAAAACACAATCAATCCAAACTCAGATCCTAACAATATCAGCAAAATATCAACACTATACATCATCCCCTTCATCACAATTAGCAAGATTCAATCCACAACAAAAACTCTAGTTACTAATCGAACACTTATATGACCAATTCCACATTAAAACACAATTTCTAGCAACCTAGCATACAAGTATTCTCACAAACACCAACGATTAATTAAGCAACAAAAACGCAGCCATGCATAAACAGAACTTAAAACCCCAAAATAAACAACAACACTAACCGAAGAAAGATGCGAGAGAGAGATAGAGCTCGAACGAGGGAGAGGGTGTTAGTTGCATTTTTAGGCACGTTTTTATAGCATATGTATATTAAATTTCATCACATATCATGCATATTTCATAGTCATATCTCATTATTTGTGAAACACGTGTTTTTGTGGAATGGAATCTACTTTGGTTGGTTTTTGGTTGATATTGTAGGTGCGGAGCGCTTGCTAAGGAAGACATAGGAGTCGGAAAGAGTTGGAAGGATTTTTTTAAGGCAAATGTTTCAAGACGAGAGCTATTGGTCTTGAAAGAAGCAAGTTGAAGTGATAAAATTAGACGAATGTTGAAAAAGAACGTAATTGGTCGATGGTTTATTCTAATTTGTTAACATAAAAATTATGAATATGATTAATTGGAGATTGATGAGAATACCAAGATATGGTACGTTGGCCTTCAAGTTCATTCATCTTTGTGTATTTGGATAAATCAAAAAAGTGCGCTTTTATGGAAGTTAACTCATAAAAGCTACATAGAATTAAATTGGACAAGTGAAACAAGGCTTGGGGCCCAGCTGGCAATACAAAGGATATCAACAACTTGGAGGGTTACTTGGAAAATATATT
Organism: Helianthus tuberosus; assembly: GCA_030545235.1. Lineage (NCBI taxonomy): Eukaryota > Viridiplantae > Streptophyta > Magnoliopsida > Asterales > Asteraceae > Helianthus > Helianthus tuberosus. The sequence goes on along the minus strand of CM060420.1, from coordinate 22,179,384 downwards.
ATTTTTGAACGACAGTAAGAAGCAAGATATCGGGGGACTGGACGGCTGAAAAAAAAGGATCGAAAGAAGGCATTTTTCTTTGGTGATTTTCTAGAACAATTTGTTTAGTAAGTTTAAGTTTTGGATGTTTGTTTCATATTTTCTACTGATTGTTATAGCCACTATGTCCGGCTAGACCTTTATAGTTTCAACATCGGGGCGTATTTTCTTTGTTTTGGTTCATAAACTTATGTGAAACGAGCACGTTTGATCCTATTATTTTAGTGGTTTGTTTGTGTGATTCTTGTTTTTAATACGGATTCAATCCGGAAAATATTAGATTGTTAGTAAACCTGATCAATTTATTAATTTTTCTAATAAAGTTCATCAAGATTTTTGTCTCTAATCAGATTTTAAGTTTTGATAAAAGGAACAAATAATGGTTCAAGTTTGTCTATGAATTTGAATTTATTATAGAATCATACAATATAATTAGACACTCCGAACGGTGTGAGTGTTTGATTGTAATTGATACTTCTATCCCGCAACCCGCACGCTAAAATCCGAACGGCGTGAGTTTAGAGTAGCGGGTTGGCTCTAATCAACGAACGGCGTTTGGTTAGACATTAGATAGAGTGGATGTCCGAACTGCGTGACGTCTAGTGTCGATACAAACTATTATTTAAAAAGGATCATTGCACCGTGACCGTTAATGATCGTAAGTCGAACCGAATAAAGAAATTGCCCTGGTGTTGAAATTAGTTTTTACATTTGAATTTTTTCCAACCTCACTCAATAGCTTTTCTTTTCAATCTAAAAATTAGAAATTGTTTTTACATTTTAGTTAAACTAAAAACCCCCATTTTAAAACAACCGTATCTGTGTTTAAAACGTTTTGCCATAATTCGTTAATCTGTATCCCTGTGGACACGAACTCTACTTCCACTCATACTAGTAGTTTTCTTATTATTTTATTTGCTGGATTCGACACCCAACAAATTGGCGTCGTTACCGGGGATGTAACACCTGTGCCTCCACGGCCATCAAACAAATACCAAACCAATGAAATATTGTATTTCATACTTGGGATTTGTAAAAATATGTGTATCATTTGCACATATCAATTCTTGTTCAATTTCAAACTCTAAATCGCTTTCTGGAAGGTTATACGCGCACTGATGCGTAAATATAACCAGTTTAAATGCAACAAACACTCCGGAATAGTGACATAGGCTTAACATACCTTAAATAACCTTTACATAACTTAGATATAAGTTTTGGAAGGTTTGGTGTGGTGAAATCAAAGTTTAATCGCTTACAGGGACTAAAGTTGACAAACTGCGAAAGTATGCCAATTTGAACTGTAACAGACATTCCGGAACATGACCATAAGTTAAACATACCATAAATATCCTTCACATAGCTTAGAAATAAGCTTTGAGGTGTTCGGTATGCTAAAATAAACTTTTGTGTCATTCAGGGACTAAAAGCGCCAAAAAGTGCACAAGTTTGCATTTTTACGCATAACTTACGTTCTGAATACATCCGGACATCCAAAAATTTATGTAAGCACTATAATATTTTATTTTAGTGTTCGGCATAAGAAAAATCCATTCGTTTCGTCATTTGGATCGTTTTTCGCGCTTATGCGCATTCCGTCGTAATTAAGCGAACATCGCGTTCGTACGGCTAAACGAACCGACATCCGAGATATTTTTGAACACATTTTAAGTTCCCTATACTTTAACTTCATTTTAGAGCTTTGAAATGGGGTTAACGGGCCTTAAACGTGTCAAAAATGGGCTGAATGCATGACAGGGACCAAAAGTGTAAATCTGCCAAACTTGGGCCTAGCGGTGCGCTACACTTATAGCGTAGCGGTGCGCTAGGGGTCTGCTGACCAGATTCAGAGTTTTTAAACAGCAGGCTGCAGCTGTTTGATCCTCCACCACATGTTCCCAATTGCCTAGTCATGATGATAAGAACCATTTTAAGCTTCCATAAGGTTCCGACAAGTGTACGGGTTGGATCATGGCACGTTTTCCATGGAACGATCTTAACGGTTCGGGTATTCCTATAAATACCCAACCCACACAACCTCATTTTGCACAAGAATTCTGATTTGAGAGCTCTAAGTTGAAACCATTGTTTCATACCTGAGTTCTTGGATCGGGATTAGCATTCGGGGACCCTTCGTAAGTATTCTTTCGTTCTTTTCCTTATTTTTACTGCTTTTCGAGTCAGAAAGTCAAACTTTGTTTGACTTTCAGCGTTGACCAGTAATGGTCAATGCGAAGTTCGTTTGAACTTCGCAACGTGAGTGTAATCACGTTGGTTATAGTCCCTTGGGACTATGCCCACTGATTACCACGTTGTCTAGGGTCGTAGGGTAGGCGATCTAATAAATCGCCTATACCTTCGAACCCGACCCAGTTTGGTCGATCATTAGGATCCGACCAAATACATTAGGTGACCATAGTAGGTAGGGAATAACCTTCCGAGGTTATACCCTATGGTCACATCGTTTGAGTAGTTGTATGATAGGTAGTTTATAAGCCTTAGGTAAATTACCAGAATACCCTTTTCATTTATAATTGGTAATTAAGCATATGTAACCTAAACTTTTGTCACATAACTGATTATGTAACATGTTTAGGCATATAACACTTGTCATAGGACTAGTTAGACGGTCCGAACGCGTTTCACGCGCACGACACGTTAAAGTAGCATATGTTACCTTAATGGGTCGCGATGGGTCGAAAGCACTTAGGTTAGGTTTCATGTAGTATGTAGGCCTAGTTAAACCATATCATATGAGTTCCAATACTCATTTGGTTTACCAAGCCTCATCCTATCCGATCTCCCGATTTAGGTTCGGTTTATTTATATAGTTATCAGATTTGCCGATTGATTCCGTGCTTCCTCTAGCTTTGCTTGGTTGTTGTTCAAGACCTCTAAGCAATCTCAGGCGAGTACATTATTCCCCTCTTTTACTGTTTTCAACTGTTTTGGGGTGACTCATATGTGCTAAAAGTTTTCGATGTTATAACGATGGTTTCAAAAACGATTAAAACGATTTATACAAAACTAATAACGATTTCAATAAAGTGAACAAACTTGTTGGTTGTAGTTACATAACAAATGACATTCATTAGCAATGATCAAGCCGACCAGTATTAGGTTATGGTACCATAGGATCTGACAAATCCCGTTATTTACTACACCCGTGGTTATGTGTGGGTATGGTAGGTAGCGACTGAATCTGTAATTATTAACTTACCCTATGGAGGTTTGTTAATACGAAAACGAGAAGCGACGAAAACGAGAAGCGACAAAAACGAGAAGCGACGAAAGTCACGAAGGTTTGAATGTTATTAGCGAGACGACCTTATAAGTAGTTTCACGACCTAAAACGAATTAAACGATTTACGATTGGTTTTCACACGATGTTTTAACGATTGGTTAAACGATTGGCTTCAAAGCGATATACGATATTATTTTGGTTATACATATTACATGATTTACATTTGGGCATGAACATCACTTTGGTGGTTTGGTTTGGATTAAGTGATTAAGTAACAATGCGTGTGGAATATGATACAAGCATGGTGGATACGCCGCTGGTACTTCCTATATATAAGTGTTTGTATGGTATTACATATTGTAGCGTTATTTGAATCATTTCAGTTTGAGACATAGAACATTTTATACAAGTAACATACTTTTCACAAGACATTTATTTACAAACAACTTATCTTATACAAACTCATTTTACATGGTTATTCATTTAATCATGCATTATTCTCTTATTTATACATATCACCTGAACTTATTATTTTTCAAACGATTTACAAAGACAAAGCAAATTACAAGGTTCATGACTAAACATTTTCTTAAAACAGAAGTCATGAATCTTATTTTCACAAAACCTATGTACTCGCTAGCATTTCTTTGCTGACCTCGTTTTCACATATGTTTCAGGTATTGTTGAATGATATCGATTGATAAGATGCATGCTCACATAGGACTGGACAAGGCCTTAGTGACTCAATAACAATGATAGACTATGTTTAAATAGTGTATTTAGATTTCAAGACGATGTAATTATTCAATGTTTAATAAAACGAAACACTTTTTGGTATCCATGGTTATGAAACATTAATTCTGTTGCAACACGCCCCGATGTTTCCGTCGTGATTTGTTGTTTTACGCGGTCGGGGTGTGACAGGGGATACGGCAAATTTAATCGTTTTATGCCAAGATCTTTGCGTACAGGTACACCACTCGAGATTGGCCCGGAGATCGAGAAAACAGTAAAGAGATTAAGGAGGCAAGCAAAACAACGAAAGAAGTTAGCAAGCTCCACATCCTCTATATCTTCACCTCCGGTCACCAACAGTTGGCAAGACATACTCTTGTCAAGTGAATCAGAAACCGAAACAAAATCACAATCCCATCAAGAAACACCCACCACTCCACCACACTCACCTATCCATACCCACCAAGAACCAAACTCACCTAAACCGCAAATTCCTGCAGTTACAATGGCAGCTGAACAAACCCTTAGACAGTGGGCAACTCGTGATGTCCCACAACAACCACTTTGCATTAACTACCCTACTGTGGAAAACTTTGTGCTGAAATCCGGACTCATTCATCTATTACCCCTTTTCCGAGGCCTAGAGAATGAAGACCCACACAAGTTCCTCAAAGAGTTTCACGTTGTGTGCTCCGGTATGAACCCACATAACGTCACTGAAGACCAAATCAAGCTAAGGGCATTCCCCTTTGCTCTTCAAGACTCAGCAAAAGAATGGCTATATTACCTACCACCGGGGTCGGTAACTACATGGAATGCACTTGCAAAGCTGTTTCTTGATAAATACTTCCCAGAAGTCAAAGCCTCGATTCTACGCAAGGAGATCATCGGAATCAAGCAACTCAAAAGAGAAGCCTTGCACACTTATTGGGATAGGTTTAAAAATTTGTGTGCTCGTTGCCCGCAACACGGCATAACCGATCACCAACTCCTTCAATACTTTTGTGAAGGATTGGCACCAATGGAGAGACGTTTGATAAACGCGTCTAGTGGAGGGGCTCTACTCGAAAAAACAGCTACTCAAATTAGAGCTTTGATTACCTCCATAGCTGAAGACACCAAACACTCAGCATAAGATGAAGAGTGGTACACCGATCTGCCACACGCAGTCAAGGAAGTGAGGACTCCTCACATTGAAACTCAACTCGCTGAGCTGACAAAAGCGGTCATGCAACTCACCAAGGATAAGAATGCTGAGCCACAAGCACAAGCTTGTGGAATTTGTCTACAATTTGGACACCCCACTGATATGTGTCCCACACTGCAAGAAGATGTTGAACAAGCACAAGCACTTGGAAGCTACCAAGAGCAAAATTCAAGGCAATATGAACAATATCAAGGAAATCAGAATTGGGGACCTCCTAACATGAGTTATCAACAAAGATCCCAACAATATCAGCAACGCCCACCCTTCCAAGGTAATCAACAACAACAAAACTATCAGTCTAGAAAACAACCACTCGCACAACAACAAGCGGGAAGCTCGGGAATGTCTTTAGAGGACATTGTGAAAAGTTTAGCTACTAGCACTCACTCATTCCAACAGGAGACTAAAGCTAGCATCAAGAACTTGGAACAACAAATGGCTCAACTCGCTAGCTCAGTGAGTAAATTAGAGTCTCAAGGTAAACTACCCGCACAAACCGAGAATAACCCAAAGCACAACGTGAGTGCCATTACCTTGAGGGGTGGAAAGAGCTACGACGGTCCGAGTATGCAAGAAGAAGAGGAAATTGTTGTTGAGAAGAAGGACCAAGATAAGATGAAGGTAAAACAACCGGTTGGAAGTGAAATGAAATTTACTCCGATAGCTCCATTCCCCCCAAGACTACGAAGCACAAAGAAGGAGAGGGAAGACCAAGAGATCATGGAGACATTCCGGAAAGTTGAGGTAAATATTCCACTCCTTGATGCCATTAAACAAGTCCCACGATATGCAGAGTTCCTAAAAGAGCTTTGCACATCCAAAAAGAAGCTAAAAGGTAATGAAACGGTAAAGGTAGGTGAGAATGTTTCAGCTGTTTTACAAAAGAGACAACCTCCAAAGTGTAAGGATCCAGGTGTTTTCACCGTTCCTTGTAAATTGGGGAATATCACTGTGCCTAGAGCTATGTTGGACCTTGGAGCCTCTATAAACATCCTACCATACTCGATTTTTAAAACACTTAATGTAGGACTGTTAAAGAGGACCGGGGTAGTCATTCAATTGGCTGATCGATCCATAGTACGCCCAAAAGGTGTATTAGAAGATATATTGGTACAACTGAATGAATTAGTCTTTCCAGCTGATTTTTATGTGCTAGACGTGGAGGGTGATGAAGCCCCAATTTCAAGTTCCATATTATTAGGGAGGCCATTTTTAAAAACCGCAAAGACAAAAAAATGATGTTTATAGCGGCACCCTTTCTATGGAATTTGATGGGGAGGTAATCAATTTTAACATAGATGATGCGATGCGTTATCCTAGTGATGTCTCATCTTTGAATTATATAGATGTCGTTGAACCACTAACTGATGAATGTTTTGAGTTGTCTAAACTTGATGTTCCAGCATTAGTGTCAAATGGAAGTATTGATGAAGCATCGACAAAAGAACTTACTGAAAAGTTCAAGCTTGGGGAGAATCTAAGGGATGTCACCACCCTGGTGGACACACGGAAGAAATCAAAGCACAAAGCACCAAAATTTAAATCACCAAGTATTAACCAAAAGCTTCTTCCGTGTATTGAGCAAGCACCGGACTAACGAAATAAGGTCCAAGTCTAGCCAAAGACGAGAAAGAAAGGCGCTTCGCGAGAGGCAACCCGTGATTTCGTATTGTTCTCTTTTATTTTAATTCAAAAAAAAAATATAAAAAAACAAAAAAAAATTGTTTTTTTTAGTCAAAAGTTTAACCCGACCGGTTGGAATTTTTTTTTTAAATGGCCCAACTGTGTGTGAGTGAGTTTTTGTTTCAGAACCTTGCCCCGGTCGTGTCCGAAATTCTATAAAAATGACCCGGGCGTGTTAGAAATTATTAAAAACATTCAGGTCCTTGACCCGGGCATGTCAAGCCTTCACCCGGCCAGGTGAACATTCTGTGAACAAAACCTTGGAGAGATGTTTAAAGCTGATGTTAATGTTAATAATAATAAGAGTAAACTGCCATTTTGGTCCCTGAGGTTTGGTCGCTTTTGCCACTTTAGTCCAAAACTCAAACTTTTTACATCTGGGTCCCTGTGGTTTCAGTTTTATTGCCATTTTGGTCCAAAAATGAAATCAGGTCATATTTGTCTTATAAAATCCTGCAATTTTTTCCTTTTCCTCAGGGGCAAATCAGGTCATATTTGTCTTATAAAATCTGGTATTAATTTATAAAAAAGAAATGACCATTTTGCCCCTGAGAAAAATGACAAAATAGCAGGACTTTTTAAGATAAATATGACCTGATTTCTTTTTTGGACCAAAATGGCAATAAAACTGCAACCACAGGGATTCAGATGCAAAAAAGTTTGCGTTTTGGACTAAAGTGGCAAAAGTGACGAAACCACAGGGACCAAAATGGCAGTTTACTCTAATAATAATAACCATAAGGAAAATAAAACAAAATAAAAAAATCCCTTTTATCCCCTTTAACCCTAACATCACCCATCGTACTGTACATCATCTTCATCATCCTGAATCCCCAAACATCTACCAGACTGCACTCTACAATCCCCCTTCACCACTCCAAACTACCGCCGGTTATCGTCTTCAACCCTCATCCGCACCAGAACCGCCGGACTCATCACCTCCAACTCCGCCTCCAACCTGAACCGGCCTTCCACATATCAGCCGCTGCCCACCTCCATCCTCTTCACACTTCAACCGCCGGCCGTCTTCAATCACTCACCACATCTTCGTCTCCGGTCGTCGACCACCGCCACCCACCCCGAACCCACCTTCTCCAACCTGAACCCAACCCCAATCGATGCTGGTCTTCGTCTTCAGCCGTCGGACTCGTCTCCGACGTTCACCGACACCACCTTCTACGACTCTGCCCGCATATATGGTATTTAATACTCTCTGGTATGTCTCATGTGAATTCATTTAGATTCAATATGTGAGGCTATTTGGTATGTCTCATTGTGTCTTGATGTTAATTAAAACTTTGAAGATAAATTATATGCAAAGGGTGGTGGCGTTTAATTGTTTATCTGTTTATGAGATATTTGCTACCAGTTTGTGTTGACCGTGTTTTGAAAGCATTGTTAAAGAGAAAAGGGTAGCCCAACTGTCTCAAGATCACCACCGTCCAAGCGTTCGCATAAAACGTCTTCGACCTACGCCACTCCCGCCGCCTTTGTAGATGCCTTCCACATATTTCTCCGAGCCTCGAGGACGATGCTATATCTTAAGCTTGGGGAGGTTGAGATTAGAGGTAATTTCTATGTTCTCATTTTATCTATGCATTACTTAGTTTGTAAATAGTTGCATTTTTCATGTTCATTGCATTTAGGGTGTATATACGTATTGCATTTAGGGTGTATATACGTGCATTAAAAAAAAACGTTTCTGTTCTGCTGAAAATGATTTGTGAAAAATGAGAAATGATATGATTTCTGGCATGTCAAAGATTATGCGTGAAATGGTAACTTTGGGGAAGAAAACATAGATAATTCGGGATGTGTTGATAGGCTCGACCCTAACTTAGGAACGCCAATGTTGTATGCAATAACCTTAATTATATATGTGTTTAGTTTCCCATCTTGATGCTTGTGGTTAAAAATTGATCCCGACCAAAAATCGGTTGAGTTGCATATCCTCTATCACAGACCATGTTCCCCATATCATGACACCTCCGTAATTTCATTGAAAAAAATAAAGAGGTGAAAAATTGACCTCATAGGTTATTATAGTTAAAAAAAAAAAAAAAAAAAAGGAACGGGTAAAAGAGCACAATGTATGCCAAAAATTTGAAAAAAAAAATCGAATTCGAAAAAAAAAATATTTGAGTAAATTAGGGAGAAAAGTCCCGACCCCTTGAAAAACGGAAAAAAAAAAAATAATAACTATCGTGTCATGATTTGGGTGCATGGTCGCATCAAGTGTGGTTTTGGATATCTTCAAAAAGTCATGAGGTTGGGTAGATATTGCCATAGGTGTTGGGCGTGGAGACGATTGAACCATGTTGGTAAATTTGTATATTATTAAGCAGAAAGCATTTGGTCGTGATTAAGCGGGTTTGAGTGTAAGGATACACAAAATATCAACAATCGCGGTTACACGTGTAAGTATTTCCCGGGTTCGAATGAATGTAATAGGAGTTGATATTGTTAGATATGATCTCATTACAAGTTTGTTTTCCGGAATAAAACAAGCAGTTTGAAAAAAAAAATGGTAAGCATGCACGTGTATTATTTTAAGTGTTTATTTCTCGGTTTATTCTTATTCTTGACTTCCTTGAGGACAAGGAAAGGTTTAAGCTTGGGGAGATTTGTTAGTTACATTTTTAGGCACGTTTTTATAGCATATTTATATTAAATTTCATCACATATCATGCATATTTCATAGTCATATCTCATTATTTGTGAAACACGTGTTTTTGTGGAATGGAATCTACTTTGGTTGGTTTTTGGTTGATATCGTAGGTGCGGAGCGCTTGCTAAGGAAGACATAGGAGTCGGAAAGAGTTGGAAGGATTTTTGAAGGCAAATGTTTCAAGACGAGAGCTATTGGTCTTGAAAGAAGCAAGTTGAAGTGATAAAATTAGACGAATGTTGAAAAAGAACGTAATTGGTCGATGGTTTATTCTAATTTGTTAACATAAAAATTGTGAATATGATTAATTGGAGATTGATGAGAATACCAAGATATGGTACGTTGGCCTTCAAGTTCATTCATCTTTGTGTATTTGGATTAATCAAGAAAGTGGGCTTTTGTGGAAGTTAACTCACAAAAGCTACATAGAATTAAATTGGACAAGTGAAACAAGGCTTGGGGCGCAGCTGGCTTTACAAAGGATATCAACAACTTGGAGGGTTTCTTGGAAAATATATTATTTTTGAACGGCAGTAAGAAGCAAGATATCGGGGGACTGGACGGCTGAAAAAAAAAAGGATCGAAAGAAGGCATTTTTCTTTGGTGATTTTCTAGAACAATTTGTTTAGTAAGTTTAAGTTTTGGATGTTTGTTTCATATTTTCTACTGATTGTTATAGCCAATGTTGTAGAAGGCGCTAGGCGCTAGTCGGGCGGTGAGGTACAGCCTAGGGATTAATCGGGATTAATAGGGATTAATCGGAATGGGATTTTTATATGTATTTTTTCAAAATTATATATATATATATATATATATATATATATATATATATACCCAATAATATAAAAATAATACTTCAAAATTCACATAAATACTTCAAGTTTCAGATAGTATGGTTCGATTTTGACCAATTTTGACCGCCTAGGACCGCCTAGTACCGCCTAGGACCGATTTTGATCGATTTTGACCGACTAATATTGTCCGATTAATCCGATTTTTGACCGCCTAGCACCGATTTTGACCGCCTAGGACCGATTTTGACCGATTTTTGACCATGACCGATTAATTGACCGCCTAGCTCAAAATTAGGCAGTAGATGACCGCCTAGCGCCTAGGCGCCGATTAATCGGCCGCCTAGGCGCCTAGGCCGATTTCTGCAACCATGGTTATAGCCACTATGTCCGGCTAGACCTTTATAGTTTCAACATCGGGGCGTATTTTCTTTGTTTTGGTTCATAAACTTATGTGAACGAGCACGTTTGATCCTATTATTTTAGTGGTTTGTTTGTGTGATTCTTGTTTTTAATACGGATTCAATCCGGAAAATATTAGATTGTTAGTAAACCTGATCAATTTATTAATTTTTCTAATAAAGTTCATCAAGATTTTTGTCTCTAATCAGATTTTAAGTTTTGATAAAAGGAACAAATAATGGTTCAAGTTTGTCTATGAATTTGAATTTATTATAGAATCATACAATATAATTACACACTCCGAACGGCGTGGGTGTTTGATTGTAATTGATACTTCTATCCCGCAACCCGCAAGCTAAAATCCGAACGGCGTGAGTTTAGAGTAGCGGGTTGGCTCTAATCAACGAACGGCGTTTGGTTAGACATTAGATAGAGTGGATGTCTGAACTGCGTGACGTCTATTGTCGATACAAACTATTATTTAAAAAGGATCATTGCATCGTGACCGGTAATGATCGTAAGTCGAACCGAATCAAGAAATTGCCCTGGTGTTGAAATTAGTTTTTAACATTTGAATTTTTTCCACCCTCTCTCAATAGTTTTTCTTTTCAATCTAAAAATTATAAATTGTTTTTACATTTTAGATAAACTAAAAACCCCATTTTAAAACAACCGTATCTGTGTTTAAAACGTTTTGCCATAATTCGTTAATCTGTATCCCTGTGGACAGGAACTCTACTTCCATTCATACTAGTAGTATTCTTATTATTTTATTTGCTGGATTCGACACCCAACAGAGGGTTGCGATGGAGGGAAAGTAGCGAGGGGTGGGGGGGGGGGGGGGGGGTTCTTGCTCCAGTCGCACATCGAGTGGAGAGGGAGGGAGTGTTAGGGTTTCTTTTTTTTTTTTTTTTTTTGATTCACAAAACATTGTACGCATACATACATGTTTGTGCAACACACAAAGGGTTGGGTTTGCACAGTTTGGGCTTGTGTTCGCTATGGGCTGATAACAAGAGGGAGGTGGAGGTTGGGTTTTTAGTTTGAGGTTGGGCCAAGACTCAAGGGATGGAGTAGAGTGACAGGTTAAGTCGTGTAAACGAGTCTCGTTTCCAACTTATCGTTCCGTTTACAAAGGAAGCATATAGATATATGTTAATGTAAAATTTGATAATTTAAATTCGACATGTGACGTATAAAAGTTGCATGTAACCAAACAAAAATTATAGGTGCGAAAACCAAGGATGCTAACCTCAAAAGTACGGGTTGTTACACATGAAACCAATACAAATTCAACCAGAAAGATATAGATAACATATACCCAGTGTAACACAGAATGGATATTATTAATTTAGCTTGCAACTCCAATCTTGTAAGCTCAAATCTAATACGAAATAGGCAATCTTATTATAAAAACAAACTTTAAGCAACAAGTTGGAGTAGTGGTTTTCCACTGTTTCTCTCTTTCTGTTCATTGTTTTTCTTTCTGCTACCAAGAGTTGTTGAGTGGCTTTTCAAGCAATGCTGACAGATACACCTCTCGTAGCTCTGCCCCCCTGTCCAATTTCCTCCCTGCCACCCACTTTAATTTAGAAAATCCAATGCTTTCAATAAGTGGGGTGTAAACATCTTCAAGTTGATCTTCTACACAGAAGAAATGATCAAGCCAAAACAGCCCACCCGGCCTAAGAACCCGATATACATCGTAAAGCAAGAAATGTAGCAACGTGGTGGGTATCCAGTTACTCAAAACATGCATTGAGTGGACTATATCTAGAGTGTTATCAAAGAAAGGAAGTCTTTGGGAAATGCTTATGTACATAGGTACAACACCTCTTGATGCTATAAAGCTATTGAAAGGACCATTTAAATTCATGGAAGTTGTTATTATAGTTATATTCCGTTCTCTCATTCTTACTGCAAAAGTGGCCACACCCCCTCCGATATCTAGACCTATCCTGATCGTCCCTGGTTTCTTGACAGCCAACACATCATCGATCGCAAAGTCAATACCACCTCGGTTGTTAGATTCAACCCACCTAGTTTTCTCTCTACCTCCAAGATCAAAACAGTCTTTACAGTCATCAAACCCTTTTTGGTTTCGTTTGCGATTGATTAAGCACGAGTAATTCTTGCAAGTATACGCGGTCCAGACAACCGATGAATCGGATGGTGTGGACCAGAAGCATTCTGGAATAGGGTAAGGTTCAACATACTGCACCTGTGCAGCTGGGCGGCATCGTCTACGGGGGAGTGGCTCACACCCTTTGAGGAGCAGTTTTTGTGCTAAAAGTTCATCATCTGGACAGGATCCATTCACCTTATACGACATGTATCGTCGAATTTCATCACGAAAAAGGTTACATAAGCTTCCAACTGGAGGGTATAGCTTATCTGAGTCAAGGTTAGAGTTCATTCCAAAAGGGAGGTCTTTTGGTGATGTAAAGGCTAAAAATTCAGGTGGAAGGTCTGATGGTGGTTGACTTGTGTTATGATCAGTAGTAACGAGTAGGTTTCCGGTAGGGTTTAATGAACAAGATGCGTACAAAGAGGTGGAGATGAATAATGTTAAGAGATTTGATGACAAAAGGATGAGAAGATAGAACAAAGTCACGGATAGAGAACGGGTGCTATGAGGGGAATCCATGGTTAACAAGAAAGATGAAGTTTCTTTTTTCTTTAATTAGTTACAAAAATAAATATGAAATTGGAAGTATCTAACAAAAATAGTGATTTAACTAACTCACTATCAGTTATTGAAATGTATATATGATTGATTATTATATTTGTGAAGAAAGAATCTATTGGAAAAAAAAAAGAGCAGGCATCATTTTTATGTATTTTTCATATATGAGTATGCGAAGCAGGTAAGGGCTAGTAGGTCAACCCCCAGCTAGATTCAACGCATGCGAGTCCAACAAATAAATGTGTAAAATTATCAGAAAAAAAAAAAAAGAAGAAGAAAAAACCGAACCTGTTGAGTCATATAATGTAAACGGATTCTATGGGTTTAATAACGAGGTTAAGTGGGGTGAACCGACTATCATTACTGTGTTAACTTGTTTATGATAAGAAGTTGTTTACCCTAACACTAAATTGTTAACTTCATCTTAAGTCATGTCATGTTAATGGATCGTGTACAAAAGTGAATGAACGTGTAAAAGATTTATTATCATTACTGTGTTAACATATTCATAGAGCCGCTTACCTTGTCCACTTCCCATTTTCCAATCAAAACTATGAAGCCATTCTTCCCTCTTCCCTTTTTTTGACGAGTCAAAAGTGGTTCCCCATAAAGTCTACTCTCCTTAGAGCATGGTTATATAAACAAGAAGATGCATGCATCCATAGAGCTAATAAAATGGTTTAGTGGTTAGAAGGATATAAGCAAACATATCATACATTATAGCAGTGAATAATGTAGCGCACGACATAAAATCTATAGTGGCAAACAAATAAAAGTTAATTATTTAACACTTGAATAATGGCAAGATGCGAACATCTAACGGATTATCAGTTGGGCATCTGACGTACTTGATGCTCTTTATAAGCTTCCATTGATATAGTGAAACACGGTATGTCCTTGCATAATCAACACAACTCCTTTTTGGCGGTCCGAACCTCACCTCTATACTTGTTGAGTCCATCATAATATTTTACCATTTGTTCATCAGAGTGCCATAAAGGGGGTAGGGGGCTTTTAAAAACTCAGGAGTTTGAGTTTCACTAGTGTCATATTAACTCTCACTCATGACCTCACATGGTTGAGAGGAACTACCTTCACTGTGGCATCCCACACTTTTCTCAGTGAAATATTTGTGATATCTAGAACACTCGTATGGAGTTTGAGTTTCACTAGTGTCATATTAACTCTCACTCAAGACCTCACATGGTTGAGAGGAACTACCTTCACTGTGGCATCCCACACTTTTCTCAGTGAAATATTTGTGATTTCTAGAACACTCGTATAGGCATTTGTAATTCACGTGTAGGTTATAACACACGAAACCAATATAAACTAGGACTAGTTTTGTACATACACTTCAAGTTAATTTGTTAACTTTCTACAGAAGTTTCATGGTTTTAGGGACTTGAGGGACTTAAGTGCAAAAATTAAAAATTAAACAACTTTTGTTTTACCCAAACCCTAACCCGCCCCCACCCTCACCTTCCACACCCGCTCTCTTGGCTCTCCTCTCTCTCGACGACACACACTCTCTTGGCTTTCCTCTCTCTTGAGATCTCTCTCTCTCCCTATCTCTCTCGCAACCCTAGTCTCCGGTAAAACCCTTAACCTGTTGATGAGTAGTGTTCTATGTTAGTGCATATTATGTATGTCCGCCGATGTGTGAATAGGCTAGATAGAGCGTGTGTTGAATATTGTATAGTTGAGATACAAACACATGACTTTGTAGAGGTCGAGAGTGGTTCGTACGGATGTAACTACATAAGCACGAACAAACATATTCGTACGAATGAGCTAGTCCGCACGAATGTAATCCACTAGTCCGTGCGAATGTAACCGTATGTATATATATATATATAATGGCGTGTGTTCGTTAGTTGTTAAGTTTTGAAAATCTCAGAGGGGAAATGCTAGAGAAATTTTGTTTCTATAGCTTGTGAACTGTCTCACCGAGAAATATCAGAGCAATGGCGTGATTGGACCGGTATCTTCATTGTACAGCGGAAGCAGTTATGCTAAGACTTCTAGAAAACGAATGCCCACCATATACTTGAATCTCCAATGGTTCTCCTATTCCAACCGTGCCATAATCTGAGAAAGTAACCTGAGAAAGAAACATGCGAAAAATCAACATAAAGTTGAGCGAGTTCATAGTTTGTTTGAAAAAGATTTGGAATATATCTTTTCGAATAACTAGTTTTTTTTAAGTTGTGAAGAAAATTTAGTAAAATCATTTTCTCGACATGTTGTACGAAAACTGTGAGTTTAGCCCACTAGAGTCTTTATAAGCAGGACCAACACGTCCTCTTACTTGTACATAAGTTGGAAACGTTACCCAAGTTTGTAAATCCATGTATTATGACTTTGCGTCAAATGAATCTTAAAAAAATATATGAAAGTTTTAGTGTTGTAAGTTGGTATGTAAAGCGTCTATGAATAGATCATTATTGTTTTGCAATGACATTAATATGTGGGGCGACATAGGAAGCACTCAAACCTAGCGCATTCCATCCGGCTGGAACAACAAAAGCACTAAATGGGCCACACAAGGACCCAAGAGTGGGGCTCGCTACACCCGATAGATTTACCACCTTTGCCCCTCGGTCTTAAACAAGATTAATGGCACTTAAGAGAGATACTATTCGTCCACATGTGGTGGGCCCCCCTTGCGAGGCGGCGGTCCCTCAACCCGTTAGTGTGAGTCAGCAGGGATACAATCCTCAGCAGCGTTAGTATAAAGTTTTAATAGTAGTTTATGAATAAGGGGTGTAAGCGCTTTCTTACTCTCAGTCGGGCCAGTCATTCCCGGCTAATCCATGGAGTAGTACTAAATTGTACCAGGTTCTCGTAGAATCTACACACTGAACGAGACATAGAATTACCCAAACCACCCTTATAACCCCCTTACAGGCAATTAACATGCTTTATATAGACCGTAAAGACATGAATATGTTGAGTAAACGACATATGAAGAATAGTTAAATAAATTCGCCTGCACTATAAAAAATAAATATTAAAGTCATTAATACATACCCAATTAAAAAGTAGCCAAAGTGCAAATCATAAAAGAAATACATAAAAGATATGTCTTCACCAAGTGATGTAAGAATTTAGCCATGCATGGCCTTTGTTTGACAAAGATTCTTATGATCAATCTTGGATCCCGAGACTACACACACTCTAAAGATGGAAAAATGGATGATGGTGTTGTAGTTGTGGTGGAGTGGTTGCAAGTGGGAGGGAAGTGGTTTGCCAAGGTGTCACACCCCAACCGCGTTAAAGCAACAAAACCACGGCGGAAACGTCGGGGAGTGTCGTGGCAGAATTATCGTTTCATAACCATGGATACAAAAAGTGTTTCATTTTATTGATAATATTAAACATTAACATTGTCTTAATACAAAACAAACAGGTTACATATCGACTAATATTGTTATTATGTCACTAAGGCCTCGTCCAGATCCTATATGACTCATGCATCCTAGTAATCATCATCAAGCATCAACACCTGAAACATATATAAAAGCAAAGTCAGCAAAGAAATGCTGGCGAGTACATAGGTTTTATAGGAGTGTCGGATTCATGGCTAGTTTAAATGTTGCAATACTTTATTAAAAACCTTGTTTTGAAAATAGTATAATATTGCAACTTAATTAACCAACTCAAATCAAGTGGGCTATAGTTTATAAAACCTCGTAGCCATGATTCTTAACCCAAAAACATTTGTTTTAGTAAAGCAATTTGTAAAACAACTCGTATTAAATCGTTAATAAAATTCGTTAATAAAACTCGTATGGTTTATATCATTTCGAAAACCTCGTTTGTGTGACATCGTTTCAAAATTGTTTACCCAAGTGAACTAAATAACGCCACGGTATGTAATATGTTGAAAACACTTATATATAAGAAGTACCAGCGGCGTATCTACCATGTTTTCACCATATTACACCCGTCCCGTTATCTAAACACTTAACCAAGAACCAATCGTTTATCCAACTCGTTTAATCTTGTATGAATCGTTCCCAAATCGTTAATTCGTTTAAATCGTTTAAATCATCCTCGTTTTAAGTGTGAAAACTATTTGTGGTGGCCTCGCTAATAACATTCAAACCTTAGTGACTCGACTATCTCGCTCTCGCATTAATAAACTACCAAAGGGTAAATTAACATTCAGATTCAGTCATTACCCACCTAACCCACACATAACCATGGGTGCAGTACGATAATGGGATTTGTCAGATCCTATAGTACCATAACCTAATACTGGTCGGCTTGATCAATGTTAATGAATGCCAGTCGTTATGTAATTACAACCAACTAGTTTATTCACTTTATTGAAATCGTTATTAGTTTAGTATAAACCATCTTAATCGTTTTTGAAATCATCGTTTAAACCTTGAAATCATTTTGTACATATGAATCACCCCAAAACAATTGAAAACAGTAAAAAAATAGGGGAACTATGTACTCACTTGGAGTGCAAAGTATCCTTAATCAATAGAACTTCAACAAACTCGAGCAAACCAGAGAAATCAAACAGCACCTAGTAATCGAATCACTAGTCAAACAATAGACACCTAAATCAGAAGATCGGATAGAATGAGGTCTTGTAAACCAAATGAGTGTTGGAACTCATGTGATATGGTTTAACATAGCCTACATCCTAAATTGGAACCTAACCTAAGTGCCTTCGACCCGTTGCGACCCATTAAGGTAGCTTACGCTACTTTAACGCGTCGTGCGTGCAAAAGCGCATTCGAGACGTCTCACTAGTCCTATGAAAAGTGTTATATGCCTAAACATGTTTAAATATGTTGCATAATCAGTTACGTGACAAAAGTTTATGTTACATATGCTTAATTACCAATTATCCATGAAAAGGGCATTTTGGTCATTTACCTAAGGCATATAGACTACTTATCATACAACTACATTAAACTAGGTGACCATAAGGTATAACCTCAGAAGGTTATTCCCTATGCAACTATGGTCACTAAACATGTTTGGTCGGATCCTAATGATCGACCAAACGGGTCGTGTTCGAAAATCTAAGCGGGTGTTTAGTCCGCTTGACTTACGACTCTACACAAGCACCAAACTAAAAGTGACGAGCTAAACATGCTAGAACATGTTTAGTTAAGTTAGAAAACAGGTTTTGATATCAAAAAAACGGTTTTGATACCCTAGAGTAGTTTGGTTACAAAATACGCATAAACACGCATTTTGGCCGAAACTACGACTCGTCACTATGCCTAGTCAACGTGGTAATCAGTAGGTATAGTCACAAGGGACTATAACCATCGTGATTACGCTCACGTTGCAAAGTTCAACGGAACTTTGTGTTGACCATTGACTGGTCAAAGCTGAAAGTCAAACTTGTTTGACTTTCATGCTTGAAATTCAAGAACAAGCAAGAAGAGGACTTATAAAGTGTCCAAGAAGGATGTTTGATCTAAAATAGCTCAGGTATGAAGTATAAACACCCCAACTTAGAGCTGATTTCAGATCAGGTGTGAGAATGAAGTGAAGTGGGGGTTGCTATTTATAGTAAGTTAGGATCAATAGGATGATTCCAAGTGGTTTGAGGGAGAGATCTTGGCCATACATTTGGGTTAATGGTATTAGAATACAATGGGGGTCGAAAACCAGCTCCGGGTATTGCAAATATTACATTAAAAACCCTGAATTTATCCCAGATTATTGTTTCTGATCCTTCTGTCTGACAAGGCCACGCGGCCCGTGTAACATATAGTCAATCCTTACGCGGCCCGTGTAAGGAAGTTTCACATATTGTCAAAACAGGTCCCTGCACTTCAGAATCTTGCATTTCGGCTCATTTTTAACACGTTTAAGCCCCTTAACCTCATTTCAAGGCTATAAAAATGAAGTTAAAGTATAGGGAACTTAGAACATGCTCAAAAATATCTCGTATGTCGGCTCGTTTGGTCGTACGGTTGCGTTGTTCGGTTAATTACGACTGAACTCATAACGAACGAAAAAACGATCCAAATTAAGCGACGAATGGAATTTTATCATGCCAATCACTAAAATAAAATATTCTAATGATCACATAAATTTTTGGATGTCCGGATATGTTCAGAACGTAAGATATGCGCCAAAATGCAAACTTGTGCACTTTTTGACGCTTTTAGTCCCTGAATGACCAATAAAGTTTGTTTTAGCATACCGAACCCCTCAAAGCCTATTTCTAAGCTATGTAAAGGATATTTAGGGTATGTTTAACTTATGATCAAGTTCCGGAGTGTTCGTTACTATACAAATCAATATAGTTTTGCAGTTTGACACAAATAGTCCCTGCGATCGAATAAAGTTGATTTCAACCCACCAAACCATTTAAAACTTATTTCTAAGTTATGTGGAGGTTATTTAAGGTATGTTAAGCTTATGTCACTATTCCGGAGTGTTTTTCGTGTTATACTGACTGCGTTTACGCACCAGTTTGCGTATAACCTTTCGAAAGCGATTTAAAGCTTGAAATTGGAGTCGAATCTAATTGAAATTTCAGCAAACACAAATACACACATAATAACATCAAAACACATATATTAACACCAAATCACATTGTTTTATTAATAATCATCATTGTTTTACATCGTACATCGATTACAGAGTACAGTTGTCACAGTCTCCCCTACTTCAGGAAATTTCGTCCCGAAATTTTATTTAGAAGAAGCTTGTGAAAACAAATGCGGATATTTTGCCTTCATTTGGTCCTCACGTTCCCAAGTGAACTCTGGGCCACGTTTGGACTCCCAACGAACTTTAACCAAATTAATCTGTTTGTTCTTCAACTGTTTGAAAGTACGGTCCACGATCTCCATTGGTTTCTCGACAAAGTGCATCGTTTCATCGATTCGGATCTCTTCGAGAGGAATGTGAAGATCAGCGTCAGCTAAACACTTTCGCAAATTGGACACGTGAAAATTCGGGTGAATATTTCCAAGCTCTGGAGGTAGCTCTAGTCGATAGGCAACCTTCCCAATTCTCTCCACAATCTTAAATGGTCCCACATATCGAGGTGCAAGTTTTCCTTTCCTTCCAAATCTCACCACTCCCTTCCAAGGTGACACCTTGAGTAGGACACGGTCTCCGACTTGAAATTCTAAGGACTTGCGTCGTAAATCCGCATAACTCTTTTAACGGCATCTAGCTGTCACAAGATTATCGTGAATTTTCTTGATTTTGTCTGTTGTTTCCAGAACGAGCTTAGGTCCAGTAAGCTGAGCTTCACCAGTCTCGTTCCAACAGACAGGTGAACGACATTTTCGACCGTAGAGAGCTTCGAATGGTGCCATTTTAATGCTAGCATGATAACTATTGTTGTAAGAGAACTCGATCAATGGCATATGAGAATCCCAATTACCACCAAAGCCTATCACGCATGCTCTAAGCATATCCTCCAAAGTTTAAATCGTCCTCTCAGATTGACCATCTGTTTGGGGATGATAAGCAGTGCTTAGATTCAGTTGGTTTCCCAAAGCAGATTGCATGGTCTTCCAGAAATGAGATGAAAATCGAGCATCACGATCAGAAATGATATCCAAAGGAACACCATGTCGAGATACTATCTCATCAACATAAATCTTTGCAAGTTTATCAGCAGATAGATCCTCGCGAATCGAAATAAAATGAGCTGATTTCTTTAATCGATCGATAACAACCCAAATAGCATCATGACCTTTAGACGTACGCGGTAACTTAGTGTTGAGAACCATCGAAATGTTCTCCCACTTACAAACCGGTATCTCTGGTTGTACAAGCAAACCAGAAGGTCGTTGATGTTCAGCCTTGACTATGAGATAAGTTAGGCATTTTGATACATACAAGGCAACATCCTTCTTCATACCAGGCCACCAGTGCTGAGTACGAAGATCCTTGTACATTTTATCAGCACCAGGATGGATAGAATATCGAGACTTGTGAGATTCGTCCATCACTAGGGTGCGAAGATCGTCTTGTTTCGGAATCCACAAACGATCCTTGAAGTAGAGTAAACCATCGTCTTTCCTTTCGAGCTCAAGCTCAAGTTGAAGCGGTATCTCATCTTTCAATAAACCTTTGATCACATAGGATCGTTGAGCTTGAAGGACACGAGATTGGATGTCGGATAGAGCTCGGACAGAGTGAAGTTTGACTCGCTCTATTTGACTGAGCGCATCGGCTACGACATTCGCCTTACCAGGATGGTAGCGAATCTCGCAATCGTAATCGTTTAAGAGTTCAACCCAATGTCGTTGCCTTATGTTCAGCTCCTTCTGATTAAGAATATGCTGGAGACTTTTGTGGTCTGTGAAAACCACACACTTCGTTCCATAGAGGTAGTGTCTCCAGATTTTAAGCGCAAAAACCACAGCTAACTCAAGATCATGAGTCGTATAGTTCTTCTCGTGAACTTTCAATTATCTAGATGCATATGCTATAACCTTACCTCGTTGCATGAGGACGCAACCAAGGCCTAAGTTGGACGCATCGCAATAGACAACGAAATCATCGCTTCCCTCGGGCAGAGATAGAACAGGAGCATTACATAACTTCTGCTTCAGCGTTTGGAATGCTTCTTCTTGCTTGGGTCCCCACTCAAAAGGCTTATTCTTCTAAGTCAAAACAGTGAGTGGAACCGCAATCTTCGAGAAATTAGAAATGAATCGATGATAATAACCAGCAAGACCAAGAGAATATCGAATCTCTGTAGGTGTCGTCGGCGTACTCCAATCCTTAATAGCAACAATCTTGGATTGATCCACATGAATACCCTGCTCGTTGACTATATGACCCAGAAACAGAACTTCTTTAAGCCAGAATTCACACTTGGAAAATTTAGCGAAAAGTTGTTCCTTCTTAAGGAGTTCCAACGTTAAGCGAAGGTGTTGCTCGTGATCGGCTCGAGTCTTCGAATAAATGAGAATATCGTCGATGAACACAATAATGAACTTGTCCAAATAAGGTTTGCAGACCCTATTCATTAAGTCCATAAAGATAGCTGGAGCATTCGTCAAACCAAAAGGCATGACAGTGAACTCGTAATGCCCATATCTCGTGCGGAAAGCAGTTTTGGGAATATCTTCTTCGAGAACACGAAGTTGATGATACCCAGCTGGTCAAAGAGATCATCAATTCGAGGTAGGGGATATCGATTCTTGACGGTAAGCTTATTAAGCTCACGATAATCGATACACATTCGAAAAGACCCATCTTTCTCTTTCACGAAGAAGACAGGAGCTCCCCAAGGTGAATAACTCGGACGGATGAATCCTTTATCAGAGAACTCTTGAAGCTGTTTCGATAACTCTTGCATCTTTGACGGTACAAGACGATAAGGTGCTTTCGCGATCAGGTTGGCATTGGGTACAAGGTTAATATGAAATTCGACTTGACGAACTGGAGGCAAATTAGGCAGTTCATCAGGAAACACCTCTGGATAATCCCGAACAATCGGAATATCCTGAATACTCTTGCTCTTGCCTTTCTCCTCGGTGACATGTGCTAGAAAAGCAACATATCCTTTTCTCAAATACCTCTGAGCTTCCATACAAGACATAAGCTTCAGTCCACCTGAAGGTTTCTCGCCACGAACTTCTAGAATTTCGCCAGAAGACAAAGGGATACGAACAATCTTATCGAAGCAAACCACCTCAGCGTGGTGTTTGGTTAACCAATCCATTCCAATGATAACGTCGAAGCTCCCAAGTTGCATCGGCGTGAGGTCAATAGGAAAAAGATGGTTATCAAGGTTTAACTGACAACCATGAATAACAGAATCGAGAACGAGAGGTTTACCAGTAGCAACTTCGACAGATAAGGGTTTCCTCAATTTAGTTCTAGGTATCGCAAGCAAAGGTTCAAAAGATAACGAAATAAAACTTCTATCGGCACCAGAATCAAAGAGAATAGATGCAGGTCGATTATTAACAAGAAACGTACCATTTACCACCTCGTTGTCAGCCCTCGCTTCATTTGCATTCAAATTGTATGCTTGCCCTCGAGCAGGATTCGCATTGGCATTGACGTTCGCATTCGGGTTCGCATTAGCATTCGCGTTTGCATTCACCATCCTCGGACAGTTGTTGCGGAAGTGACCAAACTCTCCACAATTGAAACATGAACCCGGTGGGAATCTCGCAGCATTCCTTTGTATCAGAGCTTGAACCTGGGCAACCTGATTTTGTCCTAAACGACAAACATTGGCCAGATGCCGAAGTTTACCACACGTCGTGCACTGCTTACAAGCTTGCTATGCAACATGATGACCGTTGCAGCGAGCACAATGAGGTACGGTACCAGCATACGCCTTCTTCGCAGGAGGTTGAGCTGGTGGGTTCTGATCAGTCTGTGCCGTAACAGCAAAATTCTGGGCACCCTTTCGCTTCCTCGATTTCTTCGACGACTCACCTTCTTTACCCTTACCCTTTTTCTTGTCCTTCCCAGAATCAGTCGCCTTCTTTTTATCACCCTTGCGGGTGAGTTTACCCTTCCTGACTTGAGTCTCAGTCAGGGTAGAAGACAACTCGATCGCTTGACGAAGGGTAGTAGGATTAACACCGGTCACAATATCCAGCATAGAATCGGGTAGACCATCGATATATCTCTCGATTACTTTCTCTGGTGGGGTAACCTTGGTGGGACACAATAGACTGAGTTCCTCAAAACGATCCGTGTACGCCCGGTGCTCAGCCCCATCTTGCTTTAAATAGTCAAACTCTCGTTCCAAAGCTCGAACCTCGTGACGGGGACAAAACCCTTTCATCATGAGAGCTCGAAGCTCTTCCCATGTCTGTGCCAATGCCACTTCGGCACCCCTATCGTGCATAATACCATTCCACCAGGTAAGCGCTCGCTTCTCAAACACGCTTGATACAAATTCAACCTTACGCGCATTCGGACACTGCACATGCCTGAAAGTGCTCTCGATACTCTCGAACCACTGCAGGAGCGCAGTTGCTCCTTGCGACCCAGAAAACTTTAGAGGCTTAGCAGAATTGAAATTATTGAAATTACACGGTGCATTATTGTTGTTGTTGTATATCTCGTGGACTTGGGTCACAACACCGGCAAGCATAGCAGCCACTTGTTGAGAGACCAGGGCTGCGATTTCTTCAATAGTAAAATATTGTGCTTCACGTCGAGGAGGCATGGTCTAACAAGGAGATATGAGAAACGAGTGAGGTTGATAAGTAGGAAAAGCAAAAGAGGTATCGACAAAACACAAGGAAGGCGATTATTTGTTCGTTACCTCGAACAAACAAACGACACGCAGTGATTAATAAAAGTAAATGGGTCAATATAATGTATCGCCGAAGACATGCTCGCCTATAAGTGAACACTCACCCCAAGAGTTCCCAGGTAAGAGTGACTGGTCCGATTATGTGGATTTGTACGAACACTCCAGCCTTAGACAGAAAACTCACGGTATAGGAATTCACTCTTCCAGTTTGCACGTGTTCACATTATTTAGACCCAAACCTTGACGAGATTTTGAAAACTTAAAGGGTTCAAAACCTTATAACAAAGGGTTCAAAACCTAGTAATCAATCATCCTAGAACAGATGATTAGTTTTCAAAGCGGATTCGAAAATTCTGTTCTCGTTGTGGTTATCACCTAAGGGTATGTGATAGTTTTGTTTTAAAAATCTAAACGCAAATTTCTTCGCGTTAGGGTCCTAAAAGTTATAGTCTAGGTCAAAGCATTACTAATAACCTAATTCCCTATAACCATTGGCTCTGATACCAACTCTTCTGTCACACCCCGACCGCGTTAAAACAACAAAACCGCGGTGGAAACGTCGGGGAGTGTCGTGGTAGAATTATCGTTTCATAACCATGGATACAAAAAGTGTTTCGTTTTATTGATAATATTAAACATTAACATTGTCTTAATACAAAACAAACAGGTTACATATCAACTAATATTGTTATTATGTCACTAAGGCCTCTTCCAGATCCTATATGACTCATGCATCCTAGTAATCATCATCAAGCATCAACACCTGAAACATATGTAAAAGCAAAGTCAGCAAAGAAATGCTGGCGAGTACATAGATTTTATAGGAGTGTCGGATTCATGGCTAGTTTAAATGTTGCAATACTTTATTAAAAACCTTCTTTTGAAAAGAGTGTAATATTGCAACTTAATTAACCAACTCAAATCAAGCGGGCTATAGTTTATAAAACCTCGTAGCCATGATTCTTAACCCAAAAACATTTGTTTTAGTAAAGCAATTTGTAAAACATCTCGTATTAAATCGTTAATAAAACTCGTTAATAAATCTCGTTAATAAAACTCGTATGGTTTATATCATTTCGAAAACCTCGTTAGTGTGACATCGTTTCAAAATCGTTTACCCAAGTGAACTAAATAACGCCACGGTATGTAATATGTTGAAAACACTTATATATAAGAAGTACCAGCGGCGTATCAACCATGTTTTCACCATATTACACTTTTCCCGTTATCTAAACACTTAACCAAGAACCAATCGTTTATCCAACTCGTTTAATCTTGTATGAATCGTTCCCAAATCGTTAATTCGTTTAAATCGTTTAAATCATCCTCGTTTTAAGTGTGAAAACTATTTGTGGTCGCCTCGCTAATAACATTCAAACCTTCATGACTCGACTATCTCGCTCTAGCAATAATAAACCACCAAAGGGTAAATTAACATTCAGATTCAGTCATTACCCACCTAACCCACACATAACCATGGGTGCAGTACGATAATGGGATTTGCCAGATCCTATGGTAC
The DNA here is from genome assembly GCA_030545235.1 of Helianthus tuberosus. Lineage (NCBI taxonomy): Eukaryota > Viridiplantae > Streptophyta > Magnoliopsida > Asterales > Asteraceae > Helianthus > Helianthus tuberosus. Next base: position 22,153,168 of record CM060420.1, on the reverse strand, counting down.
CATAACCTAATACTGGTCGGCTTGATCAATGCTAATGAATGCCATTCATTATGTAATTACAACCAACTAGTTTATTCACTTTATTGAAATCGATATTAGTTTAGTATAAACCATCTTAATCGTTTTTGAAATCATCGTTTAAACCTTGAAATCATTTTGTACATATGAATCACCCCAAAACAATTGAAAACAGTAAAATAGGGGAACTATGTACTCACTTGGAGTGCAAAGTATCCTTAATCAATAGAACTTCAAAAAACTCGAGCAAACCAGAGAAATCAAACAGCACCTAGTAATCGAATCACTAGTCAAACAATAGACACCTAAATTGGAAGATCGGATAGAATGGGGTCTTGTAAACCAAATGAGTGTTGGAACTCATGTGATATGGTTTAACAAAGCCTACATCCTAAATCGGAACCTAACCTAAGTGCTTTCGACCCGTTGCGACCCATTAAGGTAGCTTACGCGACTTTAACGCGTCGTGCGCGCAAAAGCGCATTCGAGACGTCTAACTAGTCCTATGACAAGTGTTATATGCCTATACATGTTTAAATATGTTGCATAATCAGTTATGTGACAAAAGTTTATGTTACATATGCTTAATTACCAATTATGCATGAAAAGGGCATTTTGGTCATTTACCTAAGGCATATAGACTACTTATCATACAACTACATTAAACTAGGTGACCATTAGGTATAACCTCGGAAGGTTATTCCCTATGCAACTATGGTCACTAAACATGTTTGGTCGGATCCTAATGATCGACCAAACGGGTCGTGTTCGAAAATCTAAGCGGGTGTTTAGTCCGCTTGACTTACGACTCTACACAAGCACCAAACTAAAAGTGATGAGCTAAACATGCTAGAACATGTTTAGTTAAGTTAGAAAACAGGTTTTGATATCAAAACAAACTTTTTGATACCCTAGAGTAGTTTGGTTACAAAATACGCATAAACACGCATTTTGGCCGAAACTACGACTCGTCACTACGCCTAGTCAACGTGGTAATCAGTAGGTATAGTCACAAGGGACTATAACCATCGTGATTACGCTTACGTTGCAAAGTTCAACGGAACTTTGTGTTGACCATTGACTGGTCAAAGCTGAAAGTCAAACTTGTTTGACTTTCATGCTTGAAACTCAAGAACAAGCAAGAAGAGGACTTACAAAGGGTCCAAGAAGGATGTTTGATCTAAAATAACTCAGGTATAAAGTGTAAACACCCCAACTTAGAGCTGATTTCAGATCAAGTGTGAGAATGAAGTGAAGTGGGGGTTGCTATTTATAGTAAGTTAGGATCAATAGGATGATTCCAAGTGGTTTGAGGGAGTGATCTTGGCCATACATTTGGGTTAATGGTATTAGAATACAATGGGGGTCGAAAACCAGCTCCAGGTATTGCAAATATTACATTAAAACCCCTGAATTTAGCCCAGATTACTGTTTCTGATCTTTCTGTCTGTAAAGGCCACAGGGCCCGCGTAACATATAGTCAATCCTTACGCGGCCCGTGTAAGGAAGTTTCACAGATTGTCAAAACAGGTCCCTGCACTTCAGAATCTTGCATTTCGGCTCATTTTTGACACGTTTAAGCCCCGTTAACCTCATTTCAAGGCTCTAAAAATGAAGTTAAAGTATAGGGAACTTAGAACATGCTCAAAAATATCTCGGATCTCGGCTCGTTTGGTCGTACGGTTGCGTTGTTCGATTAATTACGACGGAAGTCGTAACGAACGCAAAAACGATCCAAATTAAGCGACGAATGGAATTTTATCATGCCAATCACTAAAATAAAATATTTTAATGATTACATAAATTTTTGGATGTCCGGATATATTCAGAACGTAAGATATGCGCGAAAATGCAAACTTGTGCACTTTTTTACGCTTTTAGTCTCTGAATGACCAATAAAGTTTGTTTTAGCATACCGAACCCCCCAAAGCCTATTTCTAAGCTATGTAAAGGATATTTAGGGTATGTTTAACTTATGATCAAGTTCCGGAGTGTTCGTTACTATACAAATCAGTATAGTTTTGCAGTTTGACACAAATAGTCCCTACGATCGAACAAAGTTGATTTCAACACACCAAACCATTTAAAACTTATTTCTAAGTTATGTGGAGGTTATTTAAATTATGTTAAGCCTATGTCACTATTTCGGAGTGTTTGTCGCGTTATACTGACTGCGTTTACGCACCAGTTTGCGTATAACCTTCCAGAAAGCGATTTAAAGCTTGAAATTGGAGTCGGCCCTGTGCCCATCTCTCTCTCTCTCTCTCTCTCTCTCTCTCCCTCTCTCTCTCTATCTCTCTCTCTTCCTCATTAACTGTTGGTCAAATGTTGTACTAACACGGCCTCGTGTGTCAACGGCACGGCCCGTGGCCAAAGTACTTGCTGTACTATCACATATTCTGAAAATTTTGAGTTGACCACGCCCCGTGTTGGCTTAGCATGGCCCCGTGTTGGCTGCTAGTTTTGTCTTTTGCAGTTGTCTTTTCTTCTGCCCAGTATCCATCTTTGGACAAGGCCCGTGTCTAGTGAACACGACCCCGTATCAAGCCTTCTGTTCTACTTTTTTTGTGGTTTGCACATGAATCGGGGTTTGGCGGGTTCCGGCAATTCCTCCTTCTTTACTTTTATGTTAGTTTTTGCTGTCTTTTTGCTCCTTTTGCATTAAGCTCTTTTAACCCTGAAAATCTAAAAGGAACGAAAACACGAGCTTTTTCCAACATTAGTACTAACAAATGTTTTCTTTTATGCCGTATTTAACATAATTTATATGTTGTATTTTAATCACATAAGTTGTTCACATGTATAAGTTGTACGGATTATTTTTCCAGGATCATGTCTTCCAGTTCCGACACCGATTATGCGGGTTATGCCTCAGATGCGGACCACATACCACTCGATAACCCGGTCCCACCTGTCATCCTCATCTCCGACGACGAGGTCTCGGATGATGAATGGATGAATATTAATTTCCATCATTTTGCTCTTCTAGAGCCCGACCCTGCTGACATCCCACCCGAGGATGATGTTATTGCTTTACCTCATTTTCATGAAATGTGTTGGTGCACTACGTCTATCGACTACGTCTTATATCAAGTCTAGTAGAGTTTAGGTTAGACAACGGCACGAAATACAAGAAACAGGTGTAAGAGGTAGTTTCTCTTATGTGTCATAGTGATAGTTTCGCTTATGTGTCATAGTGATAGTTTCGCTTATGTGTCATAGTGGTAGTTTAGCTTATGTGTCATAGAAAAGGTTTCGCTTATATGGCAAGTGACTGGTTTCGCTTATTTGTCATGACCGTAGGAGCGAAACCTGTTGGCCTATATATAGGCTGTAAGAGCGAAACCACATACATAGTTATAGGTGTTGTCTTCCGGTAAGCCACGAAGTGCTGTCGAAGTGTTGTCAAAGCTTGTAATCGTTTCAGTGATCAATACAACAACAGTTAAAAGTGAATCTAGCTGTAATCGCACCAAAGCATTAGTTTCCGCCTCTTGTTTTGGATAGGAATTCTTCTGATCGACTCAATCAGGGCCGAAAACGATCCTACAAGTGGTATCAGAGCTCAGGAGGAAGAGTTCTTGCCATTTCAGCTGCATATTCTGATTTTCTACACATTCATTTGTCATTTTTGAAAATTTTTCACGGTAAAACCAGCTCAATTTCACACACAGCACTCGTAATCATGCATTAATAAACCCTTGAGAGTTTCAAAGCTAAAATCGACCTAGATTTTATGATTTTTGAGGTTTCGCTTGTATGGACTCGTGATAATGATGATGTCATCAGTTAGTTTCGCTCCAAGGAACACTCAAGGTTTCGCTCCAAGGAACACTCAAGGTTTCGCTCCAGTGACAATTGAGGTTTCGCTCCAAGGATCAAAGCCTGTTTCGCTTTTGTGACAATCTAGAGGTTTAGCTCTTTTGACAACTTAGGGGTTTCGCTTATAAGGAACTTAGGGGTTTCGCTCATAAGTCACTTTGAATTTTCGCTCATAAGTCACCTTGGTATTCCACTCTTGTGACACTTCAGTGGTTTCGCTTTACTGACAACTAGGGTTTTGCTACAAGGGTAAATTTTGTCTAAGCTTGGAAATTTATGAACTTGTGAACTTTAAACAATGGACAACGAATTCTATAACGCATTTGCTAGCCCGATCACAATCACTCAAAATGCTTTACTTGAAAACAAAACCGGGACATCTCAAAAACCGCCTAAGCTCTTGGATATTGATGATTACAATGCGTGGTCCGAACGGTTTGGAAATTGGGTTGAAGCTTATCACTTGGATGCGTGGGAACACACTGAAGAACCATATGTTAGACCTACAACGAATGGTATTCAGCAAACAATTAGAGAAATGAGGACTGATGTTGGTGCACTACGTCTGTCGACTACGTCTTATATCGAGTCTTGCGTTGTATAGGATTAAACATGGCACGAAATCCAAGAAACATGTGTTAGATAGTGATTTCGCCCATGTGTCAAGGTCTGATTTCGCTCATGTGTCATACACATGATTTCGCTTATGTGTCAAGACTAGGTTTCGCTTATGTGTACATGTACATAAGAGCGAAACCTGCTCACCTATATATAGGTCATTTGAGCGAAATCTCATATAGAGTTGTAGGTGTTCTCTTCCGGTAAGCCACGAAGTGCTGCCGAAGTGTTGTCAGAGCTTGTAATCACTTCAGTGATCAATACAACAACAGTTAAAAGTGAATCCAGCTGAAATAGCATCAAAGCATTAGTTTCCGCCTCTTGTTTTGGATAGGAATTCTTCTGATCGACTGAAAGAGGGCCGAATACGATCCTACAAGTGGTATCAGAGCTTAGGAGGAAGGGTTCTTGCCATTTCAGTTGCATATTTTGATTTTCTACACTTTCTTTCTCATTTTTGAAAATTTTTTACGGTAAAATCAGCTCAAATTCACACATAACACTCGTAATCATGTATTAATAAACCCTTGAAAGTTTCAAAGCTAAAATCGACCTAGAACTTAGGATTTTCAAGGTTTCGCTTTTATGGACTCGTGCATTTGATGATGTCAGCAGCTAGTTTGTCTTGATTTCGCTCATCAGAACAATCAGGTTTCGCTTTTGAGGACCAAAAGATCTAATTTCGCTCATAGGACACTCCTTGATTTCGCTCTTGTGGATCATTATATCTGATTTCGCTTTTGTGAACAGTCAAGTGTGATTTCGCTCATAAGACCATTAGATGATTTCGCTCTAGTAACTTTGGGATTTCGCTTATTGTGACATTTTTTTATTTCGCTTTTTGTGACACTTGAGGTTTCGCTCTTAGGTACAACTTAGAGGTTTCGCTCTTAAGTCAATTTGGGGTTTCGCTCATTAGTCACCTTGATATTTCGCTCATAGTAACATTCAAGGTTTCGCTCTTAGGGTTAATATTGCCTAAACTTGGAAATTTTGTGAACTTGTGAACTTTGAACAATGGACACTGAATTCTATAACACATTTGCTAGCCCGATTACAATCACACAGAATGCTTTGCATGAGAACGAAACCGGGACATCTCAGAAACCGCCTAAACTCATGGATATTGATGATTACAATGGATGGTCCGAACGGTTTGGAAACTGGGTTGAGGCGTATCATTTGGATGCGTGGGAACATACGGAAGAGCCTTATGTAAAACCCACAACAAATGGTGTTCAGCAAACAAGTCGAGAAATGAGTACAGAAGATAAAAAGAAATATCGAGATGAGAAATTGATGGTGAGTCTGCTTCAGCAAGCAATAAAAGAAGATATCTTGATACTGCTTCAACATGATGGAACTGCTTACTCAATCTGGACAGAATTGGAAGCAAAATTTGTTGGAAGTGATGATATGCTCAAAAACAAAATGTCTCTCATGAAGAAAGAATTCGATTTATTCCGTGGTTTGAAATCTGAAAACACCAAGCAAATAATTGATAGATATTGTAACTTGGTGAGAAATATGACAAAACTTAGTATTAAAAAAGATACTGATGAATTGATTGAAAAACTTGCAGATGCGCTACCTCATGAAATTTGGGGAACGTTTCTGATGATGCTGAGATCCAACAGAAAAGATTATAAAAATATGACACTGGGAGATTTCATCAAACACCTGGAAACTCAAGAGATGGAGCAAAGGAAGATTGCCAAGATGAAGAACTATGATGGAGAAGAGGACATCAGCTTGTACTACAAGAGTGGTGTTACTGGAACAACAATTTTTTCTCCAAAAGTCGAAACTGCTTACAGTGCGAAAGATTCTTCTGAAAAGAAATCATCCCAGGGATCAAGCAGCACAAGATTTTCATCATTTGATCCAAACATTTCTGCAACAAAGAACGGAAGAAAACTTCAATGCAATATTGTATTAAATCTTGAAAGTGATCAAGATTATTCTGAAGAAGTAGCTAAAAATAAATTGTCTTTGTTGGGAATGGTGTTGGAATCCTATAGTAGTTTTGTGGCCGGAATGATCGGTAATCCAATGCTCACGAAAGAGGATTGCGATCAAATCGATGCTGAGGAAATGGAATTGATGGATATTAAATGGTGTATGGCCAGCGTGTTGAGAAGCGCTGAGAAGTTTAAACAAATTACGGGAAGAGATGATTTTCGTGATGCAAATGTTTCAACTTTAGGCTTTGATAAATCTAAAGTTACATGTTTTCGTTGCAGGGAAAAGGGGCATTTTAAGAGAGAGTGCAAAAATCGTGAAGCTACTGGAGCTCTGAATCCTTTTGGAAACAACGATTATCACAAAAAGGCGATTTATCATCAAGTCACACCACCAGCACCGCATCAGGCACAAACTGCACACGGGAGAGATGTGATTGAAGGGTCAAAAAGAGCATGTCTAGTTAAGCAGGGCAAGTATGATAATTTTACCTGGGATAAATATCTTCCAACAAATAGCAAAGTGTGTTTGGCAGAACAAGATGATGAAAAATTGGCTGAAGGTTTCAGTTGGAACGATTTTTGCTCAGATCAAGAACTTATGGCCGAAGATGCTAAAGCTTTCATTGCAAATGCCTACGATTTGAAATGTGCCAAAAAGTGCAGAAAAGTAAAGGAAGCTGCTGAAGCAAGACGGAGAAAGCTTGAAGAAGAGGAAGAAGAGGAAGAGAGATTAAAAGCTAAGGCAGAAGCTGAGAAAAAGAGAAGAGCTGAATTTTTACGATCAAACAGAACAGTCAAAGAGGTTCCTGAATTTGAAGTCAAAATTGATACAGAACCTGTCAAAGTTCCTGAAAAGTGCATGAACTGTGATTCTTTAATCAAGCAGAACAATGAGTTGCTGCATAACATAAACAGATTGAAAGAATCCTATGATACAATGAACAGAGAAATCAACAAGTATACTGATTCAAACGGTGAACAAGGTGTGGCAATGAATACACTAAAGAGAGCTTACCTGAGACAACTTGATGATGTCAACTTTCACATAAAGAAATGTGCTGATCTGGAGTTGAAGTTGGCAACACAAAAGATAGAAACTGAGAGAGTCAACAAGCTATTTGAAAGTTACTCATGTTCTACTTTTGTTGTTGACAGGATTTATCCAGTTGTGGAGAATTTGAAGACATTTGAAGATGTGAAGATGTCCAAAGAAAAGAAATCTGTGACAAAAGATGAAGATAAAATGAAGATTTCTCGTAAGAAACCAAGTGTGGTCTACAATAGATGTCCGCCCCCGGTCGAAAATGGATTTTCACCTCGAAATCCAAATTCCAAAAGAGTCGATAATGCAATAAACTTACAATGGGAGTCTGGGCCGTTGGATAACTTGCCAGAAAATATTGATGTCACATACACGTTATGCCTGTAAGTGGTAAATTAGATTTGAAAATCTTATCCACAAATGGTTATCAGAAAATTTATTTTTCGGTAGAGTTTTTGCAGGTTGGCCAGGTTTCGATCCAGAGCAGGATGAAAGCCAGGTTATGATCTTGTGAATTCCAGACTACGATCCCAGCAGATTGAGAGGGGGAGTCTGAAGAGACTATGATATTCAACATTTGAGAGAGAGGAGTTTGTTGATGATAGAGATAGAGAATGAGGATTCTTGCAATGACAAATACTTCAGAGGAAGATCGAAGACTGATAAAGAGTGTAGGTTGATAATCGAAGACTCGACACTGAAGACTCCATCAACATCCGAGGGGGAGTTTGTTGGTGCACTACGTCTGTCGACTACGTCTTATATCGAGTCTTGCGTTGTATAGGATTAAACATAGCATGAAATCCAAGAAACATGTGTTAGATAGTGATTTCGCCCATGTGTCAAGGTCTGATTTCGCTCATGTGCCATACACATGATTTCGCTTATGTGTCAAGACTAGGTTTCGCTTATGTGTACATGTACATAAAAGCGAAACCTGCTCACCTATATATAGGTCATTTGAGCGAAATCTCATACAGAGTTGTAGGTGTTCTCTTTCGGTAAGCCACGAAGTGCTGCCGAAGTGTTGTCAGAGCTTGTAATCGCTTTAGTGATCAATACAACAACAGTTAAAAGTGAATCCAGCTGAAATAGCACCAAAGCATTAGTTTCCGCCTCTTGTTTTGGATAGGAATTCTTCTGATCGACTCAAACAGGGCCGAATACGATCCTACAACTGAAGATAAAAAGAAATATCGAGATGAGAAATTGATGGTGAGTCTGCTTCAGCAAGCGATAAAAGAATATATCTTAATACTGCTTCAACATGATGGAACTGCTTATTCAATTTGGACAGAATTGGAAGCAAAATTTGTTGGAAGTGATGATATGCTCAAAAACAAAATGTCTCTCATGAAGAAAGAATTTGATTTATTCCGTGGTTTGAAATCTGAAAACACCAAGCAAATAATTGATAGATATTATAACTTGGTGAGAAATATGACAAAACTTGGTATTAAAAAGGATACTGATGAATTGATTGAAAAACTTGCAGATGCACTACCTCATGAAACTTGGGGAACATTTCTTATGATGCTGAGATCCAACAGAAAAGATTATAAAAATATGACATTGGGAGACTTCATCAAACACCTGGAAGCTCAAGAGATGGAGCAGAGAAAGATTGCCTGGATGAAGAACTACGATGGAGAACAAGATATCAGCTTGTATTACAAAGGTGGTGTCAACAAAAAGTCAAATTTTTCTCCAAAAGTCGAAACTGCTTATAGTGCGAAAGATTCTTCTGAAAAGAAATCATCCCAGGGATCAAGCAGCACTAGATTTTCATCATTCGATCCAAACATTTCTGCAACTAAGAATGGAAGAAAACTTCAGTGCAATATTGTTTTAAGTCTTGAAAATGATCAAGATTATACTGACGAGGTTGCTAAAAATCAAATGTCTTTGTAGGGAATGATTTTAGAATCATATAGTAGTTTTGTGGCCGGAAAGATCGGTAATCCAATGCTCACGAAAGAGGATTACGATCAAATAGATGCTGAGGAAATGGAATTGATGGACATTAAATGGTGCATGGATAGTGTGTTGAGACGAGCTGAGAAGTTTAAACAAATTACGGGAAGAGATGATTTCCGTGATGCAAATGTTTCAACTTTAGGCTTTGATAAATCTAAAGTTACATGTTTTTGTTGTAGGGAAAAGGGACATTTCAAGAGGGAGTGCAAAAATCGTGAAGCTAGTGGAGCCCAGAATCCTTTTGGAAATAACGATTATCACAAAAAGGCGATTTATCATCAAGTCACACCGCCAGCACCGCATCAGGCACAAACTGCACACGGGAGAGATGTGATTGAAGGGTCAAAAAGAGCATGTCTAGTTAATCAGGGCAAGTATGATAATTTTACCTGGGATAAATATCTTCCAACAAACAGCAAAGTGTGTTTGGCAGAACAAGATGATGAAAAGTTGGCTGAAGGTTTCTGTTGGGACAATTTTTGCCCAGATCAAGAACTCATGGCCAAAGAGATGTCCAAAGATACTTCATATGCTAAAGCTTTCATTGCAAATGCCTATGATTTGAAATGTGCTGAAAATTGCAGAAAAGTAATGGAAGCTGCTGAAGCAAGACGGAGAAAGCTTGAAGAAAAGGAAGAAGAGGAAGAGAGATTAAAAGCTGAGGCAGAAGCTGAGAAAAAGAGAAGAGCTGAATTTTTACGATCAAACAGAATAATCAAAGAGGTTCCTGAATTTGAAGTCAAAGTTGATGCAGAACCTGTCAAAGTTCCTGAAAAGTGCATGAAGTGTGATTCTTTAATCAAGCAAAACAATGAGTTGCTGCATAATATAAACAGATTGAAAGAATCCTATGATACAATGAACAGAGAAATCAACAAGTATACTGATTCAAACGGTGAACAAGCTGTGGCAATGAATACACTTAAAAGAGCTTACTTAGGACAGCTTGATAATGCTAATTTTCACATAAAGAAGTGTGCTGAGCTGGAATTAAAGCTAGAAACACAAAGAATCGAAACTGAAAGAGTCAACAAGTTATTAGAAAGTTACTCATGTTCTACATTTGTTGTTGACAGGATTTATCCAGTTGTGGAGAATTTGAAGACTTTTGAAGAAGTAAAGACATCAGAAAAATAGAAATATGTGATAGAAGACGAAGATAAAGTGAAGATTTCTGGTAAGAAACCAAGTGTGGTCTACAATAGATGTCCGCCCCCGGTCGAAAATGGATATTCACCTCGAAATCCAAATTCCGAAAGTGTCGATAAGGCAATAAACTTACAATGGGAGTTTGGATAACTTGCTAGAAAATATTGATGTCACATATACATCATCCGACACTGATCATGAGTCAAAGTTGATAAAAAGTGTGGTCGATCAAGTGTTAGATAAAGATGACTGTGAGGAGTCAAAACCGAAGTTCAAACCCGAGTCAAAGTCTGAGTCCGATGCGTCAAAGTCAACAGTCAAAAAGGACAAACGGGTTTATGATAAAGAGTTTTTGATATCAAAATCTAATTTGAATGATGAGAAAGAGAAAAACATGAAAAATTAAACAAGAAAAAGGGTTACAGTTCTGGTTCTGGTTCTCAGCTTCAAAATTTTTCATTTTTACAAACGGGTTTATGATAAAGAATTTTTCAGTGCAAAACTGCTGGTCATATTGCTAGAAATTGTCCGAAAACATTCAAACCAAAACAGGAAGTCTCTGGTAAATTGAAAGAAAAAGTTGTTGAGAAAACTGATCTTACAACCAGAAAATTTACAGGCTTTGAAAATTCAACCTTTGAGATTGGTGAATGTTCAAAGAATGTGGTAAAAAGAAAAGAAAATTTGAAAAATCAAAAATGGGTTTTTAAGGGTTCAGGAAACAGTTCTGGTGATGAATCTGATTCCATAAAATCAGAGGAGCCAAAAGTTGTTAAAGAAAAGGTTGAGAAAACAGTTCCGAATGTGGATGATGTGAATTTTCCACCTCTGCGGGCTGAAAATTTTAAAAAGAAAGTTGGAAAAGTTGAAATTTCAAATCAATTTTATTCTGACAAGAAAAAATTTGATGTTGATAAGGCTTTCAACGGAACTGTGAAACACATTTTTGAAAAAACGGTCGATGGTAAGTGATGTATGTAAAATGCAACATATAAATTACATCAAATGAGGCATAAAACTAACCCTTTTTAAGTACTAATATTGGAAAAAGAGTGTTTTTGTCTTCCTTTTGTATTTTCAGGATTAAATGAGCTCAAAAACACAGAAGAAGCAAAAAGACAGCTAAATCCAACATAAATACAAGAAAAGGATCATAAGTGGACTGCCCGACCCCTCAACGGCATTTTCCCAAGCAAAATAGAGAAGGCAGAAGACTGAACACGCCCCGTGCTCAGCCAGCACGGGGCCGTGCCCAAGAAGCAGCAGAAAAGACAAACCTATAGAAGCTTCTATTGCCCACCACGGGGCCGTGCCCGGTGAACACGGGGGCGTGGAGAAAGTACAGCAGGCGCATTAATTGTAATTGTGAATTACAATTAATGAAGAGAGAGAGTGTCAGACAGGCACGGGGCCGTGTCCAGTGGACACGGGGGCGTGCCCAGCCTTCTGTTCAGCCTATAAATAGGAGTGCTTGGTTTCATTTCAACTCTTCCCTTGGCACACCACCTCTCTCACACTTCATCCACCACCCACCACCATCACAACACCATCATCCACCACCATCATCCATTGTCCATCGTAGAGTGTGTGAGTCATCTCGGGATCCAAGATTAATCGTAAGAGTTCTTGACAATCAAGGCCATGTTTGCCTAAGTCTCTTACATCACTTGGTGAAGACAAAGTGTCAAGTATAATACTTTTTATTTCTAATCTTTTGCACTTTTTATTTGGTTTTGTATTAATGACTTTAATAACTAGTTACTTATGTTGAAGGTGATCTTTCCTTATCGTTTGTCTGTGGTGTCTTGGCATTATTTTACTGTCTATATAAAATAAAAGATTTTCACCATTCATATCTCCACGGTCTATATGGAGGTATGTTGGCTACCTGGTCGGGGGTTAAGGGAACGGTTTGGTAAAGGTCTTGCCATTGTTCAGCGTTTAGAGGTCCTGCAATGGACCTGGGTCAAATTTAGTAGGACCTCCTTCAATGCTTCACGGTATTGGATGGCGGGGGTCCAAACTCTTTGATCCCCTCATAAGTTAACTACTATTAATACTATAACCCGGCTATTTAGGACTGTATCCCTGCTGACTTAGACTACTTAGTCGAGGGTAACGTCACCGCCAAAAGCGGGGCCTACCATAATATTGCATTAGTAACTTAATTCATTATCTTCCAATAATCCACCCTTTTAGGATTGTATCCTTGCTGACTCAAACTACTGGGGTGAGGGTAACGTCACCTTCAAAAGAGGGGCCTACTACAATAACTAAGATAATCTCTTAATTATGTGCAAAAGTGCGGAAATAATCAAAGGTTATACTAGATACGAGTCGGAACCAAGTGATTCATCTTGTCTATCTGTTTTTATTTTTATTTTTATTTTCAGCATTTTAGTTAGCTTTTATTTTTCTTAGTTAAAACATTTTTCTAAACTTTTTATTTTGATTAGACGTTGAGGATAAACCGGTACTAAAAGCTCTTGTGTCCTTGGACGACCTCGGTATCATACCAACGCTATACTACGCTCACGATGGGTGCACTTGCCCATATGTGTGTTTAGTGTTTTATAAATTTAAAACTTGGCTAAAAATAAGTGTTAAAGGGGCTTAAAATATACACCTAATATATATAACACTTCACACGCATCAAGTTTTTGGCGCCGTTGCCGGGGACACAATGATTTTAAGAAAGTTAAGAATCAACGGCCTAATCATTTTTTTCTTTTTCTTTTTTATTTTTTAGGATTTTCTTAGTTTTTCAGCTTCTGTAGAGCTCAGCACGGGCCGTGCCCGCTGAACACGCCCCCGTGCTAAATCATTGGAACTGGCAATCCTGTTTTTAGTCAGACAGTAAGCTGAACAAGGGGCCGTGCTCACCCAACACGCCCCCGTGCCCAAGATTCACTTACTGAAAACAGAACCGTTAGATCCCGACGGTTGGTAATTTCTGACATAAACATGAGTGATAGTAATTGTTTTTACTTTCGGCACTCTTATGGTACGTGGTGTCAATTATGTGGTGGCGAACATGAAGAAGTAGAATGTTACTTTCTAAATTATAGGCCCCACTATATGGACCCACCGACTTCTTATAACCTTAAGAGGGGCGAAAGTAAAAATAAGCCCTATCTCTCCCTCGAATGCGCCCAGCCAGATATTATAGGGGAAATGCTCCTTGACGAGTTATTTCAACTAGAAAAGCTAATTCTAAATTGGTCAAAAGAGCTTAGGAAGGACTTTATTGATCCACCCCAAGACGATGACCATGACGAAATGCTGGAACTGCATTCCGACAACCTCGTTGCGTCCGAAAATACCTTCATACCTAGCAAAGACTTGGACGATAGTCGTCCCTGTGCCGATTGTGCCGTGAAGGACTCTCCATCGACTTCGTTCGGTGCATACATAGACCCGGGAAAGGGTTGGACTTGTCCACCTAGAATGAAAATAGGAATTACCCTCACCGACAACCTCTTGCGTTCTCGCCTTAGTTTAGGACAATTAAGGTATCTTAGGCACTTTGGGGTTGTTCCAACCGATCAGGAGCCACCCGATGCTAGTGAGTTCCTTAAAAATCTAGACAACTTCATAAAACAGTCCATCGACACGGGGCCGTGTCCAGCCAACACGCCCCCGTGTTCACCAAAAGATTCCCTTCTGATCAATACGTCAGAATACGGACAAACTGTGTCAGAACTCCACCTGCACACGGGGCCGTGTCCAATGGACACGGGGCCGTGTCCAGGATGCTGTCGTTTTCTATAAATGCAGCCAAGAATTCTGCACACTTGGACCAACTTGGGACAGATATTTGAAGGAATCTTCTCTCAACTATCCTAGGTAAGTCTAAAAGAAGGTTCCAACAACCCATCTTGTCCTTTCCTCTTCTAGCCATTTCCTTCTTCTCCATCTTTCTCCAAGAACTACCATTAAAAGTTTGAATTCTTCCAACTTTGTGGTAGGGATTAATGAGTTTTGTTCAAGTAATCTTGGTAAAAATATGTTGTGCAACATTGTTTTAAGTTATTAATGTCTAAAAAGGCCTCACAAGTTCATAAAATAACTTAAAATTTCAAGTTTCCTTGCTCCAAAATTCTGCAGAAAGATGAACACGTGGCCGTGCTCAATGAGCACGGGGCCGTGTCCGGTCACTGTTTCATCAAATAAACTATTTTTCAGTTTATTTTTCGTAGGATGTCGAGTTAAAACAGCGAAACATCTTCCGTGCATTCATCAAATAGCCGAAGAGGAAGGAGGCCCTCCGTTGAAGCTACACTTGTGCACTATGTGATAGCATTAAGGGAGGCTCTCCACGAAATGACATCAGTAGAGGAGGTCCTAATCGACCGTATTAATGATCTTACGGTGGGACTCGAAAGCAGCTTCCAAGAAATTAACCTCTTGCACCAGAGGTTAAATATTCTTGTCGCACCCCCAACGGAACCAGTCCTCCCTCAACAGGATTGGAACCTGGCACTCGGAATTAACAACCCTACCGGGTGGGAAGATTTGCCAGCGGAACCTCCCATGGAACACCAACAAGAGATCCCGGTGGAAATCGAAACTCCTCAAACCAATGCCAATGAGCCTTCTTTTCTCCTTCCAAGGGAGGTGGAAGAGTGGCTCGCCGACGTGTGAGGAAAGCCGCACCCGGAAGAAGGAGTTCTAAAAGGCCTTGTCTAACCAAGATTAGTAGCTTCTTGGAAATTTTGCTAATTAAAATAAAGTAGAGGCTAGAACTCCATGGTTTAATATTTCTTTGTTTTGATATCTAGTTTAATTTAAATTTAGGACTATGTAAGGTCTCTCTATGATGCAATGAAATGATGGTTTTTAAAGTTTGGATGGCTCATAAGGAATAAAAACACACTCATGGTGGTAAGGGATGAAAAGGGGAATGAGAAAAATGACCTCATGCACAAGAACAAGGCAACCCGACAATTTTCTCCATTACAGAAGGTTCAACACGGGCCGTGCCCAACCAACACGGCCCCGTGCTGAACCCCCTGCAGAAAAATGCCCAGTTCAGGTAACTGGACACGGGTCGTGTTCACCAGACACGCCCCCGTGTCCAGGCTTCTGTTTCTTTTCATTAATTTCTGTTACTGGCACCTGAACACGGGGCCGTGTCCGGTCCCCACGGGGCCGTGTCCAGACTGCCAGTAACATAAGTCTTTGCTTTTAACACCATTTTACACATCTAATCAACCTAAAAATTTATTTTTGGGACACATTGAGGACAATGTGTAATTTAAGTGTGGGGGGGATGCTAAAACCTTGAAATTTTGCAAGTCCTAATAACAAGCCTTACACAAAACTCTATTGGAACCGCTAAACACCCCAAATTTTTTCAAAAATTTTCATTTTTTTTACTTGTCTAAAGTTTAAGTTTGGAATCATAAGATTAATAAGGTTATATTTTTACAAATTTACAACCGAGAGCGTCGTGATAACAAGAACCAACATAAGAAAATTATGAAACGGCATGACAAGCTTAGTTAAAATTTGATTATATATACTTGATCACATGAAAACCCATTCCCACAAAAGTGAGTTTTGAGCCTTTATTGAGCATACAAATTTACATCTTTAGAATAAATGCTCATTTTTTCGTTTCTTGTGTGAATAGCCGCTTGGTTCTTACGACTCTAGAACTTGCCATGACGATACATTCCCGGTCCTTATCAACTTAAACCCATGTAAGTAAATGATGGAGGCATTAGGACTAACCCTTTTTATTTCTACACTATTATTTTTTCTTTTTCTTTTACCACCTACCCAAAAATCCCCTAGTTAGCCCCTTTGAGCCTAAACCTTTTCATTTCATCACCCAAACAAAAAAAAAAAAAAAAAACCTTTTACCCACCAAAACCTTTTTCATTTTTAACCCTTTGTTTTAGTAACAAGTTCGTTTCTTCGTATGATCGTTCAAAAAAAAAATGTGTTGATGATGAAGCAAAAGAAAATAAACAAACAAGTTCATCAAAAATAACTTTGTTTGAATAATAGCTTCATCAAAATAAAAAGTTACAAAAATAGAAAAGCCTACGAAAACCGACACTTGTTACGCTTTTTCACCCTTTTTCTACTAACCTTTAACCCAAGCCTAACCCTTCACCCGCAAAGCCCTCTTAATATTTACAAAGGTATAAAAGTTAAAAAGGAGGAGGATTGATTGCTTGGCAAGCCTATGGTAGGAATAAGTTCCATGCCGCTCTCGAGTGATTCACTAAAAATACACCTTCGGCCGAGTGTGAGTGATTTCTCCCGTGAGGTATGTGAACTTGTATATAAATGGAATTTTAAAAAGGCATGTTATGCCCAAATAAGTAATGTCTCCTATGAAATGTTCTAAACAAATCATAACGAATAGGATTGTAAATAGATAAAAATAAAACCCAAAAGGATCTTGGATTCCCAACACTCTATGACAAGTCAAAACCTTCTCTTCTACCCATTCCATTTGGGAGTGTAAGCCACATATTAAAGAGTTTTGCTTGAGGACAAGCAAAAGTTCAAGTGTGGGGGTATTTGATGTATGTAAAATGCAACATATAAATTACATCAAATGAGGCATAAAACTAACCCTTTTTAAGTACTAATATTGGAAAAAGAGTGTTTTTGTCTTCCTTTTGTATTTTCTTGATTAAATGAGCTCAAAAACACAGAAGAAGCAAAAAGACAGCTAAATCCAACATAAATACAAGAAAAGGAACATAAGTGGACTGCCCGACCCCTCAACGGCATCTTCCCAAGCAAAATAGAGAAGGCAGAAGACTGAACACGCCCCGTGCTCAGCCAGCACGGGGCCGTGCCCAAGAAGCAGCAGAAAAGACAAACCTATAGAAGCTTCTATTGTAACACCTGTGCCTCCACGACCATCAAACAAATACCAAACCAATGAAATATTATATTTCATACTTGGGATTTGTAAAAATATGTGTATCATTTGCACATATCAATTCTTGGTCAATTTCAAACTCTAAATCGCTTTCTGGAAGGTTATACGCGCACCGATGCGTAAATATAACCAGTTTAATGCAACAAACACTCTGGAATAGTGAAATAGGCTTAACATACCTTAAATAACCTTTACATAACTTAGAAATAAGTTTTGAAGGCTTTGGTATGACAAAATCAAGTTAATTCGCTTACAGGGACTAAACTTGACAAACTGCGAAAGTATGTCAATTTGAACTGTAACGAACATTCCGGAACATGACCATAAGTTAAACACACCTTAAATATCCTTTACATAGCTTAGAAATAGGCTTTGAGGGGTTTGGTGTGCTAAAATAAACTTTTGGGTCATTCAGGGACTAAAAGTGTCAAAAAGTGCACAAGTTTGCACTTTCGCGCATAACTTACGTTCTGAATACATCCGGACATCCAAAAATTTATGTAAGCATGAATATATTATGCTTTAGTTTTTGGCTTGCCAAAAATCCATTCGTTGCGTCATTTGGATCGTTTTTCGCGCTTATGCGCATTCCGTCGTAATTAAGCGAACATCGCGTTCGTACGACCAAACGAACCATCATCCGGCATATTTTTGAGCATGTTTCATGTCCAC
This sequence comes from Helianthus tuberosus, assembly GCA_030545235.1. NCBI lineage: Eukaryota > Viridiplantae > Streptophyta > Magnoliopsida > Asterales > Asteraceae > Helianthus > Helianthus tuberosus. The sequence goes on along the minus strand of CM060420.1, from coordinate 22,134,999 downwards.
AATGTTTAGGCATCATTATAGGGCCTTAAAGTTGGCTTTACGGGCCTTAGAAGTGCCGGAAATGGGCTTAAACACGTGCAGGGACTGAAACTGTCATTTCTGAAACTTTGTTCTGATCTGTGACTCCTAGGCGGCCCGCCTCAAGATCTTAACATCCACAGGCGGCCCGCGTCAGACCTTCTGACCAGATTAAATGTTTCTAATAGCAGATTGCAGCTGTTTGATCCACCACCACACATTCTCATTTGTCTAGTCAGCTGATAAGAACCATTTTCTAGTCACCATAAGGTTCCAACACTTGTACGGTTACGATTAAGGCACGTTTTCCATGAAACGATCTTAACGGTGGACCTTTTACTATAAATACCCCACCCCCCATGCTTCAAAATTACAAGAATTCTGATTTGAGAACCTCTAAGTTGAAACCATTGTTTCATACCTGAGATTCTTGAATCGGGATTAGCATTCGGGGACCCTTCGTAAGTATTCTTTCGTTCTTTTCTTTATTTTATTGCTTTTAGAGTCAGAAAGTCAAACTTTGTTTGACTTTCAGCGTTGACCAGCTTATGGTCAATGCGAAGTTTGTTTGAACTTCGCAACGTGATTGTAATCACGTTGGTCATAGTCCCTTGGGACTATGCCCACTGATTACCACGTTGTCTAGGGTCGTAGGGTAGGCAATCTAATAAATCGCCTATACCTTCGAACTCGACCCATTTGGTCGATCATTAGGATCCGACCAAATACATTAGGTGACCATAGTAGGTAGGGAATAACCTTCCGAGGTTATACCCTATGGTCACATCGTTTGAGTAGTTGTATGATAGGTAGTTTATATTGGTAATTAAGCATATGTAACCTAAACTTTTGTCACATAACTGATTATGTAACATGTTTAGGCATATAACAGTTGTCATAGGACTAGTTAGACGGTCCGAACGCGTTTCACGCGCACGACGCGTTAAAGTAGCATAAGCTACCTTAATGGGTCGCGATGGGTCGAAAGCACTTAGGTTAGGTTTCATGTAGTATGTAGGCCTTGTTAAAACCATATCATATGAGTTCCAATACTCATTTGGTTTACCATGCCTCATCCTATCCGATCTCCCGATTTAAGTCTGGTTTATTTATATAGTTTTAGATTGCCGACTGATTCCGTGCTCCCTCTAGCTTTGTTTGGTTGTTGTTCAAGACCTCTAAGCATTCTCAGGCGAGTACATTATTCCCCTCTTTTACTGTTTTCAAACTGTTTTGGGGTGAAGCATGTGTACCTATCTGTTATTTTCATGATTTCAAAGTATAATTGATTATACATGTTATTACTTATCTTTTGACAAACTAAATGACTAATTATGGTTTAAACATTGATTTATCAAAGAACATAAAATAAATTGTTGAATTGTACTTATTTTATGTTCACCAGACCGATTGTTAGTATGATATAGCGCTATAGGATTTGACACCCCATTCCTGTTGTCATGGAATGTCTGAAACCAATTTGTTGCTCCATCCAAATAGGGATTGCCTTTGTGGTATTTCTATAGTCTCAAAGGTGTATCTTGATGCACCAGGTCTGAATGAATTCTCAAATCACACTATTAAAGTATAGTTTAATATACTCTCATGTGTGGTATTGTACAAAACCAACATATATTTACAAAACCAAAAACATAGTTTAATATGTTATTTATCACATCTAAAGCATATTTTGATATGTTATTTATGAAACCAAAACATAGTTTAATATGTTACTTACAAATCCAAAGTATACTTTTAATATGCTACTATAAGGATAATTGTTTAATCTTACATTTATTTATACAAATCACATTGGTTACACATTACATGATTTACATTGGACACTTAAACATTATTGACATTGGTTATACATTTCATGATTTACATCTTAACATAAACATTTTGGTATATTATTCAATACATTTGAAAATTTGTTTAAACATGGACATCTTACATTGGTGGTTTGTTTGGGTAAGTGATTTGAGTAACGGTGCGTGTGTAATATGATACAAGCATGGTGGATATGCCGCTGGTACTTCCTATATATAAGTGTTTATATGGTATTACATATTGTAGCGTTATTTGAATCATTTCAGTTTGAGACATAGAACATTTTATACAAGTAACATACTTTTCACAAGACATTTATTTACAAACAACTTATCTTATACAAACTCATTTTACATGGTTATTCATTTAATCATGCATTATTCTCTTATTATACATATCACCTGAACTTATTATTTTTCAAATGATTTACAAAGGCAAAGCAAATTACAGGGTTCATGACTAAACATTTTCTTAAACAGAAGTCATGAATCTTATTTTCACAAAACCTATGTACTCGCCAACATTTCTTTGCTGACCTCGTTTTCACATATGTTTCAGGTATTGTTGGATGATATCGATTGATAAGATGCATGCTCATATAGGACTGGACAAGGCCTTAGTGACTCAATAACAATGATAGACTTTGTTTAAATAGTGTATTTAGATTTCAAGACGATGTAATTATTCAATGTTTCATAAAACGAAACACTCTTTGGTATCCATGGTTATGAAACATTAATTCTGTTACAACACGCCTCGATGTTTCCGCCACGTTTTGTTGTTTTACGTGGTCGGGGTGTGACAGAAAAGATGGTATCAGAGCCAATGGTTATAGGGAATTAGGTTATTAGTAATGCTTTGACCTAGTCTATAACCTTCTTAGGACCCTAACGCGAGTTTACTTGCGTTTAGTCATAAAACAATACCGTCACCTATCCTTAGGCGACGACCACAGCAAGAACATAAATTTCAAAACCTCTTTGAAAACTAATCATCTGTTCTAGGATGATTGATTACTAGGTTTTGAACCCTCTATTGTAAGGTTTTGAACTCTCTAGTATATGGTTTTGAACCCCTTTGAGTTTTCAAAAATTCGTCAAGGTTTTGGGTTTTAAATAATGTGAACACGTGCAAACTGGAAGGGTGAATGCCTGTATTCTGGGTTTTCTGTCTAGGCAAGCACTTCGTATACATCTCATCAGACGCGAGACCAGTTGTGCTTACCTGGGAATTCTTGGGATGAGTGTTCACTTATAGGCGAGCATGTCTTCGCGATACATTATTTTTGACCCATTTACTTTGATTAGTCACCGTCTCATTTGTTTGCCCTAGGTAACAAACAAATGATCGCAATTTTCATGCGTTATCTTTCTGTTTTGATTGTCCAATAATCTTTCACCTGTTTCTCCCTATGCCTTTCTTTTTCTTCAAGAATGTCTCTTCATCACGATGACGCCCAGATATCTGAGCAAGCAGCCAAAATTCGCTCAGCGAATAGGCGAAGTAGTCCTGAAGACTGTTGAATTAGCTACTGCCATGTATCATCTCCAGGATGAAGCCACTCAAGAGTCACCAAGACAGGCAGGACCTAGTCAGGCGACAACACCATCAGCCAATAAACCAATCGAGGAATCAAAGACCATGGATGAACGATCCCCTAAGAAGTCAAAGAAGCGAAAGGCTTCTCAGAACTTCGCCATGGTCGCTCACAATGGTAAAGCAGTTCCCAACCAACCAGCTCAACCACCTGCTAGGTGTGTATGGCTTTTCCTATGATACCTACATCAAGGAACTATGTACCTTACAAACTACTCTTGTGATTTCTCTCTTTCAAATGATTGCTCATGATTCCCTCGAAAATTTTAAGTACTCGTTTCACTCTAAGAAACAAAGTACAGAAAATTAAGTGACATTATGAGTAATCGTGCTTTTCGCACATCTGTGCCTTTAAATCCTTGGTTAGATAACTAAGGGTATTTTCAAATCTCATACCCATTACGTTTTGATTTTTCAACATACACAGTACCAGTATTTCAAAACAATCTTCATGATCTCAAAACATTTCATATAGTTTGAAAACAATTTTTCTAGATGCATTGTCTATGTTATTTCAAAAACATTGGCCATGTTATCAAAACCAACCTTTCTAATTTCAAAATATTTCATATAGTCTGAAGACAATATTAACACAATACATTTTCTGATCAAGTGCATGATTTCGAAAAGCATCATTCATGTCTTTCAAAAACCTTATACATAATTTCAAAATTCATCTCGCATGATTTTAAAACATTTTTGTAAATATATCTACCTAATACACCTACTTTATGATTTCAAAATATTATATATAAGGTTTCAAAAACATTTTTTTTTTACCCCATGCATAGTCTTCCAAATATATTTTCCTCACACATTTACTTAACCTTCAAATTCTGCTTCATATGTCGCCTTGACATATCTAGCATCTCAACTTCATAAGCATTTTACATCATGTTTTGACCTAAGCACATCCAGTGCAAGGTTTCAAAACATCTTCAACTTCTAAAATTCATATGGGATCTTTTTATCTTTACAATTAGATCCTTGTGGATGATTATCGTTCAAATCAGAGTCCTTAATTGGATTCCTTATGTACCTTAATTCGAACACTTCGGTTCCTAGTAATCGAAATCGAATTTTCTTTTTGAATCTTTCTATCTTTATAGTTGGATTCTTGATAACGTTTAAAGTACCAAATGAAATCCACGGAATGGATTCCAAGTGTGCTTTAAATGCATGTACGCAATTTACAAGACAAATTAACGAACAATTTTGTGGTTATGTGATATGTGTTTATGTGTTCTCCTCTATGATTTTGTGTGATCCGATTTTCAAATCCTCATAGAATCTTTCATGTTTTCATATGAGAGATTCATAGTAGGATATTCAAAAGGTACTACCTTAAATCCTTATGGGCTTCTACCTGGTAGTTAAGACCCTTGGGTTATATAGTACCACTCCATGATTCATAAGAGACCCTCTTAGTAGTCTAGTCAAAAAGATTGATTCACAATTTGGTTAGAGAACGACATCTAGTGATGTAGCTGAACAGACTCCTTGATAGTCTATTTAGATCATTTATTGATTTAATTCAAAGGACTCTATGGCGGTCTAGTCACACTCATCACGGGTTCATTCATTTGGTTTTAGCCTACACATTATAAAATAGACTGTGTGAACTGTGCAAGGAATTGTTTAATTATGGACGCGTACATAATTATGAAACTTAGTGCACAGAAACCTAGTAAGATTTATTATGTGTAAGAACCGATAGTGACAACAATAACAAAATGAGAACAATGTAATGGAGGTACGGTGGACGCACCAATGACGCTTCATATACTTGTATATAAGTATCCCTCTTACATTGCAAACATGATGTTATTAAAGTTACTAGAAGTTCAGAACCCTAACCAATGTTGTTTGATCTTTTCAACTTCATGTTTTCAAGCTCTCACAAGTTTCCTCTAAATAAATTTCGGGACGAAATTTCCTAAAGTAGGGGAGACTGTAACACCTGTGCCTCCACGACCATCAAACAAATACCAAACCAATGAAATATTATATTTCATACTTGGGATTTGTAAAAATATGTGTATCATTTGCACATATCAATTCTTGGTCAATTTCAAACTCTAAATCGCTTTCTGGAAGGTTATACGCGCACCGATGCGTAAATATAACCAGTTTAATGCAACAAACACTATGGAATAGTGACATAGGCTTAACATACCTTAAATAACCTTTACATAACTTAGAAATAAGTTTTGAAGGCTTTGGTATGACAAAATCAAGTTAATTCGCTTACAGGGACTAAACTTGACAAACTGCGAAAGTATGTCAATTTGAACTGTAACGAACATTCCGGAACATGAACATAAGTTAAACACACCTTAAATATCCTTTACATAGCTTAGAAATAGGCTTTGAGGGGTTTGGTGTGCTAAAATAAACTTTTGGGTCATTCAGGGACTAAAAGTGTCAAAAAGTGCACAAGTTTGCACTTTTTCGCATAACTTACGTTCTGAATACATCCGGACATCCAAAAATTTATGTAAGCATGACTATATTATGTTTTAGTGTTTGGCTTGCCAAAAATCCATTCGTTGCGTCATTTGGATCGTTTTTCGCGCTTATGCGCATTCCGTCGTAATTAAGCGAACATCGCGTTCGTACGACCAAACGAACCATCATCCGGCATATTTTTGAGCATGTTTCATGTCCACAATGTTTAGGCATCATTATAGGGCCTTAAAGTTGGCTTTACGGGCCTTAGAAGTGCCGAAAATGGGCTTAAACACGTGCAGGGACTGAAACTGTCATTTCTGAAACTTTGTTCTGATCTGTGACTCCTAGGCGGCCCGCCTCAAGATCTTAACATCCTCAGGCGGCCCGCGCCAGACCTTCTGACCAGATTAAATGTTTCTAACAGCAGATTGCAGCTGTTTGATCCACCACCACACATTCTCATTTGTCTAGTCAGCTGATAAGAACCATTTTCTAGTCACCATAAGGTTCCAACACTTGTACGGTTACGATTAAGGCACGTTTTCCATGAAACGATCTTAACGGTGGACCTTTTACTATAAATACCCCACCCCCCATGCTTCAAAATTACAAGAATTCTGATTTGAGAACCTCTAAGTTGAAACCATTGTTTCATACCTGAGATTCTTGAATCGGGATTAGCATTCGGGGACCCTTCGTAAGTATTCTTTCGTTCTTTTCTTTATTTTATTGCTTTTAGAGTCAGAAAGTCAAACTTTGTTTGACTTTCAGCGTTGACCAGCTTATGGTCAATGCGAAGTTTGTTTGAACTTCGCAATGTGATTGTAATCACGTTGGTCATAGTCCCTTGGGACTATGCCCACTGATTACCACGTTGTCTAGGGTCGTAGGGTAGGCAATCTAATAAATCGCCTATACCTTCGAACTCGACCCATTTGGTCGATCATTAGGATCCGACCAAATACATTAGGTGACCATAGTAGGTAGGGAATAACCTTCCGAGGTTATACCCTATGGTCACATCGTTTGAGTAGTTGTATGATAGGTAGTTTATATTGGTAATTAAGCATATGTAACCTAAACTTTTGTCACATAACTGATTATGTAACATGTTTAGGCATATAACAGTTGTCATAGGACTAGTTAGACGGTCCGAACGCGTTTCACGCGCACGACGCGTTAAAGTAGCATAAGCTACCTTAATGGGTCGCGATGGGTCGAAAGCACTTAGGTTAGGTTTCATGTAGTATGTAGGCCTTGTTAAAACCATATCATATGAGTTCCAATACTCATTTGGTTTACCATGCCTCATCCTATCCGATCTCCCGATTTAAGTCTGGTTTATTTATATAGTTTTAGATTGCCGACTGATTCCGTGCTCCCTCTAGCTTTGTTTGGTTGTTGTTCAAGACCTCTAAGCATTCTCAGGCGAGTACATTATTCCCCTCTTTTACTGTTTTCAAACTGTTTTGGGGTGAAGCATGTGTACCTATCTGTTATTTTCATGATTTCAAAGTATAATTGATTATACATGTTATTACTTATCTTTTGACAAACTAAATGACTAATTATGGTTTAAACATTGATTTATCAAAGAACATAAAATAAATTGTTGAATTGTACTTATTTTATGTTCACCAGACCGATTGTTAGTATGATATAGCGCTATAGGATTTGACACCCCATTCCTGTTGTCATGGAATGTCTGAAACCAATTTGTTGCTCCATCCAAATAGGGATTGCCTTTGTGGTATTTCTATAGTCTCAAAGGTGTATCTTGATGCACCAGGTCTGAATGAATTCTCAAATCACACTATTAAAGTATAGTTTAATATACTCTCATGTGTGGTATTGTACAAAACCAACATATATTTACAAAACCAAAAACATAGTTTAATATGTTATTTATCACATCTAAAGCATATTTTGATATGTTATTTATGAAACCAAAACATAGTTTAATATGTTACTTACAAATCCAAAGTATACTTTTAATATGCTACTATAAGGATAATTGTTTAATCTTACATTTATTTATACAAATCACATTGGTTACACATTACATGATTTACATTGGACACTTAAACATTATTGACATTGGTTATACATTTCATGATTTACATCTTAACATAAACATTTTGGTATATTATTCAATACATTTGAAAATTTGTTTAAACATGGACATCTTACATTGGTGGTTTGTTTGGGTAAGTGATTTGAGTAACGGTGCGTGTGTAATATGATACAAGCATGGTGGATACGCCGCTGGTACTTCCTATATATAAGTGTTTGTATGGTATTACATATTGTAGCGTTATTTGAATCATTTCAGTTTGAGACATAGAACATTTTATACAAGTAACATACTTTTCACAAGACATTTATTTACAAACAACTTATCTTATACAAACGCATTTTACATGGTTATTCATTTAATCATGCATTATTCTCTTATTATACATATCACCTGAACTTATTATTTTTCAAATGATTTACAAAGGCAAAGCAAATTACAGGGTTCATGACTAAACATTTTCTTAAACAGAAGTCATGAATCTTATTTTCACAAAACCTATGTACTCGCCAGCATTTCTTTGCTGACCTCGTTTTCACATATGTTTCAGGTATTGTTGGATGATATCGATTGATAAGATGCATGCTCATATAGGACTGGACAAGGCCTTAGTGACTCAATAACAATGATAGACTATGTTTAAATAGTGTATTTAGATTTCAAGACGATGTAATTATTCAATGTTTAATAAAACGAAACACTCTTTGGTATCCATGGTTATGAACCATTAATTCTGTTACAACACGCCTCGATGTTTCCGCCACGTTTTGTTGTTTTACGTGGTCGGGGTGTGACATCTATTGCCCACCACGGGGCCTTGCCCGGTGAACACGGGGGCGTGGCGAAAGTACAGCAGGCGTATTAATTGTAATTGCGAATTACAATTAATGAAGAGAGAGAGTGTCAGACAGGCATGGGGCCGTGTCCAGCGGACACGGCGGCGTGCCCAGCCTTCTGTTCAGCCAATAAATAGGAGTGCTTGGTTTCATTTCAACTCATCCCTTGGCACACCACCTCTTCACACTTCATCCACCACCCACCACCATCACAACACCATCTCCACCACCATCATCCATTGTCCATCGTAGAGTGTGTGAGTCGTCTCGGGATCCAAGATTGATCGTAAGAGTTCTTGACAATCAAGGACAAGTTTGCCTAAGTCTCTTACATCACTTGGTGAAGACAAAGTGTCTAGTATAATACTTTTTATTTCTAATATTTTGCACTTTTTATTTGGTTTTGTATTAATGACTTTAATAACTAGTTACTTATGTTGAAGGTGATCTTTCCTTATCGTTTGTCCGTGGTGTCTTGGCATTATTTTACTGTCTATATAAAATAAAAGATTTTCACCATTCATATCTCCACGGTCTATATGGAGGTATGTTGGCTACCTGGTCGGGGGTTAAGGGAACGGTTTGGTAAAGGTCTTGCCATTGTTAAGCGTTTAGAGGTCCTGCAATGGACCTAGGTCAAATTTAGTAGGACCTCCTTCAATGCTTCACGGTATTGGATGGCGGGGGTCCAAACTCTTTGATCCCCTCATAAGTTAACTACTATTAATACTATAACCCGGCTATTTAGGATTGTATCCCTGTTGACTCAGACTACTTAGTCGAGGGTAACGTCACCGCCAAAAGCGGGGACTACCATAATATTGCATTAATAACTTAATTCATTATCTTCCAATAATCCCCCCTTTTAGGATTGTATCCTTGCTGACTCAAACTACTGGGGTGAGGGTAACGTCACCTTCAAAAGAGGGGCCTACTACAATAACTAAGATAATCTCTTAATTATGTGGAAAAGTGCGGAAATAATCAAAGGTTATACTAGATACGAGTCGGAACCAAGTGATTCATCTTGCCTATCTGTTTTTATTTTTATTTTCAGCATTTTAGTTAGCTTTTATTTTTCTTAGTTAAAACATTTTTCTAAACTTTTTATTTTGATTAGACGTTGAGGATAAACCGGTACTAAAAGCTCTTGTGTCCTTGGACGACCTCGGTATCTTACCAACGCTATACTACGCTCACGATGGGTGCACTTGCCCATATGTGTGTTTAGTGTTAGTAAAATATCGTGTTTTATAAATTTAAAACTTGGCTAAAAATAAGTGTTAAAGGGGCTTAAAATATACACCTAATATATATAACACTTCACACGCATCAGTAAGGCCAAAGGAGTGAAAGAATTTTATGCTTCCAAAAGAAATGTTCACAGATTGGTTGAAAGTAAAAATGAAGAAGAGGTTGTTACACCCAAGGAAGGTCAGGCTTGGGTGGATATATTTTTCAAACAGTAAAAACCTGACTTGCTGGAGATCCTAAGTTGGTAATCGTGGATCATGAATCGGCATCCTTCTTAATCTGTGTTTGAGAAGTTTTGCAGGACTTGCCGAAACTCCCAGGTTGGTAAGCGAGGAGTAGGAATCGGCACTTTGAGAATTCAACCAACAGATGATGTTTGGTTGAAAATGTTTGATTGGATTGATCTTACAAGTGGTAAATCAGGGACATTCAGTTGTATCTGATTTTCTATAAGTGATTGAAAAACAATGTGATGAACCAAACCCCTAATCTACAAATGGTTAAAATCAATCAACAAAACTTATTTTCCGGAAAAACCATTTTGATTAAAACAAACTTGAGTGTTTTGAAATCATTATGGGAAAATAGTTTGTTGTGAGGGGGAGTTCTGATTGTTTATGCCAAGCGGATGGAGAATTGAAGTGATTCGATATCAGTTGTCACATTTCTGTACAGTTTGTTTTCAAATTTCCTAAAATGTGTTTGCATTTTAGGGGGAGTATATTTTTCAGAAAATCCAAAAACATTAGAAAATTTGAAAAAAGCCAAAAACATGATAAAATGAAAAATGAGTTTTGTTGTATAGAAGAGGAAATGATAGTACATCAGTGGACTATCACAGCACGCTAAAGAAATGTAAAGTTAAAAAGTGATAAACGGTCTCACTGATGATGTGCCAGTAGGTTTTTACACATTTAGTAGATTGTGACGAGATATAAACCTAAATTTCAAACTTGCTTATATCGTGGGGAAACATCTCTCGGATATATGGGTAACCCCCGAAATCTCGTTTGAAAGATTCCTTTTTCTGATATACTAGGTCTTTATACTCAGTGATATCTGGGGTATTATTCCGGGACTTCTGCTAAATGGAAGTTCTGACCTAGTCCTCGAATAATACTTTCTGCAATGCTTGAAACATAGCATCACCCTCAGCATATATGATAAGACAATAAAATTGCTTAGCAATGTTGTTGTAAAAAAGATCCTCTAAAGGGGACACACCCAAAAGTTGAGTCATGATCTCTCTGCTGAACGGTAGTTCTGACCTGAGCTCTCATGATTCTTCATAATTTATTAACCCCTACAGATATCATTTGTGTCATAATTACCTGTAAGACTGAATATTGGGATCTGGATACGGGAGTATATTCTGGGGTGGGAAACGGGATTAAGTTTAAGTTCTTAAGACATTAATCTCATATCTCGAAACAGTTGAACTTTGTGTGAAAATTTAAGTGGACCAATATACTGACAATCTAGGTGAATTGTTTAGAACTTAAAATGAAATGGAGCTTAACGGTGTTGGTGATTTGTCTTAAAAACTGATATGATCCTCTTACACGAACTCACAAAAATAGTGTCTGTAAATATTTCTTTACTGCATTTCATTCTATTCAAAAATCCAAAAATATTTTCAGTGTGTTTTAGCATAAATTTTGAAAAAATCAAAAAGATTTTCGACAACTGATTTTGGAAAGCTGATTTTCAAAATTCCGAGTGCTAAACATGATGAACAAATGGTTTGGGTGAAAGTATTTGAGGATTGTTGAAATGAAATAAGAAAAAGTTTTGCAATATAAACGTTATTCCTGCAAGTGGTAAATTAGATTTGAAAATCTTATCCACAAATGGTTATCAGCAAATTTATTTTTGGGTAGAGTTTTTGCAGGTTGGCCAGGTTTTGATCCAGAGCAAGATGAAAGCCAGGTTATGATCTTGTGAATTTCAGACTACGATCCCAGCAGATTGAGAGGGGGAGTCTGAAGACACCATGATATTCAACATTTGAGAGAGAGGAGTTCGTTGAAGATAAAGATAGAGAATGAGGATTCTTGCAATGAAAAATACTTTAGAGGAAGATTGAAGACTGATAAAGACTGTAGATTGACAATCAAAGACTCGACACTGAAGACTCCGTCAACATCCGAGGGGGAGTTTGTTGGTGCACTACGTCTTATATCGAGTCTAGTAGAGTTTAGGTTAGACAATGGCACAAAATACAAGAAACAGGTGTTAGAGATAGTTTCGCTTATGTGTCATAGTGATAGTTTCGCTTATGTGTCATAGTGATAGTTTCGCTTATGTGTCATAGTGGTAGTTTAGCTTATGTGTCATAGAAAAGGTTTCGCTTATATTGCGAGTGACTGGTTTCGCTTATTTGTCATGACCGTAGGAGCGAAACCTGTTGGCCTATATATAGGCTATAAGAGCGAAACCACATACATAGTTGTAGGTGTTGTCTTCCGGTAAGCCACGAAGTGCTGCCGAAGTGTTATGAAAGCTTGTAATCGTTTCAGTGATCAATACAACAACATTTAAAAGTGAATCCAGCTGTAATCGCACCAAAGCATTAGTTTCCGCCTCTTGTTTTGGATAGGAATTCTTCTGATCGACTCAATCAGGGCCGAAAACGATTCTACAAAATGGTTATTTTTGGTCACCCCGAAGGATAACAAGTTGTTGCCTATGTTCTCGTACAACTTAATGCGGTACATCCTACTGATGATGACATCGACTCTCTCGATCATGTTGTTCCCCCTATTGTTGATGTTCCCCTATTGTTGATGTTTCCCTATTGTTGATGTCCCCCCTATTTTAGATGTTCCCCTAATTATTGTTGATGTTGACAAGGGCATTATCATTCTCTTCATCCATATTAAGCAAGTCGATGACGACCTTGGTATTGGTGACGACTTTGTATCGCCATGCTAGAGGTAGCATAGCCTGACGTCACAGTTGTCGACATTTCATTTTTTGCTCCTACTACTCCACAGACACCATCAGCTGTGCACTCACCTGACACTGTTTTACCACCTACAGATGCCTTACTTAAACCTATCGAACCTGTACTACCCGATGTACCCCCTGCTAATCACTTGTTTGAGCCTGCACTGCCATCACATCCATGGGGAGATGTTTTACCCCCTGTTGATCACTCACTACCCCATTTCTCTACTAGACCAGCACACTACAGTTTGGGCGGTGCTCCCAAGTATATCGATCAGTCATCTTTTTATCCTTTCATGGGTTCCTTTTGCACCTCAGTTACACAGACTTTTGGTTCCTATCAGGACCCGTATGTTGCCGGGCCCTCGCATATTTCCCCCAGCCATCCTATGCTGGGGTATTCTTCTCATGTTTCACTTCCCATTGCTCGGGATCCATATCACTCCATCCAATCCCTGCATAGCCCTGTCACCTAACCTTCCCCATATATTACAAGTTCCCACTCTCAACCGCCATCGGGCATGAGCCTGTCAGACCCATACCTTCCGAGCCATATTCTGCTCACTACCACTTAGTATAGACTCACCTCTACCGAGATACAGCTCAGTATTGCATTTGGTCATATTCGTGAGCTTAGTACGTAGTTGTCTACCCTTCGAGCACCTCCGAGTGCTTCTCCATCATCCACCTCACTACCACCTTTACCCACATCATCCCCTCCACCACCACCACCACCACCTTTACTGATATCACCACAACCACCATCTCCATCGGTACCATCACTTTCACCACTCCACACCACAATTCCGTCTCTCGAGAGGCGTGCCAGTGCCATTGAGGAGGAGATGGCATACTTTCACGGTGTAATCCGCGCATCTTCACCCCCACCCCCAGCTTACTAGAAGATCAAAGATATTTTGAAGATATATATAGGTCAACATGAAGACACTGAAGAAGCAATGCGAAGAAAATATCTACTTTTGTTTTGTGTTGTATATAACTTGTATGACAGAGCGATGAAACTCCGAATTATTTTTTTTCTTTGCAAAAATTGATGTAGCGAGTTGACAATATATATGTATGTAGGATCGTTGTGACGACCAAATGAGTCGATCAGAAGAGTTTTTGATCAAAACGAGAGGCGGAAACAGACGTTTTGATGATGAATCAGCTTGATTTGCACCAAGAAGTAGTTTAAATGTCTTTTGTATTGATTTCACACGATTACAGACCGTTTGACACCTTGGCAGAGCTTTGCTACCGGAATTGCAAAAGTTACAAATGAAATCTCAAGTCACCTATCTATGGGATTTCCTTTCCGCACGAAACTGCCATGTCCATTTCGCATGGAATGGAACCTGTCATTGCCATTTCGTGTGGAATGGACCTTGACATTGCCATTTCGTGGAATGGCCATTTCACATAAACTGGCTCTGTCAGTTCGTGTGTATTGGTCAAACAACACTAAAATCCTATTTCATTGACTAACGAGCTTTGGATTATCCTATCTAGATACAAGACTCGATACAAGAGGAAGTCGTCAGACATATGCAGCAACAGACTCCTCCTTGGATGTTGATGAAGTCTTCGGTGTCGAGTCTTCAATATGACCAGTCTTCAGTCTTGATCAGTCTTCTCGCTCTCTCCAAAGTATCTGACATTGTAAGCCTTTAATCTTTATCTTTATCTTTTTCTCGTTCATTCCCAGAATCTTAATCCTGTCTCTATCCTCTTTCATCAGCTTCTATCTTTAACAATCTTTCAGGATCAGAAACTGGATCTTGCATCATCAGACTCCCCTTTGCTAGCAAACTCCCCCTTTAAATTGAAATTGTTCTGGGATCGCAATCTGACATAGCTCTCGTTCTAAGATCGAATCCTGGCTCTAACTCTGCTCAGCCTTAGACACGGGGACCTGCATAAACCTCTACCTCGAAATAAATTTCACAAATTTAAAAATTTGACAAATTTAGAAACCACTTGTAAATATCGTTCAATAATCAGGAATTTATATCAAGATCAACCTTACTTTTGATTAGATTTATTTATAACAATTTTCATTTCAAAACAAACTCTCCCAACCCTTTTGTCGTCATGTATATCACTTAGAATTTTGAAAATCAGCTTTTCAACATCAATTGACGAAAATAAGATGAAATAAAATCTTTTTGGTTTTTCAAAATTTTATGCTAAAACACATTCTTTTTGGATTTTTTTTTAAATGAAAAGCAGTAAAGAAATATTTACAGACAATATTTTTGTGAGTTTGTATAAGAGGATCATATCAGTTTTTGACAAACCACTAGCACCGTTGAGCTTTAGACACTTTAAGTTCTAAACAATTCACTTAGATTGTCAGTATACTGATCCACTTAAATTTTCACACAAAGTTCAACTGTTTCGAGATACGAGATTAGTGTTTTAAGCACTTAAACTTATTCGCGTGTCCCACCTCAGAATATACTCCCGTATCCAGACTCCTATATTCAGTCTTACAGGTGAATGTACACTAATGATATATGTAAGGGGTCAAATGCGAGACCATGAGAGCTCAGGCTATTGCTTCCGCAAAATCAGAGAGATGATGGTTCGACTTTAGGTGTGTTCCCTTTAGAGAATCTTTTCTTCAACAACACATGATTAGCATTTTTCAATGTTTCATCATTTTTTATGTTGAGGGTGGGCTTTAAGATTAAAGCAATGTAAAGTATTATACGGGGACTAGGCTATTGCTCCCGCAAAATCAGAAGTCCTGGTATAATACCCTAGATATCACCACGCACAAAGACCTAGTATGTCAGAAATAGAAAGCCCTTCAAACAAGATTTCGGGGGTTACCCATATATCCGAGAGATGTTCCCCTCGAGATAAGTAAGTGTTTGATTTAGGTTTATATCTCTACAACAATCTACTAAGCGTGCGAAAGCCTACTCGCACATCATCAGTGAGACCGTTTATCACATTTTAACTTTCCAATTCTTTAGCGTACTGTGAATGTCTACTGATGTACTATCATTTCCTCTTTTTCACAACAAAACTCATTTTTTGATTTTATCATGTTTTTGACCTTTTCAAATTTTCTAATGTTTTTGGATTTTCTGAAATTCTTACTCCCCCTAAAATTCAAAACCATTCAAACCCGATGTGAATTGCTTCAAATCGCCATCCACTTCGCATAAACAATCAGAACTCCCCCTGACAACAAACTATTTTCCCATTATGATTTCAAAACACTTAAGTTTGTTTTAATCAAAATGGTTTTTCTGGAAAATTAGTTTTGTTGATTACACCACTTGTAGGATCAGGAGATTAGTTCATCATTTTGATCTTTCAACCACTTGTAAGAACACTTCTCCTTTTCTTCAACCACTTGTATGAAAGTTAACTCAAGTTCAACTTAATGACCTTGATTAACCACTTGTGGGTACTTATCAACAATACCACTTGTAAATCGAAATATGACAATTTTGAATTTCTCAAGAAAGATGCCGATTCCTGCTCCACGATTACCAACTTAGGAGCTCCGGCAAGTCAGAATTTTTACGCCTAAGCCTGACCAGCTTTGGGTGTGACCTTTTCAGTTTCACTCGGGGTTTGAACATTTCTTTTTGCTTCATAAAATTCTTTTACCCCTTTAACCTTTCCCTCGACCATCTTTCCAAAAATAATTTTCACTTTACCATTGAACGCTTTTTCGACATCAAATTCTTTCTTTTCTGAATAGAATTGATTCGAAATATCCACTTTACCAACTTTTGATTTTAAATTTTCAGCCCGCAATGGTGGAAAGTTGACATCATCCTTTGGCGGAACTGAAATTTATTCTTTTGGCTCAACTTGTGGCTCCTCTGACCTTGACGAGTCAGATTCATCGCCAGACTTAACATCTGATTTCTTAACAACCCATGTTTGGTTGTTAAGATTCACCCTTCTTTTGTAAAACCTTTTTGAACACTCACCAACTTCAAATGTAGAATTTTTAAACACTTTGAATTTTTCAGTTGGTGGTTCAGTTTTATCAACAACTTTTTCTTTTAGTTTAGAAACAACTTCCTGTTTTGTGTTGGTTGCCTCTGGACAGTTCCAGGCGATGTGACCAACTTCATGACATCGATAGCAGGTTCTTGTCTCCCTTTTCTGATTAGCTTCATTTTTCTCAAGTTTCTGTTTTTCTGCAAGAAACGCTTTGTTCGATTATTTCCGGAATGAGCTCTTCTTCTCTTCTTCAGAACTTGACCCTGAAACAAATATTGTTTTTGTTTTAGAAATTTTCTCATTTTTATGATTTTCGGGTGGAATAAAACCCAATCCCTTCTTTTTGAAATTACTGTTATGGTTTGGTTTCTTTCGATAACCTGAACCAGAACTGTAACCCTTTTTCTTGTTTAACCTTTGTTGAACTCTTGAGGTGTAAGGTTTAGGTTTTTCAGCAAGATTTACACTTTTTATTTCAGAAATATTAATTTCTGTTAGTTTGAAAAACTTATTAATCATTTCAGTTTTGACACCTATTATTGGAAATTCCTCATCAGAAAATAATTTGTCTGAATCATTCAAAGTATATGCTACTTTGAATGTTTCGTCATTCAAATTACTTTTTGATAACATAAATTCTTTATTGTAAACACTTCTGACCGATGATTTTGAACTGTTGACCGACGAACTCGAACTCTCTGACTTTGACTCTGACTCCTCATCTTTATCCAACACCTGATTGACCACTTTCTTTATTAACTCAGACTCATGATCAGTGTCAGACGATGTGAATGTGACGTCAATGTTGTCTGGTAAATCATCAGTTGTTTCGGACTTTAACTTTATATTAACTGCCTTTTTTACTTGTTCCTCATTTGGTTTTCTGGGAGAATAACCTTCCCAGATCGGAGGCGGACACTTGTTATAATTTGCACTTTGTTTCTTACCAGTATCCTTATCTTCAGACTTCTTATCTTGAAATGCTTCAAAACCTGCAACAGTTGGATAAATTCTATCAATCAAATAATCAGAACTTGAATAACTTTGCAGCAATCGTCCGATTCTTTCATTTTCAATCTTTTCATTCTCCAACTCCTGCTTCAACTTTGCACATTCTTCAATATAGTGATTAATTTCTTTCTGCTTAGACATCATCACTACATTCATCATTGTCAAAGCATTTTCTCTTTCAGAGTTTGTCTTTTCCAAACTATTCACCGTTCTGTTCAACACATCATACGACTCTTTCACATACTTCACATCAAACAACAATTTCTCTTTCATCTTGTCAAGCTCACTAAACTTCTTATCTTTCTCTTCACAGTGTTTGCAAGGTTCCAAACATTTTAGACAAGGTTTAGCGACTTCTACAATCTTTTCAATTTCAACCACCTTCTCTGCAACTTTAACTTCTTCACTTTGTTCAGACTTCTCTTCCTGAGCAAGATTCTCGCATTTTACCTTTTTCTAATCTTTTGCTGCTCGCTTCTCCTTTAGTTTCTTCAATTTATCTGCAAAATAAAATTTGAAACTTTCAGGAGATAAATGAGTTTTTCCAAAGTTTATTTGATTAATTTCCTCATCATCATCACTGCTATCAGATGATGATTGATCAAAATCTGGTGTCTTTTTTGAGCTATCTGAAGAAACAGACTCTTCATCTTAACTTTTCTCATCATCAGCAAACATATCCATCCACTCTTTCCTCAACTCTGGTTCTTGAACTATTTGTGCAATAAATGCTCTAAACTTTGAATCAGCCAGAATATATTTATCCCAGCTAAAACCCTCTGACACTCTTTCATCATCTTGATTCACTAGATAAGCTTTCTTCTTTCCATCTTCAATCTGATTAACATTGGATGATGATGATTGTTGTTGATGCGGCTGTTGAGCAACATGAAGATAAATCGCTTTCTGATAATAATCATTGTTGCCGAACGTGTTGGTGCAAGCGTCTGTCGACTTCGTCTTGTATCGAGTCTTGTTCTAAACTAGATAGATCAGGGCACGGAAATTGAGAAAGTGGATTTATAGGTAATTCCGCTTGAAATGACATTGTGTCATTTCAAACGGAATCAACATGATAATTTCGCTTGAATCAACATGATAATTTCGCTTGAGACATATTCAAGCGGAATTAGATCTCGTTTGAAGCAGTTTCGAGCGGAATCATGTCTCCTATATATACTTGATGTCCGGTGTCATTTGAAACAGAATTAGGTGTGGTGTTTTCTGACGGCGAAGCTCTGTCGAAATGTCTACAGCTCTGTAAACGATCTTAAATCAATCTAAAGACAGTTTAAAGTGATTTCTTGTGCATTCCAGCTGAAATAACACTGATACATTTGTTTCCGCCACCTGTATTGGTGAATAACACTTCTGATTGACTCATTTGGGTCTGAAAACGATCCTACAAGTGGTATCAGAGCTCAGGAGGAAAAGTTCTTACCATTTCAGCTGCATTTTCTGATTTCTACACCTTCTTTTACAAATTGAAAATTTTTTCACGGTTAAAATCGGCAAATTTTCTCACATAATGTGCGCAACAGTGTTTTAACAAATTCTGGAAAGTTCCAGAACTAAAATCGAACTAAAACGTGTTAAAATCGTAATTTCTCTTGAAAACTGATCGAATTTGCTGACGTCATATGCATTTCATACGGAATTAGACAGTAATTCCGCTTGAAACCGATATCCCGCTTGAGTGATTTCGATTGAAATCCTTATTCCGCTTGAGTGATTCCGCTTGAAAGTAGACTGATTTTGCTTGAAAGATAATTCCGCTTGAAAGAAGTCTGATTTCGCTTCAGGGTGATTCCTTTTGAGAGGGTAATTTCGCTTGAAGAGTGGAATTCCATTAGAAGTAAACTGTTTGTGAATTTTTGAAAACTCAAAACATGGAGAACGAGTTTTATAATGCCTTTGCTAGTCCAATGACTATTACTCAAAGTACATTGATTGAAAATGAGACGGGGACAACACAAAAACCGCCTAAGCTTTTGGATCTTGATGATTATATTGGTTGGTCCGAACGTTTTGGTAACTGGGTTGAAGCATATCATTTGGATGCTTGGGAACATACTGAAGAGCAATATACTAGACCACTCAGGAACAATGATGAAAAAATACCAATTAGAGAAATGAATCCTGAGGAGAAAAAGAAGTATAAAGATGAGAAATTGATGGTTAGTTTGTTACAGCAAGCAATCAAAGAGGACATCTTGGTTCTTCTTCAACATAACGGAAGTGCATATTCGATTTGGAAAGAATTAGAAGAAAAATCCCTTGGTAGTGATGATATGCTCAGGAACAAGATGTCACTTATAAAGAAAGAATTTGATCTATTCCTTGGTTTGAGAATGGAAAGCACCAAGCAGATTATTGAAAGATATTGTAACTTGGTGAAATACATGACAAGATTGGGCATCAACAAAAATAAAGATGAGTTGATTGAGAAGCTGGCTGATGCGTTGCCACATGATGTTTGGGGAACGTTTATGATGATGCTGAGAAATAATAGAAAGGAATATAACGAGCTAACACTGGGTGGGTTCATCAAACATCTTGAAGCTTAAGAGATGGAGCAAAGAAAGATCGCTAGAATGAAGAATTATGATGGAGAACAAGACATCGGATTGTATTTCAAAGGTGGTGTTACTGAAAAGACAAATTTATCTACAAAAGTTGAAACTGCTTTCAATGCAAAAAGTTCTTCAGAAAGTTCATCTCAGGGATCAAGCAGCAAAACTGGGTTCACTTCATTTCCAACATTTGATCCACATTTTTCTACAACAAAAAGTGGCAAAGTTCTTCAATGCAACATTGCTTTAAACCTTGAAAATGATCAGAATTATACCGAGGAAGTTGCTAAAAGCCACATGTCTTTGTTGGTAACTGTGCTTGAATCTTATGGAGGTTTAGTTGCAGGGAGGATCGGGAATCCAATGCTAACAAAAGAGGATTATGATCAAATTGATGCTGAGGAGATGGAATTGATGGATATAAAATGGTGTATGGCTAGCGTGTTGAGACGAGCTTAAAAGTTTAAACAAATTACATGCAGAGATGATTTTCGCGATGCAAATGTTTCAACTTTAGTATTTGATAAGTCTAAAGTTACTTGTTTTCGTTGCAGGGAAAAAGGGCATTTCAAGATGGAGTGCACCAATCGTGAAGCAAGTGGAGCTCAAAATCCCTTTGGAAACAATGACTACTATCGAAAAGCGATATATCATCAACTTGCTCAATAGCCACATCAACAACAACAGGCACAAACAGCTGATGGAAGAAAAGAAATTGAAGATTCAAAGAGAGCATGCCTTGTTAATCAAGATAATGGAAAAGGATTTAGTTGGGATAACTACATTCCAAAAGATAGTAAAGCATGTGTGGTAGATCAAGAAGATGAAAAATTGCCAGAAGGTTTTAGTTGGGACAATTATTGCCCAGACAAAGAATTTGTGGCTAAAGGATTTGTTGCTCATGTTATTAATGATTATACTGATGAATATTGGGCAGAAAAATACAGAAAAATTAAAGAGGCCGAAGAAGAGAAATGGAAGAGATATGAAGAAGAAGAAAAGAGACAAGTTGAAGCAAAGAAAAAGAAAAGAGCTGAAGAAGTTCAAGTGAGAGTAGTCAAAGAAGTTTCAGCATTTGAAATCAAAGCAGATGAGGAGGTAGTCAAGGTTGCAGAGAAGTGTATGAATTGTGAATCTCTGATAAAGCAAAACAATGAACTGCTACACAACATCAAAAGGCTGAAAGAATCCTACGATGTTTTGAATAGAGAGATGAATAAGTACCATGAGTCGAACAGTGAATAGGCTGTAGCAATGAATACACTCAAAGGGGCATACATGAGGCAGCTTGACAATGTCATTTATTACACATAAAATGTGCTGAACTTGAGAAGAAATTGGAAACTCGGAAAATTGAAACAAATAGAGTAAATAAATTGTTAAAAAGTTACTCATGTTCTACTTTTATTGTTGACAGGATTTACCCCATTGTGGAAGGAATGAAGACATTTAAAGAAGAAAAGACTTCGGAAGAGAAGAAGCCCGAAACAAAAGAAGATGATGAAATGAAGATTTCTGGTAAGAAATTAAGTGTTGTCTATAACAAATGTCCACCCCCGGTCAAAAATGGATATTCTTCTCGAAATCCGAATTCTGAAAGAGTCGAAAAGGCAATAAACTTACAATGGGAGTCTGAGTCTACAGATAATTTGCCAGAAAGTATAGATGTCACTTTCACATCGTCCGATACTGATCATGAGTCCGAATTAATAAAAAAGTGGTCGATCAGGTGTTGGATAAGGATGAAACAGAGGAGTCAATGTCGGAGTCAAAATCTGAGTCAAAGTCAAAGTCTGACACGTCAACTCAAAAAGCCAAACAGGGAAAACAGGTTTATAATAAATAGTTCTTGTTATCAAAATCTAATTCGAATGACGAACCGATCAAAGTAGCATATACTTTGAAAGTTTATGACAAATTATATTCTGATGAGGTTTTCCCAATAAGATGTGTTAAACCAGAAATGATTAAAAAGGTTTTCAAACTAACAGAAATTAATATTTCTAAAATAAAAGATGTAAATCTTTCTGAAAAACCTAAACCTTACACCTCAAGATTTCAACAACGTTTAAACAAGAAAATGGGTTACAATTATGGTTACAGTTTTCAAAAGAAACCAAACTATAATGGTAATTTCAAAAAGAAAGGACTTGGTTTTATTCCACCGAAAAATTATAAAAATGAGAAAATTTATAAACCAAAAACCGTTTTTGTTTCAGGGAAAACGACTGAAGAAGAGAAGGAGCAAACATTCAGAAAACAGACAAACAAAGAATTCCTTGCCAAGAAGCAAGATGAAATGAAGAAAAGCTTTGCTCAGAAGAAGATAGAGACTAGAACCTATTTTCAATGTAAAACAGTTGGCCACATTGCCAGAAATTGTCCAAAGGCAATCAACAAACAACAGGAAGTCTCTGGTAAATTGAAAGAAAAAGTTGTTGAGGAAACTGAACTTCCAATCAGAAAATTTAATGGTTTTGAAAATTCAATATTTGAGGTTGGAGAGTGTTCAAAGAATGTTTTAAAAAGAAAAGAAAATTTAAAAAATCAAAAGTGGGTGGTTAAGGATTCAGGGAATAGTCCTGGTGATGAATCTGATTCCACAAAATCAGAGGAACCAAAAGTTGTTATGAAAAAGATTGAAAAATCAGTACCAACTATGGATGATGCAAACTTTCCACCACTACGGACTGAAAATTTTAAGAAGAAAGTTGGAAAAGTCGAAATCTCAAATCAATTATATTCTGAAAAGAAAGAATTTGATGTTGAAAAAGTGTTTAATGGGAATGTTAAAAAGATTTTTGGTAAAATGGTCGATGGGAAGGCAAAAGGGGTGAAAGAATTTTATGAAACAAAAAGAAGTGTTCAAACCCCTGAAGAAGTTGAGAAGGTTACACCTAAAGCTGGTCAGGCTTGGGTGTCTGTATTCTTTACTTAAAAACCTGACTTGCCGGAGCTCCTAAGTTGGCAATCGTGGAGCATGAATCGGCATCTTTCTTAAATTGTTTTTGAAAAATTGAAAATTTTGATAAGTGTGACTTGCCGGAACTCCCGGGTTGGTAAGTGTGGAGTAGGTATCAGCATCTTGAGAATTCAACCTACAAATGGTAATTGTTAGTACACGTGGTTGAAAAAGGAGAAGTGATATTATTAGTGGTTATTCAAGGTCATTAGGTTGAACTTGATTGGACCATTCTTACAAGTGGTATTTTTGGTAAAATAAGGTGATGAGTTGAACCTCTAACCTACAAATGGTAAAATCAATCTACAAAACTAATTTTCCGGAAAAACCATTTGATTAAAACAAATTTAAGTGTTTTGAAATCAATGGGAAAATAGTTTGTTGTGAGGGGGAGTTCTGATTGTTTATGCCAAGTGGATGGCGATTTGAAGCGATTCGATATCAGTTGTCAATTTACGTGTACAGTTTGGTTTAAAATTTCTTTAATGATTTTGAATTTTAGGGGGAGTAAGAATTTCAGAAAATCCAAAAACATTTGAAAATTTGAAAAAGTAAAAAACATGATAAAATCGAAAATGAGATTTGTTGTCAACAAGAGGAAATGATAGTACATCAGTGGACGATCACAGCATGCTAAAGAATTGGAAAGTAAAAATGTGATAAACGGTCTCATTGATGATGTGCCAGTAGGTTTTTGCACATTTAGTAGATTGTGACAAGATATAAACCTAAATTCAAACTTGCTTTTATCGTGGGTAACATCTCTCGGATATATAGGTAACCCCCGAAATCTTGTTTGAAGGACCCCTCTTTCTGAGATACTAGGTCTTTATGCTTAGTGATATCTGGGGTATTATCCCGGGACTTCTGATTTTGCGGAAGCAATGGCCTAGTCCCCGGAGAATACTTTACGCTTGCTTGAAATATAGCCCGCCCTCAGCATAAAAAATGATGAAACATTAAAATGTTAATCATGTGTTGTTGAAGAAAAGATCCTCTAAAGGGGACCCATCAAAAGTCGAAGCCGTCATCTCTTTGCTGAACGGAAGTTCTGACCTGAGCTCTCACGGCCCTCGCATTTAACCCCTTACAGATATCATCTAGGTATACTCACCTGTAAGACTGAATATTGGGATCTGGATATGGGAGTATATTCTGAGGTGGGACACGCGAATAAGTTTAAGTCTCTAAGTCATTAATATCGTATCTCGGAGCGGTTGAACTTTGTGTA
The DNA here is from genome assembly GCA_030545235.1 of Helianthus tuberosus. NCBI lineage: Eukaryota > Viridiplantae > Streptophyta > Magnoliopsida > Asterales > Asteraceae > Helianthus > Helianthus tuberosus. The sequence continues at coordinate 22,110,239 of CM060420.1, read as the reverse complement.
AAAATTTAAGTGGATCAGTATACTGACAATCTAAGTGAATCGTTTAGAACTGAAAATGTTTAAAGCTTAACGGTGTTGGTGATTTGTCTCATAAACTGATATGATCCTCTTACACAAACTCACAAAAATATTGTATGTAAATATTTCTTTACTGCATTTCATTTCAAAAATCCAAAAAGATTTTATTGTGTTTTAGCATAAACTTTTGAAAAATTCAAAAAGATTTTCGACAACTGATGTTGGAGAACTGATTTTCAAAATTCCGAGTGCTAAGCATGATGAACAACAACTTTGGGATAAGTGTTCTTTGAATGAAAAATGATTGTTTACAAGTGATCATCAGAAACTTTTAAATGATAAATCATTTTGAAAAATACTTGCAAATGATCTAATTTTATCAAAATCTTAAATTTGTGAAACTTATTTTTGGGTAGAGTTTTGTGCAGGTTAGCCAGGTTTTGACCCAGAGCAGGATTTGAGCCAGGATACGATTTAAGAACATGTGAAAAGAGAATTCCAGACTGTGATCCCAGTTTAGCGAAAGGGGGAGTCTGAGGACATCAAGAGGGAGTCTGAAGAGAGTAGAGAGCCAGATTCAGATCCTGAAAATCAAGAAAAAGAGAAAGAGATTGTTTGAGGATGCTTTCAATGGAGAATCTTAGGAGGGAGCAAGAAGACTGATAAAGACTGAAGATTTGACAACCTAAGACTCGACACTGAAGACTCGTCAACATTCGAGGGGGAGTCTGTTGGTGCATGTGTTTGTCAACTTCGTCTTGTATTGAGTCTTGTTCTAAACTAGATAGATCAGGGAACGGAAATCGAGAAAGTGGATTTATAGGTAATTCCGCATGAATCAACATGATAATTTCGCTTTAGACATATTCAAGAGGAATTAGATCAGTTTTAAGCAGTTTCGAGCGGAATCATGTCTCCTATATATACTTGATGTCCGGTGTCATTTGAAACAGAATTAAGAGTGGTGTTTTCCGATGGCGAAGCTTTGTCGAAGTGTCTACAGCTCTGTAAACGATCTTAAATCAATCTAAAGACAGTTTAAAGTGATTTCTTGTGCATTCCAGCTGAAATAACACTGATACTTTTGTTTCCACCACTTGTATTGGTGAATAACTCTTCTGATTGACTCGTTTGGGTCTGAAAACGATCCTACAGAACGGATTCTGAGCTCCACCTGCTTCTTGATTAGTACATTCCCTCTTGAAATGTCCTTTTTCCCTGCATCAAAAACAAGTAACTTTAGATTTATCAAAAACCTAAAGTAGAAACATTAGCATCACGAAAGTCATCTCTTCCTGTAATCTGCTTAAATTTTTCAGCTTTCCTCAACACACTCGCTAAACACCACTTAATATCCATCCGCCCCATTTCTTTAGCATCGATCTGATCGTAATCCTCTTTTGTCAACATAGGATTTCCGATCCTTCCTGCAACCAAGCTCTCATATGATTCCAACACGGTAACAAGTAATGCCATACGACCTTTAGTGACTTCTTCAGAAAAATTCTGGCCATTATCCAATGCGATGTTGCATTGTAGCACATGACCATTACCATTGTTTGAGCTTTGAAACTTGGATTAACACTAGGATATGAAGAAAATCCACTGGAATTGAATGAACTTGGATTGACTGATCCGGATGAGTTTTCTGCGCTGAAAGCAGTTTCGATCTTTGGACTAGCTTCAACATTTTGAACATTACCTTTGTAGTACATCTTGATGTCTTGTTGACTGCTTGAATTGTTCATTCTAGCAATCTTTTGTTGTTCAAGATCTTGTCCCTCAAGTTTCTCAATGAATTGTGCAATCGACAATCTACTATATTCACCGGTAGTCTTCAAAATCATGAGATATGTACCCCATTCTTTTTGAGGTAAAGCATCAGCTAATTTCTCAACCCATTCCTCTGGAGTTTTAGTAATCTCCAATCGAGACATTGATCGCACTAGATGACAATATCTCTCAATGAGAGTCTTTGTAGTTTCACCTGGCACACTTGAAAACAATTCAAATTCCTTCTTCAATAATGATTTTTTACTCTAGATCATCTCTGCACTTCCTTCGAATTTTGTGCGAAGTGCATCCCAAATCGAATGTGCACTACCATCATGTTGAAGTAATATGTAAATATCTTCTTTCACAGCTTGTTGAAGTAAACTGACCATCATTTTTTCTGCCTTATACATATCTCTCTCTTGATCTGAAAATTCCGAGATAATCTTTGCAACTCCCAAACCAGAAAGTGGTCTATTATACTTAGTTTCAATACATTTCCAACACCTTAGATGATTTGCTTGAACCCAATTTTCGAAACGTTCTTTCCAACTATGATATTCTTCAATGCCCATCAGTTTTGGAGGTTTCTGTAATGTTCCAGTTTCATTTCCCATGGTTACACTCTGAGCAACAGTAACAGGAGTACCCGGGGCGGTAGCAAATGCATTATAAAATTCGTTGTCCTTGTTTCAGTATTAAAGTTCACAATAACTGATTGTTCAAGCGAGCTGAGTTTGGAATGAACTGATTTGATGCGACCTGGTTCACCTCGTGAAACACCTGGAGAATACAAAAACAAATGATCAGTTTAAACGAACTGACTATGTGAACGTGTGTGACAGCTGAATCGATCTAGTACTCGTGTCAAAGATTCACGGACTCGTTCAATGTATTTCGGGTATAATCACTGAATGAATGGACCGATAAAAAAGAAATGGATTCAATTGGGCCGTTAATCAAGACTAACATTATTGGACCGATAAAAATTGGACTTTGATATCAATTCAATTAGATTGGGCCACACTGTTTTGAGTTGATAAGTCTCGATGATCAATTAATTGAACCGTTGAAATATATTGGGCTTCAGCAACACATGTTCACATGCACACTGTCTACTATTAACGATTCAATTGACCTGCTGATATAGTTGACTGATATTGACTTCACATGCATACAACAACAATGAACTTCTCAATGGCCGACAATCTCAATTAATACTCAATCTTGATTGGGCCGTGACAGAGTGGGCTGACAATAAACAACTTTAACTCTTGAAACTGGCCGACAACTTCAAATATCACAAAGCTTGATTGGACCAACAAAGCCCACTAAGCCGACAACTGAAATTCATGTGAACTGTTATATGATATTAATGATGCTGACATACTTCATGAAGATCACATGCAACAACTTCAATTAAATATTCAGATGAACTGCCGATTATGTTGACTAACACTTTCAAACGAAATGGAGCAACTTTCAAGCGAACTGGGGACCTTATATCCAATCCGTGCGAAATGAGTGTTTGTTTCACGCGGACTGGTCAATATTCAAACGAAATGGATCCAATTCGTATGAACTGGTGCGAAATGGGGTTCTATCTCCTGCGAAATGGCGATAAGTTCGAACAATCGGATAGTATTTTGACAAATTGATCAACTTTTAAGTTGAATTAGGGTCTGATATGTTCAACGATTGATTAAAATTATGTTTTGTATGTAATATATGAAAATCAGTTCATTTTGACCGTAAAATCTCGGTTAATTTTGAAAAAATGTGAAGAAAGTGAGTAGAACTGAGATTTTCGGATGAAATCAAGCTGAATCGGTAAGAACTCTTCCTCCTGAGCACTGATACCACTTATAGGATCGTTGTGACGACCAAATGAGTCGATCAGAAGAGTTTTTGATCAAAACGAGAGTCGGAAACAGATGTTTTGATGATGAATCAGCTTGATTTGCACTAAGAAGTAGTTTAAATGTCTTCTGTATTGATTTGACACGATTACAGACCATTTGACACCTCGGCAGAGCTTCGCTACCAGAATTGCAAAAGTTACAAATGAAATCTCAAGTCACCTATTTATAGGATTTCCATTCCGCATGAAACTGCCATGTCCATTTCGCATGGAATGGAACCTGTCATTGCCATTTCGTGTGGAATGGACCTTGACATTGCCATTTCGTGTGGAATGGCCATTTGAATTGGTCAAACAACACTAAAATCCTATTTCATTGACTACCGAGCTTTGGATTATCCTATCTAGATACAAGACTCGATACAAGACGAAGTCGACAGACATATGCACTAACAATGTATATATATATATATATATATATATATATATATATATATATATATAGAAAAAGTATATCGTACATTACGGCTTAACGTACTTCACGTACAACAATGTGCGTGATTTGTTCTATAATATGCGTGATTAATGTTTTCAATATGCATGATTATTGTGTTTCAGGATGCGTGATTTTGGATTTTTGAGTTATAACGTGCGTGATTTTAAAATAAATGTGCGTAATTACCTGTCGTACGTGATGTACATTAAGCCGTAATGTACATTAACCTTCCTCTATATATATACATATATATCAGGATCTAGAGAAAACGGGTAAAAGTGTGACAGCAGTGTGAACGATTATGGATCGTCGGATCAAAAGAATCTATGGACCAGACTGGCACGGTGGCGTTATCGTAAATAACACCAATTCTATTAAGTGGATGCGCTTCATTAAGGGTAAAAGGGTCTTTTACCGCACAAATTTAAAACCCCAACAAAAATGATAACACGCCATTCAAAACAAATAAAACACCATTAAATACAAAACGCTAAAAATTAATGATAAAACACGTTGGAGATTACAGGAAGAGGAAACAACACAGTAACTGAAATTCAATTATTAACATTTATTAGAAGAAAATTCCCTCTTAAATTACGCGGCAAAAACATCATTATATAAATGATGTTAAACATCGCTTCCATAATCACTTCAATCTATCATTCTACAAAAACATCTTTTACCAAAAAGGAAGTTTAACCAAAACACAAAAAATGGCAACCATCGTTTGGTGGAGATACACTCTGGCAATCAAACGATTCATCCTACGTTTTGACAACAGAAGGAGGGTGTATGTTAGGTCAATCAAAGCAATTTTGAAGTTGTAAGAAGTGGTACAGATGGGTATCTTATCGCTTCACGTCACTCTGGATAACGAATGTCATGAAACACATAAGCTTATGAAAACATTAACAATGAAATTTGAACCAATCAAAGCAGATGGAAAATCGGACCCAGTTATGACATCATGGCGTTTTGACTTCTCGGATAAAGTACCTTCTGACGAGGAGTTTTTTTTGTTGGTTTTCTTCTGTGTAATCTTTTCTTTTTTCTTAAGATAATTAAATGCTATATTTCTCCATTTAGTTTCAAATGCCAAAAAAAAATACTACAAAAAGTTATTGTTTACAAAACGCCAAAAATAATAAAAAATATTTTTCATGTTTAATAATTTCTCTGTTATTATATTTTTGTCATCTTGGTCTACATAACGCCATTAAAAAACGCCAAACTTGGAAGACGGGGCGTCTATCACCGTAAAACTGATAAAAGCTGAACAAAACAGTAAATACACACACTAACTGAACAGACGGTTACTTTATTACTATCATTTATTATAATAAAAATCCCGCCTAAACTACGCACCAAAAAACCTAATATAAGAGAGAGGTCTCTAAACAATGAATTGATCACACCCAGAAAACAAATGCTATGTTTCCTAGAAACCACTCACTTTAAACGCCAAAAAAAATAGTTAAAAAACCACAGATGGGAAAGCTTTCACTGAATGGATTCTTCTTTGAGGTGTGTATCTTTATAAGTTTTTCCTAAATGAGATGGACAAATATTCAAGAAAAACAGATTGATGACAGTGATATGCATGGCATGAAGGGATCAATACCAGTGTAAAATGCTATTTTGGACTCCATTATTATAAGTAGCATTCAAGCGGGAGTTGATCTTCAATGACATGTCACCAAACAAGAATATCACACCAAAAAACAGGATGCCACTAACAAAGCTTCATTTAAAAAGATGGGCGTTATGTAGGAAAGTTGGCATCTAGCTAAGGTATTCAAAGGTTCAAAACGCCAAAACAAAAATTCAAGGAGAAGAGGCTGATGACAATGAAGATTTGGCTGAGAAATTAGATTACCATTATTAATTTTTTTTCATTTTCAATTGTTTTGTTATCCAATTATCTTTTGTTTGTTATCTAAATCTCTACTAATAAAATACATTATTATATAAAACGCCAAAAACTACAAAAACCAAAACACTAATAGTATGAAAACTGTGAGAACGGATTCTGGCAAAGCACCTTGTTAATGTATTAAACGCCAAAAAAATTGACTAAAGCCACAAAAAACATTTGGTCTTATTGTAATCTTATGAAAATATTAATGAATCATAATGAATTATTAAAAACGGCACGAACACCAAAAAATTTACCAGGGAAACGCTCTAACGCCAAAGTATTTATCTATGTGACACAAAAATAATTAATTCAACGTGACAGATCTAAGAAACAATAAAACACCAAGTAGTTAATGAATATAATTAATGTGACATATGTGCCTCTACGACCAACATACGAATACAAAACCAATGAAATCTTGTGTTTCATACTTGGGATTTGTGTAAATATGTGTATCGTTTGCACATATCAATTCTTGTCCAATTCCGGGCTTTAAATCACTTTCTGGAAAGTTCTACGCGAACTAATGCGTAAACGTAATCAGTTTAATGCAACAAACACTCCGGAATAGTGACATTGGCTTAACATATCTTAAATAACCCTCACATAACTTAGAAGTAAGTTTTGGATGGTTTGGTGTGTCGAAAACAAGTTTATTCGATCGCAGGGACTAATTGTGTCAAATTGCGAAACTATACCCATTTGTATAGAAACGAACATTCCGGAACTTGATCATAAATTAAACATACCTTAAATATCCTTTACGTAGCTTAGAAATAGGCTTTGTGGGGTTCGGTATGCAAAAATAAACTTTTTGATCAAACAGGGACTAAAAGCGTCAAAAAGTGCATAAGTTTGCATTTTCGCGCATATCTTACATTCTAAACATATCCGGACATCCAAAAATTTTTGTAATCATTAAAATATTTTATTTTTGTGATTTGAATGCTAAAACTTCATTCGTTTCACAATTTGGATCGTTTTCGCGTCAATTACGATTTCCGTCGTAATTAACCGAACAACGCAACCGTGCAGCCAAACAAACCAACATCCGTGATGTTTCTGAGCATATTTCAAGTTCCCTATGTTTTAAAATTCTTATGGAGCTTAAAAATGGACTTGACGGGTGATAGAAGTGCCAAAACGCATCGAAAATCAAGTTTGGAGTCACGGGGCTTGTTCTGCCAAATAGTGAAAGTTTCTACCAGCAAGCCAGGTCCTTACGGACCGTATGGACATGCTTACGGTCCGTAAGCCATGCCCAGATCAGCAGAAACCATTTTTCTCAAACCCAGCTGCTTGTACCTTGTCTCCTTTGCTTGTTTTCAATCTTGTGGGCAAGTTTGATGGTTTATCAAGCTCCCAAATCAGGTTCCAACAAATGTATGGCCATGATCAAGCTTAGAAACAAGTGGAATGATCCCATTGATCCATGATTCCTATAAATAGCAAGGCCCTTTCTCCATTTTCCTCACACATTTGATTCAAACCTGCTTTAAGTTGGGGTTCTATACTTCATACCTGAGAAATTTGAATCAAATCTTCATTTGCTTGGACCCTTTGTAAGTTTCTTTCATGCTTTTCAAGCGTGAAAGTCAAACAGTGTTTGACTTTATGCTTTGACCACGAGTTGGTCAACACAAAGTTCGTTTGAACGTTGCAACGTGAGCGTATTCACGATGGTTATAGTTCCTTGTGACTATACCTACTTATTACCACGTTGATTAGTCGAAGTGACGAGTCAAAGTTACGGTCAAAATACGTGTTTATGCGTATTTTGTGTCGGAACTATTTTCGGGTATCAAAACACTTTGTTTTGATATCAAACCTGTTTTCTAACTTAGTTAAACATTAACTCGTCACTTTTAGTCTAGTGCTTATATAGGGTCGTAAGTCAAGCGGTCTAAACCACCGCTTCGACTTTCGAACTCGACCTGTTTGGTCAATCGTTAGGATCCGACCAAGCATGTTTAGTGACCATAGTTGTATAGGGAATAACCTTCCGAGGTTACACCTTATGGTCACTTAGTTTGATTAGTTGTATGATAGGTACTTATATGTCTTACGTAAATGACCAAAATGCCCTTTTCATGCATAATTGGTATTTAAGCATATGTAACTTAACTTTTGCCACTTAAACTGATTATCCAACATATTTAAACATGTTTAGGCATATAATACTTGTCATAGGAGTAGTTAGGCATCTCGAACGCGCTTTTGCGCGAACGACGCGTTAAAGTAGCGTAAGCTACCTTAATGGGTCGTAACGGGTCGAAAGCACTTAGGATAGGTTCCGATTTAGTATGTAGGATTTTTTAAACCATATCACATGAGTTCCAATACTCATTTGGTTTACAAGACCTCATTTTACTAGGTGCTACTTGAATTACTTGGTTTACTCGAGCTTTGCTAGTTCATCTAATCAAGGATACTTGCAGTTCGATGTGAGTACATATTTCCCTCTTTTACCGTTTTTGAATGTTTTGGGGTGATTCATATGTGCTAAACGATTTTCCAAGTTTTCAAAACGAATGTTAGGGTTTATATTAAACTATGTGAACTATTTGAACTACTTGAACCACTGGAACTATCGGAACTGTTTGAACCACTGGAACTATCTGAACTCTCTGAACTATTCGAACCACTGGAACTATTTGAACTATTTGAACCACTGGAACTATCTGAAGTATGTGAACTATTTTGAACTATTGGATCATTAGAACTATTTGATCAGTGTTAACTAATTGAACTATTTAACTATTGATCGATTGGGTTATGGTAAGTGATTAGGTAACGGGACATGTGTAATGTGGTAAAAGCATGGTGGATACGCCGCTGGTACCTCCTATATATAAGTTCTTTTAACACATTACATGTCGTTGCATTATCTAGATCACTTGGGCAAATGTTTTCAAAACTAAGTTACACTACAAGGATTACTTAAAGATATAAACCATACAATGATTACTTTCAAACGACGATTTACTACTTGGTTTACTAAAACAAATGTTTTCAGTTAAGATTCATGGCTACAAAGTTTTGGTTTACTCATATATCAACTTGTAAAAGTTGATAGAAACATATTGCAATATCAAACTCTTTTGTTTTTTTAGATACTCACTAGACAGCTCTCGTAGTTGGACGAGGTATTGCAGTATGAACTCGAGTCATGAATCTGACACACTCACAAAACCTATGTACTCACCAGCATTTTTATGCTGACGTATTTTCACATATGTTTCAGGTATCATAATTTGATGATGTTTGACGATGATTATGATGCTTACTCACATAGGAATGGAAGAGGCCTTAGTGACTCAATAACAATGAAAGTCAATTTGTTCATATTTTGATTTTGATTTCAATACCATGTAAAAAACTTAATTCAATAAAACGAAACTTCAATCCATGTGTTGTGAAACAATGATTCTGTTACGACATTCCCTGACGTTTCCACCGCGGTTTGTTGTTTTAACGCGGTCGGGGTGTGACAGAAAAGTTGGTATCAAAGCTCATGGTTATAGGGAATTAGGTTATTTGTAATGCTTTGACCTAGACTATAACCTTCCTAGGACCCTAATGTGAGTTTACTTGCGTTTAGTCTTAAAACAATACAGTTGCCTACCTTTAGGTGACAACCACAACAAGAACACAAATTACGAATCCGACTTGAAAACTAATCATATCTTCTTAGATGATTTATTATAAGGTTTTGAACCTTCAATTTTTTGAAAATCTCGTCAATGTGTAGGTCCTATTAATGTGAACACCTGTAATCTGGAAGGGTGGGTGCCTGTATCTCGAGTTTTCTGTCTAAGGCTAGAGTGTTCATACAAATCCACATAATCAGACCAGTCACTCTTACCTGGGAACTCTTGGGATGAGTGTCCACTTATAGGCTAAAGCATGTCTTCGCGATACATTCTAAGGACCTATTTACTTTGTTCAGCTATTTTGCTTCACTTGTTTGTTCAAAAAAAGAAACATATGATCGCCTTCCTTATGTTTCGTTGATATCTTCAATACCTCTTTTGTTTATCCAATCGTCACTCTCACTCGTTTCTCATGTTTCCTTGTTGTTTTTAGAATATGCCACCTAGACGTGATTCAGAACAGGATGCTGCCCTTGCAGCCACAATCGTTCAGCAGATGGCTGCTGTGCTTCCGAACCTCATTTCCCTGATAAACCATGCAAATAACAATAACAATGCTCAGCGTAACTTCAAAACATTCAACTCAGCTAAGCCATCAAATTTTTATGGGTCTCAAGGAGCAACTGCACTCCTGCAATGGTTCGAGAGTCTAGAGAGCACCTTCAGACATGTTCAGTGTCCAGATGAGTGAAAGGTTGAATTCGCTTCTAGTGTTTTTGAGAAACGAGCTCTAACATGGTGGAATGGTGGAATGGTGTAATGAGAGATCGGGGTGCCGATGTAGCACTAGCTCAAACCTAGGAAGAGCTTCGAGCTCTAACGATGAAGGAATTTTGTCCTCGTCATGAAATCAGGGCATTGGAAAGGGAATTTGACGATCTTAAGCAAGATAGCGGTGAACATCGAGCCTACACGGACCGTTATGAGGAGCTAAGTATTTTATGCCCGGTCATGGTTACGCCTTTAGATAAGGCAATTGAAAAGTATATTGATGGCCTCCTTGACTCAGTACAAGACATTGTTACTGGTAGTAACCCTACTACAGTTAGACGGGCCCTTGAGCTATCCGCTACCTTGACTGAATCTCAGATCAGGAAAGGTAAACTTTTTTGAAAAGGCGACAAGAAACCAACCGATGAATCAAAACCAAAGGATAAGCAGACTGAGTCCTCTAAGAAGTCAAAGAAGTGTAAGGCTTCCCAGAACTTCGCCGTGGTTGCTCAAAATGATCAAGTTGTCCCTCCCCAACCAGCTCAACCACTTGCTAAGAAGCCATACAACAGGACTGCACCTATGTGCAACCAATGTAACCTTCATCATCATGCTAGTGTGAAATGCCGCAAATGCCTAAATTGTGGACTTGCTGGTCATACAGCTAGGGTTTGCCGAGCTGCAGCTGCACCAAATCAAGCTGACAACAATCCTGCTCCAGCTCGTTTTCCACCAGGTTCTTGCTACAACTGTGGCGAGATGGGCCATTTCCGAAACAATTGCCTAAAACTTGCTAATGCAAATCCAGCACAAGGATGAGCATTCGACTGACTGGAAGACGATGCTGTCGAACTTGATGTACTATTTTCTTTTGTTATCAAAGTCTATGAAACAGTTATTTTGGTTTATAAATATTTTTTTTTATTTTCATTATGATGTACAAATATGGTTACATGTATGAAGGACATATCCCCTACAAGTCTATGAACCATGTTCCTTGTAAAACAAACTACTCTCGAAATTCTTCCATTTTATGATTGCTTGCGATCTCCACGAAAACCCTAAGTACCCTTTTCTTCTAAGGAAACAAAGTACAAGGCGCAAGTTACAACTCTGAACAAATACCCAAAGTGCCACTTTAAATCCTTAATAGGATACCCAAGGGTACTCCCGTAAGCCCTTGATTGGTCTTACATATCATATCTTCATGACTTCATTATATTTTACACAGCATATGATTTCAAAAGATTATGTATGTTTTCAAAAACCTCATACATGTTTTCAAAATCATCACATGGTTTTAAAACAATGTTTACCTAATATACTTAGTACGTGATTTCAAAAACATTACAAAAAGGTTTTCAAAATCATATTTTTAACAATTCCTAGCATAGCTTTCAAAAACAATCCATCAGTATGTTGTCTTAGTGTACGTGGTATGCGATTTCCATAAACACTATGCTTCGTATGTTGTCATAGCATACCTAGTACAAGATTCCTAAACTCTTCCCGCTATGCGAATTCCAAATCCTTATAGGATCTTCTTCATAGTTAGATCCTTGTAGATGTTTAAAGCACAAAATCAAATCCTTAATTGGATTCTTGGTATGCTTTAATACGAATGTCATCCTGAGCTATCGCTTCACTGCTATGGAACTGCTTGTCAAATTTCGGGACCAAATTTCTTTCAAGTTGGGGATGATGTGACAACCTGCAATTCCAAGAGCCTTTCCTTGTACTGTTTCAAACCTTGTGCCGTGTTTTGATGTAACCAGCGTGTACGTTAATTAAATAATGAATACATTTGACTTTATATGAACTGTTATGAGTCATGTGTTACGCGAAGTGTGAACGTCCGTATTAATTCCGTTGCATAACTGTCCGCTCTTAGCCCACATGAAACCCAGGCTTGCGCTCGGCCCTTCATATCAGCGCATACACCCTAGAGTTGGTTTATGGCTTCTACTATCTCCTAAACTAAGCATCATTAGCAATCAAAACCCTACTCTCCTCTTTTCTTGAAACTGACGGCAGCTTCTTTCGGAGTTTCTTCCTTTCGTTCGTTCTAGCTAATCCGCGCACACACAACCATCCAGTTAGTAAGGTTAACTCTATGTTTATTTATTCGTTTGATCCTTTTCGATGTTGAACACATATGTTGTTACATTACATGCATGACTACTGGTAGTATAGGGTTTGTTTGTGTGAAAGTATTGGATGAATAAATTAGTGTGAACTGTTAGAACGAATTCTGTGAGAAGTCTAGATTTCATGACACTAGTATGATGATGCACACGAATCTAAATCGGATATTGATTAGAGGAAATCTGTTAATGTGTGAGTGTATGAGTTGTTGTTAACCAATGTTTAGGGAAGTGTAATATGAATGTTTTGATTCATGTTGTTCGATGATGATGATGATGATTATGTTAATGATTGTGGTTAATCATAAATGGAATGATTAAGGTTTGAATAATTAAGGGATACGTAACTATTTTGATCCATGATTGGGAAGGGAAGATTGGGGAAATCATGTTTGCTAAAATTAAGGGAAACAATTGGCTTGGTCACACAAAAGACTTGGGATCGCACAAGGGGTGCAATCGCATAAGTCTGCCCAAACACACAAGTTGGCCCAATCACACAAGAGTTAGTCGGTCGCACAACAGCTAAGCAATCGCACAAGTGATTGGGCTACTTAGTTGATTGGGCCTTGCATGGTTAATAAATTGGTTGGACCATACACGGACCGCACAAGTTCTGCGATTGAGAAGGGGGCCGCACAAGCTATTGGTTGGATTAACTTGGTTGGGCCGGATCACACCTGAATCGCACAAGGGGTCCCTAGTTGCACAAGACCCTTCGGGTCGCACAAGACTTTGGGCCGTTTAGGGATGGGCCTGAACGTCTTGGCTGCATGTTGTGAATTTGATGTTTAGTCTGGTATGGTAATCTTTGTGTTGTATGATTGTAATGCCATGTGTTGCCCGTTACATGCTATATTATGTCATGTGATGAGTATGTGGTCAACTAATAAACGAAAACTGATTGGTATTAATAACCATGTTAGGACGTGGTTGCTAGATCAATTGTGATCAAGTAATTTTCATTACCGAGCAATCCAAGGTGAGTTCACTGCTCTTTTTCCAAGCATGCGTCCCGGGGAGGGACATCTGTAAACGTTTCGGGGAGGAATGTCAGGTTATTGGGATGTTGGTTAATACGCTCATATCTATCACTTAAGTCCCTTCTACCGATTGTTGTCGGGGAGGCAACGTGGTATTAGTTAATAGCGTTATTTAGGTTTGGCACCCTCACACCGTACCGGGGATGACGTGCGTAAACTAATGACCCCAGTCTTGACCATTGCTTTGATAGAGGCATTGGGGAATAGGTCAATAATCTGGAGCCATCAGCGGTAATCGAGTTATTAACAACATCGTATCTCTGAATTGTTTTAAACTTATACTTGGTAACTAAAACGTGTTAACAAACTTTGAACTCACCAGCGTCATCTGACACACTTGTCTGCATGCTTGCAGATCATTGGATTTATGGATAGAACTTGCTATCTGGGAGTGCTGGAGTGTTCATCGGTCGTAGCTCTTGGATACATGTTTCGTTGGCTTTGAACTCTTGTTTTCAAACATTTGAATAACGTTTTACGTTATGCTTCCGCTGAACATTTACTTTGGTTTTAACTTATGACTTGGAATTATATTATGAAATGAATGGAATGTTTTATTTAATATTTATTATAGTTCAATGTGATTAGTGGCTGGATCCTGGTATGTCACATGCCTCACGGAGGTTTCCGCGTGTGGCATTTTGTGGGTGTGACAGTTTGGTATCAGAGCCACTGGTTATAGTGAACTAGGTTTTAAAACATTTTTATAAAACTAGACTATAACCGAACAGTTTCAAAAATCGACCATGACACTCAGCTCCAGATTGCAAGGTTCGTATCTCGTTTACTTATTGCATAGCGTATTTAGTATACATTCACGTATGATGTTGTATGTGATTGCACACTTAGCACTACAGACTAAATTCAAGTGTATTCGCCTAGGTTATGTAGTTAATAGAGTCACAGTGTGATATCCCGTTAGACTTTCGTGACTTATGTTTTGTGGTGTCTTCTGATATGCTACTTGAATTTGAGGAACCTTTTAGCACAAATTGGGAAGAGCTGAGATAAACATTCAAGTCGCATTGTTATTATGGATGCACACATAATAGCAATGTGGGGTGCATGTGAATCCCAGTAAGGCCTAACGAGTGTGAAAGGAGTTCCGCCTTGTTGTTTGGTGTAAACTGGTAGTCCATAGAAGTCATCGAGAGGTTTGACTCCTACTTTATCTTGACTATTGACCTTTTCCCCCTTTTTCCTATATAGAATCATGAGCGGACGAGGTCACGGACGTGGTCACATTGCTATGACTCAGTCCGAATTGACTGACCTGATCAACACTCGTGTGGCTGAGGCTTTGGCAGCCTTTCAAGCTGGTACGAAATGTGCCAAATATTCCTTATTCTCGTGTCGTGTATCCAACTCTTACCCGTGTGTTGTATCTTTCTTTTTCGTCTATTAGGTCAGCAAGCGAATCAGAATCAGAACAATCCGCCTACTTGCACGTTTAAGGCATTTATGGATTGTAAGGCACAGGCCTTCAGTGGGACTGAAGGGGCTGTGGGGCTACTTCAATGGTTCGAGAAAGCTGAGTCAGTGTTCGCTCTGTGTAACTGTCCCGTGGGGGATCGGGTGAAGTATGCTACTGGCACATTAGAGGATGGTGCCCTAACCTGGTGGAATGCCCAAGTGCAGATGTTGGGTATCGAAATGGCTAATGAAACCACTTGGGATGACTTCAAGGAGTTGTTGTGGGAGGAGTATTGTCCTCATGATGAGTTTCAGAAACTGGAGAACGAATACTACAATCTGAAGATGGAGGGGTCTGAGATCGAGGCTTACATGAAATGATCTAATGAGCTAGAAAATATGTGCCCTCACTTGTCTCGACCCCCACCTCGACGAATTGAACTGTACATCAAGGGCCTAGCACCAGCACTAAAGAGTTTGGTCACTGCTACAGATCTTAACAATCTACCTCAGATCATCTGTTTAGCACACAAGATTACTGACCAGGAGGTCGAGCGTGGATCGCTACCGCCCCGTGTTTCTGCTACTACCCCTACTGCTATAGCTACCACACCTGCTAGTGATAACAAGCGTAAATGGAACGATGCTGACAAAGCAAACAGTGCAAGTCAATCTCAGAAAAGGCCTGATAACAGCAATAATCATAGTTTCAGTCAGTCGTCCTTAGTTAACCAAGGCCAGAAAAGCAATCAGAGTCAAGGCTCCTATGTCAGTCGAAAGCCAAAGTGCAACAAGTGTGGTTATCATCATCATGGGCCGTGTGTTCAAGCTTGCCATAGGTGTAATAAGGTGGGCCATATGGCAAGAGACTGTAGAGCTCCGTTCCCAAAACAACAGCAACAGCAGAATTTGCAGCATCAGCATCAGCAAAGGCAGCAGCCTCATCAGAATCAGGGCAACAAGAAGGGGTGTTTCCAGTGTGGGGACGAGGGCCACATTAAATGGGATTGCCCTCAGCTGAATCAGAATACCAACGATAACAACACCCGCCAGAACAACAATAATGCTAGCAACAACAACAACGGCAACAATGGGGGCAATGGTGCTCGTGGAAGGGTATTTACGATTGGAGTTGGTGATGCTAGGAACGACGGCAATGTCGTGATTCTGGTGCCGATTGGAGTTATGTGTCCTTAGAGTTTAGTCAACGATTAGGGTTAACTCCCATACCTCAAGAAGCTAAGCATGTAGTAGAATTAGCTGACGGTAAGACGATTGAAGCCTCACATGTTATTTTGGGATGCAAACTTAATCTTGTGGGTCAAGTGTTTGACATTGACCTCCTTCATGTTACCCTCGGTAGTTTTGATGTAGTAGTTGGTATGGATTCATTGTCTAAGCATCAAGCTGAAATCCTCTGTAAAGAGAAGATCGTACGTATTCCACTCCCCAGTGGGGAACCTTTATCATTTCAAGGGCATCGCAGTGGTGCGATGGTTGGTATCATCTCAGCTATGCAAGCGTAGAAGTGTCTACAAAAGGGGTATCCTGCTATTCTAGCTCTTGTTGCAGATACTCCGTCCGAAGAAAGAAAGATCGAAGACCTGCCGGTTGTTCGTGAATTTTCTGATATATTTCCTGAGGAACTTCCTGGTTTACCTCCTCACCGTCGAGTGGAATTTCAGATTGATCTCGCGCCAGGAGCGGCCCCAATTGCTCGAGCTCCTTATCGTCTTGCACCTGGGGAGTTGCAAGAGCTATCTAATCAACTTCAAGAGCTGTTGGATAGAGGTTTTATCCGACCCAGTTCTTCGCCTTAGTGAGCCCCAGTTCTGTTTGTAAAGAAGAAAGACGGGTCCTTTCGTATGTGTATAGATTATCGAGAACTCAACAAGGTGACAGTCAAGAACCGTTATCCTCTGCCACGCATCGACAACCTGTTTGACCAGTTGTAAGGGTCAAGTTTTTACTCAAAGATCGACTTAAGATCGGCCTATCATTAGATGAGAGTTCGAGAGGAGGATGTTCCTAAAATGGCTTTTCAAACGCGGTATGGGCATTATGAGTTTCTGGTTATGCCGTTTGGGTTGACGAATGCACCAGCGGTCTTCATGGACCTCATTAACCGTGTATGCAAACCGTATCTCGATGATTTCGTTATCATGTTTATCGACGACATTCTGATCTATTCAAAGAGCATGGAAGAGCACGAGAGACATCTGCGTCTTATTTTGGAGCTTCTTAGGAAGGAGCAGCTTTACGCGAAATTCTCTAAGTGTGACTTCTGGATTCGAGAGGTACACTTCCTTGGCCACATTGTGAATGAATCAGGGATACACGTAGACCCTGCTATGATTAATGCTATCAGAAATTGGGCAACACCAAAGAATCCTTCTGAGGTGCGGCAATTTCTTGGTCTCGAAGGGTACTATTGCTGATTTATTAAAGATTTTTCGAAGATTGCTCAACCTCTTACCTCGTTAACACAGAAGGGCATTGTATACTCATGGAGAACGAAACAAGAAGAGGCTTTCCAGTTGTTAAAATAGAAACCCTGCAGTGCACCGATCTTGTCTCTACCTGAAGGTACAAAAGATTTTGTAGTATATTGTGATGCTTCTATTCAAGGCCTCGGTTGCGTGCTGATCCAACGCGAGAATGTGATAGCCTACGCCTCTCGACAGTTGAAGGTTCACGAAAGGAATTACACGACTCACGACTTGGAGTTGGGAGCCGTGGTATTTGCGCTCAAAATATGGAGGCACTACTTGTACGGTACTATATACCGACCACAAGAGCCTTCAGCATATCTTTGATCAGAAAGAGTTGAATATGCGACAGCGTCGCTGGGTAGAACTCTTAAACGACTACGACTGTGCAATCAAGTGTCATCCGAGAAAGGCTAACGTTGTAGCTAATGCCCTGAGTCGGAAGGAAACGAAACCAAAATGAGTCCGCGCTTTACAGCTCACCATCCATTCTAACCTACCTGACCAGATCCGTTCTGCACAAACTGAATCGTTCAAAGGGGAAAACATTGAAGCAGAGTACTTGAGGGGCATGGAAAAACAACTTGTAGAGAGATCTGATGGTATTCTCTATTTCATGGAACGCGTATGGATTCCTTTGTTTGGTAATCTCAGAGAGCTTGTGATGGACGAAGCACATAAGTCTTGGTATTCTGTTCATCCGGGTTCGGATAAGATGTATCAGGACCTCAAAGTTTTGTACTGGTGGCTGAAGATGAAAGCTCACATCGCGACTTATGTGAGTAAGTGTCTGACTTGTGCTAAGGTTAAGGTGGAATATCAGAAACCGTCTAGATTGCTTCAACAACCAGAAATACCCATGTGGAAATAGGAGCAAATCGCAATGGACTTCGTCACGGGTTTGCCGAGAACTCAAAACGGGAACGATACCATCTGGGTGATCGTTGATCGTCTCACGAAGTCAGCACATTTTCTAGCAATCAAGGAAACGAATAAGTTTTCACAGCTTGCAGTTGTCTATCTGAAGGAAGTGGTTTCTAGGCACGGGGTGCCGACCTTTATTATTTCTGATCATAACCCGGGTTTGATTTTGGACTTGTGGCAGTCGATGCACAAATCGTTTGGCTCACGTCTCGACATGAGTACTGCTTATCATCTGCAGACGGATGGCCAAAGTGAACGAACCATCCAGACACTAGAAGACATGCTACGAGCGTGCGTGATTGATTTTGGCAAGGGTTGGGAGAAGCACTTGCCTTTGATAGAATTTTCTTATAACAATAGCTACCATACCAGTATTCAGGCAGATCCATTCGAAGCATTGTACGGACGGAAATGTCGTTCACCTCTTTGTTGGGCTGAGGTGGGTGATAGCCAGATCACAGGCCCGGAACTAGTGCTTGAAACTTCAGAAAAGATTGTTCAGATTAGGAATCATATGGCAGCAGCGCGCGACCGTCAGAAGAGCTACGCTGACAAGCGTAGGAAACCCTTGGAGTTCACTGTAGGCGATCGCGTCATGCGGAAAGTTTCACCCTGGAAGGGTGTGGTGCGGTTTGGGAAACACGGCAAGCTTAATCCGCGTTATGTAGGGCCACTCAAAATTCTGGAGCGAATCGGTAAAGTGGCCTACAAGCTGGAGTTACCTGCTGAGTTGGGTAACGTTCATGATGTTTTCCACGTGTTGCAACTAAAGAAGTGTTTGTCCGATGAAACACTTGTGGTACCGTTTCAAGAGCTGAAAATCCACGACAAATTGTAGTTTGTCGAAGAACCTATCAAGATCATGGATCGGGAAGTTAAGGTCCGTAAGCACAGTCGGATCCCAATCGTGAGAGTCCGTTGGAACTCAAGACGTGGAACGGAGTTCATGTGGGAACGCGAGGATCAGATGAAACTCAAGTATCCTCAACTATTCCCAACTGATAAATCCAAACCTAATACGACCAGTGAATTTCGGGACGAAATTCCCTTTCAAGTTGGGGATGATGTGGCTCCTGAGGAAAACCCACAGTCATCCTGAGCTATCGTTTCACTCCTATGGAACTGCTTGTCAAATTTAGGGACGAAATTTCTTTCAAGTTGGGGATGATGTGACAACCCGCAATTCCAAGGGCTTTTCCTTGTACTGTGTCAAACCTTGTGTCGTGTTTTGATGTAACCAGCGTGTACTTTAATTAAATAATGAATGCATTTGACTTTGTATGAATTGTTATGAGTCATGTGTTACGCGAAGTGTGAACGTCCGTATTAATTCCGTTGCATAAAACCCTTGGGCAGCACATGCTTGTTCCGTCCGCTCTCGGCCCACATGAAACCCAGGCTTGGGCTCGGCCCTTCATATCAGTGCATACACCCTAGAGTTGGTGTATGGATTCTACTATCTCCTAAACTAAGCATCATTAGCAATTAAAACCCTACTCTCCTCTTTTCATGAAACCGACGGCAGCTTCTTTCGGAGTTTCTTCCTTCTGTTCGTTCTAGCCAATCAGCGCACACACAGCCATCCGGATAGTATGGTTAACTCTATGTTTATTTATTCGTTTGATCCTTATCGATGTTGAACGCATATATTGTTACACTACATGCACGACTATTGGTAGTATAGGGTTTGTTTGTGTGAAAGTATTGGATGAATAAATTAGTGTGAACTGTTAGAACGAATTCTGTGAGAAGTCTAGATTTCATGACACTGCTATGATGACGCACATGAATCTAAATCAGATATTGATTAGAGGAAATCTGTTAATGCGTGAGTGTGCGAGTTGTGGTTAACCGATGTTTAGGGAAGTGTAATATGAATATTTTGATTCTTGTTGTTCGATGATGATGATTATGTTAATGATTGTGGTTAATCATAAATGGAATGATTAGGGTTTGAATAATTAAGGGATACGTAACTATTTTGATCCATGATTGGGAAGGGAAGGTTGGGGAAATCATGTTTGCTAAAATTAAGGGAAACAGTTGGCTTGGCCACACAACAGACTTGGGATCGCACAAGGGGTGCAATCGCACAAGTCTGCCCAAACGCACAAGTTGGCCCAATCACACAAGAGTTAGTCGGTCGCAAAACAGCTAAGCAATCGCACAGATGATTCGGCTGCATAGTTGATTGGGCCTTACATGGTTAAAAAATTGGTTGGGCCGTACACGGACCGCACAAGTTATGCGATTGAGATGGGGGCCGCACAAGCTATTGGTTGGATTAGCTTGCTTGGGCCGGATCACACCTGAATCGCATTAGGGGTCCCTAGTCGCAGAAGACCCTTCGGGTCGCACAAGACTTTGGGCCATTGAGGGATGGGCCTGAATGTCTGGGCTGCATGTTGTGAATTTGATGTTTAGTCTGGTATGGTAATCTTTGTGTGTTGTATGATTGTGATGCCATGTGTTGCCCGATACGTGCTATGTGATGTCATGTGATGAGTATGTGGTCAATTAATTAACGAAAACTGATTGGTATTAATAATCATGTTAAGACGTGGTTGGTAGATCAATTGTGATCAAGTAATTTTCATTACTGAGCAATCCAAGGTGAGTTCACTGCTCTTTTTCCAAGCATGCGTCCCGGGGAGGGACATCTGGTAAATGTTCCGGGAAGGAATGTCAGGTTATTGGGATGTTGGTTAATACACTCATATCTATCACTTAAGTTCCTTCTACTGATTTTTGCCGGGGAGGCAACGGGGTATTACTTAATAGCGCTATTTAGGTTTGGCACCCTCACACCGTACCGGGGAGGACGGGCGTGAACTAATGACCCCAGTCTTGACCATTGCTTTGATAGAGGCATTGGGGAATATGGCAAATAATCTGGAGCCATTGGCGGTAATCGAGTTATTAACAACATCGTATCTCTGAATTGTTTTAAACTTATACCTGGTAACTAAAACGTGTTATAAAACTTTGAACTCACCAGCGTCGTCTGACACACTTGTCTACATGCTTGCAGGTCGTTAGATTTATGGATGGAACTTGCTATCTGGGAGTGCTTGAGTGGTCATGGGTCGTAGCTCTTGGATACATGTTTCCTTGGCTTTGAACTCTTGTTTTCAAACAGTCGAATAGCGTTCTACATTATGCTTCCGCGGAACGTTTACTTTGGTTTTAAATTATGACTTGGAATTATAATATGAAATGAATGGAATGTTTTATTTAATATTTATTATAGTTCAATGTGATTAGTGGCTGGACCCTGGTACGTCACATGCCTCGTGGGTGTCTCCGCGTGTGGCATTTTCGAGGTGTGACAAAAATGAATAAATTCATTCCATTTCCAATGAAGTACCCACTGAGGAAAATGAATTGATCATTCATTTTCACTTCTAAAGAAATACCCACTGAGGGAATGAATAATCCTGAGTTAATTATGTCACCTTCGTTTCTAATGAAGTACCCACTGTGAAATATGAACCACCCGTTCATTTTCACTTCTGAATAAATATCCCCTGAGGGAAAATAAATAAATCCATTCCACTTCGGATGAAGTATCCATTGAGGAAAATGAATTATCCATTCATTTTCGCTTCTGAAGAAAAATCTGTTGGACCGTTTGCGTGACCCTAAATGTCAGTAAAAGTAGTTCATCTCAGTTTACAGAGGCGGAATCAAAGTAAACCAAGTCATAACAGCTTGTTCCTTTCAATTTCTTTTCTATTAACGCTTTTCTGAGACTTTACAATGAGTTCTGATGAAATTTTGGCAGCACCTTCTCTCACATGCAATGATCACTGTTAGCTTCAAATGACACACACACCAACTATATATAGGCTTGGCCTGTTTGCTTGAAATGACACATTGAAGCTTCAAGCGAACACACATGATTGTGTTTCAAGCTAACAAACATCAGTTGGATTCGCTTGAATATGACATATTGTCATTTCAAGCGAACTCACCTATATAACACATAGACAAACCCTAAATCTAACCATCTAGACCTAAGACTTGATAAAGTCGTAGTCATCAGACATTCAGTGCACCAACAGACTCCCCCTTGGATGTTGACGAAGTCTTTGGTGTCAAGTCTTTAGTCTTTGCCTCTCTCCAAATTTTTTCATTGTAAAGCTCCTTCTTCACAGGTTTGGGATCTTAATCTGGCTCCATCTTTAGTCTCTCCTTTGATTGTTGATCCAGAATTCTGACTCGCCCTTTCACAGACTCCCCTTCTCGGAATGCTAGGACTTGAATTCTGGTTCAAACTTTAACGTTTTGTTACCATGGGGATTCCTGTTACCTGCACAATCTCTACCCAAATATAAGATATATAATAATAATAGTTTTAATCCAAAACTTACCTTTTATTCTTCAGTGTTAGAAATCCACTTAAGTATTCATGTTCAAATTAATGACCCTGATTACTCAATTAATCTACCAAGTCCAACTTAATGACCTTGGTTGATCAGAGACAATTCACACTGACTCTCCATTCAATTTGTTTCTGAAAATTTACATGTTTCAAATTAATGAACTTGTTTAATCTTTTTAACTTCTCTAACTTTTCAAGATCAGCTCACGACTCATCCTCCAGTCAAGAAATCTCCTGCATCTGCTTTTAATCTTTCGAATCCGAAGATCAACTCTCCACTTTGGTTTGTCAAAAATAAAGTAGAAGTAAAAAATCTTTTTGGATTTTAATAAAGTTTCTAAACTAGGAATGAAATACAGAACTAAAATGTAATGAAAGTTAAACTTATACGTGTGTCCCACCTCTTGAATATACCGATCCACTTTAAATTGTCGATATACCGATCCACTTTAAATTTCCACACAAATTTCAATCTGTCCAGGATACGGATTTAATGTTTTAAAGACTTAAACTTATACGTGTGTCCCACCTCTTGAATATACTCCCGTATCCAGATCCCAATATTCAGTCTTACAGGTGATTATAACACAAATGATATCTGTAAGGGGTTAATAAATTATGAAGAATCCTGAGAGCTCAGGTCAGAACTACCGTTCAGCAGAGAGATCATGACTCAACTTTTGGGTGTATGCCCCTTTAGAGGATCTTTTTTACAACAGCATTGCTAAGCAATTTTATTGTCTTATCATATATGTTGAGGGTGATGCTATGTTTCAAGCATTGCGGAAAGTATTATTCGAGGACTAGGTCAGAACTTCCATTCAGCAGAAGTCCTGGAATAATACCCCAGACATCACTGAGTATGAAGACCTAGTATATCAGAAAAAGAAATCCTTGAAACAAGATTTCGTGGGTTACCCATATATCCGAGAGATGTTACCCACGATATAAGCAAGTTTGAATTTAGGTTTATATCTCGTCACAATCTACTAAATGTGCAAAAACCTACTGGCATATCATCAGTGAGACCGTTTATCACTTTTTAACTTTCCATATCT
Organism: Helianthus tuberosus; assembly: GCA_030545235.1. NCBI lineage: Eukaryota > Viridiplantae > Streptophyta > Magnoliopsida > Asterales > Asteraceae > Helianthus > Helianthus tuberosus. The sequence goes on along the minus strand of CM060420.1, from coordinate 22,086,354 downwards.
TTAGCATGTTGTGATCATCTACTGATGTACTATCATTTCCTCTTTTATACACCTAAACTCATTTTTGCTTTTTCAATGTTTTTGGCATTTTCAAATTTTCTAATTTTTTTTATAATTTTTCTCCCCCTAAAATCAAAATATGTTTCAATTTTGATTTTCAAGGAAAATTTGAAAACAAACTTTGATACTCTACCTGTACAGTTTGTTTTTAACAAAAATTGACAACCGATATCGAATTGCTTCAATTCGCCATCCACTTGGCTTAACAATCAGAACTCCCCCTGACAACAAACTATTTTCCCATTTAGATTTCAAAACACTTAAGTTTGTTTTAATCAAAATGTTTTTTCGGAAAATTAGTTTTGTTTGTCTTTTTACAAACTCGGGGTTCTTTCATCACATTGTTCACCTTTATCCACTCATCAGAAAGATAAATCAAGTACAACTTAATGTCCTTGATTAGTCTTTTGTGATTCGAAATATCACAGTTACCAACCTGTGAATTTCTCAAGAAATATGCCGATTCCTGTTCCACACTTACCAACCTGGGAACTCCGGCAAGTCAGGTTTTTCATTTAAACAAATTCACCCAAGCGTGACCAGCCTTGGGTTTGACAATTTTTACCTCAACAGATGGCTCTTCTGGCTTTGATGAACCAAAATCATTGCCTGAACACGGCTTGTCTAACTTTGATGAGTCAGATTCATCGCCAACACGTTGCTCCTTTGTTTTTGAAGAAATAAATTCATGGCTAACAACTTTCTTTTTCTTCTCTTTTGTCCTCAGATTTGCATCTGATGAATTCGTTTTGCTTGCCTTTTTAGTTGAGGAAAGCGATTCATCAGAACTTTTTCTCGGATTACTAGTTGTATCCGAGGACAAAATTTTCTCTAAGTATTCTCTTGCCTTCTTTCTCTTCTTCCTCAGTCTATCTTTCTGCCCCTGTGAAAGCTTAATTTTCTTTTCTTGAACTTTCCGTTCTTGAACTTTTGGTTCTTAACCTTTCTGTTCTTTGGGCTTGACACTGACTGAGTTCTTTCCCATTTTCTGAGATTCAGCCCTCGATCTTCCTTTTGATTTCATTGGGCAATCTCTGACAATGTGTCCTCTGATGTGGCATTCATAGCACCTTCTTGTTTTGATTCTCTGACTTTGGCAGTTAACAGCAATGTGTCCTTGAAATCCACAAGTGTAACACACTCTGTTATCATACCTCTCACTACTTTCATACCAAACACCGTCTTCATACCACACACTTAGATCAAAGCATTGATTTGCCTTGTGGTACTCATGTCTCCTCTTGTATCCTTGATTTGGCATTTGAGCACTGTGGTCGAACCAGCACCACTGGTTACCAAATTTTTGTGAGTTTTTATTTTCAGATTTTTGTTGTTTTTTATAATGATTGGATGACTGAACTGATGAGCTTTTATTTTCATTTTGAAAATTTTTAAAATTTTTAACTTTTTGTTTCTGTTCTACAATCTTCTTAACAGGTTTTTGCTTTGAGCATTCACCTGTTTCAGTAGACTGCAAAACAGTATTTTGAAATTTTTCTTGTAATTCTAAAAATATTTTTCTTTTCTTTTCTTTTTCTTTTTCATCATCAGCTCTGATACCACATGTTGGACCGTTTGCGTGACCCTAAATGTCAGTAAAAGTAGTTCATCTCAGTTTACAGAGGCGGAATCAAAGTAAACCAAGTCACAACAGCTTGTTCCTTTCAATTTCTTTTCTATTAACGCTTTTCTGAGACTTTACAATGGGTTCTGATGAAATTTTGGCAGCACCTTGTCTCACATACAATGATCACTGTTAGCTTCAAATGACACACACACCAACTATATATAGGCTTGGCCTGTTCGCTTGAAATGACACATTGAAGCTTCAAGCGAACACACATGATTGTGTTTCAATCGAACATGCAAGAACCAGTTTCAAGCTGACAAGCAAGAACCACCAGTTTCAAGCTAACAAACATCAGTTGGTTTCAAGCTAACAAACATCAGTTGGATTCGCTTGAATATGACATATTGTCATTTCAAGCGAACTCACCTATATAACACATATACAAACCCTAAATCTAACCATCTAGACCTAAGACTTGATAAAGACGTAGTCATCAGACATTCAGTGCACCAACAAAATCCATTGGGGAATGAATAATCCTGTATCAATTCCTTCATTTCCACTTCTAACGAATTACCCACTGAGGAAAATGAATCATGCATTAATTTTCACTTTTGAAGAAATATCCATCAGAGGAAATGAAAATCTTCTTCAATAATCCTTCATTTCTACTTCTGACGAAGTACCCACTGAGGAAAGTGAATCATCCATTCATTTTCACTTCTGAAGAAATATCCATCGGGGAAATAAATATTCCTTGCGATAATCCTTCTTTTCTACTTCTGACGAAGTATCCACTGCAGAAAATGAATCATCCATTCATTTTCGCTTTTGAAGAAAAATCCATTGAAAAATGAACAGCTTATCCATTCCTTCTTTTCCATTTCTGATAAAAGTATCCATTGGGGAAAATGAATTATCCATTCATTTCCGCTTTTGAAGAAATACCCATTAGAAACGAATAACCTATTCATCTTTCATTTCCACATCTAACGAAGAATCTATTGGAGAAAATGAATCATCCATTCATTTTCGCTTCAAAGTATAGCCACTTGGGAATGACAAGGTTATGCCTTGCATGGAAATCTTTGATGGGTTACTCTACGGAAATAGATGACACCCTAGATTCCATGCAAGAAAATTGTTTAACACAACGTTACAGACAGACTCCTACGAATAAATTTCGGGACGAAATTTCCTAAAGTAGGGGAGACTGTGACATCTATGCCTCTACGACCATCATACGAATACAAAACCAATGAAATCTTGTGTTTCATACTTGGGATTTGTGTAAATATGTGTATCGTTTGCACATATCAATTCTTGTCCAATTTCGGGCTTTAAATCACTTTCTGGAAAGTTCTACGCGAACGGATGCATAAACGTAATAAGTTTAACGCAACAAACACTCTGGAACAGTGACATAGGCTTAACATATCTTAAATAACCCTCACATAACTTATAAGTAAGTTTTGGATGGTTTGGTGTGTCGAAAACAAGTTTATTCGATCACAGGGACTAATTTTGTCAAATTGTGAAACTCTACCGATTTGTATAGAAACGAACATTCTGGAACTTGATCATAAATTAAACATACCTTAAATATCCTTTACATAGCTTTGAAATAGGCTTTGTGGGGTTCGGTATGCGAAAATAAACTTTTTGATCAAACAGGGACTAAAAGCGTCAAAAAGTGCATAAGTTTGCATTTTCGCGCATATCTTACGTTCTGAACATATCCGGACATCCAAAAATTTTTGTAATCATTAAATATTTTATTTTAGTTATATGAATGCTAAAACGTCATTCGTTTCACAATTTGGATCGTTTTCGCGTCCATTACGATTTCCGTCGTAATTAACCAAACATCGCAACCGTGCAGCCAAACGAACCAACATCTGTGATGTTTCTGAGCATATTTCAATTTCCCTATGTTTTAACATCCTTATGGAGCTTAAAAATGGGCTTGACGGGTGTTAGAAGTGCCAAAACGCATCGAAAATCAAGTTTGGAGTCACAAGGGCCTTTCTGCCAATTAGTGAAAGTTTCTGCCAGCAAGCCAGGTCCTTACAGACCATATGGACATGATTACAGTCCGTAAGCCATGCCCAGATTAGCAGAAACCATTTTTCTCAAACCCAGCTGCTTGTACCTTGTTTCCTTTGCTTGTTTTCAATCTTGTGGGCAAGTTTGATGGTTTATCAAGCTCCCAAATCAGGTTCCAACAAATGTATTGCCATGATCAAGCATTGAAACAAGTGGAATGATCCTATTGATCCATGATTCCTGTAAATAGTAAGGCCCTTTCTCCATTTTTCTCACACATTTGATTCAAACCTGCTCTAAGTTAGGGTTCTATACTTCATACCTGAGCAATTTGAATCAAATCTTCATTTGCTTGGACCCTTTGTAAGTTTCTTTCATGCTTTTATTGCTTTTCAAGCGTGAAAGTCAAATAGTATTTGACTTTCTGCTTTGACCACGAGTTAGTCAACACAAAGTTCATTTGAATGTTGCAACGTGAGCGTAATCGCGATGGTTATAGTTCCTTGTGACTATACCTACTGATTACCACGTTGATTAGTCGAAGTGATGAGTCAAAGTTTCGGTCAAAATACGTGTTTATGCGTATTTTGCGTCGGAACTATTTTCGGGTATTAAAACACTTTGTTTTGATATCAAACCTATTTTCTAACTTAGTAAAACATGTTTTAACATGTTTAACTCGTCACTTTTAGTCTAGAGCTTGTATAGGGTCGTAAGTCAAGCGGTGTAAACCACCGCTTAGACTTTCGAACTCGACCCGTTTGGTCGATCGTTAGGATCCGACCAAGCATGTTTAGTGACCATAGTTGTATAGGGAATAACCTTCCGAGGTTATACCTTATGGTCACTTAGTTTGATTAGTTGTATGATAGGTAGTTATATGCCTTAGGTAAATGACCAAAATGCCCTTTTCATGCATAATTGGTATTTAAGCATATGTAACTGAACTTTTGCCACTTAAACTGATTATGCAACTTATTTAAACATGTTTAGGCATATAATACTTGTCATAGGACTAGTTAGGCGTCTCGAACGACGCGTTAAAGTAGCGTAAGCTACCTTAATGGGTCGTAACGGGTCGAAAGCACTTAGGATAGGTTCCTATTTAGAATGTAGGCTTTGTTAAACCATATCACATGAGATCCAATACTCATTTGGTTTACGAGACCTCATTCTACCCGGTCTTCCGATTTAGCTGTTTATTCTCTAACTTAGCAATCTGATTACTAGGTGCTACTTGAATTCCTTGGTTTACTCAAGCTTTGCTAGTTCATCTAATCAAGGATACTTGCACTTCGATGTGAGTACATAGTTTCCCTATTTTACCGTTTTAGAATGTTTTGGGGTGATTCATATGTGCTAAACGATTTTCGGAGTTTTCAAAACGAATGTTAGGGTTTATATTAAACTATATGAACTATTTGAACTACGGGAACTATCGGAACTGTTTGAACCACTGGAACTATCTGAAATATTCGAACCACTGGAACTATCTGAAGTATTTGAACTATTTGAACCACTGGAACTATCTGAACTATTTTGAACTATTGAATCATTAGAACTATTTGATCTATGTGAACTAATTGAACTATTTAACTATTGAACGATTGGGTTATGGTAAGTGATTAGGTAACGGGACATGTGTAATGTGGTAAAAGCATGATGGATACGCCGTTGGTACTTCTTATATATAAGTGCTTTTAACACATTACATGTCGTTGCGTTATCTAGATCACTTGGGCAAATGTTTTCAAAACTAAGTTACACTACAAGGATTACTTAAAGATATAAACCATACAATGATTACTTTCAAACGACGATTTACTACTTGGTTTACTAAAACAAATGTTTTCAGTTAAGATTCATGGCTACAAAGTTTTGGTTTACTCATATATCAACTTGTAAAAGTTGATAGAAACATACTGCAATATCAAACTCTTTTGTTTTTTTAGATACTCACTCGACAGCTCTCGTAGTTGGACGAGGTATTCCAGTATGAACTCGAGTCATGAATCTGATGCACTCACAAAACCTATGTACTAGCCAGCATTTTTATGCTGACGTATTTTCACATATGTTTTAGGTACCATAATTTTATGATGTTTGACGATGATTATGATGCTTACTCACATGGGAATGGACGAGGCCTTAGTGACTCAATAACAATGAAAGTCAATTCATTCATATTTTGCTTTTGATTTCAATACCATGTAATAAACTTAATTCAATAAAACGAAACTTCAATCCATGTGTTGTGAAACAATGATTCTTTTACGACATTCCCCGACGTTTCCGTCGCTGTTTGTTGTTTTACCGCGGTCGGGGTGTGACAGAAAAGTTGGTATCAGAGCTCATGGTTATAGGGAATTAGGTTATTAGTAATGCTTTGACCTAGACTATAACCTTCCTAGGACCCTAACGCGAGTTTACTTGCGTTTAGTCTTAAAACAATATCGTTGCCTACCTTTAGGTGACAACCACAACAAGAACACAAATTACGAATCCGACTTGAAAACTAATCATATCTTCTTAGATGATTTACTAAAAGGTTTTGAACCTTCAAAGTTTTCAAAATCTCGTCAAAGTATAGGTCCTATTAATGTGAACACGTGCAATCTGGAAGGGTGGGTGCCTGTATCCCGAGTTTTCTGTCTAAGGCTAGAGTGTTCGTACAAATCCACATAATCGGACCAGTCACTCTTACCTGGGAACTCTTGGGATGAGTGTCCACTTATTGGCTAAAGCATGTCTTCGCGATACATTATAAGGACCTATGTACTTTGTTAAGACATTTTGCGTCGTTTGTTTGTTCGAAATAACAAACAAATGATTGCCTTCCTTATGTTTCGTTGATATCTTCAATACCTCTTCTGTTTATCCAATCGTCAATCTCACTCGTTTCTCATGTTTCCTTGTTCTTTTTAGAATATGTCACCTAGACGTGATCCAGAACAGGATGCTGACCTCAGAGCCACAATCGTTCAGCAAATGGTTGTTGTGCTTCTAAACCTCATTACCCAGATAAACCAGGCAAATAACAATAACAATACTCAGTGTAACTTCATTCAACTCAGCTTAGCCATCAAAATTTTCTGGGTCTCAAGGAGCAACTACACTCCTGCAATGGTTCGAGAGTCTAGAAAGCACCTTCAGACATGTTCAGTGTCCAGATGAGCGAAAGGTTGAATTCGCATCTAGTGTTTTTGAGAAACGAGCTCTAACATGGTGGAATGGTGTAATGATAGATAGGTCTGCCGATGTAGCACTGGCTCAAACCTGGGAAGAGCTTTGAGCTCTAATGATGAAGGAATTCTGTCCTCGTCATGAAATCAGGGCATTGGAAAGGGAATTCGACGATCTTAAGCAAGATAGCGGTGAGCATCGAGCCTACACGGACCGTTATGAAGAGCTAAGTCTGTATGCCCGACCATGGTTACGCCTTTGGATAAGACAATTGAAAAGACAAGAAAACCCCTCATGCCCCGATCATATCCCGCGCCACGTGTTGAGCAAGAATGCGTTTCACCGTTCTCACACTTTAGGGCATTTTCTCCTGATCCCGTTTCTATATATATGAAAGCTGGTATCTTTCTTTTATTATGCATTGTTGTTATTCATTATGTTTATGTTGTGGTGAATACTTGTATGGATGTTTTACGTGAGGAATGATTTGTTTCATTCGACCCATATACATTAGTGTACTTTATTATGACGTATTTTATTCAATTTGAGCCCGTGAAAGACAATATTTATTATAAATATTTGTCTAATTTCTTCTATACAATTTTACATATGAAGATCATGGCGCCAAGGAGAAGAAATATACATGAACTCCAAACTCCTCTACCCACATCTCATGTCGAACTCGATGCCTTGTTGAATCAACGCGTTGCTGATGCAATTGCTCAACATGAAGAAACACATGCTAATCGGAAGGATGAACCTAGAGTTCAAGCTCCACCGATGTTGGTGCACTAAATGTCTGCTGATTACGTCATTATCAAGTCTTGTGTCTAGGATTGTTTGAATGATCACACCATAAGGTTTAAGTTAGGGTTTTTATGTTTAAACACAAGATTTCGCTTGAGAGGTAATGTGTTTGCTTGAAGCGAAATCAGAACACACAAGATTTCGCTTCAGACATGCTCAAGCGAAATCTCAAGCTTCTATATATAGGTGGTAGGTCATTTGAAGCGGATAATCAGTTGTCATTGTATGTGAGTCAAGGTGCTGCTGAATTTTTGTCAGAAAATCATTATAAAGACTCAGAAGGCATTAATAGAAAGAAAATTAAGAGGAACAAAGCTGTTATGACTTTATGTGCACTGATTCCGCCTTTACACATAGAGATGAACGCCTTAACTGACTTTTAGAGGTCGTACAACGGTCCAACAAGTGGTATCAGAGCTCAGGACGAGGAGTTCATACCATAGCAGCGGATTATCTTCTTTCTACTCATTTCTTTTTACATTTTTCAGATCTGAACAAGTTCCAACGGTCGAAATGGTCTAATTTTCGAGTATAACGTGTAAAACGTAGTATTAACAAAGCCTACAAAGTTTCGGACTGAAATTCGGATTAAAACATGATAAAATTAACCTAAAACAGGGTTTCGCTTGAAAAGTGTTCGAAGGATTTAGTTGATTTCGCTTCAAAATCAGACTGTGTGAACGATTTCGCTTGAAACTCTGAAGCGAAACAGATACTTCCTGAAGCGAAATAGTAGATTTCGCTTGAAGATTTCCTGAAGCGAAATAGAGGATTTCGCTTGAATCTGATTGGATTGAAACTTGTTCTGTTGAAGCGAAATAGAGAATTTCGCTTGAATCAGTTTTGTTGATTGATTTCGCTTGAACAATTTTATTAAACTGTTTTCGCTTGAACTTGTTAATTTTTTTCAAAACCTAAAAAAATTTTCTAAGTGTTTGACTGATTTTTCAGGTACGTTCACGATGGATGATATTTTCATGAATCCTTTCAGCGATATGTACGCATTCACGGGCAGTTCAGGAAACAACGATACTTCTTCAAGTGATGCAAACAAAAGTCCACCAAAAGAAAGAAAGAAGGAAGCTTGGGAATCTGAAAGCGCATTCGGAACGTTCAATAAACCCCCAAAGCTTACGGCTATTGAGGAGTACAGTCGTTGGTCCAGAAAATTTGAAGACTGGTTGATGGCATTCGCATTTACTAGTTGGAAAAGTATGAAAAATGGTTATGCAAATGGAAACAAAAATGGTGAGGCGTTAAGAACAGCTGAGGAGATTGATTCGTTTGTAGCTGAACAAAAGTGTGTGGCGTTGTTATTTCAGTCAGTCCGGGAAGACATTATTGCCTTGATCGAGTATTCAAATGCAAAAGATCTTTGGGAAAAGCTTGAAAAGAAATGTACTGGTAGTCAAGAAATTAAGAAAAACAAAAAGAAACTTCTTAGAAAAGAGTTTGATCTGTTTGGTTATTTTAAGAATGAGTCAGTGTGTAAAATGATAGAAAGGTTCGGTCATCTGAAGCTGGAATTAGTAAGACATGGTATTGACATTTCTGAAGAAGATCTTATCGACAAATTGTTCGATTCGTTGCCTGACGAGATGGATTGGAGATATTATGCACTAATGCTGAAGAATACCATCAAAGAACCAGAAAAGCTGACATTAGATTTGGTGATTGAGAAACTCGAGAGTCACGAGTTGGAGTTGAAAAAGACGTACAAAGTTAATCAGTCATCTTATCAACAGAATCTGGAACTGTATTATCCAAAAAGCATGATGCCGAAAGCTACTTCTCCAAAAACTGCATTTTCTGCTGAGAATGTTTATACAGCTGGAAAAGAAAGTCAAAGTGGTCAAAGCAGTGGAAGCCAAAGTGGTTATCACAGTGGATCTACATCTTCTGCAAATCATTCTGATGCGAAGTTTTCTTGCAATATCGCGATAGATTTGAAGAATGCACAGAATTTTGATGCGGAGTCAGCCAAGCAACAAATGGTCTTTTTGGCATCTGTTTTGGAATCCTACGAAGGATTGGTGGCTGGAAAAATCGGGAATACAAATCTGACGAAAGAAGACTACGATCAGATAGATCCTGAAGAAATGGAGCTGATCGACATTCGTTGGGCAATGGCAAGTGCAGTCCGACGTGCACAACGCTTCATGGAGATTACAGGGAGAAAAACAATTGGTGGTGCTTCTACCAAGCTGGGGTTCGATAAATCGAAGGTGACTTGTTTCAAATGTAAGCAGAAGGGTCACTTCAAACGAGAATGCCGAAACGCTTATGCTGATGAGTCAGAGAACCCTTTCAGAGATGATTATTACAAAAAGGCAATCTTTCATCAGAATAAATCTGAGCCGCCTAGATTGAAGCAAGTTGAAGATAACAGAGACAAATCAAGGGCTCTTGCTGTGATTTATGATGATGAGGGGTATGATTGGAGTAAGGAAGTTCTACCGGAAGAAGATGCGGTTGGTTACGCATTCATGGCAAGCAATGATGAACCTAAGCCATGGAAAGATGATCGTACTGAGGAAGAGAAGTATCACTACCGGAAGATGACTGCTGAAACAAAGATTATCAGACTTTCTGGTATCTTTCTGGAAGCTAGAAGAGCAAACAGATGGGATCCAGATAGAGAGTGCTATCTTGATAGGTATGGAAACATTGCAATTGATGACAAAACGCTAGATATCGAAGCCATTATCAAGGAGTACAAAGAAGAAGATGAATATTGGCAACACAAATGGTGGGGAACTCCAACTTCGAAAATGATTGAAGAAGAGAAAGAGAAAGTGAAAAAGGCTGAAGAATCAATTTCGGTTGATTATAATGCAAATTTTCCACCTTTGAAGGCTGAAAATTTCAAAATTCAAGTTGCTAGAGTCAAGGTTACACCTAAGGCTGATGAAGCCTGGGTGGACACCATGTTCGAATAAGCAGTTTGAATTGCCGGAGCTTCCTGGATCGCGAAGCATGAATCGGCATCTTTCTTGAAGTTGTTTAAGTCGTAGTTTGTTTTGTGCAGGATCTTCCAAGAGCCATTTCAAGATGGATCATGGATAGTGGGGCATCTCGACATATGACAGGAAAAACTGCATTGCTGTATGATGTGAGAAACATTAATGGTGGTTATGTAGGATTTGCTGGTCATGAAGGTGGTTGAATTGTTGGTGAAGGAACGTTATCCAATGGGATTGTGACGTTTGAGAGAGTTAACTACATCACTGAGCTGGAGAACAATCTGCTTAGTATCTCGCAGATTTGTGACAATCAGTATACTACTCACTTCACTGATAAAGAGTGTTTGATCTTGAAACCTAGTTTTGTTGTTCCTGTAGAATGGATTATTATGAGGGCACCTAGAGTGAATGATTTATATGTGTTAGACATGTCTGTAGCAACTACAACTACTGGTCAAGCATATTGTTTCGTGTCTAGAGCAACTGAGAAAGAATCCAGATTGTGGCACCGAAAGATGGGGCATATTCACCTAAGGAAGATGAATCACTTGGTGCACAATGACTTGGTATTGGGTGTTAATATCAAAGGTTTTCATCTGGAAGGGGAGTGCATTAGCTGCATCAAAGGCAAGCAGAAGAAAAAGTCACACCCTTCAAAGCAAGTCAATTCAGTTTCGAGACCTCTGGAAAGACTTCACATGGATTTGTTTGGTCCGGTGAATGTCAAAAGTATTACTGGAGATTACTATTGTCTGTTCGTTACTGATGATTATTCCAGATTTTCGTGGGTTTCTTTCTTGAAGACGAAAGATGAAACATTTGACAGTTTGATGGGGCTGTTTAGGAAGATTGAGAATTTGTACCAAAGGCGTATCAAGAAAATTCGAAGTGATAATGGTACCGAATTCAAGAACAGTAAGATGGAAGAATTTTGTGATGAAAGAGGTATTTTGCATGAGTTTAGTGCTCCGTACACTCCGCAGCAAAATGGAGTTGCAGAACGCAAAAACCGGACACTAATAGAGACGGCTAGAACTATGCTCGCAGATTCAAAGTTACCGATTAATTTTTGGGCTGAAGCTGTTTCTGCTGCATGCTATACGCTCAACAGGGTTCTTACTGTCAAGAAGTTCAACAAAACATGCTTTGAGCTTATCAATAATCGCAAACCGAATTTGAAGTATCTAGAACCGTTCGGGTCACCTTGTACGGTTATAGAGCCTTTTGGAAATTTTGGTCCGAAGTGCATTGAGGGTATATTTGTTGGTTATTCAAATCCATTGAGACGTGTATTCGTTCCAAGTGAGAAGCGGATTATTGAAGCTGCAAATGTTGAATGTCAAGGTTATACTATGCCGCCTCAGAATCCTAGTGATTCATGGCGTTATCATTATGACAAACTTTAGGATCCGTTTGACATGAGAGAAGAATCAGAGGATGATGAAGATTTCTTTGATGAGTTGGATATTTTGCGTGAATATGAGTCGCAGTTAAGGTTCCCAGCTGAGTATTCAAGCAGACCACGGGAAACTTCAAATGACAATGAAGCAGGTCCGAGTAATGCTGGTGAACATGATGATGTCCAACAAAATGAAGTTGCTCAAGATAATCAGTCGGTTCAGAATGATAATCTAGAAGCTGAAAACATGCCAGTATTTGATCATGGTGATTCAGATTCAGATTCTGAGGGAGAGCAGATTCAGATTTCAGGTCAAACAAACCAAGTTGGTGAACAAGATGCAGAACAGAATGTTACTAATCTGGAGGGAAATGTAGATGTTCAAAGTGAAGTGATGCCGCGAACTTTTTCATATCATCCAGAGGAGTTGATCATAGGAGAATTGCAGAAAGGCGTTCGCACTCGAAATCAGATTGATAAAGGGCTTACATGTTTTTATTCAAAAGTTGCTCCTTTGCAAACTGAATTCTCATTAAGTTGTTTTATCTCGCAGATTGAACCAAGAACTTACAAAGAGGCGCTTACTGAAGACTCTTGGGTCAATGCTATGCAGGAGGAACTTAGTCAATTCGAGAAATTGGGAGTGTGGAAGTTAGTTGATTTGCCGGATGGTCATAGGAAAATTAACACTAAGTGGGTGTTTAAGTGCAAGAGAGACGATAGAGGAGTTGTCGTAAGGAACAAAGCTCGACTCGTTGTTCAGGGATTTAGTCAACAGGAGGGAATTGATTTTACCGAAGTCTATGCTCCTGTAGCACGACTAGAGGCTATCAGAATTTTCCTAGCATTTGCGTCTTGGAAGAACTTCAAAGTTTATCAATTGGATGTTAAATCGGCGTTTCTTTATGGGAAGGTTAAAGAGGAGGTTTATGTCGGTCAGCCGCCGGGCTTTACCGATCCAATCCACAAAAACAAGGTCTACTTATTGGACAAAGCGCTGTATGGTTTACATCAGGCCCCGAGAGCCTGGTACGAGACTTTGTCTCAACACCTACTAGCCAACAAGTTCATTCATGGAAAAGTGGATGCCACTCTCTTCACTAAAGTCGTTGATGGTCATCTTCTGATAGTTCAAATTTATGTGGACGATATAATCTTTGGGTCAGCAAATGAAAATCTATGCAAAGATTTTGAATCAGTGATGAAGCAGAAGTTTGAAATGTTATCAATGGGGGAGATGAAATTCTTTCTGGGTCTACAAGTTGAACAACTTCCTGAAGGAATTTTCATTCATCAGTCAAAGTATGTTCATGATATTCTAGAGAAATTTGGGATGTCAAGTTCTACTCCAGCTGCTACCCCACTTGCAACAAATCATGGGATTCACCCAGATCTCACCGGAGACAGGGCTGATGAAACGTTTTACCGATCCATGATAGGTTCTTTAATGTACCTAACTGCTTCACGTCCTGATATCATGTACCCAACGTGCCTCGCAGCAAGATTTCAGTCTAACCCGAGAGCATCGCACATGATCATTGTGAAGAGGATATTGCGCTACCTGAAAGGAACTCCTTCATTGGGGTTGTGGTATCCTAAAAAAGGCGATTTTACGCTCGAAGGGTATTCCGATTCGGATTTCGGATGCTGCAAAGTCAATTCAAAATCAACAACTGCAGGATGCCAGTTCTTTGGTCCTAGATTGGTTACCTGGCAGTGTAAGAAACAAACGTCTGTGGCGTTATCTACTTGTGAAGCGGAGTACGTTTCTGCTAGCAGTTGCTGCTCTCAGATCTTGTGGATACAGCAACAGATGCGCGACTACGGTTTGCAGTTTCTTAACACACCTCTTTTTGTTGATAATGAGGCCGCAATAAATATAACTAAAAATCCAGTACATCACGCTAAAACTAAACACATAGAAATTCGTCATCACTTTATTCGTGATTGCTTTGAGAAAAAGTTGATACGAATTGAGAAAATCCACACAGACGAACAGAAAGCTGATTTACATACCAAAGCTTTTGATAAAAATCGGTTTAAGTATTTGTTAAAACTGAATGGTATGAAGCTTCTGTCGGTGTCGGATGGCATTATTGGCGTTGATGAGAGTACTGTTGCGGATGAAGACGAGAAACAATCTGCAATGGTTTGTCGAATTTTTACTTGTTTTGGTATTTAGGGGGAGTAGATGTTTGTACATAGTTTATTTTTCAGAAAATACAAAAACAGTAAAAAATGCAAAAATACAAAAACATGATAAAATGAAAAAGAGCTTGTGTATATAGGGAAAATGATAGTACATCAGCTAGATGATCACAGTATGCTAAAGATTTGGAAAGTATAAAAGAGTTAAACAATCTTACTGATGATGTGTCGATAGGTTTTCGCACATTTAGTAGATTTATTCGGGATATAAACCTAAAATTCAAACTGGTGAATTCATGGGGAACACTACTTGGATATATAGGTAACCCCTGAAATCTCGTTTGAAAGGTCTCGTAATCTGATATACTAGGTCTTTATACTCTATGATGTCTGGGGTATTATTCCGGGACTTCTGCTGAACGGTAGTTCTGACCTAGTCCCTGGCTAATACTTGCTTCAATGCTTGAAACACAGCATTAAACCCTCAGCATGCTGAAACAATTAAATTGATATATGCTGCTGTTGTAAGCAAAAAGATCCTCTAAAGGGGACAAACCTAAAAGTCGAAGCTGATATCTCTCTGCGTATACGGAAGTATCGATCTGAGATCCCTCGGCCCTCGCATACCTAAATTATATACAGATATCATTGTAGTATTCTCACCTGTAAGACTGATTATTGAGATTCTGGATACGGGAGTATATTCAAGAGGTGGGACACATGAATGATCTAAGTTCTTAATTCATCTAAATCGTATCCTGAATAAATTGAACTTTGTATGAGAATTTAAGATGGATCAGTATATCAACAATCGAGGTAAATTGTTTAAGTCTGAGTATGAAATGTAGCTTAACGGTACTTGTGATTTGTCTGAAAAGCTGATATGATTCCCTGACACGCTCACCAAAAATATGTTTGTAAATAGTTTACTTTGTTTAATTTCTGCAATTTAAGTTTTCTGTATTTCATTTCTTAGTTTAGAATATTTTATAAAATCCAAAAAGATTTTATTTCTGCTTTATTTTCCGACAAACCAAAGTGGAAAGTTGATTGTTGGATTCTCAGATGTTTGAAGCAGAGGCAGGAATTTCTGAACTGAAGAATGAGGAGAGCTTACTTTGAAGAAGTTTGATTTGTTTGAAATGACAAAAACAAGTTCATTAATTTGATACTTGTTATTTTCAGAAAATGTTTGAAATTGTTGTTTTAAAATCAGTGTGTTTCGTCAAAAGATCAACCAAGGTCATTAAATTGGACTTGGTAGATTAATTGAGTAATCAGGGTCATTAACTTGGACCTGAATACTTGAGTGGATTGTTAAAGCTGATTGAGTTTGTATTTTATTGTTGGAAAGATAGAATGGTTATGTTTGCTGGTTGAGTAACAGGTTTGATCTTTATCATTCCCACGGAAGCTAAATGACAAAGTTTGAACCAGATTTCTCAGATTCTAGCATATTGAGAGGGGGAATCTGTGAAAGGGGGAGTCTGGATCAACAGTCAAAAGGAAGATTGAAGTTTAAAGTTTAAAGATTGAAGATATAGATTGATGAGAGTTTTTACAATGTTTGAAGATTGTTAAAGACAAAGACTTGAAACCAAAGACTTCATCAACATCCAAGGGGGAGTCTGTTGGTGCACTAAATGTCTGCTGATTACGTCATTATCAAGTCTTGTGTCTAGGATTGTTTGAATGATCACACCATAGGGTTTAAGTTAGGGTTTTTATGTTTAAACACAAGATTTCGCTTGAGAGGTAATGTGTTTGCTTGAAGCGAAATCAGAACACACAAGATTTCGCTTCAGACATGCTCAAGCGAAATCTCAAGCTTCTATATATAGGTGGTAGGTCATTTGAAGCGGATAATCAGTTGTCATTGTATGTGAGTCAAGGTGCTGCTGAATTTTTGTCAGAAAATCATTATAAAGACTCAGAAGGCATTAATAGAAAGAAAATTAAGAGGAACAAAGCTGTTATGACTTTATGTGCACTGATTCCGCCTTTACACATAGAGATGAACGCCTTAACTGACTTTTAGAGGTCGTACAACGGTCCAACAACCGATATGTGACAAATGGCAAATAACCGGAAATTCCGTACAGTCTAATCACTATTCTTAGTATATAATCTCATGCTATTAGCGTAATTTAATTACGTAACGGTGTCGTATATTAGACGACAAGGTTAGGACAAGAAAACAATGATATAACATATGTTGGTTTTCGTCGTATTGCGAAACCAATTAAACAATGTCCTAAAAGTGTTGGTAAAAAGTGCTGCGCGCACTATTCACGGTTACACTATTCATGCCAGCAAAACCGTGAAAACCAAACGAAACAAGGAAAAAAATGACATACGGCTAACATAACTGAGTCCGTTTATATAAGAAAACACTAATATGAAAACATATCTTGCAAAGATACAAGACTTTCCGGTACAACGCCCTAATCGCTAAATCGTCTGTTTCACTAAAATAAGACAATTTTAACTCGTCCAAAATAATAATTTAGCATTTCCGGGACTCCGAAATTATGACAAATGATGACAAACATATGGAAACAATATGAGGATATTAATGGAGTATTCGAAACATAAGCTCTCGACACTGCGTTGCAACCCCCACAACTTGTCCGTTTCTGCACCGACAAGCTAATAAACGACATTTCCGACACCGAAAACAACCAAATGAAAGCTTTGGTAAACTAGTTAAGCTTATTTTGGGATTCAAAATAACTTCATACATCTTTTTAATGCGGAATGTCAACTTACGGCAAACTTCCGTCGGTACGCCACAAAAGTGCCGTAAACTAGCCAACGACGAAACGAAAAGCATTCAAAGTATCAAAACATGATTTCTACTAGTTTAATGAACTAGTTAATGTTAATTTATGTTTCGAATCACTAATTACCCTCTAATGGTGAAAGATTACCCTAATCACCATACTTAGCCTAATTACCAAAATATCTACATGTTTAAGACATTTTTATAAAAAATGTTACACTTTACCCCTTATTCTTTTGATTAATATCTAGATATTTTTTTTATTAGTTGCAAGTGGATGATGTTGGTGAAAGATTATAACACTTAGTACTTTCGTTACTAACCACATTATCATACTTTTACACCTTATCTTTCACACACATAAGAACTCTTTCAATCTTCATCTTTTCACCAAGAACACCATCCAAAAACCCAATTATTTTTATCATCTCCTTCATGATCAAGATGGATTTCCAAGTAACATAAGGTGATCTAAAGCATTTACAAGTTAAAGGAAGCTTTTTCATCCATTCAAGAACCTTAAATCATCAAGATCATCATCTTATTAGTTCTTAATAATCTTCTAAGATCATCCCTAGCCTAGTGCTAGAAGTAAGCTTCTATATCTATTTTTTTATGCAAATATATTAAGTTTATGATTGTTATTATTACTAATAATAACCATGTAATCATACATAATAAGCATGAAAAATACAAAGAAGCAAAGATAAAAATCATGATATAATTATGATTGTTTATATTATGATCTAAGACTTGATATATGCTTATTTAGTCTTGTTATGATGTTTATGATGCAAATAAATTATTAGAAGATGTTTTAAGTTATGATCTAAAAATTATGCATGTTTATGTTAAAGGGTTTTTAACATAAAGGATTAATGGATGATCATAACTATTGATCTTGTGAAAATATATAAGGTTTTTGGTTAAAAACAATACTCTCACAAGATTATAAAAAGTAACATACAACTAGAGATTTTTATAAAAGTTGTTAAAACTAAAATTAAACTTGGTTTTTGAACTTGTTAGCATATGAAATAATCATGGTTAAAACCCTACATGATTTGGATATCATCTTGATAATTTCATGTTATAAAAGTCTCATATGTTTAGTTAAGTTGTAGAGTAAATTGGTGGTGATTTGATAAAGAAAATGATATGTTTATAAAACATGGTTAGAATAAAATACAAAGGTTATATAGCCATTTTTCATAAAAACTTTATTTTATAAAGTAACAACATTTTTTGTTGTATTTAGACAAGAGAAATATATATTTTTTTTTAGAAAAATATATATTTGGTGATTTAACAACTTATGTGCTATGTGATTATTTGATGGTATTAGTTATATATATCAAAGATAGGAACTTTATTACAATGGTAATAATGAACACATGATACATAATAATCAAAGTCTTATAAGACTTCACATAATTACGCCTTAAAACGAGTTACGGACGATTCGAATAATCGGACACCAATTATGGTCAAAATGAACGACGGACGACTACATAAGTGAATTGCCAATCCGGGGAGTTACTACGACGTTTAGACGATTTATCGACACGAAATATAAGTATCCTATCAATAACAAATTTCGGATGTTTATAAACTTATAAAAACTAGTATGTTTTTATTTACTAACAAGTATACTTAGTAAATTTTTATAAAAAGGTTTTTATAAAAATAAATGGGCTTATTATACTAGTGGGCTATTTTTATAACAAATGGGCTTATATTACTTAAAGGGCTATTTTACTTAATGGGCTATTTTTCTTAATGGGCTTATCTTCATAATGGGCTTAACATAAATTCATGGGCTAAGCCCAAACACCAAACATATGGGCCAAAGCCCAACACTATTCAAGCCCAACACTATTCAAGCCCAACAATATTCAAGCCCAACACTATTCAAGCCCAACACTATTCAAGCCCAACACTATTTAAGGCCCAACACTATTTGAGGCCCAACACTATTGAGGCCCAACACTATTTGAGGCCCAACACTATTTGAGGCCCAGCACTATTTAAGCCCAATAACTTGAAAACATGGGCTTGGCCCAATGATACTATTATTGGAAACACAACTATACAAGTGATACATACAAGACACGAGATTCAGCGGACGAGATCCGACTATACAACTCATTCATCGAATACACAGTTAACGAACATTTGAACAACTCATTCATCGAATACACAGTTAACAAACATTTGAACAACTCATTCATCGAATACACAGTTAACAAACATTTGAACAACTCATTCATCGAATACACAGTTAACGAACATTTGAACAACTCATACATCGAATACACCGTTCAACGAACAGTATAGACATACAAGTCTTACACACAAATAAGACACAAGACTTGTACTCAAGTTATTACAAAGACCGAAGTGTCTAACAAAAATAAGAACATTTGTAGGTCGCCACGCTATTCAGGACGACCGCACGTGAGATCTTATTTTCATCTATTCACAAGACGCGATACTGTGAGTTCATGTTCCCCTATTCATTTAAATGTTTTACAACTTTACAACTATCGGGGAAGATACATGTTCAGAGTATGTTAAAGTTAGGTAATGAAACACCATAGATCATGTGCGAATTAGGGTCATACTATAAGCACCATTAATCCAGTTTGGACCAAGGAACAAAGGACTAGATCTATTGGGTTTTGGCGAGCCCCACTCTTGGTCGTGGACCCATACAGAAGAGTGCGTTTGTGTCCCAGTCGATAGGAATCGGCATAAAATCGTCTAGGGTTGGTTTGCTTCCTATTTCGTCACACATATTAATGTCCTTGCAAAACATTAATGATCAACGATTTCATTGACGCTTTACATACTACAACTCACATTTTTCATACATCGTTTACAACTAAATTGCATGAATTCACCAACTTTTGTTGATGTTTTCAAACTTAACATGTATTTTAGGAAATTAGTGGACCTGGCAGACATTTCAGTCAAGGAAAGCAAGTATCAAGACTCCATGCCACCATTTGAAAGGTTTGCCCGTTATATACCGCCTCTTTGCGGTGATATAGTGGTCAAAGCCTTGACATTTTAAGACTTACATTTTGATGTATAGAACGATGAAAACGCATTTTCATTTGATGGTTTGTAACAAATACATTTAACTTATGTTGCGTTCTTTCGAAACAATTATGACAATGGCATTGGAGCTTGTTTTTATTCATTTAGTATTGTTCACTTATATTGTTATGCAATGAGAACCGATCAGATCACACCTCGCGTTTCCGCTATGAGCGGGTGTGACACGATAGCTCAAAATCCTACGAACGGTTGGTTACTCATAACCTTACAAAAGAATTCTCATTAATATTTATTTGCAAAAATATATATTTTTGACAATTTTGAGAACCAACATTTCAGGATGCACGTATAAGCAATTTTTAGATTGCAAACCGTTGAACTTTGATAGCACTGATGATGCAGTGGCATTTGTTCGCTGGACCGAAAAAATGGATTCTATAATACACATGAGTAATTGTTCCCCTAACCAAACTGTGTTGTATGTTTCAGGTATGTTCATTTACGTAGCTTTGTCATGGTGGAATCTGCAAGTGCAGACTTTGGGACACGCAACAACATATGCTATCACTTGGGAAAGATTCAAGGACATGATGCGAAAAAAATATTGTTCGAGAGCTGAGTTACAAAAGTAGGAAACAGAGTTTTGGAACTTGAAGATGGATGGAACAGACATCTATGGGTACACTCAGCGATTTCACGATCTCTCACGGATCGTTCCCTATATGGTAACCCCCGAATTCAAACGAGTCAAACGGTACATTTGGGGATTACCTCCGGAAATCTGAAGCAGTGTTACATTGTCACATCCTGCGACAATCATGGAGGCCATCACGATTGCAGTTAGTCTTACCGAGGAAGCGGTAAGAATGAACTTGCTTCTAAAGAAAGGTGCGGAGAAACCCTGAGAAACATATGTGGAATCCTCGTCACACGACAACAAGCGGAAATTCTCTCATTTTAAGAAAGGATCCCGACCAAATAATAAGAGAAAGGAAAACCCCACAAAGAAAGCGGGCAAAGCGTTTGTGGCAAAAGCGGAGACAGAACCAAAGGGTTATGCAGGAAATGCACCTAAGTGCAACAAGTGCGGTTATCATCAATATGGTGGGTGCCGAACCCCCAAGTGTGAGAAATGCGGGAAGATGGGCACCACACGGAAAGTTGTTGGGGTAACAACAAAGGGAATAGAAACGAAGGCAAGAAAGATGGAGGCAGTGGTAATGTAAACTGACGAGGAAGGAACCAAGGTTGTTATAATTGTCGTGAATTGAGATAGAAGAACTGTCCCAAGGAGAACAAAGGCCATGAACGAGCCTTTGTAATTGGAGCTAACGAGGCACGACAAGATTCAAATGTGATCACCGGTACATTCCCCTATCAACGATCATTTCCCATCAATTTTATTTGATACCGATGCAGATTTTAGATTTATTTCTTTAGAATTTAAAGATATACTTGGACTAAATTCAAATAAACTAGATATTCCGTTCACTGTCGAACTAGCGAATGGAAAGGTAATCGAGTCTGATGAAATTATTAAAGGATATTCTTTAGAGCTAGGAGGGAAAAAATTCAAAATCGACCTAATACCCGTTCAATTAGGTTGTTTTGATATTGTAACTGGAATAGATTGGCTATCCAACAACCAAGCCAAAGTCGTGTGTTGCGACAAAATCATTCGAATTCCCCTTCCAAGTAACGAAAAACTTCTTGTTCACGGTAAGAAAAACGAAATTCCGTTTCGAATTATTTCTTGTTTGAAAGCCCAAAAGTGTTTGGGGAAAGGATGTGTGGCATTCTTAGCACACGTAGTTGACAAGAAATCCAAGGAGCCGAAGTTTGTGGAATCCCTCTTGTAAGGGAATTCCCAAAAGTCTTTCCAGAAGACTTTTCGGGAGTACCACCACAAAGACTAGTCGACTTCCTCATAGACCTGATTTCGGGAGCTGCACCCGTAGCAAAGTCTCCTTACCAATTAGCTCCTTCGGAAATGCAAGAGTTGTCCTAACAACTTCAAGAGTTGTTGGACAAAGGTTTCCTTAGACCAAGCTTCCCACCTTGGGGAGCTCCAGTTCTATTTGTAAAGAAGAAGGATGGAAGCTTCAGAAAGTGTGTATAGACTACCTGGAAATAAACAAACTCACGATCAAGAATCGGTATCCATTACCAAGTATCAATGATCAGTTCAATCAGCTACAAGGATCATGCTTTTATTCGAAGATCGATTTAAGGTCAGGATACCATCAGCTTAGAGTCCAGGAAGAAAGTATCCCAAAGACGGCATTCCGAACTCGTTATGGTCACTACGAGTTCCTTGTTATGCCATTTGGCTTAACAAATGCACCGACGGTGTTCATAGACTTAATGAATCGTGTGTGCAAGCCGATAAATTCGTGATAGTATTCATCGATGAGATACTAATATATTCACGAAAGAAGAAAGATCACGAACATCACCTTCGAACCATTCTTGAGCTGTTAAAGAAAGATAAATCGTATGTAAAGTTCTCTAAGTGTGAATTCTGGCTTCGTGAAGTCCAATTTCTCGGACATGTAGTCAACGAGAAAGGCATACATGTCGATCCATAAAAAATAGAAGCCATCAAGAATTGGAACGCACCTAAGACCCCCACCGAAGTATGCCAATTTTTGGGATTGGAAGGTTACTATCGAAGGTTCATTGAAAACTTTTAAAAAATTTCTCAACCATTAACCTCCCTCACTCAGAATGATAAGAAGTTCAACTGGGCTGAAAAGCAAGAAATAGCTTTTCAATTGCTTAAGGATAAGCTTTTTCATGCACCGATCTTATCACTTCTGGACAGCAATGAAGATTTTATAGTCTATTGCGATGCGTCACGTCAAGGTTTAGGATGTGTATTGATGCAACGAGAGAAGGCTATCGCATACGCATCCCGACAGTTGAAAGTTCACGAGAAAAATTATACCACATATGACCTAGAACTAGGTGCAATGGTATTCGTATTAAAAATATGGCGTCATTATTTGTGCGGCACTAAGTGCACAATATTTACCAATCACAAAAGTCTTCAACATATATTTAACCAGAAATAGTTAAATATGCGCCAAAGGCGTTGGCATGAATTGTTGAATGACTACGATTGTGAAATCAAATACCATCCGGGCAAGGCAAACGTTGTCGCGGATGCTTTGTGCCGAAAGGAACGAGTGAAGTCCTACGTGTTAGATCGTTAGGACTCACAATTCACAATAACCTCACTTCTCAAATTCCTAAAGCTCATCGAGAAGCATTGAAGGATGAAAACCTTAAAGTAGAAATATTTAGAGGTATGGAAAAACATCTACAACAAAAAAAGAACGGAGCCTTGTATATCTCAAACAGAATTTGGCTTCCTCTCTTTGGCGGTTTATGAAACCTAATTCTAGATAAAGCACATATGTCCAAATACTCGATACATCCCGGAGCAGATAAAATGTATCGAGATCTCAAAGAATTCTATTGGTGGCCTAATATCAAAGGAGATATTGCAACTTATGTTGGAAAGTGTCTAACATGGGCAAAAGTTAAGGTAGAATACCAAAAACCTTCAGGATTGTTACAACAACCTGAAATTCCCATTTGGAAATGGGAAAAAATATCCATGGATTTCATAACAAAATTACCTAGGACCTCTCGCGGTCGTGACATGATATGGGTAATTGTTGACCGATTAACTAAGTCAGCTCACTTCTTGCCTATACACGAGAAAGATAATACTGAAAAGTTGGCTGAACTTTATCTCAAGGAAATCGTGGCAAGGCACGTAGTGCCTGTTTCAGTAATCTCCGACCGAGATGGTCGATTCATATCAAGAATTTGGCAATCATTCCAAAAGGCTTTTGGATCTCGTTTGAATCTAAGCACCACCTTTCACCCTCAAACCGATGGCCAAACTGAACGCATGATTCAAGCCCTAGAAGATATGTTTCGTGCTTGTGCGATGGATTTAGGCGGAAATTGGGACAGTCACTTGCCTTTAGTGGAGTTCTCATACAAAAACAGTTATCACACGTGGATACAAGCTGCTCCATTCGAAGCGTTATTAGGGCGTAAGTCTCGATCACCATTATGCTGGGCGGAGATGGTCGACAAACAATTGATAGGTCCAGAGTTAGTCCAAGAGACTACGGACAAAAGATTTAAAATCCGAGACTGTATTAAGGTGGCTCGGGACAGACAGAAAAGCTACGCGCATAAACGCTGCAAACCATTATCCTTCGAGGTTGGAGACAGAGTGTTGTTAAAAGTTTCACCTTGGAAAGGCGTAACTATATTTGGGAAGCAAGGAAAGCTTAGCCCGAGATACGTAGGACTATACGAAATCTTGGAGAAGATTGGAACCGTCGCTTACGAGTTGAAATTGCCCGAAACCCTTAGTAACGTCCATAACACTTTTCATGTGTCTAACCTTAAGAAGTGCCTTTCGGACGAGTCACTCATTATTCCCCCGGATGAAATTCATATAGACGACAAAATCCACTTCATTGAAAACCAGTTGAGGTTTTAGATTCGAAAATTCAGAAAACAAGGAGGAGTCGTATTAAACTAGTCAAAGTGCGTTGGAACTCAAAGGAGGGCCCGAGTTCACTTGGGAACGAGAAGACGAAGTCAAAAGAAAGTATCCTCACCTATTTAAGAAAGTCCCTGCAACGGATAATGCAACTTAAATTTCAGGACAAAATTTTCTTTAATTGGGGGAGAATGTGACACACGACAAAATACCGCTAATTTCTTACAACCTGAACAACTTTACGTTAATTATTTTCGCGTATTTCGACTTGATTTTATTTGATTAAGTCTTAAAAGTCTAGGAATTATAAAAATCGTAGCTTATTATGATAACAAATCCGTTACGGTTAGAAACTATATCCTAGACTGGCGACAGAAACGTGAACAAACAGTTTGGCATGACAAAAACGAGACATAAAGACATGTCTGCACAAATATTCCATAAAAACTTGAATTAAAAATAACATGTGCCTTATACTATTTAGAAAATTCCATTTAAGCACCAAATTGTCCAAGTCCGTAGAAAAATGTCGTAACCCTGCGGAAGTGTACAACATTCCGCAGAACGAAACAGTAACTATCCGAAAACCCAAAAGTAAATATTATTTATTATACATAATATAACAGGTATTAAAAACGACACCAAAACCCTTATATAAATCTTATTGTGTAACTATCACAACTAGTTTAGCAAACTTCCCGACAACAAAGCCGGTACATGAACTGTGACCGAAATAATAAATTTATTAGTTTGGAGTGTTGGGTTAATAAATTGGACAATAAAAGTAGTGCAAAGACAATTTTATATATGGTTTATATAAGTAACACACAATGTCAGTATTTAACCCGGTACAAGACCTGAACCAAATTTATCAACCGAACAACGAAACAATAACTTTTGTGAGTTAGTTTGACATATTATAACATTACTTTAGAATGTTGGATCATCAAACCTTATAAAAATTAATATATAAAGCAACCAAGTTCTTGAAGTTTATATATTATAAGAAGTCTTTAAAAAAATAATAAAACTACCCCCACCCCCCCCCCCCATAATCCACGATTTTGGGGTGTGGGACCCCATCTAGTTTATCTAGTTTTGTGTGTTGTCTACTTGATATTCTGTTTAGTGTATGGAAGTGTAAGATCATGATTAACAACCAAATTCGTACACCACATAACCGTTCTCATTTCCAAGTAAACAAAAAACTTTTCATCTCACTTCCTTCTCTCTCTTGAAATCGGCCCCAACCCAACACCTTCATCTTCAACATTTCAAAATCCAAACACCATAATTTCAAGCTTGTATGGGTGATTCAAGGCACATGTAAGGTTTGAAGATACACTTGAAGCACTTTTGTATCACTTAGAGCTCTTGGATCATCACACCTTCTTTATATCTTCATCTTGTTAATACTTAGCAAACTAGTAAGAACCAAAACTAGCACCTACATTCTTATGGTTTTTTATTAAACACAGTGTACAAGTTCATCTTAAATCATACTTTAAAAACCACATGAAAAACAATAATAAAACTAAGATCACTATTATGATCATGAAACTTCTTGATGATTTTTGATGAACTTGAAGTAGTCATATAATAATAGACTTGAATCTTGCATCTTCATGAATAAAAACGTGATCTAAACACATGCATGTTTAGATCTAGTAAGGTTCACCAACAAAATGTTATGAACATGAATTTTTGTACTTAAAATGGACACATGCATCAATCAAAACATGAATTATTATTTAAAACTCATGAACTAGAAATTTTGTTGAAATGTGTAATTAAAGTTTTCATTTTTGGAAAGATCATGAATATGAACTTGTTTTTTGAAGTTTTATGAACACACATTCCTACTTAAAATGATTTCATGATTCACCTAAAGTATGTGTTTTTATATAAAATAATGATCTACAAATTTTTGGTAAAAATCACAAATAAAGTTTCCTTTTTAGAAAGTTAAAAGCTACAACAAGTTCATGACATTTTGTTGGCAAGTTAGGATGACCTTTGATACTTGATGATGATTTGAGTTGAAAAATAGTTTAAAACATATTTGTATAAAACATGGGAAAGTCCATAGTTTAGGGGAAACTATGGCAATTTTTTTATAAAATTTGTTATGATCAAAGTTTGTTAACCGAAAGATTCGGTGACTAAAAACGACTTAAGATTTTTAAATATGACTAAACGGATTTTTGGGTAAGAAAGTGTAAGTTCAAACTTTATAATCATTTCCTAAATTAACAATGGGAAAGTATATATTTTAGATAAAAAAAACATATATACTTTAGAAGTTCATCAAGTGTCATACTTATATTTTGTGTGTATATTATGTATTTAGACCAAATAGGAATAAATACCAAAATATATACACACACCAAAGTACATAAAAATGTATGTTAATACTTGAAAAACGAAAACTATAAAAATGGAAGTGTCCAGCTCGGCAATAATGAGACAAGCTAGTATTTGCAGTGAATCTACCTGTTAGGTAGTCATGCATTACAATAGGAACTCCCAATTCTCTGGCAAATACAACCCTTTTAATCATTTCTTCGCAATTTCCCGTAGTAGCATTCAAGTAATGCCCTTTGATTTCACCTGTTTCAGCTTGTGCTATAAATAGCTTCGGCACAAAATAAGAAACGGTCTCTCCAACGCATAAATGGTTAGGAGTTCACGTTCTCATCATCTTTAGTAAAATCAAGGCCACCACGAAGACATTCATAACAAGCTCTAACGTAGTTTTTAGAGGATAACCCCAATTTCGGTTTAATAGTACATCCCAACAGGGGTCGACCATATTGGTTCAATTTATCTCTTTCAACTTGGATACCGTGAGGCGGACCCTTGAAAATTTTAACATACGCTGTCGGGATTCGCAAATCTTCCAGACGTAGAGCACGCAGGGCTTTGAACCCAAATACATTACCTACAATGGAAGTAAACATGTTAGTAAGAGATCCTTCTTCAAAAAGGTCTAACGAGTAAGCTACATAAGCAATATATCGATTGTCTTCTCCTGGAACAGGCTCAAGTCCATAGCATCGGCCTTTGTAACGGTCAAGGCTGGTAAGTCCGTTGGTCCATACAGTTGTCCATGTACCAGTAGACGATAAATCGGACAATTCGGACACTTTGGACAATTCGGACAAAATACAATATATGGCACGAACGAAATAAACAACATAAACGAGACGCACGGTAGAAATGAATAGGGCGACGCGAATGAACCAAAGCGACACAAAGGAAACGATTAAAAACAAACAAACGAACCGACACTCACTTTATTTATATTTTTTTACTGGAATTTATAAAAGTAACTTATACAAAATATTTATTAGTTTTATAAACTAAATTGTTATAAGTTATTATTATTATTATTATTAATACTAGTAAGTAATAAAAATATGGATCAAACCAAATTAAATAACCATATGGGCTAACTCATCTTCTAAGACTAAGTTGAGCTAACCTATCTTTTTAAGTTAAATTGGACTAATGCCCACTTTTGTAAACCCATATGGAAAAACCCACATTTTACAAACTATTTTTGGGTTAAACCCACTCGTATAAGAACAGATTGGGCTAAGCCCACTTTTGTAAACTATTTTTGGGCTAGGCCCACCCGTACATAATTAATTTGGGCTAAGCCCACTTTTACAAACTAATTGGACTTCATCCACTTTAAACAAATCTACTTGGGCTAGGCCCACACTAATCAAAACGAATTGGGCTAGCCCCACACTAGTTAAATGAAATGGGCTAGGCCCACACACACAAAGTCAAGTGGGCTAGGCTCATATGTACTAAACATTTGAATTGGACTTTCATATCTAACTCATGGGCTAGGCCCATTCAAACTTAAACGATATAATATAATATATATATATATATATATATATATATATATATATGCATACACAAATAATAAAAGCAAACGAATACAAGAACCAAAAACGAAATTCAAGATGAGATACTTGTCTGAAAGACAAACATAAACCTAAGTGTCTAATGAGATTAGAGCACTTGTAGGTCGAGAAACAAACGAAGAACAAGAAATCGAATAGAGATTTGCACGGAACGCAAATCTGTGAGTTCATGTTTTCTCCCTTTTATTGAAACGTTTTTATAGTTGTAAACGCTCGGGGATGTATACATGTTATGATTTGTATAGCTGGAAAATGAAAATATTTAAATCACATGCGAATAGGTGTTTTAAATAAAGCGACCATTAATGAAAAACCAAGTACCGAGGAACGATGGGATAGATCTATTGGGTTTGACTAGCCTCACTCTAAACAAAACAAGATCGTTATAGAGTGCTTTTGTGTCTAAAACTAGTGTCGCTGACACAAATAAATCGTCAAGGTTTGGTTGCCTCCTATTCTTGCATACAGATTAGTGTACTTGCAAAACATTAATGATCGCGCAAGTTTCATTATGCAATACAAAATGAATTTACTATTTCAAATGTTTTAAAGATTCATTAACGTGAATTCACCAACTTTTGTTGACATTTTCAAAACTAACATGGATTACAGGAAACTAGTGGACGACCTTTGGGAAAAACGTGTCCGTGGAATTATGAAGTCAAGTGGTTTGATGTCATCCAGTGTTTGGTCTCTTGAAACTTGTGTTTTGAATAATGTTGTCAAAGTGTAGTACGTTTTGGATGAACTTTTGGTTGTAATGTTATCTTAAATAAATGAATGGTTGTACATTTTGATATGGTCTACACGTGTTGTTTACTTGGTTGAATGTAATGATTATCGCTCTGGCCACACCTGGCGACGCTTCCACTATACCGAAAATTGGGGTGTGACATTAATCACTCTTCATAAGTTTATAATTAGTGGCCTCCTCACATATAATGAAACCGTTTCAACTCACTGCACGGCTATATGTCTAGTTCTTTGTCTAACCATTCAAACAGGTTCTGAAAACACTTCCCAAGCCAATCAGTGCATTCAAAACTCAACCGAGTTGTTGCACTGGGTCTCTCATCTAGGTTACCTCAATAATTGGTGAGTTTGTACTGTAAGTAAGTCATCGGTAAGAGTGCTCCGGTGCCAAATAATACACCTCCTCATAGATGAGCACACAATATAGCAAGTCTCAACAATAAACTCACACATAAAAGGGAATACAATTCCAGTCACAAATGGATCAATATATTAAACCACTCATTTTATGCCTTACAAGTTGCTGGAAGCACCAAATGTATTTAAATTCATGAATAGGATCAGGTGTTGAAAAATAAAAAGTATGCATGGTCCAGTCCAAAAGGTCTTGTCGTCTGAGCAATTTGATATGTGCCTCCCCACGTAACCCATGCACCACCCACGTCTCTGTTTTTTATAATTTCATGCACTCTTTATTTTAATTTATGTTATTTAATGTTAGTGGGGTTAGTGTAGTAGTGGTCTAGTTAGTTATGTCTTTCAGTTTCTTTTGTTAGCCTATAAAAGGCATGTGATGATTTGGTTTAATGTTATGTGAGAAAATTACTTCGAAACCTCCTTCATTTTTCTTCTGTTACTAATTTCCATCTCATTTCTTGCTTATCTATCTTTGATACATATCAATTGGTATCAGAGCAGCCTTGATCCATGGATACTCGCAACAAATCCAATGCTGAATTCCGCCAAGAGATGACCGAAGTTGTGGCTCGTCATGAATCCAATTTCGATCAAATCCATGCTAGTTTGCAAACCTTGCTTACGAAGGTTCAATCCTTCGAAGTCTCACTGAATTCGGTAAATACCGTACTCGCAAAGTTTCAAAACCTTGAAGTTTCACCAAATAATCGGGTCGTTAATGGAGTAGACTTGATCGTCAACACCAACAACCAAAAACCGTACTTGAAGCTTCACTTCCCACGTTTCGGAGGAGATGATCCACAAGGTTGGATCTACCAAGCCGAACAATATTTCGCTTTTCAAAAGGTGGACGTCGGTGATCAGGTCAACTTGGCATCCTTTCATCTTGATGGGATTGCCCTTCAATGGCATCGTTGGATCTCGAAATTCCGAGGGCCCTTGACATGGAATGAATTTACTCAAGCTCTTTTAGGTCGATTTGGACCAACCGACTATGAAGACCCGTCTGAAGCGTTATCCCGACTACAACAGACGACTACCGTGGCCGCTTATCAAGAGGTTTTTGAGAAGCTTTCGCATCAAATCGACGGTTTGCCAGAAACCTTTCTAGTTAGTTGTTTTATTGCAGGTTTGAAGGACGAAATTAGGTTGGATGTGAAGATTAAGAAGCCACGAAACCTGTCGGAGGCAATAGGTGTGGCTAGACTGGTTGAGAAGCGGAACTCAATACAAGGAGAACTCGGCCATTATCTGGTCACTTCTCCTTCATTTCCGACTTCCGCGGCTGGGGTGCTTGGGCCAGCACCAATAAAACAAACGATAGCATCACCTTCTACCATCCATCGCCTTACTACCGTGGAGGCACGAGAACGCCGGGAAAAGGGGTTATGTTATTACTGTGATGAAAAGTTTGTTCCGGGTCATCGATACAAAACCAAAATTCTTCATGATAGAGGCATCCATCGACGAGCTTAACGGAGGAACCGGACCACCGTGGCTCCTTGCGGACAAGCAGCGTTCGAGCGGGGGAGAATGATATGTGCCTCCCCACGTAACCCATGCACCACCCACGTCTCTGTTTTTGATAATTTCATGCACTCTTTATTTTAATTTATGTTATTTAATGTTAGTGGGGTTAGTGTAGTAGTGGTCTAGTTAGTTATGTCTTTCAGTTTCTTTTGTTAGCCTATAAAAGGCATGTGATGATTTGGTTTAATGTTATGTGAGAAAATTACTTTGAAACCTCCTTCATTTTTCTTCTGTTACTAATTTCCATCTCATTTCTTGCTTATCTATCTTTGATACATATCACAATTACCGCTTGTAATGTTCAAACTCTTACTAATCCTGGTTATAAAAAAATTGTCTGGTTTTCAGAATATCTTTAATCACATTAATCCGAGTTTCACACAATATTATAACATAAAAAATTTGTCTACTTACTTTTTATTAAACTTATGAATATATTCTGAATAAAAATATAACCCTTGCATATTATAATTTCAGGGATATGCTAATAAAAGGATTGAAATAACGTTAAATACCATATGTGTAAGTATTAACGAATCTTAATTATAAGTAGAGACAAGAGCGACTGACGTTGCTAAAAATCCATCCACTTGTAAAGGCAAACAAGTTGTACCACGTTGGACCCATAGACAACCACTTCAACATTTAACACTTATAAGTCATCTTCTAATCTTCTCCTAAAGATTGAACGTCCTTCACCAATGTCTTCATATCCCAATCTAGATTTTTTCCCAACATCTCCTTGTTCATGGGATGAACTTTTGTTCTCTCACCATATGCTTTCAAGAGTCCACATAAAAGATGAAAACTTCACTTTCCCGGATCGTAGTGATGAACAATATGAGCATTCACCTGAACCAGATCCAAACAAAATCTTAGACGAAGAGGAGACCTTACAAGGAACTTCAAAGCTAGAAGAGGAACCCGAAGCCCCGAAAAAGCGGTTCATTGGGGTCCGAGAAAGGCCATGGGGAAAGTTTGCAGCAGAGATAAGGGATTCAACAAGAAATGGGATTAGGGTTTGGCTTGGGACGTTTGATAGCGCTGAACAGGCCGCTTTGATTTATGATCAAGCGGCATTTTCGATGAGAGGTTCCTTGGCTCAACTCAACTATCCAATTGAGACTGTGAAAGAGTCTTTAAAAGGGAAAAGCTACTGCTTTTACAAGGAGGGATCTTCACCAGCAGCAGCCATAAAAGAAAGTCATAGAGTGAGAGGAATATCTAAAAGTCGGAGAAACAATAAGAACCAAGTGTGTCCCAAAACACCTTTTGTTTTTGAGGATTTAGGATCTGATTTGCTAGAACAGCTCTTGAGTACACCTGAAAGTTCTAGTGCTAGTACATGTTCTTAAATTCGATTCGTAGTAAACTATGTCGTTTTTAAATTCACTATTCACAAGATCATTATCTTCATGTTCATCTACCAGCAAATGTTCATAGATTTGAGTTATGTTATCTCTTTCTGCCTTTCTAGCAGGTTCTTTTCTTAATCTTCCTTTTCTCATCTGTGTTATGATTTGATCTTTCTTGTATTGTTAGTGTTATTATAGAACTTCTAATTTATTGTTAACAGTGCTATGATATATAACAGCAATTTTTTTTTTTGAACGGCAAGGTGTCACAATTTTTTGGGTGCGAGACACCCCACACCCCCCCTCATTGGGGAGGCCCGTCGCCCCACTCCGGCCAGACGTGAGTGTCTTAACCGTGCCTCAGCTGGCATCAGAGTGTGACCGGCGTCCAAAGGAAAAACCCCACAGGTGCCTCGCCCTGCATAGGACTTGACGGGTTGAGAGCCGCCACAGAGGGGAATAAACCGCCTCAAGTGGGGATCGAACCCGGGCATCATGGGTAAAACCCTGGTGCCTCACCTTTGGAGGAGACGGGGATCGAACCGGAGCCTCCTAGGAGAACAACCGACCTACCAACCGCTCCACCAAAGGATCATTGACATATAACAGCAAATAATAGGGCTGCAAACAAACCGAACGAACATGAACAAGACTAAGTTCATGTTTGTTTGTTAAGAAATATATGTGTTCGCGAATCGTTCATGTACACTTACCGAACGAGATTTTATGTCCGTGTTCGTTTGTTAAGGAAATGAACTTGTTCGTGTTCGTTTGTGTTTGTTTGTTAATTTTAGGCAACGGACAAAAACGAACGTTGACGAACACAAATGAGCACAAACTAATGTTCATGAACTCAAAGAGACACAAACAATTGTTCATGTACAGAATATATAATACATCGACACTTATTAGATATATTTAATTTGTCGGAATTTAGAAGTATTTAAATAAATATAAAAACTAACAACACTATTTAAATAAATATAAAAACTAAAAACACTAATGAACTATCGAACACAAACGAACACGTTACCGAACGTTAACGAACATAAACGAACGAACACGACCTCTGTTCATGTTTGTTCATTTAACTAAACGAACGAAATTTCTTGTTCGTGTTCGTTTGTTAAATAAACGAACAAACACAAATGAACTTCCCACCGAACAGTTCATCAACTGTTCGTCGAACATTTGGTTCGTTTGCATCCCTAGCAAACAATATAGTTATATCCAGAAGTCAATTTTTTGTCGTTTTTTCTTTATTGAAAAACATGAAGTGTAGGGCACTTTTGAAGCTGGGGTATTGCTGTAACTGATATAAAAATCCCAAGCTAGCAAAGGTGGTTTTTCCAGTAGTTTAACAATTTAATTTAATTATTTTTTCAGTTAGGTAATATAAAGAAACTTTCTGATGTGTAATGTATTTTCTTTAGCAATTTATCAGTGCTCACTGTTGCACTGTTTGGCTTTTGTGATAAAACATTAGTTAATGTATTTTAAATATGATTTTAATTAATTATTTCAAAAAAAAAGAAAATCTTTGAAACTAGACATGAAGAAACTGAACTACATATGTGACTAATTAAAATAGCTTGGAAGTTGAATCTCAGTTAATGCTTCAGAAGTGGAACACCATCGGTAACCCTATATATATCCAATATAGGGCTGCCACAAAAAAGCCAAAACCTTACAAAACTCATAGAAATTTGACTGTAAATTGATGTGTTTTAGTAATTGTGTGGTTGTGTGATTTAGAAGTCTCTTCGGGGCCACACATTTGCATTAACACACCAAAGCATTTGTCTGGTCTACAAACTTAGCTACTGTTATGTATATCCATGGGATATTGTTTTAGGTCCATATCATAATTTTCTAAGGATAAAACATAACCTGTGATTATTTTGAAACTATTAACTTAGCCTATTATCTTGCAGTTATATTTTATTGTATTTCCTTTTGATACAACATTATCTTTCATGCCTTTTTAATAAAGCAAAACTGTTATTAATATTGGATTTTAATAATCCCAACTATTCTAAGGGCGTAGCTTAGTGGGGGGGGGGGGGGGGGCGGGGGGCGCCCGACCCCTCGAACTTTTCGCTTAGTAGTGCCCGCTATGTAGTTTTCGTATAGAATTTTTTAGATATATATGTTTTCGACCCCCCGATTTTATAATTTCTAAGGTATAATTTTAGGTCCAGTGACTTCCGACCCCTCGGTCTGTAATCTCAAGCTTCGCCATTGAACTATTCACCTCTGGCCGCCAATAGTCACAACTTCAAAAATAACAACTGTCAGTTCCAACTATTAACATATTGGCCTCCAATAAACCCTAAGTAACAGAATTCTAACGCGGTTATTCTCTGGTCGCCGGGAAAACATTTTTTGCCGGAAAACTCAACATTTTCGCCACAAACGTCTTTGTAACCTTATTACGGACCTTTAGGAACTTTTTTCTAGTAAAAGCCCTAACTATTGAAATCGTTGGAAAACTCTTTTTTCGGAAAACTTATTTTTGGCCGGAAAACTTAACTTTTCCGTCCCAAACCTCTTTGTAACCGTAGATGGAACTTTAGAAACTTTGTTTCTAGCCAAAAACGATTTTCCGCCGACCCGAGACTAACGACGTTAAGGTTCTGTTAGTTAGGGTCCATTAGTGACCAATATGTCAATAGTTGGGACTGTCAGTAGTTATTTTTCAAATTGGTACTGTCGGCGGACAACGTCGAATAGTTAGAATTATTAAAATCCAATATTCCTTTCTATTAAATCCGTTACACTCTTAGTTTAAGCATGATACATAAATAGTTAGCCTATGTGAGTTAATCCACTTGGTAAGGCATGTGCCTAGGGCTGCAAACGAACCGAACGAACACGAACAAGACCTTGTTCGTGTTCGTTTGTTAAGAAATATATGTGTTCGCAACCCGTTCTAGAACACTTATCGAATGAGATTTTATGTTTGTGTTCGTTTGTTAAGGAAATGAACTTGTTCGTGTTCGTTTGTGTTTGTTTGTTAATTTTAGGCATTGAACGTTGACGAACACAAATGAGCACAAACTAATGTTCATGAACACAAATAGAAACAAACGAACACAAACAATCGTTCAAGAACAGAATATATAATGCACCCACACTTATTAGATATTTAATTTGTGAGAATTTTGAATTATTTAATTAAATATAAAAGCTAAAAACACTAATTAAGTATCGAACACAAACGAACACGTTACCAACGTTCACGAACATAAACGAACGAACACGGCCTCTGTTCATGTTTGTTCATTTAACTAAACGAACGAAATTTCTTGTTCGTGTTCATTTGTTTAGTAAACAAACGAACTTCCCGCCGAACGGTTCACGAACTGTTCGCCGAACGTTTGGTTCGTTTACAGCCCTACATGTGCCTTTTAAAAAGAAGTCACAAATTCAAAATTTGGGTAAGGGAGTAATTACATATTATTTGATTTGGTAATTTCTGTTTTGTCGGTTTTATCAGGTGTTTTAAGGATGACCATATCATCCTTGTAGATGTATGTTTGCGTGTTACTTTTTAAGGGTCTTAGAAAAATATTTCTACCAAATGATATTTAACTACCGCAGCCTTATACAAGCAACCATTTGATGTTAAGATAAAAAAAAATAAGTATTAATAATTGGTAGTGGAAATAAATCATTTATTTAATCCGCTAAAATTCAAGACAATATACCAAAAAAGGGGAAACAAATCATTTATTTAACACGCTAAAATTCAAGCAGACCAAACTACACCAAAAACTACAAAAAAATAAGCTACACAAAAAATCGAACCTTCCGAATACTGGAGACGAGAGAGTAATCGTAATCAAGAATTGCACAGAATTTAACCCATCATAACATTACACTCTCTTAAATGCTCACTTACAGCGTGCACTTATATTAGTCATAAGATCGTACCCAAAAACACTTTAAAACACTTTTATTAAGGTTATCTAACTTCTGGATACGCAATCACGTGGCATACATTTGTTATGGAAACGTTTGAAAGGACCGAACTTCATGGACTAGCTTCTCTGTGGTCCATTAAAAGGTTCCGTCCTTTGCCTAGTTTACAGATAAGTAATTAGTATTCGGCCATATAAGTGAAATGGTAAAGAGAGATTCTCGGTTTTTTTTTTCTCGGGAGGTGAAAATTAATTTGATAAAAGAAAGACAACACCTAGTCAGGAGTTAGTCATATTGTGCACTGTGTACACCCAACGAATAAAGGAGTTAAATGTCCAAAAGATTGTAGCGATGGGGTGTGCCCTACATGAATACACGAATACACCACCATTCCAGAGTTTGTAGTTTCTACCTACTAATTAAATAATTGCACACTGTAACAATGAGCATTTAGTGGGGGTTTGAATGTAGGCCTGTAAATTAAGCGAACGGACACGAACATAGGCGTGTTTGTGTTTGTCCTTAACTTTAATCGAACACAAACATATAATCGAACACATTTTTTTTCTTGTTTGTTCATTAAGAAATCGGGCTTGTTCGTGTCCGTTTAAGTTCGTTCGTTTAAAAACTACACGAACAGTTCACGAACATAAACGAACACAAACGAACACAAATTAACGTAATTGAACAAATATAAATAAACACAATTTAACATTAGTGAAAACAGACAAAACAACATATTACAGTTTATTCAGAAACACATCTAAATTAGGGTTTATAGATGCTAAAATTAAGTAGACTTTTATATAAATATTAAGTAGGTGATTAGTTACGATCTAAGAAAATTTTTTAAATTTCATTTTTTTACTAGAAAACACAACTACTAGTAGTTATATTTATATAAATAGTTAGAAAACCTAATATTCATATAAATATAATTATTTATGTATTTACTAAAATTTAAAAAAACATAAACGAATTTTCACGAACATAAATGAACGAACGTTCACGAACATTAATAAACGAACCCAAGGTGTCTTCATGTTCGTTCATTTAATTAAACGAACAAAATTTTTTGTTCGTGTTCGTTCGTTTATTAAATAAACGAACACAAACGAACTTACCGCCAAACAAGTTCACGAACAGTTTATAAACATTCAGTTCGTTTACAAGCCTATTTGTATGGATATTGAACAATGAATGGAAGCCTATTTGTTCGAAAATTCAAAATGTAAACAAATTAAAAAAAAACAATTTATATTAAAAATAAGTAATTGTCGTATAAAAAAGGGTTAGTGCAACTCCCCTAACTTATCATTTTCAAAAGATCTTAACGTGGATAATAGATGTTAGAAATTTCGGCATGACCCGTACGTAAATAGACTACTAACACCTGTTTTATACGGTAAACCATTCCAACATAAAACATCATTGACAAAAATCCAAAACGGAACGTTTAAGTTGTTTACAACAAGACTACCACTAATAAGTTTTTAACCAAACCACAAAGACACCAAAATACTACACAATTTTAAGTACATAAGACCAAAAGTTTAGACCACGTTATATTAACTTATGACAGAAGCGTGTAGTGGGCGTAGATCAAGTGTGCTCATTCCAAATCGTCCGACCGCCTAGATTGAGCATTTACCTACATTCAACATAAAACAAATATGTTAGTATTTCGTCACTAACACAACTAAAAAATAAACCGATTCGTCTCTTTCACGGTTTTACATCATTCAATTACTTTACGAACCATTAAACGGTTCATTACATGTTTGCCTCAAAGTAGAGACTAAGCATACTTTTCTTAACATACCCGCTAAGAACGGATACTAGTACCATTACATAATTTCCATTCGATTGATTCATGACGAACAAACATATTCTTTACATTCTTACCTCATACTCCGATCCGAGAAAGACGGATCGAATAGACTTTCGTTCATTACATACTTAACTTCTCATACCCGGTTCAACTAAAAGAACCGGATATGATGCATTATCTTTCGTAACTTTTTCATTCCTTACAATCCGTTTATGACGGATCTTACTTTTTCTTTCGAAGAACCACAGATTTCAAATCTCACAACTTTAAGATAACGACACAATACAATTGAGACTATTTTACATATGACAACATTATAGAATATGATGTACACTAACGTACCTCGATCTCGTGAACCTTCCGATTTCCTAGTATTGGTTCCTTCTTCATTCATGCCTATAACAACACATTCATTCGTTTATTTAGTACAACCAAATCTCATTCATTCGTCTTCCAAATCATGCATATTATTCTTCTAGGCATTTCATCAAACACTTGGTAGTCATCATATTTTCAAACATTATGTACAAGCATACAAAGCATGAATTCCTACTAGTTCATCTTATAATTCATCGACAATAAATACATGTTCATTTCATTCTTTCGTCATACCTAATTTTTCTAAGATTTTAGCATGGCAACATCATCATATTTCAAGATTTCACATGATTATATCTACTTTGATCATCCTATTCGTGACACAATTTCATAAAGTGGGTTTTTACTAAAATCTTTCAAATAACCTAAAATCAAACATGATTCTTGTTCAAAAAGGTAATCCTAACTCAGTTTTACCACATTTGTTACAAGAATTCAAGATTGGGTTGTAACCCTCATCCTACAAATCATAATTTCAGAAAATAAAATTACCACTTCACTAATTAGGGTTAGATACTCGAAAATAGGGGCTCATGCATTAAATTCTCCTTGAGATTTCAAGTAAATTGCTGGAATTTTGCAAACAAGGGTTTGTTTGTTCTTCCCCCTGCTCTAATCGAAACCCAGTACCCAAATGTGGGTGTTTTTCAATTTTTGTTTATTAGTAGAACCTTTTAGTTTACTATTTACACATTGAACCCTCCCACTTCGAAAGAGTGTTTAATTTATGCTTTCCCATAAACTAACTACCATTTTGCCATATTTCATTAACTATGTTAAATTTTTTGTTTATTTTCACTTATTGTTATATTAAACATTTTTGGGGTGTTACAAGTCTACCCCCTTAATTGAGGTTTCGTCCCCGAATCCTGGACACATAACAATTTAAACATTTACATACCGAAGAGAAAAGGGTAGTGCTTCCTCATTTCATCTTCCGCTTCCCATGTAAGTTCCGACCCCTTTCGGTGTTGCCATTGAACCAACACTTGTCTAACGGCTTTGTTGCGAAGATTCTTCACCTTAACGTCTTTAATGGCTATTCGTCTTTCAACATAATTTAACCCCTCGTCCAACTCGATGTCATCGAGAGGCACTAATGCTGATTCATCCGCAAGACACTTCCTCAACTGCGATACATGGAAGGTATTGTGGATCCCGTCTAGTGTAGACGGTAATTCTAATCGATATGCAACCCTTCATGTTGGGATTGAACCCTATCAGAGGAACAGATAATGTAAAGCCAAAACTGGATCAAAGCAGTGGATCCAGAATAAGCAGACGTTTACAGATTAGTTCATGCAAATCTCTCCCCTTGAAAGTGGCTTTGTATCTGCTGACCTACAACTGCTGCCCAAAGTCAAAGACTGATGGAAGACCAAAGCTCTGCTGACTCAATCTACTGCTTTGGAACAAGTACTGCTGATCCGGACAAGCACTGCTGGGTTCACAGCAGTGGAAGGATGCAGCAGCTGTTAAGTGTCTTTTATGTAATGTAATGTAATAGCAGTAGTTTAGTACATCAGTGTTTGTATAGATCAGAGGTTAGAGTTTGTTAGGAGGTTAGATGTCACTTTCATGGTGACGTCAGCTAAGATGCTCAGTGGTTTGCAAGTGCTTATAAATAGTTCAGTACTTTGTACTGTTCTATTAGCTCTTTCATCACATCGTCTTCTTTGCACGAACAAACTACTGAGCTCTGGCTGAGGGGGAGTTTGCATTCTTACATCAATCATTGTAATCGTTGTTGAAACAAATTCAATCATTCGGTTCTTTGTGAAAAGATGTTTGATAAAAGTATTACTCTCGTTTGATTGTATGCAAAGTTTGCTTTCATCTTATTTCCGCTGCACAACTCTTTCATTTCCATCTTAATTACAAACAAAAATACAATCAAAAAGAAACTCAGATCCAACAATTGGTATCAGAGCTTGGACAGTCAAATTTGATTTAACAATCATTTTGACGTAAATAGTTCAGCTCATAACAGTTGATACTGATCGTTTGTTCGTCCGTTGAAAAACAGAGCAAGGATTAATCACCATTAAAGTTGATTTCTCAGTGTCTGTAAAACAACAAGAATGACGTCACAATCGCAGGATGACAAAAACAACATCGGCTCGATTTTTAAACCACCTATGCTTAAAAGAAATGAGTACAACATCTGGCAGAGGAGGATGGGTCACATCCTCGCTCAACAAAGCACAGGGTGTTGGAAGTCTGTCATTTATGGTCCCCATGTTCCTTCAGTGCCAAGCGCTGAAGATGCTAAAAAGTTCGTTCCAAAACCAATTGAAAATTATACCGAAACCGACTTTCAAAAGATCGAACTAGATGCTAAAGCGTTTAGCATCGTAGCATCTGCGCTGCCCAATGAGATATATGCTGGACTGTTACATTGTAACAGTGCCAA
This sequence comes from Helianthus tuberosus, assembly GCA_030545235.1. Lineage (NCBI taxonomy): Eukaryota > Viridiplantae > Streptophyta > Magnoliopsida > Asterales > Asteraceae > Helianthus > Helianthus tuberosus. The sequence goes on along the minus strand of CM060420.1, from coordinate 22,045,260 downwards.
AGAGTTATGGGACGCACTTAAGGAACAATTTGGGGGAACTGAGGAAGTAATAGAAAACAATAGGGAAATCCTGAACCAACAGTATGAAACATTTTGCTACGTTAAAGGTGAATCACTAACGCAACAATTTGAGCGTTTCAGCTGTCTCATCAGTGAACTGAGGCTTGTTAACACCACTTTTACAAACTCAACTCAAAATAGCAGGTTCCTCAGGTCACTGCCAGAAAAATGGGACACCATAGCTTTTGTCACCCGAAACTCACCTGAATTCAAGGATCTGACCTTGACCCAACTCCACGGTCGACTCCTGACCTATGAAAGGGAGTTGAACCAGAAAAGGAGGTTACAAGAGTCAGGAAAAGTTACCGATGATTACACCTTCGGTAATACTGCTCTTCTGGGTCAAGAAGAATCTGGGGGCAGTGGTAAGGACCAGGGTTTTGATCACTTCATTGACATAACTGCTGGTGCAAATTTTAACAACCCTGATCCTCACTCTGCTAGTTATGCATTCACTGCAAATGAAAACCAGATGTCAGACAATTTAAGCTTTGAACTAAATGATTTGCAACATTTTGATCCCACTGATTTAGAGGAAATGGACATTCTGCACCAACTGGCTTTGCTAAGTGTTAGAACTAGCAAGTTTTACAAAAGAACAGGGCAAAAATTCCCAGGTCTGCATGGGAATCTAAGGGTTGGGTTGGATAAATCGAAAATCAAGTGCTATAAGTGTAATAGGTTGGGACATTTCGCTAGGGAGTGTAGGAGTCAAACTACTGGTCCCATAATTACTCATCCTAGCTCAAATCCTAGACCTCAAAACCAAAACACTGTGCACTATGCCCAATATACCCCAGCAGCTCAAGTGAACACTGCTCACTATGCTGCTGCCCCTGTGCCAGTACATTATGTCCAAACTACTGTTCCACAAATCCAATATGTTCAAACCCCTGATCCACAGGTACAAGTGCAACCTGTTGCACCTCAAACCACTGCTCCAGCAGCAGCACAACCAGATCAACAAAGTTTTTTCACTCAAGGGTTTGTTGACTGGAGCAATATGCCTGAAGACCTTAATGATGAAAATTTTGCACTCTATGCTTCTAATGATTCTTCTCATGATGAGTTTTGTTTGATGGCATTAGAGTCAATACAGGAAGGGGTTGAAACTGAGGAGGAACAGCAGTGCTTTGAAACAGTGGAAGAGGTGACTGAAGCAGTGGTTACTGCTGTGGCTGGTGAAATACTGTTGGGAGACAGTTCAGGTACCCTGATTGAACCAATGACAGATCCATGGTCCATAGAGGACAAAGAAGAAAAGGCTGGTGAAAAGAAGGTAAAAGCTGATGATGATAAAGATCATCAATGTGATTGTGCAATGATGGCAGCTGCCAAGGTATCTCCTCAAGTTCTTGAAAAACTGTGTTCAGACAATTGCATAATTGCTTTTGCTAACATCAAAGAGGTGAATGAAAACCTTCGGGATAAAATATTAACTGATGAGGTCAAATTTGAAAGCTCTTTAAAAGAACTTAAAAACAAATTGACTGAAAAGGAAAAAGAAATCAGCTGTTTGAAAGAAGAGCAAAGTATAACCAAAACCCAACTTCAAACTATGGTAGAAAAATACCAAGTTTGCAAAAAGGAGTTGGAGTCTGCCCAGATTACTTGTGAAAGATGGGTGGAATCCTGCAAAGGATATGAGGTTATGCTTGAAAAACAGAGAAAAAGCAATGTGAAGTTTGGGGTTGGGTATAGAAAACATGATGATGAAAACACTGCTTTTGAAAACTCTGTTCAAACCACTGATGTAACCACTGAGTTCATCCCCAAAAACAAGAATGGCCAAGAAGTGAAAATCACTGACAAACTTGGTAACAAAATCACACTTGACAGACCAATGGAATCCTCTACTTTTGTGGAGCTTGAAGAATACCAGTTTAAACCAAAATGGTCTGATGAGTGTGACATTCTTGAAAATTTCAAGCCAATGGACTTTACATCAATTGATGGTGTCAAGGCTCCAAAAGCTAAAGTCATTCCTCTCAAGGACATCCCAGCAGTGGTTAAAACCTCTGCTGCAAAAGAGTCTGAAAAGAGAAAGAAGAAAGAAAAAATTGATAACTTGTTTTGTGAATTCTGTGAAAAAAGGAATCATCAAACAAAAGATTGTTTCCATTTGAAAGCTTATGATTTAAACAAAACAAGTGTCATTGTTTCAGCAGAAAGCTGCATTGTTTGTGGAAAAACAAACCACAAAACTCAAGCATGTGTGTATCTCAAAAACTTTGATGTGAAAAAGAATGAGTACATGGCGAAAACATCCTTGAGTTCATCATCATCATCCACCTCATCATCTGTCAAGTTCACCAAGAAACAACCACTGTTTGTGCCAGTACAAACAGCTGTTACAAAACAGCTGAACCAAACATCTGTCAAAAGAGATGTTCAGGTTACTGATGCACCCCCTGCCAATCAGTTCAGAAAAGGCAGAGAAAAACAGTCTTACCAAAGGATTCCTCACGTTTATGAGGCCTACAAAAGGTCCTCTAAACCCAAAGTGAACAAGCATCCTTTTGGTTACCAGCAGATGATTGGTCAGGACCCACAACAGTGGTTAGAGAAACACTGTTCTAAAACAGTTCAAACCCCTGACCTAACCACTGTCCATCATCTTGCATCCATCCCAGACACTGTTGAGACCCCATCCAAAGCCTTGTTGGCTTTGGAGACCCTAATGAACTAATCTTTTTACTTCATGTGCAGGGAGCTTCTGTATGCTTTGATAGTCTTTGGTATGTAGATAGTGGAGGCTCTAGGCACATGACAGGATGTAAAGCCCTCCTCAAAGACTTTAAAATCCATGGTGGGGGTGATATATCCTTTGGGAATAATAGTAAAGGGAAGGTTCTGGGGTCTGGTACAGTGCAATCTGGAAATGTAAAATTTGAAAATGTCAATCTAATAGACAATCTAAAATTCAACCTTCTGAGTGTGTCCCAAATGAGTGACAAGGGATTTGGGTCATTCTTCACAAAAGACTGTTGTAGGATTGTTGGACCAGAAATGGTCAAAAAGATTGAAGCAATAATCAAAACTGGTCAAACTAAACTTGTTGCTCAAAGAAGTGGCAATGTTTATGTTGTTGACATGTCAAAAGAGTGTCCTAGAGCTGATGCCTGTCTGTTCTCAGCTGCCTCTAAAAAAGAGACAGAACTTTGGCACAGAAGGCTGGGACACACAAATCTTAAGACAATCACAGAAATTTCAAAAAATGGTTTGGTGAGAGGCCTACCACAAAAATTGTTTTCATGTCCTGAACATTGCATTTCCTGTTTAAAAGGAAAACAGCATAAAAGTTCTTATAAGTCCATTGAAGAGTCCAAAACAACCCAGTGTTTGCAAATGCTACACATGGATTTGTTTGGCCCAGTTCAAGTCATGAGCCTTAAAAAGAAAAGATATTGTTTGGTTATTGTTGATGACTTTTCTAGGTTCACGTGGACTTTCTTTTTGCACTCAAAAGATGAAACTGCAGGCATTTTGCAAGACTTTGTAATACAGGTTGAAAAGCAATTTGACCTTCCAGTGAAAAGCTTCAGGAGTGACAATGGCACAAAATTCAAAAATAGGGAGTTGGATGCCTTCTGTGTGAAGAAAGGGATTGTAAGGCAGTACAGCATCCCAAGAACACCAGAGCAGAATGGGGTAGTGGAAAGGAAGAACATAACTCTGATTGAGGCTGCCAGAACCATGCTTGCAGATTCAGGTTTGCCATTAACTTTCTGGGCAGAAGCAGTAAACACTGCTTGCTATGTTCAGAACAGAGTTTTAATAAACCCCAGGCACAAAAAGACTGCCTATGAAATTCTGTATAAAATTAAACCACTGATCTCATATTTTAAAGTGTTTGGCTGCCCATGCTTTATTTTGAACTTAAAAGATTCCATTTCAAAATTTGCAGCCAAAATTGATTGTGGTTATCATCTGGGATACTCAACCACTGCCAAGGCCTACAAAGTGTTTAATACACGGACCAAGGCAGTGGAGGAGACTTTGAATGTTAAGTTCAATGAACTTTCATCAATGAAAATCCCAGCAAACCCTGCAGATCTGTTTGATCTTGAAAAATTCACTTTTGAAAATACTGCTGTCAAGACTAACAGTGCAGGTCCATCAGAGGATACAACACCAGACTATGGGTATGAAATCATCATCCCTCAAAGGTCTGCCACAAAGGGAAAAGCATCAGCTGTTCAAAACAGTTGTCAAAGCTCTACCACTGCTACCTCAACAGTTGTTGACCAAAGTAGCCCATCAACCACTGCTTCCACATCCTCAAACACTGCTGACAAAAGTCCTCAAACAGTGGATAAAAGCCAGCAGTTGTCCACCTCCTTACCTCCTATTCCACCACCTTTTGAAACCACTGCTGGATCACCAAAGTCCCCAGCAGTGGTTAGCTCAGATGATACACATTTGCAGCCTTCACCAACCAATGCCATCATACCATACCAAGGAGATTTAATCTTCTTGAGATCTCATCCACCTGATCAAATCATTGGCAACATAAATGAAGGGGTGCTCACAAGAAGCCAAACCCAAAACATTTGTCTTTTTGCTGGTTTTCTATCACTCCATCAGCCAGTCAAGTACCAAGAGGCACTGAAAGACAACAGTTGGGTAGAAGCCATGCAAGAGGAGCTCCAACAGTTTAAAAGACAACAAGTATGGGACCTTGTACCACTGCCAGAAGAGGTTAGTCCCATTGGCACAAAGTGGGTCTTCAAGAACAAAACTGATGAAAGGGGTATTGTTGTCAAGAATAAAGCCAGGCTTGTGGTTCAAGGGTACAGACAGGAAGAGGGGATTGATTATGATGAAACATTTGCCCCTGTTGCAAGATTAGAAGCAATTAGACTGTTCCTGGCCTTTGCTGTCAACCACAATATGAAGGTGTTTCAAATGGATATCAAAAGTGCTTTCCTCTATGGTACAATTCAAGAAGAGGTGTATGTTTGTTAACCTCCAGGTTTTGAGGATCCATTTTATCCAGATCATGTCTACAGGCTAAACAAAGCCTTGTATGGCTTGAAACAAGCACCAAGGGCCTGGTATGAAACTCTTTCCAACTGCCTACTCTCAAATGGTTTCAAAAGAGGTACCATTGATAAAACACTATTTTTAAAATGGAGAGGGAAGGATTTAATGATTGTCCAGATTTATGTGGATGACATTATTTTTGGAAGCACATGTAACTTAATGTGTGAAGAGTTTAGAGAACTCATGACAGCTGAGTTTGAAATGAGTGCAATGGGTGAGCTGCAATGCTTTCTTGGTCTCCAAGTACAGCAAATGCAAAATGGAACTTTCATTCATCAAAGCAAATATGCTAAAGAACTTTTAACCAAATTTGATATGAATGATTGTAAACCATGCAGCACACCCATGGCAACAAATAAGCTGGTCATGTCTGATGAAAAAGATGAGCTGATTGACCAAACACTTTATAGAAGCATGATTGGGTCTCTCTTGTACCTAACTGCATCTAGACCAGACATCATGTTTGCAACATGTGTCTGTGCAAGAAGTCAATCAGCTCCCAGAAAATCAAATCTCATTGCTGTAAAAAGGATCTTCAGATACATAAAAGGTGCTCCCACACTTGGTATCTGGTATCCAGCTAATGGGAACATCAAGCTTTCAGGTTTCTCAGACAGTGACTTTGCTGGCTGCAACACAACAAGGAAGTCCACATCAGGAGGGTGCCAGTTTCTAGGTGATTGCTTAGTCTCATGGCAAAGCAAAAAGCAAGCAGCTGTTTCAACATCCACTGCTGAAGCTGAATACATTGCTGCTGCAAGCTGTACAGCCCAACTCCTGTGGCTTCAAAATCAGTTGCTGGATTTTGGTATCACTGCCTTAAAGACACCACTCATGTTGGACAGTCATGCAGCAGAAAATATCATCAAAAATCCAGTTTCCCATTCAACCACCAAACACATCGACATCAGACATCACTTTGTGAGGGATTGCTATGAAAAAGGTTTGATTTCTCTGCATCATGTCCCAACTAAAGATCAGCTAGCTGATGTGCTTACAAAAGCACTTGATACAGCCACTTTTGAAAGCTTGGTCTCTAGAATTGGGATGCTGAACATGGAATAACAAGCAACATCTTGTTTTTTTTTTCCATGCATAAAAGCAACAAAATGTTTTCAGAAAATCAAAATTCCATCCTTAAAAATAGCTAAAAATGAAATTTTTCATTAAATCCTTAAAAGTCTGCCATTAACCACTGATTGTTCAAAAGTCTGCTCTAATTGAAAAGTCTGTCCACTGCTGAAAGTCAACCCATGCTCTCTCATTCCTTTGATAAACTCTGTTGCTCAAAAGCAGTGTCTTATCCACTGATATGCTATCCACTGATAGTGAAAATCATCCACTGCTTTCATACCACTGCTTTCATTTGTCCCTATCACACAAGTACTGTCCTTCACTTTCAACAGGGGTTGTCACGTGATCAGTACATATTGGTCAGACCTTTTGTAACGGCTGCCACCTCAGCATTCACTTTCTTTCCTATAAAATCCCCCACTCACCATCAAAACAGGGTTTTACTGTCGAATTGAATCCTTAAAAATTCTCTTCTCAAAGCAGTTTTTCTTCACATTTCTTCACAAATTTCTTCGATCAATCATCCTCAAAATGACAAAATCAAAGAAATCTTCAAAACCCTCATCCAAATCTTCATCGAAAACAGCCTCTCAAAAGGCAATCTCCACTGAAATTCCACATAAACCATCTCACAATCTCCTGGGTCTTCTCACAAAACCAGGAACCACCAAAGTCTTCGATTCCATCATTGATCTCATGGCAAAATCAAAGTACAAAACCTTGATCACTGCCGATGCACCAATCTATTTGGCGACCCAAAGGGAGTTCTGGAAAAATGCAACCCTTGAAAAACAAGGCGACACTGCAACCACCATAAACTCTTTTATAAAGGGTAAAGCTGTCCAAATCACGCCTCAATCCATTTCAGAGGTCTTTCAACTCGGTGATCAGGAAGGTAAAATTTCTTTCACTAAAAACGAGTTAAAAATTGACTTCATTGAGCGAGGGTATGAAGCCACAATGATGAAGAAAATTACCTTAGAAAAAGGTTATTTTCCTTCTGCAACCAGATTTTTATTTCATACCCTCCTACTATGTGTTTCAAACAAAACCACTTCTTTTAATGAAATTCCTTTAAAGATTCAAAATCTGGGATATGCTATTCTTCAAGGAGAAAATTTTAACTATTCTCGGGAAATTTTTAAAGATTTGGTTAATAACGTTGAAACAAAATCATTCTTACTGTTTCCAAGGTTTTTAAGTTACTATTTTTCAAAGAAATTCAGTAAGGATGATTTAGCTATAATAAACCAAGGTGATTCTACTCAAATAAACAGTTTAACAACTGAAACTTTTTCAAGAATGTTAGCACCTTGCAAAACACAAGCAGAGGTGCCTGAGCAGATTTTAGCAGTTACAACTGCTCCTCAGGTATCTGCTGCTGAGCCCACTGCTCAAGGTGATCAGAGCAGCAATACAACTGCTTTGAAACCCACACCTAAAATCACCAAAAAGCCCACAAAAGGAAAAACACAAAAACCCCCCCCAAACCCATCAAAAAGGCATCTCTGGAGGATGAGATACCAGAGCTCCTGCCAGTGACAACACAAAAGTCACAAGAAACCACTGCTGCTACTTCCTCACAGCAGTTGGTACAAATATCTCAACCCATAGCTGAAACTCCTCTTGTTTCTTCACAAAAAGAACAGGTTGTACAAATAGGGTCTCCACATCATGATGCTCTGGAAACACTCGTTTCTATCATCCACAGTCCAATGCCCGGGACACATCCTATTTCTACACCAACCATCACATCCACATTTCCCTCACCAATAAAACCACAGTTGGATGCAATTGATTTGAATCAGGCATTATCCAGTCCTTCTCAATCACCTATTAATGGGAATATACCTCAACAACTGACTGGGTCTGATGTATCAATCTTTGCTAACCCACCAACACAACCTGAGGAGGTTACACCCCTTGAGTTACAAGTAACTCTTGGTGGTATTCCAAGTGAAGCAGCCACTACAACTGTTACACCCACTGGGTTACATTTGGACAGTGGTTACATTCATAAGACTTCCTTGGAGGCAATTCCTTTTATAGCACATCTGCCAACCACCAGTGGATTTATTTATCCTACTGGCAACATCAAAAGGTTGTCAAGTGTTGAAGGAAGAAGACCCCAGTACCAAGAAAAAGGGGCATCAGTGGTTAATGTTTGGAGTATATTCCCTACATCTACCACTGATAAAACCACTGCTAGTGGGAAATCAGATGATCCCATTAACTTGGGTGATGGTTTAAAGTACCAGAAATTGATGGATCGTATTGCAAAGCTTGATAACTCTGTTGCAGAACTCAAAGTTATGCTACAACAGGTGTTACAAGTTCAGAAGGTACAATCAATTGCTGTTCCACCTCAAGCACTTGCTCCACAAAGGGCACCTGCTACAAATGAGCTCTGGAATCAATTTCAATCTTTTCTCCAACAAGCACAATTAGCAGATCAGCAACATGAAAAACATGTACAACAGCTGAGAAATGCAATGGAGTCAAGGTTCAAGAACACTCAGGCTGACTTAAAGGCTCTCAAAACTCAGATCTTACACACCACTGGCACTGCTCCTCCAAAAGTCCGCTACATTTATCAACTCCCAGAAGATAATGCCAAAAAGGGGGAGAAAATTCAGGAGTGGAAAAGGAAGGGTATAGAGGATGGTCTCTATCTTGAACCAGAAAATTCAAACATGACCAAAAAGATCCCTTTGCCAGATGGTAGTAAGAAAATTGATGTGACAACAAATGCACTAGCAGAAGCAGTTGCAAGTGTAAAAAGGGATAGAGAGGCCAAAAGGAAAGCCAGGGTGGAAAGAATGGATCATCCAGAACAGGGTACTTCTGGGTCAAGGGATCATGAAAATCCTGTTGAGGAAAAGAAGAGGCCTGCTAGAAAAGTAAGGCAACCCAAATCCATTCCTATCAGACGTTCAAAGTCTGCTCAAAAATCACCATACAAAACAGCTGATGCAGCAGGAGTTACAAAAACTACTGCTTATCAAACAGTTGTTCCATCAACACACACCACTTCAACACACACAACATCCACTGCTTTACCATCATCATCACCAAAAACAACACCTGCTGACATACAGCAGAAGACAGCAGATGTTATAACATCTGTTGTAATGACAACAGTGGTTGAAACACCAGTTGTTTCAACAGCTGTTAGTCAATCACAATCCACTGCCACAACATCCACCACCACTGTTCCATCCAAAACATCATCAGTCTCTCCTAAACCAAAGAGGAGAAGGCTAATTTTAAAAGATGATGACACATCTCCACCACAAACATCTTCAAAATCTTTAGCTCTTATCACAATACCAAAATCTGTTCCTCTCTCTTCAGTACCAATGTACAAGCCCTTACCTCCTGCAGGTGTTCAATTTCCTCTTGAACTAGCAGCTGTTAGAGATGAAATAAAATCCTTCTACTATGAGGATGACCCTGCCAAAAGGAGGTTGCCATCAATAAAGGGATATCCTTGGCCTAAAAATGTTGATGAATACTTGGATGTCAAAGCCAAGCAAGCAGAGGATATCTCAAAAAGAAACACACAAGGGAAGTCTGACAAAGAAATTTCAAGAAATTATCAATATCTGCTTACACAAGTCAGATCCCTAGAGCAATTTGCAAAAAATGTTAGTCAACAAATTTCTGAAAGAGCAGCCGAATCTCTGAAGAAAGACTACATTGAAAGCATCATGGCTCACAAAAAGTACAAAGGAGAGAGATATATGTACAAAGAGTGGACTGTTCCTGAGCTTGAAGATGAAGCTGCAAGAATTCAAGACATGATAAAAAGGAAGGTCACTCACACTCCTCCTAACTGGGCAAAATTTAGAAAGAATGTACCTGACAAACAGGAAGAGCTGAAGAGAATGAAAGAGGAGCTGGTAGCAACTGATTATGGTAACAAAAGACAAGTTGCTAGATGGAAAGAAGATGTGGTCAGAGCTACTTACAAAAAGTTGGAACAATTAAGAAAGAAAGATCCCACAGTTCCTCAAAAGCCTGACTATTCAGAAGCAGCGGTTTCAAAAAGACCATCAAAGCTGCAAATCAGGAGATCCACAGCTCCAGTTGGTGCTGCCATCTACAAAAGAAGGCCACACAAACAGCTGATTGCTGAAACCATCAAAGAGTTAATGGAAGGTGAAGACCTTGGAAAAGAGGGTATAAAGAAAATGATCATGGAAACTCTTGGTTTGGATCAAACTGCAAGTACTGCTCAGCCAGTCATGAATAGGCCAGCCTCTCCAAATACTTCTGCAAATAAACATCTCCCAAGAAACCCACCAGGCTCAAAAATACAAAAGTGGGAAACTGACAAACACACCTGCGTATTGACTTTGCTCATGTCTGGTGGAGGAGTGGAGAAAATATCAAGGGAACAAGCTCTTGGCCTGAGTCTTGAAGATTTGCAGGATCTCCTTGATCTTCCACTCAGCAGGGATGATGAAGATACAGATGCCCTAGACTTTGAATTACAACTTAAAGGTCAGATAAGGGAGCTGTTGTTGAGGCAATAAAGATTTCCACAAATAATGAAGAGTTTTGGCATTATCTGTTCCAGGGGGAGATTGTTGGGATTGAACCCTATCAGAGGAACAGATAATGTAAAGCCAAAACTGGATCAAAGCAGTGGATCCAGAATAAGCAGACGTTTACAGATTAGTTCATGCAAATCTCTCCCCTTGAAAGTGGCTTTGTATCTGCTGACCTCCTATCTACTGATCTTTCTAAGTGCTGACCTACAACTGCTGCCCAAAGTCAAAGACTAATGGAAGACCAAAGCTCTGCTGACTCAATCTACTGCTTTGGAACAAGTACTGCTGATCCGGACAAGCACTGTTGGGTTCACAGCAGTGGAAGGATGCAGCAGCTGTTAAGTGTCTTTTATGTAATGTAATGTAATAGCAGTAGTTTAGTACATCAGTGTTTGTATAGATCAGAGGTTAGAGTTTGTTAGGAGGTTAGATGTCACTTTCATGGTGACGTCAGCTAAGATGCTCAGTGGTTTGCAAGTGCTTATAAATAGTTCAGTACTTTGTACTGTTCTATTAGCTCTTTCATCACATCGTCTTCTTTGCACGAACAAACTACTGAGCTCTGGCTGAGGGGGAGTTTGCATTCTTACATCAATCATTGTAATCGTTGTTGAAACAAATTCAATCATTCGGTTCTTTGCGAAAAGATGTTTGATAAAAGTATTACTCTCGTTTGATTGTATGCAAAGTTTGCTTTCATCTTATTTCCGCTGCACAACTCTTTCATTTCCATCTTAATTACAAACGAAAATACAATCAAAAAGAAACTCAGATCCAACACTTCCAACTCGAGCCAAGATTTTAAACGGACCAATATAACGAGGGCCTAACTTACCCCGTTTGCGGAAACGGATTATGCCCTTCCACGGAGATACTTTCAGCAGGACATAATCTCCGACTTGAAACTCGATAGGACGCCTTCTCTTGTCCACATAAACTTTTTGCCGATCCTGGCTACTTTCAGTCGGGTTCTAATCAGATCAATCTTTTCATTCGCCACAACTATTAAATCACTTGGCGCAAGTTCTCTCTGTCCAACTTCGCCCCAACACACAGGAGTTCTACATTTTCTCCCGTATAATAGTTCATAGGGAGCCATTTGAATACCACTATGATAGCTATTATTGTAAGAAAATTCCGTTAGTGGTAAATGGTCATCCTAATTCCCGCCAAAAATCTAAGGCACAAGCTCTTAACATATCAACAAGCGTTTGGATGGTTCGTTCTGATTGACCATCAGTCTGAGGGTGATAGGTTGTGCTTATGTGTAGCTTCGTTCCCATACTTTCATGAAACTTCTGCCAGTAACGAGAGGTAAATCTAGTATCCCGATCTGAAACGATTGACACGGGCACCCCGTGTCGAGATACGATCTCATTCATATAAATTTCCGCCATTCTCTCAGAAGAGTAAGCTTCTCGAATTGGTAAAAAGTGGGCACTCTTTGTGAGTCGGTCTACGATTACCCATATTGCATCGTGCCCTTTCTTCGTTCTAGGAAGTTTGGTTACCAGATCCATAGTTAACTCCTCCCATTTCCAGACTGGAATTTCCAAGGGTTGTAACTCCCCGTATGGTTTTTGATGTTCTGCTTTCACTTGGGAGCATGATAAGCATTTCGAGACATTCTTTACAATATCGTGTTTCATACCTCTTGGTCGCCCCGGGATGGATTGAGTATCGTGACTTATGAGCCTCGTCGAGTAGAGCGGTCTTGACTTCGCAAAATCGTGGTATCCAAATTCGACCTAATCTTGTTTTGAGTCTGGTCGAATTTTCTTCTAATTGATTGGCTACACCTTTAACTCTTTCTTTCTTTAGGTCTTCCGCTCCAAGCGACTTTATTTGGGAATCTCGTATCGTATCAAGCAAACGTGGAGTAACTATCATCTTCATGGATTTTACTTGAATCGGAGGTGGGGACTCTTTTCAGCTTAACGCGTCCGCCACCACGTTCGCCTTTCCCAGATGGTAAAGGATATCGCAATCGTAATCTTTAATCAATTCCAACCATCTTCGTTGTCTCATATTCAAGTCTTTCTGTTCGAAGAAATATTTGAGGCTTTTGTGGTCCGAGTAAATTGTACATCTCGTACCATATAGATAATGCCTCCAAATCGTTAAGGCGAACACCACCGCTGCCAATTCCAAATCGTGTGTTGGGTAGTTTACCTCATGTGGTTTCAATTGTCGTGAAGCATATGCGATAACCCTTCCCCTTTGCATCAAAACGCAACCTAAACCCTGATGTGAAGCGTCTGAATAGACAACCAGGTCTTCGGTCCCATCCGGTAATGTCAGGACCGGGGGACTCGATAGTTTCTCCTTTAATATTTGAAAGGCTTCCTCCTGTTCTTTATCCCACACAAACTTTTCTTTCTTCCTCGTCAGTTTTGTTAAGGCTAGTGCTATCTTCGAAAAATCATGTATGAATCTTCTGTAGTACCCCGCGTGGCCTAGAAAACTTCTTATTTCAGTTGGGTTTTTCGGGGAAAACCATTTCATTACGGCCTCAACCTTTGACGGATCTACTAAAACACCTTCCGAATTGATCACATGACCCGGAAACTGCACCTCTCTGAGCCAGAAGGCACACTTTGAGAATTTCGCATAAAGTTTTTCCTTACGGAGAGTTTCAAGTACTTCACACAAATGTCTCGCATGTTCGACCTTACTTCGCGAATAGACTAGAATATCATCTATGAACACGATCACATATTTATCTAGCATGGGTCGGCATACACGGTTCATAAGATCCATAAACGCTGCTGGAGCGTTCGTCAACCCAAAGGACATAACAAGGAACTCATAATGTCCATATCGGGTTCTAAATGCGGTGTTTGCAATATCTTCTTCTTGTACCCTGACTTGATGATCTCCCGAACGTAAGTCTATCTTTGAGAACCAATTCGCCCCTTGTAACTGATCGAAAAGATCTTCAATTCTGGGTAAGGGGTAACGGTTCGTTATGGTTATTTTGTTCAGTTCCCTATAGTCGACGCACATGCGCATCGACCCATCCTTCTTTTTTTACAAATAGGACCGGTGCTCCCCATGGTGACACACTCGGGCGTATAAAGCCCCTATCTAGAAGATATTGTAATTGTGTCATTAACTCCCGCATCTCGGTGGGAGCCAATCTATAGGGAGCTTTCGCTACCGGTTTCGCACCTTGATTCAATTCGATGCGAAATTCTATTTCTCGTTCAGGAGGAAGTCCCGGCAATTCCTCCAGAAATACATCCGGAAATTCGTTCACGATCTCAACATCTTCAAGTTTCGGGAGGCTTTGTCGAACATCTTTTGCGTAAGCTAGGTATGCCCTACTCCCGTTAAGTAAGTATTTAATGGCTTGAACAAGGGTACACAATTTAGTTTCCACATTTCTCTCCCCTTGAATACTCAGTTGCCTTCCAGTTGGAGATTGAACAAGCATTACTTTATTTTCACAATTAATCTCCACGCGTGTCGTGTCGTGCCATCCAATCCATATCTACTATCATTTTGAACTCCCCCAAAACGATAGGTATGAGGTCGATATCGAATTCTTCATCTTCTATAGTGAACTTACAATTTCTACAGATCTCGTGTAACACATAGTTCTTACTATCAGCTATTTCTACCTCTAAACGGATTGGCATTTCTTCAATCTTAAATGAAGGATGTTGCGTGATTTCATTTGAAATAAACGACATAGTGGCTCCGGTATCAAACAAAACATACACCGGTGTGGAGCTTAATAAAAAGATACCTGAAACCACATTCGGATGAGACTTGGCTTCTTTGGATGTGAATTGAAACATCCTCCCTTTCGCCTTAGAGCTTTCCTCATTCTTTCCCTCCTTCTTTGTTCCTTGTTGGAGTTTAGGACACTCCGACTTAACATGCCCTTTCTTGAAACAGTTGAAACATGTCTTCGGGTTGCTAGGGCACTTGTAGGACGTATTTCCTTCTTCACCGCATTTATAGCACCCCTTCTTACCCAAAAGGCATTCCCTAGTGTGAAGTTTTCCACATGTCTTGAAAGGAGTAATACCACTCTTCGACTTATCTTTCCTTCCCTGATCTTGAAACCCCGCCTTTTTAGATGGACTTGAATTTGTCCCCTTTTCTGTCGACCTCTTTTCACCACGTTCTTCCTGTCTTTTAATCTCAATTTCCCTATCCCGTGCCAAATTTATAAGCTCGTCAAGGGTCTCACATTTTGAGGGAGTGATGAACTCCCTAAATTCTGCCTTCAGTATGCCATAAAAGCGATTGATCTTCATTCTTTCGGTCTTCACAAAGTCTCCACAAAATTTCATATTATCCAAGAAAGTGTTTGATATTTAGTTTATCGTCTCGTTTTTCTGTCGGAGGCGTAAGATATCGTCCTGAATCTTATCAACGGCCGACTGAGGACAGTGATATTTCATGATGGGTTCTTTAAATTCTTGACAAGTCATCATTTGGAGTCTATCCTCACGTACTTCCTTGCTATACGCATCCCACCAATCTTTCGCCTGAAAAGAGAGTTGACCAGTAGCGAACATCACTTGATCTTCCTTATCACACCGACTTCTTATAAACACTGCTTGTATGTTCAAGATCCATCTTTGGCATGCTATCGGATCGATTTTGCCATCATACGTTGCAGGATTGCATGCCATGAAATCTTTATATGTGCATCGCCGTTCCTTGCCTTTACTTTTAGATCCCTCAATCAATTCCTTTAATTCTTCAATCTTGCTAGTCATCATTGCATCCACAACTCCCAATACTCTACTTTCTACTTCTTGAGCTAATCATGGAAGATTAGCTTGCATAACCCCTTACGCCGCTTCTATGACTTTGTTATTAAATGCTTCTTGACGAGCCGTATCATCATCATCATTAACACTTCTTGCGTCTACCATCTACACAACATCATGTTTTGCGTTTAATACGAATCATAGGCTTTTCAATATATCATAGTTCATTAATCTGTTATTACTTCATTCGTATTCTTACATTTTGAATTTTACTCCCTTTTAAACTTTCATCATACATTTGTGTCATTCGACACATTACTTTCGACTTTTACAATTTTCTTTCCATCGTAACCACTAATTGTGATTACTTGTATCTTGTTAGGCCTTATATGGGCCCTACATAAACATTGAATAGGCTTTCGGACGACCCGGAAACTCAACATGCGAAAAACAGCACAAAACAAAAGTTTTCAGCAGATTGAACTTCCGCGGACCCGTCAGCGACGGCCTCACATCCCGTCGGTGACGGGCCTTAAAATGTGGCGTCGGCCACTTTGTCCGTAGGCAGCCATTTAAGGCGTCGGCCCAAGGGTGGGCGTCGGCGACGACCGAGCAGTCCGTCGGCGACGGCCTCCCCAAATGCTGAAACGTTGCGGAACTTATATATTAGCTGATTCGACCATTTCCCGGGTCCGTTTTTAGCCACACGGGTCCAAGGACTTCTCATTTTACCCAAATTATCATTTCTTAGCATACATAACTTTAAAACATATGCCGTGAACACATTGTATATACTTATGTTTACCGAAAATTTAAATCTTTACCTCTTAGCGGTCTTGGAGCGAGCACACTTTCGAGCGAGCCGTCGGTTTGAGATCAAGCACTCCTACTTGTTCTCGAATCCCTCAAACCTCGGCTCTGATACCAACTTGCAACACCCCTAACTTATCATTTTAAAAAGATCTTAATGTGAATAATAGATGTTAGAAATTTCGGCATGACCCGTACGAAAATAGACCACTAACACCTGTTTTATACGGTAAACCATTTCAACATAAAACATCCTTGAAAAAAATCCAAAACGGAATGTTTAAGTTGTTTACAACAAGAGTACCACTAATAAGTTTTTTCCCCACCACAACCACAAAGGAACTAAAGTACTACACAATTTTAAGTACATAAGACCAAAAGTTTAGACCACGTTATATTAACTTATGACGGAAGCGTGTAGTGGGCGTAGATCAAGTGTGCTCATTCCAAATCATCCGACCGCCTAGATTGAGGATTTACCTACATTCAACATAAACAAATAAGTTAGTATTTCGTCACTAACACAACTAAATAATAAACCGATTCGTCTCTTTCACGGTTTTACATCATTCAATTACTTTAGGAATCATTAAACGGTTCATTACATGCTTGCCTCAAAGTAGAGACTAAGCATACTTTTCTTAACATACCCGCTTAGAACGGATACTAGTATCATTACATAATTTCCATTCGATTCGTTCATGACGAACAAACATATTGTTTACATTCTTACCTCATATTCCGATCCGAGAAAGACGGATTGAATAGACTTTCATTTATTACATACTTAACTTCCTATACCCCGGTTCAACTAAAAGAACCGGATATGATGCATTATCTTTCGTAACTCTTTCATTCCTTACAATCCATTTATGACGGATCTTACTTTTACTTTCGAAGAACCATAGATTTCAAATCACACAATTTTAACATAACGACACAATACAATTGAGACTATTTTACATATAACAACATTATAGAATATGATGTACACTAACGTACCTCGATCTTGTGAACCTTCCGATTTCCTAGTATTGGTTCCTTCTTCCTTCACGCCTATAACAACACATTCATTCGTTTAGTTAGTTAGTACAACCAAATCTCATTCATTTGTCTTCCAAATCATGCATATTATTCTTCTAGGCATTTCATCAAACACTTGCTAGTCATCATATTTACAAACATTATGTACAAGCATACAAAGCATGAATTCCTACTAGTTCATCTTATAATTCATCAACAATAAATACATGTTCATGTCATTCTTTCGTCTTACCTAATTTTTCTAAGATTTTAGCATTCCAACATCATCATATTTCAAGATTTCACATGATTATATATGTGACAACTCGTATTTCAGAACCTATCTTTGTGTTAATGTAACGTATGTGAACCTTATGTTAGGATTGTTGCTTGTGTTTTTGTAACACCCCGAAAACGGGTTTGGTAATCAAACCACGTTAATGCTACAGAACGGGTAAAATACAGTAAGTGGTAAAACTTACCCGGTAAATTAGGGGATTTAAATAAATAAATCTAATATATATTAAAAGGATGAGAAATGCTTTGAGAAAGCAAAAGTATATAAAAGGGCCCGAGTTGACGGGACTTAAAAAAATAAAACGGATTATGAACAAGATAAAGTAACTGGGAATAAATGACCTAGTTAGTCATAAGTCTTATAGTAATAAGACAATTTGTTAAAAACACACTATATGCAACTTGGTAAAGTGTAGGGACCAAATGTGACAAACTTGAAACAAGTTTGTATTAAATAAAACATTTAACACCAAAACACACACTTTAAGTGTGTGTTCTGGTCGTAAATCGCAGGAGAGCCAGGGAGTTCTATGCTCAAACCCTAAACTGAAACTATGGAATAATCACAAATTATTGATCCTCATCACGAGAGGATTACAAGGTATGCAAAATTTCATGAAAACTCTCTACTTGAAATTCTCATGAAATTGGAATAATCTGAAATTATGGTTGCATGTGTGTCTTATGATGATTTAGGAACAACTATAGTGTCTAGGGACAAACCCTAGACAAATACGAGTTGAAATCATGTGAAATTTTAGTAAAATCCATGATCACCATTGTAGGTGATTAGAAGGTTATGTAGATTTTAGTAAACACTAGGAAATTGGGTGATATTCTAGTCTAATTTGACAATTGTGAAGTGACTTCAGAATTATAGAAGCTAACAACTTTGTAAGAAGGTTGATTTATGTGAAATTAGGGCTAAGAGATAAGCTAGAAACTTGATAAATAAACATGTAAATTTCTGCCCATAAAGTGTTTGTTGAAATGCCTCAAAGAAGGCTCGAAATTAGAATTTTTGTAGTTAAAACACCTAATGGTGATGTTTTGGCTATTATGCAAAATGTGATTAAAAAGAGTTCTAAATGTGATAAACGTGGTTAAAACTTGGTTAAAACGGTGGCCTAAAGATAACGCCTACCGGGTAATTAAAGAATGCTAAAACTATTTGATGAACTCGAATATGCAATTAGTATACTAATGGGCATTTGACTTTTAAAAAGTCAAACTGACCTATAATACGATAAATGGTAATTTTTGATATGAAATGCGTAAGGTGGAATAATCGTATTAAATTATGATTAAACTAACCACCTTGAAAACGATGATGATAGTTTGACGCGTAACAAGCTAGGTGGAAGCTTGATGAGGGAGCGGGTCAAACGAATCAAGAAGGAAAGGAAAAGCATTGGTTATAGTGAACTTGGTTTTAATAAGGGAAAAAGTTTTTATTGAAACCAGACTATAACCTGTACAGTGCTCAACGATCCACAACGACGCTTCGCTCCACGTGCAAGACTCGACATTCTAGGTGATATGATTTATGTTTATATTGCCTACTTGCTAGTTATATAGAACGTTGCTCATAGTATGCTTAGTTAGTATAACCACTATTGCCTGAATCCTGTGTGCTTACTCTCTTCTGTCACTCCACGTTTATACACATGCGCGACACTTTCCTTACTTGTGTTTCCCTTGATATGAAGATCATGGCGGGACGTGTTAACATGACTCAAGCCCAGTTGACGGCTCTGATTAACCAACAAGTTGCTGCGGCACTTGCAGCCGCACAAGCAGGAGGTATACCCTACAGTCTAAACTCACTCTAGGATCTTTAGGTCCTACTCTCGTAAACCAACACTTGTGCTTAACCTTGTCCCTTCTTACACCCACGACAGGTCAACATGCTCAGCTACCTGTGTGCACCTTCAAAACTTTTATGGACTACCGACCTACTACTTTTAGCAGCACTGAAGGAGCTCTAGGTCTCCTCCACTGGTTCGAGAAACTCGAATCTATCTTTGAGATGTGTGAATGCCCTGAGGCTCGCAGGGTGAAGTATGCTACTGGTACTCTTGAGGGTATAGCGCTCACGTGGTGGAACGCTCAGGTCCAAATGCTGGGGTTGGTTGCTGCTAACGCCACCCCCTAGAACGATTTCAAGGAATTGATCAAAGAAGAATATTGTAGCCGTGATGACATTCATAAGCTGGAGGTAGAGTTTTACAACTTGAAGATGACGGGGTCAGAGATTAAAGCGTACACCAAAAGATCGAACGAGTTGGCTATTCTGTGTCCTACTATGGTAGACCCTCCCATCAAACATATCGAACTGTATCTTAAGGGTTTGGTGCCAGAGATTCAAAGTCACGTGACCTCAGCAAATCTAGGCACCATTCAGCAGATCATCAAGTTGGCTCACCGTCTCACGGATCAGGCGGTGGAGCAGAACAGGTTACCAAAGCGCATTAGTGCTACAGCTACTTCTGATACTCCCAGCGACAACAAGACTAAATGGGATGGAACTTCAAGCAAAGGTTCAACTTCTGTTCAATCTCAGTCTCAGCAGAGAAGGACTGACGACTACAAGAGCCCTAGTCAGCAATCTTCTGGTAGTCAAAGTCAAGGAGGGTACAGGGGAGTTCACCCCAAATGCAATCGATGTAACCTACACCACAGCGGGCCATGCACCAGGAGTAACTGTCATCGGTGCAACAAGCCAGGCCACGCCATAAAGGATTACAGAAGTTTATATCCCGCAAACCAGAATCATCAGCAACAACAAGCCCCACAGAATCAACGCCAGCAACAGCAGCAGCAAGGTATCAACAAAGGGTGCTTTCAGTGTGGAGCTGAAGGCCACTTCAAGAGAGATTGTCCCCAACTGAACCGGAACCAGAACAACAACAACAATAATAACAACCAGGGGAATGGAAACAACGGGGGTAATAACGGCAATGGTGCAAGGGGTCGTGTGTTCGTTATTGGCCAAGGTGAAGCGAGGAATGATCCCAATGTTGTGACGGGTAAGTTCCTACTGGACGACTTTTATGTTACTGTCTTATTTGATTCGGGTGACGATACTAGCTAAGTGTCCTTAAAAGTTAGTCAAATGCTTAAGCGTACCCCAACACTTTTGAACACCAAGCACACTGCAGAGCTAGCTAATGGTAAAAGTTTAGAGGTCACACACATAGTCAAGGGCTGTAACCTTGTTCTTGCTAATCAGACCTTCTCTATCGACCTCATTCCTATAGTTTTGGGTAGTTTCGACGTTGTCATTGGGATGGACTGGTTATCCCAACACCAAGCAGAGATTCTCTGCAATGAAAAGATTATCCGTATTCCTCGTTCAGGTGATGAACCTCTCATGATTCGTGGCGACAAGAGTGGTGCTGTTGTGAGCATCATCTCTTTCCTTAAGGCCCAGAAGTGTTTGAGAAAGGGTCACACTGCTATTTTGGATCTCGTTACTGATACCTCAAAGAAAGAGAAGAAGATAGAAGATTTTACTATTGTACGCGACTATCCTGAGGTATTTCCTGAGGAACTACCTGGTCTTTCGCCTCATCGCCAGGTCGAATTTCAAATTGAGCTAGCTCCTGGAGCAGCGCCCATAGCTCGAGCACCCTATTGTCTAGCTCCATCTGAACTAGAAGAGTTGTCTACGCAACTACAAGAACTCTTGGATAAGGGTTTTATTTGTCCTAGCTCTTCGCCCTGGGGAGCTCCAGTCTTGTTTGTGAAAAAGAAGGACGGAACCTTCCGTATGTGCATTGACTATCGCGAGCTCAACAAAGTGACCATGAAGAATCGTTATCCTCTCCCACGTATTGATGACTTATTTGACCAGCTGCAAGGGTTGAGCTTCTATTCAAAGATTGATCTGAGATCGGGATATCACCAGCTGAGAGTCCGAGAAGAGGACTTCTCCAAAACAGCCTTTAGAACTCGTTATGGACACTACGAGTTTTTGGTCATGCCTTTTGGGCTGACAAACGCACCTGCGGTCTTCATGGATTTGATGAACCGAGTGTGCAAGCCTTACCTGGATAAGTTCGTTATAGTTTTCATCGACGACATCCTGATCTATTCTAAGAGTCAGGAGGAACACGAGCAGCATCTACGACTTATTTTGGAACTCCATCGAACAGAATAGCTTTACGCTAAGTTTTCGAAATGTGACTTCTGGCTTCGCGAAGTCCATTTCTTAGGCCACGTGGTAAATAAGGATGGGATTCATGTTGATCCATCCAAGGTAGACTCGATCAAGGACTGGCCTGCACCTAGAACACCAACAAAAATTCGCCAATTCTTGGGCTTGGCTGGATACTACAGAAGGTTTATCAAGGACTTCTCCAAGATTGCGCAACCTCTCACCTCACTAACTCAGAAAGGTGTCACCTATCGTTGGGGTGATACACAGGAAACTGTGTTTCAACACTTAAAGGATAGACTTTGTAGCGCCCCTATCCTCTCATTGCCTGAAGGCACAGAAGATTTTGTGGTTTATTGCAACGCATCCATTCAGGGACTTGGATGTGTGCTGATGCAACGTGACAAGGTCATTGCTTATGCGTCATGTCAACTTAAGATCCACGAACGGAACTACACTACACACGATCTGGAGCTGGGACCTGTTGTTTTCGCACTCAAGATATGGAGACATTTCCTGTACGGTACCAAGTGCACCATCTACACCGATCACAGGAGTCTCGAGCATATCTTCAAACAGAAGGAACTAAACGTGCGCCAGCGCCGATGGGTCGAACTTTTAAATGACTATGAATGTGCCATCAAGTACCATCTGGGCAAAGACAATGTGGTGGCCGATGCCCTCAGTCGAAAGGACACTACGCCTAAGCGCGTGCGAGCATTACAACTCACCATTCAATCTAGTCTTCCTTCACAGATACGAGATGCTCAGGTAGAAGCATTGAAACAAAAAAACGTCAGGGCTGAAGCCCTACGCGGCTCAAGACAATGGTTAGAACAAAAGGAAGACGGTGCCTACTATGTAACAGGACGCGTTTGGGTCCCACTCTATGGCAACCTACGAGAGCTTGTGATGGATGAAGCACACAAGTCTCGCTACTCAGTACATCCTGGTTCAGATAAGATGTACCACGACTTGAAAACTACATACTCGCGGCCTAGCATGAAAGCCCACATAGCAACTTACGTTAGCAAGTGCTTGACTTGTGCGAGAGTCAAGACTGAATATCAGAAACCATCAGGCCTACTCCAACAACCAGATATACCACAATGGAAATGGGAGAAATTTCCATGGATTTTGTTACTGGTCTACCTAGATCTCAGCGCGGAAATAACAGTATTTGGGTAATCGTGGATTGACTCACAAAGTCTGCACACTTCTTAGCTATCAAAGAAACTGACAAGTTCTCTACTTTAGCAGACGTTTACTTGAAGGAAGTGGTTTCGAGGCACGGGGTGCCCACCTCCATTATTTCTGATCGTGATGCACGTTTTACTTCTGAACTGTGGCAAGCAATGCACAAGTCCTTTGGCTCACGTTTAGATATGAGCATAGCTTATCACCCGCAAATGAATGGGCAGTCTGAACGCACCATCCAGACCCTTGAAGATATGCTTAGGGCATGTGTGATTGATTTTGGCAACGGTTGGGAAAAACATCTGCCACTAGTGGAATTCTCGTATAATAACAGTTACCACACCAGCATTCGGGCCACTCCATTTGAGGCATTGTACGGGCGTAAATGCCGATCACCTCTTTGTTGGGCAGAGGTGGGGGATAGTCAGATCACTGGCCCAGAACTTGTGGTGGACACAATAGAACGAATTGCTCAAATACGACAACGAATGGCGGCAACTCGTGACCATCAGAAAAGCTACGCTGATAAGGGCAGGAAACCACTCGAGTTCCAGGTTGGGGATCGAGTGCTACTCAAAGTCTCACCCTGGAAGGGTGTTGTTCGTTTTGGCAAACGAGGCAAACTTAACCCACGATATGTCGGACCTTTCGAAATCATAGAGAAAATAGGCAAGGTGGCCTACAAACTGAACCTACCAACAGAACTCAGTGCAATTCACAACGTATTTCACGTCTCAAATCTGAAAAAGTGTCTGTCAGATAAGACCCTCGTAGTTCCTTTGAAGGAGCTCACTATCGATGAACAGTTGCGATTTGTCGAGGAACCAGTTGAAATCACGGACCGAGATGTTAAGGTTCTCAAGTGCACTAGAATACCTTTCGTTCGAGTTCGTTGGAACTGTCGTCGTGGCCCAGAGTTCACCTGGGAACGCGAAGAGCAAATGAAACAAAAGTATCCCCAACTGTTCGCAAACAGTACAACCACTACTGAGACTGAAGCTACTGCGGAATTTCGGGACGAAATTCCAGATCAACGGGGGGAGGATGTGACACCCCAGGAAAACCATGCAACTTAACTAGCTTCCTCAGTGAATACATACCAAATTTCGGGATTAAATTTCTTTCAAATTGGGGATAATGTGACAACTCATATTTCAGAACCTATCTTTGTGTTAATGTAACGTATGTGAACCTTATGTGATTATAGGAATTTTGATAATCTATGAAATGTTATGTTGATATTGTATATGTGAATGTATGTAACCCGGAACGCACAACTCTAACTCGATCGCACAAGCCCATTCGGGCCACATTCTTGTACTCGAACCATAAGGGCAGCCCATGAAGGGTTCGGCCCACTCCTCCTTAGTTCGATTAACACATAGGGTGTAGTACTAATCCCACACTTTACCTAATCACACAAAGTTTACAAACCCTACTCTCTTTCTCTCCTCTCAAACTCGACGGCAGCCACACCCCATCTCTCTCTAAAGCTTTTGGTTTGGATCATCCTTGTTCCACTTTCAAATCGTTTAGTGTATTATTTCGATTGTATGATTGTTGATATGATTCCATATAATGATTTAGGGATGTTTCAAGATTGATTGTAATGAGGTTTGGTGTTTGTTTGTTCGGCTCATGTTTGTAATAATTACGGATCAATATAGGGTGTGTTGATGTTATGAATTGAATGATGATTTAAAATCTGAAAGCATGATATTCGGCTGAGATGTATACATGTTCGAATGATCGTTAAATGGATTGATTGTGTTAGTATGCATGCTAGAGATAGGAATCATGAATTATGTTAATATGCCTAGGTGTTAGGATTGTTGCTTGTGTTTTGTTCATGCTTAAATGGATAAGGGTTCATGTGAATCAATTGATAAAACCCTTGTTTGATCGATTTATGTGTATGAAGGGAAACTGTTAGTTGTTGATTGATTATCTACATAAATGGAAACAATATAACTGAATGACATGATTTCGGATATTAAACAACCAATCGCACAAGTTTGTCGGTCGCACAAGATCAAGTCACACAAGACTTGATATGATCGCACAAGCTCCCAGTCGCACAAGATAGGTGCAATTGTTTAAACTCACCGTTATGCATGATCGCACAAGATCTGGTGGATCGCACAAGATGGTACCGATCGCACAAGATCTTGGGCCTTACACAATGTTTGTACTTAACACATTATTGGACCGAATGGCCCAAAAACCCAGTCGTACAAGTTATCCGGATCGCACATGATTAACTATCTGTTTATTATATTGAGCCGTATGTATATATATGTTGGGCCGGAGTGATTGTTGGGTTCTATTAGTGGTATCGCATAAGACAATTGGGCTAATGAGCTTGTGCGAGCCCAATCTTCTGATCGCACAAGTTAGGATATGTTATGACTGTTAAACGTGATGATATGTGTTTACCATGATTTACATGTGTTCGTAACTTGCTATCTCTGTGTAAACATACGTGCACTATTTGAACCTAGACCTGACTTGTATGGTAACCATGTTAGGATGTGGTTGACCTCTAGCAGCTCAATTTGACCTTTCGTTTATCTGCCGAGCTAACCTAAGGTGAGTTCACACTTTCTACAAAGCATGGGATTCCCAGGGGTTGGGAATGGGTTAAGGAATATGGATTCCTCGTCCTTTTTGGGCAGGACAGTACGGGTTCAGGAATATAATTCCTCGTCCTCATGGACAGTTAACTTTCACTAGACCAAAACTCTATCACGAGGTCCCTCCTTTTTATATCGACTTAATCGCCGGGCCAATGGCGAGCGGGTCATTAGTTAGATAGCGCTATTTAGGTCTGACAAGCCTCACACCGTGCCGTAGAGGACGGGCGTGAACTAATGGATCTGGGCACGTCAATGATGATTGACATTGACAGTTCAGGGCACATAAACATGACTAAAGGCAGCAGTCGATATGGTAACGAGTCTAGTAGTATATACATGGGGTAGCCCCCACGGCCGAAGAGCCAGATAATTAATCATGGGGTAGCCCCCACGGCTGGATTGCCAGAGTAAACGGGAATAAACAAAACACGTTTTCAACTATGGGGTAACCCCCATGGCAGGGATGCCAGTTAAAGGAAACTGTTTTTTGAACAACTTAAAACAAACACCCAACTGTGAACTCGCTCAACATTGTTGTTGACTCGTTACTACATGCTTTGCAGGTCAATAGGTTTAGCAGGAGCTTGCATGGGAAAGAGTCGTTGTGGAGCATGGACATTGAGTGTTCATGATGAACTTAAACATTATTTAATTACGCTTTGGTTTTAGACATTATGCTTCCGCTTACAACTTTAACTATGCTTTGATTTGGAAACTAATTATATTGTGTTGGATTTTATGTTACTTATATGCTTGTTCAATATGATTGGTGGCTTGATCCTGGTCAGTCACGCCTCCAAGCGGTGATACTCCGCAGGTGGATTTTGGGGGTGTGACAATATACCTACTTTGATCATCCTATTCATGACACAATTTCATAAAGTGGGTTTTTACTAAAATCTTTCAAATAACCTGAAATCAAACATGATTCTTGTTCAAAAAGGTAATCCTAACTCAATTTTACCTCATTTGTTACAAGAATTCGAGATTGGGTTGTAACCCTCATCCTACAAATCATAATATCAGAAAATAAAACTTACCACTTCACTAATTAGAGTTAGATACTCGAAAATAGGGGCTCATGCATTAGATTATGCTTGAGATTTCAAGTAAATTGCTGGAATTTTGCAAACAAGGGTTTGCTTGTTCTTCCCCCTGCTCTGATCGAAACCCAGTACCCAAATGTGGGTGTTTTTCAATTTTTGTTTATTAGTAAAACCTTTTAGTTTACTATTTACACATTGAACCCTCCCACTTTAAAAGAGTGTTTAATTTAGGATTTCCCATAAAACTAAGCGGTATGGGGGCCGGCTTAGGCCCGGCGAGGCCCGGCGCCGGTCCCCCACACCGCCCCCCTCTTCCCGTCCCGGCGAATCCGGCTCCCCACAGACGAAGTCGACGGGCAATTTCAAACATATATAGCCGTTAGTAATGGCTAGAATTAAAAAAAAAAAAAAAAAACCTTTTCCACTTTAAATATATACCCATTTGTTAGACCCAGTTCAGGCTCAAAACAACTTCTTTTCACGTAATATGGCAAGTGATTTCAGTAGATGTGAAACAGATGTGCGGAAATGGAAATCAGACTTTCAAGAAACAAGACCTACAGAATTATCAAGTTTATATCACTTAGAAACAAAATGGTTTACAAAGTGATTGTAAGATTATTATCTAATACAAACGAATCTTGAATTCTGTGGGGAAGAGAGCAATGGAGTTTAGATGTATGTGTGAATGCTAAGCTTCAAACTCACTTTACTTCTCCTGGTTTAGCCTTCTATTTATAGACTGCTTGTATGAATAAACAATTGTTTATTCATACAATAATTCCTGCAAAAAAGTGGCCAATTGACATATTCATTGATTCCAACGTTCAAGTTGGCTTTTTCATCATGATTTCATTTAATGTCAACTTGCTTCGGTAAGTGTGGCAGGACAGAGCCAATTTCAGACAAGTGGGTTGTTTCATCAGAAATTCTGATAAACCACTTCATCAGAAATTCTGATGAACAAATCATCAGAAAATCTTTGATGATCAGAAACGTCAGATACTGATGATATTTTATCAGAAATATCATCAGATCTATCAGAAAAGACCTTTTCTGATAATCCAATTCAGCTCTTGATCAACTTGTAATTCTTTTAAGTAGATGATGTGCTTTTCCAGTTGTCCCATCTGATCTTCTTTTTCTAGTTCGTGATCTTCAGGACTGTGATCTCTTTCATAGACACAGTTGATTGTGTTTTCTTTCAATACTTACAAATAAAGTTTCCTAACAGTTTCCCCCTAAGTATTGTAAGAAAAAGAACTATCTCTATGTTAAACATAAACAATTTTCTTTGAAAGAAAAATTCAAAAACAACTAAGTTTAGAAACATAAAGCATAGTCAAACCAACCATACATCAGGCAAATTTAAAACTTTGTTCAAAAACAGAAATTTCATCTTATCAATTCATTTAATTGATCTTCACTCCACTTCTGTATTTGTCTCCTGGTTTCAGTCTTTTCTTGTAATCAATAGCCTTTTGAGTTGCTTTGTACATCTCTTTATACCATCCTCTTGCTTCCATCCAATTTTCAATGCACTCTTCAATTGTTTTTCTCAGCTTTTCATTGTTCTTTCCCTTCTTTTTGAGCTGCTCTTGTTTTTCATGCATGCAGTTTCTTATATATTTTAGTGTTTGATTTGAATACCTGCATATTTCACTGATTCTGAACAGAGCTTTCTTTTCATTTGCATCTTTGAAGACTACACACATTTCTGGTTGATCAAATATTTCTCCGGTTCTTACTGGTTTAGAAGAGATTTCAGCTGGAATTGAAGTGTTTGGAGGTGGTATTAGTACTTTGTTGCTGTACTCAAAATTAATACATAGATCAAAGTCTGCCAGTGCAGCCCTTTTGTATAACTTTTCTCCTGCACTTTTGAAACTTTCAAGGGCTCTTCTGATTATAACTGAATTTCCTTTCATTTCATCAATGATACTCTTCATCTTGACTATTCCCAATGGGTGAATATCATCAGCCAGATTTGCATCAGTAACCTTCTGTTGACTGTTGTCTTTTCTGATCAAGGTATACTTGTTTTGTGCTTCATTACCTAGGATGCCTCCTCCAGTGGTCATTGTATCAATTCTTTCAATTGATACTATTGGATTAGTCAAATGCTTGTGTAAAATTACCCAACCTCCATTGTTTCTGTTTTCAACAATACCTTTGCTCAATGGAGAGAGTGATCTCTTTGGGTTGTCTTGTGGACCTTTCCAATAGTAATTCTTTAGATGTTCTTCAGGGTACATTCTAGTGTGTAAATCACCTTTTAGCACTTCCATTTCCCTGATGTTCCCTTCTGAATCTTCTATCATTTCTTTTCTTGGCCTTTTTGAGGAAGTCACTTCATGTTCCATTCTTCTCTTTTCTTTTGTATCCAACATTATGCTCAACTCTGTTTCTCCAGTGATGGTTGTGGAAACTGGTTGTACTGGAACATGCTCTTTTGGTTGTACCCTTAATGTGTCTGGCTTTGTGACATTTGGTGGAGGACCCATGTGTATCTTTTGTTTATCTTGAGGTGGACCCATGGGTTGCTTCTGTTTTTGAGCTGTTGCGATTTCTGTTGGTTTGGTTTGATCTTGTTGAACAATTTCTGGTGGTTGTTGAGAACTTTCTGACCTTCTTGCTTGTCTTTCTTGTGGAATTTGAGCTTTCAGTTCCTGAAGATCAATATTAGCTAATCTGGCAACATTATACTACAATCTCTTAACTAATAGATGAACATTTGAAAGAGCTTGAGTATTTGTTTCCTCTTGTTTCTTCATATTCTGGAACTCCTGATTTTCTTGATTTCTTTGTGCAGCTAATTCCATCAATAGTTTCTCAAAAGACTCAGTCATGCTGCTGTTGTTGGCTCTGAGAAACTGTATTTCTTCAAGAAGCTTCCCTGAACTTGAGCTTTCCCCTGCAGTTGCAACCTCAGCCATCTTTTTCTTGATATCATGCAGTTCATTAATAGCTTTATTAATTTCTGATGAGCTTTCTTTGTTTTCTGATGATCTTTGCAATTTGTTGAGGGCTGTTGTATTGTCTTCAGTTTGCTTCTGCACAGCTTTGACAGTTTCTGACAAAAACTTGATTTCTGATTTTTGATTTCTGATTTCTTGTAGTATCAAATCAAGTTTTTCTTCTGTTGCTGTTTTCACAGTAGCAGTTTTATCTTCAGGTTCTTTTTGAAGTTATGAAGGTGACATAGATTGTTGTTCTTGGGAAATTGGAGAAACAACAGATGTTTCTCTTCTAACACCAGCAGAAAACACATTATCTGTTGTTTTAAGGTTAAGAGGATTGAATGAATCCAAATTCCCTATATCCTCACCAGAAAATTGAAACAAATTTAAGTTCTGGATTTCCTCATTTCCTTGAACCATTTCAGGTTCTCCATGAGTTGTTGAGAAACTTTTTGTTTTCTCATCCAGGTTTCCTTGATCAGCAGGCTGATCTCTACCTGTTGTTACTACATTTTCTTACTCAGAATCTGATTCAGAAAATGAGTCTCTTGTTTTACTCACTTCTTGTTTTGAAGAAAAAGTTTCTCTAATTAAGATTTCATGTTTTCCTTGAATTGATTCATCAGAATCATTCTCAGAATCATAAAATATGTTTATTTTAGACTTTTGTGCACCTGTTTCTCCAATGTGTGACTCTTCAGCATGGTGTTCTTCAGTCACAGGACTCATGTTTACATCTTTTTCAGCTAGATGAGGATCAGATTCATCCTGCTGTTCCATTCTTGGTGTGCTTGACTCCTGTGCATCATGCTCCATAGGGAACACTTGTTCAAAAACTCCTTTGCTCTGTGACTTTTTGTTCAACATCTTCAGGTATTCTGCTCTGTATGGTGATTCTTCTAGTATTATGCTCATCACTTTTTTCTGTCAGAGCAGGTACATCATAATCTGACTTCCAAGACCCTGCAGCATTCCATGGTTTCATAATTTCTGTCTTCCACATATTTTCTGATGCTGGGATTTCCATGTTTCTTTTCAGAAAAGCATCAGAAATTATGATTGATAGAAACCTTGGAAACGGTAGATGTGTATCTATTCTTCCATCTTTGGTCAGAATTGATCTTCTGATCAGAATAAATATTTCTGCTCCATAATCAATGTTCAATCCATTATTTAGACTGAACATTATTGTTAGAATGCTCATATTTATCTGATCTGTACCTCCAATCTTTGACGATAGACACTTATTCAGAATTTCCATTAAGACTTGCCAGAAGGCAGGTAGCTTGTTTCTCTTGAATTTACTGATTGTTGAAATCTTTGTTTTGTATCCCATTACAGCATCAAGTTGTGAAAACATATCTTCTCTTTCTGGTGACTTTTCAAAGTTCTGATATAAGGGTAGCTCCAAACATTCCCTTATCTTTTCTGGTGAAATTTTAATGAAGATATTTCCCCATACATGTGCTGTTAGCTCAGTATGACTTGAGATTTTGAGAGTTTTTACAACTTGTTGTATGAGTTCTTGTGGTATCTCTCTGGTCTTTGTAAGAGCTTGAGCTAATGGGCACCTTGTTAGAAATTCAATGAGAATTTGACACTTCGTATCATACTCTTCAATTTTATCGTTCATTGCTTCATTGTTGCTCTTTAATGGAAGAAATTCATCTTCAGTGATGAAAGGAACTGAGTGTTTAACTTGAGGTTTGTTGATGTTGACAGCAGCCATTGAGAATTTGGGTTTTGTGTTTGGAAAAGGGTTTTAGGGTTTTGAATTTGAAGGTTGAAGATGGAAGACTCTGTTTTGAATGAGGTATTTATATGGTGTGTAGACAGAGATTTTTTGAGTGTTTGTCATGGGTTGTTTGAGTTTAAGAGGATTAATGACACCTTTATGATGTTTTAATCCTTTAAGGAGACAACCGTTTTTGAAAGACCATTGATTTATCTCTAATTTAATGTATATCCTTTTAAAGAGACTTAGAGACTTCAACGATTTTACAGATAAACACAATTTTCCAACTTGCGCCTTTTCTCTATGTGGGACCCCTTTTGTTTAAAAAGGTCCAATCGAAACCTTTTGTGTGTTACCCCAGATATTTCTCATGATGATATTTTTATCATCAGTTTTTTTTTTTTTTTTTTTTTTTTTTTTTTTTAAGATGAGAGGGAATAAGAAGAGTTCTGAGATTTTACTTACATTGTAGTCTTGCATTTCTGAACTCCACACCTTTGTTTTGATATACCAGAGGTATATTTTTGTTTACATAGCTTGTTCTAGTCCTCAGAAAAAATTTAAAAAATTTGTATTTTCAAAAATTCAATTAAATCTGATTAAAAGAATTGTTTTTCTGATGATATGTTAAACTTTCTGATTTTTCAAAACAAAAAATGATTTTCTGATCAGTTATCAGAATTTTCACAATTTTCTGGTGAATGATCAGTTTTTCTGATTGATCATCAGATTTTGATTTCTACTAACTTCTGTTAGTTTCCATGTCAAATTCACCAAATTTTCTTTGATTTTATCAGTCAAGAAGTGTTAGTTCCCCCTAGATCTATTTATCAGAGAAAAAAAAATTTAAAACAAATCTGTTGAAAGAAACATAAAACAAACATGATAAACGAAAACAAAACTTAAAACAAAGAAAACTACTCCTCCTCCTTTAACACATTGAACATGTACTTCACATATAACCAAAGACTGGTTACTCGTCCGGTGTGATTCTTCGCCGGCGTCAAGGTGGCTTCACTAATTTTTTCTTGAAGTACCATCTCAGCTCTTGAGTAGCAGCTTCTCACTCCTCCAAAGCCTAGTTGACTAGTGATCACCTTGGTAACAAATCGAGGGTAAATCAGAAAGGGTTGACGGTCGAGGATGTTTGCCTCTAAGTCTCTCATTAGAAACTTAGCATAGTTAAATGGTTTTTCTTGTATCACAGCATGCACCACTTCCATCATCCTATTCGACAGCTCATTGAAGTGTCCAATTTTCTTGGAAAAGCAGACACTTAGCTGAGTTACCAAAAACTGGAAAGGTCGTATAAATCCAGACTTGCTAATGGCTCTTGATGAGTTGAGTGTGTGATAGCCCATTTCAGTCAAGGTTTGTTGCACATTTGATTTTTCTGGAAGTTGGATTTCATGATCATCACCCAGTTTGAGGACTTTTCTGATTGTTTCTTCTTTTAGAGTAATTTTTACTCCCATAACCTCACTTTCAATCCACATGGAAGTACCACCAAAAATGATTTGAGAGTTCCACCAGAACTCTTGGAGAAGTTCTGGATATATGGTGACATGTGATGACACAGCAAAGCCTAGAGGACTTTTCAAGTTGGATCTTAATCTAAGATTGTGAAGTCTATGAAACGGAAGAGGGAATTGAGTGGCTTTCATCAATTTTGGGTGACCCATTTTTGATAAATGGAAAAAAACTGTTGAAGGGCTTTTGAAGAACTGGTTTTTGTTACAAATGTTCTTTTCAGGTTGATAGTATTTATATATGAAAGTGATGTTATAACAGCCAACCTTTTTCTCTTCAATTAAGAAGATATCTATCCCAGTGAATGTAACAGTGAGTGTAACAGTGATTTTGACAGTATATCAAGCCCCATGTGTGAGTAAGCATTAAATGACTAGGCATCTATTTTCATAGCTCCTAATAATTCTAGTGCCTACGTGT
The DNA here is from genome assembly GCA_030545235.1 of Helianthus tuberosus. NCBI lineage: Eukaryota > Viridiplantae > Streptophyta > Magnoliopsida > Asterales > Asteraceae > Helianthus > Helianthus tuberosus. Next base: position 22,011,981 of record CM060420.1, on the reverse strand, counting down.
CACATTTAAGTTTCTTATGAAGAAATGACGTTGCATGCAAAAAAAATGAAATTCAATAAACTAAAAGAAAATGAGATGGTTGATTTATCACAGTTGTATGGAACTTCATCAGTATGCATGTTATTTTTCCCCCTTTTTGTGTTTTTTTTTATTAAAACAAAACAACAACAAAAATACACGAAAATAAGTAATTACAATCTGTGGAATATGCATGAGGATGAAAAAAAAAATTTTGATGTTTCAACATAGTTTCTGATTTTATATCAGAACTTCTGGTAATTTTTCCCAGAGTGTCTGATATTTTCTCAGATTATCTGATAATTATTGACTATTTATCAGATTTTCTGGTGTTCCATCAGATTGATGGATTGTTTTATCAGAAGCTAGTTGATTTGTTCTATGAGTATCAGAATTTTGTTGTTTAACAAGTTGGTCATCAATATGTGTTTTTGTGTTTTCTGAGAAATCTTCATCATTTAGATTGACCATGGCTAGTTTGCTGATTAAAAAATTGTGTCTCTTTTCATCAAGAGGTTTTGTAAAGATATCAGCAATTTGATTTTCAGTTGGAACAAAATACATTTCAATGTTACCTTTCTCCACATGATCTTTTATGAAGTGCTATCTGACATCTATGTGTTTAGTTCTTGAGTGATGAACAGGATTTTCAGTTATTGCAATGGCACTCTTTGAGTCACATAGAATTGGAATTCTTGTCAGAGTTACTCCATAATCTTCCAGTTGAGTCTGCATCCACAGCACTTGTGAATAGCAACTTGCTGCTGCTACATATTCTGATTCTGCTGTTGATGTGGCAACACAGTTTTGTTTCTTGCTTGCCCAACATACTAATCTTTCTCCCAGAAGTTGACATGCTCCAGATGTGCTTTTTCTGTCAATTTTGCACCCTGCATAATCTGCATCTGTGTATGCAATTAATTCAAGGTTTGTATCCTTAGGATACCAGAGACCAATTTCTGATGTGCCTTTGAGATATTTAAACACCCTTTTTACAGCTTTCAGATGAGATTCTTTAGGATCACATTGATATCTGGCCAGAAAACATGTTGCAAACATGATATCTGGTCTGCTTGCAGTAAATAAAGCAGTGATCCTATCATCCCTCTATAGGTTTTAATATCAACACTTATACCATTTTTATCAGAATCTAACTTGTTCCCTGTTGCCATGGGAGTTTTTGAAACAGAGCAGTTTTCAAGTGAGTATTTTTGTAGAATTGTTTTCACATATTTTGATTGACTCAAAAATATTCCATCAACTCTTTGTTTTACCTGTAACCCTAAGAAAAAGGTTAACTCACCCATCATACTCATTTCAAAGTGGCTGGTCATCAATTTTTGAAATTTGTCACAAAATTTTTCATTTGTTGATCCAAATATAATGTCATCAACATATATCTGGACAAGCAGAGTGTGACCTTTGTGTGTTTTGAGAAAAAGAGTGGTGTCAATAGTTCCTTTGGTAAACCCAGAATTGAGTAAGAAGTTTGATAAAGTTTCATACCAGGCTCTAGGAGCTTGCTTCAACCCATACAAGGCTTTGTTTAATCTATAAACATGATTTTGAAATTTTGGATCAACAAAGCCTTCTGGTTGATGCACATAAACTTCTTCCTCAATTTTACCATTCAGAAAAGCTTATTTTACATCCATTTGATAAACTTTTAAGTCCTTAGATGCAGCATAAGCAAGAAAAATTCTTATAGCTTCTAATCTAGCTACTGGTGCAAAGGTTTCGTCATAATCAATACCTTCTTGTTGACAGTAACCCTTGACCACTAACCTTGCTTTGTTCCTTGCTCCTTTCAAATTGATCAAGCTCTTCTTGCATGGCTTGAATCCAGTCTGGATCATTTAGAGCTTCCTTGACAGATTTGGGCTCTATCTTGCTTAAGAACCCAGAGAATGCACACTCATGTGCAGTGGCAGACCTTGTTCTGACACCATCTGTAGGATTGCCTATGATGTCTGAATGAACATGTCCTTTGATCCATCTTAACCTGTTGTGAAATGTTGTTGGTTCTGATGGATTTGAAGTTTCCCCCTGATCAGGTGCTACGTTTGTCTGAAAAGTATCAGCAATCTGGATTTCTGATGTACTACATACTTGATCTGCAGGGTTAGAACATGAATAATCTTTTGATTTATTTTTAAAAGCATCATCATGTACTAGAAAATCTTCATTTAATATTTCAAAGAGATGTTCATAATTTTCTTGATTGTCAGAAAAGTTTATTTCTTTTATGTATTCATCAGAAACCTCTGTTTCTGATGAGTCATCGAATGAGACATACAAACTTTCTCTGATGGTCCTGGTGTTGAGAATAAAAACTCTGTATGCTTTTGAGGACAAAGAGTAACCAAGAAAAATGCATTTTTCTTCTTTTCTGTCAAATTTTTCCAGGCTTTCAAAAACATTAAAAACAAAACATCTACAACCAAATGTATGCAAAAATTTTATACTTGGTATTCTTCCATTTATAATGTTGAAAGGTGTTTTGTTGTGCCTTTTGTTGATTATGGATCTGTTTTGTGTAAAACATGCATTTGCTACAGCTTCTGCCCAGAAGTGAGTGGGCAATTTAGCATAAGCAAGCATGGTTCTGGCAGCTTCTACCAAGGTCCTATTCCTTCTTTCAACCACACCATTCTGTTGAGGTGTTCTTGGAGCAGAAAAATCATGAGAAATTCCTTTACTTACTAAAAAATTCTCAATTTTTGCATTTTTAAATTCTGTTCCATTGTCTGACCTGATCCTTCTTACTGTTAGTTTTAACAGATTTTCAATTTTCTTAATAAAATTAATGATCAGATCAGGAGTTTCACTTTTCTTTCTCAAAAAATCTACCCATGTGTACCTGGAGAAGTCATCTACTATTACTAGTATGTATTTCTTTCCAGAAAAACTTTATGTACTTATGGGTTCACACAAATCCATGTGTAAAAGTTCCAAATTTTGTGAAATAGAAGACTCGGAAATTGATTTATGTGAGCTTCTTTTAGATTTTCCCATTTCACATGCTTCACAAATTTTATCCTCCTTTGAGGATATCAAAAGTAATCCTTTTACCAGACCTTTGCTTGCTAATTGGCTTAGGTTTTTGAAATTTAAATGAGCAAGCCTTTTGTGCCATAACCAACTACTACCTTTGTTATGTTTTGAAAATAAACATAGTTTTGGATGTTCACTTTCGTCTTTAAAGTCAAAATAGTAGATAGATTTTCTTATCCTTTTCCCACTTAAATAAATTTTGTTATCATCTATATCTATTAACAAGCATTTTTCTGGTAAAAAGGTTACCAGAAAACCTTTGTCACAGAATTGACCACAACTCAGCAAATTATACTTTAAGCCTTCAACAAAGGCTACTTTCTCTATGGTCAAACATCCATATTTTATGCACCCATATCCCATGATCCTCCCTTTCACTCCATTTCCAAAATTTACCATTCTACCCAGCTTTGAAACAAAGTTGCTGAGTAAGCTCCTATCCCCAGTCATGTGCTTGGAGCTTCCTGAGTCGCAGTACCAGATCTGCTGCACATGATGGTCCTGAAATGAAATGATTAGAGGATTTTTGGTACCCAGGCATGCTTGGGTACTGTTTCTGATGAAATTTGAAACATTTTGTTTTTATTTCTTCTTGGTTTTGCATCAGAAACTCTGTTATATGCTGAGCCACTAACAGATTTTACATTTTTCTTTTGAAGATGGTGTTGGACAAGCTTCAGTATGTCAACACACATACAAGATTTATCAGAATTTTCTGATAGATCCTCTTGTGATGGAATGATTGGATAATTTTGAAAAGATGAGTGAACTGCTTCTGGAGTTTTTACAGATTCTTGACTGCATTCACTCTTGTTTGTTTTGAAGTTTGGTTTGTCAAAAGAATATTCAGAACAGATTGATTTGCAAGATTCAGATTTAGATTCTGATATTAAATTATCAGAATTCTGATGAGTTGCTTTTACAAAGATAGTGGGTTTATTTCTATTTGATCTTATAGAACTTGTATACCCTAAACCCTCTCCTTTGTTCTTAGGTGTGGACTCAATAAAATTTATAAACTCTTTAGCCTGTTGAAAACCTCTTACATTGATTTCTTTGTCATTGATTTTCTTGTAAAGATCTTTTCTTTCATTTTCATAAAACTCAATTTTTGCTCTTTGATCTAAACTGTCCTCAATAAGATGTTGGTTTTCAAGAATGATTTTATTCAAAGTCCGTTGCAACTCATCAGATTTTCTAATATCTGATTTATGTCTTTCTTGCATATTTAGAAAATCTGACATGAGCTTGTTTAGTTTGTGTTCAAGATCAAGATTGTCTAAATTTACCTTTTGTTCTGAAGTTTCTGGTAGTCCTTCAGAGAGTGCCATGAGGCAAAAATTTACCAATTCTTCTTCTTCATCAGAAGAAGAATCATCAGATAACCATGTATCTGTTCCAGCAATTAAGCTTACTTGCTGCTGCTTCTTTGCTTCTTCAAGCTTTTTCTCATAATAGGCAACATCTTTCAGCTTTTTGGTCTTGCATTCTGATGCATAATGACCTCTTTGCTTGCACTTGTAACACACAACTTCAGCCTTCCTTTTATCCTTAGATCTAAACTCTTCTTTAGATCTTCCATCCATCCTTCCTTTGTCACTCCTCTGGTATCTCTGGTTACCTCCCCTCAACCTCTGCTCAAATGTTTTGGTGAGCAGTGCTATTGCTTCAGCAAAAGCTGAAAAGTTTGATGATGCATCAGAAGTTTCAAGATTTTGACTGTTTGAAGGTTGTGGATCATTTGTTGTTGTTGATCTTTGTGAGTTGGAGATTAGAGCTAAAGATCCCCCTCTTTGAATGGTTTCTTCAATTATTTCTTCCTCTCTGGGGATCAAGATGCTGTATAAGTCATGAAGACTCATGTTTCCTAGTTCTAAGGTTGATGATAAAGTCATAGTAAGACTTCTCCATTCTCTAGGAAGGGCATCAAGAAATTTTATGTTTCTTTCATCGTTTGATTTTGTTATACCAAATTTCTTTAGCTCGTTTAAAAGTTTTGTAAATCTTTGATATGTATCATTTAACCTTTCATTTGGCAAACTTTTAAACCTTTCATAAGATGAGACATTATTTGTTCTTTTGTTTCTTCTCATCCTTTCTCCTCCTTCACAAAGGTTTTCCAACTGATCCCATATTTCCTTAGCTGATGCACAAGCATCAACTTGTGAAAATATGTCATTGGGGATGGCTATAATTAAAAGTGACTTAGCCCTTTCATCCCCAGCCACCAGGTCCTTGTCTTCCTCACTCCAATTTATTTCTCTTTTGGGAGCGCGGGAGGCAGGGATTGCTGGTGATTGGTCAGTTGCTGGAATAGCAGGTATATCAGTCATTGGTGTATGTGGACCCCTTTCAATAGATTGAAACAGAGCTCGGTCATGACCATTAAGGAAATTGACCATCGTGATTTTCCACTGGGGGTATTCCTCTCTGACCAGAGTCGGAGGTTTAGACATAGAACCAATGTTAAAAGCATTATTCCAGGATTGAAAGCTGGTCATATTTAGAGAAAAGAAGACGAGCGATTGATCGTTTGAAAATAGTTTATTCAATCTGCTCTGATACCAATTGTTAGACCCAGTTCAGGCTCAAAACAACTTCTTTTCACGTAATATGGCAAGTGATTTCAGTAGATGTGAAAAAGATGTGCGGAAATGGAAATCAGACTTTCAAGAAACAAGACCTACAGAATTAGCAAGTTTATATCACTTAGAAACAAAATGGTTTACAAAGTGATTGTAAGATTATTATCTAATACAAACGAATCTTGAATTCTGTGGGGGAGAGAGCAATGGAGTTTAGATGTATGTGTGAATGCTAAGCTTCAAACTCACTTTACTTCTCCTGGTTTAGCCTTCTATTTATAGACGGCTTGTATGAATAAACAATTGTTTATTCATACAATAATTCCTGCAAAAAGTGGCCAATTGACATATTCATTGATTCCAACGTTCAAGTTGGCTTTTTCATCATGATTTCATTTAATGTCAACTTGCTTCGGTAAGTGTGGCAGGACAGAGCCAATTTCAGACAAGTGGGTTGTTTCATCAGAAATTCTGATAAACCACTTCATCAGAAATTATGATGAACAAATCATCAGAAAATCTTTGATGATCAGAAACGTCAGATACTGATGATATTTTATCAGAAATATCATCAGATCTATCAGAAAAGACCTTTTCTGATAATCCAATTCAGCTCTTGATCAACTTGTAATTCTTTGAAGTAGATGCTGTGTTTTTCCAGTTGTCCCATCTGATCTTCTTTTTCTAGTTCGTGATCTTCAGGAGTGTGATCTCTTTCATAGACACAGTTGATTGTGTTTTCTTTCAATACTTACAAATAAAGTTTCCTAACACCATTCTTCTTCCATTTTTTATACCATTTCCTCAATATTCCACCCATTCTTTTCCCATTCTCATTCATTTTTATAAAAAAACACTCTCATTTTTATACCAATCTTTTATAAAAAAATATATTTTCATCCACAATGGCATCTAGTTCTTGGTGGTCCTCGTTTTCTTCGGACGAAGAAGAGATGTTTTTCGCAAACGCTGTGGTAAAGGCAGCGCAGATTCTTTTGGAGGATGAAGAGGAAGATGGCTCGACTGAAAACGTTATTTATATTTAAATTTTGAATTGTTTTTATAAAGTTAAACAAATAAAAAAGTTAAACAATAAAAATTAAACATTAAACAATAAAAGTTAAACAAATAAATAAATTAAACAATAAAAAAATATGTGGGGTAGCCCCATCCTCCACCCCCTCAAAAGTGAAGGAGGTCCATCCTCCATGGGATGGTGATGTGGCGCCTATGTGGCGGCCCATCCTCATGGGGATGAAGCTCTCCATACCCTTTAGTCTAAACTAACTACCATTTTGCCATATTTCATTAACTATGTTAAATTCTTTGTTTATTTTCACTTATTATTATATTAAACATTTTTGCGGTGTTACAGTTAGGGTTTTCAAGTCTCGTAATAAACACAAACAAAAACCTAGTGAACAATATCTGTCTTCCAAGGAAACTAAGAAACAGCCACAGCTTTGGCTCGTTATTGTTTTTACTGTTCCAGAATATATAATAATAAGGTTGTGAGAATCAACACCAGATACATGTAAATCTCAGTCAGTCAATGCTTAATAAAATCGCTATAAGTGCGTTTCCAGAAACCACCGACCAGTTCCTTGTCATTAAATAAAATCCATAAATAGAAATCTTTGATCCCATAATGGTTGTGCAAGAAATTTATTGTTCAGATGAGAAAGGAAAAAAGGACAATATTAATAATTTTTAATTGTTATCATTCAACTCAACTGCATTAACATCTCCGCCGGACTTATACAAGCAATTTAGTTGCACGCGCGATGATGAATAGGACAACCAGGAAGCATAGGCGTAGTGTGTCGACATGCGATTTAGTGTCACTGTATCAGGATTAACCCTACTCTTCAACCCTCATCCCTTGCTCAATATATTCTCAAAATTAGCTATGAAGGAGCACTGCAGGTAAAACCAACCCGGCAATTACAAATCTATCAATCTATCATCAATTATTTTAGTCACTAACGTACTAATGTTTTTATGCAAAGGACCTAAAATGACAACTTGTTATGACTGAGATATTGTGCTAGTCATAATATTGCAACCGCTTGATATGTAACTTTTGTAACATCCAATGTGGTCAACTTTACGCTTTTTGCAAATACAAATAAACGCTAGAGTAAATTACTTATTGACTCTTGTGTTTTTGTGGTTTTATAATGGTGGTGATACGATACCGACACTCAATATTGTAACCTAAAGAAAAAAAAACAAAGAAATAAAGACGTTAAACTTCATAGTATAAAAATTATGATTACGTTTGTTATTTTTTTTTATTTAACCTGTGTAATACACGAATTTATAACCTACTACAATAGATGATATTTAGGTTTGTAATAATGTGTGTCAGGCAAGTGTGTAAAATAATATAACATTTAATTTATCAATTATTCAAATAAGTTAACTTAAAGTAGTTTATTAAATTAAGTGCGTAAAAAATATTTTATTTAGATGCCTATAGCTTTTTTAGAGCGTTTTTGAAACTAACCCAAATACTCGAATGAGTATTTCTGAGATGGGATATGAACCGTGCATGCTGGTTTTGATGTTACAGGTTTGACTTATTAGACTAGAAGGAGTGGGGGCCGGCTGAGGCCCGGCTAGGACCGGCGCCGGTCCCCCACACCGCCCCCCTCCATCCCACCCGTCCTCACCAGCGGCTCCAAGCCGGTCTCGCCGTGCCACCTTTGAACCATATAGCCGTTACTAACGGCTAGATTAAAAAAAAAAAAAAAAAAAAAAAAAACAACCTTTTTCAATTTAAATATATACCCATTCTTTATACCATTTCTTCAATATTTCACCCATTCTTCTCCCATTCTCATCCATTTTTATAAAAAAACACTCACATTTTTATACCAATCTTTTATAAAAAAATATCTCTTCATCCACAATGGCATCTAATCCTTGGTGGTCCGGCTCTTCTTCGGATGAAGAGGAGATGTTTTTCGCAAACGCAGTGGTAAAGGCGGCGCAAATTCTTTTGGAAGAGGAAGAGGAAGAGGACTCGTCTGAAAACGTTATTACCAGACGAATACAGGTTAACAGAGACCGCGAAGGAGCGCACGAGAATGGAATCGGTCCGGACACCCGTTTTACAGTTTCAGGGGTTGAGTATAGACGCGGGTATTATCTTGCTGACGGAATATATCCGTCTTGGTCTACAATTGTCAAGACTATTTCATATCCTGAGGACGAAAAAAGGAAAAAATTCGCCAAGCGTCAAGAAGGTGCAAGAAAAGACATCGAACGTTGTTTTGGTGTTTTAAAAAAAAATGGGCCGTCCTTGAACAACCGGCACGTGCGTTCACACCGAAGCGGTTGCGCCTGATTATGTACGCTTGCATTTTGCTCCATAACATGATTATTGAAGACGAAGGTCGGGCGATTTGTGAGTATGATGAGAATGCATCTTACGGGAATATTGTCCCGGTAGATCCGACGCAACAGGATTTAAACTCGTTCGCGCTAACCAACGACTTCACGCATATAAACCTTCAACAGGATTTGGTAGAACATATTTGGAACAACGTTAACGTATCGGACGGTGACGAAGACGAAGACGAGTAGTTTAGTTTTTTTTTTAGGAAATGTAATATTTTTTTTATTTTTCGGAAATGTATTTTTTTTTTTAGGAAATGTAATTTTTTTTATGTTATGAAATGAATTTATTTATGTTGTATTTGTTAATTTTTATAAAGTTTTTATTAAGTTAATAAAGTAAAACTTAGAAAATTATAAAATAATGAGTTGGGGTAGCCCTATCCTCCATCCCCCTCAATTATGAAGGAGGCCCATCCCCCACGAGCCGGTGATGTGGCGCCTACGTGGCGGCCCATCCTCGTGGGGATAGGCCTCACCATACCCCTTAGTCTTAGGGACACCATCAAAAAGAAACCCACCACAGTGAAAAAGAAAACCCTCTTAGACTAGAAGGTATGGGGGCGGCTGAGGCCCGGCTAGGACCGGCGCCGGTCCCCCACACCGCCCCCTCCTTGCCCATCCGTCTTCCCCAGCAACCCACAGCCGAGCTCGCCGGACCAACTTCTCCTCTCTTCTCTCACATATACCTATACATACATACATATATATACATAAAGGGGTAATTCATCCCCCACCCCCTAGGTTCATCCTCTCCATGCCACTCCTACGTGGCGCCGACGTGGCGGCCCATCCTCATGAGGATGGGCCTCACCATACCCTCTAGTCTTAGAGTCAGTTTTCAAACTTAAGATATTTTAAACTAATACCACATTTAAAATATAGTAAATGTAGAAAAACATCATAAAGAAAGAAAACCACCACTATGAAAAGAAAAAAATCTAGAGTTAATTGCCAAAATCGTGCATGAGGTTTGGGCATGTTTGTCATTTTCGTCCAAAATTACTTTTTTGTACCAAATAGCCCCCCATGTTTCTAACTTTTTGTCATTTTCATCGAAATGCCTAACTGGGTTAGAAACAACTGTTTGATGAGGTTTTTTTTTTTAAAATTTCACAAGTACAGGGTCTGAAATGTAATTTCTTTTTAAACTCTAACTTTATAAAAGTAAAGATTTACATGTAAAACAAATTGTAGAATTATATAAAACAATTGTGGACAAAAAATAAAATACTTAATTAATATCCATTGACGATACTCCTTGTTCATAGCTCGAAGTCTTAAATAAGCTATGAATAGACACTGTAACTTTATAATTCAACTCAATCATATTAATAATTAATAAAAATTTGTTTAGACCTGCTTAAATCTAACACTAGTAATGAAGATGGCTTTAGATCTAACACTCATTACAGAGATTCCGATTGAAATCAAAAAGTTTCCGTTCTAATTTTCGATGAACTGTGCGGTGGATTCAAAACATATGTTTAATTTAAAAACTGTTAAACCACAATGGAGTGTTGTAATTTAAAAAAATCAAAATTCATGCTTTTTTTTTTCTAAGTAGAGTGAATACATTAACTAACTAAATTTTACATGGGATATAGTTTCTCTATTTGGAGAAACAAAGTTTATCATGGTTGGTATTGCAGTAGTTACTTGTTTCTAGTGAACATAAAATAATCGGTCCTGAACAATATATCATCAGATTTCTTATTAGTTTGGCTTGCTTTTGTCACCAGAAAACACCACTTCTTTCTTGCATGTGTTAGTTACACCTATTTATGTTTTTTGGTGTACAGGTCCGGTGATACTGAAAACATTGGGTATGTAATTCCAACAACCGTCGTGTCTCATTTCCTAGATGATTATGAGAGAAACAGGAAGTAATTCCATCAACCGTCGTGTATCACAACAGAGATGAGAGAATATTTACTGATTACACCTTATTTTTGTCCACAATTATTTTATATAATTCTACAATTTGTTTTACATATAAATCTTTACTTTTATAAAGTTAGAGTTTAAAAAGAAATTACATTTCAGGCCCCTGTAGTTGTGAAATTTAAAAAAAAAAACCCTCATCAAACGGTTGTTTCTAACCCAGTTAGGCATTTGGATGAAAATGGCAAAAAGTTACAAAAGTGAGAGGGCGATTTGATACAAAAAAAAGTCATTTTGGACGAAAATGCCAAAATGCCCAAAACTCAGAGACGATTTTGTCAATTAACTCAAAACATTATTAAGGAAGCAACCTACCTATGTGAAAAAAAAAAAAAAAAAAAAAAAAAACACTTTTGAGTCACGTTTCAACCCCTACCTACACTTTTAACTTCACACTGATTTATGTTTCCTTTAGAGCATTCATATTGGACCCTTTATATTTATGTGACTGAATTTTTTATGTTATATAGAGTGGTTGTGAGTGATGGATAAAGAAAATGTTTCTGTCATAGGTAAAATTTGGAGAAAGCACTGCACACCCTCTGTGATTTTTTTTGTCTCTTTGAAAGTGGTTGTAAATGAAGGAGAGAAAATTTATTAATAAAAGTACAAAAATATTATTTAATTAAAAATAAAAGTGAAAAATAGTAATTTTTAATGTAATTATATAAGAGCAATTAAAATCGAGAGAGAAGATCAAATAGGAAGTTTAATCTTGCTAGGAAGGATAGGGAACTATCTTAGCCTTACATGTGACAAGGTTGAAAAACAAGAGGGAAGGGTATCTTGGTCCATCATACTTTAGTTTTAATTCTAAAAAAACCAACTACATTCTTCATCTTTATTATTCATCTCAACCCACCATCACTAGCCACCACCTCCTAAACCACCACCACAGCTAGCGTCGCCGCCCTACTACCGACTACAAGCATCAAAATCGTCTGATTGTTGTTTCAAACTAAAGCGATTCGATGTTCGTGTTCGTAGATCTAGGGTTTCCATAGCCTTTTTGGCATACAGACAAAGGCTGATGTAGTTTTTCATGAGAAAATGTATCATCATCATCATACTCAGTAAATCCAACCAATAGCAAAACTAAGGTAGGGTCTGAGGAGGGTACGATGTAGACAGACGTACCTCTACCCCGTAGGAATAGAGAGGCTGCTTCCAGTGAGACTCCCGGCTCGATTGTAGTTTTGCATCAAGCCTTAGACATAAGGCACATAACACTCATCAATTGACACGAATGCCGATTAGTGCATGTCACTACTACAAAAAGAGGCATTTGCTATGAAATTTTGCCACAGAAAAAAATGGTGGCAAATTTTGCTACGAGTTAGCTACGGATTTGCTACGAACGCATTTTGCTACGAATTAGCTATGGATTAGCTACGAACTTCCGTCGCAAATGAATTTCGTAGCAAAACTCATAGCAAATCCGTAGCAAAATTGACGAAATTAATATAAATCATATAATGTAGCAAAACCCGTAGCAAAATCCGTAGCAAAACCACGAAAATAAGTATTTATAAATAAACTAAAAAAAGTAAAATAAAATCTGTAGCAAAATCGATAGCAAAATTGTGAAAATAAATATAATAAAAAAAACTTAGTAAACTTGGTAGCAAAGTCCTTAACTAAATAATAAAAATAAATATCTAAAAACTAACTAAGTGAGGTTTAAAAAAACGGTAGCAAAATCGATAAGTAAATAGAGTCCGTAGAGAAATTGGTAGCAAAATCTAAAAAAAATCTTAAAAACTAACGTAACAAAAACTGTAGCAAATCCATAGAAAAAATTCATTGCAAAATAAGAAAAGGAAAGTATCCAAAAATTAATTTACTAATATCCATCGCAACATCCATAGCAAAAGACGTTGCGAAAAAAAATTAATTAATAATAGTAGTAGCAAAATCCGTAGCAAAACTAACAAAATAAATAAAAAACAATAAAAAAGATGCGTAAGAAAATCCATAAACATAAATGAACAAAATAAATATTAAAAATAATTAATAATATATACAATAGAAAAATCAAAAGCAAAAATATTAATTACTTATAAATAGTAAAACAAAAGTCAATTTACACGGACTGATGTAAACATAAATACATTTAATAAAGATATCTCATACAAATTATACGTACTAAATTAAGCATAGGGATGAGCAAATGGTGTTGGGTACCGGTACCGAATATATTTGGTACCGACTTTTGACGTTTTTGGTACCGGTATTTATCGGTTTTACCTGTAACAACCCGCACCTTCGTGCTTGTTACTCTCATTACACTCGTTACGCCTAGCACCGGGGATTCAGATCATAATGTAACTGTATTGCTTACAACGCTATTTCGCTTATATCGCATACTTTCAACAATGCTATATCGCACATCACAACACGTACACTAACGCTAACTATGACATCGCGTGAATAGTTAAGCTGCTCCCTTCGATCATCGTGATGCAATGCAATCACGCTAATGATGACATCGCGCGAGTACTTAAGCTGTTCCCATCGATCGTCGTAAAGCGTCGCCAACGCTAATGCAAACTCAACGCAATTGCTTATGCTATGACCTATTATGCAATAATAATAACAATAATATTGTTGAAACTATCTAAACGCGCACTCGCAGGCACGCGCAACTCAATCTATCGCACTTAACACGACGCTACTGTAGGATCGGTTTTAACTCCCGAACGATTGCGAACTGATACGTGTGACGTGCGGAATCCGTACATGTACGTGGATCGAACACAAGAACGTACAATAATCTGTGATTCTATTCAAAGATATGAAATCGTACAATCACGTGAATCACCTTTTGCCTTTCTCTTTCTACTTTCTCTCTCTAGCTCCAAGCTCCTCTAAATGTAGCAAATGACAAAAGTTCTAAACTAAAGGCATAAGCCTCCTATTTATAGGCAAATGATATAAGGGATTTCCCCTTATTTACAATAATGCCAACTTGCCTTTTTCACTACAAACTTCATAATAAAGTCACATTTTCTTCTATATTCTGCTACGAACTGGATTGACGGAGGCGATAGACATTACTGCACTAACAGCTACTTATATCGTTAAAACGCTTAATGTGTCCACAATGCTTAACGCAACAAAACACGTCTAATGAAGCGAAAGTTGGAAAATCAACCCGCGCAAGCTAACCGATCGAACGACCATTCGATCGAATGGACATCCGACTGGATGACCATCCGATCGGATGGCCATCCGATCGAACGACCGTCTGACCCACTTACCCTACACCGCCTTTCTCCCTCTCACACTATAAATACCCACCTGTCACATAAACTGTTCATTGATGTGACAACCTTATCCGACCAGCACGCCTTCAGGCCTTTTTCTCTCGATTCTTCGCGATTCGTGTAAGTTTTCACTCTAAATCTTGTACTTCCATCACCAGCACACATTTTCTCATCATCTTCTCTAACAAATCGTACACTCTCACCATGAAATCATCTGATTTGGGCTGTTCTAAGGTGACGTCATCACGGGTTCCGATGAACACTGTTGAGTGACCTCATCTCATCAAGAACAGTTCGAATCTAAAGGATTTCTACATGATTTTACAACTGATTTCGCCTAAATCTAAGCATTTAAAATCTGATTCAAACTTTTCTTCAACATCCTTCACTTTTCACTCAAAACCGTTAGAATCTGGAGTCGTTCAGGCTCTCTACTCATTCTCTAGTGGAGAACCGGTCTGAGAATGGATTTTTACCGAAGAGACGACCGATTCTCGGGTTAAACATGAAACTCCGTTAAGAACAGTTAAGTCTGATCGAATGGGGTGATTCCCGTCTGATCGGCTGAGCTGAATTTGGAGTGGTTTTCGTTGTTTAACACGTCGTCACACCGTCTCGGTTAAACTCATCTCACCTAACGCACCGTTACACGCTGTTCAACGCTTATGCTATCGTTCTGTGATCAGGATAATCTCTCACGCGCTCCCTTCAATCCAAGATTGTGTTTATTTCCTAAACACGAACTGTGAGTATACTTGACCCCTTTTTAAACGCTTTAATACACTTTGGGGTGTAACATACGTTTCTATCGAAAACGCACTTATCAAAACGCAGTCTATACTCTAAGCTATTATCACATGCGAATTACTAACGTACATATTTACACGTGATGCTTGATACATATGTGCTAGGACTCTTACTCGCGACGTACCACCTGAGCTAGCATCGAGTGACTTAGCTGGTACTATCTGTTTTGTAGTATATATGTTGTGTATCTCGTTTATGTATGCGGAAATTCGCAGCGCTTGTTATCTACTATGCTATTATATCAAAACTGTATACTCGCGGTACATTTTTGTACTGACATATTTTGACGTATGTTGCAGGTTAACTGCAGACTATCTCGAATCAAGCTAGGAAGTCTAGAAACTCACAATAAATCTTGGTTGTTGAATTTGTTTTGTTTGAGAGAACATGAAATCTATATAACTGTTTACTGATATATTGTTTATTAGTATGGGATAATGAACGCATTAGGAGGGGCCAATATGTAATTTTGTTTTAACAAACTTAGAACTCCGGATATGGATGGGGGAAGAAATCGACACACACTTGTGCTTGTGTATGGTCTTGTGTGAAATCAAAGGAATAAGAAGACGAGAAGAGATTCAAATTGCATGGAAAATCTGTGATTTCAAGAATGTTCATCATCCTCTAAGCATCATGTAAGTATCTATATCCTTTCTTGAACCTCCTTAGTTAGAGTTCTTGATGGGTGTTGGGTGAATTGATCCTTAGTTGGGAAGATAAAAAGAGTTTAATGGTCGAATCCATGGTATAATACCCTAATTTAGTGTCATTGGTGTCGACGACTCCATATGCCTGGCCGACAGGCCAGTCTACTGCCTACGGGCCTGTTACCGCCGATAAACCCCGTTTCTTCGTTTTCTTGATTCCGGACCCCGTAGACTCATTCCTAAGCCCCGTTAAACTTTCGTAATGTATAGAAATTGTGATTAATAATGATAACTGAAGGGAAATTATATGAATTGGGGTTAACATTAGTTAATAATGATTTGTTAAGGTCGTTGGTTAGTGTCAATTAGAGCTCAGATTGGTCAATGATAGTTGATTATGATCAATATGGTTAAATAATGGTCAATTACGCTGGTGAATCATAGTCAAACATAGTAATTTATAATCAAACATAGGTGTATATAAACCGTTATGACTTTTCATGATATACTATGACTTAATATGATACGTTTCGCCAAGAAATAATCAATGTGGGTCATACTAGATAAATCATAGTAATTCTTTGTCAAACCTTGTATTATTCCTAATAATCGCGTCTTTTTATGTTATAGTGTATTGTATTTCAGTTCCCTTTCATATGTACTAGGGGTTTAAACAAGCTAAATAATGGTCAATCATAATCAAACATAGGTGTATATAAACCGTTAAGACTCCGTATAAACCATTACTACTTTTAATGATCCATTATGACGTGATATGGCGGTTGTGGAGGGGGCCGGCTGTGGAGGGCGGCGGCTATGGAGGAGGCGGTTGTGGAGGGGGCAACTGTGGAGAAGAAAGGGGGGAGTGGCAGATTGTTTTCTTGGGCAAGGGTATACAAGTCCAATGTTCCATTAAGATGTTGAAGAGAACGAACCATTCAGATGTGAATTGTTTCATTCAGAGGTTGTTATTTGGTGAACCAAACACCCCATGTCTGACCGATTAAGAGGCCTCTTAATGGAGCCATTAATAGGCAACCAAACAGCCCCTTAGTAATTCCTTGGCAAACCTACTATATATTCCCTAATACTTGAGTATGTTTATGTTATAATGTTTGGTATTTCAACTCCCTTGCATACGTACTAGTGGCTTAGACAAGCTAGCTCGAGCTCGACTAGGCTTGAGCTTGAGCTCGTTTAACTTTTGAGAACTTGAGCTCGACTCGTTTATTATTTATTAATTAACTTATATAAACTATAAATATTTTTTATAAATATATATATATATTATATTTAGTTTATCATAATTTAAAAAAAGTGATTATTAAATAAATATATCTTTGATATATTATATCAAATTTAAATAACTTCTAGCCTCATTTAGGCTTGCGAGCTGGCTCGAGCTCGAATGTGAAGGCCAAGCTCGTTTACTAAACAAACTTATTTTTAGGCTCGAGTTAAAAGTGTTTTTAGCCGATCTAGAGTAACTCGTAAATAGTTTGACTCGTTTACACCCTTAATATCTATGTCTACCTTTAGACTACAAAGTTATATTTTTGCATTTTGTACAACGAAACTTTGAAAAGGATGTAGTAATAGTTGTAGTTATTGATAAAATGGATTATTGATAAAATGGATGGAGTAATAGTGGTAGTTATAGATAAAAGTTATAAAATGATAAAAATAAAAACGACAGAAGTTGTAAAATATATATACGTTTTATTATAGATAAAAATTATAAATTGATAAAAATAAAAATGACATAAGTTGTAAAATTTATATTTGTTCTTTAAATTAATTAATGTTATTTTATAAGATAGAGTAAATTGCAGTTTTACCCCCTGTGGTTAGGGGGCATTGGCAGGTCTCCCCCCCCCCCCCCCTAAGGAAGTAATTGCAGTTTTACCCCCCACTGTTTGGGGTTATGTCGCACGTTTACCCCCCTGACCATTTCAACGTTAGATGCTACCGTTAACTGTTAATGGTCAAGGGGCAGTTAGGTAATTTGGCTTTCATGTTGACCTGCAACCTCAATTAATCAACCATTCACCACATTGAAACCCTGAACTTAACCTAAGTCGAAATTGAAGACCTCTGCACGGCGAAACCAACCATTCTTCAACAGATACAGCAGATTTGAAGTCTGTTACGAGCATGGATGTTCGAATGTGGAAGATACGAGCTGAAGATCAGTATTTTGAACCGGGTGAAATGTACCGTAAGTGACATGCAAGTTCAAAGGGTCTGAATTTGGTAAGATGTTAACTTTTTTCGGTATTAATTTGTTGTTGATGTGTGTTTACAGGAGAAACCCAATCTCAATTTACCATTAAATTTCACCATGGAGGTAATTTTGTAGAAAACCCAAATAGGAAATACTTTGGTGGGAAGATGAGCTACATTGATCATGTAGATTTTAGAGTGTTGAATACTGATGTTTTAGAGGAGATTGTTAAGAAATTAGGATATAATGATGGTTTGTTTTTCTGCATTCATTACAAGGAACCGTATTGTTCGTTGGATTTTGGTCTTAGGACATTAAAATGTGATGTTGACTTAGAGCCTATCTTCGATCATGTGCGTCAAGGAGTCCACACCATAGACATGTATGTTGAACACCGGATGTCAAGAATATTGGAAAATACAAGTGAAGGTCCTGTAGGGGCAGGTAAAGCAATTGTTCCAGCATCATTTACAATATATAATCAGGATTATAGTATGAATGAAGATGAAGAAGAGAGTAAAGGAAGTGATGAAGAAGAGAGTAAAGGTAGTGATCCTGATTATGATCCTGATTATGAGTATGTTGAAGAAGATAATCTGGTTTATGAAATAGAGGTGGATATGCAGAGGTTCAGGGCTAATGTTGATTTTACCAGGGAAGAGTTGGATGGTTCAGGTGATGAGGATCATGATGATGACAGAACTGATGAAGGTCATGAGCCTGTTGACTTGGAGGATTTTGAAAGTGGACCGGATGACAATTCAACCCTTAGAGATAAGGTTGCTAGGAAGATAAGGAGGAGAAACAAGAGTGCTTCAAAAGGTCCAAATGATCTGCCATTCTTCATTGGTCAGCTTATTGATGACAAGAAAAAGATGAATCAGATGGTGAAAGAGTATGCTCTTAAGGCAAGGAGGGATGTTTTTATTCAAAAAAATGAATTGTTAAGGTATAGGGTAGTATGTTTTGGAAGCAATCCACCACTACTTGGTTATGTAAAAAATAAAGGAGAAGAGGGGCAAAGTAGTAAATGCACCAAAGTAGGGCAAAAATATAAGCACCTCAAAAGGCATACCAAGCCCACATGTCCTTGGGCAGTTCACATCTCAAGGAACACAGACAAGGACCGGTGGTGTGTGAAGACCATTCATAATCAACACCATTGTTTGAAAACAAGGGCCGTTTCTTTGTACACAATGAGTTCGATTGCCAAAGAGATCCAACCCATGATTGAAAGCAATCCAGACATGCCAATTCAAGCAATCCAAAGTCAACTGCTTCGGAAGCATCAACTTGATGTTTCACTACATAAGGTATTCAGAGCTAAGAGGATAGCAACTACAAAGATCTATGGTGATTACCAAGAATAGTATGGTCTGCTAAGGTCATACTGTGATGAACTTCTAAAAGCCAACCCATGTAGTACAATTAAAATTGATGTGGAGCCATGTGGGAACCCAGCTACTCCTACAAGGCAGTTTCGAAGGGTTTATTTTGGTTTTGCCTCTATGATGAGAGGATTTAAGATGATTGGGAGACCATTGCTGGGTGTGGATGGTTGTTTCATGAAAGGTCCATTCCCAGGACAGATCTTGAGTGCTGTTGGTATTGATGGGAACAATAGCATATATCCCGTTTGTTATGCCCTTGTTGAGGCAGAAACAACACAAACCTGGAAATGGTTTTTGCAACTCTTGAGAGATGACCTAGAGTGTACGGCAGACTCTTGTTTCACCTTCATCAGTGACAGACAAAAGGTAATATTTTCTTAATTGTTAATTAAAACCTTGCAAAATAGTGTCATTAATTTCATTTTGTATCACAGGGTCTTATTCCTGCTATGCTAGCCGTTTTCCCTAATGCTGAGCACAGATTTTGTTTGAGGTACATTCATGAGAATATGAAATCCAAGTGGCGTGGAGATGTTTACAAGAATTTGCTTTGGTCAGCCGGAAGGAAGACATCTATTCCATACTTTAACCAAGCAATGGAAGAAATTAAGACAACAGAACGAGCCATGTATGACTGGCTGAATGAGATCCCATTCACCGCTTGGTCAAGAGCATATTTTTCTGGAAGAGCAAAATGTGATATGTTGCTGAACAACATATGTGAGGTTTTTAACAGACAAATCGTAGGAGCAAGGGACAAGCCGATTATCACATGCCTAGAATTCATTCGGGAGTACATGACCAAGAGGATAGTGAATGTCAAGAAATTACAAGCAAAGTGTATGGGGCCACTGACTCCTCATGCCACTGAGGTCTTCGATCAGATCAAGAAACAGGCTGCTGAAATGTCTGTTTTAATGGTTGATTCGGACAAGTATCAAGTCACAGGTCCGAGATCACAGTGTGTTGTGAATGTTAAACATAAAACATGTGCATGCAGGAAGTGAGATTTGACCGGGATGCCTTGCAAACATGCAGTTGCAGCCATATGGGATATGTCGAGGAATAGCATTGATGCTGGCATACCAGAAGAGTGGGTGGATGAAGTGTATTGGCTGTCAACATGGAAGAAAGTTTATTGCAATGTCATAGAGCCAATCAACGGGCCGGAGAAGTGGACTCCTTCAGGGTGTCCAACAACACTCATCCCACCTAAGCATCATACACAAGTTGGAAGGCCAAAGAAGAAAAGAAAGAAGGCATATGGTGAAAAAGAACTTGAGAAAGATTTCGACAAAGGAGGTAAAATGACCAGAAAGGGTAGTAGCATCAGGTGTGGTAAATGTGGGAATATTGGTCACAATGTCAGGAGCTGCAAAGGACAAGGGGCTGAACAATCCATTGCTTCACAGGAATCACACACTGCCACTCAAGGTGCACCAGTTTACAATGTTGATGAGTGATGGATGGTTTGTAAGTTTAGACAATGTTTGTTAGGTTTGTCAATGTTTGTTAGGTTTGTCGACTTTGTTCAAGACAATGTTTGGTTGGTGTGTAACTTTATGTTTGGTCAAGACAATGCTAGATTTGTCAACTATGTTCAAGACAATGTTTGGTTTGGTTTGTACCTTTATGTTTGGTTTGGTCAATACAATGTTATGTTTTTATTAAAATGACCATTTTGGTCAATTGCAGCAGGTTTGACTTGTATATAAGGTCAAAATGACCATATGCTCCATTTGCAGCAGGTTTGACTAGTTTATATGGTCAAAATAACCATATTATACATTAGCAACAGCTTTGACTTGTTTATAAGGTCAAAATGACCATATGCTCCATTTGCAGCAGGTTTGACTAGTTTATATGGTCAAAATAACCATATTATACATTAGGAGCAGGTTTGCCTTGTTTATAAGGTCAAAATGACCATATGCTACATCTGCAGCAGCTTTTGACCATATGATCCATTTGCAGCCTATATCAATTTGCAGCAGCTTTTGACCATATGATCCATTTGAGTTCATTATATTGGTTTGCAACATGTTTGGATAATTGGTACAATTAAGAGGCGGAAAGTGATTCGTTTACATTACATTGCAACATTTAGTACAAAAGGTTTGTCCAACATACAAACTTAAATCCAAACAAAATGTAGCCTATTTCCAGTGACAACCATCCAAACAAGACCAATCCGAATCAGAACCATGCTCCCCTTCATATGGGTCAAAGTACGAATCATCATCTTCATCCCAATATGTGTAATCCCATGCATGTTCAAGCACTTCAGGGTCATAATCCTTTGTCGGATCTCCGAATAACTTTTCATAATCTGTTTCTTGCTCCATGTAACGTCTGAGTATTTCAGACTCTTGATCCTCAAAGTAGACATAACTGTCTGGTTGTTCGGCTGCAACGACGTCTTCATCCTTACCAACCTCTGTTTCTTCATCCTTACCAACCTCTTTTTCTTCATCCTTACCAACATCTTTCTCATTCTCAACATCCTTACCTACAGAATTACAAGAAAGCTACCAACACAAACATATAAGAAGGCTACCAACACAAACATATAATAAGAACTTGAAAAAGACCATTGCATCAAAAAGTAAGTAACTACAAAGTATAATTACAAGCAGTCAAGATACACAACCAAATCCAATTTGTCTACATTATACTACTTAACCAAAAACAGTAGAACAATCAACACCCAAGTAATCACAAAGTACATCTTCAATTTCAACACATCTCCATTCTTGTACCGACCCAACTGTTCTTTGCAGTTAGCCAAGTCAATGATTAAACCAGGCATTACCTCTCCACAAACCGGACAACCCTGTTCTTCACCTTTGTCAGCCCATCTTAGGAATCCACATCCTCCAACCTATTATCAGACATCATAAGCAACACTATCCAACAAAGTTAAGATTCAATAAGCATAAAACAGAAGAAACTTACACATCGAATATACCAACGACCAGGATTAGCTGTTGATGCTGATTGTTTCACCACTGTTTTCGCACCACATGGACATATGATGTCTGAATGTTGACTCTTGCCCTTGAATCGAAGCCCAGACGACGAAGATGATGGCATTTTCAAGGCACAGACGACGATTACGAAGATGAGGGATTGAGGGATCGATTGAAGAGCAGTTGAAGAACACAGATCAATTAGGGCTAGGGCTTATTAATGGAGAAGAAGAAGGGTAGTTTGGACATTTCAACCTAACTAACGGTAGCATCTAACGTTGAAATGGTCAGGGGGGTAAACGTGCGACATAACCCCAAACAGTGGGGGGTAAAACTGCAATTACTTCCTTAGGGGGGGGAGACCTGCCAATGCCCCCTAACCACAGGGGGTAAAACTGCAATTTACTCTATAAGATATTTAGGTAAAGGTAATATTGCTCTAAATTATTTTTATATGTTAGGCGAAAGATATATTCCCCTGTGTGCAGAAAGGGTATAAAGAAAACCCTAATATCTTTTACTCTGGCTACCTATAACCACCTACAACACTACAACGGGACGATCGGGACCTCAAGACCACGTTCACAGCCAACCTCCTTCTTTCCCTCACAACCGCTTTGTCCCACAATGCATATCCTTCGGCACCCACAATTCACAACCCATTCAACTCTCGAAATCTCTGTTTTGTTTTCTCTAAATGGTTTAGAAGAAGCCTCCGACACAAGCGATTTCAATTGGCCTACCTGCAGGTAAGATTCAACTTCGTTGATTAGTTGTTACTGTTTACTTTGTATGATATGTTGCAATCGAAGTTACTTGCTATGTTTAGATGACTTGATTTGAACTGTGTGATTCTTGAATTGCTTCTTCCAATTAGAATTTTGTGACCTAACAATGAGACTTTGGCTTAAACTCTTGAATTCAAATAACATTGTGTTGTTTATAATAATTTGTGGTTTTTTTAGAAGCCTAAACCTGGAAAGGGGTAATAGGGTGAATGTTAAACGCCTAGTATATTGGTCAATGACTTGACAATAAATAAGAATTTTATATAATTTTTAGAAATATTAATGAATTCTTGATTTTATTTGATGTTGGAACTAAAATTTGATATAAAAACCAACCCACATTTCAATTTAAAATTGAGCAATTGTGAAAGCTCCTAATAACTTTGGATCCATGGGCCACATCAATGCATTGCTATTTTACATACATGACATATTGAACAGTAAACGCGCAAAATTAAAAAGTAAAAGGAAGTCAATCATTTGACCACTTCCTGTTCTATTTTTTATCTCCATTTTTGTAGTTTTAAGGCTTTGAAAACCATCTCTAATCCAGTTGTGTTCAGCTCACCCGGATTTAAGTGTGTGCAGGTTAGGTTTGATATGTTTTACACAAAAAAATGGGTTGCTGTGTTATCCTCAATGCAGCTGTGGATGCAAACACACCCGATCAAACCCAATATAGCCCAAACTAGAAACCTAAATTACATTTCGTATCAGTTATCGGGCATACTTTCAAAGAATCCTAACCCAATTAACCTGAAGCAAACTACCCCAATCCTGATCAATACTATGCATTGGATACTATTGATTTTTACAGATTATTATATAATAGTCCTTGAGAGTATTAATAAGTTTGTTTTTTGTTGTAGAAAATATGGCACGTAGTTCAGCAGGATGTGGCGGGGGTGATGGTGGTGGTAGGGTTCAAGATGGTGGTCGAGGTAGAGTGCGAGCGCTTTTAATAGCTATGTTTTCTTATATAATTATATAAAGCTAAATTACTGATTGTTTTATGTCCTCATCACATCAAACATATAATAATTATGTTGTCGATAAATATGGAGAGGATACCAGCTTACACCCGGAAATTGACATGGAATTGTTGCCGCAAACTGTTGGAGGCAAAAAAGCAAGTAGAATGTATGGGATCGGCACTATCGCTGACCCGTGGGTCGTGAGGGTGCACAAGAGAGATGTGACAATGATAAGGTTTGTATCCTCTCTCTTTTAGTAGAAAAAAAGTCTACATTTTCATGTCATAAAGACGATCATTAGGTAATTTAAAGAATTAGGTTATGTTGAGTTAGTTTGTTTGTAATGTTCTATAACTTTTGGTGTAGTAACTTTTTTTATGTTATATTTGGTTATAATTTCCTATGATTTGTCATAACTTATTAGCTGTCATAATGGATGTTAACGGGTTAGTTTTGCTTTGGATGTTATAGGTGGAACGGTTAAAGAAAAAAATAGCGGAGTTGGTACAAGATAAGATAGAGAAACATGCTATGATGGAGAAAATTGAAGAAGGTGCAAGGTTGTATGTCGAAATGAATGAGAAAATTCAATTGTTGTCACAAAACCCGCCACCAACTTAAGATACATTGACATTTATGGTATTGCTTTTGGATAATTTGGATCTTTATCGCGTTACATTTGGTTATGTTTGAATTATTTGGATCATTATCGTGTTGCATTTGGTTATGTTTGGATAATTTGGATCTTTTGGTACGAGTTTTTAATATTTATTGTTGTGTTTGAATTATTATTCTATATGGTTTTTGTATTTATATTTAGTTTTGAGTTTTTTATGTTTTTTTTTGAGATTTGAATATAATGTTTATAATGGAAAAATATAAAACAACATAAAAAAGGAATTTATTTGAAAAATTCCAAATAAAATGCGTTCCCAGCTAAATTCCGTAACAAAATCGATAGCAAAAGCTAGCAAAATTCTGTAGCCAAATTGTAGCGAAATCGTAGCTAAATTCTGCAGCGAAGGCGATAGCAAAACGTAGCAAGTTTTGTAGCAAAAAAAGTGCGAAAGATAGTAAATTCTTGTAGCCAAACCATAGCAAGTTCGTAGTTAGATTTTGTAGCAAAAATGATAGCAAAAAGCGTAGCAAACTTCCGTAGCCAACATTTGTAGCAAAAACTACTCCGTAGCTAAAAACATATGTAGCTAAAAGTATCTGTAGCAAAAATTATCCGTAGCTAACAATCCATAGTGAAATTCCATAGCAACTTTTTTTCGTAGCGAATCCGAGGCTAAAATAGCGACGTCATTTTTTGTAGCTAAAATCATCGCAAACATAATTTTCGTAGCAAGTTAATTCGCGACGGGACTTGTAGCTACGGACCAATTCTGTAGCAAATCCGTAGCGAAATGGGTGTTTGCTACGGATTTGCTACGGATTTGGCCGTAGCAAATGCCTATTAATCATCCGCCTCTTTTAACGTTATTTTCACGAAATTAGTAAAATAACATTAGAATTAGTGCACTTTCACTTTTGCCCCCCGAGCGCCCACACATATATACATTATATGCGCATAGCGCAAGCGGGGCCGTCAGGAGAATATATATATGCAATCTAATATTCCTCAAATTCGCGTCTACTCCTAGTTATTTTATTATTTTGCAACTTCTTTGATTAGTTTCTAAAACGCAATAAATACTTTAAAACATAATCTATTGATTATTGAAAATGTATAAAACACAATGAATTCTTTGATTATTGATGATTATTGAAAATGTATAAAACACAATGAATTCTTTGATTATTCAAAATGTATAAAACGCAATGAATTCTTAAAACATAATAAGTTGTTATTGAAAATGTATCCAAATAAATGATTATTTTTTAATGTGTTTTTTAACACATCTATTTTATTGCGTTTTTGTACTATGTTTTATAAAACACATCAATGCGTTGCGTTTTATTGTGTTTTAGCCCATTGCGTTTTAAAACACAACGAAAAAACACATTTTTTATTGTTTTTAATCTATTGCGTTTAAAAAAAGAAAACATTTTCTTTTGTGTGTTTTTTGTCAATTGCTTTTTAGAAAAAAACACATTTTTTGTGTTTTTAGTCTATTTTGTTTTAGAAAAAAAAAACATTTTCTTTTGTATTTTTGTTTATTGCGTCTTAGAAAAACACATTTTTATGTGTTTTTTGGTCAAATGCGTTTTAGAAATATACATTTTGAAGTGTTTTTAGTCCATTTTCTTTTAGAAAAAAAAAACACTTTCTTTTGTATTTTTTGTTTATTGCGTTTTAGAAAAACACATTTTTATGTGTTTTTTGGTCAAATGCGTTTTAGAAATATACATTTTGAAGTGTTTTTAATCCATTACGTTTTAGGCAAAACACATTTTTATTTTTTAGTCCATTGCGTTTTAGAAAAAAAAAACAATTTCGTTTGTGTTTTTTTTTATCTATTGCGTTTTAGGAAAAACACATTTTTATGTGTTTTTTGGTCCATTTCGTTTTAGAAAACACACATTTTGAAATGTTTTTAGTCCATTGTGTTTAAGGTAAAACACATTTTTTTGTGTTTTTAGTCCATTGTGTTTTAGAAAAAAAACTTTATTTTGTGTTTTTAGTCCATTGTGTTTTAGAAGGAACACTTTCTTTTGTGTTTTTAGTCTACTACGTTTTAGAAAAAAATCATTCTTTTGTGTTTTTCATCAATTACGTTTTAGAAATAAAACATTTTTTTGGGATTTATGATCATTACGTTTTAGAAATAAGACATTTATTTTTGTTTTTTGTCCATTGCGTTTCAGAAAAAAAAATCATTTTTATGGTTTTTGTCCATTGCGTTTTAAGCAACTGGGTTTTCGATTTGGTTTTTTTTTTTTTGAAAGTATAGCAATAGTATACTCGTTTTAAAGATAAAATAACGCTCTTTTTTTGTGCATTTTTTATAAAAAAATAATGTCGTATGAAAGAGTTATTAACGTTTAAAAAGTGAGGGGAATTGGAGTAGAGAGAAATTATTGCCTTGGATTGACTAAAATGGCCGTAAACAAAACCACGCGCCTCTTTTTTCTTCTTCAATTTCACTCATTTAATCTTCGACCTTGATTAATAAATAGATGATTAAGATTACTTTCTAGCATTTCTACCCAAATAAAATTTCTATTATATCCTGACCCTTACAATTGAACCTTCATCTTTATATGGGTGCATCCTTTATATATTTTAGAGTTGTTGTGAGTGGATGAAAGAGAAAATGTTACTATTCATTAGTAAATTTAATGGTTATTGTTTACCGACTAATTATTTAATAGTTTTTTAGACTTGTGTGAGTGGATGAGAGATAAAACTTAATGATAAAAATAAAAAAAATATTATTTAATTAGAGAAAAGCAAAAATAATGTTTTTTAATATAGTTATAGAGACAGGGTAAATAATCCATTTTGATGCTCTAAATATAAATAGAGAATCCAATTTAAATGCTCTTAACTAACTACATTTTAAAATATATTAAAAATAAAACGACATTTAAAATATATTTTAAATTTTGTAGGTGTATATAATGACCTTTGAGTAAATTCAGCCCCCATACCGAAATTCATATATTTCCGGCGGTATTGAAATGAATGGCGAATGCGGGTGACGCCGGTTCGTTTTAGATTGGAGACAATGTTTTACTGATTATTCGATTGTCATACCTTTGGACAGGTGGAGGTTGGGTTTCCACGCATCTAAGAAAGCGAAGGGGCTGGCGGCGATCGAGTAGTCGATCTTGATTTGATTATAACGGCCGGTGTCACGACGATTGTCATTCCGTTAAACAACTGTAAAGAACATCGTTTTATGTAATTTAGAATAAAAAAAAAATAGTTTGTCTTTTTCCGTCGGCGGATGTCCCACAATAATATATCATGTGTCATTCTTGTCAAATTTATTATTAATCCTGTCCCACATTCCCACTTGTCTTCGTTCATATTTTATGTTAGTTTAGGTTTTATTCTTTTTTCTCTCTCACACACTCAAAACATATATATTTATATTTATATTGGAAAGAGTTTATTGCTCGGATAGTCCTTGTGGTTTAACGTTTTTTCACATTTAGTCCTCACCTTTTGAAAATAGCAGGTATGCTCCCTATGGTTTGTTATTTTGTTACTTGGATAGTCCCCTGAGTAGATGTCAGTTAGTTTGGAAATAACAGGTATGCTCCTTATGGTTTGTTATTTTGTTACTCGGATATTCCCAGGAGTAAATGTCAGGGGACTATTCGAGTAACAAAATGACAAACCATAGGAAGCATACCTGCTATTTTCAAAAGGTGGGGACTAAACGTGAAAAAACGTGAAACCACAGGGACCATCCGAGCAATTAACTCTATTGGAGAAGAGTAAAACGAAACCCACTTGAGTTGAGAAAACTAAAAAAATCTTTATAAAAACCCCATATAATATTTTTATTTTTTTCTAAAAAATAGAAAATGTAACATGTATATATTTGAACATTTTTGTAAAAGAAAAACAAAAAAGCGCCGAGTTGTTTATTTTTTAACAAAATGTTAAAAGTTTCATGTTACATAATATATATGTCCAAAAAATGAAACATACAAATTTTGAACATTTAAAAAAATACTAAACGCTTTTTATATTTTTTTATAAAATGTTCAAATAAATTTATGTTACATTCCCTGTTTTTTTAGAAAAAGTTAAAAATGTAACATAGGGTTTTCCTGAGTTTTCGTTTTACCTTCACCTGTGTGTGTGTGTGTGTATATATATAGAAACGAGATCAGGAGAAAACGGTTGTAAGTGTTAAAACCGTGAGAATGATTTTCATCCATAAGATTTTTGTGATTTGTGGCTAAGATGATGCAGTGACATTTTTGAAATAATGGAAACCTTAGAACTATCAGGAGGGGTAAAATTGAAAGATCCAAACAAGGGTGCACATACTAATCATATGCCATTTTCCCACATCATATTTAAACGCTAATAACTTTTTTATACGTGATTATTTTTCTAAAAAAAATTACACCATAAAACTCAGCATTTTTTTTATCTTTCCAACGAGTATACTATTAATATATTTTTGAACTAGTTTTTACGGCATTTTCAACTAGTTTTTTATGACGTTTTCAAAACTGAGTGTTTTTATGGCGTTTTCAACTGAGTTTTCATGCGTTTTTTTTTTCTTCTGAAGTATGTGTTTTATGGCGTGTAACACCCTAAAAACGGGTTTGGTAATCAAACCACGTTAATTCCAAAAGACGGGTAAAGTGCTATTAGCGGTAAAATTAAACCGGAAAATATTAGGATTTATATAACTAAACCTAATATTTAATAAAAATGGGATGTCTACCTACCATTGGTTGAATTTTCATATAATAACAGTTACCACGCAAGCATCGGCATGACTCCGTACGAGATTCTTTACGGTAGAAAATGCCGAACCCCGGTGTGTTGGGATGAGGTTGGTCTGCGAGAACTTGCACATAAGGATATAGTCCGAATCACGAATGAGAAAATCGACTTTGTCCGAGCTCACTTGAAAGCAGCTCAGGATCGACAAAAGTCGTATGCAGACAAACGAAGGAGACCGATTGAGTTTCAAGTTGGTGATAAGGTGATGCTGAAGGTATCACCGTGGAAGGGAATAATCCGGTTTAGAAAAAGGGGAAAATTAAGCCCAAGGTTTATTGGGCCATTTAGAATCATTGAACGAGTTGGTAAGGTCGCATACCGTCTCGAATTACCCGAGGGAGTGGAATACATAGCACGTTCCATGTATCACATCTCCGGAAATATCTAGCTGACGAAACAACTTATATCCACTACGACAACATCGAGGTGGATAATAGTCTCAACTACGCAGTGAAGCCGATTGTGATTTTAGATCGCAAGGTGAAGAGTTTGAGGAACAAAGAAATTAACCAAGTAAAGGTCAAATGGGAACACAGGAAGGGTTCGGATACCACATGGGAGTCCGAAGAGGAGATGCTACGGCTCTACCCTACATTATTCGGTACGTGCTTTGGTTTCGGGGACGAAACACTTTTTAATGGGGGTGGACTTGTAACACCCTGAAAATATAAAAGTTTATATTAGAATTATAAAGTATTAAATAAACAAGAACAAACTAACTAGGAATAGATAACCCAGTTAGATACGAGTCTTGAGATGCCATATAAGTGGATTAAAACACCTAAATTATAAATTAAACAAAAGTTGAGGGACTTAAGTTGTTAAAATGAAAACTTGAGTTATTAAAACAAAATAACCTACACCAAACACACACTTAGTGTGTGTCTGGTCGATCATAAACACAGGGGCAAACAAGAACTCCCCCACCAAACCCTAACTTGTGACAAATTGATCAAATTGGAGGCTCAAATCAGTTACAAATCGATTTTCAAGCATGAATTAATGATCACCTTGTTGAAGGGATCATAAGGTTTGCAAAATCTTGATGTTTTGAGTCATCTTAAATTCTAGGTTAATTGTGAAAATCGAATTTTAGCTTGATTATGTGATGATTAGATGAAACTTGTAATGAAAACAAGTTTAAGAAGTGAATCCTAGTTGATAATTAGCAAGAATCATGTTTTAAATTCTGAAAATTATGATAACCCATTCATGGGTTAAATGGGTTTTCGCAAAGAGATGAACACAAGAAATTGGGTTATTAGAAGTAGTATTACTTGAATCCTCTATGATAATTTTGAGATTTGTATGCATTCTTGACATGAGGAAATCGAAATATGTGATTGAAATTTGTGAAAATAACAAGTCATGAACTTGATTTTAACTATGTGAAAATTAGACCCGCTAGGTGTTCGTTAAAATGCCTAAGTGAGGATTAAAATGTTAAAAATCGGGTAAAACACATATTTGATTATTATAGTGAATTATGCGTTAAGGATTATGAAAAGAGTTCTAAATTGGTTGTGAATTGAACTCTTTAGGCAAAGAATCCAGATCGTCTAGTGGACAAGCCGGAGGGGATACGCGCTTGAAGGGGGTACTATAAAGGTATGCGACTTTGGTTCCGTTACATTACGTATAAACATTTGGTTTTAGCATGTTAACGTTGTCATTATGTAGTATATGCGTTTGACGTGTCATTAAAGTGGTGAAGTCCACTCGACACTCAAACGGGTTAAAATATTGGTTAGGAATGGTTTGGCTTGACATTTAAGTAAGGATTTTCACTTGTCAACCAAACGGGTCAAAACTATGTTTTTATGTCGATCTTGCGCGAAGAGACTTGAAAGCCTCATAATGCGCTAGTGCTAGATAGAAATTTTGTAAAGAATGGTTATACTAAGTTAAGTTTATGAATCTGTGTTATCGGGTCGAATGATTGAAACTAGTTGCCAGAATTGCATAAAGTGGCAATGCTTGAATTTATAGCAAACAAGCCTGAAATTCGTATATGAGCGTAAAGCCATGTAATGGTACGGATGGGCTAAGAATTATAAGCCCGGGGAATGGGTAAATAAGACTAGAATGCCAAAGAATAGATTGGCAAACAATTGCACACAATAGCTAATGGGTCTAATAATCAAAACAAGGATTGTGAGGGCTATTCATTCACAATCCTGGTTTCGTTAAGTGAAATTTATATAGTTAGATCCGTAATTTTAATACGGACATATAGGAAAAAGAATCGGCTAAAACGGACATGTAAATCGAAAGTTATGATAGTTTAAAGTTTGACAAGGAAAATAAAATTGCTGGGCAAACATACAGCACCAAACAGCAACCCTTCTGCCGAAATGAAGCCGTCGCGCTACGCGACGCCAAACTACAATCACCGTCGCATCACGTGACGATCGTCGCGGGCCACGAAAGCTTGGCTCTGATATGTCGCGGGGCGCGACAGACCCTAATTGTAGAGATTTTGTTTGTTTTTCGTTGTTTAGCAATATAACTTGAATTTATTTGATAATATAATTTCAAAACTAATAATTGATGTGGTTTTGACCTTAGGTAATGCTCGTTTCATTGTGGATGTCGATCAAGCAAGGGAATCAAGAACCGAACACAAGTTTTGAATGCTTCCGTGCTAATCTAATCTAGTTCAAACCACGTTGTTTTGTAAACACTTCTATATGTTGAATATTTTAATCTAGTTAGTTAACTATGTTTAAACTCTATAATGAAGTACATCTTAGTTTATTAACTAAGTTTTGAAAGTATCGAAAGCACTTTCGCCATTGTCAGTGTTCCAATGACCAAAAGGTAGAATTTGCTTCAAGTGTCTTTCAAAAGAGAGCACTCACATGGTGGAATGGAATTATGAGGGATCATGAAGCGGAAGAAGCCTTGGCATTAACTTGGGAAGAATTTAGAAATCTTATGATGAAAGAATTTTGTCCACGAAACGAAATTGAAACTGAATTCTATTACCTTAAACAAGATAGTGGTGAAAATCGTGCCTACACTGATCGGTACGAAGAGTTGATCCTACTCTATCCCACTATGGTCACGCCCTTAGATCGGGCCATTGTGAAATACATTGTTGGCCTACCTGATCCGATCCAAGATATTGTCACTGGTAGCAAACCAGCTACTGTTAGGGAGGCTATCGAACTAGCGACAACCCTAACTGACTCAAAAGTCAGGAAAGGAAAACTTTTTCACAAGGGTGATAAGAAACAACCTCATAAGGCTGCCCAAGGGAAACCTATGAAAATGAAAGCCGAACCCTCCAAAAATTCAAAGAAGCGTAAAGCTTCAAAGAATTTTACAGTTATTGCACCAATTCCACTAAATCAAGTACCCGTTGAGGGATTTTATTTTGGAAAACAACCTTTGTGCAATCTTAAAACTATCACCACCAAGCTAACTCTCCATGCCGTCAGTGTACAATTTGTGGTCTTCAAGGCCATCTAGCCACGACTTGTTTCATCCAAAACCAAGCTACCCCTACTCAAGTTTGCCCTCGTTACCCAGCTGGAGCATATTTCAATTGCTGTGATCCAAATCATTTCAAACGAAACTGCCCTAGGCTTGCTAATGCTGACTTAGCTCATGAACGTGCGTTGAATGTTAATGAGGCTCAAGCTGATGACAAAACACTTAAGATCATTTAAACTTTACATTCTCTGTTTGTCATCCAAAAACGATGAACATCTCTCAGTTTTTTTTGTAATGACATACCTATTTCAAGAGATTTTTCTCATTCTTGTTATTCGTATTTCATTTACAAATTCCACTATGATTACACGTATGTGTAATATACAACTATATGCCGACTTCAAGGATTCTGTTATTTACAAAATTGAACAAATCTCATAATTTCTCCCATTATGATCGCACCTAGTGCGTCCACACAAATCTATACAAATACTATGAGCTCGTTTATATGCAAAATACGTATTACAATTCATGCTAGAATGAAATGCATACTACCAACTTGGCTAGTGTGAAACAAATGATGCTATTATTTCTAGTATGAGACACGTATTGCTTCGATTATGACTACTTATTTAATACAAACACTTTCTTTGACCCAATTGTTTGTTTCCCCACTTAACAAGATGAGCTGTGTGGACCATGCAACGAAATGAATAATT
The DNA here is from genome assembly GCA_030545235.1 of Helianthus tuberosus. Classification (NCBI taxonomy): domain Eukaryota; kingdom Viridiplantae; phylum Streptophyta; class Magnoliopsida; order Asterales; family Asteraceae; genus Helianthus; species Helianthus tuberosus. The sequence continues at coordinate 21,978,330 of CM060420.1, read as the reverse complement.
ATGGGTGCATACATAATTATGAAGTTTGATGCATGGAAATCATAGTAACCCTTGTTAGGTATGGTGGCATAATGTGACAACAGTGCCTACAGTTATCACTAACTAATCCCAAACAAAATTCGTGAACAATAAGACCTTGTGTTTTATTTAGTGGATTGTGTAATTATCTATGATATTTGCATATATCAATCCTTGTTCAAATTCAAACCCTTAAACGCTTTCTAGAAAGTTATACGCAAACTGATGCGTAAACGTAATCAGTTTAACGCGACAAACACCCTGGAACAGCAACACAAGCTCAACAAACCTTAAATAACCTTTACATAACTTAGAAATAAGTTTTGAAGGGTTTGGTATGGCAAAAACAAGTTTATTCGCTCACAGGGACTATTTGCGTCAAACTGCAAAAGTCTGCCGTTTCGTATAGCAACGTACATTCCAGAACATGATCATAAGCTAAACATACCCTAAATAACCTTAACATAGCTTAGAAATAAGCTTTGAGGGGTTCGGTATGCGAAAATGCGCTTATTTGATCACAGGGACTAAAAGCGTAAAAAACTGCATAAGTTTGCATTTACGCGCATATCTTACGTTCTGACCACATCCGGACATCCAAAAATATTTTGTAGTCACTAAAATATTTTATTTTAGTGATAGGAATGCAAAAATACAATTCGTCGCTTAATTTGGATCGTTTTCGCGTCCGTTAATTAACCGAATAACGCGATCGTACGACCAAACAAACCGACATCCGTGATATTTCCAAGCATATTTTAAGTCCCCTATACTTTAACGTCCTTGTAGAGCCTTGAAAATGGCTTAACGGAGGTTAAATACGTCAAATATGCATATATGTGTGTGTAGGGACTGAACATGTTATTTTTGAAACTTCTTTACCTGCTCTCGCGCTGCGCGACGGCCAAGGGGCCATCTGTCGCGCCACGCGACAGCCCCCTGTCGACAGAAACATAATAACAAGCTTCCAACTGGTTTCTTGGTGGTTTCCTTGATGATTTTCTTCGTTTTGGAACCAAGTTAAGTATTCCCCAAGACTTTAAACCATGACCACACATTTGTAGGGCTAGGATCTTTCCTTGAAGCCCACACATTCCACATGTCATGATCCTACAAACTTCCAAAAAGTATAAATAGGCTAGATTTCTCATTCATTCCTTGCTCATTCTCATCTTTCTTCTCTCTAAAACTCTAAGTGGAGGCTACCATCAATTGGAGGCCACCTACCTGAGTTTTCTAGTGCATCTTTCCAGCCTTAGAACATTTTGTAAGTGTTCTTTCATGGCTAGTTATTATTTTCAGCAATTAAAAGCTGAAAGTCAAACAGTTTGACTAACAGTTTGACTTACGGGTTTGACCATGAATTGGTTAAATCAAAGTTCAATTGAACTTTGCAACGTGATCGTAATCACGATGGATATAATCCTTAGCGATTTTACCTACTGATTACCACGTTGACTAGTCGTAGTGACGAGTCAAAGTTTCGGTCAAAATGCGCATTCACGTGCATTTTACGACAAAACTATTTTTAGGTATCAAAACACTTTGTTTTGATACCAAATCAATTTTCTAACTTAGTTAAACATGTTTAACTCGTGACTACTAGTTTAGTGCTTGTTTAGCGTCGTAAGTCAAGTGGTCTCGACAACCGCTTAGACTTTCGAACCTGACCTTTTTGGTCGATCATTAGGATCCGACCAAACATATTTTGTGACCATAGTTATATAGGGAATAACCTACTGAGGTTATACCTTAGGGTCACCTTGATTGGTTATTTATTCGTTAAGACGTTATTATGCCCATTAAAAACGACCAAAATGCCCTTTTTGAGCATAAATTCATTTTTAACATATGAAATCAAACTTTGGACATCTAAACTGATTTAATAACATTTTTAAACATGGTTGGGCATGTAAGACTTAGCAAATGACATAAATAACCAAGCGACCTTATATTTACGCAAACGACACGTTAAAGTAGTTTAAACTACCGTAACAAGTCGAAACCGGTCAAAATCACTTAGGATAAAATTCTAATCAGAATGTTAGGTCTATTAAATCATGATATATGAGTTCCAATACTCATTTGATTTATAGAACCTCATTCTATCCTATCCTCCGGTTTAGGATCTGATTATTAACATTGTTACCTATACTAGGTGCCGTTTGATTCCGTGATTTCTTAAGCTTTAATTGGTCTTTATACCAAGACTATTAAGAAATCCCAAGTGAGTACATAGTCCCCTCTTTTACCGTTTTCAAATATTTTGGGGTGATACACATGTGCCTACTTGTTACTTTCATGTTTTCATGCTTTTCATGACATATGCTTGCTATGTTCAACTAGTACACATATAGTACATGATTTCAATTATGTTTTGCTATGTATGTTGACTGAGCATACTAGCACATTGATTTCAAGGACCCATTTTGCTTCATAGGTTGACTTAGCATATCTAGCACCTTGAATTCATAAACATTCCTACTTTGTATGTTTACTTAGCATACTTAGTACATGGTTTACAAAGACATCTTACATGACATGCTCTTATTGATTATGATATTTTGGTATGTTAAACGAGACTAGATACATTCATTAACATTATCCCGACGACCGGTAGTATCTATGGTTTACCATAGGTTTGATAACCTCATTCCCGCTTCCTAGTTTGTTTGGGAGTATCCATCTGGAGAATGACAGAACCCGATGAACATTGAAAAACCTGTGTCTTTATAAGGGTTTATTTGACAAATGACAAGGCTTGAATGAATTCGTTAACAAACCATATAAATGTTCATATCGATAAAAGCATTGGAATTGCAAAGCATAACATTTGATATAAACTTAGGTTTATTCAAAGACATTGTTTTGTACTTTATACATATGGTTTGAGTAAATACTCTTTATTCACCATACATGACATTTTCGTTACACATAGACATTATACATATGGTTTGAGTAAATACTCTTTAGTCATCATACATGGCAATTGGGTACACATTGACATTATACATATGGTTGGAGTAAATACGTTTTACTTTCCATACAAGACATTTGATTATACAAGACATTGTTTACATTTGACATTGAACATTGTTTACACATAAAATTTTGACATTTGTTTGACAATACATTTTTGGTGGTTATTTGGTAGGTGATTTAAATAACGAGGCGTGTGTAATATGATAAAAGCATGGTGGATACGCCGCTGATACTTCCTATATATAAGTGCTTTTATGATATTACACATCGAAACGTTATTTAAAGCACTTCGACAAAGACAGAGACATGATACATTTTATACAGAAACATGACATATTTTTCACAAGGCATTGTTTTACATATAACATATTTTGTACAAGAACATGATACTTTTTATACAAGGACATGACATATTTTATACAAAGACCTGACATCTTTTTTTTTTTACAAAAGACATCATTTGGTTATTTATTTAACCATTCATTATTTCTTTTAAATCATTTGATTTTAACATTGATTTTCATATGATTTTACAAAAGAAAACATTTTTACAAAGGTTCATGGCTACTTTTAGTTAAACATTTCTTTTAACAAAATCAAAGCCATGAATCCTCAACAACAAAACCTATGTTACTCACAGGCATTTTTATGCTGACGTACCTATTTTCACATGTGTTTCAGGATCATACGTTTGACTATGAGCATGCTTCACATAGGGCGGACTTGGGCCTTAGTGACTTTAAAACCTACAAGACAATTGTTGTGAAATAATTGTATTCTCTAAAACAATGTAAACTGTTAATTCAATAAAATAAAACTTTATGAGCCATGTGTTACGAAACAATTTGTAACGTGACTCCCCAATATTTTCCGCCGCGTGTTGTTGTATGTTACGCGATTGGGGTGTTACAGATTGGTATCAGAGCCATGGTTATAGAGAATTAGGTTATTAGTAATGCTTCTGACCTAGACTATAACCTTTCTAGGACCCTAACACAAGTTATCTTGTGTTTAAAATAATACCATCACCTATCCTTAGGTGATTACCAAAAACAAATCCACAAGTTCATTTTGAAAATTAATCATCTATCCTTAGATGATATTTTTGGGCTTCTTGCCTTTAAAATTATCAAAATCTCGTCAAAGTTTGGGCTTTAAAATGTGAACATATGCAATCCGGAAGGGTGGGTGCCTGTACCCTGAGTTTTCTGTCTAAGGCTAGAGTGTTCGTACAAATCCGCATCATCGGACCAGTCACTCTTACCTGGGAACTCTTAGGGTGAGTGTCCACCTATAGGCTAAAGCATATCTTCGTGATACATTATAAAGACCCATTTACTTTGATTAGTTATCGTGTCGTTTGTTTGTTCTAGGTAACGAACAAATGATCACAATCATTATGCTTCGTCGATATTCTTAACATCCAGTTTTGATTATCCAAATATCATCTCACTCATCTTCTCTCATTTCCTTCTCTTTTAGAGTGCCTCCCTGTCGAAATGCTGCTCAGGACACCGAAATGGCTACCATAATAGCTCAGCAAATTGCTGTTGTGCTACCTAATCTCATAACTCAAATAAACCAAGCCAACAACAACAACAATGCACCTGTTCCGTGCAACTATAAACAATTTACCTCAGCTAAACCACTCAAGTTCAGTGGTTCTAAGGGAGCAACTGGGCTCCTGCAATGGTTTGAGAGTATTGAGAACACATTTCGCCATGCCCAATGTCCAAATGAGCGCAAAGTATAATTTTCATCAAGTGTGTTCCAAAAGAGAGCACTTACGTGGTGGAACGGAATTATGAGGGATAGGGGTGCAGATGTTTCACTGGCACAAACATGGGATGAGCTTCGCGCTCTAATGATGAAGGAGTTTGGTCCTCATCATGAATTATGGGCACTCGAGAATGAATTCCACGATCTAAAACAAGATAGTGGAGAACATCGTGCCTACACCGATCGTTACGAGGAGTTGAGCTTGGTATGCCCTACGATGGTTACACCTTTAGATAAGTCAACCGAAAAATACATTGATGGCCTTCCTGATCTGGTTCAGGATATAGTCACTGGTAACAACCCTGCAACTGTTAGACAAGCTATCGAGTTAGCAGCTACTTTGACTGAATCTCAAATCAGGAAAGGGAAACTATTCCGCAAGGGTGACAAAGAACAAACTACTAAAACTATACAAGAGAAACCCAAGGAAATCAAAGCTGAACCTTCCAAGAAATCTAGGAAGCATAAGGCTTCACAAAACCTTGCTGTGGTTACTCCACCTAACCAAGCTGTTTCCAACCAACCAGCTCAACCTCCTGCTAGGAAACCATACAATGGAACTGCACCTCTGTGCAACCAATGTAACCTTCATCATCATGCCAGTGTGCATTGTCGCAAATGCCTACATTGTGGACTTATTGGTCATACAGCTAAGGTTTGCCGAGTTGCGACTACACAAAATCAAGTTGTTAACAACGCTGCTTAACGACGTGCTCTTAACGCTGGAGTTAATGAGGCTCGTGCCAACAACAAAGCAGTTACAAACAACTAGGATTTTATATTTCAATTTCGTTTGTTATCCAAGACTCATGTACATTTTTTCTGTTGGTTTGCAATGATATCAGTATTCCTTTACAAAATTTCAAATTTGACATGCTTGTTCATATATGCGAAATGTGCAACTATATATCAAAATATGGAGTCTTCATTCTTTACAGAATCAAACAAATTTCGTGATACATTCCATTTGTGTTTTGCACATTTCCTACCAAATCTATGAACCCGTCTATCCGTGAAACCCGTACAAGGGTAATGACTAGTGGAAAACACGTAAGACGCACACATTGTTACAATTGTTGAAACAAAGCACCATTCTTTGACCATGTCCATAATTTGTCACTTGGCAAGATAAACTATGTAGACTATGCAACGAGTTAAGTAATTATGGGTGCACACATAATTATGCGACTCGATGCATGGAAATCATAGTGAGTCCTGCCAGGTGTGATCTAGGGTGATTAGATAACGAGACGAATGTAATACAATAAGAACATGGTGGACACGCCGTTGGTACTTCCTATATATAAGTGTTCTTATTGTATTATCGATCGTAGCATTACCCAAATCACCTGAGGATTTTATACCCATATGTGTTAACTTAAACAAAAGTCATCTATATTCATTTCCGTTTCGGATGAAGTATCCACTAAGGAAAAATGAACTAGCTACTCATTTTTCGCTTCTGAAAGAAATATCCATTAGGAAATGAATACTCCATTCAAAAACTATATTCATTTTCATTTCTGCTGAAGTATCCATTGAAGAAAATGAACTATCCATTCATTTTCTCTTCTGAAGAAATATCCACTGAGGAAAATGAATAAATTCATTCCGCTTCTGAGGAAGTATCCACTGAGGAAAATGAATTATCCATTCATTTTCGCTTCTGAAGAAATATCCATTGGGGAATGAATAATATTGTATTGATTCTTTCATTTCCACTTCTGACGAAGTATCCACTGTGGAAAATAAATTATCCATTCATTTTCGCTTCTGAAGAAATATCCATCGGGGAAATGAATAATCTCTACAATTATCCTTCATTTCTACTTCTGACGAAGTATCCACTGAGGAAAATGAATTATCCATTCATTTTCGCTTCCGAAGAAATATCCACCGGGGAAATGAATTATCTATACAATAATCTTTCATTTCCACTTCTGACGAAGTATCCACTGAGGAAAATGAATTATCCATTCATTTTCGCTTCTGAAGAAATATCCATCCAGGAAATGAATATTCTTTACTACAATCCTTCATTTCCACTTCTGACGAAGTATCCACTGAGGAAAATGAATTATCCATTCATATTCGCTTCTGAAGAAATATCCATCGGGGAAATGAATAATCTAGACGACAATCCTTCATTTCCGTTTCTGACAGAAGTATCTATTGAAGAAAATGAATTATCCATTCATTTTCGCTTCTGAAGAAATATCCATTAGAGAAATGAACAATCTATACTATAATCCTTCATTTCTACTTCTGACGAAGTATCCATTGAAGAAAATGAATTATCCATTCATTTTTTTTTGCTTCTGAAGAATTAACCATTGAGAAATGAACAACTTGTACACTCCTTCATTTCCATTTCTGATAAAAGTATCCATTGAAGAAAATGAATTATCCATTCATTTTCGCTTTTGAAGAAATATCCATTGGAAATGAATAACCTATTCATCTTTCATTTCCACTTCTGACGAAGAATACATTGAGGAAAATGAATTATCCATTCATTTTCACTTCTGAAGAATATCCACTGCGGAAATGAAACACAAATCCTTATAGAATCCTCCTATCTTAATAGTCAGATTCTTAAAGGGACACTTAAAGTACTATTTTTAAATCCTTGATTGGATTTCTAAGAACGCTTTACAAGATACAGAAACAAAGAGCCAAATCCTTACAAGATCTTTTTATCATAACAATTAGACTCTTAAAGGATACTCACATAACTATTGGTTGATTTGGCTTTTACCATTAATCGATCCCTCATTCCCACTTCCTGTATTAATCATGGAAGTATCCATTAGGGGATGAGCATCATAGGTATAACAGCCCATTCCCACTTCCCGCAATATCTGAGGAAGCATCCACTAGGGAATGATAAAGTTATGCCTTACGTGGAGATCCTTGATGAGTTATTCTATGCAAGTAGATGAAACTCTAGATTCCGGGCGAGACAATTGCTTGACACAAGTTATACAAACAAGCTCCTACGAATAAATTTCGGGACAAAATTTCCTAAAGTAGGGGAGACTGTGACAACTGTGCCTACAGTTATCACTAACTAATCCTAAACAATTTCATGAACAATAAGACCTTATGTTTTATTTAGTGGATGTGTAATTATCTATGATATTTGCATATATCAATCCTTGTTCAAATTCAAACCCTTAAACGCTTTCTAGAAAGTTATACGCAAACTGATACGTAAATGTAATCAGTTTAACGTGACAAACACTCCGGAACAGCAACACAAGCTCAACATACCTTAAATAATCTCTACATAACTTAGAAATAAGTTTTGAAGGGTTTGGTATGGCAAAAACAAGTTTATTCGCTCATAGGGACTATTTGCATCAAACTGCAAAAGTCTGCCGTTTCGTATAGCAACGTACATTCCGGAACATGATCATAAGCTAAACATACCCTAAATAACCTTAACATAGCTTAGAAATAAGCCAGGGGTTCAGTATGCGAAAATGCGCTTATTTGATCACAGGGACTAAAAGCGTAAAAAACTACAAAGGTTTTCATTTACGCGCATATCTTACGTTCCGACCACATCCGGACACCCAAAAATTTTTTGTACTCACTAAAATATTTCATTTTAGTGATACGAATGCAAAAATACCATTCGTCGCTTAATTTGGATCGTTTTCGCGTACGTTCGACTTTCATCGTAATTAACCGAATAATGCGATCGTACGACCAAACGAACAGACAGCCGTGTTATTTCCAAGCATATTTCAAGTCCCATATACTTTAAATTCCTTGTAGAGCGTTGAAAATGTCTTAACAGAGGTTAAATACGTCAAATATGCATATATGTGTGCAGGGACTGAACATGTAATTTTTGAAACTTCCTTACCTGCCCTCGCGCTGCGCGACGGCCAAGGGGCCATCTATCGCGCCACGGGACAGCCCCCTGTCGACAAAAACATAATAACCAGCTTCCAACTGGTTTCTTGGTGGTTTCCTTGATGATTTTCTTTGTTTTGGGACCAAGTTAAGTATTCCCCAAGACTTTAAACCATGACCACACATTTGTAGGGCTTGGATCTTTCCTTGAAGCCCACACATTCCACTTGTCATGATGTGTCACACCCCGAAATATCAGAGCATTGGCGTGACCGGACTGGTATCTTCATTGCACAGCGAAAGCAAATAAGCTAAGTCTTTTAGAAAATTGAACGCCCACTAAGTACTCGACTCTTCATGGTTCTCCTATTCCAACCGTTCCTTATCTTTGAAATGTAACCTGAGAAAGAAACATGCGAAAAATCAACACAAAGTTGAGCGAGTTCATAGTTTGTTTGTAAAAGATTTGAAATAAATCTTTTGAGTTAATTACATAGTTAGTCCCTGTGGTTTGCACAAAGTAACATACTTAGGTACTAATAGTTTAAAATAACATTCTAGGGTATTAACTTTTCATTTTGTAACGTTTGGGGGTATTAAGCTTATTTGTAGGCTTAAAATCACATTATGTTAGTACCTAAGTATGTTATTTTGTGCAAACCACAGGGACTACCTATGTTACTACCTTAGAAGTTAATACCTCCAAACGTTACAAAATGAAAAGTTAATACCCTAGAAGGTGATTTTAAACTATTAGTACCTAAGTATGTTATTTTTTGCAAACAACAGGGACTAACTATATAATTAACTCAAATTTTTTTTTTGAATAACCGGTTTTTGAAATGTTGTTGAGAAAATGAATTTAAAATCATTATCTTGTCGAGTTACTTGAAACTCTGTATGAAAACATAGATTGTGTCATGTAAAAAAAAATCAAGTTTTCATATATAATTCAAGTATTCATGTGTACACCAAGTACTTATGTATAATTTTAGTTTTGTTGAGTACCCCACGTACTTCAAGTATAAATCAAGTTTTCTTGAGTACCCCACGTATTCAAGTATAAATCAAATTTTCTTCTTGAGTACCCCACGTACTCAAGTATAAATCAAGTTTTAGTATGGTATGAATTTTATGTAAATATAGCGTTCCTGTAAGTATCAGGATTGTTAATGGGTTGCAAGGCCATTAACATGTGACACGACATAGGAAGTCACCAATCCTAAGGCATTTAATTGGTATATTCTGAGACACAAAAGCACTACTCGATTCTCGCCCTCACCGAGAGTGTGGCTGCCAGGCACCCGTTAGATCTAACCTTTTGTTCTGCGGTCTAGGTATATTGTTGATTAATGGTGCTTCTGTACCCTATTCATGACACTATTTCTCATAACGCATCCTACTTGGTTCTCGTCCTCACCAAGTGCGTTTCTTGTTATCATTTCTCATAACGCATCCTACTTGGTTCTCGTCCTCACCAAGTGCGTTTCTTGTTATCATTTCTTATAACGCATCCTACTTGGTTCTCGTCCTCACCAAGTGCGTATCTTATATTATTATATTTTCATACCATAACTCATGTATTTTTAAACTCTTGTATTTGTATTTTCAGAAAAATACGCTTGTTTGGAAAACCGGTATAAATCATAAGCTTTTCGTAAACCATTTGTGTTCTTTGTAACATGGTTTAGAAATATATAATTCTTGTATGCTTTGCAAAAAGTGCATGTCTTTCCACCCCGAAAACATTTATAAAAGTGTAAAAATGTGGGGTTATGAACTCACCTGAATATTCCTGTGCAAAGCTAGCTAATTAACGACTTCGTGATGTCGTTTCCAAGGCTCGACTTGCTAGCGTGCATTCTACAGTATTCCTAACACGGAATATCTAATAAGTTTCGAATAATGTGGTTACTAATCTACGTGTTACCGAGCTCTACCGAATCGTTGATCGAACGATTTGACGGTAAATAGTTAACTTAATGAAAATGACTAAGTTAAACTACCGCGAGAAGTCGTTTGTGTATGTAGGAATATTCGTATGAAAGTAATATATAATAAACTTGTATTATATATATTGCGTCTTGTATATATTTGCCAAAAATATACGTATGTGCCGTCTAGGCGTATAAAATAAATATAAAAGTTATATTTATTTTGTAAAAGAATCGTCGACTTGTATTGGAAAATAAATATATAACTATATTTATTTATAAAAGGATTCGAGTTTGTTTGAAATAAATATAATAATAACTATATTTATTTTTGTTGTTGAAATAATTTCCATATCGTTGTTCTCGTAAGTTGTAAGTCGTTGTCGAAAGTTATACTCTTGTTTTTACTTTTGTAAAAAGCGTTTGTAGTTGATCGGCTATATTTTGATATTAAATGCGAATCGTTTTATTTTACGGATTTCTCGAAAAACGGGCAGAGTTTCCACTGTTTTTGGACGCCCCCGACAACACAAGTTGTCGTTATTTATTCAAACAATATGTATATAACTTTGTCAACTATATCAAAACGCCAAATATTTCATAAAGTGTAAACTATAACTAAATCGTTTCGAGCTCGATTGTCACGTAAGTAATAAAAATTAATTAACGTAAATAATGTTCGCGTGCTAAATTCTTTACCGAGTCTTCACGCCGAAAAGTCGAGCCGCCTGACTGAGTTGACCGGGTCAAGCTGAGTTGGACCGAGTCAAGCTGAGTCGGACCGAGTCAAGCTGAGTCGGACCGAGTCGGGCCGTATAGAACTGAGTCGAGCCGAAATGCACCAAATCTGGACCGTGTTGGAACCGTAACTCTCGAACCGAAACCGACTCGTCCCAAACCCCACTTACTGAGCCACCATCTTACATATTTGAGCTGAATAACCACCACCACAGTCGCTGTCGACGCCGGTGTCTCCGGCGCCGGCCGGCTGTCATCGTCGCTACGAGCCGCCTCCGACTCCATCATCACCATTTTCTTCATAATCACTGCCATCCATTACGACATCATCTTTCGAGAAAAAAAAGAAAACAAAATGAAGGGAAATACTGATTTTACCGGAGATTTGTTGGACAAAGGCAGGGACCGCCGCTTAAAATAACCGACCACCGGATAACAGAACCGACCGGCGGTCCGAGACTCCGACCGTCGGTTCTTTCTCTCTTCTCAGCCTCTCTCTCTCTCTCCTCTTCTCAGCTTGCAGACGTCGCCTGCCACCTCCACCGCGTCGGAAAACATCGATGCCGGCTCCGCCGATCATCGGATCTGAATCAGAGAGGGTGTGAGAACAGGGAGGTGGGTGTGAGGGTTTACCGAAGCTCCGATCGGAGCCGGTTCGTCGCCGGAATAAGCACCGGAGAGGGAGAAGGGGCCGAGTGGTAGGGGAGTGTTGTTGTTGTCTGTGTTATGGTTTTTGTTTGTGAGGAAATTGATTTCTCCTTGTTTGTATATGTAGCAGTAGAGATCGAGAGAGAGGGTGAGGGTAGAAGATGAATTCTCTGTGTTTTAATTCTTGTGGGTGTGAGGAGAGATGGAGGGGTCTCCATTTAAAGAACAAAGTGTCTTCTATGTCTATTGTGCATTCAAGTTACCTTCAGGTTGCTTGTGTTATTCTTTGAATCAAAATCTTATGTAGAGATTATATAAGATTTAGTTGATTTTGCAGAGATCTCTTAAAGATTTAACAAGATCTAATATCTTATGAGTAGGTTTAGGCTTGTGTGCTTTGGGCTTGGGTCCAGGGCACACATGCCCGTCTTATGTGTAAGCGGCCCGTAATTTCTACGAGACCCGATATCGCGACCCAAGCTCCATGAACATAAAATATTCGTGTAACATCCATATTTGTCGGCGTCGTCAGTATTTCGTACGGTATCAGTCCGTTGTCATTTGCTGTTCCGCAGATTCCACGCGAATCTTCATACGCGTACTGTACAGTCGGATAAGCATTCCTAGGCACTCCAAAGGCCTAATTAAGTTGATTTACGCTGTAATCACTATTTATTATTGCGTTAATCTCCTTTTAATCGCGTAATTAAGAGCCGTAAATTACCGGTTGTCACAGTCTCCCCCTGTTAATAAAATTTCGTCCTCGAAATTTTGGCTACGTCAACTCCTTTGAGTTACATTATGCGTAGAAAATATGAATAGTACCAAAGTGAACGATCATGAAATCGAATCAAGACTTATTCGAATGATGTGAATTCAAGGACGTATCACAAGATACAAATGAATTCTAGAAATGATTGCATCCAATAAATGAATTTAGATTTCAACAAGCTCAAATGTAATAGTTTGCATGAAACGCTCGATCATGATCAGCCCAAGCTGCAAGTTCTACCGACACCACAAGGTGTCGTAGTGAATGAAACAATTCAAATATAGCGGTGATCGAACAAGTATCACCTGTGTTTTGCATAAGTTAGCCCAAGCTACAAGTTTGTCCTGACACCACAAGGTGTCGAAATCAACAAACGACTTAATGGAGTCGTAGACCAAACAAATCTACTACGACTCAGAACAATGAAACGCTTGTTAAAACGAATTCGAATATGATGTTTCCAATACATCATATGGTGTCTTGAATTGAATATGTGTAATGAACAAATTCAACAATTGAATTTGATTTCGGTGCAAGCCGACAATAAATACATGTATCGACAAGAAAACTTTCGGCATGGCCACAAAGAAATGCCGTGTAACTTGAAAAAGAAAAGAATTTTCAAGAAAATGTGTTGACTTGAGAACAAAGAAGCCAACAATTTCAGTAATGCGGGTCATTCGAATCACAAATCAATAATTAGATTTAGCGAAATAATATTTGAACTTCGATGAAACGTTTATTCGAAACGAGACCACATGCGTACAAACGATGCATGCGTAACACATGAATTTTTCAAGAAATGAAGCAAATGAATATTCGCTATACTGAGAGAAATGATCGTGACACAATGACCATTAAGAGGAGTAGAGATACAAAAATCTACTCAGTAAATGTGAAAGTCGAAATTTCAATAAAAGAAATTTAAGGACTTTACCTGGGGTTGCATGTGATAACCAGTTGTTAGGTGACATTACCATGGAATGTCAAACATAGCGTATTCGTCGTTAATGCGATAGGGGGAATGCGGAGACATACGTCTTCTCCCTGGCGTGATTCGTGTCGTTGCAGGATCGCGTGCCAAACCGTCGCTTCCTGATCGATAGTTTTCGTGTTGACAGGATCTAGCGTTGTCGCTGAATTGCGCCATCGTGTCTTTTCTAAGGCATCACCTTGATAATCGTATGTGACATACTTCAACCTCCGTTGATCGAGTTCTCGTGTACTTTTGCACGCTCGTGCTTCGTTTTGCGTAGGTTACCTGCTCGGCTAAATAGTATAGATGACATAAAAATGGCGTTTGTCCGAGTTAATAAATGTGGTACATACGTGATGACCTTTAATGAACTTCAACATGAGTTTCCGAAGGTCTTAAATGCATGTTTCCTAAATTCTCAGAGTTTTGTGCACTGTATGCGGCTGTTTTGTCTACCGTGTGTAAAACACAACCTTAGCGTATGCTTAAAAACAAAATCTTGACTGTTTATTTTTTGGCAACGGTTGGAGACCATATTCGAGTCTTAGGCGTTCTGTGTATATTCAGGTTTTAATATTCTAAGTTCCCAGAGGAAAGTGAGGTTAGAGCCTAGGTATCTCTACAGAAACCTAATTCGCTGTAACCTATAGCTCTGATACCAATCTGTCACACCCCGAAATATCAGAGCATTGGCGTGACCGGACTGGTATCTTCATTGCACAGCGGAAGCAAATAAGCTAAGTCTTTTAGAAAATTGAACGCCCACTAAGTACTCGACTCTTCATGGTTCTCCTATTCCAACCGTTCCTTATCTTTGAAATGTAACCTGAGAAAGAAACATGAGAAAAATCAACACAAAGTTGAGCGAGTTCATAGTTTGTTTGTAAAAGATTTGAAATAAATCTTTTTTTTTTGAATAACCGGTTTTTGAAATGTTGTTGAGAAAATGAATTTAAAATCATTTTCTTGTCGAGTTACTTGAAACTCTGTATGAAAACATAGATTCTGTCATGTAAAAAAAATCAAGTTTTCATATATAATTCAAGTATTCATGTGTACACCAAGTACTTATGTATAATTTTAGTTTTCTTGAGTACCCCACGTACTTCAAGTATAAATCAAGTTTTCTTGAGTACCCCACGTATTCAAGTATAAATCAATTTTTCTTCTTGAGTACCCCACGTACTCAAGTATAAATCAAGTTTTAGTATGGTATGAATTTTATGTAAATATAGCGTTCCTGTAAGTATCAGGATTGTTAATGGGTTGCAAGGCCATTAACATGTGACACGACATAGGAAGTCACCAATCCTAAGGCATTTAATTGGTATATTCTGAGACACAAAAGCACTACTCGATTCTCGCCCTCACCGAGAGTGTGGCTGCCAGGCACCCGTTAGATCTAACCTTTTGTTCTGCGGTCTAGGTATATTGTTGATTAATGGTGCTTCTGTACCCTATTCGTGAGACTATTTCTCATAACGCATCCTACTTGGTTCTCGTCCTCACCAAGTGCGTTTCTTGTTATCATTTCTCATAACGCATCCTACTTGGTTCTCGTCCTCACCAAGTGCGTTTCTTGTTATCATTTCTTATAACGCATCCTACTTGGTTCTCGTCCTCACCAAGTGCGTATCTTATATTATTATATTTTCATACCATAACTCATGTATTTTTAAACTCTTGTATTTGTATTTTCAGAAAAATACGCTTGTTTGGAAAACCGGTATAAATCATAAGCTTTTCGTAAACCATTTGTGTTCTTTGTAACATGGTTTAGAAATATATAATTCTTGTATGCTTTGCAAAAAGTGCATGTCTTTCCACCCCGAAAACATTTATAAAAGTGTAAAAATGTGGGGTTATGAACTCACCTGAATATTCCTGTGCAAAGCTAGCTAATTAACGACTTCGTGATGTCGTTTCCAAGGCTCGACTTGCTAGCGTGCATTCTACAGTATTCCTAACACGGAATATCTAATAAGTTTCGAATAATGTGGTTACTAATCTACGTGTTACCGAGCTCTACCGAATCGTTGATCGAACGATTTGACGTTAAATAGTTAACTTAATGAAAATGACTAAGTTAAACTGCCGCGAGAAGTCGTTTGTGTATGTAGGAATATTCGTATGAAAGTAATATATAATAAACTTGTATTATATATATTGCGTCTTGTATATATTTGCCAAAAATATACGTATGTGCCGTCTAGGCGTATAAAATAAATATAAAAGTTATATTTATTTGGTAAAAGAATCGTCGACTTGTATTGGAAAATAAATATATAACTATATTTATTTATAAAAGGATTCGAGTTTGTTTGAAATAAATATAATAATAACTATATTTATTTTTGTTGTTGAAATAATTTCCATATCGTTGTTCTCGTAAGTTGTAAGTCGTTGTCGAAAGTTATACTCTTGTTTTTACTTTTGTAAAAAGCGTTTGTAGTTGATCGGCTATATTTTGATATTAAATGCGAATCGTTTTATTCTACGGATTTCTCGAAAAACGGGCAGAGTTTCCTCTGTTTTTGGACGCCCCCGACAACACAAGTTGTCGTTATTTATTCAAACAATATGTATATAACTTTGTCAACTATATCAAAACGCCAAATATTTCATAAAGTGTAAACTATAACTAAATCGTTTCGAGCTCGATTGTCACGTAAGTAATAAAAATTAATTAACGTAAATAATGTTCGCGTGCTAATTTCTTTATCGAGTCTTCACGCCGAAAAGTCAAGCCGCCTGACTGAGTTGACCGGGTCAAGCTGAGTTGGACCGAGTCAAGCTGAGTCGGACCGAGTCAAGCTGAGTCGGACCGAGTCGGGCCGTATAGAACTGAGTCGAGCCGAAATGCACCAAATCTGGACCGTGTTGGAACCGTAACTCTCGAACCGAAACCGACTCATCCAAAACCCCACTTACTGAGCCACCATCTTACATATTTGAGCTGAATAACCACCACCACAGTCGCTGTCGACGCCGGTGTCTCCGGCGCCGGCCGGCTGTCATCGTCTCTACGAGCCGCCTCCGACTCCATCATCACCATTTTCTTCATAATCACTGCCATCCATTACGACATCATCTTTCGAGAAAAAAAAAGAAAACAAAATGAAAGGAAATACTGATTTTACCGGAGATTTGTTGGACAAAGGCAGGGACCGCCGGTTAAAATAACCGACCACCGGATAACAGAACCGACCGGCGGTCCGAGACTCCGACCGTCGGTTCTTTCTCTCTTCTCAGCCTCTCTCTCTCTCTCCTCTTCTCAGCTTGCAGACGTCGTCTGCCACATCCACCGCGTCGGAAAACATCGATGCCGGCTCCGCCGATCGTCGGATCTGAATCAGAGAGGGTGTGAGAACAGGGAGGTGGGTGTGAGGGTTTACCGAAGCTCCGATCGGAGCCGGTTCGTCACCGGAATAAGCACCGGAGAGGGAGAAGGGGCCGAGTGGTAGGGGAGTGTTGTTGTTGTCTGTGTTATGGTTTTTGTTTGTGAGGAAATTGATTTCTCCTTGTTTGTATATGTAGCAGTAGAGATCGAGAGAGAGGGTGAGGGTAGAAGATGAATTCTCTGTGTTTTAATTCTTGTGGGTGTGAGGAGAGATGGAGGGGTCTCCATTTATAGAACAAAGTGTCTTCTATGTCTATTGTGCATTCAAGTTACCTTCAGGTTGCTTGTGTTATTCTTTGAATCAAAATCTTATGTAGAGATTATATAAGATTTAGTTGATTTTGCAGAGATCTCTTAAAGATTTAACAAGATCTAATATCTTATGAGTAGGTTTAGGCTTGTGTGCTTTGGGCTTGGGTCCAGGGCCCACATGCCCGTCTTATGTGTAAGCGGCCCGTAATTTCTACGAGACCCGATATCGCGACCCAAGCTCCATGAGCATAAAATATTCGTGTAACATCCAAATTTGTCGGCGTCGTCAGTATTTCGTACGGTATCAGTTCGTTGTCATTTGCTGTTCCGCAGATTCCACTCGAATCTTCATACGCGTACTGTACAGTCGGATAAGCATTCCTAGGCACTCCAAAGGCCTAATTAAGTTGATTTACGCTGTAATCACTATTTATTATTGCGTTAATCTCCTGTTAATCGCGTAATTAAGAGCCGTAAATTACCGGTTGTCACATGATGCTACAAACTTCCAACAAGTATAGATAGCCTAGATTTCTCATTCATTCCTTGCTCATTCTCATCTTTCTTCTCTCTAAAACTCTAATTGGAGGCTACCATCAATTGGAGGCCACCTACTTGAGTTTTTTAGTGCATCTTTCCAGCCTTAGAACATTTTGTAAGTGTTCTTTCATGGCTAGTTATTATTTTCAGCAATTAAAAGCTGAAATTCAAACAGTTTGACTAATAGTTTGACTTTCGGTTTTGACCATGAATTGGTCAAATCAAAGTTCAATTGAACTTTGCAACGTGATCGTAATCACGATGGATATAATCCTTAGAGATTATACCTACTGATTACCACGTTAACTAGTCGTAGTGACGAGTAAAGTTTCGGTCAAAATACGCATTCAAGTGCATTTTACGACATAACTATTTTTAGGTATCAAAACACTTTGTTTTGATACTAAATCAGTTTTCTAACTCAGTTAAACATGTTTTAACATGTTTAACTCGTCACTACTAGTTTAGTGCTTGTTTAGGGTCGAAAGTCTAAGCGGTTGGGTCGTAAGTCAAGCGGTCTCGACAACCGCTTAGAGTTTCGAATCCAACCCTCTTGGTCGATCATTAGGATCCGACCAAACATATTTTGTGACCATAGTTATATAGGGAATAACCTACTGAGGTTATACCTTATGGTCACCTTGATTGGTTATTTATTCGTTAAGACGTTATTATGCCCATTAAAAATGACGAAAATGACATTTTTGAGCATAAATTCATTTTTAACATATGTAATCAAACTTTGGACATCTAAACTGATTTTATAACATTTTTAAACATGATTGGTCATGTAAGACTTAACAAATGACATAAATAACCAACGGACCTTATATTTACGCAAACGACACGTTAAAGTAGCTTAACTTACCTTAACAAGTCGAAACGGGTCAAAAGCACTTAGGATAACTTTCTAACCAGAATGTTAGGTCTATTAAATCATGCCATATGTGTTCCAATACTCATTTGATTTATATAACCTCATTCTATCCTATCCTTCGGTTTAGGATCCGATTATTAACATAGTTACCTATACTAGGTGTCGTTTGATTCCGTGATTTCTTAAGCTTTAATTGGTCTTTATTCCAAGACTATTAAGCAATCCCAAGTGAGTACATAGTCCCTTCTTTTATGTTTTCAAATATTTTGGGGGTGATACACATGTGCCTACTCTTTACTTTCATGTTTTCATGCTTTTCATGACATATGCTTGCTATGTTCAACTAGTACACATATAGTACATGATTTCAATTATGTTTTGCTATGTATGTTGACTGAGCAGGCTAGCACATTGATTTCAAGGACCCATTTTTCTTCATATGTTGATTTAGCATATCTAGCACCTTGAATTTATAAAAATTCCTACTTTGTATGTTTACTTAGCATACTTAGTACATGGTTTACAAAGACATCTTACATGACATGCTCTCATTGATTATGACATTTTGGTATGTTAAACGAGACTAGATACATTCATTAACATTATCCCGCCGACTGGTAGTTTGTATGGTTTACCATAGGTTTGATAACCTCATTCCCGCTTCCTAGTTTGTTTGGGAGTATCCATCTGGGGAATGACAGAACCCGATGAACATTGATAAACCTTTGTCTATATAAGGGTTCATCTGACAAATGACAAGGCTTCAATGTATTCATTAACAAACCATATAAATGTTTATATCGATAAAAGCTTTGGTTTTTCAAAGCATAACTTTTGATATAAACTTTGGTTTATTCAAAGACATTGTTTTGTACTTTATACATATGGTTTGAGTAAATACTCTTTATTCACCATACATGACATTTTGGTTACACATAGACATTATACATATCGTTTGAGTAAATACTCTTTATTCACCATACATGACAATTGGTTAAACATTGACATTATACATATGGTTGGAGTAAATACGTTTTACTTTCCATACAAGACAGTTGATTATACATGACATGGTTTACATTCGACATTGAACATTGTTTACACATAACATTTTGACATTTATTTGACAATACATTTTTGGTGGTTATTTGGTAAGTGATTTAAATAACGAGACATGCATAATATGATAAAAGCATGGTGGATACGCCACTGGTACTTCCTATATATAAGTGCTTTTATGATATTACACATCGAAGCGTTATTTAAACCACTTCGACAAAGACAGAGACATGATACATTTTATACAGAAACATGACATATTTTTCACAAGGCATTGTTTTACATATAACATATTTTGTACAAGAACATGATACTTTTTATACAAGGACATGACATATTTTATACAAGACATGACATCTTTTTTTTACAAAAGACATCATTTGGTTATTTATTTAACCATTCATTATTTCTTTTAAATCATTTGATTTTTACATTGATTTTCATATGATTTTACAAAAGAAAACATTTTTACAAAGGTTCATGGCTACTTTTAGTTAAACATTTCTTTTAACAAAATCGAAGCCATGAATCCTCAACAACAAAACCTATGTTACTCACAGGCATTTTTATGCTGGCGTACCTATTTTCACATGTGTTTCAGATCATACGTTTGACTATGAGCATGCTTCACATAGGGCGGACTTGGGCCTTAGTGACTTTAAAATCTACAAGACAATTGTTGTGAAATAATTTTATTCTCTAAAACAATGTAAACAGGGCTTTAAGATATATTTGGCTGGAAGATGATAAAAAGATGCAAGAGAGGATGAATTCATCCTCAACGTATGAATCAACTAACAGGAAGTCAGAATCCTCATACAAACCATATCGCTCTAAGCCATATGGCAGGAATGACAACAAGAAAGTGAATACTATTGAAGACAAGGATCCTGAGGAGTATCCTGAGTTGTCAGAATATTGTTTTTCTGTTAATATACCTGAACTGATGTATGCTATGCAGGGTTTGGGAGACAAAGCGAGGTGGCCTAGGAAGAACCAAGAGAAAGCTGATTGGAAGGATAAATCCAAGTGGTGTGCCTTCCATAAGGATTTTGGACATGTTACGGAAGATTGCATTTCTCTGAGGAAAGAAATAAGCTATCTCCTGAGCAAAGGATATCTGAAGGATCTCCTTGGAAGAAAGAAGAATAAGGGTCAGGATACTGAGAAGGATCCTGAACGAGCAACATCACCTCCTGCGGATGCCAAGATAATTAACTTTATTACAGGAGGATCCGATATCTATGGAACCTCTTATTCTGCAGCAAAAAGACATGCAAAGGAGGCTAAGGCAGAAAGGGTTGATAAGCCGACCAAGACGACAACCCTCACAACCGATAAAGTGATAACGTTTGACAGTGATGACAGGGATACTGTCCAGGATCCCCATCATGACGGTTTGGTAATAACTTTATATGTTGCTAATCACTTTGTGCGCAGGATACTTGTCGATAGTGGCAGCTCTGTCAACATTATTTAGCTAGAAACGCTGAAAAGGATGAATATTTCCCCAATGGATATCACTTCAAAATCTACTGTACTTGTCGGGTTCAGTGGAGAGGCCAGAAATACTGTGGGAGAGATCAGGTTTCCAGTTTATGTTGAAGGAGTCAACTAAATGCAGCGCTTCTGTGTCACGGACTCCTTATCCTGCTACAATATTATATTGGGTAGGCCATGGATCCATGATATCAAAGTTGTGCCATCGACCTATCATTAGTGTATCAAGATCCCTACCCCTTGGGGGGTTGTCAAGGTGGAAAGTGATCAACAAGAAGCGAAGGAGTGTTATTCTTCTTCAATGAAATCCTCAACAAAGCCCAAAGAAGGATAGCAATTAAAGATGCGAGCCCAGTATATCGTGGAGGCTTTAGAGCAGGATGTTAAGAAAATTATCCTGGATCAGGATAATCCAGATATCTCGGTGCTCGTAGGAACCAATATCCCTTCGGATATTGAAAATCAATTGACTAACTTTTTGAAATGCAGGATGTCAACATTCGCATGGAAACATGAGGATATGACAGGTATTTCCAAGGATATCATAACTCACAAGCTCGGAATTGAGAGGTCTTTCAAGCCTGTCCAACAGAAACGAAGGAAGTTTGCTCCTGAAAGGAACGCGATCATTCAGGAACAGATTGAAAGATTATTAAGGAGCAAGATGATTAGGGAAGTCAAATTTCCCAAATGGCTAGAAAGTGTAGTTGTGGTGCAAATGAAAAATGGGAATTGGAGAGTTTGTGTAGATTACACAGACTTGAACAAAGCGTGTCCTAAAGACCCATTCCCTCTGCCTCATATCGACTCAATGGTGGATGCTACTGCCGGTCATGAAATGTTAACCTTCATGATTGCATCCTCAGGATTCTAGCAAATACAAATGGAACCTTCGGACCAGGAGGATACTACTTTCATGACACCAACAGGTATTTATTATTATACTGCTATGCCTTTTGATTTGAAAAATGCAGGTGCAACATACCAGAGATTGGTGAACATGATGTTTAAAGACAAACTGGGGGACACCATGGAGGTATATATTGATGATATGGTGGTAAAATCTAAGAAGGATGAGGATCATCTCCGGGATATTGAAGGAGCATTCGATATCCTGGACCAGTACAACATGAAACTAAATCTTGCCAAATGCCATTTTGGAGTGGGGACAGGAAAGTTTCTAGGATACATGGTAACTTAAAGGGGGATCGAAGCAAGCCCTGAACATATTAAAGCTATCCTGGATATCAAGTCACCTTCAAACATGAAAGATGTACAAAGATTAACAGGGCGAGTAGCAGCATTAAATAGGTTTATATCAAGATCCTCGAAAAAATGCAAGGAATTCTACGATATCCTGAAGAAGAATAAGAAATTCGAATGGGGAGAGAAGCATGAAGCAGCCTTGCAGGAATTGAAGCAGTATCTTTCAACTGCACCCCTGTTGATGAAGCCCAAGGATGGTGAACCATTATCCCTGTATCTTGCAGTATCAGGGAATGCAGTAAGTGCTGTCCTGGTAAAGGATCATGAAGGTCAGCAGTATCCTGTCTATTATGTTAGCAAAAGTTTATTAGATGCTGAAACTAGATATTGTCATTTAGAAAAATTGATATTGGCCCTAGTTATCGCATCGACTAAGCTTAGACATTATTTTGAGACACATAGGATTCGTGTTAAAACTAATTATACTGTTAAAAATGTGCTTAGGAAACCCGAGATGTCAGGTAGGATGGCTAAGTGGTCAGTAAAATTAAGTGCCTATGATCTAGTATACGAACCTAGAAATGCCAAAAAGTCTCAGGCTCTAGCTGACTTTATGGTTGATTTCAGTAGTGATATTCAAAATGAAGTAGACCTAGAAGTACAACAGCTAGGAGAAAACTTAGAATCTTGGACATTATATACTGATGGTGCATCTAATGTGAGAGGTGTAGGATTGGGTATACTACTAAAATCGCCACAGGGGGACATATTACCCTAGGCTATTAGGTGTGAATTTCCTGCCACTAATAATGAAGCAGAATATGAAGCTTTGATTGCAGGATTAGAGTTAGCCAGGAATACGAATGTTAAAAGTTTACAAGTATTTGTTGATTCCTTGTTAATTACTAATCATTTTAATGGATCCTATGCAGTTAAATGTGAGAAGTTAATTGAGTATTTAGAAATTCTCAAAAAATTAGCAGGATATTTTGATGTTTTTACACTTGAACAGGTACCAAGAGAGGATAATGCTGAAGCAGATGCCTTGGCAAATCTAGGATCATCAGTCAGGATACCGGAGGGAACCCAAATACCAATACTACATATCCTATATCCTGCGGTGGATCTTCTCAAATCTCAGGATAAGGAAGTAGTAAGAATCCAGGATCCTGATAATGAATATCCTGAAGAGGATCCTAAGTCCTGGATGGCTCCAATAATGAGATATCTCAAGGAAGGACAGATTCCAAAGGATGAGAATACTAAGGCCTTTAGAATGAATGTATCACGATCCACTATTATAAATGATGTTTTGTATAAGAAATCTCTTGCAGGACCATACCTGAGGTGCTTGGAGGATCCCGAAACTAAAGAAGTGCTTCAGGATATACACGAAGGGGATTTTGGAAACCATACTGGGGGGCATATCATTATTCTCAAAGGTGTTAAGAACAAGATACTATTGGCCAACGATGAGGAAAGACGCTTCAGAATATACTCGAAGATGTGATGCATGTCAAAGACACATTAATATATTACATCAACCTACTGAACCACTATATCCTATTGCTTCCCCTTGACCATTCATGAAGTGGGGGATGAACATAGTGGGAAAATTGCCAAAAGCTCTAGGAGGAAAAGTCTTTATGCTGGCAATGACTGATTATTTCTCTAAATGGGTTGAAGTTGAGGCATTTGTTCAAGTCAAAGACCAAGAAGTAGTATCCTTCATAAAAAGGAATATCCTGACTAGGTTTGGGGTACCAGCTGAGATAATTTTTGACAATGGCTCTCAGTTTATCAGTAAGAGGACAACCAATTTTTGTAAGAGTTGGGAAATTAAAATGATCACATCTACACCTTTACATCCTCAAGCGAACGGACAAGCAAAATCCTCGAACAAGATAATTGTCAACAATTTAAAGAAGAGACTAGGAGCTAAGAAAGGAAGATGAGAAGAAGAATTACCCTTTGTTTTATGGGCCGATAGGACGATGGTGAAAAGTGCAACTGGGCAAACCCCGTTTTCCTTAGTATTCGGAACAGAGGCAGTAATCCAGACATAGATGGTGATACCTGTTTTGGTCAAAAATTACCGAAGTAATTAAGTGATCAAATTAGTTAAGTGAGGTAGTGTGCTTGAAATGTGTATCGAAAATATGCTAGTTAAGTTATTTGCAAAAACAGTTTCAGGATACGGCTCAGGATATAGAGCTGTATCTTTGATCAAACAATGAGCGAAAATGTAAAGTGTGACATAGGATGTACGAGGAAAGCCCTTGATCAATCTAGATCGCTGGCAAACCCCGTTTTCCTTAGTATTCGGAACAGAGGCAGTAATCCAGACATAGATGGTGATACCTGTTTTGGTCAAAAATTACCGAAGTAATTAAGTGATCAAATTAGTTAAGTGAGGTAGTGTGCTTGAAATGTGTATCGAAAATATGCTAGTTAAGTTATTTGCAAAAACAGTTTCAGGATACGGCTCAGGATATAGAGCTGTATCTTTGATCAAACAATGAGCGAAAATGTAAAGTGTGACATAGGATGTACGAGGAAAGCCCTTGATCAATCTAGATCGCTGGCATAAAACCTCGGGAGCTGACAATCGCAGCTGCCTTGTTCTTCTATTACTTCAAATATCAGGATACAGTGCAGGATATGATGCGGATCAACTAGGTGTTACAATGTAATTTGAGTACAAGTGTTTGTGTGTAGTGATTACTTGCTGCCAGAGAGAAAAAGTGTGCGTGAGAGTGTGTCCCTTAATCTGATCCGATCAATCTATTTATAGTAAAAGAAAACTAACTAAATATCCTATTATTCCGGGATTCGGCGGATATTCCCCATACGAACGTTGCAGTGCTGGTCTTCCGGGTCCAACGTCTATAAGCCAACTGATTTGCCCGAGTCTTGAGGAGAAGAAGTCTACTTGAACGTTGGAGACTTGCACATTCTTATCTGCACGTGGTTAAATCAGTTACTACCAGGATATTGTACCAGGATGTTACCAATATCCTGATCTGGTATCCTGATCACACATAAACAATCAAAGCCAGAATATTAGTCAGGATATATGTTCAGAAAATGACCCATAACAATACCTACAGCAAGATCCAACCTCCGGGATCCTGAGAAGAACCCTGAAGCCCTATGCCAAGAATTGTATACTATCGATGAGACAAGGGATGCGGCAAAGTTGAGAATGGCAGCATACCAACAGAGGATATCCAGAGCATATAACATGAATCTAAGGACGAGAAGGTTTCAACTTGGAGATTGGGTATTAAGGAAGGCTTTTCAGAATACTATTAATCCTGCTGATGGAATGTTAGCTCCTAAGTGGGAAGGACCTTATGAGATTGAATCGGAATCCGAAAAGGAGCATACCGGCTTAAGAATATGGAGGAGGATATACTACCAAGATCCTGGAATGCTATACACCTCAAAGCCTATTTCAAGTGAGTTTAGAATTTAATTTCTAACTCAAGATGGTATGAATTCTATCTCTTTTGAATATAATTCTATTTTATTTGAATCCAATACTGACTTAAGCATCAGAGGGGTGTTAGCCAAGCTAACACCCACCTTAGTTTAAGGTTGTTTTGTAGAATGTGCTTTGGGATATAACTCCAGGATATACACTCAGGATAATTCGAAGGATTAGAGGATTGGCCCCCACTCTCACGTTTAAGGGATCCTGATCCCTTCACAGGTTTAAAGGTATTCACCTTTCTCTCGAATTAGGTTTAAACACCCCGCCTGGAGCGCAAGTTATCCAAGGATAGTTCAAGATAGCGGGACCAGTCCCTGTAAAAGTGGCTGACAATTTCGTTATTGTTGGCTATATCCTGGATCCTAAAGGTATATGAGGATTGATCACCCTCTCTCGCG
Source organism: Helianthus tuberosus (assembly GCA_030545235.1). Lineage (NCBI taxonomy): Eukaryota > Viridiplantae > Streptophyta > Magnoliopsida > Asterales > Asteraceae > Helianthus > Helianthus tuberosus. Next base: position 21,951,891 of record CM060420.1, on the reverse strand, counting down.
AAAGGGTATTTTCATACTTTCTAAGGTTTAAAGGTTTTCACCTTTCTAAGTCTTGGAATTTATACACTCCCGCCTGTAGCGCACGAAAATTTGGGATTTTCCCCAGTATGCTCAGGGTTTATCCCTAGAATGTTGAGGATCTATCTCCAGGATATTTAGGGTTTATCCCATGTGATACTAAAGTTATACATTAGTGTGAAATCAGTTGTGATCACAAGAGTTCCTAAGTATTTAACAATGACATAAACAGGGGACATTCCTACTAAGGAATTGTAAAAAGCTCAAAGGATCAAGCTTGGGCCTAGTTCACTATGTATCCCAGACTGGGGACATCTTCAGTGGAAAGAGTGCAAAAGGATTGAAGTTTAAGGATAGGGTTGTACTCTGTATCTGGCATAATCTTTCCTTTTTGTTCCTTTAAAAGCCTTATCTAAATTGTCTAAATTTCTGAAACTATGTTTAACAAAAGTTTGATTATAACATTTATGAGTATCGTGATCAGGATATATTCTCAGGATATATTCTCAAGATATATTCTCAGGATGTATTTTAGGGTATTTGATTGGAATGTTTGAGATATGATACTTAGATTGAAAATCGAAACTGTATTCGAATCAAACAACTGTTATCAAAACAAGCTTTGCAAAATAAAAAAAAGGACAACAATAGATAAGGTTATAAAAAGGTTATATTATTAACATAGCAAAAGATTGTGCTTTTGGTTTCATCTCAAACCGAGACCCATCCACCAAAAGCACGATTAGTTTTCTACCATATTTACTTAACAATTGAAGGCTTCGTCTTGGAACCCAAGATACCTCCACCTTCAATTATTAAAAGTGTTCAAAATAAAGCATACTAACTGATGACCAAGGGCTTCGTCCTGAAACTCAGGATCCCTCCACATTTGGCCATCATATTATCTACATGCAGGTAATTAAAATTGTTTAACAGACAGGAAATGTAAATTGTTCAAACAACCACAAACTACCAAGTTTAAAAAGTGGGCTCCGGCCTAGGCACAAACATCCATCATCGCCCACTCTGCTGCCTCTAAGCAGCACCACCGTCTTCTACCATGGCTTCACCTTCACCAGCATCCGGTCCAGCATCCTTCCCGGCATCCTTCCCAGCATCACCGCCATCATCCTTTGTAGCATCAGCATCAGCATCAGCCGCCTTGGTAGGTTCTTCAGTCACAGGCTTCACAGGTTCGCTTCCGAGATCTCTCAGTTTTGCCTCCCAAGCTTCCACGTTCCATGAAGGGCATTCAAGGCCCATGGCTCTGGGCTCATACGCCATTTTCAACCTGGCTTGGAGGAGAGAGATAACGACGGAGCCCTTAAGGCTTTCCCGATAAGAGGCCATGTCCTGTTCGTGCTAAACCTGAGCTGCGTCATATTTGGCTTAGGCCTCTTGGGTGATCTTCTTGATGGTGGCCTTATACTTGTCCTCGTAATGTTTAGACTTGGCGGCGACAATGGTTGCTTGGTCTGTGACATCCGTCTCTACCTTCTTCAACTTGATCTCCAACATCTTAACCAGGCAACATGAGTCTTCATACAAATGCACCAACCGCTCAAGACCCTGCAATGGGGTGAACAGGTATCAATATGTATACTCAAAATATATAACCAGCATATGTGTATAGGATATTAGGTAAGGATACTTACCTGGTTAAGAAAGCCGATCATGAACTTGTTGGATTCTGTGAATCCATGATTCTCGTATGGAAAGACGTCGGAGGCAACTAGGGAATCTAGCTCCTTCCTTTTGCGGGAGCTTGAGGTACGCGTTTTCACGATAGGAGAAGGATTAGGTACAGCTGTTGCTTTGGAACTGGTCACTGATTTAGAAGCGGTAGAAGCTTTGCTAGGCTCCTTCTTCACCTGGGCATGGCCGGAATAGCTGTCTAGCTCTTCAAGCTCGAAGGTCTCTGGAATCTTGACTGGTGCCGCAAAACAGGGAAAATCTAAAGCTTTGCTCGTATTTTATTTAACTAAATATATATGTGTGTGGAGAAATTTTGATCCTTACCAGACATTTCAGATGAAGAGTACTGGCTTGAACTTGGAAGATGCGATGAAAAAGATCTATCACTATCAGGCAATTGATAGATTCTCTTGATTCTTTCTTGGGACTTTGCAGTAGGCGGAGCCAATTCCTTGAAGTTTGTTGCGTAAAAACATAAGAATGTTAGTGCAGGATACATCATCAGGATATTTTTGGGGATATTTTAAACCCTAAACCCTACCGGAAGTCAACCATTTCACCGGAAGGCTATCGCCTTCGTCAATGGAGTCCCGTTTAACAAATAAAAATTTACGTTGCCACCCATCCTCGTTTCCACTGGCTTTAAGGATAAGGGGGTTGCTGGAGGTTGAAAAAAGCAAGAAACGGCTGTTGCCGTGTGATCGGAGACGATAAGCGATCGGAAGGACTTCAATACAAAGGTCAGGGACATGAAAGGTCTTGATCTGGTTGAGAGTAAGGAGTACCCTCTAGACCATGGGCATTGTTTGGGCGAAACAGAGACCGGTGGTTCGAAAAAATTCCATGATGAATTCTGGAAAGGGATATCGAAGGCCAAGAGAGAATGGATATGCTAAGAAGCAGATCCATTCATTAGATGAAACATCTGATCGGATGCTTCGGTCGGAAGGACATATGATTGCCTTATCGGGAAAAGCACCAGAGTTCCGTAATGCGGAAATATCGGCGTTGTTAAAGGAGCACACCTCCTTCCCGTGGTGACTGGTTAAGTTCTGGTTGACGAACGGCGAAGGTGAATCGCCGGAATGTGATCGAGTTCTGGTAGCCATAAAACAAGATAAGCAGCAAAAGTTTCGAAGGAAAAGAAGAGAGAAAATACCTGAGATTTCTGGAGAGGATGAAGGGTTATCAACGAGGAAGAGAGAAGATGTTGGGGCTAAATGGATAGCCATGGAGTACAAAACGCGTTGGAAGTTGCAGCTTGTCACTTCAACCATCGTTTCAACTTAATTACCTTGATTTGCGAGATAAGATTTTTAAAATATATCCGTTGGAATTGGTATACCAACAAATATATTTTGGGGACAATTGTTATGGGTGGTTTTCTGCTCATATATCCTGGACAATATTCTGACTATGTTTCTTTTATTGTGATCAGGATACCGGATCAGGATATTGGTAACATCCTGACACAGTATCTTGGTAATGACTAATTAATTCACGTGCAGATTAATGAAGCATGCCTATAACGTTCGAGTGGACTTGTTCTTCAGAAGACTCGGGCTAATTTGTTGAAATAGGAATGTTGAAGCCGGAAGACGTGGACTACAATGTTCACAAAGGGAATATTCGTTATATCCCGGATTTGTAGGCCAGTTTGTTAGTTTCGTTTTACTATAAATAGGATTGATCGGATCAGATAGAACACACACAATTTCTCAAACACTCTTGCTCTCTACTACCTGCAATCACTCACAAAACACTTACACTTGTATTCAAATCGCATTGTAACACTTAGTTGATCCGCATCCTATCCTGCACAGTATCCTGATATTTGAAGTTATAAGAAGAACAAGGCAGCTGCGATTGTCAGCTCCCGAGGTTTTGTGCCGGCGATCTAGATTGATCAAGGGCTTTCCTCGTACATCTCGTGTCACCCTTTACCTTTTTTGCTCATTGTTTGATTGTAGATACAACTCGATATCCTGAGCCATATCCTGAAAACTGTTTCTATTAACAACTTAATCAGCATATTTTTCACAAATACATCTAGCACACTACCTCACTTAACTAATTTGATCACTTAATTACTTAGGTAATGTTCGGGATGGATTTTCTAAATCTAAGGATCACGGATCCACAAGTGCAGCCAGGATCACGGATCCTCAATTCTGTTTGAATTAAGGATCCTCAGAAGACGTTGCAGAATTAAGGATCCAGGATCCTCATTGTTATCCTGACACTAACGGTTGTTTTCATTGTATGTGAGCTTGTTTTTGCAGGAATGGACGAGTGGGAATTGGTCTTGCCGATATTCTTGGGGAATATGCTCTCAATATTCCGCACGTGCATAGCTTGGTGATCGTTTTAGAAGTCGTGGGTAGCTTGCACATTTAGCGGATAGTTAGCTGATAGTTAGTTTTATAGATTATTTCTATTTTTAAAAAGGGGATAACAGCTTGAATTAGACAAGTTAGCAAAAACACACACTCAAAACAGCTCTCAACAGTTCATTGGCGACTACATACACATTACAGACTAGTGATCCTTGTAACAAGCTTGTTATCATCCCGAGTTGTAATCATCAATTGTTTAATTATAGTTGGTGATCGGTAGTTTCCATCACCCGAGGTTTTTTATGCCAGAGATCATACATTGATCAAGGGCTTTTTCCTCGTATAAATCAGTGTGTCACTTGTTCATTTCATTTGAAGGTTGTTCATACATTCACTATTCAATTCAAGCATCACACCTCACAAAAGAAGATTTGGTTGCATTATCCTAGTATGATTTTTGACCAAAATAGTTTGGCGCCCACCGTGGGGCAATTGGTGCTTCATTTCTGAAAAATTTTGTTCATTGTGTTCATTTCGGTTCCTTATCTTCAACCATATGGCTTCTTCAGCAAAGAACACTTCAAGCTCTATGCTGGAAGTCACTTCTTAACAGGGCGTTCCACATTTGCCTCCACCACCTTTTGGATCCCAGAAGAATGCTGAAAATGCTGCAAAGAGACAAAGCCCCATTTTCCCAAAACCACCAACATCTGCTGTTTCTTCTAGCCCTTCTAACAGTAATCTTTATTCTTTGATTTTGCAGATGAGGGATTACATGCAGTAGTAGGACAAAACCAACGACAGGATCCTTCGAGAGATTGATGACATCAAGAAATTGAAGAGATCAACAGAGGATCTCTCTCCATTGGTGCCTAGATCACTGGATTTCGATACTCCAGCTATAACCGCCCTGCAATCTGCAGCTCCGGACATCCAGTACCAGAGTGGACCATTGGGAAGGCGTTATGGATCAACAACTATGAGTCAGGCTTTAGGGTCCAACTTCCAGCCTTCAGGATCCTCTTTTCAGCCTTCAGGATCCTCTTTCCAGCATCAGGGATCCTTCGTTAGCTCAGGAGGATATACAGGGACGCATACAGTTCAAGGATCCTCTCAGGTTCAAGGATCCTCTCAGGTTCAAGGATCCTCCTTTCAGGTTCAAGGATCCTCATCTCAGGTTTATGGATCCATGGATTATCCTCCAAGACCCCCAGTCATAGCACATCAAGGATCCAACATCTTTCAGGATCAGGGATTCTTAAGGAATGTGCAACCAGGAAGTACAGATGTTCATCAAGGAGACTTCATTCCAATGCAGACCATCGCTTCTTCTGGTCCTTTAGTCATACCAGAATATCGTCAATATGGATTCACATCTGGAATTCCAAACTTGAATCCTCCGGGAGGTAACACTTTGAATAATTCTTATAACACTAACCATGGCTTTGTGCAGGATACAGGTATCAATCAAGCTATGGCTAGGGAATTACAGAAACTGAAGGATATGATATCCAGTGTTCCAGGAGTGGTTAAGCCCATTCCTGAAACTGCAGATGGAAGCCACAGTATATCTCGCTTTGCACCACCCATTTGTGATGCAGAAATCCCAAATAGGCTTCAAATACCAACCATGAAGCTATATGATGGCTCGACGGATCCAGAAGAACATGTAGCTCAATATAGAGAAAGGATGGAGATCAATCCCATCCCGGAGAGGTTAAAAGAAGCATGTTTGTGCAAGGGTTTCGGATCCACATTAACGGGATCAGCTCTTAAATGGCTGCTAAGTCTTCCCCCTTACTCTATTACTTCATTTGCTAATCTAGTTAACCTGTTTAATAGTCAATTCTCATGTAGTAGAAAATTTGAATGTTTAATTAGTGACCTATATAGGGCAACACAAGGTCAAAATGAATCACTTAGAGATTATATCACTAAGTTCAGTAAAGAATCCTTAGATATTCCTAATCTGGATATAGCTACGGCTGTGAAAGCCTTTAAAATGGGTTTGCTTAGGGATTCATTGTTCTATGATGATCTTGTCATGACCCCTTGCATGAATCTTGATGAAGTAAGAACCAGAGCTCTTAGATTCATCCGGCTAGAGGATGATAAAAGGATCCAAGAAAGACTGGCAGGATCCTCGAAGTAGGAGAAACAAGGATCCTACTTTAGGAACAACAAGTCCAAATCTTACAACAAGTCTGACAACTAGAACGTGCATGCAATAGAGCAGGAAGAGGATGATGAGGATTATCCTCCCATTTCTGAATATTGTTTTTATGTTGATAACAATGAACTAATCCTTGCAATGCAGAACCTAGGTGACAAAGCAAAATGGCCCAGAAAAAGTGATAAGCCAGCTGCAACAAAAGACAAATCCAAATGGTGTGCATATCATGAGGATTTCAGGCATCTCATTGAAGAATGTATTGCACTGAGAAAAGAGATTGGTTACTTGTTAAGCAAGGGGCACTTGAAGGAGCTTTTGGGAAGAAAAAAGTCAAGGATCCAGGATCCTGAAAAGGTTCTAGAAAGAGCTCCTACTCCTCCGGCAGATGCACAAGTTATAAACTTCATATCCGGTGGATCATACATTTTTGGTACTTCCTTTTCAGCAGCCAAGAGACATGCCAAGGAAACCAAGATGGATAATAGGGATAGACCCATCCGAACCACTACTGTCACATAGGAGAAAGTTATAACTTTTGATGAGGATGATCGTGTTGATGTTCAGGATCCTCATCATGATGGTCTTGTTATTACCTTGTTTATATCTAACCATTTTGTGCGCAGGATCTTGATAGATGGAGGAAGTTCAGTAAACATCATTCAACTTGATGTTCTCAAGAAGATGAACATTCCTGAATCGGATATTGTCCCAAGATCCTCAGTTCTTGTGGGATTCAGCGTAGAAACCAAGAACACATTGGGGGACATTAAACTTCCCATATACATTGAAGGACTTCATTCTTATAAAAAAATTTGTGTTATAGATTGCTTAGCCTATTGCAATGTTATCCTTGGCAGGCCATGGATACATGACATGAAGGCAGTTGCATCTACATATCATCAATGTGTGAAGCTTCCTAGTCCATGGGGGGTGATAAAGATTGAGAGTGACCAACAAGAAGCAAAGAATTGCTATACCTCATCAATGAAGCCAGCCTCAAGACCAAGGGAGCAATAGCAATTAAAGTATCCTCCAAGAGACGTCTTGGAGGCAAGAGAACAGGATGTGAAAGATATCCTTATGCATCCTCATGATCCTGAGTCCAAAATCTTCATAGGATCAGGGATCCTCAACAACATTGAACAGGATTTGGTATCCTTCCTTAAGAGGAGAAAAACTACATTTACCTGGAAGCCTGAAGACATGACAGGTATCTCTAAAGATATAATTACTCATAAACTTGGCATTGACAGGTCATTCAAACCCATACATCAGAAGAGGAGGAAGTTTGCACCTGAGAGGAATGCTATTATCCAGGAGGAGGTAGATAAACTACTCCGGGCAGGTCTGATAAGAGAGGTTAAGTATCCAAGGTGGTTATCCAATGTGGTTGTTGTTCAAAAGAAAAATGGAAAGTAGAGGGTATGTGTCGATTTTACTGATTTAAACAAGGCATGTCCCAAGGATCCTTTCCCATTACCCCACATTGACTCCATGGTGGATGCTACCGCGGGTCATGAGTTGTTGACTTTTATGGATGCTTCATCTGGATTTCAACAAATTCAGATGGAACCATCTGACCAAGAGGATACAACCTTTATGACCCTAACTGGTATCTATTGTTATACTGCTATGCCATTTTGACTAAGGAATGCAGGTGCTACTTATCAAAGGCTAGTCAATATGATGTTTAAGGAACAAATAGGACACACTATGGAAGTCTATATAGATGACATGGTGGTTAAGTCCAAGAGAGCTGAGGATCACCTTAGAGACCTGGAAGAAGCATTCAATATTCTTGACAAATTCAATATGAAGTTGAATCCTTCAAAGTGTCACTTTGGTGTTAAAGCAGGCAAATTCCAAGGTTACATGGTGACAAAAAGAGGCATTGAAGCAAGTCCAGAGAAAATTAAGGCAATCATGAATATAAAATCTCCTGCCAATGCCAAGGATGTGCAAAGGTTGACAGGGAGGATCGCAGCCTTGAACAGGTTCATATCCAAGTCATTAGAAAAGTGCAAGGAATTCTATGTCATTTTGAGAAAGAACAAGAAATTTGAGTGGACTGATAAGCATGAAAATGCTCTCAAAGCCCTTAAGGATTACCTATCCTCAGCTCCTGCCTTGATGATGTCACACCCTGGCTTTTGCGGAAGCGTGGGTTTAATTGGTGTGACTTCTTAATACCATAGCAACAATCACAACAATGCTATATGATAAAATACGGGATGTTCATCCATTAAAATAGTTTAGAAAATGCATAACATATTGTCTTTGAAAACATCAACCACTGAATACGTTACAAACCATGACTTTGTTTAAAAATGAGTTCATAAGACTCAACGAAGAACTACCAACAAAACGAGGATTTAAGACATGCAACCCGTCCAGGAATGAGTTGCACTTCCAAACCCTATGACCCCGGATGACATCCTTATCTAGTACGCAGCTAACATGCACCACTTGCCAGATCCTATTCATTCCCTGAAATACATGTAATTTGAAAAAGTCAACAAAAAGTTGAGCGAGTTCATGTGTAAGTGAGTATATAAAAGCCTTTAAAATGTCTGTATAAGTAAAAGTCCTTGGTATGTAGCAATTAAGGAAAAACCTGATCACCATTGGGTTGCAAAACCAATAGTATGTGTGAAATGATGCAGGAAGACTCAAACCTAGCAAATTTGTCTCCGGTATGAAGACATAGTCACCACTATGGGCCTCCCCGGCCTCATGGGTGTGGGCTCGCTACACCCAAATAGATCTATCACTCATGTCCCGTGGTCCTACTATGAGGATTAATGGCCTTAAGCGTTGTACCCACCACTCACATGATCGCGTAGTAAAAACCCTCCTTAAGCTAACCATACCATAATAAATGTCTGTAAATGTCTGTAACATGTATTTCACCCCCGAAATGTAAAACTGAAAATAGTTAAGAGAAAAGGGGGACATGAACTCACAATAATGCGTCTTGTACCGAAACTCAACTCTGTCTGCTACACGACAACCTACACATACTAATGTCTATTAGACGAACGGGCCGTGCCTTGGCTTAGAGTTTAATGTTTAGAGTTGTGTTATAATTTTCGGAAAATTTCTCCATAGCCTCCTCTGTAAATAGAGGTGTCCATGCTTAAAAGCATAATATTTTATTTTACAAATATCTCGTAGATATTCAAAAATCACGATTCCAGTTTAATTGTACCGTATAGTGTCTTTTGTGCATCTTTTTGTAACGAAAACGTTCCTGGCACTTAGGAAAGTATACAGGACCACTCTGCTATATTTGTGTATACTACTGGTATAATAAAAAGCTGAATTAAATAAAAGAAAGCAGAATTCTGTATTTAAAGTGTGTTTTAGGCACTTTCCGGCATTATATCTATCACTTAATGACGCAGTCTTATGGTCCTCACTTCCCTACACTATAAACCAGTGTAGTATTCTATCCCTGGCTCATACTGGCCATAATAATATTGTCTATCTAAGTGCTGGTATTGTCAGCATTATTTCTGAATCAACCGTTCAGTGTGTCAACTGTGCTGAGTGCATCAAGTATATCACTAATGTAGGTGTGTAATGAATGGAGTGACTGTATAAAACATGATGCATGTATATATGATATAGAATCATAGAGCAGTTTAAGTTATGAGTTGTAATCAAGCACAGTCATTTAGCACGTAATTAAGATTAATTAATTTGTACAGTACCTGAAATTTTGAGGGTTGTCACATTCTCCCCCCGTTAAGAAAATTTCGTCCCGAAATTTTAGGCCCTACGCCTAGTTGCAGGGGTCTTAGGAAATAAATGTGGGTACTTGGCCCTCATACGATCCTCACGTTCCCACGTGAATTCTGGCCCATGTCTAGCGTTCCATCGAACTTTGACGAGCTTGACACTACTCCGGCGTGTCTTGTTAATCTTCCAATCAGTGACCTCAACAGGTTCTTCAACAAAGTGGAGTGTGTCGTCGATGTGAACTTCGTCAGCAGGAATGACAACGGTGTGTTGAGTTGGACTCCGTTTCAGGTTTGATACATGGAATGTATCATGAACACCATTGAGTTCAGCAGGCAGGTCCAACTTGTATGCTACAAGCCCAATCCTTTGCAGGATTTTGAAAGGGCCAATGTAACGCAGATTTAATTTCCCACGCTTCCCAAAGCGTGTCACACCCTTCCAGGGTGAAACCTTTAACAAAACCATATCCCCAACTTGATATTCCACGGACTTCCTGTTTGGATTTGCATAGGCTTTTTGTCTGTCGCGAGCCGCCTCGATGCGTTTTTGAATTTGCGCAATCTTGTCTGTCGTCTCTTGGACGATTTCGGGACCAGCGAGCTGCCTATCACCTGCATCAGCCCAGCATAGTGGTGATCGACACTTGCGTCCGTAAAGAGCTTCAAATGGCGCCGCTCCAATACTTGTTTGGTAGCTGTTGTTGTACGAAAATTCGACCAATGGTAAATGATTATCCCAGCTACCACCTAGATCCATTACACATGCTCTCAGCATGTCCTCCAATGTCTGAATAGTTCTTTCACTTTGGCCGTCGGTTTGCGGATGAAATGCAGTGCTCAGATTCAATTGCGATCCAAAAGCTTCTTGGAAGGATTGCCAAACCCTTGATACAAATCTCCCATCTCTATCTGAGATAATTGAGAGAGGCACTCCATAACGTGCCACGATCTCTCGCATGTAAATCTCTGCAAGTTTACTCATGTTGTCTTTCTCTTTGATCGGCAAGAAGTGTGCATACTTTGTTAGACGGTCTACTATTACCCAGATCGTGTCATGGCCCTTGGGTGTCTTTGGCAGTTTCGTTATGAAGTCCATAGAAATTTGTTCCCATTTCCATTTGGGTATTTCAGGTTGCTGTAGGAGACCTGAAGGTTTTTGGTATTCGGCCTTTACTTTGGCGCATGTTAAGCATTTGCTAACATATACCACAACATCGCCTTTCATCCTTGGCCACCAATAGAAATCCTTAAGATCTTGGTACATTTTATCCGCTCCAGGATGAATCGAGTACCGTGACTTATGAGCTTCATCAAAAATAACCTTTCTCAATCCACCAAACAGAGGAACCCAAATCCGTTTCATGAAGCACAAAGTTCCTTCCTCGTTTGGTACCAACTGCTTCTCCATCCCACGGAGATATTCATTCTCAATATTCCTTTCCTTGAGAGCTTCTCTCTGTGCGGCACGAATGCGCAAAGAGAGGTCCGTCTGGACGATCATTTCCAAAGCCCTAACCCTTATTGGCTTGATCCTTTCCTTTCGACTTAGGGCATCGGCGACCACATTCGCCTTCCCTGGATGATACTTGATTTCACAATCGTAGTCGTTCAACAGTTCAACCCAGCGTCTTTGCCTCATATTAAGCTCCTTCTGATTGAATATGTGCTGCAGGCTCTTATGATCAGTGAAGACTGTACATCGCGTACCATATAAATAATGTCGCCAGATCTTTAATGCAAACACCACCGCGCCCAGTTCCAAATCATGGGTGGTGTAATTTTTCTCGTGTATCTTCAGTTGGCGTGATGCATAGGCTATAACTTTCTGGCGTTGCATCAACACGCAACCCAAACCTTGACGCGAGGCGTTACATTATACCACAAAGTCTTCCGTGCCTTCGGGTAGAGATAGAATCAGTGCGTCACAAAGCTTGTTCTTCAACAACTGAAACGCTTCTTCTTGCTTGTCACCCCAATCAAACTTCTTGTCTTTCTGCGTGAGTGCGGTCAGGGGTTGAGCTATTTTTGAGAAATCCTCAATAAACCTTCGATAATAACCAGCCAAACCTAAGAACTGTCGAATCTCAGTTGGCGTCTTTGGAGTCTCCCAATCCTTGATTGCCTCGATCTTTGTGGGATCCACATGAATTCCATTTCCATTTACCACGTGACCAAGAAACTGGACTTCGCGTAGCCAAAACTCACACTTTGAGAACTTAGCGTATAACTTCTCCTTCTTAAGTAGCTCTATAATAGCTCTTAAGTGCTGTTCGTGCTCGTCCTTCGTCTTCAAATAGATTAGAATGTCATCGATGAATACGATCACAAACTTATCCAAGTACAGCTTGCAGACTCGGTTCATTAGGTCCATGAAAACTGCCGGTGCGTTTGTCAATCCAAACGGCATAACCAAGAACTCGTAATGTCCATAACGAGTCCTAAAGGCCGTCTTCAGAATGCTTTCCTCTTATATCCTTAGTTGGTGGTACCCTGAGCGAAGATCGATCTTTGAATAGAAACTTGAACCTTGTAGCTGATCAAACAGGTCATCAATTCTCGGCAAAGGATAACGGTTCTTGATAGTCAACTTGTTAAGCTCGCGGTAGTCTATACACATACGAAAGCTACCATCCTTCTTTTTAATGAACAGAACCGGAGCTCCCCAAGGTGAGAAGCTTCGTCTGATGAATCCTTTATCCAATAGCTCCTGGAGTTGTGTCGACAACTCCTGCATCTCTGATGGTGCAAGTCTATAGGGGGCCTTGGCTACAGGCGCGGCGCCTGGAACCAAGTCAATGTGGAATTCGACTTGCCATTGTGGCGGCAATCCTGGCAAGTCTTCTGGAAAGACTTCAGGATATTCTCTTACGATCGGAATGTCTTCAATCCTGGGCTCAGCAGCTTCTTTATCCACGATGTGTGCCAAAAAGGCAACACACCCCTTCTGTAAACACTTTCTAGCTTTCAGACAGCTAATGATTCTCAACGGCGCATCGCGCTTCTCCCCATGCACTACGATCGTTTCTTCATTCGTCATTGGGATGCGGATGGTCTTCTCGTGACAAACGATCTCGGCCTTGTTGCTCGATAACCAATCCATTCCCACTACCACGTCGAAGCTTCCCAACTCGACTGGTAGTAGATCTAGAGCAAATTCGTGTCCTCCCAGTTCTATCGTACATCCTCTGATGACTTCTCTCGTTTCAATTAGTTTCCCATTCGCTAATTCGATCGAGTATGGAACGTCTAACTTACTAGTGGTCAACCCAAGTATATTCTTAAACTCTAACGATATGAAACTATAATCGGCACCAGTATCAAAAAGAACAGATGCAAAGCGTTGGTTTATAGGGAACGTACCGGTGACAACGTTTGGATCTTGGCGCGCCTCCCTCGCACCAATGTTAAAGATTCGGCCTTGCGCCTGATTTAGCTTTGGGCATTCTCTTTTGAAGTGCCCAATGTCTCCACAGCTGAAGCATCCTGGCCCTCGGCCATTTCCATTACCATTCCCACCTCGATTTCCGTTGGTTCCTCGATTTCCGGCTTGATTTGCGATATTCCCACGGTTACCATTTCCACCATTATTTCCTTGTGGCCGGTTTCCATTACCACGGTTGTTGTTATTGAAATTCCTTTGGCCACCTTGTCCTGATCCAACCCAACATGTTTCCTTTGAATGACCCGTCCTCCTGCAGGATTCACATTTTCTGAGTCTGCATGGGCCGGGATGATGGAACTGGCAAATACCACACTTGGGCAGAGTGCCCATGTAACCTTTTCCTCTGTTTTCATCACCGGTTTTGGCTCTGGCCGGTGTGCTCGAATCACTCCTCTTGCTCACATTGCTTGTACTCTGCTTGAAGTTAGAAAACTTTCGTTTGTTTTCACCAGCTGACTCCGCATGAGTCTCCTTCTTCTTGGTTTCAGAAATAGAGAACTTGCCCAACCTTACAGCCTCCTCCGTAAGTGCCACACTAACGTCAGTTGCTTCCGTAATTGTTGCCGGCTTGGACGTGGTAACCATACTCAGGATTTGGGGTGCCAATCCCCAGATAAAGCGCTCAATCCTTTTGAATTCCGGTGTAACCATATAAGGTACCACATGTGACAAGTCGTGGAATCTCTGAACATATTCTGCGATTTTGGGACCGTCCATCTTTAAATGCCAAAACTCGGTTTCCAATTTCTGGATTTCAGCTCTGGAACAATACTTCCTGCGCATCAGTTCTTTCAGTTCAGTCTAAGTCATCGCGTACGCTGCAGCCTCTCCTAAGGTTTGAACTTGGAGATTCCACCATGAGAGGGCACCGTCAGTGAAGAGCCCGGGGATGTAGGTAACTTGTTGTCCCGGCGCACATTTGCTCATTCTTATTGTTGTTTCAGTCTTCTCAGTCCAGCGGGTAAAAGCCACGGCACCTCTAGTGCCATCAAAGTTTAGTAGCTTGCAATCTAAGAATTGCTTGAAAGTACACCCTGTACAAGCAATGTCATTATTAGTAGTCGCACATGAATCATCCAAATATAGTGTAATGTGTCTCCTATGACTGATCATTACCATTCGGAGGGTTGTTGTTGTTGTTGTTGATACTTCCGCTCGATCCTGGTTGGGATGCTTGATATTGCGCAATAGCAGCCGCGATGATCCCTTGTAGTTATGCCTGGTTAGTCGGCGTGCGTGCTTCGCGTCGGGGAGGCATTTCTAGAGGATGGTTCACGTTGGTCAGGTCATAGTAGGTAAAAATACATATGTACTTAGCAATATCCACACATAACATCTCATGTTATAAGTAAATCAATCACATAACATCTCATGTTATAAAACATAAACAAACAACTTTAACAAAGCATGTAAGGAGAATACTACAATTGGGCTTTCATAAGATTAAGACCACCATACACTGTTTACAAGTTTTCCAAATGTACATACATCCAAAAGAGACTAAGGGTCAAAATGCCCTTGTCTGAACTGTCTAGACAAGTACAATAAGCAAAAAAAAATTCACACAACCAAAGTCATCCTGTCAAGTGTGGTCTTCAGAATCCGCATAGTCTGGCCCAATTGATGTCTTCTCTTCAAAAGTAGTCCCTACCGGCAAAAGACTAAGGGTAGCTAAGCTGATGGCGGTGGAGGAGGTGGAGGAAAATGAGAGAAGAGTAGACTGTGCATAAGCAGCCAATCCTCCTCCATAGCATGATAAGATCTCTCAAGCTCCAGCATGCGCTGGGTCAGCGCCTCCTGCTGCATCATAAATGAAACAAGAATATCCTCGGTAGAAGGCCCGACATGGTAGGGGTGATGTGGACCTGTAGGTGGCATAACATGGGGTGATGACCATAGAAATGGCTCGCCCATCGGAGCTGAAACCGGACGAGTAGTGTGCGGGGTAGATGTAAACGGTGAGGTAGTATGGGGAAAATAAGACATGAAGGGTGCAGTAGATGACATGGATGGGACAAAACCATGACAAGGAAACTGTGGCATAGGCTGGCTATCACTGGTCGCAAAGGGTGCATGGCCGGGGGCTGTCTCGACGATCCCTCCCCAGGTCGGAGCGGGGGAACGTCCTGTAGGAAGGTAATCTGAAGATCGGTACGCTGGATATCTGTGGTGTGTGGGTGAAGGGATGGGATATCCAGCGATGCAGAAATAGATGCGGTAGGGGGAGTAACTAAGGTTGCATACGGAGGGTAGTCATCCTCCTCGATCCACCCATTCTGGGTGTCAGCGTATCTCGGGTCGATATGGGTGGCAAATGGTGCCAGGTCATAAAAAATAGGGTCAGGTATGGGTGCTACATCTGGGATCTCAGAGGCTAGTGGTGCAATGACAGGTGCATCAGTGACAGGTGGTGCAACGAATGGTGCATCCTCAGGAATGGGGTCAAGAGCAAGAATGGGCTCGGGAATGACGGGAGCAGGCATAGCAGGATCCTGATCATTCGGGAGGATAGGAGCCTCAGCAGGTTGCTCCTCAGGAACCAACTCATCCTCCATATCTGTATCCTCATCGTAGTTAATACGAGGGAAGTTACCGAATCCCAATGGTGGGTAAGAGGAAGCTACCGATTCAACGGAATCTGAGGCTGAAGAATCGGAATGAACCTCCATGTCAGGAAGCTCAACCATAGGAACAACGGGGTCAACAACTGGGATATCAGCATGCGGAGCATCGTCCTCCATCGGGGCCCCACCATCCTGGTCTCCCTCCGGGGGACCCTCGATGGGTAGAACGATATCGTCATCGGGTAACGCGTCGAGAGGTGGTTCCTCAAAGGGAACTGCTGCAAGAGGGAGAGGAGCAGGGATCGGGGCAAGGGGTAGATCCTCTCCGGGCGGGCCATCAGCTAAGGGCATGTCGTCTCCGAAGTCTGGTAGGGCGAAAGGCTGAAAATCGTCTTCATCGGTGCTCGTGTAGTCTGAAGTGTAAACTCCCGAGTCTGTGGCCATCTCGTCATCGGAGGTAAAGGCCATCTGGTCGCTCGTGTTGGATACTCCACTGCCAGAAGATGCCATGGTGTCTGTAACACATCCACAACATATGCACATAAATTAGGTAAGCATGTAAACAAATAACAATGTAATCATGTATGTATCCTAATCTTCCCAGACTATTCCTCCAAATCTCTAAACTGAACTCCCTAGCCTCTCAGACTACCCTGGTCTCTAAGACCAACCTCCCAGTCTCTAAGACTAATTCTTTCCCAATCTCTAAGATTGAACTCCCTCAGTCTCTAAGACCGAACTCCCTCGGTCTCTAAGACCGAAATATAATTTTTGAAAAGTGTATTTGTGCCTTTTTGTTTGTAAAAATGTTTGTGCCCTGGATCTGGACGTTTAGTGCATGCAATGTAAAATGTTTGAAAACATTTTCGTGAGAGCCCTAGTGATCATAGTCTAGACTCGAGAATGAATCCTAGTTCGCTATGATCGAGGCTCTGATACCAAGAGAGCTAAGGATCACCTTAGAGACCTGGAAGAAGCATTCAATATTCTTGACAAATTCAATATGAAGTTGAATCCTTCAAAGTGTCACTTTGGTGTTAAAGCAGGCAAATTCCTAGGTTACATGGTGACAAAAAGAGGCATTGAAGCAAGTCCAGAGAAAATCAAGGCAATCATGAATATAAAATCTCCTGCCAATGCCAAGGATGTGCAAAGGTTGACAGGGAGGATCGCAGCCTTGAACAGGTTCATATCCAAGTCATTAGAAAAGTGCAAGGAATTCTATGTCATTTTGAGAAAGAACAAGAAATTTGAGTGGACTGATAAGCATGAAAATGCTCTCAAAGCCCTTAAGGATTACCTATCCTCAGCTCCTGCCTTGATGATGTCACACCCTGGCTTTTGCGGAAGCGTGGGTTTAATTGGTGTGACTTCTTAATACCATAGCAACAATCACAACAATGCTATATGATAAAATACGGGATGTTCATCCATTAAAATAGTTTAGAAAATGCATAACATATTGTCTTTGAAAACATCAACCACTGAATACGTTACAAACCATGACTTTGTTTAAAAATGAGTTCATAAGACTCAACGAAGAACTACCAACAAAACGAGGATTTAAGACATGCAACCCGTCCAGGAATGAGTTGCACTTCCAAACCCTATGACCCCGGATGACATCCTTATCTAGTACGCAGCTAACATGCACCACTTGCCAGATCCTATTCATTCCCTGAAATACATGTAATTTGAAAAAGTCAACAAAAAGTTGAGCGAGTTCATGTGTAAGTGAGTATATAAAAGCCTTTAAAATGTCTGTATAAGTAAAAGTCCTTGGTATGTAGCAATTAAGGAAAAACCTGATCACCATTGGGTTGCAAAACCAATAGTATGTGTGAAATGATGCAGGAAGACTCAAACCTAGCAAATTTGTCTCCGGTATGAAGACATAGTCACCACTATGGGCCTCCCCGGCCTCATGGGTGTGGGCTCGCTACACCCAAATAGATCTATCACTCATGTCCCGTGGTCCTACTATGAGGATTAATGGCCTTAAGCGTTGTACCCACCACTCACATGATCGCGTAGTAAAAACCCTCCTTAAGCTAACCATACCATAATAAATGTCTGTAAATGTCTGTAACATGTATTTCACCCCCGAAATGTAAAACTGAAAATAGTTAAGAGAAAAGGGGGACATGAACTCACAGTAATGCGTCTTGTACCGAAACTCAACTCTGTCTGCTACACGACAACCTACACGTACTAATGTCTATTAGACAAACGGGCCGTGCCTTGGCTTAGAGTTTAATGTTTAGAGTTGTGTTATAATTTTCTGAAAATTTCTCCATAGCCTCCTCTGTAAATAGAGGTGTCCATGCTTAAAAGCATAATATTTTATTTTACAAATATCTCGTAGAGTGTTCCCACATAACAAACCCGGCAATCGTACATGCAATGCCCTATTTACGTCTTTTCAGCTTTATTAACTAATACTGGACTGTTTTCGAGTATTTAAATAAAATAGTTAACCTTTTCCAAAAATTCTCAAATTTTTACAGAAAGTCACATATAATCCAAAATTTATTGTGTATAAGTTTCGGAAACCAGTTCATTACCAATTTTATATAAAAATTCTTTTACCCGACTGCAATCAGATTTGTTACTTTCTGGTTGCAGTTTTACGGAAAAATTCCCTAAAAATCAATCGTAAGTCGGATCGACGAAATTCTAGCTAGAGGGTCACAGGAACAACAGTGACTATCTACAGTAAAAATCCCACGAGCCGATTATGTTCAGGTTTTAAGTTTTGACTCCGACTACGACACACTTTTTCAGCAGGAAAATTTCAGCTTAAGCTGCTGTCTTAAAATAATTCCTTAAAAATAGTAAACGACCTCCAAAAATCACGATTCTAGTGCCATTTGTTCAGATATTCAAAATTACACAATTTAGACTCCAGAAATTCAATTTTTCGATTAAAAATGAACCATTTACAGCCCGTTGAAGCGGGCTGGAAATTTAACTCAGCAAGCTGTTTACATTGTAGAAGTGACTAAAAACGCATAAACAAAGACCCTAACCATGGTGTATCGATGAAAAAATGTTAAAACTTCAATCATGCTTTAACCAACCCTAAACCATCCAGATTTCAACTTCATACAACCCTTTTATCTATGGTTTCTATGCAGAATTTCATGTTCATATATTTAGTGTTTTAGCATTTGTGATTTATCAACAACATCCTACTATGAATCATAACAAACAACAAGATGAAGCAAGAGTGTGAAGGGACATACCACTAGCACAAGGCTAGAGTAGAATCTTAGTGTAAGGATGATGAAGAATGATGGTGAGAAAAGCTTGAACAAGACTTCCTTGAGAGCACTTCAACTTGCACCTCTATGGATCAATCTTGGAGCTTGGAATGGGGTTTGTTAGTGAAAGAGATGAGGGTATGAGAGTGTGGGGGGTTGGTTTCGGTTATGAAGGGGCAGAATTTTTGGAGAGAGAGTGAGATGAAGTGTGGGTTTTGTTATAATGATGGTTCTCCTTGGAAAAACAAGTGCCACCCTATCCTATGGTCATCAGTGCAACCCTTGTTGGCCAATCCACAATTAGGAGAATACTCACCAAATCAAGGCAAGATAATCCAAATATCTAAACAAAATATATGTAATGATGGGGGCTGAATTCGGTTAGGGGGGGGGGGGGGTAAAAATGAATTTTTTTGTTAACTAATAGGTATTAAATTAGAAGGTTAAGGGTATTCCCAAGTATAGTGGGTGTATGTCATGTTCACATGGCGTATGGGAATTTTTGTGACCGAAATTAATTAAGAAAAATTAAATAATATTTCTGACAATATTTTTGTGTCTCGGGTATTGTCTGGTTGTTCGGTTACGTATCGTTCCGTTAAAGCGTTTAATTGTACCGTATAGTGTCTTTTGTGCATCTTTTTGTAACGAAAACGTTCCTGGCACTTAGGAAAGTATACAGGAACACTCTGCTATATTTGTGTATACTACTGGTATAATAAAAAGCTGAATTAAATAAAAGAAAGCAAAATTCTATATTTAAAGTGTGTTTTAGGCACTTCCCGGAATTATATCTATCACTTAATGACGCAGTCTTATGGTCCTCACTTCCCTACACTATAAACCAGTGTAGTATTCTATCCCTGGCTCATACTGGCCATAATAATATTGTATGTCTAAGTGCTGGTATTGTCAGCATTATTTCTGAATCAACCGTTCAGTGTGTCAACTGTGCTGAGTGCATCAAGTATATCACTAATGTAGGTGTGTAATGAATGGAGTGACTGTATAAAACATGATGCATGTATATATGATATAGAATCATAGAGCAGTTTAAGTTATGAGTTGTAATCAAGCACAATCATTTAGCACGTAATTAAGATTAATTAATTTGTACAGTACCTGAAATTTTGAGGGTTGTCACAGATGAAACCAGAAAAAGGGGACATATTATCCTTATATTTGGCAGTCTCTTCCAAAGCAGTAAGTGCGGTCCTTGTTAAGGATCACGAAGGTACACAACATCCTGTCTATTATGTAAGTAAGAGTTTGCTTGATGCTAAATCTAGGTATTCACATTTAGAAAAACTTATCCTTGCTTTGATTATGGCATCTACTAAATTAAGACATTATTTTGAAACTCATGCCATTATTGTTAGAACTAACTTTCCAATTAAGAATGTTCTCAGGAAACCTGAGATGTCAGGAAGGATGGCCAAATGGGCAGTAAAGCTCAGTGCTTATGATATAAGATATGAACCAAGGACTGCCATTAAATCTCAAGCCTTAGCTGACTTTGTGGCAGATTTTAGTAGTGACTTACAAAGAGAAGCTGGGTTGGAAGTTCAGCAGCTGGAAGAGACTAAGGATCCTTGGATACTCTTCACTGATGAAGCCTCTAATGTCAAAGGAACAGGACTTTGAATACTACTAAAATCGCCACAGGGGGACATAATACCCCACTCAATAGCTTGTGAATTTCAAACTACTAATAATGAGGCTGAATATGAAGCCTTGATAGCTGGTTTGCAAATTGCCAAGCACATGAGGATCAGGTATCTTGAGGTACATGTAGATTCATTGCTAATTACTAATCACTTTAATGGATCTTATGCTGTTAAAGGTGAACGACTAATCAAGTACCTAGAGATAGTCAAGGAATTGGCACTCTCTTTTGTTTCTTTTAGTTTGACACAGGTACCTAGGGAAGAGAATGCAGAAGCTGATGCATTGGCCAATCTTGGATCATCATTGAATATTCCAGAGGATATCAAGATCCCTATCATCCATATTTTGGCTCCTGCTATTGAGGATCACATAACTATGGAGATAGAACAGGATTCTGCAATGGTTCCTAGTGATGGTGCATGTGACAACTCGAATTTCCGACTTTCTTTATTCGCATTTAATGCACGTTGACTTTGACTATTTAGTTGTGATATGATAAAACCTAGTGTGTTTGCATGGTTATGTGTGATTGTATATCATGTGTACTGTTTGTAGAACTTAAACTGTTAAGAACCCGACGAAACACAAGCCTGTTTCGCCATAACCCATTCCGACGAAACAGGCTGTTTCGCCATGAACACTCCGACGAAACAGAAGTCTGTTTCGCCGGCCCAGTAATTCACGAAGCCCAGTTCGGGCCCAGCTTGTTATTTCGGGTTTTAAAACGTGTAACAGCCTCAGTTTCACACATTTTATCATAACAATCGAAACCCTAGAGCCCTTCTCTCCTGTGTGACGGCAGTTGGAGCTTCTCGAAGATATCCTTAGCGATCGATTCGTATTCCTCTTATCTCGGTTAGTCGTGTGTATGTTAATCGGTTTCTTGATTCTGTACCATCTCGATTCATGTTTGTGTAAATGATTGATGCGTGTTATTGCTGCGATTCTAGTATGACGGTGATATAGATTTCGATTATGTATGATGTAGTAGGATTTATATAAAATGGTATGAGAAATTTAATACAATCGAGTGCTCGGTTCTGGATATTGTTATTATGCTCTGATTATGAATCCAAGTTAGTATCTTGATAGGGTACAATGATATGATGTTGTATGTTGATATGTTATACACATAAACTAGGGTTTATGCTAGACAATGACTCTGGGATGATTGATTTATGATGATTCGATATGCACATTGACCTTCGTATGATTTCTGTTATTAATGACGGCTGTTAGAAGGATTAGGGTTTATGTGTTATTCGCATCTGCTGTAACTGATGTCTGCGAAACAGACATCCGACGAAACAGGACTCCCGGCGAAACAGAATGTGTTTCGCCAAGAGTCATCGACGAATTAGAATCCTGTTTCGCCAAACAAGGCCACGACGAAACAGAATGTGTTTCGTCAATTTGTGTTTCGCCAACTTATGTGTTTCGCCATTATGTGTGTTTCGCCGAACAGTTAATCTGCACAGTAACTTGGGTTAATTCTGTTAAGCATTAACTGGAATATTTAACTGCTGTTAAGGGTAACCATCTTGTATATGATTGTGATTACGTGCTACATGTTTATACGTGAACAAATTGAACACAAACTGATTTCACATACGTGCCTACTTTAGGACGCGATTGATTACTTGTGAGCATATACTTAGCATACCGAGCAAACCAAGGTGAGTTCACACCCTTACTAAGGCATGGGATTCCCAGGGTTTGGGGAATGGGATGGAAGGAATAAGGTTGAATAGATTCGTACATACACTGATACTAGACTACCATACCATTGTCCTCGGTTGTGAATGACACATACGTAAAACCTACGTATACTTATGCTACTCGCTATCCTCGGTTGTGAAGGATACTCACGTAAAACCTACGTGAACTTATACTCAATACTATCCTCGGTTGTGAAGGATACTCACGTAAAACCTACGTGAACTTATACTCAATACTATCCTCGGTTGTGAAGGATACTCACGTAAAACCTACGTGAACTTATACTCAATACTGTCCTCGGTTGTGAAGGACACTTACGTAAAGCCTACGTAAACTATGTACGTACTACTGTTCTCGGTTGTGAAGAACACTTATGGTTACAAATAGTCTAGTGTATATGCAACATGGGAAGCCCCCACTAATAGAACATACGATCGGCCTAGTAGCGCCACATGTTACGAAACAAACTTACTATTACGAACTTATTTACTGTGAACTCGCTCAACTAGTTGTTGATTCTCTGTTACATGCCTTGCAGGACCTTAGGTGCTTTTGGAGTTTGCACGGGAGGCACGGTCGTTGTGGACATGGATCGTGAAATGTGTTGTTAAACATTATGACATTTTGTACTTAAATTTATGTTGGGTTTACATTAAATGCTTCCGCTACACACTTGTTTATATTTGGTTTTGGAAACACCTATCGTATTGTTGAATGACTTTTACTATCTTACTTATGTTCAATATGATTGGTGGCTTGATCCTGGTCATGTCACGCCTCCAAGCGGTGGTACTCCGCGTGTGGATTTTGGGGGTGTGACAGATTGGTATCAGAGCCATTGGTTATAGAGAACTCGGTTTTAATATGGGGAAAACGATTTTTATTAAAACCAGACTATAACCAGAACAGTGCTCTCAACGATCCACAACGACGCCTCGCTCCACGTGCAAGACTCGACATCCTAGGTAATAAGGTTTATGTTTATTACCTTACATACTTGATAGAATTACATAGAACTTTGCTCGTGGTATGCTCAGATTACAGAACCTACTATATGTTATTGCTTGAGATTACTTGTGTGCTCACTCTCTTCGCACTATTCGCGAACCTCTCACCCACATGTTCTCCTTGATGTCGAGATCATGAGTGGACACGTTAACCCAACTCAAGCCCAGTTGGCGGCTTCGATCACTGAACAAGTTACTGCAGCACTCGCAGCTGCCCAGGCAGGAGGTGTAACCTGCCATCACCACTTACTCTAGGATCCTTAGATCCTACTCTCGTAACTCAACACTTGTGCTTAATTTTGATTACTCTTACGCACACGACAAGTCAACACGCTCAGCCACCGGTATGCACATACAAGACTTTTATGGACTGTCGTCCTACTACTTTCAGCGACACTGAAGGAGCTGTTGGACTCCTCCATTAGTTCGAGGAACTCGAATCGGTCATCGAGTGTGAGAATGACCCGAGGCGTAAGGTGAAATATGCCACTGATATTCTCGAAGGCACTGCGTTAACTTGGTAGAACGCGCAAGTTCAGATACTGGGGCTGGCGGCTGCTAATGCCACCCCATGGAATGATTTTAAGGAACTGATCAAACGTGAATACAGTAGTTATGATGCCATCCACAAGTTGGAAGTGGAGTCCTTTAACATGAAGATGACGGGGTCAGAGATAGAAGCGTACACGATAACGATCCAACAAACTAGCAATTTTGTGTCCAACTATGGTGAATCCTCCCATTAAGAGCTTTGAGCTGTACCTCAAGGGCTTAGTACCAGGAATTCAAAAACTATGTGATGACGGCTAATCTTGCTACTATTCAAGATGTTACTTATCTTGCTCATCGTCTCATAGACCAGGCAGTGGAGCAGAACAAGCTGCCTCAACGTATCAGCGCTACTACTACCACTACTACTTCAACTACTTCTGCTACCCTCAGTGACAACGAATGAAAGTGGGATGGAACCTCTAGCAAGGGTTCGACTACGATTCCGTCCCAGGCACAGCAGCGAAAGATCAATGACAACCAAAGTCCTGGACAGCAACCTTTTAGTAGTCAAGGGCAGGGTGAATACAGGGGAAACCACCCCAAGTGCAAACAATGTAACTTGCACCACAGCGGGCAGTGCAACCGAAATCATTGTCAATGATGCGACAAGCTTGGTCATGGAGCCAAAGATGGTAGAAACTCACGTCCTGCAAGCCAGAACCAACAACAACAGCCACAAGATCTACAGAATCAGCAGCGACAGCAGGGTAATAAGGAATGTTATCAGGGTGGTGCTGAAGGTCTCTTCAAGAGACACTGCCCACGGTTGAACCAGAACCAGAATCAGAACCACAACCAAGGAAACGGGAACTAGCGAAGACAACAACGGGGATAATAACGACGGCAATGGTGCCAGGGGTCGAGTGTTCGTGATTGGTCAGGGTGATACTAGGAATGACCCCAACGTTGCGATAGTTTCGACATCGTCATTAGTATGGACTGGTTATCCCAACAACAAGCAGAGATCCGATGCAAGGAGAAGATCATCCGCATTCCTCGTGCTGGTTAAGAACCTTTAGTAGCTCATAGTAACAAGCTCCTGGAGCCAGCACCCATAGCTCGAGCACCTTATCGCTTAGCTCCAACTAAACTGGAAGAACTGTCTAAGCAACTGCAAGAACTCTTGGAAAAGGGTTTCATACGTCCTAGCTCTTCGCCTTGGGGAGCCCCAGTACTATTTGTAAAGAAGAAGGACGGTACCTTCCGCATGGGTATAGACTACCGCGAACTGAACAAGGTGACTGTGAAGAATCGCTATCCACTTCCACGCATCGACGACTTATTCGACCAGTTGCAAGGGTCGAGCTATTACTCAAAGATTGACCTAAGGTCAGGTTACCATCAACTGAGAGTCCGGGATGAGGACGTCTCCAAAACAGCATTCAGAACTCGCTACGGCCATTACGAGTTTTTGGTCATGCCTTTCGGGTTGACAAACGCGCCTGCGGTTTTCATGGATCTTATGAACAGGGCTTGCAAACCTTATCTCGACAAGTTCGTCATTGTTTTCATCGACGACATCCTGATCTACTCGAAGAGTCGGGAGGAACACGAGCAGCACTTACGACTTATTTTGGAACTTCTTCGAACGAAACAGCTATACGCTAAGTTTTCAAAACGCGACTTCTGGCTTCGTGAAGTCCACTTCCTAGGCCACGTAGTAAACAAGGATGGGATCCATGTTGATCCATCCAAGGTAGATTCGATCAAGAACTGGCCTGCACCTCACACACCAACAGAAATACGCCAATTCTTGGGTTTGGCGGGTTATTACGTAAGGTTCATCAAAGACTTCTCAAAAATTGCTCAGCCGCTTACACTACTGACGCAGAAGGGTGTTGTTTACCGTTGGGGTAATACACAAGAATCAGCGTTTCAACACTTAAAGGATAGACTCTGTAGCGCACCTATCCTCTCATTGCCTAAAGGCACGGACGATTTTGTAGTCTACTGCGACGCATCTATCCAGGGTCTTGGATATGTGTTGATGCAGCGGGATAAAGTTATTGCTTATGCTTCGCGCCAACTTAAGGTTCACGAACGGAATTACACTACGCATGATTTAGAGCTTGGAGCTGTTGTCTTTGCACTCAAGATATGGAGACATTATCTGTATGGCACCAAGTGCACCATCTACACCGATCACAGGAGTCTTGAGCATATCTTCAAGCAGAAAGAATTGAACATGCGACAACGTCGATGGGTCGAGTTACTGAACGATTACGAATGTGCTATAAAGTACCATCCAGGCAAAGCCAATGTTGTGGCTGACGTCCTCAGTCGAAAGGATACTGCACCTAAGCGTGTACGAGCTCTACAACTCACAATACAGTCTAGTCTTCCTTCTCAGATACGAGATGCTCAGGTAGAAGCATTGAAACCAGACAACGTCAGGGCTGAAGCCCTATGCGGCTCAAGGCAACGCTTAGAACAGAAGGAAGATGGTGCTTACTACGTCACAGGACGCATTTGGGTCCCACTGTACGGCAACCTACGCGAGCTTGTAATGGATGAAGCTCATAAGTCTCGCTACTCGGTACATCCAGGTTCGGATAAAATGTACCACGATATTAAGACTACATACTGGTGGCCTAGCATGAAGGCCCACATAGCAACTTACGTTAGCAAGTGCCTGACTTGTGCAAGGGTCAAAGTCGAATATCAGAAACCGTCAGGACCACTCCAACAACCTGAGATACCACAATGGAAATGGGAGCAAATTTCCATGGATTTTGTTACTGGCTTACCTAGATCTCAGCGCGGAAATGATACTATTTGGGTGATCATAGATCGACTCACAAAGTCTGCTCACTTCTTGGCTATCAAAGAAACAGACAAGTTCTCTACTTTAGCAGACATCTACTTAAAAGAAGTGGTCTCGAGGCACGGGGTGCCCACCTCCATCATCTCTGATCGTGACGCACGTTTTACTTTAGAACTGTGGCAAGCAATGCATAAATCTTTTGGCTCTCGTTTAGACATGAGCACAGCTTATCACCCTCAGACAGATGGGCAGTCTGAGCGCACTATTCAAACTCTAGAAGACATGCTTCGGGCGTGCGTAATTGACCTTGGCAATGGTTGGGAGAAACATCTGCCACTCGTGGAATTTTCATACAATAACAGCTACCACACCAGCATTAAGGCTGCACCATTCGAGGCATTGTACGGGCATAAATGCCGGTCACCTCTCTGTTGGGCAGAGGTGGGAGATAGTCAAATCACAGGTCCAGAAATGGTAGTCGATACTACAGAAAAGATTGCACAAATACGACAACGCATGGCGGCAGCACGCGACCGTCAGAAAGCATACGCTGATTTAGACAGGAAACTACTCGAATTCCAGGTTGGGGATCGAGCGCTACTTAAAGTTTCACCCTGGAAGGGTGTGGTTCGTTTTGGCAAACGCGGCAAACTAAATCCACGATATGTTGGACCTTTCGAGGTTATTGAGAAAATAGGCAAAGTGGCCTACAGATTGAATTTACCACCTGAACTCAGTGCAGTTCACAACGTTTTTCATGTGTCGAATCTGAAAAAGTGTCTGTCAGATGAGACCCACACAGTTCCTTTGAAGGAACTCACCATCGATGAGCGGTTGCAGTTCGTCGAAGAACCAGTTGAAATCACGGACCGGGATGTCAAGGTCCTCAAGAACACTAGAATACCTCCTGTACGAGTTCGTTAGAACTCCCGTCGTGGCCCAGAGTTCACCTGGGAACGAGAAGATCAATGAAACTCAAGTATCCCCAGTTATTCGGAAACCGTGCAACCACTACTGAGGCTGAAGCTACTACAGAATTTCGGGACGAAATTCCAAATCAACGGGGGGATAATGTGACACCCCAAGAAAACCAGTAATCTTCGCAAACCTGCTCGGGGAGCCGCGATACGATACAGGTAAACAACGTCACACTACTAGCTTCCTCAGTAACTGCATGCTAAATTTCGGGACGAAATTTCTTTTAAGTTGGGGATAATGTGACAACTCGAATTTCCGACTTTCTTTATTCGCATTTAATGCACGTTGACTTTGACTATTTAGTTGTGATATGATAAAACCTAGTGTGTTTGCATGGTTATGTGTGATTGTATATCATGTGTACTGTTTGTAGAACTTAAACTGTTAAGAACCCGACGAAACACAAGCCTGTTTCGCCATAACCCATTCCGACGAAACAGGCTGTTTCGCCATGAACACTCCGACGAAACAGAAGTCTGTTTCGCCGGCCCAGTAATTCACGAAGCCCAGTTCGGGCCCAGCTTGTTATTTCGGGTTTTAAAACGTGTAACAGCCTCAGTTTCACACATTTTATCATAACAATCGAAACCCTAGAGCCCTTCTCTCCTGTGTGACGGCAGTTGGAGCTTCTCGAAGATATCCTTAGCGATCGATTCGTATTCCTCTTATCTCGGTTAGTCGTGTGTATGTTAATCGGTTTCTTGATTCTGTACCATCTCGATTCATGTTTGTGTAAATGATTGATGCGTGTTATTGCTGCGATTCTAGTATGACGGTGATATAGATTTCGATTATGTATGATGTAGTAGGATTTATATAAAATGGTATGAGAAATTTAATACAATCGAGTGCTCGGTTCTGGATATTGTTATTATGCTCTGATTATGAATCCAAGTTAGTATCTTGATAGGGTACAATGATATGATGTTGTATGTTGATATGTTATACACATAAACTAGGGTTTATGCTAGACAATGACTCTGGGATGATTGATTTATGATGATTCGATATGCACATTGACCTTCGTATGATTTCTGTTATTAATGACGGCTGTTAGAAGG
Source organism: Helianthus tuberosus (assembly GCA_030545235.1). Classification (NCBI taxonomy): domain Eukaryota; kingdom Viridiplantae; phylum Streptophyta; class Magnoliopsida; order Asterales; family Asteraceae; genus Helianthus; species Helianthus tuberosus. Next base: position 21,922,908 of record CM060420.1, on the reverse strand, counting down.
ATTAGGGTTTATGTGTTATTCGCATCTGCTGTAACTGATGTCTGCGAAACAGACATCCGACGAAACAGGACTCCCGGCGAAACAGAATGTGTTTCGCCAAGAGTCATCGACGAATTAGAATCCTGTTTCGCCAAACAAGGCCACGACGAAACAGAATGTGTTTCGTCAATTTGTGTTTCGCCAACTTATGTGTTTCGCCATTATGTGTGTTTCGCCGAACAGTTAATCTGCACAGTAACTTGGGTTAATTCTGTTAAGCATTAACTGGAATATTTAACTGCTGTTAAGGGTAACCATCTTGTATATGATTGTGATTACGTGCTACATGTTTATACGTGAACAAATTGAACACAAACTGATTTCACATACGTGCCTACTTTAGGACGCGATTGATTACTTGTGAGCATATACTTAGCATACCGAGCAAACCAAGGTGAGTTCACACCCTTACTAAGGCATGGGATTCCCAGGGTTTGGGGAATGGGATGGAAGGAATAAGGTTGAATAGATTCGTACATACACTGATACTAGACTACCATACCATTGTCCTCGGTTGTGAATGACACATACGTAAAACCTACGTATACTTATGCTACTCGCTATCCTCGGTTGTGAAGGATACTCACGTAAAACCTACGTGAACTTATACTCAATACTATCCTCGGTTGTGAAGGATACTCACGTAAAACCTACGTGAACTTATACTCAATACTATCCTCGGTTGTGAAGGATACTCACGTAAAACCTACGTGAACTTATACTCAATACTGTCCTCGGTTGTGAAGGACACTTACGTAAAGCCTACGTAAACTATGTACGTACTACTGTTCTCGGTTGTGAAGAACACTTATGGTTACAAATAGTCTAGTGTATATGCAACATGGGAAGCCCCCACTAATAGAACATACGATCGGCCTAGTAGCGCCACATGTTACGAAACAAACTTACTATTACGAACTTATTTACTGTGAACTCGCTCAACTAGTTGTTGATTCTCTGTTACATGCCTTGCAGGACCTTAGGTGCTTTTGGAGTTTGCACGGGAGGCACGGTCGTTGTGGACATGGATCGTGAAATGTGTTGTTAAACATTATGACATTTTGTACTTAAATTTATGTTGGGTTTACATTAAATGCTTCCGCTACACACTTGTTTATATTTGGTTTTGGAAACACCTATCGTATTGTTGAATGACTTTTACTATCTTACTTATGTTCAATATGATTGGTGGCTTGATCCTGGTCATGTCACGCCTCCAAGCGGTGGTACTCCGCGTGTGGATTTTAGGGGTGTGACAGTGCATAGTCTCATTCAGGATTATGGATCCTTCCAATCATGAGATATATACAGCATGGAGAGATTCCTACAGGAGAAAACCCCAGGGCTTTCAAAATCAAGGTATCTCAATTTACAATATTGAATAACATGTTATATAAACGATCTCTTGCAGGACCATATCTAAGATGCATTGAGGATCCTGAAATACAAGAAGTCCTAAAGGATTTTCATAAAGGAGATTGTGGAAACCACACTGGGGGGCAGGGCACTGTTCTCAAGGATCCTGAGGACAGGATACTATTGGCCTACAATGAAGAAGGATGCTGTGTATTATGCCAAGAAATGTGATCCTTGTCAGAGACATAGTAATATCCTTCACCAACCAGCGGAGCTCCTGCATCCTATATCCTCTTATTGGCCATTCATGAGATGGGGAATGGATATAGTTGGCAAACTTCCCAAGGCTCCTGGTGGAAAAGTGTTCCTGCTTGCTATGACTGATTACTTCTCCAAGTGGATAGAAGCTGAAGCTTTTGCTCAAGTCAGAGAAAAAGAAGTGATATCCTTTATTAAAAGAAACATTATTACCAGATTTGGTATCCCTTCTGAAATTGTTTGTGATAATGGATCCCAATTTATTGGGAGTAGAACTACTAACTTTTGTGACAGCTGGGGGATTAAGATGATAACATCAACCCTAGTCCACCCACAAGTTAATGGTCAAGCCGAATCATCCAACAAGATTATCATCAACAACTTGAAGAAGAATTGATGTGCGCAAAATGCAACATATAAATTACATCAAATATGGCATAAAACTAACCCTTTTTTAGTACTAATGTTGGAAAAAGTATGTTTTTGACTTCCTTTTGTATTTTCAGGATTAAAAGAGCTTAAATGAACAAAAGAAGCAAAAATGTAGCTAAATCTAACAATAATACAAGAAAAGGGAAGAAATGTGGCATGGCCGACCCCTCGACATCATCTCCCAAAGCAAAAAAAAAAACAAGAAGAAAGCTGAGCATGGGGCTGTGCCCAGCTGAGCATGGGGCTGTGCCCAGCTGAGCATGGGGTTGTGCCCAACTCAACACGGGGTGTGCCCAGCGGACACGGGGGCGTGTTTAGGTGTCTGCAGAAAAGACAAAGTTGTAAAAGCTTCTATTCCCGACACGGGGGCGTGCCCAGCTCAACACGGGGCCGTGGTCAACGCTAAGATTCGTAGAATCCAAGCAAATCTTGATAGTACAGATATGCTTCTGCACACGGGTCCGTGCCCAGCGGACACGGGGGCGTGGTCAACTAATGTAGACAAACTGCAATTAATGAAGAAAGAGAAGAATGGTGGACATGGGGCCGTGTCCAGGCTTCTGTGCAGGCTATAAATAGGGGTGCTTGGTTCACTTCAAAGGCATCCCTTGGCACACCACCTCTCTCACACTTCACCCACCACCCACCACCATCACAACACCATCATCCACCACCATCATCCATCGTCCATCATAGAGTGTGTGAGCCATCTCGGGATCCAAGATTGATCATAAGAGTTCTTGACAATCAAAGGCCATGTTTGCCTAAGTCTCTTACATCACTTGGTGAAGACAAGTGTCTAGGGTAATACTTTTTATTTTTAATCTTTTCACACTTTTTACTTGGTTATGTATTAATGACTTTAATAACTAGTTTCTTATGTTGAAGGTGATTCTTCCTTATCGTTTGTCCGTGGTGTCTTGGCATTATTTTACTGTCTATATAAAATAAAATATTTTCACCATTCATATCTCCACGGTCCATATGGAGATATGTTGGCTACCTGGTCGGGGGATTAGGGAACGGTTTGGTAAGAGTCTTGCCTTGTTCAGTGTATAGATCCTGCAAGGACATGGGTCAAAACTCTTTGATCCCTTCATATGTAAGCTACTATTAATACTTTAACCCGGCTACTTAGGACTGTATCCCTGCTGACTCAGACTACTTAGCCGAGGGTAACGCCACCTTCAAAAGAGGGGCCTACCATAATATGCATTAATAACTTAATTAATTATCTTTCAATAATCCGACCATTTAGGATTGTATCCTTGCTGACTCAAACTACTGGGTTGACGGTAACGTCACCTTCAAAAGAGGGGCCTACTACAATAACTAAGATAATCTCTTAAAAAGTGCAAAAGTGCGGAAATAATCAAAGGTTACACTAAACACGAGTTGGAGCCAAGTGATTCATCTTGTCTATCTGTTTTTACTTTTATTTTATTTTTTCAGCATTTTAGTTAGTTTTTATTTTTCTAGTTTAAAAACATTCTTCTAACTTTTTGATTTGATTAGGCATTGAGGATAAACCGGTATTAAAAGCTCTTGTGTCCTTGGACGACCTCGGTATCTTGCCAACACTATACTACGCTCACGATGGGTGCACTTGCCCATATGTGTGTTTGGTGTTAGTAAAATATCGTGTTTTATAAATTTAAAACTTGACTAACGTGTAAAAAGGGCTTAAAATATACACTTAAATATATATCACACCACACACGAATCAAGTTTTTGGCGCCGTTGCCGGGGACACAAGGATTTTTAGAAAGCTTAAAATCGACAGCCTAATCAGTTTTTCAAAACTTTTTCTTTAAAACGTGCACATTTTTCTGCATTTTAGTTTAGTTTTGCATTTACAGTAACCTAAACACGGGCCGTGCTCATTGAACACGGGGTCGTGCTGCACATTTTTCATAAAACACCCAGATACAGAGCCAGAACACGGGTCCGTGCTCACTGAACACGCCCCGTGCTCAACGAAACCAGTAACTTTAATTTAAAATGCCTAGATACAGATCCTGAACACGGGGCCGTGTCCAGCCTCTGTTTCCGTTTTCATTTTTGCTTTCTGGTCTCGAGACTCTGTTGTGGTCTGCTGAGTGATTCTTATGGATCAATACTCAGGAGGCTACAACTACACCTATGAGGAGGATGATTATAGGTGAAGACTATTGCACCAACTGCGGTAACACTCACTTGGTACAATATTGTGACTTATTTCAACGATCCACTTCATACACCTACTATGAGGAGCCCATGTACAAGCCATCAACTTCATACACACCCTATAAAGACCAAAGGTATGAACCTTCTCCCTCATACTCATATTTTGATGAACCAAGGTATGGGCCTTCATAGTCATACTTTGAGGAACCAAGATATGAGCCACCACCTTCGTATACTTATTATGAGGAACCATGGCGTGAACAACCCACCTCATATGAGTATTATGAAGAACAAAATTACAACCCTTATCCATCATATACTTACAATGAAGAACAATGGTGTGAACCATCTACTTCATATGAGTATTATGAGGAACAAAGGATCGAACATCCGGGTCCAAGCTTTGAAAATCCCGTTCCTTACTCTATCGCCGAAGTGACCGATAGGATATTAGAACACCTTAAAACTATCGAACGTTACATAAAGGAATCTCGCGCAAGGGAATAGGAGTCCCGTGCAAGAGAAGAATTAAATAAAGAAGAAATAGTTGAAAGTGTAAAAATGGAAGAACAAATAAGTGAAAAAACGACACATGAGTTAAATAACGAAAAAGGTGAGTCCGTTAATGCTAAAATTCAAGAAGAGTCTATTTTTGAAGAAATTAATCTCTTGTCACCTTCTTTTGAAAATCATTGTTTAGTACCTACTCATGCTAAGTTTTTAAAAGAGTTAAACACTAACACTAAAATTGACGAAACGGTAATCATTAAGTTAACTAATGATCAAACCTCGCTAATAAAAGAAGACCCATTTGAAATCAACATTACACCGGTTCCATGTTTTTTTCAAAATTCCTTTATTAGTAATGTCACAATTGATAAAGATCTTTGTGTTAACATAATGCCCAACTACATTTTCGAAAAACTAAGTATTAGTGATTTTTCTCCACTTCAAATACCCATTTTTCTATCTAATCGGAAAATAATAAAATCAATCGGTGTAGTTGAGGATGTCTTGGTTCAAACAAATGAAATGGTAATCTCAACCAACTTTGTCATCCTCGATGACGCTCCTCTAGTGTTGGGATGACCCTTTGTAAAAACCCACGAGGCTTTGAAAAACCGGAAGTACAACAATCTATCTATTCAATTAGGGGCATTTAAAAGAAGTGTTGATCTTGAGCGTTCAATGAAATATCCGTTTGGCAATGACGACCCCCTAATTGAAGACGAGCCAGAACCACCCGATAAGGTGGGTCTAGCCAAGGACCCTTATAAACGTGGCGCACCACGGAGGCATTCCGCGGAACTATGCTTAGTTTTAGATTAGTTTAACTTCTATGTTTTCTAGTTTACTTTTAATTTTCAGGAATAAAGCACACTCGAAATGGTGGAGGTTACTAAGGGAAACTTGAACCCACACCCCATGCACAAAAAACAGAGCCTCCCGATAATTTTTCTTCATTACAGCAAGTTCAGCACGGGGTCATGCCCACCCCAACACGCCCCGTGCCCGAGGTTCTGCAGAAAATGCCCAGTTCAGGTAACTGGACATGGGGCCGTGCTCACTGAACACGCCCCCGTGCCCAGCCTTCTGTTTAAATTTGATACTGGCAGTCTGACCACGGGGCCGTGCTCAGCTAACACACCCCGTGTTCAGCTACCCAGTAACATAAAATCTTGTTTTTAACACACTTTTACACATTTTAATCAACCGAAAAACTTATTTTTGGGACACATTGGGGACAATGTGTAATTTAAGTATGGGGGGGGGGGGGATGCTAAAACCTTGAGTCTGGCAAGTCCTAATTACAAGCCTTACACAAAACTCTATTGGAACCGCTAATCACCCCAATATTTTCAAAAATTTTCATTTTTTTTACTTGTCTTGGTTTAAATTGGGAATTTCAAGTTCTAAAAAGGTTATATTTTTACAAATTTACAACCGATAGCGTTGTGATAAAAAGAACCAACATAAGAAAATTATGAAACGGCATGACAAGTTTAGTTAAAATTTGATTATATATACTTGATCACATAAAAACCCATTCCCACAAATAGTGAGTTTTGAGCCTTTATTGAGCATACAAATACACATCTTTAGATTAAATGCTCATATTTCGTTTCTTGTGTGAATAGCCGCTTGGTTTCTTATGACTCTAGAACTTGCCATGACGATACATTCAAGGTCCTTACCAACTTAACCCCGAGTAAGTAAATGATGGAGGCATTAGGACTAACCCTTTTTCTTTCAACACCATTATTTTTTTTTACCACCTACCCAAAATCCCCCTAGTTAACCCATTTGAGCCTAAACCTTTTCATTTCTAAACCCAAAACAAACACCCTTTACCCACCAAAACCCTTTTTCATTTTAACCCTTTATTTTAGTACAAAGCTCGGTTTTCATGTAACATTCCTTATAAAAAAAATGTTGAAGCCAAAAATATAAACAAACAACTTCATCAAAAAGAACTTTGTTTGAAGAATTGCTTCATTAGAAAAAATAAATAACAAAAAGTCTTAGGAAAACCGACGCTTTTTACGCCTTTCGCCCTTTTCTACTAACCACTAACCCAACCACCTACCTTTAACCCAAGCCTAACCCTTCCCCCAAAAGTCCTCTTGAGATTTACAAAGGTATATAGTTAAAAAGGAGGAGGATTGATTGCTTGGCAAGCTTATGGTAGAAGTAAGTTCCATGCCGCTCTCGAGTGTTTCACAAAAATACATTTTCGGCCGAGTGTTGAGTGATCCCCCGTGAGGTATGTGAACTTGTATATAAATGGAATTTTAAAAAGGCATGTTATGCCCTAATAAGTAATTTATTTTATTATGTAATGTTCTATATAAATCATGACGAATAGGATTGTAAATAAATAAAAATAAAACCTAATAAAGAATCTTGGAAATCCCAACACTCTATGACAAGCCCTAAAACCTTCTCATCTACCCATTCCATTTGGGAGTGTAAGCCACATTATAAAGAGTTTTGCTTGAGGACAAGCAAGAATTTAAGTGTGGGGGTATCTGATGTGCGCAAAATGCAACATATAAATTACATCAAATATGGCATAAAACTATCCCTTTTTAGTACTAATGTTGGAAAAAGTATGTTTTTGTCTTCCTTTTGTATTTTCAGGATTAAAAAAGCTTAAATGAACAAAAGAAGCAAAAATACAGCTAAATCTAAAAATAATACAAGAAAAGGGAAGAAACGGGGCATGGCCGACCCCTCGACAGCATCTCCCAAAGCAAAAAAAAAATAATAAAACAAGAAGAAAGCTGAGCATGGGGCTGTGCCCAGCTCAACACGGGGCGTGCCCAGCGGACACGGGGCATGCCCAGCGGACACGACCCCATGCCGAGCGGACAAAGGGGCGTGTTTAGGTGTCTGCAGAAAAGCAAAGTTGTAGAAGCTTCTATTCCCGACACGGGGGCGTGCCCAGCTCAACACGGGGCCGTGGTCAACACTAAGATTCGCAGAATCCAAGCAAATCTTGATAGTACAGATACGCTTCTGCACATGGGGCCGTGCCCAGCGGACACGGGGGCGTGGTCAAATAATGTAGACAAATTGCAATTAATGAAGAAAGAGAAGAAGGATGGACACGGGGCCGTGTCCAAGCTTCTGTGCAGGCTATAAATAGGGGTGTTTGGTTCACTTGAAAGGCATCGCTTGGCACACCACCTCTCTCACACTTCACCCACCACCCACCACCATCACAACACCATCATCCACCACCATCATCCATCGTCCATCATAGAGTATGTGAGTCGTCTCGGGATCCAAGATTGATCGTAAGAGTTCTTGACAATCAAAGGCCATGTTTGCCTAAGTCTCTTACATCACTTGGTGAAGACAAGTGTCTAGTGTAATACTTTTTATTTTTAATCTTTTCGCACTTTTTACTTGGTTATGTATTAATGACTTTAATAAATAGTTTCTTGTGTTGAAGATGATTCTTCCGTATCGTTTGTCTGTGGTGTCTTGGCATTATTTTACTGTCTCTATAAAATAAAAGATTTTCACCATTCATATCTCCACGGTCTATATGGAGATATGTTGGCTACCTGGTCGGGGGTTAAGGGAACGGTATGGTAAGAGTCTTGCCTTGTTCAGTGTATAGATCCTGCAAGGACCTGGGTCAAATTTAGTAGGACCTCCTTCAATACCCACCGGTATTGGATGGCGGGGGTCCAAACTCTTTGATCCCCTCATATGTAAGCTACTATTAATAATTTAACCCAGCTACTTAGGACTGTATCCCTACTGACCCAGACTACTTAGCCGAGGGTAACGTCACCTTCAAAAGATGGGCCTACCATAATATGCATTAATAACTTAATTAATTATCTTTCAATAATCCTACCCTTTAGGATTGTATCCTTGCTGACTCAAACTACGGGGTTGACGGTAACGTCACCTTCAAAAGAGGGGCCTACTACAATAACTAAGATAATCTCTTAAAAAGTTCAAAAGTGCGGAAATAATCAAAGGTTACACTAAACACGAGTCAGAGCCAAGTGATTCATCTTGTCTATCTGTTTTTACTTTTGTTTTATTTTTTCAGCATTTATTTAGTTTTTATTTTTCTAGTTTAAAAATATTTTTCTAAACTTTTTGATTTGATTAGATGTTGAGGATAAACCGGTATTAAAAGCTCTTGTGTCCTTGGACGACCTCGGTATCTTGCCAACACTATACGACGCTCACGATGGGTGCACTTGCCCATATGTGTGTTTGGTGTTAGTAAAATATCGTGTTTTATAAATTTAAAACTTGACTAACGTGTAAAAAGGGCTTAAAATATACACTTAAATATATATCACACCACACACGCATCAAGAAGCTTGGATCCAAGAAAGGAAAATGGGCAGAAGAACTACCTTATGTACTATGGGCTGATAGAACAACCCCTAAGAATGCTACTGGCCAAACTCCATTTTCTTTAGTCTTTGGAGCAGAATTAATGATCCCTACAGAGATGGTGGTTCCTACTACAAGAACAAGCATCCGTGATTCTGAAGGAAATGCTGAAAACTTGGTTCAAGACCTGGATACCATAGGAGAACTCATGGATTTGGCAAGGATAAGAATGGCTAGTTATCAACAAAGGATGGCTGGAGCTTATAACAAGAATGTCAGGATCAGGAAGTTTCAAGTCGGTGATATGGTGTTAAGGAAAGCATTCCAAAATACCACCAATCCTGCTGATGGCAAGTTAGCACCAAAGTGGGAAGGTCCCTACCTTATTGAAGCTGAGGCAGGAAAGGGGGCATATCGATTATTAACAATGGAAGGAGATTTGCTACCAAGAGCTTGGAATGATGTCCATTTGAAGAGATACTTCATGTAATAAGGATCCAGCATCCTTAGCTATTTTCATGATCAGTATTCTTGAAGGATCCTTAGAGGATACATGATCTTCACTCTGGTAATGATGTAAATTCAATCTATTTAATTTTTTAATTAACATGTTTACAAGGAGAAGGATCTTGTATCCTTTATCCTTCCTTCACTTAATTTTGAGTTTTGCAGAAGGTTGATCTTTCCTTAATGAAGGATCAAGTATCCACAGAAGTCTCCAAAGTTATATGGGCTTGTCCCCAGTATTTGGGCCTGTCCCCAGTTTTTGGGCTAGTCCCCAGTTTTTTGGGCCTATCCCCAGTTTCGCCAGTAGCGCACGATGATCCTGGTGCAGGTCAAGGCAATGGGACCAGTACCCGCTTTAGGGGCTGACAATTTCATTGTACCATACATCCGTTCAAGGCAATGGTAGACGTACCATACATCCGTTCCTAAGGTTTCTAACGTTTTCACGTTAGCTAAAGTTTTGGCATTTTCATTTCACTAAGTTTGGATAGTCGCCAGTGAGGGCCATACTCCAGTTTACACAGGATCCTTTGGGCTTGTCCCCAGTTTTTTGGGCTTGTCCCCAATTTTTTGGGCTTGTCTCCAGTTTTTTGGGCTTGTCCCCAGTATATTGGGCTTGTCCCCAGAATTGTTGGGCTTGTCCCCAGTTGCTAACTCTTCTCTTATATTTTCTTAGTCCCAAGTTATGTTCCATTTCAGGTTTTTAAAGCTAAACAGCTAAGGATCCTTGATCCTAACCTTTTATTAAGGTTTGTCTTTTGGTTATCCTGATGGTAAATATTAAAGGTTTAGGATCCTAACTTGGATTCTCAGGTATGATCCTTGATCACTATAGTTTTATTCTTTATTCTTTATTTACCTAAGTGACCCTTATTCTTTGACAACAGGATATATGATCCTCAAGTTACACCACTTTTTTGAGTTTTTCGATTATAGGATATTTGATCCTTGATCATATTCTAAACTTTTTGATATAATCTACTAAACCTTTGTTCTTAATTTATGAATTCAAACAAAGTGTATCATAACAACTGAAAGGTAAAGTATTCACAAATATAACAACAAATGAGATAGTCAAAAGATTAAGCTTTTATTTATTTAGCAAAACATTAACCCTCTAAAGGTTGTCAAAATTGCCAACCCAAGTTTCTACCAGCAAAACGTGGCCCGTCCACTTGGGTTGGCAAAGGGTGTCCATATTAACGAGGTCTAAGTGCAGGAATAAAAACACGGCAGGATCACAATGGCTTCATCCTCCAAACAGAGAATCCCTCCACCATTTGTAATCCTACCTATTGTCTGAAGGATCAGTGATCCTTAAACCTAATCACTATTGTTTAAGTACATACCAGCATTGTTTGAAAACATCATCAAACATTCAAAAAAACTACCAAATCATAAAAAAATGGGCTCCGACCGCATCTAGATAAATCCATCATCGCCCATTGTTGCAGCCTACACCTTCGCTGCATCACCATCACCTCCAGCCTCTGCATCACTAGCCTGATCCTTCGCCCCGCTGCCACTAGCCTCGATTGCCAAAACCTCTCCAGTCTCCTCTTCATCGTCCAGCTCAGCTAGCTTGGCCTTCCAGCCTTCTTGGTCCCAAGCAGTCCTGTCGAAGCTAGGATCCTCAGCCTCCTGTGCCATCTGCAATTTGATTTTGAGCATAGCAATGGCGGCAAATAGCTTAGCACCCTCCATCACTTCAGCCTTCTCCTAATCAGATGTAATGTGGGCCATGACCAGCTGCTTCTTCGCCAAGTTGAGCTCCTTCTTGAGGGTAGAGATGGTTTGATCCTTAGCCAGGAATAGCTTTTGGAAGTCCAGCTCCTTTTGCTCAGCCTCTTCAACATACGCATCAAAGAGCATCTGGATCTCAGCAAATTTCTGCAAAAAAGGAAAGATACAATGCAGAATCCGTTATCCTCAAATGGGCAGGATAGATTTAAGAATCAGGGATCCTCACTTCAGAGAAGTATTCTTCAAACGGATGCCGGATGAGGGGCAGGCCTTCAAGATCATCAGCGGTCTTCCTCTTCTTTCCGCCCTTGCCCTTGGAGGTGACAGGCTTAGGAATTGGGACGCTAGGGCTGGTAGCAATTCGTTTCTTGCCGGACCGGGCAGTGACAGCATCAAGATCACTGACACTGAAGTGAGAGGCTGATTTTGTGGACTTTCCAGCGCCTACAAAGGACAAATACCAGATAAGTATCATTAATCTATATCTATTTAATCATACATAAATATAAATACTTACTTGACATGGTGACTGAACCAGAGGATACTTCTTGTGAATCCTTTGTGTTGGCCTGGAATGTTCTAACTGCAGGATCAAGGTCCCAGAAGGCAGCGATTCTTTCTTTTGTTGTAGGTGACTGAATGAGATGAGAGACCGAGATAGCTGCAAAACAGAAAAGGATCAGTTATCCTCAACAGAAACATGGTTATCCTAAGATCCTTCTATAAGGATCCTATGTCCTACCATGGGTGGTCCACTCTTTGGGGAGATCTTTCTCGTCTGGAATAGAATTTCTCTTAACAAAGAGGAAACGGTTTTTCCAATGGGTGGTCCACTCTTTGGGGAGATCCTACCATGGGTGGTCCACTCTTTGGGGAGATCACCAGGCTTATGTTTGAACAAGTAAAAGTGTGAACCATGGCTCACAAGATTATACAGCTCAGCCAGTTCCGACATTCCTATCTCTATACCTTCCTGCTCTATGATGTTTTGTAAGGTATGCAGAACCCTCCACATCATCGGCATGGCTTGGATATATCACATACCGGTGAGTGCAAAGAAGGATTGGGTAAAGGCAGGGAAATGATAGGCGAATCCTATCAGGAATGGGGTGGTCGGAAAAGCAACCCAAGTATCGGAGACGGAGTCAATTTTGGCAGTAGGATCAAAAGGTTTAAAGACGGTATCCGACGGAAAACAGTGGCGAATCCGGTCAATCTCTGGGTCGGTGAAGCGGCAGAGTTCAGATGAGGGGTTTTTGATGATCCCTTGGCTTTTCAAGGAATCGTCCTTCTTTGGATCCTTGGATGGTGAGGATCAAAGAACCATCTTTGCCATGGGTGGTGATAAAAAAGAAGAACAGAGTAAGAAGATGAAAAGAGAAGGAAAAGAGAGATACATGATCGATCTTTGAATGAGGATTTAAAGGGAAGTATCGCTCGAATTTAAAAGCAAGATTGATCCTTATCTCTAACCTATATATATAATGGTGATTCTGCAGGTTGTCACTTCGGTGACGCGTGATGTGTAACGGCTAGTTCGATTCTAACGGCTATATTCCCGTTGCCTAATTCATTGCAGATAATGTTGAAAAATATGACTCATTAAGTGATATTTTATTCCTCATATTTTGGGGGCAATTGTTAGGGATGGATTTTCTAAATCTTTGGATCACGGATCCACAAGTGCAGCCAGGATCACGGATCCTCAATTATGTTTGAATTAAGGAACCTCAGAAGACGTTGCAGAATTAAGGATCCAGGATCCTCATTGTTATCCTGACACTAACGGTTGTTTCCATTGTATGTGAGCTTGATTTGCAGGAATGGACGAGTGGGACTTGGTCTTGCCGATATTATTGGGGAATATGCTCTCAATATTCCGCACGTGCATAGCTTGGTGACCGTTTTAGAAGTCGTGGGTAGCTTGCACATTTAGCGGATAGTTAGTTTTATAGATTATTTCTATTTTTAAAAAGGGGATAACAGCTTGAATTAGACAAGTTAGCAAAAACACACACTCGAAACAGCTCTCAAGAGTTCGTTGGCGATTACATACACATTACACACTAGTGATCCTTGTAACAAGCTTGTTATCATCCCGAGTTGTAATCATCATTTGTTTAATTATAGTTGGTGATCGGTAGTTTCCATCACCCGAGGTTTTTTATGCCGGAGATCATACATTGATCAAAGGCTTTTTCCTCGTATAAATCATTGTGTCACTTGTTCATTTCATTTGAAGTTTGTTCATACATTCACTATTCAATTCAAGCATCACACCTCACAAAAGAAGATTTGGTTGCATTATCCTAGTCTGATTTTTTGACCAAAACAAGTAATTTTTTTACCAAAGCAGGTACGCCGCTGGTACATCCTATATATAAGTGCTCTTATTGTATTACCCTTCGTAGCATTATCCAAATCACTTTAGGATTTTGTGTTTTGATGAGACAATGTACAATTGCCAAATCCTTGTAGAATCTTCCTGTTTTAAATAGTTAGGTTCTTAAAAGGATACCCAAATTACTATTATAGATCGTTGATTGAATTTCTAAGAGTACTCCTACTAGTCCTTGACCAAATTCTATGTCATACCGAAAGAAGTACAAGAGAAACAAAGAACAAAGTAAACTTCTCAATGACATAAAAACTACTTGGTATTAATCATATTGTCATTTACAAAACACTTTTGTCAAAAGTTTTTTTTATTAAGACAATGTATTGCAATACTAAACTTTTTTCCATTTATTGGTTTCAAAAATTCTATTTTCAATTGACAACTCACGTAATTGTCAAAGCATTGCATTACCAAACGTTTTTGCCATTAATTTGGCCAAGAAAACCTATGTTACTCACCAGCATTCATTGTTGGTGATATTTTCATATATGTTTTAGGTATTGACAATCTAAGCATGCTACACTTAGGAACACATTCGGGCCTTAGATTGCTCCTAAATCTAAAAACAATTACCTGTACTCTTTGCATTGAAAAACAATGTTAATATAATGAAACTTTTTAGTACCATGTGTTGTGAGTAATTTGTAATGTGACTCCCTGACGATTTGGCCGCGCGTTGTTTATACACGGTCGGGGTGTTACACGAGGTGTGATCGTGATTGATTCTGATTGCATAAGAAATAGCAAACATACTATATGAATAATATAAACTCTGAATGCCGTTCCATAAGTTTCAAAACACACACATAAGTTAGCAATATTGTTTACAACACTTCAGAAGACACTAAGTTTTTAAAAAGTCAACAACATAGTTTAGAAGATCTAGGTTTTGTTCCTTATATCACCACAAGGAGGCAAGATACAACGAGCAGACCCTTCCAATAGTGGCATGGAGTTTTATCACTTGACATCGTGAAGCAACGTTCCCGCAAAGATAACGCTAATTTCCTGAAATACATGTAAGTTTGAAAAATGTCAACAAAGTTGGCGAATTAATGTAGATATTTTGTATTAAATGAATATTTATAAAACCTGAGATGTATTTGTGTAAAAATCGGTATATAAATGTAATGAAATCGTGATCATTAATGTTTAGCTAGGACATTAACATGCATGACGACATAGGAAGCAATCCAAACCTTGACGATTTTTTTGTCGATTACCCTCGACTGGGGACACAAATGCGCTCTTCTGTGTGGGTCATATGGACCATGAGTGAGGCGGGTTAAAACCTAATAGATGTACACCTTTCCGTTCCTCGGTCTAAACTGGATTAATGGTGCTTAAGTACAACCCTATTCGCATGTGATCTAGTTGTTTCATTTCCTAGTCTAGCATACCTTTTGTACATGTATTTCCCCCAAGAATTTTAAGAAAAAACTAGAAAACATTTAAAAGAGGGGACATGAACTCACAGGTTTGCATTCTGATGCCTAATGACTTCACTGATACTTCTCTTGGTTCGCAACGTAACCTACAAGTGTCCTAAATATGTTAACCACTTAAGCTTACGATTACTATGTACAAGTTATCCATCTTGCTTATGTATTGGCTTTGTCTTAGGTATATATGTTCTTGAATTTTTATTATATATTTTACAAAATATATTTAGTTTTGCATACTTGTGAGTTGTGTTAACGGGACTAGGCCCTCTGGCGACTTCGTGCCTCGCACGAGTAAGATGAGCATGGCCACGACATGTGTGGGCCGTGCCCATTGTAGTTGGGTCTCACCTGTTCGTTATTGTTATTTTTAAGATGTATTTTCTATTTGTTATTATATATATTTTTTATTCCCAAATATATATATATATATATATATATATATAGGGGAAGGTTCAAATGAAAACCACTAGTTATTGTGAAAACTCGAAAACTAATTAAAAATGCCAAAAAAACATATCAATTTTTTTTTTTTTGCATAATATTTTTCGCTACTTTTAGTATATAAAAAAATTAAAAAAAATAATTTCTTTTTTGTAGTGCACATGTGTAATACTACACATGTGTAGTACACATACACATGTGTAGTATTACACATGTGTAATACAATATTTTTTAAAGTTTTTTTTATATACAAAAACCTGCGATTTTTTATAAAAAAATTGAAAAAAAAAATTTGGTGTGTTTTTTAGGCTTTTTTTAGTTAGTTTTCGAGTTTTCACAATAAAAGTGGTTTTCATTTGAACCATCCCCTATATATATATAAATTTTGTATACGATGTGTGTTAAAAATAATATACTTTAACTTATCTTCGTATACGTATACTTGTATTATTCTGTGTATTCTTGTCTTTGTATTCGTTTGACCAAGTCAAAGTAGATTTATACCTTTTATTAATAATATTTTCAATATTAATCTAGAAAAATATAATTGTAATTTTTACCAAGTGTATACTTAGGCAAGTATACATGTATTTAGGTACAAATACCAATGTATTTTGTATTTAATGACAAAAGTCATTTCTTATGATTTTATACTTTTCGGAATTATATTTCTTAAATATAGTATATTTTTAAGGTTTGTTTAATATAGGTATTTTTATCACACTTGTTTAACATATATATTTTGCTCTTCATATATATATATATATATATATATATATATATATATATATATATATATATATATATATATATATATAGGGAATGTTTAAATGAAAACCACTAGTTATTGTGAAAACTTGAAAACTAATTAAAAAAACCAAAAAAACATACCAAATTTTTTTTTTGCATACCAATTTTCGCCAGTTTTAGTATTTAAAAAATTTAAAAAAAAAAATTTGTAGTGTACATGTGTAATACCACACATATGTAGTACACATACACATGTGTAGTATTACACATGTGTAATACAAAAAAAATTATATAAAAAAACCTGCGATTTTTTATAAAAAAAATTGAAAAAAAAAATTTGGTGCGTTTTTTAGGCTTTTTTTTATTTAGTTTTCGAGTTTTCACAATAAAAGTGGTTTTCATTTGAACCATCCCCTATATATATATAGGGGATGGTTATATATATATAGGGTTGGGCTCTATAGAAAACTCTATCTTTTTAAGAAAACTATGAAAACCCAATGTTATCCATTGATTATCTTTCATCACACTTGATCAAGGGCTCTCTTAATTTTGGTAAGAATTATATTTAAAAGAAATCTTATAATACACATTAGTACAACTGGAAGGGCATTTTCGGCAGAAGAAAAATTCTTTTTGGCATTGGAAATGACAAAACCCACTTGTGTAGTACTAGTATCATCATCTCTCTCCTCTTTCTTCTAGTCAAATCTTTCAATACACTATTATCTCTCTCCTCTTTCTTCATCATGTGAAAGAGAAAAGCTTCATGGTCTTCAATGGTGATCCTTCAATGGTAATCTTCATTTGAAGATAATTTCAGCATCATGTGGTCTGAAAAAGTGAGAAGAACGATGACAAGATGAATGTTTTTAGAGAGAGAAAGTTGATGTTTTAGATAGAGAAACAACAATCTTTATCACAAAGACACACGCACGAGTGTGTGTGTGTGTGAGAGAAGAAGGTTTGAAGATCTTCTTCGTTTTCATCGGACGGGTATAGATCCGGTAAGTGTTCTTGAAATATCATTTCACACTTGAATTTTTGTTGAAATGGTTGTTAATATGTTTTTGTGTGCTGAAAGTGTTTTAGTAATGGTTAATGGGGTATCCATGGTTAATGTTCATGTATTTTAAATAAATCAAAAACTTTAGGATGAGATTTTGAACGGGTTTTTTTTGTTGGTTTGGTTGCTTATTAGGGGCTTTTGATCTTAACAGTAACTGTTTTTTTGTTGGTTTGGGTTGCTTGTTTGGGTTTTTTATCTGAACAGTAAGTGTTTTTTTGTTTGGTTGCTTGATTCACAGACTCAGGCCCATAACATGTGTTAAGCCCCCTGTTAGAATGTTATATAATGTGTGTTGATTTACATAAACAAACCCATAAAGATATTCAATTGACAAGCTGGATGGATGTACGTGAAGTTAATGCGTATTCTAGTAATGGTTAATGTTCATGTATTTTAAATAAATCCAAAACTTTAGGATGAGAGTTTGAATGGGTTTTTTTGTTGGTTTGGTTGCTTTTTTTGGGCTTTTGATCTTAACAATAATTGTTTTTTTTGTTGGGTTGCTTGATTTACAGAGACAGACCCATAACATGTGTTAAGCACATGTTAGAATGATATATAACGTGTGTTGATTTACAGAAACAAATCCATAAAAGATATTGAATTGACAAGCTAGATGGATGAATGCGACGTTAATTCGGGGACATTGAATAAGTCACATCCTTTGGGAAAGAAGTCTTCGTTCATTTAAAACATGTGTTGGTGGTTCATGCTATAACAGAACACCATGATGTAACCTGACATGTGTTCATGTATAACATGTGTTAAGCCCCTGTTAGAATGATATATAACGTGTGTTACCCTTTTGTTAATTAAAAAAAACAAGTAATATCTATTTTATTTTAGTTGATGTTTAAAATATCCGATAATGTGGATACTGAGCGTAAAACTTGTACAAGTAATAAATGTACAAGTTAGTGTGTAACGTGTAATATGAAACGAGCCATTTAAGGTAACACATGTACCGGTAATTTTGGAATAT
Organism: Helianthus tuberosus; assembly: GCA_030545235.1. Taxonomy (NCBI): domain Eukaryota; kingdom Viridiplantae; phylum Streptophyta; class Magnoliopsida; order Asterales; family Asteraceae; genus Helianthus; species Helianthus tuberosus. The sequence goes on along the minus strand of CM060420.1, from coordinate 21,904,453 downwards.
ATAATATGAAACAGGTCATTTGTTTTGCACATTTTGGAATGTATAACATGTGTTAAGCCACTATTATAATCTTTTTTTAACCTGACATGTATTCATGTATAAGCTAGTGGTTTACAAAACATCATGATGTGTATATACTGATCTAACATGTTAATATCGTAATCTTGTTGTAACCCCACTTGTATACGTATGATAACATGTAAGCATCCATTATAACCCGACTTTTATTCATGTATATGAAAGTGGTTTGCAAAACACCATGATGTGCATGTACTGATCGTAACACGTGTACAAGTTAATAATTTAATATGGAACATACAAGTTAATATTATAACACCGTATACCTGGGATAACATGTGTTAAGCCTCTGTTATAATCTTGGTTTAACCCAACATGGTGTCATGTATAAGCTAGGGGTTTCCAAAACACCATGATTTCTATATACATACTGTAACATGTGTTACGCGCCTGATATGTATAACGTGTGTTAAGCGTCTATTATAACGTGTGTTAAGACTTCCAGAATGAATGCATAAACTCCAATAGTAACTTAATAACAACATAGTATACCTGATATAACGTGTGTTAAGCCTCTTTTATAACGTGTGTTAAGACTTCCAGAATGTGTTAAGTCCATACCGTTTTAACATCATGTACTAGACAAAACAATAAGACTCTCACATTACATATTACTAGTAAACGAAAATACATAGCACTAAGAAAAAAATGGTGGGCCGTTTACTATACCCATAACAGTATAACTGATATAACGTGTGTCAAGGCTCTATTATAACGTGTGTTAAGACTTTCAGCAAGTTACACATAACATGTGTTAGAGATTAATGTACTGGTAAACCTGTACAAAGCTACGTTGCCTACAAGCATGTTACACAAAAATGGATGCATAGAGCCCAAAAGCAACACAAATATGCTGAGGTCGACTTCAGGGTAGAAGTTCGGAAGGCCAGAACATTTTTAACAACACGTCCTAGATAAAATAATAAGAGTCTCACATTACATATTACTAGTAAACGAAAACACAGATCACTAAGAAGCGGTGGAGCTTCCATTGACGGTCTGTCTTTGCTGTTTATATGCTACCTATAACACGTGTTAGTTGTATTGTGCTGTAAAATAAACATGGTCATGATCCTTGAGCATCTGATCCACATTTGACGAAACCAACGGTCCCGAGAATTGGATCTTGTTTCCCTTGAATCCATCACCGTCCTAATAACAAAAAGATAAGATAACCGTTAAGTCGTTAAATATTAACACATTCATAGCCAGAAGATCTTTTTTCTCAAATAACATCACAAAAACAGTTACTATTCAGATCAAAAGCCCCAAACAAAGCAACCAAATCAACAAAAAACAGTTACTATTCAAATCAAAAGCCTAAACAAGCAACCAAACCAAGCACAACTTGTTAACACAAAAATAAAAACCTGCAAATTAATCTTACCCAACTGAAACAACAACTAACAAAGTTCACATAACTAAAAACCTGCAATTAATTCGTCCTACCCTAATACATGTCTCTAATACATCGTCATACCCTAATACATGTCTCTATAACATGTTACTATGGTTTAGCTGTGAAACAGGAGTTCAAACTATAACACGTGTTACGTTGGTTGTGCTGTAAGACAAACTTGGCTTAGCTGTGAATGTCACACCCCGACCACGTGTAACATACAAAACGTGGCGAAAACGTCGGGGAGTGTCGTAACAGAATTAATTGTTTCATAACCATGGTATTCAAAGTTGTATTTTATTTATTAAACAGAAGTGTTACATTGTCTTAAACAGTAATTTAAAAGTTTATAACATAATTAAACAAGTCTATCTCCATTTTTAGTCTCTAAGGCACAGGTCCGCCCTAGTGTCGTGATCAACATCCTACGGAAAAGCTCCTGAAAACACATGTGAAAATAGGTACGTCAGCATAAAAATGCCTGTGAGATACATAGGTTTGTGAAAATAGGATTCATGACTTGTATTTGAGAAAATGTTTAGTCATGAACCTTGTAATTTGCTTTGTCTTGTAAATCATTTAAAAAAACGATAAGATCAGTTGATATGTATAAATAAATGTAAGGTTAAATGAATAACCATGTAAAATGAGTTGTATAAGATAGATTGTTTTGTAACTCAATGTCTTGTGAAAAATATGTTATTTGTATAAAATTTAATATGTCGCTACTGAAATGGTTTAAATAACGTTGCGCTGTGTAATATTATACAAACACTTATATATAGGAAGTACCAGCGGCGTATCCACCCTGTTTGTATCATATTACACACACCTCGTTACTCAAATCACTTACCCAAACAACCACCAATGTAACTTGTTCATGTACAAACCAATTGTCAAGTGTTATTGTGTAAACCATATCAAAATATCTATGTCCAATGTAAACCACCAAATGTGTATATAAATGTCAAAATGTTTATGTTCAATGTAGATCATGTAATATGTAACCAAAATGTCATGTATGGTAATTGAAATGTATCAACTAAACCATATGTAAAATGCACAACAACAAGGTATTGAAGTAAAACACAGTTTAAATCAAAGTCATGTTTTGTGTAACAAATGCATGCTATACTGATACAAACATTTATGCGGTATTGTTATAATGCATACATCCAAGCCTTGAGACTGTGGCGATAAACCCTTAAACAAATTAAAGGTTTATCTAAATTATGTATATCGAATTCGGTCATTCCTTTCATCCCCATACCCAGGATGTCCGGAACGGGAGTTGTCAATTCCTATGGTACCACTACCTACTAACGAATGGCATGATCAATGTTAATGAATGTATTGTTCCATGTTAAACAAACCAAATGTCATACCAAAAATGTAAGCATGTGAAAACGATGCACTAAGTATGTAATCAAATGAACATACGTAGTGTGAAATGTAATGTAAAACGATGTACTAAGTAATGCACACAATGGGCACACCTAGCATGAAATGTAATGAAAAACGATGTACTAAGTAATGCACACAATGGGCACACCTAGCATAAAATGTAACGTAAAACGATGTACTAAGTAATGCACACAATGGGCACACCTAGCATAAAATGTAATGTAAAACGATGTACTAAGTAATGCACACAATGGGCACACCTAACATAAAATGTAATGAAATCATGTACTATAATGTACTAACGAACATAGCAGGTATATGATGTGAAAACAGGAAAGCATGAATGTAACAAGTAGGCACATGTGTTTCACCCCAAAACAGTTTGGAAAACAGTAAAAGAGGGGTCTATGTACTCACTTGAGATTGCTCAGATGTCTAAAGATAACCACCAAGTAATGCTATAGATCTCGGAATCAAACGACACCTAATATAGGTAACTATGTTAATAAACCGGACCTAAATCGGAAGATCGGGTAGCATGAGGGTTCGTAAACCAAACGAGTGTAGAGACTCGTGTCATTTGGTTTAACAAAGCCTACATACTAAATGAAACCTAACATAATTGTTTACGACCCATTACGACCCGTTTAGGTAGCTTATGCTACTTTAACGCGTCGTTCGCGTGAAACGCCTTCGGACCGCCTAACTAGCCCTATGACAAGTGTTATATGCCTATACATGTTACATAATCAGTTATGTGACAAAAGTTTAGGTTACATATGCTAAATTACCAATTATACATGAAAAGGGTATTCTGGTAATTTACCTAAGGCATATAAACTACCTATCATACAACTACTCAAACGATGTGACCATAAGGTATAACCTCGGAAGGTTATTCCCTACACTATGGTCACCTAATGTATTTGGTCGGATCCTAATGATCGACCAAACTGGGTCGGGTTCGAAGGTATAAGCGATTTATTAGATCGCTTACCCTACGACCCTAGACAACGTGGTAATCAGTAGGCATAGTCCCAAGGGACTATAACCATCGTGATTACAATCACGTTGCGAAGTTCAAACGAACTTCGCATTGACCATAAGCTGGTCAACGCTGAAAGTCAAACAAAGTTTGACTTTCTGACTCGAAAAGCAATAAAATAAGGAAAAGAACGAAAGAATACTTACGAAGGGTCCCCGAATGCTAATCTCGATTCAAAAATCTCAGGTATGAAACAAAGGTTTCAACTTAGAGTTTCTCAAACCAAAATTCTAGTGATTTAAGCAATGGGGTGTTGGGGTATTTATAGTATTCGGTCCACCGTTAAGATCGTTTCATGGAAACCGTGCTCGTATCTTGTGCGTACACTTGTTGGAAACTCATGGTAGCTAAAACATGATCCTTATCAGCTGACTAGGCAATTGAGAATGTGTGGGTGTGGTTAAAACAGCTGCAACCTGCTGTTAAAAACACTGCATCTAGTCTGAAGACCCCCTACGCATCGTAGGGCAAAAGTGCATGCGCATCGTAGGGCAAAAGTTTGGCAGAATTACCATTTTAGTCCCTGTTATGCAATAAGGTCATTTTCGACACGTTTAAGGTCCGTTAACCCCATTTCAAAGCTCTAAAATGAAGTTAAAGTATAGGGAACTTAAAATGTGTTCAAAAATATCTCGGATGTCGGTTCGTTTGGCCGTACGGTCGCGATGTTCAGTTAATTACGACGGAATGCGCACAAGCGCGAAAAACGATCCAAATGACGCGATGAATGGATTTTTGGCAAGCCAAACACTAATGCATAATATAGTCATGCTTACATAAATTTTTGGATGTCCGGATGTATTCCGAACGTAAGTTATGCGCGAAAATGTAAACTTGTGCACTTTTTGACACTTTTAGTCCCTGAATGACCCAAAAGTTTATTTTAGCATACCGAACCCCTCAAAGCCTATTTCTAAGCTATGTAAAGGATATTTATGGTATGTTTAACTTATGGTCATGTTCCGGAATGTCTGTTACAGTTCAAATTGGCATACTTTCGCAGTTTGTCAAGTTTAGTCCCTGTAGGCGAATTAACTTGTTTTTGCCATACCAAAGCCTTTAAAACTTATTTCTAAGTTATGTAAAGGTTATTTAAGGTATGTTAAGTATATGTTGATGTTCCGGAGTATTTTTCGCGTTAAACTGATTACGTTTACGCATCAGTTTGCGTATAACTCTCCAGAAAGCGATGTAGAGTTTGAAATTACATAAAAGTCAAAACATGAAAAATGTAAAACACAACAATACAAACATTGGGATCAAATGACATTGTTTTATTGATAACAGAACTATTCATAGTGATTACAAGCACAGTTGTTACAGTCTCCCCTACTTGTGGAAATTTCGTCCCGAAATTTATTTAGAGGAAATTCGTGGAAAAAGATGTGGATATTTCGCCTTCATTTGATCTTCGCGTTCCCAAGTAAACTTAGGTCCACGTTTAGCTTCCCAGCGAACTTTGACCAAAGGAATGCGCTTGCGTTTAAGCCACTTGACTTCACGTTCCATGATTTCCACAGGTTTCTCAACAAATTTCAGTGTTTTACCAACACGAATTTCGTCAAGTGGTATGTGGAGGTTCTCATCAGCTAAACACCTCTTGAGATTGGACACGTGAAAAGTTGGATGAACATTTCCAAGTTCAGGAGGTAACTCAAGTCTGTAGGCTACCTTTCCGATTCTTTCGACGATCTTGAATGGTCCAACGTATCTAGGTGCAAGTTTTCCTTTCTTTCCAAATCTGATCACACCTTTCCAAGGTGAGACCTTAAGTAATACTCGATCACTGACTTGAAATTCCAAGGGTTTGCGTTTTGGGTCCGCGTAACTCTTCTGACGGCTCATAGTTGTCTGAAGGTTATCGCGAACTTTCTTGACCTTGTCAGTTGTCTCTAAAATGAGGGCAGGTCCAGTAAGTTGAGCCTCGCTGATCTCATTCCAGCAGACTGGTGAACGACATTTTCGACCATAGAGAGCCTCGAAAGGAGCCATTTTGATGCTGGTGTGATAACTGTTGTTGTAGGAGAATTCAATCAACTCAAGATGTGAATCCCAACTACCACCAAAATCGATCAAACAAGCTCTAAGCATATCCTCCAGAGTCTGGATTGTTCTTTCAGATTGACCATCCGTTTGCGGATGATAAGCTGTGCTCAGATTAAGTTGGGTCCCCATAGCAGATTGCATGGTTCTCCAAAAATGAGAAGTGAAACGAGCATCTCTGTCAGAAATGATGTTCAAAGGAACACCATGTCGAGCTACAATTTCATCCACATAGATTTTAGCAAGTCTGTCAGCAGGAAAATCCTCACGGATTGGCAAGAAATGTGCTGACTTAGTAAGACGATCAACGACTACCCAAATGGCATCATGACCTTTCTTTGTGCGTGGAAGTTTAGTAACAAGATCCATAGTAATGTTTTCCCATTTCCAAACTGGGATCTCTGGTTGCACCAATAAACCCGAAGGACGTTGATGTTCAGCCTTAACCTTAAGACAAGTAAGGCATTTGGATACGTATAAGGCAATGTCTTTCTTCATACCAGGCCACCAATACTGAATACAAAGATCCTTATACATCTTATCTGAGCCCGGATGAATAGAATAACGAGACTTATGGGCTTCATCCATAAGCAAGGTATGAAGATCATCCTGGCTTGGGACCCACAAACGGTCCATGAAGTAATATGATCCATTGTCCTTCAGTTCAAGAGCAGGTGTTATGTGATAGGGAAATTCCTTATCCATTAGACCTTGTGAAACACAAGATTGTTGAGCCTGAGAAATGCGTGCTTGGATATCGGATCGAGCTTGAATAACAGATTGAACACGTACACAATGAAGCTTAGTACGTTCCTTACGACTCAATGCATCAGCTACGACATTCGCCTTACCAGGATGGTAGCGAATTTCGCAGTCATAGTTGTTTAAAAGCTCAACCCAACGTCGTTGCCTCATGTTGAGTTCTTTCTGGTTGAAGATATGCTGAAGACTTTTGTGGTCTGTGAAAACCACACATTTTGTACCGTACAAATAGTGTCTCCAGATCTTGAGAGCAAAGACAACTGCACCCAACTCAAGATCATGAGTGGTGTAGTTCTTCTCATGTATCTTCAACTGCCTCGATGCATATGCTATGACTTTGTTCCTTTGCCTCAGGACACAGCCAAGACCCAATTTCGATGCATCACAATACACGACAAAATCATCATCACCCTCAGGCAATGATAGAACAGGCGCATCGTAAAGCTTCTGCTTCAAGTGTTGAAAAGCTTCCTCTTGTTTGAATCCCCAATCAAAGGGTTTGTTCTTCTGAGTTAGAGCAGTTAGAGGAACTGCAATCTTTGAGAAGTTTTCAATGAAGCGGCGGTAATAACCCGCTAGACCAAGAAAAGAACGAACTTCAGTAGGAGTAGTAGGCGTATCCCAATCCTTAATCGCACTGATCTTGGAGGGATCTACTTGAATACCTTGTTCGTTGATAATATGTCCTAAAAATTGAACTTCTTTAAGCCAAAATTCGCACTTGGAGAATTTGGCGAAAAGTTGCTCTTTCTTCAGGAGTTCCAGAGTAAGACGAAGATGCTGCTCGTGATCAGCTCGCGTCTTAGAGTAAATCAAGATGTCGTCAATAAAAACAATGACGAACTGATCCAAATAAGGTTTGCAGACCCTATTCATTAAGTCCATGAAAACAGCAGGAGCATTAGTCAAACCAAATGGCATGACTGTGAATTCATAATGCCCATAACGAGTGCGGAATGCTGTCTTGGGAATATCTTCTTCTTGCACACGAAGTTGATGATATCCGGAACGTAGATCAATCTTCGAAAAATAAGAAGCGCCCTGTAACTGATCAAAGAGATCGTCTATGCGAGGTAGAGGATATCGATTCTTGATGGTAAGCTTGTTAAGCTCACGATAATCGATACACATCCTAAAGGATCCATCCTTCTTCTTGACAAAAAGAACGGGAGCACCCCAAGGTGAAAAGCTAGGACGGATAAAGCCTTTGTCAGAGAGCTCCTGAAGCTGCTTAGATAACTCTTGCATCTCAGATGGTGCAAGACGATATGGAGCTCTGGCAATGGGATTTGCACCAGGTACGAGATCAATGCGGAACTCGACTTGGTGTGCTGGAGGCAGACCAGGTAAATCTTCAGGGAAAACTTCAGAATAATCCCGAACGACAGGAATATCTGAAATAGACTTACCCTTGCCTTTATCTTCTATAACATGTGCTAAGAAAGCCACATAGTTCTTCCGCAGATACTTCCGAGCTTTAAAACAAGACATAAGTTTGAGACCACCGGTAGGCTTCTCACCATGCACCTGTAGGATCTCGCCTGTTGAAAGCGGCACACGAACAATCTTCTCGAAACAAACTACCTCAGCGTGATGCTTGGATAACCAATCCATACCCACAATGACGTCGAAGCTTCCAAGTTGCATAGGCGTGAGGTCGATAGGAAAAAGATGATCATTAAGGTTCAACTGGCAGTTGCGTAGAACAGAGTTAAGAACGATTGATTCACCGCTAGCAACTTCTACTATCAAAGGTTTTCCTAGTTTCGTTCTAGACACGCGAAGCATTGGCTCAAAAGACAAAGACACGAAACTCTTATCGGCACAAGAATCGAAAAGAACAGATGCAGGCTGATTATTTATAAAGAACGTACCGTTCACCACATTATCGTCCGCCTGCGCCTCTTGGGCATTCATGTTAAAGGCTCGGCCTCGAGCCGGAGCCTGATTCTGGTTCTGGTTCTGGTTGGCTAGTCTTGGGCATCGGTTTCTGTAATGGGTCAGATCCCCACAATTGTAACAAGCACCGGGTGGGTATTGTGGTCGTGCAGCTTGACCTTGTTGCGGAGCAGGAGGCTGAGCAACCTGTTGAGCCAAGTTCTGAACTGCGCGATTTTGAGCAAACCGACAAACATCAGCAAGATGACCTGACTTCCCACAGCTAGTACAGAAACGGCACTGATGTTGCGGCTGATGGTGACTGTTGCATCTATTGCACAAAGGTGCATTCCCTGAATAGGGTTTCTTTGCTAGAGGCTGTGCGGGTTGGTTGGGAGCTGCCTGATTAGCTTGGGCAGTGACAGCAAAATTTTGGGAAGCCTTACGCTTCCTTGACCTCTTCGAAGGACCAGAGTCCTTTCCATTCTTGTTTTGACCTTTCTTGCTATCACCCCTGTCAGCCGACTGTTTCTTGCCCTTGTCACCCTTCATGTGTAACTTGTTCTTCCGGATCTGTGACTCAGTCAGTGTCGCTGATGACTCGATTGCCTGACGGAGTGTGGCAGGGTTACTACCAGTAAGGATGTCTTGTACCGAGTCAGGTAGGCTGTCGATGTATCTTTCGATAGCCTTGTCGAGTGGGGTAACCATTGTCGGGCAGAGCAGACTCAACTCCTCAAACCTGTCAGTATAAGCCCTGTGCTCACCACTATCTTGCTTCAAATCATCAAATTCCTTCTCCAAAGCTCGCTGCTCATGACGAGGACAGAATTCCCTCATCATAAGGGCTCTAAGTTCAGCCCATGTCTGTGCGAGAGCAACTTCTGCACCTCGGTCTCTCATAACCCCGTTCCACCATGTCAAAGCCCTCTTCTGAAATACGCTCGAAGAAAACTCGACCTTGCGATTATCCGGACACTGCACGTGACGGAATGTATTCTCAATGCTCTCGAACCACTGAAGAAGCCCAGTCGCTCCCTCAGAACCACTAAACTTGAGTGGTTTAGCCTGATTAAAATCCTTGTATTTGCATGGAACATTGTTGTTGTTGTTGGCTTGATTCCATTGAGCAAAGAGATTTGGAAATTGAGATGCCATCTGCTGCGCAATAATTTCTGCCAGTTCGGCAGTTGCGATCTGGTTCTCGCGTCGAGGAGGCATTCTAAAAGAGGAAAACATGAAAAGAAACGAGTGAGATGATTGGATGAAGAGAATGAGATGAAACAAAATCAACAAAAGCAAAGATGGTGGTCATTCGTCCGTATCACAAAGCAAACAAACGACACACAGTGACTAATCAAGGTAAATGGGTCAAAAATAATGTATCATGAAGACATGCTCGCCTATAAGTGAACACTCATCCCAAGAATTCCCAGGTAAGCACAACTGGTCTCGCGTCTGGTTGAGATGTATACGAAGTGCTTGCCTAGACAGAAAACCCAGAATACAGGCATTCACCCTTCCAGTTTGCACGTGTTCACATTATTTAAAACCCAAAACTTTGACGAGATTTTGAAAATTTAAAGGCACAAGGCCAAAAAAAATCAAACTGAAAAGGGTTCAAAACCATATAACAGAGGGTTCAAAACCTTACAATAGACGGTTCAAAACCTTGTAAAAATTTATTCAAAAACAGATGATTGTTTTTCAAAAATCGTTTCGGAAAAATTTTGGTTCTTGTTTTGTTAATCACCTAAGGATAGGTGATGTACATGTTTTAAGATCTAAACACAAGATAACTTGTGTTAGGTTCCTAGAAAAGTTATAGTCTAGGTCAAAGCATTACTAATAACCTAATTCCCTATAACCATTGGCTCTGATACCAACTCTTCTGTCACACCCCGACCACGTGTAACATACAAAATGTGGCGGAAACGTCGGGGAGAGTCGTAACAGAATTAATTGTTTCATAACCATGGTATTCAAAGTTGTATTTTATTTATTAAACAGAAGTGTTACATTGTCTTAAACAGTAATTTAAAAGTTTATAACATAATTAAACAAGTCTATCTCCATTTTTAGTCTCTAAGGCACAGGTCCGCCCTAGTGTCGTGATCAACATCCTACGGAAAAGCTCCTGAAAACACATGTGAAAATAGGTACGTCAGCATAAAAATGCCTGTGAGATATATAGGTTTGTGAAAATAGGATTCATGACTTGTATTTGAGAAAATGTTTAGTCATGAACCTTGTAATTTGCTTTGTCTTGTAAATCATTTAAAAAAAACGATAAGATCAGTTGATATGTATAAATAAATGTAAGGTTAAATGAATAACCATGTAAAATGAGTTGTATAAGATAGATTGTTTTGTAACTCAATGTCTTGTGAAAAATATGTTATTTGTATAAAATTTAATATGTCGCTACTGAAATGGTTTAAATAACGTTGCGCTGTGTAATATTATACAAACACTTATATATAGGAAGTACCAGCGGCGTATCCACCATGTTTGTATCATATTACACACACCTCGTTACTCAAATCACTTACCCAAACAACCACCAATGTAACTTGTTCATGTACAAACCAATTGTCAAGTGTTATTGTGTAAACCATATCAAAATATCTATGTCCAATGTAAACCACCAAATGTGTATATAAATGTCAAAATGTTTATGTTCAATGTAGATCATGTAATATGTAACCAAAATGTCATGTATGGTAATTGAAATGTATCAACTAAACCATATGTAAAATGCACAACAACAAGGTATTGAAGTAAAACACAGTTTAAATCAAAGTCATGTTTTGTGTAACAAATGCATGCTATACTGATACAAACATTTATGCGGTATTGTTATAATGCATACATCCAAGCCTTGAGACTGTGGCGATAAACCCTTAAACAAATTAAAGGTTTATCTAAATTATGTATATCGAATTCAGTCATTCCTTTCATCCCCATACCCAGGATGTCCGGAACGGGAGTTGTCAATTCCTATGGTACCACTACCTACTAACGAATGGCATGATCAATGTTAATGAATGTATTGTTCCATGTTAAACAAACCAAATGTCATACCAAAAATGTAAGCATGTGAAAACGATGCACTAAGTATGTAATCAAATGAACATACGTAGTGTGAAATGTAATGTAAAACGATGTACTAAGTAATGCACACAATGGGCACACCTAGCATGAAATGTAATGTAAAACGATGTACTAAGTAATGCACACAATGGGCACACCTAGCATAAAATGTAACGTAAAACGATGTACTAAGTAATGCACACAATGGGCACACCTAGCATAAAATGTAATGTAAAACGATGTACTAAGTAATGCACACAATGGGCACACCTAACATAAAATGTAATGAAATCATGTACTATAATGTACTAACGAACATAGCAGGTATATGATGTGAAAACAGGAAAGCATGAATGTAACAAGTAGGCACATGTGTTTCACCCCAAAACAGTTTGGAAAACAGTAAAAGAGGGGTCTATGTACTCACTTGAGATTGCTCAGATGTCTAAAGATAACCACCAAGTAATGCTATAGATCTCGGAATCAAACGACACCTAATATAGGTAACTATGTTAATAAACCGGACCTAAATCGGAAGATCGGGTAGCATGAGGGTTCGTAAACCAAACGAGTGTAGAGACTCGTGTCATTTGGTTTAACAAAGCCTACATACTAAATGAAACCTAACATAATTGTTTACGACCCATTACGACCCGTTTAGGTAGCTTATGCTACTTTAACGCGTCGTTCGCGTGAAACGCGTTCGGACCGCCTAACTAGCCCTATGACAAGTGTTATATGCCTATACATGTTACATAATCAGTTATGTGACAAAAGTTTAGGTTACATATGCTAAATTACCAATTATACATGAAAAGGGTATTCTGGTAATTTACCTAAGGCATATAAACTACCTATCATACAACTACTCAAACGATGTGACCATAAGGTATAACCTCGGAAGGTTATTCCCTACACTATGGTCACCTAATGTATTTGGTCGGATCCTAATGATCGACCAAACTGGGTCGGGTTCGAAGGTATAAGCGATTTATTAGATCGCTTACCCTACGACCCTAGACAACGTGGTAATCAGTAGGCATAGTCCCAAGGGACTATAACCATCGTGATTACAATCACGTTGCGAAGTTCAAACGAACTTCGCATTGACCATAAGCTGGTCAACGCTGAAAGTCAAACAAAGTTTGACTTTCTGACTCGAAAAGCAATAAAATAAGGAAAAGAATGAAAGAATACTTACGAAGGGTCCCCGAATGCTAATCTCGATTCAAAAATCTCAGGTATGAAACAAAGGTTTCAACTTAGAGTTTCTCAAACCAAAATTCTAGTGATTTAAGCAATGGGGTGTTGGGGTATTTATAGTATTCGGTGCACCGTTAAGATCGTTTCATGGAAACCGTGCTCGTATCTTGTGCGTACACTTGTTGGAAACTCATGGTAGCTAAAACATGATCCTTATCAGCTGACTAGGCAATTGAGAATGTGTGGGTGTGGTTAAAACAGCTGCAACCTGCTGTTAAAAACACTGCATCTGGTCTGAAGACCTCCTACGCATCGTAGGGCAAAAGTGCATGCGCATCGTAGGGCAAAAGTTTGGCAGAATTACCATTTTAGTCCCTGTTATGCAATAAGGTCATTTTCGACACGTTTAAGGTCCGTTAACCCCATTTCAAAGCTCTAAAATGAAGTAAAAGTATAGGGAACTTAAAATGTGTTAAAAAATATCTCGTATGTCGGTTCGTTTGGCCGTACGGTCGCGATGTTCGGTTAATTACGACGGAATGCGCACAAGCGCGAAAAACGATCCAAATGACGCGACGAATGGATTTTTGGCAAGCCAAACACTAAAGCATAATATAGTCATGCTTACATAAATTTTTGGATGTCCGGATGTATTCAGAACGTAAGTTATGCGCGAAAATGCAAACTTGTGCACTTTTTGACACTTTTAGTCCCTGAATGACCCAAAAGTTTATTTTAGCATACCGAACCCCTCAAAGCCTATTTCTAAGCTATGTAAAGGATATTTATGGAATGTTTAACTTATGGTCATGTTCCGGAATGTCTGTTACAGTTCAAATTGGCATACTTTCGCAGTTTGTCAAGTTTAGTCCCTGTAGGCGAATTAACCTGTTTTTGCCATACCAAAGCCTTTAAAACTTATTTCTAAGTTATGTAAAGGTTATTTAAGGTATGTTAAGTATATGTTGATGTTCCGGAGTATTTTTCGCGTTAAACTGATTACGTTTACGCATCAGTTTGCGTATAACTCTCCAGAAAGCGATGTAGAGTTTGAAATTACATAAAAGTCAAAACATGAAAAATGTAAAACACAACAAAACAAACATTGGGATCAAATGACATTGTTTTATTGATAACAGAACTGTTCATAGTGATTACAAGCATAGTTGTTACAGTGAAACAGGAGTTTAGACTATAACACGTGTTGCGTTGGTTGTCCTGTAAGACAAACTTGGCTTTTCGTTTCTAAAAACAGATGTGCCGATTATTAGACGTCTAAAAAAGCAACAGTTCATCATCGAACATTAGACGTCTAAAACAGACAAGGATGAAAAAAACGTCTAGTAGAATCACCACCTGGTAAGGATGAAAAAAAAAGACAAACATTTTATTGAAAATAACATCACCGAAAATCAAAGAACTCATAAAAAAACTCAAAAGTAATGAATCTAACGTCAAATCTGCTTCAAACCCATATGTTTGAAACACATATAGATCTGAAACAACTAAGAAGACCAGATTTTTGAAGAAAGAAATTGGGCACATAAAAATTTCTTCTTGGTCTTGATTTAAAATTTTGAAATAAACAAACGAGGCTCTGAATTTAAATCTATCAAATATCATAAAAAGTATAAATCTAAACAAATTACATAAATAACAAAAGTAAGATCTTTAAACGTGTTTCTCTCACACACATTTGTGCGTGTGTTCTTGGTATCCAGATGAATATTGTTGTTTCTCACTCCAAAACATCAGTTTTCTCTCTCTAAAAACAGAATTAAAGATGTGATGAGAGCAACACCTTACTTTCTTTTCTTGAAGAGCTTCGATAATTTCTTCGTTCCTCAGATTTCATGGCTTCAATAGAAAGGAATGAGTATATGATCTACATCTAGGTCTTTGAGAAATGGTTTGTTCAAATCTGATAAAATTGAAAAAAAAAAGTGTTCTTGATGTTTTTTAGAGAGAGAAAGATGAAGGAGTTGGTAAGAGGGTGGGGTGAAGTACAAAACTTATGATGGTGAATGAAATGACTTACAGTGTATTAGGGTGTGTGTATGAAATGATACAACATGTGTAAAAAGACAATCCTACCCTCCAAAGCTCTAAAATCATAAATTGATGTGGAGCAATCTAGGCCACATGTTGAGTTTGTAAAGTTTTCTCAAAATCTAAGGTTTTCTATGGAGCATTACCCTATATATATATATATATATATATATATATATATAGGGAAGGCTCATGCGAGAACTCCATTTATTGCAAGAACCACTTACAAGGACCAAATATGAACTTTAATTAAAGTTGTAAAAAAAAGGACGGATGGCTAGATCTGTAATAACGCGTAACTGTGGATTGTATTTAGGGTTTATTGTAAACTATTCGAATACACACACAAACGACTCATCCGGCGGCGATTTGTAACAATTTCAGATGATTACGATCGATAACCGGCGGCGATTACGGCTGTTCTAAGTTGTTGCAGAGTATTATAATCGCCGATAATACAGTATAATGAATACAGATGAAATTGGTGAATCGGATGACAAACGTGAAACCAGACAGGGTAGATCGAAGGGCATTCTGAGGAAGAAGACTACAGGTAACAAATTAAACATAGATTCTGAGGAAGAAGACTACAAGTAACAAATTATACATAGATTTATTGTATTTTTAGTTTACACATGTAAAATGTACAGTAATTTGAAATTGAAACACATATTTGTACAGTTACAACAAATTAGGGCACATTTCACCCGTATAACACATTTTTAGGTCAATTCTGAAAAATAATATGGTATTTTAATAGCGTTTTTTTGTTAAATACAGTATTTAGTATGTTAATAGATGTAGATTGTATATTTTGTGATGATAGTTAAATAATTACAATTTTTGTGTAAAATTATTGAAACAGAGCTTAATTTTTGTACGTTGTATTAATACACAGGTCATTTAGTACACAAATGTATGATTATATTAGTTTTGACAAAGTATGCATATATGCATACAATGTGATATGTACATATAAAGTATGCAAAGTAATATGTATACATTTACAGTTGCATATACAATATGTTTTACATTTACAGTTGCATATAGATTAATGGTATGCATATATGCATATATATTATTGGTATGCATTTATGCATATATATTAATGGTATGCATTTATGCATACAGGTTGTTGAATATACACTATGTTTACATGTATACTTGCATATAGATTAATGGTATGCATTTATGCACACAAGTTATTTAGTATACAATATGTTTTATATTATAGTTGCATATATATTAATGGTATGCATTTATGCATATTTATTAATGGTATGCATTTATGCATAAAGGTTTTTTGAATATACAATATGTTTACATGTACATTTGCATATAGATTAATGGTATGCATTTATGCATACAGGTTGTTATATATATAATATGTTTACATTTACATTTGCATATAGATTAATGGTATGATTTTATGCACATACATTAATGGTATGCATTTATGCATACATGTTGATGCATATACAATATTTGTACATGTACAGTTGCATATAGATTAATGGTATGCATTTATGCATATAAATTAATGGTAAAATATGTAAACGTACATGTTATCAGTTTTAGTATATTAACATTGTTTAATTGCATGTTTGTACAACAGGTGATGAAAGGGAAGAAAGGAAAGTGACATTTAGAGCCGATGTTAAGAAAACTGATGCAAATCCAACACATATTAGAAAAAGGAAACATAATGATGATAAAGAAGATAATGAACCAATTGTGTCGATGAAGAGGAAAAAAAAATAACGTTAACAATAAAGATGTGGAGAATGTAAAAAACACAACAATAGTTGAACAACCAAGCAAAGGTACGACATACTTGTTTAATATAATGATATTAAGTGTGTATGTAACATAGGGATCCCATGTAACATAAACGTATAATGAATATCTTATTGGTTTGAATGCAGAAAATGATGAAGGTGTTAGGTTGAACAGACGGGTAAAGAATGTGGCAAAGAAGAAAGCAAATGCTAAAACAAAAAAAGAGAACATTTTTATGGCATTGCAGTGTAGGATATCACCACACCAGTTGAGCTATGTGGTAAAAATGTTGTCAAAAGCACAAAGGGAAACGGTGGCTAACATGGGTTTTGGAAGGATGCTGGCAATTAATACAGATTCAATACCATCAAAGCTTGCGTATTTCATAATGGATAGTTTTGATGAATCAACAATGGAGATTAAAATGCAAAATGGAAGCATAAAGGTCAATGAGACTGAGGTGAGCAATCTTTTAGGATAAAAGAATGTCGGTATAGTATTGGATGACAAGGAAAAAAGAAAGATACTGAAGTTTTTTAAAAAAAAAGGAATGGGAAGCATTGTACAAAGGGAAGTTAATAACACCAGCAAACATTGTAAAACGGATTGAAGAGAATAGGGATGATGTCAGCTGGAAATTCAAATACGATTTTTTGACAGTATTTATGAATACTCTTGTTGGTGTGAATATGGATGGACGGTGCATAACAGATTATTTCAACAAATTTGATGAGAGTACAGAAGTGGAGGACGTAAACTGGTGTGTATACATATGCAACAAGATAATGTGTTGCAAAGACGGTTGGAAAAAGGGAAGAAACAACAGTTCGTACAACGGGCCAATTCCAATATTGACTATAAGTTTGTTTTTATAATAAATGATTGTATATTTGTGTATGTTTGTGAATGAAATCGGTTGTTTTGGATGATTATTATGTTGTTTAATGTGTGATTGCAGTTGTTATATGTGGATATGACGGTATGTGGAGAATTGAATAAAGAAAGAACGAATGGTCCATTACAGTTTTGGACAAAAGATATGCTGAGTAGGAGGGAAAAATATGAGATTGTGAATGGCGGGTTTGGAAGGGCAATAGTGAGGGACAGCTTTAAACAAGATGAATACAAAAATGACGAAATGGATGTTGAAATGGAAGATACAAAGAAGGATGCGAATGAAGTTATATGGAATGAAGGAAGCCCGTTTGAGGTATGTAAATATTGTGTGATGAAAAATGTATATTTTCCATATATAATATGCTAAATTGTTATATGATGCATTGTTTGATGTAATGTAGAAATACGCTGATAAGAAAGAAGATGTTAAAAAGAAAGGTGAAATTGAAGCAAAGGTGTCGGGGAAAAAAAGGTATTTATGCATATAATATTTGAAATGGTATCTATGCATATATGCATATGCACATGATGGTATAAATAAATGTTTATATTAAGTTAATTATGAATATAAACGTATGAATATTAGTTGGTAATGGTATAAACAGAGGAGTATAGTAGGTATGTAATTAATATGCATATATGCATATGAGTATATGAAATGTATATGCATAAATGAATAATACGGTTAAATTAATAAAATATTTGAATGTATTGGGAATGTATATGTAGTAAATGAATATACAGATGTGTAAAAAATATGTTATTAGTATTATTATTATTATTATTATTATTATTATTATTATTATTATTATTATTATTTTTTAAAATATAATAAGTTGAGTGTAAAATCACATATGCATATGCGCATAATCGGTTGATTATGTGGATGTGCATATGCATATGAGGGTATAAAATGTATATGCATATATGCATAAACAAATTTATAGTATATGCATATAATGATGTATAAATTGAATAATGATGTGTAATTCATAGGAAGATGTGAATAGTATAATAATGGTAATAATGTATAATATATATAATAAATTTGTTATTGGAATACTAAAAAGGAATGAAAAATAATAAATGCAGACACATATGGATGATATAGAAGATACGGTAATCGCATTGAAGCATCAGATGAATGACATAAAGGAAGAGTTGGAAAGACAGTTTTTGCTTAATCCAGACGATGAACAACTGTTGAAGGTGATTGGGATGTTTAATGAGTCTTTCAAGGAAGATGTAAAGATGGAAAAGGTTAAACAGAACGTGGATGAAATTGTTGATGATGTTATTAGTATGTTGAAGAAAAACGTAAGGACGGATGATACAAATGAAGGGGAGGAATGTGGGAAGAAAAATGATGAAAATCCAGATGATATAATGGGAAGTAAAGATTGTTTGGATAAAACAGATGTGAAAAAAGGTGGAAAAACAGGAATTGATGAAAGTGAGGGTACTAATGATGTACAGACAGGTGATAAATCGGCAGCACAAAAAAAGGTGGCGGATAAGTATCGTAGGAAAGGGAAGAAGGTAGTTGATAAGTCAATGCCATCATTTGTATTATTGACCCCAAGTTCGCAAGAAACAGATGATGATGAGTGCGAGGAGGTAGTACCGATGAATAAACCGTTGGACGAGACAGAAAAATTGTTATGGAATTTTGTGATGGTCATTGGGATGGAAAAAAAGGTAATTATTGTTTGTTGTGCGTGTGTGTGTATAGTTATATATAAATATGTATAAATATGTATATGAATTCATATATGTATATATTTAGGTAGTGTGTTGTAGATTTTATTTGTATTGATTTGTAAAAAACAAAAAAAAAATATTGTAGGATGGAGAGAAAGAAGAAGGATGACGAAGATGGGAAAGGCGAAGTTGACACAGAAAAGAAAAAGGACAAATCCGGATTAAGCTTTATGTAAGTTGTATATAGATATAATTATGTATGTAATTTATATGCATGTATGTTTGTTAAGAATATGCGTAATGCATATAAAGTATATAGAGTTGTAAAAAACAGAGTTAAAACAATTTAATTATTATTGGATAATTGAAAAAATATATGTGCATGCAGGTTGAAGATGTTTGAAACACAACATGGATTGTATGCATTGGGGCATACAATGAACACGCTAGATTTCGGAAAGGAGATATCAACGAATCTGATAGATTGTTGGGCAGCAATGTTAAATGATAAGGAGAAAAAGATGGTGGTGAGCAGGAAAAGACGGTAGTTTTGTTATACATCAAACTTCGTAAGTGGATAGTAGGTTTATATATTAATATAAATACATATGTATAATATGCAAATGTAAACATGTGTTGGATATAAGATAATATGTAAATATGCATATATGCATATATAGGATAATGTAATATGTCGAGTTAACAGATAGTATGCATATATGCATATAAAGAAAATTATGATATGCATATGAATTAAATTATAATATGCATATAAGATTGTTAATAATAAAGTGATTGGATATGTATATATGCATATAGAATAAAATTTAATATATATATTTATATATATTTATATAAAACAAGTGATATGCAATAATGCATATGGATTGAAGTATGATATGAATGTATGCATATGAATGAAAGTATGATATGCATATATGCATATGGGTTATATTATGTGTTATTATATATGCATATATGCATAAAATTAATAATATATATAAAAAATATATGTTTATAAAAAAATAAAAATAAAAATAGAAATAAAAATAAAATAGATATAAAAATATTAATTTTATTGTTACAGTTTTAACATATATATATATAAATATATATAATTGTTGTGACAAAAAAACAAATTGCAGCCGGAATATATGCTGAAGAAAAAGCAAGATGAGGAGTTGGCTTTGATAACTGTGAAAAAGTATTTGTGAGAAGTATTTGAAAGGGACGACACGCTGTTGGATTTGAGAGATTTTAATATAATAGTAGTACCAATGATCGAGAAGGCACATTTTTATCTTGTTTGTATGGATTTGGATACAGGAGATGTGCAGGTGATAGATAACATGGATACAAACAGAGATGCAGTGCATGTAAAGACATCATCAGAGTTTAGATACATGGGGACACCATGCAAAGTGGTATGTAAAATTAATGTAATATTTATGTATATTGTCAATTAATGTTAATTTTTTATTTTTGTTTTGGCGTTTATTATGCAAAAAAATTACATGTGGACATACATGAAGTCAGTAAACCACCCGGATACAGAAAAGCTTAGAAAAGGTGTAATAAAGAGATTGAAGATTACGTGGGGAACAAAAGATAATGTGAAAGATTATGGGGTATTTGCAATGCGCCATATGGAATGTTACAAGGGGAGTACAAAGGAGTTTGATTGTGGATTCAGTGATTTGAAGGATGTGAAGCAACATCAGTTGAATAACATGCAAATGCGAATAGCAACAACATTGATGTTATCACCGTCAAATATTTATAGAAAAAGGGTGTTAGAGATGGCGAAGGTAGCGGTTGAGAATGTGAAGCATGTTAAGTTAAAGCGTAAATTGAAAACAGTAGCAAAACTGCAGGAGGAGTGCTGGAGAGGATTAGGGAAACAGTAGGGTGGTTAGTGTCACACCCCGACCGCGTATAACATGCAACCGCGGTGGAAACGTCGGGGAGTGTTGTAACAGAATTATTGTTTCACAACCATGGCATACAAAGTTATATTTTATTTATTAAACAAGAGTGTTATATTGTCTTAAACAGGAAACAAAGAGTTCATAACATAATTAAACTAGTCTATCTTCATTTTTAGTCTCTAAGGCACAGGTCCGCCCTAGTGTCACGATCATCATCCTACGCAAAAGCTCCTGAAAACACATGTGAAAATAGGTACGTCAGCATAAAAATGCCTGTGAGATACATAGGATTTGTGAAAAGAGGATTCATGACTTATAAGTTTAGAAAAAGTTGTTTAACAAAAGTCAGTCATGAACCTTGTAAATTGTTTTGTTTTGTAAATCATTCAAAAAGCAATGATATGTATAAATAAGAGAATAATGTAAGGTTAAATGAATAACCAAGTAAAATGAGTTTGTATAAGATAAGTTGTATTGTAAATCAATGTCTTGTGAAAATAAGTTGTTTATGTAAAACGTAATATGTCAAATATTGAAATGATTTAAGTAACGCTACGAAATGTAATGTCATACAAACACTTATATATATAGGAAGTACCAGCGGCGTATCCACCATGCTTGTATCATATTACACACGCCTCATTACTCAAATCACTTACTCAAACCAACCACCAATGTAAATTGTTTATGTATAAATGAATTGTCATGTGTTAATGTGTAAACCATATCGAAATGTCTATGTCCAATGTAAACCACTAAATGTGTATATCAATGTCAAAATGTTTATGTTTAATGTAGATCATGTAATGTGTACCCAAAAATATCATGTATGGTAAGTGAAATATATCAACTAAACCATATGTAAAATGCACAAAAACAAGGTATTGAAGTAAAACATGGTTTAAATCAAAGTTATGTTTTGTGGAACAAATGCATGCTATACTGATACAAACATTTATGCGGTATTGTGAAAATGCATACATCCAAGCCTTGAGACTGTGGCGATAAACCCTTAAACAAATTAAAGGTTTATCTAAGTTATGTGTATCAAATTCGGTCATTCCTTTCATCCAAACCTACCCAGTATGTCTGGAACGGGAGTTGTCAATTCCTATGGTACCACTACCTACTAACGAATGGCGTAGCTAATGTTAATGAATGTATTGTTCCATTTTAAACAACCCAAATGTCATACCAAAATGTAAGCATGTGATGAAAACAACTGTACTAAGTATGTAACAAGTGGACATTCATAGTATATGACGTGAAACAAATGTACTAAGTATGCACACAATGGGCATACATAGCATGAAATGTAATGTGAAACAATGTACTAAGTATGCACACAATGGACATACATAGCATGAAATGTAATGTGAAACAATGTACTAAGTATGCACACAATGGACATACATAGCATGAAATGTAATGTAAAACAATGTACTAAGTATGCACACAATGGACATACATAGCATGAAATGTAATGTAAAACAGTGTACTAAGTATGCACACAATGGACATACATAGCATGAACACAATGAAATCATGTACTATAAATGTACTAATGAACATAGCAAGTATATGATGTGAAAGCAGGAAACACGAAAGTAACAAGTAGGCTCATGTGGTTCACCCCAAAACAGTTTGGAAAACAGTAAAAGAGGGGTCTATGTACTCACTTGAGATTGCTTAGTAGTCCTTGAGTAATAACCAAACAATGCTAGAGATCACGGATATCAAACGGCACCTAATATAGGTAACTATGTTAATAAACTGGACCTAAATCGGAGGATCGGATAGAATGAGGGTTCGTAAACCAAACGAGTATGGAGACTCGTGTAATATGGTTTAACAAAGCCTACATACTAAATGAAACCTAACATAAGTGCTTACGACCCATTACGACCCGTTTAGGTAGCTTATGCTACTTTAACGCGTCATTCGCGTGAAACGCGTTCGGACCGCCTAACTAGTCCTATGACAAGTAGAATATGCCTTAACATGCCTAATATTGTCGCCAAATCAGTTTAGATGTCAAAAGTTATGTCACATATGTTTATAATGAATTTTGGCATCAAAGGGGTATTTTGGTAATTTACCTAAGGCATATAAACTACCTATCATACAACTACTTAAACGTCATGACCATAAGGTATAACCTCGGAAGGTTATTCCCTACCTACTATGGTCACCTAATGTAATTGGTCGGATCCTAATGATCGACCAAATGGGTCGGGTTCGAAGGTATAAGCGATTTATTAGACAACGTGGTAATCAGTAGGCATAGTCACAAGGGACTATAACCATCGTGATTACAATCACGTTGCGAAGTTCAAACGAACTTCGCATTGACCATAAACTGGTCAACACATCAAGTCAAACAAAGTTTGACTTTCGGACTCGAAAAGCAATAAAAGAATGAAGGAATACTTACAAAGGGTCCCCGAATGCTAATCTTGATCCAAGTAGCTCAGGTATGAAACAAAGGTTTCAACTTAGAGCTTTTCAAATCGGATTCTAGTGGGTTTTTGCAAGACATGGGGTTGGGTATTTATAGTGTTCGGTGAGCCATTAAGATCGTTTCTTGGAAACCGTGCTTTGATCTTGGCCATACACCTCAAGAACATGGTTTTACAAAACCATTTGAGCCCCTGGTATTGAGAAATACCATGTGCAAGAGGATTAGGAGTGCATAACAGCTGATAACAGGCTGTTTAAACATTGAATCCGGTCTGGGAGTCTGACGCGGGCCGCATAAAGATACACACAAAACTTACGCTGGCCGCCTGGCCTGTCTGATCAGAAGAAACTTTGCTGAATTGACAGTTTAGGTCCCTGTTGGTGTTTAAGGCCATTTCCGACACTTCTAAGGCCCGTAAAGCCAACTTTAAGGCCCTAAAATGATGCCTAAACATTGTGGACATGAAACATGCTCAAAAATATGCCGGATGTTGGTTCGTTTTGTCGTACGATCGCGACGTTCGCTTAATTACGACGGAATGCGCACAAGCGCGAAAAACGATCCAAATGTCGCGACGAATGGATTTTTCTTATTTTAACACTAAAATAAAATATTTTAGTGCTTACATAAATTTTTGGATGTCCAGATGTATTCAGAACGTGAGTTATGCGCAAAAGTGCAAACTTGTGCACTTTTTGACACATTTAGTCCCTGAATGACCCAAAAGTTTATTTTAGCACACCGAACCCCTCAAAGCCTATTTCTAAGCTATGTAAAGGATATTTATGGTATGTTTAACTTATGGTCATGTTCCGGAATGTCTGTTACAGTTCAAATTAGCATACTTTCGCAGTTTGTCAAATTTAGTCCCTGTAGGCGAATTAACTTGTTTTTGCCATACCAAAGCCTTTAAAACTTATTTCTAAGTTATGTAAAGGTTATTTAAGGTTTGTTAAGTATATTTTGATGTTCCGAAGTATTTGTCGCATTAAACTGGTTACGTTTATGCACCAGTTTGCGTATAACTCTCAAGAAAGCGATATAGAGTTTGAAATTGAGCAAAAGTCAAAACATGAAAAATGTAAAACACAACTAAACAAACATTGGGATCAAATAACATTGTTTTATTGATAAAATAACTGTTCATAATGATTACAAGCACAGATGTTACAGTCTCCCCTACTTGTGGAAATTTCATCCCGAAATTTATTTAGAGGAAACTCGTGGAAAAAGATGCGGATATTTCGCCTTCATTTGATCTTCGCGTTCCCAAGTAAAATCAGGTCCACGTTTAGCTTCCCAACGAACTTTGACCAAAGGAATGTGCTTGCGTTTAAGCCACTTGACTTCACGTTCCATGATTTCCACTGGCTTCTCAACAAATTTCAATGTTTTATCAACACGAATTTCGTCAAGTGGTATGTGGAGGTTCTCATCAGCTAAACACCTCTTGAGATTGGACACGTGAAAAGTTGGATGAACATTTCCAAGTTCAGGAGGTAACTTAAGTCTGTAGGCTACCTTACCGATTCTTTCGACGATCTTGAATGGTCCAACGTATCTAGGTGCAAGTTTTCCTTTCTTTCCAAATCTGATCACACCTTTCCAAGGTGAGACCTTAAGTAATACTCGATTACCGACTTGAAATTCCAAGGGTTTGCGTTTTGGGTCCGCGTAACTCTTTTGACGGCTTCTAGCTGTCTGAAGGTTATCACAAACTTTCTTAATCTTGTCAGTTTTCTCTAAAATGAGGGCAGGTCCAGTAAGTTGAGCCTCGCCGATCTCATTCTAGCAGACTGGTGAACGACATTTTCGACCATAGAGAGCTTCGAAAGGAGCCATTTTGATGCTGGTGTGATAACTGTTGTTGTAGGAGAATTCAATTAACGGAAGATGTGAATCCCAATTACCACCAAAGTCGATCACACAAGCTCTAAGCATATCCTCCAGAGTCTGGATTGTTCTTTCAGATTGACCATCCGTTTGCGGATGATAAGCTGTGCTCAGGTTAAGTTGGGTCCCCATAGCAGATTGCATGGTTCTCCAAAAATGAGAAGTGAAACGAGCATCTCTGTCAGAGATGATGTTCAAAGGAACACCATGTCGAGCTACAATTTCATCCACATAGATTTTAGCAAGTTTGTCAGCAGGAAAATCCTCACGGATTGGCAAGAAATGTGCTGACTTTCTAAGACGATCAACAACTACCCAGATGGCATCATGACCCTTCTTTGTGCGCGGAAGTTTAGTAATGAGATCCATAGTAATGTTTTCCCATTTCCAAATTGGTATCTCTGGCTGCACCAATAAACCAGAAGGACGCTGATGTTCAGCCTTAACCTTAAGACAAGTAAGGCATTTTGATACATATAAGGCAATGTCCTTCTTCATACCAGGCCACCAATACAGAATACGAAGATCCTTATACATCTTATCTCAGCCAGGATGAATGGAATAACGAGACTTATGGGCTTCATCCATAAGCAAGGTGCGAAGGTTATCTTGGCTTGGGACCCACAAACGGTCCATGAAGTAATACGATTCATTGTCCTTCAGTTCCAGATCAGTTGTTATGTGATAGGGAAATTCCTTATCTATTAAACCTTGTGAAACACAAGATTGTTGAGCCTGAGAAATGCGAGCTTGGATATCAGATCGAGCTTGAATAACAGATTGAACATGAACACAATGAAGCTTAGTACGTTCCTTACGACTCAATGCATCGTCTACGACATTCGCCTTACCAGGATGGTAGTGAATTTCACAGTCATAGTCGTTTAGAAGCTCGACCCAACGTCGTTGCCTCATGTTGAGTTCTTTCTGGTTGAAGATATGCTGAAGACTTTTGTGGTCCGTGAAAACCACACATTTTGTACCGTACAAATAGTGTCTCCAGATCTTAAGAGAGAAGACAACTGCACCCAACTCAAGATCATGAGTGGTGTAGTTCTTCTCATGTATCATCAACTGCCTCGATGCGTATGCTATGACTTTGTTCCTTTGCATCAGAACGCAGCCAAGACCCAATTTAGATGCATCGCAATAAACGATGAAATCATCATTGCCCTCAGGCAAAGTTAGAACAGGCGCGTCGCAAAGCTTCTGCTTCAAAGTCAGAAATGCTTCCTCTTGTTTGAATCCCCAATCAAAGGGCTTGTTCTTCTGAGTTAGAGCAGTTAGAGGAACTGCAATCTTTGAGAAGTTCTCAATGAAGCGGCGGTAATAACCCGCTAGACCAAGAAAAGAACGAACTTCAGTAGGAGTAGAAGGTGTATCCCAATCCTTAATCGCACTGATCTTGGAGGGATCTACACGAATACCTTGTTCATTGACAATATGTCCTAAGAATTGAACCTCTTTAAGCCAGAATTCACACTTGGAGAATTTGGCAAAAAGTTGCTCTTTCTTTAGGAGTTCCAAAGTAAGACGAAGATGTTGCTTGTGATCAGCTCGCGTCTTAGAGTATATTAAAATGTCGTCAATAAAAACAATGATGAACTGATCCAAATAAGGCTTGCAGACCCTATTCATTAAGTCCATGAAAACAGCAGGATCATTAGTCAAACCGAATGGCATGACTGTGAACTCATAATGCCCATAACGAGTGCGGAATACTGTCTTGGGAATGTCTTCTTCATGCACACGAAGTTGATGATATCCCGATCGCAGATCAATCTTTGAAAAATAAGAAGCGCCCTGTAACTGATCAAAGAGATCATCGATGCGAGGTAGGGGATATCGATTCTTGATGGTGAGCTTGTTAAGCTCACGATAATCGATACACATCCTAAAAGATCCATCCTTTTTCTTGACAAAAAGAACGGGAGCACCCCAAGGTGAAAAGCTAGGACGGATAAAACCTTTGTCAGAGAGTTCCTGAAGCTGCTTAGATAACTCTTGCATCTCAGACGGTGCAAGACGATATGGTGTCACACCCCCAAAATCCACCTGCGGAGTACTACCGCTTGGAGGAGTGACTGACCAGGATCCAGCCACCAATCATATCGAACAAGCATATAAGTAGTTATAAAATCCAACCAATACAATTGGTGTTCGAACAAAACATAGTTTAAGTTGCAAGCGGAAGCATAAGTCTTAAAACCAAACGTAAGTTTAATTGTTTCAAAGTTTAACATGGCACACAGTCGTCTGTGTCCCACAACGACTCTCTTCCATGCAAGCTCCAGTTAAGTACCAATTGTCCTGCAAAGCATGTAGTAACGAGTTAACAATAAGTTGAGTGAGTTCACGGTTGGGTGTTCGTTTTAAGTTGTTTCAAAAACAGTTTCCTTTATCTGGCATCCTACCGTGGGGGTTACCCCATAGTTAAAAACGTGACTTGTTTATTCCCGGTTACTCTGGCAATCCAGCCGTGGGGGCTACCCCGTGTTAGTTATCTGGCATTTCGGCCGTGGGGGCTACCCCATGTATACACTAGACTCGTTACCATATCGACTACTGACGTTAGTCATGTTTATGTGCCCTTAGCGTCGGTGTCTATCATCACCGACGTGCCATAGTCCATTAGTTCACGCCCGTCCTTTGCGGCACGGTGTGAGGTTTGTCAAACCTAAATAGCGCTATCTAACTAATGACCCGCTCGCCATTGGCCCGGCGATTAAGTCGATATAAAAAGGAGGGACTTCGTGATAGAGTTTTGGTCTAGTACGAGTTATCTGTCCGTGAGGACGAGGAATTACATTCCTGAACCATTGCTGTCCTACCCAAGGAGGACGAGGAACCCATGTTCCTTAACCCCAATTCCCGACCCCCTGGGAATCCCATGCTTTGTAGAGGGTGTGAACTCACCTTGGTTTGCTCGGCAGATAGACGGAAAAGTCAATCAAGCAATATTGTGGTCACTCACGTCCTATCATAGTTGTATCATACAAATCAGGTTCGCATTCAAGCAGTACACGTATGTTTCTAGCACATTGCATTCAAGTATCATTCATGGCAGTCCATCAACAATCACGTTTAATCAGTAATGTATAAGGTCTATGCATTAGGCCCAAAAGTCCGGCCCAATCATCTAAGTCCGTAATGAGGTGCAAGTCCAAACAGTGTGAACATGCACATGGTCTCGAGTCGAGACTGTGCGGTCTCTAGTCGAGACTGTGCGGTCTTGAGTTGTAGCTTACAAGTTTCGATTCGCAACTGATGAGGTCTCGGGTTATGCATGTGTTGGTCTCGAGTCGCAACCGGACTCGCAAGTAGGGTCTCGAGTCACGATGTTTGGGTGTTGATCAAGTGGGGTCTCGAGTCGAGACTATAGGTTCTCGACTCGCAACTTGTGTCAAAACCAGGGATCTCGTGTTGACATTTGGTGGCCTTGAGTCGAGACAGAAGGTCTCGGCTGGGGACATTTGCTGAATTCGACATTGTACTTGGCCAATGAGATTTCATGTTCATGAGATAATGTACTAACCAATGATATTTCATAAACATGTTTCCTTGTCTACTACTAACCAAAAATGGATCAAACAACAAGTTTTCAAATATTCATATTATGTTCATATCATATCCATGTTGTTCTTCATCATCATTCATATAAACCTTAATCAAACAAAAATCATGAACAACTCTTATCAACACTTAGACATATAACCGGATTTTTGGTTCTTGATTACTAACATGCACCCTATGATATCAACACAATGAATTATCCTAACCGTGAACCTACAACAACCGACTACAAGCATTCGGTTTCCATTCATTAATCAATCCAACTTGTATCAACATCAAAACCCATATAGAGCCGATAATACTCATTCATAGTCAAGCATACATTATTTATCCTAACATAATCGATACATTATCATACAATCATCATCATCATCCGAAATAAACACATAACATGCATCATTAACCTATAACATCACACATCAACACCTTTAATCATGAAAACACATGTGTTTGCAAAGAAATCACTAACCGGTTCAAGTATGGGTTCAAAGGTGTGAATGAAGCTTCCAAGCGGGTGTGTGTGTGTGTGTGTCGATCCGAGAGCTCCTAGTGTCACCGGTTTGATCCGAGAGAAGGATGGGAGGAGAGGTGATGTTGAGACTTAGGGTTTAATGGTTTCTAGAGAGAGAGAGTAGGGGAGTATGTGTGTTGTCCAAAGATGATAGTGTTGGTTGGCAACAAGGATATATACTAGCTTCAAGTGGTGCACCCTAATGGGTTTTCGGTTGGGTTAAATGGTGTGTATGGCCCATCCGGCCCATTGTTTCATTGCTCACTCGAGACCGCATGGTCTCGAGTTGGGTCCTTGTGTCTCGGCTCACTTAAACATATACACATACCATACATATAAGCACACATATATCACATAAAAGGTTCACTTATCATTAATCACACAAGTTAACTAATCACATAACGTTCAAGCAAGTAACATCGAGATATAACGAAAGGTTCTAAATTTCGAGTTGTCACATCGGCTGGATCCTGGTCAGTCACTCCTCCAAGCGGTAGTACTCCGCAGGTGGATTTTGGGGGTGTGACAGATTGGTATCAGAGCCATTGGTTATAGTGAACTTGGTTTTAATAAGGGAAAGGTTTTATTAAAATCAGACTATAACCTGTACAGTGCTCAACGGTCCACAACGACGCTTCACTCCACATGCAAGGCTCGACATTCTAGGTGATATGATCTGTGTATGTATTGCCTACTTGTTAGTTACATAGTACATTGCTCATGGTATGCTTGGTTAGTATGACTACTGTTGCTTGAATACGAGTGTATTTGCTCACTTCTGTCATCGCATTTTCGCAAACACCTCTCACACACGTTCCTTTTGATATGAAGATCATGTCTGGACGCGTTAACCTGACACAAGCCCAGTTGATGGCTCTGATCAACGAACGAGTTGCCGCAGCACTTGCAGCTGCACACGCAGGAGGTATATCCTGCAGTCCAAACTTATTCTAGGATCTTTAGATCCTACCCTCGTGAACCAACCTTTGTGTTAAACTCTGTCCTTTCCTCCACCCACAACAGGTCAACATACTCAGCCACCTGTGTGCACCTTTAAAACTTTTATGGACTGTCGACCTGGTACCTTTAGTGGCACCGAAGGGGCTATAGGTCTCCTACACTGGATTCGCAGGATCGAATCTACATTCGAAGAAAGTGAAAGCCCTACCAGTAAACGAGTGGAGTACGCTGCTGGTACCTTGCAAGGGAAAGCGTATTCTTGGTGGAACACACAAGTTCAGATGCTCGGATTAGCAGATGTGAATGCCACCCCCTGGAGCGACTTCAAGGATTTGATCAAGGAAGAATTCTGTCATCCGGACGACATCCTCAAACTTGAAATAGAGTACTTTGGCTTGAAAATGGAAGGATCAGAGATCGAAGCGTACACGAAAAGGTCCAACGATATGGCTGCCTTATGTCCTAACTTGTCACAACCCATTTCTAGACGAATCGAGCTATACCTCAGAGGCTTAGCCCCAGAAATCCAAGGGTCCGTTATTGCGGCCAACTTTTCCACAATCCAACAAGTCGTTCGCTTGGCGCACCAGCTCACTGATCAGGCAGTGGGAGAGGGCAAGTTGCCCAAGCGTAACTCTTCCAATGCAAATTCTCTCATTAACACCAAGCATATTTGGAGTGATCACCATGGTGAGGGTCGTAGCTCTATACAACAGGGCCCGCACAGGAAACTCATACATCAAGGGCCTAACTACCAAAACCAAGGGGGATACCTTGGGAGTAAGCCGGAATGCCGTAAGTGCCGTCAACACCACACCGGGTCATGTGCGGAATCGTGTTGCCATCGGTGCATGAGGACGGGACACATGGCGAGAGATTGCAGGAGCCCATACCCTTCAAACCGAAACCAGCAGCAGCAGCAGGGTAGCAAAAAGGGGTGTTTCCGTTGTGGGGCTGAAGGCCATCTTAAGAGGAACTGTCCGCAGATGAGGCAGAAACGCAACAACCACAACGATAATAAGGGGAATGGTAACGATGGGAACAACAACAATGGGGCCCGGGGGCGGGTGTTCGTGCGTGGTCAAGGGGAAGCAAGGAGTGACCCCAACGTTGTGACGGGTAAGTTCCTTCCCGATGACTTTTATGTTACAGTTTTATTTGATTCGGGTGCTGATACTAGCTACGTGTCACTAGAAGTTAGTCGAATGCTTAAGCGTATTCCAACACCCTTGAACAACAAGCACACTGTAGAGCTAGCAAATGATAAGAGTTTAGTGGCCACACATGTAGTCAAGGGTTGTAAACTTATTCTCGATAATCAGACCTTCCCTATCGACCCTAATCCTATCATCTTGGGTAGTTTTGACGTTGTCATTGGAATGGATTGGTTATCCCAACACCGAGCAGAGATTCTCTGCAGCGAGAAGATTGTTCGTATTCCTAGTTCCGATGGTGAACCTCTCATGATTCGTGGAGACAGGAAGGGTGCTGTTGAGGACGTCCCCAAAACGGCCTTTAGAACTCGTTATGGATACTACTAGTTTTTGGTCATGCCTTTTGGGCTGACAAACGCACCTGCGGTTTTCATGGACTTGATGAATCGAGTGTGCAAGCCTTACCTGGACAAGTTCGTTATAGTCTTCATCGACGACATCCTAATCTATCCCAAGAGCCAGGAGGAACACGAGCAGCATCTGCGACTTATTCTAGAACTCCTTCGAACAGAACAGCTTTACGCAAAGTTCTCGAAATGCGACTTCTGGCTTCGAGAAGTCCATTTCCTAGGCCACGTGGTAAACAAGGACGGGATTCACGTTGATCCATCCAAGGTAGACTCGATTAAGAACTGGCCTGCACCTCGTACACCAAAGGAAATTCGCCAATTCTTGGGTTTGGCAGGTTACTACAGGCGATTCATAAAGGATTTTTATAAGATCGCACAGCCCCTCACCTCGCTAACACAGAAAGGCGTTGTTTATCGCTGGGGAAATGCACATGAGTTAGCATTTCAGAACTTGAAGGATAGACTTTGCAGTGCACCTATCCTTTCATTGCCAGAGGGCACAGACGACTTCGTGGTCTACTGTGACGCATCAATTCAAGGTCTTGGTTGTGTATTGATGCAACGAGATAAGGTTATAGCCTACGCCTCACGCCAACTCAAAGTTCATGAAAGAAACTACACTACACACGATTTGGAGCTGGGAGCTGTTGTTTTTGCACTTAAGTTATGGCGGCATTACCTGTACGGTACCAAGTGCGCCATCTACACCGACCATAGGAGCCTCGAGCATATCTTCAAGCAGAAGGAACTGAACATGCGACAACGACGATGGGTCGAGCTACTGAATGACTACGAGTGCTCAATCAGGTATCACCCGGGTAAAGCCAATGTTGTGGTTGACGCCCTCAGTCGAAAGGACACTGCGCCTAAGCGCGTGCGATCTTTACAACTCACGATCCATTCTAGCCTTCCCTCCCAAATACGAGACGCCCAGATAGAAGCACTGAAACCAGAGAACGTCAGGGCTGAAGCCCTACGCGGATCAAGGCAATGCTTAGAACAGAAGGAAGACGACGCTTACTACGTAACGGGACGCGTTTGGGTCCCACTCTACGGCAACCTACGAGAACTTGTGATGGATGAAGCGCACAAGTCTCGCTACTCAGTACACCCTGGATCAGATAAGATGTATCATGATATCAAAACCACGTATTGGTGGCCTAGCATGAAAGCCCACATAGCAACCTACGTCAGCAAGTGCTTGACTTGTGCGAGAGTCAAGTCCGAATACCAGAAACCCTCAGACCTACTCCAACAACCAGAGATACCACAATGGAAATGGGAACAAATTTCCATGGATTTCGTTACTGGCCTGCCTAGATCCCAGCGCGGAAATGATACAATTTGGGTGATCGTGGATCGACTCACAAAATCTGCACACTTCCTGGCTATCAAGGAGACGGATAAGTTCTCCACTCTTGCAGAGATATACCTCAAGGAAGTTGTTTCGAGGCACGGGGTGCCCACCTCCATCATCTCAGATCGAGATGCACGTTTTACTTCAGAGCTGTGGCAAGCAATGCACAAATCCTTTGGCTCACGATTAGACATGAGCACAGCGTATCACCCTCAGACGGACGGGCAGTCCGAGCGCACTATTCAAACCTTAGAAGACATGCTTCGTGCATGTGTAATCGACTTCGGCAACCGCTGGGAAAAGCACCTGCCACTTGTGGAATTCTCGTACAATAACAGCTACCACACCAGCATTAAAGCTGCTCCGTTTGAGGCATTGTGCGGACGTAAATGCCGGTCACCTCTTTGTTGGGCAGAGGTGGGGGATAGTCAGATCACTGGTCCAGAACATGTGGTAGACACAACTGAACAAATTGCTCAGATACGAAAACGCATGGCGGCAGCTCGTGACCGTCAGAAAGTTTACGCCGATAAGGGCAGGAAACCACTAGAGCTCCAGGTTGGGGAGCGGGTGCTACTCAAAGTTTCACCCTGGAAGGGTGTGGTTCGTTTTGGTAAACGTGGCAAACTTAACCCACGATACGTTGGACCTTTCGAAATCATTGAGAAAATAGGCAGGGTGGCCTACAGACTGAACTTACCAGTAGAACTCGGTGCAGTTCACAACGTTTTCCACGTGTCGAATCTGAAGAAATGTCTGTCAGATGAGACCCACGTAGTTCCTCTGAAGGAACTCACTATCGACGAGCAGTTACGATTCGTCGAGGAACCAGTTAAAATCACGGACCAGGATGTTAAGGTCCTCAAGAGCACTAGAATACCTCTCGTTCGAGTTCGTTGGAACTCACGTCGCGGCCCAGAGTTCACCTGGGAACGCGAAGATCGGATGAAACAAAAGTATCCCCAACTGTTCACAAACAGTACAACCACTACTGAGGCTAAAGCTACGGAATTTCGGGACGAAATTCCAGATCAACGGGGGGTGGGTGTGACACCCCAGGAAAACCAGGAAAACCATACAACTTAACTAGCTTCCTCAGTGAGTGCCTACCAAATTTCGGGACGAAATTTCTTTCAACTTGGGGATGATGTGACAACTCGAAATTTAGAACCTTTCGTTATATCTCGATGTTACTTGCTTGAACGTTATGTGATTAGTTAACTTGTGTGATTAATGATAAGTGAACCTTTTATGTGATATATGTATGCTTATATGTATGGTATGTGTATATGTTTAAGTGAGCCGAGACACAAGGACCCAACTCGAGACCATGCGGTCTCGAGTGAGCAATGAAACAATGGGCCGGATGGGCCATACACCCCATTTAACCTAACCGAAAACCCATTAGGGTGCACCACTTGAAGCTAGTATATATCCTTGTTGCCAACCAACACTATCATCTTTGGACAACACACATACTCCCCTACTCTCTCTCTCTCTAGAAACCATTAAACCCTAAGTCTCAACATCACCTCTCCTCCCATCCTTCTCTCGGATCAAACCGGTGACACTAGGAGCTCTCGGATCAACACACACACACACCCGCTTGGAAGCTTCATTCACACCTTTGAACCCATACTTGAACCGGTTAGTGATTTCTTTGCAAACACATGTGTTTTCATGATTAAAGGTGTTGATGTGTGATGTTATAGGTTAATGATGCATGTTATGTGTTTATTTCGGATGATGATGATGATTGTATGATAATGTATCGATTATGTTAGGATAAATAATGTATGCTTGACTATGAATGAGTATTATCGGCTCTATATGGGTTTTGATGTTGATACAAGTTGGATTGATTAATGAATGGAAACCGAATGCTTGTAGTGGGTTGTTGTAGGTTCACGGTTAGGATAATTCATTGTGTTGATAT
Organism: Helianthus tuberosus; assembly: GCA_030545235.1. Lineage (NCBI taxonomy): Eukaryota > Viridiplantae > Streptophyta > Magnoliopsida > Asterales > Asteraceae > Helianthus > Helianthus tuberosus. The sequence continues at coordinate 21,868,939 of CM060420.1, read as the reverse complement.
CACAGGGTGCATGTTAGTAATCAAGAACCAAAAATCCGGTTATATGTCTAAGTGTTGATAAGAGTTGTTCATGATTTTTGTTTGATTAAGGTTTATATGAATGATGATGAAGAACAACATGGATATGATATGAACATAATATGAATATTTGAAAACTTGTTGTTTGATCCATTTTTGGTTAGTAGTAGACAAGGAAACATGTTTATGAAATATCATTGGTTAGTACATTATCTCATGAACATGAAATCTCATTGGCCAAGTACAATGTTGAATTCAGCAAATCTCCCCAGCCGAGACCTTCTGTCTCGACTCGAGGCCACCAAATGTCAACACGAGATCCCTGGTTTCGACACAAGTTGCGAGTCGAGAACCTATAGTCTCGACTCGAGACCCCACTTGATCAACACCCAAACAACGTGACTCGAGACCCTACTTGCGAGTTCGGTTGCGACTCGAGACCAACACATGCATAACCCGAGACCTCATCAGTTACGACTCGAAACTTGTAAGCTACAACTCGAGACCGCACAGTCTCGACTAGAGACCGCACAGTCTCGACTCGAGACCATGTGCATGTTCACACTGTTTGGACTTGCACCTCATTACGGACTTAGATGATTGGGCCGGACTTTTGGGCCTAATGCATAGACCTTATACATTACTGATTAAACGTGATTGTTGATGGACTGCCATGAATGATACTTGAATGCAATGTGCTAGAAACATACGTGTACTGCTTGAATGCGAACCTGATTTGTATGATACAACTATGATAGGACGTGAGTGACCACAATATTGCTTGATTGAATTTTCCGTCTATCTGCCGAGCAAACCAAGGTGAGTTCACACCCTCTACAAAGCATGGGATTCCCAGGGGGTCGGGAATTGGGGTTAAGGAACATGGGTTCCTCGTCCTCCTTGGGTAGGACAGCAATGGTTCTGGAATGTAATTCCTCGTCCTCACGGACAGATAACTCGTACTAGACCAAAACTCTATCACGAAGTCCCTCCTTTTTATATCGATTTAATCGCCAGGCCAATGGCGAGCGGGTCATTAGTTAGATAGCGCTATTTAGGTTTGACAAACCTCACACCGTGCCGCAGAGGACGGGCGTGAACTAATGGACTATGGCACGTCGGTGATGATAGACACCGACGCTAAGGGCACATAAACATGACTAACGTCAGTAGTCGATATGGTAACGAGTCTATTGTATACATGGGGTAGCCCCCACGGCCGAAATGCCAGATAACTAACACGGGGTAGCCCCCACGGATGGATTGCCAGAGTAACCGGGAATAAACAAGTCACGTTTTTAACTATGGGGTAACCCCCACGGCAGGATGCCAGATAAAGGAAACTGTTTTTGAAACAACTTAAAATGAACACCCAACCGTGAACTCACTCAACTTGTTGTTGACTCGTTACAACATGCTTTGCAGGACAATAGGTACCTAACTGGAGCTTGCATGGAAGAGAGTCGTTGTGGGACACGGACGACTGTGTGCCATGTTAAACTTTGAAACAATTAAACTTACGTTTGGTTTTTAGACTTATGCTTCCGCTTGCAACTTAAACTATGTTTTGTTCGAACACCAATTGTATTGGTTGGATTTTATAACTACTTATATGCTTGTTCGATATGATTGGTGGCTGGATCCTGGTCAGTCACTCCTCCAAGCGGTAGTACTCCGCAGGTGGATTTTGGGGGTGTGACATATGGAGCTCTGGCAATGGGATTTGCACTAGGTACGAGTTCAACACGGAACTCGACTTGGCGTGCTGGAGGTAGACCAGGTAAATCTTCAGGGAATACTTCAGAATAATCCCGAACAACAGGAATATCTTGGATAAACTTACCTTTGCCTTTATCTGCTGTGACATGTGCCAAGAAGGCCACATAGTTCTTTCGCAGATACTTCCGAGCTTTAAAACAAGACATGAGTTTGAGACTACCGGTAGGTTTCTCACCATGAACCTGTAGGATCTCGCCTGTCGAAAGTGGCACACGAACGATCTTCTCAAAACAAACTACCTCTGCGCGATGCTTGGCTAACCAATCCATACCCACAATAACGTCGAAGCTTCCAAGTTGCATAGGCGTGAGGTCAATAGGAAAAAGATGTTCGTTAAGGTTCAACTGGCAGTTGCGAAGAACAGAATCAAGAACAATGGGTTCACCACTAGCAACCTCTACTGTCAAGGGTTTTCCTAGTTTAGTTCTAGACACGCGAAGCAATGGCTCAAAAGATAATGACACAAAACTCTTATCGGCACCCGAATAAAAAAGAACAGATGCAAGCTGATTATTAATAAAGAACGTACCGTTCACCACTTCATTGTCTGCTTGTGCCTCTTGTGCATTCATGTTGAAGACTCGACCTCGAGCCTGAGCCTGATTCTGAATTACATTCACCAATCTTGGGCACTGGTTACGGTAGTGGGTCAGATCCCCACAGTTGTAACAAGAACCTGGCGGGTAGTGTGGTCGTGCAGCTTGACCTTGTTGCTGAGCAGGAGGCTGAGCAACTCGTTGAGCCGGGTTCTGAACTGCCCGATTCTGAGCAAACCGACAAACATCGGCAAGATGACCTGACTTCCCACAGTTAGTACATAAAAGGCACGGATGATGAGGCTGATGGTGACTGTTGCATCTATTGCACAAAGGTGCATTTCCTGTATAGGGCTTCTTCGCTGGAGGCTGTGCGGGTTGGTTGGGAGCTGCCTGGTTAGCTTGGGCAGTGACAACAAAATTTTGGGAAGCCTTACGCTTCCTTGACCTTTTCGAAGAATCAGAATCCTTACCCTTCTTGTTTTGACCTTTCTTGCTATCTTCTTTGTCAGACGCCTGCTTCTTACCCTTGTCACCCTTTTTATGCAGATTTCCCTTTTGAACCTGCGACTCAGTCAATGTCGCTGCTAACTCGATCGCCTGACGGAGTGTGGCAGGGTTACTACCAGTAATGATGTCTTGCACTGAGTCAGGTAGGCCGTCGATGTATCTTTCGGTAGCCTTGTCGAGTGGGGTAACCATTGTTGGGCATAGCAGACTCAACTTCTCAAACCTATCAGTATACACTCGAGGCTCACCACTATCTTGTTTCAAGTCATCGAACTCTCTCTCCAAAGCTCGCTGTTCATGGCGAGGACATAACTCCCTCATCATAAGGGCCCTAAGTTCAGCCCATGTCTGTGCTAGAGCAACTTCTGCACCACGGTCTCTCATTACCCCATTCCACCATGTAAGAGCCCTCTTCTGAAACACACTCGAAGAAAACTCGACCTTGCGATTATCAGGACACTGCACGTGGCAGAAAGTATTCTCAATGCTCTCGAACCATTGAGGAAGCCCAGTCGCTCCCTCAGAACCACTAAACTTGAGTGGTTTAGCCGAGTTAAAATCCTTGAATTTGCATGGAGCATTGTTGTTGTTGTTGGCTTGGTTCCATTGAGCAAAGAGGTTTGGGAATTGAGCAGCCATTTGCTACGCAATGATTTCTGCCAGTTCGGTAGTTGCTATCTGGTTTTCGCGTCGAAGAGGCATTCTAAAAGAGGAAACATGAAAGGAAATGAGTGAGATGATTGGATGAAGATAATGAGATGAAACAAAATCAACAAAAGCGAAGATGGTGGTCGTTCGTCCGCATTACCAAGCAAACAAACGACACACAGTGACTAATCAAAGTAAATGGGTGAAAAATAATGTATCGCGAAGACATTCTCGCCTATAAGTGAACACTCACCCCAAGAGTTCCCAGGTAAGAGTGACTGGTCCGATTATGTGGATTTGTACGAACACTCTAGCCTTAGATAGAAAACCCAGGGTACAGGCATTCACTCTTCCAGTTTGCACATGTTCACACTATTTAGAACCCAAAACTTTGACAAGATTTTGAAAACAGATGATTAATTTTCAAAGCGGATTTGAACTTGATGTTCCCGTTCTGGTTATCACCTAAGGATAGGTGAAGTGTATGTTTTAAAATATAAACACAAGACAACTTGTGTTGGGTCCTAAAAAGGTTATAGTCTAGGTTAAAGCATTACTAATAACCTAATTCCCTATAACCATTGACTCTGATACCAACTCTTCTGTCACACCCCGAACGCGTATAACATGCAACCGCGGCAGAAACGTCGAGGAGTGTTGTAACAGAATTATTGTTTCACAACCATGGCATACAAAGTTATATTTTATTTATTAAACAAGAGTGTTATATTGTCTTAAACAGGAAACAAAGAGTTCATAACATAATTAAACTAGTCTATCTTCATTTTTTGTCTCTAAGGCACAGGTCCGCCCTAGTGTCACGATCATCATCCTACGCAAAAGCTCCTGAAAACACATGTGAAAATAGGTACGTAAGAATAAAAATGCCTGTGAGATACATAGGATTTATGAAAAGAGGATTCATGACTTATAAGTTTAGAAAAAGTTGTTTAACAAAAGTCAGTCATGAACCTTGTAAATTGTTTTGTTTTGTAAATCATTCAAAAAGCGATGATATGTATAAATAAGAGAATAATGTAAGGTTAAATGAATAACCAAGTAAAATGAGTTTGTATAAGATAAGTTGTTTTGTAAATCAATGTCTTGTGAAAATAAGTTGTTTATGTAAAACGTAATATGTCAAATATTGAAATGATTTAAGTAACGCTACGACATGTAATGTCATACAAACACTTATATATATAGGAAGTACCAGCGGCGTATCCACCATACTTGTATCATATTACACACGCCTCGTTACTCAAATCACTTACTCAAACTAACCACCAATGTAAATTGTTTATGTATAAATGAATTGTCATGTGTTAATGTGTAAACCATATCGAAATGTCTATGTCCAATGTAAACCACTAAATGTGTATATCAATGTCAAAATGTTTATGTTTAATGTAGATCATGTAATGTGTACCCAAAAATATCATGTATGGTAAGTGAAATATATCAACTAAACCATATGTAAAATGCACAAAAACAAGGTATAGAAGTAAAACATGGTTTAAATCAAAGTTATGTTTTGTGGAACAAATGCATGCTATACTGATACAAACATTTATGCGGTATTGTGAAAATGCATACATCCAAGCCATGAGACTGTTGCGATAAACCCTTAAACAAATTAAAGGTGTATCTAAGTTATGTGTATCGAATTCGGTCATTCCTTTCATCCAAACCTACCCAGGATGTCCGGAACGGGAGTTGTCAATTCCTATGGTACCACTACCTACTAACGAATGGCGTAGCTAATGTTAATGAATGTATTGTTCCATTTTAAACAACCCAAATGTCATACCAAAATGTAAGCATGTGATGAAAACAACTGTACTTAGTATGTAACAAGTGGACATACATAGTATATGACGTGAAACAAATGTACTAAGTATGCACACAATGGGCATACATAGCATGAAATGTAATGTGAAACAATGTACTAAGTATGAACACAATGGACATACATAGCATGAAATGTAATGTGAAACAATGTACTATGTATGCACACAATGGACATACATAGCATGAAATGTAATGTAAAACAATGTACTAAGTATGCACACAATGGACATACATAGCATGAAATGTAATGTAAAACAATGTACTAAGTATGCACACAATGGACATACATAGCATGAACACAATGAAATCATGTACTATAAATGTACTAATGAACATAGCAAGTATATGATGTGAAAGCAGGAAACACGAAAGTAACAAGTAGGCTCATGTGTTTCACCCCAAAACAGTTTGGAAAACAGTAAAAGAGGGGTCTATGTACTCACTTGAGATTGCTTAGTAGTCCTTGAGTAATAACCAAACAATGCTAGAGATCACGGATATCAAACGGCACCTAATATAGGTAACTATGTTAATAAACTGGACCTAAATCGGAGGATCGGATAGAATGGGGGTTCGTAAACCAAACGAGTATGGAGACTCGTGTAATATGGTTTAACAAAGCCTACATACTAAATGAAACCTAACATAAGTGCTTACGACCCATTACGACCCGTTTAGGTAGCTTATGCTACTTTAACGCGTCGTTCGCGTGAAACGCGTTCGGACCGCCTAACTTGTCCTATGACAAGTAGAATATGCCTTAACATGCCTAATATTGTCGCCAAATCAGTTTAGATGTCAAAAGTTATGTCACATATGTTTATAATGAATTTTGGCATCAAAGGGGTATTTTGGTAATTTACCTAAGGCATATAAACTACCTATCATACAACTACTTAAACGTCGTGACCATAAGGTATAACCTCGGAAGGTTATTCCCTACCTACTATCGTCACCTAATGTATTTGGTCGGATCCTAATGATCGACCAAATGGGTCGGGTTCGAAGGTATAAGCGATTTATTAGATCGCTTACCCTTGCGACCCTAGACAACGTGGTAATCAGTAGGCATAGTCACAAGGGACTATAACCACCGTGATTACAATCACGTTGCGAAGTTCAAACGAACTTCGCATTGACCATAAACTGGTCAACGCAGAAAGTCAAACAAAGTTTGACTTTCGGACTCGAAAAGCAATAAAAGAATCAAGGAATACTTACAAAGGGTCCCCGAATGCTAATCTTGATCCAAGTAGCTCAGGTATGAAACAAAGGTTTCAACTTAGAGCTTCTCAAATCAGATTCTAGTGGGTTTTTGCAAGACATGGGGTTGGGGATTTATAGTGTTCGGTGAGCCGTTAAGATCGTTTCTTGGAAACCGTGCTTTGATCTTGGCCATACACCTCAAGAACATGGTTTTACAAAACCATTTGAGCCCCTAGTATTGAGAAATACCATGTGCAAGAGGATTAGGAGTGCATAACAGCTGATAACAGGCTGTTTAAACATTGAATCTGGTCTAGGAGTCTGGCGCAGGCCGCGTAAAGATACACACAAAGCTTACGCCGGCCGCCTGGCCTGTCTGATCAGAAGAAACTTTGCTGAATTGACAGTTTAGGTCCCTGTTGGTGTTTAAGGCCATTTCCTACACTTCTAAGGCCCGTAAAGCCAACTTTAAGGCCCTAAAATGATGACTAAACATTGTGGACATGAAAAATGCTCAAAAATATGCCAGATGTTGGTTCGTTTGGTCGTACGATCGCGACGTTCGCTTAATTACGACGGAATGCGCACAAGCGCGAAAAACGATCCAAATGGCGCGACGAATGGATTTTTCTTATGCCAAACACTAAAATAGAATATTTTAGTGCTTACATAAATTTTTAGATGTCCGGATGTATTCAGAACGTGAGTTATGCGCAAAAGTGCAAACTTGTGCACTTTTTGACACTTTTAGTCCCTGAATGACCCAAAAGTTTATTTTAGCACACCGAACCCCTCAAAGCCTATTTCTAAGCTATGTAAAGGATATTTATGGTATGTTTAACTTATTTTCAAAATTAATCGAGATTTTACAGATAAAATGGCTTGATTTTCACATATAACATGCGAAACATTGTTTTAAACAATCCTTGAAAGAATCAGACCTAAAATCGAACTAAAAGTTGATCATTTTTGTCAAAAACATGGCCGACTGCATGACATCAGCATCATTTCGTACGATTTGAGTCCCAGGTCGTTTGAATTAGACAATCCATTTCGCACGGATTGACAAGATTTAGGTCCATTTCGCACGGATTAGCAAGATTTGAACTCATTTCGCACCAAATAGGTCCAAGTCGCTTGAAAAGGTTACCAATTCGCATCAAATCATCAAGGTCGCACCAAAGTCATCCCAATTCATTTGAAAGCTTCCAGTTCGCTTGAGAATAGGTCCAATTCATTTGAGATACACATTTCAGTTCGCACGGATTGGTTGATAAACTTCCAGTTCGTTTGAGATTCTCATTTCGTTTGAAAGTGTTGAGTTTGTGAAATTTTTGAAACCGAAACATGGAGAACGAGTTCTACAACGCCTTTGCTACTCTGATTACTATTACTCAGACTACGATGCTAGAAAACGAAATAGGCACCATGCAAAAACCGCCTAAGCTTCTGAGTATTGAGGAGTATAGTGGATGGGAGGAACGTTTTGAAAATTGGGTTCAAGCAAATTACTTAGATGCATGGGAATGTATTGAATATCGATATATTAGACCGGTTAAGGACAACAGAAAGAAGGTTGATATTAAAGATATAAGTGTTGATGAGAAAAAGAATTACAAAAGTGAAAAGATGATGGTTAGTCTCTTGCAGCAAGCGATTAAGGAAGAAATCTTGATTTTACTACAACACAACGGAAGTGCACATTCAATATGGAAAGAACTAAAATCGAAGTTTGTTGGAAGTAAAGAGATGATCAAGAACAAAATGTCGCTTTTGAAGAAAGAATTTGATCTATTTCGTGGATTAAAAACCGAAAACACCAAGAAGATTATAGAAAGATATTGCAATTTGGTGATGAACATGAAGAGATTGAATATCACGAAAGATAATGAAGAATGGATTAAAAATTGGCCGATGCGTTGCCGCAAGAGGTTTGGGGCACGTATCTTATGATGTTGAAAAATAAACCTGAATTTGACAATCTAACGCTGAGCACGTTTATTGAACAACTCGAAGCTCAAGAGATGGAACAATGAAAGATAGCGAGAATGAAGGACTTTGATGGTGAATAAGACATTGGTCTGTATTGCAAAGGAGGTACTAGTGATAAGACCCACATTGCACCAAAAATTGAAACTGCTTTCAATGCAAAAAGTTCTTCTGGAGGATCATCTCAAGGATCAAATAGCAAAACTGGATTCTCTTCATATCCATCATTCGATCCAAATTTTTCAGCAACCAAGAATGGCAAAGTACTACAATGCAACATTGCACTAAATCTTGAGAATGATCAAAATTACTCTGAAGAAGTAGCCAAAAGTCATATGTCTTTTTGGTGACTGTGTTAGAGTCTTATGGGAGTTTAGTTGCAGGAAAGATCGGAAATCCAGTGTTGACAAAAGAGGATTACGATCAGATTGATGCTGAGGAGATGGAGTTAATGGATATAAAGTGGTGTTTGGCTAGCGTGTTGAGAAGAGCTGAAAAGTTTAAACAGATTACGGGAAGAGATGATTTCCGTGATGCTATTGTTTCTACTTTAGGCTTTGGTAAATCTAAAGTTACTTGTTTTCGTTGCAGGGAAAAAGGGTATTTCAAGCGAGAATGCACAAACCGCGAAGCAAGTGGAGCTCAAAATCCTTTCGGAAACAATGACTATTATCGGAAAGTGATTTATCATCAAGTTGCTCAACAGCCGTGTCAACAACAATCGCCACAAACTTCACATGCAAGGAAGGAGATTGAAGAACCAAAGAAAGCTTATCTAGTTAATCAAGATGATGAAATATCGCCAAAAGGATTTAGTTGGGACAAATATATTTCAGCTGAGAGTAAAGCATGTGTGACAGATCAAGATGATGAAAGACTTCCAAAAGTTTTCAGTTGGGATGATTATGATCCTAACAGAACTTCAGATCATAAATCTTTTGTTGCTCAAATTAAGGAAGATAGTATTGATGATTTCTATGCAGAAAGAATGAAAGAGCACTTAAAATATCTTGCCGAGAGAGATGAAAATGTTCGAGTGATAAAGAAGAAGGTTAAAAAATAAGATGATAGTGATAATGATAATTCGTATTATGCAGAAAGAATGAAAGAGCACTTAAAATTTCTAGCCGAGAGAGATAACATTAATGATGAAGATGTCTAAGTGATAAAGAAGCAGATCAAAGAAATTCCAGCTTTCAAGATTGAAAAGGAAGCTGATGCAGAAAAAGTGTTTGAGAAATGTGAAAACTGTGATACTATGAAAAAGCACAACAACGAGCTGATTCATAACATGAACAGACTGAAAGAATCATATGATGTCTTAAACAAATCCATGAATCAATATAACGAGTCAAGCAGTGAACAAGCAACAGCTATGAAGACACTCAATGGAGCATACATGACAAAGTAAAATATCGTCAATTATTACATTGAAATATGTGCTGATCTTGAACAGAAATTGGAAACTCAGAGAATAGAAACTGAGAGAGTAAACAGGTTATTGAAAAGTTACTCATGTTCTTCTTATGTGATTGACAGGATTTACCCTACAGTGGAAGGCATGAAAGCGTTTGAAGAAGAAACATCTGAAGTGAAGAATTCCAAAACAAAAGAGGATACTGAAGTGAAGAATTCTGGTAAGAAACAAAGTGTTAGTTATAATAAGTGTCCACCTCCGCTTGAAAATGGATATTCTCCACGAATTCCTAATTCAGAAAGAATAAAAAATTTAACCAACTTACAGTGGGAAACTGAGTTTTCAGAAAACTTGCCAGACAACATTGATGTCACTTTCACATCATCCGACACTGATCATGAGTCCGAGTTAATTAAGAAAGTGGTCGATCAGGTATTGGATAAAGATGAAACGGAGGAGTCAAAGTCTGAGTCCGACACTTCAAGTCCAAAAGTCGAAAAGGGCAAAAGAGTTTATAATAAAGAATTTTTGTTATCGCAAAATAATTTGAATGACGAAACATTCAAAGTAGCATATACTTTGAATAATTCTGACAAATTATATTCTGCTGAAGAATTTCCATTAAAGGTGTTAAAACTGAAATGATTAACAAGGTTTTCAAACTAACATAAATTAATATTTCTGAAATAAAAGGTGTAAATCTTGCTGAAAAACCTAAACCTTACACCTCAAGAGTTCAACAAAGGTTAAACAAGAAAAAGGGTTACACTTCTGGTTCAGGTTATCGAAAGAAACCAAACCATAACGGTAATTTCAAAAAGAAGGTATTAGGTTTTATTCCACCAGAAAATCATAAAAATGAAAAAACTTATAAACCAAAAGCTGTTTTTGTTTCAGGAACATTTTCTGAAGAGGAAAAAGAGCATTTGTTCAGAAAGCAGACAAACAAAGAATTTCTTGCAAAGAAGCAAGAGCAAATGAAGAAAGATGTTGCTCAACAGAAGAAAGAGATAAGAACCTGTTATAACTGCAAAGTAGTTGGTCACATTGCCCGAAACTGTTCAAAGGCAACCAACACACAACAGGGAGTGTCTCTTAAACTCAAAGAAAAAGTTGTTGAGAAAACCAAACCACCAACCAAAAAATTTAAAGTTTTTGAAAATTCAATATTTGAGGTTGGTGAGTGTTCAAAAGGTTTTTACAAAAGAAAGGTGAATCTTAACAATTAAAAGTGGGTTGTTAAGAAATCTGATGTGAGTTCTGACAATGAATCTGGCTCGTCAAAGTCAGAGGAGTCATGTTCTGGCGATGAATCTGACTCGTCAAAGTTAGAGGAGCCACAAGTTGAGCTAAAAATAGAAAATTCAGTTCCGCCAATGGATGACGCAAACTTTCCACCATTTCGAACTGAAAATTATAAACAAAACGTTGGCAAAGTTGAGATTTCAAATCAATTCTTTCCTGAGAAGAAAGATTTTGATGTTGAAAAAACCTTTAACCCTAAAGTGAAGCATATTTTTGGAAAAATGATTGACGGGAAGGTCAAAGGAGTAAAGGAATTTTATGAATTGAAAAAGAATAAACCAGATGAAGATGGTTCACCCATGTTCGTATCATCATGCGACAGAACCTATCAAGAGTAAAATCCGGACTTGCCGGAGCTCCCAAGTTGGTAATCGTGGAGCATGAATCGGTACCTTTCTTGAGAAACTGAAAATTGTCATATTTCGTTTTACAAGTTGTTTATCAAGGTCATTAGGTTGAACTTAATTTAACTCTCATACAAGTGGTTTTCGAATAAAGTGATGAATGAATCCCCTATCTTACAAGGGGTTTCAACAAAACTAATTTTCCGGAAAAACCATTTTAATTAAAACAAACTTAAATGTTTTGAAATCATAATGGGAAAATAGTTTGTTGTCAGGGGGAGTTCTGATTGTTTATGCCAAGTGAATGGAGAATTGAAGCAATTCTCATCGGTTTGTCAAATTTTCTTTAAATGATTTTGCATTTTAGGGGGATGTCCGGAACGGGAGTTGTCAATTCCTATGGTACCACTACCTACTAACGAATGGCGTAGCTAATGTTAATGAATGTATTGTTCCATTTTAAACAACCCAAATGTCATACCAAAATGTAAGCATGTGATGAAAACAACTGTACTTAGTATGTAACAAGTGGACATACATAGTATATGACGTGAAACAAATGTACTAAGTATGCACACAATGGGCATACATAGCATGAAATGTAATGTGAAACAATGTACTAAGTATGAACACAATGGACATACATAGCATGAAATGTAATGTGAAACAATGTACTATGTATGCACACAATGGACATACATAGCATGAAATGTAATGTAAAACAATGTACTAAGTATGCACACAATGGACATACATAGCATGAAATGTAATGTAAAACAATGTACTAAGTATGCACACAATGGACATACATAGCATGAACACAATGAAATCATGTACTATAAATGTACTAATGAACATAGCAAGTATATGATGTGAAAGCAGGAAACACGAAAGTAACAAGTAGGCTCATGTGTTTCACCCCAAAACAGTTTGGAAAACAGTAAAAGAGGGGTCTATGTACTCACTTGAGATTGCTTAGTAGTCCTTGAGTAATAACCAAACAATGCTAGAGATCACGGATATCAAACGGCACCTAATATAGGTAACTATGTTAATAAACTGGACCTAAATCGGAGGATCGGATAGAATGGGGGTTCGTAAACCAAACGAGTATGGAGACTCGTGTAATATGGTTTAACAAAGCCTACATACTAAATGAAACCTAACATAAGTGCTTACGACCCATTACGACCCGTTTAGGTAGCTTATGCTACTTTAACGCGTCGTTCGCGTGAAACGCGTTCGGACCGCCTAACTTGTCCTATGACAAGTAGAATATGCCTTAACATGCCTAATATTGTCGCCAAATCAGTTTAGATGTCAAAAGTTATGTCACATATGTTTATAATGAATTTTGGCATCAAAGGGGTATTTTGGTAATTTACCTAAGGCATATAAACTACCTATCATACAACTACTTAAACGTCGTGACCATAAGGTATAACCTCGGAAGGTTATTCCCTACCTACTATCGTCACCTAATGTATTTGGTCGGATCCTAATGATCGACCAAATGGGTCGGGTTCGAAGGTATAAGCGATTTATTAGATCGCTTACCCTTGCGACCCTAGACAACGTGGTAATTAGTAGGCATAGTCACAAGGGACTATAACCACCGTGATTACAATCACGTTGCGAAGTTCAAACGAACTTCGCATTGACCATAAACTGGTCAACGCAGAAAGTCAAACAAAGTTTGACTTTCGGACTCGAAAAGCAATAAAAGAATCAAGGAATACTTACAAAGGGTCCCCGAATGCTAATCTTGATCCAAGTAGCTCATGTATGAAACAAAGGTTTCAACTTAGAGCTTCTCAAATCAGATTCTAGTGGGTTTTTGCAAGACATGGGGTTGGGGATTTATAGTGTTCGGTGAGCCGTTAAGATCGTTTCTTGGAAACCGTGCTTTGATCTTGGCCATACACCTCAAGAACATGGTTTTACAAAACCATTTGAGCCCCTAGTATTGAGAAATACCATGTGCAAGAGGATTAGGAGTGCATAACAGCTGATAACAGGCTGTTTAAACATTGAATCTGGTCTAGGAGTCTGGCGCAGGCCGCGTAAAGATACACACAAAGCTTACGCCGGCCGCCTGGCCTGTCTGATCAGAAGAAACTTTGCTGAATTGACAGTTTAGGTCCCTGTTGGTGTTTAAGGCCATTTCCTACACTTCTAAGGCCCGTAAAGCCAACTTTAAGGCCCTAAAATGATGACTAAACATTGTGGACATGAAAAATGCTCAAAAATATGCCAGATGTTGGTTCGTTTGGTCGTACGATCGCGACGTTCGCTTAATTACGACGGAATGCGCACAAGCGCGAAAAACGATCCAAATGGCGCGACGAATGGATTTTTCTTATGCCAAACACTAAAATAGAATATTTTAGTGCTTACATAAATTTTTAGATGTCCGGATGTATTCAGAACGTGAGTTATGCGCAAAAGTGCAAACTTGTGCACTTTTTGACACTTTTAGTCCCTAAATGACCCAAAAGTTTATTTTAGCACACCGAACCCCTCAAAGCCTATTTCTAAGCTATGTAAAGGATATTTATGGTATGTTTAACTTATTTTCATGTTTCGGAATGTCTGTTACAGTTCAAATTGGCATACTTTCGCAGTTTGTCAAATTTAGTCCCTGTAGGCGAATTAACTTGTTTTTGCCATACCAAAGCCTTTAAAACTTATTTCTAAGTTATGTAAAGGTTATTTAAGGTATGTTAAGTATATTTTGATGTTCAAGAGTATTTGTCGCATTAAACTGCTTACGTTTACCCACCAGTTTGCGTATAACTCTCCAGAAAGCGATATAGAGTTTGAAATTAAGCAAAAGTCAAAACATGAAAAATGTAAAACATAACTAAACAAACATTGGGATCAAATAACATTGTTTTATTGATAAAAGAACTGTTCATAATGATTACAAGCACATATGTTACAGTTAGAAGTTATATGGTTTATTGAACGGGGTTAGAAAATGGTAAATAGACTGATGATATGGTTTGTTAAGTGATTGGATAGGTAGTATAACAACTGGAAAATGGTATGATATTATGAATATTGTTGGATTGATGGTGAAATGATATATGATATTATATATATATATATATATATATATATATTGATGGTTGTTATGTTATGATGTTACTGGAGTTTTATATGTAGTGTTTAAAGTATGCATATGTTATGAAAGGATACTATATGCAATTTGTAAAATGGATTGTTAATTATTATTATTATTTTCTTTTTATTGATTGATATTAATGGATGTTGGTGAATGTTGTTGTATATATAATGTTGTATGTAGATTGTAAAATGAACAGGGTAAATGCGAACAATAGATATGGAAAGTAATATGATGTACATGTATGCATATAAAAATTAATTTGCTACATACGTAATGACATATATATGTATGCATATATGAATATGGTAATTAGAAGAATATAAATGTATGCATATAAAAATCATGTTGATATATATGGAATGAATGCACATATATATAAATTTATATAGATAGGATGTAACAAGATACGGTTGTATATGCATATATGCATATGATGTGTAATAATGTAGTATGTTGTAGTATAAATGGTTTTAGTTATGTAAATAGAAATAATATAATGTAAAATGGATGTATTTTTTATAACAATATAGAAATATGTAATAATTTATATGTACATATGTATATCAATATGTACATACGGGTTTATGCATATATGCATATATATAGATATGGAACGATTAGATGTAAGGTTGTAATGGTGGATGTGATGTTGCCATAGTTATATAAATATGACAGAAAGTAGCATGTGATAAAACAGTGTTAATATGCATATATGCATATTACATATATACTTAAGTTATTCATATATGCATATTTAAACAGGTAAACATAGATTATAATGATATGCATGTTAAAATGTTAATGAAACTGAAAAAATAAACACAACAGAATGTAACACATGATAAACGATATGTTTGATATAGTTGAGACAAATAAAAAGATTATCAAATGTTGCTAATAAAAATGCAAAGTTCAAACAGGGGAAAAACATATCAAACATCGTCTTCTGATTCAGTATTGTAAACATAGTTGGGGTCACGACGGGTTCTGGACGAATGTTTAATGGGTTGGTTAGATGTTTTTGAAGGTGCCGGGTCGACTTGTTGAGTATTTGTTGCAATCGTATCGT
The DNA here is from genome assembly GCA_030545235.1 of Helianthus tuberosus. Taxonomy (NCBI): domain Eukaryota; kingdom Viridiplantae; phylum Streptophyta; class Magnoliopsida; order Asterales; family Asteraceae; genus Helianthus; species Helianthus tuberosus. The sequence continues at coordinate 21,853,137 of CM060420.1, read as the reverse complement.
ACACTATATCAACAGGGTTGTCGTTGTAGAACTCTTCACCAGAATCGGAAGATGCATATGTAGGTTCAACATCGAATTCATTGTCCGATACATCATATCGGGGAGGAGGAAGGTTGGCAGCAGCCGCAGCATCGCATTTGGCCTTGTAAGCAGCCCGTTTTGCCTCTTTGACTTTAATACAATTGCGACTATCATGATCAAATACATATTTGTTACAATGGTTGCACAAACGCGCAGGACGTTTACGACGTTTAACAATTTTTTCACCCGGACCGACCCGTCTTTTCTTGGTGCCCTATCCTTTGTTTCGTATGCCCATAGGCGGCTGGATTGTTGAAGCTGAATGAATTGGAAGGTTGAGTATATCACTGATGTTAGCAGCCTTTGGGTTATGTTCTGGTTCATCAGGTAAATCTTTATATATTTCATTTCTGATGGATCATATTTGTGTAGATAGTGAACGAAGTCGATCAGGGTTTTTTCCAATCTGATTCATGCATTGGGTAAGTAAATCAAGTATTTCAGTTTTTAGTGTACCAGTCTCACTCATCTCTGTTGAATACATGTGTGATAAGTTATACACGCTGGATGGGACCGCATCACGTTTCCATCGCCCACTTATGTATTGGATGGGAATACGGTCAATTGATTTGAACCAAAATACGCAAAATATATGACGGCACAAATAACCGATACGTGTAAATCCCATGCAGGAACAAGTATAAGTGTGTGATGGGATATCAGCGTAAACCTGCATGAATATGAATGGTGTAAGTTAAATAACTATATAAGTGAAGTGGATGTTTATAAATATGAATGATGTATTGTTTGTATTGAATAACATAATAAAGTGGTATATATGCATATATGCATATAACATAATATAATAAAAATATGTAAAAAATTTATTGGAGAATGTATGATTACGTATGGAGTATGATGTATGTTCAGGTTTGTTGATGGATAGGTATAAAAATATGTAATAAATGTGTGTTGTATATTAGTATAATATAGATATCATAAAGCGGTATATTAAAATATGCATATGTACATACAGTGTACATGTTGTGGAATGTTATGAATATAAATATGTATGCATATGGTATTGTAGGCATATATGCATATTGTAGTGTTAGTTACATGTATGCATAATAAAATAGGAATATATGCAAGTATGCATAAGTTGGGATGAAGTAAATAATAAGTAATCAGATGATGTATGCATATATGAATAAAATGTAAATTCTAATAAATATGCAGCACATATGTTATGCACATATGCATATATACATATATTTAAGGTAATAAAAAAAAAAGAAAAAAGAAAAAAAAGAAATAATTAATAGTTAACAAGATAGGTACCTCGAACGTGTTGACAGTAACTCTGTGTTTGTTAAGATATCTAACATTATAAATAGAGTCGACAGACGTGGTGGGACGTTCAGAAATGATACAATGCAACAGTCCTCGATGAATCTCTTTTTGAACTTCCAAAAATATATTCCAGGTGTATATCTCAGATGCTTGAATTTCAATGGGAAGGGTTGTTAAAAATTTTGGTGTGCGTGTGTCACTATCAAACTCATTCTTACGTTGTTTATTACGATTGGAATCAACAACAGTATCATAGCACATTAAGAATTGGACAAGGGAGTTTGTTTCTCTAGAGTTAGTTTTGAAACGTGCATTAGAACTTTCGCACCTGGATGTCGTTTTCATCAAACACCATAACGGAATCTCTCTGAAATAACATGGTGCCCAACGTGTGCGAATGTTATACATATCGGTCAACCATTTGTGATTTTCAAGTTTATACTCATTCATTAAAAGTTGCCATTGTGCTTCAAATGTTTCAACTGTTATGAACAAGTTCCAAACAAGTTTGTGTATTGATTTTCTCAGATTCCCATTTGCAAGTATATCACCAGATATCTGTAAGTGGTTGACAATTTATAAATAAAAAATGTTAAATTATAATATTAGTAAAAGAATGATGATATATATGTACATTGAAATATTGAATAGGATAAAGTTAATAATATCGTTACCTTAGCAGGCAGTTTATCCGTTATGTGCCACATACATAAACGATGGGTGGATTCGGTGAATTGATTTAACACAGCTTGTTTCATAGAAGCATCCTGGTCAGTAAGTATAAGTGAAGGTTGTTTTTTTGTGGGCTTTAAGGAACATTTGTAGCAGCCAAGTGTATGATTCACTTGTTTCATCATATAGTAATCCGGCACCGAAAATTACACAACGTTTGTGGTGATCAACACCAGTAAATGGAACAAAAATCATCTTGTATCTGCAACATATGTATTGTAATATGTATTAATAATACAAATCATAAAATAAAGTTACGACATGTAGGTAAAAAAATGTATGTTGTGGTATGTAGGCGTGAATAAACAGAATTTATGTGTATGATGATAAAATAGAATATAGTGTTATATTAACATATGCACATATGCATACGATGTAATGTATGTGTAAGGATATGAATACAAACATGTATGCAGATGATATTGTATGCATATATTGTTGGACCGTGTTCCGACCCTAAACAGTCAGTTGAGAACGTTCATCTTCACATACGAAGGCGGAATCAACGTAAATGAAGTTACACAACTTTTCTTTTTTAATTCCTTCTGTTTTATTGCTTTCTGATTCAAATTTGACAGAGTTTCGTTACACAAGCAATGACCTAGTTCCGCTCCAACATTCAGACATGAGGTATATATAGGGCAGCTAGTTTCGCTTATATGGCATACCATATAAGCGAAACCTCCATGTGACACATAAGCGGAACTACCTGATGACCACATCAGCGGAACCTTAACCAACTAGTGTACATAAAAGCGAAACCTCCTCTAAACCTATGTACACATAAGCTAAACCTCCTAATTTGACTCTCAAGCTCCAATCTTGACCTAACTTGACCTAAGACTTAATGCAGACGAAGTCAACAGACATTTCGTGCACCAACAGACTCCCCCTTGGATGTTGACGAAGTCTTCAACTCCGAGTCTTCAGTCTTGTTTTTTTTTCTCCAACTCTCTGTTTTCACATCATAAGCATTCTATCTTCACAGGTTCACAATCTTGTCCTAGCTCCATCTTCAAACTTCCCTTTGGATGTTGATCCAGACTTCCCCTTTCACAGACTCCCCCTCTCGATATGCTAGAGTCTGAGGTCTTGATCTGGTTCAAGCTTTGACAATTAGCTTCCGTGGGAATGATGAAGTCCAAAACCTGTGTAACCTGCACATTCTCTACCTCAATATAAGTTTTACAAATTTATAACAATTGAATTTAGTAAATTTACTGGTAAACATCATTTATTCAACAAAGATTCTAGTTACATCAAGTTCAAATGAATGACCTTGATTAACTAAGCACACAAACTTTTAAAACATTTGTATATGACATTCAAAGTTTTCAACATATTCTCCCAAACCAATGTAGTTCATTATATTTAGCACTCGAATTTTGAATATCAGCTCTTCAACATCAGTTGTCGAAAATCTTTTTGAATTTTCAAAATTTTATGCTAAAACACTCCGAAAATCTTTTTGGATTTTTGATTTGAATGAAATGCAATAAAGAAATATATACAAACAATATTTTTGTGAGTTTGTGTAAGAGGATCATATCAGTTTATGAGACAAATCACTAGCACCGTTAAGCTTTAATCATTTTAAGTTCTAAACGATTCACATAGATTGACGATATAGTTGTCCTTTTAAATTTTCACACAATTTTCAATCTATTCAGGATACGATTTAGATGTTTTAGGAACTTAGCTCATTCATGTGTCCCACCTCTTGAATATACTCCCTTTATCCAGAATCCCAATATTCAGTCTTACAGGTGAGTATACTACAATGATATCTGTACATAAATTAGGTAATGCGAGGGCCGAGGGATCTCAGGTTGATACTTCCGTATGCGCAGAGAGATATCAGCTTCGACTTTACGGTATGTCCCCTTTAGAGGATCTTTTAGCTACAATAGCAGTGACTATCAATTTTATTGTTTCATCAGTATGCTGAGGGTTTATGCTATGTTTCAAGCATTTGTGGAAAGTATTATCCAAGGACTAGGTCAGAACTTCCATTCAGCAAAAGTCCCGGAATAATAGCCCAGACATCATTGAGTATAAAAACCTAGTATATCAGAATACGTGACCTTTCAAACGAGATTTCAGGGGTTACCTATATATACAAGTAGTGTTCCCCACGAATTTCACAAGTTTGAAATTTTAGGTTTATATCCCGAATAAATCTACTAAATGTGCGAAAACCTATCGACACATCATCAGTGAGACCGTTTATCACATTTGACATTTCATTTCTTTAGCGTGCTGTGATAGTCCACGGATGTACTATCATTTCCTCTTTTCTCAACAAAACTCATTTTTGATTTTTCAATTTTTTTGACATTTTCAAATTTTCTATATTTTTTTTAAAATTTTTTCTCCCCCTAAAATCAAAATATGTTTCAATTTTGATTTTCTGAGAAAATTTGAAAACAAACTGACAACCAATATCGAATTACTTCAATTCGCCATCCACTTGGCATAAACAATCAGAACTCCCCCTGACAACAAACAAATTTCCCATTGTGATTTCAAAACACTTAAGTTTGTTTTAATCCAATGTTTCTTTCGGAAAATTAGTTTTGTTGAATTAACAAACCACTTGTTGGTTAGGGGATTACTTCATCACTTTGTTCTCCTTTAACCATTTTGAAAGATTTAACAGTTCAAGATTCTATCAACACAAACACTTGTAGGAAATCAAGTACAACTTAATGTCCCTGATTTACCACATGTAAGGCGAAAAATCACCAGAGTGAAATTCCTCAAGAAAGATGCCGATTCATGTTCCACGCTTACCAACCTGGGAACTCCGGCAAGTCAGATTTTTCTATTTGAAAAGATTCACCCAAGCTTGACGATCCTTGGGTGATTTTGAATTCTTGTTCAACAATGGTGGATAATTTGCATCATCCCTTGTTAAACCCGAATTCTCCTTTTTTACCTCAACACTAGGCTCCTCTGGCTTTGATGAACCAGAATCATTGCCTGCACATGGCTTGTCTGACTTTGACCTGTCAGATTCATTGCCTGATGGTGGTTTGTCTGACTTTGACACATCAGATTCATCGCCGACCATTTTCTTCTTCTTCTTTTCTTCTTTCGTCCTCAGATTTGTATCCGATGAATTCGTCTTGCTTGACTTTGCAATCGAGTTAGTTGATTCATCAGAATTCTTATTCAATCTGTCCGGTGAACCCAAAGACAAAATTTTCTCCAGATATTCTCTTTCCTTCTTCCTCTTCTTCCTCAGTCTGTCTTTCTGCCCCTGAGAAAGCTTCACATTCTTTTCTTGAACTTTAGGTTCTTGAACCTTCTGTTCTTTGGGCTTGACGTTGACTGGTATCTTTGCCATTCTTTGAGATTCAACCCTCGATCTTCCCATTGATCTCCTTGGGCAATCTCTGGCAATATGTCCTCTGATATGACAATTATAGCATCTTCATGTTTCATAATTCCAATTCTGGCAGTTAACAGCAATGTGTCCTCTCACACCACAGGTGTAGCACACTCTGTTATCGTACCATCCACTTCTGTCTGTCCAAACCTTCAGATCATAACATTGTTTGGCTTGGTAATAATCATTTCTCCTCTTCAATGCTGGATTTGGCTTTTGAGCACTGTGGTCAAACCTGCACCACTTATTACCACCATTTTGTGAGTTTTCATTTTTAGATTTTTGTGGTTTTTTATAATGATTGGATGACTTATCTGATGAACTTTTATTTTCATTTTTAGAATTTTTCAATTTTTTATCTTTTTTGTTTCTGTTCTGCATTCTTCTTAACAGGTTTTTGCTTTGAGCATTCACCTATTTCAATAGATTGCAAAACAATATTTTGAAATTTTTCTTGTAAATCTAAAAATACTTTTCTTTTCTTTTCTTTTTCTTTTTCATCATCAGATATTTCATCACAATTTTCAATTTTGACTTTGTCAAAATTTGTGGCATTGTCACTTATTGGAACAAAATTGATCGGTTTTGGACAAACATGTGATGTAGAATTCACAAAACCTTTCAATTTATTTTCAAAATCAGCAATTTTAATTCTATAACATTCGGCTTCTTTTTCAAGTCGAATGATATTCTCAAGATGAGAATTTATTGAAATTTGCTTTTCCAAATTATATTTTTCAAAAATTGATTTTTCTTTTTCTAAAATTTTTATTTGATTTTTCAAATCATTTTCTAATTTTTTAAAATTTTCTTTTTCTAATGACAAACTCTCAACATTCTTCAAAAGTTTGTCATTCTCAGATTTTAATTTTTCACAGTTTACGTGCAATTCCAGAATTTGTTCATCAGCAGCTTTCTTTTCATCTTTCAAAATTCGAATATCTTCTGCTAGTTTCTTCTCCTTCTGAACAATCTCATAGACTGATGTGTCTTCTTCAAACTCTTTCTTAATCACTGTTTCAGATTTCACAGATACAGGCTTTACAGATTCTTCTTTTTTTGAAATTATTTCCTCAAACACCTGCTGTTTTTCAGAAACAGCTTCTTTTACAACTTCTTCAGTCATCACAACTTCACATTTTGTTTGACTTGAAATCTGCTCCTCCTAAGAATCTGAATCACCATGATCAAATATTGGCATGTTCTCAGCTTCTTGATCATCATTCACTGCCAACTGATTACCAGTAGTAACTTCATCATCATGATCACCAGCATTACTAGGATCTGCTTCATTGTCATTTAAAGTTTCATCTTTTTCTTTTTCTTTTTCATTCTCTTTGTCACCTCCCCACCATTTTCTCTGTAAAGCTTCTTCTTCTTCAGCAATACATTCAACTAGAGCTTCCTCACTAAGAGTTTTATCATCAATAGCAATGTTTCCTACAGGATCAAGATAACATTCTCTATTGACATCCCATCTTTTCGCCATCTTAGCTTCATAGTAAATACGAGAAATATGCATCATCCTCCAGTGAGCTCTCTGTTTTCTGTATGATAATTTTTTTCTTATGTTCTTGTATCTTTGAAAGGTTTTATTTCATCCATCTTGTACGTTCCTGAAAAATCAGCAAACACTTAGAAAAAAATTTCGAGATTTTTGAAAACTGTGACAAATGAGCGAAATCAATCTGAGTGACTGATAAGTGAAATATGCTAAGTGTCAAATAAACGAAACCACTCTTGACAGAAAAGCAAAACCACACTTGTCCGTATAAGTGAAAGTGATAATGTCCGAATAAGCGAAACCAGGTTTTTACCCAATTTTTACCATTTTTAAGCCGTGTTTTAATCTGAATCTTTCTAGGGTTTGTTATTTGTATGTTTTACACGTTATACTAAAAAATCAGGCCATTTCAACCGTAGGAACCAGTTCAAATCAGAAAAGTATAAGAGAAAGTGAGTAGAAATAAGAGAATTCTGTAGAATCAAGCTGTAGTAGTATGAACTCCTCGTCCTGAGCTCTTATACCACTTGTTGGACTGTGTTCCAACCCTAAACAGTCAGTTGAGAACGTTCATCTTCACATACGAAGGCGGAATCAACGTAAATGAGGTTACACAGCTTTTCCTTTTTAATTCCTTCTCTTTTATTGCTTTCTAATTCAAATTTGACAGAGTTTCGTTACACAAGCAATGACCTAGTTCCGCTCCAACATTCAGACATGAGGTATATATAGGGCAGCTAGTTTCGCTTATATGGCATACCATATAAGCGAAACCTCCATGTGACACATAAGCGGAACTACCTGATGACCACATGAGCGGAACCTTAACCAACTAGTGTACATAAAAGCGAAACCTCCTCTAAACCTATGTACACATAAGCTAAACCTCCTAATTTGACTCTCAAGCTCCAATCTTGACCTAACTTGACCTAAGACTTAATGCAGACGAAGTCAACAGACATTTCGTGCACCAACATATATGCATGTGGTTAATGTTATATATGTATATTTTAAATAGCATAATAGGATTATATGCAGTTATGCATAAGTTGATATGAGGCAAATAATAAATGAATATATGGTGTATGCATAAGTGCATAACATGCAAATTATAATAAATTTGAAGTAAATATGTTATGCATATATGTATACATATTTATATACAAAATGAATATACAACGTATGTATATGTGAATGAATTACACATAAACATGTGATTATAAATATGTTGTTATTTAATAATATTGAAAGTTGACATACTTGTTTGTATCATATGTAGCATCAAATCCACACACATCTCCGAAAGCTTCGTAATTACGTAAGGATACAAAGTCAGCCCAAAAAGCGGAACGAAGCTCGTTGTTTGTAACAACATATTCAAAGATGAAATCTTGACGATTTTGGCTTCTTGCTTGTATGGTGTCAACAAAAAGGTTTGCATCGCGGTCACCAATGAATAATAGAAAGTCTCTACTTACATTTTTAAAATCCACTGTAGTACCCTGCACATTTTGTGGTCCACCTTTTAAGGAAACTTGAATATTGTTGGCAATGCTTGGCCCTATTTTGTTTAACCCGACCCGATGTATAAATTGTTGATTTTCATAAGTTACTTGTCTATTTTGTCTGAGAAGATCAGCATTTTCATTACTAATCATGCAATGATTATGTTGCTCATCAATGCTATATAATTGAAATTGATTTGTTGTTTCCAAATATTGAAAACGGGCACATGCACCACAATTAGAGACGGTGTATCGGCTACGTCGTTTGTTGTTTGTAGGTGGTAGTGAAGAATCGAAAGTGTTATGTTTTGGCTTGCCATTTTTTGAACATAAAAGATACCGATGTGTAGGAATTCTTATGCTGGGATTGGATGGGTCTTTCTTTGATTTCAAAGTGCCAATATGGACAGAAAATCCAGCCTTTGAAGCGTATTGTTTATACATCATGATAGCATCATCCCAGTGTTGGAAGACACTTCCAATGGATGGCATGTATTGAATGTCAACGTCGGGAGTCCAAAATTTGGTACCATCGGGGGACGAATAAACTGAACTTATAAATGTACCTGTTGAATGAGTAAATGAATATAAGGTTCATAATGCATATTATAATAAAATAACAGAATTATGTTGTAACATAATGTATGAATAGTGCAAGTATTAATGGATTGGGAATAAGGTGTTGAAATGTCAGATTTTGTGATTGAATGTATATAATGATATAGTAGTATATGAATGTGTTTATATAGGCATAGTATAATGTATGTATGAATAAAAATGGTCATGTATGTAGAAGCGTGTAATGAACATAATTCATATGCATATATGCATATTGAATATGGTATGCATGTAATTGTGCAAAATTAATTATAATGGACATATGGTAGTATAACCGTTTGTTTATAGATTAGATTGTTGTGAAAAGATGATATTAGAATATTGTTATAAGTATTATAACAGAACGTGTATAATAATGAATCAAGTGTTGATATTAAATGAATGGTATATATGTAAATTGTTTTTAAACAAATGATGATGGAGTAATGTAATACCTTTCTGTTCTTTATGTAGGAATTGTAGTCGTTTTGGTGTTTTTGATGAAGTTGACACATAAGAAGACGAACCAGAATCAGAATATGACTATGTGTTATACGGGATTTCAAAATTATCATATGTCACAATGTCATATATGGGGTCGATAGCTGCAACAGCACAAGATGAATCAAGTATAGGAATTAACCCTTTATCAGATTGCATTGGTGTTGGACAATGTTGATCATTTCTAATAATATTGATTGGGGCATTTACTGAAGACGAATCAGATGATGCCATAATATCTGTAATTAATGTGAGTAACATTTGTTGTTATTATATTGATCACATGTTGTATATTATGTATGAAAGTATATAAAAAAACATAGTATAATGTAACAATAGGTAGAATAACAAACAGTGTAACATTTGTAAATGTGTGTAGACAAATGTGATCGTATTAGAAGGAACATAGATGCAAAAAGTAATGTATATGCATATGTGCATATGTAATAAATAAAATAAAGTAATAGTTAAATGTTAACAAATCAGTTTAATGTTTATAAAACAAGTGTAAATTTAATGTATGTATTAACAGAACATAAAACATTTCAGTTGTGGATATGTATACAGATCTTAATGAACAAATATTTGCAAAAAGATATGTTGTAAAATGTAAATTATATAACACAGGTCAAACGTACATATATCTGAATTCAGGATTGATGGGGCATTTGATAGTATTGAACAATTCGATGGTGATTAATTGAGTTATTACAGTTAATTATTAGTAAACAAACAGTTGTCAGTAAAATGTATACAAGTTAATGATGAAACAGACGGATGTGTTAAACAGGCATATAGAACATATCGATTATGAATTTGATTTTAAGGTTGAGATTGTTGAAAAGAAGGTGTTAAATTACACAATTAGATGCGCATTTTGAAGACATATACATTACCTTGTAAGCTGAGAAATGACGAAGATGCTGTAAGAATGTTAGGGTTTGCAGAAATTTGATGAATTGTCGTAATACATGAATTAAGTCGTTGAGGTGTTGCGAATGTGACCGGAATTAAAGATACATTGTCAGAATCTTCGATCGGTGGTCGGAATCATGGTGGCGGAGACGGAGGTGATAGGCGGCGTCGGACATGAGTGAATAGTACCAATTTTGAATGGATACGATGACTGATTATCTGGAAATATCGTATTTTACATTCCAGCCCTTGTAGTTTGAGTATTGTTGCGTTCACACTTGGTTCTCGCAGTTCTCACAATAATAGCCGGTTCTCGCATGATCTTCTCCCCATATATATATATATATATATATATATATATATAGGGTAAGGTTCCAGCGTGAACAACCTCCCAAGAGTGAACTGCGTGAACAAATCTTGACCGCAGATTAATATGATCTTGATTATTTAAAGGGGTGGCATGATTGTAATTAATATGTTAGATTTTATTGTTTTATTAAAATTAAAAGGCTAGAAGTGTAATTATATTATTTTGCTTATTTAAAACTAGGAAAGAAAATTATTTCCAATAATAAGAGAGTAAATCCCGTAAATATACCATGTATTATACACATGTGTACTATCGTGTTGGAATGCATAGAACAGTAGAACACAGCAGTACACAAGTGTACTACGGAGCTAAGACAACAATGTTGCGGGTCACATGTCTACTATACCATGTATTATACACATGTGTACTATCGTGTTGAAATGTATAGAACACAGCAGCACACATGTGTACTATGGAGCTAAGAGTTACACACAATAAAAAAGATGACTGAAAACTCTAGTTCAACCAAAAAAAGACTAAAACTATAATTCGAATCATGCTACTATGACAAAAAACAATGACAATATTAAAATAAGTTAAGATTATCCTAACATATTTAAAATATGTAATTGTTTTGTAGATGTCGAAAATTTTGGTAACTGATGATGATTTAAATATGTTAGGATTTTGAAATTAATAAGACAATAATTTAAATTCAATATTTATATAAAGTTACAATCTTACCCTTGTTAAATGTATATGGAATCAATGGTTCAGATCAGTTCACGCGGTAATTTCCAAGAGTGAACCGCGTGAACTGATCTGAACCATTGATTCCATATACATTTAACAAGGGTAAGATTGTAACTTTATATAAATATTGAATTTAAATTATTGTCTTATTAATTTCAAAATCCTAACATATTTAAATCATCATCAGTTACCAAAATTTTCGACATCTACAAAACAATTACATATTTTAAATATGTTAGGATAATCTTAACTTATTTTAATATTGTCATTGTTTTTTGTCATAGTAGCATGATTCGAATTATAGTTTTAGTCTTTTTTTGGTTGAACTAGAGTTTTCAGTCATCTTTTTTATTGTGTATAACTCTTAGCTCCGTAGTACACATGTGTGCTGCTGTGTTCTATACATTTCAACACGATAGTACACATGTGTATAATACATGGTATAGTACACATGTGACCCGCAACATTGTTGTCTTAGCTCCGTAGTACACTTGTGTACTGCTGTGTTCTACTGTTCTATGCATTCCAACACGATAGTACACATGTGTATAATACATGGTATATTTACGGGATTTACTCTCTTATTATTGGAAATAATTTTCTTTCCTAGTTTTAAATAAGCAAAATAATATAATTACACTTCTAGCCTTTTAATTTTAATAAAACAATAAAATCTAACATATTAATTACAATCATGCCACCCCTTTAAATAATCAAGCTCATATTAATCAGCGGTCAAGATTTGTTCACGCAGTTCACTCTTGGGAGGTTGTTCACGCTGGAACCTTACCCTATATATATATATATATATATATATATATATATATATAATAGCCATTTACCCGCGCGATGCGGCAGGAGTGGCGATTTACATTAGAATACTCGTTTACCGTTAGTTTATCAGTCGTCTCGTGATATATTGTATAGTACTTAAGTTAGTTTTCTTATGGAGATTGAGGGGGAGTAGAATGCTGAATTTTTAGAGAGATTATAAGGTTTAAGGGTGAGTTAATGTGGGGAGTCTTAGCCTTATAAGGGAAGTGGGAGTAAGGGGTTAATGTGTAAATGCATGACACTTGAAGGGATAAAATGGTTTGTTTGAGGGTTATTTATTTGACTGGTTTTTTAAAAGAAAAGGGAAGAGATTTTGTCAGATTTGTCATCGAAAGGCAAGGGTGGGGAGGACTAATTGTGATAGTCAAAGTTGCTTAGTTCTTTGGTGTGTATACCCTTCTTTGTGAAAGTTAGATATCTAAATCTTATTGGTCCAAAGGAGTGTGCATGTGATTTATAAATCAATAAAAGAATGAGTTAAAAGAAATGCTCATCTGCATGTGTCGTGATTGTATGTATTTATTATTTAAAACGCAATACTCGTTTTCTTTTAGTTTATCAATTCTCTCGTGATAAAGTTGATCAAATTATTTAGCACGTTCGGCAAGGTGAAACAAAGAAAAAAATGCGACGTTGCCGCCGCAACAGGCGGAACTGGTCAAAATTCTAGCAATATATATATATTCAAAGGTATAAGGGTGGAAGGGGCACCATTCGGTGACCCCTCCTGTGATGTTGGTTGCCGATCGGTGAGGCGCCGCCACAAGGATTTCGGTGATCGGTGAATGGGTGGCATAGTGAGTACTCACCGCTTAGGGAAAGAGGAGAGAGACGTGGTTAATGATGGGCCCACTCTTTTTCAATCAATCACACAATTTTCTTTTTATTTAATTTTTTAAAAAAGAAAAAATTGTTTGGGTAAAGCACCCCTAATGATTTAGTGCAAAATGAAGAGTGAAGATAGAAGTTGACATGACATGAGATTATTGGCTATAAAAAAAGTTTACCACTCCCCATTTAGAGAGCACCCCTTCCGTGCTAAGAGCATTCACATCCAACCCCCCCCCCCCCCCCCCCCCCCAAATTATGTGAGGAGGTTTTTTATTTTATGAAAAGTGGTTGTATGTGCTTGTGAGTAGAGGAAAAAGAAAATGTTACTGTTAATCTGTATATTTGAGGTGACACTTTTCATCCCTTATAATTTTTTTAATATATTTTGAAAGTGATTGTGAGTGGAAGAGAGAGAAAATGTAATGATAAAGGTATTAACAAGTATTATTTAATTGAAAAGAAAAGAGAAATGATAGTTGTTTATAGTGTAATATAGAATAAAAAATGGGAGATTGGATGTGAATACTCTAAGTCAAATAATATCAGGAGCCAACATTGGAAGTAAGTTTTCGAACTAATAGTCGAACTATTCAAAGGTGTAACTAAAATTATATCACAAAATGTATGCCATGTGGGCATCTGATGGTACATTTAATACCTATTGTAAATCAAAATATATATAAAAGTTCATTTTTATTACTAATTTTCTATTACTCTTTTCAAATAAGTTTTTTTTTGGTGCGTGGCCGTAGTTGTACTTGTAAAAGTTTCAATGTCTTTTACCATCCTTTTACAATCCTTCTGTATAAGTTTGCTTAAATTCAAAGAAAAGTATAAGATTGGTCTCATATTCTTTGTTTAGTAAAAACAGGTACATGAGTTGAGCATCTGCTCTAGAGTTCTTTGTCTATTTACTTGCCTCTTATTGTTCCTAACAATTAAAGTCAGTTCAAGTGAGTCAACATTTAAAAAAACAATATTTAGCTATACATATCAGACTAAAATGTATCCACAACATTCGCCCAATTTTTGCAAAGAGTATACACAGCCATTACAATTCTTTACTTTTATTTCATTGTATTTTTTTTTCTTGGGGCTTCCATATTTAATTCTATAAGAAACAAATCAAGAAATGCTAAGATCAAAACTTTAATTATAGGCCAAAAGTTTGTTATGCCGAGGAACTAAATAAACCAGATGTATGAAAATGACTAAAGAAATCCAATATCTCTATCTATATGTTTGAAGAAACAAAAACCTAAAAAAGCAGGTACAATATTGGACTTTTGTTGAGTGTCAAAGGAGGTACCGATGAATTGAGATGGAAAATGGACAATTCACAAGAGACCTCAAGATCCGCAGCCATTACCACTGGTATTGGACCACCAGAAAGTCGCCAAGATCTACAGATGGACCTCTTGCACCAGGTCTTGCAATCAGGGGGGACTCTTTTTAGTATCAACAACCACATCATGTCTACTTTAACCAGTGGAACCCAAAGACTCCAAGTGTATGCCATTATTTCCTCAGATTCTAATCTACAAAAGTGCTAGCTCACTCCAAATGGTGACCCGTTCACTAAAAATGTGAATTTGACCCGTTTAGAATTTGACCTGCTTACAAAATTTGACAGTGAACGAGCTACTAATAAGTAATAAAAAACTAAAAAATAGTTCCAAAAAATGAGAGTGGCTAGTTTTCTCAAAGCTCGCCTCATTAGCCATATTGGGATCAGCTCGAGCTTTTAGCAAAGCATCTAATCATCACCTCTGTTGAGGTAAATAAGTGCTTTGGTACCTCAGACTACATATAAAAAAAATAACTTGGTAAATATGTAGAGTTAACCCATCCATCTTGACATCGCTAAGCATATTAATCTACAATACAAGTAACCAAAAACTATGTTCTTATATTTATAACTTTGAGTGGGAGGATATACCTTTAAAACATGGCCAGTCTTAAATACACCCATAAGCAGGTCAAATTATGAATGGGTCAAATCACCATTGATAAGCAGGTCAGTCTGAGCATGCCATTCATTTATAGCATCAAACCTGTCCACGAAAGACAAGCAAGTTATATTATAAGGATTTGAAACGTATTAAGGAAAAGGTTAAACAAACCTCTTTTCACACCCGTCTAAAAGAGGCTCAAGTGGAAGCAAAGAACGAACAGATAGAATCAGGCCCTTAATGAAGTCTTCTGGAAACTTATTGTGAATACATTCGATTCCCAGGATGACACCAATTGTAGCAGCATCTTTCTTAGTAAGCATGCCTATAAGCTTATCGTAACGTCCACCCACATCAATTAAACAAACCTGAGAAATATAAACATAAAGATAAGGCTAAAAATAAATTCATGCTCAGTCTGGGCCTGAATTATATTCATATAAGTCCAGTTGGCTGATAGCTACAAGATACACATAATAATTCGTTTCAGAGTAAAAAATAAACTTCTTTACCGAAATAAAACCTTGAATTAAAGAACATATACCACATTTGTCATCCTCAATTCATAGCAGGCACGTTCAAGGTGGAACTGAAGAGGTTGACTTGCCTAGGCTTCGAACAAACCACAGGATTCATCTTCGTTAAGTTATGTTTTGCAACAAAATCACCAACCTGTTCCAATAGAATCGTAAGAATTAAATCTATTAATTTCAAAAGCTACAATAAAACCCTAGATCTTAGACAGGGAACAAATTTGAACTATTTTAAATCATTCTATCGAATTACTCTACAAGATATGAAATCCACAGTGGCTAGATCGAACAACAAAACCGGTTGGTTACCCTGCAACACCTGATCCACCATAAATCCCCTTTTCTTACTATGAATCGAACCAAAACTCTTCAATAAAAAACAATTAAATTCAAAATTTAAAACATGGGTCGACACAAAAATCAACTAAACAATCGATTAATTACCTTATACCAGATCTAAAAGTTTGACCGTATTAGGGTTTGTGAGCCGCAGATCTAAAAGCTCAGTTGCACCTCTTCTCCGTTGATCTGTGGTGAACACATGTTAAATCATCAAATTTTCAAAGGAAATAACCACAATCAACAACAAATCTTACCTTATACCAGACCTGAATGTTTGAACGCATTAGGGTTTGGGGGCCGTAGATCTAAAAGTGTCAGTTGCACCTCTTCTCCGTCGATCTGTGGTGAACACATGTTAAATCATCAAATTTTCAAAGGAAATAACCACAATCAACAACAAAGCTTACCTTATACCAGATCTGAATGTTTGAACGCATTAGGGTTTGGGGGGCCGTAGATCTAAAAGTGTCAGTTGCACCTCTTCTCTGTCGATCTGTGGTGAACACATGTTCATAGGAAATAACAACAGTCAAATCTTCAAAGGAAATAACCACAATCAACAGCAAATCTTACCTTATGGTTGTCGAGTGGTCGGAATGCCAAATTAACCAAACAACTACCATCAATAGCAGCCGAAGAAAGCAAAATCTCAAACAGATCTGGTGAAGATAGCTTCGTGTTTCTGAATCGCCGCAAGAGAGAGAGAGAGAGAGACGGAGGCGGATAAGAATGAGGAGATTTGTGAAACCCTAATCTGTGTCCGTGTTTTTTGTTTCAGTGACCAAAAGGGTATAATTGGGATAGTATATGTTGTTGTGCTTTAGTGGGATGAACATCATGCTTTAGAGGTGTTTTAAGGAAATTTTAATGACCTTAAGAAGTCCTTGGGATATGTATATTATATATAGTATAGATTACTCAAATCCAACTGTAAAACTAAAGCAATTAAGTCGTAAAAACGCATATTGAACCGAATTACCTCACAAAACAACCTCCAATTGCACCCAAACTTGGTAGACCAGCACCCAAGCTACTATCATCATCAATCATCACTTGTCCGGCGACCGGAGGTCATCTTCGCCGTCGGTAGTCACCACCACTGCTTCCATTCGTCTAAAAAACCAACATCGCCATGGTTAAACTTTAGATCTGATCAAAACTACCAACTATAAATCGGAATGAATATTACAGATACCCAATCTTACCTCGTCGTGGATTTGCACATGGTGTCTTCCACCACAAGTCACCACAGTCGCGGATTTGTGGTTCCCAACCACTATTTTTGCTGTATGTTTTCAATTATTAACAAACCCCTTCTAAACAATTATTAACAAACCCTAAAATTTCACAGATCTAAGTCAAATAACAAACAAAAATTGCCGATAAGGTTAAAAAGACGGTACGGAGAAGTCAAGTTGATCTTGTGTCACTATGCCGAAAAATACATCATCGTCTCGTGAAAGAAAACCCTACAATTTCACATATCCGTGTCAAATAACAAAAACAAAATGCCGATATGGTTAAAAAGAAGGTACCGAGAGAAATCGCCGGAGAGACAGGTGAAATCGCCATGAATGTAGAGAGAGAGAGAACAATGGGGGCGGATGTGAATGATATGCAGAAACCCTAAATCGCCAGAGAGAGAGAGAGAGAGAAAGCATGAGAGGATGAGAGGCGAAAAAAATCAGAGGATGAGAGAAACCCTAGTTGTGTCCGCGTGTTTAGTTTGGGGAAAGGGTATAATTGGAAACTGAAGTTCAATGGTGCTTAAAAGAGTTGTACATAATGCTTTAGGGGTGTTTTAAGGAAATTTCAATGACCTTAAGAAGTCCTTTGGATATGTATATTATAATATATATATATATTTGTCCATATGTCCATAATCCAAATGGCCAAGATATTTGTTAATGAAATATATATAAATATATTATTTGGTATTTTGTCCATACACCCATTTTGGGCAAGTATAAGTATCTTTATACTTAGTTGTATTTCATGGTAATTTTAGGTGTATTTTGTATTTAATTTCTTTGTGTGTATTTTGTAGTTTTTGCACCCTACATGTATACTAATACATAATACACATAATATACACATAAACACATAATTCTTTGGTGACCACTAAATATATATAATTTTCCCTAATTATATATATTTATATCCTTTTTAATATTTAAGAAAAACACTATTTTATTAACTTGTATTTTGTATAAAAATTTGGGGAAAATTATGGCTAAACACTTTAAACATTTTTCTTGTAAAAAGTCTTGTAAACTTATATTTTTCTAAGTGTTAAAATTCTACAAAAAATTTGCCATAGTTTCCCCTAAATTTAAAGGCTTTCCCACGTATAAAAACATATGTTATTCATCTTCAAACCTCAACAATCATCCACAACAATTTTGCATGTAAAAATATACAAAATAATCCATAGACGCATCGTTTAAATTGTTTCAAAATGTGACGAATAAAATGTATGATATGCATGATTAAAATGTACAACATGCAAACATGTAATGTTGACATTTAAAAAACATAATTGCAGAAAATAAATAATTATCTAATGATACAGACATTACCTGATTGTGTCGTTTCTCATAATGACTACTATGAGTGGAATTTTCTATTTGAACAATACAGTAAGGCGAAAGAAACTAGTGTCTGGAGATGTATTAGAGATGGACCTCGTAATATCATGTACTCTAAAGAGGCTGATCCATTGACTCAAATTACAAAACCTAAGAATCTATGGTCAGTAGAAGATCATAGAATTGAAGAAGAAGATGAGAAGGCCACAACAATCCTAACAACAACACTTGGGCTGGATATTTCTATTGTAGTCAGAAATTGCAAAAATGCTAAGGAAGTGTGGAATGAGCTCAAGAATCTGTATGAAGAGAATGCTGACATGAAGGCAAGTAGAGTTAACATGCTAAACCAGCAATTCAGCTCTTTTAATCACATTTATGGTGAAACGATAGACAATCAGTTCAGAAGGTGTGTTAAACTGGTCTCTCAAATGATAAGTGCTGATATCACCATTACAAATAGTGGCATGAATCGTCAACTTCTAAATTCTCTGCCAAAGAATTAAGATGCTGATGTAGCCATGATCAAAAGGACAAAGAATTTGAATGATGTCACACTCACTGAATTGACTATCAAGTCGTGTGAAATTGACAATCAGCAGAGAGATTGGAATCATAAAAGTAGCATGATGGCTGCTGGATTAACTGGTTCTAATGTTGCTCTAGTCTTTCAAACTCATCCCAACATTGTGTTTAGTCTGGTTCATGGCGTCTCAAATGCAAATCAAAACATTGTTTACAGCCCGTTAACCAAAACTCCTAAATCCAACTATGTGTATGGTATGTCCCTTCCAACCCAGCAAGTTTTAGTCAATAGCCCAGCACCCCAAACCCAACCTCAATTCCCGAACATGGTCTATAGCCCTACGACTCCTTCACCATCTAAAGGCACCACTTTTTCAAGTGAAAGGTCCTTCAAGTGAGTGTACATCGGAACAATTAGACTATATTCAGTCAACCAAAGTTAACATTTCCTTGGAACGATTTCACCCTTTGTGCGAAGGATTAGTCAAATAAATTCAATACACAATCACCCTTTGTGCGAAGTAGGGGTGTGCACGGTTCGGTTCGGTTATTAGCTTTATCCGTAATTGTAACCGAAGTCATCAGTTAATTGGTTCGGTTAAGTTGTCAGTTTTCGGTTCGGTTCGGTTAATAACCAATTCAAACAAGGGCTACTTTTTTTGGCTTAGAAATTCATGTAATGGAGGTATAAATACATGAAATAGATGTATAAATACATGAAATGGATGTATAAATAAATGAAATGGAGGTATAAATGCATGAATAGATGTTTAAATACATAAAATGGAGGTATAAATAAATGAAGGTATAAATAAATGAAATGAATGCATAAATAAATGAAATAGAGGTATTATTACACGAAATGAAAGTATAAAACATGAAATACATGAAATAGAGGTATAAAAGCTAGAAATATAAAAAAAAAAAAATGATTCGGTTCGGTTCGGTTAATTTCGGTTAACCGATGGTAAAAAAAATATCCGTAAACCGGCTTTCGGTTAATTCGGTTTCGGTTAATTTCGGTTCGGTTTTGGTTAACGGTTTGGTTATTGAACACCCCTAGTGCGAAGGGTTCCTTTGCCCAGAGGTCATCTTCCTCGTTCTAAGGACAATGAACCGTATTGTTTTCAATGTTGAACATTTTGATGTTTCTGTTAAAATTGATGGTTTATAAAGATTAATCAAGTTCCGATTAAACCATTTATGAGATCAATTTTAAATTTTATCTGATAGCCTTAGATCTAAAGTTTTAGGTCCACTTATGTGGGAATCGTCCAAAACTAGTCTAATCAGTCAAATTCTTGGTTCATACATTTACCGTTGTATGTGTTGTGCCAATCAACACTACAATATTCAAAATTTGGACAGCACTTCGTTTAGATTTTGTTTAAGTTTTGAGAGAAAAATCATTGTTCTCTGAAAGTTTGTTTGAACGAATAGTGCCTTTGAACGACAGGCCACCTTAAATACTATAACCCTAGACCTTGGAGCGAATGGGCCGGAAATACCCTTTGAGCGACTGGGCCTATAAAACCTTGGAATGATTTGCTCCTTTGAACGTAATGGCCCTTTGGACAATTAGGCTAGCCCTTCGTGCGAAGGGCATGTAGTTTTTTTCAAAATTTTTAACTGTTTCAATTTTTAATCCAAATTTCTATTTTATAAACACACTTGAATAACCAGGTCCTAGTTAATGACCTTGGTTACCCGATTTGTCTACCAAATTTTAGTTAATGACCTTAGTTGACCAATTTGTGAACATACTGGCGTTTTCAAACATTTTCAAGAATTTCAAGTTTTAATGAACTTTTCACAATTTAAACACTTTTCTTCATTTCAAAGATTAGCTCCCACCAACTTCAGGTTTTTGTTCAGCATCAGATTCTGAAGATTCCCATTCTAACATCGGTTGTCAAAAATAAAGCAGAAACAAAATCTTTTTGTATTTTACCATCTTTATGCTAAAACACACCCAAAATCTTTTTGGATTTATCTCAAATGAAATGTAACAGCTATGTACAAACATATTTACAGACATATTTTTGTGAGTTTGTGTGAGAGGATCATTTCAATTTTGAGACACATCACTAACACTGTTGATCTATTTAAACTTTAAGCTTTAAACAATTCACCTAGACTGTCAGTATGTTGATCCACTTAAATTTCTACACAGACTTCAATTGTTTCAAGATACCAAATTAAGTGTTTTAGGACTTGCTTAAAAGTGTATCCCACCTTAGAATATACTCCTGTATCAAGATTCCCTAGATTCAGTCTTATAGGTTAATATACCTAATTGATATATGTCTCTTGGTTAGTGGGAAGCCTCGAGAGCTCATGTTAGTACCACCATAAAGACAAATAGATGACGGCTCGACTTAAAGTGGTGTTCCATTTTGGAACCTTTTTACTGCAATTGTAATATCTTTCGACATTTTCAATTTTGTGCAGCTTTTCGACATGTAACAGCTTTTTCAAAACATTCAGTGCAAACACTCTTTTGTTTGAAAGTTTCTTCATTTTCAAAATAGCTCTACGCATTTTTGTTTTAAAATCTCGTCTTTTTCAGCTAGCTCTACAACTTTTTGTTTTAATATCTCATCTTTTTCAGTACAAGCCTTATACATTTCCATGCATTTCTTGCATTGACTATTAGTTTTAACCTCGATTGTCTCAGATTTTAACTCATTGTTCTTAGATTTTATCTTTCTTTTCTCTTTAATCTCACTCTTTACTCTCTCACTTTCCGACTCAACCTTTGTCTCAAACTCAGGCTTGTTGATTACCTCTTTCAAGTCTGCCATCATTGCTTTATCAGTAATCTCTGCAAAATATTCGGCAGTCATCTCTTTCTTGATGTCTATAATCTCCTCCACTTGTGCCTTCTTTGGTTCTTCTTGCTCCATTCTACAATATCTAACTTGAGTTTCAAATAAACCTGCAAAAGAACTCATCATGTCAGGAGGAATAAAACAAACAGATCTAAGAGATAGCATTCCATTATCCTTAGGCTTTTAGTCACAATAAATATCAAAATGAATATCTCCCTGTTCTTTAACAACTTCCTCGGGCACCGGTTCCGCTTCCATGATAATCTCAGCAAGCATAGCCACTTCATCACTCTTTGGGATGTACTTATCCCAATTAAAGCCTTCGTCTTCTTGAGTGACAACCAATGCTCGACTCTTCTCCTTTGATGATCCATCTTCAATCTGGGGTGTGTTTAGGTTTGGCGGCTGTGGCTTATTCTTGTGATAAATGGCTTTTCTATAATAATCATCATGGAACGGATTTACAATATCATTGACTTCATGGTTAGGACATTCTCGTTTGAAATGTCCCTTCTCTATGCATTTAAAACATGTGACCTTTGATTTGTCAAATCCAAGTTTTGTGTCAGGACCTGCTAAGATGTTTCGACCTGTGATTTCCCTAAACCTCTGAGCTCTCCTAATAATACTCTCCATGCACCATTTTATGTCAATTAATTCCAACTTCTCAGGGTCTATCTGGTCGTAGTCCTCTTTTGTCATGTTCGGGTTACCTATCTTACCCGTAACAAGACTTTCATAGGATTCTAAGACTGGCGCCAAAAAACCATTTCTTGTTTAGCTGTTGCCTCATTTAATCCTGGAGAATTCTTGAGGTTTACAACTATGTTGCACTATATTATGTGAGGGTTTGAATTGTTTTGGTTGGAGTAATTATTGGAGGCTTGAGATGATTGAGTGTTTGGGGTTCAAGGATTTGATTAAAAATTTGAGAACCCTGAAGAAAACCCGCTGTTGTTGGATGAGCTATTTGGAGTTGACCCTAATGAATTATCTACACTAAACATTGTTTGTATCTTAGGACTCTGAACATTTGATAGCACACTACCTCAGTAATATAAATTTACATCATGTTGGATATTCGCACTATGCATTTAAGTCGTCTTCCTTTGTTCCAACTCATGACCCTCTAGCTTTTGGATCATCACGCTAAGACTCATTGTCTTATACTCATGACTATTTTTGATGATCATGACATTGGTTGACCAGTCACCTCCTTGTGGGAGTGCATCAATTAGTTTGTCAACAAATTCATCTATTTCTTTCTCAATCCCAAACCTTCTTAGCTCCACAATTAGACGGCAATGCCTTTCGATGAGTTGTTTTAAAGTTTCACCTTTCAAATAGTTGAAAATGTCAAACTCTTTCTTAAGTAATGCATTCTTGCTCTTCAACATTTCTTTCCTGCCCTTATACTTATTCTTCAAAGGAATCCGTATTAAATGAGCGGTATTGGAATGTTGTAAAAAACGTAATGATATCATCTTTTATCCACTGTTGGAAATAGTTCATCATTTTCTTTTCTCGAATAAAGGTTTCCTTTTCTTATAGATTGAACTTCAATAGGGTCTTCTTTGTACCATTTTCATTCAATGATTCGGAATATTATTCAAGAATTGAGAACCAACATTCCATGAATTAGATTGCACCCAATTGTAGAAATGTTCACGCCATCCGTTGTATTCTTCCATACTCATCAGTTTAGGAGGCTTCACGTTTGTGACGAGTTTGTTATCGTGATTCAAGCTTTGAGCCATCATTTTTTATGAGGTAGCAAAAGCGTTGTAAAATTCAGAATCCATCGTCAGAATCTTGAACTTCATGAAAAATAACTGAAAAAGTCAAAACTTGGTCAAATAACACTTTCGTGCGAATGGTACTGTTTCAAAGACAAATTTGATTTTGGTCTCTTCGCGCGAAGGGTATGTGCTCTTCGTGCAAATGGTACTTCCCTTCGTGCAAATGGTCCCTTTACTCGAAGATCAAGTTACGTATTTTGACATATTTTCACAAATTTTCAATGATTCTGATTGTATTTTAGTCTAATTTGTTCAAGGGTTTGTTATTAGTCAATTTTGCACATATTGTGAAAAACTAGTCCAAATTTGTCCATGAATTCGTTCTGAATTTGATCAAAAAGAAGAAAGAGTAGAAGAGACATGTGAAAAAGTCTTCAATTTGATGAAATATGCTGGATTCTTGTGTTGCTAGTCGCTGAAATTGGCCTCCAAGCTCTGATGCCACTTGTGAGGACCTTTTCGCTCCTGAAAATGATCTGGTGGATTCAAATAGTCACTCCGTAATATGCAGAATCCAGTAGAATTGATGACACACACAAGAAGTCATAGATAAACACTTGTTTCATTGAAGATTTGTAGTTAAAGACCTGAGAAAATTTTTTGGCAGAGCTTCCTTTTGAGATGCCAAAGTTACAAATGAACACAACAACACACCTACTTATACTATGCACTCTTCGTGCGAACAGTCCCTGGTGTGAAGTGTGCTTCATGCGAATGACACTAGTTCCCTTCATATGAAGGACTCCTTCATGCGAAGGGACACTTATAATACAAAACTGTACTTTTTCACACGCTATTCTATACATAAACACGACATGACACGTTGACGCAGGTTGCAAACATTATGCATGTCACACCCCGTCCGCGTCAAAACAACGAAACCGCGGCGGAAACGTCGGGGAGTGGAGCGACAGAATTATTGTTTCACAACACATGGATTAAAGTTTTGTTTTATTGATTTATTAAATATTTAACATTGTATTAAAGTAAAATAAACAAGTTCACATATTGTCTATCATCGTTATTAAGTCACTAAGGCCTCGTCTGATCCTATGTGAGCATGCAGCCTAGTCGCAATCAACATCATCAAACACCACTTGAAACATACATGAAAATAAAGTCAGCAAAGAAATGTCGGCGAGCACATAGGTTTTGTGAGCGTGTTAGATTCATGGCTTGTATTCATGTTGCAATAACTCGTACGACTACAAGAGTCGATAATTGAAAACCTTGTTTTGAAAAGTGTTTAGTATTGCAATATGATTAACCAACTCAAAACAAGTTGGTTATAGTTCATAAAACCTTGTTACCATGAATCTAGAAATAAACATTTGCTTTTGTGAACCAAGTTGTAAATCGTTCTTGAAATAGAACTCGTATGGTTTATATCATATAGTAAGCATCGTTGCGTGTCGTCGTTTAAAATCGTTCGTTCTAGTGAACTAAATAACGCCACGGAATGTAATATGATAAAAGCACTTATATATAAGAAGTACCAGCGGCGTATCTACCATGCTTTTATCGCATTACACCCGTCCCGTTATCTAATCACATACCAAAAACCAATCGTTCAAAAATCGTTCTATTCGTTCGTGTTGTCAATCGTTCGTTCAATTCGTTTAACTTGTTCAAATCACTAAAATCGTTCAATCATTTCAATTGTTCAATCGTTCAAATTGTTCATGTTTTAATTGTGAAAACTAACTTTTGGTCATCTCATTGAATACATTTAAACCTTCGTGACTCGTCCATCGTTCAACTCGTATTAACAAACCACCAAAGGGTAAGTTAACAATCATCAGGTTTTGATGTTACCCACATTATCCCCATACATAACCATTGCGATAGTCTGATAATGAGATTTGTCAAATCCTATGGTACCATAACATACTACTGGTCTGCTCGACCAAATCTAATGAATGTCATTCGTTATGTAATAACGTCCCAACAAGTTCGTTCACATTATCGAAATCGTTGTGTTTAATATAAACCATAGTATTCGTTTTTGAAAACATCGAAATCGTTTAACACATATGAATCACCCCAAAACAATTGAGAACAGTAAAATAGGGGAACTATGCATTCACTTGAGATTGCAAAGTATCCTCGATTAAATGAACTTAACAAAGCTCGGGCAAACCAAGGAATTCAAGTGGCACCTAGTAATCGGATCGCTATGTTAATAAATCGACACCTAAATCAGAAGATAGTGTAGAATGAGGTCTCGTAAACCAAATGAGTATTGAAACTCATGTGATATGGTTTAACAAAGCCTACATTCTGAATTGGAACCTATCCTAAGTGCTTACGACCCGTTACGGCCCGTTAAGGTAATCTACGCTATTTTAACGCGTCGTTCGCGTGAATGCGCGTTTGAGACGCCTAACTAGACCTATGACAAGTATTATATGCCTTAACATGTTTAAATATGTTGCATAATTAGTTTAAGTGTCAAAAAATAAGTTACATATGCTTAAATTAAAATTATGCATGAAAAGGGCATTTTGGTCATTTTCCTAAGGCATATAAACTACCTATCATACAACTAATTAAACGAAGTGACCATAAAATTATAACCTCGGAAGGTTATTCCCTTTACAACTATGGTCACAAAATATGTTTGGTCGGATCTAAATGATCGACCAAACGGGTCGGGTTCGAAAGTTTAAGCGGTTGTCAAGACCGCTTGACTTACGACCCTATACAAGCACTAGACTAAAAGTGAGGAGTTAAACATGTTAAAACATGTTTAACTAAGTTAGAAAACTGATTTGATATCAAAACAAAGTGTTTTGATGCCCGAAAATAGCTTCGTTGCAAAATGCACATAATCGTGCATTTTGACTGAAACTTTGACTCGTCACTTTGACTAATCAACGTGGTAATCAGTAGGTATAGTCACAAGGGACTATAACCATGGTGATTATGCTCACGTTGCAAAGTTCAAACGAACTTTGTCTTGACCAATTCATGGTCAATGCAGAAAGTCAAACACTGTTTGACTTTCTTGCTTGAATACATAACCAAGCATGAAAGATCACTTACAAAGGGTCCAAGCTTGGAGATAGAACAAAGAAAACTAAGGTATGAAGCCTTCAACAAGTGTAAGAGCTTCAACTTAGAGCAGATTTGAGAAGAAGGTGATGATGATCAAAGAAAATGGCAAAACCCATGGCTGTTTATAGAAATCTTGAATCCACAAGATCATTCCATGTGTTTCTAATCAAGATCTTGGCCATACACTTGTAGTACATTGATTTGGTAGCTTTATAAACACACAAACCAGCTAATAGTTTGCAAAATCTATGGTTAAAACCAAGGGGAACAGGTTGTTTTGCAAGATACATTGAATCTGCCAGATGAGTCTGTCACAGCCCTCGTAAGAGTTAACACTGGCTTACACAGCCCGCGAGGGAAGTTTTAGAAAATGTCAGAATTAGTCCCTGCATGCATAAAACTTGGTTTTTGATGCATTTGACCCCCGTTAACCCACTTCAAAGCTCTACAATGATGTTAAAGAATAGGTAACATGAAATATGCTTGAAAACATCTCGGATGTCGGTTCGTTTGGTCGTACGGTCACGTTATTCGGTTAATTACGACGAAAACTCGAACGGACGCGAAAACGATCCAAATTACGCGATGAATGGTATTTTTTCATTCCAATCACTAAAATAAAATATTTTAATGATTACAAAATTTTTTGGATGTCCGG
Source organism: Helianthus tuberosus (assembly GCA_030545235.1). NCBI lineage: Eukaryota > Viridiplantae > Streptophyta > Magnoliopsida > Asterales > Asteraceae > Helianthus > Helianthus tuberosus. The sequence continues at coordinate 21,825,605 of CM060420.1, read as the reverse complement.
ATATGTTCAGAACGTAAGATTTGCGCGTATATGCAAACTTCTACACTTTTTGACGCTTTTAGTCCCTATTGAACAAATAAGCGCATTTTCGCATACCGAACCCCTCAAAGCCTATTTCTAACCTATGTAAAGGATATTTAGGGTATGTTTAGCTTATGATCTTGTTCCGGAATGTTCGTTGCTATACAAATCGGCAGACTTTTGCAGTTTGTCGCAAATAGTCCCTGTGATCGAATAAACTTGTTTTCGACACACCAAACCCTCCAAAACTTATTTCTAAGTTATGTAAAGGTTAGTTAAGGTATGTCCTATGCCACTATTCCGGAGTGTTTTTCACATTAAACTGATTATGTTTACGCATCAGTTTGCGTATAACTTTCCAGAAAGTGATTTAAAGCTTGAAATCGAACTAGAATCAAAACGTAAAATCGTCAAACACAAATACACAAATATTGAGACCAAACCACATTGTTTTATAGATAATTGATATTGTTTTACATGGTACATCGTTTACAGAGCACAAATGTCACAGTCTCCCCTACTTTAGGAAATTTCGTCCCGAAATTTTAACTAGAGGAAACTTGTGTAAATAAATGTTGATATTTCGCTTTCATTTGGACCTCACGTTCCCAAGTAAATTTTGGGCCATGTTTGTACTCCCAGCGAATCTTGACTAATCGTATTCGCTTGTTCTTCAGTAGCTTGATTTCACGGTCCATCGTGTCATCAATTTGAATTTCATCGAGTGGAATGTGAAAATCAGCATCGGCTAAACACTTTCGTAAATTGGACACGTGGAATGTTGGGTGAATATTCCCAAGTTCAGGAGGTAGCTCATGTCGATAGGCAACCTATCCGATTCTTTCAACAATCTTTAATGGTCCGACGTATCGTGGAGCAAGTTTTTCTTTCTTTCCAAATCTCACCACTCCCTTCCAAGGGGATACCTTGAGTAGGACATGATCTCCGACTTGAAATTCCAAGGGCTTGCGTCGCATATCCGCATAACTCTTTTGACGGCTTCTAGCTGTCCGAAGATTATCATGAATTTTCTTGTTTTTGTCTGTTGTTTCAAGAATGAGTTCAGGTCCAGTAAGCTGAGCTTCACCAATCTCATTCCAACAGACAGGTGAACGACATTTTCGACCGTATAAAGCTTTGAACGGTGCCATGTTGATCCTAGCATGATAACTATTGTTGTAAGAGAACTCGATCAACGGTAGATAAGAATCCCAATTACCACCAAAGTCTATCACACATGCTCTAAGCATATCCTCCAGTGTTTGTATCGTCCTCTCGGATTCTCCAACCATTTGGGGATGATAAGCAGTGCTCAGATTTAGTTGGGTTCCCATAGCAGATTGCATGGTCTTCCAAAAGTGAGATGAGAATCGCGCATCACGGTCAGATATGATATCCAAAGGAACACCATGTCGAGATATAATCTAATCAACATAAATCTTGGCAAGTTTATCAGAAAATAGATCCTCGCAAATTGGTATAAAGTGAGCTAACTTCGTAAGACGATCAATGACTACCCAAATTGTGACAACCGTCAAAATTTCAGGTATCCGTACAATTATTAAATAATGATTAGTGCTTAATGACTCTGCTAAATTGCAATTAATTACTTGAATTGTTTTCTGATTAGTACCATATACATACATGTGCATCATATATTGCAAACGACATATCATTACTGCATACAAACTTTGTTGATTTGAATGATGCACGAAACTCCGGCAGCATAGTTAGCAGACAAATCAGAAAAATGTTGACAGAGTTCAGTAGATAGACAAACATTGTATTGAGACACAGAATGAGCCAGAAATCAAGTATTACACTGGTATAGTGTGTAGGAAAGTAAGGATCACAAAACTGCCTCCTTAGTGATAGTTTAAGTGCCGGAAAGTGCCTAAAAGTCACATAAACTGCAGAATTCTGCAGAAAATCAGCATTTAAACACACTAATGTTATGCAGATATATGGTTAAATGGTCCTGAATGCTTTCCTAAGTGTCGGGAATCAAAAGTATCACAAAAGGGTACATAAGGCACACTAAACTGCATAGTTTAGCACCTTAGCGAACCGGTAACCAACCGAACAACCGGACACTACCTGAAACACCAAATTTACACTAGAAGCACTGTTTTAACATTACCAAGCTAGTTATGGTCCCCGAACCTCATAACACATCATATAAATATCCAATAACTAAATCCCTAACAATACACTTGAGATCTAACTAATAACTAACCATATAGTTGAAACCTATACCTAGACCCCCCCCCCCACTACAATCGGCCAACAAGGGCACCACATATGGGATTTTATTTGATTATATTACTAGATCATGTTGTTAATTTACTAAACATTATACACATTGGATTATCAAGTGTGGAGATTATAAAAGACTAACCTATAGTTCAAGACCATTCATTCTCACACATTCACCACACTTCAATTCTATTTCTTCCTTTCCCCTTATCTCATGGCCAAGAACACACACATATATCCACCATTTTTCATTCATCTTCCATCAATTCCACATATGTACAAAGGTGTAAGAAGGTGTATTAGGAAGCTTGGAGCTTTCGGAAGATAAAGGACCTTCACCATTTGCTTTTATCCACTTCATTTCTTCTCTTGATCATCCCTAGCCTTGAGCTAGTAGTAAGAATACTAATCTCTTCATTTTACATCTTATTTAAGTGGTTAAAGAATGATACATGATGATTAACTTGAAGAACACTAAGAATCAAGAGAATGAAAACATGAACATAAGCTTAAATCATGAACAAATGTTATTTATGTGTTGTTATACTTGTTGATTGTTGTTTACTTGTGTAAATGATGTAGATCATCATATGATCTTGCTAGATCATGATTAAAAACATGATTTAGCAAGATGAGATGATGATTATGTTAAGAAATCAATAGATCATCCTTATGTAAATCATGAACTTGAAGTATAAATTGTTTTTCTTGTAAAATGATGATCAAAGTGAGAAATAAGTCTTGTAGATCTAAAATTTCATGGATGATTTTTCAAGAAACCAAGTTAAAAATACAAGTTTTACTAAATCTTGGTTCTTAAATAAATAACCCTCATTTTTGTGGTTAATAAAGTGAAGAAGCACATATGTGACAAGAAAAATCCATGAAGAAACATTTTTAGAAAATGTGATTATAAGTTGTGAAGAACTAACTTCTTTAAAAATGATGTTTTAAAAGAATCAACCACACTTTAAAGGGTAACAAGACTTACTAAAAACACTAGTAAGTTACAACAAATTCTAATAAATTTTCAAGTTCATGAAGTGGTAGATTATGCTTGTTTTTGGAAAAAAAATTGGTAAGTGTAGATTGTTTATTGTTGATTGTGGATTGATCGTGTTGATTTACAAAAGAAAATGATATACCTTCAAGGTATGGAAACCTCCATTTTTAGGGGAAACTATGGCAAAAATTTTCTAAAAATTAAACACTTAGAAAAATATTTACAAGTGTATCTTAAACCATGGATTATTCACATAAGGATTGCCATAGATTTTTGTTTAAAAATTATAAATATTGAAGGTTGGTTTTTATAAATAAAAGTGACTAAATATGTATTTAGGAAATATATATTTAGAAGTCACCATGTGTGTGATTATTTGTATATTATGTGTATTAGTTATATTATTTTAGGACTTGAAATAATATAACTCATCAAATTACCAAGAAATTACAATCCAAAATATTACCAAAATTCCAAGGATTAAATATACAAAGAATGGCCCAAAATACTGGTAAAACCGAACAAAGGAATATAACTTACAAAATATTCCGGAAAATTTATTCACAAGTATATTTTGGTAATTAATATTTTGGACACCAAAAGAACAAAAATATGATTTTCACAATTATTGCAAAGTTATATCATATTTTTGACAAGAAGAAAATATTTTATTTTTGGGTGAATAAAATTATGTATTTTCTTGAAAATATTAGAAGATATATTATTTTTGGAAGAAATATATATTTTCACCAACAAACATCAAACATATTATTTTTGGGAGAAAAATAAGTTTACGTATATTTTACAAGTTAGACTTGAAAATGTATTATTTTTGGAACTTATATGAAAATACAAATATTTTTGCCAAGGGAAAATTATAAATATTTTTTCTAAGTAATATTCTTAAAATATATATTTTGGAAATATATATTGATAAATTTCTGTTAATGATATTATCCCGAAAAAAATTATACAAAATTAAGTATAAGGATACTTAATAATTATAAGAAAAATGTATTTTCGTATACATAAATACACACCGGGATACGACACCAATACATGGCAAAAATATACAAGAATAAGAATACGAATACAAGTACACCCATCCTTGGGAAGGAAATACATGTAAAAATACTTGAAAAGTATCAAGTTAAAATATATATTGTATTAACTATTATTCCAAAAGTTTAATAAATATAATTTAAGTTAAAATATTTATTATTTTAACAAATAATTATATAACTTGGAATAATGATGAAGACACTTTGAAACGTAACTCAAAGACACTAATTAATACTAAGTCCAGGCACGACCCCACTCGTCTAATAGACCATAGTATGTTGTAGGTAGTCGTGTACACCAGAGGAAACTTTGAGTTACAGGCGGATTCGAAGAATGCAAACCAGTGAGTTCATGTTCCGCCTTTTTCTTTAACTGTTTTCGGTTTTATAACTTCGGGGGTGAAGTACATGTTACAAATTGTTTACAAACGTTTATACGTGGTATGATTAGCTAAGGAAGGGTACTACTAGATCATGTGAGTGGTGGGTATGACGCTTAAGACCATCAATCCTCTTTGTAGGACCGAGGGACATGAGTGATAGATCTATTTGGGTGTAGCAAGCCCCACCCATGCGTCCGCCGAGTGGACCATTGGTGACTATGTCCTATTACCGGAGACAAAATCTGCTAGGTTTGAGTCTTCCTGCATCACGTCACAAATATTAATGTATTAGCTACACATTAATTGATCTGTTTCCTTGTTGCTTTCATACCGGTTTTCAAGTACATACAAACGTACTTACAAATGTTTCCAAGGTTTATTCGAGCACACATACTAAACACATGAACTCGCTCAACTTTTGTTGATGTTTTCAAACTACATGTATTTCAGGAAATTAAGTATGGATCTGGGGGGTGTTGAAGTTTACAAGTCATGTCTCTAATAAAAGGTGTCATCCGAAGTCGAAGGGTTTGGGTTATGTATTTTATCCTGGATAAGATACATGGCCCGAAACCTTGTTTGTTTATGTATGGGAGATTGGTTGGTTTAGTCTGGGAGACTAGGTGGTTTAGTCTGGGAGACTGGTTTGTTTTAGTCTGGGAGACTAGGAAGGATAGAAAGATTTCATGAGGAATAACAAGGATACATGATTACATGATAAATTGCCTTTATTTGCATATATTGGGTGTTAGTGGTTACTATACATACATATGTTAGAATTACGGCGTTGCAGGCACACCTGTTAACCTCAGAGAGTGGGTTGTCGGATGCCCGCAACCCGAAGGCAGTCACATCAGACGACGAGGTCATGCCCGCGCCAGAGATATATACGTCAGAAACTGAGAGTGATCCTGACATGTTAACCGTGGACGAGGACGACTTCCAACCGTTCGCGCTACCAGACTTTGGTGAAGATTTACCCCTGCTGACGGCTTCCCTGACAAGGATCCTTTTGTCATTCCCTTTTCAGTCCATGACCACCTCATCATTGATCATTCCCCCCGAGGATCTGCCTTGTGACGATTTGTTTGATGATGACGTTGATTTGTTGGTTGATGGTCCTCTTGACGACGCCTATGGATGAAGAGCTAGACGAGGCCGTCGTTACTTGTCTGCGTCCTGAGATCCCTGTTATTGAGATTTCCTCTAACTCTAGCTTACACTCTATCCCAGATTCCTTTGAGACTGTGACTTCTTCAGCCTTGCAGGCAGTTGGATTACGACGTTATGCCACTGATTCCGATGATGATACAGCCATGTCAGCTGCACCATCCCCTCCACATGACTTTGAGCTTGATCTTGAGCTAGACTTTATTCCTTTTAATCAGCCTGATATTGCACCTGCTGATCTTGTGCCGATTCCTGATCCTGACCATGTTCCTTTTGGTTTACCAGACCTTGCGCCCCTTATACCTGATCCTGTTCCTGCACCTGTTGATCCTCCTTTTGTTGAGCTATTTATTCCCCTGCCTGCACTCGCTGATGTTGCTCCTTTTCCCCCTATGGTGTCACACCCCGACCACGTGAGACAACGAAACGTGGCGGAAACGTCGGGGAGTGTTATAACAGAATTATTGTTTCATAACCATGGCATAAATAAATTCTGTTTTATTGAATAAATGAACTCATTGTTTTAATACAATCAAATAAGTACAACTATGATCTTCCAAGTTTTAAAGTTGCTAAGGCACGAGTCCGTCCTATATGTAGCATGTATCAACAATCATTGCAAAGCAGTACCTGAAACATGTGTAAAAATAGGTACGTCGGCATAAAAATGCCTGTGAGATACATAGGTTTTGAGAAAATAAGATTCATGACTTATGTTTAAGAAAATGTTTAGTCATGAACCTTGTAGTTTGCTTTGTTTTGTAAATCATTTGAAAAGCAATAAGATCAGATGATACGTATAAGTAAAATAATAGTGTATGGTTAAGTGAATAACGAAATAGAATGTGTTTGTATAAGAGAAGTCGTTTTGTAAAACAATGTCTTGTGAAAAGTATGTTATTTGTATAAAATGTGTTTGTATAAGGGAATGATCTAGCCCGTACACTTGTCAAGATGTTATGGTAAATGAAAATGGCCACCATAGGAGTTTAACAAGTGGCACTTGACCTTTGGGAGGGGTTAAAGGCTGTTAACTGCTGTTTAAAAACGATTTGCTACATCTGACCCAGGCTAGCGCACCGTTACATTAAAGGTGTAGAGGTGCGCTAGGCCTTAGTTTGGCAGATTTACAATTTTGGTCCCTGGCATGAATTCAGCCCATTTTTGACACGTTTAAGGCCCGTTAACCCCATTTCAAAGCTCTAAAATGAAGTTAAAGTATTGGGAACTTAAAACATGCTCAAAAATATCTCGGATGTCGGTTCGTTTAGCCGTACGGTTGCGATGTTCGGTTAATTACGACGGAATGCGCATAAGCGCGAACAACGATCCAAATGACGCGACGAATGGATTTTTTCTCATGCCAAACACTAAAATAAAATATTATAGTGCTTACATAAATTTTTGGATGTCCGGATGTATTCAGAACGTAAGTTATGCGCGAAAATGCAAACTTGTGCACTTTTTGACACTTTTAGTCCCTGAATGACCCAAAAGTTTATTTTAGCACACCGAACCCCTCAAAGCCTATTTCTAAGCTATATAAAGGATATATAAGGTGTGTTTAACTTATGGTCATGTTCCAAAATGTTCGTTACAGTTCAAATTGGCATACTTTCGCAGTTTGTCAAGTTTAGTCCCTGTAAGCGAATTAATTTGTTTTCGGCCATACCAAAGCCTTTAAAACTTATTTCTAAGTTATGTAAAGGTTATTTAAGGTATGTTAAGCCTATTTCACTATTCCGGAGTGTTCGTTGGGTTAAACTGGTTATATTTACGCATCAGAGCGCGTATAACCCTCCAGAAAGCGATGTAAAGCTTAAAATCGAACAAGAGTTGATATGTGCAAACGATACACATATTTTTACAAATCCCAAGTATGAAATACAATATTTCATTGGTTTGGAATTTGTTTGATGGTTGAAGTGACACAGGTGTCACAGTCTCCCCTACTTTAGGATATTTCGTCCCGAAATTTAATTCTAGAGGAAACTTGTGAAGACAACTGTGACGGTTTCGCCTTCTAATAGATCCATTGAACCCTTAAGTAAAAATCTGGGCCATGTTAGGATTCTTAGCGAATTTGTTAACCCTCAAAGTGAATTCGTTGTAGCAGTAAAACATGGAATTTTTGAACTACGGACAGAAGAACGTTTCTTATGAAGACTTATCATAGGAAACTTGGTGTGTGATTGAGATCAGAATTGGGAAGTGTAAGATAAAATGACATCGGTCAAGGTCCAAGACTTCTACCGTATCATTATTCTTGTCACTATAGGTCTTAACACATGACAAAACTTCCTGTGGTTTCTGTGCACTGAATTCCATAATTATGTAGGCCTCCATAATTACGTAATTCCTTGCACAGTCCACACAGTTCATTTCATAATGCGTAGAGGAAAAATCAATTGAATAAACATGAAGCGACCTGACTAGACCACCAAAGGATCTGTTCAACTAGATCAACGAACGATCTTTTTAACTAGAACAACACATGATCTTCTTAACTAGGCCGTCGTACGATCTCCTTGAATAGACCACTTAAGGGATCTTTTCAATTATATCATCACATGATATTTCTAACCAGATTTTCAAATCAATATGTTTAACTAGACCACCCAAGGGGTCCAATTATAGAATAATACTTTATAACCCAAGGGACTTAGCTACAACGTAGAAGTCCATTAAGGATTTAAGATAGTAACTTTGGATATCCTATTATCAATCTCTCGTATGAGATATGAAAGATTTTATGAGGATTTGGATAGATCACAAAACATACATGAAAACATATAAGCATATAAACACATAATTAGTTAGCTTGTTTCTTTAATTTGTTGTCTTTGAGCATGGATAATTAAAGCACATCAGGAATCCAATCCATGGATTTCATTTGGTACTTTAAGTATTTTCAAGGATCCATCTATAAAGATAGAAGGATTTTCAATAAGAGTTTGGCTTTGTTTCTTAAAAGAAACGAGTGTTTAAGGTTCTTGGGGAGATCACAAATATTCATAAAATGACAGAACCATACGAGTAGTTTGTCTTTGGGTTGACATCATAAGATTGTATCCAACGTTCACACAATCGTATCAGTTTTGCAAAAATAAAAACGACGAATTTTTTATTTATATTACAACTGACTTGCCTTTAAACATCATAAGATAACAACCAAGGAAATAACAAAACACTAGTTGTTCACTGCCGCATCATTGTTCATGTTTGCCTCATTGATGTTAAACACTCGTCCACGTGCTGGAGGTATGTTAACAAGTCTTGGGCAATTGTTCCTGTAGTGGGTAAGGTCACCACAGTTATAACATGACCCTGGAGGGAACCGTGCTTGAACAGCAGCAGGGTTTGCAGCAGCTTGATTTGCATAACGACAAACATTGATCAAATGTCCCAACCGCCCACAGTGGGTACATTTGTGACACTGCTCTTGTTCTAGATGATGACGGTTGCACTTGTTGCACAAAGGTGCAGTACCAACATAGTTTTGCCTTTTGCGAGGTTGTGCTGGTTGGTTTGGTGCAACCTGTTTGTCTTGAGCAGTTACAGCGCAGTTCTGAGAGGCTTTGCGCTTCTTCTTCTTGGATACCTCAGCATGTTCTTCCTTTGGTTCCACTTGAGCAGTCTTGTCAGATGGTCTTGGGTCGCCTTTTCGAAAAAGCTTTTTCTTTCTGATGTGGGATTCAGTTAGAGTAGCAGACAATTCAATGGCTTGTCTGACAGTAGTAGGGTTGCTGCCAGTAACAATATCCTGAACGAGGTCAGGAAGACCATCAGTATATTTCTCGATCGCCTTATCCATAGGAGTAACCATTGCAGGACACAACAGGCTCAATTCTTCAAAACGGTCAGTATAGGCTCGATGTTCACCACTGTCTTGCTTCAAATCATCAAACTCCCTCTCCAAAGCTCACAGTTCATGACGAGGGCAAAACTCCTTCATCATAAGAGCCCTAAGCTCAGCCCAAGTCTGTGCTAATGCAACCTCAGCACCGCGGTCTCTCATCACCCCGTTCCACCATGTGAGAGCCCTCTTCTGAAACACACTTGAAGAAAACTCGACCTTGCGATTTTCAGGACACTGAACGTGACGGAAGGTATTCTCAATGCTCTCGAACCACTGAAGAAGCCCAGTTGCTCCCTCAGAACCACTAAACTTGAGCGGTTTAGCCGAGTTGAAACTCTTGAAATTGCATGGAGCATTGTTGTTGTTGATGGCTTGCATCATTTGAGCATAAAGATTTGGGAAGGCAGCAGCCATTTGCTGCGCGATGATTTCTGCCAGTTCAGCATTCGCCATCTGATTGTCACGTCGAGGAGGCATTCTAAAAGAGGAACATGAAAGGAAACGAGTGAGAGAATTAGACGAAAAAAATGAGATGAAACAAATCTGATGAAAGCAAGGATAGTGGTCATTTGTGTGTTACTACAAAGCAACAAACGACCTCGGTGATTAATCAAAGTAAATGGATCAAAAATAATGTATCGCGAAGACATGCTCGCCTATAAGTGAACACTCATCCCAAGAATTCCCAGGTAAGCACAACTGGTCTCGCGTCTGATGAGATATATACGAAGTGCTTGCCTAGACAGAAAACCCAGAATACAGGCATTCACCCTTCCAGTTTGCACGTGTTCACATTATTTAAAACCCAAAACCTTGACGAGATTTTGAAAACTCAAAGGGGTTCAAAACCTTACAATAGAGGGTTCAAAACCTTGTAATTAATCATCCTAGAACAGATGATTAGTTTTCAAAGCGGTTTTGAAATTTATGTTCTTGTTGTGGTCGTCGCCCAAGGATAGGCGACAGTATTGTTTTATGACTAAACGCAAGTAAACTCGCGTTAGGGTCCTAAGAAGGTTATAGACTAGGTCAAAGCATTACTAATAACCTAATTCCCTATAACCATTGGCTCTGATACCAACTTTTCTGTCACACCCCGACCACGTGAGACAACGAAACGTGGCGGAAACGTCAGGGAGTGTTGTAACAGAATTATTGTTTCATAACCATGGCATAAATAAATTCTGTTTTATTGAATAAATGAACTCATTGTTTTAATACAATCAAATAAGTACAACTATGATCTTCCAAGTTTTAAAGTTGCTAAGGCACGAGTCCGTCCTATATGTAGCATGTATCAACAATCATTGCAAAGCAGTACCTGAAACATGTGTAAAAATAGGTACGTCAGCATAAAAATGCCTGTGAGATACATAGGTTTTGAGAAAATAAGATTCATGACTTATGTTTAAGAAAATGTTTAGTCATGAACCTTGTAGTTTGCTTTGTTTTGTAAATCATTTGAAAAGCAATAAGATCAGATGATACGTATAAGTAAAATAATAGTGTATGGTTAAGTGAATAACGAAATAGAATGTGTTTGTATAAGAGAAGTTGTTTTGTAAAACAATGTCTTGTGAAAAGTATGTTATTTGTATAAAATGTTATATGTCTCAAATTGAAATGATTCAAATAACGCTACACTATGTAATACCATACAAACACTTATATATAGGAAGTACCAGCGGCGTATCCACCATGCTGGTATCATATTACACACGCCTCGTTACTTAATCACTTACTCAAAGCAAACCAACAATGTAAGATGTCTATGTTTAAACCAATTGCAAAATGTATTGAATAATATGTCAAAATGTTTATGTGTCCAATGTAATGTGTAACCAATGTGATTTGTATAAATAAATGTAAGATTTAAACAAATAACCTTATAGTAGCATATTAAAAGTATACTTTGGATTTGTAAGTAACATATTAAACTATGTTTTGGTTTCATAAATAACATATCAAAATTTGCTTTAGATGTGATAAATAACATATATGTTGGTTTTGTACAATATCACACATGCGAGTATATCAAACTATACTTTAATAGTGTGATTTGAGAATTCATTCAGACCTGGTGCATCAAAATACACCTTTGAGACTATAGAAATACCACAAAGGCAATCCCTATTTGGATGGAGCAACAAATTGGTTTCAGACATTCCATGACAACAGGAATGGGGTGTCAAATCCTATAGCGCTATATCATACTAACAATCGGTCTGGTGAACATAAAATAAGTACAATTCAACAATTTATTTTATGTTCTTTGAGAAATCAATGTTTAAACCATAGTTAGTCCTTCAGTTTGTCAAATGATAAGTAATAACATGTATAATCAATTATACTTTTGGAAAACATGAAAGTAACAGATAGGTACACATGCTTCACCCCAAAACAGTTTGGAAAACAGTAAAATAGGGGAACTATGTACTCACATGAGATTGCTCAGAAGTCCTAAGATAGCCACCAAGCAATGCTAGAGATCGCGGAATATCAAACGGCACCTAATATAGGTAACTACATTAATAAACCGGACCTAAATCGGAAGATCGGATAGAATGAGGGCTCGTAAACCAAATGAGTATGGGAACTCATGTAGTATGGTTTATTAAAGCCTACATACTAAATGAAACCTAACCTAAGTGCTTGTGACCCATTACGACCCGTTTAGGTAGCTTATGCTACTTTAACGCGTCGTTCGCGTGAAACGCGTTCGGACCGCCTAACTAGTCCTATGACAAGTAATGTATGCCTTAACATGTCTAAAATGGTTGTCAAATCAGTTTAGATGTCAAAAGTTATGTTACATATGTTTAAAATGAATTTTGGCATCAAAGGGGTATTTTGGTAATTTACCTAAGGCATATAAACTACTTATCATACAACTAACTAAACGTCGTGACCATAGGGTATAACCTCGGAAGGTTATTCCCTATACTATGGTCACCTAAAGTGCTTGGTCGGATCCTAATGATCGACCAAACGGGTCGGGTTCGAAAGTATAAGCGATTGTTTAGATCGCTTACCTTACGACCCTATATAAGCACTAAACTAAAAGTGACGAGCTAAGCATGTTAAAACATGCTTAACTAAGTTTAGAAAACAGGTTTGGCATCACAACAAACGGTTGTGATACCTAAGAGTAGTTTGGTTACAAAATACGCAAGAATACGTATTCTGACCGAAACTACGGCTCGTCACTGAGCCTAGATAACGTGGTAATCAGTAGGTATAGTCACTAGGGACTATAACCATCGTGATCACGCTCACGTTATGAAGTTCAAACGAACTTCGCATAGACCATAAACTGGTCAATGCAGAAAGTCAAACAAAGTTTGACTTTCGGACTCGAAAAGCAATAAAAGAACGAAGGAACACTTACGAAGGGTCCCCGAATGCTAATCTAGAACAAAATAGCTCAGGTATGAAACAAAGGTTTCAACTTAGAGCACAAATGATCAGATTCTTGTGAGGAATGAAGTGAAATGGGTTGGGTATTTATAGTTTTCGGTCCACCGTTAGGATCGTTTCTTGGAAAAGAGGGAATGATCTAGCCCGTACACTTGTCAAGATGTTATGGTAACTGAAAATGGCCACCATAGGAGTTTAACAAGTGGCACTTGACCTTTGGGAGGGGTTAAAGGCTGTTAACTGCTATTTAAAAACGATTTGCTGCATCTGACCCAGGCTAGCGCACCGTTACATTAAAGGTGTAGAGGTGCGCTAGGCCTTAGTTTGGCAGATTTACAATTTTGGTCCCTGTCATGAATTCAGCCCATTTTCGACACGTTTAAGGCCCGTTAACCCCATTTCAAAGCTCTAAAATGAAGTTAAAGTATTGGGAACTTAAAACATGCTCAAAAATATCTCGGATGTCGGTTCGTTTAGCCGTACGGTTGCGATGTTCGGTTAATTACGACGGAATGCGCATAAGCGCGAAAAACGATCCAAATGACGCGACGAATGGATTTTTCTCATGCCAAACACTAAAATAAAATATTATAGTGCTTACATAAATTTTTGGATGTCCGGATGTATTCAGAACGTAAGTTATGCACGAAAATGCAAACTTGTGCACTTTTTGACACTTTTAGTCCCTGAATGACCCAAAAGTTTATTTTAGCACACTGAACCCCTCAAAGCCTATTTCTAAGCTATATAAAGGATATATAAGGTGTGTTTAACTTATGGTCATGTTCCAAAATGTTCGTTAAAGTTCAAATTGGCATACTTTCGCAGTTTGTGAAGTTTAGTCCCTATAAGCGAATTAATTTGTTTTCGGCCATACCAAAGCCTTTAAAACTTATTTCTAAGTTATGTAAAGGTTATTTAAGGTATGTTAAGCCTATTTCACTATTCCGGAGTGTTCGTTGGGTAAAACTGGTTATATTTACGCATCAGAGCGCGTATAACCCTCCAGAAAGCGATGTAAAGCTTAAAATCGAACAAGAGTTGATATGTGCAAACGATACACATATTTTTACAAATCCCAAGTATGAAATACAATATTTCATTGGTTTGGCATTTGTTTGATGGTTGAAGTGACACAGGTGTCACATATGGAGACCGACGTCCATCGCACCAACATGCCAATCGTTTTCTTTCAGGACATACCCGCACCCCGGGAAGGTACTTCTGGTCAGCACTCGCGCGATGATCCCTTTGCTTTAGCAGCTTTTCCACAGATCCCTCAGGTTGCACCGTTTGCTCCTTTCATTACTTCACCGCTGGACGAGCCATTCCGATGGTTCCTACCATACACTATGCTGATTTCAGACCCCTAGCATCCCTCACATTATGGAGGCTACACATGGGATGAGTTGCTCCTGTTACTTCAGCTACTGTTTGAGGTTTTGAGTCATAGAGTTTTGGAGCTTGAGCTGACACCACGCCCTCTACCCTGTCTATGCTAGTATACTTTGATCCTCCACATTCATCATTGTCTCCTTTTTGGATCTCACCTGCTGCTATTACACCTTTCCCAGGTTTTGATGCTCGTTTCTTTACTATCGAGCAGCAGATCAGTTACTTACTTCGACATGTATACGAGCTCGAGGAGGAGCTCGCATATGTTAGCAGTTTGCTTTTCTTCCTTCCTCCACCTCAGTCATCAGTATAGTTGGTTTTTGGTTTTATGCGGATTGCATTACTTTTAGGTAAAGACACTACTAATGTGCCGAGATTGTGGAGACTTTTGAAGACCAATTTTGACCACGTGATTTTGGTATATTGATAGACTTATTGGACAAGGGTAGTGTGACCCTGTGTCCCTTATGATGTGATACACTTTGTAGACACTGTGAATATGGTCGGAAAATAATGAAAGCTCAGTCGTCATGTTCTTGCTAAACACGTTGTTGACCTACCTGTTTGTGCTATAATGGTGATGTTATATGATTGCTTATATACATATGTATATACACCTCCTAGGTCTTATTCGTGAAGTAGATGCTTATGTGCTTGTGTCCTTAATAAGACCTGACCTACCCGATCTTCTTCTTCGAAGATCTCACCTCGAAGGAACACCGATACCAACAACCCTCTACCGACGACAGAGGCGGAATTACAAGAGCGCATCTCACAGGCCATCGCACAGCACGAGGCCCTTCGCTCCGAATGCAACGGAGGTACCTCAGGAAATAACCCACCCAACGGTAATGTTTAGTCACGTAAGACACATTACAAAACGTTTGGACATTTCCAAGTGTGCATTGCTAATGCCTTATGTGAATGATGTTGCTTATGTAGCAGGTTGCACCTACAAGCAGTTCTTGGAAAACAAGCCCCTGGAATTCGACGGCACTGGGGGTGCCGTAACTTTTGTGCGTTGGATTGAGAATACGGATTCTGGTTTGCAATTGAGCAAATGCGCCCTAGAGCAACAAGTCACATACATTTCCGGACTGCTTCAAGATGGGGCTCTGTCATGGTGGAACCTCCAGGTTCAGACGTTGGGCGAGGCTGCTGCGTATGCTTTGACATGGGACGAACTAAAAGAGCTGATGCATAAGAAGTATTGTTCGAGAGCAGAAATCCAGAAGCGGAAAACTGAGTTCTGGAACTTAAATATGGAAGGTTCAAAGATAGCTGAGTATGTGCAGAGATTCCATGATTTGTCTCGTGTTGTCCCCTACATGGTAGAACCAGAGTTTAAGAGGATCGAACGTTTCATCTGGGGATTGGCACCTCAGATTCTGAGCATGGTGACAACATCAAAGCCTCCAACAATTACCGATGCTATCGATTTAAGTGTGACGCTCACCAAGGAAGCGGTTAGACTGGGAAAATTTTCCACCTCGGAGGAGAAAAAGGAGACTCATGTGGAGCCGTCTAGAGATAACAAGAAGAAGTTCGCAAATTTCAAGAAGGGTACTCGAGCGAATAACAAGAACAAGCCAAAAAGGGAAAAGAGTACATGGGTATCCTACCTAAGTGCGACAATTATCTACGTTATCATATCGGGCTATGTAAATATGGAAAATGTGATAACTGTGGCAAGAGGGGGCATGTCAAGGAGACTTGTAGGCAAGGTACTGAACGTGGAAATAGAGGCCAAGATGGTAGCAGGAATCACAGAGGAAACAACGACAACGACGACTATCAAGGCAGAAAGAGTGACGATCAAAAACGTGCTCAAGGTTGTTTTAACTGTGGAGACAAAAGGCATTTCAGAAAATATTGCCCTGAAAACAATCAGGCACGTGGATGAAAGCTCAATAGCGGAGCTAGGGAAGCACGCCAGGATCCAAATGTGGTCATCGGTACGTCCCATATTAGTCAACGTTATGCATCGGTGCTACTTGATACTGTTACAAATTTTAGCTTCGCATCTCTAGAGTTTAAGAGTATACATGGTTTAGTAGCAAGTAAGTTAGAAATCCCGTACTCGATAGAACTAGCTAATGGGGAGCTAGTGGAATGCTAACGAAGTAATTAGAGGCTGTGTGATAGAACTTGGAGAGTGTGAGTTCCGATAGATTTTCTGCTAGTTAAGTTGGGAAGCTTCGACGTCGTAGTTGGGATGGATTGGTTGTCGAGTAATCGTGCAGAGATTGTTTGCCATGAGAAGATTTTCCGCAACCCGATGGTGAGTAAAGAGATGATCGTGGTTCATGGGAAGAAGTCAGGTACGCCTCTACAAATTATTAGTTATTTGAAGGAAGGGAAGTTTTTGCGTAAAAGGGTGAATTACCTTCTTGGCTCGTGTCATGGACAAGGAAGCCAAAGAACCTAGGCTCGAAGATATCCCTGTGGTAAGGGAATATCCTGAAGTCTTCCACGAAGACTTGCCAGGATTATCTTCTCAATGACAAGTCGAGTTCCACATTGACTAGGTTCCAGGTGCCGCGCCTATAGCTAAGACACCTTATCGACTTGCGCCTTCAGATATGCAGGAGTAGTCAATGCAACTTCTGGAATTGTTAGATAAGGGATTTATAAGACCAAACTTCTCGCTTTGGGAGATCTTGTGTTGCACGCCGAAAAGAAGGGTGCTAACTTTCGAATGAGAATCGACTACCAAGAGCTGAACAAGTATAAATCCCTTGATTTGAATGATGCACGAAACTCCGGCAGCATAGTTATCAGACAAATCAGAAAAATGTTGACAGAGTTCAGTAGATAGACAAACATTGTATTGAGACACAGAATGAGCCAGAAAGCAAGTATTACACTAGTATAGTGTGTAGGAAAGTAAGGATCACAAAACTGCCTCCCAAGTGATAGTTTAAGTGCTGGAAAGTGCCTAAAAGTCACAAAAACTGCAGAATTCTGCAGAAAATCAGGATTTAAACACACTAATGTTATGCAGATATTTGGTTAAATCGTCCTGAATGATTTCCTAAGTGTCGGGAATCAAAATTGTCACAAAAGGGTACATAAGGCACACTAAACTGCATAGTTTAGCACCTTAGCGAACCGGTAACCAACCGAACAACCGGACACTACCCGAAACACCAAATTTACACTAGAAGCACTGTTTTAACATTACCAAGTTAGTTATGGTCCCCGAACGTCATAACATATCATATAAATATACAATAACTAAATCCCTAACAATACACTTGAGATCTAACTAATAACTAACCATATAGTTGAAACCTATACCTAGACCCACTCCCCACCTACAATCGGCCAACAAGGGCCCCACATATGGGATTTTATTTGATTATATTACTAGATCATGTTGTTACTTTACTAAACATTATACACATTGGATTATCAAGTGTGGAGATTATAAAAGACTAACCTATAGTTCAAGACCATTCATTCTCACACATTCACCACACTTCACTTCTCCTTCTTCCTTTCCCCTTACCTCACAGCCAAGAACACACACATACATCCACCATTTTTCATTATGTGATAACCGGTAATTTACGCCCTTAATTACGTGATTAACAGGTGATTAACGCAATAATAAATAGTGATTAGAACACAAATTAACTTAATTACGCCCTTGGAGTGCCCAGGAACGTTTATTTGACTATACGGTGCAAGAACGGTGGTTTACAGAGAAACCTGCTGAATATTACATGACAACGAACTGAAAACGTACGAAATACTGACAACGCTGACAAAAATGGATGTTACACGAATATTTTATGCTTATGGAGTTTGGGTCGCGATATCTGGTCTCGTAGGAATTACGAGCCACTTACTCATAAGATGGGCTTGTGGGCCCTGGGCCCAAGCCCAAAACCCACAAGCCTAAACCTGCACAATAAATTAAATCTTATAAGATCTCTAAAGATCTCTAAAAATATTTAGAAATCTACAAAAATCTTTACAAATCTACACAAATCTCTTCAAGAGATCTTGTTTCAATGGATATAACATCTGACCTGAATGTAAATTGTATACATGAAAGACAATAAAACCTTCTATCCTTCCCTCACTCTATTAATACGTATACATCACACACACATTAACGGAGCAGGACTCCATCTTCACAAATAGATGAAACACAAAATCGGCCCCTCATCCCCCTTTTTACTCTCCTCTCCCTCTCGATATAACTCCAAGCATACACACACAAATACATGAAGACTTCATCCCTCCAAAACACCAACACCCCTGCCTCCCCTTCAATGACTGACCGGCGACCAGCACAGGGCCGACGATGGGCTGTCGGCATCCATTTTCTCCGGCGAATCACCCCACACGCACACCCCTCCTCAGTTATACCCCCCGCCCTTTTACATCTACGCGATTCCGACAACTGGAGGTCACCGGCCGACCACCACCGCCGTCTGTGGCGGCGTGGTGATGAAACAGAGAGGCAGAGAGGTCGAGAGAATAGAGAGAAAGAGGAACGGCTGGGATGCCGTTTCCGGCGACGGACCGCCGTTGGCGACGGAGCCGCGACGGTGCCTCTGGTTCGACAAGTTTTTCCGGTAAAAGCTTTTCTACTTTTTCTTTCTTTTGAGGATAATAACGATGTATGATGATGACTGATCTTGATGAAGATGATGATGGTCAGTCGGTGATGATGATGAGACGAGGCGTTGATTATGATGTCGAGAATAGTCCACTCCGGTAAGCCCTTATCTCTTCGCTCTTTTCATCTCAGATTCTGTTAGACCCCACCTTTCCAGCCACTGGTTATCATTTCAGGAGTGGCGGTTCTAGTTTGATGTCTCGGTTCGGGCTAGTTTGACCTCAGATTTTGGGCTCGGGTTTCGGCACTCGCTTCAGCCGATCAACCCAGTCAACACTGCGGGTTGACTGGTCAAACTCGGTCAACACCCGGTCAATGCAGGTCAACAAGTCAGCGGCTCGGGTCAACAGGTTTTGGTTCGGTCAACTCAGTCAACGTTCGACGCGAAGATGGGTAAAGTCTAACGACACGTTTAAAATTTACGTAATTTTAAGATTTTTATTTATTTCGTGAACGAGCTCGAACCGATTCAGATTAGTGCTTAATTTACATTTTGTCGTATTTACGAAAACTTTATATATTAATGATTGATTATATTGTTGAATTTTGATAAAGTGACGACAACTTGTGTTGTCGGGGGCGTCCAAAAACAGAGGAAACTCTGCCCGTTTTTCGAGAAAACCCGTAATATACAACGCGTTTATTTAAAGGAAGAAACCTATAGAATCCGAGAAACTTTAATAAACACAAATACAAGTGAATATTTGTTTTACAACGGCACTTTACAACTTACGAAAACGACGCTTTTGGAATCGTTTACAACAATAAAGCTAGTTATTTTAAACTTCGAAAACTCGACAATTCTTCTTACAAAATCAATATAATTACTTATATTGTTTCAAAAGTCGATAACACGCATTCGTTTTATAAAAGAAAATAATAAATATAGTTTATATTTATTTCAAATATCAAACGACATGATTTCGTATTATAAAATAAATATAGTTTATATACTATTTCAAATATCAACAACACGACGATTGTGTTACTAAAATAAATATAGTTTATATATTTATTTGAAGTATTAAACGACACGAATTCGTTTACAAAAATAAATATAGCCTATATATTTATTTCAAACATCGTATAACACGAATTCTTTTATAAAATAGATATAGTTTATCTATTTATGTCAAACATTCAACAACTCGACGATACTTTTGTTAAATAAATATAACTTTTATATTTATTTTGAATGCCTAAACGGCATCTATATATACTTTGACATACATACAAGACGTAATATATATAATACAAGTGTTTTGTATATTACTTTCATACGAACATTTCTATATACACAAACGACTTCTCGGGGCGACAAAGTTTAACTTAGTCCTTTTCGTTAACTTAACAACTTAACCGTTGAATCGTTCGATTAACGATTCGGTAGAGCTCGGTAACACGCAGAATAGTTACCGCATTATTTAGAAACTTATTAAATATTCCATGTTAGGAATATTGTAGAATGCACGCTAGCGAGTCTCGTCTTGGAAACGATATCGCGAAGTCGTATTTAGCTAGCTTTGCACATGAATATTCAGGTGAGTTCATAACCCCACCTTTTACGGTTTTACATTTTTCTAAATGTTTTCGGGGTGGAAAGACATGCACTTTTTGCAAAGCATACAAGAATTACATATTTCTAAACATTTTACAAGCAAGATTTAACTGACACAAATGGTTTACGAAAAGCTTATGTTTTATACCGGTTTTTCAGACAAGCGTATTTTTCAAAATGTGCATACATACGAATTCTAGTTTTCTAAACTACGGGAAAATACAAATACAAGAGTTTACAAATGTTACAATGTTTACAAATGGTATGATGAATACAAGAATTGAGAAATGATACGAGAAATGATATGAGAAATCGTGTCACGAATAGGGTACCATAAGCACCATTAATCAACAATATACCTAGACCACAGAACAAAAGGTTAGATCTAACGGGTGTCTGGGCAGCCACACTCTTGGTGAAAACTAGTACCGAGTAGTGCTTTTGTGTCTCAGTCGTGAATCGACAACTAGAAAAAATGCCTATGGTTTGGTTGCTTCCTATGTCGTGTCACATGTTAATGGCCTTGCAACCCATTAACAACAAGATATATACAGAAATACTTGATTTATACAAGATACATACAGAAATACTTGATTTATACAAGATACATACCATGTTTTCATACAAAGTTCCGTATAACATGACAAGAAAATGATTTTAAATTCGTTTTCTCAACAATACTTCAAAAACCGGTTATTCAAAAAGATTTATTTCAAATTTTTTACAAACAAACTATGAACTCGCTCAACTTTATGTTGATTTTTCGCATGTGTCTTCCTCAGGTTGCATTTCATAAATTATGGCACGGTTGGAATAGGAGAACCATTGGAGACTCGAGTGCTTAGTGGGCGTTCTTTTTCTAGAAGTCTTAGCTTATTTGCTTCCGCTGTGCAATGAAGATACCAGTCCAGTCAAGCCAGCTTTGATAATTTCGGGGTGTGACAGATTGGTATCAGAGCGATAGGTTACAGCGAATTAGGTTTCTATAGAGAAACCTAGGCTCTAACCTCACTTTCCTCTTGGAACATAGAATATTAAAACCTGAATGCATACAACGCATAGTACTCGAATATGGTCTCCAACCGTTGCCGAAAACCATGAATCAAAATTCGGTTTTCAAACATACGCTAAAGTGGTGTTTTACACATGGTACACAAAACAATTACATACAGTACACAAAACTCTGAGAGTTTAGGAAACATGCATTTAAGACCTTCGGAAACTTATGTTGAAGTTCATCAAAGGTCATCACGTAGGAACCGCGTCTATTAACTTGGACAAACGCCATTATTATGTCATCCATGCTATTTTAAGTAACCGAGCAGGTAACCTACGCAAAACGAAGCACGGACGTGCAAGAGTACACGAAACCCAATACATACGTCAACAGAAGTTGAAGTACATCACATACGACTATCGAGGCAAGGTCTTTGAGAAGACAGGATGGCGCGACTGAACGACGAATACGCTATGTTTGACATTTGGTATCGGATTTTCGCGTCAAGGAGGCATTCTAAAAAAGGAAACATGAAAGGAACGAGTGAGATGATTAGATGAAAAGAATGAGATGAAGCAAAAATCGACAAAAGCAAAGATGGTGGTCATTTGTCCGCATCACAAAGCAAACAAACGACACACAGTGACTAATCAAAGTAAATGGGTTAAAAACAATGCATCAGGAAGACATACTCGCCTATAAGTGAACAGTCACCCCAAGAGTTCCCAGGTAAGAGTGACTGGTCCGATTACGTGGATTTGTACGAACACTCTAGCCTTAGACAGAAAACCCAGGGTACAGGCATTCACCCTTCCAGTTTGCACGTGTTCTCACTATTTAGAACCCAGAACTTTGATGAGATTTTGAAAACTTGGAAGGTTTAAGAGATTGATGATTCATTTTGGCTTTGTGCCTTCCATTATGTTTTGTTTTTGGTAATCACCTAAGGATAGGTGAAGTGCATGTTTTAAAATCTAAACACAAGACAGCTTGTGTTGGGGTCCTAGAAAGGTTATAGTCTAGGTCAAAGTATTACTAATAACCTAATTCCCTATAACCATTGGCTCTGATACCAACTCTTCTGTCACACCCCGACCACGTAAAACATCAAATCGTGGCGGAAACGTCAGGGAGTGTTATAACAGAATTATTGTTCCACAACCATGGTAATTAAAAGTTATGTTTTATTCATCAAACAAAGAGTTACATTGTCTTAAAATAACTGAAACGAAGAGTTCATCACATAATTAAACTAGTTCCATCTTTATTTTAAGTCTCTAAGGCACAGGTCCGCCCTAGTGTGTCATGAACATCCTAAGCAACAGCTCCTGAAAACACATGTGAAAATAGGTACGTCAGCATAAAAATGCCTGTGAGATACATAGGTTTTATGAAAATAGGATCCATGACTTGAGTTTAAAGAAAAGTTTAATAAAAGTTAGTCATGAACCTTATAAATTGTTTTGCTTTATAAGTTATTTGAAAAGCAATAAAATCATATGATATATATAAATAAAAGAATAATATAAGGTTAAATGAATAACCAAGTAAAATGAATTGTATAAAATAAACTGTTTTGTAAACCAAAGTCTCGTGAAAAATATGTTGTTTGTGTAAAATGTATAAGTCCAAATTGAATGATTTAAATAACGCTACGACATGTAGTACAATACAAGCACTTATATATAGGAAGTACCAGCGGTGTATCCACCATGCTTGTATCATACTACACACGTCTCGTTTACTTAAGTCACTTAAACAAACAACCAATGTATAAAGTCCATATTTAAACCAATTGTCAAAAAGTCCTTGTATAAACCATGTCAAATGTTAAAAGTCCAAATGTAGTCAAGTAATGTGTAACAATTGTTATGTATGGTAAGTAAAGTGTAGTCACATAAACCGAATGTAAAAATGTACAAAACAAGGTATTTTGAATATATCAAAAAGTTATGTTTTGCAAAGTAAATGCATGTTTTACTGATACAAACACTTATGTGGTAAGTTAACGCATACATTCAAGCCTTGAGACAGACGGATAACCCTAAGTCAAGGTTATCAAAAGAAATGTTATCGGATTCAGTCATTCCCTACACCCAAACAAACCTAGGATGTCAGGGACGGGATTTGTCAAGTCCTATGGTACCATTACTTACTACCGAGCGGCGTAGCTAATGTTAATGAATGTGTTTTAGTCCCGTTGTACAACCCAAATGTCATATCAAATGTAAACATGTTATGAGAAAGCAATGTGCTAAATATGCTAAGTTAACATACAAAGCAGAAAAGTCATATAAATCAATGCGCTAGCATGTCAAGTAAACATACATAGCAAAAGAAGATGAAATTATGTATTAATAGTGTACTAATGAACATAACAAGTATGTATTATGAAAACATGGAAAGCACGAAAATAACAAGTAGGCACATGTGTTTCACCCCAAAATATTTGAAAAACGGTAAAAGAGGGGACTATGTACTCACCTTTGGGTGCGTTTTTATATGTTAACAAAATCCACAATTTGTTTATTCGTCCTAAATTAAATAAGAATGATTAAATAATCAAAACTCACAAAAATACATGAGTTTCTCCGATACTTGGAATTTTCACATAACTTTGAGATTTCTCTAAAAGTTATTATTTTTTATTATTTTGGTGTATTTGTATATATGTACTCGAGCGTAACACACCTATTCTTGTCAACACTAACACACGATCATACACATATTGTAAAACACATAGCACATTGTAACACATAAAATAACCCATGAACAACCCATTCTAGTGTATGTTGAAAAACACTTATTTTAGCGTTTCGGTAACATTTTTGGGCGTCGGAAGTCACGTATGACTAACCAAACACCAAATAAACTTAATATAAGTTAAATTACTCATTTTTATAGCAAAAATATCTGTTTGGTTACTGATCTAAAACAGTTTAATAAAAATCCTCCGAAAAGGCGATTTTCGACCGTTTTACCGCATAGTTTTGCATCAAATGTTACCCGAACCATCCCAAATCGAAACGACTTGAAATTTTGACACAACCCATGTTATTTACTGAATAAAATAATGGTTATACTCATGATAGTGCAGGTCTTAAATAAAGCACATAAATCATGCAAACTTCACATAATTTACCACTTTTTAAGCTATATGTACAACATGCAAAGCTATCAAACCTATGTCAAAGTTTCATGCTATTATAATACATCAAATAATGTTATTTTTAGTGTTTGTAACCTGATCTAAAACAGTTTTGTCATATAGCCATTTTTCATCATCTCTTGAGCTTTAAATCAACATATTTTCATATGTACAAGTGCCTAAAGCATACTTATCATAACATCATCATTTTATATTAATCTAAATGTATCAAATATGTGATATATTCAGATGTATTTGCTGGTGTAATTTATATTTAACATATCATACATAAATCACCAAATACTTGCATTTTTACCACCATTCTAGAACATGTAACAACATAAACAAGTACTTAACATGATAACAAACTTCAAAACTCATATACACACATACATATGTACGGTCACACACATATATATATATATACATCTCCATTTTTATTTTGTAACAAGATCCTTTTTCATTTTAGATTTCAAGTTTAGTGAAAACCCCAAGATTCAAGAGAAACTTCAAATCATCAAGAACAACCAAGAATCAAAGTATGATTTAAACATAAGTGTTATACCTCCAAGATTCAAGTAGGTTGTGGGATGAGATTTTGATGATAGGAAGCTTGAATCACTTGAGAACACCTTGGAATCACCTTTGGATCTTCACACCAACTTGAAAATAGCTAGGAATGGGGTTTAATCTGGAAGAAGAAGGTTGCAAAAATGGAAATGGAGATGGTGGTATGGTGGATGGTTATGGGAAGAGGGAGAGGAAGAAGATTGCTTGAGATTTGAAGTCTTGGAAATGTGAAGATACAAGATATGGTGGATTTTATAAGATAGCATGTACTACATATGTCAAGGAGTAGAGATAAGTGGCAAGAATGAGAAGAGAAGTGGCAAACTTAATATGAGCATATGACAACACACCAACATGCATACTTACATAAATTTATTATGTGTAGGTTAAAAAAAACGGGTATTATCTGGATACCGGGTATTTTATCTAGCGTTTAAATTCCGGTTTATGGCGTTCTAAATTATTTTTATTATTCTATAAAAATAAACTCGCCAAAATATTACTGAAATAAATTTCAGTTGTCAGGACTGGCTGTGTTGTCCACGTTTTGCAGTAGAAGCACTGTGCTGCGCAGAAACACGCGGTACGCGCTTAAACTTGAAAAATAACGTTTTTAAGCGTTTTAATTTATTTTTCATCACGAACCTGATTAAAATAAAATTTTAACCATAACAGAATATTTTTGGGATTTAAATATTATCCGGGCGGTCACCAACGTTAGTTTCGCAGTTTGTCGTAAATAGTTCTTTAGTTCAAATAAACATGTTTTTGCCATACCGAATCCTTCGAAACTTATTTCTAAGTTATGTAAATGATATTTATGGTATGTTTGTCTTACGTCACAGTTCCGGAGTGTACGTTGCGTTAAACTGATTGCGTTTATGCACCAGTTTTGCATATAACCCTCCAGAAAGTGATTTAAAACTTGAAATCGGAATCGAATCAAATTGTAAAGTCATCAAACACAATAACACATATAATAACACCAAAGCACATTGTTTTATTGATAATCCACATTGTTTTACATTATACGATGATTACAGAACACAATTGTCACATCTTGTCCTGAGACTCAGTCAGTGTTGCAGCCAGTTCGATAGCCTGACGAACAGTGGTAGGGTTACTACCGGTAACTATGTCTTGCACAAAGTCAGGCAAACCATCAATATACCTCTCGATCGCTTTCTCCAATGGGGTAACCATAGTAGGACACAGCAAACTCAACTCCTCATAACGATCCATGTAAGCACGGTGTTCTCCCCCAACTTGCTTAAGATCATCGAACTCTCATTCCAACGCCCTTATCTCATGTCGGGGGAAGAACTCCCTCATCATGAGAGCCAGAAGCTCTTCCTAAGTTTGTGCCAAAGCCACATCAGCACCCCTATCTTTCATCACACCGTTCCACCATGTTAGAGCACGTTTCTCGGAAAAACTAGATACGAACTCGACCTTTCACTCATTCGGACATTGAACATGTCTAAACATGCTTTCTAGACTCTCGAACCATTGTAGGAGCGCAATTGCTCCTTGAGACCTAGAAAACTTTAGTGGTTTAGCCGAATTAAACGTTTTAAAACTGCACTGAGCATTGTTATTGTTGTTGTTGTTATTCGCTTGATTAATCTGAGTTATGAGGTTTGGAATCACAGCAGCGATCTGCTGAGCGACAAGGGCTGCGAGTGCAGCGTCTTGTGTTTGATCACGTTTAGGTGGCATATTCTAAAAAGATCAAGGAAACATGAGAAACGAGCGAGATTGACAATTGGATAAACAAAAGAGGTATTGAAAACATCAACAGAGCATAAGGAAGGTGATCATTTGTTCGTTACCTCAAACAAACAAACGACACACAGTGACTAATCAAAGTAAATGGGTCATTATAATGTATCGCGAAGACATGCTTTAGCCTATAAGTGGACACTCACCCCAAGAGTTCCCAGGTAAGAGTGACTGGTCCGATTAGGTGGATTTGTACGAACACTCTAGCCTTAGACAGAAAACTCGATGTACAAGCACCCACCCTTCCAGATTGCATGTGTTCACATCATAAATCTCAAACTTTGACGAGATTTTGAAAACTTTGAAGGTTCAAAACCTTATAACAAATCATCTAAGAATAGATGCTTGATTTTCAAAGCGGATTTGTTATTCGTGTTCTTGTTGTGGTTATCACCTAAAGATAGGTGATGGTATTGTTTTAGAATCTAAACGCAGGTAAACTTGCGTTAGGGTCCTAGAAAGGTTATAGTCTAGGTCAAAGCATTACTAATAACCTAATTCCCTATAACCATGAGCTCTGATACCAACTCTTTTGTCACACCCCGACCGCATCGAAACAACGAAACCGCGGCGGAAACGTCAAGGAGTGGAGCGATAGAATTATTGTTACACAACACATGGATTAATGTTTCGTTTTATTGATTTATTAAATATTTAACATTGTCTTAAAGTAAAACAAATAAGTTCACATATTGTCTATCATCGTTATTAAGTCACTAAGGCCTCGTCCAATCCTATGTGAGCATGCATCCTAGTCGCAATCAACATCATCATGACCATGGTTGCAGAAATCGGCCTAGGCGGCCGATTAATCGGCGCCTAGGCGCTAGGCGGCCACTTACTGCCTAATTTTGAGATAGTCGGTCAATTAATCGGCCATGGTCAAAGTCGGTCAAAGGCGGCACCTAGGCGGTACCTAGGCGGTCAAAAATCGGATTAATCGGACTATATTAGTCGGTCAAAATCGGTCCTAGGCGGTCAAAATTGGTCAAAATCGGTCAAAATCGAACCATACTATCTGAAACTTGAAGTATTTATGTGAATTTTGAAGTATTATTTTTATATTAAATGGGTATATATTTATATTTTGAAAAAATACATATAAAAATCCCATTCCGATTAATCCCGATTAAGCCCTAGGCGGTACCTCACTGCCCGACTAGCGCCTAGCGCCTTCTACAACATTAATCATGACACCACCTAAAACATACGTGAAAATAAAGTCAGCAAAGAAATGTCGGCGAGCACATAGATTTTGTGAGCCTGTCAGATTCCTGGCTTGTATTCATGTTGCAATAAATCGTACGACTACAAGAGTCGATAATTGAAAACCTTGTTTTGAAAAGCGTTTAGTATTGCAATACGATTAACCAATTCAAAACAAGTTGGTTATAGTTTAAAACCTTGTTACCATGAATCTAGACTAAAACATTTGCTTTTGTGAACGAAGTTGTAAATCGTTCTTGAAATAGGACTCGTATGGTTTATATCATATAGTAAGCATCGTTGCGTGTCGTCGTTTAAAATCGTTCGTTCTAGTGAACTAAATAACGCCACGGAATGTAATATGATAAAAGCACTTATATATAAGAAGTACCAGCGGCGTATCTACCATGCTTTTATCGCAATACACCCATCCTGTTATCTAATCACATACCAAAAACCAATCGTTCAAAAATCATTCTATTCGTTCGTGTTGTCAATCGTTCGTTCAATTCGTTTAACTTGTTCAAATCATTTAAATCGTTCAATCGTTTCAATCATTCAATCGTTCAAATCGTTCGTGTTTTAATTGTGAAAACTAACTTTTGGTCGTCTCGTTGAATACATTCAAACCTTCATGACTCGCCCATCGTTCAACTCGTATTAACAAACCACTAAAGGGTAAGTTAACCATCATCAGGTTTTGTCGTTACCCACATTAACCCCATACATAACCATGGCGATAGTCCCATAACGGGATTTGTCAGATCCTATGGTACCATAACATACTACTGGTTAGCTCGGCCAAAGCTAATGAATGTCATTCATTATGTAATAATGTCCCAAAAAGTTCGTTCACATTATCAAAATCGTTGTGTTTAATATAAACCATAGTATTTGTTTTTAAAAACATCGAAATCGTTTAACACATATGAATCACCCCAAAACAATTGAAAACAGTAAAATAGGGGAACTATGTACTCACTTGAGATTGCAAAGTATCCTCGATTAAATGAACTTAACAAAGCTCGGGCAAACCAAGGAATTCAAGTGGCACATAGTAATCGGATCGCTATGTTAATAAATCAACACCTAAATTGGAAGATCGGGTAGAATGAAGTCTCGTAAACCAAATGAGTATTTAAACTCATGTGACATGGTTTAACAAAGCCTACATTCTGAATCGGAACCTATCCTAAGTGCTTATGACCCGTTAAGGTAGTCTACGCTATTTTAACGCGTCGTTTGCGTGAATGCGCGTTCGAGATGCCTAACTAGTCCTATGACAAGTAAATATGCCCTAACATGTTTAAATATGTTGCATAATTAGTTTAAGTGTCAAAACTTAAGTTACATATGCTTAAATTCAAATTATGCATGAAAGGGCATTTTGGACATTTTCCTAAGGCACATAAACTACCTATCATACAACTAATTAAACGAAGTGACCATAAGGTATAACCTCGGAAGGTAAATTCCTATACAACTATGGTCACAAAATATGTTTGGTCGGATCCTAATGATCGACCAAACGGGTCGGGTTCGAAAGTCTAAGGGTTGTCAAGACCGCTTGACTTACGACCCTATACAAGCACTACACTAAAATTGACGAGTTAATCATGTTAAAACGTGTTTAACTAAGTTAGAAAACTGATTTGATATCAAAACAAAGTGTTTTGATACCCGAAAATAGTTTCGTCGCAAAATGCACATAATCGTGCATTTTGACTGAAACTTTGACTCATCACTTCTGTGACATCTGTGTCTCTACGACCATCAAACAAATACCAAATCAATGAAATATTGTGTTTCATACTTGGTATTTGTATAAATATGTGTATCATTTTCACATATCAATTCTTGTTTGATTTTAAGCTTTAAATCACTTTCTTGAGAGTTATACGCGAACTTATGCGTAAATGTGATCAGTTTAACACGAAAAACACTCCGAAATAGTGAAATGGGCCTAATATACCTTAAATAACCTTTACATAACTTAGAAATAAGTTTTGGAGGGTTTGGTGTGTCGAAATCAAGTTTATTCGATTGAAGGGACTATTTGCGTCAAACTGCAAAAGTATACCGAATCGAATGGTAACAAACATTCCGGAACTTGATCATAAGTTAAATATGCCCTAAATATCCTTTACATAGCTTATAAATAGGATTTGAGGTGTTTGGTGCTCAAAAATAAACTTTTTGATCAATAGGGACTAAAAGCGTCAAAAAATGCATAAGTTTGCATTTTCGCGCATATCTTACGTTCTGAATATATCCGGACATCCAAAAATTTATGTAAACATGCGGAAGCCCCCGCGAGGCGTGTGACATACCAGGATCTTAGCCACCAATCACATTGAACTCATAACAATAAATCAATTAAACTTTCATTTATTAGAATAAAGCGTTATAAAACGTTATTTATTAATCAGCGGAAGCATAATACAATAGTTAACCATTTCGTAACTCAAGTGTATAAAAGCCATTAAACTCGTCTTGTGATTCCTTGTACTTGACCCATGACCACTCCAGCATCCCAGACAGCAAGTTCCAACAACATGTACCTAAAGGCCTACAAGCATGCAGAAAAACGTGTATTAGACAACGCTGGTGAGTTCACTGATTTGTTAAACCGTTCGTTACCGATTACTGATTCATGTTATGTTATGTTGATATTAACTCGATACCGCAGACGGCCCTTTTTGCCCTTCTCCAATGCTCTATCAAACATTGGTCATGATTTAAAGTTATTAGTTCACACCTGTCCTATCCAGGTACGTCGTGAGGGTGCCAAACCTAATAGCGCTATCAACTAATAACCCCATTGCCCTACAAGCAACTAACCCGGTAGTATGATGGGACATAAGTGATAGAAAGTGAGTGTATTATCCAACATCAACAATTACTGAAAACCGTTACATATCCCCTGCAAGGATATGCGTTGTGAAATCCGCCCCACATCCCCTGCAAGGATGTGGGTATTTGAAAACCGCCTCATATCCCCTACAAGGATATGGGTTTACGAAAATCCGTTTATAAGTTTTGTCTGTTTGATTGTCCCCACCGGAAGCATGCTTGTTTTGAAAGAAGTGAACTCACCTTGGTTCGCTCGGTATGACTAGTTACTCGTTTACAGTTGGTCAGCCAAAAATTAATATGGTTATCGATGACAGTCAGTTTCGTTAGCACGTAATCCAAATTGTAACACATAATACACGAGTGCCATACACATATCGTCGTACACATTGCAACAGTAGATCATGTTATCCAATAATCTATATCATGCAAATATAACATCATGTGATAGATGTCTGGGCCTCATACAAGTTCATTTACATGTTCCCATCTTATCGTTCACAATTCATATAACTGCACGGGCGTCTACCAAGTAACGTGCCATGTAATTTAAGTATGAGATTGAGTCCAAGTGTGTGTGTGTCATGAAATTATGCGATCCAAGTATCTTGTGCGATTAGTTTCACATTTCCCATTAATTTCACAATCAATATTCAAATCAAGTCAAGACACATAATCATTCTACCCTTCATCATCATACAAATACAGTTTCAAAATCATGACACATAATTCTTTCAATGGATGCTCATCATCATATTCAGAATAATGCATACCTACAAATCTGTATAACAAGTTTATATTTCAAGCATCACATTCTAAACCGTAATTTGATGATGAAGTTCCTTCCTAATGAAGAACCTTCAGGGCGACAAACTATCAAGGTTGTTCGTCAACATGTTGGTAACGAAACATCAGGTTGTTCGTCGACAGATGTGTGTGACGAAACACCATGTATTTCGTCGACGGGAGTGTGACGAAACACTATCTTTCGTCGTGGAGGTGTGTGTGACGAAATGTCACACCCCGACCACGTATAACATACAAAACGTGGCGGAAAACGCCGGGGAGTGTTGTAATAGAATTAATTGTTTCATAACTATGGCATACAAAGTTGTATTTTATTTATAAACATAAGAGTTACATCGTCTTAAACAGGAATCAAAGAGTTTAGAACATAATTAAACTAAGTTTATCTTCATTTTATGTCTCTAAGGCACAGGTCCGCCCTAGTGTCACGATCATCATCATACGCAAAAGCTCCTGAAAACACATGTGAAAATAGGTACGTCAGCATAAAAATGCCTGTGAGATACATAGGTTTTGTGAAAGTAGGATTCATGACTTAAGTTTAAGAAATTGTTTAATAACAGTCAGTCATGAACCTTGTAAATTGTTTTGCCTTGTGAAGCACTTGAAAAATGATAAAATCAGATGATATGTATAAATAAAATAATAAAGTATGGTTAAATAAATAACCAAGTAAAATGAGTTTGTATAAGATAAGTTGTTTTGTAAAACAATGTCTTGTGAAAAGTATGTTATTTGTATAAAATGTTATATGTCTCAAACTGAAATGATTCAAATAACGCTACGATATGTAATATCATACAAACACATATATATAGGAAGTACTAGCGGCGTATCCACCATGCTTGTATCATATTACACACGCCTCGTTACTTAAATCACTTAAACAAACCACCAATGTATAAAGTCTATGTTTAACCCAATAGTCAAAAGTCCTTGTATAAACCATGTCAAATGTTTAAAAGTCCAAAAGTAGTCAAGTGATGTGTAACAAATGTTATGTATTGTAAGTAAAGTATTGTCACATAGTCCAAATGTATAAATGTACAAAACAAAGTATTCTGAATATATCAAAAAGTTATGTTTTGCAAAGTAATGCATGTTACATTGATACAAACATTTATGTGGTAAGTTAATGCATACATTCAAGCCTTGAGACAGTCGGATAACCCCTTTCAGTCAAGGTTATCAAAAGAAATGTTTTCGGATTCATTCATTCCTTACATCCAAACAAACTCGGGATGTCAGGAATGGGATTTGTCAAGTCCTATGGTACCAGTACTTACTACCGAGCGGTGTAGCTAATGTTAATGAACGTATAATAGTCTCGTTTGTGCAAACCAAATATCATAGAAAAAGTGAACATGTTATATGAAAACAATGTACTAAGTATGCTAAGTTAACATACAAAGCAGAAAGTCATGTAAATCAATGTGCTAGCATGCTATCAGTCAACATACATAGCAGAAATGTAAAGTAAAACAATGTACTAAGTATGCACACAATGGGCATACATAGCATGAAATGTAATGTAAAACGATGTACTAAATACGCACACAATGGGCATACATAGCATGAAATGTAATGAAATCATGTACTATAATGTACTAACAAACATAGCAGGTATATGATGTCAAAACAGGAAAGCACGAAAGTAACAAGTAGGCACATGTGTTCCACCCCAAAACAGTTTGAAAACAGTAAAAGAGGGGTCTATGTACTCACTTGAGATTGCTTAGAAGTCCTAAGATAACCACCAAGCAATGCTAGAGATCACGGATATCAAACGACACCTAATATAGGTAACTACATTAATAAACCGGACCTAAATCGGAAGATCGGATAGAATGTGATTTAGACCCAACAAGTTTGAAGACTTGTTTAATATGGGTATTTCATACACATTCTGGATTTTGAGATAAAACCGATAAGGTTTGACCCGCTTCGGCTAGTTTATGTAAACTAGTTATATAAACCGAACCGAACGCGTAATAAGCGTAACGGGTATCCGTAAGAGCCATATACAGTTTTCCTAAGTTAATATGCTTCAAATATGTTGTGACATCAGTAAGATGTCTTTCATTATGCCCGAAACGAATTTAAACACAAACTAGGTCCCGTAGGGGTAGTTTGGTCATTTAAAAGGTTATAAAAGAGTTTATGTATTTACCTGAGTTACAGGTCTGATGTAATCAGTAAAAATACACCACTTAATAAGTTATAACAATAGGGTAAAGTATATATGTGAAATTTATCAATTATAACCAAACTATGCACCGTAGGGGCATTTTGGTAATTTCACATAAGCCGTAAAGCTCAAAACTGAAGTCTGAGTTTAACAACTTTTGCTTACTGTTAAAACATTATAATTTACCTAAAATATTAGTAGGTATCAACCCTTGTATGTCTAAAATAGTTCTAATACATACTATGCGTTAAAAACGCTTAGAAAGGCGATTAGGAGCCGTTTCCGGGTTATATACATAAAGCTGATATTTTTACTATTCCAGAAGGCTTAAAATAATTTATTTATCATATCAAATCAGTAGCAAAAGGTTTGGAGTCGATTAGATATGTAAAACTCATTTTATAGCCCGTAAGGGCAAAATCGACAATTACCGGATTAAGCCTACGACTATAAGTTATGCTCAGCCTAAAATTAATTAAAATCTTCAAAAATCCCAAAATAATATATTACATCAGTGGGTAATAAGTTTGATATCAAAAAGTAGGCTTAACTAGGCTATACGCTAATTACGCCATTTAATTAACATAGAGCTTTCATTTTGCGCTAATGAGCATAACTCTCAATCTACACCACCAATTGATCTCAAATTTTGGATACAAGTTTATATATCATTAACAAAGGTTTCTACTCTTTTAAATTTTCAAAAATCATGTTTTAAGGTAAAAAGGGCATAATGGTCAACATATGAGCAATTAACGGAAACATGCATATTAATTGGATAACTAATGAACCAAGGTGTACAATCACAGAGGGTTATACTAGCATGTAACCTAGTCCAATTAAAGCTCTGAGGCATTTCTAAAACATGCCTAAACGGGTCAGAACTGAAAGTCAAAGCAAAAGTCAAACTATGCGACTTTCGGTCCCGAACCGGGTCTAAACAGGAAATTGTCGGGTTGAACATGTTTAGACATGTTCTTACACTAATTACCAAGTTATAATAATGATCAAACAGGTTGTATATTCTCTACATTGTTAATTTTGCATAAATTAGAATTTAAGCATCCTGTTGACTTTTTATTAGCAAGTTTGACCCGACTTTTGACCTAGTTAGTGTGGGAATCAGGGGGAACCCTTTTAAGGGTTTATTACCCACATAATTACCAACTTATAACTACTTTTGATTCGACTAATCACTGGACCATTAGTGATTAATCGTTAAGTCAACCGTTAATTACGATGGTTGACTTTTAAGCTAAAACTTAGCTAAAACTAAACTAAGGAAGGTTAGGCAAACTTACAAGAGTCCTATGAATGACCAGAGATCACTTGAGAGAAGACTTGTGCTCCAGAAGAATGAAGGTGTGAAGAACTTGGTTGCAACAAGGGAGCCTTTTATAGTGATTTCAACACCACAATTTGTTGACACACAAGTCTACAAGTGACCACAACATCTTAACAAGTGTCCCTAGATGTTTAGGGGGTGTTTAGGGGCAAAGCAAGATGTGAAAAATCGATTTAATGGCTGTTACAACTGCTATGGCAGACAAGATCCAACAAAATCAACATTCTGTCCAGATAAGGCAGTCGCGTAGCGCGACTGCATTTATAGTTAGTGCTCGCGCTACGCGAGCGTGTATGATCTGCCAAATCAATTTTCCTTTAATTGCAGTTTTGGTCCCTGGTCCTTCTAAAGGTCGCTTTCGTGTCTTGTTTTGCATTATGAGCCCTCTAAATTGACATATAAGGGCTTTAAGACATTTACCCACTTTGTTTAGCCCTCGGTTAACTTTATTGTTACCCGAAAAGTCATAAACTTCAACGTTGACGCTTTAACCCCTTGTACACGAATTTGATCATAACTTTCTCGTACGATAACAAAACCTTATGAAATTTATATCGTGTATTCTAGTGAGCATAATTAAGCGTTACAAAGCTTCGGGTTGTCAAGTTTAGTCCCTGTACGCGAATTAACTTGTTTTTGCCATACCAAAGCCTTCAAAACTTATTTCTAAGTTATGTAAGGGTTATTTAAGGTATGTTAAGTATATGTTGAAGTTCCGGAGTATTTGTCGCATTAAACTGATTACGTTTACGCACCAGTTTGCGTATAAATCTCCAGAAAGTGATATAGAGTTTGAAATTGGACAAAAGTCAAAACACGAAAAATGTAAAACACAACCAAACAAACATTGGGATCAAATAACATTGTTTTATTGATAATTGAACTGTTCACAATGATAACAAGCACAGATGTTACACGAAACACTATGTTTCGTCAGGGGTAACATCAGATATCATGGCGCACCTGCAACCCTAATGTCCTAACTGCTACAACGCATCAACTTAATCATCATCAACACAGATTTCAACATGGATCAATCAACATAATATCCCTAAGAATCAAATAACAGTTCATGCATTCATTTTCGCTAATCAAATCGGATCAAGCACTTTTAGTTATTCCAACAAATGCATATTATCATTCCCTTCGAAATTATGGTTTGAACATACAATTACCAGATTATAACATCAGTCAAGCAATTACGTCCTTAAATCCAAATCAGAATCTCTATCGTATTCCCAGGCCAAACACAATATCAATAAAACACACAAACATTTCCCTTAATAGTTAAAGATAAACTACGTAGCGAACACAGCCATGTATCATCGGATTGTAAAATCAAAGCATGGTATGATAATAACTGAAGAAAGATTTAGGGAGTGGGGCTTTGGATGAGAATGCTTCCTAATGGTTACGATCGAGTGGGGAATTATCCTCCTGCTGTCGTCGATCACCCAAGGAGAGAACTAGGGTTAGAATATGCTTGTGATATGATATTACATGAACGTCCTGTGTGTGTGTATACGCTAATACTAGTAGCCGACCCAACTCCAAGATACATTTGGGATCTATAAGGCCAAGGCATAAGTCTGATGCAATTGAGTGTCTACATGTGCTCGTTTTGGGCTCCGGGTGTGTGTGGGCCGATACGAATTAGGAGTAGTGTAGAGGTTTAAAGTGTGAGCATGTGACCCAATACAAGTGCGGCCCAAATATACCAACATGTTATTTAACAGAGTTATCATAAACGTTTAAGTTTAACGGAGTTATAACAGCACAGAACGTTTAACACATTGGATAGTGATACCGAGAAGTTAAGATCACAAGATTAAACGCCACTAACCTTGAAAGTTCGGGTTGTCATATCATCCCCAACTTGAAAGAAATTTCGTCCTGAAATTTGATAAGTAAACCAAAAAAAGTAACACAAAGCGGCAAAGTGTTAGATTAGGATGACTGTGGATTTTCCTCAGGTTCCACATCATCCCCAACTTGAAAGGGAATTTCGTCCCGAAATTCACCAATGATATCAGAAGTTGATACAACCGCTTGAACTGCTGAGGGTAGTAGGGCTTACTCCGATCATTGCGTTCCCACGTGAACTCCGGTCCACGTTTTGAGTTCCAACGAACTCCCACGATTGAAATTCGACTGTGTTAATGAACGTTGACTTCCTGATCCATGTTTTCAATGGGTTCCTCAACAAACTGCAGCTTGTCTAAAGAAGGTATCACAATTTTTTTCTCGTACAAACGCTTCTATAGATTTGTGACATAATGACATCGTGAACGTTACCCAATTCATCAAGAAACTCGAGTTTGTGAATATGTGCCCGATTCGTTCTAGAAATCTAAATGTCCAACGCATCGTAAACTAAACTTGCCACGTTTTCCATAGCGTACCGCACCCTCCCAGGGTGAGACTTTCAATTATGGTACGTTCGCCTACAGCGAACTCCCAGTGTTTCCTAAGCTTATCAGCTTCCCTGACGGTCACGCTTTGCCGCCAAACGATTTCCGATCTAAACAATCTTCCCAAGTGGTTCGAGTACCATCCTGGATCTGTGATTAGGTTGTCGCCCACCTTAGTCGAACAAGAAGATTGGCATTATCGTCCTGCAATGCCTCAACAGAGCTGTCCGAATACTAGAATGGTATCTGCTGCAGTAGGACTCATCCAGAGGTAAGTGTTCTTCCGATCTTCACTAAGTCTCACATGCTCGCAGCATGTCTCCGAGTGTCCGGGGGGGTTCGTTTACTCTGACCATTTATCCTATGGTGAAAAGTATTGCTCATGCCTAGACGTGAGCCAAGAGTGTTGTGTAGTGCCTGTCATAAATCAGGTATAAGTCAAAACCAGAGGTAACAGGAGTTGGCACCTCGTGCCTAAAAGCCGCCTCTCTCAGAGGAATATTCACAACTTGTGAAGACTCGTCAGTTTCCTTGATTGCAAAAGAGTCTGCTGGTTACATGAGACAATCAACGATCACCCAGGTGATATTGTTTCCGTTTCGAGTTGTAAGTAGACTAGCAACAAAATCCATGGCAGTCTGTTTTCATTTTCCATATGGGTGTTGCCGGTTACTGATACTCCAGCTTGACTTTCCCATAAGTCAAACATTATTCACCTATGTTGCCAGATGGGCCTTCATGCCCGATCACCAATACGAGATTTATAGATCCTAATATCTCTCATCAAACCCAGACGACTAGAATACCGAGGCCGGTGTGCTTGCTCACACAAATTCCCTACAGTTGCCGTATAATTAGATCCCCACTCGTTCCTGGAGGTAGCTAATATCATCTGACCTGCCAAAGGTTTCTTCTCTATGCCCCGCATGGGTTCAACTTGAAAATCCTCCTCCTTCAGTTCTCCAGTTTGAACAGAGCGAGTCTGATCAAGTAAGTTAGAGTCGATAGTGAGCTTCAAGGTCCATGCACATTCAAGTTTCACAGTCGTAATCATCCAAAAGTTCCATCCAACGATGCCATTAACTGATTTAACTCTTTCGAAACCAGGGTACACGTGAGGCCCTTGTGATCGGTCTAAGTAGTGCATTCGGTACCGTCCAAGTAATGCCACCAACTTAAATCTAAAGACCACGGTTTCCACCGCATATTGTGTGTCGTGCAGTTCCTTCTCGTAACTCCACTACGTAGGTCATCACCTTCTCAGGTTGCATCGACGTGTAACTGGGACTCTGATTCGAACCATCATGGTATACTGCTAGATCACCCGTACCCTCGAGTGTAAGATAAAGCTCGGTGCATTGTTGAGTTGGGTTTCACAAGCTAAAATGACGTTCTCCTATTTTGTCTCCCATAAACACACAGCACCCCTTTTGTGCTAGAAAGGTTGAATCTGCGCACTCTACAAAAAAAAATCTCACGACGAACCTGCGATAATATTCAGCGAAACCAAGGAATTGCTGTATCCCCGAAGGAATCTTTGGTGTCGATCAGTTTCTAACAAAATGGATCTTAGCAAGATCCACGCGTATTCCCACTTTGTTAGTTACATGATCAAAATGTATCTCTCGAATCCAGGTGTTACATTTAACAAGACTTCACGCGTAATGGCTCCATGATGTTCCTTTCTCCTGGAAATGATTCAACACGTCATCAATAAGCAAAGTCGATTCATATGATCCATAAAGCTGCTGGTGTGATGTTTAGTCCAAAGGTCATGTGATACAACGTCGTAATGACCACCCTGCGTTTGATATGCCGTTGTAGGAACATTCTCCCCTTAGACTTCCATCTGACAATAATTCGTTCGTTAGTCAATCCTCGAATGGGAGCTTGACCCTCGCTATTGGTCGACAGGTTGGCAATACATGGTCGAGGAAAAAGGTTCTTGACTGTCACCTTGCTGAGTTCTCGATAATCCGTACTCATACGAAAAAGACTTATATTCACGGATATAACTGGGGCTCCCCAAAAGCGAAAAACTAGGTCTGATAAAACTCCTATCCAAGAGTTCCTGAAGTTGATTAGGCAGTTCCTGCAACCTTCCTGATGTGAGACAATAAGGAGTACTAGTAATAAGGGTTGCTTCTGACATGATACCGATCTGATATTCCACCTGACGATGTGAAGGTAAACCTGATAGTTCTTCTGGTAGCACATAGAGAGAAATCATGAACAATTGGTGGATCCTCGATCCTCTTTTCCTTAGCCTTAACATCAGTAACGAGTGCTAACATAGCGGGGTAATCCTTCCGTGGACACTTCTGGCCTTCATTGCTAAATTGATGTTAACCTCTACGCAACTCGGATACTTTATGACAGACGACAACTTTCTCCTCGCAGGGTATATCTGCGCGATAACTGGATAACCAATCCATACTGACTACTGCATCAAAACTATCAAGGGTAGTTGAAAGAAGGTCGATGTCGAACACTTGTCCCACAAGGTCGAGTTTGCATCCTGATGAACATATGAAGATTCAATTGACTTGCCATCAGTCGGTTCCCCAAAAGGTTCGGTTTCAAGAAACATCAGGGTTAAGCAGAATAGAGACGAAGCGATTAGCTACCCATACAAGCTACCATGTTGCTATAATCCTGGCGTCGCCCACGCCAATCCTAAATGCCCTTCCTTGAGTATCATTTCCAGTGTTGTTGTTATCGTTACGAGGATTTCCAGTACTGACGTCGTTTCCTTGGTGGTTGTCGTCTTGATTTAACAAAGGCCAATCCATGTCGTAGGCACCTTCATTTCCATACTATAGACTACGATTACAAGTACCTTGATGTCGCCGTGACTGTTGCCTCTACTTCTTTTGCTTAAAACGTAGCCCAAAAATCTTTCACCAACAGGGTCCATCTTGTCACATTCCCGTGTCACGTGCTAGGCGTTACTCATTGTGCTGGCAGCTTCACATTTCATACCATAGTCCATGGTCATCATTTATGTCCCGATTAACTCGTATGGGTTGACTCCCATAAGTTGCTGACTAGGGTTAAAGATCCAATTGGCGTCAAATTGCTAATGTTCATTGTTGGAAATTAGGGTAGTCCCAAATACTGAAGTCGGTAAAGTACTACACTCATCCTCTTATCCATCGATCTAGCATGTCGATTAAGTAATACACAGTATGCTGCTAGAGTGTTGCAGAAGTGATCGCACTTCGGGATCTAAGGCGTCAGTACATT
This sequence comes from Helianthus tuberosus, assembly GCA_030545235.1. Classification (NCBI taxonomy): domain Eukaryota; kingdom Viridiplantae; phylum Streptophyta; class Magnoliopsida; order Asterales; family Asteraceae; genus Helianthus; species Helianthus tuberosus. The sequence goes on along the minus strand of CM060420.1, from coordinate 21,784,296 downwards.
GAGTTCCAACAAACAAAGAGGAGTGTGAGAGGTATAGACCAATCATTGACATTGCAACATCCAACTCAGGGACGTTCATACAAGCACCTAACATTCTACACAGTTCGCTAGGCGTTCAGATGGGGGCTCAGGTAATACTCGATAGCATCGAGATTCGAAAGGATTCAGAGAGGAGTGAAAAGATCACATTCAAGTAGGAGGCAACCACTGTTAGGACTCCTATAGGTTTGTTACTTTTCTTATTGATTAATTAACAAGACAGAACCCCTTTTTTCACTTGTTAAGGCTCACTGGGACTCACATGCACCCCACATTATTATTATGTGTGCACCCACAATAATATTGCGATTTGCATGCTCATCTTAGTTCCTCCTAACTCATGTCAAATGGTGCCTCAAACTCGAATGCCAAACACAGGTTATCAATATGATAAGATCACAAGAATCTAAGGACTATGACATGATACCAACGCATCATAATGTAAGCAAGAAATTCATGTAATCATGCTATAGTGACGAGTGTGTGTTCGTATGTTGCGTCACAAACAAATGTGTACTAGTCATGTAATGTATGCAACAAGTGAGATAGACGAACCTTGCAATCTGGAGCTGAGTGTCATGGTCGTATTTACGTATTCAGAACTGTTCAGTTATAGTCTGGTTTTATAAAAAAACATTTTTTTAAAACCTAGTTCACTATAACCAGTGGCTCTGATACCAAACTGTCACACCCCCCAAAATACCACATGCGGAATCCCCCGCGAGGCGTGTGACGTACCAGGATTTTAGCCACCAATCACATTGAACTCATAACAATAAATCAATTAAACTTTCATTTATTAGAATAAAGCGTTATAAAACATTATTTATTAATCAGCGGAAGCATAATACAATAGTTAACCATTTCGTAACTCAAGTGTATAAAAGCCATTAAACTCGTCTTGTGATTCCTTGTACTTGACCCATGACCACTCTAGCATCCCAGAAAGCAAGTTCCAACAACATGTACCTAAAGGCCTGCAAGCATGCAGAAAAACGTGTATCAGATAACGTTGGTGGTTCACTGATTTGTTAAACTGTTCGTTACCGATTACCGATTCATGTTATGTTATGTTGATAATAACTCGATACTGCAGACGACCCTTTTTCCCTTCTCCAATGCTCTATCAAACATCGGTCATGATTTAAAGTTATTAGTTCACGCCCGTCGTATCTAGGTACATCGTGAGGGTGCCAAACCTAATAGAGCTGTCAACTAATAACCCCGTTGCCCTACAAGAAACTAACCCGGTAGTATGATGGGACTTAAGTGATAGAAAGTGAGTCTATTATCCAACATCAACAATTACTGAAAACCGTTGCATATCCCCTGCAAGGATGTGGGTATTTGAAAACCGCCTCATATCCCCTACAAGGATATGGGTTTATGAAAATCCGTTTATAAGTTTTGTCTTTTTTATTGTCCCCACCGGACGCATGCTTGTTTTGCGAGAAGTGAACTCACCTTGGTTCGCTCGGTATGACTAGTTACTGGTTTACAGTTGGTCAGCGAAATCCTAATATGGTTATCGATGACAGTCGGTTTCGTTAACACATAATGCAAATTGTAACACATAATACACGAGTGCCATACACATATCATCGTACACGTTGCAACAGTAGATCATGATATCCAATAATCCATATCATGCAAATATAACATCATGTGATAGATGTCTGGGCCTCATAACAGTTCATTTACATGTTCTCATCTTATCGTTCACAACTCATATAACTGCACGGGCGTCTACCAAGTAACGTGCCACATAATTTAAGTATGAGATTGAGTCCAAGTGTGTGTGTGTCATGAAATTATGCGATCCAAGTATCTTGTGCGATTAGTTTCACATTGCCCATTAATTTCACAATCAGTATTCAAATCAAGTCAAGACATATAATCATTCTACCCTTCATCATCATACAAATACAGTTTCTAAATCATGACACACAATTATTTCAATGGATGCTCATCATCATATTCAGAATCATGCATACCCACAAATCTGTATAACGAGTTATATTTCAAGCATCACATTCTAAACCATAATCTGTTGATGAATTTCCTTCCTAATGAAGAACCTTCAGGGCAACGAACTATCAAGGTTGTTCGTCAACATGTATGTCACACCCCGACTCGCAGCGGAAGAAAAAAAACGTGGGATGCTGTGACACCTCTGGTATACGCACATTGTTTATGAAGACACTACACTTTATTAATTACAAAATGTTGATTACATACTACAAGTATGTCACAACTGGGTGTTCCCATGAACCACATAAATATTCTAAGTCGCATGCGTCTATCTCAATATTTGCCAATATACACGTCTTGAACAACATACACGGATCACATCAGTCTCAAGCTACCTGAAATGCATGTTAGTTTTAAAAGGGGTCAGCTAAACGCTGCTGGTGAGTTCCACTATTTTAGTTTGTATTAAATAGATGTAATTATAGTTCAAGTTGGCACATCTGATTGCATATATATATATAGAGAGACTCTGAGCCCACAAGTGAAGCCTTGACTGTCACCTCAACCCCGTGGTCCACCACCACGGCACTGCCCCTATGTAGCTATGGCTAGTACCCCATTGCCTATGCTCAAACATGTACAATTGTGTATGTATCTCATGGCGTTCCTGGCCATCGCAATTGGGTTTGTCGGACCAATAGTACTATTTACACATTCACCGGCCTATTGTTAATCACTTGGGTCTGTGGGGACTTTTCAAGTATTAGTGTTTACTCAGATAATTAACGTTATATCATGTATATATATGCACGTATAAACGTATGTAACACGCATTTCACCCCATGTAAAACAGAAAACAGTTTGAAAATGGGGAAGTAAAACTCACAATGTATGTAGTAGTTTCACACAGGATGTAAACAAGCAACTGGGTCAACTTCTAGAATCACATATGCAAATATGGACTTACGTCAGTATCTAAGTCGGTAACAGGTATAACTAGGATTCGGTCAGCAGCTTTCACTCCAGATTGAGCCTATACGATACTGGTATGGTGATGGAGGTCAGGGTAGTATTAGTTTTCAGTTTGGCTTCCGGGCACCGGTTCGCGTGCCAGGCAATGTCAGTTGTTTAACATGTTCGAAAAATGGTACGGGAATACCAATAATGCCAACATGTTGTTATTTAAGAATGATTATCTTTTCTTTAAGGGAGTTTGGGTGTTTGGGGAGTCCAGGTTGCCCAATTTTGAGTTTCCGTTTCTACCGTCGGGGATTTCCCGAACTGGTATTGGACACACCCCGAGTGTCCAATGAGCCCTGGAATCTCCCGGAATACTCCCCGTGTTTTAATTATAGTATTTGTCGGGTTGGGTTAGTTCCCAGTTCCGACCAGTTCGTTATACGGTAAACTGCCGAAATTGATTTAAAATAATCCATTTTTAATCCCAACAATTCCCCTTTAACTTAGAATTTGAATGAAAATCTGTAAATTTTTATATAACTTAGTAAAAATCAGTAGATTATGGGAAACATTTCTGGGAATTTATTTTAGCATTTTACTTGTTTAAATAAATTATTTGCAAAATAGTATTTAACCACATAATTAATATTAATTACCATTAAGGATCCAAAAATTTCTTGGACATCCCTTATGTTTCGAAAAACATCTCTAAAAATTTTAAGATTTTTCTGATTTCATTTCGATGCGTTTCCAGCTACCGAAATTCACAAAAACATGGATTTTTAACCCCGATCAAAACTCAACAAATGGACTCAGAACTTTCCCAAAACATTCCACATATGTTTCTAAGTGTCTCTGTAAAATTTGGTGATTTATTAAATCCGTGTGGTATTTTTTCCAGAATTCTTTTTGTAAAACAATTAAAAATACACCAATAATCGTATAAAATTACAAAAATTCTAAAATTTTACTTGGAGCTTTCTGACATTACCCTTCATCACCACACCAATTTTCAGCTCAATACAAGTATCACGGACCAAGTTATGGTCTAAAAAATATTCTGCCTATGCTAGTTTCGAGTTTCGGGCGATATACCTAGCGACTCCTTCGAGTCCGATTGTTTTCCTTGAGTCCAGAAGTATGTATGAACTATATTCAGTACCTACACATCAAGTACAATCCTAATATGCTAGAACTTAGATCAATCAAGATTTGTTTCATTGTTGTTTCGGTTAATCGAATAGTTATGCGATTTTTGAATAGGTGTTGATTAGGGTATCATAACCCAAATATTTGTAACCATGGCTGCCATATAACCCCATAGAAATCATGAATAACCGTCTTGAAATCCGAACCCAGTTACGTTTTAATCATAAAAGACTCGTATTAGGGTGGTTTAAGTGTTTTTAAGCTTCATCGATTGTTCCTTGCACGTTTGATTGCCTTATGTTATTCCTGAAACGAGAGCGTTTCCCTAACCGGGAAGCTGCTTCGTTTTGCATGCCCAATCTCAGATTGGCTTCAAACTCTATGTCACAGTCTATAGTACAAAATTAAGATGTTCCTGGAACTCGGAATCTTAAATAATGCTACAGATAACCTAATAATCAACGCAAAGGTTTAAAGCGCTGTTAAACGGAAAGCTCCGGCTTAACACGTGTTTAAAGTCTAAGGACACCGACTTCGCACTGTTGGCCCTTATTAGTGTCATATCAGTCATAATGTGTTCTCGGATTCCTCCGAGTCATAGCAGATATCATTTAATCAAGCATATAAGTCACACATGTTTTTAGGGTTTTCGCACAATTAATGTGTTAAGTGGGCTTTAGGGTTTTGGACCGTGTAGGGTGTACCTGGTTTCGTCATGGTTGTCACAGTCTCCCCTAGTTTAGAAATTTCGTCCCCGAAATTCACTTCGTCTTGTTAGGGAAGAGATGTGGGTATTTTCTACATAATTCATCCTTCCGTTCCCACGTATACTCAGGTCCTTGCTTTGAGTTCCATCGGACTTTCACCAGCGAAATTTTGTTATGACGTAGTTGTTTGGTCTTCCCGTCTACTATTTTTATCGGTTCCTCCACAAAGTGGAGTTTGTTATCAATGTGCACCTCTTCTAACGGTATACTAGTTGCTTCATTCGGGAGACATTTCTTTAAGTTGGATACGTGGAAGACATCGTGAATTGTGCTCAGTTCATCTGGTAATTTCAATCGGTACGCTACAGGTCCAACCTTAGCAATAATTTCATACGGCCCAATGTATCTCGGAGCCAACTTTCTTTTCTTACCAAACCTGATCTCTCCTTTCCACGGTGACACTTTTAATAGTACTTTGTCACCTACTTCAAACGACAACGGTTTCCTGTGAGCATCCGCGTAACCTTTCTGCCGATCTTGGGCCGCTTTCAGTCTATGTTGGATCTTATGCACCTTTTTTATCGTCTCTTGAATTAGTTCAGACCCCGTGAGTTGAGTATCGTCCACTTCAGCCCAACAAAGTGGCGATCTGCACTTCCGGCCATATAGTGCTTCATACGGTGCAGCTTGTATGCTACTATGATAGCTGCTATTGTAAGAGAATTCAATGAGGGAAATGTGCTTATCCCAACTTCCTCCAAAGTCGGGGGTGCAAGCACGAAGCAGATCCTCTAATGTCTGGATAGTTTGTTCTGATTGGCCGTCGGTTTGAGGATGGTAAGCCGTACTCGGGTCTATTCTAGATCCCAAAGCTTCTTGTAACTGTTGCCGATAGTGTGAAGTGAAATGACTATCATGGCCTGAAATGATTGCAACTGGTAACCTGTGTCTAGCTACACTTTCCTTCGTGTAGATCTCGGCCAATTTATCGGTGTTGTAGGTAGTACGAATCAGAATAAAGTGCGCCGATTTGGTTAGTCTATCTACTACTACCCAAATCGCATCATGACCTCGGGGTGTTTTTGGAAGGTGGGTCACGAAATCCAACGTGATTTGTTCCCATTTCCATTGAGGTATTTCGGGTTGTTGTAACATTCCCGAGGGTTTCTGGTATTCTGCCTTAACCCGGGCACAAGTCAAGCATTTGTTCATGTACTCTTCTACGTCCTTTTTCATACATGGCCACCAATAAAATTCCTTAAGATCATGATACATCTTGTCTGTACCGGGGTGAATAGAGTACTTAGATTTATGAGACTCATCCATAACCAGTCAACGTAGGTCATAGAGAGCAGGAATCCATACCCTATTTTTGAAACACAACATTTCATCCAGTTTCCTCACAAAATTCCCTTCATTTCCGTGTAAGTTTTCGCTATTCAGTTGGCCTTCCTCCAAAGCTTCCATTTGAGCATTACGAATCTTCTCTTTAAGACTGGTTTGAACAATCATCCCAAGAGCTTGCACTCTGGGTGGCGTTGCTCGGTCTTTTCTACTCAAGGCATCGGCTACTACGTTAGCCTTACCTGGATGGTATTTTATTTCACAGTCGTAATCGTTCAATAGCTCCACCTATCTGCGTTGTCTCATATTGATCTTCTTTTTGATCGAATATATGTTGGAGGCTCTTGTGATCTGTAAAACTTGTACATTTCGTACCGTACAAGTAATGCCTCCAGATCTTAAGTGCAACAATCAATGCACCCAGCTCTAAATCATGGTCGTGTGATTCTTTTCATGTACTATTAGCTTTCTAGACGCGTAAGCAATGACCTTGTTTCTTTGCATTAGGACACATCCGAGCCCTTGCAGAGATGCGTCACAATATACGACGAAATCATCGTTGCCTTCGGGTAACGACAAGATTGGAGCTTCACATAACTTTTGTTTTAACAGCTGAAAAGTTATTTCTTGGTCTTCGCCCCAATCGTACTTTCAATATTTCTGTGGCAAGGCAGTTAAGGATTGAGTAATACAATAAAAGTTTTCAATAAAGCGACAGTAATATCCAGCCAATCCCAAGAATTGGCGTATCTCCTTCGGAGACTTAAGCGCTTGCCAATTCTTAATAGCTTCGATCTTACTAGGGTCAACATGAATCCCTTGTTGATCTACCACATATCCTAAAAATTGCACCGCTTGTAACCAGAAATCACACTTGGAAAGCTTGCCGTATAACTTATCTTTCCTCAATATCTCTAGTATGGCTCGTAGATGGTGCTCGTGTTCTTCTTTACTCTTGGAATACATCAAAATATCGTCAATAAAGACTATGACGAATTTATCAAGATATGGTTTACAAACTCGGTTCATGAGGTCCATAAATACCGCGGGTGCATTGGTTAACCCAAAGGGCATAACCAGGAATTCATAGTGACCGTACCGAGTTCGAAAGACTGTTTTAGGGATATCTTCCTCTAGAACTTTCACTTGATGATAATCGGATCGAAGATCGATTTTGGAAAAGTAACAGGCTCCTTGAAACTGATCAAATAAATCATCGATTCGCGGAAGAGGATATCGATTCTTTATGGTAACCTTATTCAGCTCCCGGTAATCAATACACATCCGACAGCTTCCATCCTTTTTCTTCACAAATAACACTGGTGCTCCCCAAGGTGAATAACTGGGATGCATAAAACCTCGGTCTAGTAGTTCTTGTAGCTGAGATGATAGTTCTTGCATCTCTAAAGATGCTTAGCGGTAAGGTGCTTTTGCACTTGGAGCTGCTCCAGTATTAAGTCGATACGGAATTCGACTTGCCGATTGGGTGGCAATCCGGGCAATTCATCGGGAAACACGTCTGGGTAATCACACACTACTAGGATATCTTTAATATGTTTCTCTTCTGGTGCGGTCGTCATTACACTTGCTAAGAACATATCACATCTTTGATGTATACATTTCAGCACTTTAAGGTGGGATATTAGGTTTAATATGGTACCAGACTTCTATCCCTGTACCATAATAACTTCATCATTAGGAAAAGGGATCCTAACAATCTTTTTCTCACATATAATCTCTACCTTGTACTTGGAAAACCAGTCCATTCCCACTACTATATCGAAACTTTCGAGCTCTACCGGTAGTAGGTCAATAAGGAATTGGTGGTCGTTAAGAATTAAAGGGCAATCACGAATGATTTGGTGACTAGTTATAGGTTTACCGTTAGCAAGTTCCATGAAATAGGGACTTGTTAATTCAATAGCGGACATAATTAATAGGGGTGAGAAATTAATGGAAACGTAGCTTCTATATGCTCCTGTATCAAACAATACTGAAGCATACTGATCGGAAACGAGGAACGTACTTGAGACCACATTTGGATCCTGCCGTGCGTCATCAAACCCAAGTATAAAGGCACGACCTCGAGCTGCATTTGAGGTAGAAGCTTGTCCCTGCGTATCCCTTCCTGCTGGCTGTGGAGCAAATTTTAGGTAACTTCTTCGGAAGTGCTCCGTACTGCCACATCCATAGCAAGTACGGGGGTAGGTAATCTGTTGTGTTGGTGGTTGGGGTCACTGTTGCAGAGTTTGAGGCCTTGGGGTTTGAAAGCGGTTGGGTTCCAATGGTGTCTTATAGCCACCAGAGTTTCCCGACATGCACCAAAGTGGTGCAAAGTGCACTTGTTACAATTTGGAGCTATTCCTTTATAGCCACCAGAGTTTCCTGTTGGTGTAGTCATGGCGTAACTTTGACTAGTGGCTCTCCCCTTCTTCAGTATGGCTGCCCCCGCTAGGCTACTTTCCTGGGCCTCTCGCTTATTTCTTGTCGGCTCTCCCGGCATTGTCAAAATATTACGTCCAACCATGTCGTAAGTAACCATGCCTGACCTAGCTACCACTTCGTGCATGGTCAGGTGCTCCACTGAATTAATGATACTCCTTACTTCTGGGGCCAGTCCCCAGATATACCTCTCGATCCTCTTGGATTCCGGTCGAACCATATCTGGTAAGATGCGTGCTAGTTCAATGAAGCGATTTATGTAACCTGCACGATCCGCACCTTGCATCTGCAGGTTTCAAAACTCATGCTCTAGCTTCTGAATTTCGTGGAGTGGGCAGAACCTTTCTCTCATTAGTATCTTCAGATCATCCAAAGTCATAGCATTAATCGCCTCCTGCCCGCGAGATTTGCACAATAGCATTCCACCAGTTTAAAGCGTGGTCGGTAAAAGTGCAAGCTGTATACTTTACCGCACGGTCACCCAGATAATTACTTATGTTAAGGACCGATTCCGACTTCTCGATCCATTTCACAAACCCGTGCGGTCCTTCGTTTCCATTAAACTCCATTGGTTTGCACTCCATAAAGTGTTTATACGTGCAAACTGGCCTAACATTGTTTTGGTTATTGTTTTGACCTAACGGTCCCGATTGTGGGTTCGGTTGGGGGTTAGCGTTAATACCGGCGCTAACCTGCGCCACGATTGTTGGAATAACCGTTTGGAGTTGTTGTGCTATCAGTTGGGCAATTTCTGCCTCTGTCATTCGAGGTACATGTTTCGGGACCATTCCATTATAAATAATAGATATGTATGTATCAATGTCACATAGTTAATCATCACTTATCACATTTTCAGTTATCACATACCACACCATTCCATTACACATCACCTATATAATAACATCTATTAAATTTTGCACACAGACTTAACCCATAAAGGCTAGTGCCTAAATGAGTTATCAAAACTGGTCACCAAAGTGACGGACGTGCATCATCCCACGACAGCACAAACTACGAAAATACGGCAGTACTACGACTGCATCACTACCTCGACATGGACATAACCCCAGGATTAACCCAAAGGCCGTTATATGTAGACCCAACTACCTTCCATTTAGAATTACCGCAAACGTGTATAAATATCGTGGTTACAGCAACTATGGCCTCATCTTTCGCATCAACCAGGATCGAAGTCTCAACACTGCCTTACTCAAAACATAACCGAACGGATCGCAACATGAAGCCCGTCAGCCCTGAGTAACGGTACCTTGATAATGTAGCCGGGTGTTTATATATAGGAAGTACCGCAACATATCCACTACACCCATATACATGATCAATGTTCCGTTCGCCAAAATATTCAGGCCTAATATTACTTTCCGTGAATAATCAACTGAAATCCGAAACACTCATTACTCGAAAAAAAACACAATGTAACCGACGGTCACACGAAACGAGATTTCACAACACAAAGTGTTCCAAGGAATCTGTATCATAAAAATTTATACCCAAGGGAACCGAATGAGAACGGGAATGTTAACTTATTCATGCGCTCCATACCATCTCCATAACCCGACGATCGTTATATTCAGATATAACATATATCGAGACATGTGCTAAGGAATACTACGAAGCATTCTAGTATCCCACGACGTGAAGGCTAAAGCCAATATTGTAAACAGAAGAGGAATCCAGCGGACAATCAAATGGATCGTGGATTCACAGATGAAAAAATTTTTTGTAAGATGTTTAAATTCTACGACTGTATAACAATCGAGTGTGAAGCAATGAGAAGTGGAGTAAGGATCCGTACACTTCCTCCCAGTCTATCAGAACGACCTAAGCATTCTTTGGGTATCTATGTCCTTTTTAAAGTATCACTCTAATATATAACCATCGTTATAATAGCTATAAGAGTAGTGTTGGTGAGGTCGTATCATAATAAAGTCTTGAGTTCTCACATCATAAAGTATAAGTAACAACTGTGTGAGTGATAGGAATCAAACTCTTGTGTATTAAATATGTGATCAGTAGGAATGTGGAATGGACTGTAATACCAGTTTTCTGCCTATCACGAAGGCACATGCAGTAATGTATAATCCACCAATCCCAATTCATTTATTAATCCACACACAAACATCCACACACTATCACCTTGGTACAGGTATGTATCACTCCACATATTTAAGCGTATTTATTACCACGACTTTCCCAACACCGCCTCGTATGAGCAAGTCTGTTATTATGTTCCGGACCATAATAACCGACTTACCCCACCAGGCCATCCTGGTACTTGCCAATAGGATACTTTACAGTGTTCATTAACTACTTTTAGTATTGGTTAACTTTCCAGTGATGTCCACTAAAGTTCGAGCCTAGAGTTATAGTCTAGGTTTCCTTAAAGGCACCTAATTCTCTATAACAAATGGCTCTGATACCATCTTCTGTCACACCCCGACTCGCAGCGGAAAAAAACATGGGATGCAACAGACACCTCTGGTATATGCACATTGTTTATAAAGACACTACACTTTATTAATTACAAAATGTTGATTACATACTACATGTATGTCACAACTGCGTGTTCCCATGAACCACATAAGTCTTCTAAGTCGCATGCGTCTATCTCAATATTTGCCAATAAACACGTCTTGAACAACATACACGGATCACATCAGTCTCAAGTTACCTGAAATGCATGTTAGTTTTAAAAGGGGTCAGCTAAACGCTGCTGGTGAGTTCCACTGTTTTAGTTTGTATTAAATAGATGTAATTATAGTTCAAGTTGGCACATCTGATTGCATATATATATATATATATATATATATATATATATATATATATATATATATAATGTAAGTATCTATAGAAAACCCACTTTAATTTAGAAAACCCGGGAAACTCTAACCTCCCGAATTTTTAAAAAAAAAATATACACATGTTATATACATGTTTTTAAGGTATTTGGGCAAAAAAAATCAAAAAAGCGCCGAGTAGATATTTTTAAAAAAAATAAACAAGTTTTGGTGTAACACGTGTTACAAATATGTCAGATGAATGTAACACGTGTTACACCAAAACTTGTTTATTTTTTTTTTAAATATCTACTCGGCGCTTTTTTGATTTTTTTTTGCCCAAATACCTTAAAAACATGTATATAACATGTGTATATTTTTTTTTTTTTTTAAAACATCGGGAGGTTAGAGTTTCCCGGGTTTTCTAAATTAAAGTGGGTTTTCTATACATCCTTGCCCTATATATATATATATATATATATATATATATATATATATATATATATATATATACTCTGAGCCCACAAGTGAAACCTTGACTGTCACCCCAACCCCGTGGTCCACCACCACGGCACTGCCCCTATGTAGCTATGGCTAGTACCCCATAGCCTATGCTCAAACATGTACAATTGCGTATGTATCTCATGGCGTTCCTGGCCATCGCAATTGGGTTTGTCGGACCAATAGTACCATTTACACATTCACCGGCCTACGGTTAATCACTTGAGTCTGTGGGGACTTTTCAAGTACTAGTGTTTACTCAGATAATTTACGTTATATCATGTATACATGTGCATGTATAAACGTATGTAACATGCATTTCACCCCATGTAAAACAGAAAACAATTTAAAAATGGGGAAGTAAAACTCACAGTGTATGTAGTAGTTTCACACAGGATGTAAACAAGCAACTGGGTCAACTTCTAGAATCACATATGCAAATATGGGCTTAAGTTAGTATCTAAGTCGATAACAGGTATAACTAGGATTCGGTCAGGATTTTTCACTCCAGATTGAGCCTGTACGATACTGGTATGGTGATGGAGGTCAGGGTAGTATTAGTTTTCAGTTTGTCTTTTGGCCACCGGTTCGCGTGCCAGGCAATGTCAGTAGTTTAACATGTTCGGATAATGGTACGGGAATACCAATAATGCCAACACGTTGTTATTTAAGAATGATTAACTTTTCATTAAGGGAGTTTGGGTGTTTGGGGAGTCCAGGTTACCCAATTTTGAGTTTCCGTTTCTACCGTCTGGGATTTCCCGAACTGGTATTGGACACACCCCGAGTGTCCAATCCGCCCTGGAATCTCCCGGAATACTCCTCGTGTTTTAATTATAGTATTTTTCGGGTTGGGTCAGTTCCTAGTTCCGGCCAGTTCGTTATACGGTAAACTGCCGAAATTGATTTAAAATAATTCATTTTTAATCCCAACAATTCCCGTTTAACTTTGAATTTGAATAAAAATCTGTAAATTTTTATATAACTTAGTAAAAATCAGTATATTATGGAAAAAATTTCTGGGAATTTAGTTTAGCATTTTACTTGTCTAAATAAATTATTTACAAAATCGTATTTAACCACATAATTAATATTAATTACCATTAAGGATCCAAAAATTTCCTGGACATCCCTTATGTTTCCATAAGCATCTCTAAAAATTTTAAGATTTTTCCAATATCATTTCGGTGTGTTTCCAGCTACCGAAAGTTCGCAAAAACGCAGATTTTTAACCCCAATCAAAACTCGTCCAATGGACTCCGAATTTTCTCAGAACATTACACATATGTTCCTAAGTGTCTCTGTAAAATTTGGTGATTTATTCATTCCGTTTGGTATCTTTTCCTGAATTCTTTTTGTAAAACAATAAAAAATTCACCAATAATCGTAGAAAATTCCAAAAATTCTAAAATTTTACGTGGAACTTCCTGACATTACCCTTCATCACCACACCGAATGTCAGCTCAATACAAGTACCACAGACCAAGTTATTGTCTAATCAATATTCTGCCTATGATAGTTTCGAGTTTCGGGCGATATACCTAGCGAATCCTTCGAGTCCGAGTGTTTTTCTTGAGTCCAGAAGTATGTATCAACTATATTCAGTACCTACACATCAAGTACAATCCAAATATTCTAGAACTTAGATCAATCAAGCTTTGATTCATTGTTTTTCGTTTAATCGAATAGTTATGCGATTTTTGTCGAATAGGTGTTGATTAGGGTATCATAACCCAAAGATTTGTAACCATGGCTGCCATATAACACCAGGGAACTCTCATGGTGTTCTTATTCAGCCCCTAAAGTTGCTTAAACTTTCAAAATTCATGGATTAAAATGATTGTTCATGACTTAAATCAAGTTTACTCAAGAAACTAGGCTTAAAACCATAAGAAATAAAGTTGCTACCTTTGAATTGTGACTTGTTCTTGATAAGCCACCTGATTTTTAATAGAAAGAAGCAAAATTTTTTAGAGTATTTGTGTGGAATTTACAAGTAAACAAAAGAAAAAATATATATATATATATTAAAGGGGGGTGGTGGCGGTTTGGGGTAGGCCCCCCTAGGCCACCTCGTGCCTCGAAAAACGAGGTAAAAGATAATGTTTTTCCTTCGGTGAATGTTTAGGTTCGTTTACGGGTCCAGGGCACATTCTCGATTTGCGTGACGGACTCCGTTTCGCGCGTAATTAGTGCCAAAAGACTCGTTTTAAAAATCATGAATAACCGTCTTGAAATCCGAACCCAGTTAGGTTTTAATCATAAAAGACTCGTATTAGGGTGGTTTAAGTGTTTTTAAACTTGATCGATCATTCCTTGTACGTTTGATTGCCTTATGTTATTCCTGAAACGAGAGCGTTTCCCTAACCGGGAAGCTGCTTCGTTTTGCGTGCCCAATCTCAGATTGGCTTCAAACTCTATGTCACAGTCTATGGTACAAAATTAAGATGTTCCTGGAACTCGGAATCTTAAATAATGCTACAGATAACCTAATAATCAACGTCAAAGGTTTAAAGTGTTGTTAAACGGAAAGCTCCGGTTTAACACGTGTTTAAAGTCTAAGGACACCAACTTCGCACTGTTGGCCCTTATTAGTGTCATGTCAGTCATAACGTGTTCTCGGATTCCTCCGAGTCATAGCAGATATCATTTAATCAAGCATATAAGTCATACATGTTTTTATGGTTTTCGCACAATTAAAGTGTTAAGTGGGCTTTAGGGTTTTTGGCCGTGTAGGGTGTACCTGGTTTCGTCATGGTTGTCACAATGTTGGTGACGAAACATCAGGTTGTTCGTCGGTAGATGTGTGTGACGAAACACCATGTATTTCATCGACAGGAGTGTGACGAAACACTATCTTTCATCATGGAGGTGTGTCTGACGAAACACTATGTTTCGTCGAGGGTAACATAAGATATCATGGCACACCTACAACCCTAATGTCCTAACTACTACAACGCATCAACTTTATCATCATCAACACAGATTTCAACATGGATCAATCAACATATTATCCCTAAGAATCAAATAACAGTTCATGCATTCATTTTCGCTAATCAAATCGGATCAAGCACTTTCAATTATTCCAACAAATGCATATTATCATTCCCTTCGAAATTATGGTTTAAACATACAATTACCAGATTATAACATCAGTCAAGCAGTTACGTCCTTAAATCCAAATCAGAATCACTATCGTATTCGTAGGCCATACACAATATCAATAAAACACACAAACGTTTCCCTTAACAGTTAAAGATAAACTACGCAGCGAACACAACCATGTATCATCAGAGAGTAAAATCAAAGCATGGTATTATACTAACCGAAGAGAGATTTGGGGAGTGGCGCTTTGGATGAGAATGCTTCCTGATGGTTACGATCGAGTGGGGGAATTATCCTCCTGTTGCCGTCGATCACCCAAGGAGAGAACTAGGGTTAGAATATGCTTGTGATATGATATTACATGAACGTCCTCTCTGTGTGTGTGTATTCTAATACTAGTAGCCGGCCCAACTCCAAGATCCATTTGGGCTCTACAAGGCCCAAGCATAAGTCTGATCCAATTGAGTGTCTACATGTGCTCGTTTTGGGCTCCGGGTGTGTGTGGGCCGATAGGAATTAGGAGTAGTGTAGAGGTTTAAAGTGTGAGCATGTGACCTAATACAAGTGCGGCCCAAATATACCAACATTTTATTTAACAGAGTTATCATAAACGTTTAAGTTTAACGGAGTTATAATAGCACAGAACGTTTAACACATTGGATAGAGATACCGGGAAGTTAACATCACAAGATTAAACGCCACTAACCTTGAAAGTTCGGGTTGTCACACGTACGACCAAACGAACCGACATACGAGATGTTTTTGAGCATATTTTAAGTTCCCTATACTTTAACTTCATTTTAGAGCCTTGAAATGGGGTTAACAGGGCTTAAACGTGTCGAAAATGCATCAAAAACCAAGTTTTAGGCCTGCAGGGACTAAAACTGACAATCTGCCAAAGTTTGCTAGAAGTGGGGCATAAGCCTAAGCCTATTCTTACGCAGCCCACGTCAGACCTTCAGCACAGAAACATTGAATCTGGTCTTTGAGCCTCTTTTAATGGTTTTTAACCCCTGATTTTGGATGCTATGGGCTAGATTTTGATGGTTTTTACATACCCCTTGTATTATAAAACCTTGTGCCCACATGTATGGCCAAGATCGAAGCACGATTTGCGAGAAACGATCCTAACGGTTGTGGGAATTCTATAAATACCCAAGCTTTCTCATTCTTGCAACTCACCCTTGATTCATTTCTACTCTAAGTTGAGGTTTAAACACTTCATACCTGAGCAAATTGGATCAAGATCTTCCTAGCTTGGACCCTTTGTAAGTTTCTTTCGTGCTTTTATCGTTTTTCAAGCATGAAAGTCAAACAGTGTTTGACTTTCTGCTTTGACCACGAATTGGTCAACACAAAGTTCGTTTGAACTTTGCAATGTGAGCGTAATCACGATGGTTATAGTCCCTTGTGACTATACCTACTAATTACCACGTTGATTAGGTGTAGTGACGAGTCATAATTTCGGTCAAAATGCGTATTCATGCGTATTTTGCAACCAAACTATTCTTGGGTATCAAAACCCTTTGTTTTGATATCAAAACCTGTTTTCTAACTTAGTTAAACATGTTTCAACATGTTTAGCTCGTCACTTTTAGTCTTGTGCTTGTATAGAGTCGTAAGTCAAGCGGTCTAAACACCCGCTTAGACTTTCGAGCCCGACTCGTTTGGTCGATCATTAGGATCCGACCAAACATATTTTGTGACCATAGTTGTATAGGGAATAACCTTCCGAGGTTATACCTTATGGTCACTTCGTTTAGTTAATTGTATGATAGGTAGTTTATATGCCTTAGGAAAATGACCAAAATGCCCTTTTACGCATAAATTCATTTTAAGCATATGTAATCTAAATTTTTACATCTAAACTGATTAGGTAACATTATTAGACATGTTAAGGCATATAATACTTGTCATAGGACTAGTTAGGCGGTTCGAACGTGTTTTACACGAAGGACGCGTTAAAGTAGCGTAAGCTACCTAAACGAGTCGTAATGGGTCGTAAGAACTTAGGTTAGGTTTCGATTTAGTATGTAGGCTTTGTTAAACCATGTCATATGATTTCCAATACTCATTTGGTTTACGAAACCTCATCCTATCCGATCTTCCAATTTAGGTCTGGTTTATTAACATAGTTACCTATACTAGGTGTCGTTTGATTACGTGATCCCTCTAGCTTTGCTTGGTTGTTATTCAAGACTTCTAAGCATTCTCAAGTGAGTACATAGTTCCCCTCTTTTACTGTTTTCAACTGTTTTGGGGTGATTCATATGTGCTAAACAAATTTCGAGTTTTCTAAATAAATGCTATGGTTTACATTAAACTACCTGAATTATTTAAACTGTTTGAACCCTCTGGAACTGTTTGATCTATGTGAATCATTTGAACTGTTTAAACCTTCTGGAACTGTTTGATCTATGTGAATCATTTGAACTGTTTGAACCATTTGGAACTCTTTGATCTATGTGAATCATTTGAACTATTTGAACCATCTGGAACTGTTTGATCTATGTGAATCATTTGAACTGTTTGAACCATTTGGAACTGTTTGATTTATGTTAATTATTTGGAAATGTTTGATCTATGTGAATCATTTGAACTGTTTGAACCATTTGGAACTGTTTGATCTATGTGAATTATTTGGAACTGTTTGATCCATGTGAGTTATTTGAACTGTTTGAACCATTGGTTAGGGAAGTGATTAGGTAACGGGGCGGGTGTAATGTGATAAAAGCATGGTGGATACGCCGCAGATACTTCCTATATATAAGTGCTTTTAACACATTATATTTCGTTGCGTTATCTAGATCACTTGGACAAGTGTTTTCAAAACGAAGTTACATTACAAGGTTTTTCTAACAATATAAACCATTCGAGTTTTATTACAAAAACGATTTACAATCTGGGTTTACATAAACAAATGTTTTTGAGTTAAGATTCACGGCATCGAGGTTTTATAAACTATAATTAATCTGTTTTGACATGGTTATTTCAATTTACAATATAAACATTTTACAAAACTTGGTTTTCTAATTATCAATTAACAAAGTTGTTTGAATTATTTTCAACATGTAAACGAGCCATGAATCTGACACTCACATAAAACCTATGTACTCGCCGGCATTTTTATGCTGACGTATTTTCATATATATTTCAGGTACCATAGTTGATGATGTTTGATGATGATATTGGTGCATGCTCACATAGGAATGGACGAGGCCTTAATGACTCAATAACAATGAAAGTCAATTTGTTCATGTTTTGTTTCTAATTTCAATACAATGTAATAAATTTAATTCAATAAAACAGAATTTCAATCCATGTATTGTGAAACAATGATTCTGTTACGACATTCCCCGACGTTTCCGCCGTGGTTTGTTGTTTTAACACGGTCGGGGTGTGACAACTTCGACTAATCAACGTTGTAATCAGTAGGTATAGTCACAAGGGACTATAACCATCGTGATTACGCTCACGTTGCAAAGTTCAAACGAACTTTGTCTTGACCAATTCATGGTCAATGCAGAAAGTCAAACATTGTTTGACTTTCTTGCTTGAATACATAACCAAGCATGAAAGATCACTTACAAAGGGTCCAAGCTTGGAGATAGAACAAAGAAACTCATGTATGAAGCCTTCAACAAGTGTGAGAGCTTCAACTTAGAGCTGATTTGAGAAGAAAGTGATGATGAGCAAAGAAAATGGCAAAACCCCATGGCTATTTATAGAAATCTTGAATCCACAAGATCATTCCATGTGTTTCTAATCAAAATCTTGGCCATACACTTGTAGTACATTGATTTGGTAGCTTTATAAACACACAAACCAGCTCATAGTTTGCAAAATCTATGGTTAAAACCAAGGGGAACAGGCTGTTTTGCAAGATACATTGAATCTGCCAGATGAGTCTGTCGCGCCCCGTTAACACTGGCCTATGCGGCCCGCGAGGGAAGTTTCAGAAAATGTCAGAATTAGTCCCTACATGCATAAAACTTGGTTTTTGATGCATTTGACCCATGTTAACCCCATTTCAAGGCTCTACAATGATGTTAAAGCATAGGGAACATGAAATATGTTTGAAAACATCTTGGATGTCGGTTCGTTTGGTTGTACAGTCACGTTATTCGGTTAATTATGATGAAAACTCGAACTGACGCGAAAACGATCCAAATTACACGACGAATGGTATTTTTGCATTCCAATCAATAAAATAAAATATTTTAATGATTAAAATTTTTTGGATGTCCGGATATGTTCAGAACGTAAGATATGCGCGTAAATTCAAATTTATGCACTTTTTGACGCTTTTAGTCCCTATTGATCAAATAAGCGCATTTTCGCATACCGAACCCCTCAAAGCCTATTTCTAAGCTATGTAAAGGATATTTAGGATATGTTTAGCTTATGATCATGTTCCGGAATGTTCACTGCTATACAAATCGGCAGACTTTTGCAGTTTGTCGCAAATAGTTCATGTGATCGAATACACTTGTTTTCGACACACCAAACCCTCCAAAACTTATTTCTAAGTTATTTAAAGGTTATTTAAGGTATGTTAATCCTATGTCACTGTTCCGGAGTCTTTGTCGCATTAAACTGATTATGTTTACGCATCAATTTGCGTATAACTTTCCAGAAAGCGATTTAAAGCTTTAAATCGAACTAGAATCAAAACGTAAAATCGTCAGACACAAATACACAAATATTGAGACCAAAACACATTGTTTTATAGATAATTGATATTGTTTTACATCGTACATCGTTTACAGAGCACAAATGTCACAATGCACTCACATAATTCTGTAGAAATCTCGTCATATTAGTCATGAGTCGAATGATTCCATTCATACCGAAAGAATTCACAACGTTTACAAGCTGGGGAAAAAATTTCTCTAGCATTTCCTGTCACACCCCAAAAACGTCACAGCGGAAATACAAAATGTAGTGGTGACAGAAGTTGGTGCCTATAAATATCTGGTGAACGATGCATTGTTAATGTTGGACATTCAACTTAATTAAAACATTATTTTAAAAACTTAAAGTTTAAAAGCACACCACAACCATAACATAGTTAAGTTGTCTTGATCCTCATGGATCTTAATACATAAGTCCCAAATCCGTTTTAAAAGTTGTCCAAATCATTATTAAACAAAACATGCATCAACAACCACAAGATACGCCAAAATTCCAGAAGCCGAACTCAAGTACCTGAAGAACACGTTAAAATCAAGTGCCAACACAAAGGAGGGTGAGTTCACATATCCAAATTATAAACAATTTGATCCAGGGAAAACTTTCTAATTATGTGCTTATTATCAAAACATCCATATAATTTTAAGAAAGTCATTTTATTTCCTTAGAAAAAATCAGAGGGTCAGTCGTCGCAAGCGTTTCCTAAAAACCTTCGAACAAAAGCATCTTCCCAAGTTTACATATTAAATTGATAGCAACAAATGTTCAGATTCGTAAGTTTGCAATACATTACGAGCTATATATTAACAATGAAGGTATAATCAAAGCTAGACAATAAAAGAATATCAATTCGTCGGTTGACTTGACACGAAGCTACCGGTCACGACAGGGTGGTCAACCCGATAGATCTATCAACAATTCAACGCGTGCAATACTTAAATGATTAAACGGAAATACTTGCGCATGCGCCCATAACGGGCCATCTATAATGCCTGCCTCATGAACAATATATATATATATCCTACAAATACTAATAAATTTAATATATTGTGTTGTACTAATTCCCCGAAGTCCCCACCGAGACATAAGCCTATATCTGATACTTATTCTCTTGAGATCAAGCAAATTCATCCCAACGTTAGATTTAAGCACTTTTAAATCTACACGGTCATTTTCTCCCAAACACCGTAATAATCCCCGTTTCTCCCCGAAACATATTTATTCATCAAAATTGTTTCTACCCGAAACATATTTATATCATCAAAACCATATATTTTCCACGAAAATATACACTTAATAATATCAAAAGTTATGTTTTACAAAAACATCTTTAATCCTTTTTAAGGCGCGTTCTTCCCCCAAAACGTCATATAAAACAGTAAAAAGAGGGGGATTAGTTACACTCACCTTTGGGTGCGTAATTATATTAGCACAATCCCACAATTGATCTACATGTCCTAATTTCCAAAGGCACGATTTAATAATCAATAATTCACCAAATACCTAAGTTTCTCCAATACTTAGAATTTTTCACATACTTCAAGACTTTCTCGAAAAGTCATTATTTTTTATTATTTTGGTGTGTGTGTATATATATATATATATGCGTTCATATATTTATTTTTTGAAGAACTTTGCAACTTGAACGATTTTATTGGTGACCCTCATTATGTTATATCCGTTAACACACACCCGTTTATAAGCAATATATCTACGATTTGCGCATCGTAATATATATATACATAAACGTGATCATATTATTAATATCGTAATATGTGTAATTTCATCAACTTATACACTTTATCATTTTAAAAGCATTTATACATGAAATAACTTATTAAGTTAACCTATGTATCATTTTCATGCTCGACAAATAAGTTACACATTTAATGCGACTTTACCGATATTCCCGCTTTAAATACACAAGTGTACATGCATAGTCTTAATCCCCGCTATCATGTCAACACTTAACATATCATTACTCACATATTCTAAATCACATAACACATTGTAACACATAAGGTTCACCCATGAACAACGCATTCTAGTGTAATTTGAATAACGCGTATTTTAGTGATTCAGTAACGTTTTTGAGCGTCGAAAGTCACGTATGACTAACCAAACACAAAGGATACTTAATATAAGTTTAAATACTTATATGTATATCAAAAATATCATTTTACTTAGTGATCTAAAATAGTTTTATAAAATCATCCGAAAAGTTGATTTTAACCGTTTTTACCGCATAGTTTTGCATCAAACGTTACTACAACCATCTCAAATCGTAATGACTTGATATTTTAACATAATACTTGTTATTTACTGAGTAAAATGGTGCTCATGCTCATGACAACTCCGATTTCATGCAAACCACATATATCATACAAGTTTCACCCATTTTACCACCTTTCAAGCTTCATGTACCACATGCAAATCTATCTAACCTATGACAAATTTTCCTATCATTATAACATTCAAATAATAATATTTTTAGTGTTCATAATCAGATTTAAACAACATTTGTCATATCATGATATTTTCATCATTTCTTGATCACAAAATCCTCATGCATGCTCATGTACAAGCTTCTAATGCATGTCATCATATTATCATCATTTCACAGGAACTTAAAAGCATCTATGCTCATATTAAATTCATGTTCATATATTCTAAAACATCTTCATCACATCATCATGTGTGTTAACATAAATGCAAGATTCACATCTTGTTATGAACATATGATTAAATTTCCCACATGCATTTGTATATACATATACATACACGACACACACACACATGTGCATACAAACATCCAAAAATTCACTTTTCATAACATTCCTTAATCATAGAACTTTCTATAAAATCATTCCTTGATCATACATGCATCAAGTTTCACATAAATCACATCATCAAAATCAAATAACATCAAAACTCAATCTCTAATCTATACACTTCAATATTTTCGGCCATGACAATACACACCCAGGTTCCATTTTAAATTCTATATAAAAATCCATTTGTTTTAGATTTAAAGTTTGTGAAATATTCCAAGATTCAAGAGAAACTTCCAACATTAAGAACAACACCAAGAATCAAGAGTATGCTTCAAACAAAAATAGTTTTTATACCTTCAAGATTCAAGTGGGTTTTTGACAAGATTTTTTTATGTTTGGAGCTTGCTTCTTCTTGGAATCGCCTTGGAATCCTTCTTGAATCTTCACCCGATCTTGAAAACAACTTGGATTCAATTTAGTTCTTACAAGAATACTTGAAATTTTTTAATATGGAGGTTGGGGAAGGAGTGTTCGGCCGAGATGTGTAGGAGAAGAAGTGAAAATTGATTTGATTTTTTATTGGGGTGAAGTGGAGTGTTTAAATCACTCTAATCATTATTACAAGTCCCTAGAGCCAACGCTTGGCAAAAGGAAGATAGAGGTGGCCCTAGGAGCCGCCACTTGCCCCTTCTCTCTCATATATACATGTACATGTACATGTACATATACATATATATATATATATATATATATATATAGGGGAGGGTTATCTTGAGAACGCTAAATATTGCAAGAACCGTGAGAACGAATGAAAAAACCAATCAAAACCAATTTTTTTTAATACAAACCTTATTGTAATTAAGATATAACATCAAAAAAAGAATTTACAACATCAAATAATTCATTTCTCGTTTCAAAATCACTCTTTTTAGATTTTTTACACATGTGTAAATATAACAGATTTACACATGTGTAAATGGCAAACTTACACATGTGTAAATTTTCTTTATTTACGAATTCACGTAAATTTAAACGTGTAAATTAAATTTCTAACATTGTATTCGAATAATAATGATAAGTGTAGAAAAAAATTTTTGAATTTGAATTGTTTTTGACTAAGTTCTCGCGGTTTTTTCATTTGTTCTCACGGTTCTCACAATATTTAGCGTTCTCATTTAAACCTTCCCATATATATATATATATATATATATATATATATATCATAGGCTTTAAACTAGGATTTTACTGATTACTGGGTATTTTAACTCGTGTTTTAACCCTGTTTTAAGGCGTTTTAATTTATTTTTATTGCTTTATAAAAATAAACTTGTCATATTGTTACTGAAATAATTATCAGTTGCCTGGACTGGCTGCGTTAATAGTATTTTGTCATATACGCGTTGTATTGTGTGGTACGCGCTTAAACTCAAAAAAATAGAGTTTCTTTGATTTTTAATTTTTTTTTCCTCCCAAACATGATTAAAAATACCATTTTAATCATAACAGTATATTTTTAGAATTTTAACACTAATCGGGCGGTCACCGATGTTCGTTTCGCATTTTGTTCGTTACGCGATAAGCGTTTAACTTAATATTGCCAACATAATTTTTAACTATGTTTGGATTTACCAACACATAAAATACCACATATAAACACAAATATCAATATAATATAGCCTTTTATTTATTCATGACATGTGTTTAGGAAACTTCGTCCCTGAAATTCTACTCTACAGGTTTTGTTTTCTCACTAGGCGGAAAGAGATGAGGATATTTATGTTGCATCTAGTCCTGTCGTTCCCAGGTGAACTCGGGTCCACGTTTAGAATTCAAGCGAAGATTGACCAGCGTAATCCTACTCCTCCTAAGCTTTTGAATTTTCCAATCCAGAACTTCTACCGGTTCTTCGATAAATCTCAGTTTATCGTCCACTCGAACCTCATCCGGGGGTATAATCAGTGTCTCATCCGACATACACTTTTTCAAGTTGGAAACATGAAACACGTCATGAACTCCACTTAAATCATGTGGCAGCTTGAGCCTATACGTGTCCAACTCGAGATGCGATTTCGAAAGGACCTATATAACGCGGGCTCAACTTTCCCCATTTCCCAAATCTAACAACACCTTTCCAAGGTGACACTTTTAGCATGATACGATCACCAACCTGAAACTGCAAAGGTTTCCTTCAGTTGTCTGCATAACTCTTTTTTCGATCTGTGGTAGCTTTCAACCTCCCCTTGATCTGGACAACCTTGTCGATGGTTTCCTGGATAAGCTCGGGTTCTTTCAATTGCTTTTCTCCGACTTCATCCCAACAAGGGGGTGATCGACACTTCCTTCCATACAAGGCTTCAAACAGAGTGGCTTTGATACTCGCGTGATAACTATTGTTGTAAGAAAACTCAGCCAACGGCAAATGAGTATCCCAACTTCCACCGAAATCAATCGAACACGCTCTTAACGTATCCTCTAACGTCTGAATGGTTCTCTCACTGTAGGATCGTTTTCAGACCCAAACGAGTCGTTCAGAAGAGTTTTTCTCAATACGAGAGGCGGAAACAAACGTATCGAGTTCAATTCAGCTAGATATTCACTTTAAATTGTCTTTTGATTGATTTGACAAAGATTTACTGCGAGTCGACACTTCGGCAGCACTTTGGTACTGAATCCGGAAAGTTACAAATGACTTGGCACATTGGGTATTTATAGGGCAGCTAATTTCGCACGGAACTACCCAAGCGAAATTACTTTCATGCGAAATCTGATTTCACACGAAATCACCACTTAATTTCGTACGAAATTACCTATGTGTAATTTCGTGCGAAATTACCTACAAATACACTTTTCTCGTTTTGCGTGCCCTAATCTGTCTAATACAATGTAAGACTCGATACAAGACGAAGTCGATAGACGTATGCACCAACAGACTCCCCCTCGAATGTTGACGAGTCTTCAGTGTCGAGTCTTCAATATTTATCAGTCTTCTCGACTTCTTCTGAAGTATCTAACAATGTAAAGCATCCTCAATCTTTGTCTTCTCTTTTTCTCTATAATCTCGACCTGGCTTTAAACTCACTCTAATTCTCTTGATCAGATCTCTTGATTCCTTAAGTTCATCAGCATTATCAACTTGCATGAACATCAGGATCTGAACTTGGTTCTACACTCTTCTTATTCCAAGATATGTGGCTGGCTCTTACAACTTCAGACTCCCCCTTAAATTTTGCTTAGGATCGAAGCCTGGCTTTTACAGAATCAGAATCGTAACCTGGCTCTCTATGACACTAGAATCAGGAACCTGGCTATCCTGC
Source organism: Helianthus tuberosus (assembly GCA_030545235.1). Classification (NCBI taxonomy): domain Eukaryota; kingdom Viridiplantae; phylum Streptophyta; class Magnoliopsida; order Asterales; family Asteraceae; genus Helianthus; species Helianthus tuberosus. Next base: position 21,758,503 of record CM060420.1, on the reverse strand, counting down.
ACAATCTCTATCACACAATAAATTTCACAAATTTAAGATTTAACAAATTTATTCTCTGCTCACCACTTGTAAACACAAAAACACCATTTTCAAGTATCATACAAAATGATTTAACATTGTTAATCTCTGATGAACCAATTGTAAGAAAACCTTTTCAAACACACTTTCCCAAACCTGTTCATCCTGTTTAGCACTTGGAATTTTGAAAATCAGCTTTCCAACATCAGTTGTCTAAAATCTTTTTGAATTTTTCAAAATTTATGCTAAAACATACTAAAATCTTTTTGGATTTTTGAACTTAGAATGAAATGCAGTAAACAAATATTTACAAACAATATATTTGTGAGTTTGTGTAAGAGGATCATATCAGTTTTTTAGACATATCACCAACACCGTTAAGCTTTAAACATTTTAAGTTCTAAACGATTCAGTTAGATTGTCAGTATACTGATCCACTTAAATTTTCACACAAAGTTCAACTGTTTCGAGATACGAGATTAATGTTTTAAGCACTTAAACTTATTCGCGTGTCCCACCTGAGAATATACTCCCGTATCCAGATCCCAATATTCAGTCTTACAGTTGAGTATACCTAAACGATATCTGTAAAGGGTTAAATGCGAGGGCCATGAGAGCTCAGGCTATTGCTTCCGCAAAATCAGAGAGATGATGGCTTCGACTTTAGGTGTGTTCCCTTTAGAGAATCTTTTCTTCAACAGCACATGATTAACATTTTGCAATGTATCATCATTTTTTGTACTGAGGGTGATGCTATATTTCAAGCAAGCATAAATTATTATACGGGGACTAGGCCATTGCTTCCGCAAAATCAGAAGTCCCAGGATAATACCCCAGATATCACTGAGTATAAAGACCTAGTATCTCAGAAAGATGGACCTTTCAAACAAGATTTCGGGGGTTACCCATATATCCGAGAGATGTTCCCCACGATATAAGTAAGTTTGAAATTTAGGTTTATATCTCGTCACAATCTACTAAATGTGCAAAAACCTACTGACACATCATCAATGAGACCGTTTATCACATTTTGATCTTCCAATTCTTTAGCATGCTGTGAATGTCCACTGATGTACTATCATTTCCTCTTTTCTTCAATAAAACTCATTTTTGATTTTATCATGTTTTTGCCTTTTTCAAATTTTCTAATGTTTTTGGATTTTCTGAAATTTCTCTAATGTTTTTGGATTTTCTGAAAATTTCTTACTCCCCCTAAAATTCAAACATATTTAAACAGAAATTTGAAAACAAACTGTACAAGTAAAATGACAACTGTTGTGAATTCCTTCAAATCGCCATCCACTTGGCATAAACAATCAGAACTCCCCCTTACAACAAACTATTTTCCCATTATGATTTCAAAACACTTAAGTTTGTTTTAATCAAATGGTTTTTCTAGAAAATTAATTTTGTTGATTTTACCACTTGTAGGAATGGGGATCAATTCATCACTTTGTTTTCTCATCCACTTGATTGAAAGTTAAATCAAGTTCAATTTAATGACCTTGAATTACCTTTTTAAAGTGAAAACCTTCTTTAACCACATGCAGGTTCACTTACCAACCATACCACTTGTAAAATATAACAATATTAAAAAAAATACTACCACTTGTAAATCGAAATTTCACAGTTGTGAACTTCTCATGAAAGATGCCGATTCCTGCTCCACTCTTACCAACCTGGAAGCTCCGACAAGTCCTGGTTTTTCAATCATCATAATAGGTTCCATCCTAGTCACAAACCTGGGATAACCTATTTTTACCTGGTTTCTTTGTTTTCTTCTCATAAAATTCCTTTACCCCTTTGACCTTCCTGTCAACCATTTTACCAAAAATATTTTGAACTTTGGGGCTAAAGGCTTTTTCAACATCAAATTCTTTCTTTTCAGAGAAAAATTGATTTGAAATTTCAATTTTACCAACTTTTTGTTTAAAATTCTCAGCCCTCAATGGTGGAAAATTGGCATCATCCATTGGTGGAACTGATGTTTCCAACTTTAACTCAAAACGTGGCTCCTCTGACTTTGTGGAATCAGATTCATCGCCTGAAAATAGCTCCTCTGATTTTGACAAATCAGAATCATTGCTAGAACTATCATCAGATTTCTTAACAACCCACTTGTGGTTGTCAAGATTTGCTTTTCTTTTGTAAAACCTTTTAGAACATTCACCAACCTCAAACTTTGAATTTTTGAAAACTTTGAATTGTTTAGTTGGTGGTTCATTCTCAACTATCTTTTCTTTCTGTTTAAGAGAAACTCCTTGTTTTGTTTGAATTGCCTTTGGACAATTCCTGGCAATATGACCAACTGTTTTGCATTGAAAACAGGTTCTTGTTTCCCTTTTCTGAGCAACATCCTTCTTCATTTCCTCTTGCTTCTTCGCAAGGAATTCTTTGTTTGATTGATTTCTGAACAATTGCTCCTTTTCTTCTTCAGTTGATGTCCCTGTAACAAAAACAGTTTTTGGTTTATAAATTTTCTCATTTTTATAATTTTTCGGTGGAATAAATCCTAATCCTTTTCTTTTGAAATTACCGTTATGGTTTGGTTTCTTTTGAAAACCTGAACCAGAACTGTAACCCTTTTTCTAGTTTAACCGTTGTTGAACTCTTGAGGTGTAAGTTCTTGGTTTTTCAGAAAGATTTACATCTTTTATTTCAGAAATATTAATTTCTGTTAGTTTGAAAACCTTTTTTATCATTTCAGTTTTAACACCTCTTATTGGAAATTCTTAATCAGAATATAATTTGTCAGAATCATTCAAAGTATATGCCACTTTGATTGGTTCGTCATTCAAATTAGATTTTGATAACAAAAAATCTTTATTGTAAACCCGTTTGTCCTTTTTTACTGTTGACTTTGACTTGTCAGACTTTAACTCTGAGTTTGACTCCGACTTTGACTCCTCGGTTTCATCGTTATCCAACACCTGATCGACCACTTTCTTTATTAATTCGGACTCATGATCAGTGTCAGACGATGTGTAAATGACATCGATGTTGTCAGGCAAATTTTCTGAAGACTCAGACTCCCACTGTAAATTGGTTGCCTTTTTAACTCTTTCTGAATTTGGATTTCGTGGAGAATATCCATTTTCAAGTGGGGGTGGACACTTGTTGTAACTGGCATCTTGTTTCTTACCAGAAATCTTCATTTCCGTATCCTTCTTCTTTTCAGAACTCTTGTCTTCAGATACTTCCTCTTCATCAAATGCTTTCATGCCTTCAATAGTTGGATAAATCATGTCAATAACATTAGAAGTACATGAGTAACTTTTTAACAATCTATTTACTCTTTCTGTTTCAATCCTTTGAGTTTCCAGTTTCTGTTCAAGCACAGCACATTTTTCAATGTAATTGTTGACCACTTTCTGCTTTGTCATGAAAGCTCCTTGAAGTGTCTTCGTAGCTGTTGCTTGTTCACTGCTTGACAGATTGTATTGATTCATGGCTTTATTCAAAACATCGTAAGATTCTTTCAATCTGTTCATGTTATGAATCAAAGTACTATTTTGTTTCTTTCCTGCTTCACAGTTTTCACATATCACCGGAATCTTTTGTGCATCAGCTTCAGCTGTAAAAACTGGAATGTCTTTGACCTTTTTCCTTATCACCGGAACTTCTTCATCATCACTGCTGACAGGTTTTTTAACTTTCTTCTTTTTCTTTTTAGCTTTTTCATCATCACTGTCACTCTCTTCCATCATTTTTAAGTGCTTTTCCATTCTCCTTGCATAATAATCATCATCATTATCACTGTCTTCAGCAACTCTAGCAACAAAAGCTTTGTGATTTCAAGTTTTGTTAGGATCATAGTCATCCCAACTGAAATTTTTCCAGCTAAAACCTTCTGGTAATTTTTCATCATCTTTATTTATCAGACATGCTTTGCTATCAGCTGAAACATATTTGTCCCAACTGAATCCCTTTATTGTCTTTTTATCATCTTGGTTCACCATACAAGATCTCTTTGATGATTCTTCGATTGTCTTTCTGGCATGTGCAGTTTGTGGTCCAATCAATGGAATACCTCTATCCAAATCAACAACAACAGGCATAGTACCTGATGATTGTCCTATCTCGAAAATCGAGTGAGGAGGAGAATCATCGTCATCTATCCAACCGTTTCTAGTATAAGCATATCGGGTGTCAACCTGACTGGCGAACGTAACAGTGCTGACAAAGAAATACGAGGTAAATGTGGCCATGTCTACGATCTGTGGGTTAGTGAGGGGTATCTCTGGTAGGACTGATCTAGGTGAAGTCTTGAATTCAGGCTCGCTATCTGAGTCGTGAATCTCGACGACCTCGTGCTCGTGCGACATCTGTGACATATATAACCGTACAAAGTAAGTGTGTGTTCAAATGAAAAATAACACATAAGGCCCAAATAAACAGATTAACACGTATGGATATAAACACGCAATGGTTTTCATACATGATTAAAATCCATGTTTTTTAAATCATTGGCTTCACAAATTTTGAAATTTTATCTCAAAATCCTTTGGTTGAAGTCTAGAGTTTCTCCCAGAAAACATCTAGTTCACTAACAACCATTAGCTCTGATACCAACTTCTGTCACACCCAAAAATGTCACAGTGGAAATATAAACGTAGCGGTGATAGAAGTTGGTGCCCATAAATATCTTGGTGAACGATGCATTGTTAATGTTGGACATTCAACTTAATTAAAACATATTTTTAAATCTTAACGTTTAAAAGCACACAACCATAACATAGTTAAGTTGTCTTGATCCTTATGGAACTTAATACATAGGTCCCAAATTCGTTTTAAAAGTTATCCAAAACATTATTAAACAAAACATGAATCAACAACCACAAGATACGCCAAAATTCCCGAAGCCGAACTCATGTACCTGAAGAACACGTTAAAATCAAGTGTCAACACAAAGGAGGGTGAAGTCACATATCCAAATTATAAATAATTTGATCCAAGGAAAAACTTTCTAATTATGTGTTTATTACCAAAACATCCATATAATTTACGAAAAGTCAATTTATTTCCTTAACAAAAATCCGAGGGTCAGCTGTCGCAAGCGTTTCCAAAAAACCTTCGACCAAAAGCATCTTCCCAAGTTTACATATTAAATTGATAGCATCATATGTTCGGATTCGTAAATTTGCAAGACATTACGAACTATATATTAACAATGAATGTATAATCAAAGTTAGACAATAACAGAATATCAATTCGTCGCTTGACTTGACACGGAGCTACCGGTCACGACGGGGTGGTCAACCCGAAAGATCTATCAACAATTCTACACGTGCAATACTTAATTAATTAAACGGCAATATTTGCGCATGCGCCCATAATGGGCCATCCATAATGCCTGCCTCATTAACAATATATATATATATATATATATATATATATATATACTACTTTAATAAGGATATAAGAAGGACAGAAAGGTCATTTAGGAATGTGTTGAAAACACACTTAATGCACAATGTACAAGATTTAAAGCACAAGAAAACACAAATAATTTACCCTTCACCCGGATCATCATCAACCGTCTATTTTTTTCACTTTTTCACTCGGATCAAGATCTGGACGGCTGATATTTACTTCACATGGATCAACCTTTCCATTCCCTCCTTTCTCTCTCTCTCTCTCACACACAACTCGCACATCTCACAAACTTCATCATCATCAGACCTTCTCTCTCTATCGGCGACTCAAGAACATGACCAGATCTGTGAGGATCGATGAAGGTCTGCACGTCGGGGGCTTGTAAGTTTATACTTCCTTATGCATCTTTGAAATTCGTTTTTTAGGGTTTCAAGGATCAAGTTACCCAATTGAATCTGAGCCTAAAAAACTATTGATTTGTTCAGGTTAATCTATTTTATATAATGTTTGGTTTTGTTTAACTTTGTGCAACTTATGTTTCTTAAAAGTTAACTAAGGTTTCGTTTTGCATTTTTTTTCTGTACTAGAGTTTGGTGTGCAGGTAGTTTCTGTTACAACTCCGAGATCAGCTATGGAGGTGATGCGTTGCACGCATAATCGCACTTTGAAACCTTGTACAAATTGTTCCAAATCCAAACAAACAAGGGTTTACTTATAAATCGAAATGGGAACCCTGTGGAATCTCCAGTTAAATGGAGTGGAATCGTTCGATTGTGAGTGACATCAAGTACAACAATTTGAACAAAGGGCACTCATCTGATGGTAATTTGAAGCTTTTTTCTTTAATTTTATATTTTCTTATTGATTTTATGTGCTCAAATTCAAGTCTCCAACAGCAAAAAGCGTCTTTTCTTCTACCTTAATCTCGAAAAGGTGAAACCTAGGGTTCTACTTTTGTATTTTGGAATCTCAATGATGTGTTATTGGAGATTGGTTTTGTTTAAATGCAGAGATATAAGCATAAACATGACAAAGTGGAACATGATGCGGTCAAGATCCACTACAAAAAAGATCGCCATTGAGGACTGAAAAATCAGTCTCTAAAACTCCTAAATCAGTCCCTAATGGGTATTAGGGACTGATTTTGTGAGTCCCGAGTCAGTCCTAATTGCTTAGTCCTATATACTTTCATTAGTAACTAAAATTCAGTCCCGATTGTATGACACCAATAGGGACTGACATTCAGTCTTCTATACACATAAAATCAGTCCTCAATCTATGTTGTCATACAACATCATTTCAGTCTCGAATACATTTCGTCGGTAACTGAAAATCAGTCCTTGATACTAGGTCTTTCAGGGACTAAAAATCAGTACTTAAACCTTGTCTGTTTTGTCCCAAATACATTTAATTAGCTTCGGGTTCCATGACAATTCAATCTCTAATAAGACATTGTAGAGACTGAGAATTACTCCCTGATAACATACCATTTCATTCCTTAATATATTTTATTAGGGACTGAAAAATAATCTTAGATATCATCTTATTTAGTTTCGAATATATTTTTTGGGGACTGAAAATGTGTATCTTTTAATAACTTTTTCAGTCCTGAATATGTTCTTTTAGAGATTGAGAATCAGTCCATGATAACATACCAATTTTAGTCTTCAATTTATCTTTTAGGGACTAAAAAATAAACTTGGATGTCATTATTTAGTCTTGAATATGCTTTTTTAGAGACTGAAATTTTGTATTTTTAAGAACTTTCAATACTACAGAAAAGACCATTTGTGACCGTCAAAATGGTCACAAAACAGTTGCAAATGCCCTTTCGCAATTGCCTTGCGACCGATTTTGGTGGTCGATTATACCTTGGTCGGTAATCATCTTTGCGACCATTTTTTGCGATCGAATGGGTCTTGCGATTGATTTTTCAACCAAAATTACGATAGCAAATATAGCGACCAAATTGGCAACCGAATAGAATAGTTTCTGCCACCGATATTGTGATCGAACTTTTAACAACCGAGCTTGCGACTGAACTTTTTGCGACGATTTTCGTAACCGAGTGCTACCAACAGCAATGGCGACCAGACATTTTTTACAAATTTTGCGACTGATCTGTTGGTAGCTAAATTTGTGATCAAATCAATTAACTACTGATTTTATAACCGCTTTAGCAACCACATTTCAATTCAAACTTGCAACCATGGTTTTGGTCAAACTAAATTTTGTGAAAATAGATAGAAAAAAATATTGATTATTTGCTGATTATAAATTCTAATACTAAAATCAATTTATTCTATAACATCACAAAATTGTAATGGTGCATAAAATTACTCAAACATTCAAAACTCATACGATGACCTCAAAACCAAACAAAGCTACATAACAAATTAATATATTATTGCCTGAGAATTTACAAGGTAGAAAGAAAGTAATGAACCAAAAACAACATTCATGAACATCTTTACGTATGTTGCTATACGGTTGCCTAGATTTGCATTTCATGAAACAGTTTATTTACCTGTCAGTTTTCATGGATACTTATGGTCGAAAACTGTAACTGCAATCAACCACATATCAAATGATATGCAATAGTGGCATTTATGTCCTAATATGTAAATGAAAACTTCCATACGGCCATTCAAGTTGTTGCATAGTAGGTAAACCTGAAAATTTAACAATTTACTCATCATTAAACATCATAGTAGATTCAATATGTAAATGACTATACAAACTAATAAAAAAATGACAAGTATTTAAAGGCTGAATAGCAAGGATCGATTCAGTAGACCCATACCTACATTTTCGATTTAACCATGTTCCTTGTTGCGGACAACAGTCTTAAGATCAGAATCACATCGTTGAATGCATTAAATAGATGATGTCTCGAACACGCAAAAACAACGGAATCGGAATCAGTTGTACCTTCATAATACGAGGGTGTTGGGTCAAATTAAGAACGTGATAGAACTCTTCTCTGCGATTAACAAGTCCAGAAGCTTTAAGAGAGCAAAATCCACAAAAAAAAAAATTATAAGTTTTGTCAAAACACCAAATTGCTAAGTTACCTGAGCAGCAATTTCTTGGGAAATAGAAGCAAAACCAAGATCGAATTTTGGGAGGCAAGTAAAGATGAAACGGTTTTGGAGATGGAAGATACGAAAAGGCTCATTCTATACGCACCCCCCCCCCCCTATTTCCTGATTACACCCCCTTGTGAGAGGAAAACTGTCGGTCCCACGCAGGCCCCACCTGTAAGTATGTGAGAGGAGGGGGTGAAAAAAGTAAATAGGGGGGTGCGTATAGTAGGACCCGAAGAAAATATGAATCGTCAATTAAGAAGAAGCGAGAATAAAAGAAATGGGAGAAAGCGGGAATAAGTTTAAATGAAAAAAGTGGGGCGGAAAATAATAAAACGAGGGAAAACAGGTGAAGTACAAATTTCACGGAAAAAATCAAACTTATTTAATGAGATTTATTATGGAACAGGATCAGGAGAGAACGCCTCAAATTGTGAGAATGATGAGAACGATTTTCAGCCACAAGATTTTAGTGGTTTGTAGCTGAGTTTGATGCGTTGACATTTTTTTGTAAATAATATGGGCATTGGAACTACCAGGAGGGGTAAAATAGGAAGATCCAAACAAAGGTGAACATGCTAATCACATGTCATTTTCCACCATCATATTTAAACGACAATAATTTTTTTATACGTCATTATTTTTCGAAAAAAATTACACCATAAAACTCAGCGTTTTTTTATCTTTCCAACGAGTATACTATTGATATACTTTTCGAAAAAAAATTAACTGGGTTTTATGGCGTTTTTCTGAACTCAGTGTTTTATAGCGTTTTAGACTAAATATTTTCATAGCGTTTTTCTGAACTAGGTGTTTTATGGCGTTTTAGACTAGGTATTTTCATAGCTTTTTTCTGAACTAGGTGTTTTTATGGCGTTTTAACTAGGTATTTTCATTGCGCTTTTCTGAACTGAGTGTTTTATGGCGTTTTCAACTAAGTTTTTTCATGGCGTTTTTAACTGGGTATTTTCATGGCGTTTTTTTGAGTTGGGTGTTTTTATGGCGTTTTATTTGAACACCCAGTTCATGTGAGTGAGTTTTTTGACAATATTACCCCTTAGTGTAATTTAGCATCAATGCCACATGTCACCACCAAAATCGTTCTCACCGTTTTCATATTTTTCACCGTTCTCTCTAAATCCTGACCCTATATATATACATATATATGTATATGTATATGTATATGTATATGTATATGTATGTAAGGGACCGCTAAAATGAGAACCACCTCGAGTTGTAAGAACCGTGAGAACTACACCGTACGGGGCGAGGTGGACCAAATTATTTTTTCATAAACGTAGATGCGTGTATTATAAACACATTTGAAAAAAAAAATTCAAAAAAAAATTGTCGTGTGTGTAGTTTTGAGCACTACAAGTTTGTGTTTACGGGTACCGTAAATCCTACCGGAAAATTTACGGTACCCGTAAACACACACTTGTGGTGCTCAAAAACTTTTTTTTGAATTTTTTTTACAAATGTGTTTATAATACACGCATCTACGTTTGTGAAAAAAAAATTGGTCCACCTCGCCCCATACGGTGTAGTTCTCACGGTTCTTACAACTCGAGGTGGTTCTCATTTTAGCGTGATTCTATGTATATAATTATAAGTATATAAAGAATTAAAGATCATAAATAAGGTATTTTAAAAGTGTATCGATTAATATGCGAGCCTTGGAACGGTAAGGTTATTGTCATTTGGCTCAAACGTCAAGGGTTTGGGTCGTGGATATAGCCACTTACATAAATACAGGATAAGGAAGCGTAAATGATACTCGACACCCCTTAGACCCCACATATGTGTATGGTTGTTCAAAAAGCTCGTGGCTTGGAGCTCACTCGGATTTAATTCCGTAAATGCTCGCTTAATATGGCTCAGTATGAAACTAAGTCAAGCCAACTTGACTCGGTTCAAAAGCGAGTGAAGCTTGGCTCGGTTTGTAACAAGCCTAAGTGGGCCGATTTGGCTCGCTCGTTAGCTCGGATTATTTTACTTTTAATATATATTATTTTTATATACATGTAATATATTATAAGAATTTGGTTATTATCTGCAAGTTCTTAGATTTGTAATTGAAATCAATGTCATATTTGCGGGTTGACTAGAATGGAAATAAATCTATATTCTAATTCGTTGAAATTTGAAAATTAATTTGTTGGTAGAACTTAATTTTGTTGAACCTATTTTAGATATTGATATTTTGAAATATTGAATTTTGAAAGTTATGCATTAATTCTTTTTTTTTTATTATTATTCTAGCCTAACCAAGTCACGCTCAAGCTTAAATTTTCAGATTGGTTTCAAATTTGCCCAAAGATGTCTAAATTTGACTAGGGTTATGGGATGTTTCAATTGTGGAGAATAGATTTATTTTTATAACTCAAAAAACCTCGTTTCTTTATGTAAAAATAGGCTCCTCGCCTCGCGCAAGGAACATAAGCCATGTTGATCGCGTGGCGCGGCCATGCCAAAGTCAAATCCAGTCAAATCTCCTCCTCGCGTCACCTTTTCCTCGATTTTTGTGCCAATTCAACTTTCGATCTCCCGTCCGGTACTCGGTTTTCTCAATATATGGCTCGTTATTTCGCCCTTTTCAGCTATCTACATCACCCGAGACCCGGAAAACACAAACTAATCAGTAATATACACATTCTACCTAAAAACAACGCAACTAGTCATTGAATTGTCATTTATAAGAGGTTATCATAAAAAATCTAAATGGAGAGAACATATTAGTGACTGGAATTTAGTCTCAAATAAGGTGACTGAATATTAGTGACCCATAAAATTGCACCATTCTAATTAATAGGGGCACTTATTTGGGACTGAAGTTCTGTAACCAATAAGTTTCCATCAATAAATTTTTTTATGACAAACATATTTGTGACTAAAAGTCTGTTTCAAACAAGTGGTCAAAGTATTAGGGACTGAATATCAGTCACAAACATCAGCCACAAAGAAACCAGTCTCTAATATAATCTATAACAGATAAACTAGTCTCGGATACCATGCATCCGAGATTTATATATCAGTCCTCCATAATTTAGTCCCTAGGTGTAAGGATATTAGTAACTGAATAACAGTCACAAACATCAACCACAAAGAAATCAGTCTCTAATATAATCTGTAACAATTAAATTAGTAACGGATACCATGCATCCGAAACTTATAGATCAGTCCTCCATAATTTATTCCCTAGGTTTAAAGATATTAGTGACTGAATATTAGTTACCAATAAAATGACGCCAGTTTTATTATCGGGGGCACTTATTTGGGACTGAATTTCAGTAACCAATAACTTTCCCTCCAAAATTATGGTTTGACAAACGTATTTGTGACTAAAATTCAGTCTCAGCTAAGTGGTCAAAGTATTAAGGACTGATTATTAGTCACGGATATCAGTCACAAAAAAATCAGTCTCTAATACAAGTAGTAACAGAAAAATTAGTCCTTGATACTATGTATCCGAGACTGATAGATAAGTCCCTCATAATTTAGTCCCAAATGATCAATTTTCTTGTAGTGATCTGTTGCTAATCCATCTACTAGCCCAGTCTCTTGGGTTGGGTATTCTGGATCAGTTATTCATCAATCAATCAGTCCAAATACACAACTGCACCATCAGAGGCTTGACAGTGAATACATGGATCAAGTATATTTATGAGTGTTCATTGTAGATTTATGATTGTTTTAATGTGTCTTCTTGTATAATAATTGGATAACATTCAAGCGCCTAACTTTTTGTAATGATCCAATGCAGGACTGGGAGCATCAACCATATTTAACTTTGTAAGGATTGTGTGTTTTTGTTTATACAAAAGTCTAATTTACCGAAAACACCACACTTGCATATAGGATTGTTTGTGTGTTTGTTTTTTGGTTTATACAAGGGATTTATCTCAAAATTTGTTGTTTTTTATTTTATTTTCTAGATTATATATTTATATTGATTGAATTTTTGTGAAAAAATGTTTGTTTGGTAAGTTTTGGTTCTTTGCTGGATAGGTGGACAGGAGACACACTGCTGAAAGATAGGTTTTCTACCCTGTTTTCGTGGGAACAAAATAAAGACGCATCAGTTACGATGCGGGCTGGGGTGTGGGAGTGGATACGGCCTCCATCTTCAGCCCCGGAGCTTCTGCAGCTGAGTAACATGAATGCGGGTGTTTCGAGTGCATCAAAACTGACTTTAATGTTCCTATTCCGAACACAATTTCTTATTGAAGAGTATTACAGTTCACAAAGATTGAGTGTTGTTCGGTTCATTTGGTATTCCTTTCCTAAATCAAACCAGAAATTGGAAGCATAATCAGGAAGAAGAATCAATCAATGGCACCTTTGAGTTCCGATCACCACCAACGTCTATGGCGCCTTTGAGTTCCGATCACCACCAACGTTCGTATCCTACGGTCTGTAGACACAGTAAGTTCATTCATGCTGGTCACATGTTTTTATATACGTATTTATTTATATTTGTATTTATATTATATTTGTATATGATATACTCAGATAATCCGTCTGAAAAGGATATCAACCAGGAACTCTGGTTGTTTTCAACTCGGATGCATCATCGATATCCAGTGATGATCTTCGTCATAATTTGCAGTTTATGGGGAACTCACAGTTTATATCAGATATATTTAAAATTTGAGAGTACTTTTTTTTCTATCTGCAACATTTTTAGTGGGTCTCAATCGCATTAAAACAGTTTCGTTCAGAAACTGAAAGAGTAACTTTTATTAAAGTTGAATAATTAATCCGTTTGAGCTGAAAAGTCAAATAGCTTACCAAAGGCGAGTCCAAAAAGACCTTTGCACCCTTAATTATATGTTTTTCAAAAGCAGGTGTGAACTTTTTTTTTAAAACGCAGAATAATGCTTGTCACAACTGTAACACATATTTTATGCAAAAATTCACGTTTTCATGGAAATCAACTTTGTAAATAATGATTAGGTACTCGGGAATGCTAAAGGGGCGGTAGCAGTTGTTATCTCGATACTTCTTTTCAGAAACCCAGTCACGGTTGTAGGTATAGCTGGTTACTCGATGACGGTTATGGGGGTGGTTTGGTCGCTTATGGAGAAGCCAAGAGGAGATACTCATACCAATGATATTTGCAGCCAGTCACCTTTTTCATGTGGGTCTGTGATTAAAAATGGCAGGAAGGCAAACATGTTTTTTAATTGTTATTATCAGATTTGACGAGCGTTTATGAAATCGTAATTTATGGTTTATGTGTTTAAGAAAATTTTAGATGACAACAAATTATTCTAATGTTTATACAGTGTTTGGCTTGATGCAACAGTTGAGTCTAGCACTAGAACAGGATGAAACTCGACCCCTCTAGCACCAAGTTGGTTCAAAACATAATTTCTAAGCAAATGTATTATTTTATTTTCAGGTATGACTTGTGTGTTCAAGAGAATGGCAAAGGAAGTCATCTTATGCACCTTCTTCACGCTCAAAACGATATGGGATCTTCTAGAAATGTAATGTAAAGTAATAAAACGCTAAGGTAGCATTTGGTAAGAGGTAAAGGAGGAAGGAATGGAATAACCCATTCAAAGGTAATGAAAATAGGATTGTTTGGTTGATTAATGGAAAGGAATCAAGCATTACATACATTATTACATTCCCTCAACCGGTGCGTAGTTCGGCTGCAGAAACTAAGGTATAGACTGGCTTCCTTTGTGATCAAGAGAAATTGTGGAACACTTATTCGTGTCTTATAGCTTCACGCAAAGTGTTTGGCAGTTAGTCTCGCAATGGTGCAAGGCCGGTTCCGTATACGCTTTTGGATTCAAGGACCTACTGGAATTATACGAACATACGGGAGGTATTTGGAGGCAAAGAAGGTTTTTTATGCGGTGTGTTTGACTGCTATTTGGTGCATATGGAAGTGCCGGAATGAGACTGTTTAGACAATGACAATGCACTATACAGAAAATCCTGGATGATATTAAGGCACGCTGTGGATCAAAGCAAGCAAACTAGAGCTGGGAGATTTGGTGTGGTTACAACTTGTATAGAATAGGATGGTGAAAATGTAATCTGTAACTTTTGGTGATCCTCTAGCGTTGGCGATTTAATAAAACTTCCTTTGGCCTTTAAAAAAAATTGATGGGTTATTAATTTCCTATAGGCATTCATTGTAATTCTTGAACTGATTTCAGCAAAAAGTATATTGTGAAATTATTATATGTGTTTTTATATGTATGTATGTATGTATGTATGTATGTATGTATGTATGTATGTATGTATGTATGTATGTATGTACGTATGTACGTATGTGTGTGTTCTTAGACCGTGGGGTATGGTGGGGCATGGGTTGACACGTGGACTTCGAGCCCCCCCCCCTGTGAGTGACGTTGGGTCGGTATGGCCGGCGTGGCTAGCATGTGTGGGTTGGCCAGTTTTATAAAAATTAAAAAAAAAAGCCTAAAATTAAAAAATACACACAAAATTAAAAAAAAGCCTAAAATTATTATTAAAATTTCCTAAAATTTACAAAATTCTACAAAAAAAAAATATATATTACAAAATTAAAAAAAAAAGCCTAAAGCGTTAGGTAGATTTCGAACAGGGCGAGCTTGTCAAACGGCTTCCGCTCCTTGCCCCGAAACTCGATGTTGGCCACCGCCACCCGGTCGTCGTGACTTATATCACCGCCCGGGACGCTGTCGTAGTAGGCTTTAAAACGGTCGAGCTTCGGTCGTAGCTCACGCCACTTGTGTTGGCACGCGTTTAAATTGTGTCGGTCGTTCCCCACGTTCTGCCGGTAGCTAGCAAAAGCTTCCGGCCAGTAACGGGTCTCACCAGGTTGGCGGCCCTTCATCGCGTCCACGGCGCTCATGACAAGTGCTAGCTCTTCCTCGTGCGTCCAAGAGGCCATTTATCAAGTGTGGGTAGCGGGTTCGGGTAGCTGGAGTGAAGGGTTGGGGTAGCGATGTGGACAGACGGTGGGGTGGGGGGTTTATAGTGACTTGGGTGAACCGTTTGGCTTGGCCGTCACACAATAACCACCAAACGCCATCACGAAATGACCAATCGCCGCACACCGCTGATTCTCCGCTGCTGAAGAAGGCCGCAACCAACCCTCATGTTCTGCTACACTGCCACCATCGTCGACTCAACAAAATCGAAAACTACATCCCCGTACATAGCCCTAAACTCACCAACCTAAGTGATATGTTTCCCGCAGCATCGCGCGGGTAAACGACTAGTGTATATATATATATATATATATATATATATATATATATCTTACCAATACTAATAAATTTAATATATTGTGTTGTACGAATTCCCCGAAGTCCCCACCGAGACATAAGCCTATATCCAATACTTATTCTCTTAAGATCAAGCAAATTCGTCCCAACTTTAGATTTAAGCGATTTTAAATCTACATGGTCTTTTTCTCCCAAACACCGTAATAATCCCGTTTCTCCCCGAAACATATTTATTCATCAAACCTATTTCTACCCGAAACATATTTATATCATCAAAACCATATATTTTCCAGGAAAATATACACTTAATATAATCAAAAGGTATGTTTTATACAAAAATATCTTTAATCCTTTTTAAGGCGTGTTCTTCCCCCAAAACATATACATAACAGTGAAAATATGGGGGTTTAGTGACACTCACCTTTGGGTGCGTAATTATATTAGCGCAATCCCACAATTGATCTACACGTCCTAATTTCCATAGGCACGATTTATTAATCAATAATTCAGAAAATACCTAAGTTTCTCCAATACTTAGAATTTTTCACATACTTTATGACTTTCTCGAAAAGTCATTATTTTTTATTTTGTTAGCGTAATTATATATATGCATTCATATATATATATATATATATATATATATATTAAGAACTTTGCGATTTGAACGACTTTATTGGTGATCCTTATTATGTTATATCCATTAACACACCCGTTTATAAGCAATATATCTACGATTGTGCGTCGTTAATATATATATATACATAAACGTGAACATATATTTAATATCGTAATACGCATAATCTTGTCAACTTATATACTTTATCATTTTTAATGCATTTATACATGAAATAGCATATTAAGTTAACGTATGTGTCAATTTTCATGCTCGACAAATAAGTTACCCATTTAACGCGACTTTACCGATATGACCGCTTTAAACACACAAGTGTACATGCATAGTCTAAATTCCCGCTATCATGTCAACACTTAACATATCATCATACACATATTCTAAATCACATAACACATTGTAACACATAAGGTTCATCCATGAACAACTCATTCTAGTGTACGTTGAAAAACGCGTATTTTAGTAATTCGGTAACGTTTTCGGGCGTCGAAAGTCACGTATGACTAACCGAACACCAATTAAACTTAATATAAGTTAAAATACTTATATTTATATCAAAAATATCAGTTTACTTACTGATCTAAAACAGTTTTATAAAAATCCTCCGAAAAGCCAATTTTTAACCGTTTTATTACATAGTTTTGCATCAAACGTTACTATAACCATCCAAAATGTAACGTCTTGATATTTTAACATAATGCATGTTATTTACTGAGTAAAATGGTGTGCATACTCATGATAACTCAGATTTCATTCAAACCACATAAATCATACAAGTTTCACCCATTTTACCACTTTCCATAAGATCATCATATCGCAAGAACTTAATGCATCTATACTTATCTTAAATTCATGTTCAAATATTCAAAGACATCTTCATCATATCATCATCATGTTAACATAAATTTTTGCAACATTCTTTCATTTATATACTAACTAACAAAACCCACATGTGCAAGTACTTGCAAAAATCAACACACGGTCAAATCAACTTTGAAGCAATAACAAAACCCCTTTTGCGCAAATGGAAATGTCGTTTCGTGTGAATCGAGAATGTCAGGTTCATGCGGATGTGACAATTGTGAACAAGCAACCAACTATTATATTGGTTCGTGCGAACTGGACTTGTCAGATTCGTGCGAATTGGACAAGTCAGGTTCGTGCGTACGTATTGTTACAATCTCAGACGAAGGCACAACTCCAAGTTACGTTTTTCATGGTTTTTCCAAAAAAAATTGTGAATTAGTTCGAATTTTGATCTGATTCTTTCAAGGATTGATTAAAACATGTTTTGGCACAATATATTTAAAAATCAGTCAATTTTGTCCATGAATTCGACGTTAATTTTGCGTTTTAAGTTTGAAGAAGATGTGTACAAGAAGAATGAGTAGAAAAATTATGAAATCAAATTCAAATCTGCTCAAATCTACTTGAATCTTATGTCTTCAGTATATGAAACCGATCTCCAAGCTCTGATACCACTTGTGAGGACCGTTTTGGTGCTCCAGAATGCTCCGACTGGCTAGTTTGACTTCGTATCTCGTGCGGAATCCGGGTACGGAGGTGACGTGCACAATAACAAGCTAATTAAACTGATTTCTATTGGTTGTTTGAACATACAAAACTGTGAAACCAAATGGACAGAGTTTCCTCTCTCTAGTCCACCAAAAAATTACAAATGACAAGACATGACCACCTATTTATAGACAGCCCCATCCGCACGTACCTGTTAGGACGGATGCGCACCAACTACGGATGGCACTCTAAGTGCAGACCGGCCATCCGTGCGGATGTGCTTTACACTACAAACTTTGTGTTGTCTAACCTAATCAAATACATTTGACACTTATGTCAATGATTGACGGAAGCGATAGACATAGTGTATTCACAATGAGTATAAATTACTGTTCACTTTTCACGCATCTTATTTGTCCACGAGTTACTCTATGCAACAAATTTTCTTTTCTTTTTTGGTTTTATTCCCCTACACCTGTACATTGTGTGAGTCCACCTAAAACTACATGCTCGCCTTCATCTGCATTCTCGCACACCGACAATGGTAAGGGTTCAGACGCTAAGTAGCGTAGACGAGATGTCAACTAGAAAAAGAGAGAGACGAAAGGGAGATCGACACGATGGTGGTGGGAAGAAGTCGGAGGGTGGCGGCGGACAACGGTCACTTCTAGCGTACGTTGTGGTCGGCGGAGATAATAAAATGTTGTGGTTAGCGGTGGTGGTGTAACGTGGGGGTCAATGGTTGTGTTTAGACTAGAAGTCGGGTTGCCAGGGGTCGATAGGCAACCAGCTATAGACAGAGTTGGTGTGATTTCTGGCTAACAAACCTGCAGTCCTCAACTACATAAGAAGATTGTATATTATATTTCAAATGGAAAAGGCAGCACTTGCGCATGCGAAAGTGTCTGTAGGCCATAGTTATGTGTTTAGCCGAGTAGGATTTGCAATTCAAAAGGGGGTGGCGGCGCAACTTGTTGCCCGTCTACCAACTCATGATTTGTAATTTGCTCTAACCTTCTGATATTAAATCATAATATATGTAAAAAAAAGTATTATATAAAAAAAATATTGATGTTTAAATAATGGAAAATAATTATATAACTTTCGTTACATAGTTCTATTACTTATTCTCTTTTAATATTATCAATTTTCTTTGATAGATTTAAAATAATAAAATGTTAAAATTTTGGTGCGTTTTGATTTAAAACCTGGCGGTTCTTTTTTTTTAATCTAAATATCTTTACGGTTTAATTTGAATTTTAATAAAACGTATATAGGTTATAAATTTATTACTATGAAGCTTTTTTAGTTTTCTCATTCCCTTTTTTACGTGTGTTTTGTTAACGTTTTCACTTAGTTATTCTTTTCAACGATAATGTTTTACGTTTCGTTCTAAATTTGGTGAATTAACAAGTCGCAACATGCATGCGTGATTCGACATTTTTGCGTCTATTTTTTGTTTGGTTTGAAGCAGCAATGCACGGGTCTTGAGTACGAGTTTCAAATTTGTTTTGGACTGCATACTCTCTGACAACACCACATAGATTTTTACATATTTCCCCCTCCTAAGAAGCTTTATTACGTATTTTCCCAACCTATAAATTTAATTACATATTTTCGCTTTCTAAAGAAGCATTTTTACATATTTCCCAAATCTCTACATTTTTATTACATATTTCCCTAATTTCTAAATTTAATTACATATTTCACATTCCTAAATCTCATATATTACATATTTACCCATTTCATTAAAAATACTCTTATAGAATTACTATTTTACCCTTAATGAGTTTATTAAATGAATAACTACAATATAGAGTGAGGCATTGGTGGGCAGTGATAGGAGACCCAGGGAAACCTGCGTTCGATCCTTGAGACAAACGGGTTTTACTGGTAATATACTGTCGTGCCTACGGGCGGGTGGGTTACTAGGTTTTCCCCGGAATTGGTGGTGGACTCGGGTTACTCTCGGAGTACTCCGTTTGTCCAGTGGGTGCCCGAGAGTGCTCAGGATTGATTTGTTGGCCGTTCAAAGAAAAAATAACTACTGTTATGAATGCATCCATTATTTAGTGACTACCCACATTTCTAACTCCCATGTCACAATTATGTTTGTATTAATGTTATAGCCTTTATATAGTGGCTCATGTATTTTGCATGACAATATATCAATAAGAAATTTATCTCTTGTACTCCCATTCCCTTCTATACATTGCTAATAGGTTCTAGTTATTACACAACACGTTATCAGCACGAATTGCTTTTGAAGTTGGATTGTATCAACACAAGACACCATGTCGTATCAACGTTGGCGAAAGAGATAAAAGACAAAATTGTTGATCTGGTATGAAAACCCTTAATTGTTTTAATTTTATTTCCTTTTTTCTCATCGATTGTTGGTATGATAAAACTCTAATATTAACTTACGCTTTTCTTGATATTTTTTATTGGTTATGATTTAAGATTAAAATTATCATGACCAACATTGATATCATCCTTATTTAACCAGGATCATAATGTTTTTACTTCTTTGTTTACTTTCCTATGTGTTAACGTATCTGAATAGTTTTCTTTCACAAACAAACACCTACGAAAAACATTGAGATGTGAAGAAAAGAAAGCAAAAGTAAACTAGAAACACAATGGGTTTTCCAGTTTCTCTAATTGATTATTTACAATATTCTAACTAATTTCTTACAGATCTTGGTTATCTCCCTTTTATCATTAAATATTTTATTGGATTTCAAGGGAAGTTTTGGTACACTAAACTGAATAGGTATGTTTCATTAACGGTTTGAAAAGTTGAAGTATCTAGTGAATTTATGTGTTAAATTTAGTTGTCCCAAATATGCAATATATATTTAAATCTCCACAATTGGTTATTTTGAAACTACTCTAAAGATTTTAATAATATAATTCTACTTGTATGTCAACTAACTCTTGGAAGATTTAGTTTTGGCTTTTGAATTGTAATCGATTTATTACTTGTGGGATAAATTGCTTTTATTATTATGGTTATGAGTTTTGATATCATTATGTGCTTTTATTATTATGGTTATGAGTTTTGATTGGTCCATTAATTAGTTTTTGGGGTTTCAAAGAGACATTACAAATTCTAAATCATTATGTACTTTTATTATTATGGTTATGAGTTTTGATATCATTATGTGTTTTTATTATTATGGTTATGAGTTTTGATTGGTCCATTAATTAATTTTTGGGGTTTCAAAGAGACATTACAAATTCTAAATCATTATGTGCTTTTATTATTATGGTTATGAGTTTTGATATCATTATGTGTTTTTATTATTATGGTTATGAGTTTTGATTGGCCCATTAATTAGTTTTTGGGGTTTTCAAATAGACATTACAAATTCTAAATCATTATGTGCTTTTATTATTATGGTTATGAATTTTGATTTGTCCATTAATTAGTTTTTGTTATTAGTATTTAGACAATTTATGATGAACTACCAAAATACAATTGGTATTAAAAGGTGATGTCTAATAGTTCTATTTGAAAATAATCATTAGTGCAATTCTGTTAATGAATTTACAATAATGCACATGTTTATATGATAATATGTTATAATATGACAACTACTTAGTCAACTTTGTTGTATATCATTGTTATTGCAATTGTATAAGCCCTTTAGTTGCTATTAGATATTTAAATATGTGATTTGATTCTATAAAATATTTGTGTGTTAAAAGATATTATTTGCAAATTAACATGACACAAAAATTCTCAAGATGTCTGTTATATTTTCTTGAGCAACAAAATTTATTAGTATAAGAAAGCTTATTTACAAGTAATAAAGATTCATATGTTATTATATGATCAAGAAAGTTGATAGTGACTTTTGTTTATGTTTTAAATTATAGTGACATAATATAAAGTGATGCATTGTATAATCATCACTTTTACATATTACCATAAACCTTTTTAATAGTGTTCTTGATATATTTTAATATTCAATCATGACAGTAAGGCAAGTTAATTATATGTATTTTATTATATTGTATTTGATGAGAAGACATCTTATATCAATTATATATTGTACAATTTGACTTTGTACATTAATATGCCATTGTTTATGTATATAAACAGTCTTCAATGAAGCAGCTAAATTAAAGTTGTGCATATGATCACACGTTATAAATATGATTGAATGGTGATCAAGATTTATTTATAATATGACATTCGAAGTTTCAAACTCACTAAAGCTTATTGTAAAATTATTGATGCTTGTAAGATTTTGGGTTGATAAATCTTAATGATTCGGTCATATAATTGATGTTATGTGGTGAAAAGATTAGTTATACATGTGGAATAAAACAATTTCCACTTGTCAAACCTCAAATGCGCTATTGATATATAAGGTTTGAAACAGTCACTAGGAAAGTTTTCTAACTCTATTCCATTCCTTGAAGAGAATGTGATGAGAAAAATATATATCATAATCCATTAAGCAAAAAACAATTTCCATCGTCAAATATCATTAATTGTTAAAGAATATATATAAAGTTTGAAACAACAAGCATGAAAGTTCTGTGGTTCTAATCCATTCCCTAATATGAATGTGATGATGATCAATTCAAAGGTTATGATCATATACATAACTATGAAAATTGTAATGATGCCACCATAAATGTTGTATGGGAGTATAGCAAATATGGCCAGAAGACTATATTAGAAGTTACTAGAAATGATACTAATTTTCCACAATATTCCATTAAATCAAATGTGGTGAGTAACCAGAAGTTACTAGAATATTTATACGTTCACCACATGGCATGACCAAATAGGTCATCAAGATAGCATCATGATATGCTAAACAATCAAACATGCTAACCGGCACCTTAGCAACTCTAAGTAATCTAAAAACATTGCTCCCAAAATGCCTTATCATATGTCTAGTTAGTTTTTTTTTTGGGCAAATAAATTTTTATGTCCTTCCAAACAATAAACTCCTACAAACAATCCCTCTTATATGGGACCATTGAAATGTACAGTTGTGTGGATTGTGGCATTCATACATGGTTACATATGAGTTTTTAGCTACCCGTATGTAGCATATGCCCAACACTATGGAACGTTTTTTTTACATGGTTTAACACTGTTCTTTCACAACCCAATTGTAGGGATCATTGTTGGGCACAATGTGAAATATAGTGAGAGGCATACGTAGTTGAGACGGAATTCGTCGATTGATTATATCAATTCAAAACCAACTGCTTATCACAAATGCTCCCCATTACAACTGGTCTCCTGAAGAGAACCAAGTTTCTATTTTTTTTTATATTTTGTTGTGCAGCCTATGTACCAATAGCACCACCATAATATATAAAATGGGATATGTACATCATATTCCCAGTCTTAGGGGGAGACAAGAAAATGAAAGACTGGTAACATAAAAAAATGCATCATATTATATATCGACCCCTGAAATGGTCAATGCAAATCTGAAGTCCAAAAGAAAGAGCGTGTATTTGCAAATAATAACAAATGAAATACAAGATGCATTCACTAACACAAATAAGGTGACAAAGTCACATATACCAGCTTAAACTTATCTGCTCGAATGGAAGTACTCACAAAATGATTATCATATTAATAAATTGTGATAGATAAATCAGTTCCAAAAAGATAAAACCCACAAACACAAAAAGAGCAGATTAACGCAGTTGGTGTAACCCCAAAAGAGGTGGCACATAAAACACCATAAGTGGTTGCATAGAAAACCCCAGAAGTGGTTGCATACTAAACCTTAAAGAAGGTTGTTGTCAAAACCCCAAAAGAGGCTAATGGAGTTCTAAAAAAACTCTAGTACCAAACAAATATGAGATCGCGATGAATTATGTACAAAATAAGTACAATATGGAACCATAATGAAACACGTGTAAAATGATATATTTGATTATGCTATAGCAATAGATGTAATCGATGAAAAAAAGGGATTACGTATATAGAAAGTGTGCAAGAGTGTACGCACACAAATAGGCAAAAATGGCTACATGACTTAAGGTTGAACTAAATTTGCTCGACAAACTAAACGTTTTCGAACCAGCAGTTTGAACACCCATAGACGTCAAACCAGTAGGTTATAAATGGGTGTCCTTAAATAAAAGGAAACGTAAATAATGAGTTTTTGCGATGTAAGACACGCATTTTAACATAAAGATTTTTCCCAAATCCCAGCAGTTGATTACGAGGAAACGTATACCCCTGTAGTGGAAGCGATAATCTTTAGATGTTTAAGCGGCCTCGCAATCTCAGAATGACTTCAGATAAAACAACTTATGGATGTCATCACCGTATACATGTATGAGACAATTGAAAATGACATCTGTATGAAAACCCTCTGAAAGATTAAAAATGCTCAAAACATTATGAAACAATAACCCCATAGGTGTTATATATATGAATCTTAAAGGAAACTACTCGTATGTGGTACAGTCGACTATACTCTGAAAAGATAGGTATAATTTTGATAAAATGAGCTACATCTATTTAACAAGATTTCACTCTTACAGTGATAATGTAAACATCATCGAGAGGGAACTCTCAAACTAAAAAAGGAAAATTTTGAAGGGCCTTTACAAAGTGTAGTTATTCTCGACCTGTAGTTCGAGTATATATGTACTATTTTTGCTCATCAATCTGACTACATCTAGAAGATGTTATATAGAAAAAGCTCATTCGTTGAGTACATGAACGGTTGTCTGATCGCTTGACATAGAAAAAAAATCTTATCAACCCCAAGAAAGGGATGTTAAACTACTTAGTCAAGAAGTACCATACTTAATTGCGATCAGAGCATTGACATATCTTGCAAACAAGACGACATCTGATATTACGTTCTTGCTAGATGTATTGGTTTTTAACGAGACAACATAACTGATCCAGTAGTATCAGTTTATCTTATAGGTCCCGAAGTACTAATTTAACGTCATCATAAATCATGTTGTTAATTATGTAAATGCGTAGTGTACTCTTTTTCCTTAGCTACGGTTTTGTCCCATTGGGTTTTTCTTGGCATGGTTTTTAACGAGGCAGAATTATAAAGCGCATTAAATAATTATTTGACATATTTACAAACTCGAGACACGGGAGAGTTCCACAAGAACAATATGGCATCCTGGGTTATGATTGATATATATTAGACTCGCATAGAGTTCGATCTCAATCAAGATACAAGTTATGAAGGTCGAAGATTTCAGCATATTTAAGAAGTATGTAGATTAGAGTTGATCAAGAGAAGTTCAAGCCATACTGTATGAAGACAATGTAGAGAACAACACTCAAATCAAAGAAGACTACGCCAAATATCAAGTCAAGCAATTGTCACAGAAGATTGGATTCAACATCATCAAGATATACAAGTAAAATTGAGGGGGAGTAATGTACCCATAATATACACAGTGTATGTACTCTTTTTCCTTGACTAAGTTTTGTCCCACTGGGTTTTTCTTAGTAAGGTTTTAATGAGGCAACATAACTGGTCCTGCAGTATCAGTTAACATCGGTCCTGAAGAATCGTGTAAACATTATCTAGTAGTATAATGTTAACAGTGTATGTGTATTTCTAAATGTCCGAGGGGGAGACAATACGCGTTGCACTCTTTTTCCCTTAGCTGAGGTTTTGTCCCACTGGGTTTTTCTAGCAAGGTTTTTAACGAGGCAGCATCACCAAGCGTATTAAAGAATAGAAAATCATTATGTGGATAGTCAAGGGGGAGTGTTATGAATGCATCCATTATTTAGTGACTACCCACATTTCTAACTCCCATGTCACAATTATGTTTGTATTAATGTTATAGCCTATATATAGTGGCTCATGTATTTTGTATGACAATATATCATTAAGAAATTTATCTCTTGTACTCCCATTCCCTTCTATACATTGCTAATAGGTTCTAGTTATTACACAACAACTACAACATATTTCCTAACTTCCTGCATAAATTATAAAGCAATTCCAATTCGTCCTTATAGAATTTGAGATTTTTTTTGGTTTTATTATGTTTAGGTTTCAACATCAGCTCCGTGGTTAAGGTCACATGGTGCTGCAAATGTAATGTCAAAGTATCGTGAATTCAGTGTGGTGTGCTTAATGAGTTTTGTAAAAAGATTAAAGACCAAGTGAATAGGTACACATTTGAAACTTGATGGTGGTATTAGTTTTTCTATAAGGATGAATTGGAATTGCTTTATAATTATAGTAGGAAGTTAGGAAATATATTGTAGTTATTCATTTAACAAACTCATTAAGGGTAAAATAGTAATTCTATAAGAGTATTTTTAATGAACTCGATAAATATGTATTATATGGGGTTTAGGAAGGTGACGTATGTAATTAAATTTAGAAATTGGGAAAATATGTAATAAAAACTTATAGATTGGGGAAATATGTAATAAGGCTTCTTTAGGAAGGGGAAATATGTAATTAAATTTATGAGTTGGGGAAATATGTAATAAAGCTTTTTAAGAGAGGGAAATATGTAAAAATCCCTTATTCCCTTGTAAATCAAAGACTTATATAAACAAACAAATGTTAAAACATTAAAAAAAAAGGATTGAATAAGAAGCCGATATGATTAAACCCATACTTTGGATAACTGTTAGCCCAATAACTTAAATAGAAATTTGAATAAGGGCCCCATATAATGAAACCCATACTTTGGATAACTGTTAGCCCAATAGCAGGATAGTATTAAACCCTGTGACTTCATTGGGCTGGAATGTTGTATTTATAAAAGTACG
This sequence comes from Helianthus tuberosus, assembly GCA_030545235.1. Taxonomy (NCBI): domain Eukaryota; kingdom Viridiplantae; phylum Streptophyta; class Magnoliopsida; order Asterales; family Asteraceae; genus Helianthus; species Helianthus tuberosus. Next base: position 21,731,878 of record CM060420.1, on the reverse strand, counting down.
TCTGACAAACTTGGACACTTGGGATATATACTAATAATACATTTATCATTGAAGGGAAAAGGAGGAGAATAGTGTCATATAGTTGTCTGACATATTTTCATTGTTCTAGTAAAATTACGATTTTACTACGTTTAAATTTAAAGTTTTACCATTGTTTTGTTTTTTTTCCTTCTTTTAGCAAAATTACGGTTTTGCCCTCAGCTCAAATTTATAGATTTGCCATCGTTTTTGCTTTTTTTCTCTGCCAAATTACGATTTTGCATCCAGTGTAAAATTATAGACAGTCTATCATTTTAGTGTTTTTTATTACAAAACTATGGTAGTGTTTTGTTTTAATTAGTTGGTTCGGTGTAATTTTTATTCGCGCCAAGCGGTAAGTTTTCCATCATTTTAGTTTTTTTAGCAAAAGTAAGGTAGTGTTTTGTTTTCGTTAGTTGACTAGATGTAATTTTTTTTAGATCGTGATATAAGTAGTATGTACAGGTAACTGAAACACAGACGTACATGTGAGAGATAAGTATTCCGCTTAGTGTCCTGCAACGTGAACGGGAAAAACTAGTTCAAAACAAAAAACAGGATAAAAAAATGACAAATCTACGTTTCAAAACTTCAGCATACTTTTAGACATATGTAATTGACACATGTATCATTACTCAACTGAAATGTATTAAGTCGCATATTTTTTTATTATTGTTGTTTTGTAAAGATATACAAATAAAAGGAATTAACAATTTTATATTAATTGAAATTTTAATAAAACTTTAAGAATAAAAATTGATTAAATCTCAATGGATGGATCTTTACATGAACTTTTGGAAAGTATCATAGGTTGCATTGATCTAGAAGAATGATGACTGAATAAATTATCGGAGAAAAACTAGTTAAATTATTACTTAATAAGGTTTTACAAAATTTTAATGAAAACGGTGTATTTTTTATTAGTTTCGTATCCAATCTTAGATATCTAAAAGCACCACACCTATATGTATTATGAATACTAGAGGAGTGTTTACGTAATGCGGTAGGAAACTCAAACTTTAATTTTAACATGTTAAAATTGTTAAAATTAAAAAAAAAACTATAATAATATTTTATATAAATAAAAGAGAACAAAATAATGATTGTTTTTATTCTATATTTTTCTAAAGAAAATTATTAACGAATGTAGATGTTATGGCCGTTTATAAGTTATGGGACAACTTTGTTAAAAATCAATAATATGTTTTAAAAAAAATTGCATTATATGGTATTATAGCCTAATGATATTTTTGGGATGTGATAAGACATATGCCTGATGGCACAATAATAATACTCTAGTGTTCCGTTAGTTATGCAAATTTGGCATTCAAAAAAAAAACTTTTAATAATACATAAAATTATCTTTTATTCTCCAAGTATGTATTATAATATAGTAGGAGATGTATTATGAGAAAACTTATCTTAATGGGAAAACTAAAAAAATTCGTCAAAACCATTAAAAAGTAGGGGAAGGAGACTTTAATAAAGGAGGAGTAAAATTAGAAATATATATATATATATATATATATTAAACATTTTCTAATTTCTCCATATGTTATCATTTTTTTTAAATGGCACCATAAGATCACAAATATTTTTATCTTTTATTCGAGCATATTTTTATGAGATAAAAAAAAGATAGTGTCGTACTTTTTTCCAGACTATTATTTATTACTACACATTTGCAACATTACGAAAAACCTAAACCCTTTGTTGGGATTGAACCCTATCAGAGTAACAGATAATTAAAGCCAAAACTGGATCAGAGCAGTGGATCCAGAATAAGCAGATGTTGTGTATACAAGTCTCTCCCCTTAAAAGTGGTTTCAACATCTGCTGACCTCCTATCTACTGATCGGTACAACTGCTGACCTACAACTGCTGATCAAGTCAAAGACTAATGAAGACCAAAGCCCTGCTGTTCAATCTACTGCCTTGAGTCAAGCACTACAGGGTTATATCAAGTGCTGCTGGTTTCACATCAGTGGAAGGATTCAGCAGTAGTTAGTTTGTCTTTATGTAATGAATTGTAATAACAATTGTTAGCATAGCAGTACTTGTATAGATCAGAGGTTAGAGTTTGTTAGGAGGTTAGATGTCACTTTCATGGTGACGTCAGCAAAGATGCCACAGTGGTTTGTCCGTGCCTATAAATAGAACAGTACCATGTACTGTTCTATTAGCTCTTCACCATCTTTCTTCCTGTACGAACAAATCATTGTGAGCTCAGGCTGAGGGGGAGTTTGTTGCATACATGCAATTGTAATCGGTGTTTGGAATAAATTTAAGCATTCAGTTCATTGTTGAAAATGTGTGTTGAAAGCAATTCTCCTGTTTGATTGTGAAAAGTTTGTTTCCATTTATATTCCGCTGCTCATCTCTTTCATTGTTCATCTTAATTCAAACATTAAACACAATCAAAACCAAACTCAGATCCTAACACCCTTAATCACCACACCCAAAAACTTAACACCCATCCCCACACTCAAAAACCTGACCCCCCAACCACACCTAAAAAAAAAAAAAAAAAAAAACTTACCCCTCCCAAAAAAAAACACCCAACTAATATACGTAAAAATATATTATTAATATGTAAATAAGAAAATTGAAATAAGTTCAAAATAAGTATACGATGTATAACAGTTATTAATTATAGCCAACATACATGCGTGTAAAAATATGGACGTGTAAAAGACAAGATTACCTCTAGAAAATTACAAATTGATGACTAAAAGAATAGCTAATATTGGTCAGCTGAATCAAACGTCACACATGTTTCGAAAGTAGCTAATATTTATAAGTAGTATGTACAAATAATCAAAGCATAGACCTACATGTTAAGAGAGAGAAATATTCAGTTTAGTGCCTAGCAATACGAGCGGGTCAAACCTGTTAACTATGTGGACAGAATTTGTACATAAATTAAAATTAATGTATACACGGGTGTTTGATGAGAGAGAAAGAGAGAGGGAAAAAAAGTCAAAACTCTTAAAACAAAATTTTTTTCTTATTAAATATTGGTGACATCTTGGGTTGAGATAAGCCCTTGATTCGATTCTTACAAGAGGGGTTTCTTAGATTTATTGGGTTTACTTCTGAATTGATGTATAACCATTATTGTTAGTGGAGATGGATATGATCAGGTGGTTTTGTTGGTGGCACGACGAGGTGTTGGGTTTCCGTGGTGATCGGTCATAATTTTATTTATCAAAAACCCGGTTCAATAAATAATAGTTAATTTATTAAACGAGTTAATTAATAAAACGCAGCGGAAATGTAAACTAATGATCAACAAAACGAAACCCGACAAGATCCGGTTACATGCAAATACGAGCAGAGTGAAAAAATTATTTAAGTACCGATGAGAAAGATATACCTCGGTTATGACTAACCGGTCGAGACACCAAGGTTCAACGAACAAGTGCTAGTGATACGAACTAACGAAACGCGGCGAAGGAGGCGACGACCTTCAGCAGCGGCGGCGTCCGACAGCAGCGGTGACGGCGTCCGACAGCGGCGGAGGCCCGGCTTGGCAGTGGCGGCGGTGTTTGGCTCGCGTAGGCGGAGGAACCGGCGACCGAATGGTGCTTGATTGTTGAGAGCAATTTTTCTACTTCTTCCATGTTCCATAGTCCCAACAAATGCAAGACCCAAGAGAATAAAAGGTATGGAGCCTTTATGCATGCTCGCCAAGTGGCTCACATGCATGGTGCATGTGTTGCAATTTTTCAAGTTGTTAGGTGCGCGACAAGTGGCGGTAGCACGATGAATGTGCGACATGTGGCACAACAAAGGTGTATGCGCGACAAGTGGCGTAGGGTGAGTATACCCGTCTCACCCGGTCCATGTACCCGTCTCTCAGCTAATACCCGCGTATCGTTCGTAATTACCAGTTAAACAAGTTAAGTGGATTTTTAGTTCGTTGCCCAAGGTGCAACTCTTACGGGTCAAGACCCGGTCGGCAGCGTTGACTTATTGAACTAGACATAATTTCCAACAGCTCCCACTTGGACGGTCTCTAATAAGATCTCAACGCAGACTGCCAGCGGTGTTCTAGCTACACATGGTTGCCCCCAACAGGTCACGACACTTTAAAGTCATTAACCAAGGTATCTTCTCTTTAGCAACGATTTGCTACTTGAAGACAGTAGACTTATGACAATCTTCGTCATCTATCCTTTCTGTAAAAGACATCAATTGAACAATGAGATATGGATCAGATTCAATCTCACATGGCGTTCAATCATTATCGTTCTCGTTCACAGAATCAAAGTGGTCCAATCAAACACACAGTAAGTTTGGGTAAGGCCTTACACTTCACCAGTTTGAATCAACGAGGGCGCCCCGATGTCTAACTGTTACATTATAATATAATGTAATAGTATAGAATCCCATCTTGACTACATACAACTCCCACTGAACTTCAGAACCACTCCCAACCAATGCCTTTATGACTGGCAGTTACGCGACAGCGTTGGACACTGATCAAAGAATAGTCTTTAGTAATCGAAAGTTCTAGTATGTATCTCAGGTCAGAGGATACTAAATGAGTATACCTAAATCAAATACATCTTATGACTAAGATCCATGAAGATGATTTGATGCGAGTTACATCCAGCGTCATTCACAATGAGGCCTATGAATTTGGAAGTCAACTCCTTGAGTCCAAAGCCAGAATAGTCTTAATTCAGAGTCGTTCCCACGAGTCTGACCAACTACGGATAATTTAGAATATAAGAATCATGGATTAAACGTATAAAAATCGAACACAGTTGTAAGATTCAAACTTTGCATTTAGCCAGTAAATCAAAGGTGAACTCAAAAGATACAACTATTTGATGTTCGTACATCCAAATACTAAATCAAAACAAATGGTTATCTAATCTAAGACCAATAGCTTGTCCTGAGTAATCGGTTTAGTGAACAGGTCTGTTAGGTTTTGATCTGTGTCCATTTTGCTTATTAAGATGTCTCCTCGTTCCAATATTTCCCGTATATAGTGGAACTTTCTTAGAATGTGCTTAACCCTGTGATCCGGGCTCCTTGGTTTGAGCAATGATTCCCGTGTTATCACAGAATACCTAGATCGGTTTCTGAATACGTGTAACCACATTGAGGTCGTTGATGAACTACTTCATCCAAGCAGATTCTTCCGCAGCATCTGATACAACTATACATTCGGATTCGGTGGCTGAATCCGCCACTATAGTCTGTTTGGAGCTTTTTCCAATAGACAGCTCCTCCATTGAGAGTGAATACGAATCCTAATTGTGAGTGAGAATCATCTCGGTCACTTTGGAAGCCAGCATCAGTGTAACACCTTACAGTGAGCTCCTCTTCCACTCCTCTAAACACCAAGAACATATATTTGGTTCTTCTCAAGTACCTCAGAATGTTCTTTACTACAGTCCAATGGCAATGCCAGGACTATGCTGAAAAACGACTGGTCATGCTTAAAGCATACGAGACATTAAGTCTAGTACATAGCATATATGATTGAACCAATTGCTGAAGCATATGGAACTACTTCCATTTGCTTAATTTCAATTTCCGTGGAAGGAGATTGCGATTTTTTCAACACGGTTTCCTTTAGTCATAGGGACACTTCTTTTCTTGGAGTTTCCCATCCTGAAGCGTGTCGACATTTTGTCTATGTACGTTATTTGACTTAGCCCTAGAAGCCGCTTAGATCTATCCCTATAGATCTTCATTCCTAGATTGTAAGCAGCTTCTCCAAGGTCTTTCATTGCGAAGCAAGATCCCAAATAGTGTTTAACTTTGTTAAGCATAGGGATGTTATTTCCAATGATTAGTATATCATCAACATACAGGATGAGGAATGATATGGTGCTCCCACTAGCCTTTCTGTAAACACAAGCCCATCTTCATTCTTGACAAAACCAAACTCTTTGATCTTATGGTCAAAATGAAGATTCCAGCTACGAGATGCTTGCTTGAGTCCATAAATGGACTTATTTAGTTTGCACACCTCAGTTGGATATTTAGGATCGATAAAATCTTCAGGGCGAACCATATAGGCATCTTCAGAGAGATGTCTATTAAGGAAGGCGGTTTTGACATCCATTTGCCATATTTCGTAATCACAGTACGCAATTATGGCAAGCAATATCCTGATTGATTTAATCATAGCAATGGGTGAGTGGGTCTCATCATAGTTAATACCTTGAGTTTGAGTGAAACCCTTCGCAACTAGCCGTGCTTTATAGGTGTGTACATTTCCATGCATATCGTTTTTTTCTCTCTTGAAAATCCATTCGCTTCCTACTGCCCGAGATTCGGGGGTAGCTCAACCAAGTCCCATACTTGATTGCCATGCATAGATTGCATCTCGACGTTCATGGCTTCTTGCCATTTCTCAGATTCCGAATCTAAGATTGCAGATTTGTAGTTAGCAGGTTCGTCGTTAGACTTAGCTACTAATAAGACTTCGGGACCTTTTAGACACCATAGACATCTATCAGATTCTTGCGAATTCTACTACTTCTGCAAACGCTTGTGTTTTTATGTCTGATTCATTGACAACAACTACCTGTTAATCAGACAGTCCGACTATATCAGCGATTGTTTGTGGTTCTTGAATTTCTTCAAGATCAACCACATCAATTCCAGTTTCTCGATTAAGAATTTCTTCCTCGAGAAAGTGTCCCTACCGTTTGATGGAAATCTCGTTTGCATCAGGATGGTAGAAATAATATCCGCTTCTTTTATAGTATCCGGCGAAAACAACTGTTTCGCCTCGAGGATCGAGCTTATCATCAGAATCACTTGTGATGTATGCATCACATCCCCATACTCTAAGGTATTCTAAATCGGGTTTACGCCCATGCCATATCTCATGTGGCGGTTTTGTTTACCTTTTAGTCAGAGTCAAATTGACATGCAGGTAGCGGTCATAAGAGCATGATCCAAAAGGAGTGAGGCAAGTTAGTTCTATACATCATCGATCGAACCATATAAAGTATAGTTCGATTTCACCTTTCACTCACGCCATTAAGTTGGGGTGTGCCAGGTGGAGAGGGTTGTGAAACTATTCCACACTCTTTCAGATGATTGAGAAAATCAAAGCTGAGGTATTCACCACCTCGATCTGATCGAAGTACTTTTATCTTTCTATCAAGCTGGTTTTTAGTCATGGTTTCTAGACATGGTTCTGAAAGGGCCATATACATCATGTGAATGAATTCTAGAAGACCATTGATCCGTTCATCAACATCGGTGAAGGGGTGACTTGTGAGTTTTCCAGCTAAGCAAGGTTCGCAATCATCAAAGGAGTCCTGTCTATTGGATTCAAGAATCCCCTTGGACTGGAGCCATTTTATGCGTGCCTTACTTATGTGGCCAAGTCTACAATGCCATAAATATGTTTTATTTATGCCAGCTTTGTTACGTTTAGAAAGATGATATATGTTACTACTTGTTTGAACATCAATCTCATAAATACCATTTCGAGGTTTAGCCTCAAAATAAAAGACATCATTAAGGTAGGCTATAATAGAAGAACCATTTAAAACGTACTTGAATTGAATCCTTGTTCAAACAGTGAAGAAACTGAAATAATGTTTCTGGTCAAACCAGGTGCATATAAACAGTTATTTAAAGTAACTACAAGGCCAGGGGAACATGAAAAACAAAATGTTCCAGTTGCAAGAACTGTAACTCTCTTTCCATTACCAACTATGAGTTCCAGGTGGCCTTATTTCAGTTTCTTCCACTTTTCAGGCTCTTGCAAGACATTAACGATGTGGTAACCACATCCGGTATCAAATACCCATGTGTTGCTAGAAACAGTGAAAAGTTCAATAACATAAATGAGAATATCGGAAGAAGTGCCAATGTTATTAGCCTTATTCATATTCAGCTTGGCTAGATACTGTGGGCGGTTTCCCTTCCAGTGCCCATTTGGTTGCATTCAAAGCACTGCCGCTCCTAGGAAGGTGTGGTTTTGCAACATGCTTGTTGTTAGTGGCATTTCTGGCAGCAACAACAACTTTTCTCTTGCCTTTGCTCTTATGTTTCCTTTTCTTGTTATTGGGCTTCTTAACACCACCAGACTTGACCATTAGAAGTTTGTTGGTTTTGCGGAATAACCAAGTTTGTTCATTTGGTCAATGTATCCTTTCATCTTTAGCACATGAGTACTCATACATGGTCCTTCCAGCATTTTACAGCTTATGAGTTGTTTCATGGTGTCATATCGCTCCTGTTGGGCTTGTTTCTGGAACATGCCTTTTAGTTGCTTGGATCATGTCATAAGCATCCTTATCTTCCATGTTCTTCTGAAGTTCAGGAGACATGGTGGCTTTTATAATCTAGGCTACCTGAACGGCATCCTCGTTATGTTTCTCCAGTTCTTTGCGAGCAGTAATAGAATTACTTTCAGGCTTGGTAGGGACTGGGTCATCTAAGATATACAGCTTTTCCTCCATCTTGAGTGTGACAACCGTCAATTTTCCGTACATTCCGTACACGAAATGAACAGTAATTTGTGCTTAAATGACTGTGCAGGATCTGGTTTACCAGACAAATAAATTTCTGAATTCCATACAAGTGAATTCATGCATGATATATACTACAAAATATTGCTTTATGCATAAACGAGAGCGTTGCGACAAAAATACTAAGTAAACTCACCGGTAAGACACTATGTGTCAACGGAACTGCAGAAAGCAGTCAGACAATAAAATTGGAGCCTAGGTGTAGGTCCGACAACAAGAATGCATTAAAACCCAAGAGTACATACAAGGGTTTAATATATACACTCTCCGGAAGCAAAAAAAAGACACTAAAAAGTGTGATTTAGCACTTTAACGAACCGGTGTCTAACCGAATAACCGGACATTACCCGGAACACCAAAATAATGCTAGAAGCATAGTTTTATTATTTCTGAACTAGTCATGATCTCCGAACACCTTAACACCCACTAAAATATCCTGAAACTAACATAACTAATTATATACTTGGATTGGAACTAAGAACTAACTAATTGGTTGAATTTTACAAATAGACCACCTCCCCCTATGATTAAAATCGGCCCACATGTGCAAATAGGGAGATTTTATTGATTTGTTTAATAAGATATGTCATGTACTAATTGAACACAAGACCCTTTGGTCCATCACATGTTGGGAGTTATAAGAACAATCCACTAGTTCATAATCCTTCATTCTCCATCAACATCCAACACCCTCTTCTTCTCTCCCTTGGCTACGGCTCCAACCATACACACACACACATCCATTTCAAGCTTCATATCAAGCATTCTAAGGTGACTACAAGGTGTTAGAAGGTAGATTAGAAAGCCTGGAGTTCACGGATCTTGAAGAACCTCTCTAGATTTCTTTTATCCACCTCGTTTACGTCTTGTTTCTTTCCTAGCCTTGAGCTAGTAGTAAGTGCCTCTAAACACCATCTTGATCTTGTTTAAAGTGGTTAATAGTAGATGTAATGGTTAAAAATCAAACACACACAAGAACATGACATAAAGTCTTGATCATATGATGAATAAGTTGGATAAAGAGAAACTAGTTGTGTAAATCTTGTGAAACTTGTCTAGTTGTGATTATTTGATGTTGTTTGTTACTAGAAGTGGGATAGATCATCATCTAACCATACTAGGTTATGTTCAAGAACATGAACTAGTAGTATGTTAGTGCTAGAGATGTGAAAGATGATGAACCCTTCCACTCATGAAACATGAACTTGAGTAAAAGTAATTTTTCTTGTAAAATAAGACTCTAAACATGTAGATCTAAAGATCTACAAGTGGTTTTTCGGAAGAACCAAGTAAAATATATACAAGTCTCATTTTAAGTCGGGTCTTTCATGAACTAGAGGTGTTTTTGTGAACAAACAAGTGTGTGGACACTTGTGTAACAAAAGTTTTAACAAAGAAATAATTTTCGTAAAAACCGACTAGAAGTTGTGAAACTTCATATTCTTTAAAGATAAAGTTTTTAAGAAATTAAACTTATTTTTAAAGATAACAAGACTTACTAAATGTGCTAGTAAGTTACTACACATTTTTGTAAATATTCAAGTTCATGAAATGGAGAAATTAGTGATTATTGTTGATGATTATTGTTGATAATTGTTGTTGATGATTGTTGACGATTTAAAAGAAAATAAACACATGTTTTGAAAACATGGGAAACCTCCATTTTTAGGGGAAACTCTGTCAAAATTTTTATAAATTTTGACACTTAGAAAAATATAAGATTTGAGAAACTTATCCCCTAAAAAATATACCTAAAAACATTACCAAGGTTTCCCTAATTTTTGGTGATAAGAAATGGTGATTTCCTCAAGAATAAAAATGGATATTAAGTATGTATATTTTTGAGAAAAATATATATATATTATTTGATCACCAACTTGTGTGCTAAGTGTATATAGTATGTGTTATACGTGCTAGTGTATTAAGACTTAAAAATGCACTAAATACTCATGAGAAGTATAAATACAAAAATACACATACAACATACAAGATACATAATTCGGGTGCAAAGTGCAAAACATGAGATACTTATATTAATTTTTGAAAAAATTAATATAAGTAAAACACTTAGTTAAAAATATAGAATATTTTTAACACAAGATTATATACAAAAGAGAGTGACTGTACTTGTGCGACGCAAGTCTAGTGACTAACGTTAAGAAAACGCGTATAGGTTACGACGTTAATTAAGCTAATCCGGTGAAGTTTACGACGCAAGGAACGCAAAGTTGTGAGTTCATGCTCCCCCTTTTCTCTAACTGTTTTTGGTTTTATAACTCTCGGGGTTGAAATACATGTTACAAATATTATAATTTTTACAAAGGGTAAAAATACAAGAAGCACTCTTGGTGAGAACGAGAACCGAGTGCAATATGATTTGAGAATACGAGAAGCACTCGTGGTGAGTGCAATATGATGAGCTTTAAGAAAAGCCTAGAAAATACTAGATCATGTGAGCTTAAACTAGATATTGAGATGCCATTAATACTAAATTAGGGACGAGGGTTAGATCTAACGGGTACGGCCGAGCCCCACTCATGGTCCTTATGTGACCTCTTGAGTGCTTCGGTGTCCCAGTCGAGGGAAATCGACACAGTCGAGGTTAATCGACACAGTCGAGGGAAATCGACACAGTCAAGGGAAATTGACGCAGTCGAGGTTAATCGACACAGTCGAGGGTAATCGACACAGTTAAAGGAGAAAATACTAATGCTCCATATGCTCACATGCCTTAAAGGAGCCAACACTAATGCTCCATATGTCCTCACATGCCTTAATGTCCTTGTATAAACAATCATTTAAAACGTGGGGTACTCAAGAAAACGGGAATTATACTTGAGTACGTGGAGTACTCAAGAAAGACTTGAATTATACATGACAAATACTATGTTTTTATACAAAGTATAAAAACGTGAAATACAAAAACGCATGAACTCGCTCAACTTTATGTTGATGTTTTCCAAAATTACATGTATTTCAGGTGACAAGATGGATCTTGGGCGCAAGTGTCGTAACTAGAAGTAGACTACAAGTTTAGATGTCATCCACTTTTGTTGAATTGTAACATTGTCAAAGGTCGCATTTTGAAAACTTAAATAACAAGTGTTTGTAATACTCAAATTTTCATGAATGGATGAACATCGTTTTGACCATGTAGTTGTTTATTACGATTGAATGCAATGATAACAAGCTAGTCACACATCATACGCTTCCGCAAAAGACAGGGTGTGACAGTTTGGTATCAGAGCTTCGATTGTAGTGAACTAGGATTCTTTCTCGAGTCTAGACTACAATCACTAGAGTTTTCTCACGAAAACATTTTACAAAAAGGTTTTTATTGCATTCACGAAAGCGCCAAGATCCACAAGTCAGACACTTTTTAAAAAAATGACAAGGCAAGGACATTAGTGAGGAATACCTTTAAAATAAGGTACCAACCAAAGCATAGTCTACACGAGTTAGACTTGCCAAAAACAAAATGACCCCCCCCCAAAAAAAACGAGAGTTATACGTGATATAATGCATTAAATTGCTTGATTATGCTAAGTAGCATATATGTTATTGATATACATACATACAAATAAGTGTACGGAATGATTATTGACGTGAATGAGATACTTTCGACTCTGACTCCTATTATAATACGTGACTCGCACGATGAAGCTACCAACCTCGCGTCCTTTGCAAAGCTCATGGCTAGGAGTGATTACCAAACAAGATGCTGAGCTTGCTTCCGTAGGAGATGGCTGCTCTTCCCTCTCGATCGTGAAGGTGCCTAACTACGGTGATGATGACGAGGCAGAGGCGGCAACCTTGATCGAATTCTCAATCAACGGGACGAGATCCCTGCGGCTTATGTGAAGCAAGATTGACGACATACTTGACCAGAAAAGGAAGATGAAGTATTCATCTCGAAGGTGCCCCTCCAACTACTAGGAATTCTCTATATTCCTATTCCATCTAATCATCGTGCCTATACGCGCGTAACGATAACGAATGTTAGCGCGTGGACCATCGCAAAGGTCCTTTCCATGAACAGAGGTATAAGGACAGTAGTGTCCCCTCCTTGATTGATCATCTGCTTGGACGAGAGAAAATTTGGGGTAACTGTGCAAGACAATTTATTATTACGGGGGCCCACGTAATAACGACTTGTAGTGCACAGAAATCCTGGTGGACTCTGCTGGTCGAGCTAATGAAAACCATACAAAATTTATCTACAGGTGTCCTCACCTTCAACTGGTAGAACAACACATAGATCAGTGCTTTAGCACGTTAGAAAGTAGGAAGCCTGTCTTAGCCTACTTCGTGACTGACACTTCTACCTGCATACGAGACGTTTGAGAAGACGATGTTTAAGCAAGAGAGGTGGAATGACCTTCAGGAAGAATCAGTGACGATACACTCCCTATCACCTCTACACAAACAACCCCATCAAAGGGGAAATATACGCACCAGTAAAGCTAAAGACCTGAGAAAACCAATGTAGCAGGAAATAACTGAAACTTGAATGACCAAGGCGTTGTAGCCTCAAGTTCATTTCAAACAATAAGCCAAGTTGGCAAGCCTGTGTGAAGGCTCAATAACTGTTTCCTCGCTTATACATTGATGTTATATACATGTGAAATTGGGTGATCACATAATGGCTTATGGTGCTATGTATCTCATTGACAATTGGAATGTTGTCTAACCTACTTCATACCATTTTGGCAGAAGAGAATGCCACCCATGCGAGACACAAACACCAGTACGTTGTCAAGGACAGAAGCCGAGCTGCAAGAACGCATCTCGCAGGAAATTGCGCGACATGAAGCCCTCCGCTCTAAGCACAGCGATGGCACTACTGAAAATAACCCTCCAACTGGCTGCACCTATAAACAATTCCTGGACTTCAAGCCATTGAATTTTGATGGCACAGGAGGTGCCGTTGCATTTGTTCGTTGGGCAGAAAAGACTGACTCCATTCTAAGAATGAGTAACTGTTCGCCCCGACAAAGTGTTACTTATATCTCAGGGTTATTTGTAGATGGCGCACTCTCCTGGTGGAACCTTCAGGTTCAAACCCTTGGTGCGGATGCTGCTTATGCACTAAGCTGGGACGAGCTCAAGGAAATGATGGAAAAGAAATACTGTTCTAGGGCTGAAATCCAGAAGATTGAGGTGGAGTTCTGGAACTTGAAAATGGATGGACCGAAGATTCCTGAATACGTCCAACGATTTCACGACTTGTCTAGGGTCGTCCCCTACTTAGTCAAACCGGAATTCAAAAGGGTTGAACGATTCATTTGGGGACTTGCACCTCAGATCAGGAGCATGGTTACTACCTCAAAGCCCTCAACCATTGCAGAGGCTATCGATATGAGTGTCACTCTTACTGAAGAAGCTCTACGTGCGGGAAAATTTTCGGAATCTGAGGATAACAAGAAAGAGACTCATGTGGAGTCATCAGGCAATAAGAAAAGGAAGTCTTCGAACCTAAAGGTGGGCACACGAGTCAGCTATGGAAGCTCTAAAGCAAGCAAAAGAAAGAAAGTGAAACCGCCGCATGACAGGAAAACTGATGGAGCCACTAATAAGGCTTGTGGCAAAATATACTCGGGGACTAAGCCGAGATGCGGGGAATGCACTTTTCACCATGAAAGTCGATGTCTAAGGCCTACGTGCGGAAAGTGTGGAAAAGAAGGGCACAACAAGGATGCCTGTTGGGCGAAGGACCCAGATGGAAGAAATAAGAGAATACCAGGCTGCTACAAATGTGGTGAAGCAGGGCACTTTAGGAAAGATTGCCCTAGGAAGAAACAAGCAAGGAAGGGTTTTCACGATCGAAACTCTTGAAGCACGCCAGGATCCAGATGCGGTTACGGGTAAGTTCCCTATTAACCAACCTAATGCATCTACTTTTAATTAATACTGGCATCAACTTTAACCTTACATGCTTAGAACTTAAGAAACTACCTGGCCTAGTTTCAAATAAAATAGACGACCCATATTCTTTCGAAATAGGTACATAGAAGGCTAGTTTAAACAGCCGAAGCAATTAAGGACTGCATTTAGGGACTCAGAAGGCTGGAACCTTCTGTTACTATTGACTCGCGAAGTCATAATATGTGAGTCAGCATGGATCAGAAATCCAAGTATACAGCTGACGACGTTTGATATGAGAAAATCAGTCGCATCCCTCTTGCGAATGATGAAACCCAAACTTCCTGCAATAGGTGCAAGGATGCTAGACCCCACAAGGCGGCAGATCTACGACATCCTTCATTGGTCGAAGAGGCATAGAAACGCCTCCGAGTAGACTACAGAGCCTGAGAACATCCCCGTGACGGAAGAGGTTCCAGGAGCCTTTTCTGAAGATCTGTCAGGAATACCTCCACAACGGCAAGAGAAGTTTAGGATAAATCGTGTGCCAGGAGCAGCGCCAGTGCCGAATGACGCCTTACCGACTGGCTTCGTCCGCAAAGCATGAACCTCTGATATAACTGCAAGAGCAGCCGGACAGAGGAAATTAAGGACATAACATTCTTAGATAAGGACTTGAGGAGAAAGTTGACAGTTCCGTTGTTGCATAAATACTAGAAAATTGAGAATCAGAATCCTTTGCCAAGGACTGATGACACAAATAAGCCAATCGTAAGGTTCCAGTTACCACTCAAAGATCAACTTCAGGACAAGAGGTCCTCCACTTTGAATACAAGAGGAAATATCCCTAAAACGACCTTCAGGACTCGCTTCGAGCATTACGAGTTCCTTGTCGTACCATTTAGCTTAACACATGCATCGACAATATTCATGGACCTCAGGAATCGAACGTGTGAGCCATACCTGGATAAGTCATATGCTTATTGACTACATTCTTATATGGCCAACGACCAAGGAAGGTCGTGAGCAACAGCCGTAATTTACCTTGCAACTCTTAGAGAAAGCACAGTTACGTGCAATGATGACGAAAAGCGGATTTCGAGTTCGCGAAGGGAGAACTTTAAGATACATGGTGGATAAGAACGAAATTCACGTCAACCCTGCAACCAAGAGCTAAGGAGCTAGAGTTGCAATTATGTGACGTCTCTCGACAAGTCTCGATTGTACGTCGATGCAACGAGACCACGACATTGCACACGCGGCACATTGATTAAGGAATCACGAGAAGAGATCTTGAGATAGATACAGTGATTGCGCGCCGCAACTGGACGTCATTACCTGAAAAAAAAAACGTTGCACGAACTTTATTGATCACAAGGGTTGCAACACACCGATGATCGTAAGAACTTGAATATGAACTGAGCTGCTGAACGATGCAGACTGTATGAACACAATACGTGCTGGTGTGATAAACCTTAATGAAAAGTCGGAACACTCACTTGCCCTTAGTGGAGTCTTCCTACAACAGTATTTATCACACCGCCGTCTAAACCGCTTCTTGTAAAGCTTTAGACGGAACATAAAGAGTCAATTCCCGTCATGTTGAACGGATACCAGAAATAAACAATCAACTGGCCCGGGATGGCCCAGGAAAACTAGAGGTCAGATCGTTCAGATATGTGATCATATCACGACAACCCGCAGAATACAGAAAGATAGCGCCGATAAGCGGCAAAAATCGTAAGAATATGAGACAAGAAGTATGTCCAAAATGAGAGCCTCGCCTAGAGAAGGCGTAGTGTGAGTTGGAAAACGAAAAGGTAGAATCCCCGGTGTAGGGATCAGAACCATTGCTCACAAGATGAAGCTCCCAGAAAAATATCAGTAATGATCGCGACACATTCATGTGTCTAGTCTGTAGAGGAGTCTGACTTAAGGAACGGTCATTGTTCCCACAAATAAGATTCACGTCAATGACAAACGACAAGAATTACTATAGAAACCTGTTGAGGTTTTGGACCAAGAGTCCGTGATACTATAGAAACCTATTGAGGTTTTGGACCAAGAGTCCGTGATACTATAGAAACCTGCTGAGGTTATGGACCAAGAGTCCACAAGATACAGAAATGTCATGATCGACTTACTTGAGTATGATAGAATTCATGACATGACCCAGAGATTTCATGGGAACATGAAGACAAATCATGAATCTAAGTGACCATATTGGTTTCACAACTCCCCTGCGACCGATGGCATCGCTTGAATTTCGGGACGAAATTCTTTTAACGGGGGGAGACTGTGACAACCGTCAATTTTCCGTACATTCCGTACACGAAATGAACAGTAATTTGTGCTTAAATGACTGTGCAGGATCTGGTTTACCAGACAAATAAATTTCTGAATTCCATACAAGTGAATTCATGCATGATATATACTACAAAATATTGCTTTATGCATAAACGAGAGCGTTGCGACAAAAATACTAAGTAAACTCACCGGTAAGACACTATGTGTCAACGGAACTGCAGAAAGCAGTCAGACAATAAAATTGGAGCCTAGGTGTAGGTCCGACAACAAGAATGCATTAAAACCCAAGAGTACATACAAGGGTTTAATATATACACTCTCCGGAAGCAAAAAAAAGACACTAAAAAGTGTGATTTAGCACTTTAACGAACCGGTGTCTAACCGAATAACCGGACATTACCCGGAACACCAAAATAATGCTAGAAGCATAGTTTTATTATTTCTGAACTAGTCATGATCTCCGAACACCTTAACACCCACTAAAATATCCTGAAACTAGCATAACTAATTATATACTTGGATTGGAACTAAGAACTAACTAATTGGTTGAATTTTACAAATAGACCCCCTCCCCCTATGATTAAAATCGGCCCACATGTGCAAATAGGGAGATTTTATTGATTTGTTTAATAAGATATGTCATGTACTAATTGAACACAAGACCCTTTGGTCCATCACATGTTGGGAGTTATAAGAACAATCCACTAGTTCATAATCCTTCATTCTCCATCAACATCCACACCCTCTTCTTCTCTCCCTTGGCTACGGCTCCAACCATACACACACACACATCCATTTCAAGCTTCATATCAAGCATTCTAAGGTGACTACAAGGTGTTAGAAGGTAGATTAGAAAGCCTGGAGTTCACGGATCTTGAAGAACCTCTCTAGATTTCTTTTATCCACCTCGTTTACGTCTTGTTTCTTTCCTAGCCTTGAGCTAGTAGTAAGTGCCTCTAAACATCATCTTGATCTTGTTTAAAGTGGTTAATAGTAGATGTAATGGTTAAAAATCAAACACACACAAGAACATGACATAAAGTCTTGATCATATGATGAATAAGTTGGATAAAGAGAAACTAGTTGTGTAAATCTTGTGAAACTTGTCTAGTTGTGATTATTTGATGTTGTTTGTTACTAGAAGTGGGATAGATCATCATCTAACCATACTAGGTTATGTTCAAGAACATGAACTAGTAGTATGTTAGTGCTAGAGATGTGAAAGATGATGAACCCTTCCACTCATGAAACATGAACTTGAGTAAAAGTAATTTTTCTTGTAAAATAAGACTCTAAACATGTAGATCTAAAGATCTACAAGTGGTTTTTCGGAAGAACCAAGTAAAATATATACAAGTCTCAATTTAAGTCGGGTCTTTCATGAACTAGAGGTGTTTTTGTGAACAAACAAGTGTGTGGACACTTGTGTAACAAAAGTTTTAACAAAGAAATAATTTTCGTAAAAACCGACTAGAAGTTGTGAAACTTCATATTCTTTAAAGATAAAGTTTTTAAGAAATTAAACTTATTTTTAAAGATAACAAGACTTACTAAATGTGCTAGTAAGTTACTACACATTTTTGTAAATATTCAAGTTCATGAAATGGAGAAATTAGTGATTATTGTTGATGATTATTGTTGATAATTGTTGTTGATGATTGTTGACGATTTAAAAGAAAATAAACACATGTTTTGAAAACATGGGAAACCTCCATTTTTAGGGGAAACTCTGTCAAAATTTTTATAAATTTTGACACTTAGAAAAATATAAGATTTGAGAAACTTATCCCCTAAAAAATATACCTAAAAACATTACCAAGGTTTCCCTAATTTTTGGTGATAAGAAATGGTGATTTCCT
This sequence comes from Helianthus tuberosus, assembly GCA_030545235.1. Classification (NCBI taxonomy): domain Eukaryota; kingdom Viridiplantae; phylum Streptophyta; class Magnoliopsida; order Asterales; family Asteraceae; genus Helianthus; species Helianthus tuberosus. The sequence continues at coordinate 21,713,316 of CM060420.1, read as the reverse complement.
CAAGAATAAAAATGGATATTAAGTATGTATATTTTTGAGAAAAATATATATATATTATTTGATCACCAACTTGTGTGCTAAGTGTATATAGTATGTGTTATACGTGCTAGTGTATTAAGACTTAAAAATGCACTAAATACTCATGAGAAGTATAAATACAAAAATACACATACAACATACAAGATACATAATTCGGGTGCAAAGTGCAAAACATGAGATACTTATATTAATTTTTGAAAAAATTAATATAAGTAAAACACTTAGTTAAAAATATAGAATATTTTTAACACAAGATTATATACAAAAGAGAGTGACTGTACTTGTGCGACGCAAGTCTAGTGACTAACGTTAAGAAAACGCGTATAGGTTACGACGTTAATTAAGCTAATCCGGTGAAGTTTACGACGCAAGGAACGCAAAGTTGTGAGTTCATGCTCCCTCTTTTCTCTAACTGTTTTTGGTTTTATAACTCTCGGGGGTGAAATACATGTTACAAATATTATAATTTTTACAAAGGGTAAAAATACAAGAAGCACTCTTGGTGAGAACGAGAACCGAGTGCAATATGATTTGAGAATACGAGAAGCACTCGTGGTGAGTGCAATATGATGAGCTTTAAGAAAAGCCTAGAAAATACTAGATCATGTGAGCTTAAACTAGATATTGAGATGCCATTAATACTAAATTAGGGACGAGGGTTAGATCTAACGGGTACGGCCGAGCCCCACTCATGGTCCTTATGTGACCTCTTGAGTGCTTCGGTGTCCCAGTCGAGGGAAATCGACACAGTCGAGGTTAATCGACACAGTCGAGGGAAATCGACACAGTCAAGGGAAATTGACGCAGTCGAGGTTAATCGACACAGTCGAGGGTAATCGACACAGTTAAAGGAGAAAATACTAATGCTCCATATGCTCACATGCCTTAAAGGAGCCAACACTAATGCTCCATATGTCCTCACATGCCTTAATGTCCTTGTATAAACAATCATTTAAAACGTGGGGTACTCAAGAAAACGGGAATTATACTTGAGTACGTGGGGTACTCAAGAAAGACTTGAATTATACATGACAAATACTATGTTTTTATACAAAGTATAAAAACGTGAAATACAAAAACGCATGAACTCGCTCAACTTTATGTTGATGTTTTCCAAAATTACATGTATTTCAGGTGACAAGATGGATCTTGGGCGCAAGTGTCGTAACTAGAAGTAGACTACAAGTTTAGATGTCATCCACTTTTGTTGAATTGTAACATTGTCAAAGGTCGCATTTTGAAAACTTAAATAACAAGTGTTTGTAATACTCAAATTTTCATGAATGGATGAACATCGTTTTGACCATGTAGTTGTTTATTACGATTGAATGCAATGATAACAAGCTAGTCACACATCATACGCTTCCGCAAAAGACAGGGTGTGACATTGAGAACTATTCTCAGATTGCGGTGCCATTCGAGAAGGTTAGTGTTATTCAAATTTTATTTCTTTTCTTTTTCCAGTATAGACTTGAAAATGAAGGAGTTTGTTTTCATTAGACATCTGTTATATAAGAAAGGTGATATTAATTAGTATTTTCGATGTATATCTCCTTATTTCGTGAGGTGAGACGATAAGGAACGAGAATCCGGTTAGAAGCTCTTTCCAAAGGCGGCTGGGGCACGCAACATTAGCAAGAGGTTCAAGTGGACTGACAACGATTGTCAATTGTGAGAAAAGCACAACTCCCGAGGTTTATGAGGCTGCGAGGATAACCTATTGTCTTTGCATTGATACGTTTGGCCTCATCTATGCCACTTTTTGTTCTCGAGACAGCTGGGGCACGTAAACACGAGAAGAAAAGTAATAGTCATCCTAAAATGGTCACATGTGGATGGGCCATATGTGTCGACAAAGCCCTTGCACCTTGGAAGGATAAACTAGACACCAAGTGTTGTGTTGTGGCTCCAACACTGATGGTTCGCATTATGCCCCAAGTGTTACTAGTAGTAGGATGGCATAGACTATTGATTTTAATTTTTACCAAATATGGTCGTTATAGTTAGTTTTAATTTAGATATTAAATTTGCGACATAACCAAGAAAACCCTTTCACCTCTCGGGACAATTAGTTTTAGATAACCTATAAAACTAAGTTTATCGCGACTTGGAATAACCAATTTTAAGTTAATAGAAAACTATTAAGTTAAAAGTTATGGAAAATAAAAACTAGTTCAATTTGCAAAACATATTTGGTTATTATTTGTTTCAAAAACAACCTCTGTTTTATAACAAAAACTTTAGCAAGTTGTAAAAACAATTTAGAACTTGTTTTAATGTGATTGTTTTTAATATTTTAAAACTCCTTTTAAAATCATGATGGTATTTAGGTTGGTTACGTTATAACAATTTATAAAATAAAAGCAACCACAATAGCAAGATAAATATGTAAATCCATATGACCAAAATTGTTCAATCTTGCTAGAGCCTAATAGCAAGATCAAACGGGTCATGGGGTCACAACACACAAACAACCACAAGGATGGACTTGAGTGCATCTTGTTGTCTTGAGCAACTCCCACTAACTCCAAGACTCCTCTTGGCATTCGGTTTTGCTTCGGGTCTTCGTATCAACAATATTTAACAAGTAAATACAACAAAGACAAAAAGGCCTATCTATTACAAATTTGAACCACAAGACAGGCCAAAACCTTAAACTAATCTATTACAACTTTGAACCATCTCGGTGGCCAAAAATAATAATTACAAAACCAAATAAAACATACAACTACAAAAAAAGGTCGGGCCGGATTTACACATCGCACAACAATCATAAAATAAACCGGGCAATGTTTTGGTCAAGCAAAACAAATAAAATATTGACCAAAATAAAAGTGCCCTTAAAAAACTTAGATCATAAACTTTAAATAAATAAAGTTTGTGTTTTAATTCCAGTTAAAAGAACCGGTACCGACTCATATGTTGTAACAAAGGCTCTGATACCATTGTTGGGTTTCCGTGGTGATCGGTCATAATTTTATTTATCAAAAACCCGGTTCAATAAATAATAGTTAATTAATTAAACGAGTTAATTAATAAAACGCAACGGAAATGTAAACTAACGATCAACAAAACGAAACCCGACATGATCCGGTTACATGCAAATACGAGCACAGTGAAAAAGTTATTTAACAACCGATGAGAGTGATATACCTCGGTTAATGACTAATCGGTCGAGACACCAAGGTTCAACGAAGAAGTGCTAGTGATACGAACTAACGAAACGCGGCGAAGGAGGCGACGACCTTTGGCAGCGGCGAGCGCATGGCAGCGTCCAACAGCAGCGGTGACGGCGTCTGACAGCGGTGGAGCCCGGCTTGGCAGTGGCGTCGGTGTTTGGCTCGCGTAGGCGGAGGAACCGGCGACCGAATGGTGCTTGATTGTTGAGAGCAATTTTTCTACTTCTTCCATGTTCCATAGTCCCAACAAATGCAAGACCCAAAAGAATAAAAGGTATGGAGCCTTTATGCATGCTCGGCAAGTGGCTCACATTGTCACACCCCCAAAATCCACCATGCGGGGTATCATCGCTTGGAGGCGTGACATGACCAGGATTGAGCCACCAATCATACTGAATAACGTACTTAAGTAAATAAAGACAACCCCAATACGATTGGTGACCAAAAGCTAGTTAACCAAGTTTTTTTTTTTTTTTTTTTTCTTTTTTTTTTTTTTGATTTAGACAGCGGAAGCATAAACGTAAAGTTCAAAACATAAGTTCGCAGTTCATAAGTTTAAAGTCCAACACATAGGTTTAATAAGTTCATAATGTTTTAAACATTAAACACTGGACATAACCGTCCGCACACCACAACGACTCCTTCCTCGTGCAAGCTCCAAATGTTTAGCGACCTGTAAGGCATGTAACAACGAGTCAACAACAAAGTTGAGTGAATTCACAGTTGGTTGTTTAGTTATAGTGTTCGTGAATCATTTGTTCATTTCGTAAACCAAGTATCTTATTTATCTGTATCGCGGTTTCCCAAACATGTTTGCGATGATTAGTGGCCGGATCGCGGTTTCCAAAACATGTGTGCGATGATTAGTGGCCGTATCGCGGTTTCCCAAACATGTGTGCGAAGATTAGTGGGGGCTTCCCATGTGTCGACTAGTCGTGTTTGTAGGTGCCCTTCTTGATCCAAGGACCGTAGCGAGTGTGAGTGTACGTAGGTTTTACGTACGTGCCCTTAAATCCGAGGACTAAGAAAAGTAGTTTAATAGTAATGATATTACGAGTAGTTATTCAAATCCCATTCCCAACCCACCGGGAATCCCATGCCTTAGAAAGTGTGTGAACTCACCTTGGTTGCTCGGTTTGACTCTCAAAAGTAGCTAACAGTCAAGGTCGGTCAGTCACGTCCTAGTACGATTACCACTTAGTTTATTAGTGACTTCAAATAGAACACAAAGTTCCTACACGTATCTATCACATAACATGCATCACTTTAACGGTTTATGCCCATATATACTTCCCATCCATTCCCCACTCAAAATCAAACATACGATAATGCACATAACATATATAACATGTTAGATCATTCACAGATAGCATACTCGACATTTAGACACGCGAGTCACAACTTTTGTCTTTTCAGCATTTATCTTCAAAACCGGCTGTTTTCGGACATTTTAATAAAATAGTTAAATTATTCCAAAAATTCCCAAATTTTTACAGGATGTCTTAAAAGTTCCATATATTATTGTGTAAAAATATCGGGGTCCGGTTCGTTACTAATATTTTATAAAAATTTATATTCCGGACTGAACTCAGATTTATATATTTCTGACCACAGTCCACGGAACAATTTATTAAAAATTCATCGAGTGTCCGATTTACGAAATTCCAGTGGGGTAATTACAAATGCATCGGTTTTCATCTACTGTATAAATCTCATGGTCCGATTCTACACAGAATACAACTTACAACAGAAAATACAACACTCATTTATTGCTGTAAAAACTCAGCCTAAGCTGCTGTTACGAATCGGTTCTTTAAAAATAGTAAACGAAGTCCAAAAATTACGATTCCGGTGCCATTAGAACCGTATTTTATAACACATAAATCTAGGCTTCAGAAAATACGTTTTTCGTTAAGTTATGGACCTGTTACAGCCTGTTGAAGGCGGCTGAAAAAGTAACTCAGCATGTTATTTCACGGTTTAAACATTACTAAATCGCATCAACGAGTGTCCGAACAATGGATTTAGCAAGAAAACAACTTTTAAACATCAAGTATGATTTAACCAACCCTCAAACCAACAAGATTCCGCTTTATGATTCAGACACAAGTAAACTTTTATGTAGCTTTTATGTTCATAACTCATGTTTCACATTTTCTAGCATTCTTGTAAATTAGTGATTTAAACAACAATCCATCATACTACATGTCATAAATTCGAACAAGATGAAACCAAGTGTAAGGAAACTTACTACTAGCCTCTAGCTAGGGAAGAATTTAGTGAAGAAATGTGAAGAAAAGATGGTGTAAACGGCTAGAACAAGCTCCTTTGAAGTCCCTTTAAGTTGCAACCTCCATAGATCCTTTGAAGCTTTGAATGACACAATATGTTGGAGAAGATGAAGATGTTGGAAAGGTGATGGTGGTTTCGGTTATGTGGGAACCGAAAGTGAGAGGAGAGAAGTGAAGGGGAGTGTGTAATCTTGGTGAAATGATGTTCAATCTAAGGTGCCATACTACATATAATCATCCTACATATCTTAGATACTTACACAAGCAAACAATCAAATTAAATAAGAAAACAAATCAAGTGTAAGATTGAGAGCATGGAGGTGGTGATATGGTGGGTCCAACTTGGGACTAAAATCGTTGGGGGGGGGGGGGGGGTCTTAATGTAAAATTTGTGACTAGAATGTAAACATGAGTTATATTTCTAGTAATATATTCATGTATGTTAGTTTGATGATTTATAACGGGTGTTATGATAGACGGGGACCATGACTAGCTCAAAATAATTAAATAATGTGTTCGACAAATATTTGGTGTCCCGGGTAAAGTCCGGTTGTTCGGTCGGATACTGTTCCGTTAAAGTGTTTAATTATTCCGTAAGGCGTCTTATATATATATTTTCGTAACACGGTTAATTCCTAACAATCAGGAAAGCATACCAGACTGTTTAGTAATTTTTCTGTATACTACTAGTATGCTAACACGCACATGTACGTATAACACAAAAATCAGAGAGCAGTTAAATGATTCAGCACAGTCATCAAGCACTTTAATTATCACTAATAAATTGTACGGAATACATGTAAATTGAGGGTTGTCACATTCTCCCCCTGTTAAGAGAATTTCGTCCCGAAATTTAGCGCGTGGTCACTGAGGAAGCTAGTTAAGTTGCGTTGTTTTCCTGGGGTGTCACATCATCCCCCCGTTGATTTGGAATTTCGTCCCAAAATTCTGCAGTAGCTTCAGCCTCAGTAGTGGTTGCGTTTTTCTTAAACAGTTGGGGATACTTGAGTTTCATTTGGTCTTCTCGTTCCCAGGTATACTCTGGGCCACGACAAGCATTCCAACGAACTCGGACCAGATGTATCCTGGTACGCTTGAGGATCTTAACATCTCGATCCGTAATCTCTACTGGTTCCTCGACGAATCGCAGCTGGTCGTCGATTGTGAGTTCCTTGAGAGGAACTATGAGGGTCTCATCTGACAGACACTTCTTCAGATTTAACACATGGAATACGTTGTGAACTGCACTGAGTTCTGTTGGTAGATCCAGTTTGTAGGCCACTTTGCCTATTTTCTCAATGATTTCGAACGGTCCGACATAACGCGGATTGAGTTTGCCTCGTTTGCCAAAGTGGACTACACCTTTCCAAGGTGAGACTTTGAGTAGCACTCGATCCCCAACCTGGAGCTCGAGTGGTTTTCTTCCCTTATCAGCATAACTTTTCTGACGGTCACGAGCTGCCGCCATTTGCTGTCGTATCTGAGCAATTTTCTCGGTGGTATCTAGCACAAGTTCTGGGCCAGTGATTTGGTTGTCACCAACTTCTGCCCAACAGAGAGGTGATCGGCATTTGCGTCCGTATAATGCCTCAAACGGAGCGGCCTGAATGCTGGTTTGGTAGCTGTTGTTATATGAGAACTCCACTAGCGGGAGGTGCTTTTCCCAGCCATTACCAAAATCGATTACACATGCCCTAAGCATGTCTTCAAGGGTTTGGATGGTGCGTTCAGATTGTCCATCCATCTGAGGGTGATAAGCGGTGCTCATATCTAAACGTGAGCCAAAGGACTTGTGCATTGCTTGCCACAGTTAAGAAGTAAAACGTGCGTCACGATCAGATATAATAGAGGTTGGCACTCCGTGCCTTGATACCACTTCCTTTAGATAAATGTCTGCAAGAGTAGAAAACTTATCCGTTTCTTTGATAGCCAGAAAATGTGCAGACTTGGTCAGTCGATCTACGATCACCCAAATGGTATCGTTTCCGCGTTGAGATCTGGGCAGGCCGGTCACGAAATCCATGGAAATTTGCTCCCATTTCCATTTCGGGATCTCCGGTTGTTGAAGTAGGCCTGATGGTTTCTGATATTCAGACTTGACTCTCGCACAAGTCAAGCACTTGCTGACGTAGGTTGCTATGTGGGCTTTCATGCCATGCCACCAGTATGTGGTTTTTAAGTCGTGGTACATCTTATCCGAACCAGGATGTACTGAATAACGAGACTTATGTGCTTCATCCATCACAAGCTCGCGTAGGTTTCCATACAGTGGGACCCAGATGCGCCGTGTTACGTAGTAAGCGCCGTCTTCCTTTTGTTCTAGCCGCTGCCTCGATCCTCGTAGGGACTCAGCCATGATGTTCTCTGCTTTCAATGCTTCAACCTGAGCATCGCGAATCTGAGCGGGAAGGTTAGATTGGATGGTAAGCTGTAGAGCACGTACACGCCTAGGTATGGTATCCTTTCGACTGAGGGCGTCGGCCACAACATTGGCTTTGCCCGGATGATACTTGATTGCGCATTCATAATCGTTCAAGAGCTCAACCCATCGGCGTTGACGCATGTTCAACTCCTTTTGCTTGAAGATATGCTCGAGACTCCTGTGATCGGTGTAAATGGTGCACTTGGTACCGTACAGGTAATGTCTCCATATCTTAAGCGCGAAAACAACTGCTCCCAGCTCCAGATCGTGAGTAGTGTAGTTTCTTTCGTGAACTTTAAGTTGGCGCGATGCGTAGGAAATGACCTTGTCACGTTGCATCAATACACAACCAAGTCCTTGGATGGAAGCGTCGCAATAAACCACAAAATCATCGGTGCCTTCGGGCAATGAGAGGATAGGCGCGCTACAAAGTCTATCCTTTAGATGTTGAAATGCGGACTCCTGTGCATCACCCCAACGATAGATGACACCCTTCTGAGTCAGTGAAGTGAGAGGTTGCGCAATCTTGGAGAAGTCTTTGATAAACCTTCTGTAATATCCTGCCAAACCCAAAAATCGGCGGATTTCTGTTGGTGTACGGGGTGCAGGCCAGTTCTTGATCGATTCAACCTTAGATGGATCCACATGAATTCCATCCTTGTTTACCACATGGCCTAGAAAGTGGACTTCTCGAAGCCAGAAGTCACATTTCGAAAACTTGGCATACTGTTTACCACATGGCCTAGAAAGTGGACTTCGCGAAGCCCGAAGTCACATTTCGAAAACTTGGCATACAACTGCTCCTTTCGAAGAAGTTCAAGCATAAGTCGCAGGTGCTGCTCATGTTCCTCCTGATTCTTAGAATAGATCAGGATATCGTCGATGAACACAATAACGAACTTATCCAGGTAAGGTTTGCATACTCGGTTCATGAGATCCATGAAGACCGCTGGTGCATTCGTCAGCCCGATTGGCATAACCAGAAACTCGTAATGGCCGTAACGAGTTCTGAATGCTGTTTTGGAGACGTCCTCATCTCGGACTCTCAGCTGATGGTATCCTGATCTCAAATCAATCTTGGAGTAATAGCTTGACCCTTGCAACTGGTCGAACAAATCGTCAATACGTGGAAGAGGATAACGATTCTTCACAGTCACCTTGTTGAGTTCGCGGTAGTCAATACACATTCTGAAGGTACCATCTTTCTTCTTTACGAACAAGACTGGAGCTCCCCAGGGCGAAGAGCTAGGATGTATAAAACCCTTTTCCAAGAGTTCGTGTAGTTGCTTGGACAGTTCTTCCAGTTCGGTTGGGGCTAAGCGATGAGGTGCTTGAGCTATGGGCGCTGCTCCAGGAGCTAGCTCGATTTGGAATTCGACTCGTCGATGAGGCGGAAGACCAGGTAATTTCTCAGGAAATACCTCAGGAAAATCGCGCACTATAGGAATGTCTTAAATTTTCTTCTCTTCCGTTGATGTGTCAGTAACGAGCGCTAGAATGGCAGTGTGGCCCTTATGCAAACACTTCTGGGCCTTTAAGGAAAGAGATAATGCCTACAACAGCACCACTCTTATCGACCTGAATCACCAGAGGTTCTTCACCAGAACGAGGAATGCGGACGATTTTCTCCTTGCAAACAATCTCCGCTTGATGATGAGATAGCCAATCCATCCCAATAACGACGTTGATACTACCAAGTGTGATAGGGATGAGATCGATAGAGAAAGTCTGACCAGCTAAGACGAGGTTACAACCTTTAACTATGTGTGTGGCCTCGAGACTTTTACCGTTTGCTAGCTCTACCGTGTGTTTGGCGGTCAAAAGTGTTGGAGTGCGCTTAAGTATTGACTAACTTTTAAGGACACATAACTAGTATCGGCACCCGAATCGAATAAAACAGTAACAAAGAAGTCATCCAGAAGAAACTTATCCATCACAACGTTGGGATCGTTCCTTGCGTCAGCCTGACCAATCACGAAGGTGTGACCTTTGCCGTTATTGTTACCCCCGTTTTTGCCTCCATTGTTGTTCTCATTCTGATTCAGCTGAGGACAGTGCCTTTTGAAGTGACCCTCAGCACCGCACTGAAAGCATCCCTTATTACCTTGCTGGTGTTGCTGTTGGTTTTGGGGAGTTTGTGGCCGCTGTTGTCGGTTCTGCTTCGCAGGACGTAAGCTTCGGCAATCTTTGGCTTCATGTCCCAACTTGCTACATCTCTGACAACGACCCTTGTTGCACGGCCTGCTGTGGTGCAAACTACATCGATTGCACTTTGGGTGATTTCCCCTGTATCTACCCTGACCTTGATTTCCAAAAGGCTGCTGACTGGGGTTCCTGTGTTCATCTGTCTTTCGCTGCTGGGACTGAGACTGAACTGGAGTAGAACCCTCGCCCGAATTTCCATCCCACTTGCGCTTGTTGTTACTGGGAGCATCAGTAGTAGTAGCGTTAATACGCTTGGGCAGCTTGCCCTCTTCCACCGCCTGATCGGTGAGCTGGTGTGCCAAACGAACGACTTGCTGGATTGTGGGAAGGTTGGCCGCACTTATAGACCCTTGGATTTCCGGGACTAAGCCCCTGAGGTATAGCTTGATTCGCCTAGATATGGGTTGTGACATGTTAGGACATAAGGCAGCCAAGTCGTTGGACCTCTTTGTGTAGGCCTCAATTTCTGATCCCTCCATCTTCAAACCATAATACTCTGTTTCAAGTTGCAGAATGTCGTCCAGGTGGCAGAATTTTTCCTTAATCAAATCCTTGAAGTCGCTCCAGAGGATGGCATTCGCGTCTGCCAATCCGAGCATCTGAACTTGTGTGCTCCACCAAGAATACGCTTTCCCTTGCAACATGCCGGTAGCGTACTCTACTCGTTTGCTGGCAGGGCTTTCACTCTCTTCGAATGTAAATTCGATTCTTCGGATCCAGTGTAGAAGGCCGATTGTCCCTTCAGTGCCGTCAAAAGTGGGAGGTTTGCATTCCAGGAACGCCTTTAAGGTGCCCATGCGTGTTTGAGAGTGCATGGGTTGACTCCCTGATTGGGTTGCTAAGGCTTCAGCAATCCGTTCGTCAATCAAGGTCGTCAGCTGACCCTGGGTCATGTCGAGACGTCCACTCATGATCTTCACATCGAAGGGACACACGTAAGAAAGGTGTCGCAAGTGCGTAAGTGTGGAGTGATAGAAAAGAGTAAGCACACAAGGTTCAAATAGCAGTTATTACACTAGCTAATGCATATATAATCAAATGTGCTACTAGCAGGTAGGTAATACAAACATAAACCATATTACCTATAATGTCGAGTCTTGCACGTGGAGCGAAGCGTCGTTGTGGATCGTTGAGCACTGTACAGGTTATAGTCTGGTTTTAACAAAAACTTTTTTTTTCCTTTATTAAAACCAAGTTCACTAAAACCAATGGCTCTGATACCAATCTTTCACACCCCCAAAATCCACCATGCGGGGTATCACCGCTTGTAGGCGTGACATGACCAGGATCGAGCCACCAATCATACTGAACAACGTACTTAAGTAAATAAAGACAACCCCAATACGATTGGTGACCGAAAGCTAGTTAAACAAGTTTTTTTTTTTTTTTTATTTAGACAGTGGAAGCATAAACGTAAAGTTCAAAACATAAGTTCGCAGTTCATAAGTTTAAAGTCCAACACATAGGTTTAATAAGTTCATAATGTTTTAAACATTAAACACTGGACATAACCGTCCGCACACCACAACGACTCCTTCCTCGTGCAAGCTCCAAATGTTTAGCGACCTGTAAGGCATGTAACAACGAGTCAACAACAAAGTTGAGTGAATTCACAGTTGGTTGTTTAGTTATAGTGTTCGTGAATCATTTGTTCATTTCGTAAACCAAGTATCTTATTTATCTGTATCGCGGTTTTCCAAACATGTTTGCGATGATTAGTGGCCGGATCGCGGTTTCCAAAACATGTGTGCGATGATTAGTGGCCGTATCGCGGTTTCCCAAACATGTGTGCGAAGATTAGTGGGGGCTTCCCATGTGTCGACTAGTCGTGTTTGTACGTGCCCTTCTTGATCCAAGGACCGTAGCGAGTGTGAGTGTACGTAGGTTTTACGTACGTGCCCTTAAATCCGAGGACTGTGAAAAGTAGTTTAATAGTAATGATATTACGAGTAGTTATTCAAATCCCATTCCCAACCCACCGGGAATCCCATGCCTTAGAAAGTGTGTGAACTCACCTTGGTTGCTCGGTTTGACTCTCAAAAGTAGCTAACAGTCAAGGTCGGTCAGTCACGTCCTAGTACGATTACCACTTAGTTTATTAGTGACTTCAAATAGAACACAAAGTTCCTACACGTATCTATCACATAACATGCATCACTTTAACGGTTTATGCCCATATATACTTCCCATCCATTCCCCACTCAAAATCAAACATACGATAATGCACATAACATATATAACATGTTAGATCATTCACAGATAGCATACTCGACATTTAGACACGCGAGTCACAACTTTTGTCTTTTCAGCATTTATCTTCAAAACCGGCTGTTTTCGGACATTTTAATAAAATAGTTAAATTATTCCAAAAATTCCCAAATTTTTACAGGATGTCTTAAAAGTTCCATATATTATTGTGTAAAAATATCGGGGTCCGGTTCGTTACTAATATTTTATAAAAATTTATATTCCGGACTGAACTCAGATTTATATATTTCTGACCACAGTCCACGGAACAATTTATTAAAAATTCATCGAGTGTCCGATTTACGAAATTCCAGTGGGGTAATTACAAATGCATCGGTTGTCATCTACTGTATAAATCTCATGGTCCGATTCTACACAGAATACAACTTACAACAGAAAATACAACACTCATTTATTGCTGTAAAAACTCAGCCTAAGCTGCTGTTACGAATCGGTTCTTTAAAAATAGTAAACGAAGTCCAAAAATTACGATTCCGGTGCCATTAGAACCGTATTTTATAACACATAAATCTAGGCTTCAGAAAATACGTTTTTCATTAAGTTATGGACCTGTTACAGCCTGTTGAAGGCGGCTGAAAAAGTAACTCAGCATGTTATTTCACGGTTTAAACATTACTAAATCGCATCAACGAGTGTCCGAACAATGGATTTAGCAAGAAAACAACTTTTAAACATCAAGTATGATTTAACCAACCCTCAAACCAACAAGATTCCGCTTTATGATTCAGACACAAGTAAACTTTTATGTAGCTTTTATGTTCATAACTCATGTTTCACATTTTCTAGCATTCTTGTAAATTAGTGATTTAAACAACAATCCATCATACTACATGTCATAAATTCGAACAAGATGAAACCAAGTGTAAGGAAACTTACTACTAGCCTCTAGCTAGGGAAGAATTTAGTGAAGAAATGTGAAGAAAAGATGGTGTAAACGGCTAGAACAAGCTCCTTTGAAGTCCCTTTAAGTTGCAACCTCCATAGATCCTTTGAAGCTTTGAATGACACAATATGTTGGAGAAGATGAAGATGTTGGAAAGGTGATGGTGGTTTCGGTTATGTGGGAACCGAAAGTGAGAGGAGAGAAGTGAAGGGGAGTGTGTAATCTTGGTGAAATGATGTTCAATCTAAGGTGCCATACTACATATAATCATCCTACATATCTTAGATACTTACACAAGCAAACAATCAAATTAAATAAGAAAACAAATCAAGTGTAAGATTGAGAGCATGGAGGTGGTGATATGGTGGGTCCAACTTGGGACTAAAATCGTTGGGGGGGGGGGGGGGTCTTAATGTAAAATTTGTGACTAGAATGTAAACATGAGTTATATTTCTAGTAATATATTCATGTATGTTAGTTTGATGATTTATAACGGGTGTTATGATAGACGGGGACCATGACTAGCTCAAAATAATTAAATAATGTGTTCGACAAATATTTGGTGTCCCGGGTAAAGTCCGGTTGTTCGGTCGGATACTGTTCCGTTAAAGTGTTTAATTATTCCGTAAGGCGTCTTATATATATATTTTCGTAACACGGTTAATTCCTAACAATCAGGAAAGCATACCAGACTGTTTAGTAATTTTTCTGTATACTACTAGTATGCTAACACGCACATGTACGTATAACACAAAAATCAGAGAGCAGTTAAATGATTCAGCACAGTCATCAAGCACTTTAATTATCACTAATAAATTGTACGGAATACATGTAAATTGAGGGTTGTCACATTCTCCCCCTGTTAAGAGAATTTCGTCCCGAAATTTAGCGCGTGGTCACTGAGGAAGCTAGTTAAGTTGCGTTGTTTTCCTGGGGTGTCACATCATCCCCCCGTTGATTTGGAATTTCGTCCCAAAATTCTGCAGTAGCTTCAGCCTCAGTAGTGGTTGCGTTTTTCTTAAACAGTTGGGGATACTTGAGTTTCATTTGGTCTTCTCGTTCCCAGGTATACTCTGGGCCACGACAAGCATTCCAACGAACTCGGACCAGATGTATCCTGGTACGCTTGAGGATCTTAACATCTCGATCCGTAATCTCTACTGGTTCCTCGACGAATCGCAGCTGGTCGTCGATTGTGAGTTCCTTGAGAGGAACTATGAGGGTCTCATCTGACAGACACTTCTTCAGATTTAACACATGGAATACGTTGTGAACTGCACTGAGTTCTGTTGGTAGATCCAGTTTGTAGGCCACTTTGCCTATTTTCTCAATGATTTCGAACGGTCCGACATAACGCGGATTGAGTTTGCCTCGTTTGCCAAAGTGGACTACACCTTTCCAAGGTGAGACTTTGAGTAGCACTCGATCCCCAACCTGGAGCTCGAGTGGTTTTCTTCCCTTATCAGCATAACTTTTCTGACGGTCACGAGCTGCCGCCATTTGCTGTCGTATCTGAGCAATTTTCTCGGTGGTATCTAGCACAAGTTCTGGGCCAGTGATTTGGTTGTCACCAACTTCTGCCCAACAGAGAGGTGATCGGCATTTGCGTCCGTATAATGCCTCAAACGGAGCGGCCTGAATGCTGGTTTGGTAGCTGTTGTTATATGAGAACTCCACTAGCGGGAGGTGCTTTTCCCAGCCATTACCAAAATCGATTACACATGCCCTAAGCATGTCTTCAAGGGTTTGGATGGTGCGTTCAGATTGTCCATCCATCTGAGGGTGATAAGCGGTGCTCATATCTAAACGTGAGCCAAAGGACTTGTGCATTGCTTGCCACAGTTAAGAAGTAAAACGTGCGTCACGATCAGATATAATAGAGGTTGGCACTCCGTGCCTTGATACCACTTCCTTTAGATAAATGTCTGCAAGAGTAGAAAACTTATCCGTTTCTTTGATAGCCAGAAAATGTGCAGACTTGGTCAGTCGATCTACGATCACCCAAATGGTATCGTTTCCGCGTTGAGATCTGGGCAGGCCGGTCACGAAATCCATGGAAATTTGCTCCCATTTCCATTTCGGGATCTCCGGTTGTTGAAGTAGGCCTGATGGTTTCTGATATTCAGACTTGACTCTCGCACAAGTCAAGCACTTGCTGACGTAGGTTGCTATGTGGGCTTTCATGCCATGCCACCAGTATGTGGTTTTTAAGTCGTGGTACATCTTATCCGAACCAGGATGTACTGAATAACGAGACTTATGTGCTTCATCCATCACAAGCTCGCGTAGGTTTCCTTACAGTGGGACCCAGATGCGCCGTGTTACGTAGTAAGCGCCGTCTTCCTTTTGTTCTAGCCGCTGCCTCGATCCTCGTAGGGACTCAGCCATGATGTTCTCTGCTTTCAATGCTTCAACCTGAGCATCGCGAATCTGAGCGGGAAGGTTAGATTGGATGGTAAGCTGTAGAGCACGTACACGCCTAGGTATGGTATCCTTTCGACTGAGGGCGTCGGCCACAACATTGGCTTTGCCCGGATGATACTTGATTGCGCATTCATAATCGTTCAAGAGCTCAACCCATCGGCGTTGACGCATGTTCAACTCCTTTTGCTTGAAGATATGCTCGAGACTCCTGTGATCGGTGTAAATGGTGCACTTGGTACCGTACAGGTAATGTCTCCATATCTTAAGCGCGAAAACAACTGCTCCCAGCTCCAGATCGTGAGTAGTGTAGTTTCTTTCGTGAACTTTAAGTTGGCGCGATGCGTAGGAAATGACCTTGTCACGTTGCATCAATACACAACCAAGTCCTTGGATGGAAGCGTCGCAATAAACCACAAAATCATCGGTGCCTTCGGGCAATGAGAGGATAGGCGCGCTACAAAGTCTATCCTTTAGATGTTGAAATGCGGACTCCTGTGCATCACCCCAACGATAGATGACACCCTTCTGAGTCAGTGAAGTGAGAGGTTGCGCAATCTTGGAGAAGTCTTTGATAAACCTTCTGTAATATCCTGCCAAACCCAAAAATCGGCGGATTTCTGTTGGTGTACGGGGTGCAGGCCAGTTCTTGATCGATTCAACCTTAGATGGATCCACATGAATTCCATCCTTGTTTACCACATGGCCTAGAAAGTGGACTTCTCGAAGCCAGAAGTCACATTTCGAAAACTTGGCATACTGTTTACCACATGGCCTAGAAAGTGGACTTCGCGAAGCCCGAAGTCACATTTCGAAAACTTGGCATACAACTGCTCCTTTCGAAGAAGTTCAAGCATAAGTCGCAGGTGCTGCTCATGTTCCTCCTGATTCTTAGAATAGATCAGGATATCGTCGATGAACACAATAACGAACTTATCCAGGTAAGGTTTGCATACTCGGTTCATGAGATCCATGAAGACCGCTGGTGCATTCGTCAGCCCGATTGGCATAACCAGAAACTCGTAATGGCCGTAACGAGTTCTGAATGCTGTTTTGGAGACGTCCTCATCTCGGACTCTCAGCTGATGGTATCCTGATCTCAAATCAATCTTGGAGTAATAGCTTGACCCTTGCAACTGGTCGAACAAATCGTCAATACGTGGAAGAGGATAACGATTCTTCACAGTCACCTTGTTGAGTTCGCGGTAGTCAATACACATTCTGAAGGTACCATCTTTCTTCTTTACGAACAAGACTGGAGCTCCCCAGGGCGAAGAGCTAGGATGTATAAAACCCTTTTCCAAGAGTTCGTGTAGTTGCTTGGACAGTTCTTCCAGTTCGGTTGGGGCTAAGCGATGAGGTGCTTGAGCTATGGGCGCTGCTCCAGGAGCTAGCTCGATTTGGAATTCGACTCGTCGATGAGGCGGAAGACCAGGTAATTTCTCAGGAAATACCTCAGGAAAATCGCGCACTATAGGAATGTCTTAAATTTTCTTCTCTTCCGTTGATGTGTCAGTAACGAGCGCTAGAATGGCAGTGTGGCCCTTATGCAAACACTTCTGGGCCTTTAAGGAAAGAGATAATGCCTACAACAGCACCACTCTTATCGACCTGAATCACCAGAGGTTCTTCACCAGAACGAGGAATGCGGACGATTTTCTCCTTGCAAACAATCTCCGCTTGATGATGAGATAGCCAATCCATCCCAATAACGACGTTGATACTACCAAGTGTGATAGGGATGAGATCGATAGAGAAAGTCTGACCAGCTAAGACGAGGTTACAACCTTTAACTATGTGTGTGGCCTCGAGACTTTTACCGTTTGCTAGCTCTACCGTGTGTTTGGCGGTCAAAAGTGTTGGAGTGCGCTTAAGTATTGACTAACTTTTAAGGACACATAACTAGTATCGGCACCCGAATCGAATAAAACAGTAACAAAGAAGTCATCCAGAAGAAACTTATCCATCACAACGTTGGGATCGTTCCTTGCGTCAGCCTGACCAATCACGAAGGTGTGACCTTTGCCGTTATTGTTACCCCCGTTTTTGCCTCCATTGTTGTTCTCATTCTGATTCAGCTGAGGACAGTGCCTTTTGAAGTGACCCTCAGCACCGCACTGAAAGCATCCCTTATTACCTTGCTGGTGTTGCTGTTGGTTTTGGGGAGTTTGTGGCCGCTGTTGTCGGTTCTGCTTCGCAGGACGTAAGCTTCGGCAATCTTTGGCTTCATGTCCCAACTTGCTACATCTCTGACAACGACCCTTGTTGCACGGCCTGCTGTGGTGCAAACTACATCGATTGCACTTTGGGTGATTTCCCCTGTATCTACCCTGACCTTGATTTCCAAAAGGCTGCTGACTGGGGTTCCTGTGTTCATCTGTCTTTCGCTGCTGGGACTGAGACTGAACTGGAGTAGAACCCTCGCCCGAATTTCCATCCCACTTGCGCTTGTTGTTACTGGGAGCATCAGTAGTAGTAGCGTTAATACGCTTGGGCAGCTTGCCCTCTTCCACCGCCTGATCGGTGAGCTGGTGTGCCAAACGAACGACTTGCTGGATTGTGGGAAGGTTGGCCGCACTTATAGACCCTTGGATTTCCGGGACTAAGCCCCTGAGGTATAGCTTGATTCGCCTAGATATGGGTTGTGACATGTTAGGACATAAGGCAGCCAAGTCGTTGGACCTCTTTGTGTAGGCCTCAATTTCTGATCCCTCCATCTTCAAACCATAATACTCTGTTTCAAGTTGCAGAATGTCGTCCAGGTGGCAGAATTTTTCCTTAATCAAATCCTTGAAGTCGCTCCAGAGGATGGCATTCGCGTCTGCCAATCCGAGCATCTGAACTTGTGTGCTCCACCAAGAATACGCTTTCCCTTGCAACATGCCGGTAGCGTACTCTACTCGTTTGCTGGCAGGGCTTTCACTCTCTTCGAATGTAAATTCGATTCTTCGGATCCAGTGTAGAAGGCCGATTGTCCCTTCAGTGCCGTCAAAAGTGGGAGGTTTGCATTCCAGGAACGCCTTTAAGGTGCCCATGCGTGTTTGAGAGTGCATGGGTTGACTCCCTGATTGGGTTGCTAAGGCTTCAGCAATCCGTTCGTCAATCAAGGTCGTCAGCTGACCCTGGGTCATGTCGAGACGTCCACTCATGATCTTCACATCGAAGGGACACACGTAAGAAAGGTGTCGCAAGTGCGTAAGTGTGGAGTGACAGAAAAGAGTAAGCACACAAGGTTCAAATAGCAGTTATTACACTAGCTAATGCATATATAATCAAATGTGCTACTAGCAGGTAGGTAATACAAACATAAACCATATTACCTATAATGTCGAGTCTTGCACGTGGAGCGAAGCGTCGTTGTGGATCGTTGAGCACTGTACATGTTATAGTCTGGTTTTAACAAAAACTTTTTTTTTCCTTTATTAAAACCAAGTTCACTAAAACCAATGGCTCTGATACCAATCTTTCACACCCCCAAAATCCACCATGCGGGGTATCACCGCTTGTAGGCGTGACATGACCAGGATCGAGCCACCAATCATACTGAACAACGTACTTAAGTAAATAAAGACAACCCCAATACGATTGGTGACCGAAAGCTAGTTAAACAAGTTTTTTTTTTATTTAGACAGTGGAAGCATAAACGTAAAGTTCAAAACATAAGTTCGCAGTTCATAAGTTTAAAGTCCAACACATAGGTTTAATAAGTTCATAATGTTTTAAACATTAAACACTGGACATAACCGTCCGCACACCACAACGACTCCTTCCTCGTGCAAGCTCCAAATGTTTAGCGACCTGTAAGGCATGTAACAACGAGTCAACAACAAAGTTGAGTGAATTCACAGTTGGTTGTTTAGTTATAGTGTTCGTGAATCATTTGTTCATTTCGTAAACCAAGTATCTTATTTATCTGTATCGCGGTTTTCCAAACATGTTTGCGATGATTAGTGGCCGGATCGCGGTTTCCAAAACATGTGTGCGATGATTAGTGGCCGTATCGCGGTTTCCCAAACATGTGTGCGAAGATTAGTGGGGGCTTCCCATGTGTCGACTAGTCGTGTTTGTACGTGCCCTTCTTGATCCAAGGACCGTAGCGAGTGTGAGTGTACGTAGGTTTTACGTACGTGCCCTTAAATCCGAGGACTGTGAAAAGTAGTTTAATAGTAATGATATTACGAGTAGTTATTCAAATCCCATTCCCAACCCACCGGGAATCCCATGCCTTAGAAAGTGTGTGAACTCACCTTGGTTGCTCGGTTTGACTCTCAAAAGTAGCTAACAGTCAAGGTCGGTCAGTCACGTCCTAGTACGATTACCACTTAGTTTATTAGTGACTTCAAATAGAACACAAAGTTCCTACACGTATCTATCACATAACATGCATCACTTTAACGGTTTATGCCCATATATACTTCCCATCCATTCCCCACTCAAAATCAAACATACGATAATGCACATAACATATATAACATGTTAGATCATTCACAGATAGCATACTCGACATTTAGACACGCGAGTCACAACTTTTGTCTTTTCAGCATTTATCTTCAAAACCGGCTGTTTTCGGACATTTTAATAAAATAGTTAAATTATTCCAAAAATTCCCAAATTTTTACAAGATGTCTTAAAAGTTCCATATATTATTGTGTAAAAATATCGGGGTCCGGTTCGTTACTAATATTTTATAAAAATTTATATTCCGGACTGAACTCAGATTTATATATTTCTGACCACAGTCCACGGAACAATTTATTAAAAATTCATCGAGTGTCCGATTTACGAAATTCCAGTGGGGTAATTACAAATGCATCGGTTGTCATCTACTGTATAAATCTCATGGTCCGATTCTACACAGAATACAACTTACAACAGAAAATACAACACTCATTTATTGCTGTAAAAACTCAGCCTAAGCTGCTGTTACGAATCGGTTCTTTAAAAATAGTAAACGAAGTCCAAAAATTACGATTCCGGTGCCATTAGAACCGTATTTTATAACACATAAATCTAGGCTTCAGAAAATACGTTTTTCGTTAAGTTATGGACCTGTTACAGCCTGTTGAAGGCGGCTGAAAAAGTAACTCAGCATGTTATTTCACGGTTTAAACATTACTAAATCGCATCAACGAGTGTCCGAACAATGGATTTAGCAAGAAAACAACTTTTAAACATCAAGTATGATTTAACCAACCCTCAAACCAACAAGATTCCGCTTTATGATTCAGACACAAGTAAACTTTTATGTAGCTTTTATGTTCATAACTCATGTTTCACATTTTCTAGCATTCTTGTAAATTAGTGATTTAAACAACAATCCATCATACTACATGTCATAAATTCGAACAAGATGAAACCAAGTGTAAGGAAACTTACTACTAGCCTCTAGCTAGGGAAGAATTTAGTGAAGAAATGTGAAGAAAAGATGGTGTAAACGGCTAGAACAAGCTCCTTTGAAGTCCCTTTAAGTTGCAACCTCCATAGATCCTTTGAAGCTTTGAATGACACAATATGTTGGAGAAGATGAAGATGTTGGAAAGGTGATGGTGGTTTCGGTTATGTGGGAACCGAAAGTGAGAGGAGAGAAGTGAAGGGGAGTGTGTAATCTTGGTGAAATGATGTTCAATCTAAGGTGCCATACTACATATAATCATCCTACATATCTTAGATACTTACACAAGCAAACAATCAAATTAAATAAGAAAACAAATCAAGTGTAAGATTGAGAGCATGGAGGTGGTGATATGGTGGGTCCAACTTGGGACTAAAATTGTTGGGGGGGGGGGGGGGGGGGGGTTCTTAATGTAAAATTTGTGACTAGAATGTAAACATGAGTTATATTTCTAGTAATATATTCATGTATGTTAGTTTGATGATTTATAACGGGTGTTATGATAGACGGGGACCGTGACTAGCTCAAAATAATTAAATAATGTGTTCGACAAATATTTGGTGTCCCGGGTAATGTCCGGTTGTTCGGTCGGATACTGTTCCGTTAAAGTGTTTAATTATTCCGTAAGGCGTATTATATATATATTTTCGTAACACGGTTAATTCCTAACACTCGGGAAAGCATACCAGACTGTTTAGTAATTTTTCTGTATACTACTAGTATGCTAACACGCACATGTACGTATAACACAGAAATCAGAGAGCAGTTAAATGATTCAGCACAGTCATCAAGCACTTTAATTATCACTAATAAATTGTACGGAATACATGTAAATTGAGGGTTGTCACATTCTCCCCCTGTTAAGAGAATTTCTTCCCGAAATTTAGCGCGTGGTTACTGAGGAAGCTAGTTAAGTTGCGTTGTTTTCCTGATTTTCCTGGGGTGTCATACACATGCATGGTGCATGTGTTGCAATTGGTCAAGTTGTTAGGTGCGCGATAAGTGGCGGTAGCGCGATGCATGTGCGACATGTGGCACAGCAAAGGTGTATGCGCGACATGTGGCGTAGGGTGAGTATACCCGTCTCACCTGGTACATGTACCCGTCTCTTAGCTAATACCCGCGTATCGTTCGTAATTACCAGTTAAACATGTTAAGTGGATTTTTAGTTCGTTGCCTAAGGTGTAACTCTTACGGGTCAAGACCCGGTCGGCAGTGTTGACTTATCGAACCGGACATAATTTCCAACACGAGATCCATCACTGATTCAATAGTGTTCAAAAAACAAAAAACAAAAAATTGTTGATCCGGCTTAAGGTCATTTAATATAAGCATAATGGCCGACTTAACCCAAATAGGGAAAAAAGCACACATCACACTCATCATACCATCACATCTAATCATAACCTGACATCTCTTTTCATTACATTTTATCACATTATCACTAAAACACTTGCAACACCCATCATATTTGATCACACCACCACATAAAACCGTTGAAACCACCTGCACCCAATCTTTAGCGTTGAAACAACCCACACCCACACATCATGACTGTGAAGTTCATCACACCCACCATGGTAATGACCGTGATCAAACGGCGTATGACGGTGTGATCTGTTGGATCAGTTCTGTTTATACATGAGGGAAAACATTAAAACATACCTTTGATTGCATCAGACAGGCCAGCAGTAGTGTTTGACATGATTGTCAGCTTGATCTGGTTCCTCTTTAGGGTGCAATCTAATGATGGTGATGAGAGAACCGATAAAGGGTAATCGGCTATGGAGAGGAGGTCGATTGATGATGATGTTATGCTTATGGGTTTTGTGTCTAACTGTGTAACTGAGTAACCCTAAGACCTCTACATAATTCTCCTTATATAAGCACCCGGGAGGAAACCTAATTAGTTAATAAGGGTAATATGGTCCATCAACAATTACCAACTAATTATTTAATAGGTTATAATATATTTTGATCTACATTATGTAAATGATTATAATGGCTATAGATTAAATATTAATACATAATATATTTAATCTTACATTCTCCCACTTAGCCGAGTAATCATTTACTATGAGTATTAGATAA
The DNA here is from genome assembly GCA_030545235.1 of Helianthus tuberosus. Lineage (NCBI taxonomy): Eukaryota > Viridiplantae > Streptophyta > Magnoliopsida > Asterales > Asteraceae > Helianthus > Helianthus tuberosus. The sequence continues at coordinate 21,690,125 of CM060420.1, read as the reverse complement.
TCCTGATCAGGAGTTAACACTCATTTTAGCCTTAAACAAGTACTATAGTAGAGAAATACAACCGTTGAATCATAATGCGACTCAGGACCCCCATTAATCATACTATAGCCTTAATTTAAAACCTAATCGTTATGATCAAAATACACATAAGCCCTTTGTTTGATTTGTAACTATATTTTTCTATATGCCATTATGCTAGCGTGACATATTCTTAGAGACATACAAAATCAAACTGATGAGGAAAATTAACTAATACTTAGTCATTCATAGTACGATATGCAGTTGCGCATGGCTATCAATTAATACCCGTCTCTGAGCTCTTTTAATAAGACTTATGGGTAATAGCCCTTCAGTTATAGGATCCTTAAGCATATCATGAATGTATTCGATACAAAACTTAGTTTCCTCAATTCGTTCATAAACGAATAATTAATTGCGTATCGAAATTTAATGCAGCACCTCTTGAACTGTTCCTGTTCAAGGAGTCATGGTAGCTGACTTTATCACACTAAGTCTTCAAAACATTAATTATATGGAGTTAATAAACTTATGAGTCCACTGATAAATTTCTAACAACATTTAGTGACTATATTATGTCGTTATAACTTAGGTTGTTAATATCAGTGCATTATGACTCCTCCATGAAATAGGTTTTGTCTGCTGACATAAAGATATACCCAAAATTACATTTTGTCATCTTTGAATATCTCAAAGTTAGAGTAATAAACCGGTTTTAATTCTCACTTCTTCTTTAAATTGTAGCCTCTCGTTTCTTTTAAAGATATTATAATACTCCATTAGATGCTTCACATTAATCTAGACATATCTAGTGTGTTGCAATGTGAGTAATATCTAAACGAGTATAGACTTAAACTTACATAAGGCTTCCAATTAATGAAGCGTAAGGAAATAATCTCATTTATCCTATTATCCTCTAAAAGAGAGCATTAATGTTTGTTACATATGTAAGGACCCATTTGAGGTTAAACTTATGGAACGAAACTAATGTCCCATTGGGTCTATCTCGGTGTGTTATGATATCTATTTCATAAGAGATATCTCTGAGATCTATTATATCAAAGTTTGTGTTAACAATGCTTTGACTTATGTAACATATACTTGTCAAAAGAATATCATCTATATAGACAAGTTTATCTTAGTTGCTCCCACTCATTTTGAGGTAGGTACATTAATCCACTTGGTTGTTGATGAAAATAATTACGTTAGCTTTTCATCACATTATGATGTTTGCATTAACCGATACATGGATATTATTGGCTTACAAATAAAGTGTTCTTTAACCTTCAGTTTGAAACTTTAGGTTGTTATCTAATGAACATGTAAATGTGTCAGCCATTTGTTATGGAAAATTGTTTATAATGTTCATCTAATGTAGCTTTAAACTATTATAAGCTACTAGAACAGTGATGATCCTCAAAGAAATCTTTTGTTAGATATGTAATAAAGATTCTTTAATAATTTATCTATTCCTGAGTACAACCTTTGACAATCAATCATGCTTTTGAGTGTCTTAACGCTTATATTAGGATTTGGTTTAGTTACGAACACTCTTAGGTAATTCAATCAAATCCCGAACGTTATAGAAACACATAAAATCAGTTTTACTAGAAAACTGTTTTATTCCATTTAAAAGAATATTGATTGACACTAATGTCTTAATTTGAAGAGATAGGACCAGTAAACTTTTCCAAAATCCATTTCCACTTAAGTTAGGGAGGTTATGTAATCATCAAAGTTAGTAGGCTTTTAAACCTAGATGACCTCCTGAGTTGATTATTGGGTTCATTAGAAGTTTCAGTTTTATGGATTAGCTCTTGGTTAGGTTGCTATCATTTTCAGGATTCTAGGTTTGTAAGAGTTGGTGCAGTATGGTGTACAAGAGGTGTAATCGGAGTTAAATTCGGAGTGAAATTTAATGACACTCTTCCCCCCGCCTCTTGTATTCCTTGCAAGTCATAATAAGGACTTTGACTGCTCCCACCGACCTTAGAAATCTTTAGGAACTCAGCATGCTTAGGATCAATATGTAACGACCAACAAAATTCTAACAGAGAAACACAAATTAATGACGTTAGTCGTGATTTCTCTTGTTGAGGATTATGTTAGTTCAGGTAAGAAATCTAAGTGTGCCCACAATTAAGCAACAATGAAACTTTTGTAAGAGTAGCATTAGATTTAAGGAGATAAGTTTTGATAGAACAGTGTCGTGATGGAGCAGTGTCTTGTAAAAGAGGTGTAAATTTAGGTAAAGTAAAATTTTCACTCCCTCACCTCTTGCAACTATTGCAAGTTATTATTAAGACACTTAATGCTCCCACTGATCTTTAATATCTCTAGAATGCTACAAGAGAAGTTTCAATGAGCTACGTGACGTGGGAACCTATCACATATACGTTAGACTTTATTTGATTTCTTTAATGTCCAGATATCATAAGAAACTTTAGGGACATATCTAATAGAAATCTTATTAAGTATATATATATATATATATATGAATAGATTTCTTCTAAGACCGTGGGCCATATGCGACAAAATTTAGATACAAGTTGATAGTCTTTCAAATGATAAATGAATTATGTCTGAATATTCCATTTGGAATAAGTTCCACGAATGTCAATGAATGACTTATGATGGACCCATACTTATTCCTTAAGCCAAGTAATATTTAGGGCTATAAAGTCATGATTTAAAATCACTTAGAATGAGATTAGATAAAAAAATCATCCTCATTAACCATGTCATGATTTCTCATGAATTTCAGTTGTAATGGATGAAATTTATAAGTCTCATTTTCCTTTTGTCAAATTCTCATTTGCATGATGACAAAAGTTGTGAAAGCGTAAGGTATCATCTAGTTCCATCTTAGTAATGTTTCAATCAAGATATTTAGAACAAATAAGATGAGAGTTTAAGGTAAGTATGACTTTATGTTGACTATGCAAACCTCACAACGTTCATAACTTTGCTTAATTATGATACTATATTATGATTAATCTTCAGAATATATAAGGTATCGAAAAGCGTTGTTAGAAGACTGCTTATTATGGTTCTTATAGCCTTAACATTTAATTTTGTCACTAACTCTCATGTTAATTATATGTTTGACTTCTGGTAAGGAAACGTTTAGAACTAGAGTCAACTAATCATGTGTTAATAGGAATATTAAAATTAGCAGACTTAAATATCATTAGTAAGTGACTACCTAATTAATTTATCTAACCGTTCTTTATAATAATGGATAGTCTCGTTGCTTATGCCTAGTCTAATGGCATAATTATGCAGTGAGATTTTCCCTTGAAGAACCTTAAAGTTGGGATTTTGTACTTGCATTTTGTCTATGGACCTTAGAACAATCCTCTTTTAAACTATTAGTGGTTGTAAGGTGAATAACATCTTATTTTCCAGTTTCAAACATTTATTTCTTTGTACATATGTTGCTTATCAACACACTCATTATACTTTGGTACTTTTGAGTGTTATAGTTTATTTATAATGCATCAAATTTTACAAGTGAAAATATTAGTATGTAATGTACTTGAAAAAATGTACTTATTTCCATGCGTAAGCCCTTAACTTTATGGGTCATGGCATTGTACATTATTATGTATTCACATATACCACTTAGCTTTATAATTTATAATTTAAATGAAGGCATGCATCTTAGGAGTTCTAGTGATTATTCCACAATTATAGATTAGTCTTAGGAAAGACTTAATCTGGAATAACCTTTTAGTGACAACACTTATTCTTGATTATCATAAGAGACATCATGTTCGATTTATCCTAATCATCATGCTCTACTTTTCTTCTGTAGTGCTTTATCAGAAGAGAGCAATAGGATTATCGTGTCTTAAGAGATAATCAAGGATTTAATTTAAGAGCTAATTCTTATAGAAACTTTAAGCAAAACATATTAGATTTAGGAATTAGAGTGGATGAGATATAGACTTATAGAAGAAAATTATAGTGAGTAAAATTATGGGTACTAAGAATAAGGCAGACAAAATGATCATAAAAATTAATTAAGGATCATTAATATAAGGATCATTGTGTGAAGAGATTGTGATATGTCTATTACTAACATCAAAATAATAGACTTATTTAGAGTTCTACTTAAACGAAGACAAAACAGCTTTGGCCAGAAGTGTAATCATTTAAGCATGTGTGCAAAGTGGTTGTAACAAATCAGCTTTGGCCAGAAATTGAGACAATCACTTTAGTTATGCACTTGTTAAGTATGCCATCTATGAAGGAATTAAATCAGCTTTGGCCAGATATTAAGACATTCATGTTTATGATGCACACTTAACATAGCTTTCGTAATACTTGAACGATAAGTAGACGCATCAAATCAGCTTTGGCCAGAATTGATACATCAGAAGCTCATTCAAGTTAAGCCATTTTGGTTTTGTAAAACATTATTTGATCCTTATTAATTAAGCCAAGTGATTACAAAAAAAATTAGTTCACATTAAACAGCTTAAAAACTCTTGTGCGATCAGTAATGCCCAAAAAACTTGTGCGATCAGTAAGGCCCAAAACTTGTGCGATCAATAAGGCCCAAAACTTATGCGATTAGTAATGCCTTGTGCGATCCACAAGTCTTGTGCGATCCACAAGTCTTGTGCGATCCACAAATCTTGTACGATTATGCAGTCTTAACTTGTACAATGTGCTTCATTAGTTGTACAAATCTTGTGCGACTGTCTTGTGCGATCAGATCATCTCTTATGTGATCTGATCTTGTGCGATTATCTTATGCGATCAGATCATCTCTTATGTGATCTGATCTTGTGCGATTCAGTTGCTGTTTATTGTGATAACATAACTGAAAATTCGAAAATTAAGAATTGTGATAGAGTTTCCTATTATAACATTGATCTAATTTTATCATAAAATTTCGAAAATCATAATCTGTTTATCTTAGTAACAGATTTCGAAAAAACTTATTAGATAAAATAAGATCAAAATTAGGAAAACATTCCACAATTCAAATCACATTCCAAAACATAAAGGAAATTTCGAATTTCAACTAAGAACATGATGAACCCTAAAATTTAACCTTAACCTTATATCCGAAATCTGGAAAAATTTATCAATCATTTAATCAATTCTAGAACATTATGATTTCGGAACAGTAATATTTGATGAAAACATATGATCCGATATAGTTTGAACAGATCCGAGATGGGGTTTCGGATGAAAAATCCGAAATTTATTTAGGGTTTTCTAATTCCGTTTTCCAGTTTTATTCCAGATTTATGGATACAAAACAGAACTGACTAATCAACATATGCTCTGATACCACATATTGGATCAGTTCTGTTTATACATGAGGGAAAACATTAAAACATACCTTTGATTGCATCAGACAGGCCAGCAGTAGTGTTTGACATGATTGTCAGCTTGATCTGGTTCCTCCTTAGGATGCAATCTAATGATGGTGATGAGAGAACCGATAAAGGGTAATCGGCTACGGAGAGGAGGTCGATTGATGATGATGTTATGCTTATGGGTTTTGTGTCTAACTGTGTAACTGAGTAACCCTAAGACCTCTACATAATTCTCCTTATATAAGCACCCAGGAGGAAACCTAATTAGTTAATAAGGGTAATATGGTCCATCAACAATTACCAACTAATTATTTAATAGGTTATAATATATTTTGATCTACATTATGTAAATGATTATAATGGCTATAGATTAAATATTAATACATAATATATTTAATCTTACATGATCACGCCAACACGTTCATCACGGGGGCCACCACGGAGGTGCCCTGAGCCCCCATTAGTTTGATGTGTTTAACTCTATCAAAAGGAACTAGGATATTAGTTAACCAATCCGGCTCATAGCCTTCATAGCCGATAAATAAGCCAAGTAATCCTTGGATATACATCCAAGTTGAAGCCTTCGAATTATCAGAGTTTATTTATCACACTTTTAAAAAAACTAATAATGTTGTACAATAACCTAAAAAGAATAGTTACATAAATAATATTTTTTTATTATATCCAATAATAATACATAATATTTCACTTTTGTTACAAGTGACCTTCTTAAACTTTTAAATCTTTTGCTTTTTATTGAACTATTTTATATCGTACCCTACAACCTCTTTTTCACTTAAAAGTAGCAATAGTATACCCATATCCAACCCATAAAAAAATATAAACCACAATCTTTAAAATGGAAAGCATTCTAATTGTTTTTTAACTTCCGAATCTCGAACTAAAATCAAATAATATAACTAACCGTAACTTAGCAACGGTAAAATAGTGTGATTAATCCCTCATATTGCGGTGGACAAGAACTTGATCAGTTTTGGTGCACTCGCTATAGCAAATAAAAGAGAAAATCCAGAAAATATAATCATAATATGCGAAAAAACATGTTTAGCTCATTCATATTATTTTATTATAATTAGTTAGATAATAAAAGGGAAAAACCATTTGAAAAATTGTTAATTTTTTCTGTTAAATAATGAAAGATAAATGAAATGAAAAAGGAAATATAAAATTAAACTTGAAAAAAGGGAGGGGGAAGAGGGCAGGGGCAGGACTCAAATCGTCGTCTCTGGTGTAGAGGTGCAGAGGTTTAACCACATAGAAAGTAAATGTACTAGTTCGATTGAACTGATATTTATATCGATTTGTATTTGTTTATCTTTTACAATAATGTCATCGCGATAGTTCCTTTAATTTGGAACTTGAAACTGATTTTTTTTATACGTACTTTTTATTTGGTTGTTGCTATATGCACCTACTTTTTATTGTTGTACACCGCTTCTGAAGGTTTTTAAATAAAGACAATCAAACTTTTTATTTTCAAATTTGTTAAAAATTACATTAGGAAACATGACGAATTGTGGTTTATCCACCTTCTATAACTTGAAATTTAAATATAGATTTCCATAAAATAAGTTATTGCATCTTTGTGTTTTCAGTCGTTTAAATTTACCAGTAATCCATCACTTAGAATTAGTGTAGATTTCCTAACTTTGTACGTTTTACGCGTTTGCTTCTCACATGCTAAATGATTAAATTATTGTAGCTTTTTCCTTTTTCCTGATCTTATTTTTAAATTTTAAGTACATAGGACTTAGGAAGACCTTTCCTCGTCTGTGTCCTTATCTGATAATTAATAATAGAGTAAATTATGATTTTGGCTCCTATGGTTAATTCATTTTAACCCTATAAACCAAAAAAGGATTTTTTTGACATCGAGCCCCTGACGTCTCTTTTTCTAACCATTTTGCCCCTCGTCACTAACTTCATACAACTAAATGGTTAAATGATGGTTATGTACATCTCATATGATGGACATTTATGTCAATTCACCTACAACAAAATATCTGGTCCTTAAAACCCCATTAATTATCAACCATGTAGAAAGATTTGGAAAGTTGATAGAGCATTCACTTCACAATAACCAAATTGCAGAAATCAACATATCAATAAATTCAAAACGTGCAGCATAATTAATCTTATTTTTCATATTCGGATCAACGCATTGGAATTATGTATATTATCAGGGCTACCTCAACTATTTTGGTAGCCTAAAGCAAATTCAAAAACTCGAGGCCTTTTTCCAAAAAACAAACACTATTTGAGAAAAATCTCTCTTTTACCCGGGCTTGAGACTAACAAAATAAACTAAAAGGTTTATTGTTGGCGAAATACTTATTTTTTTGTAATTTTATATATTTTTTGTATGTGTAAAGATAAGTTCAGCTCAATCCAAATATCTTAGAGAATTTTTTTTAAGTTGGAGACGCTAATGATTTGGAGGTCTAAAGCCCAAGCATCAAAATACTTAGGCTTGGGCTTGAGCCGGGCTTGTATATTACAATCTTAAAAGCAATAACAATAATCGGATTATAACCTCAATTTAAACAAATGAATCAAAATTCAAAACCTACCATAGGGCATTTACCATGTTCCTCAAAAATCTTAGTTCTACTTCTCCGTGATGCCATTCGCCTAAAATTCGAATTTACACACATCATAGAACATAAAAACTATATTGATCTGTTTTCGATTGTCACGGTTGAAGCCACTAAAATACTATTGTATTTGATTCACTTTTTGGTAAAATAATTATTATCATAATTAAGTAAGTAAATAATTATAGTTAAATGATCTTTATTCTCGAATCGCACCTTAACACCCACAAAGTCAACTACAATGGTGTGAAAGCAGTGGCGAAGCTTGAAAATTTCCACCAGGGGGTCTGATGACGGGGGTAACCCAAGACCAAAATAAAATGACTTAAACACATGAACACTTAAAAGGTTCAAAGGTTAAAAACCCGGGAGCAAGGATAAAGCAGCATGTGAACAGTAATCGGTCATATCTCTGATTACTTCAACAACTCTCCTAAGCCGCAAAAGCAAGACGAATGCACATAGCATAGTCTTTTAACCGCAGGTCAAAACACTTCAACCCCCAAAAGGGTAAGTCCCTCACTGCAGACAAGTTTCACTAGTCAAGGGTTTCTTCTTTGGGAGATGATCTTTCCTATAAATTGACACTTCATTTAGTGCAAAAGACATTCTCCGATCAGCCCTGATTCCATTGGGATCTCTGATCATTGTTCTTGAGTACTTGTTTCATGCAAGTCACTTTCCTTCACATTCAACACACACATTCTCTTTGCTCCCACATCCGAAGCTGAACACATTTCAGTGGAGGATCACGAGCAAACAACAAAATATAACTAGTGAACCTCTCTCCACGTCTAGCAAACGTGGGGGGACCCCATGACCTGCATTAGGCAAAACTGAACCCTCCAACCCATTTGCCTAACCAGCCCAGCTACTATCCTTGGTCTAATATTTATTGCATCAACAAGTTGGCGCCCACCGTGGGGCTACGCCACTAATTTTCTTCAAGAGACCTAGTAGTGTAGCTCCATTTCTGTTCAAGAACCAGAATGTCGGAAAGTGAGTCTCCGTGGGAGGTTAACCAAGTTCCTCGCACCTCTACCCCGAACACTAGCCAAACTCCTGTGGCTATACCAACCTCCATCTCAACACCGGGAAGTACTCTAACTGGAGCAACATATCCTGAGTTTCTCACTTTCCAAACGCCAACACCATCTCGTTCCGGAGTACCTTCTCCCAACGTTGGTGTCTCTAACACTCCCTCCCATGTTGACCTTACTCCCGAAGGGGTTGCCAATAACTTTAAAATAACTTTCTTGAGTTAAGGTATCTTTTAAACCAATACGTGAGTAGGGAACGCGGCAAGGGAGTGAGGATCCGTTTGGACTATGACGAGCCAGAACCATCGCTTTCTCCTGGACCACCCACTCTTCCTTTTGCAAGCTCACAACAAGCTGTGTCCAGGAATGAAGCTGGTCCCAGGAATCCTCCTCCAAATCCTAACCCATACTTGTACACGAGGCCAGATCCAACGTCTTTTCCCCTCTTTTCTTCCCAACCGATCGCAACCGGTGCTCCCTTGGGGCACGAGCTGACTTTGGACCAGCTCCTGCAATCTCCAGTAGCAAGCCTTCCACCCTCAGCAACAACTACGTGGGAACAAGCTTTGTCTGTGCTTCCCTTGGCACAGAGTACCGTTATGAGCACTCCCTTGGGGGTGAACTGCCCAGTTGCTCCTGGAAGCCTTTAAGGCTTCAACCTTATGCCCTAGATGATGGCAAGCTTCTCGTGGTAACACTTTATTAATCAAGTGTTGACCACCCAAGGGAACAACTATAACAACAACAACACATGTGCAAGAGTGGAAGAGGATTTGGCTAAGCCATATAAACTGAGCAATTTATCATGTTTCTCCCAACAAATTGCTCATTATGATTTTCAAACAAAGATCAAGATGTCGTCCCACATCAAAACATATGATGGGACTGATGATCCTAAGGACCACCTTCAGATCTTTACTGGTGCTGCTAAGATTGAGAAATGGTCAAATGCTTAATGTTGTCTCATGTTCATGCAAACTCTTATCGGGTCAGCGAGAATCTGGTTCAATGATTTACCTGCCCGTAGCGTTCGAAGCTTCGATGACCTTAGCAAGGGGTATCTGGCCAATTTCTTCCAGCAGAGGCGATATGTTAAAGATGCTATAGTAATCTTCCAGATAAAACAAAGAGATGATGAGAGCCTTCGAGAGTTCAAAGAAATGTATAAAAAGGAGGGCCTAATGTATGTGGGGGCAGATGAGAAAATGAGAGTAGCCGGTTTCATGAACGCTATTACCTCCAAGTACCTCACCAGGGATTTCAACAAGTCCCTGCCAAAAACCCTGGAAGAAGCTCTCGAAAGGGCCGAGGCCCACATCAGAGGATAGGAGGCTATAGACATAAAAGAACAAAGAAAAAAGGGGATCTAGTTGGCGAGGCAGCAGCCCAACCAGGAAGAAGGGAAATTTCCATTCCTATGACCGACGCCAAAGGGGTTCAGACCAGCGATGGTCTGAAGGCCGGAACCCTCCCAGCAGGGAGAAGGCCATGAAGTTCACACCCCTCACCAAGACCCCTCAAGAGATTCTTGCCACAGAGGAAGTAAAGCAGAGCTTCCGACCTCCCAGACCTCTCCCTAAAAGCAAAAGGAATGAAAATTCCACCCAATTCTGTGAATTTTATGAAGAAAAGGGCCACCATACTAATGATTGCTTCCAACTCAAAAAGAGGATTGAAGAGGCCGTCAAGTCTGGGGAGCTTGCTCACTTAGTAAAGTGGGTGAGGGACAAGATGGCCGAAGGAAAGGGCAAGAAAGTTAACTTGGTGGATTTTGATGGAAAGGTTCCTCACAAAAGGCAACGGTTGGAAGCTTGGGAGCTTCAGTGTGTTTGTTTCCCCCAACAGAAAGAGACCCACTTTCAAACCTCCTTGTGGTTGAAGATACTGTGGGTACATTACAAACAAGCAGGGCATACATAGACACTGGTGCTGCCACTGAAATCATGTTTGAGAAGTTCTTCAACCGTTTAAGTAATGAGGAACGTTCAAAGCTTCAACCCTCAGGAACCTCCATAAAAGGTATTGCTGACATACCCCTCAAGCCTTTAGGGAAGCTAACCCTTGATGTCCGTTTCAGCGATGGCAAGATGGAAAGAGTTCAACCTCTCACCTTTGTGGTCATCAATATACCTTCAAACTATGATGCCATCATAGGAAGGCCGGGGCAGTGTGCATTCTACATGGCTGTTTCTGTTGGTCATGGCACAGTCAAGTTTCCTACTGAGAGAGGGATTGCAACCCTTTGGCCTACTCAAGAGGCCTACATGGTTGAAGGAGAAAGTTCCAAGAATGAAGAAGACAAGAAAAGGCTAATCATAAACCCTAAGTATCCTAAACAGAGGATAAGGGTTAATCCAAGCCTTTCACAAAAAAACTCTCTCATATCTTGAAAAGATGCTAGTACATTATAGCGATGTCTTTGCTTGGTGCCCAGAAGATATGACGGGTATCCCTCGAAGCATTGCTGAACACGAACTGAAAATACCACCCGATGTCAAGCCTGTTGTCCAAAAGAAGCGGAGTCTAGCACCCGAAAGAAGGTTGGCTGCATGCCAAGAGGTTGAAAAGCTTGAATCAGTTGGAATCCTCTGAGAAGTCAAGTATCAATCTTGGGTTGCAAACCCAGTCATGGTTCGAAAGCCCGATAACTCTTCGAGGATGTGCATAGACTTCAAAGACTTGAACAAGGCTTGTCCTAAAGATTGTTACCCGTTACCAGAAATCGATCTCAAGGTTGACTCTCTCACTGGTTACCCTTTCAAGTTTTTTCTCGATGCTTACAACGGTTACCATCAAATTCTCATGAAGGAAGAAGATGAAGAGAAAACCGCGTTTCACACGAACAAAGGAATCTTTTGCTACCAAAAGATGCCTTTTGGTCTCAAAAATGCGGGTGCAACCTACCAACGCCTAGTCGACAAGGATTTTGCCAGTCAAATTGGTAGGAACATGGAAGCATATGTTGACGATTTGGTAATAAAAAGCAAAACAGAATACCAAATGCTTGATGACATCCAAGAAATATTCAAGAACCTAAGGAAGGTTAACATGAAGCTCAACCCCGAGAAATGTTCGTTTGGGTTTGAAGAAGGAAAGTTTCTGGGGCACATTGTGGGAAAACAAAGTATAAAAGCCAATCCAAACAAAGTCAAAGCTGTTCTCGAAACCAAGCCACCACGAAGCAAAAAAGAGGTAGAAAGCTTAAACGGGAAGCTTGCAGCCTTAAAGCGTTTCGCCTCCAAATTGGTTGAAAGATCGTTGCCTTTCTTCAAAACACTCAAGGGATGCTCTGACAAAAAGGATTTCAAGTGGACTGTAGAAGCTTAGGAAGCCTTCAACCAGATGAAGCAACACCTAGCTTCACTCCTAGACATTGCAGCCCCAGAAACGGGAGAGTTGATCTCTATATACCTTTCGATTACTGAAGAAGCAATAAGTGCGGTCCTCACCATTGAACGAGACAAAGTTCAGGTACCCATTTATTTCTTCAGTAAAACACTAAAATTGGCAGAGATCAAATATCCTCCTTTAGAAAAGCTTGCTCTAGCCCTAGTCCAAACGGCTAGAAGGCTTCGAAGGTATTTCCAAGCACACCCTATACAAGTGGTCACCGACCAACCCATTAAGAGTGTGCTTGAAAAACCTGAAAATTCAGGACGATTAGCCAAGTGGGCAGTGGAACTAGGTGAACATAACATCACCTATGTTCCAAGAAAAGCCATCAAAGCCCAAGTCATGGTTGATTTAATTGTAGAAGTCCTAAAGCAAACAATCACTGAAGTAAACATAGCTGCCATTGAATCCTCAGACCTTGAAGCCTGGAAGCTTTTTACCGATGGGGCTTCAAGCGTTGAAGGGTCAGGGGCTGGGCTCATTCTGATCAACCCGGAAGGGTTAGAATTCACATATGCTCTTTGATTTGACTTTCAGACCACCAACAACGAAGCTGAATACAAGGCGTTGATAGCCAGTTAAGGCTGGCTAAGAAAATGAAGGTTCAAAAGCTTGAAGTGTTCACAGACTCGTTGCTGGTATCAAGCCAAGTGAACGACAGTTATGTTGCAAAGGAGCCCAATATGAAGAGATACAAAGAAAAATCCAAAGAGTTGATGAACACATTCCAAACGTGTACCATCAAGCAAATTTCCAGGTCTCAAAATAAGAAAGCCGATGCCTTGAGTAAACTCGCTTCTCTCACCTTTGCTCACCTTACCAAAAAGGTATTGGTAGAGGTGTTGAAAGCTCCATCAATTGAAGAAATGGAAGTTCAAGACGTAATCACTGAAGAAGGCACCAATTGGATGACTCCAATTAAAAAATTCCTTAAAGATGGTGAGTTACCCGCTGATCAAACAGAGGCTGAAAGGGTTAAAATCAAATCTAGATAGTACTTGTTGCAAGGTGAAATCCTCTACAAAAAGGGTTACCTTGCACCCTTGCTGAGATGTGTTGGTCCCGAACAAAGCCAGTACTTGGTCAGAGAGGTTCATGAAGGGATATGTGGAGCCCATTTTGGAGCAAGAACGGTGGTTGCTAAACTAATGAACCTTGGGTATTTTTTGCCATCCATGCACAGAAACACCGCTGAACAATTGAGAAAACGTGATTCTTGCCAAATTCATGCACCAGTCCCAAAGAGCCCCAAGCATGACCTTGTCCCGATATCTTCAGCCTGGCCATTTAATAAGTGTGGAATGGACATTGTTGGCCCATTCCCACCAGCCAAAGGTGGAGTGAAGTTCTTACTAGTTGCCATAGACTACTTCACCAAGTGGTCGGAGGTTAAACCACTTGCAAAAATTACGGGCAAACAGGTCATTGATTTCGTTTGGGAAAACATAATTTGTCGTTATGGATTGCCGGGAGTGTTTGTCACCGACAATGGAAGGCAATTTGCCGAGAAGCCTTTCAGCGTTTGGTGCAAAGAATACAGAATACCTCAGGTTTTCAGCTCAGTGGCATATCCACAATTAAACGGTCAAGTGGAAAGGATGAATAGAAGCATAGTCGAAGGGATCGAAGCCAGATTGGGAAGGAACAAAAGCAAATGGCTTGAAGAGTTGCCAAGTGTTCTATGGGCCGTAAGAACAACCGAAAAAACAAGCCATAAAAGAACACATTACAGCTTGGTGTTTGGGTCTGAAGCCGTGATTCCAGCTGAGGTAGGAGTTGTAACTCAAAGAACAATCAACATGGATCTCGAAGTAAACCAAAAAGAGACCATGTTGAACTTACAACTCCTAGAGGAAGCACGAGACCAAGCTGCAATTCAAGAAGCCAAGTACAAACAAAGGATGGAAGCTTACTACAACAAGAGAGTCAAGAATGAACATTTCAAGCCAGGAGACCTGGTGCTTAGAAACAATGAGGCTAGCAAAAAAGAGAACCAAGGAAAGCTTGGCCCAAAATGGGAGGGGCCATATACAATCCTTGAGTCACATAAGGGTGGATCCTATAAGCTAGCAGAGTCAGAAGGTAAAAAGCTTCCAAGGCATTGGAATGGAAACAATCTTAAGAGGTTTCATGTCTAATCAAGAAAGATTGGTTTGTATTTCACAAGGTGTATTTCAAGAGTTGTCCTATGATCACTTTTTGTAACACAATATCTCTTGAATGAACGAAGATGTTTTATCAAATTTGTCTTTCTATCCTGAAATCAGGTTGAGAACCTAGCAAAAACTCCATGGCAAGGGCCATGTAAGGGGATGAGCTCCCAGGCCATACCGCTCAATAGGTTCAAGGGTTGAATAAACCTATATAAGGGGTGAGTTCCTAGATCAATACAACTTCATGAGACTTATAGTTAAAAAACAAAGTTGTCTCATAGATGGGTCTGAACAGCCTACACCAAATGTTCCTTAAGCCTCAGAGAATCTATCAAAAACAGGCTTACGAACTAAAATAAAACTAAGGAAAATAACAGGATAGGTGCTATGTCTTTTTACTAAAAATACCAAGGCTAAGTGACTGCAACACTGAACCCTTTAAGGTATAAAAAACATAAAGACAACACAAACCCAACAAAGACAATACAATAAAAATAATTTACGGAACAATGCAACAACACAAATGAAAAGGTTGCATACAACCCAATCTCCAAAATACAAACCAAGACATCAAGTCATAAAACTAAAGTAGTAGCCGGAAGCATTGAAGGCTTCAAGCTATATACATCCAGAAGCCTTGAAGGCTTGAAGCCAACCAAGCTGCCTTACCAAACAGGAACAAGCACAAAAACATAACACAAGTCAAGTAGTAGAAACTTAGTAACATAATAAAAGCAGCCTTAATAGGCTCCCAAACATCCAAGTAAGTTAAAACAAGCCTTAGTGGCTTGTAAGCTTAAGATATTGTTCAAAAGGCCATCAAGGCCAAACCACAACCACAAAACAGGAACCTTAAGGGTTCCTGCAAAACCTAAGATTGTTCAAAGTAACATACAAACCATTAAATTGTTTTTGGGTGCTAAGAAAGCTACAAATGTTTATCAAGCATCAACGGAAGGCTTAGAGGCCCCAGGACCATCACCTTTAGCCTTTTTGGTCTTCTTCGACTTCTTAGCTTTCGAACCACCATCACCACCAACTGCTGAACCTTCTAAACTCGCATCCTTGGAGGCATCAGGTTCTCCCAAAAAGGTATCCTCACTATCTCCTGAATAAGATCGCTTTCTTGAAAGGGAACCGAGCACTTCAGCACCAACCTTTTCGTTAAGGCCATCCGATTTTAGCTCCTACAAGACAGAAAGGGGCTTACCAAAACAAGCTGCAACTTGATTAACATACGGATAGGTCAGCCTCTCCATCTGCTCAACAGAACCCTTGAAGACCTCAGGAGCTTCACGACGGTCCAAGGGAGACTTTTCCAAAGGATGACCAGATTCATGAAGCTTGTAACCGGCAATGAGACCTTGATATTTCCCCAAGTTGAGCAGTTTGGTATAAACTTCTCCAAGAGCAGAATTAAACTCCTTAGAATGAAGAAGATAGGTAACAACTTGGTGGAAACCTTGCTTAATAAGCCATTGGTTATCACTAGTAGCTTGGGTAAGCAAGGACTTTAAACCTTCTTTTTCTTCTTCAAAGGCCCTCTGCTGAACATTCAAGGCTTCCCTATCAGCCTTAAGTTTCAAACGGTCAGCTTCAAAACTTTTCTTGAGATCGTTTACCTTAATCTCATGTCTCCTGGTCAACTCCTCAATCTTCTTCGCCCAAGCTTCCTCTTTCTTGGAGAACCCCTCAACCTCCTTCTTCATGGCAGCCATAGAAGCTTTCATTTTGTCTTTCTTCTTGGAAGCATCCTCGTACTCCTGCGTACCCCTGGTAAAACGGGTAACACCTTCAGCCAATAAGGCCTGAAGATTGCAGGATCTTAGCATCAGTCTCGAGATAAAGTGATCAGCTTCCATTTAAGAAATGGCACTCCGGACACCAGGAGGAGCAAAATGGGCCAACACCTTAGCACAAACAGCCGGGTCCTTGAAGCTATCTCCAACTTTAACCCCCTAGTTGGGAACATAAACCTCTTCACCCTTTGGACCCTCGAAGCTCTCAACACTTTTGACAGATGAACCCTGGATGGTAGGAGTGCTACCCTTCTTAACCAATTTCTTCTTCTTGCCGGAAACAACCAACTCTTTTTCCTTACCCTTTGACACATCAACCTCAATAGCCTGTTCTGCCGATACTTCAATATCATCACTAACATCAATGGCCTCTGAGCCAGAAGGTTGATCAGCACCTTTCAAGTAACGTTTGGAACGACGAACAGAAACCTTGGAACCCGGAGGCTTTGTAAAACCTTTAACATTGGGAACACTCACATAACCACAACCCTCGAACCTATGCTCGGATCCCCTAACAACCACATCTTCACCCGGAGTAGCAGCAACATCATCAAATGCAACATCGGAAGTATCATCACTCTTGATAAAATCAAGTGCAGACATAACTACAAAATAAAAATGAAATGTATAAGCAAGCAAAAAACAAGAACATAACAACACAGCAAGATAAATGCATACATTGCCCATCTCTCATAAACACTGGATATCGATCACGTTTTTCCCATAACTTACTAAGACCCAATAACACCAATAAATGTTGTAGGATCGAGTTGTGACCCAAACGAGTCGTTCAGAAGAGCTCTAATCTGTTTCAGAGGCAAAAACTAAGAAACAGACGTGAAAAACAGCTTGTTTCACACTTTAACGTCTTGTATATTGATTATAACAGCAATACAGATCAAACGACGCGTCGGCAGCACTTCGGTACCGGAATGATGAAAGTTACAACTGATTTCGCTCAGGAAGGTATTTATAGGCTGGAGATTTCGCTTGAAAGTGTTCAAGTGCCAGTTCGAGCGAAATCAACAAAGTTGATTTCGCTTGAAATTGTCATTTCAAGCGAAATAAGCTTAATAACACCCTACAACCTCCTATTTTCTCGTACAACGCGCCCTGATCTAACAATTCTAATACTAGACTCGATACAAGACAAAGTCGACAGACGTATGCACCAACAGACTCCCCCTCGGATGTTGACGAGTCTTCAACGTCTTCAGTCTTTATCAGTCTTTGGGCTTCTAGAATCTTGATCTGGCTCTTGCATTACTCCAATTTCTTCTTTATTTAGTATTGTCCAGGAACAAACCCTGGCTCTACTCCTATCAGCTTCTCTTGATCCCTTAAGTTCATCAGCATCAGTAATCTCAGAATCAGAACCTGGCTTTTTGTCATTCAGACTCCCCCTCAACTTGTGCTGGAATCGTAGTCTGGCTCTTTTCAGGTTCAAATATCGCAATCAGGCTCTCCTGCAAATTCTATACCCAAAACATAAGTTTCATAACAGATAAAATATAACAAACTTAGAAACCTTGCTAATCACTTGAAAATACAACCTTAACACAACATTTTCAAGTTTCAAATAAAAAGATTTATCATATAAGTCACTGATGAACCACTTGGATGTATATCATTTTTCTTTTCAAGCATCTTCAAACAAACTTTCCCAAACCTGTTCGTCATGTTTAGCACTCGAAATTTTGAAAATCAGCTTTTCAACATCAGTTGTCTAAAATCTTTTTGTATTTTCAAAATTTATGCTAAAATACAATTAAAATCTTTTTGGATTTTTTTACAAAACATAATTAAAATGCAGTAAAGAAAAATTTACACACAATATTTTTGTGAGTTTGTGTAAGAGGATCATATCAGTTTTTGAGACAAATCACCAATACCGTTAAGCTATAAACATTTTACATTCTAAACGATTCACTTAGATTGTCAGTATACTGATCCATTTAAATTTTCACACAAAGTTAAACTGTTTCGAGATACGAGATTAATGTTTTAGAGACTTAAACTTATTCGCGTGTCCCACCTCAGAATATACTCCTGTATCCAGATCCCAATATTCAGTCTTACAGGTGAGTATACCTAGATGATATCTGTAAGAGGTTAAATTGCAAAGGTCGTGAGAGCTCAGGTCAGAACTTCCGTTCAGCAGAGAGATGCCGGCTTCGACTTTTGGTGGGTCCCCTTTAGAGGATATTTTTTACAACAACACATGATTAGCATTTTTCAATGTTTCATCATTTTTTTATGCTGAGGGCAGGCTATATTTCAAGCAAGCATAAAGTATTCTCCGGGGACTAGGCCATTGGTTCCGCATTATTAGAAGTCCCGGGATAATACCCCAGATATCACTAAGCATAAAGACCTAGTATCTCAGAAAGAGGGGTCCTTCAAACAAGATTTCGGGGGTTACCCATATATCCGAGGGATGTTACCCACGATATAAGCAAGTTTGAATTTATGTTTATATCTCGTCACAATCTACTAAATGTGTAAAAACCTACTGGCATATCATCAGTGAGACCGTTTATCACATTTTAACTTTCCAATTCTTTAGCATGCCGTGATCGTCCACTGATGTACTATCATTTCCTCTTTTATACAACAAACTCATTTTTGAATTTTATCATGTTTTTGTATTTTTCAAATTTTCAAATGTTTTTGGATTTTCTGAAATTTTTACTCCCCCTAAAATGCAAACACATTTTAGGAAATTTGAAAACAAACTGTACAAGTAAAACGACAATTGATATCAAAACACTTCAAATCGCCATCCACTTGGCATAAACAATCAGAACTTCTTTTCACAACAAACTATTTTCCCATTGATTTTAAAACACTTAAGTTTGTTTTAATCAAATTGTTTTTCCGGAAAATAAGTTTTGTTGATTTTCAAACCACTTGTTGGTTAGGGGATAAACTCATTATTTTGTTCTCCAAAATACCACTTGTAAGTATGGTCCAATCAAGTTCAACTTAATGACCTTGATTAACCATTTGAAGATAAAAACCTTCTTCAACCACTTGCAGGTTCACTTACCAACCTTCCCAATTGTAAATCAAAATACAACAATATAAAGATATCACCTGCAGAATTACCAACCAAACTTTTTCAAGAAAGATGCCGATTCCTGCTCCACACTTACCAACCTGGGAGCTCCGGCAAGTCAGGGTTTTCAGTTAGGAAAAACTTTCCCCCAAGCCTGACCAGCCTTGGGAGATTCTGGTGTCAAACATCTGTCCCACCAACATTTTGATTTGTAAAAATCTTTAGCACTTTTAACCTTCCCATCAACCATCTTCCCGAAAATATGTTTAACTTTGCCATTAAACGCCTTTTCAGCATCAAATTCTTTCTTATCAGCAAAGAATTGACTTGATATTTCAAACCTACCTTTTGATTTCAAATTATCTTTCGACAATGTCGAAAAGTTTTCCTCGTTCATTTCTGGAACGGAATTATCAACCTTTTTCTCAACACATGACTCCTCTGATTTTATGGAATCAGATTCATTGTCAGAACTTCTTTCAGATTTTACAACCCATTTTTGTTTGTTTAAATCAACTCTTCTTTTGTAAAAACGTTTTGAACTTTCACCTTCTTCGGAAGTTGAATTTTCAAACACTTTCGATTTCTCAGTTGATTGTTTCTTCACAAAAAACAAGTTTTTCTTTCAGTTTTGAATTAAAAGTAACTTCCTGTTTTATGTTGTTGGACTATTGGCAATTCCAAGCAATATGTCCAACTTTTTGACACTTGAAACAGGTTCTTCTATCAACTCTCTGAGCAAACTTCTTTACATTCGTCTTTACTTCAGCAAGAAACTCTTGATTTGATTGTTTCCAGAATGGTTTCTTCTGCTCATCTTCAGAACTTCCTCCTGCAACAAATGTTGTTTTTGATTTATAATTTTTCTCATTTTTATAATTTTCTGAAGAATTAAAACCCAAACCTTGTTTTTTGAAATTACCGTTAGGGTTTGGTTTCTTTCGATAACCTGAACCAGAACTGTAACCCTTTTTCTTGTTCAATCTCTGTTGAACTCTTGAAGTGTACTTTTTAGGTTTTTCATGAAGATTTAAATCTTTTATTTCAGAAATATTAATTTCTGTTAATTTGAAAACCTGTTTGATCATTTCAGTTTTGACACTTCTTATTGGAAATTCCTCATCAGAATATAATTTGTCTGAATCATTCAAAGTATAAGCCACTTCCATCATTCAAATTAGATTTTGATAACAAGAATTCTTTATTGTAAACCCTTTTAACCGGTGAACTCGAACTCTTTTCTGACGAACTCGAACTTTCAGACTTAAACTCCGATTTTGACTCTTCATCCATATCTAACACCTGATCGACCACTTTCTTTAATAACTCAGACTCATGATCAGTGTCAGACGCTGTGAATGTAACATCAATATTGTCTGGTAATTCATCAATGATTTCAGACTTTAACTTGATGTTGACTGCCTTTTTTAGACGCTCCTCGTTAGGATTCCTGGGAGAATAACTTTCATGGATCGGGGGCGGACATCTGTTATACTTGACACTTTGTTTCTTACCAGTATCAGTATCTTCAGTCTTTTTCTCCATGAATGCTTCAAGACCTGCAACAGTAGGATAAACACGATCAATCAAATAGTCACAAGTAGTATAACTCAACAGTAATCGTTTAATCCTTTCACTCTCAATCTTTTCAAGTTCCAACTCCTTCTTCAGATTTGCACAATCTTCAATATACTCATTGCTGACCTTTTGCTTTGTCATTAAGGTTGCATTCATCTTCATCTGAGCAGTTTCAACTTCTAAATTTGTCATTTTCAGACTATCAACAGTTCTATTCAGAACATCATACGACTCCTTCACATACTTCACATCAGACAACAAATTCTCTTTCATCTCTTCCAGTTCAAGAATCTTCTTGTCTTTCTCCTCACAAAATTTGCAAGGCTCCTCACATTTCAAACACGGTTTAACAACCTCGATTATCTTCTCAACTTCAACAACTTTCTCAACTTCAACGATTTTTTCTACCTCAATGATTTTCTCAACTTCAATAATTTTTTTCAACCTCGACGAGTTTCTCAACTTCGACAAGTTTTTCAACTTCTACTATTTTTTCGACTTCAACAATCTTCTCCACTACTTTCTCCACTTCAATGATCTTTTCTATAACTTTCTCAGTTACTTGATCAACATTTGCTTCTCCAGCTTCTGTCTTTTCCTTTTCATCAGCGAGTATTTTTGCTGTTTCCAGCTCTCTCCTCAATTTGGCAATCTTCTTCTGATTCAGCATCTCCGTTTTATCTGCAAAAAACAAATTAAAACTAGTAGGATCTATGCCTTTTCTAGCTCTGTTAAGATGTTCTTTTTCATCATCGGTATCCACATCACTTCCAAGATCTGGAAAAATTTGAATTCTTTTCTGACTAGCTTCATCTTCACCCAGAATTCTAGCGACAAGAGCTGAACCAGGTATGTATTTGTCCCAACTAAATCCCTCTGCAACTTTTTCATCATCTTGATGAATAAGTAAAGCTTTCTTATTTTTATCTTCAATAGTGTTAAGCAACCTGATGAAAAATTGATTTCTGATAATAATTGTTCTTTTTTTTTATTCTCGGTTGCTTCTTGGTTTTTACATTCTCTCTTAAAATGACCCTTTCCTTTACATCGGAAACATGTAACTTTTGATTTGTCAAAGCCCAACGGAGAAGTAGCCATTCCTCGAAACTCATCTCTACAAGTAATTTATTGAAACTTTTCTGCCCTCCTACAAGCACTGGCCAAACACCATTTCACATCCATCAACTCAAGTTCCTCTGCATCAATTTGGTCATAATCTTCCTTGGTAAGCATCAGATTTCCAATTCTTCCACCAATCAAGCTTTCATATGATTCCAACATAGCAACGAGTGATGCCATGTGTTGCTTTGCTATTTCCGGAGACAGATCTTGACCATTTTGAATGTTCAAAGTGACATTACATTGAAGATTTGTTGAATTTTGTCGTTGAGGACTTAATGTTGTGCTGTTTGGATCAAAACTTGAAAATGATGATGAAGATCCACCACTCTGTGTCACATTTCTACCCTTTGTTCCAGACGAGCTGTCAGCACTAAAGGCAGTTTGAATCTTTGGACTAGGGCTGGGAGTACCCTCAAACTTGTTCCCTCTGTAATACAAACTGACATCTTGTTTAGCATTTGGAATCGTCATGATAGCAGTTTTCTGAATATCCAACTCGTGCTCTTCAATTTTCTGAATAAACTGTGCCAGATTCATATTCTCAGACTTCCTTATGTGTTTCACTATCATCAAATAAGTTCCCAATTTCTGCTGTGGTAACGCATCAGCAAGTTTATCCACCCATTCCTCATCTTCTTTCTTTATATCCAATCTCCCCATGTCCAAAACAAGATGACAATAACTGTCAATGGTCTATTTTGTTGTTTCATGATCAAAAGCTACAAACATATCAAACGATTTCTTCAGTAACGCCTTTCTGTTTTTAATCATATCTGCACTTCCTTTGAACTTTTGAATCAAAGCTTCCCAAATTGATCTAGTTGTACCATTATGTTGGAGCAAAACAAAAATGTCTTCTTTAATTGCCTGTTGAAGAATACTGATCATCATTTTATCACTTGTATATTTCAACTTATCAATCTTTGTAAAATCACTGAAACCCTTTTCAAGCCCACGTTCGTTTTTCGGTTTTTCGTAATCTTTCTCCAAAGAACACCACGCATCAAACTTATAAGCTTGCACCCAGTTCTCAAATCGATTCTGCCACCCTTTGAAATCTTCAATGTACATCAGTTTTGGCGGTTTCTGATGAGTTCCCGTTTCATTCTCACTGTATAAAGTTTCAGCAGCAGTAACAGGTGCAATCGGTGTAGCAAACGCATTGTAGAAATCCTCGTCCATGTTTCGGAAATTTTTTCACAAAAACACAAGTTCAAGCGGAATACTGATCCAAGCGAAATAACTATCTGAAGCGAAATCACCTCTTTAAAGCTAAATCACCTAATTTCGCTTGAAACTGCTCAAGCGAAATCACCCACTGGAGCGAAATAAGGTATTTCCAAGCGGAAACAAACGACAATTCAAGCAAAACCACGATTTTGAGCGAAATAAGATCAAATTTTAAAGCGAAAACACAATTTCAAGCTGAACCAACCTCCTAATTTCGCCTGAAATGTTGCTGACATCATCAATTCGATCTGTTATTCAAGCGAAACTAAGTATTTTTATCAGTTTTAAGCCGAATTAAAGTCCAATTCTTTCAAGGATTAGTTAAAACACTGTTTCGCACAATTTATGTGAAAATCAAGACTTTTTCACCGTGAAAACTAGTTCAATTTCAAAAAGAAAGTGTAGAAGTCAGAAAATAAGGCTGTTTTGGCAAGAACTCTTCTTCCTGAGCTCTGATACCACTTGTAGGATCGAGTTGTGACCCAAACGAGTCGTTCAGAAGAGCTCTAATCTGTTTCAGAGGCGGAAACTAAGAAACAGACGTGAAAAACATCTTGTTTCACACTTTAACGTCTTGTATATTGAATATAACAGCAATACAGATCAAACAACGCGTCGGCAGCACTTCGGTACTGGAATGATGAAAGTTACAACTGATTTCGCTCAGGAAGGTATTTATAGGCTGGAGATTTCGCTTGAAAGTGTTCAAGTGTCAGTTCGAGCGAAATCAACAAAGTTGATTTCGCTTGAAATTGTCACTTGTCATTTCAAGCGAAATAAGCTTAATAACACGCTACAACCTCCTATTTTCTCGTAAAACGCGCCCTGATCTAACATTTCTAATACTAGACTCGATACAAGACAAAGTCGACAGACGTATGCACCAACAAATGCTCGGGAAAGGGATGAAGCCTTGAGGGGCATTCCCTAAGGGTATCAAGGAAACAAGTGTTTATCTCAAAAGCAGAAGGTTCAGGTTCATTTAGGACGGCATCCGGATGCCTCCAACCAAGTTTAAAAGGGACAATCTCATCAGAAACCCAGAAAAAACATTCTTTCCAGACACCAAGGCTAGAGACCATAGACGAAATTAAGCAAGTGTCAACCTGGGTTGTCTCGAATGTAAACCAGTCACCATTCTTGGACAACCAAAAAAAACGACGAAAAGACAAGAGGGTGGGATCATACCCAGAAGCACGGCACAGAACTTCAAAATGTAAAACCCTAACCAAACCCTGAGGGTGAATCTGGGCAAAGGATATGCAATAATACTCCAAGACATTAAAAAAAAAAGATCGAGAACGGGTGATGGAGGTTCGAAAACTCAAAATGGCGACAATAGAGAGCAATGGAACCAGGGGGACACTTATTGATTGAAGCATCACAAGCCGGAGCAACCGGCTTAAACTTCATCCCAATCCCCCATTCTATACAGAAATTCTCTACCTCCTCTTGAGTTAATCGAGAAAATGATTTTGCTAAATCGTTACGGGCCCCGATTAATTAAGAAAATAACCAGAAAAAGGAAGCGGAACTAACCTGAATGATAAAAAGGGGAAAACTTGAAGAGGAAATATGCAAAGGACTGTTCTTCTAAGTTAATGTAAATAAATGAGAAACAATATGTTATAATTAGATAAACAAATTAAAACCGCCACTTGACACAAAAACTGCCACAAGTCATATCAACTGTCTTGTCAAAATTCAAAAAACAAAAAGCTCAACCGTTTTCAATCCTTCAAGCCTTGAAGCCTTTAAGCAAAACAAAAAAATGTGTAAAAGTCAGAAGTCTTTGAGCCTACTTCCCAAAAACCTCTGACTTGGGGGGCTGATGACGGGGGTAGCCCAAGACCAAAATAAAATGACTTAAACACATGAACACTTAAAAGGTTAAAAGGTTCAAAGGTTAAAAACCCAGGAGCAAGGATAAAGCAGCATGTGAACAGTAATCGATCATATCTCTGATTACTTCAACAACTCTCCTAAGCCGCAAAAGCAAGACGAATGCACAGAGCATAGTCTTTTAACCGCAGGTAAAAACATTTCAACCCCCAAAAGTGTAAGTCCCCCAATGCAGACAAGTTTCACTAGTCAAGGGTTTCTTCTTTGGGAGATGACCTTTCCTATAAATTGACACTTCATTTAGTGCAAAAGACATTCTCCGATCAGCCCTGATTCCATTGGGATCTCTGGTCATTGTGTTGGGATTGAACCCTGCCAAAGGAACATATATTAAAGCCTAAACCGGATCAGAGCAGTGGATCCAGAATAAGCAGATGTCATGTATACAAGTCTTTCCCCTTGAAAGTGGTTTCAACATCTACTGACCTCCTATCTACTGATTGCACAAACTGCTGACCTACAAACTGCTGATCAAGTAAAAGACTGATGAAAGATTAAAGCTCTGCTGTTCAATCTACTGCCTTGAGTCAAGCTCTGCTGATCCGGACAAGTACTACTGGGTTCACATCAGTGGAAGGATGCAACAGTTGTTTAGATGTCTTTATGTATTGAAATGTAATAGCAGTAGTTAGCATAGCAGAGGTTGTATAGATCAGAGGTTAGAGTTTGTTAGGAGGTTAGATGTCACTTTCATGGTGACGTCAGCTTAGATGCTTCAGTGGTTTGCTCGTGCCTATAAATAGAACAGTGCTCTGTACTGTTCTATTAGCTCTTTGCAAAATCTTCTTCCTGCACGAAGAAACACTGTGAGCTCAGGCTGAGGGGGAGTTTGTATTCATACATTGCATTGTAATCATTATTGAAATAAATTCAATCTTTCGGTTCTTTGTGGAAAATGTTTTGATTAAAGCAATACTCTCGTTTGATTGTGTGAAAAGTTTGTTTCCGTCTTAATTCCGCTGGACAACTCATCCATCTTCATCTTAATTCAAACGTAAAACACAATCAAAACCAAACTCAGATCCTAACAATTGGTATCAGAGCTTGGACAGTCAAATTTGATTTAACAATCATTTTGACGTAAATAGTTCAGCTCATAAAAGTTGATACTGATAGTTTGTTCGTTTGTGTTGAAAAACAGAGCAAGGTTTAATCACCATCAAAGTTGATTAATCAGTGCCTGTAAAACAACCAGGATGACGTCACAATCACAAGATGATCAGAATAACATTGGCTCGCTTTTTAAACCACCCATGCTTAAACGTAATGAATACAACATCTGGGAGAGAAGGATGGGTCACATCCTTGCTCAACAGAACACTGGATGTTGGAGGTCTGTTGTTTTTGGTACCCATGTTCCTATGGTGCCAAGTGCTGAGGATGCAAAGAAGTTCGTTCCTAAACCAACTGAAAACTATACTGAAACTGATTTTCAAAAGTTCGAACTCGATGCCAAAGTATTTAGCATCATAGCATCTGCATTACCCAATGAGATCTATGCTGGACTGTTACACTGTAACAGTGCCAAAGAACTATGGGATGCACTGAAGGAACAGTTTGGGGGAACAGAAGAAGTCATTGAAAATAATAGGGAAATTCTGAATCAGCAGTATGAAACATTTTGTCACATCAAGTGTGAATCACTGACTCAGCAATTTGAGCGATTCAGTTGTCTCATTAGTGAACTAAGGCTTGTTAAAGTAACATTTCCAAATTCAACTCAAAATAGCAGGTTCCTTAGGTCACTACCAGAAAAATGGGATACCATAGCTTTTGTCACTAGAAACTCTGCTGAGTTCAAGGATCTGACCCTGACCCAACTTCATGGTAGACTCCTGACCTATGAAAGGGAGTTGAACCAGAAAAAGAAGTTGCAAGAGTCTGGCAAAGTTACTGATGATTATTCATTCGGTAGCACAGCTCTTTTTGGTTAGGAAGAATCTGGTAGCAGTGGTAAGGATCAGGGTTATGATCACTTCATTGATATACCTGCCGGTGGAAATTTTAACAACCCTGATCCTCACTCTGCAAATTATGCTTTTACTGCAAATTGTGAAAACCAGATGTCACATAATTTGTGCTTTGAACTAAATGATTTGCAACACTTTGATCCCACTAACTTAGAAGAGATGGACATTTTGCATCAATTGGCTTTGCTTAGTGTAAGAACAAGCAAATTCTACAAAAGAACAGGGAGAAAATTCGTAGGGTTACATGGGAATTTAAGGGTGGGGTTGGATAAATCAAAAATTAAGTGCTACAAGTGCAATAGGCTAGGGCACTTTGCTAGGGAATGCAGAAGTCAAAACACTGGTCCAATAATCACTCATCCCAGCTCAAACCCTAGACCACAAAAATCAAAGCATTGTGCACTATACCCAATATACCCCTGCAGCCCATGTTAACACTGCTCACTATGCTGCTACCCCTGTGCCTGTGCATTATGTCCAAACCACTGTTCCACAAATTAAGTATGTTCAAACCCTTGTCCATCAGGCACAAGTGCAACCTGTTGCACCTCAAACAGCTGCTCCAACAGTGGTACAACCAGATCAGCAAAGCTTCTTCACTCAAGGCTTTGTTGACTGGAGCAGCATGCCTGATGAGCTTAGTGATGAAAATTTTGCACTCTATGCTTTTAATGAACCTTCTAATGATGAATTTTGTTTGATGGCATTAGAGTCAATACCAGAGGGGGTAGAAACTGAAGGTGAACAGCTAAGTGTTGAAACAGTGGATGAGGTGACTGAAGCAGTGGTTACTGCAGTTGCTGGTGAACTGCTGCTGGGAGAAAATTCAGAAACCCTGATTGAACCATTGACAGACCCCTGGTCCAAAGAAGACAAGGAAGAAGAGGAAGAAAAGAGAGCAGGTGAGAAAGAAGTAAGAGCTGATGATGAAGAAAATCATCAATGTGATTGTGCCATGATGGCTGCTGCCAAGGTATCACCTCAAGTTCTTGAAAAACTGTGTTCAGACAAGTGCATTATTGCATTTGCTAACATCAAAGAGGTAAATGAAAACCTTAGGGATAAAATCTTAACTGATGAAGTCAAATTTGCTAACATCAGCAGTCTTAAAGAAGAGCAAAGCATAACCAAAACTCAACTCCAAACTATGGTAGAAAAATACCAAGTTTGCAAAAAGGAGTTAGAGTCCACCCAAATCACATGTGAAAAATGGGTGGAATCCTGCAAAGGATATGAGGTAATGCTTGAAAAACAGATTAAAAGCAATGTGAAATTTGGTGTTGGTTATAGAAAACATGATGATGAAAACACTGCTTTTGAAAAATCTGTTCAAACCACTGATGTAACCACATAATTCATTCCCACAAACAAGAATGGCCAAGAAGTGAAAATCACTGATAAACTTGGTAACAAAATCACACTTGACAGACCAGTGGGATCCTCTACTTTTGAGGAGATTGAGAAATACCAGTTTAAACCCACATGGTCTGATAGGTGTGACATTCTGGAAAATTTCAAGCCCATGGACTTTACAACCACTGATGGTGTTAAAGCTCCAAAAGCAAAAGTCATTCCTCTTAAGGATATCCCAACAAAGGTTAAAAACTCTGTTGCAAAGGAGTCTGAAAAGAGAAAGAAGAGAGAAAAGATCAATAACTTGTTTTGTGAATTCTGTGAAAAGAGAAACCATCTAACAAAAGACTGTTTTCATCTAAAAGCATATGATCTAAACAAAACAAGTGTCATTGTTCCTTCTGAAAGTTGCACAATTTGTGGTAAAACAAACCACAAAACTCAAGCATGTGTGTATCTCAAAAACTTTGATGTGAAAAAGAATGAATACACTGCTAAAACATCCTTGAGTCCATCAACATCATCTGTTAAATTCACCAAGAACCAACCACTGTTTGTGCCAGTCCAAACAGCTGTCACAAAACAGCTGAACCAAACATCTGTCAAAAGAGATGTTCAGGTTACTGATGCACCCCCTGCCAATCAATACAGAAGAGGTAAGGGACAACCATCTTACCAAAGGATTCCACACGTTTATGGGACCTTCAAAAGGCCCTCTAAACCTAAAGTGAACAGGCATCCTTTTGGGTACCAACAGGTGATTCGGCAAAACCCACAACAGTGGTTAGAAAGAAACAGTCCTAAAACTGTCCAAACCCCTGACCTAACCACTGTCCATCAATCTGCATCCATCCCAGACACACTTGAGACCCCATCCAATGCCTTATTGGCTTTGGAAACCCTAATGAACTAATCCTTTTACTTCATGTGCAGGGAGCTTCTGCATGCTTAGATAGCCTTTGGTATTTAGATAGTGGAGGCTCCAGGCACATGGCAGGATGTAAAGCCCTACTCAAAGATTTCAAAATTCATGGAGGGGATGATATATCCTTTGGGAATAATAGTAAAGGGAAAGTTCTGGGGTCTGGTACAGTGCAGTCTGGAAATGTAAAATTTGAAAATGTCAATCTGATAGACAATCTGAAATTCAACCTCCTGAGTGTTTCACAAATGAGTGATAAGGGGTATGGGTCATTCTTCACAAAGGAGTGTTGTAGGATTGTTGGACCAGAAATGGTTGAAAAGATTGAAGCAATAATAAAAACTGGAAAAACAAAACTTGTTGCTCAAAGAAGTGGCAATGTTTATGTTATTGATATGTCAAAAGAGTGTCCCAGAGCTGATGCCTGTCTGTTCTCAGCTGCCTCTAACAAAGAGACAGAACTTTGGCACAGGAGACTGGGGTACACACATCTCAAGACAATCACTGAAATTTCAAAAAATGGTCTTGTAAGAGGCTTGCCACAAAAATTGTTTTCATGTCCTGAGCATCGTGTTTCCTGTTTAAAAGGAAAACAACATAAAAGCTCATTTAAGTCCATTGAAGAGTCCAAAACAACCCAGTGTTTGCAAATGCTGCACATGGATTTGTTTGGCCCAGTTCAAGTCATGAGTCTCAAAAAGAAGAGATATTGTTTGGTTATTATTGATGACTTCTCTAGGTTTACATGGACTTTCTTTTTACACTCAAAAGATGAGACTGCAGGCATTTTGCAAGACTTTGTGACACAGGTTGAAAAGCAATTTGACCTTCCAGTAAAAGTCTTCAGGAGTGACAATGGCACAGAATTTAAAAATAAGGAGTTGGATGCCTTCTGTGTGAAGAAAGGGATTGTAAGGCAGTACAGCATCCCTATAACACCAGAGCAAAATGGGGTAGTTGAAAGTTTGATTGAGGCTGCCAGAACCATGCTTGCTGATTCAGGTTTGCCATTAACTCTTTGGGCAGAGGCAGTAAACACTGCTTGCTATGTCCAAAACAGAGTTTTAATAAACCCCAGGCACAAAAAGACTGCTTATGAAATTCTGTATAAAATCAAACCACTGATCTCATATTTTAAAGTATTTGGCTGCCCATGCTTTATTTTGAATTTAAAAGATTCCATCTCAAAATTTGCAGCCAAAGTAGATTGTGGTTATCATCTGGGATACTCAACCACTGCCAAGGCCTACAAAGTGTTTATTACACGGACCAAAGCAATGGAGGAGACCTTGAATGTAAAGTTCAATGAACTTTCATCAATGAAAATCCCAGCAAATCCTGTAGATTTGTTTGATCTTGATAAATTCACTTTTGAAAACACTGCTGTCAAGACTAACAGTGCAGGTCCATCAGAGGAAGCATCACCAGACTATGGGTATGGATCATCATTCCTCAACAAAAGTCTGTTTCAATGGGAAAAGCATCAGTTGTACAAAACAACAGTCAAAGCTCAACCACTGCTACATCAACAGTTGTTGACCAAAGTAGCCCCTCCACCACTGCTTCCACATCATCAAACACTGCTGACAAAAGTCCCCAAATAGTGGATAAAAGTCAGCATGTGTCCACACCATTACCACCTATTCCACCACCTTTTGAAGCCACTGCTGGATCATCAAAGTCACCAGCAGTGGTTAGCTCAGATGATACACATTTGCAGCCTTCACCAACAAATGCCATCATACCATACCAAGGTGATTTAATCTTTTTGAGATCTCATCCACCTGATCAAATCATTGGCAACATCAATGAAGGGGTGCTCACAAGAAGCCAAACCCAAAACATTTGTCTTTTTGCTGGTTTTCTATCACTCCATCAGCCAGTCAAGTACCAAGAGGCACTAAAAGACAACAGCAGGGTAGAAGCCATGCAAGAAGAGCTCCAACAGTTTAAAAGACAACAAGTATGGGAGCTTGTACCACTGCCAAAATATGTAAGTCCCATCGGCACAAAGTGGGTCTTCAAAAACAAAACTGATGAAAGGGGCTTTGTTGTGAAGAATAAAGCCAGGCTTGTGGTTCAAGGTTACACACAGGAAGAGGGGATTGATTATGATGAAACATTCACCCCTGTAGCAAGATTGGAAGCTATAAGACTATTCCTGGCCTTTGCTGTCAACCACAACATGAAGGTTTTTCAAATGGATATCAAAAGTGCTTTCCTCTATGGTACAATTCAAGAAGAGGTGTATGTTTGTCAACCTCCAGGTTTTGAGGATCCATTTTATCCAGATCATGTCTACAAGCTAAACAAAGCTTTGTATGGCCCGAAACAAGCATCTAGAGCCTGGTATGAAACTCTTTCCACCTTCCTACTCTCAAATGGTTTCAAAAGAGGTACCATTGATAAAACACTGTTTCTAAAATGGAGAGGAAAGGATTTGATGATTGTCCAAATTTATGTGGATGACATTATTTTTGGAAGCACATGTAATAAAATGTGTGAAGAGTTTAGGGAACTCATGACATCTGAGTTTGAAATGAGTGCAATGGGTGAGCTGCAATGCTTTCTTGGTCTCCAAGTTCAGCAAATGCAAAATGGAACTTTCATTCATCAAAGCAAATATGCTAAAGAACTTTTAAATAAATTTGATATAAATGATTGTAAACCATGCAGCACACCCATGGCAATAAATAAGCTTGTCATGTCTGATGAAAAGGATGAGCTGATTGACCAAACACTTTATAGAAGCATGATTGGTTCTTTACTGTACCTAACTGCATCTAGACCAGACATCATGTTTGCAACATGTGTCTGTGCAAGAAGTCAATCAGCTCCCAGAAAATCAAACCTCATTGCTATAAAAAGGATCTTCAGATACATAAAAGGTGCTCCCACACTTGGTATCTGGTATCCAGCTAATGGGAATATCAAGCTTTCAGGCTTTTCAGACAGTGACTTTGCTGGATGTAACACCACAAGGAAGTCCACTTCAGGAGGGTGCCAGTTTCTAGGTGATTTCTTAGTTTCATGGCAAAGCAAAAAGCAAGCAGCTGTTTCAACATCCACTGCTGAAGCAGAATATATAGCTGCTGCAAGCTGTACAGCCCAACTGCTCTGGCTTCAAAATAAGTTGCTGGAATTTGGTATCACTACCTTAAAGACACCACTCATGTTGGATAGCCAGGCAGCAGAAAATATCATCAAAAATCCAGTTTCCCATTCAACCACCAAGCACATCGACATCAGACATCACTTTGTGAGGGATTACTATGAAAAAGGTTTGATTTCTCTGCATCATGTTCCAACTAAAGACCAGCTGGCAGATGTGCTCACAAAAGCATTAGATACAGCCACCTTTGAAAGCTTGGTCTCTAGGATTGGCATGCTAAACATGGAATAACAAGCAACATCTTGTTTTTTTATGAATAAAAGCATTAAAATATTTTCAGAAAATCAAAAATCCATCCTTAAAAATAGCTAAAAATGAAGTTTTCATTAAAATCCTTAAAAGTCTGCCATAACCACTGCTTGTTCAAAAGTCTGCTCTACTTCAAAGTCTGTCCATTGCTGAAAGTCAACCCCTGTTCTCTCATTTTCCTGATAAGCACTGATGCTCAAAATTAGTGTTTTATGCACTGATGTGCTATCCACTGATAGTGAAAATCATCCACTGCCTCCATTTGTTACCGTTGAAACCACTGCTTTTCATCAGTAACTTTCATAAAAGTACTGTCCTTCATTTCATCAGGGGTTGGCATGTGGGCCGTACATAGTGGTCAGTCCTTTCGTAACTGCTGCCACGTCAGCATTCGCTTTTTCTCCATAAAACCCCTTTCAAAACCCCAAACAGGGTTTTACTGTCGAATTGAATTCATAAAAATTCTCTTCTCAAAGCAGTTTTTCCTCAAATTCCTTCACAACCTTCTTCAATCATCATCTCCAAAATGACAAAATTGAAGTCATATGCAAAACCCACTTCCAAATCATCTTCAAAAGAGGCCTCTCAAAAGGCAAAATCCACTGAAATTCCACACAAACCGTCTCACAATCTTCTGGGTCTTATCACAAAACCCGGCACTACAGATGCTTTCGACTCCATCCTTGATATCATATCTGCATCAAAGTACAAAACTTTGTTAACAGCAGATGCACCAATTTACTTGACAACCCAAAGAGAGTTTCGGAAGAATGCAACCCTTGAAAAACAAGGAGAAGCTGTAATAGCCATTAACTCTTCTCTAAAGGGTAAAACAAAGTGTAAAACTGTCAAAATCACACCGCAATCCATCTCGGAGGTCTTTCAACTCGACGATCAGAAAGGTATAACTTCTTTCCCTAAAAACGAGTTAAAAATTGACTTCATTGAAAGAGGGTATGCAGATACAATGATGAAGAAGGATACCTTACAAAAAGGTTTCTTCCCTTCTGCAACAAGATTTTTATTTCATACCCTCCTAATGTGTGTTTCAAACAAAACCACTGCTTTTAATGAAATAACTTTAAAGATTCAAAACCTGGGGTATGTTATTCTTCAAAAAGAAAATTTTAATTATTCTCAGGTAATCTTTAATGATTTGGTTAAAAATGTTGAAACAAAAGCATTCTTACTGTTTCCAAGATTTCTAAGTTATTATTTTGAAAAGAAACTTGGTAAGACTGATTCTTCTGCAATAAAACAAGGTGAATCTCTTCAAATGCACAGCTTAACTGCTGAAACTTTTACAAGAATGTTAACACCTTGCAAAACATAAATAGGGGTGCCTGAGCAGAATTTAGCAGCTACCACTGCTCCTCAGGTATCTGCTGCTGAGCCCACTGCTCAAGGTGATCAAAGTAGCAAAACAACTGCTTTGAAACCCACACCTTTAATCGTCAAAAAGCCAAACAAAAAGAAAACTCAAAAACCCCCAAACCTATCTAAAAGGCAACTCTGGAGGATGAGATACCAGAGCAACTGCCAGTGACAAAACAAAAGTCACACGAAACCACTGCTGCTTCTTCCTCACAGCAGTTGGTACAAATATCTCAACCCATAACTGAAACTCCTCCTGCTTCTTCTCAAAAAGAACAGGTTGTACATATAGGGACACCACAATATGATGCTCTGGAATCACTTGCTTCCATCATCCACAGCCCAATGCCCGGGGCAAATTCTCTTTCTACACCAAACCTCACATCCACAATTCCCCCACCAACTAAACTTTTGTTGTATGCAATTGATTTGAACCAGGCACAAACCAGTCCTTCTCAATCACCTATCAATGAGAACATGCCTCAACAAATGACTAGGTCTGTTGTAACAATCTTTGCTAACCCACCAACACAACCTGAGGAGGTTACACCCCTTGAGTTACAAGTAACTCTTGGTGGTAATCCAAGTGAAGCAGCCACTACAAGTGCTGAACCCACTGGTTTGCATTTGGACAGTGGTTACATTAATAAGACTTCCTTGGAGGCAATTCCTTCCATAGCACCTCTGACATCCACCAGTGGATTTGTTTCGACCACTGGCAACATCAAAAGGTTGTCAAGTGTTGAAGGAAGAAGACCCCAGTACCAAGAAAAAGGGGCATCGGTGGTTAATGTTTGGAGTACACTCCCTACCTCAACCACTGATAAAACCACTGCTAGTGGGAAATCAGATGATCCCATTAAATTGGGTGATGGTTTAAAATATCTGGATTTGACGGAACGAGTTGACAAACTGGATACAGGTGTTGCAGATATCAAAGACATGCTACAACAGTTGTTGAAAGTACAAAAGATGCAATCCACTGTTGTTCCACCTCAAGCACCTGCTCCACCACAAGCACCTGCTGCAAATGAGCTCTGGAATCTATTTCAACCTTTTCTCCAACAACAAAAACAAATGGCTAATCAGCAACATGCAATACATGTACAAGAGCTGAGAAACACAATGGAGTCTAGGTTCAAGAACACACAAGCAGACATCAAGGCACTCAAGGCCCACATATTAAAAACCACTGGCACTGCTCCTCCAACTGTTCTCTTTATTGATCAATTACCCCCAGATAATGCCAAAAAGGGGGAGAAAATTCAGTAGTGGAAAAAGAAGGGAATAGATGATGGTCTTTACATTGAACCAGAAAGGGATGCTATGACCAGAAAAATTCCTTTGCCAGATGGTAGCAAAAAGGTTGATGTTACATAAAATGCACTTGATGAAGCTATAGCAAGTGTAAAAAGGGACAGGGAGGCAAAGGATATGTCAAGGTCGAATGAGGAGAAAAGAGCTTACATGGAGCTGTATGCGCAGGGTTGTTCTGAGTCAAAGGATGTTAAAAATCCTGTACCAAAAAGAAATCTCACTAGAAAAGTGAGGGAACCCAAGTCCACACCATCCAGACTCACAAAGCATAAATCTCACTAGAAAAGTGAGGGAACCCAAGTCCACACCATCCAAATGCCCCCAACATCAAACCTCCACCCAAACAGTTGTTGTAACTCCTGCTGTATCAAAATCTGATGGTACTCCAGTTGTTTCAACATCTGTTATAACTTCAACACACACCACTTCAGCACACACCACAACCACTGTCTTACCACCACCATCATCTCCACCAAAAACAACATCACCACCATCGCCTCCTGCCAAAAAGCAGAAGACAGCAGATGTTACAACATCTATTGTAATGACAACAGTGGTTGAAACACCAGTTGTTTCAACAGCTGTTAGTTAATCACAAATCACTACCACTCAAATCACCACCACTGATCCACCCAAAACATCATCTGCCTCTCCTACAATAAAAAGGAGAAGGATTTTCAGACCAGATGATGATTCACCATCACCACCACCAACATCTTCAAAATCTCTATCACTTGTTACAATACCAAAGCCGGTTCCTCTCTCATCAGCTCCAGTACAACAATCAATCCCTGTCATTACTCCTGCAGGTGTCCAATTTCCTCTAGAACTTAAAGCAGTTAGAGAAGAGATAAATCCTTCTACTATGAGGATGACCCTGCTAGAAGGAAGTTGCCATCAGTTAAAGGATATCCAAGGCCAAACAATATTGAAGAATATTTGAAAGTCAAAGCTAAACAAGCAGAGGATATCTCAAAAAGAAATGCACAAGGAAAATCTGATAGAGAAATTCAGCAGAATTACCAATTCTTGCTCACACAAGTCAGATCCTTAGAGCAATTTGCAAAAAATGTATGTCAATAGATCTCAGAGAGAGCAGATGAAACTTTGAGAAAAGACTACATTGAAAGCATCATGGCAACCAAGAAGTACAAGGGAGAAAAGTATATGTACAAGGAGTTGACCATTCCTGAGCTTGAAAAAGAAGCAGCCAGGATTCAAGAAATGATAAATAAGAAGGTCAAACACACTCCTCCAGATTGGGCAAAGTTCAAAAAGAATGTACATGATAAAAAGGTAGAGCTTAGGAGAATGAAAGAGGAATTAGCTGCTACTGATTATGGGTCTTTGAATCAAGTATTGAGATGGAAAGAAGATAGAGTCAGGGCTACCTACAAAAGCTTGGATAAATTAAGAAAGACAGATCCTACTGCTCCACAAAAGCCTGACTATCCTGAAGCAGAGGTTTCAAAGAGACCATCAAAGCTGCAAATCAGGAGAGCTACTACTCCAGCTGGTGCAGCTATCTACAAAAGAAAGCAACAAACACAGCTGGTTACTGAAACAGTGGCAGAATTAATGGCAGGAGATGAGCTTGTAAAAGAAGGCATTAAGCAGATGATAGCTGATACTCTTGGCCTGAATCAACCTGCAAATACTGCTCAGACAGTCATCAATAGGCCGGCATCTCCAAACACCTCATCCAATAAAAATCTCCCAAGAAACCCACCAGACTCAAAAGTACTAAAGTGGGAAACTGACAAACAGACCCATGTACTGACTATGTTCAGGTCTAGTGGAGAAGTGAAGAAAATATCAAGGGAACAAGCACTTGGCCTAAGTCTTGAAGATATGCAGGATCTCCTTGATCTTCCACTTAGTAGGGATGAAGATGACACAGATGCCCTAGACTTTGAGTTACAACTTAAAGGTCAGATAAGGGAACTGTTGATGAGGCAATAAAGTTCCACAATAATGAATGGTTTTGGCATTATCTGTTCCAGGGGGAGATTGTTGGGATTGAACCCTACCAAAGGAACATATAATTAAAGCCAAAACCGGATCAGAGCAGTGGATCCAGAATAAGCAGATGTCATGTATACAAGTCTCTCCCCTTGAAAGTGGTTTCAACATCTACTGACCTCCTATCTACTGATTGTACAACCTGCTGACCTACAAACTGCTGATCAAGTAAAAGACTGATGAAAGATTAAAGCTCTGCTGTTCAATCTACTGCCTTGAGTCAAGCTCTGCTGATCCGGACAAGTACTGCTGGGTTCACATCAGTGGAAGGATGCAGCAGTTGTTTAGATGTCTTTATGTATTGAAATGTAATAGTAGTAGTTAGCATAGCAGAGGTTGTATAGATCAGAGGTTAGAGTTTGTTAGGAGGTTAGATGTCACTTTCATGGTGACGTCAGCTTAGATGCTTTAGTGGTTTGCTCGTGCCTATAAATAGAACAGTGCTCTGTACTGTTCTATTAGCTCTTTGCAAAATCTTCTTCCTGCACGAACAAACACTGTGAGCTCAGGCTGAGTGGGAGTTTGTATTCATACATTGCATTGTAATCGTTATTGAAATAAATTCAATCTTTCGGTTCTTGTAGAAAATGTTTTGATTAAAGCAATACTCTCGTTTGATTGTGTGCAAAGTTTGTTTCCATCTTAATTTCGCTGCACAACTCATCCATCTTCATCTTAATTCAAACATAAAACACAATCAAAACCAAACTCAGATCCTAACACATTGTTCTTGAGTACTTGTTTCATGCAAGTCACTTTCCTTCACATTCGACACACACATTCTCTTTGCTCCCACATTCGAAGCTGAATACATTTCAGTGGAGGATCACGAGCAAACAACAAAATCTAACTAGTGAACCTCTCTCCACGTCTAGCAAACGTGGGGGGACCCCACGACCTGCATTAGGCAAAACTGAACCCTCCAACCCTTTTGCCTAACCAGCCCAGCTACTATCCTTGGTCTAATATTTTTTGCATCAACAGGGTCGAAAGTCACCGGACCTAAAAATTCTATATAAGCAATTTTTTTTATAAAACCGGGGGGTCAAAAACGTATATACCTATAAAATTCTATACGAAACATACATATATAACACTAATGAGCGAAAACTTTGGGGGGTCGGACGCCCCTTCTGGCCCCATGAAAGCTACGCCCTTGTGTGAAAGCACGTAATCAGTAATTTGCAGGAAAGAAGGGTTATGAATACTTCTTTATCTTTTAGTCAAATACGAATCTTGAATTTTCCCCCAACCGGCCAAATCATCATAACAAACCATTTCTTCGATAATTAATCTCCCCCAATCAAGATTTTAGTTTATAACCAATACAACCTGGCATCGCCGATCTTTCTCAAGCTTCACACCACACGATTCAATCATTCAAATCACTACCGAAACAAACATTTGATTAAAAAGGTGAGAACGATAACAGAGTAACGGACCATTGAGTAGAGATGACCTTAATTGAAGAAACGTTGCAACGACTTTTCTACAAAGGATGACAAGCTAACGCCATGGCCATTGTTTCTCTCTCTAGATTTCTCTCTGTTACAGAAGAGATAAGATGGAGTGGAGTACAGGTATTTGGCATCAACGTCGTGTCTCCGCCCACTCCCCCCTTCGCCACCGTATACTCTTTCTCTCTTGCATTATTGGGATTTAAGGGTTTGTTGTGGGTGAACTGACATAATTTCCCATCATGTGAGTGGCACATGACCATTATTTACCTATTTAATTTGATGGAGTTAGTGACAAGGGTCAAAATGGTTATAAAAAAAATGTTAGGGTTTAAATGTTAAAAGATTTATTTTTAGGTTTATAGGGT
The DNA here is from genome assembly GCA_030545235.1 of Helianthus tuberosus. Taxonomy (NCBI): domain Eukaryota; kingdom Viridiplantae; phylum Streptophyta; class Magnoliopsida; order Asterales; family Asteraceae; genus Helianthus; species Helianthus tuberosus. The sequence goes on along the minus strand of CM060420.1, from coordinate 21,650,677 downwards.
TAAAATAAATTAACCATAGGGGCCAAAATCGTAATTTACTATTAATAATACATAAATTAGAATTGTTAATAATACTAATAGATATACTTTATGTAAATATAGATAGGATTATGTAATTATTTCTTCCCTAAATTATGGGATTGTATTTTGTATATATTGAGATGTTAACGAATGAGAATAATCAATTTGAGCCATAATATTCTTCATGGTATCAAGAGCCTAAACCCTAAACCTCCCTCTCACCTATTTCTTTTTTCTCTAATTGCCGTACGGCCTCCTCTTCCTCTCGGCCGGCCATGGCGTCGTCTCCCATCCATCCCGCTGTCACCGTAAACAACATCAAAAACTTTACCCCATTGATCCTTGACAGTCAAACCGAACACTACAATACGTGGGCTGAACTATTAATCCTTCACTGCAAAGCATACGTTGTCTTCGATCACTTACAACCTCGTGAAGCCGCCACCTCCTCCTCCACCGTCAAAGATACAACCGATAAAGACAAAGAAAAAGCTCCGCCCCCTAAACACACCTATCTTGAGTCATGGGAACATATCGATTCCATTGTTCTCCAATGAATCCACGGTACCATCTCTCAAGATCTCATGCACACCATCATGATCACCAACACCACCGCCTATGACGCATGGTGCCGTCTCAAAAACCTCTTCCTTGACACCCAAGCTGCTCGCACCATTACTATACAAAACAAGTTTTTCAACTCGCGTCTCAAACAATTCTCGAGCATGGCTGATTATTGTCAACACATGAAGCTCCTTCATGATCAGCTTATTAGTCTCGGTTCAACAATATCCGAAAACCAACTTGTTCTCCAGATTCTCATCGGGCTAACTGATCAATATGAGAGCATCTCTCTCATTCTTCAGCAAACCCACCCCCTCCCAGATTTTTACAATACCCGATCTCGCCTATGCCAACATGAAGAACGCAAAACCGCACAAGAAAAATTATCGGTGCAAACTGCTGGCACAGCCCTCCACGCCACCACCGATAAACCCAATCGTACTCCCTCCGATACCCGTAACCACACCGGGCCCGAAAACACCTCTAGTCGTGGACGCGGCCGAGGCCGTGGATGCGGTCGCTTCTCAAACGGACGTGGTCGCTACCCCTATTACCCGTAGCACTACTGGCCGCCACCTCCCTGGGCCGGACACTCTTCACCACAAGCTTCATCTCCTTGGACCCAATGGTCACCTCCTCCATGCCCTTACCCATCCAACCCCTCTCCTTCTCAACCGGCCCAACAACAGCCATCGGCCCAAGGTATATTAGGCCCAAAACCAAGCACCCAATCATCGGCCCACTCGTATGCAACAGGATATGCTCCAAGTGATATAGCACAGGCACTATACAACTTGGCTTTCCATCTCTTTTTAATTCTGGCATTATTCGCAACATTATTGTTGGCAACGGCAAAACCATTCCGGTTGTAGGACAAGGCAACATAACCCTTCCACCACCTCTCCCACCTTTTAAATTTAATAACGTTTTATATGCTCCTAACCTAGTTAAAAACCTTATTTCTGTACGTCGTTTTACAACTGATAACCAATTATCTGTTGAATTTGACCCATATGGTTTTACAGTGAAGGATCTCTAGACCAAGAAACCTATCCTACGGTGCAATAGTTCGGAGGATCTCTACACTCTCAGCCCGTCCAACATCACTAATCTCACCACTGCTTCCACTCATGTAGCTATTTCTCAAGACACCTGGCATCAAAGGCTCGGCCATCCAGGCCCAGCTATTTCACAAACTTTAAAAACTTCTCATTCAATTTCTTGTGGTTCTTTAAATAAAAAAGTTTGCACTGCTTGTATTTTTGGGAAACATACTAGACTTCCTTTTGTTGCATCTAATACAAGTACTTGTTTGCCATTTGATCTTGTTCACAGTGATGTTTGGACATCTCCCATCCTTTCAAATAGGGGACACCGTTATTATGTCTTATTCTTAGATGATTACACCAAATTTTTATGGACCTACCCTATTGCCCACAAATCTGATGTCTATGCTATGTTCACTAAATTTAATACTTTCATTCAAACCCAATTTGGCACCAACATTAAACAATTTCAATGTGACAACGGACGAGAATACGCCAATAACCAATTTCATACATTTTCCAACAAGCATGGCATGGAGTTCCGTTTTTCTTGTCCACATACCTCCTCACAAAATGGTAAAGCCGAACGGAAAATTCGCACCATAAATAACCTAATGTGTACCATTTTGGCCCACTTCTCAACCCCAAACATTTATTGGCATCATGCTCTTGAACCGCAACCTATCTATTAAATATCATACCAAGCAAAATACTTAACTTTCAAACCCCCACCTAACGCCTATACCGTTGCTTGCCCTCTTATGACCACCTACGTGTGTTTGGGTGTATTTGCTACCCTCTTATACCCCACACGACCATTCACAAACTTGCCTATCATTCCTACCCATTCTTGTTCCTCGGTTATCCTTCGAACCATCGAGGGTATAAATGTCTCGACCTCAAGTCCCGAACCATTACCAAAAAACGTCACGTTCTTTTTGACGAGACCATATTTCCTTTCTCAAAATCTCACAAACAAACACCTCAAACTTACCAATTTCTTGACGACCCTATACATCCATACCTTCGCCTCCCCCTACCCTCCAACCCACCGATCCACCTAATCCTCCTACCCAAACATCCACCCCTCCACAGCCCAATTCCTATTCGGTCCACACCATTCCCCAGCCCAATCCTACACCATCAAACCCACTCACTCTACGGCCCAATCCAGCCTCGCACCCCACCTCCCCTCCCTCGGACTCAGGCCCAGACTTCAGCCCATTCCCATCGGCCCACTCGTCCCCTGATCTCACGACCTCCAGCCCACTACATCAAATACCCAACCCAATACCGCACCCACCACCCTTACCCCCACCCCGTACTGTCACACCCCCAAAATCCACCTGCGGAGTATCACCGCTTGGGAGCGTGACTGACCAGGATCAAGCCACCAATCATATTGAACATGTAAGTAATTAAGCAAAAGTCATTTATCAATACGAAAGGTGTTTTCAAAAACCAAACATCAATAAGTGTGTAGCGGAAGCATAAGTATGTAAACCCAAAGTAAATCTTAAATTCAAATGTTTAGATAGTTAACATGGCATCACCGATCCATGTCCCACAACGACCTGCTCCTCCCTGTGCAAGCTCCATAAGTACCTAAGGTCCTGCAAGGCATGTAACAGAGGATCAACAACTAGTTGAGCGAGTTCACAGAAAGTAAATGCGTAATAGTATGTTCGTATGTAACATGTGGCTCTACTGGGCCGTTAGTACGTTCTATGGTGGGGGCTTCCCATGTTATATAGTCCCTAGACTATTCGTAATCATAAGTATCCTTCCCAATCCGAGGATAGTAGTAAGTATAGGTTTACGCAGGTTTATGTAAGTGCCCTTCCCAACCGAGGACAGTACGTAGCGAGTACGTAGATTTAGCGCTGGCGTCCTTCCCAATCCGAGGACGGTAGTACGTAGGTTTAGCACTGGCGTCCTTCCCAATCCGAGGACGGTAGTACGTAGGTTTTACGTAGGTTTAGTGCTGGTGTCCTTCCCAATCCGAGGACGGTACGTAGGCTTTGCGTAGAATTTGGCACAGACATCCTTCCAAATCCGAGGACCGTGGTAAATAGTCTAGTGTTACTGTAAGTACAGGTAATCATTCAATCCCATTCCCAACCCAACTGGGGAATCCCATGCCTTGGTAAGAGTGTGAACTCACCTTGGTTTGCTCGGCAGATTACACAGAAAGGTCAAGTCTATCAGCTAGTGGTCAACCACGTCCGAATAAAGAAGGAACAAGAATTGATTCAATTGTAAGGATCTTCGAGAGAGAGAGTATGCGGCTGCCTTTGAGTTCGTGTGAGAGAGAGAGAGAGCTAGGGTTTGTAGGTTTGTTGTGAGATTGCAAGTAATGAGAAGGAAATTCCCTAAAGGGGCGTGTGTGTGTAAAACATGGAGTGGGCCGAACCCTTACATGGCTGCCCATTCGGTTCAACTCAAGAGAAGTGGGCCGAGGATAGTTAAGCCCAAAGGCTTGTGCGTTCGGATGTTTATTGTGCGATCGGGTGAGTGTTACACGACTATGTCATACATACATACAACACAACATACATTCACATAACATTTAACACAAAGTCACATATAATCTCATTAATTCAACATAACAATTAGTTACACCAAGTTCAAATACGTTACGTCAAGTACGTTGATAAGTTCGGAAATACGAGTTGTCACATTATCCCCAAGTTGAAAGAAATTTCGTCCCGAAATTTAGCACGTACTCCCTGAGGAAGCTAGTTAAGTTGCAGGGTTTTCCTGGTTTTCCTGGGGTGTCACATCCTCCCCCCGTTGATCTGGAATTTCGTCCCGAAATTCCGTAGCTTCAGCCTCAGTGGTGGTTGTACCGGTTGCGAACAGTTGGGGATACTTTTGTTTCATCTGATCTTCGCGTTCCCAGGTGAACTCTGGACCGCGACGTGAGTTCCAACGAACTCGAACGAGAGGTATTCTAGTATGCTTGAGGACCTTAACATCCCGGTCCGTGATTTCAACAGGTTCCTCGACGAATCGCAACTGCTCGTCGATCGTGAGCTCCTTCAAAGGAACTACGTGGGGCTCATCTGATAAACACTTCTTCAGGTTTGACAAGTGGAAAACATTGTGAACTGCACTGAGTTCTGCTGGTAAATTCAGTCTGTAGGCCACCTTGCCTATTTTCTCAATGACTTCGAAAGGTCCAACGTATCGTGGATTAAGTTTGCCCCGTTTCCCAAAACGAACCACACCCTTCCAGGGTGAAACTTTGAGTAGCGCTCGATCCCCAACCTGGAATTCGAGTAGTTTCCTGTCTTTATCGGCGTAGACTTTTTGACATTCACGAGCTGCCGCCATTCGTTGCCGTATCTGAGCAATTTTCTCTGTTGTGTCAACTACATATTCTGGACCAATAATCTGACTATCCCCCACCTCTGCCCAACAAAGAGGTGACCGGCATTTACGCCCGTACAATGCCTCAAACGGAGCAGCTTTAATGCTGGTGTGGTAGCTATTGTTGTACGAAAATTCCACGAGTGGCAGATGTTTCTCCCAGCCGTTGCCAAAGTCAATTACACATGCCCTAAGCATGTCTTCGAGAGTCTGGATGGTACGTTCCGACTGCCCATCCGTTTGCGGGTGATAAGCTGTGCTCATGTCTAACCTTGAGCCAAAGGACTTGTGCATTGCTTGCCACAATTCTGATGTAAAACGTGCATCTCGATCCGAGATAATAGAGGTGGGCACCCCGTGCCTCGAGACAACTTCCTTTAGGTATACTTCTGCTAGAGTGAAGAACTTATCCGTTTCTTTGATAGCCAGGAAATGAGCAGACTTGGTGAGTCGATCCACAATCACCCAAATAGTGTCGTTACCACGTTGTGATCTAGGCAGGCCCGTAACAAAATCCATGGAAATTTGCTCCCATTTCCATTGTGGTATCTCTGGTTGCTGAAGGGGGCCTGAAGGTTTTTGGTACTCCGCCTTGACTCTTGCACAAGTCAAGCACTTACTAACGTACGTTGCTATATGGGCCTTCATGCCAGGCCACCAATATGTGGTTTTGATGTCGTGGTACATTTTGTCCGAACCAGGGTGCACTAAGTAGCGAGACTTGTGTGCCTCATCCATCACAAGCTCTCGTAGGTTGCCATAAAATGGGACCCAAATGCGTCCCGTGACGTAGTAGGCACCGTCTTCCTTCTGTTCTAAGCGTTGCCTCGAGCCGCGTAGGGCTTCAGCCCTGACATTCTCTGGTTTCAATGCTTCTACCTGAGCGTTTCGTATTTGAGAAGGAAGGCTAGACTGTATAGTAAGTTGTAAAGCTCGTACGCGCTTGGGCGCGGTGTCCTTTCGACTGAGGGCATCAGCCACAACATTGGCTTTGCCCGGGTGATACCTGATCGAGCATTCGTAATCATTCAGCAGTTCGACCCATCGTCGCTGTCGCATGTTGAGTTCCTTCTGTTTGAAGATGTGCTCGAGGCTTCTGTGATCAGTGTAGATAGCACACTTGGTGCCATACAAGTAGTGTCGCCATATCTTTAGCGCAAAAACAACCGCTCCCAGCTCTAGATCGTGTGTAGTGTAGTTCTTTTCATGAACCTTGAGTTGGCGTGAAGCGTACGCTATAACTTTATCCCGCTGCATCAAAACACAACCGAGACCCTGAATAGATGCGTCGCAGTAGACCACGAAGTCGTCTGTGCCCTCTGGCAATGAAAGGATAGGTGCACTACAGAGTCTATCCTTTAAGTGCTGAAACGCTAACTCCTGTGCGTTTCCCCAACGATAAACCACGCCCTTCTGCGTTAGTGAAGTAAGAGGCTGAGCAACCTTAGAAAAATCCTTGATAAATCTCCTGTAGTAACCTGCCAATCCCAAGAATTGGCGAATTTCCGTTGGCGTACGAGGTGCAGGCCAGCTCTTGATTGACTCCACCTTGGATGGATCAACGTGAATCCCATCCTTGTTCACTACGTGGCCCAAGAAATGGACTTCGTGAAGCCAGAAGTCACATTTTGAAAACTTAGCGTACAACTGTTCCTTTCGAAGGAGTTCCAAAATAAGCCGTAAGTGTTGCTCATGTTCCTCCTGACTCTTCGAATAGATCAGGATGTCGTCAATGAATACAATAACGAACTGGTCTAGGTACGGCTTGCACACTCGATTCATCAAGTCCATGAAGACCGCCGGTGCGTTTGTCATCCCAAAAGGCATGACCAAAAACTCATAGTGGCCATAACGTGTTCTGAAGGCTGTTTTGGAGACGTCCTCTTCTCGGACTCTCAGCTGGTGATATCCTGATCTTAAATCGATCTTTGAATAGTAACTCGACCCTTGTAGCTGGTCGAACAAGTCGTCAATGCGGGGAAGAGGGTAGCGGTTCTTCACAGTTACCTTGTTCAGTTCGCGGTAGTCGATGCACATTCTGAACGTGCCGTCTTTCTTCTTCACGAATAACACTGGAGCTCCCCAGGGCGAAGAGCTAGGACGGATAAAACCCTTATCTAAGAGTTCTTGTAGTTGCGTAGATAGCTCTTTCAACTCTGATGGAGCTAAACGATACGGTGCACGAGCTATAGGCGCTGCTCCAGGAGCTAGCTCGATCTGAAACTCGACCTGGCGATGAGGCGGGAGGCCAGGTAGTTCCTCTGGAAATACCTCAGGATAATTGCGTACAACTGGAAAGTCTTCTATCTTTTTCTCTTTCTTCGAGGTGTCGGTAACGAGAGCCAGAAAGGCAGTGTGGCCCTTACGCAAACACTTTTGAGCCTTAAGGGAAGAAATGATGCTGGTAACAGCACCACTCTTGTCGCCACGAATCATAAGAGGTTCCTCACCTTGGCGCGGAATGCGGACGATCTTTTCGTTGCAAAGAATCTCAGCTTGGTGTTGGGATAACCAGTCCATCCCGATGACAACGTCGAAACTACCCAGAGTGATAGGAAGGAGGTCAATTGAGAAAGTGTGATCAGCAAGAACGAGATTACAACCCTTGACTACGTGTGTGACCTCTAAACTCTTACCATTAGCTAACTCTACATCGTGTTTGGGGTTCAAAGGTGTTGGGGTACGCTTAAGCAGTTGACTAACTTTTTGGGACACATAACTAGTATCAGCACCCGAATCAAATAAGACAGTAACGTAAAATTCGTCGAGAAGGAACTTACCCGTCACAACATTGGGATCATTCCTTGCTTCTCCATTACCAATAACGAACATACGACCCCTTGCCCCGTTGCCATTGTTGCCCCCATTGTTCCCACCGTTGTTGTTGTTCCCATTGCCCTGGTTGTTGTTGTTCTGGTTTCGGTTTAGCTGAGGGCAGTGTCTTTTGAAATGACCTTCGGCGCCACACTGGAAACATCCTTTGTTACCCTGTTGCTGATTTTGCCGTGCTTGCTGCTGCGGCTGGTTCTGATTTGCTGGCTGTGGGCTCCTACAATCCTTGGCCTCATGGCCCGTCCTGAAACACCTTTGACAACGACCCCTGTTACACTGGCCATTGTGGTGCTTGTTGCAGGTGTTGCACTTTGGGAGGTTCCCTCGATAACCACCCTGCTTGTGACTGCCCGAAGAGTGCTGACTAGGGCTCTGGTAGTTGTCAGTCTTTCGTTGCTGAACTTGGGGCTGAACTGAAGCTGATCCCTTGCTGGAGTCCCCCTCCCATTTTCGCTTGCTGTCACTGGGAGTAGCAGGAGTAACTGTAGTAGTAGCTGTAGTGGTAGCGTTGATGCGTTTGGGCAACCGATTTTGCTCCACCGCTTGATCAGTGAGACGGTGAGCCAACTGAACAACCTGCTGGTAAGTGGCATGATTTGCTGAAGTCACATGACTCTGGATCTCTGGCACCAGACCCTTAAGATAAAGTTCAATACGCTTGTCCACCAGAGTAGGACACAGTAATGCAAGCTCATTCGATCTCTTTGTATACGCCTCAATTTCCGACCCTGTCATCTTGAGGTTGAAAAACTCGACCTCCAGCTTATGAATATCATCTCGACTGCAGTATTCCTCCTTGATCATCTCTTTGAAATTGTTCCATGGGGTGGCGTTAGCAGCAACCAACCCCAGTATTTGGACTTGAGCTTTCCACCATGTGAGGGCTAAACCCTCGAGAGTACCGGTAGCATACTTCACCCTGCGTGCCTCAGGGCATTCACACATCTCAAACACAGACTCCATCTTTTCAAACCAGTGCAGGAGACCTACGGCTCCTTCAGTGCCGCTGAAAGTGGATGGACGACAGTCCATGAAAGTCTTGAAAGTGCAAACAGGTGCTTGACCTGTTGTGTAAAAGAATTAGGACAAGTTTAAACACGAGAGTGGATTTAGGAATGTAGGATCTAAGGATCCTAGTGTGAGTTGTAACTGCAGGGTATACCTCCTGCTTGTGCGGCTGCAACTGCCGCGACAACTCGTTCGTTAATGAGGGCCGTCAACTGGTCCTGAGTCATGTTGATACGTCCAGACATGATCTTCATAGGAAAGATAACGTAAATAAGATAGGTTCGCGAATAGAGCGATGACAGAAGAGAGTGAACACACAAGTGTTCTCATGCAACAACCAATAGTGAGCAATGTAATCTAAGCATACCACGAGCAAAGTTTCTATGTAATTCTAGTATGTAGGCAATAAACATAAACCTTATTACCTAGGATGTCGAGTCTTGCACGTGGAGCGAGGCGTCGTTGTGGATCGTTGAGAGCACTGTTCAGGTTATAGTCTGGTTTTAACAAAAACGTTTTCCTTTATTAAAACAAAGTTCTCTATAACCAATGGCTCTGATACCAATCTGTCACACCCCCAAAATCCACCTGCGGAGTATCACCGCTTGGGAGCGTGACTGACCAGGATCAAGCCACCAATCATATTGAACATGTAAGTAATTAAGCAAAAGTCATTTATCAATACGAAAGGTGTTTTCAAAAACCAAACATCAATAAGTGTGTAGCGGAAGCATAAGTATGTAAACCCAAAGTAAATCTTAAATTCAAATGTTTAGATAATTAACATGGCATCACCGATCCATGTCCCACAACGACCTGCTCCTCCCTGTGCAAGCTCCATAAGTACCTAAGGTCCTGCAAGGCATGTAACAGAGGATCAACAACTAGTTGAGCGAGTTCACAGAAAGTAAATGCGTAATAGTATGTTCGTATGTAACATGTGGCTCTACTGGGCCGTTAGTACGTTCTATGGTGGGGGCTTCCCATGTTATATAGTCCCTAGACTATTCGTAATCATAAGTATCCTTCCCAATCCGAGGATAGTAGTAAGTATAGGTTTACGCAGGTTTATGTAAGTGCCCTTCCCAACCGAGGACAGTACGTAGCGAGTACGTAGATTTAGCGCTGGCGTCCTTCCCAATCCGAGGACGGTAGTACGTAGGTTTAGCACTGGCGTCCTTCCCAATCCGAGGACGGTAGTACGTAGGTTTTACGTAGGTTTAGTGCTGGTGTCCTTCCCAATCCGAGGACGGTACGTAGGCTTTGCGTAGAATTTGGCACAGACATCCTTCCAAATCCGAGGACCGTGGTAAATAGTCTAGTGTTACTGTAAGTACAGGTAATCATTCAATCCCATTCCCAACCCAACTGGGGAATCCCATGCCTTGGTAAGAGTGTGAACTCACCTTGGTTTGCTCGGCAGATTACACAGAAAGGTCAAGTCTATCAGCTAGTGGTCAACCACGTCCGAATAAAGAAGGAACAAGAATTGATTCAATTGTAAGGATCTTCGAGAGAGAGAGTATGCGGCTGCCTTTGAGTTCGTGTGAGAGAGAGAGAGAGCTAGGGTTTGTAGGTTTGTTGTGAGATTGCAAGTAATGAGAAGGAAATTCCCTAAAGGGGCGTGTGTGTGTAAAACATGGAGTGGGCCGAACCCTTACATGGCTGCCCATTCGGTTCAACTCAAGAGAAGTGGGCCGAGGATAGTTAAGCCCAAAGGCTTGTGCGTTCGGATGTTTATTGTGCGATCGGGTGAGTGTTACACGACTATGTCATACATACATACAACACAACATACATTCACATAACATTTAACACAAAGTCACATATAATCTCATTAATTCAACATAACAATTAGTTACACCAAGTTCAAATACGTTACGTCAAGTACGTTGATAAGTTCGGAAATACGAGTTGTCACACGTACAATGCAAACCCGTGCCATGTCGGGCATTTCCAAACCCAAAAAAAATTTCAAGCTCTCCTCAACCTGCAACGCCCCTATACCTAAAAACCCCACTGATGCCTTGTCTAACCTGGAATGGTTTAATGCTATGCAAACCAAATTTAATGCCTTAATTAAAAATAAGACTTGGGAACTTGTCCCGAGACATCCTGATATGCATATTATTCGTAGCATGTGGCTTTTTCGTCACAAATACAGGTCTTATGGCACGTTAGAACGATACAAGGCACGGCTTATGTGTGCTGGTAGAAATCAGGAAGTGGGTATTGATTGCGGGGAAACTTTCAGTCCGGTTGTTAAACCGGCTACTATTCGGACCGTTTTCACATTGGCCTTATCGCAGTCAAGGCGTAATCATCAGCTGGATGTCACTAACGCTTTCCTCCATGGAAATCTTACTAAGACTGTTTATATGTATCAACCAATGGGATTTCGGCATGAGACTATCCCGACCATGTGTGTCTTCTTAAGAAGTCACCTTACGGGCTTAAACAAGCACCAAGTGGTACCAAAGATTTACGTATTTTGTTACCTCTATGGGTTTCTTGCAGAGTCGATGTGATAACTCTCTCTTCACATATCATCACGGGGGTGACATTGCGTACTTATTGATCTATGTCAATGATATTATCCTCACCACTTCCTCAGATTCACTACGATTGAAACTAATGGGCAGCTTCACGGCTGAATTCTCAATGAAAGATCTTGGACCTCTTAGTTACTTCTTGGGTATTACGGTTTCTCGCAAGGGTCACAAACTATTTCTATCGCAGCAATCTTATGCTTTGGATATTGTCCACCGTGCGGGTATGTCAACGTGTAACCTGGTCGCAACGCCTGTTGATACAAAGCCAAAGCTTGGTGCTACATCTGGTACTCCATTTGACAACCCCACGTTATACCGAAGCCTTGCGGGTGCTCTTAGGTACCTCATGTTTACTCAGCCCGATATTAGTTATGCTATTCAAAATATGTATTCACATGCATAATCCTAGCATTGATCACTGGCAGGCTTTGAAGCGTATTATTCGTTATATTCGCGGCACGACGGAGTATGGTCTCACTATCTCCTCGTGTTCGGATATTTCTCTCCGGGCTTATACAGACGTTCATTGGGCGGGGTGTCCGGACACCTGTCGCTCTACATCCGGATATTACGTTTACATGGAGCAAAATCTTTTATCCTGGTCTTCTAAGCGACAATCGACCATCTCTCACTCTAGTGTCGAAGCCGAATACCGTGCAGTTGCAAATGTTGTTGCTGAAATTTGCTGGCTTCGCAACCTTTTTCTCGAGTTGCGTCGACCTCTCTCCACGGCTACCTTAGTGTATTGCGACAATATCAGTGCTATCTATCTATCTAGTAATCTTGTTCAGCATCAACGCATGAAACACATAGAGCTTGACATTCATTTTGTGCGTGAACACGTTCAACGTGGTACGATACGGATACTTCACACCCCTATTCGGCTTTAGATTGCTGACATCTTCACCAAAGGATTACCTGGGGTTTTATTTGACGACTTCCGCTCCAGTCCCAACATTCGCCCACCTCTTGCTTCGACTAAGGGGGTGTAATAGATATACTTTATGTAAATATAGATAGGATTATGTAATTATCTCTTCCCTAAATTATGGGATTGTATTTTCTATATATTGAGATGTCAATGAATGAGAATAATCAATTTGAGCCATAATATTCTTCAAATACATATATAAATTCAGTATTAATATATACTTATTATAAAACTGTAGTTACGTGAATTGCTTTCAAACTTATATGTTATGTGTACATAGGGGAAGGTTTATTGGGGAACACTAAAAAGTGGGGAACAGCGGGGAACTGACTCAAACGAACTCCAATTGGACTCATTCTAGCGGCGTTGGAACTGGCTCGTCGAACCCTAACTAAGATCTCTTAACCCTAAACCCTAAATCCTAACTCCTAAACTCTAAACCCTAAAGCTAAAAAATAAGGATAAAACCTAAGTTATACCGTAACATCTAAACTATAAACCCTAAAAGCTAAACACTAAAGGCTAAACATAAAGCTAAACCCTAAACCCTAAAGCTAAATCCTAAAGTTAAACCCTAATATATTTAGGGTTTTTTTTGGGAAACGGGGAGCCCCCGCGTAAACTTTTATTAATTTTTTAAAAAACGAGAATACAAACAAAGTTCTAACGTTTAAATGGCTACTCGCCATAAAAACATAGAACAAAAAAAAGAAACATACATCACATACAACACAAAAAAGGACATAAAGCTAAAATTTAGAGCCAATCTTCATAAATCGCGCCATTTCATCGGTCTCAGACTCTACCTCAGCTTCATCTCCATCGATTTTTGTCAAACTATCATAATATTTTCTTGTATTTTCGGACCATGCACTATAGTCTTCAATCTTTGGGTGGGTACTAGTTTCCACAAAACTTTTTAACCATCTCGATTTCATGCTCCCACATCCCAAGATCCGTATCAAAGAATTCCTCCTCATCACGTAACATTCCAAAGCTAGTTTTTGTATTACATGTCGGGCCCGACTTTGACCCAAAAGAATTTTTTGTGACATCATAAAAGCCACTTCCATAAAAAGATTGCGCCGTACCTGTTGAGCCCGCATTCAATCCAGCTTTCATAACTGGGCTTCTCAATGGGCCAGTACATTGCAAAGGAGGGAACTCCTTAGTATTTAGCCCAGCATTCTCGTCTGAGCCCATAATCTGTTTCAAACCGGACTGCCCACCTGGATCCGACAAACCTGAGCCCACCTGTAATCGCAATGATGGGCCACCAGCATTCATTTGAACAGCCTCTTTTGACAGGCCCAAACCCACATCCTGAAGCCCAGCAGCCTTATCGCTGGGCTTCCCTTGATCCGAATTAGTTTTAGAACCTGATGGGCCTGCTTGATTCAATCCAGCCGCTGATCTTTTGGGCAACCACATTGGCTTTTTTCCTTTATTTTGGGACTTTGTTCTTCTAGCAACCTCTACAAAATCATCATTTTGAGTTTTGCCCATATTAGAACCCACAACATTTTTCTGATTTTTAGCATCCCTTTTTTGCACATTATCTAAATTTAATCCACATTTATCATCTGAATGGCCAAAGACTTCACAAACCGAACAACATGGAGGTTTCCATTTGTATGACAATTCAAGAAAGTAAGACTTACCCGGGATTCCATCACATTTAGGTAGAATAATCTTGACTTTATTTGGAAGCCCATTAGAAGCATTAGCATCCAACAAAACCCGAGCAAAGTTTAATGGCCCTTCTTTAGTCTCACACCTTTTAAATGTAGCTTATCAAGCATCAATGGTTTCCCGACACAACTAACCACTTGTCCTATATTACCCCCATTCCACAAGCTAAGAGGTAAATCTTTTATGGTCACCCAAATAGGAACCGTTTTTGGATTCGGTTTGCATAAAACAACACTAGGATCCCACAATTGTAGAACAAGAGGAACATTATCCACCAACCATGGGCTTCTTTCTAGCACTTGCGACATTCCTTCTTCATGATCAAACTTGAAGAAAAAATACCCATTTCTATTCATATTAATTGATTTTAACCCATACTTATGCCACATTGTTATCAGATTTTCTTTCACTATTTGAAACGACATAACGGCCCCAATAAAGTTCACATAAAGTTGAAACACATTCGACGCATGTGACTTCTTCATAAAGTGGCCCTCTATATTTACTTCGAAAACTCCTTCGGCATTACGACTAGGACCAACATAAGCCAATCGCGTTTCCCCATCAACAACATCATCACCCCTAACTAATTTTTGAAACAACTCATGATTCCAATATTTAGTGCCTCTAAGGGGATCAATTTCCATGACATCATCTTTAAATTGTATAACAGTTTCGAATTGACCAAATATAGATTTAGGGTTTAGGGGTTAAGAGATCCTAGTTAGGGTTCGACGAGCTGGTTCCCCACTGTTCCCTACTTTTTTAGTATTCCCTAATGAACCTCACACTGTGTACATAATTCTCTTTTAAAATAAAATAGTTTTAGTATTGCCTTCATAGCCCTCTAACTTCTAGATGTAATAAAAAATGAGGTTATTTAGTGAAGGAAAATTTGTTAACTTATTCTTTTTAGAAAAGGAGTGTGAAAAGTAAAAAAGAGATGCATTTATCAAGGTTTATGAGTCTGGCTAAGTTGCGATTCAAAGAAAAAAAAAACGAAAAAAAAAACCCCGAGTCTGCCTAGGTCAGCCTATGCTGTTTGGTTTACAACTTTCTAAACATTAGCCAGTGGCTCAACCTAAGGCTATGTGGTATGGTGATGGTCCATCATTGGAGGATGGTCCGCCATGTAGATCGGGTGTGACGATGGGGCAAAGAGGACGGAGGTAACGAAATGAGTGATGAGCCTAAAATATATGTATATGTTGTATGTATATATGTGTGTGTGAGGGGGTTTTGTCCTCTAGTGGACCGGCTTGAACGGCTGATACCCGACAATTTGGACGCCGCTGTGGAGGGGGGGGGGCAAAATGGGAGGAGCTTCGGCGCCGCTCCTCGACGCCCCAAGGCCGATGCCCACACCGACCAGCCTAATTTTCTTATTATAACTGACCAAATCAGAATGTGAACATTCTAGCTATACTCAGTGAATGTGTGCATCATTAGTATTATTTATATTTCACATCACTATATATGTTACGTTGTTATCATACGATCAACACTAAGGTGTAGTTTGATTTCTAAATAATATTGTAAATTACAATAGTTTAAAACAAACAATATAAAGAACCTATTTCGTTGAAATGATTATTCGTTTAGATAGATGGCTATGAAGGTAATAACCCTTTTCGTATAGACACATATCTTATTGAAAAAACTAATTTTTGATATTTACCTCAAGGCAAAAGATCAAATACAAATAATCTTAACATACTAAACATACAAATTGAAGGAAAACTCAAAAAGATAAGGTGGCATTTTTGTAATTACCACCAACTATCAAAGTTACAACCAAAAATACCTAAAAAAACACAAATTTTTTTTTTAACATTTTTTATTAAAAAATCGCTACATTTCGTTAGCAAAAAAAAAAAAAAAAAAGAAAAAAAAATGCTGCTACTAAAAGTAGCGATTTTTTAATAAAAAAATGTTAATAAAATAAAATAAAATAAAATAAAATAAAATAATTTGTGTGTTTTTTTTTTATTTTTTTAGATTTTTTTAGGTTTTTTGGGGGGTTAGTTTTTAGCATTTTAGCTTGGGTGGGGGGGGGGGGGGGGGGGGTGGGGGGGGGGGTTAGGTTTTTTTTAGGTTTTTGGGGGGTGGGGGTGGGGGGGTAGGTTTTTTTTAGGTTTTTGGGGGGTGGGGGGTGGTTAGGTTTTTTTAGGTATATTTGTAGAGTAACTTTGATAGTTATTGATAATTACAAAAATGCCACCTTGTCTTTTTGAGTTTCCTTCAATTTGTATGTTTAGTATGTTAAGATTATTTGTACAAGAACTTTACCCTTTACCTCAAATCTAATAATATAAGGTTTAGTAAAGCTGTAGAAAGAAGAAAAAAATTGTTTTTAAACATATAATATTTGATTATCTAAATTAAAGGAATTTGTTGCTACTTTTTAGATCGCTAGCTCAATATCAACTCTTCTTGTCCTCCATGCCAGCCTGCCCCGAAGGATTTTAATGCATGCCCCCTCCTCTCTCCACTCCTCCCATAGTTGTGCACGGCCACAACCCTTGCCCACGGATCTATCCCCTCCCTCTCTCGTCTCTCTCCTCCATGATAGACGGTCTTTTGATTCTTCAATCGATTCCTTCTATGTCAAAGCGTTGGAGTGAGTTAAAACCATATATTAGAAAAACACACTTTAATTAGTCGCAATAATGGTCGTACCAAAATAAAGTCATGCCTCAACTACTCTAGAATAACTATAATTCGCACATTTATATTTTAACCACTGCAAATTGATGGGTTGTCCCAAACATCCTTTTATAAAACTGTAGTTGGATTTAATAGATGCCATTTGGGTATCCCCACCTTTTGACCGTGTGTGTGAGATACTTTACTTACTTTATTAGTTGGGTAACACACATACGCATGAGTACTACTTTTAATACGTAACGTATTGACTAATGAAGCGCATTTAATGTGGTCAGACAATACCACCAGTGACTTTGTTGAAGGACAATGGCAGTCACCTACACACAGGTCCCTTCAAGATGTTCATATTATATTTACACCACAGATTCTCTCTTAATTAATACTCCTCTTCCTGTCTAAACAAACTTATCATTCCTACAAACAATCCTCTACCTTTCGAAACAAGCTTATCATTCTAACAAGAGTTAAATGCCATTTTAGTCCATGTGGTTTGAGTTATTTTGTCAATTTAGTTCAAATGTTTCATTTTTCGTCTGTGGGTTCAAAAAGGTTTCACCGTTGTCCACTGAGTTAACTTTATCCATTATTTCTGTTAACGAAAAAGACAATTCGGTCATTTTATATGGCCGAATTGCCCTTCTAGTTCACAAAATTACTTATAAAATAACCGAATTGCCCTTCTCGTTAAAATGAAAAACGGATGAAGTTAACTCAGTGGATTAAAATAGCAACGTTGAAACATTTTTGTATCCACAGGCGAAAAATAAAAACTTTGTACTAAACTGTCAAAATGACCCAAACCACAGAGCTAAAATGACATTTACCTCTTCTTACAAACAAGGAATAACAAACGAAGGTCATTTATTTAAGCTAGTCTAATAGGTTTAAGAAAAGCTAGTGTGATTCTTCCCCACAATATGGCAGGAATTCGATCGAAATCGGTTGGGTTTGTTACATGAGAATATTCGGTCGGTATTGGTTCAGTTTATCACGTTTTTTTTTGTAATACTCTAACCCGTTTTAATGAATATTTTAATAGTAGGATGATTTGGTCCCATATTTTTTTTATTTAAAAACAAATAACTTACTAGCCTGGGTTAACCGATAACTCAGACGAACCAACATAACGAATTATTACACTTGATTTACATTTTACAATTTACAATTTTTAAACCCGATAGCTTTGCCATGCATTATCATGCTTTAACCTTTTACGAAAGGATGCCTCTACGAAAGAGGCTGTTTAGGAGTGTTTGGTTATTCGAGTGCTTGGTCATCCTTCTGTTTGATACCCGCTTCAGAGACAACCTATCATAAACACTATAAATAGTTAATGTTTAAGTTAAACGAACAGCATGTTCAGATTTACCGAAGAAAACAATTTTTACTTAAATATGGTGCCCCCACGCGTCGCGGAGGGGCCACCCAGCTCCCTCGCGTGGCGCGGGGAAGCATTGTTCGACGTTTGTTGAATTCACACACTCCCACGCGTTGCTCTAGGTGCAAGTCCCCCCCCCCCCCCCCCCGCGTGGCGCATGGGGAACACTTTTTCAGAATTTTATAGAGCTGACAGTTTTAACTCCTGCACCTTTTTCTTCCAAAATTGCACAATTTTCGACCAAACTTGACCCAACTTCAAGCTTATCATATTTAAGACTTTCCCTCCATAATTATAGGTTCAAACCCATTACCCGAAACTAGATCCTTTAGTCTTTTAAATCATTCTTTCGTTTCAAGTTAATTACCTAACCGACCCGTTAGGAGACATTATGCATTCGAGTTCATCCCTCCTACTTTCTTATATTACCAAAATGATCAATTCTATCAAAGAACTCATTTTTAAATCTACCTTGAAGGTAGTTTGCCCGAAACATTATCCGAGTGCGTTTTAGTCAATTTTAATCATTTTCTGAACTGAAAAACTTATTATAATTTTAAATGAAAACTAGCGGACATATTTAGCTCGTTATCCCATCTAGATTTATTATGTCCTTAAGGACATAAAAGTTTCCAATGGTTTAGTGGTTTAAAACGTATTTGGTCAAAATTTCGCAACATAGACATGTTATTGGCTCTAAATGTCGTTTTACCCAAATACTACATATATCTCACTTGAATTAATCTATTTGCCACATATGGCCCAACCATCTTTCGTCGGGCCATAAGCCCTTACCGAAAGTATAATCCTTTACACATACCTTGCAAGGGTCAAAGCAATGACCCGTTACCAATACCTTGCAATTCTATTTGCTAATTCATGGCAATGCATGCCCTACATTATGCTTACGTGTAAGTATGAAACTTAACAAAAAAAGCATCAAATATCATATCCAAATGGTGGCAACATCACTGTTGGACCTACAAAAGAATAAATGATATCCAAAAGCCAAAACATGATCATTGATAAAGAAATAAACAAGAGTTTAAACCAAATTCTCCCCAAAGATAGTGAATCTCAAACACCTAATCAGAACATTTGTTGAAGATAAAGCAAACATCTGATCAAGCCTAGAACCGATGTTCAAGAAGTAACAACATTTGTTGAAAGCTAAAGTCTGTTGAAGCCAAAGGTCTGATAAAGAAGACCAAACATCTATATGGAAAATAGGTGTTTGGATCAAAGCAACAGAGGATAGCTCCAACAGTGGTTTCCCAATGAAATACTATTTGTTTAATCAGTGTTTAGACTAGGTAGAATAGATGTTTAGATTTGCATAGATGTTTGCAACATCTATGGAATATTTTCTATTAGGAATTTTAGATGTCACTATTAGGGTGATGTCAGCCAATCACAAATAGAGCTTCATACTTAGTATAAATATATCACACCTGTTTTCTATGTATCACACGCATCACCTTTTCTCTTGTACGAACAAAATTGTTAAGTGATCGGCAGAGGGGGAGTTTGTAGAGTCAATATATTGTAAAACATTTGAATCATTGATGATTAATGAAAAATAATTGTTGATGATGACTTCTCATTTGTGATAATTTATCTTTTGTTATACAATTCAATATTGTTTGCGCTTCACTGTATTTCTAATCACAAACCTTGTAAACTCGGACCTAACAATTGGTATCAGAGCTTGGTCATGTTACACTCGATTTCACAATCAGTTTCACATACAAAGATCAGCTCTACAAAATCCAATAATGTTCGTAGCTCAGAGTTGTATAGTGAAGAACTGATCAGTGTCTTTCACACACCCTGTTTTTCTGATAAAGAACAACAGAAAATGGCACAAAATGATCCACAAAAATCCAGCTTTAGTAATAAACTACCTATACTTGTTAGATCAGAATTTAACATCTAGCAACGTAGGATGGGGCATATACTTGCTCAGCAAAATACAGGGTGTTGGAAGTCTGTCGTCTTTGGACCATATATTCCAATGGTACAAAGTACCGAGAACCCAAACGTATTTGAGCCAAAGAAGCCGGAGAATTACTCTGAGCAAAATTATCGAAAATTCAAGCTAGATGCGAAAGCCTTTAGTATCGTGGCTATGGCTCTGGCGAATGATATCTATGTTGGCTTATTGCATTGTAACAGCGCCAAAGAGTTATGGGTGCACTAAAGGAACAATTTGGTGGAATGAAGGTTGTTATCGAGAACACTCGAGAAACCTTAACCAACAATATGAAACCTTCACTCGTGTCAAAGGGATACCCTGACTCAGCAGTTTGAACGATTTTCATGTCTAATCACTGAACTAAAGTTGGTTGATAAAGAATTTACTAAAACAACTTTAATTAACCGATTTTTAAGAACTTTGCCTGAAAAATAAGACATGATGCGTGTGAAGTGTGTATATAAGTTTAAGTATATTTTAAGCCCTTTTACACTTTCTTTAGCCAAGTTTTAAATTTATAAAACACGATATTTACTAACACTAAACACACATATGGGCAAGTGCACCCATCGTGAGCGTAGTATAGTGTTGGTAAGATACCGAGGTCGTCCAAGGACACAAGAACTTTTAGTACCGGTTTATCCTCAACGTCTAATCAAATCAAAAAGTTTAGAAAAAGGTTTTAAACTAAGAAAAATAAAAACTAACTAAAATGCTGAAAATAAAATAAAAATAAAACAGATAGACAAGATGAATCACTTGGCTCCGACTCGTGTTTAGTG
The DNA here is from genome assembly GCA_030545235.1 of Helianthus tuberosus. Lineage (NCBI taxonomy): Eukaryota > Viridiplantae > Streptophyta > Magnoliopsida > Asterales > Asteraceae > Helianthus > Helianthus tuberosus. Next base: position 21,629,857 of record CM060420.1, on the reverse strand, counting down.
TAACCTTTGATTATTTCCACACTTTTGCACTTTTTAAGAGATTATCTTAGTTATTGTAGTAGGCCCTTCTTTTGAAGGCGACGTTACCCTCAACCCAGTAGTTTGAGTCAGCAAGGATACAATCCTAAAGGGTCGGATTATTGAAAGATATTTAATTAAGTTATTAATGCATATTCTGGTAGGCCCCTCTTTTGAAGGTGATGTTACCCTCGGCTAAGTAGTCTGAGTCAGCAGGGATACAGTCCTAAGTAGCCGGATTAAAGTATTAATAGTAGCTTACATATGAGGGGATCAAAGAGTTTGGACCCCCGCCATCCAATACCGTTAAATATTGAAGGAGGTCCTACTAAATTTGACCCAGGTCCTTGCAGGATCTATACACTGAACAAGGCAAGACTTTTACCAAACCGTTCCCTTAACCCCCGACCAGGTAGCCAACATACCTCCATATAGACCGTGGAGATATGAATGGTGAAAATCTTTTATTTTATATAGACAGTAAAATAATGCGAAGACACCACGGACAAACGATAAGGAAAAATCACCTTCAGCATAAGAAACTAGTTATTAAAGTCATTAACACATAACCAAGTAAAAAGTGCGAAAAGATTAAAAATAAAAAGTATTACACTAGACACTTTGTCTTCACCAAGTGATGTAAGAGACTTAGGCAAACATGGCCTTGATTGTCAAGAACTCTTACGATCAATCTTGGATCCCGAGACGACTCACACACTCTATGATGGACAATGGATGATGGTGGTGGATTATGGTGTTATGGTGGTGGTGGGTGGTGGGTGAAGTGTGAGAGAGGTGGTGTGCCAAGGGATGATTTGAGCTTGAGCCAAGCACTCCTATTTATAGGCTGAACAGAAGCTCAGGCACGGCCCCGTGTCCAGTGGGCACGACCCCGTGTCCACATCCTTCTATGTCTTCATTAATTTCTCTTGTCTGTATTAGTTGACCACGGCCCCATGTCCGCTGTGCACGACCCCGTGTGCAGAAGCATATCTGTACTATCAAGATTTGCCTGGATTCTGCGAATCTTATAGTTGACCACGGCCCCGTGTCCACTGAGCACGGCCCCGTGGTGGGCGATGGAAGCTTCTACAACTTTGTCTTTTATGCTGACACTTGGGCACGCCCCCGTGCTCATTGAGCACGGGGCGTGTTCAGCCTTCTGTTCTCCTGTTTTGCCTGGGAAGATGCTGCCGTGGGGTCGGGCATGACACGTTTGTTCCTTTTCTTGTATTTATGTTAGATTTAGCTGCCTTTTTGCTTCTTTTGTTAATTTGAGCTCATTTAATCCTGAAAATACAAAAGGAAGACAAAAGCACACTTTTTTCCAACATTAGTACTAAAAAAGGGTTAGTTTTATGCCACAATTGATGTAATTTATATGTTGCATTTTGCACACATCAAGACACTGAACATCCCCAGATTTCAAGGACATGAGGCTGACTCAGCTCCATGGAAAGCTCCTTACATTTGAGAGGGAACTTGTCCAAAAGAAAAAGCTCCGGTAAATGGAAAGGTGTCTGAGAGTTACGTTTTTGGTAACACATCACTTCTGAGTCAGAAGGGATCATCTCTTGGAATGGGAAATGATCAGAGTTTTGATCATTTTTTAATATATCAATAGGAATCAAGTCTTATCAACATTCCACAAGTTATGCTTTTGCAGCAAACGATGATACTCATTCCACTGATAATCTATCATTTGTACTCAATGATCTTAAGGAAATAGACCCAACTAACCTAGAGGGGATGGACATATAGCACCAGATAGCCATACCCTGTCTAAGAGCTAACAATTTTTACAAAAGCACTGGTAGGACTTACCTATGATTAAGTGGGAGATGGAAAGTAGGGTTGGATAAATCAAAGATTAAATGTTTTAAGTGTACTAGGTTATGTCACTTTACTAGAGAATGCAAGATTCAAACAAGTAATAATGCACCAATGATCACATATCCTAATCAAAGAACTCAACCTAATACACAACAATAGTTTTATCCCCAAAATACCCCTGGACCAAATGTGCAAAACACAACCCATTTTGCACAAAACTTAAATAATGTACCTGTGCACTATGTTTAAACACCACAAGTCCCCAGGTTCAGTATGTTTAGATGCCAATTGCACATGTTCAAGCATCACAAGCTGCTCCTGCTCCTGCACAAGCAGAGCCTATACAAACAAAGCTTTTTCACACAAGGCTATGTTGATTGGAGTAGCTTGCCAGAAAACTTAACAGATGAAAATTTTTCTTTAATAGAAAATCATTATGATGAACATGAAAACTTTTGTTTTATGGTTCTTGAGTATGTGGCTGGTGAAAAAGATCTTGTTCAAACCGCTGTTGGAGAAGGAATTGTTGGTGATACTACTGAAAGCCCAGGTCAAACATCTGTTGGTAACTGTTGCAACCCCCGCCCCCTATCTGTCCTGGAAACGGGTGGCCGCGAGACCAGTTTTGGTGGTATCATTTGCTTATCATTTTGGCAGTGGAAATTTCATCAGTACTGTAGTTAGGAAATATTTATAAGAGTAAATATGTGACAACCCGTACTCTCGTTGTCAAGAGAAGGGTATTTTGGTAATACGTACGTTTATTATTACGTACGTTTATTATGATTATTATTATTATTATTATTATTATTATTATTATTATTATTATTATTATTATTATTATTATTATTCGTGAAATAATAATAATCCGTGACGAGAGTTCCAATTATTTGCGTACGAGTTAACAAAACCGGGCCAATCGGTTTGAACGAGACGCGTAGTCGTTTATATAGGTTCACGCATTTGGGCTAGGCCCAAGCCCGCTCCCTAAACCCAAACCTAAACCTACACTACTTAAGCACCCTAACCCTCTCCCCATCTCTTTTTCTCCAAGAAACCAAAACCCTAATCTCTACACAATCTAGCCGCAAACTCTCCTCTCATCTCTTCCCTGCAATTCCGGTCACCGGAGCAACTCCGGTCGGCACCATCCTCCGGCGGTCGCACATTACACCCGCACCGATCACCACCCAGCCCCCACTCTCGTTCTCCCTCTCCAATCCTGGCGTCTGACGCCGACACCCCGACAACACCCACACACACCCATGCCCACTCTTCTTCTCCGGCGACTACCGGCACTCCGACAACCACAACCACCCAGAAATTTAGAGAGAAAAGAGAGATGTGCAGCGATGACGAAGCAGCGCCACCGTCTACAGCAGCGGAGGCCATAGTTGTTTCTGTTCAGACAGGTTTTTACCGGTAAACACCCCTCTTCCTCTCTCGATTTCTGATGGTAACACTGCTGTGTTGACGATGTTCATATTTGAGTGAAGGTTTCGTTTTTGGGTTCCTGTTCGGGTTCTGCTCGGGCCAACCGCAGACATGTTCGGAGCAGATTTCTTCGGGTGTTTGGTCTCAGCTCGGTCCAGATCAGAAGCAGGGATTGCTCGTGCGTTCCTTTCGTTCCTTCAGCCCTCGGTCAGTTTATACCACTGCCTGTGTTTGTGTTTTGAGTCTTGAATAATGATTGGCAGTTTGCTCGATTCAAGGGTGCGTGTATGATAATAGATAATTGTTACTGCTTGATGATTTGGATGTGTGAATGGTAGGAAAACATTCATTATCGGTGTTGGTAAAAGTGATAATACAAGTCTAATGTTCATAATAATAATGTGTGTAAAGTTGTCTGTTTGTGTATGGTTTACATGTTTAACAATGTGCACTTTGTATGTGAATACTGATTTCATCATGTGTTCAAGGATGTGTATAAGTGGCTATTTTGATGATGATTAGGGTGCAGGATAGCGTGATTTTAGTGATAAAAATGGCTGCATAGACTTCGGTTGGAATGAAGTGATAAAACAGTATTAGAGGATGTTGGACTGGATCCGTTTAGAATTATGAACATGATGAACTATTTGATTATGTGATGAATATTTGAAAAGTTGCTGATTTGATCTGAATTTAGGAGTGTACGGTATAGGGAACATGTTAATAAAAATCTGATTGGACAGTACATGATAATGAAATTTGATTGGGTAGTACTGACATGAAAATTCTAGAAACATTTGCATAGTTGCGAGTCGAGACCTTATGGTTACGACTCGAGACCTTATGGTTACGACTCGAGACCTCTCAGAGACCACTCGAAACCAGGAAAGCAACAGGAGACTCGAGACCGGGTAGATTGCGACTCGAGATGTCCAGATCTTGACTCGATACCAGACTCGAGATCTCAGTGGTTGCGACTCATAACCGCACTACTCGAGACCTCCCGTTTACGACTCAGAACCCAGTGGTTGCGACTCAAGACCTCATAGTCTCGAGTCGAGACTACCTAGTTTCGATTGGACTGCCTTGCCTTGTTATTGGGCCGCACCAGCTTATGTTATGGACTGTGTGCTACTGTTGTTGCTTAACTGCTACTGTTTGACTGTTCACATGCTAAGAGAGGCCCAAAAACATATATGCTGTTATGACACGTATTACTGTTGCCATGACTGTACATCATACAAAGTGTGTGTATTATATGAAATGTGGATTTACGTGCTACGTGTTAGATACGTGTAATTTATATGAGACGTTACTTGCACACGAACCTAATAAATATTTATAAACCATAATAGGGTATGGTTGACCAACCTTACACAAGTAAATTGTCTGCCGAGCAAACCAAGGTGAGTTCACACACTAAAAGCATGCGTCCCAGGGAGGGACACGAACAAACTAAAGAATACTTTTAAGTTACTATTTCCGGGGGAAAATGCGAATGGGTACTTTTTACTATTTCCGGGGGAAAATGCGAATGTATACTCTTAAATGACTATTTCCGGGGGAAAATACGTTTGGATATTATTTATAAATCACAACTAGCAAAACTAAACGAATCTCTATCATGTAAAGTCCCTGCTTACAGTACCGATTAATCGCCGGGGGCGAACGGGTTATTAGTTGATAGCGCTATTAGGTTTGACAACCTCACACCGTGACCGGGGGAGATCGGGCGTGAACTAGTAGACCTTGCATCTTGGTCAATGATGATAGACATTGACTTGGGGCACAACAACTTTTCGTCAACAGTTTCGGTAACGCCAGTTTAGTAGCTTCCATATGGGGTAGCTCCCCATGACGTGATTATAAATGCTTTATCTAAACAACTTACGTTTTCGAAAAGTTAAAACTGGACAACTCGTGAACTCGCCAACATTATGTTGATACCCTACTGCATGCTTTGCAGGTTGCTCGATACAGTTAGGACGGACATTGCAATCGGCTGGAGTGCGTGGTTTGCAAGATCATAACTAATAAACTTGTGGTTTTAAATTACGATATGTATTCTCTTCCTTTCCGCTGCAAACTTAAACTATGTTTTGAAAAATTTAAATTGGTCGTTAATTATACTGTTATTTGTAATAAAAACTAATCCGTTCAAAATAATTAGTGGCTGGATCCTGGTCAGTCACGCCTCCAAGCGGTGGTACTCCGCATGTGGATTTTGGGGGTGTGACAAAATACCACACTTTTATAATATTAAACATGTTGGGATAAGACCCAAGTTTTTATTACAAACATTTTCATAGGGAAAATTCCCATTTTGTTGAATAAAACATCTTCTTTTATTTAGGGAACTTTTATAGCCACTTTTTCCAAGCCTTCAGTGCTGTCCAGCTGGCTTCTAGTTGACTTTCACATTTTGTGTAACACCCCGTGTTTCGAAAGTCAAAGTCAAATTCAAGATTGAAGTCAAAGGGAGACAAGATTGCTAATTGTGATCTGTCACTCCTTGCTCAATTCTTGTTTTGACTTCTTTGACTTGTAATTAGTATATTTTACGTTATACGTTAGTTGTATTATGTGGAGTACTTATTAATAATCGAGGTTTATTCGATACTTATCGCATGTTTTATCGCTTGTCTTAATCGCATTCGCAACTCGATTTACGCGTCCTGAATATTGTTATACGTGTGTGTGTGCCTTATGTGTTACTTGTGCATGTTTATTTACGTTATGTTGTGGTGATTAATTGAAATGCAATCAAAACTCAATCGTAATCGAATCGCAAACGCTAAACGAATATGAAATAAGGATGATTGTAGGTTGATATAGTAGTTGGGATTAAAAGTAATTTGACTAGGAAACTCTATCGCATCGCAACGCTCTTAATCGCAATCGAAACAGCAAAAATCATCGCACCGAACACTCGAATCAAGTGGCTAATCGACCAAGTGACTAGCCGATCGACCAACCGTTCAATCGAGCTGCCGCTCGATCGGCCAGCCATTCGATCAGGTTGCCACCCGATCGGCCAGCCCCTCTCCTCCCCTTTCCTTTTTGGGAAACCCTATAAATACCTCCTTTCAACATCAGACTTTACTTTTGCACACTCCTGTCTGACCAGCGCTCCAATCTCACTTTTCCTTCGATTTCTCACGATTCCGGTAAGATCTCAACCTAATCTTTGTACTTTCTTGATCTACACGTACTCCTACACCTTTCTATCTTTTGAATCTTGATTTTTAACCGTGAAATCACTAGATTTGAGGTGTTCTAGGATGATGTCATCATGTTGTTCTCATGAACTTCATGTCTTGGCTTCAATCCACCGAGAACAACTTAGATCCGAATGATTTCCACACAAATAAACAAAGATCTTACATAGATCTAAACATATTCAAGGTGAACAAGGATTGAAAGAGGGTTTCTAACTTTCTTTCAACTCTTTTACACTCAATGCCTCAAAAACCGATAGAATCGGAGCTTGTTCTAGCCTTCTACTCTTGCATGTTGATGTGTTGGTTCAAGATCTGGATCCTGTCCACGAGATAACCAATTTCGAGTTAAACATGGAACACTGTCCAGAACAGTTAACCGGCTGGATTTGGGTGATTCCTGTCCGATCAGGTTACTAAGTCGTGACGAGGTTTCTGTTGTCTAATACGATATCAATCCGTTTCGATAAATTGACAAACTACCCGAATGACCAAGGAGAAGACGATCAGGTCGACCAAGACGAAGTGTCATCCGATCGGACTGCTGTCCGAACGGACAGCCTCCCGAACGACTGGCCACCCGAACGACTTGGACCTTGGCCCCACTTTTAAATTTTCAAATCAAACTCCAAGAGTTTTGGAACACCGAACGGATTGCCGCTCGACCAGGTTACCACCCGATCGACCGACCATCCGACTATGTGGTGTTTTGAAACTTCGATACTTAATCAATTTTTCAACGTGTTCAATGCACAAGGGTTGCCACCCGATCGAACAACCATCCCATCAAGTGACAACCTGTTGTGAACTTATTCTCGCCGAAGTGCGCAACCTATCGGACTGTCGCCCGATCGAACGGTCGTTCGATCGATCGACCTGAAGGGTAGAGGTACTTCTAAGTTTTTCAAAATACTATAACGAAAACTTCAAAAGCCAAACCATCATACACAAACACATCCTTCCCAAAGGAAGTAACAATCCACTCGAAAGGTCAACCGATCGAATGACCATCCGAGCGGACTGTCACTCGAACGACCGGCTGTCCGATCGGACTACCATCCGATCGAACTGCTGTTCGACCCACTGACCCTTGTTTCACTTTACGCGTCACTCATCGTTATGCTATCAATCTGTTCAGGCTAACCTTACTCTCTAGCGCTCCCTTCAATCCATCAACCGCTGTGAGTATACTCGATGCCTTTTTGCTTTACGCACTTTTAGGTGTTACATACATTACTTATACTAAATCACATCGAACACACTACGCAATACTTAACGCTAACCGTTACCGCATGTTATACGTGACTAAATGAATGCTTGTTTGTTATGTTTACACATGGAATGTTGTCTACCTGCCTTAGCAACGGTTGTACTATTTGTTTGGACTCAGCACCTGTTCACTCAGGGGTTGTTAAGGACAATTAATTACATGGGTCACGGGGGTGATCATGCAATACGAATTGCCTTGGGCAGTCAACTCGCAGTCATTGGTATTGATAGGTTCATGTCGATAACTAACATGCCTCATTTTACACTGTGTACGCGCTGGTTATGCGTAACGATTTCGAACTCTATATGCTATTATTAAACTTGTATGCTCACCTTTACACTATGTGTATTGACTTTTACTTTAACGTATGTGACAGGTGCTTAAGTTTCTAGGACGCCTTGTTTGCTGTGTGATGAAATCGGGGCTAGACAAAGTCTAGAAACAAATAAACAATTGTCTGTAATAGAAATCTGAGTTGTCGGAACAGAACAATTTGACTAGATCTTGCCTGTAATAACTATGTTATCTTTTATGACATGGTATGGGACGTGTTGCTTTAAATAATTGGTAAATATAGTTGTTATGGAAACTTCTGGACAATCTGTTTCGTTCAGTGCCACGCCCCGATGTTTCCGCCATTGGTTGGGGTGTGACAGATTGGTATCAGAGCCATTACTATAGGGAATTAGGCAAGACACGACCTAGTCCGGGTCGATGTCTTAAAAATGACCTAGTCTATAGTTAGGAACCAACAGACCAACTTGTGCATATCCGGTAGGGATTATGTACGACCTTACTGCTATTTCTCACTATTCTCGCCTATGCTACACTATCACTGCCCTTTAGTTTTCAAAAGAATGGACGAGTGATTAGGCCGAGATTAGGTGTGAAAACCGCAAACTCTCGACCAAATTGCTTGTTCGCCTCGCATTTTCATCTATAAACACGAGAAATTGCGTTGAATCAGGAGTGAAAACCATACTTTGATGCATAATTCTCTTTTATTTTATCAAAACAGGAACGAAGTTGTTAAGTCAGGGGTGAAACCCGAACCTTGGCGACTTGTTCCGACCTTTACTTGGTTTTACAAAACTCTCACCAAAGTCTCGACGGACTCCAATGACTTGAAGTCACGATATGACTGGAGGGATACGTGTCAATCGCCCAGATTCGAGGCTAGAGCACAGTCCCGAAGGCCAATGTGTGTACCAAGAGTCTCTGTGAATAGTCGGATCACTTTGGTTAGTCGATGTCTAAATAGCCACAGAGGATCCATTTCTCGATTTTTATGTGTTTCAATTCTGAGCCCGCATTTGCTGACTCTGATATTCGTCGCTTTTATGTGTTATGTGTGTAATTACCCATTATATGTTGTGATTTTTGGAAATTCATTCGGTTTTCGCTATCACTTTGAATCGACACACACGACTCGCACTGCACTCTATCTCAAAACGCTAACAAATTGCTACTACATGAGGAACGACCTTACGCCATGTTGATTACTATGTTATACGCTTATACTATACTACTCGATATGTTAACGCTCGCGAACTTTGAATGATAGATTTCTGTATTTTGAGGCAGTCGGAAATTTCTGTGTGTGCTAAGTGAATTTATGATTATGCGTTTATGTGTTTCTGTGATTCCGTGCTCTACGTGCTTATGTGCTTTGATGCCTATGTGAATCTGTGATTATGTGCCTATGTGTTTATGTGATACATGTTTCACTGTGTTCCTGAGCTTTAGTAGTATTAGACGTGTGAGGTGAGATTCGATTATGTCGTGTCTGAGACCCATGACGATGTTTGTTGCAGACAATGTGAACTGGACCCTCATCTGGACCTCGTCACACACGAATCACTCACCAAGAACAGAGAGACAAACGCCTTGCTGCTCTCATCGCTAAACAAGTAGCAAAGGTAGTGCCACAGATCATGAGTGAAATATACGAGAATATGAGGAAATCATCCGAGGAGTCCAGAACCGAAGCTCCTAAAGCTGCTCCCAAGACTGCTTTCAGCTTCAAGCAGTTCAAAGCCTGTGGTCCAAAGGAATTTACTGGCGAGGATGGCCCAACGGCTATGTTTCATTGGTTTGATTCCGTCGAAGTCACTTTGCGCTAGACTGGATGTCCTGAAAATCTCCGTACTCTAAATGCTACCGGCGTCTTCCAGTCCCGCACACTAGACTAGTGGACAGCCGAGAGAAACAAACGCGGAAATGACGTAGCCTATGAGCTGACGTGGGAAGAGCTGAAGGCCATTATGATGGATGAATTCTGCCCTCCCCATGAACGCCAAAAGCTGGAGGATGAATTCTGGCATATCAAGCAGAAGGATGGAGATAACTCATCTCTGACTGCTCACTTTAAGCAGCTCAGTATCATCTGTCCCGATCAAGTGAAGACACCCGACATGACAATCAAGAAGTACATCCGAGCCCTACCAGACTGTGTTGCGGATTTTGTGCATGCTGCAAAACCAGCAACAATCGAAGAGACTTATCTGCTTGCCGCTGAAATCAACGACAAGCTAGTCAAAGCTGGTTTTTGGGATAAAACTTCGAAGAACCTGTATCAAGCCACCGCTGCACCAGCTACCGAAACCGCCGCCGCTCAGTCATCGAAAGCCTCACGCCGCAAGAAGAAGAAGAAGAACAACAGCTCCAGCAACAAGAATTATGCTGTCACTACCACTGCTGCTCCACTTCAAGCCGTATCGGCTCAACAACAACCCCAACATCGATCAGCGCCAGTTATCTATGCACCACCTGCAAAGCTTGCATACACTGGTCCCCACCCTGCCTGCCCAACATGTTCATATCATCACCCGGTGGGTATCGCTTACCGATTTTGCGTACACTACAACATGTATTGCCACTTCACTGCCAACTGCTGTACTGGTCCCCGACAAGCACCAGCCCAAGCCACTGCTCATTAAACTCTACTTCCAGCTCCTCAAGGCCAACAAGCGGCTCCGGCACCCGCAATCAATGCCAGAGTCTGCTTCACGTGTGGTGATCCCAACCACTTCGCGAACATCTGCCAGAACAGGGTTGTGAAACAAGAGCCCCAGCAGCAGCAGCCTCAGCAGCAGCAACAGCCTCAACAGCAACAGCAACAAGCCGCCCGTGCCAGAACTTTCAACATCAATGTGCGGCAGGCCCAGACTGAAAATAACGTGGTCAATGGTACGTTCCTTGTTAATGGTATTTATGCTTCATGTTTGTTTGATATTGGAGCCGATAACTGCTTTTTGTCGTTTGAATTCGAGAAGCTCCTTAGTCGTAAACGCTCCCATCTCCCCTCGACGTTCGATGTCGAAGTCGCCACCGGAAGAACTGTCACCGTGAATTCTGTTCTTCGTGATTGTACTCTTAAGCTCAACAATCACATCTTCCCAATCGACCTTATTCCAGTGCAACTTGGAAGTTTTGACGTCATAGTAGGCATGGACCTTCTTCGCGAAAACCATGCTGAAGTTGTGTGCTTTAATAAGATGATTCGATTCTCGCTTCTGAATGGTGATGTATTGTGTGTTTAAGGCGAAACTGCTTCGAAAGGCCTCAAGATCATGTCATGTGTCCAAGCTAGCAAGTATCTCCGCAAGGAATACAGAGCTTTCTTGGCTAACATTGTACTAGCGGAGAAGGAAAAGAAAGGAAAGACAGAAGTGAAAGATGTTCCTGTGGTTTGGGAATTTCCTCATGTGTTTCTCGATGATCTACCCAGACTACCACCAAGTCGTGATATTTGACTTTCGTATCAACCTCATTCCTGGAGCAAACCCTGTTGCCAAAGCTCCTTACCGACTTGCTCCATCTGAAATGCGTGAACTCTCGAGTCAACTCCAGGAACTACTTGATAAAGGCTTTATTCGCCTGAGAACCTCTCCATGGGGCGCACCAGTCCTTTTCGTCAAAAAAAAGGATGGGTCGTTCAGGATGTGCATCGACTATCGGGAACTGAATAAGTTGACTATCAAAAATCGCTATCCCCTGCCTCGCATCGATGATTTGTTTGATCAGCTACAAGGTGCTACGTGTTTCTCGAAGAACGATCTACACTTAGGCTATCACCAACTACGCATACAAGAGGAGGATATACCCAAAACCGCTTTTCGCACTCGCTACAGCCACTATGAGTTCGTTGTTATGCCTTTTGGTTTAACCAACGCACCCGCGGTTTTCATGGATCAGATGAATCGCGTGTGTAAACCATATCTCGACCGTTTTGTCATCGTGTTCATCGACGATGTCTTGATCTATTCCAAGTCGATAGCCGAACATGCGCAACATCTACATTTGGTTCTCGAGCTACTCCAAGGGAATCGACTCTATGCTAAATTCTCCAAGTGCGAATTCTGGCTAGAGAAAGTTCAATTTCTTGGTCACATTGTCAATAGTCAAGGTATTCACGTCGATCCCGTGAAGATTGAAGCAGTTAAGAGTTGGATTACACCTAAGAACCCGTCTGAAGTCCGTTCTTTTCTAGGATTTGCGGGCTATTATCGATGATTTATTGAAGGATTCTCAAAAATCGCTGTGCCGCTTACCGATCTCAAACATAAAGTCAAGCCTTTTGTTTGGAGAACTGAACAAGATTCTGCTTTCCAAACCCTCAAGCATATGATTTACAATGCTCCTGTCCTCACTTTGCCCGACAGAAACGACGACTTCATTGTCTATTGTGATGCCTTGAACCTTGGTCTTGGTTGTGTCCTCATGCAACATGACAAGGTCATTGCTTACACATCTCGTCAGCTCAAAATCCACGAGAAGAACTATACAACCCATGACCTCGAGCTAGGCGCAGTTGTTTTTGCGTTAAAGATTTGGCGACACTACCTGTATGGTACCAAGTGTACGATCTTCACCGATCATAGGAGCCTACAACATATCTTTGACCAAAAGGAACTTAATATGCGTCAACGCCAATGGGTAGAACTTCTCAACGACTACGACTGTGAGATCCGTTATCACCCAGGCAAAGCAAATGTCGTAGCCGACGCTCTCAGCAGACGGAGCTATCTGCTCAGCATTCGTAATACCCAAGCCCAATACGATCTCGAAACCCTCATCCGCGAAGCCCAGCATGCATGTTTTAATAAGCGCACTTTGAAGAAGGAAAGAATCTACCATGATGGAGCCCAGCTTGTGAATAAGTCAAATGGGATATTCCACTTTCTGGACCGAATTTGGATCCCTAAGCGGACCAATTTGCGACAGATGTTGATGGACGAAGCCCACAAATCCCGGTATTCTATTCATCCTGGTGCCGATAAAATGTACCAGGACCTTCGCTACAAGTACCGGTGGCCGGGCATAAAAAGGGATATCGCTCTCTACGTTGGAAAGTGCCTGACTTGCTTAAAGGTCAAGGCTGAACACCAAATACCCTCTGGTTTACTCGAACAACCCCTGATCCCTATGTGGAAGTGGGAGAGTATAGCCATGGATTTCATAATGAAACTCCCACGTATGCCATCAGGTCACGACTGCATCTGGGTTGTTGTTGACCGTTTGACCAAATCAACTCACTTTTTGCCAATACAGGAAGACTACAAGGTTGAACGATTTTTCCCGAATCTACACCAATGAGATCACTTGTCCACATGGGACGCCTCGCGACATCATCTCTGACCGTGATGCTCGGTTTACCTCGCGACTGTGGGAAACGTTTCAAGCAGCTCTCGGTACTACGCTTAATCTAAGTACCGCATTCTACCCTCAAACCAACGGTCAGACTGAAAGAACGATCCGTACTCTTGAAGACATGCTCCGTTCGTGTGTTATAGATTTCGGTGGTAATTGGGATGCTTACCATCGTTAGTCGAATTCTCATATAACAACAGTTATCATTCCAACATTCAAATGGCACCATTCGAGGCTCTATACGGAAGAAAATGTTGATCGCCTATTATATGGCACGAGGTCGGGCACTCGCAATTAACCGGTCCTGAGCTATTACAAGAAACGACTGACAAAGTCCTCCAAATTCGAGACAATCTGCTGAAAGCTTGGAGTCGACAGAAAAGTTACGCCGATAGACGACACAAGCCCCTTGAATTTGATGTTGGTGACTACGTACTCCTAAAGGTATCACCTTGGAAGGGTGTAGTCAGATTTGGACAGAAAGGGAAATTAGCGCCTCGATATGTTGGACCTTTTAAGATTCTGGAAAGGATCAGAAAAGTCGCCTACAGACTCGAACTACCGGAGGAACTTAGTAACGTCCACCCGACTTTCCACGTTTCGAACCTCCGAAAGTGCCTGGCTGAGCATGATTTAATTGTACCTCTTGATGATCTCCAGATAAACGAAACACTACACTTCGTGGAAAAGCCTGTTGAAATCATGGATCGCCAAACCAAGCAGCTCAGACGCTCGCGCATTCCTATTATGAAAGTCCGATAGGAAGGCAAACGAGGCGCAGAGTTCACTTGGGAACTCGAAAGCGACATGAAGGCGAAGTACTGACGTGATGTCGCGGTCACAATCAAATTTAATCCCAATAACAACTATATAGATAGTGGCAAGTGGGTATCGAACACAGGGAGTTTGTGGAATGTGTGTTATTTGAAAGTTTATCTAATTTTAACTAAATTAATCTAATTGCAAGAGAAATAAAATTCAAGAGTTTATGTGAGTGAATTGGTTTTAGACTAAATTAAACTAAGCAAATTGCAAGAGAAAAGTTTGGTTGTAAGCAAATTAGAGACAAATGACCATCCTAGATTTCCGGTTTGTTTCGACATTCATATTATCATTCCACTAGAAAGAACTACATAGACATAGCTCATGCGTGATTACTTGCAGTGATGAAAGGGAACTAAGTACTCAGATTCCTAGAACGTGAGGTTGTTACCCGATGATCAATCAACCCTTACCCAATCCTAATTCTACCCATGATATCTCGATTGCCAACGGCACCAAGAACGTATGGTTTCAAACTAGAAAATCATAAGAATTAACAAGTTACTAACAAACAATCACACACCATAACAAACCAACCATAAATATAAGGATTGCTATTCTAGAAATTAGGAAATCAAATACAAAATGTCTCAAACAAACCTTCAATCTAGGACGATCATAAAGTGTTTAGCCACACATGGCTCGAATCAACATCATAACAAAGATCTTATTGTTCATACGGATCAAAGACAATAAAGCTAATGATTCCCAAAGATGTTCTTCACCCCACCCAAAAGTCTCCAACCAGCTTCCACAATTGAGTTCACTCGACCGGTCGTTTGTAACTGATGTGTAACTGAAAAACAAGTGAAAAGACTCCTAAAACTTCATAAATGATGGCAGTTACAAAGTTGTTCGCTGACTCCACAGTAACTTACGGCTCCACCGTAAGTTACGGTGCACATATTAATGTTACGGTGGCTGTTGACTGAGTTACGGTGGTGTAATGTTGACTTTTGTTTTTGCCTGCCAAGTCCACGTGTTGATGATAGTATCAGCCCACATGTGCCGTGAATTGTTGGCCCAATAAAACTCCTTCAAAAGTCTTCACGTGATGGCCCAAGACTGAAATTGATGATTCGATGTTTTATAAGATCCTCTTTCACGTGTGATGGGCCCCCTTCAACCGTCCAACATGATGAAATATGTCGGCCCAACTTCCAAGTCTGCGCATGTGTATTGTTTCACCTGAGGGAAGCCCACTATGATGATGATGAATTCAATTGTTATCCTCAAGCCTGCTTTTGATGATGATGTATCTCGATATTCGTCAAAGTCACGTCATGTGATGATTATAGATTTGCAAAATTCAATTAATGTGATGTCCTCTCCATTGTGTGGCGGCCCAATCCAAACAATTCCAAAAGTCCCCTACGTGGCCTTCATGTTGGCGGCCCACATGTGATGGCCCTCTAGCCACCCCAAGTCAGCGAGCCCATGTGCCACCTTTTTGTTTTTTTTTCACAAAACCCTATGATAATGTGATCAATTAACTTTTGTTGAGAATTGTGATTTTTTAATGAATCTACCGCCCTCCTAGTCTGCATGTGCCATCAAAGAATTCCCCAGAATTATAATTGTTGCCTTGCACGTGATATGGCTGCCACTATTGTGAAGATGATGTATGATTTGATTTCTAAAACAAAGCTTCCCTCAAAAGTCTTGTCTGCCAATGTAATTATGATGTTGTTGCCCTCCATTAAGTAGTCACATGAATGATAGGCTCATAAGTCAAACTTGATGCAAAAGAAAGATTATTGTATTGCCATTAATTCATCCAAATATGCCATTGCTTTTTCCCAACATCACCGTATTACACGTTTTGCCTGAAAAATCACAAGCACGGATAGTTAACATATTCACTATACATAACCGTGTAAAATATTTGATATGCACGTATTTTGCTCATTGAAGGATTGTCCTACGGACCACCCGTCACATCCCCACACTTACCCGTTGCTTGTCCCAAGCAACCCATTCAAAAACTATTTCAAAACCACAAGCGATCAACATGCAAACCAAGCTAAAATATATCGTCCTTCTACTAACCTTCAATCATACCACAAGACACACCCCTCACAAAAATCTCTCGGTGACAAGAATTATTAGCAAATAATGCTAATCCACTCAATGCGTGTGTGTGATTGTGCGACAATAAGCTTGTATAAAAAGCAAGTCTCCTCCTATTGAGTATTTAGCATGCTTATGAATCAAAAGGACTTACGGGTTGTAACGGGGCTAGGTGCAAAGGTAGGAAAATTGTGGAATATATATGCGAGAGCTAATTGATTTGACCCGGTTTTTATTTCTACCACTAAACAAAACAACCATCAAATATATACACAACTTCTACAACATTCTCAACTACTATTGCAACTAAATATATTTTTTTTTCATATTTTTCTCTTTCTTTTTTTTTTCTTTTTTTTTAAAATTTTTTTTCATTTTTTTTTCTAACAATCAAACTCAACAATATATACAAGAACATCAATACTACATACTAAATCTCCTAAACCGGGTCATATCAAAAGCTAAAGTTTTGTAGGAAGTAGGTTTGGGTCACAACCGAATGGTATAAGGCTCAAACATGGCTTTCTAAAGACCAAACCCCCACCCCTCACAATACCAAGCTCATATATGTAATGTATGAGGTCCAACCCATAATTCCCACACTCTCACACATCTAGACGAGGCTACCTAAAAGTCCCCTATCATTTTCAAAAGCATGCTAACTCTAGGATTTAACAAGAATTCGTACACAAGTTCTATTAACACAATAAACACACCGCCACTCAAAACAAAGAAAGCATCATTAATAATCATATGTGGCTCAAACTCTCACCAATAAAGGACTAGAAATGGGTGTCAGTGTGTCAAGTGTAACAATATCAAGTTTTCAAATTTTGACAATTTTCGCTTGGCTTCACAAATTTTTTTTTTTAAATTCTCAAAAAATTCCCTTCATCCCCACACTTGGGATACATTGTCCCAATGTATGGTTTTGAGGGAAAGATCGCTTCTAACCAAAAACATTAGCTTTCGCTAATACTCTCAAATCCCA
Organism: Helianthus tuberosus; assembly: GCA_030545235.1. Lineage (NCBI taxonomy): Eukaryota > Viridiplantae > Streptophyta > Magnoliopsida > Asterales > Asteraceae > Helianthus > Helianthus tuberosus. Next base: position 21,612,549 of record CM060420.1, on the reverse strand, counting down.
AATTTTTTTTTAATTCTAATTATTAAAAAACACCACCAATTCCATCACAACCCATAAACTAAACACATCAAAACACCACCCAACCGCCCAACCAAAAACTTAAACAAGAATATATACAAAGGTGCACAAGATGAGAACAAGACACGACCTGATTAGTAAATCAGCAGTGTTGGTAGTGATGCAGCTGCGGTAATCGAACTGGTTCAAAACATCTCTCAGATTCACTGATATCTCAACAGGGATGTTGCCAAACATCCCCACACTTGAATCATTGCATCCGCGAGGGTTGAAACGTAATAACCTGCCAACACACAAATACAACACCAAAACAAAACCAAACAATGCAAAACAAAACAAAATACAAATACAATACTCTACATCCTCGGGCTGCCTCCCGAGAGCGCTAAGTTTAAAGGTCTTCAGCCAGACCATACCTGATATGCCTCAAGGTGGTCTCAATGCACATTTACCTTTTTCGTTACTGATGTAAGCACGGTGTTTGATTCTTGTATTGTGTGTGTGCTTTGTCACGTCCCATCTTTCTTTGCAAAATTCTTTAAATCCACATTTTCCTACCGAATTTCCAACAAATGCTCGGTAGTTTACTCTCCACTTCACTACTTTGTTTTCTGTGCCCAACAAATCCAAACTCTCCCATAAACATAACTTATGAATGAAATCTCCCACATCATGAAGTGCCACCTTCCTAGTTTCTAAACATGCATCCTTAACACTCTTGGTTTCCATAACCACCATAGCCGGAGAGTTGTAATCAACTTTGATTAGTTCATCAAGTAAAAGGCCCTCAACTTTGCTCTCCATAGGTGGTTCCTCCACAATAATTTCAATTGTATATTCCTCATTTGGCCCTAATAATTCAGTTTCAAGTTCGGGAGGACTCACAACTTTTTCTTCTACACCACCCATAGGTGTCATTTGTTCAATCTGCACATATATCCAGTGTTGTTTTGCTTGACGTTTTTCCAATATCGACTTCCCTGGCCTCATCTCTTTCACCTCTTTTGGTAACAAATCATATTTCCATTCCAAAAGTTCTACTCGTTCTTCCATTGAAAAATGAGGTTTTGTTAATTCTTTTTCAACATGAACCATGTGTCTCTTTCTCATCTCGTCAAGACTTTCAGATTTATGTGACTGATAGTGCAAAGTAGGTTGTTGAGTTACACAGTCATAACCATACTGATCAAATGTATACTGAGCATGATAATAGTCTTGATCGTACATCTGAGGGCCTTCATATGAAAGTTGGGAATATTCATCATAATAATCACCGTAATCGTACTCCTCTTGGTAACTCATTTTCGGATCAAATGCCAAAGGTGATAGGTTGTGAGAGCTCCTAGTACGCATGCACCTGTCAATACCTGCACACTAACACACCCAGCATAAACCAGAAAAATAACAACTAAAAAAGAAAGAAAATAAGATAACACACGTTGCGCACTACTCCCCGGCAACGGCGCCAAAATTTGACGTGATGTCGCGGTCACAATCAAATTTAATCCCAATAACAACTATATAGATAGTGGCAAGTGGGTATCGAACACAGGGAGTTTGTGGCATGTGTGTTATTTGAAAGTTTATCTAATTTTAACTAAATTAATCTAATTGCAAGAGAAATAAAATTCAAGAGTTTATGTGAGTGAATTGGTTTTAGACTAAATTAAACTAAGTAAATTGCAAGAGAAAAGTTTGGTTGTAAGCAAATTAGAGACAAATGACCATCCTAGATTTCCGGTTTGTTCCGACATTCATATTATCATTCCACTAGAAAGAACTACATAGACATAGCTCATGCGTGATTACTTGCAGTGATGAAAGGGAACTAAGTACTCAGATTCCTAGAACATGAGGTTGTTACCCGATGATCAATCAACCCTTACCCAATCCTAATTCTACCCATGATATCTCGATTGCCAACGGCACCAAGAACGTATGGTTTCAAACTAGAAAATCATAAGAATTAACAAGTTACTAACAAACAATCACACACCATAACAAACCAACCATAAAGATAAGGATTGCTATTCTAGAAATTAGGAAATCAAATACAAAATGTCTCAAACAAACCTTCAATCTAGGACGATCATAAAGTGTTTAGCCACACATGGCTCGAATCAACATCATAACAAAGATCTTATTGTTCATACGGATCAAAGACAATAAAGCTAATGATTCCCAAAGATGTTCTTCACCCCACCCAAAAGTCTCCAACCAGCTTCCACAATTGAGTTCACTCGACCAGTCGTTCGTAACTGATGTGTAACTGAAAAACAAGTGAAAAGACTCCTAAAACTTCATAAATGATGGCAGTTACAAAGTTGTTCGCTGACTCCACAGTAACTTACGGCTCCACCGTAAGTTACGGTGCACATATTAATGTTACGGTGGCTGTTGACTGAGTTACGGTGGTGTAATGTTGACTTTTGTTTTTGCCTGCCAAGTCCACGTGTTGATGATAGTATCAGCCCACATGTGCTGTGAATTGTTGGCCCAATAAAACTCCTTCAAAAGTCTTCACGTGATGGCCTAAGACTGAAATTGATGATTCGATGTTTTATAAGATCCTCTTTCACGTGTGATGGGCCCCCTTCAACCGTCCAACATGATGAAATATGTCGGCCCAACTTCCAAGTCTGCGCATGTGTATTGTTTCACCTGAGGGAAGCCCACTATGATGATGATGAATTCAATTGTTATCCTCAAGTCTGCTTTTGATGATGATGTATCTCGATATTCGTCAAAGTCACGTGATGTGATGATTATAGATTTGCAAAATTCAATTAATGTGATGTCCTCTCCATTGTGTGGCGGCCCAATCCAAACAATTCCAAAAGTCCCCTACGTGGCCTTCATGTTGGCGGCCCACATGTGATGGCCCTCTAGCCACCCCAAGTCAGCGAGCCCATGTGCCACCTTTTTGTTTTTTTTTTTCACAAAACCCTATGATAATGTGATCAATTAACTTTTGTTGAGAATTGTGATTTTTTAATGAATCTACCGCCCTCCTAGTCTGCATGTGCCATCAAAGAATTCCCCAGAATTATAATTGTTGCCTTGCACGTGATATGGCTGCCACTATTGTGAAGATGATGTATGATTTGATTTCTAAACCAAAGCTTCCCTCAAAAGTCTTGTCTGCCAATGTAATTATGATGTTGTTGCCCTCCATTAAGTAGTCACATGAATGATAGGCTCATAAGTCAAACTTGATGCAAAAGAAAGATTATTTTATTGCCATTAATTCATCCAAATATGCCATTGCTTTTTCCCAACATCACCGTATTACACGTTTTGCCTGAAAAATCACAAGCACGGATAGTTAACATATTCACTATACATAACCGTGTAAAATATGGGATATGCACGTATTTAGCTCATTGAAGGATTGTCCTACGGACCACCCGTCAAGTACCCACAGTTGTTTGTTACGGCTTCGGCCTAATTTCGGGACGAAATTCCCTCAACTAGGGGAGGTTGTAACACCCCGTGTTTTGATAGTCAAAGTCAAGATTGAAGTCCAAGGGAGACAAGATTGCTAATTGCGATCTGTCACTCCTTGCTCAATTCCTGTTTTGACTTCTTTGACTTGTAATTAGTCTATTTTATGTTTTACGTTAGTTGTATTATGTGGAGTACTTATTAATAATCGAGGTTTATTCATTACTTATCGCATGTTTTATCGCTTTATCGCTTATCGCAATCGCAACTCGATTTACGCGTCCTGAATATTGTTATACGTGTGTGTGTGCCTTATGTGTTACTTGTGCATGTTTATTTATGTTATGTTGTGGCGATTAATCGAAACGCAATCGAAACTCAATCGCAATCGAATCGCAAACGCTAAAGGAATATGAAATAAGGATGATTGTTGGTTGATATAGTAGTTGGGATTAAAAGTAATTTGACTAGGAAACTCTATCACATCGCAACGCTCTTAATCGCAATCAAAACAACAAAAATCATCGCACCGAACACTCGAATCAAGTGGCTAATCGACCAAGTGACCAGCCGATCGACCAGCCGTTCGATCGTGCTGCCGCTCGATCGGCCAGCCATTGGATCAGGCTGCCACCCGATCGGCCAGCCCCTTTCCTCCCCTTTCCTTTTTGGGAAACCCTATAAATACCTCCTTTCAACATCAAACTTTCCACTTTTGCAAACTCCTGTCCGACCAACGCTCCAATCTTACTTTTCCTTCGATTTCTCGCGATTCCGGTAAGATCTCAACCCAATATTTGTACTTTCTTGATCTACACGCACTCCTACACCTTTCTATCTTTTGAATCTTGATTTTTAACCATGAAATCACTAGATTTGAGGTGTTCTAGGATGATGTCATCATCTTGTTCTCATGAACTTCATGTCTTGGCTTCAATCCACCAAGAACAACTTAGATCCGAATGATTTCCGCACAAATAAACAAAGATCTTACATAGATCTAAAAATATTCAAGGTGAAAAAGAATTGAAAGAGGGTTTCTAACTTTCTTTCAACTCTTTTACACTAAATGAACTTCTACTCTTGCATGTTGATGTGTTGGTTCAAGATCTAGATCCTATCCACGAGATAACCGATTTCGAGTTAGACATGGAACACCGTCCCGAACAGTTAACCGGCCGGATTTGGGTGATTCATGTCCGATCAGGTTACTAAGTCATGACGAGGTTTCTGTTGTCTAATACGATATCAAACCGTCTCGATAAATCGACAAACTACCAGAATGACCAAGGATAAGACGATCAGGTCGACCAGGATGGAGTGTCGTCCGATTGGACTGCTGTCCGAACGGACAGCCACCCGAACGACCGACCATCCGAACGACTTGCACCTTGGCCCCACTTTTAATTTTTCAAATCAAACTCCAAGAGTTTTGGAACACCGAACGGATTGTCGCTCGACCGGGTTACCACCCGATCGATCGACCATCCGACTATGTGGTGTTTTGAAACTTTGATACTTAATCAATTTTTCAACGTGTTCAATGCACAAGGGTTGCCACCCGATCGAACAACCGTCCGATCGAGTGACAACCTGTTGTGAACTTATTCTCGCCGAAGTGCCCAACCTATCGGACTGTCGCCCGATCGAACAGTCGTTCGATCGATCGACCTGAAGGGTAGAGGTACTTCTAAGTTTTTCAAAATACTACAACGAAAACTTCAAAAGCCAAACCATCATACACAAACACATCCTTCCCAAAGGAAGTCACAATCCACTCGAAAGGTTAACCGGCTGTCCTATCGGACTACCATCCGATCGAACTGATGTTCGACCCATTGAATTTTGTTTCGCTTTACGCGTCACTCATCGTTATGCTATCAATCTGTTCAGGCTAACCTTACTCTCTAGCGCTCCCTTCAATCCATCAACCGCTGTGAGTATACTCGATCCCTTTTTACTTTACGCACTTTTGGGTGTTACATACGTTACTTATACTAAATCACATCGAACACACTACGCAATACTTAACGTTAACCGTTACCACATGTTATACGTGACTTAATGAATGCTTGTTTGTTATGTTTACACATGGAATGCTGTCTACCTGCCTTAGCAACGGTAGTACTATTTGTTTGGACTCAGCACTTGTTCACTCAGGGGTTGTTAAGGACAATTAATTACATGGGTCACGGGGGTGATCATGCAATACGAAGTGCCTTGGGCAGTCAACTCGCAGGCATTGGTATTGATAGGTTAATGTCGATAACTAACATGCCTCATTTTACACTGTGTACGTGCTGGTTATGCGTAACGATTTCGAACTCTATATGCTATTATTAAACTTGTATGCTCACCTTTACACTATGTGTATTGACTTTTACTTTAATGTATGTGACAAGTTCTTAAGTTGCTAGGACGCCATGTTTGCTGTGTGATGAAATCAAGGCTAGGCAAAGTCTAGAAACAAATAAACAATTGTCTGTAATAGAAATCTGAGTTGTCGGAACAGAACAATTTGACTAAATCTTTCTTGTAATAACTATGTTATCTTTTATGACATGGTATGGGACATGTTGCTTTAAATAATTGGTAAATATAGTTGTTATGGAAACTTCTGGACAATCGGTTTCGCTTAGTGCCACATCCCGATGTTTCCGCCATCGGTTGGGGTGTGACATTTTGTTACCTGAAACGCATTTAAAAACATTTTGTCAGTGGGAAATACTGGTGAGTGAATCCCAGTTTAATCAAGCAGATTTTTATCCTTAAACAGTATTGAGAGCGATTACAATGTTTATGTCTACACAATTACTCATTTAGTACTGTCAATCCTGACTTTTGGGTCATATTACACATTGGCTAACTCTTTGTCCAATGGTAACGTATTCCACATTTTGTATACAAAACCCCAACATACCGGCAGTAATTGAAGAACTACAAAGACTCAATCACTGCTTAATTGCATTGTAAAACATTTAAGGTTTTGTGAAAACAATTTACAAAAAGGAGATTACTCACATTGCTGTCTTAGGTTTTCTACAAGGGTTTCCTGGTGATTATCTATAATTTACACAAATGCACATATGTTAGTAAAAAAACCCATTATTTACATTAGTAATACCCTTCCCGAGACGGCATTCCAACAACTACGTCGGGCAGAACCTCGACAATCGTTACGGAACCGGGGTTATAATACTTACATTGGGGCAGAACTTCGTTAATTGAGGGGGTATTATAACCGAAAATTATGCCTACTATTCAGAATTTTGAGTGAGAAAAGAAGTTTGAACGACGGAAAATGAAAGCCGAAGCCCTCTACTTATAGGGCCTGATTTTGGGTTTTACGCAGCCCGCGTAAGACGTAGCAAGGGGCTACGCGGCCCGCGAGGCTCCATAGGGTAGGCCCTAGGGTTGCTGATTCGGATCGTAGACTCCACACGCGTTATGCCACGTGGCATCTCAGGGTGCGACCCTGGTCTCGAGCTATCGTGGCCCGCGTAGCTCTAGGGGGTGGCTTACGCACCCCGCAAGAGACCATAAATTTGATTTTTATTTTATTCTTAATGATATATCGTATTTTGGGCTCAGTTTTCACATACGGGGTGTATTTTAGGACATATTGGGATATTTTAAAATATATTAAGGTGTCGAAAAATATTTAGGAGGGTTGTTATATCCTCCCCACCTTGTTTTAGAGCTTGTCCTCGAGATCTACTGGAACAGGTGTGGATATTTCCTTTGCATTTCTGATTCAGGCTCCCATGTGTATTCTGGTACTCTTTTGGAGTCCCATTTCCTTTCTTCAATCTGTAGAGGCTTCTTTACAAACTTTAACTGTTAATTTACCGCTATGTCCTTAAGAGGTACTACAAGTGATTCATCAGCTAAACACTTCTTGAGATTGCATACATGAAATACATCATGTATTCCTGCCATTTCCTCTGGCAGTTGTAGCTGATAGGCTATGTTTTGGTCAAAAATTACCGAAGCAATTTAGTGATCAAATTAGTTAAGTGAGGTAGTGTGCTAAAATTATGTGTGAAAAATATGTTAACCAAGTTAATTATAAAAACAGTTTCAGGATACGGCTCAAGATATAGAGCTGTATCTGTGATCAAACAATGAGCAGAAAAGTAAAGGTTGACACGTGATGTACGAGGAAAGCCCTTGATCAATCTAGATCGCCGGCATAAAACATCGGGAGCTGATAATCGCAGCTGCCTTGTTCTTCTATTGCTTCAAATATAAGGATACAGTGCAGGATGTAGAGCGAATCAACTAGGTGTTACAATGTGATTTGAATACAAGTGTTTGTGTGTAGTGTTTGCTGAAAGCTAGAGAGCAAAAGTGTTCGAGAGTGTGTGAAAGTTGCATTGTGCCTTAATCTGATCCGCCCCCATCTATTTATAGTAAAACAAATGTAACAAACTATCCTAAATAACCGGGATCCAGCGAATATTCCTCAGTCGAACGTTGTAGACCTAGTCTTTCGGGTTCAACGTCTCTCCCATAACAAATACGCCCGAGTCTTGAGGAGATGAAGTCCATTTGACCGTTGGCAACTCCCAGCCTTTAACCTGCACGTGGTTAATTCGATCAACCTCAGGATATCGCCCAAGATGTTAGCAATATCCTCATCCAGCATCCTGGTCACAAATAAACGATTAGAAGCAGGACATTGATCAAGATATGTACGCTCAGAAAATGACCCATAACAATTGTCCCCAAATATATCGGTTGGTATACCAATCCAACGAATATATTTTAAAAGTTTTATCTCATAACTTAAGGCAATCAATACGACGAGACCCTTGAAATGACAATGGTGCAACTTCCAAAGCGCTATTTACTCTTTACCCCCTACATTCAGCCTATATCAACCGAGGGTCGTCTCATTATGATTATCCTTATCTTCAACCGAATATCAGGTACTTCTTTCTCTCTTTTCTATTTTCCTTGTTTACATCTCTTGTTCTCCGATTGTGATCCTCCATGGCGACCCGCACCAGATCGCAAATGGCGGATTCTGTCTCCCCCTTCCACAAACAAAATTTGCTTCAGAAACCTTCAAAGGAGGTGTGTTCTTTCGATAATTCCGACATCGCAGCCCTACGAGCTTCCGGTGCCTTTCCCACCGGGACAATCTTCCGTCCATTCGACCAAGAGGTCCGATCGGATTTTTGTTCCGACGAATGGGTCTGCTTTTTTGCCTACCCTTTCTCCATAGGACTCCAATACCCGTTTTCACCTTTTATTTCTCGTTTTTTCGAACTTACCGGCCTTAGCTTTGCCCAAATCATGCCCATGGTTTGGCGCGTATTAGTCACCTTGGAAGGAATTAAGGCTCGTTACATGCCCGACCTGTGCATCGAAGATTTGCCGATGGCTTATCGTTTAAGATCTCATGGTTCCAGCCGATTCCTTCTATTCTCTATTTCCAAAGACCCTCTCATCCTCAAGGCTACCAAGAATGAGGATAAGTGGACTAGAAAATTCTTTTTTGTGAAAAGAGACTCCATTGATAAGGGTTTTGACCTCCCTAAAAGATGGTTGACTTCTGGTAGGACTTACGGTTTTAGGGATATCCCCAATCATATCCCGAACCTCCATCCTGAACTAACATCCTGATGTGTTTATTTCTTTTCTTGCAGCAAACTTTAAAGAACTAGCTCCCCTTAGTGCTGAATCGGAAGGAAGAATAAAAGAGATCTACAAGCTTCCAGAGGGTGAAAGAACCTTTAACCTGCTACTCACAAGCTCAAGTCAAAGAACAAGTTCCAACATGTCTGGTAAGCATATTTTCAGGAATTATTTTTATTATTTTATTGTATAGAGATATAACAAGTCTAAAACATCTTCCCTTGTGTAGTGCCAGTTATTAACCTCGAAGGCTTCCAACTCGACGAGTTGGATAGCTACTCTAGCCTCGCGCCTACCAAGAAAGAATCCAATCCAAAGTCATCCGTCACACCGAAGCCTACCAACTCGAAGACCACCACTGCTCCCAAAGCTCCTCCGGTATCCCGTACCCGGGCCTCTAGTTCACGAAAGAGAAAAGAAGTTGATCCTCCCTCTACACTTCACGAGTTCCCATTTGAGAACCATGGGTTTACTGAATCCAGCAAATTTATGACCGGCTTCCTTAACCAGGTTAGTATCCTGACCTGTATCCTGCACCATATGTTAAGTAGAAATGTTCATTTAGAATAACGCATGTTTCTTTACCTTGCAGGGCCTTGAACGCCTGGTATTCCTCTATGAGGACACATGTGGTTTAAACGTCATGCTAGAAAGCAAACTAAAGAAGGCTGAAGCTACCATCAAGGATCAAGCAGCAATCGCCACCGCCAAATCTGAACACTACGAAACTAAGTATAAGGCCATGATCCAAGATCACCAAGCTGCCATCCAAAAGATCACCCAAGAGGCTCAAGCTAAGTCTGACGCAGTCCAGGTTCAGCATGAACAAGATATGGCTTCATACCGGGAGAGCCTTAAGAATTCAGTCATCATCTCCCTCCTCCAGGCCAGACTGAAAATGGCTTACGAAGCTAGGGCTTTGGGCGTTGAATGCCCCTCATGGAACATCAAAGCCTGGGAGATGAAATTGAAAGATCTTGGCGGCAATCCGGTGGAGCCCCCTTCAAAACCTGTCGCAGAGGAGCCTACCAAGGTAACCGAGAAGGTGGATGATGCTGGTGCCTCAAAGGATGCTGGTGGTGACTCTGGAGCAAATGCTGATGGAGAGGATGCTGCTGATGATGCTGAGAAGAATACTGGAAAGGATACTGGTTTAGATGTCACGATGAAGGAGGGAGCTGACCCTTAAATGCAGCGATGTGGGCGATGATGGATATATGTGCTGAGGCCGGAGCCCACTTTTTAAAATTTCATGGCTATGGTCTGTAGAACAATTTACATTTCCTGTCTTTGAACAATTTATATTTCCTGCATTAGAACAATACGATGACCAAAGGTGGATGGGTCCTAGGTTTTAGGATGAAGCCCTTGGTCATCAGTTAGTATAATCCGTTTTGAATATCGTAACGGTTGAAGGTGGACAGGTTTCATTTTGAGATAAAACCTTCAACCGTTATGTAGGTATGGTAAAAACTAAACGTGCTTTTGGCGGATGGGCCTTGGTTTGAGGTGAAACCAAAAGCACAACTTTTGTCTTGTTAATAATATAACTATCTCCTGACTTATTTGTTGTTGCCTTTTAATTTCTGTCATGCATTCCTTAACGTAGATTTTAGCTTTGCAAAATATACTCAGTGATATATTATGAAAACTTTTATTCAATAAAACTTCCAAAAATTCAATCAACTTTAGAGAAAATTTTTCAAAGAATAAAAGAAAGTCCAATTTCCAAAACTTGTTTTGACAATTCTTGCTTGATCAAAGTTTCAAACCAGTACCAGCGTCAAATAACTTAATCAAATATCCTGAAAAGTATTTCGAAAATATATTTTGAAAATATATTCCGACAATTTATCCTAATCAGGATGTTTAACCTTTTACCAAACATAGTACTGTTAAAAACTTAAACAACGTTTACAAAGGAAAGATCATACCAGGAATAGGGTATAACCCTATTTTTAAACTTCAATCCCCTTGTAACTCTTCCAATAAAGATGTCCCCTGTCTGAGACACTCAGTGTATTAGGTCCGAGCTTTATCCTTTGAGCTTTACACAATTGCCTCAGTAGGGATGTCCCCTGTGCACAATGTCTTCGAATACTTAGAAATCTTTTGGTCATCAATTCCAATTGTATAGACAATTTTTCGTGTTACAGGGGTAAAACCCAAAAATGTACTGGAGATAAATCCCTCGTATCCTGGGGGAAATCCCAAATTTTCGTGCGCTACAGGCGGGAGTGTATAAACTCCAAGGCTTAGAAAGGTGAAAACCTTTAACCCTTAGAGAGTATGAAAATACCCTTTCGTGAGAGAGGGTGATCAATCCTCATATACCTTTAGGATTCGGGATATAGCCAATAGTAACGAAATTGTCAGCCACTTTTACATGGACTGGTCCCGCCACCTTGAACTATTCCCGAATAACTTGCGCTCCAGGCGGGGTGTTTAAACCCAATTCGGAAGAAAGGTGAATACCTTTAAACCTGTGAAGGGATCAGGATCCCTTATACATGAGAGAGGGGGCCAATCCTCTAATCTTCCGAAGTGTCCTGAGTGTGCATCCTGGAGCTATATCCTGGAGCATATACTGCAAAACATCCTTAAACTAAGGTGGGTGTTAGCTTGGCTAACACCCCTCCGATGCTTAAGTCAGTACTTGGTTCAAGATAACAAACAAATATATTTAAAAGAGATAGAATGCATACCATTCTGAGATAGAAATTAAATTTTATTCTTACTTGAAATAGAGCTTTAAGTGTATTGCATTCCAGGATCTTGGTAGCATATCCCCCTCCATATCCTTGAGTCGGTATGCACCTTTTCCTGATTCTGATTCAATCTCATATGGTCCTTCCCATTTCGGAGCCAGCTTTCCATCAGCAGGATTGGTAGTATTCTGAAAAGCTTTTCTTAACACCCAATCTCCAACTCTGAACCTTCTAATCCTTATATTCGTGTTGTATGTTCTGGATATCCTTTGTTGATATGCTGCCATTCTTAGCCATGCTGCATCTCTTGTCTCATCAATAGTATCCAGCTCCTGGCATAGGACTTCAGGATTCTGCTCAGGATTCCAGAGGTTGGATCTTGCTGTGGGTATCACCATTTCTGTCGGGATCACTGCTTCTGCTCCAAATACTAAGGAAAACGGGGTTTGACCAGTTGCATTTTTTACCGTCGTTCTATCATCCCACAAAACAAAGGGTAATTCTTCTGCCCATCTCCCTTTCTTGGCCCCTAATCTTTTCTTCAAGTTGTTGACAATTATCTTGTTTGAAGATTCAGCTTGTCCATTTGCTTGAGGATGTACAGGAGTAGACGTAATCATTTTGATTCCCCAACTCTTGCAAAAGTCAGTAGTCCTCTTACTTATAAACTGAGAACCATTGTCACAGATTATCTCGGCTGGTACTCCGAATCTGGTCAGGATATTTCTCTTTATGAAGGATACCACTTCTTGATCCCTGACTTGGACAAATGCCTCAGCTTCAACCCATTTGGAGAAATAATCTGTCATTGCCAACATAAAAACCTTCCCTCCTGGAGCCTTTGGAAGCTTTCCCACTATATCCATCCCCCACTTCATAAATGGCCAAGGGGAAACAATAGGATATAATGGTTCAGCAGGCTGATGCAGTATGTTACTATGTCTTTGACATGCATCACATCTTCGAACATATTCTGTGGCATCTTTCCTCATTGTCGGCCAATAATATCATGTCCTTAATACTTTTGAGAATAATGATCTGCCCCCAGTAAGGTTACCACAATCCCCTTCATGTATATCCTTAAGTACTTCTTTGGCTTCAGGATCCTCCAAGCACCTCAAATAGGGTCCTGCAAGAGATTTCTTATATAAAACATTATTTATAATATCGAATTGTGATACCTTCATCCTAAATGCCTTAGGATGTTCATCATCGGGGATGTGTCCTTCCTTGAGATATCTCACGATTGGAGCCGTCGAGGATTTAGGATCCTTTTCAGGATACTCTGCTCCAGGATCCTGAATACCCGCTACTTCTTTATCCTGAGGATTCGTCACAGGATATAAGACATGTAATATTGGTATTTGGGTCCCTTCTGGTATCCTGATCGATGATCCCGAATTTGCTAAGGCATCTGCTTCAGCATTATCCTCCCTTGGTACCTGTTCAAGTGTAAAAACATCGAAATATCCTGCTAATTTTTTGAGAATATCGAGATATTCGATTAATTTCTCACCGTTAACTGCATAGGATCCATTAAAATGGTTAGTAATTAACAAGGAATCAACATATACTTGCAAATCCTTGATACTCATATTCTTAGCCAACTCTAATCCTGCAATTAAAGCCTCATACTCTGCTTCATTATTAGTAGCAGGAAATTAGCATCTAATAGCCTGGGGTAATATGTCCCCCTGTGGCGATTTTAGTAGTATACCTAATCCCACTCCTCTTACATTAGATGCACCATCAGTATATAACGTCCAGGATCCTGAGGATTCTCCTAACTGTTGGACTTCTAGGTCTACCTCATCCTGAATGTCACTACTGAAATCAGCCACAAAGTCAGCTAAAGCCTGAGACTTTATGGCATTTCTAGGTTCATATACTAAGTCATAAGCACTCAATTTCACTGACCACTTAGCCATCCTACCTGACATCTCCGGTTTCCTAAGCTCGTTTCTAACGGGATAATTGGTTTTAACATGTATCCTATGTGTCTCAAAATAATGTCTAAGCTTCGTTGATGCCATAACTAATGCTAGTATCAATTTTTCTAAATGAGAATATCTAGTTTCAGCATCTAACAAACTTTGACTAACATAATAGACATGATATTGCTGACCTTCATGGTCTTTTATAAGAACGGCACTTACAGCATTCCCTGATACAGCGAGGTATAGGGATAGTGGTTCACCATTTTCAGGCTTCATCAATAGAGGTGCAGTTGAGAGATATCGCTTCAAATCCTGCAAGGCTGCTTCATGCTTTGCTCCCCATTCGAACTTCTTGTTCTTTTTAAGGATATCATAAAATTCCTTGCACTTTTCCGAGGATCTTGAAATAAATATGTTCAACGCTGCTACTCGGCCTGTTAGTCGTTGAACATCCTTAATATTTGAAGGTGATTTGATATCCAGGATGGCTTTAATCTGCTCCGGGCTTGCCTCTATTCCTCTTTTAGTCACCATATATCCTAGAAACTTTCCTACCCCCACTCCGAAATGGCACTTAGCAGGATTTAGCTTCATGTTGTATTGATCCAGGATATCAAATGCTCCCTTGATATCTTGGAGGTGATCCTCAGCCTTTTTAGATTTCACCACCATATCGTCAATATATACCTCCATGGTGTCCCCCATCTTATCTTTAAACATCATGTTCACCAATCTCTGGTATGTTGCACCTGCATTTTTCAAACCGAAAGGCATAGCAGTATAGCAATAAATACCTGTTGGTGTCATGAATGCAGTATCCTCCTGGTCCGAAGGCTCCATTTGAATCTGCTGAAATCCTGAGGATGCGTCCATGAAGGTCAACATTTCATGCCCTGCAGTAGCATCCACCATTGCATCAATGTAAGGAAGAGGAAATGGGTCTTTAGGACAAGCCTTGTTCAAGTCTGTGTAGTCTACACAGACTCTCCATTTCCCATTTTTCTTCTGCACTACGACCACATTTGCCAACCATCTTGGGAACTTGACTTCTCTGATCATTTTAGACTTTAACAATCTTTCAACTTCCTCTTGGATGATTATATTTCGCTCAGGAGCAAACTTCCTTCTTTTTTGCTGAACAGGCTTGAACGACCTGTCAATTCCAAGTTTGTGTGTGATAATGTCTTTGGATATGCCTGTCATATCCTCATGCTTCCATGCAAACGTTGACATCCTGTATTTCAAAAAGTTAGTTAATTGCTCTTCAATATCCTGAGGGATATTGGTTCCTACAAGCACCGAGATATCAGAATTATCCTGATCCAGGATAACTTTCTTCACATCCTGCTCTGAAGCCTCCAAGGTATCCCAGGCCCGCATCTTTAATTGCTATGCTGGATTAGTCTTGGTTGAGAATTTCATCGAGGATGTGTAGCATTCCTTCGCCTCCTGCTGATCACTATCAACTTTGACGACCCCCCAAGGGGTTGGAATCTTGATGCATTGGTGATAAGTCGAAGGCACAGCCTTCATGTCATGGATCCACGGCCTGCCCAGTATGATGTTATAGCAGGATAAGGAGTCCATCACACAGAAGCGTTGTATCAAGTTGACTCCTTCAACGTATACTGGTAACTTTATCTCTCCTACAGTATTTCTAGCTTCTCCATTGAAACCAACGAGCACAGTGGACTTCGAAGTAATGTCCATCGGAGATACATTCATCCTTTTCAATGTTTCCAGCTGAATTATATTGACAGAACTACCGTTGTCCACCAATATCCTGCGTACAAAATGGTTAGCCACATATAATGTTATTACCAAAGCATCATGGTGAGGATCCTGAACAGTATCCATGTCATCACTATCGAAAGTGATCACTTTATCAGTTGTGAGGGTAGTCATCCTGACTGGTTTGTCTCCCCTTTCACTCTTAGCTTCCTTCACATGTCTCTTAGCCGCCGAATACGAAGTCCCACAAATGTCGGATCCTCCTGAAATAAAGTTAATTATCTGGGCATCTGTTGGGGATGATGCTGCTCGTTCAGGATCCTTCTCGGGATCTTGCCCTTTATTCTTCTTTCTTCCCAGCATGTCCTTCAGATACCCATTACTTAACAGGTAACTTATTTCTTTCCATAAAGCAATGCATTCCTCGGTCATATATCCGAAGTCTTCATGGAAGGCACACCATTTGGATTTATCCTCCCAATCAGCTTTCTACTGGTTCTTTTGAGGCCACCTAGCTTTGTCCCCTAAACCCTGCATAGCATACATTAACTCATGTATATTAACAGAAAAGCAGTATTCAGATAAGTCAGGATATTCTTCAGGATCCTCGTCTTCAACAGCATTCACTTTCTTGTTACCATTTCTGCCATATGGCTTCGAGCGATATGGCTTATATGAGGATTCTGATTTCCTGTTAGTTGATTCATAGGTTGAGGTAGAATTCATCCTCTCCTGCATCTTCTTGTCATCTTCCAAACGGATATATCTCAAAGCCCTGTTACGAGCTTCGTCGAGATTCCTGCAGGGATTCATTACAAGATCCTGATAAAACTAAGAATCCTTTTGTAACCCCATCTTAAAAGCTTGCACAGCTGTTGCGACATCAAGATGTGGGATATCCAAGGATTCTCGACTGAATTTGTTCACATAATCCCTCAAGGATTCCTGAGGCCCTTGAGTTATCCTGTAAAGATCACTGGTTAGTTTCTCAAAACTCCGGCTGCAAGAAAATTGACTGTTAAATAAATTAACTAAATGTGCAAACAAAGTAATTGAGTGAGGAGGGATGTTTAACAGCCATTTTAAGGCTGATCCTATCAGGGTAGATCCAAAACCCTTGCACAAGCATGCTTCCTTGAGCTCCGGAGGGATAGGGTTAATCTCCATTCTTTCCCTATACTGGGCAATATGCTCTTCAGGATCCGTAGTCCCATCATACAGCTTCACGTTGGGGGTTTGAAATCTTTTTGGGATTTCAGCATCACAGATAGGATATGCAAAGCGAGATATCCTGTGGCTATCTTGGGATACTTCTAGAATTGGCTGGACTTCTCCAGGTACACTGGATATCATGTCCTTCAATTTATGAAGCTCCCTAGTAAATGTTGACGTCATACCTGCATCCTGCAAAGATCCATTATTGTTAGTAGCAAGAATATTATTATTTGACACATTACCAGTCTGAGGATTTTGGCCATATCCTAAAGCATATCCTGAACTCCTCACAGTTGACATCCTGACCGAGGAGGGTATCTCAGGGGTATGATTCTGAGAATGGCTTGGGACGATATTCCCCCTGTTATCCTCAGTGTAAACTGCGGAACTGAAGTTCAAAGCCCTGGGCTGTATAGGAGTGACAGTTTCTTCAGCAGGTCTACTCGAGCTAGCTTTTAAGAGTTGTATTTCTCTTAACAGCATTTGGTTAGTTTCCTGTTGCTGCCTCATTTGTTCCTGCACACTTCCAAATAAGGTTAGAATTTCATCATTAGAGGCTAAAACGGGAGCAGATCCCTGAACACTGCGGGTAGGGATAATATCCTGAGGTTGTGAAGAGGCTGGCATCCTTGGAGGAGGTGGTGGAAGTACCGAACCAGTAGTAGCAGAAGTTGCAGCATACATAGTGGAGGAGCTCATGTTTGATCTTGAGTCCATTGTAAACAATGTGGCAAAAAGTTTCGAAAACAGAAAACCGATTAATGATTTCACAAAGATTTTTAGTAAAGAGAGCACCACTTGCCCCACGGTGGGCGCCAAATTATTTTGGTAAAAAATTACCGAAGCAATTTAGTGATCAAATTAGTTAAGTGAGGTAGTGTGCTAAAATTATGTGTGAAAAATATGTTAACCAAGTTAATTATAAAAACAGTTTCAGGATACGGCTCAAGATATAGAGCTGTATATGTGATCAAACAATGAGCAGAAAAGTAAAGGTTGACACGTGATGCACGAGGAAAGACCTTGATCAATCTAGATCGCCGGCACAAAACCTCGGGAGCTGACAATCGCAGCTGCCTTGTTCTTCTATTGCTTCAAATATCAGGATACAGTGTAGGATGTAGAGCGAATCAACTAGGTGTTACAATGTGATTTGAATACAAGTGTTTGTGTGTAGTATTCGCTGAAAGCTAGAGAACAAAAGTGTTCGAGAGTGTGTGAAAGTTGCGTTGTGCCTTAATCTAATCCGCCCCATATATTTATAGTAAAACAAATGTAACAAACTATCCTAAATAACCGGGATCCAGCGAATATTCCTCAGTCGAACGTTGTAGACCTAGTCTTTCGGGTTCAACGTCTCTCCCATAACAAATACGCCCGAGTCTTGAGGAGATGAAGTCCATTTAACCGTTGGCAAGTCCCAGTCTTTAACCTGCACGTGGTTAATTCGATCAACCTCAGGATATCGCCCAAGATGTTAGCAATATCCTCATCCAGCATCTTGGTCACAAATAAACAATTAGAAGCAGGATATTGATCAAGATATGTACGCTCAGAAAATGACCCATAACAGGCTACAGGTCCTATCCTTTTAATAATCTCAAAAGGTCCAACAAACCTGGGACTTAGCTTTCCCCTTTTGATGAATCTTACCACTCCTTTCCAAGGAGAGACTTTTAATAACACCTTATCTCCTACTTGAAATTCCAATGGCTTTCGTCTGTTATCAGCATAACTCTTTTGCCGATCACGTGCTGCTTTCAGTCGTTACTTGACTTGAATGATTTTGTCTGTTGTTTCTTGTACTATCTCAGGTCCAGATAGTTGCTTTTCTCCAATTTCTGCCCAACAGACTGGCGTTCGGCACTTTCATCCATAAAGTGCTTCGAATGGTGCAGCATTGATATTGGTGTGATAACTTTTATTATAAGAAAATTTTATCAATGGTAAGTGATCGTCCCAATTACCTCCGAAATCAATTACACAAGCTCTAAGCATGTCCTCCATTGTCTGAATTGTCATTTCCCTTTGTCCGTCCGTTTGTGGATGATAAGTGGTGCTTAGATTCAACTTGGTTCCCATTGCTTTTTGGAAACTTATCCAAAAATGAGAGGTAAAACGACTATCTCTGTCAGAAACAATTGATAGAGGAATTCCATGTAATGAAACTATTTCATTTACATATAATTTAGTTAATTGTTCCATACTGAAAGTTTCTTTCATCGGTAGGAAATGAGCTGACTTGGTTAGCCTGTCTACAATCACCCAGATTGTATCATTACCTTTTCTTGTTTTGGGTAATTTGGTAACAAAATCCATTGTTATTAATTCCCATTTCCAAACAGGCATTTCTAACTGTTGCAATAAACCTGAGGGTTTCTGATGTTCAGCTTTAACTTGTGAACAGGTTAAATACTTTGCAACATATGCTGCTATATCCTTTTTCATTCCTATCCACCAAAAATTCTTTCTTAAATCCTGATACATCTTATCACTTCCAGGATGCATCGTATACTTATACTTATGGGCTTCTTCTAATATACGGTGACGTAGGTTTCCTAATTTAGGTATCCACATTCTTTTCTTATGGAATCTCCAAATTCCATCTGTTCCTTGTTCTAATTCCTTAATCATTCCTTTTAACTTTTCAGTATCATCCTTGATTACTGATTCATGTGCTTTTCTAATCTGTTCATTTAAATCTACTTGCAGATTTAACTTAAGAGAACGTACTCTTTTTGGCTTTTCGTGATACTTTCGACTTAAAGCATCAGCTACTATGTTCTCCTTTCCTGCATGATACTGGATATCACAATCATAATCACTAAGTATCTCCGTCCAGCATCTTTGTCTCATATTCAATTCTTTTTGCCCAAAAACATACATTAAACTCTTATGGTCTGTGAATATGGTAAACTTACTACCGTAAAGGTAATGTCTCCAAATTTTAAGGGAAAAAATTATAGCTCCTAATTCTAGATCATGGCTTGAATAATTCTCTTCATGATTCTTAAGTTGTCTAGAAGTGTAAGCTATAACCTTTTGACGTTGCATTAATACACATCGATAACCTAACTTAGAAGCGTCATAATAGATTACAAAATCTTTAGTTCTTTCTGGTAAAGCTAGTATGGGTGCGTTGGTTAGTCTTTGCTTAAGAATTATAAAGGCTTCTTCTTGTTTTGGTCCCCATTCAAACTTAACGAATTTACAAGTTAGCTTAGTTAAGGGAATGGCTATTCTAGAAAAATATCGAATAAATCTTCTATAATAACTGGCCAATCCTAAGAAACTTCTAACCTCGGTTGGTGGCTCAGCGTTTTCCATTTGGTAATTGCCTCGATCTTGGTGGTATCTACATGAATTCCTTTATGATTAACTAGGTGTCCAAGAAATTGTACCTGTTCTATCCAAAACTCACACTTTGAAAATTTAGCATAAAACTTTTCTTTTCACAGTAAACTTAGAAGTGCGTGCAGATGTGCTGCATGTTCCTCTTTGCTCTTGGAATAAATAAGAATATCATCTATAAAGATAATTATGAATTTATCCAATTATAGCTTACATTTTCAGTTCATCATTGTTTTGGTCAACAATTACCGAAACAATTAAGTGATCAAATTAGTTAAGTGAGGTAATGTGCTAAGAGAATGTGTTCAAAAATATGTTAATTAAGTTTTTTTTCAAAAACAGTTTTCAAGATACGGCTCAGGATATTGAGCTGTATCTATGATCAAACAATGAGCAAAAATGTAAAGGGTGACACGGGATATACTAGGAAAGCCCTTGATCAATCTAGATCGCTGGCACAAAACCTCGGGAGCTGACAATCGCAGCTGCCTTGTTCTTCTTATTCCTTCAAATATCAGGATACAGTGCGTGATATGATGCGGATCAACTAAGTGTTACAATGTAATTCGAATACAAGTGTAAGTGCGTAGTGATTGTTTGCAGCTAGAGAGAAAGAGTGTACGGGAGATTGTGTGCCTTAATCTGATCCGATCAATCCTTTTTATAGTAAAAGAAACTAACTAACTATCCTATTATTCCGGGATTCATTGAATATTCCATAAGTGAACATTGTAGTCCACGTCTTCCGGCTTCAACGTCCGCAATCTAACTGATTTGCTCGAGTCTTGAGGAGAAGAAGTCCACTTGAACGTTAGAGACTTGCACCTTTCAAATTGCACGTGGGTTAATTAGCTACTACCAGGATATCGTATCAGGATGTTACCAATATCTTGATCCAGCATCCTGGCCACAATAAAACAAACAAAGTCAGAATATTAGACAGGATATATGAGCAGAAAATCGCCCATAACAATTATCCCCAAAATTATATCTGTTGGTACTCCAACGGATATATTTTTTATCTCTCAAATCGGGGTCTTTAAGTTGAAATGACGATTGATGTGACTTTGTGCAACTTCCAAGGTGATATTTACTCTTTGCCCTTATATTCTGCCTCTATTTAGCTGGCTTAATCAACATTATGATCATCACTTCTTCAAGCGAATTTCAGGTATTTCCTTTTCCTCTCCTCTTTTTCTTTCTTTGTTTAAATCGCTTGTTTCTTGGTTGAGATTTTCCATGGCTGCCCGAACTAGATCCCAAACGACAGACTCCTCTCCTACTTTTCATAACCAAAACCTGCTAAAAGAACCCTCAAAAGAGGTGTGTTCATTCGATAATGCCGACATCGCAGCCCTACGAACCTCCGGTGCCTTCCCTGCCGGAGCAATCTTCCGTCCGTTTGACTGAGAGGTCCGATCGGATTTTGTTCCGATGAGTGGGTATGCTTTTTTGCTTATCCTTTCTCTATAGGGCTTCAGTATCCATTTTCAGCCTTCATATCTCGTTTTTTCGAACTTACTGGCCTTAGCTTCGCCCAAACCATGCCCATGGTTTGGTGCGTATTAGTTACCCTGGAGCAGATCAAAGCTCGTCACATGCCTAACTTGTGCATCGAAGATCTTCCGATGGCCTATCGTCTAAGATCCCATGGTTCTATCCGGTTCCTCCTTTTTTCTATCTCCAAAGAACCGCTCATTCTTAAAGCTACCAAGAACGAGGATAAATGGAGACGAAAATTCTTTTTTGTAAAAAGGGACTCCATTGACAGGGGTTTTGACCTTCCTAAGAGATGGTTGACTTCCGGTAGGATTTAGGGTTTTAGGAATATCCCCAGTTATATCCTGAGACTACATCTTGAACTGGTATCCTGATATGTTTATTTTTTGTAGCAAACTTCAAGGAATTAGCTCCTCCAAGTGCCGAATCGGAAGGAAGAATAAAAGAAATCTACAAGCTTCTAGAAAGTGAGAGGACTTTTACCCTGCTACTCACAAGTTCAAGTCAAAGATCAAGTTCCAACATGTCTGGTAAGCATATTTTCACAAGTTATTTTCATTTATCAAACCGATTATATTTTAAAAGTATAATAAGACTGAGTGTATCTTCCCTTATGCAGTGCCGGTTATCAATCTTGAAGGCTTCCAGCTCGACGAGTTGGACAGTTACTCTGACCTCGCATCTGTTAAGCAAGAAACCAATCCCAAGCCAGTTGCCACACCAAAGCCTTTCGGTTCGAAAACTGGTATTGCACTCAAAGCTCCCCCATCATCCAGGACCCGGGCCTCCAGCTCCCAGAAGAGGAAGGAAACGGACTACCCTGCTACTCCCCATGTATTCCCATTCGAAAACTATGGGTTTACGGAGTCCAGCAAATTCATGACCGGCTTCCTCAACCAGGTTTATATCCTTGACCTACATCCTGCACCATTTGTTGGTTATAAATGTCAATTAAGGTTAATACTTGTTTCCTTATTTTGCAGGGTCTCGAACGCCTGGTCTTCCTCTATGAAGACACATGTGGCTCGAACGTCATGCTAGAGAGTAAGCTGAAAAAGGCTGAAGCCACCATTGCAGACCAAGCAGCGATTGCCGCCGCCAGATCAGAGCATTACGAAGCTAAATACAAGGAAATGGCCCAAGAGCACCAGTTTGCCATCCAGAAGATCACCCACGAGGCCCAAGCCAAATCCGACGCCGCCCAAGTTCAACATTAGTAGGATATGGCTTCATACCGGGAAAGCCTCAAGAATTCTAGTGTCATCTCCCTCCTCCAGGCCAGACTGAAAATGGCCTATGAGGCTATGGCTCTGGGCTTTGAATGCCCTTCATGGAATATCAAGGCTTGGGAGGTGAAGCTGAAAGATCTTGGTGGTAGTCCTGTAGAGCCCCCTGCAAAGTCTGCTGCGGAGGAACCTACCAAGGTGGCCAAGAGGGTGGATGATGCTGGTGCTTCTAAGGATGCTGGTGGTGATGCTGGGAAGGATGCTGGAGAGGATGCTGAGAAGGATGCTGTTGGTGAGGTCACGATGGAAGAGGGAGCTGCCCCTTGAAAGCAGCGAAGTGGGCGATGTTGGATATTCGTGCCTAGGCCGGAGCCCACTTTTTTAAAATTGATGGTTGTGGTCTGTTAAACAATTTACTTTTCCTGTCTGTAAACAATTTACTTTCCTGCATTAAGACAATACGATGGCCAAAGGTGGATGGGTCCTGGGTTTCAGGATGAAGCCCTTGGTCATCAATTAGTATAATTTGTTTTAAACAATATAACAGTTGGAGGTGGATAGGTCTCGGTTTGAGACAAAATCTTCAACTGTTAAGTAAATATGGTAAGAAACTAATCATGTTTTTGGTGGAGGGATCTCGGTTTGAGATGAAACCAAAAGTACAACTTTTGCTACGTTAATAATATGACCCCCTTTTGACCTTATCTATCATTGTTGTTTTTTCAATTCTTGTCGTGCATTGCTTAATTTGAATTCCAATGTTCCAAACTTGGTATAAATTTTTTTTTAAATATCCTGATCAGTTTACTCGCAAATATCCTATTAGGACTTTCGTCAAATAGGGTTTTTATAACTCAAACAATGTAGATGAGGTTTTCAAAGAAAAAAGGATAGTTCATTTATTTTACAAAGTTTGTTTTGATAACACCTGTTTGACTAGAACACAGTTTTATTTTTTAACCCAAGTACCATATCCCAAATATTCCAACCAAATAACCTGAAACCTACTCTGAAAATACATTTTGAGAATATATCCTGAGAATATATCCTAATCGGGATATTTAAGCTTTTGTCAAACATAGTTTCAAAAATTCAAATGATTCAAATAGGGTTCATAAAGGAAAGATCATACCAAGAATTAAGTGTAACCCTATTCTCAAACTTCAATCCTTGTGCAATTTTTCCCACGAAGATATCCCAGTCCGAGATACTTAGTGCACTAGGTCCAAGTTCGATCCTTTGAGCTTTACACAATTGCCTCAGTAGGAATGTCCCCTGTGCATAATGTCTTTGGACACTTAGAAAATTTCTGGATATCAGTTCCAACTGTTTGAACAATTCTTGTGTTACAGGGGGTAAACCCTAAATTATACTGGAGATAAATCCTTAGTATTCTGGGGATAAACCCATAACTATTCTGTGGAAAATCCCAAATTTTCATGCGCTACAGGCGGGAGTGTATAAACTCCAAGACTTAAAAAGGTGAAAAGCTTTAAACCTTAGAGAGTATGAAAATACCCTTTCGCGAGAGAGGGTGATCAATCATCATATACCTTTAGGATCCAGGATATAGCCAACAATAACGAAATTGTCAGCCACTTTTACATGGACTGGTCCCGCTATCTTTAACTATCCCTGGATAACTTGCGCTCCAGGCGGGGTGTTTAAACCCAATTCAAGAGAAAGGTAAATACCTTTAAACCTGTGAAGGGATCAGGATCCCTTAAACGTGAGAGAGGGGGCCAATCCTCTAATCTTTCGAAGTATCCTGAGTGTGTATCCTGGAGCTATATCCCGAAGCATATACTGCAAAAAAATTGTAAACTAAGGTGGGTGTTAGCCTGGCTAACACCCCTCCGATGCTTAAGTCAGTATTGGGTTCAAAAAGAATAATATCAAATGCATTAAAAGAAACAGAATTCATACCATCCTGAGTTAGAAATTAAATTCTAATCTCACTTGAAATAGAGATTTAGGTGTATAGCATTCCAGGATCTTGGTAGCATATCCCCCTCCATATTCTTGAGTCGGTATGCTCCTTTCCCTGATTCTGATTCAATCTCATAAGGCCCTTCCCACTTTGGAGCCAACTTTCCATCAGCAGGATTAGTAGTATTTTGAAAAGCTTTTCTTAATACCCAATCTCCAACTTGAAACCTTCTAGTCCTTATATTCTTGTTATATGCTCTGGATATCCTCTGTTGATATGCTACCATCCTTAGCTTTGCTGCATCTCTTGTCCCATCAATAGTATCCAATTCTTGGCATATGGCTTCAGGATTCTGCTCAGGATGCTGAAGGTTCGATCTCGCCGTACGTATCACCATTTATGTCGGGATCACAGCCTCTGCTCCAAATACTAAGGAAAATGGGGTTTGGCCAGTTGCACTTTTTACTGTCGTTCTATCAGCCCGTAAAACAAAGGGTAATTCTTCTGCCCATCTTCCCTTCTTAACTCCAAGCCTTTTCTTCAAATTATTGACAATTATCTTGTTTGAGAATTCTGCTTGTCCATTTGCTTGAGGATGTACCGGTGTGGATGTAATCATTTTGATTCCCCAACTCTTGCAAAAGTCAGTAGTGCTCTTACTTATAAACTGAGAACCATTGTCACAAATTATCTCAGCTAGTACTCCAAATCTTGTCAGGATATTCCTCTTAATGAAGGATACTACTTCTTGATCTCTAACTTGAATAAATGCTTCAGCTTCAACCCATTTGGAGAAATAACCAGTCATCGCCAGCATGAAGACTTTTCCTCCTGGAGCCTTTGGCAATTTCCTTACTATATCCATTCCCCACTTCATGAATGGCCAAGGGGAAGCGATAGGATAAAGTGGCTCAGCAGGTTGGTGCAATATGTTACTGTGCCTTTGACATGCATCACATCTTCGAGCATATTCTGTAGCATCTTTCATCATCGGCCAATAGTATCCTGTTCTTAATACCTTTGAGAATAATGTCCTGCCCCCAGAATGGTTACCGCAATCCCCTTCGTGTATATCCCGAAGCACTTCTTTGGTTTCGGGGTCCTCCAAGCATCTCAGGTATGGTCCTTGTTAGCGGAGGATTTTTGGATGATCAGTGATCCTCAATTACTGTTGGGCTTAGTAATCCTCACTTCTGTCTGAATTAGTGATCCTCAGAAAGTATTATAGGATCATGGATCATCATAAGGATCCTTATACTAACGATTGTCTACTTTGAATATGATGTTGTTTTGCAGGAGTACGAGCTTGGACTTGGTCTTGGCGATATTCCTGGAGCATATTCCCTTTTTATTCCGCACGTGCTTGACCAATATGGACGTTATGGAGTTCGTGGGGGACTTGCATGAAATGCGGATAGTTAGTTACTTTAGATATTTTCCATTTTTAAAAGGGGATAGCGAGCTTTATTAGAACACTTGGCTATTTTTAGTTGAACACACACTCGTAACTGCTCTCATCAGCTCTTGACAATTCACTTGGCGATTACACACTTTTTTGCACAATACACTCTAGTGATCCTTGTAACTAGCTCGCTATCATCCAAAGTTGTAATAACTTGTTTGTTTAATTTGAGTTGGTGATCGGTAGTTTCCATCACCCGAGGTTTTTTATGCTGGAGATCAATTCTTGTTCAAGGGCTTTTTCCTCGTATAAATCTCTGTGTCACTTGTTCATTACATTTCTGAGTGATCCTTAGCATTGTTCATTGATTCAAGCATCACACCTCACAACAGAAAGTTTGGTTGCATTATCTTAGCTTGATTTTTGACCAAAACAGTTTGGCACCCACCGTGGGGCAATTGGTGCTTCATTCCTGAGAAGATTCATATTTTTGTGGTCATTTCGGTTCGTTACAACCAAGTAGATGGCTTCCTCAACAAAGAACACTTCAAGTTCAATGCCGGCAATAAGTTCTTCACAAGGCGTTCCTCCTTTGCCTCCACCACCTTCTGGATCCCAGAAGAATGCTGAAAATGCTGCGAAGAGACAAACCCCCATTTTCCAAAAACCACCAACTTCTTCTGTTTCCATTAATCCTACTACTAATGATCTTTTTAATCTGATTTTGCAGATGAGGGATCGCATGCAAGAGCAGGACAAAACCAATGAACGGATCCTCCAAGAGATTGGTGATATCAAAAAACAGAAGAAATCAGTGCAGGATCACTCTCCTCTGATGCCAAGGTCATTGAATTTTGACACTCCAGTTGTAACTACCCTACAATCGGCAGTTCCGTGCATCCAGTATCAAAGCGGTCCATCAGATAGGCGTTATGGAACAGTAACTATGGGTCAAGCATTTGGCTCTCACTCCCAGCCTCAGGGATCCTATTTTCAGCCATCGGGATCCTCTTTTCAGCATCAGGGATCATTCGTCAGCTCAGGAGGATATTTGGGAATGCACATAGTCCAAGGATCCTCCTAGGTCCAAGGATCCTTTCAGGTTCAAGGATCCTCTCAGCTTCAAGGATCCAACGTCTTTCAGGATCAAGGATTCTTAAGAAGTATGCAGCCTCCAAGCTCGGATGTTCATCAAGGAGACTTCATACCAATGCAGACCATTGCTTCCTCTGGCCCTTCAATCATACCAGAGCCCCATCAATATGGATTCACATCTGGAATTCCAAACACGAATCCTTTGGGATGTAACACTTTTAATAATTCATATAACACTAACTATGGCTCTATGCAGGATACAGGTATCAATCAAGCTATGGCTAGGGAATTACAGAAGCTTAAGGATATGATATCTAGTGTTCTAGGAGTGGTCAAGCCCATTCCTGAGATCGCAGATGGTAGCCATAGGATATCTTGCTTTGCACCACCCTTATGTGATGCTGAGATACCCAAAAGATTCCAGATACCATCCATGAAGCTATATGATGGTTCAACGGATCCAGAGGAGCATGTAGCTCAATACAGGGAGAGGATGGAGATCAATCAAATTCCGGAGAGGTTAAAAGAAGCATGTCTATGCAAGGGATTTGGATCCACACTTACAGGATCTGCTCTTAAATAGCTGCTAAGTCTTCCCCCTTACTCTATTACTTCATTTGCTAATCTAGTTAATTTGTTTAATAGTCAATTCTCTTGTAGTAGAAAGTTTGAACGATTGACTAGTGATTTATATAGGGTAGCACAAGGTCAAAATGAATCAGTTAGAGATTACATCACTAAGTTTAGTAAAGAATCCTTAGACATTCCTAACTTGGATATTGCTACGGCTGTAGAAGCCTTTAAAATGGGTTTGCTTAGGGATTCATTGTTCTATGATGATCTTGTTATGACCCCATGCAGGAATCTTGATGAAGTAAGAACCAGGGCCCTTAGGTTCATCCACCTAGAGGATGACAAAAGGATCCAGGAGAGATTGACAGGATCCTCAAAACAGGAGAAGCAAGGATCCTACTTCAGGAACAACAAATCAAAATTCTACAACAAATCTGATAACCAGAACGTGCATGCAGTGGAACAAGAAGAGGATGATGAGGATTATCCTCCCATTTCTGAATACTGTTTTTCTGTTGATAACAATGAGCTAATCCTTGCAATGCAGAATCTAGATGAGAAAGCTAGGTGGTCGAGAAAAAGTGATAAACCAGCTGCTACAAAGGATA
Organism: Helianthus tuberosus; assembly: GCA_030545235.1. Lineage (NCBI taxonomy): Eukaryota > Viridiplantae > Streptophyta > Magnoliopsida > Asterales > Asteraceae > Helianthus > Helianthus tuberosus. Next base: position 21,584,168 of record CM060420.1, on the reverse strand, counting down.
AGTCCAAGTGATGTGCATATCATGAGGATTTCGGGCATCTCACTAAAGAATGTATTGCACTTAGAAAGGAAATTGGTTACTTGTTAAGCAAGGGGCATTTGAAAGAGCTTTTGGGACAAAAGAAGTCAAGGATCCAGGATCCTAAAAGGATCCCGGAAAAGGCTCCTGCTCCTCCAGCAGATGCACAAGTTATAAATTTCATATCCGGTGGATCAGCCATTTGTGGTACTTCCTTCTCAGCAGCCAAAAGACATGCCAAGGAAACCAAGATGGATAATGGAGAAAGACCCATCCGGACGTCCACTATCACCGAGGATAAGATCATAACTTTTGATGAGGATGATCGTCTTGATGTTCAGGATCCTCATCATGATGGTCTTGTTATTACCCTGTTTATTTCTAATCATTTTGTTCGCAAGATCCTTATAGATGGAGGAAGCTCTGTGAACATCATTCAGCTTGATGTCCTCAAGAAGATGAATATCCCGGAGTCTGATATTGTCCCAAGATCCTCAGTCCTTGTGGGATTTAGTGGGGAAACCAAGAACACATTGGGGGACATCAAACTCCCTATCTATATTGAAGGACTCCATTCTTATAAAAAATTTTGTCTTATAGATTGCTTATCATGTTGCAATGTTATCCTTGGCAGGCCGTGGATACATGATATGAAGGCAGTTCCATCCACTTATCATCAGTGCGTGAAGCTTCCTAGTCCATGGGGAGTGGTGAAAATTGAGAGTGATCAACAAGAAGCTAAGAATTGCTATACCTCATCAATGAAGCCAGCCTCAAGACCAAGGGAGCAATAACAATTAAAGTATCCTTCAAGAGATGTCTTGGAGGCAAGAGAGAAGGATGTAAAAGAAATCCTCATGGATCCCCATGATCCTGAATCCAAGATCTTCATAGGATCAGGGATCCTTAGCGACATTGAACAGGATCTAGTATCCTTCCTTAAAAGAAGGAAAACTACCTTTGCCTGGAAGCATGAGGATATAACAATTATATCTAAGGATATAATTACTCATAAGCTTGGCATTGACAGGTCATTCAAGCCTATACATCAAAAAAGAAGGAAGTTTGCACCTGAAAGGAATGCTATTATCCAGGAGGAGGTAGACAAACTACTTCGGGCAGGTATGATAAGAGAGGTGGTTAGCCAATGTGGTTGTTGTTCAAAAGAAAAATGGAAAGTGGAGGGTATGTGTCGATTTTACTGATTTAAACAAGGCATGTCCCAAGGATCCTTTCCCATTACCCCACATTGACTCCATGGTGGATGCTACCGCGGGTCATGAGTTGTTGACTTTTATGGATGCTTCATCTGGATTTCAACAAATTCAGATGGAACCATCTGATCAAGAGGATACAACCTTTATGACCCCAACTGGTATATACTGTTATATTGCTATGCCATTTGGACTAAGGAATGCTAGTGCTACTTATCAAAGGCTAGTCAATATGATGTTCAAGGAACAAATTGGATGCACTATGGAAGTCTATATAGATGACATGGTGGTTAAGTCCAAGAAAGCTGAGGATCACCTTAAAGACTTGGAGGAAGCATTCGTTATCCTTGATAAATTTAATATGAAACTAAATCCTTCCAAGTGTCATTTTGGTGTTAAAGCAGGTAAATTCTTAGGCTACATGGTGACAAAGAGGGGCATTGAAGTAAGTCCAGAGCAGATTAAGGCTATTGTGAATATCAAATCTCCTGCCAATGCCAAGGATGTGCAAAGATTGACAGGCAGGATCGCAGCCTTGAACGGGTTCATATCCAAATCCTCAGAAAAGTGCAAGGAATTCTATGACATCCTGAGGAAGAACAAGAGATTTGAATGGACTGAGAAACATGAAAGTGCCCTCAAAGCTCTCAAGGATTACCTATCCTCAGCCCCCGCCTTGATGAAACCAGAAAAGGGTGATATATTATCCTTGTACCTAGCAGTATCCTCAAAAGCAGTAAGTGCGGTCCTTGTTAAGGATCACCAAGGTACACAACATCCTGTTTATTATGTAAGTAAGAGTTTGCTTGATGCTGAATCCAGGTATTCACATTTAGAAAAAACTTATCCTTGCATTAATTATGGCATCTACTAAATTAAGACATTATTTTGAGACTCATGCCATTATTGTTAAGACTAATTTTCCAATTAAGAAAGTTCTCAGGAAACCTGAAATGTCAGGAAGGATGGCTAAGTGGGCAGCGAAGCTTAGTGCTTATGATATAAGATATGAGCCTAGAACTGCCATTAAATCCCAAGCCTTAGCTGACTTTGTGGCAGATTTCAGTAGTGACTTGCAAAAGGAAGCTGAGTTAGAAGTCCAACAGCTTGAAGAAACTAAGGATCCTTGGATACTCTTCACTGATGGAGCCTCTAATGTAAAAGGGACATGACTTGGAATACTACTAAAATCACCACAGGGGGACATAATACCCCACTCCATAGCTTGTGAATTTCAAACTACTAACAATGAGGCTGAGTATGAAGCCTTGATAGCTGGTTTGCAAATTGCCAAGCATATGAGGATCAGGTATCTTGAGGTATATGTGGATTCATTATTGATCACTAATCACTTTAATGGATCCTATGCTGTAAAAGGTGAAAAGGTAATCAAATATTTAGAGATAGTCAAAGAATTGGCACTCTCTTTTGTTTCCTTTAGTTTGACACAGGTACCAAGGGAAGAGAATGCAGAAGCTGATGCATTGGCCAATCTAGGATCATCCTTGAAGATCCCGGAGGATATCAAGATCCCTATTATCCATATCCTGACCCCTGCTATCGAGGATCATGTAGCTATGGAGATAGGAGAGGATTTTGCAATCATCCCTAGTGATCATACTCAATCTCATTCAGGATCATGGATCCTTCCAATCATGAGATACATACAACATGGAGAGATTCCTACAGGAGAAAACCCCAACGCTTTCAAAATCAAGGTATCTCAATTTACAATATTGAATAACATGTTATATAAACGATCTCTTGCAGGTCCATATCTAAGATGCATTGAGGATCCTGAAATCCAAGAAGTCCTAAAGGATTTCCATGAAGGAGATTGCGGAAACCACACTGGGGGCAGAGCATTATTCTCAAGGATCCTGAGGACATGATACTATTAGCCTACTATGAAGAAGGATGCTGTGGAATATGCCAAGAAATGTGATCCTTGTCAGAGACACAGTAATATCCTTCACCAACCAGCAGAACTTTTGCATCCTGTATCCTCTTCTTGGCCATTTATGAGATGGGGAATGGATATAGTTGGTAAGCTTCCTAAGGCACCTGGTGGAAAAGTATTTATGCTTGCTATGACTGATTACTTCTCCAAGTGGATAGAGGCCGAAGCCTTCGCTCAAGTCAGAGAAAAGGAAGTTATATCCTTTATTAAAAGAAACATTATTACTAGATTTGGTATCCATTCTGAAATTGTTTGTGATAATGGATCCCAATTTATTGGGAGTAGAACTACTAACTTTTGTGACAGCTGGGGGATTAAGATGATAACATCAACACCAGTCCACCCACAAGCTAATGGTCAGGCAGAATCATCCAACAAGATCATCATCAACAATTTAAAAAAAAGCTTGGATCCAAGAAGGGAAAATGGGCAGAAGAACTACCTTATGTACTTTGGGCTGATAGGACAACTCCCAAGAATGCTACAGGCCAAACTCCATTCTCTTTGGTATTTGGAGCAGAATCAGTGATCCCTACAGAGATGGTGGTTCCTACTGCAGGAACAAGCATTCGTGATCCTGAAGAAAATGCTGAAAACTTGGTTCAAGATCTGGATACTATAGAAGAACTCAGGGATTTGGCAAGGATAAGGATGGCCAGTTATCAACAAAGGATGGCTGGAGCTTACAACAAAAATGTCAGGATCAGGAAATTCCAAGTTGGTGATATGGTATTAAGGAAAGCATTTCAGAATACCACCAAACCTGCTGATGGAAAGTTGGCACCAAAGTGGGAAGGCCCTTAGTTGATTGAAGCTGAGGCAGGAAAGGGGGCATATCGATTGCTAACAATGGAAGGTGATTTGCTACCAAGAGCTTGGAATGCTGTCCACTTAAAGAAATACTTTATGTAACAAGGATTCATGATACTTACCTGACAAGTATCCTTGAAGGATCCTTACAGGACAGATGATCCTCGTTATGGTAATATTCTAACCTCAAACTATTTCATTCTTTAGTTATCTTATTTAAGGATAAGGATCCTGCATCCTTTATCCTCCTTTCACTTGATTCTGAGTTTTGAAGGTTCAAGTATCCTTAATAAAGGATTGAGTATCCACAGAAGTATCCAGTTATTTGGGCTTGACCCCAGTTATTTGGGCTTGACCCCAGTTTGGGCTTGTCCCCAGTTTCGCCAGTAGCACACAATGATCCTGGTATATTTCATGGCAATGGGACCAGTACTCGCTTTAGGGGCTGACAATTTCATTGTACTGGCTATATTCAGGATCCTACATATAATGGTAGACGTACCATACATCCGTTCCTAAGGTTTCTAACGTTTTAACATTAGCTAAGGTTTTGGCATTTTCATGTCACTAAGTTTGGATAGTCGCCAGTGAGGGCCATACTCCAGTTTACACATGATCCATTGGGCTTGTCCCCAGTTATCCTTTCCCCAGTTATCCTTTGGGCTTATCCCCAGTTATCCTTTGGGCTTGTCCCCAGTTATGATTTGGGCTTGTCCCCAGTTATCCTTTGGGCTTGTCCCCAGTTATCCTTTGGGCTTTTTCCCCAGTTATCCTATGGGCTTGTCCCCAGTATATTGGGCTTGTCCCCAGAATTGTTGGGCTTGTCCCCAGTTACTAACTTTTATCGTATATTGGCTTAGTCCCAAGTTGTATCCTATTTCAGGTCTTCGAAGCTAAATGACCAAGGATCCATGATCCTTACCATCCACTAAGGTTTGTCTTTTGGTTATCCTGATTATAAGTGTTAAAGGATAGGATCCTAACTTGGATTCTCAAGTATGATCCTTAATTACTTTGATTTTATTTATTATTTACATACTTGACCCTTATCCTTTGGCAACTGAACCTATGATCCTTAAATTACACAACTTTTCAGAACTTCTCGACTATAGGATATGTGATCTTTGATCATATCCTAAACTTTTTGAGGATATTTATTAAATTTTCCCTCTTTGCTTAATAAATTCAGGCAAAATGTATATCACAACAATTGAAAAGTAAAGTATTCACAAGGATAACAACACTGGAAATAGTCAAGAAGTTAAGATTTTATTTATTCACAAAACGTTAAACCCTTTAAGGTTGTCAAAATTGCCAACCCACGTTTCTACCAGCAAAACGTGGCCCGTCCACATAGGTTGGCAAAGGGTGTCCATTGTTTACGGGTCTTTGTAGTGCAGGAAATAAAAGACGGAAGGATAACGAGTGGCTTCATCCCCCAAACAGAGGATCCATCCACCACCCATTATCCTGCCTATTGTCCAAGGATCCATGATCCATAACCCTAGAAACTATTGTTCAAATACAACCCAAGATTGTTTCAAAACACCATAACCAAAATAAAACTACCAAGTCCTAAAAAATGGGCTCCGGTCACGTCTAGAAATATCCATCATCGCCCATTCCTGCAGCCTACACTTTTGCTGCATCACCATCACCTTTACCAGCTCCAGCATCACTAGCATGATCCTTGACTCCACTGCCGCCAGCCTCGATTTCCAGGACCTCATCAGCTTCTTCTTCATCTCTATCTCAGCTAACCTTTCCTTCCAGCCCTCTACGTCCCAGCTGCTCTTGTCAAAGTCAGGATCCAGAGCTTCTTGAGCCATCTGCAACTGGGTTTTGTACATAGCAATGGCAGCGGAGACTTTGGCATCATTGGTGATATTGTTCTTCTCTTGGTCAGCAATGATGTGAGCCAGGACGAGTTACCTCTTTACCAGATTGACATCATTTTCAAGAGAGGCAATCTTCTGATCCTTGGCCAGCATGATCTTTTGGAGGTCCAAACACTTTTGCTCAACCTCTTCAATGTTGCCTACGTAGTCCTCGATTTCAGCAAATTTCTGCAAAAAGACAATGAGAAGTTTAGGATCACATGATCCTCAAGTGGGCAGGATAACTAAGCTAAGTCAGTGATCCTTACATCAGCAAAGTATTCAAGGAACTGGTGGCGGATTAGAGGCATGCCTTCTAGATTTTCAGCCTCAGAGGCTTTCCTCTTCTTTCCCTTGGATGTGGTAGGCTTGGGGATGGCAGTACTTGGGCTAGCAGCAGCCTTTGTCCTCCCAGATCTGGGACCAACAGTGGTGAGGTCGGTGACACTGAAACGGGTAGCAGACTTCGATGATTTTCCAGCACCTACACATCCAAAATAGATAAGTATCCTTATTTCATTTTTATTTAAATATTTAGTTATGCACAAAATGGGATAATTACTCGACATTGTGACAGAACCTGAGGATACCTCTTGAGAATCCTGGGTATTTGCTTTAAATGATCTTATTTCAGGATCAAGCCTCCGAAAAGCAGCAAGCCTTTCCTTCGTTGCAGGTGTTGTAATAAGGTGTGCGACAGTAATAGCTACAAAATAGAAATGAAAGGATATTAGTGATCCTCAGCAGAAATAAGGTTATCCTGTGATCCTTCTCAGGATCCTCTATCCTACCATGGGTGGTCCATTTCCTAGGTAGATCCTTTCCATCAGGGATAGAATCCCTTCTGACAAAGAAGAATCGCCTTTTCCAGTTGGTGTCATTTTTGGTGGCTTTGAAGATGGGATGCTCTTCACCGGGTTTGTGTTTGAATAGATATCGGTGGGATCCATGGCTAACAAGATCGTACATCTCTGCTAACTCTGACATTCCCAGATTGATACTTTCATGCTCAATGATTCTTTCAAGGGTATACAAGACCCTCCAGATCATTGGCATTGCTTGGATGTAGGAGATGCCAGTGAGAGAGAAGAAGGATTGGGTGAAATATGGAAAAGGATACGAGTATCCTATTGTAAATGGGGTGACCGGAAAAGCCACCCAAGTTTCTGAAGCAAAGTCGCTTAGGACGGTGGGGTCAAAAGCTTTAAAAACGGTGTTCGCCGGAAAACAATGGCGGATTCTGTCTATCTGCGGATCAGTGAAGCAACATCGTTCTTTTGCAGAGTCTTTGATGATCCCTTGGGTTTTCAAGGGACTGTCCTTTTTGTGATCCTTAACCGGTGAAGACCTCAGCATCATCTTGGTCATGAAGATGGTGAAAAATAAGAAACATAATTGAGAAGATGAAGAGATAAAGGATAGAGAAATACCTGATCAAGTCTTCGAATGAGGATTTAAAGGAGGAAACACACGAATTTAAATGCTCTCTAACCCTTATCTCTAACTTCAATTTATAATGACGATCTTCCAGGATAGTCACTTCAGTGACGTCAGGATGGCAACGACTAGTCAGAAATTAACGACAATATATCCGTTGATTTGTTACGGATAAGAACGAGAAAATATAACTCGTTTATTTACACATTACTCCTTATATTTTGGGGGCAATTGTTAGGGGAGGATTTTTGGATGATCAGTGATCCTCAATTACTGTTGGGCTTAGTGATCCTCACTTCTGTCTGAATTAGTGATCCTCAGAAAGTATTATAGGATCATGGATCATCATAAGGATCCTTATACTAACGATTGTCTGCTTTGAATATGATGTTGTTTTGCAGGAGTACGAGCTTAGACTTGGTCTTGGCGATATTCCTGAAGCATATTCCCTTTTTATTCCGCACGTGCTTGACCAATATGGACGTTATGGAGTTCGTGGGGGACTTGCATGAAATGCGGATAGTTAGTTACTTTAGATATTTTCCATTTTTAAAAGGGAATAGCGAGCTTTATTAGAACACTTGGCTATTTTTAGTTGAACACACACTCGTAACTGCTCTCATCAGCTCTTGACAATTCACTTGGCGATTACACACTTTTTTGCACAATACACCCTAGTGATCCTTGTAACTAGCTCGCTATCATCCAAATTTGTAATAACTTGTTTGTTTAATCTGAGTTGGTAATCGGTAGTTTCCATCACCCGAGGTTTTTTATGCCGGAGATCAACTCTTGATCAAGGGCTTTTTCCTCGTATAAATCTCTGTGTCACTTGTTCATTACATTTCTGAGTGATCCTTAGCATTCTTCATTGATTCAAGCATCACACCTCACAACAGAAAGTTTGGTTGCATTATCTTAGCTTGATTTTTGACCAAAACAGTCCTGCAAGGGATTTCTTGTACAAAACATTATTTATAATGGTGAATCATGATACCTTCATTCTAAATGCCTTAGGATTTTCATCCTCAGGGATGTGTCCTTCCTTGAGATATCTCATGATAGGAGCCGTCCAGGATTTAGTATCCTCATCAGGATCATGACCAGGATCCTGAATGCTTGTTACCTCCTTATCCTGAGTTTTGAAGAGATCCACAGCAGGATATAGGATGTGAAGTATTGGTATTTTGGTTCCCTCTGGTATCTTGACTGATGATCCTAGGTTTGCCAAGGCATCCGCTTCAGCATTATCTTCTCTTGGTACCTGTTCAAGTGTAAAAACATCGAAATATCCCGCTAATTTTTTGAGAATATCGAGATACTCGATTAACTTCTCACCTTTAACTGCATAGGATCCATTAAAATGATTAGTAATTAACAAGGAATCAACATATACTTGCAAACTCTTAATATTCATGTTTCTAGCCAACTCTAATCCTGCGAATCAAAGCCTCATATTCTGCTTCATTATTAGTGGCAGGAAACTCACATCTAATAGCCTGGGGTAATATGTCCCCCTGTGGCGATTTTAGTAGTATACCCAAACCTACACCTCTTACATTAGATGCACCGTCAGTATATAATGTCAAGGATTCTAAGTTTTCTCCTAGCTGTTGCACTTCTAAGTCTACTTCATTTTGAATATCACTACTGAAATCAACCACAAAGTCAGCTAAAGCCTGAGACTTTATGGCATTTCTAGGTTCATATACTAGATCATAGGCACTTAATTTCACTGACCACTTAGCCATCCTACCTGACATCTCGGGTTTCCTAAACACATTTTTAACAGGATAGTTAGTTTTAACATGAATCCTATGTGTTTCAAAATAATGTCTAAGTTTTGTTGATGCCATAACTAGGGCTAAAATTAACTTTTCTAAATGAGAATATCTAGTTTCAGCATCTAATAAACTTTTGCTAACATAATAGACAGGATACTACTGACCTTCATGATCCTTTACAAGGATAGCACTTACTGCATTCCCTGATACTGCAAGATACGGGGATAATGGTTCACCATCCTCAGGCTTCATCAATAGAGGTGCGGTTGAGAGATACTGCTTCAAATCCTGCAAGGCTGCTTCATGCTTCTCTCCCCATTCGAACTTCTTATTCTTCTTCAGGATATTATAAAATTCCTTGCATTTTTCGGAGGATCTTGAGATAAATCTGTTTAATGCCGCAACTCGCCCCGTTAGTCTTTGTACATCCTTCATATTTGAAGGTGATTTGATATCCAAGATGGCTTTGATCTGTTCTGGGCTCGCTTCTATCCCTCTTTTAGTTACCATATATCCTAAAAACCTTCCTGCCCCCACTCCGAAATGGCACTTAGCAGGATTCAGCTTCATGTTATACTGATCCAGGATATCAAATGCTCCCTTAATATCCTGGAGGTGATCCTCAGCTTTCCTAGATTTTACTACCATGTCATCGATGTACACTTCCATAGTGTCCCCCAGTTTGTCTTTGAACATCATGTTCACCAACCTTTTATATGTTGCACCTGAATTTTTCAAACAAAAGGGCATAGCGGTATAACAATAAATACCTATTGGTGTCATGAAGGCAGCATCCTCCTGGTCTGAAGGTTCCATTTGGATCTGCCGGAATCCTGAGGATGTATCCGTGAAGATTAACATCTCATGGCCGGCAGTAGCATCTACCATTGAGTTAATATGAGGAAGAGGAAATGGGTCCTTGGGAGAAGCTTTGTTCAAGTCTGTGTAATCTACACAAACTCTCCATTTCCCATTTTTCTTCTGTACCACAACTACATTTGCTAGCCATCTTGGAAACTTGACCTCTCTGATCATCTTGGATTTCAATAACCTCTCTACTTCTTCCTGAATAATCATATTTCGCTCCGGAGCAAATTTCCTTCTCTTTTGTTGGACAGGCTTGAATGACCTGTCAATACCGAGCTTATGAGTTATAATATCCTTGGAAATGCCTGTCATATCCTCGTGCTTCCACGCGAACGTTGACATCCTGCATTTCAAAAAGTTAGTCAATTGATCTTCAATATCCTGAGGCATATTGGTTCCCATGAGCACCGAGATATCTGGATTATCCTGATCCAGGACAATTTTCTTTACATCCTGCTTTGAAGCCTCCATGATATCCTAGGCCCATATCTTTAATTTCTATGCTGCATTAGGCTTGGTTGAGGATTTCATGGAGGATGAGTAACACTCCTTTGCTTCCTGCTGATCACTGTCCACCTTGACAACCCCCCAAGGTGTAGGGATCTTGATGCATTGATGATAGATTGACGACACAGCTTTCATATCATGGATCCACGGCCTACCCAATATGATATTATAGCAGGATAGGGAGTCCATCACATAGAAGCGTTGCATTGAGTTGACCCCTTCAACATACACGGGCAACTTTATCTCTCCTACTGTATTCCTGGCATCTCCACTAAAACCAACTAGCATAGTGGATTTCGAAGTGATATCCATTGGAGATACATTCATTCTTTTCAACGTCTCTAGTTGGACTATGTTGATGGAACTGCCATTATCCACCAGTATCCTGCGCACAAAATGGTTAGCAACTTATAATGTTATTACCAGAGCATCATGGTGAGGATCCTGGACAGTATCCCTGTCATCGCAATCGAACGTGATCACTTTGTCAGTTGTGAGGGTTGACATCCTGGTTGGCTTATCTCCCCTCTCTGCTTTGGCTTCCTTCGAGTGCCTTTTCGCCGCAGAATATGATGTGCCGCATATGTCGGATCCTCCTGAAATAAAGTTAATTATTTTGGCATCCACAGGGGGTGATGCCGCTCGTTCAGGATCCTTCTCAGGATCCTGACCTTTATTCTTCTTTCTTCCCAAGAGATCCTTCAGATATCCCTTGCTCAAAAGATAGCTTATTTCTTTCCTTAGAGCAATGCAATCCTCAGTAACATGTCCGAAATTCTCGTGGAAAGCACACCATTTGGACTTATCCTTCGAATCAGCTTTTTGTTGATTCTTCCGGGGCCATCTTGCTTTATCTCCTAAACCCTGCATAGCATACATCAGCTCAGGTATATTAACAGAGAAACAATATTCAGACAACTCAGGATACTCCTCAGGATCCTCGTCTTCAACAGCATTCACTTTTTTGCTGTCATTTCTGTCATATGGCTTAGAGCGATATGATTTATACGAGGATTCTGACTTCCTGTTGGTCGACTCATAGGTTGTTGACGAATTCATCCTTTCTTGCATCTTTTTGTCATCCTCCAACCGAATATATCTTAAAGCCCTGTTACGAGCTTCATCCAGGTTCATGCAGGGATTCATTACAAGATCCTGGTAAAATTGAGAATCCTTTTGCAACCCTATCTTGAAAGCCTGCACAGCTGTTGCAACATCAAGATGCGGGATATTTAAGGATTCCCGGCTAAATTTGTTCACATAATCCCTCAAGGATTCCTGAGGTCCTTGAGTTATCCTATAAAGATCACTGGTTAGTTTCTCAAAACTTCGGCTGCAAGAAAATTGACTATTAAATAAATTAACCAAATGAGCAAATGAAGTAATTGAGTGAGGAGGGACGTTTAAGAGAAATTTCAAGGCTGATCCTGTTAAAGTAGAACCAAAACCCTTACATAGGCATGCTTCCTTGAGATCCGGAGGGATAGGGTTGATTTCCATCCTTTCCTATATTGGGCAATATGCTCTTCAGGATCCATAGTTCCGTCATAGAGCTTCATGTTCGAGGTCTGAAATCTTTTTGGGATTTCAGCATCACAAATGGGATACGCGAACCGGGATATCCTGTGGCTGTCTTGGGATACTTCTGGAATTGGATGGACCACCCCAGGTACACTGGATATCATGTCCTTCAATTTCTGAAGCTCCCTAGAAAATGCTAAAGTCACACCTGCATCCTGCAAAGATCCAACACCATTAGTAGCAAAAGTATTATTATTAGATACGTTACCGGTCTGAGGATTCTGGCCATATCCTGAAGCATATCCTGAGCTTCTCATAGTTGACACCCTGACCGAAGAGGGTATCTCAGGAGTATGATTCTGGGAATGGCTAGGCACAATATTCCCCCTGTTATCTTCAGTATATACTGCCGAACTAAAGTTCAAAGCTTTGGGTTGCAAGGGAGTGAAAGTATCCTCAGCAGGTCTGCTTGAGCTGGATTTCAAGAGTTGTATCTCTCTCATCAGCATCTGGTTGGTCTCCTGCTGTTGCCTCTTCTGTTCCTGTACACTACCAAACAGATTTAGAATTTCTTCATTCGAGGCCAAAACAGGACCGGATCCCTGAATATTGCGAGCGGAGATAACATCCCGAGCCACATGAATTTAAGTTCCTTGAGAAGAGGCTTGCGATCTCGGAGGAGGTGGTGGAAGCACCGAACCAATTGTTGCAGATGTTGTAGCAGACACGGCGGAAGAGCTCATGTTTGATCTCGAGGCCATTGAAAATAGTGTAGCAAAAAGTTTTGAAAATAGTAAACCAAGTAACAATTTTGCAAAAGCTTTTAGTAGAAATAGCACCACTTGCCCCATGGTGAGCGCCAAATTGTTTTGGTAAAAAATTACCGAAGCAATTAAGTGATCAAATTAGTTAAGTGAGGTAGTGTGCTAAGAGATTGTGTTCAAAAATATGTTAATTAAGTTGTTTGCAAAAACAGTTTTCAGGATACGACTCAGGATATTGAGTTGTATCTATGATCAAACGATGAGCAAAAATGTAAAGGGTGACACAGGATATACGAGGAAAGCCCTTGATCAATCTAGATCGCCGGCACAAAACCTCGGGAGCTGACAATCGCAGCTGCCTTGTTCTTCTTATTGCTTCAAATTTCAGGATACAGTGCGGGATATGATGCGGATTAACTAAGTGTTACAATGTAATTCAAATACAAGTGTATGTGCGTAGTGATTGTTTGTAGCTAGAGAGAAAGAGTGTACGGGAGATTGTGTGCCTTAATCTGATCCGATCAATCCTTTTTATAGTATAAGAAACTAACTAACTATCCTATTATTCCGGGATTCAGCGAATATTCCATAAGTGAACGTTGTAGTCCACGTCTTCCGGCTTCAACGTCCACAATCTAACTGATTTGCCCGATTCTTGAGGAGAAGAAGTCCACTTGAACGTTAGAGACTTGCACCTTTCAACCTGCACGTGGGTTAAATAGCTACTACCAGGATATCGTATCAGGATGTTACCAATATCTTGACCCGGCATCTTGGCCACAATAAAACAAACAAAGTCAGAATATTAGTCAGGATATATGAGCAGAAAATCACCCATAATAATCATGTCCATAAATGCAGCTGGGGCATTGGTTAAACCAAATGGCATGACAGTAAATTCATAATGGCCATACCTTGTTCTGAAAGCGGTCTTATGAATGTCCTCTTCATGTACCTTTAATTGATGATATCCTAACCTTAAATCAATTTTAGAGAAAAATCGTTCTCCTTGCAATTGATCGAACAGATCATCGATTCTTGGTAATGGATACCGATTCTTAATCGTGACCTTGTTCAATTCACGGTAGTCAATACACATACGCAATGATCCGTCCTTCTTTTTAACAAATAAAATTAATGCTCCCGATGGTGATGAGCTTGGCTGTATGAATCCCTTCTCCAACAATTCATCTAATTGTTTCTTCAGTTCCTGCATTTCTGCGGGTGCCAATCGGTAAGGTGCTTTGGCAATTGGTGTGGTTCCCGGTATCAAATGGATTCTGAATTCCACTTCTCTATCTAGAGGTTGCCCTGTTAATTATTCTAGAAATACATATGAAAACTGGGATACTACTGGAATATCCTTTAATTCTTTTCCTTTAGTGTTAGTGATTACGGAAATCAAATACACTTATATCACTCTCGGTTTTCATCACAGAGATGAATTTTGTGGATCTAATGGTTTTATTTCCTTTAATTGTGATCTTTTCACCCCTTTGTGAATTTACTTAAATTGACTTTTGATCACATAAAATACTGGCTTTATTGGCTATTAACCAATCCATTCCTAACACAACATCAAATCTTGCCAGATTCATTTGGTAACGATTTGCAGTAAATTTCTGATTTAAAATTTCTATTCTTGCTCCCTGCAGGATTTCAGAAATCTTAATGGTTTTCCCCATTTGCTGTCTCTACTAGACATTCTTGTGGAAGTTTAGTTAATGATTGATTAAGAAGTTTGCAAAATGAAGTATTAATAAAACTTTGGTTCGCACCAGAGTCAAATAATACTTTAGCAAAAACATCATTAACTAAAAACGTACCGGCGATCACATCCGGGATCATCTTTGCTTCTTCTGCAGTCAGAACAAATGCTCTCTAGCATTTTTAGTATTCTTGGTGTTCGTGGCTGGAGCTAGCTTTGGACAGTTAGGTTTGATATGACCTTGTTCTCCACAGTTGACGCATATCCTTTTGTTAGGCTTCTTCCTGCAATCTTCCTCCTTGTGTCCTGATATTTTGCAGAAATTATAGTATACGGAGCATCTTCCTGAATGCTTCCTTTTGCAATACTTACTAATTTATGGGTAAGCTTCTGGGTTAGGTTTCTCCTCTGATCCTCTTCTCGTGTACGGACTAATTCATATGTCAAGGTGTTTGCTAGCTCTATAGCTTCTTCTATGGTTTGAGGGCTAGCTGCCTTGACTACATGTCTTATTTCCCCAATTAATCCCCAAATGTAACGGGAGATTAATAATGGTTTTGGTGATGCAAGGGTTGGTACTATTCTAGCATATTCAAAGAATAATGTAGTATAACCCTTACTATCTACTCCAGTCATCCTAAGGTTTAGGCATTTGTTGGCTATCTGTTCTTTTTCATTGGGAGGGCAGAATTTCCTTTCTACCATGTTTTTAAATTCTTTCCATTCCATATTATAAGTTCTATCACTTCCCCTAGACTGGAGGATAGTGTTCCACCATTCTAGTGCTGAATTTTTAAATAGATTGGAAGCAAACATTATCTTATCCTCTTCTGCACATTTACTTATTCTTAAGACTGCCTCAGTCTTTTCTATCCAGCGTAGAGATGCAACGGCCACTTCATTGCCCGAGAATTCCATTGATTTACAAGACCATAATTCTTTATAAGAACAACTGTAAGACACGGTTCTTCTTCTTTTGGGAATGGGCATTTGAAGTACGGGTCCATTGTTCACGCTTTTTTCAGGTTCAGAAGGTCGTTTGCTATCATGTTTACTTTTATTTTCTGCTTCCCTAACCGTTTTGATAATATATGGCATCGCATCTATTATCCCTTGTGCCACTATATGTTGCATGGCACTGTTATCCACTTGGTTTCCATTATTGTTGTTGTTCGGGTTCTCATTATCCAAGTTATTGTTACTCTGGTTATCGTTATTCTAGTTTTCCTGGTTTACTTCGTCGTCCATCTGAATTTTAAACATTTACCAATTATTAATATCACAAAATCATTTATAATTTAGGCAACAACCACACAACACATATATTAGTCAAAAGCGTCGAGCATTGTGACTTTACTCTTTCTTATATAGTATGCGTCTAATACACACTAAGACTGGAATTAAAATTACAATACTACTATTCATCACTAACCACGAAGTGGTCTATACTACAACATATATTATTATTATTATTATACATACATATATATATATATATATATATTACTTTATTATTATTATTACTCTCTCCACCATCACCTTTACTGATCTGGATTCATCCAGTAATCCATATTGCGCTCGTCATACTTCCAGACGAGTCACTCTCCTACCTGCCCCATCCTCTCACTGCACTCTAAAATCTCTTCTCCGAAAGTTCGGAGCTCTTGCTCATTTGTTACACTCATTGGGGGTGCATGTGCTGGTACTGGGTCTGGGTACGGGGGCATGGGCTCCTCCTGAGGGTACAAATTCTCTAAGATCTCCCTAATGTATTCATCATTATCATAGTAGGGATCTAGAGGGTCCAGACCTGGATAGGCTGCTAGATTCGGCATGGGTTTGTCGTTTAAGTGGTAGCGTGGCACATAATCCCTATGATCATCGAACCATGGATCATAATCTGGGTCTAAGGGATTAGGGGCTGGTATCCTAGGTATCTCCTTAGGGTTGAAATCATGCATTTGGACTTGATTTTCAGGGTTGTTTTCTATCTCCATCGGCTGATTGGGGAACAAAGGTAAGGGTTGTGGGGCTACTAGTTGCTCCAGGTTTGGGTCGGCAGCTGTGGTTGCTAGGATATGAAAATTGGCTAGGCTTCTATTAAGCATATCCTGTGTATGGGCATCTGACTCTCACTTAGCGGCTGCTAGGACTCTCTGCTGTTGCAACTTTCGCATTCTTTTCCTATGCTCGTGTGCTCCCTTACAGAACCATCCTCTCTTTTTATGAGGGAATGGCTCTTCAGACTGAGCCTTAAAGACAAACATCCCTTCTTCCTTGTCAGCTACATACCCAGAGAAGGCAAGTTGTGAAGAAGTACCTTCACTCCTAGGTGTATCGGACAACTGACGATAAACGTCTGAGGGTCCTTGATCACTCATACTGAAAACTAACAAATAGTCAAATAACACACAACAATAAAATACAAATATGCACGTATTTCCATAATTAATTTCCTAACAATTTAAATAATATCTTCGTGTCAGCAGAACACTTCTGTGGCTGAATCAGTGGCTTAGCTCTGATACCACCTTCTGTCGCAACCCCCGCCCTCTATCTGTCTCGGGAACGGGCGGCCGCGAGACCAGTTTTGGTGGTATCATTTGTTTATCATTTTGGCAGCGGAAATTTCATCAGGACCGTTGTTAGGAAATATTTATTAGAGTAAATACCACACTTTTATAATATTTAACATATTGGGATAAGACCCAAGTTTTTATTACAAACATTTTCATAGGTAAAATTCCCATTTTGTTGAATAAAACATCTTCTTTTATTTAGGTAACTTTTATAGCCACTTTTTCCAAGCCTTCAGTGCTGTCCAGCTGGCTTGTAGTTGGCTTTAACATTTTGTTACCTGAAACGCGTTTAAAAACTTTTTCTCATTGGGAAATACTGGTGAGTGAATCCCAGTTTAATCAAGAAGAATTTTATCCTTAAACAGTATTGAGAGCGATTACAATGTTTATGTCTACACAATTACTCATTCAGTACTGTCAATCCTGACTTGTGGGTCATATTACACATTGGCTAACTCTTTGTCCAATGGTAACGTATTCCACATTTTGTATACAAAACCCCAACATACCGGCAGTAATTGAAGAACTACAAACACTCAATAACTGCTTAATTGCATTGTAAAACATTTAAGGTTTTGTAAAAACAATTTACAAAAAGGAGATTACTCACATTGTTGTCTTAGGTTTTCTGTAAGGGTTTCCTGGTGATTATCTATAATTTACTAAATTCACATATGTTAGTAAAATTACCCATTATTTACATTAGTAATACCCTCTCCGAGACGGCATTTCAACGACTACGTCGGGCAGAACCTCGACAGCCGTTACGGAACCCTGGATCAATCGGGCAGCATATCTAATACGTAACCGAGGTTATAATACTTACATTGGGGCAGAACTTCGTTAATTAAGGGGGTATTATAGCCGAAAATTATGCCTACCATTCAGAATTTCGAGTGAGAAAAGAAGTTTGAGCGACAGAAAATGAAAGTCGATGCCCTCTACTTATAGGGCCTGATTTCGGGTTTTACGTTGCCCGCGTAAGACGTAGCAAGGTGCTACTTGGCCCGCGAGGCTCCCTAGGGTAGGCCCTAGGGTTGCTGATTCGGATCGTAGACTCCACACGCGTTATGCCACGTGGCACCTCAGGGTGCGACCCTGGTCTCGAGCTGTCGCGGCCTGCATAGTTCTAGGGGTGGCTTACGCGCCCCGCGAGAGACCATAAAAATTGATTTTTATTTTATTTTTAATGATATATCATATTTTGGGCTGGTTTTCGCATACGGGGTGTATTTTGGGACATATTGGGATACTTTAAAATATATTAGGGTGTCGAAAAATATTTAGGAGGGTTGTTATAGTAACAAGGGCATGCAGGAAGGATGGATAAGAACAATCACAAAAGTTCCACTGATTGCATCAGTGCAGATCAAATTGAAATGGCTACCTCTAAGGTATCACCTCCGACGATTCTTCTGAAAATCCTTCTGACGATTCTTCAAGTGAGTCCTCAAACGAATCCTCCGATTACAACGCACCGCCTCAAGAAGCCCAGCCCAGTGGTAAACGAAAGACCTCGAGCCCGAACTCTTCAACAACTGGACTATCGCAGCCAGAACCTCTTCAAGCAGTTCCAGTTCACTCAAAGCGCGCCTACAACGGAACTCATCCCCTGTGTCTCGCGTGTACGTATCATCACCCACCAGAAGCTAACTGTCGCTATTGCGCAAATTGCAACTGGTATGGTCATCTAACCCAGCACTGCCGCACGGGGCCGCAACCTTGAGCGATTCCAGCAACAATCGCAGTCTCTGCAGAAGTCCTCCACAACAACATTAACTATGCTTTCAATATTGTTGTAGTGATACGATTTTCGCCGTTAATTTCTTTTATGTGTTGAACTTGTTCTATTTCTCAACACAACGTGGATTCTATTTATCTCTTATTCTCTCGCACTCGCGCACGAACGGTATGCTAGCACTATGTACTATACTATATGTTTGCCCCTACTATGCGTTCTTGGAATAAGGTACGATAAATGTGCAAGGATCAAATTAATCATGGGTGCACACGGGGTTACTGCGATCAATGCACGGGGATCGTAATGAGTTTCAATGATGTCGTAACGTTAAAAGCATGGTCAAGCGTAGTGGATACGCTGCTAGTACTTCCTATATAAAAGCGTCTTGACCATGTCGACACAGTGTGACATCTATTCACAGGACAGAGGCATGTGGTTGAAGCATGGTGGATACGCCACTGGTACTTCCTATATATAAGTGCTTAGCCATGCCAACCAATGTTCTGTGAAGAAAGGGCCATGCACGTTGAACAAGTACACTATTGAATCTATTTTCGACACATTACACCACCTCGCAAGGCGTAACAATCTCAATCGCAACTCAAAGCGTGTCATCGCTAGACTTTTCGTAAGTCAACACGCTTGCAATCGAATTATCGCTGGAATCTATCTCGCAATCTCAATCGTCTATTAGGTGTAACGCGCTATCGCTTATCGCACGTATCGCTCTATCAATCTGTGTATTGCACTGTCGCTCATCGTTTATCGCTTAACGACTATCGCTATCGATATCTCTTACCGTTATCCGCGTTAATAGTGTTATGTTAACACACATGACCTCGCTTCACGAGACGAAATCGCCTACCGCTTATCGCACTCGCTCATGTCGCTAAACTGAGCTCGAAAGCAACTTCGTCGCTCAGTTTGCTCAATCTTTCTCTTAAACTTGGTCCAACCATTTCTCGCTTGGACCGAGTTATCGAAATCTATCAGTACTATGTCGACACACATGACACTGCCTCACGGGACGGAAGCCATATGGCTAAAACATGGTGGATACGCCGCTGGTACATCCTATATATAAGTGTTTTAGCCATATTGTCGAACTTACATTGGAAAGTGCCAAGCGGGACCGACTTTAAAATTTAAACTTTTGACATTAATAAAACCTTTGTGTAAACAAAGCCTTTTCTTCCAAAAAGTTTTTCTAAATTTAATCCAAACCTTTGTACAAAATGAGATTTTCTTTTAACGCTGGCGTAACAATCGACTCAAGTTAAAGCCGTGTGAAGAGGAAATCTCAAAATGTTTTAGTAACCTAATAAAACTTCTCTCATGGCGCTGGTGTGAACATCGATACAGTTTAACACCGCACTATGGGAAGATTTTTCATAAACAAATTCTCTCTAAACCTTCCAAATTAATCAACTTTTCGAGAATTCAGAACATTTTAGAATCGCCTTCTTGTGTGTACGATCGTTTTACCGACCAAAACGAGTCGTTCAGAGGCGTTCTACTCAATATGAAAGGCAGAAACAGACATATCGAGTTTAATTCAGCTAGATATTCACTTTAAATGTCTTTCTGATTAATCTGACAAAGTTTTACAGCAAGACGACACTTCGGCAGCACTTCGGCTCCGGAATCACACATCCACGTCTATCTCAAATGAAATCAGACAACGGCTATATATAGGCAACTTAATTCCGCTTGAACATGCTCAAGCGAGATTAGGTTTCACACGGAATTACGGTTTCAAGCAGAATTAGCCAACTCAAACGGAATTACCTCATATGATTTCGTTTGAAATGTCATTTGTCAATTTCAAACGAAATTAACCTAAAAACCTATTTTCTCATTTTCCGTGCCATAATCTATCTGTTCACATACAAGATGAGGTCGACAGACGCATGTACCAACAGACTCCCCCTCGAATGTTGACGAGTCTTCAGTGTCGAGTCTTCAATGTCTTCAGTCTTTATTAGTTTGTTCTTTCTGAAGTATCTGACACTGTAAAGTATCCTCAATCTTCTTTCTCTTTCTTCCAGAATCGCAATCTGGCTCTTATCTCACTCTAATTCTCTTTATCAGATCTCTTGATTCTTTTTAAGCTTAGGATCAGAAACCTGGCTTTCTCCAATCTTCAATCCTGTACAAACTCTACCCAAAAATAAATTTCACAAGTTTTCAATTTGACAAATTTAATTTCTGTTTAACACTTATAAACACAAACTTCATAAATGCTTTTACAATGTTAATCTCTGATGAATCACTTGAATGAAAAACATTTTTCTTTTAAAAAAACTTTTCTTGTTTCAAACAGACTCCCCCTCACAAATTGTTATCATGTTTAGCACTTGGAATTTTGAAAATCAGCTCTCCAACATCAGTTGTCAAAAATCCTTTTGAAATTTTCAAAAAATTTATGCTAAAACACACTAAAATCTTTTTGGATTTTTTTATATCTTGAAAGAAAAATGCAATACAGAAATATTTACAGACAATATTTTTGTGAGTTTGTGTAAGAGGATCATATCAGTTTTTGAGACACATCGCCAACACCGTTAAACTTTAATCATTTTAAGTTCTAAACGATTCACTTAGATTGTTAGTATACTGATCCACTTAAATTCTCACACAAAGTTCAATTGTTTTGAGATATGAGATTAATGTTTTAAGCACTTAAACTTATTTGCGTGTCCCACCTCAGAATATACTCCCGTATCCAGATCCCAATATTCAGTCTTACAGGTGAGTATATCACATATGATATCTGTAAAGGGTTAAATTGCGAGGACCATGAGAGCTCAGGTCAGAACTTTCGTTCAGCAGAGAGATGACGGCTTCGACTTTTGGTGTGTCCCCTTTAGAGGATCTTTTGTTTCAACAGCACATGATTAGCATTTTGCAATGTTTCATCATTTTTTATGCTGAGGGTGGGCTATATTTCAAGCAAGCGTAAAGTATTATACGGGGACTAGGCCATTGCTTCCGCAAAATCAGAAGTCCCGGGATAATACCCCAGATATCACTGAGTATAAAGACCTAATATCTCAGAAAGAGAGACCTTTCAAACAAGATTTCGGGGGTTACCCATATATCCGAGAGATGTTCCCCACGATATAAGTAAGTTTGAAATTTAGGTTTATATCTCGTCACAATCTACTAAATGTGTAAAAACCTACTGGCACATCATCAGTGAGACCGTTTATCACATTTTGACTTTCTAATTCTTTAGCATGCTGTGATCGTCCACTGATGTACTATCATTTCCTCTTTTCTACAACAAAAACTCAATTTTTGATTTTATCATGTTTTTGGCTTTTTCAAATTTTCCAATGTTTTTGGATTTTCTGAAAATCTTACTCCCCCTAAAATTCAAACACATTTAAACAGAAATTTGAAAACAAACTATACAAGAAAAATAACAACTGATGTCAAATCGCTTCAGATCACCATCCACTTGGCATAAACAATTAGAACTCCCCCTTACAACAAACTATTTTCCCATTGTGATTTCAAAACACTTAAGTTTGTTTTAATCAAATGGTTTTTCTGGAAAATTAGTTTTGTTAAAATTTCAAACCACATGTAGGTTCGGGGATCAATTCATCACCATGTTCTATCAACCACATGAAAAAATATAACATTTTTAAGTTTAAACATCAAACACCATTTGTAAAAAATCAAGTACAAATTAATGTCCCTGATTTACCACTTGTAAATCGAAATCACTTTCGTGAATTTCTCAATAATGATGCTGATACCTGCTTCACACTTACCAGCCTAGAAGCTCCGGCAATTCAACCTTTTCAAAAACAAATTTTCAAGAATAATGCCGATTCATGCTCTGCGATTACCTACTTGGGAGCTCCGGCAAGTCATACTGTTTACATATGTAAAACAGACATCCAAGCTTCACCAAACTTGGATGTTTCCTCCTCAGTTTCACTCAGGTAGTAAGATGCTTTCTTTGTTTCATAAAAATCTTTTACCCGTTTAACCTTCCCATCGATCATCTTCCCAAAAATCTTTTTCACATTTCCATTAAAAACTTTTTCGACATCAAATTCTTTCTTTTCAGAATAGAATTGATTCGAGATCTCAACTTTTCCAACTTTTTGTTTAAAATTTTCAGCCTTCAATGGTGGAAAATTGACATCATCCATTGGCGGTACTAATGTTTCTAGTTTTATCTCAACTTGTGGCTCCTCTGACTTTGTGGAATCAGATTCATCGCCAGATTTCACATCCGATTTCTTAACAACCCACTTCTGGTTGTCAAGATTTACCCTTCTTTTGTAAAATCTTTTCTTTGAACATTCACCAACTTCATATGTTGAATTTTTAAAAACTTTGAATCTTTCAGTTGGTGGTTCAGTTTTGTCAACAATTTTCTCTTTGATTTTAGAAACAACTTCTTGTTTGATGTTGGTTGCTTTAGGACAGTTCCATGCAATGTGACCAACTTCTTGACATCTGTAACAGGTTCTTGTTTCCTTTCTCTGATAGGCTTCATTCTTCACAAACTTTTGTTTTTCTGCAAAGAACTCTTTGTTTGTTTGCTTCCAAAATGAGCTCTTTTGTTCTTCTTCCGAACTTGTCCCTGAAACAAATACAGTTTTTGGTTTATCATTTTTATAGTTTTTATTATTTTCAGGTGGAATAAAACCAAGTCCTTTCTTTTTGAAATTACCATTATGGTTTGATTTCTTTCGATAACCTGAACCAGAATTGTAACTCCTTTTCTTGTTTAAAATTTTATTTATTTTTTGTTGATCTCTTGAGGTGTAAGGTCTAGGTTTTTAAAAAAAAAAATTCATCTTTTATTTCAGAAATATTAATTTCTGTTAGTTTGAAAACTTTTTTTTATCATTTCTGGTTTAACACCTCTTATTGGAAATTCTTCATCAAAATATAATTTATCTGAATCAATCAAAGTATATGCCACTTTGATTATTTCGTCATTCAAATTAGATTTTGATAACAAGAATTCTTTATTGTAAACTCTTTTAACAGACGACTTAGGATTTTCAACTAATGAACTCAAACTCTTAACAGACGAACTTGAACTTCCAGACTCAGACTTTGACTCAGACTCCTCATCTTTATCCAACACCTGATCGACCACCTTTTTTATTAACTCGGACTCATGATCAGTATCAGACGATGTAAATGTGACATCAATGTTTTCTGGTAAATCATCAATTGTTTCGGACTTTAACTCTATATTGACAGCCTTTTTGACTTGCTCCTCATTTAGTTTTCTGGGAGAATAACCTTCCCAGGTTGGAGGCGGACACTTGTTATAATTTGCACTTTGTTTCTTACCAGTATCCTTTTCTTCAGGCTTCTTGTCCGGAAAGGCTTCCATACCTGCAACAGTTGGATAAATTCGATCAATTAGATAATCAGAACTAGAATAACTTTGTAATAATCTTCTGATTCTCTCATTTTCTATCTTTTCTGTCTCCAACTCCTGCTTCAACTTGGCACATTCTTCAATGTAATGATTAATGGCCTTCTGCTTTGTCATCATCGTAGCATTCATCATTGTCAACGCATCTTCTCTTTCAGAATTTGTCTTTTGAAGACCAGTTACTGTTCTATTCAACACATCATACGATTCTTTTACATAGTTGAGATTGAACAATAATGTCTCTTTCATTTTATCTTGCTCACTCAACTTCTCATCTTTCTCTTCACACTGCTTACATGACACTGAACACTTTATACAAGGTTTGATAACTTCAACAATCTTTTTAACTTCGATAATTTTTTCAACTTCGACTATCTTTTCAATTTCAACTACTTTCTCAGCTTCAAACATCTTTTCAGCAACTTCAACTTCTTTTTCAGCAAACTCAACTACTTCATTCTGTTTCTGATTCTTTGCTGCACGTTTCTCCTTTAGCTTCTCCACTTTATCTGCAAAATAAAATTGAAAACTTTCAGGAGATAAATGAGTTTTTGCAATATTAATATGAATTTCTTCCTCATCATCACTTTCATCAGTTAATGATTGATCAAACACTCGTGTTTGTTCTGAACTATCATCTGAAGAACTAGATTCATCATCTTGATTCTTCTCATTACTTGCAAACGCTTTCATCCACTCTGTCATCAAATCTGGTTCTTGAACAATTTGTGCAATGAGACCTGCTATTTTTGAATCAGGTGGAATGTATTTATCCCAACTGAAACCTGCAGCCACTTTCTCAACGTCTTGATCTATGATACCATAATAAGCTTTCTTATTTGCATCTTCGATCATTTTTGCATGTGCAGTTTGTGGTTCTTTTTGTTGATACGGTTGATAAGCAACTTGTTGATAAATGGCTTTCCGATAGTAATCATCTTTTCCAAACGGATTCTGTGCTCCACTTGCTTCTCGATTTTTACATTCTCTCTTGAAATGTCCTTTCTCCCTGCATCGAAAACAAGTAACTTTAGATTTATCAAAACCCAAAGTAGATACATTAGCATCCATAAAATCATTTCTTCCTGTAATCATTTTGAATTTTTCAGCTCTTCTCAAAACACTCGCTAAACACCATTTTATATCCATCAGCTCCATTTTTTCAGCATCTATCTGATCATAATCCTCTTTTGTCAGCATAGGATTTCCGATCCTTCCTGCAACTAATCCTTCATATGATTCCAATGCTGTAACAAGTAATGCCATATGACTTTTGACAACTTCTTTAGAAAAATTTTGACCATTCTGAAGATGTAATGCAATGTTGCAATTTAAAACATGACCATTGTTGTTGTTTGAGCTTTGAACTTGATGACTTGAGCTTGAAGCTTTTGGATTAACACTCGGATATGATGAGAATACACTGCTGCTGCTATTTGAGTTTTGATTGATTGATTAAGATGAATTATCAACACTGAAATCAGTTTGGATTTTCGGGCTTGCTTCTACATTCTGAACACTGCCTTTGTAGTACATTTTAACATCTTGTTGTGCACTTGGATTGTTCATTCTTGCAATCTCTTGCTGTTCTAGATCTTGACCTTCGATCTTCTCGATGAACTGGGAAATAGTCAAACCATCATATTCTCCAGTATTCTTCAAGATCATCAAAAATGTACCCCATTCTTTCTGAGGTAAGGCATCAGCTAGTTTGTCGACCCATTCTTCACGATCTTTGTTGATGTCTAACAATGACATTGAACGAACTAAGTGACAATATCTTTCAATCAGTTTCTTTGTATCTTCTCCTGCCAAACCTGTAAACAAGTCAAATTCTTTCTTTAGTAATGCCTTTTTACTCTTGATCATTTTCTCACTTCCCTCAATTCGAAGTGCTTCCCAAATTGAACGTGAAGTTTTATCATGTTGAAGCAATACGAATATGTCTTCTTTAATAGCTTGCTGGTGTAAACTGATCATCATCTTTTCTGCTTTGTACATATCTCTTTCTTTATCAGTAATTTCATAAAATTTCTTTTCAACTCCCAAATCTGTACGTGGTAGCACATACTTTTTCTCAACACATTCCCAAGATCTCAAATGGTTAGCTTGAACCCAGTTTTCAAATCGATCTTTCCAACCATAATACTCCTCAATTCCCATGAGTTTCGGGGGTTTTTGCAAAGTTCCAGTTTAATTTTCCATGTTCATGTTCTTAGCAATTTCAGCTGGAGTAGTCGGGGATGTAGCAAACGCGTTATAGAACTCTTCTTCCATGATTCGGCAAAAATTTTCAAAATCTGACACTTTTAAACGGAATTAACTCTTCAAGTGAAATTACTCTCCTCAAACAGAATACCCTTTCAAACGGAATCACTTGTTGAAGCGAAATTACCTTCAAACTAGTTTCAAACGGAATACCAACTCACACAGAATAAGGCCTTCAAACGGAATAACAATTTGAAGCGAAATCCCTGATTTCGTTTGAAACTTTCGAACGGAATTACACACTGAAACGGAATACTCAAGCGGAATACTGATTCCGTACGGAATTGGATGCAATCTCAAACGGAATTATGCTGACATCATCATTTCGAACTAACTTTTCAAGCGAAATTACAAATTTATCAGGTTTTAAGCAGATTTTAGGTCTGAAACTTTCAAGGGTTTGTTAAAACACAAATGCGCATATACTGTGAGAATTTCAAGTCATTTTAACCGTGAAAACAAGTTCAATTTTGAAAAGAAGGTGTAGAAGTTAGAAAATCTGATGAAATCAAACTGAAAACTATAGAATTCCTCCTCATGTGCTCTGTTACCACATGTAGGATGGTTTTACCGACCACAATGAGTCGTTCAGAGGCGTTCTACTCAATATGAAAGGCGGAAACAAACATATCGAGTTTGATTCAGCTAGATATTCACTTTAAATGTCTTTCTGATTAATCTGACAAAGTTTTATAGCAAGACGACACTTCGACAGCACTTCGGCTCCGGAATCACACATCCACGTCTATCTCAAACGAAATCAGACAACGGCTATATAGAGGCAACCTAATTCCGCTTGAACATGCTCAAGCGAGATTAGGTTTCACACGGAATTACGGTTTCAAGCGGAATTAGCCAACTCTAACATAATTACCTCATATGATTTCGTTTGAAATGTCATTTGTCAATTTCAAACGAAATTAACCTAAAACCCTATTTTCTCGTTTTTCGTGCCATAATCTATCTGTTCTCATACAAGATTTGAAACAAGACGAAGTCGACAGACGCATGCACCAACATTATTATCTTTGGTTATAAGAATCGCCTTACTCGTCGCTCTCGCTTAGTCTTCGCAATGCGCTCTCGCTTGCCAACTCTTAATCGATCGCTCGCTATCTCATCGCATTTATCGTTACTCTCACTGGTATCAATCCTCGCAACCCTTCTTGTGGATTAATTTTGTGACGAAATTTCCTAAAGCAGGGGAGACTGTAACAACCCGCACGTTCGTGCGTTGTTACTACTCGCCATACTCGTTACGCCTAGCAACAGAGATTCAGGTCATAATGTAACTATATTGCTTATATCGCTATATCGAAATATTTTCGCATATCTCACATATTTTATCGCTATAACACATCGCATTGCACACACTAATGCTCACGATGACGTTGAGTGAGGACCTATTCTACCCTCCTCGATAGCCGTGATGCTTCGCAACGCAACGCATATTCGAAAAGGAACTCGATTATCGCAACACAAATTTGGATGACGTTGAGTGAGGACCTATTCACCCTCCTCGATAGGTGTTTAGGATGATGTCATCATGGAGTTCTTATGAACTTCAAGATTTGGCCTCATTCCACCAAGAACAACTTAGATCTGAAAGATTTCCACATGAATAAACAATGATTTTGCATAGATCTAAACATTTTCAAAGTAGAAAGGACTGAAAGATGGTTTTCCAACCTTCTTTCAACTCTTTTACATTCAGTGCACTCAAAACCGGTAGAACCGGAGCTCGTTCTAACCTTCTACTCTTTCTTAATGATGAGTTAGTTCAAGATCTGGTTTCTATCAAAGAGACAACCGATTTCGGGTTAAACAAGAACGACCGTCACGAACTAGTGGACTGATCAGATTTGGGTGACTCCTGTCTGGTCGGACGGCTTGGGACTTGACGAGGTTCTGTTGTTTAGTACGTTGTCAAAACCGTCTTGAACAAACCGCAAACTTTCAAAATAATCAAGTTCAAAACGATTGGATTCGTTGGGACGGATTGCCGTCCGATTGGATTGCCATCCGATCGAACCGCAATCCGATAGGATTGCACTTGAGCTTCCAAAACCTAATCATTTTCAAGTTTTCAACGGACTGAACATCGAACGGATTGCCGTCCGATGGGATAGCCATCCGATTGAACGACTATCCGATGATGTGACATTTGGAACTTTGGTACTTAATTATTTCAAAGAACAACAGTTTCCAACGGATTGATATCCGATCGGATTGCCATCCGATCAAGTAACCATCCTGCTGTGAACTTGTTCTCACTAAGTATCTTGCCAATCAGATCGCTATCTGATCGAATGACCGTTCGATCGATCGACCTGAAGGGTAGAGATACTTCTCTATTTTCAAAATGCTACAACGAAAACTTCGAAGCCCTCATACACAAACGCATCCTTACCAAACGAATGTCAATCCAATCGAACGGCCATCTGATCGGATGACCATACGAACGGATTGACATCCAATCGAGTGACCATCCGATCGGATTGCCAACAGATCGGATTACCATTCGACACTTGGTCACTTTTCACCATTTTACGCACCGCTCTTCGCTTATGCTATCATTAACTGTTCAGGCTAATCACTCTAGCGCTCCCTTCAATCCATTTCCATCGTTGTGAGTATACTCGAACCCTTTTTATCGCGTTTTGGGTGTAACATACGTCTTATCAAATCAATCTAATCAAATGCTTAAACTATTTATCACTTGTGAAAGACTAAATTACATATTTACACGTGATGCTAGTTACATATGTGCTAGGACTTTTACTCGCGAGGTCCCGCCTTAACTAGTATAGTACTATAGCACCCGACGGGGTCTAGTTAGGATGAATAACAATCGCAATCGCAGCTCGAGTGACTTAGCTGGTAGTATCTGTCTTGTATGTATGTTTGGTGTATCTCGTTTTTGTACGTGGTAATTCGCAGCACTTTTTATCTATTTTCGCTATTATCTAACCATGTATACTCGCCAATACATTTGTATTGACGTTGTTTTAACGTATGTTGCAGGCTTAGATCGCAGTCTACATCAAATGAAGCTAGGAAGTCTAGAAACTCACCTAAAATCTAGGTTGTCAGATTTGTATTGTTCGAGAGAATAGAAAATCTGTGATGACTTATTTGATTGTATTGTTTGTTAGTATGGGATAACAAATGTAATAAATATTGTCGGTATTAGTTGTTTTGGATTCTCTTGAGCAATCTGATTCGCCTAGTGCCGCGCCCCGATGATTCCGCCATCGGTTGGGGTGCGATAAATTGGTATCAAAGCCATAACTATAGGGAATTAGGTAAAATTTTGTGACTTGACCTAGTCCGGGTCGACGTCTTAGAATTGACCTAGTCTATAGTCTAAGTACCAACATATCAGACTTCGTGCGAACCCGGTAGGGGCTAGTACAAGTTTACTTTTGTTGCTCTCGCTTGAATCCGCTAAAATTACAACTTCGTGTGAACACCGCATACTACAGCTTCGCACGAAGAGCCTTTCCTAAGGCTGGAATATTATTTAGCTTTTCCTAAGGCTGGAACAATACACACGTTTTCGAAAATACTCGCATAACACAACCGAGTGATCCAATCAAGATTAGGCGTGAAAACCAAGAGCTCTCGATAAGATCAATCACTCAGTGCATTTTTCTAGCACGAGAACTTTTCGTCAAGCTAGGAGTGACATCCATAACTAAACAAAAGTCTCCATTTCAAATTCTAGTGGAACTCCCAAATTTATTCGAAGAGCACAACCACAGCTCGAAACGAAGTTATTAAGTCGGGGGTGAAACCCGTATCTTAATAAACTGTTTCCCTCTCTATAAGATGGTTTTCAAAAGCTCTCACCAAGGACTCGACTATAACGATGACTCGATCCACGCGATAACTAGGAGAACGAATGCCATGAGCTGCATCCCAGTGGAAGCATAAGTCTTCTAGGGCAACGCGCGTGGACGAACTTGTTAGGTATAGTCGGATTACCTTGGGTAGTCGACGCCTAAACACCCAAGGTACTCTATCTATTTTCTAGCTTACGATTCGTCGATTTTATGCGTTACCGAACTTATTTGCGCTTATGTGTTTACAATTAAAAACTTTATGCTTTATCGATTTCTCGATTTTCGCTCCATGTTTTACAAACACACAACTCGCACAGTCGTCGCAATCTAAAATGAAAACCGAACGATCACAATGAAACTAGCTCCTAATTTCTCGCTCTCGCTCCCTCACCTTGACGCACCCTCGCGTATTCTACAACGTCATATATGTGTATAAGTATAAACTACCACTGTCTATATAAATACAACCAAATCATCGTGTGAGAACTTAGGAATCTCGTGTCTCCTATGTGGCTCCTATGTGAATACTACTATATTACCGCATTAAGTTTTGATCGCGCTCAATCGCATTGCAAAACTAAAAAAATTATTATGATCGAATCTCACTCTCAATCTATCTCTGTCTAGACGTCTTCAAATGACTCTACCTCGAGACGAATAGCTAGGAGAAGGGCCAACCGAAGTGACGACAAGAGGATTGCCTCGCTAGTGGCCAGGGAAATGGCCAAGGTCATTCCTCAAATTGTCGCTCAAGTTCACTCTCTCAGCAACCCTCGAACCTCGGAAGACTCCAAGACGGAAGCGCCGCAATCTGCTTTCCTCTACAAACACTTCAGAGCCTGTGACCTGATGGAGTTAATGGGTGAAGGAGGTGTCTCCCAGCTACTTCAGTGGTTTGATTCTATCAAAGTTACCCTTCGTCAGAGTGGGTGTCCCGATAGTTTCCGTACTACTTGCGCTACCGGAGTATTTCAATCGCGAGCACTCGACTAGTGGGTAGCCGTACGTAACAAACGTGGGATCTCCACAGCATATGCTCTCTCTTGGGATGAGCTGAAAGAGCTCACGAAGAAAGAGTACTGCCCTCCCCACGAAGTCTAGAAGCTAGAAGACGAATTTTGGAAAATCGAGCAAAACGAAGGTGACAATGCTGGTTACACTACAAGGTTCAAACAGCTGAGCATTTCACCAAGAACAACTTAGATCTGAAAGATTTCCACATGAATAAACAATGATTTTGCATAGATCTAAACATTTTCAAAGTATAAAGGATTGAAAAATGGTTTTCCATCCTTCTTTCAACTCTTTTACACTCAATGCACTTAAAACTGGTAGAACCGGAGCTCGTTCTGACCTTCTACTCTTTCTTAGTGATGAGTTGGTTCAACATCTGGTTTCTATCAAAGAGACAACCGATTTCGGGTTAAACAAGAACGACCGTCACGAACCATTGGACTGATCGGATTTGGGTGATTCCTGCCCGATTAGACGGCTTGGGACTTGACGAGGTTCTATTGTTTAGTACGTTGTCAAAACCGTCTCGAACAAACCGCAAACTTTTAAAATAATCAAGTTCAAAACGATTGGATTCGTTAGGAGGGATTGTCGTCTGATCGGATTGCCATCCGATCGGATGGAACCTTAATCCGATCGGATTGCACTTGAGCTTCCAATACCTAATCATTTTCATGTTTTCAAAGGACTGAACGTCGAACGGATTGTCGTCTGATCGGATAGCCATCCGATCGAACAACTATCCAATCATGTGACGTTTGGAACTTTAGTACTTAATTATTTCAAAGAACAACAGTTTCCAACGGATTGCTATCCAATCAGATTGCCATCCGATCGAGTAACCATCCTGCAGTGAACTTGTTCTCGCTAAGTGTCTTGCCAATCGGATAGCTATCCGATCGAATGGCTGTTCGATCGATCGACCTGAAGGGTAGAGATACTTCTCTATTTTCAAAATGCTACAATGAAAACTTCAAAGCCATCATATACAAACACATCCTTACCAAACGAATGTCAATCCAATCGAATGGCCATCCGATCGGATTAACATCCGATCGATTGACCATCGGATCGGATTGCCAACCGATCGGATTACCATTCGACACTTGGTCACTTTTCACCATTTTACGCACCGCTCTTCGGTTATTCTATCGTTAATTGTTTAGGCTAATCACTCTAGCGCTCCCTTCAATCCATTTCCATCGCTGTGAGTATACTCGAACCCTTTTTATCGCGTTTTGGGTGTAACATACGTCTTATCAAATCAATCTACTCAAATGCTTAAACTATTTATCACTTGCGAATGACTGAATTACATATTTACACGTGATGCTAGTTACACATGTGCTAGGACTTTTACTCATGAGGTCCCGCCTTAACTAGTATGACGGGGTCTAGTTAGGATGAATAGCAATCACAATCGCAGCTCGAGTGACTTAGCTGGTAGTATTTGTCTTGTATGTATGTTTGGTGTATCTCGTTTATGTACGTGGTAATTCGCAGCACTTTTTATCTATTTTCGCTATTATCAAAACTTGTATACTCTCCAATACTTTTGTATTGACGATGTTTTAACGTATGTTGCAGGCTTAGATCGCAGTCTACATCAAATCAAGCCAGGAAGTCTATAAACTCAACTAAAATCTAGGTTGTTGGATTTGTATTGTTCGAGAGAACAGAAAATCTGTGATGACTTATTTGATTGTATTCTTTGTTAGTATGGGATAACAAATGTAATAAATATTGTCGCTATTAGTTGTTATGGATTCTCTTGAGCAATCTAATTCGCCTAGTGTTGCACCCCGATGATTCCGCCAACGGTTGGGGTGTGACAACAGATCAGTGAAATAATTCTTGAAATTTTTGAAAAGAGAATTTGAAACAATAATTGCTAAAAAAGACCTTGAAATAAGGAGCCTAAAACATGAAGCATCCATAACCAAGGATCAACTCCAAACAATGATAGAAAAATATTAAAATTGTAAAAAGGAGTTGGAATCTACACATATCACCCGTGAAAGGTGGGTGGAGTCCTGTAATGGTTATGAGATGCTCTTAGAAAAACTAAGAAAGGGTAATCTGAAGTTTGGTGTTGATTTTAGAAAATACAACCAAGAACAAGAAACCAATACTTCCATTGACTCTGAGATTGTTTAAGTTATACCAACCACGTCAACTGGTTAAGAAATCAAGATCACTGAACCTAGTGGCATGAAAATAACTCTTGAATAGTCACTAAGTTCCATTCAATCTAAAAAACAAACGTATGAGTTTAAACCTACTTGGTCAGATGGATGTGATGTTCTTGAGAATTTCAGACCAGTTGACTTCACAAACCCAAATGATCTTAACCCACCTAAGATAAAAATAGTTCCTGTTACCAACTCTCCAGTAGATGTTAAAACATCTGTTGCTGAAAAGAGAGATAAGGGTTCCAAGAAAGATAAGTTTCCAGCTCTGCAATGTGAATTTTTTGGAAAGAAAAATCATTTGGCAAAAGGCTGTTTTAAGTTAAAAGCCTATTATATTAATTGAACAAACATCATCTGGGAATCTTCACTTGGTCGCACCATTTGTTGAAAACTCAATCATTTGACTCAACAATGTTCTTTTCTAAAACCCTATGATATAAATCAAAATAGGTCAAGAAAGAAAATGAATTTCAAAAGGGATGATGGTCCAGTTAACAGGAATCCTTAATCACTTCCCAAAAGAGTTAAGCCAGACCACACATCTATCACACACAACTTGAACCAATATCATGCGCAAAGGATTGGTCAAACATCTGCCGCACCACAAAACCCACTCCCTAGAGGCTCTAGGCAACCACCATGCACTAGGGTACCTTATAGGTATGAAGAACCTATCCACCAGCCCCAAAAGACAAGGGCAATAGACATCCACATGGTTACAACTATCTCATTGGGAATAGTCAACCACCAGTCGACCCAAGTGTACAAGAACTTACAAAGGGTCAAAAACAACTGTTTGAGATAGTGCAAAAACTTCTCATGACAAATAACCAATCCGAAGGATCCATTACAGTGGTTGGTAATACCAAACCCAAAGCAGATAATGCTTTGGGTCATTTGCAAAATTAACCCATTCACCACTGTCTGCAGGGAACATCTGTTGGCAATTTGAAAATGCAAACAGATAATACCCTAGCGTGTATCTCTATCCTTTTAAGAAAAGAAAGAAAATGTTTCAAAAATGCACCAAAAAGTTCTTGCAACATTAATATGTTGTTTTTAAAACCAAGAAAAGATGGATAAAATCAACATAAACAAAACTCTGTTCAAAAGAGTGTAACATCTGTTTAAGACAAAAGAACCACTATTTCACTAACCATTGTTTCACCACAAAAATCAAACACATCTACTGTTTCATCAAAACTCACCACTTTTTCACTAAAAACTCAGTTTCACCCAACAGAGGTTTCAAACATGGGTTTCCATCCATCTATTGACCAAATGTCAAACAAATGTTCTAACCACTGATTTGGTCACTCAAAAAGTCTGTTGAGCACAACAAAGGTTTCAAACAGATATTTTGAAAACATATCTTTTATATCTTCTTCAAAGGGTTTCCTTAAAGGGACTCACTTTCTGAATAGAGGTTTGCCATAACAAATAGCGACTAGCCACGTGAACTAAAAAGGTGACCATTGGCTATGGTGGCATCCCTGTTCCATTAACCCTATAAAATCCATGAGAAGCAGACTTTATATCTATCCTCCATTATTGTTAAAATTAAAGCATTTCAAAAGACAAAAACTCTGAATTTGCTTCCATCAAACTCTGTATTCAATCAAAAGATCATCTGTTTAATAGATTTTATAAAGATTTGAACTAAAGTCATCATGGCCTTCGAATTGAAAACCCCTCATAACTATTTACCGTATCTTGTAAAACACAGCAAGAACACGGACTTTCACTCCATCATCAATTCCTCAAAATACCTATACGTCCACACTGCTAACGCCCGCATCTATCTAACCACCCTTAGGGAATTTTGGGCAAATGCAAAAAATTTGCTTCAAAACAAAAAGCCATATCTTATCATTTCCATCATCGATAAAGAACATGTTGAAATTACTACAGAATCCATCTCCATTATGTTCAGACTACAAGATTTGGCAGGTATGAAAACTTTCCCCAAAAGTGACTTACCAAATGAGTTCATAGAAAGGGGCTATGCAGGTCAAATGGTGGGAGCAACACCATATAAATCAAGGTTCCCACCAGAAATGAAATATGTAAGAATGTGTTTGAATCAATTTCGATGCTCTTGAATGTACAATTGATTGCGTAGATCTCGTATCTTGTGCGGAATCCAACTACGAGAGTGGATTGAACAAGAACAAGAAAATTATAATCGGTTTCTATTAATTGTATGGAATTACAATACCACGAAACCACTTTGACAGAGTTTTCCCTCTCAAGCCAAAGTTCTATATCCAATGAACAAGACAAGCAACCTATTTATACTAGTTCCAGGTCCGCACGAAACATTCATCCACGGATCAACTTCTGATCAGATCTACAATTAATGCTGATGCACATGTGCGTCCGCACGGATCAACCAAAACCCTAATCTTGCATGTTGGTTTGTGCGGATCTGGCTTAGCGCACATCCGTGCGAACTGACTTATGCACCTTAATGTGTTTTACACTTCAACACCAAGTCTTGTTCTCTCTATTAGCTACGATACAACATATTTGACGTTCAAGCACGTGATTGATGGAAGCGATAGACATATGCATTCACAAAATATTTCTTCCATACCTTCTTGGTTTGCTTGACTGTAAATACCACTACTTTTAATGAAATTCCCCTAAAACTCAGTATCTGGGGTATGCTATTTTGAGAAATTCAAATCACAAGCTATCCCAGGCACTGTTTTTGGTTTTGGTAGCGAACTTAAAGGCAATCAAGAGAGGAACTGACAATCCCTTTCTAATAAATTCAAGGCAGTTAAGCTTTCAACTTAATAATGTTTTAAGACAAGAAAGTTTTGAATAAGGTGAAGTTCTTAAAAGTAACCATCTGTCAAATGAAACTTTTACCTGCATGATGACAAAACATTAAGAAATTGTTGGAGAGGAAAACATTTTACAAAATCAAGCAACAAATGTTACAACATCTGTTGTTGTTCCCACTACTCCTGGTGACCATAATGCACAACCCAACATTGTGGAGCCCACACCAGACATTTCCACACAAACCACTTCCATTCCAATCCCTAAATCCAAAAGAAAAACAAAAAAATGGATCTTTGGAGATTGAGATGACAGAGATACCTGTTGTAACACAAATGCAACTAACATCTGTTGTTACTTCCACACAATAGATGCAAACATCTCCACCTATCCAAACTTCTCACTCATCCTCACAAAAGGAGAGTGTTGTATGCACATGGTTACCGAATCAAGGGGAAGATGCTTGTCTTTCCACACCTCCACCCACTGAAACTAGTCCACATCACTTTATAAATTGCTTGATGCAATTGATACAACTGACTTGCACATACCTAGTTACTCTCAACAACAAATTACAAAGAGTACACTTCCACAAGTGACTAGGGCAAGTTCAGGGATCATTGATATCCATAAGCAGAGGATACAACATCTCCTACACAGGAAGGTATTTCAAGTGAACATACTCACAGTTGGACAATAGTTACATCATTAAGACCCCCTTGAAGGCAACACCTGTTGAGACAATAGTCTCCTTACCAGTTGGAAGTCCCCAGTACCAAGAAAAAGGGGCACCTGGTTCAAAACTAGGTATAACCACCTCAGGTGGGAATTCAAATGATCCTATTAACTTAGGTGATGGATTAAACTGTCCTGAATTGATGGAAAGAGTCACCAAATTGGAAACATCTATTGCAAAAATCAAAGACATGATGAAAATTTTGGTCCAAAACTCTAGAACTCCACCATCAAATGCATAAATTACAAAAGAAATGTGGGATCATGTTTAACCATACCTACACCTTCAAAAGCAAGCTGCAGATGAAAGATATTCTATGCAAGTAGAGTTGATACGCTAAATAGTGGATGCCAAGTACAAAGATACCCAGGCGGAAGTTAAAGCCATGAAAGACTTTATCTTTGAAAACACTGGTAAAACTCTCACTCTCCCTAAGTATAAAAATGACGCCAAAAGGGGGAGGAAGAATGCACGAGGAATCTCCTACCTCTAGTAAAAAAAGGCTGGAAAAACGCCTGACATTGCTGCACTTAAAAAGGCAAGACAAGAAGAAATTGCTAAAGAAGGGGATAAACAAAAGAAGGGGATAAACAAAAGAAGTGGGATACAAGGGAAGCTAACATGCAGATAACAGTGTAGATGATCATTGAAAGAAAGAAAATTCAAGATAACTAGGGTTCTTAAATATAGGTTCCAATAGAGGTTACACAAAGCACTGTTGCAACTATCGCAACCACTATCAGATAGCCAATCTGGGAGTACATATGTCTGCAGCTTACGTCCACGTATTGTGTCTAGATCTAATGTATTGTATTGTTGGAAATGTATGTTTGAAGGCCTTTTGCATGAAAGAGTCTTTTGTGTGAAAGGACCACAAATGACCCTTTCATACGAGAGGATCACTTCGTCCCTAGGAGCTTCATGCGATAGGCTGTTGCTATAAATAGGGGACTTAGGATTCTCATTCAAAAATGTTTTGGCATTTTGAGGGGTGACTCTGCCAAAACTTTTTCCTGGCTTTGTACTTGAATTTTATCAATAGAAACAATGTTCATTCAGTATATTCTTGTGTTTGTCATCATCATACAAGGATTCCGCACATGATATGGTGAACATCTGATCGGCCGGAGCATTCGAAGAACTGAAACGGTCCTCACAAGTGGTATCAGAGCTTGGAGGCTGGTTTTAGTGACAGAGAGCATAAGAATTCAGCCGAATTGAGCAGATTTGAAGACTATTTCACATCAATTCACTTCTATCTTCTACACTTTCTTCTTAAACTTCAAATTGACAATGAATTCATGGAGAAAATTAGCTAAAAATTGACTATATTGTGCGAATTCACATAATAACAAACCCTTGAACATTTCAGACCATAATTCAATCAAAATCAGTGAAAAATCTTGAAAATGTCAAAAACGTAACTTGATCTTAGAGAGGAAGGAACCAGTCGCATGAAACATACCCCTGTCGCACGTTTTGAGCTACCTTTCGCATGAAAGGACTGAATATTATTGTTTGAAATTTTACCTCTCACATGAAAGGATACCTTTTGCGCGAAAGAGTCTGATTGTATTTGATTTACAAAATTCTGAACCTTCCGCACGAGTGGCTATCCCACTCGCACGAAAGGCTTTAGTCCCTTTCGCCCAAAGACCTGTTTAACCATTTGTTTGATTTTTTCAGGTATTTTTCGCGTAATTCAAGTGTTTGAGAATGGAATCAGAGATTTATAACGCATTCGCAACTTTATCGACGACGATTATGGCCGAGAGTTTAAATCTTGACAATGCACTCAGAACGAATGTGAAACCACTAAAGTTACTTAGTATGGAAGATTATAACAGGTGGTGTAAGCGTTTTTGTAACTGGGTTCAAGCCAACGCGATGGAATGTTGGTTTTCGATACTCGAGGAGTATGCTGAACCAGTGAATGAACAGAATGTTAAGAAGTCGCTTATGAACTTAACTCAGCAAGGAAAAGAAGCTTTCATCCGCGAGAAGAAAATGATCAACTTCTTTCAACAATCAATAAAAGACGACAAATTTTCATTGCTTCAACACACCGGAACCGCGCACTCAATATGGATCGCATTGAAAATAAATATGAGGGCGGTTGGGAAATGATAAAGAGCAAGAAAGCACTGCTGAAAAAGGAGTTTGATATTTTTAACTACTTAATGGGTGAAACGCTAAAACAAATGATAGAGCATTATTGTCACTTGATTATAGAATTATGAAGGTTCGGTATTGAAAAGGATCGAGAAGAGATGGTGGATAAGCTCATTTATGCACTACCGAATGAGAATGACTGGTCTACATATGTGATGATAATAAAGAACAGTCGAGAGTACGAAACAAAGAGTTTAAACATATTAATCCAGAAACTTGAAAGTCATGAGCTAGAACAACGAAAGTTGACCAAGATGAACAATGCGGACATTCAACAGGACGTGAACTTGTATTATCATGGAAGCTTACCATCGAATGTTCAGAGTCCCAAAATTCAAACATCATTCAGTGCTGAAAACACATTTGGGTGACCACAAAGCAGTTCCTCTAGCAGTGGGTTCGGGTTTTCAAGTTCTTACACAAATCCGTCAACCCCAAACACTCAGTCATCTCATGCTTCGAACAATCATTCAAACCGAAACAATTCCAACCCGCATATCATTCAATGCAATATACCTGTGAACCTCAACAATTCACAAGGAATGAATGCAGATGCTGCTAAATAGCAAATGATTTTTTTTTGCATTTATCTTAGAATTATACTAAATTCTTGTTGCAGGAAAGATTGGAAACCTCAACATGACAAAGGAAGATTATGACCAAATTGATCTTAAGGAGATGGAATTGATTGATATTCGATGGTGCATGGAGAGTATCATCGGACGAGCTCAACGATTCATGGAAATAATGGGTCGACAGTGTGTAGGAGGTCCTGACACTAAACTTGGATTTGACAAATCCAAAGTGACCTGTTTCAAGTGTAAACAAAAGGGATACATCAAACGCGAATGTCCAAATCATGAAGTCGATGATAACGTAAACCTGTTTCATGATAACTACTACCGCAAAGCCAATATCACAGAAACAAGGAACAACCGCCAAACTTCAACAGACCTCAGATTGAACATGGGTCTACGAAAGAAAAGAGTATATCCCAAGTGATGGTGTGGCATTGCTGGCAGAGATAGTCGAAGAGATAGAATCAGTGGGTGAAGAAGTGGTTGAGGAAGCAGTTAAAGAAACTGAACCGGTTGTTGAAGAACTTCTTTTCACTGCTAATTACGATGCTTACGATGAAGAACTAGAATGTATTGTGAATGACAATATGTATTACGATTTTAAAACTATTATTCCTCTTGAACTAATTAGTTCATTTGCAGGTTTGTTCGAGAATCAAAGAAGATATTGCATAATATAGGATAATGAACCTAAGAAGAAACAAGTTGAGGAGATAATAGATGTGAACCAGGAGATGACAACTGAATACTTATCCAAGATTTCTGATCAAGCTATGATGGCAGATCTCAAAGAGGTAGCTAACCAAGCTAAATCAGCTGAGTCAGAGAAGAAGGTTGAGTCAAACTGTGAGAGTGTAGATAGTGAGACAGTGTTAAAAACTGAATCTGATGTGATAGAAACTGAGTCTAAAACTGAAACTCAGTGCAGGAAATGCATGGAGACATGTAGAGCCTGTACTGACAAAGATGAGATCATAAAAATGAAAACAGTAGAGCTCGCTGAAACAGAAAATGTTTTGAAACAAAAATGCGCAGAATTAGCTACAAAGGATGATCTTTTAAAAGAAAAATGCATAGAGCTTATTCAAAAAGAAAATGTTTTAAATCAAAAGATTGCTTGCGCAAAATGTTCTGAAAAAGATTTCGAATGTTGTTAAATAGAGAAACTGATTAAAGAAATAAAAGACCATAACAATCTGTTAGCTTATGATTATAAACAAATGA
The DNA here is from genome assembly GCA_030545235.1 of Helianthus tuberosus. Taxonomy (NCBI): domain Eukaryota; kingdom Viridiplantae; phylum Streptophyta; class Magnoliopsida; order Asterales; family Asteraceae; genus Helianthus; species Helianthus tuberosus. The sequence continues at coordinate 21,543,143 of CM060420.1, read as the reverse complement.
AAGAGGCGTATGACAGTATGAGCAGGAAAATCAATCAGTTCATTGATCTTTCTCGAGAAAACGATGCAACAATATGATGCTAAACGCAACTCTCTTAGATAAACAATCTGCTATCAATGAACATATTTATAAAATTGTTGAACTTAAACAAAAATCTCGAGAAAGCTCGAGAAAGCTGATTAGTTATTCCACCGCTCAATACGTCTTAGATTTTATCCTCCTGAAAACTACCGGGAAAGATGAGAATGGGGAGGATATCTATGGTCACGGGGATAATAGTGGTGTTGGTTATCACCGCGTTCCACCTCCGTTTCGTGATGGTTATGCTAGGAAGAAACCATCAGGGGTGAAAAAGGCATTAAACATCAAGTTAAAATCTGAAAAAACAAAAGAAGTTGATGTTAGAAGTGAAAAATTGCCCGAAAACATTTATGTCACATATGATAAAACTGAGAAAACTGATGATGTTGAATCTAAGGTTGTGAAAAATGTGGTTGAAAATATTTTTGAGAATGAAGATGAAACTGGTAGTGAATCCACGAAATATAAAAGTCCAAAAGAACATTTTGAAGATAAAGAATGTTATTTTAACAATTACATCCCAAAGTCCGGAAACAACTCGAATGATGATCCTACCTTAGTTATGTACAAGATGTGTGGATCTGACAAGTTGTATTCCGATGAAGAATTTCCAATTCAGAATGTCAATCTGGACAAAGTCGAAAGGGTTTTAAGATGGTTGAAGTGGATTTGTCAGAGGTTGAAAATTTGTCAGAGGTTGAAAATTTGTCAAAAAACAAAGAGGTTTAACAAAGATAAGGCTTACTACACCAAGCCCAGAAACTCTCATTTTCAAAACAGAAATAACAACAACAGAGGGTTCAGGTCAGGTAATGGTAGGTTTAATAAAAAAAAAAAGAGATTTTAGAAACCGGTGTATGTTCAGAAGATGAACTTTGTGCGTAGCCCAAGTTCCGAGAGTGACAAAGAATCCAACATTTACGGTCAATCAAATGAGGAATTCATTGCTCACCAAGAGAAACACAAACAGGCTGAGGGTACTAGTGTCGTAAATGACAACCAACGTGCATTAAATGTAATGAGGTTGGACATATTGCACAAAAATGTCCCAAACAAGCACTAAGCCTGCTTCTGTTCAAAAGAATAAAAGATCGGCAGATGTGAAACAAAAGGGTCCAATGTTTGCTCCTAAAGAAATTCTAGAACAACCAAACGAATCTAAAAACAATGACAAACCAGTTAAATCGACTTTTCAACTAAAAAAACAGGTGAGTCATCAAAACAAAATGCTAATAAAGATTCAAAGCCTTTTGTAAAGAAAAATGGTTTTCAGAAGCAAACTTAGATGCCTAAACAAGAAAAACCATATGTTGATGCAAAGAAGAAACAAACTTCTTCGACTGCACAAGTCAAGAAGTAATGTTCCAAAGATTATACAACCTTGTGAACCAAAGCATGTGACTCTACCCAAGACCGGCAAGGCTTAGGTATCCCTCTTTAAGTAATCACTTTCATTCATGTGCAGGGGCTCCCGATGTCACTTCTGTCAAAATGGATAGTGGACAGTGGAGCTTCTCGTCACATAACCAGGATGCTAGCCTTATTATATGATGTAAAATCAATTCGTGGAGGCTATGTAGGGTTTGCTGGTAACCAAGCTGGTAGAATAATCAGGGAAGGAACATTATCAAACGGCATGGTGTCTTTTGAGAAAGTTAACTACATTGCTGAATTAGAGAACAATTTGCTGAGTAATTCACAGATTTGCGATCGTAAGTTGACGACGCATTTTAACGACAAAGAATGTTTGATTCTCAAACCAGGGTTTGTAATTCCTGATAAGTGGATTTTAATGTGTGCACCGCAAGAAAACGACCTCTATGTCCTTGACATGAGTGTCGCAACCACAACGACAGAAGAAGCTCAGTGTTTCGTATCTAAGGCGACTGAGAAAGAGTCTGTACTATGGCTTAGAAAGATGGCTCATATTCACTTGAGAAAGATGAATTATCTAGTACACAAAAATCTGGTGGAGGGCGTGAATCTGAAAAACTTTCATCTGGGTGATGAATGTATTAGCTGTAAAAAGGGAAAACATACGAAGAAATCTCACCCGAGGAAGTTACCCAACTAAATAAAGTTGCCACCAGAACGACTTCATATGGATCTTTTTGGACCAGTGAACGTGAAAAGTATCTCCGGAGATTCATACTGTCTTGTTGTTACTGATGATGTCTCGAGATTCTCCTGGGTTATTTTTCTGGAATCAAAGGATGAAGTTTTCAAGAGTCTGATGATCCTGTTTAGGAAGCTCGAGAACCTGTACCACTTGCCAATTCACAGAATTAGAAGTGATAATGGTACGGAGTTTAAGAATAGCATGATGCTTGAAGTCTATAATGATAAAGGGATATTGCATGAGTTTAGCACTTCCCACACACCGCAGTAGAACGGTGGGGAAAAAAGGAAGAATCGGATGCTAATCGAGGCAGCAAGAACTATGCTAGTTGATTCAAAGCTCCCAGTGAGCTTCTGTAGTGAAGCGGTTGCCTCAGGATGCGATACCCTAAATCGAGTGTTAACTGTCAAAGAACATAAGAAGACGTGCTTCAAACTACTCAATCGATAGAAGCCCAATTTGAAATGGCTTGAACCTTTCGGGTCACCTTGCACGGCAATTGATCCAGATGGTAAATGTGGTGCAAGATCATTAGAAGGTGTTAGTGTTTTGGTCAAAAATTACCTAAGCAATTAAGTGATCAAATTAGTTAAGTGAGGTAGTGTGCTAGAAATATGTATGAAAAATGTGTTAACAAAATTGGATATGAAAACAGTTTCAGAATACAGCTCAAGATATAGAGCTGTATTTATGATCAAACAATGAGCAAAAATGTAAAGGTGGACACGTGATGTACGAGGAAAGCCCTTGATCAATCTAGATCGCCGGCATAAAACCTCGGGAGCTGACAATCGCAGCTGCCTTGTTCTTTTATTGCTTCAAATATCAGGATACAGTGCAGGATGTGGTGCGGATCAACTATGTGTTACAATGTAATTCGAATACAAGTGTTTGAGTGTGGTGTTTGCAGTGAGTAAAAGTGTATGAGAGTGTAAGTGAAAGATTGTGTGCCTTAAACTGATCCGCCCCCATCTATTTATAGTAAAGATAATGTAACAAACTATCCTAAACTTCCGGGATCCAGCGAATATTCCCACTCGAACGTTGAGGACCAAGTCTTTCGGGTTCAACGGCTTCCTCATAACAAATACGCCCGAGTCTTGAGGAGAAGAAGTCCTGATGACCGTTAGTAACTTACAGCCATTAACCTGCACGTGTTTAATTCACTCAAGATTATGATATCGCCCAGGATGTTAGCAATATCCCCGTCCAGTATCCTGGTCATAAATATACAAGTAAAAGCGGGATATTAGTCAGGATATGTATGCTTAGAAAATGAGCCATAACAATTGTCCCCAAATATATCGGTTGGTATACCAATCCAACGGATATATTTCAAAAGTTTCTCCTCTTATCTTAAGGCAATCAATACGACTAGACCCTTGAAATGACAGTGGTGCAACTTCTAAAGCATTATTTACTCTTTACCCCCCTATATTCAACCTATATTAACCGAGGGACTCCTTATTACGGTTACCCTTATCTTCAACCGGACATCAGGTAGTTTCATCTCTATCCTTCTTTTTTAAGTCTCTTTTAGTTTGCTCAATTTCTTTCAAGGCATCACGAACAAAATCTCGATCGGACCGACAGGCCTCAGCCCTCGTAAGTCAAAACCTTATCCGCAACCCATCAAAGGAAGTCTGCTGTTTTAACAATGCCGACATCGCTGCTCTTAAAGATTCCGGCGCCTTCCCCACCGGAACAGTCTTTCGCCCTTTTGATCGGGAAGCCCGATCGGACGCGTCATCTGACGAGTGGGTTTATTTCTTCGCCTACCCTTTCTCTCTTGGACTCCGGTACCCATTTCCACCCTTCATCTCTCGCTTTTTTGAACTCACCGGCCTTAGCTATGCTCAGATTATGCCAATGGTCTGGCGAGTCTTGATAGTGCTGGATCAAATCAAGTCTCGTCATTTTCCCAACCTGTTTATTGAAGACCTCCCTATAGCATACCGGTTGAGATCCCACGGCGATCACCGTTTTCTTCTGTTTTCTACCTCCAAGAACCCTTTGGTTCTTAAGGCCACCAAGAACGAGGATCGATGGCGACGAAAATTCTTTTTCGTAAAAAGAGACTCTATTGATAAGGGTTTCGATCTGCCGGTTAAATGGTTAACCAAGGGTAGGATTTAGGGTTTTAGGAATATCCCCAATTATATCCTCAAACTATATCCTACACTTATATCCTGACATTTTTATGCAGCGAACTTCAGAGATTTAGTGCCTCCCAGTGCAGAATCCGAATCCAAGATCGAGGAAATCTATCGACTTCCTGTCAGTGAAAGAACTTTCTCCCTGTCTCTCATAGATTCAAGCCAGAAATCAAGCTCAGAGATGTCTGGTAAGCACATTCTCAGTAGTTACATATATTATAAATCAATTATTTTTCAAAAGTATGATGAGTTCAAGAATATCTTCCCTCGTGCAGTACCGGTTGTCAACCTTGAAGGTTTCCAACTCGACGAGTTGGATTGCTACTCCAGCCTCGAACCCATCAAACAAGAATCCAAGCCAAAGTCGCCTGCTACACCAAAGCCTACCTCCTCGAAGACTGTTTCTGCTCCCAAAGGCCCTCCGGCATCCAGGACCCGGGCATCCAGCTCTCGGAAGAGAAAGGAGACGGACTCCCCAGCTGTTTCTGAAACATTCTCTCTCGAGAATCATGGGTTCAACGAAGCCACTTCATTCCTCAAACAGGTAGAATTTTCTTTTCGATATCCTGCACAAGTATGTTATTCCTTATCCTACTTATTTTTTCATCAATACCTGTGTCTTTATCGATAGGGTCTGGATCGTCTTATGCACTTGTATGAAGACGCCTGCGGGCTTAACAAGATGTTGGAGATCAAGCTGGAGAAAGCTGAAGCCACCATAGCCGACCAAGGAACCATTGCAGCTGCCAAATCCCAGCATTACGAAGACAAATATAAGGCCATGATCCAGGAGCACCAAGCTACCCTCCACAAAGCCAATGAGGATGCCCAAGCCAAACTAGATGCTGCCCTTCTCCAGTACCAGCGGAATATGAGTTCCTATCGGGACAGCCTCAAGGCATCCGTGGTCGTCTCTCTTCTCCAAGCCAGGATAAGGATGGCTTACGAAGCCAGGAATTTGGGCTTCGAATGCCCCTCCTGGGACATAAAGACTTGGGAGGCGAAACTAAAGGATCTTGGAGGTCATCCCGTTGCTCATCCTGCAAAGCATGCTGGGGAAGAGCCTTCTAAGGCGACAGAGGAAGTGGCCAATGCTGATGATGATGCCGAGAAGAATCCTGAGGCTGATGCTGGGGCGAATGCTGGGAAGGAGGTTGCTGATCAAGAAGGTGCCGCTTCTTAGGCGGCGAAGTGGGCGATGATGGATATACGTGCCAAGGTCGGAGCCCACTTTTAAATTTCATGGTTGTGGTTGTGTAAACAATTTACTTTTCCTGGCTTCGAACAATTTTATATTTCCTGCATTAGAACAATACGATGACCAAAGGTGGATGGGTCCTAGGTTTTAGGATGAAGCCCTTGGTCATCGATTAGTATAAATTGTTTTGAATGTGGTAACGATTGTGAGTGGACAGGTCCTGTTTTGAGATAGATCCTGCAACCGTTACACAAGTATGGTAAAAACTAATTGTGCTTTTGGCGGATGGGCCTTGGTTTAAGGTGAAACCAAAAGCACATGCTTTGACTTGTTAATAATATAACTATCTTTTGACTTCTTTGTTATTGCCTTGCATTACTTAGTGTAACTGTTAGCTTTGTAAAAATTTTGTATTGTTATCTTATGACAATATTCTGATCAATATGCTCAGCGATATATTGTAAAAACTTTTTATTAGATAGAACTTCCAAACATTCCTTCAACTTTGTAGAAAGTTTTTTAGAGAGTGAAAAACAATCTATCTTTCCTGTTTTGATAATACTTAAATGATCAAAGTTTCGAACTAGTATTGGTATCAAACATTTTGAGAAATATATTTTGAAAAGGATTTTGAGAATATATCAGGATATCTAACATAGTGTTAAAAACTTAAACGATGTTTATAAAGGGAAGATCATACCCGGAGTAGGATATAACCCTACTATCAAACCTCAATCTCTTTGCAACTTTTCCAATGAAGATGTCCCTTGTGTGAGATACTTAGCGCATTAGTTCCGAGCCTTATCCTTTGAACTTTACATCATTGCCTTGGTAGGAATGTCCCCTGTATACAATGTCTTCAAATTCTTAGAAACCTTCTGAATATCAGTTTCCATTGTTTAGGCAATTTTTCATGTCACAGGGGCAAAACCCAAGAATATACTGGAGACAAATTCCTTGTATCCTGGGGAAAATCCCAAATTTTCATGCGCTACAGGCGGGAGTGTATAAACTCCAAGACTTAGAAAGGTGAAAACCTTTAAACCTTAGAGAGTATGAAAATACCCTTTCGTGAGAGAGGGTGATCAATCCTCATATACCTTTAGGATTCAGGATATAGCCAACAGTAACGAAATTGTCAGCCACTTTTACATGGACTGGTCCCGCCACCTTGAACTATCCCTGAATAACTTGCGCTCCAGGCGGGGTGTCTAAACCCAATTCGGAAGAAAGGTGAATACCTTTAAACCTGTGAAGGGATCAGGATCCCTTGTACGTGAGAGAGGGGGCCAATCCTCTAATCTTCCGAAATATCCTGAGTGAGCATCCTGGAGCTATATCTCGAAGCATATACTGCAAAACATCCTTACACTAAGGTGGGTGTTAGGTTGGCTAACACCCCTCCGATGCTTAAGTCAGTATTGGGTTACAAAGAACAAATTAAACCAAACATATTTAAAAAAGGTAGAATTCATACCATCCTGAGTTAGAAACTAAATTCTAAACTCACTTGAAATAGAGCTTAAGGTGTATAGCATTCCAAGACCTCGGTAGCATATCCCCCTCCATATTCTTGAGTCTGTATGCTCCTTTCCCTGCTTCTGATTCAACTTCATATGGTCCTTCCCATTTTGGAGCTAACTTGCCATCGGCAGGATTAGTAGTATTCTGGAAAGCCTTTCTTAACACCCAATCTCCAACCTTAAATCTTCTGGCCCTAATATTCTTGTTATATGCCCTGGATATTCTCTGTTGATATGCTGCCATCCTTAGCCTTGCCGCATCTCTCTTCTCATCTATAGTGTCTAAATCTTGACTCAAGGCTTTAGGATTCTGCTCAGGATCACTTAGGGTAGATCTTGCCGTAGGTATTGTCATTTCCGTTGGAATCATTTCTTCTGCTCCAAATACCAAGGAAAATGGGGTTTGGCCTGTTGCATTCTTTATCGTTGTCCTATCAGCCCACAAAACAAAGGGTAATTCTTCTGCCTATCTTCCTTTTTTGGCTCCAAGCCTTTTCTTTAAGTTATTGACAATTATCTTGTTTGAGGATTCTGCTTGTCCATTTGCTTGAGGATGTACCGGAGTAGATGTGATCAATTTGATCCCCCAACTCTTGCAAAATTCAGTAGTTCTCTTGCTTATAAACTGAGAACCATTGTCACAGATTATCTCGGCTGGTACTCCGAATCTGGTCAGGATATTCCTCTTTATGAAGGATACTACTTCTTGATCTCTAACTTGAACAAATGCTTCAGCTTCAACCCACTTAGAGAAATAATCCGTCATTGCTAGCATAAAGACTTTTCCTCCCGGAGCTTTTGGTAGCTTTCCCACTATATCCATACCCCACTTCATAAATGGCCAAGGGGAAACAATAGGATATAATGGTTCAGCAGGTTGATGCAGAGAGTCAACAACTAGTTGAGCGAGTTCACAGTAAGTAAGTTCGTAATAGTAAGTTTGTTTCGTAATATGTGGCTCTACTAGGCCGATAGTATGTTCCATTAGTGGGGGCTTCCCATGTTTGCATATACACTAGACTATTTGTAACCATAAGTGTTCTTCTTAACCCGAGAACAGTGGTACGTACAAGCTTTACGTAGGTTTTACGTAAGTGTCCTTCTTTACCCGAGGACAGTGGTACGCGTGGGGTTTACGTAGGTTTTACGTAAGTGTCCTTCCTGACTCCGGAAGACAGTAGCATGTGTGAATTTACGTAGGTTTTACGTAAGTGTCCTTCCTGACTCCGGAAGACAGTAGCATGTTCTTGTTTACGTAGGTTTTACGTAAGTGTCCTGCTTTACCCGAGGACCATGGTAGATAGTCTAGTAACCGTGTAAGTACGAGAAATTGTTCAATCCCATCATTCAACCCATTCCCAATCCCCGGGAATCCCATGCCTTGGTAAAGAGTGTGAACTCACCTTGGTTTGCTCGGTATGCTAAAGTATGTACTCACAAGAAATCAGTCAAATCCTATAGTGTGCATGTATACTCAATCAGTACGTGTTTATAAAGTTTCACACGGAATCAATATCACATAGTGTGTTTGGAAATTAACATCATACATCACATAAACAGCTAATTCGTGTTCATATAATTCATGCGTCACATCTTTGATTTCACAATTTAGTCTAACATGGATATTAACATATTGAGAGGGTTAACAGCCTTAACGAAGTTAGCAATTTAACAAGATTTGTATACATAACAGAAATAACAGACCAACACTGTTAATTAACTAACATAATTAACTAACAGGTTTAACAACAGTTATCCACTTAACAGAGTGTCCTAAATGAATTCAACATAGTCCTAAATGAATTCAACATAGTAAATAAAGTTAACTGAGTTAATAAACTTAGCTCAGTTAATAGGCTAAGCCCAGTTACCTACTCAACAGAATTAACATACGTAACATCATTAATAGCTAAACAAAGTTAACACTCCAAACTGGAATAATAACTAATAGAGTAAATCAACTAACTGAGTTAATACCAACGGGGTTAACTAATTAACAGAGTTACAAGCTAATAGAGTCAACTAATTAATAGAGTTAACTGTTCAGAACACATATGGTCGAACTCCCATAGTAACGAAAACACATTTGGGCCGAAAACCAAGCCTGGGCCGAAGACACTTGGGTTTCCGTTGGGCCTAGGGTGTGACGAAAACCCTTGTGTTTTCGTTGGCACTTTCATCATCAACAACAGCAGGTTACGAATCCCTAAACCCTAATGATTATAAAACAATCATGCCGACACAATCATTCAGTCATAACAAGTCATCATCCCACATAGAATTAATATGATTATCATATTAATAGTTGGACATGCACTGAAATCTATCATGTAAACAATGGCCGACAACATTATTCAAATCATGTGCTTATCATCATTCAATCATTATGCAAACAAAATTGTCATTCCCCTCACAATCATCATCACATTACAGCCGATCTATAATACAAGCACAGTCATCTCTTGCTAGATTTACTAATACATCTAAACCCTAATATGCATGACAGTTCATAGACGATATATCAAACAATCACGTAAAGATCGAAACTAACCGCAACACAAGATAGAGCACAGAGACACAGAGATGTTCCGAGAGATTTTGTTGCCGTCGGTCTATTAGAGAGAGTCTAGGGTTTTTTTGAGAACTTCTCAGAACGGGTTGTGATCAGAATATTCATATAGTGATTCACTACTTGGCCTAAAGCCCAGTCTGATTTCGTCGGTCACAAAGTGGACGAAAACACTCAAGGTGTTTTCGTGAGTAAGTGTTTTCACAGGGGGGGGGGGGTTTCATGAGTAGGGGTATTGGCCAATAATCCATATTAACTATACAATACCACATAGCACAATTTACATTTACACTATTATCATAATGCACCCCAATTATAAAATATCAATCGCAATACGATTTAACATTTTACAAGTGTGCACGTTGCGAAATAAACCAGTCGTGTAACAAACATTTAAACCATTATCGTGCAATAAATGCGAAGACAGAATCTCAGGAACTCGAGTTGTCACATTATCCCCAACTTGAAAGAAATTTCGTCCCGAAATTTAGCACGTGGTTACTGAGGAAGCTAGTTGTGTTGCGTAGTTTACTGGTTTTCCTGGGGTGTCACATCATCCCCCCGTTGATTTGGAATTTCGTCCTGAAATTCGGTAGTAGCTTCAGCCTCAGTAGTGGTTGCACTGTTTCCGAATAACTGGGGATACTTAAGTTTCATTTGATCTTCTCGTTCCCAGGTGAACTCTGGGCCACGACGGGAGTTCCAACGAACTCGTACAAGAGGTATTCTAGTGTGCTTGAGGACCTTAACATCCCGGTCCGTGATTTCAACAGGTTCTTCGACGAATCGTAACTGTTCGTCGATAGTGAGCTCCTTCAAAGGAACTATGAGGGTCTCATCTGACAGTCACTTCTTCAGATTCGACACGTGAAATACGTTTTGAACTGCACTGAGTTCAGCTGGTAAGTTCAGTCTGTAGGCCACTTTGCCTATTTTCTCAATGATTTTGAATGGTCCGACATATCCCGGATTAAGCTTGCCCCGCTTGCCAAAACGAACCACACCCTTCCAGGGTGGAAACTTTGAGTAGCACTCGATCCCCAACCTGGAACTCGAGTGGTTTCCTGTCTTTATCGACGTATGCTTTCTGACGGTCACGAGCTGCCGCCAAGCGTTGTCGTGTCTGAGCGATCTTTTCTGTAGTATCAACTACGAGTTCTGGAACTGTGATTTAACTATCCCCCACCTCTGCCCAACAGAGAGGTGACCGGCATTTACGTCCGTACAATGCCTCGAATGGAGCGGCTTGAATGCTGGTGTGGTAACTGTTATTGTACGAAAACTTCACTAAAGGGAGGTGTTTTTCCCATCTATTTCCGAAATCAATAACACATGCCCGAAGCATGTCTTCTAGGGTTTGAATCGTGCGCTCAGACTGCCCATCCGTCTGAGGGTGATATGCTGTGCTCATGTCTAGCCGTAAGCCAAAAGCTTTGTGCATTGCTTGCCATAATTCTGAGGTAAAACGTGCGTCGCGATCAGAGATAATAGAGGTTGGCACCCCGTGCCTTGAAACCACTTCTTTTAAGTAGATGTCTGCTAATTTAGAGAACTTGTCTGTTTCCTTAATAGCCAGGAAGTGTGCAGACTTAGTGAGTCGATCCACGATCACCCAAATAGTATCATTCCCACGTTGGGATCTAGGCAGGCCAGTGACAAAATCCATGGAAATTTGCTCCCATTTCGATTGTGGTATCTCAGGTTGTTGGAGTGGGCCTGAAGGTTTCTGATATTCCGCTTTGACTCTCGCACAAGTCAAACACTTGCTAACGTAAGTAGCTATGTGGGCTTTCATGCTAGGCCACCAATATATAGTTTTCAAATCATGGTACATCTTATCTGAACCAGGATGTACTGAGTAGCGAGACTTATGAGCTTCATCCATTACAAGCTCGCGTAAGTTACCATAGAGTGGGACCCGGATGCGTCATGTTACATAGTAGGCGCCGTCTGCCTTTTGTTCTAACCGTTGCCTTGAGCCGCGTAGAGCTTCAGCCCTGACGTTTTCTGGTTTCAATGCTTCTACCTGAGCATCTCGTATCTGAGAAGGAAGACTAGACTGAATAGTGAGTTGCAACGCTCGTACACGCCTAGGTGTAGTATCCTTTCGACTGAGGGCGTCGGCCACCACATTGGCTTTGCCCGGATGGTACTTTATTGCACATTCGTAATCGTTCAGTAGCTCGACCCATCTACGTTGTCGCATGTTCAATTCTTTCTGCTTGAAAATATGCTCGAGACTCCTGTGATCGGTGTAGATGGTGCATTTAGTGCCATACAGGTAATGTCGCCATATTTGAGCGTAAAAACAACAGCTCCCAACTCTAAATCGTGCGTCGTGTAATTCCGTTCGTGAACTTTGAGTTGGCGCGAAGCATAAGCAATAACTTTATCCCTTTGCATCAATACACATCCAAGACCCTGAATTGATGCGTCGCAGTAAACCACAAAGTCGTCCGTGCCCTCTGGCAATGAGATAATAGGTGCGCTGCAGAGCCTATCCTTTAGGTGCTGAAAAGCTGTTTCCTGGGGATTACCCCAACGATAGGTGACACCCTTCTGTGTCAGTAGAGTAAGCGGCTGTGCAATCTTTGAGAAGTCTTTAATGAATCGTCTGTAGTAACCCACCAAACCCAAGAATTGGCGTATTTCCGTTGGTGTACGCGGTGCAGGCCAGTTCCTAATCGAGTCTACCTTGGATGGATCAACATGAATCCCATCCTTGTTCACCACATGGCCTAGAAAATTGTTGGACCGTGTCGTGACCCTAAACGATCAGTTGAGCAAGTTCATCATCACGTATAAAGGCGGAATCAATATACGCAACGTTACAGCAGCTTTCCTATTCAAATCCTTCACTTTATTAGCTTTCTGAGATAATTTTGACAGAGTTTCGGTACCATAACAATGACCTAATCTCGCTCCTACGTACATACAAATGAACACATGTTTGGGTATTTATAGTCTTGTTAATTTCGCTTCAATGACCTTGCCATATAAGCGAAATCAACATGAATCTGATTTCGCTTTTATGTCAAGTCCATTAAAGCGAAATCAATAAGTCCCTTAAAGCGAAATCACCCTAATATTATGTACATTAAAGCGAAATCATGTATAAAACCCTAATTTTGACTTTTAAGATCCAAACTTGACTATCTTTGACTTAAGACTTGATGAAGATGCAGTCAACAGACATTCTCGTGCATCAACAGACTCCCCCTTGGATGTTGACGTAGTCTTCAGATCCTGAGTCTTCAGTCTTAGTCTTTTCTTCAACTCTCTGTCTTTTCATCAAAAGCACTCTATCTTCATACTCCCATATGTTGTTGATCCAGACTCCCCCTTTCACAGACTCCCCCTCTCAATATGCTGAATCTGAGATATCTGGTTCAAGCTTTGACAAATAGCTTCCGTTGGGAATAATGAAATCCAAATCTGTTACTCAACCAACAAACATTACAATTCTATCTTTTCAATCACAAACTTAATCAGTTTTAGAAATCCACTCAAGTATTCAGGTTCAAGTTAATGACCCTGATCACTTGATTAATCTACCAAGTCCAAATTAATGACCCTGGTTGATTATTTGACGAATCAAACTGATTTTGAAAACATTTTCTAAAAAAAAATAACAAGTATCAAATTAATGAACTTGTGTTTGACTTTTCAAACAAACTTCATCAAAGATAAGCTCTCCTCATTCTTCAGTCCAGAATCTCCTGTATCTGCTTCAAACATCTGAGAATCCAACAATCAACTCTCCACTTTGGTTTGTCGGAAAATAAAGCAGAAATAAAATCTTTTTGGATTTTATAAAGTGTTCTAAACTAAGAAATGAAATACAGAAAACTTAAATTGCATAAAGTAAACAAAGTAAACTATTTACAAACATATTTTTGGTGAGCGTGTTAGGGAATCATATCAGCTTTTCAGACAAATCACAAGTACCGTTAAGCTACATTTCATACTTAGATTTAAACAATTCACCTCGATTGTCGATATACTGATCCATCTTAAATTCTCACACAAATTTCAATCTACTCAGGATATGATTTAGATGAATTAAGAACTTAGATCATTCATGTGTCCCACCTCTTGAATATACTCCCGTATCCAGAATCCCAATAATCAGTCTTACATGTGAGAATACTACAATGATATCTGTATATAATTTAGGTATGCGAGGGCCGAGGGATCTCAGATCGATACTTCCGTATACGCAGAGAGATATCAGCTTCGACTTTTCGGTGTGTCCCCTTTAGAGGATCTTTTTGCATACAACAGCAGCATTTATCAATTTTATTGTTTCAGCATGCTGAGGGTTTAATGCTGTGTTTCAAGCATTGCAGCAAGTATTAGCCAGGGACTAGGTCAGAACTACCGTTCAGCAGAAGTCCCGGAATAATACCCCAAATATCATAGAGTATAAAGACCTAGTATATCAGATTACGAGACCTTTCAAACGAGATTTCAGGGGTTACCTATATATCCAAGTAGTGTTCCCCACGAATTCACAAGTTTGAATTTTAGGTTTATATCCCGAATAAATCTACTAAATGTGTGAAAACCTATCGACACATCATCAGTAAGATTGTTTAACTCTTTTAATCTATCCAAATCTTTAGCATACTGTGATCGTCTAGCTGATGTACTATCATTTTCCCTATATACACAAGCTCTTTTTCATTTTATCATGTTTTTGTATTTTTGCATTTTTTACTTGTTTTGGTATTTAGGGGGAAACACTCTTTATCAGTGAAGTGAGTAGTATACTGATTGTCACAAATCTGCGAGATACTAAGCAGATTGTTCTCCAGCTCAGTGATGTAGTTAACTCTCTCAAACGTCACAATCCCATTGGATAACGTTCCTTCACCTACAATTCGACCACCTTCATGACCAGCAAATCCCACATAACCACCATTGATATTCTTCACATCATACAGCAATGCAGTTTTTCCTGTCATATGTAAAGGCGGAATCAATATACGCAACGTTACAGCAGCTTTCCTATTCAAATCCTTCACTTTATTAGCTTTCTGAGATAATTTTGACAGAGTTTCGGTACCATAACAATGACCTAATCTCGCTCCTACGTACATACAAATGAACACATGTTTGGGTATTTATAGTCTTGTTAATTTCGCTTCAATGACCTTGCCATATAAGCGAAATCAACATGAATCTGATTTCGCTTTTATGTCAAGTCCATTAAAGCGAAATCAACAAGTCCCTTAAAGCGAAATCACCCTAATATTATGTACATTAAAGCGAAATCATGTATAAAACCCTAATTTTGACTTTTAAGATCCAAACTTGACTATCTTTGACTTAAGACTTGATGAAGATGCAGTCAACAGACATTCTCATGCATCAACAAAAATGGACTTCACGAAGCCAGAAGTCGCATTTTGAAAACTTGGCGTACAGTTGTTCCTTTCTAAGAAGTTCCAAGATAAGTCATAGATGCTGCTCGTGTTCCTCCTGACTCCTGGAGTAAATCAGAGTGTCTTCGATGAAGACGATCACAAACTTGTCTAAATAAGGTTTGCACACTCTGTTCATAAGATCCATAAAGACAGCAGGCGCGTTCGTTAGCCCGAATGGCATGACTAGAAACTCGAAATGGCCGTAGCGTGTTCTGAATGCTGTCTTAGAGACGTCCTCATCCCGGACTCTCAGCTGATGGTAACCTGACCTTAGATCCATCTTGGAGTAGTAGCTCGACCCTTGCAACTGGTCGAATAAATCATCAATACGCGGCAGAGGGTAGCGGTTCTTCACCGTCACCTTGTTGAGTTCGCGGTAATCTATGCACATCCTGAAGGTACCGTCCTTCTTTTTCATGAATAACACCGTAGCTCCCCAAGGCGAAGAGCTAGGACGAATAAAGCCCTTATCCAAGAGCTCTTGTAGTTGCTTCGATAGTTCTTCCAATTCTGATGGAGCTAAGCGATACGGTGCGCGAGCTATAGGTGTTGCCCAGAACTATAGGGATGAGGTCGATAGAAAACGTCTGACCAGCGAGGATAAGATTACAACCCTGAACTATGAGTGGCCTCTAGACTTCTACCATTAGCTAACACTACGACATGTTTGGTGTTCAAGGGAGTTGGTGCACGTTTTAACATTTGACTAACTTTCAAGGACATATAACTGGTATCCACACCCGAATCAAACAAGACAGTAACATAAAATTCGTCGAGAAGAAACTTACCCATTATTACGTTAGGATCGTTCCTTGCGTCACCCTGACCAATCACGTACATGCGGCCCCGGCGTCATTGTTTCCATTGTTTTCCCTAATGCTATCCCCATTGTCGTCCCTATTTCCATGGTCGTGGTTCTGAGTCTGGTCCTGGTTTATTTGCGGACAATGTCTCTTGTAGTGATCTTTAGCATCACACTGAAAATATCCTTTAAAACTCAGTTGTTGCTGCTGATTCTGTGGAGATTGAGGCGGTCGTTGCTGTTCTTGAGTTACAGGACGTGAGCTTCGACAATCCTTAGCTTCATGACCTATCTTGAGACACCTCTGACAATGACCCTTGTTGCACTGACCGCTGTGGTGCCTATTGCATCTATTACACTTTGGATGATTTCCTCGATATCCACTCTGCCCACGACTACCAGAAAATTGCTGACTGGGAGTCTGGTAGTCATCTATCTTTTGCTGCTGCGCCAGAGGCTGAACCGGAATTAATCCCTTGCTCAGGTTTCCATCCCACTTGCGTTTGTTGTCACTAGAAGCACATGTAGTAGCAGCTTTAACACGTTTCGGTAGTTTGTTTTGCTCTACTGCCTGGTCTGTGAGACGATGAGCAAGCCGAGTGACTTGCTGGATAGTGCCAAGATTAGCTGCGGTCACATGACTCTGAATTTCGGGCACCAGACCCTTGAGATACAGCTCGATGTGTTTGGTGGCAGGGTCTACCATAGTGGGACAGAATGTGGCTAATTCATTTGATCTCTTCGTATAAGCCTCAATTTTAGACCCCGCCATCTGTAAGTTGAGGAACTCCACCTCTAGTTCGTGGATGTCTTCCCGACTGCAAAACTCTTCCTTAATTAGGTCCTTGAACTCGTTCCAGGGGGTGGCATTAGCAGCTGCCAGCCCTAACATTTGAACCTGTGCTTCCCACCAGGTTAATGCAGCACCTTCGAGTGTTCCAGTAGCAAACTTTACTCTACGAGAATCAGGGCAATCACGCACCTCAAAGTCAGTTTCGAGCCTTTCGAACCAATGGAGGAGGCCTACAACTCCCTCAGTACCACTGAAGGTACTAGGTCGGCAATCCTTGAGATTTTTGAAGGTGCAAACAGGTGGCTGAGCGTCTTGACCTATTGTGTATAAGAATAGGACAAGGTTAAACACAAGAGTTGGTTTAGGAGTGTAGGATCTAAAGATCCTAGTTACGACTGCAGGGTATACCTCCTGCTTGTATGGCTGCAAGTGCTGCAGCAACTCGTTCGTTAATGAGAGCCGTCAACTGGGCTTGAGTCAAGTTGATACGTCCGGCCATGATCTTCATAGCAAATGCAACATAAGTGAGAGAGGTTCACGAATAGTGCGATAACAGAAGAGAGTAAGCACACAAGTGTTCTCGAGCAATAACGAATAGTAGACAATGTAATCTAAGCATACCACGAGCAAAGTTCTATGTAATTCTAGCATGTAGGAAATAAACATAAACCTTATTACCTAGGATGTTGAGTCTTGCACGTGGAGCGAGGCGTCGTTGTGGATCGTTGAGCACTGTACTGGTTATAGTCTGGTTTTAATAAAAATGTTTTTCCCTTATTAAAACCGAGTTCTCTATAACCAATGGCTCTGATACCAATCTGTCACACCCCCAAAATCCACATGCGGAGTATCACCGCTTGGGAGCGTGACTGACCAGGATCAAGCCACCAATCATATTGAACATGCAAGTAATAAATAAAAGTGTTTGTAATTCAACCAAACCAATATGAAAGGTGTTCAAAACATAAGTGCAATATCAATGTTTAGCGGAAGCATATGAGTAAAAGCCCAACATAAATAAAGTATGTAATGTCATAATGTTTAATTAAGCATTCACGATCCTTGTCCACAACGACCGCGCCTCCCAGTGCAAGCTCCATGTATACCTAACGACCTGCAAGGCATGTAACAGAGAGTCAACAACTAGTTGAGCGAGTTCACAGTAAGTAAGTTCGTAATAGTAAGTTTGTTTCGTAATATGTGGCTCTACTAGGCCGATAGTATGTTCCATTAGTGGGGGCTTCCCATGTTTGCATATACACTAGACTATTTGTAACCATAAGTGTTCTTCTTAACCCGGGAACAGTGGTACATACAAGCTTTACGTAAGTGTCCTTCTTTACCCGAGGACAGTGGTACGTATGGGGTTTACGTAGGTTTTACGTAAGTGTCCTTCCTGACTCCGGAAGACAGTAGCATGTGTGAATTTACGTAGGTTTTACGTAAGTGTCCTTCCTGACTCCGGAAGACAGTAGCATGTTCTTGTTTACGTAGGTTTTACGTAAGTGTCCTGCTTTACCCGAGGACCATGGTAGATAGTCTAGTAACCGTGTAAGTACGAGAAATTGTTCAATCCCATCATTCAACCCATTCCCAATCCCCGGGAATCCCATGCCTTGGTAAAGAGTGTGAACTCACCTTGGTTTGCTCGGCATGCTAAAGTATGTACTCACAAGAAATCAGTCAAATCCTATAGTGTGCATGTATACTCAATCAGTACGTGTTTATAAAGTTTCACATGGAATCAATATCACATAGTGTGTTTGGAAATTAACACCATACATCACATAAACAGCTAATTCGTGTTCATATAATTCATGCGTCACATCTTTGATTTCACAGTTTAGTCTAACATGGATATTAACATATTGAGAGGGTTAACAGCCTTAACGAAGTTAGCAATTTAACAGGATTTGTATACATAACAGAAATAACAGACCAACACTGTTAATTAACTAACAGAATTAACTAACAGGTTTAACAACAGTTATCCACTTAACAGAGTGTCCTAAATGAATTCAACATAGTAAATAAAGTTAACTGAGTTAATAAACTTAACTCAGTTAATAGGCTAAGCCCAGTTACCTACTCAACAGAGTTAACATACGTAACATCATTAATAGCTAAACAAAGTTAACACTCCAAACCGGAATAATAACTAATAGAGTAAATCAACTAACTGAGTTAATACCAATGGGGTTAACTAATTAACAGAGTTACAAGCTAATAGAGTCAACTAATTAATAGAGTTAACTGTTCAGAACACATATGGTCGAACTCCCATAGTGAAGAAAACACATTTGGGCCGAAAACCAAGCCTGGGCCGAAGACACTTGGGTTTCCGTTGGGCCTAGGGTGTGACGAAAACCCTTGTGTTTTCGTTGGCACTTTCATCATCAACAACAGCAGGTTACGAATCCCTAAACCCTAATGATCATAAAACAATCATGCCGACATAATCATTCAGTAATAACAAGTCATCATCCCACATAGAATTAATATGATTATCATATTAATAGTTGGACATGCACTGAAATCTATCATGTAAACAATGGCCGACAGCATTATTCAAATCATGTGCTTATCATCATTCAATCATTATGCAAACAGAATTGTCATTCCCCTCACAATCATCATCACATTATAGCCGATCTATAATACAAGCACAGTCATCTCTTGCTAGATTTGCTAATACATCTAAACCCTAATATGCATGACAGTTCACAGACGATATATCAGACAATCACGTAAAGATCGAAACTAACCGCAACACAAGATAGAGCACAGAGACACAGAGATGTTCCGAGAGATTTTGTTGATGTCGGTCTATTAGAGAGAGTCTAGGGTTTTTTTGAGAACTTCTCATAACGGGTTGTGATCAGAATATTCATATAGTGATTCACTACTGGGCGTAAAGCCCAGTCTGATTTCGTCGGTCACAAAGTGGACGAAAACACTCAAGGTGTTTTCGTGAGTAAGTGTTTTCACAGGGGGGGTGTTTTCATGAGTAGGGGTATTGGCCAATAATCCATATTAACTATACAATACCACATAGCACAATTTACATTTACACTATTATCATAATGCACCCCAATTATAAAATATCAATCGCAATACGATTTAACGTTTTACAAGTGTGCACGTTGCGAAATAAACCAGTCGTGTAACAAACATTTAAACCATTATCGTGCAATAAATGCGAAGACAGAATCTCAGGAACTCGAGTTGTCACACGACCTGCCCCCAGTATGGTTACCACAATCCCCTTCATGTATATCCTGAAGTACTTCTTTGGCTTCAGGATCCTCCAAGAACCTCAAATACGGTCCTGCAAGAGATTTCTTGTATAAAATATTATTTATAATAGTGAATCGTGATACCTTCATCCTAAATGCCTTAGGATTTTCATTTCCAGGGATGTGTCCTTCTTTGAGATATCTCATAATTGGAGCCGTCCAGGATTTAGGATCATGTTCAGGATATTCCGCTCCGGGATCCCGAATCCCCGCTACTTCTTTACCCCAAGGATTCGTTGCAGGATATAAGACATGTAATATTGGTATTTGGGTCCCTTCAGGTATCCTAATCGAGGATCCCAAATTTGCTAAGGCATCCGCTTCAGCATTATCCTCCCTTGGTACCTGTTCAAGTGTAAAAACATCGAAATATCCTGCTAATTTTTTGAGAATATCGAGGTATTCAATTAATTTCTCACCCTTAACTGCATAGGATCCATTAAAATGGTTAGTAATTAACAAGGAGTCAACATATATTCGCAAATTCTTGATACTCATGCTCTTAGCCAATTCTAATCCTGCAATTAAAGCTTCATATTCTGCCTCATTATTAGTAGCAGGAAATTCACACCTAATGGTCTGGGGTAATATGTCCCCCTGTGGCGATTTTAGTAGTATACCTAAACCTACACCTCTTATATTGGATGCACCATCAGTATACAACGTCCAGGATCCTGAAGATTCTACTAACTGCTGAACTTCTAGGTCTGCCTCGTCCTGAATGTCACTACTGAAATCAGCCACAAAGTCAGCTAAAGCCTGAGACTTTATGGCATTTCTAGGTTCGTATACTAAATCATAAGCACTCAACTTTACTGACCACTTGGCCATCCTGCCTGACATCTCTGGTTTCCTAAGCACATTTTTGACAGGATAATTCGTTTTAACATGGATCCTATGTGTTTCAAAATAATGTCTAAGCTTCGTCGATGCCATAACTAGAGCTAATATCAATTTTTCTAAATGAGAATACCTAGTTTCGGCATCTAACAAACTTTTACTAACATAATAAACAGGATATTGCTGACCTTCATGGTCTTTTATAAGAACGGCACTTACAGCATTCCCTGATACAGCAAGGTATATGGATAATGGTTCACCATTTTCAGGCTTCATCAATAGAGGTGCGGTTGAGAGATATAGCTTCAAATCCTGCAAGGCTGCTTCATGCTTTGCTCCCCATTCAAATTTCTTATTCTTCTTGAGGATATCATAGAATTCCTTGCATTTTTCTGAGGATCTTGAAATAAATCTATTTAAAGCTGCTACTCGGTCTGTCAACCTTTGTACGTCCTTCATATTTGAGGGTGATTTTATATCCAGGATAGCTTTGATCTGCTCTGGGCTTGCTTCTATCCCCCTTTTTGTCACCATATATCCAAGAAACTTTCCTGCCCCCACTCCGAAATGGCATTTAGCAGGATTCAGCTTCATGTTGTATCGATCCAGGATATCAAATGCTCCCTTGATATCCTGGAGATGATCCTCAGCCTTTTTAGATTTCACCACCATATCATCGATATATACCTCCATGGTGTCCCCCAGCTTATCCTTGAACATCATGTTTACCAATCTCTGGTATGTTGCACCTGCATTCTTCAAACCGAAAGGCATAGCAGTATAGCAATATATACCTGTTGGTGTCATGAAAGCAGTATCCTCCTGATCCGAAGGCTCCATTTGAATCTGCTGAAATCCTGAGGATGCGTCCATGAATGTTAACATCTCATGTCCAGCAGTAGCATCTACCATTGCATCGATATGAGGGAGAGGAAATGGGTCTTTAGGACAAGCCTTGTTCAAGTCCGTGTAGTCTACACAGACTCTCCATTTTCCGTTTTTCTTCTGTACCACAACTACGTTAGCTAGCCATCTTGGAAACTTGACTTCTCTGATCATCCTGGACTTCAACAACCTTTCAACTTCCTCTTGGATAATCGCATTCCGCTCAGGAGCAAATTTTCTTCTTTTTTGTTGAACAGGCTTGAATGATTTGTCAATTCCAAGCTTGTGAGTGATAATGTCTTTGGATATGCCTGTCATATCCTCATGCTTCCATGCAAACGTTGACATCCTGCATTTCAAAAAGTTAGTTAACTGTTCTTCAATATCCTGAGGGATACTGGTTCCTACGAGCACCGAGATATCAGGATTATCTTGATCCAGGATGATTTTCTTCACATCCTGCTCCGAATCCTCCACAATATCCTGGGCCCGCATCTTTAATTGCTATGCTGTACTAGGCTTAGTTGAGGATTTCATTGAGGATGAGTAGCATTCTTTCGCTTCCTGTTGATCACTCTCCACCTTGACAACCCCCCAAGGAGTAGGGATTTTGATGCATTGGTGATATGTTGATGGCACAGCCTTCATATCGTGAATCCATGGTCTTCCCAGTATGATGTTATAGCAGGATAAGGAGTCCATCACACAGAAGCGTTGTATTGAGTTGACCCCTTCAACATATACTGGTAACTTTATCTCCCCTACGGTATTTCTAGCTTCTCCACTGAAACCAACAAGCACAGTGGACTTCGAAGTAATGTCCATCGGAGATACTTTCATCCTCTTCAACGTTTCCAGCTGAATTATATTGACAGAACTGCCGTTGTCTACCAGTATCCTGCGTACAAAATGGTTAGCCACATATAATGTTATTACTAAAGCATCATGGTAAGGATCCTGAACAGTATCCCTGTCATCACTATCGAAAGTGATCACTTTATCAGTTGTGAGGGTAGTCATCCTGACTGGTCTGTCCCCTCTCTCACTCTTAGCTTCCTTTGCATGTCTCTTGGCCGCCGAATACGAAGTCCCACAAATGTCAGATCCTCCTGAAATAAAGTTAATTATCTTGGCATCTGCTGGGGGTGACGCTGCTCGTTCAGGATCCTTCTCGGGATCCTTCCCTTTATTCTTCTTTTTTCCCAGCAATTCCTTAAGATACCCCTTGCTTAACAGGTAGCTTATTTCTTTCCTTAAAGCAATGCAATCCTCGGTCATGTGTCCGAAGTCTTCGTGGAAGGCGCACCATTTGGACTTATCCTTCCAATCAGCTTTCTGCTGGTTCTTCCGAGGCCACCTAGCTTTGTCTCCTAAGCCCTGCATAGCATACATTAATTCAGGTATATTAACAGAAAAGCAGTATTCAGATAAGTCAGGATATTCTTCAGGATCCTCGTCTTCAACAGCATTCACTTTCTTGTTATCATTTCTGCCATATGGCCTGGAGCGATATGGCTTATACGAGGTCTCCGATTTCCTGTTACTTGATTCATAGGTTGAGGTAGAGTTCATCCTCTCCTGCATCTTCTTGTCATCTTCCAGTCGGATATATCTCAAAGCCCTGTTACGAGCTTCGTCGAGATTCCTGCAGGGGTTCATTACAAGATCCTGATAAAACTGAGAATCCTTTTGTAACCCCATCTTAAAAGCTTGCACATCTGTTGCAACATCAAGATGTGGGATATCCAAGGATTCTCGACTGAATTTGTTCACATAATCCCTCAAGGATTCCTGAGGCCCTTGAGTTATCCTGTAAAGATCACTGGTTAGTTTCTCAAAACTCCGACTACAAGAAAATTGACTGTTAAATAAATTAACCAAATGAGCAAACGAAGTAATTGAGTGAGGAGGAACGTTCAACAGCCATTTTAAGGCTGATCCTGTCAGAGTAGAACCAAATCCCTTGCATAAGCATGCTTCCTTGAGCTCCGGAGGGATAGGGTTAATCTCCATTCTTTCCCTATACTGGGCAATATGCTCTTCAGGATCCGTAGTCCCATCATACAGTTTCATGTTGGGAGTCTGAAATCTTTTTGGGATTTCAGCATCACAGATAGGATATGCAAAGCGGGATATCCTGTGGCTGTCTTAGGATACTTCCGGAATTGGCTGGACTACTCCAGGTACACTGGATATCGTCTCCTTCAATTTCTGGAGCTCCCTGGTAAATGTTGACGTCATACCTGCATCCTGCAAAGAGCCATTGTTGTTAGTAGCAAGAATATTATTATTTGACACATTACCGTTCTGAGGATTTTGGCCATATCCTGAACTTCTCACAGTCGATATCCTGACCGAAGAGGGTATCTCAGGGGTATGATTCTGAGAATGGCTTGGGACGATATTCCCCCTATTATCCTCAGTGTAAACTGCGGAACTGAAGTTCAAAGCCCTGGGCTGTATAGGAGTGACAGTTTCTTCAGCGGGTCTACTCGAGCTAGCTTTTAAGAGTTGTATTTCTCTTAACAGCATTTGGTTAGTCTCCTGTTGCTGCCTCATTTGTTCCTGCACAGTTCCAAATAAAGTCAAAATTTCATCGTTAGAGGCTAAAACGGGAGCAGATCCCTGGACACTCCGAGTAGGGATAACATCTTGAGGTTGTGAAGAAAACGGCATCCTTGGAGGAGGTGGTGGAAGCACCGAACCAGTGGTAGCAGAGGTTGTAGCAGACATAGTGGAAGAGCTCATGTTTGATCTTGAGGCCATTGTAAACAATGTGGCAAAAAGTTTAGAAAATAGAAAACCGATTAATGATTTTGCAAAGATTTTTAGTAAAAGTAGCACCACTTGCCCCACGGTGGGCGCCAAATTGTTTTGGTCAAAAATTACCTAAGCAATTAAGTGATCAAATTAGTTAAGTGAGGTAGTGTGCTAGAAATATGTATGAAAAATGTGTTAACAAAATTGGATATGAAAACAGTTTCAGAATACGGCTCAAGATATAGAGCTGTATTTATGATCAAACAATGAGCAAAAATGTAAAGGTGGACACGTGATGTACGAGGAAAGCCCTTGATCAATCTAGATCGCCGGCATAACACCTCGGGAGCTGACAATCGCAGCTGCCTTGTTCTTCTATTGCTTCAAATATCAGGATACAGTGCAGGATGTGGTGCGGATCAACTATGTGTTACAATGTAATTCGAATACAAGTGTTTGAGTGTGGTGTTTGCAGTGAGTAAAAGTGTATGAGAGTGTAAGTGAAAGATTGTGTGCCTTAAACTGATCCGCCCCCATCTATTTATAGTAAAGATAATGTAACAAACTATCCTAAACTTCCGGGATCCAGCGAATATTCCCACTCGAACGTTGAGGACCAAGTCTTTCGGGTTCAACGGCTTCCTCATAACAAATACGCCCGAGTCTTGAGGAGAAGAAGTCCTGATGACCGTTAGTAACTTACAGCCATTAACCTGCACGTGTTTAATTCACTCAAGATTAGGATATCGCCCAGGATGTTAGCAATATCCCCGTCCAGTATCCTGGTCACAAATAAACAAGTAAAAGCGGGATATTAGTCAGGATATGTATGCTTAGAAAATGAGCCATAACAGTTAGGAAACTTCTATGTAAGTATTGAAGAAAAAAATGATTAACCTGATCATATGCTGAAGATATAGTCAAGAAAAGATAAATAAAAAGGTACCTACAAGATAACAGGACAAAGAAGAAAAGAAAGACACATCTTCAATAAATATCAGGAAGTGACCAAGACAAAGAAAGCGATCAGAAAAGACCATTATGATAAGTCTGATGATAAATCTAGTATTAATCATCAGAATCTGGTAACTCTGATCATCATAATTTCTGATGATCAATCTCAACAGAATTCTGGTAAGCTGGTCATCAGAATTTCTGATGAACCAACTTGTCTTGAAGATAAGGCCCTGACACAATTTGGAAAGTAGCAAGTTGACATCCACGGATCAATGAATATGCCATCTTGTACATAAGTTTATATTCTGATTTGTATGTATCTTCATCATACCATAACATTTTCATTCTCTTATGATCAATAAATCATTATGCAAGCTTATGTACAATCATCTAATGTACATTACTTCATCATCATCATCCAAGATTAAATACACTCATCTTATATTTATTATGATCTTTTAACCTATTCAAAGCTTAATCCTTGTTCAATCATTCATCAATCATTGAAATCATCAAATGCATGTAACATCTTTAACATCTATGAACATGCAAACAAACCCACATTTTTCATATACGTATACATACACATTCGGCCATATATACATACATATAACATTCAAAATTTCACTTTTTCTTGTATTTGTTTCAAATAACAAGACTTTTATTATGACATTTTTATGAAAACCTTTTTGATTTGAACATGCATACTTTCCAAGATTCTTATAAATCAAAATCAATTAATCAATCAAAACACAAACTTTAACACATATGCACATATATTTCGGCCATATATACATACATACTTTTAATGTTATTTCAAACAAAATCCAAGACACCATCATCACTTCAATCATACATGCTTTCATATATATCATCTTGATCATTCAAACAATCACCTTTCAAGAATCTTTTTAATCAAAACTCAAAACACAAACTCTAATCCATACACATACACCTACGGCTCATACATATACACACATATATTCTCATTTTAATTTTAATAAAAATCATTTGTTGTTTGCTTTCCAAGAGTTGTGAGAATCCAAGTATTTGAGAATCATGCTAATCATCATCAAGAAACAAGTTTAAAAGTGATAAAAGTTTTATACCTTTCAAAAACAAAAGTGGGTTTTTGATGAGATTCTTGATGAAACAAACTTATTCCTCCTTGAAATCACCTTGGAATCACTTTTAATTCTTCAAACCGACTTGAAACTAACTTGAAATGGCCATGATCTTCAAAGAAATGAGTTTGAATTTTTGAAAGTGTGTGTTTGTGTGTGTTTCGGCTGTGAGTTTCAAAGAAAGAAGAAGAAAGAATTTGTAAAGTTTGTGTTAGTGCATGGAATGTCTGTTGACTTCGTCTGCATTAAGTCTTGTGTCTAGATAGGTTGAATGATCACACAACAGGGTCTTGATTAGGGTTTTTATGTGTTTATCAAGTAGATTTCGCTTGAGAGTGATTGTGGTTGGTTCAAGCGAAATCAACATAGATGATTTCGCTTGAAACCATCTCAAGCGAAATCTTCATCTTATAAATAGGCTTGTGTGTTCATTTGGCAGATAGATTTGAGAGGTTGGTCATTGTATGAAAGACATAGTGCTGCCGGATTTGTATCAGAAAATGTTGTACAAGCACTCAAATCAATCAGAAAAGAAAGATTAAAAGGATTAGAGCTGTTATGACTTTATGTGCATTGATTCCGCCTTTACACATGAAGATGAACGTCCTTGACTGACGGTTTAAGGTCATAGAACGGTCCAACAAGTGGTATCAGAGCTCAGGACGAGGAGTTCATACCATAGCAGCTTGATTCTACCGGATTTTCTTATCTCTACTCACTTCTTCTCTTACTTTTCTGATTTGATTGACATTTAACGGTCGAAATGGTTTGATTTTCAAGTATATTGTGTAAAACTGAGTTTTAACAAAGCCTACAAAGATTCAGACTAAAATTCAGACTAAAACATGTTAAAATTGACCTAAAACTAGATTTCGCTTGAAAGTTTTCGAAGATAATGGATTGATTTCGCTTCAAATCAGACTTATTGGACTATTTCGCTTGAAACTTCTGAAGCGAAATTGATTCTGCTGAATTTCGCTTGAAAACAACTGAAGCGAAATAGTTGTTTTCGCTTGAAACTTGAAGCGAAATTGTTTGCTGTTGTTTTCGCTTGAACAGATTTGGATTTCGATTGCATTGTTGAAGCGAAATAGTGGATTTCGCTTGAATCAGAATTGGTATTTGATTTTGCTTGAAACACTTTGAAACAGAATTTCGCTTGAATCATAGTTGGTCTAGGATTTCGCTTGAAATCATTTGAAGCAAAATTGATCATCAGTTTTCGTTTGAAGATTGAAGCGAAATAGTTCATATCAGATTTCGCTTGAACAGTTTTATCAAGCTGATTTCGCTTGAAGCTGATTATATTTCAAGTATTTCGCTTGAAGTTGCTGAATTTTCAAAACTTAAAATTTTACTAAGTGTTTGCTTATTTGTTTGTTTGCAGGAACGTACAAGATGGTAAATTCCGATCCTATTCCATGGAAAGATGATCGTACTGAGGAACAGAAGTATCAATACCGGAAGATGATTGCTGAAACCAAGATTATTAGACTTTCTGGTATCTATCTGGAAGCAAGGAGAGCAAATAGATGGGATCCGAACAGAGAGTGTTATCTTGACCCATATGGAAATATTGCAATCGATGACAAAACGCTTGATATCGAAGCCATAATCCAGCAGTACAAAGAAGAGGATGAGTATTGGCAGAAGAAATGGTGGGGAGATGAAGAAGAGAAAAAGAAAAAGAAAGAGTTACTAGATGAAATTGAAAGAAACTCAGAAAATATGAGTTTGGTTGAGTTTAGTGAATTAATCAAAAGGATTAAAGAAGGAATGACAAAGAATGAAGAATCAAAGAAGGATGAAACTTCGAAAAGTGAAGTTGTGTGCTCACAATGCAAAAAATCCGAAGCTGAAAATTTCAATCTCTTGAAAGATGTGGAGAATTTGACAGTGGAAATCAAAAGCTTGAAGGATGAGAAAGAATTTGCTAATAAACAGATTCTTGAAATGAGAGAAAATTGTGAAAAATTGATGTCTGAAAATGACAAACTGTTGAGTAGTTTGGACAGTTTGACATTGGAAATTAACAATTTGAAAGAAAAAGAAAAAGATTTTGGAAAAATCAAAATTGAAAATGAAAACGTTTTTTGGATAAAATTGGAAAATGAAGAGTTAAAAGAAAAAGAAAAAGATTTTCAAAATCAAATCAAGATTTTAGAAGATGAGAGAGATATTTTTGGTAAAGATAATCTTGAAAAACAAATTGAAATCAATTCTCATCTTGCTAAAATCATTCAGCTTGAAAAAGAAGCTGAAAAAGCTCGGTTTAAAATCAAAGAGCTTGAAGTGATATTGAAAGGTTTTGTGACTTCGGCACCATATGAGTGTCCAAAACCGATCAATTCTGTTCCAATAAGTGACAATGTCACAAATTTTGACAAAGTCAAAATTGAAGATTGTGATGAAATATCTGATGATGAAAAAGAAAAGAAAAGAAAAATATTTTTAGATTTACAAGAAAAATTTAAAAATACTGTTTTGCAATCTACTGAAACAGGTGAATGTTCTAAACAAAAACCTGTTAAGAAGAGTGTAGAACAGAAACAAAAAGTTAAAAATTTGAAAAATTTTCAAAATGAAAATAAAAGCTCATCAGTTCAGTCATTCAATCATTATGCAAAATCACAAAAATCTAAAAACAAAAACTCAAAAATAGTTGGTAATGAGTGGTGCAGGTCGGACCACAGAGCTCAAAGGCCAAATCCAGCTTTCAGGAGGAGTGACGATTACCACAGAGCCAAACAGTGCTATGACTTGAATGTTTGGACTGAAGGTGGTACATGGTACGATAACAGAATGTGTTACAGATGCGGTTATCAAGGACACATTGCTGTTAACTGCCAGAGTTGGAGTTATGAGACGAGAAGATGCTATAACTGCCAAATCAGAGGCCACATTGCTAGAGATTGCCCAAGGAGATCGATGGGAAGATCGAGGGTTGAATCTCAAAGAACGGCAAAGAAGACAGTCAATGTCAAGCCCCATGAACAGAAGGTTCTAAAACCTAAAGTTCAGGATCAGACAATTCAAGAAAAGAAAGTTAAACTTTCACAGGGGCAGAAAGACAGACTGCGAAAGAAAAGGAAGAAGGCGAGAGAGTATCTCGAGAAAATTTTGTCCTCGGATACAACTGGTAAAACAGATAAAAGTTCTGGTAAATCGTTTTGCTCTCCAAAGGATAACAAATCAAGCAAAACGCATTCATCAGATACAAATCTGAGGACAGAAAAGAGAGTAAAGAAGAAGAAAGTTGTTGGCGATGAATTTGTTTCTTCGGAAACAAAGGAGCCACATGTTGGCAATGAATCTGGCTCATCAAAGTCAGACAAGCCACCATTAGGCAATGAAACTGACTTGTCAAAGTCAGAAGAGTCATGTGTTGGTAATGATTCTGGTTTGTCAAAACCAGAAGAGCCGGTAGTTGAGGTAAAAACTGAGAATTCAGGTTTAACAATGGATGATGCAAACTATCCACCATTGTTGAACAAGAATTCAAAATCACCCAAGGACCGTCAGGCTTGGGTGAATCTGTTTAAATAGAAAAACCTGACTTGCCGGAGCTTCCAGGTTGGTAAGTGTGAAGCAGGTATCGGCATCATTCTTGAGAAAT
The DNA here is from genome assembly GCA_030545235.1 of Helianthus tuberosus. NCBI lineage: Eukaryota > Viridiplantae > Streptophyta > Magnoliopsida > Asterales > Asteraceae > Helianthus > Helianthus tuberosus. The sequence continues at coordinate 21,512,995 of CM060420.1, read as the reverse complement.
TCACAGGATGGTAACTGTGATATTTCGTTTTATAAGTGGTAAATCAGGGACATTAAGTTGTACTTGATTTTCTACTAGTGTTTGTTGTTGACAAGGGTCTTAATTGTTAATTCTTTAAAATGGTTGAAAAAGAACAATGTGATGAAACCCCAAGTTTGTGAAAAGACAAACAAAACTAATTTTCAGGAAAAACCATTTGATTAAAACAAACTTAAGTGTTTTGAAATCTAAATGGGAAAATAGTTTGTTGTCAGGGGGAGTTCTGATTGTTAAGTCAAGTGAATGGCGAATTGAAGCGATTTGATATCAGTTTGTCACGTTTCTTGTATAGTTTGTTTTCAAATTTTCTCAGAAAATCAAAATTGAAACATATTTTGATTTTAGGGGGAGAAAATTTTAAAAAAAAAAATAGAAAATTTGAAAATGTCAAAAACATTGAAAAAGCAAAAATGAGTTTTGTTGAGAAAAGAGGAAATGATAGTAAATCAGTGAACTATCACAGCATGCTAAGGATATGAAATGTCAAATGTGATAAACGGTCTCACTGATGATGTGCCAGTAGGTTTTTGCACATTTAGTAGATTGTAACGAGATATAAATCTAAATTTCAAATTTGCTTATATCGTGGGTAACATCTCTCGGATATATGGGTAACCCCCGAAATCTTGTTTGAAAGGTCTCGTATTCTGATATACTAGGTTTTTATACTCAATGATGTCTGGGGTATTATTCCGGGACTTCTGCTGAACGGTGGTTCTGACCTAGTCCTCGAATAATACTTTCTGCAAATGCTTGAAACATAGCATCACCCTCAACATAAATGATAAGACAATAAAATTGCTTAGCAATGCTGTTGTAAAAAAAAGATCCTCTAAAGGGGACACACCGAAAGTTGAGTCATGATCTCTCTGCTGAACGGTAGTTCTGACCTGAGCTCTCATGATTCTTCATAAATTATTAACCCTTTACAGATATCATTTGTGTTATAATTACCTGTAAGACTGAATATTGGGATCTGGATATGGGAGTATATTCTGAGGTGGGATACGCGATTAAGTTTAAGTATCTAAGACATTAAACTCATATCTCGAAGTAGTTGAACTTTGTGTGAAAATTTAAGTGGACCAGTATACTGACAATCTAAGTGAATCGTTTAGAACTTAAAATGTCAAAAGCTTAACGGTGCTTGTGATTTGTTTCATAAACTGATATGATCCTCTTACACAAACTCACAAAAATATTGTTTGTATATATTTCTTTACTGCATTTTTTTAATCAAAAATTCAAAAAGATTTTTGGAGTGTTTTAGCATAAAGTTTTGAAAAATACAAAAAGATTTTCGACAACTGATATTGAAGAGCAGATTTTCAAAATTCCAAGTGCTAAACATGATGAATTGGTTTGGGAGAATATATTGAAAATTTTGAATGTTATATACAAATGTTTTGAAAGATTGTGTGCTTAGTTAATCAAGATCATTCATTTGAACTTGATGTAACTAGTATGTTTGTTGAATGAATGTTGTTTACCAGTAAGTTTCTTAAATTAAAATGTTATAAATATGTGAAACTTATGTTGTGGTAGAGGATATGCAGGTTTCAGGAATTCCCACGGAAGCTAAATGATAAAGCTTGAACCAGACATCTCAAATTCTAGTATATTAAGAGGGGGAGTATGTGAAAGGGGGAGTCTGGATCAACGATTAAAGGGAAGAATGGAGTTTAAAGTTTGAAGATTGAAGATAAAGATTGAGGAAAGTTTTTACAATGTTGGAGAAAAGACCAAGATTAAAGACTCAGGAGCTGAAGACTTCATCAACATCCAAGGGGGAGTCTGTTAGTGCATGGAATGTCTGTTGACTTCGTCTGCATTAAGTCTTGTGTCTAGATAGGTTGAATGATCACACAACAGGGTCTTGATTAGGGTTTTTATGTGTTTATCAAGTAGATTTCGCTTGAGAGTGATTGTGGTTGGTTCAAGCGAAATCAACATAGTTGATTTCGCTTGAAACCATCTCAAGCGAAATCTTCATCTTATAAATAGGCTTGTGTGTTCATTTGGCAGATAGATTTGAGAGGTTGGTCATTGTATGAAAGACATAGTGCTGCCGGATTTGTATCAGAAAATGTTGTACAAGCACTCAAATCAATCAGAAAAGAAAGATTAAAAGGATTAGAGCTGTTATGACTTTATGTGCATTGATTCCGCCTTTACACATGAAGATGAACGTCCTTGACTGACGGTTTAAGGTCATAGAACGGTCCAACAGTTTGATTCTTGGAAACATGTGTTAAGTTGAGTGTTAAAAGATTGTAATCATTTGGTTCTTTATAAGATCAACACTTGGCAAACCAAAATATTGGTGGGCACCTATTGTGCCGCCACCTTGCTCCCACACACACCATTTATCTCTCTTAAAATGCATACATACAAATATACATGCAAGAAAAAGGTAATTTACTGACTTCCGTGTATTTTATTTCGTGTTTTAACTGCGTTTTAAGGTGTTTAAAATTATTTTTATCATTCTATAAAAATTAACTTGCCATAATATTTTTAAAAAATATCTCGTTCACCAAGACTGGCTGCGTTGTCTGCATTTTGAAGTATATGCGCGGTATTGCGCAGTACGCGCTTAAATTCACAAAATAAGAATATTAAGCGTTTTAATTAATTTTTCTTCATGAATATGATTAAAAATAGGATTTTAATCATAACGGAATATTTTTAGGATTTTAACATTATCCGGATAGTCACCGACGTTCGTTTCGCATTTCGTTCGTTACGCGATAAGCGTTTATCTTATTGTTGCCAACGTAATTTTTAACAAAGTTTGGGTTTATCAATACTTCAAATACTTCATATTAACATCATAGTTAATAATTTAGTGCCTTTATATAATCATAACTTGTGTCACACTAGTACAGTAAAAGCTCAGAATAGCCGGGTGTCACATCAATCCCCAAAGAGCTAGAAAAGGAAGCCAGAACTGGAGTAATTCTTGAACAAGCAGGACTCTCTGTTGTGTTCAGAGATATTGAAGGCAACAAAGCTCTTTTTAGAACAATTGATATCTTCAAGTACTCTAATCATACACTGAAATACATCAAGGAATGTATGAACAAGAAACAGAAACAACTTCAAGCTAAGGGGAAAGATAAAGAGTCGCTGAGAAAAGAAATTGAAGAAATTATTGATGAATGGATAAGAGCTAGAGGCTGGTACAAAAAAAAATGTATGATATCTGCCACAAGTTTATCCATCACAAGAAAAAGCTGAAAAAGGAAGATCTACACAAACCTGCCAAACTGTTTTAAAAACGTTTTGAATTTCATGTTATTTCTCTTTGTAATCTGTTTTTAAACAAAGGTTTTTGTACTTTGCAAACTTTGATTCCATTGTTAGGAATTTTTTGAAATATGATCACTTGTTATAAGGTAGTTTATTTTTCTTACAATACTTAAGGAGAAATTGTTATGAAACTTTTATGTAAGTATTGAAGAAAAAGATGATCAACCTGATCATATGCTGAAGACACAGTCAAGAAAGATCAATAAAAAGGTGCCTACAAGATAACAGGATAAGAAGAAAAGAAAGACACATCTTCAACTAATATCAGGAAGTGATCAAGACACAGAAGGCGATCAAAAAAGACCATTCTGATAAGTCTGATGATAAATCTAGTATTTATCATCAGAATCTGGTACTCTGATCATCATAATTTCTGTTGATCAATCTCCTCAGAAGGCTGGTAAGTTGGTCATCAGAATTTCTGATGAACCAACTTGTTTTGAAGATAAGCCCTGACACAATTTGGAAAGTAGCAAGTTGACATCAACGGATTCAATGAACATGCTAAAAGCTACTTTGTGCAGAGTAAGTGCATGAATAAACAAACGTTTATTAATGATCCGGACTCTCTATAAATAGAGATGTCAACCCCGAAGGTTAAATGAGTTGAGCTAAGCATTTAATACACACACCACAAACTCCATTGCCCTTCACACAGAATTCTTTAAGCATTCATTTGTAACAGTCAATAACTTTGTTTTTCAAAGTGATCAATATACTTGAAAATTCTCTAAGTTTTTATTTCTTGAAAGTTTGATTTCTAGTTCCGCACAATATTTTCCTACTTGTTGAAATCTATTTGCCATACTTAATCTTTGAGCATCTTATATGTGATCAACAAAACCACTACACGGCTCATTGTAGCCACCGTCACACCCCACCACCATCATGCCAATGTAACTATCATCATTCCCTCACCTCCATATTTCTCCATTTCACTCCAATTGCTTGATCCCATTATGTACTTTGCGATGTCAAGGTTTCATTTTTATTTGTTTTATGACGATGTTAGCAATTCATATTTATTTGTTGTGTGATGTTAGCAATTCTTGATCAACGTTGTCATATCAGCAATTCCGTTGCATGTGATTTTTTCTTCGATATCGGTGATTCCTCGATCTGCTATGACATCGGGTGAGAGTTTATCAAAAGCATTGGGGGAAGATGAGGAAGAAGAACTCAACAAGAGGATATAAATGGGGCGTAAGGCTTTTGTATATTTTATAATTTTCTTTCGATATTAGTTTTTAACTTTCTAAGTGGGGTATATCGTAATTTAAATAAGAGTAAATTACAAGTTTTGTCCTTTATGTTTGTCCCAAATTGCAGGCGCTATCCTTTGTCTTTAAAATTGATGAGTTTTGTCCTTAATGTTTGCAAATCTTGCACGTTATGTCCTTTAGGCCAAACCCAGTTAGATTTTTTGGTTAAAGCTGATCATGTGCAAGGCACATGAGGGCATTTTAGTCTTTTTACCTCATTTATTTAACAGTATTTAAAAAATAAAACAAAATAATTAAAAATATTATTATTATTTTAACTATATATATAAAACCTCCATCACCACCACCCTTCACCACCACCAGCACCCTCCACCGCCACCGCCACCACCCTCCACCGCCACCACCCTCCACCTCCTCTGCTCACTGCTACTTGCATAAAAAACCCCCAAAAATCAAATCTCAGAAACAAACAAAAAATCCCAGAAGAAGTTTACAGATTTAACAGATATGCCCAAAAATAAAAAATATTTAACAACTTATCATTCACGATCAAGGGTAGGATAACAAGTATTCATTGATGTTTTTGGCTTCACTTTACCCAAAAAAAAAGAGTCAAAAGAAAAAGGTGTACAAACCTGAATTCAATTCCAAATCAGATTCATCTTCTACTTTCACCTTCTTTTGCATACTCTCATACATCCTTCTCACCATTTTTATTCTCTATAATTCCCTGTCACATTTTCACAGTAGATATGATACGCTTGATCACAGCCATCACATAGAACGATCTGATCTTCTGAACAAACAAGAAATCCCCAAATCTCTGAACAAACAAAAAATCCCCAATCTCTGAACAAACAAAAAATCCCCAAATCTCTGAACAAACGAAGATCTGGGTCGATAAAAGTGGTTGTGGGAGGCAGATCGGGTCAGATCTGCTGGTGGAGTTAGATCTGCGGTGTCTAGATGTGGCGGTGGTGTCTGGTTGTGGCGGTGGTGTCTGGATGTGGCGGTGGCGTCTGGATGTGGCGGTGGTTGTAGGATGTGGCGGCGGTGTCTGGATGTGGCGGTGGCGTCTGGATGTGGCGGTGGTTGCTGGATGTGGCGGTGGTGTCTGGATGTGGCGGTGATGTCTGAATGTGGCGGCGGTTCTGGGTCAGAGGGTAGAAAGCGGTGGTACAAGGGGTGTTTGTGGGTGGTAGATGGTGGTGGTAGGTGGTGTTTTTAGAGAGAGAATGATATAGAGAGAGGTGAGGGGGAGTGACTGAGAATAAAGCTTATAAATATATATAATATTTTTATTGAAAGGGTAAAAAGACAAATTTGCCCTTATATGGGGTCTATGTGACCAGATTTAACAAAAAAAGTTAACTGGGTTTGCCCTAAAGGACATAACGTGCAAGATTTACAAACATTAAGGACAAAACTTATCAATTTTAAAGACAAAGGACAGCGCCTGCAATTTGGGACATACATAAAGGACAAAACTTGTAATTTACTCTTTAAATAATTAAACGTACTTTATTTTTTTACTTTTATTAGTTGAAATAAATAAATACTTGGACATATAAAAATCAGATACTGTATGTGCAATTTTATTTAAAAAAAAAAACAAATGAAATTGGTATCCATGTAATTTACTCTAACTTCAATGATATAACTTTTTATAATGAATTGATGTATTTTTACATAATTGTGACTTAAAATATAAGAATGATAGCTTTCAGACATAAAACATAAGGACGAAAGCTAGTGACACATTGGATGGAATATGCATAAAAATATGAAGTTGACAAGTTAGAGAGAAGAGAGAGAAGGTAAGGGTCTAACCTCTCACATGGTCCATTCATCAAGAACACAGTATTAAATGTGGGTGCAGAAGGATGCATGCAAGGACCTCTTTTGGCAGGACCTAAAAGATGGATGTGAGAGCCACCACCCCCATCTACACCTTTGCTTTAAAATCATTTTGTAATCGATTGCTTTATGATTGAATGCTTGAAAAGGCAAGAGATAGAGCTAGAGATAGTGAAAGAGAGTAACAGGTGTACACACAGTTGATATATAATAATATATATTCATTTTAAAGACCAAAATTATTTTATCAATTGATAAAAGCAAATTGGGTGTTTCAATTAAATAAGATGGTTATTACGTTTTATATCTACGTACACATATATATTAACTTCTATTGTCACTATAAATATACTCATGTAAGTTGTGTGTAAACACAACAATCACACACATATATGGTTTATAATTAATTTATATACAATTATATGTGCTCTATTTTTCATTTAGTGGGCAAAATTGCTTTCCTGTTTTTCAAGTTTATTGTCTGTCTATATAGCCGGGATTTAAATGAGTAGCAATAAAAACATGAACATTGTTTTCCATAGTTGTATTGTAGATAGAGAGAGAGATTGATTTAAAACCATGATATAGCTGTAGATCCCAAGAGCCACAAGGCAAATTTAACAAACCTTAAAATTACAATGGAAATTTAGAACGTACATAGGTGACCACATTGTAAGAAAAATACTATAGATATTTGGAAAATAAACGAGTCCAAAAATAGATACCAGACAAAAGTTTTTCATATAAATAAATAATACAAACTTAGGTCTCTCGGGGTATCATCAGATACCGGTATTGGGTACCCCTACCCAATCGGTAACATCGCCACTGGCGGTTCGGGAGTCGTTCCAACGTTTTTGGAGACCCTAACCAAACTACAGAGGTGAGGCCCTTTAAATGGGTATAAAGAAAATATCGGTTATGCTTTTTTCCTTCTAAGTCTTAGTCGCAAGCACAATCTCAAAATTCAAATATTCAAAGTATCAATTAGGAATTTAGGGAGAACATTGATTAAGTGAATCGCAATATATAGGGATCCGTTTAAAAATAGCCGTTAACCAACCTAGATTATCCTTACGACACCATTAATTTCACGTCTAATTTTTCCTCAATCGGCAACACAATTGAGCAAAATGGGCAAGTGTGATGTTACAGTTAGTGAAAATAACGATGGAGACCTAAAGTAAATACGAATTGCAAATTGGTTAGAGTTGGAATTAAGCTCTTTTATCTAAAAATTTGTTATTTATTTGGGTCTAATGCATAATACACATGCTATATAAAGATTTTTCAAATATTTGGAGGCTCTATTTTTTTGGAGGCCCTAGGTAAGTTTATATACTTCAAATCAGTTTTAATAATAGGTGAATATACATTGGGGAAAGTGAATACGGTGCTGTTAGACGTATAACCTTACGCGTCAAACCCATCAAAACTACGTAGTTTTGATTAAAATCCTTAAAAACATAAAATAAACCTTTTTTTTTCTCAAATCTCTAAATAACTAAAACAACCAGAGCGTGGTTCTGGTTCTGGTTCTGGTTCATCCCCAAATCCAAATTCCCAGCCCATGGATTGTGATCTCGAAGAACAGATCTGTTCGCTCGCCAATGAGAACCCAGGCATGTCAAACGAGCCGGAAAACTTCTCGACATCAGCCAATGAGAACCCAGGCATATCAAACGAGCTCAAAATCCTTCTCAACTAAACCCCTTGAGGTCACTGCAGGTGTACCTAACCAAACACCATTAATATTCAATCAAAACACACAAAAAATAAAATTAAAATCGAATAAAAAACATAAAAACACCATTCATATTCACTGCAGGTGTACCTAACCAAACACCATTCTTGTTCACAGTGATGTTTGCAAGATCACAAAGCTTCTCAAATTAAGCACCATTTATACCAGTACAAGCTCTTTTTGCCTAACTTTCATTTTCCTTAAACCAAACAAATCAACAATTAAGCAGGTCCCAAACTCTAGTCACTTTTCTCAAATTCTACATACCACCAAGCATTAGCAATTCAATGAAATTGCATATATATAACGAAACTAAAGTGATACTTGTTTGTTCATCTCGACGCCAATGGCGCGTTTGGTGACGTTCCAGACCTGACCGGTGCGACCATGGTAAAACTTGTGGGGCATACCTTTGTGAACGGCGCCTTTTACCTGATCGATTAATCTCCGACGTGATAGGTTCGGAGGTAGGTGGAGAGATGGATGGTACACCTGGTTCCTGAATCCTCGAGCGAACAGATCTCTTGTTCGAGATCGCAATCCATGGCTGGAATGGGGATTTGGATTTGGGGATGGACAAGAACCATGCTCTGGTTGTTTTAGTTATTTAGGGATTTAAGAAAAAAAGGTTTATTTTATGTTTTTAAGGATTTTAATCAAAACTACGTAGTTTTGATGTGTTTGACACGTAAGGTTATACGTCTAACAGCACCGTATTCACTTTCCCCATATACATTAGGTAATAACTCAATATTTACATATTAAAATACATAAAATATAAACAATATTATTTTGTGATTTTGTATTATATAAAGAGAGAGAGAGAGAGCTGCAGAAAGCTTTTATAAGGGTGTCCGGGGTGCTCCCCTAAGAGGGGAGTCCCCTCTCTTACGCACACCCAATCCGTTTATGCCACGTCAACTCCCCTCTTAAACTCCCCTCGCACCCCAATTTGATGGCGGCACTCCCCTCTTAGGGGAATTGTTTTTTTATTAAAAAAAAAAAAAAAAAAAAAAAAAAGGAAGAATTTGATTGGTTTAGGAAGAGGCTGGCCCACCATCGCCCACCATCTCCCCCACTCCCCTCTTCGGTGTCTCCCCACCGGTTTTGGTCCCCGGAATGGGTCACCGCCTAGATGGCGGGGGTGTTCCCGCTCGGTGAAATCGGTGCCCGCACGGGGTCACCGCGAACGCCCCGCTCACCCTAAAGCTTTCCTTTTTCCTCCAATGGCAAAAGTCAGTGCCTAGAGGGAGAGAGATGAGAAAGTCTAAGGGTAGATGTCTTTTTACAGTAATCACAAGGTCATGATGGGTTTATGATGAGTATGTTTTCTTCTTCTTGCAAGGATATGAGAATAGAATGGTGGTTTCTTTGAAGCATTTCATTTAATGATCTGTACTCCCCGACTGTTCCGATAGCTGACGGTCTACTGACTGCACAGAAGGTTGTTTTTTATTGGTCATTATTTCTTTACATTAATTTAATCCGGTATAACAAATACAACAAGACATAATCTTCTACGCTATATAATAAAAAAATTATATGTTTATGTCTATTCTTTTATTTTCGCGCATCTCATATTATAGATACAGATTTTTCATTATTTGTTATATAAAATTAGATATATTGAATACGTATAATACATAAGTTTTAAAGATATAACTTTTTTTATTAATTAGTATACAAAATTACAGTTATTCAACCCATGTAATACATATAGTTTTTAAAGATATAATTTTTTTTGTTATTTTGTATATAAAATTACATTTGTTTAACTTGTGAGATATATTGTTTTATTATTAACCATATAAAATTACATTTATTTAAAATGTGACAACCCGGATTTCCACGGTTCTTTATGTACGTGTCATTTCTATTCATGTTCCGTAGTCATATGTTGTCAACATGTGTTCGTTATGTGCATTTATTAAAAGTGTTTGCTATGGTTGAATGTCTAGAAAGAATGCATAGAAATTATTAAGTGTTTACGTTTTATGATTGAGCCGCACACACATACACTTGGGCCTGAGGTCGCACACTTCTCCCGACTCGTACATTCCCTTACTTTCTCGGCCCATGGTACTCGAACCCGGACCGAGCCCAACCTGTTACCCTTTTGTATGCGCATTAACAATTCCCTTTCACATTCTATTGCAAACCCTAGTATTTTCCTCTTCTCCTCCCATGGATTGGCGACAACTTCCCTGGCCGAAAACCCCTCACCCTTCGAAGTATCATCTCTCATATTCTCGTACCTGGTTAGTATGTTCATCATTGATCTAACTTATACCCATTGATGTTCTGTTTACGTGTTTATGTTACATTCGTTGGTGTCTTGCTCACATACTGATGTGTATTGATGTGTATGGAATTAATAATTAATTATGATGTTTAAACCTAGGGTTAATCAGTATGATATTGATGAATCTGAATGTGCGACTGTGATCATATGACAATGAACTAAGGTTCCATAGTAGATGATGTTTGTACTATTCGATCCAACTGAATATTGATATTTTTTGAATACTGAATGCTATTGATGATCGATGATGATGAACAGCAGTTAAGGTTTGTTTGAATGTGTAAAAATAATTGTTATTTGATCCTATAATCATGCCAAAGAATTGCAAACTGTTGTTAGGAGATTACGGGAATTGTAACTGCCTGATGAGGGGCGACGAAGGACTTCCCCCACGAAGAATCTAGTCCGACGAAGAATTGATTCTTCGTCGACTGATTCTTCGTGGAACTCACCCACGACGAAGATTAGTCCTTCGTCGACTGGTGTTTGACGAACCACTTGGACTCTGCGTCGTATTCATTCTCGGCGAAGAATAGACCTTCGCCATAGGGATTCTTCGTCGTGAAGGCAAATGGCCAGAACACTGGAAAAGTTGTGATGAATATGATATTGGGTAGTTGGATTATGAATACTATCTGTTGCATGGTAAGAATGCTGATTAAGAATGAGAAATATGATGGGAATGGTGTGAGTAGAAACTCCTCTATTATATATTGTTATGTGTCATTCATATGGGATGTGGACTTGTATGAGAATTTGGGTACGTTCTATATGTTGTACAGTGATCTTTGTGATAGATGTAATCTGTGATAACTACGTGTTTTAATTGATGATGAAACTGATGTTATTGGTAACCACGGTAGGGTTTGGGTTGACCAAATTGGATGGGTAACTTAACATACCAAGCAAATCAAAGGTGAGTTCACTTCTCTCAAAACAAGCATGTGTCCGGTGGGGACAATCAAACAGACAAACAAATAAACGGATTTTCATAAACCCACATCCTTGTAGGGGATGTGAGGCAGTTTTCACAAACCCATATCCTTTGCAGGGGATGTGAGGCAGTTTTCAGTAAATGTTGATGTTGGATAATACACTCACTTTCTATCATTTAAGTCCCATCATACTACTGGGTTAGTTGCTTGTAGGGCAACAGGGTTATTAGTTGATAGCGCTATTAGGTTTGGCACCCTCACGACGTACCTGGATAGGATGGGCGTGAACTAATAACTTTAAAATCATGACCAATGTTTGATAGAGCATTGGAGAAGGGCAAAAAGGAGCCGTCTGCGGTATCGAGTTATTATCAACATAACATAAGTCAATACTTGGTAACAAACGGTTAAGCAAACTGTGAACTCACCAGTGTTGTCTGATACACTTTTATGCACGCTTGCAGGCCTATAGGTACATATCGTTAGAACTTGCTGTCTGGGATGCTGGAGTGGTCATAGGTCAAGTTTCATGGAATCACGAGACACGTCTAATGGCTTTTATACACTTGGGTTATGAAATTCTTAACTATTGTAGTATGCTTCCGCTGAATAGTAAACAATGTTTTGTAACGCTTATTTAAATAAATGAAAGTTTTATTTGAATTATTGTTATGAGTTCAATGTGATTGGTGGCTAGATCCTGTTACATCACACGCCTCGCGGGGGTTCCCGCATGTGGTATTTTGGGGGTGTGACAGTTTGGTATCAGAGCCACTTGTTATAGTTAACTTGGTTTTAAAAATGTTTTTCTTATAAAACTAGACTATAACCGAACAGTTCTGAATACGTGAATACGACCATGACACTCAGCTCCAGATTACAAGGTTCGTCTTTTCACCTGTGGTATACATTACATGATTAGTGTACACTTGTTTATGATGTAGCATACGGACACACACTCGTCGCAATATGTCGTATTCCTTAGATTTCACTGATCTTCCTAGTATGTCGTAGTCCTTAGATTTCACTGATCTTGTCATTTTGACAACCTCCGTTGACATTTGAGTTGAGGAACCATTTAACACGAGTTAGGAGGAACTGAGATGAGCATGCAAATCACAATATTATTGTGGGTGTACACATAATAATGATGTGGGGTGCATGTGAGTCCCAGTGAGGCTTAACAAGTGAAAAAGGGGTTTTGTTCCGTTATTCGATCTAATGAGAAACATAACAAATCTGTAGTGGTCATAGCGATGACTGCCTCCTACCCGAGCGTGATCTTTTCCCTTCCCTCTAAATCCTTATGAATCACATTGATATTAGGCGTTGCTTAAACACGTATCTGAACGCCTAGTGACCCGTATGAGAAAGTTAGGTGCTATTGCGAACACCTCTGAGCTAGTTGTCGAATCGTTGAACGTTTGGTCTGTACTTTCCTCACTTTTCTCGAATACCTGAACCTGACGAATTGACGCCTCAAATCCCGAAGTATGATCACTTCTGTGCTCACTAGCAACTTATCATGTATTGTTCAAACGACTCGTAAGGCCGATGGATAAGTAGGTGAACATGATACATTACCAACCCTAGTATGAGGACGACACCGCTCTGCGACGACGAACACCAGCAGATTGATTTCAATCAAGCCACTAACCCTAGTCAGCGACCTTTGGAAGCCAACTTTTACGAATCGATTAGGGCGTAAACACTGGATATCAACTAGAGTATGGGGTGTGTAAATTACTAGCGACATGGGCAGTACCCTCGGACGAGACAAGAACAGCGAGAAGATGGACCCTATTGGCTAAAGATCGCAGAGATCTGTTTGCAAAGCAACAACATTAGGGACAATGGCCACGGTGACTACATGGTACTTGCAATCATAACCGTCAGCATGGAAATGAAGGTGCCTTCGACATGGATTGGCCGTAGTTAAATCAAGATGACAACAACCAAGGGAACAATGACAGTACTAGGAATCCTCGTAACGATAACAACAACACTAGAAATGATGCTCATGAAAGGGCATTTAGGATTGGCGTGGGTGATGTCAGGGTTATAGCAACATGATGGCCTGCACGTTCTTGGTAACTAATCGTTTAACCCTGATACCTCTTGAAACCAAACACGTTGTAGAAGTGGTTGATGGCAAGCCAATTGAATTCTCACATGTTTGCTTAAAAGTGCAAACTCAAACTTGTAGGTCACGGGTTCAACATTGACTCTTTTCCCGTTACCCTTGGAAACTTCGGTGTAGTCGTCAATATGGATTGGTTGTCCAAGTATCGAGCATAAACCTTTGAAACGATAAAAATCGCACATATATCTCTCCCTGGTTGAGACTCACCGAATGTCAGTATCGCTTCGACTAGGGAAGACAAGAAGCGATTCAGCTATCCTGCTATCCTATCATTGGTTATAGGTACTCAGCCCGACGTTATTGATTGATTTCCCGAAGTGCCTTCTAAAGAACTTCCAGGTTCATTTTCATATCATCAGATAGAACCTCATCTTTGTATCACGTCAGAAGCAGCCCTGATTTCTCGTATCTCTTATCGCCTCACATCACGAAGGTTGCAAGAACTACCTACTCAACCTTAGGAACCGCTGGACAGGGGTTTTAACTGATCTAGCTCTTTGCTTAGGAGATCCCGAGCTCTATCTGAGAAAAGAAGAACGAGTCATTTTGTACATGTATCAGCTATCGTAGACTCAACAAGGAGACAGTCAGAAACCGTCACCCCTTTACCTCACATAGACGATCTGCTTGACCAGCTGCAAGGGTCAAGCTTCTACTCGAAAAATTGACTTAAGATCGGACTGCCACCTGACAGAAGACCCAGGGGGGGGATGTTCCTAACACCGCATTACAAACGCAGTACGACTACTATAATTTTCTGCCCATATCATTCAAGTTACCAAACACATTAGCAACCCCATGGATCACATGAATCGTATGTGTAAACTTCAGCTCGCCGAATTCGTCAACCCTGTTTATTAATGACGTTTCGAATCATTTTCAGGAGAAAGGAACACCATGAGCGGCATTTGTATCTTATCTTAGAGCTCCTGAGGGAGGACCACTCGACGCGCAGTCTTGTTAAGTGTGACATCTGGATTCGAGAGGTACACTTTCTGTTAGTGCACTACGTCTATTGACTTCGTCTTGTATCATGAGATAGAATAGGATATCTAGTGCACGAGGTTCGAGATATTGTAAATTGGAGATTAAGTGAAGATTTCGCTTCAAGTGGTCTTGTGACAAGTTCAAGCGAAATCATACACATTAGATTTCGCTTGAACCAGATCAGGTCACCTTCAAGCGAAATCTTAACTCCTATATATAGGGCACTTGTTAGTTCAGTCAGTATGCAACTTCTGAAAGTGTAACGAAGTGCTGCTGGAATTCTGTCAAGGTTGTAATCATTGTTAAAGCAATATAAGAGACAGATTAAAGATTAACAAGCTGTGTGTGTGTCTAGTTCTCTGATTCCGCCTTTGAACTGGACTTAAACTCTTCTGAACGACTCAAACGGGTCATACAACGATCCAACAAGTGGTATCAGAGCAGGAGCTCGATTGCGTTGATCAAACAACAAGATTTGTACCAGATTACAACGATTTCAGATCTGAATCGCAACTTTTCTTCTTCATCTACTCATTTCTTTCACGTTTTTGATGGATTTTCGACAAATTGATTGGGATTTCACGGTCGGAATTGGATGATTTTTTAGTATATTGTGCGAAAATAGTTGATAAACAATCCTACCAAGTTTCAGACTCAAATTCCTTGTCGTTTAGGAGATTTTCGAGTTTTTCCGTCTGAGTTCGTAACATTCAGCACTATTTCGCTTGAAACAAGGAGATTTCGCTTGAAAACATTGACTGTTTGAAGCGAAATAGTTAATTTCGCTTGAAAATCCTTATTTCAGCAAGTTTTCGCTTGAACTGGTTCGCTTCAAGACAAACAACTGTGGGATTTCGCTTGAACTGACTTAACAATTGATTTCGCTTGAAAGCTGTTGACTAGCTGATTTCGCTTGAAAATTGTTGACTAACTGATTTCGCTTCAAGCTGTTGACTGTTTGAGTTCGCCAGAAGTTGTTGGTTAAAAGATTTCGCTTGGAGTCCGATTTCAATTCAACTTGGGTTTTCGTGTCGAGAATATTTCACAGATATCAAGTGTTAGTCTATTTTCAGTTTATTTGATATTGATTGTACTGATTGTGTTTATTTGTTTGATTCAGGTTTACATCATGGCTGAGGAATTTTTCAACACGTTTTACAACGCGTTCGCAACCGAATCGTCTGAGGCTTCAAATATTACACCAAAAACTATTTCTAAAGTGCTAAATGAAAATATCAAGAATGATAACTTTTACGGAACTCATTCAAAGCCACCAACTCTTGATAGTATTGATGATTATACATGGTGGAAGGAACGCTTCATCAACTGGGCAAAGGCGTATGCTCATGAAAGTTGGTTTTGCCTGGAGTATGGGTATGAAAAACCAAAAGACGATAAAGGCGAAGATCTTGTATTCAAGAAGTTTACTAGAGAAGATAAAGCTGAATTTGGAGCTGAACAGAGAATGATAGCATTGATCCAGTCCGCAATCAGAAACGATATCTTTGCTTTACTAACTCATGACGGGTCATCTAAGTCTGTCTGGGAAGCTTTACGTGTTAAAGCTGAAGGGGGTAAACAGATTAAAAAGAACAAAATTGCTTTATTAAAGAAAGAATTTGATCTGTTTGATAACATAAAAGGAGAGTCGGTTAGGCAAATGATTGAGAGATTCTGTCATCTAAAAATTGAATTGGAAAGATTAGAGATAAACAAAACAAGAGAGGAATTGATAGACAAAGTGATTGAAGCGTTACCACGAGCTGATCAGTGGCAAACGTTTGTTTTTATTTTGAAAAATGATGCTGTGTATGATAATATTACTCTTGATGCTTTGTTTGAAAAGATTGAAAGTCATGATCTGGAGCTACAAAAGCAAAACAAGATGACTGATTCTTCACATCAACAGAACGTTGGCTTGTACTACAAAAGCAGTGTGCTTTCTGATAAAGGCGTTGGTTCACCAAAAACAGCATTCAGTGGTGAAAAGATGAAAGAACCACAAACAACATCAACAAGTCATCATTCTGGATATCATTCATCTTCATCTTCAAAGACAAATTCTGATGATTCTGAAGAAATTCTGTGTAACATTGCTCTTAAACTGAAGAATTCTCCTGCAATGAGCATCAATGCAGCAAAGCAGCAAATGAGTTTCCTTGCATCTGTTTTGGAGTCATATGAAGGTCTTGTAGCTGGAAAAATTGGAAATTCCGAATTGACCAAAGAAGACTACGACCAGATTGATCCGGAAGAGATGGAGCTCATTGACATTCGTTGGTGTTTAGCTAGTTGTATTCGAAGAGCTCAGAGGTACATGGAGATTACCGGGAAACAATCTCTTGGAGGTGCTTCAACAAAACTTGGATTCGATAAATCCAAAGTGACCTGCTTCAAATGCAAGCAAAAGGGTCATTTCAAGAGAGAATGCAGAAATTCTGAAGTTGGTGAAGGAAGTGAACGTCCTTTCAACGATGATTATTATCGAAAGGCGATTTACCATCGAAGCAAAGAAGAACCAAAGTTGATTGAAGATAAGCCGAGAGAAAAATCAAGAGCTTATGCTGTAATTTACGAGGATGAAGGATATGATTGGAGTGAGGTTCTTCCAATAGATGACATTGTTGATGAAAAGTTCAAAGCTAAAGCCAAACAGGAAGAATTAAGTAAACATTATGCTCTTGTTGCTGAGATTCAAGAGGAAAACAAAGACAAAGACATTGCTGAAGTCCATGAAGGAAAAGTTGAGATCAAAGAGAAAACTCGGGAAGAGATCTTAAGTGAGAAGACTTACAGAGAAAGAAATGTTGTTTTAAATAGAATGGATGATATGCAAGAGGAGTATGAGATGGCTGTTGGTAGCAAACGATGGGATAAAAATAGAGAATGTTACTATAACAGAGAAGGAGAACCAGTTGTTCCCAAGAAAGACATAATCTTCGATGATGTTCTTCTTGCTGTCCCGTTGAGAG
This sequence comes from Helianthus tuberosus, assembly GCA_030545235.1. Lineage (NCBI taxonomy): Eukaryota > Viridiplantae > Streptophyta > Magnoliopsida > Asterales > Asteraceae > Helianthus > Helianthus tuberosus. Next base: position 21,495,481 of record CM060420.1, on the reverse strand, counting down.
CTGAATACTATAGAAGAGTATTGAAAGATGACAAATATGCTAAGCAATATGAAAAGGATATTAGATATGCCATGTTATCGTGTCTGAGAAAAAGGGATGAAGAGAGAATGAAGAAGAATGTTGAAGAAATGGTGAACAATCTGAAGAAAGTTGCTAAAGAGGTTAAAGCAGAAACTGTTGAAGTTGAAGCTGTGAAGGAAATCAAAAGTGAAGAAGTTGTTGTGAATGAAGAGGTTGAGAAAGCTGTTACTGAAGAACAGCAGATTGAAGAAGAGGTGAAGAAAGAAGAAAAAGAAGAAAAGAATGAGAATTTGGAAGTTGGTGATGCTGGTAATGAAGTAAGTGTTGAAAAGAAGCAAGATGATGATGATCTGAAACAGACAGAGATTGCTGAAAACACCGAAGTGCCAATCACTGAGGTAAATTCTGATTCTAAAAACTTAAAACAGATTGATCAGTGCAAGAAATGCATGGAACTGTGCAGAGCTTGTACTGAAAAAGATGAGCAATTTAGAACAAGAGATCTTGAGTTCACAAAAATTGAAAACATTTTCAAAGGTAAATGCAAAGAAATTCTAGAAAAAGAAAAGGTTTTTAAAGAAAATGAGGAAAAACTTTCAGTAAAATGTAACAAATTAGAAAAGGAAAATGAAGTTTTGAAAGAAAATGTTTTGAAAATGACAAATGAATGTGAACAAAAAGAAATTGCTTGTCAAGAAATGAAGAAAGATTATGACTCAATGAAATTAGCATATGATATTATGAAAGAGTCATACGACAAAGTGAAAGATGAAATGAAATATGCTCAATCTAGAATGAATTATATGTCTGAAACAACCAAAGAGCTTAAACGAATGTATTCTATAAAACAAGATGTTGTTAATTCCTATATTGAGGATGTTGCTAAGCTAAAGCGACAGATTGCTGATTTAGAACAGGATAACAACAAGTTAAAAAGTTACCACGTGTCGTCATATGTGCTTGAAAGAATTTTCAATATAAAACCGGGTGATGGTGAGTCTGAACAGAACAAGAAAGGCATTGGCTCAGAGTTTCATCAAGTTCCACCACCGGGAAAATTTGCATTTTATGATGAGGAAAAGGTCGAAAAAGCTTTCAACATGGTAGACCAATTGCCAGACAACATTGACATAACCTATTCCAAATCTGATGATTCTCATGATTCAGAGGTGGTAGGTAAAGTCGTTGAAAGTGTGTTGAAAGAAGAGTCGGTTGATACAGGTAAATCTGAATCACAGGATGAAGATGAAGGAAATATTCATGATGGTTATCTGAAAAACACAAAATCCAAGGAAAATTTGAATGATGATTCAAAAGGATTGGTTTATACCATGATTGGATCGGACAAATTATTCTTAGATGTTGTATTCCCGATTCAGAATGTGATTTCAGAAAAGGTTGACAAAGTTTTCAAAATGGTTGAGATTGAAAAGTCTGAAATTTCAAAGTTTGTCGGTAAGAGTCATAAAGGTTCGTATAACAAACCTGGTTTCAAAAAGAAGAACATGAAGGCTGGGTTGGGTTATAAGAAGAAACAACATCGAAACAAAAATGAAATGCCGAATTTTCAGACAAAAATGAGTTTTGTTCAAGGAGGCAGTTTAGAAAAAGAAAAAGAATTCAAAATGAAACAGTCTAATGATGAATTCTTTGCTAAAAAGCAAAAGCAACAACCACAGGTCAAAGATGTATCCATGAGAACATGTTTCAAATGTGATCAAAAAGGACATCTTGCACGCAAGTGTCCTAATCTAAAACTTGTGGATGTTGACAAAAAGAAGTTTGATGCTGAGAAACAAAAATCTGAGAATGTGAGACAAAGGTCAACCAGATTTGAATCAAAACAAACTTGGGGGTACAATACAAACAAGTTTGCTTCGAATCAAAACTGGAAATCAGACCCGAACAGGTTTGATTCTAGACAGACTTGGAATTCTCACACACCCAGATTCAGAACAACACAGAGTTGGAAAACAACAGTTGATATGACAAAACCTCAAGAGTTTTGGAAATCAAAAGTCGTTGTTCAAAATCAAAATGTTCAAAAAGATTCACATTTTTACAAACGAGGTACACCAAAAGGTCAAACATGGAGTGTTAAGAAACATGTTGAATTGGTAAAAGATGAGAAAGTTGAAGTTAAAATTGAGAAAGTTTTTGTGAAAAATGACAAAGAATTTCCAGCATTGAATGAAAATTTTTGTGTTGAAATGCCTAAGGTTCAACAGACCTGGGCTAAATTGTTCAAGTAATTCAGTTAGCTGAATGTGCAGGTGCTCAACAATTCTGAAGATTGTGAGAATGGAGGTTGGAGCAGCCTGGCACAACGAGGAAAGGAGGTTGCTGGATCCTGTGTTGGTTGAAACAGGAAGTTTATATGTTTTCTGTACATAAATAAACAATATTTTCAAAAACCCTAAAAATTGAAAAATTTGAAAAACCAAAAATATGTTTGTTTTTAATTTTTGTCAAATATTCAAAAATTACAAAAATATGTTTTGATTGAATACGCCGAAACCCTCACGGCTGAACAAACATGATTACTTTCATCAGATTGAAAAATGGTTTTCAAACTGTTAAGATCAATGGGTTGTATATCATGGGGGTATGTTATTTTTTTTTCTGCAAAACAGCGCATGAGAAGCAGAAAATGGATGGCGAGATAAAGCTATCAGTGTTGGTTGTCAAATTTTCTTTAAATGATTTTGCATTTTAGGGGGAGAAAAATTATTGTTAGAAAATACAAAAACATTTGAAAAATTTGAAAAAGTCAAAAACATGATAAAATTCAAAAAATTGAGTTTTTGCGTAAAAAGAGGAAATGATAGTACATCAGTAGACATTACAGTATGCTAAAGAAATGGAAAGTTTAAATGTGTTAAACGATCTCACCGTGGATGTGTCGGTAGATTTTTATACATTTAGTAAAATTTTTCAGGATATAAAAATTTTTTCAGGATATAAACCTAAATTCAAACTTGCTTATTTTGTGGGGAACACTACTTGGATATATAGGTAACCCCTGAAATCTCGTTTGAAAGGTCTCTTAATCTGATATACTAGGTCTTTATACTCAATGATGTCTGGGGTATTATTCCGGGACTTCTGCTGAACGGTGGTTCTGACCTAGTCCCTGGCTAATACTTGCTGCAATGCTTGAAACACAGCATTACACCCTCAGCATGCTGAAACAATTAAATTGATATATGCTGCTGTTGTAAGCAAAAAGATCCTCTAAAGGGGACATACCGTAAAGTCGAAGCTGATATCTCTCTGTGTATACGGAAGTATCGACCTGAGATCCCTCGGCCCTCGCATACCTAATTTATATACAGATATCATTGTAGTATACTCACCTGTAAGACTGATTATTGGGATTCTGGATACGGGAGTATATTCAAGAGGTGGGACACATGAATGAGTTTAAGTACTTAAGACATCTAATTCGTATCCTGAATCAGTTGAAATTTGTATGAAAATTTAAGTGGACAAGTATATCGACAATCTAAGTGAATTGTTTAATGCGTAATGTGAAAATTAAGCTCAACGGTACTTGTGACTTGTCATAAACTGATATGATCCTTTAACGCATACTCAAAACAAAAATATTGTTTGTAAATATGTTTGTACATATTTTGTTACTGTTTTATATTTTCAGAAAATACAAAAAGATTTTGATTTCTACTTTATTTTCGACGACCGATATCTGAGTGCTGAGTTTCAAAATCTAAGTATGCTGATTGTGTTTCTGAAAATAAAACAAGTTCATTAATTTGAAACTTGCATTTAAAAATCAAAAATTTCAAAAACAGTTTGTGATATCTCCAAGGTCATTAGTTTGGACTTGGATGATTAACTGTGAGGGAGTTGGATTCTTTAATTTTGCCAAATCTATATAGTTTGTTGATAGGAGAAGTGGATTAGAGAATTTGATTGGAATTGCCAGGTTACGATTCCTGGATAGTCTAAAATGTTGTTACTTATAAACGTATGAGTGATTGCAGATAGTCCAGACTACGATCCCGGAAGCTGAGTCTAAGGGGGAGTCTGAAGACGAGCTTAAAGCAAGGGGGAGCTTGTATACGGAAAGCAAGGTGTCGATCCCAAAGTACGGAAGCTTAACAAAAGGGGGAGCCTGATGAAGAAAATAGGAAAAGCTGAAACTAAAGACTGAAGAATGATAATGTTACAATCTGAGTGATGATGCAGAATGATCAAGACTGAAGAAGGTGTCTTATTACAAGAATAGTCACTGAAGACTTCGTCAATATCCGAGGGGAAGTCTGTTAGTGCACTACGTCTATTGACTTCGTCTTGTATCATGAGATAGAATAGGATATCTAGTGCACGAGGTTCGAGATATTGTAAATTAGAGATTAAGTGAAGATTTCGCTTCAAGTGGTCTTGTGACAAGTTCAAGCGAAATCATACACATTAGATTTCGCTTGAACCAGATCAGGTCACCTTCAAGCGAAATCTTAACTCCTATATATAGGGCACTTGTTAGTTCAGTCAGTATGCAACTTCTGAAAGTGTAACGAAGTGCTGCTGGAATTATGTCAAGGTTGTAATCATTGTTAAAGCAATATAAGAGACAGATTAAAGATTAACAAGCTGTGTGTGTGTCTAGTTCTCTGATTCCGCCTTTGAACTGGACTTAAACTCTTCTGAACGACTCAAACGGGTCATACAACGATCCAACACTTTCGTGGTCACATAGTCAACGAATTGGGAATACTCGTGGATCCAGCTAAGATCCGTTCTATTAGAATTCGTCACTAGAGACTCCGATGGAGGTGTTGTAATTTATTGGTCTCGCTAAGCACCGTCGCAGATTCATAAAGAGATTTTCGAAGATCGTATAACTTTTATCGCTTAAACACAGCAGGGTGCTGTGTATTCATGGAGGATATAACAGGAAAACGCCTTTTTAGCTTCGAAACTAAACTCTGTAATGCACTGAATATTGTTCTTACCCAATGATACAGGTGATCTGGTAGGGTACCATGTTGTCTCGATTCAGGGTCTCGGTTGTGTGCGGGTGCAACGCGAGAAAGTGATAGCTTACGTTTCTCAACAGTTGCAGATTTACAAGGAGAATTACACGACTCACAACCGGGGATGGAAGCCATGGCCTTTGGATTTGGAATCTGGAGGTATTCCTTGTACGGTACCAAAAGCACTATTTAGACCGATCACAAGGGCCTTCAGTATATCCTTGACCAGAAAGAGTTAAACATGCGACGGCGTCGCTGAATGGAACTCTTGAACGACTACGACTGTGAAACCTATACGTTCACAAGCTTTGCAGCTCACCATCAACTCTAACCTGCCTGATCAGATTCGTTCTGTCCAAACCGAAGCATTCAAGGAAGAGAATCTACAAGCTAAACCTATGCGGGGCATGGGGAAACATCTTCTGGTGAAAGTCGGACGGTATCCGCTACCTTATGGGGCGTGTCACGACCCCCGACCCACCCTGGACGGAATCGGGAGCCGCGAACAGCCCAGTGGTACCGGTGATTATTTTGAAAATATTGCAGCGGAAATTTCATCAGGACCGTGAGTTAGGAAAAATATCAGAGTTTAGAAAACACCGAATTTTATTTAAATAGATAGGATAAACCCATGTTTTACAATGGTAGCTTTAATAAAAATAAATTTGATTACATAAAACAATATTTCTTAATTTGATTTAATTAATAAAATAAGCCACTTCTTGAAGCCTTTCAGTGCCATATCCATCTCTTACTCCAATCTACTGTAATTACCTGAAACGCGTTTTAAAAAGGTTTTGTCAGCAGGAAATACTAGTGAGTTCATTCATTTTGCTTAAAACATATTTGTTATAATTTACAGCATTAAGAGTTTTTACATTTGCTTCTTAAAGATTGGCAAAGACTTAATCACTGCAAATTATAACTAGAAAACAGTGTTATAAATTACAGTGTTAAGGGTGATTACATTGTTTCTATATCAACCAACTACCCACAGTATTTGTCACTCGACTTATTTCTGTGAATGTGGTCAGACCACCCATTTGCTAACTCGTTGTCCAATGGTGGCGGGAAAAAGTAATGTATACAATACCCCACATACCGGCTGTAATTTGGTGATTACAAAGATTTAATCCCTGTAATTATAACTTTGAAAATAAACATGCTTTTGAAATTAAATTTGATAAAAAGAGAATGACTCACTTTATAAACATGCAGATTCATACGGGCAAAGTATAGTCTACAGATAAGCCTTGATATATTGTAGATTTATACAGGCAGAGCTTAGCCTATTGATTTAGCCTTGTAACATAGTGCACACGAACTAGGTAGGTAACTTAATACAGCAATTACGATAACTCACGAGATTAAAACCCTCACAACGAATGACAAAGTGCAATCACTTAAACATCCATCGGATTCACAACGAATGACAGAGTATTCCCTGAGTTCGGGTGGTACTCAAACATCCGGTCAGAATCACGACTAATGACAAAGGATAGCGCTTAAACATCCATCGGATAGTTTCCATCGATCGGACATTGAATCGTAGCAGCGATCGAGTTAATACCCTGTATTGTAGCAGCACCCCGCTATACTAATTAGTGATTCGTGTGTGTTTTTAGAGTAATTCTACGATATTTCATCGTGTATTACGAATTTCTTCGTCGTTTCAGTGCCCAGAATCAAGTCCCAATCTCTGCTATTTATACACGAAATTTGACATGCTTACGGACCGTAAGCCTAATCCCTTACGGTCCGTAAGGGACACATTTTCACTATAGGTTTGCCACGTGTGTGTGTGTAGGCCTGCTGAGTCGACGAAATTGATAAATTCGATTTAGACAACGAGATATATGGATAATCGTAAATAGGGAATACCCCCCCCCCCCTGAGTTTTAGGGGCCCGGATCCTGATTCTGATTGTTCTGAAAATTTTAGGGTTTGTGTAGAATCACTTGGGTGTCTCAATTAGGGTTTCTTATTGGATAAAATTATAAAATAAATAGGACTTTTAATGAGGGTTGTTGCATTCTCCCCACCTTAATAAAATCTCGTCCTCGAGATTTGGGTTACGATATTTCTTTTAGACTTATGTCATATTTTAGTCAATAAAATAATATTAAGGTAGATGACACATAATTGAAATATTAATTTTTTTTTTGTAAATACTAGTTGTACCATAAGTAGGATTCAATGATTCAAGTTCAAGAAATTGATGACAAACGAATGAAATAAAATGATATAATTTCCAAAGTGACTAGGTTCAAACCAAAAAATATATGATCAATAGATATTTAAAATGAATGTGAAGGATTTTTAGAATCAATAAAATTATTTGTCAAAAGAAAGCTTACTTTGATTGGTAACTGAGGAAGACTTAGAATTGACAGGTTCCAATTGAAATAAAGGCATGAAAAATGATTTGTCAAATATTAAATTATGATATGAGAAAATCAATGTGCTGAGATGAGTGAATTGCAAAGATACACCAAAAGACAATAGAGTTAGTGTATCATTATTTAAAGTTCCAAGTTGTTTTAATTGTGAAACAATGTGATAGTACACTATTAGTGACCATATTTTTTTTTTCATACTATGTCCTAGAGATCGAAATATAATAAGAACAAGTTGTTTTGGCATGACCAATTTATATTATATTTGTAAAGCAAATGTAATATATATTATTTGTGTACTTGTCTGAACCGTATCTTATATATCAAATATTATTTATTACGCATTTTTATTATATGTAAATGGTCATCACTTTTAAATAAATGTTATTTTAGTATTTTTACTATACTATGTATAATAACTTATATTTACTATGTAATATATATTACAAAACACCGCAATGAAGATTTTACATTACAAAATATTTTAGTTTTATTATTTTGTAAAAGAAATCACTTTTATTTATAACGTTAAATAAAGGTGTAAAAATATTTATTGTACAAAAGGATTTGTAAAATATTTTGTAAATATATAACACTTAATGGTTCGATTCTATTTGATTACTTATTTTCATTTAAAATCATATAACGTTGTGAATGTATTTACAAATGTTGTAAATAAGTGAAAACGGGGACTATTCTTATATATTACCATGTTCCCCTAACCCAACGTAGTTGATGACTACCATATTATTCTTATATGGTCATTTTCTTGCCAGAGCGTTACTGTACATAGTTACCACAAAACATGTGATAGACTATTATTTATATAATTTTATTCGTCCCTCTAATTCTTGTATTGTTTTATGAAAATATGACTTCTCTTTACAGTATAAAGTATATATAAAATATATATAATTAAAATTTACTAATTAATTATGATAACTTAATTATATATATTAACTAGTCATTATCATGGTTGGATATTGGTTAGTACTGTCTTGTTTAAGCATAGGTGATCAGTCCATGCCTAACTAAGGCTAGGCTATCCAATACCTGCCCCTGATAATAACCCTAGTATTTTAAAATAATACTAACATTATTACTATTAATATTTTATTACTAATAATAAAACTGATATTAGTAATAAATATCTAAACATACACTTAAATGAGAGTATAACTCAAACATAATTTTTTTATATATATATAAAAATATAAATTCTTCACCTCAATGGTTAAATATAGTAATACTATTTTGTAAATTAGGTAATCACTTATGTAAGTTTCCGTATATAATTAATTTTATATAATGTTTTTCGATTGAAGATTGTTAAAGCAATAATTATCATGAAAGGCTCGATTGATGTTGTAAGAATCATTAAGAGATACACTGAAATATGACAAGAATTTGTGTATCATTATCTTAGCACACGATTTGTGTTTAAGATGGTTTTTATCAACAAAGCAATTTAATATATAATTAAATAAATAATTGAATCCGTATATGATATATATAAACGAGATTAGTGCAAGCTTTAAATTTTGTGAAAATGTCAGTACAAGGTGATCCTGATCAAAGAAATTATTCAATGAAGTCGAAGACTAAACAAGCCTATTATGTTTCAATACAAACGAAGTGCTTGTTGGGACTATTTTGAATATGATAGCTTCCATCCATTATATGGAATCTTGAAATGAATATGTAATGTGAGCAAGTCAAATAATTTGAACTTGATTTAAACAAAACAAGTTTTAATAAGAAAATTCGGACATGGTTACAATAGAAACTATGTATGTCAAAGAAAATTAATTTTTTCAAGGAATTCATTGACTCGATATCAAGGAGTTATTGTTTTGCAATAATGCGGTTCACAATACAAAAAGCGGAATGATATTTGAGTTTGGATAAAATAACAAATCGGAATGAAGCCCTCCAGTGGTCTTTATAAATCAAATGAACCAAATGCATAACAAACAATGCATGTGTAACGTGGGGATTTACCAAGAAATGAAATAGATCAATATTCGCTATTATGAAAGAAATCCTCATGGTATGATGACTATTAAGGGAAGTAGAAACACGAGAGTCAATTCTTTATATGCAGAAGTCAGAATTTTAACGAAAGAAATTTAAGAACTTCTATCTGGAATTTCGTGTAATAATTATTGTTAAGTGACATTACAAGGCAATGTAAATAAAATGAAATAGGGAATTTGCAAAGGTATGTGCCTCCTTTTGCAGTGATAATACTTATGACTCTGATTAGACTGTGCACCAATGATTGTGAAATCTTGTTACAACGTACCTCAGCGAGATTTATGTCGGTTGTAGGATCATATGGCAAAGTGCTTCTTTTTTATTAATAGTTTCTCTACTGACGAAATTAGTATTGGTGTCATCGTGTCTAATTTCTATTTTCCAAAGGTCTTACTTTGGAAGTCGTGTGTGCTATACTTCGACGTCTGTGGATGTATAATTTAAGTTTCATGTGTTTTCTTGTGCACTAGTAAAATTTTACATGCTTCTTACTTGCGTTAAAAGTCTATGGTAACGCATTGGAAATTCTTTATACTTTTGATGGCATTCCAACTTAAAGGGTTTCCATTGTTTATTTTATCACACGAGCTACGAGACAGATGATCAAACGAAATAATGTTTGATATCGAAAAAGAAATTCCTGATAAAGAAATCTAGACACAGATGCTTGTGCTTTATTCCTATTTGGCTTTTGGAATTCCTTATAGATATACATATCTATATAATCACATATTTCACATGCTGTAATATACATATCTTTTATAAGATCATGTTTTTAACAGATTCATATTTCCAAAGCAATTCAGATATCAGATCAAGATATTATTTAGGGAAATCTTGTCACTTGTTTGACATATTATATACCCCGTCTTATCCGGTTCACGCCGGAGAGGTAACCTCAGTATATCCGGACAAACTGGAAAGTCTGCTACACCATACCCAGTCTTGCCGGAGAAAATTTTCCATAAATAGTAAAAAGTGCCTCTTTTATTAGGCTTTTATCCAGAATTAAGGAAATTTGTATTCCCGTAACATATCTTATTCTTAGACCAAGTAATATGACTAAGCAAGAATTAATAGCAATTAAGTGCTATTGCTTGCAATTTTCTAATTGTCATTTTTACGGCATACCAAAATCCATCATACACAAGTACTTAGCTTATCTCGAAGCTTATACTAAGGCATATTTTCTTAAGTTCAAGTCTAAATGCTATCATGTGTGCTACCAGTTAATAGCAATCTCCTAACTCTTTTATTTAAGATTAGGTATTATTATCACAACACCTATTGGCTTAAAGCAGTGGCTCTGATACCACCTTCTGTCACGACCCTCGACCCACCCTAGACGGAATTGGGAGCCGCGAACAGCCCAGTGGTACCGGTGATTATTTTGAAAACATTGCAGCGGAAATTTCATCAGGACCGTGAGTTAGGGAAAATATCAGAGTTTAGAAAACACCGGATTTTATTTAAATAGATGGGATAAACCCATGTTTTACAATGGTAGCTTTAATAAAAATAAATTTGATTACATAAAAAAATATTTCTTAATTTGATTTAATTAATAAAATAAGCCACTTCTTGAAGCCTTTCAGTGCCATATCCATCTCTTACTCCAATCTACTGTAATTACCTGAAACGCGTTTTAAAAAGGTTTTGTCAGCAGGAAATACTGGTGAGTTCATTCATTTTGCTTAAAACATATTTGTTATAATTTACAGCATTAAGAGCTTTTACATTTGCTTCTTAAAGATTGGCAAAGACTTAATCACTGCAAATTATAACTAGAAAACAGTGTTATAAATTACAGTATTAAGGGTGATTACATTGTTTCTATATCAACCAACTACCCACAGTATTTGTCACTCGACTTATTTCTGTAACTGTGGTCAGACCACCCATTGGCTAACTCGTTGTCCAATGGTGGCGGGAAAAAGTAATGTATATAATACCCCACATACCGGCTGTAATTTGGTGATTACAAAGACTTAATCCCTGTAATTATAACTTTGAAAATAAACATGCTTTTGAAATCAAATTTGATAAAAAGATAATGACTCACTTTATAAACATGCAGATTCATACGGGCAAAGTTTAGTCTACAGATAAGCCTTGATATATTGCAGATTTATACAGGCAGAGCTTAGCCTATTGATTTAGCCTTGTAACATAGTGCACAAGAAATAGGTAGGTAACTTAATACAGCAATTACGATAACTCACGAGATTAAAACCCTCACAACGAATGACAAAGTGCAATCACTTAAACATCCATCGGATTCACAATGAATGACAGAGTATTCCCCGAGTTCGGGTGGTACTCAAACATCCGGTCGGAATCACGACTAATGACAAAGGATAGCGCTTAAACATCCATCGGATAGTTTCCATCGATCGGACATTGAATCGTAGCAGCGATCGAGTTAATACCTTGTATTGTAGCAGCACCCCGCTATACTAATTAGTGATTCGTGTGTGTTTTTAGAGTAATTCTACGATATTTCAGCGTGTATTACAAATTTCTTCGTCGTTTCAGTGCCCAAAATCAAGTCCCAATCTCTGCTATTTATACACGAAATTTGACATGCTTACGGACCGTAAGCCTAATCCCTTACGGTCCGTAAGGGACACATTTTCACTATAGGTTTGCCACGTGTGTGTGTAGGCCTGCTGAGTCGACGAAATTGATAACTTCGATTTAGACAACGAGATATATGGATAATCGTAAATAGGGAATACCCCCCCTGAGTTTTAGGGGCCCTGATCCTGATTCTGATTGTTCTGAAAATTTTAGGGTTTGTGTAGAATCACTTGGGTGTCTCAATTAGGGTTTCTTATTGGATAAAATAATTAAATAAATAGGACTTTTAATGAGGGTTGTTACAGGGCGGATATGAGTTCCCCCATACGGCAACCTGGGAACTTGTATTGGGCGAAGCGCGCAAGTCTCGATGTTCCACTAGTCTGGATTTTTGTTGGAATGTATTAGGATCTAAGAATCTTATACTGGTGGCTGGGCATGAAGGCTCACATGATAATGTATTTGAACGATGTTTAACTTATACGAAAAAGTCAGGGTGTAATATCAGAAACCCTCTGGTTTGTGTCAACAACCAGAAGCACCCATATGGTAATGGGAACAGACTGCCATGGATTTTGTCACAGGACTACCTAAAACTCAAAACGGAAATGATACCACCTGGGTGAACGTTGACTGACTCATGTAACCAGCACACTTTCTCGCAATCAAGGAAACTGACGAGTCTTTGCAGCTTGTGAATATTTTTCTGAGAGAGGCGGTTCCTAGGCACGGAACTCCTATTACCTCTGATCGTGGTCCGTATTTATATCCAACTTGTGGTAGACGATGCATAAACCTTTTGGCTCACGTGTAGACAGGAGACCTGTTTATCGTCCTCTGACGGAATGGCAAAAGTGAGCATACCATCTAAACAACTAAAGACATGCTGTGAGCATGTGTGATTGAATTTGGTAAAGGTTAGGAAAGACACATACCCTGGGTAGAGTGTTCCACCAACGGCAGTCACCATTCCATTATTTAAGCAGCTTCGTTCGAGGCATGGTACGGGCGGCAATGCTGATCTCCTCTTCGTTGGACTAAGGAGGGTGACAACCTAATCGCAGGACCAGGACTTGTACTCGAAACTCTTGGGAAGATTGTTTAGATCGAGAATCGTATGGCGGCAGTGCATGAATGTTAGAAAAGTCGTTAAGCGTAGGAAACCCTTAGAATTCGCAGAAGGTAATCATGTTATGTTGGGAGTCTCACCCTGGGAGGGTGTGGTGCGCTTTGGGAAGCGCAGAAAACTTAATTCATGATACGTTGGGCCATTCGGAATTCTGGAGGGAATCGACAAGGTGGCCTACAGACTCGAGTTATCTCACAAACTGGGCAACGTTCACGTTGTTGTTCACGTCTCAAAACCGAAGAGGTGTTTGTCAAACGAAACACTTGCGGTCTCTTTGCAAGAACTTTAGATTGATGATGAGTAGCAGTGTGTTGAGAACCCTATTGAAATCATGGATCGGGAAGTTAAGGTTCGTAAGCACAGTCGAATTCCATTCACGAGAGTTCGTTGGAACCCAAGACGTGGACCGAAGTTCACGTGGGAACACGAAGATCAGATAAAGCTGAAGTATCCGCAACTGTTCAAAGCGACGGAACCAAATTCTTATAAGACTGGTGAATTTCGGGACAAAATTCCCTTTCAAGTTGGGGATGATCTAGCACCCGAGGAAGATCCACAGTCATCCTGATCCAACACCTTGCTGTTTTGGGTTATTTATCAAATTTCGGGATGAAATTTCTTTCAAGTTGTGGATGATGTGGCAACCCGGATTTCCACGGTTCTTTATGTACGTGTTATTTCTATTCATCTTCCGTAGTCATACGTTGTCAACATGTGTTCGTTATGTGCATTTATTAAAAGTATTTGCTATGGTTGAATGTCTAGAAAGAATGCATAGAAATTATGAAGTGTTTACGTTTTATGATTGAGCTGCACACACATACACTTGGGCCTGAGGTCGCACACTTCTCCCGAATCGTATATTCCCTTACTTTCTCGGCCCATGGTTCTCGAACCCGGACCGAGCCCAACCCGTTACCCTTTTGTATGCGCATTAACAGTTACGTTTACATAACAATTCCCTTTCAAATTCTATTGCAAACCCTAGTATTTTCCTCTCTTCTCCCATGGATTGGCGACAACTTCCCTGGCCGAAAACCCCTCACCCTTCGAAGTATCATCTATCATATTCTCATACCTGGTTAGTATGTTCATCATTGATGTAACTTATACCCATTGATGTTCTGTTTACGTGCTTATGTTACATTCGCTGGTGTCTTGCTCTCATACTGATGTGTATTGATGTGTATGGAATTGATAATTAATTATGATGTTTAAACCTAGGGTTAATCAGTATGATATTGATGAATCGGATTGTGCGATGGTGATCATATGACAATGAACTAGGGTTCCATAGTAGATGATGTTTGTGCTATTCGATCCAACTGAATATTGCTATTGATGATCAATGATGATGAACAGCAATTAAGGTTTGTTTGAATGTGTAAAAATAACTGTTGTTTGATCCTATAATCATGCCAAAGAATTATTAACTGTTGTTAGGAGATTAAGGGAATTGTAACCGCCTGATGAGGGGCGATGAAGGACTTCCCCCACGAAGAATCTAGTCCGACGAAGAATTGATTCTTCGTCGACTGATTCTTGACGAACCCCCATGATTCTTCGCCAAACTCACCCACGACGAAGATTAGTCCTTCGTCGACTGGTGTTTGACGAACCACTTGGACTCTTCGTCGTATTCATTCTCGGCGAAGAATAGACCTTCGCCATAGGGATTCTTGGCCGTGAAGGCAAATGGCCAGAACACTGGAACAGTTGTGATGAATACGATATTGGGTAGTTGGAATATGAACACTATCTATTGCATGGTAACAATGCTGATTAAGAATGAGAAATCTGATGGGAATGGTGTGAGTAGAAACCCCTCTGTTATATATTGTTATGTGTCATTCATATGGTATGTGGAGTTGTATGAGAATTTGGGTACGTGCTATATGTTGTACAGTGATCTTTGTGATAGATGCAATATGTGATAAATACGTGTTTTAATTGATGATGAAACTGATGTTATTGGTAACCAAGGTAGGGTTTGGGTTGACCAACTTGGACGGGTAACTTAACATACCAAGCAAATCAAAGATGAGTTCACTTCTGTCAAAACAAGCATGCGTTCGGTGGGGACAATCAAACAAACAAACAAATAAACGGATTTTCATAAACCCACATCCTTGTAGGGGATGTGAGGCAGTTTTCACAAATCCATATCCTTGTAAGGGATATGAGGCAGTTTTCAGTTAATGTTGATGTTGGATAATACACTCACTTTCTATCATTTAAGTCCCATCAGACTACCGGGTTAGTTGCTTGTAGGGCAACAGGGTTATTAGTTGATAGCGCTATTAGGTTTGGCACCCTCACGACGTCCTGGATAGGACGGGCGTGAACTAATAACTTTAAAATCATGACCAATGTTTGATAGAGCATTGGAGAAGGGTAAAAAGGAGCCGTGTCCGGTATCGAGTTATTATCAACATAACATAAGTCAATACTTGGTAACAAACGGTTATGCAAACTGTGAACTCACCAGCGTTGTCTGATACACTTTTCTGCATGCTTGCAGGCCTATAGGTACATGTCGTTAGAACTTGCTGTCTGGGATGCTGGATTGGTCATGGGTCGAGTTGCATGGAATCACGAGGCACGTCTAATGGTTTTTATACACTTCGGTTATGAAATTCTTAACTATTGTAGTATGCTTCCGCTGAATAGTAAACAATGTTTTGTAACGCTTATTTAAATAAATGAAAGTTTTATTTGAATTATTATTATGAGTTCGATGTGATTGGTGGCTAGATCCTGGTACGTCACACGCCTCGCGGGGGTTCCCGCATGTTGTATTTTGGGGGTGTGACATAAACTGAGTAAAACACAGTGTTCTAACCTAGTATAGGGCGGGGTTCTAGAGTGAACGCTATTGTATTTGTGAACTAAGTGAATAAATCCTAGCCATTCATTGTGGAGATCAATATAGTTTCTAAATGAATGATATTTTTGTAAATAAGTAGACTTATTTTAAGTAAAATCTAACTGTCAAGGGCAAATAAGGTATTTTCCCAATCAATTATTCCAAATCCCTAAATTTGGATTTCATGCGTTTTTTTAAGAATTAAAATAAATTATATTGCATAAACACTTTTGTTTTAACAATTAAACCGGTCAGTTTTTTTTTTACGTTTTAACATATCTTTATATACACATGTGTAATAATATTTACAAATCTGCATATAAACATGTGTAAAAATATTTACAAATATATGTGTAATAATATTTACAAACATATGTGTATTCTGTGTATGTTTTCACTTTTACATATATGTATAATCACATATGTACATATATGTACAATAATATTTTCGTTGTACATCTATATATTGTACTCATGTACACCTGTGTATATAAACAATAAAACGCTAGAAAACGAAAAATGCATATGTTGTTCGTTATTATTAAAAAACAACTATAGCAATATCATACTCAAATTAAAGAGAATTAAAAACTCGTTTTTATGGTGTATTTAAATAAAAAAAAATATTAACGTATGAAAAATTTATTAATATTTAATGATCATAAGGGGTAGTTAGTTTAATGTTAGCAAAAATATATAACTTCCTAAGTTAAACTGATTAATTACCATCATATCCTTTACATCTAAAAAAAATGATCAATGGCTCAGATTGGTTCACACGGTTCACAAACAAGGATGTTGTTCACTCATGATCCTCATCCACCTAGTATCTATATATATATATAAATGAGATGAATTTGGGCTAGGTGGCATTTGTATTTGGCCATTTTGGCTGATGTGGCAATTTAGTTTAGGAGGGAAATCGAATTTTTGTTCTAC
The DNA here is from genome assembly GCA_030545235.1 of Helianthus tuberosus. Lineage (NCBI taxonomy): Eukaryota > Viridiplantae > Streptophyta > Magnoliopsida > Asterales > Asteraceae > Helianthus > Helianthus tuberosus. The sequence continues at coordinate 21,478,516 of CM060420.1, read as the reverse complement.
AATCACGATTCCAAGAAAAAATAAGCGGGATCCGAATGTAGATGGGTCGGCTTTATGGTTTCCAAATCATGACGGATCCTTTATATCTCTTTTTTTCTCATTCTTCTCTCGCACTCCACCTATTTTTTCCTCATCTCTTAGACTTTCACTTTACAAACCCTAAGATCCTCCATCAGTTCCACAAGATCACAAGATGTCGACGTTGATGCTCCTCCTGAAATTCTCAACAATCAAAAACCCTCTCAAATTTTGCACAATTTTCTGCCGATTTTATCTATCCAGCAGATATTTTGGCTTTGCCGTCATTCCGATCTAAGGTAAGATCTTTGTGTTTTATCATCTCTCAGTTTTTGGAATGATTATTGAGACCTAATTCTCTGTATTTCGTATGGATATTAGGGTTGAGGTTCTTACACTTCTTCCATATCCATGTATATATTGATCAAACATTTTTTTTATAGAAACCCTACATTCGATCGTGTTTGTTGTGTGTTCAACATGCATATTGTTTTTTCCATTGATCTTGATAAGCTTTGTATTTTTCATGATTAGGTTAGCAATCCTTTGATGTTGTTTGAAGACAATCATTATAATCAGGTATTGTTCTTTCATTCTTTCTTAAGGAGGTTGAAACAATTCCCATTTTTTGAATTGATAGGCTTATACGTGAATCCATGGAAATCTCTTATTCATTCCGAATAAAAATGAACCAACAGCTGCAAATCCGGATCTGGGTTCAAAGTATTTTGTTATTAATTTATGGGTTTGGGTTTTTATTTTCAATCTAGATGGAGGTAAATAGAGGAAAATCTAAAATTCTTTGTTTTGTGATATTTTTTGTTCAGATTACGCTTATTTCAAATAATTCAGATTAGGGTTTTTTTTGTTTAGATTTGTTAGATCGATTTGTTCAGATTAGGGTTTCTTTTTGTTCAAATGTGATCATTGATTTGATTGGATTTTATATTTGCTGTTTGGGTAATTCTCCTCCTTTGTTCTTGGCCACTCTAAATATTTTTGCCTGTATTCAACAATTGTTTTGTGCTATTTGAAGGTTACATTAGTTCTCTTGTAAGTGTGTTGCTAGAGGATGGGCTCTTGTGTGTGCAATGCTTAGCCCGACTCTCCAAGTTCGTGACTATGAGGTCTTTCTCTAATAAACGTTTTTTGCAAAACTACTGGATTATGTCATTTCTTATTTTATTATGCACGTTATGTTGTTAAGGATTTATGTTATGTTTGTTTCCGTATTGTTTGCAGGTTCAGGATTCATTTCCTTACTCAATAGTACTTCCTTCTCCAAACCATGAATTTGTTCTCTTTCCGAAAGGCAGTCCGTTCCCAAAAGAGAAGATGATGTGTTATACTAGAAGCTCTCGATTTTCTTTTAAAGTCACATACAGCAACGAGACAGATTTCCCTGCAGGAATATTACAGAAGTCGGTTATTTCATTGTGAGAATCTCATTTATACATTGATATAAAATTTAAATATTTTTTTAGATCGGTCGGAACGTTCTGGTGCAGAGAATGTGGAGATTGAATTTGGAGTGTTGCTTAACGAGCATGGAACTATTGAAATAGGTAATGCAAGAGTAAGTATCACATATCACATCAATGTTGAACACATATTAATTATAAGCATTATGATTTGTCCTTAATTGTGTTTGTGGCTTCACATGATGGTCAACAGTTATATGTGGAATCTTCTATTTTCTGACAATTTGTATGTCAGACAACACATGATGAGTTACTTGAAGCGTGAAAGAAAGCAATGATTTTGGCAGAGCAAGATCTAAAGGTGGATCAAAGTAAGCACCCTCGAGTTTTTTGTCTATGATTATATATTGTAATGTTTAATATATTATATCTTCTTTAGACCTAATCATCTTGATTCACTGATTTGTTATCGTTGGAGACCGAAACAGTGGGTGCTAGGGTTACGCCGTGAACCCTTGATGACGACGGAATTGCATGCTACAGAACAGACAATCGAAGGTAAGATCTGTAACTTGAGTTTTTATTTACGGCTAGACACTTCCTACTCAATCAACTATATATTTAATGGCGTTAGGATTGTGCTCCAACGAAGTAACCGGCATACGGCTGACGACTAGGTTCGTTCGATTTGCTGAGTTTCAAATCCCGTTCGTTCTCTTCTTCGTCATCGCGTTCATTATCATCAAAGATTTGGTTTGTTTTCTGTTTCAATTCTACTTTTTATCCTCAACTTTTGCTGCTGAACAGTTTTTTAGGTTTTTTTTGTTTGTTGAAGCCAACGCTCTGAAGCATAAATCCATTCTTAATATTGTTGCAATTTGTTTTCACAATATAGACAGAACTGGTAAAAATAGACACAATTTTTCTTATTATTCTTTTGATTGTTTTGTATTATTTATGTAATTTATTTTGATTCTTTATATAGAGATAACTGGTAAAAATAGATACAATTGTAATTTTACATGTAGTAACCATTCAGTTGATTTGCTTTACATTTTTTGCCTTCATTTTTATGGGTGTTAACTTCTTATCAGCATGGTCTTAATAATAAGCCCTTTTATTATATTCTTGAATATGAGGCAATTTTATGGGGTGTTTTGTTTACTAATATTTGATTTTAGTTTATGTGCAGTTTCAGCATTGGAGCCTGGACCCACAACAACCTTGCCAGATAGAAAGTTGTTGGTGTTCATTCTTGATAGGCTTCAAAAGCGGGTCATTTTTGTTTTTGCTTTTATGAATAGAATACATCTTATTTGTTGTATTTTTTCTTGATTCATATAGCTTTATTTATGGTTATTTAAACTCTTATGTAGGAAGGATACTCATGCCGTTTTATCTGAACCTGTCAATCTGACTGAGGTGCGTTGTTTTGATATTTTACAAGTGTCATTCATTGTTTCTTATTTAGATTTTTACTTATATGAAGAGGTTTATTTGTATGCAGCCCATGTACTGTGTGTTTTATTGCAATTTGTTTTCTGACTGCCTTTTCTCTTTTTCAAAAGTCATTGGATTGATTCACAGAGTTGATTGTTCATTATGCAGGGTTCTTCAAATTTTGGTGTTGTTGGAGAAGTTTCTCTTGATTTTTCATGTTATGCTGAAGCTACAAAGCCATATTCGGCTTCTCTGCCTCTTAAAAATGCAAAATCCACAAGTGTATTACATGTTAGTCCCTTCTTCGCTTCCGTTTCTTAAAATTTATGAGTGGGTTCTTTTTGTGCAAGTTTGATATGTGTAGATGTTGTTTGTATTAGGTATCAGTTCAAAGGGTGCACGATCAAAGGTAAGAACGGAATTTATGATGTTTTACTTTAATCAAACTTATGAAGTAACGTAAGCTAATGTTTTACTTTAATCAAACTTAATCAAAGGTAAGAACGGAATTTATGAACCATTGTATTTCATAGAGATTGAGAAGTATTTCAACAATCAAGTTTCCATTCTCTCTTAAAACTCTAATTGCTTCCGTCGTGTTTCTCTCTGCAGGAAGAGAGATGCCATCTTCATCATTCTCATGGCTGGAGGACGGCTGCGACCACCGATGGGATCACCATCAATGATGTTACAGATTCGGCGATCTAAAATCGTTGTTTCCATGATTGCGAAGGTATGTTGTTTTGATTTCTTCATCATCTATTTTAGATTTGTTTTGTTATTCGTTCATCTAGGATAATTCGATCTGGTCCCAATTGATTGATCTTCCGGTGTTTCGTGGCAAGTTTATTTCTGGTACGATTGCAACGTTGAGTTCGGCTTTTGAAAAGGATTTGATTTCTAGGGTTTTACAATTAATATATTCGATTCATATGTGTTGTACAATTAATCTGTTCTGTATCCAAACAATGAGATTATTTGAATTTCTGATATTGGAAATGAGGTGTTAATTTATATAAAGTGTATTGATGGATTGAGTGTTTCATTTCATGCCCTAATTTTGCTTCAGTTGATAACTTATAGAAATTCATTTATGTTTTTGTTTGATTTCATTTTGTTTCACTGAATTTGATGAAACTAGAGGTATGACTTGAGAAGGATTTACATGAATGAGTGAATGTGAATTGGTGATTTTTTTAGTTATTTGGTTTGGTGATAGTGTGATGGAAAAGAATTTGTGTTTTTTCGACTCTGGCACACCTTGTGACCGTGTTTAGCGTAGTCTCTGTAGCTTCTTCGACTGATATTTGGTAAAGCAAAGTACCAAGGTCATGTTGAATGAATATGGTGGCTACCGAGTTTCTCTGATGTGTATGGTTGTAAATCATTCATATCCTTTCTGGTAATTATAATTACAACGATGCTGCTAATGAAATCATACCACTATTAGTTATTACTTAGATTATCTTTTTATGATCTGTGATTTTTTTTTTCAGTTTTAACCGAGCTTAAGTATTATTTGAATTTATCATTATCATCTTCACTTCATTTTTATGTTGTCATAGTCCAAGAAAAGAGGTTTGTCATTGGAAGAGAACCGGGAGAAGATGCTTCAAATATTTTATGACTCTCAAGATTTCTACCTTGTGAGTATAATATATCATTTATAGTTCATAGTTAAGATAAATTATTAGATCATGAGTATTTCCACTGTTTGGTTTATAGTTTATTACAACTATCGGTATCCCTTTAGGCATTACCTGTCACACCAGGTGTAGTAGTAGAGTTACTTTCATCATCCCATCTCACAAATATCCCAGCACAAGCATTAATTTATGAAAGAAGGTGAATAAGTTTATTATCAAACAACTGGCTAATAAACAGCTACTGCACTCTCAAATGCATTCGTAGTATCTTTAAATTACAAATATTAGTCTTAGCATCAGCAGGAAGCAGAGTTAGTCCTTTTCTATTATATTGCACTGTTCAGTTTGTCTCAATTTAGCGCTATTATGTTTGAAACTTATGTAATGCATACATTTTGTATACAAATGTCAGCTCAAGGAACTTGAAAAGTTGGGCCCCATAAAAGGCGTCACCAGTCAATCTGTCAAAGACGTTGTTCAAAGTCTGGTGGATGATGACCTGGTCTCGAAAGACAAAATTGGAACCTCGGTAACCCCGAATTTCCGTTTTTGCTTCTTAATCTAAATTCTAAAGTAAGAGTTTATAAACCTATATTAATCTGAAAAAACTCCAGGTATACTTTGGAGTCTTTCCCAGTTTGGGCAACTGTTTGTGAAATTTGCAGTGATATAGAAGGTGTGATCTACTTTTTATTATGTCTTCAAGTAAGAAATTAGCATCAGATTGTTGTAGATTTTGAGTTGGGGCAACAATTTTTTAATTTACTAAATATGTTCTTTCTAAGAATTTACTAAATATTTTTGTAGCCAATTGGAAGCAATGCTCCTGCTGGAAACGACTCTGCCCTACGTAAAGCAGAGGACGTTGTAACCAGCATGTTCGCAAAGGGTTTCGTGTAGACGCGGCTCGGTTTCTTCCGATTAGAGCAATGACGTTTAATGAGCTGTCAAGGAAAGCTCTTCAGGTTTGATTTCAGTTTAGGTTAATTTGATATGTGTTTGCTTGTGGTTATCGCGTGGCTATTTTTATTCAGAACACCCTTTAATTTAAATGATACATGTTGCTGGCTTCTCTATTGTTTCATGATGCGTCAAATTTTTTTTGTGGGAAAGTGGTTTGATTTCATTTCTCTAGGGTTCTTAATTAATATTATTCATGTTTTTACTTTTTTTTTATTTAAAGAGGGATGAACGGGCTCGAATTGTTGTTAACAAGATTCCAGGTATATATGTTAGTCATTGCTATTTGCCTGATGGTTCCATTCAGGCAGGACATCTTACATTTCCAGGTGATTGGTAATGTGTCGTTCGGAGGGGATGGGTAATGGGTCAAAATGGATAGAGTTTTGAAAGATGCACATGTTTGGTAATGGGTCAAAATATATTTGGGTTAAAATAAGTAATATTTTAGCATGCGTACACACTAGGTTGGGTTTGGTTGATCCACATGATCCAAGGAATGAGGGTGATTTAATTTCTATAGTTCATGACTGTAAATCTGAGTTTTTTAATCTATTCTAATTTTGAGGGTGTTAAACTTGCTTATCTTGTGGGTTGAATTATGTATAATGAAAAAAATGATGTTGAAAAATGAGATTTCATTGCTGTAAAATGGTGGTTAAAGTGCTGAAAAGTGTGTGCTATAAATTGATGATGATATTGTTGGTTGATCAAAATAACGTTTTGTGTTTACAAACGAGTGTGTTTGATTAAAGCTTCTAAGTATGATTTATTACTAATGATTTTGGATATGTACACACTTTTAATAGTTATGATTTGACTCATGCGGATTATGTCACTATGCGGATTTTTTTTCTTTTTTCAACTAAAGAAACCGAGGTTTGACGGGCTCCAACTTTTTCACTCATTTCTCATATAAATTCCACTTGACCTTAAAAAAAAGTTTTTTTATGTGATTTGCAGGTAAGATTTGTTTGTTCGGAACCTAGAGTGATGATTAGTTCTATAACTGAATTATAATTGTGAAACTAAAGAGGGAAACGGGAGTAACGAGTCGTTTGCTGAACAAGTTGAGGAATTCGTTGAAGAAAGCAACGATCTTGATGCTTTTAAGGTACTTAAAATTGGTTATTTGAAAATGCTGATGGTTATACAACATTTACACATCTATAAAAGTATTTTTTTTTATATAAATAGAGGGTTCCCTTAGTGATAAACAAGGGTGATAAAGAAGAATATGGTTCCCTTAGTGATAAACGGGAGTAACTATTCAAGTATGGACATCTATAAAAGTATTTTTTTATATAAATAGAGAGTTCCCTAAAGTAAATGCTTTTAAGGTACTTAAAACGGGAGTAACGGTATTTATTTTCCATCATTTCTCTTAACTTTGATGTAATAATGTAAATAGAGAGTATGGACATTAACAGTATACTTCCCTTGGTGAAATTAAAACCATATTCTTTAACTATTCAAGTATCATAGAAGGAATGTACTTAAGGCAAGTGATGCTATATGATGGCTTCACTTCTGTTCAATATAATTTAAGATATGAAATACCCGTCTCTCATAGTCTTACAAGACTTGCATTGCATCTCTGTTAACGCTCGAAAGGGCCTTTTCCGCATTACTTTCTTGCCAAACACCCACGAAAGCGTTTAGAACTAGGATCAAAACGATCACCACTGGTTCAACGTATGCTTCGAATGCAGATTCATTGGTTTCTTTTTGTTCAAAGTATGCGAGAACGAATGAAATGAAGGCTGCAACCAGAAGGATTTTGACAAGCATATCATCAAACTGTTCAAAGTATACAAGTCGTCATAACGGTTTGATGACCCAGTTGTTGCTAAAAAAACTATATATTACAATATATTGGTACATGATTACCATTTAATTTATGATAATTGAGGGGCAGGTTGACTAATATCTGTTCATTTTTTTCTTGGATTGTTAGCATTAGCCTTTTGAATGCTATCATTGCATTTTAGTAGTCTTACATTTCAGTACACACATATAGTTACAAAATATTGTAGTGGTGTAGAGCCTTCATTTTAAATCTTCAGCCTAATTTCTCATTTATTAATAGGTTTCAGCCTAATTTCTCATTATTAATAGGTATGAATTTTTGGAATGAAGATTGTATTCTGATTGTGGTAATTTATTTGGATCTTTCTAATATGTTTATGGTATACATGAGTTTATGACTATCTATTTTAAAAATGGAATATATATATATACATACAATGTGTTGATGGATGAATCATGAATGGTCGTTGTTTAAGAAATATTGTTTTGGGGGCAACAAAAATTGATTTTTTTCTGGGTTATATACTTACAGGAGCTTGACCCTTTTATATTGTTTTTGCAGATGTTTAAGATTTCAAAGGCATATGTTTTCAAGTCTCCAGACACAGTATGTAATTATTCAATCAAATAAGATTGACAAATTGATGAAAAAGGAAGTCAATCATTTACGTGTAATCATTAAAGCTCTATGTTAAGCATAAATACTGTATGATGATATGATTCGAGTTGTTAAAGATTGAAGGTTTTTTCATCACCACTTTGGTGGGGTGGTAGAGGTTTTGTGCCTCTTGAGGAGAAATCAGGGTTCAATTCCTGGCATGGGGTAAAACTTGGTGTAATTTAGAGGTAGTGTTATGTAACCTTTGCCGTTCAAAAAAAAGGATTGCAGGTTTTATACATTTTATTTGTATTCATTAGAGTTCTATGTAATATTAATGGAAGTATTTCACCTGAAAACACTTCAGTCAAAACAATGGGATTTTATATTTTCATGAGAGTTCTATGTAATATTAATGGTAGTATTTCATTTGAAAACACTTCAGTAAAAGTAAAAACTATGGGATTTAAATATGTAATACTAAAACTATGGTGTGCAAATTCCATTCATGTAACATTAGTAAATATGTATCGTAGTGTGTGACCATACATCCAACTTTATTTATCTAATATATGTCAATGAATACCACAAATGAATTTTGTATATATTTTATTATTTTTATATTCATTTTCAAAATCAAATTTTTTTATATATTTTTTGAAATTATTTTGAAATATTTAATATAAATAACTTTAATTTCCATCGTTTGACAGTTAGAACTCAAAATCCGTTAGTACAAGTTGGATGATCCGAATCAAAAGGTCCGATCCATATTCATTCGGATCCGTGTCCATCTGAAATTAATTAGGTATTTTGTAGAGAATTAATACTATTGCAATTTCTATTACTTATTGCCATATTGAAGTAAATGCCCTAAGTAATTCAATTTTTTTTCCTTCTTGGTAAGGTTTGCCAAACGACATAATCCGTTTTGGGTTCTTTAAAGTATCAAATCATGATTTTTTTTTTTGAGATAATCGTGAGTGTTTGTTGCTTGAATTAGTGTGGTCCAGTGGTCCGCACTACTTTCTCTTGATATGGATTAAAGCCTCATGAGTCAAGATGTTTTTTTTTTTAACTTTTGTCTTTTCAAGTTTTAGCACATAGTATCGGAGACACTGTCGATAATTTTCTTGATATATGTCTATTTCATGAACTTCCTGTATTCGTTTTCATATTAGCATTAAATTGGATCTAAAAATGTTCTTTGTTGACAAATCTTTTTGTTGATTTGAACTGTATGTTGCTTTGTTTGGCCTAGAGGTCATGTTGTGAGGCACGAGAGGACCAAAGAGGTATATTTGTACAGAAAAAAATTTGAATTGATATGGTTGTTCATTACAGGTAGGATTATGTCTTTCTGCATACAAAAAACTCTTATTCCATTATCTTTTCTGCAAATATTGGGAAGGGTGAATGTTTGATGGTTTGCTCATTTTATCATCATTAATCATCAATATATTTCGATTCTATTGGAAACCCTAACAGCCCTCCCTTTTGTTTGTTATTTTTTAAAGGTTTTTGGGATGTTTAGCTGAATCTATAATGAATCGAGATCCTAACTTGCTAAAGACGTTGGATATTTATGATGTCACCGGCCTTGTATATTAAGAAGGTCATTGTGGTGTGTTTTTTTTTTTAAAATGAAACTCGCTACCTCATTACCTTTAACTTTTTACCTGTTACTTAAACGTTTAATGTGCCATTTCAGTTAAAGAAACAAGTTGGTTCTGCATCGTTTGAGATCAAAACTCATGAAGATGCCACTACAATACGGCCGTTGTGGTAAGTTTTTTTTAAACCGAACTCGCTTCCTCACTACCTTCTACTCAAACCTTTAATGTGCCATTTCAGGTAATACTTGGTTGTGGGACCGTGTCCGATTTAGTGGCAGGGCTTACGGATGATTCTGCGATTTCGACACACATTCACGTAAAAATCAAGTAAAATTATGTTATGTGGATTCAACTTCTTTAACCATTTTTTGTAAACATGATATTTAATAATGAATCGGGATCCTAACTTGCTAAAGATGTTGGATATTTATGATGCCACCAGCCTTATATATTACAAGAAGGTCATTATGGTGTGTTTTTTTTAAATGAAACTCGCTACCTCATTACCTTTCACTTTTTACCTTTTACTCCAACGTTTAATGTGCCATTTCAGTTAAAGAAACAAGTTGGTTCTGCGTCGTTTGAGATCAAAACTCATGAAGATGCCATGAAAAAACGGGACGTAAAAAATGCCATAATCGATCGTAAAAAAGCTAACTTGAGACACCATTGTTGCTTTGCTGAACAAAATGCGTATGCACAGATAGGGTTTAAAGGGAGAACGTTATAGACGAAATAGTTCTGATTGAATAGAATTAAGGAAGCAACATGAATAACAACTTTAGTTTCTAGGGTTTGTAGAGAATATTGAAGCGTGATAAAGAAGATGGAGTCGATATAAAGGATTCGAGAGAAGGAAGAATAAGAAAAGGGAAAGAAGATACTTTAGAGGTTAAAAATGTTATTTTTATACTTTTATTTGTTGTAAATTAAAATTTTCTACCCGGAAAATTTCCGGGTTATAACCTGGGCACATGATGTATACTGTCTATCATTTCCGTTAATATATCAACATATATATAATTAAAATATTTACGTCAACAATGTTAAAGTAGTTATTTTTGGATGTGGATTAGCACAATGCTAATCTGTTTTTTAATAAAATTTGATTTGTTGGATGTTTAAAAAAGGAAATATATCTCAATTATCTTCTTTTAATGTGTTTAAAAGTTTTGTTGTGGAAAATTTGATGTGGAAAGTTTTTGTTATATTTTTACTTAGGTCATGTGTGGCTTCATGTACAATTGTGTTAAATACTCGGTTTAGGTAGCATTGGGTCAGGTTTGGTAATCGGGTTTCGGTTAAAAAAGGTAAAAACATAAGTGCCTTTATTTCTTTGGAATTATGGTAAAAAAAGTGGTTTGGCTCACAACTCATTTCTTCATAAGTGCTTTGGCTTAACCGGTACCGTATTGCATAGCATAGGGGTGCACATGTAAAGAAAAGGAAGGAGGCGCCCCATGGAAAAAAAATGTTATTTTACGGCAAATAATGTTTGAAAACATGTCTTTTAATCTCAAGATGGTATATTTTTATTAATTAATATATATTTATATATATTTATTTTTTAGATATAAAGATTCACAACCCGGGAGTATTCCCGGGTGATAACCTAGTAAATAATATAAATATAAACTTAGAGCACCTTGAATGTATATGACGTTAGGATGTCGTATAAGCCAACCACAAAAACCAGACGAACTTGCTACGGAGCTTGGCGTCCAACTCGGGGATGTCCGGAAATACGGACTTGTCCAAACGGTCCAATGTAGGCCCAAGATGAAAAAAAAAAACCATTTTTGTTTTACAACGGATAAGTATAAAAAGAAAAGAATAATTAATTTTTAAAATTTAAAACTCACATCCATTACTTAATATAAACGTAATAAAACATTACATAATCATAATGAATCTAAATTAAACATAACATAATACATAATAAACCTAAATTAAACTATACATAAAATAAATAAAACATAACTTAATAACCTACTTAAGTACTATATTTTGATAATTTAAATATACTGTCTATTATTAGGTTGTTAGGAACTTATATCTTAATTTATGTGGTAAATAAACTGTTAAAGAGTTCATTGAGTTCAAAATCTAACAAGCTAACTTACAAGACCATCTAACAAAATCCACAATGTAAAATTTTAACTACATAATTGAACATCGATCCTAAGTTATAAGATTTAAAGTGTAAATTTGAACCACTTGATTTAGACATTTAAACTTGTACATATGAGTTGGGAACAAACCCTTAAAGTTAAAAAGGGAACCAAGAGTTTGGAACTTGAAATACTTGATCGACATCATGATCATATTGAAAAAAAAATTAGAGACTTGCAAAAATACGAAATATGTTGCAAAACAATGGCCTAATAGAAACCAATATATGATGTATGTAAACAAGAATTATAGAAGATCATATAGAGAGAAAGATAGAAAGAAGAATCAAAGAACTCATTCTTATTGATGTATCATACAAATAAAATAGCTAGTATTTATAGGGCTTGACATTAATACAATACATAAAAGGGATGGGAGTTAAGCATGTGGAAAGTCACAATATTATAACTTGTTCATAACACTTCCCCTTGACTATCCACATGATTATGTAAAATAGCATATTATTCTTTTAATACGCTTGGTGATATATGCTGCCTCGTCAAAAACCTTGCTAGGAAAACACATTGGGATAAAACCATAGCCAAGGGAAAAAGAGTGCAGCGCGTATTTTCTCCCCTTGATACTTCTGTATCAGGTGTGTTGCCTCATTAAAAACCTTATTAAGAAAACCCAATGGGACAAAACTTAGTCAAAGGAAAAAGAGTGCAACTTGAATAAGTCTCCCCATCATTTTAACATGTATCCTTTAAGTGACGTGTGTTCATCTTCATTGAAAGTCGAATAAAGCTTTTGTAGCGAATGATTTGTCAGTTGATCCCTTAATGTGCAATCTTTTATGTTGAGCAATGTTGTATAATCTTCTAACGAGACTTTAGGTGGCTCCTTCTAAAAATTATCATATCCACGACTGTGTTTCGTTACATTCCTGCATCTACAAGACTAACCAAACTTGTTTTGATAGGTTAGTAAAATATAATCAAATATCGTTTATACCTGAAATATTTCTTTGAACTCATTCCAATGTCTCTTCGCTTGACAAAGGTTATATCATGACAATAAGCTCAAGTGAAAGATATTATAACCAAACATAGCTAGCAAAACATATTAATGCACTTATGCATTTAACGATAGTACTTCTAGAATGAGAATCTCTACTTTGGTAGGAGACGATAATAGGCATTTCTTATAACAAATGACTTAACAACCTTTAACATATTTTAAGGTTTAACTATGTACATACTAAAATATCCAAACATTATCTTCTAGATGTACTTGAGGGATTAGTAAAATATAATTACATATACACTCGAACTACAGTTCGAGTAATAATTAGACCGTGCCAAGGTCATTCAAAAAATTCTCCCTTTAAAAGCTCGACAATTTCTCTCGATGATGCCTAGACATCATTACTGTAAATTGTGATTATAGTGAACTTTTAAAAGTAGAATGTTCATAGAACATGACTAATTTATTTTAGCAACTTCATATAATACGTTCTTGTGGTTTTTGCATCATTAATGCTTCTAGCATTATCAATCCATGAGGGAATTCTTTCCATCTTATCCAAATGTGCATGTGCTTTTACTCTTTAGAAGTTTTGCTACATAAATTTGCCATTTTAACACATAGATATCTATATCATCTGCAAAAATATCATGAACACTTGTTTTTATCTCCAAAATCCATATTGTACCATGTTTGTACACTGTGTACATTGAGATGCCATAATAACCAGGTACACATTTTCTATGTATGTTTATTGGAGTATTGGTGCACAATAATTACATCCATAAGGTGTTTCTATTAACCTCTTAAGCACTTAAATGCTTTAGGATACTCATGGAGAGGTCCAGTTATATTCAATTCAATAACATATACAACATGTATATGTATTCAGATCTAAATTTATATAAGAGTTAATTGCCATTTTAGTCCCTAAGGTTTGTCCAAATTTGCCATTTTAGTCCAAATAGTTTTTTTTCGCCCCTGGGTCCCTGACTTCTCCCTTTTGTTGCCATTTTGATCACATACCTTAACTCCATCCAAAATCCCCATTTTTAAACAGGGGTATTTTGGAGATTTTCATTTTAAAGCTTTTAAATTGTCATTTTGATCCAATTCTAAAAAATAAAATAAAAAATCAAAGAATAAAAATCATAAAAATAAAAAAGACTTCTAAAAATCAAAAAAATTCTAAAAAATCAAAAAAAATCTAAAAAATGTAAAAAATTAAAAAAAATTAAAAAATCCAAAAAATTCTAAAAAATCATAAAAATAAAAAAAATTCTAAAATTTAAAAAAATTCTAAAAAAATCAAAAAATTCTTAAAAACCAAAAAAAATTCTAAAATATCAAGAAAATTCTAAAAAATCAAAAAAATATTTAAAAAATCAAAAAAGGTTCTAAAAAATCATAAAAATTCTAAAAAATAAAAAAAATTCTAATAAATTGAAAAAATTCTAAAAAATAAAAAAAAATCTAAAAACTCAAACAAACATATTATAAAGTTTCAAATTCAAAAAATGATGATATTGCTTGTACAGACGAATATATTTTCATGTTTTATCTATTTTGTTGAGTGAATGAGTGGTCATGATGATATAGAACCACTAACTAACGAACATGCATGTTATGTTTTAGTTTATAAATTTTATATTTCATTATATTTATATTTAGTAAATTATATTAGTTGATACAAAACCAAAGATGAAAATATTATTGTAATAAATAGTTTTGCTATGAAAACATATATAAAAAGGCCAAAATGGTGATAATTAATGTGAAAATATAAGAATGTTTGTGAAAGATGTCAACTTAAAATGAAATTTGTTTTTTTTAATGGATAAATGGTTCTATCTCATCATAACCACTCATTCACTCAACAAAATAGATAAAACTTGAAAATATATTCGTCTGGACGAGGAATATATCGTCATTTTTTGAATTTGAAACTTTAAAATATGTTTGAGTTTTTAGATTTTTTTATTTTTTAGAATTTTTTTTTATTTTTAGATTTTTTTTACTTTTCAGAATTTTTATGATTTTTTAGAATTTTTTTGAATCTTTTAATTTTTTTAGATTATTTTTATTTTTACAATTTTTTTTATTTTTGTGATTTTTTTCTTATTTTTTAGAATTTTTTTGATTTTTTAGAATTTGATCAAAATGCCAATTGAAAAGATTTAAAATGAAAATCCCCAAAATACCCCTGGTTAAAAATGGGGTTTTTGGATGGAGTTAGGGTATGTGATCAAAATGGCAACAAAAGGTAAAAGTCAGGGACCCATAGGCGAAAAAAAAACTATTTGGACTAAAATGACAAATTTAAACAAACCTCCGGGACTAAAATGGAAATTAACTCTTTATATAATAATCATAATATTCTCGAGATTTTATTTTATATGAATTAGTATCAAGTGATACATAACTTTCATAAGAGGCATGCCAACTCTCTTTTATATATTACAAGACTAATAAGATATTGGAAAGTCAATGCATCCACCACTGGAGAATAATCAATCATAGGTCTTTGTGAAAATTCTTGTGCCACCAATTTTGAGTTATATCACTTAATTTGATTTTCACATAATTCGCGTAAAAGACACTTTTGTATCCAGCATATTTTACAACTTCAGTTGTATGGACTGTTGGTCCAGAAACTTTCCATTTCATTAGAGAACTAAACTCTGCCTTATTTGCGTCTTTCTATTTTGGCCAATCATTTCTTAATATTCATTCATAGGCAGATCTTAAATCTTGATCCTCGTCATTTAATCATTTTAAGCGCTACATTATATACAAAAGTATAACGACGTCGATTTTTATTTCGATTCCTTACATATCTTAGACGTGATACAACTTGTTGAGATCTCTTTATTTTCAGGTACCTGAGGTTCTTCTTAAACCGTCATGTCTAATGTCTCTGCAGGAGATCCTATTACTATAACCTCGAGTTGACCATCTTAATTACTTGCTCCAATTTTCGAGGAATTTTATTGTTGGAATCAACTAGTCTACCACGCTTTAGGCGTGCAATAGACTCATTACAGAAATATGTGGTTGTCCTCTTGGGACACAAATATAACTGGAGCATAAGCAGTTGATTATGGACTTACTTAGTCACTATATTTAGGTCAGTGAACTTGTCTGGTAATTTGTTCTTTAATATTGGTAAATGAATTATACTTTAAACTTCTAGTTCATAGTTTATATTCTGAGGATCAAGATGACATGATAATGGTTGATTGAGAAGTTTGCAAAATGAAGTATTAATAAAACTTTGGTTCGCACCAGAGTCAAATAATACTTTAGCAAAAACGTCATTAACTAAAAACGTACCGGTGATCACATCCGGGATCATCTTTGCTTCTTCTGCAGTCAGAACAAATGCTCTAGCATTTTTAGTATTCTCGGAGTTCGTGGCTGGAGCTAGCTTTGGGGAGCTAGCTTTGGGCAGTTAGGCTTGATATGACCTTGTTCTCCACAGTTGTAGCATATCCTGTTGTTAGGCTTCTTCCTGCAGTCTTCCTCCTTGTGTCCCGATATTTTGCAAAAGTTACAATATATGGAGCATTTTTCCCACGGTTAGAATTTCCAGAACGGAATTCTTGGGTAAGCTTCTGGGTTAGGTTCCTTCTTTGATCCTCTTCTCGTGTACAAACTAATTCATCTGTCAAGGTGTTTGCTAGCTCTACAGCTTCTTCTATGGTTTGGGGTCTAGCTGCCATGACTACATGCCTTATCTCCCCAATTAATCCCCAGATGTAACGGGAGATTAATACTGGTTCAGGTGATGCAAGGGTTGGTACTATTCTAGCATATTCAAAGAATAATGTAGTATAACCCTTACTATCTACCCCAATCATCCTAAGATTTTGGAATTTGTTTGCTATCTGTTCCTTTTCATTAGGAGGACATAATTTCCTTTCTACCATGTTTTTAAATTCCTCCCATTCCATATTATAAACCCTATCACTTCCTTTAGACTGAAGGATAGTGTTCCACCATTCTAATGCTGAATTCTTAAATAGATTGGAAGCAAACATTATCTTATCCTCTTCCGCGCATTTACTTATTCTTAAGACTGCCTCAGTCTTTTCTATCCAGCGTAGAGATGCAACAGCCCCTTCATTGCCTGAGAATTCCATTGGTTTACAAGACCAGAATTCTTTATAAGAACAACCGTAAGACACGGTTCTTCTTCTTTTAGGAATGGGCACTTGAAGTACGGGTCCATTGTTCACGCCGTTTTCAGGTTCAGAGGGTCATTTACTATCATGTTTACTTTTATTTTCTGCTTCCTTAACCGTTTTGATAATACGTGGCATCACATCTATTATCCCTTGTGCCACTATATGTTGCATGGCACTGTTATCCACTTGATTTCCATTATTGTTGTTGTTCGAGTTTTCATTATCCGGGTTATTGTTACTCTGGTTATCATTATTCTGATTTTCCTTGTTCACTTCGTTGTCCATCTGAATTTTAAACATTTACCCATTATTAATATCACAAAATAATTAATAATTTAGGCAACAACCACACAACACACATATTGGTCAAAAGCGTCGAGCATTGCGACTTACTCTTTTTTATCTATTATATATCTACTACAAACTGATACTAAAATTTAAAATTACAATACTACTATGCATCGCTAACCACAAAGTGGTCTATACTACAACATATATTATTATTATTACACACACACACACACACACACACACATATATATATATATATATAGGAGAAGGATCCGTTAGGAACCACCCTTTATTGCGAGAACTGTGAGAACCAGTGTGAACACAAACAGTAATTCCTAAAAAAATCTAAAAAACACCCAAAATTTTTTTTTTAATTTTTTTACTATTTTTTTTTTGTAAAAATCGCTATATTTTGTTAATAAAAAAATAATTTTTTTTTTCGAGTAACAGTTATCCATGCACGTGTGCATATGTATCATTTCTTTGTCAAATTCCGTAATTCATTACAAATATTAGTCAATTGGACTTTCATTTATATTACCACGTGTAGTACACTACCTTTTATGTTAACACTATTAGAAATGCACATGTGCATCTATATGTATCAACATGAAATATGGTGTTTTGGTACACTACTTTGAATACACTTTCTCTTTCATCTATCATTCCATCCATAATACACAAACATGCACATGTGCATATGTATCATTTCCTTAACAAATTTCGTAACTCATTACAAATATTAGACAATTGCACTTTCATTTACACTACCAAATGTAATACACTACTTTCTACATTACATATATTAGAAATGCACATGTGCATCAATATGTATCAACATGAAATAAGGTGTTTTGGTACACTACTTTGAATACACTTTCCCTTTCATATATCATACCATCCATAATACACTACCATTACCTCCTATCATCCATAATGCAATATCATTACCTCCTACCATCCATAATACAATACCATTACCAATATTTTGACTTTATTACATGTATATCAACACCATTTATACCATCCAATCATCATATTACATCATAAAGTAACAACTATAGCCAAACCATCAACCACTAGATATAACTAACCAAAAAACATGTATATGGGCCTACTTCTCCATTCAAAATCACAAACTTTTTGTAACAAAACATGTTATATCATGATTATACCTACTGATGCACATGTGCATTTTTAATATTGGTAACGTAAAAAGTAGTGTATTACAGATGGTATTGTAAATTAAAATGCAATTGTCTATTACTGATAACGTATTACGAAATTTGTTGAAGTAATGATACATATGCACATGTGCATGGATAACTGTTACTCGAAAAAAAAAAATTTTAAAATTTTTTTTGGTAACAAAATATAGCGATTTTTTGTTAAAAAAATATAAAAAAATAAAAATTTTTTGAGTGCTTTTTTGATTTTTTTAGATTTTATTTTGTGTTCACATTGGTTCTCGCGGTTCTCGCAATAAGGTGGTTCTCAAATGAACCTTACCCTATATATATATATATATTATTACTATCTCCACCATCACCTTCACTGATATGGATTCATCTAGTAATCCATATTGCACTCATCGTACTTCCAGACGAGTCGCTCTCCTACCTGCCTCATCCTCTAACTACTTTCTAAAATCTCTTCTCCGAAAGTTCAGAGCTCTTGCACATTTTCTGCACTAAGATCTCCCTAATGTATTCATCGTTAGGTGCTGGTACTGGGTCTAGGTACTGGGGCATGGACTCCTCCTGAGGGTACAGATTCTCTAAGATCTCCCTAATGTATTCATCGTTATCGTAGTAGGAATCTAGAGGGTTCCGACCTGGATAGGCTATTAAGTTCAGCATGGGTTCGTCATTTAGGTGGTAGCGTGGCACATAATCCCTGTGATCATCAAACCGCGGATCGTAGTCTGGGTCTAAGGGATTAGGGGCTGGTATCCTAGGTATCTCCTCAGGGTTGAAATCATGCATTTGAACTTGGTTTTCGGGGTTGTTTTCTATCTCCATAGGTTGCATGGGAAACAAAGGTAAGGGTTGTGGGGCTACTAGTTGCTCCAGGTTAGGGTCGGCAGCTGTGGTTGCTAGGATTTGAAAATTGGCTAAGCTCCTATTAAGCATATCCTGTGTATGGGCATCTGTTTCTCGCTTAGCGGCTGCTAGGATTCTCTACTGTTGCAACTTTTGCATTCTTTTCCTACGCTCGTGTGCTCCCTTACTGAACCATCCTCTCTTTTTCTGAGGGAATGGCTCTTCAGACTGAGCCTTAAACAAAAACATCCCTTCTTCTTGGTCAGTTGAATACCTAGAGAGGGTAGGCTGGGAAGAGGTACCTTCACTCCTAGGTGAATCGGACAACTGACGATAAACGTCTGAGGGTCCTTGATCACTCATACTGTAAACTAACAAATAGTCAAATAACATACAACAATAAAATACAGATATGCACATATTTTCATAATTAATTTCCTAACAATTTAAATAATATTTTGGTGTCAGCAGAACACTTATGTGGCTGAATCAGTGGCTTAGCTCTGATACCACCTTCTGTCGCAACCCCCACCCCTATCTGTCTTAGGAACGGGCGGCCGCGAGACCAGTTTTGGTGGTATCGGTATTTATAATTTTGGCAGCGGAAATTTCATCAGGACCGTAGTTAGGAAATATTTATCCGAGTAAATACCACACTTTTATAATATTAAACATATTGGGATAAAACCCAAGTTTTCATTACAAAACATTTTCATAGGGGAATTCCCTATTTTATTGAATAAAACATCTTCTTTTATTTAGGTAACTTTTATAGCCACTTTTTCCAAGCCTTCAGTGTTGTCCAGCTGGCTTCTAGTTGGCTTTCACATTTTGTTACCAGAAACGCGTTTAAAGACATTTTGTCAGTGGGAAATACTGGTGAGTGAATCACAGTTTAATCAAGAAGAGTTTTATCCTTTAACAGTATTGAGAGCTATTACAATGTTTATTTCTACACAATTACTCATTCAGTACTGTCAATCCATGACTGGTGGGTCATATTACTCATTGGCTATCTCGTTGTCCAATGGTAACGTGTTCCACATTTTGTATACAAAACCCCAACATACCGGCAGTAATTGAAGAATTACAAAGAATCAATCACTGCTAATCACATTGTAAATTATTTAAGATTTTCTAAAAACAGTTTACAAAAAGGAGGTTACTCACAAAAAGGTTTACACAAAAGAAGGATTACTCACTTTGCTGTCCTAGGTTTTCTGTAAGGGTTTCCTGGTGATTATCTATAATTTACACAAATGCACATATGTTAGTAAAATAACCCAATATTTACATTAGTAATACCCTCCCCGAGACGACATTCCAAAGACTACGTCGGGCAGAACCTCGACAGCCGTTACGGAACCCTGGATCAATCGGGCAGCGTATCTAATACGTAACCGGGGTTATAATACTTACAACGGGGCAGAACTTTGTTAATTAGGGGGGTATTATACCCAAAATGTACTTTGACTATATAGAAATTCATGAGAAGGAAAGAGATTGAACGATCGAAAATGAAAACTGACGACCTATATTTATAGTTGTGATTTTGGACCTCCACGCGGCCCGCGTAAGCCGAAGGATAGTCCTTCGCGGCCCGTGTAATAGGGTTGTAGGGCCTAGCTTGGCCCAGTCATCGATCTAGCCTACACACGCGTTATGCCACGTGGCAGCACTGGGTGCGGCCTGGTGGTTAAGTTGTCGCGCCCCGCGTAAGATCCCTAAGGGGTCTACGCGGCCCGCGAGCGACATTAAAACTTTGTTTTTATTTAATTTTTATAAAAATAAAGGTATTCAGGGTCCGTTTTCGCATACGAGGTGTATTTTAGGACATATAGGGATATTTTAAAATATATTAGGGTGTCAGAAAAATTCAGGAGGGTTGTTATAGTTAATTATATTGAAATATGTACACAAAGCCATGACTTTGACACACTTACAAAAACCTATGTACTCGCCCGCTTTTTATGCTGACTCTCTCTTTTCACATATTTTTCAGGAACTGTTGCTTGATGTTACGATCTTGCTTCACAAAGGATTGGATGCGGGCCTTAGTGATTATAAAACATGAAAGACAATTATACTGTTTATTTGTTTTATTTCCAAGACAATGTAACTTATTTATTTAATAAAACAATACTTTAAATACCATGTGTTGTGAAACAATTTCCTGTAACGTGACTCCTCGATAATTCCGCCGCAGTTTGTTGTATTACGCGATCGGGGTGTTACACGAAGGAACCTCATGTTTGGAGGAGCATTAAGAATGGGCCACACACTATCATGTACGCTACTGAAGATGAACCGCAGACTCAGATTCCAAAACCCGAAGGCATTTTTACTGAAGAAGACAGAAAGGTCATAGCTGAGGATCAAGCTGCTTTTGGAACTCTCTCGATGGCTCTTGGTCCAGACATTTCAATTGTTGTTCGAAACTGCAAGAGTGCAAAGGAAATTTGGGATGAACTGACACACTTATTTGAGGGAAATGCTGATATGAAAGCTAGCAGAGTCAACATGATGAATCAACAGTTCAGCTCTTTTAATCACACCTACGGAGAAACTGTTGAGAATCAGATAAGGAGGTTTGTGAAACTTGTGTCACAGATGGTTAGCGCTAGAATCAACATCTCAAACTATGGAATGAACCGTCAGTTGCTGAATTCATTACCAAAATGATGGGATGCCGAGGTTTCAATGATCAAGAGTTGATTGTCACTATCAAGTCTTGTGAGATCGAATGAAATAACACATACTGAGTTGATTGTCACTATCAAGTCTTGTGAGATCGACAATCAGCAGAGAGAGATAAATTGCAAGAACTCACTAATGGCTGCTGGCATGACTAGCCCCAATAATGCTGCTTTGATGTCTCAAGCTCATCCAAATCTGGTTTTCAGTCCAGTCCATGGAGTTATGAACAACAATCTAAACATTGTGTTCAGTCCTATTGCAGCACCAAAATCTAACTATGTGTACGGAATGTCTCTTCCCACTTCTCAAGCACCAGCAGGCAACACCACCAGCGGTCAGCAGCTACCCCAACCTCAGCCACATCATGCAAATGTTGTTTTTGGTTCTACTACCCAGCCTGCAACTCAAGGAGTTCCATCCTCACCTTCAATGGAACATATGGCCTTCTTGACTAAGCAGAATGAAGAAAAATCGGCTCTCGCAACATCTGTGATCTCTAGTTTGAATGCTTTCTTAGCCGGTGATCCCATGCCCTCAAGTAAGATAACTCTAGATATGAATCAGGTGGTTGAAGAAGACTTGGATGAACTGGACGTGGCTTGGAATCTTGCTATGTCAGTGTTTAAGGCAGACAAGTTTACTAAGAGGTATGGGCGCCGTCCAATGAATGCTCGTCCTGGAGTGCTGAAAGACAGGCTAAGGTGCTACAGATGCTATGAGCCGGGACACTTTGCTAGGGCTTGCAAAGGGCACTAGTGGGATACGAAGCTACTCAAGGAGCCGCAGCTTGGAACAAGGAAAGGTGAATGGTTCCTGTCACACCTGCTAAGACTTCGACTTCAACTGGACAAGGAAACTCTGGAGCTGGAAGGGCTTTGATTGCGCAGGAACAACGTGGTTTCAATTGGGGTGATGCAGTTGCACAAGTGGAATCAATGAAGCTGTCTGGAATGGCTGCTGTTGAGGAAGTTCATCATTCCTTGATGGGACTGACCGAGGAACTGAAATCACTCTCCGAAATGGTAAATTCCCTTTTATGTACTGAACACTGTAGAAAGAAAGTTGCATTTCTGAGATCTCAAAACTCAGCATTGATCACTGATTACCACAATGCAATGGGAAAGTGCATCAGTCTTCGAGAGAACAAGAAAATTCTCTATTAAAAGATTGAAGCACTTAAGAAGGATACAGATCAACTTCATAGAGACATGAATCAACAACAATGTTGGGTTCACGACTACAAACATAGACTCACAGTAAAAACCCTTGAATGCGACTCTGTGAAGGCTGAGATGGAACTACTCACTGGAAAGTAGAAACAAAATAAGTTAAACATTAAAAAGTTTGATACCACTAGTGACACTGTTCGTAATATGTGCAATGTGCAACTTGCTTTTAAAGAAAACAAGGGAAAGGGTTTGGGATATACACGGGTTCCACTACCATATAATCATAATTACTCCAGACTACCCACTACTGAGCAAGAGATGGAGAATTATGATAAAATGATTTATGGTAAACCTAGTGACTATGTTCCATGGGAATCGTCAAAATCTAAAAATGGCCAAACAACTAATTTCAAGAAAGAAATGAATTTTGTTAAAAATGAAAATGAAAATTGTCCAAATAAATCAGCAGATAAATCCGAACATGTAAATGAAACAGAAACATAATCAGTTAAAACATCCACATAGGAGATAGAGGAAAGTTCACTAAATTCTGATTCTGTTAACAACACTAATTGTTCTAATTCATGTGCAGAGTCTGTAAGAATAGAAGAGAAGTCTAAAGAGGATGATGAATCACATCAACGTGCTGCTGATAATGTTATTTCTGATAAAAGACCTTTATGCTTGGAACTATATTTTTTCTTTTTTTGGTAAGACTTGGGGTGTTCCCACTAAAACTGATGAATCTGGTGCTGTTATTTTAGACTATGATTGTGATAAAAATGGTTGTGTTGAAAATGTTGAAGATGTTTTGACAGGAGAGCTTGATATGTCGACTGATGAACTTGAGACATCTGTTTCGAGTGACTCGGAACTCAATTATGATGATTCAGGCAAATGTTCTGGTACGTCTGAATCATCAAATGATACATCAGAAACTCCCAATAATGGTGAAAAACTTGAAGCTTTTGATTGTGATAATGAGGAAATTTTTGAAAAGGGGTCATCTGATGAACCTGACAAACAAACCAGAATCGTCTAATGTCAAGGACAATTAGAATCCAGCAGCATTGTAACAGAAGAAAGTCAGACTGTCTTAGACATAGACTGCTCATCATCTCACAAACCAGAATCGTCTAATGTCAAGGACTCAGAGGTTGATGAAGTTGAAGAAGAGAAATCCATATAGTCCAAACACGGAGACTATAGAGATGGAATCCATGGAAATTAGTTCAATAGTTGAGTCAGATGATGAAACTGTAGAAGAAATTATTGTGGAAACCATCTCTACAAAAACTCCTGAGAATGTGGTCTCTGACGAAAGGGAATTTGTGGAGGTCACTTCAATAGACAACTCAACTCTTGACCCTAAAGGATTAGATTCTGAAGAAATTATTTTTGATAAAGCGAAATCAACTGAATCTGCTCCTTCTAAGAAGAAACGATCACGTAAAAACAGAAGGCAGTGGAAAAGGAAAGTTAAAAAAGAAAACCCAATTCTCAAGCAAACTAAACCAAAACTTAAGGGTAAAGTTGCGGATACTTACTCTTGTGCTGATAACTATGAACAGGGTTTATCCAAGATCAAACATGCACACAAGCAATCAACGTCAAACGAAAATAAAAGACGTGATCAGTTCTCGAGAATAACGCAAGCAGAACTAAATGTCTTTTTCTTAAAAAGGCAAACATGTTTTAATTGTGGAATTCCGGGACACATTTTAAGAAACTGTGTTCATCGTCCCTACTACTCTAGGAACATGTATCATCAGATGGCTATCCATTCTCACTTTGTCTCCTAAAGCCAAGCCTTCCGACAGAGACTGGAATCTAGCAAAAAAGGAAAACCAAAAATTTGGAAATATGAATAGTTTTCAAAGTAAGTCAAAATTCACAATGTTTAAAGGAAATGTTCAGACACCAAGAATTGGAAACCTAAAGTTCCTAAAGTTCCTGCTAGATCCCAGTCTCCATGTTCGCAACTGAAAACATCTTCTTCATCGTCCAAAACCACAAGCGATGTTAAGAGTCATATGATCTTTCACGAAGTGTCATACACAGATAGCAATGGTCAACTCAGGTCCACTATGGCCTGGGTTCCAGTTTCTAACTGATTCCATTAAATGTGCATGAACGACTATGGAGGGCTGTCTTTAGACTTTGGTTTATTGATACTGGTTGTTCTAGGCATATGACGGGAGACATATCCCAGTTGAATGCCATAAATATATTCGACGGGGGATGTATCAACTTCGCAGGATGAGAATAATCACCATGACGGGCACTGTCAAAAATGGAGTCCTCACCTTTTCAGATGTCAACTATGTCCCAGAGCTGAAGCACAGTCTGTTTAGCGTATCACAGATGCGCGACAAAGGAATGGAGGTTCTTTTCACTAAGAGTGGCCGTGTCACTCTGAAACCAAGAATTATCATACCCGAAGACCGGTTTCTAATTAAAGTTGAACGCAGGGGAAACGCTTATGTGATTGACATGAACAAAGCTCCCACTGGTCAAGTTACATGTCTGTTTTCAGATATAGCTGAACATGATGCTATGTTGTGGCATCGTCGATTGGGTCATCTGAACACGAAAAATCTGAATTGATTAGCAAAGGGAGGTCAGGAATTTGCCAATCAAGGATTTCATGCAGATAGAAAAATGTGAAGCATGCGCTCGAGGAAAGCAGCATCATAGGCCTCATAAGTCCAAACATGTGCACACAACCTCAAAAGTTCTAGAGCTGCTGCATATAGATTTATTTGACCTTGTCAATGTGCTCAGTATTGGAGGAAAGGCTTATTGTTTGGTCATTACCGATGATTTTTCTCGTTTCACTTGGGTGTTTTTCCCGGAGCAGAAAAGTGAGACAACTAGCTTAATCAAGAAATTTGTGACTCTTATGGAGAATCAAGCAAATGAGCGAGTAAAGATTTTTTTGTTGTGACAACGGGACAGAATTCAAAAATGCCGAGCTAAATGAATTTTGTGCCTTAAAGGGAATCGATTGTCAGTACAATACAACAAGATCTCCTCAATAGAATGGAGTAGCAGAAAGACGCAATTAGACTCTCATTGAAGTTGCTCGCACAATGCTGATAGATTCAGGTCTTCTACTAATATTTTGGGCAGAAGCAGTGAATATGGCCTGCTATGTTCAGAATAATGCCTTGATCTACAAACGTCACATGAAGACTCCTTATGAAATAGTAGAAGGTCAAAAACCCTCGGTGCAACACTTTCACACTTTTGGTTGTCCGTGTGTGCTTCTTCTCATGGATTCCAGAGGAAAATTTGAAGCTTGAGGAGATCCTTGATATTTCATTGGATATGCTAAGAATACCTCTTATCATGTGTACAACAAGGTCAAGAAGAAGATTGTGGATGCATATCATATTGATTGGTTGGAAGAAAATCCAAAAGATGCTCACATTGGACCTAATTGGCTATATGATTATTCCTTCCTGTTTAAACCGTTTCCTATTCTGTCTGATGAAGTTACTAATGCAGGTGCTTCGAGTACAAAAATGCCTATTCCTATTGAAGATGAAGATGTGCCATTGCAAAACATGCTCAAGAAACTCATTGTGGATCCATCAGGATTTCACAAAGATACACTAGCACAACTTCACCCCTCGATAGTTCAGGAGCCAATTCTGAACCTGATGTAGCTATCCCTGATGGTGCAGTCCGTAACACTGAAGCCTCCGCATGACCCTCAAACGTTCAAGGAACTTGTTTGTTTCCAGGAGCAATTTCATCAGACTACACTGTAGATCCTCTAGTGATCAGCAACGCTACTGCAACAAATGGGGGAGAGCATTATGGAATAGCATCAAGAAGTTTCTCAAACCTGCAATCAAACTTGCAAGCCCCTGCTGCAGCAATTCCATAATGTGTTCAGAGAAGCTATCCAATCACGAATATAATTGGCCCAGTAACTACTGGTGTCCAGATCCGCAGCAAATCGAGAGACATCAACTCATGCCTATACTCTAGCTTCATTTCACAAATTGAGCCAAAAAACATTAATGTTGCTTTGCAGGAACCTTGATGGGTTGATGCAATGCATGAAAAGCTTAATCAGTTCGAAAGACTTGCAGTATGGAAGCTTAAGAAGCTGCCTCAAGGAAAGCACGCTCTTGGCACATGATGGGTGTTTCGCAACAAACAAGAAGCTGCCTCAAGGAAAGCGCGCTCTTGGCAGATCGGTTGATGTTTAAAAGACTAGTTGGGTTTCATGGGATAGGGTAGCAGTTCAAAAAAAGATGGTGGGTTGGGAGTTACAAAATTGGAGGTGTCAAATAAAGCGCTTCTTTTTAAAATGGATTTGGAGATACAAGACTGAGCCAAAATCTTTGTGGAGGAAAACTATAGATGCCATACATGGGTCGGTGCGTAGATGGGAGATTGTACCGTTTAATAATGCAATAACGGGGGTTTGGAAGAATCTTAGTTCCTTTGGTACTAAGGTTAGTGTGGAGGGAATTGGTTTGGATCGCATGTTGCTTGACAAAGTCGGTATGGTAGACAAATTCGCTTTTGGCTTAATTATTGGTGTGGTGATGAGCCGTTAAAGTATAAGTTCTCAAACTTGTTTAGGCTCGAAAAAGAAAAGATGTGTAAAGTGGCTAACCAATGCGTGAAGGTTGGTGAGGTTTATGTTTTGTCGTGATACTGGAATAAATTACCGGCCTCAGAAAGTGAGATAAAGGAAAGGCAGGAGCGGGAGAGGCTTTTGGAAGGAAGCTTGCTTAACAGTCTTTAAGATACATGGAAAAAGAGATATAAAAATGAAGATACTTTCTCGGTTTCCTCGGCAAAGAATGGTTGACGGGTAAATGTGATATTAGCGGAAGGTTTATTTTTAGATGATGTAAATGGATTCCGAACAAGGGTAACATTTTTATGTGGCAAGCTGAAATGGATAGGTTACAGACTAAGGTTGCGTTACAAAGGAGGAACATGATAGGAGAAGATTGTGTTTGTAGGTTATGTGAGGATGGAGAGGAAACCTCTGAGCATTTGTTTACGACTTGTGGTCTAGTGGCCGGTGTGTGGTATTCGATCTCCAAGTGGTGTGGTATCCCGAGTATTTTCATGTTCTTAGTTAAAGACCTATTAGAGATACATAAAAACAGTCCCGCAAGCCCTTTGAAGAAGATGATTTTACAAGGGATTATTATCATAACATGTTTACAAGCGATTATTATCATAACATGTTGGAGGATTTGGAAGTCAAGAAATAAGACGATCTTTCAAAACAAACGAGCTAAGGTTGTAGAGATTTTGTCCGATGTCAAATTTATTGGTTTTTTGTGGTATAGATACAAGTTTAAAACCTCTCTTTACAAGGTTAAGAATTCAACCTTCGTCTCTGCAATGTTTATTTGTTTCAAGAGGTTCTAATTAAGGTTTATGCGGTTAACGTCTTCACTATCAAAAAACCTAAAAGCACCAAAGGAGCGTTACCAACGAACACAAAATCAACAGATAATTTTTCCGGATTACAATCGAAACTAAATATTCTAATCTGATTTCTAGACGTAGGTAACAAAATTTTTGGCAATTTCTGTTTAAGAAAATTCTAGCAGACACCTTTTCGGTCAACAACGTCATTTTGTTGCTATATACCAATGTATGTTATGAATTTGTATGGTTAGTGTTAGTTGTAATCAAAGTATAGAAGATTAGTGCCAGCTGTAATCAAAGTAAAGAAAGAGGCTTTCCTTTCTTAGTAATAATTCAAGATTCAAAATCAACGTATATTTTCTCACCTCAAAAAGAAAATATACCAATTTTTAGGATCTGAGTTTGGTTTTGATTGTGTTTTACGTTTGAATTAAGATGAACAATGAATGAGTAGTGCAGCGGAAAATAATGGAAACAAACTTTTCACAATCAAACAGGAGAATTGCTTTCAACACACATTTTCAACAATGAACCGAATGATTGAATTTATTTCATTCAACGATTACACTTGCATGTATGTAACAAACTCCCCCTCAGCTTGAGCTCACTGTGATTTGTTCGTGCAAGAAGAAGATGGTGAAGAGCTAATAGAACAGTACAGGGTACTATTCTATTTATAGGCACGGACAAACCACTGTGGCATCTTTGCTGACGTCACAATGAAAGTGACATCTAACCTCCTAACAAACTCTAACCTCTGATCTATACAAGCACTGCTATGCTAACAACTGTTATTACAATTCATTACATAAAGACAAACTAAACTACTGCTGAATCCT
The DNA here is from genome assembly GCA_030545235.1 of Helianthus tuberosus. Taxonomy (NCBI): domain Eukaryota; kingdom Viridiplantae; phylum Streptophyta; class Magnoliopsida; order Asterales; family Asteraceae; genus Helianthus; species Helianthus tuberosus. The sequence goes on along the minus strand of CM060420.1, from coordinate 21,449,233 downwards.
TCCACTGATGTGAATCCAGCAGCACTTGACTCAAGGTAGTAGATTGAACAGCAGGGCTTTAGTCTTCATCAATCTTTGACTTGATCAGCAGTTGTAGGTCTGCAATTGTACCGATCAGTAGATAGGAGGTCAGCAGATGTTGAAACCACTTTCAAGGGGAGAGACTTGAGTACATAACATCTGCTTATTCTGGATCCACTGCTCTGATCCAGTTTTGGCTTTAATTATCTGTTCCTCTGATAGGGTTCAATCCCAACAATCTCCCCCTGGAACAGATAATGCCAAAACCCTTCATTATTGGTAGATCTTTATTGCTTCATCAACAGTTCCCTTATTTGCCCTTTGAGTTGTAACTCAAAGGCTAAGGCATCTGTGTCATCTTCATCCCTACACAGTGGAAGATCAAGGAGATCCTGCAAATCTTCAAGACTTAGGCCAAGTGCTTGTTCCCTTGTTATTTTCTTCACTTCTCCACTAGACTTGAAGACTGTCAGTACATGGGTCTGTTTGTCAGTTTTCCACTTTAGTACTTTTGAGTCTGGTGGGTTTCTTGGGAGATTTTTATTAGATGAGGAGCTTGGTGATGCAGGCCTTGTGATGACTGTTTGAGCAGTGCTTGCAGGTTGGTTTAGGCCAAGAGTTTCAACTATCATCTTCTTAATGCCCGCTTTTACAAGTTCATCTCCTGCCATTAATTCTGCCACTGTTTCACTATCCAACTGTTGCTGTCTTCTTTTATAAATGGCAGCACCAGCTGGAGCAGTGGATCTCTTGATTTGCAGCTTTGGTGGTGTTGTTGAAACCTCTGCTTCAGGGTAGTCAGGTTTTTGTGGAACTTTAGGATTGTCGGTGCATATTTGTGACAATAGCTTAGATTTGGTCTTTGGATATCTTGTAATTAGTTAAATGATAAACGGTTAGCGGGTTTTGCTTTGTATTAGTGAGTTTTAATGTTTGGGCTAACCAAACCCACACATATTGGGTGTATGGGGGAGAATTGGGCTTACACCAATTCGCAGTCCATGAGGTTTAACCAAGCCCAAGTTGCAAACCTTGTGTTATATAAACAAGGTTAGGCTTTAGGGTTTAGGTTAATCAGCCAAAACAGTTTTTGAGAGATAGAGATTTCGTGAGAGCTAGGCTTGGACGAAATTGTGTTGGTTAGGGTTTTGATTGATTGTAATACCTTGGTTTGATAATCAATAGAAAACCCGGTTTGAAAGTGATTTATGTTTCAACTCATTCTGCTATATTCTGATCAAGAGGATTCCGCACTTTTGATTAGATCGACAATTCTGTGAAAGATCCATACATCAAGGGGACCTACAATTGGTATCAGAGCATTAGGCTCTTGAAGGCTCGGTTCAGAATTGTGCTTGGCAGATTTGGGTGAAAAATTTCAAAATTGTTGAAACCTGAAATTAGGGTTTCGAAATTTTTGAGTTCTGATAATTTTTCTGCGAATTTGTTTGTGTTTGATCAGTTTGTGTGTTTGATTTTGTTGATCTGCAGGTTTTCAAGACAGTTTTGGTTGATTGTTTGAAGGATTTTGGTTGGAAAGGCTTGAAGATTCGAAGTTTGTTCTTCGTGTTCTTCACGTTCTTCGTTCTGTTTCTTACTGATTTTTGAAAATTGCTGATATTTTTGGTGTTTCGAATCTGCAGGAAAGTGTTGATAGAATCTTGAAAATCTCAAAAGTTTTAAAAAAGATTGAATTTCCTTAATTACTGGCTGGCGAAATTGACTGATCTGCGAAATTAACCAGCATACTTATCGGCGAAGTTAAATCCAAAGGCAACTTTGGTAACCGTGTAATTGTCCACAACGAAATTACCATGGTTTTCAGCGACTTTACAGTCGTCGTTATAGCGAAATTAAGCAGCGAACTTGACCAGCGAATTTGACCAGCGATTTTGACCTTTCAGCGAAATTGACCAGCAAAATTAAGAAACAGACCAGCGAAATTAACTGATTCACCAGCGAAATTAACAGAGGAATTAAAACCAGCAAATTTAAAAGTGGTGGAATATTTTCTGGCAAGCGTAAAGAAAAATTCACGTTTTTGAAAATAGAAATTGATCCATAGCTCGTTTGACAGAACCGTCTGTACCGTTAAATTCCTTGTATTTTTAGGACAAAAAAAAATCCCGAATTCGGTTTTCGACATTAGATATCATTGGATTCGTCTTTTCGAGACGATTCTAACGGTGTAAGCTAGTAACCACTGTTTTCGGAGATATTTTGTATGGTTTTATTAGTCTGCAACGTTAAAATGTCAAACATGTCTACTTTGAATGAGCTGTTGAAAATGGAGCATGAGGTTGGCACTACCAACAAACCACCTAAGATGATGAAGGTGGAGAATTATCTTACATGGAAGGATAGCTTCCAATCCTTCATTGAATCTCAGGATGCACGCATGTGGATCTGTATTGAAGATGGGTACACAAACCCAACACACAATTTTGAGGGTAGACCACGTCGAACAGACTATGTGAACATGCAAGAGGATGATAAAAAGATGTATGAGGCTGAAAAGAGAGCCTTGGCTGCAATAAAGACATCCTTATCTGATAGCATCAAGCATACCTTCAAGAAGTAGACAAATTCAAAGGATATGTGGGATGCATTAGAGAAAAGATACGCTGGAAATGCAGATGTCAAGAGGAATAAAGCTGCAATCTCTGCAGCACGAGAATGGTCAATTAATTGGAGGGCTCATCTGGAAGATAATGAGCATGCCACTCAGGCATTCATGGTAGAGATAGTGCAAGTTGATGAGGCTGAAACTACTGTGAATGATGCTGAAGCTCAAGTGGAGAATGCTGAAGCTCAAGTGGCGAATACTAAAGCAAAAGTGGATGCTAAAGTAGAAAAGGAGAGTGAAGCTGAACAGGTTGTTGCTGATGAAAATACAGAAGTTCATGAGAAAAAGGTAGAATCTAATTCTGTGTGTTTAAGATGTCGTGAATTACAGGGTGAGGTTGACAGGTTGTTAACATAAAACCAAAGTCTGGTAAGCGAGATGTCTAGCATAAAAGAGTCAATTTTTTTTGCTAAAAGAAACGAATCTTTATACTTGAAGAAGATAAAAGGTTATGAAGCTGAAATTGAAGCTTTAACCTCCAAACTTAATGAAAAACTTCAAGTAATAGACTTAGCTCATGACATGATGGCTGAGAAAACAAAAGAGATTTCTGAAAAATGCAAAGAGTTGTCAGATGCACAACTCAAAATTGTTGAACTTGAATAGAAATTGAGTCAATTCAGAGATTCGTCTTTTGTAATAAAACACATGATGGGTGGGTTAAAAAAGAGTAATGACAAGACCAGTGTGGGCTTTCAGGGCTTTAATGAAGTTCCACCTCCTCTTAGTCATGACTATTCATTCCTGCCTGATGAAAATGAGCTAATAGACTTTATGTCAACTGCACCAAGTAGTTTCGCATCAAGTCAAAGTGATGGATCTGGGAGTGATGATGCTAAGAAGAACAATAACAGGGAACCTTTGAAAAGGAAAAATTCACCGCCTAAGAGTAAAAATCAAGCTTTTGTTAAAAAAGATTAATTTTGTTCAAGGCAGTGATATGAAAAACGAAACCACTGTTATTGAAAACGAATCGAATGTTGAGTTTGCTAAAAATAAAAACAAAGAAATATTTGAATCCAAGCAAACTAAACAAGATTCATCCAAGGGATCATCACCATCTGATAAGGGATCTACCTCAAAGACTCCAGCTAAGAAGTCTTTAAAAAGGAGATCGTGCTTCAAGTGTCCCATAAAGGGACATGTAGCTAGCTGCTGTCCTAATAAAAAGAGTGAAGCACAAATTAGTGAAAAACAGAGAGGGAAATCACCAGAGAAGAAAGGTGATAGTGAGGAGAAAGGCTCAAATTCTCTAAAGAAATATGCTCCTAAGCAACCAGAGGGTGTTGCTGTTGGTGTAGATAAGGCTGGAACAGGAACTCCACAAGTTCCACGTTTTCAAAGAAATTAACCAAGATTTCAGCCTAAATCTCCACCAGGCAGATATGAGAGACCTAGAAGCAGTTCACCTAGAATGAACAATTTTAATGGAAATACAAGTAATTTCAGAAGTCAAGGTCAATATCAAAATCGATACCAAAATAATGGTGGTCGAACTTTTTATAACAATGGCTTTAGAAATTATAACAATCAAGCTTCTTGGAATCAAAAGTCATGGTATCAAAATCAAAATTTCCAAAGGTCAAATAGTCCAAACACACATAGGTACCCTCAGGACCAGAGACCTTTTGGAAATCAAAATCAAATTCCATCAACAGGTCTGAGATCCAAGACTCCAGTTAGGAGTAATGGATATTGGATGGATGTTCAAGTAGTTGGTGAATTTGGATGACCCAAGACCATTAAGGCTTGGGTCCCCCAATCTAACTAATTTCTTAAGTTGGTGTGTGCAGGAGCTGCTAAGGAGGATTATTAACTTATGTTGATAATGGCTGCTCTAGGCACATGACGGGGGATGTGAGATTGTTGATATATATATATATATATATATATATATATATATTAAATGATTTAAATTGAAGTTCAAAGTGCTGAGTCGACATAGAAGATAACCTGGCAGATCTTTGTACTAAAGCTTTTGACAGGGCTCGCTTTGAACATTTAGTCGAACTCAACGGGATGAGGAATCCTGAATAACTGATTTTTCATAAGAATTTTTGTAAATAGTTTACTGCTTTCTTAAAAATCAAAATACAAAAACATTGAAAAATCAAAAACATAAAAAAATAGAAAATAAAAAATGAGTTATCACTGTGTGAAAAAGAAGAAATGATAGTACATCAGCAAGTTAGACTGTCACACTGAAAATGAAATTAAATTGCTTAAGTGTGATAGCAACTTCATCATATGATGTACCAGTAGGCAAAAAGCATGAAATAATCAACTTACCAATGTGATATAAACCTAAACGAACTGTGTATGAGTGGGGAACACATCAGTGGTGTATGGTTTAATGACCTTAAATCTTGCGTTGATAGATTGCCAAAATCTGAGGTTTTAGATCTTTATACTGTTATTTCATCTGGGGATATCAGGGTTGTCCTTCTGCTGCATCCAGATACATGCTGACCTAGGCATAACCAGGATATCTTAAAAGAGCTAAAAATGCCAAAACCCATAAATGAAGAAGCTCTCCTAGAGAGTCATTCAAAAAGTGCAAAAAACATAAATCGTACCAAAAATGGTATTTGTCTTGGCCCTCGTTAGATATTTTGGTCTCTTTGCTGTACGGAAGTACTGACCTGATCACCAATTATCTAAACGTTGAACAACAAAACGGATGAATTCAGTATACTCACCTACTACGATGAATCTTTGTGCATACCTTGATCGCGGGGGTATATCCTGAAATAGGAAACACTAGTATTTCAGTAATAAAATTACCTTAACGTATCATACGCTAATGGTACTTGAAATGTTCATGCATTTTGTTTAAGTGGACGAACATACTGGTAATCGTCTTGGACTGCTTTTCATGAAAAATTACATAAAGAATTAACTAATGGTGTGAAACAATTTGATTGTGTTGATATGATCTTCTTACCAGTGATTCTCACAAAAATAGAGTGTTTATTGCTTTTCGTATTTATTTTCTTTCAAAAAAATACAAAAATACAAAAATAGTGTCTTTTTCTGTTAAAATTCTTAATGTACGGAAAACTGTTATTCTTGGAGGAATTGTTACTGATAGGGGGAGACGGTGTTAGAAAGTGAGTTCAAAATTTTACACAGGATCTTGTGTGTTGATAAAAAGTTTTGCGTGTTGGTGATGAAATTGAAATTGCTTAATCTGTGATACAATCTCTTGAAAAATAATAATTTATTTAACTTTGTTGAAAAATTCTTATGGTTTCTCGAGATGTTTGTGTTATAGTATACAAATTGAAGCGGTATGTTGCTGAGAAGTTGCTGTGAAGATGAGAGTTTGATTGGATTCATGGTAGAACCTCCTTTCTACATTGCAAACAAGTTGAAGAGTTCAAAGATTGCTATACATATGCTGAAGTAGAGTTTACTCAAACGCTAAAGTTTTTGAAGATTTGGTGATTGGATGCATCAGCTTAGGGGGAGTCTGTTACTGACAGAAGCTGAAGCTATCCAAAGACCAAAGACAGTGCAAGACTACATGAAGATTGCATGATGACTAAAGAAAAAGTTATTACAGTGCAAGACTACATGAAGATTGCAAGATGACTGAAGACAAAGTTATTTTATGAAGCTATTGTCAAGGGGGAGTTTGTTGGTGCATTTTTGTGACAACAGCTTAGATTTGGTCTTTGGATATCTTGTAATTAGTTAAACGATAAACGGTTAGCGGGTTTAGCTTTGTATTAGTGAGTTTTAATGTTTGGGCTAACTAAACCCACACATTTTGGGTGTATGGGGGCGAATTGGGCTTACACCAATTCACAGTCCATGAGGTTTAACCAAGCCCAAGTTGCAAACCTTGTGTTATATAAACAAGGTTAGGCTTTAGGGTTTAGGTTAATCAGCCAAAACAGTTTTTGAGAGATAGAGATTTCGTGAGAGCTAGGCTTGGACGAAATTGTGTTGGTTAGGGTTTTGATTGATTGTAATACCTTGGTTTGATAATCAATAGAAAACCCGGTTTGTGAGTGATTTCTGTTTCTACTTATTCTGCTATATTCTGATCAAGAGGATTCCGCACTTTTGATTAGATCGACAATTTTGTGAAAGATCCATACATCAAGGGGACCTACAAGGATCCTTCTTCCTTAATTCCGCCAACCTTTTGTAGGTGGTCCTGACTTTGTCTTCTCTCCATCTTGACACTTGATTTTTAGACCCATAATCAGCAGGAACTAATTCCTCTTTCATTCTCTTCAGCTCCAATGTCTTTTCAGGCATATTCTTTTTGTACTTTAACCAATCTGGAGGAGTGTGCTTGACCTTATTCTTAATCATTTCTTGAATCCTGGCTGCTTCACTTTCAAGCTCAGGAATGGTCCACTCTTTGTACATATGTTTTTCCCCCTTGTATTTCAATATAGTCTTTTCTCAAATATTCATCTGCTTTTTCTGAAATTTTTCTACATACATTCTTTGCAAACTGCTCTAAGGATCTGACTTGAGTGAATAAAAATTGGTAATGCCTTTGAATTTCTTTGTCAGTCTTTCCTTGAGAATTTCTTTTAGAAATATCCTCTGCCTGTAGAGCTTTAATTTTCAAGTACTCTTCAATGTTGTTAGGCCTGGGATATCCTTCAACTGATGGCAACTTCCTTTTAGCAGGATCATCCTCATAGTAGAAGGATTTAATCTCTTCTTTGACTGCTAGAAGTTCAAGATGATATTGGAAACCTGCAGGAGTGATGATAGGGATTGGTTGTTGTACTTGAGCTGATGAGAGAGGAACAGGGTTTGGAATAAGTGCAAGGGATTGTGAACATGTTGGTGGTGGTGATGGAGAGTCATCATCAGGTATGAAAATCCTTCTCCTTTTTATTGTAAGAGAGGCTGATGATGTCTTGGGTGGATTAGTGGTGGTGATTTGAGTGGTAGAAGGTGGCTGACTAACAGTTGTTGAAACAACTGGTGTTTCAACCACTGTTGCCATTATAACAGATGTTGTAACATCTGATGTCTTTTACTTTTTGGCAGGAGGTGATGGTGGTGAGATTGTTTTTAGTGGTGATGGTGGTTTTGATGGTGATATGATTTTTGGTGGTGGTGGTAAGGCAGTGGTTGTGGTGTGTGTTGAAGTAGTGTGTGTTGAAGTGATAGCATGTGTTTGGCTGGCAGTTGTTGCAATTGCCGAAGTATCAGCAGTTGTTGATGCAGCAGGAGTTACAACAACTGTTTGGGTTGCAGTTTGAGGTTTGGAGCCTTTAGTAGGTGGTTTAGAGGCATGATTTGTAGGTCTGGATGGTATGTGTTTTGGGTTGCCTCACTTGTCTAGTGGGCTTCTTCTTTTCATCCTTAGAATTTTCATCATTCATAGGTTCAGAAGTACCCTGTGCATTCAGCTCCATAAAAGCTTTTTTTCCTGTTCCCACCTGGCTTTGTCCTTAGCCTGTCTATCCCTTTTTACACTTATTTTGCTTCAGCAAGTGCATTTGTGGTGACATCCATCTTCTTGCTACCATCTGGCAAAGGGATCTTTTTAGTCATATTCTCCTTTTCTGGTTCAATATATAGACCATCATCAATTCCCTTCTTTTTCCACTGTTTGATTTTCTCCCCCTTTTTGGCATTATCTGGAGGAAGTTTATCAATGAAGAGAACAGTGGGAGGAGCAGTGCCAGTGGTGTTTAGGATGTGGGCCTTTATAGCCTTGATGTCTGCTTAGGTATTTCGAAACCTTGACTCCATCATGTTTCTAAGCTCTTGAACATGTATTGCATGCTGCTGATCAGCCATTAGTCTTTGTTGTTGGAGCAGGGGTTGAAATAGATTCCATAACTCATTTGCAGCAGGTGCTTGTGGTGGAGCAGGTGCTTGAGCTGGAACAGCAGTGGGTTGCACCTTTTGAACTTTCAACAACTGTTGCAGCATTTCTTTGATTTCTGCAACAGAGGTATCCAGTTTGTCAATTCTACCCGTCAATTCTTGGTAGTTTAAACCATCACCCAACTTAATGGGATCATCTGATTTCCCACTAACAGTGGTTTGAACAGTGGTTGACTTAGGAAATGTATTCCAATAATCATCCACTGATGCCCCTTTTTCTTGTTACTGGGGACTTCTTCCCTCAACACTTGATAACCTTTTGATGGTACCAGTGGTCAAAACAAACTCACTAGTGGTTATCAGAGGTGCTATAGAAGGAATTGTCTCCAAGGAAGTCTTATTGATGTAACCACTGTCCAAATGCAAACTAATGGGTTTAGCACTTGAAGTGGCTGCTTCACTTGGATTACCACCAAGAGTTACTTGTAACTCAAGGGGTGTAACCTCCTCAGGTCTTGTTGGTGGGCTAGCTATGATTGATACATCAGACCCAGTCACTTGTTGAAGTATGTTCTCATTGATAGGTGAGTGAGAAGGACTGGTTTGTGCCTGGTTCAGATTAATAGCATGCAACAATAATTTTGTTGGTGGGGGAATTGTGGAGGTGAGGTTGGGTGTAGAAAGAGAATTTGCCCCGGGCATTGGGCTGTGGATGATGGAAGCAAGTGATTCCAGAGCATCATATTGTGGTGTCCCTATTTGTACAACCTGTTCTTTTTTAGAAGAAGCAGGAGGAGTTTCAGGCATAGGTTGAGATATTTGTACCAACTGCTGTGAGGAAGTAGTAGCAGTGGTTTCTTGTGACTTTTGTGCTGTCACTGGCAGTTGCTCTGGTATCTCATCCTCCAGAGTTAACTTTTTGATAGGTTTGGGGGGCTTTTGAGATTTATTTTGTTTTGGTCTTTTGGTGATTTTAGGTGTGGGTTTCAAAGCAGTTGTTTTGCTGCTATGATCACCTAGAGCAGTGGGCTCAGCAGCAGATACCTGAGGAGCAGTGGTAGCTGCTAAATTCTGCTCAGGCACCTCTGCTTGTGTTTTGCAAGATGTTGACATTCTTGTAAAAGTTTCAGCAGTTAAGCTGTTTATTTAAAAAGATGCACCTTATTTTATTGCAGAAGCATCATCCTTACCAAATTTCTTTTCAAAATAGTAACTTAGAAATCTTGGAAAAAGTAAGAATGGCTTTTTTATCAACATTTTTAACCAAATCATTAAAGATTTCCTGGGAGTAATTGAAATTTTCATCTTGAAGAATAGCATATCCCAGGTTTTGAATCTTTAATGGTATCTCATTAAAAGAAGTGGTTTTGTTTGAAACACACATAAGCAGGGGATGGAACAAAAAACTCATTTTTTGGGAAAAGAGGTTTTACCTTGCTGATCATTGAGTTCAAAGACTTCCGAGATGGATTGTGGTGTGATTTTGACAGGTTTACCCATTAGAGAAGAGTTAATGGTTATGACATCCTCGCCTTGTTTGTCAAGGGTAATATTCTTCCAAAACTCTCTTTGTGTGTCCGAGTAAATTGGAGCATTTGCTGTTAACAAAGTTTTGTACTTTGATGCAGACATGATGTCAATGATGGAATTTTTGATTTTGAAGAAATTTGAGGAAATGAAATAAGAACTGCTTTGAGAAAGGAATTTTTAAGAGTTCAATTCGACAGTAAAACCCTGTTTGGGGTTTTAAAGGGGGTTTTATAGAGAAAAAGTGAATGCTGATGTGGCAGCGGTTACAAAAGATCTGACCGTTGTGTACTGTCTACGTGCCAACCCCTGATGAGATGAAGGACAAGTTGTCTTTTATGAAGACCACTGATGGAACAAGACCATTGGTTGTAAGGTAAAAATGAAGGCAGTGGGTGATTTTTACTATCAGTGGATAGCTCATCTGTGGATAAAACACTGATTTTGAACATCAGTGCTTATCAAGAAAATGAGAGAACAAGGGTTGACTTTCAGCAGTGGACAATGTTTTCAGTAGAACAGACTTTTAAACAAAACTGTGGTTATGGCAGACTCTTAAGGATTTAATGAAAAATTCATTTTTAGCTATTTTTAAGGATGGATTTTTTATTTTCTGAACAACATTTTAATGCTTTTATACATTGAAAAACAGGATTTTGCCTGTTATTCCATGTTTAGCATGCCAATCCTAGAGATCAAGCTTTCAAAGGTGGATGTGTCTAATGCTTTGGTTAGCACATCTGCCAGCTGATCCTTAGTTGGAACATGATGCAGAGAAATCAAACCTTTTTCATAGCAATCCCTCACAAAGTGATGTCTGATGTCGATGTGCTTGGTGGTTGAGTGAGAAACTGGATTTTTGATGATATTTTCTGCTGCCTGGCTATCCAACATGAGTGGTGTCTTTAAGGCAGTGATACCAAAATCCAGCAACGGATTTTGAAACCAAAGCACTTGGGCTGTACAGCTTGCAGCAGCTATATACTCTGCCTCAGCAGTGGATGTGGAAACAGCTGCTTGCTTTTTGCTTTGCCAAGACACTAAACAACTGCCTAGGAATTGGCACCCTCCTAAAGTGGACTTCCCTGTCTTGTCACATCCAGCAAAGTCACTATCTGAGAAACCTGAAAGCTCAATTTTACCATCAGCTGGATACCAGATACCAAGTGTGGGAGCACCTTTTAGGTATCTGAATATCCTTTTTACAACAATAAGGTTTGACTTTCTAGGGGCTGATTGGGATCTCGCACAAACACATGTTGCAAACTTGATGTCTGACCTAGATGCAGTTAGGTACAATAAAGACCCAATCATGCTTCTAGATAAAGTTTGATCAACCAAATCATCCTTCTCATCAGACATGACTACTTTATTGGTTGCAATGGGTGTACTACTTGGCTTGCAATCATCCATCTCAAATTTCTTTAAAAGTTCTTTGGCATATTTACCTTGATGGATAAAAGTGCCATTTTGCAGTTGCCTTACTTGGAGACCAAGAAAGCACTAGAGTTCACCCATTGCACTCATTTCAAACTCAGCTGTCATGAGTTGCCTAAACTCTTCACACATTTTATTACATGTGCTTCCCAAGATGATGTCATCCACATAAATCTGGACAATCATCAAATCCTTTCCTCTCAATTTTAGGAACAATGTTTTATCTATCTTACCTCTTGTGAAACCAATGGAAATTAGAATGGTGGAAGGAGTTTCATACCAGGCCCTTGGTGCTTGTTTCAGGCCATACAAAGCTTTATTCAGCTTTTAGACATGATTTGGATTAAATGGATCCTCAAAGCCTGGAGGTTGACAAACATAAACCTCCTCTTGAATCTTACCATAGAGAAATGTACATTTGATATCCATTTGGTACACCTTGATGTTGTGGTTGATAGCAAAGGCCAGAAATAATCTGATAGCTTCAAGTCTTGCTACAGGGGCAAATGTTTCATCATAGTCAATGCCCTCTTCTTGTCTGAAACCTTAAACCACAAGCCTGGCTTTATTCTTGACAACAATACCCCTTTCATCAGTTTTATTTTTGAAGACCCATTTTGTGCCAATAGGACCTACACCCTCTGGCAATGGTACAAGCTCCCAAACTTGTTGTCTTCTAAATTGTTGGAGCTCCTCTTGCATGGCCTCTACCCAGCTGTTGTCTTTTAGTGCCTCTTGGTACTTGACTTGCTGATGGAGAGATAGAAAGCCAGCAAAAAGACAAATGTTTTGGGATTGACTACTTGTGAGCACCCCTTCATTAATGTTTCCAATGATTTGATCTGGTGGATGAGATTTCAAGAAGATAAGATCTCCTTGTTATGGAACAATGGCATTGAGTGGGGAGGGCTGCAGATGTGAATCATCTGAGCTAACCACTGCTGGGACTTTGATGATCCAGCAGTGGCTTCAAAAGGTGGTGGAATAGGAGGTAATGGTGTGGACACATGCTGACTTTGATCCACTATTTGAGGACTTTTGTCAACAGTGTTTGATGATGTGGAAGCAGGGGTTAAGGGGCTACTTAGTTCAACAACTGTTGAGGTAGTAGTGGTTGAGCTTTGATAACTGTTTTGAACAACTGCTGCTCTTCCCATTTGGACAGACTTTTGTTGAGGAATGATGATTTCATACCCATAGTCTGGTGATGAATCCTTTGATGGACCTGCACAGTTAGTCTTGACAACAGTATTTTCAAAAGTAAATTTATCAAGATCAAATAATTCTGCAGGATTTGCTGGGATTTTCATTGATGAAAGTTCATTGAACTTTAAATTCAAAGTCACCTCCACTGTTTTGGTCCTTGTGTTAAACACTTTGTAGGCCTTAGAAGTGGTTGAGTATCCCAGATGATAACCACAATCAATTTTTGCTGCAAACTTTGAGATAGAATCTTTTAAGGTTAAAATGAAGCATGGGCAGCCAAAAACTTTGAAATATGAGATCAATGGCTTTATTTTATACAGCAGTTCATAGGCAGTCTTTTGATTCCTGGGGTTGATTAAAACTCTGTTTTGGACATAGCAAGCAGTGTTTACTACCTCTGCCCAAAAAGTTAATGGCAAACCTGAATCAGCAAGCATGGTTCTGGCAGCCTCAATCAAAGTTCTGTTCTTTCTTTCAACAACCCCATTTTGTTCTGGTGTTCTTGGAATGCTGTATTTCCTCACAATTCTTTTTGACACACAGAAATCATCCAACTCCTTGTTCCTGAACTCTGTTCCATTGTCACTTCTGAAGATTTTTACTGGAAGGTCAAACTGCTTTTCAACCTGTTTCACAAAGTCTTGCAGAATGCCTGCAGTCTCATCTTTTGAGTGTAAAAAGTAAGTCCATGTAAACCTAGAAAAGTCATCAACAATAACCAAACAATACCTCTTTTTCTTAAGACTCAAGACTTTAACTGGGCTAAACAAATCCATATGAAGCGTTTGCAAACATTTGGTTGTTTTGGACTCATCAATGGATTTATAGGAGCTTTTATGCTGTTTTCCTTTTAGGCAGGAAACACAATGTCCAGGACAGGTGAACAGTTTTTGAGGTAAACCTCTTACTAACCCCTGTTTTGAAATGGCAGTGATTGTCTTGAGATTTGTGTGCCCCAATCTCCTGTGCCATAATTCTGTCTCTTTGTTTGATGCAGCTGAGAACAGACAGGCATCAGTTCTGGGGTTCTCTTTTCATATATCCACCACATAAACATTGCCACTTCTTTGAGCAACAAGTTTGGTTTTTCCAGTTTTTATTATTGCTTCAATCTTTTCAACCATTTCTGGTCCAACAATCCCACAACACTCCTTTGTGAAGAATGATCCATAACCCTTATCACTCATTTGTGAAACACTCAGGAGGTTGAATTTTAAATTGTCTATTAGATTGACATTTTCAAATTTTACATTGCCAGACTGTACTGTACCAGACCCCAGAACTTTCCCTTTACTATTATTGCCAAAGGATATATCACCCCCTCCATGGATTTTGAAATCTTTGAGAAGGGCTTTACATCCTGTCATGTGCCTGGAGCCTCCACTATCTACATACCAAAGGCTATCTAATCATGCAGAAGCTCCCTGCACATGAAGTAAAATGATTAGTTCATTAGGGTCTCCAAAGCCAATAAGGCTTTGGATGGGGTCTCAACAGTGTCTGGGATGAAATCATATCGATGGACAGTGGTTAGGTCAGGGGTTTGGACAGTTTTAGGACAGTTTTTCTCTAACCACGGTTGGGGTTCTTGACCAATCACCTGCTGATAACCAAAAGGATGCCTGTTCGCTCTTGGTTTAGAGGGCCTTTTGTAGGTCTCATAAACATGTGGGATCCTTTGGTATGGTGGTTGTCCCTTGCCTCTTCTGTATTGGTTGGCAGGGGGTGCATCAGTCACTTGAATATCTCTTTGGACAGATGTTTGATTCAGCTGTTTTGTAACAGCTGTTTGGACTGGCACAAACAGTGGTTGATTCTTGGTGAATTTGACAGATGATGTTGATGGACTCAAGGATGTTTTAGCAGTGTACTCATTCTTGTTCACATCAAAGTTCTTGAGATACACACATTCTTGAGTTTTGTGGTTATTTTTACCACAGATGGTGCAGCTTTCAGCAGGTACAATGATACTTGTTTTGTTTAGATCATATGCTTTTAGATGAAAACAGTCTTTTGTTAGATGATTCCTCTTTTCACAAAAATCACAAAACAGGTTTTTGATCTTTTCTCTTTTCTTCCTTTTCTCAGACTCCTTAGCAACAGAGTTTTGAACCACTGTTGGGATGTCTTTGATAGGAATGACCTTTGCTTTTGGAGCTGTGACACTGTTGGATCGTTGTTTGACCCAATTGAGTCGATTCGAAGAGTTTAAGTCCGGTTCAAAGGCGGAATCAGAGAAACGGACACAAACACAGCTTGATAATCTAATACCTGTCTCTTATATTTCGTTTAACATTGTTTACAACCTGACAGAAAACCGGCAGCACTTTGTTACGGTATACAAGGTCTTACTACTGATTTCGCTTATGAGAACCCCTATATATATAAGCTGTGATTTCGCTCTTAAGGACATGACAAATGAGCGAAATCAGCAATGATCAAATAAGCGAAATCACCTAAATATTCGACCATATGAGCGAAATCACCTTTAAAGTCAAACTACAAAATATAACAATCCTATTTTCACGTAAACATGTATGTTCTTTTGTCTTCTTGTGAGATGATGTCCTTGATGATGTCATCTTGATGATATCATCATTGAATAGGATGATGTCATACTCGTTTCAAATCCGCAACGCAACCCGAGACTCGATATAAGATGAAGTTGACAGATGAATGCACTAACAGACTCCCCCTCAGATGTTGACGAGTCTTAAGTGTCGAGTCTTCTCAGTCTTCAGTCTATATCAGCTTCAGGCTCCCCCTTTTATCAAGCTTCCGTGCTTTGGGATCGACACCTAGCTTTCCATCTACAAGCTTCTCTTTGCTTCAAGCTTGTCTTCAGACTCCCCCTTAGACTCTGCTCTCGGGATCGTAGTCTGGACTATCTGCAACACTCAAACATCTATAAATACAATGTTTTCGTATTATCAATCAAATTCTCTAACCCACTCCCCCTATCAACAAACTTTACAGATTTGGCAGCGTTAAAGAATCCAACTCCCTCACAGTTTATCAGCCAAGTCCAAACTAATGACCTTGGAAATATCACAAACTGTTTTTGAAATTTTTGATTTTAATTCATGTTTCAAATTAATGAACTTGTTTTATTTTCAGAAACACAATCAGCTTACTTAGATTTTGAAACTCAGCGCTCAGACATCGATTGTCGAAAATAAAGTAGAAATCAAAATCTTTTTGTATTTTTCTGAAAATATAAAGCAGTAACAAAATATGTACAAACATATTTACATACAATATTTTTGTTTGAGTATGCGTCAGAGGATCATATCAGTTTTTGACAAATCACAAGTACCGTTGAGCTTAGTTACACAGTAAGAATTAAACAATTCACTTAGATTGTCGATATACTTGTCCACTTAAATTTTCACACAAAGTTCAACTGATTCAGGATACGAATTAGGTGTATTAAGAACTTAAACTCATTCATGTGTCCCACCTCTTGAATATACTCCCATATCCAGAATCCCAATAATCAGTCTTACAGGTGAATATACTACAATGATATCTGTACATAAATTAGGTATGCGAGGGCCGAGGGATCTCAGGTCGATACTTCCGTATACGCAGAGAGATATCAGCTTCGACTTTTCGGAATGTCCCCTTTAGAGGATCTTTTAGCTACAACAGCAGCGATTATCAATTTTATTGTTTCATCGGCATGCTGAGGGTTTAATGCTATGTTTCAAGCATTTCAGAAAGTATTATTCAAGGACTAGGTCAGAACTACCGTTCAGCAGAAGTCCCGGAATAATACCCCAAACATCATTGAGTATAAAGACCTAGTATATCAGATTATGAGACCTTTCAAACGAGATTTCAGGGGTTACCTATATATCCAAGTAGTGTTCCCCACGAAATAAGTAAGTTTGAATTTAGGTTTATATCCCGAAAAAGTTTACTAAATGTATAAAAATCTACCGACACATCCACGGTGAGATCGTTTAACACATTTAAACTTTCCAATTCTTTAGCGTACTGTAACTGTCTACTGATGTACTATCATTTCCTCTTTTTACGCAAAAACTCAATTTTTGAATTTTATCATGTTTTTGACTTTTTCAAATTTTTAAATGTTTTTGTAATTTCTAACAATATTACTCCCCCTAAAATGCAAAATCATATAAAGAAAATTTGACAACCAACATTGATAGCTTTGTCTCTCCATCCATTTTCTGCTAAAAGTGCTCTGATTTGCAGAAAATATAACATACCCCCATGATTTACAACACATTGATTTTCGACAGTTTTAAAACCGTTTTTCAATCTGGTGAAAGTAATCATGTTTGTTCAGCTGTGAGGGTTTCGGCATATTCAATCAACACATATTTTTGTATTTTTGAATATTTGACAAAAATTAAAACAAACATATTTTTGGTTTTACAAATTTTTCAATTTTTAGGGTTTTTGAAATATAGTTTATTTATTTACAGAAAACATATAAACTTCCTGTTTCAACCAACACAGGATCTAGCAGCCTCCTCTCCTCGTAGTGCCAGGCTGCTCCAACCTCCATTCTTACAATCTTCGAATTTGTTGAGCACCTGCACAAACAAACTACTCAATTACTTGAACAATTTAGCCCAGGTCTGTTGAACCTTAGGCATTTCAACACAATAATGTTCATTCAATGCTGGAAATTCTTTGTCATTTTTCACAAAAACTTTCTCAACTTTAATTTCAACTTTCTCATCTTTTACCAAATCAACATGTTTCTTAACACTCCATGTTTGACCTTTTGGTGTTCCTCGTTTGTAAAAATGTGAAACTTTTTGAACATTTTGATTTTGAACAACAACTCTTGGTTTCCAAAACTCTTGAGGTATTGTCATATCAACATTTGTCTTCCAACTTTGTGTTGTTCTAAATCTGAGTGTGTGAGAATTCCAGATCTGTCTAGAATCGAACTTATTCGGGTCTAATTTCCAGTTTTGATTCGAAGCAAACTTGTTTGTGTTGTACCTCCAAGTTTGTTTTGAGTCAAATCTGGTTGACCTTTGTCTCACATTTTCAAATTTTTGTTTCTCAGCATCAATCTTCTTTTGATCAACATCCACAGGTTTTAGATTAGGACACTTGCGTGCAAGGTGTCCTTTTTGATCACATTTGAAACATGTTCTCATGGACACATCTTTAACCTGTGGTTGTTGCTTTTTCTTTTGAGCAAAGAATTCATCATTAGACTGTCTCATTTTCAGTTCCTTTTCTTTTTCTAAACTGCCTCCTTGAACAAAACTCATTTTTGCTTGAAAATTTGGCGTCTCATTTTTGTTACGATTTTGTTTCTTCTTATAACCCAAACCAGCCTTCATGTTCTTCTTTTTGAAACCAGGTTTGTTATACGAACCTTTACGACTCTTACCAACAAACATTGAAATCTCAGACTTCTCAATCTCAACCATTTTGAAAACTTTATCAACCTTTTCTGAAATCACATTCTGAATCGGGAAAACAACATCTAAGAACAATTTGTCCGATCCAATCATGGTATAAACCAATCCTTTTGAATCATCATTCAAACTTTCCTCGGATTTTGTATTTTTCAGATAACCATCATGAAGATTTCCTTCATCTTCATCCTGTGATTCAGATTTACCTGTATCAACTGACTCTTCTTTCAACACACTTTCAACGACTTTACCTACCACCTATGAATCATGAGAATCATCAGATTTGGAATAGGTTATGTCAATGTTGTCTGGCAATTGATCTACCATGTTGAAAGCTTTTTCGACCTTTTCCTCATCATAAAATGCAAATTTTCCCGGTGGTGGAACTTGATGAAACTCTGAGCCAATGCCTTTCTTGTTCTGCTCAGACTCACCATCACCCGGTTTTATATTGAAAATTCGTTCAAGCACATATGACGACACATGGTAACTCTTTAACTTGTTGTTATCCTGTTCTAAATCAGCAATCTGTCGCTTTAACTTAGCAACATCCTCAATATAGGAATTAACAACATCTTGTTTTATAGCATACATTCGTTTATGCTCTTTAGTTGTTTCAGAAAGGTTATTCATTCTTGTTTGAGCATATTTCATTTCATCTTTCACTTTCTCATATGACTCTTTTGTAACGTGATATGATAATTTCATTGAATCATATTCCTTTTTCATTTCTTGACAAGCAATTTCTTTTTGTTCACATTCATTTGTCATTTTCAAAACATTTTCTTTCAAAACTTCATTTTCTTTCTCTAATTTGTTACATTTTTCTGAAAGTTTTTCATCATTTTCTTTAAAAACCTTTTCTTTTTCTAGCATCTCTTTGCATTTTTCTATGAAAATGTTTTCTATTTTTGTGAACTCAAGATCTCTGGTTCTAAATTGCTCATCTTTTTCAGTACAAGCTCTGCACGATTCCATGCATTTCTTGCACTGATCAATCTGTTTCAAGTTTTTAGAATCAGAATTTACCTCAGTGATTGGCACTTCGGTGTTTTCAGCAACCTCTGTCTGCTCATCAACATCCTGCTTTTCTTCAACACCGACTTCATCACCAGCATTATCAGCTTCCTCATTCTCATTCTTTTCTTCTATCTGCTGTTCTTCAGTAACAGCTTTCTCAACCTCTTCATTCACAACAACTTCTTCACTTTTGATTTCCTTCACAGCTTCAACTTCAACAGTTTCTGTTTTAACTTCTTCAACATCTTTCTTCAGATCGTTCACCATTTCTTCAACACTCTTCTTCATTCTTTCTTCATCCCTTTTTCTCAGACACGATAACATGGCATATCTGATCTCTTTTTCATACCTCTTAACGTATGTGTCATCTTTCATCACATTTCTATAGTATTCAGCTCTCAACGGGACTTTGAGAAGAACATCATCGAAGATTATGTCTTTCTTGGGAACAACCGGTTCTCCTTCTCTGTTATAATAACATTCTCTCTTTTTATCCCATCTTTTGCTACCGACAGCCATCTCATACTCCTCCTGCATGTCATCCATTCTGTTGTAGACCACGTTTCTTTCTCTGTAGGTCTTCTCACTCAAGATCTCTTCTCGAGTTTTCTCTTTGATCTCAACTTTTTCTTCACGGATTTCAGCAATGTCTTTGTCTTTGTTTTCATCTTGAATCTCGGCAACAAAAACAAACTTTCTTTCTTCTGTCATAGCTCTTCCTTTAGCTGTTTTACGAACATTCTCTAAACAATCTTCTTCTGGACAAACAGTGCTCCAGTCAAATCTTTCATCGGGATAGATTACTGCATATGCTCTTGACTTTTCTTTCGGTTTATCTTCAATCAACTTTGGCTCTTCTCTGCTTCGATGGTAGATCGCCTTTCGATAATAGTCATCGTTGAAAGGACGTTCATTTCCTTCAGCACTTTCAGAGTTTCTGCATTCTCTTTTGAAATGACCCTTTTGCCTACATCTGAAGCATGTCACTTTGGATTTGTCAAATCCAAGCTTTGTTGAAGCACCTCCAAGCGATTGTTTCCCGGTAATCTCCATATACCTCCGAGCTCTTCGAATACAACTAGCTAAACACCAACGGATGTCAATGAGCTCCATCTCTTCCGGATCAATCTGGTCGTAATCTTCTTTGGTCAACTCAGAATTTCCAATTTTACCAGCTACAAGACCTTCATATGACTCCAGAACAGATGCAAGGAAACTCATTTGCTGCTTCGCTGCATTTATGCTCATTGCAGGAGAATTCTTCAGTTTAAGAGCAATGTTACATAGAATTTCTTCAGAATCATCAGAATTTGTCTTTGAAGATGAATGATATCCAGAATGATGACTTGTTGACATTGTTGGTGGTTCTTTCATCTTTTCACCACTAAATGCTGTTTTTGGTGAACCAACGCCTTTATCAGAAAGCACACTGCTTTTGTAGTACAAGCCAACATTCTGTTGATGTGAAGAATCAGTCATCTTGTTTTGCTTCTGCAACTCCAAATCATGACTTTCAATCTTTTCAAACAAAGCATCAAGAGCAATATTGTCATATGAAGCATCATTTTTTAAGATAAAAACAAATGTTTGCCACTGATCAGCTCGTGGTAACGCTTCAATGACTTTATCAATAAGTTCCTCTCTTGATTTATTTATCTCTAATCTCTCCAATTCAATTTTAAGATGACAGAATCTCTCAATCATTTGTCTCACTGTCTCTCCTTTAATATTATCAAACAGATCAAATTCTTTCTTTAATAAAGCGATTTTGTTCTTTTTAATCTGTTTACCCCCCTCAGCTTTAATTCGTAAAGCTTCCCAAACAGATTTAGATCACCCGTCATGAGTTAGTAAAGCAAAAATATCATTTCTGATTGCCGACTGGATCAATGCTATCATTCTCTGTTCAGCTCCGTATTCAGCTTTATCTTCTCTGGAAAACTTCTTGAATACAAGATCTTCGCCTTTCTCATCTTTTGGTTTTTCATATCCATACTCCAGGCAGAACCAGCTTTCATGGGCATATGCTTTTGCCCAGTTGATGAAACGTTCTTTCCATCAGGTATAATCTTCAATGCTTTCCAGAGTTGGTGGCTTTGAGTGAGTTCCGTAAAAGTTATCGTGCTTGATGTTCTCATTAAGCACCTTAGTGATGGTTTTCGGTGTAACATTTGCAACCTCGGACGATTCGGTTGTAAACGCGTTGAAAAACGTGTTGTAAAATTCCTCAGCCATGATGCAAACCTGACAGACAAACAAACAACAATTAGTTTAAAAATTTATTGATTAACAAAATAAAACTGGTACTCGAACTGATGATTATTTTGTGCAAACTGAAGATAGACAGACTATGCCGACTGAAGATTGACACACTGTGTAGACTGCTTTGACCCGAATCGAATTCAAATGACTTGACCCTTTGAAACCTTTGAACTCCAAACCTTACAAACTTGACTTTATCACGCGATTTATCCACACAAAACGATCTGACTGTTCAAACTATCTTGATCAATCAGTGCGGACTAGGATTGTCTTTTGTGAGAACTGACTGTAACCAAAAATCAAACCACGCGACCTCTAAACTCACAATTTCACATGCACATCTTATAAAAAGTGAGCTATAATTGGACTGACAACTATTAAACAATCACATGGACAGATGACTATCACGTGGCTGACACCTCTCTTGAAGTTGATGTTTTCACTTTTAACTGTGCATGAACTTTAATTGCACCAAAACCTTTAGATTCACGTGATATGCACTGATGTATACTGAAACAACACTCAAGCAGAATACCACATCAATTTCAATGACTTGGGAATACAACAAACAAAACTCGAACTTGTGTAAATGGCAGAGAACTTTGATTACCACTCAAATATGTATCTTATCTTATAGAATATGATGACACTCCAAATTCACATGCAATTCTGAATCACTTAATCCAAATGATGCAATCGAAACCAGCTAACACACTAGAACTGACAACATCACATTTAATGATCACATGCAAACTGACACAAGAGCGAAACCAGGATGATCACAAAAGCTAAACTTCTAAGTGTCACAATAAGCGAGACCCTAATTGTCACAAAAGCGGAACCACTGAAGTGTCACAAGAGCGGAATCAAGCTGTTCAAAAGAGCGAAATCACACTTGTACAAATGAGCGAAACCTGCTGATGTCACTTTTTGCACGAGTCCGTAAAAGCGAAATCACTATTTTGACAAGTTTTACTTTGAATTAACTGTTGAAACTTTCACGGATTTGTTAGACACTAATTTTGAGCAAGATGTATAAAAATCAGACCAATCCGATCATTTTTCCTCGATCAAATTGCAAACATCAGTGAAGAAAGGGTAGAAAATTAGAAATTTTCGGCTGAAATCCTATAGAACTCTTCTTTCCTAGCTCTGATACCACTTGTTGGATCGTTGTTTGACCCAATTGAGTCGATTCGAAGAGTTTAAGTCCGGTTCAAAGGCGGAATCAGAGAAACGGACACAAACACAGCTTGATAATCTAATATCTGTCTCTTATATTTCGTTTAACATTGTTTACAACCTGACAGAAAACCGGCAGCACTTTGTTACGGTATACAAGGTCTTACTACTGATTTCGCTTATGAGAACCCCTATATATATAAGCTGTGATTTCGCTCTTAAGGACATGACAAATGAGCGAAATCAGCAATGATCAAATAAGCGAAATCACCTAAATATTCGACCATATGAGCGAAATCACCTTTAAAGTCAAACTACAAAATATAACAATCCTATTTTCACGTAAACATGTATGTTCTTTTGTCTTCTTGTGAGATGATGTCCTTGATGATGTCATCTTCATGATATCATCATTGAATAGGATGATGTCATACTCGTTTCAAATCCGCAACGCAACCCGAGACTCGATATAAGATGAAGTTGACAGATGAATGCACTAACAGACACCATCAGTGGTTATGAAATCCATGGGTTTGAAATTTTCAAGAATGTCACACTCATCAGACCATGTGAGTTTAAATTGGTATTTCTCAATTTCCTCAAAAGTTGAGGAACCCACAGATGATCTTTCCAGAGTGATTTTGTTACCAAGTTTGTCAGTAATTTTTACTTCTTGGCCATTCTTGTTGGTTGGTATTATTTCAGTTAAACCAGCTTGTTTGATAGCAGTGTTTTCAAGATCATCATATTTTCTATATCCTATACCAAACTTAACATTGCTTTCAAGCTGTTTCTCAAGCATAACCTCATAACCTTTGCAAGATTCCACCCATCTTTCACAAGTGATCTGGGTGGATTCCAACTCCTTTTTGCAAACTTGGTATTTTTCTACCATAGATTGGAGTTGGTTCTTGGTTATGCTTTGCTCTTCTTTGAGACTGCTGATTTCTTTGTCTTTTTCAGCCAATTTGTTTTTAAGTTCTTTTAATGACTTTTCAAATTTGACTTCATCAGTTAAGACTTTATCCCTAAGGTTTTCATTTACCTCTTTAATGCTAGCAAATGAAATAATGCATTTGTCTGAACACAGTTTTTCAAGAACTTGAGGTGATACCTTAGCAACAGCCATCATGGCACAATCACATTGATGATCACCTTCTTCATCAGCTCTAACTTCTTTCTCACCTGCTTTCTTCTCTTCCTCTTCTTCTTTGTCTTCTTTGGACCAGGGGTCAGACAGTGGTTCAATCATGGTTTCTGAATTTTCTCCCAGCAGTAGTTCATCAGCAACTGCAGTAACCACTGCTTCAGCCACTTCATCCATTGTTTCATCACTTAGCTGTTCACTTTCAGTTTCCACCCCTTCTGGTATTGACTCTAATGCCATCAAATAAAATTCATCAATAAAAGTATCATTAGAAGCATAGAGTGCAAAATTTTCATCACCAAGCTCATCAGGCATGCTGCTCGAGTCAACAAAGCCATGGGTAAAAAAGTTTTGATGATCTGGTTGTACCACTGTTGGAGCAGCTTGTTGAGGTGCAACAGGTTGCACTTGTGCCTGAGGGACATTGGCTTGAACATACTGAATTTGTGGAACAGTGGTTTGAACATAATGCACAAGCACAGGGGTTGCAGCATAATGAGCAGTGTTAACATGTGCTGCAGGGGTATATTGGGTATAGTGCACAGTGCTTTGATGTTATGGTCTAGGGTTTGAGCTGGGATGGGTTATTATTGGACCAGTGGTTTGACTCCTGTATTCCCTAGCAAAATGACCCAGCCTATTGCACTTGTAACACTTTGTTTTGATTTATCCAACCCCACTCTTAAATTCCCATGCAACCCTGGGAATTTTCTCCCTGTTCTTTTACAGAATTTGCTTGTTCTTACACTAAGCAAAGCCAATTGATGCAAAATGTCCATCTCCTCTAAGTCAGTGGGATCAAAGTGTTGCAAATCATTTAGTTCAAAACACAAGTTATCTGACATCTGGTTTTCACAATTTGCAGTAAAAGCATAATTTGCAGAGTGAGAATCAGAGTTGTTAAAATTTCCACCAGTAGTTATATGAATAAAATGATCAAAACTCTGATCCTTACTACTGCTACCAGATTCTTCCTGTCCAAAAAGAGCTGTGCTGCCAAATGCATAGTCATCAGCAACTTTGCCAGAATCTTGCAACTTCTTTTTCTGGTTTAACTCCCTTTCATAGGTCAGGAGTCTACCATGAAGTTGGGTCAGGGTCAGATCTTTGAACTCAGCTGAATTTCTAGTTACATAAGCAATTGTGTCCCATTTTTCAGGTAGTGATCTAAGAAACCTGCTATTTTGTGTCGAATTAGGAAATGTAACTTTAACAAGTCTTAGCTCACTAATGAGACAGCTAAATCGCTCAAACTGTTGGGTCAATGATTCACCCTTGATGTGACAAAATGTTTCATACTGCTGATTTAGAATTTCCCTATTATTTTCAATAACTTCTTCCATTCCCCCAAACTGTTCCTTCAGTGCATCCCATAGCTCTTTGGCACTGTTACAATGTAACAGCCCAGCATAGATTTCATTGGGTAATGCAGATGCAATGATGCTAAATGCTTTGGCATCGAGTTCGAACTTTTGGAAATCAGTTTCAGTATAATTTTCAGTTTTTTTAGGTTCGAACTTCTTTGTATCCTCGGCACTTGGCACCATGGGAACGTGTGGTCCAAAAACAACAGATCTCCAACATCCAGTATTCTGTTGAGCAAGGATGTGACCCATCCTTCTCTCCCAGATGTTGTATTCATTACGTTTAAGCATGGGTGGTTTGAAAAGAGAGCCAATGTTATTCTTATCATCTTGTGATTGTGACGTCATCCTGGTTATTTTACAGGCACTGATTAACCAACTTTGATGGTGATTAAACCTTACATTGTTTTTCAACAAAACGAACAAACTAACAGTATCAACGACTGTGAGCTGAACTATTTATGTCAAAATGATTGTTAAATCAAATTTGACTGTCCGAGCTCTGATACCAATTGTTAGGATCTGAGTTTGGTTTTGATTGTGTTTTACGTTTGAATTAAGATGAACAATGAATGAGTAGTGCAACGGAAAATAATGGAAACAAACTTTTCACAATCAAACAAGAGAATTGCTTTCAACACACATTTTCAACAATGAACCGAATGACTGAATTTATTTCATTCAACGATTACACTTGCATATATGTAACAAACTCCCCCTCAGCCTGAGCTCACTGTGATTTGTTCGTGCAGGAAGAAGATGGTGAAGAGCTAATAGAACAGTACAGTACAGGGTACTGTTCTATTTATAGGCACGGACAAACCATTGTGGCATCTTTGCTAACGTCACCATGAAAGTGACATCTAACCTCCTAACAAACTCTAACCTCAGATCTATACAAGTACTGCTATGCTAACAACTGTTATTACAATTCATTACATAAAGACAAACTAAGCTACTGCTGAATCCTTCCACTGATGTGAACCCAACAACACTTGACTCAAGGCAGTAGATTGAACAGTAGGGCTTTAGTCTTCAGCAGTTGTACCGATCAGTAGATAGGAGGTCAGCAGATGTTGAAACCACTTTCAAGGGGAGAGACTTGAGTACATAACATCTGCTTATTCTGGATCCACTTCTCTGATCCAGTTTTGGCTTTAATTATCTGTTCCTCTGATAGGGTTCAATCCCAACAATTATTATTATTATTATTATTATTATTATTATTATTATTATTATTATTATTATTATTATTATTATTATTATTATTTTTATTGTTGTTGTTGTTGTTAACTTTATTTACGAGAGGCGATATTTGAGGATGCCAACCGCTACCGACGTTCCACTTTTATACGAGGCCCATCAGCGGATACACGGGTTTCCTGGATGTTGGATAGTCTTGATTGCATGCACTAGGAGTGGGCGACATGTCCAACCGCTTGGAAAGGGCAACACCATCGTGGTGACCACGATTCTCCTACCCTAATATTACAAGCGGCCGCGTCTCAAGATTTATGGATTTGGCATGCGTACTTTGGCATGGCCGGTGCGAACAATGACATCGCAGTTTTAAAATCTTCGAATCTTTTTGACGATGTCATACATGGTGTTGCACCACATACTTCATTCTATGCAAACGATGTGGAGTATAAGTATGTGTACTATCTCACAGACGATATTTATCCAGAGTGGGAGATTTTTGTGGAAACTCTTTGTGTCCAAATGACGAGAAAAGATTGTATTACAAGAAGAAACCATAGTCGTCAAGAAAATATGTCGAGCGAGCTTTCAGTGTATTAAAAAGAGATGGTCTATCATTGCCTAGCCGTCGAGGATACTTGAAAAGAGTAAAATGAGAAACATCATGTATACATGCATCATCTTGCATAACATGATATTGGAGGACTCGGGTAAAGCGTTTTGTAGAGAAAGTTATGATGAAGGTAACCAACCGAAAAACCCACTACTCACATACGCTCAAAAAGAAGTTATCCGAGTGAGCATACGTGACAGGGACACACACCATAACACCCGAGCTGATCTGATCGAGCACTTAGGGTTTAGATCGTGAACAATGAGGAGACAACGAAGACGACGAGTGATTTTTTAGTGAAATTGTATTTTTTTTAATTTAAATTATGACATTGTATTTTTTATTTAAATTATGGCATCGTATTTTTTATTTAAATTATGAGTTTTAAATTAATATATCAAAATTAAATAATGTTTAAATTTAAATAAAACATAATAATTAGGTAATGATGATGGAGGCTTTAAACCATTGCATGCAACTTAAAGGGAGGGACTTTAAAGCCCCCATATGACGTGACACCTAGCTAGTAGATCTGACGTGGCATGATACCCTTCAGCCTAAGACACTACTACAAAATGTAGCAGTAGATGGTGTCAAAGATTTGTTTTAGACGGTGTTAAAGTAATAACACCGTCTTAAAATCAATACCAATATGAACATTATGCTCCTTTAATTAAAATATTCAATAAAAATTCAAAAGAACACCGTCTAATGCTTAAACACCGTCTTATACGAATTTCTACAACCTTCAGACGGTGTTGTCTCTCAACACCGTCTTATAAACATACACTTTCTTCCATGATTGCTGCACTCAACAACACACAAAACATGATCTCTTCATTCAATTCTCTCATCTTCTTCATTCAGTTCCCTCATCTTCTTTATTCAACTTCACCAATAATACCCTTTCAAAGTTTCAAGGTTAGTTTTTTTTCTCTTTACTTATGTTATTTAATGTTTTTTAGTTTTATAAATGGTACTTGTATCATTTTAATTATATGTTTTCTAGTTAAAAATTCAAACTTGACTTTTGCTTACTTTTGTTTTTATTATAATCACTAGTACATTGTATGTAAAAATTAGTTTTATATATAGTAATAAAGTATGTTTAAGTTTTAACCTTGTTGTAATATACTTTTAGTGAGATATAAAATTTTTGTATCTTTTTATTAACATATAGATGTTATTTATATTTACATTTACATATAGGTGTATAAATATAGATTTAGGTAACCCTTTAGATTTACCCATCTTAAAACCAATACAATATGACCATTCTGCTCCTTTAATTAAAGTATTCAATAAAATTCAAAAGAACCCCGTCTTATACTAATTTCTGCAACCTTCAGACGGTGTTGTCTCTGAACACCATCTTATAAACATACACCTTCTTCAAAGATTGTTGCACTCAACAACCCACAAAACCTTATTTTTTCCATTCAATTCTCTCATCTTCCTCATTCAATTCCCTCATTTTCTTCATTCAATTTCACTATTAATAACTTTTCAAAATTTCAAGGTTAGTTTCTTTTCTCTTTACATATGTTATTTAATGTTTTTTAGTTTTATAAATAGTACTTATATTATGTTTAATTATATGTTTTCTTGTTAAAAATTCAAATTTGACTTTTGCTTGCTTTTGTTTTTCTAAATCACAAGTACATTGTATATAAAAATTAGTTTTATATATAGTAATAAGGTATGTTTAAGTTTTAACCTTTTGTAATATATTTTTAGTGAAATATAAAATTTTTATATCTTTTTATTAACATATAGATGTTATTTGTATTTACATTTACATATAGGTGTATAAATATAGATTTAGGTACCCCTTTAGAATTACTCGTCCAAAATTTATCTAATAGAGATAAATTTTGGGTTGTCCCTTTTTGGGACTGCTTTTTGAATATTTGTGAGGACCGTTTAAGTTCTTTAAATGTTCCGACCGATCAAATATTCAATTTATCATATGCAGAATCCATGTAAAGTGATGAGAAACACAAGAATATACTGATTAATTGTTGTTTCTATTGATAAACTGAAGTTACAATGCCAGGTAACGAATTTGGCAGAGCTTCGCCTCAAATGCCAAAAGTTCTAAATGAGATGAACCAAGTCCCCTTTTATAGGCAACAACTTTCGCACGAAGGCCCCTTGGGGTGACTGGCTCCTCTCACACGGATGGGATTTGTTGGTGCATAGATGTCTGTTAACTTCGTCTTTATAGAGTCTTGTATCTAGATAGGATAAACCAGTGCTCAGCATGTTAGAATTTAGGTTTTGGATGTCAAAGGGGTATTTCGCACGAAATAGGCCTTTGCTATTTCGTACGAAATCAACATCCCTATAAATAGCTGAGTTGCTGATTCATTTGTAAGGTTCGAGATTTCAGAGCCGAGGTGCTGTCCGTTTATCAAACGATCTGTAAAGCTGTGAAATCATTAATAAGAAGATAATTAGGGAAAATCAAGCTGTATCAAGTTAGAATCATTGATTCTGCCTTTGATTCTGATTGTAAACTCTTATGATTGACACATTCGGGTCACACGACGATCCAACAAGTGGTATCAGAGCTCAGGAGGAAGAGTTCATACCAATTCAGCTTGTTTTCATCAGATTTTCTCACTTCTACTCATTCTTTTCAAAATTAAACGAGATTTTACGGTTAAAATGGCTTAAATTTCACATATATCACGTAAAACATAGTTTTAACTAATCCTTGAAAGAATTGGACCTAAAATCGAACAAAAACCAGATCAATTGGACAAAATGGTGGCCGATTGAGTGACGTCATCATCATTCTGCACGAAAACAACATCTGGAACGTCATTTCGTACGAAATCAAACTTTGGACTTTATTTCGTACGAAATCAACATTCATTTCGTATGAAAATCGCTATTTCGCTTGAAAAGTGTCTATTTCGCTTGAAGAGTGTGATTTCGTTTGGCTATTCCGCACGAAATAGTCACTTCGCTTGAAAGTCTACCATTTCGCACCAAATTGGCATTTCGTTTGAAAGGCATTTCGTGTGAAAGTTCATTTAGCTTGAGGACCATTTCGTTTGAGCTGTTTTGCTTGAAATTTATTTCGTTTGAAATTGTTTTCAAAAATCCAAAAATTTTTCTAAGTGTTTGTTGATTGTATCAGGTACTTGAAAGATGGATGAGTTTATGAATCCGTTCAGTGACGTTTTTGCTTACACTAGCAGTTCTAGAAACAATGGAGACATCACATCAAGTAACACAAATGAAAATACTCCACCACCGAATGCAAAGAAAACCATTGCTGATTCCTTAAGTGTTGATAGTGCATATGGAACATACAATAAACCGTCCAAGCTAATGGCGATAGAGGAATACAATAGATGGGCTACTAGGTTTGAGGAATGGCTGAAAGCTTTTGCATATTAAAGTTGGAAGAGCATGAAGAATGGGTTTGATATGTGAAGAACGGATTATGAAAACATAGAAGAGAACGAAATAGAAAGATTTTTTTCTGAACAGAAATGCATCGCCATACTTCATCAATCTGTGAGGGATGACATTATATCACTAATCGAATACAAAAAATTCGAGAGATCTATGTGAGAAACTGAAAATAAAATGTGTGGGTAGTGCCGAAATTGTTAAAAACAAAAAGAAGTTGTTAAGAAAAGAATTTGATCTGTTTGGGTGTTTAAAAAACGAATCTGTGACAAAGATGATTAAAAGATTTGGTCATTTGAAGATGGAACTTGCAAGACACGGAATTATGTATACTCAGGAAGAATTGGTTGACAAACTGTTTGACTCATTGCCTGATGAGAAAGACTGGCAGTATTTTGCTTTGATGCTGAAGAACACAGTAAAATCGACTGATCTGACAGTTGATCTGTTAATCGAAAGATTGGAAAGTCTTGAATTGGAGATCAGGAAAACGAACAAAGTCAACAACTCCTTGTATCAGCAAAATGTTGACTTGTATTATCGAGGAAGTATGATACCAAAAACTGTATCACCAAAGACAACATTTTCAGCAGAAAATTCAAACACGATGAATCAAGAAAATCCAAGCAGTGGATATCATGGAGGGTCATCGTCAACTGCTCCAAGTTAATCAGTTCCGAAAAATCTGTTTCAGTGCAACATTGCTGTGGATCTAAAGAATGCACAAAATTTCAGTGAAGAATCCGCCAAGCAACAAATGGTGTTTTTGGCATCTGTCTGAAGGCTCGGTTCAGAATTCTGATATGCATAATTCGGGTGGAAGTTGGTTGAAAATTTCGAAAATTTTAAACCTGATAATTAGGGTTTTTGAAATTTTGAATTTCTGATATAATTCTGGTTTTCGTGTGTGTTTTGATCAATCTGCGTGTTTGATTTTGTTGATTTGCAGGTTTTCGGGAATGTTTTGGTTGATTGGTGGACAAAATTGAAGATTTGAAGACTTTTCTTCGTGTTCTTCTTATTTTCGAAAAAATTTGGACTGATTTGGTTGCTTGATCTTGCAGGAAATTGTTACGAAATCTTGGAAAAATCTGCTGAATTTGGAAAATATTTGATCAGATCCTGCGAAATTAATACACTGATTTGAACCTGCGAAATTAGCTAATCAGCATAGTTATCGGCGAAATTAAATCCAAAGGCGACTTTGGTAACCGTATAATTTTCCACAGCGAAATTATCACGGTTTCGGCGAATTTTCCAGTCGTCGTAATAGCAAATTTAAGCAGCGAATTTGGCAGCAAAATTGATCAGCGAAATTACCTTAACTGACCAGCGAAATTGCCTTAACTGATCAGCGAAATTGAACAAATTACTGGCCAGCGAAATTAACACAGAACCCAGCGAAATTAGGAGAGGAATTAAGTGGTGGAATTTTAGTTGGCAAGCGTCGATAAAATTTCAGTTTTTTGCAAATAGAAATTGATCAGTAGCTCGTCTGAAGAAACCGTCTGCACCATTGAATTCCTTGTATTTTTAGGACCAAAAAAAAAAAAACCGTCTGCACCGTTGAATTCCTGGAAAATCCTGAATTCGGTTTTCGACATTAGATATCATTGGATTCGTCTTTTCGAGACGATTCTAACGGTGTAATTTGGTAACCACTGTTTTCGGAGATATTTTGTACGGTTTTACCAGTCTGTTACGTTAAAATGTCAAACATGACGAATTTGAATGCACCTAAGATGATGAAGGTGGAGAATTATCTTACATGGAAGGACAGCTTCAAATCCTTCATTGAATCTCAGGATGCACGCATGTGGATCTGTATTGAAGATGGGTACACAAACCCAACACACAATTTTGAGGGCAGACCACGTCGAACAGACTATGTGAACATGAAAGAGGATGATAAAAAGATGTATGAGGCTGAAAAGAGAGCCTTGGCTGCAATAAAGACATCCTTACCTGATAGCATCAAGCATACCTTCAAGAAGTACACAACTTCAAAGGTTACGTGAGATGCATTAGAAAAGAGGTATCAAGGAAATGAAGATGTCAAAAGGAATAAAGCTGTGATCTCTACTGCACGAGAAGGTTCAAATAATTGGAGTGCTCATCTGGAAGATAATGAGCATGCCACTCAGGCATTCATGGCAGAGATAGTGCAAGTTGATGAGGCTGAAACTACTGTGAATGATGCTGAAGCTCAAGTGGAGAATGCTGAAGCTCAAGTGGAGAATGTTGAAGCTCAAGTGGAGAATGCTGAAGCAAAAGTGGATGCTGAAGTAGAAAAAGAGAGTGAAGCTGAACAGGTTGTTGCTGATGAAACTACAAAAGTTCATGAGGAAGAGGTACAATCTAATTCTGTGTGCTTAAAATGTCGTGAACTACAGGGTGAGGTTGACAGGTTGACAACACAAAACCAAAGTCTGGTAAGTGAGATGTCGAACATAAAAGAGTCAAACTTTTTTGCTTAAAGAAACGAATCTATATACTTGAAGAAGATAAAAGGTTATGAAAGTGAAATTGAAGCTTTAACATGCAAGTTAAATGAAAAATTTCATGTAATAGATTTAGCTCATGACATGATGGCTGAGATAACAAAAGAGATTTCTGAAAAATGCAAAGAGTTGTCAGATGCACAACTCAAAATTGTTGAACTTGAAAAGAAATTGAGTCAATTCAGAGATTCGTCTTTTGTAATGAAACACATGATCGGTGGGTTAAAGAAGAGTAATGACAAGACTAGTGTGGGCTTCCAGGGCTTTAATGAAGTCCCACCTCCTCTTAGTCATGACTACTCATTCCCACCTGATGAAAATGAGCTAATAGACTTTATGTCAACTGCACCAAGTAGTTTCGCATCAAGTCAAAGTGATGGATCTAAGAGTGATGATGCTAAGAAGAACAATAACAAGGAACCTTTGAAAAGGAAATATTCACCGCCTAAGAGTAAAAATGAAGCTTTTGTTAAAAAGATTAATTTTGTTCAAGGTAGTGATATGAAAAACGAAACCACTGTTATTGAAAACGAATCGAATGTAGAGTTTGCTAAAAATAAAAACAAAGAAATATCTGAATCCAAGCAAACTAAACAAGATTCATCCAAGGGATCATCACCATCTGATAAGGGATCTACCTCAAAGACTCCAGCTAAGAAATCTTTGAAAAGGTGATCGTGCTTCAACTGTCACACCAAAGGACATGTAGCTAGCTGCTGTCCTAACAAAAAGAGTGAAGCACAAATGAGTGAAAAACAAATACAAAAATCACCTGAGAAGAAAGGTGATAATGAGGAGAAAGTTGCAAATTCTCAAAAGAAATCTGCTCCCAAGCAACCAGAGGGTGTTGTTGTTGGTGTAGATAAGGCAGGAATAGGAACTCCACAAGTTCCACGTTTTCAAAGAAATCAACCAAGATTTCAGCCTAAATCTCCACAAGGCAGATATGAGAGACCTAGAAGCAGTTCACCAAGAATGAACTATTATAATTCTAATAATTTCAAAAGTCAAGGTCAATATCAAAATCGATACCAAAATAAGGGTGGTCGAACTTTTTATAACAATGGCTTTAGAAATTACAACAATAATGCTTCTTGGAATCAAAATTCAAGGTACCAAAATCAAAATTTTCAAAGGTCAAATAGTCCAAACACATATAGGAACCCTCAGGACCAAAGACCTAGTGGAAATCAAAATCAAATTCCATCAACAGGTCTGAGATCCAAGACTCCTCCAGTTAGGAGTAATGGATATTGGATGGATGTTCAAGTAGTTGGTGAATTTGGACGACCCAAGACCATTAAGGCTTGGGTCCCCCAATCTAACTAATTTCTTATTTGGTGTGTGCATGAGCTGCTAAGAAGGATTATCAACTTATGGTATGTTGATAATGGCTGCTCTAGGCACATGATGGGGGATGTGAGATTGTTGCTATATATATCTTGATTGGTTTAAATTGAAGTTCAAAGTGCTAAGTCGACACACTAGATAACCTGGCAGATCTTTATACTAAATCTTTTGACAGGCTCGCTTTGAACACTTAGTCGAACTCAACGGGATGAGGAATCCTGAATAACTGGTTTTTCATAAGAATTTTGTAAATAGTTTACTGTTTTTCTTAAAAATCAAAAATAAAAAAAATAGAAAACCACAAAATCCAAATACATTGAAAAATGAAAAATATAAAAAAAATATAGAAAATCAAAATGAGTTATCATTGTGTGAAAAAGAAGAAATGATAGTACATTGGCAAGTTAGACTGTCACACTGAAACTGAATTAAATTGCATAAGTGTGATAGCAGCTTCATCATATGATGTACCAGTAGGCAAAAAGCATGAAATAATCAACTTACCAATGTGATATAAACCTAAACGAACTGAATATGAGTGGGGAACACATCAGTGGTGTATGGTTTAATGACCTTAAATCTTGCGTTGATAGATTGCCAAAATCTGAGGTTTTGGGTCTTTATACTGTTATTTCATCTGGGGATATCAGGGGTGTCCTTCTGCTGCATCCAGAAACATGCTGACCTAGGCACACCCAAGATATCTTAAAAGAGCAAAAAATGCCAAATCCCATAAACGAAGAAGCTCTCGTAGAGAGTCATTCAAATGTGCAAAATGCATAAATCGTACCAAAAATGGTATTTGTCTTAGCCCTCGTTAGATATTTTGGTCTCTTTGCTGTACGGAAGTACTGACCTGATCACCAATTATCTAAACGTTGAAAAACAAAACGGATGAATTCAGTATACTCACCTACTACGATGAATCTTTGTGCATATCTTGATCGCGGGGGTATATCCTAAAGTGGGACACACTAATATATCAGTAATAAAATTACCTTAACGTATCATATGGTAATGGAACTTGAAATGTTCATGCATTTTGTTTAAGTGGACAAACATACTGGTAATCGTCTTGGACTGCTTTTCACGAGAAATTACATAAAGAATTAACTAATGGTGTGAAACAGTTTGATTATGTTGATATGATCTTCTTACCAGTGATTCTCACAAAAATAGAGTGTTTATTGCTTTTGTATTTACTTGCTTTCAGAAAATATAAAAAATCAAAAAATAGTGTCTTTTTCTGTTTAAAAATTCTTAACGTACGAAAAAATGTTATTCTTGGAGGAATTGTTACTGATAGGGGGAGACGGTGTTAGAAAGTGAGTTCAAAATTTTAAAATCATGAGGTTCTTGTGTGTTGAACAAAAAGTTTTGCGTGTTGGTAATAAATTAAAAATGCTTATCTGTGATACAGATTAACTATCTCTTGAAAAATAATAATTTATTTAACTTTGTTGAAAAATTCTTATGGTTTCTCGAGATGTTTGTTTTATAGTATACAGATTGAAGCAGTATATTGCTGTGATGAAAATATGAGAGTTTGATTGGATGCATGGTAGAACCTCCTTTCTACATTGCAGACAAAGTTGAAGAGTTTGATGATTGCTTTGCAAATGCTAAACTGGAGTTTACTCAAGTGCTAAAGTTTTGAAGAGTTGGTGATTGGATGCATCAGCTTAGGGGGAGTCTGTTGCTGATAGAAGCTATTGAACCTGAAGCTATCCAAAGACCAAAGACAGTGCAAGACTACATGAAGATTGCAAGAAGACTGAAGACAAAGTTATTTTAGGAAGCTATTGTCAAGGGGGAGTTTGTTGGTGCATGTTTGTCACAACAACTTATATTTGGTCTTTGGATATCTTGTAATTAGTTAAACGATAAACAGTTAGCGGGTTTAGCTTTGTATTAGTGAGATAATAGAGTTTGGGCTAAATAAAACCCACATTGGGTCTAGGTGGACGAAATGGGCTTGCCCATGTAGGAAACCTTAGCCCAAGTTGCAAATCTTGTGTTATATAAACAAGGTTAGGCTTTAGGGTTTAGGTTAATCAGCCAGAATAGTTTTGTGAGAGAATTTGTGAGAGATATTAGTCTTGGACGAATTTGAAGTTGGTTAGGGTTTTGATTGATTGTAATACTTTGGTTTGATAATCAATAGAAAACCCGGTTTGAAGGTGTATTGCTGATTTCTGTTCCTACACGTTTTCTGCTATATTCTGATCAAGAGGATTCCGCACACTTGATTAGATTGACAATTCTGTGAAAGATCCATACATCAAGGGGACCTACACTTTCTCAATGATTTCGAACGGTCCGACGTAACGCGGATTGAGTTTGCCTCGTTTGCCAAAACGAACTACACCTTTCCAAGGTGAGACTTTGAGTAGCACTCGATCCCCAACCTGGAACTTGAGTGGTTTCCTGCGCTTATCGGCGTATCTTTTCTGACGGTCACGAGCTGCCGCCATTCGTTGTCGTATCTGAGCAATCTTCTCAGTTGTGTCTACTACAATTTCTGGGCCCGTGATTTGGTTGTCGCCAACCTCTGCCCAACAAAGAGGTGATCGGGATTTACGTCCGTATAATGCCTCAAATGGAGCGGCCTGAGTACTGGTGTGGTAGCTGTTATTATACGAAAATTCCACTTA
Organism: Helianthus tuberosus; assembly: GCA_030545235.1. Lineage (NCBI taxonomy): Eukaryota > Viridiplantae > Streptophyta > Magnoliopsida > Asterales > Asteraceae > Helianthus > Helianthus tuberosus. Next base: position 21,412,475 of record CM060420.1, on the reverse strand, counting down.
AGGTAGATGTCGTTCCCAGCCGTTACCAAAATCAATCACACATGCCCTAAGCATGTCTTCAAGGGTTTGGATGGTGCGCTCAGATTGCCCATCCGTTTGCGGGTGATACGTTGTGCTCATGTCTAAACGCGAGCCAAATGACTTGTGCATAGCTTGCCACAATTCAGAAGTAAAACGTGCATCACGATCGGAAATAATGGAGGTTGGTTCCCTGTGCCTTGAAACCACTTCTTTCAAGTAAACGTCTGCTAAGGTAGAAAACTTGTCTGTTTCTTTGATAGCTAAGAAGTGTGCAGACTTAGTCAAATAATCCACTATCACCCAAATAGTGTCATTTCCGCGCTTAGATCTAGGCAGGCCAGTAATGAAATCCATGGAAATTTGCTCCCATTTCCATTTCGGGATCTCTGGTTGTTGGAGTAGGCCTGATGGTTTCTGATATTCAGTCTTGACTCTCGCACAAGTCAAACATTTGCTGACGTAAGTTTCTATGTTGGCTTTCATGCTAGGCCACCAGTATGTAGCCTTTAGGTTGTGGTACATCTTATCCGAACCAGGATGTATTGAGTAATGAGACTTATGTGCTTCATACATCACAAGCTCGCGTTAGTTTCCGTAAAGTGGGACCCAAATGCGCCCTGTTATGTAGTACGCACCATCTTCTTTTTGTTCTAATCGCTTCCTTGATCCACGTAAGGACTCAGCCCTGATGTTTTCTGGTTTCAATGCTTCCACCTGCGTATCTCGTATCTGAGTAGGAAGTCTAGATTGGATGGTAAGTTGTAACGTGCGCACTCGCTTAGGTGTAGTATCCTTTCGGCTGAGGGCGTCGGCCACCACATTGGCTTTACCCGGATGGTTCTTGATCGCGCATTCGTAATCATTCAAGAGCTCGACCCATCGACGTTGTCGCATGTTTAACTCCTTTTGCTTGAAGATATGCTCGAGACTCCTGTGATCAGTGTAAATGGTGCACTTGGTACCGTACAGGTAATGTCTCCATATCTTAAGTGCGAAAACAACAGCTCCCAGCTCCAGATCATGTGTAGTGTAATTCCTTTCGTGAACTTTAAGTTGGCGCGCTGCATAAGCAATGACTTTATCCCGTTGTATCAACACGCAACCAAGCCCCTGAATTGACGCATCACAATAAACCACGAAATCGTATGTGCCCTCTGGCAATGAGAGAATTGGTGCGCTACAAAGTCTATCTTTTATGTGTTGAAATGCCGATTCCTGTGCATCACCCCAACGATAGGTGACGCCCTTCTATGTTAGTGAGGTGAGAGGTTGTGCAATCTTGGAGAAATCCTTAATGAACCTTCTGTAGTAGCCCGCCAAACCCAAGAATTGACGGATTTCTGTAGGTGTACGAGGTGCAGGCCAGTCTTTGATCGAATCAACCTTGGATGGATCAACATGAATCCTATCCTTGTTTACCACGTGGCCTAGAAAGTGGACTTCGAGAATCCAGAAGTCACATTTCGAAAATTTAGCGTACAACTGTTCTGTTCGAAGGAGTTCAAAAATAAGTCGTGGATGGTGCTCGTGTTCCTCCTGACTCTTAGAATAGATCAGGATGTCGTTGATAAATACAATAACGAACTTATCCAGATAGCGCTTGCACACCCTGTTCATAAGATCCATAAAGACCGCAGGTGCATTCATCAATCCGAAAGGCATAACCAGGAACTCGTAATGCCCATAACGAGTCCTGAACGCTGTCTTAGAGATATCCTCGTCTCAGACTCTCGGTTGATGGTAGCCTGACCTCAGGTCAATCTTCGAGTAGTAGGTCGACCCTTGCAGCTGGTCGAATAAGCCATCGATGCGTGGAAGAGGGTAGCGACTCTTTACGGTCACCTTGTTGAGTTCGCGGTAGTCAATACACATTCTGAAGGTACCGTCTTTCTTCTTCACAAATAATACTGGAGCTCCCCAAGGCGAAGAGCTAGGACGAATGAAACCCTTGTCCAAGAGCTCTTGTAGTTGGGTGGACAGTTCTTCAAGTTCTGATGGAGCTAAACGATATGGTGCTCGAGCTATGGGTGCTGCTCCAGGAGCTAGCTCGATTTGAAATTCAACCTGACAATGAGGCGGAAGGCCAGGTAATTCCTCAGGGAATACCTCAGGAAAGTCGCGCACAATAGGAATATCTTCTATCTTCTTTTCCTTCGAGGATGCATCTGAAACGAGGGCTAAAATAGCAGTGTGGCCCTTTCGCAAACACTTCTGGGCCTTAAGGATCTCTGCTTAATGTTGAGATAACCAATCCATACCAATAACGATATCGAAACTACCAAGAACGATGGGGATAAGATCGATAGAGAAGTTCTGACCAGCTAAGATGAGATTACAACCCTTAACTATGTGTGGGGCTTCAAGACTTTTACCATTTGCTAGTTCTACCATGTGCTTGGTGCTCAAAAGTGTTGGGATGCGCTTAAGCATTTGACTAACTTTTAGAGACACATAACTAGTATCGGCACCCGAATCAAATAAAACAGTAACAAAGAAATCATCCAAAAGAAACTTACCCATCACTACGTTGGGATCATTCCTTGCATCACCCTGACCAATCACAAAAGCTCGGCCCCTGGCACCATTGCCACCATTGTTTCCCCCATTATTGTTTCTGTTCCCCTGATTGTTGTTGTTGTTCTGTCTCTGATTCAGCTGGGGGCAGTCTCTTTTAAAATGGCCTTCAGCACCACACTGAAAGCATCCTTTGTTGTTACCCTGCTGCTGTTGTTGCTGCTGACGCTGATTCTGTGGAGTTTGCTGCTGGTTCTGTCGTCGCTGATTTGCAGGGTAGAGACTCCTGCAATCCTTGGCCACATTGTCACACCCCCAAAATCCACCATGCGGAGTACCACCGCTTGGAGGCGTGACATGACCAGGATCGAGCCACCAATCATATTGAACATCTTAATTAAGTAAATAAGACCAACCACAATACGATTGGTGACCAAAGCTAGTTAACCATGTTTAGTTTAAACAGCGGAAGCATAAAAGTAAATCCAAAAGCATAAGTCCATACTTTATAAGTTAAAGTTCAGAACGCAAGTTTAATAAGTTCATAAGGATTTAAATAGTAAGCACGGAACATAACAGTCCGTACACCACAACGACTCCTTCCCCGTGCAAGCTCTAAGCATTTAGCGACCTGTAAGTCATGTAACAACGAGTCAACAACAAAGTTGAGTGAGTTCACGTTTGGTTGTTTAGTTTTTAAGTTGTTTCTGAAAAACGTGGTTTGACTTTCGTTGGCTTAATTGCCATGGGGGTTACCCCGTAGTTGAAAGTATGTTTAACCAGTTCCTTTTTCATTACCCAAACCATAACCATAATCAGTGGGGGGGCTTTCCCCGTGTGAACTACTAGACGGTATGATATCGACTACTACGCAAATAAGTTGTGCCCTATATCAGCGTCTATCATCACGGATAATCCACCATAGTACATTAGTACACGCCCGTCCGACCGGCACGGTGTGAGGTTTGTTAAACCTAATAGCGCTATTAACTAATGACCCGCTCGCCATTGGCCCCGGCGATTAAGTCGATATAATGAAGAGGGACTTATTGATAGAGTTTTGTCTAGCTAGTTTTAAGGTTGTTGTCCTACCCAAGGAGGACGAACGTACGTATTCTGTACAAGGAGAATTCGTAGGATTAATAATGGCATCCTACCTATGGAAGATGGCCGTACATATCCTACCCAAGGAGGAATATGTAGATTTCATTTTAGTTTATTAACCCATTCCCAAACCACCGGGAATCTCATGCCTTGTAGAAAGTGTGAACTCACCTCGGTTTGCTCGGTTAGATTCGCAAATATAGCTAACAGTCAAGGTCGGTCAATCATGTCCTAATATGATTACCAGTTAGCCATTTAGTGATTTTTAAATAGAGCACAAAGTTCCTACACGTATCTATCACGTAGCATGCATTACTTTAACTGTTTATGCCCATATAAGTTTTCCATCTATTCCCCACTCATAAAAAAACATACGATGATGCATATAACACATATAACATGTTATATCATTCATAGATAACCTTCTCGGCATTTAGACATGCAAATTACAACTTATGTCATTTCAGCATTAATATTCAAAACCGGCTGTTTTCGGACATTTTAATAAAATAGTTAACTTATTCTAAAAATTCCCAATTTTTTACAAAATGTCTTAAACGTTCCAAATTTTATTGTGTAAAAATATCGGAGTCCAGTTCATTACTAATATTTTATAAAAATTCATTTTCCCAACTGAACTCAGATTTATCTTTTTCTGACCACAGTCTACGGAATAATTTGTTTAAAATTCATCAAAAGTCCAATTTACGAAATTCCCGTGGGGTAATTACAAATACATCAGTTGTCATCTGCTGTGCAAGTTTCATGTTTTAAATCTACACAGAACTCAAGTTATGACAGAAAACAAAATGCATATTTTCAGCAGAAAAATGCAGCTCTAGCTGCTGTTACAAAATGACGCTTTAAAAATAGTAAACTGAGTACAAAAATTATAATTCCAGTGCCATTAGAACCGTATTTCATAATACATAAATATAGGCTTCAGAAAATACATTTTTCGTTAAGTTATGGCCTGTTTACAGCCAACTGAAGTTGGCTGTAAAGCTTGGACATATTCGGTTTTTAGTCTTTAGCTTTCTAGGTTGTGTTCGATTGATTCCGTTAATCATGTTTAGTGATCACAACAACATCAAACATCAATGTTAACCAACAAATTATCAGAAAATCAACAAGAATCATAACAACACAAGATCTACATGATTTACACACATAACTTCTCTTTATCCACACTTTAACACATTATGTTCAAGACTTGTTCATGAGCTTTAGTGTTTCATAATTTTAATCATTAAATCACCTATTAACCACTTAAATAACATGAAGAATGAACGGATCTAAGTTCTTACCACTAGCTCAAGGCTAGGGAAGTTCGAGTGAAGAAATGTGGTGGTTAATAGCGAATGGAGAAGGTCCTTCCACTTCCGAGAGCACCGAGCTTCGTTGTATGACCCGTAGCACCTTTGAGTGTATGTAAAATGACTTGAATGGAAGTTGATGGTGGTTGTAGGGTGGTGGGTGGTGGCTGCCGTGAATGGGGTAGAGAGGAAGGAGAGAGCCAAGTTTGATGTGGTGTGTTTGTGAAATGAGGTTCAAGTTCTAGTGTGCAATTTTATAGACCATGTCCATCTGTTATCCTTTATACATAATGTTCCTAAAAACCCTACATAGTCCATTTTTATAATCAATAAAATCAATGGGTGGGTCACCCCTAAGTGACCGTCAATTAGGGGGGGGTATGGGTTGGGTTGTGATGGAATGGTAACTATCTAGTTAGTCTTAGTTAGAACATTAGTGTGTTATTTAATATAAAAAGTGTTAGGGTGTTCGGGGACCCTAACTAGCTCAGAAAAATAAAAACAATGTGTTTGACAATATTTTCATGTTCCGGGTAAAGTCCGGTTGTTCGGTTCGGTATTGTTCCGTTAAAGTGCTTAATTAATCCGCAAAGTGCCTTATATATATATATATATATATATATATATATATATTTGCAACGTTTTCAATTTTTAATACTCAGGAAGGCATGCCGGACTAATTAGTAACTTTTCTATATACTATTAGTATGTTAAGAAATACATGTAAGCATAACACAGAAATCAGAGAAGATTGTACGGTTACATGATTCAGCTCAGTCATCAAGTACTTTAATTAACCTTAATAAATTGTACGGTTACATGTAATTTGAGGGTTGTCACACACATGGCCAGGTTTGTTGCACCTCTGACAAGTGCCCTTAGTACACGGTCCGCTATGATGGAAACCACATTGATTGCATTTGGGGTGGTTCCCCTTGTACCCACTCTGCCCTTGACTTCTAGAAGATTGTTGACCAGGGCTCTTGTAGTCATCAGTTTTTCACTGCTGAGACTGAGACTGAGCTGATGTTGAACCCTTGCTTGAGACTCCATCCCATTTGCGCTTGTTGTCGCTGGGGGCATCAAAAGTAGTAGTAGTAGTAGCACCAATATGCTTGGGCAACCTGTTCTGCTCGACTACCTGATCAGTGAGACGATGAGCCAAACGAATAACTTGCTGGATAGTGGCGAGGTTTGCTGCAGTCACATGACTCTGGATCTCTGGCACCAAACCCTTGAGGTACAGCTCGATACGCTTGATAGGAGGATCTACCATGGTAGGACAAAAGATTGCCAGCTCATTAGATCTTTTCGTATACACTTCTATTTCCAATCCCGTCATCGTTAAGTTGAAGAACTCTACTTCCAACTTGTGGATGTCATCACGGTTGCAGTATTCCTCTTTGATCAAATCCTTGAAGTCATTCCATGGGGTGGCATTAGCAGCAACTATCCCCAGCATTTGAACCTGAGCGTTCCACCACGTGAGCGCTACACCTTCAAGAGTACCAGTAGCATATTTCACCCTACGAGCCTCAGGGCATTCACATATCTCGAAGACAGATTCAAGCTTCTCAAACCAATGGAGGAGGCCTACAGCTCCTTCAGTGCCATTGAAAGTAGTAGGTCGGCAGTCCATAAAAGTTTTGAAAGTACATGCAGGAGGCTGAGCAGGTTGCCCTGTCGTGTGAGTAAGATGAGACAAGTTAAACACAAGTGTTGGTTGTAATGGCAGGTTATACCTCTTGCCTGAGCGGCTGCGAGTGCTGCAGCAACTTGTTCATTGATTAAAGTCGTCAACTTGGCTTGAGTTAGGTTAATTCGTCCAGTCATGATCTTCACAATAAATAGAGCATGGGTGAGTAAAGTGTCGTGACAATGCGTAAGTGTGGAGTGACAGAAATGAGTAAGCACACAATAAGTGTCTAACAATAGTTGCTACGTTAACCAAAGCATACCATGAGCAATGTACTATGTAACTAGCAAGTAGGTAGTATAAACATAAATCATATCACCTATAGTGTTGAGCCTTGCACGTGGAACGAAGCGTCGTTGTGGATCGTTGAGGACTGTACAGGTTATAGTCTGGTTTTATCAAAAAGCTTTTCCCCTTTTTAAAACCAAGTTCACTATAACCAATGGCTCTGATACCAATCTGTCACACCCCCAAAATCCATAAGCGGAGTATCACCGCATGGAGGCGTGACTGACCAGGATCAAGCCACCAATTATATTGAACATAGCATGTAAGTAAATATAAAACCCAACGTAATATAATTGGTGTCCAACAAAACGTAGTTTAAGTTGTAAGCGGAAGCATAATGTTTAAAACCAAAGTATAAGTTCAAATATTTCAAATGTTCAACATGGCATAAGACTATTCATGTCCCACAACGACCACGCCTCCTCGTGCAAGCTCCAGAAGTACCTAACGACCTGCAAGGCATGTAACAACGAGTCAACAACAAAGTTGAGCGAGTTCACAGTTGGTGTTCATTGTTAAGTTGTTTCCAAATCCAGGAGTTCATTTGTAAGTCGTAAGTTAACCAGTTTACCCTGTTTCCCAAACATATCCATAATCTGTGGGGGCTTCCCCATGTGAACCACTAGACCCGTTTACCATATCGACCACTGACTAAAGTAAGTTGGTGCCCTGACGTCAATGTCTATCATCATTGACTAGTGCCCAGATCCATTAGTTCACGCCCGTCCTCTGCGGCACGGTGTGAGGCTTGTCAAACCTAAATAGCGCTATCTAACTAATGACCCGCTCGCCATTGGCCTGACGATTAAGTAGATATAAAAGGAGGGACTTCATGATAGAAAGGTTTGGTCTAGTATCCGTGTTGTCACCCTTCAATAAAGAGGGTGTGTACGTAATCCCCAAACCAGGAGATTACGCAGGTTCCGTTTATATTCTTATCACGTGTTGTCACCCTTCAATAAAGAGGGTGTGTACGTGTCCCAAACCAGGAGATCGCGCAGTTTCAGTTTAAATCCTTTACCCATTCCCAATCCTTGGGAATCCCATGCCTTGTGGAAAGTGTGAACTCACCATGGTTTGCTCGGTATGCTAAATTACGCGCTCACAAATAATCAGTCAAGGGCTATAGTACGCACGTATACACAATCAGTTTTCATTCGTAATGACTCGTACGCAAATCTAATGTCACATAGTGTGCTTGGCAGTTAACATCATGTATCACGTACGCAGTTAATCAAATTCATGCAATTCATGCTTCACATAAATGTTTTTCACAGTTTATTCTAACATGGTTATCCATTAACATACTTGACAAAGTTAACAGGCTTAACAGAGTTAATATACTTAACAAAGTTAACAGACCAAACAGATTTAACATACTTAACAGCATTAATAAACTAACAGAGTTAAGAAACTAACAGGGTTAACATACTTATTCTAACAGAGTTTACTGTATCAAAACATACGACGAAATCATCTTGTGGCGAAAACATCTGGGACGAAATCACTATGGACGAAAACCCCTAGGCGACGAAATCACAAGGGTTTTCGTCGAGCTTAAGGTATGACGAAAACACTAGTGTATTCGTCTGGTCCTGTGTTTTCGTTTGGTCCTTGATTTCGTTGGACAAGGGTTTTCGTCTGGTTGGTGATTTCGTGAAGTAGGGTTTTCATCATCAACAGTTACGAATCACACTGAAATCCTAATGATCATCTAGTAGTTACATCGACTTCATCATACAATCATTCAACCAGACCGAACATGACAATTCATGCACTCGTTAATACTTCCAGTCATCAAAACAACCGTATCACAGTACTTAACATTTATCAGGAACCCTAGTTTATGCATTCATCAATTCGATTAACATATCACCTAATCAAATAGTATTAGCAAGTTAACATGCTTTCAGATCCTGATCACATTCATACCATTCAAGATTAATCATTCAATCATATCAACCCTAGAACTCTAGATCAACATTAGGTTTCGCATACAATAATATAACTGGTCATGTCATGCATATCGAAATCAGAACATCATAAACATCCATTTAAAACTAAAGTTAAATTAAATGTGAAAAACACTAACCGAACAAAGAATGATCAAACCAGGGGGGATCTGACTTCGAATGAGAGGAGGGCAGCCATCGGGTTCAAAGAAAAGCGGGAGAGAGATGGAGAGGTGATTAGGGTTTGCCGATTAACTTCCGCGTAAAGGCTATGAACAAAATATTAAAACTAATCGATGCTAGGCCTAAGGCCCACTAGATTTCGCCGGCCAGTTAGTTGACGAAAACACTAAGGGTTTTTGCCAAGGAGTGGGTGACGAAAACACTAAGGTGTTTTCGTGAGGGGGGTGTTTTCGTGGGCACGGGTGTTTTCGGCCAAGGCTCCAACTGGTTCCTCGACGAATCGCAACTAATCGTCGATTGTGAGCTCCTTCAAAGGAACTATGAGGGTCTCATCTGACAGACACTTCTTCAGATTTGACACATGAAATACATTGTGAACTCCTCTGAGTTCTTTAGGTGGATTCAACTTGTAAGCGACTTTACCAACTTTCTGTTGGTGCATGTTTGTGACAACATCTTAGATTTGGTCTTTGGATATCTTGTAATTAGTTAAATGATAAACAGTTAGCGGGTTTAGTTTTGTATTAGTGAGATAACAGAGTTTGGGCTAAACAAAACCCACATTGGGTCTAGGGGGACGAAATGGGCTTGCCCATGTAGGAAACCTTAGCCCAAGTTGCAAATCTTGTGTTATATAAACAAGGTTAGGCTTTAGGGTTTAGGTTAATCAGCCAGAACAGTTTTGTGAGAGAATTCGTGAGAGATATTAGTCTTGGACGAATTTGAAGTTGGTTAGGGTTATGATTGATTGTAATACTTTGGTTTGCTATCAATAGAAAACCTGGTTTGAAAGTGTATTGCTGATTTCTGGTCCTACACGTTTTCTGCTATATTCTGATCAAGAGGATTCCGCACTCTTGATTAGATTGACAATTCTGTGAAAGATCCATACATCAAGGGGACCAACAATTGGTATCAGAGCATTAGGCTCTTGAAGGCTCGGTTCAGAATTGTGATATGCGGAATTCGGGTGGAAGTTGGTTGAAAATTTCGAAAATTTTTAACTTGATAATTAGGGTTTTCGAAATTTTGAATTTCTGATATAATTCTGGTTTTTGTGTGTGTTTTGATCAATCTGCGTGTTTGATTTTGTTGATTTGCAGGTTTTTGGGAATGTTTTGGTTGATTGGTTGAGAAACTCGGCTGGACAGAATTGAGGATTTGAAGACTTTTCTTCGTGTTCTTCTTATTTTCGAAAAAATTTGGACTGATTTGGTTGCTTGATCTTGCAGGAAATTATTACGAAATCTTGGAAAAATCTGCTGAATTTGGAAAATATTTGATCAGATCCTGCGAAATTAATACACTGATTTGAACCTGCAAAATTAGCTGATCAGCATAGTTATCGGCGAAATTAAATCCAAGGGCGACTTTGGTAACCGTATAATTTTCCACAGCGAAATTATCACGGTTTCGGCGACTTTACCAGTCGTCGTAATAGCGAATTTAAGCAGCGAATTTGGCAGCGAAATTACCTTAACTGGCCAAGGAAATTACCTTAACTGATCAGCGAAATTGAACAAATTACAGGCCAGCGAAATTAACACAGAACCCAGAGAAATTAGGAGAGGAATTAAGTGGTGGAATTTTAGTTGGCAAGCGTCGATAAAATTTCAGTGTTTTGCAAATAGAAATTGATCAGTAGCTCGTGTGAAGAAACCATCTGCACCGTTTAATTCCGTGTATTTTTAGGACCAAAAAAAAAAAAAAAACCGTCTGCACCGTTGAATTCCTGGAAAATCCCGAATTCGGTTTTCGACATTAGATATCATTGGATTCATCTTTTCGAGACGATTCTAATGGTGTCATTTGGTAACCACTGTTTTCGGAGATATTTTGTACGGTTTTACCAGTCTGTTATGTTAAAATGTCAAACTTGACGAATTTGAATGCACCTAAGATGATGAAGGTGGAGAATTATCTTACATGGAAGGACAGCTTCAAATCCTTTATTGAATCTCAGGATGCACGTATGTGGATCTGTAATGAAGATGGGTACGCAAACCCAACACACAATTTTGAGAGCAGACCACGTCGAACAGACTATATGAACATGAAAGAGGATGATAAAAAGATGTATGAGGCTGAAAAGAGAGCCTTGGCTGCAATAAAGACATCCTTACCTGATAGCATCAAGCATACCTTCAAGAAGTACACAAATTCAAAGGATCTGTGGGATACATTAGAAAAGAGGTATCAAGGAAATGAAGATGTCAAAAGGAATAAAGTTGTGATCTCTACAGCACGAGAAGGTTCAAATAATTGGAGTGCTCATCTGGAAGATAATGAGCATGCCACTCAGGCATTCATGGCAGAGATAGTGCGAGTTGATGAGGCTGAAATTACTGTGAATGAGGCTGAAGCTCAAGGGGAGAATGCTGAAGCAAAAGTGGATGCTGAAGTAGAAAAAGAGAGTGAAGCTGAACAGGTTATTGCTGATGAAACTACAAAAGTTCATGAGGAAGAGGTACAATCTAATTCTGTGTGCTTAAAATGTCGTGAACTACAGGGTGAGGTTGACAGGTTGACAACACAAAACCAAAATCTGGTAAGTGAGATGCCGAACATAAAAGAGTCAAACTTTTTTGCTAAAAGAAACGAATCTATATACTTGAAGAAGATAAAAGGTTATGAAAGTGAAATTGAAGCTTTAACATGCAAGTTAAATGAAAAACATCAGGTGATAGATTTAGCTCATGACATGATAGCTAAGAAAACAAAAGAGATTTCTGAAAAATGCAAAGAGTTGTCAGATGCACAACTCAAAATCGTTGAGCTTGAAAAGAAATTGAGTCAATTCAGAGATTCGTCTTTTGTAATGAAACACATGATGGGTGGGTTAAAGAAGAGTAATGACAAGACTAGTGTGGGCTTCCACGGCTTTAATGAAGTCCCACCTCCTCTTAGTCATGACTACTCATTCCTGCCTGATGAAAATGAGCTAATAGACTTTATGTCAACTGCACCAAGTAGTTTCGCATCAAGTCAAAGTGATGGATCTGAGAGTGATGATGCTAAGAAGAACAATAACAGGGAACCTTTGAAAAGGAAAAATTCACCGCCTAAGAGTAAAAATCAAGCTTTTGTTAAAAAGATTAATTTTGTTCAAGGTAGTGATATGAAAAACGAAACCACTGTTATTGAAAACGAATCGAATGTAGAGTTTGCTAAAAATAAAAACAAAGAAATATCTGAATCCAAGCAAACTACACAAGATTCATCCAAGGGATCATCACCATCTGATAAGGGATCTACCTCAAAGACTCCAGCTAAGAAGTCTTTGAAAAGGAGATCGTGGTTCAAATGTCACACCAAAGGACATGTAGCTAGATGTTGTCCTAACAAAAAGAGTGAAGCACAAATGAGTGAAAAACAGATAGAAAAATCACCTGAGAAGAAAGGTGATAATGAGGAGAAAGTTGCAAATTATCAAAAGAAATCTGCTCCCAAGCAACCAGAGGGTGTTGCTATTGGTGTAGATAAGGCAGGAATAGGAACTCCACAAGTTCCACGTTTTCAAAGAAATCAACCAAGATTTCAGCCTAAATCTCCACAAGGCAGATATGAGAGACCTAGAAGCAGTTCACCAAAATGAACTATTATAAGTCTAATAATTTCAGAAGTCAAGGTCAATATCAAAATCGATAACAAAATAATGGTGGTCGAACTTTTTATAACAATGGCTTTAGAAATTACAACAATAATGCTTCTTGGAATCAAAATTCAAGGTACCAAAATCAAAATTTTCAAAGGTCAAATAGTCCAAACACATATAGGAACCCTCAGGACCAAAGACCTAGTGTAAATCAAAATCAAATTCCATCAACAGGTCTGAGATCCAAGACTCCTCCAGTTAGGAGTAATGGATATTGGATAGATGTTCAAGTAGTTGGTGAATTTGGACGACCCAAGACCATTAAAGCTTGGGTCCCCCAATCTAACTAATTTCTTAGTTGGTGTGTGCAGGAGCTGCTAAGGAGGATTATCAACTTATGGTATGTTGATAATGGCTGCTCTAGGCACATGATGGGGGATGTGAGATTGTTGATATATATATCTTGATTGGTTTAAATTGAAGTTCAAAGTGCTAAGTCGACACACTAGATAACCTGGCAGATCTTTATACTAAAGCTTTTTACAGGGCTCGCTTTGAACACTTAGTCGAACTAAACGGGATGAGGAATCCTGAATAACTGGTTTTTCATAAGAATTTTGTAAATAGTTTACTGTTTTTCTTAAAAATCAAAACAAAAAAAAATAGAAAACCAAAAAATCCAAAAACATTGAAAAATGAAAAATATAAAAAAATATAGAAAATCAAAATGAGTTATCAATGTGTGAAAAAGAAGAAATGATAGTACATTGGCAAGTTAGACTGTCACACTGAAACTAAATTAAATTGCATAAGTGTGATAGCAGCTTCATCATATGATGTACCAGTAGGCAAAAAGCATGAAATAATCAACTTACCAATGTGATATAAACCTAAACAAACTGAATATGAGTGGGGAACACATTAGTGGTGTATGGTTTAATGACCTTAAATCTTGCGTTGATAGATTCCCAAAATCTGAGGTTTTGGGTCTTTATACTGTTATTTCATCTGGGGATATCAGGGGTGTCCTTCTACTGCATCCAGATACATGCTGACCTAGGCACACCCAAGTTATCTTAAAAGAGCAAAAAATGCCAAATCCCATAAATGAAGAAGCTCTCATAGAGAGTCATTCAAATGTGCAAAATGCATAAATCATACCAAAAATGGTATTTGTCTTAGCCCTCGTTAGATATTTTGGTCTCTTTGCTGTACGGAGGTACTGACCTGATCACCAATTATCTAAACGTTAAAAAACAAAACGGATGAATTCAGTATACTCACCTACTACGATGAATCTTTGTGCATACCTTGATCGCAGGGGTATATCCAGAAGTGGGACACACTAATATATCAGTAATAAAATTACCTTAACGTATCATATGGTAATGGAACTTGAAATGTTCATGCATTTTGTTTAAGTGGACACACATACTGGTAATCGTCTTGGACTGCTTTTCACGAGAAATTACATAAAGAATTAACTAATGGTGTGAAACAGTTTGATTGTGTTGATATGATCTTCTTAACAGTGATTCTCACAAAAATAGAGTGTTTATTGATTTTATATTTACTTGCTTTCAGAAAATATAAAAAATCCAAAAATAGTGTCTTTTTCTGTTCAAAACTTTTTAACGTACGGAAAACTATTATTCTTGGAGGAATTGTTACTGATAGGGGAAGACGGTGTTAGAAAGTGAGTTCAAAATTTTAAAATCATGAGGTTCTTGTGTGTTGAACAAAAAGTTTTGCGTGTTGGTAATAAATTAAAAATGCTTATATGTGATACAGTTTAACTATCTCTTGAAAAATAATAATTTATTTAACTTTGTTGAAAAATTCTTATGGTTTCTCGAGATGTTTGTTTTATAGTATACAGATTGAAGCAGTATGTTGCTGAGAAGTTGCTGTGATGAAAAGATAAGAGTTTGATTGGATGCATGGTAGAACCTCCTTTCTACATTGCAGACAAAGTTGAAGAGTTTGATGATTGCTTTGCAAATGCTAAACTGGAGTTTACTCAAGTGCTAAAGTTTTCAAGAGTTGGTGATTGGATGCATCAGCTTAGGGGGAGTCTGTTGCTGACAGAAGCTATTGAAGCTGAAGCTATCCAAAGACCAAAGACAGTGCAAGACTACATCAAGATTGCAAGAAGACTGGAGACAAAGTTATTTTATGAAGCTATTGTCAAGGGGGAGTTTGTTGGTGCATGTTTGTGACAACAGCGTAGATTTGGTCTTTGGATATCTTGTAATTAGTTAAACGATAAATAGTTAGCGGATTTAGCTTGGTATTAGTGAGATAGTAGATTTTGGGCTAAACAAAACCCACATTGGGTCTAGGGGGACGAAATGGGCTTGCCCATGTAGGAAACCTTAGCCCAAGTTGCAAATCTTGTGTTATATAAACAAGGTTAGGGTTTAGGGTTTAGGTTAATCAGCCAGAACAGTTTTGTGAGAGAATTCGTGAGAGATATTAGTCTTGGACGAATTTAAAGTTGGTTAGGGTTTTGATTGATTGTAATACTTTGGTTTGATAATCAATAGAAAACCCGGTTTGAAAGTGTATTGCTGATTTCTGTTCCTACACGTTTTCTGCTATATTCTGATCAAGACGATTCCGCACTCTTGATTAGATTGACAATTCTGTGAAAGATCCATACATCAAGGGGACCTACACTTTCTCAACGATTTCGAACGGTCCGACGTAACGCGGATTGAGTTTGCCTCGTTTGCCAAAACGAACTACACCTTTCCAAGGTGAGACTTTGAGTAGCACTCGATCCCCAACCCGGAACTCGAGTGGTTTCCTGCGCTTATCGGCGTAGCTTTTCTGACGGTCACGAGCTGCCGCCATTCGTTGTTGTATCTGAGCAATCTTCTCGGTTGTGTCTACTACAAGTTCTGGGCCAGTGATTTGGCTGTCCCCAACCTCTGCCCAACAAAGAGGTGATCGGCATTTACGTCCGTATAATGCCTCAAATGGAGCGGCCTGAATACTGGTGTGGTAGCTATTATTATACGAAAATTCCACTAAAGGTAGATGTCGTTCCCAGCCGTTACCAAAATCAATCACACATGCCCTAAGCATGTCTTCAAGGGTTTGGATGGTGCGCTCAGATTACCCATCCGTTTGTGGGTGATATGCTGTGCTCATGTCTAAACGCGAGCCAAAGGACCTGTGCATAACTTGCCACAGTTCAGAAGTAAAACGTGCATAAACGATCGGAAATAATGGAGGTTGGCACCCCGTGCCTTGAAACCACTTCTTTCAAGTAAACGTCTGCTAAGGTAGAAAACTTGTCTGTTTCTTTGATAGCTAAGAAGTGTGCAGACTTAGTCAAACGATCCACTATCACCCAAATAGTGTCATTTCCGCGCTGAGATCTAGGCAGGCAAGTAACGAAATCCATGGAAATTTGCTCCCATTTCCATGTCGGGATCTCTGGTTGTTGGAGTAGGCCTGATGGTTTCTGATATTCAGTCTTAACTCTCGCACAAGGTAAACATTTGCTAACGTAAGTTGCTATGTTGGCTTTCATGCTAGGCCACCGGTATGTAGCCTTTAGGTCGTGGTACATCTTATCCGAAACAGGATGTATTGAGTAACGAGACTTATGTGCTTCATCTATCACAAGCTCGCGTAAGTTTCCGTAAAGTGGGACCCAAATGCGCCCTGTTACGTAGTACGCACCATCTTCTTTTTGTTCTAATCGCTTCCTTGATCCACGTAAGGACTCGGCCCTGATGTTTTTTGGTTTTAATGCTTCCACCTGCGCATCTCGTATCTGAGTAGGAAGACTAGATTGGATGGTATGTTGTAACGCGAGCACTCGCTTAGGTGTAGTATCCTTTCGGCTGAGGGCGTCGGCCACAACAATGGCTTTGCTTGGATGGTACTTGATCGCGCATTCGTAATCATTCAAGAGCTCGACCCATCGACGTTGTCATATGTTTAACTCCTTTTGCTTGAAGATATGCTCGAGACTCCTGTGATCGGTGTAAATGGTGCACTTGGTACCGTACAGGTAATGTCTCCATATCTTAAGTGCGAAAACAACAGCTCCCACCTCCAGATCGTGTGTAGTGTAATTCCTTTCGTGAACTTTAAGTTGGCGCGATGCATAAGCAATGACTTTATCTCGTTGCATCAACACGCAACCAAGACCCTGAATTGACGCATCACAATAAACCACGAAATCGTTTGTGCCCTCTGACAATGAGAGAATTGGTGCGCTACAAAGTCTATCTTTTAAGTGCTGAAATGCCGATTCTTGTGCATCACCCCAATGATGGGTGACGCCCTTCTGTGTTAGTGAGGTGAGAGGTTGTGCAATCTTGGAGAAATCCTTAATGAACCTTCTGTAGTAGCCCGCCAAACCCAAGAATTGACGGATTTCTATAGATGTGCGAGGTGCAGGCCAGTCTTTGATCGAATCAACCTTGGATGGATCAACATGAATCCTATCCTTGTTTACCACATGGCATAGAAAGTGGACTTCGCGAAGCCAGAAGTCACATTTCGAAAATTTAGCGCACAACTGTTCTGTTCGAAGGAGTTCCAAAATAAGCCGTAGATGGTGCTCGTGTTCCTCCTGACTCTTAGAATAGATCAGGATGTCGTCGATAAATACAATAACGAACTTATCCAGATAGCGCTTGCACACCCTGTTCATAAGATCCATAAAGACCGCAGGTGCATTCGTCAATCCGAAAGGCATAACCAGGAACTCGTAATGCCCATAACGAGTCCTGAACGCTGTCTTAGAGATATCCTCATCTCGGACTCTCAGTTCATGGTTGCCTGACCTCAGGTCAATCTTCGGGTAGTAGCTCGACCCTTGAAGCTGGTCGAATAAGTCATCGATGCGTGGAAGAGGGTAGCGATTCTTTACGGTTACCTTGTTGAGTTCGCGGTAGTCAATACACATTCAGAAGGTATCGTCTTTCTTCTTCACAAATAATACTGGAGCTCCCCAAGGCGAAGAGCTAGGACGAATGAAACCCTTGTCCAAGAGCTCTTGTAGTTGCATGGACAGTTCTTCAAGTTCTGATGGAGCTAAACGATATGGTGCTCGAGCTATGGGTGCTGCTCCAGGAGCTAGCTCGATTTGAAATTCAACCTGACGATGAGGCGGAGGGCCATGTAATTGCTCAGGGAATACCTCAGGAAAGTCGCGCACAATAGGAATATCTTCTATCTTCTTTTCCTTCGAGGATGCATCAGAAACGAGGGCTAAAATAGTAGTGTGGCCCTTTCTCAAACACTTCTGGGCCTTAAGGAAAGAAATGGTGCCCACCACAGCACCACTCTTGTCGCCATGAATCACTAAAGGTTCTCCATTTGAACGAGGAATGCAAACGATTTTCTCCTTGCAAAGGATCTCTGCTTGGTGTTGAGATAACCAATCCATACCAATAACGATATCGAAACTACCAAGAATGATGGGGATAAGATCGATAGAGAAGGTCTGACCAGCTAAGATGAGATTACAACCCTAACTATGTGTGGGGCTTCAACACTTTTACCATTTGCTAGTTCTACCATGTGCTTGGTGCTCAAAAGTGTTGGGACACGCTTAAGCATTTGACTAACTTTTAGAGACACATAACTTGTATCAGCACCCGAATCAAATAAAACAGTAACAAAGAAATCATCCAAAAGAAACTTACCCATCACTACGTTGGGATCGTTCCTTGCATCACCCTGACCAATCACAAAAGCTCGGCCCCTGGCACCATTGCCACCATTGTTTCCCCCATTATTGTTTCCGTTCCCCTGATTGTTGTTGTTGTTCTGTCTCTGATTCAGATGGGGGCAGTCTCTTTTGAAATGGCCTTCAGCACCACACTGAAAGCATCCTTTGTTGTTACCCTGCTGCTGTTGTTGTTGCTGACGCTGATTCTGTGGAGTTTGCTGCTGGTTCTGTCGTTGCTGATTTGCAGGGTAGAGACTCCTGCAATCCTTGGCCACATGGCCATGTTTGTTGCACCTCTGACAAGTGCCCTTAGTACAGGGTCCGCTATGATGGAAACCACATTATTGCATTTGGGGTGGTTCCCCTTGTACCTACTCTGCCCGTGACTACCAGAAGATTGTTGACCAAGGCTCTTGTAGTCATTAGTCTTTCACTGCTGAGACTGAGCTAATGTTGAACCCTTGCTTGAGACTCCATCCCATTTGCGCTTGTTGTCGCTGGGGGCATCAGAAGTAGTAGTAGTAGTAGCACCAATACGCTTGGGCAGCCTGTTTTGCTCGACTGCCTGATCAGTGAGACGATGAGCCAAATAAATAACTTGCTGGATAGTGGCGAGGTTTGCTGCAATCACATGACTCTGGATCTCTGGCACCAAACCCTTGAGGTACAGCTCGATATGCTTGATAGGAGGATCTACCATGGTAGGACACAAGATTGCCAGCTCAGTAGATCTTTTCGTATACACTTCGATTTCCGAACCCGTCATCTTTAAGTTGAAGAACTCTACTTCCAACTTTTGGATGTCATCACGGTTGCAGTATTCCTCTTTGATAAAATCCTTGAAGTCATTCCATGGGGTAGCATTAGCAGCAACTATCCCCAGCATTTGAACCTGAGCGTTCCACCACGTGAGCGCTACACCTTCAAGAGTACCAGTAGCATATTTCACCCTACGAGCCTCAGGGCATTCACACATCTCGAAGATAGATTCAAGCTTCTCAAACCAATGGAGGAGGCCTACAGCTCCTTCAGTGCCATTGAAAGTAGTAGGTCGGCAGTCCATAAAAGTTTTGAAAGTACATGCAGGAGGCTGAGCAGGTTGACCTGTCGTGTGAGTAAGATCAGACAAGTTAAACACAAGTGTTGGTTTACGAGAGTAGGTTATACCTCCTGCCTGAGCCGCTGCGAGTGCTGCAGCAACTTGTTCATTTATTAAAGCCGTCAGCTGGGCTTGAGTTAGGTTAATTCGTCCACTCATGATCTTCACAATAAAGAGAGCATGGCTTAGTAAAGTGTCGTGACAATGCGTAAGTGTGGAGTGACAGAAGAGAGTAAGCACACAATAAGTGTCTAACAATAGTTGCTACGTTAACCAAAGCATACCATGAGCAATGTACTATGTAACTAGCAAGTAGGCAGTATAAACATAAATCATATCACCTATAGTGTTGAGCCTTGCACGTGGAGCGAAGCGTCGTTGTGGATCGTTGAGCACTGTACAGGTTATAGTCTGGTTTTATCAAAAAGCTTTCCCCCTTTTTAAAACCAAGTTCACTATAACCAATGGCTGTGATACCAATCTATCACACCCCCAAAATCCACAAGCGGAGTATCACCGCATGGAGGCGTGACTGACCAGGATCAAGCCACCAATCATATTGAACATAGCATGTAAGTAAATATAAAACCCAACGCAATATAATTGGTGTCCAAACAAAACGTAGTTTAAGTTGTAAGCAGAAGCATAATGTTTAAAACCAAAGTATAAGTTCAAATATTTCAAATGTTTAACATGGCATAAGACTATCCATGTCCCACAACGACCACGCCTCCTCGTGCAAGCTCCAGAAGTACCTAACGACCTGCAAGGCATATAAAAACGAGTCAACAACAAAGTTGAGCGAGTTCACAGTTGGTGTTCATTGTTAAGTTGTTTCAAAAACCAGGAATTCATTTGTAAGTCGTAAGTTAACTAGTTTACCATGTTTCCCAAACATATCCATAATTTGTGGGGGCTTCCCCATGTGAACCACTAGACCCGTTTACCATATCGACCACTGTCTAAAGTAAGTTGGTACCCTAACGTCAATGTCTATCATCATTGACTAGCGCCCAGATCCATTAGTTCACGCCCGTTCTCTGCGGCACGGTGTGAGGCTTGTCAAACCTAAATAGCGCTATCTAACAAATGACCCGCTCGCCATTGGCACGACGATTAAGTCGATATAAAAGGAGGGACTTCATGATAGAAAGGTTTGGTCTAGTATCCGTGTTGTCACCCTTCAATAAAGAGGGTGTGTACGTAATCCCCAAACCAGGAGATTACGCAGGTTCCGTTTATATTCTTATCACGTGTTGTCACCCTTCAATAAAGAGGGTGTGTACGTGTCCCAAACCAGGAGATCACACAGTTTCAGTTTAAATCCTTTACCCATTCCCAATCCTTGGGAATCCCATGCCTTGTGGAAAGTGTGAACTCACCTTGGTTTGCTCGGTATGCTAAATTACGCGCTCACAAATAATCAGTCAAGGCCTATAGTACGCACGTATACACAATCAGTTTTTGTTCGTAATGACTCGCACACAAATCTAATGTCACATAGTGTGCTTGGCAGTTAACATCATGTATCACGTTAGCAGTTAATCAAATTCATGCAATTCATGCTTCACATAAATGTCTTTCACAGTTTATTCTAACATGGTTATCCATTAACATACTTGACAGAGTTAACAGGCTTAACATAGTTAATATACTTAACAAAGTTAACTGACCAAACAGATTTAACATGCTTAACATCATTAATAAACTAACAGAGTTAATAAACTAAAGGAGTTAATAAACTAACAGGGTTAACACACTTATTCTAACAGAGTTTACTATATCAAAACATACGACGAAATCACCTTGTGGCGAAAACACCTGGGACGAAAACCCCTAGGCGACGAAATCCGAAGGGTTTTCGTCGAGCTTAAGGTGTGACGAAAACACTAGTGTTTTCGTCTGGTCCTGTGTTTTCGTTTGGTCCTTGATTTCGTTGGAGAAAGGGTTTTCGTCTGGTTGGTGATTTCGTGAAGTAGGGTTTTCATCATCAACAGTTACGAATCACACGGAAATCCTAATGATCATCTAGTAGTTACATCGACTTCATCATACAATCATTCAACCAGACCGAACATGACAATTCATGCAGTCGTTAATACTACCAGTCATCATAACAACCGTATCACAGTACTTAACATTTATCAGGAACCCTAGTTTATGCATTCATCAATTCGATTAACATATCACCTAATCAAAGACTATTAGCAAGTTAACATTCTTTTAGATCCTGATCACATTCATATCATTCAAGATTAATCATTCAATCATATCAGCCCTAGAACTCTAGATCAACATCAGGTTTCACATACAACAATATAACTGATCATGTCATGCATATCGAAATCAGAACATCATAAACATCCATTTAGAACTAAAGTTAAATTAAATGTGGAAAACACTAACCGAACAAAGAATGATCAAACCATGGGGGATCTGAGTTCGAATGAGAGGAGGGCAGCAGTCGGGTTCAAAGAAAAGCGAGAGAGAGAGGGAGAGGTGATTAGGGTTTGCCGATTAACTTTCGCGTAAAGGCTATGAACAAAATATTAAAACTGATCGATGCTGGGCCTAAGGCCCACTAGATTTCGCCGGCCAGTTAGTTGACGAAAACACTAAGGGTTTTCGCCAAGGAGTGGGTGATGAAAAAACTAAGGTGTTTTCGTGAGGGGGGGTGTTTTCGTGGGGAGGGGTGTTTTCGGCAAAGGCTCCAACATTTTCCACAAGTTCTAAATTAAATGAAACACTACTATATTAAATAACACTAACATAAGTCCACATAAACAACTTATGAACTAATCACGATACATAGTTTCAATGCAACGAACCACAAAAGACAGCATGTAACAAGTAATGCATAAAGGAGAAACCTTGGAAACTCGAGTTGTCACATTTCATTCTGCTTGCATAATAATCATCATCACTATCTTCAACGATTGGTGCTTTTCTGGAAACCTTTTTTACTTCCTCAACAGTTGAATCATCAAATATTTGAGCAACAAATGCCTTCATTCTCGCTATTTTTCGTTGTTCCATCTCTTGAGCTTCAAGTTGTTCAATAAACGTGCTCAGCGTTAGATTGTCAAATTCAGGTTTATTTTTCAACATCATAAGATACGTGCCCCAAACATCTTGTGGCAATGCATCGGCAAATTTTTCAATCCATTCTTCATTATCTTTATTGATATTCAATCTCTTCATGTTCATCACCAAATTGCAATATCTTTCTATAATCTGCTTGGTGTTTTCAGTTTTTAATCAACGAAATAGATCAAATTCTTTCTTCAAAAGAGACATTTTGTTCTTGATCATCTCTTTACTTCCAACAAACTTCGATCTTAGTTCTTTCCATATTGAATGTGCACTTCCGTTATGTTGTAGTAAAATCAAGATTTCTTCCTTAATAGCTTGCTGTAAGAGACTAACCATCATCATCTTTTCACTCTTGTATTTCTTTTTCTGACCAACACTTGGATCTTTAATAGCAACCTTCTCTCCATTGTCATTAACCAAACTAATATATCGATATTCAATACATTCCCATGCGTCTAAGTAATTTGCTTGAACCCAATTTTCAAAATGTTCCTCCCATCCACTATACTCCTCGATACTCATTAGCTTAGGAGGTTTTTGCATGGTACCCGTTTCATTTTCTAACATTGTGTTCCGAGTTACAGTGATCGGAGTTGCAAAGGCGTTGTAGAACTCGTTCTCCATGTTTCGGTTTTGAATATTAAACAAGATTAACTGTTCAAACGATCTGGAAACAATCTGGTGCGAAATGGTGCAATTCGTGCGAAATGGTAAGTCCTTGATGCGACCTGATTGCAATTCGTGCGAAATGGAGTCTACAATGTCCAATCCGTGCGAATTGAGGTTTACTATGTCCAATCCGTGCGAAATGGTTGCCTTTTCAAGTGAACTGATAACCTATTAACCAACTCATGCGAAATGGAATTAATTTTCACACGACCTGTGACTCAAATTGTACGAATTGATGCTGATGTCATACAATCGGCCATGTTTTTTGACAATTTGATCAAGTTTTAGTTCGAATTAAGGTCTGATTCTTTCAAGGATTTGTTAAAACAGTTTTCACACGTTATATGTGAAAATCAAGCCATTTTATCTGTAAAAACTTGGTTAGTTTTGAAAAACATGAAGAAGAATGAGTAGAAATCAGAATTTTAGATGAGAAACAGGCTGAAATGGTAAGAACTCTTCCTCCTGAGCTCTGATACCACTTGTAGGATTGTTTGCACGACCAAACGAGTCGTTCAGAAGAGATCTCGTCCAATACGAGAGGCGGAATCAAACGTCTCGGAGTTATTTCAGCTGATTTGCACAAAGAATCACTTTAACTATCTCTTGTATTGATTTGATGACGTTTTACAACCTGGAGATACTTCGGCAGAGCTTCGCTACCGGAATCCAAAAGTTTTCAAATGAAATGACCAATCTCACTATATATAGGCCCACCATTTCGCATGAAATGGACATGCCCAATTCGTACGAAATGGCACTTCACACGAAATGGCATTTCGTGCGAAATGGCAATCACCATTTTGTGCGAATTGGCTTCAACCTACATGTTTTACATTTTTCTTGTACAACGTGACTTGATCTACAATTCTATTACAAGACTCGATACAAGACGAAGTCAACAGACATATGCACCAACAAAGAGGATGAAAGAAGAGCTGATAACAGAAGATTTTGGGTCAAGGAACCACGTAACAAGGTGGTCAGAGGATAAAGTGATGGCCTCTTACAAAAAGCTGGAAGAATTGAGAAAGAAGAATCCTAATGTTCCACAAAAGCCTGTTTACCCTGAAGCAGTGGTTCCAGCTAAACCACAAAAACTGCAAGTCAGGAAATCCACTGCTCCACCTGGTGCCATCCTTTATCAAAGAAGGAAACAAAAACAGACGGATGCAGAAACAGCAGAGGATATAGCAGAAGGGGATGATATTATAAAATCAGTCCTCATGCAGATGATAGCTGAAAATCCTGAGCTTGCTAAAGCTCAAAGCACTGCTCAGCCAGTTATCACCAGGCCACCATCTCCAAACTCATCATCAATAAAATCTCTCCCAAGAAACCCACTGGATTCAAAAATACTAAAGTGGAAATCTGACAAACAGACCCACGTATTGACTCTGATCAAATCGAGTGATGAAGTAAGGAAAATATCAAGGGAACTGTGACATCTATGCCTCCACGGCCATCGAACAAATACCAAATCAATGAAATGTTGTGTTTCATACTTGGTATTTGTATAAATATGTGTATCATTTGCACATATCAATTCTTGTTCGATTTCGAGCTCTAAATCGCTTTCTGGAAAGTTATACGCAAACTAATGCGTAAACGTAAACAGTTTAATGTGACTAACACTCCGGAATAGTGACATAGTCTTAACATACCTTAAATAACCTTTACATAACTTAGAAATAAGTTTTGGATGGTTTTGGTATGCCGAAATTAAGTTTATTCGCTTACAGGGACTAGTTTTGACAAACTGTGAAAGTATGCTGATTCGTACTGTAACAAACATTCTGGAACTTGATCATAAGTTAAACATACCCTAAATATCCTTTACATATATTCGAAATAGGCTTTGAGGGTTCGGTATGCTAAAATAAACTTTATTGATCATTTAGGGACTAAAAGCGTCAAAAAGTACACAAGTTTGCATTTTCGCGCATATCTTACGTTCTGAATATATCCGGACATCCAAAAATTTATGTAATCATTAAAATATTTTATTTTAGTGATTGTCTTGATAAAATTCCATTCGTCGCTTAATTTGGTTCGTTTTTGCGTTCGTTACGACTTCCGTCGTAATTAACCGAATAACGCAACCGTACGACCAAACAAACCGACATCTGAGATATTTTTGAGCATGTTTTGAGTTCTCTATACTTTAACTTCATTTTAGAGCCTTGAAATGAGGTTAACGGGGTTTAAACGCATCGAAAAAGGCCTTAAACACGTGCAGGGACCAAAACTGTCATTTTTGAAACTTTACTGAATCTGGTAGTTGGTGGCGTCGCGCGAACAACTCCTGCCATTGCCGTGGCGTGACGCGAGTGACCTATCTGGGCAGAAAACTCTATTTTTGCAACACAAGGTCCATTTTCAGCACTTCTCATGAAGTTTAGGGGCTATTTTGTAACATTTTCAAAACCGTTTGCTGGTTTTGGGGCACCCCTATGTAACACCCTTGCTATTATTTTAAAGGTTCTCGTATAGATTACGAAAAACAAACTTGTAACAATGATTACATGTGCGTTTAAATTTTCTATTTAATTAAAACTTTTACAATTTAAAAATAATACAACATAATGTAGTTTAGTCGTCGTTTGAAAGTTACGACGACACACCGTGCGGAAGCTTCTTTTTAATGTGTTCAGTTCTTTCTCGCCGCTTGATCTTCATCCGGGTACTCTTGATATCCACCTATGATCAAAACCAACATAAAAGTTAGTTTTGATAACTTAAATAAAAGTCTAAACAAGTTCTAAGCAACGAATAATCAAACAAAATATTTATTTCCAACTTTGATGTCTTAAACAACCAAAATACATACGCTAGTGTATTTTAACCCAAAATCTTTAGCTCGGGTTAGTAATAATTTTTTTTTATAAATTGCGCGACTAGTTCGTAGGCTATGTGCATAAACTGTTTTTGACCCGTTTAGTGAATTTAAGCGATTTAGTCTAAAACTTGCCCTTTTTTCGACACTACCAAATTCCATATCTAAATAACTACATATAATCCACCACAACTATTTTGTGGTGGATTTAACATAATGAACCCCTTCTTCCCAAATTTTACCCTTCAACTAGTCATTTCGTGCAAATGACCATTTTTAGGCATTTGAACTACGAAGTTTACGCCTACAACTCTTACATGCATCTAAGGGTTACATAATTACAATACAAGTCTCTAAACGGCCTCTAAGGGTCGTTTGCCCGATTTCACCAACAAGGGCGTTTTGGTCAATTTAGTCCCTCCTTTTACAACAAAGCCCCTTTGCTAATGTATTTGACCAACATTGTCCTTTTAACTATAAATCTATATATACGCGTACCTGGCTCGAGTTAATATATAGACCCATTTTATACCTTGCTTTAACTAACTGATATTCTATGGCGTCGCAATCTACCAAATTACTAACTGCTCCTGTTAACATATGACTTGACAACAATCATTAGCCGATATTGTCAAATGGTGTTTTCACCACCATTTGACCCGTTTGGACTGTATGACCAACATTTGCCTAGGTTATTAAAACATGGTTTTCAATTTCTCACTCTCACATCCGACCTATTTCGGATTTTAACTCAAGATCCTTTTTAAGTTAAATTTAATTAGTCGACACTTGACTATATTTCCATTTTTTTACCCTCTTTCTCATAAACCATGGTTTCTATCATTTATATTTGTTCCGACCCGTATAATTACGTGTCGAAACCTGTATTTCGAGTATTAATCTTCTCGTATTCATAATTTATAGAATTTATACGTATTCTACCAAGAAGTGTAAGTTTCACTTACCTTGCATCCGGTTATGTCCTTTTTCCGCGTACTCGATCTGTTTGACCCGCTTCTTTTCCCAAGTCCTCATCTAGCTTGTCTAGAGTCAAACTATCATCATCATAATTCGTAAGACGGTTAGATTAGTCATAATCGTTTACGACTATTCCATCCTATGGGTTTTATGTCGAATTTATCATTCGACCATATCAAAATTATCATTCGATCTAATCATTGGTCAGTTTGACTTTTTAAAAGTCAATTGACTTATCAACATATTTAAATGCACATTTGGTTCATTGAACTCACTTAGGCATATTTCATCCGAACTCTTAATGAGATCAAATTTTACACACAACCAAGTAGACCGCGATTTCATTTATGCATTTCATATCACTGAAAATGGGCTGTTTTTGGTGACTTGTTTAACCTGTTTACAAGTTTTCAAAAAATTATGATTTTTTGTGTGGCGTACCTCTCGGAGGGTTAGGCCTTGTGTTAAAATTTCAAGATCTAACTCTTTACCAAAAATTCATAAAAATTTATTTACTAAGCTGCAATCAGATTCGTCGTCACTTCTGACTGCAGCTTACGGAAAAATTCATTTAAAATTCCTCGTTTATCCGATTGACGAAATTCCAATTGGCGATTCTTTTAATCACTTAACACTTTATACAGTAAGAATTTGAGATCATAACTCAATTCCTAAATTGAGTTAGCAAATTCTGCCAGAAAACACAACTTGAACCTTTGATACGGAAAAATTCATAAAACGCTCAATTTTTGTCGAAAAAATGCGATTCCAGTGGGGTTTTAAAGATATTTCCTGGAATTACATTTTAGACTCAAGAAACACATGTTTTTGTCAAGTTTTGTTTAGGTTACAGCCAATACAAGTCGGTTGAAAATTATGATCAGGAGCTGTTTGAATTCAGCTTTCAATTTAAACATGTTCTTGATATCATAACACTATTTTTAGCAATCAAAACCCTAAAAACATCTCATACATGAATTTAGCATCAACAAAAATCTGAATTTACTTGAGCTAAGCATGATTTCAATATATACTTGTCTAGGGTTTACTCCTAGGCATTTAAATGTTCCTATTTCAGCAACATATCATTCATGCATCCTCAGATTTCGAATTCCCTAAATTCATGAGAATTTCAAGTAGAGAATTTTTATCAAATTTTACATACCTTATGATCTCCTTGGAATGGGGATCAATAGTCTATGCTCGGATTTCGTTTTGGACTTGATTTGGACATTCAATTTGGAGGATTTGTCAAGAACTAGGGTTATGGGGAAGCTTGGGTCGCCCCCCTGTGTTTGATCGATCTCCACTACACACAAATGTGTGTATTATGTTTAATAAATTGTTTTTATTATAGTTAGTTTCTAATTAAACACTTTTAGCCCCTCTAATTTCTTTTAGTTCATATTTAGGTGCTTTTAACTCACTTTTGAGTTAACACAAGTCTTATAACTAACTGGGTTGTTTTGTCCTAGTTAGTTTGTCCTTGTTTATTTAAAACTTTATAATTTTAATATAAAGTTTTATATTTTTCTAGTTATAAAGTTTTAACCCACTAGTATGTCACTACAAGACTTCTCTTCTAACTAGGTTATTATTATTCCTAGTTAACTTATTGGATTACGGGAGTTATAACGCGTCTTAATTAGGTTATGTTAACTCGGGCCTTTTATCCCTTTTATTCCTTGAAAGTTCTTATCCGCCTTTTAATTAATATTTGGATTTTTTTATTTAAATTCTAATATTTATCGGGTTACTTTTGCCGCTAACGGTACTTTACCCGTCTTTTAGTATTAACGGGGTTTGATTACCAAACCCGTTTTCGGGGTGTTACAAGTCTACCCCCCTTAAAGAGGTTTCGTCCCCGAAACCTTATTTACGTATTTCTTTTAATTTAGATTAAACGAACTTAGTTTCGTTTTCAAGACATTCACTCATTCTTTTCAATCTAACGTTTTCATTTATATTGGCGCGTACGTCTTTCATGTGTAAGGCCTCGCGGGCCGTTATTTTTAGGTTATATGCATTATCCTTATTGACCGAGTTGTCACTTGACCACTTAGTGTCATCAATCTGTTAACAAGTTTATTCCGCGCTTGTCTTATATTAACAAGCTCTTTGTATTTGTCATAACATTTTCTTGACTTTGAAAAGTTTTACCGGCTAGACTAATTAGTCGCCATCACTTCATATCCCGTCACCCGGGTATATTATTTTGCCATCTCTGACCTTATGCGTGTTTAAGATTTTCTAAACCGCCTTATACTAGTTATGTTTGTTAAAACATTGCTTTTGACTAAAAACTAAATTTTTAGTTTACGTTTTCTCTGTCTTATGTCTTTTCCTCATGTCTAGGAATTTCTGTCTAAGTTTTATTCCTGACCGTTATTATTTTACATGGAGAATTGTAACCAGTTTTCCACGCTTTATCCAAGTGACCCGCAAATTCTTTTACTTAGCCTCGTAAGCTTTTTCTTTAGATTTTCACCTTTTTAAGGTGAGAACACCAACAATTCGTTTCTTTCTGTTTGTGACCCGAAGGTCTTTTTGGTCCCGTAGACTTTAACACTATTTATAATCCCGTAGGTTATGATGATCCCGTAGATCATCTTTTATCCATGTCTATATTCAAATGTATATATACATATATAGCGCCAAAGCATCTTTTATTATGTTTGGAATCGTTTATTTTTCGCTTTTGAACTTTAGTTGGCCTTGACCGTAGTCTAAAGCTTCGTTCGTTTACTCTTGGACTAATCTTCCCACTTTATGACTCTTTACGTCATTTACACGTCGGTTTGTTCTACGCTCACCGTTTCCCCGGTTCATAATTATACTTCTTTACGACCCATTACCCGGGTTCTTTATTATTTCGCGCTTCCATTATTCGGTTGCGCTTACTTGCACTACCAAGCTTTTATACTTTATTTATCCCGTTTGACTTATTCGTGTGAGATTTAATTACTCATGAACGTCAAACCTCATTCTTTATTCGACCCGTCCAACTTTAGAATAGTTGAACGTAGTTATCAAAATTTTTGTTTGCAAATTCTCATCGTCTTTTAGTCATGACTATTAATCCGAGTCCTTTGACTTTCTATTTCGCGTACCCGTCTATTGGTTTACGCATGCTTTCAAAATCCTACCCATCTATCGGATATCTTTACCGAAGTTATCATCAAGTAACCATTCTTATATGGTTTTACACATCATCTTAATTTATTTGATCATCTTAGCGAAATCCATTGCTTTTATTTAGTCAAGTCTTTTATTCATTTATTCTACCCCTTTGACTTGTCTGTGTGAATTTCATCACTTATGACAGCCAAACTTTATCTTTAGGCCTTAGCATTCTCATTAGTTGATTTGTATTTTCATTTACTTTAATCCTTGTCCTTTCTCTCGGGCTCTTCATTCTAACGTAATACGCTTCCGTCATCCGACTTGCATCTACGTTTATTATCAAACATCTTGATTATTTGATTTGTTTGGGTACCTTTTAAGTTAGTCCCATTCACCCCGCCCTTACTACATCAGACGTAAATGTGTCCGCTACAAGAAGTTCATGGTATCATATGCCACTACTTACTTGGCCAGAGTAAGCGATCAACACATGATACACATGACCTTTTTATAGCTTTCACATCACACCCTATGTAAGTAATGCCTCTATTTATTTCATATCTCTGATTTCATTTAGTAAAACTTTATTTAATTGCAAAACAACAATCATTAGTTTTACTAGTTTTACATTTGAACATATAAAATGTTTTTCTTTTCTATCGAACTATTAAATAATCATATTTGTTAATGTGATCGCTACTTTTCTCAATAGCATTATATTGAGAGTTTTTCCACTTGGATAATTACCCCCCGTCCAAGTTTTCATATGAACTATTTCTATTATAGTTTTGATATTCATTATCGTGAATAACGCATGTTTCTATTAAACTTCTCTTAGAAACATTATCCTAAATAGATATCCTACTCAGGTTTTATTAGATATATGCAACCGTTATCCCCTACGTGTTTGTGCATATTACTACTTGTGCAATTAAATTTAAAAGTGTGTACCTGATAATGCTTGCCCTTAATGGGCTTTCCTTGCCTTTGACTTTGTTCGCGATCGTCACACGATTTAGGTCCTTGATGAGTATGCTCTGCTTGTCATACCTCAGACCGTTCCACCATCATATCCACAATTCGTTCAACTCTCGTCATGTTCAGATGCGGGTATCCTTCAACTAAACATTTACAAAAGTTAGTAATTTCAACATTAATAAATGCACGTATTGTAATACAAGGCTTTTTACTGCACGTGATTTCGTTAACTATACTAATCATTTTCGTTGGTGTAACGTGTATTACACGATACCTTATGTGTTGTTCATAACACTTTAATCCTACTAAACTATTAACATACATGTACTTACCAGATTTGCGATCAAGCCTCGAACCGAACACACTTTATTCTTTAACCATGAGCTCTGATTACCAACTTGTAACACCGTTGTTATTATTTTAAAGGTTCTCGTATAGATTACGAAAAACAAACTTGTAACAATGATTACAAGTGCGTTTAAATTTTCTATTTAATTAAAACTTTTACAATTTAAAAATAATACAACATAATGTAGTTTAGTCGTCGTTTGAAAGTTACGACGACACACCGTGCGGAAGCTTGTTTTTCATGTGTTCGGTTCATTCTCGCCGCTTGATCTTCATCCGGGTACTCTTGATATCCACCTATGATCAAAACCAACATAAAAGTTAGTTTCGATAACTTAAATATAAGTCTAAACAAGTTCTAAGCAACGAATAATCAAACAAAATATTTATTTCCAACTTTGATGTCTTAAACAACCAAAATACATACGCTAGTGTATTTTAACCCAAAATCTTTAGCTCGGGTTCGTAATAATTTTTTTTTTTATAAATTGCGCGACTAGTTCGTAGGCTATGTGCATAAACTGTTTTTGATCCGTTTAGGGAATTTAAGCGATTTAGTCTAAAACTTGCCCTTTTTTTTCGACACTACAAAATTCCATATCTAAATAACTACATATAATCCACCACAACTATTTTGTGGTGGATTTAACATAATGAACCCCTTCTTCCCAAATTTTACCCTTCAACTAGTCATTTCGTGCAAATGACCATTTTTAGGCATTTAAACTACGAAGTTTACGCCTACAACTCTTACATGCATCTAAGGGTCACATAATTACAATACAAGTCTCTAAACGGCCTCTAAGGGTCGTTTGCCCGATTTACCCAACAAGGGCGTTTTGGTCAATTTAGTCCCTCCATTTACAACAAAGGCTCTTTGCTAATGTATTTGACCAACATTGTCCTTTTAACTATAAATCTATATATACGCGTACCTGGCTCGAGTCAATATATTGACCCATTTTATACCTTGCTTTAACTAACTGATATTCTATGATGTCGCAATCTACCAAATTGCTAATTGCTCCTGTTAACATATGACTTGACAACAATCATTAGCCGATATTATCAAACGGTGTTTTCACCAGCATTTTACCCATTTGGACTGTATGACCAACATTTGTATAGGTTATTAAAACCTGGTTTTCAATTTCTCACTCTCACATCTGACCCATTTCGGAGTTGAACTCAAGATCCTTTTTAAGTTAAATTTACATTAGTCGACGCTTGACTATATTTCCATTTTTTTACCCTCTTTCTCATAAACCATGCTTTCTATCATTTATATTTGTTCCGACCCGTATAATTACGCGTCGGAACCTGTATTTCGAATATTAATCTTCTCGTATTCATAACTTATAGAATTTATACGTATTCTACCAAGAAGTGTAAGTTTCACTTACCTTGCATCCAGTTATGTCCTTTTTCCGCGGACTCGATCCGTTTGACCCGCTTCTTTTCCCAAGTCCTCATCTAGCTTGTCTAGAGTCAAACTATCATCATCACAATTCGTAAGACGGTTAGATTAGTCATAATTGTTTACGACTATTCCATCCTACGGGTTTTATGTCGAATTTATCATTCGACCATATCAAAATTATAATTCTATCTAATCAGTGGTCGGTTTGACTTTTTAAAAATCAATTGACTTATCAAAATATTTAAATGCACATTTGGTTCATTGAACTCACTTAGGCATATTTTATCCGAACACTTAATGAGATCAAATTTTACACACAACCAAGTAGACCGCGATTTCATTTATGTATTTCATATCACTGAAAATGGGCTGTTTTTGGTGACTTGTTTAACCTGTTTACAAGTTTTCAAAAATTATGATTTTTTTGTGTGGTGTACCTCTCAGAGGGTTAGGCCTTGTGTTAAAATTTCAAGATCTAACTCTTTACCATTCGTCACTTCTGACTGCAGCTTACGGAAAAATTCATTTAAAATTCCTCGTTTATCCGATTGACGAAATTCCAATTGGAGATTCTTTTAATCACTTAAAAATTTCTACAGTAAGAATTTGATATCAAAACTCAATTCCGAAATTGAGTTATGACATTCGTAATGGGCTCCAAATTCTGCCAGAAAACGCAGCTTGAACCTTTGATACGGAAAAATTCATAAAACGCTCAATTTTCGTCGAAAAAATGCGATTCCAGTGGGGTTTTAAAGATATTTCCTGGAATTACATTTTAGACTCAAGAAACACATGTTTTTCTCAAGTTTTGTTCAGGTTACAGCCAATATAAGTCGGCTGTAAATTCTGATCAGGAGCTGTTTGAATTCAGCTTTCAATTTAAACATGTTCTTGATATCATAACACTATTTTTAGCAATCAAAACCCTAAAAACATCTCATACATGAATTTAGCATCAACAAAAATCTGAATTTACTTGAGCTAAGCATGATTTCAATATATACTTGTCTAGGGTTTACTCCTAGGCATTTAAATGTTCCTATTTCAGCAACATATCATTCATGCATCCTCAGATTTCGAATTCCCTAAATTCATGAGAATTTCAAGTAGAGAATTTTTATCAAATTTTACATACCTTATGATCTCCTTGCAATGGGGATCCCTAGTCTATGCTCGGATTTCGTTTTGGACTTGATTTGGACCTTCAATTTGGAGGATTTGTCAAGAACTAGGGTTATGGGGAAGCTTGGGTCGCCCCCCCTGTGTTTGATCGATCTCCAGTACACACAAATGTGTGTATTATGTTTAATAAATTGTTTTTATTATAGTTACTTTCTAATTAAACACTTTTAGCCCCTATAATTTCTTTTAGTTCATATTTAGGTGCTTTTAACTCACTTTTGAGTTAACACAAGTCTTATAACTAACTGGGTTATTTTGTCCTAGTTAGTTTGTCCTTGTTTATTTAAAACTTTATAATTTTAATATAAAGTTTTATATTTTCCTAGTTATAAAGTTTTAACCCACTAGTATGTCACTACAAGACTTCTCTTCTAACTAGGTTATTATTATTCCTTGTTAACTTATTGGATTTTGGGAGTTATAACCCGTCTTATTTAAGTTCTGTTAACTCGGGCCTTTTATCCCTTTTACTCCTTGAAAGTTCTTATCCGCCTTTTAATTAATATTAGGATTTTTTTATTTAAATTCTAATATTTAGCGGGTTACTTTTGCTGCTAACGGTACTTTACCCGTCTTTCAGTATTAACGGGGTTTGATTACCAAATCCGTTTTCGGGGTGTTACACCCTAGTATCCCAAAACCATGGGCCACGTGTGTACGGTCCAGATTGAAGCACATTTTACGATGAACGATCCTAATGGTTCTTGATTCTCAATAAATAGCAACACCCACTTCACTTCATCCTCACTCAAAATCTGATCTAAAATGCTCTAAGTTAAAGCCTTTGCTTCATACCTGAGCTACTTGGGTCAAGATTTTGCTTGCGGGGACCTTCTGTAAGTATTCTTTTGTTCTTTTCTTTTGTTTTAGCTTAAAAGTCAAACTGCGTTTGACTTTCTGCATTGACTAGTTTTTGGTCAATGCGAAGTTCATTTGAACTTCATAACGTGAGCGTAATTACAATGATTATAGTCCCTAGTGACTATACCTATTGATTACCAAGTTATCTAGGCTCAGTGACGAGTCGTAGTTTCGGCCAAAATGCGCATTCCCGCGTATTTTGTACCCAAACTACTTTTGGGTATCAAAACCGTGTGTTTAGATACCAAATCTGTTTTCTAAATTCGTTAAACATGTTTTAACATGTTTAGTGACCATAGTTGCATAGGGAATAACCTTCCGAGGTTATACCTTATGGTCACTTAGGTTTAATTAGTTGTATGATAGGTAGTTTATATGCCTTAGGTAAATGACCAA
Source organism: Helianthus tuberosus (assembly GCA_030545235.1). NCBI lineage: Eukaryota > Viridiplantae > Streptophyta > Magnoliopsida > Asterales > Asteraceae > Helianthus > Helianthus tuberosus. Next base: position 21,377,122 of record CM060420.1, on the reverse strand, counting down.
AATGTCATTTTCATGCATAATTGGTAATTAAGCATATGTAACACAAAGTTTTGTCACTTAATTGATTATGCAACATATTTAATCATGTTTAGGCATATAATACTTGTCATAGGACTAGTTAGACGTCTCGAACGCGCTTTTGCGCGAACGACACGTTAAAGTAGCGTAAGCTACCTTAATGGGTCACAATGGGTCGAAAGCACTTAGGTTAGGTTTCGATTTAGAATGTAGACTTTGTTAAACCATGTCATATGAGTTCCAATACTCATTTGGTTTACAAAACCTCATCCTATCCGATCTTCCGACTTTGGTCCGGTTTATTTATATAGTTATTAGGTTTCCGATTGATTCTGTGCTCCCTCTAGCTTGCTTGGTTGTTGTCCAAGACCTCTAAGCATTCTCAGGTGAGTACATAGTTCCCATATTTTACTGTTTTCAATTGTTTTGGGGTGATTCATATGTGCTAAATGTTTTCGAGGTCTTACCGATGGTTTTCAAAACGATTTTCGATATTGTAACAATGGTTTCAAAAACGATTAAAATGGTTTATATTAAATTAATAACGATTTCTATTAAGTGAACAAACTTGTTGGTTGTATTTACATAACGAATAACATTCATTAGTTTTGGCCGAACCGACCAGTATTAGGTTATGGTACCATAGGATCTGACAAATCCCGTTATCAGACTGCACCCATGGTTATGTGTGGGTTAAGTGGGTAACGACTGAATCTGTGATTGTTAATTTACCCTTTGGTGGTTTATTAATGCGAGAAGCGATAGGCGAGTTGCGAAGGTTTGGATGTTATTAGCGAGACAATCAAAAGTAGTTTTCACAATTTAAGACGAGAATGATTTTAACGACTAAAGCGATTTTTAGCGAATTAAACGATTTGGATAAACGATTGGTTTTTGGTTAGTGTTTAGATAACAGGACGGGTGTAATGTGATGAAAGCATGGTGGATACGCCGCTGGTACTTCCTATATATAAGTGTTTTCATCGTATTACATACCGTGGCGTTATTTAGTTCACTTGGGTAAACAATTTTGAAACGATGTCACACAAACGAGGTTTTCGAAATGATATAAACCCTACAAGATTTATTAATGAGATTTATTAACGAGTTTTATATACGAGATTTATATGCGAGATTTATTAACGAGATTTATTAACGATTTTTATATGCGAGATTTATTAACGAGATTTATTAACGAGTTTTATATACGAAATTTATTAACGAGATTTATTAACGAGTTTTATTAACGAGATTTATATACGAGATTTATTAACGAGATTTATTAAGAAGTTTTATGTACGAGATTTATTAACGATATTTATTAACGAGTTTTATATACGAGATTTATTAACGAGATTTATTAACGAGTTTTATTAACGAGATTTATTAACGAGATTTATTAACGAGTTTTATTAACGAGTTTTTACGAGACGTTTTACAATTTGATTTAATTAAATAAATGTTTTGGGTTAAGAATCATGGCTACGAGATTTTATAAATTATGACCAACTTGATTTGAGTTGGTTAATTATGTCGCAATACTACACTTTTCAAAACAAGGTTTTTAATTAAGTATTGCAACATGTAAACTAGCCATGAATCTGACACTCTCAAAAACCTATGTACTCGCTAGGATTTCTTTGCTGACTTTGTTTTCACATATGTTTCAGGTGTTGTTGAATGATGTTGATTGCTTGGATGCATGCTCACATAGGACTGGATGAGGCCTTAGTGACTAAATAACAATGATAGACTATGTTTAAAATGTTTAATTAGATTTCCAGATGATGTAAATATTTAATGTTTAAAAAACGAAACTTCAAATTTCCGTGTGTTGTGAAACAATGATTCTCTTACAACACTCCCCGACGATTCCGTCGCGATTTGTTGGTTTACGCGGTCGGGGCGTGACAGAAAAGTTGGTATCAGAGCCAATGGTTATAGGGAATTAGGTTATTAGTAATGCTTTGACCTAGACTATAACTTTCTAGGACCCCAACGCAAGTTTTCTGCGTTTAGATCTTAAAACAATACCGTCACCTATCCTTAGGTGATAACCACAACGAGAACACAAAATTCGAATCTGCTTCGAAAATTAATCATCCGTTCTAGGATGATTGATTACTAGGTTTTGAACCCTCTGTTATAAGGTTTTGAACCCTTCCAGTTTGACTCGTATTTGGCTTAGTGCCTTCTGAGTTTCAAAATCTCGTCAAAGTTTGGGTCTAAATAATGTGAACACGTGCAAACTGGAAGAGTGAATGCATGTACCGTGAGTTTTCTGTCTAAGGCTAGAGTGTTCGTACAAATCCGCAGTATCGGACCAGTCACTCTTACTTGGGAACTCTTGGGGTGAGTGTTCACTTATAGGCGAGCATGTCTTCAGTGATACATTAATATGACCCGTTTACTTTGATTAATCACTGTCACATTTGTTTGCCTTAGGTAACAAACAAATGATCGCAATTTCTATGCGTTGTTGTTCTGTTTTAATTATCCGATAACATTTCACTTGTTTTCTCCTATGTCTTTCATTTCCTCTAGAATGTCTCTTCATCGCAACGACACTCAAATGTCCGAGCAAACTGCCAAATTTGCCCAGCAAATAGGCGAAGTAATCCTGAAGACTGTGGATTTAGGTATCACCATGTCTCGTCTCAATAATGAAGCCACCCAAGAAGCATCGAAAGAAGCAGAAGCCGAGCCTTCAAAAAAGTCAAAGAAGCGTAAAGCTTCAAAGGGCCCCGCAGCTGTTGCACCAAAACAAATGGGACCTAGCCAAGTGGCAACACCACTAGCTAAGAAGCTATACAACGGAACTGCACCCTTGTGCAACCAATGTAGCCTTCATCATCATGCTAGTGTGAAGTGCCGCAGAAGCCAAATTTGTGGACTTATAGGTCATACCGCAAGAGTTTGCCCAGCTGCAGATGCACCAAATCAAGCTATCAACAATCCTGCTCAAGCTCGCTTTCCACCTGGATCGTGCTAAAACTGTGGCGATATGGGTCATTTCGTGAATAAATGCCCAAGGCTTGCTAATGAAAATCTGACCCACGGATGAGCATTTGGCCGATTAGAAGAAGCTGCTGCTTTGAATAATCCAAATCTTATGTTTATGTTTATAGTGTTTTCCTTTGAACTCGGAAACAATCGATTTTGTTTATAAATAAATCTTTATTTGCAATTCTGATGTACGAATATAGTTGCATGTGTGTATGGCATACCCCTACGATACCTACACCAAAGAACCGTATTGGGCTTCTACGTGATAGTCAAGACCCTTGGATTATATAGTACCACTCCATGATTCATAAGAGACCCTTTTAGTGGTCTAGTCAAAAAGACCGATTCAAAATTTGGTTAAGAATGACATGTGGTGATATAGCTGAACAGACTCCTTGGTAGTCTATTTAAATCATTTATTGATTTAATTAAAAAGGACCCTATGGTGGTCTAGTCACAATCATCACAGGCTCGTTCATTGTTTTCTTCCCCTATACATTATAAGATGCACTACGTGACTATGCAAGGAATTACGTAATTATGGATGCATACATAATTATGAAGTTCAGTGCACGGAAACCATGGTAAGACTTATTATGTGTAAGAACCGATAGTGACAACCATAACGAAATGTGAACAATGTAATAGAGGTACGGTGGACGCACCAATAATGCTTTATATACTTGTATATAAGTGTCCTTCTCACATTTCAAGCATGATGTTATTGTAAAGTTATTAGAAGTTCAGGACTCTAACTAGTATTGTTTGATCTTTTCAACTTCATGTTTCAAACTCTCACAAGTTTCCTCTAAATAAATTTCGGGACGAAATTTCCTGAAGTAGGGGAGACTGTGACACCAGTGCCTCCACGGACATCAAGAAAATACCAAACTAATGAAATATTATATTTCATACTTGGGATTTGTATAAATATGTGTATCATTTGCACATATCAATTCTTGTTCGATTTCGGGCTCTAAATCGTTTTCTGGAAGGTTATACGCGCACTGATGCGTAAATATAACCAGTTTAATGCAACAAACACTTCGGAATAGTGACATAGGCTTAACATACCTTAAATAACCTTTACATAACTTAGAAATAAGTTTTGGAGGGTTTGGTGTGCCGAAATCAAGTTTATTCGCTTACATGGACTAAAATCGACAAACTGCGAAAGTATGTCGATTTGTACTGTAACGGACATTCCGAAACATGACCATAAGTTAAAAATTCCCTAAATATCCTTTACATATCTTAGAAATAGGCTTTGAGGGGTTCGGTGTGCTAAAATAAACTTTTTGGTCATTCAGGGACTAAAAGCGTCAAAAACTGCATAAGTTTGCATTTTCGCGCATATCTTACGTTCTGAATACATCCGGACATCCAAAAATTTATGTAAGCATTAAAATATTTTATTTTAGTGTTTGGCATGATAAAAATCCATTCGTTGCGTAATTTGGATCGTTTTTCGCGTCCGTTCGTGTTTCGTCGTAATTAACCGAACAACGCAACCGTACGACCAAACGAACCGACATCCGAGATATTTTTGAGCATGGTTTGAGTTCCCTACACTTTAACATCATTTTAGAGCCTTAAAATGTGGTTAACGGGGCTTAAACGTGTCAAAACGCATCAAAAATCAAGTTTGGAGTCTTAGGGGCCTGTTCTGCCATTTTTGAAACTTGCTGACCTGCACAAGGCTTACGGACCGTAAGCACAAATCCATATGGTCTGTAAGCACCCCCCAGATCAGCAGAAATGATTTCCAGGTTGTTCCAGCTGTTCTACACCTTTACACCTGGTTTCTTTGATTCTATGTGCTTGTTTTGGATTCCCATGGTTTACCAAATCAATGGGTGCAATTGTAGGGTTGAGATTAAAGAACGGGAATCGAGAAACGAACCTAACGGTTCTTGTTTTTCTATAAATACCCAACCCCTTTTCACTTGATCCTCACACCTTGATCTGATTATTTCCCTAAGTTGGAGTTACAACACTTCATACCTGGGAATTTCAGATAAAACTTCCATTCTTGGACCTTTTGTAAGTCCTCTTTCATGCTTTTATGCGTTTTTAGCATGAAAGTCAAACTGTGTTTAACTTTCAGCTTTGACCAGTCTATGGTCAACACGAAGTTCGTTAGAACATCGCAACGTGAGCGTAATCACGATGGTTATAGTCCCTAGTGACTATACCTACTGATTACCATGTTGATTAGGTAAAGTGACGAGTCGTACTTTCGGCCAAAATGCATGTTCACGCGTATTTTGTAACCAAACTACTCTTGGATATCAAAACCGTTTGTTTTGATATCAAAACTTATTTTCTAACTTAGTTAAACATGTTTCAACATGTTTAGCTCGTCATTTTAGATTTAGTGCTTATATAGGGTCGTAAGGTAAGCGATCTAAACAATCGCTTATACTGTCGAACCCGACCCATTTGGTCGATCATTAGGATCCGACCAAACACATTAGGTGACCATAGTTGTATAGGGAATAACCTTCCAAGGTTATACCTTATGGTCACTTCGTTTAAGTAGTTGTATGGTAGGTAGTTTATATGCCTTAGACAAATGACCAAAATGCCCTTTTTACGCATAAATTCATTTTAAGCATATGTAACCTAAATTTTCACATCTAAACTGATTAGGTAACATTATTAGACATGTTTAGGCATATAAAACTTGTCATAGGACTAGTTAGGCGTTCCGAACGCGTTTTACGTGAACGACACGTTAAAGTAGCGTAAGCTACCTAAACGAGTCATAATGGGTCGTAAGCACTTAGGTTAGGTTTCATATTAGTATGTAGGGTTTATTAAACCATATCATATGAGTTCCAATACTCATTTGGTTTACAAAACCTCATACTATCCGATCTTCCGAGTTAGGTTCGGTTATTAATGTAGTTACCTATATTAGGTGCCGTTTGATTTCCGTGATCCCTCTAGCTTTGCTTGGTTGTTGTTCAAGACTTCTAAGCACCCTCAAGTGAGTACATAGACCCCTCTTTTACTGTTTTCCAAACATTTTGGGGTGAAACACATGTGCCTACTTGTTATTTTCATGCTTTCCATGTTTTCATATCATATACTTGCTATGTTCATTAGTACACTATTAGTACATAATTTCATTTTGTTTTGCTATGTATGTTTACTTGGCATGATAGCACATTGATTTACATTACATCTTCTTTTGCTATGTATGTTTACTTAACATGCTAGCACATTGTTTTACATTACATTTCTTTTGCTATGTATGTTTACTGAACATGCTAGCACATTGATTTACATGACTTTTCCTGCTTTGTATGTTAACTTAGCATACTTAGTACATTGTTTTACATTGCGTCTCTGTTGCATATGTTCTCGTAACATATGGACACATTGTTTTATATCTATACCTTGTATGTTCACTTAGCATACTAGGTACATTATTTTCATAAAACATGCTTACATTTGGTAGATCATTTGGTTTGTTTAACGGGACTAAATTACATTCATTAACACCGATCATGCCGCTCGGTAGTAGGTAGTGGTACCATAGGACTTGACAAATCCCGTTCCTAAAATCCTAGGTTTTTTTGGATGGATGGAATGACCGAATCCGAAAACATTTCTTTTTGATAACTTTTACTCTAAGGTTATCCTGCTGTCTCAAGGCTTGAATGTAGGCGTTTAACATAACCGCATAGATGTTGTATCAGTAAAGCATGCATTATTCTACAAAGCATAACTTTTGATTTATTCAAATACTTTGTTTTGTACATTTTTTCTTGTGGTTTAAGTAGTCTCATTTTACTTACCATACATAACTTTTGTTTACACATTACATGATTTATATTTGATGGTTTTCACCCAAACATTTGACATTTCACTATACATAAACATTTTTACATTGGTGGTTGGTTTTGTTTAAGTGATTTAAATAACGAGGCGTGTGTAATAAGATAAAAGCATGGTGGATACGCCGATGGTACTTCCTATATATAAGTGCTTTTATAGTATTACATATCGTAGCGTTATTTAAACCATTTTAATATTTGACATATTACATTTTACACAAATGACATGTTTTCACTAAACAATTGTTTTACAAAACAACTCATTTTATACAAACTCATTTTTACTTGGTTATTCATTTAACCTTACATTACTCTTTTACATATCATCTACTTTATCATCGCTTTTCAAATGATTTATAAAAACAAAACATTTTATAAGGATCATGACTGACTTTTGTTAAATAACTTTTTCTAAACTTATAAGTCATGAATCCTATTTTCACAAAACCTATGTATATCATAGGCATTTTTATGCTGACTTACCAATTTTCAAATGTGTTTCAGGAAATGATGCAATCGTGTTTCAGGAAATGATGCATAGGATTGATAAAGATACACGTAGGCAGACTTGGGCCTTAGTGACATTAAAAGATGCAAGACTAGTTAATTATGTTGTGTTTCTTTGTTGTTAAGACATTGTAACTCTTTTAATCAATACAACAAAATTTCAAATTTCCATGTGTTATGAAACAATGATTCTGTTACAACACTCCCTGACGATTCCGCCACGTTTTGTTGTTTTATGTGGTCGGGGTGTGACATCCAATCTTGCTACAGGGGCAAAAGTTTCATCATAATCAATGCCCTCTTCCTGAATGAACCCTTGAACCACTAGCCTTGCTTTATTCTTAACAACAATACCCATTTCATCAGTTTTATTTTTAAAGACCCACTTTGTGCCAATAGGACTCACACCCTCTAGCAGTGGTACAAGCTCCCATACTTGTTGTCTTTTAAACTGTTGGAGCTCCTCTTGCATGGCTTCTACCCAGCTGTTGTTTTTTATTGCCTCCTGGTACTTGACTGGCTGATGGAGAGAAAGAAAACTAGTAAAAAGACAGATGTTTTGGGACTGGCTTCTTGTTAGCACCCCTTCACTGATGTTGCCAATGATTTGGTCAGGTGGATGAGACTTCAAGAAGATTAAATCTCCTTTGTATGGAACAATGGAATTTCAAGGTGAGGGCTGCAGATGTGAATCATCTGAGCTAATCACTGTTGGTGACATGGAGGATCCAACAGGGTCTTGAAATGGAGGTGGAGGAATAGGAGGAAGTGGTGTGGAAACATGCTGATTTTATCCACTATTTGGGGATTTTTATCAACAGTGCTTGAGGATGTGAAAGCAGGGGTTAAGGGGCTACTTTGGTCAACAACTGTTAAGGTAGCAGTCGTTGAGCTTTGACAGCTGTTTTGAACATCTACTGCTCTACCAATGCAGAATTTTGTTATGGAATGATAACTTCATATCCATAGTCTGATGGAGGACTTTGAGATGGACCTGCACTGTTAGTCTTGACAGAAACATTTTCAAAGGTAAATTTATCATGATCAAATAATTCTGCAGGATTTGCAGGGATTTTCATTGAAGAGAGTTCATTGAACTTCACATTCAAAGTCTCTTCCACTGTCTTAGTCCTAGAGTTGATCACTTTGTAGGCCTTAGCGGTGGTTGAGTATCCCAAATGATAACCACAATCAATTTTGGCTGCAAACTTTGAGATGGAATCTTTTAAGTTTAAAATGAAGCATGGGCAGCCAAAAACTTTGAAATATGAGATCAGTGGTTTTATTTTATATAGATTTTCATAGGCAGTCTTTTGATGCCTGAGGTTTATTAAAACTCTGTTATGGACATAGCAGGCAGCGTTTACAGCCTTTGCCCAGAAAGTTAATGGCAATCCTGAATCAGCAAGCATGGTCCTGGCAGCCTCAATCAAAGTTTTGTTCTTTCTTTCAACTACCCCATTTTGTTCTGGTGTCCTTGGAATACTGTACTGCCTTACAATTCCTTTGGACACACAAAACTCATCCAGCTCCCTATTTCTGAATTCTGTGCCATTGTCACTCCTGAAGATTTTTACTGGCAAGTCAAACTGCTTTTCAACCTGTGTGACAAAGTCTTGCAGAATGCCTGCAGTCTCATCTTTGGAATGTAAGAAATAAATCCATGTAAACCTAGAAAAGTCATCTACAATTACCAAACAATATCTTTTCTTTCTAAGACTCATGACTTTAACTAGGCCAAACAGATCCATGTGAAGCATTTGCAAGCACTTGGTTGTTTTGGACTCTTCAATGGACTTAAATGAGCTTTTATGTTGTTTTCCTTTTAAGCAGGAAACAAAATGCTCTGGACTGGTGAACAGTTTTTGAGGAAGACCTCTTACTAACCCCTATTTTGACAAAGCAGTGATTGTCTTGAGATTTGTGTGCCCCAATCTCTTGTGCCAAAGTTCTGTCTCTTTGTTAGAGGCAGTTAAGAACAGACATGCATCAGTTCTTGGGTTCTCTCTTGACAGATCAACTACATAAACGTTGCCACTTCTTTGAGCAACAAGTTTAGTTATTCCATTTTTTTTATTATTTCTTCAATCTTTTCAACCATTTCTGGTCCAACAATCCTACAATACTCCTTAGTAAAGAAAAAACCATAACCTTTGTCACTCATTTGAGAGACACTAAGGAGGTTGAATTTTAGATTGTCTATCAGATTGACAATTTCAAACTTAACATTTCCTGACTGTACTGTACCAGAACCCATCACCTTCCCTTTACTATTATTACCAAAAGATATATCACCCCCTCCATGAGCTTTGAATTCTTTGAGTAGGGCTCTACATCCAGTCATGTGCCTGGAGCCTCCACTATCTACATACCAAAGACTATCTAAGCATGCAGAAGCTCCCTGCACATCAAGTAAATAATTAGTTCAGGAGGGTCTCCAAAGCCAATAAGGCTTTGGATGGGGTCTCAACAATGTCTATGTTAAGGTCAGGAAGATTGACAGTGGTTAGATCAGGGGATTGATAAATTTTTGTAGCTTGTTTCTCTAACCACTATTGGGGGCCATTTCCAATCAATTCTTGATATCCATAGGGATGCCTATTCACTCTTGGTTTAGAAGGCCTTTTGTAGGCTTCATAAACATGTGGGACCCTAGGATACGTTGGTTGACCTTTACCTGTCACACCCCGAAAATACCACATGCGGAAACCCCCGCGAGGCGTGTGACGTACCAGGATCTAGCCACCAATCACATTGAACTCATAACAAGATTTGAAATAAAATCTTTCATTTATTAACATAAAGTGTTACAAAACATTAAATTTAATTCATCGTGTTCAGCGGAAGCATAAATCATTTGTTAAGTGGTTCATTAACCATATGTACGAAAACCATTAGACTTGTCTCGCAATTCCATGTATCTCAACCCATGCCCACTCCAGCATCCCAGACAGCAAGTTCCCATGTTCCACATATCTATAACCTGCGAGCATGCACACAAATGCATCAGACAACGCTGGTGAATTCACAGTTTTATGAAAATGTTTGTTTACCAAGTGTTTAATCCAGTTTAATAACAATTCCGAAAGTAATGTCAATAATAACTCGATACCGTACACGATGGCTCTAGATTATTTTTCCCTTTCCCCAATGCCAATAATAACTGGGTCATTAGTTCACACCCGTCCTCTCAGGTACGGGATGAGGGTGCCAAACCAAGATAGCGCTACAAATTAATACCCCGTTACCTCTCAGGTAACAAACAAGATGGGGCATAATGGTGATAGGAGTGAGTGTATTATCCAACATTCCAGTTTTTACGCGAAAGACTTATTCCTCTTCGGAATATCCACTGATTTACCCAAAAACCTATTCCGCTCAGGAATACCCATTTGTCTGTCCCACCCACCGGGATGCATGCTTAAGAGGATTGAACTCACCATAGATTTGCTCGGTATGTTACGTTACATTACCCATTCTAAGTTGGTCAACCAAACCCCGCCGTGGTTACCAAAGATAATCAGTTTCGTAAACACATATCTAGATTACGTATTCAACAAATCACACGTATCAAAATTGTCACGTAGCACATAGTAAACGTTCAGATTTTAAATACATTCATAACAAGAGTTCTCGTTCCTGATAGTAGTTACCAACAACATCAGTTTAATAATAATCAATCACGTATTGTCACAGATTATACTCATCACAAAGATCATTGTACACATGTAGCAAATACCCTATTCTCATATAAGACCACATCCCATGTGGATGACACAATTACACTATCTAGAAGAAGAGTTTCCACTTACACAAATCAGATTAGATTTCTCATTCTTAAACAACTTGTTATCATGCAACAAATATCATTTAAAATTCAACTATCCATAATCACATACATCAAACACTTCACTGTTTGTTTACACACACATGCAGCATATCCACGAAGAATCATTCTTCGTGGAATGCTACTTCGGCGAAGAATCCCCCTGACGAAGGTCTATTCTTCGTCTAGAAGGGACATGAAGAAGAACCTCAGAGGTTCATCGTGAATCATCCGACGAAGAATCAGACTCTTCGTCGAGTCATGATCTTCGTAAGGAAATATTTCATACACAGCAAACCCTAACTTCTGTCATTCAACAACAACAAAATCATTAATAGTTAATCATCATACAACATCTTTTGCATTCAATCAAACCTTCACAATCACTACGGCATCACAGATTTAACAACCAATTATCATATTTTCGCATCAAGTAACATCGTTGCTTCAATCATAACCACCCAAGCTTTGTGCGACTCTATATCATCGATACACATTAGTTAGCATACCAACACTTCCAGATCAGATTTCATAGATTTGCTATCATGAGATTCTACCAAGCTTTACTATCATGAATCATACTATTAACAAGGTTTTCTAACAGCAATTCTAATTCATACGAAACTTAATATTACACACACAAGTTTATTATCTATAAAAAATTCTCCCACAACCAAACACAATCAATAAAGATAAAGCAGATCTGACATTACTAACCGAGGGATTGTAGAGGCTATGCTGGAACGATGAGGATGGTGTGCCGAGAAGAGAGGCTTGCCAAGAGGAACTGTCGTCAATTCATGAGGAGGGAGAGAGGGTCTAGGGTTTGTGGGGTTTGCCGGTTGTGAGAATACATGATAGCAGTACATACTTGTATGCATATCACGACACATCGGGCGCACTGTGTTGGGCCGGAAGCCCATCTTTGGCGAAGAATACAATGCGATGAACCACCATACTTCGTCGAGCTGTAGATGGCGAAGAACAACCATATTTCATCGAACACTAAATGACGAAGAACTAACATACTTCGTCAAACATTAGGTGACAAACATTGGGTTACGAAGAACTAACATTCTTCATCGAACTCAAGATGACAAGTTGTTCATGAAACACCCACACATAACAATACCTCAATTATTCATCAATCATGCACAGGGTACAACAATGCATAGAGGAAGGACCTTGAAATCTCGGGTTGTCACATCATCCCCAACTTTAAATAAATTTCGTCCAGAAATTTTGTAAGTACTTCAAAAGCGGCGAGGTGTTAAATCAGGATAACTGTGGATTTTCCTCTGGCGCCACATCATCCCCAACTTGAAAGGGAATTTCGTCTCGAAATTCACCAGTTGTATCAGATTTAGACTGGGCAGTTGGAAATATTTGAGGATACTTGAGCTTCATCTGATCCTGACGTTCCCACGTGAACTTTGGTCCATGTCTTGAGTTCCAGCGGACTCTCGCGATTGAAATCCGGCTGTGCTTATGCACCTTAACTTCCGGTCCATAATTTCGATTGGTTTTTCAACAAACTGCAATTTGTCGTCGATCTTTAGCTCTTGGAGTGGTACCACAAGTGTTTCATTGGGGAAACACTTCTTTGGATTCGAGGCATGAATGTCATCGCAAACGTTACGCATTTCGTCAGGTAACTCGAGTTTGTGAGTTATGTCGCTGATTCTTTTTAGAATTCTAAGTATCCCATTGTATCGCAAATTAAGCTTGCCACGCTTCCCAAAGCATACCGCACCCTCCCAGGGTGAGACTTTCAACATGACACGTTCGCCTGCAGCGAACTTCCAATGTTTCCTAAGTTTATCAGCCTTTCTGGTGGTCACGCGTTGCCGCCAATGATTTTCGATTCAAGCAATCTTCTCAAGACTTTCGAGTGCAAGTCCTGGACCTGTGATTAGGTTGTCACCCTCCTTAGTCCATGAAGGAGATTGGCATTATCGTCCATGCAATGCCTCAAACGGAGCTGTCTGAATACTAGAATGGTAACTGCTACAGTAGAACTTAACCAAGGGTAAGTGCCCTTCCAATTTTTTTTTTCTTTTACTAAAGTCAATCATACACATGCTCGCAACATGTCTTCGAGTGCCAGGATGGTTCGTTAATTCTGATCGTTTGCCCTACGGTGATAAGCTATTCTCATGTCTAGAAGTGAGCAAAGGATGTTGTGTACTTCAGGATAAGAAGGCTTGTCAATTCCCCTTGATTGCAAGAAAGTGTACTGGTTACATGAGACAATCAATGATCACCCAGGTGAGATCGTCCCCGTTTCGAGTTTTAGTTAGACCAGTGACAAAATCTATGGCAGTTTGTTCCCTTTTTCAAATAGGTGTTCCTGGTTGCTGACACAACCCAGGAGGTTTCTGATATTCCACCTTGACTTTCGCATAGGTCAAACATTATTCACATACATTGCTATGTGGGCTTTCATGTTCGGCCACTAGTACAAGATCCTTAGATCCTAAGTCATTTTATCTGTCACACCCTGTCTTTTGCGGAAGCGTATGATGTGTGACTAGCTTGTTATCATTGCATTCAATCATAATAAACAACTACATGATTTAAAATGATGTTCATCCATTTAGAAAATTTGAGTATGTGTAAAATGGTTGAAGCATGTTTGAATGATGATGATAGTGGTGTGGTTTGGGTTCAGCCGATTGGGGAAGAAGGAGAGGAGGGAAGATGGTGTTGAGTGGTGTGAGGTAAAATGAAGTTGTGATCTAAAGGATTGCCCTTATATCCTCCAACATAAGTTTAACCATAGGTTCTTATGTTCTTGTAGTACCCAACATATCACTTAAAATAATCAAGAAAATCAAAGGAATGAGGGACACATCCTAACCGGTTTTGGGGGGGGGGGGGGGGGGGTTGGTCTAGTTGCAATGTAAATGGGAGTTAGTTAATTTAGTTAGAAGATAAGTATTAGGCCCTAAAGTGTGAGACTGACGCATCAAATTAATTCAACGAGCGATGGTTACGAACTGGGCCTTACCAGGTTAGTTTATATTAGGTTGTGGACCTTTATAGGTCACTTGGGCCAAGCTTTAGGCCATGTGGGCCAAGCAGGCCCAAGGGGAGCGCATGTGGGAGATGGGCTTGTCTATGTATATAAACAAGTTTTTGAATTGTTTTAGGGTTTTGAACCTCTAGGAGCCTCTTGTTACGAAAAAGTTCTTGAGTCAGAGAGAGGCAATTCGATTGTGGTGTAGGAACTTGTACCAGAGGATTTTGCTAGTTGATAGTAATAGAATCGTGTGCAAGTTTGAATGGTGATTCGGTTTGTTCTTCGTGTTTCATATTTTATGTTTATTCTTGAATCACATCAAGTTTGGATTCCGCACAAACTTGGTGTTGTTTGATATCATTGAAAGATCGGAGGGTTATTTCCAGTAGTGCCATCGCTGTGCTTAGAACGGAGGGCTTCATGTCATGCAATTGCCTGTGAGATGCGTTCTTGTAGCTCGGCTCCTGTTCTTGGTAACGTACTGGTGTTTGTGTCGTGTCTGGACGGCATTCTCTTCAACAGGGTATGAAGTAGGTTAGACAACATTCCAATTGTCTATGTGATACGTAGAACCATAAGCCATCAATGTATGAGCGAGGAAACAGTTACTGAGTCTTCGCATAGGCTTGCCAACTTGGCTTATTGTTTGTAATAAGATGAACTCGAGGCTACATCGTCTCGGTCATTCAAGTTTTAGTTATTTCCTGCTACGTTGGTTTTGGCTTTACTGGTGCGTATATTTCCCTTTGAGGGGATTGTTCGTGCAGAGGTGATAGAGAGTGTATCGTCGCTGGATCTCTCTGAATGTCATTCCTCTTCACTTGCTTAAATGTCGTTTTTCTCAAACGTCTCGTATGCAGGTAGAAGTGTCAGTCACGAAGTAGGCTAAGACAGGCTTCCTACTTTCTAACGTGCTCAAGCACTGATCTATGTGTTGTTCTACCAGATGAAGGCGAGGACACCTATAGATAAATTTTGTGTGGTTTTCATTAGCTCGACCCGTAGAGTACACCAGGATTTCTGTGCACTACAAGTCGTTATTACATGGGCCCCCGAAATAATAAATTGTCTTGCAAAGTTACCCCAATTTTCTCTCGTCCAAGCAGATAATCAATCAAGGAGGGGACACTACTGTCCTTATACCTCTGTCATGGAAAGGACCATTGCAGTGGTCCACGCGCTAACACTCGTTGTTACGCGCGAATAGGCACGATGATTAGATGAAGTAGGAATAGAGAGAATTCCTAGTAGTTGGAGGGGCACCTTCAAGATGAATACCTCATCTTCCTTTTCTGATCAAGTGCGTCATCAATCTTGCTTCTCATACGCCGTAGGGATCTCGTCCCGTTGATCAAGAATTTGTTCAAGGTTGCCGCCTCTGCCTCGTCATCATCGCCGTAGTCTGGCATCTTCACGTTCGAGAGGGAAGAGCAGCCATCTCCTACGGAAGTAGGCTCTGACTCTTGTTTGGTAATCACTCCCAGCCATGAGCTTTGCAAAGGATGCGAGGTCGGTAGCTTCATCATGCGAGTTACGTAGAGTAATAGGAGTCGGAGTCGAAAGTATCTTATTCACGTCAATAATCATTCCGTACACTTATTTGTATGTATGTATAGCAATAACATATATGCTACTTAGCATAATCAAGCAATTTAATGTATCATATCACGTATAACTGTCGTTTTGGGGGGTCATTTTGTCTTTGGCAAGTCTAACTCGTGTAGACTATGCCTTGGTTGGCACCTTATTCTATGGGTATTCCTCACTAATGTCCTTGCCTTGTCTTTTCTTTGAAAAGTGTCTGACTCGTGGATCTTGGCGCTTTCATGAATGCAATGAAAACCTTTTTGTAAAATGTTTTTGTGAGAGAACTTTAGTGATTGTAGTCTAGACTCGAGAAAGAATCCTAGTTCACTACAATCGAAGCTCTGATACCAAACTGTGACACCCTTTCTTTTGCAGAAGCGTATGATGTGTGACTAGCTTGTTATCATTGCATTCAATCATATTAAACAACTACATGATTTAAAATGATGTTCATCCATTTAGAAAATTTGAGTATGTGTAAAATGGTTGAAGCAAGTTTGAATGATGATGATAGTGGTGTGGTTTGGGTTCAGCCGATTGGGGAAGAAGGAGAGGAGGGAAGATGGTGTTGAGTGGTGTGAGGTAAAATGAAGTTGTGATCTAAAGGATTGCCCTTATATCCTACAACATAAGTTTAACCATAGGTTCTTATGTTCTTGTAGTACCCAACATATCACTTAAAATAATCAAGAAAATCAAAGGAATGGGGGACACATCCTAACCGGTTTGGGGGGGGGGGGGTTTGGCCTAGTTGCAATGTAAATGGGAGTTAGTTAATCTATACTATTATAAAAAGGAGAAGTGATGTACGGAAACGTATTTTTACATCATGTACAAGTCTTGAAGCGGCATGTACAACAAAGTCAAAGCCATTGGAATTGTAAACTGTACAAAATTTTAAGACGATCTGAGGGTAAAATCGACAAACCTCCTCCTCCTACGTTAATTGTCTAAAGCTTTTCAATTACCCCTACTTAATGAGAATGAAAGCGAAGAGACATAAGGAGTAAAAACGATAAGGGAGATGAGGATTGAGATCAGGAATGACGAAGATTGAAGCTGCTACGTCTGGTAAACATAATTAGGGTTTCAATCGTGATTCTTCAGTTGTGTTTTCTTTGATTTCATGGCTCTGTTTTCCAGGGACATAACTGTTTGATGGCTTTGCCATCCACAATTGCCGGAATCCTCCATTTTAGGTGCCTCTTCTTCTCTTCTTTGTCCCCCGTTTTCCAGTGACATTATTTAATTATTTTGATCTTGATTTTGGTGTTATTATAAATTGAGTTAGGGTTTTACACTCTTTTAACAGCCGTAATTCGGTTATGAATGGTGGTGGGTTAGGTGGGATGGGGATGATGGGTGGGTTGGATGGGGCTGGGGGGTTACAGTTGTTGCGGGGTCTCCGGCGGTTTCGTCGGATGGGTTAGGGAAGAGTAATGGGGGTGACACGTCTTCGGTGTTGCCTGTTCCTTATGTTTTAATGGAGTTTTTAGGGGGAGGAAAAATGGGGCTATTGAGAAAGTTGTGGAGAGGAGGCAGAGGAAGATGATTAAGGACCGAGAGTCTGCGGGTGTAGATCACTCGCTCGGAAACATGTTGGTATGCTTAACATTGCTGGTTTTAGATTTATTAGTTTTAGTTCCTTTGACAATGTTGACTTTTTCACGTCTATCAAGGTTGAAGATTACCTTAAAATCTTTCAAAGTTTTGCAAAGTTGGTTATCTTCTTATGCAGTTAACCCTTTACCTTTTAATTAGTTTACAAATGAATTTATCCCAAAATTTTTAAAAATGATTTAATTGCAGGGAATTACTTAGAGGACCCCTATATTATGTTTTGATGTTGATTCTATCCACTGTTGTCTTCTGGCGCGAGTCGCCAATTGGTGTTGTTTCACTTTCAATGATGTGTGGTGGTGATGGTATCTTTTGTCAACCTCGTGTAGTCGTGTGACTGATTATTGACTTCTTTGGGTTACTTATTGTTTATATATATTTTTTATTAACATAATACACTCTACAGGTATTGCAGATATCATGGGTAGAAGATTTGGAATCCATAAAATTCCTTACAACAAACAGAAGAGTTGGGCTGGTAGCATCTCTATGTTTACAGTTGGTTTCTTAATCTCAACTGGGTATGGGCCGATCTTATTGCTCATTCTTCCTAATCACATGCAGAAAAATTATTTTTATGACACTTAATATGCCATTTCACCGACTGTTTAAACGTCGAAAATGGGCAGATGGGGCAGTTTGATAGCGGGTTAAACAGGTGGGGTTAACATGGATATTATAGTATGGGCTTGAATAGGTCGGGTCGGGTTCTCCACTCCGTGAGCACCTTTTGGTTAATTTTTTAAAAAATGGGTTACAAATAGTCTATGTTGTCAAAAGCGCAAAAAGCGCGCGCCTAGGCGCCCGGGCGCAGCGAGCCGCACCTATAGCGCCTGGTTGTAGCCTAGGCGCAAAAATGGTTTTTTTTGAAAAAAACGCTGCTGAGGTGCAAAAAGGCGCGCGCCTAGGCGCAAAAACGGTGCTGAGGCGCAGGATAAGCAGGAAAACTGAAAAAAAAGAAAAAAATGAAACTGAGTGCGTGCAAAAACTGCTTCACGCGGACCAAATTCCAGCTCAGAAATATATTTTTTATATTTTTCCAAAGCATAACATATTTTTTATATTTTTTTTCTCTATGTGCTCTTTTCTTAAAAAAGCCCACGCTTTTTTTGCGCCTTGCACCTAGGCTCCGGGCGAGGCCGATGCGCCTCGCCTGCGCCTTGCGTCTTTGACAACATAGCAAATAGTTAAGCAATTAATAATACTATGTATTGTAATAATAGTAATCTTAGCTTAAATGTATGATGCTCAATAGTATTTTAACACTCGTTTGGCCTATCAACAATATAGTGTTATCTTAATACATGTTAAGAGCTTTTAGTAAAAGTGTAGCACCGGTTAACAAAAACCTAGAGCTAGCAAGAGGAATTGGTTGGGTAACTGGTCAAAATTAATAGGTTGAAGGCTTGAAGCAAACCAACCAAAATGGACTCCTAAATATATTTTTGTACATCTTTTATAGAAATTTATAAATTATCAATGCTTAAATTAGTATTACAAAAAAAATCTTATTACATCATAATCTAACTCTAAAAATATGACACTTTAGGAGTTTGACATGTTCCCTTTTCTAGGTATATTTTCATTTGACCTGTATATATGTAAAAGTGTCAAAATTGCCACCTCTACAATAACTGGTGAGCCGAATATTTAACGTTTGACTTAAAGTAGTACTTTACCCTCTTACCCAGAATGCTGTACTACTTTTTGATCTTTGGGTATTTATTTTTTTAATTTTGTGAATTCTTTGTTATCTTACATATAGGAATGAATTCAAACGCTAGAGAGCAGGTCGCGGGAACTGGGGAAGTCAGACCGATGAAATTGCTAGGTATCTTTTGTTTTTTACTTTCTATATAATTATTGAATTTAGAGCTGGGTAAAGGGGTGGCTTGGGTAATGAGCTAAAACGGGTTTGGGTCAAAGCATCTAAATTACTTAAAGGGAATATGGCCAAGCCGCCAAAGTCACCTAAAGTAATCGACTTATTAAAAAGTTACATTATTTTTATAGTGTAGTTTTTGCCATCATATGTAGCGCATTAATTATTTTTATAATTAATATTGCAGGTTAGTCTTTTCTTCATGGAGTGATTGCTTTTTATCCATGGAGTGATTGCTTTTTATCTGTTGGAGATGATTCGTGTGTCGCTTTAGCTTCACTTGACACTTTATGGGTCGAGAGAATGCATAGCAACATCTGGTACCCACACTTACCTACTAATTTTAACATTTAACATTGCACCTTTACGTAGATGCAACTGTAAGATGTGTCTTCTAAAACGTTAAAACTAACTTTTCTATCTGTAAGCCAAAAAATTCTGTTTAAACTGAATTTGACATAAATATCATACATTTTTAGTTTATATTATTTAAATTGTCAACTTACAGGCTGCATAATGCTTTCCCGATCATAACGTCGTAGTTTGGCCGCGTTCACCTGAACTTACTATCAAGGTATGTATGTTATGAGGTTATATATACGCACACGCCCACACACTTTTTTGTTGCAGTTATTATTGTTGTTGTTGTTATTATTATTATTATTATTATTATTATTATTATTATTATTGTTATTACAATGATGGTGTTTTAATGTTGTATGGCGCTGGACGTCATTCGTTTGTGGAATGGATTCTGCTAAACAAGAGATGCAACCACTATTGATAAGCCAGAGACGGGAATGGTCCAATGCTACTTCGTTTGGACTTATTAAAAAGTTACATTATTTTTATAGTGTAGTTTTTGCCATCATATGTAGCGCATTAATTATTTTTATAATTAATATTGCAGGTTAGTCTTTTCTTCATGGAGTGATTGCTTTTTATCCATGGAGTGATTGCTTTTTATCTGTTGGAGATGATTCGTGTGTCGCTTTAGCTTCACTTGACACTTTATGGGTCGAGAGAATGCATAGCAACATCTTGTACCCACACTTACCTACTAATTTTAACATTTAACATTGCACCTTTACGTAGATGCAACTGTAAGAGGTGTCTTCTAAAACGTTAAAACTAACTTTTCTATCTTTAAGCCAAAAAATTCTGTTTGAAACTGAATTTGACATAAATATCATACATTTTTAGTTTATATTATTTAAATTGTCAACTTACAGGCTGCATAATGCTTTCCCGATCATAACGTCGTAGTTTGGCCGCGTTCACCTGAACTTACTATCAAGGTATGTATGTTATGAGGTTGTATATACGCACACGCCCACACACTTTTTTGTTGCAGTTATTATTGTTGTTGTTGTTATTATTATTATTATTATTATTATTATTATTATTATTATTATTACAATGATGGTGTTTTAATGTTGTATGGCGTTGGACATCATTCGTCTGTGGAATGGATTCTGCTAAACAAGAGATGCAACCACTATTGATAAGCCAGAGACCGGAATGGTCAAATGCTACTTCGTTGTTCCAAAACGACGGCCCTAATTCCATCATTCGATTGCATACTTGGAATGGTTTGCCGAGATCATGGGCTACTTTCGAGCCACGTATTTGTATGCGGGTTGGCTTTTTTTATTCTTATTTGTTGTTTTCCAGCGTTATATATACGGAAAAAGTAACCAGCTGCGAAGTGTATGTAGTTTTCATGAAGACAAGATCAGTTGCATTTGTTTTGCAGCGTTTGCATTAGATATGTTGTTTTGCAGCGTAACTAAATTTTGGAGTTACATCGGCTGACATACCATTTGTTGACACTTGTACACAGTACAAATGCTATAGGGGTATGATATAAGATCTGATGACATATAGAGATTTTGGTTGTTAATACTATACAAAAATCTGTTGTTTCTTGTTGGTTGTGTAGACATTGGTGCATTAAATATTTTTTTTTCTGATTTACAGAGATATTCAAGCAAGCAGCATCCTACTTGACGATAAATATGATGTATGTCTTGGAAGCTTGAGTGAAGTTTGTGATAATAGTCAGAATATTATCACGAAACTGCTACGAATTTCATCGTAAGTATCATTTCTTGTGTTCTATGAAATTTGCAATATATAAATCTCTTCTATGAGGTTCGAGAAGAGTTGCCACTATTGACCCATTCGCTTTTTAATGGGTCGATTTGGGTTGTGTTTTATCTCAATGACAGATGTTACGATTAACACAATCTTTTGCAAACAACATACTTATATCTTTTTGTTCTTCTTTGTGGAAGTGCAGGAGCTCTGAATCAACACCTTCTGGTATGTGAACATCTTTATAACATCAACTACTTTTGTTTTACCCTCTGTTTCGTTTATATAATTTTCCGTTAAGTTAAAACTTATATTTTTATTATATTTTGGAACAAAGAGGACCACCACCTCCTAATTGTGCATATGACGTATACTGTTTTGGGAAAGTTTTACTTGAGCTGGTAACAGGTAAACTTGGAATCAGCAATCCAGAAGATACATCCACAAAAGAGTGGCTTGACCAGACTTTGACTTTCATCAACAACTAGAGACTTAATCTACTGTGAGTTGAGACTTGAGTCTTTTAACCTGTTAGGTGTTAAATAGTAGAGGGTCTAAACTGTAAGCTTTCAATAGTTTAGGGTTATAATTGTAATATGCTCATATACATAAACAGGAGTCATTGAATGAGAATGATATCGATGATTTGAGATAAACTTCTTCTTTGTGTTCTTCTTTATCGATCATGTGCGTTGATTACCATTTGTGTTCGTACCATTACCAGTTAACTACTAAACCCTTAATTGGTTTTTTTTTTGGTGTTCACATACGGTACCCACCAGCCCCGGTGTGCAAGTTACAAGAAATGAAACTAGCTTCAAAGAACAGGAAAACAGTAAATAAAACGAACACGGGCCCGATGCCGATAACGGTTCCGGACCCGGATTTCCATGATTTCGACACGGATAGATTGGAGGAAGTATTCAAACTACTGAAGCAAATATGGGTTATATACGATGAAGAAGACGGTATGCCACGTCCTTTACTGTCTGATCCGCGAAGTCATCTCGGTAATCCCCTTTCAAGTACAGGAGCTAAAATGGAAGATTGATGATTGAAGAGTTAGTAGTGTGAGTAAGAATTGAAATTTAGATACCTAAAAGGGATCATAAGGGGTTGATCCTTTGAGAGTTTGGTTGAGCTTCTTGTATCATGTTTTAATACTGAATGTATCTTGACACTTAGTTTTTTTTTTTTTTTTTTGGTGCAAAACTTAAGTTTATTAATATACTGATATTAAATTCGTGATGACAATAACATATTCTGGAGCATTGTCTAAACTTTAATATGTATTTCGATTTACAATTTAAAACAAGTACATATCACTAAAGGTAACACTTTTACCAATTTAGAAACAAGAGTGTGATGTGAATTATATGTTTTATGTATAGTACTAAATTTAGGTAACACGTCTTCAAGCATCTTTGAGTTACTATGATATGAAAGCCTAATCGAATGAAAGATGGTTGAGTATCATAAATTCGGTTTTATCCATGAATCTATTTTTAAACGGAGGTGTCCCTTAAAATTGGGCCTTAATAGTATTTATAAGTAACCATGAGCCATTTGTTGCTTTTTGACTTTTTGTAGGTTGTCAAATTATGTATTACTTTTTTGCTTATGTTTTTCACCACTGATACTAATTTATAGCTTTTTAACATGTATAATCTATATATCATCTACTATTAAAGATTAAAAAGCACTATTATAATCGGTCACAAATTGGGTTTAATCTATGTATTTTCTTAATGTGTTCTATATTTTAATGATATAGTGTCAGTTTCTATGTATTTTCACAGTTCATCGCCCCGTCGTAGTGTGCGGGTACGTTTACTATACTATATAAAGGATTTGAGACGGGCACTATGGTAATATCACACAAATTGGCTATTCCGCCGCAACGCGCGGGTTCCCCACTAGTTTAGTTAGAAGATAAGTGAGCTAGTTAAGTGTTTAGGTGTTAGGATGTTATATAGTGTGCTACGATGTTCGGGGATTATAACTAGCTTAGAAATAAATAAACAAGGCTTCTAATAATATTTTGGTATTCCGGGTAATGTCCGGTTGTTCGGTTAGATACCGGTTCGTTAAAGTGCTAAATTGCACCGCTTAGTGACTTTATGTCCCCTTTTGTAACACTTTCAATTCCCAACACTTAGGGAAGTATTCTGGATGATAAAACGACATTTTTGCATGATATTTATATGTCTAAAAGCTGATTAGAGCTGAATCTATTAAAATTATGCGCTTAAAGTGCGTTTCGGGTGCTATTTAGTGCGTAATTTAGCTTCCGGAATGCCTATATTAAAACCCTTGTATGTACTCTTGGGTTTTAATGCATTCTTGACGTTGGACCAACACCTAGGCTCCAATTCTAATGTCTGACAGCTTTCTGCAGTTCTGTTGACACGATGTGTCTTACCGGTGAGTTTACTAATATTTTTGACGCAACGCTATCATAACGTAATTCTTGTAGCATATATCATGCATGAATTCACTTGCATGGAATTCAGAAATTTATATGTCTGGTAAACCAGATCATGCACAGTCATTTAAGCACAAATAACTGTTCATTTCGTGTACGGAATGTTCGGAAAAGTGACGGTTGTCACATTATCAAAACCCGGACGAGTAGAATATCGAGGCTCGTGTGCTTCGTCCAGCACAAGTGACCTTGGATGGCTGTGCTGTGTAGTGAGACCCATATTCGCTCCATAAGGTAGTGGGTATCGCCCAATTTTGGATATAGGTCGTTTTTCCACACCCCGCACAGATTCAACTTAGAGGTTCCCGCCCTCCAATGCTTCGGTTCGAGTAGAACGGATCTGATCAGCTAGGTTAGGGTCGGTGGTGTGCGGCGAGGCTCGTACACGTTTAGGTTTCACAGTCGAAATTATTCAAAGGTTCCATCCAGAGATGCCATCACATGTTTAGCTCCTCTGAAACAAGAGTACACGAGAGGCTCTTGTGATCGGTCTAAGTAGTGCATTTTATACCGTCCAAGTAATGCCTCCAACTTAAATCCAAAG
Source organism: Helianthus tuberosus (assembly GCA_030545235.1). NCBI lineage: Eukaryota > Viridiplantae > Streptophyta > Magnoliopsida > Asterales > Asteraceae > Helianthus > Helianthus tuberosus. The sequence continues at coordinate 21,352,683 of CM060420.1, read as the reverse complement.
ACCAGGGCTTCCAACACAAGTCGTGACTCGTGTAGTTCCTCTTGTAAATTCTCCACGTAAGCCATCACCTTCTCGTGTTGCATCGATGTTTAACTAGGACTCTGATTCGAACCATTAGGGTATACCACTAGATCACCCGTACCCTCGGGTGAAGACAATGCTCAGCGTATTGTAGAGTTGGGTTTCAAAAAGCTGAAAAGGCGTCCTCCTGTTTTGTCTCTCGCGAATACACAACACCTTGTTGTGTTAACGGGATCAGAACTGCGCGATCTTCGAAATCCCTTGATGAACTTGCGATAGTATCTAGCGTGACTAAGAAATTACTGTATCGCCGAAGTACTCTTCGGTTCCAATCATGTTCTAATAAAATGGATCTTAGCGAGATCCACGTGTATTCCCAATTCGTTGACTACGTGACCAAGTAAGTGTACTTCTCGAATCCTGAAGTCACACTTTGGTAGACTTCGCGTGGTGTTGCTCCTCCCCTAGGAGCCCTAAGACAAGATACAAATGTCGTTCATGGTGTTCCTTTCTCCCGGAAGTGATTCCAAGCGTCATCAATCAACAAGTTTGACAGCTTGACGAGATTAGGTTTACACATACGATTCATGTGGTGCATAAAGTTGTTGGTGTATGGAATAACTTGAATGACATACACAGAAAATCGTAAATGCCGCACTGCGTTTGAAATGTCGTCTTTGGAACATCCTCCTCCTGGACTTCCATCTGGTGATTGCCCGATCTCAAGTCGGTTTCCGAGTAGATGATTGACCCTTGCAGCTGGCCAAGTAGGTCGTCAATTTAAGGTAATGGGTGACGGTTTTCGACTGACACCTTGCTGAGTTTCCGGTGGCCGATACACGAATGAAAGGACTTGTCCTTCTTTTCATAGGTATAGCTCGGGCTCCCCTAAGCAAGGAGCTAAATCGGTTAAGACCCCTGTCCAGCGGTTCCTGAGGTTTATTAGGCAGTCCTGCAACCTTCCTGATGTGAGACGATAGGGGTACTAGTAATCAGGGCTGCTTCTGACATGATATCGATCTGGTATTCCACCTGAAGATGTGGAGGTAAACCTGATAGTTCTTCTGGTATCACATAGGGAGCAATCACGAACAATTGGTGGATCCTCGATCATCTTTTCCTTAGCCTGGACATCCGTATCGAGTGCTAACATAGCCGGGTGATCCTTCCGTGGACACTTCTTACCTTCATAGCTGAAATGATGCTAACCTTTGCACCATTCTGACATTTTAAGACAGACAACGATTCCCCACTAAAAGAGGGGTACGCAAAATTTCTCTTAACAGAGTATATCAGCACGACATCTGGATAACCGGTCCATACTAATTACTGCTTCGAAACTATTAAGGGTAACGGAAAGAAAGTCGATGTCGATCACTTGTCCCAGAAGGTCGAGTTTGCATCCTAATCGAACAGATGCGGCTTCAATCAACTTGTCATCGGCCAACTTTACAACTGGTTCGGTTTCAAGAAGTGTCGGTGTTCAACAAAACAGAGGAATAAAAGGTTGATCACAAAATGTATAAGTCACTATGCCTTTATCATACCTGGAGTCACCCTCACCAATCGCAAACGCTCCTCCACGAGCACCACTTTCAGTGTTGTTGTTATCATTACTGAGATTCCCAACATTAACGTTGTTCCCTTGGTGGTTGACGTCTTGATTTAACAATGGTCAATCCTTGTCAAAGTCACCTTCATTTCCGTACGGAAGGTTACGATTGCAAGTACCTTGTTGTCACGGTGGCCATTGTCTCTAATGTTGTTGTTGTGTAAACAGAGTGTTGCGATCTTTCGCCAAAAAAGGTTTACCTTCACACATTCCTTGACACATACTAGGACACTGCCCATGGCACTAGCAATTACTCCTTCCATGCTCCGATCAATTGTCAGTGTTTATGCCCTGATTGATTCATAAGAGTTGGCTCCCAAAGGTTGTCGGCTTGGGTTATGGACTCGATTGAAGTCAATCCCCTGGTGTTCGTCGTTGGAAATCGAGGCCGTCATGTTACTAGGGTCAGTAAACTACAGAGGCGATCGTACTTCCAGTTTTGAGGCGTCAATTCGTCAGGTTCAGGTATCCAGGAAGAGTAAGGAAAGTACAGACCAAACAACTAGTTCAGAGGTGTTCGCACTAGCACCCAACTTTCTCATATGGTTCACTAAGCGTTCAGATACGTGTTTAAGCAATACCTAATATTAATGTGATTCGCAAGCATTTAGAGGGAAGTGAAAAGATCACGCTCAGGTAGGAGGCAGTCATCGCTATAACTCCTATGGATTCGTTATGTTTCTCGTTAGGTCAAATAACAGAACAGAACCCCCCTTTACACTCGTTAAGCCTCACTGGGACTCACATGCACCCCACATTATTATTATGTGTGCACCCACAATAATATTGTGATTTGCATGTTCATCTCAGCTCCTCCTAACTCGCGCTAAAAGGTTCCTCATATTCGAGTAGCAATACAAAAGACATCACAAATCAGAGTTCATAGAAGTCTAGAAGGAATGCCACACTGTGACACTATCATTCACATAACATAGGCAAGTAACACATGAATTCATACTGTAGTGCTAAATTTGCAATCACGTGCAATATCATACGTAAGTGTTCACTAGTTATGCAATGCAATGAGTAAACAAGAGACGAACCTTGCAATCTGGAGCTGAGTGTCACGGTCGTATTCACGTATTCAGAACTGTTCAGTTATAGTCTGGTTTTATAAAAAACATTTTTAAAACCAAGTTCACTATAACCAGTGGCTCTGATACCGAACTGTCACACCCCCAAAATACCACATGCGGAAACCCTCGCGAGGCGTGTGACGTACCATGATCTAGCCACCAATCACATTGAACTCATAACAAGATTTCAAAATAAAAGCTTTCATTTATTAACATAAAGTGTTCCAAAACATTAAATGTAATTCATCGTGTTCAGGGGAAGCATAAATCATTTCAAAAGTGTTTCATAAACCATATGTACGAAAACCATTAGACTTGTCTCGGAATTCCATCTATCTCGACCCATGACCACTCCAGTATCCCAGACAGCAAGTTCCCACGTTCCACATATCTATAACCTGTGATCATGCACACAAGTGTATCAGACAACGCTGGTGAGTTCATAGTTTTATGAAAACGTTTGTTTACCAAGTGTTTAATCCGGTTTAATAACAATTCCGAAAGTAATGTCGATAATAACTCGATACCGTACAAGATGGCTCCAAATTATTTTTCCATTTCCCCAATGCCCCTATCAAATCATTGGGCATGACTGGGTCATTAGTTCACACCCGTCCTCTCAAGTACGGGGTGAGGGTGCCAAACCTAGATAGCGCTACCAACTAATACCCCGTTACCTCTCAGGTAACAAACAAGATGGGACTTAATGGTCATAGGAGTGAGTGTATTATCCAAGATTCTAGTTTTTACCCAAAAGACTTATTCCTCTCAGGAATATCCACTGATTTACCCAAAAACCTATTCCTCTCAGGAATACCCATTTAACTGTCCCACCCACCGGGACGCATGCTCAAGAGGAGTGAACTCACCTTAGATTTGCTCGGTATGTTACGTTACATTACCCATTCCAAGTTGGTCAACCAAACCCTATTGTGGTTACCAAAGATAATCAGTTTCGTAAACACATATCTATATTACGTATTCAACAAATCACACGTATCAACATTATCACGTAGCACATAGTAAACGTTCAGATTTCATATACGTTCATAACACGAGTTCTCAATCCCGACAGTAGTTACCAATAACATCAGTTTAATAATAATCAATCACGTATTGTCACAGATTGTACTCATCATAAAGATCATTGTACACAGGTAGCAAATACCCTATTCCCATGTGGATGACACAATTACAATATCTAGCAGAAGAGTTTCCACTTACACAAATCAGATTAGATTTCTCATTCATAAACAGCTTGTTATCATGCAACAAATATCATTCAAAATTCAACTATCCATAATCACATACATCATACACTTCACTGTTTGTTTACACACACATGCAGCATCTCCACGAAGAATCATTCTTCGTGGAATGCTGCTTCGGTGAAGAATCCCCCTAACGAAGGTCTATTCTTCGTCGAGAAGGGAATGAAGAAGAACCTCAGAGGTTCGTCGTGAATCATCGGGCGAAGAATCAGACTCTTCGTCGAGTCATGATCTTCGTGAGGAAATATTTCATACACAGCAAACCCTAACTGCCAGCATTCAACTACAATGAAATCATTAACAGTTAATCATCGTACATCATCTTTTGCATTCAATCAAACCTTCACAATCACTACAGCATCATAGATTTAACAACCAATTATCATATTTTCACATCAAGCAACATCGTTGCTTCAATCATAACCACCCTAGCTTTGTGCGACTCTATATCATTGACACATATTAGTTAGCATACCAACACTTCCAGATCAGATTTCATTGATTTGCTATCATGAGATTTTACCAAGCTTTACTATCATGAATCAAACTATCAATAAGGTTTTCTAACAGCAATTCTAGTTCATACGATCTAAAGATTACACATACAAGTTTAATATTTATAAAAAATTCGCCCACAACCAAACATAATCAACAAAGATCAAAGCGGATCTGACATTACTAACCGAGGGATTATAGAGGCTATGCTGGAACGGTGAGGATGGTGTGCCGAGAAGAGAGGCTTGCCGAGAGGAACTGCCATCAAGTCGTGAGGAGGGAGAGAGGGTCTAGGGTTTGTGGTGTTTGCCGGTTGTGAGAATACATGATAGCAGTACAAACTTGTATGCATAACATGACACATCGGGCTCACTGTGTTGGGCCGGAAGCCCATCTTTGGCGAAGAATACAATGCGATGAACCATCATACTTCGTCGAGCTGTAGATGGCGAAGAACAACCATACTTCGTCGAACACTAGATGACAAAGAACTAACATACTTCGTCGAACTTTGGGTGACGAAGAACTAACATTCTTCGTCGAACTCTAGATGACAAGTTGTTCATGAAACACCCACACATAACAATACCACAATTATTCATCAATCATGCACAAGTTACAACAATGTGTAGAAGAAGGACCTTGAAATCTCGGGTTGTCACATCACCTTTTTGGTATTGGTTAGCAGGGGGTGCATCAGTCACCTGAACATCTCTTTTAATAGAGATTTGGTTCAGCTGTTTGGTAACAGTTGTTTGAACTAGCATAAATAGTGGTTGTTTCTTGACTTGTGGTTTTGATGAACTCATGGATGTTTTTGAAGTGTACTCATTCGTTTTTACATCAAAGGATTTGATATACACACATTCCTGAGTGAGATGATTTGTTTTACCACAGATGGTGCAACTCTTAGAAGGCACAATGGTGCTTGTTTTGTTAATATCATATGCTTTTAGATGAAAGCAATCTTTGATCAAATGATTTTTCTTTTCACAGAAATCACAAAACAAGTTTTTAACCTTTTCTTTTCTTTTCTTCTTTTCAGACTCCTTTGCAACAGAGTTTGGAACCATTGTTGGGATGTCCTTAAGAGGAATAACCTTGGCCTTAGGAGCTTTGACACCATCCACAGTTGTAAAGACCACGGGTTTGAAATTTTCAAGAATGTGACACTCATCATACCATGTGGGTTTGAATTAGTATTTCTCAATCTCCTCAAAAGTTGAGGACCCCACAGATCTTTCCAGAGTGATTTTGTTACCAATTTTATCAGTTATTTTAACTTCTTGGCCATTCTTGTTTGTGGGTATAATTTCAACAGATCCAGTTTGATTTGCAGCAGTGTTTTCAACTTGGTCATTTTTTTCTAAACCCTATGCCAAATTTTACATTGCTTTCAAGATGTTTTTCAAGAATAATCTCATAACCTTTGCAGGATTCCACCCATTTTTCACAAGTGATTTGGGTGGCTTCCAACTCCTTTTTGCATACTTGTTATTTTTCTATCATGGTCTGGAGTTGGTCCTTGGTTATGCTATGCTCTTGTTTGATGCTACAAATTTCATTCTCTTTTTCAGTAAATTTGATTTTCAGTTCTTTTAAAGACTTTTCAAATTGTTCTTCACCAGTTAATAACTTATCTCTAAGGTTTTCATTCACCTCCTTAATGTTTGCAAATGCTATGATGCATTTGTCTGAACAAAGGTTTTTAAGAACCTGGGGTGATACCTTAATTGCAGCCATCATGGCACAATCACACGTACCATCACTTTCTTCTTGAGCTTTCTCTTCTTTTTCACCTTGTTTCTTCTTTTCTTCTTCTTCAAACCAGGGGTCAGACAGTGGTTCCAACAGGGGTTCTGAACTTTCTCCCAGCAGTAATTCATCAGCAATAGCAGTAACCACTACTTCAGCAATTATATCCACTGTTTCATCACTTAACTGTCCTTCTTCAGTTTCCAGCCCTTCTGGTATAGAATCCAATGCTACAAAACATACATCATCACTAGAAACATTATTTTGAGCATAGAGTGCAAAATTTTCATCTCCTAACTCTTCAGGTAAGCTGCTCCAGTCAACAAGGCCTTGGGTGAAAAAGCTTTGCTGGTCTGGTTGAACCACTGCTGGTACAGCTTGTTGAGGTGCAACTTGTTGCACCTGAACCTGAGGAGCAGGGGACTGGACATACTGTATCTGAGGAACAGTGGTTTGAACATAGTGCACAGGAACAGGGGTTGCAGGGTGTGCATAGTGAGTAGTATTTACATGAGCAGCAGGGGCATATTGGGCATAATGCACAGTGTTTTGGTTATTTTGTGGTCTAGGATTTGAGCCAGGGTGTGTAATAATTAGTCCATTGGTTTGACTCCTGCACTCTCTAGCAAAATGACCTAACCTATTACACTTATAGCATTGTATCTTTGACTTATCCAACCCTACTTTTAAGTTCCCATGTAACCCTGGAAATTTTCTCCCTGTCCTTTTGTAAAGCTTGCTGGTTCTAACACTCAGCAATGCAAGTTGGTGCAAAATGTCCATTTCCTCTAAGTCAGTTGGATCAAAATGCTGCAGATCATTGAGTTCAAAGCACAGATTGTCAGAATTCTGGTTTTCACTACTAGCTGTAAAAGCATAGTTGTTTGAGTAAGAATCAAAGTTATTAAAGGCTCCACCAGCAGTTATGTCAATATAGTGATCATAACTCTGATCCTTACTACTACTAGATTCTTCCTGACCCAAAAGAGCTGTGCTGCCAAATGAATAATCATCTGCAACTTTTCCAAATTCTTGTAACTTATTTTTCTGGTTCAACTCCCTTTCATAGGTCAGGAGTCTACCATGAAGTTGGGTTAGGATCAGATCTTTGAACTCAACAGAGTTTCTGGTTACAAAAGCAATTGTGTCCCATTTTTCAGGAAGTGACCTTAAAAACCTGCTGGTTACAGTTGATTTAGGAAATTTAGTTTTAACAACCTTAAGTTCACTTATGAGACAACTAAATCGCTCAAACTGCTGTGTTAATGTTTCACCCTTAATGTGACAAAAGGTTTCATACTGTTGGTTCAGAATTTCCCTGTTATTTTCAATTACTTCTTCCGTTCCCCCAAACTGTTCCTTAAGTGCATCCCATAATTCCTTGGCACTGTTACAGTGTAACAGTCCAGCATAAATCTCATTTTGGTAGTGAAGATGCAACGATGCTAAATGCCTTGGCATCCAGTTCAATTTTCTGAAAATCTTGGTCAGTACAGTTTTCAATTTTCTTAGGAACAAAAACCTTTAGATCCTCAGCACTTGGCACCATTGGAACATGTGGTCCAAAGATAACCGACTTCCAACATCCAGTATTCTGTTGAACTAAGATGTGATTCATCCTTCGCTCAAAGATGTTGTATTCATTTCTCTTCAACATACGTGGTTTGAAGAGAGAACCAATGTTATTATTGATATCCTGTGGTTGTGAAGTCATCCTGGTTGTTTTACAGGCACTGATTAATCAACTTTGCTCGTGATTAACCCTTACTCTTTTTTTCAACGAAACAAACAATTAAAAGTATCAACGATTTTGAGCTGAACTTTTACGTCAAAATGATTGTTAGATCAAGTTTGATTGTCCATGTCACACCCTGACTTTTACGGAAGCGTGATTATGGTGTGACATTCTTAATACCATAGCATTCAATCATAAAAACGCTATATGATAAAACCATAAGATGTTCATCCATAAAAATTGAGTTTGAAAATACCACAACATACTTGTCTGAAACGTAGACTCCAAATTTAAGTTACAACCACAACATGTTTAAATGAGTTCACGAAGACTCAACAAAAGACCTTAAATAAAACCGAGTTTAGAAACATGTATCTCGTCCAGGAATAAGATACATCACCTAAACCCTACGACCTCGGATGACATCTTTTATTCATAACACAGCTTGAACATGCAAACACCCGCCAGATCCACTTAATTCCCTGAAATACATGTAGTTTAAAAACATCAACAAAAGTTGAGCGAGTTCATGTGTTCGTGTATATGTATGTATAAAACCTTTATAAATAGTGTATGTAAATTTGTGAATCCTGGTATGAAAGCAAACAAGGAAAAGATCACCAATGGTTTGCAAGGCCACTGATATGTGTGACGGCGTAGGAAGGCTCAAACCTAGCTAATTTGTACCGGGCTTCCGGCTGGAAGACATAGTCACCCTATGGGCCACCCTGGTCCTCATGGGTGTGGGCTCGCTACACCCAAATAGATCTATCACTCATGCCCCTCGGTCCTTATACGAGGATTAATGGTCTCAAGTATGCGCCTACCCATTCACATGATCTATGGTACTTTCCTAGGCTAACCACACCAATTGTAATTGTATGTAATCCTTTTGTAACATGTATTTCACCCCCGAAGTTAATAAACAAAACAGTTTAAAGAAAAGGGGGACATGAACTCACAGTCTTGCATCTTTAGTACTCGTACCTCAAATCTCTTCAGCCAACATGACTACCTACAATATGCTAACGTCTATTAGACAAACGGGTCGTGCCTTGTCTTAGAACTTACGTTTTTGAGTTACGTTTCTTTCATGTCTTTATTATTATTCCAAGTTATAATTACTTGTCAAAATATTTAATATTTCAACTTAAATTGTATTATAAGTTTTTTAATAATTGTTAACCAGTATCTTTGTAATAATACTTCTCAAGTATTTATACTTATATTTCTTTCCCAAGGATGGGGGGTATCTCATACATGTGTATTCATATTCTTGTATTTGTTAAGTATTATTATACTTAACTTCTGATTAATTATTCCGGAATAAACATCCATTATATATTCCCAAAATATATGTTTTATTACTTAGAAAAATTATTCATAATTTTTCTTTTGACAAAACTTATTTGTAGTTCCAAATTAATATATTTCTAAGTCTTACTTCAGAAAATATATATAAACTTATGTTATCTAAATACAATGTATTCCAAGAAAATACATATTTTTCCCAAAAATCATATATCTTCTAAATATTTCAAGAAAATGTATTTTTACTTCCCAAAAATAATATATTTTCTCTCCTTGTCGAAAATATGATGAAACTTGGTAATATTTACAAAAATCATATTTTCATTTCTTGTATCCAAAATATCATTTACCAAAAATATATTTTATAAGCACATTTTCCGGAATATTTTGGTAAGTTACATTTCTTAGTTCGGTTTCCCAATATTATATGTGTAACTTATATCTTTATTCCATGATATTTTTGGTATTATTTTGGATTGTGAATTCTTGGTATTTTGTTAAGTTATATTACTTTAACCCTAAAATAATATAACTATTTCACAAAGTATACAAATATTCACACAAGTGTCTTTAATATATATATATATATATTCTAAATATATATTTACCCATTTTTATTTATAAATACCAACCTCCAATATTTGTATTTTTGTAACAAAAATTATGGCAAAGTTTATATTGAAAAACTCATGCTCAAAATACACTTGTGAAAATTTTTTGAAAATATTTTTCTAAGTGTTTTTATTTTTAGAAAATTTTGCCATAGTTTCCCTTAAAAATAGAGGTGTCCATGCTATCAAAGCATATCATTTTCTTTTCAAAATTATCACAAACAATAAACAATCAACCCTAAACAACTTACACTTACCAAGTGCCAAAACATTGCTATTAACACTACAACATGAACTTGAACTTTTATAAAAACTTCTAGGAACTTGGTAGTATGTCTAGTAGGTTTAGTTACCCTTTAAAATGTGTTCACTTCTTTAAAAGCTTCATTCTTGAAAGATTTAGGTGTTTACAACTTGTAAACATGTTTTACAAAAACGTTTCTTTATGAAATCTTCTTGTTTCTCAAGTGTTTTTACACTTGTTTTATCACCAAAAATACTGTATGTTTAAGTAAGAACCAAATATATGTAAATCTTGTTATTTAACTTGGTTTCTTTAGAAAACTATTTTTGAAATCATCCCAGTTTATGTCTAGTAATCATGTTACATGTTTCATCGTTCATAAAATAATTTCCATACTTCAAGTTCATGAGAGACATAAAGTATGATGATCTTGGTCTTTGCCAAGATCATCACCTTAACTTACTAGATCATGTGTTAAATCACAATCTAGTAGGTTTCATATGATGTCTAACATCACTAACACAAATCATCAATCATCAAGAAGCAAATCAACACTAATCAACATGTATTCTCATGTTATTTAAGCTTATGTTAAAGGTTCATCTTCATGTTCAGTAGTGTTCTTCAAGATTAACAACATGTAACATCTTTTAACCAACTAAATATGAAGTAAAATCAAGTGACAAAGAGCTTACTACTAGCACAAGGGCTAGGGAAGAACACTAGAAGATTAAGGTGACAAATGTGGTGGATAAAAGCAAATGGAAGTGGTCCTTCAATCTCCAAGAGCTCCAAGCTTCTTTTGACACCTTCTTACACCTTATGATGAACTTGAAATGGATGAACAAGATTGAATGATGGTGGTGGTGTGGTGGATGTGGTTCGGCCGAGAGGGAAGCAAGGGAGGGAGGGAGAGAGAGGTGAAGGTGAAGTGTGGGTGATGATAATGAGAATGATGATCAAAGGTTATTACTTATAACCATATTTAGAGACTAACCAATGGATAATATGTCTCTAAAATTACCATACAAGATCTCTAATCAATCTTATAGGATCAAGCAAGATCATGGGGTGGGGCCATATTGGTGGCCGTCCACCACGGGGGGGGGGGGGGGGGTATTAGTTGTGGTTTAACGGAGGAACGAAAAGCAAGTTGCGCAGATGCGCTTGCTCTTCCTCAAGGCTATAAGCGAGTCGCAACAGATAGCTAATCTGCTGCTCCATAGTAAGAAAATGAACGTCGAAATCTGGGTATGGCAGAAGAGGAGCAGGTGGAGTCACAAAAGGTGACTGACAAGTACAAGGTGGAGGACGCGGAATCCTTTCTAGCTCCATGACTCTACGACATAACATCTCCTGCTGAAGCTGCAAGGACAGGAGTAGCTCATCCCTCGTGTAACCAGTGAAATGTGAAGGATGATATGGATCAGAAACTGGCATAGTGTTAGGCGAAAACCATATGAGTGGCTCGCCTGATGGTGCAGAAGTAGTAGCAGGTGTAAACTATGGCATGAAAGGAAATGCGGTTGATACGGGTGGAACATGGCTGGGCTGCTGACTGAATGGACATTCCCCTGGACAGGGTGGAGGGATATCCTGTAAGAATGTGATCGCCAGGTCAGTGCAGTGTATATCAGACACATGTGGGTGAAATGGGGCAACGTCAACAGGTGCAAGTGTAGGTACAGGTGGGGGAAAAACAGGCTCAACAAAAGGAGGCATATCATCATCCTCTATCCACCCATTTAGGGTGAATGCGTAACATGGATCTATCTGGTCAGCAAAAGGAGCATGGTCAACGGCTGCAGGGATCAGATCGGGTACAAGGGGTGCAACAACAAGTATGCCAACAGGTACATGGTCATGCTCAGGCAGAGGATCATGAGCAGGTATAAGCTCGGGTGCAAGTATAAGCTCAGGGTCGGCTGGTGCTAGCTCAAGATCAGCGGGTATCGGCTCGAGATTAGCGGGTGCATCAAAATGCTGATCGTTGGGAACAAAGTCAATCTCATGCTCAGGATCAATGTCAAGATCAAACTCGTCATCAAACTCAAAGTCCTGTGGAGGAACAGGTGCGACAGACATAGCTGTGTCATAATCAGAATCAGTGGGATAACGCTGCAATCCAAGTGCATGCAAAGTAGTGGATGACATAGACTCGAAAGAATCAGGACAAGAATGATCAGATGAAATCTCAACGATAGGAATCTCAATAAGTGGAACAACAATAGCATCATCAGCTGGAACTCCATCTCCCTGTGCAACATCAGGGGGACCATCGATGAAAAGATCGACATCATCGTTAGACAAAGCATCAAGAGGCAAATCCTCGAGAGGAAAAGCGGTAAGGGGCAAAGGATCAGGGATCGGAACAAGAAATGGATCCTCGTCGGGCAAACCATCAGCTAGCGGTATATGATCGCCAAAATCCGGCAAAGCAAAAGGCTGGAAATCATCATCATCGACACTCTCAGTGTCAGAAGTAAAAATCTCAGGGTCCTGGACAATCTCATCGTCCGACACAATGGCCATGGGGTCTATAGTATCTGACAGTCCACTCTCAGACGAGGACATGGTGTATGTAAATCATATTCACATATATCAACAATCATCAAATAAGCATGTAAGTAGTAACAATGTAAGCATGTATGCCTCCTAGTCCTCCTAGGCTATCCCACCCAGCCTCTCAAACTGAACTACCTAGTCTCTCAGACTAAACATTCCCAGTTTCTCAAACTGAATTACCCAGCCTCTCAGGCTGAACCTCCCAGTCTCTCAGACTGCCCCAACTAGTCTCTCAGACTAACTTCCCAGCCTCTCAGACTGAACCACCCAGTCTCTCAGACTGAATTATAAACATAAATTTTGAAATGTGATTTGTGTCTTTTATTTGTAAAAATGTTTGTTTCCTGGATCTGGGCGTTTTGTGTATCAATGAAAATATGTTATGAAAACATTTTCGTGAGAGCCCTAATGATCGTAGTCTAGACTCGAGAAAGAATCCTAGTTCGCTACGATCGAAGCTCTGATACCAAGCTGTCACACCCTGACTTTTGCGGAAGCATGATTATGGTGTGACTTTCTTAATACCATAGCATTCAATCATAACAACGCTATATGATAAAACCATAAGATGTTCATCCATAAAAATTAAGTTTGAAAATACCACAACATACTTGTCTGAAATGTAGACTCCACATTTAAGTTACAACCACAACATGTTTAAATGAGTTCACGAAGACTCAACAAAAGACCTTAAATAAAACCGAGTTTAGAAACATGTATCTCGCCCAGGAATATGATACATCTCCTAAACCCTACGACCTCAAATGACATCTTTTATTCATAACGCAGCTTGAACATGCAACCACCCGCCAGATCCACTTAATTCCCTGAAATACATGTAGTTTAAAAACATCAACAAAAGTTGAGCGAGTTCATGTGTTCGTGTATATGTGTGTATAAAACCTTTGTAAACAGATGTAAATTTGTAAATCTCGGTATGAAAGCAAACAAGGAAAAGATCACCAATGGTTTGCAAGGCCACTGATATGTGTGACGGCGTAGGAAGGCACAAACCTAGCTAATTTGTACCGGGCTTCCGGCTGGAAAACATAGTCACCCTATGGGCCACCCTGGTCCTCATGGGTGTGGGCTCGCTACACCCAAATAGATCTATCACTCATGCCCCTCGGTCCTTATACGAGGATTAATGGTCTCTAGTATGTGCCTACCCATTCACATGATCTATGGTACTTTCCTAGGCTAACCATACCAATTGTAATTGTATGTAATCCTTTTGTAACATGTATTTCACCCCCGAAATTAATAAACAAAACAGTTTAAAGAAAAGGGGAACATAAACTCACAGTCTTGCGTCTTCAGTACTCGTAACTCAAATCCCTTCAGCCAACACGACTACCTACAATGTGCTAGCGTCTATTAAACGAACGGGTCGTGCCTTGTCTTAGTACTTACGTTTTTGAGTTACGTTTCTTTTATGTCTTTATTATTATTCCAAGTTATAATTACTTGTCAAAATATTTAATATTTCAACTTAAATTGTATTATAAGTTTTGGAATAATTGTTAACCAATATCTTTGTAATAATACTTCTCAAGTATTTATACTTATATTTTCCTTCCCAAAGATGGGGGTATCTCATACATGTTTATTCATATTCATGTATTTGTTAAGTATTCTTATACTTAACTTCTGATTAATTATTCCGGAATAAACATCCATTATATATTCCCAAAATATATGTTTTATTACTTAGAAAAATTATTCATAATTTTTCTTTTGACAAAACTTATTTGTAGTTCCAAATTAATATATTTTCAAGTCTTACTTCAGAAAATATATATAAACTTATTTTATCCAAAAACAATGTATTACAAGAAAATATATATTTTTCCCAAAAATCATATATCTTCTAAATATTTCAAGAAAATATATTTTTACTTCCAAAAAATAATATATTTTCTCTCCTTGTCGAAAATATGATGAAACTTGGTAATATTTATAAAAATCATATTTTCATTTCTTGTATCCAAAATATCATTTACCAAAAATATATTTTATAAGCACATTTTCCGGAATATTTTGGTAAGTTACATTTCTTACTTCGGTTTCCCAATCTTATATGTGTAACTTATATCTTTATTCCATGATATTTTTGGTATTATTTTGGATTGTGAATTCTTGGTATTTTGTTAAGTTATATTACTTTAACCCTAAAATAATATAACTATTTCACAAAGTATAAAAATATTCACACAAGTGTCTTTAATATATATATATATATATATATATATATATATATATATATTTTAAATATATATTTACCCATTTTTATTTATAAAAACCAACCTCCAATATTTGTATTTTTGTAACAAAAATTATGGCCAAGTTTATATTGAAAAACTCATGCTCAAAATACACTTGTGAATATTTGTTTGAAAATATTTTTTTAAGTGTTTATATTTTTAGAAAATTTTGCCATAGTTTCCCTTAAAAATGGAGGTGTCCATGCTATCAAAGCATATTATTTTCTTTTCAAAATCATCACAAACAATAAACAATCAACCCTAAACAACTTACACTTACCAAGTGCCAAAACAATGCTATTTACACTACAACATGAACTTGAACTTTTATAAAAACTTGTAGGAACTTGGTAGTATGTCTAGTAGGTTTAGTTACCCTTTAAAATGTGTTCACTTCTTTAAAAACTTCATTCTTGAAAGATTTAGGTGTTTACAACTTGTAAACATGTTTTACAAAAACGTTTCTTTATGAAATCTTCTTGTTTCTCAAGTGTTTCTACACTTGTTTTATCACCAAAAATAGTGTATGTTTAAGTAAGAACCAAATCTATGTAAATTTTGTTACTTAACTTGGTTTCTTTGGAAAACTATTTTGAAATCATCCAAGTTTATGTCTAGTAATCATGTTACATGCTTCATCATTCATAAAATCATTTCCATACTTCAAGTTCATGAGAGACATAAAGTATGATGATCTTTTTCTTTCACAAGATCATCACCTTAACTTACTAGATCATGTGTTAAATCACAATCTAGTAGGTTTCATATGATGTCTAACATCACTAACACAAATCATCAATCATCAATAAGCAAATCAACACTAATCAACATGTATTCTCATGTTATTTAAGCTTATGTTAAAGGTTCATCTGCATGTTCATTAATGTTCTTCAAGATTAACAACATATAACATCTTTTAACCAACTAAATATGAAGTAAAATCAAGTGACAAAGAGCTTACTACTAGCACAAGGGCGAGGGATGAACACTAGAAGATGAAGGTGATAAATGTGGTGGATAAAAGCAAATGGAAGTGGTCCTTCAATCTCCAAGACTCCAAGCTTCTTTAGACACCTTCTTACACCTTGTGATGAACTTGAAATGGATGAACACGATTGAATGATGGTGGTGGTGGTGTGGTGGATGTGGTTCGGCCAAGAGGGAAGCAAGGGAGGGAGAAAGAGGTGAAGGTGAAGTGTGGGTGATGATAATGAGAATGATGATCAAAGGTTATTACTTATAACCATATTTAGAGACTAACCAATGGATAATATGTCTCTAAAAGTACCATACAAGATCTCTAATCAATCTTATAGGATCAAGCAAGATCATGGGGTGGGGCCACATTGGTGACTGTCCACCATGGGGGGGGGGGGGGGGTATTAGATATGGTTTAATGGTACGTTAGAGAATCTAGTAGGATTTCAAGTGATTTAGTTAGTGTTTTAAGTTAATATGATGTTATATAGTGTGTTAGGGTGTTCGGGGATCATAGCTAGCTCAGAAATAATAAAACAATGTTTCTAGTATAATTTTGGTGTTCCGGGTAATGTCCAGTTTTTCGGTTAGATACCGGTTCGTTAAAGTGTCAAACTATTCCGTTTAGTGTTCTTTATATGCCCTTTTGTGACACTTTTAATTCCCGACACTTAGGAAAGCATTCAGGACCATTTAGTTATATTTTTGCATGTTATCAGCTTGCTAAAAAGCTGATTTATGCAGATTTCTGCACTTTATGTGGGTTTTAGGCACTTTCCGGCACTTTATCTATCACCTAGAAAAGCAGTTTTGTGGTCCGTACTTCCCTACACACTATACTAGTGCAGTACTTGAATTATCGCTCATACTGGGTCTCAAAACACTGTCTGTCTATGTACTAGACCTCGTCAGCATTTTTCTGAGTTATCCGCTAACTGTGCTAAGTGCGCTTTGTGCATCATTTATGTTAATATGGTTTGCATGTAAAAGTGATATGACATTATGCAATGTGTGATGCACATGTAAGTATGATACAATAATCAGAAAGCAATTAATTGTAATTCACCACAGTCATTAAGCACTAATTAAGATTAATTAATTGTACGGATACCTGGATTTTTGACGGTTGTCACAGTCCAAGCTCTGATACCAATTGTTAGGATCTGAGTTTCTTAAGATTGTCCTTGTTTGATAATAATGAAGATGAAATAAGATTAAGTGCAGTGGAATTTAAATGGAACAAATTTTCAGCACACAATCAAAGAGAGAATTGTTTTCAACAAACATGTTTAACATGAAATCGAATGATTATATTTATTACAATCTTCAATTACAATGCATGCATGCATACAATCTCCCCCTCAGCCTGAGCTCACAGTGAATGTTCGTACAGAATGACTCTGTGATGAAGAGAGCTAATAGAACAGTACAGGGTACTGTTCTATTTATAGTACAGAACAAACCACTGTGGCATCGTTGCTGACGTCACCATGAAAGTGACATCTAACCTCCTAATAACCTCTAACAACTGATTACAATAAATGAATACAAATACTAGTCTAACTGTTGGTTCTTCATTCCACTACTTTATCCAAAGCAGTGCTTTGTGTCTTCAGCAGTACTTGAACCACAGCAGCATATTGAGCATCAGTGTTTGGTCTTCAACAGTCTTTGAATGAACAGCAGTCGATGTAGGTCAGCAGTTGTTGCAGAAGGCAGTACTTAGAGGGCATCAGATGTTAGGCCACATTCAAGGGGAAAGACTGATGCAAACAACTGCTTATTCTGGATCCATTGATCTGATCCAGTTTCGGCTTTAATCAACTGTTCCTTTGGTAGGGTTCAATCCCAACACGTTTTCTCAACAATATTTCAAAAACCGGTTATTTAAAAAGATTTATTTCAAATCTTTTCCAAACAAACTATGAACTCGCCAACTTTATGTTGATTTTTTGCATGTTTCTTTCTCAGGTTACATTTTCAAAACTATGGCACGCTTGGACTAGAAGAACCATGGGGATTCGAGTACTTAGCGGGCATTCATCTATAGAAGTCTTAGCTCGAATACTTCCGATGTGCAGTGAAGATACTATTCGGATCACACCCGACTCTGATGTAATTGATTTATCGGGGTGTGACAATTTCGACGATGATGATGATGATGGCAGTCGGGTATTCTTCTCCGGTAAGCCTTAGTCTTTTCTTTATATTTCTTTCTCAGATCGATTCTAGATCCATTTTCTCCAGGTTAGCATGTGATGTTCTAGGTGGTTCGTGAAGATGCCGACGGTGGTCAGTGGTGGCTGCTGGTTATTTTTGGTGTTCAGGTCAGGTTGTATCTCGGGTCACGGGTCAACGCCGGTTAAACA
This sequence comes from Helianthus tuberosus, assembly GCA_030545235.1. Lineage (NCBI taxonomy): Eukaryota > Viridiplantae > Streptophyta > Magnoliopsida > Asterales > Asteraceae > Helianthus > Helianthus tuberosus. The sequence goes on along the minus strand of CM060420.1, from coordinate 21,334,376 downwards.
TCAGATTTGGTTCTGTCACGGTTCGGTTCGGGTCAAATTTATTTTGGTTCAGTTTCGTGGAACGGTTCGGTTCGGGTTAGAATCAGAATACGGGTCAGATTTGGGTTCGGGTCAAATCGAGTCAACTCGGTCAACCCGGGTCAAACCCGGTCAACTCAGTCTGTGACAATTGGCAAAATTTTCGTGTAGCCGTACATTAATTAAACAGTAATTAGTGCTTTAATGATTGTGCTGTTTTAAATTAATGACATGAATGCTTTCTGATTATTGCATCACACATTGCATGATTTCAAATTATATTATTGCATGCAACACTTATTGATTCAAATGATGCACGAAACAAAGTTAGCACAGTTATCAGACAAATCAGATATTGCTGACGGGAGTTCAGTACTTAGACAGTTATGGTATTGAGACACAGAATGAGCCAGAAACCAATAGTTACACTAGTATAGTGTGTCGGAAAGTAAGGATCATAAAACCGCCTTCCTAGTGATAGTTTAAGTGCCGGAAAGTGCCAAAAACTCACCTAAACTACAGAATTCTGCAGAATTCAGTAAAAATCAGCATTTAAACAACTAAATATTATGCAGAATTATGGTTTAATGGTCCAGAATACCTTCCTAGGTGTTAGGAATCAAAACTGTCACAAAAGGAAACATAAAGCACACTAAACTGCATAGTTTAGCACCTTAACGAACGGGTAACCAACCGAACAACCGGACACTACCGAAACACCAAATTTTCACTAGAAACATTTTTTTTATCATTTCCAAGCTATTTATGGTCCCCGAACATCATACCACCTCATATAATGACATAACAACTTATAACACTAACTAAACATTAGATTTCAACCAAACTAACTACACCCCCCCCCCCCTCAATTTACGGTTACATGAAGGTGGCCCACCCTAGATTTCTTTGAATTGTTTATTTGATCTTGTGCGTCTCTTTTGAAACATAAAACACATTAGATAAACACAAGTTGGGAGGATTATGATATAAACCACAAGACCTTATCACAACTTCTCATTTCTAACAAAACACCACTCAACTCAACTCTCTTCCTCTCCCACTCACGGCCAAGATCAAGGAGTACCACCACCACCATTTTCATCTCATCTTCATCCATTCCCAAGTGATCATAAGGTGCTAGGAGCTTAACTAAGGAGCTAGGATCCATTGTTGATTGAAGGACCTCTGTCACAAGCTATTAACCACCAAGTTCATCATCATCTTCATCTTGAATCTCATCCCTAGCCTTGGCTAGTTGTAAGATCCTCCTAATCTCACTTTACATCTTGTTATGTTGGTTAATGTAACACCTCGCAAAATCTTGTCCAATATAATAAAGACACGTGTCATGAAGATTTATCGTATGATGAATTGATTTCGAATGACTAAAATTGTCAAACAATGTTAATATGTAAGTAAAAGAATCCAAAGTGTCAACATGCCATTCTTATGCCTCTGATTGACCTCACACGACGTTCGTATTCTTTAATGAATAAATTGTCGGACATAGAAAGTCGTTTATGCTTAAAATAAGGATTCCACGAAGCATAGGGGTTAAAGGTGTCAACATGTTAAATGTTACCTCTGAGTTACCATTGGACGAACCTGAGGCTTCGTAATATTCAAATATACTCCCAAGGATAAGTGATATCAGTTTCACATGGTTTTGAGATCGATATGTAAGCTTTCAAGACTTTGGGTGAAAAATGTCAATGTGACGAAACTTATGTTTTAGGTGATCTTTTAACAAAATCGGGCCTAACGAAGTTTGGTTATACTCCCATGAACCTCTTCAAACTAACTACAAGGGCCTTATATGCCAAAAATGAAGTTAAATAAAGTTACAAAGGACCAGGAACTGAAACTGTCAAAGCTGAAACAATTTTCACCTGAGCAGACGGTTGTAGCGGCCCGCGTAGACTCCCTTTGAGTCTTACGCGGCCCGTGTAAAAGGTGCCAGCGACTTTTTTTTGGATAGCTGCATGTTGCAGCTTGTCCACCGCCTTTGCATGATAGTTTTTCGATACCAGGTCCTGTGCAACTGGTTTTACTGCCCTAGGGACACTTGTAAACATCTGAATTTCCCCCAGGTGCATGTGGATTGATCTTGGAAGCTTTGAATTCCTATATAAGGGGTCCTTGTTTGCATTAGAACTTGCATACTTTCAAAATATTCACTCAAACTCACTCCTTGAAGCCTCCTAGAGCTAAAGGAAGCTTTCTCAAGTTCCAAATTCGTGCTAAGGACTCTAGTAAGTGTTCTTAGCTTCCTTAGTTTAAGTTTTATTAGCTTAATGACCGAAAGTCAAAGTTAGCGTAATTAAGATTTGACTTAGTGATTAATCACAAACGGTACAGCCATTATTCAAATTGAAAGTGGCTATGTGTTGGTAATTATGTAGGTGTTAAACCCTTAAAAGGGCACCTTCAAATTATCACGTTATCTCAGTCAATTGTCGGGTCAAACTTATTAACAAAAAGTCAAACGGGTCAGTTTTTGCATAATAATTCATAACTGATAATGCTGAAGTTATGGGTCATGTTTTAACACTTAAATAACTTGGTAAATAATATAAGAACATGTTTAGGCATGTTCAACCCGACAATTCTGAGTTTAGGCTCAGTTCGTAACCGAAAGTCGCAAAAGTAGACTTTTTCTATGACTTTCAGTTCTGACCCGATTTAGCTTAGTTTAGATAATTATGTAGGTGTTAAACCCTTAAAAGGGCACCTTCAAATTATCACGTTATCTCAGTCAATTGTCGGGTCAAACTTATTAACAAAAAGTCAAACGGGTCAGTTTTTGCATAATAATTCATAACTGATAATGCTGAAGTTATGGGTCATGTTTTAACACTTAAATAACTTGGTAAATAATATAAGAACATGTTTAGGCATGTTCAACCTAACAATTCTGAGTTTAGGCTTAGTTCGTAACCGAAAGTCACAAAAGTAGACTTTTTCTTTGACTTTCAGTTCTGACCCGATTTAGCTTAGTTTAGATATGCCATAGGGTCCCTTTAGGACCATATTACATGTTAGTATAACCCTCTGAGATTATACTATATGGTTCCTTTGAAGTCTGAATCATTTGCATGTTTCCGTTAAATGCTTAAATGTTGACCATTATGCCCTTTTATCATTAAAACGAGATTTTTAAAAATATGAGAGGACAAAAACCTTTGTTACTGATTTATAAGCATGTCCTAAAAATTTGACATCAGTTCATGGTCTAAAATAGAAGTTATTCACGATATCGTAAAATGAAAGTTTTTATTAATTAAATGGCATTTTTAGTAAATCATACTTAAACCCAAATTTTAGCACCAAACTTTCTACCCTCTGATTTAATATAATATTTAGGGATTTTTGGAATTTTTTTTCAAATTTTATACTGATTATATTATAGAGTTCTAGTGTAAATTCGGTATTGACGAAACTGCCATTTTCTTTGATAAAATGAGTTTTACAAAACATTTTGATACCAAACCTTTTCCTACTGATTTCATATATTAAATAAAATATTTTAAATAGTTGAGACTGATAAAAATCTCAGATTTCCTTCAATAACCCGAATACCGACTTTTACACTTATTAAACGCATAGTATGGATTAAAACTATAATTAACACCTAAGACTTATTACCTACTGATATTATAAGCAATTTTTTATAGTAAGTAAAAGTTTTGAACTCAGATTTCCAAATTTGACCCTTCTAGCATATGTGAAATGACCAAAATGCCCATACGGTGCATAGTTTGGCCATAAATGATAAATTTCACATATATATAATATCTTACTGATATAACTTGTTAAAATAACTATTTTTACTGATTATTTTAGACCAGAACCTCATATTTCTATTTAACCTCTTTTATAAACTTTAAAATGACCAAAATACCCTTACGGGGCTTAAATTAGTTTGAAATTCCTTTTGGGTCTAATGAAAGGTATCCTACTAATATCATAACATATTTAAAGCATATTAACTTCTGTAACCTGTAGATGAGTCATTTGGTTACCCGTTATGTGTTTTTGCGTTCGGTACGGTTTATGTAACTAGTTTGCATGAATTAACCGAAACTGGTCAAACCTTATCATTTTTACTTCCAAATCCAGAATGTGTTTAGTTTACTCATTTTATACAAGTCTTCATACTTGTCGGGTCTAAATCACATTCTAATCAAGTGTTCGCTTAATCTTGCGTTTTGAACCGTAAACCTTTCATTAAAACTAACCGGTCTAAGTTTAAACTTAAGTAAGACACGAAAGCAATCTAATAGGTTATTAAAACCTTCGTTCCAGATTAGGAGCCCAGTAAAAGCTACATGTGCTTGCTGATTGATATACGGCTGAGAATAAAATTATATTTTAGCTCAGGTAAATACTTTTAACTTATTTTCCCTTATACGGGTTTGGGATACGGTAAATTATTACCGCTTGGTCGGGTATTGAATCTTTAATCGATTATTGGTTAAATCATTGAGATAACCCGTTTTAATCTGTTTTGTTTGATTCAATGCCTTTGGTGGGTTAATGACCGTGTCCTGGATATCCTCGGCTCATTCATTGAAATGGCCACGACTTAAGCACAGGGTGTAGGCATACACCTGACAGTTGCGTATGTAAAAGATATAACCACTCGTTGAGGATAAGTCGCCGTGGGATTATATTAGTGGTGTGTCTATTAAATAAAGAGTCTTGCAAGCTTTTGATGCTTAAAATCTGTTGAACCATATTTCTTTCTATTTTAGATCCGCCCGTGGATCCACTAACAATCCGTTTTGTAATTTTTTATTATACTTTCAACTCGGTGTGTATAAATTACTTTTAGACTTCCGTTGTGCGTTAAACTGTGATTAATTGACTATGATGATATCAACTACGTCACAATACTCCACACCGGGCCCACCGGTAATATGTGGAAATATCAGGGTGTGACAGTTAAGAGCATATGCAAATCACTAATCATGAAGAACATTAAAGATCAAGAACATAATCTTTAACATAAAGCTCTGAATCATCATGAACTATGTTGTTTAAGTGTTTGTATGCTTCTTGATTGTTGATTGTTTGTGTTCATGATGTTAAACATCATATGAAACTTGCTAGATTGTGATTAAACACATGATCTAGCAAGATGAGAGGATGATCTTGTGAAAAACCAAGATGATCATACTTTATGTAACCATGAACTTGAAGTATGAAGTGTTTTCTTGAATGATGATGATCAAAGTATAATATAAATCATGTAAGTGAATGATTTCAAAATTAGTTTTCTAAAGAAAGTAAGTTAAATTACAAGATTTACATAAGAAAGGTTTTTAAAGAAACTAATCACATTTCTAGTGTTAAAACAAGTGTAGAAACATGTTATTAACAAGAAAAATTCAAGAAGAAATATTTTTAGAAAATCAAGTTACAAGTTGTGAAAGTCTAAAATTTGCAAGAATGTGATTTATAAATAAACATGGTCTTCTGAAAACGATGATGAATTCAAATGGGTTCTTTTTCTTCAAGTTTGAAGATAGAAAGGGAATGGACGCTGTTCTTGAAGGGGGTCCTTGGATGATCCGTAACAAACCTATGTTTCTCAACATTTGGTCCCCTACAAACACCCTTAAAAAAGAAGAGTTTAAAAAGGTTGCAGTTTGGGTGAAATTGCATGACGTCCCTCTAGTGGCTTATTCTGATGATGGGTTAAGCATGCTGGCTTCAAAAATTGGATCTCCTGTGCGGCTGGATTCGTATACTATTGATATGTGTAATGAGGCTTGGGGACGGAGCAGCTATGCTAGGGCTCTCATTGAAATATCAGCTGATCAGGATTTGAAAGGCACTATAACCATGGCTATTCCTGAATTGGATGGAAACAAATATGTTACGGAGACTATTCGGGTGGAGTATGAATGGGAACTTCCGAGATGTGCTCACTGCTGTGTGTTTGGGCATGACTCTGAGGAATGCCCTACACGTATTGGCTCAACATCCAAACCTCCTACTAACAGGCCAAAAGTAGACGAGGATGGTTTCACTGAAGTTCCGGTTAAGAAGAGTGCAAAGAAGAATGGCTTTCAAGTTAATAACCAGAAGCCTAAATTTGAGTACAGACCGGTGGATAGGAAGAAAAAGGCCGTTGCTACTCAGCAGGTTTCTACTTCCCATAAAATCCAAACTCATAATCCGTTTTCTGCGCTCGATTGTGTTGGGGGACGTGGTGGTTCAACTCAAGGGAGAAATAAAGGGGGTAGACAGATTCATGTGGATTTAGATGAGGACGGGGTTGAAGTTGTCTATGATGAAACCAATGAGTCTATGAATTCGGGTACATATCCTTCGTCTTCTAGAACAGGGGCAAGCACCTCTTCCACAAAGATCTCCAATGGTTAGTTTGTCTTTGGTTCGTCTAAAGGGGCTGCCGTTTCGTGGCAACTTCATTTTCGATGATGGGGAAAATACTCTTTGAAGGATTGTAAAACTAACAAGTTAAAATATATTATTTTAACAAATATTCCAATAATTAATAAATATAATTTAAGTTAAAATATTTAATATTTTAACAAATAATTATATACTTTGGAATAATATTATAACACCAAGAAATGTAACTCAAAGATACTAAATAAGACAAAAGTTAAGGCACGACCCATCCGTCTAATTAACCATAGCACGTGTGTAGGTAGTCGTGCGACTGAAGGAAAGCTTTGAGTTACCGAGTTATGAGACGCAAGACTGTGAGTTCATGTCCCCCTTTTCTTTTAACTGTTTTCGGTTTTATAACTTCAGGGGTGAAATAAATGTTACAAATGATACAATGATTACAAATGGTATGGTTAGCTAAGGAAAATACTTTAAGATCATGTGAATGGGTAGGCGTTAACTTGAGACCATTAATCCTTGTTTAAGGACCAAGGGGCATAAGTGATAGATCTATTTGGGTGTTGTGAGCCTAACCCATGGGTCCGTGAGTTGACCGCATGTGGTGACTATGTCGTTCCAGCCGGGAGGCCCGGTATGAAATACGCAAAGGATTGAGCCTTCCTACACCGTTGCACACATATTAATGACCTTGCAAATCCTTAATTGATCTGTTCCTTGTTGCTTTCATACCGGGGTTTAAAAATATATACATACTATGGTTACAAAGTTTATTACGAGCTCACATACAAAACACATGAACTCCCTCAACTTTTGTTGATGTTTTCAAACTACATGTATTTCCGGAAATTGATTGTGGATCTGGCGGGCATTCAAGAATTTCAAGTTGTGTCTTCAAATAAATGATGTCATCCAGTACTAAAGGGTTTGAATCGTGTGTTTTATCCTTAATGGGATACATGGTTCAAATCCTCGTTTTAATTAGAGTCTTTTGTGTCTTGTCCTTATGGAACTTTAACAATTTGGATGGTTTGTATTATGATGTTGAAGTCTTGGATTTCTATTAAACAATGTTGTTAATATTAGTTTGAAACTTAATTATGGATGAACATCATGGTTTCTATCATATAGTTGTTTGTTATGGTTGAATGCAATGATATTAAGCAAGTCACACATAATCATGCTTCCGCAAAAGTCAGGGTGTGACAGTTCGGTATCAGAGCTTCGATTGTAGCGAACTAGGATTCTTTCTCGAGTCTAGACTAGAATCCTTAGGGCTCTCTCACGAAAATATTTTTACAACATGTTTTCATTGCATACACAAAACGCCAAGATCCATGGAACAAACGATTTTACAAAAAGGAAAAACAAGAAACGAAATGCAAGGTCACATGGTGGTTTAGTCTGCACGGGGTAGACTAGGAAAGATAGAAAAGTTTCATGAGGGATAATGTGAATACATGATTACATGATAAATTGTCTTTGTTTGCATATACTGACTGTTAGTGGTTAATATATGTGCACATGTTATGAATACTATGTTACAGGCACACATGTCATCCTCAGAGAGTGGGTTGTCTGATGCCCACGACCCGATGGCAGTCATTTCGGACGACAAGATGATGCCCGAGCTAGAGATATTTACGACGAACACCGAGAGTGATCCCGATATGTTGTCCGAGGACGACTTCCAGCCGTTCGCGCTACCAGATTTTGGCGATGATTCACCTATTGCTAATGGTTTCCCTGTCGAGGATCCCTTTGACATTCCTGCTCCAGTCCATGATCACCTCATCATTGGTCACCCCGATGGTTAGCACATTGTGGCTCCGATCCTCGTTGCCGTTCCTCTTGTGGTCAACCCTCCCGAGGATTGGCCATTCGATGACTTGTTTGATGACGACGTCTATTTGTTGGTAGATGGTCCCCCAGCTGACGCCCAGGGCGACGGGGAAATTGATGAGGATGTTGTTGATGTCCCACCTCCTGCTATTCCTATCATTGAATTGTCTTCTGATTCCAGCCTACATTCGGTTTCAGACTCCTTTGAGTCTGTGACTTCTTCAGCATTACGGGCGGCCAGATTGCAGCTTTTTGCTACTGACTCCAACGACGACACCACTATGTCTGCTGCATCATCCCCTGCTCGTGACCCCACACCTCCACATGATCCAGAGCCTGCCCCAGAGCTAGCTCCTGTGCCTTTTGGTCATCCTGATGTTGCACCTATTGAACCTGAGCCGATTCCTGATCATGACCATGTTCCGTTTGGATTACCAGATATTGCACCTCTTATTCCCGACCCAGTTCCTACACCTGTTGATTTTCCTCTTACTAAGCCATTCATTCCCCCACCTCCACCCGCTGATGTTGCTCCTCTCCCTTCTGTAGAGTCTGATGTTGACCACACTGATTTCCCGATTGTTTTCTTACAGGACATCCCTGCACCCTATCCAGGGGAAGGCACTTCGGGCTAGCCCCCGAGTTATGACCCTTTTGCTTCAGCAGCTTTACCTCTAATTCCACAGACGACACCTTTCACTCCCTTCACATCTGCACCGCTTGACGAGCCATTCTGATGGTTCCCACCATACACTATGCCGATCTCAGACCCTTATAATCCCTCACATTTTGGAGGCTACACACGAGCTGAGTTGCTTTTGTCGTTGCAGTTGCAGTTTGAGATCTTGAGTCGTAGGGTTTTGGAGTTAGAGTTCGGCGAGGTTGCCCAACAGTCACCCTGTCCCTGTCAGACTACTTTTGTTCCTCTATATTAATCTCCATCTCCTATTGCACCCTTTCAGGGTTATGATGCTCGTTTCCTTAATGTCGAGCATCAGATCAGCTATTTGCTTCGGCGTGTCTACGAGCTCGAGGAGGAGCTTGCGCATGTTCACAGCTTGCTTTTCTTCCCTCCTCCTCCACCTCCACCATCAGCATAGTAGGTTTTTGGTTTATGCAGATGCATTACTTTTGGTGAGAGCACTACTATTGAGCCGAGATTGTGAAGACTTTTGAAGACCACTTTTTGATTATGTGATTTTTGTTTATCGACAGACTCATTTGACATGGGTAGTGTGACCCTATATGTGATACACTTGTAAACAATGTGATTTGTGGTTGTTAACTAATGAAAGCTCAATCGTCATGTTCTCACTAAACACATTGTTAGGTTACAAATTTATGCTATGATTGTGTTGTTGCATGATTATTGATATGATGATTGCTTATATATATGTACATACGACCTCTAGACAATTAGTTATTTATTAGAAGGAGAATGCCTCCTCGAAGGAACAATCAACTACCCATGAACGAGGCAGAACTACAAGAGCGCATCTCACAGGCCATCGCACAGCACGAGGCCTTTCGCTCCAAACACAGCGGAGGTACCTCAGGGAATAACACACCTAACAGTAATGTTTAGTCACCTAAGACACATTACAATACGTTTGGACATTTCTAAGTGTGCTTTGCTAATGCTTACTGTGAATGATGTTGCTTGTGTACAGGCTGTACCTATAAGCAGTTTTTGGACTACAAGCCCCTGAATTTCGACGGCACTGGGGGTGCCGTAGCCTTTGTGCGCTGGGTTGAGAAGACGGATTCTGTTTTAAGGATGAGTAAATGTGCTCAAGATCATCAGGTCACGTACACTTCTGGACTGTTTCTAGATGGGGCGTTGCGTGGTGGAATCTTCAGGTCCAGACTTTGGGTGAAGGTGCTGCGTATGCAATGACGTGGGATGAATTGAAGGAATTGATGCGTAAGAAGTATTGTTCCCGAGCAGAAATTCAGAAGTTGGAAACTGAATTCTGGAACTTGAAAATGGAAGGTCCAAAGGTGGCTGAGTATGTGCAGAGATTTCATAATTTGTCTCGAGTTGTCCCTTACTTGGTAGAACCGGAGTTTAAGAGGATTGAACGTTTCATCTAGGGTTTGGCACCTCAGATTCTGAGCATGGTGACAGCTTTTAAGCCTCCAACAATTACCGAGGCCATTGACTTGTGTGTGGCGCTTACTAAAGAAGCAGTTAGGTTGGGCAAGTTTTGGATTTCTGAAACAAATAAAAAAGAGACTCATGTAGAGTCGTCCGAAGATAACAAGAGAAAGTTCATTAACTTCAAGAAGGGTACCCAAGTGAACAAAAACAGGGCTAACAAGCGGAGAGATGCTAACCAGCCAGCCGAGGTCAGGACTGGTGTTGCAAACACCGAGCCCAAAGTAAAGGGGTATATGGGCACTCTGCCCAAGTGTGATATTTGTCAGCATCATTACACCGGACGATGTAGGTATGGGAGATGTGAGAACTGTGGCAAGGTAGGGCATGCCAGGGAGGCGTGCTAGTATGGTGTTGGATGAAGAAATGGAGGACCAGGTGGAAATGGTAACGGAAACTGTAGTGGTAATGGTAATGGGAATCAGACTGGGAATCGCAATCAGGGAGAAAATGGTAATTTCGACGGAAACGGGAATCGTGTTGGTTTTGGAAATCAAGTTGGTAATGGAAACCGTGGTGGAAACAACAACAACAATTAGGGCGGAAACGGAAATGACAATGGACGCGGTCAAGGTTGCTTTGGTTGTGGTGAAATGGGGCACTTTCAGCGGGATTGCCCAAAGAATAACCAAGCTCGTGGAAGAGTGTTTAACATCGGAGATAGGGAAGCACGCCAGGATCCGAACGTGGTTACTGGTACGTTCCTGATTAATCAACATTATGCATCTGTGTTGTTTGATACTGGTGTCGATTTTAGCTTCGTATCTCTAGAATTTAAGAATATACTTGGTTTAGTAGCAAGTAAGTTAGACGTCCCATACTCGATAGGACTGGCTAATGGAAAACTAGTAGAAGCCAATGGTGTGATTAGAGGTTGTGTTATTGAGCTTGGAGAGCGTGAGTTTCGATAGATCTTTTGCCAGTTGAATTGGGAAGCTTCGACATCGTAGTTGGGATGGATTGGTTGTCGAGTAATCGTGTAGATATTGTGTGCTGTGAGAAGATCATTCGTATTCTAGTAGCAAGTGAAGAGACGATTATGATACACGGAGAGAAGCATGATACTTCTCTGCGGATTATTAGTTGTTTGAAAGCACGGAAGTTCCTACGTAAAGGATGTGTTGCCTTCTTAGCTCATGTCGTTGATAAAGAGGCCGAAGAACCGAAGCTCGAAGATATCCCTGTGGTAAGGGAATATCCAGAAGTCTTCCCCGAAGACTTGCCAGGATTACCTCCTCAACGACAAGTCGACTTCCACATTGCCTTGGTTCCAGGCACCGCGCCTGTAGCCAAGGCCCCTTATCGACTTGCGCCTTCAGAGATGCAAGAGTTATCAACGCAGCTTCAGGAGTTATTGGATAAGGGATTCATAAGGCCGAGCCTCTCGCCTTGGGGAGCCCTAGTATTGTTAGTCAAAAAGAAAGATGGTAGTTTCCGTATATGCATCGACTACCGGGAGCTAACAAGTTAACCATCAAGAATCGGTATCCCTTGCCGATGATTGATGTTTTATTCGACCAACTTCAGGGATCAAGCTACTATTCCAAGATCGATCTTCGATCAGGTTATCCCCAGCTGTGGATTCAAGAAGAAAGTATACCAAATACTGCCTTTAGAACTCGTTATGGACATTACGAGTTTCTAGTGATGCCATTTGGGTTAACTAATGCGTCGGGAGTATTAATGGATTTGATGAACTGGGTATGCAAGCCATATCTTGATAAATTTGTGATCGTGTTTATCGACGATATTTTGATCTATTCACTAACTAAGGAAGATCATGAGCAATACCTCACAGCCATCCTAGAGATACTAAAGAAGGAAAAGCTCTACGTTAAGTTCTCGAAGTGTGAGTTTTGGATCGTGAAGTGAAGTTCCTCGGTCACGTGGAAAACGATAATTGTATTCATGTGGATCCCACAAAGATCGAGGCAATCAAGAACTGGGAAACTCCGAAGACACCGACCGAGATCTAACAGTTTTTGGGTTTAGCAGGGTATTATCGCAGGTTCATTGAGGTTTTCTCCAAGATAGCTCAACCGTTGACCTGCCTTACTCAAAAGGACAAGAAGTATGAATGGGGAAGCTTTTCTGCTGCTCAAGAACAAGCTATGCAATGCACCTATATTATCCCTACCCGAAGGCACCGACGACTTCGTGGTATATTGTGACGCCTCGCGTCAGGGTTTGGGGTGCGTGCTCATCCAACCCCAAAAGGTTATCACTTATGCTTCACGCCAACTGAAGGCCAATGAGAAGAACTGATGTATGTAAAATGCAACATATAAATTACATCAAATGAGGCATAAAACTAACCCTTTTTAAGTACTAATATTGGAAAAAGAGTGTTTTTGTCTTCCTTTTGTATTTTCAGGATTAAATGAGCTCAAAAACGCAAAAGAAGCAAAAAGACAGCTAAATCCAACATAAATACAAGAAAAGGAATATTAGTGGACTGCCCGACCCCTCAACGGCACCTTCCAAAGCAAAGTAGAGAAATCAGAAGACTGAACACGCCCCGTGCTCAGCCAGCACGGGGTCGTGCCCAAGAAGCAGCAGAAAAGACAAACCTATAGAAGCTTCTATTGCCCACCACGGGCCGTGCTCAGCGGACACGGGGGCGTGTCGAAAGTACAGCAGGCGCATTTATTGTAATTGCGAATTACAATTAATGAGGAGAGAGATTGTCAGACGGACACGGGGCCGTGCCCAGCGGACACGGGGCCGTGCCCAGCTCTCTGTTCAGCCTATAAATAGGAGTGCTTGGATTCATTTCATCTCATCCCTTGGCACACCACCTCTCTCACACTTCATCCACCACCCACCACCATCACAACACCATCATCCACCACCATCATCCATTGTCCATCGTAGAGTGTGTGAGTCGTCTCGGGATCCAAGATTGATCGTAAGAGTTCTTGACAATCAAGGCCATGTTTGCCTAAGTCTCTTACATCAGTTGGTGAAGAAAAAGTGTCTAGTATAATACTTTTTATTTCTAATCTTTTGCACTTTTTATTTGGTTTTGTATTAATGACTTTAATAACTAGTTACTTATGTTGAAGGTGATCTTTCCTTATCGTTTGTCCGTGGTGTCTTGGCATTATTTTACTGTCTATATAAAATAAAGGATTTTCACCATTCATATCTCCACGGTCTATATGGAGATATGTTGGCTACCTGGTCGGGGGTTAAGGGAACGGTTTGGTAAAGGTCTTGCCATTGTTCAGCGTTTAGAGGTCCTGCAATGGACCTGGGTCAAATTTAGTAGGACCTCCTTCAATACTTCACGGTATTGGATGGCGGGGGTCCAAACTCTTTGATCCCCTCATAAGTTAACTACTATTAATACTATAACCCGGCTATTTAGGACTGTATCCCTGCTGACTCAGACTACTTAGCCGAGGGTAACGTCACCGCCAAAAGCGGGGCCTACCACAATACTGCATTAATAACTTAATTCATTATCTTCCAATAATCCACCCTTTTAGGATTGTATCCCTGCTGACTCAAACTACTAGGGTGAGGGTAACGTCACCTTCAAAAGAGGGGCCTACTACAATAACTAAGATAATCTCTTAATTATGTGCAAAAGTGCGAAAATAATCAAAGGTTATACTAGATACGAGTCGGAACCAAGTGATTCATCTTGTCTATCTGTTTTTCTTTTATTTTTATTTTCAGCATTTTAGTTAGTTTTTAATTTTCTTAGTTTAAAACATTTTTCTAAACTTTTATTTTGGTTAGACGTTGAGGATAAACCGGTACTAAAAGCTCTTGTGTCCTTGGACGACCTCGGTATCTTACCAACGCTATACTACACTCAACGATGGGTGCACTTGCCCATATGTGTGTTTAGTGTTAGTGAAATATCGTGTTTTATAAATTTAAAACTTGGCTAAAATAAGTGTTAAAAAGGGCTTAAAATATACACCTAAAATAAGTAACACTTCGCACGCATCAAGTTTTTGGCGCCGCTGCCGGGGACACAAGGATTTTAAGAAAGTTAGGAATCAACGGCCTAATCATTTTTTATTTTTTTTTAGGTTTTTTCTTAGTTTTTCAGCTTCTGCAGAGCTCAGCACGGGCCGTGCCCGCTGAACACGCCCCCGTGCTCAATCATTGGAACTGGCAATCCTGTTTTACATCAGACAGTAAGCTGAACACGGGGCCGTGCCCACTCAACACGTCCCCGTGCCCAAGTTTCAGTTACTGAAAACAGAACCGTTAGATCCCGGCGGTTGGTAATTTCTGACATAAACATGAGTGATAGTAATTATTTTTACTTTCGGCACTCTTATGGTACGTGGTGTCAATTATGTGGTGGCGAACATGAAGAAGTAAAATGCTACTTCCTAAATTATAGGCCCCACTACATGGACCCACCAACTTCTCACAACCTTAAGAGGGGCGAAAGTAAAAATAAGCACTATTTCTCCCTCGAATGCGCCCAGCCAGATATTCTAGGGGAAATGCTCCTTGACGAGTTATTTCAACTAGAAGAGCTAATTCTGAAATGGTTAGAAGAGCTTGGGAAGGATTTTATTGATCAACCCCAAGACGATACCCTTGAAGAAATGTTGGAACCGCATTCCGACAACCTCGTTGCTCCCGAAAATACCTTCGTACCTAGCAAAGACTTGGACGATAGTCGTCCCTGTGTCGATTGTGCCGTGAAGGACTCTCCATCGACTTCGTTCGGTGCATACATAGACCTGAGCGATTCGGCATACACCTTCTTTAACAAGAGCCCGGGAAAGGGTTGGACTTGTCCACCTAGAATGAAAATAGGAATTACCCTCACCGACAACCTCTTGCGTTCTCGCCTTAGTCTAGGACAATTAAGGTATCTTAGGCACTTTGGGGTTGTTCCAACCAGTCAGGAGCCACCCGATACTAACAAGTTCCTTAAAAAACTAGACAACTTCATAAAACAGTCCCTAGACACGGGGCCGTGCCCAGCCAACACGCACCCGTGTCCATCGAAAGATTCCATTCTGATCAGTACGTCAGAATACGGACAAACTGTGTCAGAACTCCACCTGCACACGGGGCCGTGTCCACTGAACACGGGGCCGTGTCCAGGATGCTGTCATTTTTTATAAATGCAGCCAAGAATTCTGCACATTTGGGCCAACTTGGGACATAGATTTGCAGGAATCTTCTCTCAAACTATCCTAGGTAAGTCTAAAAGAAGGTTCCAACAACCCATCTTGTCCTTTCCTCTTTTAGCCATTTCCTTCTTCTCCATCTTTCTCCAAGAGCTACCATTGAAAGTTTGGAATTCCTCCAACTCTATGGTAGGGATAAATGAGTTTTGTTCAAAGAATCTTGGTAAAAACATGTTATGAAACATTGTTTTAAGTTATTAGTAGCTAAAAAGGCCCCACAAGTTCAGAAAATAACTTAAAAATCCAAGTTTCCTTGTTCTGAAACTCTGCAGAAAGATAAACACGGGGCCGTGCTCAGTGAGCACGGGGCCGTGTCCGGTCACTGTTTCATTAAATAAACTATTTTTAGTTTATTTTTCATAGGATGTCGAGTGAAAACAGCGAAACATCTTCTGTGCATTCGTCAAACAGCCGAAGAGGAAGAAGACCCTCCATTGAAGCTACACTTGTGCACTATGTGATAGCATTAAGGGAGGCTCTCGACGAAATGACTTCAGTAGAGGAGGTCCTAATCGACCGTATTAACGATCTTACGATGGGACTTGAAAGCAGCTTCCAAGAAATTAACCTCTTGCACCAGAGGTTAAATATTCTTGTAGCACCTCCAATGGAACCAGTCCTTCCTCAACAGGATTGGAACCTGGCACTCGGAATCAACAACCCTACCGGGTGGGAAGACTTTCCGGCGGAACCTCCCGTGGAACACCAACAAGAGATCCCGGTGGAAGTTGAAACTCCTCAAACTAATGCCAATGAGCCTTCTTTTCTCCTTCCAAGGGAGGTGGAAGAATGGCTCGCCGACACTTGAGGAGAACCGCACGCGGAAGAAGGAGTTCAAAAAGGCCTTGTTTAACCAAGATTAATTACTTCTTGGAAATTTTGCTAATTAAAATAAAGTAAAGGCTAGGACTCCATGGTTTGTTATTTCTTTGTTTTATCTAGTTTAATTTAGGACTATGTAAGTTCTCTCTATGATGAAATGAAATGATGGTTTTAAGGTTTGGATGGTTTGTAATGAATAAAACACACGCATGGTGGAAAAGGATGAAAAGGGGAACGAGAAAAATGAACCCATGCACAAGAACAAGGCAACCCGACAATTCTCAACATTTCAGAAGGTTCAACACGGGCCGTGCCCAACCAACACGGCCCCGTGCTGAGCACCCTGCAGAAAACGCCCAGTTCAGGTAACTGGACACGGGCCGTGTTCACCCAACACGCCCCCGTGTCCAGGCTTCTGTTTCTCTTGTTTTAATTCTGTTACTGGCACTTGAACACGGGGCCGTGCCCGGACAACACGGGGCCGTGTTCAGTGCCCAGTAACACAAATTTTTGCTTTTTAAACACTATTTTACACATCTAATCAACCTAAAAATTTATTTTTGGGACACATTGAGGACAATGTGTAATTTAAGTGTGGGGGGGGGGGGGGATGCTAAAACCTTGAATTTTGCAAGTCCTAAATACAAGCCTTACACAAAACTCTATTGGAACCGCTAATCATCCCCAAATTTTTTTTTTCAAAAATTTCATTTTTTTTACTTGTTTAGGTTTAACTCGGAAAATTCAAGTTCTCAAAAAGGTTATATTTTTAAATTTACAACCGATAGCGTAGTGATAAAAAGAACCAACATAAGAAAATTATGAAAAGGCATAGCAAACTTATTTAAAATTTGATTATATATACTTGATCACATAAAAACCCATTCCCACAAAAGTGAGTTTTGAGCCTTTATTGAGCATACAAATACACATCTTTAGATTAAATGCTCATATTTCGTTTCTTGTGTGAATAGCCGCTTGGTTCTTACGACTCTAGAACTTGCCATGACAATACATTCCCGGTCCTTATCAACTTAAACCCGAGTAAGTAAATGATGGAGGCATTAGGACTAACCCTTTTTATTTCTACACCATTATTTTTCTTTTTCTTTTACCACCTACCCAAAAATCCCCATAGTTAGCCCCTTTGAGCCTAAACCTTTTCGTTTCATCACCCAAACAAAAACCCTTTTACCCACCAAAACCTTTTTCATTTTTAACCCTTTATTTTAGTAACAAGTTCGGTTCTTCGTAAAAAAAAAAAAAATGTGTGATAATGATGAAGCAAAAAGAAAATAAACAAACAAGTTAATAAAAAATAACTTAGTTTGAATAAAAGCTTCATTAAAATAAAAAGTTGCAAAAATACGAAAACCGACACTTGTTACGCTTTTAGCCCTTTTTCTACTAACCACTAACCCAACCACCTACCTTTAACCCTAGCCTAACCCTTAACCCACAAAGTCCTCTTGATATCTACAAAGGTATAAAAGTTAAAAAGGAGGAGGATTGATTTATTGGCAAGCCTATGGTAGGAATAAGTTCCATGCCGCTCTCGAGTGATTCACTAAAAATACACCTTCGGCCGAGTGTGAGTGATTTCCCCGTGAGGTATGTGAACTTGTATATAAATAGAATTTTAAAAAGGCATGTTATGCCCAAATAAGTAATTTCTTTTATGAAAAGTTCTAAATAAATCATTACGAATAGGAGTGTAAATAAATAAAAATAAAACCCAAAAAGATCTTGGAAATCCCGACACTCTACGACAAGCCCAAAACCTTCTCTTCTACCTATTCCATTTGGGAGTGTAAGCCACATATTAAAGAGTTTTTCTTGAGGACAAGCAAAAGTTCAAGTGTGGGGGTATTTGATGTATGTAAAATGCAACATATAAATTACATCAAATGAGGCATAAAACTAACCCTTTTTAAGTACTAATATTTGAAAAAGAGTGTTTTTGTCTTCCTTTTGTATTTTCAGGATTAAATGAGCTCAAAAACGCAAAAGAAGCAAAAAGACAGCTAAATCCAACATAAATACAAGAAAAGGAATATTAGTGGACTGCCCGACCCCTCAACGGCACCTTCCAAAGCAAAGTAGAGAAATCAGAAGACTGAACACGCCCCGTGCTCAGCCAGCACGGGGCCGTGCCCAAGAAGCAGCAGAAAAGACAAACCTATAGAAGCTTCTATTGCCCACCACGGGCCGTGCTCAGCGGACACGGGGGCGTGTCGAAAGTACAGCAGGCGCATTTATTGTTATTGCGAATTACAATTAATGAGGAGAGAGATTGTCAGACGGACACGGGGCCGTGCCCAGCGGACACGGGGCCGTGCCCAGCTCTATGTTCAGCCTATAAATAGGAGTGCTTGGATTCATTTTATCTCATCCCTTGGCACACCACCTCTCTCACACTTCATCAACCACCCACCACCATTACAACACCATCATCCACCACCATCATCCATTGTCCATCGTAGAGTGTGTGAGTCGTCTCGGGATCAAGATTGATCGTAAGAGTTCTTGACAATCAAGGCCATGTTTGCCTAAGTCTCTTACATCACTTGGTGAAGACAAAGTGTCTAGTATAATACTTTTTATTTCTAATCTTTTGCACTTTTTATTTGGTTTTGTATTAATGACTTTAATAACTAGTTACTTATGTTGAAGGTGATCTTTCCTTATCGTTTGTCCGTGGTGTCTTGGCATTATTTTACTGTCTATATAAAATAAAGGATTTTCACCATTCATATCTCCACGGTCTATATGGAGATATGTTGGCTACCTGGTCGGGGGTTAAGGGAACGGTTTGGTAAAGGTCTTGCCATTGTTCAGCGTTTAGAGGTCCTACAATGGACCTGGGTCAAATTTAGTAGGACCTCCTTCAATACTTCACGGTATTGGATGGCGGGGGTCCAAAGTCTTTGATCCCCTCATAAGTTAACTACTATTAATACTATAACCCGGCTATTTAGGACTGTATCCCTGCTGACTCAGACTACTTAGCCGAGGGTAACGTCACCGCCAAAAGCGGGGCCTACCACAATACTGCATTAATAACTTAATTCATTATCTTCCAATAATCCACCCTTTTAGGATTCTATCCCTGCTGACTCAAACTACTGGGGTGAGGGTAACGTCACCTTCAAAAGAGGGTCCTACTACAATAACTAAGATAATCTCTTAATTATGTGCAAAAGTGCGGAAATAATCAAAGGTTATACTAGATACGAGTCGGAACCAAGTGATTCATCTTGTCTATCTGTTTTTCTTTTATTTTTATTTTCAGCATTTTAGTTAGTTTTTAATTTTCTTAGTTTAAAACATTTTTCTAAACTTTTATTTTGGTTAGACGTTGAGGATAAACCGGTACTAAAAGCTCTTGTGTCCTTGGACGACCTCGGTATCTTACCAACGCTATACTACACTCAACGATGGGTGCACTTGCCCATATGTGTGTTTAGTGTTAGTGAAATATCGTGTTTTATAAATTTAAAACTTGGCTAAAATAAGTGTTAAAAAGGGCTTAAAATATACACCTAAAATAAGTAACACTTCGCACGCATCAAGAACTATACCATGCATGATTTGGAGTTAGGCGCAGTGGTATTCGCGTTGAAGATCTGGCGACATTATCTGTATGGTACTCGATGTACGATTTTCACGGATCACAAGAGCCTTCAGCACATATTTGATCAGAAAGAGCTTAATATGAGACAACGATGATGGGTTGAGTTGTTAAACGATTATGAATGCGAAATCAAGTATCATCCAGGAAAGGCGATTGTGGTAGCAGATGCCTTAAGCCGAAAGGAATGAATCAAGCCCATAAGGGATAGGGCTTTAGAGATGATTATTCAGACGGACCTCACTTTGCGCATTCGTGCTGCACAAAAAGAAGCTCTTAAGAAGGAAAGCATTAAGGCTGAATATCTCTGAGGAATGGAGAAGAAGTTGGAGCCTAACGAGTAAGGAACCTTGTATTTCATGGGACGTATTTAGGTTCTGCTTTTTGGTGATATTAGAGAAGTTATTTTTGATGAGGCTCATAAATCAAGGTACTCGATCCATCCAGGATCGGACAAGATGTACCAAGATCTAAAGGATTACTACTGGTGGCCAAGACTCAAGAGTGATGTTACCATTTATGTGGAAAAGTGCTTACCTTGTGCCAAGGTAAAGGCCGAGTATCAGAAGCCTTCAGGTCTCTTGCAACAGCCAGAAATACCCATGTGGAAGTGGGAATAGATTTTGATGGACTTCATCACAAAGTTACCCAGCACTCCTAGTGGTCATGATACGATTTGGGTAATAGTAGATCGGTTGACCAAGTCTGCGCACTTCTTACCGATTAGAGAAAAGGATAACACTGGAAAGTTAGCTGAGCTATACCTTAGGGAGATAGTAGCACATCATGGAGTGCCTATCTCGATAATATCTGATAGAGATGGACGGTTTGTGTCAAGGATTTGGCAATCTTTTCAGGAAGCTTTTGGTTCTCAGCTGAATCCGAGTACGGCTTTTCACCTACATACGGATGATTAGAGCGGGAGAACTATTCAGACGCTAGAAGATATGCTACGTGCTTGTGTAATGGATTTGGGTGGCAGTTGGGATAATCATTTACCTCTACTTGTGTTTTCCAATAACAACAGCTACCATACGAGTATTCAATCCGCACGGCTCGAAGCTCTCTACGGACGTAAGTGCCGATCGCCGTTGCGTTGGGCAGATGCTGGTGAAAGGCAGATAGTTAGCCCCGAACTGCTCCAGGAAACAACCGATAAGATCATACAGATCTGAGAGCACATCAAGGCGGCTCGTGATCGACAAAAGAGTTACGCGGATCAAAGGCGAAAACCTTTGGAATTCGAAGTCGGGGACATGGTTTTGTTAAAAGTCTCACCTTGGAAAGGTGTAGCACGTTTTGGGAAACATGGCTAGTTTAACCCACGTTATATCGGGCCATTCAAAATATTGGAAAGGGTTGGTACCATAGCATACAAGTTGGAGCTACCAGAGGAATTACATGGTGTTCACGATACATTTCATGTGTCAAACTTGAAGAAAAGTCCAACTCAAGAGACAGTAATTATCCATGCGGATGAAGTGCATATAGACGACACACTCTACTTCACAGAAGAACCCGTTGATGTTATAGATTGGAAAGTTAATAAGACTCGGAGGAGTAGTGTTAAGCTTTTCAAGGTTCGATGGAATGCACGTCACGGCCCAGAGTTTACTTGGGAATGTGAAGACCGTATAAAAGCAAAGTATCCACATTTTTTCCCTAACTCCCCTGCAACCAATAGCGAAGCTTAAAATTTCGTGACGAAATTTTCTTAACAGGGGCAGAATGTGACAATTGCCAAGTTTCCGTGTAGTCGTACATTAATTAAACAGTAATTAGTGCTTTAATAACTGTGCTGATTTAAATTAATGACATGAATACTTTCTGATTATTATCATAATTCAAACATATGCATCACACATTGCATGATTTCATATTATTATTGCATGCAACACTTATTGATTCAAATGATGCACGAATCAAAGTTAGCACAGTTATCAGACAAATCAGAAAATGCTGACGGGAGTTCAGTACTTACACAGACATGGTATTGAGACACAGAATGAGCCAGAAACCAAGAGTTACACTAGTATAGTGTGTAGGAAAGTAAGGATCATAAAACTGCCTTCCTAGTGATAGTTTAAGTGCCGGAAAGTGCCTAAAACTCACATAAACTGCAAAATTCTGCAGAATTTAGGAAAAATCAGCATTTAAACAACTAAATGGTATGCAGAATTATGGTTTAATTGTGACATCCTACATCGGTTGTGAAGGGGAACAAAGGCTTCCTTATAAGGGGCTGGATACCTTCACCATCATTACGCGTTTTGAAAACCGTGAGGGGCGGACGCTGAGGTCGTGCTGGCTGCCAAATAGGACAATATCATGGTGTAGTTACACTGGGCTGTTACATGTGGTATCAGAGCCAAGGCCGGACCGGTGGGGCCAGGTCCTGCGAGGACGCTGGACCCCTTAAGGGGGTGGATTGTGACATCCCACATCGGTTGTGAAGGGGAACAAAGGCTTCCTTATAAGGGGCTGGATACCTTCACCATCATGACGTGTTTTGAAAACCGTGAGGGGCGGACCCCGAGGGCGAGCTGGCCGCCAAAAGCGGACAATATCATGGTGCAGTTACGCTGGGCTATTACATTAATGGTCCAGAATACCTTCCTAGGTGTCAGGAATCAAAACTGTCACAAAAGGAAACATAAAGCACACTAAACTGCATAGTTTAGCACCTTAACGAACCGGTAACCAACCGAACAACCGGACACTACCTGAAACACGAAATTTTCACTAGAAGCATTGTTTTATTACTTCCAAGCTAGTTATGGTCCCCGAACATCATAACACCTCATATAATGACATAACAACTTATAAGACTAACTAAACATTAGATTTCAACCAAACTAACTTAACTATCCAGCACAAACTAACTACAACCCCCCCCTCAATTTACGGTTACATGAGGGTGGTCCACCTTAGATTTCTTTGAATTGTTTATTTGATCTTGTGCATCACTTTTGAAACATAAAACACATTAGATAAACACATGTTGGGAGGATTATGATATAAACCACAAGACCTTATCACAACTTCTCATTTCTCACAAAACACCACTCAACCCTCCTCTCTTCCTCTCCCACTCACGGTCGAGATCAAGGAGCACCACCACCACCATTTTCATCTCATCTTCATCCATTCCCAAGTGATCATTAGGTGCTAGGAGCTTAACTAAGGAGCTAGGAGCCATTGTTGATTGAAGGACCTCTCTTACAAGCTATTAACCACCAAGTTCATCATCATCTTCATCTTAAATCTCATCCCTAGCCTTGTGTTAGTAGTAAGATCCTCCTAATATCATTTTACATCTTGTTATATTAGTTAAGACCATATGTAAATCACTAATCATGAAGAACATTAAAGATCAAGAACATAATCTTTAACATAAAGCTCTAAATCATCATGAACTATGTTGTTTAAGTGTTTGTATGCTTCTTGATTGTTGATTGTTTGTGTTCATGATGTTAAACATCATATGAAACTTGCTAGATTGTGATTAAACACATGATCTAGGAAGATGAGAGGATGATCTTGTGAAAAACCAAGATGATCATACTTTATGTAAGCATGAACTTGAAGTATGAAGTGTTTTCTTGAATGATGATGATCAAAGTATACTATAAATCATGTAAGTGAATGATTTCAAAACTAGTTTCCTCAAGAAACTAAGTTAAATTACAAGATTTACATAAGCAAGGTTTTTAAAGAAACTAATCACATTTCTAGTGTTAAAACAAGTGTAGAAACATGTTATTAACAAGAAAAATTCAAGAAGAAAATAATTTTATAAAATCAAGTTCCAAGTTGTGAAAGTCTAAAATTTGCAAGAATGTGATTTATAAGTAAATAACCACACTTTAAAGGGTAACTAAGCTTACTAAACACTATACTAAGTTACTACAATTTTTTATAAATTTTCAAGTTCATGAAGTAGTGTAAATGGTTTGATTTTGACACTTGGTAAGTATTGTTTGATTTGTTGATGAATTGTGATGATTTTTAAAAGAAAATGATATGCTTTGAAAGCATGGAAACCTCAATTTTTAAAGAGAAACTATGGCAAAACTTTTCTAGAATTTAAACACTTCAAAAAATATTTTTAGGACAAGTGTTTACAAGTATATTTTAACCATGATTTTTCATTTAAAATTTGCCATAATTTTTTTACAAAAATTACAAATATTGGAGGTTGTTTTTTGATAATAAAAGTGAATAAATATGTATTTAGGAAAATATATATATGATGTCACAATTTGTGTGATTACTTGTATATTATGTGTATTAGTTATATTATTTTAGGACTTGAAATAATATAACTCA
Source organism: Helianthus tuberosus (assembly GCA_030545235.1). Classification (NCBI taxonomy): domain Eukaryota; kingdom Viridiplantae; phylum Streptophyta; class Magnoliopsida; order Asterales; family Asteraceae; genus Helianthus; species Helianthus tuberosus. Next base: position 21,310,027 of record CM060420.1, on the reverse strand, counting down.
CCAAAATACAAAGAATTAAAACACAAAATATTACCAAAATCCCAAGAAAATAAATATATAATTTATACCCCAAAGATTGGACAAACCGAACACGGAATATAAACTACAAAATATGCCGGAATTAAATTCATAAGTATATTTTGATAAACAGTATTTTGGAAACCAAAAGGACGAAAATATGATTTCTACAAGTGTTACAAAAATATATCATATTTTTTACAAGAAGAAAATATGTTATTTTTTAGTAAAGAAAAATATATATATGTTTTCTTGAATTACTAGAAAACATATTATTTTTGGAAGAAATATATATTTTCTTAAACAAATTTAGAATATATTATTTTTGGGGGGAAAAATGGATTTATAATTATTTTCTAAGTTAAACTTGAAAATATATTATTTTTGAGGTTTAAATGAAAATACAATTATTTTTGCCAAGAGAAAAATTATAGATAATTTTCTATGGAAGTTCTCTTAAAATATTTATATATTTTAAGAATACATATTGGTGAATTTTTATTTAACTAACAATAATATTCCGGATGGTCTAAATACAAAATTGAGTATATGAATACTTAATAAATATAATGAAAATACGTATTCTCGTACGAATGAATACACCGGAATACGCCATCAATACTTGGCAAAATACACAAGGTTAAGAACACATGTATAAGTATACACATCCTTGGGGAAAATACTCTTTGAAGGATTGTAAAACTAACAAGTTAAAATATATTATTTTAACAAATATTTCAATAATTAATAAATATAATTTAAGTTAAAATATTTGTTATTTTAACAAATAATTAAATACTTTGGAATAATATTATGACACCAAGAAATGTAACTCAAAGATACTAAATAAGACAAAAGTTAAGGCACGACCCATCCGTCTAATTAACCCTCGCACGTGTGTAGGTAGTCGTGCAACCGAAGGAAAGCTTTGAGTTACCGAGTTACGAGACGCAAGACTGTGAGTTCATGTCCCCCTTTTCTTTTAATTGTTTTCGGTTTTATAACTTCGGGGGTGAAATACATGTTACAAATGATAAAATGATTACAAATGGTATGGTTAGCTAAGGAAAATATTTTTAGATCATGTGAATGGGTAGGCGTTAACTTGAGACCGTTAATCCTTGATTAAGGACCGAGGGGCATTAGTGATAGATCTATTTGGGTGTTGCGAGCCCCACCCATGGGTCCGCGAGTTGACCGCATGTGGTTACTATGTCGTTCCAGCCGGGAGGCCCGGTATGAAATACGCAAAGGATTGAGCCTTCCTACACCGTTTCACACATATTAATTACCTTGCAAATCATTAATTGATATGTTCCTTGTTGCTTTCATACCGGGGTTTACAGATACATACATACTATGGTTACAAAGTTTATTACGAGCTCACATACAAAACACATGAACTCGCTCAACTTTTGTTGATGTTTTCAAACTACATGTATTTCAGGAAATTGATTGTGGATCTGGCGGGCGTTCAAGAATTTCAAGTTGTATCTTCAAATAAATGATGTCATCCAGTACTGAAGGGTTTGAATCGTGGGTTTTATCCTTGATGGGATATATGGTTCAAAGCGTCATTTTAATTAGAGTCTTTTGTGTCAAGTCCTTATGGAACTTTAAACAATTTGGACAGTTTGTATTTTGAATTTGAAGTCTTGGATTTCTGTTAAACAATGTTGTTTGTATTACTTTGAAACTTAATTTTGGATGAACATCATGGTTTCTATCATATTGTTGTTTGTTATGGTTGAATGCAATGATATTAAGCAAGTCACACATAATCACGCTTCCGCAGAAGTCAAGGTGTGACAGTTTGGTATCAGAGCTTCGATTGTAGCGAGCTAGGATTTTTTCTAGAGTCTAGACTACAATCCTTAGGGATCTCTCACGAAAATATTTTTACAACATGTTTTCATTGCATACACAAAACACCAAGATCCATGGAACAAACGATTTTACAAAAAGGAAAAACAAGAAACACAATGCAAGGTCACATGGTGGTTTAGTCTACACGGGGTAGACTAGGAAAGATAGAAAAGTTTCATGAGGGATAATGTGAATACATGATTACATGATAAATTGTCTTTGTTTGCATAAACTGAGTGTTAGTGGTTAATATATATGCACATGTTATGATTACTATGTTACAGGCACACATGTCATCCTCAGAGAGTGGGTTATCTGATGCCCACGACCCGATGGCAGTCCTTTTTGACGGCGAGATGATGCCCGAGCCAGAGATATTTACATCGGACACCGAGAATGATCCCGATATGATGTCCGAGGACGACTTCCATTCGTTCGCACTACAAGATTTTGGCAATGATTTACCTATTGCTGATGGTTTTCTTGTCGAGGATCCTTTTGACATTCCTACTCCTGTCCATGATCACCTCATCATCGGTCACCCCGATGGTGAGCACATTGTGGCTCCGATCCTCGATGCCTTTCCTCTTGTGGTCATCCCTCCCGAGGATTGGCCATTCGATGACTTGTTTGATGACGACGTCGATTTGTTAGTAGACGGTCCCCCAGCTGACGGCCAGGGCGACGGGGAGATTGATGAGGATGTTGTTGATGTCCCACCTCCTGCTATTCCTATCATTGAGTTGTCTTCTAACTCCAGCCTACATTCGGTTTCCGACTCCTTTGAGTCTATGACGTGTTCAGCTTTACGGACGGCCGGATTGCAGCTTTTTGCTACCGGCTCCGACGACGACACCGCTATGTCTGCTGCATCATCCCCTGCTCGTGACCCCACACCTCCCCACGATCCATAGCCTGCCCCAGAGCTAGCTGATGTTCCTTTTGGTCATCCTGATGTTGCACCTATTGATCCTGAGCCAATTCCTGATCACGACCATGTTCCATTTTGATTACCAGATATTGCACCTCTTATTCCCGACCCAGTTTCTCCACCTGTTGATTTTCCTCTTGCTGAGCCATTCATACCCCCACTTCCACCCGCTGATGTTGCTCGTCTCCCTCCTGTAGAGTCTGATCTTCACCGCACTGATTTACCGATTTTTTTCTTACAGGACATCCCTACACCCCGTCCAGGGGAAGGTACTTCAGGCTAGCCCCCGTGTTATGGCCCTTTTGCTTCAGCAGTTTTTCCTCTGATTCCACAGAAGACACCTTTCACTCCCTTCACATCTGCACCGCTTGACGAGCCATTCCGATGGTTCCCACCATACACTATGCCGATCTTAGACCTCAATTATCCCTAACGTTATAGAGGCTGCACACGAGATGAGTTGCTTTTGAAAAATAAATATAATTATTATGTTTATTTCAAAATTCAACAACTCAATTACTTTATAAACTAAACATAACTTTTATATTTATTTCAAACGCCAAAAGCTCGATGATTCTTTTATAAAATAAATATAATTATTTATATTTATTTGAAACGTCCACAACCCGAAAGCTTTAAAAATAAATATAATTTTTATATATTTATTTCAAATGCCTAAATGGCATGTACGTAATTTGAAAAACATCCACAAGACGCGAGATTTCTATGACGGTCACATATATATACATATATAAATTGCATTTACGTTATACGAGTTACAACATGCTACGTACATATAAATATTCATTACGTGTACACACGACCTTTAGGGACGACTAATACGACACCATAAATATATTTTATATTATTGTATAAATATATATATACGATGAACCTCTCAAAAACGAAGTACTTCCAAGACTTAGTAATGATCGCCGACATTAATTGAAACTTAACAAGTATATCTTTTTCGTTTCTTTCAAGTTAACAATATACCATCGGATCGTTCGGTTAGCGATTCGGTAGAGCCTGGTGACACGTAGTTTAGCTACAACATTTGTTTAGAAACTTATAGTTATTCTGTGATAGGAATGTCATAGATTACATGCTATCGTGTCACGTTCAGAAATGACATTTTGGATGCATATGTAGCTAGCTTTGCACAAGGATATCAAGGTGAGTTCGTAACCCCACCATTTTACAGTTTACTTTTTATAAATGTTTTCGGGGTGGAAAGACATGTAAGTTTTGCAAAAGCATACAAGGTTTTCGATGAACATAAATAACATATTTCTAAACCATTTTACAAACAAGTTTAACTAACACAAATGCTTTGTGATTTTCAATAAACTCAAATGGTTTACGAAAGGACTATGCCAAATATACCGGTTTTTCAAAACACACGCGTATTTTTGAAATGTGCATATGAACGTTTTCAAGTTTTCTAAACTATGGGAAAAATACATGTACAAATGGTATGTTAAACTATGGAATGATACATTAGATCATGTCACGAATAAGGGATACGTAAGCACTATTAATCTAAGTTTAGACCAAGGAGCAAAAAGTTAGATCTAGCGTGTATTGGCAGCCTCACTCTTGGTCCTCGTTAACCCATGCAGAAGAGTGCTTTTGGGTCACAGTCGATGTAAACCGCATCGGGTTGGATGCTTCCTATGTCGTCACACATGTTAATGTCCTTTCAAAACATTAGCGATCTCGATTTCCTTACATTTTACATCGTATTATACATCTTATTTCTACAATAACATACTACTTTTCATACAAACACATCTTAAATTTTACAACTGCACAACTTATTACAAATACAACTCATAGGTTCATGCATGCATGTTGTCAGTGTCAGGTGTGGACATTGACGGTTACACAAGTTTTACAGACACAAAATTTTACTAATACAAAGTTTTACGAACATAACGCATTACATATACGAAGTTTCATAAATACTAAGTTTTCAAATAACATGCTGAATTAAAATGATTTTGATTTCGTTTTCTCAATAATATTTAAAAAACCGGTTATTCAAAAAGATTTATTTCAAATCTTTTCCAAACAAACTACGAACTCGCCAACTTTATGTTGATTTTTAGCATGTTTCTTTCTTAGGTTACATTTTAAAAACTTTGGCACGATTGGAATAGGAGAACCATGGGGATTCGAGTTCTTAGCGGGCATTCATCTATAGAAGTCTTAGCTTGAATACTTCCGATGTGTAATGAAGATACTATTCGGATCACACCCGACTCTGATGTAATCAATTTATCGGTATGTGACAGTTTCGACGCTGATGATGACGGATGTCGGGTATTCTTCTTTGGTAAGCCTTAGTCTTTTCTTTATATTTCATTCTGAGATCCATTCTAGATCCATTTTCTTCAGGTTAGCACGTGATGTTCCAGGTGGTTCGTGAAGATGCCTATGGTGGTCAGTGGTGGCTGCTGGTTATTTTTGGTGTTCGGTCAGGTCGTATCTCGGGTCACGGGTCAACGTCGGTTAAACATCAGATTTGGTTCAGTCATGGTTCGGTTCAGGTCTAATTTATTTTGGTTCTGGTTTCATGGAACGGTTCGGTACGGGTTAGAATCAGAATACGAGTCACATTTGGTTTCGGGTCAAACCGAGTTAACTTGGTCAACCCGGGTCAAACCCAGTCAACTCAGTCAACACGATTCAACCCGGTTGAATCGGTCAGTCGGTCAACTCAGTCAATGATTCAACACGAAGACTGGTAAAGATTTAACGGCGTGATTATATACGTTGTTTTTATAGTTTTATTTTTCACGCGAAAACGAGCTCTCGAACCGAACAAATTAATGAAACTGTTATATAAAAATTACTTGGATTTGTATATTATCATGTTCATATAACTAGATTATACATATGTATATACATATATTGTTGTTATGGGTGAAATTCTGAGCTCATATCCTAGGAAATGTCTTGACTTATATCTTGGTTGTATGATATTTTTTCATATCCGGGATGCTCATTCAGGATATTGGTAACATCCTGAATGGTATCCTCAGGATTACTAACGGGTTGTGTGGAGGAGTATGCGTCCAGGTGCCTAATGTTCACAAAGACCCTTTCCCCTGGAGACTCGGTCCAAGTTATTCAAATGAAGACGTTGAAGCCGGATTACTCGGTCTACAACGTTAACAATGGAATATTCGGGAGCATCCCATATTTATAGGAATTTTAGTTTGTATTTCGTTACTATAAATAGGTGGGCATACCAGATCAAATAGGACATCACAATCACACTCACTACACTCTTACACTCGTTCTCCCGCAATTTTCACTTTCACAAAAAAGCATTGTAACACTTAGCGATCTGGTCGATATCATGCATTGTATCCTGACGTTTGAAGTAATAAGAAGAACTAGGCAGCTGCGACTGACAGCTCCCGAGGTTTTATGCCGGCGATCTAGATTGATCAAGGGCTTTCCTCATCTCGTGTCATTTCCTTTACTTTTTGCTCATAGTTTGATCGTAGATACAGCTCAATATCCTGAGCCGTATCCTGAAAACTGTTTTTACAAACAACTTAACCAGCATATTTCCAACGCACTTTTTAGCACACTACCTCACTTAACTAATTTGATCACTTAATTGCTTCGGTAATTTTTGACCAAAACAATTTGGCGCCCACCGTGGGGCAAGTGGTGCTTCCTTCACTAAAAATCTTTGTTAAATCGTTAATTGGTTTTCTGTTTTCAAAACTTTCTGCTGCATTATTTACAATGGCCTCAAGATCAAACATGAGCTCCTCCACTGTGTCTGCTACGACTTCTACTACTACTACTACTACCGGTTCGGTGCTTCCACCACCTCCTCCAAGGATGCCAGCTTCTTCACATCCTCAGGATATTATCCCTACTCGGAGTGTTCAGGGATCTGCTCCCGTTTTAGCCTCTAATGATGAAATTCTAACTTTATTTGGAAGTGTGCAGGAACAAATGAGGCAGCAACAGGAAACTAACCAAATGCTGTTAAGAGAAATACAACTCTTAAAAGCTAGCTCGAGCAGATCCGCTGAGGATATTGTTACTCCTTTACAACCCAAAACTTTGAACTTCAGTTCGGCTGTGTATAATGAGGATAATAGGGGGAATATTGTGCCTAGTCATTCCCAGAATCATACTCCTGAAATACCCTCCTCGATCAGGATGTCAACTGTGAGGAGCTCAGGATATGGCCAGAATCCTCAGACTGGTAACATGTCAAATAATAATATTCATGCTACTAACAATAGTGGATCTTTGCAGGATGCAGGTATGACGTCAACATTTACTAGGGAGCTTCAGAAATTGAAGGACATGATATCCAGTGTACCTGGAGTGGTCCAGCCAATTCCGGAAGTGTCCCAAGACAGCCACAGGATATCTCGTTTCGCATATCCTATCTGTGATGCTGAGATTCCAAAAAGATTTCAAACCCCCAACATGAAGCTCTACGATGGGACTACGGATCCTGAAGAGCATATTGCCCAGTATAGGGAAAGAATGGAGATTAATCCTATCCCTCCGGAGCTCAAGGAAGCATGCTTATGCAAGGGCTTTGGTTCTACCTTAACAGGATCAGTCTTGAAATGTCTCTTAAATGTTCCTCCGCATTCGATTACCTCTTTTGCTCACTTAGTGAATTTATTTAATAGTCAATTTTCTTGTAATCGGAGTTTTGAAAAACTGACATGTGATCTTTACAGAATAACTCAAGGACCTCAGGAGTCCCTAAGGGATTACGTGAACAAATTCAGTAGGGAATCCTTGGATATCCCACACCTTGATGTTGCAACAGCTGTGCAGGCTTTCAAGATGGGACTACAAAAGGATTCCCAGTTCTATCAGGATCTTGTGATTAATCCTTGCAGGAACTTGGACGAAGCTCGAAATAGAGCCTTGAGATATATCAGGCTGGAGGATGATAGGAAAATGCAAGAAAGGATGAACTCATCCACTACATATGAGTCAACTAATAGGAAGTCAGAATCCTCCTTTTAACCATATCGCTCTAAGTCGTATGGTAGAAATGACAACAAGAAAGTGAATGCTGTTGAAGACGAGGATCCTGAAGAGTATCCTGAATTATCTGAATATTGCTTTTCTGTTAACATTCCTGAATTAATGTATGCTATGCAAGGTTTAGGAGACAAAGCTAGGTGGCCTCAGAAGAATCAACAAAAAGCTGATTGGAAGGATAAATCCAAATGGTGTGCCTTCCACGAAGATTTCGGACATGTGACTGAAGATTGCATCGCTCTAAGAAAAGAAATAAGTTATCTTCTGAGCAAAGGATATCTGAAGGATCTCCTAGGAAGAAAGAAGAATAAGGGTCAGGATACTGAGAAGGATCCTGAACGAGCGGCATCACCTCCTACGGATGCCAAGATAATAAACTTTATTTCAGGAGGATCCGACATTTGCGGGACTTCGTATTCTGCGGCCAAGAGGCATGCAAAAGAGGCTAAGACCGAAAGGGGAGAGAAACCAGCCAGGATGACCACCCTGACAACTGATAAAGTGATCACTTTCGATAGTGATGATAGGGATACTGTCTAGGATCCTCACCATGATGCTCTTGTAATAACATTATATGTGGCTAACCATTTTGTACGCAGGATATTGGTGGATAATGGCAGCTCCGTCAACATAATCCAACTAGAGACTTTGAAAAGAATGAATGTATCCCCAATGGATATCACATTGAAATCCACTGTGCTTGTTGGGTTCAGTGGAGAGGCTAGGAACACAGTGGGAGAAATAAAGTTACATGTATATGTTGAAGGGGTCAACTCGATACAACGTTTCTGTGTGATGGACTCCCTATCCTGCTATAACATCATACTGGGCAGGCCATGGATCCATGATATGAAGGCTGTGCCATCAACTTATCATCAATGCATCAAGATCCCTACCCATTTGGGGGTTGTCAAGATTGACAATGATAAGCAGGAGGCAAAAGAATGTTACTCATCCTCAATGAAATCCTCAACCAAGCCTAGTACAACATAGCAATTAAAGTTGCAGGACCAGGATATCGTGGAGGCTTCAGAGCAGGATATGAAGAAAGTTATCCTGGATCAGGATAATCCTGATATCTCGGTGCTCGTAGGAACCAATATCCCTCAGGATATTGAAGAACAATTAACTAACTTTTTGAAGTGCAGGATGTCAACATTTGCATGGAAGCATGAGGATATGACAGGTATATCCAAAGATATTATCACTCAAAAGCTTGGAATTGGCAGGTCATTCAAGCCTGTGCAACAAAAGAGAAGGAAGTTCACTCCTGAACGAAATACAATTATCCAAGAGGAAGTTGAAAGATTATTGAAGTCCAAGATGATCAGGGAAGTCAAATTTCCCAAGTGGCTAGCAAATGTGATCGTGGTTAAAAAGAAGAATGGGAAATGGAGAGTTTGTGTAGATTACACAGACTTGAATAAGGCTTGTCCCAAAGACCCATTTCCTCTTCCTCATATCGACGCAATGGTAGATGCTACTGCCGGGCATGAGATGTTAACCTTCATGGATGCATCATCAGGATTTCAGCAGATTCAAATGGAGCCTTCGGACCAGGAGGATACTGCCTTCATGACACCAACAGGTATTTATTGTTATACCGCTATGCCTTTCGGTTTGAAAAATGCAGGTGCCACATACCAGAGATTGGTGAACATGATGTTCAAAGATAAGCTGAGGGACACAATGGAGGTATACATCGACGATATGGTGGTAAAATCTAAAAAGGCTAAGGATCACCTCCAGGATATTAAAGGAGCATTTGATATCCTGGATCAATATAACATGAAGCTAAATCCTGCTAAGTGTCATTTCGGAGTGGGGGCAGGAAAGTTTCTAGGATATATGGTGACCAAAAGAGGAATAGAGGCGAGCCCGGAGTAGATTAAAGCCATCTTGGATATTAAATCACCCTCAAATTTGAAGGATGTTCAACGATTAACAGGGCGAGTCGCAACATTAAACAAATTTATTTCAAGATCCTCCGAGAAATGCAAAGAGTTTTATGATATCCTGAAGAAGAACAAGAAGTTCGAATGGGGTGAGAAGCATGAAGCAACCCTGCAGGATTTGAAGCAGTATCTTTCAACTGCACCTCTACTGATGAAGCCTGAGAGTGGTGAACCACTGTCCCTATACCTCGCAGTATCAGGGAATGCTGTAAGTGCCGTCCTTATAAAGGATCATGAAGGTCAGCAATATCCTGTTTATTATGTTAGTAAAAGTTTGTTTGATGCTGAAACTAGATATTCTCATTTAGAAAAGTTGATACTGGCACTAGTTATGGCATCAACAAAGCTTAGACACTACTTTGAGACACATAGAATTCATGTCAAGACCAATTATCCTATTAGAATTGTGCTTAGGAAACCCGAGATGTCAGGCAGGATGGCCAAGTGGTCAGTAAAGTTAAGTTTCTTGCTTTTGACTTAGTGTACGAACCTAGAAATGCCATAAAATCGCAGGCTTTAGCTGACTTTATGGCTGATTTCAGTAGTGACATTCAGGATGAGGTAGACCTAGAAGTACAACAATTAGGAGAATCCTCAGGATCCTGGACATTATATACCGATGGAGCATCTAATGTTAGAGGAGTAGGATTGGGAATACTACTAAAATCGCCACAAGGGGACATATTACCCTAGGCTATTAGGTGTGAATTCTCTGCTACTAATAATGAAGCAGAGTATGAGGCTTTAATTGCAGGATTAGAACTGGTTAAAAATATGAATATCAAGAATTTGAAAGTATATGTTGACTCCTTGTTAATCACTAATCATTTTAATGGAACCTATGCAGTTAAGGGTGAGAAATTAATCGAATACCTCGATATTCTCAAAAAATTAGCAGGATATTTCGATGTTTTTACACTTCAACAGGTACCAAGGGAAGATAATGCTGAAGCGGATGCCTTAATAAATCTGGGATCATTGGTCAGGATTCCATAAGGGACCCAAATACCAATATTGCATATCTTGTATCCTGCAACGAATCCTCAGGATGAAAAAGTAATAAGTATCCAGGATCCTGTTGCTGAATATCCTGAGGAGGATCCTAAATCCTGGATGGCTCCAATCATAAGATATCTCAAGGAAGGGCACATCCCTAGAGACGAAAATCCTAAGGCATTTAGGATGAAGGTATCACGATTCACCATTATAAATAATATTTTGTATAAGAAATCTCTTGCAGGACCATATTTAAGGTGCTTGGAAGATCCCAAAATTAAAGAAGTGCTTTAGGATATACATGAAGGGGATTGTGGTAACCATACTGGGGGCAGGTCATTATTCTCAAAAATATTGAGAACAGGATACTTTTGGCTAACGATGAGGAAAGATGCTACAGAATATGCTCAAAGATGCGATGCATGCCAAAGGCACAGTAACATACTACATCAACCAGCCGAACCACTATATCCTATAGTTTCCCCTTGGCCATTCATGAAATGGGGAATGGACATAGTAGGGAAATTACCAAAAGCTCCAGGAGGAAAAGTCTTTATGCTGGCAATGACTGATTATTTATCTAAGTGGGTGGAGGCTGAAGCATTTGTTCAAGTCAGAGACCAAGAAGTAGTATCCTTTATAAAGAGGAATATCCTGACCAGGTTTGGAGTGCCAGCTGAAATCATTTGTGACAATGGATCCCAGTTCATAAGTAAAAGGACTACTAACTTTTGCAAAAGTTGGGGAATTAGAATGATCACTTCTACCCCGGTACATCCTCAAGCAAATGGACAAGCTGAATCTTCAAACAAGATAATTGTCAACAACTTGAAGAAGAGATTAGGAGCCAAGAAAGGCAGATGGGCAGAAGAACTACCCTTTGTTTTGTGGGCTGATAGAACAACGGTAAAGAATGCAACTGGCCATACACCATTTTCCTTGGTATTCGGAGCAGAGGCAGTTATCCCAACAAAAATGGTGATACCTACTGCGAGATCTATCCTCCGGGATCCTGAGCAGAACCCTGAAGCTTTATGCCAGGATCTGGACACCATAGACGAGACAAGAGATGCAGCAAGACTAAGGATGGCAGCATATCAACAAAGGATATCCAGAGCATACAACAAGAATATAAGGACTAGAAGGTTCAAAGTTGGAGATTGGGTGTTAAGAAAGGCTTTTCAAAATACCACTAATCCTGCCGATGGAAAGCTGGCTCCAAAGTGGGAAGAACCATATGAGGTTGAATCAGAATCAGGAAAAGGAGCATACCGGCTCAGGAATATGGAGGGGGATATGCTACCAAGCTCCTGGAATGCCATACACCTAAAGCTCTATTTCAAGTAAGAATAGAATTTAGCTTTTATCTCATAATGGTATGTATTCTATCTCTCTTAAATATATTTGAATTCGTTTATTATCTTGAACCCAATACTGACTTAGGCATCGGAGGGGTGTTAGCCAAGCTAACACCCACCTTAGTTTAAGATTGTTTTGTAGAATATGAATCCGGATATAGCTCCAGGATATACGCTCAGGATATTTCGAAAGATTAGAGGATTGGCCCCCTCTCTCACGCTTAAGGGATCCTGATCCCTTCAAAGGTTTAAAGGTATTCACCTTTCTCTCGAATTGGGTTTGAACACCCCGCCTGGAGCGCAAGTCATCTGGGGATAGTTCAAGGTAACTATTGGCTATGTCCTTGATCCTGAAGGTATATGAGGATTGATCACCCTCTCTCACGAAAGGGTATTTTCATACCCTCTAAGGTTTAAAGGTTTTCACCTTTCTAAGACTTGGAGTTTATACACTCTCGCCTGTAGCGCATGAAAATCAGGGTTTATCCCCAGCATGTTAAGGGTTTATCCCAGGATGTTAAGGGTTTATCCCCAGGATATTAGGGTTTATCCCCAGGATATCAGGGTTTATCCCCAGGATATTTGAGGTTTATGCAGTCAAACTAAAATATGACCATGTTGAACACAGGGGACATACATCATACAATTTGAAAGATGGATTTAAATTTATGCACTGGGGACATTCCTGTGATTGGAGGATGGAATTGACTCTCCGGGAGTATTCGGTATGATCTCTCCTTTTTATAGCCTAAGTTTTATAAGTTGCGAGGCAGTATCCTGAGTAGGATATCTCTCAGGATATTCTTGTAATATGTTCCCTATATTGTCCAAGTTTAACTATTTTTTATAAGTAAAGTTTAAACAACAAAGTAGTAACAACAGAAATAAAGGCAAAAGGAAGTTATATTATTAACATACCAAAAGATGTGCTCTTAGTTTCACCTCAAACCAAGGCCCATCCACTAAGAGCACTAACAGTTCCTTATCGTATTTACTTAACAGTTGAAGGCTTTGTCTCAAACCGAGACCTATCCACCTGCAACTATTATATTGTTCAAAAGGAAAAACATACTAACGGTGATGACCAAGGGATTCATCCTGAAACTCAGGATCCCTCCACCTTTGGTCATCATATTGTTCAAGTGCAGCAAAGTAAAATGCATGAAGAATAAATTGTTTTGAGTTACAAGCCAACGATCAAATTTAAAAAAGTGGGCTCCGGCCTTGGCACATACATCCATCATCACCCACCTCAATGCCCTCAAACAGCGGCATCTTCTCCAACTTTCTCTGCCTTCTCAGCCTCAGCATCCTGAGCAGAATCCTCACTAGCATCCGCTCCAGCATCTTTCTTGTCTACAGCCTTGTCTGCCACCTCTGCCGACTTAGAGAATTCACCAGCTTCAGCAGGAAGGGGCACAGCCTTGCCTCCAAGCTCATTCAGCTTTGCCACCCAGGATTCGATCGGCCAGGATGGGCACTCAAGACCTGTCTCCTTGGCCTTATAGGCCATCTTAATACGTGCTTGTAGCAAGGAGACGATGGCAGAAGCTTTGATTCCTTCCCGGAAAGCAACCATGGCCTGTTCATGTTCCATTTGGACAGTGGCCAGCTTGATCTCAGCATCCTGGGTCACTTTCTTCAGCTTGTCCTCATAGTGCCGAGTCTTTGCTTCAGCAATGGCACCTTGGTCGGCAACAGTAGTTGTTTTGGTCAAAAATTACCGAAGCAATTAAGTGATCAAATTAGTAAAGTGAGGTAGTGTGCTAGAAAGTAGATTAAAAATGTGCTTGTTAAGTTGTTTAGAAAATCAGTATTCAGGATACGGCTCAGGATATTGAGCTGTATCTATGATCAAACAATGAGCAAAAGTAAAGTAAATGACACGAGATGTACGAGGAAAGCCCTTGATCAATCTAGATCGCCGGCATAAAACCTCGGGAGCTGACAATCGCAGCTGCCTAGTTCTTCTATTGCTTCAAAAATCAGGATACAGTGCAGGATGTGGTACGGATCGACTAAGTGTTACAACGAAACTTGAATACAAGTGTAGTGTTTGCGATGAGCTAGAGAGTGAAAGTGTACGAGAGTGTTAGTGAAAATTGTGTGTTCTAAGCTGATCCGCCCTCATCTATTTATAGTAAAGATAAAATAACAAACTACCCTAAACTTCCGGGATCCACCGAATATTCCTTCATCGAACGTTGTAGACCTGGTCTTTCGGGCTCAACGTCTTTCCTTCAACAAACTTGCCCGAGTCTTGAGGAGAAGAAGTCCACTTGACCGTTAGCAAGTCTCAGCCTTTAACATGCACGTGGTTAATTCAATAAACCTCAGGATATCGCCCAAGATGTTAGCAATATCCTCTTCCAGCATCCTGGTCACAAATAAACAAACAAAGGCAGGATATTGGTCAGGATACGTATGTTAAGAAAATGACCCCTAACAATTGTCCCCAAATATATCAGTTGGGATACCAATCCAACGGATATATTTCAAAAATCTTATCCCATAACTCAAGGCATTTAAAACGAAGCGACGGTCAAGATCACATCGTAACTTCCAACGCGTTTTTTACTCAATGGAGATCCACGATGCCCCTATATCTTCTCTTTTCTTGTTTGAAAAGCAGATATCTTCAACAGAACCTTCAGGTAATTCTCCATTTCCGATCTTCTTCCTGTCAATTTACTTCACCTTACTTGTAATGGACGCCGAGACCTTCACCCAGCAGAATCTTCTTAAAAATCCCGAAAAGGATATCTGCGCTTTCGACAACGCAGACATTGCAGCTTTAAGAGCCTCCGGCGCTTTCCCTGACAGCACGGTCTTTAGACCATTCGATCGGTCAATCCGATCGGATGTTTCTTCCACCGAATGGGTCTATTTCCCAGCATATCCTTTTTCATTAGGTCTTCGATACCCTTTTCCTGAATTCATGATGCAATTCTTTCGAATTACCGGCATCTCTTTTGCTCAAACCATGCCCATGGTTTGGAGAGTACTAATTGTACTCAACCAAATCAAAAACCACCATTGCTCCGACCTCTGCATCGAGGATTTACCTATTGCTTATCGCCTCCGATCCCATGGCTCTAGCCGGTTCTTGCTCTTCTCGACTTCCAGCAAACCCCTGATTCTCAAAGCCACCAAAAATGAAGACGGATGGCAACGCAAATTCTTTTTTGTCAAACGAGATTCCATTGCTGAGGGTGCCAACCTAACGGTGGAGTGGTTAACCACCGGTAGGATCATAAATATCCTCATAGACCATTTGATTGTTATCTTCTATTAATACTCTTCTTTTTGATCTTTATGCAGTGAACTTCAAGGAAGTTGCTCCCCCTACCGCTGAGTCAGAAGAGAGAATCAATACTGTTTACCGGTTACCTGCAAGAGACAGGACTTTCACCACACACGTCCCGAGTTCCAGTTAATACTCATCATCCGAGATGTCTGGTAAGAATTTCTTTCAAAATAATTAGTCACAACAGCATAATGATAAGATAAAGAGTAAAACTTTTCCCTTTATGCAGCACCAGCTAAGATCCCTGAAGTCTTCGATCTTGACGAATTGGACAGCAATTCTGACCAGATCGAGGTCAAGAAAGAACCTAGCCCCAAGACCACAGCTACATCCAAACCCAGCAGCTCCAAAGCCATCATCATTCCTAAACCTTCACCGGCTACCAAGCCCCGGAGTTCAAGTTCTCGAAAAAGGAAAGAACCCGATTCCCCTGTCATTTCTGACACCTTTCCTTATGAGAAGCATGGGTTCATTGAAGCCAGCGGGTTTATGACTTCTTTTCTTAACCAGGTTAGTATCCTCATATCATATCCTGCAATTTAGATTATTTTCAAAGATTTAACACTATTAATCCATGTCCTCTTACCTTTGTAGGGTCTTGAGCGTTTGGTTCACTTATATCAAGAATCCTGCAAGCTTAACAAAACACTTGAATCTAAGCTAAAGGAAGCAGAAATCACAATCTCCGACCAAGGTATGATTGCGGCCGCCAAATCTCGTCATTACGAGGAGAAATACAAAGCTATGACCCAAGAACACCAAGTTGCTCTCAACAAAGCTACTCTTCAAGCCCAGGCCGATCTGGAAGCCGCTCATGCGTAATACGAACGGGATATGGTCAACTACCGGGAAAGCCTCAAAAGTTCCGTCGTCATTTCTCTCCTCCAAGCCAGGTTGAAGATGGCTCATGAAGCCAAAACATTAGGTTTCGAATGCCCTTCTTGGGATGTTGGTGCTTGGGAGATCAAGCTGAAGAACCTCGGCGGCACCTCTTCCAAATCAACTGTCGACGAACCTTCCAAAGCAGTTGAAAAAGCAACCGATGCTGAGAAGGATGCTGAGGCGAATCCCAAGACGGATGTTGTTGAAACCACTATGGACCAAGAAGGCACTACCCCCTAGAGCTTATTTCCTTTAAATCATTCGAACAATTTTATGTTTTTATGAACAATTTATTTCTGTGTCGAAACAATTTGATAGCCGAAGGTGGATGGGTCCTGGGTTTCAGGATGAAACCTTCGGTTATCATCCAGTATTGATTGCTTCAAGAATAATTTCATCTTTTTATTTGTTTGTTATTGCCTTGCATTATTTAGTATAACTCTTATCTTTGTAAAAAATTCCATACTGTTATCTTATGAAAATATCCTGATCAGTATGCTCAGCGATATACTGTAAAAACCTTTTATTAGATAGAATTTCCCAACGTTCCTTCAACTTTGTAGAAATTTCTTTAGAAAGTGAAAAACACTCTATCTTTTTCAAAACCAAGTTTTGATAATATTAAATGATCAAAGTTCCAAACTAATACTAGTTTCAAACACCCTAATCAAATATCCTTAAAAGGACTTTGAGGATATATAACAGGATACTTAACATAATGTCACTAAAAACTTAAATGAGGCTTACAAAGGAAAGATCATACCAGAAATAGGGTATAAACCTATTACCAAACTTCAATCCCTTTGCAACTCTTCCAATGAAGATGTCCCCTGTGCAAGGTACTTAGTGCATTAGTTCCAAACCTCATCCTTTTAGTTTTACACCACCACCTTGGTGGGAATGTCCCCTATGTACAATGTCTTCAAATACTTTAGAAATCTTCTGAATGTCAGTTTCCACAGGCAATTTTTTACGTCCCAAGGGCAAAACCCAAGGATGTACTGGAGATAAATCCCTTGTATCCTGGGAAAAATCCCAAATTTTCATGCGCTACAGGCGGGAGTGTACAAACTCCAAGACTTAGAAAGGTGAAAACCTTTAAACCTTAGAGAGTATGAAAATACCCTTTCGTGCGAGAGGGTGATCAATCCTCATATACCTTTAGGATTCAGGATATAGCCAACAGTAACGAAATTGTCAGCCACTTTTACATGGACTGGTCCCGCCACCTTGAATTATCCCTGAATAACTTGCGCTCCAGGCGGGGTGTTTAAACCCAATTCGGAAGAAAGGTGAATACCTTTAAACCTGTGAAGGGATCAGTATCCCTTAAACGTGAGAGAGGGGGCCAATCCTCTAATCTTCCGAGTTATCCTGAGTACATATCCTGGAGCTATATCCTGAAACATATCTTGCAAAACAATTGTAAACTAAGGTGGGTGTTAGTTTGGCTAACACCCCTCCGATGCTTAAGTCAGTATTGAGTTTCAACGAATAAATTAAACCAAAACATATTTAAAAAAGATAGAATTCATACCATTCTGAGTTAGAAATTGAATTCTAAACTCACTTGAAATAGAGCTTAAGGTGTATAGCATTCCAAGATCTCGGTAGCATATCCCCCTCCATATTCTTGAGTCTGTATGCTCCTTTCCCTGCTTCTGATTCAACTTCATATGGTCCTTCCCATTTTGGAGCTAACTTGCCATCGGCAGGATTAGTAGTATTCTGAAAAGCCTTTCTTAACACCCAATCTCCAACCTTAAATCTTCTGGTTCTAATATTCTTGTTATATGCCCTGGATATTCTCTGTTGATATGCTGCCATCCTTAGTCTTGCCGCATTTCTCTTTTCATCTATAGTGTCTAAATCCTGACTCAAGGCTTCAGGATTCTGCTCAGGATCACTTAAGGTAGATCTTGCAGTAGGTATTGTCATTTCCGTTGGAATCATTGCTTCTGCTCCAAATACCAACGAAAATGGGGTTTGCCCTGTTGCATTCTTTACCGTTGTCGTATCAGCCCATAAAACAAAAGGTAATTCTTCTGCCCATCTTCCTTTTTTGGCTCAAAGCCTTTTCTTTAAGTTATTGACAATTATCTTGTTTGAGGATTATGCTTGTCCATTTGCTTGAGGATGTACCGGAGTAGATGTAATCATTTTGATTCCCCAACTCTTGCAAAAGTCAGTAGTCCTCTTACTTATAAACTGAGAACCATTGTCACAGATTATCTCGGCTGGTACTCCGAATCTGGTCAGGATATTCCTCTTGATGAAGGATACTACTTCTTGGTCTCTAACTTGAACAAATACTTCTGCTTCAACCCACTTAGAGAAATAATCCGTCATTGCTAGTATAAAGACTTTTCCTCCCGGAGCTTTTGGTAGCTTTCCCACTATGTCCATACCCCACTTCATAAATGGCCAAGGGGAAACAATAGGATATAATGGTTCAGCCGGCTGATGCAGTATGTTACTATGTCTTTGACATGCGTCACATCTTCGAACATATTCTGCGGCATCTTTTCTCATCGTTGGCCAATAATATCCTGTCCTTAATACTTTTGAGAATAACGACCTGCCCCCAGCATGGTTACCACAATCCCCTTCATGTATATCCTGAAGTACTTCCTTGGCTTCAGGATCCTCCAAGAACCTCAAATACGGTCCTGCAAGAGATTTCTTGTATAAAATAGTATTTATAATAGTGAATCGTGATACCTTTATCCTAAATGCCTTAGGATTTTCATTTCCAGGGATGTGCCCTTCTTTGAGATATCTCATGATTGGAGCCGTCCAGGATTTAGGATCCTCTTCAGGATGTTCTACTCCAGGATCCTGAATACCAGCTACTTCTTTATCCTGAGGATTCGTTGCAGGATATAGGACATGTAATATTGATATTTGCGTCCCTTCAGGTATCTTGATCGATGATCCCAAATTTGCTAAGGCATCCGCTTCAGCATTATCCTCCCTTGGTACTTGTTCAAGTATAAAAACATCAAAATATCCTGCTAATTTTTTGAGAATATCGAGATATTCGATTAATTTCTCACCCTTAACTGCATAGGATCCATTAAAATGGTTAGTAATTAAGAAAGAGTCAACATATACTTG
The DNA here is from genome assembly GCA_030545235.1 of Helianthus tuberosus. Lineage (NCBI taxonomy): Eukaryota > Viridiplantae > Streptophyta > Magnoliopsida > Asterales > Asteraceae > Helianthus > Helianthus tuberosus. The sequence continues at coordinate 21,290,554 of CM060420.1, read as the reverse complement.
CAAATTTTTGATACTCATGCTCTTAGCCAACTCTAATCCTGCAATTAAAGCCTCATACTCTGCTTCATTATTAGTAGCAGGAAATTCACACCTAATAGCCTGGGGTAATATGTCCCCCTGTGGCGATTTTAGTAGTATTCCTAATCCTACTCCTCTTACATTAGATGCACCGTCAGTATATAATGTCCAGGATCCTGAGGATTCTCCTAACTATTGAACTTCTAGGTCTACCTCGTCCTGAATGTCACTACTAAAGTCAGCCACAAAGTCAGCTAAAGCCTGAGATTTTATGGCATTTCTAGGTTCATATACTAAATCATAAGCACTCAACTTTACTGACCACTTGGCCATCCTGCCTGACATCTCTGTTTTCCTAAGCACATTTTTGACAGGATAATTTGTTTTAACATGTATCCTATGTGTCTCGAAATAATGCCTAAGTTTCGTTGATGCCATGACTAGTGCTAGTATCAATTTTTCTAAATGAGAATACTTAGTTTCAGCATCTAGCAAACTTTTACTAAGATAATAAACAGGATATTGCTGACCTTCATGGTGTTTTATAAGAAGGGCACTTACAGCATTCCCTGATACAGCAAGGTACAGGGATAGTGGTTCACCATTTTCAGGCTTCATTAATAGAGGTGCGGTTGAGAGATATCGCTTCAAATCTTGTAGGGCCGCTTCATGCTTCTCACCCCATTCGAATTTTTTGTTCTTCTTCAGGATATCATAAAAATCTTTACATTTCTCTGAGGATCTCGAGATAAACCTGTTTAAAGCTGCTACTCGGCCTGTTAATCTTTGTACGTCCTTCATGTTTGAGGGTGATTTTATATCCAGGATAGCTTTGATCTGCTCTGGGCTCGCTTCTATCCCCCTCTTTGTCACCATATATCCAAGAAACTTTCATGCCCCCACTCCGAAATGGCATTTAGCAGGATTCAGCTTCATGTTGTATTGATCCAGGATATCAAATGCTCCCTTGATATCCTGGAGGTGATCCTCAGCCTTTTTAGATTTCACCACCATATCATCGATATATACCTCCATGGTGTCCCCCAGTTTGTCTTTGAACATCATGTTTACCAATCTTTGGTATGTTGCACCTGCATTTTTCAAACCAAAAGGCATAGCTGTATAACAATAAATACCTGTTGGTGTCATGAAGGCAGTATCCTCCTGGTCAGAAGGTTCCATTTGGATCTATTGAAATCCTGAAGATGCGTCCATGAAGGTCAGCATCTCATGCCCGGCAGTGGCATCTACCATTGCATCAATGTGGGGAAGAGGAAATGGGTCTTTAGGACAAGCTTTGTTCAAGTCTGTGTAGTCCACACAAACTCTCCATTTCCCATTTTTCTTCTGTACTACAACCACGTTTGCTAGCCACCTTGGGAACTTAACCTCCCTGATCATTCTGGATTTTAATAATCTCTCAACTTCCTCCTGGATAATTGTGTTCCGCTCAGGAGCAAACTTCCTTCTTTTTTGCTGCACAGGCTTGAATGATTTATCAATTCCAAGCTTGTGAGTGATAATATCTTTGGATATGCCTGTCATATCCTCATGCTTCCATGCAAACGTAGACATCCTGCATTTCAAAAAGTTAATTAATTGTTCTTCAATATCCTGAGGGATATTGGTCCCTACGAGCACCGAAATATCGGGATTATCCTGGTCCAGGATAATTTTCTTCACATCCTGCTCCGGATCCTCCACGATATCCTGGGCCCGCGTCTTTAATTGCTATGTTGCACTAGGTTTGGTTGAGGATTTCATCGAGGATGAGTAGCATTCTTTCGCCTCCTGCTGATCACTATCAACTTTGACCACTCCCCAAGGGGTAGGTATCTTGATGCATTGGTGATATGTTGATGGCACGACCTTCATATCGTGAATCCACGGTCTTCCCAGCATGATGTTATAGCAGGATAGAGAATCCATCACACAGAAACGTTGTATCGAGTTGACTCCTTCAACGTATACTGGCAACTTTATCTCTCCCACTGTGTTTCTAGCCTCTCCACTGAATCCAACAAGCACGGTAGACTTTGAAGTGATATCCATTGGAGATACATTCATTCTCTTCAGATTTTCTAGTTGGATTATGTTGACGGAGCTGCCATTATCAACCAGTATCCTGCGTACAAAATGGTTAGCCACATATAACGTTATTACCAGAGCATCATGGTGAGGATCTTGGACAGTATCCCTGTCATCAGCATCAAAAGTGATCACTTTGTCAGTTGTGAGGGTAGTCATCCTGACAGGTTTGTCTCCCCTTTCGGCCTTGGCTTCCTTTGCATGTCTCTTTGCTGCCGAATACGAAGTTCCACAAATGTCGGATCCTCCCGAAATGAAGTTGATTATCTTGGCATCCGCGGGAGGTGATGCTGCTCGTTCAGGATCCTTCTCAGTATCCTGACCCTTATTCTTCTTTCTTCCTAAGAGATCTTTCAGATATCCCTTGCTTAGAAGATAGCTTATTTCTTTCCTTAGAGCAATGCAATCCTCAGTCACATGTCCGAAATCTTCGTGGAAAGCACACCATTTTGACTTATCTTTCCAGTCAGCCTTTTGTTGATTCTTTCGAGACCACCTAGCCTTCTCTCCTAGACCCTGCATAGCATACATCAATTCAGGAATATTAACAGAAAAGCAATATTCGGACAACTCAGGATACTCTTCAGGATCCTCATCTTCGACAGCATTCACTCTTTTGTTTTCATTTCTACTATACGGCTTAGGCCGATATGACTTGAACGAGGATTCTGACTTCCTATTAGTTGACTCATAAGTGTTGGATGAGTTCATCCTTTCTTGCATCTTCCTGTCATCTTCCAGACGGATATATCTCAAAGCCCTGTTACGAGCTTCGTCGAGATTCCTGCAGGGATTCATTACAAGATCCTGATAAAACTGAGAATCCTTTTGTAATCCCATCTTAAAAGCTTGCACAGCTGTTGCAACATCAAGATGTGGGATATCCAAGGATTCTCGACTGGATTTGTTCACATAATCCCTCAAGGATTCCTGAGGCCCTTGAGTTATCGTTTAACAGCCATTTTAAGGCTGATCCTGTTAGAGTAGAACCAAATCCCTTGCACAAGCACGCTTCCTTGAGCTCCAGAGGGATAGGGTTAATCTCCATTCTTTCCCTATACTGAGCAATATGCTCCTCAGGATCCGTAGTCCCATCATAAAGCTTCATGTTGGGGGTTTGGAATCTCTTTGGGATCTCAGCATCACAGATAGGATATGCAAAACGAGATATCTTGTGGCTGTCTTGAGACACTTCCGGGATCGGCTGGACCACCCCAGGTACACTAGATATCATGTCCTTCAACTTCTAAAGTTCCCTGGTAAGTGCTGATGTTACACCTGTATCCTGCAAAGATCCACCACTGTTAGTAGCATGAGTATTATTATTATTCGACACGTTACCCGTTGGAGGATTTTGCCCATATCCTGAAGCATATCCTGAGCTCCTCATGGTTGACATCCTAACCGAGGAGGGTATTTCAGGAGTATGATTCTGAGGAAGATTGGGCACAATATTCCCCCTGTTATCCTCAGTATACACAGCTGAACTGAACTTCAACGTTCTGGGATGTAATGGAGTGACAATATCCTCAGCAGATCTGCTCGAGCCAGACTTCAGGAGTTGTATTTCCCTTAAAAGCATCTGGTTTGTTTCCTATTGCTGCCTCATTTGTTCCTGCACACTTCCAAATAAGGTTAAAATTTCATCATTAGAAGCTAAAACGGGAGCAGATCCCAGGACACTCCGAGTAGGGATAACATCTTGAGATTGTGTAGAGGTTGGCATCCTTGAAGGAGGTGGTGGAAGCACCGAACCGGTAGTAGCAGAAGTCATAGCAGACACAGTAGAGGAACTCAGGTTTGATCTTGAGGCCATTATGGACAATGTGGCAAAAAGTTTTGAAAATAGAAAACCGATTAGCGATTTGACAAATTTTTTTAGTAAAGAGAGCACCACTTGCCCCACGGTGGGCGCCAAATTGTTTTGGTCAAAAATTACCGAAGCAATTAAGTGATCAAATTAGTAAAGTGAGGTAGTCTGCTAGAAAGTAGATTAAAAATGTGCTTGTTAAGTTGTTTAGAAAATCAGTATTCAGGATACGGCTCAGGATATTGAGCTGTATCTATGATCAAACAATGAGCAAAAGTAAAGTAAACGACATGAGATGTACGAGGAAAGCCCTTGATCAATCTAGATCGCCGGCATAAAACCTCGGGAGCTGACAATCACAGCTGCCTAGTTCTTCTATTGCTTCAAAAATCAGGATACAGTGCAGGATGTGGTACGGATCGACTAAGTGTTACAACGAAACTTGAATACAAGTGTAGTGTTTGCGATGAGCTAGAGAGTGAAAGTGTACGAGAGTGTTAGTGAAAATTGTGTGTTCTAAGCTGATCCGCCCTCATCTATTTATAGTAAAGATAAAATAACAAACTACCCTAAACTTCCGGGATCCACCGAATATTCCTTCATCGAACGTTGTAGACCTGGTCTTTCAGGCTCAACGTCTTTCCTTCAACAAACTCGCCCGAGTCTTGAGGAGAAGAAGTCCACTTAACCGTTAGCAAGTCTCAGCCTTTAACCTGCACGTGGTTAATTCAATAAACCTCAGGATATCGCCCAAGATGTTAGCAATATCCTCTTCCAGCATCCTGGTCACAAATAAACAAACAAAGGCAGGATATTGGTCAGGATACGTATGTTAAGAAAATGACCCCTAACAGTAGTGTTTTGGTCAAAAATTACCTAAGAAATTTAGTGATCAAATTAGTTAAGCGAGGTAGTGTGCTAGAAATATGTATGAAAAATGTGTTAACAATATTTGATATAAAAACAGTTTCAGGATACAGCTCAGGATATAATGTTGTGTCTATGATCAAACAATGAGCAAAAAAGTAAAGGTTGACACGTGATGTACGAGGAAAGCCCTTGATCAATCTAGATCGCCGGCATAAAACCTCAGGAGCTGACAATCGCAGCTGCCTCGTTCTTCTATTGCTTCAAATATCAGGATACAGTGCAGGATGTGGTGCGGATCGACTATGTGTTACAATGTAATTTGAGTATAAGTGTTGTGTGTAGTGTTTGAAATGAACTAAAGAGGAAGTGTTCGAGAGTGTAAGTGTGAAATTGCGTGCCTTAAACTGATCCGCCCTCATCTATTTATAGTAAAGATAATGTAACAAACTATCCTAAACTTCCGGGATCCAGCGAATATTCCCACTCGAACGTTGAGGACCAAGTCTTTCGGGTTCAACGGCTTCCTCATAACAAATACGCCCGAGTCTTGAGGAGAAGAAGTCCTGATGACCGTTAGTAACTTACAGCCATCAACCTGCACGTGTTTAATTCACTTAACCTTAGGATATCGCCCGGGATGTTAGCAATATCCCCGTCCAGTATCCTGGTCACAAATAAACAATTGGAAGCGGGATATTAGTCAGGATATGTATACTCAGAAAATGACCCATAACAATTGTCCCCAAATATATCGGTTTGTATACCAATCCAACAGATATATTTTAAAAGTTTTATTTCACCAATTAAGGCAATCAATGTGACGAGACCCCTGAAATGACAATGTGCAACTTCCAAGGCATTATTTACTCTTTACCACCCTACATTTAGCCTATATTAACCGAGAGACTTCACATTATGGTTATCTTTATCTTCAAGAGAATATCAGGTACTTTCTCCCTCTCTCTTATCTATTTCCATTGTTCATATTTCCTTCTCTCCGACTGTTATCCTTCATGGCAACCCGCACTAGATCGCAAATGGCGGATTCTGATTCTCCCTTCCATAAACAAAATTTACTTCAAAAACCTTCAAAAGAGGTGTGTTCTTTTGATAATTCCAACATCGCAGCCCTATGAGCTTCCGATGCTTTTCCCGCCGGAACAATCTTCCGTCCATTCGACCGAGAGGTCCGATCAGACTTTTGTTCCGATGAATGGATTTGCTTTTTTGCATATCCTTTTTCATTAGGGCTTCGATATCCATTTTCTCCCTTCATTTCTCGCTTCTTTGAGCTTACCGGTCTTAGTTTTACCCAAACCATGCCCATGGTTTGGCGCGTGTTAATCACCCTGGAGCAAATTAAGGCTCATCATATGCCTGATCTATGCATCGAAGACCATCCGATGGCCTACCGTCTAAGGTCACATGGCTCCAGCCGGTTTCTCCTTTTTTCCATTTCCAGCGACCCTCTCATTCTTAAGGCCACTAAGAATGAGGATAAATGGACAAGAAAATTCTTCTTTGTGAAAAGAGACTCCATTGATAAGGGTTTTGACCTCCCTAAAAGATGGTTGACTTCTGGTAGGACTTAGGGTTTTAGGACTATCCCCAATCATATCCCGAACCTCAATCCTGAACCAATATCCTGATGTGTTTATTCTCTTTCTTGCAGCAAACTTTAAGGAACTAGCTCCCCCTAGTGCTGAATCAGAAGGAAGAATAAAAGAGATCTACAAGCTTCCAGAGGGTGAAAGAACCTTTAACCTGTTACTCACAAGCTCCAGTCAGAGATCAAGCTCCAACATGTCTGGTAAGCATATTTTCAAGAATTATCTTTATATTAAATTGATTATTATTTTATTGTATAGTAATATAACAAGTTTAAAACATCTTCCCTCATGCAGTGCCAGTTATTAACCTCGAAGGCTTCCAACTCGATGAGCTGGACAGTTATTCCAGCCTTGAACCTGTCAAGCAAGAATCTAACCCGAAATCATCCGTTACACCAAAACTCACCAGTTCAAAGACCTCCGCTGTTCCCAAAGCTCCCCCAGCATCCCGGACCCGGGCCTCCAGCTCCCGGAAAAGAAAGGAAGTCGAACCCTCTGCTCCACCCCATGTATTCCCATTCGAGAACCACGGGTTCACAGAATCCAGCACATTTATGACCAGCTTCCTTAATCAGGTTAATATCCTGACCGGTATCCTGCATCATATGCTTAGTAGAATTGTTCATTTAGAATAATGCCTGTTTTATTACCTTGCAGGGCCTTAAACGCCTGGTCTTCCTTTACGAGGACGCATGTGGCTCCAACGTCATGCTTGAAAGACAGCTGAAGAAGGCCAAGGCCACCATTGCAGATTAAGCAGCAATCTCCACCGCTAAATCAGAACACTATGAAGCTAAGTATAAGGCTTTGACTCAGGATCACCAAGCCGCCATCCAAAAGATCACCCAAGAGGCTCAAGCCAAGTCTGACGCAGCCCAACTCCAACAGGAGCAGGCCATGGCTTCATACCGAGAGAGCCTCAAGAATTCCGTCGTGATCTCCCTTCTCCAGGCCAGGCTGAAAATGGCTTACAAGGCGATGGCTTTGGGTTTGCAAAGCCCTTCTTGGAACATCAAGGCCTGGGAGGCGAAGTTAAGAGATCTTGGGGGAAATCCTGTGGAGCCTCCTGCCAAATCTGCTGTGGAAGAGTCCGCCAAAGCAATGGACGCTAGCGCTTCAAAGGATGTTTCTGAGAATGCTGGGGAAAATGCTGGGAAGAATGCTGGTGAAAAGGATGCTGCTGCAGATGCTGAGAAGAATCCCGAGGATGATGCTGGTACGGATGCCGGGAAAGAGGTTGCTGTTCAAGAAGGTGCTGCCCCTTAGGCAGCGGAGTGGGCGATGATGGATATACGTGCCAAGGCCGGAGCCCACTTTTAAATTTCATGGTTGTGGTTGCATAAAGAATTTACTTTTCCTGTCTTCGAACAATTTACATTTCCTGCATTAGAACAATATGATGACCAAAGGTGGATGGGTCCTAGGTTTTAGGACGAAGCCCTTGGTCATCGATTAGTATAACCTGTTTTGAATGGGTAACGGTTGTAGGTGGACAGGTCCTGTTTTAAGATAGATCCTCCAACCGTTACACAAGTATGGTAGAAACTAATTGTGCTTTTGGTGGATGGGCCTCGGTTTGAGGTGAAACCAAAAGCACAACTTTTGACTTGTTAATAATATAACTATCTTTTGACTTATTTGTTGTTGCCTTGTATTACTTAGTGTAACTCTTAGCTTTGTAAAAAAATTGTATTGTTATCTTATGAAAATATCCTGATCAATATGCTCAATGATATATACTAAAAACTGTTATTAGATTCGTTCAACTTTGTAGAAAGTTCTTTAAAGAGTGAAAAACAATCTATCTTTCCTGTTTTGATAATACTTAAATGATCAAAGTTTCGAACTAGTATTAGTATCAAATATTTTGAGAAATATATTTTGAGAACATACCAGGATATTTAATCTCTTACCAAACATAGTATTATCAAAAACTTAAACGATGTTTTCAAATGAAAGATCATACCAGGAATAGGGTATAAACCTATTACCAAACTTCAATCCCTTTGCAACTCTTCCAATGAAGATGTCACACCCCCAAAATCCACACGCGGACTACCACCGCTGGAGGCGTGACTGACCAGGATCAAGCCACCAATCATATTGAACAATGTAATAGTAAGTGTAATCCAACCAAGCAATATGAAAGGTGTTCAAATCAAAAGTATAGTTTCAACGTTTAGCGGAAGCATAAATGTAAAACCCAACATAAGTAATAAGTTTGTAATGTCATAAAAGTTTCCACAATCCGTGCCCACAACGACCGCACCTCCCGTGCAAGCTCCATGAGTACCTATGGTCCTGCAAGGCATGTAACAGAAAGTCAACAACAAAGTTGAGCGAGTTCACAGTTGGTTGTTCAGTAATGAGTTCGTTTAATAAATCGTAAGTTCGTTTATAACCATGCCGTGTATTACTAGGCCATTTGTATGTTCATCGAGTGGGGGCTTCCCATGTTGTAAGTTCAATTAGTGGGGGCTTCCCATGTTGTAAGTTACTAGACTAGCTGTATCCATAAGTATCCTTCCCAATCCGAGGATAGTAGTAAGTATAAGTTTACGTACGTTTTACGTAAGTGCCCTTCCCAACCGAGGACAGTACGTAGCGAGTACGTAGGTTTAGCGCTGGCGTCCTTCCCAATCCGAGGACGGTAGTACGTAGGTTTTACGTAGGTTTAGTGCTGGTGTCCTTCCCAATCCGAGGACAGTACGTAGGCTTTACGTAGAGTTTGGCACAGGCATCCTTCCCAATCCGAGGACCGTGGTAAGTAGTCTAGTAGTGATGTAAGTACAAGTAATCATTCAATCCCATTCCCAACCCACCGGGGAATCCCATGCCTTGGTAAGAGTGTGAACTCACCTTGGTTTTCTCGGTATGCTAAGTTAAGTTCTCACAGTTTATCAATCACGTCCTATAGTACGCACGTGTACAAAATTAGTTTATGTTCACGAAGTTCACGTATGCATATTAAATCACCAATCGGCACAGATCACGTATTCAAATCATACAAGTCACGCATATTATCTAACAGCAGTTGGTTAATCCAGTTAACACTTAACAGAAGCAGTTACTGTGCAAAATTACCCAATCGGCGAAACACCCCTGTTTCGTCATACACCCCTCCGACGAAACACTTCTGTTTCGTTCCATTTGATTCGTCGTAATGGTCTCGGCGAAACACTTTTGTTTCGCCCTATATGTTTCGTCAGCATGTTTGTCGCGTCATTTAATCAGTTACATAAAAACCCTAATCATTGTTAACAGCCGCCATCAATATCATCGATCATCATCATCTGTACTTATCATATAACCAACACATAGCAACACTCATGAAATCCATACTTTATGCATAACCGTTTGCTAGGAATAAACAAACGATTCACGAAACTAATACATATGCACCATAATAATCATCATAACAATTAACATCCTCCTAGATCGAAGTGGATCAATTATATTATACCACATAGAAAACTGTTTCTAGACACCTTCATATTCTCTACTCAATATCTTATGGTCAACCTACTTTATCACATCATGCTTTCTTTTCATCATTTAAATCATATCTCATTAATATCCCTGACACACTTTTAGGATGTGCACATGGTTGATCAAATCAAGAACACAAATACAACATGAGCCGCCAATTAAGAAGTTGTCATTATCTAATTGACTACAAATTCAAAACATCACACATGCACCTTCATAATAAGACCATCATCAGAGGCATACTAGACATCGCATGACACAATCACTACACACCATGTGATGACCACAAGAATAAGACAATTAATGATCCCACTCCCCAACCCTGAGCATGTAATCCAAAATCCACAGAACTTCAATAATTGAATTTACATAAACAAACACGTATCGATCATGTAACGATTTACAATGATATGAACTAACCGGGGTGAATAAGGATTCGAGTAATAGGCTGGGGCATCTCGGGAGTGATGATGATAATACGGATTGTCGTCAACAGAGAAAAGGGACTCTAGGGTTTCTGATTTTTGTTAAAAGATGTAAAGCTGAGGTTGTTTCACGTTTTAATACTCGAACTAACGTTTTGGGCCCGAACCGGGCTTCGGCGAATCGTGGGCCGGCGAAATGACTGTTTCGTCGAGATTGAAATGACGGAACAGGCTTCTGTTTCGTCGAGTTGGGTCATGGCGAATCACTTGATTCGTCGGGTTCACTGATGTGGTAACAGTTTAAGTTTCAAAACAAGTCTTATGTTGAACAGCCAAACACATAATCACGCAAACACAATACGTTTTATTATAACACGAAGTGTACAGTTACAAGTCAGATAAGTCAAACATCTAAACAGTCAAAGTCAACGTGCAATAAATACGAAAGTGAAAGTCGGAAACTCGAGTTGTCACATTATCCCCAACTTGAAAGAAATTTCGTCCCGAAATTTAGCATGCGGTTACTGAGGAAGCTAGTGGTGTGACGTTGTTTACCTGTATCGTATCGCGGCTCCCCGAGCAGGTTTGCGAAGATTACTGGTTTTCCTGGGGTGTCACATCATCCCCCTGTTGGTTTGGAATTTCGTCCCGAAATTCTGTAGTAGCTTCGGCCTCAGTAGTGGTTGCTTGGTTTCCGAATAACTGGGGATATTTGAGTTTCATCTGATCTTCGCGCTCCCAGGTGAACTCTGGGCCACGGCGGGAGTTCCAACGAACTCGTACAAGAGGTATTCTAGTGTTCTTGAGGACCTTAACATCCTGGTCCGTGATTTCAACAGGTTCCTCGAGGAATCGTAACTGTTCATCAATAGTGAGCTCTTTCAGAGGAACTATGTGGGTCTCATCTGACAGACACTTCTTCAGATTCGACACGTGAAAGACGTTGTGAACTGCACTGAGTTCAGCTGGTAGGTTTAATCTGTAGGCCACCCTGCCTATCTTCTCAATGATTTCGAATGGTCCGACGTATCGTGGATTAAGTTTGCCGCGTTTGCCAAAACGAACCACACCCTTCCAGGGTGAAACTTTGAGTAGCGCTCGATCCCCAACCTGGAATTCGAGTAGTTTTCTATCTTTATCGGCGTATGCTTTCTGACGGTCACGAGCTGCCACCATGCGTTGTCGTATTTGAGCAATCTTTTCAGTAGTATCAACTACCATTTCTGGACCTGTGATTTGACTATCTCCCACCTCTGCCCAACAGAGAGGTGACCGGCATTTACGCCCGTACAATGCCTCGAATGGTACAGCTTTAATGCTGGTGTGGTAGCTGTTGCTATACGAAAATTCCACAAGTGGCAGATGTTTTTCCCAACCATTGCCAAAGTCGATTACGCACGCACGAAGCATGTCTTCTAGTGTTTGAATAGTGCGCTCAGACTGTCCATCCGTCTGAGGGTGATAAGCTGTGCTCATGTCTAAACGAGAGCCAAAAGATTTGTGCATTGCTTGCCACAATTCTGAAGTAAAACGTGCGTCATGATCAGAGATAATAGAGGTTGGCACCCCGTGCCTCAAGACAACTTCCTTAAGATATACGTTTGCTAAAGTGGAGAACTTATCCGTTTCCTTGATAGCCAAGAAGTGTGCAGACTTTGTGAGTCGATCCACGATCACCCAAATAGTATTATTCCCACGTTGCGATCTAGGCAAGCCAGTAACAAAATCCATGGAAATTTGCTCCCATTTCCATTGTGGTATCTCTGGTTGTTGAAGTAGGCCCGATGGTTTCTGGTATTCCGTTTTGACTCTTGCACAAGTCAAAAACTTGCTAACGTAAGTTGCTATATGAGCTTTCATACTAGGCCACCAATATGTAGTTTTCAAGTCTTGGTACATCTTATCCGAACCAGGATGTACTGAGTAGCGAGACTAGTGTGTTTCATCCATTACAAGCTCGCGTAAGTTACCATAGAGTGGGACCCAGATTCGTCCTGTTACATAGTAGGCGCCGTCTGCCTTTTGTTCTAACCGTTGCCTTGAGCCGCGTAGGGCTTCAGCCCTGACGTTTTCCGGTTTCAATGCTTCTACCTGAGCATCTCGTATCTGTGAAGGAAGACTAGACTGAATAGTGAGTTGCAACGCTCGTACACGCTTAGGTGTAGTATCCTTTCGACTAAGGGCGTCGGCCACCACATTGGCTTTGCCCGGATGGTACTTTATAGCACATTCATAATCGTTCAGTAATTCGACCCATCGGCGTTGTCGCATGTTCAACTCTTTCTGCTTGAAGATATGCTCGAGACTTCTGTGATCGGTGTAGATGGTGCACTTGGTGCCATACAGGTAATGTCGCCATATCTTGAGCGCAAAAACAACAGCTCCCAACTCTAAATCATGTGTAGTGTAATTCCGTTCGTGAATCTTAAGTTGGCGCGAAGCATAAGCAATGACTTTATCTCGTTGCATCAACACACATCCAAGACCCTGGATAGATGCGTCGCAGTAGACTACAAAATCGCCCGTGCCTTCAGGCAATGAAAGGATAGGTGCGCTACAAAGTCTATCCTTCAAGTGCTGAAACGCTGTTTCCTGTGTATTACCCCAACGATAAACAACACCCTTCTGTGTCAGTAGTGTAAGCGGTTGTGCGATCTTTGAGAAGTCTTTGATGAAACATCTATAATAACCCGCCAAACCCAAGAATTGGCGTATTTCGGTTGGTGTGCGAGGTGCAGGCCAGTTCTTGATTGAATCTACCTTGGTTGGATCAACAAGAATCCCATCCTCGTTCACCACGTGGCCTAGGAAATGGACTTCACGAAGCCAGAAGTCGCATTTCGAAAACTTGTCGTATAGCTGTTCCATTCGAAGGAGTTCCAAAATAAGTCGTAGGTGCTGCTCGTGTTCTTCCTGACTCTTCGAATAGATCAGGATGTCGTCGATGAAAACAATGACGAACTTGTCAAGATACGGTTTGCACACCCTGTTCATAAGATCCATGAAAATCGCAGGTGCGTTTGTTAGCCCAAAAGGCATGACCAAAAACTCGTAATGGCCGTAGCGTGTTCTGAATGCTGTTTTGGAGACGTTCTCATCCCGGACTCTCAGCTGATGGTAACCTGACCTCAGGTCAATCTTTGAGCCAATCTTCGAGTAATAGCTCGACCCTTGCAACTGGTCGAATAAGTCGTCGATGCGTGGAAGAGGATAGCGATTCTTCACTGTCACCTTGTTCAGTTCGCGGTAATCTATGCACATGCGGAAAGTACCGTCTTTCTTCTTCACAAACAATACGGGAGCTCCCCAAGGCGAAGAGCTAGGGCGAATGAAACCCTTTTCCAAGAGTTCTTGCAATTGTTTAGATAGTTCTTCCAGTTTAGTTGGAGCTAAGCGATAAGGTGCTCGAGCTATAGGTGCTGCTTCAGGAGCTAGCTCGTTCTGAAATTCGACCTGGCGATGAGGCGGTAACCCAGGTAACTCTTCAGGAAACACTTGAGGAAAGTCGCGTACAACAGGAATATCCTCTAACTTCTTCTATTTCGCCGATGTATCTGTAACGAGTGCTAAAATAGCTGTGTGGCCCTTTCGCAAACACTTCTGTGCCTTCAAGAAGGAGATGATGCCACTCACGACACCACTCTTGTCGCCTTGAACTTCGAGAGGTTCCTTGCCAGAACGAGGAATACGAATGATCTTCTCTTTGCATAGGATCTTTGCTTGTTGTTGGGATAACCAATCCATACCAATGACGATGTCGAAACTACCCAGAGTTATAGGAATGAGATCGATAGAGAAAGTCTGACCAGCTAAGACGAGGTTACAACCCTTGACTATGTGACCACTGTGGTGTCTGTTGCATCTGTTGCACTTTGGGTGATTTCCTCGATATCCACCCTGCCCTTAACTACCAGACGACTGCTGACCGGGGCTCTGGTAGTTATCTGTCTTTCGCTGCTGTGCCTGGGACTGAACCGAAGTCGAACCCTTGCTGGAGGTTCCATCCCATTTTCACTTGTTGTCACTGGGAATAGCAGAAGTAGTAGTAGTAGTAGTAGCACCAATACGTTTAGACAGCTTGTTCTGTTCCACTGCCTGGTCTGTGAGACGATGAGCAAGACAAGTAACATCTTGAATAGTAGCAAGGTTAGAAGTAGTCACATGACTTTGAATCTCTGGTACTAAGCCTTTGAGGTACAACTCAATGCGCTTGATGGGAGGATCCACCATAGTTGGACATAACACTGCCAATTCGTTGGATCGTTTCGTGTACGCTTCTATCTCTGACCCTGTCATCTTCAGGTTAAAGAACTCCACTTACAGCTTGTGGGTGTCTTCACGACTATAGTATTCACGTTTGATCAGTTCCTTAAAATCATTCCATGGGGTGGCATTAGCAGCCGCCAGCCCCAGCATCGTAACTTGCGCATTCCACCAAGTTAGCGCAGTGCCTTTGAGAGTATCAGTGGCATATTTCACCTTACGAGCCTCGGGTCATTCACACACTCGAAGACCGATTCGAGTTCCTCGAACTAATGGAGGAGTCCAACAGCTCCTTCAGTGTTGCTGAAAATAGTAGGACGACAGTCCATAAAAGTCTTGTATGTGCATATAGGTGGCTGAGCGTGTTGACTTGTCGTGTGCGTAAGAGTAATCAAAATTAAGCACAAGTGTTGAGTTACGAGAGTAGGATCTAAAGATCCTAGAGTAAGTGGTGATGGCAGATTACACCTCCTGCCTGGGCAGCTGCGAGTGCTGCAGTAACTTGTTCAGTGATTGAAGCCGCCAACTGGGCTTGAGTTAGGTTAACGCGTCCACTCATGATCTTGACATCAAGGAGAACATGTGGGTGAGAGGTTCGCGAATAGTGCAAAGAGAGTGAGCACACAAGTATTCTCAAGCAATAACATATAGTAGGTTCTGTAATCTGAGCATACCACGAGCAAAGTTCTATGTAATTTCTAGCAAGTAGGTAAAGTAACATGAATAGTAGTACCTATGATGTTGAGCCTTGCACATGGAGCGAAGCGTCGTTGTGGATCGTTGAGCACTGTTCTGGTTATAGTCTGGTTTTAACAAAATCGTTTTTCCCTTATTAAAACCGAGTTCTCTATAACCAATGGCTCTGATACCAATCTGTCACACCCCCAAAATCCACACGCGGACTACCACCGCTGGAGGCGTGACTGACCAGGATCAAGCCACCAATCATATTGAACAATGTAATAGTAAGTGTAATCCAACCAAGCAATATGAAAGGTGTTCAAATCAAAAGTATAGTTTCAACGTTTAGCGGAAGCATAAATGTAAAACCCAACATAAGTAATAAGTTTGTAATGTCATAAAAGTTTCCACAATCCGTGCCCACAACGACCGCACCTCCCGTGCAAGCTCCATGAGTACCTATGGTCCTGCAAGGCATGTAACAGAAAGTCAACAACAAAGTTGAGCGAGTTCACAGTTGGTTGTTCAGTAATGAGTTCGTTTAATAAATCGTAAGTTCGTTTATAACCATGCCGTGTATTACTAGGCCATTTGTATGTTCATCTAGTGGGGGCTTCCCATGTTGTAAGTTCAATTAGTGGGGGCTTCCCATGTTGTAAGTTACTAGACTAGCTGTATCCATAAGTATCCTTCCCAATCCGAGGATAGTAGTAAGTATAAGTTTACGTAGGTTTTACGTAAGTGCCCTTCCCAACCGAGGACAGTACGTAGCGAGTACGTAGGTTTAGCGCTGGCGTCCTTCCCAATCCGAGGACGGTAGTACGTAGGTTTTACGTAGGTTTAGTGCTGGTGTCCTTCCCAATCCGAGGACAGTACGTAGGCTTTACGTAGAGTTTGGCACAGGCATCCTTCCCAATCCGAGGACCGTGGTAAGTAGTCTAGTAGTGATGTAAGTACAAGTAATCATTCAATCCCATTCCCAACCCACCGGGGAATCCCATGCCTTGGTAAGAGTGTGAACTCACCTTGGTTTGCTCGGTATGCTAAGTTAAGTTCTCACAGTTTATCAATCACGTCCTATAGTACGCACGTGTACAAAATTAGTTTATGTTCACGAAGTTCACGTATGCATATTAAATCACCAATCGGCACAGATCACGTATTCAAATCATACAAGTCACGCATATTATCTAACAGCAGTTGGTTAATCCAGTTAACACTTAACAGAAGCAGTTACTGTGCAAAATTACCCAATCGGCGAAACACCCCTGTTTCGCCATACACCCCTTCGACGAAACACTTCTGTTTCGTTCCATTTGATTCGTCGTAATGGTCTCGGCGAAACACTTTTGTTTAGCCCTATGTGTTTCGTCAGCATGTTTGTCGCGTCATTTAATCAGTTACATAAAAACCCTAATCATTGTTAACAGCCGCCATCAATATCATCGATCATCATCATCTGTACTAATCATATAACCAACACATAGCAACACTCATGAAATCCATACTTTATGCATAACCGTTTGCTAGGAATAAACAAACGATTCACGAAACTAATACATATGCACCATAATAATCATCATAACAATTAACATCCTCCTAGATCGAAGTGGATCAATTATATTATACCACATAGAAAACTGTTTCTAGACACCTTCATATTCTCTAATCAATATCTTATGGTCAACCTACTTTATCACATCATGCTTTCTTTTCATCATTTAAATCATATCTCATTAATATCCCTGACACACTTTTAGGATGTGCACATGGTTGATCAAATCAAGAACACAAATACAACATGAGCCGCCAATTAAAAAGTTGTCATTATCTAATTGACTACAAATTCAAAACATCACACATGCACCTTCATAATAAGACCATCATCAGAGGCATACTAGACATCGCATGACACAATCACTACACACCATGTGATGACCACAAGAATAAGACAATTAATGATCCCACTCCCCAACCCTGAGCATGTAATCCAAAATCCACAGAACTTCAATAATTGAATTTACATAAACAAACACGTATCGATCATGTAACGATTTACAATGATATGAACTAACCGGGGTGAATAAGGATTCGAGTAATTGGTTGGGGCATCTCAGGAGTGATGATGATAATACGGATTGTCGTCAACAGAGAAAAGGGACTCTAGGGTTTCTGATTTTTGTTAAAAGATGTAAAGCTGAGGTTGTTTCACGTTTTAATACTCGAACTAACGTTTTGGGCCCGAACCTGGCTTCGGCGAATCGTGGGCCGGCGAAACGACTGTTTCGTCGAGATTGAAATGACGGAACAGGCTTCTGTTTCGTCGAGTTGGGTCATGGCGAATCACTTGATTCGTCGGGTTCACTGATGTGGTAACAGTTTAAGTTTCAAAACAAGTCTTATGTTGAACAGCCAAACACATAATCACGCAAACACAATACGTTTTATTATAACACGAAGTGTACAGTTACAAGTCAGATAAGTCAAACATCTAAACAGTCAAAATAAATACGAAAGTGAAAGTCGGAAACTCGAGTTGTCACAGAAGATGTCCCCTGTCTTAGACACTTAGGGCATTAGTTCTGAATCTTATCCTTTGAGCTTCACATCATTGCCTTGGTAGGAATGTCCCCTGTATACAATGTCTTCAAATACTTAGAAATCTTCTGGATATCAGTTTCCATTGCATAGGCAACTTTTCATGTCACGAGGGTAAAACCCAAAAATGTCTTGGAGATAAATTCCTTATATTCTGGGGAAAATCCCAAATTTTCGTGCGCTACAGGCGGGAGTGTATAAACTCCAAGACTTAGAAAGGTGAAAACCTTTAAACCTTAGAGAGTATGAAAATACTCTTTCATGAGAGAGGGTGATTAATCCTCATATACCTTTAGGATTCAGGATATAGCCAACAGTAACGAAATTGTCAGCCACTTTTACATGGACTGGTCCCGCCACCTTGAACTATTCCTGAATAACTTGCGCTCCAGGCGGGGTGTTTAAACCCAATTCGGAAAAAAGGTGAATACCTTTAAACCTGTGAAGGGATCAGGATCCCTTATACGTGAGAGAGGGGGCCAATCCTCTAATCTTCCGAAGTATCTTGAGTGAACATCCTGGAGCTACATCCTAGAGCATATACTGCAAAACATCCTTAAACTAAGGTGGGTGTTAGCTTGGCTAACACCCCTCCGATGCTTAAGTTAGTATTGGGTTTCAAAGAAAAATTAAACCAAACATATTTAAAATAGATAGAAATCATACCATCCTGAGTTAGAAATTAAATTCTAAACTCACTTGAAATAAAGCTTAAGGTGTATAGCATTCCAAGATCTCGGTAGCATATCCCCTTCCATATTCTTGAGTCTATATGCTCCTTTCCCTGCTTCTGATTCAACTTCATATGGTCCTTCCCATTTTGGAGCTAACTTGCCATCGGCAGGATTAGTAGTATTCTGAAAAGCCTTTCTTAACACCCAATCTCCAACCTTAAATCTTCTGGTCCTGATATTCTTGTTATATGCTCTGGATATTCTTTGTTGATATGCTGCCATCCTTAGCCTTGCTGCATCTCTTTTTTCATCTATAGTATCCAAATCTTGACTCAAGGCTTCAGGATTCTGTTCAGGATCACTTAGGGTAGATCTTGCAGTAGGTATTGTCATTTCCGTTGGAATCATTGCTTCTGCTCCAAATACCAAGGAAAATGGGGTTTGGCCTGTTGCGTTCTTTACCGTTGTCCTATCAGCCCACAAAACATAGGGTAATTCTTCTGCCCATCTTCCTTTTTTGGTTCCAAGCCTCTTCTTTAAGTTATTGACAATTATCTTGTTTGAGGATTCTGCTTGTCCATTCGCTTGAGGATGTACTGGAGTAGATGTTATCATTTTGATTCCCCAACTTTTGCAAAAGTCAGTAGTCCTTTTGCTTAGAAATTGAGAACCATTGTCACAGATTATCTCGGCTGGTACTCCAAATCTGGTCAGGATATTTCTCTTTATGAAGGATACTACTTCTTGATCCCTAACTTGAACAAATGCTTCTGCTTCAACCCACTTGGAGAAATAATCCGTCATTGCCAACATGAAAACCTTTCCTCCCAGAGCTTTTGGAAGCTTTCCCACTGTATCCATACCCCACTTCATAAACGTCCAGGGGGAAACAATAGGATACAGCGGTTCAGCAGGCTGATGTAATATGTTACTATGTCTTTGACATGCGTCACATCTTCGAGCATATTCTGCTGCATCTTTTCTCATTGTTGGCCAATAATATCCTGTCCTTAATACTTTTGAGAATAATGACATGCCCCCAGTATGGTTACCACAATCCCCTTCATGTATATCCTGAAGTACTTCTTTGGCTTCAGGATCCTCCAAGCACCTCAAATACGGTCCTGCAAGAGATTTCTTGTATAAAACATTATTTATAATAGTGAATCGTGATACCTTCATCCTAAATGCCTTAGGATTTTCATTTCTGGGGATGTGTCCTTCTTTGAGATATCTCACAATTGGAGCCGTCCAGGATTGAGGATCCTGTTCAGGATACTCCGCTCCAGGATCCCGAATACCCGCTACTTCTTTATCCTGAGGATTCGTTGCAGGATATAAGACATGTAATATTGGTATTTGGGTCCCTTCAGGTATCCTGATCGATGATCCTAAATTTGCTAAGGCATCCACTTCAGCATTATCCTCCCTTGGTACCTGTTCAAGTGTAAAAACATCGAAATATCCTGCTAATTTTTTGAGAATATCGAGATATTCGATTAATCTCTCACCCTTAACTGCATAGGATCCATTAAAATGGTTAGTAATTAACAAGGAGTCAACATATACTTGCAAATTCTTGATACTCATATTCTTAGCCAATTCTAATCCTGCAATTAAAGCTTCATATTCTGCCTCATTATTAGTAGCAGGAAATTCACACCTAATAGCCTGGGGTAATATGTCCCCCTGTGGCGATTTTAGTAGTATACCTAAACCTACACCTCTTATATTGGATGCACCATCAGTATATAATGTCCAGGATCCTGAAGATTCTCCTAACTGTTGAACTTCTAGGTCTACCTCATCCGGAATATCACTACTGAAATCAGCCACAAAGTCAGCTAAAGCCTGAGACTTTATGGCATTTCTAGGTTCATATACTAAATCATAAGCACTTAACTTTACTGACCACTTGGCCATCCTGCCTGACATCTCTGGTTTCCTAAGCACATTTTTTACAGGATAATTCGTTTTAACATGGATCCTATATGTCTCAAAATAATGTCTAAGCTTTGTCGATGCCATGACTAGAGCTAATATCAATTTTTCTAAATGAGAATATCTAGTTTCAGCATCTAACAAACTTTTACTAACATAATATACAGGATATTGCTGACCTTCATGGTCTTTTATAAGAACGGCACTTACAGCATTCCCTGATACAGCGAGGTATAGGGATAGTTGTTCACCATTTTCAGGCTTCATCAATAGAGGTACAGTTGAAAGATACCGCTTCAAATCCTGCAAGGCTGCTTCATGCTTTGCTCCCCATTCAAATTTCTTATTCATCTTGAGGATATCGTAGAATTCCTTGCATTTTTCCGAGGATCTTGAAATAAATCTATTCAAAGCTGCTACTCGGCCTGTTAACCGTTGTACGTCCTTCATATTCGAGGGTGATTTTATATCCAGGATAGCTTTAATCTGCTCCGGGCTTGCCTCTATCCCCCTTTTCGTCACCATATATCCAAGAAACTTTCCTACCCCCACTCCGAAATGGCACTTAGTAGGATTCAGCTTCATGTTGTATTGATCCAGGATATCAAATGCTCCCTTGATATCCTGGAGGTGATCCTCAGCTCTTTTAGATTTTACCACCATATCGTCAATATATACCTCCATGGTGTCCCCCAGCTTGTCTTTGAACATCATGTTTACCAATCTCTGGTATGTTGCACCTGCATTTTTCAAACCGAAAGGCATAGCAGTATAGCAATATATACCCGTTGGTGTCATGAAAGCAATATCCTCCTGATCCGAAGGCTCCATTTGAATCTGCTGAAACCCTGAGGATGCGTCCATGAATGTTAACATTTCAGGTCCAGCAGTAGCATCTACCATTGCATCGATATGAGGGAGAGGAAATGGATCTTTAGGACAAGCCTTGTTCAAGTCCGTGTAATCTACACAGACTCTCCATTTCCCGTTTTTCTTCTGTACCACAACTACGTTTGCTAGCCACTTTGGAAACTTGACTTCTCTGATCATCCTGGACTTCAACAGTCTTTCAACTTCCTCTTGGATAATCGCATTCCGCTCAGGAGCGAATTTTCTTCGTTTTTGCTGAACAGGCTTGAATGATTTGTCAATTCCAAGCTTGTGAGTGATAATGTCTTTGGATATGCCTGTCATATCCTCATGCTTCCATGCAAATGTTGACATCCTACATTTCAAAAAGTTAGTTAACTGTTCTTCAATATCCTGAGGGATATTGGTTCCTACGAGCACCGAGATATCAGGATTATCCTGATCCAGGATAATTTTCTTCACATCCTTCTCCGAATCCTCCACGATATCCTGGGCCCGCGTCTTTAACTGCTATGTTGTACTGGGCTTAGTTGAGGATTTCATCGAGGATGAGTAGCATTCTTTCGCTTCCTGTTGATCACTTTCCACCTTGACAACCCCCCAAGGGGTAGGGATCTTGATGCATTGGTGATATGTTGATGGCACAACCTTCATATCGTGAATCCATGGTCTTCCCAGTATGATGTTATAGCAGGATAAGGAGTCCATGACACAGAAGCGTTGTATTGAGTTGACCCCTTCAACATATACTGGTAACTTTATCTCCCCTACGGTATTCCTAGCTTCTCCACTGAAACCAACGAGCACAGTGGACTTCGAAGTGATATCCATCGGAGATACATTCATCCTCTTCAATGTTTCCAGCTGAATTATATTGACAGAACTACCGTTGTCTACCAGTATCCTGCGTCCAAAATGGTTAGCCACATATAATGTTATTACTAAAGCATCATGGTGAGGATCCTGAACAGTATCCCTGTCATCACTATCGAAAGTGATCACTTTATCAGTTGTGAGGGTAGTCATTCTGACTGGTCTGTCTCCCCTCTCGCTCTTAGCTTCCTTTACGTGTCTCTTGGCCGCCGAATACGAAGTCCCACAAATGTTGGATCCTCCTGAAATAAAGTTAATTATCTTGGCATCTGCTGGGGGTGATGCTGCTCGTTCAGGATCCTTCTCGGGATCCTGCCCTTTATTCTTCTTTTTTCCCAGCAAGTCCTTCAGATACCCCTTGCTTAACAGGTAACTTATCTCTTTCCTTAAAGCAATGCAATCCTCGGTCATATGTCCGAAGTCTTCGTGGAAGGCACACCATTTGGATTTATCCTTCCAATCAGCTTTCTGCTGGTTCTTTCGAGGCCACCTAGCTTTGTCCCCTAAGCCCTGCATAGCATACATTAATTCAGGTATATTAACAGAAAAGCAGTATTCAGATAAATCAGGATATTCTTCAGGATCCTCGTCTTCAACAGCGTTCACTTTCTTGTTATCATTTCTGCCATATGGCCTAGAGCGATATGGCTTATATGAGGTTTCTGATTTCCTGTTAGTTGATTCATAGGTTGAGGTAGAATTCATCCTCTCCTGCATCTTCTTGTCATCTTCCAGACGGATATATCTCAAAGCCCTGTTACGAGCTTCGTCGAGATTCCTGCAGGGATTCATTACAAGATCCTGATAAAACTGAGAATCCTTTTGCAACCCCATCTTAAAAGCTTGCACAGCTGTTGCAACATCAAGATGTGGGATATCCAAGGATTCTCGACTGAATTTGTTCACATAATCCCTCAAGGATTCCTGAGGCCCTTGAGTTATCCTGTAAAGATCACTGGTTAGTTTCTCAAAACTCCGACTACAAGAAAATTGACTGTTAAATAAATTAACCAAATGAGCAAACGAAGTAATTGAGTGAGGAGGGACGTTTAACAGCCATTTTAAGGCTGACCCTGTCAGGGTAGAACCAAATCCCTTGCACAAGCATGCTTCCTTGAGCTCCGGAGGGATAGGGTTAATCTCCATTCTTTCCCTATACTGGGCAATATGCTCTTCAGGATCCGTAGTCCCATCATACAGCTTCATGTTGGGAGTCTGAAATCTTTTTGGGATTTCAGCATCACAGATGGGATATGCAAAGCGGGATATCCTGTGGCTGTCCGGGGATACTTCCGGAATTGGCTGGACCACTCCAGGTACACAGGATATCATGTCCTTCAATTTCTGGAGCTCCCTGGTAAATGTTGACGTCATACCTGCATCCTGCAAAGAGCCATTATTGTTAGTAGCAAGAATATTATTATTTGACACATTACCGTTCTGAGGATTTTGGCCATATCCTGAAGCATATCTTGATCTTCTCACAGTCGATATCCTGACCGAAGAGGGTATCTCAGGGGTATGATTCTGAGAATGGCTTGGGACGATATTCCCCCTATTATCCTCAGTGTAAACTGCGGAACTGAAGTTCAAAGCCCTGGGCTGTATAGGAGTGACAGTTTCTTCAGCGGGTCTACTCGAGCTAGCTTTTAAGAGTTGTATTTCTCTTAACAGCATTTGGTTAGTCTCCTGTTGCTGCCTCATTTGTTCCTGCACACTTCCAAATAAAGTCAAAATTTCATCATTAGAGGCTAAAACGGGAGCAGATCCCTGGACACTCCGAGTAGGGATAACATCTTGAGATTGTGAAGAAAATGGCATCCTTGGAGGAGGTGGTGGAAGCACCGAACCCGTAGTAGCAGAGGTTGTAGCAGGCATAGTGGAAGAGCTCATGTTTGATCTTGAGGCCATTGTAAACAATGTGGCAAAAAGTTTTGAAAATAGAAAACCGATTAATGATTTTGCAAAGATTTTTAGTAAAAGTAGCACCACTTGCCCCACGGTGGGCGCCAAATTGTTTTGGTAAAAAATTTCCTAAGCAATTTAGTGATCAGATTAGTTACGTGAGGTAGTGTGCTAGAAATATGTATGAAAAATGTGTTAACAATATTTGATATAAAAACAGTTTCAGGATACATCTCAGGATATAAAGCTGTGTCTATGATCAAACAATGAGCAAAAAAGTAAAGGTTGACACGTGATGTACGAGGAAAGCCCTTGCTTAATCTAGATCGCCGGCATAAAACCTCGGGAGCTGACAATCGCAGCTGCCTCGTTCTTCTATTGCTTCAAATATCAGGATACAGTGCAGGATGTGGTGCGGATCGACTATGTGTTACAATGTAATTTGAGTACAAGTGTTGTGTGTAGTGTTTGAAATGAACTAAAGAGGAAGTGTTCGAGTGTGTAAGTGTGAAATTGCGTGCCTTAAACTGATCCGCCCTCATCTATTTATAGTAAAGATAATGTAACAAACTATCCTAAACTTCCGGGATCCAGCGAATATTCCCACTCGAACGTTGAGGACCAAGTCTTTCGGGTTCAACGGCTTCCTCATAACAAATACGCCCGAGTCTTGAGGAGAAGAAGTCCTGATGACCGTTAGTAACTTACAGCCATCAACCTGCACGTGTTTAATTCACTCAACCTTAGGATATCGCCCGGGATGTTAGCAATATCCCCGTCCAGTATCCTGGTCACAAATAAACAATTGGAAGCGGGATATTAGTCAGGATATGTATACTCAGAAAATGACCCATAACAAGTAGTTTCAAGCTGTTTAATCCTGGCTTCATAGAGTGCAGCAGTACCACAGGCATCGTTGAAAAGGTGGAGCAGATGCTGGAGGCCCTGTAAGTCAAAATTCAATAATAAATCAATATTCGCTAACCTGGATATCCTGTCAGGATATTCTATCAGGATATATGTGCAGGATATAGGGTCAGGATATTACCTTATTAAGGAAGGATGTCATCGGTTCCAAGGAATCGGTGAAGCTGAGCTCATCATAAGAGAATCCTTCGGAGTTCTTCCTCTTCTTTGCGGTGGAAGCACGAGTCCTCGAATTAGCTTTAGGAGCCGGGAGCGGCTTGGAGCTGGTGGCAGCAGGGGTCTCTTTCTTGACCATGACTGGAGTAGGGTAACTGTCAAGCTTATCGAGATCGAGGAGGATTGGGACTTTGCTGGAGTCTGCATACAGGGAGTAGAATTTTTTCCTAAATATGCCAAAAAAAAACATGTATGCAGGATATTAAGCAGGATCCTTACCAGACATGTTTGCACTGGAAAGAGGGCTTGGAGATGGTGGAGACGGGTTAAAACTTCTTTCAGCCTCTGGAAGGAGTCTGATAGTGTCGATCCTCTTCTATGAATCAGCAAGGGGAGGTGCAAGCTTCCTAAAATCAGTTGTATACAAAACAATAAACAGAAAGTTGACCAGTTCAGGATATGGAACAGGATCAGAGGCAGGATTACCCTTAAACCCTAAATCCTACCCTTTCTCAACCACTTCACCGGATATTCCGTTCCACCAGGGATTGAGTCTCTTTTTACAAAAAAGAACTTGGATTGCCATTTCTCCTCGTTCCTGGTGGCACGAAGTATCAGCGGCTCGCCGGAGGTGGAGTAAAACAAAAATCTACAGGATCCGTGGCATCTAAGCCGGTATGCTAGGGGGAGGTCATGAAGAGAAAGGTCAGGGATGTGATTCTTCTTGATCTGGTCAAGAACGGACAAGACTGACCAAAGCATCGACATAGTTTGGCTAAAAGAGATTTTTGTAATGCTGAAAAACTCGGTAATAAAGTCTGGGAAGGGGAAACGTAACCCTAAGGTGAAAGGAAAGGCACTAAAGCACAACCATTCGTCGGAAACCATGTCCGACCAGATTTCCCGGTCAAACGGCCGGAATACCGTCCCTTCCGGGAAGATACAGGAGGATTTGAGGGCCGACAAATGGGCGCTATCAAAGGTACATATTTCTTTCTCTGGATCCTGGAGAAGATTCTGTTGTATGAATGTGGGGGCGGAGTCGCCGGAACTTGATCTTGTTTGCCTTGTGTAAGACCCGTATCAATTTACTTGATTTAATAATAGATCATACCTTTGTAAATAGAAGTTTCTTAATTAACATAAAGTTTCAACAAGAAGTTCATAAGTAGCATAATCCTTAGTCAACTAACGACTAAGTTAAAACATTTCAAAAGTTGTTTAACAATTGTTTACAACCCATAAACCAAGTCTAATTAAGATTTAAAACATTGCGGAAGCTTGTAAATAGTGTTCGGTTCTTCAAAAGTTTGCTCGACCATCTTCCGGTTAGTTTCCTTCATCACCTAAGATAAAAAACCCAACAAAAGTTAGTTATGATCAAGTTAAAAGGGTTACAAACTAGTCCCATGAGTCAACATTAAAAAAAATATTTTTTTTCCGGAACAAGGGCGTCGCGTGACGCCAAGGGGGCTCGCGCGACGCCTAGTCCCTAAATTCACAGAATGATTATTTTATGATGCTGTACATTCCCAGCTCCAATTTCAATTCAAATTCCAACTTTAAATAGCCATAACTTTTGACTCGTAAGTCCGTTTTAGGTGATTCTTTTTCCTACGCGTCTGTAATTTCGTTACCGACATGCCTATTACCAATTTCATACCGAAACATTTGATTACGGACCGAAAGACTACATGTCCATATACAATTATTCGACCCATTTTAACTTAGCCATTTTACTACCATTTAACTAGTAAACCTAAGGCGCTTATTACCCTAACTCCGGGGCTTATTGTCATCGGCACTTCATTACCAAACTTATGGCTTCGTGCTCTTGTGACTATTTCCGCCTCTTCTTTCTACTTTACAATATTAATACTACAAAGTATCATGATTCGACCCGTTTGATCCATCTATGGTAATTCTCCATTTTGATGGCTACCAAACGACTACAAACCAATTCTTAACCTACGGATTTAAGTATCATACATGATTACAACAACCAACACAATTTATCAACAACGCATAGTTTAACAACAATTCACCAAATGTAACGGATCAAGTTACATACCTTAGTGTACGCCCTTCAACCGCAAATCACCACCGGCTTGTCCACTCGACGTTCCGGTATCCTTTCCTATAGAGTTCAATTCAAGACATGTTTAGAACTCTCTTTAAACCATACATCGCATAATACACCGAAACATCATAATTATGCGTTTAATCTTTAAATTTCTATTTTAAGCCTTCTTTGAGGCATTTTCACAAACACCTTAAGGGCAGATTTTTCACATGATTATATGATAAGTTTCTAGCTTATCATTTAGCCCTAATTTCACCTCAATCAACATTTTACATGATTGTTAGCTTCTAGATTTCTGAAATCACTTCCAAATTGTCAAATTACACAAGATTAACACCCAATATCCTAGTGTTCATCAATTTACACATAACCCATTAATCACCTACAATGGTGATCATAGTTTCCACTAAAATTTTACATGATTTCAGCTTGTGTTTGTCTAGGGTTTGTCCCTAGACACTATAGTTGTTCTTAAATCATCACAACATATACATGCAACCCTAATTTCAGATTTTCCCAATTTCATGAGAATTTCAAGTTAAGAGTTTTCACTAATTTTTACATACCTTGTAACCCTCTTGTGATGAGGATCACGATTCTAAGCTCGGATTTTCGTTTGGACCAGATTTGCACCCCCAATTTTAGAGTTTTAGTGACTTTTTCTAGGGTTTGGAGCATGGGGTCGCCCTGTTCTTTCTTCTGGTCGACCAGACACCACTTATGGGGTGTTTGGTTTATTTTTTATTTGTTTTATAAATTTTAGTTCCAATTTTAACAACTTAGGTCCCTCAGCTTTGTTCAACTTATTGTTTAGTAGCTTTTAACCCTATTATAAGTTGTTTCTAGAAAATTAACTAACTGGGTTAGAATTCCTAGTTAGTAAATTCCCGTTTATTTATACTTTATAATTCTAATATAAAGCTTTATATTTTCGGGGTGTTACAAGTCCACCCCCCTTAAAAGGGTTTCGTCCCCGAAACCGAAGTACGTACCAAATAATGTAGGGTGGAGACGCCGCATCTCCTCTTCGGACTCCCACGTAGTGTCCGAACCTTTCCTATGCTCCCATTTGATTTTGACTTGGTCGATTTGTCTATTTCGTAAGTATTTGACCTTTCGATCTAAAATCTCCACCGGTCTCACAGCATAATTCAGACTGTTATCCACTTCGATATCATCGTAATGGATATAGGCTGTTTCGTCCGCCAGACACTTTTGTAATTGTGAGACATGAAACGTGCTATGAATTCCACTTAGTTCCTCCGGTAGCTCAAGGCGGTAAGCTACCTTGCCGGCCCTCCCAATGATTTTAAATGGCCCAATAAACCTCGGGCTTAGTTTCCCCCTTTTTCTGAATCTAATAACGCCCTTCCATGGGGAAGCCTTTAGCATAACCATGTCGCCAACCTGGAATTCGATTGGCCTATTCCTTTTATCTGCATATGCCTTTTGCCTGTCTTGAGCCGCTTTCAAATGTGCCCGAACCACATCAATCTTTTCATTAGTGGCTTGTACTATATCTTGGTGGGCAAGTTCGCGTGGACCCACTTCACCCCAACATACTGGGGTTCGGCATTTTCTACCATAGAGCATTTCGTACGGTGCCATCTTAATACTAGATTGGTAGCTATTATTATACGAAAACTCGACTAACGGTAGGTGAACATCCCAACTTCCTCCAAAATCGATTATACACGCCCGTAGCATGTCCTCCAATGTTTGTATCGTTCTTTCACTCTGTCCATCCGTTTGAGGATGGTACGCAGTGCTAATGAACAATTTGGTTCCCATTTGCTCTTGGAAATCTCGCCAGAAATTCGAAGTAAACCGAGTATCCCTATCAGACACGATGGATACCGGCACTCCATGACGTGCTATTATTTCATTAGTGTAAACTTCTGACATCTTTTCTGACGTATAAGTCTCACGAATCGGAATGAAGTGAGCACTTTTCGTCAATCTATCCACCACTACCCATATGGCATCGAAACCACGATTCGTCTTAGGCAACTTGGTTAATAGGTCCATTGTAATGTGTTCCCATTTCCAAACCAGAATTTCTAACGGTTGGAGTTTTCCGTATGGTTTCTGGTGCTCCGCCTTGACTTGTAAACATGTCAAGCATTTTTCCACATACTTCGCCACATCCCTCTTCATTCCGGGCCACCAATAATTTTGTTTCAAATCATTGTACATCTTGGTCGCACCCGGATGAATTGAATAACGGGATTTATGAGCTTCATTAAGTAGAAGCGCCTTCACTCCAAAGTATGTGGGACCCATATCCTTCCGGATCGAGTCTTCAACCCGTTATTTCCATCCGGCAAATCTTTCAATTGACCAATTATTCTTTCTTTCTTCCAATTCTCTTCTTTCATTGCTTCAAATTGCGCCTCTCGAATACGTTCAAGTATACCTGAGGTCACCACGAGTTGCATCGATCTTACTCGTATTGGGACATAGTCCGCTTTTCTGCTTAGAGCATCCGCCACCACATTAGCCTTTCCGGGGTGATAATGTATTTCACAATCGAAGTCTTTCACCGTTTTTAGCCATCGCCTTTGTCGCATATTTAACTCCTTCTGATCGAAGAAGTATTTTAAGCTCTTGTGATCGGTGAATATGGTGCACTTTACCCCATATAAGTAATGCCTCCATATTTTTAAGGCAAATACCACCGCAGCCAACTCAAGATCATGCGTGGGATATTTCTTCTCGTGTATCTTCAATTGCCTCGAGGCATAAGCTATCACCTTGCCCCGTTGCATCAAAACGCACCCGAGCCCCGATAGTGAAGCATCCGAATAAACCACCATATCTTCGACTCCGTCGGGTAATGTCAGTACCGGAGCTTGAGTTAATTTTTCTTTTAGCGTTTGAAACGCTTTTTCTTGATCGACACCCCAAATGAACTTTTCTTTCTTTTGGGTTAGCTTTGTTAGCGGTGACGCAATCTTGGAGAAATCTTGAATGAATCTCCTATAGTATCCCGCAAGCCCCAAAAAGCTTCTAATTTCCGAAGGGTTCTTCGGGGAATTCCATTTTATCACAGCCTCAATCTTGGACGGATCCACCAATACTCCGTCGGCACTTATGACGTGGCCAAGGAATTGTACCTCTCGTAACCAAAAGGCACACTTAGAGAATTTCGCATACAGCCTTTCTCGTCTAAGTGTCTCTAACACTTGTTGCAAGTGGTGTGCGTGTTCAGCTTCATTTTTGAATATACCAAAATATCATCGATAAACACGATGACCGACTTATCCAACATTGGCTTGCAAACCCGGTTCATGAGGTCCATGAAAGCCGCGGGTGCATTTGTTAGTCGAAATGACATCACGAGGAATTCGTAATGTCCGTATCTCGTGCGAAAAGCCGTTTTAGGCACATCTTCTTCCTTGACCTTTAGTTGGTGATACCCAGATCTAAGGTCAATTTTTGAAAACCAGTTCGCACCTTGTAATTGGTCGAACAAATCATCTATTCTCGGAAGTGGGTATCGGTTCTTTACCATGAGTTTGTTTAACTCCCGGTAATCGATACACATACGCATGCTCCACTCTTTCTTTCTCACGAACAATACCGGTGCGCCCCAAGGAGACACACTCGGCCTTATGAATCCCTTGTCAAGCAGGTCTTGAATTTGGGACATCAACTCTTGTAATTCCTACGGTGCGAGTCGGTACGGGGCCTTTGCTACGGGTTTTGCGCCCGGAATCAATTCAATTCCGAACTCTACTTCCCGTTCAGGCGGTATCCCCGGTAAATCTTCCGGAAACACATCTCCATAATCTCGTACTACCGGTACATCTTCAATCTTCCGTGATTCTTTCTCGGGCTCATTTGCGTATATCATGAATGCCTTGCATCCTCGCTTCATAAGCTTGTGAGCTTTCAACATTGAGCACACTATGGGGTTACCTCCTTTTTCGCCATAAATAGTGACGTGTTTCCTGCTCGGAGATGTTAGTTTTATCTCTTTACGAAAACACACGACTTTTGCATGGTGCTGGGCTAGCCAATCCATCCCAACGACTACTTGAAATTCCCCCCATTGACATCGGGATTAGGTCTATCAAGTATTCCTCATCGTCAATGCTTAATTTGCAGCCTCGACAAACATCACAAACTATAAAACTTTTGTTGTCCCCTATTTCAACTTCTAAGGGCACAGGTAATTTCGTCAATACAAATGAAGGATGTCGAATAAATCCATGTGAAATGAAGGATTTATTCGCACTCGTATCAAATAATACACGTGCTGGAATTGAGTTAATTGTGAATATACCTGAAACCACATCGGGTTCTGTTTTCGCTTCAGCCGCGATAAGCTGGAAGGACCTAGCCTTTGCCTTGGGAGCTTCTGTTGGAGACTCTTTTGTGTCTCTCTTTCCCACCAACTCGGGGCACTCTGATTTCTTGTGACCAGGTTGATAACACTTGTAACAAACAGAAACTTTCCCGGGACATAGTGATGCGGTGTGCCCCGTCTTCCCACATACCGGGCATGGCTTGTCTTTGAAGCGACACTCGCCTTTGTGCCCTTTACCACACACTTTGCAACTCGGCGACCCGCCTTTAGCATCCACTTTCTTTCCCGATTCAGCAGTTCTAGCTTTCTTTGTAGGGCTTGGATTCACATCCTGTGCCCTTCGTTCACCTCTTTCCACTTGTTTCTTTAACTCGATTTCCCGCTCCCGGGCGGTGTTGATAATCTCCGTGAGGGTTTCGTATTTTGACGGAGTCATAAATTCCCGGTACTCGGCACTCAGCATGTTGTAATAGTAATATATCTTTTGCTCTTCAGTGGTGACTAACTCGTCACAAAATCTCAGCTTATCCATGAAGATGCCCGTGATCTTATCAATTGTTTCACCCTTTTGTCTCAGCTGGATGAATTCTTCTTTGATTCTGTTAATAACCGCTTTGGGACTGTGGTGTTTAAGGAATGGTACCTTAAACTCGTCCCAAGTCATAACCCTCGCCGCTTCGACTCCCATCTCTTTCTTTTTGTTATCCCACCAATCTTTAGCTTGGCCTCTCAATTGACCCGTTCCGTAGGCAACAAAGTCGCCTATTTCACAATGGGTCCGTTCAAACACCCCTTCAACATCACTTATCCATCTTTGACAAATTATCGGGTCAACCTCCCCGTTATAGATTGGCGGTTTACACGCCATGAATTCCTTATACGAACACCCTTTGCGTTCTCCCGTTTTCTCCTTCATAAGGTTGACAATATCCTCCAACCTTTTAACTCGCTCTTCGACAAGCGACAACACCGTGCCTTGAATTTTGTCTATAAACCCGGATAGACTTCCTTCAATTGCCTTTCCTACCTCTTCGGCAATTATCTCTTTCATTTGTTCGGTGCTTGTTTGCACCGGATTATCATCATTCCCATCAGACATCTTGAAAATAAAATGTTTACATTTAAACGTTAAACATTTCATTTATAGCATTGCTTCATTTGTTTCGGTTTAGCCAAGTTCCTAACTTTCTTTAACCGTTCACATTTAATGCACTTTCCGGGTTTGAGTGTGTTAATACACTCTTCCCATGTGTCTCAATTCATTTCTTATTTCTTACGTAAGGCCTAATTTATTAGCATAATAAGTTAATTCTTACCGGACGATTGATCGAGCTTGAACCGAACACTTTGTTGACAACCTTAAGCTTTGATTACCAACTTGTAAGACCCGTATCAATTTACTTGATTTAATAATAGATTATACCTTTGTAAATAGAAGTTTCTTAATTAACATAAAGTTTCAACAAGAAGTTCATAAGTAGCATAATCCTTAGTCAACTAACGACTAAGTTAAAACATTTCAAAAGTTGTTTAACAATTGTTTACAACCCATAAACCAAGTCTAATTAAGATTTAAAACATTGCGGAAGCTTGTAAATAGTGTTCGGTTCTTCAAAAGTTTGCTCGACCATCTTCCGGTTAGTTTCCTTCATCACCTAAGATCAAAAACCCAACAAAAGTTAGTTATGATCAAGTTAAAAGGGTTACAAACTAGTCCCATGAGTCAACATTAAAAAAAATAATTTTTTTCCGGAACAAGGGCGTCGCGTGACGCCAAGGGGGCTCGCGCGACGCCTAGCCCCTAAATTCACAGAATGTTTATTTTATGATGCTGTACATTCCCAGCTCCAATTTCAATTCAAATTCCAACTTTAAATAGCCATAACTTTTGACTCGTAAGTCCGTTTTAGGTGATTCTTTTTCCTACGCGTCTGTAATTTCGTTACCGACATGCCTATTACCAATTTCATACCGAAACATTTGATTACGGACCGAAAGACTACATGTCCATATACAATTATTCGACCCATTTTAACTTAGCCATTTTACTACCATTTAACTAGTAAACCTAAGGCGCTTATTACCCTAACTCCGGGGCTTATTGTCATCGGCACTTCATTACCAAACTTATGGCTTCGTGCTCTTGTGACTATTTCCGCCTCTTCTTTCTACTTTACAATATTAATACTACAAAGTATCATGATTCGACCCGTTTGATCCATCTAAGGTAATTCTCCATTTTGATGGCTACCAAACGACTACAAACCAATTCTTAACCTACGGATTTAAGTATCATACATGATTACTACAACCAACAGAATTTTATCAACAACGCATAGTTTAACAACAATTCACCAAATGTAACGGATCAAGTTACATACCTTAGTGTACGCCCTTCAACCGCAAATCACCACCGGCTTGTCCACTCGACGTTCCGGTATCCTTTCCTATAGAGTTCAATTCAAGACATGTTTAGAACTCTCTTTAAACCTTACATCGCATAATACACCGAAACATCATAATTATGCGTTTAATCTTTAAATTTCTATTTTAAGCCTTCTTTGAGGCATTTTCACAAACACCTTAAGGGCAGATTTTTCACATGATTATATGACAAGTTTCAAGGTTATCATTTAGCCCTAATTTCACCTCAATCAACATTTTACATGATTGTTAGCTTCTAGATTTCTGAAATCACTTCCAAATTGTCAAATTACACAAGATTAACACCCAATATCCTAGTGTTCATCAATTTACACATAACCCATTAATCACCTACAATGGTGATCATAGTTTCCACTAAAATTTTACATGATTTCAGCTTGTGTTTGTCTAGGGTTTGTCCCTAGACACTATAGTTATTCTTAAATCATCACAACATATACATGCAACCCTAATTTCAGATTTTCCCAATTTCATGAGAATTTCAAGTTAAGAGTTTTCACTAATTTTTATATACCTTGTAATCCTCTTGCGATGAGGATCACGATTCTAAGCTCGGATTTTCATTTGGACCAGATTTGCACCTCCAATTTGAGAGTTTTAGTGAGTTTTCTAGGGTTTGGAGCATGGGGTCGCCCTGTTCTTTCTTCTGGTCGACCAGACACCACTTATGGGGTGTTTGGTTTATTTTTTATTTGTTTTATAAATTTTAGTTCCAATTTTAACAACTTAGGCCCCTCAACTTTGTTCAACTTATTGTTTAGTAGCTTTTAACCCTATTATAAGTTGTTTCTAGAAAGTTAACTAACTAGGTTAGAATTCCTAGTTAGTAAATTCCCGTTTATTTATACTTTATAATTCTAATATAAAGCTTTATATTTTTGGGGTGTTACACCTTGTCATATTCTCGCCGGAATGCTGAAAAGAATGAGAGAAGAAGATGAAAAAGAGAGAGAAGTTTTTACCTTTTTCTCTTCGGTAAAGAATAAATGGGATAAGGATGAGAAGTTATAGGGTGGTGATGAGTAAATGTAGGCTGAGCAGTTGCAAACAGTCACATCATGGGTCTAATCTCTTAAATTTCCTCGTTCTTCATAAAAAAAATATGACCGTTAGTGCCAGGATACTAAACGGTAACATTTTTTTGGGACAATTGTTATGGGTGAAATTCTGAGCTCATATCCTGGGAAATATCTTGACTTATATCTTGGTTGTATGATATCTGTTCATATCCGGGATGTTCATTCAGGATATTGGTAACATCCTGAATGGTATCCTCAGGATTACTAACGGGTTGTGTGCAGGAGTACGCGTCCAGGTGCCCAACGTTCACGAAGACCCTTTCTCCGGGAGACTCGGTCCAAGTTGTTCAAATGAATACGTTGAAGCCGCATTACTCGGTCTACAACGTTAACAATGGAATATTCGGGAGCATCCCATATTTATAGGAGTTTTAGTTTGTATTTCGTTACTATAAATAGGTGGGTATATCAGATCAAATAGGACATCACAATCACACTCACTACACTCTTACACTCGTTCTCCCGCAATTTTCACTTTCACAAAAAAGCATTGTAACACTTAGCGATCTGGTCGATATCCTGCACTGTATCCTGACGTTTGAAGTAATAAGAAGAACTAGGCAGCTGCGATTGACAGCTCCCGAGGTTTTATGCCGGCGATCTAGATTGATCAAGGGCTTTCCTCGTACATCTCGTGTCATTTCCTTTACTTTTTGCTCATAGTTTGATCGTAGAGATAGCTCAATATCCTGAGCCGTATCCTGAAAACTGTTTTTACAAACAACTTAACCAGCATATTTCCAACGCACTTTTTAGCACACTACCTCACTTAACAAATTTGATCACTTAATTGCTCCGGTAATTTTTGACCAAAACAATTGTAAATTGATTATTGAGTTTTGAAATTTATATCAACAACTTGTGTTGTCGAGGACATCCAGAAACAGAGGAAACTCTGCCCGTTTTTCGTGAAATTCCGCAAACGAAACGTCTTTTATTATAAAACGAAAACTACCGAAATCAAGTAACTATTCTAAAAACAAATACAAATGTATAATTACTTTCGACACACTTTGTAACTTACAAAAACGTCGAAATGCGAACATATTCTATAAATAAATATAATTATTCATGTTTAGTTTAAACATCAAAAACTCAAAAAATCTTTTATAAAATAATATAATTATTATTTTATTTCAAACGTCAACAACTCGAAAACTATATAAACTAAACCTAACTTTTATATTTATTTCTAAAGCCAAAAGCTCGATGATTCTTTTATAAAATAAATATAATTATTTATATTTATTTCAAACGTCCACAACACAAAAGCTTTAAAAGAAAATATATTTTTTT
This sequence comes from Helianthus tuberosus, assembly GCA_030545235.1. Taxonomy (NCBI): domain Eukaryota; kingdom Viridiplantae; phylum Streptophyta; class Magnoliopsida; order Asterales; family Asteraceae; genus Helianthus; species Helianthus tuberosus. The sequence continues at coordinate 21,254,141 of CM060420.1, read as the reverse complement.
ATATATTTATTTCAAACGCCTAAATGGTATATACGTAATTTGAAAAACATCCACGAGACGCGAGATTTCTATGACGGTCACATGTATATACATATATAAATTGTGTTTACGTTATACGAGTTACAACATGCTACTTACATATAAATATTCATTACGTGTATGCACGACCTTTCGGGACGACTAATACGATACCATAAATATATTTTATATTTTTATATAAATATATATATATATATATATATATATATATATATATATATATACGCTGAACCTCTCAGAAACTAAGTACTTCCAAGACTTAGTAATTATCACCGACATTAAATGAAACTTAACAAGTTTATCTTTTTTGTTTCTTTCAAGTTGACAGCATACCATCGGATCGTTCGGTTAGCGATTCGGTAGACCCCGGTGACATGTAGTTTAGCTACCACATTTGTTTAGAAACTTATAGTTATTCAGTGATAGGAATGTCATAGATTACATGCTAGCGAGTCACGTTTGGAAATGACATTATGGTTGCATATGTAGCTAGCTTTGCACAAGGATATCAAGGTGAGTTCGTAACCCCACCTTTTTACAGTTTTACATTTTATAAATGTTCTCGGGGTGGAAAGACATGCAAGTTTTGCAAAAGCATACAAGGTTTTCGATGAACATAAATAAAATATTTCTAAACCATGCTACAAACAAGTTTTAACTAACAAAAATGGTTTGTGAATTTCGATAAACTCAAATGGTTTACGAAAGGATTATGCTAAATATACCGCTTTTTGAAAACACACGCGTATTTTCGAAATGTACATACGAACGTTTTCTAGTTTTCTAAATTATGGGGAACATACATGTACAAATGGTATGTTAAACTAAAGAATGATACATTAGATCATGTCACGAATAGGGGATACGTAAGCACCATTAATCTAAGTTTAGACCAAGGAGCAAAAGGTTAGATCTAGCGGGTATTGGCAGCCTCACTCTTGGTCCTCGTTGACCCATGCGATCTCATTAATGACGAATACGCTATGTTTGACATTCCATGGTAATGTCACTTAACAACAGGTCATTACACGAAACCCCAGGTAAGGTCCTTAAAATTCTTTTATATTGAAATTCCGTAAACGAAACGTGTTTTATTATAAAACGAAACTACCGAAATCAAGTAACTTTTCAAAAAACCAATACAAATGTATAATTACTTTCGACGACACTTTGTAACTTACAAAAACGTCAAAATGCGAACATCTTCTATAAATAAATATAATTATTCATGTTTAGTTTAAACATCAAAAACTCGGAAAATCTTTTATAAAATAATATAATTATTATGTTTATTTCAAACATCAACAACTAGAAAACTTTATAAACTAAACATAACTTTTATATTTATTTCAAACGCCAAAAGCTCGATGATTCTTTTTTAAAATAAATATAATTATTTATATTTATTTCAAACGTCCACAACCCGAAAGCTTTAAAACTAAATATATTTTTTTATATATTTATTTCAAACTCTTAAACGGCATATACGTAATTTGAAACATATCCACAAGACGTGAGATTTCTATGACGGTCACATATATATACATATACAATTTGTGTTTACCTTATACGAGTTACAACATGCAACTTACATACAAATATTCATAACGTGTACGCACGACCTTTCCGGATGAGTAATACGATACCATAAATATATTTTATATTATTATATAAATATATATATATAAATATATATATATATATATATATATATAAATATATATATATATATATATATATATATATATACGCTCAACCTCTTGGAAACTAAGTACTTCCAAGACTTAGTAATTCTCGCTGATATTAAATGAAACTTAACAAGTATATCTTTTTCATTTCTTTCAAGTTAACAACATACCATCGGATCATTTGGTTAACGATTATGTAGAGCTCGGTGACACGTAGTTTAGCTACAACATTTATTTAGAAACTTATAGTTATTCCGTGATAGGAATGTCATAGACTGCAGGCTAGCGAGTCACGTTTGGAAATGACATTATGAATGCATATGTAGCTAGCTTTGCACAAGGATATCAAGGTGAGTTCATCACCCCACCTTTTTACGGTTTTACATTTTATAAATGTTTTCGGGGTGGAAAGACATGCAAGTTTTGCAAAAGCATACAAGGTTTTCAATGAACATAAATAACATATTTCTAAACCATGCTACAAACAAGTTTTAACTAACACAAATGGTTTGTGAATTTCAATAATCTCAAATGGTTTACGAAAGGATTTTGCCAAATATACCTGGTTTTCAAAACACACGCGTATTTTCAAAACGTGCATACGAACGTTTTCTAGTTTTCTAAACTATGGGAAAAATACATGTACAAATGGTATGTTAAACTAAGGAATGATACATTAGATCATGTCACTAATAGGGGATACGTAAGCACCATTAATCTAAGTTTAGACCAAGGAGCAAAAGGTTAGATCTAGCGGGTATTGGCAGCCTCACTCTTGGTCCTCGTTGACCCATGTGATCTCATTATTGATGAATACGCTATGTTCGACATTCCACGGTAATGTCACTTAACAACAGGTCGTTACACGAACCGCAGTTCAAGTCCTTAAAATTTCATTTTATTGAAATTCCGACTCTTCCATATAGTGAGTAGGTTTCTACACCTCTACTCCTCCTAATGGTCATTGTATCATGAGAATTTCTTTCATGGTGGCAAACACTCAATTGCTTCATTTCTCGATAAATTCATATGTTACACATGCATTGTTTGTTACGCATGTGGTTTCACATCGAATGATTGTTTTTATCAAAAGTTCAAATATTATTTCGCTATATCTAATTATTGCTTGTGATTTGGATGACCTACATTATGGTAAGTGTTGACTCTTTGATATCGAGTCAACGAACTTTCTTGAAACTCCCATTTCTTTCCAAGTTACGTACATGGTTTTTTGTTGTGACCATGTAGAAATTTCCCTATCGATACATATATTCAATGTCGGATTGCACCTAAACCAAGTTCAATTGTTTGAACTTGTTCACTATACGAATTCAATTCGAGACACCATATGATGTATTGAGAACATCATATTCAAATCAGTTTTTAACAAGCGTATAATTTGTTTCGAAAACCTACTAGACTTGTTTAGTCTCCACCTTATTTAAATCGTTTCTTTGGTTATGACCACCTTGTGGTGGCATTTTCACTAATTTGAAGCTTGCACTAATCTCGACTTCACACCTCATATATGGATTTAATTATATATATTTATTATTTGTTTTAAATCCAGTTTGTTGGTTTATCATAGTAGAGCAGTCTTATCACAATCGTGTGTTAAAATAAAGGCACACAAAATTTATGTTCTATTCTGGTGTACCTCTTAACAGTTCTTTCATCATCGGTCGAATATTTTATTATACTTATTGTTCTTCCGCTATTGATTAAAGGATATATTTAGTTGTTCTTTCGTCTTCAATTGAAAATTCCATGTGACTCATTTGAAACAAATTTTCGGATCTACTTTGTTGAGCCTTTCATTGATTGTAAACACGGTGAACTTGTTCGGTCACCGCCATTATTGATTTATCTCGATCACTATGACACCTTGTGGCTTCGGTATAACTTGTAGCTTGGCCTAATCATGATCAAGCATTTTATGCAAAACTATGTATGCCTTTCGTTTGACTCATCATCTAAAAAGTCTTAATACAACTATGTATTTAGACGATGATACACTAAATTATGTTGTATTTCGGTGTATCCTTTTAAATCAAACATGTCAACACACTAGTTTTATTCATTTAAAGATTAGACAGCTGACAAATCATCTTCATATTTCTGCTTCATTTGAGCCTGTTGATTCTAAGTTTCATCTAGTGAAAGTTATTGTTTCTACAATTCATTTGCATATGGTTAACATTCGTTTGGAATTCTGTTGGTTGAAATTCATTTTCTATGTTGGACCCCTGTTAAATTAGTCACACTGGTGACTGTATCAGTATGTCTCGTTTCCCTTGACATCAATTTCTGAAACACATTCCTTTTAACAGTTGGGTTCGTATTGTTGTAGCATGTCCTTGAATTCACATGATTCGAATAAATCTTTATTCGATTTCATGGCCATTCACTTTGCAATTAATTCGTATCTACCTAGCATAAGATAACTCTAAGGAGTTAACAAAGCCTAAATTTTGAGGACGAAATTTTATTAACAGGGGGAGAATGTGACAAACGATCATTTACGGCTTGTAATTACGCGAATAACAAACGTTTAGATGGTAATAAATAGTGTTTAAGGCACGAATTAACTTAAATAGGCTTTTGGAATGCCTAGGAACGCCCATCTAACCTTACAGTGCGTGTGTGGTGATTTTCGGGAAGTCTGCTAAGCGATAAATAGCAACGAACCGACACCACACAAAATACTGACAATGCCGACAAATACGAATTTTCTACGAATATTTTATACTTATAAGATTGGTTTTGAGAATTTACTGTGCTTTCGAACGTCACAAAACGCAAACGTGTGTGAGTACATATGTCTCTTGCTTTCGTCAATAACGTATCATAGCTAACAAATGATCAAGACAAGGTTACGTAGTGTGAAAAGATAATGTTCATATGTTCAAACAACTATGCACTGATGAAGAATTCAGGTCCACACGGACCAGCGCCAAATTAGGGTTTTCATATGTGGTAGGTTCGTGCGCACGGACTCATGTCCTTCCGCACTAAGAAGCTGGTCAGCACCTATGTGTTGATTCGCATGAACTTGTTGATTCGTGAATAGATTGGTGTGAACCTAGGAACCCTATATAGTTGTTGAGTCTTGTTCATTTGTAGAAATTTGGTGATAGAGTGGTGAAACTTTGCCAAATTGTTTCCGTGGTATTGTACTGAATATCAATTAATAGAAAACAACATTTAATTAGCTTGTTCTTGTCGGGTCCACTCTCGTACTAGGATGCCGCACAAGATATAAGATCTACGCAGTCAACGGTGTATCGGAATTGATCCTTACACAAACTCAGAAGTGGTATCAGAGCGGGAGATTGATTGCAAGGACTGAAGATACAAGATTCAAGCTGAATTTAAGCAAATCAGAGCCAATTTCATTGTTTCTTCTTCTACTCAACTTCTAAACTTCTTTTTCATCTTTCAAACACAAATTCACGTCGATTTCATGGTCAAAAACGTCTGATTTTGCAACATGCTGTGCGAAATCATGTTTTAAACAATCCTACAAAGTTTCAGATCAAAATTCAAACGAAAGCATCAAAAATTTTCTGGAAAACCTTGAAAATATGGCTGGTTGTTGCACAGATTAAGTATTTACGGATCTGCAAGTATTGATTCATACGAATCAACATTAAACAAGTTCATACAATTCAAAAATCTAGGGTTTTGATACTTGGTCAGTTCGCACGGACCAAGGGAGTCCATCCGCGTGAATCAACCTAATCCTACATCCGCGTGAATCAACAAGATTCTCCATCAGTGCAAGTCAAGTGCGTGTTGTTGTTTGGTTTTCAAAGTTTGTCTAAGTATTTGTTGATCTTTGCAGGTGATAATCAAGGATTCAAGATCATGGAAGAGGAGTTCTACTATGAGTTTTACAATGCTTTTCCATCTGAAACAACATCCAAAACTACATCCACCCCGAAGAACATTTCTAAGGCTATTTAAGAAAGTTTGAAACATGATAGTTTGTACGAAACTAATCAGAAACCACTAAACTTACTAATATAGAATATTATAACTACTGGAAGGACAAATTTGTTAATCGGGTGAAAGCATATGCTCGTGAATGTTCGTTCTTTTTGGAATTTGGATATAGAAGACCTTTAGATAATAAACAAGAAGAAATTCCACTTGCAAACTTAGATAAGGATGGTAGAAAAGTATGTTCTGATGAACAAAGAATGATTGACTGGATACAACAGTCAATTAGGGATAATATCTTTTCGTTGCCCTAACATAATGAATCGTTAAAATCCATTTGGGAAGCACTAAGAGTAAAAGCTAAAGGTGGAAAGGATATCAAGAAAAACAAAATAACATTGCTGAAGAAAGAATTCGATCTATTCAACTGTCTGAAGGGTGAGAATGTCCGGTAAATGATCGAAGGATTCTGTCATCTGAATATTAAACTTGAAAGATTCGGTATCAAAAAGGACAGAGATGAAATCATCGATAAACTTATTGAAGCGTTATCGTGTGTAGATGATTGGCAAACTTTTGTCATGATTCTGAAAAATGATGCTAAGTTTGATAAAATCACCTTGGACATGTTGATTGAAAAGCTTGAGGGACATGAACTGGAGCTTCAAATGCAGAATAAAATGAGTAGCTTGAACTATCAGCAAAATGTGAGTCTTTATTACAGAGGAAACATGTTTTCTAACAATCAATCGTCGAAGATTGGTACTGCTTATAGTGCTGAAAGCTCAAAAGATTCACCAAAAGGAAGTTCTTCAAGTTATGATCCTGGTTATCATTACTCTTCAACATCAAATAATGCAAATCCCGACATGATTCAATGCAACATTGCCCTGAATCTAAAAAATTCTCCAAGAATGAATGCTAATGCAGCCAAGCAACAGATGAGTTTCTTAGCATCAATTCTGGAATCGTATGAAAGTCTGGTGGCAGATAGAATTGGAAACTCGGAGATGACCAAGGAAGACTATGACCAGATCGATCTAGAAAAGATGGAACTTATCAACATCAAATGGTGCATGGCTAGTGTCATCGGAATGGCACATAGACTCATGGATAATACCGGGAGACAACGTCTTGAAGGTCCAAACATGAAGCTGGCAGATGCAAGCAGAAAGGATACTTCAAGAGAGAGTGCTCAAACCAGGAGATGAATGAAAATGTCAATCCATTCCATGACGATTACTATCAAAAGGCAATCTATCATCGCACCAAGGAGCAGCTGCCAAAGTTGATTCAAAAACAGATTGGTGAAGGATCGTCAAAAGAGCGAAAACAAGCTTTGGTGCTGACTCGGGAGGACGAAGGGTTCAATTGGAATAAATACATTCCAAAAGAGAAGATGGCATTTGTTGCTGAAGTGAAATCTGATCAACTTAGAAAGAAAGAACAATAGCATACATCAAATTAGATGAAATGCAAGCAACTTTCGAAGAAGCTAGAAGAGCAGGTAGCTGGGATAAGAAGAGTGAATGTTACACTGATACTCAAGGAAATCCGGTAGTGGATTCAAAGAGTGAGAATTTTAAAGCACTACTTGAGGTCATTCCTACTTCTTGAGAACTTTAGTCAAAGAAATTTGTTGATAAAAATTATGTCCCAAACATAGAGAAGAGAATAAGAGAAGTGACGCTTGCGAGTTTGAAGAAGAAAAACTTAAGAAGAATGTCAAGAAAATGATTCAGGATTTGAAGTAGATAGCAGACGAAGCTGGTGATGAAAGTCAACAGAAGGTTGATGAGTTAAAGAAGACGGTAGAAGAGGCTAGTGATGAAATTGAACAGAAGAGTGATGAAAATCATAAGGACACGGCAGAAGAAGCTGAGGTGCTGTGAGTTCATAATGTCTATCACTTCCGTCAATCACGTTTCATTGCTTAATCAGATGATACAAGACTGGTGTTGAACAGAGTAAAAGGCAATGTGGATGTATGCTGAAGTCCATCCAAACGGATGGACATACAATCCATCCGGTCGGATGTGTAATCTGTTCATCCAGATTTTATAGATCTAGCCCATCCATCTGGATGGAGTCCATTCACTAGTATTGTTGATCTGGATGGAGACTGCCTATATATATGTGTGTTAGGTCTTGTCATTGAGAACTTTTTAGCTGACTTGAGAGGCGAATCCCTGTCAATTTGTTTTCACGGTTTTCTACTGTCAAAGTATTAATAAAAAAACAACTTATAATTACTTCTTTGTGTCTGATCCACACACGTGATTGGATTCCGCACAACTCATGTGTTCGTACGCATTCAACGGTAAAGGAATCGATCCTGGAATCATTATCATCAAAGCAGAATTTATCATCTTCTACTCATATTCTCTTCTACTCATCTTCTACATTTCTTTTTGAACTTAAAACTCAGATCTACAAAGATTTCACGGTTAAAATTCGATAAATTTTGAATATGTTGTGTGAAAACCAGTTTTAATCAATTCTTCAAAGTTTCAGATCAAAGTTCTAACAAAAACGACTTCAACTCATTGAAAAACATGGTTGTTCTTGTTCAGGAGTGTTCGAATAGGTCTACATTGTCCATCCGTCTGGAGAGCCATAGAGCCCATCCGTCAGGATAGACTCATTTCTCATCCGAACAACTAGACACATCCAGACCAAAGCCCATCCGGATCAAAGTTCATCCAGATCAAAGTCCATCTAGACTAAAGCCCATCCGGACCTGTTCATCCAGAAAGTCCATCCGAACCAAAGATAGTCAAATATCTTGTATTGTTTGTCTTTCAAATTTTATCAAGTTTTTGATTATTTGTTTGTAGGTAATCATGGTTGAAGATTTTTACAATGCGTTCACTTCCGATTCATCTGAAATGACAACAATCGCACCGAAAACTGTTTCGAAAGCGATTACTGAAAATTCGAAAAATAAAAATTTTACGGAACTCACACTAAACCACCGAAACTTAATAGCATTGAAGATTATAACCGGTGGAAGGAGAGTTTACTAACTGGGTAAAAGCTTGCGCACACAATTGTTGGTTTTGTCTAGAATTTGTATATTATCATGTTCATATATAAGGATTATATATATATATATATATATATATATATTGTAAATTGATTATTGAGTTTTGAAATTTATATCGACAACTTGTGTTGTCGGGGTCATCCAAAAACAGAGGAAACTCTGCCCGTTTTTTCGTGAAATTCCGTAAACGAAATGTGTTTTATTATAAAACGAAAACTATCGAAATCAAGTAACTTTTATAAAAACAAATACAAATGTATAATTACTTTCGACGACACTTTATAACTTACAAAAACATTGATAACGCGAACATCTTCTATAAATAAATACTAGGTGTAGTACCTGTATAACCACACGGGTAGGTTTAGTAATGATCGAAATCAAATACTAAAAAACAGATTATAATATATCATTTAAATTTTGGTCTTTAGATGTATATCTTTATAAAATAATGTTAAAGACAGCATGTGTTAGTATTATGATAACTATAATGATAAAAGTTTTTGTCTATGTAAATATGTAAAGTATCATGTGAACAAATATTTGATAATACACATTTTCGGTACATCTCAATACTGGTACTTTACCTACCGATCTTGGTAATACACATTTTCAATAAATCATCTATGTTTAATAATATCCGCAAACCGATCAATTCTATAATTTTAATTTTCAAGGAAACTTTTGTTTTAGCTCTACTTTATTAGCAAGAAGCTTTAGTATATTTTACTTGTCTATACAACATAACTAAAGCTAAAAAAGAAGAATTGATCAACCTATTCCAGTTATCGTGATGATAACATAATGTACTTGGCCATCAGTGTCATCAACATTGAAAACCAACTAATAATTTTTTCGTCAGTTTAACATGTAATTCAACCTCGAAAAGAAAGAAAACTATATAGTAAAAAAGTAGAATTGGCTAAACAGAACTGTATCTTCCTCATTCCTGCACAGTTGAAGATCAAGGAGAATCACATCACCATCAGATCTGATCTGTGGCTGCAGATTGATTCACTTCAAGCCTTTCTATCACCATTTTCTTGATAACTTCTTTTACAACTTCATCACCAGCCATAAGTTCCTTCAAGGTTTCCATCTGCTTTTGTCTTTTTCTTTGATAAATAGCACCACCTGCTGGATCAGTGCATCTCTTGATTTGTAACTTTGGTGGTCTTTTTGAACCTTCAGTTTTAGGATACACAGGTTTTTGTGGAACATTTGGATCTTTCTTCCTTAGTTCTTCCAACTTTTTGTATGTGGCCCTGACCCTATCTTCTCTCCACTTTGACACTGAATTCTTTGACCCATAGTCAGCTGCTATCAGCTCCTCTTTCATTCTCTTTAACTCTAAAGCCTTGTCAGGTACATTCTTTTTGAATTTTTTCCAGTCAGGGGGAGTATGTTTAACCTTATTTTTAAGCATCTCTTGGATCCTGGCTGCTTCACTTTCAAGCTCAGGAATGGTCCAATCTTTGTACATATGCTTTTCTCCCTTATACTTCTTGTGAGCCATGATATTCTCAACATAGTCTTTTCTCAGAGATTCATCTGCTCTTTCTGATAATTTTTGACAAACATTCTTTGCAAATTGTTCTAGGGAACTGACTTGAGTAAGCAAAAATTGGTAGTGCCTTTGATATTCTTTGTCAGTCTTCCCTCTTGATTCTCTTTTAGCAATATCCTCTGCTTATTTGGCCTTTAATTTTAAATATTCATCAATATTATTAGGCCTAGGATATCCTTCAACAGATGGTAAACTCCTTTTTGCAGGATCATCCTCATAGTAGAAGGATTTGATCTCTTCTCTGACAGCAATAAGTTCTAGAGGAAATTGAACACCTGCAGGAGCAATATCAGTGATTGGCTTTTGTATCTGTATTGAAGAGAGAGGTACAGGGTTTGGTAAAGTGACAAGTGGTAGAGGTTGTGAAGATGTTGGTGAAGGTGAAGGCTCATCATCAATCAAAATTAACCTTCTCTTTTTTGGTTGATGAGAGACTGATGATGTTTTGGGTGGATCAGTGGTTGTGTTTAAAGTGAGAAGTGTTTGACTAATAGTTGTTGATACAACAGGTGTTTCAACCACTGTTGTCATTACAACTCCTGATGTGTCAGTAGAATTTTTCTGCACAGTGGCAGGTGGTGATTTGATGGTTGGTGATGTGGTTGTAGTGGTGGTGGATGATTTAGTCAAATCAGGTGTTTGAGTGGTGTGTGTTGAAGTAGCAGTTGTTGTGATTGAGGTGGTGGTTGTTGGTTTAACAACTGCTGAAACCACTGAGGTACCAACAGTTGTTGATACAACAGGAGTTACAACAGCTGTTTGGGTGGAAGATTGAGGTGTCATTACAACTACTGATGTGTCAGTAGAAGTCTTCTGCACAGTGGCAGGTGATGATTTGATGGTTGATGATGTGGTTGAAGTGGTGGTGGATGATTTAGTGAGATCAGGTGTTTGAGTGGTGTATGTTGAAGTAGCAGTTGTTGTCATTGAGGTGGTGGTTGTTGGTTTAACAACTGCTGAAACCACTGAGGTATGAACAGTTGTTGATACAACAACTGTTTGGGTGGAAGATTGATGTTGAGAGCTTTTAGATGGTGGTTTTGGAGTATGCTTTGTGAGTATGGATGGTGTGGATTTGGGTTCCCTCACTTTTCTAGTGGGATTTTTTCTTTTTGGGTCAGGATTTTTAACATCCTTTGGCTCAGAACGACCCTGTGCATCCAGCTCCATGTAAGCTCTCTTCTCCTCATTCCACCTTGATTTATCCTTTGCCTCTCTATCCCTTTTTACACTTGCTTTTGCTTCAGCCAGTGCATTTGTGGTAAAATCAATCTTTTTGCTTCCATCTGGCAAGGGAATGTCTTTAGTCATACAATCTTTTTGTGGCTCAATGTAGAGACCATCTTCAATCCCTTTCTTCTTCCACAGGTTGATCTTCTCCCCTTTTTTTGGCATTATCTGGTGGTGGATTATAAAGGAAGAGAACAGTGGGAGGTGCTTTGCCAGTGGTGTTCAAGATATGGCCCTTTATGGCCTTGATGTCAGCTTGGGTGTCTTTAAATCTGGACTCCATCATGTTCCTCAGCTTTTGGACATCTATGTCAAGCTGCTGGTCAGTCAACTGTCTTTGTTGTTGGAGCAGGGGTTGAAATAAGTTCCATAACTCATTTGCAGCAGGTGCAGTTTGTGCAGGTGCTTGAGCTGGAACAACAGTGGGTCGTACCTTTTGAATTTCCAACAGCTGTTGCATCATATTTTTTAGTTCAGCAACAAATGTGTCAAATGTGTCAATTCTGTCCATTAGTTCTTGGTATTTTAAACCATCACCCAACTTAGTGGGATCATCTGATTTCCCACCAACAGTGGTTGTATCAGCAACAGACTTAAGGAATATGTCACAAAAGTCATCTACTAATGCCCCTTTTTCTTGGTACTGGGACTTCTTTCTTCAATTATGGACACCTTGAACAACTCACCAGTTGTTAAAGTAAACACACCAGTGGTTGCCTTGGTTGTCTCTGAAGAAATTGCCTTCAAGGGAGTCTTATTTATGGAACAATTGACCCAATGTAGACCAGTGGGTCCAACATTAGTAGTTGCTGCTCCACTTGAACTACTGATAGGAATTACTGGTAATTCCTGCAGTGTAACCTCCTCAGTTGTTGTTGGGCTAGCAGAGGTATGAACATCAGACCCGGTCACTTGTGGGAGTATACTCTCAGTGATAGGTGATTGAGAGGAACTGGTTTGTGTCTGAGCTATAGCAACTGCATGCAACAAAGGTAACATTGATTGTGGTAATGTGACGGGTGAAGGAATAGGTGTAGAAAGAGACATGTCCTTCGGATCAGGACTGAGGAAGATGGAGCCGATTGGATCCAGAACTTCATAATCTTGGGTCCCTGTGTTTACAACCGAATCCTTTCGTGAGGATGTCGGTGGAGTTTGAGGCAATGGTGGAGATCTTTCTTCCATCTGCTGTGAGGAAGTAGCAGTAGTGGTTATTGGTGACTTTTGTTTTGTCACTGGCAATTGCTCTAGGATCTCATCTTCCAGAGTTGCCGTTTTACTGGGTTTGGGAGGCTTTTTGGATGATTTCTTTTTGGTCTTTTTGGTAATGGCAGGTGTGGGTTTCATTGCAGTGGTTGTGCTACTATGATCACCTGGAGCAGTGGGCTCAGCAGCAGATACCTGAGGAGCAGTGGTAGCTGCTAAATTCTGCTCAGGCACCTCTGCTTGTGTTTTGCAAGGTGCTGACATTCTAGCGAAAGTTGCAGCTGTTAAACTTTTAATTTGAAAAGATTCACCTTGTTGGTATAAATGAACATCATCCTTTGCAAATTTCTTTGTAAAGTAATAACTTAACAACCTTGGAAATAATAGAAAAGATTTTGTTAAAACATTTTTGGCCAAATCATCAAAGATTTCCTGGGAATAATTAAAATCTTCATTTTGTAAAATAGCAAACCCCAGGGATTGAATCTTTAATGGTATCTCATTGAAGGCAGTTGTTTTATTTGAAACACACAATAACAGGGTATGAAATAAAAATCTTGTTTCAGGAGGGAAATAACCTTTTTCTAACGTATCCCTCTTTATTTGTTCAGCATACCCCCTTTCAAGGAAATCAGTTTTTAACTCATTTTTGGAAAAAGAAGTTTTACCTTGCTGATCATTGAGTTCAAAGACTTCCGAGATGGAGTGTGGTGTGATTTTAACTGGTTTACCCATTAAGGAGGAATTAATGGCTATGATGTCTTCTCCTTGTTTGTCAAGAGTGGCATTTTCCCAAAATTCTCTCTGGGTTTTCTGGTAAATCAGAGCATCTGTTGTTAACAAAGTTTTGTACTTCGATGCAGTCATGGTATCAATGATGGAATCGAAAACATCGGTGCTGCCTGGTTTTGTAAGAATACCCAGATAATTGTGATTCGATTTGTATGGGATTTTGATGGGTGTAGTAGCCTTTTGAGAGGCCTTTTTAGATGATTTCGAAGTGGATGTTGCAGATGGCTTTAATTTCGTCATTTTGATGAAGAAAATCGAAGAATGAATTGGAGATAAGAAGATGGAAACTGCTTTGAGAACAATTTTTTTTTTGTGAATTCGAATCGACAGTAAAACCCCTATTTAGGGTTTTTAATCAGGGTTTTATAGGGAAAAAGGTAATTGCTGACGTGGCAACGGTTACAAAGATCTGACGAATAAGAACTGACCATTTGCCAACCTCTGATGAAATGAAGGATAATGGAAGACAGTTGTTGTTAAGGAAACCACTGACGGATGAATATCAGTGGATTACAAATGAAAATGAGGACAGTGGGTAACTTTAACTATCAGTGGATAGCTTTGTCAGTGGTTTAAAGCACTGAAGTTTGATAACAGTGGAAAACAATGAAAATGATGGAATAGAGGTTGGCTATGAACAGTGGATAGCTATAAACCAACAGATGTTTGAACCAATCAATGGTTACGACAGACTTTGATTTAATACCCACTAGTTTTTGAGGGGTGAGAACAAAGAAATGTGGAGGTAAGTGTGCAACTTTCTCATCCTTTTTGCCCACTTGTTTTCCCTGAACTGTTGAAGCTCTTCTTATATGACACTACCCAACTTTCTGTCTTTTAGTGGATTTGAAGTCTAATTTGACCAGCAACTGTTGGTATATCAGTGGGTGAGCTTTAACATCTGTTTTGTACATCTGCTGCTCAGATGTCGTCATGATTGTGTTTTTTGTAATAGATGAATTGATTGTTAAATTGATTGTTAAATTGATTGTGTTTTTTGTAATAGATGAACAATTAATGAATATGATTCAATGATTTATGCAGCGGAAATGAACACAAACTTTATAAACACAATCAAGGAGGAAAATAGACAAACCAAACCACTGAGGCATCTCAGCTGACGTCACCTGTAAACACTGTTCTTATACAAACCCTGCTAATCCTAACTACTGATTCTATACAATACAAGTAAAACACTGAACTTTATTCTCTCATCAGAAGTTCCCTAGCTTGTCTTTTAAATTCTGCTTCAAAATCTTTGGAACTTGAGTCATCCTCATCCCTGCACAATGAAAGTTCAAGGAGATCTTGTAGATCTTCAACACAAAGGGTCAGTGCTTGTTTCCTTGATATGTACTTCATTTCACCATTGGATCTGATCAGGGTCAATACATGGGTCTTTTGATCAGAGAGCCATTTTAGTATTTTTGAACCCAATGGGTTTCTTGGGAGAGGTTTATTTACTGATGAGTTGGGAGATTTTGTCCTTGAAAAGATTTGTAAAGCAGTATCCTGAGCTTTTGCTAGCTCAGAATTTTCAGACATTTCTTTGAAAGCCTTGTCTATGACTTCATTTGCTGTAGCTATGTCTTCTGCAACTTCTTTGTCAATCTGCTCTTGTCTCTTTTGTTGATCTAGCTCAATGTCTGATATATCTGCTGATGTTTTTGGTGATGATGGTATGTTTAAAACCTTTTTGGCAAGGTCTTGAAGCTTTGCTGATCTATCTTTATCTAAAGCCATTTTGTTGATGGCTTCTTCAAAATACTCAGCTTCCTTTTCCTTTTCTTCTGCAACAGTCAACTGTTTACTTTTTTGTTGGTCAATCACAGTGACAGAGGTATCTGTAGAGGTGATAAGTGATTCAGAAGTTTTGATCTGCTGCTTTGGCTTTTTGTAGTCTTGGGGTGTTAGAAACTATCAACCTCCTTTTCTTAAGCCTTTCATAAGCCTCATCTGTTTGCTGCTTAGTCCATTTTGCTAGGGCATTGGCAGTATCCACCTTTGCATCCACCAGCTCCTGCTTCTTTCTTTTGTACTCAGATGTAAGCTCAGCTATAAGCTTTTTATATTTGTTCCAGTTTGGAGCTGTCCTCTTCTTGCTTGGATCATTTTTAATTCTTTCAATTATGTTTGCCTCATGCTTTAATGTAACTATTGGCCATTCTTCGAATTGTTTTTCTTCAGCTGGATAGAATTTTTCTTTCATGATGTATGCAACATATTCTTTTCTCATTTCTTTTCGTAGATCTACTTCGGGTGGTAAGTTTGACATTTATTTGCTCAGATCTCGTGCATAGTCTTCCATCTGTTTCACTTTGGTGAGGAAGAGTTCCATTCTTTCAGAAATGGCTTCATCACCTTGATCTTTGCATTCAAGTTTGGCTCTAATCTTAGCCTGCCTTGCTTTGAGCTCGAGATATTCATCCACATTTTCAGGGACTATGAAGCCTATGAGAGAAGGAAATCTTCTTTTTAAAGGGTCCTCCACAGTGTAGAATTGTCTCATCTCATTTTTTATAGCTTCCAGTTCCAGTGGATATTTTGCAGCACTAGGATCATATTTGTCATCAGTTACCTGAGTTATTTTTCTTTTTCTGGTGTAACTTTTCTCTAGTGAAGGAGTGGTTTTGGGTGATTTATTAATTGAAGTAAAGATGGCTTGAAGTGAAGTGAGGGCAGTGGTGGATTGTGGCTGACTGACAGCTGTTGAAACTACTGGTGTTTCAACTACTGTTGTCATTACAACAGATGTTGTAACATCTGATGTCTTCTGCTTTTTCGCAGGAGGTGATGGTGGTGATGTGACATTGATGAGAGCAGTGGTGGATGACTGACAAACAGCTGTTGAAACAACAGGTGTTTCAACCTCTGTTGTCATTACAACTACTGATGTGTCAGTACATGTCTTCTGCTTTTGAGCAGGGGTTGATTTGATGGCTGGTGATGTAGTTGAAGTGATGACTTTTGGGGGTGAGGTGATTTTAGGTGGAGGTAGAGCAGTGGTTGTAGTGTGTGTTATAGTGGTGTGTGTTGAAGAGATGGCAGTTGTTTGGCTAGCAGTTTTTGAAATCTGCTTTTCTTTTTCTGGTTCAACATAAAGGCCATCTTCTATTCCCTTCTTCCTCCACTGCTTGATTTTCTCCCACTATTTGGCATTATCTGGAAGGGGGTTATCAATGAATAGTACAGTGGGAGGAGCTTTGCCAGTGGTGTTCTGGATACTGGCCTTTATAGCCTTGATGTCTGCTTGAGTATCTTTGAACCTTGACTCCACCATGTTTGTCAGCATTTGTACATGTATTGCATGCTGAGCATCAGCCATTTGTTTTTTTTTTTTCAAGCAGGAGGTGGAAAACACTCCATAGCTCATTTGCACCAGGTGCAGGTTGTGCAGCTGGTTGAGTTGGAACAGCAGTGGACTGTGCTTTTTGAGCTTTTAACATCTGTTGCACCATATCCTTTATTTCAGCAACTGTTTTTTCAAGATTTTCAACTTTGGCCGTCAATTCCTGATATTTTAAATCATCACCAACTTTAATGGGATCATCTGATTTCCAACCAGCAGTGGTTATATCAATGTGTGACTTTGGAACTGAGTCCCAGAAATCAGTCATTGATGCCCCTTGTTCTTGGTTCTGGGGTCTTCTTCCTTCGAAACTTGATAGCCCTTCAATGTTGCCAGTAGTTTTAACATACTCACTGGTGGTTATCAGAGGTGCTATAGAAGGAATTGCCTTCAAGGAAGTCTTATAGATGTAACCACTGTCCAAATGTAAACCAGTGGGTTCAACATTTGTAGTGGCTGCTTCACTTGAACTACTGACAGGAATTACTTGTAACTCCTGTAGTGTAACCTCCTCAGTTGTTGCTAGGATAGCAGAGGTATAATCATCAGACCCAGTCACTTGTAGGAGTATGCTCTCAGTGATAGGTAATTGAGAGGAACTGGTTTGTGTCTGAGCTATATCAACTTCATGCAACAAAGGTATTATGGATTGTGGTAATGTGAGAGGTGAGGATAAGGGTGCTGAAAGAGACATGTCCTTGGGATCAGGACTATGGAAGATGGATCCGACTGGATCCAGAGCTTCATAATGTGGAGTCCCTGTGTTTACAACCTGATCCTTTTATGAGGATGCAAGAGGAGTTTGAGGTAAGGGTGGAGATCTTTCTACCATCTGCTGTGAGGAAGTAGCAGCAGTGGTTTTTGGTGACATTTGTGTTGTCACTGGCAGTTGCTCTGGGATCTCATCTTCCAGAGTTGCCTTTGCTTTGGGTTGGGTGGGCTTTTTGTATGATTTCTTTTTTGTCTTTTTGGTGATTACAGGTTTGGGTTTCATAGCAGTGGTTGTGCTACTATGATCACCTGGAGCAGTGGGCTCAACAGTAGATGCCTGAGGAGCAGTGTTTTTTGCTGAATTCTGCCGAGGCACCTCTGCTTTTCTTTTTGTAGGTGCCATCATTCTAGAGAATGTTTTAGTGGTTAAACCACTTATTTTAAAATAAGCACCTTGTTTGAGTAAATTTTCATTTTCTTTTCCAAATTTTTCTTTGAAATAGTAGCTTAGAAACCTTGGAAAAAGTAGAAATGCTTTGCTATCAACATTTTTCACCAAATCATGAAAGATTTCCTGGGAATAGTTATAATTTTCATTATGTAAAATGGCATAAGCTAGGCATTGGATCTTTAATGGTATTTCGTTAAAAGCAGTTGTTTTATTTGAAACACATGTCAAAAGAGTATGAAATAAAAACCTAGTTGTAGAGGGGAAGAAACCTTTTTCTAAGGTATTCTTTTTTATTTGATCTGCATACCCCCTTTCGAGAAAATCAGTTTTCAAGTCGATTTTAAGAAAAGAAGTTTTACCTTTCTGATCATCGAGTTTAAAGACTTCTGAGATGGATTGCGGAGTAATTTGAATTGCTTTACCCTGTATGGAAGAATTAATGGCAGTGACGGTCTCGCCTTGTTTTTCGAGGGTAGCGTTTTTCCAAAATTTTCTCTGGGTTTGTTGGTAAATTGGAGCATCTGCTGTAAGCAAAGTTTTATACTTTGATGCAGCCATGATGTCGATGATTGAATCGAAGGTGTGATTATCGGTGGGTTTTGTGAGTAGACCCAAGTAGTTGTGAGGGGATTTGTATGGTATTTCAATGGTTTCAGCGGCCATTTGAGCGACCTCTTTGGAAGATGATGATGATTTTGATTTTGATTTTGATTTCGTCATTATGGTGAAGAATGAATTTGAGATAAGAAGATGGAAACTTCTTTGAGAACAGTTTTTTTTGTGAATTCGAATCGATAGTAAAACCCCTGTTTGGGGTTTTTTATCAGGGATTTATAGGGAAAAAGGTGATTGCTGACGTGGCACATTTACAAAGATCTGACGGATAAGAACTGCCCATATGCCAACCTCTGTTCAAATAAAGGATAATGGAAGACAGTTGTTAAGGAAACCACTGATGGATGAATATCAGTGGATTACAAATGAAAATGAGGACAGTGGGTGACTTTAACTATCAGTGGATAGTTGTGTCAGTGGTTTAAAGCACTGAAGTTTGGTAACAGTGGAAAACAATGAAAATGATGGAACAGCGGTTGACTTTCAACACTGGATAGCTACAACCCAACAGATGTTTAAACCAATCAGTGGTTACAATAGACTTTGATTTTCTCAATATGCAACAGCAACATAGTCTTCTTCAAAACAGTGGTTGTGGAAACATCTGCTGTTTGTGCTTAGTTTGATGAGTATAAATCCTGACAACTATACTCTAGCATATACAATATTTTTGAGGGTCCACTTTTTGCCCAAAAGATTCTCATCCTTTGGTAAGTGTGCAAGTTATCAAACTTGTTTTCCCTGAACTGTTGAAGCTCCTATTATATGACACTACCCAACTTTCTATCTTTTAGTGGATTTGAAGTTTAATTTGATGAGCAACTATTAGTATATCAGTGGATGAGCTTTAACATCTATTTTGTACATCTGCTGCTCAGATTTCGTCATGATTGTGTTTTTTGTAATAGATGAATTGATTATTAAATTGATTGTGTTTTTTGTAATACAGAAACAATGAATGAATATGATTCAATGATTTATGCAGCGAAAATGAACACAAACTTTGTCGACTCTGATCAAGGAGGAAAATAGTTTTGATAAAACCTGCTTTTCATTAATTGAAAGATTTGTAATCAAATCAAAAGATTACATTGCATGCTTACAAACTAAAACTTCCCCTCAGCCTGATGCTACTTGGTCGATCACACAAGAAGGATTGGATCAGAGGAGATAAACACAGTCAGTCTATCAAGTGAAACAGTAGAGACTACTGGTCCATTTATAGAGCATGTCAAACCAGTGAAGCAATTTGGCTGACGTCATCATGAACGTGACATCTAACAATTAACTAACTCTAAGTACTGATCTATACATCCATTGTTATCTAACAACTGATCCAATTACAATAAGACAAAGTAAAACAACTGTTTCTTTATTCCACTGCTTTATTCCAAGCAGGGCTTTGGTCTCCTCAGCAATGCTTGACTGAAGGTAATAGTTCGAAGAGCAGTACTTAGTATTTGACATTCTTTTAGTCTTCACATCAGCTGTTGTACTAATCAGTGGATAAAACAAATCAAAATTATAGATCATCAGTTGTTTGAACCACTGTCAAGGGGAAAGTCTGAAGCCTAACAACTGATTATTCTGGTTCCACTGCTCTGAACCGGTTTTGGCCTTAATCAATTGTTCCTCTGTTAAGGTTCAATTCCAACAATGTAATTCGGTATACCAAGACAAATAGAAGCTGCAGAAAAATTAAATAGAGTAGAAAATATACACTTGTTTATGGAATTTAGTAGTTATAAATTTAGGGTTTTTGAGCTTGTGCTCGTCCTTAAAACTAAGTCTAAAGCAAACATATGAAGAGAAACCACAAACAGATAATGTAATTATCGAACATATTATAATCAAATTGCAAGAAAATTAGTTCTACATACCTATGTCAAAGGCATAAATCCACAAATGAAAAGAATAAGTGATAGTGAGTTGTGCACATGGGTTGAACCAAAGAATAAAGAGGATAACTACAAAAGATATTGAAAATTTAGCCATTAAAATGAGAGTATACTGCATTGTGATAGTGACTGGCAGCCCAACCAATTACCAACCTGGTCGGTTCGGTTTTGTTAATCTAAAACCATTATTAGAAGTTTAATCCATATTTTTGACAAAAACTTGGCGAACTGGACGGTGAACATCCGGTTATATGATAACTAACATTTGTTACCATGTCACACCTCTATAAATTGAGGCTACTCTACAAAAACCACTGCTTTTACTACAAATTTAAAGCTTAATTAGACACTATATATATATATAACCTAATGCACTCACAATTGCACTTAATTAACAAAGTGAAACCGACACAACTTATATATACCTTCTAAGTGAAGCAACAAATTCTTGCCTAGTCATGTTGTCCATTTCTTCAAGCTCTTTGTCATAGTTGCAAACCTAAATCATCCAAATTTATATAAAATATGATCAGAGTCGGTGTATAAGCTTTTAGCAAGCCCATCCTTACTTTCAATTAATTCAGGTCATATAAGATAAAGATTACTACCGGATAGTTTGTGGTGGTGGTGGGACCCCAATACTTGAGGGCTGCTAATTCATAAGCTCTATACTGCATTGTGATAGTAACTGGCAGGCCAACCAATTACCAACCTGGTCGGTTCGGTTTTCTTAATCTAAAACCATTATTAGAAGTTTAATCCATATTTTTGACAAAAACTTGGCGAAGTGGATGGTGAACATCCGGTTATCTGATAACTAACATTTGTAACCTTGTCACACCTCTATAAATTGAGGCTACTCTTCAAAAACCACTGCTTTTCCTACAAATTTAAAGGTTAATTAGACACTATCTATATATAACATAATGCACTCACAATTGCACTTAATTCACAAAGTGAAACCGACACAACTTATATATACCTTCTAAGTGAAGCAACAAATTCTTGCCTAGTCATGTTGTTCATTTCTTCAAGCTCTTTCTCATACTTGCAAACCTAAATCATCCAAATTTATATAAAATATGATCAGAGTCGGTGTATAAGCTTTTAGCAAGCTCATCCTTACTTTCAATTAATTCAGGTCATATAAGATAAAGATTACTACCGGATAGTTTGTGTTGGTGGTGGGACCCCAATACTTGAGCGCTGCTAATTCATAAGCTCTAGCTGCTTTGTCTTCCTTATCGTATCCACCTCGTTAATTAAAATCATAAATCAACATCCACTTCACTAAATTTAGTAGTTATAAATTTAGGTGTTTTTGAGCTTGTGCTCGTCCTTAAAACTAAGTCTAAAGCAAACATATGAAGAGAAACCACAAACAGATAATGTAATTATCGAACATATTATAATCAAATTGCAAGAAAATTAGTTCTACGTACCTATGTCAAAGGCAGAAATCCACAAATGAAAAGAATAAGTGATAGTGAGTTGTACACATGGGTTGAACCAAAGAATAAAGAAGACACCTGCAAAAGATATTGAAAATTTAGCCATTAAAATGATTGGAAGAATGAAAACCCTAGAGAACGATAATCAATGTTGTTGTTTTTGTTTTAAGTAGTTGAAAATCACGGGGTGTAAATGACATTGTGACCTGAATCGATGATAAGTTTACGGCTATAGATACGGCAATCAGATGTAGGCAGCGGCGGGTCACGGCGGCGTTGTGGGGTTGCGTTAGAGAAGCAGAGAGGATGGAGTGAACAGGGGAACCAACTCCATCAGAGATAAATAGATTCATTTCTGAAAGTGAAGCTCTAATTTTGAATTTTAAAGAGAGGTTTTTATGGATCAGTTGTTTAAATTTTGAAATTTAAATTGGCCCGCCTAAAAAAAGCACTAATTAATTCTCCTAAAAATAAATATATCTGATTTATAGATTATTTGTGGTTGTAAATTGTAAACAGGAATTATGACATCATCATTGACATGTGGCATACCTTAGAAGTTGACACATAGGCAGATTTACATCAGCTCATAATCTCTTATTATAGATAGTATAGATAATTATTCATGTGTAGTTTAAACATCAAAAATCAGAAATTCTTTTATAAAATAAATATAATTATTATATTTATTTCAAATGTCAACAACTTGAAAACTTTATAAACTAAACATAACTTTTATATTTATTTCAAACGCCAAAAGCTCGATAATTCTTTTATAAAATAATTATAATAATTTAAATTTATTTCAAATGTCCACAACCCAAAAGCTTTATAAAATTAATATAATTTTTTATATATTTATTTCAAACGCCTAAACGGCATATACGTAATTTGATAAACATCCACGAGACGCGAGATTTCTATGACTGTCACATATATATACATATATAAATTACGTTTACGTTATACGAGTTACAAAATGCTACTTACATATAAATATTCGTTAGGTGTACGCACGACCTTTCGGGAAGACTAATACGATACCATAAATATATTTTATATTACTATATAAATATATATATACGTTGAACCTCTCGGAAACTATGTACTTCCAAGACTTAGTAATTATCACCGACATTAAAGAACTTAACAAATATATCTTTTTCGTTTCTTTCAAGTTAACAACATACCATCAGATCGTTTGGTTAGCGATTCAGTAGAGCTCGGTGACACGTAGTTTGGCTACAACATTTATTTAGAAACTTATAGTTATACCGTGATAGGAATGTCATAGATTGCATGCTAGCGAGTCACGTTTGTAAATGACATCATTGATGCATATGTAGCTAGCTTTGCACAAGGATATCAAGGTGAGTTCATAACCCTACCTTTTTATGGTTTTACATTTTTATAACTGTTTTCAGGGTGAAAGATATGCAAGTTTTGCAAAAGTATACAAGGTTTTCGATGAACATAAATAACATATTTCTAAACCATGCTACAAACAAGTTTTAACTAACACAAATAGTTTGGGAATTTCAATAAACTCAAATGGTTTACGAAAGGATTGTGCCAAAAATACCAGTTTTTCAAAACACACGCGTATTTTCGAAACGTGCATACGAACGTTTTCTAGTTTTCTAAACTATGGTGAAAATACATGTACAAATGGTATGTTAAACTAATGAATGATACATTACATCATGTCACGAATAGGGGATACGTAAGCACCATTAATCTAAGTTTAGACCAAGGAGCAAAATGGTAGATCTAGCGGGTATTGGCAGCCTCACTCTTGGGCTTCGTTGACCCATGTGGAAGAGAGTTTTTGGGTCACCGTCGAAGGGTAATCGATGTAAATCGCCTCGGTTTGGAAGCTTCCTATGTCGTCACACATGTTAATGTCCTTGCAAAACATTAGCGATCTCGATTACCTTACATTTTACATCTTATTATACATCTTATATCTACATTAAGATACTACTTTTCATACAAACACATCTTACATTTTATAAATACGCACCTTATTACAAATACACCTCATAGGTACATGCATACATGTTGTCATTGTCAGGTGTGAACATTGACGGTTACACAAGTTTTACAGACACAACATTTTACTAATACAAAGTTTTACGAACATAACGCGTTACATATACGAAGTTTCACAAATACAAAGTTTTCATATAACATGTCGAATAAAAATGATTTTCATTTCGTTTTCTCAACAATATTTCAAAAACTGGTTATTCAAAAAGATTTATTTCAAATCTTTTCCAAACAAACTATGAACTCGCCAACTTTATGTTGATTTTTTGCATGTTTCTTTCTCAGGTTTTATTTTCAAAATTATGGCACTATTGGAATAGGAGAACCATGGGGATTCGAATACTTAGTGGGCGTTCACTTTCTAGAAGTCTTAGCAATAAATACTTCCGTTGTGCAATGAAGATATCAGTCAGATCACGCTAACTCTGATTTTTGTGGGTGTGGCACATGTGACGCTAATTAAGGCTGTCCTTGACGGCCTTCACACTCACTATTTTTCAATTTATAAAGCACCCAAAAAAGTAATAACGCAACTTGAAGCTATACATCGCAACTTTCTATGGGGGGCAACAATGAAATGAAGAAACTATGTTGGGTGGCATGGAAACATATATCAACCCCGAAGGAGGCTGGGGGTTTGGGCCTTGGATCGTTAAAAAAAACTAATCTAGCACTCTTGACGAAGTGGTTGTGGAAATCAAAAACTGAAAGTGATGGTTTATGGTTTAGAGTAATCTGAGTAATCGCAACTATACACATCAATCAAAGGTACCACGGCAACCTTCCATTCAAAGCTTCAGCCCCAGACATGTGGCACACCATTGTGAACTGGAACTTGAAAGCCTCCGAATTCGACTATCCCAGCAAATTAGAAGTGTAATCATGAATGGAAAAGCAACTCGTTTCTGGCTCGATTGTTGGGTCTCCGAGTCTCTATTAAAAGATCTCTGCCCTATGTTGTTCGACCTGGAAGTGGTCAAAGATTGCACGATTTTTACTGCTATTCTAAACAAAATGGGGTTATTACTTGGCACTGGAGGTGGTCGCATAACCCAGACGAACAACAGGAAAAAAAGGGAATTGGAACTTTGTCTCGGTTTGCTTAATGATTTCGTTCCTCTAGAAGTAAGTGATAAGTGGGCGTGGGGCCTTGAATCGGAAGGTTCCTTCACAGTTAAGTCTATTAAAAAGGTTCTAAACACCTCACAATCATCTAATAACTACATTATGGAGTGGAGCAAATGGCTACCTATGAAGGTCAACTTTTTTGGGTGGCGGGCTGAGATGGAATGACTACTTACACTAACGGCTCTATCGAAGAGAAATATCAATTTTGGTTCTGTTATATGTCGTCTCTGTGGGGATGGAGATGAGTCAATGGATCATCTCTTAATCGCATGTTATACAACAACTTGAGTTTGGCAGAGGGTGGCGAACTGGTGTAATATCCCGGAAATCATCTCTTTCTCGGTTCGCTACCTTCTTGAATACCATAAACATGCCAATCTAGACAGAAGCAAGGCTCAAGTGGTGAAGGCAATCATACTTACGGCTTGCTGGGGTATTTGGCGAGCACGAAACAGCTTGATTTTCTCCGCCAAACAAGTGTGCATTGGAAAGATTATCGATGACATCAAGGCCATGGCGTATCTTTGGGTGGAAAACAGGGCGAAGATGAAAGATCTTGATTGGGAGAATTGGTGCAGTTTTAAATTGTAATTTGCTTCCCATTATGTAGTAAAAGTCTCGGTGTATTTGTATAATTCTGCCATTTTAGCTCCTTGCTAGGATGGTCTTTTATGAAATTGACTTATGCCTTCAAAAAAAAAAAAAAAGTAAAAATTAATACTATTTACTACTGGTGGCAAAACCAGCAAGCATTTATTTCAACCAAATTACCAATATTCTAATTACCTTCATAGAGTTCAATCATGCTATATTCAATGAGAATGTGAAGTACAAAATCCCAAATTCCAGCGGATAGATATAGATAATGCAGTTGGTTCTTGTTTCACCAATATGGAAATCTATGCCACCACAAGGAGTTTGAAACTTTTAATTCTCTTGAACTCTTCATGTCCTTTATTGCTATCAACCTTTTAATCTAAGTAAATGTCTTATCAATTCCTTAAAGTCAGTTTCCATTCCTAGGAAAGAAGGCATAGGTAAGACGTAGAAGATTGTAAAAGTCATGAAATAATGAAAGAGGCATTAAATATTCATGGACAGAAGACATTTCATGGTGAGTTTTTAATATCACCAAGAAAGTTTTTAATAGCATCAAGAAAGAGAACAAGTGTTGTGTTTTTTTGGTACTTTCCCATGTGACTTTGTTTGGTTAGATAGGCTTGATAAATACTAATTAAGAAATTCAGAAAAGAAAACAAGTTCAAGGAACATTAACTTATTGTTTCATTTATTTTTTATTTACAAAATATAAAAAGATAAAAAAAAATGTTAGCTTCAAACAATTAGAAATTTTACCTGCATTACATGATATCCAACTATATATGCATGTTGGGTGATAAGTTCGTATGTTAAAAGAATCAACAAGAAGTCTTATGGACGCCTCAAGCCGTGGTCGCCTCCACTGCCTCCTCCCTCCCAATCCTCATTTAAAACACTTTTAGAAAAACTGGCATCAGAAAACCCCTATCAGTAAATCGTCCGTAATTAGCATTCGATCTCATCACCCATGAAGTTAAGTCTATCAACGTTGAATTGTCGACGGACCAACAACGCACATAAATACAAACTTTCATTGTCCGTTGAAACTTATTTCCGACGAACAATACCTTGTTTACTTCGTCGGTGTCAATCAAGAAAAAAATTATACCGTCTTTTTTTTAGTTGATTGTTGTGTGAGAAATGTTTTGGACGAACAATCTCTCCGTAACCAATTGGTAAATGTAAAGTTAAGCTTTCGGATAATATCTCTTGGTAACCAATCCTATGGTTTTCTTTGTCTCCCGCATTTATTTAGTGGTAACTGGTATGTTATCATTGGTGGTCTTGAAATTAAAATTTTATGAAATGTGCTCTTCAAATCATTTTTTTTTCTTTTCATATGGCAGCCTCGTGTGTGTTGGTTGAGACTTCCTATGTGTTCAAAAGATATGCAACTTTTTTTCAGACTGTGTGTAGTGGTAATGTATCTATTCTTAAGCGTTTTGCGTCATGTGACAGTCCAGTCAATAATGGGGATTATGGGGCGTTTTCTAAAATGGGTGTAGTGGGGAAGTGGGCATTGTATTAAAAGAGATTTAAATAAAAAAAATCAAAAAAATCTTATTGGACAAACAAAGGAAGATCAACGGTGATTGAACAAACAAAAGGAAGCAAGGAGTGGAATAAAGCACGCCAAAAGCAATTTGCTTGAAAAAAACTCCCCGGGGGTGGAAAAAGGACATTGTGGGGCGTCCCTAAAAGATGTGTTAGTCACATCTTACAGATTACATTGTGGTGGTGTGTAACTCTGTCAGTGTTAATCAAGATAAAATTTCTGCTCTTTTTTAGTTGATTTGGTGTGTGAGAAATGTTTTTCACGAACAATCTCCCCGCATTTATTTAGCTGTAACCAACAAGTAAATCTCATGGTTTTTTTCGTCTCCCCGCATTTATTTAGCTGTAACCAGTATGTTTGCATTGGTGGTTTTGAAATTAAAATTTAGGAAATGTGTTTTCCGAATCCGTTTTTCTTTTCATATGACAGACTCGTTTGTATTGGTCAAGACTTCCTATGCGTTCAAAAGATACGCATCTCATTTTGATGAGTTAATTTTTATTTCTAGTTATTTAAGTAAAACCAAATAAGGACAAACACATGTTAATATGTAGGTTTATGTAGGAACTAAGATCACTTTTTATAAAATATAATTACAAAATACATAATAACGAGACTCTCGTTCTTCGTAGGAAATATCATAGTACATTACCGTTTGCACCGGTTGCAGTAACTAAATAAAAAGAATATAAAATGTAATTTTATATATCAATCTTGATTCAAGCCGCATCTTTGGTGTGTCCTTCACGCGCATTTGATAGCATCCTAGACTCGAGTATTCATCATCTTGAGTCTTGAAAAATGCTGCTTGACTACAACAAAAAGCACACTAAAACGTTGGCGATTTTGGTTGAGCCACGTGTTCAACACGCTTCCCTTAAAACAGATTTCGCTCCTCTACTAAAGATGACGCGTCTGTCTCACATGGTACAACAGCCGAAGCAGTTTGTACTGCCGGAGAAGGCCACGTGCCCGAGGTTAGACCGGATAAAAACATAGTGTTAGACCTTTTGGAAATTAAGAATAAAAATGTAGTTGAATCATGTAGAGAAACTTATCTCTATATGTTCCTAACATATAGGTTATCAAGTACTTCTTCTTCAAGGACTCTTCATGCATATCTATATGTCTCCTTCTTGTATTCTTACTCTTGTAGTTTTATATATGAAACCCATCAAGTTAGGCACATAGTGTCACACCCTGACTTTTGCGGAAGCGTGGTTTATTTGGTGTGACTTCTTAATACCATAACATTCAATCATAACGACGCTATATGATAAAAACATGAGATGTTCATCCACTAATTAAGTTTAGAAAATACCATAACATACTCGCCTTGAAAACATCGTCACCAAATTCCAATTACAAACCATGACTTGTTTAAATGAGTTCACAAAGACTCAACAAAAGACGTTATTTAAAAACCCAGTATGAAACATGTATCCCGTCCATGAATAACGCTACTAGAAAATCTGAAACTTCTTACACCATTTTTCCTTGGAAATGCATCGTAAAACTGGCTTTTCTTCGCATTTATGACAAACACCTGATGTAGGAAAACAGCTCGTAGGAAACCCGTTTTCAACGCATTTCCTACGCAACTTCCTACACATTTTCTACGAAACAACTACGTCGCAAATTGCTACGAATCTCCTACAATATATTTAATTATTATCTTTTAGGATTTTTTTTGCTACACATTTTCGACCAAAAAAAAAACAAAATAATTAACAAATTTTAATACAACATTATTTGTGACCCACTTCCTACAAATAAATTAGAAGTGTTGTTATAAATTTCCTAGGAAACTAAATATTTTTTTGTGACCCACTTCCTACAAATAAATTAGAAGTGTTGTTACAAATTTCTGTTGAAACTGAGTATTTTTTGTGACTCACTTCCTACAAATAAATTAGAAGTGTTGTTACAAATTTATGAGTAAACTTAGTATTTTTTGTGATCAATTTTCTACAAATAAATTAGAAGTGTTGTTACAAATTTATGAGGAAACTGAGTATTTTTTATGACCCATTTCCAACAAATAAATAAGAAGTGTTGTTACAAATTTCCTACGAAAGCTGAGTCAGCATTTGTGACAAATTTATGACAAAATAAAGAACAAAGGTCTTTTATTTTTTACCATTTTTCGACAAAAGCTTTTTATGTTGTGACACATTATCGATGTATAAAAAATAACTTCGTTATTTTGGTTGTGACACATTTCCAACCACCTAATTTATTAATTAAAAAAATTGCAAAAAATAATTAAGATTTCTCAAATTTTTCTGGCGAAAAATTCCAGAAAAAAATCTGTAATACCAAAAACCTTTTTAACAAAATTCACCGAAGTTACAATGACATAAATTCGAAAATCATGCGTCACAACGCAAGTTCCAATATGTTTAAACCGTAAGCTAAATACAATTCAACGAAATTCTAAAAAGATATCAAAAACTACAACTAATTAGAGGGAGGACACAAATTCTTCATAAATTATTGAAGTCGTTTTTGAAGTTCTTCCCTTGCTTTCCTTTCTTCGTCAAGACGAGTCGTAAGTAGATTCCTTTCTTCTTCAAGAAGAGATGCAAGTAGATTCCTTTCTTCTTCAACCCGTCCAGGAATAGGATACATCTCCTAAGCTCTACGACCATGGATGACATCCTTATTTAGTACGCAGCATGACAAACATGCAACACCTGCCAAATCCGTTTAGTTCCCTGAAATACATGTAGTTTGAAAAACATCAACAAAAGTTGAGCGAGTTCATGTGTTCGTATAAGTATGTGTAAACCTTTGTAAACTGTGTATGTATGTATGTCCCGGTATGATTGCAAACAAGGAAAAGATCACCAATGGTTTGCAAGGCCACTGATATGTGTGACGGTGTAGGAAGACTCAAACCTAGCAAAGTTGTACCAGACTTCTGGCTGGAAGACATAGTCACCAGTATGGGCCACCCTGGCCTCATGGGTGTGGGCTCGCTACACCCAGATATATCTATCACTCATGCCCCTCGGTCCTGATACGAGGATTAATGGTCCCAAGTATCCGCCTACCCTATCACATGATCTATGGTTCTTTCCTAGGCTAATCATACCAATAGTATTGTAAGTAATCGTTTGTAACATGTATTTCACCCCCGAAGTAAGTAAACAAAACCGTTTAAAGAAGAGGGGGACATGAACTCACAGTATTGCGTCTTCAGCACTAGCAACTCAAGTCTCCGCAGCAAACACGACTACCTACAGTGTACTAACGTCCATTAGACGAACGGACCGTGCCTTGGCTTAGAGTTTAACGTTTTTGAGTTGCGCTTCTTATGTTATTCCAAGTTATAATTATTTGTTAAAATAATACTTATTTTAACTTTAAATTATATTTCGTTTTGGAATAATTGTTTTAAACAATATTTTGTCATAATACTTCTCAAGTATTTTCCTTCCCAATGATGGGGGTATCTTATACAGGTATTTGTGTAGTCTTGGATAATATATTTTTAAGTCTCACTTGGAATATATATATATATATATATAACTTATTTGTCAAAAACATTGTATTCCAAGAAAATATATATTTTTCCCAAAAATCATATATTTTCTAAATATACTAGGAAAATATATTTTTATCTCCCAAAAGTAATATATTTTCTCCTTTTTGAAAATATGATATAACTTAGTAATAATTACAAAAAATCATATTTTCACTTCTTTCGTTTCCAAAATAATATTTACCAAAAATATATTGTAACGGTATTTCCCGGAATATTTCGTAAGTTACGTTTTAGCGTTCGGTTTCACAATATCAAGTGTGTAACTTATATATTTATTCCGTGAGATTTTTTGTATTATTTTGGAGTTGTAAATTTTTGGTATTTGTAAGTTATATTGTTTTACCCTAAAATAATATAACTATTCCACAAAGTATACAAACATTCACACAAGTGTCTTATTATAAAATATATATTCTAAATATATATTTATCCATTTTTATTTTACAAAAACCAACCTCCAATACATGTATTTTCTTACAAAAATCTATGGCAAAGTTTATATGGAAAATCATAGTTAAAAATACACTTGTAATACTCGTTAGAAAATATTTTCTAAGTGTTGGTATTTTTAGAAAATTTCGCCATAGTTTCCCCTAAAAATGAAGATGTCCATGCTATTTAGCATATCATTTTCTTTTCAAAAATCATCACACAATAATCAACAATCAACTCTAAACAATAATATACTTATCAAGTGCAAAAATTGTATTCTTTACATAACAACTTGAACTTGATCCTTTACAAAAATGCGTAGTAACTTGGTAAAGCGTTTAGTGGGTTTAGTTATCATCCAAAATATATTTACTTCTTGATAAACTTCACTCTTGGAAGTTTTAGATGTTTACAAGTTGTAAAAATATTTTACAAAAATGTTTATTTATAACATCTTCTTGTTTCATAGGTATTTCTACACTTATTTTATCACCAAAAATAGTGTAAGTTTAGTAAAAACCATGATCTATTAGAAATCATATTTTGAACTTGGTTTTCTTGGAAAATCATTCACAAGTCTTGAATTTATAAGTTTACTAGGTCACTTTGATCATTGTTTTACAAGAAATCATTTTTATTTATCAAGTTCATGTGTTCACTAGAAGATGATCATCATATGTGGTTACATGATCATCCTTCCACTAGCTAGATTAAGTGTCTAAACATCATCTAGCAAGCTTCATGTGATGTTTAACATCATTATCTCTAGAAATCAATAAGCAAGCATTATTCATGCACTAAACAACATCATATCATCTATATATTATCATATTTCATCTTATGTTTCAAGATTCAAGTTTTTGTCTTTTATGGTTCTAGTGATTTGCATCATACTACATCTTTTAACCATTAAAAATAGAAGTAAACAAGGATTAAGAGAGCCTTACTACTAGCTTCAAGCTAGGGAAGAACAATGGTAAAAATGGAGTGGATAAAAGCAAACAAAGGAGGTCATTGATGATCCAAGAGTTCCACTCCTTCTAGTCTTGCTTCTTTCACCTCAAAATGGTCTCAGATTGGATGGATGGTGATTGAAAATGGTGGTGGTGCTTGGAGGGTGTTCGGCCGAGTGTTGGGGAGGAGGGGGAGTGAAGAGTGTTGTGATGTTTGTGAAATGAAGATGGCTTATGGTCCCATATATAATCTCTAATTCCCTTTAGTCCATTGGTTTATATGTCTTCACAAGTACATACATGATCTAGCCAAATCCCAAGGAGATCAT
The DNA here is from genome assembly GCA_030545235.1 of Helianthus tuberosus. Taxonomy (NCBI): domain Eukaryota; kingdom Viridiplantae; phylum Streptophyta; class Magnoliopsida; order Asterales; family Asteraceae; genus Helianthus; species Helianthus tuberosus. Next base: position 21,221,560 of record CM060420.1, on the reverse strand, counting down.
TGAAAGATTAAGGTAAATCATGAGTGGGGCCACCTCCTTTGGGCCGTAAATATCAAGGGGGAGGGGGGTTTAGTGTACGTTTTAATGGTAAGTTGGTAATTAGTGGAAGTTAAAGGTAAAGTCTAGTGTTTTATGTGTATCTTGCATTAAGTAGTGTATTAAGGTGTTCGGGAACCATAACTAGCTCAGAAAAAGTAAAACAATGCTTCTAGCAATATTTTGGTGTTCCGGGTAATGTCCGGTTGTTCAGTTAGATACCGACTCGTTAAAGTGCTAAGTTATACCGTATAGTGTCATTTATGTAACTTTTTGTGACACTTTTAATTTCCGACACTTAGGAAAGCATACAGGACCATTTTGCCATATTTTTGCATGTTACTAGCATGTTAAAATGCTTATTTTTGTTGATTAATGCAGAATTCTGCACTTTGAGTGGGTTTTAGGCACTTTCCGGCACTTAAACTATCACCTAGTGACGCAGTTTTATGGTCCTTACTTCCCTACAAACCATACTAGTGTAGTACCTTATCTCTGGCCCTTACGGGGTCTCAAAACACTGTCTGTTTATGTACTGACATTGTCAGCATGTTTCTAAGTTATCCGCTAACCGTGCTAACAGTGTTTTGTGCATTGTTTATGTCACTAATGTCTGTATATGATAAATGGTGTGACAGTATGAAATGTGATGCATATGTATGTATGATACAGAAATCGGAAAGCAGTTTAAGTGATCAGTTGTAATTAAGCACAGTTATTAAGCACTAATCATTATTAATTAAATGTACGGATGCATGCAAATTTGACGGTTGTCACATTCTCCCCCTGTTAAGAAAATTTTGTCCTCGAAATTTATACTACCTTACCCCTTTAGGGTTACATTAAGCGTGTATGCATATGAATGATACCGCGGTAGGCAATTATCAAATTGAATCTAATCTTTTCACACTAGGTGGATTATGGGGATATATATTTCAACAATAAGAGTCCAGTGGTTAAGAGGTACGCGTTCTAGCGTTTGACGTCAAAGGACACAAGTCGTGGAGGCGTCTAGCCTAACGTAACTCAGTTAACAGGGGTTCCATAAAGGGGAGTGTTGACCAATGGATTCGTCAAACAACTGGTCATAATACGCAAATGAGTACTCATAAACCATAACATCTGCTATATGAACTCAAAATTAACAACTTGAATATGAAAAAGATCTGTCAACTTTCAAATAAATAAATGGTAAGGATTAGTGTGTTAACTTTTTTTGAATTGCGAGAATACACCGAATGAAATACAAGCGAATCTGGTGTATCATTGTCTTGATTCGTAGTTGCATCAGGAATGTTTAAATGACAGTCAAATAGAAGTATGTGTAGTTTTATGTGAAACGGTTGACCATGATTAGCACAAGCTACAAATTTGTAACGACACCACAAGGTGTTGTAATTGACATATTTCAATAATAGCGGTGACCGAACAAGTTCACCATGCTTGTGAGCAAATGAAAGTGTACTAAATCAACCTGAGGATTTGATTTACAGGATGTCATGGAGTTTTGAATTGATTATGGAACATCAAAGAACTACTGTTTCTGACTGAAGATGGAAAGCAATAAACATTGTAGGGTATACAATTTATAACGAAAGAATTGTTAGGATGTACACTGTGATATGAGACGAATCTAGGTACCATTTTCTTAACACACAACTGTACTGAGATTGCTTTAATCATGATATAAAAAAATGGATTTAGAACAAATGAATAGACAATCAAATCCGTGTATGAGGTGCGTAACCAAATTAGCGCAAGCTTCAATTTTTGTGAAAGTATCACCGCAAGGTATCAAAATCAACAGACGATTTAGTGGAGTCGTAGACCAAGAAACTCTACTACGGCTCGAAACAAAAAGGATATTTGCAAAAATATTTGTGTATGATGCTCCCAATGCATCATATTGCGTTTTAAATTGAATATGTGAAATGGATAAGTTCAAGCAATTGAACTTGGTTTCGATATAGCCTGACAATAACCATACGTATCAACAAGGGAATTTCAGCATGGTTACGAAGACAAACCATGAATGCAACTTAAAATAAAGGAGTTTCAAGGAAATGTGATGGCTTGACAGCAAAAGGAGCCAACAATTACAAGAGCGTGGGTTATTCGAATTAATGGAGCGTTTGAACTTTAATGGAGCGTTTATTCGAAATGAAACCACATGCGTAGCAAATGATGCATGTGTGACATATAAGTCTCCGGGTACTGAAACGATGAGTATTTGCTAAAATGAAGAAATGATCAAATGTCGAAGCAAATGTGTGTTCGCTCTTAGCGACGAAAATTGGCGCGTTGCAACTACCAATAAGGGGGAGTAGGGAGGCAAGCCTCTACTTGCTAAAAACAAAAGCGGAACTTCCAACAAAAGAAGTTCGAGTACTTTCTGTTTGGTTAACTGAAGTAGCATATTTATCAGGACAATGGGGTTTGCTTGAGTTCACAGGTCTGGTTCCTAAGTGACAACCTTTACAGTTTTGACCTGGGTTCCCAAAGGATTAAGCACATGCTTTGTGCGTTGCGTAGGAGTCACAATTCTTTTGCGTAGATTTAAAACAAGTTATTGTCCTATCATTCCCTGGTATACTTTCTTCATGAATTCCCATATAATGACACTCAATCATCGATTAGTCTTAAAATAGTAGTTGGATTCTCAGATTTAGTTAAGTAAGTAACACGTTAATTCTTATCAGGGGTTACCGACTCTTGTTGGCTAGCTTGTTCGGCTCCTTGTAGTTGATGCTTATTTGAGGATCATCGTCCTTCTATTTGACAGGCGAAACCGGGGTTACTCAAAACGGGTAGCTTGGTCTGTTAACTTCATTCTCTACTAACTACTGAAGCTATACTGTCAATCCTTGGATCGCCGAAAGTGTAAGTTGCTAGGGTGCATTGACTGTAGGCGCGTCGTCTGGAATCAAATTGATGCGAAGTTCGACTTGTCGTTGGAGTGGTAATTCAAGCCTTCGGCTTCTTTGTCTGCGACATGACCCGAGAAGGCAACACATTCTGTGCGTGAAATTCTCGTGCCTCCAAGCACTAGTAATTGTAGAGACATATCCTGCTTCATGAATTACGATTTCTACGTCGCTTATCATCGGGGTGCGGATAACAACCACCGTTTGATTGCTCGACAACTGGTCCATCCCAGTTACCACATCGAGGCTTCCCATAAACTAGTTCTATCGAGTGCGGGTCATCTAACTTATCCCTCTACTAAACCAAGTATTCTTAAATTCATGAGATACGAAGCTATGGTCGGCACTGGTATCAAATAACATAGATGCAAAAAATTTTAGTTGATAGAGAACGTACCAGCAATCACATCGGGATCCTGGCATGCTTCATGAGCTCTGATGTTGGATGCCCTTTCACGGTCTTCGTTAATCCTCCTTGGGCAATCTTTCCTAAAGTGCCCCATGTTCCCACATCGGTAGCAACCTGGAAATTTATTATTACCACTTCCGCCTCGGTTGTTGTCATTATTCCCTCCTTGTCTGTGACTCTTCGCCCAACAGGCATCCTTGCTGTGTCCTTTCTTTCCGCACCTACCGCGCTTAGGCCTCAGACATCGACATTCGTGGTGACACTTGCACTCATCACTTCTTGGCTTAGCTTCCAAGTAAATCTTAACATCGGATTGATTGTTGTTAGGGCAGTCTTTCTTGAAATGCCCTTTGTCCCCACAGTCAAAACAACCTCGAACGGGTTTTTGTTCATCATTGGTCCTACTTTGATAGTCGTTGTTAACGTTTCTTCCTCCGTGATCTTCGTTATCAACTTGACCTTCGTTTCAATGTTCCGTTCCGTTCCGATCCGACACGTCTCCTTGACATGCCCTACTTTGTTGCATACATCACTTCTTTGATACCTACATGGCCCAGCATGATGAAGTAGGCAGTTATCGCACTTAGGTAGGGTGCCCATGTACTCTTTTCCATTTTTGGCTTTGTTCTTGCTATTCGTTCGGGTATCCTCCTGGAAGTCAGTGAGCTTTCTTTTGTTCCTTCCGGATGACTCTACCTGAGTTTCCTTCTTCTCGTCAGGGTTCGAAAGCTTTTCCAGTCTAACTGCTTCTTTACTGAGTGTCGCACTTAACTTGATCGCATCGACGGTTGTTGGCGGAGCTGATACCGTCATTAAGCGCAGGATCTGAGGCGCCAGTCCCCAGATGAATGGCTCCATCCTTTTCAATTCTGGTTCTACTAGGTACGGAACAACCCGCGACAGGTCGTGAAGTTTTTGCACGTACTCCGCCATATTTGGACCTTCCATCCTTAGTTTCCAGAATTCGAATTCCAGCTTCTGGATCGCCATCTGAGAACAATACTCTTTACGCATTATTTCCTTCAGCTCGTCCCATGTTAAAGCGTTCGTAGCAGCAATGCCCATCATTCAAATCTGAGAGTTCCACCATGACCAGGCCCCATCTCGAAACGATCCTGATGCATATGGGACTTGTTGCTCTAGCGTACACCTGCTCATTCGCAAAACAAAATCCATATCTTCGGTCCATTTTACAATGGTTATGGCACCTCCAGTGCCGTCGAAGCTCGGAGGCTCACAGTCGAGGAACTGCTTATAGGTACAGCCATGAGGTGGGTTGCTTCCAGAGGTACCCCTGCTATGCTCAGAGTTTAAGGCCTCGTGTTGTGCTATCGCTCGTGAAATCTGTTCTTGTAATTCAGCCTCTGTTGTGGGCAATGTGTTGTCTCTTCGAGGAGGAATCGTTTATAAGAAGATTGTATAGGTCAGGTCTTTATGCATATAAGTATGTAGTTCGCATATGTAATAACATTCATCAATCGCAAGTAAACACATAACACCCTATGCCATAACACAAACAAGTAATCCAACCATGTATGTAATGAGAATGTTGTGATTGAGCTATCATATATCAAGACCACAAGTACAGTTTTACAAGTTTCACAATAGTATCATACATCAAAGGGACTAAGGGTCACATCACCCTAGTCCAAATCGTCTACCAACTACTATAATCAAAAGTCGAAAGTCAAAGTGTGGTCTCCCAAAAGGCTGTGCAATCTGGCTCAATAGCTGTACTCTTATCAAAAGTATACTATCTGCATAAAACAAAAAACCTCTAAGCTGATGGGGGAGGAGGAGGAGGTGGAGGAATGAAAAGCAAACGGCGCATACGCGCTAACTCCTCCTCGAGGGCATGAACAAGATGCAACAAACAGCTAATCTGCTGCTCCATAGTAAGGAATCGGATGTCGAAATCCGGGTAAGGAGATAGTGGCGCAGGTGGAGCAGCAAACTGTGATGGACCAGTACCAGGTGGAGGACGCGGAATTATTCCTAGCTCAGTGACTCTACGACTCAACATATCTTGCTGGAGCTGCAAGGATAAAAGCAGATCATCCCTCGAGTATCCAATGTGGAAGGGGTGGTATGGATCAGGTATAGGCATCATGTTAGGCGGAAACCAAATCGGTGGCTCGCCCGTGGGTGCAGAAACAAAAGGAGCAATGTGTGTAGACTGTGGCATGAATGGATCGACTGCTGACACAAAAGGTACGTGACTGGCCTGCTGACTCGATGATCCTTCCCCTGGACGGGGAGGAGGGATATCCTGAACAAATGTGACTGGTAAATATGTGCGGTGAATGTCAGCCTCATGCGGGTGAAATGGAGCGATATCAATAGGTGCATGTATAGGTGCAGCGGGGGAGTAACTGGTCTAACAAAAAGGAGGGTAGTCATCGTCGTCCTCAATCCACCCATTGCGGGTGTGTGCATATATGGGGTCTATATGGGTAGCAAAAGGAGCGCGATCAACAAGTACAGGGATCGGGTCAGGCAAAGGTGGTGCAATAACTGGGATGTCAACAGAGATGGGGTCATGTACAGGCAAAGGGTCGTGTGCCGGTATAGGCTCAGGTGCAATCTCAAGCTCAGGGTCAGCTGGAGCAGGCTCAAAATCAGCGGGTATATCAAAGAGCTGATCGTCAGAAATGACAGGTGCCTCAAAGTGCTGCTCATCGGGGACAAACTCGATCTCGGGATCTGGGTCAAAGTCGTGTGGAAAAATATGTGCGGCAGACATCGCTGTGTCGGAATCAGTGTCAATGGGATAATGCCGCACGCCCCGTGCGTGTAAAGTAGCAGATGATACGGACTCAAACGAGTCAGGACCTGAATGGTCAGATGAGATCTCAACAGCAGGAATCTCGACCAATGAACAGCAATGATATCAGCGACTAGAATCTCAACAAGATGGATAAAAACATCAACATCGACTGGAATCACTGCAAGCGGAATAGCGACATCATCATCAACCGGAGCCCCACCATCCTGGGCATCCTCAGGGGGATCCTTGATGAAAAGATCGATGTCGTCATCGGACATATCATCAAGAGGCAGATCCTCCAAAGGAAATGCAGCGAGAGGAAAAGGAGCAGGGATCTGAACAAGAGGTAGATCCCCATCATGAAAACCATCAGCTATAGGTATGTCATCTCCAAAATCTGGTAAAGCGAAAGGCTAAAAGTCATCATCGTCATCACTCGTAGTGTCTGAAGTGAAAACCTTAGGGTCTGTGGCTATCTCGTCATCCGAGACTATGGCCATAGGGTCTACTGTATCGGATACTCCATTCGCAGAAGAAGATGACATGGTGTCTGTGACAAAATAATCACACATATGCACATATATCAACAATCATCAATAAGCATGTAAGTGTAAGCATGTAATCATCCTAGTCTTCCCCAGACTATCCCACCCAGCCCCTCAGACTGAACTCCCTAGTCTCTCAGACTAAAACTCCACAGTCTCTAAGACTCCATTTTTCCCAAGTCTCTAAGACTCCATTTTTCCCAAGTCTCTAAGACTCAATTTTCCCCAGTCTCTAAGACTCAATTTTTCCCCAGTCTCCAAGACTCAATTTTTCCCCAGTCTCTAAGACTCAATTTTTCCCCAGTCTCTAAGACTCAATTTTCCCCAGTCTCTAAGACTGAATTATGAACATAAGTTTTGAAATGTGTTTTGTGCCTTTTTTGTTTGTAAAAATGTTTGTTCCCTGGATCTGGGCATTTGTGTATGCAATGTAAATATGTTTGAAAACATTTTCGTCAGAGCCCTAATGATTGTAGCCTAGTATCGAGAAGGAATCCTAGTTCGCAACGATCGAAGCTCTGATACCAAGCTGTCACACCCTGACTTTTGCGGAAGCGTGATTTATTTGGTGTGACTTCTTAATACCATAGCATTCAATCATAACAACGCTATATGATAAAAACATGAGATGTTCATCCACTAATTAAGTTTAGAAAATACCATAACATACTCGTCTTGAAAACATCGTCACGAAATTCCAATTACAAACCATGACTTGTTTAAATGAGTTCACAAAGACTCAACAAAAGACGTTAATTAAAAACCCAGTATGAAACATGTATCCCGTCCAGGAATAGGATACATCTCCAAACCTCTACGACCATGGATGACATCCTTATTTAGTACGCAACTTGATAAACATGCAACACCTGCCAGATCCGTTTAGTTCCCTGAAATACATGTAGTTTGAAAAACATCAACAAAAGTTGAGCGAGTTCATGTGTTCGTATAAGTATGTGTAAACCTTTGTAAACTATGTATGTATGTATGTATGTATGTATGTATGTATGTATGTATGTATGTATGTATGTATGTATGTATGTATGTATGTATGTATGTATGTATGTATGTATGTATGTATGTATGTATGTATGTATGTATGTATGTATGTAAGTAAGTATGTATGTATGTATGTATGTATGTATGTATGTATGTATGTATGTATGTATGTATGTATGTATGTATGTATGTATGTATGTATGTATGTATGTATGTATGTATGTATGTATGTATGTCCCGGTATGATTGCAAACAAGGAAAAGATCACCAATGGTTTGCAATGCCACTGATATGTGTGACGGTATAGGAAGACTCAAACCTAGCAAAGTTGTACCGGAATTCTGGCTGGAAGACATAGTCACCACTATGGGCCACCCTGGCCTCATGGGTGTGGGCTCGCTACACCCAAATAGATCTATCAGTCATGCCCCTCGGTCCTGATACGAGAATTAATGGTCCCAAGTATCCGCCTACCCTATCACATGATCTATGGTTCTTTCCTAGGCTAATCATACCAAGAGTATTGTAAGTAATCCTTTGTAACATGTATTTCACCCCCGAAGTAAGTAAACAAAACCGTTTAAAGAAGAGGAGGACATGAAATCACAGTATTGCGTCTTCAGCACTAGCAACTCAAGTCTCCATAGCAAACACGACTACCTACATTGTACTAACGTCCATTAGACGAACGGGTCGTGCCTTGGCTTAGAGTTTAACGTTTTTGAGTTGCGCTTCTTATGTTATTCCAAGTTATAATTATTTGTTAAAATAATACTTATTTTAACTTTAAATTATATTTCGTTTTGGAATAATTGTTTTAAACAATATTTTGTCATAATACTTCTCAAGTATTTTCCTTCCCAAGGATGGGGGTATCTTATAAAAGTATTTTTGTAGTCTTGGATAATATATTTTTAAGTCTCACTTAGAAAATATGTATATATAAGTTATTTGTCAAAAATATTGTATTCCAAAAAAATATATATTTTTCCTAAAAATCATATATTTTCTAAATATAACCGGAAAATATATTTTTATCTCCCAAAAATAATATATTTTCTCCTTGTTGAAAATATGATATAACTTAGTAATATTTACAAAAAATCATATTTTCACATCTTTCGTTTCCAAAATAATATTTACCAAAAATATATTGTAACGGTATTTCCCGGAATATTTCTTAAGTTACGTTTTAGCGTTCGGTTTCACAATATCAAGTGTGTAACTTATATATTTATTCCGTGAGATTTTTGGTATTATTTTGGAGTTGTAAATTTTTGGTATTTGTAAGTTATATTATTTTACCCTAAAATAATATAACTATTCCACAAAGTATACAAACATTCACACAAGTGTCTTATTATAAAATATATATTCTAAATATATATTTATCCATTTTTATTTTACAAAAACCAACCTCCAATACTTGTATTTTGTTACAAAAATTTATGACAAAGTTTATATGGAAAATCATAGTTAAAAATACACTTGTAATACTCATAGAAAATATTTTCTAAGTGTTGGTATTATTAGAAAATTTCGCCATAGTTTCCCCTTAAAATGGAGGTGTCCATGCTATTTAGCATATCATTTTCTTTTCAAAAATCATCACACGATAATCAACAATCAACTCTAAACAATAATATACTTATCAAGTGCAAAAATTATATTCTTTACGTAACAACATGAACTTGATCCTTTAGAAAAATGCGTAGTAACTTGGTAAAGCATTTAGTGGGTTTAGTTATCCTCCAAAATATATTTACTTCTTGATAAACTTCACTCTTGGAAGTTTTAGATGTTTACAACTTGTAAACATATTTTACAAAAATGTTTATTTATAACATCTTCTTGTTTCAGAGTTATTTCTACACTTATTTTATAACCAAAAATAGTGTAAGTTTAGTAAAAACCATGATCTATTAGAAATCACATTTTGAACTTGGTTTTCTTGGAAAATCATTAACAAGTCTTGAATCTATAAGTTTACTAGGTCACTTTGATCATTTTTTTTTTACAAGAAATCATTTTTATTTATCAAGTTCATGTGTTCACTAGAAGATGATCATCATATGTGGTTACATGATCATCCTTCCACTTGCTAGATTAAGTGTCTAAACATCATCTAGCAAGCTTCATGTGATGTTTAACATCGTTATCTCAAGAAATCAACAAGCAAGCATTATTCATGCACTAAACCACATCATATCATCTATATATCATCATATTTCATCTTATGTTTCAAGATTCAAGTTTATGCCTTTTATGGTTCTAGTGATTTGCATCATACTAAATCTTTTAACCATTAAAAATAGAAGTAAACAAGGATCAGGAGAGCCTTACTACTAGGTCCAAGCTAGGGAAGAACAATAGTGAAAATGGAGTGGATAAAAGCAAACAAAGGAGGTCCTTGATGATCCAAGAGTTCCACACCTTCTAGTCTTGCTTCTTTCACCTCAAAATGGTCTTGGATTGGATGGATGGTGATCGAAAATGTTGGTGGTGCTTGGAGGGTGTTCGGCCAAGAGTTGGGGAGGAGGGGGAGTGAAGAATGTTGTGATGTTTGTAAAGATGAAGATGGCTTATGGTCCCATATATAATTTCTAATTCCCTTTAGTCCATTGCTTTATATGTTTTCACAAGTACATACATGATCTAGCCAAATCCCAAGGAGATCATTGAAAGATTTAAGAAGATTAAGGTAAATCTTGAGTTGGGCCACCTCCTTTGGGCCATAAATATCAAGGGGGAGGGGGGTTTAGTGTAAGTTTTGATGGTAAGTAGGTAATTAGTGGAAGTTAAAGGTAAAGTCTAGTGTTTTTTGTGTATCTTGCATTAAGTAGTGTATTAAGGTGTTCGGGAACCATAACTAGCTCAGAAAAAGTAAAACAATGCTTTTAGCAATATTTTGGTGTCCGGGTAATGTCCGGTTGTTTGGTTAGATACCGACTCATTAAAGTGCTAAGTTGTACCGTATAGTGTCCTTTATGTAACTTTTTGTGACACTTTTAATTCTTGACACTTAGGAAAGCATACAGGACCATTGATATAAAAAGACATGGGGTAGTGCAAATTTGACGGTTATCACACATAGCCTACTTTTAATACAAAAGACATGGGGTAGAGAAAAGTCCCACTTAATTAGAGATTTATTAGAGACATAAACTTTAATAAAAACTAATAAATTGATATAAAAACTCTCCTTAAGAGTTTATGTTTCATATGAAGAGTCTAGCACTTTATTAGAGATTTATTAGAGACATAAACTCTAATAAAAACTAATAAATTGACATAAAAACTCTACTTAAGAGTTTATGTTCCATATGAATAGTCTAGTAAATAATTATATTTTCATTAAATTATACTCTCACTAAATTAATATCCATTAATAATATCTAAATTTCCAACAATCCCCCACATGAATGGAGATTGATCAAAACACACAAAGTTTCCAATCGAACCTCGACAGTTGAGTATTGCCGGATAAGTAGGTGTCCCTTTGAACTTTCCGTTGTGAAGCATACTTAGCCTCCTATCGGTTTGTAGACACGATATCCTGGAACAAACCCCCATTTGTGTAGAAGACAATACACTTCACGCAGTACCCTCCTTAGCCGGGTCATGCTCTCATAGTCGTGTCCAATAATGGTCGTGGAACATTTTTCTGGTTCTGCGAGAGCTCTAGGAATTGGGCCCCCAATTCCATTCAAAGCGACCCCAGTTATCTCTAACATAGGTGATCCTCCTTAAATCATTAAAAGCATCGCGGTTACCATGATTACGCAAAATCATTACCACATAATATGCTTAGCCTCACAATTTGTTACTGAATTTCATAGGAATGAACTAGGACGTATTTAAACACCATTTTATCGTTTAGGGGTATATATGACCATATATACTAGCTTATGCATATCAGCTATGCCCCCACAGTGACCACCTTTAGGCATATGAATTCGTTGTCCTATTGAACTTAGATCTTGGGATCTCCAGTCAACTAAGGTAGGTTTCCTTCACACAACCTTTTTCCATGGGCTTTAGTCTCATTCCACAACTTGATCTCTAATAAACCCTCAGGTTGTTGGATCTATAACATTATCTTTGTCTTTGACAAGTCACTAAAGATAACTTTGCAGTTAAGATCAATTGTCATGATGTGTTCGTAACTCTAAAGTTAGCATTGCCTATTGGCAACTTCTAAGACTATAACCTTAGTGGTCACCTGAATCTTGTTATAATATTTGTCTTAGAATGATATATTTATCATTTAAGGCAAACACATCTCTATTATGCACTACGACATTTGTGTCGTCGTCTATTTGCAATGTTAGATTGGATTATAAAATCCTTATTGCCAAAAACAAATGCAAGGCATCCCCACATTTAAGTGTTATTGGATAACATCTAGATGGGTTAATGAGAACCATTTCTACATACCCTTAGAGGGTTATTTCTTAAATGGATCCTCCCCCACATTTCTTGTCATTTGATCAACATTTCCGTAACACCACTTATGGCGACATTTATATACATATGATTGAACAAGATCAACCTCATTGTATCAGTGAATTCAACTCATATTTCATTAGCTTACAAAAGCTTCCGAGCTGACCAAAGCAACACATGCCATTGTCATAAGTTTGTAACCAACTTAGAATAATTCTAATTTAACATCTAGAATAAGCTTAGACAATGAGTTCTCCTCATTAGCTTTTCGAATAAACTCTTAAAAAGTTACATGTCTTTTCCATATAATGAATGAAAATTATCCCTCAACTTAGTCTATACACAAATTCTTTTTGTGTTCATACACATTTGAATGTTTAGAGTTAATTAGTCTCCGTCAAGACCCATAATTAACCAAGTACTAGTCTAGCATGCTTTAGACTACAATACTTTAGCATGTGAACAGAAGATGCATCATTCTGATTCTTCACAGCCCTAAGGATATCATAATATCACTTAGCAACATTCATCCCTTGTTAAGAAAAAATAATGAGACTTATTCATAATACTAAAACATCAATATTTAGGAAGGTCTCACAAATTATTATATATAGCACATAGCTAAATTTTATCATTCATTTAAGGAACATAACTTGTTTACTTATGATCTCCAACACTTTACCATTCACTCATAAGGACTTAGACATAAGTCTTAATCTAAGTCACTTGGTAAACACATTCATCGCCGACAAGATGAATGTTCCTCGTCTACAACTAGACCGACACGCAACAACATGGCATTCATAATTTTTCCATATGTGATTTACACACAATTGTTGTTATTCATTAGGAGATATGTATATTTAGGATACTCTCCCAAACGAAGGTAAAATCTCCATATAGTTCTAACAGTATTCAAGTGGTAGACGCATCTACGTGTAGATCACTTGGAACAAATCTCGCAATATTTATTATTTACACTTGTGAATTTTCCAATGACTTCTAACGAAGTATGTCGACGTGAATCTCGTTTGTGTATTTCATATCAATACACTCAATACGTTCTTTCATTATTCTCTTATGATGTGGTTACACGTTTGATGTCTCATCTTTGACATTTAGTCAATGCAACAACTCTTAAGTTGTTTATGTCCAAGAATTTTCATGTATTATCCATTTAAAACCATATTCTGTTAAACAATATATAATTGTTGTTATAATTATTTTCACAAAATAATTTATACGTCACAAACATTAGTTATTTTTTCTTTGTAAAAAATTGCATGTGTTATCCGAAGATATTGAACACAAAACAATAAAATACATTGGAAATTAAATCATAAGGGCCGAACACTTTTGAAATTTAAACGGAAGCATAGACGATATATAGACATCAAATATCAAAGTTCTTTGATCTTCAACACTTTATAATCTGATCGAAAACTTCTCAACGATATCGTCCTATGGCATGTCTTGAGGTACTCCCTCAATAAGACTCCATGCACTTGTAAGTACAAGTTCCTCATTTAATCTTGAAACTTTAAACTTGGACAATTATGCTCAAAACAACACCAAGTTGTTACAAAGGCTACATTTAAGTAGTAAACTTGAACAATTAAATTTGTTCACAACAACACCAAGTTGTTTTTCACCAAATAAGTGACTAATTAAGTGTCATCAAGAAGCTCTACTCAAGAGTTTCTCTTTTATTCACCACATGCTACTTCTAGTAAGAGTAGCGAACCATTTGAATTATCAATGTTATGCAAAACTTTGTTTTAAAATATATTCAAAAAAAATTTGCAATACACAATATTAATAATATCAATTAGGGTTATGAAAACATAGATCAAAACCTAAAATATCAAATAGTTTTATATTGTTTACTCTTACTACACATGTACTAAACGTTTTCTAACACTCATGTTAGAAAAAAATGTTATAACGAGCACATTATAGAAACGAACGTTTACATAAAACTTTTTCCAAAGATATAGTTTATAAAATAAACCATTTCTCATCATTTTTAATGCACACATAGTCAATTAAATGTTTACATAAAATATTTTTGTTCACTATGAACAATCTCTAACCTCGTATTCGTGATACACATTTTCTAACACACGTGTTAGAAAATTGAAGTCATTTTATATATATATAACATGACCAAATTAAGGCATTAAATATCATCATTAAAACTCATCAAATGTCATTAATAAAACTCTACTCAAGAGTTTCACCATATGAAAAGTTAAGAGTCTCAATAATTATAGACTTAAACTCTAATAAAACTCATCAAATGTCATCATTAAAACTCTACTCAAGAGTTTCATCATATGAAGAGTTTAATTAGTAATTATAATTTCACTCAAATGGATTTATAAATCACAAATTAAAGTTGGTGATAAATCCCACACAACTACACCATCACTTTATGGTGATTTAATTCTTAAAGCCAATCAAACATCAACTTCAATGTATGACATTTTATTTCTAAATCATACAAAGCAGTAAAATCAATGCTACAACAAATTCCTTATATTAAATGTTTACATAAAACCTTTCAAAACATTTGTATTTTAACTATTTTTAACAATCATGTTAAAATGAAAGAAATTCTAACGCGCACGTTAGAAATATTAACATTTCCACAAAATGTTAATTCGACTTGCTAAAAAACACATATATGGTTCAAATAAATATGTCATTTCTAATACACACGTTAGAAACTAAACAATTAAAAATGCTTCCAAACTAACGCTTTTCATAAACGTTTCTAACATACGTGTTAGAAGACAAATGATTACAAAAATCATTATAAGACTTATTGGTTCATATCAATCAATGGATGGATGAAGAGTCTACTTTAAAAGAGGCTTAATTAGAGACATAAAACTCTAATCAAGTAACATAAAACTCTTACTTAAAGACATAAGAAACTCTACTTAAGAGAATTTAAAGTTTACAAAAAACGTATGGTTTACACCAATAATTCTGGTCTAACACACATGTTAGAGAATTTAACGTTTAAAAAAAAACGTATGGTTTACACTAATAAACCCGATCTAACACAAAAGTTAGAAAAATTAACGATTCCCAAAATCGTTTCAAAACCAAACGTTTGAACCAAAACTATTTGTTTTGTACCACGGTATAGGATTTAAAATTGTATCTCAATCTCAAGAAATCCAAACACAACAAGTTGTACTACATACATATTTCCCCAAAAAAATATTTATAAGATCATAATCTCTAAAAATATTTTTTTATTATAAATCTTTTCGTTAACCCAAAATTCTTATAAATAAGGTTTTAATATTGTAGCAAAAATTTCATGAAATCTGTTTTAAGTTTGTAGGAAATGGGTCACAATTTTATTAATAAAACTAATAAAAAAATAAAGATACTATCTTTAAACATTTGGGAAATTGTAGAACATGAACCGTGTACAGATTAAAATTAAAACAAGAATAAATATGAACTACAACATATTTAATAAAACAATCGATTTAAACCAGTATTTTCAAAAGATAAAGTCTTCAACTTGATCTTTAATTGCGTCTACTTGTATGGTTCGTTGTGTTTTCAGTCCGTAGTGTAGGCTTCTACGAGGTCTTGAACCACGTCTTCTTGTACAATAATTTCCTACAAAAGAACAAACGAATGTTGACGGTTGTGGCTAAGGCACGTGTTCAACACGCTTCCCTTAAAATAGATTTCGCGCCTCTAATAAGACGACGCGTCTGTCTCCCAGGAAACAATAGCCGAAACAGTTTGTGCTGCCGGAGAAGGCCACGTGCCCGAGGTTACACCAGATAAAAACATAGTGTTAGACCTTTTGGAAATTAAGAATAGAAATGTAGTTGAATCATGTAGAGAAACTTATCTTTATATGTTCCCAACATATAGGTCATCAAATACTTCTTCTTCAAGGACTCTTCATGCATATCTTTATTTCTCCTATTTGTATTCTTACTCTTGTAGTTTTATATATGAAACCCATCAAGTTAGGCACATAGCCAACTTTTAATACAAAAGACATGGGGTAGAGAAAAGTGTCACTTAATTAGAGATTTATTAGAGACATAAACTCTAATAAAAACTAATAAGTTGACAAAAAAACTCTATGTAAGAGTTTATGTTCCATATGAAGAGTCTAGTACTTAATTAGAGATTTATTAAAGACATGAAGTTAAATAAAAACTAATAAATTGACATAAAAACTCTACTTAAGAGTTTATGTTACATATGAATAATCTAGTATATAATTATAATTTCATTAAATTATAATCTCACTAAATGAATATACATTAATAATATCTAAATTTCCAACAATTTATTAGTGCACAAGTTAGAAAGTAAACATACTTATGTGTAGGCCACATCTTACGGATTACATTTTGGTGGTGTGTAATTTAGTATCTGTGGTAATGTGTGGTTCTTTCATTCTACACATGTAGCAAACAAGTCGTATTTATTTTAAATAGTATAGTAATGTTTTTATTTGTAACATTTAAAGATGTACTTTAACATTAAAAGATTTCTCCAAAATAATTTGTTATGAGTTAAAGTGACTATACGTATCATAAACCAATTAACGGATACATTTACAAACCCTTTTTTTAACGGTAAATTTCTTTTATTTTGTGTTGTGTGTTGGACTTAAACATAAGACATCCCCCTCCTAAGATTTTTAAAGTTTTTGTTTTTACCAATAGACCACCACCCCATTGGTATACATTTACAAACCCTTGTAAGCCTCAGTTGTTTACTAACTATAATTTGCATGTACTTAACACCAAAAGAACTTGTTATGACCTAATGCGAGTTTGTGTAACCTAAATCAACTTAATAGTTGTGACAACCAACAAATCCAGGTTAATTTCCATACAAACCCAAATCTTGAACACATTGTAATCATATGTTTTAGACTTAATTTTTATTAATTTGGTCATCATATGAATAGCAAAGTCCATTTATGTCACATCTTGCATCAGGTACTATTTAGAAATTACCGTGACACAAATGATAATCCGACACACATCGACGTTGGTGATAATTGTCCAAATGTTTGGCATGCATTCTATAGTATTATCATATAGAGTTAATTACATAGACGGATCATGTGGTTTATAAATAGTTTCACCTATATGTATTTACTTTCTTTTTTAAC
Source organism: Helianthus tuberosus (assembly GCA_030545235.1). Lineage (NCBI taxonomy): Eukaryota > Viridiplantae > Streptophyta > Magnoliopsida > Asterales > Asteraceae > Helianthus > Helianthus tuberosus. Next base: position 21,204,261 of record CM060420.1, on the reverse strand, counting down.
AGGTTCAAGTTTCATGGTTTAATTTTATAACACCTTTAGGTACTAACACCAAACTTAGTTAATTTTTATGTTAATTTTCAATAAAATAACTAAAATGCCCATTCATTTTAAAAGGACCATTTAGACTAATTAACATTTCAAAACACTAAAAACGGAGAACTATATATGTAGTGCATCCAAACTCCCGAGACAACATCTGATGCTCTTCTAGAAGCAACCATAACTTGATTTAATATTGGTACTTCACCTGATTAAATCAAAACAACACCTATAGTCCTCAGCTGTTTTTCCTTGTAGTCCTCATCTTCTTGCTGACTCTTTATATATATATATATATATAAAGTGATTTTGCCATTCAAAAAAAAAAAAAAAAACAAACAAACAGCTATAATGCATCGGGAATCTTAGTAGAATAAAGATAACTTTGTAACATACACGTACATGAAAAATAATACGGAAGCTTAGTCTTGCCATCCTTCAGATAATAAACACATAACCGTGTTTGGATGAGCTGCATATACAGCCCTCGGTTTTTGAGTGTTTTGAAATATTAATTAGTCTAAATGGTCCTTTTAAAATTGAAGTGTCCTTTAGTAATTTTACTGAAATTTAACAAAAAAAAAAAATCAGCTAAGTTTTGTGTTAGTAACCAAAGGTATTACAAAATTAAAAACATGAAACCTGAATATGTGAAAAAATTGTTAGTACCCAAAGGTGAAAAGAGCTATAAACCACAGGGTCCAACTGTGTAATTAACTCTATTACATATGTAATACATTATATCCATGTATGTGTGTGTATTCTAGAGTGAACACTAATGTATTTGCGAACTGAGTGAACAAATATTGGTCATTGATTTACACACGTGGATGGCTTGGATTTCATCATCAAATCCTAACCATTGATCTACACACATGTATGGCCAGGATTAGTTCGCTCAGTTCACAAACTACATTAGTGTTCACTCTTGAACCTAATATGAGCCATTAATTGTTTAGATCTTGGAAATTTTAATAATGACAGTTTTTAATTATTTATATGTAAAAATAAATGAAAAGGTTATAAAGGTAAATTGTTAAATAATTGTCTATTCAATTAAATAATTAATTATATTCTCTCTTTTTTGTTCTCTCACCAATTAACTAATTTTTTAATTCTTAAAAATATAACCATTATATAATATATTGTTCCATCTAGAACATGAGTAAAAACACTGTAGAAGTAAATGTATATATATGTATTATACGTATTCACAATTTAAAAACGTATGTACATATATATATATACATTAACAAATATTGTTCGATCCGATCATCTTCTTTAAGTGTACATGTCCGATTTGTAATGTGCACCTATGTGCATTCATAATATACTTCTAAAAAAAGAAGTTGATGATATGGTTGTTCAACATGGTACATATGTGTATAGCAGCAAGTATCTAAGATGATTGTTCGGTATTGTACATATGTGTGCATAATAGTACCGACACGTATATACATATATGTACATTAACAAGTCATATTCTTAACACGTATGTACACATATGTACATTATCACACAAGATTCATGATGAGTATATGAATAATAATTATGCATATGCAATTGTAAAAATGAAAATTTAATTTAAAAATAAAAAAATACATGTAATCAAACGTTCTGTAAATAATCCATTTTTGTATGAATATGCAACTAAAAAAATTAATTATTTTGAATTAAGAGGGATGGAGAAGATATTTATGCAATTTAAGAAAACTATCAAAACTAAAAGTGTAACTAAAATTCAATAATTAAAATAAAGATTTAAAACTAATTTATTGTAATTACAATCGTACCCTTAATAACTAAAAATGAAATCAATTATCCTGATTAGTTCACATAGTTCACTATATATATATAGAGTAAATTACAAAAATCGTCCTTTATGTATGTCACTTATTGCTAACTATGTCCTTTATCTTCAAACGTACTTGATGTTTGCAAACCCTTGCAAGTTATTTCCTTTAGCCCTAACTAATACCCTCATGTGGGGTTAATTTGGTCAGATTTAACCACAAAAATACTTTCATGTGGGGTCTATTTGGTCATATTTAACCACAAAAATTAATTGAGTTAGGGCTAAAGGACATAACTTGCAAGGGTTTGTAAACATCGAGTACATACATAAATGACACAGTTTATTGAAGACAAATGACACAGTTTGCAATAAGTGACATACATAAATGACGATTTTTGTAATTTACTCATATATATATATATATATATATATATATGTGTGTGTGTGTGTGTGTGTGTGTGTGTGTGTGAGTGTTCATTGGGGAACACTAAAAAGTGGGAAACCGAGGAACAGTGCATATAACATGTTAAATATATCTTAAAAATTCAACTTAACATGTTTACAAACATTTTTTTAAGTGGCGCTTATGCATATAAAAATGTGTAAAAGCTAATCCAACGAATAAATCATTTTGTAAAAATATTAACATTTTTCGAACTGTTTTTAGACATTTTTTTATACTTTTAGTTTATGAATTTTTTTTATTAAAAATGCTTCTACATATATTTATAAGAAAAAACGCTGAAAACGTTTTTAAAAGATTGATTTTTAACATGTTAAGTTGAATTTTTAATGTGCCAAATACATGGTTTCCTGGTTCCCCATTTTTTTGGTGTTCCCCAATGAACACTCCCCTATATATAGTTTCTTGAAATCAATGGAGGGATTGAACTTCGGAAGTGTAAACGTCAATGGAAATGTGATCGTTGGAGTTGAAAAGTGCAATGATTTATGGCTTTTGTGATTTGCGAAATTAACTTCTATTCTATAAGTTAGGCGGTCCGGAGTGGCAGCGGCAAAGGCATGCGGCACCGATCGGTGACCGAAGCCAACCTTTTAACCGCACATGTTTTACCGATTGTGGGGAAGAAATCGGTGAGGGGTTGCCGATGCGGGAAGAGGGAGGGTAGAAGAGAGAGGGGGTGTGTGGGGTGGGGTCCATGCCATCTCAACCAATCACATTTTTTTCCTTTTTTTTAAATAGTTTACCAATTCATGAAGTGTCTAACCATTGCCAACACTTTTGAGCATAGTTTACCACTTTGACATGGCACACTCTCATTGGTTGATTTTGAAGTTTACCACTTTTAAATGTCTAACTACTCCCTACACCCTTTCTGTTATTGATTACAACTTGCGATTTCAACAAGAAATAAGAGGAAGCATCATGTGTTTGTTATTGGTGTGTTTAGATTTTTCTTTTTAAATTAGTATTTTACCACTCTTATTTTTTTATGTACGTATTTGCTATTATTTAATTGAGATAACGTGGGTTTCTAATGGTATATATATATATATATATATATATATATATATATATATATATATATATATAGGGTAGGGATATGGTAAAAAGTGTCCAAAGTGTAAGAAGTGTTTTAAACCATTGGATCTTTGATCTAATGGTTGAGATCAATAGGGTATTAAAATGTAAATTGTGTTTTAATTAGAAGGGGCTTTTGTAAAATTGAAGGGCAATAGTGTCTTTTCCATTCTTTCAAATATGGTAACCGTATCATTTACGGTTATTTTTGGATCAGTTATCCTGAAATTGAATTAAATGACAAAAATGTGCAATTACAAAACTACCCTTTTGAATTAATTAAGAGGATGGACACTTGTTATTTTTGGATCAGTTATCCTGAAATTGAATTAAATGACAAAAATGTGCAATTACAAAACTACCCTTTTGAATTAATTAAGAGGATGGACACTTGTCATTCCAGAAATATTTCTTACACTTTTTTTTTATCAGATGCATAGTGTTTTATCCACTATCCTTTCTTTAAACATTTTCGAGCTTTCAAGCAACTGATGATCCTCAGAGGCGTATCGCGCTTTTCTCCATGAACCACAATCGTCTCGCCATCTTCTGTTGGAATGCGGATGGTCTTCTCGTGGCATACAATTTCAGCTCTGTTGCTGGACAACCAATCCATCCCTATTACCACGTCGAAGCTTCCCAACTCGACCGGTAGTAGATCCAGTGCAAACTCGCGTTCTCCCAGTTCTATCACGCATCCTCTGATGACTTTATTTGTTTCAACTAGTTTCCCATTAGCCAATTCAATTGAGTACGGAATGTCTAACTTACTAGCAGTTAACCCAAGCATTTTCTTAAATTCTAACGATACAAAGCTATAGTCGGCACCAGTGTCAAATAGAACAGTTGCAAAGCGTTGATTTATAGGGAACGTACCAGTGACAACGTTTGGGTCCTGGTGTGCTTCCCTTACTCCAATGTTGAATACTTTGCCTTGCGCTTGATTCAGTTTCGGGCATTCCATTTTAAAGTGCCCCAGGTCTCCACAGTTGAAACACCCTGGTCCCCGACCATTCCCATTACCATTACCATTTCCATTACCGCCTTGGTTGTTGTTCTGATTGCGGTTACCATTTCCCGCTTGATTCCCGAAATTTCCACGGTTTCCATTTCCGCCATTCCTTCCTTGTGGGCGGTTTCCATTTCCATTACCTTCATGGTTGTTACCAAAACCCCTTTGACCACCACGGCCAGTACCAACCCAGCAAGTTTCTTTTGAGTGGCCCATTCTTCCACAAGATTCACATTTCACAGACTTGCATCGTCCCTCGTGATGCAACTGACACGCGTTACACTTGGGCAACGTGCCCATGTACCCTTTTCCTTTGGCCTTGGCCGGTGCGCTTGTTTCACCCTTCTGGTTCGAACTGCTGGTACCTTGCTTAAACTTGGAGAATTTCCGTTTGTTTTCTCCAGATGACTCCACATGAGTCTCCTTCTTTTTCGGTTCAGAAACTGAAAATTTGTTCAACCGAATGGCCTCTTCTGTTAGTGCCACGCTGAGATCAATGGCTTCAGTAATCGTTGAAGGCTTGGACGTGGTTACCATGCTCATGATCTGGGGTGCCAATCCCCAGATGAAGCGCTCAATGCGTTTAAATTCGGGCATGACCATGTACGGCACCACATGGGATAAATCTTGAAACCTCTGAACATACTAAGCGATTTTTGGGCCTTCCATCTTTAGGTTCCAAAATTCCGTTTCTAGCTTTAGTATCTCTGCCCGTGAACAATACTTCTTCCTCATGAGATCTTTCAGCTCAGCCCATGTAAGTGCATATGCCGCTGCTTCTCCCAATCTTTGCACTTGCAGATTCCACCACGATAGGGCACCATCAAGAAACAGCCCTGAGATGTATGTAACTTGTTGCTCAGGAGCACACTTGCTCATCCTTAGAACAGAATCTGTCTTTTCTGCCCATCTGACGAATGCAACAGCACCTCCAGTGCCGTCTAAATTTAAGGGCTTACAGTCAAGGAATTGTTTGTAGGTGCATCCTGCACAAACGATAGTATTTACGGATGGCATTAGCGGATGTGCTAGAAATATCCAAATGTATCGTAATGTGTCTCAAGCGACTTAGACATTACCATTGGGTGGATTGTTATTGTTGTTGTTTGAAGTATTCCTGCTTGTTTCTGCTTGGGAGGCCACATACTGTGCTATAGCTACGTTAATTAGCCCCTGGAGTTTTGCCTCAGTAGTAAGCAGGTGTGCGTTTCGTCGTGGAGGCATCTTCTAAAAGATGAGCATATTGGTCTGGTCGTAGTAAGTATAGTAAACATGTATATATAATAACATCCATCAACCTCATAACACATAACATCCCAGGTTATAACATAAAACAATTAATTCAACAAAGCATGTAGTGAGAACGTTGCCATTGAGCCTTCATTAATCATAACCACAATATAGTTTTACATGTTTTACAGTACATCATACATCCAAAATAAGATCATAGGGTTACATCACCCCCAAAATACAAGTCAGTCTACACAAATCATATACAAAAGTGTGGTCTTCCAAAAGTCTTCACATGTTGGCCCAATTACGACTTTCTCACCAAAGCAACCTACCTGCATCAAACCAAAAATATAGCTACGCTGATGGCGGAGGAGGAAGATAAGAGAAAAGCAAACGGCGCATGTGCACCCAATCCTCCTCAAGGGCATGAATAACGCACAGCAAATAGGCAATCTGCTGCTCAGGTGTAAGGAAACGAACATCTGAATCAGGGGGTAGCGGGAGGGGAGCGTATGGTGCGGAAAAATGAGTCTGACAGTGACATGGAGGACGTGGAGTCCTCTCTAACTCCCTGACTCGACGACTCAGAGCATCCTGCGGTAGCTGCAGGGATGCAAGTATGTCCTCTATAGTGTATCCAACATGGAACGGGTGATACGGGTCTGATAGCGGCATAACATTGGGCGATGACCACAAAAGTGGCTCGCCCGATGGTACAAAGGGAGATGTAGTGGGTGGCGTGTGAGTGTGTGCAGCCGGAGTAAAAGAAGGCACGAATGGAAAAGCAACTGTCGGGTGTGGCATGTGATCATGTGGCCCAGTAGAAGGTTCTTCCCCTGGACGGGGAGGGGATATATCCTGGAGGAAAGTAATAGGCAAGTCGGTGCGATGGACATTAGCGATGTGTGGGTGGAAAAACAGAACATCAATAGGTGCGGAAGCAGGTGCTACAGGAGGAGTGACTGGTAGCACAAACGGTGGGTAGTCATCATCATCCTCGATCCACCCATTACGGGTGTCAGCATATCGAGGGTCGACATGCGTGGCGAATGGTGCATGGTCGACAACAGGTGGTGCAAGAACGGGTGCATCAGCAATAGGAACATCCACCACTGGTGGTGCAACAATGGGAATATCAACAATGGGTGGCGCAATGGCTGGTGCATCCACAACAGGCGGTGCCACGACTGGAGCATCATCAAGAACAGGGTCGTGCACGGGTACAGGGTCATGAGCAACAACAGGCTCTGGTGTCGCGACAGGCTCAGGGTCAACAAAGTCCATATCAAAGTCAACAGGTATATCAAGAAACTGATCAATAGGATCCACTGGTGCCTCTATGGGCTGGTCAACAGGAATAAACTCGATCTCATGATTGGGATCAAAATCAGGAGGAAAAATTGGATCAAACTCGTCCTCGAACTCATGATCAAACTCAAACTCGTGGGGTGAACCAGGTGCAGCTGACATCGCTATGTCTGAGTCAGCGCCGGGAGAGTAGTGTTGCACGCCCCGGTCGTGCAACGGAGCGGACGCCACAGACTCGAACGAGTCTAGACCAGGTGAATCAGCAGGTGCCTCCTCCACAGGAGCCTCAGCAGGCGGTAAAACAACAGCAACCGCAATCGGGACCTCAACCAAAGGAATGGCGACATAATCAGCAATCGGGGCCCCACCCTCATGGTCGTCCTCAGGGGGACCCTCGAAAAGATCGATGTCGTCATCGGACACAACATCGAGTGGCAAATCCCCTATGGGAAATGCAGCAAGTGGAATGGGAGCAGGGATCAAGGCAAGGGGTAGATCCCCATCAGGAATACCATCAGCGTGCTAGGCATCGTCACCAAGATCCGACAACGCGAAGGGCTGGAAATCGTCGTCATCAGTGCTCGTTGTATCTGACGTGTAAACCTCTCCCTCAGAAGGTATCTCATCGTCCGATACAATCGCCCTGGGGTCCAATGTATCTGATACTCCAGTATCGGAAGAAGAAGCCATAGTGTCTGTAACACAACCACACATATGCACATATATCAACATATAATCAAATAAGCATGTAAGTCACAATAACGCAAGTAATCGTCCTAGTCTTCCCCAGACTATCCCTCCCAGTTTCTCAAACTGAACTCCCTAGCCTCTCAGACTAACTTCTTGGTCTCTAAGACCAATTTTCCCAGTCTCTAAGACTAATTCCTTGGTCTCTAAGACCAACCTCCCAGTCTCTAAGACTAAACATCTCCAATCTCTAAGATTGAACTCCTCAGTCTCTAAGACTGAACCTCCCCAGCCTCTAAGGCTGAACTCCATCAATCTCTAAGACTGAAATATAAATTTTGAAAAGTGTATTTGTGCCCTTTTGTTTGTAAAAACGTTTGTACCCCGGATCTGGACGTTTAGTGTATGCGATGTAAAAATGTGTTCGTGAGAGCCCTAGTGATCATAGTCTAGACTCGAGAAAGAATCCTAGTTCACTATGATTGAGGCTCTGATACCAAGCTGTCACACCCTGGATTTTGCGGAAGCGTGGGTTATTTTGGTGTGACTTCTTAATACCATAGGAACAACCATAACCATGCTATATGAAAATAAACACAAGATGTGCATCCATTCATTAAGTTCAAAAATACCACAACATCATTGTTTGAAAATGTCGACACATAAAGTAAGTTACAAACATGACAAGTTTAACAGAGTTCACAAGGACTCATCAAAAGTACGTAAATAAAAATCCAAGTTTAGAATCGTGTATCCCGTCCAGGAAAGGGATCCACCCCCTAAACTCAATAACACGGATGACATCTTTATTCACTACGCAGCCTTGACACAACGCATACTCCGCCAGATCCACTAATTTCCAGAAATACATGTAGTTTGAAAAATCAACAAAAAGTTGAGCGAGTTCATGTGTAAGTGAGTATGTATAAACCTTTGTAAACCATGTAAGTAAGTATGTATGTATATCCCGGTATGATTGCAAAAAAGGAAATGATCACCAATGGTTTGCAAGGCCACTGATATGTGTGACGGTGTACGAAGACTCAACCCTAGCAAAGTTGTACCGGGCTTCCGGCTGGAAGACATAGTCACCTCTATGGGCAACCCCGGCCTCATGGGTGTGGGCTCGCTACACCCAAATAGATCTATCACTCATGCCCCGTGGTCCTACAACGAGGATTAATGGTCCCAAGTATCCGCCTACCCTATCACCTGATCTATGGTTTTTTCCTAGGCTAATCATACCAATAGTATTGTAAGTATCCCTTTTATAACATGTATTTCACCCCCGAAGTTGTAAAACTGAAAACAATTAAAAGAAAAGGGGGACATGAACTCACTGTAGTGCGTCTCCGGAATCGAATCGTCAACCTAAACTCTGGTCCACTACACGACAACCTACAACGTAGTATGTCGATTAGACAAACGGGTCGTGCCTTGCTTGGGGTTTAATGTTTTTGAGTTGCTATTCTTAAGTTTCCGAATAATATTCCAAGTTATAATTATTAGTTAAAATAATTATCTTAGCTTTAAATTATATTTTGTTTTGGAATAATCGTTAAACAATATTTCGTATTCATACTTCACAAGTATTTTACCTCGGATTTCCTTCCCAAGGATGGGGGTATTTACACATGTATTATTGTAATTCTGAAAAATATATTTTAAGTCTCACTTAGAAAAATATATTTAAATTATTTGTCCAAAACATCTTAATTCAGAATATATATATATTTCCCCAAAAATAATATATTTTACTTCACTAATTTCCAAAGTAATATATTACCAAAAATGTATGTGTAGAAGTATTTTCCGGAATATTTCATAAGTTATGTTTTAACGTTCGGTTTCTCAATACCGAGTGTGTAACTTAAATATCTTATTCCTTGATATTTTTGGTATTATTCTGGAGTTGTAATTTCCATGGTATTCATAAGTTATATTATTTTACCCTAAAATAATATAACTAGTTCACAAAATAAACAAATAATCACACAAGAGTTTTAGTATAAAATATATATTCTAAATATATATTTATCAAATTTTATTTACGAAAATCAACCTCCGATACTTGGTATTTTTGTGATAAAAATTATGGCGATGTTTATTTTGAAAACAAGGTTAAAAATATATTTGTAAACACTTGTTAGAAGAATATTTTCTAAGTGTCGGATTTTTAGAAAATTTCGCCAGAGTTTCCTTTGTAAATGGAGGCGTCCATGCTCATAGCATATCATTTTCTTTTAAAAATTCATCCAATCAATCAATAATAAGTTACTAAACAATATTACCCTAGTAAAGTGCATAAACTATGCAATTTACATGACAACATGAACTTGGTTTTTCATAAAAATACGTAATAACTTAGTGGGGTGTTCAGTGGGTTTAGTTACCCTCCAAAATGTGTTTATTTTTGTAAGACTCCCGTTCTCGGGATTTTTTTGATGTTCACAACTAGTGAACTTATTTTACAAAAATATCCATTTTCAATATTTTCATGCTTCACTAGCATCCATATTCTTAGTTTATTTCAAAGATGGTGTAAGTATATGTAATAATCATACTTTTTCAAAAACCGCCTTTTAAACTTGGTTTTCTAAAATAACTCATACACAAGTCTTGAGTTTACAAGTTTACTAGTTCACTAGGTTCATTATTTTCTATGAAAATCACTTTTATTCCCAAGTTCATGCTTTAACAAGAAGATGATTATTTTATGTACACATAATCATCTCTAACTTGTTAAGTCATGTTTTTAATCATAACTTAACAAGCTTCATATGATGATCAAACATCATATTGCTAGTAATCATCAAAATATAAACAACATAACTACAACAACTTCATTTTATCAAGTTTCCTTCTTATTTCATCATTAAATTAGTTTATGTTCATGTCTTCTTCATATGATTCATAATTGTTCTTAATGTTTTTTTATCATGGTACGTCATTAACCACTTAAACAAGATGAAAAATGAAAGGATCTAAGTTCTTACCACTAGCTCAAGGCTAAGGAAGTTCAAGTGAAGAAATTGAGTGGATAAAAGAAGATAAGAGAGGTCCTTCCACTTCCGAAGACACCAAGCTTCGTTGTATACCTTGTAGCACCTTAGGATCACTAGAGATTGAATGATGAAGACTTGAAGATGATGGTGAGGGTGGTGGTGCTCTCGGCCGAGCAAGAGGGAGAGGGAGAGAGTTTTTGTGTGTTGTTGATGTGCGAATGATGAAGTGAATGGTGATCTAGTCGTTAAATAGATAATCTCCCAACACTTCTTTGTCTAATGGTCATTATGTTTCTATAGTACTTAGCATATCAATTAAAATAATCAAAGAAAATCAAGGGGTGTGAGACCCCATGTAACCGTCCTAAAGGGGGGGGGGGTCTTGGTTAGATTTCAACCAAATGGTTAGAGTTCTTGATTGGAAATCAATGTCTAGTTAGTGTATAATGAGTGTTATGTAATATATTGTGTGTTAGGGTGTTCGGGTACCATAACTAGCTTAGTAAAAGTGAAACAATGTGTTTGACAATATTTTTGTGTTCCGGGTAATGTCCGGTTGTTCGGTTTGATACTGTTCCGTTAAAGTGTTTAATTAATCCGTAAAGTGTCTTTTATTTAACTTTTAGTGACACTTTCAATTCCCGACACTTAGGAAAGTATACAGGGCCATTTTGTCAAGTTGTTGCACATTACCGGCACATTTAAATGCTGAATTTCGTTAGTAGATGCAGAATTCTGCATTTATAGTGGGTTTTAGGCACTTTCCGGCACCTAAACTATCATCTAGTGACGTAGTTTTATGGTCCTCATTTCCCTACACTTCATACTAGTGTAGTACCTTATTTTTGACTCATACTGGGCCTCCAAATACTGTATGTCTATGTGTTGGCATTGTTAGCATGTTTCTAGGTTATCCGCTCACGGTGCAACTGTGCTTTATGCATCAAGTTTGTCACTAAGGTTTGCATGTAATAAATGTAGTGACAGTATGAATGTGATGCATATGTATGTATGATGCAAAAATCATAAAGCAGTGTAATCCGTCAGTTGTAATCAAGCACAGTCATTAACCACAATTTAAATATTAATTAATTGTACGAATACCTGTAATTGTGAGGGTTGTCACAGTCTCTCCTCTCTCGACGGATTTTAGTCATGTCTATAGCCAGTTGCTAAGACGAGTCCCACTCAAGCATTCTCATTCAACGGTCTATCAATGCTGCCTTATTTAGTTCAAAATTCCTTTCTTTCTACTAGTTCTTACATAAGAATATGCAGGAAGTAAACGAAGTCTTTCCTTCCGAAATGCACTCCTGAAGTCACGTCTTTCAGTACTGGGACTGAAGTCAAGTACTTTCGAGTTGCTATTTGCCCAAAGCCCTCTTTCCGACTTAGAAAGACCAATTCACAATAGCTTTAGCATCTCTTGAGTTGGAAAGGTCTTTATAGAACTAAGGGGAAGGTTTGGAACCCTAGTAGCAGAATGGAGCGGGCTGACTTCCATGCTCACACAAGTAGTTTAACTCAGAATTACCTCGTAAGAGCGTTTCTCATTTTTTTGCTTTGCTAGAAACTTTTGAAAAAGTCTTCAAATAGCCATTCATAGTTTACGAATTATGCTTAGTAGGGACCTAAACACAGGAATGGTTCAGAGTCAGACCACGCCTTATGACGAAAGGGGGAGAAAGGACTGTCGATCTGTGATAAAAAAAAAACTATACCTGAAGAATGGGATACAGATTGACCGACACAAAACTTGTAGGATTGTTGTGCGACCTGAATGAGTCATTCAGAAGAGTTTTGGATCCGAATCAAAGGCGGAATCAATGAAACGGACGCTCGATTCAATTTAAATGTCTCTATTATTGATCTAACAATGATTTACAACCTGGAGACAATTCAGCAGCATTTCATTACCGAATCAGAAAAGTTACAAATGAATATCAAGACCAAGGTATTTATAGAGTGGTGATTTCTCTTGAAATGACCAAGGGTGGTTTCAAGCGAAATTAACATTGTTAATTTCATTTGAAATAGCTTTTTACAGTGTCAAGCGGAATTAGCCTTTTAACACGTTTTCTCGTTTTGCGTGCCCTGATCTATCATTCTAATACAATACTTGATGCAAGACGAAGTCAACAGACATAGTGCACTAACAGAGTCCCCCTTGGATGTTGACGAAGTCTTCAGTGTCTAATCTTTAGCATGACACCTCTTCATTCTTGATCAGTCTTCACACTCTTTCCAAATTGTCTAACACTGCAAGCATCCATCAATCTTTCTTCATTGATCAGCTTCTATCTTTGAATGGTATACCAGGATCTGTCTCTGGCTCTAACATTAACAGCTTCTTCAGGCTCCCCCTTTCATCAAGCTTCCGTGCTTTAGGGATCGACACCTTGCTTTCTAGTTACAAGCTCCCCCTTGCATTGAGCTCGTCTTCAGACTCCCCCTTAGACTAAGCTGTCGGGATCGTAGTCTGGTACAATATCTGTAATCACTCAAACATTTATAAGTACAAGCATTTCAAACATTCAATTATCCAGAAATTGTGACCTGGCTCTTTCAAACTTTCTAAACTAACACAGTTTAACAAATTTCATCGATTTTTTAACAATATAAGCATCCAAATCCCTCATAGTTAATCATCCAAGTCCAAACTAATGACCTTGGAGATATCACAAACTATTTTTGATTTTTGTTTAAAAACTTCAAGTTTCAAATTAATGACCTTGTTTTATTTTCAGAAACACAATCAGCATACTCAGATTTTGACACTCAGCATCTCAGACATCGATTGTCGAAAATAAAGCAGAATCAAAAAACTTTTTGTATTTTTCTGAAACATAAAGCAGTAATGAAATTTTTACAAAAAAAATTACATACAATATTTTTGTTTGAGTTTGCGTCAGAGGATCATATCAGTTTCTGACAAGTAACAAGTACCGTTGAGCTTAGTTACACATTAAGAATTAAACAATTCACTTAGATTGTCAATATACTGATCCACTTAAATTTTAACACAAATTTCAACTGATTCAGGATACGAATTAGGTGTATTAAGAACTTAAACTCATTCATGTGTCCCACCTCTTGAATATACTCCCGTATCCAGATCCCAATATTCAGTCTTATAGGTGAGTATACCTAGATGACATCTTTAAAGGGTTAAATTGCGAGGGCCGTGAGAGCTCAGGTCAGAACTTCCGTTCAGCAAAGAGATGACAGCTTCGACTTTAGGTGTGTTCCCTTTAGAGAATCTTTTCTTCAACAGCACATGATTAGCATTTTTCAATGTTTAATCATTTTTCTACCGAGGGCGTTTGCTATATTTCAAGCAAGCAGAAAGTATTATACGGGGACTAGGCCATTGCTTTCGCATTATCAGAAGTCCCGGAATAATACCCCAGATATCACTAAGCATAAAGACCTAGTATCTCAGAAAGAGGAGTCCTTCAAATGAGATTTCAGGGGTTACCTATATATCCAAGTAGTATTCCCCACGAAATAAGCAAGTTTGAATTTATGTTTATATCCCGAAAAAGTTTACTAAATGTATAAAAACCTATCGGCATATCATCAGTGAGACTGTTTAACGCTATATAAACATTACATTTCTTTAGCATACTGTAACTGTCTACTGATGTACTATCATTTCCTCTTTTTACACAAAAACTCATTTTTGAATTGTATCATGTTTTTGACCTTTTCAAATTTTCAAATATTTTTGGATTTTCTGACAATATTACTCCCCCTAAAATTCAAAACCATTTAAAGAAAATTTGACAAACCGACACTGATAGCTTTGTCTCGCCAACCATTTTCTGCTTCTCATGCACTGATTTGCAGAAAATATTACGTACCCCCATGATTTACAACACATTGATATTTTTCAGTTTGAAAACCGTTTTTCAATCTTGTGAAATTAATCATGTTTGTTCCGCTGTGAGGGTTTCGGCATATTCAATCAACATATTTTTGAATTTTTGACAAATTTAAAAACAAACATATTTTTTATTTTTCAAAATTTTGACAAAATAAAAACATATTTTGTTTTAAATTTTCAATTTTTAGGGTTTTTGAAATATTGTTTATTAAAAAAAAAAACAAACAAACTCCCTGTTTCAACCAAACCAGGGTTCAGCAGCCTCCTCTTCTTGTGCCAGGCTACTCTGATTTCCATTCTCACAGTCTTCAGTTTTCTTGAGCACTTGCACATTCACACTTACTCAATTACTTGAACAAATTAGCCTAGGTCTGTTGGACCTTAGGCATTTCACACAATATGTATCATGCAGTTTCGGAAAATCTTTGTCATCAAAGACTTTTTCAACTTTGACTTCAACTTTTTCATCTTTTACTGAAGTCATTTGTTTCTTAACATTCCATGTTTGACCTTTTGGAGTACCTTTTTTGCAAAAATGTGACTCTTTTTGAACATTTTGATTTTGAATAATAACCTTTGGTTTCCAAAACTCGTTTGGTTTCGTTGTGTCAACAGTTGTTTTCCAACTTTGTGTTGTTCTTAATCTGGGTGTACGAGAATTCCAGGTCTGTCTAGAATCGAACCTATTAGGGTTTGATTTCCAAGTTTGATTCGAAGCAAACTTGTTTGTATTGTACCTCTAAGTTTGTTTTGAGTCAAATCTGGTTGACCTTTGTTTCACAGTCTCAGATTTATGTTTTTTAACATTATCAGACTCCTTTTTGTCAACATCAACAGGTTTCAGATCTGGACACTTGCGTGCGAGATGTCCAGTTTGATTACATTTGAAACATGTTCTCTTGGACACATCTTTAACTTGTGGTTGTTGCTTTTTCTTTTGAGCATAGAACTCTTCATTAGACTGACGCCTAAATTGGAGTTCTTTCTCTTCTTCAGAACTTGTTCCACGAACAAAATTCATCTTTGCCTGATAATTTGGCGTTTTATTTTTATTCCAACTTTGTTTCTTCTTATAACCCAACCCAGCCTTCATGTTTTTCTTTTTAAAACCAGGTTTATTATAAGAAGTTTTGTGACCTTTTCCAACAAACTTTGAAATTTCAGATTTTTCAATCTCAACCATTTTGAAAACTTTGTCAATCTTTTCTGAAATCACATTCTGAATCGGGAATAGAACATCTAAGAATAATTTGTCCGATCCAATCATGGTATAAACCAATCCTCTTGAATCATCATTTAAATTTTTCTCAGATTTTGAGTTTTTCATATATCCATCATGAAAATTACCTTCATTTTCATCCTGTGATTCAGATTTACCTGTATCAACCGACTCTTCTTTCAACACACTTTTAACGACCTTACCTACCACCTCTGAATCACTAGAATCATCAGATTTGGAATAGGTTACGTCAATGTTATCTGGCAATTGATCTACCACGTTGAAAGCTTTTTCGACCTTTTCATCATCATAAAATGCATCTTTTCCGGTGGTGGAACTTGATGAAACTCTGAGCTAATACCTTTCTTGTTTTGCTCAGAATCTTTTCCATCCGGCTTGAAGAAGTGATTTCGTTTGAAAATCACTATTCCGTTTGAAAGTGGACATTTCGCGTCAAGATCATTTCACGTCAACCGAGTGTCAGTTTATTTCAAGTTGTTTGATATTGTTTAAACTGATTGTGTTTGTTTGATTATTTTTGTGTCCAGGAAATTCAAAAAATTCACATCATGGCTGAAGAGTTCTACAATACGTTCCACAACGCGTTTACATCCGAGTCTTCCGAAACCTCAACTGTCACACCCCCAAAATCCACCTGCGGAGTATCACCGCTTGGAGGCGTGACTGACCTGGATCAAGCCACCAATCATATTAAACAAGCAAGTAAATAATTATAAAAGTCCAACCAATGCAATTGGTGTCCAAACAAACATAGTTTAAGTTGCAAGCGGAAGCATAATGTTTAAAACCAAAACATAAGTTTAAATGTTTCAAAGTTTAACATGGCACACAGCTGTCCATGTCCCACAACGACTCTTCCCCATGCAAGCTCCAGCTAAGTACCTAATGACCTGCAAAGCATGTAGTAACGACTCAACAACAATGTTGAGCGAGTTCACAGTTGGGTGTTTGTTTTAAGTTGTTTCGAAAACGGTTCCCTTTAACTGGCATCCCTGCCGTGGGGGTTACCCCATAGTTGAAAACGTGTTTTGTTTATTCCCGTTTACCCTGGCTATCTAGCCGTGGGGGCTACCCCATGTTAATATATCTGGCTCTCTGGCCGTGGGGGCTACCCCATGTATATACTACTAGACTCGTTACCATATCGACTACTGACTGTAGTCATGTTTATATGCCCTGAACTGTCAATGTCTATCATCATTGACGTGCCCAGATCCATTAGTTCACGCCCGTCCTCTGCGGCATGGTGTGAGGTTTGTCAGACCTAAATAGCGCTATCTAACTAATGACCCGCTCGCCATTGGCCCGGCGATCAAGTCGATATAAAAAGGAGGGACTTCGTGATAGAGTTTTGGTCTAGTAAAAGTTAAGTGTCCATGAGGACGAGGAATTATATTCCTGAACCCGTACTGTCCTACCCATGAAAGGACAAGGAATCCATATTCCTTAACCCATTCCCAACCCCTGGGAATCCCATGCTTTGTAGAAAGTGTGAACTCACCTTAGGTTAGCTCGGCAGATACACGAAAGGTCAATCGAGCTGCTAGAGGTCAACCACGTCCTAACATGGTTACCATACAAGTCAGGTCTAGGTTCAAGTAGTGCACGTATGATTACACATAATTTAACAGGTTATGAACACGTATTGATCATGGCAAACACATAATACATGTTTACACATTAATAGTAGCATTCAAGTACCAAACACGTCCAACTCGTGCGACCCGAAAGATAAAGCCCAACAAGTAGGCGGCCCATCCCATTGTGCGATCAGCACAACTTGTGCGATCCACAATGGGTTGTGCGATCAGCCTTAAACCCGACCCAATTAACATAAATAGCCCAACACTCATACGGCCCAACAAATGTAACAGTTTAATAATCTTGTACGACCCAGTTCATCTTGTGTGACTGGACAATTCTTGTGCGACAGGACTTGGCCTTTAAGGCCCAACAGTAAACCAAATCCAAGTTGTTTGTGTAAGGCCCAAGACTTGTGCGATCGGCACCTTCTTGTGCGATCCACAGGTCTTGTGCGATCATGCACACCTTAGTTGTACACTGTGTTCTAACTTGTTGTACATCAGTCTATCTTGTGCGACTGCCTTGTGCGACCAGATCAGATCTTGTACGATCTGATGTTGTGCGACCAAGGAGTCTTGTGCGATCAGTTATGATTTCCTAATTTCATGCAATCAATTACCAATTCCAAATCAATTCGTTTGACCCAATTAACAGTTTCCATTCATGCAAATTCTCGATCAAACAAAGGGTTTTAACATCCATTCTCATGAACCCTAACATAATCATAATCATGAACAATAATCAAAATACTTAAATATATCCATCTAAGGGTTTCAAATCATCATATAACACTTCATAATCGACCATACAACTAGTCCGATTTCACATACATGCAGCTGGTTAACAAGCATTCGGTTCTAGAACAATAATATGCAAATCCGATTAACATCTACACAGTTCTAAATCAATAACATGTAATCCGAATCATATGAATATTACCACATCAAGAACATCTTTAATGCTGGGCCAGTTCTGGGCAATCCTTTCTGTTGTCGTATCTGAGCAATCCTTTCTGTTGTGTCTACCACAAGTTCTGGGCCAGTGATCTGACTATCCCCCACCTCTGCCCAACAAAGAGGTGACCGACATTTACGCCCGTACAATGCCTCAAACGGAGCAGATTTAATGCTGGTGTGGTAGCTGTTATTGTACGAAAATTCTACAAGTGGCAGATGCTTTTCCTAGCCGCTGCCAAAGTCAATTACACACGCCCGAAGCATGTATTCTAAAGTTTGAATAGTGCGCTCAGACTGCCCATCCGTCTGAGGGTGATACGCTGTGCTCATGTCTAATCGTGAGCCAAAGGATTTGTGCATCGCTTGCCAAAGTTCTGAAGTGAAACGTGCGTCACGATCAGAGATAATAGAGGTGTGCACCCCGTGCCTCGAGACAACTTCCTTAAGATAAATGTCTGCTAAAGTGGAGAACTTATCCGTTTCCTTGATAGCCAGGAAGTGTGCAGACTTTGTGAGTCGATCCACGATCACCCATATAGTATCATTTCCGCGTTGAGATCTAGGCAAGCCAGTAACGAAATCCATGGAAATTTACTCCCATTTCCATTGTGGTATCTCTGGTTGTTGAAGTAGGCCTGAAGGTTTCTGGTATTCAGTCTTGACTCTCACACAAGTCAAACACTTACTGACGTAAGTTGCTATGTGGGCCTTCATGCTAGGCCACCAGTATGTGGTTCTGAGATCGTGGTACATCTTATCCGAACCAGGATGTACTGAGTAGCGAGACTTATGTGCTTCATCCATCACAAGCTCTCGTAGGTTGCCATAAAGTGGGACCCAAATGCGTCATGTTACGTAGTAGGCGCCGTCTTCCTTTTATTCTAACCGTTGCCTTGAGCCACGTAGGGCTTCAGCCCTGACGTTGTCTGGTTTCAATGCTTCAACCTGAGCATCTCGTATCTGTGCAGGAAGACTAGATTGGATAGTGAGTTGTAAAGCTCGTACGCGTTTGGGTGTAGTATCCTTTCGACTGAGGGCATCAGCCACAACATTGGCTTTGCCCGGATGGTATCTGATCGAGCATTCGTAATCCTTCAGTAGTTCTACCCATCTATGTTGTCGCATGTTCAACTCCTTCTGTTTGAAGATATGCTCGAGGCTCCTGTGATCGGTGTAAATGGCGCACTTGGTACCGTACAGGTAATGTCTCCATATCTTAAGTGCAAAAACAACAGCTCCCAGCTCTAAATCATGTGTGGTGTAGTTCCTTTCATGAAATTTAAGTTGGCGTGAGGCGTACGCAATAACTTTATCCCGTTGCATTAAAACACAACCAAGACCCTGAATTGATGCATCGCAGTAAACCACAAAGTCGTCTGTGCCCTCTGGCAATGAAAGAATAGGTGCGCTGCAAAGTCTACCCTTTAGGTGCTGAAATGCTGATTCTTGTCCATCACCCCATCGATAAGTAACGCCCTTCTGCGTTAGTGAGGTGAGGGGTTGTGCAATCTTTGAAAAATCCTTAATGAACCTCCTGTAGTAACTTGCCAAACCCAAGAATTGGCGAATTTCCGTTGGTGTACGAGGTGCAGGCCAGTTCTTAATCGAGTCTACCTTAGATGGATCAACATGAATCCCATCCTTGTCCACTACGTGGCCTAGGAAATGGACCTCACGAAGCCAGAAGTCGCATTTCGAGAACTTTGCATAAAGCTGTTCTGTTCGAAGGAGTTCCAAAATAAGTCGTAGATGCTGCTCGTGTTCCTCCTGACTCTTAGAATAGATTAGGATGTCGTCAATGAAAACTATGACAAACTTATCTAGGTAAGGCTTGCACACTCGATTCATCAAGTCCATGAAAACTGCAGGTGCGTTTGTCAGCCCGAATGGGATGACCAGAAACTCGTAGTGTCTATATCGAGTTCTGAAGGCTGTTTTGGAGACGTCCTCTTCTCGGACTCTTAGCTGGTGATATCCCGATCTCAATCAATCTTCGAGTAAAAGCTCGACCCTTGCAATTGGTCGAATAGGTCATCAATGCGTGGAAGAGGATGGCGATTCTTCACGGTCACCTTGTTGAGTTTGCGGTAGTCGATGCACATTCTGAAGGTACCGTCTTTCTTCTTCACGAATAGCACTGGAGCTCCCTAGGGCGAAGAGCTAGGACGAATAAAACCCTTATCCAAGAGTTCTTGTAGTTGCGTAGAGATTTCTTCCAACTCTGATGGAGCTAAGCGATACGGTGCACGAGCTATTGGTGTGGCTCCAGGAGCTAGCTCGATTTGAAACTCGACTTGTCGATGGGGCGGAAGGCCAGGTAGTTCCTCAGGAAATACCTCAGGATAGTCACGCACGATCGGAAAATCTTCTATCTTCTTCTCTTTCTTCGAGGTGTCAGTAACGAGAGCCAAAATAGCAGTGTGGCCCTTACGCAAACACTTCTGGGCCTTAAGGAAAGAGATGATGCTCTCAACAGCACCCCTCTTGTCGCCACGAATCATGAGTGGTTCATCATCTGAACGAGGAATACGGACAATCTTCTCGTTGCAAAGAATCTCTGCTCGGTGTTGGGATAACCAATCCATCCCAATGACAACGTCGAAACTACCAAGAATGATAGGAATGAGGTCGATAGAGAAGTCTGATTAGCAAGAACAAGGTTACAACCCTTGACTACGTGTGTGGCCTCTAAACTATTACCATTAGCTAGCTCTACAGTGTGCTTGGTGTTCAAAAGTGTTGGGATACGTTTAAGCATTTGACTAACTTCTAAGGACACGTAGCTAGTATCGGCACCCGAATCAAATAAGACAGTAACGTAAAAGTCGTCGAGAAGGAACTTACCCGTCACCACCTTGGGATCATTCCTCGCTTCACCCTGGCCAATAACGAACACACGACCCCTTGCACCATTGCTGTTGTTACCCCCGTTGTTTCCATTCCCCTGGTTGTTATTATTGTTGTTGTTATTCTGGTTCCGGTTCAGTTGGGGACAATCTCTCTTGAAGTGGCCTTCAGCTCCACACTGAAAGCACCCTTTGTTGATGCCTTGCTGCTGCTGCTGGCGTTGTGGGGCTTGTTGTTGCTGACGATTCTGGTTTGCAGGGTATAAACTTCTGCAATCCTTTGCGGCATGGCCTGGCTTGTTCCACCGATGACAGTTACTCCTGGTGCATGGCCCGCTGTGGTGTAGGTTACAGCGATTGCATTTGGGGTGATTTCCCCTGTACCCTCCTTGACCTTGACTAGCAGATGATTGCTGACTAGGGCTCTTGTTGTCGTCAGTCCTTCTCTGCTGAGACTGAGATTGAACAGAAGTTGAACCTTTGCTTGAAGCTCCATCCCATTTCCGCTTATTGTCACTAGGAGCATCTGAAGTAGATGTATCACTAATACGCTTTGGTAACCTGTTTTGCTCCACCGCCTGATCAGTGAGACGGTGAGCCAACTGAACAACCTGCTGGATGGTGGCGAGGTTAGCTGAAGTCACATAACTTTGAATCTCTGGCACTAAGCCCTTAAGATATAGTTCGATACGCTTAATGGGAGGATCCACCATGGTAGGGCACAAAATAGCCAGCTCATTCGATCTTTTTATGTACATTTCAATTTCTGACCCCGTCATCTTGAGGTTGAAGAACTCTACCTCCAGTTTACGGATGTCATCACGGTTGCAATACTCCTCTTTGATCATTTCCTTAAAGTTGTTCCATGGGGTGGCGTTAGCAGCAACCAACCCCAACATTTGACCCTGAGCATTCCACCACGTGAGCGCTATACCCTCGAGAGTACCGGTAGCATACTTCACCCTGCGAGCCTCAGGACATTCACACATTTCGAAGACTGACTCGAGCTTCTCGAACCAGTGGAGGAGACCTACGGCTCCTTCAGTGCCGTTGAAAGTGGTAGGTCGGCAGTCCATAAAAGTTTTGAAGGTGCACACAGGTGGCTGAGCATGCTGACCTGTCGTGGGTGTAAGAAGGGACAAGATTAAGCACAAGTGTTGGTTTACGAGAGTAGGACCTAAAGATCCTAGAGTGAGTTTAGACTGCAGGGTATACCTCCTGCTTGTGCGGCTGCAAGTGCCGCAGCAACTTGTTGGTTAATCAGAGCCGACAGCTGGGCTTGTGTCATGTTAACGCGTCCACTCATGATCTTCATATCAAAGGAAACATGAGTGAGAGAGGTTCGTGAAAGTGCGATGACAGAAGAGAGTAAGCACACATGTGTTTTCAAACTATCGTTGCTACGTTTATCTAAGCATACCATAAGCAAATTTCTATGTAATCTAGCAAGTAGGCAATAAGACATAAACCATATCACCTAGAATGTCGAGCCTTGCACGTGGAGCGAAGCATCGTTGTGGATCGTAGAGCACTGTACAGGTTATAGTCTGGTTTTAACAAAAATGTTTTCCCTTATTAAAACCAAGTTCTCTATAACAAATGGCTCTGATACCAATCTGTCACACCCCCAAAATCCACCTGCGGAGTATCGCCGCTTGGAGGCGTGACTGACCAGGATCAAGCCACCAATCATATTGAAAAAGCAAGTAAGTAATTATAAAAGTCCAACCAATGCAATTGGTGTCCAAACAAACATAGTTTAAGTTGCAAGCGGAAGCATAATGTTTAAAACCAAAACATAAGTTTAAATGTTTCAAAGTTTAACATGGCACACAGCTGTCCATGTCCCACAACGACTCTTCCCCATGCAAGCTCCAGCTAAGTACCTAATGACCTGCAAAGCATGTAGTAACGAGTCAACAACAATGTTGAGCGAGTTCACAGTTGGGTGTTTGTTTTAAGTTGTTTCAAAAACGGTTCCCTTTAACTGGCATCCCTGCCGTGGGGGTTACCCCATAGTTGAAAACGTGTTTTGTTTATTCCCGTTTACTCTGGCTATCTAGCCGTGGGGGCTACCCCATGTTAATATATTTGGCTCTCTGGCCGTGGGGGCTACCCCATGTATATAGTACTAGACTCGTTACCATATCGACTGCTGACTGTTGTCATGTTTATGTGCCCTGAACTGTCAATGTCTATCATCATTGACGTGCCCAGATCCATTAGTTCACGCCCGTCCTCTGCGGCACGGTGAGAGGTTTGTCAGACCTAAATAGCGCTATCTAACTAATGACCCGCTCGCTATTGGCCCGGTGATTAAGCCGATATAAAAAGGAGGGACTTCGTGATAGAGTTTTGGTCTAGTGAAAGTTAACTGTCCATGAGGACGAGGAATTATATTCCTGAACCCGTACTGTCCTACCCAAGAAAGGACGAGGAATCCATATTCCTTAACCCATTCCCAATCCCTGGGAATCCCATGCTTTGTAGAAAGTGTGAACTCACCTTAGGTTAGCTCGGCAGATACACGAAAGGTCAATCGAGCTGCTAGAGGTCAACCACGTCCTAACATGGTTACCATACAAGTCAGGTCTAGGTTCAAGTATTGCATGTATGATTACACATAATTTAACAGGTTATGAACACGTATTGATCATGGCAAACACATAATACATGTTTACACATTAACAGTAGCATTCAAGTACCAAACACGTCCAACTTGTGCGACCCGAAAGATAAAGCCTAACAAATAGGCGGCCCATCCCATTGTGCGATCAGCACAACTTGTGCGATCCACAATGGGTTGTGCGATCAGCCTTAAACCCAGCCCAATTAACATAAACAGGCCAACACTCATACGGCCCAACAAATGTAACAGTTTAATAATCTTGTGCGGTCCATTTCATCTTGTGCGACTGGACAATTCTTGTGCGACAGGACTTGGCCTTTGAGGCCCAACAGTAAACCAAATCCAAGTTGTTTGTGTAGGCTCAAGACTTGTGCGATCGGCACCTTCTTGTGCGATCCACAGGTCTTGTGCAATCATGCACACCTTAGTTGTACACTGTGTTCTAACTTGTTGTACATCAGTTTATCTTGTGCGACTGCCTTGTGCAACCAGATCAGATCTTGGACGATCTGATCTTGTGCGACCAAGGAGTCTTGTGCGATCAGTTATGGTTTCCTAATTTCATGCAATCAATTACCAATTCCAAATCAATTCGTTTGACCCAATTAACAGTTTCCATTCATGCAAATTCTCGATCAAACAAGGGTTTTAACATCCATTCTCATGAACCCTAACATAATCATAATCATGAAAAATAATCAAAATACTTAAATATATCCATCTAGGGGTTTCAAATCATCATATAACACTTCATAATCGACCATACAACTAGTCCGATTTCACATACATGCAGCCGGTTAACAAGCATTCGGTTCTAGAATAATAATATGCAAATCCGATTAACATCTACACGGTTCTAAATCAATAACATGTAATCCGAATCATATGAATATTACCACATCAAGAACATTATTCATACCAAGAACCCTAACTATTACATAAACTCATGGCAACCGTAATATTATCTAACAACAAGCATCAGAAAACACTAACCGATTATCAAGCTTCAAATAAGAATAATCCGAATCGAGAGAGCTTCGAAGAGATGGATGTTGTTGCCGTCGGGATCGAGAGAGAGAGAAGGAGAGATTAGGGTTTGGTGTGTTCTTGTTTTGCAACAAATGAGAAGCAAACTCTCTAAGGGTGTGTGTGTGTATGCGTATGAGGGAGTGGGCCGAACCCAACTTGGGCTGCCCTAGGTTCGGATGCAAGGAGTGTAGCCCAAATGGGCTTGTGCGATTGGGTTGTGTTGTGCGATTGGTTCATTTATATACATACATTCATTACACATAACACATATCAAACATAACATTCCATTAATCATCAAGTTCACATAATCACATAGTGTTCACATATGTTACAAAGATAGGTTCTGAAATACGAGTTGTCACATCAACTGTCACACCAAAAACCATTATAAAAGCGATCAATGAAAACATTAAACATGATAACTTTTACGGCACGCATTCAAAACCACCAACTCTTGAAAGCATTGAAGATTACACTTGGTGGAAATATCGGTTCATCAACTGGGCAAAAGCTTATGCTCATGAAAGCTGGTTTTGTTTGGAGTTTGGTTATAAAAGGCCGACCAATGATAAAGGAGAAGAAAGCCTGCTCAAAAATTTATCAGCAGAAGACAAAAGAGAATTCTCAGCTGAACAAAGAATGATTGCTTTAATTCAATCTTCAATCAGAAATGACATGTTTGCTTTATTGCAACATGACGGAACATCAAAATCTGTCTGGGAAGCTTTTCGGCTAAAAGCTGAGGGGGGTAAACAAATCAAGAAAAATAAAATTGTTGTATTAAAGAAAGAATTTGATTTGTTTGATAGTTTGAAAGGCGAATCAGTAAGACAAATGATAGAAATATTTGGTCATCTAAAAATTGAACTTGATCGTTTTGGTATTGTTAAAACTCGAGAAGAAATAATTGATAAGATCATAGAAGCGTTACCACGAGCCGATCAGTGGCAAACGTTTGTATTCATATTGAAAAATGATGCTTTATATGATACAATTTCTTTTGATGTCTTGATAGAAAAGATAGAAAGTCATGAGCTTGAATTGTAAAAGCAGAACAAGATGACCAGTTCTTCACATCAACAGAATGTTGGTCTCTACTACAAAGGTAATTTACCTTCAGTGAAAGTTGGAGAAACACCAAAGACAGCATTCAGTGGTGAGAGGACAAAAGAGCCACAGAAAACTTCATCAAGTTACAATTCGGGTTATTATTCAACATATTCAAAAACTAGTTCTGAAGAATCAGATGAGATACTGTGCAACATTGCTCTCAAGTTGAAAAATTCTCCTGCAATGAGCATCAATGCAGCTAAGCAGCAAATGAGCTTCTTTACATCTGTTCTGGAATCATATGAAGGTCTTGTAGCTGGCAAAATTGGAAACTCAGAGTTAACCAAAGAAGACTACGACCAGATTGATCCAGAAGAAATGGAACTCATTAACATCCGCTGGTGTTTAGCGAGTGGCATCAGAAGAGCTCAGAGATACATGGAGATTACTGGGAAACAATCATTAGGAAGTGCATCAACAAAACTTGGATTTGATAAGTCCAAAGTGAACTGCTTCAAATGTAAGCAAAAAGGTCATTTCAATAGAGAATGCAATAATTCTGCAGGTGGTGGAAATGAACATCCGTTCAATGATGATTATTACCGAAAGGCAATCTACCACCGAAGCAAAGAAGAGCGGAAAATGATTGAAGATAAACCCAGAGATAAGTCAAGAGCTTGTGCAGTAATCCATGATGATGAAGGATATGATTGGAGTCAGATTCTTCCAGAAGAAGATCGTTTGGATAATCAAGTTACTACTCATGGAAAAGGTGCATCAAAGAGCAAACATTATGTTTTTATAGCTGAAATCAAAGAGAAAACCAGAGAAGAGATTCTGAGTGAGAAAACATACAGAGAAAGAAACATTGCTTGGAACAGAATTGATATAATGCAAGAAGAATATGAAAGTGCAGTGATTAACAAGAGATGGTATAAGAAGCGAGAATGCTACGTCAACAGAAATGGTGAACCTGTTGTTCCTAAGAAAGACATAATCTTTGATGATGTTCTGTTAGTAATCCCTCGATCCGTCGAATACTATACTAATGTTGAAAAAGATAAAACATATGTGAAGAAATTTGAAAAACTCCTTAGGGATGTTATGACTTCAAGTCTGAAGAAGAGGGATGAAGAGAGAATGAAGAAGAATGTTGATGAGATGGTGAATAATTTGAAGAAGGTCGCTGAGGAAGTCAAAGTCAAAGCAGTTCAAGAGGAAGATGTGAAGGTAGAAAAAGTTGGTGTGAATGAAGAAGTTGTGAAAGAAGTAGTTACTGAAAAATTACAGGTTGAAGAAGCTGAGAAGAAGGTTGAAAGTTCAATTGAAGTGAAGAATGAGAATTTAGTTGCTGGTAATGTTGGTGATGAAGTTGGTGTTGAAGAAAAACAAAAGAATAAAGCTGATCAGACAGCAATTGCAGCAAACACCGAAGTGCCAATCACTGAGGTAAATTCTGATTCTAAAATCTTAAATGAAACTGTTAAAGAGTGCAAGAAATGCATGGAATCATGCAGTGCTTGTACTGAAAAAGATGAAAAATTCAGAACAAGAAATCTTGAATTTAATAAAATTGAAGAAGTTTTCAAAAATAAATGCAAAGAAATGTTAGAAAACGAAAAGGTTTTGAAAGATAATGATGAAAAACTTTCAGAAAAATGTAAAAAGTTAGAAAAAGAAAATGAAGATTTGAAAGAAAATGTTTTGAAAAAGACAGAAGAATGTGATCAAAAAGAAAATATTTGTCAAGAAATGAAAAGGGAATATGATTCAATAAAATTGGCATATCACATTACTAAAGAGTCATATAAAATAGTGAAAAGTGAAATGAAATTTGTTCAATCAAGATTGGATTACTGTTCTGAAACAACTAATATGTTTAAGCGAAATTATGAAATAAAGCAACAAGTTGTTAATTCTTACATTGAGGATGTTGCTAAACTTAAGCGTCAGATTGCTGATTTAGAACAGGATAATAACAAGTTAAAAAGTTATCATGTGTCGTCATATGTGCTTGAAATAATTTTCAACATAAAACCGGATGGAAAAGATTCTGAGCAAAACAAGAAAGGTATTGGCTCAGAGTTTCATCAAGTTCCACCACCGGAAAAGTTTGAATTTTATGATGATCAAAAGGTCGAAAAAGCTTTCAACATGGTAGATCAATTGCCAGATAACATTGACGTAACCTATTCCAAATCTGATGATTCTAGTGATTCAGAGGTGGTAGGTAAGGTCGTTGAAAGTGTGTTGAAAGAAGAGTCGGTTGATACAGGTAAATCTGAATCACGGGATGAAAATGAAGGTAATTTTCATGATGGATATCTGAAAAACTCAAAATCTGAGAAAAATTTGAATGATGATTCAAAAAGATTGGTTTATACCATGATTGGATCGGACAAATTATTCTTAGATGTTGTATTCCCGATTCAGAGTGTGATTTCAGAAAAGATTGACAAAGTTTTCAAAGTGGTTGAGATTGAAAAATCTGAAATTTCAAAGTTTGTTGGAAAAGGTCACAAAACTTCATATAATAAACCTGGTTTCAAAAAGAAAAACATGAAGGCTGGGTTGGGTTATAAGAAGAAACAAAGTTGGAATAAAAATAAAACGCCAAATTATCAGGCAAAGATGAATTTTGTTCATGGAACAAGTTCTGGAGAAGAGAAAGAACTCCAACTTAGGCGTCAGTCTAATGAAGAGTTCTATGCTCAAAAGAAAAAGCAACAACCACAGGTTAAAGATGTGTCCAAGAGAACATGTTTCAAATGTAATCAAACTGGACATCTCGCACGCAAGTGTCCAAATCTGAAACCTGTTGATGTTGACAAAAAGGAGTCTGATAATGTTAAAAAACAGAAATCTGAGACTGTGAAACAAAGGTCAACCAGATTTGACTCAAAACAAGCTTGGAGGTACAATACAAACAAGTTTGCTTCGAATCAAACTTGGAAATCAAACCCTAATAGTTTCGATTCTAGACAGACCTGGAATTCTCACACACCCAGATTAAGAACAACACAAAGTTGGAAAACAACTGTTGACACAACAAAATCAAACGAGTTTTGGAAACCAAAGATTATTATTCAAAATCAAAATGTTCAAAAAGAGTCACATTTTTACAAAAGAGGTACTCCAAAAGGTCAAACATGGAATGTTAAGAAACAAATTACTTCGGTAAAAGATGAAAAAGTTGAAGTTAAAGTTGAAAAAGTCTTTGATGACAAAGATTTTCCGAAACTGCATGATACATATTGTGTTGAAATGCCTAAGGTCCAACAGATCTGGGCTAATTTGTTCAAGTAATTGAGTAAGTGTGAATGTGTAGGTGCTCAAGAAAACTGAAGACTGTGAGAATGGAAATCAGAGTAGCCTGGCACAAGAAGAGGACGCTGCTGAACCCTGGTTTGGTTGAAACAGGGAGTTTGTTTGTTTTTTTTTAAATAAACAATATTTCAAAAACCCTAAAATTTGAAAATTTTAAAAACCAAAAATATGTTTTTATTTTGTCAAAATTTTGAAAAATAAAAAATATGTTTGTTTTTAAATTTGTCAAATATTCAAAAATTCAAAAATATGTTGATTGAATATGCCGAAACCCTCACGGCGGAACAAACATGATTAATTTCACAAGATTGAAAAACGGTTTTCAAACTGAAAAATATCAATGTGTTGTAAATCATGGGGGTACGTAATATTTTTTGCAAATCAGTGCATGAGAAGCAGAAAATGGATGGCGAGACAAAGCTATCAGTGTCGGTTTGTCAAATTTTCTTTAAGTGGTTTTGAATTTTAAGGGGAGTAATATTGTCAGAAAATCCAAAAACATTGGAAAATTTGAAAAGGTCAAAAACATGATAAAATTCAAAAAATGAGTTTTTGTGTAAAAAGAGTAAATGATAGTACATCAGTAGACAGTTACAGTATGCTAAAGAAATGTAATGTTTATATAGCGTTAAACAGTCTCACTGGTGATATGCCGATAGGTTTTTATACATTTAGTAAACTTTTTCGGGATATAAACATAAATTCAAACTTGCTTATTTTGCGGGGAATACTACTTGGATATATAGGTAACCCCTGAAATTTCATTTGAAGGACTCCTCTTTCTGAGATACTAGGTCTTTATGCTTAGTGATATCTGGGGTATTATTCCGGGACTTCTGATAATGCGGAAGCAATGGCCTAGTCCCCGTATAATACTTTCTGCTTGCTTGAAATATAGCAAACGCCCTCACTACAAAAATGATGAAACATTGAAAAATGCTAATCATGTGCTGTTGAAGAAAAGATTCTCTAAAGGGAACACACCTAAAGTCGAAGCCGTCATCTCTTTGCTGAACGGAAGTTCTGACCTGAGCTCTCACGGCCCTTGCAATTTAACCCTTTACATATATCATCTAGGTATACTCACCTGTAAGACTACATATTGGGATCTGGATACGGGAGTATATTCAAGAGGTGGGACACATGAATGAGTTTAAGTTCTTAATACACCTAATTCGTATCCTGAATCAGCTGAAATTTGTGTCAAAATTTAAGTGGATCAGTATATTGACAATCTGAGTGAATTGTTTAATTCTTAATGTGTAACTAAGCTCAACGGTACTTGTGACATGTCAGAAACTGATATGATCCTCTGACGCAAACTCAAACAAAAATATTGTGTGTAAATTTGTTTGTAAAAATTTCGTTTCTGCTTTATGTTTCAGAAAAATACAAAAATATTTTTCATTCTGCTTTATTTTAGACAATCGATGTCTGAGATGCTGAGTGTCAAAATCTGAGTATGCTGATTGTGTTTCTGAAAATAAAACAAGTTCATTAATTTGAAACTTGAAGTTTTTAAACAAAAATCAAAAAGATATTGTGATATCTCCAAGGTCATTAGTTTGGACTTGGATGATTAACTGTGAGGGATTTGGATGCTTATATTGTTAAAAAAATCCATGAAATTTGTTAAACTGTGTTAGTTTAGAAAGTTTGAAAGAGCCAGGTCACAATTTCTGGATAATTGAATGTTTGAAATGCTTGTACTTATAAATGTTTGAGTGATTACATATATTGTACCAGACTACGATCCCGACAGCTTAGTCTAAGGGGGAGTTTGAAGACGAGCTCAATGCAAGGGGGAGCTTGTAACTAGAAAGCAAGGTGTCGATCCCTAAAGCACGGAAGCTTGATGAAAGGGGGAGCCTGAAGAAGCTGTTAATGTTAGAGCCAGAGACAGATCCTGGTATACCATTCAAAGATAGAGGCTGATCAGTGAAGAAAGATTGATGGATGCTTACAGTGTTAGACAATTTGGAAAGAGTGTGAAGACTGATCAAGACTGAAGAGGTGTCATGCTAAAGATTAGACACTGAAGACTTCGTCAACATCCAAGGGGGAGTCGGTTAGTGCACTATGTCTGTTGACTTCATCTTGCATTAAGTATTGTATTAGAATGATAGATCAGGGCACGCCAAACGAGAAAACGTGTTAAAAGGCTAATTCCGCTTGAAACTGCCAAAGGCTATTTCAAACGAAATTAACAATGTTAATTTCGCTTGAAACCACCCTTGGTCATTTCAAGCGAAATCACCTCTCTATAAATATCATGGTCTTGATCTTCATTTGTAACTTTTCTGATTCGGTAACGAAGTGCTGCTGAATTGTCTCCAGGTTGTAAATCATTGTTAGATCAATAATAGAGACATTTAAATTGAATCGAGCGTTCGTTTCATTGATTCCGCCGTTGATTCGGATCCAAAACTCTTCTGAATGACTCATTCAGGTCGCACAACGATCCTACTCCCCCTTGGATGTTGACGAAGTCTTTGGCGTCGAGTCTTTAGTCTTATCTCTTTCAAGTTT
Organism: Helianthus tuberosus; assembly: GCA_030545235.1. NCBI lineage: Eukaryota > Viridiplantae > Streptophyta > Magnoliopsida > Asterales > Asteraceae > Helianthus > Helianthus tuberosus. The sequence continues at coordinate 21,172,563 of CM060420.1, read as the reverse complement.
ATCTAACAATGTATGCTTCCTTCAACTCTTCTCTTCTATTATCAACAACTAGCATGAATCACAGAATCTGAATCTTTAACAATCTTCAAACTCCCCCTTGAATGTATATTCAGCAACTGTATCTGACTTTTAAGTCTTCAGACTCCCCCTATCAGTTAGCTGGGATTTTGCTTTGCTGCTTTCTCAATAACAAACCTGTTACCTGCACAATCTCTACCTAAATATAAGATTTATGATTATAACAATTTCAATCCAAACTTACCATTTGACTTCATTTGCTAGACTTGTCAGAATTGAGAAATCCACTTAAGTATCCAGGTCCAAATTAATGACCCTATGCACTTAATTTGTCTACCAAGTCCAACTTAATGACCTTGGTTGACCTGAGACAAAGCACACTTACATTCTGTACAAACTAGTTCAAACAATTTTCTGAAATTTACAAGTTTCAAATTAATGAACTTGTTTTGACTTTCCAATTTAACAAGTTTTAACATAATAATCTCCCAACTCATCTTCCAGCTCAGAAACTTCCTGCATCTGCTTCAAATTACGAATCTGAAGATCAACTTTCCACTTTAGTTTGTCGAAAAATAAAGCAGAAATGTAAACTTTTTTTGGATTTTTATTAAAGTTTCTAAACTAGAAATGAATTACAGAAATAAAATGCAGTAAATGTAAACTATTTACATACATATTTTTGGTGAGCGTGTTAGGGGATCATATCAGCTATTCGACAGGCTACAAGTACCGTTAAGCTTTGATTTCATACTCAGAATTAAACAATTCACTTAGATTGTCGATATACTGATCCACTTAAATTCTCACACAATTTTCAATCTGTCCAGGATACGGATTAGGTGTATTAAGAACTTAAACTCATTCATGTGTCCCACCTCTTGAATATACTCCCGTATCCAGAACCCAATATTCAGTCTTACAGGTGAGTATACCACAGATGATATCTGTAAAGGGGTTAAAATGTGAGGGCCGTGAGAGCTCAGGCTATTGCTTCCGCAAAATCAGAGAGATGACGAGGGCCGTGTCCCCTTTAGGGGATCTTTTCTTCAACAGCACATGATTAGCATTTTTCAATGTTTCATCATTTTTTATGCTGAGGGTGGTGCAATATTTCAAGCAAGCAGAAAGTATTATACGGGGACTAGGCCATTGCTTCCGCAATATCAGGAGTCCGGGGATAATACCCCAGATATCACTGAGTATAAAGACCTAGTATCTCAGAAAGAGAGATCTTTCAAACAAGATTTCAGGGGTTACCTATATATCCAAGTAGTGTTCCCCACGAAATAAGCAAGTAAAGATTTAGGTTTATATCCCAAACAAGCCTACTAAATGTGTAAAAACCTATCGGCACATCATCAACGAGACTGTTTAAGACTTTTAAACTTTACATATCTTTAGCATACCGTAACTGTCAAGCCAATGTACTATCATTTTCCCTTTTTACACAAGCTCTTTTTCAATTTTCTATTGTTTTCGGATTTTGAAAATATTACCCTATACCCCCCATAAATACCAAAACAAGTAAAAAATCGACAAACCATTGCAGATTGCTTCTCAACATCATCTACAATGTCTCCTTCATCAACGCCAAGAATCTCCTCCAACAATGATAAAAGCTTCATACCGTTTAGTTTTAGCAAATATTGAAAATGGGTTTTATCAAATGCTTTGCTCGTCAGTGTGGATTTTCTCAATTCGTATCAACTTCTTCTCGAAACAATCTCGGATGAAGTGATGACGAATTTAAATGTGTTTAGTTTTAGCGTGATGAACAGGATTTTTAGTAATGTTTATCGCTGCCTCATTATCAACAAAGATATGGGAGTTAAGAAATTGCAAACCGTAATCGCGCATCTCTTGCTGGATCCACAAGATCTGAGAGCAGCAACTGCTAGCAGATACATACTCGGCTTCACATGTGGACAAAGCTACAGAGGTCTGCTTCTTGCATTGCCAGGTGACCAAACGTGATCCGAAAAACTGGCACCCCGCTGTTGTTGATTTAGCGTTAACTTTACAGCATCCGAAATCGGAATCGGAATACCCTTCGAGTGTGAAATCGCCTTCTCTTGGATACCACAACCCCAGTGATGGAGTTCCTTTCAGGTAGCGTAATATCCGTTTCACAATCACCATATGCGAAGCTCTCGGGTTAGATTGAAATCTTGCTGTGAGACAGGTTAGATATATAATATCGGGTCTTGAAGCTGTCAAGTACATCAGCGATCCGATCATGGAACGATACATTGTTTCATCTACCTTCTCTCTGGTGATATCAGGGTTTATCCCATGGTTTGTCGCTAATGGGGTGGAAGCTGGAGTAGATCCTGACATCCCAAATTTCTCTAAGATATCATGAACGTACTTCCTTTAATGTATGAATATTCCTTTGGGTAGTTGATCAACCTAAAGTCCCAAAAAGAATTTCATCTCACCCATCGATGACATTTCAAATTTTTGCTTCAGAACTCTTTTGAAATCTTTGCACAGATTTTCATTTTTTAACCCAAATATGATGTCGTCCACGTATATCTGAACTATCAAAAGATGTCCGTCGACCTCTTTGGTGAATAGAGTGGCATCCACTTTTCCTCGGATGAAGCTGTTGGCTACTAAGTGTTGAGACAATGTCTCGTACCAAGCTCTCGGGGCCTGGTGTAAACCATACAGCGCCTTATCCAGCAAATAGACCTTGTCTTTGTGGATTTGATCGGTGAAGCCCGGTGGCTGTCCAACATATACCTCCTCTTTTACCTTCCCATAAAGAAATGCCGATTTAACATCTAGCTGATAAACTTTAAATTTTTTCCAAGATGCAAATGCTAGGAAGATTCTGATCGCTTCAAGTCTAGCAACCGGAGCATACACTTCGGTGAAATCTATACCCTCCTGCTGACTGAAACCCTAGACTACGAGTCGAGCTTTGTTACGAATAATAACCCCTCTATCGTCTCTCTTACACTTGAACACCCACTTGGTGTTTATCTTCCGGTGACCATCAGGAAAATCTACTAACTTCCACACTCCTAACTTCTCAAACTGACTCATCTCCTCTTGCATCGCGTTGACCCAAGAATCTTCAGTTAGTGCTTCCTTATATGTTCGCGGTTCAATCTGCGAAATAAAACAACTAAGTGAAAACTCAGTTTGTAATGAAGCAACTGTAGAATAAAAACAAGTAAGCCCTTGGTCAATTTTTCGTCTAGTGCGAACTCCTGATTGTAATTCTCCAATAATCAACTCCTCTGGATGGTACGAAAGAGTTCTCGGCATCACCTCGCCTGGAACATCTACCTCGCCTTCCAAATTTGTGACATTCTGATTTGCACCTTGTTCACTGACTGGAATTGTTTGACTTGAATTCTGGATCTGCTCCCCCTCAGAATCTGAATCACCATGATAGAATATCGGTCTATCATCAGATTCTAGATTATCGTTGACTGCCGTCTGATTGTCAAGAGATTGTTGAATATCATCATGTTCTCCAGCATTACTTGGACCTGCTTCATCATTGTTCAAAGCTTGTCGTTGACGAATGTAAGTTTCTGCTGGGAATCTTTCCTACGATTCTTCATATTCTCTTAAAATATCTAACTCGTCAAAGAAATATGGTTCTTCTTCAATCATGTCAAACGAATCCCATAAAGTATTGTAATTAAAACGGCATGAGTCACCGGGATTCTGAGGCGGCATAGTATAGCCTTGACACTCAACATTTTGTGCATCAATAATCCGCTTCAAGCTTGGAACAAAGACTCGCTTTAATGGACTCGAGTAACCCACAAATATTCCTTCAATGCTCTTTGCACCAAACTTTCCAAAAGGCTCTAGAACTGTGCAGGGAGGCCCAAATGGTTCTAAATACTTCGGATTCGGTTTTTGGTTATTGATCAACTCAAAACACGTCTTGTTGAATTTCTTTACTGTGAGAACCCGGTTGAGTGTATAGCAAGCGGCTGACACTGCTTCTGCCCAAAAATTGACTGGTAGCTTTGAATCAGCAAGCATCCTCCTAGCCGTTTCAATTAGCGTCATGTTCTTTCTTTCTGCTACTCCATTTTGCTGCGGAGTGTAAGGAGCACTAAATTCTTGCAATATACCTTTCTCATCACAATACTCTTCCATCTTGTTGTTCTTGAACTCTGTACCATTGTCACTCCTTATTCTTCTAATTCTAGTTTGGTACAAGTTTTCAATTTTTCTGAACAATGGCATCAAACTATCAAAGGTCTCATCTTTTGTATTCAGAAATGATAGCCATGAAAATCTTGAGTAGTCATCTGTTACTACTAGACAGTAGAGATCCCCAGTAATACTTTTGACGTTTACTGGACCAAACAGATCCATATGGAGTCTCTCTAACGGTCTTGAGACTGAGTTGACTTTCTTTTGAGGATGTGATTTCTTCTTTTGCTTGGCTTAAAAGCATCTAATGCACTCCCCTTCCAGATGAAAACCTTTCACATGAACACCAGTTACTAAGTCATTATGCACCAGGTGATTCATTTTTCGTAAGTGAATATGGCCCATCTTTCGATGCCATAAACGTGACTCTTTTTCTGTTGCTCTTGACATAAAGCAGTGAGCCTGACCCGTGGTCGTAGTAGCTACGCTCATGTCCAACACGTACAGATCATTGACTCTGGGTGCTCTCATGATAACCCACTCTTCGGGAACAACAAATCCTGGTTTCAAGATCAAACATTCTTTGTCTGTAAAGTACGTTGTATACATATGATCACAAATCTGAGAGATGCACAGAAAATTGTTTTCAAGCTCAGCGATGTAGTTAACTCTTTCAAACGTTACAATGCCATTGGATAAAGTTCCTTCACCAACTATTCGACCACCTTGATTACCCGCAAATCCCACATAACCTCCATTAAACCCTCGAACATCGTACAATAGGGTCTTCTTCCCCGTCATGTGCCGAGAAGCTCCACTATCCATAATCCAATGTGAAACGGATCTTGGAAGCTCCTGCACATATCACAATCATTTAATTAGATGTTGATGCTACCCAAGCCTCTTTCGACTCAGGTAGGTTGACTTTGATGTGAGATTTAACAGTGTAAAGTGGTGGAAAATTCTTGTCATTCATCTTTAAGCTCTCCTCAGATCCAATCTCAACCTTTTTGTATAAAAAGAAATCATTTTTAGAAGGTTGACCAGATGATTGGTCTTTCTTTGAAACATACTTCTTCTCAGAAGTAGTAGCCTCTTGTGGTTCAAGTTTCTCATAGTAATCCACAGGAACATTCATCTTTACCGGAACGGTAAAAGACGATTGTTTTTCTTTCTCAGAAACCTTTGGTTTTGAAGAACTTGGTTTCTTTTCAGCTGATTTTGTCTTCCATGCTTGTTGAGGTAACACAACCCGTTTGTAAAATTTGTCATTTTTAGTTACCACATTCTTAACAGATTCAGTTTTGATTTTGATGTTTTCATTTTTCAAAACTTTCTTCTCAACAACCATTGGAGCTTTGCCTTTAGCATCAACTTTCTTTTTCTGAATCTCGACAACTTCAGACTAAGGCTTTAAGGTGGTACACTTTCGTGTAATATGTCCAACTTTGTTGCATTTAAAGCATGTACGAGTATCAACTACCCGACTTGTGCCTTCAGTCTGAGGCTATGAGGCCTTCTCCTCAAAGAATTCTTCATTTGATTTTGAAAAAAATTCAGATTCTTGCTCGGAATGAGAACTCGAGCTTTTTACAAACACCTTTTTCTCGATAAACTTCTTGTTTTGAAAGTTCCTTCTTTGATAATTCTTACCACCCTGATAACCACCCGACCATCTGTTTTGGTTGTGGTTAGAAAAACGCGGCGGTGCAATATGTTTTTTGTAGTAAGCTTTATCTTTTTCAAAGTTTAATTGCCTTTTGGAATGTTTCAAACCTTCAATCTCATACACATCAATCTCAATCAACTTGAACACATTTCTCAATTTACCAACATTCACATTCTCCAAAGGAAAATCACGATCCAAATACAACTTATCAGATCCCGCCATCTTGTACATCACAAGATTAGGTTCTTCATTTAAGTTGTTTTTGGATTTTGATTTCGGAATATATTTGTCCAAAAAGCATTCATCATCCTCAGTAGTGTCACTTTCAGATTTTAAAACATTTTCAGCCATACTTTTAACAATTTCAGACTGGACACTATCTTCATCAGATGATGTGGTAAATGTGACATCAATTGTGTCTGGAAACTTAACTTCATTTTCTTCTTCATCATTAACCAACCCTGATATTTTCTTTGAAAAATTATTTAAAACTGGTGGTTGAACCTGATGAAACCCTACCCAGTTCCATCAAAGTATACATCTTCTCTGGCTTTGTTCTTCCCAGTTGGTTTAGGAACTATATGTTGAAGAACAAAACTTGCGGAGTTGTAACTGTTCAGTTTCAACTGGATGCGTTCATTTTCAATTTTAGCTTCTTGAAACTGAAGCTTCAATTTAGCAATTTCATCTAGTTGTTGGTTGATTAGCTCTTCTTTTACTCTCAGAACACCTGTCAACTGAACATTTTCTTTGTATGTCTTACCATTTCTCTCATCAGAATCTTTTACCGTGCGTTTTAGCATCTCAAAATTTTCTGAAAGTTGACGATTTTCATGAATTAACTTTTCGTTTTCTTTTCTAATTCTTTCTACGTCACTTTTATCATTTTCAATTTTCTCCGTAAATTCTTTTACTCGTTCATTTGAAGCTTTTAACATTTTGTCACAGTTTAAGATCTGATCTTCAACGTCTCTGACTCTTCCTGTCAGTTCTTCAACCTTTTTAACATTGAGGTAAGCAATTGTACTACAAACTTTGCAGTCTTTCATGCAATTTTTGCAGTTGCTCTCAGTTTTAGCTTTCTTACCTGACTCATTGATTGCATCATTCTGACTGACCTTGTTTTTAGACTCAGTGCCAGAACCAGCAACTACCTCTAGTCCTTTCGCAGCAAACACTTTGTCAGCCATCTTCTTCAAGTTTTCAGCAGTAAACTCTTGTGACGTGTCAATAATCCCGTCATCAATTTTCTTTGACTGCTGCTCTTTCTCCTTTTCTTTTTCTTTAGCTTTTTCTTCAGCTTCTTCTTCAGCTTTTTCTTTAGCTTCTCCACCTCCCCACCACTCTCTCTGTCTGGCTTCTTCTTCATCAGCAATTTGTTTGGTGAGAGTTTCAACATCAATGGTTTTTGGGTCAATAGCTATGTTACCCTGAGGATCTAGGTAACATTCTCTATCAGCATCCCATCTCTTCGCCTGTTTTGCTTCTTTGTATATATAACCGATTCTAATCTTTCTGTCTTGGGCTTTCATCTTTCTGTTGATGTATTTCTCTTCTGCGTTTCTGCTATCTCTGAAAGGAACAACTTTTGTCACAAACGCATAGCCTACTGCATCCTCTTCCGGTAGCAGTTCACTCCAATCGTATCCCTTGTCATCATGAATAACAGCAAGAGCTCTTGATTTTTCTTTGGGGTTATCTTCAAGCTGTTTCATTCTGGGAGGTTCAGATTTGTTCTGATGATAGATTGCTCTTTTATAGTAATCCTCTCTGAATGGATTTGCAGTATCATCAGCAGGTGCGTTTCGACATTCACGTTTAAAATGTCCCTTTTGTTTACATCTGAAGCACGCAACTTTTGATTTATCAAAACCAAGTTTTGTGGAAGGTCCAACAATAGAATGTCTGCCTGTAATCTCCATGAACCTTTGAGCTCGTCTAACTGCACTAGCCATACACCACCTGATATCAATCAACTCCATCTCTTCTGGGTCGATCTGATCATAGTCCTCCTTGGTGAGGTTATCACTACAAAAAAGATCGCAATCTGAGACTGAAAAATCAGTCTCTAAAACTCCTAAATCAGTCCCTAATGGTTATTAGGGACTGATTTTGCCAGTCTCGAGCCAGTCCTAATTGTCTAGTCCTAGATACTTTCATTAGTAACTAAATTTCAGTCCCGATTGTATGACACCAATAGAGACTGATATTCAGTCTCCTATACATATAAAATCAGTCCTCAATATACGTTGTGGTACAACATCATTTCAGTCTCGAATACATTTCGTCGGTGACTGAAAATCAGTCCTTGATACATAAAACAGACGCTAAAAACACCATTTGCTGCTTTGCAGATTCCTCACTAAAGTTTTGAGCATTCTTCAAATCCACAGCAATATTACATTGAAACAGATTCTTTGAAGCTGACTGTTGTTGTTGACTTGCAGCAGTTGATGATGACCCTCCATGATAGCCGCTGCTTGGACTTTCTTGACTTGTCATGTTTGCATTTTCTGCAGAGAAAGTTGTCTTTGGTGACATGGTTTTCGGGATCATACTTCCTCGATAATACAACTCTACATTCTGCTGGTACGAGGAGTTGTTGACTTTGTTTGATTTCTTGATCTCCAGTTCATGACTCTCCAATCTTTCGATTAACAGATCAACCGTCAGATCCTCCGACTTGATTATGTTCTTTAGCATCAAGGCAAAGTATTGCCAGTCTTTATCATCCGGCAGCGAGTCAAATAATTTGTCAACCAATTCTTCTCGAGTATATATGACTTCATGTCTTGCAAGCTCCATCTTCAAATGCCCGAATCTTTCAATCATTTTTGACACAGATTCATTTTTTAAACACCCAAACAAATCAAACTCTTTTTTTAACAACTTCTTTTTGTTTTTAACTATCTCGGCACTACCCACACATTTCACTCTCAATTTTTCCCATAGATCTTTCGAATTTATGTACTCAATCAATGATATTATGTCATCTCTCACAGACTGATTAAGCAATGCAATGCACTTTAATTGAGCAACATATCTTTCTACCTCCTCAGTTTTTGTCAAGTTTTCATAATCCGATCTTCCCATACTGAAACCATTCTTCAACATCTTCCAACTTGGATATGCAAACGCTTTTAGCCATTCTTCAAACTTTTTCGCCCATTTATTGTAATCTTCAATCGCTATTAGTTTGGGAGGTTTGTTGTACGTCCCATAAGCACTTTCCACACTTAAAGCATCATAAAAGGTTTTCTTCGTACTTGGATTAGAAGCATTCTCATTTGTATTGTTTGATGTATCATCTCCACTGTTTTCCGTGAAAGCAAAAACGTCACAGAACGGATTCAAGAACTCATCCATCTTTACGTATCTGAAACAATCAATAAACACTTAGAAAATTTTTGGATTTTAAAACAACAGTTTCAAATGGAATCACTTCAAGCGAAATCAGCTTTTTACACGAAATAATGCTTCACACGAAATTACACTTTTCAAACGAAATCCCCAACTCAAACGAAATCAGGGATTTTCAAACGAAATAAGGTTCCCAAACGGAATCTAATTTCGTGCGGAATTAGATTTGATTCAAACGGAATCAAGTCACTTTGAAGCGGAATAGCTAATTCCGTGTGAACGTTCAAACGAAATCTGATTTCGTGTGAAATCAGAAAGCAGTTTCAAACGAAATTAGTTATTTCGTGTGAAACAGCAGTACTTTTCAAACGGTATTAGACCCAAAACGTAATTCCGTGCGAAATCACAGATGACACTTTCGAACGGAACTAGGATGACATCATCCTGTCGTCCACCAATTTGTCAAATTGACCCAGATTTTGATCGAATTTTGGTCCAATTCTTTCAAGGATTAGTTAAAACTGTGTTTTACGTAATATATGTGAAATTCAGTCCATTTTGTCCGTTAAATCTTGTTTATTTTAGAAAAGAAGGTGTAGAAGTGATGAAAACAAGCTGAATTGGTATAAACTCTTCGTCCTGAGCTCTGATACCACTTGTTGGATCGACGTGTGACCCTAATGAGTCAATCAGAAGAGTTTACGATCTATTTCAAAGGCGGAATCAGTGAAATAAACGTGTAACAGCTTAATTCCTCTTAATTATCTCTTTATTATTGATTTCAAAGCAATCCTGATCGTTTGACAGACTGTCAGCACCTCGGCTCTGAAATCTCGAACGTTACAAATGAACTAGCAACACATCTATTTATAGTGTTGGTGATTTCGCTTGAAAGTGGCACTGGCCATTTCAAGCGGAATTACAATGGTTAATTTCGTTTGAAAGTGGCATGGCCATTTCAAGCGAAATTACCCAAACACACATAAAACCTAATTTGATCCTGCTGTGTGCTAGTTTATCATATCTAGACATAAGACTCGATAAAGACGACGTTAACAGACATTTGTGCACCAACATTCGCTAGAAACCATTCACTTTTAAAACGCCAAAAAAAAAAAAACTTAAAAAAGCCATAGATGCATAACCTCGATTCTGCTATATTGAGTATTGATCTGAATGAAGATTCACTGAATGGATTCTTCTCTGAGTTGGGTATCTCTATAAAGTTTTGCTGAATGAGATGGACAAATATCCAAGACAAAGAGACTGATGACACTAATATGACATCATGTCACTTTGTTCTTGATGGATATATGGATGGCATGAAGGGATCAATACATTAGAGCAGGCGTTGGTCTTCAACATGTCATCAAACAAGTATATATCCACCTACCATAAAGGATGCCACAAAAAATAAGCATCTTCTAAAGACGGACGTTATGTAGGAAAATAAGAATCTACATAAGGCATTCAAAAACAGGTTCAAAACGCCAAAAATGTTAAAGTAGAAGAGGCTGATGACAGTGAAGATTTGAATGAGAAATTAGATTATAAGTTTTAATTTTTTTTCATTGTTTATTGTTTGTTATTTAATTCTTTGTTGTTTATCATCTAATTCTCTGCTAATTTAAAAAAAATTGAGTATAAAACGCCAAAAACTACAAACACCAAAACGCCCGATAGTTTGAAAACTGTGAGAACTAATGCTAGCAAAGTACGAGGTTGCTATATAAAACGCTAAAAACGCAAACAAAGTATTATTGAAAAAATCAACACTAATTGAAAGATGAAAAATTGAAAGAAACAGTAAAATAAAGAGACGGTATCATTTACTGCCAAAAACATTATAGTTATGTTAATGCCACTACATGGAAAATTGAAAATTATTTATCTTTTCAAAACGCCATAATTGTCTGTCACATTATAGACTTGTATCCTAAATGGCAAAACACTTTATATAATAAAATCAAGAAAATTACTGATGTTTTTTATATTAAAAGCCTGCATCCTGATCTAAAAATCAATAAAACGCCAAAAAGAATACTTAAAACGCCAAAATATTTACTATAATTCTGATCTAAACACAACAAAAACGCCGCGTATATAATAAACGCCAAAAAATGGAAAGATGAAGGGACACACATTAATAAAAAAGAAATATGAAAAGACAAAAAAGCCCCTCCGCCTTTCTCTAAGCGGCGTGACACGTGAAACTTTTGAGTGTTTTCTCCTGATCCCGTTTCTATATATATATATATATATATATATATATATATATATATATATGGACATGCAAAAATTCTAGTTCGTAACAATCAATACAATCGTTAAGTGGTTTTACTCTTGAGATAACCAAATAAAAATCTACACATGAAAACACAACTCTAACTTTAATATCTGAAACATTGGCATTTTATTCTTCTCAAGAGACATGGTGGACCTTACTTCTTCCCTTTGTCATAGCCCATATTAATTTGTTATCGCAAGTTTCAGCCCTTTGCTGGTGCATCATTTTCTTAAATGAAATATCATATCCCACTTTTTTTTTTTAATAATTTCAAATCTTATGCTATGTTGCCAGAGAAAAAAAATATATATATATGGAATTAATCCAGAACCATATAATACTTGCATTTAATAATTTAATTGCTCAAAAACAAATACTATACTATTCTATTATCACATCATGATATTTTACATATATAGGTAAGATCTGATAAGCAACTCTATTAAAATTATATATATTTATCAGAGTAAGTTAATGGACTTAGTTGTTCTTGAAACATGCAAAGAAAAATATGACATAAGAAATTCTGCAACCCCCAAGAAACTCTAGTTGTCTTAATCCAAAGTGAAAGCATTAAATGAGAGTGACTTCCCAATACAAAAGATTTTAATAGTTTCTTGAAAGCGGTTTTTATATTAAAAAATAATTTAAAAATAATATTTACCTTCGATTAAGCCTAGGGTCTTGAAAACCCTAGATAAAAATATGGGACGTCATGTGGAAAACATAATAAAACCCAAAAAAGATGCCTGCAGACAAAGTTGATAGATAAGAAGGGGAATATTTGGGAGTATGAGAGGGAATTGGAAGGTTTTGTTATGTTGATTTATTTGGTTCTAATTTTACGTTTCCTCCCCACCATTTGCGGTAAAACAAATCATAAACTCCTTGGTCAATCCCCCACCGGACCCACTCTATTAATCAATAATTTAAGAGCCTAGGGCCAAATATTCAACACCTCTTCTTTTAGGAAGTTTTAGTCGTTTGTTTTTGTTTTTATACTTGAGTCTTCTTTAAAAAAAATATGATAACCCGTTTATTTTTTATATGACACAAGTATTGTGTGTGTGTGGCAATCTTTCAGTCGGTATCGGTTTAATTAGTTACTGTTTTAGTATAATACAGGTGCTCAGTCTGACGACTAAAGTAGATATGTCAACTCGAATATCGACACGTAGTTTATATCCATCAAAAACCACGAAACTGAATACTGGTACTGATGTTTAGACGATGTATGTTCAGTTCGTCAGGGTATTGTTACGGCAGTGACATTCGTTATATTTTACGATACCAAGAAAATGCTTTATTGTAAATAAAATTGGGTTTTCAACAAATTTTATAGTTGAACGTAGAAAACACCATAGAAAGTACATGTACAAGCGCTAATGTTGTTTAGACGGTGTTTTGGTCAAAAATCACACAAGGATAATGCAACCAAATATGATTTTGTGAGGTATGATGCTTGGTTAAATGATCAAATGTATGAACAATGAATGAATAAAATGAGTGATGGACACAAGGATTTATACGAGGAAAAAGCTCTTGATCAGCAAATGATCTCCGGCATAAAAAACCTCGGATAGTGAAAACTATCACTATCAAGTATATTGAATAAACAAGTTTACAACTTTAGAAGTATTGAGCTTGATACAATGATTTCTACTGTGTGTGTTCGCGAGAAAGATAGTAGCAAAAGTGTTGTACGGTTACAAGTGTGCAAAAAAGGTGTTTCTAAAAATAAGCTCAATACCCCTTTAATCTTAGCTAAAAATATCCTAACTAACTATCCGAAAAATCAGCCAATCACCCACGATCACCACTAACGGTCACTAGCTCGTGCACATGTTGAAAATATAGAGCATATTCCCCTGGTATCTCGGATGGAATAAGTCTTCTTCGAAACATACCTGCAAAACAAGCCAAAAGGTGATGGAAACAATTGTTAGTTTAGAATAACAATGAGGATCCTGGATCCTTATTCTCGCAGCGTCTCCTGAGGATCCTTAATTCAAATAGAACTGAGGATCCGTGATCCAGACCACACTTGAGGATCCGTGATCCATATGCTATGAAATTCTATCCCTATCAATTTTCCCCCAAACATGACTAGTTGATATCCAATTAGGTAGTCACATTTGAACGAAACTCGGACTAGCCGTTACTTGGAGATATAGCCGTTGCGAGGCTTACGTCAGCGAGGGTCATCCCTGTAACAAACAATGATTATAAATAGGATAGAGATATGAACGATATTTTGCATTTAAATTCAAGACTTTCTCTCTTTAAATCTTCATTCGAAGACCTCAACAGGTATCTCTCTTTCCTTCTCTCTAAATTTTCTTCTTCCGATTCTCTGTTTCTTCAAGATCCCATGGCCAAGATGAACACCTGATCCTCTCCTGCTAAGGATCCTAAAAAGGAAAGCCCTCCGAAGAGCCAGGGCATAACTAAAAATCCTTCCTTCGACAGGTCTGAATGGGACCAAGAGGCTTGGAGGCAGAGGCTGACTGAGCTGGATAATGAGGATGAATCTGAGGGGGCTAAAGGATCCTTAGGTGGCAGCAGGCAGTGATGGTAAAGGTGGTGAGGATGCAGCGAAGGTTTAGGCTATAGTAATGGGCAATGATGGACATTTCTAGACTCAGCCAGAGCCCATTTTTTTAGATTTTTGTGATTTTATTTAATGGTGTTTTGATGCTGAACAATTATGGTTTGTAATAACTAAACAATAGTATTTAGGTTTAAGGATCATGGATCCTTGGGACAATAGGGGGTAGCAAAGGTGGATTGGTCCTTCTGTTTGTGGAGGATGAAGCCTTTGATGCCCCTCATCTTTTAATTTCCTGCTTGACTTAGAACTTTTTAGTATGGACACCCTTTGCCTACCCAAGCAGACGAGCCACGTTTTGCTGGTAGATGTTTGGGTAGGCAATTTTGACAACCTTTTAAAGGGTTAACTATGATAAATAAATAAACTTTAACCTTTTGACTATGTTTGTGTTGTTTATCTTTTATACGTTTGTATTTCAATTGTTATTGTACAATGCTTTAAACTTACAAGTTATTAGTGAAAGTATAAAATCAGCTTTACGTCAAAAGTTTAGGATATGATCAAGGATCAAATATCCTATAATCAAAAGGTTAAAAAAGTCAGACAATTTTACGATCATATATCCTGTTGTCAAAGAATGAGGGTAACATTGATAAACCAAAAATAAAGTTAAAGTAATTAGGGATCATACCAGAGAATCCAAGTTAGGATCCTATATCCTTAACACTTACAACTGAAACAGTCAAAGGATAAAACTTTGTAAAAGGTTAGGATCCTGGATCCTTATCTTTTTAGCTTTAGAAACCTGCAAAGGTATATTACTTGGGACTAAGCCAATTATCAAAGAAAACATTAGCATCTGGGGACAAGCCCAACAATCTGGGGACAAGCCCAAAACTGGGACAAGCCCAAAACTGGGGACAAGCCCAAATGATCTTGTGTAAAATGGGGTATGGCCCATACTGGCGACTATCCAAACATAGTGACATGAAGATGCCAAAACCTTACCTAACGTGAAAAAGTTAGAAACCTTAGGAACGGATGTATGGTACATCTATGATTATACTTAGGATCCTAAATACAGCCATTACAATGAAATTTTCAGCCCCTAAAGCGGGTACTGGTCCCATTGGCTTTAACTGCACTAGGATAATCGTGCGCAACTGGCGAAGGTGTAAGAACCTAATTCGTAGAAGGTAGTAGATACCTTAAACTGGGGACAAGCCCAAAAAACTAGGGATAAACCCAAAGACTTAGGAAACTTCAATGGATACTTGATCCTTTTGCTAAGGATGCATCAACTTCTTCAAAACTCAGAGTTTAGTAAAAAAGGATAAAGGATCCTGGATCCTTCTTCTTGTAACCAAATAATTTATAGGATTGGGCAAATTAAAATAAAATCATTACTAGAATGAGGATCATATATCCTCTAAGGATCCTTAGTGTGTATTAGAAGTGAAAATGGTCAAGGATCATGGATCTTTCTTACATGAAGTATCTCTTCAAATAGACAGCATTCCAAGCTCTTGGTAGCAAATCACCTTCCATTGTTAGTAAACAATATGCCCCCTTTCCTGCCTCAGCTTCAATAAGATAGGGGCCTTCCCACTTTGGTGCTAACTTGCCATCAGCAGGATTTGTGGTGTTTTGGAATGCTTTCCTCAACACCATGTCACCAACATGAAACTTTCTGATCCTGACATTCTTGTTATAAGCTCCAGCCATCCTTTGTTGATAGCTAGCCAATCTCACCTTTGCCAAATCCCTGAGTTCTTCTATGGTATCCAAGTCTTGAACCAAGTTTTCAGCATTTCCTTCAGGATCACGGATGCTTGTTCTTGCAGTAGGGAGTACCATCTCTGTTGGGATCACTAATTCAGCTCCAAACACTAAGGAAAATTGAGTCTGACCAGTAGCCTTCTTGGGAGTTGTTCTATCTGCCCATAACACATAAGCTAGCTCTTCTGCCCATTTTTTGGAATGCTTTCCTCAACACCATGTCACCAACATGAAACTTTCTGATCCTGACATTCTTGTTATAAGCTCCAGCCATCCTTTGTTGATAGCTAGCCAATCTCACCTTTGCCAAATCCCTGAGTTCTTCTATGGTATCCAAGTCTTGAACCAAGTTTTCAGCATTTCCTTCAGGATCACGGATGCTTGTTCTTGCAGTAGGGACTACCATCTCTGTAGGGATCACTGATTCAGCTCCAAACAATAAGGAAAATTGAGTCTGACCATTAGCCTTCTTGGGAGTAGTTATAACACATAAGCTAGCTCTTCTGCCCATTTCCCTTTCCTAGATCCAAGCTTCTTCTTCAAGTTGTTGATGATGATCTTGTTAGATGATTCTGCTTGATCATTAGCTTGTGGGTGGACTGGTTTTGAAGTTATCATCTTAATCCCCCAGCTGTCACAAAAGTTAGTAGTTCTATTCCAAATAAATTGGGATCCATTATCACAAACAATTTCAGAAGGAATACCAAATCTGGTAATAATGTTTCTTTTAATAAAGGATATCACTTCTTTTTCTCTGACTTGAGCAAATGCTTCAGCTTCTATCCATTTGGAAAAGTAATCAGTCATGACAAGCATAAACACTTTTCCTCCTGGTGCTTTGGGAAGTTTTCCAACTATATCCATTCCCCATCTCATGAATGGCCAAGAAGAGGATATAGGATGTAGGAGCTCTGCTGGTTGATGAAGGATATTGCTATGTCTTTGACAAGCATCACATTTCCTTGCATAATCCACAGCATCCTTCTTCATAGTAGGCCAATTGTATCCTGTCCTAAGGATCCTTTAGAATAGTGCTCTGCCCCTAGTGTGGTTTCCACAATCTCCTTCATGGAAATCCTTCAGGACTTCTTGGATTTCAGGATCCTCGATGCACCTTTGATATGGACCTGCAAGAGATCGCTTGTATAACATGTTATTTAATATTGTATATTGAGATACCTTGACTTTGAAAGCTCTGGGGTTTTCTCCTGTAGGAATCTCTCCATGTTGAATATATTTCATGATTGGAAGGATCCAGGATCCTGAATGTGACTGTGCACCATCACTAGGTATGATTGCAGAATCCTCCACTATTTCCATAGCTGTATGATCCTCAATAGCAGGAGTCAAGATATGGATAATGGGAATTTTAATATCCTCTGGAATCTTCAATGATGATCCAAGGTTGGCTAAAACATTAGCTTCTGTATTTTCTTCCCTAGGTACCTGTGTCAAACTAAAAGAAACAAAAGAGTCTGCCAATTTCTTGACTATCTCTAGATATTTGATTAGTCTTTCACCTTTAACAGCATAAGAACCATTAAAGTGGTTAGTAATTAACAATGAGTCTACATGTACCTCAAGATACCTGATCCTCATATGCTTGGCAATTTGCAAACCAGCTATTAAGGCTTCATACTCAACCTCATTATTAGTAGCTTGAAACTCACAAGCAATTGAGTGGGGTATTATGTCCCCCAGTGGCGATTTTAGTAGTATGCCTAGTCCAGTTCCTTTGACATTTGAAGCTCCATCTGTGAAGAGTATCCAAGGATCCTTAGTCTCTACAAGCGGTGGAACTTCCAATTCAGCTTCCCTTTGTAGATCACTACTGAAATCAGCCACAAAGTCAACTAAGGCTTGGGATTTAATGGAAGTTCTTGGTTCATATCTGATATCATAAGCACTAACCTTTACTGCCCATTTTGCCATCCTACCTGACATTTCAGGTTTCCTGAGAACATTCTTAATTGGAAAGTTAGTCTTAACAATAATAGCATGAGTTTCAAAATAATGGCGTAATTTAGTAGATGCCATAATTAAAGCAAGGATAAGTTTTTCTAAATTTGAATACCTGGATTCAGCATCAAGCAAACTCTGACTTACATAATATACAGGATGTTGGGTACCTTCATGATCCTTTACAAGGACTGCACTTACTGCCTTAGAAGAAACTGCCAAGTACAAGGATAATATATCCCCTTTTTCTGGTTTCATTAAAGCTAGAGCTGAAGATAGGTAATCCTTAAGGGCCTTAAGAGCATTCTCAGGCTTTTCAGTCCATTCAAATTTCTTGTTCTTTCTCAGGATGTCATAGAATTCCTTGCATTTCTCTGATGACTTTGAGATGAACCTGTTCAAGGCTGCGATCCTTCCTGTCAATCTTTGCACATCCTTGGCCTTGGCAGGAAACTTAATATTCACAGTCGCCTTGATTTGCTCCGGACTTGCCACTATGCCTCTTTTTGTCACCATGTAACCTAGGAACTTGCCAGCTTTTACACCAAAATGGCACTTGGAAGGATTCAATTTCATATTGTATTTATCAAGGATATCAAATGCTTCCTCCAAATCTCTAAGGTGATCCTCAGCTCTCTTGGACTTAACCACCATGTCATCTATATAGACTTCCATCGTGTGTCCAAATTGTTCTTTAAACATCATATTAACTAGCTTTTGGTAGGTAGCACCTGCATTTTTAGTCCAAATGGCATAGCAATATAACAATAGATACCAGTAGGGGTCATAAAGGCTGTATCCTCTTGATCAGATGGTTCCATCTGAATTTGTTGAAATCCAGATGAAGCATCCATGAAAGTCAACAACTCATGACCCACGGTAGCATCCACCATAGAGTCAATGTGGGGTAATGGGAAATGATCCTTGGGACATGCCTTATTTAAATCAGTAAAATCGACACATACCCTCCACTTTCCATTTTTCTTTTGAACAACAACCACATTGGCTAACCACCTTGGATACTTGACCTCTCTAAACATACCTGCTCTGAGTAGTTTATCTACCTCCTCCTAGATGATGGCATTCCTTTCAGGTGCAAACTTTCTCCTCTTTTGATTTATGGGTTTGAATGACCTGTCAATGCCAAGTTTATGAGTAATAATATCTTTAGAAATACCTGTCTTGTCCACATGCTTCCAGGCAAAGGTAGCTTTTCTTCTCTTTAGGAAGGATACTAGATCCTGTTCAATGTCATTGAGGATCCTGGATCCTATGAAAAAATTGGATTCAGGATCCTGAGGATCCATCAGTATATCTTTCAGATCTTGTTCTCTTGCCTCCAGGACATCTCTTGGAGGATACTTTAATTGCTATTGCTCCCTGGGTCTTGAGGCTGGCTTCATTGATGAAGTGTAACAATTTTTGGCCTCTTGTTGGTCACTTTCTATCTTTACCACACCCCATGGAGTAGGGAGTTTCACACACTGATGATATGTAGAGGGAACTGCTTTCATTTCATGTATCCATGGCCTACCAAGAATAACATTGCAACAAGATAAGCAATCTATGACACAAAATTTCTGAAAAGAATTAACTCCCTCATTGAAAATGGGAAGTTTAATCTCCCCCAATGTGTTCTTGGTTTCTCCACTGAATCCTACAAGAACCGATGATCTTGGGATGATTTCTGATTCACGAATATTCATCTTCTTGAGGACATCAAGATGAATGATGTTCACTGAACTCCCTCCATCAATGAGAATCCTGCGGACAAAATGATTAGAAATAAACAATGTAATAACAAGACCATCATGATGAGGATCCTGAATATCCACACGATCATCCTCATCAAAGGATATAACTTTTTCCTGTGTAAGGATTGAGGTTCGAATGGGTCTGTCCCCATTATCCATCTTTGTCTCTTTAGCATGTCTCTTGGCTACTGAGACGGAAGTGCCACATATATCTGATCCACCAGATATGAAGTTGATAATTTGTGCATCAGCTGGAGGAGCAGGAGCTCTTTCTGGAATTTTTTCAGGATCCTGGATCCTTGACTTTTTCCTTCCAAACAGCTCCTTCAAATGCCCTTTGCTTAACAAATAACCAATCTCTTTCCTGAGTGCTATGCATTCATCAGTGAGATGACTGAAATCTTCATGATAGGCACACCATTTGGATTTGTCTTTTGTGGCAGCTGGCTTATCACTCTTTCTGGGCCATCTTGCTTTTTCACCTAGATTCTGCATTGCAAGGATCAGTTCATTATTATCAACAGCAAAGCAATATTCAGAAATGGGTCGATAATCTTCATCGTCCTCTTCTTGCTCCACTGTGTGCACGTTTTGATTATCAGACTTATTGTATGATTTAGATTTGTTATTCCTGAAATAGGATCCTTGCTTCTCCTGTTTTGAGGATCCTGCCAGTCTTTCTTGGATCCTTTTATCATCCTCTAAGCGGATGAATCTACGGGAACTGGTTCTTACTTCATCAGGATTCCTGCAAGGGGTCATGACAAGATCATCATAGAATTGTGAATCCTTAAGTAAACCCATTTTAAAAGCTTCTACAGCCGTAGCAATATCCAAATTAGGAATTTCTAAGGATTCTCTACTGAATTTAGTGATATAATCTCTAAGTGATTCATTTTGACCTTGTGTTGCCCTATATAGATCACTAGTTAATCTTTCAAATCTCCTACTGCATGAGAATTGGCTATTAAACAAATTAACTAAGTTAGCAAATGAAGTAATAGAGTAAGGGGGAAGACTTAGCAGCCATTTAAGAGCTGATCATGTAAGTGTGGATCCAAAACCCTTGCATAGACATGCTTCTTTCAACCTTTCAGGAATGGGATTGATTTCCATTCTTTCCCAGTATTGAGCTACATGCTCTTCTAGATCAGTTGAGCCATCATACAGCTTCAGGTTTGGTGTTTGAAACCTCTTTGGTATTTCTGCATCGCAAATAGGTGGTGCAAAACGATATATCCTGTGACTTCCATCTGGAATTTCAGGAATGGGCTTAACCACTCCTGGAACACTGGATATCATATCCTTGAGCTTTTGTAATTCCCTAGCCATAGCTTGGTTGATTCCTGTATCCTGCACAAAGCCCTGGTTAGCATTATGGGAAGTATTTAAAGTGTTACCTCCTGATGGATTCAAGGGTGGAATTCCTGATGTGAATCCATATTGATGTGATTCTAGCATGATTGAGGGACTAGATGAAGCAATAGTTTGCATAGGTATGAAGTCTCCCAAGTGAATCTATGAACTTCTGGGTTATACACTCCTTAAGGATCCTTGATCCTGAAAGATGTTGGAACCTTGATATACCAAAGCTAGGGGTGTTGGAGGATAATCCATGGATCCGTGAGCCGGAGATGAGGATCCTTGAACCTGAGACGAGGATCCTTGACCCTGAGATGAGGATCCTTGACCCTAAGATGAGGATCCTGGATACTGAGAGTAGGATCCCTGGACTATCTGCATGCCCATGTATCCTCCTGAACTAGAGAAGGATCCTTGATGCTGGAAGGAGGATCCTTGAGGCTGAAGAGAGGATCCTGGAGGCTGGAAGTAGGATCCTTGAGCCTGTGTCATTGCCGATGATCCATAGCGTGTACTCAATGATCCACCCTGGTATTGGACGCCTGATGTTGTGGAGTGCTGGGTACTTGTGACTGGAGAACCAAAATTTAGTGATCTAGGCATCAATGGAGAGTGATCCTCCGCTAATCTCTTCAATTTCTTGATTTCATCAATCTCACGAAGGATCCAGTCATTAGTTTTGTCCTGCTGTTGCATGTAATTCTTCATCTGCAAAATCAAAGAATAAAGATCATTGTTAGTAGGACCAGAAGAAACAGTAGTAGTTGCTTTTGAGAAAACGGGGATTGGCTTCTTCGCAGCATTCTCAGCAATCTTCTGGGATCCAGAAGGAGCAGGAGGCAAAGGTGGAATGCCCTGTGAAGAGGTGACCGCCGACATGGAGCTTGAAGTGTTCATCGCATGAGAAGCCATATAGTTTCAGGTAAGGAAGGGAAATGAATGAAATGAACACAATTTCTCAGACTTGAAGCACCAGTTGCCCTACGGTGGGCGCCAAACTGTTTTGGTCAAAAATCACACAAGGATAATGCAAGCAAATCTGATTTTGTGAGGTATGATGCTTGGTTAAATGATCAAATGTATGAACAATGAATGAATGAAATGAGTGATGGACACAAGGATTTATACGAGGAAAAAGCCCTTGGTCAGCAAATGATCTCCGGCATAAAAAACCTAGGATAGTGAAAACTATCACTATCAAGTATATTGAATAAACAAGTTTACAACTTCAGAAATATTGAGCTTGATACAATGATTTCTACTGTGTGTGTGTTCGTGAGAGAGAGAGAGAGTAGCAGAAGTGTTGTACGGTTACAAGTGTGCAAAAAAGGTGTTTTGAAAAATAAGCTCAATACCCCTTTAATCATAGCTAAAAATATCCTAACTAACTATCCAAAAAATCTACCCATCACCCACGATCACCACTAACGGTCACTAGCTCATGCACATGTTGAAAATATAGAGCATATTCCCCTGGTATCTCAGATGGAATAAGTCTTCTTCGAAACATACATGCAAAACAAGCCAAAAGGTGATGGAAACAATTGTTAGTTTAGAATAACAATGAGGATCCTGGATCCTTATTCTTGCAGCGTCTTCTGAGGATCCTTAATTCAAACAGAACTGAGGATCCGTGATCCAGACCACACTTGAGGATCCGTGATCCATATGCTATGAAATTCTATCCCTAACAGACGGTATCAGTTATGTTCGTCACTGTAAAAAACAAAAATAAACAATTATATTTGACTAGTTTGACTTACGACAAAACTTTTATCGAAATGCGTATAAAAATAAACACGTCAAAACAGCATATTCATAATTTTATAACACATTATTATATCATTATAATAAAGAAAAGAGTACACAGCGTCAGTTTATACATATAGAAAACAAACCCTAAGGTAGCTTTGATAACTTGTATGATTACGATTCGATTACTTATACATTATTATTCATAATTTTAGTATATTAGTTTCATACATAAATACATACATACATACATACATACATACATACATACATACATATGTATATATATATATATCTATACTATTATAAAAAGGAGAAGTGACGTACAATATTGTAATTTTACCATGTTTATAAGTTATAAAGCACCATGTACAAGGATGTGTAAGCCATTTTAGAGGGGTTTCACCCAAAATTTTAAGACACTGTAGGGGTAACAAGGGGATTTCAGCCTACATATTGAATGCTTCCGTTTCTAATGATTCATGTTCTGGTTCCTCATCAGCCATTATGAAAGAAAACCATAAGACAGAAATCCTACCTTCATCGGCGTCGAAACCATCCATCATCTCCACAAACTTGATTAGAAAGAGAGAGGCAAATCAGGCGAGAAAGAGACACATATGGAATCCCGTCTAGCAGCAGGCGGAAACCCATCTGCGGAAAAGAGAGTAAAGACGGTGTTGATGTAGACCGATCGCCGGTTCATCTTCGTCGCCGGCATATGTTGCCTTCCATTGTCGGTGTATGTTGCCTTCTATTGTCGCTAACTTATAAAACATCAATGAATTATGTTGTCTTGAAATTTCTTTGTTGTCCTATTTGCTTTTTTAATTTTTGACCTACTCTACATATATACATTCTTACAAACCATCAACCTTTTAGATCAATCGACACCATCAACATGTCGCTTTGATCATCGCATTGTGGAGAACAAAGCACCTCAGTCTTCTCCTGTTTCAGGTGAAGTTCTTTTCCTATCGTGTTGTTTGTTGATTTGATTTTGATGATATTGTTTGATGTGAATTTGATTTGCTAAAAGTGTTTAGATCCGAGATTTGTTGTTGTTTAATTAGCGGATGAATCTATGTTGATTAATGATGAATGATAATGGTTTGGAAGTTTATTTGTGATTTTAGAGCTAATTCTTGTGGGTTTTTTTTTTATTTTGGTGGAATTTATGTTAGGGTTTAGGGTTCCATAGGCGTGTGTTCATAAAGTCCAGTTTCTAGATGTTGCAATCACAACCGGGTCTATATATTGGCATTACCAGGTTCGCGTCTGTATATCGGCATTATCAGGTTTGCTTCTTCTTCCTTTACTACGCATTATTCGATATTTTGAATCCATTGTTTTTAGAGTGATTTGAGTTTTAATCATAACTGCGTAACAAGGATTTGAAAATAATTGATGGTTATATCCAGCTGATGTACTCATCTATATGTATTTAGAGATTAGAGAAAATGTGTGTTTTCTTTTTATTAATGGAATTAGATCTGTTGATTCTATGTAATTCTGTAAACCATTACTACTTTTTAAGTAGTATTTCGTTTGAAATTTGTTCTTAACTTTTGATTTAAATGATTAGTTTTGGATCTGTTGTCAAATGATGGTTTTTTCTACTATTATTAATAAGTTATATAATTGTTTTTTCATTTGATAACAAGTTGCTGGTATTTTTTTTATAGGGATCCATCTCTCACTCCACATAGTTTTTGGAACCTCTTGGTATACCTGGTAGCCACCACAGGTTGCTTTTCTCAAGAACCGCTCTTGTGAAAGCTATAGCAGTAGAAGAATTAACAAGGTGAGCCGCTTCAACCTACAAGGGCTTTATGGGAATTTCCCATGTTACAAAAGATTGCTAGACACAGTGGGCTCTATGGTTTGTCAACCTTGATGGGCAACTTATCTACGTTAAGTATATTACATTTATACTTTGTAATTGTGACATTTGAGTCAGAGAATGTTTATGATTTGTGACATTTTCAGGTCTGCTAAAGATACAAACATCAGCAGTTGAGACTGGAAACATATCTACAATTGTACAGTCCACATGAGCCTGCTCTAGCGAATGGTGTACCGTAGCACTTATGTGTCGTTATATAGTTGGTAGCGACAAATAGCGGTAAATAGCTATTAAGTTAGCGTTTATGAAGGGACACAAAATGCTAATTCCTTGTCGGCCCGCAGCAACGCGTGGGTTTCAATCAACTTAGTCGCCACCACCACTGCCAAGGTATACGATTTTCAGTGTTTTTTAATAGGTTAATTGATTTCACTAATTACGTTTGTGGACAATAATTTTCGATTTAGTTCTTCAGATCCCGTAGATTTGAAGTTCTCTAATCTAAAGTTTAATTGTAGAAACCAGCAAGATGATTATATATTTGGGATGATTTTGTTTGATCTAGGAGGCTGAACGTTCAAGATCCTTCAGGTTTACATTCAAAGTAAGTTCAGCTTCATATATTTTTGTTAATTCTTAGGTTTTATCCAATTTTTGTTACCCGAAGAGTTTGAATTTTGATTAGGTTTTGTTGTGAATTTACGAAGTGATGCAGAAAATGATATTATATGTGTTAGAACTTGGAACAGGAAGAGGTTTCAGTTGTTTTGAGGTTTAAGTTATTGATTCGCTTTATGAATTTGATGCTAAAGTGATATACGCTTCAGTTTGAGTTAGATGATGATTTTGTTATGATAGTAGGAAGTGTAATTGTCAAACTTAATGTTGGGTTTCAGTCATCTTTACCTAGACTTCAAAGTTTACTTGGAAGAAAAGGATTGACATGGTTGTGGCTGTTGTTTAGCTGGTCTCTTTTTGATTTTATCTATTTGGCCCTATACAGATTATGGCATACGCTGAACCTGTACATGGAGTAACGGATGCAATGCAAGTGACTAATCTTCCTAGAAAACCCCGAGTTCTGCAAGCTGCAAGTGGAACTGTGGCTGCCATAAAATTCGGGAACCTGTGCAGCTGTTTTTCATATTGGGCAGATGTAAAAGCCGTTGCAACACTACAGGCTCTACATTTTATTGATAAAACAACACTCTCGAAAGATGTGATTCTTTATACTGATGAGCATGAATGGTCTTCTTGGTCAAAGATTGGAGATAGGGTGCTCCACATTGAGCACCGTTAATGGGCTGATGCTATGGTAATCGCCCCCTTGTCCGCAAATACACTCGCCAAGGTAACATATCGTGGCGATTTGTATCCTCTTTCCTAGATGTAGCAAATGGGCGGGTTGGGCAATGGGTTATTTTACTATGCGTCGGGTTGGATTGAACAGTAAACATTTTCTTATCCACTTTCTCTTCCTTTTTATATACATAGTTAATGTTATATGATAAATAAACAGTATTTGATAATGGTAATTAGAATTTCTGATATAAAATGATTAGGAAGCTGTAAGCATTAAAGGTATACTTTGGTGACTTTTAAGTGTTCAAACCATAACCTATTTCATTTTAGCTAATTTTATGTTTGACCACTAAGGCTAAATCATAAACAAAACCAAGTAAATGGGTCAAAGTTGTGACATCCACTATTTTCTTTTCGACCATTTGTATTCTTATGTTTGGGAAAAAAATACTGGCCTTTTTTTTATTCTTATGAAATTGTGTTTAACAATTGGGTGGACATTTCAGCATTTCATTAACTAATCTATCAATAGTTATAAGGCCTGCAATTTTGGCCAACCGAACATAAAATGAAATACTTGATAAACCAATGGAAAACGAGTAGGTCACTATAAATTGTCGACCCCGCGGCAACGCGCGGGTTCCCCACTAGTATATATATTTATATACTAGTATATATATATATGGGAAGGATAATAAGAAAACTCTTATAAGTTCAAAGACTTCATCTATATCATCTACCCAACTAATCTATGGTGGAGATAGATCTGGTACAAAAAGTGGTTTTTCAAAAAATGTAGCATGTCTGATAAAAAGGTGTAATAGCTTCACGCATTTTCTCCTCTGGCATAAAAGGTCTAACTACTGTAATTATTACACAAAAATATTCTTATAAAAAGGTTATTGGATTTTATCACTCTTAACTATTGGGTATTGGTCGCTGCCACTCACAACTATCACTTTGACTCCCACCACTCCCAACTTAACACTTTGTGTGTTGTGTCACCCCACAGGTTAACATGTCTTAGTGTTTAACTTGTGTTACTAGTGATATTAGGCTAACACTTTCTGAATGACTAACGACTACAGGTGCATTTGCTCCTAAAAGGCAGAAGGGATGCCAAAAACCACTCAACCTGAATAACAGAACACACAAAGTGTTAAGTTGGGAGAGGTGACAGCCAAAGTGATACCTGGGAGTGGTAGCAGCCAATACCTAATAGTTAAGAGTGATAAAATCCAATAACTCTATAAAAAATAACATCTTTTTTATGTGCACTGCAAAATTAAAAACTTCTTAAATTCTAGATTCTAGAATCTATACACTTCAAAAACAGCTATCGAAATCCAAAAAAAAAGTGTAACGCAAAAGGGTGAAAGATGTAACACACTCTATCTCCCCTCTCTCTATCTCACTCTCTCTCTCTGATACAAAAAAAGTGTAAGAGTGTCAGAAACATCTAATAGCAAAAAGTGTAACATGAGGCAAGCTTTAGTCCATCCGTTGAGGTTCATGAGCTATTTTGAACTGATCATAAGGTATTTCTCCCTATAATTGACACACGTGCGTGCGCGCGCACACACACACATGCACATATATAGGGGAGGGTTATCTTAAGAACGCTAAAATTCCCATATTTAGCGTTCTCACGGTTCTCATAATATTTAGCGTTCTCATTTAAAGTTTCTCATATATATATATATATATATATATATTATAATATATATAATATGCATATTCGAGGGGCAACTTAGGGTATTTGCCACTTACTTAAAAAGTACAATACTTTAAAACATAATTTACAACACATCAAAGCTAAAATTCATTAAATCTCTTAAAGATGTACTAAGTCATATGGCTCTAACTTTTGTTATTTTGAATAGTGGTGAGCAAAAGGAAAAACCCGACCCTACCCGACCATTACCCGACCCGAGAACCGTTCAAACATAAAATACGGAGCCGATTCTGTTGGTGCATACGTCTGTCGACTTCGTCTTGTATCGAGTCTTGCACTGTTCAGGGCATGAAGATCGAGAAAACAATTCTAAGAGCTAATTCCGCTTGAAAGACCAACTTGTAATTCCGCATGGAATTAACAAGTAATTTCGCTTGAGTTCTTAATTCCGCTTGAAGTTTTAATTCCGTTTGTAAATGTAATTTAGTTTGAACAGTTGGGGCGGAATTAGGTTGCCTATAATTAGCAGGCTTGTAATTCCGTTTGCAGTGAGTTGTATGTGTGTGTTTCAGGAGCCGAGGTGCTGTCGAAGTCTCGTCTTGCTGTAAAACTTTGTCATATTAATCATAAAGACTATTAAAGTGAATATCTTGCTGAATCACACACAATATGTCTGTTTTCGCCTTTCATATTGTATAGAACGCCTCTGATCGACTCGTTTCGGGTCCGTTCACGGTCCAACATATGGTATCAGAGCTCAGGAGGAGGAGTTCTGTCGATTTCAGCTTGAATTCATCTTGTTTTCTAACTTCTACACCTTCTTTTCTCAATTGAACAAGTTTTAACGGTTAAAATGGCCTGGTTTTTTCACAACATAAGCGAAATTGTGTTTTATCAAACCTTTGAGAAAATTGGGCCTAAAATCAAGCTATAACCTGATCAATTTGACAAAAGTTGGACCGAAATGATGACATCAGCTTAATTCCGCGTGAAATTACACTCTATTTCCGCACGGAATTACATCATTTGCTTAATTTCGTTTGGAATTGCATCTTAATTCCGTACGGAATTACTTCATTTGGCTAATTCCGTTTGAAAGTTCAACTAATTCCGCACGGAATTAGTATTTCCGTTTGAAATCGTTCAAACGAAATTATAATTTCGTTT
Source organism: Helianthus tuberosus (assembly GCA_030545235.1). Taxonomy (NCBI): domain Eukaryota; kingdom Viridiplantae; phylum Streptophyta; class Magnoliopsida; order Asterales; family Asteraceae; genus Helianthus; species Helianthus tuberosus. The sequence continues at coordinate 21,143,951 of CM060420.1, read as the reverse complement.
CAAAAGCATAATTCCGGTTGAACTGGTTTCTAATTTCGCACGGAATTAATTTCTGTTTGGTCAGTTCAAACTAAATTAGGTAATTTCGTTTGAAGAGTCTAATCTCGTTTGAATCTTAATTCCGTTTGAAGTTGATTGTGCAGGTTAATCTCGCCTGAAGGTTAATTTCGCTTGGGAGACATTGTTTGAAAAATCTAATTTCATTTGAAAGTGATTGTTGTGAAAAACCTGTTATCGAATCATGGAAGAAGAGTTCTATAACGCGTTTGCCACATCTTCGACTACTCCGGCTACTATTGTTCAAAACATGAACACGGAAAACGAAATTGGAACATTGCAAAAACCCCCGAAACTTATGGGAATTGAAGAGTACCATGGCTGAAAAAATTATTTTGAGAATTGGGTTCAAGCAAACCATCTAAGAGCTTCGGAAAGCATTGAAACAAAATATGTTAGACCACAGACCGCTTTGAATGTTGATAAAATTATCTCAGAATTTTCAGACAAAGATAGAGATAGTTATAAAGGAGAAAAAATGATGATTAGTCTTCTACAACAAGCTGTCAAAGAGGATATATTTGTGTTGCTTCAGCATGATGGTAGTGCTTATTCAATATGGGAGGCACTTAAGAAGAAATTCGAAGGAAGTATGAAAATGATCAATAGCAAAAAATCATTATTGAAGAAAGCATTTGAGTTGTTTACAAGTATGCCAGGTGAATCTACAAAGACTCTGATTGAGAGATATTGTCATCTTGTGCGTACCATGTCTCAGTTGAAAATTACTAAAACTCCAGCAGAATGGGTTGAGAAGTTACTTGATGCTTTACCTCAGAAAGAATGGGGTACATATCTCATGATTTTAAAGAATACAGGAGAGTTTAGTAGATTATCAATTGCAGAATTCATTGAGAAACTTGAGGGACAAGATCTTGAACAGCAAAAAATTGCAAGAATGAATAATTCAAACGTTCAACAAGACATCAAGTTATATTACAAAGGAAATGTTGAGAAATTTGAAGCAAATCCAAAGATCCAAACCGCCTTTAGTACAGGAAATTCATCTGGATCAGTCAGTCAAAGTTCAATCAACACTAGTGGATTTTCAAATGTTAATCCCCCAAGTGTTCAAAGTGCAAATGTTGGTAATGGACATATGATTCAGTGCAATGTTGCATTGCATCTTCAAAATGGTCAGAATTTTTCTGAAGAAGTTGTTAAAAGTCATATGGCATTACTGGTTACTGCTTTGGAATCTTATGAAGGATTGATTTCTGGAAAAGTTGGTAATCCTATGTTAACCAAGGAAGATTATGACCAAATTGATGCAGAGGAATTGGAGCTTATGGATATAAAGTGGTGCTTAGCAAGTGTTCTGAGCAGAGCTGAGAAATTCAAAATGATTACAGGAAGAAATGATTTCTTAGATGCAAATGTCTCTACTTTAGGTTTTGATAAATCTAAAGTTACTTGTTTTCGATGCAGGGAGAAAGGATATTTTAAGCGAGAATGTAAAAATCAAGAAGCAAATGGAGCAAATAATTAGTTTGGTGGCCATGATTACTATCGGAAGGCTATATATATCAACAAATTTCTCATCAACCGCATCAACAAAAAGAACCACAAACTGCACATGCTAAAATGATTGAAGATGCAAATAAGAAAGCTTATTATGGTATATTTGATCAAGATGATGAGAAAATGGCTCCAGGATTTAGCTGGGATAAGTATGTGGATGAGAATAGGGAGTTTAAAGCTTTCATTGCTCAAATTGTTCAAAAGCCAGAATTGATGAAAGAATGGATAGCAGTGTTAGCTGATGAAGAGAAAAGTCAAGATGAAGAATCTGTTTCTTCTGAAAACAGTTTAACAGATACTAGTGATGATGATGAAGAAATTGAACAGATAAACATTGTAAAAACTCATTTATCCTCTGACAGTTTTGAATTTTATTTTGCAGACAAATTGAAGAAACTTATGGAGAGAAAAGCTGCAAAAGAAATGAAAGAAGTTAAAGTTGTTGAGAAAATAGTTGAAGTGGAAAAAGTAGGTGAAGTCGAGAAGATTGTGGAGATTGAAAAGATTGTTGAAGTCACAAAACCTTGTCTTACATGTTTGGAACCTTGCAAACAATGTGAAGATCAAGATGAAAGGTTTAGTGAGCTTGAAAAGTTGAAAGAGAAGTTGCTGTTTGATGTCAAGAATGTGAAAGAGTCGTACGATGTATTGAACAAAACTATGAATAGTTTGCAGAAGACAAACTCTGAAAGAGAAGATGCTTTTACAATGATGAATTCAACAATGATGTCCAAACAAAAAGAGATCAATTACTACATTGAAGAGTGTGCTAAGTTGAAGCAGGAGTTGGAAATTGAAAAAGTTGAAAATGAAAGAATCAGACGATTACTGAAAAATTATTCAAGTTCTGATTACTTAATTGATAGAATTTATCCAACTGTTGTAGGTTTTGATGTGTTTGACGACTAGAAGCCGAAGAAAAAGGATACTGGTAAGAAACAGAGTGTCAGTTATAACAAGTGTCCGCCTCCAATTTGGGAAGGGTATTCGCCTAGAAAACCGAATGAGGAACAAGTAAAAAAGGCAGTCAACATAAAGTTAGAGTCTCAGATAACTGATGTATTACCAGACAATATTGACATCACATTCACAGCGTCCGACATAGATCATGAGTCTTAGTTAATAAAAAGGATGGTCGATCAGGTGTTGGATAAGGATGAGGAGTCCGATTCAATATCCGAGTCTGGGAGTTCGAGTTCGTCTGTCAGGAGTTCAAAGTCGTCGGGAAAACGGGTGTATAGTACAGAATTTTTGTTGTCAAAATCTAATTTGAATGACGAAACATTTGAATATACTTTGAATGATTCTGACAAATTATATTTTGATAAAGAATTTCCAATAAGAGGTGTTAAAATTGAAATGATCAAAAAGGTTTTCAAATTGACATAAATTAATATTTCTGAAATAAAAGATGAAAATTTTTCTACAAAACCTGGACCTTACACCTCAAGAATAAAACAGAAATTAAACAAGAAAATGGGTTACAGTTCTGGTTCAGGTTATCGAAAGAAACCAAACCATAACGGTAATTTCAAAAAGAAAGGATTGGGTTTTATTCCACCAGAAAATTATAAAAATGAGAAAATTTCTAAAAATACAAAATTTGTGTCAGGTATTTCTGCTGAGGATGAAAAGAAGAGCTCATTCTGGAGACAGTCAAATCAGGAATTTCTTGCTGAAAAGAAGAAAACTGAAGCTCATCAAAGAAAAGAGACTAGAACCTGTTACAGATGTCAAGAAGTTGGTTATATCGCCTGGAACTGTCCTAAGGCAACCAACACAAAACAGGGAGTTTCAGAAAAACTCAAAGAAATAGTTGTTGATAAAATCGAACCACCAACTGAAAGGTTTAAAATGTTTAAAAATTCAACATATGAAGTTGGTGAGTGTTCGAAATGGTTTTACAAGCGAAGGGGAAATCTTAACAATCAAGCTTGGGTTGTTAAGAAATCAGATGTAAAACCTGGCGATGAATTTGATTCCACAAAGTCAGATGAACCACAGGTTGAGGTTAAAGAAGAAAACTCAGTGCCTCCAATGGATGATGTTCATTTTCCACCATTGAGGGCTGAAAATTTTAAATCAAAAATTGGAAAGGTTGAGATCTCAAATCAATTCTATTCTGAGAAGAAAGAATTTGATGTTGAGAAAGTGTTTAATGGAAATGTTAAAAAGATTTTTGGAAAAATGGTTGAGGGAAAGGCCAAAGGGGTAAAGGAATTTTATGAAACAAAGAAAGCAACTTTTTACCCAGGTGAAGTTGAAAAGGAAACATCTAAGTTTGGTCAGGCTTGGATGGCAGTTTTTCATAAGTAAAAATCCTGACTTGCCGGAGCTTCCAGGTTGGTAAGTGTGAAGCAGATATCGGCATCTTTCTTGAGAAATTCACGAAAGTGATTTCAACTTACAAGTGGTAAATCAGGGACATTAAATTGTACTTGATTTTCTATAAGTGATATTGTTGCTAAAATCTAAAATTGTTATATTTGTCAAATGGTTGAGAAAAACAATGTGATGAACACCATGTTTACTAGTGTTAAAACCAACAAAACTTATTTTCCAGAAAAATCATTTTGATTAAAACAAACTTAAATGTTTTGAAATCAATGGGAAAATAGTTTGTTGTAAGGGGGAGTTCTGATTGTTTATGCCAAGTGGATGGCGAAGTGAGGTGATTCGATATCAGTGGTCACTTTATTTGTACAGTTTGTTTTCAAATTTATTTAAATGTGTTTGAATTTTAGGGGGAGTAAGAATTTTCAGAAAATCCCAAAACATTAGAAAATTTGAAAAAAGACAAAAACATGATAAAATTCAAAATGTGTTTTGGTGTCGAAAAGAGGTAATGATAGTACATCAGTGGACAGCTACAGTATGCTAAAGAAATGTAATGTTTAAATAGCGTTAAACGGTCTCAGTGATGATATGCCGATAGGTTTTTACACATTTAGTAAGCTTTTTTGGGATATAAACTTAAATTCAACCTTGTTTATTTCGTGGGGAACACTACTTGGATATATAGGTAACCCCTGAAATTTCGTTTGAAGGATCCCTCTTTCTGAGATACTAGGTCTTTATGCTCAGTGATATCTAGGGTATTATCCCGGGACTTCTGATTTTGCGGAAGCAATGGCCTAGTCCCCGGAGAATACTTTACGCTTGCTTGAAATATAGCCCACCCTCAGCATAAAAAATGATGAAACATTGAAAAATGCAAATCATGTGCTGTTGTAAAAAAGATCCTCTAAAGGGGACCCACCGAAAGACGAGCCATCATCTCTCTGCTGAACGGAAGTTCTGACCTGAGCTCTCATGGCTTCACATTTAACCCCTTACAGATATCATCTGTGGTATACTCACCTATAAGACTGAATATTGGGATCTGGATACGGGAGTATATTCAAGAGGTGGGACACATGAATGAGGTTAAGTTCTTAATTCAATATTTCATATCCTGAATCAGTTGAAATTTGTGTGAAAATTTAAGTGGATCAGTATATCGGCAATCTAAGTGAACTGTTTAATTCTTATTGTGTAACTAAGCTCAACGGTACTTGTGACTTGTCAAAATCTGATATGATCCTCTTACACAAACTCACAAAAATATTGTATGTAAATATTTCTTTACTGCATTTCGTTATAATCAAAACTTCAAAAAGATTTTCAGCGTGTTTTAGCATAAATTTTGAAAAATACAAAAAGATTTTCGACAACTGATGTTGGATAACTGATTTTCAAATTCCAAGTGCTAAACATGATGAGCGTGTGGTGAGGGGGATTGTGTGTCTAAATGAGAAAAGAATTTAAATATTTTCATACAAGTAGTCATCGAATGCTTTTATAATGTTAAATCATTCTGGAAAGATACCTGCAAGTAGTATATAAATTTTGTCAAATGTTAAATTTGTGAAATTTATTGTGAGGTAGAGGATGTCCAGGATAGCCTGTATTCTAAGTCTGAGTATAGAGCCAGGTCACGATCCTGATTCTGTGAAAGCCAAATTGCGATCAACATCCGAGGGTAGATGAGATTGTTCGAGGGGAGTCTGTTGATGCTGAAGAGAAGAATAAAGAGAATATTGAAGAAGTTTTACACTGTCAGATACTTCTGAGAGAGCAGTTAGACTGATATAGACTGAAGACGTTGAAGACTCGACACTTAAGACTCGTCAACATCCGAGGGGGAGTCTGTTGGTGCATACGTCTGTCGACTTCTCTCTTGTATCGAGTCTTGCACTGTTCAGGGCGCGAAGATCGAGAAAACAAGTCTAAGAGCTAATTCCGCTTGAAAGACCAACTTGTAATTCTGCACGGAATTAACAAGTAATTTCGCTTGAGTTGTTAATTCCGCTTGAAGTTTTAATTCCGTTTGTAAATGTAATTTCGTTTGAACAGTTGGAGCGGAATTAGGTTGCCTATAAATAGCAGGCTTGTAATTCCGTTTGCAGTGAGTTGTATGTGTGTGTTTCCAGAGCCGAGGTGCTGCCGAAGTCTCGTCTTGCTGTAAAACTTTGTCAGATTAATCAGAAAGACTATTAAAGTGAATATCTTGCTGAAACACACACAATATGTCTGTTTCCGCCTTTCATATTGTATAGAACGCCTCTGATCGACTCGTTTCGGGTCCGTTCACGATCCTACAGATTCACTACCCTAAATATAGGGTTGGTTTCGATCCATAGGTCCAAGTCGGGTTTCACCATGAAAAGAACCGAGAACCGACCCAACCCGACCCTATTTTATTTGAAAAAATGGAACCGATCGAAATACCTAGGTACTTGGGTTCGGTTCGGGTTGGGTATATTTTCGGTTCGGTTCTCGGTTATTTTCGGTACAGATCTAAACTTGCTCACCCCTAATTTTGAATTTTAAAATTCGTTCATATGGCTCCAACTTTTGTTCATCATTTCTAGCATCCTGAGCAGCTGTAATATTTTCAAATTCATCAACTCTTAGTTCAACGTCACCACCTGCAACATTAATATTTTCAGTTTGAACAATTTTATCAGGCCCATCAACCAGACGTGTTGGTGATTTCTTCTTCGAGGTTCTCTTTGGTGTTGCTTTCAGTGTTGTTGCTTTTGGAGTTCTTGGTGTTGGAGTTTTCTTTTTCTTCTTCTCATCAAGTTTAACCCACCATTTAGTCTTCTTAAGTTCATATAACTTCATCTTCTCTATTTCAGATCTAGAATCACTGTTATCATGCCTTTATTTATCAGCTGCTAGAGCTTGATAATTAGACTTTTCAATAGCAACAAACTTCCTTTTCAACTTAGGCTCTGTTGGTTAACCCCTGTATACATTCAACCTCTTCAAGGTTTCATTATCCATATGGTATAACTTCAACTCATCATCATCTGCCTTTGGTAAATTAGAAATTTGATCATCTAACAACATTGAACAAATCTTGGATATTGTAGAAATTTTTCGCCTTTAATGTTATCCAACATGTGATTGAAGATCATTTGAAAGATGTTGTATGGCCTGTTCAGTATCAAACTTGTAATAATATTCATGATATAATCAGCCGACTCATTGTATGCACCCTTCATGTGGCCCAAAGCATGTGTAACTGAATGAACTAGAAATTTGTACGACTTTGACAACTTTGACTTGGTGTATGCAGGATCGTTCATATAACCACCCTCCTACAACATCCCTAAACATCCCTATTATACCCCAAATATACATTAACGATCCTAAATAACCTTGATATTAATAAAAAAAAACAAATAAAACAAATTTTGTGGGTTGCTCGCGGGCCGCGAGCCAGAAACCCTGAAGAGTAGCGGCCGTGACCTAATGTATCAGGGCGGAACTACATTGTGCCATGTGGCATAACATCCAGACGAGCTACAAGTAGTGACTCACCAAGGCTAGGACCTAGCCTAGCTTCTCGCAGGCCGCGAGACCAAGACAGGAACGGGTCGCGAGGCGCGAGCCGCGAGCCGCCTTGGATCAGACCTATAAATAGAGGCCGATGCCTTCGTCTTCAGTCGCTCATTTCTTTTCTTTCCTCTGTCCCTATAATAGCAGAGTAGTGCTCGATATAATACCCCTAAAAAGCGAAGCTCTGCCTCGTTGTAAGTATTATAACCCCGATCACATATTTGTTACCCTACCCGATTGATCTAGGGCTACGTAACGCATGTCGAGGCTCTGCCTGACTCAGTTTGCTGGAGTTCTGTCTCGGTAGTATGGCTAATATAAAGTGGGTTATCTTACTAACACGTGTGCCTTGTTTAATTTTTAATAGATAATAACCAGGAACATTACCAGGAAGCCAAAGAAACACCTAAGTCAACAATGGGAGTCATTCTCTTTTTCTACCAAATTGTTTTACTAAAACCTCAAATATTTTAAATTATATTTAACAGTGATTGAGTCTATATATTCTATAATTACTATCGGTATGTTGGGGTTTTGTATACATTACACTTGTTACTGTTGCAAATAGTAGAATGACCACAAGTCAGGATTGACAGTACCGTATGAGTAATTGGGTAGATATAAACATTGTAATAGCTGATGCTCTCAATACTGTAAAATTATAAAAGCTTGTTTTGATTAAACTAGGATGCACTCGCCAGTATTTTTTGCTGATAAAATCTTTCTTAAACGCGTTTCAGGTAACTTAACTGTTGACATGACAAAACCAAACTAGTTTTGGAAACCAAAAGTTGTTGTTCAAAATTAAAACATTCAAAATGAATCAAGATTTTATAAAAGGAATGTTTCAAAAGGTTTATGTGAATGAAGAAAATAAAGAGAATGTTTTTTAGAAGAATGAACGAAATTATCCAGTTTTACCTGGAAAGATACATATTCAGCTACCTGAGTTAAAGCAGGCTTGGGTTGCTTTATTCAAGTAATTGAATTGGTTGTATGTGCAGGTGCTCCAGATGATGGTTAATTGTTAAGATGAAGGAGGGAGCAACCTGGCACGAAATGAGGCTGTGGATTAATGCAACTGAAAAAACAGGGAGTTTATGAGTTTCTGTATATAAATAAACCATATTTCAAAAATCCTAAAAAATATAAAAAGTTAAAAACCAAAAATATGTTTTATTTTGTCAAAAAATTGAAAATTGAAAAAATTGTCTGTGTTTTTAAATTTTGTCAAAAATCAAAATTCAAATATGTTGATTGAATATGCCGAAACACTCACGGCTGAACAAATATGATTATATTCACAAGTGATTGAAAATGGTTTTAACATTGTTAAAAATTAGTATGTTGTAAATCATGGGGGTACTTTCTGCTTCACATGTTAATCAGAAAATGAATGGTGAGATAAAGCTATCTACATCGGGTTGTCAAATTTTCTTTAAATGTTTTGAATTTTAGGGGGAGTAAAAATTTCAGAAAATACAAAAACATTTGAAAATTTGAAAAAGACAAAAACAATAGAAAATAAAAAATGAGTTTTGGTGTAAAAAGAGGAAATGATAGTACATCAGTAGACAATCAAAGTACGCTAAAGAAATGGAATGTTAAAATGTGATAAACGGTCTCACTAATGATATGCTAGTAGGTTTTTACACATTTAGTAGATTGATTTCGAGATATAAACCTAAATCAATAAACTTTCTTATATCGTGGGGAACATCTTTCGGATATATGGGTAACCCCCGAAATCTTGTTTGAGAGGTTGCCTGATTTTGAGATACTAGGTATTTATACTGTTTGATATCTGAGGTATTATACCTGGTCTTCTGATGTTGCGTCAGCAATGGCCTAGACCTCGTATAATACTTTACGTGCTTTAAAAAATTTCCATCTGCATATAAATTGAGGAAATATCCCAAAGTGGAACACACCTCAAAGTCGAGCCTTCATCTCTTTGACTGAACGCTAGTTCATACCTGAGCTCTCAAGGTCTCGCACTAACCCAGAGTACAAATATCGATATAGTATATTCATCTGTAAGACTGAATCTTGGGAATCCTGATACAGGATTATATTCTGAGGTGGGACGCGCGAATAAGTTAAGTGCTTAAAACATTAAATCCGTATCTCGAATCAGTTGAACTTTGTGTGAGAATTTAAGTGGATTACTATACTGACAATCTACGTGAATTGTATAGAACTAAAAGTGTTTATAGCTAAACGGTGCTAGTGATTTGTCATAAACTGATATGATCCTCTGACGAGAACTCAAACAAAAATATTGTCTGTAAATATTTCTTTACTGTTTTATATTTCCGAAAAATACAAAAAGATTTTGATTCAACTTTATTTTCGACAACCGATGTCTGAAAACTGAGTGTCAAGATCTAAATATGCTGATCATAAACAAGTTTATTAATTTGAAACTTGAAGTTTTTAAATGAAAAGTCAAAACAGTTTGTGAAATCTCCAAGGTCATTAAGTTGGACTTGGATTATTATGTTGATAAAAGTTTTTGATGCTTAAACTGTTAAATTTTATAAAGACATTTGATAGGGGGAATAGAGTCTGGCGATCCTAGATGACTACATATTGTCACATTTATGCTTAGAGTCAGGTTTCCAATTCTGGTTTATTCAAAATGCTTTCACTGTCACATATTTGAAATGCTCCAGCTTATCCATGATTAAATGTTTAGAGCTAGACTTTCGAGTATTGATTTTAAATTATCAAATATCTTACAAATAGTTTGAGTATTGCAGATGTTATTCCAGATTACGATCCAGAAAGCTGAGACTAAGGGGGAGTCTGAAGACGAGCTCGACGCAAGGGGGAGCTTGTAATCAAAGAACCAGGTGTCGATCCTAAAAGTACTGAAGAAAGAGTCAACCAAAAGGGGAAGCTGATTAAGAACGCAGAATCAAGAAAAGCTTGAAAAGGGAGTCTGTGATTGCTGATAATGTCAAAGCTTCGTGAAGACTTAGAGAGAGAGAAAAAAGGCAGAAAGCTACAAGATTGACTACGGTAATATCCAAAGGGGAGTCTGTGAGTGCATAATGTCTATCACCTCCATCAATCGTACAACATAGCAGAAACAGAACAAGACAAAGTTTAACGAATGAAGATTATAGGGAGAAGTCCATCCGGACGGATGGAGCATTGCCAATCTGGACGGATGGAGTTAATGAGCTAAAGAAGCCTTCATTTAGAACTTTTGCCATTTGTTACTTTAGAGCTTTGGAGTCTAGAGAGAGAAAGTAGTAAAGAAGGTGATTCAAGGTGTAAAACATTGTCAAATCTCTAATCGAATCATTGTTAATTGCGTTCTTGGGTTCGGTCCACACATGTGCACAGATTACGCACGTCGTACGTGTTATTCACAATCGTTCGTGAGTCAAATTCGATCCTTGAACGCGTTCACAAAAATAATAGTTTCACATTCAAAATACGTACATATATATAGTCTACATAAGTACAGGAAACTTGACCAAAGTTGTAGTTCTTGTGTATATATACCAATATGTGTGTGTATATATATATATAATATTGTTGAACGACTATCGACTATATGTGTATGTAAATAAGATATAACCAACTTGATTGATAACTCAATTAATGCACATACGGGTGAGTATAAATCTATGTTTATATATCTCATTTATCATACGTTTTCGTATATAAATGGCATCAGAAACTATATTTGGAGTACTGGTTAACCTGAATAAATGTATGTATATTTAATCAAATACATTTGTATAAAATACATAACAATATATAACTATGAGTCGATTAGCCAATTATTTGTCAACGCGCACATAATTACCTACATATATGTCCTATATATGTATATATAAATAGATGTTCATTGCACCATAAGAATATTATTATTATTATTATTATCAGTCATCACGTAATAGCTTTATGTATGACAGTATATAGTTCTAACCGCTTGGTGAGTCCTACATACTTGTCAAAACAATATAACCATAATAATGATGCTAAAGTTGATTGTGGTTCGCCCTTATATCTATGTGCATTACTAACTTATCGTATGTTGCGTTTATTATGAAATAAATATAATCATATACTTATTTTGTATAATCTACCTAGTTCGATGATAGTACATTCTTTTATTACAAATCAATCATATACAAAACATACAAATCAAATGCGTGATTATACCTTCTCGTAAGAACCGTTCAACATAACCGACACACAAAACTCTCCTAATTACGTGTGTTGACCAAGTCCGTTGACTTTGACCATGCTTGACCTGAGTTGACTGTGTTAACCGATGTTGACCATGTTTGACCAGAGTTATTAGTGCATATTTTATGTGTCTGTCACTGTACGAATAGGCAAGATATATCATGTGTTAAATATTGTATAGATGAGAGTTGAAAATAAGGAATTATATAGAAAAGTTCCCTTTACACGAAGGAGCCCTTCGTGTGAAGGGACACTAGATCCATTCGCATGAATGGCTGGAATGCCATTTGCACGAAGCCCCACTCGCATGGATGTGATTGCCTATAAATAGGAGATGTAAGTCAAAGCTGAGTGAGTTTTGGTTCCTAGAGGGGAAACGTTAGCGAAATTTCTCAAGAATTTCTCCAGCTTGTAAAAGATGTAAACTCTTTTGGTATATATGAAGCATTCAATATATGACGAATCTTTCTACTTCTACTCCATTCTTAGTAATAATATTCTACTGAATTAGTTCTTTTTACCCAAACTTCCGTCTAGTCCCGCCGGATCCTGGCCTCTTAATTGGTATAAGAGCTACGGTACCAATTCAATCGATCTAACAGTTGATTGAATCACAAACGCTCATGAATTATGGGTTTTAGGGGGTTTTAGACGTAAAACATCAAATTGAAGGTCAATTCATGGATGGAATTTGAAATTGAAGACATCAGTAGATTCGAAATTGATTTCTAACCATATCTGTGAAGTTTCATTATGAAATTCATAGAAATAAAGATTTTGGATTGAAAAATGTGATCAATAGTGTTCGAACAACTGAACCTTTCGCACGAAGAGACGTTCCCATTCACGTGAAAGGCTCCCCACTCAGGCGAAAGGGGAATTTTCAAAAGAATGAAATGGCCATTCGCGCGAAGACACCTTTTCGTTCTAAAAATCATCTCATTTGCACGAATGGACCTACTCCATTCGCCCGAATGAGCCAAATGCCTAAAAGGTATTGTTAGGAAACTCTAGTGTAAGTATTAAAGAAAATGATTTTCAAACTGATCATAAGCTAAAGATACAGTCAAAGAGTATCACTAAAAAGGTGTCTGCATGATAACTTGACAAGAAGAAATGAAAGATATATCTTCAGCTAAGCATCAACAAAAGATCAATACAAGAAGACAATCAGAAAAGACAATTCTAATGAAGTTTATTGATAAATCTGGTTTTTATCATCAGAATCTGGTAAGTCTGATCATCAGAATTCCAGTAAGCTAGTCAGCAGAAAATCTGGTGGACCACCTTGTCTTAGAGATAAGCCCTAACAAAACCCAAAAAGTAACAAGTTGGCAATAACCAATTCAATGAATGTGCCAAAAAGTCACTTTGTGCCAAAAAGTCACTTTATGATGTTCAAGTTCATCAGAATTCTAGTAAGCTGGTCACTAGAAATTTTAGTGGACCACCTTGTCTTAGAGATGAGCCCTGACACAACCCAAAAAGTAACAAGTTGGCCATAAACAATTCAATGAATGTGCCAAAAAGTTACTTTGTGCAGAGCAAGTGATGAACAAACAAATGTTTATTCAGATCTAGACTCTCTATAAATAGAGATGTTAACCTAGAATGTTAAATGAGTTGAGCCAAGCATTCAATACACACATCACAAACTCCATTACCCTTCACACAGAATTCTTTAAGTATTCATTTTGTAATATCCAATAACTTTGTTTTACAAAGTCATTAATACACTTGAAAAATTCAGTAAGTTGTTTCTTGAAAGTTTGATTTCTAGTTCCGCGTAATATTTTCCTATTTGTTGAAATCACTTGCCATAATAAGTATTTGGGTATCTCTCTCTAGGATCTACAATTGGCATCAGAGCAGATTGAATAAATCATTTTCAAAAGATCAAATGCTCATATTTTTCTTGATATCCATCTCTTAAACTAAATATGGCAAACTTTCAAACCTGGAACAATGCTTTCAATATTGGGTCTATGTTAAAAGCTCCGACTTTGGTCAGAAAAGAATACCCTCAATGGAAAATCAGGATGATCAATTTCCTAAATGGACATGATCGAGCATTGTTTTCATCCATTATGAGAGGTCCTAATATAGCCACTGTTGAAATACCAAAAGTTCCAGCAACTGAGCACACACCAGCTATCCCTACCTCCTTATCTCCCAAAGGTGAAACACATTGGAGTCAAGAAGATAAGGAACTGGTATCTACTGATGAAAAGGCCAAATCACTTCTGATTATAGCACTTCCAAACGACATATTTTCTCAAGTAGATGCTTGTGCATCTGCTAAGCAAATATGGGATCAACTGGAAAATTTATGTGAAGGATGAGAAAGAATGAAAACAAACAAGAGAACAAACTGTGTCTCTTCATATGAAAGATTTAAAAGTCTCCAAAATGAGACTCTTTCAGAGACATATAATAGGTTCACCAAACTTTTAAATGAACTTAAAAAGTTTGGTATTGAAAAATCAAATGATGAAAAGAATGTTAAGTTCTTAGATGACCTGCCAAGAAAGTGGCGAAGTCTCACAATGACCTTGGCATCAACACTTGAATTAGGGAATATGAACCTATATGATCTTTACAGTATCCTTGTCCTAAGAGAGGAGGAAATATATGATAATTCAAACCACAAAGGGGGACATATAGATCTTGTTTCAAACACACAATGAATACAAGTTTCAGACCCACAACCCTCTCAGTCCCAGAACATAGAAAATTCTGATGCTCCATCAGATTTTTCAGCCTTTCCTGAGGCTATTGCTTTGCTCGCAAAAACGTTTGAGCAAAGATTAAGAGGTGGGAGTGGTAAATTTCAGAAGAATGATAGGGGGAGGATAGAAGAAAAGTCAAGAGAGAAAGGAAAGGCAGATGTTGTTTGCTACAGATGCAAACAAAAGGGGCACTATGCTTCATAATGTAAGAACAAGAAGCTGAAGGATGTGGCCTACTATGAAGAGAAGCTTGAACAAGCTAAAAAGCAGCAACAGAAAGTCAGCTTAATAGAAGGTACTGATACCTGGCTAACCGACGATTCTTCTAATGAAGAAGAGGAGGAAAATCGCAATTTTCTGTTTAATGGCCACAACTTCTGATGAATGCTCCAGCTCATCAGAACAAAAAGTAAGTTCAGAGAACCTTGATCTGGAACAACAACTGAACAAACTTATGCAAGATTTTGTGTTACTACAAAATAACACCTCATCAGAAAGCACAAAATCTGATGATCTGCAAAAATTGCTCAATAAGGAAAAAACTGAAAATCAATCACTGATTGATCAAATCTTAATAAAAGATGCAAAGATTAAATTTTATGAGCAAGAAAGGAAAAATCTTTACAAAAAAATTCAAGACAATGAGATCAATGTGAAAGGTTTTCAGCAAGCAAAAGAATTTATAAAAATTATTAAAGCAACACTAAAGAACATAGATGAAGGGCTAGGATATGTTAAAACAAATATTAAAACTCACACCACCTTTGTAAAAGCATCTGAAGACATTTCTGGTAAGATAATATCAGATTCTGATGATAATTTATGTAGATCTAGCAATTCCGATTAACTATTTTTGTCACCCAGAATCTGCTTGAAAAGGGAAGAAACCTTGAAAAATCATTGACAAACCGAAAACTCATCCTAAATTTCAAAAAGGCAAAATCATTCCATCACATGCACCTTTGTCTAAACAACTAGACAAAACAAACTGTATGTGTGTTGAAATACTGAAGCTGATTCAACACCATCTACCCAAAAGAAAATCATCTTGCTAATGGCTCAGCATTAAGCAGAGATTCTGATGAGAATTTCTCATCTGATGAAGAAATCTCAAGCACTTTTTCATCAGAAAAGTACCCAAACAAGTTTGGGTACCAAAGACTCTCTAACCTCATAATTTTAGGACCATCATGTGCAGCAAATCTGGTACTGCAATTCAGGAAGCTCCAAGCACATGACTGGGGACAGGAGCTTACTCAGTAACTATCAAGAGAAACTGGGTAAATATGTAAATTTTGGAAATGGGGTAAAGGGAAGAACTATGGGATATTGTACAATACAATATGGATCATTGACCATTGAAAAGGTTGCCTATGTAGAAGGATTAAAATATAATCTACTTAGTTGTGGGCAATTTTGGGATTAGAAACTCTATCTATTACTTTGATTTCAGAGAAGAAATTAAGCATCCTCAGTTATGCCTATTGTCACACCCCGACCACGTAAAACAACAAAACGTGGCGGAATCGTCGGGGAGTGTTGTAACAGAATCATTGTTTCATAACACATGGAAAATTTAAATTTTGTTTTATTGATTAAAAGAGTTACAATGTCTTAACAACAAAGAAACATAACAATGTTAACTAGTCTTGCATCTTTTAATGTCACTAAGGCCCAAGTCCACCTAAGTGTATCTTGATCAATCATATGCATCATTTCCTGAAACACATGTGAAAATAGGTACGTCAGCATAAAAATGCCTGTGAGATGCATAGGTTTTGTGAAAATAGGGTTCATGACTCAAGTTTAAGAAAATGTTTAAAAAAATTCGATCATGAACCTTGTAAATTGTTTTGTTTTGTAAATCATTTGAAAAGCGATAAAATCAGATGATATGTATATTTAAAGAATAAGGTATGGTTAAATGAATAACCAAGTAAAATAAGTTGTATAAAATAAACTGTTTTGTAAAACAAAGTCTTGTGAAAAATATGTTATTTGTGTAAAATGTATAAGTCCAAATTGAATGATTTAAATAACGCTACAATATGTAATATCATACAACCACTTATATATAGGAAGTACCAGCGGCGTATCCACCATGCTTGTATCATACTACACACGTCTCGTTACTTAAATCACTTACCAAAACAAACCATCAATGTAAAAAATGTTTTTGTATAGTCAAATGTTTATGTAAAAACCATCAAATGTAAGTCATGTAATGTGTAAACAAATGTTATGTAGAGTGAATAAAAGCATTTATTGATTAAAAGCATTTATTCAACCCTATAAGTAAGAAATATACAAAACAATGCCTTTGATAAAATAGAGTAAATTGCCATTTTAGTCCCTGAGTTTTGTCCAAATTTGCCATTTTGATCCAAATAGTTTTTTTTTTTGCATCTGGGTCCCTGAGTTTTCACTTTTATTGCCATTTTGATCCAACACACTAAAAATTTTTGGATCAAAATGGCAAATTTGGACAAAACTCAGGGACTAAAATGGCAATTTGGACAAAACTCAGGGACTAAAATGGCAAATAAAGTGAAAAGTCAGGGACCCAGATGCAAAAAAAAAAAACTATTTGGATCAAAATGGCAAATTTGGACAAAACTCAGGGACTAAAATGGCAATTTACTCGATAAAATATAATCAAAAGTTATGTTTTGTAAGATAATACATGCTTTACTGATACAACCATTTATGCGGTAATGTTAAACGCCTACATGCAAGCCTTGAGACAGACAGATAACCCTAAGTAAAGGTTATCAAAAGAAATATTTTCGGATTCGGTCATTCCTTCCACCCAAACAAACCTAGGGTTTTAGGAACGGGATTTGTCAAGTCCAATGGTACCACTACCTACTACCGAGCGGCATGATCGGTGTTAATGAATGTAATTTAGTCCCGTTAAACAAACCAAATGATATACCAAATGTAAGCATGTTTTATGAAAATAATGTACCTAGTATGCTAAGTGAACATACAAGGTAGAGATATAAAACAATGTGTCCATATGTTACGAGAACATATGCAACAGAGATGCAATATAAAACAATGTACTAAGTATGCTAAGTTAACATAAAAAGCAGAAAAGTCATGTAAAACAATGTGCTAGCATGTTAAGTAAACATACATAGCAAAAGAAATGTAATGTAAAACAATGTGCTAGCATGTTAAGTAAACATACATAGCAAAACATAGTGAAATCATGTACTAATAGTGTACTAATGAACATAGCAAGTATATGATATGAAAACATGGAAAGCATGAAAATAACAAGTAGGCACATGTCTTTCACCCCAAAATGTTTGAAAAACAGTAAAAGAGGGGACTATGTACTCACTTGAGGGTGCTTAGAAGTCTTAAACAACAACCAAGCAAAGCTAGAGGGATCACGGAATCAAACGACACCCTATATAGATAACTACATAAATAACCGGACCTAAATCGGGAGATTAGATAGTATGAGGTTTTGTAAGCCAAATGAGTGTGGGAACTCATATGATATGGTTTAACAAAGCCTACATACAAAAATGAAACTTAACCTAAGTGTTTATGACCCATTACGACCCGTTTAGGTAGCTTATGATACTTTAACGCGTCGTTCGCGTAAAACGCGTTCGGACCGCTTAACTAGTCCTATGACAAGTAAAATATGCCTTAAAATGTCTAATATAGTTACCTAATCAGTTTAGATGTCAAAATTTTAGTTACATATGCTTAAAATGAATTTATGCGTAAAAAGGGCATTTTGGTAATTTTCCTAAGGCATATAAACTACCTATCATACAACCACTTAAACGAAGTGACCCTAAGGTATAACCTCGGAAGGTTATTCCCTATACAACTATGGTCACCTAATAGTATTTGGTCGAATCCTAATGATCGACCAAATGGGTCGGGTTCGATAGTATAAGCGATTGATTAGATCGCTTACCTTTACGACCCTAAACAAGCACAAATCTAAAAGTGACGAGCTAAACATGCTAGATCATGTTTAGTTAAGTTAGAAAACAAGTTTTGATATCAAAACAAATGGTTTTGATACCCTAGAGTAGTTTGGTTACAAAATACGTGAGAAAACGCATTTTGGCCGAAACTACGACTCGTCACTGAGCCTAGATAACGTGGAAATCAGTAGGTATAGTCACTAGGGACTATAACCATCGTGATTACGCTCACATTATGAAGTTCAAACGAACTTCGCATTGACCATAAACTGGTCATTGCAGAAAGTCAAACGCAGTTTGACTTTAATGCTAAAAACGAAAGAAAAGAACGAAAGAATACTTACAGAAGGTCCCCGCAAGATTGATTTTCCAAGTATTTCTCAGGTATGAAGTGTTTTATACTTCAACTTAGAGAAAATCTCAGAAATCAAGTGGGTTTTTGCAAATGAGAGCAAGGGGTATATATAGGCATGGCACAACCGTTAAGATCGTTCGTCGAGAAACGTGCTTCGATCTAGGCGGTACACATGGGCCCATTGTTTTACAAAACCATGGGCACCTTTAGAATGAGCCCATAGTATTGAAAATACCATGTGCAAGGCCCCTAAACTTCTGGAATAGGCTGGAAATGGCTGGAAAACACTTCTGCTGAACTGGGAGGTCCTTACGGACCGTATGGATAAGTGCTTACGGTCCGAAAGCCTTGTGCAGACCAGCAAAGTTTGATTTTTGGCAGAACAGGCCCTTGTGACTCCGAACTTGATTTTTGATGCGTTTTGACACGTTTAAGCCCCGTTAACCTCATTTTAAGGCTCTAATATGAAGTTAAAGTATATGGAACTTAAAATATGCTCAAAAATATGTCAGATGTCAGTTCGTTTGGCCGTACAGTTACGTTGTTCGGTTAATTACGACGGAAGTCGTAACGGAATCGAAAACGATCCAAATTACGCGACGAATGGATTTTTATCAAGCCAATCACTAAAAAATAATATTTTAATGATTACATAAATTTTTGGATGTCCGGATATATTCAGAACGTAAGTTATGCGTGAAAATGCAAACTTATGCACTTTTTGACGCTTTTAGTCCCTGAATGACCAAAAAGTTTATTTTAGCACACCGAACCCCTCAAAGCCTATTTCTAAGCTATGTAAAGGATATTTAGGGTGTGTTTAAATTATAATCAAGTTCCAGAATGTCCGTTACAGTACAAATTGATATACTTTCGCAGTTTGTCGAATTTAGTCCCGGTAAGCGAATAAACTTGATTTCGGCATACCAAACCTTCCAAAACTTATTTCTAAGTTATGTAAAGGTATTTTAAGGTATGCTAAGCCTATGTCACTATTCCATAGTGTTTGTTGCATTAAACTGGTTATATTTACGCATCAGGGCGCGTATAACCTTCCAGAAAGCGATTTAGAGCCCGAAATCGAACAAGAGTTTATATGTGCAAATGATACACATGCTTATACAAATCCTAAGTATGAAATACAATATTTCATTGGTTTAGTATTTGTTTGATGGTTGAAGTGACACAGGTGTCATAGTCTCCCATACTTCAGGAAATTTCGTCCCGAAATTTATTTAGAGGAAACTTGTGAGAGCTTGAAACATGAAGTTGAAAAGATCGAACAACACTGGTTAGAGTTCTGAACTTCTAGTAACTTTAAATAACATCATGCTTATAATGTAGGAGGGACACTTATATATAAGTCTATTAAGCGTTATTGGTGCGTCCACCATACCTCCATTACATCGTTCACATTTTGTTATTATTGTCACTATCGGTTCTTACACATAATAAAATTTACTGGGTTTCTGTGCACTGAACTTCGTAATTATGTATGCATCCATAACTACGTAATTCCTTGCATAGTCACGTAGTGCATCTTATAGTGTGTAGGGGAAGAAGATAATGAATGAACTTGTGATGATTGTGACTAGACCACCATAGGGTCCTTTTAATTAAATCAATAAATGATTTAAATAGACAACCAAGGAGTCTTTTCAGCGTATATCATCACATGTCATTCTTAACCAGATTATGAATCAATCTTTTGACTTAGACCACTCAAAGGGATCTCTTTGAATCATGGAATGGTACTATATAATCCAAGGGTCTTGACTGTTATGTAGAAGCCCAATAAGGATTTAAGGTAGTACCTTTTTGAATATCCTACTATGAATCCCTCATATGAAGATATGAAAGATTCTACGAGGATTTGGATAACGAATATCCAGAGTATACAAAATCACAAAAATGCATAAAAGAAAACACAAAATGCATAAACACATAATCACATAATTGTTTAACTTGATCATTAATTTGTTATCTTTGGACACGGATATTTAAAGCATACCAGGAATCCAATCCGTAGATTTCATTTGGTACTTTAAACATTATCAAGAATCTAACTATGAAGATAGAAAGATCTTAAAGAGAAAATTCGATTTCGATTATAAGGAATCGAAATGTTCGAATTTAGGTACACAAGGAATCCAATTATGGACTCTGATTTGAATGATAATTATCCACCAAGATCTAATTATAGAGATAAAAAGATCCCATATGGATTTTAGAAGTTGAAGATGTTTCGAAACCTTGCACTGGATGTGCTTAAGTCAAAACATGAAACAAAAAAAAAATGCTTATGAAGTTGAGATGCTAGATATGTCAAGGCGACATATGAAGCAGAATTTGAAAGTTAAGTTAATGCATGAGAAAAATGTTTTTGAAAACTATGCATGGGGTTTCTTTTAAAAAATGCGTTTAATGTTTTCAAAATCTTACATAATACTTTTGAAATTATAAAGTAGGTGTACTAGATAAGTATAACTATGCTTTAAAATCATGAGATGAATTTTGAAATTATGTATAAAGTTTTTAAAAACATGAATGATGCTTTTGAAATCATGCACTTGATATAAGTAATTATACTGTATTGTTTTCAAACTATATGAATCATTTTGAAATCATGAAGGTTGTTTTTGAAAATATAGACAATGTTTTTGAAATCATGCAGTTTGTTTTTGAAAACACAGACAAAGCTTTGTGTATTTGTTATGTTAAGTAAATACACTATATTAAAAATGTTTTCGAACTATATATAGAATGTTTTGAAATCATGTAGGTTGTTTTGAAAACTTATGTTATGCATGTTGAAAAAATCAGAACGTAATGGGTATGAGATTTGAAAATATCCTTGGTTATCTAACCAAGGATTCAAAGGCACAGATGTGCAAAAGCACGATTACTCATAATGTCACTTTATTTTCTGTACTTCGTTTCTTAGAATGAAACGAGTACTTAGAATTTACCAAGGGAATCATGAGTAAACACAAGAATGGGAAATTCACAAGAGTAGTTTGTAAGGAACATAGTTCCTTAATGTAGGTATTATAGGGAAATGCCATACACACATGTAACTATACTTGTATATCAGAATTGCGAACAACAACTTTTATTTATGAACGAGACAGATTGTTTCACAATACAAGAAAACAAAAGAAACAAAGGCATAAGACATCATCATCATTTGCTCAGCCAAATGCTCATCCAAGGGTTGGATTTGCACTGAAAATCTTTGGGCAGTTGTTCCTGAAATGGCTCATCTCGCCACAGTTGTAGCAAGTACCAGACGGAAAACGAGCTTGAGTAGGGTTGACTGGGAGTTGGGTAGCAACAAGGTTTGCAACAGCTTTGTTTTGGATAGCAAAGCGGCATATGTTAACCAAATGTCCCCACCGTCCACAGTAGGTACATTTGGAGCAGGGTATGAGGTTTAAATGATGACGGTTGCATCGCTTGCACCATGGGGTAGCTCCCAAGTATGGCTTCCTAGCTGGTGGCGTCGCTACCTGGCTAGGTCCCGCTTGATTAGGTGCCCCCGCTGCGGGTTTCTTTGAAGCCTTACGCTTCCTTGATTTTGGTGCAGACTTGACTTCTGCTTTCTTCACTGACTCTTGAGTGGCTCCATTTTTGAGACGGGACATGGCAATACTTAGATCCACAGACTTCAGAATCACTTCGCCTATTTGTTGGGCAAATTTGGCTGTTTGCTCGGACATTTGACCGTTGCTGAGATGAAGAGACATTCTAGAAGAAATGAAAAGCATAGGAAGAAACAAGTGAAAGGTTACCGGATAAACAAAACATAATGGCAACTCATAGAATTTGCGATCATTTGTTTGTTACCTAAGGCAAACAAATGAGACGGTGACAAATCAAAGTAAACGGGTCATATTAATGTATCACTGAAGACATGCTCGCCTATAAGTGAATACTCACCCCAAGAGTTCCCAGGTAAGAGTGACTGCTCCGATACTGCGGATTTGTACGAACACTCTAGCCTTAGACAGAAAACTCGGAGTACATGCATTCACTCTTCCAGTTTGCACATGTTCACATTATTGAGAACCCAAAACCTTGACGAGATTTTGAAAACTTAGAGGGTTCAAAACCTAGTAATTAATCATCCTAGAACAGATGATTGCTTTTCAAAGCGGATTTGAAATTTATGTTCTTGTTGTGGTTGTCGCCTAAGGAAAGGTGACGGTGTTGTTTTAAGGTCTAAACACAAGAATCTTGTGTTAGGGTCCTAGGAAGGTTATAGACTAGGTAAAAGCATTACTAATAACCTAATTCCCTATAACCATGAGCTCTGATACCAACTTTTCTGTCACACCCCGACCACGTAAAATAACAAAACGTGGCAGAATCGTCAGGGAGTGTTGTAACAGAATCATTGTTTCATAACACATGGAAAATTTAAATTTTGTTTTATTGATAAAAAGAGTTACAATGTGTTAACAACAAAGAAGCATAACAATATTAACTAGTCTTGCATCTTTTAATGTCACTAAGGCCCAAGTCCACCTAAGTGTATCTTGATCAATCCTATGCATCATTTCCTGAAACGAATGTGAAAATAGGTACGTCAGCATAAAAATGCCTGTGAGATACATAGGTTTTGTGAAAATAGGGTTCATGACTTAAGTTTAAGACAATGTTTAATAAAATTCGGTCATGAACCTTGTAAATTGTTTTGTTTTGTAAATCATTTGAAAAGCGATAATATCAGATGATATGTATAATTAAAAAAATAATGTATGGTTAAATGAATAACCAAGTAAAATAAGTTGTATAAAATAAACTGTTTTGTAAAACAAAGTCTTATGAAAAATTTGTTATTTATGTAAAATGTATAAGTCCAAATTGAATGATTTAAATAACGCTACAATATGTAATATCATACAAGCACTTATATATAGGAAGTACCAGCGGCGTATCCACCATGCTTGTATCATACTACACACGTCTCGTTACTTAAATCACTTACCAAAACAAACCATCAATGTAAAAAAAGTTTATGTATAGTCAAATGTCAAATGTTTATGTAAAAACCATCAAATGTAAGTCATGTAATGTGTAAACAAATGTTATGTAGAGTGAATAAAAGCATTTATTGATTAAAAGAATTTATTCAACCCTATAAGTAAGAAATATACAAAACAATGCATTTGATAGAATATAATCAAAAGTTATGTTTTGTAAGATAATGCATGCTTTACTGATACAACCATTTATGCGGTAATGTTAAACGCCTACAACCAAGCCTTGAGACAGACGGATAACCCTAGGTAAAGGTTATCAAAAGAAATGTTTTCGGATTCAGTCATTCCTTCCACCCAAACAAACCTAGGGTTTTAGGAACGGGATTTGTCAAGTCCTATGCTACCACTACCTACTACCGAGCGGCATGATCGGTGTTAATGAATGTAATTTAGTCCCGTTAAACAAACCAAATGATATACCAAATGTACGCATGTTTTATGAAAATAATGTACCTAGTATGCTAAGTGAACATACAAGGTAGAGATATAAAACAATGTGTCCATATGTTACGAGAACATATGCAACAGAGATGCAATATAAAACAATGTACTAAGTATGCTAAGTTAACATAAAAAGCAGAAAAGTCATGTAAAATAATGTGCTAGCATGTTAAGTAAACATACATAGCAAAAGAAATGGAATGTAAAACAATGTGCTAGCAAGTTAAGTAAACATACATAGCAAAACATAGTGAAATCATGTACTAATAGTGTACTAATGAACATAGCAAGTATATGATATGAAAACATGGAAAGAATGAAAATAACAAGTAGGCACATGTGTTTCACCCCAAAATGTTTGAAAACAGTAAAAGATGGGACTATGTACTCACTTGAGGGTGCTTAGAAGTCTTGAACAACAACCAAGCAAAGCTAGAGGGATCACGGAATCAAACGACACCCTATATAGATAACTACATAAATAACCGGACCTAAATTAGGAGATTGGATAGTATGAGGTTTCGTAAACCAAATGAGTGTGGGAACTCATACGATATCGTTTAACAAAGCCTACATACTAAAATGAAACCTAACCTAAGTGCTTATGCCCCATTACGACCCGTTTAGCTAGCTTATGCTACTTTAACGTGTCGTTCGCGTAAAACGCGTTCGGACCGCTTAACTAGTCCTATGACAAGTAAAATATGTCTGAACATGTCTAATATAGTTACCTAATCAGTTTAGATGTCAAAATTTTGGTTACATATGCTTAAAATGAATTTATGCGTAAAAAGGGCATTTTGGTAATTTTCCTAAGGCATATAAACTACCTATCATACAACCACTTAAACGAAGTGACCATAAGGTATAACCTCGGAAGGTTATTCCATATACAACTATGGTCACCTAATAGTATTTGGTCGGATCCTAATGATCGACCAAATGGGTCGGGTTCGAAAGTATAGGCGATTGATTAGATCGCTTACCTTTACGACCCTAAACAAGCACAAATCTAAAAGTGACGAGCTAAACATGCTAGATCATGTTTAGTTAAGTTAGAATACAAGTTTTGATATCAAAACAAATGGTTTTGATACCCTAGAGTAGTTTGGTTACAAAATACGTGAGAAAACGCATTTTGGCCGAAACTACGACTCGTCACTGAGCCTAGATAACGTGGAAATCAGTAGGTATAGTCACTAGGGACTATAACCATCTTGATTACGCTCACGTTATGAAGTTCAAACGAACTTTGCATTGACCATAAACTGGTCAATGCAGAAAGTCAAACGCAGTTTGACTTTAAAGCTAAAAACGAAAGAAAAGAACGAAAGAATACTTACAGAAGGTATGAAGTGTTTTATACTTCAACTTAGAGAAAATCTCAGAAATCAAGTGGGTTTTTGAAAATGAGAGGAAGGGGTATATAGGCATGGCACAACTTGTAAGATCATTCGTTGAGAAACGTGCTTCGATCTAGGTCGTACACATGGGCCCATCGTTTTACAAAACCATGGGCACCTTTAGAATGAGCCCATAGTATTGAAAATACCATGTACAAGGCCCCTAAACAGCTTAAACAGGCTGGAAATTGCTGGAAAACACTTCTGCTGAACTGGGAGGTCCTTACGGACCGTATAGATAAGTGCTTACCGTCCGTAAGCCTGGTGCAGACCACCAAAGTTTGATTTTTTGCAGAATAGGCCCTTGTGACTCCGAACTTGATTTTTGATGCGTTTTGACACGTTTAAGCCCCGTTAACCTCACTTTAAGGCTCTAATATGAAGTTAAAGTATATGGAACTTAAAATATGCTCAAAAATATGTCGGATGTCAGTTCGTTTGGCCGTACAGTTACGTTGTTCGGTTAATTACGACGAAAGCCGTAACAGACGTGAAAACGATCCAAATTATGCAACGAATGGATTTTTATCAAGCCAATCACTAAAACATAATATTTTAATGATTACATAAATTTTGGGTGTCCGGATATATTCAGAACATAAGTTATGCGCAAAAATGCAAACTTATGCACTTTTTAACGCTTTTAGTCCCTGAATGACCAAAAAGTTTATTTTAGCACACCGAACCCCTCAAAGCCTATTTCTAAGCTATGTAAAGGATATTTAGGGTGTGTTTAACTTATGATCAAGTTCCAAAATGTCCGTTACAGTACAAATTGACATACTTTCGCAGTTTGTCGAATTTAGTCCCTGTAAGCGAATAAACTTGATTTCGGAATACCAAACCTTCCAAAACTTATTTCTAAGTTATGTAAAGGTATTTTAAGGTATGTTAAGCCTATGTCACTGTTCCGGAGTGTTTGTTGCATTAAACTTGTTATATTTACGCATCAGGGCGCGTATAACCTTCCAGAAAGCGATTTAGAGCCCGGAATCGAACAAGAGTTGATATGTGCAAATGATACACATGTTTATACAAATCCCAAGTATGAAATACAATATTTCATTGGTTTGGTATTTGTTTGATGGTTGAAGTGACACAGGTGTCACACCTATTTTCTACTAAAATAAAGGAAATAGTTGGTTATGGCATAAAAGGCTTGCTCACTTGAATTTCAAAACTCTAAACCAACTAGCAAACAAAAATCTGTTAAAAGGTTTACCATACATATCATCCAAAAAGAATAGGTTATGTGAAGCATGTGAGCTTGGCAAATCAAAAAGAGGCTCACATAAAACAGTTTCTGAATCTTCTATTTCTGAAAATTTGGAACTTTTGCACATGGACCTTTGTGGAGTTGTACAAACAACTAGTTTTTTCTGGAAAGAAATACATTTTGGTCATTGTAGATGACTATTCTAGGTACACTTGGGTTGAATTTCTAACGAAGAAGAGTGAAACCCCAGATCTGATCATTAATTTCATTAGAAAAACTGAAAATCTGTTGAAATTACTTGTAAGAAGGATCAGATCTGATAATGGAACAAAATTAAAAAATGCAAAACTTGAGACTTTTCTTATATGCAAAGTAATATCTCATGATTTTTCTGCTCCAAGAACTAAACAACAAAATGGAGTTGTAGAAAGGAGGAATAAGACTCTGATAGAAGCAGCAAGAACTATGCTTGCTTATGCCAGATTGCCCACTTACTTTTGGTGTCACACCCCCAAAATACCACCTAGGGAATGTCCCTGTTAGGCGTGTGACGTACCAACAACGAGCCAATAATTACATTGAACCCATACAAGTTTCAAAATAAAATCCTTAATTATTAACGAAAAATACCATTAACGAGTTTAAATGAAAACCAACATGTTCAGCGGAAGCAAATAGTAAACCAAAGTTAAATTGTTCAAAACCAATGTATAATATCAATAATCAATCACATGAATCCCTCCAGTCGACCCATGACCACTCCAGCTACTCCAAACCGCAAGTTCCAAATCCAAAACATCTAAGGAGCTACAAGCATGCAACAAGTGTATCAGACAACGCTGGTGAGTTCACAGCTTTTTCGAAAACGTTAGTTACCAAATGTTTATTCCAGTTCATTAACAAATCCGAAAGTAATATTGATAATATCTCGGTACTGAACAAGACGGCTCCTGATGTATGTTTTGCCCGTTCCCCAATGCTCCTATAAAAACACTGGGCATGACTGGGTCATTAGTTCACACCCGTCCTCTCCGGTACGGGGTGAGGGTGCCAAACCTAAGTAGTGCTACCAACTAATACCTGTTACCTCTCCGGTAACAAAAAGATGGGACTTAAGAGTGATAGAGTGAGATTATTATCCAATATTCCGGTTTTACCCAAAAGACTTATCCCTCCCCAGGATACCCACTGACTTTCCCAACCACCGGGACGCATGCTCAAGAGTAGTGAACTCACCTTGGTTTTGCTCGGTAAGACTAGTTACGTGTTCAAGTTGCTCAAACCAAATCCTAACATAGTTACTATCGACAATCAGTTTTCTTAAACACTTAACGTAAGTCTTAACACATATCACACAAGTATCATTACTCACATTGTAATAATTCATCATATAATCTAACAGTATTATACATCATAATATTACGTGGAAGGTGTGGCATCCTCCAATAACAGTTCGTTCGCATGTCCACACCCGAGCATCATATAGCACATAACGCATCACACATAGATGGCTATACCTAGATCATGTCACACAAGTATTCAAAACCCAATCACACATAACCAGTCCATTAACCGGCCCAGTTAATACAACCCACTAATGTACGACCCAATCCAGTCCCGGCCCAAACAGAACCTACGGCTGCCCCCATCCGTAACAGTCATGCGACCTAAATAATAATGTGAAACCCAACTGAATTTATTACTTATTCCAATCAACCGGCCCAAAGCAGTTCACATTTTATTAGCCCAATCTAAAAAACAATCTATTAAATGTTTAGTTCAATATCGGATATTTTCCAACATAAAATTCACAACCATTAATATTATTAAATCAGGTTTCAATGTAGATAAATCAATATGCTACCCCTAAGAGCAAGTAGCAGTTCATGCGTACACCCTTGTTAACAGAATCGGTTCAAGCAACTATTGTTAATTCAACAAATACCTACTATCATTCTATTCGGAATTCATGGTTTACCCATAATAGTTTCCAGATTATAATATTAGTCAACCAATTTACATTCTTAAATTCATGTCACAATTATAATTATTCAACCAGGTTAAACAATACCAAATCCTATAGTATTAATCGTTGAACTAATAAACTTCACGATTATTCCAACAATTCGGTGCGTGAAAACTATCATATAATTACACACAATCATTGATTAGCATGAATCTTGAAACAACAATCTGATGATTAACATAAATCATCATCACATTGAATCCCCTAATCATAAGCACTTTAATTAACATAACACTCTCCATATTCGATCCATATACATTAACGATTTCATGTTATCACTTTGTCATGCAACATATTCATTCTATAATCAATACATCTAACATGTAACACTAATCACACATAATCATGAACACTTAACAGTTAACACAATTATGGGTTTACTAACCGGTAAGTTGATCAAACAGGATAATGTCTTGAGAGGGGGCGGGGTTTAGTCTAGTGCCGTCGTGAATAGGGGAGAGGTGAAGAGAAAAGGTTATGCAAATATTCAATTACCCTTAAACAACTCTACGTAAACAAGATATAGAGAAGATGGGCTCGGTTTAGTTGAGTGGGCTTGCGAGACCAGGCCTAGGGTAACATGGATACAAAGTGGGTTTACTAGCTACAAGATCCTAATAAACACATTCAAAGTCCATGAGGAGTGGGCTGCCCAAACATAAGTCTGATATGATTTCGTGTGAAAGCATGCGGCCCAACACATGTTATTTAACCGAGTCGTCACAAACGTCTAAATTTAACGGAGTTAAGATCACAATATAAAACGTCACTAACCTTGAAAGTTTGGGTTATCACATCATCCCCAACTTGAAATAAATTTCGTCCCGAAATTTGACAAGTAAGCACAAAGGAGTGACGTGATAATTCAAGATTGCTACAGGTTTTCACCAGATGCCACATCATCCCCAACTTGAAGAGGAATTTCGTCCCGTAATTCACCAGTAGTACTAGACTTAGATTGGTCATCAGGAAAAAGTTGAGGATACTTGAGCTTCATTTGGTCCTCGCTCTCCCACGTGAACTCCAGTCCACGTCTTGAGTTCCAACGAACCCTCACAATCGGGATACGACTATGTTTACGCTCCTTGACCTCTTGATCCATGATCTCAATAGGTTCTTCGACAAACTGTAACTTGTCGTCAATCTTGAGCTATTGAAATGGCAGAAACAGTGTTTCATCAGACAAACACTTCTTCAATTGCGAAATATGGAAGACATCGTGAACATTACCCAACTCAGCAGGTAACTCAAGCTTGTAGGCCACTTTACTGATCCACTCCAGGATTTTAAATGGCCCAACGTAACGCGGATTAAGCTTGCCGCGCTTTCCAAAGCGTACGACACCCTTCCATGGCAAAACTTTCAACATAACCTGATCACCTACAGCGAACTCTAACGGTTTCCTACGCTTGTCAGTGTAGCTTTTCTGACGATCACATGCAGCTGCCATACGGTTCCTTATCTAAACAATCTTTTTTGATGTTTCAAGCACAAGTTCAGGACCCGTGATCTGGCTGTCACCCACCTCAGCCCAACAAATAGGAGAATGGCACTTTCGCCCGTACAGTGCCTCGAATGGAGCTGCCTGAATACTAGTGTGGTAGCTGTTGTTGTATGACAACTCTATCGACGGCAAACGTCTCTCCCAGCCTTTGCCAAAGTCGATCACACATGCCCGAAGCATGTCTTCAAGTGTCTGGATGGTGTGCTCACTCTGACCATCCATCTGTGGGTGATAAGCAGTACTCATATCGAGACGTGAACCGAATGATTTATGCATCAACTGCCATAAATCGGAAATGATACGTGGGTCTCGATCTGAGTTGATAGAAGTTGGCACCCCGTGCCTAGAAACCACCTCTTTAAGATAAACCGCTACAAGCTGTGAGAACTTATCCGTTTCCTTGATCGCTAGAAAATGCGCTGACTTCATGAGACGATAAACAATCACCCAAATAGTATCGTTTCCGGCCTGAGTTCTCGGTAAACCTGTGATGAAATCCATAGCAATTTGCTCCCATTTCCACATAGGTATCTTCGGTTGCTGAAGTAGGCCCGAGGGTTTCTGATACTCCACTTTGACTTTAGTACAAGTCAAACATTTACTCACGTATGTCGCTATGTGAGCCTTCATCTTTGGCCACCAATACATAACCATGAGATCCTGATACATTTTATCTGAGTCCGGGTGAATAGAATAGCGAGACTTGTGCGCTTTGTCCATCACAAGCTCTCTAAGATTGCCATACAAAGGAACCCATACTCGTTCCATGAAATAATGAATGCCGTCAGATCTCTCCACAAGTTGTTTCTCCATGCCTCGCAAGTATTCAGCCTAGATGTTTTCTTCTTTCAATGCCTCAATCTGAGTGGAACGAATCTGATCAGGTAAACTAGAGTGAATAGTAAGCTGCAGAGCGCGAACGCGCTTAGGCCTCGTCTCCTTTCGGCTAAGTGCATCAGCTACGACGTTAGCTTTACCTGGGTGATACCTGATGACGCAATCGTAGTCATTCAAAAGTTCTATCCAGTGACGCTGCCGCATATTCAATTCCTTCTGGTTGAAAATATGCTGGAGACTCCTGTGATCGGTGTAGATAGTGCATTTTGTACCATACAGATAATGCCTCCAAATCTTCAACGCAAAAACCATAGCCCCTAACTTCAAGTTGTGAGTCGTGTAATTCTTCTCATGTACCTTCAACTGTCGAGAAGCGTAAGCTATCATATTGTTGCGTTGCATCAGCACGCAACCGAGACCCTGTAAAGAAGCATAAGAATAAACCACAAAATCCTCAGTGCCTTCAGGTAGAGACAAGATCGGCGCGCTACAGAGTTTCTGCTTCAAAAGTTGGAAAGCGTCTTCTTGCTTCGTTCCCCAAGAGTAAACAACATTCTTCTGCGTCAAGGAGGTAAGGGGTTGAGCGATCTTCGAGAAATCTTGAATAAACCGACGATAGTATCCCGCTAGACCAAGAAATTGTCGCACCTCCGAAGGATTCTTCGGTGCTGCCCAATTCCTAATTGCATCAATCTTAGCAGGATCCACATGTATTCCCATTTTGTTAACAATGTGGCCAAGAAAGTGCACTTCCCGAATCCAGAAATCACAATTAGAGAACTTCGCGTAAAGCTGCTCCTTCCTCAGGAGCTCTAAATTGAGACGTAAATGTCGCTCGTGGTCCTCCTTGCTCTTGGAGTAGATCAAAATGTCGTCGACGAAAACAATAACAAAATCGTTGAGATACGGCTTGCACACGCGATTCATGAGATCCATGAAGACCGCTGGTGCATTAGTCAACCCAAACGGCATAACCAAAAACTCATAGTGGCCATACCGTTTCCAAAAATCCATTTTGGGAACATCCTCCTCGCGGACTCGTACCTGATGGTAGCCCGACCTTAAGTTAATCTTAGAATAAAAACTTGACCTTTGCAACTGGTCAGACAGATCGTCGATACGTGGTAGAGGATTAACGTTCTTGACGGTTACCTTGTTGAGTTCACGATAATCTATACACATCTGAAAGGACCCATCCTTCTTCTTCAAAAACAGCACTGGGGCTCCCCAAGGCGAAGAGCTGGGTCGGATAAAACCCCTATCCAACAGCTCTTGGAGTTGATTCGACAACTCCTGTAACTCTCCTGGCGGAAGACGATAAGGAGCACAAGCAATCAGGGCTACTCCTGGTGCGAGGTCAATCTGAAATTACACCTGACAATGTGGAGGTAAACCAGGGAGTTCTTCAGGAAACACACTAGGAAACTCACGAACAGCTGGTAGGTCCTCGATCCTTTTCTCATTAGACTACGAATCAGTAATAAGAGCTAAAATTGTAGGGTAGCCCTTACGCAAACACTTCTGAGCCTTCATAGCTGAGATAATACTAACCATAGCGCCACTACGATGACCCTGAACCGATAAAGATTCTCCGCTAGGGAGAGGAATGCACACGATTTTCTCCTTACAGAGAATTTCCGCCCGGTGCTTGGACAACCAGTCCATGCCAATAACCACATCAAAACTTCCAAGAGTAATCGGGACTAGGTCATTGTCGAACACTTGACCCATAAGATCGAGTTTGCACCCAACAAGAACATGTGAAGCTTTAATCGATTTACCATCAGCTAGCTCTACTATATGTTTAGTTACAAGTGGTGTAGGACTCAATCCTAACTGACGACTAAACCCCAAGGATACATAACTCCAATCGGCACCAGCGTCGAATAAAACAGAGGCAAATAAATCATTTATCGAAAACCTACCAGTCACCACGTTGCCATCATTTCTGCCTTCTCCAGCTCCAATAGTGAACACCCTCCCGTGCTCACCATTTCCCCCATTGCCCCGGTTGTTGTTTCCGTTGTTATTGTTCCCAATGTTATTGCCACCAGCATTCTAATTTAGTTGAGGGCAGTCTCGCCTGATGTGACCCTCGGCTCCACACTGAAAGCATCCCTTACGATTTCCACGGTTTTGCTGGGGTTGTTGCCTTTCCTGCTGCTGAGGCTGTTGCTGCTGTGGGGTGTGCTACTGCTGCTGATTCGGAAGGGAAACCCTACAATCCCTGGCCATATGCCCCACTTTGTTACACCTGTGACATACTCAGGTACACGGTCCCCGATGGTGATAGTTGCACTTATTGCACTTTGGTAGCTTTCCCGCATAAGAGCCCTGACCCGAACTGTTGCCCTGGATTTGATTAACGGAGGACTGATGAAGCTGCGATTGCTGTTATTGTCTGGCCACTTCTGTGATTGATTCGTGTTCGACCCGTTATCTACATCATTCCATTTCCGCTTGCTATCAGTAGCGGGCGTAGTAGCTGTGGTTGCAGCAGCAGTAGTGGCAGAAACACGCGGTGGTAGCGAGCCACGCTCCACCTCCTGATCGGTGATTTTGTGAGCCAAACGGATAATCTGAGGTAAATTATCGAGGTTCACTGCAGTAACGAAGCCCTTAACCTGCGGGGCTAATCCCTTGAGATACAACTCGATTCTTTGGTGTGGAGGTCGTGACAAGTTAGGACACAGAATTGCTAGTTCATGAGATCTTTTCGTGAACGCCTCGATCTCCGACCCCACCATCTTCAGATCATAATACTCATTCTCCAGTTTCTGAATCTCATCACGAGGACAATACTCCTCCCTCATCAACTCCTTAAAATCGTCCCAAGTAGTGGCGTTCGCCATCTCATTACCCAACATCTGAACCTGGGCATTCCACCAAGTCAAGGCACCGTCCTCGAGCGTTCCTGAAGCATATTTCACCCGGTCCCCCATGGGACAGTTACACATAGCAAATACAGATTCGGCCTTCTCAAACCAATGCAAGAGTCCCACAGCTCCTTCAGTCCCACTGAAGGTCTGTGGCTTACAATCCATGAAGGTCTTAAACGCGCAGGCGGGTGGATTGTTTTGATTCGCAAGTTGACCTAAAATGAAAGAACGTACAACACACAAGTAAGATTCGAGTATACGACATAAGGATAAAGAGCATTTGGCACATATCGTACCATCCTGGTAAGCCGCTAGGGCTTCAGCCACACGTGTGTTAATCAAGTTGGTTAATTCGGCCTGAGTCATAGCAATGTGGCCGCGTCCATGGCCTCGTCCACTCATGTTTCTAAACAAGAAGAGGGAAATATTTAAAATGCAAGTACAAGTAGGAGTCAAGCATTACTATGATCTCCACAGATTACCGGGTTCTAACATAACGTCATTTAACAGAGCAGAACCCCCTTTACACTTGTCGAGTTTCAATGGGACTCACATGCACCCCACATTATTATTATGTGTGCACCCATAATAATAATCCAATTTGCATGTTTATCTCAGCTCCTCTAAATTCGTGTTAAAAGGTTCCCCAAATTCGAGCAATAAGACAGATGACACCACACCATAGATCATGAAAGTTCAAGAAGTTCCACACATAACATGGGTTGGTAACATAGAAACTCATACTGTAGTGCCAAGTGTGTATTCACGTGTGATGTTATTCATAAGCAAACACTAAATAAGCTATGCAATAGTAAACAAGAGATGAACCTTGCAATCTTGAGCCGAGTGTCATGGTCGATTTCGGATCTGTTCGGTTATAGTCTGGTTTTATGAAAACATTATAAAACCAAGTTCACTATAACCAGTGGCTCTGATACCAAACTGTCACACCCCCAAAATACCACCTAGGGAATGTCCCTGTTAGGCGTGTGACGTACCAACAACGAGCCACTAATTACATTGAACCCATACAAGTTTCAAAATAAAATCCTCAATTATTAACGAAAAATATCATTAACGAGTTTAAATGAAAACCAACATGTTCAGCAGAAGCAAATAGTAAACCAAAGTTATATTGTTCAAAACCAATGTATAATATTAATAATCAATCACATGAATCCCTCCAGTCGACCCATGACCACCCCAGCTACTCCAAACCGCAAGTTCCAAATCCAAAACATCTAAGGACCTGCGAGCATGCAACAAGTGTATCAGACAACGCTGGTGAGTTCACAGCTTTTTCGAAAACGTTAGTTACCAAATGTTTATTCCAGTTCATTAACAAATCCGCAGGTATTATTGATAATATCTCGATACCGAACAAGACGGCTCCTGATGTATGTTTTGCCCGTTCCCCAATGCTCCTATCAAAACACTGGGCATGACTGGGTCATTAGTTCACACTCGTCCTCTCCGGTACGGGGTGAGGGTGCCAAACCTAAGTAGCGCTACCAACTAATACCCGTTACCTCTCCGGTAACAAAAAGATGGGACTTAAGAGTGATAGAGTGAGATTATTATCCAATATTCCAGTTTTACCCAAAAGACTTATCCCTCCCCGGGATACCCACTGACTGTCCCAACCACCGGGACGCATGCTCAAGAGTAGTAAACTCACCTTGGTTTTGCTCAGTAAGACTAGTTAAGTGTTCAAGTTGCTCAAACCAAATCCTAACATAGTTACTAGCGACAGTCAGTTTTCTTAAACACTTAACGTAAGTCTTAACACATATCACACAAGTATCATTACTCACATTGTAATAATTCATCATATAATCTAACAGTATTATACATCATAATATTACGTGGAAGGTGTGGCATCCTCCAATAACAGTTCGTTCGCATGTCCACACGCGAGCATCATATAGCACATAACGCATCACACATAGATGGCCATAACTAGATCATGTCACACAAGTATTCAAAACCCAATCACACATAACCAGTCCATTAATCGGCCCAGTTAATACAACGCACTAATGTACGGCCCAATCCAGTTCCGGCCCAAACAGACCTTGTGGCTGCCCCCATCCGTAACAGTCATGCGGCCCAAATAATAGTGTGAAACCCAACTGAATTTATTACTTATTCCAATCAAAGGCACTTCACATTTTATTAGCCCAATCTAAAAATCAATCTATTAAATGTTTGGTTCAATATCGGATACTTTCCCACATAAAATTCGCAACCATTAATATTATTAAATCTGGTTTCAATGTAGATAAATCAATATGTTACCCCTAAGAGCAAGTAACAGTTCATGCGTACACCCTTGTTAACCGAATCGGATCAAGCAACTATTGTTAATTCAACAAATACTTGGTATCATTCTACTCGGAATTCATGGTTTACCCATAATAGTTTCCAGATTATAATATTAGTCAAACAATTTACATTCTTACATTCATGTCACAATTATATGTTGGGTTTTTCACATGTTTATCAAAGTATTTTATCCATATAAAATAAAAGCGCAGCGGAAATAATTAATTTAAAACATGTTACTTACTAGATATAAAACTCATTTTATATGTAAAACCCAATCCCGGATCCATATACGAACATGCATGCTATCAAAATAAAACACAACCATAGAGTGTTTAGAATACTACCTTCCAAGGAGTAAAGGACATGAAGATGATGATGATTCTTGAACGGTTGCCTTCAAGTGTAGAAGACCTCAAGCTTGTATACCCCAAGCCTTCCAACAAACACCTTGTGTTTAGCTAGGATTTCTACACTTATGAACTCACTAAAATTCCATCAAGATCAACCATGTTTGGCCGAAAATATGAGAGGAGGTTGTGGAGTTCTTGCACTTGATTTATGAACTTGAAACCCTCTCTTGATCAATCACACCTTTGCCGATTTTTAGAGAGTATTTCTACAAGTCTTATACTTGAAAAATCATCTCCTAAATTGGCACACCTTTGGCCGAAAATTGTAGAGAGTTTACTAGTTCTTCTCAAGTTCATCTCCTTTGTAAAATGATCTTACAAAAGTATATAAAAGTATGAGAAAAGTTAGCCACCTCAAACACCCAATGAATGAGCCTTTAACACATGCATATGCATGTAAGATGATTGGACCAAAGCATTTAGGGAAGACCACCCAATCAAGATACATGCAAATGCATGAAATATTATTGGACCAACAATTTTTGCGAAGACCCCATGGGGGGGGGGGGTGGCGGCCTAGACTTTTATAAAAAAAAATCCAATTTTCTTTTAAATAATATAAGTCTTACATATATATATTTTATAACTTTTATAAAATATAACATCATATGTTATAAGACTTATGCTATTTTTATTATGTTATTTAACCAATTAAATAACAAAACAAAATACTCTCTCAAATCAAATTATCCATATAATTTATTAGTTTGTCAAGTGCAATTATTTAGAAAACCAATTTCTAAATATTGTAAGTGTTAATATTTATTTGTTTGATCATATCACAAATAAATATTCTAAGTGTTTGTCTAGCTTGTATTTGGGTATGACTCGACTTGGATCATAACATACTAGCCACATCAATTTAATATGTGTCTTGGGCATATAGAGTCCAACAATCTCCCACTTGCACAAGATACATAGAAGATTGACGCAAGCAGTAAATGATGCCTAACTACGGTTTACTACCCCCAATACATATGACTATATTTGCGATTCAATAACATCATCCCCTTCAAGTCCCTTACTTGAAATGATTTAGGTGAATCTATCATTTATCCTTTCGTTACAGATGTCATGTCAAATCCAGAGACACAGAGTGATCGCTCTCTGTTGATTTAACTTTAACAAGCCTTAGACATCTTACCCTCAACAAATAAGAGGAACGAATCCCAACTTGACTACACACGTCTCTCACAATCACCTTGTACCACACCTGAGCTTAGCCTTATGTACTGTCATATTACTGATAGCGAAGAAATAAGTTAAGGTACAATATTTGGTGAATATCAAGACCCAATATGTATCTCAGGTCTAAGGATACTATGATATTCTCCTTTACTCAAATTTACTTATGATCAATCACAGATGATTCCATGCAGTAATATTTGAGAGCGAGTCAGTCCAATATTTGTATCCCACAAATATCTATGAACTTTGGCAGCAACACTTTGCTCTATATTCATACATAATGAATATCCACCAATCCAAGTTCATAATAGTCTTACATTCATATTTGTTCCCGCAAGTATGATCGACTACGGACATTTAGAACTTATTCATGGATTTAAACATGCTAAAATTGGAACATAACTCAAAATACCATAAAGAGTTATAATAACAGTTGTTCCAATATCCAAATACAAAATAGATCAAATCCAATCACTAGAATATCGAAGTCCTAAGGCACAAGTATGACCCTTCATGCTTTGCCCGTTTAAGGAGCTTCGTAAGTGGATCCCCAATATTTTGATCAGTGTGAACTTTGCGAACACATATCATTTCCTTTATCAACTTCATCCCTTATGTAGTTGAAAATCCGCTCAATGTGCCTAGTCTTTTGATGTACACAAGGTGCCTTGATTTGAGCAATCGTACCATGGTTACCACAAAGATCCCTAGGGTCCTGAATGGTAGGGACTACCCCTAGATTGGCAATAATTCAAGTGGCAGATCCATATGAAATTTCTCGATGAATGAAGTGGCGATGTATTCTGATTCTGTAGTGGACAATGCTACCCTGATTGTGATCGAGAACCATCTCGATCAGTTTGGAAACTCATACCCATGTAACCCTTTACAACGAATTCCGAAACTCGCATCCCTGTAACCTTTTACAACGAGTTCTTTTCACTAGATCCATATATTAGAAATATATCCTTAGTCCTTCTAAGGTATTTCAATATATTTTTAACAGTCACCCAATGACCGTTACTCGCTGGTATCTTCTCGTCATGCTTAAAGCGCATAACTTGTCTGGTCTAGTGCATATCATTACATACATAATGAATCCTATAGCTGATGCATATGGAATTCCTTTCATTCTTTTCTGCTCATCCTTTGAGCTTGGACATTGAAACGCTTTCGATATTGTCCCCTTTTGAACAGGTACCAAACCTTTCATAAAGTTCTATATCTTGAATCTTTTCACGACTTCGTCAATGTATGCATTTTTGTTTAAACCTATCAAGCGCCTTGATCTATCCCTATGGATCTTTATTCCCAAAATATAGGCGACTTCACCAAAATCCTTAATAGAAAACAACTTCCAAGCCAGGCTTTCACACCTTCCATGGTTGGAATGTTATTTCCAAATAGTAGAATGTTATCAACATATAATACTAATAAAGTGATGATGCTCCCACTAGCCTTCTGATACACACAAGCTTCATCGACGTTCTTGATGAATCCATATTCCCTAACTTCTTCATCAAAACGGTGATTCCAACTTCTAGATGCTTGTTTCAATCCATAGATTGATTTATTTAACTTGCATACTTTGTCAGGATGTTTTGGATCGACAAAACCTTCAGGCTTAACTATATAGACATCTTCCTCAAGATATCCATTTAGGAAAGCCGTTTTGACATCCATTTGCCAAATCTCATAATCATATTATGCAGGTATGGCAAATAATATCCTTATATGACTTTAGCATCGCGACGGGCGAGAAGGTCTCATCATAATCAACACTTTGAGTTTGAATGAAACCTTTTGCTACAAGTCACGCTTTATAAGTATCCAAGTTTCCATGCATATTTGTTTTCTTCCTGAAAACCCACTTACTTCCAACTACTTTGGAGTTAAGAGATGACACAACCAATTCCCAAACTTGGTTGTCATACATGGATTGCATCTCTACGTTCATAGCCTCAAGCCATTTGTCGCAATCGGATTTTGACATTGAATCATGGTATGTGGTAGGTTCACCCGAATCTACCACGTAGCACCCATCCATGAAAAATCCATATCTTTCAGGTGGACTACTTATTCTACCAGATCTGCGAACGTTTTGTGTGTTCTGATCAATCTCTTGATCGTTTTCAACAACCTCTTGCTAGTATCAACCAAACGTGTATCGGCTTGTGGTTCTTGGTCCTCATCAAGTTCCACTGTTCTACTAGCTCCTTCCATAAGGAACTTAGCTTCCAAGAACTTAGCCTTTCGAGCAACAAATACTTTTTGCTCTGTTGGATCGTAGAACTAATATCCTATACCATCTTTAGGATAGCCTACGAAGATACACTTAGTGGATCAGACTTTCAATTTATTTGAGGTGTATAGCTTAACATAAGCTTTACAACCCCTTCCATTAAATATGATAATGATGGAACCCTTCCATGCCATATTTCAAAAGATGTCGTATCCACTTTCTTGGTTGGGACCATATGGGCCGTGGAGAGCAAAGCGTAACCCCAAAGTGATAGAGATGATGCGCTCCTAGCCATCATAGATCGAACCATATCCAAATAGAGTTCGATTCCCCCTCTATCGGAACGAAGAACTTTAATTGAGTTGATATTGAACTTCACCTTTTGAAGTCTTTGAACATTTCAAAACTTCTTCTATGTGTCAACCACAACTACTATAGTTGTCGGTAAAAGTAATGAAGTATTTTTCACCATTCCTAGTCATTGGCTTAAAAGGATCAAATACATTCGAATGTATGATACCTAATAAATCTTTTGCCCTTTCCCACTAAGGGATTACTTGGTCATTTTACCTTGTAAATAAGATTCGCATGTATCAAATGAACCAATTTCATTTGTTTCCAAAAGACAATTCTTTCGAAGTGTTTACATGCGACATCTGTTTATATGACCAAGGCGATAATGCCAAGGATAGGTTTTATTCAAATCCATTTTGAGTTTCTTGGTGATTGATTGGTACATTAAACTATCAAATGATATATTATATGAACCAATTCATAAATATCATTCGAAAGCATAGCTTTAAAGTAAAACATGTCATTCATCGAAATATAAATGTCATTGTTTACAAACTTTAAATCAAAACCATATTGTCTTATAAGGGAAACTTGAATAATGTTCCTAGTCAAACTAGGAGCATTCAAAACATTTTTAAAACAATTTCCAAACCATTTGAAAGTTTCAAAACTTAGTCTCCTTTCTTGTAATGCTTATTTCTTTTGAACTCTTGCAACGAATTGCAAAACATGAGTTCCACATCCGGTATCTAATACCCATGTGTTTGGAGAAATGTCATTAAGGTCAATATGTATCATTAAGATTGTACCTGAGGTTTGCCTAGCATCCCTCTTGTTTTTCAACTCTTTGAGATAGGTTGGACAATTCCTATTTAAATGCCCTATCTCACCACACTCAAAGCATGGATCGTTCATGGCAACTTTTGCCTTCTTCTCTTTTGGTTTCGGTGGTTTCGCTTTAGTCTTTCTAATCATTTCCCTTTGAATTACCCGTTTCCATTTTCAACATTTGCTTTGGTGTCGGGGTGATGCCCTTTCTAGTTGCCACCCTCATTGATCGTTAGAATGGATAAAGCCCTTTTACCCATATTGAGCCTTTCGAGGTGATTAATGTGGCTTTTTCATCTTAAAGACTTAAGATGAGACCGATTGGGTTTCCTCCATTCGACATGCATGAAGCGCCCGAAGCATTCTACCCTTGCATATTTTAGGAACATTTCCTTCAATTGGGTAATCATGTCATATGCTCATGATGTTCAAAATCCTTTTGAATCTCGGGAATCATAATTCCTAAAATGAGGCAAGAGGCTTGCATAGTATTCTCGATATACTTAATCCAATCGTTATAGGCATCCTTA
Organism: Helianthus tuberosus; assembly: GCA_030545235.1. Classification (NCBI taxonomy): domain Eukaryota; kingdom Viridiplantae; phylum Streptophyta; class Magnoliopsida; order Asterales; family Asteraceae; genus Helianthus; species Helianthus tuberosus. The sequence goes on along the minus strand of CM060420.1, from coordinate 21,102,064 downwards.
TCTTCCATAAGATGTTCATTGGGATTAGGATCGTTCAACAATGATAGGTTACGGACGGTTTTTGGTAATATTGTTAGCGGCCATCTACAAAATTTTACAAAGTTCAATTTTAGTATTTTCGATATTATTATATTTTAATTATTAATACCCTTTTTATGTCTCACAGACAATTAATAATTAAAATCTAGAATCCAACGTTACATTTAAATATTGGTTAGGTGACCTTTATCACTCTATTTAAATTAACAAGGTAGTCAACGTTTGACAATTGCAACTCTTTGCAATTTCTAGCCATATGGGATCGGTTAAACATCTTTATGTTTAGTTGGCATGTTTAATCCCATCAACACCTTTGTTCCCCATGCTTCGGTGACCCTAAGTTCATGGTTTCCAAATCAAGTCGTCCAACTTACACACACGTGTGAGTTTATTCACATAAGTGGTTAGGTGACCTTTATCCCACAAACATGGTAAACACCTCGAATATACATGTTCCCTCAAATGTGGTTAGGTGACCTTTATCCCACAAAAGAGTTCCCAAGTGATTCGAGTGTTTTATAAAAGGATGGTGTTTGACTTGTTTTATAAAAGGGATTTTGAGTTTTCAAAATTCTAGTTTAGAAAACTTTATGTACCATACATTTGCATGCATTCAAATCCTTGGTACTTTAGTGAAAATCAATTTTCAAGGTTCTTTTTTATAAAACCCATTTTATTATAAAATCATTAATTTTTTAATAACCTTTTATTAACCAATTTTAATGATTTTTTCAAAGAACCATTTTTAAGCTTTGTTGTTGATTATTAGTTTGTTAAGCATGCATATCCAAATATCATCAAACAACAAAATAAACAACCACACAAGCATAACACATATATCAATAGGTGCAAAACCATAGCCAACTATTTTGACCACACTTGTTAGCCGAAACAAGTGTGCCAAATGGTCCTTCCTAAAGGGTGAATATTGACACAAATAATGTGTCGTTGAACTCCCACTTGATCCCGCATCCAAATGCTTCAAGTCTCCTTTTTGTGTTGTGATTTCCCTACCTTCTTTGAGCTTCCAAAAGTCTTTTATTTTCATCTCCAAACTCCTTTGGACTTCAAAAATGTGTTTTGGTTATCGGGTTAAAATCCCGTTGAGAACGATGAAGTTCTTTGGACCGAATATTATGTTCCAAACCAAAACCGCATTTTTGTGTGCATCTTCTTTTACAAAATATATCCTAATACATTTTTTCTAGTAAAATAAAATGCACCTAATCTATTTATTTTACATACCAAATGAAAATAAATAAATTACATATCTTACAAATGGAAGAACAAAATTAATAATTATTACAACCCATTGAAATAATTAAATATAAATCACAAACACAAATATTCAACAATATTCACACAAGGTCATGGCTAGGTTATGAACACCAAAATATATATATCCAAATATATAAAATTCAAGAAGCAAAAATGGTTCCCTTTTTTGTAACCCATTTTCGGCCAAGAATGAAAAACCGAAAAAGTGGGTTTTTGTCCAAACAAAACAATCATCCAAATGAAATAATTTTTCAAGATTCATTTATGCATGTAAGAATATAATCTTGAAAAACAAAGGGATAACCATAGTGTAAATTTCGGCCATAGGGTTTTACCCAAACCCAAAACCCGAAAATTTCATATCCTATGAAGCATGCACTCATATAAGCGGCTCTGATACCACTGTTAGGTTTTTCACATGTTTATCAAAGTATTTTATCCATATAAAATAAAAGCGCAGCGGAAATAATTAATTTAAAACATGTTACTTACTAGATATAAAACTCATTATATATGTAAAACCCAATCCCGGATCCATATACGAACATGCATGCTATCAAAATAAAACACAACCATAGAGTGTTTAGAATACTACCTTCCAAAGAGTAAAGGACATGAAGATGATGATGATTCTTGAACGGTTGCCTTCAAGTGTAGAAGACCTCAAGCTTGTATACCCCAAGCCTTCCAACAAACACCTTGTGTTTAGCTAGGATTTCTACGCTTATGAACTCACTAAAATTCCATCAAGATCAACCATGTTTGGCCGAAAATATGAGAGGAGGTTGTGGAGTTCTTGCACTTGATTTATGAACTTGAAACCCTCTCTTGATCAATCACACCTTTGCCGATTTTTAGAGAGTATTTCTACAAGTCTTATACTTGAAAAATCATCTCCTAAATTGGCACACCTTTGGCCGAAAATTGTAGAGAGTTTACTAGTTCTTCTCAAGTTCATCTCCTTTGTAAAATGATCTTACAAAAGTATATAAAAGAATGAGAGAAGTTAGCCACCTCAAACACCCAATGAATGAGCCTATAACACATGCATATGCATGTAAGATGATTGGACCAAAGCATTTAGGGAAGACCACCCAATCAAGATACATGCAAATGCATGAAATATTATTGGACCAACAATTTTTGGGAAGACCCCATGGGGGGGGGGGGGGTGGCGGCCTAGACTTTTATAAAAAAAATCCAATTTTCTATTAAATAATATAAGTCTTATATATATATATTTTATAACTTTTATAAAATATAACATCATATGTTATAAGACTTATGCTATTTTTATTATGTTATTTAACCAATTAAATAACAAAACAAAATACTCTCTCAAATCAAATTATCCATATAATTTATTAGTTTGTCAAGTGCAATTATTTAGAAAACCAATTTCTAAATATTGTAAGTGTTAATATTTATTTGTTTGATCATATCACAAATAAATATTCTAAGTGTTTGTCTAGATTGTATTTGGGTATGACTCGACTTGGATCATAACGTACTAGCCACATCAATTTAATATGTGTCTTGGGCATACAGAGTCCAACATTATAATTATTCAATCAGGTTAACCAATACCAAATCCTATAGTATTAATCGCTGAACTAATAAACTTCACGATTATTCCAACAATTCGATGCGTGAAAACTATCATATAATCACACACAATCATTGATTAGCATGAATCTTGAAACAACAATCTGATGATTAACATAAATCATCATCACATTGAATCCCCTAATCATAAGCACTTTAATTAACATAACACTCTCCATATTCGATCCATATACATTAACAGTTTCATGTTATCACTTTGTCATGCAACATATTCATTCTATAATCTATACATCTAACATGTAACACTGATCACACACAATCATTAACACTTAATAGTTAACACAATTATGGGTTTACTAACCGGTAAGTTGATCAAACAGGATGATGTCTCGAGAGGGGGGGGGGTTAGTCTACTACCGTCGCGAATAGGGGAGAGGTGAAAAGATTAGGGTTTGCAAATATTCAATTACCCTTAAACAACTCTACGTAAACAAGATATAGAGAAGATGGGCTCGGTTTAGTTGAGTGGGCTTGCGAGACCGGGCCTAGGATAACAAGGATACAAAGTGGGTTTACTAGCTACAAGATCCTAATAAACACATTCAAAGTCCATGAGGAGTGGGCTGCCCAAACATAAGTCTGATATGATTTCATGTGCAAGCATGCGGCCCAACACATGTAATTTAACCGAGTCATCACAAACGTCTAAATTTAACAGAGTTAAGATCCCAATATAAAACGTTTCTTACCTTGAAAGTTCGGGTTGTCACATTTTGGCCGAAGCTATATCAAATGCATGCTTTACACAAAACAGGTCTATCATTAACAAGAGACATCAGAAAAATCCATATAACATTATCAACCAAAGGATCCCAAGCATCATTTTTTTACACACCTTCGGTTGTAATTGTTTTGTCTTTAATGATTTTGTTAGTCTATAAAAGTTTGACAGAAAAGCAGAAAAACAGGATTTTTTCTTGGTTATTCATTGTCTTCCAAAACTTATAGAGTATTTCTTTTAAACACAAGGATAACAAGAGAAAGCTTATATTTTCTTTTGATGATTCATCAGAAACCAATATTTTTTATGAAGTTTTACAAAATATAAGCTTGTTAAAACAACCTGAAAATTCTGAAGATCTTCTTAACAAGCTAACTGAAGAACTTTTAGAAGATGACCATATGCTAAACATATCAAACAAAAAAATGTCATGTACTAACCCTGCAGATGATCTAGAACCTCCATCAGAAAATATACAAAATGATCAGAATTCTGGTCTCTTAGCAGAAAATGAAATTGAACAACAAGAATTCTGATCCTCTTGACAACACTGAGGTCATAGATCAGGCGGAAGCTTTAAATCCATCAGGAAGTACAAGTTCACATAACAACTTGAGATGGATTAGGGGACACTCACTAGCTGACATCATTGGTGACCCTGAAGAAGGTGTTAAGATGATCTGCCATAGCACATAAATGTCTTTGTGCTGGATTTTTAAGCATAATGGAGCCGAAGTCTGTCAAGGAAGCGCTGAATGACTCAGATTGGATCCAAGCAATGCAAGAAGAGCTTGACCAATTTGAAAAGAGTCATGTGTGGGATCTGGTACCCAAACCAACTAACAAATCTGTAATTGGTTCTAAATGGGTATTCAGAAACAAATCTGATGAACAAGGCATCATAACAAGGAATAAGGCTAGGCTGGTGGTCAAAGGTTATTGTTAATAAGAAGGCATACACTATGATGAAACCTTTGCACCAGTGGCTAAGCTTGAAGCTGTAAAAATATTCCTGGCTTATGCTGCCTCACATAATATAAATGTTTATCAGATGGATGTCAAGTCTGCATTTCTGAATGGTGAAATTGAAGAAGCAGTGTATGTGCATTAATCAGAAGGCTTTGTTGATCCTCAATTTGCAAATCATACTTACAAACTAAGGCCTTGTATGGGTTGAAGAAAGCTCCAAGAGCATGGTATGAAACATTATTAAACTTCTTAATCAATTCTGGCTTCACAAAAGGTGCAATTGATACAACCCCCATTCTCAAATCACACAAGGGGCACACACTGCTGGTCCAAATCTATGTTGATGACAAAATATTTGGATCCGCAAATGACAAATTCTGTAAAAAGTTTGAAAAACTTATGACCAATCATTTTGAAATGAGCATGATGGGTGAATTAACCTTTTTCCTTGGTTTACAAGTTAAACAACAAAGTGATGGCATATTCTTGAGTCAATCAAAATATGTCAGAACTATTTTGAAAAAGTATTCACTAGAAAACTGCTCATCTTCAAAAACTCCAATGGCCATAGGAAACAAACTAGAGTCTGATGTTGAAGGAATGCCTGTAGATATAAAACGTTATAGGGGAATGATAGGATCTTTTCTATATCTAACAGCCAGTAGAACAGGCATAATGTTTTCCACTCGTTTTCTGGCAAGGTATCAATGCAATCCTAAAGAGTCCCATTTAAATGTTGTCCTAAAAGGAACATCAAATCTTGGCCTATGGTATCCTAAAAACACAAATTTAGAATTAATTGCATATACAGATGCAGATCATGCATGATGCAAACTTGATAGAAAAAGCACATCTGGTGTCTGTCAAATTGTGGAAGAAAAATTAGTATGTTGGGCAAGCAAAAAGCAAAACTGTGTTGCCACATCCACAACATAATCAGAATATGTAGTAGCAGCAAGCTGTTGTTCACAAGTTCTGTGGATGCAAACTCAATTAAGAGATTATGGAGTGAATCTGACAAAAATTCCAATCTTGTGTAATTCTATGAGTGACATTGCAATAACATCAAACCTAGTGCATCACTCAAGAACAAAACACATTAATGTCAGATACCACTTCATAAAGGATCATGTTGAAAAAGGTAACATAGAAATGTATTTTGTCTCAACAGAAAAACAATTTGCTGATATTTTCACTAAACCTTTAGATGAAAATATACACAATTTTTTAATCAACAAGTTGGGAATGGTCAATATGCAAATTGAACAAAAAGAAACTGTGTCAAAAATGAAGAAAAATATGATATACAAACATCTGATTAGATTTCTGGTGAAAACTCTGATGATCTATCAGAAAATTCACAAGTCACCAGAAGTTGACCAAGTCAACAAAATTTCTGATGAAACTTAAGATATCATATTTTTCTTTATCTTTTCACATGCATGAAAATAGTTCATATGTAATCATCATTTCTCATTGATTTTGTAAATTTTATTCGTTTATATCTATACTCCTTATTTTTCTTTCATTTTCTTTATTTTCCAAATACAAATTTATCTCTTTAGACTTGGGTAGTTACAAATTTTATCTCTTCGGACTAGGGTTGATAACGTCATGGATAGAAAATTTCTGGGAACTCGTTAATGGCAGTTAGCTCCCTCTCCTTCATTCATTACACCTCATCAATATCAAGGAGATAGAAATGACATCTGGGTAGATAATCATGATAATTATCAGAATATGGCCGCGTAAACCATTAATGCAGGAGATTTTATCTCATTTGTTCTCATTGCCTTTTGAAAGAAAATTAAATAACAAAGAAAATACAGATAGTAAATCTAAAGTAGGTAGATAACATTTAATACAAACTTAACTTTACTATAAATGTCTACCACTTTAAGCTAAGTCAGTCACTTTCATCCGAAAAACCCTAGAAAACTTTTCATCTTCTTCATACCTTTTTCACCAAAAATGGCAAGGATTCACCCTAATTTCTTTCCACTACCATACCATCCTTATCACAATCTTAGGATTAGTACTAACTTTGAGGGTCCAGCATGTGACACCCGGCTTTTCAGGCCATACCGTACAATTGTAACACGTGTTATGAATAGATAACAGGGCTGTATTTGATTGGTTATGATGTTTATATGTGAAATTTAATGAGTTGGTGAAATTAAACTTTGATAAAAATCATGTTGGCAATGGTAAGATAAACACTTATCGCGTAACGGTTAAAATGTGAAACGAACGTCGGTGACCACCCGATCAGTGTTAAAATCCTAAAAATAGTCTGTTATGATTAGAATAATAATTTAATCATATCCGTGTGGAAAATAATTTAAAACGCTAAGAAACTCTGTTTTTCGAGTTTGAGCACGTACCGCGCGATACTGCGCGAATTAGACAAAATACTGTCAACGCAGCCAGTCAAGACATCTGGTAATTATTTCGGTAATAATTTTGAGTGATTACTTTTATAGAATGATAAAAATAATTTAAAACGCACTAAAACGGGATTAAAACGCTAGATAAAATACCTGGTATCTAGTAAAATACGTGTTTTATTCATTAATCTACATATGTATATGTATATATACACAATTTATGTGTGTGTATAAGAGAGAGAATGAGAGTTGGCGGCCCAAGTTGGTGCCACCACATCTTGGAAATGTGAAAAAATGCCAAGTGGTACTTGTGTCATAAGTTTAATCATCACAACTCTTTAAACACTAAATCTTTGTCATTTCATGATCAAACAAGCTCTCTCTCCCTCTAGAACACCTCAGGGCCGAAACCTCCTATACATACACACATTTAAAAAAATTTCAATCTTTCCATGAAGAATCAAGAGCTTTCCAAGATGATTTGAAGCTAAAATGGGTGTTTGGAAGTGATTTCAAGCAAGATTCAAGCAAGAACAACCTTCATATCATCATCTTTTCTCAAAAACCCATTTAAAAATGTTGAAGGTATAAACTTGTTTTTAAATCATATTCTTGATTCTTATGTGATGTTGGAGATGTTAGATGGTTTCTCTTGAACTTGGATGAATCACAAAACTTGTGTTTAACAAAGAATGAGATTTTAATCAATGTAAAAGTGAGTGTATATATGTGTGTATATATGGCCGAAAATTTATGGTCATGTGTGTGTTAAGTTGTGTTTTGATTTCTTGTTCTTGATTGATTTGAGTTGATTTTGTAAAATGGTTTCATGCATGTGATTAAAAAGGAGTCATAGAAGAAAGTTCTTAAAAGATTCTAGTGATTTGAGATGAAAGTGATGTAAAGTGAATTTTTGGAAGTTCATGTGTGTGTGTGTGTCGTATATATATGTATATACCAAGTTTTGTCACATGTAAATAAAAGAAGAAATGTTTGCATTTATGTGAAAATGATTTAATGATAATGAAATGAATATGCTTTGATTTAGATGAACATGATATAAATATGGTCTTTGAATGCATTTAAGGTCATGTTGAATGATGATGTTATGATAGATGCATATACTTAGACATGCATGATGATAAATGTTTATAAAAAGGTTATTTGAGTATGATTTAATAAAAAACAGTTTTGAACAGATTATAAATAGAAAAATAAAGTTATTTTAAAGTGTTTAGTGACATATAACTTTGTCATAATGTTTGCTAGATTTGCATGTTGTACATGGTGCATTAAAGGGTGTAAAATACGTGAAATCGCAAGATTTATGTGACTTATACAAAAACTGGACTAATATGATTATAACCACTATTTTAATCAGTAAATAAAATATATTGTGTTAAAATATCAAGTTTTTTCGAGTTGGGGTGGTTATAGTAACGTTTAACGCAAAACTATGCGTTAAAACGGTAAAAAAACGGCTTTTCAAGTGATTTTTGCAAAACTGATTTAGATCAGTAAATAAACTGATGTTTTTGGTTTTAAAATAAGAATTCTAACTAATTTTAAGTTTACTTGGTGTTTGGTTGGTCGTACGTGACTTTCGACGCCAGAAATCGTTACCGAATCGCTAAAACAGGCATTTTTCAGTATACACAAGTATGGGTAAAATTTTGGGTAAACTATATGTATTAAAATGTGTTATGTTATTTAAGCATGAGAATATGAAAATATGTTAAGTTTTAACATGATTTTAAAGATTTTGATTATGCATGTACATTTGTGCGTTTTGTGCGGTAGAAAAGGTAAAAATCACGTTAAATGTGTGACTTGTTTGTCGAGCATGAAATTTGATACATATGAGATATTTTATGTATATTTTCTTTAAAAATGACAAAATAGATAAGTTAACAAGATTTCGTGTGTTTTGATGATAATTTATGTGAACGTTTATGTATATATATATATATATATATATATATATATATATATATATATATATATATATATATATATATTACGACGCGCAAATCATGGATATATTGCGTATAAACTGGAGTGTTAACGGATTTAGACAATAATGGTCACCAATAAAATCGTTCAAATCGCAAAATCATAAATATATATATATATATATATGGACTCATATATATATTAACGTGCCAACATAATAAAAAATGATAACTTTTCGAGAAAACCTCAAAGTTATGTGATAATTATATGAAACAGAGAAACTTAGAATCTTTGTGTTATGTGTATTGATTTAAAATCGTTCCTATATATATATGTTAGGACGTGTAGCAATCAATCTCTGGGATTGCATTATTTAAAATGCACACCCAAAGGTGAGTGTCACTAAACCCCTCTTTTTACTGCTTTGTATATATTTTGGGGGTAGAACATGCCAATAAAAGAGTTTAATAATATTTTCGGATTAAAATATACCTTTTAATATAAAATATATATTTTCGTTGAAAATATATGAGGTTTGATAAATCATACGTTTCGAGATAAAACGTTTTTTATGAATGAATGTTTGGAGGAAATTTGGATGGTACGGTGTTTCCGAGGAGAAACAGACCGTAAAGTTGGGACGGATGCCAGCCTGGTCTCAAGGGAGGGGATCAGGGGATTCGTACAACATCGTGTATTAAATTGTCATATTAGTAGGATATATATATTGTACGTGAGACATACATCATATTGTTCTCAAAGAGGACCCTGCGCCTATGATGTCGTTTAATCATTTAAGTATTGCACGTGATGAATTGTTGGTAGATCTCTCGGGTTGACAACCCCGTCGTGACTGGTCGCCCCGTATCAAGTCAAACGACGAATTTAATTTTTGTTTATTGTCTAGCTTTGATTATCCCTGCATGGTTAATATATAGTTTCTATCGCCTAGCTAACATACGAGTCTGAAAATTTACGCAATAATTTATTATACAAACCCTGGGTAATAACTATATTGTCGAGTTCTTGAACTGCGACGGATGACCCATGGATTTTATTAAGGAAGTAAAACGGACTTCCTAAAAATTATCTGGATGTTTTAAAATAAACACATAATCAGAAAGTTTTCCTTTGGAATGAATTGTTTGTACGAGAATATGTGAACTCACCTTCCTTTGTGTTGACACTTGATTTTAACGTGTTCTACAAGTACTTGAGTTCGGCTTCGGGAATCATGACATATCTTGTGTTCGAATGATGCATGTTGTTTTGTTTGAAAATGTTGGACAACTTTTAAACTTTCTGGGACGTATATAATAAGATCCGAGAGGATCAAGGACAACTTAACTATGTGGTTGTGTCGTGTCTTAAAACGTAATGTTTAAATAACTTATGTTTAAAATATACTAAAATGTCCAACAATTAAATGCATTGATCGACAAGATATAAATGGGCACCAAATTCCGTCACCACTACGTTTTATATTCCGCTATGATGTTTTTGGGGTGTGACAGAAGTTGATATTAGAGCCATTGGTTTTTAGCGAACTAGATGTTTTCGGAGGAAAACACTAGACTTCAACTGGAGAATTTTGAAATATAAAGTCCAAAATTCTCAAAGCCAAGAATTTTAAATAAACATAGAAAAATTTTATCAAGTATGAAAACCCTATGTGTTTATGTGCATACGTGATTTTCTGTTTATTTGGGTCTTACATGTTAGTTTTCATGTTGATCACACACTAACTTGTACGGTTACATATGTGTCAAAGATGTCGCACGAGCACGAGGTCATCGAGATCAACGACTCAGGTAGCGAGCCAGATTTCGAGACTTCAGCCAGATCCATTCTACCAGAGACACCTATCACGACCCCACAGATGGTTGGTATAGCTGAGTTTGCTTCATCATTCCGTGTCGACCCTGCTGCTTTCGCTAGCCAGGTAGACCCCCGATATGCTTCCACTAGCAACGAGTGGATTAATGACAACGATGACGCTCCTCTCTCGATTCACGAGACGGGACAATCATCTGGCACAGTACCAGTTATCGATGACGTGATCAGAGGTGTCCCTGTTATTGGAGGACCTTATAGTATTGCGCCAGCAGTGGATGCCACTATTGTCACGGCTCGACCATTAGAGCCATCTGTTGCTCCACCTGCTACTGTGATCGAGTCTATCGCTGAGGTCCCTCCACCTGTTTTGTCATAGTCATCTTTACCCGTCTCAGAGTCACGCGCATCTATTACGGCCCTATTAGTATATTATCGCCGCATGAAGAGGTTTAGGCCTGCTGGAGAGATTGCTTCTACATCACATGCTGAGACTGCATCTGCTTCTAAGAAGCAGAAAGGGGTTTGGGTAGACCGATGTTGCCATTGTGACCGACAGTTTGCTTCCATGCTTGAAGAACTGGAAACGACTAAGGGTAAACTGAAAGACCTCGAAGGGCAAATGGACTGGTACGATGAGTTGAAGGAATTGGATGGCAGTGCGATGGATCGGATGCATTTGAGGATAGTGGAATTTGAAGAGTTGGTTAGGAAGATGCTGGATTTCATAGGGATAAAGCGTTAGATGTTGTTGTTGTTTGTTTGTGGTTGTTTGTTTTTGGATTTTGTGATTAGATACTTCTTGGTACTTTTGGTATTGGGGGCTTGCATGCCGATATTAAATTTTGTGATATTAGGTAGAAATTTTTGTGAAAACTTATTATGGGTGTCGATGTAGACATGCCAAGGATAGTTGTGATGTACTAGAAAACAAGTTATTAATTTCTATGATCATATCAGATGATCTACTTTTGGTTTAAAAATTTTCTCATTAATATGTGGATAATATACATGCGCAATGTTTGGTCCACTAATATTTAATGATTGAATCATTTTTGGTTATTTTCTCATGTGATTATTATTGTTGTAAATAATAGAAATGACGAAAATGCCGCCAAAAGCAAGGCATGGTACTGGACTACCCGCCACACCAGAAGAGTTGGCACGACTCATAACCCAACACGTTAATACTGCCTTGGAACAACGTGATGCTAACCAAAATGATGGCCCAGAACGTGAATGCGGTACTCACGGGCAGGATCTTGGTTGGACACAGATTGGAAACCTTCCAGGAAAAATAGTGATCGGAAAATTTTGAAAGTTCATCAGCTATGATCTCATTAGAACATATTCCTGATTTCCATTAACCATATGAACAGTGCACAGGAGCATACACAAAACAATCCAGGGTTATAACCCAAGATCATTTACTGGTGTCCTATGCAATGATGTGACATCGATATGCGTGATATCAGGCTGTCAGAATGAGTCGGTCATCCTAGTGTTTCAGCGGTCTGCACCTAGAATTGGGGATTCGAAGAAGCGCAAACCTGAAAGCTCCAAGAAGACTCCCGAAGTGGAATGTAGGAAGAAACGTAACTTGGAGAAAGCAAGTGTAGCTAACCCTAAAGAGTCAGGAAAGGGTAAAGTCGGTGATGGACAAGAGAAGTGCGCTAGATGTGGCCGAACCAGACATGTGATTTCCCAGTGTTATGCTAAGAATACGTTGGATGGAGTTGCGCTCGAGGGATGCTTTGTGTTTGCTAGATTTGCATGTTGTACATGGTGCATTAAAGGGTGTAAAATACTTGAAATCGCAAGATTTATGTGACTTATACAAAAACTGAACTAATCTGATTATAACCACTATTTTAATCTCTAAATAACATGTATTGTGTTAAAATATCAAGTCCTTTCGAGTTGGGGTGGTTATAGTAACGTTTAACGCAAAACTATGCGTTAAAACGATCGAAAATCGGCTTTTCGAGTGATTTTTGCAAAACTGATTTAGATCAGTAAATAAACTGATGATTTTGGTTTAAAATAAGTATTGTAACTAATTTTAAGTTTACTTGGTGCTTGGTTGATCGTACGTGACTTTCGACGCCCGAAACCGTTACCGAATCGCTAAAACACGCAGTATGGGTAAAATTTTGGGTAAACCATATGTATTAAAATGTTTTATGTGATTTAAGCATGAGAATATGAAAATATTTTATGTTTTAACATGATTTTAAAGATTTGGATTATGCATGTACATTTATGCGTTTTGTGCGGTAGAAACGGTAAAAATCGCATTAAATGTGTGACGTGTTTGTCGAGCATGAAATTTGATACATATGAGATATTTTATGTATATTTGCTTTAAAAATGACAAAATAGATAAGTTAACAAGATTTCATGTGTTTTGATGATAATTTATGTGAACGTTTATGTATATATATTATGACGCGTAAATCGTGGATATATTGCGTATAAACGGGAGTGTTAACGGATTTACAAAATAATGGTCACCAATAAAGTCGTTTAAATCGCAAAATCATATATATATATATATATATATATATATACATATAAAGTCTGATGATAAATCTGGTATTAATCAACAGAATTCGGTAAGTCAGATCATCAGAATTTCTAATGAACAAGTTCATCAGAATTCTGGTAAGCTGGTCACTAGAAATTCTGGTGGACCAACTTGACTTAGAGATAAGCCCTGACACAACCCAAAAAGTAACAATTTGGAAATAACCAATTCAATGAATGTGCCAAAAAGTCACTTTGTGCAGAGCAAGTGATGAATAAACAAATGTTTATTCAGATCTAGACTCTCTATAAATAGAGATGTCAACCTAGAAGGTTAAATGAGTTAAGCCAAGCATTCAGTACACACACCACAAACTCTATTACCCTTCACACATAATTCTTTAAGTATTCATTATGTAATATCCAGTAACTTTATTTTACAAAGTCATTAATACAATTGAAAATTTCTGTAAGTTGTTTCTTGAAAGTTTGATTTCTAGTTCCGCACAATATTTTCCTATTTGTTGTAATCACTTGCCATATTAAGTATTTGGGTATCTATATCTGGGATCCACAGGTTTTTTTTTTCGCAGTGACGAGATGAGTGTCCAGAAAAAAATTGGTGATTCAAAATTTTATCGAGTTTTTACCGACCAATATGGGTTGTTCGGGGACACTATCGGGGGCTTCAGAGAATAGATTTATGATGCAATCACAGAAAAGTGATGATAGTGGGTAGTCATGATTTCTATGCAGAATATTTATCATCTAGGTTATTTAACTATTAATGGGCCTTAAAGAAAAATCCGCAATGATGAAAAAGGCACTTTTGTGGGCCAAGATGACTAATTTTTCCGCATAATGGAGTTTTTCATTGATTAGATAGGATTGAATTTGCCAATTTTGTGGGGGAATTTAGTGATATGGTTTATAGAGGTCAGAATTTGCAAAAATGAGGGGGAATAAAAATTTCATAGAATATATTAAAATTCCGGCATTCTTTAAATTCGTAACAGGCAACAGCGTTCTAGTGGTTCTGACTTCAGAGTGTTTGGGGATGCATAGGATCTGGTTTTATTAGTTCATGATCATAGGAAGTTCAGATGCTTCAGATTATGATCAGATTGACGTCTTAGGGTTTGAGTCATGGGTCTTCGTCAAGCCAGTCAACAGGATTAGCGTCAGGAGAGACACTAGTATTGTCGATACTTAAAAGATATCAAAGCTTTGTGATAGTCTAAAGTGTCAGAATGGTTAATCTTTGAGCAGATGAATTGTTTTTCAGACTAACCACCCGGGAATGACGATATTTGTTAATTAAGTTGCTGTCAAAACTATTGGAGAAGACTGTATATTAGTTATCGTGATTGAAGAGGAAGAATGTGAATCTGATCGTGGAAGAATGCTTCTGAGATCTGAATGTGTTACCAGATGATTTTTATCCGATGAAGATTTGCTAATTGCGGATATTACCGTTTACACTGATTAATCATTCAGGAGTGTGCTTAAATGTGATTACGGAAAACGGGATTTCAGATTTTCATGGGTATTCATAGACTTGAAGTTTACCAGTGTGGTGATTCGAAGTTTCAATCAATTTCCGGTTGAGTTTTTGAAGATTAAGAGATTGAACTGAAGTGGCAAATCAAAAACTGAACACAGATGTGGTTAATGTTGAAACAGAGATGCTGCAACAAGTAGTTTCAAGTTGATGATTATTCGTGAAGATTGAAGTACACTAAATAAAAAAAGGTCAGGAACTGTACAAACAAAGACCTGAAGATTCATTTCAGGTGGAATTTGTGGTAATGAAGATAATGTAAGCCCGAATCATCAATCAAGGGGGAATCAATTGAGGATATCAAGATGCATGATTAAAGTTGCAAAATATTCAAACACGACTCTAGTTCTCAAAGATCAAGCTTCATCAGTGACGTTCAAGGGGGAAATTGTTAATGCATATTTTTTGTGTCTGTCACTGTACGAATAGCCTAGTAGAGCGTGTGTTAAATATTGTATAGATGAGAGTTGAAAATATGGAAATTATAGAAAAGTTCCCTTCGCACGAATGGCTGGAACGTCATTCGCACGGATGTGATTGCCTATAAATAAGAGATCTGAGTAAGAGCTGAGAGAGTTTGCTTTCCAGAGGGGAAACACTGGCGAAATATCTCCAGAATTTCGCCATCTTGAAAAAGATGTAAATTCTTTTGGTATGAATGAAGCATTCAACTTATGACGAATCTTTCTGCTAATACTCCATTCTTAGTAATAATATTCTACTGAATTAGTTCTATTTACCTAAAGTAGCAAAGAAGCAACAACAAGTCAGTTTGATTGCAGGGACAGATACATGGCTGTCTGATGATTCTTCTGATGAAGAAGAAGAAGAGATGGCAAATTTCTGCCTTATGGTACTTTCTGATGACTTACCAGAAACATCAGAACAGAAGGTAAATTTAGATAATCTTGATCTTGAACACAAGTTAAACAAGCTCATGTCAGATTTTCTAAATCTGCAAGATAAACAGAGGTCAGATAGTAAAAAATCCGATGAGCCGCAAAAAACCATGAATAAAGTTGTACTTGAAAACCAGTTACTAATATAAGAAAGCTTAGATCACAGAGCCAAAATTGAATTTTATGAAAAAGAAAGATAAGATCTTTATAAGAAAATTCATGATAAAGAAATCAATGTAAAAGGTTTTCAACAAGCTAAAGAATTCATTAACTTTATTGAATCTTCACCAAAGAACAAAGGAGAGGGTTTAGGATATGTAAAAACAAGTGAAAATAAACCAACCCATCTTTGTGAAAGCAACACATCAAATTTCTGATAATCTCACATCAGAATCTGACTCTGAATCATGCAAATCAACCAGTTCTGAGAACTCTTTTGAAAAACCCAACTTTAAAGCAAAAAGGAGTGAATCAAAACAAAAATCGTTAAAAATTTCAGAAGAAATTCACTCATTGTTTCAAAACTATCCACTCATTCCATCACAAGAAAAGATATCATAAAATTCTGATAAAGAATCGTGTATGTGTGTTGACATACTAAAGCTTGTTCAACACCATCTCCAAAAGAAAAATGAAAAATCTATTCATAGCCCAGCATGCGACAGATATTCTAATGAAAGAACATCAAGAGAAAATAATCTGATTAAAATCTCATCAGAAAAAGTACCCAAGAAAGTCTGGGTACAAAAAACCCTCTATTTTTTCCATTTCAGGACCATCATGTGCAGCAGATCTGATACTGCGATTCTGGAAGCTCCAAGCACATGATTGGGGACAGGAGCTTACTCAGTTATTTTGTTTCAAAACTGGGTAAAATGGTAAATTTTGGAAATGGAGTAAAAGGGAGGATTTTGGGATATGGATGCATAAGGTATGGATGTTTGACCATAGAAAAAGTAGCCTATGTAAAAGGCTTAAAGTACAATCTGCTGAGTTGTGGTCAATTATGTGATAAAGGTTTTCAAGTAACCTTTTTACCAGAAAAATGCTTGTTAATTGGTATGGATGATAACAAAATTTATTTAAGTGGAAAAAGGATAAGGTAATCAATCTACTATTTTGATTTCAAAGAAGAAAATGAACATCCAAAATTATGTTTGTTTTAAAAAATTAACAAGGGTAGTAGTTGGTTGTGTCACAAGAGATTAGCCCACTTAAACTTTAAAAATTTAAGCAAATTAGCAAGCAAAGGTCTGGTAAAAGGATCACCTTTTATATCCTCAAAGAAGGATAAAATTTGTGAGGCGTGTGAAATGGGTAAATCCAAAAGAAGTACACACAAAGCAATTTCTGACTCATCTATAACACAAAATTTGGAACTTTTACATATGGATCTTTGTCGACCCATAAGTACAGAAAGCTTTTCTGGGAAGAAATACATACTTGTAATTGTAGATGATTTTTCCAGATACACATGGGTGGAATTTTTAAGAAAGAAAAGTGAAACTCCTGATCTGTTCATTAATTTTATCAGAAAAATTGAAAATCTGTTAAACTTAACAGTTCGAAGGATCAGATCAGACAATGAAGCAGAATTTAAAAATTCAAGAATTCAGAGCTTCCTTGTGAGCAAAGGAATCTCTCATGACTTTTCTGCTCCCAGAACACCCCAACAGAATGGAGTGGTAGAAAGGAGAAATAGAACTTTAGTGGAATCAGCCAGAACAATGCTTGCTTATGCAAAACTGCCCACTCACTTTTGGGCAGAGGCAATAGCAAATGCTTGTTTTACCCAAAACAGGTCCATAATCAATAAAAGGCACAATAAAACACCCTACAGCATTATAAATGGAAGAATTCCAAGTGTAAAATTTTTACACACATTTGGTTGTAGATGTTTTGTTTTCAATGATTTTGAAAGCCTTGAGAAATTTGACAGAAAAGTAGAAAAAGGTATTTTTCTTCGTTATTCTTTGTCCTCAAAAGCTTATAGAATTTTTATTCTAAACACAAGGACAATCAGAGAAAGTTTATATATATCTTTTGATGACTCATCAGAAACAGAAGTTTCTGATGAATATATGAAGGAAATAAACTTTTATGATAAACAAGAAAAATATGAACATCTTTTTGAAATGATAACTGAAGACTTCTTAGAACATGATACATCTCTAACAAACATATCTTTAGATGATTCATGTGCTAACCATGCAGAAAAAATGAAAAATACATCAGAAATCATGAATCAGAACAAAGAAAATATTTCTGACAATTAAAATTCTAATACAAAAAATAGAACTGAGGCAAATGTTCAGGGGGAAACTTCAAATCCATCCGAACCAACAACTTTTCACAACAAGTTGATATGGATAAAAGGACATGTTCATTCTAACATCTTTGGAAATCCAGAAGATGGAGTAAGAACAAGACCTGCAACAGCACATAAGTGTGCATTTGCTGGGTTTCTAAGCAAGATAGAACCCAAGACTGTCAAAGAAGCTCTTAATTACTCAGACTGGATTCAAGCTATGCAAGAAGAGCTTGATCAGTTTGAAAAGAGTAAAGTATGGGATCTGGTGCCTAAGCCAAATGACAAATCAGTCATAGGCTCAAAATGGGTATTCAGGAACAAATCAAATGAAAATGGCATAATAACCAGGAATAAGGCAAGGTTAGTGGTCAAAGGTTATTGTTAACAAGAAGGCATTGACTATGATGAAACCTTTGCACCAGTGGCCAGATTAGAATCAGTAAGAATCTTTTTTGCTTATGCTGCATCAAAATACTTCAAAGTATATCAAATTGATGTAAAATCTGCATTCCTGAATGGTAAGATTGAGGAAGAAGTTTATGTGCATCAACCTGAAGGCTTTGTTGATCCAAAATTTCAAAATAATGTTTACAAGTTAAACAAAGCCTTGTATGGTTTGAAGCAAGCTCCAAGAGCCTGGTATGAAACACTGTCAAACTTCTTAATCAATTCTAGCTTCACAAAAGGTACTATTGACACAACACTTTTTCTTAAAACACACAAGGGTCACACTTTGTTAGTCCAAATATATGTTGATGACAATATATTTGGATCAACAAATGAAAATTTCTGTAAAAAGTTTCAAAAGTTAACGACCAGCCACTTTGAAATGAGCATGATGGGTGAGTTAACCTTTTTCTTAGGTATACAAGTAAGACAAAGAATTGATGGAATATTTTTGAGTCAATCAAAATATGTGAAAACAATTCTGCAAAAATACTCACTTGAAAATTACTCAATTTTAAAAACTCCCATGGCAACAGGGAACAAATTGGATTCTGATAAAGACGGAATTTGTGTAGATATTAAAATCTATAGGGGGGGTGATAGGATCATTGCTATACTTAACTGCAAGCCGACCAGATATTATGTTTGCAACATGCTTTCTTTCCAGATATCAATGCAATCGTAAAGAGTCCCACCTAAAAGCTGTAAAAAGGGGTTTTAAATATCTAAAAGGCACATTAGAACTTGGTTTCTGGTATCCAAAGGATATAAACCTTGAACTAATTGCATATACAGATGCAGATTATGCACGTTGCAAGATTGACAGAAAAAGCACATATGGTGCATGTCAAATCTTGGGAGAGAAATTGGTATGTTTGGCAAGTAAGAAACAAAACTGTGTTGCAACATCAACAGCTGAATCAGAATATGTAGCAGTAGCAAGTTGTTGTTCACAAGTATTGTGGATCCAAACTCAGCTGAAGGATTATGGAGTAAATCTGACAAAGGTACCCATCCTATGTGATTCAAAGAGTGCAATAGCAATAACAGAAAATCCAGTTCATTACTCTAGAACCAAGCACACAGATGTCAGATATCACTTCATAAAGGATCAAGTTGAAAAAAGGTAACATAGAAATGTACTTTGTTCCAACAAAAACCCAAATTGCTGACATTTTTACAAAACCTCTTGATGAAAAGAGACATAATTTTTTAATCAATAAACTTGGCATGGTTAACATAAAAGATGAAGTTGTTTCAGAAAATAAAAGGCCACAAACTGAAAAACAAACTGATGAACATCAAGCTAAAAATTCTGATAATCAAAGGATAATTCAACAGGTTTCTGATAAAGAAATCCATCAATCTGAGGGAATATCAGAAGATCTGATAAATCATAAATGAATCTGATGAAATATCAGAAAATCTGAAGAATTATCAGAAAATATGATGAAATCATCAGAAATTCTGATAAAATATCAGAAACTGTGTTGAAACATCAGAATAATCACTGATCATCATAAAATTTTATGAAGTTTCCATCTTCTTTTATATCTCATATTTGTATAAACTCATAACTGTGAATAGTCTGTTGTTTGAAAAAATTTTCTCTTTTGTTTTTAATTTAATTTAAAAGGGGGGGGGGGGGGGAAGTAACATGTATTAAGATAAATTCAAAGTCACAGCAGAGAAAATCAACCGTCACAGGGAAATTTTTTGCAGCAAATTGAATTTTTTTATACTTCCAATGCATGCAACGTCATCTTTCATAAGGAATTCGAGAGACACGAGGGCATAAAAATGATTAGGGGCTATGAAAGTAGTCGCCTAGTTATTCACTGCAACAGATATCGTCTTAAATGAAGAGATTGAAATGGAAAAGAAAATCCTTGGTTGTTAATAACATTTATGGCATAACTATCACTTTCATCTATAAATATTAACAACTTGAAAAAGACTTTCTTCATCTCAAACAATCTTCTCTTCAAAAGCCTTTATCAGAAATTTCATATTTTAGAATGGCTCCCCCAAAAACAATAAGACAAACATACTTTCCTCTTCCTCTTCACAAACATCATAACCTTAGACTTAGGTCTAATCTGGAAGGTCCTGCATGGGAAGATTGCAGGTATGTGTACAATATGACCATGCGAAGTCCCTTGGGCTTTGTTGTATCTACATATGTCACTATCTATCCAGAACTCCTTCAAGAATTCTGGTGGAATGCTGAAATCATCTTTAGTGGTACCACCATGTGGATAGAAAGTGAGGTTATGGGGGTCCGGATCACCATAAAGGAGGAAACACTCAGGGATGTTCTCCAGCTGGGTGATGATTAGGAAAACACCTTCCTCAACAAGGAAATGGTGGAACAAACTCTTAGGGATATGGGCTATCAAACATACAACGTATCAAGACAGATCACTAAGTATGGTTTCATACCACCGTTCCAGTACTTAGTGACACAGCTCAGTGTCTGCTTCTCTAAGAAGATTGGACACTTCAACGAGTTGTCCTACAGGATGATGGAAGTGATTCATGCAATTGTCCAGGAGAAACCATACAACTTTGCTAAGTTTCTCATAAGAGACTTGGAAGCAAACTTGCACACCCGTCAACCTTTTCTGATCTACCCTCGATTTGTGACCAAGGTGATAACCAGTCAGCTAGACTTCGGAGGAGTAAGGAGCTGGTATCCAAGGGCCCAGATGGCGCTACAAGAGAATATAAGTGATCCAACCCTTGACCCTTCAACAAATCACAGTGGTCATATAACCTACCTCTGGTTGTATGTGAAGAGCATGTACAATGTGCTCAAGGAGGAGTAGTTTTTGTTTTCTTTTTCTTACTGTTTAGTGGTATTTTCTTTTGTCTTGTTTAATATAGTATATATTTGCTTTATTTTTTTTAAACATCACAATAGATAGGGGGAACTAAAACTGCATATCTGATAAAAACATGGGAAATCTGGTGAAGCTCAAAAAGAAATTTTGTTAAAACATCAAAAAAATCTAATGACTCTCCAGAAAAGTCTCTTGACAACCAGGAAGTCTGATAAATTAACAGAAAATAAGAAGAAATATCAGGGAACATTGCTTTAAACCAGATTCATAAAAACTTGTAACAACACAAATTTTTTTTAATAAAAAGGTTTCTATCAATTTTTTTTTGAGGATTGGTACAAGCTATATTAAAATTTTGCTCAACAACACTTCCTAAAGACCAGAACAATGATGTGAAGTTCAGAAATGCAATTTAAGTTAAAACTTCAAAAACTCTATTTATTCCCTCTCATCTAAAAAAAAAGTAAATAAATGACGATTCAATCTCTAAATATGAATCAAATGTATTCTGATGAAATATGAGGAAAATCCAACTCACAAAGGTTTATTCAAGGATTTTCTGATGTACATCATCAAAAGGAAATCTTGGGAAAATACACAACCTCGAAAAGGTTTTTATTGGACCTTTTTAGAATAAAAAGGGTCCCACATGAAGAAGAGGTGCAAGTTGGAAGATAGTGTTTATCTGCTAAAACCTTGGAATCTCTTATTTTCGAGTAAAAGATTTACATTAAATCAAAGATAAACCAAAGGGTTTCAAAAACGGTTGTTTCCTAAACAGATTAAAAACATCATTAATGTGTCTCATAAACCACCTTAAATACAAACAACCCACGAAAAACAATCAAAAGTTCCCTGTCTCAAAACACTATAAATACCTCATTCAAAACAGAGACTTCCATCTTCAACCTTCAAAAGCAAAACCCTAAAAACTCTTTTCCAAAACAAAAACCTCAATTCTCAATGGCTGCTATCAACATCAATATGCCACTAGTTGAACACTCTGTTCCACTCATCACCGAAGCTGAATTTCTTCCATTAAAGAGCAAAAATGAAGCGATGAACGACAATATTGAAGAATATGATACAAAGTGTCAAATCCTGATTGAATTTCTGACCAGATGCCCTATAGCTCAAGCTCTCACAAAGACTAGAGAGGTACCAGAAAAACTCATACAACAAGTTGTAAAGACTCTCAAACTCTCAAATTAAATCGAGCTTACAGCACATGTGTGGGGATATATCTTCATTACAATTTCACCAGAGAAAATAAGGGAATGTTTGGAACTACCCTTCAGCCAAAGCTATGAAGAAGCACCAGAAAAGGAAGATATGTTTTCACTACTCGATGCAGTAATGGGCTACAAGACAAAGATCTAAAAAATCAGTGAATTCAAGAGAAATCAGCTACCTGTCTTCTTGCAAGTGTTAATGGAAATTCTGAACAAGTGTTTATCATCAAAAATTGGAGGTACAGATCAAATAAATATGAATGTTCAGACAATCATGTTCAACCTCATTAGTGGGTTGAATATTGATTTTGGAACAGAAATATTTAATCTGATCAGAAGATCAATTCTGACTAACACTGGAATGATAGATTCACATATACCTTTTCCCAGAATTCTGCAAGTCATAATTTCTGATGCATTTTCTGAAAGGAACCTAGAAATTCCTGCATCAGAAAATATGTGGAGAATAGAAATCATGAGACCTTGGACTGCTGTAGGGTCTTGGAAGTCAGATTATGATGTGCCCGTTCTGTCAGAAAGAATGATGAATCTGATACCAGAAGATTCACCTTACAGAGCAGAATACCAAAGGGGTAAAGCAAGAAGCCAGAGAACAAAGAAGGTTTTGATTGTATGTCCCCTATGGAGCATGATGCATAAGAGTCAAGCACGCCAAGTATAGAACATCAGGGTGAATCGGAACCTCATCAAGCTAATGAAGATGTGAACATGAGTCCTGTGGCAGAAGAACATCATGCAGAAATCTCACATATGGGAGAAACAGGTGCACAACACTCTATACTTAATGTGGTTCATAATTCTGAGAGTGATTCTGATGATTCAATTCAAGGAAATTATGAAATTTCACATAGAGGCACTGTTTCTGAAAGACAAGATGTGAGTAAAACCAAAGACCCATTCTCTGAATCAGATTCTGAGGAGGAGAATGTGGTGGCAACAGGTGGAGATCAGTCTACTGATTAAGGAAACCTGGTTGAAAAAATAAGAGATTCTCAACAACTCATGGAGAACCTGAAAAGGTTCAAGGATATGAGGAAAACCAGAATTTGAATAAGTTTCAATTTTCTGGTGTGGGAATAGAGAATATGGAATATTTCTGTCCTCTTAATCTCAGAACAGCAAAGAATGTGTTTTCTGCTGGTGTTAAAGAAGAACATCTATTGTTCCTCCTGTTACCCAAGAACATCAATCTATGTCAACTAAACAATTGCACAAAGAACTTGATGACATAATAGCTGTTTGTACTGGGTAATCAGCAACAGAAGAAAAGCCTGATCTGATACCGGAAGAGATCAGAAACAAAAGTCAGATATTAAAGCCTTATCAGAAACTGTCAAAACTGTATAGAAACAAACAGAAGATAACACTACAGCCCTCAACAAACTACAGGAGTCATTAGAAAATAAAGAGAGCTCATCAGAATTCAAGAAAGCTCTCAAAGAACTTCAAGAAATCAAGAAACAAATGGCTAAGGTTGCAAGTGCAGGGGAAAGCTCAAGTTCTAGAAGAATCCTTGAAGAAATTCAGTTCCTCAGAGCCAACAACAGCAGCATGGCTGAGGCTTTTGAGAAACTGGTGGTGGAATTGTCTACATGGAAAAATCAAGATAAACTGGAGTTTCAGAGAATGAAGAGACAAGAAGAAACAAATGCTCAAACTCTTACTGATGTTCATCTGTTAGTAAAGAAGTTGCAATACAATGTTGCTAGACTGGAAAAAGTTGATTTTCATGAACTGAAAGCTCCAATTCCACAAGAAAAACCAGCAGGAGAGTCAGAAACTCCACAACAACAATTCAAGCAACCAGAAGTATCTCAACAAGATCTAACCAAACAATCAGAAACTTCAACAACACAAAAACAGAAGCAACCCATTGGTCCTCCTCCCAGTAAGCCAAAGTTACTTATGGCTCCTCCAACAAATAATCCAAAACCAGATACATCAAAGGTACAAATACAAGGAGTTGTTCCAGTTCAATCATCTTCTATAGCTTTTACATGAGAAACAGAATTCAGTAAGCAGCTGGATACAAAAGAGAAGAGAAGAATGGAACATGAAGTAACATACTTAAAAAGGCAAAGAAAAGTGATTTGAGAAGATTCAGAAGGAAAACTCAAAGAATTTGAAGTGCTGAAAGGTGATCTACATATAATTATGTACCCTGAAGAACACTTGAAGCATTACTACTGGAACAAACAAGAAGACAAACTAGAAAGACCACTCTCTCCATTAAGCAAAAATATTGTTGAACTCAGAGATGCATGAAGCTTAGAAATGTTTCACAATCCAGTCAAAAATCCAATAGTTTCTATTGAAAAGATTATCACTATCAATGTTACAGGAGGTGTCTTAGGCACTGGTGGACAGAACAAATACACCCTGATCAAAAAAGATAATAGTGATACAATTGTAACTGATGGAGACCTGGCTGATGAACTTCACCCAATGAGTTTAGTAAAGTTGAAGCAGCTTGTTGATAATGACAGAAGTTATGCAGTTGTGATCAAAAGAGCTCTTAACAGTATCAAGAAAGCAGGAGAAAAGTTATATCAAAGGGCTGCACTAACAGATTTTGATCTGTGTATAAACTTTGAATATAGCAAAAAGGTACTAACAACTCCTTCTAACAACACCATTCGAGCTGAAATTCCTCTCAACAAAGTAAGAACTGGAGCTATCTTTGACAAACCAAAAAATGTGTGGTTTTCAAAGATGCCTATGATGAGAAAGCTCTGTTCAGAGTCAGTGAAATTTACAGGTATTCTAATTAAACTATAAAATATATAAAGAATTGCATGAATGGGAAACAAGAGCAGCTCAAGAAGAAGGGGAAGAACAATGAACAGCTGAGGAAGACAATTGAAAATGACATAGATAAATGGATGGAAGCCAGAGGTTGGTACAAAGAACTTTGCAAAACAACTCAAAAGGCAATTGACTACAAGAAAAGGCTGAAACCAGGAGACAAGTACAGGAGTGGAGTGAAGATCAATTGATGAATTCATGAGTTTAAATTTCTATTTTTGAGAACAATATTTTATTTCTGTTTATTTTGAACAATGGTTGGTTTGATATTTCTGAATTTAGTTGTTTGAACTTTCATTTCAAGGGTTAGTAAAAGCCTGTTTATGTTTGATATAGATAGTTCATTTTCTTACAATACTTAGGGGGAAACTTTTAGGAAACTTTATTTGTAAGTATTGAAGAAAATCAGATTCAGCTTGATCTATGAAGAAGATGAAAGTCTTGAAGATCACAACAACAAGAAAAAGATCGGATAGGACAACTGAAAGCAACAAAATCTACCTCAAAGTATCATAAGCTGATCAAGAACTAAAAGAAGAGTATCAGAGAAGGTCTTTCTCATGGAGCTGAATATCATCAGTTTTTGGTGATTCTGATCATCAGATTTTCTGAAGATTTTTAACCAGAATTTCTGATGAAGTGGTTATCAGAAATTATGATGAAACCCCACTTGTCTAAAAATCAGTTATATCCTGCCACACTAACCGAAGCAAGTTGACATTATTGGATATCATGATGACAAAGGCAACTTGATAATTGGATTCAATGAATATGTCAAGAAGCTACTTTTTGTAGGACATGAACATGAATAAACAAATGTTTATTCATGTATTCAAGCCGTCTATAAATAGAAGGCTCATCAAGCAAAGAACAATGAGTTAAGCCTAGCATTCAATACATACTACAAACTCCATTGTCCTTTCACCTCAGAATTCAAGTATTCATTTGTAATAATAATAACCTTACAATCACCTTGTAAACCATTTTGTTTCAAAGTGATATAAACTTGAAAATTTTGTAGGTCTTGTTTCTTGAAAGTCTGATTTCTATTTCCGCACACTATTTTCACATCTATTGAAATCACTTGCCATATTATGTGAAGGGAAGTTTTTAAGTCCGAACTGGGACCAACATTATAAATTTTTTGTTAAGAGTTAAAATCTAAACATTTAACACAAGACCAACCTCTTCGAGGGACATGTAACATGAAATATTCAGAATTTTTCTAATCTCGTAAGGGCGGTAAATGGACACCCCAAAATAGCCTGTTTTCAGTGAAATGAATTGTGCATGCTTTTAAGTTTGTAAAGTGTCGAATCTACTATTCTTGGTACTCGTACATGCTAAATGATTGTATAAATGGTGTATTTTGCGTCGTAGTTTATGTTACAAACATGTGCCTAAAAACTACTCGGTAACATAGTTGTGACAACTTGCTTACATGTTAATTGTGCGTGTAAAATTTGCATGAATTACATAAACGATCCCTAATGTTCTTGGTAACCATAATAGGACATGGTTGACCATACTAGCTCGCATAACTTAATCTGCCGATCTAATCTAAGGTGAGTTAAAACTATCACTAAAAGCATATATTCTCGGTGGATTAGGAACCTAATATTCTGAGGGAATGGAATAATATTAATTAATAATTATAATCATGTCTTTAGCGGATTAAACAAAACTCTATCATAAAGTCCCCATACTGTAATACCGAGTAATTGCCAGGCCGGGTGAGTGGGATATTAGTTGATAGCACTATTAGGTTTGACAAACCTCACACTAGGCCTAAGAGGACGGGTGTGGACTTTTATGCGTTGGCACTGATCAATGATGATAGACATTGATCAGGGGCAATACAACTCAACTATCACAGCATCGGTACCACACAGTTTAGTAGCTTAACGATGGGGTAGCTCCCCATGACATATTTTATAAACCGGTAATTTAATAACTTATGTTTTTGGGATAAAATGTGTAAAACATTTTAAAACCGTGAACACGCCAACTTTATGTTGATACACTACTGCATGCTTTGCAGGCCCTTAGGTGTTGTGCTGGAGTTTGCATGGAGGAATGTAGTGGCTATCTAGAACTGTTGTTGGGTTCTTATTTAAATAAATTGTTTTTAAACTATTGTTGAGACCTTAGATCTTATGCTTCTGTTAGCAACTTAAACTATGCTTTAAACTTTGAATGTTTTGTCACAAATCATATTAGTGATTATGGATTTACTTTATTTATCTTATTTTAAAGTATTCAATATGATTGGTGGCATGATTCTGGTCAGTCACACACCTCGTAATACTCCGCAAGTGGAAATTGAGGGTGTGACAATTTTCTCTACACCACCAACAAATCAACCACCTCCCAGACCACAAAGATTTCCTACACATCGACCTTCATCAAAACGTCCACCATCACCAAAGATCAAGTTCACACACAAAAGAAAAACTTTTGTAGTGGAAGAAGATAATGAGTAGATTAAATCACCAATCCCCTTATCATATGCCCCCATTTATGCCACACCACTCTCATCATATCCATTCAAATCCACTACTCCTCTACCCCCTGCTCCATAACCATCAATCATTCCCTTAGCTACTCAGTATCCTCTGGATATTAACACTATCAAAGGTGAAATTGAACCATTTTTCACAATAGAGGATGCATCATAAAGATCCTTCCCATCTCTCTATGGTTATAGAAAGCCTAAAAACGTAGATGAATATCTAAAGTTGAAAGAACAACAGGCTGAGTACATTGGAAAAGGTAAGAGCAAAGGGATGGAAGACAGGAACGTTTAGGGTATCTTTTCACATGAACTAAGCAAATCCTTCAGTTCCACAAAAGCCAGAGAAGCCTATTAATGCTGAGCTTAACAAGGAACTAAGGGAGGATTACATTGAACACATCATGACACATAAACCATACAAGGCAACTAGAGTTCAATTCAAAGATTGGTCATCAGATGCTCTCAAGGAAGAGATTGAAAGAATCACCAAGATGCTCCATGATCCTTCAATAAAGCCTACTCCACCAGATTGGAAGAAAGGCAAACAAATCAATCTAGACAAGGCATTGAAGCTGAAAAGAATGAGGGTAGAGTGTGTTGCTGCTAGATCTATTGCCAGATGGCGTGAAGCAAAGATTGTTGAGACTTACAAAAGACTGGAACAGCTCGGAGTAAAAGATCCTTCAGTTCCACAAAAGCCAGCATATCCTCCAACAGTTGTTATCCGTCACCAGACCCAGACATCCAAAAGTTGCCCTCAGCATCTGCTTTATCCATAGCTGTCGTGGAACAAGTAAAAAGGAAAAAGCAGACTGAGGAGGCTGATGAGCAAATGTTTGAAAATATAAGAAAAGAGGGAATTAGATGCCAGCTACATTATCACAAAGATCCTGCTGCTGAAAAACTAGATGACAAACTAAGAGAAACAATTGCAAAGATTGTAAGCATGCCTCATTCACCAAACTCATCATCAATAACTCTTCTACCCAGAAAACCAACCAACTGATCCAAAAATTCTAAAGTGGAAGTCATCCTCAGACCCCCATGATTTGACTCTGCTCAGATCAGATAGTAGTGTTCAAAAGCTTAAAATGGAGAATGCATATGGTCTGGATGTATATGATCTCCAAGATCTGTTGGACCTTGAACTTGAAAGGGATTTTGAAGACATGATCTCCATGAACTTTGAGCTGTAATTCAAAGGGAAATCAGGGAGATGTTGATGAGGAATAAAGATCAACAATAAAGAAAGGTTTTGACATCATCTATTCTAGTGGGAGATTGTGGGATCATGTGGACCCCGCCAAAAGAACAGATGATTGAAAGCCAAAATGTTATCTTCATCATCTAATTAACAATAACAGTGCTTAGAAGACATAGTCTTCCCAACAGCAAAGGCATCAACAACTGCTACAGTCAAAGGTTTGCTAAAGCTAAAGTCTGCGAAAGCTAAAGTCTGTTGAAGACAAACTCTGCTGATTACAAAGGTCTGCCAATGTGAACCGCTATTGAAGACAAAGTCTGCTGATAGCAAAGGTCTGATTACTCTCTACTGAAGAAGTTAAAGTCTGATGAAGCAAGGTCTGCTGAGGATCAACAAAGGATGAAGCTCAATAGATGATGAATCAAAGATGCTGCATATCAGTGTTTTCAATGTAACAGTGTTTTAGTCTTAGCAGATGTTAGAGTTTGTTAGAAGTTGTTAGATGTCACTGTCTAGATAACGTCAGCTTAGATTCCTCAGATGTTTGATTTGTACTAAAAATAGAAAAGTCCATGTACTTTTCTATTATCACATCTTCTTGATATTTTGTACAAACAAATTAGAGTGATCAGGCTGAGGGGGAGTTTGTAATTCATGCATACGTGAACTATTGTATTTACAATCTTTCAATGAAAAGTATCATGATGAAAGCAAGTCTTCCATTGTTGTGATTGAAAGTTTATTCTTCCGCTGCATTATTTCCATATTTATCTATCTTCAAATAG
Source organism: Helianthus tuberosus (assembly GCA_030545235.1). Lineage (NCBI taxonomy): Eukaryota > Viridiplantae > Streptophyta > Magnoliopsida > Asterales > Asteraceae > Helianthus > Helianthus tuberosus. The sequence goes on along the minus strand of CM060420.1, from coordinate 21,072,109 downwards.
TGTTCATCTTAAACATTCACAATAATTCAAACTCAGATCCTAATAGAAACCATCACCACCAATTTAAACCAACAGATGTATCAGCAGATGTTTCACAAACCACTGCCATGATAATCTTTCCTACACCACCAACAACACAACCACTGCCCACACCACCAAGAATTCCAACACGCCCACCTTCACCAAAAATCAAATTCACACACAAAAGAAAAACTTTTGATGTGCAAGAAGATGATGATGAGATTCAACCACCAATCTCCTTATCATCTGCCCCCATTCAAGCCACATCACTCTTATCATTTCCACTAAGATCCACTTCACTTCCACCCATTGAACCACCACCACAAATCATTCCACTAGCTGCTCGGTATCCTCTAGAGATTCATGTAATTAAAGGTGAAATTAAATCTTTTAATTCAACAGAGGATACATCATAACTGTCCTTCCCATCTCTCTATGGTTATCGCAAGCCTAAAAACTTAGATGAATATTTGAAGTTGAAAGCAAGACAGGCTGAGTATATTGGAAAGGAGAAGTGCATAGGGATGGATAACAGGACTGCTAAGGGAATCTTGTTACTAGAACTTAACGAGGTAAGATAGAAGATTATGCTAAGGATCTGAGTAAGTCGATGTCTGAGAAGCCAACTAATGCTGAGCATGATAAGGAACTGAGACACGATTACCTTGATCACATCATGTAACAAAAACCATACAAAGTAAACAGAGCACTGTTCAAAGATTGGTCAACAGATTCTCTCAATGAAGAAATAGAAAGAATTCAAAAGATGCTCAATGACCCTTTACATAAGGTCCACCAGATTGGAAGAAATACAAACAAGTTCATCAAAACAGGCATTGAAGCTGAAGAGAATTAGAGAAGAGCTAGTTGCTGCAGAGTATGGTAATGCAAGGTCTGTTGTCAGATGGTTAGAATCCAAAGTTGTTGAAACATACAAGAAACTGGAATAACTGAGAGATTAGGATCCTATAGTTCTAAAGAAGTCAGTATATCCAACAGTGGTTGTCCCTCAATAGAGCCTTACATTTAAAAAAGCAGTACTCAGCATCTGGCTTGTCTATAGGTGCCTTAAATCAAGCAAAAGGGCAGAAGCAGATGTCTGAGGCTGATACAAAATGTTTGAAGACTACTACGGGAAAGAGGGACTGAAAAACCAACTGTTATATCACATAGATCCTGCCGATGACAAAGTTCGTGACACACCTTCAAATCTTGTGAGTAGGCCACAATCACCAAACTCATCAAAAATAATTCTTCACCCAAGAAATCATCTGATTCAAAAAGTCTAAAGTGGAAGTCATCCTCAGACACCCACGAATTGACTTTGCTCAGATCAGATGGTAATATTCAAAGTATAAAAATGGAGGATGCATATGGTCTGGATACAGGTAACCTCCAAGATCTATTGAACCATGAACTAGAAAGGGATTTTGAAGATTTGGTTTCCATGAAATTTGAATTACAATTCAAAGGCCAAATCAAGGAAATGTTGATGAGAAATAAAGAAGAGTTTTGGCATCATCTGTTCTAGGGGGGATTGTTGGATCTAGTGGACCCCACAAAAGAACAGATGATTGGAAACCCAAAATAGTCTACAACCTCTGATCACAAATAACGGTGCTTTGAAGATCTGCTCCTCCCGAAGGAAAAGACTCAACATCTGCTACTCTAAAGTCTGCTGAAGCCAAAGGCCTGGCAAAGAGAACATCTGCTGATGAAGACAAAGTCTGTTGAAGCAAAGGTCTGATTATCCTATGTTGAGAAGACTAAAGTCTGATGAAGCTAAGGTCTGCTATGGATCAACAGATGATGAAGTCCAACAGAGGATCTTCAACAGATGATGATCAACAGAGTTTACCTTTATTATTAATGTAACAGTGCTTAGGCTCTAGCTGATGTTAGGAGTTTGTTAGGCTGTTAGATATCACTGTCTAGGTGGAGTCAGCTTAGATGCTTCAGATGTTTCGTTTGTACTATAAATAGAACAGTGTCTGTACTGTTCTATTTATCACTTTCACCTTGAAATTTTTGTATGAACAAACAAGGAGTGATTAGGCTAAGGGGAGTTCTAATTCTTCATGCATACGTAAATTTTTTATTGCAATTTTATAAAAGCATGTTGATGAAAGCAATATCTTCAGTATTGTGATTGAAAAGTTAATTATTCCGCTGCATATTTCATATGTGTTTTATCTTCTTTCATTATTTCCATTTTAACTGTCACAACAATCAAACTCAGATCCTAACATGTCTTCTTTTGATCATTTTCCACATTCTACTAGAATGGTGTGGGAATAGGAGGTAATGATGCACTGGTTTGAGATGAGGTAACCGTCGGCATGGTACTTGAAGTGGGTTTTCCCTGAGAGGCCATGGAGTTGATGAAAATGAACAAAAATGAACACAAAAAAGTTTTTAGAATTGAAGCACCACTTGCCCCATGGTGGGCGCCAAATTGTTTGGTCAAAAATCAGTTTAAAGATAATGTAACCAAAATATGATTGTGAGGTAGAGTGCTAATGTTTATGAACAACAATGTGATCAAAATGTAAAGTAAAAATAACAATGAACACTGATATTTGTTTAAGGAAAAAGCCTTTGATCCTTGATAGATTTCCTGCACAAAAAACCTCAGGTGATGGAAACTACCGATCACCAAGTATATAGAAAAGTAAATAGTGATTCAAGTACAACTTCGGAAGATATTAAGCTCAAGAAAATAATGACTAGTGTTTTTCGTTTGCGAGAGATATAGTGTGAGTGTTGTGTGTTCGTATGATATTTTGTGTTCTGCCTAAAATGAGGTCGTTATCCCCTTATAAAAATAGAAACAACAAGATAACAAACAAAGCGAAAATAGTACAAGTATCTCCATGTACTCCATAATGGCTACACTTCTTCATGCACGTGCCAATTGAGAGCATATTCCCCGATATACCAGCATAGAGCAAGTCCGGTTCATTATACTCCTGTGAATACAAGTTTAAACATAGGATACAATTATTAGTAAATATAAATAATAAGGATCCTTGATCCTCAGACTTCCTACACCATCCACTAAGGATCAGTGATCCAGGCTAGATCTAAGGATATGTGATCTATAGTATTAGAAATTAGTCCAATAACACCTGGTACTAAGCATTACAACAAATTACATAGGTTGTTAACTACTCGTTTGCTATCGATTATTTCTCAATTATGTCTACTAAAGTTTGAGCATGTGGTTATAGTCTAGGTATCCCTAAAGCATCCTAGTTCTCCGTAAAGTAAAAAAGGGATGCAGCAGACACCTCTGGTACAAGCACATTGTTTATAAAGATACTATATTGCCATTCGATTGTATGTCAAATTATGTTGTTGATTACATACTACATGTATGCTACAACAGCTTGTTCCCGCGAACCACATGATTCTTCTAAACAACATGCTTCTATACATGTATTCATCTGTAAATCAAACTTGAAGCAGCAAACACATGTATCACACAAGTTCCAAGTTACCAGAAAGGCATGTTTAAAAACTTGGAAAGGTCAACTACAAATAGTTGGTGAGTTTCACATTTTTTTTTGTTTCAAATCAGTGTATACGCAATTCGAGTTTAGCATACGCGATGTAATGATACTTAGTTCAGAAGTTACGCCGATACATGTATCCAATTCACCATGGCCAACACCAATCACAACAAACAAACAACAGTTCCCAAAGTAGCTATGCCTAAGACAATATAGCATGTTTGTTATGAATATGTGCAATGTGCGTAACACATAGTAAGGCGCACAGCCGTGCGGTTTAGACTTGTCGGACCAAATAGTACTATCCACAATATTCGCCACAGAGTAGTATTAGTTGTGTGTATGTGGGGACTTTAAACGTGTAAGATGTGTACTCAGATAATTCACATCAAAGCAATGTTCATGTGCAAGTATGTATGTATATAAGCATGCTTTACACCCTAAATAAAACATTCTGGAAAAAGGGAGCAGTGAAAATCACCTGATAGCGTAACTCACACTTGCACATAATGTAAAAGTAATGCTAATCCAGTCCTACTATCAAGAGTGTACGGTTAATTATCAAAAAATAGTGCTTGTATCGGTAATCGCTATATCTTAAGCTCGGATGGGAATATTCATTCGAGAACGGGCCAATAGCCTCAAAATATGGCGATGGTTATTGTCTTTGTGTCAAATTCACGTTTGGCTTTTGTGCACCATTAATAAAATGACTCGTTTTATAAAGAAAGTTTGGATGTTACTTGTTTCTAGTTTGTTTAAATCGTAGTTTCCATTTTTGCCATTTGGGGAATCCCTAAACTAGCATGTCATGCACCCCAATTACCCCAATTACAATTATTGCCAATTAAGCCATCAACTAACTCAACAGTTCCGGAAGGTTCGTTAAACATTTAATTTTTCGATTTGTGTTAAAAACAATTCCGTATTTCGAAAAATTCTGGAATTTTTTGTATAGCCATTTTCAAATATATATATATATATATATATATATATATATATATTAGAAAAAAAAGTATTTCCAAAAAATATTGAATTTATTTCTTAAATTTAATAAATTCTTTTTTTGTCCGTTTAACCGATAAATTGGCAATTCATACCATCTAACTTCTAAAAATTCCAAAAACTTTACCCAATGGTTAATATGTGCCAAGAAAGTCCTAATAAAAATCTAAAGTCATCGTTCCTTATCTAGGTATGGTAACTGTTGGTGCATAATGTCTATAGCCTACGTCTATCAGTCTAGGTTATGTCAGTAGATTGTCCAGGGACTAAAATGTAAATTTATGATATTTTGATGTAATTCCGTTTGAAATGACACATGGTCATTTCAAACGAAATTAGTTTTGTTAATTCCGTTTGATATGATACATGGTCATTTCAAACGGAATCAATTGCCTATATATAGGTGGGTGAGGCTTCTCATTTCATACAGAATTAGCTAGTGTGTCACGAAGTGCTGCTGAAATTCCACCGTGTAATCAAGTCTATTTTGAATGAGAAGCTTGTTTTAAGGTGAAATACTCTGTTTCTACTCAATTCTTCACTGATTCTAGACTGTTTGTTTGTTTCCGCCTCTCAGACAGTTGTGTATTGCCTCTGATTGACTCATTTGGTCGGTAAAACGATCCAACAATTGGTATCAGAGCCAGTTATGAGTCAATACACTTGAATCAGTGCCTTTTCTACACTTTCTTGGACTTCTCGACAATTTAATGGACAAAATGGACTGATTTTCTTATATTGTGTGTAAAATACTGTTTTAACAAACCCTTGAAAGAATCAGATCAAAATTCAAAGTAAAAGTGACAAAAATGAACCAAAAACCTGATTCCGTTTGAACGAGCACATTGATTCCGTTTGAAAAAGTGTGGTTATTTCGCTTGAAATAACTAATTCCATTTGAAAAGTTATGGTAATTTCAAACGAAATTACCTATTCCGTTTGAAAAGGTAATTCCGTTTGGCTAATTCCGCTTGAAAACAGGTTTTTGGTTAATTTCGTTTGAAATGGCACCTGATTCCGCTTGAAGGTGCAATTCCGTTTGGGAAACTAATTTCGTTTGAAAAGGATACTTCCGTTTGAAAGTCCATCTTGTTCGTAATTCGGTTTGAAAGTCTGATTCTGTGTAGAAAGCTAATTTGGTTTGAAAAGTTCTGTTTTCAAAACTTAAAAAAAAATTCGGTAATCTGATTTCGTAAAATGGACAATCAAGAATTTTATAATTTCTTTGCTAGTGGGGGAATGACAGCAGCACAAAACCCGGCCAGTATTGTACAAAACGTGAATTTGGAGAATGAACATGGGACGATGCAGAAACCTCCTAAGTTGATAAATATTGACGAGTATGCGGGTTGGTCTGGAAGGTTTAAGACATGGGTTCAAGCAAACCACTTCGAGGGTGAAATGGCACCTAATTCCGCTTGAAAACAGGTTTTTGGTTAATTTCGTTTGAAATGGCACCTGATTCCGCTTGAAGGTGCAATTCCGTTTGGGAAACTAATTTCGTTTGAAAAGGATACTTCCGTTTGAAAGTCCATCTTGTTCGTAATTCGGTTTGAAAGTCTGATTCTGTGTAGAAAGCTAATTTGGTTTGAAAAGTTCTGTTTTCAAAACTTAAAAAAAAATTCGGTAATCTGATTTCGTAAAATGGACAATCAAGAATTTTATAATTTCTTTGCTAGTGGGGGAATGGCAGCAGCACAAAACCCGGCCAGTATTGTACAAAACGTGAATTTGGAGAATGAACATGGGACGATGCAGAAACCTCCTAAGTTGATGAATATTGACGAGTATGCGGGTTGGTCTGGAAGGTTTAAGACATGGGTTCAAGCAAACCACTTCGAGTGTTGGATGAAGATCGAATCGAAATATGTTCCTCCTAAAGATGGTTTGGGTCTTGAGAAGTCGATTTGCAGTTTGACACAAACTGAACAAGAAGATTTCAAGGCAGAAAAGAAGATGATGAGTATTCTATAACAGGCAATTAAAGAAGATATCTTAGTGTTACTGCAACATCAAGATAATTCACAATCAGTGTGGTATCCTTTGAAAGTGAAGTTTTTGGGAAGTGTATCGATGATAAAAAAGCAAGACTCCTTTGATGAAGAAAGAATTTGACATCTTCAGGGGAATTAAAGGTGAAACAACAAAACAGTTAATCGAGTGATATTGTCACCTAGTTGTTGAAATGAAGCGTTTGGGTATTGAGAAAACTGACGAAGAGTGGGTTGATAAACTGGTAGATGCCTTTCCATATGATGAATGGGGCACTTATCTTTGGGTGTTGAAAAACAACTTAGAGTATGTTGGATTTAACCTCAGTTCATTCATTGAAAAGATCGAAGCACATGAACTTGAACTGATGAAAATCAGAAAGATGAATTCTGCAAGTGTTCAACAGGATGTTTCACTATATTACAAAGGCAGTTCTTCGACAACAATAAATCTGAGCCCGAAGATTCAAACAGCGTTCAGTGCAGATTCAACATCTTGTGTTTCGTCTAGTACATCAAGCAACAACAAGCCTTCACCGTTTGCAAGTTATGAGCCAAATCCCAAGACTTCAGAACAAGTGTCTCCACAAAGCTCATCAAACTCGAACAATCAGGGTTACGTTTCCGGGATACAGTGTAACATTACTGTAAACATCAAAAATGGACAAGAGTTTACAGAAGCAGTTGCAAAGCAACACATCGCACTGTTAGCTTCCGTTCTTTTGTCATATGAGAGTTTAGTAGCTGGGAGGATCGGTAATCCAGACATGACAAAGGAGGATTACGATCAAATCGATCCAGAGGAGCTAGAGCTGATTGACATTAAATGGGGAATGGCTAGTTTGGTAAGAAGAGCCCAACGGTTTATGGAAATTACGGGTCGGAATAGTTTGTCAGGACCGGATCAAAAGCTTGGTTTTGATAAGTCCAAAGTGACGTGTTTTAAGTGTAAAGAGAAGGGGCATTTTAAGCGGGAGTGTCCGAATAGAGAGGTCAATAATCACCAAAATCCATTTACCAACGATTACTACAGACATGTGATCTATCACAAGACAAATCAACAACCTGTCGTTCAAAGACCTCAGATCGAAAACAAGCCGGAAAAAGCTCTCATAGTCAATCAAAATGATGAAAAGGTAGCTGAAGGTTTCAGTTGGGATAAGTATATCGCTGGCAGTGAGGGTAGAGCAATGATGGCTGAGATTGTGGAGGAACCGGAGAGTGTTGTTGAAACAGAGGTTGTTAGTGAAGATGTGTCTGAAGAAAGTTTGGTTGATCTCGAAGAAGTTGCTGCAAAAGTCTACTATTATCAATCCAAACAGGAGGTTTTAGCTAGTTCTTTAAAATCAATTATGCTTCCTAATGTGTTTAATTCTTTTGCAGGTTTTTTTAGTGAGCCAACAATCGGATTTTGCCCACAGTATGATGATGAGAAAGCTCCGATTGATGAGATAATTGATGTCTTAAAAGAAATGACTGAAGAAACACTGAAAGAGATTGCTAACAAAGCCTTAATGGGAAAAAAGAAAGAGGTAGACACAGAATCTGTAAAACCAGAGTCTGTTGATACTGAGTCAGTTGAAAACGTGTCGGTCAAAACAGAGTTAGGTCAAAAGGAGTCTGACGGGAAATCCGAAAAGGAGGAGATCAAATCAGAAGGAGTGTCTGAGTAAGAGTCTGATGGTGTCGGTTAACAGGATGTTAAAATTCATCAAGAGGAAAAGATTGTTGAAAAAATTGATTCAATATCTGAAACTTCATGCAAAAACTGTTCAAAACCATGCATGGAATGTCTTGAAAAAGACAAAAAGTTTCAGGAATTGAAACAACACACTGATGAGATTAAATTTGATCTAAGTGAAGCAAAAGAAGCTTATGACACGTTGGCTAGATCTATCAAAATGATTCAAAAAGAGAGTCTTGAAAACGATAAAGCCACAAGATTGTTAAAATCAAAAGTTTTTTATAAACAAAAGGAAATCAACTTTCATTTGGACATGATTGCTTCATTGAAAAAGGAATTAGAGTTAACCAAAATTGAGAATGAAAGAATTGACAAGAAGTTGATGAGTTATGTTGCATCTTCATATTTGATTGATCAGATTGTCCCGAAACAACCAGATGCAACACCTGTCTTTAACAGTGTTCCACCCCCAATGTGGAATCATTACACTCAGAAGTATCCAGATGGGGTGAAAGCTGCTTTGAACCTCAAACTGAGAACCATTGAGAATGAGTTGCCTGAGAGTATTGAAGTTACATTCTCTCCGTCCGACACTGACAATGAGTCACAGGTGATCAAGACCGTTGTTGACCAAGTGTTAGACGAAGAGAGTGATAACTCGGAGTTTGAGATTGTGAAAACTCATTTTGAGTATTCTATTGCTGATTCTGAAGAAGATGGTAACTTCTTAGATAGATTTATACCAAAATCAGACAAAGTCACGAATGATGATTCGATCATTGTGGTTCACACAATGGTTGGAACTGACAAACTTTATTCTGATTTTGAGTATCCAATTCAGAACGCGAACATGCAAAATGTTGAGAAGGTGTTTAAACTTGTTAAGATTGACATTTCTGAGGTTAACAACAACTAGTTTCTTTCAAAACCTAAAAAGTCTTTTGTGAAACCACTATCAAACAACTCGGGAAAGAAAGAGTGGGTGGGCAATGGTGGTAATAACAAGAGAAATGGAAACAATTTCAAAAATAAAGGTATTGGTTTTGAAAAGAAAATGGCTAAGAAGAATGTCAAGCCAAAGGAGAAATTAAATGATGTGTTTGTTGTTGGTCCTAATGTTGATGCTGAAAAGGACTATATTTTCAGTCAAAAGGCCATTGATGATTTCAATGCAGCGAAAAAATTGAGAGAAGAGACCTACAAATCAACTTTTATTGAGTATGACAAAAGAGTTTGTTACCGCTGCAATGAAATTGGTAATATGGCGAAACAATGCACCAAAAAGATTGAAAACCCCATTTTCAAGAAACCTGTTTTGCAAAAGCCGAAACAAAATGTTTCAACTGATGAAAAGGGCAAAACACCAATGATTTCCCCTGTTCGAATTTTGAAAAGAGGTGAATCTTTGAAGTTCGAGGACAAGCCGAAATCAACATTTGAGATTGGTGAATCTTCGAAAACTCAAAGACTTCAAAGATTTATCCAGAGACAAAAATTTTGCAAAATCAATCATGGGTGGTTAAACCAAAACAATCAGTTGAGGAAAAGAAGATGGAAAATGAGCTAAAATCTGAATCAAAAGTGTGTGCAAATGATTTTAAAAAACTTGAATTTGAATTAGACAAGTTGCTTGAGGAATTTCCTCCAATTAAAAAGGGAGAATTAAAACCAAAAGTCAAACCTGTTGTTCCAAATGTCATTTTTAACATTCTAAAAGTTGATGTGACATGTGATATTGTATTTGGTAGTGTTTCAACTGTAAAGAAATCATGGGCTTCATTGTTTGAATGATTTTCTTCAATGTGTCCAGGGGTTGCCGAAGGCAATAATCTCAAAATGGATAATGGACAGCGGAGCTTCAAGGCACATGACTGGAATGCTAGCATTGCTTTATGACGTTAAATTTATCAACGGAGGATATGTGGGATTTGCTGGGAATCAGGGTGGCAGGATAGTTGGTCAAGGGAATCTGACGAATGGAGTCGTTACGTTTGATAAAGTGAACTATATAATCGAACTTGAAAACAATCTGCTGAGTATCTCACAGATCTGTGACAAGTCTTTTACAGTACATTTCACTAAAAATGAATGTTTAGTCATAAAACCTGGTTTCAAAATTCCTGAGGAGATGGTGTTGTTGCGAGCTCCACGAGAAAATGATTTATATATTCTTGATATGAGTGTCGCAACAACAACAAATCATCAGAAACAATGTTTTGTGTCAAAAACCAAAGCAACAGAAAAAGAATCGATATTGTGGCATCGAAAGATGGGACACATTCATGTGTGTAAAATGAACTTTCTTATACACAATGATTTAGTCGAAGGTGTAAATCTGAAAAACTTTCATTTAAATGATGATTGTATAGAGTGCAAGAAGGGAAAACAAATGAAGAAGTCGCATCCACAGAAGTTGTTGAATTCAATCAGAGTCCCACTTGAAAGGTTGCACATGGACTTGTTCGGGCCAGTCAATGTAAAAAGTGTTAGCGGAGACTTATACTGTCTTGTGGTTACTGATGACTTCACAAGGTTTTCATGGGTAGTGTGCATGGAAAGAAAAGACCAAACCTTTGAGTCGTTGATGGTCTTATTCAAGAAGATGGAAACGTTGTATAAGCTGCCGATCAGAAGAATAAGAAGTGATAATGGAACGGAGTTCAAGAATAATCGAATGCTTGAGTTCTGTAACGAGAAAGGGATTCATCATGAATTCAGTGCACCTTATACTCCACAGCAAAATGGTGTAGCTAAACGAAAGAATCGTACCTTAATTGAGACAGCTCAAACGATGCTCGCTGATTCCAAGTTGCCAATATTCTTCTGGAGTGAAGCAGTTGCAGCAGCATGCTATACATTGAACCGCGTTCTGACAGTAAAGAAATTCAAGAAAACGTGTTTTGAACTTTTTCATCGTTACAAACCAAACTTGAAGTTTTTGGAACCGTTTGGATCTCCGTGTACTTTTATAGATCAAGATGGAAAATTTAGTGCAAAATCTAATGAGGGTTTCTTTGTAGGTTACGCGAGCTCGCTGAAGAGAGTGTTCGTACCATGCCTAGGGAAGATAATTCAAGTTCAGCATGTGGATTGTCAGAAGCATACTGCTCCACCACAACTTCCTGGACAAAGATTCCTGTTCGATTATAACAAACTCTAGGAGTCCTTCCAACTTTCGACTGAGCCAAGTATTGAGGAACTCGTACTGTTATACCAACAGCAACAATCTGATTCACAAGATCAGGTGCCAAGAGCATTAGTAGTTTCTCAACCCGACGTGGGAACTAATGATCACGAGGCCGGTCCAAGTGGAATGACACACGAAGACCCAGAAGAACCAGCTCCAACATTTGATAATTCTGACGACTCAGAATCAGAATCCGGTCCGACTTTTGACGAGGAACCAAATGTTGCAACGACAGAAGCTGAGGATCACACCGGTGATCAAGAAATCACGAACTTGCAATCGAAAGTTAATGTGCCGGACACTACAATGCCAAGAACTTTGTCTTATCATCCTTCAGAACAGATAATTGGTGATCTTCAGAGCGGAGTAAAGAGGCAGGATCAGATCAACAGAGCTCTTACTTGTTTTTATACATCTGTTGCTCCTTTACAGGAAGAGTTCTCACTTAAGTGTTTCATCTCGCAGGTTGAACTCAAGACATATAAAGAGGCTTTAACTGAAGAAAGTTGGGTTAACGCTATGCAAGAAGAGTTGTAGCAGTTTGAGAAGCTGGGAGTTTGGAGATTAGCAGACCTTCCTGAAAATCAAAAGTAGATAAAAACAAAGTGGGTATTCAAATGTAAAAGAGATGATAGAGGAGTCATTGTTTGAAACAAAGCACGATTGGTAGTACAGGGATTCAGTCAGCAAGAAGGTATTTACTTTACCGAGGTGTATGCGCCTGTTTCTAGACTTGAGGTGATTAGGATCTTCCTGGCGTTCGCGTCTTGGAAAGGATTCAAAGTCTACCAATTAGATGTGAAATCTGCATTCCTGTATGGTAAAATCAAAGAAGAAGTGTATGTGGGACAACCGCCAGGGTTCACTGACCCACTACACAAAAACAAAGTCTATCTTCTGGATAAAGTGCTTTACGGACTTCACAAGGCCCCGAGAGCCTGGTATGAGACGCTTTCCCAACATCTGCTGGCCAACGGGTTCACCAGAGGGACAGTTGATAGCACTTTGTTCACCAAAGAGGTTGCAGGACATCTTTTGATCGTGCAGATCTACGTTGATGATATCATTTTTGGTTCGACAAATGACGAGTTTTGTAAAGATTTTGAGAATGTTATGAAGAAGAAGTTCGAGATGAGTTCGATGGGGGAGATGAAGTTCTTCCTAGGGCTGCAGGTGGAGCAAATGCTCGAAGGAATCTTCATTCATCAAACCAAATACGTGAACGATGTTCTGGAAAAGTTCAACATGGCTCAATCTAGTCCAGCATCAACCCCCCTAGCTCAAAATCATGGGATTTGCCCAGACGAGAGTGGAGAGAAAGTGGAAGAGGCACTGTATCGGTTAATGATTGGATCTTTGATGTATCTTACTGCTTCCCGCCCGGACATCATGTATACGACGTGTTTGTGCACCCGATATCAGTCTAACCCATGCCAGTCACACTTGACGATCGTGAAACGCATCTTACGGTATTTGAAAGGCTGCCCAAGCAACAGCTTGTGGTATCCCAACTCTGGCGATTTCTCTCTCACAGGTTTTGTTGATTCGGACTTTGGTAGTTGCAAGCAAAACGCTAAGTCCACCACTGCAGGTTGTCAGTTCTTCGGAACTCGACTAGTCACCTGGCAGTGCAAGAAACAAACCTCAGTAGCGCTCTCTACTTGTGAGGCAGAATATGTTTCGTCCTTGAGCTGTTGCTCTCAGATCCTTTGGATCCAACAGCAGATGCGAGACTTTGGTTTACAGTTCTTGGACACGCCTATATTTGTGGACAATGAAGCAGCAATTAACATAAAGAAAAACCCGGTTCACCATTCTAAAACAAAACATATAGAAATTTGACATCATTTCATCAGTGATTGTCACGAGAAGAAATTGATTAGAATTGAACATATACACACCGATGAACAGAAAGCTGATTTTTACACCAAACCGTTTGAAAAATTTGTTTTCTGGGAGAGTTGTTGAATGTGAAGCCGAGGAGGACGGCGATCTGATGTGATCCACGTTGTGTTGTCAAAGTTTTTTGTACAGTTTATTTTCTACTTTTGATAAAAACAAAAACACAAAAATATGTCTTTGTTTTTAGGGGGAGAAATATTGTAGAAAAATACAAAAACATGATAAAATTTCAAAATCCAAAAACATTTTAAAATGTAAAAAAATAGTTTGTGTAAAAAGGGGAAATGATAGTACATCAGCTAGACAGTGCAGTACGCTAAAGAAATGAAAAGTAAAAATGTGTTAAGTAGTCTTGCAGATGATATGCCGATAGGTTTTTACACATTTAGTAGGTTTGTTCGGGATATAAACATAAATAATTACTTGCTTTTATGTGGGGAACATCTCTCGGATATATGGGTAACACCTGAAATCTTTTTTGAAAGGTCCCACTTTCTAAGATACTAGGTCTTTATGCTTAGTGATATCTGGGGTATTATCCCGGGACTTCTGATTTTGCGGAAGCAATGGCCTAGTCCCCGGAGAATACTTTACTCGGCTTGAAATAAAAGCCTCCCCTCAGCAAAAAAAAATGATGAAACATTGAAAAATGCTAATCATGTGCTGTTGTAAAAAAAGATTCTCTAAAGGGAACCCACCAAAAGTCGAAACCGTCATCTCTTTGTTGAACGGAAGTTCTGACCTGAGCTCTCACGGCCTTCGCATTTAATCCCTTACATATATCATCTAGGTATACTCACCTGTAAGACTGAATATTGGGATCTGGATACGGGAGTATATTCTGAGGAGGTACACATATAAAAGTTAAGCCTTAAAACACTTAAGTTGTATCCTGAACAGATTGAACTTTGTGTGAAAATTTAAGAGGATCAGTATATCGGCAATCAATGTAAACTGTTTAATACTATATATTTAATCAAAGCTTAACGGTAGTTGTATTTCGTCGGCAGCTGATATGATCCCCTAACACACTCACAAAAATATTGTGTGTACAGTTTATTGCTTTCCATAATCAAAAATCCAAAAAGATTTGCTTTTCATCTTATTTTCGACAACGAACGTTGGGGATCAGATGATCAAAGTCTTATGTGATGAACATGTCTGGATCATGAGGATTGGGTAAGCAGAAAATTTGTTAAAAGTGATTTGTAATTGCTTGAAAGTTCAAAAGTTCATTAATTTTAACTTAATCAGTTTCAAAAAGTCAGCAACTTCATAAACTGGTCAGCCAAGGTCATTAACTTGGACTTGGCAGGCTGAACAGTTGACCAAGGTCATGAACTTGAACTTGGTTAACTGGGTGTGTCGGTAAAATCTGAAAAAATTAAAAATTTGAAAATTTTTAAAAGGTAATTTCGCTTGAAAAAGGTAATTCCGCTTGAAAACATGATTTCATTTGAGTTGGTGATTCCGCTTGAACCTGTTTGTGCCTATTTCAAACGGAATTAGGTGGCCTATAAATAGAGGTATTATTCCGCTTGAACATGTCATTGTTCTTATTCCGTTTCAAATCCACTGTTCAAGGCGATTTCAAGCGAAATCCCAATATCATCGATTTACAGCCAAAACTCTACCAAATTGTTGTTTAAATCTGATCTAAGTTGGTTTGCTCATCTTAGATCATGGTAAAGGTGAGAAATTTGGTCGATTTGACCCAGATATTGTTTGATTTCATGTTGCGGCGATGAACAGGACCAAGAAAATAGATTTAGGGTTTATTTGTTAACTAAAATGAACAATAAACATATTTGTGTGGTCGGAATACATTGTAGATCAGTATTAGGGTTTTGATTGAACCAGATCTGAAGATTTTGCTTGAATGACGATGAACAGGTTTTTCAAACTTAGATCTAGGTTGATTTTGTTGGACAAAATGTATAAAGATCATACCTTAATGCTCGGAATTTGATAAGGAACAAACCCAGTTGATTGATTTCATCATCAGTTCTTGAAAAAATTCATTGTTTTGATATTGTCAGTTTCAAACGAAATCAGAGTGGTTATTCCGTATGAACATGTCATTGGGATTCCGTATGAACATGTCATTTTCATTTGAATTGTGATTCCGCATGAATGTGTGATTCCGTTTGAAAATATCATCTATCATTTTCTGAAGGAGAAGGAAAGTCTAAAGACTACATATCGAATGTTTTGTCTGGAAATATCTTAGAAGAACTAGCAGGGGTATTGATCGGAGAAGAGAAATTAAGGAGAGAATGGAGGTTTAAAGTGAAACTCCAGGAACAACAAGAAAGCTGTGAACATGTACTGCTAACGAATCAAGAAAATGTCGCTAGCATAAATTGTTCATATTGCAAAGAGAAAACAACATCAAGAGCTAGAAGTAACTGTCTGAAGTGCCAAATAACGGCTTGCCCGCTATGTTCAGACTATTATCTAAGCTTCAAAGTAACCCCAAGACCAAAGGAGATGATTGGTTATGATACTAGGGATAGCCTTATTAAAGAACTTCTTCTTTATAATGCTTACCTTATTAAAGAAAATGAATAGTGTGAATGTGTAATTTCGTGTGTACATGTTATTTCGTTTGAATGATACTTCGTTGCTGAAATTTTTTTCTAAGTGATAACTTAATTGTGTGTTGTTGTTTTTCAGCCTACGAATGTGTTGTTTGATGCACTACGCAACACTTGTTGTGATTTCGATGAGGAGAAGATTCCAAAGCTGTCCGAATTCAAGAGTATTTTGGAATTTATGAGAAGATTGCCTATACAAAAAGCTTTAACGAATCAATATCTGGTTTTCAGATCTCATATCAAACGTTTTTGGGAGAAGGCAACATATGATGAAGAAGGCAAAGTGATCAATTCGTTTCTTGAGCTCAATGTTGAAAACAAACCAATTATTATCTCGGAGGCACTTATCCGTGAAGTATCTGATATTCCTGATGATGTAAACTCTCTAACTAAATTCCCAGAGAGGATGGTCAAAGGCTGTATGCTGCAGATGGGTTATAGTGGTGCACTGAACAGTGCTAACTACTTGAAGTCAAAATTTTCAAAGCCATACAAGTTTCTTATTCACTCAGTGTTGCAAGCTCTAAGTCATAGGAAGGGAGGTTATGATGCAATGAGAGATTATCAAATGAACATGGTAACAACTCTCGTATTAAACAAGAAGTATAATTTTTCGAAGATTGTATTTCATTACTTGGTAGAGGAAATTACTTCAAAGAGGAAGACTTGGGTGTATCCTCGATTTATTCAAATGATGATAGATCATGCCTATCCAGATCTTGAAAGAGATGAGAACAATGATTTGCTGGTGTTATCTCACATGGATAATGAATCTGTGAAACAATTGGCCAGATATCATCCTAACCATCCAGAGCCAAAAACATAAGCTGAATTTTTTGGTTTCATCAAAGATAAGAATTATCAAGATCCAGATCCAGTCAATCATCAGAACTGGAGAAATGAAGAAGAAATGAAAGAGAAGAGCTATGCAGATGAATTGAAAACTCTTGAAGATTTCAAAGTAACTCAAAGCGAGTGGTTCTTGAAAGAAGAGAAAAAGAAGAGGAGTAGGAAAGCAACTCCGAAGGTTCAAATGGAGGAGGGTTCTTCATCACAACCCAAAAAGCATCAAAAGAAAGTTGTTAAGACATTGCTTATTGATGAATCAGAAGAGGAAGTTGAAGTTGAAGCTGAAACAGAAGTTAATGTTGAAGGAGATGTTCATTTGTCTCCTGAATCTACAAAGTTATTGAAATCTCTTACTGATTATAATGCTGAACCAGAGAAAGTAGCTGGTGATGAAGAAGGTGACGATGTAGACAAAAGTACAACAAGTTCATCTGAATCGGAGATTGATGAAAATGAACGTGCTAAAAGAGTTCAGGCTGAGATCGAGAAGGAAAGACAGTTAAAATGAAAAAGAAGAAAGGAAAAAGATGATGATGAGTATGCTCCTTCACAAGAAGATGTTCAAACGCCACCTACATCAGGAGGGAAAAAGAAAGCAATTACAAGGAAACGTGTGGTTACTCCAAAGGCAAAGACATTGGAGATCTCGCTGAACAAGAAACCTATTCAAGAACCCAGTCAACCATCATCACCACCACCTGAACCTACACCACATCAATAAATTCATCAATCACCACCAAGACAACCATCACCAATCCAATCACCACCACATCTATCACCACCACATATTCACATTGCTACACCTACACATGAACAACAACCTGTTGTTACATCTCAGCAAATCTTTCAAACACCACCATCCACTCAACCACTTGTCCAAACTACACCTGGTTCTTCTAGTTTCAAAACTTTTCCAAATATTCCAGAGGGCATCACTCTTGAAGAAATTGGTGATTTCAATTTTGCAACTGATGTGCAAGTTAAAAATGTGGAAAAGAAAGTTGATGAAGTGTTAGCTGAAAACAAGAAATTGTTGGATCGTGAAAATAAATTGGAAAAGCGTGTTAAGTCCGTGGAAGCTGAAAATTATGCATTATTAAAGAAAGTTGAATCTGATCAAGCAGAGATTGATATACTGAAAGTGAAAGTTGCAGAGTTGGAAGAAGAGAAAGCACGCAGAGATGAACAAAACAAATACTTTGAATTGAAGATCAAAGAGTTGGAGGCTATCAAGGCACAGAAAGAACACGAGTTGTACATGATAAACAAAGTGTTAGAAAGTATGCTTGGAAAGACTGTTGAACAAAAATTCGATGAAATAAAGATTGAAGAGGTTAGAGCTCAACGTCAAGCTGAAATTGATGCTCAGATGAAAGATAAGGGTAAAGGTCTTGAAGATGTTTCTGAGAAGGCGATTGTTCTATCTACTGTTGCTGAATCACCTATTCCGAATCCTCGTCCTATCTCTGTTGTTTCTGCTATTTTTGAAGCATATGTTGAAATGGATGATGTTATAAATGAAGTTGAAGAAGATGATGAAGAGGAGGATGATGATGAAGAGAAATCAGATGATGCAGATGATGTATTCTCTACAAGTAGTAGTAATGATGACAATGGTAATGATGATGATCAGGGTACTTCTGGTATTCAAGTGACTGAAACTTCGAATGAAAGAAATGTCGATGATTATCTGCATGACGATGCTAATGAAGAGCCAGAAAGTGCTGATGGTGAGGGGGAGAATGTTGATCAAAATGTTGATGAAGTTAAGAAGTTAATTCTGCGTCTAGAGCCTGATGTAGAAGAAGGAGAGTTCAGGCATACATACACCATGAATAATATTATTGAAATGATGCGTATTGATGATCCGAACTTCAAGTTTGATTTTGAAGATGAATTAAATCAGTTCGACATCAACCAACAACCTGAGTATCAGTACAAGTATGTTGAAGATGCTAATCTGTATGATAGGGTTGAAGTCGAAGATTGCAGTAATGAAGAGAATGAGAATGTGGATACTTCTGATTTTCCAACGTTAGTTGAATTTTTCAGTCAATAGAATATTGATGAGCTAAGAAGAAAAGTCGAAGAATGTATAAAAGATAGAAACTTTGATGGTACATTGAAAGATGCACAGAAGGAAGAGAGGAAGAAATGGTTCAGGAAGAGTAATGAAAGAAAATTCAAGCGACCATTGAAATTTTACAAAAGAGATAGGGATGTGTCACTTGGTGATATAATCAGTTGGGGCTTTCTACCACAGGTCAATGCTTACGCCATTCATCGAGAATATGGTGTTCCATATTTTGCATTACTTCATGATATTATGTCATTACCTTGGTGGGATGTGGAAGAGCTTGCTAAAGTAAGAACTTTGGATTATCCATTTAGAAAGAATGACATACCTATGTGGGGGTTGATAAAGTTTGAAGCATTTAGAGATTTTCAGCACTGGAAACCACACCGGCCAAAGAAAGTTAGGAGGGTGGATCCAGTTAATGGGGTTGAAGAGACTATACTGGAAATCAAAAAGCCAAGAGTGATCAAGAACATTCCCTTACCACAGATGGAGCAAGAATTTTACAAAGGCTTTATGTATTGGGTGTACAGCTGTCTTACAACTGAAGTTGTGATTACGTACAGGGTTGAAAGTGAAATCAGATACATCACTGTATATGATCCATTGTGGTTGGTCAATTGCTCGGCAAAAGATATTGAATGCTTGTTTGTTAACAAGATTGGATTTAAAGCTGAAGATAGAGAGCAAGCAATGCAATTTCAAAAGGTTATGTCAATTTGCTTCTAGAAGGGTATAAATGCTGAAAGTAAATGGTCAACGAAATGGAGAGAGATTGAGAAAGAGGAAGCTCTTAAAGCTGCGAAATAAAAGAAGGAACGTGAAGAAAGAGATAGGATGCTTCGAGGAAAGTTCATGAGAGAACAAGCTGAAGATAGAAAGAAAGTTGCTGTAGAGAACGAGAAGCATAGGAAGCTGTTGTTGAAAAAGCCTAAAGCAAGAAAAGAAAAGTTCAAATCACTGTGAAGAGTTGAAGACCAGACTGAAGACTCCGACAATATTCAAGGGGGAGTTTGTTGGTGCATAATGTCTATAGCCTACGTCTATCAGTCTAGGTCATGTCAGCTGATTGTACAGGGACTAAAATGTAAATTTATGATATTTTGATGTAATTCCGTTGGAAATGACACATGGTCATTTCAAACTAAATTAGTTTTGTTAATTCCATTTGAAATGATACATGGTCATTTCAAACGGAATCACTATAGGTAGGTGAGGCTTCTCATTTCATACGGAATTAGCTAGTGTGTTACGAAGTGCTTCTGAAATTCCACCGTGTAATCAAGTCTATTTTGAATGAGAAGCTTGTTTTAAAGTGAAATACTCTGTTTCTACTCAATTCTTCACTGATTCTAGACTGATTGTTTGTTTCCGCCTCTCAGACAGTTGTGTATTGCCTCTGATTGACTCATTTGGTCGGTAAAACGATCCTACAGTAACTCGCTCACCGAAAATTCAATAACACATGATTTTTGAAGCCGTATCTAGGGTCAGACATTGCTCCCCAAAATTTTTTGAGTGGATGATTCTTATATCAAATACATCATCTCTACAAAATTTGGTAATGTATCGAGTCTTCTAGATATTTTACCGAATTAATGCCTTTAAATACCAATAAATTCTCCAAATATTATCATTATTTCCAAAAATTACCAAATATTTTAGTGACCTTAATTCCATCATATATGATCAGGGTTTTTCAGATCTTAACAATACCCATGTAAAAGGTTATGCATGCGTTAAATTATAGTGCACCTAACTTTGGATTTAGGCGATATACCTGTCGTTTCTCGATTTCTCTGGTGATTTCTATAATTCCTGAGCATGTGCAAAGCTAGGTATGGTACCTACACATCATGTATAACACACATATGCATCCAACATCATCAATCAAGCCTTTTAGATTATCTTTTTCGTTTAAGGCTTGTTTCGTCCTTTTAGCTAGGTATGGTACCTACACATCATGTATAAATGTCGTGTTTTGAACTTTTATACCACAATGAATGAACTTGCTGTGTGTTTTAGGATTATATACAACCTTCATGGCCAAAACCTTAAGAATTTATGGATCAAAACCAAGTCTTTTTGTTAAAATTATGTTTAAACAAAAAAAGATATAAAATTAGCATTATAAGCACCGTTCAACCTTGAATTGTGGTAGGTTTTGTTGTGAATCAGCTGTGATAGAAGTAAAAGAGTGGGAGAAGGGTTTGGAAATGTATGGAATGTATTAGGAATGAAGAAAACAAAAAAAAGGGTTTAATATTCTGTTTGAAAAGGGATGCCCCCATGTGGGCTTGTTGACTTAGTCAAACCTATAACTTGTTGATTTAGAATGAACATAGACAAATATTCTAGCGTTGGGTTCATTATCGGCTCTTAAACATTCCCCCGATTCATTAACAGTTGTGAAATGATGTGTTTTTCGCATTGTTTTTTGTAATTGAAAAAAATGAACCCAACGTTAAAAAAAACTCGAACACTTTCACATATTTACTCATATACATTATACTAATTTTATATAGCTGTTTCTAGGCTTGATTGATGGTACAATGCTTGTTTATTTAATACCGTACTCGTTAAAACCAAAGACGAACCGGAACTACTTCGTTTTACATGTTTGCTAACTATTAAAGCATCAATGACCTTAGATTATAGTCTATAGATCATGTATATGTAATTTTGTACCCCTGGACTCGTTGATGACACGTCCGTTGGGTTTTAACGACTAATGCATTGTTAACAAGAAATCCTTCTGTTTAACCAGCTTTATATACACTGAGGCACCAATATTATCATGTTAACTATTATCGTTCATATGCTAACTATAATGTGCCCTTGGATTTGTCAGAGGTATGATCAGAATCATTTCGTGAATCATGTAAGCCGTGCATATCAATTAGCATTTACCTGGTTTCGTCACAGCTGTCACAAAATTTCACTTCACCAACTTTTCGCGCCCAAATTCCTTTATAATCCTAAATAAAAATGTTTTATAAAGCAGGAAAGAGAAAACAAATCCTATTTTAATATTAATAATCTATTTTTATCCATCCTCTCAAAACTCTCTAGAAATCTACATTGAAATGCATCACACCATATATAACCACACGACTAAGCACACCAGCTAGCTAACTGCGCCGATTATTGACTAGCGTAGTTAGGCTAACTACGCCTATACTGTCACACCCCGACCACGGAAAACAACAAAACGTGGCGGAAATGTCGGGGAGTGTTGTAACATAATCATTGTTTCACAACCATGGATTAAATAATTTCGTTTTATTGAATTATTGAACTCATTGTTTATTAAAAATCAAATAAATACAATTATTATTTCTCGAGTTTTAAAGTCGCTAAGGCACGAGTCCATCCTATGTATTTCATGCGCCATCAATCATCACATAGCAGAACCTGAAACATGTGTAAAAATAGGTACGTCAGCATAAAAATGCCTGTGAGATACATAGGTTTTATTAATGCATGATTCATGACTTGTAAGTTTTTAAAAGAATGTTTTTAAAAACAGTCATGAATCCTTAAAAATGTTTTCTTTTATAAACAAGTGGTAAGAAAATAGATGTTATAAAAGAATGATGCATAAATAAATAATCAAATAAAATGAGTTTATAAAATAATGTTTTGATAAACAGGTTTGTAGTATATATAAAAATATACTTTGGTTATAAGAAAGTTGAATAAGTAATATATCAAAATATATTTTGGTTCCATAATCGTTAAACAGATAGTATATTAAATATACTTTAGTAGTCAAAATAATCGTTTTTGGTAGTATTTCAAAAGTATACTTTGGTTTTATAAATAACTTATTTAAACTATGCTTTGGTTTTATGAATAACATATCAAAATATGTTTTAGTAATTTATAAAATATATGTTGTTTTGTACAATATCACATATGAGAGTATATCAAAGTATACTTTTGGGAGTATAATCAAATATACAATAATAATGTGATTTAAGAATTCAATCAGACCTAGTGCATCAAAATACACCTTTGAGATTATAGGGATACCACAAAGGCAATCCCTATTTGGATGGAGAAACAAATTGGTTTCAGACATTCCATGACAAGAGCAATGGGGTGTCAAATCCTATAGCGCTATATCATACTACCAATCGGTCTGGTGAACAATAAATAAGAACAATTCAACAAATAAATTTTATCATCTGTGAAAAATCATTGTTTAGATCATAAATAATCATTCGGTTTGTCAAAAGATAAGTACTAATATGTATAATCAATTATGCTTTGAAATTATAAACATAACAGATAGGTACACATGCTTCACCCCAAATAATTGAAAACAGTAAAAGAGGGGAACTATGTACTCACTTGAGGCTGCTTAGAAGTCTTGAATAACAACCAAGCAAAGCTAGAGGGAGTACGGAATCAAACGGCACCTAATATAGGTAACTATGTTATTAAACGACTCCTAAACCGGGAGATAGGATAGAATGATGTTCTATAAATCAAATGAGTAATTGAACTCATATGGTATGATTTAATAGAGCTAACATTCTGATTTGAAAGTCTACCTAAGTGCTCTTGACCCGTTTCGACCCATTATGGTAGCATAAGCTACTATAACGCGTCGGTTGCGCAAAACTATATTCGGATGGTTATCTATGAGCTATGTCAAGTCTTACATGCCCAATTATACCCTACCATGTTACTAATTCAGATTAGATGTCAAAAATATGTTCACATATGCACATTACGGATTTATGCTACAAAAGGGCATTTTGGTCATTTCCTATGGGCATGTAAACCAATTAACGAATAGCTAACCAATCCTATGTGATCATAAGGTATAACCTCAGGGGTTATTCCCTATGCAATTATGATCACTAAGCAAGCTTGGTCGGATCCTAATGATCGACCAAACGGGTCAGGTTCGAAAGTCTAAGCGGTTGTCTAGACTGCTTAACTTACGACCCTAAACAAGCACTAAACTAGTAGTGACGAGTTAAACATGTCAAAACATGTTTAGCTAATTTATAAAACTGATTTGGTATCAAAACAAAGGGTTTTGATACCCGAAAATAGTTCCGTTGCAAAATGCGCGCTAAACGCATTTTGACCGAAACTTTGACTCGTCACTACACCTAGTTAACGTGGTAATCAGTAGGTATAATCGCTAAGGATTATAACCATCGTGATTACAATCACGTTGCAAAGTTCAACCGAACTTTGCGTTGACCATTGACTGGTCAAACTGAAAGTCAAACACTGTTTGACTTTTTTTTAAACTAGTAAGCAATAAAAGAATGAAGGAATGCTCACTAAAGGTCCTTGCTATCTTTTCTACCAAGAATAAGTTTCCAATCACTTGAGAGAGCTCCCAATTCTGATTAGAAAGGAGATTGAGATGAAATGAGCAAGGAATGAATAAAAGGTGATGGCTATTTATACTTGTAGCAAGAACACAAGATCATGACATGTGTTTGTGTAGCTTGCAAGCAAAAATCATGGCCATACACTTATTGGATGCAGGTTCAAAGCCTTGGAGAAGGGATAACTTGGTTACCACACAAAGAATTTGCAAGAACAGCCCCTAAAGTATCAAACAGACTGAAAAATATGATTTTTGGTCGCTAGGCATAATTTACGGTCCGCAAAGGACCTCTTACGGTCCGTAAGGGCCCTGCAGCTAACCAGCAACTTTCAAAGTTTGGCAGTTTTGGCCCCTGAGCTTGTTTCGATGCGTTTTGAGACTTCTAACACCCGTCAAGTCCATTTTTAAGCTTCATAATGAAGTTAAAGTATGGGGAACATGAAACATGCTCAAAAATATGTCGGATGTTTGTTCGTTTGGCCGTATGGTTGCGTTGTTCGGCTAATTACGGCGGAAATCGTAACGGGCGCGAAAACGAACCAAATTGCGAAACGAACGAATTTTTTGCATGACGATCACTAAAATAAAAAATATTTTAGTCTGTACAAAAATTTTGGATGTCCAGATGTGGTCAGAATGTAAGATGTGCGCGAAAATGCAAACTTACGCCGTTTTTGACACTTTTAGTCCCTGTAAGATCAAATAAGCATATTTTCACACACCGGACAACTCAAAGCTTATTTCTAAGCTATGTTTAGGTTATTTATGGTATGTTTAGCTTATGATCATGTTCCGGGCTGTACGTTGCCTTACGAATCGGCAGACTTTTGCAAGTTGACGCAAATAGTCCCTGTAAGCGAATAAACTTGATTTCAACACACCAAACCATCCAAAACTTATTTCTAAGTTATGTAAAGGTTATTTAAGGTATGTTAAGCCTATTTCACTATTCCGGAGTGTTTGTTGCATTAAACTGGTTATATTTACGCATTAGTTCGCGTATAACCTTCCAGAAAGCGATTTAGAGCTCGAAATCGAACAAGAATTGATATGTGCAAACGATACACATATTTATACAAATCCCAAGTATGAAACACAATATTTCATTGGTTTGGTATTTGTATGATGGTTGAAGTGACACATGTGTCACATATACTTAGTAACAAACACATTCATTACACAACATAACCAAATCAACTAAAACCTATCTAACAAGCTTTCATCACTTGAAATGCATCTTCAATATATATAATTTTGTAGTACACATTTTCATCATTCAACCTACACGAGCTATTATGATATTTCAGTGTTAGTTATTTAAATAAGCTGGTTTGTTTGTGATAATTCAAATTAGTTTTTTTGAACTGTCACATGATAATAAAACTGCCTCAGTTATATGATTTTTTACATATTATACAATTTATTGTTTTTATTATAAAACCACGTTTAATATGCGGATCCATAACTTAGTATAATTTAAAAGATTGCAAGATGCATACTTAATTAATTTATATTTGAAGAGCTCTACATCACTACGATTTTAATAATCAAGTTACATTAAAACTAAACTATATTCCTTGTGTCTCAAATTTGTAATATATATGTAAACAAGTTTAAATCAAACATATATACAGTTGTTTTAAATTATTTTTATCTAAGGTATAACAAACGAATCTAACAAATGCTACATGTCATTTTCTACTTAATTCATTAGTATATTATTAATTAATATTTAATTCTAATTCTTTAATAATCAAGTTACATTAAAAATAAATTATATTCCTTGTGTGTCAAATTTTTAATACATATATAAACAAGTTTAAATCAAACGTATACAGTTGTTTTAAATTATTTTTATCTAACTTATAACAAAAGAATCTAATAAATGCTACATGTCAATTTCTGGTTAAATCATTAGTAATACTGTTAATTAATATTTAATTCTCATTTTTTTAATAATTAAGTTACATTAAAACTAAATTATATTCCTTGTGTCTCAAATTAGTAGTACATATATAAACAAGTTTAAATCAAAGATATACAGTTGTTTTAAATTATTTTTATCTAACTTATAACAAAAGAATCTAACAAATGCTACATGTCATTTTTTCCTTAATTCATTAGTAATACTGTTAATTAGTATTTAATTCTAATTTATGATTAAAAAATAGAAAATGATCTATAATTTAAAACCAATGATATTAATAATTCTTAAAATCCTTTAATCGATTATAGCATACTAAAAATGATCCACATTTGTAACTTAATAATCCACGTTTGTATCCTAAAAGGAAGCCTAGGTGAGAATTCAAGAATCTATATTAAGTAGTTTGAAATGTAAATACTAAAAGTTAGTATGGGTATAAATATATGGTTTGGTTCTTATCTTTTAAATCTCAAAGAATTTATAGGATCCTTATTATTTTTACAAATGTTTTGCTTATAGAAGAGGCTAAACAAGGGAACTAATGATATATTTTTTATTAATCAATCCAACTTGAAAAACAATTTTTTAGTTTAATTAATCAATCCAACTTGAAACACAGTTTTTTAGTAAGTCCTTTCTTCTTGATACCGATTAGTACGATTCTTCGCGATGTCATTATTGCATAAAGGTAGTCGGGAATTCAAATTTATCGCATTCTTTATGATCTTAAATATTATGTGGTCTTAAATATGTATAGTTATATTATTATTATTTTTTTTGGAAAATACTAAATATGATTGATTGTGACGGACCAAAATGTGACGCACTGAAATACTGAATATGACTAACCTATCTAATGTGAACTACCGGATATGATTATGTGAACTACCAAAGGTGACTAACCTACCATATGAACTGTCACACCCCCAAAATCCACACGCGGAGTATCACCGCTTGGAGGCGTGACTGACCAGGATCAAGCCACCAATCATATTGAACATATAGGTAAATAGTAAAAGTCATTCATCAATACGAAAGGTGTTTTCAAAACCAAACATCAATAAGTGTGTAGCGGAAGCATAAGTATGTAAACCCAAAGTAAATCATAAATTCAAATGTTTAGATAGTTAACATGGCATCATCGATCCATGTCCCACAACGACCTGCTCCTCCCTGTGCAAGCTCCAATTGTACCTAAGGTCCTGCAAGGCATGCAGCAGAGAGTCAACAACTAGTTGAGCGAGTTCACAGTTAATAAGTTCGTTATAACAAATCATATATGCATTTAGTGGGGGCTTCCCATGTAGGTATGTGCTAATAGTGGGGGTTTCCCATGGTCATATGTATTACTAGTGGGGGTTTCCCACATTTATCTTTACTAATGGGGGCTTCCCATGTTTGTACTTACTAGACTATTTGCAACCATGTGTTCTTCTAAATCCGAGAACAGGAATACGTACAAGGTCACGTAGGATTTACGTGAGTGCCCTTCCCCGAGGACAGTGGTACGTGTGGGGTTTACGTAGGATTTACGTAAGTGTCCTTCCGACCCAGAAGACAGTAGTAGGTATTAGTTTACGTAGGTTTTACGTAAGTGTCCTCCCGACCCGGGAGACAATGGTAGATACTAGGTTACGTAGGTTTTACGTAAGTGTCCTTACTATCCTGAGGACGATGGTCTATAGTCTAGCGATAGCGTAGGTACGAGTAGTTATCCATTTCAAATAATCCAACCCAATTCCCAACCCGGGAATCCCATGCCTTGGCTAGTGTGAACTCACCTTGGTTTGCTCGGCAGATACACAAAAGGGTTTCTTGAACTATGAGTGGTCAACCGCGTCCTAATAGGGTTACCATACAAGTCAGGTTTTGACTCAAGTAATGCACATAAGTTTACGCATAACTAACAGGTTTCAAGCACGTATAGATCATGGCAGCATTTTAACAGTCAAACAATACATTCAACTTGTGCGATTTAAATAAGCCCAATAGCACTCGGCCCAACATAATAACACATAAGCGACTTGTGCGATCCGAGTAGACTTGTGCGATCTACTTGGGTTGTGCGACTGGGTTTGGGCTTTGAGGCCCAACAGTTAGACAAACATCAACACTTGTGCGACCCAGTAACCCTTGTGCGACTGTGGGTGCCTTGTACGACTGGACTCCTTGTGTGATCCGGAGTCTTGTGCGAGTGGTTTTAAATTCCGAATATCATGCTATTTAGTTATATTGTTTCCATATTCAATGAAGTCAACCATCAAACAGTTACACAAATTAATTCATCCTATCATACAATTCAAAACAATATGCTTATCATCATTACTTTATCACTTCAATGGCTGACAATTTTTAATCACCTCAAGAGGTGATTGGACCAATTAGTTTGATTGGTTTGACTAATGTTGAAATATGAATCACATGCCAATCGCAGGTTTGGTACAATCTATGAACTCATGTGCACTAACAATTCATGCAAACATACTGACAATTCATGCAACTTGACTATTTAATTGATCCTTATCAATAGTCAACACCCCATCATAATACTTTTGTTAGTCAATCTGCACATAAAGAATCATCTAGTATTTATTCGATTATCAGTTAACAGCAGGTTGTTGATCATCATGTATCCGACATGTGAATAAACACATAACCCTACTCTGTTAGTCGTATATTATCACATCAACAATGACTCAAGATCATCAATATTAAAATCGAACATAAGCAGTACACATCACCCAACAGATTATCAATGTAATTTAAACAAAAGAAACTACTAACCGATTAAATATGGATGAGGGTTAATCTGAATGATAAAGCTTTGAGAGAGACTCCTTGTTGCCGTCGGGTTCAAGAGGAGAGAAAGAGAGATAAGGAGAGATTAGGGTTTTGTGTGTTTCCTTGTTTTGCAACAAATGAGATACGAACTCCCTAAGGAGGTGTATATGCGTATGGAAGAGTGGGCCGAACCCAACTTGGGCCGCCCTAAGTTCGGATGTAAGGAGTGTAGCCCGAATGAGCTTGTGCGATCGAGTGTGTGTTGTGCGTTTATATCATACATACATTCACAAGCACGTATCAACATAACATTCACATAAATATTCACTTTCATAAAAGTTACATATCGTACACATACGTTACATCAAAGCACAAAGATCGGTTTGGAAATACGAGTTGTCACATTATCCCCAACTAAAAAGAAATTTCGTCCCGAAATTTGGTACGCACTCACTGAGGAAGCTAGGTAAGTTGTATCGTTCATTGGTTTTCTTGGGGTGTCACATCCTTCCCCCGTTGATCTGGAATTTCGTCCCGAAATTCCGCAGTAGTAGCTTCAGCCTCAGTAGTGGTTGCATTGGTTCCGAATAACTGGGGATATTTGAGTTCCATTTGATCTTCACGCTCCCAGGTGAACTCTGGGCCGCGGCGGGAGTTCCAACGAACTCGTACAAGAGGGATACTCGTGTTCTTGAGGACCTTAACATCCCGGTCCGTGATTTCAACTGGTTCTTCGACGAAATGCAACCGCTCGTCGATAGTGAGTTCCTTTAAGGGAACTATGTGGGTCTCATCTGACATACACTTCTTCAGATTCGACACGTGAAAGACGTTGTGAACTGCACTGAGTTCAGCTGGTAGGTTCAACCTGTAGGCTACCCTGCCTATCTTCTCAATAACTTCGAAAGGTCCAACGTATCGTGGATTGAGTTTGCCGCGTTTGCCATAACGAACCACACCCTTCCAGGGTGAAACTTTGAGTAGCGCTCGATCCCCAACCTGGAATTCGAGTAGTTTTCTATCTTTATCAGCGTATGCTTTCTGACGGTCACGAGCTGCCGCCATGCGTTGTCGTATCTGAGCAATCTTTTCTGTAGTATCAACTACCATTTCTGGACCTGTGATTTGACTATCTCCCACCTCTGCCCAACAGAGAGGTGACCGGCATTTACGCCCGTACAATGCCTCGAATGGTGCAGCTTTAATGCTGGTGTGGTAGCTGTTGTTATACGAAAATTCCACAAGTGGTAGATGTTTTTCCCAACCATTGCCAAAATCAATTACGCGCGCCCGAAGCATGTCTTCTAGAGTTTGAATAGTGCGCTCAGACTGTCCATCCGTCTGAGGGTGATAAGCTGTGCTCATGTCTAAATGAGAGCCAAAAGATTTGTGCATTGCTTGCCACAGTTCTGAAGTAAAACGTGCGTCACGATCGGAGATAATAGAGGTTGGCACCCCGTGCCTTGAGACCACTTCTTTCAAGTAGATGTCTGCTAATGTAGAAAACTTGTCTGTTTCTTTGATAGCCAAGAAGTGAGCAGACTTTGTGAGTCGATCCACGATCACCCAAATAGTATCGTTCCCACGCTGAGATCTAGGTAAGCCAGTAACAAAATCCATGGAAATTTGTTCCCATTTCCATTGTGGTATCTCAGGTTGTTGGAGTGGTCCTGACGGTTTCTGATATTCTGCCTTGACTCTCGCACAAGTCAAGCATTTGCTAACGTATGTGGCTATGTGGGCCTTCATGCTAGGCCACCAGTATGTAGTTTTGATGTCGTGGTACATTTTATCCGCACCTGGATGTACCGAGTAGCGAGACTTATGAGCTTCATCCATTACGAGCTCGCGTAGATTGCCATAGTGTGGGACCCAGATGCGTCCTGTTACGTAATAAGCACCATCTTCCTTCTGTTCTAAGCGTTGCCTTGAGCCACGTAGGGCTTCAGCCCTGACGTTGTCTGGTTTCAATGCTTCTACCTGAGCATTTCGTATCTGGGAAGGAAGACTAGACTGTATAGTGAGTTGTAAAGCTCGTACGCGCTTAGGCGCGGTGTCCTTTCGACTGAGGGCGTCAGCCACAACGTTGGCTTTGCCTGGGTGGTACCTGATTGAGCATTCGTAGTCATTCAACAATTCGACCCATCGTCGCTGCCGCATATTCAGTTCCTTCTGTTTGAAAATATGCTCGAGGCTTCTGTGGTCAGTGTAGATAGCACATTTGGTACCGTACAAGTAGTGTCGCCATATCTTAAGTGCAAAGACGACCGCTCCCAGCTCTAGGTCGTGTGTAGTGTAATTCCGTTCGTGAATCTTAAGTTGGCGTGAGGCATAAGGAATGACTTTATCCCTTTGCATCAATACACATCCAAGACCTTGGATTGATGCGTCGCAGTAGACTACAAAATCGTCCGTGCCTTCAGGCAACGAGAGGATAGGTGCACTACAAAGTCTATCCTTTAAGTGCTGAAACGCTGTTTCCTGTGCATTACCCCAACGGTAAACCACACCTTTCTGCGTCAGTAGTGTGAGCGGCTGAGCAATCTTCGAGAAGTATTTAATAAACCTTCTGTAGTATCCCGCTAAACCCAAGAATTGGCGTATTTTAGTTGGTGTACGAGGTGCAGGCCAATTCTTGATCGAATCTACCTTGGATGGATCGACATGAATCCCATCCTTGTTTACCACGTGGCCTAAAAAGTGGACTTCACGAAGCCAGAAGTCGCATTTTGAAAACATAGCGTATAGCTGTTCCGTTCGAAGGAGTTCCAAGATAAGTCGTAAGTGCTGCTCGTGTTCCTCCTGACTCTTCGAATAGATCAGGATGTCGTCGATGAAAACGATAACAAACTTGTCGAGATAGGGTTTGCACACCCTGTTCATAAGATCCATGAAAACCGCAGGCGCGTTCGTTAGCCCGAAAGGCATGACCAGAAACTCATAGTGGCCGTAGCGTGTTCTGAACGCTGTTTTGGAGACGTCCTCATCTCGGACTCTCAGCTGATGGTAACCTGACCTCAGGTCTATCTTGGAGTAGTAGCTCGACCCTTGCAACTGGTCGAATAAGTCGTCGATACGCGGAAGTGGATAGCGATTCTTCACAGTAACTTTGTTCAGTTCACGGTAGTCAATGCACATTCTGAATGTACCGTCTTTCTTCTTCACGAATAGCACTGGAGCTCC
The DNA here is from genome assembly GCA_030545235.1 of Helianthus tuberosus. Lineage (NCBI taxonomy): Eukaryota > Viridiplantae > Streptophyta > Magnoliopsida > Asterales > Asteraceae > Helianthus > Helianthus tuberosus. Next base: position 21,040,034 of record CM060420.1, on the reverse strand, counting down.
CCAGGGCGAAGAGCTAGGTCGTATGAAACCCTTTTCCAAGAGTTCTTGCAGTTGCTTAGACAGTTCTTCCAGTTCGGTTGGAGCTAAGCGATAAGGTGCTCGAGCTATGGGTGCTGCTCCTGGAGCAAGCTCAATCTGAAATTCGACCTGACGATGAGGCGGTAGCCCAGGTAACTCTTCAGGAAACACTTGAGGAAAGTCGCGTACTACAGGAATATCCTCAATCTTTTTCTCTTTCTTCGATGTATCCGTAACGAGAGCTAAAACAGCTGTGTGGCCCTTTCGTAAACACTTCTGAGCCTTCAAGAAAGAAATGATGCCACTCACGACCCCACTCTTGTCTCCTTGAACTTCGAGAGGTTCTTTACCAGAACGTGGAATACGAATGATCTTCTCCTTGCATAGGATCTCTGCTTGTTGTTGGGATAACCAATCCATACCGATGACAATGTCGAAACTACTCAGAGTTATAGGAATGAGATCGATGGAGAAAGTTTGACCAGCGAGGATAAGATTACAACCCTGAACTATGTGTGTGGCCTCTAAACTTTTACCGTTAGCTAACTCTACGATATGTTTGGTGTTCAAAAGTGTTGGTGTGCGTTTAAGCATTTGGCTAACTTTCAGAGACATATAACTGGTATCCGCACCCGAATCAAATAATACAGTAACATAAAAGTCGTCGAGAAGAAACTTACCCATAACTACATTGAGATCATTCCTTGCATCACCCTGCCCGATCACAAATGCACGACCTCTAGCGATATTGTTGTTGTTGTTCCCACCGTTGTTGTTTCCGTTGCCCTGGTTATTGTGGTTGTTGTTGTGATTCTGGTTCTGGTTCAACTGAGGGCAATCACGTTTGTAATGACCTTCTGCTCCACACTGGAAACATCCCCGGTTTCCACGCTGTGGCTGCTGCTGTGGGTTCTGTGGAGCTGGTAGTTGCAATTGCTGGCTCTGATTCGCAGGCCGTGGGCTCCTACAGTCTTTGGCCTCGTGACCCATCTTGAGACACCTTTGGCAACGACCCTTGTTGCACTGGCCGCTGTGGTGCCTGTTACAGTTGTGGCACTTGGGGTGGTTTCCTCGATAAACTCTCTGCCCATGACTACCAGATGACTGCTGACTGGGACTCTGATAATCATTAATCTTGCGTTGCTGAGCTTGAGACTGAACGGTAGCTGAACCCCTGCTGGAATCCCTCTCCCATTTCCGCTTGTTGTCACTGGGAGTAGCAGGTGTAGCTGAAGTAGTAGCGGCAGTAGTACTGATGCGTTTAGGCAACTTATTTTGCTCCACCGCCTGATCAGTGAGACGGTGAGCCAACTGAACAACCTGCTGGTAGGTGGCAAGGTTTGCTGAAGTCACATGACTCTGGATCTCTGGCACTAGACCACCGAGATAAAGTTCGATACGCTTAGCTGGAGGGTCCACCATAGTAGGACACAGTAATGCTAGCTCATTAGATCTCTTAGTAAACGCCTTAATTTCTGACCCCGTCATCTTGAGGTTAAACAACTCGACTTCCAGCTTATGAATGTCGTCACGGCTGCAGTATTCCTCCTTGATCATTTCCTTAAAGTTGTTCCATGGGGTGGCGTTAGCAGCAACCAACCCTAGTATTTGGACCTGAGCCTTCCACCATGTGAGGGCTAAACCCTCGAGAGTGCCAGTAGCATATTTCACCCTGCGTGCCTCAGGGCATTCACACATTTCGAATACAGACTCTAGCTTCTCGAACCAGTGGAGAAGACCTACGGCTCCTTCAGTGCCGCTGAAAGTAGTTGGACGACAGTCCATGAAAGTTTTGAAAGTGCAAACAGGTGGTTGACCTGTTGTGTAAGAATCAGAGTAATGTTAAACACAAGAGTTGGTTTAGGAATGTAGGATCTAAGGATCCTAGTGGGAGTTGTAACTGCAGGGTGTACCTCCTGCTTGAGCGGCTGCAACTGCCGCGGTAACTCGTTCGTTAATGAGGGCCGTCAACTGGTCCTGGGTCATGTTGATACGTCCAGACATGATCTTCATAGTAAAGATAAGGTAAGTGAGAGAGGTTCGCGAATAGTACGATGACAGAAGAGAGTAAGCACACAAGTGTTCTCATGCAATAACAAATAGTGAGCAATGTAATCTAAGCATACCACGAGCAAAGTTCTATGTAATTCTAGTATGTAGGCAATAAACATAAACCTTATTACCTAGGATGTTGAGTCTTGCACGTGGAGCGAAGCGTCGTTGTGGATCGTTGAGAGCACTGTTCTGGTTATAGTCTGGTTTTAACAAAATCGTTTTCCCCTTATTAAAACCGAGTTCTCTATAACCAATGGCTCTGATACCAATCTGTCACACCCCCAAAATCCACACGCGGAGTATCACCGCTTGGAGGCGTGACTGACCAGGATCAAGCCACCAATCATATTGAACATATAGGTAAATAGTAAAAGTCATTCATCAATACGAAAGGTGTTTTCAAAACCAAACATCAATAAGTGTGTATCGGAAGCATAAGTATGTAAACCCAAAGTAAATCATAAATTCAAATGTTTAGATAGTTAACATGGCATCATCGATCCATGTCCCACAACGACCTGCTCCTCCCTGTGCAAGCTCCAATTGTACCTAAGGTCCTGCAAGGCATGCAGCAGAGAGTCAACAACTAGTTGAGCGAGTTCACAGTTAATAAGTTCGTTATAACAAATCATATATGCATTTAGTGGGGGCTTCCCATGTAGGTATGTGCTAATAGTGGGGGTTTCCCATGGTCATATGTATTACTAGTGGGGGTTTCCCACGTTTATCTTTACTAATGGGGGCTTCCCATGTTTGTACTTACTAGACTATTTGCAACCATGTGTTCTTCTAAATCCGAGAACAGGAATACGTACAAGGTCACGTAGGATTTACGTGAGTGCCCTTCCCCGAGGACAGTGGTACGTGTGGGGTTTACGTAGGATTTACGTAAGTGTCCTTCCGACCCGGAAGACAGTAGTAGGTATTAGTTTACGTAGGTTTTACGTAAGTGTCCTCCCGACCCGGGAGACAATGGTAGATACTAGGTTACGTAGGTTTTACGTAAGTGTCCTTACTATCCTGAGGATGATGGTCTATAGTCTAGCGATAGCGTAGGTACGAGTAGTTATCCATTTCAAATAATCCAACCCAATTCCCAACCCGGGAATCCCATGCCTTGGCTAGTGTGAACTCACCTTGGTTTGCTCGGCAGATACACAAAAGGGTTTCTTGAACTATGAGTGGTCAACCGCGTCCTAATAGGGTTACCATACAAGTCAGGTTTTGACTCAAGTAATGCACATAAGTTTACGCATAACTAACAGGTTTCAAGCACGTATAGATCATGGCAGCATTTTAACAGTCAAACAATACATTCAACTTGTGCGATTTAAATAAGCCCAATAGCACTCGGCCCAACATAATAACACATAAGCGACTTGTGCGATCCGAGTAGACTTGTGCGATCTACTTGGGTTGTGCGACTGGGTTTGGGCTTTGAGGCCCAACAGTTAGACAAACATCAACACTTGTGCGACCCAGTAACCCTTGTGCGACTGTGGGTGCCTTGTACGACTGGACTCCTTGTGTGATCCGGAGTCTTGTGCGAGTGGTTTTAAATTCCGAATATCATGCTATTTAGTTATATTGTTTCCATATTCAATGAAGTCAACAATCAAACAGTTACACAAATTAATTCATCCTATCATACAATTCAAAACAATATGCTTATCATCATTACTTTATCACTTCAATGGCTGACAATTTTTAATCACCTCAAGAGGTGATTGGACCAATTAGTTTGATTGGTTTGACTAATGTTGAAATATGAATCACATGCCAATCGCAGGTTTGGTACAATCTATGAACTCATGTGCACTAACAATTCATGCAAACATACTGACAATTCATGCAACTTGACTATTTAATTGATCCTTATCAATAGTCAACACCCCATCATAATACTTTTGTTAGTCAATCTGCACATAAAGAATCATCTAGTATTTATTCGATTATCAGTTAACAGCAGGTTGTTGATCATCATGTATCCGACATGTGAATAAACACATAACCCTACTCTGTTAGTCGTATATTATCACATCAACAATGACTCAAGATCATCAATATTAAAATCGAACATAAGCAGTACACATCACCCAACAGATTATCAATGTAATTTAAACAAAAGAAACTACTAACCGATTAAATATGGATGAGGGTTAATCTGAATGATAAAGCTTTGAGAGAGACTCCTTGTTGCCGTCGGGTTCAAGAGGAGAGAAAGAGAGATAAGGGGAGATTAGGGTTTTGTGTGTTTCCTTGTTTTGCAACAAATGAGATACGAACTCCCTAAGGAGGTGTATATGCGTATGGAAGAGTGGGCCGAACCCAACTTGGGCCGCCCTAAGTTCGGATGTAAGGAGTGTAGCCCGAATGAGCTTGTGCGATCGAGTGTGTGTTGTGCGTTTATATCATACATACATTCACAAGCACGTATCAACATAACATTCACATAAATATTCACTTTCATAAAAGTTACATATCGTACACATACGTTACATCAAAGCACAAAGATCGGTTTGGAAATACGAGTTGTCACATGAACTACTAAATGTGGCTAAACCATTTTGTTATAATAATTGTATCATGTATAGTTGTTGTCTCACGGCATAAATCATTTTAGTCAGGCTTACATTTGCCTTTCTGTGTAGGTTAAGTTACTAGCCTATCTGAGAAAAATAAGAAAGACTGCTTTATAGAATAAAAAACCAATGTTTTTCTTAAACGCAATTAGTGAGGCATTATATTTTCTTTTGAATAATCGTAAAGATATAATGTTTTTGTTTTTAATGGAATGATGTTTTGTGATCAGAATATTCTATAAGTGACACATCAACCCTAAATGTGTTGGAGTTTTACACCCTTACTTCAATATATGTTTAATTTATAATTTATAATGATGATATTTTTTTATTAAACCTTACTAAAAACAAATTTTTATGAAATTTAAAAAAAAAATCATATAATTTTTTATTATATAAATAAACGGATATATACAACTTTCCTTATTGTGCTATCTAAAGATAGCTCAATATGTGTAAGAAACGGGACTATAACCTACTGTTGGGGGTTAATTTTTAATACTATGGATCACATATCCTTAGATTTGGTCTGGATCACTGATCCATAATAGATGGTGTAGGAAACCTGAGGATCACGGATCCTTATTATTATTTACATTTACTAACAATTGTATCCTTTGTTTAAAACTTGTACTCGCTTGAACATAACGAACTGGACTTGGTCAATGCTAGTATTTCGGGGAATATGCTCTCTATTCGCACGAGTTTGGAAGCATGTAGCCGTTATGGAAAACATGGGATACTTGCACCATTTTCGCATTGTTTGTTAAGTTATAGTTTCTATTTTTAAAGGGGATTATGAGCTCATTTTAGGCATAACACATCAGACTTTTTGCTAATGCTCGAACACACAACTCTCTCTTACTCTCTCTCCAGCTACATACTAGTTAACATTCTATTGAGCTCGTAGTTTTCCGAAGTTCTACAAGGATCATTACTTGTTTTTGTTATACATTTGGTGATCGGTAGTTTCCATCACCCGAGGTTTTTTGTGCCAGAGATCTATCAAGGATCAAGGGCTTTTCCTCATATAAATATTGGTGTTCATTGTCATTTTTACTTTATACTTTGATCACGCAATTGTTTATACACATTAGCACTCCACTTCACAATCAAAATTTGGTTACATTATCCTTAAACTGATTTTTGACCAAAACAATTTGGGGCCCGCCGTGGGGCAAGTGGTGCTTCGATTTTAAAACTTTTTTTGTTCATTTGTTTTCATTATCATCAACTCAATGGCTACTCAAGGAAAATCCACTTCAAGTGCCATGCCGGCGGTTACCTCATCTTAAACAGTGTACATCATTACCTCTTATTCCACCACCATACTAAAAGAATGTGGATAATGCTCAAAAGAAGACATCATCAGTCTTCTAACGATCAAAAGTTTCTACTAGTTCTTCCTATACTAATACTAATAGTGATTTTTCTGCTTGGTTTTCGCAGATTAATAGCTACATGGAACAGCATGACAAAACCACCCAGAGGATCCTTGGTGAGATTGATGATATCAAGAAACAGAACAGGCCAGCAGGGGATCACTCTCCATTGGTGCCTAGGATGCTGGACTTTGTCACTCCAGCAACTGCAGCACAACAGTCAAGAGTGTCCATCACACAGCCTCAAGGATCCTCCATTCAACAGCAAGGATCACTTGCGATGACCCTTCCTCAAGGATCCTCCATCCATTAGCAAGGATCACTGGCGATGAGCCTTCCTTAAGTATCCTCCATCAATCAGCAAGGATCAGTGGCGATGACCTAGCCTCAAGGATCCTTCCTTCGCCCGGAAGGATATGTTGTAAGACCCTAAGTCCATTTCATACAATTATCATATAAATTTCGATTATAATAGTGTATTTAAGATTAAACATACACTTAAACTTTCGACTTTGTTAAAACATTTAATCTAAATAAAACATTTTAACATTTTGTAATTTCATTCGTCGTTTAAAACGTGACGACGAAACTATTTGCGGAAGCTTGATTCTTGAGCGTGTTCAGTTTCTCGAAGAGCTTGATCATCCTCCGGTAATTCAATAATACCTACATTCCATAAAACATGAAATGAGTTAGTCATATGGTGTTTAAACGAGTTTAAACAAGTCCTAAATACCAAAAACGATTAATTTAAACAATTTTCGCCAAACCAGCATACCGTCGTGTCGCGCGACGGCTTCCGGCTCTAGCTGTCGTGTGGCGCGACCATCCAGGTTTTCCAGAATCTTTGTGGCTGAATACAGCAACTTCCAGCCAAACTATACTTTACGCAAACGAGCATAACTTGCTCGTCTTTATCCGATTTACGTTACGTTTCTTCCTACGTGATCGTAATTAAATTTTCTATCATATGAAATTAAAACCTGACATCCGGATTAACAAAATCCGAGACTTTTAAGCTTTCGGCTTAAAATATATTTACTAACTTTTCAACCCGTTTGTGTATTTATCAAACAAACAAGTTTGTTTGACCCCTATTTCTCATGAACCTATTAAAATCAATAATATTTATCATATTAGGTTCCAATTACAGGTTCATATACCTTCTTAAACCCATTTTCGCTCATATAATTATTTTGACCCGTTAAGGGTATTTAAGCATATTTTAATGCACGAATCGCTTTCATTCGTTTCTAAATTCATATGTCCACATTTCTTATCAAATGATCGCCCACCACAATTATATTTGTGGTGGATTCAATGTGGTGATTTATATATTCCGAGTTTTATCTGTCACAGACTTTTGTGGAAGCGTGGGTTTATTTGGTGTGACTTCTTAATACCATAGCAACCAATCATAACAATGCTATATGATAAAATTGAAAGATTTTCATCCATTAATAAAGTTTAGAAAATACCATAATACCAATGTCTTGAAAACATTTACGTCAATAAGTTACAAACCATAACATGTTCAAATGAGTTCCCATGGACTCAACAAAAGACTCTAAATAATCCTGAGTTTAGAAACATGTATCCCGTCCAGGAAGAGGACACATCTTTTAAACTCTACGACCCTGAATGACATCCTTTATTTAACACGCAGCTTGCAGACACATGCATACACCTGCTAGATCCCTTTAGTTCCCTGAAATACATGTAGTTTGAAAAATCAACATAAAGTTGAGCGAGTTCATGTGTAAGTGAGTATGTATAAACCTTTGTAACGTGTTTGTATGTATTAAAATCCCTAGTATGTAGAAATTAAGGAAAAAGAGATCACCATTGGGTTGCAAAGCCAATGATATGTGTGAAGTGATGCAGGAAGACTCAAACCTAGTAGATTTTGGCGTCAGGCATTTAGTCACCTCATGGTCCACTCAGTGGACTCAGGAGTGGGGCTCGCTACACCCGAATAGATTTATCACTAATGTCCCTCGGTCCTACAACGAGGATTAATGGCCTTAAGTTCCACCTACCCACTCACATGATCTAAGTAGTATACCCTCCTTAAGCTAACCATACCTTGTATAAAAGCGTCTGTAATTATTGTAACATGTATTTCACCCCCAAAGTATAAAACTGAAAACAGTTAAGAGAAAAGGGGGACATGAACTCACTATATTGCGTCTTCGGTACTTGTAACCCAATTCTCCTTAGCCACACGACTACCTACAATGGTCTAACGTCTATTAGACGAACGGGTCGTGCCTTATCTTAGTATTTATGTTTTTGAGTTACGCTTCTGACATTATTCCAAGTTATAATAATTATATTTAGTTTTGTAATAATTGTTTAATCCACAACTTTGGTATTAATACTTTCTCAAGTATTTTAGCTTCGTATTTCCTTCCCAATGATGGGGTATCTTATACACGTATATTCGTATTCTTGTGTTCGTGTAACTTGCCAAGTATCGGCGTCGTATCTGGGTGTAGTATTCCAAATAATAACATGCCAATATATTCTCAATATATTACCTCAAAACAATATATATTCTAATTATATATTTAACCATTTTCATGTAGAAAACCAACCTCCGATACTTTGTATTTTTGTTACAAAGATTATGGCGAGTTTTATGTTTGAAAACATAGTCTAAAATATACTAGTAAACACTTGTCTAGAAAATATTTACCAAGTGTTAGGATTTTCAGAAAATTTCGCCATAGTCTCCCTTGTAAATGGAGGTGTTTAAGCTAAATAGTATATCATTTTCTTTAACATATAACACATTAGATCGTTCTCAAATAGCCAACCCGACATTTAGACATCCAAAATACTACTTATATCATTTCAGTTTCAATATACAAAACGGGGCTGTTTTCGGGCATTTTAATAAAATAGTTATCTTATTCCTAAAATTCCCAAATTTTTACAGAATGTCTTATGCGATCCAAATATTATTTTGTAAATATATCGGGGTCTAGTTCATTACCAATATTTTATAAAAAATTATTTACCGGACTGCAAATCAGAATTATCACTTTTTGACTGCAGTCAACGAAATAATTCATCTAAAATTTATCTCAAGTCCGATTGACGAAATTCCAGTGGGAGAATTACTACGACATCAGTGGTCACCTACAGTACAATTTTCATGAGCTGATTCAACATAGATTTCAAGTTATGACTAGAAACATATCACCCATTTACTGCAGTAAAAACTCAGCTTGAGCTGCTGTCCAAAAACAGTCATTTAAAAATAGTAAACGACCTCGAAAAATTACGATTCTAGTGCCATTTGATCCGTTTTTTGAAAATACATAATTTAGGCTTCAGAAAATCATTTTTTCGATTTATGATGATTCGTTTACAGCCAGTTGAAGTTGGCTGAAAATGTTATTCAGCAAGTTGTTTCTAGCTTAAATATTACTAAAACGCACACATACGATCACCATTCATTCTAATAACGATTTATATAATAACGTAAGTCATTTACAACAGATTATTGATTATATAACTCAGATTTACCATGTATTACCATCTCTCGCCTCATGACTTTTATGTAAAGCTTTATGTTCATATTTTATGTTCTTAGTTCTTGTTCTTAGGTGTTTTAAACATTCACAACATACTACAACTTTAACCATAAAAACAAGATGTAAAAGAGTGTAACAAGGACTTACTACTAGCACAAAGCTAGGGTAGAATTTCTATTGCAAAGATGATGAGAAAAGATGATGAATCAAGCTAGAACAAAGCCCTTTTGAAGCTCCACAAGTTGCAAGTCTCTAGTATCCACCTGCTACTCTTGAAGGAAGCTTGTAAAATGGAAGATGGTGGTGGATTTATGGTGGTGATGGTGGCGGTTTGGGGGTGGAGCCGAAAGAGAGAGAGAGTGAGTGAAGTGAGAGAGTGAAAAACGGTGAATGATGGTTGTGATCTAGGCCATGCTTCTTATAAGATTACTTCAATATTTTGGTTACTTCCACAAGCCATAATCTAATAAAATAATGTGTTTAAATCTTTCACAAGATTAGGGAGTATGGTGGATGATTGTGTGGGTCCACAAGAGACCGAAATCGGTTCTAACGGGAGGGGGTTGGATGTAAACTTTGGTGATAATAAGATCTAGGAAATCTAGGAAATCCAAGAAAAATCTTTGGGCAATCTAAGGAAAATAAAATAATATCTTGGGTGGGGCCATGCTTGTGATCGTAAAATATGAGGGGAGGGGGTCCAAGTGTAACATTTTTCAACTAAATGGAAAATATAAGTTATAATCCAAGTAACATGATTTTCTATATTAGTTACTTGATGTTTAGTGGGTGTTATGGTAAACGGGGATCACGACTAGTCAAAAATAATAAAAAAAGTACTTGGCTAAAATTTGGTGTCCCGGGTAATGTCCGGTTGTCCGGTTAGACGCCGTTCCGTTAAAGTGTTTAACTAGTCCGAAAAGTGTCTTTTATATATATATTTGTGACACAATTTATTCCTGGTACTTAGGAAAGCATACTGGACCATTCTGCCATATTTTTGCACTTTACTAGCATAATACAATTCTGAATTTTAATAATAAATGCAGAATTCCGCATTTATAGTGTGTTTTAGGCACTTCCCGACACTATAACTATCACCTAGTGACGCAGTTTTATGGTCCTCACCTCCCTACACTTCGTACTAGTGTAGTACCTTGTCCCTGGCTCATACTGGCCATAATAACATTCTCTGCCTATGTGCTGGTATTGTCAGCATGTTCCTGAATCAACCGCTCAGTGTGCTAACTGTGCTTTGTGCATCAAGTTTGTCACTAATGTTTGTATGAAATAAATGAAATGACAGTATGAAATGTGATGCGTATGTATGTGTGTAACAGAAAACAGAAAGCAGTTTAATCAACAGTTGTAATTAAGCACAGTCATTAAGCATAAATCAATATTAATTAAACGTACGGATGCATGCAAATTTAACAGTTGTCACGTTATCCCTCGGATGGCTATTTTATGGCAAAGGATTATATAGAGTCATTTGACCCAAGATTTACCCCTTTCACTTTTTATACTTATTCAAAGTATTTGCTTGATCATATAACTTGTTTTCAAACAACCCTTAAGGTTCATTTGCTTGATTTAGCTTACGAGGGCATTTTGGTCAACTTAAATCCTTTCTTTACGACAAAAGACTTTTAATGCCGTAATTGACCAAAATCCCACTTTTTAAACTAGGATCTTGTTTAAATAATCATTATGTTTTCAAAACATAATGACTATAATTTAAATCATTTGGTTTACCTAAAAGATAACCAAATGTCCATTATTAACTTGTTTAGCCCTCATTGAACCTCAAGTTCTAAATGATGAGTTGACCTATTATATATACCTGGCTCGGATCAATATATTGACCCGTTTCGATACCTTGCCTTAACAGCCGCTAAGTAATAGCGGTGTAAATATCCATTCGATATTTATTCCTATAATCATACTACTCGACAAACCATTAGTCGTTATTATCAAAGGCTGATATTTTCACCTTTTGACCCGTTTAGTCTAAGTGACCGAATTTATTGGCGAGATGATGTTTATTACTATCTCGTCTACATGACTCGCTCCGGTTTACCCCGTACGGTTATTTTCCTTGTAAATCATTTATTGACTCTTTTGACCCATTATAACTTACGCTATAAAGTGTCTTTTCACAAACTAACCGTAATCGTCAACGAGTGATCGAATTACCGTTTTACCTTTATTATTTGTATTAGTTACCTTATAAGGTAATTATTCAAAACTCGTTATTTATTAGTCCTTTCATGACTAAATAACCGTATTAGCTCTTTTTAACCATTAAACATGGTTTATCTTTATTGTGTTTTGTTCCGAACCGCACATGTCATGTCAGAACATCAGAATTCAAACAAGACTTTATATTATTCAGAACCTATAAAACCAATAAGTATTAAATAAATAGAGTGTAAGCTTTACTTACCTAAGATCCAGATTATGCTTTTCCTTCATTCTTGATTCATTTGATCTGCTTCCTTCCCAAGCTTTCACCTAGCTCATCAAGCGTCAAACTATCATCGAAATTTGTAAGATGGTTAGATTTTTCATAAACATTTACGACTATTCCATCCTACGATTCTTATGTCGAATTTATCATTCGATCTTATCATTGGTTAATTATCCGATAAGCATCATTCTTATGCTACTGTTTTTTACCACTTTATTAACCAAGTTCATGTTAGGGCATGGATTTTATGCTAAGGATCATCTATCCTGAGACTGGGCATGGATCACGGATCCTTAATGGATGATGCAGGGAGTCTGAGGATCCATAGTCTGAGGATCCAGAGTCTGAGGATCCTGAGTCTGAGGATCACGAGTCTGAGGATCTAGGATCCTTAACAGAACTTATGTTTTCTAACAATTGTCACGTTTTTAATGTTTAAATGCCGGTAATGGACGTAGTGGACTCATTCTTAGCTGGAATTTCAGGGAATATTCGTTCATATGGCACATGATTGATGAAATATAACCGTTTTTGGAGAACATGGGCCATTTCCACCTTTTTAGGAAAGTTTGTTAATTGATATTTCTTATCTTTTTAAGGGGAAACAAGCTCATTTGAGGCATAAGTCATACACACCACAGAAAAAAACACATAACACTCGAATTCTCTGCAAACACTTAGCAAAAACGCACACTTACACTAGCAATTCATTGTATTGAGCTTGTTTTCTTCTGAAGTTGTACAAGGATCATTATTGTTTTTTGTAATATAGTTGGTGATTGGTAGTTTCCATCACCCGAGGTTTTTTATGCCGGAGATCTTCTAAAGATCAAGGGCTTTTTCCTCTTATAAATCTCGGTGTTCATCGTTGATTTTTCGTTCATACATTTGTTCATTGATTCAAGCATCATACCTCACAAAATCAAATTTGGTTGCATTATCCTTGTGTGATTTTTGACCAAAACAGTTTGGCGCCCACCGTGGGGCAATTGGTGCTTCAATTCTGAGAAATTTTTTCATTTCATTCATTTCGGTTCATTACCTTCAACCACATGGCTTCTCAGGGAAAAACTTCTTCAAGTTCCATGTCGGCGGTTACCTCATCACAGGGCATTCCACCGTTACATCAACTTATCCCTGCATTCCAGAAGAATGCTGAGAATGCTCCGAAGAAGACAACCCCCGTTTTCACAAAACCAACTGGTGTTTCTTCCTCTACACTTACTAACAGTGATCTTTATGCTTTGATTTTGCAGATGAGAGGATATATGCAACAACAGGATTAAACAAATGGCATGATCCTTCGCGAAATTGATAAAATCAGCAGAGGATCACTCCCCTTTGATGCTGAGGTCGCTGAATTTCGACACTCCGGTCATAACTTCCCGGCACTTTGCAGCTCCAGATGTCCAATACCAGTGTGGATCAACAGGAATGCGTTCTGGATCATTGGCAATGTCTCAGGCTCAAGGATCCTCTTTCCAGCCTTTAGGATCCTCATTTCAGCATCAGGGATTTTTCACCAGTTTAGGAGAATACATGGGGACGCAGCGAATTCAAGGATCTAGGAGACTTCATACCGATGCAGACTATTGCTTCTTCTGGTCCCTCAGTTATACCAGAATCCCGTCAATATGGATTCACATATGGAATTCCAACCTTGAATCCATTAGGAGGTAACACTTTGAATACTTCTTATAATGCTAACCATAGCTTCATGCAGGATATAGGAATCAACCAAGCTATGGCTAAGGAATTGCAGAAACTCAAAGATATGATATCCAGCGTTCCAGGAGTGGTTAAGCCCATTCCTGAAATTCCAGATGGAAGTCACAAGGGAAAGAATGGAGATCAATCCCATTCCTGAGAGGTTAAAAGAAGCATGTCTATGCAAGGGTTTTGGATCCACACTCACAGGATCTGCTCTTAAATGGCTGCTAAGTCTTCCCCCTTACTCTATTACTCCATTTGCTAATCTAGTTAATCTATTTAATAGTCAATTGTCATGTAGTAGAAAATATGAACGATTAACTAGTGATCTATATAGGGTAACACAAGGTCAAAATGAATCACTTAGAGATTACATCACTAAGTTTAGTAAAGAATCCTTAGATATCCCTAACCTGGATATAGCTAAGGCTGTAGAAGCCTTTAAAATGGGTTTACTTATCATGACCCCTTGCAGGAACTTAGATGAGGAAAGGAACATGGCCCTTAGGTTCATCCGTTTAGAGGATGACAAAAGGATCCACGAGAGATTGTCAGGATCCTCAAAGCAAGACAAATAAGGATCCTATCTCAAGGATAACTGATCCAAGCAATACTCCAATCATGACAACCAGAATGTGCATGTTGTGGAACAAGAGGAAGATGATGAGGATTATCCTCCTATTTTTGAATATTGTTTTTTTGCTGATAATAATGAACTAATCTTTTCTATGCAGAGTTTAGGTGACAAGGTTAGGTAGCCAAGGAAGAATGACAAACCGCCCGCCACCAAAGACGAATCGAAATGGTGTGCTTACCATGGGGATTCTGGTCATCTCACAGATGAGTACATAGCATTAAGGAAGGAGATAAGTTGTCTTTTGAGCAAAGGATACTTGAAGGAATTGCTTGAAAGGAAAAAGTCAAGGATCAAGGGTCCTGAGAAAGTTCCTGAAAAAGCTCCTCCTCCACCAGCTGATGCTCAAATCATCCATTTCATCTCTGGAGGTTCTCAGCAGCTAAGAGACATGAAAGAAAACAAAGATGGAGAATAGGGACAGACCTGTTCGAACTACCATCCTTACCCAGGAAAAAGTCATATACTTTGATGGGGATGACCGTGTCGACATACATGATCCTCATCATGACGGTTTGGTTATTACATTATTTATATCTAACCATTTTTGTTCGCATGATTCTCATTGATGGGAAAAGCTCAGTGAACATAATCCAGTAGGATGTCCTCAATAGAATGGACATCCTTGAATCCGATATTCTCCAAAGATCATCTGTCCTTGTGGGATTCAGTGGAGAGATAAAGATTACATTGGGGGACATCAAACTTCCTATCTATATAGAGGGAATGAATTATGTTAAAAAAAATTCAATGTTAGTGATTGCTTATCTTGCTGTAATGTTATCTTTGGCAGGCCATGGATACACGATATGAAGGCAGTCCCCCTCAACATATCATCAATGTGTCAAGCTCCTAACTCTATGAGATATGGCGAAGATAGAAAGTGATCAGCAGGAGGCAAAGAACTGTTACACTTCTTCAATGAAGCCAGCCTCCAAGGAGCAAGACGTCATATAGGCAAGAGAGCAAGACGTCAAGGATATTCTGTTGAACCCAGAGGATCCTGAATCCAAATTTTTTATAGGATCCGGGATCCTAGACAGTATTGAGCAGGATTTAGTATCCTTCTTGGAAAGAAGAAAATCTACCTTTGCTTGGAAACATGAAGACATGACAGGTATATCTAAGAATGTTATTACTCACAAACTTGGTATTGACAGGTCTTTCAAGCCAATACACCAAAAAAGGAGAAAGTTTGAACTTGAAAGGGATGCCATTATCCAAGAAGAGGTAGACAAATTGCTCAAGGCAAGTTTGAGTGGACTGATAAGCATGAAGCTGCACTCAAGGTTCTTAAGGATTATCTATCCTCAGCACCAGCCCTGATGAAACCAGAAAATGGAGAATCGTTATCCTTATACTTAGCTATTTCAGGTAAAGCAGTAAGTGTGATCCTAGTTAAGGATCATGAAGGCTCTCAACATCCGGTATACTATGTAAGTAAAATTCTACTTGATGCTGAGGCCAGGTATTCTCATTTGGAGAAATTAATTCTTGATTTAATTATGGCTTCTGCTAAACATAGACATTATTTAGAAACTCACACCATTATTGTGAAAACTAACCTTCCTATCAAGAATGTTCTCAGGAAACTTCAAATGTCAGGTAGAATGGCAAAGTGGGCAATCAAGCTTATTGCATATGACATTAAGTATGAACCCAGGACTGCCATCAAGTCCCAAGCTTTAGCTGACTTTGTGGCTGATTTCAGTAGTGATCTACAAAGGGAAGCTGAATTAGAAGTTCAACAACTTGAGAAGACCAAGGATCCTTGGACACTCTTCATGGAAGGAGCTTCAAATGTTAAAGGAACTGGACAAAGCACGCTACTAAAATCGCCACAGGGGGACATTATACCCTAATCCATTGCATGTGAATTCAAAACCACTAATAATGAGGTAGAGTATAAGGCCTTGATAGTAGGTTTGCTATTAGCTAAGAATATGAGGATCAGGTATCTTCAAGTATATGTAGATTCTCTATTAATTACTAATCATTATAACGGTTCTTACACTGTCAAAGGTGAAAAGCTAATCAAGTACTTAGAAATAGTCAGGAAACTGGCAGACTCTTTTGCTTTTTTCAGTCTATCACAGGTACCCAGGGAAGAAAAATGCAGAAGTTGATGCTCTAGTCAATCTTGGATCTTCCTTGAAGATTCCAGAGGATATTAAAATTCCCATTATCCATATCTTGTCTCCTGCTATTGAGGATCATGTAGCTATGGAGATAGGAGAGGATTCTGCAAACATACCTAGTGATGATGCACAATCTCATTCAGGATCATGGATCCTTCTAATCATGAGATATATACAACATGGAGAGATCCCTATAGGAGAAAACCCCAGAGCTTTCAAATTCAAGGTATCTTAATTCACCATACTAAATGACATGTTATACAAGATATCTCTTGCAGGTCCCTAGTTCCGGTGCATTGAGGATCCAGAAATTCAAGAAGTCTTAAAGGATTTTCACAAAGGAGATTGTGGATACCACACTGGGGGCAGAGTACTATTCTCAAGGATCCTTAGAACTGGATACTATTGGCCTGCTATGAAGAACGATGCTGTGGATTATGCCAAGAAATGTGATCCTTGTCAAAGACACAGCAATATCCTTCATCGACAAAGAATGGCTGGAGCATACAACAAGAATGTCAGGTCCCTACATAATTGAAGCTGAAGCAGGAAAGGGGGCATATCGTTTGTTGACAATGGTTGGTGACCTCTTACCAAGAGCTTGGAATGTTGTTCATCTCAAAAAGTACTTTATGTAAGAAGGATCAGGGATCCTCGGCGATGCCAGTATTCTGATTAAGGATCCGGGATCCTCAAAGGTTATATGATTCTACATTTGGTAACACATTACTTTCATTTTCATTCATTTTATACTTATTACTTATCATAAGGCAAAGATGTTAAACATTTAACATCTATTTTCGTAAAGTTTAAGCTTTTGTAGAGTTATTATCATTTTACAGAAGATCAAAGTGGTTGGCCAACTCTCCAAAGTTATTTGGGCTTATCCATAGTTTGTTGGGCTTGTCCCCAGTTATTTGGGCTTGTCCCCAGTTATTTGGGCTTGTCCCCAGTTTTGGGCGTGTCCCCAGTTTGGGCCTGTCCCCAGTTTCGCCAGTAGCGTACGATGATCCTGGTACAGTTCATGGCAATGGGACCAGTACTCGCTTTAGGGGCTGACAATTTCATTGTACTGGCTGTATCCGGGATCCTACGTATAATGGTAGACGTACCATACATCCATTCCTAAGGTTTCTAACGTTTTCACGTTAGCTAAGGTTTCGGCATTTTCATGTCGCTCAAGTTTGGATAGTTGCCAGTGAGGGCCATACTCCAGTTTACACAAGTTATATGGGCTTGACCCCAGTTTACATCCGTTTATTTGGGCTTGCCCCTGTTTATTTGGGCTTGTCCCCAGTTTGTTGGGCTTGTCCCCAGTTTATTTGGGCTTGTCCCCCAGTTTGTAGGGCTTGTCCCCAGTTTATTTGGGCTTGTCCCCATTTATTATGGGTTCATTCCCAATTATTTGGCTTGGTCCCAAGTATGTTTTTCTTACAGGATCTTGGAGCTCTAGAGTTATACAAGTTCTGACAATAAGGATCCTGGATCCTCGAAACTTTACTTTTCACAGTTTGTATTAATTTACAAGGATATAGAATCCTAACTTGGATTCTCTGGTATGTTATATTCTAACTTTTTCTAAGCTGCAAGTTATCTCTTATCCTTTTTGGTTAAGGATCATTGATCCACATTTGTATGAACACTTCAAGTTTTCTGTTAAAAGTTTAACATTATCATCAGATTTCCAATGACTTTCCAGTTTTTTGGCGATGATATCTTTGAAAAAAGAAAGCGTACATGAAAAATAAACAGGAAAGAAACAACAACAGTTGTAGCTAAAAATGTTTAATGTTATTACCCATTCATTATGTATCAAAATCATCTGTCCTGGATTTCACCAGCAAAACCGTGGACCATCCACCCAGGCCGGACATGGCTATCTAACAGTTAAAGTGTCTATGCAGATATTAAAGTGCAGGAAGGTTAATAGCGAACTATGTAGAAGGATTCATTCTCCACAAACCGAAGGATCTTCTTGTCTGTAAAGGCATTTGAGGAGTTATCTCTAACTCTATATTTTGCAATAATGATTATAGCAAGTCTTATCAGTGACGACAAGCAGTGTAACGACTAGTTACCGACAGCAACGGTTAGTCCGCTTCTAACGAACATATGACAGCTGTTAATCCTTATCACAACTGCCATATTGGGGGCAATTGTTAGGGCATGGATTTTATGCTAAGGATCATCTATCTTGAGACTGGGCATGGATCACGGATCGTTAATGGATGATGCAGGGAGTCTGAGGATCCATAGTCTGAGGATCCAGAGTCTGAGGATCCAGAGTCTGAGGATCACGAGTCTGAGGATCCAGGATCCTTAACAGAACTTATGTTTTCTAACAATTGTCATGTTTTTAATGTTTAAATGCAGGTAATGGACGTAGTGGACTCATTCTTAGCTGGAATTTCGGGGAATATTCATTCATATGGCACATGCTTGATGAAGTATAACCGTTTTTGGAGAACATGGGCCATTTCCACCTTTTTAGGAAAGTTTGTTAATTGATATTTCTTATCTTTTTAAGGGGAAACAACCTCATTTGAGGCATAAGTCGTACACACCACAGAAAAAACACATAACACTCAAATTCTCTGCAAACACTTAGCAAAAACACACACTTACACTAGCAATTCATTGTATTGAGCTTCTTTTCTTCCGAAGTTGTACAAGGATCATTATTTTTTTTTGTAATATAGTTGGTGATCGGTAGTTTCCATCACCCGAGGTTTTTTATGCCGGAGATCTTCTAAATATCAAGGGCTTTTTCCTATTATAAATCTCGGTGTTCATCGTTGATTTTTCGTTCATACATTTGTTCATTGATTCAAGCATCATACCTCACAAAATCAGATTTGGTTGCATTATCCTTGTGTGATTTTTGACCAAAACAGTTCATGTAATCGAATTTCATCAACTTAACACAACTTTGATCAGTTTTAACACATAATGATATCATACATCATTAAACATGAATATATCATCGATTTTTCATCGTGTCATACTAAATTCATTCCATAGTAAGTATGATTATATATTCAAACATTAAATTTGTTCAAGTATTTCCTGATTACTATCTTGTATGATGATTCTAATCCTACTGATATCATGAAATTCATCATATGATTAATACCCACTTATCGTAGTGTGGTAAATCATCAAATCATTCAATTTATAGCATCTTATGTATAATTTTCACTTAGGGTTTGGTTCCTAAGCAAGTATACGTCACTAATTCAATCATAGCTTCAATAATTCATTCATAATTCGCGATCATGATGATTATTCAAATTTCACAACTTCACAAATCTTCAAAATTTGACATACCTTATGATCCCCTAGCTTGGGTGATCATTAATTCACGTTAAATTGTGAATTTAGACTTCAATTGGCCCTTCAATTTGATGATTTAGCAAGAACTAGGGTTTTGAAGCTCCTGGGAGCTTCCCCTATACGTCCAGAACACACACTCTGAATGTGTATGTTTTGTTTAACTTTTATTTTTTATAACATTACTTTCAAGTTATCCTGATTTGGCCCCTCTTGTTTGGTTAGTTATTAAGTAGGCCACAACCTACTTAATTTCAATAACATTCCCCCTAATTAACTAGGTTAAACATTCCTAGTTAACTTAGTGGGTTTGGGGAATTATTGACTAAGTTTATTTTATGTCCCGTTAACTCGGGCTTCTATAAACTTTATTTTTCTCAAAAACTTTCATTTAACTTTTATTCAATATTAGGTTTATTTATTTAAAATCCTAATATTCACCGGGTTGATTTTACCACTAACGGTACTTTACCCGTCTTTTAGTATTAACGTGGTTTGATTACCAAACTCGTTTTCGGGGTGTTACGTATGTGGAGATGTTTCAACCTCAAGGAACCTACATTAACCATCAAGGATCCTCATCCCGAGTTCAAGGACCCATCGATCATACATCCAGACCTCTAGTTCAGACATACCGAGGATCTAACGTCTTTCAGGATCAAGGATCATCAAGGAGATAACCATTGCTTCTTCTGGCTCTACTTTTACACCAGACATGTCTTATCCTAGATACACTTCTGGGATACCAACATCAAACCAATCAGGAGGTAACAATTTTAATACATCTTTTGATACTAACTATGGTTACATGTAGGATGCAGAGATCGACCAAGCTATGGCCAGGGAGTTGCAGAAACTCAAGAACATGATATCAAGTGTCCTAAGAGTGGTCAAACCCATTCCTAAGATTCCAGATGTAAGTCACATAATATCTTGCTTTGCACCTCCCATATGTAATGTTGAGATACCAAAGCATTTTCAAACCCTCAATATGAAGCTATATGACGTTACCACTGATCCAGAGGAACCTGTGGCTCAGTATAGAGAAATGATGAAGATCAACCCCATCCCTGAAAGATTGAAAGAAGCCTGTTTATGCAAGGGCTTTGGATCAGCACTGAAATGGCTGCTAAGTCTTCGTCCCTATTCTATAACTTCATTTTCACACTTAGTTAATGTTTTGGTCAAAAATTACCTAAGCAATTTTGTGATCAAATTAGTTAAGTGAGGTAGTGTGCTAACAAAGTGTATTGAAAATATTTTGAGTATGATGTTTGCAAAAATAGTTTTCAGGATATAGCTCAGGATATCGAGCTATATCAACAATCAAACAATGAACTAAAAAGTAAAGAGTGACACGAGATATACGAGGAAAGCCCTTGATCAATCTAGATCGCCAGCACAAAACCTCGGGAGCTGAAAATCGCAACTGCCTTGTTCTTCTTATTACTTCAAACTTTAGGATACAGTGCAGGATATGATGCGGATCAACTAAGTGTTACAATGAGATTCGAGTACAAGTGTAAGTGTTTGTGAGTGATTGTAGCTAGTAGAGAGAGCAGAAGTGTGCGTGAAAACGTTGTTTTTCCTATGATCCGTGCATTCCTTTATATAGTAAAAGGAAATAACAAACTATCCTAAGAACTGGGGATGCTCCGAATATTCCCTTTAGAACATTGGAGACCCCTTCTTTGCGGCTTCAATGTTCCCTTCTCAACCATCTAGTCTGAGTCATCAGGAGAAGTAGTCCTCTTGACCGTTATAAGCATGCCCTACTAATCTGCACGTGAATTAATTAGTTATTACCAGGATACTGCATCAGGATGTTACCAGTATCCTGATCCGGTATCCTGATCATAATAAAAAATAACACAGTTAGAATATAATCCATGATATATGAGCAGAAAACCACCCATAACAGTTAACTTATTCAATAATCAGTTTTCTTGTAGAAAAACTTTGAAAGGTTAACTAGTAATTTATATAGCATCACCCAAGCCCGTGATGAATCACTTAGAGATTATGTTACTAAATTTGGTAGAGAATCCTTAGAAATCCCAAACTCAGACATTGCCATTGTTGTAGAAGCATTTAAGATGGGATTACAAAAAGATTCTCCTTTATATGATGATCTTGTTATGACACCTTATAGGAACTTAGATGAAGTAAGGAACATTGCCCTAAGGTTCATCCGATTAGAGGATGACAAAAGGATCTAAGACAGGTTATCTGGATCATCTAAACACGAGAAGCAATGATCCTTCTACAAGAATAATCGATCCAAGCATGAAAAACAAAATGTTAATTCAGTTGAGCAAGAAGAAGACGAGGAAGAATATCCTCATAAATCTGAATATTGTTTTTCTGTTGATAATACTGAATAGATGCTTGCTTTGTAGAATCTAGGTGAGAAATCTAGATTGCCGAAGAAGAATAAAAAGTCTACATCCTACAAGGATAAGTCAAAGGGGTGTGCATTTCACGAAAACTTTGGCCACCTTAACGATTAATGCATTGCACTCAAAAAGGAGATAGGTTACCTCCTCGGAAAAGGTCACTTGAAAGAGCTGCTTAGAAGGAAGAAATCAAGGATCCAGGATCCTGAAAAAGTGCCAGAAAGAGCTCCTACACCACTTGCTGATGCTCAAATCATCAACTTCATTTCCGGAGGCTCTGATATATGTGGAACTTCATTCTCTGCAGTGAAGAGGCATGCCAAAGAGACCAAGAAGTAAAATGGAGACAACCCTATCCGGACCTCCACTCTAACTCAACAGAAAATTATATCCTTTGATGAGGATGACCATGTTGATATCCAGGATCCTCATCATGATGGCATAGTTATTACTTTATTTATATCTAACCAGTTTGTTCACAGGATCCTTATCGATGGTGGGATCTCTGTGAAGATTATTCAAGTAGACGTCCTCAAAAGGATGAACATCCCAGGATTCAGATATAGTTCTGAGATCACCAGTCCTTGTAGGATTCAGCGGAGAGACAAAGAACACGTTAGGGGACATCAAACTCCCAATCTACATTGAGGGGGTAAACTCTGTACAAAAATTTTATGTTGTTGACTGTTTGTCTTGTTGAAATGTGATCCTTGGCAGGCCCTGGATACACGATATGAAAGCTATTCCTTCCACATATCATCAATGTGTGAAGCTACCAAGCCCATGGGGAGTGGTGAAGATAAAAAGTGATCGACAAGAGGAAAAGAACTATTACACCTCTTCAATAAAGCCACCTTCGATACCGAGGGCATCATAGCAATTAAAGTATTCTCCAAGGGATATCATGGAGGCAAGGGAGCAAGACATCAAGGATATAGTACTGGACCATGAGGATCCCGAATCCAAAGTTTTTATAGAATCTGCGATCCTTGACAGTATAGATCAGGATCCGGTATCCTTCTTAAACATAAGAAAGCCTACCTTCGCTTGGAAGCATGAAGATATGACAGGTATCTCTAAAGACATTATTGCTCATAAATTGGGTATTGATAAATCTTTCAGGCCAATCCATCAAATGAGAATGAAGTTTGCACCTGAAAGGAATGTCATTATCCAAGAAGAAGTGGACAAACTCTTGAAGGCAGGTATGATTAAGGAAGTCAAGTATCCAAAATGGTTAGCCAATGTGGTGGTTATCCAAAAGGCAAAAGGAAAGTGCAGGGTATGTGTTGATTTTACTGATTTAAATAAAGCATGTCCCAAGGATCCTTTCACACTTCCACACATTGACTCCATGGTGCATGCAACAGCGGGCCATGAATTGCTCACTTTTATGGATGCTTCATTTGGATTTCAACAAATTCATATGGAACCATCTGATCAAGAGGATACAACATTCATGACTCCCACTGGCATATACTATTATATTGCTATGCCTTTCGGATTGAGAAATGCAGGTGCCACTTACCAAAGACTAGTGAATATGATGTTCAAAGAACAACTTGGAGACACTATGGAGGTCTACATTAATGACATGGTGCTCAAGTCCAAGAAAGAAGAAGATCATCTCAAGGATCCTGAAGTGGCATTTAACATCCTTGACCAATACAACATGAAAGCTAAATCCTTCAAAGTGTCATTTTGGTGTCAAAGCTGGGAAATTCCTAGGATACATGGTGACCTAAATGGGTGTTGAAGCTATCCCAGAATAGACAAAGGCAATTGTGAATATAATGTCTCCAACTAATGCAAAGGATGTATAGAGGCTAATAGGAAGGATTGTAGCCTAAAATAGGTTCATCTCAATGTCTTTAGAGAAGTGTAAGGATTTCTATGACATACTGAGGAAGAATAAGAAATTTTAGTGGACTGAGAAGCATGAAGCAGCACTCAAAGCTCTCAAGGATTATCTATCCTCAGCACCAGCCCTAATGAAACCAATAGATTGTGAACCATTATCCTTGTACTTAGCTGTTTCAGGTAAAGCAGTAAGTGCAGTATCAGTTAAGGATCATGAAGGCCAACAACATCCAGTATACTGTGTAAGTAAAAGCCCTCTTGATGAAGAAGCCAGAATGTTCTCAGGAAACTTGAAATGTTAGGTAGAATGGCAAAGTGGGCAATCAAGCTTAGAGCATATGACATTAAGTATGAACCTAGGACTGCCATCAAGTCTCAAGCTTTAGCTAAATTTGTGGTTGATTTCAGTAGTGATCTATAAAGGGAAGCTGAACTAAAGGTTCAACAACTTGAGGAGACCAAAGATCCTTGGACACTCTTCACAGATGGAGCCTCAAATGTCAAAGGAACTGGACTAGGCATACTACTAAAATCGCCATAGGGGGACATAATACCCCAATTCATTGCATGTGAATTCCAAACTACTAACAATGAAGCTATTTATATGAGGCCTTAATAGCAGGTTTGCAATTAGCTAAGCAAATGAGGATCAGGTATCTTTAAGTGTATATAGATTCATTTTTAATTACTAACCATTTTAATGGCTCATATACTGTCAAAGGTGAAAAACTAATCTAATATTTAGAAATAGTCAGGAAACTGGCAGATTCTTTTGATTTTTTCAGCTTAACACAGGTTCCTAGAGAGGATAATGCAAAGGAAGATGCCTTAGAAAACCTAGGATCATCCTGGAAAATAGGGACGTGAGGATACCTATCATCCATTTTCTTTCTCCTACAATTGAGAAAAAATGAAGCAATGCAGATAGTGGAGGATACTGTAATTGTGCCTAGTGATGATGTGTAGTCAAATTCTGGATCATGGATCCTTCTAATTTTGAAGTATATTCGGAGTGGAGAAATTCCCACATGGGAGAGTCCTATATCCTTTAGGATCAAGGTATCTTAATTCACTATATTAAATAACATGTTATATAAGAGATCTCTTGCAGGTCCCTATTTGTAGTGTATTGAGGATCCAGAAATTCAAGAAGTCTTGAAGGATTTTCATGAAGGAGACTGTGGAAATCACACTTGGGGTAGATCATTATTCTCAAGGATCCTTAGAATAGGTTACTATTGGCCTACAATTAAGAAGGATGCTATAGAGTATGCAAGGAAATGTGATGCTTGCCAAAGACATAGCAACATCCTACATCAGCCAGCAGAGCCTTTATATCCATTAATTTCCTCTTGACCATTCATGAAATGAGGAATGGATATAGTAGGCAAACTCCTAAAGCACCAGGAGGAAAAGTATTCATGCTAGCTATGACAAACTACCTCTCTAAATGGATAGACGCAGAAGCTTTTATTCAAGTTAGGGAAAAGGAAGTTATATCCTTCATTAAAAGAAACATTACTACTATATTTGGAATTCCTTCTGAAATTATTTGTGATAATGGATCCCAGTTTATTGGGAGTACAACTACTAACTTTTGTGACAACTGGTGGATTAAGATGATAACATCAACACCAGTCTATCCACAAGCTAATAGTCAAGTAGAATCAAGCAACAAGATCATCATCAACAAATTGAAGATGAAACTTGGATCCAAGAAAGGAAAATGTGCTGAAGAGCTAACATATGTCCTTTGGGCAGATAGGATAACATCAAAGAATGCCACTAGACAGATTCCATTCTCCCTACTCATTGGAACTGAGGCAGTGATCCCTATAGAGATGGTGGTTCCTACAGCTAGAACAAGCATCCGTGATCCTGAAGCAAATACTAAAAACCTGACCCAAGACTTGGATACTGTGTATGAGCTTAGAGATTTGGCAAGAATAAGGATGGCTAGCTATCGACACAGAATGGCCGGAGCATACAATAAAAAAGTCAGGATTAGAAGATTTCAAGTTGGTGATTTGGTGCTAAGGAAAGCATTCCAGAACACTACAAATCCAGCTGATGGTAATTAGCACCAAAATGGGAAGGCCCCTATTTGATAGAAGGAGAAGCTGGAAGGGGGCATATCGCTTATTAACTATGGATGCTGATCTTCTACCAAGAGCTTAGAATGATGTTCATCTAAAGAAATACGTCATGTAAGAAGGATTAATGATCCTTAGAAACTCCAGTATTCTGACTTAGGATCAAGGATCCTCAAAGGATATATGATCCTTACTTCGGTAACATCTTACTTTCACTCTCTTTCATTTTATACATATTATTCATTATAGAGAGAAGGTGTTAAACTTTTAGCATCTAATTTCATCTTCTTTTAAGCTTTTGCAGAAGTTTTTAATATTTTTCACAGAGGATTAAGGGGTTGGCCACCTCTCTCCCACGTTTAAGGTATCTTATACCTTCTAAGGTTTAAAGGTTTTTAGCTTTCACACGAATTGGGTTTTAACACACGCGAATAGAGCACGTTTATCA
Source organism: Helianthus tuberosus (assembly GCA_030545235.1). NCBI lineage: Eukaryota > Viridiplantae > Streptophyta > Magnoliopsida > Asterales > Asteraceae > Helianthus > Helianthus tuberosus. Next base: position 21,013,376 of record CM060420.1, on the reverse strand, counting down.
AAGTATGGTTCAAGGCAATAGGATCAGTACCCACTTAGTGACTGACAATTTTATTTTTGTTGGCCATATGTAGGATCTCAAGTATAATGGTAGATGTACCATACATCTGTTATCCTAAGGTTTCTAACGTTTTCACGTTAGCTAAAGTTTTAGCATTTTCATGTCACTTACGTAGGGGTTGTCCCCTAGTTAGGGCTAGACCCAAAGGATTTTGGGCTTATCCCCAGCTTATTTGAGCTTGTCCCTAGTTTATTTGGGCTTTTCCCCAGTTTATTTGGGCTTTTCCCCAGTTTATTTGGGCCTGTCCCCAGTTATGATGGGTTTATCCCTAGGATATTTGGGTTAGTCCCAAGTTCTTTTTTACAGGTTCATGAAGCTACAAAGGTTTGTAAGTAAGGATCCTGAATCCTTAAACCTTAACTGATTTCTTTGTTCTGTTTATATAATTGTAAGTCTTAAGAATATAGCATCCTAACTTGGATTCTCTTGTATGTTTTATCCTTAATTTTATTTATCTCATTGACTACACCCTAGACCTTACAATTAAGGATATATAATCTTTGTACATACAAGTTGTCATATTTTCTTTAAAAGCTATTATGACAGAGAATTGGTACATTTTTGACAACCCAAAATTCTCTAAGTTTTGAAAAATAAAGGAAATGATAAACACAAACATATCAGAACAACATTTCAGAAATAAAAATACAACACAAAATATAGTTAAAAGGTTGTAACTTTTATTAAACACCATTAAACGATTACCAAAATGATCAACCCAAATTTCTACCAGCAAAATGGTGCCCATCCACTTAGGTTGATACAGGGTGTCCATACTAATTGTTCTTAAGATGCAAGAATCTAAAGGCGAGGGGTGTAAGGGCTTCATCCTCCATAAACATAACTATCCGTCCACATTTGCCACCCCCATTGTCTTAAGGATCATGGATCCTTAACCTGTAGCTATTATTCAAATACTTACAGACCATATTTCTCAAACAAAAACAACACAAACCAAAAATCCTAAAAAGTGGGCTTAGGCCTCGTCTATATCATCCTTCATTGCCCACTTCTACAGCACCACCTTCAGCTGCACCTTCTTTACCACCTTCCTTTGGATCCTACACCCCGTTTTGTCCTACTTCCAAAGCCATCACCTAATCCACCTCACCATCACCGCCTAGGTCCAGGAGACTCTGCTTCCAACCAGCAATGTCTCAGGCAGACCAGTCAAATGCAGGATCCATATCCTCTTAGGCTATCTTGATCCTGCTTGAAGGATAATACAGGTAGCACAGACAATGGCTTCTTCAGTAGCCTCTATCTTAACTATGTTGGCTTGTATCTCTGCTACCATGATCCTCTTCTCCATGCCATTAACCTCCTTCTCAAGGTGTGTGATCTTCTTGTCTTTAGCAACAACAATGGAATGAAGATCAGCTAGGTCTTCTTCAGCTTGTGCAAGACTCTTGTCTTGGAGGGCTTTGAGGTGAACAAACCTCTGTATGTTACAAGAAAGGGAAGTTAGGATCAGTGATCCTTAACAACAGTCAAAGAACAAAAATGAGGATTAAGGATCCTTACCTCGGTGACAAAGTCATGGAACTGGCGCTCAATTTGGAAGTTATCCTCTTCAAGCTCTGATGGCTTCTTTGTGACACCTGTGTCACTTCAACCATCAAACAAATACCAAACCAATGAAATATTGTATTTAATATTTGGGATTTGTATAAATATGTGTATCGTTTGCACATATCAATTCTTGTTCGATTTCGAGCTCTAAATCGCTTTCTAGAAGGTTATACGCGATCTGATGCGTAAATATAACCAGTTTAATGCAAAAAACACTCTGTAATATTTACATAGGCTTAACATACCTTAAATAACCTTTACATAACTTAGAAATAATTTTTGGAGGGTTTGGTATGCCGAAATCAAGTTTAATCGATCACAGGGACTAATTTTGACAAACTACGAAAGTATGCCGATTTGTACTATGACGAGCATTCCAGAACTTGATCATAAGTTAAACATGCCCTAAATATCCATTACATAGCTTAGAAATAGGCTTTGAGGTGTTTGTTGCGCAAAAATAAACTTTCTTGATCAATAGGGACTAAAAGCGTCAAAAAGTGCATAAGTTTGCATTTTCGCGCATATCTTACGTTCTGAATATATCCGAACACCCAAAAATTTATGTAATCATTAAAATATTTTATTTTAGTGATTGGCATGATAAAATTCCATTCGTCGCGTAATTTGTATCGTTTTTCGCATCCGTTCGTGTTTCGTCGTAATTAACCGAACAACGCGACCGTACGACCAAACGAACCGACATCCGAGATGTTTTTGAGCATATTTTAAGTTTCATATACTTTAACTTCAATTTAGAGCCTTTAAATGAGGTTAACGGGGTTTAAACGTGTCAAAAATGCATCGAATAGCAAGTTTCAGACCTGAAGGGACCTATTTTGACATTCTGTGAAAGTTGTCTACACGGGGCGCGTAAGACTTCTCTGAGTCTTATGCGGGGCGCGTAAAATGCCCAGATCTACAAAACCAGTTAATTTCAATCAGCAGCTGGGTTTTCTTGTTTGCAAATGGTTTTTAAGCATTCTATGGGCTATTTTGGGGCACCCATGGTATTCTAAAACCATGGGCACACTTGTACGGTCCAGATTGAAGCATGGTTTTTGAAGAAAGATCCTAACGGTTGTGGATTTCCTATAAATACCTAACACCCTCATTCTTGTTCCTCACAAAATCTGGTTCATTTGCTCTAAGTTGGAGCCTAGCACTTCATACCTGAGCAATTTGAATCAAGATTTCCTTGCTTGGACCCGTTGTAAGTATTCTTTCGTGCTTTTATGCATTTTAAGCGTAAAAGTCAAACAGTGTTTGACTTGCTGCTTTGACCAGTCAATGGTCAACATGAAGTTCGTTTGAACTTCGCAACGTGAGCGTAATCACGATTGTTATAGTCCCGTGTGACTATACCTACTGATTACCACGTTATTTAGGTGTAGTGACGAGTCATAGTTTCGGTCAAAATACGCGTTTATGCGTATTTTGCAACCAAACTATTCTTGGGTATCAAAACCGTTTGTTTTGATATCAAACTTGTTTTCAAACTTCGTTAAACATGTTTCAACATGTTTAACTCGTCACTTTTAGATTAGTGCTTGTATAGGGTCGTAAGATAAGCGGTCTAAACAACCGCTTAGACTTTCGAACCCGGCCCGTTTGGTCGATCTTTAGGATCCAACCAAGCATTTTTAGTGACCATAGTTGTATAAGGGAATAACCTTCCGAGGTTATACCTTATGGTCACTTCGTTTAGCTAGTTGTATGATAGGTAGTTTATATTCCTTAGGAAAATGACCAAAATGCCCTTTTTACGCATAAATTCATTTTAAGCATATGTAACCTAAATTTTTACATCTAAACTGATTAGGCAACATTATTAGGCATGTTAAGGCATATAATACTTGTCATAGGACTAGTTAGGCGGTCCGAGCGCGTTTTACGCGAACGACGCGTTAAAGTAGCATAAGCTACCTAAACGGGTCGTAATGGGCCGTAAGCACTTAGGTTAGGTTTCGTTTTAGAATGTAGGCTTTGTTAAACCATATTACATGAGTCCCTACACTCATTTGGTTTATGAAACCTCATCCTATCCGATCTCCCAATTTATGTCCGGTTTATTAACATAGTTACCTGTATTATGTGCCGTTTGATTTCCGTGATCCCTCTAGCTTTGCTTGGTTGTTGTTCAAGACTTCTAAGCACCCTCAAGTGAGTACATAGTTCCCTCTTTTACTGTTTTCAATGTTTTGGGGTGAAACATGTGTACCTATTTGTTATGTTCATGATTTCAAAGTACAAATTGATTATACATGTTAGTACTTATCTTTTGACAAACTGAATGATTATTTATGGTTTAAACACTAATTTTTCAAAGATTATAAAATTAATTGTTGGATTGTACTTATTTTATACATTCACCCGACCAATTGGTAGTATGATATAGCGCTATAGGATTAGACACCCCATTCCTGTTGTATGGAATGTCAGAAACCGATTTTTATCCAAATAGAGATTGCCTTTGTGGTATTTCTATAGTCTCTAATGGTGTAGTTTGATACACTAAGGTTTGAATGAATTCTAAATCACATTTTTTTGTATATTTTGTTATACATCCAAAGTATGGTTTGATATGCTCTCATATGTGATATTGTACAAAACCAACATATATTTTGTTAATTACTAAAACATAGTTTAATATGTTATTTACAAAACCAAAGCATAGCTTAATATGTTATTTATAAAACCAAAGTATACTTTTGATATACTACTGAAAACTATTATTTTGACAACTAAAGTATATTTAATATACTATCTGTTTAACTATTTTGGAACTAAAATATATTTTTAATATATTACTTATTCGACTTTCTTAAAACCAAGATATATTTTTCTATATACTACAAACCTTTTTATCAAAACATTGTTTTACAAACAACATATTTTATACAAACTCATTTTACTTAGTTATTTATTTATGCATTCTTCATTTATATCATCTGATTTCTTATCACTTGTTATATGATTTATAAATGAAAACATTTATAAGTTCATGACTATTTTTGTTAAAACATTCTTTTAAACTTATGAGTCATGAATCCTACATTAATAAAACCTATGTATCACACAGGAATTTTTATGTTGACATACCTATTTTTACACATGTTTCAGGTGCTGCTATGTGATGATTGTTGATGCATGATGTACATAGGATGGACTCGTGCCTTAGCGACTTTAAAACTTGAAAGACAATATTTGTATGTATCTGATTTGGAATAAAACAATGAGTTCAATAATTCAATAAAGCAAAACTATTTGATCCATGGTTGTGAAACAATGATTCTGTTACGACACCCCTCGACGTTTCCGCCACGATTTTTTGTTTTACGTGGTCAGGGTGTGATATTCTTCCTTTTAGATCCAGCTTTAGCACGGGTGGTCATAACCTTGGGCTCCAATTGGCTTTGGCCTTTGGCCAGCTCTCTCTTAATTAGACGATGGGAGATCATGCTGTCTATATCACCAAGATTAAACTTTGAGGCAGATTTGCTTGTGGACCTAGGAGCACCTATTCAAGCAACATACAGATAACTATTCGTGATCCTTAATTTTATTTCAATATAAAAAAAACTTTATTGTACATGAATACTTACTTGACATTGTGAAGGAAGTGGAGCTGGTTACTTCTAAATCCTTTACTTTTGGCTTGAATGTTCTAACCATTGAATCCAATGCCCAGAATGCGGCTACTCTTTCTTTAATTCCAGGCAAATCAGCAAGAAAGGAGAAATTGGTCATTGCACAAGTAAACAAAACAGAATCAGTTATCCACAAATAAGAGAACTCTCTACAATCCTAACCTAAGGATCCTATATCCTACCCTTTATGTTGCACTTTTTTGGGAGACTATCCCTTAAAGGAATAGTATCCCTCCTCACAAAGAAGAATTGGTTCTTCCATGAGGTGTCGGTTTTGGTGGTCTTAAGGAGTGGGAGTGGCTGCTGAGGTTTGGCTTTGAAAATGAATCGATGGGATCCAAGAGACACAAGATTATAGGTGTGAGAGTTCAGAAAGGTTGAAATCCAATCCTTCATCACTTATGATTTGTTCAAGAGTGTATAAGACCCTCCACAGCACAGGAATCGCCTGACTGTAGCACATACCAGTTAAGGGGAAGAATCGTTGGGTGAACTCTGGGAAAGGATAGGTCTAGCCAGTTTGGAATGGTGCAGCAGGGAAACAAATCCAGACAGAGGATACAAAATCAATTTTGAGTTAAGAATCAAAAGGGCGGAAAACTATTCCCGGAGGGAAACATGTATACAACTGATCGATTTCTGTATCGGTGAATGTACACAACTCTGTAAAAGGATTCTTCGGGAGACTTTGGCTTTTGGGAGGGCTATCAAGATCCTGATCATTGTTCGGAGAGGATCAAGTGACCATTTTGCCATGGATGATTTACTGAAGAAAAAGATGAATAATGAAGAAAGGGAGAAAGGAAGAGGAGAGAATACCTGATAAAACTCTTATATGGATTTTAAACTAGCGATTTGTGATCTTAACTGGGATTTTCAACTCTATCTATTCTCCTATTTTATCGCAATGATGGTTGCACGGTTATCCCATCAATGATGCAAGCAATTTGTAACGGCTAGTTCGATATTAACTGAAATATGGGAGATAAATTTATTCTAATTTCAGCCATATTTGGGGCCTATTATTAGGGGTTAATATTTAATACTATGGATCACATATCCTTAGATTTTGCATGGATCACTGATCCTTAACAGATGGTGCATGAAGTCTTAGGATCACGAATCCTTATTATTATTTACATTTACTAACAATCGTATCTTTTGTTTAAAACGTGTATTCGCAGGAACTAACGAATTGGACTTGGTCAATGCTAGTATTTCGGGGAATATGATCTCTATTCACACGAGTTTGGAAGCATGTAGTCATTATGGAGAACATAGGATACTTGCACCATTTTCACATTGTTTATTATGTTATAGTTTCTATTTTTAAAGGGGATTATGAGCTCATTTTAGGCATAACACAATAGACATTTTGCTAACACTCGAAGACACAACTCTCTCATACTCTCTCACAAGCTACACACTAGTTTAACATTCTATTGAGCTCATAGTTTTCCGAAGTTGTATAAGGATCATTACTTGTTTTTGTTGTACATTTGGTGATCAGTAGTTTCCATCACCCCAGGTTTTTTGTGCAGGAGATATATCAAGGATCAAGGGCTTTTTCCTGGTATAAATATCGGTGTTCATTGTCATTTTTACTTTATACTTTATACTTTGATCACTCAACTGTTTATACACATTAGCACTCTACCTCACAACCAAAATTTGGTTACATTATCCTTAAACTGATTTTTGACCAAAACACTTACTATTACTAACATGATACATCAAAAAGTTAATATTACTAATGGACAAAATTAAAATTCATGAAAAAATTAATTAGAAAAATCAATAAATAATAAACTGTGTACTCTCAGAAGTAATAATCACTCCACCTAAAGCGAATCTAGTTATCTACTAAATCAAATTTATAAGTTTTAAAAATTACTTTTTTCTCAAACTATGAAAACATCTATACATTTTCAAATTATCATATATTATTTTTGATAAACAAATTGCTATTTATACAAATTCAAACTATTTATATTAATTTAACTAACCTGTAACTTAAAGTATAGCATTAAAGAAATAAATATGTTGCAAAACTATATATAAATTAAATTTCTCAAATGAAACATTTTCATTTTTGTTATCAACCCATGTTACTATCGAAGCGCATATAGTTTTACATTTGAAATGGCCGAAACCTTAGGGACTCAACGGTTGGATTTACTCATAAGAGCTATGGTTGTAAAAGTCTGACTAAGGCTCCCAGTATTGTCCGAGTAATCGCTACAAGGTAGACTGCCGAGACCCGAGTACTGTTTGCCTAGGCTGATTACTCCCCGAGTAATCTCCGCCTAAGCATAGTACTTCCTGACTTCTCTTAAATCTGATTACGGAACGTCTAGCGACTTTTAAACCATGATAAGAACATAGTTCATAGACTGATATAATCATTTCATAAAAACAAAAACGTTCAATCATAACCAAAATAAACATTCAAGCCTAGTACATACTCCTACTCCTAAAGATAAGAGTTGCAACAAAAGTCATAAAACAGGGTGCCAATCTCCAAGTATGGTAGCCTTAACGTCCATGCCAGCGATGTCCGCATACCTCTCAAACATTCTTACACTTTACCTAGTGTGCATATTAAAAGTCAGTTATATCAAGTAAGTTCTAGTTTAATTTAAACCTTGTAAAAATGCACAAGACTTTAAAATGTCATAAAGCGTTAGTTTCTTCTCATACAATTACTTTCACCATGAAACCATGGATTATACATAAATGACATTTAAGGAAAACATTCACTTACATACATTAAAAAATGGTCACTTACAAAGTCTAGATTCTAAACCATATCGTAGCATGTGACACCCGGCTATTTAGGTTGTACCGTACAAATGTAACACGTGTCATGAATAAATAAAAAGGCTGTATTTGACTGATATTGATGTTTCTGTGTGATATTTGATGTTTTTTTGGGTAAAGGGATTACCCCAGGTAAATTTTATAAATGAACTGATAAGAACAAGGGCATGCCCAAAAACAGACACGCCAACTAGGCTTAACATACCAACGCCTAGGACACAAGAAATACAGCCCAACAACAAAACCAAAACAAAACAACTAGCACAAGCACGACCACAACCAAATAAAAGCGACTAAAACTCTAGACTCAGCTAGCCCGGGTCGTTCACCACATCGTTAAGAACGATCTTCCACGTCTTCAGCAGGCTCTCGTTGTTTGATTCCCTTTTAAACATGAACCCCATTAAACGTAAACGAACAGTGCTCTTAATCCTCTCAGTCACCGCCTCCACATTAGCCATAGTCTTGGAGAACAGACAATTATTCCTCTCTTACCATATGAAATACGTCGTCGCAACAATTACCAGCTTACCTATAATATGCTCCGTTTTCTTAGTACTTGCATTTTGTTCCATCCAGGTCATAACCGATTGCCAGGAATTGTCAACGTTACCCATTTTAACCATAAGCTTGACTTCATTCCACACTTTTGATGCAAACGAACGCTGAAAAAACAGATGATCTCTAGAATCCCGATTGTTTCTACATGGCGGACAACACATAAGGTTTAAGTTCGTTGCACTTCCCACCTCCCAAGCAGCAACCTGATCTTGTGTTTTAAGCTTATTCTTAATTACTAACTGTTTTGGTCAAAAAATCTGATGAGGATAATGCAACCAAACTCTCTGTTAAGGGGTATTGTGCTTGAATTGATTTATAGCAATAAGGATCACTATGAAAGATAAATAACAAGTGACACAAGGTTTATACGGGGAAAAAGCCCTAGATCAAGAGTTGATCTCCGGCACAAAAAACCCCGGGTGATGGAAACTACCGATCACCAACTCAAATTAAACAAGTAATGTGTTACAACTTCGGATGATAGTGAGCTAAATACAAGGATCACTATAGTGTAATGTGTAAAAAGTGTATGAAATCGCTAAGTGAATGAACGAGAGCTGGTGTGAGCGGTTTTCAGAGTGTGTGTAGCCAAAAATAGCATAAGTGTTGTCTAATTAGCTCGCTACCCCATTTAAATCTAGTAAAAATCTAAGTAACAAACTATCCGCAAATGGTGCAAGTCCTCCACGACTCCACAACGTCCATTTCTGACCAAGCACGTGCGGAATAAACTCAGTATACTCTCCAGAAATATCGCCAAGACCAAGTCCCAATTGATATTCCTGAAAAACTGTTACGAATTCAAAACAGACAATCATTAGTATAAGGATCCTTAGGATGATCCATGATCCTGATCCTGAAGCACTTTTGAGGATCACTAACTGACACAGAAGTAAGGATCACCAAACAGGATAATATTTGAGGATCACGGGTCACTTAGAAATCCACCCCTAACAATTGCCCCCAAAATATAAGGAGTTATATCGTAAATAAACGAGTTATATTTTTTCGATCTTATCCCCAACAAACTAACGGATAACTAGCCGTTGGAGACGAACTAGCCGTTGCAAAGCTGACGTCACTGAAGTGACAATCCTGCAAATCATCATTATAAATAGGAGTTAGAGATAGGATCAATATGCATTTAAATTCGAAGAAACTCCCTTTAAATTCTCGGTCGAAGATCAATCAGGTATCTCTTCTTTTATCTCTCCTTCTCTTACTATGTTTTTCTCTCTTTACCAACATCAATGATGCCCCGGTCTTCCCCCGCCAAGGATCACCAGAAGGATAGCCCCTTGAAGAGTCAAGGGATTATCAAAGACTCAATACATGAGAGGTGTTGCTTTAACGATGCTCAAATAGATAAGATCCGTCTCTGCTTTTCGGCGAACACCTTTTTCAAACCCTTCGATCCCACTATTCTGAGCGACTATGTTTCTGAAACATGGGTTGCCTTTCCAGTTACTCCATTCACCATAGGATACACCTATCCTTTTCCATACTTTACAGAATCATTCTTTTCTCTTACCGGCATCTCTTACATCCAAGCTATGCCGATGATTTGGAGGGTCTTGTATACCCTGGAGAGGATCATAGAGCAGGAAGGGATTGATTTAGGAATGTCAGAGCTGACACAGATGTATGATCTCACGACGTTTGGATCACATCGATATCTGTTTAAGCGAAAACCCGGTGAAGAACACCCCATTTTTAAAGCCACCAAGAATGACACAAATTGGAAACGACGCTTCTTCTTTGTCAGGAGGGATACCATTCCAAACGGAAAGCATTTACCCAGGAAGTGGTCCACCAATGGTAGGACAGAGGATCCTGAGAAGGATCATCAGGTAATCTGGCTCTTGTAAAAGGATCACTAACCCTTTTTTGTCTTGTGTTATGCAGCTATTTCTGTTTCGCACCTCATCACAACACCCGCAACCAAGGATAGCTTGCTGCTTTTTGGAAGCTTGATCCTGAAATAAGGTCATTCAAGATAGACACCCAAGACTCACAAGAAGTATCCTCAGGTTCCATCACCATGTCAAGTAAGTATCCTGCTTTTTGCATAGTTGAATATTAAAATAAATAGTTATATTGAAATAGGATAAGGATACTTATCTTGCTTTAAATGTGTAGGTGCCGGAAAATCTTCCAAGCCTGCCTCCCAATTCAACACGGCCGACCTTGATGTTGTTCGATCCAGGAAGAAGAGGGCCACTACCAGTCCTAGCATCTCCATTCCCAAGGCACCCACTAAAGGAAGGGGTGGCAAGAAGAGGAAAACTTCTGACACCGAGGACCTACAAGGCCTACCACTGATCCGCCACCAGTTCTGTTTTGGTCAAAATAAATCTGATGAGGATATTGCAACCAAACTCTCTATTACGGGGTATGATGCTAATAATGTAGAACAATGACAAGGATCACTTCAATGTAAATTGCACAAACGACACAAGAATTTATACGGGGAAAAAGCCCTTGATCAAGAGTTGATCTCCGGCACAAAAAAACCCGGGTGATGGAAACTACCGATCACCAAGCTCAAATAAATGAATAAATGTTTACAACTTCGGATAGTAACGAGCTAGGTACAAGGATCAGTATCGTGAAATGTGTAAAAGTGAGTGAAAACGAATGAATGTTCGTCGAGAGCTTCAAGTGTGCGAGTATATGAGTGTGTGTAGCTGAAAATGGCTAAGTGTTCTAATTCTAGCTTGTTACCCCTTTTTAAAATAGAAGTTAACTACAATAACTAACTATCCGACTTTTGTGCCAAGCTCCCACGTTCTCCACAACGTCCATTTTTGGTCAATCGTGTGCGAAATGCCCGTGGAATATTCCTTAGTACCGTTGCCAAGACCAAGTCAAGCTTATTACTCCTACGAAATAATACAAAACACAAATAAACAATCGTCAGTACGAGGATCCTTTAAGTGATCCATGATCCTGATCGTGAAGCTCTTCTGAGGATCACCACCTATCACATAAGTAAGGATCATTAATTAGGATAACGAATAAGGATCACTAATTGTTAGAAAATCCTCCCCTAACAATTGCCCCCAAAATATAAGGAGTAATTTGTAAAATAAGCGAGTTATATTTTCTTGATCTTATCCGCAACTAACTAATGGATATATAGCCGTTGATATCGAACTAGCCGTTGCAACCATGACGTCACACAAGTGACAACCCTGCACGATCATGATTATAAATAGGAGATAGAGATAGGATCAAATGCATTTAAATCCGAAAGAAACTCCCTTTATATTCTCAGTCGAAGATCAATCAGGTATCTCTTTCTTCATCTTCTTCCTTCTCTTACTCTGTTTTTCTTTCTTTATCACCATCACTTTGAGAATGATGCTCCGAAGCTCACCGGGCAAGGATCACAAGAAGAACAGCCCTCCGAAAATCCAGGGGATCATCGAAGATTCCATTAAAGAACGATGCTGTTTCAATGATGCACAAATCGATAGGATCCGCCACTGCTTCCCGGCGAACACCGAGTTTAGACCTTTTGACCCCAATGCCCTGAGTGATCATATCTCCGACAAGTGGGTTGCTTTCCCTGTCACTCCATTCACCATAGGCTATACATACCCTTTTCCAACCTTCACCCAATCTTTCTTTTCCTTAACCGGCATCTCTTATATTCAAGCCATGCCGATGATTTGGAGGGTTTTGTACACCCTTGAAAGGATCATCGAGCAGGAAGGAATAGACCTAGGAATGTCAGAGCTGGGAGAACTATATGATCTTACTACCTTTGGCTCTCATCGCTATTTGTTTAAACGTAAACCCGGTGAGGAACACCCGATCTTCAAAGCCACCAAGAACGATGCTAATTGGAAACGGTGATTCTTTTTTATCAAGAGAGATTCTATTGAGGATGGAAAGGATCTACCCAAGAAATGGGCTACCCATGGTAGGGTGGAGGACCCTAAGAAGGATCACCAGAAACTTTATTTTGATGTAAGGATCACTTATTTTTTTGCTTTCTTGTTATGCAGCTATCACCGTCTCACACCTCAGATTGTCCCCTGCTGCTAAGGAGAGGCTCCTTGCTTTCAAGAAACTTGATCCTGAGACAAGATCTTTCAAGACAACAACCCAAGATTCACAGGAGGTATCCTCAGGCTCTGTCACGATGTCAAGTAAGTATCCTTGTTTAAAATTTAAATAAATAGTGAAATATAAATTAAGAAAAGATACTTATCTTGTTTTGGTTGTGTAGGTGCTGGAAAATCCACCAAGTCTGCTTCAAAGTTCAATGTCACTGATCTCACTACTGTCAGATCCTCCAAGAGAAAAGCTCCTACCAGTCCGACAGCTTCGGTCACCAAGGCACCCCTCAAAGGAAAGGCAATCAAGAAGAGAAAAGCCTCTGAAGCTGAGGATCTGCAGGGTCTGCCTCTGATCCGTCATCAATTCCTCGAGTACTTTAATGAGGTAAGGATCACTGTCTCTGCTCGTATATCCTGTTGACATATCCTGCTGATATATCCTGCTGATTTGAGGATCACTTAATCCCGACCTTATCCTTTATCCCTTTTGCAGAAATTCTCTGAGATTGAGGATTATGTTGGCCACATTGAGGATCAGGATAGGAAGATTGCCGACCTCCAGCAGGTTGCAGTGCTTAAGGACCTTGCAATTGCTGATCTTCAGAAGGAAGTCCGGGATGCCAAACAGGAGACGGCCAAGGTGCTGATCAATGTTGACTATGAGAAGCGTGAGATCACCGAAGACGCCAAAGTCTCTGCCGCCATAACAATGTACAAGACCAAGCTGCAAATGGCCTTGGAAGCTCAGGATCCTGCTTTTGACAAGAGCACCTGGGATGTTGAAGGCTGGAAGGCATGGCTGGCTGAACTGGATGATGAAGAGGCTGAGGAGGTTGAAGAGATCCTGACAATTGAAGCTGGAGGCAAGGTGAAGGTGGTGAAATAGGTGGAGCTGGAGGTGGTAATGCAGCGAAGGTTTAGGCTGCATGATTGGGTGATGATGGACATTCTTAGACGTAGCCGGAGCCCAATTTTTAAATTTGGTAGTAGCTTTTTGTGGTTGTGATGTCGAACAATTTGATGGTTTGTACTTGAACAATAGTTTTTAGGATTAAGGATCATGTATGATCCTTTGGACAATAGGCAGGATTGCAATTGGTGGAGGGATCCTCTGTTTGGGGGATGAAGCCATTGTAATCCTGCCACCTTTATATTCCTGCACTATCTTTGAACTTATTATCATGGACACCCTTTACCTACCCCAGCGGAAGGGCCACGTTTTGCTGGTAGATGCTCGGGTAGGTAATTTTGACAACCTTTTAAGGGTTAGTCTTTTGTTAATAAATAAAATCTTAACCTTTTGTCGCTTATCTTGTATTGTTATCCTTTTATTTCTTTAATTCTCCTTTGTTTTGATGCACATTTATTGAATAAACAATTTTGAACAAGTCAGATTAAAAATGTTTAGAGCATGATCCACGATCAAATATCCTATAGTTAACGAATCCCAAAAAGCAATATATTTTAAGGATCACAAGTCTAGTTGTCAAACTTTAAGGGTTATTCAAATAAATAATGAATAGAATTAAAAATAGTTAAGGATCATACCTGAGGATCCAAGTTAGGATCCTAACCACAATAAGGATAACTGTAAGATAAACCTTAGAAAGAAGTAAGGATCAAGGATCCCTAGTTGCTTATCTTCAAGGACCTGAAATAGATCACAACTTGGGACTAAGCCAATATAAGATAAGAGTTAGCAACTGGGGACAAGCCCAAGGATAACTGGGGACAAGCCCAAGGATCGTATGTAAACTGGAGTATGGCCCTAACTGGCGACTATCCAAACTTAGTGACATGAAAATGCCAAAACCTTAGCTAACGTGAAAACGTTGGAAACCTTATCTAACGTGAAAACGTTAGAAACCTTAGGAACGGATGTATGGTACGTCTACCATTATACGTAGGATCCTAGGCATAGCCAGTACAATGGAATTATCAGCCCCTAAAACGAGTACTGGTCCCACTGCCTTGAACTATACCAGGATCATCATGCGCTACAGGCGGAACTGGGGTTAAGCCCAAATAACTGGGGTTAAACCCAAGGAATGGATTGCTTCAGCGGATAACCAATGTTATGCTAAGGATACCTGAACTTTCAAAACTTAAACTCACGTGAGAGATGGATAAAGGACACATGGTCCTTATCCTTATATGAGAAAATAAAGAAATGAAATAGTTCAAGTTTAGGATATTACCTAAGTAAGGATCACCGATACTTTGAGGATCCTTTGAGGATCATCTGTGCCATGAGGATCCTGCTCACATGAAATATTTCTTTAAGTGGACGGCATTCCAAGACCTTGTTAGCAAATCACCTTCCATGGTTAGCAATCTATATGCCCCCTTTCCTGCTTCAGCTTCAATCAAATAAGGGCCTTCCCATTTTGGAGCCAATTTTCCATCAGCAGGATTGGTGGTATTCTGGAATGCTTTCCTTAATACCATATCTCCAACTTGAAACCTCCTGATCCTGACATTTTTGTTGTAAGCACCAGCCATTCTTTGTTGATAACTGGCCATCCTTATCCTAGCGAGATCCCTGATTTCTTCAATAGTATCCAGGTCTTGAGCTAAGTTCTCATTATTCTCCTCAGGATCACGGGTACTTGTTCTAGCAGTTGGAACCACCATTTCTGTTGGGATCACTGATTCTGCCCCAAATACCAAAGAGAATGGCGTTTGACCGGTAGCATTCTTAGGGGTTGTCCTATCAGCCCAAAGCACATAGGGTAGTTCTTCTGCCCATTTCCCTTTCTTGGATCCAAGCTTCTTCTTCAAATTGTTAATGATGATCTTGTTGGATGATTCTGCTTGACCATTAGCTTGTGGGTGGACTGGTGTTGATGTTATCATCTTAATCCCCCAGCTGTCACAAAAGTTAGTGGTTCTGCCCCCAATGAATTGGGAACCATTATCACATATAATCTCAGAAGGAATTCCAAATCTAGTTATAATATTTCTTTTAATGAAGGATATAACTTCCTTTTCTCTGACTTGAGCAAAAGCTTCAGCCTCTATCCACTTGGAGAAGTAATCAGTCATAGCTAGCATGAATACTTTTCCACCAGGTGCCTTAGGGAGCTTACCAACTATATCCATACCCCATCTCATAAATGGCCAAGAGGAGGATATAGGATGCAATAATTTAGCTGGTTGATGAAGGATATTGCTGTGTCTCTGACAAGGATCACATCTTTTAGCATACTCCACAGCATCTCTCTTCATGGTTGGCCAGTAGTATCCTGTCCTCAGGATCCTTGAGAATAATGCCCTGCCCCCAGTGTGGTTTCCACAATCTCCTTCATGGAAGTCTTTTAAAACTTCTTGGATTTCAGGATCCTCAATGCATCTCAAGTATGGTCCTGCAAGAGATCGTCTATACAACGTATTATTTAAAATTGTGAATTGAGATACCTTAGATTTGAAAGCCCTAAGGTTTTCTCCTGTAGGAATCTCTCCATGTTGTAAGTATCTCATAATTGGTGAGATCCATGATCCTGATCCTGAATGGGATTGAGTATCCTCACAAGGGATAATTGCTGAATCATTTCCTATCTCCATAGCCTCGTGATCCTCGATAGCCGGGGTCAGGATATGGATAATAGGGATCTTGATATCCTCCAGGATCTTCAAGGATGATCCTAAGTTAGCCAATGCATCAGCCTCTGTATTTTCTTCCCTTGGTACCTGCGTCAAACTAAAGGAAACAAAAGAGAGTGCCAAACTTTTGACTATCTCTAAATATTTGGTTAGCTTTTCACCTTTAACAGCATAGGATCCATTAAAGTGGTTTGTAATTAACAATGAATCTACATGTACCTCAAGATACTTGATCCCCATATGCTTAGCAATTTGCAAACCAGCAATTAGGGCTTCATATTCAGCCTCATTGTTAGTGGTTTGGAACTCACAAGCTATAGATTGGGGTATTATGTCCCCCTGTGGCGATTTTAGTAGTATTCCAAGCCCTGTGCCTTTGACATTTGAGGATCCATCAGTATAAAGTATCCAAGGATCCTTGGTCTCCTCTAGCTGCTGGACTTCTAACTCAGCTTCTTTTTGTAAATCACTACTGAAATCAGCCACAAAGTCAGCTAATGCTTGGGATTTGATGGCTGTCCTCGGCTCATATCTTATATCATATGCGCTTAGCTTCACTGCCCACTTAGACATCCTTCCTGACATCTCTGGTTTCCTGAGGACATTCTTAATTGGAAAATTAGTTTTAACAACAATAACATGAGTTTCAAAATAATGTCTTAACTTAGTGGATGCCATTATTAATGCAAGAATAAGCTTTTCAAGGTGTGAATACCTGGATTTGGCATCAAGTAAACTTTTACTTACATAATAGACAGGATGTTGTGTACCTTCATGATCCTTAACAAGGACCGCACTTACTGCTTTTGAGGATACTGCAAGATACAAGGATAGCACATCGCCTTTTTCTGGTTTCATCAAAGCCGGGGCTGAGGATAGGTAATCTTTGAGGGCTCTTAAAGCATTTTCATGCTTCTCAGTCCACTCAAATTTCTTGTTCTTCCTTAGGATATCATAGAATTCTTTGCACTTTTCTGAGGATTTGGATATAAATCTGTTCAAAGCTGCTATCCTGCCTGTTAGCCTTTGAACATCCTTAGCATTGGCTGGAGATTTGATGTTCACTATTGCTTTGATTTGTTCCGGGCTAGCTTCAATGCCTCTCTTTGTCACCATATATCCTAAGAATTTACCTGCTTTAACACCAAAGTGACATTTTGAAGGATTAAGTTTCATGTTATATTTGTCAAGGATATCGAATGCTTCCTCCAAGTCCCTTAGGTGATCCTCAGCTTTTATGGATTTTACCACCATATCATCTATGTAAACCTCCATAGTTTTTCCAATCTGATCCTTGAACATCATATTCACCAGCCTTTGATATGTTGCACCTGTATTTCTTAGTCCGAACGGCATAGCAATATAACAGTATATACCAGTTGGAGTCATGAAGGCTGTATCCTCTTGGTCGGATGGTTCCATTTGGATTTGTTGGAATCCAGATGAAGCATCCATAAAAGTTAACAGTTCATGACCCGCAGTTGCATCCACCATGGAGTCAATGTGGGGTAATGGGAAAGGATCCTTGGGACATGCCTTATTTAAATCGGTAAAATCGACACATACCCTGCACTTTCCGTTTTTCTTTTGAACAACAACCACATTGGCCAACCATCTTGGATACTTGACCTCCCTAATCATACCTGCCCGGAGCAATTTCTCTACCTCTTCCTGGATAATGGCATTCCTTTCCGGTGCAAACTTTCTTCTCCTTTGATGGATTGGTTTGAAGGATCTGTTAATCCCGAGTTTGTGAGTGATTACATCTTTGGATATACCAGTCATGTCTTCGTGTTTCCATGCGAAGGTAGTCTTTCTCCTTTTGAGGAAGGATACGAGGTCTTCTTTCATTTCGCCAAGGATCCCTGATCCGATATAGATTTTGGATTCAGGATCATCAGGATCCATGAGGATTTCTACCACATCCTGCTCTCTTGCCTCCAAGACATCCCTTGGAGGATACCTTGATTGCTATTGCTCCCTTGACTTCGAGGCTGGTTTCATCGATGAAGTGTAGCAATTCTTAGCCTCCTGCTGATCACTATCAATCTTCACTATTCCCCAAGGACTAGGGAGCTTCACACATTGATGGTAGGTAGATGGGACTGCTTTCATATCGTGTATCCAAGGCCTGCCAAGGATAACATTACAGCAAGATAAACAGTCAATAACACAAAATTTTTTATAAGAGTGTAGGCCTTCAATGTATATTGGGAGTTTAATGTCACCCAGGGTATTCTTAGTTTCGCCACTAAATCCCACGAGCACGGAGGATCTTGGTATGATGTCTGATTCAGGATCTTCTTTAGAACATCAAGCTGGATAATGTTCACTGAGCTTCCTCCGTCTATAAGGATCCTGCGGACAAAATGGTTAGAAATGAAAAGAGTAATAACTAAACCATCGTGATGAGGATCCTGGATATCAACACGATCATCCTCATCAAAGGTTATTACTTTTCCTTCGGAGACACTTGATGTTCGAATAGGTCTTTCTCCATTGTCCATTTTAGTTCCCTTTGCATGCCTTTTAGCTGCTGAGAAAGATGTGCCGCAAATGTCTGATCCTCCAGAAATAAAGTTTATTACTTGTGCATCTGCTGGAGGGGCTGGAGCCTTCTCAGGGATCCTTTCAGGATCCTGAGTCCTTGACTTTTTTCTTTCCAACAATTCTTTTAGATGCCCCTTGCTCAACAAGTATCCAATTTCCTTTCTTAGTGCAATGCATTCTTCTGTGAGATGCCCAAAATCTTCATGGTATGCACACCACTTTGATTTATCCCTAGTTGCAGCTGGCCTATCATTTTTTCTCGGCCATCTAGCTTTATCACCTAGGTTCTGCATCGCAAGGATTAGTTCATTGTTATCAACACAAAAACAATATTTGGAAATTGGAGGATAATCCTCATCATCCTCTTCTTGATCAACAGAATGCACGTTCTGGTTATCAGATCTGTTGTAGGATCTAAACTTGTTGTTCCTGAATGAGGATCCTTGCTTATCCTGCTTTGAGGATCCTAATAACCTCTCCTGGATCCTCTTGTCGTCCTCTAGCCGAATGAACCTAAGTGCTCGTGTTCTTACCTCATCTAAGTTCCTGCATGGTGTCATAACAAGATCATCATAGAACGACGAATCCCTAAGCAATCCCATTTTAAAGGCCTCAACAGCCGTAGCTATATCTAAGTTGGGAATGTCTAAGGATTCTTTACTGAATTTGGTAATGTAATCCCTTAATGATTCATTATGACCCTGGGTTATCCTATATAGATCACTAGTTAATCATTCGAATTTTCTACTACAAGAAAACTGATTATTAAACAAGTTAACTAGATTAGCAAATGAGGTAATAGAATAAGGAGGAAGACTTAGCAGCCATTTGAGAGCTGATCCTGTAAGAGTGGATCCGAATCCCTTACACAGGCATGCTTCCTTTAACCTTTCTGGAATTGGATTGATCTCCATCCTCTCCCTGTATTGTGCTATGTGTTCTTCAGGATCCGTCGAACCATCATACAGCTTCATTGTTGGCACATGGAACCTCTTGGGTATCTCAGCATCACAGATTGGTGGTGCAAAACGAGATATCTTGTGGCTCCCATCTGCAATCTCTGGGATAGGTTTGACCACTCCTGGAACACTTGATATCATGTCCTTTAGCTTTTGCAATTCTCTGGCCATGGCATGATTGATACCTGGATCCTGCATAAGACCACGGTTAGTAGTATAAGAATTATTAAAAGTGTTACCTCCCATTGGATTCAGATTAGGAAGATTGGATGTTAATCCATATTGTTGGGGCTCTGGAATGATCGAGGGACCAGTAGAGGCATTGGTCTGCATTGGAATAAAATCTCCCTGATGGACATCTGAACTTCCTGTTTGCAAACTCCTCAAGGATCCTGGCATCTGGAAGGATCCCTGAAACTGGGACGATCCTGGAACAAAGGAGGATCCTTGAACCTGGGATGATCCTGGAACAAAGGAGGATCCTTGAACCTGGGATGATCCTGGAACAAAGGAGGATCCTTGAACCTGGGATGATCCTGGAACAAAGGAGGATCCTTGAACCTGGGATGATCCTGGAGCAAAGGAGGATCCTTGAACCTGGTGCACTCCTGAATATCCTCCTGAATTCGTGAGGGATCCCATATGCTGAGGATAGGATCCCGCTGGCTGGAAATATGAACCTGATGCCTGGGTCACTGTTGTTGTTCCGTAGTGCACTCCTTTTGGGCCACCCACATATTGAACATCTGGAACCACTGATGGCTGGGAAGTAATCACCGGAGTATCAAAATTCAAAGATTTTGGCACCAGTGGGGAATGATCCTCTGCCGTTTTCTTTTGTTTCTTGAGATCTCCGATTTCTTTGAGAATCCTTTCATTGGTCTTATCCTGTTGCCGTATCTGATCCTTCATCTGCAAAATCAAAGTAAACATGTCACTAGTAGTGGGAGTGTAAGAAGCAGAAGAAGTTGGAGGTTTTGAGAAAATGGGAGTTGGTTTCTTCGCAGTATTCTCAGCATTCTTCTGGGGTCCAGAAGGTGGTGGAGGCAAAGGGGGAACGCCTTGTGAAGAAGTGAATGAGGGCATCAAATTTGAAGCATTCTTCGCTGAGGAAGCCATTTGCTCGGTTGTAGTGAATTGAAATGAGCACAGAAATGCGAATTTTTCTAAGGATGAAGCACCAATTGCCCCACGGTGGGCGCCAAACTGTTTTGGTCAAAATAAATCTGATGAGGATATTGCAACCAAACTCTCTATTACGGGGTATGATGCTAATAATGTAGAACAATGACAAGGATCACTTCAATGTAAATTGCACAAACGACACAAGAATTTATACGGGGAAAAAGCCCTTGATCAAGAGTTGATCTCCGGCACAAAAAACCCCGGGTGATGGAAACTACCGATCACCAAGCTCAAATAAATGAATAAATGTTTACAACTTCGGATAGTAACGAGCTAGGTACAAGGATCAGTATCGTGAAATGTGTAAAAGTGAGTGAAAACGAATGAATGTTCGTCGAGAGCTTCAAGTGTGCGAGTATATGAGTGTGTGTAGCTGAAAATGGCTAAGTGTTCTAATTCTAGCTCGTTACCCCTTTTTAAAATAGAAGTTAACTACAATAACTAACTATCCGAATTTTGTGCCAAGCTCCCACGTTCTCCACAACGTCCATTTTTGGTCAATCATGTGCGAAATGCCCGTGGAATATTCCTTAGTACCGTTGCCAAGACCAAGTCAAGCTTATTACTCCTGCGAAATAATACAAAACACAAATAAACAATCGTCAGTACGAGGATCCTTTAAGTGATCCATGATCCTGATCCTGAAGCTCTTCTGAGGATCACCACCTGTCACAGAAGTAAGGATCATTAATTAGGATAACGAATAAGGATCACTAATTGTTAGAAAATCCTCCCCTAACAAGTTCCTTGAATACTTCAATGACGTGAGGATCATCAATTCTGCCTAGGTATCCTACTCATTTGAGGATCACCTGATCTTGAACTGCTTTGTCTTTTTCTTTGCATAAATTTGCTGAGATTGAAGATTATGTGGGAAGCGTCGAGGAGCAGGATAAGAAGATTGCTGACCTTCAACAAGTTGCAGTACTTAAGGATCTCAAGATTGCTGATCTTGAAAAGGCCCTTCAAGATGCCAAGACTAAGACGGCTAAAATCCTGATCGACATTGACTATGAGAAGCATGATCTCATAGAAGGTGCAAAGGTCTCTGCTGCCATCACAATGTATCAGACAAGACTAAAGATGGCCCAGGAAGCTCAAGATCCTAACTTCGACAGAAGCAGCTGGGATGTTGAGGGCTGGAAAGCAAGGTTGGCTGATCTTGAAGATAATGAAGAGGCTGAGGAGGTTTTGGAGATCGAAGCTGGAGGCAGTGGGAAGGATCAGGTTAAGGATACCGAAGCTGGAGGGGATGAGGATGCAGCAAAGGTGTAGGCTGCACAATTGGGCGATGATGGACATTCTTAGACGCAGCCGGAGCCCAATTTTTAAATTTGGTAGTAGTTTTTTGTGGTTGTGATGTTTTTTAAAACAATGATGGTCTGTAATAACTAAACAATAGCTATTAGGGTTAAGGATCATGAATGATCCTTTGGACAATAGCTAGGATTACAACTGGTGGAGGGATCCTCTGTTTGGGGGATGAAGCCATTGTGATCCTGCCATCTTTTTAATTCCTGCACTACCAAGACCTTTAGACAATGGACACCCTTTACCTACCCCAGCGGACGGGCCACGTATTGCTGGTAGATGCTCGGGGTAGGTAATTTTGACAACCTTTGATGGTTAAACTTTTGTTAATAAAATAACCTTAATCTTTTTTGGCTTATCTTGTGTTGATATCCTTGTTGTTGTTTTATTTTTCAATTGTTTTGATTTACACTTGTCTGAGTAAGAAAAGTTGAACAACTTAGATAAAAAATTTAGGATATAATGCAGGATCAAATATCCTATAGTTGAAAAATTCCAAAAAGTGGTATATTTTAAGGATCATGAGTTCAGTTGTCAAAGTATTAGGGTTATTCAAATAATCAATGAATAAAATCAAAATAGTTAAGGATCATACCTGAGGATCCAAGTTAGGATCCTAACTCTTAATATTATTATAACCAGGATAATCACACAACAAACCTTAGTAAAAGGTAAGGATCAAGGATCCTTGGTTGTTTAACTTCGAAAACCTGAAATAAAACATAACTTGGGACTAAGCCATTATAAGATAAAGGTTAGCAACTGGGGACAAGCCCAAAGGATAACTGGGGACAAGCCCAAAGGATAACTGGGGACAAGCCCAAGGATCGTATGTTAACTGGAGTATGGCCCTAACTGGCGACTATCCAAACTTAGTGGCATGAAAATGCCAAAACCTTAGCTAGCGTGAAAACGCTAGAAACCTTAAGAACGGATGTATGGTACGTCTACCATTATACGTAGGATCCTAGGTATAGCCAGTACAATGGAATTATCAGCCCCTAAAACGAGTACTGGTCCCACTGCCATGAACTATACCAGGATCATCGTGCGCTACTGGCGGAACTGGGGTCAAACCCAAGGATAACTGGTTGCTTGTGTGGATAATCATGCTTTTGCTAAGAGTACCTGAACCTTCAAAACTCAAAATCTCATGAAATGGGGATAAAGGATGCAAGATCCTTATCCTTATGTGAAAAAGTAAGGAAATGAAATAGTTTAAGATTAGAATGTTACCAAAAATGAGGATCATCTGTGCTTTAAGGATCCTTTAAGGATATTTATCATGTGAGGATCATGGATCCTTATCCATTTGAAATATCTCTTCAAATGGACAGCATTCCAAGCTCTTGGTAGTAAGTCATCTTCCATTGTTAGCAATCGATATGCCCCCTTTCCTGCCTCAGCTTCAATCAAGTAAGGGCCTTCCCATTTTGGTGTTATTGACTGTTTATCTTGTTGTCCAAATCTGAGGACGGGCAGTCCAAAGCACATAAGGTAATTCTTCTGCCCATTTCCCTTTCTTGGATCCAAGCTTCTTCTTCAAATTGTTGATGATGATCTTATTGGAGGATTCTGCCTGTCCATTAGCTTGTGGGTGGACTGGTGTTGATGTTATCATCTTAATCCCCCAGCTGTCACAAAAGTTAGTGGTTCTGCCCCCAATGAATTGGGAACCATTATCACATATAATTTCGGAAGGAATACCGAATCTTGTTATAATATTTCTTTTAATGAAGGATATAACTTCCTTTTCTCTAACTTGGGCAAAAGCTTCAGCCTCTATCCACTTGGAGAAGTAATCAGTCATAGCGAGCATGAATACTTTTCCACCAGGGGCCTTAGGGAGCTTACCAACTATATCCATACCCCATCTCATAAATGGCCAAGAGGAGGATATAGGATGCAAAAATTCAGCTGGTTGATGAAGGATATTGCTGTGTCTCTGACAAGGATCACATCTCTTAGCATACTCCACGGCATATCTCTTCATGGTTGGCCAGTAGTATCCTGTCCTCAGGATCCTTGAGAATAACGCCCTGCCCCCAGTGTGGTTTCCACAATCTCCTTCATGGAAGTCTTTTAAAACTTCTTGGATTTCAGGATCCTCAATGCATCTTAAGTATGGTCTTGCAAGAGATCGTCTATACAACATATTATTTAAAATTGTGAATTGAGATACCTTAATTTTGAAAGCCCTAGGGTTTTCTCCTGTAGGAATCTCTCCATGTTGTAAGTATCTCATGATTGGGAGGATCCATGATCCTGAATGAGTTTGAGTATCCTCACTAGGGATAATTGCAGAATTCTCTCCTATCTCCATAGCCACATGATCCTCGATAGCCGGGGTCAGGATATGGATAATATGGATCTTGATATCCTCCGGGATCTTCAAGGATGATCCTAAATTGGCTAGTGCATCTGCCTCTGCATTCTCTTCCCTTGGTACCTGTGTCAAACTAAAGGATACAAAAGAGAGTGCCAATTCTTTGACTAACTCCAGATATTTGATTAGCTTTTCACCTTTAACAGCATAGGATCCATTAAAGTGATTAGTGATTAACAAAGAATCTACATGTACCTCAATATACCTGATCCTCATATGCTTAGCGATTTGCAAGCCAGCTATCAAGGCTTCGTATTCAGCCTCATTGTTAGTGGTTTGGAACTCACAAGCTATAGAGTGGGGTATTATGTCCCCCTGTGGCGATTTTAGTAGTATTCCAAGCCCTGTTCCCTTGATGTTTGAGGATCCATCAGTGTAGAGTATCCAAGGATCCTTGGTCTCTTCTAGCTGCTGGACTTCTAATTCAGCTTCCTTTTGTAAATCACTACTGAAATCTGCCACAAAGTCAGCTAATGCTTGGGATTTAATGGCTGTCCTAGGCTCGTATCTTATATCATATGCACTTAGCTTCACTGCCCACTTAGCCATCCTTCCTGACATTTCAGGTTTCCTGAGGACATTCTTGATTGGAAAATTAGTTTTAACAATAATAACATGAGTTTCAAAATAATGTCTTAATTTGGTAGATGCCATAATTAATGCAAGGATAAGTTTTTCTAAGTGTGAATACCTGGATTCAGCATCAAGTAAACTCTTACTTACATAATAGACAGGATGTTGTGTACCTTCGTGATCCTTAACAAGGACGGCACTTACTGCTTTTGAGGATACCGCAAGATATAAGGATAACACATCTCCTTTTTCTGGTTTCATCAAAGTCGGGGCCGAGGATAGGTAATCCTTAAGAGCTTTTAAGGCACTTTCATGCTTCTCAGTCCACTTGAATTTCTTGTTCTTCCTTAGGATATCATAGAATTCCTTGCACTTTTCTGAAGATTTGGATAAGAATCTGTTTAAAGCTGCAATCCTGCCTGTTAATCTCTGAACATCCTTAGCATTGGTAGGGGACTTGATGTTCACTATTGCTTCGATTTGTTCTGGAATGGCTTCAATGCCTCTCTTTGTCACCATATATCCTAAGAATTTACCTGCTTTAACACCAAAGTGACATTTTGAAGGATTAAGCTTCATATTATATTTATCAAGGATATTGAATGCTTCCTCCAAGTCTCTTAGGTGATCCTCAGCCTTTATTGATTTTACCACCGTATCGTCTATGTAAATCTCCATAGTTTGTCCAATCTGATCCTTGAACATCATATTCACTAGCCTTTGATAAGTTGCACCTGCATTTCTTAGTCCGAATGGCATAGCAATATAGCAGTATATACCAGTTGGAGTCATGAAGGCTGGATCCTCTTGATCGGATGGTTCCATTTGGATTTGTTGAAATCCAGATGAAGCATCCATAAAAGTTAACAGTTCATGACCCGCAGTTGCATCCACCATGGAGTCAATGTGGGGTAATGGGAAAGGATCCTTAGGACATGCCTTATTTAAATCGGTAAAATCGACACATACCCTCCACTTTCCGTTTTTCTTTTGAACAACAACCACATTGGCCAACCATCTTGGATACTTGACCTCTCTAATCATACCTGCTCGGAGTAATTTCTCTACCTCCTCCTGGATAATGGCATTTCTTTCTGGTGCAAATTTCCTTCTCCTTTGATGGATTGGTTTGAAGGACCTATCGATGCCAAGTTTGTGAGTGATTACATCTTTAGATATGCCTGTCATGTCTTCGTGTTTCCATGCAAAGGTAGTCTTTCTCCTTTTGAGGAAGGATATGAGGTCTTCCTTCATTTCGCCAAGGATTTCTACTATATCATGTTCTCTTGCCTCCAAGACATCCCTTGGAGGATACTTTGATTGCTATTGCTTCCTAGACTTTGATGCTGGTTTCATTGATGAGGTGTAGCAGTTCTTAGCCTCTTGCTGATCACTATCAATCTTCACTATTCCCCAAGGGCTAGGAAGCTTCACACATTGATGATAAGTGGATGGGACTGCTTTCATATCGTGTATCCAAGGCCTGCCAAGGATCACATTACAACAAGATAAACAATCAATAACACAAAACTTTTGGTAAGAATGTAGGCCTTCGATATAGATTGGGAGTTTAATGTCCCCCAGAGTATTCTTGGTCTCGCCACTGAATCCCACGAGCACAGAGGATCTTGGTATGATGTCAGATTCAGGGATGTTCATCTTCTTGAGAACATCTAGCTGGATAATGCTCACAGAGCTTCCTCCATCTATAAGGATCCTGCGAACAAAATGGTTAGAAATAAAAAGAGCTTCCTCCATCTATAAGGATCCTGGATGTCAACACGATCATCCTCATCAAAAGTTATAACTTTTCCTTCGGAGACAATGGATGTTCGAATGGGTCTATCTCCATTATCCATCTTGGTTTCCTTCGCATGTCTTTTGGCTGCGGAGAAGGATGTTCCACAAATGTTTGATCCTCCAGATATAAAGTTTATAATTTGTGCATCTGTTGGAGGGGCTGGAGCTTTCTCTGGGATCCTTTCAGGATCCTGAGTCCTTGACTTCTTTCTTCCCAATAATTCTTTCAAGTGCCCCTTGCTCAACAAGTATCCAATTTCTTTTCTTAATGCGATGCATTCTTCTGTGAGATGCCCAAAATCTTCATGGTATGCACACCACTTTGATTTATCTTTAGTTGCAGTTGGTCTACCATTTTTTCTGGGCCATCTAGCTTTATCACCTAAATTATGCATCGCAAGGATTAGTTCATTGTTATCAACAGAAAAACAATATTCAGAGATTGGAGGATAATCCTCATCATCCTCTTCTTGTTCAACAACATGCACATTCTGGTTGTCAGATCTATTAAAGGATCTGAACTTGTTGTTCTTGAATGAGGATCCTTGCTTCTCTTGCTTTGAGGATCCTGCTAACCTCTCCTGGATCCTTTTGTCATCCTCTAGCCGGATGAACCTAAGGGCCCAGGTCCTTACCACATCTAGGTTCCTGCATGGTGTCATAACAAGATCATCATAGAATAACGAATCCCTAAGCAATCCCATTTTAAAGGCTTCAACAGCCGTAGCTATATCCAAGTTAGGAATATCCAAGGATTCTTTACTAAATTTAGTGATATAATCCCTTAATGATTCATTATGACCCTGGGTTATCCTATATAGATCACTAGTTAAACGCTCAAATTTTCTACTACAAGAAAACTGATTATTAAATAGATTAACTAGGTTAGCAAATGAGGTAATAGAGTAGGGGGGAAGACTTAGCAGCCATTTAAGAGCCGATCCAGTAAGAGTGGATCCAAATCCCTTACACAGACGTGCTTCCTTTAATCTTTCTGGGATGGGATTGATCTCCATCCTTTCCCTGTATTGAGCTATGTGTTCCTCAGGATCCGTTGAACCATCATACAACTTCATGGTAGGTACATGGAACCTCTTGGGTATCTCAGCATCACAGATTGGTGGTGCAAAACGAGATATCTTGTGGCTCCCATCCGCAATCTCTGGGATAGGCTTGACCACTCCTGGGACACTTGATATCATATCTTTTAACTTTTGCAATTCTCTAGCCATGGCATGATTAATACCTGGATCCTGCATAAGGCCATGGTTAGTAGTATAAGAATTATTAAAAGTGTTACCTCCCATTGGATTCAAATTAGGAAGAGTGGATGTTATTCCATATTGTTGGGGCTCTGGAATGGTCGATGGACCCGTAGAAGCAATGGTTTGCATTGGAATGAAATCTCCCTGATGGCTGTCGGAACTTCCTGATTGCAAACTCCTTAAGGATCCTGGAATCTGGAAGGATCCTTGAAACTGTGAGTATCCTTGGACCTTGGAGGATCCTGGAACATGGGAGGATCCTTGAACCTGGGAGGATCCTTGAACATAGGAGGATCCTTGAACCTGGGAGGATCCTTGAACCTGGGAGGATCCTTGAACATAGGAGGATCCTTGAAATGGCCAGTACCCTTGAATCTGCTGCGCTCCCGAGTATCCTCCTGAGCTTGCAAAGGATCCTATATGCTGAGGATGGGATCCTGATGGTTGAAAGTGTAACCCTGTAGCCTGAGTCATTGCTGATGACCCGTAATGCACTCCTTTTGGTCCTCCAACATATTGAACGTCTGGAACCACTGAAGGCTAAGAAGTTATAACCGGAGTATCAAAATTCAAAGATCTGGGCATTAGTGGGGAATGATCCTCTGCCGATCTTTTTTGTTTCTTGATGTCTCCAATTTCTCTAAGGATCCTTTCATTGGTCTTGTCTTGCTGCTGGATATGCTCCTTCATCTGCAAAATCAGAGTAAACAAGTCACTAGTAGTAGGAGTATAAGAAGCAGAAGAAGTTGGAGGTTTTGAGAAAATGGGAGTTGGTTTCTTCTCGGCATTTTTCTGAGGTCCAGAAGGTGGTGGAGGCAAAGGTGGAATGCCCTGGGATGAATTGACTGCAGACATCGCACTAGAGGTATTCTTTGTTGATGAAGCCATTTGCTCGTATGCAATGAACCGGAATGATCACAAAGATGAGAATTTCTTATAAATGAAGCACCAATTACCCCACGGTGGGCGCCAAACTGTTTTGTTCAAAAAATCTGATGAGGATAATGCAACCAAACTCTTTGTTAAGGGGTATGATGCTTGAATTGATTTATAGCAATAAGGATCACTATGAAAGATAAATAACAAGTGACACAAAGTTTATACGGGGAAAAAGCCCTAGATCAAGAGTTGATCTCCGGCACAAAAAACCCCGGGTGATGGAAACTACCGATCACCAACTCAAATTAAACAAGTAATGTGTTACAACTTCGGATGATAGCGAGCTAAATACAAGGATCACTATAGTGTAATGTGTAAAAAGTGTATGAAATCGCTAAGTGAATGAACGAGAGCTAGTGTGAGCGGTTTTCAGAGTGTGTGTAGCCAAAAATAGCATAAGTGTTGTCTAATTAGCTCGCTACCCCATTTAAATCTAGTAAAAATCTAAGTAACAAACTATCCGCAAATGGTGCAAGTCCTCCACGACTCCACAACCCATTTCTGACCAAGCACGTGCGGAATAAACTCAGTATACTCTCCAGAAATATCACCAAGACCAAGTCCCAATTGATATTCCTGCAAAACGGTTACGAATTCAAAACAGACAATCATTAGTATAAGGATCCTTAGGATGATCCATGATCCTGATCCTGAAGCACTTCGGAGGATCACTAACTGACACAGAAGTAAGGATCACCAAACAGGATAATATTTGAGGATCACGGGTCACTTAGAAATCCACCCCTAATACTAACCATAAGTGAAACGAATGTCTTGGAATACATTGAGTAAACCATACCCCATCAACCCAAGGAACCGGATTCTGCCTACACCGAATGTTGTGCCATACTTCCGACGACCCGAAATGACATGAGTTTCCATCCAAGTCTTTCCAGATTGTACGATCCACCATATTCCGCGTCACCTGGGGAACGTTCAACCCAATTAAGACCGGGTATAAATCATACCAAGCTGGAGAATTGACGATTTGTTTGACTAGCTACAGGGATCCAACTACTATTCGAAGATCGACTTGCGTTTAGGATATCATCAGTTGAAGGTTGTTGAAGAAGATGTTCCGAAGACTGTTTTTCGGACACGATATGGCCATTATGAGTTTTTAGTCATGCCCTTTGGCTTAACTAATGCGCCATCTGTGTTCATGGATCTCATGAACAGGGTATGCAAACCCTATTTGGATAAACTCGTGATAGTATTCATCGATGATATACTTATCTATTCGCGAACCAAAGAAGATCATGAGCAACATCTGAAGTTGATTCTGGAGCTGCTGAAGGAAGAGAAGTTGTATGCCAAGTTCTCTAAATGTGAATTCTGGATTCGAGAAGTTCATTTTCTCGGACACGTCATAAATGAGAAAGGTATACACGTGGATCCGTCGAAGATAGAGGCGATCAAGAATTAGGAAGCGCCAAAGACTCCGTCGGAGGTGCGATAATTCTTAGGACTTACTGGGTATTATCGGAGATTCATAGAGAATTTCTCTAGATTAGCGCATCCTTTGACGCTGTTGACCAAGAAGGAGAGGAAGTTTAATTGGACGGAAAAGCAGTTGGAAGCTTTTCAGCTGTTTAAGGAGAAGTTGTGTAGTGCACCTATTCTTTCCCTTCCAGAGGGAAATGATGATTTCATTATATATTGTGAAGCATCATGTCTGGGGCCTAGGATGCGTGCTTATGCAGAAGGACAAAGTGATAGCCTATGCATCTAAACAACTAAAAGTGCACGAGAAGAATTACACGACGCAAGATTTGGAGTTAGGAGCTGTTGTGTTTGCCTTGAAGATCTAGAGGAATTGTTTGTATGGCATGAAGTGTACGCTTTACACAGACCATAAGAGCCTCCAGCATATCTTTGATCAGAAGGAGCTCAACATGCGACAGCAACGTTGTGTAGAGTTACTCAACGATTACAAGTGTGATATCCGTTATCACCCTTGTAAAGCTAATGTTCTTGCTGATGCGCTTAGTAGGAAGGAGTGGGAGAAGCCTCTATGTGTTCATGCTTTAGGTTTGACCATACAGAAGAGTTTGACCGATCGAATTCGTAATGCACAACGAGAAGCTCTAAAGGATGAGAACCTGAGGAGAGAAGGTTTGAGAGGTTTAGAGTGTGAACTGATACCAAAAGCGGATGAAGTGATGTATTTCATGAATCGGATTTGGGTTCCGCTTAGAGGTAACCTACGTGAACTGGTTATGAACGAAGCTCATAAATCCAGATATTCTATTCACCCAGGTTCTACCAAGATGTATCAGGATATTAAGGAGTTATACTAGTAGCCGAATATGAAGAGAGATATTACGGTGTATGTGAGTAAATGTTTGACATGCTCGAAGGTTAAGGCTGAACTCAGAAGCCGTCTGGACTCCTGCAGCAACCAGAGATTCCTAAGTGGAAATGGGAACATGTTACGATGGATTTTATCACCAAGTTACCCCGTACGCCGTGTGGACATGATACGATATGGATAATCGTGGATCGATTGATGAAGTCTACTCATTTTCTAGCGCTTAAGGAAACAGACAATATGGAGAAGATATCGCAGTTGTACCTTAACGAGATTGTAGCCTGTCATGGAGTACCAGTGTCAATTATCTCAGATAGAGACAGTCGGTTTGACTCCAGGTTTTGGCGATCTCTTCAAGAATCTCTGGGTTCGCGTTTGGACATGAGTACTACATATCATCCTCAAACGGATGGTCAGAGCGAGAGGACCATTCAGACGTTAGTTGATATGTTAAGAGCGTGTGCGATCGATTTCGGTGGAAGCTGGGATACTTATTTGCCTTTGACTGAGTTTTCTTACAAGAATAGTTATTACGCTAGTATCAAGGCTGCTCCGTTTGAAGCCTTGTATGGAAGGAAGTGTCGATCACCACTTTGTTGGGCTAAAGTCAGCGAGAAGCAATTGACCGTACCCGAGCTTATCTAGGAAACCATCGACAAGGTTGTCCAGATCAAGGGAAGGTTGAAAGCTGCCGCGGATCGACAGAAGAGTTACGAAGATAACCAGAGGAAACCATAGGAATTTTAGGTTGGTGATAGAGTGATGTTGAAGGTGTCGCCTTGGAAAGGCGTTGTAAGATTTGGAAAAGGGGGAAAGCTGAGCCCGCATTATATAGGTCCTTTCGAAATCGCATCTCGAGTTGGATCAGTCGCGTATAGGCTCAAGCTGCCACAAGAGTTGAGTGGAGTTCATGACGTGTTTCACGTCTCCAATTTGAAAAAGTGAATGTCGGATGAGATGCTAATTATACCCCCGTAGAGGTTCGAGTGGACGATAAATTGAGATTTATCGAAGAACCAATAGAGGTTCTAGATTGGAAAATTCAGAAACTTATGAGGAGTAGGATTAAGTTGGTCAAGGTTCGCTAGGATTCTAAATGTGGACCCGAGTTCACTTGGGAACGACAGGACCAGATGCAACGAAAATATCCACATCTCTTCCAACCTAGTGCGAAAACAAAACATGTAGAATAGAATTTCGGGGACGAAATTTCCTAAACAGGGGGAGACTGTGACACCCGGCTATTTAGGCTGTACTGTACAAATGTAACACGTGTCATGAATAAATAAAAAGGTTGTATTTGACTGATATTGATGTTTATGTGTGATATTTGATGTGTTGGTAAATTCAAAAGTTTGATAAAATTATGTTGGCAACAATAAGATAAACGTTTATCACGTAACGAACAAAATGCGAAACGAACGTCGGTAACCGCCTGATCAATGTTAAAATCCTAAATATAATCTGTTATGATTAGAATGGTAATTTTAATCATGTCCGAAAGGAAAAATAAATTAAAACGCCAAGAAACTCTATTTGTCGAGTTTGAGCGCGTACCACGCGATACTGCGCATATCTGACAAAATAATGTCAACGCAGCCAGTCGAGGCAACTGATAATTATTTCAGTAATATTTTGGTGAGATTATTTTTATAGAGTGATAAAAATAATTTAAAACGCACTAAAAAGGGATTAAAACGCTAGATAAAACACCCGGTATCCAGTTAAATACCTGTATTATCTAATATATATTAAATATATATGTATGGATGCATGGGACTTGTGTGTATGGAGCATAGGTGGCGGCACCAAGATGCCCACCTTTTCTTCATGTGTGCCAAGTGTTAAGCTCTGGAAGAATGCAATCATTATAATTCTTCTACATACACTACACTTAACCAATTCCAATGCCAAAAACCATTCATTTTCATCTCTCTCTCCCTCACTCCTCAAAACCATAAACACCCCACTACACTTCCATTTTTGAATTTCAAACATGATCTTGAAGATTCAAGACCATTTCAAGGTGTTTCCAAGTTGTTTTGAAGATCCAAGATTGATTTCAAGAAGAAACAAGCTCTATAACATCAAAATCTTGTAAAAACCCACCAAAATCTTGAAAAGTATAAACTTATTTTTAGAATCAAGTTCTTGATTCTTGGTGATGATGACAATGTTAGAAGGTTTCTCTTAATCTTGGAGTTATTCATAAACTTGAAACTAATAACAAATGGTTTTTGAAAGAAAATAAAAATGGATGTATGTGTATATGTATGTATGGTCGTAGGTATGTGTGTATATACATATATGAGAGTTGAGTTTTGATTTGATTGATTCTTGTATCCCGATTGAGTCGTTCAGAAGAGTTTTTCATCCAGTTTAAAGGCGGAATCAGTAAACCGGACACGAAAACAACTTGTTAATCTAATATCTGTCTCTTATACTTCATTTAACAACTATTACAACCTTGACAGAAATCCGGCAGCACTTCGTTACAGTTCTGAACTCGTACCAAATGAACTAACACATGCCCTATATATAGTAGTGGTGATTCCACTCCTAATGACATGGAGTCATTTCGGGTGGAATCAGATTCCACTCCTAATGACATGGAGTCATTTCGGGTGGAATCAGATGTTCTGATTTCACTCCAAATGACCTTGTGTCATTACGAGCGGAATCAGCATCTTAAATCTAACAAACTGTTTCTCGAACCTCGGGCACTGATAATCCTATTCTATCCTATTACATGATACAAGATGAAGTCAATATACGTAATGCACTAACAGACTCCCCCTCGGATATTAACGAAGTCTTAAGTGACTAATCTTCAATATGACACATCTTCAATCTTGATCATTCTGCCTTTTCTTTCAAGTTGTAACAATGTAAGCATCCAACAATATTTCTCTTCTTCCATCAGCTTCAGGCTCCCCCTTTCGTCAAGCTTCCGTGCTTTGGGATCGACACCTAGCTTTCCATCTACAAGCTTCTCTTTGCTTCAAACTTGTCTTCAGACTCCCCCTTAGACTCTGCTCTCGGGATCGTAGTCTGGACTATCTGCAACACTCAAACATCTATAAATACAATGTTTTCGTATTATCAATCAAATTCTCTAATCCACTCCCCCTATCAACAAACTGTATAGATTTGGCAGTGTTAAAGAATCCAACTCCCTCACAGTTAATCATCCAAGTTCAAGTTAATGACCTTGGAGATATCACAAACTGTTTTTGAAAATTTTTGATTTTAAATCAAGTTTCAAATTAATGAACTTGTTTTATTTTCAGAAACACAATCAGCTTACTTAGATTTTGAAACTCAGCATTTCAGATATCAGTTGTCGAAAATAAAGCAGAAATCAAAATCTTTTTGTATTTTCTGAAAATATAAATCAGTAAAGAAATATGTACAAACATATTTACAGACACTATTTTTGTTTGAGTAAGCGTTAGAGGATCATATCAGTTTTCGACAAGTCACAAGTACCGTTGAGCTTAAAATCACATTATGCATTAAACAATTCACTTAGATTGTCGATATACTTGTCCACTTAAATTTTCATACAAATTTCAACTGATTCAGGATACGAATTAGATGTCTTATGAACTTAAACCTATTCATGTGTCCCACCTCTTGAATATACTCCCGTATCCAGAATCCCAATAATCAGTCTTACAGGTGAGTATACTACAATGATATCTGTATATAAATTAGGTATGCGAGGACCGAGGGATCTCAGGTCGATACTTCCGTATACGCAGAGATATATCAGCTTCGACTTTACGGTATGTCCCCTTTAGAGGATCTTTTTGCTTACAACAGCAGCGACTATCAATTTTATTGTTTCATCGGCATGCTGAGGGTTTAATGCTATGTTTCAAGCATTTGCAGAAAGTATTATCCAAGGACTAGGTCAGAACTACCGTTCAGCAGAAGTCCCAGAATAATACCCCAGACATCATTGAGTATAAAGACCTAGTATATCAGATTAAGAGACCTTTCAAACGAGATTTCAGGGGTTACCTATATATCCAAGTAGTGTTCCCCACGAAATAAGCAAGTATGAAATTTATGTTTATATCCCGAAAAAGTTTACTAAATGTATAAAAATCTACCGACACATCCACAGTGAGATCGATTAACACATTTAAACTTTCCATTTCTTTAGCATACTGTAACTGTCTACTGATGTACTATCATTTCCTCTTTCTACGCAAAAACTCATTGAATTTTATCATGTTTTTGACTTTTTCAAATTTTCAAATGTTTTTGGATTTTCTAACAATATTACTCCCCCTAAAATGCAAAACCATTTAAAGAAAATTTGACAACCAATACTGATAGCTTTGTCTCGCCATCCATTTTCTGCTAAAAATGCTCTGATTTGCAGAAAATATAACATACCCCCATGATTTACAACACATTGATCTTAACAGTTTGAAAACCGTTTTTCAATCTGGTGAAAGTAATCATGTTTGTTCAGCCGTGAGGATTTCGGCATATTCAACCAACACATATTTTTGTATTTTTTTTTTTTTTTTTTGACAAAAAATTAAAAAAAAATATTTTTGGTTTTTCAAATTTTTTCAATTTTTAAGGTTTTTGAAATATTGTTTATTTATTTACAGAAAACATATAAACTTCCTGTTTCAACCAACACAGGATCCAGCAGCCTCCTCTCCTTGTTGTGCCAGGCTGCTCCAACTTCCATTCTCACAATCTCCAGATTTGTTGAGCACCTGCACATTTAGACTACAAACAATTTAGCCCAGGTCTGTTGAACCTTAGGCATTTCAACACAATAATTTTCATTCAATGCTGGAAATTCTTTGTCATTTTTCACAAAAACTTTCTCAATTTTAACTTCAACTTTCTCATCTTTTACCAAATCAACATGTTTCTTAACACTCCATGTTTGACCTTTTGGTGTTCCTCGTTTATAAAAATGTGAATCTTTTTGAACATTTTGATTTTGAACAACAACTCTTGGTTTCCAAAACTCTTGAGGTTTTGTCATATCAACTGTGGTTTTCCAACTCTGTGTTGTTCTTAATCTGGGTGTGTGAGAATTCTAGGTCTGTCTTGAATCGAACATGTTCTGGTTTGATTTCCAGTTTTGATTCGAAGCAAACTTGTTTGTATTATACCTCCAAGTTTGTTTTGAATCAACTCTGGTTGACCTTTGTCTCACATTCTCAGATTTTTGTTTCTCAGCATCAATCTTCCTTTTGTCAACATCTACAGGTTTTAGATTAGGACACTTGCGTGCAAGATGTCCTTTTTTATCACATTTGAAACATGTTCTCATGGACACATCTTTGACCTGTGGTTGTTGCTTTTTCTTTTTAGCAAAGAACTCATCATTAGACTGTCTCATTTTGAGTTCTTTTTCTTTTTCTAAACTGCCTCCTTGAACAAAACTCATTTTTGCTTGAAAATTCGGCGTCTCATTTTTGTTCCAATGTTGTTTCTTCTTATAACCCAACCCAGCCTTCATGTTCTTCTTTTTGAAACCAGGTTTGGTATATGAACCTCTATGACTCTTACCAGCAAACTTTGAAATTTCAGACTTCTCAATCTCAACCATTTTGAAAACTTTATCAACCTTTTCTGAAATCACATTCTGAATCGGGAAAATAACATCTAAGAACAATTTGTCCGATCCAATCATGGTATAAACCAATCCTTTTGAATCATCATTCAAATTTTTCTCGGATTTTGTGTTTTTCAGATATCCATCATGAAGATTTCCTTCATCTTCATCCTGTGATTCAGATTTACCTGTATCAACTGACTCTTCTTTCAACACACATTCAACGACTTTACCTACCACCTCTGAATCATGAGAATCATCAGATTTGGAATAGGTTATGTCAATGTTGTCTGGCAATTGATCTACCATGTTGAAAGCTTTTTCGACCTTTTCCTCATCATAAAATGCAAATTTTCCCGGTGGTGGAACTTGATGAAACTCTGAACCAATACCTTTCCTGTTCTGCTCAAACTCACCCTCACCCGGTTTTATATTGAAAATTCGTTCAAGCACATATGACGACACGTGATAACTCTTTAATTTGTTGTTATCCTGTTCTAAATCAGCAATCTGTCGCTTCAATTTAGCAACATCCTCAATATAGGAATTAACAACATCTTGTTTTATAGAATACATTCGTTTAAGTTCTTTAGTTGTTTCAGACATATAATTCATTCTTGATTGAGCATATTTCATTTCGTCTTTCACTTTTTCATATGACTCTTTTGTAATGTGATATGATAATTTCATTGAGTCATATTCCTTTTTCATTTCTTGACAAGCAATTTCTTTTTGTTCACATTCATTTGTCATTTTCAAAACATTTTCTTTCAAAACTTCATTTTCTTTCTCTAATTTGTTACATTTTTCTGAAAGTTTTTCATCATTTTCTTTAAAAACTTTTTCTTTTTCTAGCATTTCTTTGCATTTTTCTTTGAAAATCTTTTCAACTTTTGTGAACTCAAGATCTCTTGTTCTAAATTGCTCATCTTTTTCAGTACAAGCTCTGCACGGTTCCATGCATTTCTTGCACTGATCAATCAGTTTCAAGTTTTCAGAATCAGAATTTACCTCAGTGATTAGCACTTCGGTGTTTTCAGCAACCTCTGTCTGCTCAGCAATATTCTGCTTTTCTTCAACACCGACTTCATCACCAGCATTATCAGCTTCCTCATTCTCATTCTTTTCTTCTTTCTGCACCTCTTCTTCAATCTGTTGTTCTTCAGTCACAACTTCCTCTTTAACCTCTTCAGCAGTTTTCTTCAGATTGTTCACCATTTCTTCAACATTCTTCTTCATTCTCTCTTCGTCCCTTTTTCTTAGACATGATAACATGGCATATCTGATATCCTTTTCATATCTCTTAGCGTATGTGTCATCTTTCAATACTCTTCTATAGTATTCAGCTCTTAACGGGACTGCAAGAAGAACATCATCGAAGATTATGTCTTTCTTGGGAACAACCGGTTCTCCTTCTCTGTTATAGTAGCATTCTCTCTTTTTATCCCATCTTTTGCTACCGACAGCCATCTCATACTCCTCTTGCATGTCATCCATTCTATTGTAGACCACATTTCTTTCTCTGTAGGTCTTCTCACTCAAGATCTCTTCTCGAGTTTTCTCTTTGATCTCAACTTTTTCTTCATGGATTTCAGAAGTGTCTTTGTCTTTGTTTTCCTCTTTAATTTCAGCCATTATGTTTTCTTGAATCACCTTGACAGATACAATCAAACAAACACAATTAGTACAAACAATATCAAATATTTTGAAAACAGATTGACACTCGATCGACGTGAAATGATTTTGACACAAAAATCCTATTTTCAAGCTGAATAAGACTTTTGAGCGAAATCACTTTTGGAGTGGAATCACAAATTTGCACTTTGGAGTGGAATCAGAAATTTGCACTTTGGAGTGGAATCAGAAGTTTACACTTTAGAGTGGAATCAGAAGTTTGCACTTTGGAGCGGAATCAACAATTAGCACTTTGGAGCGGAATCAACAATTAGCACTTTGGAGCGGAATCAGCAATTTGGAAATGATCAGGAGCGAAATCAGCAAGTCTTAGGAGCGGAATCAGCTTTTGAACACTTTAGAGCGAAATCAGACAATCCTTAGGAGCGGAATCACTTCGGAGGTCAATTTTGTCCATTTTTAGTCCGTATTTTAACATGAAACTTTCAAGGGTTTGTCTATGTCCAATATTAAACAGTCTATGAAAATTTGAATCAATTCGGACCGTGAAATCTTGTTCAGATTGAAAAACAAAGTGTAGAAGTCAGAAAAATGATGATATCAAGCTAAACTCTTCTTCCTGAGCTCTGATACCACTTGTTGGATCGATGTTTGACCCGATTGAGTCATTCAGAAGAGTTTTTCATCCAGTTTAAAGGCGGAATCAGTAAACCGGACACGAAAACAACTTGTTAATCTAATATCTGTCTCTTATACTTCATTTAACAACTATTACAACCTTGACAGAAATCCGGCAGCACTTCGTTACAGTTCTGAACTCGTACCAAATGAACTAACACATGCCCTATATATAGTAGTGGTGATTCCACTCCTAATGACATGGAGTCATTTCGGGTGGAATCAGATTCCACTCCTAATGACATGGAGTCATTTCGGGTGGAATCAGATGTTCTGATTTCACTCCAAATGACCTTGTGTCATTACGAGCGGAATCAGCATCTTAAATCTAACAAACTGTTTCTCGAACCTCGGGCACTGATAATCCTATTCTATCCTATTACATGATACAAGACGAAGTCAATATACGTAATGCACTAACAGTATGATTTGATTCTTGAGAGTGAAATGCATGCATGATCAAAAGATAACTTATAAAAGTTCATATGATTAAAAGATGAACAAGATAAAGTAAAGTTTTGGATTCATGTATGTGTATGTATATGTGAACCGTGTATGTATGTATAGGTATGCATGCATGTGAATTTTTGATGATTAAAGTCTTAAATGTGTAAGAATATATGCATATGTCTTGCATTTATGAATAAATGAGTAGATGATGATGATGTGAAGTATGGAATGTTTGAATATTTGAAACATGAGTTAAATGAGGGTCTAGATGCATTCAAGTTCATGCAAAAGGATTAAGACATGTTATGGATTCATTAGATGCATTTACTTGAAGATGCATGTTGAAATATGATCATGAAAATATGATTAGAATATGATTTGATAAAAATAAATTTTAATCAGATTCTAAGCACTAAAAATATAAGTATTTGAAGTGTTAAAATGGTATAAAACTTTGTCATAAAGTTTACTAGCCTTGCATGTTGTACTTGGTGCTTTAAGTGTTGTAAAATATATGAAATCGCTTGATTTTTGTGACTTACATAAAAAATGCACTAATCTGATTATAATCATCATTTTAATCAGTAAATAACATGTATTATGCTAAAATATCAAGTCATTTTGAGTTGGGATGGTTATGGTAACGTTTAACGCAAAACTAAGCGGTAAAACGGTTAAAAATCGGCTTTTCGAAGGATTTTTATAAAAATGTTTTAGATCAGCAAGTAAACTGATATTTTAGTATAAATATAAGTATTTTAACTTATATTAAGTTTATTTGGTGTTTGGTTAATCATACGTGACTTCTGATGCTCGAAAACGCTACCGAGTCACTAAAATACGCGTTTTGCAATGTACACTAGCATGGGTTATTTATGGGTGAACGTTATGTGTTAAAATGTGTTATGTGATTTAAATATGTGTATATTATAATATGCTATGTGTTGACATGATAGCGGGAATTTAGACTATGCATGTACGCTTAAAGCGGTAGAATCGGTAAAATCGCGTTAAATGTGTAACTTGTTTGTCGAGCATGAAAATTGATACATATATTAACTTGGTAAGTTATTTCATGTAAAAATTCTTTAAAAATGATAAAATAAATAAGTTAACGAGATTTCGTGTGTTATGATATTAAATTTACGTGTATGTTTATGTATATATATTACGACACGCAAATCGTAGATATATTACGTATAAACGGGAGTGTTAACGAATTTACATCATAATGGTCACCAATAAAATCGTTCATGTCGCAAAATCTTGAATATATATATGTATATATATATATATATTAACGTGCCAACATAATAAAAAATAATGACTTTTTGAGAAAATCTCAAAGTTAGATATATATATATATATATAGGACAAAGATCCGTTAGGAACCACCCTTTATTGCGAGAACCGCGAGAACTAGTGTGAACACAAACAGTAATTCCTAAAAAAATCTAAAAAACACCCAAATTTTTATTTATTTTTATTTTTTTACTATTTTTTTTTTTGGAAAATCGCTATATTTTGTTAATAAAAAAAATTAAAAAAATTTACAAAAAAAAAAAATTCGAGTAACAGTTATCCATGCACATGTGCATATGTATCATTTCTTTGTCAAATTCCGTAATTCATTACAAATATTAGTCAATTGCACTTTCATTTACACTACCACGTGTAATACACTACTTTTTAGGTTAACAATATTAGAAATGCACATGTGCATCTATATGTGTCAATATGAAATAAGGTGTTTTAGTACATTACTTTGAATACACTCTCTTTCATCTATCATTCCATCCATAATACACAAACATGCACATGTGCATATGTATCATTTCTTTGACAAATTTCGTAACTCATTACAAATATTAGACCATTGCACTTTCATTTACATTACCATATGTAATACACTACTTTCTACATTACCAATATTAGAAATGCACATGTGCATCTATATGTATCAACATGAAATAAGGTGTTTTGGTACACTACTTTGAATACACTTTCCCTTTCATATATCATACCATCCATAATACACTACCATTACCTCCTACCATCCATAATACAATATCATTACCTCCTACCATCCATAATACAATACCATTACCAATATTTTGACTTTATTACATGTATATCAACACCATTTATACCATCCAATCATCATATTACATCATAAAGTAACAACTATAGCCAAACCATCAACCACTAGATATAACTAACCAAAAAACATGTATATGGGTCTACTTCTCCATTCAAAATCACAAACTTTTTGTACCAAAACATGTTATATCATGGTTATACCTAATGATGCACATGTGCATTTTGAATATTGGTAATGTAAAAAGTAATGTATTACAGATGGTATTGTAAATTAAAGTGCAATTGTCTATTACTGATAACGTATTACGGAATTTATTGAAGTAATGATACATATGCACATGTGCATGGATAACTGTTACTCGGAAAAAAAAGTTTTTTTTTTTGGTAACTAAATATTGCGATTTTTGTTAAAAAAATATTAAAAAAAAAAATTTTGAGTGTTTTTTTTGATTTTTTTTTTTAGATTTTATTTTGTGTTCACATTGGTTCTCGCGGTTCTCGCAATAAGGGTGGTTCTCGCATGAACCTTACTCTATATATATATATATATATATATACATATTAACGTGCCAACATAATAATATATATTAACGTGCCAACAAAATAAAAAATAATGAATTTTTGAAAAAATCTCAAAGTTATATGAAAATTCTAAGATACGGAGAAACTTAGGAATTTTGTGATATATATTGATTGATAAATCGTTCCTAAGTATATTAGGACGTGTAGAAATCAATTTATGGGATTGCGATATTTATAATACGCACCCAAATGTGAGTGTCACTAAACCCCCTCTTTTTACTGTTTTGTATATGTTTTGGGGGAAGAACACGCCTTAAAAAGGGTTTAATAATATTTTTGAATAAAACATACCTTTTGATATATAAAGTGTATATTTTCATTGAAAATATATAGATTTGTTAAACATATATATATATATATATATATATTCCGAGAAGAAACGGTTTTTGTGAATAAATATGTTTCGGGAAGAAACGGGGACTGGTACGGTGTTTCAAAGAAAACGACCGTGTAGATTTAAAATTTCTTAAATCTAAAATTGGGACGAATTTGCTTGATCTCAAGAGAGTAAGTATCGGCATAGGCTTACATTTCGGTGGGGACTTCTGCGAATTCGTACAACATCGTATATTAAATTTATCATTACTAGTAGGATATATATATATATTATTCATGAGGCAGGCATTATAGATGGCCTCGATATGGGCCATGCGCAAGTAATGTCATTTAATCATTTAAGTATTGCACGCGAGGAATTGTTGGTAGATCTATTGGGTTGACAACCCCGTCGTGACCGGTCGCCCCGCGTTAAATCAAACGACGAATTTATATTCTGTTCATAGTCTAGCATTGATTATACCTTCATTGTTAATATATAGTTCGTAAAGTCTTGCTAACTTACGAGTCCGAACATTTGATTCTATCAATTTAATATGTAAATTTGGGAATACGTCTATGGTCGGAAGGTTCTACGGAAATGCTTACGACGGCTGACCTTTGAATTTTTGCATGGAAATAAAATAACTTTCTTAAAAATTATATGGATGTTTTAATAATAAACACATAATTAGAAAGTTATTCCTTGGATCAAATTATTTAAATATGAATATGTGAACTCACCCTCCTTTGTGTTGACACTTGATTTTAATGTGTTCTTCAGGTACTTGAGTTCGGCTTCGGAAATTATGGGGTATCTTGTGGTTGTTGATGCATGTTTGGTTTGATAATGTGTTGGACAAATTTTTAAAACTGTTTGGGACAAATGTAATAAGATCCATAAGGATCAAAACAACTTAACTATGGTGTGGTTGTGACGTACTTTAAGTCTTTATGTTTTAAAATCTATGTTTTACTTAAGTTAAAATGTCCAACATTACGATGCATCGTTCTGCAAGATATTAATGGGCACCAACTTCCGTCACAACTATGTTTTATATCCCGTTCCGACGTTTTTGGGGTGTGACATAGCATACGCATACCATGAGATTTTAGTGCCCTAGTGGGCGACTCGTCATCAATCATACCATTTATCACCGAAAAATGACTTTATTAGGTCCTAGAATTTCACTTAACACGTCATACTAGTTCACTATTACCGGGCTCCAGACTTTCACCTAAACATTTCATACAACAAATTTGCTATAAACTCGTGGTAGAGTGGTAAGGGAGAGACCTGGTGTTCTAAGTGTCCCACGTCCGATTCCTGCCCCTACCATTTAGTTTCGTTGGCACCTAGTGATAATGAGAGACTAGGCGAGTAGGCGGCGATCGCAGTTTGATCTTTGAACTG
Organism: Helianthus tuberosus; assembly: GCA_030545235.1. NCBI lineage: Eukaryota > Viridiplantae > Streptophyta > Magnoliopsida > Asterales > Asteraceae > Helianthus > Helianthus tuberosus. The sequence continues at coordinate 20,968,994 of CM060420.1, read as the reverse complement.
AGTGGGTTTTACCTTACCGCACTATAATGCCTTTGGGTTAGTGTTCAGAGGCCTCGACCCTAGGTAAGGGTTTTCTCCGGCTTGCGGGCGAGTGTATCCCGATGTGGTGAATTTCGCTAGAAGCCCATTTGTAAGATTCGTTGGTCGTTCAAAAGAATTGACAATGCGTTTAAACACATTACCATTCCTCCATCCCTTAACCTTTCTGAAATACTAGTAAACTAGTGTGAAATGCTAGTGAACTAGTGGTTTTCCCCATGTTCCACCGCTCCGGTACAGATACGATATTGGTACTAGAACACCATTTTTAGATTGATCGAAAACCATAAAACAACGAATTTAGTTCGTCACGACACCTTTACAATATTGCGAATTCAACTTTTCTTCCACGGAACTTTATTGTGGCACGTCGAAATAACAATAAAAACAAATACAAAACCGGTACAAATGTTATTTCGACAATGTTGATTCAGTTCATCATGATAAACAAAGTAAAATCAATTATATTTGACTGGTTTGAGTACAAATTTTATTCCAAATTTTATAAAATGTTATGTTATACTACTATGATAACGAAACAGGTAAAGTGCAAGACAACTTTAATGGTATGTAAATTTGTGTCTTGATAATTTGTATATTACTATTTCCAACTCGGTTTTGACTAATTTATAATGACACGCAGATAAAATAGGCACCACGTAACGATATCCACGGTCAGAATTTCATAAATAAAATAAGTACGCCACAACATTATACTCCGAATTAGTATGAGTAAAAATAATGAATATAATGAAAAAAGTAAATTTGAGTTATCTTTGATAACATGTATGTTTCTGTTTCGATTACTTGTACATAACTACCCACAACCCAGTTTCAATATATATAGTGTAGGGTTACTCTACAAAGGGTATTTTTCCTACAAATTATATGAAATCTGTGTAGATATTATGTTTTAAAATTTGTGGATGATGTTTTAGATTGTTCTTGCATAGTATTGTATAGAAAAACATCAAACGTAACATCTTAAAACACAATGAACTGTATTCTACACATTAAATTAAAACCACATTGATTAACTTTCTTTGCATAGTGTTCTAGATATATGCCTAGTTAACATTTGATTGTGTATTAAATTGTTATGTTTGATGTTTTTTATATAATACCATGTCAAAATAATCTAAAGTAACATGCATAAAATATAAAAATACCCTTTGTAAAGCAACCGTTACATACATACATACATACATACATACATACATACTTACGTACGTACATACATACATACATACATACATACGTACCTACATACATACGTACAGTACGTACGTACGTACGTACGTACAGTACGTACGTACGTACGTACGTACATACGTACTTACATACATACATACACACACACACACACACACACATACACATACATACATACATACATACATACATACATACATACTTACATACCCTAAGTATTGGGAGAAACCCCTTTAATTGAGAAAACCTAGGAAACTATAAACTTCTGACATTTTTTGCCTTTGAAAAGAAAATCACACATGTCATATACATGTTTTTAAGAGTTTTGAGAAAAAAAAAACATAAAAGCGCCAAAGAATATTTTAAAAACCATAAACAAGTTTTGTGCAACATGACTTTAACTTATGTTACAGAAAAACTTGTTTAGTTTTTTAAAAATAATTTGGTCAGTGCTTTTTTATTTTATTTTTGCTCAAACCCCTTAAAAACAAGTATATTTCATGTGTGATTTTTTTCAAACACAAAAAAATCGGGAAGTTAGAATTTCTTATTTCTCAATTATTGAGAAAACCTAAGAAACTCTAACTTCCCAACTTTTTTTGTTTTTGAAAAAAATCATAATATTTAGCGTTCTCGTAATATTTAGCGTTCTCATTTAAACCTTTTCACCGCAATAACTTTGTAAAAAACAATTCAAATTCAATTTTTTAAACTTATCCTTATTATTCGAATACCATATTAGAAATTAAATTTACACGTTTAAATTTACATGTAATCGTAAATAATGAAAATTTTACACATTTGTAAGTTTGTCATTTACATATGTCTAAGTTTGTTGTATTTATACGTGTAAAAAAATTATTAAAGGTGATTTTGAAATGACAAACGAATTATTTAAAGAGTAAATTCAATTTTTAATGTTATATTTTAATTATAATGTAGTTTGTATTAAGAAAAATGATTTTTATTGGTTTTTAATTCGTTTTCACGGATCTCGCAAGCATAACAAAATGAATCACCTATTTTTTAATCTTAAAGACCTAAAAGGTAATGAAAATGATACAAATGTAAGATTTATTGTTTCTCACAATAGAAATTAAAACAAAATATGGAAAATTTTCATGTTTTTTATAACCACACATATGTAGGTTATGCGTAAGTTATATGTAGGTTAAATTACTTATATTTATGAAGGCTATGTGTAGGTAAAAATATGTGTTTCCTTTTACGCATATATAATACACGTATAAGTGTAAGAAACATAAACTTCAAAAAATATAAACCTTAAATCCCAAAATTTAGTAATTTAGAGTTCTTTTTGTTCTTGCAATAATTAGTGTTCTCTAATGATTCTAATATATATATATATATATATATATGTAAACGAGATCAGGAGAGAACGGTGAAAAGTGTGAGAACAGTGAGAACGGATCCTGGCCTAACACGTGGTAGGGGCGCTAATTGTTATGCGGGTGTACGATTGTCCTTTTATACGTTCCCTCCTTATTCGCGTTATAAATCTCTTTCAAATTAAAACTCCAAAGATTTCTTGTTAGCTGTTACCTCCTTTGCAAGCTTTCTCAGATCTATGGCGTCTAACGTGGATTCTGTTCGACAAAGTAAAATTCGTTGACGTTTTCTATTTTGGTCCAGCAAATCATGCAAAAGATATGGCGTTTTGTTCTTTTATGCTTGTTTCATTGTTTTTTTATATTAGTATTTTATAATGTGTTGTATGATTTCCAATGGCGTTATTCAATTATGCAACTTAATCGCGTTTTAATTGGTAGTTAAACAATTACTAAGAACTGATAATTGGAGTTTTCAATATTAATTTTAATTGTCGTTTACGATCTAGTATATTTCTTATGTTTTTACGATCATTGGTGTTTTACATCTATTTGATTAGTTTTGAATGTTATTTAGTAGTATTTGTAAACATCAGTTATTACTATTTGTTAATTTGTGTAAACATCAGTTTTGTTAATTATGGCGTTTTCATTATGATGTTATATTTTGTTAATTATTTATGCTGTTAAGTGTTTTTAATTATTCATCTCATGGCGTTTTCATCATGTCGTTTTTAAATTATGTGTTTATATGTCTTATTTATTATTCAATTAATGGCGTTTTAATCTATAATGTTATTATGAGACATTTTCTATTTTTAATGGCGTTTTTCTGATTTTTCTGTTCCTCACTGTGTTTTTCCATACGAAGTTGCTTACTCGAGTCAAAGGCTTTGCCCCAAAACTGGATTACCATTTATCATTCCTGACGTTAGTGAAGAAATAAAGCCCACAATGGACATGGTATTCTCAAGCCTCAATGATTGTTATTCAATTTATGTTAAGTATGCCATGGAGTGTGGCTTTTCAGTCAGGAAAGGGACTACAAAGAAAAACTCTAAAGGTGTCTTACATATTAAGTATTACTTGTGTACGAGATCTGGGTTATACAAGGACAAAAAGTTTAATACGTTGGACCCCAATCAAAAGGAGCAATTAGTGCGATCCAACTTTTCAAAGAGGACTGATTGTGGTGCACTATTATGTGTAACTTTTGAGGCTGGATCATGGAAGGTGTATAAGTTTGTCGAGGAGCACAACCATGATCTTGTTGAACGTCCTGATAAGCATTTTCTTCCAACAGAACGACACCTCACTCAGCTCCAGAAGCATGTTATACACAGCATGTCTAAGCTGAATTTGGGTCCCGTCAAGGCGTTTAATGTTATGAAGACTTGTTTTGGTGGTTTTCAAGACGTGGGTGCAAGTAAAGTTGAATTTAAGAACTATAAGTGGAAAATTAACTTGTTTATAGGGGAATATGACGCCAATATGGTTGTGAGACATTTGAATGAAAAAAAAAAACATTCCCAGCCTAATTTCTCGTATGATTACTTCACAGACGAAAAGAATCGTTTAAAGGGACTTTTTTGGTGTGACAATCAAGCCAAACGAAATTACCACGTGTTTGGTGATGTGATTTCGTTTGACGCCACATATCGTTCCAACAAGTAATATTTTATTATTTAACTTCTTCTGTTCTTTGGTGTTTTATGAGTTTACATGCAATGGCGTTTTTATTAGTTTACATGATATGGCGTTTTATTAGTTTACATGCAATGACATTTTATTAGTTTACATGCAATGGCGTTTTTGTTATTGTTTCAGTTCTCATGGCGTTTTCATATGCAGATACTCTATGGTGTTTGTACCATTCACTGGTATAGACAATCATCATTGCAATGTTACATTTGGTGCAGCATTATTGGCGTCGGAAACTGCTGATATGTATATTTGGTTGTTGAGAGTTTTTCTAAAAGCTGTTGGTTCTCAACCAAAAGTTGTTGTCACTGACCAAGATCCAACAATGAAGAAGGATATTTCTGTTGTATTTCTTGACACAAGGCATCGGTTTTAGGATACATTGCGTTTTAAAATACATGGCGTTTTGTACCTTGTTACTGTTTTTTTAATTAAGTTTTGTCTTTGTGTAATTTATATGTTTTTTATGCATGGCATTTTCGTGTTATACATAGGTTGGTGTTAGGCAATGCAATTCCATGAATTTTAAAGAACGTATTTCTGGTGTTGTATGGACGGATATTCTCACACCTGAAGAGTTTGAATCTGAATAGGAAGCGGTTATCGCAGAGTTCAATTTAGCAGATAATGACTGGCTATCTGATATTTTTACACTCAGGGAATCTTGGAACCCTGCATACTATAGAATGGAAGAGATGTCGGGTCTTATGTGAACGACATCGAGGTCGGAGAGTGAGAGTCATTTTTTGGTCAAGTGTGCAATTCGAAAGCTACTCTTGTTGAGTTCATGACTCATTACGAAACTGCAATAGAAGCACAACGTCACACACACCGGAAAAATGATCATGAATCTCGATACAAACGACCCTAGTTGAAGAGTAATTACCAATTGTTGGAAGGTCAAGTTGTTGACATATACACAAAAAGTATTTTTTTTCTGACGTTCAAGCTGAGCTAATTGGAATTGGGGGATTGCATAAATTAACGTTACAAAGATCATCCCGATGGGTTTGTTAAGTTTTACATAAATGACTTCCAGCAGCCTTGTACATCCTTATTTGAGGTAAACAATGGCATTTTGTTTTTATATGGAGTTTTCTGTTAATGGTGTTTTATCATATCCAATGTGTTTTTTTTACTTTTTTAGACAAACATTCTCTGCATGGCGTTATAGAGATATTGTTTTTGGTGTTTTTCAAGTAACGTTCCGTAAGTCTGATTGCACATGTAGTTGCTCATGCAGACGTTTTGAATAGTTTGGTTTGCTATGTAGACATATATTCTATGTTTTGAGAACTATGGACATTAGGGAATTTCCAAATCAATATATTCTGAATAGATGGCGTAAAGAGGCTTCCCCAAACTGCTCTCCCGAATACTCAATTAGTCGTGAATATATGACCGAGCTTGATCCCGATGTGCAAAGTATGATGCGAGATATTATTTTTTCAACGAAATATACTTTGAACCGTTTATCTGGTAATAAAGAGGAGCTATCCTTATACAAGGATCATGTTCAATCTTATATGAAGAAGGTTCAAGATATGCAGATTGTTGCTCCTCCCGCTAGTACTAGGGATAGATTTGCCGAGATAACCAGTCAATATAAAAATGAAAAGAATCCGATAAGAGTCCCTGTTGGGTATAAATCCAAAGGTTCTGGTTCTCGAAAGCCCATGAAATCTAAACAGGAGATAGCAATCGAAAAAAAAGAAATCAAAGTTGAAACCCGGGGCCAAAGAAAGACAGTGTCAGAACTGCAAAGGCTATGGACACTATGCATCGACATGCAAATAGGCCGTAATTAAAAGAAGATCGACAAGGTCTTCGAGAGCTAGTGAAGAGTAATTTGGCGTTTTGTATTTTTCATTCTTACAGAACACACACAGATGGTCTTCGAGAGCTAGTGTAGAATAGTTTGGCGTTTTGTATATTTCATTCCTATAGAACACAGACAACTCTCAGTTTTGCCTTTTACATCATTTTTATACATAATTTTTTTCCATCTTTTTTTCGACCTATTTGTTCATAACATGCTACTTCGAAGTTACATAACAAACAATATAACATCAGACAAGCAAATCAAACGCCAAAAAAAAAACAACGCCACTAAGTAAAACTACCATAAACCTCTAATTTTGGTCATGCTAAACTCAATAATGTTTTGCTAAACGAGATGGACAACATTGTTAATCCCCAGTCAAGAAAGATGTCTAACAATGTTGTCCATCTCGTTTAGCTAAACTTTATTGAGAACAAAACTAAATCTCCATTAAATGGCGATTTTGAATTTTTTGTGGTTTTTGTATGTTTTGGCGTTTATATTGAGGATCTTGCTGATTACATCGAGCGAAAGTTTACTGAGAAAATAGTGTATATCAAAGAAACATGGATTAGAATATTTGATATTTGGGTTTTTTTTTTTTTTTTTTTTTTTTTTTTTGCGTTTCTAAGATGAATGGTATAGAGTAAAATATGGGTTTGATGTGGATTTTAGTAGATCTTAGAGGTTGTTTATATAGGAAGTTTTTGGCGCGTATTTTAGGCACGATTTTTATTATAGTAAATGCTAGCAATTAAGTTCCGTCGTTTCAATACTGTTTGTTCAGCTTTATCGGTTAAAAACAAAGTTTTCCGTTTCATATCTAATGGCGTTTAGATTAGGATGAAGTGTGCTATATGTGTTAAGGCGGGATTTTAATAGCGTTTTATTCGTGAGTTTGGCGTTTTGTGTAGAGAAGTCAAAAGACCCTTTTACCCTTAATAAAGCGCCACACTAATAAATTTGATGTTATTTACGAAAACGCCACCGCGTCATCTAGTCCATAGATTGTTTTGATCTGACGATCTATAAGCGTTCTCTCCGTTCTCACACTTTCTACCGTTTTCTCTAAATCCTGACGCTATATATATATATATAGGAGAATGATCCGTTAGGAACCACCCTTTATTGCGAGAACTAGTGTGAACACAAACAGTAATACTTAAAAAAATCTAAAAAGCACTTTTTTTTGGAAAAATCGCTATATTTCGTTAATAAAAAAAATATTTCAAAAAACAATCGACTAACAGTTTTATTATTTCAAAAAATATTTCGTTAATAAGAAGACTAGTTTAAATGAGAAAACAAAAAAATTAATTAAAAAGCCTAAAAACATACCAGATTTTTTTTTACAATTTTATTATTTTTTTCGCATGTTTTATATATAAAAAATAAAAAAAAACTGTACTACACATGTGCACTAATACGGAAAGCCTAAATCACTTACCCCACCCACACCGACACCCAACAAAAAACCTAAACCCACCACCCCTCAGAAACCTAAATTCACCCTTCCAACAAAAGCCTAACCCCCTCCCCAACCCCAAAAAACCTAAACCCCCCACCCCCTCTCCCGAAAACCAAAAACTAAACCCTAAACATAAACTAGAAAAAAACCTAACCCCCCACACCCACCCCCCAACATCAAACCCCCTCCCCCCACACCCAAAAACCTAATCCTGATTCTAAACCTCCAAAAAAAGCTAACCCTAAAAGATAAACTAAACTCAAAAGCTAATTTTAAGCATGTGATGCACATATGTAGTACACATATAATGCACATGTGCAGTACAAGTTTTTTTTTGAAAAATTTTATTGATAAAAAATTGCGATTTTTTTTAAAAAAAAAACTGTAAAAAAAATTTGATATGGTTTTTAGGTTTCTTTAGTTAGTTTTCTAGTTTTCTCATTTATATGTAGTTTTCTCATTATTCTCTCTCCCTCTCTCTCTCTCCATATATGTATATATATATATATATATATATATATATATATATATATATATATATATATATATATATATATGGTAAGGTTCATGCGAGATCCACCTTTATTGCGAGAACCGCGAGAACCAATGTGAACAAAACCAAAAATACCTAAAAAACCTAACCCCCACCCCCCCCCCCAAATACCTAAACCCCCCAACCCCCCCCCCCCAAGCTAAATGCTAAAAACTAACCCCCCCCCCCCCCCAAAAAAAAAAAGAACCTAAAAAAAACCTAACCCCACCACTCCCACACCCCGACCCAAAAACCTAAACCCCCCTCCCCACCCCCCCAAAAAACCTAAACCCCCTCACCCCCTCCCCCCCACCCTCCTACCCCAAACTAAAATGCAAAAAACTAAACCCCCAAAAAACCTAAAAAAATCATTAAAAAAACAAACACAATTTTTTTTAATATTATTTACATTAAAATCGCTACTTTTAGTTGCTAAAAAAGATTTTTTTTTAAATTAAAAAAAAAAAACTTTTTTGGCTACTAAAAGTAGCGATTTTTGTATAAAAAATATTAAAAACAAAAAATTTTGTGTGTTTTTTTCGCTATTTTTATGTATTTTTTGTTGTGTTCACATTGTTTCTCGCGGTTCTCGCAATAAAGGGTGGTTCCTAACGGATCCTTGTCCTATGGGCCCGGTGGGGAGTATCGTGACGTGGTTGGCAACATAATAGTCAAACAACACAATTATATAAATGCACATCGGAAGCAAAAGATAACTATATTACAATCCGAATATAAAGTAATATCCAAATATTACAACGGAAAGTAAAGGATCCACAGGCGTATCAATATAGAAAGAAAACTGTTCAACAGACTTTGACATCTAGAGCTTGCGAGACTTGAGTAATGATGCCTGGAGTAGCCAGCCTATTTCGTCTAGCACATGCACTTAGCCTTTTTGGAAAATACGTCAGTTTACACTGGTAAATACAACTCAACTGACTTATTTTGAAAAGAGTTTGTAAATTGATTTGAATGCACTTCGGCACAAAAATATCTTTATAACTTGGGACAATTATTTGTATATAATCTTGTATACAGTTTTACTTATTTGCCGTCCATTAGCACCGGTTAGAAGAGCCGGTTGACACGCCACAGGTATAATGCCCACAAGGTTGATTCCTTTAGTGGATTACCAGTTTTTACATAATGCATCTGTAAGGTGTACGCCTACACCCCGTGCTTAGGTCGTGGCCATTTCATAAAATGATGCCAAGGATATTCGGGACATGGTCATTTAACCCCCAAGGGCCATACATCAAATAATACAGAACAAAGCGAGTTATGTAAATACATTAATCACAATCCGATTTAAATGACTACATACCCGACCAAGCGGTACTTTTATAGTACCGTATCCCAAGCCCGTATAGGGAAAATAAGTTAAGAGTATTTACCTGAGCAAAGTATCAATCAATTACAGCAAATGCAAGTACTTTTACTGGGCTCCTAATCTGGAACGAAGGTTTATAATAACCTATTAGATTTCTAACGGGTCCTTAATTAAGCCTTAGCTTAGACCGGTTAGTTTCAATGATACGGTTCGTACGCACTATTTAAGCGAAGACCGGATAGAATGTGATTTAGACCCGACAAGTTCGGAGACTTGCTTAATATGGGTATTTCATACACACTCTAGATTTTGTGATAAAACCAATAAGGTTTGACCCGTTTCGGCTAATTTATGTACACTAGTTACATAAGCCGAACCGAACGCGTAAGAGGCGTAACGGGTAATCATGAGAGCCATATACAGGTTTCCTAAGTTAAACACAAACTATTTTAAACACAAACTATGCCCCGTAGGGGTAGTTTGGTCATTTATAAGGTTATAAAAGAGTTTAAGTATTAACCTGAGTTACAGGTCTTATATAATCAGCAAAAATACTTAGTTTGATAAGTTATATCAGTAGGGTAAAGTATATATGTGAAATTTATCAATTATAACCAAACTATGCACCGTATGGGCATTTTGGTAATTTCACATAAGCCGTAAAGCTCAAAACTGAAATCTGAGTTTAACAACTTTTGCTTACTGTTAAAACATCATAATTTACTTAAAATATCAGTAGGTATCACCCTTTGTATATTTAAGATAGTTCTAGTACATACTAGACGTTAAAAACGCTTAATTAGGCGATTAGAAGCCGTTTCCGGGTTCTATATAGAAATCTGATATTTTTATTATTCCAGGAGGTTTAAAATAATTTATTTATCATATGTAATCAGTAGCAAAAGGTTTGGAGTCAATTAGATATGCAAAACTCATTTTATAGCCCGTAAGGGCAAAACCGACAATTACCGGATTAAGCCTACGACTATGAGTTATGCTCAGCCTAAAATTAATTAAAAATCTTCAAAAATCCAAAAATAATATATTACATCAGTGGGTATTAAGTTTGATATCAAAAAGTAAGCTTAACTGGGCTATACGCTAATTACGCCGTTTTATTAACATAAAGCTTCTTAATTACGCTAATGAGCATAACTCTCAATCTACACCTCAAACTGATGTCAAACTTTGCATACAAGTTTATATATCAGTAATTAAGGTTTCTACTCTTTTACATTTTAAAAAATCACGTTTTAAGGTGAAAAGGGCATAATGGTCAACATATGGGCAATTAATGGAATCATGCGTATTAATCGGTTAACTAATGAACCATGGTGTATAATCACAGAGGGTTATACTAGCATGTAACCTGGTCCAAATGAAGCTCTTAGGTATTTCTAAATCATACCAAAACGGGTCAGAACTGAAGTCAAAGCTTTGCGACTTTCGGTTCCGAACCGGGTCTAAACAGGAAATTGTCGGGTTGAACATGTTTAGACATGTTCTTCCACTAATTACCAAGTTATATTAATGATCAAACAGGTTGTACGTGTTCTACATTGCTAATCATGCATAAATTAGAATTTAAGTATCCTGTTGACTTTTTCTTAACAAGTTTGACCCGACATTTGACCTAGTTAGAGTGGGAATCAAGGGGAACCCTTTTGAGGGTTTATTACCCACATAATTACCAACTCATAACTACTTTTGATTCGACTAATCACTGGACCATTAGTGATTAATCTTAAAGTCAACCGTTAATTATGACGGTTTGACTTTTAAGCTATAACTAAGCTAAAACTTAATTAAGAAAGGTTAAGCAAACTTACAAGAGTCCTATGAATGACCAGAGATCACTTGGGAGAGGTCTTGTGCTCCAGAAATGCTCCAAAGTACAGATGAAGGTGTGAAGAACTTGGTTGCAACTCATGGCCTTTTATAGTGCCTTAATCACCATAGATTGTTGACAACTCAAGCTATCATGGACCATGAACCATCAACACATGTCCCTAAGGTTCTAGGAGGCATTTAGGGGTCGCCCATTATGTGGAAAATCGGATAAAAGTCGAGTAGAAAGCACAAGGGCAGACAAGAAACAAAAAGTCGAGTAGGAGGCATTTAGGAGTCGCCCATTATGTGGCGCGAAGACCCCCCCCCCCCCCTGGGGCTTCGCGTGGCGTGACACCCTTCTGCACAGAATCTGAATTTTTAGATTTATTGCGTTTTGATCCTTGCCTCTTCAAACTTCGATTAGACTTTTGTTTCTTGCATCTTGAACCCTCCAAATTGATTTATAAGGGCTTTAAAACATATACCCACTTTGTTAGGTCCCCGGTTAACTTTATTGTTACCCGAAAAGTCCTAACTTTCAATGTTGACGCTTTAACCCTTTGCACACGAATTTGATCATAACTTTCTCATACGATAACGAAACTTTATGAAATTTATATCGTGAATTCTAGTGAGCATAATTAACAGTTACAAAGCTTCGGGTTTGTCAAAAGGTCACTCAGAGGTATAATTTAAAAATGTTGACACATTTAACCCGTGTAGTTTGTAATCTCTCACTTTCTTTCATATTTAGCTTCGTATGATCCATGATTTATTCGTTTGAATGTATGAGCATCATGTAGGGTTAATGTACAATATATTTATTCACTGTTGACATTTCGAACACGTATTTTCACATACTTTCCATGTTTGTCAACTTTAGTCCTTCTATAACATTCTTTCAGACGTTCAAACATATGACACGTGTCTACACATTATATGACGTGAATTTTCGAGGTGTTACATCCTCACCCCCTTAAAATAAATCTTGACCCGAGATTTACTGAAATAAATAAGGGTACTTTTCTTTCATCGTGGATTCAACCTCCCACGTATATTCGGGTCCTCTACGGGCATCCCATTTGACCTTTACAATAGGCACATGCTTCCTTTGAAGCTTTTTAACCTGTCGATCTTCAATCGACAATGGTTTTTCCACAAATTTTAAGCTCTCATCTATATGCACATCTGTGTGTGGTATCACCAGTGATTCATCAGCGAAGCACTTCTTCAGATTGCATATGTGGAACACATTGTGAATTCCACTGAGCTCTTCAGGTAAGTTTAGCTTATAGGCCACTGACCCGACACGTTCGATAACCTCGAAAGGTCCTATGTATCTCGGGCTTAGCTTGCCTTTCTTACCAAATCGCATCACTCCCTTCCAGGGTGACACTTTAAGCAACACTTTGTCACCTACTTCGAAGTGAAAAGCTTTACGCTTTGGATCTGCGTAACTCTTCTGCCTATCTCGGGCAGCTTTGAGACGGTCACGAATCTGGACAATCTTGTCCGTCGTTTCGAACACTATCTCCGGTCCTGATAATTGGACATCTCCAACTTCCTCCCAACAAACGGTCGTTCTACACTTTCTACCATATAAGGCCTCAAAAGGTGCAGCCTTTATGTTGGTGTGGTAGCTATTGTTGTAGGAGAATTCAATCAAGGGTAGGTGGTTATCCCAACTACCACCCAAAATCGATCACACATGCACGTAGCATGTCTTCCAAAGTTTGAATAGTACGCTCACTCTGACCGTCTGTCTGAGGATGGTAAGCCGTACTAAAATTCAAATGCGTGCCCAAAGATTGTTGGAAGCTTTTCCAAAAATGTGACGTGTATCTAGTATCTCGGTCAGAGATAATAGACACAGGTATGCCATGTAAGGCTACAATCTTATCAACGTATAACTGGGCTAACATGTCGGAGCTATAAGTCTCCTTGATGGGTAAGAAATGTGCTGACTTAGTCAGTCTATCAACTATAACCCATATTGTATCATTTCCTTTCCTTGTCTTGGGTAACTTGGTGATAAAATCCATGGTTACCATTTCCCACTTCCACGTAGGAAGTTCAGGCTGTTGTAGCAAGCCTGACGGCTTTTGATGTTCTGTTTTGACTTGCGCACAAGTCAAGCACTTAGATACATAGGCAGCTACAGACTTTTTCAAGCCTATCCACCAATAGTTTGCCCTTAGATCCTGGTACATCTTATCAGCTCCAGGATGAACGGAATATTTGGAACTATGGGCTTCCTGAAGGATAGCATCTCGAAGTCCTCCATAAATTGGAACCCATATTCGTCCATTTAATCTCAGAATCCCGTCCTTGCCAAGAGATAACTGCTTATCAGTTACCCCTAGCTTTTCGTTAGGATAGTTAGCTTCCAACACAGCTTCCTTCTGTGCAGCTAACAACCTTTCAGTCAAACTGTTCTTTATCTCCATGCGCTTGGCATTGATTCGGATGGGTTTCACCCTCTCCTTTCGACTCAAGGCATCGGCGACTACATTCGCCTTGCCGGGATGGTTTCTGATTTCACAATCATAATCATTTAGAGTTTTCATCCAACGGCGTTGCCTCATGTTTAAATCCATCTGATTAAACAGATGTTGGAGGCTCTTGTGATCAGAATAGATCACACACTTGATTCCATACAAGTAATGCCTCCACAGTTTTAGAGCGAATACAACGGCACCCAAACTCCAAGTCGTGAGTGGTGTAATTCTTTTCATGCACCTTTAACTGTCGTGATGCATAGGCAATAACTTTTCCTTTCTGCATAAGCACACATCCCATGCCAGTATGTGATGCATCGCAGTAAACCACAAAATCTTCTATCCCATCTGGCAATGTCAGTACCGGGGCGTTGCTCAACTTTTGCTTTAGGATATCAAAGGATTCTTGCTGTTTAGGGCCCCAAGTGAACTTTACTTTCTTCTTGGTCAAGGAAGTTAGGGGTGCAACAATCCTTGAAAAATTCTCAATAAAACGCCTGTAATATCCTGCCAATCCCAGGAAGCTACGAATTTATGTAGGCGTCTTTGGCTCTTGCCAGTTCATAACTGCTTCAAACTTAGCGGGATCCACTTGGATACCATGCTCACTGACCACATGTCCAAGGAATTGGACTTCTCGAAGCCAAAATTCACATTTAGAGAATTTGGCATAGAGTTTCTCCTGATGTAGAAGCTTGAGAATACAGCGAAGGTGTTTCTCATGGTCAGCTTGGTTCTTCGAGTAGATCAGAATGTCATCGATGAAAACGATGACGAATTTATCTAAGTAAGGCTTGCAGACGCGATTCATGAGATCCATGAATGCGGCAGGTGCATTAGTGAGCCCAAAAGGCATCACTAGGAACTCGTAATGACCATAACGAGTTCTAAATGCAGTTTTGTGTACGTCTTCATCTCTAACCTTCAGTTGGTGGTAGCCTGATCTTAAGTCAATCTTCGAGAAATAACTTGCCCCTTGTAGGTGATCGAACAGATCGTCGATTCTGGGCAATGGATACCTATTCTTTATCGTGACTTTATTAAGCTCACGATAATCGATGCACAGACGCATCGATCCATCCTTCTTCTTAACAAACAGGACAGGTGTTCCCCAAGGAGACGAACTAGGTTTGATGAAACCTTTAGCTAGCAATTCATCCAGTTGAGTTCTCAATTCCTTCATCTCCGTTGGTGCCAACCTATAGGGTGCTCTAGCAACTGGTGCTGCTCCGGGGATGATATCAATTCTAAATTCCACTTGCCTATATGGTGGTAAGCCAGGTAGATCTTCAGGAAAAACTTCTGGGTATTCAGAAATGACGGGGATGTCTTCTATCTTCGGTTTAGGCTCATCAATAATCACTTGTGCCATGTAGATGACACAACCCTTCTTTAAAAATTTGGAGGCCTTGAGCATAGTCACTTGCTCAGGCAGTCCATACTGGGTATCTCCCCGAATGGTAAGTGACTCACCAGACGGAGTCTTTATCACTACTTGTTTCTTGTTATGCGATAACCAGTCCATACCCAATACTATGTCAAAACCGGCCAATTTAAAGGGAAATAGAGATAGAGGAAAAGAGTGGTTCTTAATGGATATCACACATCCATCTAACACAGTGGAGACGGTTTCTATGGTGCCATCTGCTAACTCTACCTCATAATTTATACTCAAGGTTTTGACAGGTAAATTCAGCAATTTGCAAAATTTATGATTTACGAAAGACTTATCAGCGCCTGGATCAAAGAGTACTCTTGCATAGGCATCATTTACAAGGAAAGTACCTGTGATTACGTTGTCGTCTAGAATTGCTTCTTTGGCATCCATTCGAAAGACCCTTGCATTGGTCTTCATGACCTCTTCAGGCTTCTTGGCATACTTAGGGCAGTTGGTCTTAATGTGCCCTTTCTCATTACAATTGTAGCATGTTGCATCTTTTAACTTCTTGCACTCAATTGACTTGTGCTCTCCAGACTTGCATATCCCACACGCAGGTGCTCCTGACTTAGAATTGGACTCAAGTCTGCACTTTCCAAAGTGGCGTTTCTGGCAAGTCGTGCACTTTGGCTTTTCCTCTGTTCGCTGACTGTTCCTTCCAGACCCAAACTTCTTAGAGTCGGTGTTTCCCTTGTGCTTCTTCTCTGACCCTCGTGAGTTATCATCCTCACGCTTCCTCTTACTTTCTTCAGATTTCTTTAGCGATCTCAACCTGACTACATCTAAAGTAAGGGACAAAGAGAGATCAGCTGCTGACCTAAATGTAGCAGGTCTTGAAGCCTTAACACTGGCTTTGATTTCTGGGGCTAAAGCCCCAATGAAGTGAGCAATTCGCTTGGGCTCTGGTGTTACTAGGTAAGGAACCAGTCTGGACAGGGTATTAAAACTGGTGAGGTAATCTTGACAATCTAAGTTTGTCATCACCAATGATAAGAAATCAGATTCAATTCTTTCGACCTCATGTTGAAGGCAGTAGTTTTCCATAATGAGGGTAACAAACTGCTCCCATGACATGTTGTAGAGCAGGATCTTCCCAGCAGCTTGAATGAGAGACCTCCACCATGCCAGTGCCGCTCCTTTGAACGATTGGGATACATACTTTACTACATCCCTTTCAGCATAACCGCTGATGTCCACCACCGTGTCCATTTCATCCAACCAAGTCATACAATCTACTGCTCCTTTCTCCCCAGTGAAATCTCGGGGTTTACAGGAAACAAAGTACATATAGGTACAAGACTTGGTACGTGGTTCATTATCGAACACTATCTTCTTGGATGGAACACTGTGTTCATTTGATGAATGTCGATCATCATCCTTCTTTGGCTCCTCTTTCTTAGAGGGCGGCTTGTTATGAGGCTCTGAATGAGTTTTAGGAACAGACTTAGAGTGGGGTATAGATGAGGCTCGACTATGCATCCCACTATACTACTTAAATTGTTCTTCTACAGCTTTAGATACAGCTGTGTCAATCAGTGAACGAAGCTCTCCTTTGGTTATATTAATCCTATCATTATCATCGCGGTTTTCCAAAGGATGACTGTTTATCTCGTCAGAGTCAGCCATGTAGTCTTAGTTGCTACAAAAAGGAAATAAGGGCAAGGTTTATTTAGAAGCCCATACAGTACTATCGTTCTTAAGATTTATTAACCATGCTTTTATTACACAATTTAGTTAATTTGTTAAATATAAAAATTGTTCAGGATCTTTATCATAATCCTAAATTATAAGTTAATAATAGCACAAAAGGCCTAGTCACGTAGACAAGTTTAATTTATAAGCCATGATTTCAGAGAATCGAGGCTTTAAGGTTTGAATCAAAGTTCATTACCTTTTCTTGACAGGGAGTTGTAGGCTACCACTGTCTTTAGTCTCAGAGGACGTTAATTATAGCCCGTGGCCACTTCATCCATAAGGGATGATTATATAAATAAGGGAATTTAAAAATAACCCAATTAAAAATGACCTATGTGATTTTATCGCATCACACTTTGTCAAGCATGTTAATATGCTTTCAGATGTTTAATAAGGATTTGAATCTCTTGAATAGGTTCTACCATCTTGGCCTTGTCTGTAGTGACATTTAGACTAGGTTTTACCTTTAAGATTCTTTTTAATATTTAACGCAAAACAATCCTAATTAAACTGTTAACAAGGATCTGAATCTAATTGTGGATCTACCATCTTGGCCCTGTCTTAATGTGACATATGGCTAGGTCTTGTCCTTTTAGATTTTGCCATTTTATTATAATGGTAGATCTTATAATATAGGAATGATAATTTAAATATAATCATTCCATTAAATTTTTAAACAAATATATGCTTGCCCTAAACGGGACTTCTTAAGAAAATGACTTGCCCATGCAAGGGCTAATCAGAAAAATAACAAAGAAGTAATTAAAAGACAATGAAACGAATTTGGATTAGTCCTATGTTCTTGTCTAGACTCAAGAATGTGCAACTGTGTAACTGAGATTAAACACAAAAGACTAGTGTTTAATTCACTCAGTGTTGGCTCTGATACCAACCTGTCACACCCCGGATTTCCACGTGTCACCGGTGGGCCCGGTGGGGAGTATCGTGACGTGGTTGGCAACATAATAGTCAAACAACACAATTATATAAATGCACAGCGGAAGCAAAAGTTAAAAATATTACAATCCGAATATAAAGTAATATACAAGTATTACAACGGAAAGTAAAGGATCCACAGGCGGATCAATATAGAAAGAAAACTGTTCAACAGACTTTGACATCTAGAGCTTGCGAGACTTGAGTAATGATGCCTGGAGTAGCCAGCCTATTTCGTCTAGCACCTGCACTTAGCCTTTTTGGAAAATACGTCAATTTACACTGATAAATATAACTCAACAGACTTATTTTGAAAAGAGTTTGTAAATTGATTTGAATGCACTTCGGCACAAAAATATCTTTATAACTTGGGACAATTATTTGTATATAATCTTGTATACAGTTTTACTTATTTGCCGTCCATTAGCACCGGTTAGAAGAGCCGGTTTAAGTTAACTGACACGCCACAGGTATAATGCCCACAAGGTTGATTCCTTTAGTGGATTACCAGTTTTTACATAATGCATCTGTAAGGTGTACGCCTACACCCCGTGCTTAGGTCGTGGCCATTTCGTAAAATGATGCCAAGGATATCCGGGACATGGTCATTTAACCCCCAAGGGCCATACATCAAATAATACAGAACAAAGCGAGTTATGTAAATACATTAATCACAGTCCGATTTAAATGACTACATACCCGACCAAGCGGTACTTTTATAGTACCGTATCCCAAGCCCGTATAGGGAAAATAAGTTAAGAGTATTTACCTGAGCAAAGTATCAATCAATTACAGCAAATGCAAGTACTTTTACTGGGCTCCTAATCTGGAACGAAGGTTTATAATAACCTATTAGATTTCTAACGGGTCCTTAATTAAGCCTTAGCTTAGACCGGTTAGTTTCAATGATACGGTTCGTACGCACTATTTAAGCGAAGACCGGATAGAATGTGATTTAGACCCGACAAGTTCGGAGACTTGCTTAATATGGGTATTTCATACACACTCTAGATGTTGAGATAAAACCGATAAGGTTTGACCCGTTTCGGCTAATTTATGTACACTAGTTACATAAGCCGAACCGAACGCGTAAGAGGCGTAACGGGTAATCATGAGAGCCATATACAGGTTTCCTAAGTTAATATGCCTTAATTATGTTGTGACATCAGTAAGATGTTTTTCATTATGCCCGGAACGATTTTAAACACGAACAATGCCCCGTAGGGGTAGTTTGGTCATTTATAAGGTTATAAAAGAGTTTAAGTATTAACCTGAGTTACAGGTCTTATATAATCAGCAAAAATACTTAGTTTGATAAGTTATATCAGTAGGGTAAAGTATATATGCGAAATTCATCAATTATAACCAAACTATGCACCGTAGGGGCATTTTGGTAATTTCACATAAGCCGTAAAGCTCAAAACTGAAATCTGAGTTTAACAACTTTTTCTTACTGTTAAAACATCATAATTTACTTAAAATATCATTAGGTATCACCCTTTGTATATTTAAGATAGTTCTAGTACATACTAGACGTTAAAAACGCTTAATTAGGCGATTAGAAGCCGTTTCCGGGTTCTATATAGAAATCTGATATTTTTATTATTCCAAGAGGTTTAAAATAATTTATTTATCATATGTAATCAGTAGCAAAAGGTTTGGAGTCAATTAGATATGTAAAACTCATTTTATAGCCCGTAAGGGCAAAACCGACAATTACCGGATTAAGCCTACGACTATGAGTTATGCTCAGCCTAAAATTAATTAAAAATCTTCAAAAATCCCAAAATAATATATTACATCAGTGGGTATTATGTTTGATATCATAAAGTAGGCTTAACTAGGCTATACGCTAATTACGCCGTTTTATTAACATAAAGCTTCTTAATTACGCTAATGAGCATAACTCTCAATCTACACCTCAAACTGATGTCAAACTTTGCATACAAGTTTATATATCAGTAATTAAGGTTTCTACTCTTTTACATTTTCAAAAATCACGTTTTAAGGTGAAAAGGGCATAATGGTCAACATATGGGCAATTAACGGAATCATGCGTATTAATCGGTTAACTAATGAACCATGGTGTATAATCACAGAGGGTTATACTAGCATGTAACCTGGTCCAAATGAAGCTCTTAGGTATTTCTAAATCATACCAAAACGGGTCAGAACTGAAGTCAAAGCAAAAGTCAAAGCTTTGCGACTTTCGGTTCCGAACCGGGTCTAAACAGAAAATTGTCGGGTTGAACATGTTTAGACATGTTCGTCCACTAATTACCAAGTTATATTAATGATCAAACATGTTCTATGTGTTCTACATTGCTAATCATGCATAAATTAGAATTTAAGTATCCTGTTGACTTTTTCTTAACAAGTTCGACCCGACATTTGACCTAGTTAGAGTGGGAATCAAGGGGAACCCTTTTGAGGGTTTATTACCCACATAATTACCAACTTATAACTACTTTTGATTCGACTAATCACTGGACCATTAGTGATTTATCTTAAAGTCAACCGTTAATTACGACGGTTTGACTTTTAAGCTATAACTAAGCTAAAATTTAATTAAGAAAGGTTAAGCAAACTTACAAGAGTCCTATGAATGACCAGAGATCACTTGGGAGAGGTCTTGTGCTCCAGAAATGCTCCAAAGTGCAGATGAAGGTGTGAAGAACTTAGTTGCAACTCATGGCCTTTTATAGTGCCTTAATCACTATAGATTGTTGACAACTCAAGCTATCATGGACCATGAATCATCAACACATGTCCCTAAGGTTCTAGGAGGCATTTAGGGGTCGCCCATTATGTGGAAAATCGGATAAAAGTCGAGTAGAAAGCACAAGGGCAGACAAGAAACAAAAATTCGCATCAGATAGGCCCTCGCGTGGCGTGAAGACCCCCCCCCCCCAGGGGCTTCGCGTGGCGCGACACCCTTCTGCACAGAATCTGAATTTTTAGATTTATTGCGTTTTGATCCTTGGCTCTTCAAACTTCGATTAGACTTTTGTTTCTTGCATCTTGAACCCTCCAAATTGATTTATAAGGGCTTTAAAACATATACCCACTTTGTTAGGTCCCCGGTTAACTTTATTGTTACCCGAAAAGTCCTAACTTTCAATGTTGACGCTTTAACCCTTTGCACACGAATTTGATCATAACTTTCTCATACGATAACGAAACTTTATGAAATTTATATCGTGAATTCTAGTGAGCATAATTAACAGTTACAAAGCTTCGGGTTTGTCAAAAGGTCACTCAGAGGTATAATTTAAACATGTTGACACATTTAACCCCTGTAGTTTGTAATCTCTCACTTTCTTTCATATTTAGCTTCGTATGATCCATGATTTATTCGTTTGAATGTATGACCATCATGTAGGGTTAATGTACAATATATTTATTCACTGTTGACATTTCGAACACGTATTTTCACATACTTTCCATGTTTGTCAACTTTAGTCCTTCTATAACATTCTTTCACACGTTCAAACATATGACACGCGTCTACACATTATAGGACGTGAATTTTCGAGGTGTTACATAATACTACACATGTGTATGTGTACTACACATGTTTATTATTACACATGTGTAATACAATTTTTTTTTTTGAAAAAAAGTTTTTTTTATATATAAAAACCAGCGATTTTTATAAAAAAATTTGAAAAAAAAAATTTGTGTGTTTTTTAGGCTTTTTTTAGTTAATTTTCGAGTTTTCATAATAAAAGTGGTTTTCATTTGAACTGTCCCCTATATATATATATGTGTGTGTGTATATATATATATATATATATATATATATATATATATATGTATATATATATATATGTATATATATATAGGAGGAGGTTCATTTGAGAAAAAAATTAGTTTAAGAAGAAAAAGAAGAAAGGGTATATTAGTAAAATATTATTTCATTTATAACTCATATCATTAATTTTTCTCTTTTTAATTAATTAGTCAACTAATAATTAATTATCCTACATATAATCTACAAAACGTACACATATCAAAATTTTCCTACATATACCCTACACATTATAGAATTTTATCCTACACAGTCGAAATTTATCCTACACACCTCGAAATGTATCCTACACAACTCGTAATTTATCCTACATAACTAGTAATTTATTCTACACTTTAAATTAAGTTGTTTTATAATTTGGAAAAAAATATATATTTTGAAAAGGAGTTACAAATTTAATTTAGTTAGTTATTAAAGGGGAAGAATACAAATTAATGATTTATGTAAGTTTACCAATATACCCTTATGTTAAAATTAAATGCAAATATTAAATGAAGTAAAATGAAGCATTCTTATTGGTTGAAACTTCTTCTTTTTTCTTCTTACAAAAAATTCTTCTCAT
Source organism: Helianthus tuberosus (assembly GCA_030545235.1). Taxonomy (NCBI): domain Eukaryota; kingdom Viridiplantae; phylum Streptophyta; class Magnoliopsida; order Asterales; family Asteraceae; genus Helianthus; species Helianthus tuberosus. Next base: position 20,946,768 of record CM060420.1, on the reverse strand, counting down.
TTGAACCCTCCACTATATATATATATATAGAAACGAGATCAGGAGAAAACGCTCAAAAGTGTGAGAACAGTGAGAACGCTTCCTGGCTTAACACGTGTCACGCGGCATAGAGAAGGGCGGGGGGGCTTTTTTGTCCTTTCATGTTCCTTTTTTTAAACGCGTGTCACATCCCGTTTCCATTTTTTGGCGTTTAATAAATACGCCGCGTTTTATTGTTGGTAGATCAGGATCATGGTTAATATTTTGGCATTTTAATTATGTTTTGGAGTTTTTATTGTTTTATAAATCAGGATGCATGTCTATGATGTAAAAAACATCTGTAATTTTTTTGATGTTTATTATATCAAGTAGGATACAGGTTTATAATTTGACAGACAATTATGGCATTTTGAAAAGATAAATAAATTTAGTTTTCCGTGTAGTGGCTTTTAATATAATAAATGTTTGGCAATAATGTTACCGTCTCTTCATTTTACTGTTTAGCAATTACTATTTCGTTCAATTTCATCGGTGAATTAGTGTTGATTTTTCAGTAATACCTTGTTTGGCGTTTTTGGCGTTTTATAGCAACATCGTTTTGTTGTTTTTGGCGTTTTATATTAAATTTTTTTAGTAGAGAATTAGATAATAAAAACAGAGAATTAGATAACAAACAATAGAAACTGAAAAAAAGGTTAAAATTATAATCTAATTTCTCTTCCAAATCTGCACTGTCATCAGCCTCTTCGACTTTAACCTTTTTGGCGTTTTGAACCCGTTTTGAATACCTTATGTAGATCCTTTTTTTCCTACATAACGCCCGTCTTCATTAAGGGGTAAAAGTCTTTTTTTCTTCATTTTTTCATGAAAATTTGTCCATCTCATTCAGCAAAAGCTTATAGATATACCCACCTCAGAGTAGAATTCATTCAGTGAAACTTCATTTAAAACAATACTCAATAAAGAAGAAATGACGTTCCGCATCTGTGGCTTTTTAAAGTATCTTTTATTTGCGTTTTAAAGTGAATGGTTTGTTGGAAAGATGACATTTATTTTTTTGTGGTGTGATCAGTTGATTGTGCAGAGTCGTCTCTCTTATAGGATGTTTTTGGCGCGTAGTTTAGGCGGGATTTTTATTTATAATAAATGATATTAATAAAGTAGTTGTCTTTTCAGTTACTGTGTGTTTTTTTTACTGATTTTGTTCAGGTTTTTATGCGTTTTTATGGTCTTAGACATTCCATCTTCCAAGTTTGGCCTTTTTTAATGGCTTTAAGTAGTTTTTGGCATTTGTTTCCATTTTTAGCTTTTAATAATTCTTCTCTAAATTACTTTTATTATAGGTTGAGAGTTTTTGGCGTTTTACTTCATTATGGCGTTTCACAATAATTATGACTTTTGGTGTTTTATTAATATAATGTTATTTTTTATTCTAAGTTGAAAATACATAACAAACAACAGAAAAGAAAAATAAAAAAATAGAAATAGAAATAATCCATCTTTCAAATCTTCACTGTCGTCAGTCTCTTTCTTCTTTGAAACATATTCACTGGTGGTTTGGCTTTGTCATGCTAGTGTTTTTTTGGCCGTTTGGAAAGACAATATGACATGAGTTTTTTGATTGAATATGTATCTTCAAACCACTCATCAGTGTCATTCGTCTAATTCATGCCATTATAATATTCATCAATAACAAAACACAAAAACTGACATAAGTCTGACCCAGTATCTTTTTCTTGAAGTTTTGTCCATCTCATTCAACAAAATGTTATTTGAGTCGCAGCACCTCAGGAAAGAATGTATTTTCCGAAACTTCGCGTAGAACAATATTGAATATACAAGAAACGACTTTTGGCATTTTTGGCGTTTTTCTAATGAAATAGTGTATCTGAAACGATTTTTTGGCATTTTTGGCGTATTCTAAGATGATTGATATATTGTAAAATATGGCGTTTTTTGAGTAGGTGTGTTTGATGTTTTGGATTTTTTGGCGTTGTAAGATGAATGTTATATAGTAGAAATATGGCGTTTTCAGGTTGGGGGAGGTGTGTTCTTATGTATGAGAATGTTTTATTTATATAGGGATGCATTTTGGCCAGTAATGGTGTTTTATTCATTAGTTGGCATTTTGGTATAGAAGTGTAAAGACCTTTTTACCCTTAATGAAGCGCGTCGACTCAATAGAATTCGTGTTATTTACGAAAACGCCACCGCGCCAATCTAGTCCATAGATTGTTTTGATCAGACGATCGATAAGCGTTCTCACCGTTCTCACACTTTTCATCGTTTTCTCTAAATCGTGACCCTATATATATATATATATATACATAGATGAGTTAAAATGAGAACCACCGTAGTTGTGAGGACCATGAGAACTAGGCCAAGGTTTTTCCGAATTTTTTTTCTCTAAAGTCATTAAAAATATCACTTGTTTCAGCAAAAATAAATTTAAAAAAATGCTGCATACCCATATTTTCATGAGGCGTAAAAAATATTTATCTTCATACGAAATTTACACCAACGCGTAAAAAAAACTTGCATAAGTCAAAACTACCGACTCGATAATTTTTTTACAGATGTGTTTATAATGTTTTCATCTACGTTTGTGCAAAAAAAATTTGGCCCAACTAGCGTGAGATAAAAAAGTTCTCACGATTCACACAACTTGTAGTGGTTTTCATTTGAACCGATCCAAATATGTATATAGGAGAAGGATCCATTTGGAACCACCCTTTATTGCAACAACCATGAGAACCAATGTGAACACTACCAAAAAATACCTAAAAAAAATCTAAAAAACACCCAAATTTATTTTTTTACTATTTTTTTTAAATCGCTATATTTCGTCATTAATAAAAGAATTAAAAAAAATCCGAGTAACAGTTATCCATGCACATGTGCATTTGTATCAATTTTTTGACAAATTCCATAATTCATTACAAATATCAGACAATTGCACTTTCATTTACAGTACCATTCATAATACACTACTTTTTACATTAACAATAATACAAATGCACATGTGCATCAATATGTATGAACTTGTTATAACATTAACAACACTAGAAATGCACATGTACATCTATATATATGAACATGTTATAACGTGTTTTAGTACACCACTTTGAATACACATTCCCTTTCATCTATCATACCATCCACACTACACAACCATTACCTCATACCATCCGTAATACAATACCATTGCTTTTTAACATCCATAATACAATATTATTACCAATATTTTACTTTATTATATGTACATCAACACCCTTTATACCATCCAAATAACATATTACATCATAAAGTGACAAATATAATCAAACCATCAACCACTAGATATAACTAACCAAAACACATGTATATGGGCCTACTTCATCATTTAAAATCACAAATTTATTTGTACCAAAACACCTTATTTCATGTTGATACATATAGATGCATATGTGCATTTCTAATATTGGTAATGTAAAAAGTAGTGTATTACATATGGTAGTGTAAATGAAAGTGCATTTTTCTACTACTGATAATATATTATGGAATTTGTTCAAGAAATAATACATATGCACATGTGGATCCATAACTGTTACTCGAAAAAAACCTTTTTTTTGTAGCAGAATATAGCGATTTTTATTAGAAAAATATTTAAAAAAAAATTGTGGGTTTTTTGGATTTTTTAGGTATTTTTTTGTGCTCACATTGCTTCTCGCGATTCTCGCAATAAGGGTGGTTCTCAAATGAACCTTACCCTATATATATATACACATACATACATGGGTAAATTTTCTTTATTTAGCAGTACATGTAAATTTTAAAATTTAACTTTAATTTCTAATATTGTATTTTACTAATAACTAGTGTTAAAGCCTCCGCATTGCGGTGGGGGGCATAAAAGCATGCAAGTAGCACCAATGTCACACCACTGTCAGCGATCAACGACGAAAAACTCATAAAAAAATAAATAGAAAATGAGAAAATAAAACCGAATGAAAAGCAAATGTAAAATCGTTGAACCATACACCCCCATTGCGGCGTGTTAATGCGAAAAATTTAGGTTGAAACGTAAAACATAGAAAAATACCTAAGTCGATCTAGGACCTGTACGTTGCGACGAACTTCTGAAATGAAAAAAAATAGACGTAAAACAAAAAAAACTTGCTAAAGATGAAAACTATGGGGGCTAAATTTGAAAGTAAAAAAGTATTGGGTTTAAATTGCAAAAAGATGAAAGTCTTTGGGTTAAAACTAAAAAACCAAAGGGGTTAAATTGCAATGATATGGGTTAGAAATGAAAAATATTAAAAACTTTTTTTGAAATACTCCTTAAACATAGGGTACAACAACATAAATCACATATATGTTGTTAATTTATAATATGGAAATGATAAGTATACGAAAAAAATGAATCTGAATTGTTGTTTTTCCAAGTTCTTATGATTTTTTTTATCCGCTCTTACCGTTCCCACAATACTTAGCGTTCTAATTTAAACACTTGCATGTGTGTGTATATAAATATGGAAAGGATATTTAGAATATTCTATTTAGCTAAGAAAAATTTAAAAACTCAATCTTCACCATTCATTAAAAAAATTGTTAAGATTAGATGTTACATAAATTATTCTGGCCATGTAAAAAAGACTGACCAAAAGTACACGTAACACTTTTTTGCTTTTTTCACTTTTTTTACTGACACACTGGCACTTAACAAGTTTATCCGTTTCACTAATTATTTTCTATAAGACATGTGTTTTTTACATACACTACACATTGAAAACTCATAAAATTTAAGTTTGAAAATGGTACACTTCGTAAAATCTGTAAAATTTACTATTGAAAACTAAAATAAAGTGTAACATCTACGTAAACAGGCGAAAGAGATATAACATATCAACTTTCTCTCTTGACAAGGTTGTTACATGTTAGGAATTCGAAAAAAGATTGTAAGACATGGCAACATGTGGTCTATTTATTAAATTTAATGAGTATTTATATATATATACAAATGATGAATTCCTTAAGAACAGTATAGGTTTTCAAGTTACATGTGACCGACATTTGCCCGTCTTCCCACCTCTTGAATTCCTTAAGAACAGTCTAGGTTTTCAAGTTACATTGACCGTCATTTGCCTGTCTTCTCACCTCTACGTTTAGGCCATCCACCACAGCCGTTTACAAAAAGTTACCCACCCACCCACGTAATCCCGTTCCACCATATCACTCCCTGGCCGTCCTCCTCATTTTCTCAGCCTTCAAATGTTACGTTGACACCTCGGCGCCGCTCCCTTCAATTTTGATTCCGACGAACACGCTTGGTGCTTGGCGTCTGATATTAGGGCTCAGACAGGTATGTTTCAGCGATTAGGATTCCCGTTTTGCTTCTGCAATTAACTAGTTTTGGATTAATCTTTACAATTGTACTCTCTGTTTCCAAATTTTTTGTAATAACACCTCCACATCTCCCGCCGGAGAAGACGGTCTGTGTGGAGGTTTTGAGGGAGAGAGAAACGAAAGTTGTAGCCTTTATCAATTTTAGTTAATAAAATGCCTCACGTCCGTATATATTTTTAACAAATACTTTCTTTTTGGGTTTGTTAGTTATGTGAATTAGAAAAGGATATTATTTTTTATTTAAATAATTAAAAAAAACATAGTGTCAACAATTTTATTCTACATTATATTATATTTCTTTTATTATTCAACTTATTATTGTTGGTAAAAGATTCATATATTTTTATAAATAGTTATAATAGTTGTTTTATTTACTAATTAATTATAACCACTTGGTTGTGTTCGCGTGTTGTAATTTAATTATCATGGAAGTTATTTTAACTATTAGATAAGTTTTTTATTCATGGGGAATAGTTACTTGTCCTATAGGTTGTAATTCTGTGTTGTATGCTTTTTGAAAATTGATTTGCATCATTGGGGAGAATTGGTTTACCTCTAAAAAGTCCACCAGGGTAGATTGCAGTTTGGTAGTTAGGAAGGAAGGACAATAGAATGTGAAAATATTACATTTGACATAATTTTTACTATAATCGCTCGATTTGATTATCATATTCTTAACTGAGCTAACCGAAGTCGCATCACCTAACCATTTGCACTTGTCTTTTTGGTTCGACAAAGACACCAAACCCAAAGCCGCTTCAGCCGAGTTCCATTCGGCCAGTTCGGCTGAAGACTGAAGAGATCTTTTCCCGCACTAAACACCCACAACCCTCTGATTAACCATAGCGATCCCCACCACCTTACAATGCTCCAGAGAGAAGAGATTTGGCCAGACGAGATAAAAGGGCTCTTCTTGAAGCCATGTATCTATCTAGAATCTAATATTAACCCCATTTCCCACCTTACCCTTGATGAATCTATGAGATTTAAGCTCGCTGAAACCCAGTTTCGATTCCAACCGGATGATTGCGTTCCAGCAGCCTGAAATCGCCTTATTTGAATCAAGTTACTTTAAATTTTGGTAAATGATTGAAAGTTATACTCCAAGTTAGGAATTACTACCCTGTTGGGTTGAAACACTATCTTTAATGACCAGTATTTTACCAAATTTAAAATCAAGATATTCTTTTATGCTCATATTAGCTTTCTTGAAACACCTCTCCTTAGTTTTTCCTTATAAAATTAGAAACGTTTTGATTACCCACCTAATTCAAGATATGGGCTTTGAGATTTTTTGCTAAAACTGAGTTAATTAAGTTTTTAAATCATGTTTATTGTTTTGAATATCCATTTCATCGTCATGTCATTACCATAGATGTTAACGGTTATCAAACATGTAGCAAATCAAGATATGTATATGTGTGTGAAATGATTTAAGAGGTTTTATGAATTGATAATACACTTAGGTGACTTTTATTCTTTTAATACATTTGAGTTACTTTTAGTTGAAGTGCATTCTGAAGTAGACATGGTGAATTATGGTGGCCAAAGGGTTGCCGGTGGTCGTGGATTTTCAGTGATTTTGTAGTTGTCTTTTTACCTAAATGGCTAAAGGGTTGCCGTAAAGAGCTTACCACTTTTGTGTCCATTCTTTGTTGCAGGTTCTTACGAACTCATTGTGTTAGCAGCTTTATCTTCAATCTGGTAAAATTTGTATTTTTAGTATAGTATTTTTTTTACGTTGTTACTTTTTATATGCATTTGTGTATGCACATTTTGTTTGCTTAAAAATATGTTGCCGTCGAACACGTCTGGTAAAAGGCGGAGAATAGCTACTTCTTATGAAACAGGTGAAACTTCTAGCACACCTCCTCGCCGTAGGATTTCACAACGATTGCGTTCAATCATTTGTCAAACTTCAGGGACAATAGAGAGGCCGCTGCCAATGTATTCAGATTGTGGAGATTGCACTTATATTTGTGAACACTGCAGTGCTCTATTTTGGTTTGCTGAGAGGGTTTTACATGCTCCACATGTTCATCATCCTCGCTACAATCAGTGCTGTAAATCGTGCTCTGTGAGGTTGCCTTTTCCTCTTGAACTGCCACCTGATATCAAGCAACTTTTCCAAGATCCTCGGTTCCTGGACAATATTAGAGCATATAACAATATGTTTTCTATGACCTCATTTAGGGCAGAGGTTGACGACACTATTAATGATGGCCGTGGTCCTTACGTTTTTAAAATCTCAGGCCAAGTTTCACATTGGATCGGATCTTTGTGCCCTCCACCTAATGAGAAACCACGTTTTTTACAAATGTACATATACGACACAGAGAATGAGATTTCAAACAGACTCCGATTATTCAATAACTCAGATCAACACAACCTTTCAGATAGTATTGTTGGCACGCTCAGCCAGATGTTAAATACCTACAATGCCTATGCTCGTCTCTTTAAAAATGCTAGCGACATCTGTAGAACGACAGAAGCTAGCTGTTATTCCATTCGTCTTTATAGTAACGTACCCGATAGAAGATATGGTGCTCCATCTACAGACGCATTAGGTGGAATAGTATGCGGTGAGGATTCCAATGCTAGTAAGTATGACATCATCATTCACTCAAAAGACGGAATGCCTCAGAGAGTTAGTAAACTTCATCAATCTTATATGCCATTACAATATCCACTTTTATTTCCTTTTGGTGAGGAAGGTTGGTCTCCGAAGCTTCAATTGCGTAAGGTCGTTGGTTCTAAAGACAACAGATTAACCGTTAACATGTACTACAGTTACCAGATTCATGAGCGTGCAGGTGTTTATTCCCTCCTCTTGAATGGTGGGCGGCTTTTTCAACAGTATTTAGTAGACGCTTATTCATGTATAGAACAGAATAGACTCGATTACTTTAAAGCAAATCAAGATCTATTTCGCTCAGAATATATCGTTGGCATGTATGATGCCCTTTCACGAGGTGATACGGAATGTCGTGATATAGGAAAGCGGATCTTTTTACCATCTTCATTTACCGGTGGGCCACGTTACAAGTATAAGCATTACCAAGACGCCTTAGCAATTTGCCGGGTCCATGGTAATCCGCAATACTTCATCACTTTCACATGCAATGTTAGGTGGCCTGAAATTATGAGATATATGCAACGTGTCGGCTGCGTAAACTCACAAAATCGTCCTGACATCATAGCTCGGGTTTTCCAAATGAAAGTCGAAGAATTTGTAAAATTTATAAAAGAAGATAAAACATTCGGAGAAGTGGTAGCATGTAAGTTCTTATTTCTGACATTCCAATTTAGTTTCTTTTCTCATCATCACCAAATGTCCCTATATGTGTTTCCTTTGCAGATTTATACACTATTGAGTTTCAAAAAAGGGGATTACCGCACTGTCACACTTTAATCTGGGTCACGGCAGCCGATAGAATACGAGATGCTTCAAATGTAGATAGTTACATTACTGCTGAATTCCCGAATAAAAATTCTGAGCCTGTTTTGTATCAGAAAATAACTGAATGCATGATTCATGGCCCGTGTGGGTTGCTCAATCCTAACGCTCCTTATATGCGTGAAGGCAAATGTTCAAAGCATTTTCCAAAGTCATTTGAGCCCGCTACACAGTTTGACAAGGATGGCTATGTTCATTACAAAAGACATGCTACCAACTATCATGTGTCAAGGAATGGCCTCCAAATTGATTGCGGTTACGTTGTTCCATACAATAAACGTCTATGTAGCCGCTTCAACGCGCACATTAATGTTGAATATTGTGGTTGGAACATGATGATTAAGTACCTCTTTAAATACATCTCTAAGGGAGCTGATCGTATTAAGTTTGCAATTCGTAAGTCTGAAACTCATTCACCGTCTACATCGTCTGAAGCACCTCCTGTGGTTGATGAAATTCAAAACATTCTAGACGGCCGGTTTATTTGCCCACATGAAGCTTCGTGGAGAATTTTGAACTTCTCAATTCATGAACGCAGTCCTTTGGTCCAAGTCTTAGCTGTTCACTTAGAGAATATGCAAAATGTTACTTTTAAGGAGAAAAGCAAATTGCAATCTGTGATCAACAACCCGTCTTTTGGAAAAACAACTTTAACTGAATGGTTTTCTAATAATAACAAGGAATCTAATGGATTGGACCTTACCTATACCGATTATCCATCTAGATACCGTTGGGAGTCATCCGCTAAAGTATGGATTCGTAGAATCCAAGCAAGACCTGCAGCAATTGGACGCCTTGTGTACGTACATCCCACAGCTGGTGAACTTTTCTATTTGCGCCTGCTACTTTGTCATAAAAAAGGTTGCAAGTCCTACTCCGATGTACGTACCGTGTCATCTGTTACATACACAACTATCCGAGGGGCATGTGAGGCGTTGGGTCTATTAGGTGACGACAGAGAGTGGGCTGGAGCGTTCACTGAAGCATCAGCGAGGGCCACATCTTCAGAGTTAAGGTCTCTTTTCTGTCATTTGCTTTTATTTTGTGAGGTCGGTAACCCTTTAGTTTTATGGCAATCAGAGTGGAAAAAGATGGCTGATGATCTACTCTTGACTCTTAAGTCTACTTTGTCAAATCCGACTTCACTTGTGAACGATTTTGATTTGCAACAGCAAGTCCTATTAGAGCTTGAAAAAATATTGAATTCCGCTACTCCCTCTAAATCGCTTCAGGATTTCGGCCTTCCTTTACCCTCTGAAAATGTCCTTGCAACTTTGAGAAATCGCCTTTTGTTAGAGGAAGTCAATTATGATAGATCAGCACTGAGTCTACAACATTTGCAAATGCATTCACAGCTAAATATGGCCCAACTTCAAGTTTACAATGCAGTTAGAGATTCATATGTTAATAAAACTCAGTTGTTACTGTTTGTTTACGGGCACGGTGGCACCGGGAAAACTTTTTTGTGGAATACGATCATTTCTTTTTTCAGATCCATTGGGAAGGTTGTGTTAGCAGTAGCTGCATCTGGAATCGCCTCCCCTCTTTTACCATCAGGAAGAACGGCTCATTCTCGATTTAAAATACCTATAGACCTTAAATAACAATCAAGGTGTGATATCAAGAAAAAAACGCAGTTGGGCGACCTTTTAAAACAAACATCATTAGTAATTTGGGATGAAGCCCCGATGAGTGATCGGCGTTGTTTTGAGTGTCTTGATAGATCATTGAAAGATGTTTTGGGAAACGATACAGACCTCTTTGGCGGTATGTCTATACTTCTAGGAGGTGATTTTAGGCAAACTCCCCAGTCAAACCGAAAAGTACACGGTTTGAGATTCTCAATTCAACGTTACCAAGGTCTTATCTATGGCCGTCTTTCAAAGTATACACACTAACCCACAACATGCGTCTCAATGGGGATACTCAAAGCTTTTCTACTACTCAAACATCTGCTACGTTTGCATCATGGTTGTTAGATATTGGAAATGGTTTGATCGGCGAACCCGATGCAAATGATCCCCATAATACAAAAACCGTTGAAATCCCACCAGACTTTCTGATTCAACAAGAAGCAAACAGTCTTCAATCTTTAATCAACTTTGTTTATAATGATTCGATACTCAAAAATCCATGCGCTAACAATTTGTCAAGTAGAGCAATCGTGTGTCCAAAAAATGATACAGCTGACGAGATCAACAACATGATTTTAAATATGACTCCTGGTGAAATGAAATCTTATACAAGTCACGACTCTATGATACCTCATATGCAAAACTCGGTAGACTCTGAAACTTTGTATCCACAGGAATATTTAAATCAGCTAAGTTTTTCTGGCATCCCTCCTCATAAATTAGACTTAAAAGTTAATACTCCTGTAATATTGCTCAGAAACATAAAATGGCACACGTTTGTTGGTATCCCAATTGTTGCCAAAAGTTATAGAGGCATATATAATAACAGGCATATCAATAGGAAAACGTGTGTATATACCTAGAATTAAATTTGTGCATAATAATAAAGACTTACCATTTGTTTTCACAAGACGCCAATTCCCAATAAAAGTGTGCTATGCTATGACTATAAATAAAAGCCAAGGCCAATCTCTTAAAAAAATAGGTGTGTATCTTCCACAACTTGTGTTTACTCACGGACAATTATACGTAGCCTTCTCGCGAGCAACATCTCCAAATTCACTTAAAATTCGTATTACGTGTAATGAAAATAATACTTTGAACACTACAAAAAATGTCGTGTTTTCTGACTTCTTGCAACAAGTAAACCACAATGAGGTCATTCTTACAAAATATTCGTTCTACATATTTTTCCTACATTTTGAAATTGTATAATAACACATTTTTATATGTAACAATGCTTTCAAACAGGTGCACACAAATGTAGCATGATCCAGGAAGACATGAACATAAGTCAAAGTTTTAAGAATCTGGATTTCACACTTTAGACCGTACGGACCTTATTTTTAATTTCTGACCAGTGATGTAAGTTAACTATCAATAACCGCTACTACTACTGCAAATATAAAAGTTTTAACTTATTTTTACAGGGACTTTCCATTCAGCGTTTAGGTGATAAACCTCACCAACATTTTTCAACTCAAAAAACACTATAAAGTAGGAGACTTTTACAACAGCATAGGGTATACCGACAACAATGCAATGGATTTACATCTCATCCAACCAAACACTTTATAACTAGGTATGACACATAGCAACATATTAGTACATTGCTATTGTGCGAGGCTGGCATGTGGCCATTGGTCCATCACAATATTCAGACTACAGCCACACGCGTAATCCATTGCTACATGTTGATGTCTTCTTAATGCTATGTGATGCTTCCTATTTAGTTTTTTGTACAGTCTAACTTATTTGAATATCCAGGAAAGACATGATCACTATGTTGATGATAAGCATTGTAAGATCCATAATATTCTTCTACATCTCTAAAGTATTCTAACATCTTTTTTTTTTTGGCAGATTTGGCAGAATATGATTTAGGTATAAACAGTTTTGGAATTTATCTTTGTTAGTTTTTTTTATTTCTATAAGTTCCTTTTTAGTTTCTCATTTGTTTGCAAACATGCAGTATTTGGATTTTAGAGAAAGAAAGAGATGAGGAGATAGAGCGTAAAAAGGGTCGCCAGCCGGATCAATAAGAGTGTGAGGAGGTGCTTTTACCTCCATCGTCACTGCAATCACTAAAACTCGCCAGATCCAAAACACCCTCATTGAACACTAGGGTTCAAAATCGCCTTAAATCAAAGGCACATCGGCATTATGAATGACGAAATCAGAAACGCTCTTCGAACGATGATAAGTGGCAATTGATGATGGTGGGTTGTAAGGATGTTGGCAATCTGGTAAGCATCTAGATTTAAATTACGGTTTCTTATGAATATAATTTTTGTGTTTGTGTTTACGATGAGGGTTCTGTATTAATGATGAAGCTTATTGACCGGAAGTGGTTTTCCAGCAAATAGGGTAATTCTAAGAAGAAATGGAGAGAGGGGTCGCACTAGCGGTTACCAGAGGGTGGAGGCAATCTTTTGCGTAGATTAGTTTATCCAAGGAAAGTATGGAAGACTCAGTACCATCATCGATGGATAGTTTTTCAACCTATTATCTTTAGAAAGCCATTTAAACCAGCGTTTGTTCCCGATAGCAACAGCAACAGTACCGTCCGCCACCACCAACCTGCGCCACCAGTCACCATTGTTGTCGTCTCCGGTAGCCGTTGTAAACAACCCAACCCCGTGACCTCTCACCACTACCGCCTACCATCTTCGTCACCTCCTTTGCAAGCGGGACAAGAAGAAGCAGCCATGTGGACACACTCACATGCGTATCCAGTACAACCGCCATTTCGTCACCGCCGGTATTAATTCTCTCAATTTTCTCCATTTATACGACTTAGTTGTTTTGAAAATTAATCTGGTGATAGAACCAGTTTAGTGATTTTGCATGTTTTATTGTTGATGCAACATATATGATGATTATTGTACTTAATCTTTGAATTTAGATTTTAGATAATAGTGTCACGACCCCCGACCCGGTTTGACCCGTTTCAGGAGCCGCGGGACAGAAATACTGCGGTATTGATTTAATTGAGTTTAACAGCGGAAACAGGATCGTTTAAAGCTAAAATTTTTCCCCGATTATTTTATTTCACAATTCGGGATAAAACCCCGATAATTTACAATAATATGTTTTTATTATAAAAGTGTGATATTACAAAATTTATTTCTTTATTTTATAATGAGCCACTATCTTAAGCTTGAAATGCTTCCCAGCACTTTTCCTGAATTACAACAGATTACCTGAAACATGTTTGAAAAAGGTTTTGTCAGCGGGAAATACTGAGTGAATCATTCTATTTACTAAAATGACACATTTGTTATAATTTACAGTATTAAGAGCGATTACAATGTTTCTATTATCAAACCAACTACCCACGGTACTTGCCACTCGACCCATTGGCCCATTCGTCCAATGGTGTCTGTGACTATGGTCATATCCCCCATTGGCTGCCCCAATGGTGACGATTATCAAGTAATGTATACAAAACCCCACATACCGGCTGTAACTTGGTGATTACAAAGACTTAATCCCCGTAATTATAACTTTGAAATAAACATGATTTTGTAAATAGATTTGATAAAAAGAGAGAATGACTCACATTGCTGATTTAATTTGGTCAGAGTCTAATCTATGATTTAGCCTTGTTAACCTAATATAAATAACAATGCACACAAAACTGGGTTAGTAATCAATCCAGCAATTACGATAATTTACGAGATCAAATTCTCAAATGAATGACAAAATGCAATACTTTGTCCATCGAATTAACGATGATCCGTTGAATTAACAACGAATGACAAGGTATAATACTTTACCCATCGAATTAACGATGATCCGTTGAATTAACAACGAACGATAAAGTATAATACTTTACCCATCGAATTAACGATGATCCGTCAAATTAATGACGAACGATAAAGTATAACCCTAATGTGGGCGGCACTTAAACATTCATTGGATATATTGATCGTCGGATAAATGAATCGTAGCAGCGATTGTGCTAATACCCTGTTTTGCAGCAGAATTTCGATACCCGTGTGTGTTGGTATAGTAATTTGAACGTAACTCAGTGTATATTTCGAAATTTTACGTCGTTTCTGTGCCCAGATTCCAGTCCCAAACCCCACTATTTATAGGTGAAATTTTACCCTCAGGCGGCCCGCGTAAGAATACGCTTAACCTGATGCGGGCCGCGTGAGACCTATATTTTAGCTATAGGTTGCCACGGTTGGCACTAGCTTGGCTGAGTCAACAGTTTTCGATAATTCCTTGTTGCCAACGTTTAAAATGGATAATCGTCAATAGGGTTTAACCCCCCCCTGAGTTTTAGGGGCCCTAATCCTGATTCTGAAAATTATGAAAATTTCAGGGTTTGTTCAGAATCACTTGGGTGTCTCAATTAGGGTTTCCTTTTGGACTAATTAATTTAATAATTATGACTTTTGATGAGAGTTGTTACATTCTTCCCACCTTAAGAAAAATCTCGTCCTCGAGATTTACTGAAATAATTGAGGATACTTTTTCTTCATTTCTGATTCTAATTCCCACGTATATTCAGCTCCTCTCTTTGAATCCCATTTTATTTTAACTAGCACTAGGCGTTTGTGCTTGAGAAACTTTACTTTTCTGTCTTCTATCTGAAGAGGTTTCTCCACAAATTTTAACTTTTCGTTTACTTTTATATCTCGAAGAGGTACTACCAGTGATTCATCTGATAAGCATTTCTTGAGATTGGATACATGAAATACATCATGTACTCCAGATAGTTCTTCTGGTAATCGTAAACGATAAGCTACTGGTCCTATACGTTGGATAACTGGAAATGGTCCTACGTACCTTGGACTTAGCTTTCCTTTCTTTCCAAATCTGACTACTCCTTTCCAAGGAGAAACTTTCAACAGTACTCTGTCTCCAACTTGAAATTCTAACGGCTTGCTTCTATTGTCTGCATAACTCTTCTGACGATCTCGAGCCGTTTTCAGTCTTTCTTTGATTTGAGTAACCTTATCAGTTGTTTCTTGCACTATTTCAGGTCCTGATAACTGACTTTCTCCTATTTCTGCCCAGCAAATGGGAGTTCTGCACTTTCTTCCATACAGTGCCTCGAATGGAGCAGTTTCAATACTTGAATGATAACTATTGTTATAGGAGAATTCAATTAATGGTAAGTGATCATCCCAACTTCCACCAAAGTCTATTACACATGCTCGGAGCATGTCTTCTAGAGTTTGGATTGTCCTTTCACTTTGTCCATCTGTTTGTGGATGATATGCAGTGCTTAGGTTTAGTCGAGTTCCCATAGCTTGATGGAAACTTTTCCAGAAATGGGAAGTAAAACGACTATCTCTATCCGAAACAATGGAGAGTGGAACTCCATGTAAGGATACAACTTCATCTACATACAATTTAGCCAGTCTTTCCATACTAAAGGTTTCTTTCATAGGTAGAAAGTGAGCTGATTTGGTTAATCGATCCACAATTACCCAAATCGCATCATTACCTTTTCTGGTTTTGGGTAACTTAGTAACAAAATCCATTGTTATAAGTTCCCATTTCCATACTGGCATCTCTAACTGTTGTAGTAATCCTGAAGGTTTCTGATGTTCTGCCTTAACTTGTGAACAAGTAAGACATTTAGAAACATAGCTGGCTATGTCCTTTTTCATTCCTATCCACCAGAAGTTCTTCCTTAAATCTTGGTACATCTTATTGTTTCCTGGATGCATAGTGTACCTAGATTTATGAGCTTCTTCTAAAATCTTAGGTCTTAAATCTCCCTGCTTAGGTACCCAAATTCTACTTTTGTGGAATCTCCAAATTCCATCTGCTCCTTGTTCTAATTCCTTTATTCTTCCTTTCATTCTTTCAGCATCATCCTTGATTGCTGTAGTCTGAACATTCTTCAATTGTTTCATTAAATCTATTTGTAGATTTAATCTGAGAGCACGAACTCGTCGTTGTTTCTCATAATACTTACGACTTAAGGCATCTGCAACTATATTTGCCTTTCCTTCATGATACTGAATATCACAGTCGTAATCACTTAAAATTTCCATCCATCTCCTTTGCCTCATGTTTAACTCTTTTTGCCCAAATATGTATCTTAAACTTTTGTGGTCAGTGTAGACAGTAAATTTACTTCCGTAAAGATAGTGTCTCCAAATCTTAAGGGCAAAAATTACGGCTCCTAACTCTAAATCATGAGTCGTATAATTCTCTTCGTGCTTTTTCAACTGCCTAGATGCGTACGCAATTACCTTTTTGCGTTGCATAAGCACACATCCATATCCTAATTTTGAAGCATCACAATATACTTCAAAATCTTCAGTTCCTTCTGGTAAAGCTAAGATTGGTGCATGGGTTAGTTTCTGCTTCAAAATCCTAAAGGCTTCTTCCTGTTTAGGTCCCCATTCAAACTTAGTGGCTTTACAGGTTAACTTAGTTAATGGTACGGCTATCTTGGAAAAATCCTTAATAAACCGTCTATAATACCCAGCTAATCCTATAAAACTTCTAATTTCCATTGCTGTTTGTGGAACCTTCCATTTGGTAATTGCCTCTATCTTAGCAGGATCTACATGAATACCTTCATGATTCACCATATGTCCTAAAAATTGCACTTCCTTTAGCCAAAATTCGCATTTCGAGAATTTGGCGTACAACTTTTCTTTTCTTAACAAAGTTAAGAGTGCATGAAGATGTTCACAATGCTCTGTCTGACTTTTGGAATAAATAAGTATATCGTCTATGAAAACAATTACAAATTTATCCAAATACGGTTTACAGATCCTATTCATCATGTCCATGAATGCTGCAGGTGCATTCGTTAACCCGAAGGGCATGACTGTAAACTCGTAATGACCATACCTAGTTCTAAAAGCAGTCTTAGGTATGTCTTCTTCTTGTACCTTCAATTGATGATATCCAGAGCGTAAATCTATCTTAGAAAAATATCTGGCCCCCTGAAGTTGATCAAAAAGATCATCAATCCTAGGTAATGGATATCGATTTTTAATTGTAACCTTATTCAATTCCCTATAATCGATACACATTCTCATTGAACCATCCTTTTTCTTCACAAACAACACTGGCGCTCCCCAAGGGGATGAGCTAGGTTGTATGAATCCTTTACTTAGTAATTCATCTAATTGCTTTTTCAATTCTAACATTTATGTGGGTGCTAACCGATAAGGTGCCTTGGCTATCGGTGTAGTTCCTGGAATTAGATGAATCCTAAATTCTACTTCCCTATCTGGAGGTAATCCTGGTAAATCTTCTGGAAATATATCAGAGTATTCCGATACTACTGGTATTTCCTTTAAATCTTTTCCCTTAGTGCTAATGATTACTGAAATCATATACACTATTCCTTGTTTTCGTTCATAATTAGCAACTTTCATTACTGATATGAACTTCATGGGCTTACGTGGTTTATTTCCTGTAATCCTAATCACTTCTCCGATAGGTGATTGAATTTCTATGGAATTCTGATCACAAAGGATTCTAGCATGGTTGGCTACTAACCAATCCATTCCTAATACAACATCAAATTCAGCTAAATTCATCGGCAATAATTTTGCAGAGAATTTATGTCCTAAAAGTTCTATGTTTCCTTCTTGCAAAATTTTATCTATTTTAACTGAATTTCCGTCTGCTGTTTCAACTGTAAAAATCTGCCTAATATTGGTTAAAGGTAAACTAAGAGCTTGACAGAATGAAGTATTTATAAAACTTTGGTTTGCACCAGAGTCAAATAATACTTTTGCGTACACGTTGTGAACTAAGAACGTACCCGCTATCACATCTGGAATGAGTTCTGCTTCTTGAGTGGTCAGTTGAAATGCCCTGGCATTCTTCTTAGTAGTTCCTTCGGTCGTCTTGGTTTTGTTATCTACTGGTTTGACCAATTTAGGACATTCTGTTTTATAATGCCCCGCTTCTCCACAATTAAAACAGATTACTGTTTTCTTTTTGCAGTTCTCTTCACGATGTCCTACAGCTTTGCAAAAATTGCAAGTAATATCGCATCTTCCAAAATGCTTCTTTTTGCATTTCCTGCAAAATGACGGAGCTGGAGATTGCCCTGTTCCTTTTCTCTTGAAGCTGTTATTATTACCCACACGAAATCCTTGGGTAATTTTCTGAGCTAGTGCCTTCTTCCTATCTTCATCTCTTGTGCGTACCAATTCATCGGTCAGAGTGTTAGCTAATTCTACCGCATCGTCAATAGTGCGAGGTCTCGCAACTTTAACAATATTGCGGATTTCGCCAATTAGCCCCCAAATATAGCGAGAAATGAGTACCGGTTCTGGCGAAGCCAGTGTTGGTACCACTCTTGCATATTCAAAGAATGTCGAGGTATAACCACGACAATCTACATTCATCATCCGATGATTTAGAAACTTATTCGCCATCTGTTCCTTTTCATACTTGGGACAGAATTTTCTTTCTACCAAACCCTTAAATTCCTCCCAAGTCATAGCATAAGCTATTATTCTTCCTTTTGATTGTAACACAGTATTCCACCACTCGAGTGCTCCTTCTTTGAACAAATTGGATGAATACATAACCTGGTCATCTTTACCACATTTACTTATTGTAATGACTGCTTCGGTTTTCTCTAACCAACGCAGTGATGAAGTTGCTCCTTCATTGCCTGCAAATTCAGTGGGTTTACAAGCAAGGAATTCTTTGAAAGTGCAACCAGGCGTTGCAGTTTTCATTTTCTTGGGTAATGGAGCTTGATGTGGTTCCTTATTATGGTTATTGCCTCCATTTACACTATTACTGAAGTTATCTTCAGTAATTTGTTTACTAGGGACAATCTGTTGTGGTTCGATCGGATTCTTTATAGCAGCAACGAATGTTGGAATAGCATTGGCTATCCCTTGAGCAACAATGTTTTCGATATCTTGCCGAGTCATATATTGATCTCTTGAATGTTGTTCAGAATGATTAACTTCATTAATAGGTTCATTACCACTGTTTGCCATCTGATAATGTATATATATAAATTTTATTAGTAACGGACAAATAATAATTATATACAAACAATTAGAAAATTTTATAATACAGATATAATCAAAACAATCGATTTCTCGATTTTATTTATATATCTATCATAATATGCATCATTACTCACAGATATCATACAGAGTTTTATTGGTTATTTACAGACTAACTTACTAATACTATTATACAACTACCATTTTATCATCGTACTATCTCTCGTCACTTGCTGTTTTAAAAACGCATTTCCCTCTCGTCGTACTTCCAAGCAATCTGTCCCCCTATCTCCCTGATTCTAGTTCCAGCATCAAACAACTCTTCACCAAAATGGCGAAGTTCAGCCATATTTTCATTGCTCATGGGTAGATTAGGTAATGGTTCTGGATCGAATTGTGGAAGAAAAGAGTAAGGATCGTTGACAATATTTTGAAATTGCCAATCGTTCGTCCACCATTCGTCCATTCCTATGGGTTGGGAGTGGACTATTGGATCTGGAATTGCTGGTTCCCAATTCATAGGGAGTTGGTTTCCAAGAGAATAATTAAAAATATTATTATTATTATTATTGACAGGCTGAATGGTTTCACAGCTTGCCAACAGAAAGTCTATCTCATCTTGAAAAGTTCTTTCCTGGGTTGGATTGGAACTCTCTCCGATTTCTCTCTGAGCTGGTATAGACCCTTGCCCAACTTCCATTACTACTTCTTTAGTAATTTCCTCCATTTGTATTTCTATCTCCTTATCCTCCTCTTTGTTTCCAGTTTCCATTTCTTGTAGTTTAGAACTCTCTCCAGTTATAATTTCTTTTCCCTTTTTCAAAGGATTATTTATTTTGGGCAGTTTCTTAGCTGGCTTCTTCTTACGGATTTTCCTCCATCCTACATAAGTTCTTTTCTTTTGTTTTGGTTTGCTCAAAGGTGGAACCTTGAATTCTACTGGTTGTTCAACATCGGGATAATAGCTAGTATATTCTTTGGAAGCTTCGACAGTTACGGGATAAAGATTAAGATTCTGAAAATCTTCGGATATCTCACTCATGCTGATGTAGCATATATGCAAAATGCATAAAATACTAAGTTAAAATTTACAAATAATTTTGTAATTTATTACACACTGTGTACTAGTTGTTTACAAAGATAACTGATAAACATACTTAGGTTTCAAATTTTATTTATCACACAAGGTTTCTAGATTGTGAGAGTAGGGTGCTAATCTTTAAAGATTTATATTTTCTGCTACTGTGGCTAGCATATATAAATTTGCCCATTTCTCTGATACCACCTTTTTCTGTCACGACCCCCGACCCGGTTTGACCCGTTTCAGGAGCCGCGGGACAGAAATACTGCGGTATTGATTTAATTGAGTTTAACAGCGGAAACAGGATCGTTTAAAGCTAAAATTTTTCCCCGATTATTTTATTTCACAATTCGGGATAAAACCCCGATAATTTACAATAATATGTTTTTATTATAAAAGTGTGATATTACAAAATTTATTTCTTTATTTTATAATGAGCCACTATCTTAAGCTTGAAATGCTTCCCAGCACTTTTCCTGAATTACAACAGATTACCTGAAACATGTTTGAAAAAGGTTTTGTCAGCGGGAAATACTGAGTGAATCATTCTATTTACTAAAATGACACATTTGTTATAATTTACAGTATTAAGAGCGATTACAATGTTTCTATTATCAAACCAACTACCCACGGTACTTGCCACTCGACCCATTGGCCCATTCGTCCAATGGTGTCTGTGACTATGGTCATATCCCCCATTGGCTGCCCCAATGGTGACGATTATCAAGTAATGTATACAAAACCCCACATACCGGCTGTAACTTGGTGATTACAAAGACTTAATCCCCGTAATTATAACTTTGAAATAAACATGATTTTGTAAATAGATTTGATAAAAAGAGAGAATGACTCACATTGCTGATTTAATTTGGTCAGAGTCTAATCTATGATTTAGCCTTGTTAACCTAATATAAATAACAATGCACACAAAACTGGGTTAGTAATCAATCCAGCAATTACGATAATTTACGAGATCAAATTCTCAAATGAATGACAAAATGCAATACTTTGTCCATCGAATTAACGATGATCCGTTGAATTAACAACGAATGACAAGGTATAATACTTTACCCATCGAATTAACGATGATCCGTTGAATTAACAACGAACGATAAAGTATAATACTTTACCCATCGAATTAACGATGATCCGTCAAATTAATGACGAACGATAAAGTATAACCCTAATGTGGGCGGCACTTAAACATTCATTGGATATATTGATCGTCGGATAAATGAATCGTAGCAGCGATTGTGCTAATACCCTGTTTTGCAGCAGAATTTCGATACCCGTGTGTGTTGGTATAGTAATTTGAACGTAATTCAGTGTATATTTCGAAATTTTACGTCGTTTCTGTGCCCAGATTCCAGTCCCAAACCCCACTATTTATAGGTGAAATTTTACCCTCAGGCGGCCCGCGTAAGAATACGCTTAACCTGATGCGGGCCGCGTGAGACCTATATTTTAGCTATAGGTTGCCACGGTTGGCACTAGCTTGGCTGAGTCAACAGTTTTCGATAATTCCTTGTTGCCAACGTTTAAAATGGATAATCGTCAATAGGGTTTAACCCCCCCTGAGTTTTAGGGGCCCTAATCCTGATTCTGAAAATTATGAAAATTTCAGGGTTTGTTCAGAATCACTTGGGTGTCTCAATTAGGGTTTCCTTTTGGACTAATTAATTTAATAATTATGACTTTTGATGAGAGTTGTTACAAATAGCTTCAGCTATCTTTGCTTCAAAAGACTTGCTTAAACTATTTAATTTTGTTAAAGGATCATATTTACACTTTTACATAGGTGTTGTTAGCAATACTTTTAGGTCTGAGATCATTCGATAAAACAAACACTCATTGTGAATTCTAGATTTTAACAGACATTTGAATTTGTCATTATTGCTCGGTGTGTCAATCTAATTGTACAGTTACGGCGAAATTGATAGGTGTAGTTTCACACTTGGATGTTGGCAAAGGACTGTTACAAACGGTGGCAAATAGTAAGGATGCAAATACACAAGGAGCTTCTGTGAACTATAAGATGATTTTTTGTTTGTCAATTTTGATACAATATAGTAAAGTTTTACAACTACTGAAATACATATTTTTTATAGGTGAGATAATGTTGCAAGGCAAAAGAGCATATCTCCAATGGTAATACCTCATTGAAACTGATGATGGTATTACTTCTTTGTTCTTAGCTGTAGCTGCAGGCTCACTCCAATGTTTTGAACTTGGGATTTCGTATATGATTATCAGGTGTCCTTTTCAAACCTACAGCTTCCTTTATTTACCCAATTGTCTTTTTAGGTGAGTTTCATATCAATATTCTCTTTATATATATATTTTGTGGACTGGATACACGCAAAATGAGTTGACAACTTTTAATGGAGATAGTTCCTTTGATGTTTTTTTTTAATGAAGTAGCAAATCTTATTTCTTTTAATCAACCAAGTCTGGAACTTTTCATGTTTTCATCATCTAAGTGGTGTCTATATATTTTAAATTTCATGTATCACTATAATGGATTCTATTTTTTCTTACTATTATTGTCGAAGTTTGCTTCAGCATATCACATTGTTCTTTTAGCGTGTCTATCCAGAATTTACCAACTATAGAAGCAAATGTAGTGGTGTTTGCAAAGGAAATAAATTTACCATTTTTTTTTACTTCACTTGCAATGACCATTTTTTTATGGTCTACGATTGTATAAGAAAGGGATAATTGAAGTTGAATTTACCATTTTAAGTTAAGTTTGATGATAGAGATATTATTTAAATGAAGTTAGGCTTCACTGTAAGAAGGGAATCATCTGAATTTCGTCTGCTCCTGCCCAGCCTGTACAAGAGGAGAACTTAAACAAGTTTGAAACAGATGTGTGATTTAGAACTTTAAATAGTGATGTCTGTTGTCACTTTTAGTACTATTGTAATATGATAATCTGTTTGTTTTCGTGATTCAGGAGCAAGTTATTTATGATCTTAAAGGGGGTGTCATTATGTGTGACCCTGAAGACGAGATGAATGTTTTCAATGGTCAAAAGATGTTGAAAAGTCAACAACTTCACTTGATGTGGGAGCTTCTTCCAGTGATGACAAAGACAACCAAGAAAAGATCATCGAGTTGGATACCTAAGCTAAAAACACAGGTATAAGATGCCAAAACTGGTGATATTTTTTGGTATAGGTGTTCCTAGGCAGCAGGGGCCGACCTAGGTGAAACCCAGGGTGGGCAGGCGCACCCCTTGAAAAAAAAAATAGTGTATTTTTTAAGCAAAAAACTCGACCGCACCCTTTGAAAATATGCTTGAACCACTTATCTGCACCCCCAGCAAATAATTTATGGGTCCGCCAGTGCTAGGCATGGTCGAGATATCCTAGGCAGTCAAAAAGGTTAAAAAAAGGGATACTTATTTTTACAAAAATAGTTAACATACTAAATAGCACAAATCAACAGTGATGAAGATGGCCTTGCGTGTGTTTTGAGGCACCTAGCCTTGCCCATGTATGCCTCTTGCACCTATATCTGTAAACACACATGTTCTGCATATTTGATGTTTACTAACACTCAAAATAATTTTAGGTTTGTTTACAAAAAGTTGAATGTTGGGACGTGAGGTATAGTTATATGTTTATGGATAATGTCTTCACTAACCATGTACAACCTGTATTGTGTGTAGGTAAAGCTCGCGTGCAATAGCGTTCGAATGAAGACCTCAGATCAGAAGAATAAAACTTTCTTTTGTCATACCATCCCCGGTTTGAGCCCTCTTTAAATAGAGTGGTAACTAAATTGTACTCATGTTATTTGGTAGTTTTGTCGGCAACAAACTCGAATACATGTTTGTTATTATGTTTCCCCATCCCAGGTTGGTTCCCCGCCGCAACGCGCGGGTGGGAACAACCTAGTTTTGAATTAAAAGGGATTTTCCTCTCTTTATATATATATATATATATATATATATATATATATATAGGGTCAAGATTTATAGAGAACGGTGAAAAGTGTGAGTACGGTGAGAACGATTTTGGAGTTGACATGTGGCATTGATGCTAAATTACATTAAGGGGTAATATTGTCAAAAAAACCCACACACATGAACTAGGTGTTCAAATAAAACGTCATAAAAACACCAAATTCAGAAAAACGCCATGAATATACCGAGTTAAAACGTCATAAAACACTCAGTTCAGAAAAACGCCATAAAAAATTCAGTTTAAAACGCCATAAAACAACCGGTTCAGAAAAACGACATGAAAATACCTAGTTAAAACGCTATAAAAACACATAGTTTAGAAAAACGTCATAAAAATAACTAGTCTAAAACGCCATAAAACACCCAGTTCAGAAAAACAACATAAAACTCATTTCATTTTTTTTTTCGAAAAGTATATCAATAGTATACTCGTTGAAAGATAAAAAAGACGTTGAGTTTTATTGTGTAATTTTTTTAGAAAAATAATCACTTATAAAAAAGTTATTGGTGTTTAAATATAATGAGGAAAAATGACATGTGATTAGCATGTGCACCCTTGTTTGGATCTTCCTATTTTACCCGTCCTGGTAGTTATAAGGTTAACATTATTTACAAAAATGCCAACGTATTATCTTAGCCACAAATCAGAAAGATCCTATGGCTGAAAATCGTTCTCACACTTCAAATCGTTATCTCATGATCCCGTCCATATATATATATATATATATATATGTGTGTGTGTGTGTTTATATATATGACATAGCTAATGTAAATGATCGAATATTAAAACTAAAATTTATATGCGAAAAAAAAACAAATTATAGTAAAATTAGTTATAATATTATATTAACTTTCTACTATTCATTTATTTTATTTTACTTGCAAATTTTGTTTGGTAATTGTTATAAACTAGTAAATTACCCGGCGGTGTTTCATAAAATTTTTATGTTAAAATATCGACCAACTGAAAACGTATAAAAAATAAACAAGAAAGCGTATTATATTTGACCGGACTCAATTCTATAAAAATTTACGTCGAAATGTAAATTATCTTGAATTTTTATACCCCATATATATAAAATAAACACGTAAAACTCGACTATAATTTTTTAAGAAATTAAGGAGCTGTATATTTCAATGTTAAAATTTAAAGGTTAAAAAAAATAAAACAAACATACAAAAAGATAAATAAGAAAAAAAAAAAAAAAACCACTGTTTAGGGTTGTTGGCAATTGTATACAGTGTACAATATACAATATACAATAGTTTGTAATTGTTGGCTATTTCTAGCATTTAGAATGTTCCTGGTAAGTTTTATAAATAAGACGATTCAAATAAAATTATTCCATAATGAAATATTGTTCATTAACAGAATATAGAACAATTATGTTACCAAATATTATTTTCATATCTCCAAACCAGAAAATGTGTTCCTAAAAATTTCCTGTGTTCGTGTGTGAAACTTGTTTTCTCTAGTGTCATTTTCCAAGATACACTTTGGAGGAACACAACCAGACCCCCCTTCCTCCCCACACCCTCTTTCTGGAATTCCTTGTTTTACTTTTTTTTCGTTTCCAGTTTCATATCTCTCTCTCTCTTATCTTCTGCCTTTTATATATTTAAAGAAATCTTTCCTAGCTTTCTACCCTTCAATTTTTTTACTTTTTCTTTTTGTATTTGGTTTGGTGTCGGTGTTGGTGATTGTGTTGTTCTTCTAGCTTCCCTTTTGTTGATTTCCATGGTATCAATTTGATTGCATATCAAGATAGTGTAAAAAAAGCAATCTCACTTAGTGTGAGAGTGGGAGAAAGTGAGTTAAAAGAAGGGGTTTTGTGCGTGTTGATATCTCTAGTCTTATCTAATAACACAAAGCAAGAAAATGCCCTTGGAAGGGATTTTCATAGAACCACCACCACCACCATCTTCATCCCCTTCAGCTTCACTTCCTGATCTCTCTCTCAACATTAGCCTCCCAAATTCTTCTTCTTTATCCTCCTCGGTTCGGCCCGGTCATATCGATTCGCCTTCGAAATCGCACACCGCGCAACAACCGTCCTATACCTACCTCTCCCTCACAAACCCATCAACAAGTTTAGCCCAAAGAAATCAAGACAACCCACAAAATATGTACCCACATCATCATCAACACATTAACCAAAATCATATAAACCAAGGGGTTTCATTACTTGATGTTTCTGACTGTTTGAGGCCGATTAAAGGGATCCCAGTATATCACAACCATCAGTTTCCTTTTTTGCCTAATTTGGACCACTCATCTATGGACAAAGATCCAAAGATGTGTTTCTATCCATCATCTTCTACATCTACTTCACCTTATAACTTTGGTGCTAATTCTGGAACACACATGCCCTTTATGAACCATGGTCCAGCTTCTCCAGGTTATCGTGTGCCTGGAACCTGTGGAACCATTGGTGGTGTATCAAGATTTAATGGTTACCACCACTACCAAAACTATGGAACCGGTGGGCCCACATCTCATGAAATCTCACATGGGTTGATGAGATCAAGATTTCTACCAAAGCTTCCGGCTAAGAGGAGCATGAGGGCACCCCGGATGCGATGGACCAGCACCCTTCACTCGAGGTTTGTTCATGCGGTTGAGCTTCTTGGAGGACATGAAAGTAATAATATTCCCAACATTTCTTGATTTTGCTCCACAAATTCCTTTTCTTTAACCATATGTATAAAGTTGTAATCTTTTTTTTCTTTTAGGGGCTACACCAAAATCAGTTTTGGAGTTAATGGATGTTAAAGATCTTACACTTGCTCATGTCAAGAGTCATTTACAGGTATACCTAATGAAGTTACATCAAAGAAAAACACAACCGGTTTACTTTGGTTGACCTGTAGCTCTCTTTCTCTCTCTCCGATTACCCTCCGGCACAGTCGCCGATGTGTGGAGTTAATGCCTGAGTTAGAGGGCAGTATCAAGTCAGAGAAGAGTAGAGAGAGAGAGAGAGAGAGAGAGAGTACTGATGATGATCAGAATGATAAGAGACAAAAGTAAGACAAGATTATTGAATAATAATAATAATAAAACCTGCTAGGTAGCTCATGTTATTCAAACCTCAGCCTCGTGATTAATGACAGAAGAAGAAGTCCAATCCAATCACTTGTGTTTTAAGTTTTAACTCTCGACCATTGAACAAAAAAACACACTTTCATACAATTTTTTTTTCTTTTTTCAGTAGGTTTTCTCCTTCAGCTTCTTCACTACTTTTGCTGTTTATTTTTTTTTTTGGATAATATTAATTTCGGTAATTGTTCATTTTTTGTAGATGTATAGAACTGTCAAAACAACTGACAAACCTGCAGCTTCCTCAGGTAGTTCTTATACTCAATTGTTGTTAGTTGATTTAATTGAATGAACAAGAAATCAACTAGTTAACATCCCCATCCCATCTCACTCTTTGTTAATAATCTTGTATGAAGGCCAATCTGATGGATCCGGAGAAGACGACATCTCAACCACAGGAAGCGGCGGGCTAAAGCGTTTCTCGGATCAAGGAGGATCATCTGCTGATCAGCAAGAATCCGATTACCCTAATTTCTCCGCTGCCACAGCCACCACCACTGACACAACCCTCTGGAGCAAATCTTCAAGGTATGATTTCTTGGGTACGTGTGTGTTTTACAACAGATGATCTAGTCATAAATAGATTTTGCACGAGCTTTAACTTTTTGCATGATATCTTCTTGAAAATGGTAAAACCTTGTACCATTCCACCGGCCATTTCTGATGAGTAAAAGTGATATAATGTCAGCTTTATTGTGCTTTTCGTTTTCTTTATTTGTTTGCGTTTTTAGACGGAGAAGATTTCACCTGGGATTGAGACTTGGCTAGGCATGTAACGAACCCGGTTACCAACAAATGGGGCTTATTTGTTGTCGTTGGTTTACCTTTAATTGAATAAACGAATGGACACGAACACTTAAATGGATGGATTTTTATTACTCATTAGTTAAGAAAATGAACATGTTTATGTTTATTTATATCCGTTCGGTAATATTTTTAAAGAACGAGCATATACGAACGTAAATGAATGAACATAAATAACAAAATATGAATACGTTCCCCTTGTTTTTAGTCAATTACCAGCTTCTTGGTTCTAAAATTTGATTGGGTTGATCGGCCAATTAGTATTACTAATAACAAATCAAAAGTTTATACGGAAATGTAAACGGACATAAATAAACACAGATACTACACAGAAAGAAATGAACATACTTTACGAAACGGGGTGTGTTCATCTGCGTTCATTTAATTAATTAAGCAAAACTTTTTGTTCGTTTTCCCTCTTTTATTAAACTAACAAACTTTACACTTTTGCGTGAACAGTTCACTAATACTTCAGTTCATTTACAGTTATACACTTCCACCTATATTCTGCTTTGAGAGAAGAACCATAAATTAAAGCTAATATACACGCAGAACTTTAATCTTTTCCTTTTTCTTTTTTATAAAAATAATTATTATACTATAGCAGTACTAGTTAAATATTATTTCTTTTTAAACACATTATTATATTATAAAGGATTCCTTACTTTAAAATATTTATATGTTTCATAATATGATTACTAGGAGATTTTCATATGTGACCTAAAAAGCCAGCATCTTGACTATGAATGTCTGCAGACCATCAGACATGAAAGTTGATGACGTTGATCATACCTTATTAGTCCCGAACGTACACCATATTTGACCTTTGTGTAAATATATACACATTGCAACGTATAACTCAACTATATAAAGAGTACTAAAAACCAAAAGAAATACGTTTGGAGTGTGTGTTTTTTTTCTTGGTTGGTGTTTGTACTACATATATTATTATTGATTGACATGTCATAAACGTACTGTTTATGTAACAAATCAACAACCATCTTTTATATCGTCTTTGATTTTCTCCTTTTCCTTTTCCTTTTCCTTTTCATTTTTCAGTTTCTCTCTCTCTTTAAATTTGCTTTAAACGAAATTGTAGCTTTCTTTATCACCATATGACAGTCCCATTATGATTAATATTTGGAGCTTAAATTAAGTAGGTTTGTGTAGTGAAAATATGACATATATAGAATTCTAAATGGTTCAAAATGTGAAATACGACGGACTAATTGATTACGGATTTATGTAATTCAAGTATATTGTTGTGTGTATGTTCATCAATTTGATTCACGAAGAATGGCGGACGGACATACGTTAGGTGATCCATTAATTATCATTTAAACTGCAAAGTGAGGATGCTAAGTAAGAATTCTATCAAAAGCTGCCTTCGCTATTGCACTCTCACACAGCTTAGTTATAGATATATTTTCAACTCCTATAATTACTAAAGCTATTTGTTAATTTGTAATTTTATGGTCAAGTAAGATAAATTGTAAATTACATTGTTATTTGACTGTGAATTGAATGAATGATTGATGAAATTGTGCCATCATCATGATTTATAATTATCAAGAATATAGATTGATATTATGACAGTAGAAGGAATATGTTACTAAAATACACTCTATATAGAAGAATTTAGATTTTGGCTTTGTAAGTATAAAATTATATTTTTTTCTCCTAAACACCGTGTTAGTAAACTTTTATATAGTAACAAAACATATGGATCTCATCATAAATCTGAGTTAACCATGAAATTACTCATATTGCACCACTTGTCATGGCAAATGTGTACACATGGTTAAAACATAGTTTTCTTTTAATGTCAATCTCACACACACATTTTACAAATATCTTTGTCCTAATATAGAACTTGAAACTATGATGCTACTAGGTCAACGAATCGTAAGTACATCTTCATCCGGTTCTAGCTAGTTTCCCGAGTGAACTACCAAATATGCATAAATAGTTTACTTGATTCTTTCAAATTTTACCACACCAAGCATGTTGTTTATTGAATCTTGTAGAAAATGTAATCTAGTCTTATGATCCTCACATTCAAGTCACCATTTTTTTTTATTTTAGTTTAATTGATGCTATATATATGTTCTTAACATTGCCAAATTCATTTAAGTTATATGTATGTGTGTGTATATATTCTTCAGAAAATCCAGTTTTCTGTTTAGAAATTCTAATTACACTTTTCTTTTCTAGGAACATCGTATCTAAGAGTATTAGTGTATTGTATATGTGATTTTAATATTCAATGATGGAATCTATCTCATTCACATAGGCTACATCTTGCAGTAATTGACATTGTAGGTATATGCATATATATTTTCTACATTCATAATAATAAACCATACATATCAAATCTCTCCCTTAACTATGGATTTAATGTAAACCCTTAATATGTCCATTTTGTTTATCGGAGTGATAATTTGGTGTAAAACTGATATTGACCAGTTATTATTTCAGCAATAGAGAGGGATGGCTACATACAAACAGTGAAATGAATGATCTCGGACCCTCATCTACCTCGATTCGACAACAGAATGGCAGTCATCTAGTCGAGGTATTCTTCGTTGAAAAATATTTGGTTGGCTTCGTATAAGACTAGCACATATATGTGGCCCGTATAAGATGTAGTATACAATAAATACATACAGCCGTATATGTAAATGTTCACCTTTTATACGGCACGTATAACAACTAACTTTCTGATAACATGAGTAAGATCATAGTCCAATCAGAGTAAGATAATTGATCCATTCAATATGTAGTTGTCCATTCCACTAGGTAACTCAATCTTCATAACGTAAATCTTTTCAGGTATGTGACCCTTCAAGATCAAGTAGCTGCATTGGATTAAGTTCAGACCACAAAAACCCGAGCTTAGAGTTCACCTTGGGCAGACCAGATTGGCTTCAAAAAGAACGTGACTGACCGATCTTTCTTTTTTTTTTTTTCTCTCTACCTTTTTTTGCATTTTGAATTTACTGCTTCAGTTTGTCCTCGTAATGGACCATAGGAGCCTGAATCTTATGCAACCGACGAACAAGATGAAGAAAACGTTGAAGAAGGTTTAAGAAGCTATGTGTCTCTACATACAATTCTTGTCTACTAGTCTCCCATCATATAGCAGCCCTTCTTCTTTGTTTTCTTCTCTCTTGATTTATTTAATTTTGTAGTATTCATTTGTTTTTGTCCTTTATTTTCGGTTGGGTCTTTCATGTCTATTTTGTCCAAGGTAGGACACCACGGATATGATTGGGGAAGATGAAGTATATCATATGTTGCGACTGAATATTTACCAAATTAAAGGTTATATAACTTTCAGGAAACACCAATTACCATCAAATTAAGTTAAACAACATGCTTTGCCATTGCACTTTAACTACCAATTTGTAGATAGATTATGTTTGTTCAAAAGAATATTGTCACATATTTAATGTCAGGTTTCTATACATCAGTAAGTAAAGAGTTTAATTAAGGGTCTACATATTCACACACCCAATGGCCTATTTTCACACCTTTAAGACACCTAGTGCAGGCCTCGACGGGGCGTCTAGGATTCAAGTCTCCGACCAGTTGTAAAACCTCATACTATGTCAAATCAATCACTTCATACTCCACGTACAGGGCTAGAAGCCCCGTCTTAAAGAAAATTAGAAAAAAAAAATATACGCCGCGTACAGGGCAAGATTAGGTGTCTAGTGTGGTCCAAATGACCATTATAGCCCTGTGTTGCCCCTAGTCTAGCCCTAACTCAGGGGTATAATAGTCTTTTACAAATCTAGTATTCTTTTTTTTTAAGTTATGTAATGTATATATGTGTGGGCCCTCGGGGGACAAAAATGAAATTGCACTAATTTTAACGTTATTTTACTAATATCATGAAAATAAAATTAAAAGCGGCGTGCGGTTAATTATAACTCGTGGTAGCGTTCATAGCCGAAAGACAAAAGGGTACATGCACTAATCGACCGTTGTCTCGATTGTTGAGTGTTATGTGCCTTATGTTCAAGGCTTGATGCAAAACTACTATCGAGTCGAGGGTCTCACTGGAAGCAGTTTCTCTATTCCTATGGGGTAGAGGCAAGGCTGTCTACACCCTTCTCAGACCGTATCTTAGCTTTGTTATTAGTGGGATTTACAGAGTATGATGACGATGATGATGATGATGATGATGACGACGACGACGACGATGATGATGATGATGATGATGTAATGTCTTTTTTAATATTAATAATTTTATTTTATAACTTATTAAATGTTAAAAACATGTTGAATTTTAAAAATAAATAAATAAATAAATAAAAATGGGGGGAGGCCCATCGTCCATCCTCCTTGGTCCATCCTTGGAGGAGCATCCTCCTTGGATGTTGACGTACCGATGACGTGGAGAGGCATCTTTCAAGGACTTGCCTCCTCCACACCCTGTAGTCTTAAGAAGTTTCAATATTTAACAAAAGCTCCAACTTGTAAATAGTAAACATTAGTACATAAATGCTTTTTAGACACGGGGTTAAGGTTTTTTTAATGTGAGTTAGTGAATTCATCGCACCTAAAGAATTCAAAAGATAGAAATTGAAGGTTAAAACAAAATAAGGTTTGATCCTTGAATTTGTTGATTCGTGTATTTGTTGGGTTAATCTTGATGGTTCGGGTCACGGGTCAAACGGGTACGGGTCAACCCATGGAATATGTCAAAGGATAAGGAGTAGAAAGGGTCTAAAATTGACCAAGCTTGTTGGAGAAAAGGCTGGGAAAGTGGACCTTAAAGTAGTTCTAAAATCAATGGAATGTGGTTTTTTTATACATGTGTTTGTTTGGTTTTCTTTTAAATCGTAGTAGCAACAATATTGTTTTGTACTCTCTTCTCGATAATAATAGTTGAAGCATTTGAAAGTTGCAAATTCTCTTCTTCATTTTGGTTGTGAGTGTTTAATCTTTGGCCTGAACCAACAGTATTGAGGAACCACATCAAAATATATCTCCACAACCCCTAGTCAAAGATTCGGTTTCTTTTTCTTTCTCTCCAAAGCCCTAACTGACCCCAAAATTT
Source organism: Helianthus tuberosus (assembly GCA_030545235.1). Taxonomy (NCBI): domain Eukaryota; kingdom Viridiplantae; phylum Streptophyta; class Magnoliopsida; order Asterales; family Asteraceae; genus Helianthus; species Helianthus tuberosus. Next base: position 20,913,321 of record CM060420.1, on the reverse strand, counting down.
TCAAAAGCTAATCCTATGATCAAGATTTGGTGCCTTTGCACTTCGATAGTCGACGGTTTGGAATTTCAGTAAACGATCTCCTGTTGGACGTCGTCAGCATTCATCGTTCTTCCTACACGAAGCTTTTTACCGGTATGTTACAATTAACGATGACTAAGTCTCATCTTTAAAGATCTGGTTGTTGCGCTTATCTTATAAGTAATTTGAAGTCCCATTTTCAAGATATGGTTGTAAATCAAAAAGGGATTTGAATACAAGGTTGTAACACTCCGGGTTTTCCCGAGCAACCTTATTGTATAATACCGTTATATATAAGTTATTAAATGAAAATTTGTGATTTTATGATTCTGTTATGTGTATTATATGTAGACTATATGTGCTAAATACATTAACCAAAACCACAAGGTTCCGACGCGAGGCCACCCGGTCTCGACTCGGGATCTGTTGAACCGAAACAGTTGGGCTACACACTCACTGGATCTGGCCCAAAACTCTCATCAAGCCCACTCGAGACTCTTAGGGTGCACCATTTTGGAAGGATATAAAACCCTTATCCAAGCCGACATTCCCCTATTTTGGGCATTCAATCATCAGCACAAATCCCAAAATGCATTCCTTTCTCTCTCTCTCCTACCCTCTCTCTCTCTCTAAGAAACCCTAAAAACACTCACACCTCATATATTCTCGGAAGCAAGCAACGACCATCTTTTTGGGCATTTCAGTGACATCATCCTCAGCAGTAGGAGCAACTAGTGGTGGTTGCTAATCAAGAACTCCATTTCCACACTTTCTTTACTTACACTCAATAGATCCGGTTAGTGTTTCATGACTACTTCATGCTTATGTATGATGAGATGTTTACTTGTTTGATTGTTAGCTATACCTATCCTTTATGTTGATGTGCAAATCGTGTGGGCATAAGGACTGATCAATGAAGCTGATTTGTGATAAATAGAGAAGGACAAATATGGTTGGATGATGGTATGCATAATAGTCATGACATATAGGTTATGTGTATGCATGTTCCTATTTCCGTGAGAATGTATGTTATGTGTTGATGAACATATGATTCTTGTGAAATGATTCTTGACCTGTTTCGAGTGATGGTTTATGCTAATGTTATGATAATAAGGTGGTGTCTAGTCATACATGTTAGTATGTTCCGATGAAACAAGGTTAGGAGATATTTTGTTAGATCTGTTTTGGAATAAAGGATGAAAACCTTGATGAACTGTTTGAATGTTCAAAAGATATTTGAAATAATATGCCTTTGATCTGGATTGTCAGTGCACGGTACATGAAAACATGTTAATGAAATTTGATTGGATAGTACATGATTATGAAATCTGATTGGATAGTACTATTCAAAGAATTCTAGAAGCACTGGCATAGTTTGCGAGTCGAGACCATCGTTTGACAACTCAAAACAAGAAAAGAAGCTTCAAGAATCGAGAATTGTGGTTTCGACTCGAGACCACCCATAGTGGCTTCATCAGTGGTTGAGAGTCGAGAACAGTGGTTTCGACTCGAGACCACCCATCAGTAGCTTCATCAGTGGTTGTGAGTCGAGATCAGTGGTTTCGACTCGAGACCACCCATCAGCGGCTACATCAGCGGTTTCGACTCGAGACCAGTGGTTTCGACTGGACTGATCAATTTAGTTATTGGGTCGCACTATGTGATGTCATGTTTTGGACTGTGTGTTAGTGTTGTTGTTTAACTGTCCGTATGTTAGGACGGGCCCAAGAACGTATAGGGTGCTATTAAACATGCATGCTATGTGTTAGATATGTGTAGGTTATACGCGAATTAGTTGTACCTAAACCTGAACTATACTAGTAACCATAATAGGACATGGTTGACTAGCATACCTAACCAAGTAAACTGTCTGCCGAGCAAACCAAGGTGAGTTCACAACTTTTACTAAAAGCATGCGTTCCAGGTGGTTGGGAAACGGAACTGAAAACAACGCCATCTCCTTGGGTGGGATACAAACAACGCTATCTCCTTGTGAGGGATACAATCTACTTTTACCCCATCGGTTTGGGTGTAACAATTGACTCCATTAAGAATTGTCCTACACCGAAGACTCCGACCGAAATTCGCCAATTCTTGGGATTGGCAGGGTACTATCGTAGATTCATCAAGGGATTTTCCAAGATTGCTCAACCCCTCACGAGTCTTACCCAGAAGGGTGTTGCTTACAAGTGGAACGAAGCTCAGGAGCATGCGTTTAAGAAGTTGAAGGAGAACCTCTGTAGTGCTCCTATACTTTCCTTACCTGAAGGTACTGACGACTTTATCGTCTACTGCGATGCGTCTATTCAAGGGCTCGGTTGCGTGTTGGTGCAACGCGAGAAAGTTATTGCTTATGCTTCTCGACAACTCAAGATCCACGAACGGAATTACACGAAGCACGATTTGGAACTTGGAGCAGTCGTCTTCGAACTCAATATTTGGAGACACTACTTGTGTCACACCCCAACCGATGGCGGAATCATCGGGGTGCGGCACTAGGCGAATCAGATTGCTCAAGAGAATCCATAACAACTATATTGCGATAACATTTAATACATTCGTTATCCCATACTAACAAATAATACAAACACATAAGTTATCACAGATTTCTTGTCCTCCCGAACAATACAAATCCGACAACCTAGATTTTTGTTGAGTTTCTAGACTTCCTAGCTTGATTTGAAATAGCCTGCGATCTAACCTGCAACATACGTTAAAATATTTGTCAATACAAAAGTATTGGCGAGTATACAGGTTTGATATGTATAGCGTAATAGAGTAAAAGATGTTGCGAATTTCCACATGCATAAACGTAACACACGACATATATACTCACAAGACTGATACTACCAACTAAGTCCTCGATGCTCGAATATGCTATGGCAAACTAGACCCCGTCGGGCGCCGTAGTACTATACTAGTCGTGGTGGGACGTCGCGAGTATAAGCCCTAGCACATATGCAACTAGCATCACGTATATCTATGCATAACAGTTATTCGCAAGTGATAATTCGATTGATTGATTAATTCATTGGATAGGTTTGATTTGTTAGGAATGTATGTTACACCCAAAATACGATTAAAAAGGGTTCAAGTATACTCACAGTGCGCGTTTAGCGAGAATACAACTTGATTGGATCGGTTGCGAGTTCGTCTGCGTTGAACATTGAGTGGTATTGTAAATGATGCACGATCAAGCGGGAATAGCGTCAAAATGTCAGGTATCCGGTCGGATGGTGCTCATCCGGTCGGATGACATGTTGATTGGGTCGGATGGCTGTCATCCGGTCGGATGACAGGCTATCCGGTCGGATAACGTGTTGATTGGGTTGTACTGCTGTCATCCGTTCGGATGACATGTTATCCGATCGGATGACATGTTTTCTGATCGGATGACATGTGGTCCGTTCGGAAGACATGTGGTCCGTTCGGATGACATGTGGTCCGTTCGGATGACACGTCCATTTTAACGTTCCGATCAACTGTCTTCGAGTGTTTTTGGAAGGAATACATGCGGTTTTACTAGAGCAGTGTAATTTCGTATTAACAATTGAAACTCCATCAGTTCCGACCCGTTCTAACGGCCGGGAATCACCCCGTTCCATCAGATCTGGCCGTTCTTGACGGTTTCTCATGTTTAATTCCGAAATCGTTCAGTTCTTGATTAAATACATAGGTTTTTAGGTGAGATTGTTGTAAAAACATGTGGAAATCACCCAGATCTGAGTCGTTTATGGTGGGATGAGGTCACACTTTGAAGTTCATATGAACTCTTGGTGATATCACCTTGAAACACCTCAAATTAGTAGATTTCACGGTTAAAAATTGAGTTTTAAAAGACAGAATGATGTAGAATTGAGTGTAGATCATAGAAGTTCAAGTTCTAGGTTGAAATCTTACCAGAATCGCGAGGAATCGAGAGAAAAGGGTCCTAGAGCGTGCTTGGTCGAGTGGGAGCTGTCACATCACTGTTTAAGTGATGTGACGTGCTATTTATAGGCAACAGAGAAGGCTGAAAAGATGTTGGGTCGGATGGCCCATCCGTTCGGATGGCTATCCGTTCGGATGGCCGGTCCGTTCGGATGGCCACTCCGGCGCGGGGAACTTCTCCGTTTTTCGAGTGTTGCGATTGTTTTTGGAGTACGCGCTTTCTATAGTTAATTTTATATTATTATTATATATGTATATATATCACTAGGGGTCGTATTTACGTATCTGCATTCCAAAGTTTCGATATACAATCGGTTTTCGTTTCGAGTGAGCGATTATTAGTGACGTTTCACGGCCATCAAGGAGGGTAGTATAGGTCCTTTCTCGATGACGTCGTGAACGTTATGGTGTGTTGTGCCACAATGACTGATGGGGTACCACTCGCTCGTATTGTCATCATCGTCACGACGACTGGAGCTATAACACTCACCCGAGAGTCTTTGTTAGCGTTAATTGTCTGCGTTTCGACACATCACGGCCACCGAGGAGGGTAGAATAGGTCCTCACTCAATGTCATCGTGAGTGTTAGTGTTTGCGATGTGATGTAGTGATAATGTATTGCGAAAATATGCGATTATCCTTTGAATAGCGATGTATGCGATATAGTTACATTATGATCCGAATCTCTGGTGCTAGGCGTAACGAGTATATCGAGTAGTAACAACGCACAAAAGTGCGGGTTGTTACAGCTTGTACGGTACCAAGTGCATGATTTACACCGATCACAATAGTCTCCAGCATATATTGGACCAGAAGGAGTTGAACATGCGGCAGCGCAGATGGGTTGAACTCCTTAACAATTACGAATGCGCGATCAAGTATCATCCAGTCAAGGCTAATGTTGTAGCTGATGCCCTCAGCATGAAAGAGACCAAACCTAAGCGTGTTCGTGCTTTAGAGCTTACTATTCACTCGAACCTTCCTAATCAGATCCGAAACGCTCAAGTTAAAGCACTAAAGGCGGAAAACCTCCCAGCTGATACCATGTGGGGCATGGAGAAACAACTCGAACTTAAAGACGACGGTATTCACTACTTCATGGATCGTATTTGGGTTCCATCCTACGGAAATCACGGAGAACTTGTGATGGACGAAGCACACAAGTCTCGCTACTCAATACATCCTGGTTCTGACAAGATGTATCATGATCTTAAAACTCTGTATTGGTGGCCTAACATGAAATACATTATTGCTAAGTACGTTAGCAAATGTTTGACTTGTGCTAGAGTTAAGATCGAATACCAGAAGCCGCCGGGCTTACTACAACAACTAGAGTTGCCAACCTGGAAATGGGAACAAATTTCCATGGATTTCGTTACTGGCTTACCAAGATCACAAAGCGGAAATGATACCATCTGGGTTATCGTAGACCGATTAACCAAGTCTGCTCACTTCTTCACGATCAAAGGAACTGGCAAGTTTTCAAAACTTTTTGCCATCTACTTGAAGGAAGTACTTGCTAGGCACAGAGTGCTAACCTCCATTATCTCTGATCATGACCCTCATTTCACCTCCGAATTATGGCAGGCTATGCACAAATCTTTTGGCTCACAGTTAGACATTAGCAGTGCTTATCACCCACAAACGGATGGTCAGAATGAACGAACCATCCAAACGCTCGAAGACATGCTGCGAGCATGTGTCATTGATTTTGGAAACGGGTGGGAACGACATCTACCGCTTGTAGAATTTTCTTACAACAACAGCTACCACACTAGCATTCAGGCAGCACCATTCCAGGCATTGTATGGTCGTAAATGACGTTCACCTTTGTGCTGGGCGGAAGTTGGCGAGAGCCAAGTTACCGGCCCAGAACTTGTACTTGACACTACAGATATGATTGCCCAGATCAGAAAACGCATGGCGGCAGCTCAAGACTGTCAGAAAAGCTAAGCTGATAAGCGTAGGAAACCTCTAGAATTCCAGGTCGGGGCCGGGTTCTACTTAAAGTCTCAACCTGGAAGGGTGTCGTACGTTTTGGCAAACGGGGCAAGCTTAATCCGCGATACGTTGGACCATTTGAAATTACCGAGAGGATCGGTAAGGTAGCTTACAGATTGAACCTGCCTGAAGAGCTAAGTGCAGTGCACAACGTCTTTCACGTGTCTAATCTGAATAAGTGTCTGTCAGATGAAACACTCGTTGTTCCTTTTAAGGAACTCACAATTGATGATCAACTATGTTTTGTTGAGGAACCGGTTGAGATCTTGGATCGAGAGACCAAGACCCTCAAACGTAGCAAGATACCTATCGTACAAGTTTGTTGGAACTCGTGCCATGGCCAAGAGTTTACCTGGGAACGGGAAGACCAGATGAGGCACAAGTATCCCCAACTATTTGTAAATGAAACTCCCAGCACGGAAGCTACAGCGGAATTTCAGAACGTAATTCCAAACTAACGGGGGGACGATGTGACACCCCGCGAAAACATTTCATCACACTAACTTGTCAGTGGTTGCGCTCTAACTTTCGGGATGAAAGTTCTCAATACTTGGGGATAATGTGACACTCCGGGTTTTCCCGAGCAACCTTATTATATAATATCGTTATATGTAAGTTATTAAATGAAAATCTATGATTTTATGATTCTGTTATGATTATTATATGTGGACTATATGTTCTTAATACATGAACCAAAACCACAAGGTTCCGACTCGAGGCAACCCGGTCTCGACTCGGGATCTGTTGAACCGAAACAGCCAGGCTACACACTCACTGGATCTGGCCCTAAACTCTGATCAAGCTAACTCGAGACCCTTAGGGTGCACCATTTTGGAAGGATATAAAACCCTTATCCAAGCTGACATTCCCCTATTTTGGGCATTCAATAATCAGCACAAATCCCCAAATACATTCCCTTCTCTCTCTCCTACCCTCTCTCTCTAAGAAACCCTAAAAACACTCATACCTCCTAACTTCTCGGAAGCAAGCGACAACCATCTTTCTGGGCATTTCAGCTGCATCATCCTTCGCAGTAGGAGCAGCTAGTGGTGGTTGCTAATCAAGAACTCTATTTCCACACACTCTTTACTTACACTCAATAGATCCAGTTAGTGTTTCATGACTACTTGATGCTTATGTATGATGAAGTGTTTACTTGTTTGATTGTTAGTTATACCTATCCTTTATGTTGATGTGCAAACCGTGTGGGCATAAGGACTGATCAATGAAGCTGATTTGTGTTAAATAGAGAAGGACAAATATGGTTGGATGATGGTATGCATAATAATCATGATATATAGGTTATGTGTATGCATGTTCCTATTTCCGTGAGAATGTATGTTATGTGTTGATGAACATATGATTCTTGTGAAATGGTTCTTGGCCTGTTTTGAGTGATGGTTTATGCTAGTGTTATGGTAATAACGTGGTGTCTAGTCATACATGCTAGTATGTTCCGATGAAACAAGGTTAGGAGATATTTTGTTAGATTTGTTTTGGAATAAAGGATGAAAACCTTGATGAACTGTTTGAATGTTCTAAAGATATTCGAAATAATATGCCTTTGATCTAGATTGTGAATGCACGGTACATGAAAACGTGTTAATGAAATTTGATTGGATAGTACATGATTATGAAATCTGATTGGATAGTACTATTCCAAGAATTCTAGAAGCACCTGCATAGTTTGCGAGTCGAGACCATCGCTTGATAACTCGAAACCAGACAAGACGCTTCAAGAGTCGAGAACAGTGGTTTCGACTCGAGACCACCCATCAGTGGCTTCATCAGTGGTTGAGAGTCGAGAACAGTGGTTTCGACTCGAGACCACCCATCAGTGGCTTCATCAGTGGTTGTGAGTCGAGATTAGTGGTTTCGACTCAAGACTACCCATTAGTGGCTTCAACAGCGGTTTCGACTCGAGACCAGTGGTTTCGACTGGACTGATCGATTTAGTTATTGGGCCGCACTATGTGATGACATGTTTTGGAGTGTGTGTTATTGTTGTTGTTTAACTATTCGTATGTTAGGACAGGCCCAATAACGTATAGGCTGCTAGTATAACATGCATGCTATGTGTTAGATATGTGTAGGATATACGCGAATTAGTTGTACCTAAACCTGACCTATACCGGTAACCATAATAGGATGTGGTTGACTAGCATACCTGACCAAGTAAACTGTCTGCCGAGCAAACCAAGGTTAGTTCTCAACATTTACTAAAAGCATGCGTTCCAGGTGTTTGGGAAACGGAACTGAAAACAACGCCATTTCCTTGTGTGGGATACAAACAACGCTATCTCCTTGTGAGGGATACAATCTACTTTTCTCTCCTTGTGAGGGACGCTCAGTTAATTACTATTTATATTAGATGCAACAAGCGGACTAAACGAAACTCTATTATGGAAGTCCCCACTTAGTATACCGATTAGTCACCTGGCCTGGCGAACGGGCTATTAGTTGATAGCGCTATTAGGTCTCACCAACCACCACTACAAAAAAAAATGCCATCTAGTGGCATGCAAAAAGTGCCACGGAAAAACAAGAAAGTGCCACTAAAAAACCTTGTAAGAATGGGTGGCACACAAAAAAAGTGTCACAAGAAGCGCTGACGCTAAAGCCTTCTAGTGGCACTTTTTCAATGTGTCGCACAAAGTTTTTAGGCTTTCAGTGGCACTTTCTTATCTGCCAGTACAAACTTTTGAGCTTTTAGTGGCACATATTTTTTGCCACAAAAATCACATCAAATTAAATGCCATTGATGTTTATCATATTAATTTTAATTAATTACAATTATCATTTATTTACATTAAAAAATAAAAACAAAATTGTAAAATGTAGAAATCATAAAATAATCACTTCAATTAAAAGTTCAATCAATCTTCCAAAGATTCCAAATGTCTAATAAGTGTCGATCTAAGTCTAATGATCAAATATATAACCCAAATAAACTAACAAGTGTATGAATAAAAACTCAAAACTTAATTGTGTTCATGAATCTCTTTCACAATCTTCATGCGAGTTAAATAATCATCTTCAACAATTTTCTTGGCAATAGGTTCAAATGCAGCGCCATTCTGCATGGAATACTTAGTGATGCCAACGATTGAACCAAGATTTCACTCAATATATGGATGTCTCGATTTCAACAAGTGTCACAATTTTCCAGTTGTCACCGGCATTTGCTTTGCTTTAGAAATAGAACAGATAAAAATAATAAGTTAATATCAAAATTAAAAAAAAGAGGAATGAAATTATGAAAGAGCTACTCCATTACCAATTTCAATAAGAACTTTGTTTGGCAATATATGACCGGTACTTTCATCTTCTGAACGAGCAATAACATCTCTCCACTCACAAAGTCCCTGTATTCCAAAAGAAAAAGCCCTCAAATATATTATTTAATATATCTTTAACAGAGAAAATAAAAAGCAGTGAGTTACTGCAACAATCGCAAGTTGCTGGCCGTTGAGATCAGCATCATACAACTTGAATCAGCAAAAATAAGTGACGTCGTAAAACAATTTCAAAATTGGAATCTCAGAACGTATCACAATCACAAACATAAACAGAATTTACCCATATATGTTTAGATATGAGTTCTCAGTCAGAATCTCTTTCTGCTAGAGCTGCATACAGAGATCATAACTGCGTTGGTATGTCACACCCTGGCTTTTGCGAAAGCGTGGGTTTATTTTGGTGTGACTTCTTAATACCATAGCACAATCATAACAATACTATATGAATTAAAACACATGATAGTCATCCATTCATTTAGTTTTAAAAGTTACCACAACAACTTTGTTTTAAAAGTCGACACGTGAAACCAAATACAATCATGACATAATTAAAAACATGTTCATACGACACGACAAAAGACTTGACTAGAAATACGGTTTAAGACGTGTAACCCGTCCAGGCAAGGGTCACCCCTCCTAAACCTAGACGACATCATTATTCCCTATGCAGCTTGACGTGATTGCATAACTTGCCAGATCCATTAATTTCCTGAAATACATGTAGTTTGAAAAATCAACAAAAGTTGAGCGAGTTCATGTAAAAGTGATTATGTATAAACCTTTGTAGTATGTCTGTATGTATGAAAATCCCTGGTATGTAGCAATTAAGGAAAAAGATATCACCATTGTGTTGCAAAGCCAATGATATGTGTGAAGTGATGCAGGAAGACTCAAACCTAGCAGATTTTGGCGTCTGGCTCATAGTCACTTCATGGTCCACTCAGCGGACTCAGGAGTGGGGCTCGCTACACCCAAATAGATCTATCACTCATGACCATCGGTCCTACAACGAGGATTAATGGCCTCAAGTACCACCTACCCACTCACATGATCTAAGTTGTATACCCTCCTTAAGCTAACCATACCATGAATAAAAGTTTCTGTAATTACTGTAACATGTATTCCACCCCCGAAGTATAAAAACTGAAAACAGTTAAGAGAAAAGGGGGACATGAACTCACAGAAGTGTGTATCCTGAAACGTCAATCTCCAACTCAATCTGCTGCGTGAAGACCTACACGTACTAATGCCTATTAGACGGATGGCCGTGCCTTGGCTTAGGGTTTAACGTTTTGGAAAAAATAGTTTGGCAACTATTTCGTATTCACACTTCTTATTTATTTTATAAGTATATTCCTTCCCAAGGATGGGAGATTTTATACATGTACAATTCTAATTCCAAAAAATATATTTTAGAGTAAACTGCCATTTTGGTCCCTGTGGTTTGGGCACTTTTGCCATTTTAGTCTAAATCTCAAACTTTTTACATCTGGGTCCCTGTGGTTTGCATTTTGTTGCCATTTTGGTCCAAAATTCAAAAACCCCATTTTTTTTACTGTTGCAACCTCCTATTTTGTCTTTTAGTTCAGGGGCATTTTGGTCATTTTGCTTTTCATTTTACATTTTCTTAATTAACATCACCCCCAAATAAATCATCATCATCATCATCATCCCCAAATAACTGACTCTCTCTCTTCTCTCTCTAAATCGATCAGTTAACTGAGACCTAAATCGATCATCATAATCCAGCGTCGTCCCACCTGAGCACCACTCCGGCGTCGTCCCTACCGAAACTCAGATCCACCATCGTCATCGTCATCTCTGCGTTCCTCTCTCTCTCTCATGGTTCTCCCTCGTTCGGCTCTCTCTTTCCTATTTCTCTCTCTCTCTCTTTTTCTAGTGCAGAATGGTGGTGGGGGGATAGATCTCCGAGGAGGAACTACGGCGGCGACATAGATCTCCTACATTGGAATGTTGTTTGAAGAGATAGAACGGTGGTGGTGGTGGTGGCAGGTGGTGGTGCTTGGCGAGATGGTGATGACGTGTGTCTGATCCACCATCGTCATCGTCATCTCTGCATCTGCTATGATTTATGCAAGGTTAGTTGAATCTGTGTTGGATTGGTTTTTGTTACTTGAATCTGTGCTTTTTAATCATTAACTTGAACCCCCTGCATCTGCTATGATTTATCCTCGACCCGATGAGTTGCAGGTGGTTTTTGTTTTTGTTTTTGCTCCACATGATATGTGCTCCACTCCCGCATCTCCACTCCCGGATTGAGTTGCAGTTGGTTTTTGTTTTTGTTTTTGTTTTTGCTGCATCCGCATCTCCCAACTTTGTTACTTGAATCTGTGTTGCATCTGGGTCGAGGATGAAAGAGAGAGAGAGAGAGGAGAGAGACAAATTACATTATTTATGTTTAATCATAAATAGAAAAAGATTTAATTAATATTTAGTTATAATAATTCTAAAATGACCAAAATAACCCTAAAGGTAAGGAAAAAACAGGGGGTTTTAATTTGGGGATTCTGGTCAAATTTCACTTTTGGACAAAAATGGCAACAAAATGCAAACCACAGGGACCCAGATGTAAAAAGTTTGAGATTTGGACTAAAAAGGCAAAAGTGCCCAAACCACAGGGACCAAAATGGCAGTTTACTCTATATTTTAACTCCCACTTACAAAATATATTTAATTTACGTGTCGAAAACATCTTAATTACAAAATATACATATTTCTCCCAAAATATTATGTTTCACCTCATACCTTTTCTAAAATAATACTTCATCAAAATATACGTATGAGAGTATGCTCCGAAATATACATAAGTTACGTTTTAGCGTGTCGTAAATCAACAATACTTGTGTAACTTCAATATTTATTTTGTGAGAGCGTTGGTATTATTTTGGAATCGTAATTTCAAGGTAATTTCAAGTTATATTATTTTTACCCTAAAAATAATATATCTAATGCACAGAATAACAAACAATCCCACAAGCGTTTTATTATAAAATATATATATTCTAAATATATATTTATCAAATTTTATTTACGAAAATCAACCTCCGGCACTTTAATATTTTTGTAACAAAAATCAAGGCGAAGTTTATTTTGAAAATAAAGTTAAAAATATATTTGTAAATACTTGTTAGAAAAATATTTCTAAGTGTTGAAATTCTGGAAAAATTTCGCCAGAGTTTTATTTGTAAATGGAGGCGTCCACGCTTACTAGCGTATCATTTTCTTTTGTAAAATCATTCAATCAACAATACCCAATTTCTAATCATCAATCTTGACAAAAATAAGCATAAATCATAACCTTATGAACTTGAAATATTTATAAAAGCAAGTAGTAACTTACTAGCATAATCAGTGAATCTTGTTACCTTTAAAAATGTGATTAGTTTCTTACAAACTATATTTTTAAAGAGTTTGAACATTTACAACTTCTAGTAATATTTTCTAAAAATATTTCTTTGTAAAATTTTCTTGTTACACAAGTGTTTATACACTTGTTTACTTACTAAAAATGTGTTTAGTTCATACAAGATCCAAGTTTTAACAAAACTAATATCTTTCACTTGGTTCTTTCAAAAAACCACTCATAGATCTTTAGATCTACAAGTTTACAACTAATTTTGATCTTTATTTTTCAAGAAACATGTATGTAATCAAGTTCATAACTTATGTGTGGATGACTTCATCATCCTACACATTTTTAACCTTCACATCTTGCAAGTTCATGTCTTTAAACATGATCTAGCAAGCCTAGGTGATGAACCATAACATTTTTTACTAACAAACAACATCAACAAACATAACAACATAAGAACAACATGATTTCAACATCACTTTAACCATACTTCATCTTTAGTTAGATTATACTTCAAGACTTTGTTTATGTTCTTTAGAGTTCTTATATTTTCACCATGCTTTTCACTATTAACCAACAAAAATATGAACAAGATGAAGATCTAAGGCACTTACTACTAGCACAAGGCTAGGGGAGTTTCAAAGCGTAAAAGTGATCGATAAAAGAAAACGAGAGAGGGCCTTGAGCTTCCGAGTACACCAAGCTTACTTGTTCGGTCTCTAGCACCCTTGGATATGTATGGATTGCTTGAAAAGGACTTGAAGGTGGTGGTATGGTGGTGGTTGGTCTTCGGCCGAACACAAGCAAGGAGGAAGAGAAAATGGAGTTTGTTGTTTGAAGTTTGTGAATGAAATGGGCGTAACCTTTGTGCCTTCTTATAATCTAATTTTCACCATTAACCATTGAATATAGTGTTTCATTATCCACTAACATCTTCCAATAAAAAAAAAGAAAAGAATTCGTGGGGGGGTGTCCCCATGTAACCGGTTCGAAAAAAAAAGGGGGTATGGGGTTGGGTTTCAATGGGTGTTTACTAATCTAGTTAGGATTTAAAGGTTAAGTTGGTGTGTTATGATGTGTAACATAATATAAGGTGTGTTAGGGTGTTCGGGGACCCTAACTAGCTCAGAAAAATAAAAACAATATATTTGACAATATTTTTGTGTTCCGGGTAAAGTCCGTTTGTTCGGTTGGGTGTTGTCCGTTAAAGTGCTAAATTAATCCATAAAGTGTATTTTATGTTACTTTTAGTGACACATTTAATTCCCAACACTTTGGAAAGTATCTAGGACTATTTTGCCAAGTTTTTGCACTTTACTAGCATTATTAAATGCTGAATTTTTGTTATTTAGTCCAGAATTCTGCATTTAAGGTGTGTTTTAGGCACTTCTGGGCACTATAACTATCACCTAGTGACGCAGTTTTATGGTCCTCACTTCCCTACACTCCCTACTAGTGTAGTATTCTATCCCTGGCTCATACTGGCCTCAAAAACATTGTTTGTCTAGGTGCTGGCATTGTCAGCATGTCTCTGGGTTATCCGCTCACTGTGCTAACTGTGCTTTGTGCATCATGGTTGTCACTAATGGTTGTATGTAATGAATGGAGTGACAGCATGGAATGTGATGCATATGTATGTATGTAACAGAATTCAGTAAGCAGTTAAATCAACAGTTGTATTCAAGCACATTCATTAAGCACAAAGTAAGAATTAATTAATTGTACGGATACCTGTAATTTTGAGGGTTGTCACATTCTCCCCCCGTTAAGAAAATTTTGTCCCGAAATTTAGGTTCTGCTTCTATTTGCAGGGGTCTTGGGAAATCTGTTGGTTCATACGTTTGTCGACTTCGTCTTGTATCGAGTCATGTAATAGAATAGATGAAACAAATCACACAGTTCAAGATTAACAGGATACAGAGGTGAACAAGCCACTTCAAACGAAGTGGTCAGTTCAAACGAAGTGGCCAGTTCAAACGAAGTGGCCAATTCAAACGAAGTGGCCAGTTCGTATGAACTGGAGATGCTTGTTCAAACGAAGTGGAGTTAGTATAAATAGTGGACTTGCTGTTTTCATTTGTAACTTGGTCATTCCGGTAGCGAAGCTCTGCCGAAGTATCTCCAGGTCTGTAATCATCATCGAATCAATACAAGAGATAGTTAAAGTGATTCTCGTGTGTTTGTAGCTGAAATAACTCTGATACGTTTGTTTCCGCCTCTCGTATTGGACGAGATCTCTTCCGAACGACTCGTTTGGTCGTGCAAACGATCCTACAAGTGGTATCAGAGCTCAGGAGAAAGAGCTCTTGATATTTCAGCCGTTATTCGCCGATAATTTCTGCTTCTACATCTTTCTGTCACGTTTTTTCAAACTAAAACAAAATTTTCTGGTTAAAATGGTTTATTTTTGTAGTATATCGTGCGAAACAGTGGTTTAGATTATATGTGAAAGTTTCAGACCTTAAAACAGATTAAATCTTGATCAATTTTACGAGAATTTGGCCAGTTCGTTTGAAAGTTTGTCCAACTCGCATGAACTGAATTTTCAATCCTAGATCTAGAACGATTCTGTGGACGATATTGAACGGAAAACATCTCATTATGATCGAAAGTATTAAAGAACAATCCTAGAGTATCATTTTTACCAAAATATGTCCGTAAG
The DNA here is from genome assembly GCA_030545235.1 of Helianthus tuberosus. NCBI lineage: Eukaryota > Viridiplantae > Streptophyta > Magnoliopsida > Asterales > Asteraceae > Helianthus > Helianthus tuberosus. The sequence goes on along the minus strand of CM060420.1, from coordinate 20,898,038 downwards.
TTCATCATAAAGGTCAGATCGTATGAAGTGATTACCCAGGTTGTTTGAGATTACCCAGGTCGTTTGAGATTTTGACCCCAGTTCGCACGTAGTGGATTCAGGTCGTTTGAAAATATTCCGTTCGTTTGAGAATTTGCATCCAGTTCGTCTGAAAGTCATACGAAGTCGTCTGAATCACAGTTCGTCTGAAATTGTCAGTCCATTTGAAAGCTTTTCAGATTCAATTCGTTTGTTCTTCGTTCAGGTCGTCTGAAACAGTTGACCAGGTCGTTTATATAATCACAGTTCGTCTGAGGTTGTTTAGTTCGTTTGAAAGGTTCTATTGAATAAAAAAAAAAGGTTGTCGGCCACATAACATCATTACATGTGATAATTTCAGTTCACTATTGTTGGGTCAAATTGGAGAATGATGTTATCAATTATGACGGCTTTAGTTTAGCATTTCATTGTTTATATTATGTGGCGTTTTTAGTTATTTTAGTCGTATGTTTTAGCGTTTTTATTGGTTCTCCAAGCAAGAGGCGGCTTGCTTGGAGGACAAGGCTCAAGGGACTATATATAGAGTACTAGTCACTACTTGTAAGGTGTGCATTTGTGAGCCACCACCCCGGGGGAGCTCACCCGGGGTGGATGATAATCTTGTAATTTGTCTAGTCACATTCAATGAAAAATATCTTCCTTCAATCTTATCTTTATCTATCTTTCTATTGTTTATCTTTGTTCTTGGCACAAAATAACCCGTCTCATTATTTTTACCGAACCGAAACTGAAATCGGATCGTTACGGGACTATCAACTATATGTGTTGGTCCAATAGAATAAGAGGTAGTAATCTGTTTACATCAGTCCATGTGATCATGCAACTCTCGGCTCATCATTCAAGATAATATCAATATTGCATGTGAAGTGATTAAAGAGATTTGCAGTCCGTCCAATCATATTAGTTTGACAGATTATATTGGCAGCTCAAGTAAATTGACTTGATAAACAAAAGTGTCGGCCACTAAATTTTGAGGTCCTATTAGAATTGTGAAAGACTTTGAAGTTGTCGACTAGTTATTTTAAGTGTCCTTGTGCATGAGATCAGTATTATTAATGCAGCCCATGTGATTGGTCTATGTCATCGGCCAAATAGTTTGAATCCATTGTGGCAGCTTTCATTAAAGTGTCTTGGTCAATAGAATTTATTTGGTAACATCAAGTGTTTCGACATCATTAATCACCATTGGAGCTCGGTTCAATTATATTTCAAAGGCCCAATCGAGAAGCCCAATTAATAATTGAAGTATAAAGTTGTGTCCATTCAAAGTTCATTTTACATAGTTCACTCGATTAAATTCATTCTTTCAGAGAGTTCAACGAGTCCGCAAATCTTCGACACGAGTCTTAGATTGATTTCACCAGGATTCAGTTCGTTTAAACTGATTAGTTGTTTTCGTGTATCTCCACGTGTTTCCCGAAGTATATCAAATTTTCCGAAGACATGGAAGAGGAATTCTACAATGCGTTTGCCACGCCAGTCGCTCCCGTTACAGCTGCTGAAACATTGTACAGTGAAAATGAGACGGGAACTCATCAGAAACCGCCAAAACTGATGTACATTGAAGATTTTCAGGGATGGAAAAATCGATTTGAGAACTGGGTGCAAGCTTACAAGTTTGATGCATGGTGTTCGTTGGAGAAAGACTATGAGAAACCGAAAAACGAACGTGGACTTGAAAAAGGTTTCAGTGACTTTACGGAAGTTGACAAATTGAAGTATACTAGTGAGAAAATGATGATCAGTATTCTTCAACAGGCAATTACAGAAGATATATTTGTTTTGCTTCAACATGGTAATACAGCTAAGTCAATTTGGGAAGCATTGATTCAGAAATTCAAAGGAAGCGCAGATATGATTAAAAAGAAAAAGACATTATTGAAGAAGTCGTTTGATATGTTTTCAGCTTTCGACCATGAAACTACAAAGCATACCATTGATAGATATTGTCATCTAGTCTTGGAAATGAAAAGATTTAACATTGAGAAAGATGATGATGAGTGGGTCGATAAACTAGCTGAAGCACTACCACAACAAAAGTGGGGAACTTATTTGATGATTTTAAAACATACAAGAAAGTCTGAGAATATGAATCTGGCACAATTCATTCAAAAGATTGAAGAGCAGGAGCTGGATATTCAGAAAACTGCTATAATGACGAATCCAAATGCCAAACAAGATGTGAGTTTGTATTATCGAGGAAACAAGTTTGAGGCTACTCCTAGTCCTAGCCCGAAGATTCAAACTGGTTTTAGTGCTGATAGTTCGTCTGGAACAAAGAATAGTAATGTAACTCAAAGTGGTGGATATTCTTCATCATTCTCGAGTTTTGATCCAAACAGCACAACATCAAGTTCTAAACGACAAAACTCAACAAACCTTCAGTGCAATGTTACTTTAAACATTCAAAATGGTCAGAATCTGTCTCCGGAAGTTTCCAAGCAACACATGGCATCACTGGTTGCTATGTTAGAATCTTACGAAAGTTTGATCGGTGGGAAGATTGGTAATCTGATGCTTACCAAAGAGGATTATGACCAAATTGATGCTGAAGAACTTGAACTGATGGATATAAAATGGTGTTTAGCGAGTGCTTGGAGAAGAGCTGAAAAGTTTCAAGAAATTACAGGTAGAGATGAATTTCGAGGAATGGCTACTTCTCAACTGGGTTTTGACAAATCGAAAGTTACCTGTTTCCGTTGCAAAGGAAAAGGACATTTTAAAGGAGAGTGCAAAAGCAAAGAAGCAACCGGGAATCAAGAAAAGAACAACTATTATCAGAAATCAATTTTTCATCAGATTGCTCAACAACCACAAACTGCACATGCTCATGCTATTGAAGATGGAAAGAAGAAAGCTTTACTTATCCATCAAGATGATGAATTTGTTGCTGAAGGATTTAGTTGGGACACATACATACATGGTTCAGCTTGTGTTGCAAGAATTCAGGGTGAAAATGAGACTAATCAGAAAAGAATCCCAATTTTTCCAGATCTTGGAAGTGATGGGGATACCGATGATGAAGAAGAACATCTCAACAGAGCTAGAAAAGGCATTGATCCTGACAGTTTTAATTTCTTCTTTGCAGATAAAATGGAAATGCTAAATCAGAAGAAGATTGCCAGATTAAGGAGAGAGCTGGATGCAGCAAAAATGCAACCTGATGAAAAGACAAAGACAGAAGCTGGAGAAGAAAATGTTGAACCAGTGACTGAGAAAGTAGTTGAGAAAATAGTTGAAGTGGAGAAAGTGGTGGAAAAACTTGTTGAAGTTGAAAAAATAGTTGAAGTTGAAAAATTAGTCGAAGTTGAGAAACTTGTCGAAGTAGAGAAAATCGTCGAAGTAGAAAAGATAGTTGAGGTTGAAAAGATAATTGAAAAGTAGTTGAAGTTGAAAAACTATGTTCGAAGTGTTCAGAATCTTGCAAAGTTTGTGAAGAGAAAGACAAAAAGATTGCTGAATTAGAGAAAATTAAGGAAGATTTACTGTCTGATGTAAAGTATGTAAAGGAGTCGTATGATGTGCTGAACAGGACAGTGGATAGTCTGAAAAAGACGAATACAGAGATTGAAAAGGCGATGGATAAAATGAGTGCAACATTAATGACAAAGCAAAGCGTCATCAATGATTATATTGAAGATTGTGCTAAGCTGAAGAAGGAGCTGGAACTTGAGAAGATTGAGAGTGAAAGGATTAAACGATTACTTTTGAGTTATACTACATGTGATTATTTGATTGATCGTGTTTATCCTACTATTGCAGGTCTTGAAGCTTTCAAGAAGAAAGAAAAAGAAGAGGATACGGGTAAGACACAAAGTGTCAAGTATAACAGATGTCCACCCCCGATCCATGAAAGTTATTCTCCCAGGAATCCAAATGAAGAGCGTCTAAAAAAGGCAGTCAATATCAAGTTAAAGTCTGAAATCATTGATGAATTACCAGACAATATTGATGTTACATTCACAGCGTCTGACACTGATCATGAGTCTGAATTATTAAAAAGAGTGGTCGATCAGGTGTTGGATACGGATGAAGAGTCAAAACCGGAGTCTAAGTCTAAAAGTTCGAGTTCGTCAGAAAAGAGTCCGAGTTCACCAGTTAAAAGGGTTTATAATAAAGAATTCCTATTATCAAAATCTAATTTGAATGACGGATCAATCAAAGTAGCATATACGTTGAATGATTCAGACAAATTATATCCTGATGAAGAATTTCCAATAAGAAGTGTCAAAACTGAAATGATCAAACAGGTTTTCAAATTAACAGAAATTAATATTTCTAAAATAAAAGATTTAAATCTTGCTGAAAAACCTAAAAAATACACTTCAAGAGTTCAACAGAGATTGAACAAGAAAAAGGGTTACGGTTATGGTTCAGGTTATCGAAAGAAACCAAACCACAACAGTAATTTCAAAAAGCAAGGTCTTGGTTTTAATTCTTCAGAAAATTATAAAAATGAGAAAAATTATAAACCAAAAACAACATTTGTTGCAGGAGGAAGTGCTGAAGATGAGCAGAAGAAACCTTTCTGGAAACAGTCCAATCAAGAGTTTCTTGCTGAAGTGAAGAAGAATATGAAGAAATTTGAGCACAGAGTTGAAAGGAGGAAGTGCTTCAAATGTCAACAAGTTGGACATATCGCTTGGAACTGCCAGCAGTCCAACAACACAAAACAGGGAGTTTCTGTTAACTCCACATTGAGAGAAAAATTTGTGGCTAAAAAGAAACAATTAACTGAAAACTCTAACATGTTTGAAAATTCAATTTTTGAAACTGCTGAAAGTTCAAAACGTTTTTACAAAAGAAGAGTTGATTTAAACAAACAAAAATGGGTTGTAAAATCTGAAAGAAGTTCTGACAATGAATCTGATTCCATAAAATCAGAGGAGTCATGTGTTGAGAAAAAGGTTGATAATTCCGTTCCAGAGATGAACGATGAAAATTTTCCACCGTTGAGTGCGGAAAATTTGAAATCGAAAGGTAGAGGTGAGATTTCAGATCAATTTTTTGCTGGTAACAAAGAATTTGATGCAGAAAAGGTGTTTAATAGAAATGTTAAACATATTTTTGGTAAAATGGTTGCAGGAAAAGTGAATGGTGCTAAAGAATTCTACAAATCAAAGTGCTGGTGGGACAGATGTGTTCCAGAATCTCCCAAGGATGGTCAGCCTTGGGGGAAATTATTTCCAAACTAAAAATCTGACTTGCCGGAGCTCCCAGGTTGGTAAGAGTGGAGCAGGTATCGGCATCTTTCTTAGCAAATGATCCTACAAATGGTACAATTGGAAAAGTACAGGTGATATCTTTGAATTGTTATATTTTTATAAGTGTTTATAGTTGGTGAGTAAACATGTAAGTGGTTGAAGAAGGTTATCATTGACAAGTGGTTAATCAAGGTCATTAAGTTGAACTTGATTGGACCATACTTACAAATGGTATTTGATGAACAAAGTGATAAACTCCTAATTTTACAAGTGGTAAAATCAAACAAACTTATTTTCCGGAAAAATCATTTTGATTAAAACAAACTTAAGTGTTTTGAAATCTAAATGAGAAAATAGTTTGTTGTAAGGGGGAGTTCTGATTGTTTATGCCAAGTGGATGGCGAATTGAAGCGATTCGATATCAGTTGTCACTTTATTGTATAGTTTGTTTTCAAATTTCCTAAAATGTGTTTGCATTTTAGGGGGAGTAAAAAATTTTCAGAAAATCCAAAAACATTAGAAAATTTGAAAAAGACAAAAACATGATAAAATCAAAAATGAGTTTTGTTGTACAAAAGAGGAAATGATAGTACATCAGTGGACTGTCACAACATGCTAAAGAATTGGAAAGTTAAATTGTGATAAACGGTCACACTGATGATGTGTCGATAGGTTTTCGCACATTTAGTAGATTTATTCGGGATATAAACCTAAAATTTCAAACTTGTGAAATTCGTGGGGAACACTACTTGGATATATAGGTAACCCCTGAAATCTCGTTTGAAAGGTCTCGTATTCTGATATACTAGGTTTTTTATACTCAATGATGTCTGGGGTATTATTCCGGGACTTCTGCTGAATGGAAGTTCTGACCTAGTCCTTGGATAATACTTTTCGCAAATGCTTGAAACATAGCATAAACCCTCAGCATGCAGATGAAACAATAAAATTGATAGTCGCTGCTGTTGTAGCTAAAAGATCCTCTAAAGGGGACATACCGTAAAGTCGAAGCTGATATCTCTTTGCGTATACGGAAGTATCGACCTGAGATCCCTCGGCCCTCGCATTACCTAATTTATGTACAGATATCATTGTAGTATACACACCTGTAAGACTGAATATTGGGATTCTGGATACGGGAGTATATTCAAGAGGTGGGACACATGAATGAGCTAAGTTCATAAGACATCTAAATCGTATCCTGAGTAAATTGAAATTTGTGTGAGGATTTAAAATGGATCAGTATATCGACAATCAAAGTGAATCGTTTAAAACTTAAAATGTATAAAGTTTAACGGTGTTGGTGATTTGTCTCAAAAACTGATATGATCCTCTTACACAAACTCACAAAAATAGTGTGTGTAAATATTTCTTTACTGCATTTCTTTTATTTCAAAATTCAAAAAGATTTTCGGTGTGTTTTAGCATAAATTTTTTGAAAATTCAAAAAGATTTTAGACAACTAATGTTGAAAAGCTGATTTTCAAAATTCCGAGTGCTGAACATGACGAACAGGTTTGGGAGTGTGTGTGGTGTTGAAAAATGATATTTCTTCAAGTGGTTTATCAAAGATTAACACTGTAAAAATCATTTATTGAGTGTTTAATACCTGCAAGTGAGATTAAATTCGTTAAATTTTAAATTTGTGAAATTTACTTTGAGGTAGAGAATGTGCAGGTTAGCCAGACTACGATCCCTAGTTGATTGAAAGGGGGAGTCTGAAGATGAAAAAGCAAGGTTTCTGATTGGTTAAAGCCAGATGTTGTTATTGCTGATAAGAAAGAGAAGAAAAGAAGATAGAGATTTAGGATGCTTACATTGTCAGATACTTTGGAGAGAGCTTGAAGACTGATCAAGACTGAAGATGTTCTGAAGGCATACCGAAGACTCGTCAACATCCGAGGGTGCATACGTCTGTCGACTTCGTCTTGTATCGAGTCATGTAATAGAATAGATGAAACAAATCACACAGTTCAAGATTAACAGGATACAGAGGTGAACAAGCCAGTTCAAACGAAGTGGCCAGTTCAAACGAAGTGGCCAGTTCGTATGAACTGGAGATGCTTGTTCAAACGAAGTGGAGTTAGTATAAATAGTGGACTTGTTGTTTTCATTTGTAACTTGGTCATTCCGATAGCGAAGCTCTGCCGAAGTATCTCCAGGTCTGTAATCGTCATCGAATCAATACAAGAGAGAGTTAAAGTGATTCTCGTGTGTTTGTAACTGAAATAACTCTGATACGTTTGTTTCCGCCTCTCGTATTGGACGAGATCTCTTCCGAACGACTCGTTTGGTCGTGCAAACGATCCTACAAAATAGATGTTGGTATTTCTCTTTCATACGATCCTCACGTTCTCACGTGAATTCTGGCCCATGGCTTGCATTCCATCGAACTTTGACGAGCTTGACACTACTCCTGCGTGTTTTGTTAACCTTCCAATCCGTAACCTCAACGGGTTCTTCGGTAAAGTGGAGCGTGTCGTCGATATGAACTTCGTCAGCAGGAATGATCACTGTCTCTTGTGTTGGACTCTTTTTCAAATTCGATACATGGAATGTATCGTGAACACCATTAAGTTCAGCAGGTAGGTCCAACTTGTATGCTACAAGCCCAATCCTTTGAAGGATTCTGAAAGGGCCAATGTAACGCGGATTCTACTTCCCACGCTTCCCAAAGCGTGCCACACCCTTCCAGGGTGAAACTTTTAACAAAACCATATCCCCAACTTGAAACTCCAAAGGTTTCCTCCTTTGGTTTGCATAGCCTTTCTGTCTGTCACGAGTCGCCCTGATGCCCTCTCGGATCTGTGCAATCTTGTCTGTCGTCTCTTGGACCAATTCCGGCCTAACCAGCTGTCTATCACCCACATCAGCCCAGCATACCGGTGATCGGCACTTACGTCCATATAGAGCTTCGAACGGTGCGGCTCCAATGCTGGTGTGGTAGCTATTGTTGTACGAAAATTCGACCAATGGTAAGTGATTGTCCCAGCTACCACCTAGGTCCATTACACATGCTCTCAGCATATCTTCCAACGTCTGAATAGTTCATTCACTTTGGCCATCAGTTTGCGGGTGAAATGCAGTACTTAGATTCAACTGTGAGCCAAAAGCCTCTTGGAAGGATTGCCAAATCCTTGATACAAATCTTCCATCCCTATCTGAGAGGATTGAGAGGGGCACTCCATGTCGTGCAACAATCTCTCGCATGTATATTTCAGCAAGTTTACTCGTGTTGTCTTTCTCTTTGATTGGCAAGAAGCGTGCAGACTTTGTTAAACGGTCTACTATTACCCAAATCGTATCGTGGCCCTTGGGCGTCTTTGGCAATTTCGTTATGAAGTCCATTGAAATCTGTTCCCATTTCCATTTGGGTATTTCAGGTTGCCGCAGAAGACCTGAAGGCTTCTGGTACTCGGCCTTAACCTTGGCGCAAGTTAAACATTTGCTAACATATATTGCAACATCGCATTTCATCGCCACCAGTAGAAATCCTTGAGGTCTTGGTACATCTTATCCGCACCGGGATGAATCGAGTACCGAGATTTGTGGGCTTCATCAAAAATAACCTTTCTCAAACCACCAAACAAAGGGACCCAAATTCGTTTCATGAAGCATAAAGTTCCTTCCTCGTTTGGTACCAACTGCCTCTCCATCCCACGGAGGTACTCGTCCTCAATATTCCTTTCTTTCAAAGCTTCTCTCTGCGCGGCACGAATGCGCAACGAGAGGTCCGTCTGGACAATCATTTCCAAATCCCTAACCCTTATGGGCTTAATCCTTTCCTTTTGACTCAGGGCATCGGCGACCACATTCGCCTTCCCTGGGTGATACTTGATTTCGCAATCATAATCATTCAACAGTTCTACCCAGCGCCTTTGCCTCATGTTAAGTTCTTTCTGGTCGAATATGTGCTGCAGGCTCTTGTGATCAGTGAAGATTGTACATCGCGTGCCATACAAATAATGTCGCCAAATTTTCAATGCAAATACCACCGCGCCTAGTTCCAAGTCGTGCGTGGTATAATTTTTCTCATGGACCTTCAACTGGCGAGAAGCATATGCTATAACTTTATGTCTCTGCATCAGCACGCAACCCAAACCTTGACGCGAGGCGTCACAATATACCACGAAGTCGTCCGTTCCTTCGGGTAGCGATAAGATCGGTGTGTCACAAAGTTTGTTTTTCAATAACTGAAACGCTTCTTCTTGTTTGTCACCCCAATCGAACTTCTTGACTTTCTGTGTGAGTGCGGTCAGGTTGACCGATTTTAGAGAAATCCTCAATGAACCTTCGATAATAACCAGCCAAACCTAAGAACTGTCGAATCTCGGTTGGCGTCTTTGGGGTCTCCCAGTCCTTGATTGCCTCGATCTTTGTGAGATCAACATGAATTCCCTTTCCATTAACCACATGTCCAAGAAATTGGACTTCGCGTAGCCAGAACTCGCACTTTGAGAACTTACGTACAACTTCTCCTTTTTAAGTAGCTCTAGAATAGCTCTTAAGTGTTGTTCGTGCTCATCCTTCGTCTTCGAGTATACCAGAATGTCATCAATGAACACGATCACAAACTTATCCAAGTACGGCTTGCAGACTCGGTTCATCAGGTCCATGAAAACTGCCGGTGCGTTTGTCAACCCAAACGGCATAACCAGGAACTCGTAATGTCCATAACAAGTCCTAAAGGCCGTCTTCGGGATACTTTCCTCTTGTATCCTTAGTTGATGATATCCTGATCGAAGATCGATCTTTGAATAGAAACTTGAACCTTGAAGTTGGTCGAACAGGTCATCAATCCTTGGCAAAGGATATTTGTTCTTGATAGTCAACTTATTAAGCTCGCAGTAGTCTGTACACATACGAAAACTACCATCCTTCTTTTTAACAAACAGAACTGGAGCTCCCCAAGGTAAGAAGCTTGGTCTGATAAATCATTTATCCAACAGCTCCTGGAGTTGCGTTGACAACTCCTGCATCTCCGAAGGTGCAAGTCTATAGGGTGCCTTGGCTACAGGCGCGGCGCCTAGAACCAAGTCAATGTGGAACTCGACTTGTCGCTGTGGCGGTAATCCTGGCAAGTCTTTTGGAAAGACTTTAGGGTATTCTCTTATGACCGGAATGTCTTCTATCTTTAGCTCCGCGGCTTCTTTATCCACGATGTGTGCCAAGAATGCAACACATCCCTTCTGTAAACACTTTCTAGCTTTCAGACAGCTAATGATCCTTAGGGGCGCATCACGCTTCTCTCCGTGCACTACGATCGTTTCTTCATCCGTCATAGGGATGCGGATGGTCTTCTCATGACAAACGATCTCGGCTTTGTTGCTTGACAACCAATCCATCCCCACTACCACGTCGAAGCTTCCCAACTCAACTGGTAGTAGGTCTAGCGTAAATTCGTGTCCTCCCAGTTCTATCACGCATCCTCTAATGACTTCACCCGTTTCAACTAGTTTCCCATTCGCCAATTCAATCGAGTATGGAACGTCTAACTTACTAGTGGTCAACCCAAGTATATTCTTAAATTCTAATGATACGAAACTATAATCGACACCAGTATCAAACAGAACAGATGCAAAGCATTGGTTTATAGGGAACGTACCAGTGACAACGTTTGGATCCTGGCGCGCTTCCCTTGCACCAATGTTAAAGACTCTTCCCCGTGCTTGGTTCAGTTTTGGGCATTCCCTCTTAAAGTGCCCAACGTCCCCACAATTAAAACAGCCCGGTCCCTGACCATTACCATTTCCATTTCCACCTTAAGTGTTGTTTTGGTCGCTATTTCCACTCCCAGCTTGGTTTGCAAAATTCCCACGGTTTCCATTTCCTCCATTATTCCCTTGCGGGCGATTTCCATTACCATTCCCATAACCTCGATTACCACCACGCCCAGTACCAGTTCCAGCCCAACAGGTATCCTTCGAGTGGCCGTTCTTCCCACATGACTCACATTTTCTCAATCCGCACTGGCCAGAATGATGGCGCTGGCATGTATCACACTTGGGCAGAGTGCCCATGTAGCCTTTTCCTCTACTTCAACACCGGTTTTGGCCCTAGCCGGTGCATTTGACTCACCCTTCCTGGTCACATTGCTGGTGCCTTGCTTGAAGTTGGAAAATTTCCGTTTGTTTTCACCAGACAATTCAACATGTGTTTCCTTTTTCATCTGATCAGAAACTGAGAACTTATTCAACCTAATGGCCTCCTCAGTAAGCGCCACACTTAGGTCGATGGCTTCCGTGATCGTTGCAGGCTTGGACGTGGTAACCATACTCATTATCTGGGGTGTCAATCCCAGATAAAGCGCTCGACACGTTTAAACTCGGGCGTGACCATATACGGCACTACGTGGGACAAATCGTGAAACCTTTGAACATATTCCGCAATCTTGGGACCTTCCATTCTCAGATGCCAGAAATCAGTCTCTAACTTCTGTATTTCAGCACGCGAGCAGTACTTCTTCCTCATTAACTCTTTTAGCTCAGCCCATGTTAGCGCGTATGCTGCTGCTTCTCCTAAAGTTTGCACTTGCAGATTCCACCACGATAGGGCACCATCCAGAAACAGCCCTGAGATGTAGGTCACTTGTTGCTCGGGAGCGCATTTGCTCATTCTTAGGACAGAGTCTGTCTTTTCAGCCCACCTAACAAACGCAACAGCACCTCCAGTGCCGTTGAAATTCACGGGCTTACAGTCGAGGAATTGCTTGTAGGTGCACCCTGCACATACGTTAGAATTTACAATTGGTATTAGCGGTCGTGCTATAAATATCCAAATGTATGGTAATATGCCTCAAACGAATTAACATTACCATTGGGTGGGTTGTTATTGCCGTTGTTGTTCGAAATACTCCCGCTCGTTCCTGCTTGGTAGGCTGCATACTGTGCTACAGTTACGGCAATTATCCCTTGGAGTTCCGCCTGGGTAGTAGGCATGCATACTTCGCGTCTTGGAGGCATCTTCTAAAAGATGATCATGTTGGTCAGGTCGTAGTAAGTATAATAAATACACATGTACAGTAACATCCATCAAGCACATAACATCTCATGTTATCAATCAAAACATATAACTCAACAAAGCATGTAGTGAGAACGTTGCCATTGAGCTTCATTAATCACGACCACAATATTGTTTTACATGTTTAACAGTATATGACATATCAAAGTAAGATCATGGGGCTACATCACCCCCAAAAGTACAAATCTGTCTACACATATCATATACAAAAAGTGTGATCTCTCAAAAGTCTTCGTAAGCTGGCTCAATCATGACTTTCTCACCAAAATGACCGACCTGCATCAAACCAAAAATATCTATGCTGATGGCGGAGGAGGAGGAGGAGGGAAATGAGAGAAAAGCAAGGGACGCTGGTGCATCCAATCCTCCTCTAAGGCACGACAGACGTGCAGTAAATATGCAATCTGCTGCTCAGATGTCAAGAAACGAACGTCTGAATCAGGGGAAAGCGGACGAGGAGTGTGTGGTGCTGCAAAGGGGGTCTGACAGTGGCAAGGCAGACCTGGAGCTCTCTCTAACTCCTGAATATGACGACTCAGTGCGTCCTGCTATATCTGAAGAGAGATGAGTATGTCCTCTGTAGAGTACCCCACAGGAAATGGGTGGTACGGGTCAGATAATGGCATAGCAGGGGGCGTAGTCCATAAAAATGGCTCGCTCGATGGTATGAAAGATGGTGCAGTGGGTGGTGCAACATGAGGAAACTGTGACAGAAACGGAAAAGATGACGACAGTATGGGTGGAACAGAAACAGGCGGCTGCCTCGATGAACCCTCTCCAGGACGAGGTGGCGGTATATCCTGGAGGAATGTGATGGGGAGATCAGTGCGATGGACGTCAGTGGTGTATCGGTGAAACAGTGGAATATCAGTGGGTGCAGAAACTGGTGCTACGGGAGGTGTGACAGGTAGCACAAATGGTGGGTAATCATTGTCGTCGATCCACCCGTTGAGGGTGTCGGCATAGCGAGGGTCAATGTGAGAAGCAAATGGTGCATGGTCCGCATGCACTGGGGATGAAACAGGTACTACAGGTGCAACAATGGGTGCATCAATAACAGGATCATCCACCACTGGTGGAGTAACAATGGGAAGGTCAGCAATGGGTATCTCATCAACAAGAGGTGCAATGGCCGGTGCACCCATATCTAGCAGTGCAACGGCTGGGGCTTCATCAAGAACAGGGCCATGGTCAACGACTGGCTCTGGTGCTACGACGGGCTCAGGGTCGTCTAGGTCCATATCAAAATCGGCAGGAATGTCAAACAACGGATCAACAGGAGCCACAGGTGCCTCTAAGGGCTGGTCCATATGAATAAACTCGATATCATGATCAGGATCGAAATCTGGGGGAAAAACTGGGTCAAAATAGTCATCGATCTCGTGGTCAAACTCAAACTCGTGTGCCGGACCAGGTGCAGCTGACATCGCTACGTCGGGGTCAGTTTCAGGAAAGTGGTGCTGAACACCCTGGTCGTGCAAAGACGCGGATGCCACATACTCCAACGATTTTGGGACAGGTGAACCAAGAGGGAGCTCCTCTACTGGGGCCTCAGCAATGGGAAGGATAGCATCAACATCGATCGGGGCCCCGCCCTCATAGTCGTCCTCAGGGGGACCCTCCTCGAATAGATCAATGTCGTCATCAGATACGACATCGAGTGGCACATCCACCCTGGGGAAAGCAGCAAGCGGAACTGGAGCAGGGATCACCACAAGAGGTAGATCCCCAGCAGGAATGCCATCAGCAGGCTCAACTCCGATGTCTGGCAGCGCGAACGGCTGAAAATCATCGTCATCTGTACTCGTGGTGTTGGACGTGTAGACGTCTCCATCTGACGGTATCTCATCGTCTGACACAACTGCCATGGGGTCCACTGTGTCCGATACTCCTGTGTCGGAAGAAGAAACCATGGTGTCTGTAACGCAACCACACATATGCACAAATATCAACATGAAATCAAATAAACACGTAAGTCACAATAAAACAAACAAATAGTTCTCCTAGTCTTCCCAGACTACCCCTCCCAGCCTCTCAGACTGAACTTCCTAGCCTCTCAGACTAACTCCCTGGTCTCTAAGACCAGCCTCCAAGTCTCTAAGACTAAATCCCTGGTCTCTATGACCAACCTCCTAGTCTCTACCACTAAACCTCCCCAATCTCTAAGATTGAAACCTTCAGTCTCTAGGACTGAACCTCCCTCAGCCTCTAAGACTGAACCTCCCCAGCCTCTAAGGCTAAACTCCCTCAGTCTCTAAGACTGAACCTCCACAGCCTCTAAGGCTGAACTCCCTCAGTCTCTAAGACTGAACCTCCCCAGCCTCTAAGGCTGAATCCCTCAGTCTCTAAGACTGAAATAATATTTTTGAATAGTGTATTTGTGCCTTTTGTAAAAATGTTTTGTGCCCTGGATCTGGACGTTTAGTGTATACAATGTAAAAATGTTTTCATGAGAGCCCTAATGATCATAGTCTAGACTCGAGAAAGAATCCTAGTTCGCTATGATCGAGGCTCTGATACCAAGCTGTCACACCCTGGCTTTTGCGGAAGCGTGGGTTTATTTTGGTGTGACTTCTTAATACCATAGCACAATCATAACAATACTATATGAATTAAAACACATGATAGTCATCCATTCATTTAGTTTTAAAAGTTACCACAACTTTCTTTTAAAAGTCGACATGTGAAACCAAATACAATCATGACATAAGTAAAAAACATGTTCATACGACACGACAAAAGACTTGACTAGAAATACGGTTTAAGACTTGTAACCCGTCCAGGCAAGGGTCACCCCTCCTAAACCTGGATGACATCATTATTCCCTACGCAGCTTGACGTGATTGCATAACTTGCCAGATCCATTAATTTCCTGAAATACATGTAGTTTGAAAAATCAACAAAAGTTGAGCGAGTTCATGTAAAAGTGAGTATGTATAAACCTTTGTAGTATGTATGTATGTATGTATGAAAATCCCTGGTATGTAGCAATTAAGGAAAAAGAGATCACCATTGGGTTGCAAAGCCAATGATATGTGTGAAGTGATGCCAGGAAGACTCAAACCTAGCAGATTTTGGCGTCGGGCTCATAGTCACTTCATGGTCCACTCAGCGGACTCAGGAGTGGGGCTCGCTACACCCAAATAGATCTATCACTCATGACCCTCGGTCCTACAACGAGGATTAATGGCCTCAAGTACCACCTACCCACTCACATGATCTAAGTAGTATACCCTCTTTAAGCTAACCATACCATGAATAAAAGTGTCTGTAATTACTGTAACATGTATTCCACCCCCGAAGTATAAAAACTGAAA
Source organism: Helianthus tuberosus (assembly GCA_030545235.1). Taxonomy (NCBI): domain Eukaryota; kingdom Viridiplantae; phylum Streptophyta; class Magnoliopsida; order Asterales; family Asteraceae; genus Helianthus; species Helianthus tuberosus. The sequence continues at coordinate 20,882,458 of CM060420.1, read as the reverse complement.
ACAGTTAAGAGAAAAGGGGGACATGAACTCACAGAAGTGTGTACCCTGAAACGTCAATCTCCAACTCAATCTGCTGCGTGACGACCTACACGTACTAATGCCTATTAGACGGATGGTCGTGCCTTGGCTTAGGGTTTAACGTTTTAGAAAAAAATAGTTAGGCAACTATTTCGTATTCACACTTCTTATTTATTTTATAAGTATATTCCTTCCCAAGGATGGGGGATTTTATACATGTACAATTCTAATTCCAAAAAATATATTTTAAGTCCCACTTAGAAAATATATTTAATTTACGTGTCGAAAACATCTTAATTCCAAAATATACATATTTCTCCCAAAATATTATGTTTTACCTCATACCTTTTCCAAAATAATACTTCATCAAAATATACGTATGAGAGTATTTTCCGAAATATACCTAAGTTACGTTTTAGCGTGTCGTAAATCAACAATACTTGTGTAACTTAAATATTTATTTTGTGAGAGCGTTGGTATTATTTTGGAATCGTAATTTCATGGTATTTCTCAAGTTATATTATTTTTACCCTAAAAATAATATATCTAGTGCACAGAATAACAAACAATCACACAAGCGTTTTATTATAAAATATATATATCTAAATATATATTTATCAAATTTTATTTACGAAAATCAACCTCCGACACTTTAATATTTTTGTAACAAAAAATCCTGGCGAAGTTTATTTTGAAAATAAAGTTAAAAATATATTTGTAAATACTTGTTAGAAAAATATTTCTAAGTGTTGAAATTCTGGAAACTTTTCGCCAGAGTTTCCTTTGTAAATGGAGGCGTCCACGCTTACTAGCGTATCATTTTCTTTTGTAAAATCATTCAATCAACAATACCCAATTTCTAATCATCAATCTTGACAAAAATAAGCATAAATCATAACCTTATGAACTTGAAATATTTATAAAAGCAAGTAGTAACTTACTAGCATAATTAGTTAATCTTGTTACCTTTAAAAATGTGATTAGTTTCTTACAAACTATATTTTTAAAGAGTTTGAACATTTACAACTTCTAGTAATATTTTCTAAAAATATTTCTTTGTAAAATTTTCTTGTTACACAAGTGTTTATACACTTGTTTACTTACTAAAAATGTGTTTAGTTCATACAAGATCCAAGATTTAACAAAACTAATATTTTTCACTTGGTTCTTTCGAAAAACCACTCATAGATCTTTAGATCTACAAGTTTACAACTCATTTTGATCTTTATTTTTCAAGAAACATGTATGTAATCAAGTTCATAACTTATGTGTGGATGACTTCATCATCCTACACATTTTTAACCTTCACATCTTGCTAGTTCATGTCTTTAAACATGATCTAGCAAGCCTATGTGATGAACCATAACATTTTTTTACTAACAAACAACATCAACAAACATAACAACATAAGAACAACATGATTTCAACATCACTTTAACCATACTTCATCTTTAGTTAGCTTATACTTCAAGACTTTGTTTATGTTCTTTAGAGTTCTTATATTTTCACCATGCTTTTCACTATTAACCAACAAAAATATGAACAAGATGAAGATCTAAGGCACTTACTACTAGCACAAGGCTAGGGGAGTTTCAAAGCGTAAAAGTGATGGATAAAAGAAAACGAGAGCGGTCCTTGAGCTTCCGAGTACACCAAGCTTACTTGTTCGGTCTCTGGCACCCTTGGATATGTATGGAATGCTTGAAAAGGACTTGAAGGTGGTGGTATGGTGGTGGTTGGTCTTCGGCCGAACACAAGCAAGGAGGAAGAGAAAATGGAGTTTGTTGTTTGAAGTTTGTGAATGAAATGGGTGTAACCTTTGTGCCTTCTTATAATCTAACTTTCACCATTACCCATTGAATATAATGTTTCATTATCCACTAACATCTTCCAATAAAAAAAAGAAAAGAATTTGTGCGGGGGGGGGGGGGGGTGTCCCCATGTAACCGGTTCGAAAAAAGGGGGGGGGGGGGGTATGGGGTTGGGTTTCAATGGGTGTTTACTAATCTAGTTAGGATTTAAAGGTTAAGTTGGTGTGTTATGATGTGTAACATAATATAAGGTGTGTTAGGGTGTTCGGGGACCCTAACTAGCTCAGAAAAATAAAAACAATATGTTTGACAATATTTTTGTGTTCTGGGTAAAGTCCGGTTGTTTGGTTGGGTGTTGTCCGTTAAAGTGCTAAATTAATCCATAAAGTGTCTTTTATGTTACTTTTAGTGACACATTTAATTCCCAACACTTTGGAAAGTATCTAGGACTACTTTGCCAAGTTTTTGCACTTTACTAGCAGTATTAAATGCTAAATTTTTGTTATTTAGTGCAGAATTCTGCATTTAAGGTGTGCTTTAGGCACTTCCGGGCACTATAACTATCACCTAGTGACGCAGTTTATGGTCCTCACTTCCCTACACTCCCTACTAGTGTAGTATTCTATCCCTGGCTCATACTGGCCTCAAAAACATTGTCTGTCTAGGTGCTGGCATTGACAGCATGTCTCTGGGTTTTCCGCTCACTGTGCTAACTGCGCTTTGTGCATCATGGTTGTCACTAATGTTTGTATGTAATGAATGGAGTGACAGCATGGAATGTGATGCATATGTATGTATGTAACAGAATTCAGTAAGCAGTTAAATCAACAGTTGTAATCAAGTACAGTCATTAAGCACAAAGTAAGAATTAATTAATTGTACGGATACCTGTAATTTTGAGGGTTGTCACATGGTATACCTGAAACCAACAGTTTTAACTGAAATTATAACACAAAAATATTTTTCAAATATTATACAGAAAAAAAGAACCTTTAATTTATTACCTCAACAAGAGATGCTTCTGGGAAGTTTGGATATGTTGATGATGAAAGCAGCTTTCTTTTCACAAGTTCGTATATGTACAAAAGATAATGTGTGTCTTCTCTAAGCATGAAGAAACATGTAATAATAAGGGATTAAAACCGGGTTAGTAGTTATTATGTTAGTATTACCAAGTTAGTATTAAAACCCCTGTAGTTGAACCCAGGACCTCCAAGAGAAGCAAAGCTTCTCACCTCCCCTTTAACCACTAGGCCAAAAGATCATTGATAGTTGCTATTGCTATTAATATACAACCTGCAACCAACAAATATAATAGAGTGAGTAAATATAAGCCACTGTATGGGAATAAAAGCATATATATATATATATAATAAACCTCGGTGTTCTTCAAGAAAGCAAGGGCAATACCAGCTCTAAAAAGCAAGAAATCCCCAGCCAATATTGAAATCTGCATCGGGAAGGAGAGAATTGTGGATGAAATTAGGGTTGTGCAAATAGCTTACAACTCAACTAGCTCCAAAAAAAAGCTATTTCAGCTCGTAAATAAACAAGCCAAGTTGGCCTGTTTACTTTATGATAGATATAATTTATGTTTCTCTTGATTTCTGGGCTTTCTGTTTCATTTAGAAGAACATAAAATTCACATGGGACTTTCATTAACAAAATAAAAAGATGCCAAAACAAAAATATGATTCATGTCTATATTTAGTGAATGGCTTCAATACAATCCTACAGTTTGTTAGTCGTACCATTGAAGCAAACAATTATGAAAAAGTTACATTATATACAAATAACATTGACCGGCCCTGCTTCGTGCACCATCGGTTGCTTCAAAATTGTCAAAATACGCGATCAGAACCATCCATCGGTCAACGATACTAAATCATGGTCAAAATTTTCATTAACCTTAGTTGTGACTTTTCTTGCTTTTCTTTAGCATCATTGAAGTATTACCATTGTTGCCACCCGTGAGCTGTTCTAATGCCTCGGTTGCAACATCTTTTTCTACTTGTTTCTTGTTGTGGCAAGGGTGCCCCATAATCTGCATCCCATTGAATTCACAAATGGACCGAAACTGGTTGTCCGGCATTTGGGTGGTTCGGTAGGTTGGGGCAGGGCACCCGGCTCTCGTAAGTAATGTTTGTAGTTGACCTTTGGGATTGTCTCCGCCTGGTCCACTTTATAATCTCGAAGCTGGTGGTGCTGGCGTTGGTACGGATGCGATATAAGGTTTTGAGTCTTTATACAACACCTGACGGTTGAATACGAATTTGCCATTACATTTATCTTCAGGTAGAAGCAACCGTATGGCGGATAAAAGCTCGTGGTGTGTATGTATGTCCATTATGGGATTCGTTAACTGATGCATACAAGTTAAGCTCATGAGTATAAAATAAAAACAAAATTATAATAAAAAATAACCGATTAAAAAACAAAGCGACACACGTACTTTACACTGAATTAACTTGCCAAGCTCCCGTCTTAAACTTTGATACATTTTGGCTAATCCCGGGTCCATAAAGAACTCCAAGTATCCTCCCATCATTTTCAAGTGCTCGTCCTGTTTTATAAAAAAAAATATTAACGAATAATTATAAAAACACGCTATAAGAGAAGAAATGAGTGAACTCACAATATCGCCTTTTGAAAGGGTCCCACCAAGTAGGAGTAGCACTGAATCCGATATGGCTGTTGAATCTTTAAGAAAAATGGAGGTCACTTTAATCTTTTCATTGAAGACCAGCCATTGGTACGGAATTTTAGAATCACATGCATTAACTGAGTTCTAAATAAGGAAAGGAAACGAAAAGCATATCAAAATCAATATTTTCAATTAAAAAGTGATAATTGAGAGTGAGACTAAGGAATTACGGATTACAAATACAGACAAACTTACAGAGTGTAGATGCACTTGACCATCTCCATTGTTTTGAGTGAAAACGATTTTTCATTATGCTGGAAATAAATTTAACACAATATATATGTTACATACATAAGTAAACTAAATACACGAAGGAATATGAAATAAGATATAAAAACTAAGAAAACATACCACGACAGAGCAAATGCTAGGATACAGGCCGTAACAGATAATTGCGCGGAGGAAATTTTCATCGTAACTCCACGTGTTGTAAATAGTTATATTGCAGTCGATAAGAACGGTATAAGCATCTTTCCAAGCTTGGGCTCCACAGGAAGCATTGACAAATAACGGCCTGTTAATCGGTCAAACACAAAACACAAGAAAAAAATTTACCAAAATGCATGCTGCATTCATATTAAGAACAAAGCATAGAAATATTTGCATACCCAATACAGTTAGATTTTCACTCTCATCTAAAGCACCGATAACCTTGAGATACTCGATAGCGTTTTGGACCTATGGATGAGCAATTGAGGAAAGTAAATATGATGTATTATTTGAGATATAGATAATTTATCGAAATTTGAGTTGACTATCACCGCTAATAACTTGGGTGACTGTAGAGCCTTAGATAAGAATTCGGATATACTTCCAAACTTTAAACTTTTGATTTGAATACATAGCGACTGCAAGGGTGTCCTTAGCATTTCGGGCAACTGATACTCTGCGAAAGCGTTATAGACACATCGAGCATATAGATGGTAACACTCTCCAAGTTGAACATGACCCGCCTGTCCTCGCCTCTGCATATTAAAATTTTTATGGTTCTTCAGAAAGTAACATGTAAACGTCATTCGTGGAACCAGTAACAATATAAGTCCCATAACTATTTTTCATTATACTCACCCAAAATTTTCCAACTTGCACACACTACCAACATTCATGACAAAGAGCCCAAAAATTAACTTCTTAGTTACATCTTTCAAATCTGCAATCACAAAAAAAAAAAAAAAAAATAGACTCGACACTATCAATGGGCCAATGAAAATTCATCTTTTCATATGGCATAAACTTTGGAACTAAAGCCAACAATGCTGATATATTATTTAAAAAACGGATCAACACCATCTAACGTCCTTCAAACTCGCCCTTTTCCATCCCGCTCCTCTGCCATAACAACCACATTCCTGTTCAGAAACTAACAAGGGATAATAAACACTTACAATCATTTGCGAGGAGAATTAAGACTCGAGTGTCATGATGTGTGTAAAATGCAACATATAAATTACATCAAATGAGGCATAAAACTAACCCTTTTTAAGTACTAATATTGGAAAAAGAGTGTTTTTGTCTTCCTTTTGTATTTCCAGGATTAAATGAGCTCAAAAACACAAAAGAAGCAAAAAGACAGCTAAATCCAACATAAATACAAGGAAAGGAACATAAGTGGACTGCCCGACCCCTCAACGACATCTTCCAAAGCAAAATAGAGAAGGCAGAAGGCAGAAGACTGAACACGCCCCGTGCTCAGCCAGCACGGGGTCGTGCCCAAGAAGCAGCAGAAAAGACAAACCTATAGAAGCTTCTATTGCCCACCACGGGGCCGTGCCCAGTGAACACGGGGGCGTGGCGAAAGTACAGCAGGCGCATTAATTGTAATTGCGAATTACAATTAATGAGGAGAGAGAGTGTCAGACAGGCACGGGGCCGTGCCCAACAGACACGGGGCCGTGCCCAGCCCTCTGTTCAGCCTATAAATAGGAGTGCTTGGTTTCATTTCAACTCATCCCTTGGCACACCACCTCTCTCACACTTCATCCACCACCCACCACCATCACAACACCATCATCCACCACCATCATCCATTGTCCATCGTAGAGTGTGTGAGTCGTCTCAGGATCCAAGATTGATCGTAAGAGTTCTTGACAATCAAGGCCATGTTTGCCTAAGTCTCTTACATCACTTGGTGAAGACAAAGTGTCTAGTATAATACTTTTTATTTCTAATCTTTTGCACTTTTTATTTGGTTTTGTATTAATGACTTTAATAACTAGTTACTTATGTTGAAGGTGATCTTTCCTTATCGTTTGTCCGTGGTGTCTTGGCATTATTTTACTGTCTATATAAAATAAAGGATTTTCACCATTCATATCTCCACGGTCTATATGGAGGTATGTTGGCTACCTGGTCGGGGGTTAAGGGAACGGTTTGGTAAAGGTCTTGCCATTGTTCAGCGTTTAGAGGTCCTGCAATGGACCTGGGTCAAATTTAGTAGGACCTCCTTCAATGCTTCACGGTATTGGATGGCGGGGGTCCAAACTCTTTGATCCCCTCATAAGTTAACTACTATTAATACTATAACCCGGCTATTTAGGACTGTATCCCTGCTGACTCAGACTACTTAGCCGAGGGTAACGTCACCGCCAAAAGTGGGGCCTACCATAATACTGCATTAATAACTTAATTCATTATCTTCCAATAATCCACCCTTTTAGGATTGTATCATTGCTGACTCAAACTACTGGGGTGAGGGTAACGTCACCTTCAAAAGAGGGGCCTACTACAATAACTAAGATAAATCTCTTAATTATGTGCAAAAGTGCGGAAATAATCAAAGGTTATACTAGATACGAGTCGGAACCAAGTGATTCATCTTGTCTATCTGTTTTTATTTTTTATTTTTATTTTCAGCATTTTAGTTAGTTTTTATTTTTCTTAGTTTAAAACCTTTTTCTAAACTTTTTATTTTGATTAGACGTTGAGGATAAACCGGTACTAAAAGCTCTTGTGTCCTTGGACGACCTCGGCATCTTACCAACGCTATACTACGCTCACGATGGGTGCACTTGCCCATATGTGTGTTTAGTGTTAGTAAAATATCGTGTTTTATAAATTTAAAACTTGGCTAAAAATAAGTGTTAAAAAGGGCTTAAAATATTCACCTAATATAAGTAACACTTCACACGCATCAAGTTTTTGGCGTCGCTGCCGGGGACACAAGGATTTTAAGAAAGCTTAAAATCGACGGCCTAATCAGTTTTTCAAAACCTTTTTAAAAGCGCGCACATTTTTCTGCATTTTAGTTTAGTTTTGCATTTACAGTAGCCTGTACACGGGGCCGTGTTCACTGAACACGGGGCCGTGCTGCACATTTTAATAAAAACACCCAGTAACAGTAGCTTGAACACGGGCCGTGCTCACTGAACACGCCCTCGTGCTCAATGAAATCAGTAAATTTAATTAAAACGCCCAGATACAGATCCTGAACACGGGGCCGTGCTCACTGAACACGGGGCCGTGTCGAGCCTCTGTTTCCGTTTTTCTTTTTGTTTTCTGATCTCGAGACTCGGTTGTGGTCTGCTGAGTGATTCTAATGGATCAATACTCAGGAGGTTACAACTACACCTATGATGAGGATGATTATAGGGGTAATTATTGCACTAATTGTCGTAATGCACGCTCGATTCAAAATAATCACTCATATCAACCATCCAATTCATACACCTACTATGAGGAGCCCAGGTACGAGCCATCAACTTTATACACATCCTATGAAGACCAAAGGTATGAACCTCCTCCCTCATACTCATATTTTGATGAACCAAGATATGAGCCACCACCTTCATATGCTTACTATGAGGAACCTTGGCGTGAACAACCCACCTCATATGAGTATTATGGAGAACAAAATTACGAACCTTATCCATCATATGCTTACAATGAAGAACAATGGTGCGAACCATCAACTTCATATGAGTATTATGAGGAACAAAGGGTCGAACAACCGGATTCAAGCTTAGAAAATACCGATTCTTTTTCTATAACCGAAGTGACCGATAGGATATTAGAACACATTAGAGTTATCGATCGATGTATAAAAGAGCTCGCGCAAGGGAAGAGGAGTCCCGCGCAAGAGAAGAATTAAAAAAAGAAGAGATAACTGAAAATATAAAAATGGAAGAACAAATAAGTGAAAAACCGACACATGAGTTAAACAACGAAAAAGGTGAGTCCGACAACGTTAACATTCAAGAAGAGTCTAATTTTGAAAAAATTAATCTCTTGTCACCTTCTTTTGAAAATCATTGTTTAGTACCCACTCATGCTAAGTTTTTAAAAGAATTAAACACTAACACTAAAATTGACGAAATGGTAAGTGTTAAGTTAACTAATGATCAAACCTCACTAATAAAAGAAGACCCATTTGAAATTAACATTACACCGGTTCCATGTTTCTTTCAAAATTCGTTTATTAGTAATGTCACCATTGATAAAGATCTTTGTGTTAACATAATGCCTAACTACATTTTCGAAAAATTAAGTATTAGTGATTTTTCTCCACTTCAAATACCCATTTTTCTATCCAATCGGAAAGTAATAAAATCAATCGGTATAGTTGAGGATGTCTTGGTTCAAGCAAATCAAATGGTAATCCCAACCGACTTTGTCATCCTCGATGACGCTCCTCTAGTGTTGGGACGACCATTTGTAAAAACACACGAAGCTTTGAAAAACCGGAAGTTCAACAATCTACCTCTTCAATTAGGGGCATTTAAAAGAAGTGTCGATCTCGAACGATCAATGAAATATCCATTCGGCAATAATGACCCCCTAATTGAAGATGAAGATGAACCACCCAATACAAGTGAAGAGATTGACCACTTTGTTGAAGAAGAGGTCGCCATAGAACAAACTTTTAAAGTTCTTGTTCGAAATGAGCAACCAAATAAGGAGTCTCCTAAAGACCCACCACTTGAGCTCAAAGAACTTCCAAAAGGTTTGGAATATGCTTTTCTAGACAAATATGGTAATTTACCTGTAATTATTTCGTCTAAATTAGATAACTTAGAAAAAGAAAAATTAATTAATCTTTTGAAAAAACACAAAAACGCAATAGCTTGGAAACTTGTAGACATAAAAGGAATTAGTCCCTCTATGTGCACACACAAAATTTTGATGAATGATGACTACAAATCGGTCATACAACCACAACATCGAGTAAATCCAAATGTTCAAGAAGTGGTTAAAAACGAAGTCATCAAGCTACTTGACGCCGGACTTATCTATCCTATCTCCGATAGTCCTTGGGTAAGTCCCGTCCAAGTAGTTCCAAAGAAAGGAGGTATGACGGTAATAACTAACGAAAAGAATGAACTAATACCAACGAGAACCGTCACAGGATGGAGAGTATGTATAGATTATAGACGATTAAATGAAGCGACAAGAAAGGATCACTTTCCTTTACCCTTCATTGATCAAATGTTAGAAAGATTATCCGGTCATAAATTTTATTGTTTCTTGGATGGTTTTTCAGGTTACTTTCAAATCCCGATAGCACCCGAATACCAAGAAAAAACAACTTTCACATGTCCCTATGGAACTTTTGCTTATCGACGCATGCCGTTTGGTCTATGTAATGCCCCAGCAACATTCCAACGTTGCATGGTAGCTATTTTCCATGACATGATAGAAAAGACAATGGAAGTCTTCATGGACGACTTTTCTATCTTTGGGGATTCATATGACCAATGCCTCGGTAACCTTGAACGAATGCTATCCCGATGTGAGGAAACTAACCTCGCCCTTAATTGGGAAAAATGCCATTTCATGGTAACGGAGGGAATAGTACTCGGTCACAAGATCTCAAGCGAAGGAATGGAGGTGGATCGAGCCAAAATAGATACCATTTCTAGATTACCACCTCCATCCTCCGTACGAGCTATCAGAAGTTTCCTAGGGCATGCCGGATTTTATAGACGATTTATCAAAGACTTTTCTAAAATCTCTAGACCTCTAACAAAATTACTTGAAAAAGATGCTCCTTTCATCTTTGACAATGATTGCAATCAAGCATTTCTCACCTTAAAAGAAATGTTTGTCAACGCACCTATCATGATAGCGCCTGATTGGAAATTTCCTTCCGAAATCATGTGTGATGCTAGTGACTTTGCAGTTGGAGCTGTCTTGGGACAGAGAAAAGAAAAGCATTTCCACCCAATCTATTATGCTAGTAAAACACTTAATGATGCACAAGAAAATTACACAACAACTGAAAAAGAATTACTAGCTGTGGTATTTGCTTTTGATAAATTCCGTTCTTATCTTGTTCTTTCTAAAACTATAGTCTATACAGACCATGCAGCCATTCGATATCTCTTCAAGAAGCAAGACGCAAAACCACGTTTGATTAGGTGGATTCTACTCCTCCAAGAATTTGACATTGAAATCAAGGACAAAAGAGGAGCAGAAAATAACGCAGCAGATCATCTTTCACGCTTAGAAGACCCAGCTTTAGAGGCAACCAGGGACGAGCAAATCAACGAAAAATTTCCAACTGAGTCCCTGGAAATGGTGGAATACAAGGAAGAACCATGGTATGCCGACTATGCTAACTACCTAGCTAGCGGTATAGTCGCAAAAGGATGGCCACATCATCAAAGAAAAAAATTCTTTGCCAATGTGAAACACTACTTTTGGGAAGATCCATATCTTTTCAAAATGTGTGCCGACCAACTCGTCAGACGATGCGCACATGGTAGTGAAGCACGAAGAATTCTCCGCCATTGTCATGAAGGTCCATACGGAGGACATCATGGTGCTGCTAGTACCGCACGAAAGGTATTCGATTCAGGATTTTATTGGCCAACCATTTACAAAGACGCCCAAAGTCTTGTAAAAACATGTGATGCTTGCCAAAGAACAGGTAATATTTCTTCCAAAAACGAAATGCCACAAAATGGCATTCTTGTTTGTGAAATTTTTTATGTGTGGGGACTCGACTTTATGGGACCTTTCCCACCGTCGAAAGGAAACAAATATATACTTGTGGCAGTAGATTACTTGTCTAAATGGTTCGAGGCCGAAGCACTTCCAACAAATGATGGAAGAGTCGAGGAAAGATTTCTGAAAAAATTATTCTCTCGTTTTGGCACACCTAAAGCTTTAATAAGTGATAGAGGTACCCATTTTTGCAACCATCAACTTGAAAAATTTTTAACAAGATATGGGGTCTATCACCGGGTCTCAACAGCATATCACCCTCAAACAAACGGACAAGCCGAAGTGACTAATAGAGGTTTAAAACGAATACTTGAAAAAACCGTAGGGTTAAATAAAAAGGAATGGGCTGATAAATTAGATGATGCTTTATGGGCTTTTCGAACTGCTTATAAAACAACAATAGGTACAACCCCATATAAGCTAGTTTATGGAAAAAGTTGTCATTTGCCAGTAGAAATTGCACACAAAGCCTACTGGGCAATCAAAAATGTAAACTTGGATTTAGAATTTGCTGGTAAAAATCGATTTTGTCAATTAAATGAATTAGACGAGCTTAGGAATTATGCATACTCAAACTCTGAAATTTATAAGGAAAGAATGAAAAATTTGCATGACAATCATATTAAACCTAATGAATTTCGGGTAGGGGATCTAGTTCTTTTGTTTAATTCACGACTTCGATTGTTTCCTGGTAAATTAAAGTCTAGGTGGTCAGGACCTTTTTCCATCACCCACATTTTTCCACACGGTGCAGTAGAAATTAAATCTCGAAATGGGCCACCATTTAAAGTCAATGGCCAACGGCTGAAACTCTATCAAGGATTCATTGAGGATGAGGAAGAAGAAATCTCGCTTCAAACGGTGGAAGAATAAAAACATCATGCCTGGTAAGTTACGAACGATTGAGATGACAAAATAAAGCGGTAAGTTTTCTAACCATAGCTTATGGGAAAAAGGGGGCACTCACACGCGCACTAAAAAAAAAAAAAAAACTTGCTCGGCACGAGGCCGTGTCCGCTGGACACGGGGCCGTGTTCGCACTGCAGACGGGATAAAATCCCTTTTTCAAAACAGTTTCTTCATTCCACACGCCCCGTTTCCCCACAAAAGCTCTGGTTCCAGGCGATTTTTCGCAAAATTTCGACGTCTCATATCGATCTAACAACGTCAAGGTATGATTCTATCACTCTTAGAAGTTAGATTAGTTACTTGCATGTAGTTAAAACACCAAGAATTTGGGGAAAAATCTAGGGTTCTTGAAGTTCATCCGGATCAAACCTCAAATTTTTGTTTAGATCTGTTTGCATTTAGTTAGATTAGTGTTAAGGGAAGTAAATACACTTGTATTGTTCATAGATTCACCTGATTTCTTACAAAAACCCCAAACCCTTGTTCTTGAACCGAAAAAGATGAAATTGATAGGGTAAACGGGATATTTTGGGAAAAATAGCACTTAGGGTTTTATTTTCGGGGGAAACCGCACCTATTGGACCAAAAATTTTCAAGTTTTTGAAACCCGGTCGAAAAATGGGATTTTTGAGTAACAGACCTCTGGACACGGGGCCGTGTCCGCTGAACACGGGGTCGTGTCCAGGTCGCTGTTTGCAGTTTTGTCCGAAAATATTTCTGTTTCATGCTAACTTTTGGTGTATTCTTGCAGATGGCCAGGAAGTTCACAAGATTCAACGCCAATGAGCTAGATGCAAGAGCTCGATACGAGCTTCTTCAAACAAGGCCGGAGGAATACCCGAGGCAAGCTTGCACAGAACTACTAACCATGGTGAATCAAATTGACCGTTTCAACAACATTGTCACGGGACGACTCAGAGTCGCAATAACAACTCGACTCCGTTCCGTCCATGAATGCACCTTGGAATTCTACAGCACCTTTGTATTCACTTCAAGGTGCGACCCGTTCGATAATGACGGGGTGTCATTCCGGTGTGGCGGAACGAGGTATTCGATCTCTATGGCACAATTTGGGTCGATTATCGGGTTGTATGCGGAAGAGGATGCGGGAAACGAAGAAAATACCGGGGGAATGAGAGAAATAGGTGACAACGAACGCCAAGCCATGTGGGCTCAGATTGGGGAAGGGTTCTACAATCCGAGCAGCACTAAGAGTACAAAGCTAAGGGATCCGCTATACAGATACATTCATAGGCTCCTCGGCTACTCTCTTAGCCAAAGGCATGACAGTAGTGGCGTCGTTGGGTTACGAGATTTGCTTGTCCTCCACTGCATTCACAACCGCAGGCCGCTCGATGTTCCGTTCCTCATGCTCCGAAACATGCATCACAACCGCCTTGCTACTGCACCAACTCCTATTTTCTTTGGGGGATGGGTATACCGTCTTTTCAAACACTTCGCCCACATACCTAGGTCATTTGAGAGAAGCCCATGGTCAGGTACGGTGGATATTCACATATGCCGCTCAATGAACCTAATTTATGAGGCAGAAGACGGGACGGTAACCTTTCAAAGGATGCAAGGTCATGCATGGAACCCGCAAGAAGCACTTGTCCTCCCAGCTCCTCAACATCATCAGTATCAATACCAACCCCACGGTGATCCGGGCCAATCATCCTCCTCGGGAGGCGGTTTTCCTAACTTTCAAAGTTTACATGATTTATTTCAGGAAAACCTTATGTGTACTAGGAACACCTATAACATGGCGAGCAACACCTACTACCGGGTCGGAGCTATTGAGAGAAACCTATCTGAGATCCAAGACGATGTTGGATACATACGAGACCACATTGCACGCCATGGAGGGGATGACGACGATGATGATGATGACGATGCTATGGAGTAGGCGAGAGGAGCAGAAGAGGAAGCGGTTGATTGATGAGCCCACAGGTTTAAGTCCCTTTTTCTATCGAACAATTGGTGGCCTGCGTGCCAAATGTTGAACAATTTACTTTCCTTGAACACTTTTATTTTCCGTTTTATTTTTCTTTTACTTTATGCTTGGAACAATTAACTATGGTAATGTAGGATGTTTGTGTTGCTTGGTGTGGTATTAAGTGATGAAACAGGTACAAACCAAGGCTTGGGGTGCTAAGCCTCAGCACTTATAGGGCCAGGATGGAAAAAACCGGGGGAAGAAACCTGTTTTTCGGGCTTTCAGACTGTCCACACAGGGACGTGTCCAGCCAACACGCCCCCGTGTTCACCTCCCAGACCTGCTGTTTGGTTACTTTCCTGCACATTTTTGGCAGACACGGGGCCGTGCCTAACCAACACGCCCCCGTGTTCACCTTCTGTAAGTTTTCATTACTGGCAGTTCGCCACGGGGTCGTGTCCAGTGGACACGGGGCCGTGTCCAGACTACCAGTAACATAAATCTTTGCTTTTAACACCATTTTACACATATAATCAACCTAAAAATTTATTTTTGGGACACATTGAGGACAATGTGTAATTTAAGTGTGGGGGGATGCTAAAACCTTGGAATTTTACAAGTCCTAAATACAAGCCTTACACAAAACTCTATTGGAACCGCTAATCACCCCAAATTTTTTTCAAAAATTTTATTTTTCTTACTTGTCTAGGTTTAACTCGGGAAATTCAAGTTCTCAAAAAAGTTATATTTTTACGAATTTACAACCAATAGCGTAGTGATAAAAAGAACCAACATAAGAAAATTATGAAAAGGCATGACAAACTTAGTTAAAATTTGATTATATATACTTGATCACATAAAAACTCATTCCCACAAAAGTGAGTTTTGAGCCTTTATTCAGCATACAAATTTACATCTTTAGACTAAATGCTCATTTTTCGTTTCTTGTGTGAATAGCCGCTTGGTTCTTACAACTCTAGAACTTGCCATGACGATACATTCCCGGTCCTTATCAACTTAAACCCGAGTAAGTAAATGATGGAGGCATTAGGACTAACCCTTTTTATTTCTACACCATTATTTTTCTTTTTCTTTTACCACCTACCCAAAAAAAAAATCTCCCTAGTTAACCCCTTTGAGCCTAAACCTTTTCATTTCATCACCCAAACCAAAAACCCTTTTACCCACCAAAAACCTTTTTTTATTTTTAACCCTTTGTTTTAGTAACAAGTCCGGTTTTTCGTATTATCGTTCAAAAAAAATGTGTTGATGATGAAGCAAAAAGAAAATAAACAAACAAGTTCATCAAAAATAACTTTGTTTGCATAAAAGCTTCATCAAAATAAAAAGTTACAAAAATAGAAAGTCTTACGAAAACCGACACTTGTTACGCTTTTCGCCCTTTTTCTACTAACCACTAACCACTATCCCAACCACCTACCTTTAACCCAAGCCTAACCTTTAACCCACAAAGTCCTCTTGATATTTACAAAGGTATAAAAGTTAAAAAGGAGGAGGATTGATTGCTTGGCAAGCCTATGGTAGGAATAAGTTTCATGCCGCTCTCGAGTGATTCACTAAAAATACACCTTCGGCCGAGTGTGAGTGAACTTGTATATATATAAAATTTTAAAAAGGCATGTTATGCCCAAATAAGTAATTTCTCCTATGAAACGTTCTAAATAAATCATTACGAATAGGATTGTAAATAGATAAAAATAAGACCCAAAAAGATCTTGGATTCCCAACACTCTACGACAAGCCAAAAACCTTCTCTTCTACCCATTCCATTTGGGAGTGTAAGCCACATATTAAAGAGTTTTGCTTGAGGACAAGCAAAAGTTCAAGTGTGGGGGCATTTGATGTGTGTAAAATGCAACATATAAATTACATCAAATGAGGCATAAAACTAACCCTTTTTAAGTACTAATATTGGAAAAAGAGTGTTTTTGTCTTCCTTTTGTATTTCCAGGATTAAATGAGCTCAAAAACACAAAAGAAGCAAAAAGACAGCTAAATCCAACATAAATACAAGGAAAGGAACATAAGTGGACTGCCCGACCCCTCAACGGCATCTTCCAAAGCAAAATAGAGAAGGCAGAAGACTGAACACGCCCCGTGCTCAGCCAGCACGGGGCCGTGCCCAAGAAGCAGCAGAAAAGACAAACCTATAGAAGCTTCTATTGCCCACCACGGGGCCGTGCCAAGTGAACACGGGGGCGTGGCGAAAGTACAGTAGGCGCATTAATTGTAATTGCGAATTACAATTAATGAGGAGAGAGAGTGTCAGACAGGCACGGGGCCGTGCCCAACGGACACGGGGCCGTGCCCAGCCCTCTGTTCAGCCTATAAATAGGAGTGCTTGGTTTCATTTCAACTCATCCCTTGGCACACCACCTCTCTCACACTTCATCCACCACCCACCACCATCACAACACCATCATCCACCACCATCATCCATTGTCCATCGTAGAGTGTGTGAGTCGTCTCGGGATCCAAGATTGATCGTAAGAGTTCTTGACAATCAAGGCCATGTTTGCCTAAGTCTCTTACATCACTTGGTGAAGACAAAGTGTCTAGTATAATACTTTTTATTTCTAATCTTTTGCACTTTTTATTTGGTTTTGTATTAATGACTTTAATAACTAGTTACTTATGTTGAAGGTGATCTTTCCTTATCGTTTGTCCGTGGTGTCTTGGCATTATTTTACTGTCTATATAAAATAAAGGATTTTCACCATTCATATCTCCACGGTCTATATGGAGGTATGTTGGCTACCTGGTCAGGGGTTAAGGGAACGGTTTGGTAAAGGTCTTGCCATTGTTCAGCGTTTAGAGGTCCTGCAATGGACCTGGGTCAAATTTAGTAGGACCTCCTTCAATGCTTCACGGTATTGGATGGCGGGGGTCCAAACTCTTTGATCCCCTCATAAGTTAACTACTATTAATACTATAACCCGGCTATTTAGGACTGTATCCCTGCTGACTCAGACTACTTAGCCGAGGGTAACGTCACCGCCAAAAGTGGGGCCTACCATAATACTGCATTAATAACTTAATTCATTATCTTCCAATAATCCACCCTTTTAGGATTGTATCCTTGCTGACTCAAACTACTGGGGTGAGGGTAACGTCACCTTCAAAAGAGGGGCCTACTACAATAACTAAGATAATCTCTTAGGTTCTGTTTGTTTTCCTGCCAGAAGCACTTCTGGCCACTTTTGTCTGCGTCGCGCAGACGCGCGCAGACCTTTGGGTCCTGCAGCTTGTTTGTTTTCTCGCAGACCTTTCATTAAAAAAGGTCTGCGAGACCTCTTCCCCACGCAGAGGTCAACCCATATCTTCTAACCTCTTCTCACCTCTTCACCAATACCCCTCTTCTCCATCTCCTCCGAAACCCACCAACCAACCATCATCTTCATCTGCAAACAAACCCCCCAAATCGAAACCCACCACCACCGCTGACATCATCAGCATCATCCAAATCGAAACCCCCAAATCGAAACAGAGAGCTATAGGAGAACAGGGGAAAAAGATGGGTTTTTACCGGTGTGATGGCGGTGGTGAGATGAAGGCGGTGGTGTGATGGCGGAGATGAAGGTCGGAGACGGAAGGTCGGAGACGGCGGCGGCTCCGCCGGTTCTCTCCTCTCTCTGGTTCCCTCTCTTTCTTTCTGATGGCGGTGGTGAGATGAAGGCGGTGGTGTGATGGCGGAGATGAAGGTCGGACACGGCGGCGGCTCCGCCGGTTCTCTCCTCTCTCTGGTTCCCTCTCTTTCTTTCTGATGGCGACGGTGAGATGATGGCGGTGGTGTGTTGGAGGTGGTGTGATGATGGCGGTGGTGTGATGATGGCGGTGGTGAGATGATGGTGGTGGTGCTATGGCGGAGGTGGTGGTGGTGGTGCTATGGGCGGTGGTGGTGCAGATTGTAGAGAGAGAGAGTAGAGAGAGAGGAGTCTTGTGTGTGTGTGTGGTGTGTGAGAAATGTGAAGTGGTTTTATTAGAAAAAAAAAACAAACCCTCTTCTCCTTGCAGACTGCAGACATTTGGTCCACCTCTTCTTCTGCAGATGCCTGCAGATGTGGTCCACAGACTGCAGACCTTTTCCTGCAGAAAAAACAAACACAACCTTAATTATGTGCAAAAGTGCGGAAATAATCAAAGGTTATACTAGATACGAGTCGGAACTAAGTGATTCATCTTGTCTATCTATTTTTATTTTTTATTTTTATTTTCAGCATTTTAGTTAGTTTTTATTTTTCTTAGTTTAAAACATTTTTCTAAACTTTTTATTTTGATTAGATGTTGAGGATAAACCGGTACTAAAAGCTCTTGTGTCCTTGGACGACCTCGGTATCTTACCAACGCTATACTACGCTCACGATGGGTGCACTTGCTCATATGTGTGTTTAGTGTTAGTAAAATATCGTGTTTTATAAATTTAAAACTTGGCTAAAATAAGTGTTAAAAAGGGCTTAAAATATTCACCTAATATAAGTAACACTTCACACGCATCATGTCACTTTAATTTTGAGGCTTTTGTAGATTGGATCAACTAGTGAAACCACATGTTTTCCATTAGATTCATAATTCCCACTTATGACCAATCAGGTTCACTTTTAGTTTATTGGCAATCTTTATTAAAAACCATATATGTATGTTACGTCATTAATTATCACACCATTATATGACAGATTGAGAGGTAATATTACAAGGGAAATGGGCCAGGAGTGTGAGGGACCAAAATTAGAAGTTTTACCCGGTACCAACGGGTCCATCAATACCAATGGTAACAAGTGGCGATGCTCGACGGGTAAAGAATCACAGCGAGTAAACGAGATTGTTCCAATACATCATGGCTATAGTATATCTTCCAACCTTTCCCCACAAATGATGACCTAATTCATACAAAACAACCCAAATTAAGAACGTGAATAAATCTACAAATCAGGTAATTTGCTTACCAGTGTCATGATGGTGGTGGTCGTCGTCACAGTGGAGATCTAATCTCAAGTCGAATCGGCAGGGAAGTTTGAGAATGAGAGTTACGATTTGCTTAAAGATTATTTGGGATGGTCAGTTAGGTTTTTAGAATGATGGGGAATTTGGGTTTTGGGGAAAATTTGGGCGGGGAAGTTTCTTTATTTTAGATGATTAAATTAAATTTTTGGGAAAATAATTTTAGGGGGGTAAAATTAGGAGGGAACTTCAATAATTTTCAATGAAAGTATCAATTAGAATTAGGAGTAAAATGCACTGACGGTACCTGTGGTTTGGTGAAATTTCACTTTTAATCCCTAACTTTTCAAAATTACATTCTTAATCCATGTGGTTTGGTAAGTTGTTACTCGGATAGTCCCCAAAGCGGATGGAGGTTAGTTTTCTTGGTTAAGTGGGTGTGAAATGACAAGGACTATCCGAGTAACAACTTGTCAAACCACATGGACGATCCGAGTAACAACTTGTCAAACCACAGGGACTATCCGAGTAACCTTCATCAGCTTTAGGGACTATCTGAGTAACAACTTGTCAAATTACAGGGTCTAAGAGTGTAATTCTGAAAAGTTAGGGATTAAAGGTGAAATTTCACCAAACCACAGGGACTATCCGTGCTTTTTACTCTAGAATTATGGAAAAGAGTTATGAATTTACAATTAATTTCTTTTAACTTATAACATAATTTAATATTTTAATCTACTTTTTTTTAAACGGCTGGATTTTATTAAACACCCAAAATCATATACATAGTGTACGACATCTAGCAAGTTACTAGAGCACCTTCCCCCACAATTTGCCCATCTTACAACAATAATTGTTTAAACCCAAAAACTCACTCACTTACACCCCACACCTCAACAGTAGACAAGATAAAAACATTTAGGGTATAGAATTATGGTTGGAAAAGAAATTTAGGGGTGAAAATAATTACTGGTACCGGAGAGAAACCAAAATTTTTCAAAGGGTTTCAACTTTTAAGGTGGGAAATTTTTAATGGCATATATAAAATATATAAAGTGCCGTTAAAAACTTAAAACTGTGGCTTAATAGCTAAATGCCACTAAAAGTGTGTGCTAACAAAGTATGACATACCTAAAGTGCCACTAAAAGCTAAAATTAGTGACACCAAAGTTAAGTGTCACTAAAAGTGTGTGTCACTAAAAGTGTGTGCCACTAAATGGCATTTTTTTTGTAGTGCACACACCGTGACTGGATAGGATCGGGCGTGAACTAATAGACTCAGGCAAACCGTCAATGATGATACAACATTGACAAACGGGGCAAATCACGTAATGTGCGGTCGCAAAGTATTCGGTATTACGCATTTTAGTAGCTTACATATGGGGTAGCTCCCCATAGCAGGATATAAATGAGTAAATAAACTACTTAAACAAGTTTTTGGAATTAAAAACTGGACAAACTCGTGAACTCGCCAACTTTATGTTGACACCCTACTGCATGCTTTGCAGGTACTCAGTGACTTAGGAACTTGCAGCTTGGGAATGTGTAGTGGACGTCTTAACCCGTGTGTTGGGTTCTTTAATAAACATAAACTGTGAACTTTTGTTGAACTATTTAACTTATGCTTCCGCTAGTTACTTGAACTGTTTTGGACGTAGAAACTTTGGACTTAAATTTTAAATTATCACTAATCATACTGGTTGGTGAAACTATTCTACTATTATTATAACTGTTCAATATGATTGGTGGCCGGATCCCGGTCAGTCTCATGTCTCACGGTAGTACTCAGCACGTGAAATTTGGGGGTGTGACAAAGGTGCTCCAGCGTCTCGTCAGAGCTCTTTTTTTTTTGTGACAAGTCACTACGAGAAAAAAGACCTTTAATGCATGTCATTAAAAGGTATATACGACACCAAAAGCCCCTGCCATAAAATGAAGACGACATGCGTTTGTGTGTCATCTTTTTATAACGCTCATTTTTGGCAAGCATTTACGATACTAGTTTTCGACTTTTATTTATTTGTGTCACGGTTTTAGGTGTTAAAAAATATTTTTGTCATAGAATTATTAATTTTCCGTGAACTATTCTAATTTCTGATTACTCACGAAAACAATATAGCAAAACAAATTCATTTCATAATAAAATACATATATACCAAAAAACAATCCATTTCATAATAGCAAGTCAAATATACCTACAAATATCAACAAAATATTCTTTGTCGATACAAAATAGGACCTGGAAATAAAGGTTGCCCCAAAGCTCCACCATTATTCGCGAATTCCATCAAAATCTATTTGTGTATTCATCTTTATCATCCCCAACCTAAGAAAAAAATAAATAAATAAACTGTTAGAACTCCGCTCGTGTTCAAACAAAACACGTGTGTATGATATCTAGACGTGGTTTGAATGTTTTAACACGGTTATAGAAGCCACCATATCTATAAAGGAAGTCATTTTTAAGCGTCGTTAGCTTATGATGCGGTCCAAAACCGTGTCTCTAAATGGATTTCACCACGTCTAATGAGTATTTATGTACCAGTGAAACTGATTGTCTAAAAAACCTTCTCCAACTTGAAATCCAAAGAAAAACAAAATAACTTTACATTGTATTAACAGTTTTTGGCTTCTAGGCCTACATGAAATTTATAAGAGTCCATAACGAAATATCTATTACCCCCAAAACCTAGACAGATACCAACATCTAACCACTTCCTTCAGTACTAAACAGTTGACACTGAAGGAAAAGACGTGTCTGTCTTGATACGACTATTTGTGAGCCAGACCCCACCACTTATAATCCAAGTTAAATTCATACATAGAATATAATATAGAGTTTCATAACTAGCTAGTAAGTAGTAAATAAATTACTGATCCCACCATGAAATACAATTTAGTTGATGGTTTAGTTATCAGTTCATGAAGTATTGAATTGCTCATACATATATATACATACTAGCAGGGACCCGCGCGATGCGGCGGCGATGACAATTTACAACACGGTTGTTGTTCATAGTTAGTTTATCAATCGCTTCGTAATTTTCTGTATAGTACGCCTGTATCGTTTTGGTTCATTACAGTAATGGTACGACACCGACATTCGATATAGCAATACAAAAAGATATGCCAATTGGGATATTCACAACTTGATTTTAATGAAAAATGTAAACATAATACTCAAACAAAGACAGGCCTGTTTCGGCCCGCACAAAATCCATCGGCCCAACCAGCCCATTTTCCCACCTCTAACATGTATGAAAGAACAATTATTAAAGATGTAATACTCTGCGCCGTTGCGGCTGCGCTCGCGGCGTTCGCTGCGCCTTTGAGGCTGGGCTCGCTGCGTTCGCTGCGCCGTACCCCAGTCCCGTACCCGACTTTCCGTGCTACATAGGTGATAATTTCTTTTTTTTTTTTAACGGCAAATTTTGATCACTGGCGTCTGGCGGACCGTTGAAGTATCATCGTGCCACCAGCGGAACCACCCAATCATATCAAACTTGAACCAAGCCCAGCCACCAAAACATCAAATCTATGCTATCTGAGATGTCTTCAAACACTCTTTTTTGTGCCCATTTCGTGTATGCATGCTTCCTTGTACATAACACTTTCATGAAAGGTAACTTCTATAGACTCAATCTTGATCAGCTTCCAATTTTGGTCATCCCAAAATTTGTAATTCAAAGTGTGAACATGCATTTTCTTGACTCAAATTCCCTAATCTTCCTAGACTTTTCGCTGTCTTTATTTTTATGCCTAAACTCGTAAATTACCTAACCAATGTTTTAAAAGATTTTTAGACCTTTAATTACGTCCGTTAACCTATAATTGTAACATAATGACTTGTTTAAAGGTTCACTCATTCATTCAACTGAGAGCAATAATTACAAATGCATACCACCAAGAAAGGATTGTAAGCCTAAAACTACAAACATCATTTCTACATCCAAACTATATATTATTATGTTTAAATTTTCAAGCCTATCTTACCAGCCTTTTTTTTTCTGAAAAGTGAACTTCCCTATCTTACCAGCCATAAATCGGGTTTTCTACGTGTGGAGGTAACAGGCAAAGATCTTTACAATGCTGTTTGTTGTAATCTCGTGTCCCCGGGACTGCACCCGTGTACTGCCTCAAAAACTCATTACCCGTTAAACAATAGTGAGCAAAAGCCAACCCTCCATCGACCACTGAAGTTAAATTCGGGACTGATTTTGACCTTCGAACAATCCCATTGACTTCATTTGATTCTGAAGTAGAGGCGGTTAGTATCTTGTCAAGTTCAGAATACTGCATGAACCTTTGGGTAGCTGCTTCCCATGAAAGATTGTATCGTTCTTCTGGTGTAAGAGGTTGCGGGTCACGTGACATGGCTTCGTTTATTTTGTTTACAAATTCTTCAGGTGTCTTGTAAGTCAAGCAATTGGGAAATGATCTGAAGAAGTCATGGATGGTCCGCACACACTACGAATTTCCCCATTGCTAGCGCTTCGGCTGTGGCTGTGCAGAGCACGTCACTCATGCTGGGGTTTACGAACACTTTGTAACTGCAAGCAATCAACAACTATTTAGCAAATGTTCTATAATGATCACAACAAATAAATTGCTATTTTGACCCATTTACTTAAATGGTAAGTAAAGAATTTAGTTAACAATGAAACAGGTTGAAGGGGGCTCTGCGGGTATTTATATGCTTACAACTTCTTACATCTTTTCATTAATAGGATAAGATACATATCCAAATAATACAATTAATTATCGGTACAAATATTTTTATATATCCAAATATATCCAAAATTATTATAGCTTTTTCAATCAAATTAATACAATCATTATAGAAATTCGAGAAAAAAGATACAAAATTGTTGATGGGTCAACCAGACTCGTTTTGGCATATATTATACTGGGTAAAGCTTAAAAAGTTAAAAGTGAAACGGGTCAAATGTTACTCATAATATTTTTTTAATGCTTACATCCACTTAAGTCTTTTCATTCAAAAATCTAGATTAACATATATAAATAATATTGTTTTTAATCACATATAAAATTAATACATAAAATAACTATCAACAGATATCAAGATAAACCGAAAGAAACGGTTTTTCATGGGCCAGCACAACCCGTTGGGCCCTTTAGTATAAGATAAGCTCATTTTAACCCAACCTGTTTTGACCCATTACCCAACCCGCCCAGCAGTCAGCACTAACACTTATAAATATAAGTTCAGAATTCTAACCCGTGAAGCGAATCATCAGCATGGTCTCTGCCCTTCATAAAATTAACATTTAAATCCAAACTTTTTGCTGCAGTTTGTACTTCATGAGCATCTTCTCCATTGCCATAAACATCGAATTTAAATCCATTAAGATCCTGCTTTTGTTTGGCCAACAAATCTATCAGTTCTCGGTATCCCTTGGCCCATACCATCTTACCCAAGAAATACGCTCCTTTTGAGAACTTTTGCTCCCCACCCTCTTCCTTATCTGCAGCAGCCATTCTTTCCCCGATTTCCAAAAACTTAGGGTTCACACCATGAACATTGCATATCACCGATTTCGGTAAATCTTGGGTTGCAGCAGAAAGACGGAGCACCTGAACGGAAAACATAAAACAGTAAGTAAATGGCACATATAATTTCTCTTAGGCCTGTAAATGAACCGACCGTTCATGAACTGTTCGTGAACTTGTTCGGCGGGAAGTTCGTTATTTTAATAAATGAACGAACATGAACCCATTTTTTTGTTCATTTAAATAAACGAACAAACATGAACACACATTATGTTCGATCATTTATGTTCACGAACGTTCGTTTATTTACATTTGTTTATGTTCGTTCGTACTTCGTTTATGTTCGTTTCAATTTAAATACATAATTAGTTATATTTATACAAATGTTAAACATAAAAGGATAGCAATATCCGCATCTTTTGATGAAATAAACTGTGAAGTATCTCCAGCAGGTATATGTAACACCTCGAAAATTCACGTCCTATAATGTGTTGACACGTGTCATAAAGTCTGAACGTGTGAAAGAATGTTATAAAAGGACTAAAGTTGACAAACATGGAGAGTATGTGATTTTACGGGTTCAGAATGTCAACAGTGAATAAATATAATGTACATTAACCCTACACGATGCTCATACCTTCAAACGAATAAATCATGGATCATACGAAGCTAAAAGTGAGAGATTACAATCTACAGGGGTTAAATGTGTCAACATGTTTAAAGATATACCTCTGAGTGACCTTTTGACAAACCCGAAGCTTTGTAAATGTTAATTATGCTCACTAGAATGCACGGTTCAAATTTCGTAAAGTTTCGTTAACGTATGAGAAAGTTATGATAAAATTCGTGTGCGAAGGGTTAAAGCGAAAACGTTGGAAGTTAGGACTTTTCGGGTGACAATGAAGTTACCCGGGGACTTAACAAAGTGGGTATATGTTTTAAAGCCCTTATATATAAATTTTGAGGGTTCATAATGCAAAGGACAAGTGTCTATTCGAAATTTGAAGAGCCAAGGACCAAACTGCAATTTTTAGAAAATTGTTTGGCTGAACTACATGGGCTCGCGTAGCGCGAGCCTGAAGGGACCTGCCGTCGCCATATCTGGGCAGAATCCATATTTCATGCATAGGGGCTTGCTAGGTGCACTTGTAATCGATTTTAAACCGAATTTCCTCATCCCTTGACCCCTAAAACAACCCCTAAACACTAGAGACATGTGTTGATCAATTGTGGTGAGTAGTAGACTTAGTTGTCAACATGTTATGGTGATTACAAGTACTATATAAAGCCATAAGTTGCAACTTATTCTTCACAACCTTCATCTGCAATTCTTGAGCACTTCTGGAGCTTAGGAGCAGACCCAATACCTTCCTACTTGAGCTTAGGACTTGGGTAAGTATGCTAGACCTTCCTCGGTTTAGTTTTTGCTTAGTTATTACCTTAAAAGTCAACCGTCGTAATTAACGGTTGACTTAACGATTAATCGCTAATGGTCCAGCGATTAGTCAAACTTAAAGTAGTTATAAGTTGGTAATTAGGTGGGTAATAAACCCCTAAAAAGGTTCCCCCTGATTCCCATTCTAAACAGGTCAAATGTCGGGTCAAACTTTTATTTAAAAAGTCAACATAATGCTTAAAATGCCGTTTATGCATAATTAGCTATCTAGAACATATATAACCTGTTTGATCATTGTTATAACTTAGTAATAAGTGTAAGAACATGTCCAAACATGTTCGACCCGACTATTTCCTGTTTAGACCCGGTTCGGAACCGAAAGTCACATAGTTTGACTTTCACTTTGACTTTCAGTTCTGACCCGCTTTAGTATGATTTGGAAATGCTTTAGAGTTTCCTTAGGACCAGGCTACATGTTAGCATAACCCTCTGTGGTTGGTTCATTGATTGACCCATTCGTTTACGCGTTTCCGTTAATTGCTCATATGTTGACCATTATGCCCTTATTACCTTAAAACGTGATTCTTGGAAAAGTAAAAGTGTAGAAACCTTAGTTACTGATATATAAACTTGTATGCAAAGTTTGACATCAGTTTGACTTGTAGATTAAGAGTTATGCTCATTATCGCAAAATTAATGCTTTATGTTACTAAAATGGCGCGATTAGCGTATAGCCTACTTAAACATACTTTTTAATATCAAATCTTTTACCCACTGATGTAATATATTATTTTGGGATTTTTAAAGATTTTTTAATTAATTTTAGGCTGAGCATAACTCATAGTCGTAGGCTTAATCCGGTAATTGTCGGTTTTGCCCTTACAGGCCATAAAATGAGTTTTACATATCTAAACGACTCCAAACCTTTTGCTACTGATTAGTTATGGTAAATAAATTATTTTAGACCTTCTGGAATAATAAAAATATCAGCTTTAGGTATTGAACCCGTAAACGGCTCCTAATTGCCTTATTTAGCGTTTTTAGCGCATAGTATGTTTTAAAATCATATTGAACATACCCGGGTTGATACCTACTGATATATAAGGCAAATTAGGATATTTTAACAGTAAAAAAAGGTCGATTAACTCAGACTTCGTTTTTGAGCTTTTCGGCTTATGTGAAATTACCAAAATACCCCTACGGGGCATAGTTTGGTTAAAAATGATAAATTTCACATATATGCTTTAGCCTACTGTTATAACTCATCAAATTGAGTATGTTTATTGTTTACATCAGACCTGTAACTCAATTAAACATCTAAACGCTTTTACAAACTTTAAAATGACCAAACTACCCCTACGGGGCATAGTTTGTGTTTAAATTAGTTCGGGGCATAATGAAAGACATCCTACTGATGTCCCAACATATTTGAAGCATATTAACTTAGGAAACCTGTATATGGCTCTTACGAATACCCGTTATGCTTATTACGCGTTCGGTTCGGTTTATGTAACAAATTTACATAAATTAGCCGAAACGGGTCAAACCTTATCAGTTTTATCTCAAAATCCAGAATGTGTTTAGTTTACCCATATTATACAAGTCTCCAAGCTTGTCGGGTCTAAATCACATCCTATTCCGGTCTTCGCTTAATCATGCGTTTTGAACCGTAAACCTTTCCTTAAAACTAACCGGTCTAAGTTACGACTTAAATAAGACCCGTTAGGAATTTAATAGGTTAATAAAACCTTCGTTCCAGATTAAGAGCCCCAGTAGAAGTACTTGTGCTTGCTGATTAAGATATACGGCTGAGTGTAAATTGCATTGCTAGCTCAGGTAAATACTTTTAACTTATTTTCCCGTATACGGGCTTGGGATACGGTATTATAAAAATACCGCTTGGTCGGGTGTAGAAACCTTTTAATCGGAGATGATTAAATTGCATAATCCCGTTTTAATCTGTATTGATTGATAACAAATAACATTGGGGGTTAATGACCGTGTCCTGGATATCCTTGGCTCATTTTAAAAAGTGAATGGCCACGACGTAAGCACAAGGTGTAGGCAAAACACCTCCTGTTGCATATGTATAACGTATACTCACTCGTAAGGGTATCTTCTTGTGAGATTATATTTGTGGTGTGTCGATTAATCTTGTCCGGCTTGTATTGTATAATCACCGGCCCTAAATGTTGGACAACCATGTAAATCGGATACAAGATTTTTATTAATAGAATTGTCCCAAGTATAAAAGATTAATTTTGCCTCTGTGCATTTTAATCAATGTGTCAAGATATTTTGTGCCGTTTGCACTCGAATCACTTTTCAAACTCTTTTTCCAAA
Source organism: Helianthus tuberosus (assembly GCA_030545235.1). NCBI lineage: Eukaryota > Viridiplantae > Streptophyta > Magnoliopsida > Asterales > Asteraceae > Helianthus > Helianthus tuberosus. The sequence continues at coordinate 20,853,929 of CM060420.1, read as the reverse complement.
TGAGTCAGTTAATTGTATTTACCAGTGTAAACTGACGTATTTTCCAAAAGGTTAAGTGACAGGTACTATGCGTAATTGGCTGGGAGCTCAGGGCGTCACTAGGGAATCTTGCAAGTTCTAGATGCCTAAGGGCTGTTGAACAGTTTCCTTTTATTGATCCGCCTGTGGATCCTTTACCTTCCGTTGAAATACTTTGACATTACTTATATTCGGAATGTAATATATTTATCTTTTGCTTCCGCTGTGCATTATTATATTGTGTTGTTTGACCATGATGTTGCCAACCACGTCACGATACTCCCCCACCGGGCCCACCGGTGACACGTGGATAATCGGGGTGTGACAGTATAATACTACGCCTTTCCTTTTGAAACTGCACAGAAGCCATATACATATTTTCAGTCCAAATTACATACTCAGACAAGGCGACAAGCTTATATGATTACCAGACGTAGGTTGGATAATATAGATAAAAATGGACAACTTTTAATGCAGTTTGACCCGTCAACACTTTTTGTCCATATTTTTTTATTATAAGCATTTAATGTATTAAATATTACTATAAAACACCAGTATTACAAAAATATATATAATTTGTTTCAAGAGTAAATGGATTATATTTGACACCTCTAGTGATTACTAAAGAAGAAGAAGAAGGTGAAGTAGTACCTTTCCAGGATAAAATGATATTTTAAAATCGGCATTGAAACCGACTCGTTCCTTGAGCCAGTTACGTATATAATCTTCTTGTTCTTCTGGTGAGCTGAATGTAATGTTGCGGCTGCGCTCGCGGCGTTCGCTGCGCCGTTGCTGCTGCGCTCGCGGCGTTCGCTACGCCGTTGCGGCTGCGCTCGCTACGCCGTTGCAGCTTGATAATAATAAGTCACATTGATTAGATAAGGATCATTGGGAACTAACCTTGAGGCTTGAAATTAAAGAGTGGTGGCAAAGGTCGTCCACCTAGTAGGCGAGTATTTGGATCACGAAGGTCAGCGAAGAATGCGTGGATACATACATCCAACTGTGATCATAAACAAAAATATAACAAATTCCAGATTCAAACTTTGGCATATATTTACTTATGTTTTTATTTATTTAAATTATCATGGGCCATCAAAGAAAAGCAAAGCAATGCATAAATTCAGAAGTAATATTGAAGATATGTGAGACAGTGTCACTTACAACAGTGGCGACATTTTACAATGACCATTATGAATCCGTACACCCCTCACGGCTAGCTCCTTTTTTACCGAAATCTGATTTAACTCTTTCAAAACTATAAATTTTCAAGATTGTTTGCAAGATTGAGTGTTTCAGTACTTCACACTTGTACACAAGACTCACTCAATATCACAAACTGTATGGTTGAATCACAACCATTGAAAATTCATCACTTACATGCATCAATGAACACAAAATTGGAAAAGGAACTTTACCTAGAAAGGCATTGAGCAAGCAGATAAATCCCAAACCTTGAAGGGTTTATGTACCATCCTTTCTCGAGACCCAACCTCCCAGATGCGTATTTCACCAACATTTGTACCAACTGCAAGACGTTTTAGCACAACAAGCCATATGTGGTCAGCTGCAAACAATCTCATTGTTTTTTTTTTCAAAAAATGTAAAATCAAGTTAACAAACTTTTGAGAATCTAAAAATAAAACGTAACCTGAGATGATTACATTTGTAAATGATTATGGTTCAAAAAGTTCCTTAAATTTTTTCGTTTGACACCATTCAAGACATTTACATAGAACTTTTTAGTCAAACATTATACTTTTTAGTCAAACATTAACCACTGGGTTTTTTAACCAGTGGTCGGTTAACCCGTTATAAATAACCCAAACCAGTTATATCGGTTATGTTTTCTGTACCCACCGAACCCATTATTAACTGAATTGTTGATTTTTGTTTTTCAATTTCCTCAAGATCTGAAGATTGTAAAAACAAAAGCAGCGATAATTATCCACATATAAAAATAAAATAAACAAGAACCATACCCCTTGGCGTTAGATGAGCCACATCCCAGCCCAACCTCAGTTAAATGTTCAAGAAACAACAGATCATGAACCGAACCTTAATTACACATCAATAAAATATCAAGATTTGTTTTGAATCACCAGCTAATTAGTCTATTATTATACAAAGAGCAAAAAAAGCTAATAAAATAAAGCACTAATTTACAAACCTGAGACCCCGTCAAATAACCCCAATCGAAGATGAAAAAGAATCATAGAACATCAAAATATGCGATTTCAATCGGGTCAAGTTCCTCTTCTATTTTCTAAATCTGCGTGTACAACATCAAAATATGCAATTACAGTCAAATTTATAATACAAATTGATGCTTGAAACATGAAATTTAGGATAAAAGGGTATCAAAACAGATAACCGAAACCCTAAATCTTCAAAAAAACGCACCTCATAAGCAAAAATGACAGTAAAAAGCTATAAAGAAAAGTTTGGTGTCTTCGACATCTGAAAAACAAATAGCAACTACCGTCAAACATCATATTAGAGCCAGATATATTCATTAAATCAGAAGAAAGAAATGATTCTACATGTATCGGTTCTTACCAAGCCACCAGATAAAGCTTGTTTAAGCCCTATATCGCCGGAATCTCCACTTACAAAACCCTAGATTGCCTGAAATCAAGCACGCAGTCATGAATCTGAACCAAAACCTCATGAATTTTGACATCACTCTTTAACAGCTCCAACATCAACTCTGAGATTTAGGATAAAAGAGGGAAAAGCAAGAGAAAAAGAGAGAGAGGCGTGTAGATTTGATGAAGAAAAGATAGATCTGACAATGGGTTGACAATGGCGTGTAGATTAGAGGCGTGTTTGAAATTTGAAATACCGCCCACAAATTAGATATCCCGCCCAACAGGTTCAGCTTGTGTTGAAAAGAAGTTTTCAACACTTTGTGCTTAACAGGTTTGTACAATGGGCTTCAAAGACTTGTAAAGTGGCAAATGACCATTCTATCCTTCCTATATGCTTTATAAAGTAGTATAGATAGGGAAAATTACCAAAATGTTGGTTGACCAAGAGGCTTTGCGATTTTGTCACCTTCCTACGTCATTGGAAGGTCCACACAGCCTCGGAAGCATCCGCATATTATGTTGATGCGTCGATTTCCTACAAGCTGACACGTGTCCGACATGTTCAAGCGTCGGTGGCCGACGCATCATAACCAAAAAGTTTCTTGATGCGTCCGGCTTTGAGTTTTGCTGACGCATCCCTGAAACTTGTGTACGTGGCTCCGCCGACGCTTCCGAACGGCTTGGCCAACGCTTCCGATGCCTTGCTCGACACTTCCAATGTCTTGGCCGACTCTTCCAATGGCTTGGCGGACTCTTCCAATTTGTTTGGCTCGGCTAAGTTCTCTAATACATATTATTTTGTTTTTTTTTTTTTCTATTAAACATAAATTTTCAAAGTTAAATATTACAACCTAAAGATATGAGTTAAATATAAGTTTTTAAATTTTCAGCCTATAAATACAGGCCCACGTTGTCCATTAGTGTGTATGAGCATGATGGCAACCGGGAGTCGTTCCAGTAACATACCGGAATCAGTAGAAAACACTATCTGGGCCAATGATAAGCAACGGCATGAAAATTGGTCTCCAAATGTTCTTGAGTTTTATTATGCGGGTGACTGTTCTTCCTGTTGTTGTTGCTAAATTGGGAGCACACCTCTAAATAAACGCTAGTGGGGTGGCCTATTAGGTTTCTGTGGAAACGGTTTTATTCAACAAACGGTAATTGTGTAATATGTTTAAATTTTATATTAAAAGGTTAAAATATCAAAATATTGTACACAGCATGTCGGATCATGGTGTAACTGGCTCGTGCAGACGAAGAAAAATGAAAATCCCGGAACTTGCACTTCATCAGTTAGTATTCGCTGGACGGTGCTCCCACCTCAATTTCTCAATCTCCTTGTAGAACAACATCATGATGCTTAAGGATATGTAAATGGCTCTAGCGGAATATATCATGCGTTGTGGGATGTCGATACGGTAAAAATAATAGTAATTTTTTTTCCGAAACTACAATATTAATGTTAACTTAACGTTTGTCAAGTATACATACCGGTATCAGTAGTAGACGAAGAGAATTGGACCATTATTAAGATCGAAATGTCGTCACTAACTATTACTGTTTATTATACAAACAATTGCGATGCAATTAATTGTGGTGATTCGTTTTGCGTACACCAGAGAATATACCAAACTCTTATCGAATTCGAGTCGGCATTCCTATGGTTTCTAGAACGTATAGGTTACTGGGAAAAAAATGGACTCAGCGAGGCTGACGCATTGGAAAAAATTGGACTCAGCGAGGCTGACGCATTAGAATATGATGGGGATGTTGTATGGCCTACGCGTGTTGGTCACGTTTGACGAAATTCTTGGGTTATCGTATGTTTATTACTACAAAATCTGGTTGAAAACCGTTCACTGAAATGGGAAGAAGGAAACATTCAAGATGCTTGTATGAGATATAGAAGATTTATGGCTGATCAACTGTATGTTGGCCGCTATGTTTAGCAAATGTTAATAAAATTTTTAAAATTATATTAGTAAAATATATTTGTTTAATAGTAAAAAAAATTAAATAATTGATGCGTGTGTTAGTGTGGGGTTGGACCCGGTAGGCACGGGGGTTCGATTCCCGCTGCCATCATTTTTTTGTTATTTTACTTTCAATTAAGGGCAACGTAACTTGTATATAAAAGTTAAACCAATCCATATTTAAACGTTCTCAGGGTCATGGCAACATGGTTTGTGATGTGTTTGTTAGTGTAGGGATGGACCGGGTAGGCACGCGGGTTTGAGTCCCGCTGCCACCCTTTTTTTGTTATTTTAGTTTTATATATATATATATATTTTTTGAAAAAGGTTTCAAGTTTGAATATTTAACAAAAACGGCCCCTCAACTTAATTCTCTATACTAACTATATTAAATTAATTAGCTAACTTGTTTTAACTTATGTAATGTCTGTAGATTTTTTTAAGAATTTTTGCTTATTACTAAAGTTTTCACAAAAAAATAATAGAAAATTTAAGATTAACTTAAACTAAAAGGGAAAAAATATCCAAATAAGTAAATATCCTAAAAAAATTCAAAAAAAAAGTAAATAATTAATGAGTCGGCGGACGCTCGGGAAAGTGTCAGGCGGACTCCTCGGTTTTTGTTGCATCGTACTTTCTTGCGTCGTGGAGACGCTTCGGAGGCGTCTTGCGTCAGACGGACGCGTGGCAACATATTTTTTTCAAATTATTTGATTTTTATACTTTGTTGTAATTCTCAGTATATAAATACCCTTGGAAATCAGATGTTTATTTCCAAGCAGCGTTATACAATGCATATGTTAATTTCTTTTGATAGTCTACAAATAGAAACAAAGGCGTTTACATGTTTTGAAAATGACGTTTTCCCGAGCTTTAAAAATGCCGATGTTGATGAATACCGGTAGCAGGCAGATAACACGGATGTAATCTCTTTAACCCTTAAAGGGTGAGTGAACTTCTCAGAAATGGGAAGAACTCATCTTCAAAGGACACATAGAATCACACCGTGTTATCGGTATGTTCTTTCACCTCCTGAAGAACTCACCTACAAAGGGGGGATTTCAAGAAATCACTTACAGAGGGGGTTATTTGTTTTAGTCATTTTACTTGTATAATAAAATTTAGTGGTATGATGTGTAATTTTTATTGTATTTGTTGTTCTTTAATTTAGAGTTGTTATGTTTTATGAATTGTAAATGTTATACCACCCATTAATATTTAGACAAACTATAAATACCACCAAAAGCAACTTTCATTCTCCATAGACTATTCAGACGTTTTGTTCTTGTTTTGTCCACACCCAATACATTCACCAAACCTAAGAACCAATTGAAATTCATATAAATAAATAATAATAATAATTTAGATAGTGCATGTTGAATTTGACTGAATGTATGTTTTTTTAGTGTGGGGATGGACCCGGTAGGCACGGGGGTTCGAGTCCCACTGCCATCATTTTTTTTTTGTTTTACTTTCAATTAAGTTCAACGTAACTTGTATATAAAAGTTAAACCAATCCATATCTAAACGTTCTCAGGGTCATGGTAACATGGCTTGTGATGTGTTTGTTAGTGTGGTGTTGGACCAGGTAGGCACGCGGGTTCGAGTCCTACTGCCATCCTTTTTTGTTGTTTTAGTTTTAATTTTTTTTGTAAAAGGTTTCAATTTTTAATATTTAACAAAAACGGCCCCTCAACTTAATTCTCTAACTTGTTTTAACTTACATAACTTTAATTTTTTTTGAATGGATAATTTTTGTAGGATTTTCTTAGAATATTTTTTTTCTTTTGTTGCAGAATATTTATATAATTTTTTTTAGATTTTTTTAAGAATTTTTGCTTATTACTAAAGTTTTCACAAAAAAATAATAGGAAATTAAAGATTAACTTTAAAAGTGGAAAAAATTCAAAAAAAAAGTAAATAATTAATGAGTCAGGCCGACGCACCAGAATGGTCCGGCCGACGCACCAGAATGGTCCGGCCGACGCACCGGACGGACTGGTCGGCGGACGCTTGGGAAAGTGTCAAGCGGACTCCTCGAGGTTGATGAGAAGGCAGTACTTTGTTGCGTCGGGGGACGCTTCGGAGGCGTCTTGCGTCAGACGGACGCGTGGCAACATATCTTTTCAAATAATTTGATTTTTATAATTTGTTATAATCTTCGATATATAAATACCCTTGAAAATCTGATGTTTTCTATCCAAGTAGCTTTATACAATGATTTATTTTGATAGTCTACAAATAGAGACAAAGGTGTTTACATGTTTTGAAAATGACGTTTTTCTGAGCTTTAGAAATGCAGGTGTTGATGGAAACCGGTAGCTGGCAGATAAGACGGATGTGATCGCTTTAACTCTTAAAGGGTGAGGGAACTTCTCAGAAATGTGAAGAACTCATCTACAACGGGCACCTAGAATCACACCGTGTTATCGGTACGGTCTTCCACCTCCTTAAGGACTCACTTACAAAAGGGACTTGAAGAGTGAACGTGTTGATTGCTGCTGAATAATATCTAGTTTAATTGATTTCCTGTTGCTTAATTGTTTTATTAATTTTACTTATGTAATAAAATTTAGTGGTATAATGTTTAATTTTTATTATATTTGTTGTTGTTTATTTTAGAGTTATTATGTTTTATGAATATGAAAATGTTATTATGTTTTATAATTAAATGTTATTATGAATACAATGCATTAATAAATATTTAGACAATCGAACCGTGGACGCTTTGTCCTCACGGTTTAGGGTGATACGTTTAGATTGTCTTCGGTTTGAGCAAATCCACAACGACGTTGAGTACCTGTTTGGTGACATCGATGAGGACGACACCTTATAAATCGCTCTCATCAACTATCGGCACCAGGTTGGGCGGGATTTCAAACATGACTCGGAGTGAGAGATCTTAAGGCTATTTTTAGTAGATTAGGTGTTTTGTATGGTATTAATGTAGTGTATCAAATAAACTTTTAATTAGATGTCACCTTTTTTTTTGCGCATAATTAGTACATTTTTTACTAATCGCACCTGCTATCTAAAAATAAATTTTAACAAATTGTCAAATTTTACTCAATAAAAAAAATTTATAACAGTTTATATAAATAAAAATAAAAAAAATATAAATAATTGAGATAGTCATGTTGAATTTGACTGAATGTTGTTTGCAAATATGAGGGTGAAATATGAGGTTCACCACATTTCTAATAATATTAATTTCAAATTTAAAAGGTTCAATTAAGTTGTACGTAACCTGTATATAAAAGTCAAACCAATCCATATCTAAACGTTCTCAGGGCCATGGCACAATGGCTTGTGATTCGTTTGTTAGTGTGAGGTTGGACCGGGTAGGCACGCGGATTCGAGTCTCGCTGCCACCTTTTTTTGTTGTTTTGATTATCTTTTTTTTGAAAAAGGTTTCAACTTTCAATATTTAATTTGCCTTATCTCAGTTTGTGGTTGCGATTATTGGAAAGTTATTGTTTCAGTTAATTAATTTTTTTTAATTATTGTAGAATTTTGTTACTTTTTTTTTGCAGAATTTTTATATAATTTTTGTAGATTTTCTGTATATTACTAAAGTTTTCAAAAAAAAAACATATTTTTGTTTATATTGTGTGTTCTAGTTTAATGTTTGCTGAAAAAATAAAAGAAACTTAAAGATTAAGTTAAAAGGGAAAAACACAAAATACCCAAATAAGTAAATATTTTTCAAAATACGCAGTTAATAAAAGGACTATTTTAATACAAACACAAAATACCCAAATAAGTAAAGAAAATTATGCCATTTTTGGCCGGGGTAAACACCGCCAAAAATACAGGTTATCAGCCATGAACCTTCTGTAAGCTAAAAACTTTTGTTGAATATCGCCTGCTACATTAATTGGTTTATCCGTAACCAGATGCTCCATGAGCATACAAACGTACACAGCTTCATTACCTGCCAGTGATCCGTCAGACACTACATAATCATCGTTAAGCTCGAATGTGATGCATTTTTCTTGTTGACCAGTTTTTTTTCCAGTATCGCATGTTTACCAAAACTGCTCCAAAATATACAGCGACCTTTCTTAACAGAGGGTGAATGACAGTCCTGTATTTTAGACCGCCACAAACGTTTTCCCATGCGTAAATAAGCAATTGTTGGGTCTCCAACTCTACTCTTATAAGCAACCATTCTTTATTGTTGAGCGGTATTGGGAAGAAAACATAATCATCATAAAAAAAGATGGAAACAGGCTTAATTTACCATTGCAATAGCTAGCCACGTTTTTTGGAACGAACTCTAACAAGCTTTCATAAAACTTTGGTGGTAGAATCATCCAACGCATATTTAACAAGGGGTCTTTTTGTAGCTTTCTACTTCTCTACTTCATCAATCTTCCAACCCAGCCTTCAATATGCTGTAAAAAAATTTATAATTTTATGTTTTTTATTAAGAAATAAAATTTAACAAAAAAAATAATTAATAAATACTTAATAATTCTTACTGTTTCGGTGAGATTACAGTTTAAATGTTTGCCCAACAAAGTTCCCCAAAAATTTTTGTCAAGTTCTACACTCCTTGAAAAAATGGCCGAGAAACAGAACGGAGAATCCCCTTTATTATAGAATTCGACAACATCTTTAGACCAATTTTCTATTTCGTCGTCTGGTATAGCCCATCTACCATTGTTGTGCTGGTGTAGGCTTTGCCGATTGTGTATAAACTGATCTTCCTCCGGAGCGGGTTGCTTTGCATTTTCGTTTAATGATGATGTCTCGCTTATATTCATCGGACGCCTCCACCTACTTAAGATCCAACTAGAAGATTTCTTAGCGGGTTGGGAACAATATTCGTCATTAGCTAAGCATTTCCCACGGCGATCAGACATAATTTAGCTTGACAAAGGAAAATCAATTAGACTGTATTTTGGGGTCTCAAATATTTTTCCATACAAAAAAATAATAGGCCAATTATTGGGATTGCTTTATATTATAATATTAAATTAATTTAATAAATCAGCCGACGCTTGCGTTGCGCCGGTAGACGCTTTCAAAATTCGAGACTTCTTGCGTCTGCCATCGTTATCCTCTTGCGTCTGCCCCCTTATTGCGTCGCCCGATTATAATACTAGGGGAACATTAATTAGTATTTAATTGGGTTTCCGACGCTTCCCAAGAGTCCGCAGACGCTTCCATAAAACGAGACGTCTGCCTTCTTGTTAACCTCTTGCGTCCGCCATTAAAACGGAAAGCGTCCGGAGACGTTTGCCTTGCCTACACGTGTTCTCTTCTAGCGTCTGCCAGACGCATCATAGAAGACGGACCACATCTCTCCCTCATTCCCAAATGCCATTGACGCTAAACCAGGGACCACCACGAGACCCGACCGTGTTAACGATCGTAATAATGTAACCCGGCCCATTTCCGGTGCCAAACACTCACAAAAAAACGTTTGACCCGACCCGTATTTTGGTGTCCCCATCACGTGGTCCCGGCCGACAACATGGACTTTTGGAATGAAGAGTTCAACCAATCAGGTTACAACGGTAATGTCGGAAACAGTGGTTTCAGTAACTTGGGGCAAGACCCAGATATTGGATTCGGAAACATTGGTGAGGTCGGAGAGAGTGGATTCGGAAACCTTAGTGGTAACGCCGGAAACAAGGACTTCCGAAACGTTGCCAACGCCGGAAACAGTGACATCGGAAACTTTGTTATTGCCGGAAACATTGACTTCCGAAACCTTGTAACGACGAAAACACTGGCTACGAAAACGTCGGCAACGACGCAAACACTGGCTTCGGAAACATAGGTGATGACATCAATCTGAATTTGAATGTTTTGATGCAAGAAAAAACATGTAAACAGAAGAAGGTAAGTATTTCTTTCATTAGTATTTTACTTTTATTAATCAAGTCTATCATTTTGATTATTTTTCAAGATTAGTATGTTTAGTCTTCAAATTTATTATGTTGTTTATTATCGAAGATTAATTTCTATTTTAACCTAAGGTTCCTAGGATTAAAGTTAGAGTTGTTTGGACGATAGTTGACAAACTGAAGGACAAAATGTCTTCTTCTTTAGAAATCCGGTTTAGGAAAAGTTGTTTTGGAGATTACTTGAACATAAAAACGTTATCTGCCAAAGCAATCTTTTTCAAGGAGTTGCGCAACGACAGATTCAAACAGATAATCCTATTGAGGGAATATCTTATGCAATAGGTGTGCACACTTTGAAATTTACACCAAAAGATTTTTGTCTAATAACCGGGTTTAGATTTGGAGCAGTAGAAAATTTTCTATCCGAGCAATCCCCTAACTTATTCAGGAGTAGATATTTTGGAGGTTACAAAGTGGTTAGGCAACGTCAACTAGAAGAGTTGTTTGGGTTTGATTGGACAGGGTACACAGAAGATGATTGTCTTCGCATTTTCCTTTTGATGATGGTTGAATCTTTTAAAGGAACCCAAATCTACCAGTCTGTTGATGACCTATTGTTAAATCTGGTCGATAATCTTGAAGCTTGGAACCAATTTCCATGGGGTACTTATCTCTGGCCGAGCACATGTACAAATGTTTACAATCTAAACCAACGGCACCAGCCACAAAACAATGGTTTTTCATTACCCGGCTGCGTTTGGCCATTCAAGGTACATCAACGGATTAATTGTGCAGTTTAGGATGTTAGAAAGTTCTTCTAATTAGGTATACTTATTTAATTTTGCAGTTTTGGATTTTAGAAAGTTTTCCTGAGTTCAAATCTTGGGACGGATTTTATATCGCTTCAAAAAGTCTGAGATTTTTGAGTTGGGGCCCAGGAAAGTGGCTAGCATGGAATTCTGTTAATCGGATTATTCAAGATTCGACAATGGTATTGTGTTTGGAATTTGCATTTTACTTGGATATATTATATATTTTATTGAACGTATTATGTTAATTAAATGCAGATTGGTGAATATTTTCCAACCTGTGATTTAGTTCTAACCAGCGAAGAGTCGGATACCATGTGGTTCGACTCGAGTTTGCAATACATAGTCAGTTTTAGTTTAATGAAACCAGTCTCAGAAAAAAAGCAGCCGTCTTTTGAACGACATGTGTTTGAAAATATGCAGGTAGATGGTGGAGACATCGATTGTTTAGACGGTTTTGATGGCAAGGTTGATGGAGGAAACGATGGAGACAATGATGGTTTTCATGGCAAGGTCGAAGGGTTTTCCGGTTCGGAAGGTCATTATAACATGAATGCATCCACACATTCAAGGAAAAAAAGAAGTGGAAAACCGCTCGGTGGGTATCATGTTGATGATGAAGCACAAAACTTTTTGATAGAACAATTTCAAAAACTTCTAGACGATCGGTTTGAGGAAAACTACCAGAGGTTGGCTAAGCTAGTGAAGCCGGAGGTAACACTAATCCACTTATTTCTTTATCAAACAATTCTTACGTATTATATCTTATATTGTAACGTTTTTTACAGTCGACAATCTCTAAGGGAGCAGATGGAGCATTTAACGCTACTGAAAGGGTAATTTTGTTGGACATTTGAATAACATAGAAATAATGTTTTCATAGGTAAAAATAATTGTTTATTTTAGGTTGATGCGGTCTCGTATGGTGCAAATGACAATTGTAGCGACTATCATGTGAATACCGACAAGTTGCATCCGAGTAATGAAAAAGTGAGTAACTTTTCTATGTAAAATATCAACAAGTAAAAATTCTCAAAATGATTTATAACGAGGTATTGTTTTTCCGGCAGATCGAGGACATTGAAGTGGCCAAGACTAGAAAATCAGATAGGTTATCAAAGCCGAGCTCATGGTTGCTCTCACCTTTTGTTGTGATGAACAAAGTGGCGGGTAGGAAAAAGCGGAAAGAAGTTAAAGAAGTTCCGCCGGAAAAAAAAGAAATAAAGGAGTGGGCCGAAAAGGAGCAAGCAGCGGTTAATAAAGGTGAGTCGAGGCTTCGAAAACTTGGCCTTACAATTGCCACAGAAGTTGCCCCAGACTTTTGGCTTTGTTTGCTAGGCGTACAGTGAAGCGGTTGGTTAGACGATGATGTAAGAACCAACTTTGTTACGTAAAATAACATTTATATTCTAATTTATATTATATTTAACACTCTATTGTTTTACAGCACATCTATGCTTGCATGATAGACTTGTATAACTCGAGACAGAAGACCGACCGTTGGTGTATTTTACCACCTCATTTCCAATGGTCGATTTTTAACTCTGGGACGAAGAATATGTTTAAGTATTATTTTGATGGATCATTAGAGCCCTTGCCACGAATTGACCAAGTTGACGAGGTAACAAAAAATTTAATTTTTAGTTATAAGTATTTTCTTTGGTTTATTTTTTATTGAGTTTGTCGAATATATGTAGGTTTATGTTCCGTTGAACGTACAAAACAAGCATTGGTTCTTGGGAGTTTTCCAGCTGCACGACAAAACGTTAACGATATATGATAGGTTAGTGTAATTTATCTTTTTAAGTGTTGTCGGTGATGTTTAGTAATCCTTTCATTTTTTTAAACCTACAGTTTGCTCGATTGGTCGTCAATAGACAAAGAGAGAACAGAAGTCATATGTCATATCAATTTTGCATTTGACTCGTGGTTGCGAATGAACGATTACTATGATGACAAGGGATGGTTATTGTCATTCCCGTACAAGGTTGTTTACCCAGATAATGTCCCTCAACAATTCGGATCCTTAGGTGATTGTGGCGTTTGGGTATGTATTTTCATGGAGAAGTTGATTAACAATCAACCTCTCTTACGTCAACATGAACAACCAAAAGAAACCGCAATGCAAATGCGACACAAGCTCGTGATCAAATTGTATGATAGTATTTTGGAAGACAATTTTGATATGGCGTCTACTAGCCAAATGATAGTCGATGAGGCTAACAAAAAATTATTTCCGGATTAGGGTATTGTATTTGTAGTCTTTTTGATATGACGTCTACAAGCCAATCCATTAGTAAGGATTAAGGTATTGTATTTAGCAGTGTTAAAAATACCTGGCTCGTGCATTTTTTTTTCCTAAAATCAGCCACGTTAGTAACTGTTTTTTGCGTATCGAAAACCGAGTCCAAACTGTCAAAAACTTATACCAAACCAATCCATCAGTAACGGTTTGGGCATTATTACGTTTTCTATAATAGATGCATAAAATAAGAAATATGTGTTTTAAGGTTACATCTAAGAAGCTAAAACATGCATTTCCATTGCTTCTAACTGCAATCGTAATGGTGCTAAATTTTGTAGAATCTTCAATTGAAAAGCCTTAAATGGAAGAAGCAATAGATGATATGAATATAAACGTAAACATAAACATAAATTTTATATATCGTAACCTCAAACACAAACATTAACATAAACAATTAAACATAAACATTAACATAAACGATAAATAAAACATGAAAACACAAAACTAAAAGTAACATTCGTCTTCAAATTTGATCCTTGATAATTTCCCAAACATCCAAGTGTTCGAACACCTCATCGTATTTCTCGGCGTAGTCAAAGTACGCCTCTCTGATAAGTTCACCTTTAGAACGATCATTATCAGGATTTGGAACGTTGTTGTAAATCGAAGAAAACAATGAACATCTTAAGTAGACTAAACTACCCCGCCTCTTAAGTTCATCTAATTGACGGGTTGTCTGCACAACATTATGACAAAAATGATGGAAAACCCGCTCCCAAAATGCCTCGTTCATGATAGCATATAAACCTAAATCAACCACTTTGGCGTAAGACATCGCCATTGCTACGTCTTCTTCTTTGGACCAATTTTCGGATGAGCTAGACATTTTTCTTGAATGAATTTGTTTTGGTGTTGAACACTTGAAAGGCTTTGTTTGATACGAAAGAAGTTGGATGTTTGTATGCATATATATATATATATGTGTGTGTGTGTGTGTGTGTGTGTGTGTGTGTGTGTGTGTGTGTGTGTGTGTGTGTGTGTGTGTGTGTGTGTGTGTGTGTGTGTGAATGTGAATGGTTTGTAGTAAATTAATTAATAAATAATTTAATGTATTAAATAAACATTAAAAGTCACCAAGATTGTATGACGGATAGGTATTTTGAAATACGTATTACTGAAAGTCTTCTGGTTCAACTTGAATGGCTTCAGGTTTTGTAGACGATTTTTTCTTTGAACCTCGACGCGAAGAATTCTGGGAAGGCATGGGGAATGTGCAACTGTCACGATAATGGTCGTACGTTTTACACCTACTACAATATAAACGAGTGGGTTCCTCTCCGATAGATAAGATTCTTTTCCCCTCCTTTGGACGACCCGCTTGACGTTTAGTAATGTGTGGTGGCAGAAGATTGATAAGGTCATCAGGTACTTCCCATTCAGATTTATACGGTAGTGGATATATCATTTCCTCATACGTTCTCTTGTAAACTTCATTGCTATAACAAGAAAACGCATATTGATTGTAGCTCGTTTCACCTAGAAATTTGGAAATGGCAATCACATGGCCACACGGAAACCCAGATACCTGCCATACCCGACAACTGCATGTTTGGTTCGAGAAGTCGACAAGGCCCCTTTTTCCCGTCTTCAATGTCAAAAATATTATTTCCAATGCCATCAACCGTCCACGTCCGAGACTTGGATATTTTTTTCTATTTTTTTCTCAGCCTATTCTGTAAGCAATTGCTTACCATGGATACCCTGATTTCAGCGATCATAAAACCAACCTTGTACAGAGTGTTGAAAAAATTCGACCAGTTGGGTTATTGGAATTTTCCTCTGGTGTCTAGATAGAGCGTCCATAGACTCCGTGCTGTTAGATGTCATATAATGATTTTGTTTGCCAGGACAGTGTTCTCTAGACCATTTATGAAAACCAATGGTTATAAGAGTCTGTCAAATTCTCGGTACAACTGCACAAAGCGCGTCGAACGATTCTTCGAAATCGGACATCCTATAGGATTTACAAGTCTTCCACGAGAGGCTCTCGTGTTCCTTTTTCTTGGTGGATGGTAAACGAAGATTGACCATCAAATGCCGGTAAAACAGGCCGTGAAAGGCTTCTGGAAAAACATCACGTACCGCTAACTGAAAGGAGTTTGCACGATCAGATATGATGGCCAACTCCGGATGAACACCGATACACTCTCTTAATTTGGACAAGAACCAGGTTTAGGACTGCCCGTCCTCAGATTTACCAATGTCGTAGCCGATAGGCAAAATCTAATTGTTTCCATCCATCGCAACTGCCAAGAACATTGTGCCTTTAAACTCCCCTTTCAAATGAGCCGCGTCTATGATAACAACAGGTCTTAAGTTGTTAATAAAATTCCGAACCTGAAAGATAAAAAACATAAATGTCTAGCAAAAATTATATCAAAAAATTGTTATGTACATCTAGGACCAAAATTACCGCAGCACCAATGGCGACAAATAACATTTCAAAACGACTCTCGTTGTCTATCAATATAAGTGTCTCGTTGTCTTCAAATTGTGACAATATAATGGAAGTTCGGCAAAAGAATTTTCCAATGTTCCTTGCAGATTTTGTAACGCGTTACATTTACCCTGCCAAGCTTGCATGTAAGATAAATTCACTTGAAAATTTTGTCTAAAATCTTTAACGATATCAGTAGCTCAGTAAACGCGACCGCCTTCCTTCAATTGTTCTTTTACGTAACTTCCAACAACACTCGGGTTTGCTTGACGCAGACGTGGATGTGCCTGCATCTTAGAACATGTATGTTTGTGGTTAAAATATTTTATATAAAATAATTCACTAGATTGACGACTACAAGCTCTAAAAAGCCACTCGCAGTCGTCATTTACACATGATGCAACATAACTTGTTTTTGATGACCTAATTACTTTACATTCGAAACATTCTTCAAGACATAATCTTCCTAGTTCGATTTTCATCTCTTCTTTGTTTCGAAAAAGATACCATTCTTTTAACCGACAATGTGACCCACCTTTTTCTATAACATTAAATGAAACAGGTAATTGGTTTTCAGAATCAAAATTACCTTTATCACAATCATTAAACTCATTAGTTTCAAAAACATTATCGTTTAAATCGGGGCATTTGAAATCAGTGCGTTAACTTCCAGAAGATGAACCAACGCCAATTTCTTGAACTACATATAATTTAAAAAGCTCAACGGGATTTTTTTCAATAAGCTGGAAAAAAAAGGAAAGATCATAATCATTAGTTAAATCAATGAGATCAGTAAAAGATGACATTTTGTATGATAAACGTGTGATATTTTGAATACCAAAAATCTCAAAAAGATATCTTACAAATTCAATATACGAAATATTATTGTTTGGAATTTCTAAAAGACGTCTTACTGATTGACAATCAACAACATATTCCATGTTGTTATTAATAACTTTCCAGTTTCCACCAAGGTAAACAATAAATCTAAAACCCATAATTGAGAGTAAAATCACACGTGATGTCTTCTGTTTTATTTGCTCACTAGTATTTTTTCCTATTTAAAAGAGTCAAATGTTTATGAAGTCAATATACAATCTAAAGCGTCCACATATGATTTATCTGTCCTTCGTACGATTTTAAAACGTCTATCCGGTCGCGTCGGTCCATACGGTACGTTGCGTCGGCCGGACCATTCCGGTGCGTCGGTCGGACCATTCCGGTGCGATGGTACTTCCCTTTTGCGTCGGCGGGACTTCTCCATTGCGTCAGCCAGACCATTCCCGTTTTTCAATGTTCATTGATGGATGGTCAGAATTTTGTCTTTAACTATAAAACAATTCCCTAAAATAATTATATAAGAAAAATATTTTAATACTTCGTTGCCTATAAATACTACTCTAAAAATAAAATAAAAATCATAGCAACTTATGCCAACCATGTTAGTTAAAAAATCTGTTTCCAGTTGCGATTGTCAAATATTAGAAAAATGTAGTATGGAAGAATTATCTTGGAGTTTGTGTCTACATGATGTTTTCCTCAGTTTTATATTCACTCCGCTGCTGCTGAGGGGCCTTCTACAGCACGCTTGACGATTCCACCCCTTTAGGGTGGTTGAAGTCCCAATGTGTTAGCTAGGTCTTGTAGGGGGGGGGGGCTATAATGTGGCTGGCTGATAACGAAGCTGCCGCATCGTCGAAGAGACTGCAAACAACCCGTTCCGTAGACGATTATCGCTGATTCATTTTTATTTTAATTTAATATTCTGTTTGGATATTTATGTTATAAAAATAATAAATAAAGTTGTACGAAATCTATTTGTTGGTTTATGTTAATGTCGGGATTTTCCCAAACAGTCCGATCGGTTAAACAGCAAAATAATTTTACTTTTCTACGTTTACAGACAAAACCATTTTTATATTAAAATAAAAACATAAATCCTAAACATTACATTAAAAAAACGAGAAAACAAAATAAAATATAACCTAAAACCAGATATTTACTACAAGACGTGTTTCAAATCACTTGTTACAAAGAAACATAAACTACGCCAAGCTGCTATTTCAGACCGAAGTAAATAGTCTTCAAATAACTTCGCCAAACCGCTACTTCCTTCTGGGGTAGAAGATCGGGACAGAAATATTAAATTAAGAATGAATTTATTTCTGCTTCCGGAATTTGCATCAAAACACCTACAAAGATAAACGATGTGTCTTGAACTGGTAAGTTCCATCGACACGTTGTTTACACTTTGGCGGAAGTGATATGGGATGGGTTGTTCACAGATTCTTCACCGTCATGTGCCGAACAACCCATTTGATGCATCACGTGTTCTTTGTAGATGAGCTCTTGAACACTTTGTAGTGATCAGAGGACGTGGACGGGGAAATCAGCTGACACCCGTGCCACCAGACAAGTATTATCGAGTACAAACAACGACAATTCTAAAGCTTAGGAAAACGTCATCTTCAATTAAGGCAACTTCAAACAAATCAATTTCAGGTGGTCTGATCATATTTGGAAGGTGTGAAATCTACGGGGGTAAAGGATATTTTCATGAGATGTTGAATGCAGAATGGGGATTTTATGAAGAAGTAGTGGTATATATAGGGGAAGAAATGTTGAAACGTGTTAGTGCATGGAATGTCTGTTGACTTCGTCTGCATTAAGTCTTAAGTCTAGATAGGTTAAATGAACACACATTAGGGTTTTTACATGTTAACTTGATGATTTAGCTTGAAATGTTTCAAGGGAAATCATGATTTAGCTTGAACTGTTTCAAGGGAAATCATGATTTAGCTTGAACTGCTTCAAGGGAAATCAGATTTAGCTTGAACAGGTTCAAGCGAAATCTGATTTAGCTTGAACAATCTCAAGCGAAATCTCAAGCTTATATATAGGTGTGTGGTTCATTTGAAAAAAAAAAACTTGGTCATTGTGCGAAACACGAAGTGCTGCCGGATTTGTATCAGAAAACCTTGTACAAGCACTCAAATCAATCAGAAAAGAAAGATTAAAAGGATTAGAGCTGTTATGACTTTGTTTACGTTGATTCCGCCTTCGTATGCAAAGATGAACTGCCTTAACTGACGGTTTAAGGTCGTAGAACGGTCCAACAAGTGGTATCAGAGCTCAGGACGAGGAGTTCATACCATAGCAGCTTAATTCTACCAGATTTTCTTCTTTCTACTCATTTCTTTTTACATTTTTCAGATCTGAACAAGTTCCAACGGTCGAAATGGTCTGATTTTCGAGTATTTTGTGTAAAATTGAGTTTTAACAAAGCCTACAAAAAATTCGGACTAAAATTCAGACTAAAACATGTTAAAATGACCTAAAACTAGATTTCGCTTGAAAGTGTTCGAAAATTATAGGAAGATTTCGCTTGAAAAACAGAAATTTCACTTGTTTTTGGACTATTTCGCTTGAATTAGTTGAAGCGAAATTCAGTTTGTTAAATTTCGCTTGAATCTGCTGGTCTTAATTCAAGGTTTTCGCTTGAAACAAGTTGAAGCGAAATAGTTATTTTGGATTTCGCTTGAATCAGATCTGTTCTCAGGATTTCGCTTGAAACATCTTGAAGCGAAATTGAATTGTTGGTTTTCGCTTGAAACTAACTTGGATCAGATTTCGCTTGAGGATATTTGTGAGATTTCGCTTGAATAGTTTAAGTGTTGATTTCACTTCAAACTATTCAGTTTCGTTTGAACTTGCTGAATTTTCAAAATTGAAAATTTTACTAAGTATTTGCTTATTTGTTTGTTTACAGGTGATTTCGAGGTAATTCAAGGATATAAAATCATGGTGAAAAACGACGAACCCATTAAGTGGAAAGATGATCGTACTGAGGAACAGAAGTATCAATATCGGAAGATGATTGCTGAAAACAAGATTATCAGACTTTCTGGTATCTTTCTGGAAGCTAGAAGAGCAAACAGATGGGATCCAGATAGAGAGTGCTATCTTGATAGGTATGGAAACATTGCGATTGATGACAAAACGCTAGATATTGAAGCCATCATCAAGGAGTACAAAGAAGAGGATGATTATTGGCAAAAGAAATGGTGGGGAGATGAAGAAGAGAAAAAGAAAAAGAAAGAGTTACTAGATGAAATTGAAAGAAACTCAGAAAATATGAGTTTGGATGAATTTCTTGAATTAATCAAAAAGATTAAAGAAGGAATGACAAAGAATGAAGAATCAAAGAAGGATGAAATTTCAAAAATTGAAGTTATGTGCTCAAAATGCGAAAAATCCGAAGCAGAAAATTTCAATCTTTTGAAAGATGTGGAGAAGTTGACAGTGGAAATCAAAAGCTTGAAGGATGAGAAAGAATCTGATGATAAACAGATTTTTGAAATGAGAGAAAATTGTGAAAAATTGACGTCTGAAAATGACAAACTGTTGAGTAGTTTGGACAGTTTGACATTGGAAATTAACAATTTGAAAGAAAAAGAAAAAGATTTTGGAAAAATCAAAATTGAAAATGAAAACGTTTTTTGGATAAAATTGGAAAATGAAGCGTTAAAAGAAAAAGAAAAAGATTTTCAAAATCAAATCAAGATTTTAGAAGATGGGAGAGATATTTTTGGTAAAGATAATCTTGAAAAACAAATTGAAATCAATTCTCATCTTGCTAAAATCATTCAGCTTGAAAAAGAAGCTGAAAAAGCTCGGATTAAAATCAACGAGCTTGAGAATAAATTGAAAGGTTTTGTGAATTCTACTTCACATGTTTGTCCAAAACCGATCAATTTTGTTCCAATAAGTGACGATGTCACAAATTTTGACGAAGTCAAAGTCAAAATTGAAGATTGTGATGAAATATCTGATGATGAAAAAGAAAAGAAAAGAAAAATATTTTTAGATTTACAAGAAAAATTTAAAAATACTGTTTTGCAATCTACTGAAACAGGTGAATGTTCTAAACAAAAACCTGTTAAGAAGAGTGTAGAACAGAAACAAAAAGTTAAAAATTTGAAAAATCCTAAAATTGAAAATAAAAGCTCATCAAATAAGTCATCCAATCATTTTGAAAAATCACAAAAATCTAAAAATGAAAAATCACAAAATGATGGTAATTTGTGGTGCAGGTTTGACCACAGTTCTCAAAAGCCAAATCCAGCTTACAGGAGAAGATGGGATGAAGATTCTTCAAGGACAAATCATTACAATGATAGAAAACAAAGAAATGGTGATTACCACAAGGCAAATCAATGCTTTGATCTAAGTGTGTGGTATGAAAGTGGTGAATGGTACGATAACAGAGTGTGCTACACTTGTGGTGTTCAAGGACACATTGCTGTTAACTGCCAGAATCAGTGGTTTGAGACGAGGAGATGCTATAACTGCCAAATCAAAGGACACATTGCAAGAGATTGCCCAATGAGATCAATGGGAAGATTGAGGGCTGAATCTCTGAAAGTAGTGAAGAAGAAATCAGTCAAGGTCGAAGAAAAGCTCAAAGAACAGAAAGTGAAGCTTTCACAAGGGCAGAAAGACCGACTGAGAAAGAAAAGAAAGAAAGTCCGAGAGTATCTTGAAAGGATTTTGTCCTCGGATACAACTGGTAAAACAGATAAAAGTTTTGATAAATCGTCTTGCTCACCAAAGAACAACAAATCAAGCAAAACGCATTCATCAGATACAAATCTGAGGACAAAAGAGGAAAAGAAGAAGAAAGTTGTTGGCAATGAATCTGTTTCTTTGGAAACAAAGGAGCCACATGTCGGCGATGAATCTGGCTCATCAAAGTCAGACAAGCCACATTCAGGCAATGATTCTGGTTTGTCAAAACCAGAAGAGCCATCTGTTGAGGTAAAAACTGTCAAACCCAAGGCTGGTCAGGCTTGGGTGAATCTGTTTAAATGAAAAACCTGACTTGCCGGAGCTTCCAGGTTGGTAAGTGTGAAGCAGGTATCGGCATCATTCTTGAGAAATTCACAGAATGGTAACTGTGATATTTCGTTTTATAAGTGGTAAATCAGGGACATTAAGTTGTACTTGATTTTCTACTAGTGTTTGTTGTTGACAAGGGTCTTAATTGTTAATTCTTTAAAATAGTTGAAAAAGAACAATGTGATGAAACCCCGAGTTTGTGAAATGACACACAAAACTAATTTTCCGGAAAAACCATTTTGATTAAAACAAACTTAAGTGTTTTGAAATCTTAATGGGAAAATAGTTTGTTGTCAGGGGGAGTTCTGATTGTTTATGCCAAGTGAATGGTGAATTGAAGCGATTTGATATCAGTTTGTCACGTTTCTTGTATAGTTTGTTTTCAAATTTTCCCAGAAAATCAAAATTGCAACATATTTTGATTTTAGGGGGAGAAAAATTTTTAAAAAAATTAGAAAATTTGAAAATTTCAAAAACATTGAAAAAGCAAAAATGAGTTTTGTTGAGAAAAGAGAAAATGATAGTAAATCAGTGAACTATCACAGCATGCTAAGGATATGAAATGTCAAATGTGATAAACGGTCTCACTGATGATGTGCCAGTAGGTTTTTGCACATTTAGTAGATTGTAACGAGATATAAACCTAAATTTCAAATTTGCTTATATCGTGGGTAACATCTCTTGGATATATGGGTAACCCCCGAAATCTTGTTTGAAAGGTCTCGTATTCTGATATACTAGGTTTTTATTCTCAATGATGTCTGGGGTATTATTCCGGGACTTCTGCTGAATGGAAGTTCTGACCTAGTCCTCGAATAATACTTTCTGCAAATGCTTGAAACATAGCATCACCCTCAGCTTAAATGATAAGACAATAAAATTGCTTAGAAATGCTGTTGTAAAAAAGATCCTCTAAAGGGGACACACCCAAAAGTTGAATCATGATCTCTCTGCTGAACGGTAGTTCTGACCTGAGCTCTCATGATTCTTCATAAATTATTAACCCTTTACAGATATCATTGATGTTATACTTACCTGTAAGACTGAATATTGGGATCTGGATACGGGAGTATATTCTGAGGTGGGACACGCGATTAAGTTTAAGTTTCTAAGACATTAAATTCATATCTCGAAGCAGTTGAACTTTGTGTGAAAATTTAAGTGGACCAGTATACTGACAATCTAAGTGAATCGTTTAGAACTTAAAATGATTAAAGCTTAACGGTGCTTGTGATTTGTCTCATAATCTGATATGATCCTCTTACACAAACTCACAAAAATGTTGTTTGTATATATTTCTTTACTGCATTTCTTTAAAATCAAAAATCCAAAAAGATTTTCGGATTGTTTTAGCATAAAATTTTGAAAATACAAAAAGATTTTCGACAACTGATGTTGAAGAGCTGATTTTCAAAATTCCAAGTGCTAAACTTGATGAACAGGGTTGGGAGAGTTTGTTGAAAACTTTGAATGTTATATACAAATGTTTTGAAAGATTGAGTGGTTAGTTAATCAAGGTCATTCGTTTGAACTTGATGTAACTAGTATGTTTGTTGAATTAATGATGTCTACCAGTAAGTTTCTTAAATTAAAATGTTATAAATATGTGAAACTTATGTTGTGGTAGAGGATATGCAGGTTTCAGGAATTCCCACGGAAGCTAAATGATAAAGCTTGAACCAGACATCTCAAATTCTAGTATATTGAGAGGGGGAGTATGTGAAAGGGAGAGTCTGGATCAACAGTCAAAGGGAAGATGGAAGTTAGATTCAGGTTGTGATTCTAAACCTGTGAAGAATGCTTATGATGTGAAGACAGAGAGTTGGAGAAAAGACTAAGACTGAAGACTCAGGAGCTGAAGACTTCGTCAACATCCAAGGGGGAGTCTGTTAGTGCATGGAATGTCTGTTGACTTCGTCTGCATTAAGTCTTAAGTCTAGATAGGTTAAATGAACACACATTAGGGTTTTTACATGTTAACTTGATGATTTAGCTTGAAATGTTTCAAGGGAAATCATGATTTAGCTTGAACTGTTTCAAGGGAAATCATGATTTAGCTTGAACTGCTTCAAGGGAAATCAGATTTAGCTTGAACAGGTTCAAGCGAAATCTGATTTAGCTTGAACAATCTCAAGCGAAATCTCAAGCTTATATATAGGTGTGTGGTTCATTTGAAAAAAAAAACTTGGTCATTGTGTGAAACACGAAGTGCTGCCGGATTTGTATCAGAAAACCTTGTACAAGCACTCAAATCAATCAGAAAAGAAAGATTAAAAGGATTAGAGCTGTTATGACTTTGTTTACGTTGATTCCGCCTTCGTATGCAAAGATGAACTGCCTTAACTGACGGTTTAAGGTCGTAGAACGGTCCAACAAAACGGTTTAACAATAAATTGTTATATGTTAATAATTAAATATGTCAAAACCTTTTAACAATAAATTATTTAATTGAACTTCAGAAAAAATTTAAAAATTGAACTTCACCACGTTCAGACTTTCTAAAGTGTCCGCCAGAACTTTTTAAAGCGTCGGCCAAAGCTAAAGCATCCGCCAGAGCTTTTTAAAGTGTCCGCCAGAACTTTTTAAAGCGTCGGCCAGACCATTCCAGTGCGTCAGTCGGACCATTTCGGTGCGTCAGTCGGACCATTCCGGTGCGTCAGCCGGACCATTCCGGTGCGTCAGCCGGACCATTCTGATACGTCAGCCGGACCATTCCGGTGTGTTAGCCAAATAAATCAACAGACGCAATAATTCTGATAAGAAACGAGGGACGCAAGCCGTGGAATCATTGCGTCCACCGACGCTTGAACATTTCGGACACGTGTCGAACACGTGTCAGCTTGTAGGAAATCGACGCATCAACATAATATGCGGACGCTTCCGAGGCTGTGTGGACCTTCCAAAGACAAAGACGCAGGAGGGAGACAAAATCGCAAAGCCTCTTGGTCAACCAACATTTTGGTAATTTTCCCATACATATATAGGGAAGGGTTAATTGGTGAACACTAAAAAAGCGAGAAACCAGGAAAGCATGAATTTAACATTTTCAAAACTCTACTTAAGATGTTAAAAATGATTTTTTTTTTTTGGCGTTTTTTATTATAAATACATTTAGAAGCAATTTTGATAAAAAAAAATCAAAAACAAAAAATATAATTTTTTTAAACAGCTAAAAAAGGAATTTATTTTTTTTACAAAAATTGTTTTTTATTGGAAAAACGCAATAAAACATTTTAAAAAAAATTGATTTTTAACATGTTAAGTTGAATTTTAAGATTTTTTTTTTTACAAAAATTGTTTTTTATTGTAATATCTTCTACACACTTTTACGAGAAAAGCGCCGAAAAATAATTTTAAAAATTGATTTTTAACATGTTAAGTTGATTTTTTAATATGGTAAATGCATGGTTCCCTACTTTTTTAGTATTTCGCAATTAACCTCACACTATATATATATATATAAGGATCCGTTAGGAACCACCCTTTATTGCGAGAAACGCGAGAACCAAGTGTGAACACAACCAAAAAATACCTAAAAAAAATCAAAAAACACTCAAAAAAAAATTTTAATATTTTTTATAAAAAAGTCGCTATATTTCATCACCAAAAATAAAAAAAAACAAATAAAAATTCGAGTAACAATTATCCATGCACATGTGCATATGTATCATTTTTTTTTTGACAATTTTCGTAATACATTACTAATATCAGACAATTGCACTTTCATTTAAACTACCATTCATAATACACTACTTTTTACATTAACAATATTAGAAATGCACATGTGAATCTATATGTATGAACTTGTTATAACGTTAACAACACTAGAAATGCACATGTGCATCTATATGTATGAACATGTTATAACGTGTTTTGGTACACCACTTTTAATACACTCTCTCTTTCATCTATCATACCATCCATAATACATTACCATTACCATTACCTCCTACCATCCGTAATACAATACCATTGCCTCCTATTATCCATAATACAATACCATTACCAATATTTCACTTTATTACATGTACATCAACACCCTTTATACCATCCAAACAACATGTTACATCATAAAGTGACAAATATAATCAAACCATCAACCACTATATATAACTAACCAAAACACATGTATATGGGCCTACTTCATCATTTAAAATCACAAACTTTTTGTACCAAAACAGGTTATATCATGGTTATACATAATGATATACATGTGCATTCTTAATATTGGTAATGTAAAAAGTAGTGTGTTGCAGATGGTAATGTAAATGATTGTGCATTTTTCTACTACTGGTAATATATTAGGGAATTTGTCTAAGAAATGATACATATGCACCTGTGCATCCATAACTATTACTCGAAAAAAAAAGTTTTTTTTTGTAACGAAATATAGCGAGTTTTTTTATAAAAATATAAAAAAAATTGTGTGTTTTTTCGGATTTTCTTTAGGTATTTTTTTGTGTTCACATTGGTTCTCGCGGTTCTCGCAATAAAGGTGGTTCTCGCATGAACCCTACCCTATGTGTGTGTGTGTGTGTGTATATAGGGCAAGGATCCGTTAGGAACCACCCTTTATTGCGAGAACCATGAGAACCAATGTGAATACAACCAAAATTACTTAAAAACTAATAAAAACACAATTTTTTTAATATTTCGTTAAAAATCACAGCTTTTAATTTATAATAATTTTAAAACAAAATTGTTGTTAAAGTTGTGATTAAACTAAAAAAAGAAAAAAAAAACTTTTTAGCACTTAGTTGTGAAGTTTAGCTAGGTTTAGTTTTTAACATTTAGATTTGGTGGGGGTTTAGTTTTTTGTTGTTAAAATAAACCTACCCATCACCACCCAAAACCTAAACACCTACCACAATCCAAAAACCTAAACACCCCTCACCCACCCCCACCCCACTCCCCCTAATACACACACACACACAATTTTTTTGCATATCAATTTTCGCTATTTAAATTATATAAAAACTTTAAAAAAAAATTGTAGTGCACATGTGTAACAGTACACATGTGAATTATTACACATGTGCACTACAAATTTTTTTTACAGTTTTTTTATATAAAAAAACTATCGATTTTAATAAAAAAATTGAAAAAAAAAATTGTTTGTTTTTTAGGCTTTTTTAGTTAGTTTTCGAGTTTTGGTGATAAAAGTGGTTTTCATTTGAACAATCCCCTATATGTATATATACATAGGGCTCAGTTCAAATGAGAACCACCACGAGTTGTGAGAACCTTGAGAACTTTTTCTTCCCACGCGAGTTGGGCCAAAAAAATTTTGCACAAACGTAGATGAAAATATTATAAACATATCTGTAAAAAAAAGTAAAAAAAAATTGTCGAGTTGGTAGTTTTGACTGATGCAAGTTTTTTTTACGCTCTGGTGTAAATTTTGTACGAAGATAAATATTTTTTACGCCTCATGTAAATGTGGGTATGCATCATTTTTTTATTTTTTATTTTTGCTGAAACAATTCATTTTTTATGATTGTTGAGAAAAAAATTCGGAAAAATCTTTTGGATGGCCTAGTTCTCACGGTTCTCACAACTTAAGGTGGTTCTCATTTTAACCCATCGCTGTATATATTCGGAAAAATCTTTTGGATGGCCTAGTTCTCACGGTTCTCACAACTTAAGGTGGTTCTCATTTTAACCCATCGCTATATATATAGGGTCAGGATTTAGGGAAAACGATGAAAAATGTGAGAACGGTAAGAACGGTTATGGATCGTCAGATCAAAATAATCTATGGACTAGATTGGCGCGGTGGCGTTATCGTAAATAACATCAGTTTTATTACTAGAACGTGCTTCAGTAAGGGTAAAAGGGTAAACATCATTTCATACATAAAACGCCATTGAAAATATAAAACGCCAAGTATGTACAAAACGTCAATTTTATTACTGCGTAGTTTTTTCTTTGTTTTAGTTAAAGTCTTAGCCTACAAAAACGCCATAAAACGTAAAACGCCATAAAATATAAACACCAAGCCTGAATAATGTGACGTGTTACAGACTTAACAGATAAAGCTGAGCAAAACCGGATATTTTGTTAATTGCATTTATTGTTATAATAATATCCCGCATAAACTACGCGCCAAAAACATCCTATAAAGAGAAACATCTCAGCAACTTCCGTTGATTACACCAAAAAATCACAACACAATGGTTCCTAAATACCACTCACTATAAAACGCCAAAAAGTTAGAAAAATCAACGATGGCAAACATCGTTTCTTGGATACTCGGTAATGTTCTGCATGAAGTTTCACTGAATGATTTGTTATGTGATGGGAGTAAGATTTTGCTGCATGAGATGGACAAATTTCAAGGAAAAAAGACTGATGACACTGATATGTCATTTTGTCTTCTTTGTTCTTGAAGAAGGTTTGGATGAGGAGAAGAGACCGAACCCAATGTAAATGCTATTTTGGACTCGATGATGATAATAAAGATGACGGGCAAATAGCATCCACCCACACGGCGTCGATCTATGTATCCAACATCCACAAACCCACTTCAACACACGAACAACAACAAACCACACCAAAACCAAAACGCCATTTATTTGTGACAGTTCTTGTAGTTTCAAAAGAAGAAAGAGACTGATGACAGTGAAGATTTGGAAGATAAATTGCTTCTATTTTTTTAATTTTCCTTTTCTGTTGTTTGTTATGTAATTTTCATCTAAGAAACAAAATACATTAATTCTCTAAAAAAAATATAATAAAACGCCAAACAGGCAAATGCTTGTGAAACGCCATCATGCCATAAAACGCCCAAACTACCAAACTATAAAATTACTTTGGACAAGTATTATTATAATAAAACTCAAAAAAAAAGTATAAAACAATGTGCAAGAGAATAGAACAAAGTGCCATCTTTATCTAACACCATTGAAAATTCAAAACGCCATAATTACAGCCATAAAGATGGGACGTGTTACAGCCATAAACAGATGAAGCTGAAACAAAACAGTAACGACAAACAGTAAAATGAAGAGATGGAAACATTATTATTAACATTTATTATATTAAAAGCCACTACATGGGAAATTGAATTTATTTATCTTTTCAAAACGGCATAATTACCTGTCACTTTATAGGACTGCATCCTACATGGTGGGAAAAAAGTCATTATAAAAGTAGAACATGTAAACATAACTTAACACGCCACACATTGTCTAAAACGCCAAACATTGTCCAAAACGCCATACAACTTAAAAAATGGCTAAGGTTATTGCATGGAGATTTGAGAGGTCGGAGAGACGTTTCATCCTAAAGTTCTCTGATAGGAGAAGGGTGAAAGTCAAGACAATCAAGGTCATACTTGGTATGGATGAAGGGGTTCAGAGTGATATTCTGGCCCTTGGGGTTCCAATGGCCAACGATTGTGAAAGAACTCGAAAGGTAATAAGAAGATTGCAGACAAAATTTCCGGCAGAAGATGTGTCACTCCCCAACCGATGGCGGAAACATTGGGGCGCGGCACTAAGCGAATCAGATTGCTCGAGAGAATCCATAACACTACTTGTTTCGATATAGGTTAATCAAAATTTCATAAACAAACTTAAATGGTCATACAACCTAAAACATGATCAAAATAGTATCAAAGTATCGTCAACATTCAACAAGTTTCAAAATATTGTCTTTCTAAGATGAGTTTCTAATGTCATCCTAGCTTGATTTCTTGTTTCCTTTGCCTATCAACCTGCAACATGTATTAAAATAATATCAACAAAAATGTTGGCGAGTATACAAGTTTGAATATATATATCATAATAGTTTGAACGTATAAAACTCATATCCAACATGAATAACACATCACAGGTTTCAACATGCTTGTTAACGTGGTTCATATGATAACCCAAGTCTCCAACACGTTAACATGCCTTTCCTACTTCGTAGCAATGAAGATGAGGTAAAAGAATCAAACTTAACAATACTCTCCAAGACTCAAAGAGCGGTGTGTTACCTCTATAGCGCTATAATTGTTAAGGCGAGCTACACATAAGAATCAAACGTTCACATAGCATAAAAGTTTCAAGTATCGCAAGTATCATGTTTTCATGTTTAATGCGGTTCGAGTAGGTTTCTAATAAGTTTCAAGTGTCAAGTGTCAAGTGAATTGATATAGAATACATGTTGCAGCCCAAAAGTGTTAAAAACAAAAAGGGATCGAGTATACTCATAGTGGGTGCTTAGGACCAAACACTGCCTAATTGGATCGAAGGGAACGCTGGATCAGCATGCGTGCGGGGAACAGAGCATAAGTCCTCTAAGTGCTGACCCGGTCGGGAACAGAGTGCCGAATAGTTAGAAAATCGAGTTAAAGTGTCTGATAGACTACCTGAGCTGATGGTCATCCGAACGGATGGTCATCCGGACGGATGGCCATTCGAACAGTGTGTAGGTGTCTGTGAACTTGTTTAAGTGTTTGATCATTGTATCCTGTAAAAACAAACAACAAGTGTTATCATAAACAGATCATCTGGGCAGATGGTCATCCGATCGGATGACCATTCGAACAGATGGTCAGTCGGTGAAGTTTTTTAAAATTTCTATGTTAAAGTTTTTGAGCTAACGGAGACGGCATGACAACGTGTCAAGCAACTGAAACACACCAAACCCAGCTCATTCGATCGGATGGGCACCGCCCCTTTTGATCAGTTTAACTGTTTTTAGTGAAATTTCATGTTTGGACCAGTTAATCGGTCGTTTTTCCAGTGGAAATCAGTCTTCAAGCCGACTCTCGACTAAGGAACGAGTCGAGAGTCTGATCGAGTCTGATTTCACCAATGTCTTGTATAAAAGCGAAGAAAAGTTCAGAAATCAGTGGTAAAAACGTGAAGTTTGTCAGATCTGAGGCGGAAACACGTGAAATTCCGTCAGGTCTGGTGTAAAAGTGAGAGATTTCTTTAGATCTTGTATAAAAGTTGTGAAAATCCGCTAGATCTGGAACCAATCTTGGTTAAATGGTGCTCCACAACAGTTTGCATAAGCAACCGAGTGGAAACCACCTTCAAGAGGTCCAAATCAGTTGGTTTTCAAGGAAAAGTTGAAGTGTTCATGTGATCTTGATGAAGAATACGGTGTAGAAGTGAATAAAGATGAAGATTAGAAGAGATTAGAGGTAAAAAGCTTATAAATTGGCCTTGAATCGTGACTGAAAGGGTCTAGGAGCTTTAGAGCAAACGAACCGAATGAAAGGTGAAAATGGAGGTCAAGTGCTCTATTTATAGATGACAGTGACAGGGCTAGTCGATTAACTTCGATCGAATGGGGGTTAAGTCGGTGTAAGTGTGCAGGTGATCGGATGGCTTTCCTGTCGAATGGCCATCCGGTCGGATGGTCATCCGAGCGGATGGTCATCCGATCGAATGTCCATTAGGACAGCCGATTCTCGTTTGCTAGTTTCCCGACTTTGGTTCGTTTTGCGAGCTAGGTTAAGTGTCGCGTTGTGTATTATCATGAGTAGCCATTACATAGAGTATTATTACATCATAAATTTGCACAAGGAGTTTCCGTGTTTCAGGTTTGTGTTCAAGCTAGTTTCTTGTTCAGTAAGTATCAAAGCATCACAAAGAATCAAGAATCATATCGTTCATATACAAAGTATCACAAAAGCATCACATAGAGTAAAAGTTTCACATAGTTTAACAGAATTTAAGATTCAAAATAGCTTCAGTTCTCATTATGATCGATCGTCTCGAGTGTAAAAGCATAACATAATAGGAAGTGTCACAAGACTCGCCTAGGATTAGAGAAGTATCGAAACGCACGGCGTTACAAGATGACGATGATGATGATGATATTGATGATACTCCTCTACCAACAGTTAGCAGTTGGGTGGTGCATGAAGAAGCAGGAACAGTTGAAGCGACTTATCGACACGGGGTGAAATATTCATTGCCGATGGAGGAAATGTTGAAGACAGAGAGGCTACATCTCCTTGAACAACTCTGTGATTTAGCATCTTCGAACGATGCAAGATCCAGGGTTGTAATGATATTTAAGTATAAGTTGCAGCAAAGAAGAGACGAGATGATGGCGTTATACGCCAATGCAAAATATGATGATGATGAATCTGAAGAAAGTGAGGAACAAAGCGATGGGTACATCTCTGATGTAATCCCATACACAGAAGACTATTAGTTTGTTTTGATTCCGTCTTATTGTAATCTTGTGAAATACTAATAGAATGGTAATGAAGGATAACGCCACGAACGCCAAACAATATACATTTATAACATATATAGGATTAATTCAACTGGGAACGCCATAACGCCAAAAAAATTATCTATGTGACACAAAAACAATTAATTACACGAGACAGATCTGAAAAAACAGTAAAAAGCCAGGTAGGTGTTGAATCTAAATAACGGCAAAATAATCTTAAACGCCAAAAATGAAGCAGCATTGTGACACACGAAATTGGGAAAAAAGAAGATTAAAAAGGCAAAAAAGGCCCTCCCACCCTGATTATATCCCGCGCCATGTGTTCCATCAGGATGCGTTCTCATCGTTCTCACACTTTAGGGCATTTTCTCCTGAACCCGTTTCTATATATATATATATATATATATATATATATATATATAGTAGGAGTTGGCTACAAAGCCAATTTTTCCTACAAAGTGTAGGAAGCCACATCCTAATGACATGTGGCAATTAGTTATTTTAATGAAAAGGGTAAGACTGTAATTTGATATTTATTTTATTTTTGGTTTTTATTATATTCTAACTAACATATGAGAAATTTAAGAAAACCAAATATCTCATTGATTTCGAACGGATGGTTATATTACGATTGATACCATGTTTATCATTCCATTTGTAATTCATCATTTTCTTTTAAATCACATTCAATTCGTATTTCATCTGGTTGTTACATTGTGTTTTATCACTAAAACACACTACTATGAACACATCCAGTATCCAACTTTAAGTGTAGTAAAACACAATACTATGATAAAACCTTAAAAAACCACACTATTTTCAATAAAACATACTGAATACATGTATATGCAGAATCTAATAATAATGTAGCTTAAACACAGCAATTCTTAAAACAATATCAATGTAAAAAAACAACATATTTACCAAGATACTCACTTTGTTCGTGTTTTATCACTAAAACACACTACTATGAACACATCTACTATCCAACATTAAGTGTAGTAAAACACAGTATTATGATCAAACTTTAGAAAACAACATTGTCTTCAACAAAACATATTAGATACATGTATATGCAGGATTTAATCACAATGTACCTTTAACACATCAATCCTTAAAACAATATCAATGTAAGTAACACTGTCTTGACGCTGTGTTTTATCAGTTTTTAGTTTCTTTACATTGTGTTTTATCATAGTATTGTGTTTTACTACACTTGAAGTTGGATACTGGATGTGTTTCATAGTAGTGTGTTTTAGTGATAAAACACAATGTGACGAACCAGATGAAATACGAATTGAATGTGCTTTAGAAGAAGATGATGAATTGCGAATGGAATGACAAACATGGTATCAATCGTGCTTATATGTCAATCCGAATTTGTTATCTTGATCCATGATTCTAGCTATTTTTTGTATGAAAGAAGGTTTTCTATAATTGGTTTTAGAGAGAGGGGGAAAATTGCGAGATTGTAGGGGCTTGTTTTATTTATGACAGTTATTTGATTGATTTAAAACACGTAAAATGAGCAGACTACCCATAACATATTATGACAATTAATTAATGACACATAAAGATTACAAAAATGCCACTGACTTGATCTCAACCATTAAACACACCCATCGAATGGCCCAGATCGCTTCCTACACTTTGTAGGAAAAACACACTTTGCATATAAACCCTACTATATATATGTGTACATATATATATACAGGGGGCCACTAAAATAGAAACCACCCCCAGTTATAAGAACCGCGAGAACCACTCTTAACGAATCAGATTATGCCAACATAAAGGGTATTTTGGTCATTTACCCAAATGTCAAATTCCCTCTCTCTCCATTTAATGCCACCAGAGATTTTAAAATCTCTCACCTTTCTCTCTCTTCAAAATATAACCCCCTACCTCATGTACCTGCTCTCTCACTCCCTCAAACCCTAACCCAAACACACCAGCCACACCATCCTTCTCTCTCGCAACTCCGGTCAACGGAGCAACTCCGACTGGCTGCCAGCGGCGATTTCTCCAGCAAAGACACCCCCAACCCCCTTATCTTCATATACGCACACTTACCTGTTAGAAGTTAGGACAAAGAGAGAGAGAGAGATTCGATGAGAGAGAAGGGGAACCGGAGAAGGAGATCGGAGAGAGAAAGATAGTGAGAAAGACGGCGGAGGCCAGTGGCGATTCCCAGCGACGACGCCGCCGTGAGCGATGACGATGATGATGATCGGTGATGATGACAGACAATGATGATGATCATCATCATCATCAACATCTCAGTCGGTGGTGGGGAGGTGTGGGTGGGGAAGACGTTGGCGGGAGGTGGCGGAAGACGGTGATGGGGGTGGGGTGTTCGGAAGTCGGTGGTGGGGCAGGTGGTTGGTGGTTGGTGGGGAGACGGTGCCGGAAGACGGTGGTGGGGCAGGTGGCTCTCCGGCGGTATCTTTGGACTCCCTTTCCTCTCCGCCGCCCCCCTGCGTCTGATGTTTGGTTGTGGTGGTGTTGGGGTTGGTGGTGGTATCTTTGGCCTCCCTTTCCTCGTCGGTTTGTTTTTACGGCTGATGATGTTCATGTGATTCTTGGTAAGGGTTTTTGATGGTTTTTGCTGGTGATTTTGAATGTTTGAATCTGGATTTTTTTGCTTGTGCTTTTGAATGTTTGCTGGTGATTTTTGCTGGTGCTTTTTTGAATGTTTTGAATATGGTGCTTTTGAATGCTTGAATCTGTTGAATCTGGTGCTTTTTAAATGTTTTGAATCTGATGCTTTTTGGTAGATTTCGAACATTGAACTATGTGGGCTTCGATCCGTTTGGATTTGGGCGGTGATGATGCAAAAAAAAAAACGTATATTTTGATGACGATGGCGCGGCACGGTTGGCGGATGGTAGATTTTTGTACTTGGAACCCCACTTTGCAGCCTCTCATTATTGGAAAAAATCTGAGCCAAACCCCCTTTTTTCAAGAATCCAAACATTGTTTTTTTATTTTTGTTATTGATTTTTTATTTTTTTTCCCAGTCGATGTGATAACAATCTATCCGAGACACCTACCGAGTTACGATTTATGGGTGCGTTCGTTTTTGTGTAAAAAAGTTTTTGAAAAAAAAAACTAAAACCGTAAACTTTTTAATGTAAAACATAAACTTTTTAACGTAAAACGTAAAAAGTTTAACGCAAAAAAGTAAAAAGCTTAACGTAAAACGTAACACGTAAAAACGTAAAACGTAAAATCTAAAAAGTAAAACATAAAAAGTTTAACGTAAAATGTAAAAACTTTAACGTAAAACCTAAAACGTAAAAAGTTTAACGTAAAACATAAAAAGTTTAAAAAATCTGTTAAAAATATGAATTTAAAAATGCTTTTAATAAAAAAAAATTATGTTTAAAAAATAAAAACTAATATAATAATACAAAAAAAGTAATAAAAAACAATAAAGACAAAAAGAGTAATTTACTAAACTACCCTTCTGGATTAAAATATTAAAGAAATAATAAGACAAAAAATACTTAATATTCTTTTTAAATACTTTTAATCTTATCCATCCATCTTGTTGATCAAGTGGCTAGAAAGTGGTTCTCTCGGTTCTTACAACTAGATATATATATATATATATATATATATATGCCTAGAGAGTGGTTCTCTCGGTTCTTACAACTAGAGATATATATATATATAGGGTCAGGATTTAGAGAAAACGGGCGAAAGTATTATCAGGATCGTTTAAACTTGAAAACCCGGTCCAGAAAAGCCGCAGGACAGAAAACCCGTGGTATTTGCATTTTGGCAGCGAAAGTATTATCAGGATCGTTTAAACTTCAAAATGCCTAATTATTTTATTTCATAATTTGGGACAAACCCCGTAATTTACAGTGAAGGGAATTTCACGAGCAAATCCCTTGTTTTACAAAACATGTTTATTTATTTAACTGAGCCACCACTTCAAGCTTGTTAGTGCTCCGTAGCACTTTTCCTTGATTCACAGTACGTCACCTGAAACATGTTTAAAAATATTTTATCAGCGGGGAAATACTGGCGAGTCACTCAATTTCAAAAAAACGACACATAGTTATAAATTACAGCATAAGAGCGATTACAATGGCTACTATCTTATTTTTATCTAGCGTCGTGTCACACCCTGGTGACGATGGTCATACCACTATTGGGTCCTTTCACCCAAGTAGTGATGATTATCACTGTTAGGTTGGTGAACCTAACTGTGAGAGATTAGTAATGTGCACAATACCCCACTTGCCAGTTATTCAAGATAACCAAGACTTAATCCCTGTAATTATAACTCTTGAAAATAATTCGAGTGTTGTAAAACATTGTTTAATAAAAAGAGAATGACTCACATTGCAAGTTTAGACGGGCAAAGTTTAGCCTATTGATTTAACCTTGTAACCTAGTTTAAATAACAATGCACGCGAAACTAGGTCAGTAACTTAATACAACATTTACGATAAGCTCACGAAATCAAAACCATCACAACGAATGACAAAGTATAGCTCGTATTCGGGCTGCACTTAAACATTCATCGGATTGGTTTCAATCGATCGGACATTGTATCGTAGCAATGATCGAGTTATTACCCTGTTGTCGCAGCAGAGCGTCGGGATTTTGATTGTTTTGACTAGACAGTGTATAACTTGACGTACGAAACGAATTTTTCCGTCGTAACATGACCAACATGTAAGTGCCAAACCCCTGCTATATATACTGAAAAATGGTTCCTGTCGCGTGGCGCGCCAGACCCACCTGGTCCTGGCGCGTGGAGCGACGAGTCCACTTTTAGGGTAGGGTAGCCTGGTATCCACTTAGCCTAGATGAGTCAACATTTCGATGAAATTCAATTCCTACAACAAACTGTGAAGATAATCGTTAATGAGGGAATACCCCCCTTGAGTTTTAGGGGGCCCTGATCCTAGTTTCGATTGTTCTGAAAATTTTAGGGGTCATGCAATATTACTTGGGGGTCTTAATTAGGGTTTCCTATTGGACATAATAAAATAAGAAATAATACTTTTGGTGAGAGTTGTTACATCCTCCCCATTTTATTAAAATCTCGTCCTCGAGATTTACTGGAACAAGTAGGGATATTTTCGCTTCATCTCTGATTCTAGTTCCCAAGTGTACTCAGGCCCTCTCTTTGAATCCCACTTGACCTTCACCAGTACCAGTATTTTGTGTTTGAGAAACTTGACTTTTCTGTCTTCTATTTGGAGTGGTTTCTCAACAAATTTTAGCTTTTCATTTACCTCTATGTCTTGAAGATGTATTACCAGGGATTCGTCAGATAAACATTTCTTGAGGTTGGATATATGAAATACATCATGTACCCCAGCTAACTCTTCCGGCAGTTGTAAGTGATAAGCGACTGGTCCTATTTTCTGGATTACTGGGAATGGTCCTATGTACCTTGGACTTAGCTTTCATTTCTTTCTGAACCGAACCACTCCTTTCCAAGGAGAAACTTTAAAGAGTACCTTATCTCCAACTTGAAATTCCAGCAGTTTGCGTCTATTGTCTACATAACTCTTCTGGCGATCTCGAGCTGTTTTCAGTCTTTCCTTGATTTGAGTTATTTTGTCGGTGGTTTCTTGTACGATTTCAGGACCTGATAATTGGCTTTCTCCTATTTCTGCCCACCAAACTGGTGTTCTACACTTTCGTCCATCAGTGCTTCGAATGGGGCAGCTTCAATGCTTGAATGATAACTATTGTTATAGGAGAATTCGATTAAAGGTAAATGGTTGTCCCAGTTTCCTCCAAAATCTATCACACCTGCCCTGAGCATGTCTTCCAGGGTTTGAATCGTCCTTTCACTTTGTCCGTCTGTTTGGGGATGGTATGCAGTACTTAAATTTAGTCGGGTTCCCATTGCTTCCTGGAAACCGGTCCAGAAATGTGAAGTGAAATGATTATCCCTATCCGATACAATGGAGAGTGGAACTCCATGTAAGGATACTACCTCGTCTACGTATAATTTGGCTAATCTTTCCATGCTAAAGGTTTCCTTCATGGGTAGAAAATGAGCTGATTTGGTTAATCGATCCACAATTACCCAAATTGCGTCATTACCTTTTCTGGTTTTGGGTAACTTAGTAACGAAATCCATGGTTATTAGTTCCCATTTCCAAACAGGAATTTCTAGTTGGTGGAGTAACCCTGAGGGTTTCTGGTGTTCTGCTTTAACTTGTGAACAAGTTAGACACTTAGATACATATCTAGCTATGTCCTTTTTCATTCCTATCCACCAGAAATTATTTCTTAAATCTTGGTACATCTTATTATTACTAGGATGTATGGTATACCTAGATTTATGGGCTTCCTCTAAAATCTTATTTCTTAATTTTCCCTGCCTAGGTACCCAAATCCTTTTCTTCTAGAATCTCCAAATTCCATCAGGCCCTTGCTATAAGTCTTTTATCCTTCCTTTCATTCCTTCAGCATCATCCTTGAGTGCTGTTTCTTGAATGTTTTTCAGTTGTTCCATTAAATCTAACTGTAGATTTAATCTAAGAGTACGAACTCGCTATGCTTTTCATGATACTTACGACTTAGGGCATCTGCGACTACATTTGATTTTCCTTCGTGATATTGAATATCACAGTCGTAATCACTTAGAATTTTCATCAATCTTCTTTGCCTCATATTTAATTCCTTTTGTCCAAATATGTATCTTAAACTCTTATGATCTGTATAGACTATAAACTTACTGCCATACAGATAGTGTCTCCAAATTTTAAGGGAAAAAATTATTGATCCTAATTCTAAGTCATGTGTCGTATAATTTTCCTCATGCTTCTTCAATTGCCTTGAGGCATACGCAATTACCTTCTTGCGTTGCATCAGCACACATCCTAATTCTAGCTTAGAAGCATCACAATAAACTTTAAAATCTTCTGTCCCTTCTGGTAAGGCAAGAATTGGGGCGTTTGTTAACCTTTGCTTTAAAATCTTAAAAGCCTCTTCTTATCTAGATCCCCATTCAAACTTCACTGCTTTACAGGTTAGCTTAGTTAAGGGCACAACTATTTTGGAAAAATCCTTAATAAACCGTCTATAGTATCCTGCTAACCCTAGAAAACTTCTAACTTCCATAGCTGATTGCAGGACCTTCCACTTGATGATTGCTTCTATTTTGGAAGGATCTACGTGAATACCTTCGTGATTCACCATATGTCCTAAAAATTGCACCTCTTGCAACCAAAATTCACACTTCGAGAATTTGGCATAAAGTTTCTCTTTTCTTAACAAAGTTAAGAGTGCATGTAGATGCTCACAATGCTCGTCCTGACTTTTGGAATAAATGAGTATATCGTCGATAAAGACAATTAAAAATTTATCCAAGTACGGTTTACAGATCCTATTCATCATGTCCATGAATGCTGCAGGAGCATTTGTTAATCCAAAGGGCATGATTGTAAACTCGTAATGACCATACCTAGTTCTGAAGGCAGTTTTAGGTATGTCTTCTTCTTGTACTTTCAACTGATGGTATCCGGAGCGTAAATCTATCTTAGAAAAATATCTAGCTCCTTGAAGTTGATCGAAAAGATCATCAATCCTAGGTAATGGGTATCGATTCTTAATTGTAATCTTATTCAATTCCCTGTAATTGATACACATTCGCATCGAGCCATCTTTCTTTTTCACGAACAATACTGGTGCTCCCCACGAGGATGAACTAGGTTGTATGAATCCTTTGCGTAGTAATTCATCTAATTGCTTTTTCAATTCTAACATTTCGGTGGGTGCTAACCGATAAGGTGCCTTGGCTATAGGTGTAGTTCCAGGAATCAGATGAATTCTAAATTCTACTTCCCTATCGGGTGGTAATCCAGGTAGTTCTTCTAAGAATACATCCGGGTATTCTGATACTACTGGAATTTCCTTAAGTTCCTTACCTTTCGTGTTAATGATTACCGAAATCATATACAATATTCCTTGTTTTTATGAATAACTTGCCATTTTCATTACTGAAATGAATTTCAGTGGCTTACATGGTTTATCTCCTGTAATCACCACTATTTCTCCTGTGGGTGTATGAATTTCTATGGAATTCTTATCACAGAGGATTCGAGCATGGTTGGCTACTAACCAATCCATTCCTAGTACGACATCGAATCCAGCTAAATTCATAGGTAATAGGTTTGCAGAAAATTTATGGCCTAAGAGTTCTATCTTTCCTTTTTGCAAAACCTTATCTATGTGAACAGAATTACCATCTGCGGTTTCTACCGTAAAAATCTGCCTAAGTTTGGTTAAAGGTAGATTAAGAGTTTGGCAGAATGAAGTATATATAAAACTTTGGTTTGCACCAGAGTCAAATAATACTTTTGCATAAACGTTGTGAACTCGGAACGTACCAGCTATTACGTCGGGAATCAGTTCTGCTTCTTGGGTAATTAACTGGAAAGCTCTTGCGTTCTTTTTATTAGTTCCTTCAGCTGGTTTGGCCTTGTTGTCAGCTGGTTTGACCAGTTTAGGGCAATCTGGTCTAAAATGTCCAGCTTCTCCACAGTTGAAACAGATTGTTGATTTCTTCCTCCTGCAATCTTCTTCTTGATGCCCTGGAATTTTGCAGAAATTGCAATACCCTTTGCATCTTCCAAAATGCTTTCTTTTACAGGTACTGCAAAATGGAGTAGTGGAAGATTGCCATGTTCCCTTTTTCTTGAAATTATTACTATTACCCACACGAAATCATTGGGTAATCTTTTGGAACACTTCCTTCTTTCTATTTTCTTCTCGCGTACGCACCAGTCCGTCCGTCAAAGTGTTGGCTAATTCCACTGCATAGTCAATTGTGCGAGGTCTCGCAGCTTTGACGATATCGCGAATTTCGCTAATCAAACCCCAAATATAGCGAGAAATAAGTACCGGTTCTGGCGAGGCCAGAGTTGGCATAATTCTAGCATACTTGAAGAACGTCGAAGTATACCCTCTACAATCAACATCCACCATCCGGTGGTTGATGAACTTATTTGTCATTTGTTCCTTTTCATGTTCGGGACAGAATTTTTCTTTCCACCAGAGTTTTAAATTCTTCCCAATTAATGGCATAAGCCATATTGCTTCCCTTGGCTTGTAGTACCGTATTCCACCATTCTAGTGCCCCTTCTTTAAAAAGATGTGACGCGTACATGACCTTGTCTTCCTCGGCACATTTACTTATTTTAATTACTGCTTCGGTTTTCTCTAGCCAACGCAGTGCAGCAGTTGCCCCTTCAATGCCCGCAAATTCGATAGGTTTACAGGCAAGAAATTCCTTGTAAGTGCAACTAGGCTTTGCAGCTTTCATTTTCATATGAAATGGGGCTTGCATCCCATCATTATCGTTATTATTATTGTTGCCGCCTCCATTTATACTATTACTGAAATTGTCGCCGTGAGTACGTTTGCTGGGAGTGGTTGGTTGAGGTTCAACTGGATTTCGGGCAGCAACAAGGATTGCTGGAATAGCATTGGCTATTCCTTGAGCAACGATATTCTCTATATCTTGCCTATTAAGAAAGTGAACCTCATTGTTTTGTTCAGATTGGTTAACTTCGTTAACTGGCTCATTGACGGCGTGTTCCATCTGATAATTATCAATATATAAATTATTTGCACAAAATAAACTAAATAATAACCAGTCACAATAAAATAATCACACATAATCATGTCAACACATATAGCCAAAATTGTCGACTTTGCGACGTTGATATTTTTATATATTAGTATGCATCAGTACTCGCCATTTATCTTACAAAGGTTTTATTTTAAGTTATTTTACATAGTTATATTTTTATTTATTATTTATTATTTTATTATTATTATTATACAAACACACAACCACCCAACCACACCACCGTTAGCTGACTTTTTCAAAAACGACGTTCCCTCTCGCCTTATTTCCAGGAGATCTGTTCTCCCACTTCCCGGATTCGATTCCCTGCGTCCACCAGCTCCTCGCCATAGTGGCGGAGTTCAGCCAAGTTCTCGGTGCTCATTGGTGGGTTTGGTGCAGGCTCAGGGTCAAACTGGGGGAAAAAGGTGTTAGGGTTATTCAAAAGATTTTGAAATTGCCAGTCAGTGGTCCACCATTCTTCCAGCTCTCATTGTAGAGGTCGGAGATTAACAATAGGATCTGGGATAGCAGGTTCTAAATTAACTGGAAGTTGTGATTCGACTGGGTAATTGAAGAGGTTTTCATCGGCAGGTCCGATGAGGTCGCTATTTTCCAGTTTGCGGTCGAGCTCCTCCCACGGTGGCATTTCCTGGACTTGCCCTGAACTTTCCCCGGTCTCCTTTCCTTTGCCTTTATCCTTGGGATCCTCAGTCTTTTTAACCCTCTGTGCAGCTGGCTTCTTCCTCCGTACGCGTCTCCAGCCTACGATTCTCCTTCTCTTTTTCAACTTGGGTTTCTCCTGAGGTTGGGCTTGGAATTCCATAGGTTTCTCAGTGTCGGCCCAA
The DNA here is from genome assembly GCA_030545235.1 of Helianthus tuberosus. Classification (NCBI taxonomy): domain Eukaryota; kingdom Viridiplantae; phylum Streptophyta; class Magnoliopsida; order Asterales; family Asteraceae; genus Helianthus; species Helianthus tuberosus. The sequence goes on along the minus strand of CM060420.1, from coordinate 20,811,391 downwards.
TAACCGGAAAAGTCCCCAGAAACTTCCATGTCAGCAGAATAGATAGTGAGATTCTGAAGAGCTTCAGACAACTCATTCATGCTGTTAGCATATATGAAACACACACACAAACTTAAGTTAGTATTTTATTTATCATGTTGAATTTTCACAGAATCACAAAATAGCAATTTTAAAAGAAATTAAGTATTTCTAAATACTTAATTAGCTTAAATCAGTGGCTCTGATACCACCTTTTTCTGTCACGGCCCCATGACCCGGTGTGACCCGGTCCAAAAGCCGCGGGACAGAAAACCCGTGGTATTTGCATTTTGGCAGCGGAAGTATTAACAGGATCGTTTAAACTTGAAAATTCCCGATTATTTTATTTCATAATTTGGGACAAACCCCGTAATTTATAGTGAAGGGAATTTCATAAGGAAATCCCTTGTTTTACAAAACATGTTTATTTATTTAACTGAGCCACCACTTCAAGCTTGTTAGTACTCCGTAGCACTTTTCCTTGATTCACAGTAAGTCACCTGAAACATCTTTAAAAATATTTTATCAGCGGGGAAATACTGGCGAGTCACTCAATTTCAATAAAACGACACATAGTTATAAATTACAGCATAAGAGCGATTACAATGGCTACTATCTTATTTTTATCTGGCGCCATGTCACACCCTGGTGATGATGGTCATACCACTATTGGGTCCTTTCACCCAAGTAGTGATGATTATCACTGTTAGGTTGGTGAACCTAACCGTGAGAGATTAGTAATGTGCACAATACCCCACTTGCCAGTGATTCAAGATAACCAAGACTTAATCCCTGTAATTATAACTCTTGAAAATAATTTGAGTGTTGTAAAACATTGTTTAATAAAAAGAGAATGACTCACATTTCAAGTTTAGACGGGCAGAGTTTAGCCTACTAATTTAACCTTGTAACCTAGTTTAAATAACAATGCACGCGAAACTAGGTCAGTAACTTAATACAACATTTACGATAAGCTCACGAAATCAAAACCTTCACGATGAATGACAAAGTATAGCCCGTATTCAGGCAGCACTTAAACATCCATCGGATTGGTTTCAATCGATCGGACATTGTATCGTAGCAGTGATCGAGTTGTTACCCTGTTGTCGCAGCAGAGGGTCGGGATTTTGATTGTTTTGACTAGACAGTGTATAACTTGACGTACGAAATGAATTTTTCCGTCATAACAAGACCAACATGCAAGTGCCAAACCCCTGCTATATATACTGAAAAATGGTTCCTGTCGCGTGGCGCGCCAGACCCACCTGGTCCTGGCGCCTGGCGCGACGGGTCCACTTTTAGGGTAGGGTAGCCTGGTGTCCACTTAGCCTAGGTGAGTCAACATTTCGACGAAATTCGTTTCCTACGACAAACTATGAAGATAATCGTTAATGAGGGAATACCCCCTTGAGTTTTAGGTGGCCCTGATCCTAGTTTCGATTGTTCTGAAATTTTTAGGGGTCGTGCAATATTACTTGGGGGTCTTAATTAGGGTTTCCTATTGGACATAATAAAATAAGAAATAATACTTTTGGTGAGAGTTGTTACAGTTATGGATCGTCAGATGAAAACAATCCATAGACTAGATTGCGCGGTGGCGTTTTCGTAAATAACATCAATTTTATTATGTGGGACGCGCTTCATTAAGGGTAAAAGGGTCTTTTACCGCTCAAATTCAAAACGCCAACCAAATGATAACACGCCATTCAAAAAAATAAAACGCCATTAAATAAAGAACGCCAAAAAATAGTGATAAAACACGTTGGAGATTACAGGAAGAGGAAACAACACAGTAACTGAAATTCAGTTATTAACATTTATTAGAAGAAATTCCCTCCTAAATTACGCGCCAAAAACATCATTATATAAACGACGTAAAACATCGCTTCCATAATCACTTCAATCTATCATTTCTGCAAAAAAACATCTTTAACCAAAAACGCCAATTTAACCAAAACGCCAAAAATGGCAACCATCGTTTGGTGGAGATACACTCCTGCAATCAGGCGGTTCGTCCTGCGTTTTGACAACAGAAGAAGGGTGTATGTTAGGACTATCAAGGCAATTTTGAAGATGGAAGAAGAGGTACAGAGGGGTATCCTGTCTCTTGGCATCACTCTGGATAACGAATGCCATGAAACACATATGCTTATGAAAGCATTAACAAGGAAATTTGGACCAATCAAAGCAAATGTAAAGCCGGACACTGTCATGACATCATGGCGTTTTGATGATGAAACAGATATGGTGACCGTTATAAACGACAACGGAGAGCAGGAAGACTACTGGCTTGAAAACATCATGACAAAGCAGGGGCTTGAGTTCATGGAAGAATTGCATAATGCCACTTCTTTGAACACATAAATGGACTAAAAAATGGCGTTAAGGCAAGACATGTTCAAATGGAGGCTTAAGAATCTTCAAGAACAAGAAGAGGATGAAAGCGAGAGTGATGACATTGATGAAGATCCAGATGAAAACTCCGAGGAAGAAGATGACGCAAGTGATGGATACTTCTCGGATAAAGTACCTTCTGACGAAGAGTTTTAATTTTTTTTCTTCTGTGTAATCTTTTTTTTTAAGATAATTAAATGATATATTTCTCTATTTATTTGCAAAACGCCAAAAAAATACTACAAAAAGTTATTGCTTACAAAACGCCAGAAATAACAAAAAATATTTTTCCTGCTTAATATTTTATTTTCTCCGTTATTGTATTTTGTCATCTTGATCTGCATAACACCATTTAAAAAAAACGCCAAACTTGGAAGATGGGACATCTATCACCCTAGAAACTGGTAAAGCTGTTCAAAGCAGTAAATACAAATAGTAACTGAAAAGACTGTTACTTTATTACTATCATTTATTATAATAAAAAAAAATTCTGCCTAAACTACGCGCCAAAAAACTCCTATATGAGAGAGGTCTATACACAATGAATTGATCACACCCAGAAAAACAAACGTCTTGTTCTCTAGAAACCACTCACTTTAAAACGCCAAAAAAGGTTAGTTAAAATAACCATAGATGGCAAAGCTTTCACTGAATCGATTCTTCTCTGAGAGGGTTATCTCTATAATCTTTTGCTGAATGAGATAGACAAATATTCAAGAAAAAGAGACTGATGACAGTGATATGTCATCATGTGAGCTTTGTTCTTGATGACTATATGCATGGCACAAAGGGATCAACACAAGTGTAAAATGTTATTTTGGACTCCATTATTATAAATAGCATTAAGCAAGAGTTGATCTTCAATGACATGCCACCAAACAAGAATATCACACCAAAAAACAGGATGCCAATAAGAAGCTTCGTCTAAAAAAGACGTGGTTTATGTAGGAAAGTTGGCATCTAGCTAAGGTATTCAAAGGTTCAAAACGCCAAAACAAATTAAAGAAGAAGAGGCTGATGACAGTGAAGATTCGGATGAGAAATTAGATTACCATTTTTAATTTTTTTCTTTTTCATTTTATATTGTTTTGTTATCAAATTATCTGTTGTTTCTTATCTAAATCTCTACAAATAAAATACATTATTATATAAAACGCCAAAAACTACAAACACCACGCTAATAGTATGAAAACTGTGAAAACGGGTGCTGGCAAAGCACCTTGTCAAATGTATTAAACGCCAAAAAAATTGACGAAACGCCATAAAAAACATTTGGTCTTATTGTAATCTTATGAAAATATTAATGACTCGTAGTGAATTATTATACAACGCCACAAAACGCCAAAAAAGTTTACTAGAAAACGCTATAACGCCAAAAAATTATCTATGTGACACAAAAACAATTAATTAAACGCCCAAAAGTTTAATGAATACAATTAACGCCAAAATAATCTTAGACACCAGAAATGTTATAGCGTGTTGAGAAAATAAAAGAAGATTGAAAAGACAAAAAAACCTCTCACGCCCTGATCATATCCCGCGCCACGTGTTGGGCTAGGATGCGTTCTCACCGTTCTCACACTTTTGGGCGTTTTCTCCTGATCTCGATACTATATATATATATATATATATATATATATATATATATATATATATATATATATATATTAATCCTAAAGGTTTAAACTATAAAATTGTTTAGTATTTTACTTGTTTAAAACCATTTGTAAGTGATTATTTAATATAGTTTATTTATTAAACGCTGAATTTATAAAAAATATTATATATATGAAATTTGGTGAATAACAAAAGAGAATACAAATAAAATCGAGTCATTTATTTATTGATGAACAAACACGTACAATACGATTAAAAAATAGAAAGTGTAGTATTGTTACAACATATTAAAAACTGTAAATAAACAAGATATATATTTGTGCTTATGGTTGTTGTACATTTGGCTTTGGGTTTTTTTTTAAATATCAGATTTTTTCTTTCTAACTCTAATGTTAAATCTTTGATAGTTTAACCCATTTGATTAATTTGATTTTTCAATTCTAATTCAAAAGTTTTCATCTTTTGTAATTTAACCTATTTGATTTTTTTTTTACTTTTAACCCAAAGGTTTTCATCTTTTATAATTTAACCCCTACAATTTTTACTTTCAACTTCGGTCACTTATACTATATTCTTTCACAAGTTTTTCGTTTAATGTTTCATTTTAATTTTTCCGAGTTAACACGCTGCAAAGTGCGCGTGAGGTTCAACGTTTTTTCATTTATTTTTTCTCGTTTTACAGGCACGTCATTGCGCATCTATTTCCCCCGTTTGATAGGTCGGTCGGAACGAACGGATCAGAGATCGACTTAGTTAATTTTTTACAATGTTTTACACAGGTTCGCGATCATGTAAAAAACATTTTCCTTCATCTAATATGGTATATAACTAACGAATCCCCCGCGCATTGCGGCCGATGGTAATTCTATTTTGTAATATGTCTTACTGTTAAATATTTATGATTAGCTAGGAGTTATCATCCCTATATATTGAGCTTAATACTTCAACTTCTTTGTTGTCAAATTTTGATCTCATCTCAATACTAAATATAATGATACAAACTTACAAACTAAACAAAAATAATGTCAACTGTTGGGTTCGGTAGCTGCTATTCGTAAGGTGGTTGGTCTTGAATATATTTAGATACATCTATCTTTGGTTTTTATTATGCTAAGTTCTTAAGTTGGTTTGGTATTTCAATATAAAGACTTTCTATTCCTGTGCTCTGAGTATTCAGTTTTAGGATATCCTCAAATCTACATTTATTTTTTTGAGACGTAAACCTCCCACTATTTGATGATGACCAAAATGTATCAACTAAATACATAAAATAAAAAAATTCAGCTTTTAGAACGGGTTGTTTAAACCACTATTGTGGCTGTACGAATCCTTTCTCTTCCTACTTTATTTTTTTTTTTTTTTTTTTTTGTAAACTTCCATCATCATATAATGACTACTATGAAGGATTTCGCCTTTTGGATGTATATTTTCCCTTGATATTCTTCCCCTTTAATTTTGTTATTACTGAAAAATGAGAGAAAGAGAACATCATGCAACGTTATATGAAGTATATCATATGACTCTTGGAAAACTGATAAGAGATAATAGTTGAAGACTTAAATCAAAACCCTAAAATCCTATTCATGTTTATCATTTGGAGATTTTAGGGTATCCGGGGCACTCTCGGGGAGTGGGTTCGGTGACCACCTTCCCCGATCGGGAACACCGCCGCCATCACCGCAGGGACCCGATTCGGGGAGTGGGTTCGGCACTTCTTCACCGCGTTGAATTGGCACGATGTTTGAGGAACGGTCGAATTTAAAAAAAAATTCACTTTTTAAACAAATATAAATAACCACACCCACTTCACTATTTTTTATACTCTCAAACCACACCCACTTCTTATTTTTTATACTCTCAAACCACACCCACTTCACTAATTTTTTATACTCTCAAACCACACCCACTTCAAACCGAGCAATGGAGAACCAACCCCGCGAAGCCAAGAAAAAAACTAAGGGACGGGGCAAGCAACCGTCTCGTGGTGGTTCGAGCGGTGCAAGTGCACAATCACAACCCCCTTTCGGATATACTTCACAACCCCCCGTTTTTTTTCCAACAACCTTCACACCCCTCCTTTTACAACACCCAAGCAACCAACCTTCAACCCAATTTCGGCTATTTTCAAAATTTGTTATCAATGGATCCACCTCAATCCCCCGCCTTCGACCCATATGGTTTTCGTTCCCCACAAGTTCCATCTACACGAGGAAATGTTGAACGTCCTCTACCTATTTACGACGACGAGGACGAGGAGGTAGTGCCCGAAACTCAAAATTTGGGTGACGAGTACGAGGACGAGGACGATGAATATAATGTGGATGAAGACGCCGGCAACGAAGAAGATGACGCTCGGGATAAAAAGGGAAAAATGGCGAGCGAAAAATGGACAAAGGTCCAAGAAGAGGCGTTGGCGAAGGCGTGGGTACATTGCTCTACCAAAAAAAAGAAGGGCAATCAACAAAACCGCGATAGTTTTTGGCGTAAGATTTTAGATCATTTTAACGCCACCCTCGGTGGAAGTAACCGGACCGTGCATCAAGTACGGTCTAAATGGGGCCCGATGATGACGAAAATAAACTTTTTCAACGGCCTATACCAACAAGCGGTAAAAATTATATTTTTTAACATTGTATATTTTTTAATTTTCTTTACTAAGTTAATATTTTTTTAAGACTTATTATTTTATAATATGTAGGATCGCACACGAGGAAGCGGAGTCAAGGATCTCGACGTGATGAAAGTCGCTTTAAAAGAATTTAAAGAGAGATTTCCGAACGGTTTTCAACATGTCGAGGCGTGGGAGGTCGTTCGAAAACACGACAAATGGGCCCAAGTCCCATTGTTGGGTGAGGAAGGGGAAAGTTCGGGACATAAAAGAAAGTCCGTTGAGGTGGACCCTTCCATACCCGATATGAACGAAGACCCCTCGCCACAAAGAGCACAACGGCGAGACAAGCGTCAAGCGACATCATTCGAGGGAAGCTCGGCCGAGTTGGCGGAACAATTCAAAGAGTACACCGCCATGAAAGAAAAGAAGCACGCGATTGAATTGGAGGCGATTGAATTGAGGAAGAAAAGAGAGTCGCAGGCTTTCGAGCTCATATCGGAACAACGCGAGACGATGAAAAACTACAATTACGATCGAGATATGGAAACATTCATCAAGCCGCACGACGATGCTCCGCCAAATATGTTGCCGTTCATCCTCGCCCGAAAACGCGACATCGCTAACAAGTACGGGTGGCCGTGCGATTTCTAAAATTATTATTTTCTAGTTTTAATGTAATTTTTATTTTCTAGTTTGAATGTAATTTTAATTTTCTAGTTTGAATTTAATTTTTATTTTTATTTTCTACTTTGAAATGTCTTTTGTTAAATTTTATTTAATTTTTATTAATATTTTTTTATAAACATGCATAATTACAACAAATAAAAGAAAAAACCAAGTCCCCTAAGAGGGGAGTGCCGCCATCAATTTAGGGTGTTAGGGGAGTTTAAGAGGGGAGTTGACGTGACACACAAGGATTGGTTATGCGTAAAAGAGGGGACTCCCCTCTTAGGGGAGTGCCCCTCTCACCCTTAGACGTGCCTATTGACTGTGAAGTTGTAACTTAATGATGAGTATCTATAGTCAAATGAAAAAGAAAGAGAGATACGTGACATGTACTATAGTATCAAATGTCAAATTAGTAATAAATGCTTAGTAAATAGAAAGGGTCATGCTATTAACACACGGACAAAATTATTTTCACACCTCAAAGCGCCGCGCTTTGGCCATAGCGCGGCGCTATGATCTACAAAAGTGCTTCGATTGACGTTTGAGACATTCCCTACTGTTTGACAGAGATAAAGCTGATTGACATGTTTTGTCGTTAACCCTAAGCGCCGCGCTTTGGCCATAGCGCGGCGCTTCGACCCAAATTTTCACTTTTAAAAGCAAACTACTGATTGAGGTTGGCCTGGTCTTCGTTATTTGTTCTTCTTCTTCTTCAGAAAAGCAAGCTTGAGGTTTTTTCTTCTTCAGAAAACGATGTCGTGGTTAAACAACTATATTTTCGGTCAATATTCTGACGAGACAGTTGTTCCTGATTCTTACGAGGGGACCGCTATTTCTGACTCGTATGGGAAACCGGTCTCGTCCAACTTGAGGGAGGCAGAGGTTGTATCTGGCATTCGTTATCGTGATAACACGGTGACGCTGGATTTGAATACCCCTGTGGAGGACCCTTACGCACAACAAGGTTATTCGAATTTCGGTTACGGTGGCGAGTACAGCTTTGTACAGCAGGAGTGTGGTCCAAATGACAGTTACGGTTGTCAACAGAGCTTACAAGGTTATTCGAATTTCGGTTACGGTGGCGAGCACAACTTTGAACATCAAGTATATTCGGACCTCGGTGACGATGGTGAGCCGGGGGATGTGTCTGTTGATGAGGAAGGCTGTTACCCGGTTACGTTTTCGTTTGATACGACGCAGACCTTTTCGTCACGTAAAGAGTTGGTGCGTTGGGTACAAGACACGGCAAAAGACAACGGTTACCTCATTGTGACTAAGAGGTCGAATAAAAGAGGAGAGAATTACAAGATTTGGTTTCAATGTACTTTTGGTGGGGAGCATAAGAGTATAGCTACACAGAGGAAAACGGGTAGCAAGAAAATAGGCTGCCCGTTCGAGATGATCGGGTTTTCGGAATCATCCGGAAGTGTTTGGAGGATCGAGGTGACGAAGGCGAAGCATAACCACACTCCTATTGAAAACTTAGAGGGTCACGCGTATGCGAGAAGGCTTTCTTCGGAGGATACAAAACTGGTTAAGGAGCTGGCAGAGCAAGACATTCCCAACCAAAGTATCTGGCGAACGCTGACAAAAAACAATCCGGCTAGAAAGCTTATTCCGAAAGATATACACAACGCTGTTCAGAAGATCAACGCCGAAAAAAATGTCGGTAAGTCTCCGATGCAAAAACTTGAAAGCATTCTTCTCGAAAAAAATTACACTTATTACATGCGCACGAATGAGATATCAAACGAAGTTGAAGATGTCTTCTTTGTTCACGAAAGATCATTCAATATGTGGTGTGCCTTCCCGCATGTGCTAATGATTGACGCCACCTACAAAACGAACATGTACAACCTGCCATTTGTTCAGGTCGTAGGCATGACGTCGACAAACAAATCGTTTACGGCTGCTTGTGCGGTAATTTCCGCAGAGAAGTCAGAGAACTACCTATGGGTGTTGCAGAGGATCAAGTCTATGCTGGTAGGATGTATGGAACCGCGCGTGATTTTAACAGACAGGGATTTTGCGCTAATGAACGCGTGTGAACAAGTTTTTCCAAAAGCGCATAAGTATCTTTGTCGGTTCCATATTCAACAAAATATTAATAAGAACAGCAAGAAGAAATTCTCTGACAAGGATTGGAAAGAATTCGTACGTAGTTTTTGGTTATTATGCGAGTCTACGACCGAGGAAATATACAGGTATAACTTGGAAAACCTTGAAGCACAGCTGAAAGAAGATGACCGTGAACGTAGGTATTTCTTACATAATTATGTTCAAATTTTATATAATAACAAAAACTGACTATTTACGTTTTTTTTAATTTTAGAGGTTTTTGATTATATGAAGAAATCCTGGTTGGATCCGTACCGTGAAAAGTTTGTATCATGCTGGATTAACAAAACTATCAACTTTCACCAAACTACGACCAACAGGGTTGAGGGCATGCATGCAACACTAAAAAGTCACTTTCCAAGTCATCGCAACACACTGGATAAACTTGTACTGTATGTTGATCATGTTGTTGATAGACAATACACCGAGATTAGTAGTAGCTTTGAAACAAGCCTCCGAAAAGTGATGACGCACCACAAGAAGCAGCCCATGCTTGCATATATTCTCAGAAAGGTTTCAATATATGCGATTGAGCTTTTGAGTAGGGAACTAAAACGTAAGGAAGACGGGTTGAGAGCCTACGGTGCAAGCTGTGGTTGCCAACTTTTTACCAGCTGTGGTTTGCCATGTGCCTGTCGTTTGGAAAAGTTGGAAAATAAAGGTAATTAATATCTTTGACCTTTCTCGTTATGATTTTGCCACCTAATTTGTTTTCATCCACAGGTCAGCAACTCCGGATCACACACATAGACGTGTTCTGGAAGAAGCTTAACTTCAAGCCTGCAAAGAAAAACATAGAGGATATCGATGTAGACGCGGAATTTGAAAAATTGAAACAAAAGATCGATCCAACACCCCCTCAGGTGAAAAGGAGCTTCTTTGAAAAGTTTCAGCAAATCCTCAATCCAGGGAACAATAACAAAAAACCTCCTGCTGTTCTGAAGAAAACTCGTGGTCGCCCAACATTGAAAACGCAGGAAGAAAGAAAGGTTGAAGCCGCTAGAAAAAGCGCGTACATTCCGTCGGGAGAAACTTGGGTCGAGGCCTCAGACGATCTTCCCCGTCACAGCTCGTACATATCACCGTCACAGCCTCAGACGATCAACCTACACCCTGATTTCCCGATGATCAAGCTCGGTCCTAAGACGGATATAGCTATCTGCAACTACGCATCTCAGATTCCCGAAGTGATCCATCCATACATCGTTAGAATAAAGGACGTGAAACCAGATGGTCATTGTGGGTTTCGATCGGTGGCTGTTGGGTTAGGAGTGAAACAAAATTCATATTTGATGATCCGGAAACAACTTATAAAGGAGTTATGTACGAACGAATCGCTTTGGAGGCAGTTTTTCGATCCGGAAAACATAGGACATTATGATGCGCTGCTTAGACGGATCGATTTCAAGGGGGTGGGACGAGCAAATATCGAAAATTACATGACGATGCCTGAGACGGGGTTTCTTATTGCCCAACGATACGGTGTGATTGTTCACACCTTCGACATGCGTGGGAGCTGTACAATTTTCCCTCTGCTGGGCGGGCCAAACGAAGCTGAGGAACCTCACCTGGTGATTGCGGTTGTGTTCGTCGACCATGGGCATTTCATACATGTAGAGCTTGGAGGTTGTTATCCAATGCCTCCCCCAAACCCACTCTGGACAGCACACAGATCAGAGCGCGCAGCAGCCTGGCATACATTATACAGGGATCAGATCAACACGTACGAAATGCTTACGTATCGTGCCCCTGACCTTAATGTAACCCCATATGTTCACGATGTAGGTTAAATGTGTTTAATAATAATCACGTTTGTGTTTGTTCAATATATGCGTTACATCAAGTTAAAAACACGTCATGTTCATGTGCGGTAGGCGGTTGATACACATAACACCTCTTACAGGAGTACTTGTGCTTTCAAACCAAAATGATACGATATAACGGAATAAGACATCACACGTAACCGATTTGATCCGGAACTTGCAGTATAGTCCATATATAATAAAAAATGATGTATAATGGAAAAAACGTAAAATTTAGACTATTATCGACGCGTTTGTGAATTAAAAACAATTTAATAAAAAATAAAAAAGGCCTTAAACGCCCCGCTTTGACCATAGCGATCCGCTTTGACCTCAAAGCGCCGCGCTATGGCCATAGCGGGGCGCTTCGATCCCTCGCTATAGCTGAAGCGGAGCGGCCTTCTCCCCCATTTCAAACACAACACACAAACACACACACAAGGTGCGATTTACACACACTTGAGCCGGATCATCAACGTTTTCACGCTTTCAACCGCTAAAAGGTACGATCGAACTTCATTTCTTGTTTTGGTTCAAGTTATGTGTTTCACTTTGTTTGATTTTTGTTTGACTTGGCCGTGGGGATCGATCGTGGTGGGCTGTTCTTCATCACGAAGAACCAAAGCGCCGCGCCGAGGCCAAAGCGCGGCGCCTTGGTTCATGTTTATTTTTTTTTAATATTATTTGTTTAATATTATTTGTTTATTATTTTATATTTAATATTATTTGTTTATTATTTAAATTTTATAAATAATATTATTTGTTTATTATTTTATATTTAATATTATTTGTTTATTATTTAAATTTTATAAATAATATTATTTGTTTATTATTTTATATTTAATATTATTTGTTTATTATTTAAATTTTATAAATAATATTATTTGTTTATTATTTTATATTTAATATTATTTGTTTATTATTTTAAATTTTATAAATAATATTATTTGTTTATTATTTTATATTTAATATTATCTTGTAAACGTGCAGGGATGGATTCCTCCGATGACGAGATTGAGCATATGGAGGCTGAGGGAGATGTGGGAGAGGAGGGAGAGCCGGCATGTCCGTACCTGCAGTTTCCGCCGGGGTCACGGGCGAGGGGGAGATGCGCGAGGTTGCGCACCATCCCCATTGGGGAGAGCATGTAGGGATAGACTGGGGCCTGCTGGAGACCGTGGGAGAGGCCGCACGGGCGCGTGAGATAGTTGGACTAGATACTCCTTGGTCGCGCCTATTTGAGTTAGTGATGGAGGACTCGTACCCTGAGCTTACGTGAGAGTTTCTTTCCACGTTTACATACGCGCCGCATCCGGGGGATTACGTGGAGGACCCGGATTTTCCAGTCCACGAGGTTACATTCCGTCTCGCCGGTCAGGAGTTTCAGATGAGTGTGCGGCAGTTTACTGTCCATACAGGTTTGTTTAAATAATATTATTTATTATTTTATATTTTATATTTAATATCATTTGTTTATTTAATGTTATTTGTTTATTTAATATTATTTGTTTATTATTATTATTTGTTTATTTAATGTTATTTGTTTATTTAATATTATTTGTTTATTATTATTATTTGTTTATTTAATGTTATTTGTTTATTTAATATTATTTGTTTATTATTATTATTTGTTTATTTAATATTATTTGTTTATACAGGTTTGTACACAGAGGCCGAGCTTGATACTGATTTATATACGCAGGCGGTTAAGATGATGGACAGGCAGACGCTTATCAGTTTCTGGAGGGCCATTTCCAGGGTTCCCTTTGGGAAATCCTGGCAAAAGGCCACCACCATTAGAGACCCCTTGTTCCGATACCTGCACCATGTTATCGCGGCAACTATCGTGCCGCGGGGTGCCAGCAGGGAGAAGGTCAATCTCAGTGACCTTTTCTTTCTATACTGCCTACTGCGACGACAGCCCTGCGATCTAGCAGCCTGCCTGGCAGATTACTTTGCCACAGCATACCACCGGCAGCTCCGCGGGTGGGTGCACACTGGCTCATTCATCACCGCCATCGCACGCTCGCTCGGGCTCGTGCCTGAGCATGATCCGGTGCTGTCCGATCCGGTCCCGTCTACCAGGTTGGGCCGCGCGTCAGTATCTTCTATGCAGATCACCCATAGATTTGATGTTGGTCTGAGGTTTAAGGGACGTGACGGGCTGATTTGGCATCTGGAGGTGGTGCCGGAGGTCATCCCGGTTGTTATTGAGGTGAGGCCTGGAGTGTTAGCCCCTCCTGATGTTCAGGCGGCCGCTCGGCAGGCTCAGCTACAGGCTCTGGGACTCGATCAGTTCCCGGGCCAGCCTCAGGATGAGGCTCAGCCTCAGGCTCAGGCTCAGCCTCAGGCTCAGGCTCAGCCTCAGGCTCAGCCTGTATTAGAGGATCCGGCTCAGGAGGAGCATATCGAGGAGATCCCGGTACCACCAGTTCAGCCAGCTCCGGAGCCGCCACAGTACCCGCAGCACGTTTACGCTGACCTGCCTCCGGTAGCGCGTGAGGTGGCTCGGGACTTCGACCAGCGCCTCAGACGCCAGGCCGCACGCCAGGACTGGATCATCGAGACGCTCGTTTCTCTACGAGAGCTCGATGGGTTGCCTCCACTTCCCCTCCCACCGTCCCCACCGCACGAGGATTAGTACCTTAGTTTGTTTGTATAGTGTTTTGTTATGTATTATGTAGTCAGTTGTACCTTTTTGTTTTGTATGTACAAACTGATATATATATATATATATATTGCAGTTAATCTTCTATTTACATCACGTTGGTTTTGGATTGTTTACGTTTAATTCTTATGGCTTTCTGTACAATTTATTTAACGTGTTCGTTTAATTTAACAAAATAAACTAGGTTAACAGTTTATAAAGACGCACTTATATTATATACGTTCTATAAAAATAATGACGTAAAAAAACGTAATTATAAAACAACGTATTATAAAACTCAAATACAATTTTTTCCTCCAAAAAACATTACCAAACTAACCCACATCCCACCTATTTCAAAAAAAAAACAACACAAATTCCAGCCAACGTTTTTTGTCTTTTTGCACACTCAAAGCGCCCCGCTATGGCCAAAGCGGGGCGCTTTGAGTGTGCAAAAAGACAAAGGCCGTGTGCGAATAGACCAGGCCAATAGAAAGGGTAATCTATTCAAAGATATTAATCGTACAAAATTCTTAAAACTACACGTTCAGAGAATTAAATAAATTAAAAGTATGACTAGATTTAATTGGCTTAGTTGAGATCAAATAAAGGAAACATTGTCCAATTTCCATAAAAATAAATTAGTTCATATATAAAAAGTAGGTATAATAAGCGAATAAAAAAATAACAAATGAAATTATCTTTACTATACTATAACTAGGTTAGAACTCGTGTATTACATGGGTTGAATAAATGTAATTTTATATTTTAAACAATTTAAAAGTTAGATCTTTATGAACCCCGTATATTGTACGGCTTAAATAAATGTAATTTTATATATCAAATAATAAAAAAAAGTTATATCTTTAAAAACTATGTGCATTACACAGATTAAATAAATGCAATTTTGTATACTAAATACTAAAAAATAGTATCTTTAAAAAACCCGTGTATAATCGGGTTGAAAAATCTACCAAATGATAAAAAATTACTTTCTTAAAAACCCCATATATTACACGTGTCAAAAAGATATAAAAAGAGTTATATCTTTACAAACCATGTGTATTACACAGATTAAATAAATGTAATTTTGCATATTAGATACTAAAAACGTCGTATCTTTAAAAACCCATGTATAGTCGGGTTGAAAAATCTACCAAATAAAAAAAAAATATATATATCCTTAAAACCCCGTGTATTACATGTGTTGAATAAATCTAGTTTTACATAGCAAATGATAAAAAGTTATATGTTTAAAAATTTCGTGTATTACACGGGTTATATAAATGTAACTTTGTATAGTAAATAAAAAAATATTTTAAAAAACTCCGCATTTTATACGAGTTGAATAAATATAATTTTGTATACCAAATAATAAAAAAATTATATTTTTAATAAATTTGGATAACATTTAATATTAATTTACGCGTTTGTTCGTATATATATTTTTTATGTAAGTTTTTAACACTCCATATTTTTTTGTATTCATTCATTTAGCTTGTTTTTGTTAATATGTATGTACTTCATTCTCTCGTGTATTGTAATTTATATACCAAATAATAAAAAAGTTAAATCTTTAAAAACTCTATGTATTACACGAGTTGAATAAATCTAATTTTAGATTAATAGTATATTAAATAAATATAATTTTGGATTAATAGTGTATTAAATAAATATAATTTTGGATAAAGTCTTATATATAAATTTTAAGTAATCAATATATTTGATAAATAATAAAAATACTAATAATAGTAAAAAATCTAATTTATATACTAAATATAATAAATATAAAAGAAAGGCGGAAAACCCTAAAAATAGGTGCCTCCAATGAATGATACGTGTCACATATTGGTTTCTTTTATTATATAAAATATAGACGTTCACATCTCGGTTGTTTCAATCGATAACATAATTTATTTTCATATGATGGATCGATAACCAAGGCTATAAATGTGGCAAACAACACTACAAAAGGGAAGGTGGATATAAAATAACGAGTATAAAATTAACCGAATAGACTATAAAAAATTGAATTAAAGTAGAGTATATGGTCTAAATATGGAGTAAAGTGAAATAACAAAGTAAAGTGTGCACGGTCTAAATATGGAAGAGTGAAATAAGTCATTTTATATGTAACATTTATGAATATATAAAACTCATTGAAATTAAACTAATAATATTTATCCATAAGATATTAAACTAATAATATTTAGTAGAAGGGTTATCTATAATATAAGATATTGCACTAAATAATAATTTAGTAGGAGGGTGAGGGTTATCTATAATTAATTAGAAGGGATTAAACTAAAATAATAATTATCTATAAGAGATAGCCTAATATAATGACAAGTGTCCCTAAAGTGGTTTCTTTTTTTATATAGTAATAGCGGTAAGACCCGTGTGCAAACACGGGTCGTTTCTTAGAAACCATGCATAGCCCATATTGACAGAGAGTAAAAAAAATAATTATTGCAGACTTATAAAATTGATATACACTAATGGTCAATATGTTTATTCAACAGTAATCCCATTATGTTAATAGCAAACACTACTACAAAAAGAGGCATTTGCTATGAACTTTCGCTATGGGAAAAATTCGGTCGCGAAATTTGCTATGAATTAGCTACAAACACATTTTGCTACAGATATTCCATTGCAAATGATATTCGTAGCAAAATCCGTAGTAAATCCGTGGCAAAACTCAGAAAATAAATATAAAAGAAAATATTGTAGCAAAATCCGTAGCAAACAATGAAAATAAATATTTAGAAATCAGCTATAAAATGTTAAATAAAAACCATAGCAAAATATGTAGTAAAATAAAGAACGTACGTATTTAAATAATAATTAAATAAAATGCCTAGCAAAATTCGTAGCAAAATCGAGAAAAAAATATATATCTAAAACCAAATGTAGAAAAACTTGTAGTAACATTCGTAGCAAAACAGAGGAAATCAATATAACAAAAATAATGTAGCAAAATCGGTAGCAAAAGCATGAAAATAAATATTTAGAAATTAATTAAAAAAGTTAAAAAAAAAATCTATAGCAAGCAAATTTGAGCACATAAGTATTTAAAAAATAATGACAAAATCTAGAAAACTAATATGTAATAAATTAAAAAACATCCGTAGCAAAATTCATTGCAAAAACGAGAAATATATTTAAAAACAATAAAACATCTATAGAAAAATACTAGCAAATTTGGCAAGATAAAATATTCAAAAGATAATGAGTTAAATGTCATTTTAGTCCCTGTGGTTTGGGTCATTTTGTTAGTTTAGTCCAAATGTTTCATTTTTAGCCTGTGGGTCCATAAAGGTTTTACCGTTGCCATTTTAGTCCACTGGGTTAACTTCATCTATTATTTCTGTTAACAAGAAGGGTAATTCGGTCATTTTATATGGCCGAATTGTCCTTCTAGTTAACATAATTACATATAAAATGACCGAATTGCCCTTCTCGTTAATAGAAAAAATGGATGAATTTAACCTAGTGGACTAAAACGGCAACGGTGAAACCTTTTTGGACCCACAGGCGAAAAATGAAACATTTGGACTAAACTGGCGAAATTACCCAAACCACAAGAACTAAAATGGCATTTAACTCAAAGATAATTCTAGAAAACTCATAACAAAAACCATAGGAAAAATCAAAAAAATGAGTATTGAAAAATAATTTAGAATTTATTAATTTGCAATATATTGGTGCTTGTCCTGTTTGTTGTAACACCCTGTGTTTTGAAAGTCAAAGTACAAGTCAAAGTCAAAGGAAGAAAAGATTGATAATTGCGATCTGTCACTCCTTGCTTAACTGTTGACTGTACTCCTTGACTTGTAATCGAATTCTATTATCTGTTTGCTTTAGTTGTATTATGTGGAGTATTTATTAACAATCGAGGTTTAATCGCATGTTTATCACTTTATCGCTAATCGCACCGCAAACACATCGTAACTCGAATTATGCGTTCTGGATATTGTTTTACATGTGTGTGTTATTTATGTGTGCATGATTACTTTATGTTGTGGTGATTAATCGAAACGCAATCGCAACGCAATCTAATCGCAAACGCTAAACGTAAGTTATTTATGATGATTGTATGCTAGATATAGACTATTAGATAAAACTGTCGCATCGCTTAATCGACACTCACTCAAACGCATCGCAACGCTCAAACCGCAAACCGCAAAACGAAACGTCGAAACTTAACTCACCGGACCACTTTAGATCGAATGACCATTCGATCGAATGGTCCTCCGTACGGATGACCATCCGATCGATGGCCATCCGATCGGAGTGACATCCGATCCAACACTTGTGCTCCCCTTTCCTCTTTTGGCAACCTATTGTGATGTGACAGTTCTCTCATTCGACCAGCACGCTCAAGCCCCTTTTCTCTCGATTTCTCGCAATTCTTGTAAGTTTCAACTCAAATCTTGTACATCTATCATCTACACACACTTCTTCATCTTTTTCACCTTTGAATCTTTACTTTTAACCTTGAAATCAGTGGATTTGAGGTGTTCTAGGATGATGTCATCATGGGGTTCTTATGAACTTCAAAGTTTGACTTCATTCCACCAAGAACAACTCAGATCTAAAGGATTTCAACATGATTTAACACTATTTTCACCTAGATCTAAAAAATTTCAAGGTTAAAAGGATTGAAAGATGGTTTTGTAACTTTCTTTCAACTCTTTTACACTCAATGCACTCAAAACCGATAGAATCGGAGCTCATTCAGGCCTTTTACTCGTTTCTAGTGAAGTGTCGGTCCAAGATCTGATTTCTGTCAAGGAGACAACCGATTTCGGGTTGAACATGAACCACCGTCAGGAACAGTTAACTGGTCGGATTAGGGTGATTCCTGTTCGATCGAATGACTTGGGCCTGATGGAGTTCCCGTTGTTTAACACGTTGTTATATCGTCTCAATCAAACCACGAACTTTTCAAACTTAGCAAAATATTCCAAGTTTCAAACGATCAGGTGGTCGAATGGATTGCCGTCCGATCGGATTGCCATCCGATCGAACGACAATCCGATCGGATTGCACTTGGTCATCAACACTCAAACATTTTTCAACATTTTCAAAACATATTAGTTTCTAACGGATTGCCATTCGATCGGTAGACCATCTGATGGAATGACATCCTGCTGTGAACTTGTTCTCTGAGAAATGCCTCGCCGGACGGATCGCTATCCGATCAAACGACCGATCGACCGGACAACCTGAAAGGTAGAGATACTTCTCTATTTTCAAAATGCTACAACGAAAACTTCAAGGCCATCATACACAAACACATCCATCCTAAACGAGTGACAATCCGACCGAATGGCCATCCGACCGGATGACCATCCCAACGGATTGTTATCCGATCGAATGACCATCCGTTTGGATTGTCATCCGACCGGATGACCTTTCGTCACTTGTCACACTTGCATCGTTTCACGCGCCGTTCTTCGCTTATGCTATCGTTAACTGTTCAGGCTAATCTCTCAGCGCTCCCTTCAATCCAAAAGATTGTTTACTTGTTAGACGCTATCTGTGGGTATACTCGATCCCTTTTTTCTTTACGCACTTTTGGGTGTTACATACATTACTTATATCAAATCACAACGATCACACGACACAACCACTTTATACGCTAACTGTAACGCCCTAACACGTTGAAACTCAAAATTCGCAGCGGAAAACACATAATTAAAATTTCTTTAATGACATTCTTTCTTTCGCTTAAATACATTAATTCCTTTTTAAAATTTGATTGACAACTATCATACATATATCGAATTAAGTGACCACATACGCATCCACGTACAATCCATGTCTTGACTCGATCTTCAACCGCGTACAATTCTTGGTGAAACATCCAAAATCCTGAACAACCTGCAGTCACCACATTCAATCTCATCATTAGTAACCGGTAACATAATACAAAATATTAACACATGCATAATAAAGCGTCCACATATCATGCTTTCTCTTATACTAGCTCCTTCATCCATCCATTCCATCACTCGCCTTAGATTGCAGAGTCAACCTTTACTTCTATTGTTAACCTGCCTATGTTCACATTAATCCTCAATAGAAAAATGGTTAGTATCATTAACTTCCTATCATATGGACGTGTCCTCAAATACGCATAACTCGTCTTATTCATTCAAGCATATAATTAAATACCTCTCTAAAGCATGTATTCATATTCATTCACACCCGTACCTACAATTTACATCTTACATATATAACTCCTTAATTCATCTTTATGCATAATTCATTAAATAAGTTCCGTTTCTTACCCAAACTTAATCGAATCTCTTTCTTAACCACTTCCGTCTCATTTCCACTATAACTTAACTTAGTAATAACAACAATTCATATTTTCTTATATTACATTCAATAATTACCATATGTCATAATTACATTACTAAACAAAAGGGTAAGTTTGGAGTTCACTTACCTCGTGCGTCCGAGTTCGAGCATAGCTTCCGTGTTTATCCTTGGCCCGTTGCCCTTCCATGCTTGTGTGCGCGTTGACATGACTCCTAACCGTACATGTCATTACATTCACATTCTTGTTAGTATATATGATTGTGCGTATGAACGTTCATATCAATTTCATATCTCACGTATGACTTTCATTAATCAATTTAAACAAGCATAAAGCATACTCAACATCAACCTAACATAATCTTCACATGAACTATATCTAAAATACATTCCTCATGTTAGTTTACTATCAATTTCATTAATACCACTTTCTATACATGTTTGCCCATTAATTGCATACAATTTCACATATTATTGTCATTTAGACATTTCATCAAACACTTGGTGTGCGTATCACTTTTTAAGCATAATGTACAAGTGCTTTAAGCATGTTCTTCCCTAATTCATCTTATGAACCATCACATTCAAGCAAAATCTCATAATCATAACTTCCACATCAAGTTTATCTATCTAAGTCTATCTTATAACACCTTATACATCACTAGATCACACTAATACATCTACAAGTTCATCATGATCATCATCTTCATACTCATGCAATGGGTTTTCATTCTAAATCACCCAATTACTTGAAATTATTCATAACACAAGTTTTATTTGGTGTTTCTAACACCTCTACAAGCTTAATTGCATACAAATTCGTGTATTGATCATAACCCACTTCAAACAAGATCATCAAATCTAAGTTTGAAGACATACCTTACGATCCCCTTGTGAAGGTGATCGTTGATTCATGTTCGGTTGTGAATTTGGACTTCGTTTAGCCTTTCAATTTGGAGAATTTGTGAAGTTTAGGGTTTTGGCTCCATGGGAGCCTTCCCTGCTCGTGGATGAACACACACGATGTGTGTGTATGTATGTGTGTGTTTTCTTTTTAATAAAACAACTTTCAAGTTGTTCACTTTGGTCCCCTCATGTTTCGTTTTAATTAAATAAGGCTACAACCCTTCGTTTAATACCAACGATACTAATATTCAACTAGGTTAATTATTCCTAGTTAATAATTATTTACGGGTTCACTTTTACCCCTAACGGTATTTTTACCCGTTCCTCTATATTAACCGGGTTTAAATTATCAAACCCATTTTTGGGGTGTTACACTAACCGCTCTGCATGTTACGTGTTATCCGATGAATGCTTGTATGTTATGTTTACACAGTGATTGTTGCCTGACGCCTTAGCGACGATAGTACTATAGTTTGGACTCAGCACCTGTCGTGGACAGGGGTTGTTAAGGTTATATCTTCACGTGTCACAGTGGTGATATGTGTTGCGCATTCTACAACTCGCAGTCATGTCTGTGCATATTTCATTGTCGATAACCTACTAGCTTCACTTTGCTACATGTTACATTCTGGTTATGCGTAAACGCTTTCGTTATCTATTATACTATTAAACTTGTATGCTCACCTTTACACTATGTGTATTGACCTCTATTTTAACGTATGTGACAAGTGCTTAGGATGCTTTGCTTGTTATTTGCTGGAATCAAGCTAGGATGGAGTCTAGAAACAAACCTAATAAAATCTGATTTGTCGGAACAGTTTGCTTGTTTTTTAGATAATTATCATTAATAACTATTTTTACTTTATCTATTTGTAGTATGGGATATTAACATTAAAGATTGGTAATTTAATAGTTGTTGTGGATTCTCATGAACAATCTGTTTCGCTCAGTGCCGATGATTCCGCCATCGGTTGGGGTGTGACATTTGTACCTCACATATATTAGTGTGCATCTCAGGTTTGTAAAGTTGGCTTTGTGAGTTATTTTCTTTAATGTATATTTAAGTTCTTGGTTTAGTGTGTTTCGACTTACTCAGAAATTTTTAGTCTCTCTCCCTCTCTGCTATCTACTAACGTCCACCACTTCTTTGACGGCGTATGCATGCGATGACTGGAATCGCTCCGATCATTGGCCTCCAAGATGTTAACAATTAGATTCTTCTTTTTGTTTTCTTCATTTTACATTTTTTACGTGTTTTGATGTCCTTAGAAACTACGTATTACGCTTCGGAGTTTCCGTTTAGAGTTTAGTGTTGGCTTTGACGACTTGTTGTTACATGGTCTTTTTTGGGGGATGTTCTTCTGTCGTTTTCAAGACGACGACTTAATGTGTGTCGTTTGATTTTCGACTTTCTGGTCTGGGTTTTGTGTCTCTATGAAAGGTCTGCTGATGCATGTGTTTTTTTTTTTTAATATGATTGAATATCTGATATTGTTGTTTAACCTTGATTTTGGTTTAGAGTTGTTTGTGGATGAGACATTTTTAGCTTTTTAAGGGTCTGTGATGGTGTAACGTTAATGCTCACCGGAGATCCTTTGTGGTTTTAAAGTTATTGGTTTTTCTTGGTGACGTTTCTTTGTTGGGTCGATGAAGATAGTCTATATATCATTGGAGACCACTAGCTATGATGTTGCCTTTGGCCTGGCTTGGTAACTTATGTTGCAGCTATTTATTGCTTATGAGCTTTGATTTATGGTTGTTTTGATGTTGATTATGGCCATCTGGGCTCTGTTGTAACTGGTTGATGTACAATTTGTTGAGCCTGAGAGGTTCGAAACAATTTATAATGTGCCTTTGTCCTTGGCTTAGTGACCTAAACTACTGTCGTCATTGTTATTGTTAGTCTTTGTGATGTTTGTTGGTTGGGTCGATGAAGATGACTTATCGCTCATCTGAGACCATTAGCTATGATGTTGCTTTGGACTTGGCTCGGTAACTTCAAGTGCAACCATCTATTGCTTATTACATTTGTTTTATGGCTGTTTTGATGTTTGTTATGGCCACTTGGGTGTGAAGTGTTATTTGCATGCTTTTATGTTGGAAAAAATGTTCATCCCTACTAATCGTGTTGAGAATAGTAATATAGAAGGGATTAAAGCATAAAACTAGTTATATTAAAGTTCTTTTGTAATTTAGTTTTGCTTTATATAAAGAAACATGTTTGCCATTTTCGTTATTCATATGATAAAATATAATTTTTTTATAAAATTTCGAATATACGGTTGCGACGTTCTTATTTATATATATTATTCAATAAAAGCTATAATTCAACATTTCAAATATGGTTGATTTTATTGTTCTTTACTATTATGAACTGAACAGATACTGTTCAAATATTGGTGCATATGCTATATTCATCTTTATGGTCTTCTCAACATACCGGTACAAAATTCTTTTAAAACAAAGTTGTATGTGCAATAGAGTGTTTTTCCATCACAAACTCGAAGAATCCCACTAATTTATACATATATTTTTTTCGATACATAACAATTTTAGTTCATTAAGTTTTCTTTATTTTTATAAAATATAAACTAGTTGATTTTCCGCCCGTGCGGCGGGGGCCCAATGTCTGCAAAACGCGTGTCGGCAACGGCAAGCAGGTACCAAATATCAAAACATAAATAAAAATGATGTAGTAACGATAGTAACTCCGTCCTAATTTTTTTTTAAATAATCTAATATACAATAATAGGACCCACACGTTGGAAATTCGGTTGTTTTAAGTTTAGTTATTACGATGCTAACACATTAAAATATGAAGGAGCTCGTTATCGGTAACGACACTGAAAGTACCGATCCGGAAAATAATCGAAATTAGGTACCGGCGTCGAAAATGCTCGGTACGATACGGTATGATATTTGAAGGTAAAAATCAGTAAATATAGGTATGGTGCTAGACCGGTGTCAAACCGAAAGTAACGATTCTGAAAACGCAAAAGGTGGGTACAAAATTGGTACCGAAAATGATTTGGTATAGTAAATTTGGTATCAATACGATACCGGTTTGATTACAGGATTTGATACAATTTGCTCATCAATAATCTAAATATCCAAGTTAATTTTACATGCCGCAATTCATTTATTACAGAAAAAGACAAAAAAAAAAAAAGCAAAATAAGTTGTTGTGTATATAAAACCTCATTCAAACGAAATACAGTTTACTTACCGTGTGTATGAAAAGTAATCTAAACGGTGCAATTACTTGTATTGCTGCGTTGCCACAAGATTTGATGAGCTCGGTACCAACCGGTACCGAAAATACCGTTACCGAAAATCCCCAAAAGTGGGTACCGGTACCGAATATACATGGTACGGTATGGTTTGGTACCAGTCGGTACTGGTATGGCACCAGTATTTTAGGGTAAAAACTAGTGAATACCGGTGCCAAACTAGTACCGAAAATGTCAAAAGTCGGTACCGATTCTGTACCGGTACCCGATACCATTTGCTTATCCCTTAGTGTTGTTACTATTCATTGGGTTCTATTTTTAATATATAGGTAAAGGTAATTTTTAATATATAGGTAAATGTTTTTTTTTTATTTAAGTTGTTATTTAATCTTTCCAATACCATATTTACACCGAACTTTGTATAATTTTTACTTGTCAAATATATTAAACATAAACTCTGTTCCCGCCTATCCTAAAACCACCTTTCCCCCAATTTTTTGGATTTCCCTCCCACTAACACACTTGATTCCTCTTCCCGCCAATAGGCTTCTTACTTATATCAAATTGACACATTCCAATATTAATTCATACTCTCGCTCTCTCAACCGTCAATCATCTTCTCTACTGAATATCCATGAGTCAGTGGTGCTACCTCGCAAAACAGGTTGATAGTTTTATTTTTACATGTTAATTAAGTTGAGTTATTTATTGTGATGGGTTTTGAGTTTCGTGACTTGAAATTCGAAATTAAAGCATGATTATTCAAAATTCAAAAAGGATGTTCTGATTTCAATTCCAAAATTTCAGTAGTATAAAATTATATATAGCATATTGATAATTGTGATTACCTCATGTTTGCTCGCTCCTTGTAGATTATCCGTCATGAATTCATGTAATGTTCTTCATGGTAAGAATGTCCGTTTTATGGATTCTTATACTATTTAACTTGTTATGGTTTATGGACCACAAAGCATATCTCATCATCAGTGTAAGTTATTACTGAAACCTAAACAAAAACATTTTTAACCGTTTGCACATTAGTGTTTAACATTTGCATTTGTTTGTGCAGGAACATGGAAGTGGAAGTTAATCTTGTTAGAGGTAAAATGTTTGAGGCACAAGTTTAGTTAAATTATCAACTTACAATTATTCATATATTTTTTACTTGGTATTTGACATCATTCCATGACAAAATCCTCTATGAAAATGGGAAGCATCATTCACGGAAACATGAAAGCTGCGCTTTAGTTCTTTTTCTTTATTAATTTATTTTTCCATCATGTCTATAGTAAACCTTGTTGGGACATGTGGTGTGAATTTGTAAATTTATGTAGGTCAAAATTCTCTTGTTCGATGTGAATTTGAATATGTATCGTTTACATTAGTTATATAAATAGAGAAAATTTGAATATGTATTATTTTTTTGAACGGCAAATTTGGATCACTGACGGACCACCGGAGTATCATCGTGCCACCAGCGGAACCACCCGATCATATCCAACTCCACTAGGCAATAATGCCTCACCAATTCAGGAGGAAACCCAATAAATATGAGAAAACCCCTTTGTGGGAATCGAACCCAGGACCTATTGGTCCCAAAGCTTTATCCAACCACCAAGATGCCACTAGGCTATAAAGCCATGGACAATTTGAATATGTATTCTATAGCAAATACCTAGTAGCAAAAAATGTAGAAAATGCCAAGCATTTTTTTTTTGCTAAATCCATATCAAAGAACCAAAGCCAAATCTGTAGCAAATACTGCCTAGCAAACTTCGTAGCTAAAAATTTGTAACAAACTTCACAACTAACATTCTGTCGCTAACCAACTTGTAGCTAAAACCGTAGCAAAATTGGTAGCTAAAATTAGTAGCAAAAACATAGCAAATTTTTGTATCTAACATTCTTAGCAAAACTACTTCGTAGCTAAAAATCAATTGCAAAAGTTCGTAACTAAAAATCTCCCTAGCTAAAAATTCCGTAGCTAAAAACCTCCGTAGCTAAAAATCCATACCAAAATTCCGTAGCAACCTTTTCCGTAGCAAATCTGTGGCTAAAAATAGCGACGCCTTTTTTGTAGCAAAAGTCGTCGCGAATATGACATTCGTAGCTAAAGTTGGTAGCAAATAAATTAGCGACGAGACTTGTAGCTACGGACCAAATCTATAGCAATTCCGTAGCAAAATGGGTGTTTGCAACGGATTTGCTACGAATTTGGCCGTAGCAAATGCCTATTTCTGTAGTAGTGAAACTACTGTTGTCTATTAACTGTTAAAAACCTCTGTTGCTTTACAACAGACTTTCCTAAAAAATGTTATCCATTATCTCCAACAGAGCTTGCCAGATGGATAGATAGTAAACATATATGCATGTTAGTCAACCCATGTTAAAAAAGTCAGTCAACAGAAATTACAAAGTTTAGTAAACAGATGTTAAGAGAATAATGTTATTAACAAAGAATTTAGTACTCTCATTAAAAATGAGAGCTGCAAACACGGGTCGTTTCTTAGACAAGCATGCATAACACATATTAATAGAACATATAGATATGTGCATAGATATTGTACCAAAACATGTTATCTATTATAGCTAAAAGACAACTTTAAACATAGATTATCGGTAAATATATCAGTTACATACAATTTAACTGTTTACCCAAAAAGACAATATAAACTGTTTATAGACATACGTACTTCATAGAATTTGAATACAACTTAAAGTTCAACAAATGTTAACTACAAACACACAATCATCTGCCTCAACAACTTTCAGCAAAACTAAATCAAGGAATCAGCAGATTTTAGAAATCAGCAGATCTTTATTCTCTCATCAACATTTCCCGGATTTGCCCTTGGAATTGGAGCTCAAAATCCAAGGAATCAGTACCATCAGACTTGATCAAAGTCAATTCATGGGTCTGTTTGTCAGACTTCCACTTTACTATTTTTGGATCTAATGGGTTTCTTGGGAGAAGTTTTATTTGAGAGGAGTTTGGCGATTGAGGCCTGCTTGCCAACTTCTGAAATGATTGAGCAAATTGAGCCAGTAGTTGCAACGAAGCATCATCCAATCCATATCGTAACTGATTTCTGATAGACTCTTTTCTGTACTCAGCATACCTATTTTCATCTTCCTCATCCATCAGTTGTTGTCTTTTTCTTTGGTTCAAGGCAGCGATGGATACATCTGCTGATGATAACAGCTTTTTAGATGTAACGGTCTGCCGACGTATAACAGTCGTTTCATCTTTGTATACTGGCTTTTTAGGAAGGGATGGATCTGTCTTTTTTCGCTCTTCTAACCTACTGTAAGCTCGATTAATAGACTGCCTAGTCCATTTTCCAATTTGTCTAGCAGTCCCAACCTTAGCTGCTACAAGTTCTGCCTTCATTCTCTTATACTTAAACACTTCACCCACTTCAAAATTTTTGTATTGTTTTCAGTTGGGAGCAGATTTTGGCATTTGAGGATCTTTATTCATCTTTTCAATTCTATTAACCTCCTCATTAAGAGCCTCAAGGGGCCAGTCTTTGAAATCAGACCTGTAGGCTTCGTCGGGCTTGGTTTCCATGATAGTGTTCAAGAAATCATTTCTTAATGTCTTTTCTAGCTCAGCATTTGGTGACAGATTTGACATATTCTTACTCAGGTCTCTAGCAAAATCTTCCAACTTCTTGACTTCACCAAGCCAATGTTGCATGCGAGCTGATAACTTAATGTCTCCTAGCCTTTACACTCTTCATTTGCCTTATCTTCTGCTTTCTTGTCCTTTAGCTTCAGATATTCATAAATATTCTTTGGAGTTTCGAATCCCTGAAGAGATGGGAAGGTTCTTTTGGATGGATCATCCTCTGTGTAAAATTGAGTCATTTCATCTTGAGCTGCAAGCAGTTCTAGAGGGAAAGTTACTGCCAATGGGTTGATCTTTGTTGATGGAGGTGGGACGAATGGTTTGGGTGAAGTTTGAATGAACGGAGTAGCTGATAACGGAATTGGTGCGGGTATATCTTTTTCTTCCTTCTCTTCTTCATGCACCATGAATTTTCTCTTTCTTGTGTAAACAGATTTTGGAGAATGAGGAGTTAGGGAAGAAAAAGGCGCCACGACTGTAAGGGTTGATTGTGATGGAAATTGAAATTGGGTAGAATCAGTGGATTGACTAACAACTGTTGAAACAACTGGTGTCTCAACCGCTGTTGTCTTAACATATGCTGAAACATTTGTTGCATCAACAATTGTTTCAGTGGAGGTTGGCAGTGGTGATGAGGATTTTGTATTCTGCTTTTTGACAGGTGGTTTTTCTGGTGAGAGTTTTGTTTTAGGTGTATCAGAATCTGACTTCTTAGGTTCAGCAGTGGTTGGTTTTTCTGGTGGTGATATTGGTTTAGGAAATATGACATTAGGAGATTCGTTGTCTTTGTGTGATTTTCTTCTATTTGAAGTTCCAATGTTGAGCACTTCATCTTCCTCTTTTGTATGCTTCTTCTTCTACTTTCATTCAATCTCCTTATCTGTCTGTTTGTTAACGGAATCAACAATTCCTTTTTTCTTACAAGTATCAGATTTTCCAGGAGATTTTGCAGAAGTTTGCTTGGCAGGCTTTGGATTTTATTTTGGTTGATTCCTTGGTGTTGGTTTGCCAAAGTTTTTCATGGAATCCTTTTCCCTCTTTTCAGCATCATCTTCATCGTCTTTTTCAAACACAGGTGCAGGGGTAGTACCAGTTAACTTTGCAATGCACTCTTTTATGCCCTTGATGTTAGCCTGTGTGTCTTTGTATCTTGCTTCAACCATAACTCTAATTAGCTTCATGTGGGAATTAAGTTGAGTCTCAGCCAGTTCCCTTTGAGCTGCAAGAATGGGTTGCACCGAATTCCAAAGATCTTGGCATAACTGCTGATGAGAAGGTCGACTTTTGAAAGCATCCACAAACTGCTTCAATTGATCTTTCATATCAGCAACAGTTGTTTCCAAGTTAGTTATCCTGTCCGTCAAATCCTGGTATTTTAATCCATCACCTAACTTAATAGGATCATCTGAATTCCCACCAGAGGTGGTTGTATCTGCTTTTGAAAGGGGAGGTATCTCTAAATTTTCATTAGTAGATGCCCCTTGTTCTTGGTTATGGGGACTTCCCTCTGCATCAGTGGTTACCTTAGTGATCACACCCGTGGTTAACTTGAACTCACCAGTGGATACCTTGATAGACACAACAGTGGTTGCCTTCAAGGGAGTCTGACTGATGAAACTACTGTCCAAATGTAAATCAGTTTGACATTTATAGTAGCTGCTCCACTTGAAATACCATCAAGAATTTGCTGAAATTCAAGAGGTGTAGCCTCCTCAACTATTTATGGGTTAGGTAATTGAAAAGTTTCAGACATAGCTATTGTTGAAGTTAAACTCTCAGTAAAGTGTTCGTAAGAGGGATTGCTATCACTCTAAATGTCAATAGCTTGAAGCAGTGTTACAAACTTTGGTGGAATGGAAGATGAAGGGATTGCTGTCGAAAGAAACATTGCCGCGGGAGAAGGGCTTTTAAGTATACTCTCATATGAGGGTATGACATCATATTGTGGTGTCCCTGTGAATACAACATGTTCCTTTTGTGAGGAATCATGAGGACTTTGGTTTATGGGTTGAGATCTTTCCACATGTTGTGAGGAAGTAACAACATTGGTTTGTAGTGACATCTGTGTTGTCACGGGGTTAACCTCTGGGATCTCATCTTCCAGAGGACCCATTTTGCTGGTTTCGGTGGGCTTTTTGGATTTTGTTTTGGTCTTTTTGTGTTTTGTTGGTGGGGGTTTCACAGCAGTGGTTGTAGTGCTGTGATCACCAAAAGCAGTGGGCTCAGCAACAGACGTTTGAGGAGCAGTTGTGGACTCATCTAAAATTTCCTCATTCCCCTCTGCCTCAGTTTTGAAAACATCTGACTCTTTAGCCATAAGTCGAGTAAAAGTTTCAGATGTTAGACTATTCATTTTAATAGCTTCACCTTTTTCAAAAGCTTTTTGGGAAGCATGTTTTTGCAGGTAGTAGCTTAATAGTCTAGGAAACATAAGAAAACCAGCAGTTTTCCCCTTTTTAATAGCAGCAATTTTCCCCTTTTTAATAGCAGCAGTTTTGCCCGTTTTAATATTTTTTAAATTTGCAACCAAATCAACAAACAGTGCTTGGGAGTAGTTAAAATCAGTATTTGTCAAAATTGCATACCCCAATGACTGAATTTTCAAAGGTATTTCATTAAAAGAAGTAGTTTTATTTGAGAGACAGATTAAGAGAGTATGCAACAGGAATTTCATTGGTGGTGGAATATTACCTTTAAACATAGTTGCCTGATTCAACTGTCCATGATATCCCTTCCCAATCAAGTATGTTTGAATCTCATTTTTCGGCAAAAAGGTCTTACCTGCCAAGTCGTTTACCTCAAATGTTGTTGATATGGTACTGGGGGTAATAGCAACCGATTCACCTCTGACTTTTGAAGTTATACTTACGGCCACATTGTTTTGTTCTTCAATATTCGCATTAGCCCAAAAATCGCGAAGCGTCTTTTGGAAATGGGTGCGTCGGCGGTAAGAATGACCTTATATTTTGATGATGTAAGAACATCAATCATTGAATGATAGAGAGTATTGTTCTCGGTTTTCTAAAAAATAGCAAGGTAGTTATGCAAATTTTTCATCACCAAAGTCATGATCGGAATTGAAAGTTACGAGAGGTTGATGAAGAAGTGTTGAAGAAGAAGGCGGAAACCGCTCTGCTGAATTTTAAACTCGAGACGAAAGTAAAACCTCTGTTTGGGGATGAAACAGGGCTTTATAAAGTGAAAAGGTGAATGCTGACGTGCCAGAAGTTAGAAAGATCTGATGGCTAACATCTGTCCACGTTACAACCTCTGCTCTGATAATGGATGACAGTTGTTGCGAAAACCACTGTTGGCCAACAACAGATGTTAGGCAACATTAGTAACTCAGCAGTCCTCAGATTAAACAGAACCTATGAGAACAGACAATACCCTTCAACAATATTTGGAAACCACTGTTGGGCAACAACAGATCTTATACAACAATAGTAAGTCAGCAGTCCTTTCGACAGACTTTGAATATAAATGAATAAATTGATATTAAATATCAGCAGCCATTTAATGCAAAACATTTAAAAAATAAATTTTCATGGAAAAACTATAAAATTAAATATCAAGAAACTGAAAGGACAAATTTTAAACCCCTGCCATAAAAAATTAAAAAAAAAAACCTCTTCATTTTAAAGACCAACAATAATCTACATGGTAAACAAAGGCTACTACCACTTCATCGGACACAAATGTTGTAAACAGTGGTAAATCAACAGTTGAGCAATAACAGATGTTCAGAACTGTTGAGCAGTGGTAAATCAACAGTGGTAAAAAACCTCTTCATTTAAATCATTTTACAAAGATCTGTTGAGCAATAACAGATGTTTAGAACTTCTATTGTGTTAATCATTGACAATTCTTTCGAAACTGCTGTTGGGAATAACAGATGTTCGCACCAGTAACAACTCAACAGTCGTTACAAAAAAACAAGAATTATGAGAACAGAAAATACCTTTAAACAGTGGATGAATCTTTTGTCAAACAGATGTTTTAAAAACAACTGTTTTCAACAGACTTTTAAAGATTTTTGTCAAATTTTTTCAAAATACCTATGTTTTAAGAATGTTCAGAATTTCTATTGGGTTAATGGTTGACAATCCTTTTGAAACTGCTGTTGGGAATAACAGATGTTCGCAAAAGTAGCAACTTAACAGTCGTTACAAAAAACAGGAATTATGAGAACAGACAATACCTTTAAACAGTGGATGAATCTTTTGCCAAACAAATGTTTTAAAAACAGTTGTTTTCAACCGACTTTTAAAGATTTTTGTCAATTTTTTCAAAATACCTATTTTTTAAGAATGTTCAGAACTTCTATAGGGTTAATGGTTGACAATCCTTTGGAAACCGCTATTGGGAATAACAGATGCTGGCAACACTAGCAACTCAACAATCGTTACAAAAAACAGGAATTATGAGAACAGACAATACCTTTAAACAGTGGATAAATCTTTTGCCAAACAGCTGTTTTAAAAACAACTGTTTTCAACAGACTTTTAAAGATTTTTGTCTATTTTTTAAGAATGTTCAGAACTTCTATTGTGTTAATGGTTGAATATTCTTTCGAAACTGCTGTTGGGAATAACAGATGTTGGCAACAATAGCAACTCAACATTTACAATAGCAGGTATCAACACTAACAACTGTTGATGCTCAAATCAGTAAAAATAAAATGCTCTACAAAGATTAATAGAATTAAAATTTACATATCACATATGACGATAGATCAACAATTACATTGAGAACTGAACAACGAAATTTAATAATCTTCAGCTCTTGAACAGTAGCCCTATCCTCATATACTTGATCCTCAACTTGCTTGATAAAGCGATACTTTAAATCATAAGAACCTACAAAAGGATATGATGACATTTTTAACTTGTATATTTCTTCAACTCTGATGTAAAAGAAGGATATAATGGTAGCAAAACGTGATGAAAAGCTTCTGCACTGTTTTTGAATTCTGAAGTGTAGAAAGACATCACCATCAGGTTTCTGGACACTTGGTCTCTCGTAAACAGACCAAGATGCAGTCCATCAAAACACCTCTTCAGCTCTTGAACAGTAGCCCTATCCTCTTCAGCTCTTGATCCTTAACTTGCCTGATAAAGCGATACTTTAAATCATAAGAACCTACAGAAGGGTATGATGACATTTTTAACTCTTGAATGTAGAGCCAAATTCATATATGTTATTTAACTTGTATATTTCTTCAAGTCTCATGTAAAAGAAGGATATAATAATCGTAGTAAAAAGTTAAATATCAATAAACCGAAAGAACAAAAATAAAAATAAAAAAACAGGTTCTCATAATTACCATTAACTTCTTCATTTATCATAAAGAAGTACTCCACTTTCTGCACTTCAGACTTCAAAAACAGTGCAGAAGAACTCCCCACTGCTCGCTCGAAAAAAAAAGCTGAAATATATCAACACCTTAAAATAAATATTATCAACATATATCAACAGTTTAAAAAAATCCACAAACCTAAAATAACCCGCAACAGATTGTTTGAATTTTAAACAACTCTGATTAGGCTGAAATATAAACAGAGAATTAGAACAGATCAGTTCAAATTTTAAGATTCAAAATCAGAGAAAAAAAACATACCCTCAACGATGTTGCAACAATGATGTTGGAAAAATTTCGTGAAGTACAAAAAGTTGTAATCGCAAATGAACAGACTGAATGGTTTGAATTTTGAAATTGGAAAGCCGAGGTCAAATGTGAGTGTATGAAACAGAGCTTCAATGAAACAACGATGGAACAATGATATTGGAACAAAGAACTGTATATGAAGATTAACCGGCTCAATCATGAGAGCTATGCATTTGAGTAAGAGAGATATGATCGCAAATATAAAGGAGAGAGATAAATTGAAATTTGAATGTGGAGCCAAATTCATATGTAGATATGAGCGAGAGAGATTTGAATGTGGAGCCAGATAATTATATCTTATTTATAGGATTAGAATATATGGTTTGAATTTTGAATTTTGAACGTGGAGCTAGAATTTTGAATTTTGAATGTGAGCAGAGGTTTTTTGAATTTTCAATAAACATCAGTACTTTAAATTATGAATGAGGGTAGACCTTTGAATTTTCAATAAACATAAACATCAGTACAAATGGGCAGACCTTTGAAAAGGTGGATGTGGGCCACCTTTGAATTTTAAAGTCTTTTAATATTAGGCATTATGATGTAATAATGACATAAGAAAAGCCTTGTTGGACAGCCTCTCCAGCTGACACATCAGCTTTTCTTATGTCATTGAAGTTTTTTCTTTTATAGAAAGTATAGATAGATGCATGAGTGATAGACATTTTAAGATATCTAAAAATTCAAAACAAGAAAAACTTTTTTTAGTTTAAAACATAAGGTACACCCCCAAAATGACGGTAAGTTAGTCTTTCAAACACTAATTTCACTTAATCATCTCATCTTAGTTACACATTATTTCCCTCTTTTTTAACCAAATTATAGATAATTAAATATTAATTACACTTTATTCCTCTTGTAAAAAACTAACTATCCCACGTTTTTAAACGACCATAACTTTTACGTGCGTTGATATTTTTTTTAAATATATATACCACAAAAACGAGCATTTTATTCTTTTTAATGTGAGTTTAGTATTGTTATAAGAGTTTTAATTAAAAAAAATTGATATATTGCGTGCTTAAGAGTGTCTAGTGGTGAACAATAACCAACAAAAAACCAGTTATTAGTTTTTTTTGTACCCCTATTTAACCATAATTAACTTACCAAAACCGAACAATTCATAGTTTATATGTTCCTAGCTTTTATATTTGAAGTTCATACTTTGTACCTCCATTTCATATATTTATATTCCATTTCATTTATTTACTTACATCCATTTCATATATTTACACGCTAATTTAATGTATTTATACCTCAATTTCTCTTATTTCTAAACAAAAGTATTAGCCCAAGTTTGGTTTTGGCTATCAACCGAAATTAAACGAAACGAACCAAAAACCGTCAATCTAACATAATGAACCAAACTGATTAACTGAAAACGGATTGGCTAATAAAATAGACTAATTGATTACTTCGGTTTCAGGTTCGGTTGAGAAGTTGAACCAATCAAACCATGTATATCCTTGGGCCCTCGGTTTATTGGACCATTCAAAATAATTGCACTGGTGGGCCAAGATATCGTCTTGAGTTACCGGATGTATTAAGTGGCATCCACAACATTTTCCGTGTTTCACATCTCCAAAGGTGTTTGGCCGACGAGGTGGCTACGTGCCCCTCGATGACATAGAAGTCAACCCAAAATTCAATTATATGGCGAAACCTATTGCAATCCTTGACCGAAAGGTTAAACGCCTTAGGAACAAGAATGTGGATCAAGTTAGAGTAAAGTGGGAACATCGGAAGGGGTCAGACACCACCTTGGGAGTCTGAAGAAGAGATGAAAAGATATTACCCCTACCTCTTTGGTACATAAACTAGGTTTTGGGGACGAAACCTCGAGGGGTGGGGTAGAATTGTAACATAACCAAAATGTTAAAATCGATTACCATGTTATTATGATATTTAAAATGAAGCATTATAACTAGGGATATTTAACCTAGTTAATATAATAGAGAGTTATTTCTTAAAAACGAGGTTAAGTAAGTCTAGAGCATTTAAAAGTACATAACAAAACTAAAGGGGCTGAAACTAAACACTTTAAAAATTGTAATGGATAATAGTTGGAACAAAATAGAAAACCCAGATGTTTGGGTTGGGTATGTCGACACACAAAAAAAAAATGAGAAACTTCAACTCTTTTAATCTGTCCAAAATTAAAGATGGATTCAGCTCTGGATCGAAGCATTTTTCTTAAATTCGTGATCATCTAAGCTTACAAATCATAAGGTATATGTTGTGAAATTTGATTTGATGTTATTTCTATGATAGAGAGTCTTGAATGATGAAAGCCTACGATGAAATTCTAGATTATGAACATAAATTGTAGTATTGGTACTTAGAATCACTATACTAATTAATATGTTTGGAATGTAGAGGAAATTAGAAGATTTAGGTAAATGTTCACATTGCCATGAAATGGGTTTTAACATAGGAAAGAAACCGCAAATTCTTGTATGTTGATTTTGGTGTATTAGCCTTGATAACTGGATATTTTGTGTTACTAGATGCAAATGAATGTATGGAATTTGTTGATTGGTAAAGATATGGTGATTAGTTGGTAAATCAAGCAATTACTATAGCCTTGTAAATAATGCCCATGAAGTGTTTGATAAAATGCCTACATGAGTTTTGATTGTTGTTAAACCTTGAATTCTTGATAAAAGGCTTATGAGTGATTTCTATTGATCCTTGAATGAAAAGGGCCATGAATGATTATGTATTCTAATGGTTGGTCAAAATATATGTTTTAAAGTGTCCTATTCACCTTTACTAGTAAGGGAAGGTGTTGAATCCACGGGGAATTGGTGGAAAGTTTTAGTTTTATCTAATTTACCTCAACTATTGATTTCTGGTTCTAGTTTAATTTGAAAAAAAAAGTGAATTTTAGTTGAAAAACAATTATGAGTAAGGTAACATCCTCCAAACATCATGTTCAAGGTTTCACACTAAATTCAGTTAATCAATTGGGAACCACATAGATACAAAAGAGAAATCAAAACAGGTTCTTGTCACCAAACCATGTCAATTACTCATTTATAAGTGTCAAGTCAACCTCCTTTAATTACCCAACCCGCTTCTAGGTTTTTCATCAACCGGACATAATTATGAAAAGAGAACTAAAAACACACACAAATTATTTAAATTAACTAATACATCAATCAGATTTAAATGTTTGTCATGATAAACAAAAAATAAGATCCAATACATAAACGAAATAACGTGCAAAAGTTATACGAACTGATTTCCTAGAGGAAGTCACAAAAGTTCTAGCCACTCATGATGATGATTTGATCTTCAGATTCGAAGTAGGAATGCATGATTGATGATGAAGAATGATTGGAAGGTGTGGAATGGTGTAAAAATTTGCTTCACTTCGCCTAGGATCGCCCCCAACCTTGCCTCCTACGAATTGGATAAAAGAAATCTTCAAAAACACTAAAAATCCCGTTTTTATACCCAAAATACGAGTTTCCTTCTTCAACCACCATAAGGCTACGATGCTAAAGAAGCCCTACGGCCAAAAAAAACCCCTACGGCGCCTAGACATGGCAGTGGCTTACGGCCAAAACATGCTTCTAAATTCCATTCTTTTGCTCCATTTAGCTTATTCCACCTTCCGACTCTTCGTTTAAGCTTCCGATAAGACCACTAAACTTGAAAAAGTATATTTCACCATTGTTAACCAATAAAAATTGAATAAACACCATAAAAACCCATAATATTAAGCTTTTAGACTCACTAATTACCATTCTAACACCCGTTTATCAAAAGCTAGTAATTTTGGGAATAAATGATGTATTAGACTTGAATTTTGATGAAGTTCATGATAATATGGAATATTTGATCATGTTTAAAAGGTTTAGATACACTTTCTACACCAATCTATTTGTGTAGATTTGATATTGTTATAAATACTTTAACTTAGTTATGAACGACATTGTTAGATCAAATATTTTGAATATGCAAATTGACTCCTTTTGATATCCAAATTCACAGTTTACTAAACATACATGGCATTGAAACTTTAGTACCATAATATAAAGTTAGGATCCAGTCTATATATAAATAAAGATGATAATCTTGTTAGTTACCTTTAAGTAGAAACGTGCTCATCTCAATTCTCCTAGAATACTTGATTTGTTCTGGTTTTATACCCTTTTGCTCATATAGTGCATAATATAGTGTTCGTTTATCTTATTTGGATCCATAAACCTTAAAGAACGTAATTGTATAACTACTAATACTCATGGAGTATGGAAAGCCTATCTTGCGGTACATAATAGATATTTATATTATTAAAAAATTTATTTGGTTAATCATAGAATGTATTAATGTTTTTTTATTATACTCATATCATGTGAAACAAAATCGTAAACACATGGGTAAATGGAAAGATAATAGTCCTCCTCACTATAAAGAGTTGTGAGTTATTTTTGGAAACAATTGAGCTTAAGGCAATAGAGACAAAAGTTTGGTCAAGATGGAACAAGTTGCGTGATATGCTTGATTTTACACATACTTTATTTGATTAACCAATGATTTCTTGGAATTGATGGAAAATAAATTGATTTATACAATGAATTGAAGAAATTATGAAGGATGGGAGTGTTAAATCTGAGAGTGACTTTGTGTGTTTTTGTTATAAAAAACGTTTTAGAAATTAATGAAAATAGTAACAATAAATACATCAATTCAATGCACATATGGATTTGGGAAATGATTGTTGAATGATTCAATTATATTCAATTTCAATTTGAGAACAATCAAAGTACAATTCACTCCCCCTCACAAGGTGCACTTTCTCTCTTACTTCTTATGATTTTCTCTCTCTAAGTCAGAGGATATTCAGTTGTAAGAGTTACATTTACATCATGTGTAATGTTCTATTTATAAGAGGAGAGAACTATTGATGACGTCACCATGAAAGTGATCCTAAGCAACCTATTAAATGATGTAACTGCCAACAGTTTGCAAAACTGTTGGAAAGTTAGGAAAAACCACTGTTACATTGAAACTACGAATGGATATAAGGAAAACAGTAGGATTCCAGCACTTTTGGAATCTAGTACTTCTGGTCTTCTGAGTTAATTTGTTGACTAGTCTCTAATCTTCAGATTTGACTTGTTAACTCAGTTGTTGACTTGTTGACTAGCACTTTATCACTCTAGCACTTGTAATTTATCTTCCAGTACTTTAGCCTAGTAGTTGTTGTTCCAGCAGTTTGGGATGGTAGTTAGTGAAGCTTTCAAGGAGGAAACTTCTGGTACTTTGAATTAAACTTTAACCTTATTCCATTTGGCAGGGAAGATGGTTCCTTTACGTTTTGGCTTTCATCATCAGCAGATCTTGCATAACCCAACAATCTCCCCCTAGATCTGCTGATGCCAAAATCATTCTTATGAATGTCTGTCTTTTATTCATTTATTTCCTGGTGCACAAAATCCTTTCTCTGATAATTACTTTGATGATAAGTTCCAATTTAGTGCTTAAACATCATCTTCTTCATCTTTTACAAGTTCCAGATTTGCAATGACTTTTGTGTTATCCAGACTTAGGCTTTGGACACCATATCCATCGACCTGTATTCTAGAGCCATCTTCTCTAAAGATTTCCACATCATCCAAGTATTTCATTGCTTTTCGTCTCACAACCCTTGGGGTAGGGAATATTAGAGGCAAGTCTAAGACTTCAGTGAGTGGAGGTGAATCTTACCTTGAAGGCACTATTACCCCTTGATGTGCCACTGATTGATGTGGTAAATCTTGTGGATCTTCTTTTGTAGATTCTTCTAAACCAACTATAAAGGTGCTAGCAGCTTCATCTTTAGTTTTTTTGAACACATATGTCCTATTAGGCTTGCTAGTGATTAGAATCATCTTTTCTTCTTCCAATCCAATAATCCATCTGGCATACCCATGTTTTTCTTTAAGATTGTTCATATACTTTTCCACGAGTCTTAGATTGTATAAGAAAATATCTTGGGGTTTAAAAGGAACTACAAGAGACTCCTTCTTTTCAGCAAGGTAGATCTTTGTGTTATCTCAAGACAATGGTGGTGGAAACTTCTCAGCATTTCTATTCCTTGCGGTTAATTAGTCCATATACTCTTTTGAAAAAAGTGGACTCCTTCCATCTTGAAATTGAACCCTTTGCAGCCCAATTGACATGGATGAGCTCTTATTAATCTTTAAGGTCCTTGTAGCCCTTCTAGAGTTGGTTATCTTTTTCTGCCAAGCTTCCAATTTGGAGGAGTGACCTTTATGCTTGGATCAACTAATATCTTCTTGACCCTAGTCACTTCTGCTAATAGGTTTTGAGCATCCCGATTCTGGAAAACATAGAAGTTCTTGACTAGATAAGGTACATTCTTTTTAAATCAATCAATGCTCTCCTGTTTGGAAAGTTTAGCAACTAAGTGATTCTTGAAAGGAGGGATTTGGGAGAGTCTTTGGGAATCTTGATACATGTGTTGCTCATAAGTCTTTATCTCCCTCATCCTTTTGTCCAAAATATACTGAGCCTTTCTATATGTCATCTTTTCTTGATTCTCAGTGAACTCTATGTTTGCCTCTTCTTCTCTCTTTGTGAATTTTCCAAATGGGTTTAGCTTATTTTCAATCATTAATAATGGCAACTGTTTAATTGACAAATTAAACCTTGGACATGGAGGAAATTCTTCAGTAGTTTCAGAAACTGTTGGTTTTCCTTTGAAGCCTTTAGTGAATACTACTATTGATACTGAATTTGTTGGAATTATAGCATTTGATGTTGGATCATGTATTGGAGAGTCTTCTTGAAGCACCAGCTTCATTTTTCTTGAAAATTGTACAACAAGCATCTATCGAACTGCTAGTTTTTTTTTCTGAAACTACTGGTTTAGCACCAGATTTTGTTCCAGCAGTTTTAGCAACAGTTGGTTTTGTACCAGTCTGTGATTTGGTGATTGTTTGCCCTTCTTCTACTATTTTTTCAAATGCACGAGGTTTTGAGCCTGCCTGATTTCCTGCAGCATTATCTGGTCTAGCTGTTTAAGACGTGACTCCAATTATTTAACCTTGGGCTTGAACTTGTTATGATTGAACTATTGGTTGAGTTTAAAGAGGACTTTGTGACTTTTTAGCTTCAATTTTTACTAGAGTTTTTGGACTTTTGTATAACTGTTGGAGGCCTCATATCAATTTTAATTCTTTTGCTGATCTTCATGTCTTGCTTTGCGGCTCTCTTTCTTTATCTCTTTGCCTCTGAATCTGGGCTTTAACCAAGGCAGCACTTTGGCCTTCTAATCTCTTCTAAATTTGGCTATTTTTCTTCATATCTCCAACAAAAGGACCCTTTTGCTTCTCAACCTGTTAGATCTGAGTTTGATTGTTGTGATACTTAAGATGAAAATAAAGATAGAAGATAAAACAAAGATAAAATATGCAACGGAATAATTACCTTTTCAATCACAACAATGAAGATATTGCTTTCATCAACATGCTTTTATAAATTTGTAATCACAAGTTTACGTATGCTTGAAGAATACAACTCCCCCTTAGCCTGATCACTCCTTGTTTATTCGTACAAATGTCAAGGTGAAAGTGATGAATAGAATAGTACAGGCAATATTCTATTTATAGTACAAACGAAACATCTGAAACATCTAAGCTGACGTCACCTAGACAGTGACATCTAACACCCTAACAAACTCCTAACATGTGCTAGAGCCTAAGCACTGTTACAATAATAATACAAGTATACTCTGTTGATCATCATCCGTTAAAGATCCTCTGTTGAACTTTATCATCTGTTGATCCACAGCAGACCTTATCTTCATCATACTTTATTCTTCTCAGCATAGGATGATCAGACCTTTGCTTCAAAAGACTTTGTCTTCATCGGCAGAGGTTCTATTTGGCAGACCTTTGGCATTGGCAGACGTTAGAGAAGCATATATTGGGTCTTTGCCTTTGGGATGAGCATATCTTCAAAGCACTGTTATTTGTAATCAGAGGTTGTAGACTATTTTGGCTTTCCAATCATCTGTTCTTTTGTGGGGTCCACTAGATCCAACAATGTCCTCCTAGAACAGATGATGCCAAAACTCCTCTATATTTATAATCTTTATTTCTCACCAACATTTCCCTGATTTGGCCTTTGAATTGTAGTTCAAAGTTTATGGAAATGATATCTTCAAAATCCCTTTCTAGTTCAAGGTTTAATTGATCTTGGAGGTCACTTGCATCTAGACCATATGCATCCTCCATTTTTATCCTTTGAACATTACCATTTGATAAGAACAATGTCAATTTTTTGACAAATGCAATTAGCCGGTGATTCCGTA
Source organism: Helianthus tuberosus (assembly GCA_030545235.1). Taxonomy (NCBI): domain Eukaryota; kingdom Viridiplantae; phylum Streptophyta; class Magnoliopsida; order Asterales; family Asteraceae; genus Helianthus; species Helianthus tuberosus. The sequence continues at coordinate 20,769,424 of CM060420.1, read as the reverse complement.
CAATGTAATCACTATTTTTAGTATATAATCACATGAAATTAGCGTAATTTAATTACGTAACTGGACCGTACATTAGATAACAGTGTTAGGACAAGAGAACAATACTATAACATATGCTGGTTTTCGTCGTGTTGCGAAACCAGTAAAACTATGTCCTTAAAATGTTGGTAGAAAGTCCATCTAGACGGATGGAGGTGAGCCCATCCGGATGGATGGAGAGCATGGTCAAGAGATTCCACCCTTTAGCTAGACCCTATAAATAGGACTTGTTATGTTTCATTTTAGAACTTTTGCTATTTTATATCTTTGGAGCTTTGAAGTCTAAAGAGAAAAGTAGCATTCAAGGTGATTGAAGTTGTAAACATTGTCAGATCTCTAATAGAATCATCATTATATTTTGTTCTTGTGTTCGATCCACACACGTGCATGGATTCCGCACGCCGTATGTGTTCTTCGCAATCATTCGGGAGTTCATATTCATTCCTAAAACGCATTCACAGAGGATAATAATGGGGTGTCCGAAACATAAGCTTTCGGTGCTGCGTTGCAACCCCCACAACTTGTCCGTTTTTGAACCGACAAGCTAGTAAATAACATTTTCGACGCCAAAACATTTGTCCTATTAGGCTTGCTAGTGATTAGAATCATCTTTTCTTCTTCCAATCCAATAATCCATCTGGCATACCCATGTTTTTCTTTAAGATTGTTCATATACTTTTCCATGAGCCTTGGATTGTATAAGAAAATATCTTGGGGTTTAAAAGGAACAACAATAGACTCCTTCTTTTCAGCAAGGTAGATCTTTGTGTTCTCTCAAGACAATGGTGGTGGAAACTTCTCAGGATTTCTATTCCTTGCGGTTAATTAGTCCATATACTCTTTTGAAAAAGTGGACTCCTTCCATCTTGAAATTGAACCCTTTGCAGCCCAATTGACATGGATGAGCTCTTATTAATCTTTAAGGTCCTTGTAGCCCTTCTAGAGTTGGTTATCTTTTTCTGCCAAGCTTCCAATTTGGAGGAGTGACCTTTATGCTTGGATCAACTAATATCTTCTTGACCCTAGTCACTTCTGCTAATAGGTTTTGAGCATCCCGATTCTGGAAAACATAGAAGTTCTTGACTTGATAAGGTACATTCTTTTTAAATCAATCAATGCTCTCCTGTTTGGAAAGTTTAGCAAGTTAGTGATTCTTGAAAGGAGGGATTTGTCACACCCCCAAAATCCACCATGCGGAGTACCACCGCTTGGAGGCGTGACGTGACCAGGATCGAGCCACCAATCATATCGAACAACGTATTTTAGTAAATATAACCAATCACAATACAATTGGTGACCAAAAGGAAGGTAACCAAGTTCAATTTAAACAGTGGAAGCATAAGACGTTAAACCAAAACATAAGTTTGTAGTTTCATAAGTTTAAAGACCCCAACATAAGTTTATAACGTTTTTTTTAGTAAGTACGGGACATATTAGTTCGCATTCCACAACGACCACCTCCATGTGCAAGCTCCACAGCATCTAACGACCTGCAAGGCTTGTAATAACTAGTCAACAACAAAGTTGAGTGAGTTCACGTTTGGTTATTTAGTTAATGAGTTTGTTTCAGGAATCGGAAGTTCGTTTCATAACCAAGTATTACCCATTATCCTTGATTCCCAAACTTTTACGATATTTAGTGGGGGCTTCCCATTATGTATGTCACTAGACTAGGCGTATCCATAAGTGTCCTTCCCAATCCGAGGACGGTGTTAAGTATGAGTGTACGTAGGTTTTACGTACGTGCCCTTCTCATCCGAGGACAGTAGTGAGTGTACGTAGGTTTTACGTACGTGCCCTTCTCATCCGAGGACAGTAGTAAGTGTGAATGTACGTAGGTTTTACGTACGTGTCCTTCTCAATCCAAGGACAATAGTGAGTGTGAGTGTACGTAGGTTTTACGTACGTGCCCTTCTCAATCCGAGGACAGTAGTAGGTAGTCTAGTAGTGTTGATAATATAAATAGTTATTCATTCCCATTCCCAACCACCGGGAATCCCATGCCTTAGTAAGGGTGTGAACTCACCTCGGTTTGCTCGGTTAGACTCTCAGATATAGCTAACAGTCAAGGTCGGTCAATCACGTCCTAGTATGATTTACCAGTTAGTCATTTAGTGGTTTTCAAATAGAACACAAAGTTCCTACACGTATCTGTCACACAACATGCATCACTGTAACGGTTTATGCCCATCTAAGTTTCCCGTCCATTCCCCACTCAAAATCAAACATACGATAATGCACATAACATATATAACATGTTAAATCATTCACAGATAGCATACTCGACATTTAGACACGCAAGTCACAATTTATGTCAATTCAGCATTAATACTCAAAACCGGCTGTTTTTCGGACATTTAAATAAAATAGTTAGATTATTCCAAAAATTCCCAAATTTTTATAGAATGTCATAAACATTCCATATTTTATTTTGTAAAAATATCGGGGTCCGGTTCATTACCCACATTTTATAAAAATTCATATTCGGGACTGAACTCAGATTTATGTATTTCTGACCACAGTCCGCGAAACAATTTATTAAAAATTCATCGAGTGTCTGATTTACGAAATTCCAGTGGGGTAATTACAAATACATAGGTTGTTATCTACTGTACAAATTTCATGGTCCGATTCATCACAAAACTCAGGTTATGACTGAAAGCACGACACCCATTTATTGCTGTCAAAATTCAGCTTAAGTTGCTGTTACAAATTAACACTTTAAAAATAGTAAACGGAGTCCAAAAATTACGATTCCGGTGCCATTAGAACCGTATTTCATAATAACATATTTTAGATTCAAAATATCGATTTTTCCTTGAGGTTAAGACCTGTTTACAGCCAACTGAAGTTGGCTGTAAAAGTTGGACAGATTCTGATTTTAAGTGTTTAACCTTCTAAATCGTGTTCGATCGATTCCGTTAACAAGTTTAGTGACCACAACAACATGACACATTAATATTAATCAGTAAAACATCAGATAATCAACCAATAATCATAATCACACAAGATCTACATGATTTACACTAATATTCATCCATTAACCACCTTGTTCATCACTTTAGTAAACTTTTAGACTTTGATCTTATATGTTCATAATTTTTAACCGACGAAACTCTTATTAACCACTCTAGACAAGATCAAGAAGGCGTTTAGAGTCACTTACTACTAGCTCGAGGCTAGGGGAGAAACTAGGCGAATAATGCGTGGATAAAAGCAACGTGGGGAGGTCCTTGACAATCCGCAAGCACCGGGCTTCGTTATGCACCTTGTATCACCTTGTGAGGACCTTGAAATTCTTGAACTTGAAACAAAAATGGTGAAGGTGTGAGGGAGAGAGGTCGGCCGAAGGTAGAGGGAGAGAGGAGGAGGTTGTGTGATGATGAAGGTGATAAGTTCATGGTTTCTTATAATCCACCCTTTCTAATGCCCAATGGTTCATGTGTCACCTTAAGTACAAACACAATCCAAGTTCTAAATCCAAGGAAGGTTTGCTAGATCTTTAGGAAGATTTCAAGATCTTGATGTGTGACCCACATGGGGACGGTCACAAGGGGGGGGGGGGGTATAGGGTTGGGTTTCAACTAAATGGTTAGAGAACTAGTTAGGATTAAATTGTTAAGTTAGTGCATGAAGGTGTGTTGTATAATATAAGATGTGTTAGGGTGTTCGGGGACCCTAACTGGCTCAGAAAAAGAAAACAATGTCATAGACAATATTTTTAGGTTCCGGGTAAAGTCCGGTTGTTCGGTTCGGTGTTGTTCCGTTAAAGTGCTTAATTAATCCGTAAAGCGTCCTACTTATATATTTTTGCAACGTTTTTACTTTCTAACACTTAGGAAAATATAACGGACTATTTAGTGACCTTTCTGTACACTATTAGTATATTAACAAATACGTGTAAGCATAACACAGATATCAGAAAGCAGTTAAGTGATGCCACACAGTCGTCAAGCACATTAATTATTATTAATAAACTGTACGGTTACATGGGATTATGAGGGTTGTCACATTCTCCCCCTGTTATGAGAATTTCGTCCCGAAATTTAGCGCGTGGTTACTGAGGAAGCTAGTTAAGTTGCGTTGTTTTCCAGATTTTCCTGGGGTGTCACATCATCCCCCCGTTGATTTGGAATTTCGTCCCGAAATTCTGCAGTAGCTTCAGCCTCAGTAGTGGTTGCGTTCTTCTTAAACAGCTGGGGATACCTGAGTTTCATTTGGTCTTCTCGTTCCCAGGTATACTCTGGGCCACAACGAGCATTCCAACGGACTCGGACCAGAGGTATCCTGGTATGCTTGAGGATCTTAACGTCTCGATCCGTAATCTCTACTGGTTCCTCGACGAATCGCAGCTGGTCATCGATTGTGAGTTCCTTGAGAGGAACTATGAAGGTCTCATCTGACAGACACTTCTTCAGATTTGACACGTGGAATACGTTGTGAACTCCGCTGAGTTTTTCGGGTAGATTCAACCTATAGGCTACCGTACCAATTTTCTCAATGACTTCGAAAGGTCCGATATAACGCGGATTGAGTTTGCCTCGTTTACCAAAGCGGACTACACCTTTCCAAGGTGAGACTTTGAGTAGCACTCGATCCCCAACCTGGAGCTCGAGTGGTTTTCTTCCCTTATCAACATAGCTTTTCTGACGGTCACGAGCTGCCGCCATTCGCTGTCGTATCTGAGCAATTTTCTCGGTGGTATCTACCACATGTTCTGGGCCAGTGATTTGGCTGTCACCAACTTCTGCCCAACAGAGAGGCGATCGGCATTTGCGTCCGTACAATGCCTCAAACGGAGCGGCTTGGATGCTGGTGTGGTAGCTGTTGTTATATGAAAACTCCACTAACGGGAGGTGCTTTTCCCAGCCATTGCCGAAGTCGATTACGCATGTCCTAAGCATGTCTTCCAAGGTTTGGATGGTGCGTTCCGGTTGCCCATCCGTCTGTGGGTGATAAGCGGTGCTCATATCTAAACGTGAGCCAAAGGACTTGTGCATTGCTTGCCACAGTTCAGAAGTAAAACGTGCATCACGATCAGATATAATAGAGATTGGCACTCCGTGCCTTGATACCACTTCCTTTAGGTAAATGTCTGCAAGAGTAGAAAACTTATCCGTTTCTTTGATGGCCAGAAAATGTGCAGACTTGGTCAGTCGATCTACGATCACCCAAATGGTATCATTTCCGCGTTGAGATCTAGGCAGGCCGGTAACGAAATCCATGGAAATTTGCTCCCATTTCCATTTCGGGATCTCTGGTTGTTGAAGTAGGCCTGATGGTTTCTGATATTCAGACTTGACTCTCGCACAAGTCAAGCACTTACTGACGTAGGTTGCTATGTGGGCTTTCATGCCGGGCCACCAATACGTAGTCTTGAGGTCGTGGTACATCTTGTCCGAACCAGGGTGTACAGAATAACGAGACTTATGTGCTTCATCCATCACAAGCTCGCGTAAGTTGCCATAAAATGGAACCCAGATGCGCCCTGTTACATAGTAAGCGCCATCTTCCTTTTGTTCTAGCCGCTGCCTCGATCCTCGTAGGGATTCAGCCCTGATGTTCTCTGCTTTCAATGCTTCAACCTGAGCATCTCGAATTTGAGCGGGAAGGTTGGATTGGATGGTAAGCTGTAAAGCACGTACACGCTTTGGTAAAGTATCCTTTCGACTGAGGGCGTCAGCCGCAACATTGGCTTTGCCCGGATGATACTTGATAGCGCATTCGTAATCATTCAATAGTTCGACCCATCGGCGTTGTCGCATGTTTAACTCCTTTTGCTTGAAGATATGCTCGAGACTCCTGTGGTCGGTGTAAATGGTGCACTTTGTACCGTACAGATAATGTCTCCATATCTTTAGCGCAAAAACAACTGCTCCCAGCTCCAGATCGTGAGTAGTGTAATTCCTTTCGTGAACTTTAAGTTGGCGCGATGCGTAGGCAATGACCTTGTCACGTTGCATCAATATGCAACCAAGTCCTTGGATGGATGCATCGCAATAAACTACAAAATCATCTGTGCCTTCAGGCAACGAGAGGATAGGCGCGCTACAAAGTCTATCCTTTAGATGTTGAAAAGCGGATTCCTGTGTATCACCCCAATGATAGATGACACCCTTCTGAGTCAGCGAAGTGAGAGGTTGTGCAATCTTGGAGAAATCTTTTATAAACCTTCTGTAATATCCGGCCAAACCCAAGAATTGGCGGATTTCTGTTGGTGTACGGGGTGCAGGCCAGTTCTTGATTGATTCAACCTTAGATGGATCCACATGAATTCCATCCTTGTTTACCACATGGCCTAGAAACTGGACTTCGCGAAGCCAGAAGTCACATTTCGAAAACTTGGCATACAACTGCTCTTTTCGAAGAAGTTCCAGCATAAGTCGTAGATGCTGCTCGTGTTCCTCCTGACTCTTAGAATAGATCAGGATATCTTCGATGAACACAATAACGAACTTATCCAGGTAAGGCTTGCACACTCGATTCATGAGATCCATGAAGACCGCTGGTGCATTCGTCAGTCCGAATGGCATAACCAGAAACTCGTAATGGCCTTAACGAGTTCTGAATGCTGTTTTGGAGACGTCCTCATCTCGGACTCTCAGCTGATGGTATCCCGATCTTAAATCAATCTTGGAGTAATAGCTCGACCCTTGCAACTGGTCGAACAAGTCGTCAATGCGTGGGAGAGGATAACGATTCTTCACGGTCACCTTGTTAAGTTCGCGGTAGTCAATACACATTCTGAAGGTACCATCTTTCTTCTTCACGAATAGTACAGGAGCTCCCCAGGGCGAAGTGCTAGGACGTATGAAACCCTTTTCCAAGAGTTCTTGTAGTTGTGTAGACAGTTCTTCGAGTTCTGATGGGGCTAGACGATATGGTGCTCGAGCTACTGGCGCTGCTCCAGGAGCTAGCTCGATTTGAAACTCGACTTGGCGATGAGGCGGAAGACCAGGTAATTCCTCAGGAAATACCTCGGGAAAATCGCGCACAATAGGGATGTCTTCAATTCTCTTCTCTTCCGTGGATGTGTCAGTAACGAGTGCTAGAATGGCAGTGTGGACCTTTCGCAAACACTTCTGGGCCTTAAGGAAAGAGATGATGCCTTCGACAGCACCACTCTTGTCGCCGCGAATCATGAGAGGTTCTTTACCAGAACGAGGAATGCGGACGATTTTCTCCTTGCAAACAATCTCCGCTTGATGATGAGATAGCCAATCCATCCCAATAACGACGTCGAAACTACCAAGGGTGATAGGAACAAGATCGATAGGGAAAGTCTGACCAGCTAAGACGAGGTTACAACCTTTAACTACGTGTGTGGCTTCAAGACATTTACCGTTAGCTAGTTCTACCGTGTGTTTGGTGTTCAGGAGTGTTGGAGTGCGCTTAAGCATTTGGCTAACTTTTACGGACGCATAACTAGTATCGGCACCTGAATCGAATAAAACAGTAACAAAGAAGTCGTCCAGAAGAAACTTACCCATCACAACGTTGGGATCGTTCTTTGCATCACTCTGAAGATTTCAAGGAGTGATCACCGAGGATCGAGAGTCGAGCCTTCCAAACTCTCTATGCTAGAGGGTGTTCATTTCAGTGTCTTTGCATGGTGGAGCGAGGACGAAATGTCACTGTGGTAAGAGAATGACGGTTTGGTCTAAGCAAATGGCAGAAATTAGACATAACATAAACCAATAATCATGTGTCGGTACAAAAGCTAGTATAAGGATTCCGCGTATTTAAGAAGACTATCATGGAATATTACGATTTCTTGTAGTGTGAGGTGGGTCAGGTAAGCGTATAGATTATCGTGTTCGCCTGTAGGTTGAGTGATTCCATATTTCCGTCCTTGAGCGTCCTGATGACTATCCTATCAGTAAGGGCATCCATTCGCTAGGTTGGGTTTTCGAAGGAGTAAATCAAGTAGAAGAAGCATTAACCACCCAATAAGGTAATGGGGGTAAACTTGTGATCGGTGGAAATAGTGGTGTGGTTCTTGGCGTTTCGTTAATCAGTTTCCAATCGAAGAAACAGGGAGTTAATGAGATTCATGCGAAGAATCGAGCGAAAACAGGGGTCCACCAATAACAGAAGAATTCAACCAAGTAATATGTCGCTTAGAAGCAATTCTAGTAGTGAGGTGTGGCGGCATGACACAAAAAGGGAAGTTCGTTGCATCACGATTCACGGAAGTATATCACTTGTCCAAAATAGAGTTTGGTTGGTAGAGTTGCGAGTTGCAAAGCGACGAACGCGCGTAACTGTGGCTGCTTCGTTTCTGGTAACGACGATCAGTGGAGATGATGAGGTTCGTCAACGGGGATGCATGGGTATAGTTCTCCAAAACCCAAGTTCGTTTGAGCCAAGTCGGGTCTTCGTGAATGTTGACGTACAAGCCGAATGCACGGAGGGTCAGATGGTGACGTCATGTCGAGTTAAGTGTGTAAATAGATAGAATGCATAAACAGTTGTCGTAAAGGGGTGACGAGAAATTAGAATAGAATTTGACCACCATATGTCAAATTTCAAGTATACAATTGCATATCATAAAGAATGCAGTAGGGCTAATAGACAACATGCTACTACCCTAAATAAACACACCATAAACACCACACCGGACAAAAGTAATCTAGCAAGTAAGAAATATAAGCTTAAATCATACCACCTAGTGTGTTGAGTCTTGCACGTGGAGCGAAGCGTCGTTGTGGATCGTTGAGCACTGTACAGGTTATAGTCTGGTTTTATCAAAAAGCATTTCCCTTTTTAAAACCAAGTTCACTATAACCAATGGCTCTGATACCAATCTGTCACACCCCCAAAATCCACCATGCGGAGTACCACCGCTTGGAGGCGTGACGTGACCAGGATCGAGCCACCAATCATATCGAACAACGTATTTTAGTAAATATAACCAATCACAATACAATTGGTGACCAAAAGGAAGGTAACCAAGTTCAATATAAACAGCGGAAGCATAAGATGTTAAACCAAAACATAAGTTTGTAGTTTCATAAGTTTAAAGACCCCAACATAAGTTTATAACGTTTTTTTTTTTAGTAAGTACGGGACATATTAGTTCGCATTCCACAACGACCACCTCCATGTGCAAGCTCCACAACATCTAACGACCTGCAAGGCTTGTAATAACTAGTCAACAACAAAGTTGAGTGAGTTCACGTTTGGTTGTTTAGTTAATGAGTTCGTTTCAGGAATCGGAAGTTCGTTTCATAACCAAGTATTACCCATTATCCTTGATTCCCAAACTTTTACGATATTTAGTGGGGGCTTCCCATTATGTATGTCACTAGACTAGGCGTATCCATAAGTGTCCTTCCCAATCCGAGGACGGTGTTAAGTATGAGTGTACGTAGGTTTTACGTACGTGCCCTTCTCATCCGAGGACAGTAGTGAGTGTGAGTGTACGTAGGTTTTACGTACGTGCCCTTCTCATCCGAGGACAGTAGTAAGTGTGAATGTACGTAGGTTTTACGTACGTGTCCTTCTCAATCCGAGGACAATAGTGAGTGTGAGTGTACGTAGGTTTTACGTACGTGCCCTTCTCAATCCGAGGACAGTAGTAGGTAGTCTAGTAGTGTTGATAATATAAATAGTTATTCATTCCCATTCCCAACCACCGGAAATCCCATGCCTTAGTAAGGGTGTGAACTCACCTCGGTTTGCTCGGTTAGACTCTCAGATATAGCTAACAGTCAAGGTCGGTCAATCACGTCCTAGTATGATTTACCTGTTAGTCATTTAGTGGTTTTCAAATAGAACACAAAGTTCCTACACGTATCTATCACACAACATGCATCACTGTAACGGTTTATGCCCATCTAAGTTTCCCGTCCATTCCCCACTCAAAATCAAACATACGATAATGCACATAACATATATAACATGTTAAATCATTCACAGATAGCATACTCGACATTTAGACACGCAAGTCACAACTTATGTCAATTCAGCATTAATACTCAAAACCGGCTGTTTTTCGGACATTTAAATAAAATAGTTAGATTATTCCAAAAATTCCCAAATTTTTATAGAATGTCATAAACATTCCATATTTTATTGTGTAAAAATATCGGGGTCCGGTTCATTACCCACATTTTATAAAAATTCATATTCGGGACTGAACTCAGATTTACGTATTTCTGACCACAGTCCGCGAAACAATTTATTAAAATTCATCGAGTGTCCGATTTACGAAATTCCAGTGGGGTAATTACAAATACATAGGTTGTTATCTACTGTACAAATTTCATGGTCCGATTCATCACAAAACTCAGGTTATGACTGAAAGCACGACACCCATTTATTGCTGTCAAAATTCAGCTTAAGTTGCTGTTACAAATTAACACTTTAAAAATAGTAAACGGAGTCCAAAAATTACGATTCCAGTGCCATTAGAACCGTATTTCATAATAACATATTTTATATTCAAAATATCGATTTTTCCTTGAGGTTAAGACCTGTTTACAGCCAACTGAAGTTGGCTGTAAAAGTTGGACAGATTCTGATTTTAAGTGTTTAACCTTCTAAATCGTGTTCGATCGATTCCGTTAACAAGTTTAGTGACCAAAACAACATGACACATTAATATTAATCAGTAAAACATCAAATAATCAACCAATAATCATAATCACACAAGATCTACATGATTTACACTAATATTCATCCATTAACCACCTTGTTCATCACTTTAGTAAACTTTTAGACTTTGATCTTATATGTTCATAATTTTTAACCGACGAAACTCTTATTAACCACTCTAGACAAGATCAAGAAGGCGTTTAGAGTCACTTACTACTAGCTCGAGGCTAGGGGAGAAACTAGGCGAATAATGCGTGGATAAAAGCAACGTGGGGAGGTCCTTGACAATCCGCAAGCACCGGGCTTCGTTATGCACCTTGTATCACCTTGTGAGGACCTTGAAATTCTTGAACTTGAAACAAAAATGGTGAAGGTGTGAGGGAGAGAGGTCGGCCGAAGGTAGAGGGAGAGAGGAGGAGGTTGTGTGATGATGAAGGTGATAAGTTCATGGTTTCTTATAATCCACCTTTTCTAATGCCCAATGGTTCATGTGTCACCTTAAGTACAAACACAATCCAAGTTCTAAATCCAAGGAAGGTTTGCTAGATCTTTAGGAAGATTTCAAGATCTTGATGTGTGACCCACATGGGGACGGTCACAAGGGGGGGGGGGGGTATAGGGTTGGGTTTCAACTAAATGGTTAGAGAACTAGTTAGGATTAAATTGTTAAGTTAGTGCATGAAGGTGTGTTGTATAATATAAGATGTGTTAGGGTGTTCGGGGACCCTAACTGGCTCAGAAAAAGAAAACAATGTCATAGACAATATTTTTAGGTTCCGGGTAAAGTCCGGTTGTTCGGTTCGGTGTTGTTCCGTTAAAGTGCTTAATTAATCCGTAAAGCGTCCTACTTATATATTTTTGCAATGTTTTTACTTTCTAACACTTAGGAAAATATAACGGACTATTTAGTGACCTTTCTGTACACTATTAGTATATTAACAAATACGTGTAAGCATAACACAGATATCAGAAAGCAGTTAAGTGATGCCACACAGTCGTCAAGCACATTAATTATTATTAATAAACTGTACGGTTACATGGGATTATGAGGGTTGTCACAGGATTTGGGAGAGTCTTTGGGAATCTTGATACATGTGTTGCTCACAAGTCTTTATCTCCCTCATCCTTTTGTCCGAAATATACTGAGCCTTTCTATATGTCATATTTTCTTGATTCTTAGTGAACTCTATGTTTGGTTCTTCTTCCATTCTTTGTGAATTTTCCACATGGGTTTAGCTTATTTTCAATCATTACTAATCGCAGTTGTTTAATTGACAAAATAAACCTTGGACATGGAGGAAATTCTTCAGTAGTTTCAGAAACTGTTGGTTTTCCTTTGAAGCCTTTAGTGAATACTACTATTGATACTGAATTTGTTGGAATTATAGCATTTGATGTTGGATCATGTATTGGAGAGTCTTCTTAAAGCACCAGCTTCATTTTTCTTGAAAATTGTACAACAAGCATCTATCGAACTGCTAGTTTTTTTTTCTAACTACTGGTTTAGCACCAGATTTTGTTCCAGCAGTTTTAGCAACAGTTGGTTTTGTACCAGTCTGTGATTTGGTGATTGTTTGCCCTTCTTCTACTATTTTTTCAAATGCACGAGGTTTTGAGCCTGCCTGAGTTCCTGCAGCATTATCTGGTCTAGCTGTTTAAGACGTGACTCCAATTATTTGACCTTGGGCTTGAACTTGTTATGATTGAACTATTGGTTGAGTTTAAAGAGGACTTTGTGTCTTTTTATCTTCAATTTTTACTAGTTTTTGGACTTTTGTATAACTGTTAGAGGCCTCATATCAATTTTAGTTGTTTTGCTGATCTTCATGTCTTGCTTTGCGGCTCTCTTTCTTTATCTCTTTGCCTCTGAATCTGGGCTTTAACCAAGGCAGCACTTTGGCCTTCTAATCTCTTCTAAATTTGGCTATTTTTCTTCATATCTCCAACAAAAGGACCCTTTTGCTTCTCAACCTGTTAGGATCTGAGTTTGATTGTTGTGATAGTTAAGATGAAAATAAAGAAAGAAGATAAAACAAAGATAAAATATGCAACGGAATAATTACCTTTTCAATCACAACAATGAAGATATTGCTTTCATCAACATGCTTTTATAAATTTGTAATCACAAGTTTACGTATTCTTGAAGAATACAACTCCCCCTTAGCCTGATCACACCTTGTTTGTTCGTACAAATGTCAAGGTGAAAGTGATGAATAGAATAGTACAAGCAATATTCTATTTATAGTACAAACGAAACATCTGAAACATCTAAGCTGACGTCACCTAGACAGTGACATCTAACACCCTAACAAACTCCTAACATTTGCTAGAGCCTAAGCACTGTTACAATAATAATACAAGTAAACTCTGTTGATCATCATCCATTAAAGATCCTCTGTTGAACTTTATCATCTGTTGATCCACAGCAGACCTTACCTTCATCATACTTTATTCTTCTCAGCATAGGATGATCATACCATTGCTTCAAAAGACTTTGTCTTCATCGGCAGAGGTTCTATTTGGCAGACCTTTGGCATTGGCAGACTTTAGAGAAGCATATATTGGGTCTTTGCCTTTGGGAGGAGCATATCTTCAAAGCACTGTTATTTGTAATAAGAGGTTGTAGACTATTTTGGCTTTCCAATCATATGTTCTTTAGTGGGGTCCACTAGATCCAACAATGTCCTCCTAGAACAGATGATGCCAAAACTCCTCTTTATTTATGATCTTTATTTCTCACCAACATTTCCCTGATTTGGCCTTTGAATTGTAGTTCAAAGTTTATGGAAATGATATCTTCAAAATCCCTTTCTAGTTCAAGGTTTAATTGATCTTGGAGGTCACTTGCATCTAGACCATATGCATCCTCCATTTTTATCCTTTGAACATTGCCATTTGATAAGAACAATGTCAATTTTTTGACAAATGCAATTAGCCGGTGATTTCGTACAATCTAATCACTATTTTTAGTATATAATCACATGAAATTAGCGTAATTTAATTACGTAACTGGACCTTACATTAGATAACAGTGTTAGGACAAGAGAACAATACTATAACATATGCTGGTTTTCGTCTTGTCGCGAAACCAATAAAACTATGTCCTTAAAATGTTGGTAGAAAGTCCATCTGGATGGATGGAGGTGAGCCCATCCGGATGGATGGAGAGCATGGTCAAGAGATTCCACCCTTTAGCTAGACACTATAAATAGGACTTGTTATGTTTCATTTTAGAACTTTTGCTATTTTATATCTTTGGAGCTTTGAAGTCTAAAGAGAAAAGTAGCATTCAAGGTGATTCAAGGTGTAAACATTGTCAGATCTCTAATAGAATTATTATTATATTTTGTTCTTGTGTTCGATCCACACACGTGCACGGATTCCGCACGCCGTATGTGTTCTTCGCAATCGTTCGGGAGTTCATATTCGTTCCTAAAACGCATTCACAGAGGATAATAATGGGGTGTCCGAAACATAAGCTTTCGGTGCTGCGTTGCAACCCCCACAACTTGTCCGTTTTTGAACCGACAAGCTAGTAAATAACATTTTCGACGCCAAAACATTTGTCCTATTAGGCTTGCTAGTGATTAGAATCATCTTTTCTTCTTCCAATCCAATAACCCATCTGGCATACCCATGTTTTTCTTTAAGATTGTTCATATAGTTTTCCATGAGCCTTGGATTGTATAAGAAAATATCTTGGGGTTTAAAAGGAACAACAAGAGACTCCTTCTTTTCAGCAAGGTAGATCTTTGTGTTCTCTCAAGACAATGGTGGTGGAAACTTCTCAGGATTTCTATTCCTTGCGGTTAATTAGTCCATATACTCTTTTGAAATAGTGGACTCCTTCCATCGTAGCCCAATTGACATGGATGAGCTCTTATTCATCTTTAAGGTCCTTGTAGCCCTTCTAGAGTTGGCTTTCTTTTTCTGCCAAGCTTCCAATTTGGAGGACTGACCTTTATGCTTGGATCAACTAATATCTTCTTGACCCTAGTCACTTCTGCTAATAGGTTTTGAGCATCCCAATTCTGGAAAACATAGAAGTTCTTGACTAGATAAAGTACATTCTTTTTAAATTAATCAATGCTCTCCTGTTTGGAAAGTTTAGCAACTAAGTGATTCTTGAAAGGAGGGATTTGGGAGAGTCTTTGGGAATCTTGATACATGTGTTGCTCATAAGTCTTTATCTCCCTCATCCTTTTGTCCAAAATATACTGAGCCTTTCTATATGTCATCTTTTCTTGTTTCTCAGTGAACTCTATGTTTGCCTCTTCTTCCATTCTTTGTGAATTTTCCAAATGGGTTTAGCTTATTTTCAATCATTAATAATGGCAGCTGTTTAATTGACAAAATAAACCTTGGACATGGAGGAAATTCTTCAGTAGTTTCAGAAACTGTTGGTTTTCCTTTGAAGCCTTTAGTGAATACTACTATTGATACTGAATTTGTTGGAATTATAGCATTTGATGTTGGATCATGTATTGGAGAGTCTTCTTGCAGCACCAGCTTCATTTTTCTTGAAAATTGTACAACAAGCATCTATGGAACTGCTAGTTTTTTTTTTTTTCTGAAACTACTGGTTTAGCACCAGATTTTGTTCCAGCAGTTTTAGCAACAGTTGGTTTTGTACCAGTCTGTGATTTGGTGATTGTTTGCCCTTCTTCTACTATTTTTTCAAATTCACGAGGTTTTCAGCCTGCCTGAGTTCCTGTAGCATTATCTGGTCCAGCTGTTTAAGACGTGACTCCAATTATTTTACCTTGGGCTTGAACTTGTTATGATTGAACTATTGGTTGAGTTTAAAGAGGACTTTGTGTCTTTTTAGCTTCAATTTTTACTAGAGTTTTTGGACTTTTGTATAACTATTGGAGGCCTCATATCAATTTTAATTGTTTTGCTGATCTTCATGTCTTGCTTTGCGGCTCTCTTTCTTTATCTCTTTGCCTCTGAATCTGGGCTTTAACCAAGGCAGCACTTTGGCCTTCTAATCTCTTCTAAATTTGGCTATTTTTCCTCATATCTCCAACAAAAGGACCCTTTTGCTTCTCAACCTGTTAGGATCTGAGTTTGATTGTTGTGATAGTTAAGATGAAAATAAAGAAAGAAGATAAAACAGAGATGAAATATGCAACGGAATAATTACCTTTTCAATCACAACAATGAAGATATTGCTTTCATCAACATGCTTTTATAAATTTGTAATCACAAGTTTACGTATGCTTGAAGAATACAACCCCCCCTTAGCCTGATCACTACTTGTTTGTTCGTATAAATGTCAAGGTGAAAGTGATGAATAGAATAGTACAAGCAATATTCTATTTATAGTATAAACGAAACATCTGAAACATCTAAGCTGACGTCACCTAGACAGTGACATCTAACACCCTAACAAACTCCTAACATTTGCTAGAGCCTAAGCACTGTTACAATAATAATAAAAGTAAACTCTGTTGATCATCATCTGTTAAAGATCCTCTGTTGAACTTTATCATCTGTTGATCCATAGCAGACCTTACCTTCATCATACTTTAGTCTTCTCGGCATAGGATGATCAGACCTTTGCTTCAAAAGACTTTGTCTTCATCGGCAGAGGTTCTATTTGGTAGACCTTTGGCATTGGCAGACTTTAGAGAAGCATATGTTGGGTCTTTGCCTTTGGGGGGAGCATATCTTCAAAGCACTGTTATTTGTAATCAGAGGTTGTAGACTATTTTGGCTTTCCGATCATCTGTTCTATTGTGGGGTCCACTAGATCCAACAATGTCCTCCTAGAACAGATGATGCCAAAACTCCTCTTTATTTATGATCTTTATTTCTCACCAACATTTCCCTGATTTGGCCTTTGAATTGTAGTTCAAAGTTTATGGAAATGATATCTTCAAAATCCCTTTCTAGTTCAAGGTTTAATTGATCTTGGAGGTCACTTGCATCCAGAACATATGCATCCTCCATTTTTATCCTTTGAACATTACCATTTGATAAGAGCAATGTCAATTTTGTGACAAATGCAATTAGCCGGTGATTCCGTACAATCTAATCACTATTTTTAGTATATAATCACATGAAATTAGCGTAATTTAATTACGTAACTGGACCGTACATTAGATAACAGTGTTAGGACAAGAGAACAATACTATAATATATGCTGGTTTTCGTCGTGTCGCGAAACCAATAAAACTATGTCCTTAAAATGTTGGTAGAAAGCCCACCCGGACGGATGGATGTGAGCCCATCCGGACGGATGGAGAGCATGGTCAAGAGATTCCACCCTTTAGCTAGACCCTATAAATAGGACTTGTTATGTTTCATTTTAGAACTTTTGCCATTTTGTATCTTTGGAGCTTTGAAGTCTAAAGAGAAAAGTAGCATTCAAGGTGATTCAAGGTGTAAACATTGTCAGATCTCTAATAGAATCATCATTATATTTTTTTCTTGTGTTCGATCCACACACGTGCACGGATTCATTTTAGAACTTTCATTTTATAACTTTTGCCATTTTGAATCTTTGGAGCTTTGAAGTCTAAAGAGAAAAGTAGCATTCAAGGTGATTCAAGGTGTAAACATTGTCAGATCTCTAATAGAATCATCATTATATTTTGTTCTTGTGTTCGATCCACACACGTGCACGGATTCCGCACGTCGTATGTGTTCTTCGCAATCGTTCAGGAGTTCATATTCGATCCTAAAACGCATTCACAGAGGATAATAATGGGGTGTCCGAAACATAAGCTTTCAGTGCTGCGTTGCAACCCCCACAACTTGTCCGTTTTTGAACCGACAAGCTAGTAAACAACATTTTCGACGCCAAAACAACCAAATGGAAGATATGGCAAACTAGTTAAGCTTATTTTGGGACTCGAAATCACTTCATGCATCGCTTAATGGTGGAATAATAACTTGCGACAAACTGTCGTCGGTACGACGCAAAAGTGTCGTTAACTAGCCGAAGACCAAACGGAAGGCCTCTAAAGTATCAAAAATACAATGTCTACTAAGTATCAAAAACTGTCGTCGGTACGACGCAAAAGTGTCGGTCAACAAGTGGGTCCCACCCACTTGAATCTTGTTGAAATTTTGCAAGATCTTGAGTATGGTATATGATTGAAGTTGTTGAAAACATGTACATACACCATAATTCTTACAAGACTACATCCTTATCCATCATCATTCTCCCAACTTCATTCAAAACTTCAAAAACCTTCCTTATGTGCTCCCTTGTTAACGACAGCCCTAACCCACAATAAACCCACCATATTTCACTCATAATCACCCTAAATCACTCATTTCCTAAGCACACAAGATCACCTACACATGGATTAAGCATGAGGAGCATTTAGGGGAGTCTTGGAAGCCTTAATCACTTCTTAATCACCTTGTTTAGCTTGTGCTAAGTTGTAAGCCTTCTTTAACCCATTTTTAAGCTTCTTATTACGTGTAGATTTATGAAGTACAAGTTGATTATCTTGAAGATTAAGAAAAATATAATCAAAAACCCTAATCTCAAACTTAATGATCTACTAATCATGACTTATTATGTGATTATTTGTGTTGATTAGTGTATCTAGTTAGCGTAATCTTGATTATTATGTTGATTTTGTTAAGATTAGTTGTTTAAAGTTTAGATTTATGATGATCTTGTGATTATCTTCATGTAGTACATTAGATTAGTGCTAATCTTGCCATGTTACACCTAAAAATATGATTTAAACATATGTATGTTTAAATCACACAAGATCATCAACTTCAAAGATTATGAGCATTTGTATGTAAACTTGATTCAATGATTCTTGAAAGATTAAACCAAGAAAATCATGTGACAAGGCTTTTAAGAGTGCTAATGAACTTGATTTTTAACATAAAGCAAGTTTATGTGATATTATTTATCAAAAGTGTTATGTAAAAGTCATACAAATTTTTACATAAAGATGTGGGAATTTTAAAATTGAATAACAAGTATATTTAATTGTATGTAAGTACTTAACTAAAAACATGGTTAACTTTAAAGTATGGAAACTTTAACCAAAGTAATGCTCATAAGGATCTTTGAAGGAATAAGTATCATTATGCATGTAAATGTGATCTTTAGTGATACTTGGTAATTATGGTGACTTTTGAAAAAATGATTGATGATTTAAACGCGTTTTGAAAACGTGGGAAACATCGCAGTTTAGGGGAACTATGGCAAAATTTCTAAAATCATAATCATGATTAATAGGGGCTAAAGTGTGATTAAAATGGCTAATCACACTTAAGAATTTTAATCATCGCCAAACAAACTTTTTGGGAAAAGTTTAAGTATTAAACGTTTAAGTAAGTTTCTAAATTATTTATAATGGTTTTTATAAGGTAAAAGTGGAACTTATGAATCTCTCTCTCTCTCTATATATATATATGGGAGGGTTCATTGGGGAACACTAAAAAGTGAGGAACGAGGGAACACTCTTAAAAAATATACTTAACATGTTAAAAAAAGTTTTTCTAAAAATTTTTTCGACGTTTTTTTTCTTATAAATACAAGTAGAAACATTTTTGATAAAACAATCAAAAACTAAAAATATAAAAAAAATGTTTAAAAAACAGTTATATCTTATAGAATTAACTTAACATGTTAAAAATCATTTTTTTTTAAATTTCAGCGCTTTTCTTTATAAAAAGGAGGAGAAATTAGTCGAATAAAAAAATATTTTTTTCTAAAAAAAAATTTAGCCTTTTAATTTTTTTTTAATATTTTTAGTTTTTGATTTTTTTTATTAAAAATACTTCTACAAGTATATATTAGGAGAAGCGCCGAAAAAGATGTTTAAAAAATTAATTTTTAACATGTTAAGTTAAATTTTTAAGAGTGTTCCCGGTTCCCCACTTTTTTAGTGTTCCCCAATGAATCTCACACTATATATATATATATATATATATAGGGAAATATATATATTTAGAAAACTCATCGATGTGTGTATATATATCATGTGTTAAGTGTATGTATTTAGATATATTAGGGTAATCTAAATAATACACAAAGAATACCAAGAAAATACTTGAAAGATAACAAGTATAAATACACATAAAAACATATACACAATATCCCCAATCTACTAAAGAATGTTAAATTTAAACGGATTAAATGGACGAGCGGACAATAGGCGACTTACCTGGTCATTTGGGTTATCAATTGCTTTTAAGGCATAACCAAGACGAGTTACCTGGTCATCTGGGTTATCAGTTGTTTTGAGGCATAACCCATACGAGTTACCTGGTCATATGGGTTATCAGTTGCTTTTAAGGCACAACCCAGACGAATTACCTGGTCATCTGGGTTATAAGTTGTTTTCGAGGCATAACCCAAACGAGTTACCTAGTCATATTGGTTATCAGTTGCTTTTAAGGCATAACCCAAACGAGTAACCTGGTCATCTGGGTTATCAGCCATGAACCCAGATGAATTGTCACCAGCCCATAAATTTGAAAAGTTGAAAAGCATAAAAATTACTAAGTGTTTTTATAAGAAGAAGAACACATTAAAAACCATATACTTAGTAAATTTTATAAAAATGCAAGATTATTAAACTTATGGACTCATAAAACTCATTTTGGGCTTGGCCCAAATTACTTGAATACATGGGCATGGCCCAATGACATTAATACATGGGCATGGCCCAATAACAATAAATCATGGGCAAGAGCCCAATAACACTAATTCATGGGCAAAGGCCCAATAACAATAAATCATGGGCAAGGGCCCAATAACATTAAAACATGGGCATGGTCCAATAACATTAATTCATGGGCATGGCCCAATAACATTAAAACATGGGTTAGGCCAACTAACATTAAAACATCGGCAAGGCCCATTGACATTAAAACATGGGAAAGGCCCAATGACATTAAAACATGGGCAAGGCCCAATAACATTAAAACATGGGTAAAGGCCCAATGACATAAATACGTGGGCAAGGACCCAATGACATAAATACATGGGCAGAGGCCCAATAAGATAAAGACATGGGCAAGGCCGGATAACATAAAAGACATGGGCAAGGCCCAATGACATAAAAGACATGGGAAGGACCCAATAACATAAATGACATGGGCTAGGCCCAAGGACATGGGTTAGGCCCAATAACATGGTGCAAAAGGTATAGATCTATCGAGCTTGAGGCGCGCTCTACTCCAGTTTGGTATACCCTTAGGAGTGCTTTTGTGATTCCTATGATATCAAAGCTGTCTCGGGTTGGTTACTTACTTATGGAACATATGTCAGGGTGCAAGCTACACACTGATAGATCCTTAAAATCCATGAATGATAATTTCATACCATGATTTCATTACAAGATAACACTTATGAGATTTCATATGATAACAATAACTGCATAAACTCGCTTAACTTTTATTGACTTTTTAAAACTACATGTATTTCAGGAAACAATTCTTGAGCCGGTGATACACTACGAGAAACGGGAATGATAATGACAACGATTGCCGCTTTTGGAGGATTTGTCTTCTATATCCCAACTTCCTATGGGTGTGTAGTGGACAAAACCTCAATAGGTTTTATGTCAAACGAATCTTTTGTGAAGTGTAATATAACTTAAAATCTATGTGTTGGAAAACTTGTAAACTTTGTTGAAATCAATATATCTATGGCATCGTTGTTGGTTTATATTGTTTACATATTTGGATGCAATGATTACCTTTCTTACGTCACACACAATACGCTTCCGCTACTAGCAGGGTGTGACAAATTGGTATCAGAGCTCCGATTTTAGTGAACCGGGGAAAAACTTTTATAAAATTTGGTCTACAATCACCAAGGGCTCACAAGAAAACAAAGTTTATAACATTACAAAATGATTTCAAAAGTATGAAAAAATGACAAAAGGTTTTCATTGTGTCACGATAACATGAGGATCTATCACGCGAGCTCAATCATAAGTAATGGATAAGGATCAATACATGGTTAGTCTATAAGGAATAGACTCGAAAACATTAAGGATTATATGTGAAACACGGGAACAAAACAACATGAGATTTAGTAATTGATATACGTTAAATTATACATGTTTTTTATACCCCAAAACACTTCCGTTTTAAGCGTTTTTGACCAAAAACACGACGTTTAGGTGCCAAATTCGGTACTTTTATATTTTCAGGTCTTAAACAGAGCACAAAAGAAAATTCTGATGAAAACGGACAAATTCTGATGCAATTATGATGAAAAGGGCAAAAATCTGATGTCTGCCAGGTATGGCACGACCGTGCCATCCATCGGCACTACCGTACCTATCGTTTGATCTCGGAAGCACAGCCAGTGTAGCTACCAATGCCAATCTGTTCCCAGGCCGCACTACCGTGCGACCCACCGCATGACCGTGCCAAGGCTTGACAAAGTTTTTTGATCAGCATTCTGATGATAACGCACTACCGTGCGACCAACGGCACGACCGTGCCAATCTGAAGACCAATCAACTTGGCTGACATCGAATCAGGAAAAATGACGTCACCTGACAACGCCAGTCGCACGACCGTGTGACCCGGTGGCACGACCGTGCCGATCACAAAATGTCCTATAAATAGAGCCATTCGCTACTTGTTCAAATGTTGCGTTTTCTCCCTGTTTCTAGGCGATTTCTGAGTTCCGAAGCAGTCCTGATCAGACCACTTTGAAGCTTAAAGACTTAAAATGGAAGCATAACCGATCCAACCCATCAATTCCTTGCTTGTTTATGGTTTGATTCCTTGTTCTTGAACACGTATTCTGATCATTTTGCAAGTTATGAGCTGATGTTAGTTTATGTTTAATGTAGTGTTATGTAATAGTAGTAATGAACTTGTTTCTTGAATAATCTTTATGTTGTAATCTTGTTTGTATGAAACTTAGCACTTTTTCATGTTTGAATCTTCATGATTATACAATGAACGTTTCATTGATGTTGAGTTCTTGATTATGTTTGATTATCTTGGATAATGAATCTGTGGTTAGTGGGATGGTAACTATTTCTTGATTAATCACTTATTTGTAGACTTTGTTTACACCATGAAACCAGACCAGGGCATTGGTTTTATACAAGATATATCTTATTTTGATTAGGAATGCTTTCTTACACATATATGGTGTTGATTGCATGTTCTTAAATGCGGTTTATGATCCTTGGTTAGTAGTTTTGGTTTGAAATTGCTGACATGGTAGATTTGTGTTTAAGACTTATAAAGGTGAAATAGTTGTTATAAGATCTACTTAATTGCTTATCCTTGTGGCTGTATTGTGACCATCAGTATTGCTTTCTTTGATAAGTGAGGTTAGGAATCCAGACCCGGTAAATAACCTGTCTTTAAAGATTCGTATGAATAAATATCAATAGCTCGTTAATGAATGATTTTAGGTGGTTAACGTGTGACCATCGCGTTAACTTTCCGAAGAATCATAATGCTAGAAATCCAGACCCGGTAACTAGCTGTCTCGAAATTGGAAAATTGATTAAGTACTTTTGTGACATATGTGACATAGATAACATGTTTAGGATGTCTGTGAAACAAGATAGTAGTATATTTATGTTCTAGTTATAATTTAGATAACTTAGTTAAACAACCATTCACTTATCTTTATATGTGATAAAATAATGACAAAGATTTCGTACTTAATAACGCCCGTGTACCATGGATCGATATCTGACTCTTACCAATACTTTGCTGCATATATGACGGGATACACTTGTCCTTTGTTGTGTGTGTTTTAATGTTAAGGTATAAACCATTTTTATAAATTTAAAACACCAAGTTACGCCGGGTGCGATTGTAAATACTGTAAATAAATGTGTATAGTCACGCTGATGTCAGTAATTATATACATGTAATATATTTATATATGTGTTGTATGGAATATTTTGCCATGAACGAAAATACCTTCGACTACGAGTTCTATTATTACACTTGACTCATGCGATTGAATAATGACCTCGCGCCTATTACGAAGCTTATGGCGGACGTGGTTCCTGAGTGAGACCCTAAAGCATTGATCCCGTGGAAGATGGTTGTTTTCCCTCGGATGGGTATAAGTCTTGCTTCAGTAGTGGCGACGAGGTAGAGGTGCGGCCTTGGACAACAACTCTAATGGTGGGACGAGGTCCCTGAGATTCATATAAGTCATGATCGATTACATTCTTGTTACGACAAAGAGGATGAAGTACTCATACAGAAGGTGCCTCTCCAGTTGTTATTGTTGCGGATTCTTCTTAGTCTATTTCATCTTATGTTGTGCCCTTTCACGAATAATGATAACGGACGTTAGCACGTGGACCATCACGAAGAACCCTCCTATGTTGAAGGTAGATAGACAATGGTGTCCTCTCTTTGACTGATCGTCTGCTTGAACGAGAGAATGCTAGGGTGACCATGCAAGACAATTTATTATTACGGGGGCCCACGTAATCATGACTTGTAGTGCAAGGGGAATCCTGGTTGGCTCTGCGGGTCAAGCTAGTGATCACTATCCATTCAAAATTCTTAAGTTGTTCAAGTTTCCATCTAGTAGAACACTAACTGAGGTGGTTACTATAACACTCTACGATACAGGAAGACCACACGTATTGTTCGCACCTAACATTCGTTCTATAACATGAGTCGTTCGGGACTAGTCATCGAAAGCAAACAAAACTTGTTAGCCACTCATGGAGGATTTTCCTCAATATTCTCGGAATTCTTGTACATGGGCTGGCTCTTTGGTGCCTGTGACACCTTACCATATCTTAGTTACTAGAAACGATTACATTAAACTCTGTTGATTAACATTTGTCTTATTCCAAGGAATGATATGGCATGAGCCATAATGGAACCCCTTTCATTGCATCTCATTCGACATCTATGGAAATTATAACAATTTTTTTGGAGCTCGTGGAGCTCAAGGGATATCAATGCATTCATCACACAGGTTAGTGCGGTGAAGGATTTCCCTACTTGGGATGATCATGGTCCACGAGGTAGAGAATACATGTTGTAAAGATGGAGATGACCATTTGGTTTATGCTCCTCAACGAATTAATTATTTTCCCACTTAGGCATATGGCTGATACACGCAAGGTGTACTACGCATTTTGGATTGCGGATATTCATGTCATTATTGTTTCAAACATGTATGAACAATGCGATCTTGAGGTTTCCATGACCAATTACATTCTTAATTCTTAGGCGCATGGTAGGCTATATCTGTCTGAATACAAGTCTAGATCCTTTGATACTACGTATCAAAAATAACATGGTGCCGAAAAGAAAATCTACGCCCAAAAGGGGCAGTTAATCAACGCCCTACTATTAAAGTCGAACTAGAGTTTTTATGGAACAACATGAGGTTGCAGAAATTGCACAACATGGGGTTGTTGAGTTGACACTCGTGTTGGTACCGATGGTAGAGGTAGTTCAAGTGGTTCAAATCCCGATGGGACGAGCATGAGTGGCAATGCCACACTTGGAGATGCAATGACACCAGATTTTAATGCTAAGGATTTTTCTGGATTATAAGCCGCATGACCTCATTGATACGGGAGGTTGAGTAAGTTCAGCCCGCTAAATAAAGACGAGGAAGTCAGTTAACCATGCTAGTAAATGTATTACTAAGTAAACAATTTGGTAAACGAATAGTCTCCTGTTGAATGAGACGTTAACTTGGTGGAATCTCCAAGTACAAACTATAGGAAGTAATACAGCAAAGAGGTTGTCGTGGGAAGAACTCAAGGATCTTAGGCGAGAAAAGTATTGCTCGCTAGCGGAAAATTCCAAGGTTGGGAACCGAACTTTAGAACTCGATCATGATTAAAGCTAATGTTGTTGGTTACCCCGACGCCTCTACGATCTATCAAGGATTGTTGCATACTGGATAACACACGAATCCAAATGCAATGAGCGCTACATTTGGGGTTTAGCCCAGAGATACGGAGCTGACATCAAGAAGTATGTTAGCAACTTGTCAAATTCCTGAAAGAGATAAGTGAAACTTTCATCATGTGGGCACGTGCAAAAGTTCCAAGAGTAGTAGTGTGGTGAGACTGGGCATCACAACAAAAACTAATGAGTTAGTTATACACAAGAAAGAACAAGGAGGTTTTAACTGTGGCAAAGAGGCCACTACAAGCATGGATGTCTAAGGACGAATCAAGCAAATGAATAAGTGGGTGTACAGGTAGAACTATGAATACTCCACAACATCCCATTGTTGCCATGGGTACGTTCTACTCTATAATCAACATGTATCAATTCTTTGAATACCAACATCGGGTTAACTTAGTGCCTTTAGATACTAAACATATACACGAATTAGAGACATGTAGGTTAGACATGTCTTGCTTTATCAAGTTAGCTAATGGGGAATTAGCGGAGTTATGTGAAGTCATTAAGGGTCACTGATACGTTTCCTATCAACTGACCCATTGCATCCATTTTGTTTGATACCGATGTCGGTATTAGTTTCATCCCCTAGAATTCAAATATACTTGGCCTAGAGTCAAGTAAGCTAGAAGTCCCCTCATACCATATTGATGACCAACGGTAAATTAGTTGAGTCAGGAGAAAACATTAAAGGATGCACACACGAAAAATCAATATTGACCTTTCGCTCATTCAATTGGGTTGTTACGACGTAGTTTTGACATAGACTAGTTATCCGACAATCGAGGCGAAATCACATGCACGAGAAGATTATTCGCATTCCCCCTGTCTGACGAGAGAACACCTTTTGGTGCACAGAGAGAAACACGATACATCATTGCGGATCATCAACTGTATGAAGGCTCGGAAGAGTCTGAGCAAAAGATGCATCGCCTTTCTTGCCCATGTGGTTGACAAGAAGGCCGAGGAGCGCAAGGTGGAGGACATACCTGTAGTAAGGGAATATCCCGTAGTCTTTCCAGAAGACTTGCCGGGACTACCTCCACAACGACAAGTTGAATTCCGTATCGACCTAGTGCTAGGAGCTGCACTAATGGCTAAAGCTCCATATCAACTGGCGCCCTTGGAGGTGCATGAATTACTTACTCAGCTTCAGGAACTGCTTGACAAAGGATTCATTAGGTCGAGTTTCTCGCCTTGGGAAGCTCCGGTGCTATTTGTCAAGAAGAAGGACGGAACCTTGCAGATGTGCATCAACTATCGAGAAGTAAACAAACTAACTATCAAGAATTGATATCCTTTACCGAGGATCAACGACTTGTTCGATCAACTACAAGGTTCCAGTTTTTATTCCAAGATTGATCTAAGATCCGGATATCATTAGCTGAGAATTCAAGAGGAAAACATTCCTAAGACAGCGTTTATGACTCGCTATGGGCATTACGAGTTCCTTGTCATGCCTTTCGGCTTAACAAATGCTCCCACCGTGTTCGTGGATTTAATGAACCGGGTATGTAAGCCATACCTCGAAAAGTTCGTGATCGTATTCATTGATGACATATTAATATATTTATGAACCGAGGCAGAACATGAACAACACTTGAGGACTATTCTGGAGCTACTTAAGAAAGTTGTATGCCAAGTTCTCAAAATTCAAATTTTTGATTCGCGATGTATTGTTTCTTGGTCACGTGGTGAACGAGAACGGAATACACGTTGACCCATCTAAGATTAAAGCGATAAAGAACTAGAATGCTCCAAAGACCCAACGGAAGTAAGACAATTTCTGGGTTTAGCGGGATACTATCGAAGGTTCATTGAATTTTTTTCTAAAATTTCTCAACCGCTAACCTCTCTCACTAAAGAGGATTAACAAGTTCCATTGGGGTGAAAAACAAGAAACGCCATTTCAATTACTCAAAGGTAAACTATGCCAAGCTCCATTCTTATCACTCCCAGACGATACCGATGACTTTGTGGTGTATTGTGATGCATCGCATCAAGGCTAAGATTGCGTGTTAATGCAATGTGAAAGAGTCATCGCGTACGCGTCGCGGCAGTCAAAAGTTCATGAGAAAAAAAAAACTATACCACTCACGACCTAGAATTAGGTGCGGTGGTATTCGCTTTAAATATTTGGCGTCATTATCTCTAGGGTACTAAGTATACCATATTCACCGATCATAAGAGTCTTCAGCATAAATTCAATCAAAAGGAATTAATCATGCGCCAACGACGCTTGGTAAAATTGTTGAGCGACTATGACTGTGAAATCAAGTACCATTCGGGCAAAGCAAACATTATGGCAGATGCTTTGATATAACAACCCTTCTAAAATTTATTAGAACATCCCTATACGTTCTAAAATACACCTCGTATACGAAAAACGACCCCGAAATACCTTTATTTTAATAAAACTCAAATAAAAACAATATTTTATGTCTGTCGCAGGGCGCGATAGCCTGGCCACCAGGCTTAACCCGGTGCTGGCACATGTCGTAAGGTGTGTCGAGGCTAGGGTGAAGTCAGCAAAGCTAGGGCCTACCCTAGAGTCTCTCGTGGGGCGCGAAGACCTAGTCTTCGTCTTCGTCTTTCGCGGGGTGCGAGAAAGGGTCGATCAGACCCTTTAAATAGAAAGGATCGGCTTCAGTTGATTTTCGTTCAAAACTTTCGAATCTCTCTCAATTCTGAATAGAAATTACTATATCGGGTATAATACCCCCCCTAATTAGCGAAGCTCTGCCTCGTTCTAAGTATTATAACCCCCGGTTACGTATTAGATATGCTGCCCGATTGATCTAGTGCTCCGTAACGTATGTCGAGGCTCTGCCTGACTCAGTCGTTGGAGTTCTGTCTCGGGGAGGGTATATCTAATGTAATTTTTTTGTTATTATACTAACGCATGTGCATTGTTTATTTAACTAGATTATAACCAGAAAGTCACAATGAAATACCTAAAATAGCAATGTGAGTAATTCCTCTTTTTGTAAATTGTTTTTACAAAACCTCAATTGTTTTAATTTATATTTAACAGTGATTGAGTATTTGTATTCTACAATTATCGTCGGTATGTTGGGTTTTGTATACAAAATTTGTTACTACACTGTGAGTAGTAACATTACCACAAGTGAGGATTGGCAGTACCGTGGGTGGTAATTAAAGTAGATATAAACAAATGTAATTGCTAGATTGCCCTCAATGCTGTAAAATGATAAAAACTGTTTTGATTAAACTGGGATTCACTCGCCAGTATTTCTTGCTGATTAAATGTTTTAAACGCGTTTCAGGTAACAAAATGTGAAAGCCAAATAGAAGCCAGTTGAAGAGCACTGAAGGCTTGGAAAAGTGGCTATAAAAGTTACCTAAATAAAGAAGAAGTTTTATTTCAATAAATATAGGTTTATCCCTATTTGGTGAAGGCAAGGGAGCATGGTTATAAATTAAGGGATTATTTAAGAAAAATATATTTTATATGAATAATTAAGTTTTACAAATAATGGATTTAGAAATAATATTTGTATAATTAAAACAGACAATTATATATATATTTAACTCAAAATTTGTATATATATATATATATATATATATATATATATATATATATGATTAACTTACAAAAATTTAAATGAACAATTTATATAAAATGAGAGTTACAAAAATATAGTCCAAATGTTAAATTTAATTTATAAAAATCATAAATTAATTTTAGTGCTCTAAATATATATATTTTCAAGATAACATGATAATTATTCAATTAATTATCTAAATAATTAATTTAAGCCGAGATAATTAAAAAAATAACATTTTTAATTATTGAACATATATATATCTGATTTAAAATAGTTATCATGGCAAAATATATATATTTCTAAAATAAACAATTATTTATTGTTTCAGAATGAATTTACATGGTAATTATCTAAATAATTATCTAATTAATTAATTTAAATCAGAAAAATTAAGAATAACATCTTTAGTTACTGGACAAAAATATTTCTGATTAAAAATAATTATTTTGGCCCTTGAATAATTTTATATGAATAAAATAAATTTAAAATGGTTAACTAACAATAAACAAGTTTATAAAGTTTTAATTATTCAAAATAATATGTAAATAAATAAATCAGTTACTAATTTTTTATAAACTCGGAAAAATACACATAATGTCATAAAAATAATTTCGGACAAAAATTATATAGTTATATAATCTAAATATATTAAATTAAACTATACTTTTAAGTGTAAATACTGATTTATTTATATAAATATCAAAATTATATAAAATATTAGTAAGAATATTGTTTTTGTAAAGTTTATCACTTAAAATAATTATCGTAAAAATTTCAGATTTTATTTCTAAATATTGGATTTATTATGAATTTTTAAATGTTAAACTGGTTTTATATTATAAAAATTAGTTTTATAAATAATTTGACAGTTTTTATATTTTTAATAAATGCAACAGTATATTATAATGTTATAAAAATTAATGGAATGTAAAAATTGTTGAAAATAAAGGAATTAAAAAAGTTTGCATGTGCTCGGCTTCGAACCCGGGTCTCCGGTTCAATACACAGACCTGCGTTGGGTCGTCTTCCCCAACAAGACAGGTCAAAGTCAAAAACCGAAAGTCAAACCCTTCGATTCTCGCTCAAAACTAGTTTATATTCGAATTACTTTTACATAAACATTGTATAATCATGAACAAACCAATTGAATGAATAAAAATGAACCGGTATCAACCTGAACGGCGAAACGACTAAACTCCGGCGACTGCAAGTCTGCAACTCCGGCGACGATGAACAGAGGTCGTTTTCGAAGTGTTTAGTGTATTTTGAGAAGTGCAGGAGGTTCGTTGAGGCTTAGGGAGTTTAATAACACACGAAATCGACACGGAAACAACAACATTTAGTCGAATTAAACTCACATTCGGTTTAAGCATAAAAAAACGATTTCTACGAAGTCAGTCACTTAATTGAACGATTACACGCATGCGTGTGTTGATTTTGATGTAAAGATTCCGCCTGCAAGGATTGTTGGGTAGTGGAAACCACTAAACACGTGGTTTGGTCGAAATCCGGCAACACAGCGGGTTTGCAGGTTTGAAATATAATATTTAAATATTAATGTGTTTATATATATAATATAAATCCATGAATTTACCGGATGAGGGCTTAGCCCGACCGGTCACGAGTTCGTTTGTCGTATGAGATGTCGCGAGTTCGATTCCCCCCTGTGACCGGTTCATAACCATTTTTTTTGTTTTGATGTTTAAAATTTACACTTTAGTCCCTGTGTTTCTAAAACTGACGCAAACAGTCCTTTATATATCATGTTTCCAAAATGACATAATGGCCACTAATCCGGTTAAAACATGTTAACTTAGTTAGTTTCCAATAAGAATTTCTTGTTTAGAAGTATAACCCGGTTAGGGCTTTCAGTTAAGATGGGTTTCAAAAATGACTATTTCAGTCCCTGGAATATAGTTTAAGAAAATGACTAATAGGACCCTAGACTTTAAATTAAAAAAAAATTAATAGTTTATTTTATTTATAAAATGAGTTTCAAAAATGTCATAAAGGACCCTAAACTTATGTTTTCAAAAATTTACACTTTTAACCCAAACTTATAAGATTTCAAAAATGACAATTAGGTCCTTCAAATTTGTAGTTTCACAACAGGTCATAATAGGCCTTTATAGTTTATGCAGCCTCGTTTAATAGTATAAAACTCAACAAATTTGCAATTGTTTCATGTGTTTGCATTTGTATAAGCATGTATGAGCACAAAGCAAGTATATTCAAATAAGTTTCATTTCAATTACGGTATTTGTTACAATGTAGGTCAAACAAATACAAGTGTGAAAACCAGGGTGGTTACAGTCTCCCCTACTTTAGAAAATTTCGTCCCGAAATTTATTCAAAAGAGACTGTAGAATGTAATTGTAATGATTAGAAAGATAATCAAGTCATTTTTTTGGTGCTGATAATTTTGAGGAATTTACGAGGATCATTGTATAAAAATTGTTTTGCATGGCGTTATGTTATGCTGGATTTGTAATGTAAATATTATGCAAACAAATGTGTGTACAAATAAGCAAATAATGGATAATCACATAACCACATAATGTTTTTATCTGCCACCTTACTTAACAAGGCTTACTATGATTCTCATGCGTCGAACCTCGTAATTAAGTGTGCACCCAAAATTACGCATTTCGTCGCATGGTCCACATAGCACTTCTAGTTAAGTGAGGAAAACAAATAAGATTGGGGTATTGTTTAAATCACACAAGCATCAATATAACACAACATCAACTGAATCAAAACGTATTTCACATTAGCAATGATAGCATTGTTTGTTTGACAGTCTATTGAACAAATTTACATTTGAAATAAGTCATGTAATGGATCAAATTCAGGATTATAAGGTGGTGGAGGTAGTAGAGGCAGTTGCATATGATCAGTTAATTGTCTCAGCATGCTTTCCAACCATTGATTTCTTTCTGTCAACCATTTTATTTGTTGAGACAAATTTCGAACTTGATTGTTTAACCTAGTCACTTCGACTCCAAATGAATCTGGAGGTAGATACATTTGAGGCATCGTACTTGGGCCGGCTATATCAGTTGGTGGCAGTTGTTCTACTTCGTTCAATAGTGACTGGAAAGACTGTGGCAGTAACGATGATTGCAAAAATGATTCCGATACTAATTGATCTTGGATCATCATGCTTTCATCAAACAAAGCTTCTTGCGTCGTTGGATCCTCCTCGAAAACTATCGGTAAGAAGTTTGGTGTTGATGGTTGGGATAAGTTAGTTGTAATATGTTCTTGTATGTATGGCAGTGGTGGTTGCATATCAAATCGATAAAAAGACGATTGAGGAAACTGCAACAATGATTGTTGTAAATTTTGTGGGGAGGTATTCTCTAAGATAACTGGAGCTCCCTCCGACTGTGATGGTTGAGTTAGTGTATCAATATGAACAGGGGTTAGCCTAATGGTGTACAAATTTACAATCCCAGGTGCCTTTGGTGGAGATTATCCTTGGATAATCTGATCACTTAAGACACCTAATGATTTTGCTATTTTTGTAATGTAAGACCCTCCCATGAGACTTCTCAGAGGATGTGATTGTTGACTAGAAAAATATACAGCAAGCTAGTGGGCAATATTACAAGGGACTTGCTCAAAAATACTATACAGATAGAAAAGTTCGATTGTTCTAACCCTTTGTTGATTATGCCTGCGCCCCGTGATAGTGTTGGCTAAAACACGGTGCATATATTGATAACAAGGGTCTATGAAGTTCGTAGAATTATTGTGGACACACCATTCTTTTAATGAATGGCATTGCCAATAATCTACCATATCCGCAGAGGAACAAGAGGTTGATGCCTCCGTAAAAATGGGTTGTTTAACTTCTTCATCTGTATATATGCCCAGATGAACTGCGAATTCTGTTAATGACATAGTATGATGTTGCCCACAAAGTTGAAAATGAATGGATTCATTGGTAAGATTTTTATTATATTTGTAATAGAAAGTGGACAAGAACTCATACTCCAGTTCATCGTATGATGGTTCTAGGATGTCGAAGAAACGGCGCCAGGGCGTATTAGGTAGTAGTAATCTTGCCAGTAAGCCACTGGAATCAATCGTTCCCATTCGTTGCCAATCAATACCGCTAATTGTAAGAACTTCATGATGCTTGAGTTTTTGATACCTCTCTCGATTGTGCAAATTAAATTAGTAAATTGAAGGAAGGGATGAATTTTTGCTGCATTTGAAGATTCAGCATATGCTGCTGGGAGATTTGTCATTGGGATATGGGGTTTTGTTGAACTAAGAAAAGTTTGGGTATGTGTTGAGTTATGTCAGAAGTTGTAGTTCTTGTGTAGATTAGCTCGAGTAGTGAGTTTCTTATATAGATAAGGAAATTCCGGATTACACCATATGATTGGTTAGGGCTTCCATGCTACGTTCTAAAACAGTTTACTGCAGCTAGTTTGAAAATTTGAATCTGAAATGTATGGTCTCGAGAAAATTTTGAAACTCGAAAAGGGGGAATCGTATCGTATAAAATTGATAATAGTACAACGTAGGTCGATTAAAACTTGGATTGTTCTGAAATGGAGAAAAGAAAAAAAATCCTTTCGAATTAGGGTAACATGCCTTGAGCCTATAGGTATTCTGTACTCTCATCGGTAGTTCCCAGGTAGGCAAACGTGTGTCTCG
Source organism: Helianthus tuberosus (assembly GCA_030545235.1). Lineage (NCBI taxonomy): Eukaryota > Viridiplantae > Streptophyta > Magnoliopsida > Asterales > Asteraceae > Helianthus > Helianthus tuberosus. The sequence goes on along the minus strand of CM060420.1, from coordinate 20,735,675 downwards.
TCGTGGAGGCATTTTCTGAAAGAAAGATTATAGTGATTTCTTAATGGGGTAAAGTAGTTTCATAAAATCAATGAGGATAAGAGAAAACACGTAACAAGATGGATATCATTTATTCCACGAATAAACGACATCAATGACAAGTCAAAGTAGTTGGGTTCTTATAACTTAGTGAAGTTATGCTTTAGCCTATAAGTGGACACTCATCCAGAAAATTCCCAGGTAAGCACAACTCGTTCCTCGAGTTGGAATTTATACGAAGTGCTTACCTAGACAGAAAACTCCAAATACAGGTATCCACCCTTCCAGATTGCACGAGTTCGTTATTAGAGCCCAAGACTTTTGATGAGAATTTAAAAAAATCAGAAGTGGTTTTGAAAAAAAAATCACCTAAGGATAGGTGATGAGAATTTAAAGATGAGATATGTGGTGACGAGGCATTGGTTACAAAAGATAAGAATAGGGATGAAGACAAAGGCAAAGATAACGGAAGAGTTACTAATGGAAAGTGTCCTAGGTAAGTTATAGTCTAGGTCAAAAGTAATTTCTAATAACCTAAATCCCTATAACCATGGCTCTGATACCAACCTATGACACCCTGACCGGAGGCGGAATCGTCGAGGGCATTACGAAACTTGGTAGAATGCATATAAGCACATGGTGATTAAATTAAAGTTGAAATATAATTAAGTTTGGTTAATAGGATTGCATTCACATCCAAACTAGTACAAAATAAATACAACACATTGTTCACAAAAGTCTTTGTTTTTATTTTAAGCTAAGGCACTTGTCTTGAGCAATCCTATGTTGTCCTTGCAAAAGCTAACTTCAAACATTTTCACCTGAAACATATGTTAAAAATGATTTGGGTCAACAAACGGTTGAGTGAATTCATAGGTTTTGGTTAGTTTGGTATTAAATAAATAATGTGATAATGAAAGGAAATGTTTAACAATATGGCATTTGATATATCTTAGCAAAATGAGTAATACAAGTATGCTTGGTGGAACATTCAAACCTTGTAGACGTAAACACGGATCTATCATCCAAACTTTCGAATTTTCAAAAATGTGAACAACAACAACAACAAGTGATCTGGAAGTTAGGATGGGGCGTCCCACCTATAGCGCTATAATATTACCGCTGGGCTTGTACGGAGTTAATGAATGTAGGTGTTAGGCAACAAGTATCAAGCAATTGCAAGAAACAATCAAGATAGCCACAAAATGTAAATTAGTTTGTATCACATTATTTCATATGTTTCATCCCCAAAAAAATATTGTAAAAGAAAATGGGAACTATGAACTCACCTTGTTTGCGAATAAATTCCAAACAAGTAATGGTAAGAGTTTTGCGGGAACAAGATTTACACGTCACTCTAATTGTATTCGAACATGCACGAAACATGGAAATTGGCATCAACAAATGGGTAAAATGTGTAACTGTATAAACGGGAAACTATGTCTATCGTGTTTGTACGGTTTGACTATGACGGTAACTACGGGTTCAAACAATCCTATTTGGTGAAGACAAGGGAGCATGGTTATAAATTAAGGGATTATTTAAGAAAAATATATTTTATATGAATAATTAAGTTATACAAATAATGGATATAGAAATAATATTTGTATAATTAAAACAAACAATTATATATATATTTAACTCAAAATTTGTATATATATATATATATATATATATGATTAACTTACAAAAATTTAATTGAACAATTTATATAAAATGAGAGTTACAAAAATATAGTCCAAATGTTAAATTTAATTTATAAAAATCATAAATTAATTTTAGTGCTCTAAATATATATATTTTCAAGATAACATGATAATTATTCAATTAATTATCTAAATAATTAATTTAAGCCAAGTTAATTAAAAAAATAAAATTTTTAATTATTGAACATATATATATCTGATTTAAAATAGTTATCATGGCAAAATATATATATTTCTAAAATAAACAATTATATATAGTTTCAGAATGAATTTACGTGGTAATTATCTAAATAATTATCTAATTAATTACTTTAAATAAAAAAAATTAAGAATAACATCTTTAGTTACTGGACATAAATATTTCTGATTAAAAATAATTATTTTGGACCTTGAATAATTTTATATGAATAAAATAAATTTACAATGGTTAAATAACAATAAACAAGTTAATAATGTTTTAATTATTCAAAATAATATGTAAATAAATAAATCAGTTACTAAATTTTTATAAACTCAGAAAAATACACATAATGTCATAAAAATAATTTCGGACAAAAATTATATAGTTATATAATCTAAATATATTAAATTAAACTATACTTTTAAGTGTAAATACTGATTTATTTATATAAATATCAAAATTATATAAAATATTAGTAAGAATATTATTTTTGTAAAGTTTATCACTTAAAATAATTATCATAAAAATTTCAGATTTTATTTCTAAAAATTGGATTTATTATGAATTTTTAAATGTTAAACTGTTTTTATATTATAAAAATAAGTTTTATAAATAATTTGACAGTTTTTATATTTTTAATAAATGCAACAGTATATTATAATGTAATAAAAATTAATGGAATGTAAAAATTGTCGAAAATAAAGGAATTAAAAAAGTTTGCATGTGCCCGGGTTTGAACCCGGGTCTCCGGTTCAATACACAGACCTGAGTTGGGTCGTCTTCCCCAACAAGACAGGTCAAAGTCAAAACCCGAAAGTCAAACCCTTTGATTCTCGCTCAAAACTAGTTTATATTCGAATTACTTTTACAGAAACATTGTATACTCATGAACAAACCAATTGAATGAATAAAAACGAACCGGTATCGACCTGAATGGCGAAACGACTAAACTCCGGCGACTGCAAGTCTGCAACTCCGGCGACGATGAACAGAGGTGGTTTTCGAAGTGTTTAGTGTATTTTGAGAAGTGCAGGAGGTTTGTTGAGGCTTAGGGAGTTTAATAACACACGAAATCGACACGGAAACAACAACATTTAGTCGAATTAAACCCACATTCGGTTTAAGCATAAAAAAATGATTTCGATGAAGTCAGTTACTTAATTGAACGATTACACGCATGCGTGTGTTGATTTTGATGTAAAGATTCCGCGTGCAAGGATTGTTGGGCAGTGGAAACCACTAAACACGTGGTTTGGTCGAAATCCGGCAACACAGCGGGTTTGCAGGTTTTAAATATAATATTTAAATATTAATGTGTTTATATATATAATATAAATCCATGAATTTACCGGATGAGGGCTTAGCCCGACCGGTCACGAGTTCGTTTGTCGTATGAGATGTCGCGAGTTCGATTCCCCCCTGTGACCGGTTCGTAACCATTTTTTTTTGTTTTGATGTTTAAAATTTACACTTTAGTCCCTGTGTTTCTAAAACTGACGCAAACAGTCCCTTATATATCATGTTTCCAAAATGACATAATGGCCCCTAATCCGGTTAAAACATGTTAACTTAGTTTCCAATAAGAATTTCTTGTTTAAAAGTATAACCCGGTTAGGGATTTCAGTTAAGATGGGTTTCAAAAATGACTATTTCAGTCCTTGGAATATAGTTTAAGAAAATGACTAATAGGACCCTAGACTTTAAGTTAAAAAAAATTAATAGTTTATTTTATTTATAAAATGAGTTTCAAAAATGTCATAAAGGACCCTAAACTTATGTTTTCAAAAATTTACACTTTTAACCCAAACTTATAAGATTTCAAAAATGACAATTAGGTCCTTCAAATTTGTAGTTTCACAACAGGTCATAATAGGCCTTTATAGTTTATGTAGCCTCGTTTAATAGTATAAAACTCAACAAATTTGCAATTGTTTCATGTGTTTGCATTTGTATAAGCATGTATGAGCACAAAGCAAGTATATTCAAATAAGTTTCATTTCAATTACGGTATTTGTTACAATGTAGGTTAAACAAATACAAGTGTGAAAACCAGGGTGGTTACAATACCAGGACACAAGGAAGAAGATTGTAGGAAGAAACCCAGTAATGGAGTATGTTTCAATTGTGGAGAAAAAGGGCATATCAAACGGAACTGTCCGAAACTAGCTCCAGCCATGAACAACAAGACTACTAAGAATGCTAGAGCATTTGTTCTGACTACATAAGAAGCCAAGATGATTCCGGACGTGATTGCCGGTACGTTTTTAGTTAATGATGTTTTTGCTAAAGTATTATTTGACTCTGGTGCGAACCAAAGTTTTATTAATACTTCATTTTGCAAACTTCTCAATCAACCCTTAACTTAACTTCAACCAGAATGTCTAGTAGAAACAGCCAATGGAGAATCCATTAAGATCACTGAAATCTTGAAGGGAGCAAGAATAGAAATTTTAAACCAAAATTTTATTGCTAATCTTTACCCAATGAATATGGCTGGATTTGATGTCGTACTGGGAATGGATTGGTTAATATCCAATAAAGTCAATACAAGTAAATTCACCAAAAGGTGAAAAGATCACAATTAAAGGAGATAAGCCAACTCGATCCACAAAATTCATCTTTGTGATGAAAACAGCAAGTTGTGTAAGGAAAGGATCCCTAGTGTATATGATTTCCATAATCATTAACACTAAAGGAAAGGAATTGAAAGATATTCCTGTAGTATCTCAATTCTCAGATGTTTTCACAGAAGAATTACCTGGACTACCACCGGACAGGGAAGTCGAATTCAGAATTCACCTGCTACTAGGAACAGCACCGATTGCCAAGGCACCTTACGTTTGGCACCCGCAGAGATACAAGAACTGAAGAAACAGTTAGATGAACTTTTGGAGAAAGGATTCATATAGCCTAGCTTATCGCCATGGGGAGCACCAATCTTGTTTGTCAAGAAAAAGGACGGGTCAATGCGTATGTGCATTGATTACCGGGAACTGAATAAAGTCACGATTAAAAATCAGTACCCATTACCGAGAATCGATGATTTATTTGATCAATTACAAGGAGCTCGATTATTTTCCAAGATCGATTTACGCTCAGGATATCATCAATTAAAGGTACAGGAAGAGGACATTCCAAAACCGCTTTTAGAACAAGGTATGGCCATTATGAATTTACCGTCATGAACCAATGCCCTAGCTGCATTTATGGACATGATGAACAGAATATGTAAACCATATCTGGATAAATTCATAATTGTCTTTATAGATGATATTCTCATTTACTTTAAGAGTAAAGAGGAACATGCAGCGCATCTGCATGCACTCCTTACATTATTGAGAAAAGAAAATCTTTATGCTAAATTTTTGAAATGTGAGTTTTGGTTAGAAGAAGTGCAATTCCTTGGACATTTAGTTAATCATAAAGGAATTCATGCAGATCCCACAAAGATCGAGGCAATTACTAAACAGAAAACCCCCGAGTCACCAACAGAAGTAAGAAGTTTTCTAGGACTGGCCGGTTATTATAGACGATTTATCCGAGATTTTTCTATAATAGCCATTCCTTTAACATAACTGACCTGTAAATCAGTTAAGTTTGAATGGGGACCAAAACAGGAAGAAGCCTTTAGAATTCTTAAGCAAAGATTAACCAACGCACCCATATTTGCGTTACCGGAAGGAACTGAAGACTTTGTAGTCTATTGTGACGCGTCTAAGTTAGGTTATGGATGTGTGTCGATGCAACGACAAAAAGTTATAGCCTATGCCTGTAGACAACTTAAGAATCATGAAGAGAATTATACAACCCATGATCTAGAATTAGGAGCCATAATTTTTGCCCTTAAAATTTGGAGACATTACCTTTACGGTAGTAAGTTTACCATTTTCACTGATCATAAGAGTTTAAGATATGTTTTTGGGAAAAAGTAGTTAAATATGAGACAGAGATGTTGGATGGAGATTCTTAGTGACTATGATTGTAATATCCAGTATCATGCAGGAAAGGCTAATGTAGTAGCTGATGCTTTAAGTCGAAAGTATCATGAAAAGCCAAAAAGAGTACGTTCTCTTAAATTAAATCTGCAGATAGATTTAAATAATCAGATTAGAGAAGTACAGGAATCAGTAATCAAGAACGATACTGAAAAAATGAAAGGAATGATTAAGGAATTAGAACAAGGAACAGATGGAATTTGGAGATTCCATAAGAAAAGGATTTGGATACCCAAACAAGGAAACCTACGCCACCGAATATTAGAAGAAGCCCATAAGTCTAAGTATACGATACATCCTAGAAGTGATAAAATGTATCAAGACTTAAGAAAGAATTTCTGGTGGATAGGAATGAAAAAGGATGTAGCAGCTTATGTTGCCAAGTGTTTAACCTGTTCACAAGTTAAAGCTGAATATCAGAAACCCTCAGGTTTATTACAACAATTAGAAATGCTAATATGGAAATGGAAATTGATAACAATGGATTTTGTTACCAAATTACCCAAGACATGAAAGGGTAATGATACAATCTGGGAGATTGTAGATAGATTAACCAAGTCTGCTCATTTCTTACCAATGAAGGAAACTTTCAGTATGGAACAATTTGCCAAGTTATATGTAAATGAAATAGTTTCATTACATGGAATTCCTTTATCATTTATTTATGATAGAGATAGTCGTTTTACCTCTCATTTTTAGACTAGTTTCCAAAAAGCAATGGGAACCAAGTTAAATCTAAGCACAGCTTATCATCCCCAAACGGACGGACAAAGCAAAAGGATAATTCAGACAATGGAAACTGTAACACCTGTGCCTCCACGGCCATCAAAAAAATACCAAACCAATGAAATATTATATTTCATACTTGGGATTTGTAAAAAAATGTGTATCATTTGCACATATCAATTCTTGTTCAATTTCAAACTCTAAATCGCTTTCTGGAAGGTTATACGCGCACCGATGCGTAAATATAACCAGTTTAATGCAACAAACACTCTGGAATATGACATAGGCTTAACATACCTTAAATAACCTTTACATTACTTAGAAATAAGTTATGAAGGCTTTGGTATGGCAAAATCAAGTTAAATCGCTTACAGGGACTAAAGTTGACAAACTGCGAAAGTATGCCAATTTGAACTGTAACAGACATTCCGGAACATGACCATAAGTTAAACATACCGTAAATATCCTTTACATATCTTAGAAATAAGCTTTGAGGTGTTCGGTGTGCTAAAATAAACTTTTGTGTCATTCAGGGACTAAAAGTGTCAAAAAGTGCACAAGTTTGCATTTTCGCGCATAACTTACGTTCTGAATACATCCGGACATCCAAAAATTTATGTAAGCATGACTATATTATGCTTTAGTGTTTGGCTTAAGAAAAATCCATTCGTCGCGTCATTTGGATCGTTTTTCGCGCATATGCGCATTCCGTCGTAATTAGCCGAACAACGCAACTGTACGGCTAAATAAACCGACATCCGAGATATTTTTGAGAACATTTTAAGTTCCCTTTACTTTAACTTCATTTTAGAGCTTTGAAATGGGGTTAACGGGCCTTAAACGCGTCGGAAAAGGTCTTATTACACTACAGGGACCAAATCTGCCATTTTTTGAAACTTTCTGTGAAGAAACATTGAATCTGGTCTATACCACCTTTGCACATGGTTTTGGGAAATACTAGGGGCTGTTTTGATGTGCACATGGTTTTGGGAAATACCATGGGCTCACATGGTTTTGTAAAACCATTATCTTGAGGTGTAAGGCCAAAATCAAAGCACGGTTTCCAAGAAACGATCTTAACGGTGGACCTTTTACTATAAATACCCCACCCCCCATGCTTCATAATCACTAGAATTTTGATCTTAGAAACTCTAAGTTGAAACCATTGTTTCATACCTGAGATTCTCGGATCGAAATTAGCATTCGGGGACCCTTCGTAAGTATTCTTTCGTTCTTTTATTGCTTTTCGAGTCTTTCGAGTCTGAAAGTCAAACTTTTTTTGACTTTCTACATTGACCAGTTATGGTCAATGCGAAGTTCGTTTGAACTTCGCAACGTGAGTGTAATCACGTTGGTTATAGTCCCTTGGGACTATGCCTACTGATTACCACGTTGTCTAGGGTCGTAGGGTAAGCGATCTAATAAATCGCTTATACCTCGAACCCGACCCATTTGGTCGATCATTAGGATCCGACCAAATACATTAGGTGACCATAGTAGGTAGGGAATAACCTTCCGAGGTTATACCCTATGGTCACATCGTTTGAGTAGTTGTATGATAGGTAGTTTATATGCCTTAGGTAAATTACCAGAATACCCTTTTCATGTATAATTGGTAATTAAGCATATGTAACCTAAACCTTTGTCACATAACTGATTATGTAACATGTTTAGGCATATTCTACTTGTCATAGGACTAGTTAGGCGGTCCGAACGCGTTTCACGCACACGACGCGTTAAAGTAGCATAAGCTACCTTAATGGGTCGCGATGGGTCGAAAGCACTTAGGTTTGGGTTCATTGTAGTATGTAGGCCTTGTTAAACCATATCATATGAGTTCCAACACTCATTTGGTTTACCAAGCCTCATCCTATCCGATCTCCCGATTTAAGTCCGGTTTATTTATATAGTTTTAGATTGCCGACTGATTCCGTGCTCTCTCTAGCTTTGTTTGGTTGTTGTTCAAGACCTCCAAGCATTCTCAGGCGAGTACATTATTCCCCTATTTTACTGCTTTCAATTGTTTTGGGGTGACTCATATGTGCTAAATGTTTTCAAGGCTTTAACGATGATAACAAAACGATTTTCGATGTTATAACGATGGTTTCAAAAACGATTAAGACGATTTATACAAAACTAATAACGATTTCAATAAAGTGAACAAACTTGTTGGTTGGGTTACATAACAAATGACATTCATTAGCAATGATCAAGCCGACCAGTATTAGGTTATGGTACCATAGGATCTGACAAGTCCCGTTATTTACTACACCCGTAGTTATGTGTGGGTGTTGTGGGTAGCGACTGAATCTGTAATTTTTAATTTACTCTTTGGTAAGGGTTTATTAATGCGAGATGTTAATCTATCCTTTGGTAAGGGTTTATTAATGCGAATTATTAATCTATCCTTTGGTAAGGGTTTATTAATGCGAGTCAAGAAGGTTTGAATGTTATTAGCGAGACGACCATTTAAGTAGTTTCACGACCTAAAACGAATTTAACGATTGGGTAAACGATTGGTTTTCACACGATGTTTTAACGATTGGGTAAACGATTGGATTCAAAGCGATATACGATTGGGTTTTGGTTACATATTACATGATTTACATTGGGCATAAACATTACTTTGGTGGTTTGGTTTGATTAAGTGATTAAGTAACAATGCGTGTGGAATATGATACAAGCATGGTGGATACGCCGCTGGTACTTCCTATATATAAGTGTTTGTATGGTATTACATATTGTAGCGTTATTTGAATCATTTCAGTTTGAGACATAGAACATTTTATACAAGTAACATACTTTTCACAAGACATTTATTTACAAACAACTTATCTTATACAAACTCATTTTACATGGTTATTCATTTAATCATGCATTATTCTCTTATTTATACATATCACCTGAACTTATTATTTTTTTTAAATGATTTACAAAGACAAAGCAAATTACAAGGTTCATGACTAAACATTTTCTTAAACAGAAGTCATGAATCTTATTTTCACAAAACCTATGTACTCACCAGCATTTCTTTGCTGACCTCGTTTTCACATATGTTTCAGGTATTGTTGAATGATATCGATTGATAAGATGCATGCTCACATAGGACTGGACAAGGCCTTAGTGACTCAATAACAATGATAGACTATGTTTAATTTGTGTATTTATATTTCCAGACGATGTAATTATTCAATGTTTAATAAAACGAAACACTTTTTGGTATCCATGGTTATGAAACATTAATTCTGTTGCAACACGCCCCGATGTTTCCGCCGCGATTTGTTGTTTTACGCGGTCGGGGTGTGACAGAAGATATGCTTAGAGCTTGTGTAATTGATTTCGGAGGAAATTGGGATGATCATCTACCATTAATAGAATTTTCTTACAATAACAACTATCTTACTAGTATTAATGCTGCACCATTTGAAGCACATAATGGACGAAAGTGCCGAACTCCAGTCTGTTGGGCAGAAATTGGAGAAAAGCAACTGTCTGGACCCGAGATAGTACAAGAAACAACAGACAAGATTATTCAAGTCAATGATAGACTAAAAGCAGAACGCGATCGTCAAAAGAGTTATGCTGATAACAGGCGAAAACCGTTGGACTTCCAAGTAGGAGATAAGGTATTATTAAAAGTTTCTCCATGGAAAGGAGTAGTCAGATTCATCAAATGGGGAAAGCTAAGCCCCAGGTATGTTGGACCATTTGAGATTATTAGAAGAATAGGACCCGTAGCGTACCGGCTACAACTACCAGAGGAAATGCCAGGAATACATGATGTGTTTCATGTATGTAATCTCAAAAAGTGCTTACCAGATTAATCATTAGTGGCACCTCTTAAGGACATAGAGGTAAATGAGAAACTTAAGTTTATAGAGAAACCCCTTCAGATTGAAGACAGAAAGTTCAAGAATCTCAAACACAAGAGATTAGTTCTAGTTAAAGTAAAATGGGATTCCAAGAGAGGACCAGAATACACTTGGGAGCTTGAATCAGAAATGCAGAAGAAATATCCACACCTATTCCAGTAGACCTCGAGGACGAGTTCTAAAACAAGGTGGGGAGGATATAACAACCCTCCTAAAATTTATTAGAACATCCCTATACGTCCTAAAATACACCTTGTATACGAAAAACGGCCCCGAAATACATTTATTTTAATAAAAACAATATTTTAAGTCTGTCGCGCGGCGCGACAAATTGTTCTTGATCCGTCGCGGGGCGCGATAGCCTGGCCACCAGGCTTAACCTGGTGCTGCCACGTGTCGTTAGGCGTGTAGAGGCTAGGGTCAAGTCAGCAAAGCTAGGGCCTACCCTAGAGTCTCTCACGGGGCGCGAAGACCTAGTCTTCGTCTTTCGCGGGGCACGAGAAAGGGTTGATCAGACCCTATAAATAGAAGGGATCGGCTTCAGTTGATTTTCGTTCAAAACTTTCGAATCTCTCTCAATTCTGAATAGCAATTACTATATCGGGTATAATACCCCCCCCAATTAGCGAAGCTCTGCCTCGTTGTAAGTATTATAACCCCCGGTTACATATTAGATATGCTGCCCGATTGATCAAGTGCTCCATAACGCATGTCGAGGCTCTGCCTGACTCAGTCACTGGAGTTCTATCTCGGGGAAGGTATAGCTAATGTAAATTTTGGGTTATTATACTAACGCGTGTGCATTGTTTATTTAACTAGATTATAACCAGGAAGTCACAAGGAAATACCTAAAATAGCAATGTGAGTAATTCCTCTTTTTGTAAATTGTTTTTACAAAACCTCAATTGAGTATTTGTATTCTACAATTATTGTCGGTATGTTGGGGTTTTGTATACAAAATTTGTTACTACACTGTGAGTAGTAACATTACCACAAGTCAGGATTGGCAGTACCGTGGGTGGTAATTAAAGTAGATATAAACAAATGTAATTGCTAGATTGCCCTCAATGTTGTAAAATGATAAAAACTGTTTTGATTAAACTGGGATTCACTGGACAGTATTTCTTGCTGATAAAATGTTTTTAAACGCGTTTCATGTAACAAAATGTGAAAGCCAAATAGAAGCCAGCTGGAGAGCATTGAAGGCTTGGAAAAGTAGCTATAAAAGTTACCTAAATAAAGAAGAAGTTTTATTTCAATAAATTCGGGTTTTTCCCTATAAACATGTTTGTCATGGAAACTTGGGTTTATCCCAATATATTTATTATTATAAAAATGTGGTGTTTACTCTGATAAAATATTTCCTAACTACGGTCCTGATGAAATTTTCGCTGCCAAATTAATGATAAACACCGATACCACCATCTCTGAGTAGGCCGCGGCCGCCCGCCTCCCGGGGCAGGGGTCGGGGTTGCATCATTTGAGCCGGAAAGAACGAGTCAAAACATTATGGGTACGATCTTTAGAGTTGACAATTCAAATGAACTTTACTACTCGAGTGCACGATGCACAACAACAAGCTCTAAAGCTGGAAAACATTCAACCGGAATCCGTGCGGGGGATTAGAGAAAAAAATGGACACGAACAAAGATGAAACTTTATATTTCATGGGAAGGATCTGGATTCCATAGTTTGGCAGTCTACGAGACTTGGTGATGGACGAAGCACACAAGCCGAAATATTCAATACATCCAGGATCTGATAAAATATATCAAGACATAAAATCATATTACTAGCGGCCTAACCTCAAGGGAGATATTGCGACCTATGTTGGGCAATGCCTAACTTATGCAAAGGTCAAAGCCGAATATCAAAAGCCGTCTGGCTTATTACAGCAACCCGAGATTACCGTTTGGAAATGGGGAAAAATATCAATGGATTTCAGTACACAACTATCACGGACCTCTCGAGGTCATGACATGATTAGGGTTATCGTTTATCGAATAACCAAGTCAACACACTTCTTACCGATTCGCGAGAAAGACAATACCGAGAAGTTAGCTGAACTTTACCTTAAGGAGATTGGGGCACGTCATGGAGTGCTTGTTTCAATAATCTCTGACCAAGATGGTCGCTTTGTGCCAAGGATTTGACAATCATTTCAAGCATCGTTTAGATCTAAGTACAACATTTTACCCGCAAACTGATGACCAAAGCGAGCTAACCATCCAAACTTTGGAGGACATGCTTTGTGCATGTGTGATGGATTTAGGCGGAAACCGGGATACTCATTTAACTTTGGTAGAGTTCTCATATAACAACAGTATCACACGAGCATTAAAGCCGCCCCATTCGAAGCACTATATGGACAAAAGCCCCGATCACTGTTGTGTTGGACGGAAGTCGGTGATAAACAACTTATCGGCCCCAAGCTGGTCCAAGGGACTACTGACAAGATATCAAAAATACGAGACCGTATCAAAGCAGCTCGTGATAGACAAAAGAGCTATGCGGACAGAAGACACAAACTATTATCCTTCGAGGTCGGAGACAAGGTTTTGACTAAAAGTCTCGCCTTGGAAGGGCGTAGCTAGATTCGGGAAGCACGGAAAACTAAACCCGAGATACATTGGCCTTTTGAAATTCTGGCAAAGGTTGGTACAGTTACTTACAAGCTAAAGTTGCCAGAGGAACTCAATAACATACACGACACATTTCATGTGTCGGACCTCAAGAAAAGTCCAACCAACGAAACGGTTATCATCCCAGTGGATGGAATTCACGTAGACGACAAACTCCAGTTTACCAAAGAACCTATTGAGGTTATGGGATGGGAAGTCTACAAGACAAGGAGAAGTCGTATTAAACTAGTAAAGGTCCACTGGAACTCACCTGGGAACGTGAAGATCAAATCAAGACAAAGTACTCCCACCTGTTCGAGACGACTTCCTTTAAAGGATAACTCAACGTGAATTTTGGGACAAAATTCTTTTTAACAGGGGGAGAACATGACAAATGGCAATTAACCGGTGATTCCGTACAATCTAATCACTATTTTTAGGATATAGCATCATGCAATTAGCGTAATTTAATTACGTAACTGGACCGTACATTAGATAACAGTGTTAGGACAAGAGAAGAATACTATAACATATGTTGGTTTTCGTCGTGTCGCGAAACCATTTAAACTATGTCCTAAAAATGTTGGTAGAAAGTGTTGCGTGCACTATACATGGTTACACTATTCATTCCAGCAAAGTTGAAAGGGAAACTGTGGATTTTCCTCGGGCATCCCATCATCCCTAACTTGAAAGGGAATTTCGTCCCGAAATTCACCAGTTGCATCAGAATTAGATTGATCAGTTGGGAATAGTTGAGGATACTTGGGCTTCATCTGATCCTCGCGTTCCCACGTGAACTCTGTTCCACGTCTTGAGTTCCAACGGACTCTCACGATCGGAATTCGACTATGCTTACGAACCTTAACTTCCCGATCCATAATTTCAATGGGTTCTTCGACAAACTGCAATTTGTCGTGGATTTTTAGTTCTTGGAGTGGTACCACAAGTGTTTCATCGGACAAACGCTTCTTTAGTTGCAAAACATGGAAAACATCATGGACGTTACCCAACTCAGCAGGTAACTCGAGCTTGTAGGCCACTTTACCAATTCGCTCTAGAATTTTGAATGGCCCGACATAACGCGGATTAAGCTTGCCGCGTTTCCCAAAACGCACCACACCCTTCCAGGGCGAGACTTTCAACATAACGCGATCGCCTATAATGAACTCCAAGGGTTTCCTAGGCTTGTCAGCATAGCTTTTCTGATGGTCGCGCGCTGTCGCCATGCGATTTCTGATCTGGACAATCTTTTCTGAAGTTTCAAGTACAAGTTCCGGACCTGTGATCTGGCTGTCACCCACCTCAGCCCAAAAAAGAGGAGAACGACATTTCCGCCCGTACAATGCTTTGAACGGAGCTGCCTGGATGCTTGTATGGTAACTGTTATTGTAAAAGAACTCTATCAACGGCAAGTGTTTCTCCCACCCCTTACCAAAATCGATCATACATCCTCGCAGCATGTCTTCAAGTGTGGGTGATAAGCAGTGCTCATGTCGAGACGTGAGCCGAATGATTTATGAATTGATTGCCACAAATCAGATATGAAACGCGGATCACGATCAGAGATAATAGAGGTTGGCACCCCGTGCCTAGAAACCACTTCCTTAAGATAAACAGCTGCAAGTTGTGAAAACTTATCTGTTTCTTTGATTGCTAGGAAGTGCGCTGACTTCGTGAGACGGTCGACAATCACCCAGATGGTATCATTTCCTTTTTGAGTTCTTGGTAAACTAGTGACGAATCCATGGCAATCTGCTCCCATTTCCACAATGGTATTTCTAGTTGCTGAAGCAGGCTTGAGGGTTTCTGATACTCTACCTTGACTTTCACGCAAGTCAAACACTTACTTACATACGTCGCGATGTGGGCTTTCATCTTCGGCCACCAGTACAAGACTTTGAGATCCCGATACATCTTATCCAAACCCGGGTGAACAGAGTATCGAGACTTGTGCGCTTCGTCCATCACAAGCTCTCTAAGATTGCCATACAAAGGAACCCATATCCATTCCATAAAATAATAAATGCCGTCAGATCTTTCCACAAGTCGTTTCTCCTTGCCCCGCAAATATTCAGCTTCCAGGTTTTCTTCCTTCAATGCTTCAGTCTGAGCAGAACGGATCTGACCGGGTAAATTAGAGTGGATAGTGAGCTGCAGAGCACAGACACGCTTGGGTTTCGTTTCCTTTCGACTAAGGGCATCAGCTACAATGTTAGCTTTACCTGGATGGTACTTGATTGCACAGTCATAGTCGTTTAAGAGTTCTACCCAGCGACGCCGTCGCATATTCAATTCCTTCTGGTCAAAGATATGCTGAAGGCTCTTGTGGTCGGTATAAATAGTGCATTTAGTGCCGTACAAGTAATGCCTCCAGATTTTTAACGCAAAGACCACGGCCCCCAACCCTAAGTCGTGAGTCATGTAATTCTTCTCATGAACCTTCAACTGTCGAGAAGCGTACGCTATCACCTTCTCGCGTTGCATTAGCACACAACTGAGACCCTGAATAGAAGCATCACAGTACACCATAAAATCCTCGGTAACTTCAAGTAGAGACAGGATTGGTGCACTGCAGAGTTTTTGTTTCAAGAGTTGGCAAGCATCCTCCTGCTTCGTTCCCCAAGAATGTACAACGCCTTTCTGTGTTAATGCGGTAAGAGGTTGAGCGATTTTCGAGAAGTCTTTGATAAATCTGCGATAGTACCCAGCGAGACCAAGAAATTGTCGCACCTTCGAAGAATTCTTCGGTGCCGCCCAATTTCTGATAGCATCAATCTTAGCAGGATCCACGTGTATCCCGTTTCGTTAAAAATGTGGCCAAGGAAGTGTACCTCTCGTATCCAGAAGTCACACTTAGAAAAACTTCGCGTAGAGTTGCTCCTTCCTCAGGAGCTCCAAGATAAGACGCAAGTGTCGCTCGTGGTCCTCCTTGCTCTTAGAGTAGATCAAGATGTCATCGATAAACACAATGACAAAATCGTCAAGATACGGTTTGCACACACGATTCATAAGGTCCATGAAAACCGCTGGTGCATTTGTCAACCCGAATGGCATAACCAGAAACTCATAATGGCCATACCGCGTTCGAAAGGCTGTTTTTGGAACATCTTCCTCTCGGACTCTCATCTGATGATAGCCCGATCTTAAGTCAATTTTCGAGTAAAAACTTGACCCTTGCAACTGGTCAAACAGGTTGTCGATACGAGGCAAAGGATAACAGTTCTTGACGGTCACCTTGTTGAGTTCACGATAATCTACACACATACGAAAGGACCCGTCCTTCTTTTTCACAAACAGAACTGGGGCTCCACAAGGCGAAGAATTGGGTCGGATAAAACCTCTATCCAACAGTTCTTGGAGTTGGTTAGACAGTTCTTGCAAATCTCCTGGTGCAAGACGATTAGGAGCACGAGCAATCGGGGCTGCTCCTGGTGTAAGGTCAATCTGGAATTCTACCTGACGGTGTGGGGGTAAACCAGGAAGTTCCTCAGGAAATACATCGGAAAACTCACAAACAACTGGAAGGTCTTCGATTTTTCTTTCTTCGGGCTAAGTATCAGTAACAAGTGCTAAAATAGCAGGGTAGCCCTTTCGTAGACACTTCTGGGCTTTCATGGCTGCGATGATGCCGACCATTGCACCACTACGATAACCTTGAGCTGACAGAGATGCTCCACTGGCGAGAGGGATACGTACAATTTTCTCCTTACAAAGAATTTTCGCTCGGTGCTTAGACAACCAGTCCATTCCAATGACTACATCGAAGCTTCCAAGAGTAACGGGAAGTAGGTCAATGTCGAACACCTGACCCATAAGATCGATTTTAAACCCAAAAAGAACATGTAAAGCTTCAATCGATTTGCCATCAGCTAATTCTACTACGTGTTTATTTACAAGAGGTGTAGGAGTCAACCCTAACTGATGACTGAACCCCAAAGACACATAACTCCAATCGGCACCAGAGTCGAATAAAACAAAAGCAAATAGATTGTTCACAGAAAACGTACCGGTCACAACATTGCCATCATTCCTAGCTTCTCCAGCACCAATGGTAAACACTCTTCCACATGCACCATTCCCACCATTGTTTCCATTACTGTTGTTCCCAGTGTTGTTATTATTACCAGCATTATGATTCAGTTGAGGGCTATCCCGCCTAAAATGACCCTCGTCCCCACATTGAAAACACCCCTTGTGATTTCCCTGGTTCTGTTGCGGTTGCTGCCTTTCTGCTGCTGTTGCGGCTGCTGTTGCTATGGAGGTTGGTATTGCTGCTGTTTTGGGAATGGGGCCCTGTAATCCCTTGCCATATGCCCCGCCTTGTTGCACTGGTGACAAACTCAAGTGCACGGTCCTCGATGGTGAAAGTTGCACTTGCTACACTTTGGTTGTTTCCCTGCGTAAGAACCCTGATTCGAGTTGCTCTGATTCTGATTAACTGAGGATGACAGGCTAAAACTACGAATGCTGCCGTTGTCTGGCTTCTTCTGTGACTGATTGGAGTTGGTCACCTTGTCCACATTATTCCATTTTCGTTTACCGTCAGTAGCAGGAGTAGTAGCTGTAGTAGTAGTAGTAGCAGCAGTAGCAGAAACACGTGGTGGTAGCGAGCCACGCTCCACCTCCTAATCGGTAATCTTGTGAGCTAGCCGTATGATTTGAGGCAAGTTGTCAAGATTCGCCACAGTGACCAGACCCTTGACCTGCGGTGCTAAACCATTGATGTACAGCTCAATCCTACGGTGGGGTGGTCATGATAGCTTGGGACACATGTTCGCGTGCTCATGTGAGCGTTTCATGTACGCTTCAATTTCGGACCCTGCATCTTCAAATTGTAGTACTCATTTTCCAGCTTTTGGATCTCATCACGAGGGCAGTACTCTTCACACATCAGCTCCTTGAAATTGTCCCAAGTAGTCACGTTCGCCATTTCAATACCCAGCATTTGGACTTGGGCATTCCACCAAGTCAAGGCACCATCCTCCAGCGTGCCCGTAGCGTACTTCACTTTATCCCTAGCAGGATAGTTACACATAGCAAAAACCGACTCTGTTTTCTCAAACCAATGAAGTAGTCCCACAGCTCCTTCAGTCCCACTGAACGTCTGTGGCTTACAATCCATGAATTGTTGGGTTTTTCACATGTTTATCAAAGTATTTTATCCTTATAAAATAAAAACGTAGCGGAAAATATTATTTAAAACATGTTACTTACAAGATATAAAACCCATTTTATATGTAAAACCCAATCCCCGGATCCATATACGAATATGCATGCTATCAAAATTAAAACACAACCATAGAGTGTTTAGAATACTACCTTCCAAGGAGTAAAGGATATGAAGAAGATGATGCTCCTTGAACGGTTGCCTTCAAGTGTAGAAGACCTCAAGCTTGTATACCCCAAGCCTTCTAACAAACACCTTAAGTTTAGCTAGGATTTCTACACTTATGAACTTACTAAGATTCCCTCTAAACAACCACATCATGGCCGAAAATTATGAGTGGAATAATAGTGTTCTTGCACTTGAAAAATCTAACTTGAAAGGCCCTCTTGATCAACCATATGTTAGCCGAAAATTAGAGTATTTTACAAGTTCTTACACTTGAAAATGATCTCTAAAATTGGCACTATGTTGGCCGAAAATTCTTAGAGGTTTTACAAGTTCTTATTCTTTTAATTTTGCCATACAAATGCCTTAAAAGATGTGAGATATCTTGCCACATTTTCACCCAATCAAGTTTCATGCAAATATGACAACTTGCATGCTTTCTCATTGGACCAACAATCTTGGGAAGGCAATGGGGTGGAGGTTGGCAACCTAGCTTTTATTTTTATAAAAAATTTCAAAAATTTTCTTATAATAACAATTTAAGTCTTATATAATTTTATAACTTTTATAAAATTATAACATCACATGTTTTAAGACTTATACAACTTTTATTAAGTTATTTTACCCATTAAATAACAAAATAAAATATTCTCTCAAAATAAATTATCCATATAATTTATTAGTTTGTCAAGTGCAATTATTTAGAAAACCAATTTCTAAATATTCTAAATGTTAATATTTATTTGTTTGATCATATCATAAATAAATATTATAAGTGTTTGTCTAGCTTGTATTTGGGTATGACTCGACTTGGATCATAACGTACTAGCCACATCAATTTAATATGTGTCTTGGGCATACAGAGTCCAACAATCTCCCATTTGCACAAGATACATAGAAGATTGATGCAAGTAGTAAATAACACCTAACTACAGTTTACTACCCCTAATACATATGACTATATGTCCCATTCAATAACATCATCCCTTTCAAGTCCCTTACTTGAAAATGATTTAGGTGAATCTATCATTTATCCTTTCGTTACAGATGTCATGTCAAATCCAGAGACATAGAGTGATCACTCTCTATTGATTTAACTTTTGCAGGCCTTAGACATCTTACTCTCAACGAATAAGAGGAACAAATCCCATCTTGACTACATACGTCTCTCACAATCACCTTGTACCACACCTGAGCTTAGCCTTATGTACTGCCATATTACTGACAGCTAAGAAATAAGTCAAGGCATAATATTTGGTGAATATCAAGACCCAATATGTATCTCAGGTCAGAGGATACTATGATATTCTCCTTTACTCAAATTTACTTATGATCAATCACAAATGATTCCATGCAGTAATATTCGAGAGCGAGTTAGTCCAATATTTGTATCCCACAAATATCTATGAACCTTGGCAGCAACACTTTGCTCTATATTCATACCTCATGAATATCCACCAATCCAAGTTCATAATAGTCTTACATTCCATATTTGTTCCCACAAGTATGATTGACTACGGACATTTAGAATAAGTAACTTATTCACGGATTTAAACATGCTAAAACGGAAAATAACTCAAAACACCATAAAGAGTTATAATAACAGTTATTCCAATATCCAAATACAAAATAGATTAAATCCATTCACTAGAATATCGAAGTCCTAAGGCACAAGTATGACCCTTCATGCTTTGCCCGTTCAAGGATCTTTGTGAGTGGATCCGCAATATTTTGATCAGTGTGAACTTTGCGAATACATATCTTTCCCTTTTTCAACTTCATCCCTTATGTAGTTGAAACGCCGCTCAATGTGCCTAGTCTTTTGATGTGCATGAGGTTACTTGATTTTAGCAATCGCACCATCGTTATCACAAAGATCTCTAGGGGTCCTGAATGGTACGGACTTCCCCTAGACCGACAATAATTCAAGTGGCAGATCCACATGAATCATCTCGATCAATGAAGCGGCGATGTATTCTGATTCTGTTGTGGACAGTGCTACCCTGATTATGATCGAGAATCATCTCGATCGGTTTGGAAACTCGTATCAATGTAACCCTTTACAACGAACTCCGAAACTCGCATCCCTGTAACCCTTTATAACGAGTTCTTCTTCACCAGATCCATATATTAGAAATATATCCTTAGTCCTTCTAAGGTATTTCAATATATATTTTAACAGTCACCCAATGACCGTTACTCGCTGGTATCTACTCGTCATGCTTAATGCGCATGACATGTCCGGTCTAGTGCATATCTTTACATACATAATGAATCCTATAGCAGACGCATATGGGATTCCTTACATTCTTTCTTGCTCATCCTTTGAGCTTGGACATTGAAACGATTTCAATATTGTCCCCTTTTGAACAGGTACCAAACCTTTCCTAAAGTTCTATATCTTGAACCTTTTCAAGACTTCGTCAATGTATGCACTTTTGTTTAAACCTATCAAACACCTTGATCTATCCCTATAGACTTATGTTGCGATTCCATGTATCTCGACCCATGACCACTCCATCATCCCAGGCAGCAAGTTCCAAAGATATGCACCTAAAAGCCTGCAAGGCAAGTAACAACAAGTCAACAACAAAGTTGAGCGAGTTCACAGCTGGTTGATTAGGTATTGATTTCGTTTCAATAATCGTAAGTTCGTTTTGTACACCACGTTTTAATCAGTAACCCTGTTTCCCAAACCTTCTTAATGATTAGTGGGGGCTACCCATGTGAATTACCAGACCGTACCATATCGACTACTAACGAAAGTAAGTTGTGCCCTAAGTCAATGTCTATCATCATTGACCCTTTGCCTTAGTCCATTAGTACACGCCCGTCCTACCAGCACGGTGTGAGGTTTGTTAAACCTAATAGCGCTATTAACTAATGACCCGCTCGCCATCGGCCTCGGCGATTAAGTCGATATAAAATGAGGGACTTATGATAGAGTTTTGGTCCAGTATGTTTAATCTTGTTGTCCTACCCAATGAGGACGAACGTACGTATCCTACCCAAGGAGAATATGTAGTTTTCGTTTTAGTTCTTTAACCCATTCCCAACCCTTGGGAATCCCATGCCTTGTAGAAAGTGTGAACTCACCTTGGTTTGCTCGGTTTGCTCGGTTTTTTAAGTTTCTTGTTTAACAGTTGCTCAAGCACGTCCTAAAGGGTTACCGATAACAATCAGTTTTGAATGCACATACTCTAGATACTTCATGCACTTTTAACGCACATACTCCCTAATCACATATCATGCAATCCCATGCATATGACACACACATATTATCATACGTACTGTAACAGTTGACCAGTCAATGAAATCCGCAACATACATCATAATATCACATATTACTCAATCACATACCACACATCTCTAATATTTAAATAACACCCTTATAGTTCAAATCATGGCAATTAACATACCAATTCAACATCATCGAGTAGCATATAATCAGTTCCTAATCCCATTTACCTCATGAATTCACATATGTACAAGTCACATAAAATTAATCCTTGGTACCCGAACACATACATCAGTCAACTTATTAATATTAAAACCGAACCATAACATCAGATTCATCATTTAATCCCTAACCCATGTTACCCCTTAAATCAATTTATAACCCATCATTTATTGGAACACATTATCACAACAACTAATCCATTTATTGATTTCGGCCAACTACATATAAACTATGCGGCCCATTCCTTAAATCAATCCATCCAGTGTGTGTGTTAACATTAGATTCTTTTCCTCATTATTTGAAAATATCACATGTTATCAAATCAATGTAAACAAAGTATATGTTTAATAAGTGGCCGACAATTTGATTAATTGATTATGAAAATTCTGGACAATTATCTTGAACAGTGTGTAAGCAAAGTGTATTCAATTAATGTTCGACCAATTTTTAGTTGATATGGATTTAATGTGACATCTGTGCTTGTAATCATTGTAAACAATTCAGTTATCAATGAAATAAAGTTATTTGATCCCAATGTTTGTTTGTTTATGTTTTACATTATTCATGTTTTGACTTTTATTCAATTTCAAACTCTATATCGCTTTCTAGAGAGTTATACGCAAACTGGTGCGTAAACGTAATCAGTTTAACGCGAAAAACACTCCGGAACATCAACTTATGCTTAACATACCTTAAATAACCTTTACATAACTTAGTAATAAGTTTTGAAGGCTTTCGTATGGCAAAATCAAGTTAATTCGTTTACAGGGACTAAAATTGACAAACTGCGAAAGTATGCCAATTTAAACTGTAACGAACATTCCAAAACATGAACATAAGTTAAACATACCTTAAATATCCTTTACATAGCTTAGAAATAGGCTTTGATAGGTTCGGTGTGCCAAAATAAACTTTATGCTCATTCAGGGACTAAAAGCGTCAAAAAGTGCATAAGTTTGCATTTTCGCGCGTAACTTACGTTCTGAACACATCCGGACATCCAAAAATTTATGTAAGCATTAAAATATTTTATTTTATTGTTTGGCATAAGAAAAATTCATTCGTCGCGCAATTTGGATCGTTTTTCGCGCTTATGCGCATTCCGTCGTAATTAAGCAAACATCGCGATCGTACGACCAAACGAACCGACATCCGGTATATTTTTGAGCATGTTTCAAGTCCACAATGTTTAAGCATCATTTTAGGGCCTTAAAGTTTGCTTAACGAGCCTTAGAAGTGTCAGAAATGGCTTTAAACACCAACAGGGACTGAAACTGACATTCTCCAAACTTGTTTCTGATCTGTGCTGCCCAGGCGGGCCGCGTAAGCTTCTGTTGTCCCTTACACGGGCCGCAAGGCCCTCCCAGATATGCAGAATTGTTGAAAACAGTCTGTTTCCAGCTGTTATACACTCATTTTCCACTTGCAAACGGTTTTTGCAACACCATGGGCCATTACTATGGGCTCTAATGCTATTAGAAAACAAGGGGCACACTTGGACGGCCTAGATCGAAGCTCGTTTCCTGATAAACGATCCTAACGGTTCTAGCTTTCCTATATAAACCCCACCTCATTTGTTACAACTCACAATTTGAATCTGATTCATGCTCTCTAAGTGGAAGTATATGCTTCCTATCTGAGAGAGAATCAGATCAAATACTTGCGGGGACCCTTTGTAAGTGTTCCTTCGTTCTTTTATGCGTTTTTAGCTCGAAAGTCAAGCTGTGTTTAACTTTCTGCATTGACCAGTTTATGGTCAATGCGAAGTTCGTTTGAACTTCATAACGTGAGCTTAATCACGATGGTCATAGTCCCTAGTAACTATACCTACTGATTACCACATTATCTAGGCTCAGTGACGAGTCGTAGTTTCGGCCAAAATACTTGTTCTTGCGTATTTTGTAACCAAACCACTCTAGGATATCAAAACCGTTTGTTTTGATATCAAAACCTGTTTTCTAACTTGACTAAACATGTTCTAGCATGTTTAGCTCGTCACTTTTAGATTTGTGCTTGTCTAGGGTCGTAAGGGTAAGCGATCTAATCAATCGCTTACGCTTTCGAACCCGACACATTTGGTCGATCAATAGGATCCGACCAAACACTTTAGGTGACCATAGTTATATAGGGAATAAGCTTCCGAGGTTATATCTTATGGTCACACCGTTTAAGTAGTTGTATGATAAGTAGTTCTTATGCCTTAGGTAAATTACCAAAATGCCCTTTTTGCGCCAAAATTCATTTTAAGCCTATGTAACCTAATTTTTGGTATCTAAACTGATTTAGTAACAATATTAGACATGTCCAGGCATAACTTACTTGTCATAGGGCTAGTTAGGCGATCCGAACGCGTTTTTCGCGGACGACGCGTTAATGTAGCATAAGCTACCTAAACGGGTCGTAACGGGTCAAAAGCACTTAGGATAAGTTTCGTTTTAGTATGTAGGCTTTGTTAAACCATATTACATGAGTTCCTGCACTCATTTGGTTTACGAACCCTCATGCTACCTGATCCTCCGATTAGGTCCGTTTATTAATGTAGTTACCTATATTAGGTGTCGTTTGATTCCGTAACCTTCTAGATTTGCTTGGTGGATATCTAAAGTCTATTGAGCAATCTCAAGTGAGTACATAGACCCCTCTTTTACTGTTTTTCAAACATTTTGGGGTGAAACACATGTGCCTACTTGTTATTTTCATGCTTTCCATGCTTTCATATCATATACTTGCTATGTTCATTAGTACACTTATAGTACATAATTTCATTGTGTTTTTGCTATGTATGTCCTTTGTAGCATACTTAGTACATCATTTTACATCAAATTTTATGCTATGTATGTTCAGTTAGCACATACTCAGTACATTGTTTTACATTACCTTTTCATGCTATGTATGTTCACCATACTTAGTGCATTTGTTTTTCATCACATGCTATGTATGTCCGCTTTGCCGCATACTTAGTACATTTTCATCACATGCTTACATTTTGGGATATGACATTTGGTTTGTTAAGTGGGACCATATACATTCATTAACTTTGATCACGCCGCTCGTTAGTAGGTAATGGTACCATAGGAATTGACAACTCCCGTTCCTGACATCCTAGGTATGTTTGGATGGAAGGAATGACCGAATTCGATAAAACATAACACAGATAGACCTTTAATTTGTTTAAGGGCTCATCACCACAGTCACAAGGCTTGGATGTATGCATTTTTACAATACTGCATAAATGTTTGTATTCAGTATAGCATGCATTTCCACAAGACATAGCATTGATTTAAACCACATTTTACTTCAATACATTGTTTTGTGCATTTTTTATCTGTGGCTCAGTAGATATATATATATATATATATATATATGTTTCACTTGCCATACATGACATTTTGTTTACACAAAACATATTTGACATTTGACATAGACATTTTGATATTGATATACACATTTCATGGACTATATTTTGACATAAGCATTTTGACATGATTTACACAAAGACATTTGACAAATGGTTTAGACATGGGCAATTTACATTGGTGGTTTGTTTGGGTAAAATGATTTGAGTAACGAGGCGTGTGTAATATGATACAAGCATGGTGGATACGCCGCTGGTACTTCCTATATATAAGTACTTGTATGGTATTACATATCGTAGCGTTATTTGAATCATTTCAATTTAGACATATAACATTTTATACAAAAAACAAATTTTTCAAGACATTGTTTTGCAAACAACTTATTTAATACAAAACTCATTTTACTTGGCTATTCATTTAACCTCACATTATTCTTTTACATATCATCTACTTTATCATCGCTTTTCAAAAGATTTATAAAACAAAACAATTAACAAGGTTCATGACTGACTTTTGTTAAACAACTTTTTCTTAAACTTAAGTCATGAATCCTATTTTTACAAAACCTATGTATCTTACATGCATTTTTTATGCTGACGTACCTATTTTCACATGTGTTTCAGGAGCTGTTGCTT
The DNA here is from genome assembly GCA_030545235.1 of Helianthus tuberosus. Classification (NCBI taxonomy): domain Eukaryota; kingdom Viridiplantae; phylum Streptophyta; class Magnoliopsida; order Asterales; family Asteraceae; genus Helianthus; species Helianthus tuberosus. The sequence goes on along the minus strand of CM060420.1, from coordinate 20,709,773 downwards.
AGGATGATGATCGTGACACTAGGGCGGACCTGTGCCTTAGAGACTTAAAATAAAGATAGACTTAGTTTAATTATGTGGTGTACTCTTAGGTTCTTGTTTTGAAACAATGTATTCCACTCTTTGGTTGATGAATAAAATATAATTTTAATTACCATGGTTGTGGAACAATAATTCTGTTACAACACTCCCCGACGTTTCCGCCACGATTTGATGTTTTACGTGGTCGGGGTGTGACAGAAGAGTTGGTATCAGAGCCAATGGTTATATGGAATTAGGTTATTAGTAATGCTTTGACCTAGACTATAACCTTTCTAGGACCCCAACACAAGTTGTCTTGTTTTTAGATCTTAAAATATGCACTTCACCTATCCTTAGGTGATCACCAAAACAAGACCCCAATTTCCTAAAACGATTTTTGAAAATTCAATCATCTGTTTTTAAATGATTTATTATATAGTTTTGAACCCTTCCAGTTTGATTTTTGGCCTTGTGCCTTCCAAGTTTTCAAAATCTCGTCAAAGTTTTGGGTTCTAAATAGTGTGAACACGTGCAAACTGGAAGAGTGAATGCTTGTACCCTGGGTTTTCTGTCTAAGGCTAGAGTGTTCGTACAAATCCACATAATCGGACCAGTCATTCTTACCTGGGAACTCTTGGGGTGAGTGTTCACTTATAGGCGAGCATGTCTTCGCGAAGCATTATTTCTGACCCATTTACTTTGATTAGTCACTGTGTGTCGTTTGTTTGCTTTGTGATACGGATGAATGACCACCATCTTTCCTTTTGTCGATTTTTGTTTCACCTTATTCTTTTCACCTAATCATCTCACTCGTTCCTTTCGTGTTTCCTCTTTTAGAATGCCTCCTCGACGCGAAAATCCGCTACCCAATGCCGAACTGGCAGAAATCATCGCACAGCAAATGGCTGCTGCGTTCCCCAATGTTATTGCTCAATATAACCAAGCCAACAACAACAACAATGCTCCATGCAATTTCAAGAGTTTTAACTCGGCTAAACCACTCAAGTTTAGTGGTTCTGAGGGAGCAACTGGGCTTCTTCAATGGTTCAAGAGCATTGAGAATACTTTCCATCACATTCAGTGTCCTGATAATCGCAAAGTCGAGTTTGCTTCCAGTGTGTTTCAGAAGAGGGCGCTTACATGGTGGAACGTGGTTATGAGAGATCGTGGTGTAGAGGTTACTCTAGCACAAACATGGGCTGAACTGAGGACTCTTATGATGAGGGAGTTTTGTCCTCGTCATGAACTGCGAGCTTTGGAAAGGGAGTTTGACGATTTGAAACAGGATAGTGGCGAGCACCGGGCATATACTGATAGGTATGAGGAGCTGAGTTTGTTATGCCCAACAATGGTTACCCCACTCTAGAAGGATATCGAGAGGTATATCGATGGCCTACCTGACTCCATACAAGACACCGTTACTGGTAGTAACCCTACCACAGTCCGTCAGGCAATCGAGCTATCTGCGACATTGACCGAGTCTCAGGTTCGAAGGGGTAAACTGCATAGAAAAGGTGACAAGGGCAAGAAGCAGGCGTCTGATCAGAGTGAGAGCAAGAATGGTAAAAAAAAAAGAAGGGTAAGGATTTGGATTCTGTGAAGGGGTCAAGGAAGCATAAGGCTTCCCAAAATTTTGCCATCACAGCCCAACAGAACCAGGCAGCTCCCAATCTGCCAGCGCAGCCTCCAGCAAAGAAGCGGTATGAAGGGAATGCACCTTTGTGCAATAGGTGCAATAGTCACCATCAACAGCAACTTCCGTGCCGTTTCTGTACCAACTGTGGGAAGTCTGGACACCTTGCAGAAGTTTTTCGTTCTGCTCAGGTCGCTCGAAATCCAGTTCAACAGGTAGCTTAACAACCTGTTCAACAGCAAGCTGCACGAGCTCACTATCCTCCTGGCTCATGCTATAATTGTGGATACCTGACCCATTATCGAAACCAGTGTCCAAGGCTGGTTAATGCGAATCTGAATCAGGCTCCAGCTAGAGGTCGAGTTTTTAACATGAATGCACAAGAAGTGCAAGCAGACAATGAAGTGGTGAACGGTACGTTCTCTGTTAATAATCAACCCGCATCTATTCTTTTTTATTCTGGTGCCGATAAGAGTTTTGTGTCTTTATCTTTCGAACCATTGCTTCGCGTGTCTAGAACGAAACTAGGTAAGCCTTTGACATTAGAAGTTGCCAGTGGTGAACCCATTGTTCTTAATTCTGTTCTTCGCAATTTCCAATTGAACCTTAACAACCATCTTTTTCCTATCGACCTCACGCCAATGCAACTTGGAAGCTTCGACATTATAGTGGGTATGGATTGGTTAGCCAAGCATCGTGCAGAGGTAGTTTGTTTTGAGAAGATCGTTCGTGTGCCGCTTTCGTCAGGTGAGATCCTACAGGTTCGTGGTGAGAAACCTGCTAGTAGTCTCAAGCTCATGTCTTGTTTTCAAGCTCGGAAGTATCTGCGAAAGAACTATGTGGCCTTCTTGGCACATGTTACGGCAGATAAGGGCAAGGGTAAATCTATTCAAGATATCCCAGTTGTTCAGGATTATCCGGAGTTGTTTCTTGAAGAGTTACCTGGATTACCCCCAGCTTGCCAAGTCGAGTTCCATATTGATCTCGTACCTGGTGCAAATCCTATTGCCAGAGCTCCATATCGTCTTGCACCGTCTGAGATGCAAGAACTGTCTAAGCAGCTTCAGGAGCTTTCTGATAAAGGTTTCATCCGTCCTAGCTTTTCACCTTGGGGTGCTCCCGTTCTTTTTGTCAAAAAGACGGATGGATCTTCAGGATGTGCATCGATTACCGTGAGCTTAACAAGCTCACCATCAAGAATCGATATCCCCTACCTCGCATCGATGATCTCTTTGATCAGTTACACGGCGCTTCTTATTTCTCGAAGATTGATCTTCGTTCTGGGTATCATCAGCTTCGTGTGCATGAAGAAGATATTCCCAAGACAGCGTTCCGCACTCGTTATGGGCATTATGAGTTCACAGGTATTCCATTCGGTTTGACTAATGCTCCTGCTGTTTTCATGGACTTGATGAATAGGGTTTGCAAGCCTTATTTAGATAAGTTCATCATCGTTTTTATTGATGACATTTTGATATACTCTAAGACGCAAGCTGATCATGAGCAACATCTTCGTCTTACTCTGGAACTCCTAAAGAAAGAGCACCTTTTTGCCAAATTCTCCAAATGCGAATTTTGGCTTAAAGAAGTTCAATTTTTGGTACATATCGTCAACGAACAAGGTATTCATGTAGATCCCTCCAAGATCAGTGCGATTAAGGATTGGGATACGCCTACTACTCCTACTGAAGTTCGTTCATTTCTTGGTCCTGCGGGTTATTACCGCTGCTTCATAAAGAACTTCTCGAAGATTGCAGTTCCTCTAACTGCTCTAACTTAGAAGAACAAGCCCTTTGAATGGGGAACTAAACAAGAAGAAGCATTTCAGACCTTGAAACAGAAGCTTTGTGACGCACCTATTCTGACTTTTCCCGAAGGCAATGATGATTTCATCGTTTATTGTGATGCAACGAAATTTGGTTTTGGCTATGTTCTGATGCAAAGGAACAAAGTCATAGCATATGCATCGAGGCAGTTAAAGGTGCATGAGAAAAACTACACCACTCATGATCTTGAGTTGGGTGCAGTTGTGTTCGCTCTTAAGATCTGGAGACACTATTTGTATGGTACAAAATATGTGGTTTTCACTGACCACAAAAGTCTTCAGCATATCTTCAATCAGAAAGAACTCAACATGAGGCAAAGACGTTGGGTTGAGCTTCTAAACGACTATGACTACGAAATTCGCTACCATCCTGGTAAGGCGAATGTCGTAGCCGACGCTTTGAGTCATAAGGAACATGTCAAGCTTCATTGTGTTCGTGTTCAATCTGATATTCAAGCTCGATCTGATATTCAAGCCCGCATTTCTCAGGCTCCACATGCTTATGTTTCACAAGACTTGATGGGTAAGGAATTACCCTATCACATTAAGCCTGATCTTGAACTGAAGGACGATGGATCGTATTATTTCATGGACCATTTGTGGGTCCCAAGCCTAGATGATCTCCGCACCTTGCTTATGGATGAAGCTCATAAGTCTCATTATTCTATTCATCCTGGCTCAGATAAGATGTATAAGGACCTTCGTACTCAGTATTGGTGGCCTGGTATGAAGAAAGACATTGCCTTATACGTTTCAAAATGCCATACTTGTCTTAAGGTTAAGGCTGAAAACCAACATCCTTCTGGTCTTTTGGAGCAACCAGAGATCCCGGTTTGGAAATGGGAAAACATCGCTATGGATCTCATTACTAAACTTCCGCGCACTAAGAAAGGTCATGATGCCATCTGGGTAGTTGTTGATCGTCTTACTAAGTCAGCGCATTTCTTGCCAATCCGTGAGGATTTTTCTGCTGAAAAACCGGCTAAAATCTATGTGGATGAAATCGTAACTCGACATGGTGTTCCTTTGAACATTATTTCTGACAGAGATGCTCGCTTCTCTTCTCTTTTTTGGAGAACCATGCAATCTGCTATGGGGACCCAACTTAATCTGAGCACAGCATATCATCCACAAACAGATGGCCAAACTGAAAGAACAATCCAGACTTTGGAGGATATGCTTAGAGCTTGTGTGATCGATTTTGGTGGTAGTTGGGATTCACATCTTCCGTTGATTGAATTCTCCTACAACAACAGTTATCACTCCAGCATCAACATGGCTCCTTTCGAGGCTCTCTATGGTTGAAAATGTCGTTCACCAGTCTGCTGGAATGAAATAGGTGAGGCTCAGCTTACTGGACCTGACCTCATTCTAGAGACAACTGATAAGGTTAAGAAAGTTTGTGATAACCTACAGGCAGCTCGAAGCCGTCAAAAGAGTTACGCGAACTAACGACGCAAGCCCTTAGAATTTCAAATCGGTGATCGTGTGTTACTTAAGGTCTCACCTTGGAAAGGTGTGATCAGATTTGGAAAGAAAGGAAAACTTGCACCTAGATATGTTGGACCATTCAAGATCTTCGAAAGAATCGGTAAGGTAGCCTACAGACTTGAGTTACCTCCTGAACTTGGAAATGTTCATCCAACCTTCCACGTGTCCAATCTCAAAAAGTGTCTAGCTGATGAGAACCTCCACATACCACTTGACGACATTCGTGTTGATAAAACACTACATTTTGTTGAGAAACCTGTGTAAATCATGGACCGAAAAGTCAAATGGCTTAAACGCAAGCGCATTCCTTTGGTTAAAGTTCGCTGGGAATCTAAGCGTGGACCTGAGTTTACTTGGGAACGTGAAGATCAAATGAAGGCGAAGTATCCGCATCTTTTCTCACGAGTTTCCTCTAAACAAATTTCGGGACGAAATTTCCACAAGTAGGGGAGACTGTGACATCTATGCTGCCCAGGCGGGCCGCGTAAGCTTCTGTTGTCCCTTACGTAGGCCGCGAGGCCCTCCCAGATATGCAGAATTGTTGAAAACAGCATGTTTCCAGCTGTTATACACTCATTTTCCACTTGCAAACGGTTTTTGCAACACCATGGGCCATTTCTATGGGCTCTAATGGTATTAGAAAACAAGGGGCACACTTGGACGGCCTAGATCGAAGCTCGTTTCCCGATAGACGATCCTAACGGTTCTAGCTTTCCTATATAAACCCCACCCCATTTGTTGCAACTCACAATTTGAATCTGATTCATGCTCTCTAAGTGGAAGTATATGCTTCCTACCTGAGAGAGAATCGGATCAAATACTTGCGGGGACCCTTTGTAAGTGTTCCTTCGTTCTTTTATGCGTTTTTAGCTCGAAAGTCAAGCTGCGTTTGACTTTCTGCATTGACCAGTTTATGGTCAATGCGAAGTTCGTTTGAACTTCATAACGTGAGCGTAATAATGATGGTCATAGTCCCTAGTAACTATACCTACTGATTACCACGTTATCTAGGCTCAGTGACGAGTCGTAGTTTCGGCCAAAATACGTGTTCTTGCGTATTTTGTAACCAAACTACTCTAGGATATCAAAACCGTTTGTTTTGATATCAAAACCTATTTTCTAACTTGACTAAACATGTTCTCGCATGTTTAGCTCGTCACTTTTAGATTTGTGCTTGTCTAGGGTCGTAAGGGTAAGCGATCTAATCAATCGCTTATGCTTTCGAACCCGGCCCATTTGGTCGATCAATAGGATCCGACCAAACACTTTAGGTGACCATAGTTGTATAGGGAATAACCTTCCGAGGTTATACCTTATGGTCACACCGTTTAAGTAGTTGTATGATAAGTAGTTCTTATGCCTTAGGTAAATTACCAAAATGCCCTTTTTGCGCCAAAATTCATTTTAAGCCTATGTAACCTAATTTTTGGTATCTAAACGAATTTAGTAACAATATTAGACATGTCAAGGCATATTTTACTTGTCATAGGGCTAGTTAAGCGATCCGAACGCGTTTTACGTGAATGACGCATTAAAGTCGCATAAGCTACCTAAACGGGTCGTAACGGGTCAAAAGCACTTAGGATAAGTTTCGTTTTAGTATGTAGGCTTTGTTAAACCATATTACATGAGTTCCTGCACTCATTTGGTTTACGAACCCTCATGCTACCCGATTCTCCTATTAGGTCCGTTTATTAATGTAGTTACCTATATTAGGTGCCGTTTGATTCCGTAACCTTCTAGCTTTGCTTGGTGGATATCTAAAGTCTATTGAGCAATCTTAAGTGGGTACATAGACCCCTCTTTTACTGTTTTTCAAACATTTTGGGGTGAAACACATGTGCGTACTTGTTATTTTCATGTTTTCCATGCTTTCATATCATATAGTTGCTATGTTCATTAGTACACTTATAGTACATAATTTCATTGTGTTTTTGCTATGTATGTCCTTTGTAGCATACTGAGTACATCGTTTTACATGACATTTTATGCTATGTATGTTTAGTTAGCACATACTTAGTACATTGTTTTACATTACCTTTTCATGCTATGTATGTTCACCATACTTAGTGCATTTGTTTTTCATCACATGCTAGGTATGTCCGTTTTGCCGCATACTTAGTACATTTTCATCACATGCTTACATTTTGGGATATGACATTTGGTTTGTTAAGTGGGACCATATACATTCATTAACTTTGATCATGTCGCTCGTTAGTAGGTAATGGTACCATAGGAATTGACAACTCCCGTTCCTGGCATCCTAGGTATGTTTGGATGGAAGGAATGACCGAATTCGATAAAACATAACACATATAGACCTTTAATTAGTTTAAGGGCTCATCACCACAGTCACAAGGCTTGGATGTATGCATTTCAACAAGACATAGCATTGATTTAAACCACATTTTACTTCAATACATTGTTTTGTGAATTTTTTATCTGTGGCTCAGTAGATATATATATATATATATATATATATATATATATATATATGTGTGTGTGTGTGTGTGTGTGTGTGTGTGTGTGTATGTTTCACTTGCCATACATGACATTTTGTTTACACATTACATATTTGACATTTGACCTAGACATTTTGATATTGATATACATATTTCATGGACTACATTTTGACATAAACATTTTGACATGATTTACACAAAGACATTTGGCAAATGGTTTAGACATGGGCAATTTACATTGGTGGTTTGTTTGGGTAAAATGATTTGAGTAACGAGGCGTGTGTAATATGATACAAGCATGGTGGATACGCCGCTGGTACTTCCTATATATAAGTACTTGTATGGTATTACATATCGTAGCGTTATTTGAATCATTGCAATTTAGACATATAACATTTTATACAAAAAACATATTTTTCAAGACATTGTTTTGCAAACAACTTATTTTATACAACACACATTTTACTTGGCTATTCATTTAACCTCACATTATTCTTTTAAATATCATCTACTTTATCATTGCTTTTCAAAAGATTTATAAAACAAAATAATTAACAAGGTTCATGACTGACTTTTGTTAAACAACTTTTTCTTAAACTTAAGTCATGAATCCTATTTTTACAAAACCTATGTATCTCACAGACATTTTTTATGCTGACGTACCTATTTTCACATGTGTTTCAGGAGCTCTTGCTTAGGATGATGATCATGACACTAGGGCGGACCTGTGCCTTAGAGACTTAAAATAAAGATAGACTTAGTTTAATTATGTGGTGTACTCTTAGGTTCTTGTTTTGAAACAATGTATTCCACTCTTTGGTTAATGAATAAAATATAATTTTAATTACCATGGTTGTGGAACAATAATTCTGTTACAACACTCCCGGACGTTTCCGCCACGATTTGATGTTTTACGTGGTCGGGGTGTGACATTTAATTGGACCGATAATATTTGAAACTGATTTTTATTGGGCCATATATATTATCAATATCAAGTACACAACACACACACATTCAAACATATCGGTTTAACATTGGAGTTCACAAAATTATTCGTCACTAACATCATGCGACCCAAGTCTCTTAGTTAACATCTAACCATAACATATATGCAAACAGCCCACCTATTGATTATTATAACAAGTTCATCGCAATAACCCTTACAACCGACCAGTATACGCATATCGTTTAGTTCCATCCTCATTATCCTTTCGGAAACATGATAACAGTTCATCCCCGTGTGTATATGTATATCCATACCGTGCATCACAAAATATATTCTACTTCGATTCATGCATAATCTAACAAACAACATTTATATAATTCAAGTATATTACACACAAACAACAACTAATACTAACCAATAACCTTGATCGACAGGATGAGGTATCGAGGGGAAGAGTCTTCTGCCGCACGTATGTTTGTGAAAAGTAGGGTTTGTTTTGAGTTCTAGTGATAAGCATTACAATGTTACGTACACATATATATTACAAGTTGGGTTGTTTACTTATTTGGCCATGGTAACGGGCTTGAGCCCAGGTAAAAAGGGCTGTCGAATATCCATGATCAAGGGGCGGTTGGGGTACGGCCCAATCATAGACACAACACTAGGTTCGGCCCAATACACACACACATACTTATTTACTCGAACATATTATACATGTAGCCATTATATTACCATTATAAGTGTTCACCGATTCTTATCGTCGTACGAAATATGAAAGAGAGAGAAAAATATAACAAGAAACAGAACCACGTGACGAAAAGATATTGACCCTGAAAGTTCAGGTTGTCACATTATCCCCAACTTGAAAGAAATTTCATCCCGAAATTTAGCACGTAGTTACTGAGGAAGCTAGTTAGGTTGCGTGGTTTCCTGGTTTTCCTGGGGTGTCACATCATCCCCCCGTTGGTTTGGAATTTCGTCCTGAAATTCCGCAGTAGCTTCAACCTCAGTAGTGGTTTCATTGTTTTCGAACAACTGGGGATATTTGTGTTTCATTTGGTCTTCTCGTTCCCAGGTAAACTCTGGACCACAACGGGAGTTCCAACAAACTCGAACAATAGGTATCCTGGTGCGGTTGAGAATCTTGACCTCCCGGTCCAAGATTTCCACCGGTTCTCCGACAAATTGCAACTGATCGTCGATGGTGAGCTCCTTGAAAGGAACTATGAGAGTTTCATCTGACAGACACTTCTTCAGATTCGACACATGGAATACTTTGTGAACTCCACTGAGTTCTTCGGGTAGATTCAATCTGTAGGCCATCTTGGCAATTCTCTCCGTGATTTTGAAAGGTCCAACATATCACGGTTTGAGTTTGTCTCGTATACCAAAACAAACTACGCCTTTCCACGGTGAGACTTTAAGTAGTACTCGATCCCCAACCTGGAACTCGAGTGGTTTCCTGTGCTTATCAGCGTAGTTTTTTTTACGGGCACGAGCAGCCACCATTCGTTGTCGTATCTGAGCAATCTCCTCCGTTGCGTCTGCGTCGAGTTCTGGGCCAGTGATTTGGCTGTCGCCAACTATTGCCCAACAAAGAGGTGATTGGCACTTCCATCCGTATAATGCCTTGAACGGAGCAGCCTGGATGCTGGTGCAGTAACTGTTGTTATATGAAAACTCCACTAAAGGGAGGTGTCATTCTCAGTCGTTGCCAAAGTCGATTACACCTGCTCGAAACATGTCTTCAAGTGTCAGGATGGTTCGTTTACTCTAACCGTTTGTCCTATGATGATGAGTATACTCCTGTCTATACATAAACCAAGAGGGTTGTGAGATGTCTGTCATAAATCAGGTATAGATCAAAATCAGAGATAACAGGAGTTGGCACCTCGTGCCTAAAAGCCGCCTCTCCCAGAGGGATATTCACAACTTACGAAGGTTCAACAGCTTTCCTTGATTGCACGAGAGTATGCTAGTTGCGTGAGACGATCAACGATCATCCAGGTGCTGTTGTTTCCGTTTCAAGTTCTAGGTAGCCCAGTGACAAAGTCCATGGTAGTCTGTTCTTATTTCCTTAAGAATGTTTCTCGGTGTCCCAGATTATTCACATACCTAGTTAGGTTGGCTTTCATACCCGATTACCAGTACAAGGTTTATAAATCCTAATGTCTCTCATCAAAATCCAGACGACTAGAATATCGAGGCCGGTGCTTTGCTCAACATAAATTTCCTACAATTACTGTATAATGGGATCCACACCCGTTCCATGAGTTAGCGAATATCGTTTGACCTGCCTAGGTTGCTTCTCAATGCCCCGCATGAGTTCAACTTGAAATTCCTCTTCCTTCAGTTCTCCAGTTTGAACAAGGCGAGTCAAATCAGGTAAGTTAGGGTCGATAGTGAGCTGCAAAGCTCGTGTACGTTCACGTTTCATAGTTGCAATCCTCCAAAAGTTCTATCCAGCGATGCTATTAACTGATTTAGTTCTTCCGAGACCAGGGTACATGGGAGGCCCTTGCGATCGGTCTAAGTAACGCATTCGATACCGTCCAAGTAATGCCTCCACGTAAATCCAAAGACTACGGCTTCTACCGCAGGTCGTGACTCGTGCAGTTCTTCCTGTAAGTCCATTACGTAAGTCATCACTTTCTCGTGTTGCGTTGGTGTGTAAACATTGCAGAGTTGGGATTCGAAAGCTGAAAAGACGTCCTCCTATTTTGTCTTCCATGAGCATAGCACCCTGCTGTGCTAAAGAGATTAAAGCTGCACAATCTGTGAAAAACCTGTGATAAATCTACAACAGCATCCACCGAAACCAAGAAATTGTTGTACCCCCAAAGGAATCTTTGGTGTCAATTAGTTTCTAACAAAATGGATTCTAGCACGATCCACGCGTATTCCCACTTCGTTGGTTACATGATCAAAAATGCTTTTCTCGTATCTAAGTGTTACATTTAACCAGACTTCTCACGTAATGACTCCTCCCCCAGGAGTTCTAAGATACGATATAGGCGTCGTCCATGTTGTCCCTTCCTCCAGGAAATGACCCAAAATGTCATCAATAAATACGGTCGATTCATGTGATCCCTGAAGCTGCTAGTGTGTTGATCCACTCAATGATCATGATGTACAAAGTTGAAATGGCTGCATTGCATTCGACGTGCTGTTCTAAGAGCATTCTCCTCTTGGACTTCCTCCTGACAATAGTTCGTTTGCTAGCAAATCTTTGAATGGAAGTTTGTTCCTCGCAACTGGTCGACGGGTTGTCAATACGTGGTCGAGGTAAACGGTTCTTGACTGTCAACTTGTCGAGTTCTCGTTAATCAGTACACATATGAAAAGGCTTCTCTTCATGGGCATAGCGAGGGTTCCTTAAAGCGAAAATTCCTGTCCAACAGCTCCCGTAGTTGGTTAAAACAACTCCTGAAACTTTCCTGGTGCAAACCGGTAAAGGGGTATGAGTAGTTAGAACTGCCTCCGGCGTGAGATCAAACTGAGTTCCTACCTAACAGTGTTAGAGATGATCCTGGAAGTCCCTCGGGCAGCACATGGAGGATTATCACGAGCAGTTGGTGGATCCTCGATCCTCACGTCTATAACAGTTGCCACGTAGCGGGGTAACCCCTCCGTAGACACTCTTGGCTATGAATGCTGACATACACTAACTATTGCGCCACCTTGATGCGTTAGAACAGATAACAATCCTCCACGAAGGAGAGGAATACGTAGAATTGTCTCCTCCCAGGGTACATCTATCAAGATTAACAGAAGTAAGGTCGATGTCGAACATTTATCCCACCAGGTCGAGTTTGCATCCCAACGATCATATGAAGTTTCCATTGCCTTGCCATCAGCCGATTCCACAGCAGGTTGGGTTTCGAGAAGCATCAGGGTTATAGAGACGAGGTGATTTGTTACCAAGAACGCGTATGCCACCATGTTAATACAATCCTGGCGTCGCCCATGCCTATCCTAAATACCCTTCCATGAGCATCATTTCCAGTGTTGTTGTTTTCATTACAAAGATTTCTAGTACTGTTGTTGTTCCTTTGGTTGTTATCTCCTTATCTTAACCACTGCCAATCCATGTTGTAGGCACCTTAATTTCCATACTGTAGGCTATGGTTACGAATTTCTTGTTGTCGCTGCGACTGCTGCTCCCAATGTCGTTGCTCGACACGAAACCCTACTATTCTTCACCATCATAGTCCATCTTTTCACATACTAAGCCACGTCCTAAAGCGCTACTAACTGTGCTGGAAATTACGTATACCACACTAAGGTAGATTATCATCACTTATGCCTTGATTGATTCGTAAGAGTTGACTCCCATGAGTCGCTGGCTAGGGTTAAGGATTCGATTGAAGTCAATTTGCTGATGTTCGTTGCTGGTAACCAGGGCCGTTCTAATAGTGAGGTCAGTGAGAAACTACGCTTATCCTCTTGTCCATTGTTCTTGCAAGTCGACTAGGGTAATACACGGTATGTTGCTAGAGTGTTACAGAAGTGATCGCACTTCGGGATCTAAGGCGCCAATATACTGAGTTCCAACCAAACATTTGACGCTGCGACATCCAACTCAGGGTCGTTCGTATAAGCACCGAACATTCTACACGGTTCGCTAGGTGTTCAGATAGGTGTTCAGGTAATACCCGATAGCATCGAGATTCGAAGGGATCTAGAGATGAATGAAAAGTTCACGTTCGAGTAGGGGAAAATCACTGCTATGACCCCTATAGGTTTGTTATGTTTCACATTGATCAAATAACGGGACGGAACCCCTTTTCCACTTGTTAAGCCTCACTGGGACTCACATGCACCCCCACAGTATTATTATGTGTGCACCCACAATAATATTGTGATTTGCATGCTCATCTCAGCTCCTCTCAACTCATGTCAAATGGTTCCTCAAATTCGAGTAGCAAACAAAAAGTATCACGAAGCGTAAGTCGTGAATGTTTAGGGAAATACCATCCTATCAGTCACATAACACGTGCAAGTGTACATGAATTCATATTGTTGTGCTAGACGTGCAATCACATGCAATATCATATGTAGGTGTTCACTAGTTATGTAGTACAATGAGTATATAAGAGACGAACCTTGCAATCTGGAGCTGAGTGTCATGGTCGTATTCCCGTTTTCAGAACTGTTCGGTTATAGTCTGCTTTTACAAAACCATTTTCCCCTTTTTAAAACCAAGTTCACTACAACCAATGGCTCTGATACCAATCTGTCACACCCCCCAAAATACCACAAGCGGAGTATCACCGCAAGGCGTGTGACGTACCAGGATCTTAGCCACCAATCACATTGAACTCGTAAGAATAACTAAATAAACTTTCATTTATTAAATGGAAGTATTTCAAAACACTACATGTAACACATAGTACACAGCGGAATCATAAATCATTTGTTAAATGTTTTATAATCCTCGCTTAAGTAAACCATTAGACTTATGTTGCGATTCCATATATCTCGACCCATGACCACTCCAGCATCCCAGACAGCAAGTTCCAAAGATATGCACCTAAAAGCCTACAAGGCATGTAACAACAAGTCAACAACAAAGTTGAGCGAGTTCACAGTTGGTTGATTAGGTATTGATTTCGTTTCAATAATCGTAAGTTCGTTTTGTACACCACGTTTTAATCAATAACCCTGTTTCCCAAACCTTCTCAATGATTAGTGGGGGCTTCCCATGTGAATTACCAGACCGTACCATATCGACTACTAACGAAAGTAAGTTGTGCCATAAGTCAATATCTATCATCATTAACCCTTTGCCTTAGTCCATTAGTACACGCCCGTCCTACCGGCATGGTGCGAGGTTTGTTAAACCTAATAGCGCTATTAACTAATGACCCGCTCGCCATCGGCCTCGACGATTAAGTCGATATAAAATGAGGGACTTATGATAGAATTTTGGTCCAGTATGTTTAATCTTGTTGTCCTACCCAAGGAGGACGAACGTACGTATCCTACCCAAGGAGAATACGCGAGGTTTAAATCTTGGCATCCTACCCATGGAGGATGGATGTACATATCCTACCCAAGGAGAATATGTAGTTTCCGTTTTAGTTCTTTAACCCATTCCCAACCCTTGGGAATCCCATGCCTTGTAGAAAGTGTGAACTCACCTTGGTTTGCTCGGTTTGCTCGGTTTGTTAAGTTTCTTGTTTAACAGATGATCAAGCACGTCCGAAAGGGTTACCGATAACAATCAGTTTTGAATGCACATACTCTAGATACTTCATGCACTTTTAACGCACATACTCCCTAATCACATATCATGCAATCCCATGCATATGACATACACATATTATCATACGTACTGTAAGAGTTGACCAGTCAATGAAATCCGCAACATACATCATAATATCACATATTACTCAATCACATACCACACATCTCTAATATTTAAATAACACCCTTATAGTTCAAATCATGGCAATTAACATACCAATTCAACATCATTAAGTAGCATATAATCAGTTCCTAATCCCATTTACCTCATGAATTCACATATGTACAAGTCACATAAAATTAATCCTTGGTACCCGAACACATACATCAGTCAACTTATTAATATTAAAATCGAACCATAGCATCAGATTCATCATTTAATCCCTAAGCCATGTTATCCCTTAAATCAATTTATAACCCATCATTTATTGGAACACATTATCACAACAACTAATCCATTTATTGGATCTCGGCCCACTACATATAAACTATGCGGCCCATTCCTTAAATCAATCCATCCAGTGTGTGTGTTAACATTAGATTCTTTTCCTCATTATTTGAAAATATCACATGTTATCAAATCAATGTAAACAAAGTATATGTTCAACAAGTGGCCGACAATTTGATTAATTGATTATGAAAATTCTGGACAATTATCTTGAACAGTGTGCAAGCAAAGTGTATTCAATTAATGTTCGACCAATTTTTAGTTGATATGGATTTAATTGGACCGATAATATTTGAAACTGATTTTATTGGGCCGCATATATTATCAAACTAGACATCATAAACATACAAGGACACTATCATCTATTATTATCAATATCAAGTACATAACACACACACATTCAAACATATCAGTTTAATGTTGGAGTTCACAAAATTATTCGTCACGAACATCATGCGACCCAAGTCTGTTAGTTAACATCTAACCATAACATATATGCAAACAGCCCACCTATTGATTATTATAACAAGTTCATCGCAATAACCCTTACAACCGACCCGTATACGCATATCGTTTAGTTCCATCCTCATTATCCTTTCAGAAACATGATAACAGTTCATCCCCGTGTGTATATGTATATCCATACCGTGCATCACAAAATATATTCTACTTCGATTCATGCATAATCTAACAAACAACATTTATATAATTCAAGTATATTACACACAAACAACAAGTGGTACTAACTAATAACCTTGATCGACAGGATGAGGTATCGAGGGGAAGAGTCTTCTGCCGCACGTATGTTTGTGAAAAGTAGGGTTTGTTTTGAGTTCTAGTGATAAGCATTACAATGTCACGTACACATATATATTACAAGTTGGGTTGTTTACATATTTGGCCAAGGTAACGGGCTTGAGCCCAAGTAAAAAGGGCTGCCGAATATCCATGATCAAGGGGCGGTTGGGGTACGGCCCAATCATAGACACAACACTAGGTTCGACCCAATACACACACACATACTTATTTACTCGAACATATTATACATGTAGGCATTATATTACCGTTATAAGTGTTCACTGATTCTTATCGTCATACGGAATATGAAAGAGAGAGAGAGAGAAAAATATAACAAGAAACAGAACCACATGACGAAAAGATACTGACCCTGAAAGTTCGGGTTGTCACGATAATCAACCCCTTGAGTTTGATTGAAACCTTTTGCTATAAGTCTCGCTTTATAAGTATCCAAGTTACTATGCATATCGGTTTTCTTCCTGAAAACCCACTTATTTCCAACTACTTTGGAGTTAAGAGGTAGCACAACTAATTTCCAAACTTGGTTGTCATACATGGATTGCATCTCTACGTTCATGGCTTCAAGCCATTTGTCACAATCAGATTTTGACATTGCATCATGGTATGTGGTAGGTTCACCTGAATCTACCATGTAGCATCCATCCATGAAAAATCCATATCTTTCAGGTGGACTACTAATTCTATCAGATCTACGAATGATTTGTGTGTAATGATCAACCACTTGATCATTTTCAACAATCCTCTTATTGAATGCTAGTATTAACCAAACGTGTATCGGCTTGTGGTTCTCGATCCTTATCAAGTTCCACTGTTCTACTAATTCCTTCCACAAGGAACTTAGCTTCCAAGAACTCAGCCTTTCGAGCAACAAATACATTTTGCTCTATTGGATCGTATAATTAATATCCTATACCATCTTTAGGATATCCTACAAAGATACACTTAGTGGATCGTACTTCTAATTTGTTTGGGTGTATTGTTTCACATAAGCTTCACAACCCATACCTTTAAACATGATAATGATGGAGCCCTTCCATGCCATATTTCAAAAGGTGTTTTATCCACTTTCTTGGTTTTGGCCATACGGGCCACGGAGAGCAAAGCGTAACCCCAAAATGATAGAGACAATGCGCTCATAGCCATCATAGATCGAACCATATCCAAATAGAGTTCGATTCCTCCTCTATCGGAATGAAGAACTTTGATTGAGTTGATTTTGTACTTCACCTTTTGAAGGCTTTGAACATTTTAAAACTTCAACTTTGTGTCTCAGCAAGTACACATAACCATAACTACTATAGTTGTCGGTAAAATAATGAAGTATCTTTCAACATTCTTAGTCATTGGCTTAAAAGGATCACATACATCCAAATGTATGATACCTAATAAATCTTTTCCCCTTTCCCACTAAAGGGTTTCTTAGTCATTTCACCTTTTAAACAAGATTCGCATATATAAAATGAACCAGTATCATTTGTTTCCAAAAGACCATTATTTTGAAGTGTTTGTATGTGATTCTGTTTATATGACCAAGGCGATAATGCCAAAGATAGGTCTCACTCAAATCCATTTTTGAGTTTCTTGGTGATTGCTTGGTACAGTTAACCATTAAATGATGTATTATCATGAACCAATTCATAAATACCATTTGAAGGTATAGCTTTAAAGTAAAACATGTCATTCATCGAAATATAAATGTCATTGTTTAGAAACTTTAAATCAAAACCATATTGTCTTATAAGGGAAACTTGAATAATGTTCCTAGTCAAACTAGGAGCACCCAATATAAAACAATTTCCAAACCATTTGGAAGTTTCAAAACATAGTCTCATCGGGCTACAACTTGAACTTTCGCTCCATTGCCCATGAAGAGACTAATGTCTCCCTTCTTTTAATGCTTATTTCTTTTGAACCCTTTTGCAACAAATTGTAAACATGAGTTCCACATCCAGTATCTAATACCCATGTGTTAGAAGAAATAATATTAAGTTCAATATGTATCATAAAGATTGTACCTGAGGTTTGCCCTCGCATCCCTCTTCTTTTTTCAACTCTTTGAGATAGGTTGGACAATTCCTATTTAAATGTCATATCTCACAATACTTAAAGTATAGATTGTTCGTGGCAACCTTTGCCTTCTTTTCTTTTGGTTTCGGTGGTTTCGCTTTAGTCTTTCTTTTCTTTTTCCCTTTGAATTTCCCGTTACCATTTGCAACATTTGCTTTGGTGTCGCGGTGATGCCCTTTCTTGTTGCCATCCTCATTGATCGTTGGAATGGATAAAACCCCTTTTATTCAAATTGAGCCTTTCGAGGTGATCAATGTTGCTTTTCATCTTAAAGACATAAGATGAGGCCGATTGGGTTTCTTCCATTCAACATGCATGAAGCGCTCGAACCATTTCGAAGCGTTCTACCCTTAGGAACATTTTCTACAATTGGTTAATCATGTCGTATGTTCATGATGTTCAAAATCCTTTTGAATATCGGGAATCATAATTCCTAACATGAGGCAAGAGGCTTGCATAGTATCCTCAATATACTTAATCCAATCGTTATAGGCATCCTTATCTTCCATAAGAGGTTCATCGGGATTAGGATCGTTTTTAGTGATATGTTACGAACGGTTTGGGTAATATTGTTAGCGGCCATCTACAAAATTTAACAAGGTTCAATTTTAGTATTTTCAATATTATTATATTTTAATCATTAATACCCTTTTATGTCTCATAGACAATTAATAATTAAAATCTAGAATCCAACGTTACATTTAAATATCGGTTAGGTGACCTTTATCCCTTTATTTAAATTAACAAGGTAGTCAACGTTTGACAACTGCAACCCTTTGCAACTTTTAGACGTATGGGATCGGTTAAACATCTTGATGTTTAGTTGGCATGTTTAATCCCATCAACACCTTTTGTTCGCCATGCTTCGGTGACCCTAAGTTCATGGTTTCCAAATCAAGTCGTCCAACTTACACACACGTGTGAGTTTATACACATAAGTGGTTAGGTGACCTTTATCCCACAAACATGGTAAACCCACCTCGAATATACATGTTCCCTCAAATGTGGTTAGGTGACCTTTATCCCACAATAAGAGTTCCCAATTTATTCGAGTGTTGTATAAAAGGATGGTGTTTGACTTGTTTCATAATGTGGTTAGGTGACCTTTACCACACTTGTTAGCCGAAACACTCGTATTCTAAGCCAAAATTTGTTCCTAAGGGGTGAATATTGACACAAGTAATGTGTCGTTGAACTCCCACTTGATCCCGCATCCAAATGCTTCAAGTCTTCCTTTTGTGTTGTGATTTCTCCACTTTCTTTGAGCTTCCAAATGTCTTTTATATTCAGCTCGAAACTCCTTTGGACTTCAAAAAATGTGTTTTGGTTATCGGGCTAAAATCCCGTTAAGAACTATGAAGTCCTTTAGGCCCGGAATTAGCCAAAACCAAAACCGCATTTTCGTGTGCATCTTCTTTTACAAAAAATATCCTAATACATTTTTTTCTAGTAAAATGAAATGCACCTAATCTATTTATTTTACATATCAAATGAAAATAAATAAATTACATAACTTTACAAATGGAAGAACAAAAAATAATTATTACAACCTTTGAAATAATTAAATATAAATCACAAACACAAAAAATCAACATATTCACACAAGGTCATGGCTAGGTTATGAACACCAAAATATATAAAAATTCAAGAAGCAAAAATGGTTTCCTTTTTACAAACTACATTTTTCGGCCAAGAATGAAAAAACCGAAAAAGTGGGTTTTTGTCCAAACAAAACAATCATCCAAATGACATAATTTTTCAATATACTTTTATGGATGTGTGAAAATAATATTGAAAAACAAAAGGAGAACCATGATTAAAATTTTCGGCCATAGGGTTTAACCAAACCCGAAATCCGAAAATTTCATATACTATGAAGCATGCACTCATATAAGCGGCTCTAGATGCCATTGTTGGGTTTTTCACATGTTTATCAAAGTATTTTATCCTTATAAAATAAAAACGCAGCGAAAAATACTATTTAAAACATGTTACTTACAAGATATAAAACTCATTTTATATGTAAAACCCAATCCCCAGATCCATATATGAATATGCATGCTATCAAAATTAAAACACAACCATAGAGTGTTTAGAATACTACATTCCAAGGAGTAAAGGATATGAAGAAGATGATGCTTCTTGAACGGTTGCCTTCAAGTGTAGAAGACCTCAAACTTGTATACCCCAAGCCTTCCAACAAATACCTTAAGTTTAGCTAGGATTTCTACACTTATGAACTTACTAAGATTCCCTCTAAACAACCACATCATGGCCGAAAATTATGAGTGGAATAATAGTGTTCTTGCACTTGAAAAATCTAACTTGAAAGGCCCTCTTGATCAACCATATGTTAACCGAAAATTAGAGTCTTTTACAAGTTTTTACAACTGAAAATGATATCTAAATGTTGGCCAAAAATTCTTAGAGGTTTTACAAGTTCTTATTCTTTTAATTTTGCCATACACATGCCTTAAAAGATGAGAGATATCTTGCAACATTTTCACCCAATCAAGTTTCATGCAAATATGACAACTTGCATGCTTTCTCATTGGACCAACAATCTTGGGAAGACAATGGGGTGGAGGTTGGCGGCCTAGCTTTTATTTTTATAAAAAAATTTCAAAAATTTTCTTATAATAACAATTTAAGTCTTATATAATTTTATAACTTTTATAAAATTATAACATCACATGTTTTAAGACTTATACAACTTTTATTAAGTTATTTAACCAATTAAATAACAAAATAAAATATTCTCTCAAAATAAATTATCCATATAATTTATTAGTTTGTCAAGTGCAATTATTTAGAAAACTAATTTCTAAATATTCTAAGTGTTAAGATTTATTTGTTTGATCATGTCATAAATAAATATTATAAGTGTTTGTCTAGCTTGTATTTGGTTATGACTCGACTTGGATCATAACGTACTAACCACATCAATTTAATATGTGTCTTGGGCATACAGAGTCCAACATGAATGTCTTAAACGTGCAAACAGGCGGATTGTTTTGATTCTGATTCACTTGTTGACCTAAGGACGAAAGAAAACACAGCACACGGGTAAGAGTCGAGTACGCGACACACGGATAAAGAGTATTTGGCACATATCGTACCAGCCAGCTGAGCCGCTAGGGCTTCAGCCACACGAGTATTGATCAAGTCGGTTAATTCAGCCTGAGACATAACAATGTTGCCACGTCCACCGCCGCGGCCTCCACCACGTCCACTGTTTCGTCCGCTCATGATTCTATATAAGAAGAGTGGAAAAGGTTAAGGGTCGAAATTTAGTAGAAGTCAAACATCACTATGGCTTCTACAGGTTACTGTGTTCTATTTCAATGTCAAACAATGGAACAGAACCCCCTTCACACTCGTTAAGCCTCACTAGGATTCACATGCACCCCACATTATTATTATGTGTGCACCCATAATAACAATGCGACTTGCATGTTTATCTCAGCTCCTCCCAACTCGTGCTAAAAGGTTCCTCAAATTCAAGTAGAAAGACAAAAGACACCATAACATAGATCATGAAGGTTTAGAGGAGTGTCACACTATCATACACATAATGTAGGCTAGTAACACAGGAACTCAGACTATAGTGCTAAGTGTGCATTCACATGTAATGTCATACATAAGTGTACACTAGATATGTTGTGCAATAAGTAAGCGAGAGACGAACCTTACAGTCTGGAGCTGAATGTCACGGTCGATTTCATAACTGTTCGGTTATAGTCTTGTTTTATAAAGCCGTTTTTAAAACCTAGTTCACTATAACCAGTGGCTCTGATATCAAACTGTCACACCACCAAAATACCACATGTGGAAACCCCGCTAGGCGTGTGACGTACCGGTATCTAGCCACCAATTACATTGAACTAATATCAAGTTATTAAACAAAGTTTACATTCATAATGATAAAACATTCTTAAACATAATCCAAGTTTTGACATGTTCAGCGGAAGCATAAGATGTAACATCCGCCAAAAATGGATCTTAAAAAAAACCGACTTATTTTTGTAAACCGGATTCCAAACGTACAAATAAATAAAAATAATAAACGCATTCTTATTTACCTTTCATTATTTTTAGTATTTCTCGTGAATTATGTTAATTAATATAATTACTTACGGCATCGTCTTCTCCGTTGGCAAGCAGGCAAATTATTTTGCTGGTTCAAAAATAAATAAATTTATTTATGATATTATGGCTATTATAACAATCAAAAGTCCATTGATTTGAACGTTTTAATCAATAAATACTACCTAATTATTTTGTGTTATTTATAAAAAACTAGTAAATAAATAAATAATCAATTGGCCATGAAAGTGTGAAACGGACAATCTTTGATGAGCATAAAGGTGCTCATTGAAAGAAATGGAAAGACGATTACATTTACGATATTTTAATATATTACAAATAGCCTTATAATTCACAAGGAATCTGAACTATGTTGGCCCTCGCACTCTCTCGCAAAACCGTTCGTGTACCGGGTTGCTCTTTTCATTCCAATCTGCAAAGTATATGAACCGGCCATTGCCACCTTCCTATCTATACCAGTGCATTCGCAGATCTGGACCGCTCACCACCACAACTGATGATAGCGATCGCACCTTTGCTCGCCGGTGCTAACAAGAAAACAACCACCACCGCCACCATCATTGTTTTTGTTCTTGCCGTTTCGCCTTTCACCATCTTCGGTTCAGTCTGAAACCCATCGGAAGTTACTTTCATCTCAGTTAAGGTAACCAATCGACCTTGTTGATTTCGTTTAGTCTATTAGACCATGTGTAGTGGTAATGTGTTATAATGCCCCCACTATGGGGCATTATCCGACACGTGTCAGTCCAGTCAGCATAGGGCGTTATTGCAAAAATGGCGTAGTGGGAATAATGCCCAAATAATGCCCTTCCAATCATTAAACAAAAAAAAAAAAACTAACTAAATGATCATTGGGGTGGTCAAACCAACTCCTTCTCCCATTGGCTACATGCAAGAATGGAATGGAGGTATGCAGCGTTTTAATAATAACGCCAAACTCAAATTTCAGATTTTTTTTTTTTAAATAACGCCTAGTGTAATGGTGGGGGGCGTTTTAGGGCTTTTTTTTCAATTTTTTTTAAAAATCACGCCCCACTACGGATGATCTTATACGAGAACACAAACTTTGTTTTGTTTTGAAGAATTAATTATTTCTTGGAACAATAACCAAACACGTTTGGTGAAGGTTTTTTTTCTGGGTGGAACATCAAATATACATATTACACACTATATATTTTATGTATCATTTCTTATAATATATTACATTTTTTTTTGTTAGATACACGTTTCAACTAATTGCAAATTACCAAAATCTATCAATTCTTTTAAAATCAATTTTACAATGTATTACTAAAACAAGTATCCTAAACTTGCAAATAAATTTGATAAACATTTTCCAACTGTTCGAGCATGTATATTGTTGGTTTTAATTTCACTGTAAAACAAAGCCATTCGTTCAATCTTAAAATGACGTCAATAAGATCTCATTAATTTATTACTAATACTATATGCATGTATATAGGTAAGCCCACTATTTGTGATAAAATAACATCAACACTATTTCGAACCACTCACAGCCAACTACTAAAAAATGCTAAAAGAGTTGTTTTCTTCATGTGAACCCATACATAATTAGCCTTGGATATTACATTTATTAAGTTAGTAGTAAAATTTATTAGACTAAGCTTGTACAAGAAAATATATACATAACAACAAAACCATTTTGTTATGTTATTATCATAACTGTTACAATTATATATTTAATTTATTAGTCACATTAAAAATTTTATTGTTTATTTAAGCTACAAAAAAAGCCCCCATGTATTTGGATTAGTAGCTTGTTTATGTAGTTGTTTTATTTAGAATTTTCGTTACTATATATTTTAGGATAACTATCTCGTCGACATTCCAATCGTGCGGTTGCTTTTCTTGAGTGGATCGAATCTTCGCAAAACAGTGAGTAAACTCTTCCGCCTTCTTATCATCAACTTTTTCGGGTGTATCAATGTGTCTCGCTCAATTATTTTTATCTAAATTCTAGTATGCAATATTTGATGTGTCGTATATGCATTTATCGGATATTGTTGTTGTTGTTTGTTGAGGTTATTGTTGTTGTTGTTGTGTTGATCATTATAGTCAATAGTCATTCATTCAGTGGATCCACGGCTGAGCTTTCCTCATGACCTGGAGATGTCGGTATCGCCCCATGAGTCTTGGGCTGACCTTTCCTCCTAACTATGGGACGTTGGTATCGCCACAGTCACACCCTTTATGGGTGTGGGACGCAAGGAGTCGGTTTTGGTTTTGGTGTCGGTCTTGGTCTTAGTCATTACTCGGTTATCATTCTATGACATATTACTTTTGCATTGCTTCCACATGATTAATTGCATGCTTAATTTTCAAATTAATATTTGGAATTAAAAGGTAAAACATATTACTTTTATTTCCAAATTTTAAAATGGTCAACCTGTTTTACTTAACCAAAGTTTACTCGCCAGCTCTTGTAGCTGACCCAAAAATACTATTTTACACATGATACAGGTGTAGAGGATTGAAGACTGGACTGGATCAGGATCACATAGGAACTTTCCCTTAGTAATTAAAAAGACAAGTTTGATGTATTATTTGAATATTTGAAACTTATATGAAAAGTGTGACATTTTAATCATGTATTGTTTAATTATGAAATTTTAATAGTGACATAAGCTTTGGGCAATCATCATGCCCCGTACCATTCTGCTGCGGGTCGGGGTGTGACATAAGATAAGTCATCATTCAGTGTTTCAAAACCAAATAAAAGAAAACCAAATGTATCGCTATGTGTTCTCAAAAGACTCGACCCATGACCACTTCAGCAATCCCAGACAGCAAGTTCCTCGTCCATAGCATCTAACGACCTGCGAGCATGCAACAAGTGTATCAGACCACGCTGGTGAGTTCATAGTTTTACGAAAACGTTAATTGCCAAGTGCTTAGTTCAGTTTATTGATAATATTGATAATAACTCGAGTACCGTACAAGATGGCTCCAGATTGTTTTGCCCGTCCCCAATGCCCCATATCTAAGCATTGGTCATGATCAAGGTCATTAGTTCACGCCCGTCCTCTCAGGTACGGTTGTGAGGTTGTCAAGCCAAATAGCGCTATCAACTAATACCCCGTTACCTCTCAGGTAACTAATTCGGAATCCCCATTTTAACCCAAAAGACTTATTCCTCTCAGGAATGAGTGTATTATCTAACATCCCAGTTTTTACCCAAAAGACTTATTCCTCTCAGGAATCTCCATTTGATTGTCCCACCCACCGGGACGCATGCTCAAGAGAAATGAACCCACCTTAGTTTTGCTCGGTATGTTAAGTTACCCGTCCAAGTTGGTCAACCCAAACCCTAACGTGGTTACCACTATAATCAGTTTCATAATCAATTAAGTCACGTAGTTTTCACAGATTGCATTCATCACAAAGATTACTGTACAACACGTAGCACGTATTCAATTCTTAATTAAGTCCACTTCCCATGTGCATATCACATAATAACCACTAACAGATGAATTGGCTGCTCACACGAGTCAAATCAAGTTCCTCATTTCTAATTAACATTATTAACATGCAACAGATAGAGTTTTGAAATCATAAACATTCATCATCACAGACTGTTCTGTTTAATTGTTCACTTACAGCATCTCCACAAAAAACCAGTTCTTCGTGGAATGCCTCCTTGGCGAAGAACCCTATGGCGAAGAACTGTCATTCGCCGAAATTGAGTTTGATGAAGAACCCTGGTGGTTCGTCAGGAACCAGTCAACGAAGAACCATGTTCTTCGTCGGGGCGTGTTTCATCGCTGCCCTCAACAGACTGTTGAATCTCCCTTAAACCCGTAACAACAATTAACAAAGCCTTGGCATAATTATTGGATCAAACAGCAGTTATTTTACAAGTTTCAACAAACCCTAATTGTTGTTCATCATCAAACTAATAACACCACAATATTAATCATCTAATACATGCCCTAAATCATTTAATAACCATATACGATCAGGATGATTAACATGTATACCCAATAATCAAATCAGACCAACACAAGATACGGCTAACCGGACTGTTTTGTGAGCATTCAATAACGATCGTTCCTTTAGATTAGACTCAAGTGATTTCATTGATAATTCTTATGAGCCTACAACCCTAGATGCAATCTTATGCGAGAACACAATTTATCACAACATCATGCATCGATACCATTTTAATTCCAGACAAGCAACATAAGAAAGCATAAATAAATCAATCAATATCTCACTAACCGTGATACTGAAGTGATTAGTTTATTCGGGATGGAAAGGCTTCGAGACCCACCATTGTCGTCACACAGGAAGAGGAGAAAAGGGAGAGAGTTTTAGGGTTTTGATTTTACGATTGACGGTCACCAGAGATTATACAAACAAAACAACTGTCGGCTCATCTTTGGCCACTTATGGTCCTTGGCCGAGGGCACTTTTGGCGAAAGACCACTTGGCGAAGAACCCTCCTTCTCCAAGGATTGGTTATGACGAAGAACCCTCCTTCGTCAGGGAGTGCATGTGACGAAGAACCCTAGTTCTTCGTCGTTATGAGTTCTTCGTCGATGTGAGTGTGGTATGCACATGTTGTGACTAAACATTAAACATTAAACAATTCCTAAGTTTTCTTGCAACAACCAAACATAATAATACTTTAATCATTCATATACAAGGCACATGATACAACGTAAAACGATTTACGAAAAACAGGATTGTGACACAAGTGATGCGTAGAGGAAAGACCTTGAAATCTCAGGTTGTCACAGATAAGGTATTGGTCATTGTTTCAGGCCCATTCAGACCTAATACAGTTCAACCGAAGAGTTTTACGAGTCCATCCGGGTGATAAGTGCTAATTGGGCTATCCGGACAACATTCAGATTTTGCTCATCCGGACCAAAGATAGATTGATGTCCATCCGGGTGAAGTGTTGTTCCAAAAGGCCCATCCGCTGAATTTCATTGTCCATCCGGGCCAAATCCACAAGTCCATCCGGAAACATACTTCATCCAGACTAATTATTGCACATCTAGAGAGCCCATCCGGACCAAGGAAACTTGTTTCAGATCATTTATTGTATTATGTCCATTTGTAGTGTTCAAGGCCCATCCGAAAGTCTATATACTAAATCATAATAGTCCATCCGAACCAAGAAGGCTCATCCGGAAAACAAAGTCCACCCGAACAAAAATGTTCATCCGGGTCAAAGTTCATCCGGGTCGAAGTCCATCCGGGCCAATTATTTCATCCGCTGATTAGAGTTCATCTGGCCCAACAACTCTATTCGAAAAATAAGCCCATTCAGTGATATTGTTTTTTATACCTAAATACTATTCAGTGTATTCAAAAGCAAGGCCCATTCGAAAAGAGTTTTATTTGATACTCAGTTCAAGCCATAATATCATTTGGAAAGTTGGTTTAAGCATTTAAAAATTTTACTCAATTGTTTGTTGTATTTTTTTGTAGGTGAAATTCAAGGTGATAATCAAGGCGTGATTCAAAGATGTCAAGCATGGATGAAGAATTCTACAACACGTTTTACAACGTGTTTACATCCGAAACAACAATTGAAGCTACACCTGGAACAAAAACAATGTCAAACATTATTTCTGAGACTTTGAAGTATGACAATGTGTACGGAAATCATCAACGACCACCGAAACTAATGAATATTGAAGATTACCACTGGTGGAGCACCAAATTTGAAAACTGGGTACAGGCTTATGCTTATGAGAGTTGGGTGATGTTAATTCTTTGATATGAAAAACCCGTGAACGATAAAAATGAATTGCTTGAAGTTAAACAATTTTCTGAAAAAGATAAAACAAATCACTCTAACGAACTAAAAATGGTAACATTATTACAACAATCTGTTAGAGAGGATATCTTGTTTTTACTTCAACATGGTGAAACCTCCAAGTCGATGTGGGAAGCATTGAAGCTGAAAGCCAAAGGCGGTAAAGACATTAAGAAAAACAAAATTTATCTGCTAAAAAAGGAATTTGATCTGTTTGGATGCATGAAAGGAGAAACTGTTAGACAAATGAGTGAAAGATTTTGTCATCTGAAGATCGAGTTAGAAAGATTTAGAATCAAGAAGGAAAGGGAAGAGATTATTAATAAACTTGTCGAAGCATTGCCGCACGTTGAAGATTGGAAAACGTTTGTGATTGTGTTGAAAAATGATGCTAAGTTTGATGAGATTACGTTTGATGGTTTGATTGAGAAACTTGAAAGTCATGATCTAGAATTACAAAAACAAAACAAAATGACTAGTTCAAGTTACGAGCAGAATGTTGATTTGTATTACCATCGAAGTATGCTGCTGAACAATCAGTCACCAAAGGTCGGTACAGCCTTTAGTACTAATAATGCTGGTGATTCATCAAAGAGTAAATCTCCAAGCTATGATTCTGGATATCATTCATCTTCTTCTTCATCGGCCAAATCCAATCAAAACCAGAACTGGAAAGATTCTCCGCATTTGAATACTGATTTCGCTAAACAGCACATGAGTTTCTTGGCTTCTGTTCTGGAGGCTTATGAAGGCTTAATCTCAGGAAAGATCGGCAATCCAAATATGACAAAGGAGGATTACGATCAAGTAGATCCAGAAGAGATGGAGCTCATGGATATTCGCTGGTGTATGGCGAGCGTTATCAGGAGAGCTCAACGTTTCATGGAGATCACTGGGAGAAAGTGTCTAGAAGGTCCGGATATGAAACTAGGATTCAGAAAAGCAAAAGTCACTTGTTTCAAGTGCAAACATTAGGGACACTTCAAAAGAGAGTGTACTAGCCGTCAAGTTGATGATAACGTGAACCCTTTTCACGAAGATTACTACAAGAAAGCCATTTATCATCGCAACAACGAGCAACCATCAAGAACAAACCAAAAGTATATTGACGAAGGGTCATCAAAAGAGAGGAAACAAGCTTATGTGACTATCCAAGATGACAAAGGATTTAACTGGGATAAATACATAAAGGAAGATAAAAAGAGAAAAAGGCATTGGTTGTTGAGTTTATACAGAGCCGAGAGGAACAACATGCACGAATGTATTTGAGTGACGTGTATAAGGCTTTCACAGAAGCACGGCGGACAAATAGATGGAGTGAAGAGAAAGAATGTTTTGTTGATCCTAAAGGAAACCCAATAGTTGATCCTGAAAGGTAGATTTTGAAGCACTTGTTGCTGCTATTCCAACTGTGGGAGTTTGGTGTAAAGGGCTTGAAGAGATTCCTAACTACAGACAAAAGGTAGATGAAGGAATAAAGAAAGTGATCTATGCAAGTCTAGAGAAGAAGAAGAAGACGGTAGAGGAAATCGTTGATGAAATCCAGAAGATGGTGAATGAGGTGAAGAAAGCCGAGGCGAAGGCAGAGGAAGCTGTTGCTGAGAAACAGATGGTGGTTGAGGAAGAGCATAATCAAAAGGCAAAAGAAGCCACGGTGCCAAAAGCTGAGGTAATAACTCAAACTGATTCTTTTGTATCATCAAATAAAATTGAAACTAAAACTGATGATCACTGCAAGAAATGCATGGAAACGTGCAAAGCTTGTACTGAAAAAGATAGAATTCTGAGATCCAGAGACATTGAGTTTACTAAAATAGAACGTATTTTTAAAAGAGAAATATGTAACAAAATGTTTGAAAATTAAAAGTTTTTAAAACAAAAAGAAGAAGAGCTACTACAGAAATGTGAAAACCTTGACAAAGAAAACAAAATTTTGAAACAAAAGTGTTTAGCTGATTGCAACGAATGTGTTCAAAAAGATAAAACTATTCGAGAGTTGCAAAAATAATATGATGGAATGAAATTGTCACATCACACGGTAAAAGAAGCTTATGAAACCTTGAAGAGTAATGTCAAAATTCTGGATGATAGGTTGTTAGCATGTCAGAAAACAACTAAATTTCTTGAAGCCAGATATGAAAGAAAATAAATGGTTTTATATCAATATATTGATGGTGTTGCTAAACTTAAACAAGAACTGGCTGAAAAGGAAAAATTGGTTAATAAACTTCAAAGTTATCATGCTTCTTCATATATTCTGGAACGCATTTTCAACATCACACCCGATGATAAAGTGTCTGAAAAGAATAAAAAGGGAATTGGATCAGAATACCAACAGGTTCCACCACTGTTGGAGAATAATTATACATTCTATGATGGCGAAAAGGTGAAAAAAACAATAAACATGGTTGACCAATTACCTGACAACATCGATGTGGCTTACACAAAATCTGATGATCTTGGTGATTCAGAGGTGGTATGTAAGGTTGTTGAAAGCGTTCTGATAGAGGAGTCTACCAAAACAGAAAAGGCTGAATCACATGATGAAAATGAGGAAAGTTTTCACAAAAATTATCTTAAAAATTCAAAATCTGAGAAAGATGCGAATGATAATCCAATGGGATTGGCATATACCATGATTGGGTTGGACAAATTATTCTCAAACATTGAATTTCTGATTCAAAATGTGATTTCGGAAAAGATTGACAAAGTTTTCAAATTGGTAGAAATTGAAAAGTCTGAAATTGCAAAATTTGCTGGAAAGAACAAGAAAATTTTTATAACAAACCTAGTTACAAAAAGAAGAACATGAAGGTTGGGTTGGGTTATAAACAGCAACAAATAAAAAAGAAATGATTTGAAAAACCAAATTATCGGAAAAAGATGAACTTTGTTCATGGAACAAGTTCTGAGGAAGAGAAAGAACTCTAATTTAGACGACAGTCTAATGAAGACTTCTATGCTCAGAAGAAACAACAACAACAGGTTAAAGATGTTTCAAAGAGAACATGCTTTAAATATGATCAAACTGACATATTGGTCGCAAGTGTCCAAATCTTAAACCTGTTGATGTTGAAAAGAAAAAGAAAGTTGAGGTTGAAACACAGAAGTCAACCAAGTTTGGAAACCAGTGACACCCAGATTTCGGACAACACAAAGTTGGAAAACAACAGTTGATATGACAAACCAAACTAGTTTTGGAAACCAAAAGTTGTTGTATCAAAACAAAACATTCATAATGATTCAAGATTTTATCGAAAAAATATTTTAAAAGGGAAAATCAGGGTGGTCAAACAACAAAAGGCTTCTGTTGATGAGAAAAATTAAGAAAATATTTTTGAGAAAAATGATAAAAATTATCCAGTTTTACCTGGAAAGATACATATTATGCTACCTGAGTCAAAGCAGGCTTGGATTGCTTTGTTCAAGTAATTGAATTGTTTGAATGTGCAAGTGCTCCTGAAGACAGACGAATGGCAAACCGAGGAGAGGAGCAGCCTGGCACGGAAGGCTTCAGGTCCCTGCAACTGAAAAACAGGGAGTTTATGTGTTTCTATACATAAATAAACCATAAATCGAAAACCCTGAAAATAGAAAATTATAAGAGCCAAAAATATGTTTTTATTTTGTCAAAAATTGAAAAATGAAAAAAATATGTTTGTTTTAAAATTTGTTAAAAATAAAAAATTTGAAAAAAGATGTTTTGATTGAATATGCCAAAACCCTCACGGCTGAACAAACATGATTATTTCACAAGTGATTAAATGGTTTTAACATTGTTAAAAATCAGTGTGTTGTAAATCATGGGGGTACTTTCTGTAGGACCGGTTTTGACACCGTTCGATTGCGTAACGAACGTTCGACGTGCGGAATCCGTGAACGTGCGTGACCGAACACACAATAACGTACTAGAACTGTGAATCTATTGAAAGATATGACGTGTACGATACAAGAATCACATAGAGAATACTTTCTCTCTCTAGACTTTCTCTCTCTAGACTTGAATCTCCTAAATCACCAAAATGAGCAAAAGTCTTACACTTTAAACCTAAGGCTCCTATTTATAGGCCTTGGAATTAATGAGATTTCTCATTAATTACCAAAATGCCACCTTACTAATTCTATCTAAATATTACAATAAGAGCTTGATTTCTTTGGTTTCTCGCTACGACTTGGATTGACGAAGGCGATAGACATTAATGCATCAACAAACTCCCCCTTGGATATTGCCGCAATCAATCCGTAGTTAAACTCGTAGCGACTTGTCTTTCTCTCTCTCTTGAGTCTTCTTTAAGATTTAACGTCTTCAGCAAACACAGACTCCCTCTTGCTCGAACAGAATCCCGGTGGATCTGTCTTCAGCTTCAGCTCCCCCTTTCGGTAGTCTCTTCAGGCTCCCCCTTTCGTCAAGCTTCCGTGCTTTTGGGATCGACGCCTGGCTTTCCGTACCAACAGAATCAGAAACCTACACATCTCAACCTCTCATAATATAAAATAATTTTGACTTTAAAAGAATTGACTCAAAATTCTCAAACATATAACACACGATATTGTGATTCAAATTAATGAATCATCTAAACATTTGAGGATTATCTTCCAACTTCTCATCATCTTAACCAAACCAATTGTTCATCTTGTTTAGCCTTTGAGATTTTGAATATCAGCTTTTCAACATCAGTTGCCGAAAATCTTTTTGGATTTTTCAAAAATTAGGCTAAAACACACTAAAATCCTTTTGGATTTTGTAATAAGAGAAATGTAATGCAGAAATGAAATATGTTCAAACATATTTTTGTGAGTTTGTGTAAGAGGATCATATCAGTTTATGTGACCAATCACAAGCACCGTTAAGCTTTAATCATTTTAAGTTCTAAACGATTCACTTAGATTGACGATATAGTTGTCCTCTTAAGCTCAATCTAAAAACTTTCGAAATGCTTACCGATACGTTAAGGTATATTAATTTTGAACAAAATTCTTATGGACCCCACGATCTCAGCATATCCCCTCATCATGCAATACACTAACTCAAGTAATGCCTTTAAACTTTCATCAACTGTGATATGTGCGAAAACAAAGCAGAATGTTTAAACATTAACAATCAGGTCGATACTTCCGTATACGCAGAGAAAGTCCAATGTTTAAACAAAATAAGAAAAATAAAACAAGTTGAAGTTGTTTAGGCTTTAACCACCAGGTCGATACTCCCGTATACGCAGAGGTGATCCAAAGCTTAAACGAAACACCAAAGAAAATAAAGCAGAACGTTTAGGCAACAACATCCAGGTCGATACTCACGTATACGCAGAGGATGTCCGATGCTTAAACAAAATAAAGAAATAAAACAAGTTTAAATCTTTGCAAAATGAAATGCACAATCACAGCGACTTTTCAGCAAAGTTGTGAAAGTTCACAAACTTAACCAGTTTTATGTCTTTCAACAATCAGCGATTACTGAGTAGGCACACAATCAAGAAGGACAAAACTAAGTACTATGCTTTCAACCGTGTTTCCCACTAGAACTAGGCTTTTTCATTTAAGTTTGTATCGTTATCGCAAATCTATTAGTCTAGCTGAGCCTATCGTCACATCTTTAGTGAAACCGTTTATCACATTTAACATTTACATTTCTTTAGCATGCTGTGATAGTCCACTGATTTTCTATCATTTCCTCTTATTTCAGCAAAACTCATTTTTTTTTTAAATTTTTCAATGTTTTTGGCATTTTCTAATTTTCTAATTTTTTTTTAAATTTTTCTCCCCCTAAAATCAAAATATGTTTCAATTTTGATTTTCTAGGAAAATTTGAAACAAACTGTACAAACTTGACAACTTGATGAGAATCACTTCAATTCTCCATCCACCTGGCATAAACAATCAGAACTCCCCCTGACAACAAACTATTTTCCCATTATGATTTCAAAACACTTAAGTTTATTTTAATCAAAATGGTTTTTCCGGAAAATTAGTTTTGTGTGTCGTTTCACAAACATGGGGTTTCATCACATTGTTCTTTCACAATCCACTTGTAAGATTAACACAACACAATCACTTGAAGAAAAGATAAATCAAGTATAACTTAATGTCCCTGATTATTCTTTTGAAAGTCGAAATATCACCGAAGTGAATTTCTCAAGAAATATGCCGATTCCTACTCCCCAATTACCAACCTGGGAGTTCCGGCAAGTCAGTATTTTTAAGTACAGAATGCAGGCACCCAAGCCTGACCAGCCTTGGGTGTGACCTTTTCAATTTCACTCGGGGTTTGAACATATCTTTTAGATTCATAAAATTCTTTAACCCCTTTTACTTTACCATCGACCATCTTTCCAAAGATATGTTTTACTTTGCTATTAAAAGCCTTTTCGACATCGAATTCTTTCTTTTCAGAATAGAATTGATTCGAACTTTTCACTTTACCATCTTTTTGTTTAAAATTTTCAGTCCGCAATGGTGGAAAGTTGATATCATCCATTTGCGGAACTGAATTTTCACTTTTGAGCTCAACTTGTGGCTCCTCTGATTTTAACGAATCAGAATCATCACCAGAATGTGGCTTATCTGACTTGGATAAGCCAGATTCATCGCCATCACGTAGCTCCTTTGTTTTCGAAGAAACAAATTCATCGCTAACCATTTCAACCTTCTTTATCTCCTCTTTTGTCCTCAGATTTGCATCTGAAGAATTCGGTTTACTTGACTTTGTTGTCGAGTGAAGCGATTCATCAGCACTCTTATTTGTTGTACCCGAGGACAAGATCTTCTCGAGATACTCTCTCGCCTTCTTCCTCTTTTTCCTCAGTCTGTCTTTCTGCCCCTGAGAAAGCTTCACTTTCTTTTCTTGAACCTTAGGTTCTTTGACTTTCTGTTCTGAAACTTTTAGTTCCTTGGGCTTTTCTTTGACTTTGACTGACTTCATCACCTTTTTCTGAGATACAGCCCTCGATCTTTCCATTGATCTCATTGGGCAATCTCTTGCAATGTGACCTTTGATTTGCCATTCATAACATCTTCTTGTCTCAAATCTCTGTCTCTGGCAGTTAACAGCAATGTGTCCTTGAAGACCACAAGTGTAGCACACTCTGTTATCGTACCATTCACCACTTTCACACCAAACGCTCAGATCATAGCATTGTCTGGCTTTGTGGTAATCATCAATCCTTTTATAAGCTTGATTTGACTTTTGAGCACTGTGGTCAAACCTGCACCACTTATTGCCAACTTTTTGTGAGTTTTGATCTTTCAATTTTTGTGGTTTTTTATAATGATTGGATGACTGAACTGATGAGCTTTTATTTTCATTTTTAAAATTTTTCAAATTTTTAACTTTTTGATTATGTTCTACAATCTTCTTAACATGTTTTTGCTTTGAGCATTCACCTATTTCAGTAGACTGCAAAACAGTATTTTGAAATTTTTCTTGTAATTCTAAAAATATTTTTCTTTTCTTTTCTTTTTCTTTTTCATCATCAGCTTTGTCATCGCAATCTTCAATTTTGACTTTGTCAAAATTTGTGACATTGTCACTTATTGGAACAACATTGATCGGTTTTGGACATGGAATATTCAAATACTCTGAAGAAGTCACAAAACCTTTCAATTTCGTTTCAAGCTCGTTGATTTTCTTTCGAGCTTGCTCACCTTCTTTTTCAAGTTGAATAATCTTCTGAAGATGAGAATTTATCATTTTTTGCTTTTCGATGTTGTTTTTGCTAAACACATCTCTCCCATCTTCAAGAATTTTTATTTGACTTTGAAATTCTTTTTCCATTTTTAATTTTTCATTTTCTAAATTTTGTTTTTGATTTTTCAAAACATTTTCTGATTTTTTAAAATTTTCATTTTCTAATGACAAACTCTCTAAATCCCTCAAGAGTTTGGCATTTTCAGATTTCAGATTTTCACAATTTAAGCACTTCTCGGTCATCTTTTTATCTTCAGCTTTCTTCTCAGCTTTAATAGCTGAAATTTCATCAACTTGCTTCTCTACCACTTGAACATTTTCTTCAGATTTGAATTTTTCTTCATCAGTTGCTGCTTTACTCTTCTCTCTTGAATCAGACCTCAATTTTCTAATCTTTTGGAACTCAAGTTCTTGAGCTTCAATCTTTTCGATGAATCCACTAATGTTCA
This sequence comes from Helianthus tuberosus, assembly GCA_030545235.1. Classification (NCBI taxonomy): domain Eukaryota; kingdom Viridiplantae; phylum Streptophyta; class Magnoliopsida; order Asterales; family Asteraceae; genus Helianthus; species Helianthus tuberosus. Next base: position 20,673,784 of record CM060420.1, on the reverse strand, counting down.
GATTATCAAAGCCTGGAGTGTTTTTCAACTTCATCAGGTAAGTACCCCACTCATCCTTTGGTAAAGCATTCGCCACCTTCTCGATCCACACCTCATTAGCCTTGGTTATCTTCAATCTCCTCATCTCGTCAACTAGAAGGCAATATCGATCAAACAATTCTTTTGTAGACTCTCCCTTGATACCCGTAAAACTATCAAATTTCTTCTGTGCAATATCTGCTGGATTCGGAACACGATACGACTCACAATCCATGTTTAGTTATTTAAAGAATTTTCAACAATAGATTTTCGAATCACTAACTAAAATCAATTCAATCACTGTGTCAATCCACTGAATCAGATAGATATCCGATTTAGTAACAACAATTTAGTAACAATGGATCGCGTGAAGAATTCGTTCTGACGGGTATACAATGCTTGTCAAATCACCTCTGGTCGCCTGCAAACAAACAAACAAACAATCAGTTTTAAACAAACTGAATATGTAAACGTGTGTGTTTGTGAAATCAATCTAAGACTCGTTGTCAAAGATTCTCGAATTTGTTCACTGTTGTTTTAGTGAAATCACTACTGAATGAATGAACTTGTTCGGAACACAATTTGGCCTTCACTGATCGAGCCGATGATATTAATGAATATGTTTAATGATTGATTGGGCCAACAATACTAACACTTGATTTAATTGGATTAACAAACCCACTAAACGATTGGAACTTTGTGATTGGGCCGCACTAATACTTCACATGCAATAACCGAGATCAAATTGATTTTAACAACACAATTTCCGACAAACTTATATGTTGAATTTTATGAACTGATAACTTTGAATTAATCGATTAGATTTATCAAGTGACCAACAAATTTTCTTAATATGAATGTGATTGGACCAAAATATGAAGTCACATGGGCTTATGACTATGATTGGGCCGCACAGTAAAGGATCACATGCACTCTGAAATATCAATTAATGAATCTGATGACTTATCGATTATGTTGGCAGGCACTTTCAAACCGAATAAAGCACATTCATTTAATCGATGCAACCTGACACAATATCACATGATCTCCTTTTCTCAACAGCTGACAACCTAGTAAACTGTTTCACACTAATCCATCTACTTTCACGTGAAATCAGTACTGTCACGAGAGCAAATTCACAACTGACTGATAAGCGGACCTCTAATATGTCACAATAAGCGGACCTCACGAGCGAACCTCTAATGTGTCACAATAAGCGGACCTCACGAGCGAACCTTCTACAAACATGACCCTATGAGTGGACCTCTAGAGCGGATCTACAACAAACAAGACCTAATAAGCGGACCTAATAAGTGGATCTGAATTTTGACGCAAAAACGAACCGAAAATCTTCGATTACTCCTAAACGGCTAGGAATTAGATTCTGAAACTTTGTAGGATTTTAATTCAAGTAATTTCGCACAACATACTAAAAAATCAGCCGATTCGGACCGTAAAATCCCCTTCAATTTGACGAAAAACAGTACGAACGTGATAAAAATGAAAAAATGAAGAAATAGATGAAATTCGGATCTGAAATTGCTGAAATCTGGTACGAATCAATGCGCTTGATCAGTGCAATCGAGCTCCTAGCTCTGATACCACTTGTAGGACCGGTTTTGACACCGTTCGATTGCGTAACGAACGTTCGACGTGCGGAATCCGTGAACGTGTGTGACCGAACACACAATAACGTACTAGAACCGTGAATCTATTGAAAGATATGACGTGTACGATACAAGAATCACGTAGAGAGTACTTTCTCTCTCTAGACTTGAATCTCCTAAATCACCAAAATGAGCAAAAGTCTTACACTTTAAACCTAAGGCTCCTATTTATAGGCCTTGGAATTAATGAGATTTCTCATTAATTACCAAAATGTCACCTTACTAATTCTATCTAAATATTACAATAAGAGCTTGATTTCTTTGGTTTCTCGCTACGGCTTGGATTGACGAAGGCGATAGACATTAATGCATCAACACTTTCTGCAAAATAGAGCATGTGAAGCAGAAAATGGATGGCGAGATGAAGCTATCAACATCAATTATCAAATTTTCTTTAAATGTTTTGAATTTTAGGGGGAGTAAGAATTTTGAAAATACAAAAACATTTAAAAGTTTGAAAAAGGCAAAAACATGAGAAAATGAAAAAGAGTTTTGTGTAAAAAGAGGATATGATAGTACATCAGTAGACAATCACAGTACGCTAAAGAAATGGAAAGTTAAAAGTGATAAACGGTCTCACTGATGATATGTCAGTAGGTTTTTACACATTTAGTAGATTGATTTCGAGATATAAACATAAAATCAATATCTTTCTTATCTCGTGGGGAACATCTCTCGGATATATGGATAACCTCCGAAATCTCGTTTGAGAGGTTGCCTGATTCTGAGATACTAGGTCTTTATATTGTTTGATATCTGGGGTATTATACCAGGTCTTCTGATTTTGTGTCAGCAATGGCCTAGACCTCGTATAATACTTTACGCGCTTTAAAAGCTTTCCCTTTGCATAAAAATTGAGAAAATATCGAAAGATATAAATCAAGTGCAGTTGTAAAGAAGATCCCTAAGTGGGACACACCTAAAGTCGAGCCTTCTTCTCTTTGACTGAACGGTAGTTCATACCTTAGCTCTCAAGGTTTCACACTAACCCAGAGTACATATATCAATATAGTGTTGTTGGTGCACTTATGTCTGTACTTTGTCTGTATTTTGTTATGATATAAAACGATGTCTTTTGTTAGTCTTGTATACGTCTTATGTTTGTTAATAGGTGTTTTGATGTAAGTTTGACCAAGTCAACCATCCTCCTGGTTTGACTTTGACCAAACAGTTAGAACATGGTTGTAAGTTATCTGGGTCGAAGGATGAGTCATCGAAGGATTGTTTATATCCTTCGATGAGCTCGAAGGATAAACCTTCGATGGATATAGATGGACCTCGAAGGATATCATCCTTCGAGGTACCTGTGGATCCTTCGATAGTTTTCAGTTCGATAGATGATCTTTCGATCTGACTATCTGATCCTTCGACCAGACGACCTGTGATGGATATATATACTCATGTAATGTGTTCACTTCTGTGTGTGAGTGAACTTAGTCTTGTAGAGAGCGTATTTTCAGTTTGGTCAAGGGCTGTAACCGTGTCCACTGAAATACAATAGAAAACTTTGATATCTCGTGTGTCTACCTTTCTCTTTGTAGCTTGTGTTCTCATATAAACTACCGGTTTGCATTCTAGCTTGGATTCCGCACTTGCTAGTGTGTTAAACATAACAAGGATAAGGTTTAACCTCAACCTCCGAGGGACCTACAAGTGGTATCAGAGCCGTGGCTCTTTTCCTTGTTAAAAAAACCGAGTTTATACAAGACTTTGGAGTGTTTGGACAAAAACTCACATGGTTTAGCATCTGTTTTTAGTGTTTTTCTCACACTTCTAGACGTAAAAACGTGTTCTAAACTAACCGGGTGTGTTAAAGGACGGGTTGGGTAACTTAAAAAACTTGTTTTTAAGAAGTTTGGTAATTTCCGGCCAAATTCCGGCTTACTCCGGTGACCGGTTTCTGGATAAGAACCTTCTTTTTAGGCAATATTTTATTGGTCAAATCTGGGTTGGCAGAAAGTATGGTCTGAACATACCTTCTGCCGAAAGTTCTTACCAACCAATCTCCTTTTCACCAACCTGTCAACTTTTGTCAACTGTGTCAGTGCAGATCGAAGGATATCCTTCGAAGTCGAAAGATCACCTTTCGATCAAAGGAGGATTCGATAGATAATCATCCTTCGAACATCCTTCGAAGTCTGTGACTTATCCTTCGATCCAAGGAATCTTTTCGAAGGATATATCTGTCGATCTACAGGTCTTATTCGAAAGACAAGGATCCTTCGATTGGAGAGTCTTTCGAAATCATTGTTCGAAACTCAACAGTGATCTTTCGAACACTGTTGATCCTTCGAACAAGTTCTGTTCCTTCGATTCTAGTTTGTTTAAGTTTAACAAGTTTGTGTTTTTCAGGTCTTTCGATCAAGGATCCTTCGACTGGTTGTTATCATTCGAGATATTAACATAGTTTGTGAAAATTATATTTTTAAAAAAGGGAAAACTTGTTTTTCAAATTTTAAATCAATTTTCACTTAATATATTAATTTTCTTTACAAAATGGGAACAAACGGTCAGTGGGATCCAACTGCGTGGACTCAAACAACTTTGACTCCACAATCATCAGCTACGCAATCATCAGCTACGCAATCTACGTCAGATTTCAACAAAACTGCATGGATGCAGGCTATTGCCCCACCTCAAGCTGCAATGATAACTGCAAATCAATGGGCATTGGTCACAAATCAAAGCAGCAGCATTCAAGCTATGATGCAGAACGACAGTGAAACTGGTACAAGCACAAAACCGCCAAAGCTAAATCACATCAATGATTGGGGATGGTGGAAAGAAAGGCTGAGAACTTATGTTCAGGGGCAAGGTCAAGATCTATGGATGTGCTTCTTCACCGCATTTGACAATGATTTGGAAGTTGCAGGATCTAATCCACAAACTTACAGCACTATGTCTGAAGATGATAAGAAGAAATTTGAGTTAGAAAAGAAAGCATTCATGATTCTCACACAAGCTCTTCACAGAGACATTTACCACCAGTTTGTTTACTGCACGACTACTAAAAGCTTGTGGGATATGCTAACGTTATGATGTGAAGGAAATGCTCAATCTAGAAAGATCAAGCAAGAATTACTGAAGAAAGAGTTTGAAGGTTTCACGTGTATGGAGAATGAGACTTTGGCAGAGTTATCTACAAGGTTCCATCACTTTTTGAGCGAGATGTTTGCTTTTAGAGTCACTGCCACTCCACAAGAAATGGTGAAGAGAGTCGCTGATAGCTTACCAGCAAAGTGGAGCAGTTATCTTGAAATTCTCAAAGAAAATGGTGTTCTAGACACAATCACCGTTTATGAGTTAATTCAAAAATTGGAGAACAAGGATGTAGAAGAAAAGCTTAAGGCAAAAAGAACACTAACTCCTCAAAATCCAGAGATGTACTATGGGATTGCAGGAGGTATCAGTGGAGAAAAACCAGTCTCTCAACATGCGAAGCTTCAAACAACCTTCATCTCAAACACCGGGCCTTCCACAACAAATCAGTTTGATCCTTCAGCATACACGATGTTTTCAAGACCAGATTCTTCTTCTCTACAACAGGATGTGCAACCTACAGCTCAGCAATTCACACCACCGCCTTTCTTAGACCCAAGCAGAGCTCAGCAGCAACAACCGCAACAGCAAGGGTTTTATGGAAGCTCTTCAAACTTTCAAGCCACTTCCAATCTGAACACAGTCAGATTAGACACTTCCAACTTTTCCAAAGTCAGTGTCGAAATAGCTAAGGAGCATATGGAGATGTTGAACACCTTGGTTAGTGCTTATTGTGGATTGGTCGCAGGTCAGATTGGGAATATCAATCTAACCAATGAAGATTATCAGCAAGTGGATAGAGAAGAGTTTGAAATGATGGATATCAAATGGGCTCTTGCTAGTGCAATTCGAAGAGCAAAGGAGTTTATGGAAAGGACGGGGAGAACCAACTTGAATAGCAACAACAACACCAAGTATGGTTTTGATAAGAATGCTGTCACTTGCTTCAATTGTGGTGAAAAGGGTCACTTCAAGCGGGAGTGTCAGAAGCCACCTAAGCAAGGAAATCAGAATCCCTTCAGGAATCAAGGACAGCCACAACAGCAACCGAACAACAATTCTGACAGATCAATAGTTCCCGTTGGAGGAAATGCATCTGGATCCACAAACACTAATCCCCACAGAGGATTGGTTGTTCAAGCTGATGAAATCTGCAATTGGAACCTTCAACTTGGAGAAGGAGGAAATGGTGGAACAGCATGTTATGCTAAAGTGATTGAGAAGGTAGTAGAACCCGTGTCTGCTGGTGAATCTTCAGAAGATGAAGATAGTTCGGGTTATAGTGGGAGCATGGATGGGGAATCACTTGATGCTGGTGATTTATCAAGTGATGCTTTAGATTTGGAAGTTGATGAGCTTTTGGCTGAAGCTGAAGCATTATGCAAGAGGAGATCTATTCTTTGCCAGAAATCTGCTGGAACTTTCGAGAAGCTTGCTCAGTTCTTCTCTGAAGATGGATCTTTTTCTTTTCATACAGCCTTTATGGCTCACGTAGAAGGTCAGACTTCTCAGGTATGTGATACTAATTCTGACTCTATTTCTGTTCCTATTGAATGTGCAAAGTGTTTAAAATATGCTGAAAAGGAAAGTCAGTTTGAAATCACATACAAACACAATCAAGAATTGATTGTAGATCTTTCTAAAGCAACTGAAGCTAACTTGTTTTTTACCAGAAATGAAAAGGAATTTAAAGCAACAATTGCGTCATTAAAACATGATGTTTCAGAATTACAAAAGGCTGTTTTGCGAAAACAACATGCTAACAATAATCTTATTGACACAATTGAAAAGCAAATGGTAGAGTTGGCAACAGCTCGATGTGAATGTGAGACAATTAAGCAGAAACTGGAAAGCTATTCCAATTCCCGCTATGTATTGGATCACATCATTGACGTTCAAAAGAAAAAAAGGGGGATAAAATATGTATTGGATTCAAATCATGTCCTCCCCCAATGAATCACAATTACTCCAAATTGCCTGATGACGAGGATATGCCCCGTTTTGAACCTACTGTGCCACTCGGTCTAGATGACTTTACAGCAGGCCTCAGGTTCACAACTGGTACATCATCCTCGGGTCAATCAGAATCTGAGAGTGTGACAGACTCATCGTGTGTTAAGGAACAGAGTCCTCCCATTGTTGAGGATGCTGATTCTTCGGATGATGAATCTGAAGAAATTGTGAAACAACAGTCTAACTCGGTTACAACAGATATTCCAATCGAGAATCACATCCTGTGTGATCCACCAGTGAAACCGAGTAAGACTGAAATGTCAAAAGCAATGGAGTCCCTTGTATCTAGCCGTGAAGAGAATAACTTGTTGTACACGCTCAAAGGAGATAGCAAAATCTACTTTAACAAAGATTTTCCACTTAAAAATGTAAATCAAGATTTAATTGAGCAAATTTTTGAAGGATGCACTGATAAGTTTTTGGGGAACAAAAGTGGCAAAGTTACCGTCGCTCAATGTGATCCAATTCCGTGTGAACAAATTAGAAAACAATACGGAAACCAAAAACTACCAATTGAGCGAAAACAACAAGTCAACTCCGGAAAGGGTAAGGTACAGGGAAAGAAGGCTCAGAACAAGAATGTTCAAGCACCTAAAGTTCAGCAGCCTAAGACTGAACAACCAAAGGTTCAACAACCTAAAGTTGAACAGTCTAAGGCTACTCAACCTAAGGCTGCACAACCTAATATTCAACAATCAAAGGTTGAGCAACCTAAGGTTCAACAACAAAAGGTGCAAAACAAAAGAGCTCCTGTTAAGAAACGAGGACCGAAAATGAACTTTGTTGGATCCACGGGTTCAGACAAACTTGAAACATTTCAGGATAAATCTAACGTTGAGTTTATAAAACAATTTAGAATTTTAAAACGAAATGATCAGAATAATTACACCCAACACACCAACGGATGTGATTTAGGTCCAAGCACGTCTAGATCACAAAGTTCATTGTCTGGTTCTCCGTCTGGTCATCAACATGTTTCTCCGAAGTTTGTAGAGCGGAGAACATGTTTTGAATGTGGGACAGTTGGGCATATTGTAAGATATTGCCCACACGTGCAAAAGCTGAAGTCAAAAACGAGTGCTCCCCAAGAAATCGATTACCGAAAACGATCAGTTTCCCCGAAACAAGACCCACGTGTCTTGAAAGAAAGGGAAAAGAAGTTAAAGCAAAAGAATCAAAAGGTAATTGAAAAGGCCTTAAAATCAGAGGTCAAAGAAGAAAAACCTGTACAAGCAAAATCTGAAATTGTAAAACCAGTAAATGCTAAAACAATAAATTCAAATACTGGTAAAGGACAAACAGCTTGGAAGCAAAAGCAGGTAATTCAATCAGGGGGAGCACCACAGGTTCTTTTTCCTAATCATCAAGTGATTGAAATCACTTTCCTTGATGATCAAGGACGACCCAAGTCCACAAAGGCTTGGGTCCCCCTCTCAAACTGATAAGTTAATTGCATGTGCAGGCGTCTCCAGGAGGAACTATTAATAGTCATTGGATTGTTGATAGTGGGGCTTCCAGGCACATGACGGGCGACTATCGTCTTCTTTTTGATGTGCGAAGTATAAGAGGAGGATATGTTGCGTTTGCTGGAGACAAAGGAGGGTATATCACCGGCGAGGGAATGATCTCAAATGGAGTTGTGAGTTTCGACAAAATCAATTATGTGCAACAGTTGGATCACAATCTCCTGAGTGTTTCTCAGATCTGCGACAAGAAGTTCACCGTGCATTTTGATGATGCCGGTTGTTATGTGCTGAAGCCAGGATTCAAGATTCCCGAAGAATGGATTCTCTTATCAGCACTAAGAGTTAATGATTTGTATGTCCTCGATATGAGCCAAGCAATAACCAAGTCCAAACAAGTTACTTGCTTTATTTCAAAAGCCACTGAAAAGGAGACGATCTCTTGGCACAGACGGATGGGTCATATTCACCTCAGAAAAATGAATCACCTTGTCAAAAACAATCTGGTGAGAGCTGTCAATGTGAAGAATTTTCAACTTCAAGATGTCTGTGTGCCGTGTCAGAAAGGGAAGCAGATCAAGAAATCACATCCATTGAAGAAGGTTAACACTGTAAACATGCCACTCGAACGTCTGCATATGGACCTTTTCGGCCCAGTCAAACACAAGAGTGTGCACGGGGAAGTTTTCTGCTTGGTAGTCACTGATGACTATTCAAGATTTTCATGGGTTGCATTCATGGTCCACAAGAGCGAGACTCCAGAAATTCTAAAGAATTTGATCACCTTGTTGGAAAATCTTTATAATCTAAAGGTGAGGCGAAGCGACAACGGAACCGAGTTCAAAAACAGGGTTATGGATGAATTTTGCACTGCAAAAGGAATCCTTCATGAATACAGCTCTCGGTACACGCCACAACAAAACGGAGTCGCTGAAAGAAAGAACAGAACCTTAATTAAGACTGCAAGAACCATGTTGGTTGAGTCTCAGCTTCCAGTTCGATTCTGGACTGAAGCTGTTGCCTCGGCTTGCTACACATTAAACAGGGTTCTAACAGTGAAAAGACATGGCAAAACGTGCTTCGAACTCCTACACAAGAAGACTCCTGACTTGGAATATCTAGAACCTTTTGGTGCACCATGTGCCATGATTGAGCCTGACGGGAAGTTTGGTGCCAAAGCTATCGAAGGTTACTTCCTTGGGTATGCTACTCCTAATCTGCGAGTATGGAACCTGACTACCAAGAAGATTGAAGAGTGGGGTGAAGTAAAAGTTCAAAGATATTCTAATCCACCGAAGCCTTCTGGAGATCCATGGATGTTCGATTATGATGGTCTTTTCGACTCATTCAATCTGCCGACATTTGATGATGACAATGCAATTGCTCAAATGTTGTCTGAAAGCGAGAATGCGACTGGCTCTCAGTTAGCTCGCCCAATCATTGTTGACTCACAAGCATCTTCTTCTGTCAACAATCTCGTTTCAAATGAGGTGTTTAATGATGCTGTCGACTACAATTTGTCATCGGAAGATGAGGAGTATGTTGATGCAAATGATGGTGAAGCACGGGGTCCGGTTCAAGGTACTTCAGAAGCAACGGATCCAGTGTCTGCGCCAATTGTCCAAGAAGAAAATGCATCATCTTCTACAACTCAACAGCTTCAGAATGATATCGGGAATTTAAATATCAATAACTTGAGGACCAATGTTGACATTCCTCTAGTTCCTGAAACCCGAATTCATAACATTCATCCTCAGCAGAATATTATAGGTGATGTTCTCAGTGGTGTAAGGACAAGGAATCAAATCAGAAATAACGAAAATGCTGGCTTGTATGCTGAGATACGAGAATCGGGACAACAAAATGATTGGTCTTTCGCCTGCTATGTTAGCCAAGAAGAGCCTAGATCTTGGAAGGAGGCATTGAAAGATGATTCCTGGGTGGAAGCCATGCAAGAAGAACTTCAGCAGTTCGAGAAGTTGGGCGTATGGAAATTGGTTGATAGGCCCGATCACTACAAGAAGATCGGAACTCGTTGGGTGTTTAAGTGCAAGAAGGACGACCGTGGGATTGTTATCCGAAACAAAGCAAGGTAAGTTGTTCAAGGCTTCAGTCAGATAGAAGGTATTGACTACAATGAAGTGTATGCACCTGTTGCACGTCTGGAGGCTATTAGAATCTTTCTAGCCTACGCATCCTTCAAGAAATTCAAGGTGTACCAGATGGATGTTAAAAGTGCATTTCTTCACGGAGTAGTCGAAGAGGAAGTACATGTCGAGCAACCACCGGGGTTTGAAGATCCATTACATCCGGACAGAGTTTTACTACTTAACAAAGCGTTATATGGTCTTCATCAAGCACCTCGAGCCTGGTATGAGACACTGTCTACCTACCTGCTGAACAACGGTTTTAGACGGGGTTTGATCGATTGTACCCTCTTCATCAAAGAAAAAGGTGAAGATCTTCTGTTGGTACAGGTATACGTCGATGACATTATCTTTGGTTCTACCGATGATAATTTATGCAAGGAATTTGAGAAGGTGATGCAAGATCGATTCGAGATGAGTGCGATGGGTGAAATGACGTTCTTCTTGGGTTTGCAAGTTAATCAGTCCGAATCTGGAATTTTTATCCATCAAACTAAGTACGTCGGAGACATCTTGAGCCGGTTCCAGATGTCCGATTCGAAGCCAATTTCCACTCCTCTTCCGCAGAATCACGGGATTACTCCGGATGAAAAAGGGGAAGCTGTGGACTCTTCACTTTATCGTGCTATGATTGGATCTTTAATGTATCTCACCGCATCAAGACCCGACATTATGTATCCAACGTGCCTTCTCGCCAGATACCAAGTGTAGGACCGGGTTTGGGGACCGAAACCGTGATTCTTATGGTTTTGTTCAAAGACGGAAGAGATAAGAGAGGATAAACAAACAAACTTTGTATTAATCCGGTAGAAAACATTACAAGTCGGCCCGATTACATGGAAACCGAACTAATACCAAAGGAGTATACATTCCGGGAGAGATCAAGTGGTGATCTCTCCCCGGGTGAGGTCTCAAACCTCCACTCACTCTCTTGCACACACTTGTGCTCTCACCCTTGTCCCTCTTGTGCGCTGCTTTGTCTTCTGTTTTGCACACACACACCACCGAAAACACTTGTTTTCGGTATATATGAGTTCTGCACATGTTGTGCGATTGGGGTTGGTTTGGCCCAAAGTTGGTCAAAGGCCCAACATGCATTCTTGTGCGATTTGATTGGCCCAAGTTCATTTTCCATGCACGTTCATATTTGTTCACATATGCAGATTGTAGATATTAGCCACATATGACATCATCATGACATCACAAAGGTGATGTCATGGTGATGTGTCGACGGGAAAGGCCGCGGCGCTTCGTGCTTCGCGTGTCGAACTCTGGGACGCACGACGGAGGAATGTCGTGACGTCGGGCTTGAGCCGAACCTAACCGGGTCGAACCGAACCAAGTCGCGTCGAGTCGAGTCGCGTCCACATATATGTATCAACAAACTCCCCCTTGGACGCTACTCGCGAGTTTCGCCTTTCTTGTCTTCTATGTCGGAGGATCTTCAATGTCTTCACGTATTGAAAGCAGAAAGTGTATCAACAAACTCCCCTTTTCATGTAGGAAGTGTGTTGACAAACTCCCCCTAAACATAAGCTCCCTCTTGAGTTATGCTCGTGAAAGACTTGATCTTCAGTACTTGAGATCCTTGTGGTGTTGATGATGGTCAGCGGCAACTCGATCATCTTCATCATTTGAGTGCCTTCACGTTGTGTCTTCATTCCGAAGCTTGTCATCGACCATGTTCTCCTTGCCTTTAGAATCTGCACATGCAAGAAATCTAAACGCGTAATGAGAACAACTGCTTGGAGTATAGTTTAACATAAACAAATAACACACATGCGACCATTGTTTAATCAAACACCGTCCGACAGTTTGAAAGTTTAACAAATTTATCAACTTAGATTTTTAACTTTCAAAACTTTCAAATTTCGACCGTTTATGAAGATTTAGTCGTTTCGGTTTTCAATCAGGTTTCAGGTAACGAAGACTCGAGATCCAACATCGTACGATCGAAAATAAGATAGAAATAAAATCTTTTTGGCTTTTAGAAAGTTTGTATTAAAACACACCTAAAATCTTTTTGGTATTTTGAATATTTCAAATGTAAAGACTGAAAGCAGTAAATAAATATATACAAAGATGCAGAAACTGAAAGCATTAAATAAATATTTACAGACATTCTTTTTGCGAGTTTCGAGGGTAAGAGAATCATATCAGTGTACGGTCATGCCAAAACGCTCTTGTTGTTCAATTAGTTAACATTTAGATAAGCATCCTATAACAATTATCGGTATTGTTGTCCACTTAAGCTCAACTTATCAGATGTAATCATGGCGAGGGGATACGTTAAGGTAGAATTTATACTTACCGACCGGTGTTCATCCACATCACGACACATTCCCGTATCAAGGTATGCACGAGGGTTCATCTTACCGGTGAGTATACCGATTATCATCTGTTTGACCGTATATGATGTGAGATTCTCACTTATTTTGATTGAAAACAAGCCCTATGTGATAGAATCACTTATTGATGAGGAACTTGATTTTCATATGCATGAGGGCACAGGAGCAAGTCCGTGAACAGGTCAGTACTTTCGTACAGCAGAGAGACGAACTTGACACCCGGAAAGAATTTGTGATATATTATCACTTATTTTGTTTGGACATGTGATTGTTGATCACTTATTGAGGTCGTATGCAATATGTACACGTATGTATGGTATCATGGAAGACCTAGACTTGCGTCCCCGTTATTTTTCGGTAAAAGATACAACCATGATACCCAGATGATAAGCAGCATAAAGACCGAATATTTCAGAACCTCGGCAATCTCTCAAACGAAATTTCGGTACTAAGACCATATGCCAATGAATGGTTCCCACCTGGTCTTCAGTCGATTTAAGGTTTATATCACCCTGCACACTTTAAAATGATTGTGAGCCTACCGATACATCTTATATAGAGCTGCTTATCGTTTTACAGTTTAGGTTTAAAGAGGTTTGGACAGACCACTGATGTACTATCATTTTCTCTTTTGCTCGCCAGGAAACTCATTTTTGCTTTTCTATTGTTTTTGAGATTTTGAAATTTTTCGATGTTTTTGGATTTTCAAATTTTGGATTTACTCCCCCTAAAATCAATAAACTAAGATAAATTTAAAAACACAAAGATATTTACAAAAATGATTTTCCGATGTTGGTTTACTCTTGCTTGACCTTAATGCCGTTTACCAATAATAAATTTTGAATCTGAAATGATTTATCGAATTTTGGAAAAATCAGTTGGCATGTCGGTCATCGGTGCGGACCATGACAACATCGATGAGTTTCATATTGAAACAATCACGTGTGAAGTGATATTCGAGATCAATGTGTCAGGTCAAAGAGTGCTGTACGAGATGATAATAATTCATAAAGCAGCTTAAACATCGACAAGTATAGGAGAGATTAGAAATTTAAAACCGTATCCTGCAACTGCTTCGTGCATTGCAAGGAATTTGAGTGTTCTCCCAAACTGGATATCCACCCGGTGTGGATTTCAAAGTCGATTTTGTAGCTACTGAGAAATCTCTTCACAGCAACAAGATCATAGACCTCTGGGTCCGGCTGGTCTTCCACATTGCACCAGCGAAGGTCTTTGTCTTTCTCTTTCAGAAGTAGTGTGCGGTTGTTCAATCCACGCCAAGGCATCCGCACACCCGGTTGGTTCGTTCAACAAACACATTTTCTTCATTCACACCGTGGAGAAAAATACACTGCACGTTCATCTTGTTGATTTTGAGCATCAGACGTGCTGCAGGCGCATACTTTTCATTGGAATCTTTCCTGAGGACCCGATCAAAAACCATAACAACCAAAATTTTGGAACATATTTCATCTGGTGGAATTTTTTTTTTTTTTAACTTCATTCCTTTTTCCTTCATCAGACATCTTTTTGTCTTCTTTCCTCCTCTCTCCATCAAAGGCAACAACTCCTAGTATAATGATGTTTCGGAGTCTGGTGTCGCCGATCTTGTGCATGGACGCTCCACTATCAACAATCTTAAGACTATCAATAGTTCCTCCTGGAACATCCTGCACACTCATTCAGAGATTAGTTGGAGAGGGGGACCCAAGCCTTCACAGACTTGGGTCGTCCGTCATCATCGAGAATTGTGACATCCATTTCCCGATGATTCGGAATTGATGTGGCTCCCCCTGAAACAATTTCCAATTTTGGTTTCCAAATCTGTTTTTGGTTTTCAAGTTTAACATTTGATTCAACAGATTTTGTTTGGACAACGTCCGGTTTTAAAACCTTTTCAACATTTTTTCGTTGTTTCTTTCTCTGTTTCACTTCTTGTTGTTTAACAAGACGAGGGTCCTGTTTTGGTGAAACAAATCTCTTTCGGTAATTTCGTTCACGGGGATCATCTTCTTTGGCTTTTAATTTATGAAGATACGGACAATTTCGAATTATATGACCAATTGTCCCACATTCAAAACATGATCTTCGTTCAACAAACCCCGAAGTATCATGTGATCGTCTTGCCGATGATGATGAACTTTGTGATCTCGAGGTACTAGGTTTCGAACAGTTTGGGTCATTTCTTTTCAACACTGTTGCTTGTTTAACAAAATCTAAGTTAGATTTGTTTTCAAACGTTTCAATTTTGTCCGTTCCCTTTGATTTCACAAAGTTCACATTCTGTTTCTTCTTCTGATTCGGCTTCCTTGGATTTTGAGTCGGTGTTTTACCTTTTGATTTGGCATGATTTTGCTGTTTTTGCACTGTTGGTAATTTCTGATTGCCAAATTGTTTTCTAACTTCAGCCTTTGGGATAGGAGGACACTGTGTGACTGTAACATGTGGTCCTGTCTTTCCCAAAAACTTACTTGTTGAATTTTCAAAGACTTTACTGATTAAAGATTGATTAACATTCTTAATAGGAAAATCTTTGTCTGAATAAATTTTATCATCACCAACAAGAGTGTACAGCAAATCCACACTCTCCGACTCTTTTGCAGATGTGGACTCGGTTGCAACAGTCTTAGCGGGTTTTGCGGGAGGATCACACAGAATATGATTCTCAAGAGGTATGTCATCTTCTTTGATCACCGCATCAGACTTTGCTGAATCAGTATCATCAGATTCATCATCAGAAGAATCAGCATCCTCAATCACAACTGGAGGATTCTGATTCGGTTCAGCAGAAGACACACATGTATTTGCTGACACATCCGAATCTGACGATACTTCCTTCTTGTATCCGAGTCCTGTTGCACATTCTGCTGCAAATTCCTTAACATCTAGAGGAACAGATGGCTCAAAGTGAGTTCTATATTCCTCATCAGGCATGGCATCATAATTGTTTCTCACGGGTGGTGGACATTTCTTATATCCAATGCATGTGACATCCCGTTTCTCTTTCTGAACATCAATGATGTGATCCAACACATAGCTAGAGCTCAAATAACTATCTAACTTGAGCCGGATCGCCTCACTTTCGGTTTTAACACAAGCCATTTCTTTTTGCATTATCTCTAGACGTGTGATATACAAATTTATGTCAGTTTGTTTTCTTGAAACCATTTTTGTCAGTTCGGTTTTATCTTTCTTTAATGTATCAATCATCGACTTAAAGTCCTTTTCATGGTTTTCATAAAACATGTTGGCTTCAGTGCATTTAGAAAGATCCACGGTTAATTTCTGATTGTGAATGAATGTCACATCATATTTCTCTTGCAAAGCCTCGTGTTTGCTTTGCAACTCACACCACTTATCATTTAATGAAGCATGTTTGTCTTGCAAGTCAAACAAACTAGCTTGTAAGGCATCATGTTTGCCTTGCAACTCAGACATGCTTGTCTCTAAATTAGCACACTTAACACGCAAACTATCACAGTTATCACAGCTAACAGAAGTGGGTTCATTGACACATACCTGACTGGACGAACTGTCGACATTAGCCATAACGGCTGAATGGAGAGAAGACGAAGAATAAGCAGCTTGATCCACCAAAATAGATCTTCTTTGAGTTTCTGCTGCAGCTTCTCCCAATAGCCCATCAATATTAGCATCGACTGACGCACTGGATGTGTCATCTTCCTGATCATTCCCTGAACCCGAGGATTCCTCATCTGAACTTCTGCTGTAACCAGATGACTCTTCATCCTCAGAAGATTCACCACCATTGGCGGAAGATTCTCCACCACTGGCGTGATTTGAATCCTTGACAACCTCAGCAAAACAAGCTGTTCCATCTGGAGCATCACTACTCAACCGGATTGACCAATCACCAACATCATATACTTGAACCACAAGTGCCTGGTTAGTATTTGATGGTCCTGCTTGGCTTTGGTTGTTGACAGGTATCAACGTACGCTCATTGTTCCTGTTCTGATTCTGCTGGTCTCCTTGATTTCTGAAAGGGTTCTGGTTCCCATGCTGAGCTGGCTTAACAGGAACTTGTAACGGATTGCCATATAGATCAGTTGTCACAGGAGGCCTTTGGGTTTGCTGTTGAGGCACTGGTTTAGGAACTGGTTGAAGCGGATTTCCATACATGTCTGTTGTTGGAGGAGGAATGCCATACAAGCTAGTGCTAGACACAAACGCTGTTTGCGAAGATACAGGTACGGGAGATTCGGCCCATGCAGGAGATGCAGGTAAGGGAATACCCCACATCGAAATCATTTTTGATTTAAAAAAAAATACCTGAAAATCACAAACTTGTTAAACAAAAACAGATTATGATCGAAGGATCAAGACTTGTTCGAAGGATCAACAGTGTTCGAAAGATCACTGTTGAATCTCAAACAATGGTTTCGAAAGATTCACTAACTCGAAAGATTCACAGTTTGAAAGATCCTTATCTTTCGAATATATATCCTTATCTTTCGAATAACTATCCTTCGAATAGATTCCCTTGATCGAAGGATATGTCTCTGACTTCGAATGATGGGTTGAAAGATGATTATCTATCGAGCCTTCCTTGATCGAAAGATGATCTTTCGATGTCGAAAGATATCCTTCGATTACAACTGACAAAGAGTGACAGGTTGGAGAAGAAGGTGATGGGTTGGTAAATCTTTCGGCAGAAAGTATGGTCAGACCATCATTTTCACCAAAACCAAGATTTGAATAATAAAATATTACTAAAAATCGAAGGTTCTGTCCAGAAACCGGTCAAATGAGTGATTAAAAGCCCAATGGTAGTCGACGAAACTGAAACAATAATTTAGCTTAACGAAACTGATCTATTTTTTTTTTTTTTTTTAATGTTTAAATCTTGATAAAACAAAGTCCCGCGAAACAAAGATCCGACGAAACAAAGTTAATTTAAATGTTGACGAAACAGAAGCCCAATCTTTGTTGTGCAAGCCCAATTTTCTTGTGCGACTACAAATCAAGTGCGACTGAATTAAAACTTGTGTGAGTCAATCTCTTGTGCGACTGAATATGATGTGTTTAACAAATCTTGTACGATTAGATAAGTGTCTTGTGCGATCCAAATCAGCAGCCCAAAAAGTAAAGCCCAGCTACTTGTGATAGCCCACTATCAGTTTGTACGTTCCACACTACACAAATCTTGTGTGATTCAAATATATGAGAATGTTGTGCGACTGAAACAAGGTCTTTGACTTTCTATTGTCTGACACAAAGCATACTCCTTTTCACATCTACTTTCGGCTCACTATCCCCAAGTTACCAACCATGATGATGTCTTTCAATATAATAATCCAAGTTGCAATTTTCAAAACACAAACAACTATAATATTCAGATTTTCAAAGATTAAAAAGTAAAAACACCAAGAACACTTTGAATAAATGATGAAGATATCAAGATCAAACCCAGAAAATTTGAATTTTCCGGCAAACCAACAACTTTCCGAAGCCCGTTTATGCTCGAAACTTCACTAAAAACCAAGGTTTAACATGTGAATGAAAAATAAGATGGTTTTTGTAAGAACTTTCAGCAAAACACCAGAAATTTAGAAGTTTTGAACTGATTTTTCAGAAAAATATAAACTTCAAAAATCTGAAACAAACCCGAAAACAACCTGAAAACGCTCGGTTTTAACAAGGAGAAGAGCCAAGGCTCTGATACCAATTGTAGGACCGGGTTTGGGGACCGAAACCGTGATTCTTATGGTTTTGTTCAAAGACGGAAGAGATAAGAGAGGATAAACAAACAAACTTTGTATTAATCCGGTAGAAAACATTACAAGTCGGCCCGATTACATGGAAACCGAACTAATACCAAAGGAGTATACATTCCGGGAGAGATCAAGTGGTGATCTCTCCCCGGGTGAGGTCTCAAACCTCCACTCACTCTCTTGCACACACTTGTGCTCTCACCCTTGTCCCTCTTGTGCGCTGCTTTGTCTTCTGTTTTGCACACACACACCACCGAAAACACTTGTTTTCGGTATATATGAGTTCTGCACATGTTGTGCGATTGGGGTTGGTTTGGCCCAAAGTTGGTCAAAGGCCCAACATGCATTCTTGTGCGATTTGATTGGCCCAAGTTCATTTTCCATGCACGTTCATATTTGTTCACATATGCAGATTGTAGATATTAGCCACATATGACATCATCATGACATCACAAAGGTGATGTCATGGTGATGTGTCGACGGGAAAGGCCGCGGCGCTTCGTGCTTCGCGTGTCGAACTCTGGGACGCACGACGGAGGAATGTCGTGACGTCGGGCTTGAGCCGAACCTAACCGGGTCGAACCGAACCAAGTCGCGTCGAGTCGAGTCGCGTCCACATATATGTATCAACACCAAGCGAATCCGAAGGTCTCTCACTATGCTGCTGTCAAAAGGATTTTTCGTTATCTGAAGGGTTGCCCTGACACCGGGTTATGGTACCCTAAGGATGATAACTTCGATCTCAAGGCTTACAGTGATTCTGATTTCGGCGGCTGCAAGAAAGATGGCAAATCAACTACAGCAGGATGTCAGTTCTTAGGCAATCGCCTAGTCACTTGGCAGTGCAAGAAGCAGACATGTGTGGCTACGTCTACATCTGAAGCGGAATACATTGCTGCGTCTAGTTGCTGTTCCCAGGTTCTATAGATCCAACAACAGATGCGGGACTACGGTTTTGAATTCCTAACTACTCCTATTTATGTTGGTAATGAAGCTGCTTTACAGATCACTAGAAATCCTGTACAGCACTAAAAAACGAAGCACATCGATATTAAATATCACTTCATACGTGATTGCTTTGAAAAGAGACTTATGGATGTGGTTCACATTCATACCGATCACCAACGTGCCGACCTTTTTACCAAAGCATTTGATAAATCAAGATTCGATTATTTACTTTTGGTAAACGGCATAAAGGTGAAGCAAGAG
Source organism: Helianthus tuberosus (assembly GCA_030545235.1). NCBI lineage: Eukaryota > Viridiplantae > Streptophyta > Magnoliopsida > Asterales > Asteraceae > Helianthus > Helianthus tuberosus. The sequence goes on along the minus strand of CM060420.1, from coordinate 20,654,145 downwards.
TAACCGACATCGGAAAATCGTTTTTGTAAATTTTTTTTTGTAAAAAAAAAAAAAAAAAAAAAAAAATATGTTTTTACTTTATTTTATTTTTGAATTTTAGGGGGAGAAAGTTTCAAGGAAAATACAAAAACATTGAAAAACCGCAAAAATACAAAAATATGTCTTTACTTTATTTTCTTTCTACATTTAAGGGGGAGAAAATTCAGAAAAACACAAAAACAATAGAAAAACAAAAATGAGTTTCTTGGTAATATAAGAGAAAATGATATTACATCAGAGGTCGGTCGAAACATGTTTCTAGAAATCAAAAGAAAAGAAAAAGATAAGTAGCTCTACTAATGATGTACCGGTAGACTCACGATCATTTTAAAGTATGCAGGAGATATAAACATAACGAACTGAAAACCGCGTGGGAACCGCTCATTGGCATATGGTCTTGGTACCGAAATTTCGTTTGATAGATTGCCGAGGTTCTGAGATATTCGGGGTTTATGCTGTTTATCATCTGGGTATCATGGTTGTATCTTTTCCCGAAAAAAAAAATAATAATAACGGGGACGCAAGTCTAGATCTTCCATGATACTATACATACGTGTACATACTGCATTCGACCTCAATAAGTGATCAACAATCACATGTCCAATCAAATAAGTGATAAAATATCACATTCATCCGGGAGTCAAGTTCGTCTCTCTGCTGTACGGAAGTACTGACCTGTTCACGGACTTGCTCCTGTGCCCTCATGCATATGAAAATCAAGTTCCTCATCAATAAGTGATTCTATCACATAGGGCTTGTTTTCAAATCAAATAAGTGACTTGTTCACATTTTATATACGTTAAAAACGGATGATAAATGGTATACTCCCCAGTAAGATGAACTCTCGTGCATACCTTGATACGGGAATGTGTCGTGAGAGGATGAACACCGGTCGGTAAGTACAAATCATACCTTAAATGTATCTCAATGTATTATGATTACACTTGATCGCTGAGTTTAAGTGGATAACAATATCGGTAATTGTGGTAGAATACTTATCCACTTCTGTAAAGGAATATTAAAAGAAAATGTGTTTTGACAAAAGACCACAAACTGATATGATTCTCTTCGCCAGAAACTCGCAAAAATATTGTTGTGTGTGTACACATTTATTTACTGCTTAACTTTTATTGTCTTTTTAAACAGTTTTGTCGTTTGGTGCATATCAGCACGACATTAGCGGTGATGTCGTTTGATAACATTCAAAGGATATTAAAATTGTTGCCTTTTATTTTATCAGAATCCAAAAACATTTTCAATTTAATCTTATTTTTGATTAACCGATGTTGGTACTCGATCAGATACCTGGCAAGCCGAGATACTTCATAAAACTGACCTTTGCAGAACTTCATAACGGACAATTTTTCAAAACGGTCGTTTCTGAAAACTTTTAAGAATTTGAAAGGTTTGAATTGCAAATTCCCAAAATCCAAAGTCTTGGTGAAAATCTGATCCTTCGAGGAAGCATTGGCTCTCGAAAGATCAGATGGTCAACGAAAGTCAATCTTGATGCTCGAAAGATGAATTGGTCAACGAAAGATTTGACCAATTGGATCCTTCGAGCTGATCAGACTTTTCGAAAGATGGATCAGGTTGAAAGATATCTTTCGAGGATCGTCTTTCGAGGTTGTTGAGGGTTCCAAAAATATCTGGTATCTTTCGATCCAGATCTGGATCCTTCGACCCAAAGTCCCATCTTTCGAAGCACCTTTTCATCTTTCGAAAGGATAACGATCCTTCGAGGCGGTTCGTATTTCGAGGTCAGGGTATAAAAGGGGTCTTCTTCTTCATTCCAACATAACTGTTCAAACTTCACTATTTCAAAAACCTCTGATCCTACCGAAACTCTGCCAAAATTGAAACAAAAATTTAGGCTATTAGGATTTCAACAACAATCTCGGTAGGATAATCCTCATTCACTTAACAAACAACAACATAAACACCTTATCTGATCATGTGATTTTATGTAATGTGAATGTGTTGTATGTATGTTAGTGGTAGGTTTTGATGATCATAAGTTTTATCTTGTCTGATGTTTGTATTACAGAGTTTGTGTTGGTTTTTAATGGTCTTAAAGGGTCTTGGGTATTCTTGGGTTGATCGGTTCATGTGTATGGATTAGTATTCGGGTTAGGATTAGTGTCCGGGTTTGGTTTTGATGTGGATGTTCTTTAATGGTTTTGATGTTGATGTTTTTGAGTGGTATAATATTTATGCTTTAAATGATTTGAAACTCACTTAAAACAGTCACCGGAAAAACGCCGATGAACAGTGTCACCGGAAAACATCCTTCGATATCGAAAGATGATGTTTCTTAACCTCGAAGGATGGACTTCAAAATATCCTTCGAACTGAGACTCGAAGGATACTAAGTCTTTCGAAGGATCATCCTTCGGTTGATCAGATCTTTCGATTGATCAAAATATCTTTCATAATTTCTGATCTTTCGTAAGTTGATCTTTCGATAAGGCCTTTCATCTTTCGAGGAAAATAACATCTTTCGATCAAGTGTCAATCCTTCGATGTCTGCATGGAATACTTCGAGGAAACAACACTTAGAAATTTTTCAAGAAACTGAAATCTTTCTAAGTGTGAAATCCTTGTTGACTCTTATGACTGTTTTCTCATTACGTGTTCCTGTTTTCATGAACAGAAATGGCACCGAAAGAAAAGAAAGAACGGGCAAAACCAACTAAGAAAGAAAAGTCTGAGGTTGAATCTATGTCGGAACCAAGACACAACATGGCCGCGTATCTGCAACCGGAAGACAAAGTTAGTCCGGAATTCAATGGGATAATGCAGTATCTTCACCGGACACGAATCAACTATGCCATTACTACACAACACACCGCTTACCAGTCCCAGATCAAGGAATTCTGGAATTCTGCTGTGGTTGAAACAGTGAATAACCAAGAAGTGGTTAGAGGATTCGTTACTGAGAAACCCGTGGTGATCACCGAGAACACCATCAGAGCGTGTTTGCAATTGGGAGATCAACCAGAAGATTCGACTTCTATTGATTTACAGTGTCAGCGTGGTTTATTGATGAGGCTACGTTACAGCGATAATGTGCTAGCAAATCAGATAAGAAAGGGGTTCATGCCGTTACGATACAAGTTTTTATTGCATATTCTTATTCACTGTCTGAGCAACAAACGGTCTGGATACGATTTGTCGCCTATTGAATTGACGGGATTGTTTACGGCTTTAATTCTGAACAAGCCGTTCAACATATCACATTACATCTTTGACAATCTGAAAGAGAATGCCCGCAGGCCACTTCCGTCAACAAATCAACGGACGTCAACCAAGTTTTGGTTATATCCAAGATTCTTGCAAATGATGATAGATGATCAGATTCCGAACCTTCCCAAGGTTGAAGCAGATGTTCTTCCAGTCAATCCGATGAACGAGCGTACATTGCTGATCTTCAAGTCTATGTCTAAGTATAAGGAATCCGATCCAGTCAGAAAGCTTATTGGTCACCTCGATGATCTGGCCTACGAGGCTCCACAGAATCACAAGTGGCGTCGAGATGCAAGTGATTCTGATGACGAAGAGCCCAAGTTAATCGCGTTGGCCAACACACAACTCGGGGCTAAGCACGGAATTAAAGCATCGAGCAGGAAGTCTGCTGGCAGTTCCGGTGCTGCAACACATGTTGAAGTTGATGTGAATATTGCTGCAGAAGAAGTTCAAGGAGTGTTCATCGAATCAGATGTCCATGGTAATGTTGGTGGTCCTGCAAGTCGGTCAGGCGATGATGCGACAGACAAAGGTAAAAGTAAGGTGGACGAGCCAAGGAGGTTGGGGGATGAAAGCAGTTCGTCTTCTGATGCTGAAGGAGTTTCTGGTAATGATGATTCGTCTTCAGAGGATGATAATCCTCCTCCACCAGGGATGCGAAAGGCTTATGATCAGCGCGGGAATTTTCGAGGTTTTGAACGTATTGAGAAACCGGTTAGTGCCGCAGAATCTGACAAAGATGATGATTATATTCCTGCTGCTCCTGGTTTACTTAGAAAGAAGAGGCAAGCAAGAAGAGAGGGTACTCGTACTTCAAAGAAATCAAAGGGCGGATCAGGGTCAACAGGTGAAACTGCTAGTGATGTCACTATACCTGATTCGATCCAGCATTCAACGCCTCCGGAGCATCAGCTACCACCTGTCAGTGATCAATTAACTACATCAGAGATGCTGGAGCTGGTCTCATCTCCGCAGACGTCTTCTGGGACACGCACGGCGACTGTTGATCAACAGCCGCCTGCAACTCCTGTCTCAGGTACACACTCACGTCCTCCTCTTGTTATAACTGGTCCAACAGGTACTTCCGGTCCATCTGGTCAGTCTGGTTTCTCAGGACCTGAGCCCTCACGGCTGACTCTAGCAGAAACATTGTCTGGGTTGTCTGAAGCTGAGAAAATTCACTTCCTGATCGAACAAGTCAGTGAATTGGGTAACTTAGTCGGTCGGCATACTAGAAGGATTGAAGAGTATCGTGTACAGCGAACACAGGATGTAGAGGCACACAACAAGCTAGTCTCAATTGTTAGTGCACAGAATCTTAAGATAAACGAACAAGCTCGAGAGATTGAAAGACTAAAAGAAGCAAACAGGGCTCGTGATAGGGAAGTTGAGATAATGAAGGGGCATAGCACTGTGTTAGAGCGTGAGGCAAAAGCGTTAAAGCAGAAGCATGAAGAGCTGTCGGATCGCTATAAAAATCGTGATGATCGATTAATAGAAGCCTTCAAGCCTATTCAAGCAAACTTCAAGAAATTTGATCACAAAGTAGTTACGCTTTGGAATGAAAGGTGCAAAGCATTGGGCATCGTTTCCTCAAAGCGTGGCGATGACAAGGACGATGATGCAGCAAATCCTGATCAACCAGCTGCCACAGGTTCCGGTGCAACTGCATCCGGTGCTGCAGGTGGGTTAAGTACGTCTCAAGATGCTCCTACTGCTCCTCCAACAGCTACTACTGGTCCATCTGAGCAGGCTGAAACATTGGAAGCTTCGGCAGGATTTGAACATATTAGTCTTGAACCGGAAGCGTTTACCGATCTCCCTGAATCCTCAATTGTTCAACAGTATCATCCACTCACGGGTGAACTATTAGAAGAGGGAGAATACGTTACAGAGATGTCTGATGAACGTGTATTAGCTCTGAAGAAATTGGATGAGGTTGATTTGACAACGATCGATGCTACTCCGTTAGTTCCGGATGAAACCGATTTCTCTACGATTGAAGAAATCTTCATCGGTTCGGATCCGGAACGTCCTGTTTATGTTGGTCAAGATAATGTGGAGTTTAATACGCTTAATGATGAGTTTGTGGCGGAAAAGACAGCAGAATTTACTAATCCTTCTTCAGATTCTCCTACAGCTCAAGAAAGCCGTGAGAAGACCGTGAACGAATGGCGAGCGGATTTCCTAGCAAGGAATCCTCCTCCGCTCCCTCCGTTGGATCAGGCCAACTACATGATTCTGGAAAGGAATCAGGCTAGGGGTCGTATTATCAGCTGGATGTTCATCAAGGAGCTTCACTGCATGGTTGTGAAGCGAGAATGCGGCCTTCAGTACTTCAGGACTCTTCTCAGCATTCTTTCACTTCCTTATTATGATGTTGCGGTTTTGGCTCAGCTGAAGGTTATTAATTGAGTCGAAGACAAGATGGTGGATCTGTTCGCCAAGAAGATCAGGTGGGAACGAAGAAGAGGTTGGAAGGATCCGCTATACAAGCCGCAGTTTCCTCGATACGAGCAGATCAGGTTCACGCTTGATCCAGAGACAAATACTGCTCGTTATCGTTTGGTTTATGATCCTCCGAAGTTGATGAAGAAAATACCGTTGTTGAAAATGAAGACAGATTTTCTGGGTAACTTTCGTTGCTGGGTTTATGATGCAGATACTGGAGAAGCGGTGATCTTATTCAAAGACAGTCAGGAGAACTTTCGAATGATAGATCCAATGTGGATTACTAACATGTCCAGGTCGGATATTATTATTCTTAAGGATCACGAGATCAACTACTTGGTTAGGGATCGTGCTCAAGCAATGAAGTTTCAGAAGATGGCCTTGTATTGCTTCAACCTACTTGTGAATGCGGGAAGTGCATGGTCGACGCATCACTTAACGGTTGAAAGGATGTCAGAGACTTGAAGACATGAAGATCGAGACAAAGCTACAGCCAAGGGGGAGTTTGTTGGTGCACTTGTGTCTGTACTTTGTCTGTATTTTGTTATGATATAAAACGATGTCTTTTGTTAGTCTTGTATACGTCTTATGTTTGTTAATAGGTGTTTTGATGTAAGTTTGACCAAGTCAACCATCCTCCTGGTTTGACTTTGACCAAACAGTTAGAACATGGTTGTAAGTTGTCTGGGTCGAAGGATGAGTCATCGAAGGATTGTTTATATCCTTCGATGAGCTCGAAGGATAAACCTTCGATGGATATAGATGGACCTCGAAGGATATCATCCTTCGAGGTACCTGTGGATCCTTCGATAGTTTTCAGTTCGATAGATGATCTTTCGATCTGACTATCTGATCCTTCGACCAGACGACCTGTGATGGATATATATACTCATGTAATGTGTTCACTTCTGTGTGTGAGTGAACTTAGTCTTGTAGAGAGCGTATTTTCAGTTTGGTCAAGGGCTGTAACCGTGTCCACTGAAATACAAGAGAAAACTTTGATATCTCGTGTGTCTACCTTTCTCTTTGTAGCTTGTGTTCTCATATAAACTACCGGTTTGCATTCTAGCTTGGATTCCGTACTTGCTAGTGTGTTAAACATAACAAGGATAAGGTTTAACCTCAACCTCCGAGGGACCTACAAGTATATTCACCTGTAAGACTGAATCTAGGGAATCTTGATACGGGAGTATGTTCTGAGGTGGGACACGTGAATAAGTTAAGTTCTTAAAACACTAAATCTCGTATCTCAAATCAGTTGAAGTTTATGTGAAAATTTAAGTGGATCAGTGTACTCACAATCTAAGTGAATCGTTTAGAACTTAAAGTGTTTATAGTTCATCGGTGCTAGTGATTTGTCATAAACTGATATGATCCTCTGACACAACTCAAACAAAAATACTGGTTGTAAATATTTCTTTACTACTTTATATTTCAAAAAAATTCAAAAAGATTTTGATTCTACTTTATTTTCGACAACCGATATCCGAAAGCTGAGTTTCAAAATCTGAGTATGTTGAACATGTTTCTGAAAATAAAACAAGTTCATTAATTTGAATCTTGAAGTTTTAAATGAAAAATCAAAATTAGTTTGTGAAATCTCCAAGGTCATTAAGTTAGACTTGGATGATTATTTGGTAAAAGTTTTGGATGCTTTAATTGTCATATTTTGATTCTTAGAGTCAAGTTTTCGATCTTAGAATATTTTGAGCCAAGTCATTGATTCTGGAAAAACAAAAATCTTTCATTGTCAGATGTAAAATCCAGATTTTTGTGAACAAACGATGTCCTGTGCAGTCACATATTTGAAATGCTCCAGCTTATCTATGATTAATGTTTAGAGCTGGGTTTTGATCCTGATCTAAAAATTGTCAATATATCTTACAAATGGTTTGAGATGTGCAGATAGTAATCCCGATTACGATCCCGATAGTTGAGACTAAGGGGGAGTCTGAAGACGAGCTCGACGCAAGGAGGAGTTTGTATTCAATGAACCAGGTGTCGATCCTGAAAAGCACAGAAGCTTAATGAAAGGGGGATCCTGGAGAAAGAGTCAATCGAAAGGGGGAGCTGATTCAGAACACAGAATCAAGAGAAGCTTGAAGAGGGAGTCTATGGTGCTGAAAATGTCAAAGCTTTGAAAAGACTTAGAGAGAGAGAAGACAGAAAGCTACGAGATTGACTGCAGTAATATCTAAGGGGGAGTCTGTGAGTGCATAATGTCTATCACTCCCGTCAATCGTACACCGTAGCAGAAACAGAACAAGACGAGGTATAAAATAATGTTTAATATAGGGAAGTTCCATCTAGATGGATGGAGGTGAGCCCATCCGGACGGATGGAGAGCATGGTCAAGAGATTCCACCTTTTAGCTAGACCCTATAAATAGGACTTGTTATGTTTCATTTTAGAACTTTTTCCATTTTGTAACTTTGGAGCTTTGAAGTCTAGACAGAGAAAGTAGCATTCAAGGTGATTCAAGGTGTAAACATTGTCAGATCTCTAATAGAATCATCATTATATTTTGTTCTTGTGTTTGATCCACACACATGCACATATTCCGCACGTCGTATATGTTCTTCGCAATCATTCGGGAGTTCATATTCGATCCTAAAACGCATTCACAGAGGATAATAATGGGGTGTCCGAAACATAAGCTTTCGGTGCTGCGTTGCAACCCCCACAAATTTTCCGTATTTGAACTGACAATCTAGTAAATAACATTTCCGACGCCAAAACAACCAAAGGGAAGACAGGGCGAACTAGTTAAGCTTATTTTGGGACTCGAAATCACTTCATGCATCACTTAATGGCGGAATAACAACTTGCGACAAACTTTCATCGGTACGACGCAAAAGTGTCGTTAACTAGCCAACGACCAAACGGAAGGCCTCTAAAGTATCAAAATACAATTTCTACTAGTTTAGTGAACTAGTTAATGTCGATTAACATCCCGAATACCTAATTACCCCTTAATGGTGTAATTAACCCCTAATCACCATACTTTACATAATTACCAAAATATCTACATTTTTAACCATTTTTTTATAAAAAATATACATAATACCCCCCAGTCAATCTCGGTCAACAAGTGGGTCCCACCCACTTGAATCTTGTTGAAATTTTGCAAGATCTTGAGTATGGTATATGATTGAAGTTGTTGTTGAAAACATGTACATACACCATAATTCTTACAAGACTACATCCTTATCCATCATCATTCTCCCAACTTCATTCAAAACTTCAAAAACCTTCCTTATGTGCTCCCTTGTTCACGGCAGCCCTAACCCACAATAAACCCACTATATTTCACTCATAATCTATCACACCCGACCACGTAAAACAACAAATTGTGGCTGAAACGTCAGGGAGTGTTGCAACAGAATTATTGTTTCACAACCATGGAATACAAAAATTTTCATTTTATTTATTCATTAAGTAATTTACATTGTTTTAACACAAAACAAATGAGTTACATATCGACTATCACTGTTATTATGTCACAAAGGCCTCGTCTAGATCCTATGTGACTCATGCATCCTAGTAATCAACATCAAGCAACATCACCTGAAACATATGTAAAAACAAAGTCAACAAAGAAATGCTGGCGAGCACATAGGTTTTATAGGAGTGTCGGATTCATGGCTAGTTTACATGTTGCAATACCTTATTAAAAACCTTGTTTTGAAAAGAGTATAATATTGCAACGAAATTAACCAACTCAAATCAAGCGGGTTATAATTTATAAAATCTCGTAGCCATGATTCTTAACCCAAAAACATTTGTTTTAGTACACCAAATTGTAAAACATTTCGTATTAACTCGTTTAATAAATCTCGTATGGTTTATATCCTTTCGAAAACATCGTTATGCGACATCGTTTCAAAATCGTTTACCCAAGTTAACTAAATAACTCCACAGTATGTAATATGTTGAAAACACTTATATATAAGAAGTACCAGCGGCGTATCTACCATGTTTTTCACCGTATTACCCCCGTCCCGTTATCTAAACACTTAACCAAAGACCAATCGTTTATTCAATTCATTTAATCTTGTTCAAATCGTTTCCAAATTGTTAACTCGTTTAAATCATTTAACTCGTTTAAGTCGTTTAAATCATCCTCGTTTTAATTGTGAAAACTATTTATGGTCGTCTCGCTAATAACATTCAAACCTTCGTGACTCGACTATCTCGCTTCTCACATTAACAAACCACCAAAGGGTAAGTTAATAATCAGATTCAGTCGTTACCCACCTAACCCACACATAACCATGGGTGCAGTACGATAACGGGATTTGTCAGATCCTATGGTACCATAACCTAATACTGGTCGGCTTGATCAATGCTAATGAATGTCATTCGTTATGTAACTACAACCAACAAGTTTGTTCACTTTATCGAAATCGTTATTAGTTTAGTATAAACCATCTTAATCGTTTTTGAAAACATCGTTTAAACCTCGAAAATCGTTTTGATATATATGAATCACCCCAAAACAATCGAAAACAGTAAAATAGGGGAACTATGTACTCACTTGAAGTGCAAAGTATCCTCAATTAATAGAACTTCAACAAACTAAAGTAAACCAGAGAAATCAAGCAGCACCTAGTAATCGAATCACTAGTCAAACAATAGACGCCTAAATCGGAAGATCGGACAGGATGAGGTCTTGCAAACCAAATGAGTGTTGGAACTCATGTGATATGGTTTAAGAAAGACTACATCCTAAATCGGAACCTAACCTAAGTGCTTTCGACCCGTCACGACCCATTAAGGTAGTTTACGCTACTTTAACGCGTCGTGCACACAAATGCGCGTTCAAGGCGTCTAACTAGTCCTATGACAAGTATTATATGCCTAAACATGTTTAAATATGTTGCATAATCAGTTACGTGACAAAAGTTTATGTAACATATGCTTAATTACCAATTATGCATGAAAAGGGCATTTTGGTCATTTACCTAAGGCATATAAACTACCTATCATACAACTAATTAAGCCTAAGTGACCATAAGGTATAACCTCGGAAGGTAATTCCCTATACAACTATGGTCACTAAATATGTTTGGTCGGATCCTAATGATCGACCAAACGGGTCGAGTTCGAAAGTCTAATCGGGAGTTTAGTCCGCTTGACTTACGACTCTACACAAGCAGTAAACTAAAAGTGACGAGCTAAACAGGCTAAAACATGTTTAGTTAAGTTAGAAAACATGTTTTGGTATCAAAGCAAATGGTTTTGATACCCAAGAGTAGTTTGGTTACAAAATACGCACAAATGCGCATTTTGGCCGAAACTACGACTTGTCACTGAGCCTAGATAACGTGGTAATCAGTAGCTATAGTCACTAGGGACTATAACCATCGTGATTACGCTCATGTTTTGAAGTTCAAACGAACTTCGCATTGACCTTAAACTGGTCAATGCAGAAAGTCAAACGCAGTTTGACTTTTAAGCTGAAAACGCATAAAAAGAACGAAAGAGGACTTACAAAGGGTCCAAGGAAGCAAATCTTGATCCAAGTAGCTCAGGTATGAAGCAAAGGCTTCAACTTAAAGCATCTTAGATCAGATTTGAGTGAGAATGAAGTGAAGTGGGGTGGGCTATTTATAGAAAAACTAGAACCGTTAGGATCGTTTCTCGATTCCCGTGCTTCAATCTCAACCATCCACGTGGGCACACTGATTTCTAAAACCATGGGAGCCCCTAAACCAACCCATAGGAACCACAAAACCATTTGCAAGACTTGGGAACAGCTGGATCAAGTTGGAACACAATTCTGCTGTGTTGGTGATGGCTTACGGACTGTAAACCCATCCCCATACGGTCCGTAAGGACCTTGCAGGTCAGCAAGTTTCAAAAATGGTAGATTTAGTCCCTGAAGCCCCAAAACTTGGTTTTCGATGCATTTTTGACACGTTTAAGCCCCGTTAACCCCATTTCAAAGCTCTAAAATGAAGTTAAAGTATAGGGAACTTACAATGTGCTCAAAAATATCTCAAGTGTCGGTTCGTTTGGTCGTACGGTTGCAAAAACGATCCAAATTAAGCTACGAATGGAATTTTATCAAGCCAATCACTAAAATAAAATATTTTAATGATTACATAAATTTTTGGATGTCCGGATTTATTCAGAACGAAAGATATGCGTGAAAATGCAAACTTGTGCACTTTTTGACGCTTTTAGTCCCTATTGATCAATAAATTTTATTTTAGCATACCGAACCCCTCAAAGCCTATTTCTAAGCTATGTAAAGGATATTTAGGGTATGTTTAACTTATGATCAAGTTCTGGAATGTTCGTTACTATACAAATCGGTATAGTTTCCCAGTTTGACACAAATAGTCCCTGCGATCGAACAAACTTGATTTCAACACACCAAACCATCCAAAACTTATTTCTAAGTTATGTGGAGGTTATTTAAGGTATGTTAAGCCTATGTCACTATTCCGGAGTGTTTGTTGCGTTAAACTGACTGCGTTTACGCACCAGTTTGCGTATAACCTTCCAGAAAGCGATTTAAAGCTTGAAATCGGAATCGAATCGAATTGTAAAATCATCAAACACAAATATACACATAATAACACCAAAACACATATAATAACACCAAAGAACATTGTTTTATTGATAACTGGCGTTGTTTTACATTGTACATTGATTACAGAACACAGTTGTCACAGTCTCCCCTACTTTAGGAAATTTCGTCCCGAAATTTTATTTAGATGAAACTTGTGAAAACAAATGCGGATATTTCGTCTTCATCTGGTCCTCACGTTCCCAAGTAAACTCTGGGCCACGTTTGGATTCCCAGCGAACTTTGACCAATCAAATCCGTTTGTTCTTCAACTGTTTGAATGTACGGTCCACTATCTCCACAGGTTTCTCGACAAAGTGCATCGTTTCATCGATTTGAATCTCATCGAGAGGAATGTGAAGATCAGCATCAGCTAAACACTTTCGAAAATTGGATACGTGAAAAGTCGGATGAATATTTCCAAGCTCTGGAGGTAGCTCTAGTCGATAGGCAACCTTCCCAATCCTTTCCACAATCTTAAATGGTCCCACATATCGTGGTGCAAGTTTTCCTTTCTTTCCAAATCTCACCACTCCCTTCCAAGGTGACACCTTGAGTAGGACACGGTCTCTGACTTGAAATTCTAAGGGCTTGCGTCGCATATCCGCGTAACTCTTTTGACGGCTTCGAGCTGTCATAAGATTATCACGAATTTTCTTGATTTTGTCTGTTGTTTCTAGAATGAGTTCAGGTCAAGTAAGCTGAGCTTCACCGGCCTCATTCCAACAGACAGGTGAACGACATTTTCGACCGTAGAGAGCTTCGAATGGTGCCATATTAATACTAGCATGATAACTATTGTTGTAGGAGAACTCAATCAAGGGAAGATGAGAATACCAATTACCACCAAAGTCTATCACGCATGCTCTAAGCATATCCTCCAAAGTTTGAATCGTTCTCTCGGATTGACCATCTGTTTGGGGATGATAAGCAGTGCTTAGATTTAGTTGGGTTCCCAAAGCAAATTGCATGGTCTTCCAAAAATGAGATGAAAACCGAGCATCACGATCGGAAATGATATCCAAAGGAACACCATGTCATGATACAATCTCATCAACATAAATCTTTGCAAGTTTATCAGTAGATAGATCCTCGCAAATCGGAATAAAATGAGCTGACTTCGTTAATCGGTCGATAACAACCCAAATAGTATCATGACCTTTAGACGTACGCGGTAACTTAGTGATGAGATCCATCGCAATGTTCTCCCACTTCCAAACCGGTATCTCTGGTTGTACAAGCAAACCAGAAGGTCGCTGATGTTCAGCCTTGACTTTGAGACAAGTTAGGCATTTCGATACATACAACGCAATATCCTTCTTCATACCAGGCCACCAATACTGAGTACGAAGATCCTTGTACATTTTATCAGCACCAGGATGGATAGAATATCGAGACTTGTGTGATTTGTCCATCACTAAGGTGCGAAGATCGTCTTGTTTTGGAATCCACAAACGATTCTTGAAGTAGATCAAACCATCGTCTTTCCTTTCGAGTTTAAGCTCGAGTTGAAGCGGTAGCTCATTTTTCAATAAGCCTTTGATCACACAAGACCGTTAAGCTTGAAGAACACGAGATTGAATATCAGATAGAGTTCGAACAGAATGAAGCTTGACTCGTTCCTTTCAACTAAGCGCATCAGCTACGACATTCGCCTTACCAGGATGGTAGCGAATCTCGCAATCGTAGTCGTTCAAGAGTTCAACCCAATGTTGTTGCCTCATGTTCAACTCCTTCTGATTAAGAATATGCTGGAGACTTTTGTGGTCTGTGAAAACCACACACTTCGTTCCATAGAGGTAGTGTCTCCAAATTTTGAGAGCAAAAACTGCATCTCCCAACTCAAGATCATGAGTTGTATAGTTCTTCTCGTGAAATTTCAGCTCTCTAGACGCAAAAACTATCACTTTGCCTCGTTTCATAAGGACACAACCAAGGCCTAGATTAGATGCGTCATAGTAGACAACGAAATCATCGTTTCCTTCGGGCAAAGATAGAACAAGAGCATCACATAGCTTCTGTTTCAACGTTTGGAACGCTTCTTCTTGCTTGGGTCCCCACTCAAAAGGCTTATTCTTCTGAGTCAAAGCAGTGAGTGGAACCGCAATCTTCGAGAAATTAGAAATGAATCGACGACAATAACCAGCAAGACCAAAGAAAGATCGAATCTCTGTAGGTGTCGTCGGTGTGTTCCAATCCTTAATTGCAACAATCTTGGATGGATCCACATGAATACCCAGCAAGACCAAAGAAAGATCAAAACTCACACTTGGAGAATTTAGCAAAAAAGTTGTTCCTTCTTAAGGAGTTCCAATGTTAAGCGAAGGTGTTGCTCGTGATCGGCTCTAGACTTTGAATAAATGAGTATATCGTCGATGAACACAATGATGAACTTGTCTAAATAAGGTTTACAGACCCTATTCATTAAGTCCATGAAGATAGCTGGGGCATTCGTCAAACCAAAAGGCATGACAGTGAACTCGTAATGCCCATATCTTGTGCGGAAAGCGGTTTTGGGAATATCTTCTTCGAATACACGGAGCTGATGATACCCATAACATAGATCGATCTTGGAAAAGCATGAAACACCTTGCAGCTGGTCGAAGAGATCATCAATTCAAGGTAGGGGATATCGATCCTTGATGGTAAGCTTATTAAGCTCACGATAATCGATACACATTCGAAAAGATCTATCTTTCTTTTTCACAAAGAGGACAGGAGCGCCCCATGGTGAAAAGCTCGGACGGATGAATCCTTTATCAGATAATTCTTGAAGCTGTTTTGATAACTCTTGCATCTCAAACGGTGCAAGACGATAAGGTGCTTTCGTAATCGGGTTAGCATTGGGTACAAGGTCAATATGAAACTCGACTTGACGAACTGGCGGCAAACCAGGCAGCTCATCGGGAAACACCTCTGGATAATCCCGAACAATCAGGATATCCTGAATACTCTTGCTCTTGCCTTTCTCCTCGGTGACATGTGCCAGAAAAGCAACATATCCTTTTCGCAAATAATTTTGGGCTTTCATACACGACATAAGCTTCAATCCACCGGATAGCTTCTCGCCACGAACTTCTAAAACATCGCCAAACGGAAGAGGAATACGAACAATCTTATCGAAACAAACCACCTCAGCATGGTGTTTGGTTAACCAATCCATCCCCACGATAATATCGAAACTCCCAAGTTGCATCGGTGTGAGGTCAATAGGAAAAAGATGGTTATCAAGGTTTAACTAACAATCATGAATAACAGAATCAAGAACAAGAGGTTTACCAGTAGCAACTTCGATAGATAAGGGTTTCCTCAGTTTAGTTCTAGGTATCGCAAGTAAAGGCTCAAAAGATAACGAAACAAAACTTCTATCGGCACCAGAATAAAAAAGAATAGATGCAGGTCGATTGTTAACAAGAAACGTACCATTGACAACCTCGTTGTCAGCCCTCGCTTCGTTGGTATTCAAGTTGTACGCTCGTCCGTGAGCGGGATTCACATTCGCGTTGACATTCATGTTCGGATTCGCATTTTCATTCACCAACCTCGGGCAGTTGTTGCGGAAGTAACCAAACTCTCCAAAATTGAAACATGACCCCGGTGGGAATCTCGCACCATTCCCTTGAACTGGAGCTTGATTCTAAACAATCTGATTCTGACCCAAACGACAGATGTTGGTGTAACACCCCAAAAACGGGTTTGGTAATCAAACCACATTAATATTAATGACTAGGTAAAATACCGTTGGTGGTAAAATTTAACCCGGTGAATATTAGGACTTAAATAAATAATCCTAATATTTACTAAAAGGTGAATAAAAGCTTTTAAGGAAATAAAAAGGATAAAAGGCCCGAGTTAACGGGACCTAAAATAAACTTAGCCATAAATATTCCCGAACCCGCTAAGTTAACTAGGAATATTAAACCTAGTTAATAAGTGGGAATATTATTGAAAATAATTAGGTTGTGACCTAATTAATAACTAACCAAACACGAGGGACCAAAGCCGGGTAACTTGAAAATGGAATTATAAACTTAAAAAAAAACACAACACACACACAAGTGTGTCTGTGCGTGCATGGGTAAGGTCAGGAGAAAGCTCCCATGGAGCTCTAGCCCTAAATCCAACAAATCTATCAAATTGAAGCTCAAATCAAACCCAAATCGTCTGCATGATTACAAATTCGTGATCACCTAGTCGTGGGGATTACAAGGTATGTTGAATTTTATGATTTTGTGATACTTTGAGATTATGATGAACAATCATAATCAAAATTCTGGAATGAATGTTGAATCTATAAGTGTTATTGTGATTATATCTGTGACAACCCGCACTAAACGAGGTATCCGTATGACTTAATTAGTGATTAATTACTGCTTAATTACTGTGCTTGTTTGAACTAGCTGATGAACTGCTACTTGATATCTGATACATGTACTTACTTGCATCATACTTGCTTGCTGTCACTACATTATTTACATACTGAACCTTAGTGACAAACATGATGCACAAAAAGCACAGTAGCACAATACACGGATAACCTATTAAACATGCTGATAAAGCCAGCATCAGGCAAACACTGCCTCCAAGGCCTATAAGAGCCTGAGATATTTTGCTACACTAGTGGTGAGTGTAGGGATACAAGGGTTGTGGAACTGCGTCTCTAGGAATAAGTCACTATGACTGGATGTGCCTAAAACGTACTCTAAGTACAAAACTCAGCACTTTACAAAATAATTCAACTTCTAGCTAACTAGTAAAGTGCCAAAACATGAGAAAAATATTACTAGACACTTTCCAAAGTGTCGGAAATAAGTTGTGTCACTAAAAAGGGTATTAACGACACTTTAAAGCTTTATTAAGCGCTTTAACGGATTACTATCCAACCGAACAACCGGACTTTACCCGGAACATGAAAATATTGTTATTTTCATTATTTTTCTTTTTCTGAGACGGTTAGGGTCCCCGTATACCCTAACACCCGCTTTAAAGCACTAAACACAACTAACCAAGTTAGCACTTAACTAACTTGTTTAACCTAACTAATTACCTAACCTCTAGTTGGATTCGAACTAGGTACCCCCCCCCCCCCCCTTTCCTAACCGTCCCCAACCATGGGGGACACACATTTGTACTTCATTGATTTGTTTAATCTTGTGTGTTTAGAATCAAGAAGACATAGCATCCATTGGTTAAAGCACTTGAAAATTATCTATAAGTTTAACACTAAACACATGAGAACTTTCATAACACAACATCACAATCACAACTCTCTCTCCCTCTCTCAAGGCTTACGGCCGAACACCCCACCATCCATCCATCCATCTTTCGATTTCATACAAGCCATTCCAAGATCATTCAAGCATCAAGGGTCTCGTATTAGGAAGCTTGGAGCAAACGGAACGCGAAGGACCTCTTTATCTAGCTTTTATCCACCTCATTTGCGCGTAGATTCTTCCCTAGCCTCGAGCTAGTGGTATGATGTTTAAATCTCTATCTTGAACTAATCTAAAGTGGTTAAAAGGATTTGTATCGGTTAAATCTCGTTAAAATGCAAAATGATGCACAAAAGTCTACTAAAAACACTTAAAATGGTGGTTAATAGCTTATATGTTGTGTAAATGATGTAGTGTTTGAAATGTGTGATTATTTAGACCCAATCTATGTTATGGTAGCTCGGATCATCGTTTAACCCGGTTTGGTAAGATCATGGATCTTAACATAAGCTTGTTTTGAATGATACAAGGGTTAAAAGGTGAAACTCTACCACGCATGAAACATGAACTTGTGTAAAAATGTTTTACTTGTGTAAAAGTGTTTTAACTTGTACCATAGTGTTTAAAACTAGCAGATCTACGCATCTGCAAGTGGTATTTTCAAAGAACCACGTATCAAAGAAATCATGTATTTTAAAAGATGGATTTTATACTAACAAGCATGATTTTTATAAACCACAAGTGTGTAAACACTTGTGAAATGAAAAGATCCAACAAAATAACCGTTTGTGTAAAAGATGACGGGAAGTTGTAAAGATAGATTTTCTCTAAAAACGAGGTTTTTACAAGATCAAACTATATTATATGAAGATCTACTAAATTTACGGGGATGTACACCACAGTTTTGGGAAAACTACAAGTTCATGTAATTTTTGGCAATTTACACATATGTTGATTGTTGTTGTGATAAAAGCTGTTCTGATCAAATAAAGAAAATTGTTGAGTTGATTTGTTAAAGAAAATGATACGCTTGAAAGCGTGGCCACCTCCACCTCCAGTTACAGAGGAAACTCTGGCGAAATTTTTCTAAAAACCTAACACTTAGAACTATTTACACTACAAGTGTTAGAATTATTTTTGACATGTTTTCGAAACATAAATTTCGCCATGACTTTATTTACTAAATATTCGGAGGTGGGATTTTCACAAAATTTAACGTGATAAATATATATATTTTTCACACACTGTTTATGATTATTTTGTGAAAATACATAAATATTGTTTTTAGAGTAAAAATAATATTTACGAACGTCAGCGAATCCAAAATAATACGAACGCTTTCACCATAAATATATAAGTTACACCGGTAATTATATTACCACTCGATTGTTAAAACGTAACTTACGCACTTACGGAAATATTTATGAACGCGTATTTTAACAACGTATTATTGGAGAAAAATTATGTGAAATGAAAATATAATATTTTTGAGAAAAATACTTATATTTTGGGAATTGGAAAATGTATATATATTAAGTGAGACTTAATGATATAATTTGAACGCACATGTATTGAATCCCCCATCCTTGGGAAGGAGATTAACTACCAAGTATATACAGAACGTAAACACGAAATAGTTGTCTAACTATTTCCCAAAGACTTAAACTATAAAGCTAAGGCACGGCCGTCCGTCTAATAGAATTAGCACTTGTAGGTCGTCGCACAGCTTTCTGATTTGGAGTACTTGGTAGAGACGCACCGACTGTGAGTTCATGTCCCCCTTTTCTCTAACTGTTTTCAGTTTTCTTAACTGCGGGGGTGAAATACATGTTACTTTGATTACAAGTACTTTATACACGGTATGGTTAGCGTAAGGAGGTTTACTACTTAGATCATGTGAGTGGGTAGGCAGAAACACCGAGGGACGTAAGCGGTAGATCTATCTGGGTGTAGCGAGCCCAACTCTAGGCCCAACAGAACGGACCTCTAAGAGGCCCAGCAGAACGGACCTTGAGTGACTTTGTACCCGACGCAAAATCTGCTAGGTTGAGTCTTCCTACTTGCACTTCACACATACTAATGGCCTTGCAAACCATTGGTGATCTCTTTTCCTTACACTGCTACATACCAGGGAACTTTTATACTTACAAGTGTTTTACATACTCACTTACACATGAACTCGCTCAACATTATTGTTGATTTTTCAACTTACATGTATTTCAGGAAATTAACAGGATCTGGCATGGTATGATGTGTTTTCCCGCTGCACATTGGTTTCCAAGGTCATCCCAGTTTAGGAAATGTGACTCTTTCCTGGACAAGTCACAAATCTTAAACTGCGTTTATTTCATGTTACTGTTTATGTTGTTCAAGACAATGTTTTGTGTCATGATGTTGTAAGTCTTTAAGACAATGGTATGTTACTCTGGTTTTAAAACTTAATCAAATGGATGATCTTGCATGATTTTATTTCATCTAGCTTTGTTATGGTTAAGCTATGGTATTAAGAAGTCACACCAAAATTAACCACGCTTCCGCAAAGCCAGGGTGTGACAGCTTGGTATCAGAGCTCTGATCATAGCGAACTAGGATTCTTTCTCGAGTCTAGACTATGATCACTAGGGCTCTCACGAAAACATTTTTCTGCATACCACTTAAGTCCAGATCCAAAACTTTTTACGAACAATTGTTGAGCACATTTTATTATTTATAGGCTCAGTCTGGAAGGGCTGAGGCTCGGTCTGAGAGGCCGAGGCTCGGTCTGAGAGATCGAGGTAGTTGGCTAGTGGGACTAGGAAGAGTAGGCTCAGTTTGGAGACTGAGGCTCGGTGTTGGAGACCGAGGCTCGGTCTGAGAGATCGAGGTAGTTGGCTAGTGGGACTAGGAAGAGTAGGCTCAGTTTGGAGACTGAGGCTCGGTGTTGGAGACCGAGGCTCGATCTGAGAGGTCGAGGTAGTTGATAGAGCAGTCTAGGAGATTGGGAGGCTAGTGGGACTAGGAGAATTATGTGATATCTTGATTGGTGACTTATGTGATTATCTGATTGTATGACTGATTATTTGAGCATATTTGTGTTTATGTTACAGACTCATGGATTCCGCCGGTACTGGCGATTCGGACACCACTGGACCTATACCTATCGTATCTGATGACCTCACATCCTTCGAGCACGAGGTGTACACATCTGACTATACCAGTACTGACGAGGATGATTTCCAGCCCTTTGCACTACCCGATGGTGCTGATGAGCTTGCAGATGACCCTCCCGCTGAGTACCTACCTCTAGTAGAGATTTCGGCTCCTATACCCTTAGCCGTTTATCCAGCATATGGTTTTCTTCTTGACGCCGAGGCTGATGGCGATATTGACCTGTTTGAGGATGAGATCCAGGGCGAGGCCCTTCTTCCTGCGGACGATCTTCTGATGATCGCTGACGTTCCAGCTGAGGATTCGCCAACACATTCTCCTGTCCCAGACTCCTTCGAGTCTGTGGCATCCGCACCTTCTCACACTTTGAGCGCACAGCACCTTGCGCATGATTCTGATCCTGACCAGGCATCCTCTGTTGCACCTATTCCCAGCTTTGCGTTTGACCATGATGACATAGAGGATTCTGATCCTATCTTTCCCCCGGGATACGACCCGGATCGTGATATCGAGTTTATACCTATGGATCAGCCCATGGAGGATCCAGCTGACCCAGTAGATCCTATCGACCCCGAGTTTGACTTCGAGATGGCTTTTGATGATCCCGAGCCTGTCGTCGCCCCTGAGCAGGCAGCCGCTCTAGACCCCATACTTGAGCATGACCCCGTACATGCTGGCATCCCTATTGAGCCTGTTATAGAAGACCCACCTGTTGATGATCTCCCCGTGGATGTTCCTTTGTTAGAGGGCGATCATGTCGTTCCTCTACCTGTTGTCGATATACCTGTTGACCATCCTGTTGAGCACATTGCACCTGTTCACCCTTTTGTTGCTCCCCCACCTGATCCCATTCCACTAGAGCCCGGGCATGCACTGTTCGCGGCACACATGGATCCACCAGATGACCATGCACAGCACGGTTGGATACCTGCTGATGAGGATGTTCCACCTTTTCCCCCTCAGATCCCTGTTACACGACGTGTTGATTTTTCTTTTCAGATTCCTCAGTTTGTACCTCCAGCGAGGCCTGGAGAGGGTTCTTCAGCCCATCCTATTGGGCATGTACCGATGTCTATCCCCTTCATGCCCCAGATGTCATTTGTTCCACCCTCTGTTGCTCCATTTCACGTGGCACCTTTTGACCCCACCAGTGAGCCGTTCCTTTGGGCACAAGGCTCTGCTATGCCACCTACTGACCCTTACCATTCTTTCCACAGGGGGTATACTATCGAGGACGTTTTGATGTCTTTTGTCGCCCAGCACGAGTCACACACACAGCGTATTCAGGAGCTTGAGAGAGCTCAGCTGTCGCCATGCCAGTGCCATGGTCAGACACACTCTCCTCTGCAGCCATTTCGACCCTTACCTCCAGATTATGCTACCCGTCTCTTTACACTAGAGCAGCAGGTTGCTTCTATCATTCGTACTCAGCGAGCCATGGAGGAGGACTGGCTCCAGTTACGTCGTTTGTTTTACGCCCACTTTCCCCCTCCTCCACCACCATCTGTGTAGAGCTCATCAGTGCTGTTTGGGTAGACGAGGATGAGAAGACGGCGATTGTTGGACTGCACAGCATTTTTGGAGACTACATTTGATCCTGACTTTTGTTGACATGTATTTGACGTATTTGACAGTGACATGATGTAGTTTTTGGACAGGGGTGATGTAGCCCCTAGTTGATTGATGATTGTATGACACAGGGATGTTGTGTGATTGGTATTTGTGATGTATTGATAACATGAGATGTTATGTGTCTTTACTATTACTATCGTTATATACGTACGCTACATTATGACCTGACCTACGTATTATAACATGGGAGCTTTACTATGGCCTGACCAACTTAAACCATCTTTTAGAAGATACCGCCAAGACGTGAGACACGCATGCCTACTAATGAGGCAGAACTACAACAAGTCATTGCTGCTGCCATAGCACAGTATGCAGCATCCCAGCCCGGAACGAGCGGAAGTATTAACCAAGGCAATAACAATCCACCTCATGGTAATACTAAGTCATTAAGACATACCGTGACCTAATTGGATATCTCTAGCAAGGATGCTAATGCCATTCATATGATATAACGTATGTGCAGGGTGCACCTTCAAGCAGTTTTTAGACTGCAAACCGGTCAACTTTGATGGCACTGGAGGTGCTGTCGCCTTTGTTCGTTGGGCTGAGAAAACCGAATCTGTTCTTCGCATGAGCAAGTGCGCGCTGGATCAGCAAGTCACCTATATCTCAGGGCTATTCTTGAATGGAGCCCTCTCTTGGTGGAATCTGCAAGAACAGACACTTGGCGAAGCTGCTGCCTATGCGCTGACCTGGACCGAACTGAAAGAACTTATGCGCAAAAAGTAATGTTCCCGCGCAGAAATCCAACGATTGGAGACCGAGTTCTGGCACTTGAAAATGGACGGTCCAAAGATAGCAGAATACGTTCAAAGGTTCCATGACTTATCGCATGTGGTACCCTACATGGTCACTCCTGAGTTCAAGAGAATTGAACATTTCATTTGGGGACTAGCTCCTCAAATCATAAGCATGGTAACCTCATCCAAGCCTGCGACCATTACTGAGGCGATTGATTTGAGCGTAGCTCTCACTGAGGAGGCTATTCGTTTGAATAAGTTTGATGAGATCAAGACGAAGAAGGCAGAGACTCATGTCGAGTCATCAGGAGGTAACAAACGGAAGTTCTCAAACTTCAAGCAGGGCGCCAGTGTGGCGGTTAAGAAAGGAGGATCAGACACGCCAGCTCAGGTTACAGCTGGTAGAGGGAAGAAAGGAAAAGGGTACATGGGCACCCAACCCAAGTGCAACGATTGCCAACGCCACCATTCTGGTCATTGTGGGCCAAAAGTATGCGAAGCATGTGGGAAACGTGGCCACTCGAAGGACACTTGTTGGGCCACTGCTGGTCAGGGAGGCCAGGGAGGATTTGGGAATAGGAATAATAATCGTGGTGGTAATCGCTCACAAGGAAACTATGGAGGTAACGAGAATCGAGGCAACAATGCTAACCAAGCGGGCACTGTGAATCGTAATCAGAGGAATGATCAAGCTGGTGGAAACGGGCAAAGACTTGGATGTTTTAACTGCGGTGATATCGGGCATTTTAAGAAGAACTGCCCAGAGTTAAACCAAGCCCATGGAAGAGTGTTCCAACTCGAAGCAAGGGAAGCGCGCCAGGACCCCAATGTCGTTACTGGTACGTTCCCTGTGAACCAACGCTATGCATCCGTTTTATTTGATACTGGTGCCGATTATAGCTTCGTGTCGTTAGAATTTAAGAATATGCTTGGTTTAGCCGCTAATAAGTTAAATATTCCGTACTCAATCGAATTGGCCAATGGGAAGTTAGTAGAAGCCAACGAAGTTATCAGAGGTTGTGTGATTGAATTGGGAGAACGTGAGTTTGCTTTAGATCTACTACCAGTCCAGTTGGGAAGCTTCGACGTGGTAGTAGGAATGGATTGGCTATCAGGCAACAAAGCTGAGATAGTTTGTCACGAAAAAGTTGTTCGTATCCCAACCGATGATGGTGAGACCATTGTTGTTCATGGAGAGAAGCGTGAGACGCCGTTGAGGATTATCAGCTGCTTGAAAGCAAGGAAGTGTTTGCAGAAAGGATGTGTTGCTTTTCTGGCACACATTGTGGATAAGAAGGCTGCTGAGCCAAGGATCGAAGACATCCCTGTCGTGAGGGAATATCCAGAAGTCTTCCCAGAAGACTTACCTGGACTGCCGCCTCTGAGGCAAGTAGAGTTTCACATCGACTTAGTTCCAGGCGCCACGCCTGTGGCTAAGGCACCCTATAGACTTGCTCCGTCTGAGATGCAGGAACTGTCAACACAACTTCAAGAGTTGTTAGACAAGGGTTTTATCCGACCAAGCTTCTCGCCTTGGGGAGCTCCGGTCCTGTTTGTCAAGAAGAAGGACGGTAGTTTTCGTATGTGTATCGACTACCGGGAGCTGAACAAGCTGACGATCAAGAATAGATACCCTCTGCCAAGGATCGATGTTCTGTTTGACCAACTGCAAGGCTCAAGTTTTTATTCAAAGATCGATCTTCGATCTGGATACCATCAGTTAAGGATACAAGAGGAAAGCATTCCAAAGACAGCCTTCAGAACTCGTTATGGGCACTACGAGTTCCTCGTTATGCCATTTGGTTTGACAAACGCACCTGCGGTGTTCATGGATCTAATGAATAGAGTTTGCAAGCCGTACTTGGACAAGTTCGTGATTGTGTTCATCGACGACATCTTGATTTATTCAAAGACGAAGGCTGAACACGAGCAGCACCTTAGAGCCATTCTAGAGCTGCTGAGGAAAGAACAGCTGTATGCCAAATTCTCTAAGTGCGAGTTTTGGCTACGAGAGGTGCAATTCCTTGGGCACGTGGTAAATGGAGATGGAATCCACGTGGATCCAACAAAGATCGAAGCGATCAAGGATTGAGAAACGCCAAAGACGCCAACCGAGATTCGGCAATTCCTAGGTTTGGCTGGCTATTATCGAAGATTCATTGAGAATTTTTCAAAGATCGCTCAACCCTTGACGCTCCTCACGCAGAAGGATAAGAAGTTTGATTGGGAAATCAAACAGGAGGAAGCCTTCCAGATACTGAAGGATAAGCTTTGTAACGCGCCAATCTTAGCTCTACCGGAAGGTACAGATGATTTTGTGGTATACTGCGACGCTTCGCGCCAAGGATTGGGTTGCGTGCTGATGCAACGCCAAAAGGTTATTGCTTACGCATCGCGTCAACTGAAAGTGCACGAAAAGAACTATACCACACATGATTTGGAGCTCGACGCAGTGGTTTTTGCACTAAAGATCTGGAGACACTACCTTTATGGTACAAAGTGTACAATTTTTACAGATCACAAGAGCCTGCAACACATATTCAACCAGAAGGAGCTGAATATGAGGCAAAGACGATGGGTTGAGTTGCTGAACGATTACGACTGCGAGATAAAGTATCATCCAGGGAAGGCGAATGTGGTCGCCGATGCCCTAAGTCGTAAAGAGAGAATCAAGCCCATAAGGGTTAGAGCTTTAGAAATGATTATACGAACCGATCTTTCCTTGCGCATTCGTGCCGCGCAGAAAGAAGCTCTCAAGGAAGGAAACCTTGAAGAAGAATATCTCCGTGGGATGGAGAAGCTTTTGGTACCAAACGAAGAAGGAACGTTATGTTTTGAGAAAAGGATTTGGGTTCCTCTGTTTGGTGATTTAAGGAAAGTTATTTTCAATGAAGCTCACAAATCGCGGTACTCTATCCATCCAGGAGCGGATAAGATGTACCAGGATCTCAAAGATTATTATTGGTGGCCTAGGATGAAAGGCGATGTTGCTGTTTACGTGAGCAAATGTTTAACGCGCGCTAAGGTTAAAGCGGAATACCAGAAGCCTTCAGGACTTCTGCAACAACCTGAGATTCCCAAGTGGAAATGGGAACAAATCTCCATGGATTTTATTACAAAATTGCCAAGAACGCCAAAAGGCCATGACACTATCTGGGTGATAGTGGATCGATTAACAAAGTCAGCACACTTCTTACCTATCAGAGAGAAGGATAATACGAGCAAATTGGCTGAAATTTACATAAGAGAGATCGTCGCACGCCATGGAGTACCTCTCTCAATCATCTCTGATAGAGACGGAAGGTTTGTGTCAAGAATATGGCAATCTTTCCAAGAAGCCTTTGGCTCACAATTGAATCTGAGCACTACGTTTCATCCGCAAACTGACGGCCAGAGCGAGCGAACGATACAGACTTTGGAAGACATGCTGAGAGCGTGTGTTATGGATTTGGGCGGTAGCTGGGATAAACATTTGCCTTTGGTCGAATTTTCATACAACAACAGCTACCACACCAGTATTGGTGTCGCGCCATTCGAAGCCCTTTACGGACGCAAGTGCCGATCACCTCTATGTTGGGCTGACGCAGGTGATAGGCAGCTTGCTGGTCCCGAAATCGTCCAAGAGACGACAGACAAGATTGCACAGATTCTTAAACGCATCGAAGCAGCTCGCCACAGAAAAAAGGCCTATGCGGATCCAAACAGGAAACATGTGGATTTCCAAGTTGGAGAAATGGTGTTATTGAAAGTCTCACCCTGGAAGGGGGTGGCACGCTTTGGGAAGCGTGGGAAGTTAAATCCGCGCTACATTGGTCCCTTCAGAATTCTGGAAAGAATAGGACTAGTAGCATACAAGTTGGACCTACCTGCTGAACTAAATGGTGTTCACGATACATTTCATGTATCCAATCTAAAGAAAAGTCCAACTCAAGTCACCGTTGCCATTCCCACCGACGAGATTCATGTTGACGACACGCTCCACTTCGTTGAAGAACCTGTTGAGGTCACGGATTGGAAAGTGAACAAGACCCGCCGGAGCAGTGTCAAACTCGTCAAAGTTCGTTGGAATGCCAGACATGGTCCTGAGTTCACCTGGGAGCGTGAGGACCGGATGAAAGAGAAATACCCCCACCTTTTTCCTAAGAACCCTGCATCTACAAGCAGAACTTAAATTTCGGGACGAAATTTATTTAACGGGGGGAGAATGTGACAACCCGCACTAAACCAGGTATCCGTACGACTTAATTAGTGATTAATTACTGCTTAATTACTGCTTAATTACTGTGCTTGTTTGAACTAGCTGATGAACTGCTACTTGATATCTGATACATGTACTTACTTGCATCATACTTGCTTGCTGTCACTACATTATTTACATACTGAACCTTAGTGACAAACATGATGCACAAAAAGCACAGTAGCACAATACATGGATAACCTATTAAACATGCTGATAAAGCCAGCATCAGGCAAACACTGCCTCCAAGGCCTATAAGAGCCTGAGATATTTTGCTACACTAGTGGTGAGTGTAGGGATACAAGGGTTGTGGAACTGCGTCTCTAGGAATAAGTCACTATGACTGGATGTGCCTAAAACGTACTCTAAGTACAAAACTCAGCACTTTACAAAATAATTCAACTTCTAGCTAACTAGTAAAGTGCCAAAACATGAGAAAAATATTACTAGACACTTTCCAAAGTGTCGGAAATAAGTTGTGTCACTAAAAAGGGTATTAACGACACTTTAAAGCTTTATTAAGCGCTTTAACGGATTACTATCCAACCGAACAACCGGACTTTACCCGGAACATGAAAATATTGTTATTTTCATTATTTTTCTTTTTCTGAGACGGTTAGGGTCCCCGTATACCCTAACACCCGCTTTAAAGCACTAAACACAACTAACCAAGTTAGCACTTAACTAACTTGTTTAACCTAACTAATTACCTAACCTCTAGTTGGATTCGAACTAGGTACCCCCCCCCCCTTTCCTAACCGTCCCCAACCATGGGGGACACACATTTGTACTTCATTGATTTGTTTAATCTTGTGTGTTTAGAATCAAGAAGACATAGCATCCATTGGTTAAAGCACTTGAAAATTATCTATAAGTTTAACACTAAACACATGAGAACTGTCATAACACAACATCACAATCACAACTCTCTCTCCCTCTCTCAAGGCTTACGGCCGAACACCCCACCATCCATCCATCCATCTTTCGATTTCATACAAGCCATTCCAAGATCATTCAAGCATCAAGGGTCTCGTATTAGGAAGCTTGGAGCAAACGGAACGCGAAGGACCTCTTTATCTAGCTTTTATCCACCTCATTTGCGCGTAGATTCTTCCCTAGCCTCGAGCTAGTGGTATGATGTTTAAATCTCTATCTTGAACTAATCTAAAGTGGTTAAAAGGATTTGTATTGGTTAAATCTCGTTAAAATGCAAAATGATGCACAAAAGTCTACTAAAAACACTTAAAATGGTGGTTAATAGCTTATATGTTGTGTAAATGATGTAGTGTTTGAAATGTGTGATTATTTAGACCCGATCTATGTTGTGGTAGCTCGGATCATCGTTTAACCCGGTTTGGTAAGATCATGGATCTTAACATAAGCTTGTTTTGAATGATACAAGGGTTAAAAGGTGAAACTCTACCACGCATGAAACATGAACTTGTGTAAAAATGTTTTACTTGTGTAAAAGTGTTTTAACTTGTACCATAGTGTTTAAAACTAGCAGATCTACGCATCTGCAAGTGGTATTTTCAAAGAACCACGTATCAAAGAAATCATGTATTTTAAAAGATGGATTTTATACTAACAAGCATGATTTTTATAAACCACAAGTGTGTAAACACTTGTGAAATGAAAAGATCCAACAAAATAACCGTTTGTGTAAAAGATGACGGGAAGTTGTAAAGATAGATTTTCTCTAAAAATGAGGTTTTTACAAGATCAAACTATATTATATGAAGATCTACTAAATTTACGGGGATGTACACCACAGTTTTGGGAAAACTACAAGTTCATGTAATTTTTGGCAATTTACACATATGTTGATTGTTGTTGTGATAAAAGTTGTTCTGATCAAATAAAGAAAATTGTTGAGTTGATTTGTTAAAGAAAATGATACGCTTGAAAGCGTGGCCACCTCCACCTCCAGTTACAGAGGAAACTCTGGCGAAATTTTTCTAAAACCTAACACTTAGAACTATTTACACTACAAGTGTTAGAATTATTTTTGACATGTTTTCGAAACATAAATTTCGCCATGACTTTATTTACTAAATATTCGGAGGTGGGATTTTCACAAAATTTAACGTGATAAATATATATATTTTTCACACACTGTTTATGATTATTTTGTGAAAATACATAAATATTGTTTTTAGAGTAAAAATAATATTTACGAACGTCAGCGAATCCAAAATAATACGAACGCTTTCACCATAAATATATAAGTTACACCGGTAATTATATTACCACTCGATTGTTAAAACGTAACTTACGCACTTACGGAAATATTTATGAACGCGTATTTTAACAACGTATTATTGGAGAAAAATTATGTGAAATGAAAATATAATATTTTTGAGAAAAATACTTATATTTTGGGAATTGGAAAATGTATATATATTAAGTGAGACTTAATGATATAATTTGAACGCACATGTATTGAATCCCCCATCCTTGGGAAGGAGATTAACTACCAAGTATATACAGAACGTAAACACGAAATAGTTGTCTAACTATTTCCCAAAGACTTAAACTATAAAGCTAAGGCACGGCCGTCCGTCTAATAGAATTAGCACTTGTAGGTCGTCGCACAGCTTTCTGATTTGGAGTACTTGGTAGAGACGCACCGACTGTGAGTTCATGTCCCCCTTTTCTCTAACTGTTTTCAGTTTTCTTAACTGCGGGGGTGAAATACATGTTACTTTGATTACAAGTACTTTATACACGGTATGGTTAGCGTAAGGAGGTTTACTACTTAGATCATGTGAGTGGGTAGGCAGAAACACCGAGGGACGTAAGCAGTAGATCTATCTGGGTGTAGCGAGCCCAACTCTAGGCCCAACAGAACGGACCTCTAAGAGGCCCAGCAGAACGGACCTTGAGTGACTTTGTACCCGACGCAAAATCTGCAAGGTTGAGTCTTCCTACTTGCACTTCACACATACTAATGGCCTTGCAAACCATTGGTGATCTCTTTTCCTTACACTGCTACATACCAGGGAACTTTTATACTTACAAGTGTTTTACATACTCACTTACACATGAACTCGCTCAACATTATTGTTGATTTTTCAACTTACATGTATTTCAGGAAATTAACAGGATCTGGCACGGTATGATGTGTTTTCCCGCTGCACATTGGTTTCCAAGGTCATCCCAGTTTAAGAAATGTGACTCTTTCCTGGACAAGTCACAAATCTTAAACTGCGTTTATTTCATGTTACTGTTTATGTTGTTCAAGACAATGTTTTGTGTCATGATGTTGTAAGTCTTTAAGACAATGGTATGTTACTCTGGTTTTAAAACTTAATCAAATGGATGATCTTGCATGATTTTATTTCATATAGCTTTGTTATGGTTAAGCTATGGTATTAAGAAGTCACACCAAAATTAACCACGCTTCCGCAAAGCCAGGGTGTGACAATATCTTGGTTTAGAAACAAACCCTAGTAGAAAATTTGATGAATTGTTGTCAAAACTAGGGATTTGGTAATACCCTATTATGTGCTAAGTGGGTTTTATGACAATAAGATGAACACTCGGATTAGAGTGTTAAATTGATGAAAATAGATTGTTATAATATAAGTTCTTGATGTAATTCATGAACACTAGACTTAGAGGTTTGATTGTTATATAAATCTTGGTGAAAATAACTAATTATAAACTAGTTACTAAATATGTGAAATTATGCACATTAGGTGTTTGTTAAAATGCCTAAATGAGAACTAAAGTATTGAAATTTAGAGTGAAAACGCGTATTCGAATGATATGGCAATTACGCGTGATATGAAGTGATAAGAGTTCTAAATACTATGTTGATTTAGACTTAAGATTGTAAACCATGCGATTGAAAGTAGTTAACTTTAGATAAGTTAAGTTAACTAATCATGAAGTCGAATAGTAGCTTCGGCATAGGAAATAAGTGAGGTGGAATAGTCGTGATTTTTATGACTAATTTAACCGCCTTGTAAATTACTGACAATAGTTTGACGCTTAAACGAGCTAGGTGGAGGCTTGGGAAAGAAGCGGTCAAATAAATCAAGTACAAGAAGGGAAGCGTAATTTGGATGCGAGGTAAGTAAAGCTTACGCCCCTTTTTATTATTTACAAATTACATGATTTTAAGTATAGTATATGAATGCTACTAAGTGGTTGGCATAGGATGTTCCGACACGATTCAATGAGAGTCGGAACGAGGGGAAAATGGTAAGAAATCATAAGTTATGGACAAAGGGGTAAAATGGTAAATTAGTCATGTAATGACTAACAAAAAAACGGTTTTAAGTAAAAGGAGTTCAAGGAAAACCGGGATAGGTTTAAAGGGGATGAAATGGTACTTAAATACCATCTCATACGGACAAATGGTCAATTAGACTAAATAGGTCAATTGGTGTGGGTAACGCCATTTGACAATCGCTTGTTGAGTTTTGTAATCACAGGAAATAACATCGGCTTGCGTTGCTTTAACTATAAAGATTTAAAGCAAAAGTTAAGTAAACGGGTCAATACTTTGACCCGAGCCAGGTACGTATAACTAAGCTTTTTGGTTAAACATACAATTTTGGTCAAAATATTTAGCGAAAGTCCTTCGTCGTGAAGTGAGGGACTAAAGTTGACCAAAACACCCTTGAAGGGTATATTGGGCAAACGACTCATAGAGGTCGTTTAAGAACTTGCATAAAGATTATAGAATCATTAGACATGAACAAAGGTCATAGGAATGCACATTCGCGGGTCAAATGCTCAAAAATGGTCATTTTCATAAAATGACCAACCGATGGGTAAAATTGGGAAAAAGGGTTTCATTATGATAAATCCACCACAAAATAGTTGTGGTGTAATATTTGTAGTTAATTAGATATGGAACTTTTGTAGCGACAAAAGAAAGGCACAAGTTCTAGACTAAAATGCATAAATACCCTTAACGGGTCAAAATATGCATTTAAGCGTAAACGAGATTTTGTTACTTAAGAAACCCGTGATTTGAGATTAATATAATAGGAGATATTGAAATAATGAATTTCATGAGTTTAACGATCAAATAAACTTGTTGGTGTGATAAAATTATGAACGGGTCAATATTTGGTAAAAAGGGTAGTAAGCCGAAGACTTAAAAGTCTGAAATTATGTTAATCTGGATGTCGGATTTTAACTCCATAAGATGGAGAAAAAAATTACGGACGCGTAGGAAAAAGAATCGGGTAAAACGGATTAAAAACGAGAGAGTTATGCTCGTTTCCGTGAAATCGGGTATTGCTGGGAATGTACAGCAACTGTTTAACAACATTCTCCTGAAAAGGGGGCTACGCGTCACGCGAGGCCACTTGGCGTCACGCGACGCCCCCTAACTCCGTTAAAATGTTATTTTTTTGTTTGTTGACCCATGGAACTTGTTTAAACTTATGGTTTAACTATCAAAACTAACTTCTAAGTTGGTTTTGATCATTGGTGAATGCCAAGAGTGCCCGGATGAAGATCAAGCTCGATGAGGAACCGGACACGATAAAGTTAAAAGCTTCCGCACGGCGTTTCGTCATCACTTTTAAACGACGAACTTATTTATATTATGTTGAAAACTTTTAAATTGTAAAAGATTTAGATTACTCGTATTTTCTAAGGATACTTAATCGTAATTACATGTTTATTTTCGTTATTTATACGAAAATCTTTAAATTAATAACAAGGGTGTTACAAGTTGGTAATCAGAGCCCAAGGTTAAAGAGTAAAGTGTGTTCGGTTCGAGGCTTGATCACAAAACCGGTAAGTACATGTATCTTAATAGTTTAGCAAGCTAAAGTGTTGTAAACAACACATAGGGCTATCGTGTGATACACGTTACCCCAATTGAAATGATTGATATAGTTGACGAAAATACGCGCGTTGACGCGTATAGTAGAAAAATCCTTGTATTATAATACGGGCGATTATTGAAGTTGATGTTACTAACTTTTGTGAATGTTTTAATTGAAGGACACTCGCGTTTGAAGACGACGAGAGTCAAGCGAATTGTGGATATGATGATGGAACAGTCCGAGATATGACAAGAAGAGCATGCTCATCAAGGACCTAAATCGCGTAATGGTCGCGAACAAGGCTAACGGCAAGAAAAGCCAGTTAGGGCAAGCATTTACCAGGTGCACGTTTAAATTATTGCATGAATATAAACATGCAACCAATACGTAGAAACTGATAGTTGCAGATTTAGATTGAAAACTTGGACAAACCTGAATAGAATACCTATCCAGGATATTGTTTCCAAGAGAAATAAACAGAGGTATTACTTACATAGGGCGTGATGTGAAAACTGTAAAATGGTCATGCGTGTCATGTGTTAATCGCTTACTCTGGCCAAGTAAGTAGTGGCATATGATACCATGAACTTCTTATAGCGGACACATTCACATCCGATGTAGTAAGGACGGGGTGAATGGGACAAATTAAAAAGCACCCAAATGAAACAAATGAACAAAATAGTTGAAAATAATGTAAACACATAGCCGGGTGACGGAAGCGTATTACATTAGGATAATGAGCCCGATAGAAGGGACAAGGATTAATGTAAATGATGATATAAATGAATGATCAAAAGAAAATTCACGAAAATAAGTCAACTTGGACGAAATGGCCATGGTGAACGAAATGGGCAAGTAAAACCAAAGTATAGATGATCCTCCGGGTCATAAAAACAAAGGTGTTGCCCACACGAAAAAGATAATCAAGGTTGTTAACTTTATTCGTAGTAAAGCAAAGATAACGATGATAATCGTCACTTATAATTAATAAGGCCGCCAATGGTGGTCAATTAAAGAATAAAAGACATGGTTGAATAAAAGCGACGGATTTCGCTTAGATGACCAAGCAAATCGAAATGAAGTCTTAATGCATACCGGAAGGGGTGCAATGATAACGATTTTGGTAAAATACCCGGTTGATGGGTAAGGAATTAAACACATGCGTAGACTGAGAAACAGGAACGCGTATGGAAAGTCAAAAGACTCGGGTTTTGGGTCATGACTAAAGGACGATAAGATAACTGCAAATAGAAATTTTGATAAATTACGCTCAACTATATTAAAGTTGAACGGGTCTAACAAAGACTGAAGTTTGACATTTATAAGTGATGAATTTTTCACACGAACAAGTCAAACAAAATTTAATAAAGGAAGACACTTGCTAAAGTAAGTAAGCGCGAATCGAATAAATAAAAGTGCGAAATATTAATAAACCTATGTAAAGGAGTTAAAGGCGTTAGAAACATTAAAATAAAAGAACCCGGGTAATGGGACGTAAAGAAGTATAAGTAAGAACCGGGTAACGGTAAGTGTAGGGCAAACCGACGTGTAATTGACGTTAGAAGTCAAGAAGTCGGAAAGATAATTCGAAAGAAAACAATGTAGCCTTAGACTATGGTCAACGTCAAACGAAATCCAAAAAGTAAAGGTGAATAATTCTAAAACATAAGAAGGGGTGCCTTAACGCCATATGCGTATATAAATGTATACACATTTGAATAAAGACTCGAATAAAAGATGATCTACGGGATCATCATAACCTACGGGATATTAATTAGAGCAAAGGTCTACGGGGCCAAAATGACCCACGGGTCATGAATTAAAGCAAACGGATCATAAGGGCCTCACCTCAAAGAGGTGAAAGCCTAAGGAAATAGCCTACGAGGTTAAGTGAAAGAACCTACGGGTCGATAGTGTGAGGTAAAGGAACTTGTTACAATTCCCCGTATAAAACTAAGATTGTAAAAGAATAAATTATGGACTGTCAATATCATGGTATGGATAATTGATAAAAGTTAAAGAAAAGATCCTAAAAAAAACTAAAACTTCGATTTTAGTAAGAAATAACGCTTTTACAAATATAAATTCTGATAGGAATTTGAATAGTAAGCATGAAAGGTTCAAGTCTTGACACTGATAGGTGCAAGACGATATATTCAAAAAGTGATATTTTCGAAAATGAAAGGTTGATACAAACTAAACATGATGTGACACAATCACGGTTAGGAAATGTAATGTGAAGTAAAATCACATTATAACCAAGCGAGCGGTAAAAAGTAACTGGACTAATAAGTCTAGTTAGTGAGACCGGTTAAGGTCAGCAATTCAAATCAAGAAAATTTGGTTTGCTTGTAAGCGGTGGATTTGGTATAACTGAACCGAATAAATAAATTTGAAAACAAAAGAAATTGTTGCTATAAGTGAAAGATTTCACTAAAGACCTTTAAACGGGTCAAAGTAACGGATTCATAAAGAATTCGATAGTATATGAAAGCGATGGATATCGCTAAGTTAACTAAACTAGTGGAAATAACGAGATTACGTTATTTCAAGTCGCATTGTGTTGTATGAGTTATGTAGACAATTAGTAACCAAAAAGATGTTACCATACTTTTCTAGTAATATTAACTATTGGATAAAAATATAATTAATGTTTAAAGGATTTCTCGGATCGAATATATGGAGTTAAATTCGATAAATTATGTAAGAAAAGGTTTCGGGGACGAAACCTCTTTAAGGGGGGTAGACTTGTAACACCCCAAAAACGGGTTTGGTAATCAAACCACGTTAATATTAATGACTAGGTAAAATACCATTGATGGTAAAATTTAACCCGGTGAATATTAGGACTTAAATAAATAATCCTAATATTTACTAAAAGGTGAATAAAAGCTTTTAAGGAAATAAAAAGGATAAAAGGCCCAAGTTAACGGGACCTAAAATAAACTTAGCCATAAATATTCCCGAACCCGCTAAGTTAACTAGGAATATTAAACCTAGTTAATAAGTGGGAATATTATTGAAAATAATTAGCTTGTGACCTAATTAATAACTAATAAAACACGAGGGACCAAAGCCGGGTAACTTGAAAATGGAATTATAAACTTAAAAAAAACACAACACACACACAAGTGTGTGTGTGCGTGCGTGGGTAAGGTCAGGAGAAAGCTCCCATGGAGCTCTAGCCCTAAATCCAACAAATCTCTCAAATTGAAGCTCAAATCAAACCCAAATCGTCTACATGATTACAAATTCATGATCACCTAGTCGTGGGGATTACAAGGTATGTTGAATTTTATGATTTGGTGATACTTTGAGATTATGATGAACAATCATAATCAAAATTCTGGAATGAATGTTGAATCTATAAGTGTTATTGTGATTATATCTTGGTTTAGAAACAAACCCTAGTAGAAAATTTGATGAATTGTTGTCAAAACTAGGGATTTGGTAATTACCCTATTATGTGCTAAGTGGGTTTTATGACAATAAGATGAACACTCGGATTAGAGTGTTAAATTGATGAAAATTGATTGTTATAATATAAGTTCTTGATGTAATTCATGAACACTAGACTTAGAGGTTTGATTGTTATATAAATCTTGGTGAAAATAACTAATTATAAACTAGTTACCAAATATGTGAAATTATGCACATTAGGTGTTTGTTAAAATGCCTAAATGAGAACTAAAGTTTTGAAATTTAGAGTGAAAACACGTATTCGAATGATATGGCAATTACGCGTGATATGAAGTGATAAGAGTTCTAAATACTATGTTGATTTAGACTTAAGGTTGTAAACCATGCGATTGAAAGTAGTTAACTTTAGATAAGTTAAGTTAACTAATCATGAAGTCGAATAGTAGCTTCGGCGTAGGAAATAAGTGAGGTGGAATAGTCGTGATTTTTATGACTAATTTAACCGCCTTGTAAATGATTGACAATAGTTTGACGCTTAAACGAGCTAGGTGGAGGCTTGGGAAAGAAGCGGTCAAATAAATCAAGTACAAGAAGGGAAGCGTAATTTGGATGCGAGGTAAGTAAAGCTTACGCCCCTTTTTATTATTTACAAATTACATGATTTCAAGTATAGTATATGAATGCTACTAAGTGGTTGGCATAGGATGTTCCGACACGATTCAATGAGAGTCGGAACGAGGGGAAAATGGTAAGAAATCATAAGTTATGGACAAAGGGGTAAAATGGTAAATTAGTCATGTAATGACTAACAAACAAAAACGGTTTTAAGTAAAACGAGTTCAAGGAAAACCGGGATAGGTTTAAAGGGGATGAAATGGTACTTAAATACCATCTCATACGGACAAATGGTCAATTAGACTAAATAGGTCAATTGGTGTGGGTAACGCCATTTAACAATAACATTTGACAATCGCTTGTTAAGTTTTGTAATCACAGGAAATAACATAAGCTTGCGTTGCTTTAACTATAAAGATTTAAAGCAAAAGTTAAGTAAACGGGTCAATACTTTGACCCGAGCCAGGTACGTATAACTAAGCTTTTTGGTTAAACATACAATTTTGGTCAAAATATTTAGCGAAAGTCCTTCGTCGTGAAGTGAGGGACTAAAGTTGACCAAAACACCCTTGAAGGGTATATTGGGCAAACGACTCATAGAGGTCGTTTAAGAACTTGCATAAAGATTATGGAATCATTAGACATGAACAAAGGTCATAGGAATGCACATTCGCAGGTCAAATGCTCAAAAATGGTCATTTTCGTAAAATGACCAACCGATGGGTAAAATTGGGAAAAAGGGGTTCATTATGATAAATCCACCACAAAATAGTTGTGGTGGAATATTTGTAGTTAATTAGATATGGAACTTTCGTAGCGACAAAAGAAAGGCACAAGTTCTAGACTAAAATGCATAAATACCCTTAACGGGTCAAAATATGCATTTAAGCGCAAACGGGATTTTGTTACTTAAGAAACCCGTGATTTGAGATTAATATAATAGGAGATATTGAAATAATGAATTTCATGAGTTTAACGATCAAATAAACTTGTTGGTGTGATAAAATTATGAACGGGTCAATATTTGGTAAAAAGGGTAGTAAGCCGAAGACTTAAAAGTCTGAAATTATGTTAATCCGGATGTCAGATTTTAACTCCATAAGATGGAGAAATAAATTACGGACGCGTAGGAAAAAGAATCGGGTAAAACGGATTAAAAACGAGAGATTTATTCTCGTTTCCGTGAAATCGGGTATTGCTGGGAATGTACAGCAACTGTTTAACAACATTCTGCTGAAAAGGGGGCTAGGCGTCACGCGACGCCCCTTGGCGTCACGCGACGCCCCCTAACTCCGTTAAAATGTTATTTTTTTGTTTGTTGACCCATGGAACTTGTTTAAACTTATGGTTTAACTATCAAAACTAACTTCTAAGTTGGTTTTGATCATAGGTGAATGCCAATGAGGAACCGAACACGATAAAGTTAAAAGCTTCCGCACGGCGTTTCGTCACCACTTTTAAACGATGAACTTATTTATATTATGTTGAAAACTTTTAAATTGTAAAAGATTTAGATCACTCGTATTTTCTAAGGATACTTAATCGTAATTACATGTTTATTTTCGTTATTTATACGAAAATCTTTAAATTAATAACAAGGGTGTTACAGTTGGCCAGATGCCCAAGCTTACCACATGTTGTGCATTGCTTATAAGCTTGCTGTGCAACATGATGACCATTGCAGCGAGCACAATGAGGTGCGGTACCAGCATACACTTTCTTCGCAGGTGGTTGAGCCGGTGGGTTCTGAGGGTTTTGAGCTGTTACTGCAAAATTCTGAGCACCCTTTCGCTTTTTTGACTTCTTCAACGACTCACCCTTCTTACCCTTACCCTTTTCCTTGACAGATTCGATCGACTTCTTCTTATCACCCTTGCAGGTAACTTTACCCTTCCGGACTTGCGACTCAGTCAGGGTAGCAGATAACTCGATCGCGTGACGAACAGTAGTAGGGTTAATGCCAGTCACAGTATCCTGTATGGAATCGGGTAAACCATCGATATACCTCTCTATTGCTTTCTCCAACGGGGTAACCATAGTAGGACACAAAAGACTGAGTTCCTCCAAACGATTCGTATACGCACGATGTTCTCCCCCATCTTGCTTTAGATCGTCAAACTCTCGTTCCAAAGCTCGAATTTCATGACGGGGACAAAACTATTTCACCATGAGAGCTCGAAGCTCTTCCCATGTTTGTGCCAATGCCACTTCGGCACCCCTTATCACGCATAACACCGTTCCACCATGTAAGAGCACGCTTCTCGAACACACTTGATGCAAATTCAACCTTACGCCCATTCAGACATTGCACATGTCTGAATGTGCTCTCGATACTTTCGAACCATTGAAGGAGCGCGGTTGCTCCTTGCGACCCAGAAAACATTAGCGGCTTAGCAGAATTGAAATTCTTGAAATTACACTGTGCATTGTTATTATTATTGTTGTTGTATAACTCGTGGATTTGGGTCACAACGCCTGGAAGCACAGCAGCCATTTGCTGAGAGACAAGGGCTGCGAGTTCTTCAGCAGTAAAGGATTGAGCATCACGTCGAGGAGGCATTGTCTAACAAGGAAATATGAGAAACGAGTGAGGTTGATAATTAGGAAAAACAAAAGAGGTATCGACAAAACACAAGGAAGGCGATCATTTGTTCATTACCTCGAACAAACAAACGACACACAGTGACTAATCAAAGTAAATGAATCAAAATAATGTATCGCGAAGACATGCTCGCCTATAACTGAACACTCACCCCAAGAGTTCCCAGGTAAGAGTGACTGGTCCGATTATGTGGATTTGTACGAACACTCTAGCCTTAGACAGAAAACTCAGGGTACAGGCATTTACTCTTCCACTTTGCACGTGTTCACATTATTTAGACCCAAACTTTGACGAGATTTTGAAAACTCAAATGGCACTAAGCCAAATATGAGTCAAACTGGAAGGGTTCAAAACCTAGTAATCAATCATCCTAGAACGGATGATTAATTTTCGAAGCAGATTCGAATTTGGGTTCTCATTGTGGTTATCAACTAAGGGTAGGTGACGGTTTTGTTTCAAAAATCTAAACGCAAATTCACTTGCGTTAGGGTCCTAAAAGTTATAGTCTAGGTCAAAGCATTACTAATAACCTAATTCCCTATAACCATTGGCTCTGATACCAACTCCTCTGTCACACCCCGACCACGTAAAACAACAAATCATGGCGAAAACGTCGGGGAGTGTTGCAATAGAATTATTGTTTCACAACCATGGAATACAAAAAGTTTCATTTTATTTATTCATTAAGTAATTTACATTGTTTTAACACAAAACAAACGAGTTACATATCGACTATCACTGTTATTACGTCACTAAGGCCTCGTCCAGATCCTATGTGACTCATGCATCCTAGTAATCAACATCAAGCAACATCACCTGAAACATATGTAAAATCAAAGTCAGCAAAGAAATGCTGGCGAGCACATAGGTTTTATAGGAGTGTCGGATTCATGGCTAGTTTACATGTTGCAATACCTTATTAAAAACCTTGTTTTGAAAAGAGTATAATATTGCAACGAAATTAACCAACTCAAATCAAGCGGGTTATAATTTATAAAATCTCGTAGCCATGATTCTTAACCCAAAAACATTTGTTTTAGTACACCAAATTGTAAAACATTTCATAATAACTCGTTTAATAAATCTCGTATGGTTTATATCCTTTCGAAAACATCATTATGTGACATCGTTTCAAAATCGTTTACCCAAGTGAACTAAATAACGCCACGGTATGTAATATGTTGAAAACACTTATATATAAGAAGTACCAGTGGCGTATCTACCATGTTTTTCACCGTATTACCCCCGTCACGTTATCTAAACACTTAACCAAAGACCAATCGTTTATTCAATTCGTTTAATCTTGTTCAAATCGTTTCCAAATCGTTAACTCGTTTAAATCGTTTAACTCGTTTAAGTCGTTTAAATCATCCTCGTTTTAATTGTGAAAACTATTTATGGTCATCTCGCTAATAACATTCAAACCTTCGTGACTCGACTATCTCGCTTCTCGCATTAACAAACCACCAAAGGGTAAGTTAATAATCTGATTCAGTCGTTACCCACCTAACCCATACATAACCATGGGTGTAGTACGATAACGGGATTTGTCAGACCCTATGGTACCATAACCTAATACTGGTCGGCTTGATCAATGCTAATGAATGTCATTCGTTATGTAACTACAACCAACAAGTTCGTTCACTTTATCGAAATCGTTATTAGTTTAGTATAAACCATCTTAATCGTTTTTGAAACCATCGTTTAAACCTCGAAAATCGTTTTGATACATATGAATCACCCCAAAACAATCGAAAACAGTAAAATAGGGGAACTATGTACTCACTTGAAGTGCAAAGTATCCTCAATCAATAGAACTTCAACAAACTCAAGTAAACCAGAGAAATCAAGCAGCACCTAGTAATCGAATCACTAGTCAAACAATAGACGCCTAAATCGGAAGATCGGACAGGATGAGGTCTTGTAAACCAAATGACTGTTGGAACTCATGTGATATGGTTTAACAAAGCCTACATCCTAAATCGGAACCTAACCTAAGTGCTTTCGACCCGTCACGACCCATTAAGGTAGTTTACGCTACTTTAACGCGTCGTGCACGCAAATGCGCGTTCCAGGCGTCTAACTAGTCCTATGACAAGTATTATATTCCTAAACATGTTTAAATATGTTACATAATCAGTTACGTGACAAAATTTTATGTTACATATGCTTAATTACCAATTATGCATGAAAAGGGCATTTTGGTCATTTACCTAAGGCATATAAACTACCTATCATACAACTAATTATGTCGCACCCCAACCGATGGCGGAAACATCGGGGCATGGCACTGAGCGAAACAGATTTTCCAGAAGTTTCCATAACAATTACCATTACCAATCAATATAAAATAACATGTCCCATACCATGTCTCAAAAGGTAAACAAATTATTACAGACAAAATCTAGGCAAATAGTCTATTCCGACAAGTCATATTTAAATAGAGAAATTGTTTATCTGCTTCTAGAGACCCTTGATTCAATTAGTACAGACAACTATTTGTTGGCCTCTAGAGCCTTATTCTAGCTTCGATTTCCTAGCAGGTGTGCATCCTAAGCACCTGTCTCATACGTTAAAATAAAGTCAATACATATAATGTAAAGGTGAGCATAGAAGTTTGATAATAGCATAT
Organism: Helianthus tuberosus; assembly: GCA_030545235.1. Classification (NCBI taxonomy): domain Eukaryota; kingdom Viridiplantae; phylum Streptophyta; class Magnoliopsida; order Asterales; family Asteraceae; genus Helianthus; species Helianthus tuberosus. Next base: position 20,611,799 of record CM060420.1, on the reverse strand, counting down.
AGAGTTCGAATTTCATTTACGCATAACCAGCATGTACATATAGAGAAATGAAGCACGTTAGTTATCGACATAGATCCATCGATACCAATGACTGCGGGTTGACTGCCAGTGGCAGTTCGTAATACATGATTACCACTGTAACCCATGCAAGTAATTGTCCTTAACAACCCCTGCGAACAGGTGCTGAGTCCAAACTATAGTACTATCGTTGCTAAGGCAGGTAGACAACATTCCATGTGTAAACATAACAAACAACCATTCATAAGCCACGTATAACATGCATTAACGGTTAGCGTTCAAATAGTATTGAGTAGTGTGTTTGTTGTGTTTTGAATAGTTGTAACGTATGTAACACCCAAAAGTGCATAAAGCAAAAAGGGAACGAGTATACTCACAGCGATGAATGGATTGAAGGGAGCGCTTAGCGAGTAGGGTTACCTGAATAGTTTGATAGCATAATGATAAGTGGCATGTATAACGATGTAATGTGTCAGTGGCTCGGACAGCAGTTCGGTCGGATGGTAATCCGATCAGACGGCTTGTTCATGCGGATAACAATCCGTTCGGATGCTCATCCGGTCGGACAGGTTGTCCGGTCGGATGACTATTCGAGTGGATTGTTTCTTCCTTTGATGTGTTTGTGTATGATGGATTGTCCTTTGAAGTTTTCGTTGTAGCATTTTGAAAACATTGAAGTATCTCTATCCTTCAAGTCGGTCGATCGGACGGTCAGTCGTGCGGATGACTCCGGTCGGACGGCGACTCTAGTGATAGGGTTACTTAGTGGGAACAAATTCACAGCAGGAGTGTCACTCGGTCGGATGTCCATTCGACCGGGTGGCAACCCTGTTAATGAACATGTTGAAAATTGTTTAAGTCTTTAAAGACCTAGTATCTTATGATCCGAAGAGTAATCCGGTCGGATGGTAGTCCGGTCGGACGGCAATTCATTCAATACTCAAACTTCAGATAAAGTTGATTAAGTGTGGGACCCAAGGTGTGATCCGTTCGGATGGCAATCCGTTCGGGTGGCTTATCCGCTCGGACAGTAGTCCGATTGGATAGCACTCCGTCTCAGTTACTCCGTCCGTCTTACACTTGGTCGTTTCGTTTGTTTGTAGTTTTATAGAGACGTTTTGACATTGTGTTAACCAACAGAATCCCATCTTGACCCCAGTGACCTGATCGACCAGGAATCACCCTAGTTCGGCCAGTTAACCGGTTCAAGATGGGGGTTCTTGTTTAACCCGAAGTCTGTAGTCTCGTGAGTAGAATCCAGATCTCGAGCTAGCACAACACTAAGAGTAAGCAGGAGACTAGAACAAGACCCGATTCTAACGGTTTTGAGTGCATTGAGTGTAAAAGTGTTGAAAGAAAGTTAGAAACCATCTTTCAATCATTTTTCACCGTGAAAGTGTTTAGATCTATGAAAGATCTTTGTGTATTTGTGTGGGAATCGGTTAGATCTAAGTTGTTCTTGGTGGATTGAAGCCAAAATATAAAGTTCTTCAAGAACTCATGATGACATCATCCTAGAACACCTCAAATTCGGTGATTTCACGGTTAAAAGTTAAGATTCAAAAGATAGAAAGGTGTAGGAGTGCGTGTAGATCAAGAAAGTACAAGATTTAGGGCGAGATCTTACCGGAATCGAGAGAAATCGAAGAAAAGGTGAGGAACACGAGCTTCTCGGTCAGAGAGTTTCCAAAAGTAGAAAGATTAAGAGTGACATGGGTATTTTTAGGATTCCAAAAGAGGTAAGTGTGGGTCGGTCGGATGGTACCCCACCCGGATGACTATCCGGTCGGATGTCATCTCGGTCGGATGGCATCTTGACACCATGACCAAGTGGCAGCCCGGTCGGATGGCTATCCGGCCGGATGGCACTTGGTTCGTGTGTTCGACGCGACGATTTTTGCTGATTCGATTTCGATTGTTAGTGATGCGAATGCGATGGAGTTTCCTATTCAAATTACTTTTAATCCCATCCACTCATATCTCGCACTATCCCTTCTCCACTAATTATCATAGTTCGATTGTAATTCGAGTTCGATGTCGATTGAGTTCGATTGCATTTCGAGTTCGATTGTGTTTCGATTGAATACCGCACATAACATAAATGATCATGCACAAGTAACACATAAGGCACACACACACGTATAACAATAACTTCGAGTTGCGATTTGATGTCGATTCAATTAGCATAGTTTGATTATCGCTTAGTTAACTTTATCGCATTGTTACTTCCTATAGTTCACAGTCGTAAGTCGATTAGATTGCGAACAACATACGTCGATTATTGTAATTATTGACACTTACTTCACATAATACAACTAAAATATACATACAAAAGAAATCTACTACAAGTCAAGTCGCGCGAAATCGGTCGTTGACTTTGACCTTGACTTTGACTTTGACTTCTCGAAAACACGGGGTGTTACAGCCTCCCCTTGTTTAGGGAATTTCGTCCCGAAATTAGGCTAAAAGTTGTACAACACCATGAATCACTTTTCTCTCTCTAGACTTTCTCCTTAAATAACTGCGGGTACTTCGCCTTCATGTTGCTTTCGAGTTCCCAAGTGAACTCTGCGCCTCGTTTGCCTTCCCATCGGACTTTCACAATAGGAATGCGAGAACGTCTGAGTTGCTTAGTTTGGCGGTCCATAATTTCGACAGGCTTTTCCACGAAGTGTAATGTTTCGTTCACCTGAAGGTCATCGAGTGGAACATGTAAGTCGTGGTCGGCCAGGCACTTTCGGAGGTTTGACACGTGGAAAGTCGGGTGGACATTACTAAGTTCCTCCGGTAGTTCGAGTCTGTAGGCGACTTTTTTGATCCTTTCCAGAATCTTAAAAGGTCCAACATATCGAGGCGCGAGCTTTTCTTTCTTGCCGAATTGGACCACACCCTTCCAAGGTGATACCTTTAGGAGTACGTAGTCACTAACGTCAAATTCAAGGGGCTTGCGTCGTCTATCAGCATAACTTTTCTGTCGATTCCGAGCTTTTACCAGGTTGTCTCAAATTTGGAAAAATTTTTCAGTCGTTTCTTGTAATAGCTCAGGACCGGTTATTGGGAGTGACCGATCTCGTGCCACACAATAGGCGATCGACATCTTCTTCCGTATAAAGCCTCGAATGGTGCCATTTGAATGCTGGAATGATTGCTGTTGTTATACGAGAATTCGACTAATGGCAGGTATTTATCCCAATTACCACCGAAGTCTATGACACACGAACGTAGCATGTCTTCAAGAGTACGGATCGTTCTTTCAATCTGACCGTTGGTTTGAGGGTGGAAAGCGGTACTTAGATTGAGCGATGTACCGAGTGCCATTTGAAACGTTTCCCACAGTCGCGAGGTAAACTGAGCATCACGATTAGAGATGATGTCGCGAGGCGTCCCATGATTACAAATGATCTCGTCGGTGTAGATTCGGGCTAATCGTTCTACCTTGTAGTCTTCCCGTATTGGCAAAAAGTGAGCTGATTTAGTCAAACGGTCATCCACAACCCAAATGCTGTCGTGACCTGATGACGTGTGCGGAAGCTTTGTTATAAAGTCAATAGCTATACTCTCCCACTTCTACATAGGGATCGGTGGTTATTCGAGTAAGCCAGAGGGTCTTTGATGTTCAGCCTTGACTCTTGCACAGGTCAGGCATTTTCCAACATAGAGGGCAATATCCCTTTTCATGCCCGGCCACCAGTACTTATAGCGAAGATCCTAGTACATTTTGTCGGCATCGGGATGAATAGAATACCGGGATTTGTGGGTTTCGTCCATCAGAATCTGTCGTAAATCGGTCCGTTTAGGGATCCAAATTCGGTCCAGAAAGTGGAATATCCCATTCGACTTGCTCACAAGCTGGGCTCCATCGTGGTAGATTCTTTCCTTCTTCAGGTTGTGTTCGTTAATACATGCATGTTGAGCTTCGCGGATGAGGGTTTCGAGATCATGTTGGGCTTGAACATTACGAGTGCTAAGCAAATAGCTCCGTCTGCTGAGTCTGTCGGTAACAACATTTGCTTTGCCTTGGTGATAACGAATCTCACAGTCGTAATCGTTGAGAAGTTCTACCCATCGGCGTTGACGCATATTAAGTTCCTTCTGATTAAAGATATGTTGTAGGCTCCTATGATCGGTGAAGATCGTACACTTGGTACCATACAGGTAGTGTCGCCAAATCTTTAACACAAAAACAACTGCGCCTAGCTCGAGATCATGGGTTGTATAGTTCTTCTCGTGGATTTTGAGCTGACGAGACGCGTAAGCTATAACCTTGTCCCACTGTATAAGGACATAACCGAGACCGAGGTTGGAAGCATCACAGTAGACAATGAAATCGTCATTTCCGTCGGGCAATATGAGAACATGAGCATTGCAAAGCATGTGCTTGAGGGTTCAAAAGGCAGACTCTTGTTCAGTTCCCCAAACAAAAGGCTTGTCTTTATGCGTGAGAGCGGTAAGCGGCACAGCGATCTTTGAGAATCCTTCGATAAATCGTCGATAATAGCCCGCTAGTCTGAGAAAAGAACAGACTTCAGATGGGTTCTTAGGTGTAATCAAACTCTTAACGGCTTCAATCTTCGCAGGATCGACATGAATACCTTGACTATTTACGATGTGACCCAGGAACTGAACTTCCTCCAACCAGAATTCACACTTGGAGAACTTGGCATAGAGTTGGTTCCCCTGGAGTAGGTCGAGAACCAAACGTAGATGTTGCGCATGTTCGGTTTTCGATTTGGAATAGATCAAGACATCGTCGATGAATACGATGATGAAACGGTCGAGGTATGGTTTACACACGCGATTCATCAGATCCATGAAAACTGTGGGTGCGTTGGTTAAACCAAAGGGCATAACAACGAATTCGTAGTGGCCGTATCGAGTGCGAAACGCGGTTTTGGGTATATCCTCCTCTTGAATGCGTAGTTGGTGATAACCTGAGCGTAGATCGATCTTCGAGAAGCACGTAGCACCTTGTAGCTGATCAAACAAATCGTCGATGCGGGGTAGGGGATAGCGGTTCTTGATAGTTAACTTATTCAATTCCCGATAGTCGATGCACATCCAGAACGACCCATCCTTCTTTTTGACGAAAAGGACTGGCGCGCCCCAAGGAGAGGTGCTCGGGCGAATGAAGCCTTTCTCAAGTAATTCCTGGAGTTGGTTTGAAAGTTCACGCATTTCGGACGGCGCGAGTCGGTAAGGTGCTTTGGCAATAGGGTTGGCTCCAGGAATGAGGTAGATACGAAAGTCGATATCACGACTTGGCAGTAGCCCGGGAAGCTCCTCTGGAAAAACATTAGGAAATTCTCGAACCACAGGAACGTCTTTCACTTCCTTCTTCTCTTTCTTTTCCTTCTCCGCTACTACAATGTTAGCCAAGAAAGCTCTGTATTCCTTGCGGAGATACTTGCTAGCTTGGACACACGACATGAGCTTGAGACCTTTCGAAGTAGTTTCACCGTAAACGCACAATAGATCACCATTCGCGAGCGAGAATCGAATCATCTTGTCAAAGCACACAACTTCAGCATGGTTTTCGCGAAGAAAGTCCATGCCTACTATGACATCAAAACTTCCGAGTTGCGTCGGAATAAGGTCGATTGGGAAGATGTGATTGTTGAGCTCAAGGGTACAATCACGAAGTACAGAATTTACGGCGACGGTTCTTCCGGTAGCGACTTCAACATCAAACGTCGAGGAGAGTTGGGAGCGCTTACGACTAAGGAGCTTTTCGAATTCGAACAACACAAAGCAATTATCGGCTCCAGTATCAAATAAACACGAAGCATAAATACCATTCACAAGGAACGTACCATTGACCACGTTGTTGTCGGCTTGGGCTTGACGCACGTTGATGTTGAAAGTTCGTGCGCATGCTGCTTGTTGCTGTTGCTGCTGGTGTTGCTGCTGCTGCTGGGGCTCTTGCTTCACAACCCTGTTTGGGCACATGTTGGCGAAATGGTTAGGATCGCCACATGCGAAGCAGGCTCTGGCGTTGACCGCGGGTGTCGGAGGAGCTTGTTGACCCTGAGGGGCGGTGAGTAGAGCTTGATGAGCAGGAGCTTGTCGAGCATGGCAGTTGGTAGTGAAATGGCCGTACATATTGCAATGAGCACAGAACCGATAAGCGATGATAGTCGGGTGGTGGTAGGTACAAGTAGGGCAAAGCGGGTGTGGCCTAGTGTATGCACGCTTAGAAGGCGGTGCATTTGCCACAGGCGCTGCTACTTGACGCTGTTGGGCTGGTACAGCTTGTATCGGTGCAGCAGTGATCGCACAGTTCTTATTACAGGAGTTGTTCTTTCTCTTGTTCTTCCTCTTGTTGCTCGATGAGGTGGTGGTTTCAGCAGTTGGTGCGGCGGTAGTAGCTTGATGCAGGTGCTTTGGAGTTTTATCCCAGACACCAGCCTTGACCCGCTTGTCGTTGATTTTAGTGGCCAGTAGATAAGTCTCTTCGATCGTCTTAGTCTTAGCCGCTTGCACGAAATCTGCAACATAGTCATGCAGGGCCCGGATATACTTCTTGATTGCCATGTCTGAGGTCTTGACTTGGTCAGGGCAGATGATGCTGAGCTGTTTGAAGCGAGCAGTGAGAGCAGCATTTTCACCTTCCTTCTGCTTTATGTGCCATAATTCATCTTCTAACTTTTGGCGCTCCTGAGGAGGGCAGAATTCTTCCAGCATGACCTCCTTGAGTTCATCCCACGACAAACCATAGGATGCATCGTTTCCCCGCTTATTTCTCTTAGCCGTCCACCAGTCTAATGTGCGGGACTGGAAGACGCCAGTAGAATTCAGAGTGCGGAGGTCGTCGGGGAAACCGCTCTGTCGCAGAGTGACCTCAGTGGAATCAAACCATTGGAACAATGTTGTAGGGCCTTCCTCGCCAGTGAATTCCTTTGGCCCACAAGACTTGAACTGCTTGAAGTTGAAGGGAGCTTTGGTAGTAGCTTTAGGAGCTTCGATTCTCGACTCCTCAGATGATTTGCTGACGTTCTCGTAGACGTCACTCACAGCTTTTGCTACTTGTTTAGCGATGATAGCAGCAAGACGTTTGTCTCCCTTTTCTTGATGAGAAAGTGGTGTGTGACGGGATCCAGATGACATTGTCTGCAATAGACATCGTCACAGGACTCAACACATCATAATCGAATCTCACCTCGCACGTCTACTACTTACTAAAGCCTAGGAACACGCAATGTAACACGTATCACATAAACACATAGGCACATAATCACATAAACACCAAAAGCACATAAGCACGTCGAGCACAGAATCACAGAAGCACCTAATCATTTAGTTACAAGAGGCAGTCAGAATACAGAAACCTATCATTCACAGTTCGCGAGCGTTCGAATATAGCGATCGCGTTTAATATATTGAGTCGGGTAGTATAAGCATATAACGTAGCATAAAGTCATCCATAGCTCGGTGATTTGTTAACGAGCAGTAGTGTGTTGTGTGACTATCGGAAAAAAGGCGTTAGATCGAAACCAGTAGTACCTCAAAACGCTAACAAATAAACATAAACCACATAAATCACATAAAATCGACGAATCATCAGAGTCAGCAGTTGCGGGCTCAGAATTGAAACACATGAAAATCAAGAAATAGATCGTCTGAGGCTATTAGACATCGACTAACCAAAGTGGTTCGACTATTCACAAGGACTTGTTGTGCACATTTGACCAACCGGGCAGTACCTTTGCCTCGATTCTTGGGCGTTGGGCACGCATCCCGTTAGTCATATCATGACTTCAGGTCGTTGGAGTCCGTCGAGGCTTTGGTGAGAGTTTTGTAAAATGGGCGGAACAAGTCATCAAGGTTAGGGTTTCACCCCTAGCTTAACAACTTCGCTCCTGTTTTGATAAAATAGAGGAGATTATTCATCAAAATACGGATTTCACTCCTAATTTGGCATAATTCTCCTCGTTTGTAGATAAAATACGGGTTGATTGAGCAACTTTAGTTGAGAGTTTGCGGTTTTCACACCTATCCTTGACTTAGTTGCTCCTTCATAGTTGAAAATTCGAGTGCAGTGATAGTGTAGCATAAGCGAGAATAGCGAGAGATAGCAGTAAGCTCATACATAATCCCTAACGGATATGCACAAGTCGGTCTTGTTGGTTCCTAACTATAGACTAGGTCTCTAAGACATCGACCCGGACTAGGTCGTGCCTTGCCTAATTCCCTATAGTTATGGCTCTGATAACAATCTGTCACACCCCAACCGATGGCGGAAACATCGGGGCATGGCACTGAGCGAAACAGATTGTCTAGAAGTTTCCATAACAATTATCATTACCAATCAATTTAAAATAACATGTCCCATACCATGTCTCAAAAGGTAAACAAATTATTACAGACAAAATCTAGGCAAATAGTCTATTCCGACAACTCAGATTTAAATAGAGCAATTGTTTATCTGCTTCTAGATACACTTGATTCAATTAGTACAGACAACTATTTGTTGGCCTCTAGAGCCTTATTCTAGCTTCGATTTCCTAGCAGGTGTGCATCCTAAACACCTGTCACATACGTTAAAATAAAGTCAATACATATAATGTAAAGGTGAGCATACAAGTTTGATAATAGCATATAGAGTTCGAATTTCGTTTACGCATAACCAGCACGTACACATAGAGAAATGAAGCACGTTAGTTATCGACATAGATCTATCGATACCAATGACTGCGGTTTGACTGCCAGAGGCAGTTCGCAATACATGATTACCACCGTAATCCATGCAAGTAATTGTCCTTAACAACCCCTGCGAACAGGTGCTGAGTCCAAACTATAGTACTATCGTTGCTAAGGCAGGTAGACAGCATTCCATGTGTAAACATAACAAACAAGCATTCATAAGCCACGTATAACATGCATTAATGGTTAGCGTTCAAATAGTATTGAGTAGTGTGTTTGTTGTGTTTTGAATAGTTGTAACGTATGTAACACCCAAAAGTGCATAAAGCAAAAAGGGATCGATTATACTCACAGCGATGAATGGATTGAAGGGAGCGCTTAGCGAGTAGGGTTAGCCTGAATAGTTTGATAGCATAACGATAAGTGGCGCGTAAAACGATGTAATGTGTCAGTGGCTCAGACAGCAGTTCGGTTGGACGGTAATCCGATCAGACGGCTTGTTCGTGCGGATGACAATCCGTTCGGATGGTCATCCGGTCGGACAGGTTGTCCGGTTGGATGACTATTCGAGTGGATTGTTTCTTCCTTTGATGTGTTTGTGTATGATGGCTTGTCCTTTGAAGTTTTCGTTGTAGCATTTTGAAAACATTGAAGTATCTCTATCCTTCAAGTCGGTCGATCGGGCGGTCAGTCGTGCGGATGACAATCCATTCGGATGGTCATCCGGTCAGACGGACGGCGACTCTAGTGGTAGGGTTACTTAGTGGGAACAAATTCACAGCCGGAGTGTCACTCGGTCGGATGTCCATTCGACCGGGTGGCAACCCTGTTAATGAACATGTTGAAAATTGTTTAAGTCTTTAAAGTCCTAGTATCTCATGATCCAAAGAGTAATCCGGTCGGATGGTAGTCTGGTCGGACGACAATTCGTTCAATACTCAAACTTCAGATAAAGTTGATTAAGTGTGGGACCCAAGGTGTGATCCGTTCGGATGGCAATCCGTTCGGGTGGCTTATCCGCTCGGACAGTAGTTCGGTCGGATAGCACTCCGTCTCGGTTGCTCCGTCCGTCTTACACTTGGTCGTTTCGTTTGTTTGTAGTTTTATCGAGACGTTTTGACATTGTGTTAACCAACATAATCCCATCTTGACCCCAGTGACCTGATCGACTAGGAATCACCCTAGTTCGGCCAGTTAACCAGTTCAAGACGGTGGTTCTTGTTTAACCCGAAGTCTGTGGTCTCGTGAGTAGAATCCAGATATCGAGCTAGCACAACACTAAGAGTAAGCAGGAGTCTAGAACAAGACCCGATTCTATCGGTTTTAAATGCGTTGAGTGTAAAAGAGTTGAAAGAAAGTTAGAAACCATCTTTCAATCCTTTTTCACTGTGAAAGTGTTTAGATCTATGAAAGATCTTTGTGTATTTGTGTGGGAATCGGTTTGATCTAAGTTGTTCTTGGTGGATTGAAGCCAAAATATAAAGTTCTTCAAGAACTCATGATGACATCATCCTAGAACACCTCAAATCTGGTGATTTCACGGTTAAAAGTAAAGATTCAAAAGATAGAAAGGTATAGGAGTGCATGTAGATCAAGAAAGTACAAGATTTAGGGTGAGATCTTACTGGAATCGAGAGAAATCGAAGAAAAGGTGAGGAACACGAGCTGGTCGGTCAGAGAGTTTCCAAAAGTAGAAAATTTGAGAGTGACATGGGTATTTATAGGATTCCAAAAGAGGTAAGTGTGGGTCGGTCGGATGGTACCCCGCCCGGATGACTATCCGGTCGGATGTCATCTAGGTCGGATCGCATCTTGACACCATGACCAAGTGGCAGCCCGGTCGGATGGCTATCCGGCCGGATGGCACTAGGTTCGTGTGTTCGACGCGACGATTTTTGCTGATTCGATTTCGATTGCTAGTGATGCAAACGTGATGGAGTTTCCTATTCAAATTACTTTTAATCCCAACCACTCATATCTCGCACTATCCCTTCTCCACTAATTATCATAGTTCGATTGTAATTCGAGTTCGATGTCGATTGAGTTCGATTGCATTTCGAGTTCGATTGCATTTCGATTGAATACCACACATAACATAAATGATCATGCACAAGTAACACATAAGGCACACACACACGTATAACAATAACTTCGAGTTGCGATTTGATGTCAATTCGATTAGCATAGTTTGATTATCGCTTAGTTAACTTTATCGCATTGTTACTTCCTATAGTTCACAGTCGTAAGTCGATTAGATTGCGAGCAACATACATCGATTATTGTAATTATTGACACTTACTCCACATAATACAACTAAAATTAACATACAAAAGAAATCTACTACAAGTCAAGTCGCGCGAAATCGGTAGTTGAATTTGACCTTGACTTTGACTTTGACTTCTCGAAAACACGGGGTGTTACAAATTAAGCCTAAGTGACCATAAGGTATAACCTCGGAAGGTTATTCCCTATACAACTATGGTCACTAAATATGTTTGGTCGGATCCTAATGATCAACCAAACGGGTCAAGTTCGAAAGTCTAAGCGGGAGTTTAGTCCGCTTGACTTACGACTCTACACAAGCAGTAAACTAAAAGTGACGAGCTAAACATGCTAAAACATGTTTAGTTAAGTTAGAAAACAGGTTTTGGTATCAAAGCAAACGGTTTTGATACCCAAGAGTAGTTTGGTTACAAAATACACACAAATGCGCATTTTGGCCGAAACTACGACTCGTCACTGAGCCTAGATAACATGGTAATCAGTAGGTATAGTCACTAGGGACTATAACCATCGTGATTACGCTCACGTTATGAAGTTCAAACGAACTTCATATTGACCATAAACTGGTCAATGCAGAAAGTCAAACGCAGTTTGACTTTTAAGCTAAAAACGCATAAAAAGAACGAAAGAGGACTTACAAAGGGTCCAAGCAAATCTTGATCCAAGTAGCTCAGGTATGAAGCAAAAGCTTCAACTTAGAGCATCTTAGATCAGAATTGAGTGAGAATGAAGTGAAGTGGGGTGGGCTATTTATAGGAAAACTAGAACCGTTAGGATCATTTCTCGATTCCCGTGCTTCAATCTCAACCATCCACTTGGGCACACTGATTTCTAAAACCATGGGAGCCCCTAAACCAGCCCATAGGAACCACAAAACCATTTGCAAGACTTGGGAACAGCTGGATCAAGTTGGAACACAATTCTGCTATGCTGGTGATGGCTTATAGACCGTAAGCCCATCCCTATACGGTCCGTAAGGACCTTGCAGGTCAGCAAGTTTCAAAAATGGCAGATTTAGTCCCTGAAGCCCCAAAACTTAGTTTTCGATGCATTTTTTACACGTTTAAGCCCCGTTAACCCCATTTCAAAGCTCTAATATGAAGTTAAAGTATAGGAAACTTAAACTGTGCTAAAAAATAGCTTGGGTGTCAGTTCATTTGGTCGTACGGTTGCGTTGTTCGGTTAATTACGACGGAAGTCGTAACGGACGCAAAAACGATCCAAATTAAGCGACGAATGGAATTTTATCAAGCCAATCACTAAAATAAAATATTTTAATGATTACATAAATTTTTGGAAGTCCGGATTTATTCAGAACGTAAGATATGCGCGAAAATGCAAACTTGTGCACTTTTTGACGCTTTTAGTCCCTATTGATCAATAAAGTTTATTTTAGCATACTGAACCCCTCAAAGCCTATTTCTAAGCTATGTAAAGGATATTTAGGGTATGTTTAACTTATGATCAAGTTCCGGAATGTTCGTTACTATACAAATCGGTATAGTTTCGCAGTTTGACACAAATAGTCCTTGCGATCGAACAAACTTGATTTCAACACACCAAACCATCCAAAACTTATTTCTAAGTTATGTGGAGGTTATTTAAGGTATGTTAAGCCTATGTCACTATTCCGGAGTGTTTGTTGCGTTAAACTGACTGCGTTTACGCACCAGTTTGCGTATAACCTTCCAGAAAGCGATTTAAAGCTTGAAATCGGAATCGAATCGAATTGTAAAATCATCAAACACAAATATACACTTAATAACACCAAAACACATATAATAACACCAAAGCCCATTGTTTTATTGATAACTGACGTTGTTTTACATTGTACATTGATTACAGAACACAGTTGTCACATAATCACCCTAAATCACTCATTTCCTAAGCACACAAGATCACCTACACATGGATTAAGCATGAGGAGCATTTAGGGGAGTCTTGGAAGCCTTAATCACTTCTTAATCACCTTGTTTAGCTTGTGCAAAGTTGTAAGCCTTCTTTAACCCATTTTTAAGCTTCTTATTACGTGTAGATTTAAGAAGTACAAGTTGATTATCTTGAAGATTAAGAAAAATATAATCAAAAACCCTAATCTCAAACTTAATGATCTACTAATCATGACTTATTATGTGATTATTTGTGTTAATTAGTGTATCTAGTTAGCGTAATCTTGATTATTATGTTGATTTTGTTAAGATTAGTGGTTTAAAATTTAGATTTATGATGATCTTGTGATTAGCTTCATGTAGTACTTTAGATTAGTGCTAATCTTGCCATGTTACACTTAAAAATATGATTTAAACATATGTATGCTTAAATCACACAAGATCATCAAATTCAAAGATTATGAGCGTTTGTATGTAAACTTGATTAATGATATTCCAAGAACCGGTGAGTTTAACGGAGCTTCGGTCCTGATACGACGTGTTCGTTGCGTTTATTATTACTAAGAAAGAAGTAGAAGATAGATACGACATGAAGCAGTCACTTATAATCTGGTCTCTATTGATTATTCAACGTTATAGCACCGTGAGACCAGTTGGACAGCATGTCCCTCTGGGAACCAAAAGCTTGTCCAAATGGGAACCCCAACTCCCTATTTATAGGCAACAGCCTATCATCCGAATGAACCTATGTCCATCCGTCCGGATGGCCATCCATCCGGATGGACTATTACACTACACAACCTACATTCGGATGGGGGTTTGGACTATATGTTGTCCATCCGTCTGGATGGACTTGTCCATCCGTCCGGATGGACCTTTACAGTATCAACACCGTGTCCAACTGATCCTATTCTATACAATATTCAACACACGCTCTATCTAACTATTCGCACAGTGGCAGACGTATGAAATATACACAAACAATTAAGTGATTCTTGAAAGATTAAACCAAGAATAATCATGTGACAAGGCTTTTAAGAACGCTAATGAGCTTGATTTTTAACATAAAGCAAGTTTATGTGATATTATTTATCAAAAGTGTTATGTAAAAGTCTTACAAATTTTTACATAAAGATGTGGGAATTTTAAAAGTGAATAACAAGTATAGTTAAGTTTATGTAAGTACTTAACTAAAAACATGGTTAACTTTAAAGTATGGAAAGTTTAACCAAAGTAATGCTCCTAAGGATCTTTGAAGGAATAAGTATGATTATGAATGTAAATGTGATCTTTAGTGATACTTGGTAATTGTGGTTATTTTTGGAAAACTGATTGATGATTTAAACGCATTTTGAAAAGTGGGAAACGTCGTAGTTTAGGGGAAACTATGGCGAAATTTTCTAAAATCATAATCATGATTAAATAGTGGTTAAAGTGTGTTTATAATGGCTAATCACACTTAAGAAATTTAATCATAGCTAAACAAACTTTTTGGGAAAAGTTTAAGTATTAAACGTTTAAGTAAGTTTCTAAATTACTTATAGTGGTTTTTATAAGTTAAAAATGGAACTTATATATATATGGGTTATCTGTTGCTTTTAAGGCATAACCCAGACGAGTTACCTGGTCATATGGGTTATCAGCCGTGAACCCAGATGAATTGTCACCAGCCCATAAATTCAGAAAGTTGAATAGCATAAAAATTACTAAGTGTTTTTTATAAGAAGAAGAACACATTAGAAACCCTATACTTAGTAAATTTTATAAAAATGCAAGATTATTAAATTTATGGGCCCATAAAACTCATTTTGGGCTAGGCCAAATTACTTGAATACATGGGCATGGCCCAATGACATTAATACATGGGCATGGCCCAATAACAATAAATCATGGGCAAGAGCCCAATAACAATAATTCATGGGCAAGGGCCCAATAACAATAAATCATCGGCAAGGGCCCAATAACAAATAAACATGGGCATGAGCCAATAACATTAATTCATGGGCATGTCCCAATAACATTAAAACCTGGGCATGGCCCAATAACATTAAAACATGGGTTAGGCCCAATGACATTAAAACATGGGCAAGGCCCAATAAAATTAAAATATGGGCAAGGCCCAATGACATTAAAACATGGGAAAGGCCCAATAACATTAAAACAGGCAACTCCCAATAACATTAAAACATGGGCAAAGGCCCAATAACATAAATACGTGGGCAGAGGCCCAATAACATAAAGACATGGGCAAGGCCCGATAACATAAAAGACATGGGCAAGGCCCAATGACATAAAAGACATGGGAAGGACCCAATAATATAAATGACATAGGCTAGGCCCAATGACATGGGCGAGGCCCAATGACACGCGTGCAAGGCACGAGGACATGTGAAAGGAGAGACCCGTTCACACACGATTCAATACATACAAAAGGTATATATATACAATTGTGAAATAATGATATACATATATATCAACTGAACGAACAAACTACCAACACTCTAAAATACAAAGTTGTTCCAAATATGACAAGTGAGAACATAATAAGAATTTAAGATGACCAACTTGCACGATGTACGATAAGACCTAGTGTCTAATAAAGTTAGTACACATGTAGGTTACTCACGCGTACGTACGGACGCTCACTTACTGTATTACAATACACAGAACGCAAACTTGTGAGTCCATGTCCCTCCTTTCACTAATTTCAATGTTTTATTTTAAAACAATCGAGGAGAAATACATGTTAAGTAAATGGTATGTTAGTTATGGATTTAGATGATAACATGATCAATGTGCGTAAGTAGGATGATGACATTAATAACCATTAATCACTTAGTGACCAAGGTGCAAAAGGTATAGATCTATCGAGCTTGAGGCGCGCTCCACTCCAGTTTAGTATACCCTTAGGAGTGCTTTTGTGATCTCTGTGATATCAAAGCGGTCTCGGGTTGGTTACTTACTTATGGCACATATGTCAGGGTGCAAGCTACACACTGATAGATCCGTAAAATCCATGAATGCTAATTACATACCATGATTTCATTACAAGATAACACTTATGAGATTTCATATGATAATAATAACTGCATGAACTCGCTCAACTTTTGTTGACTTTTTAAAACTACATGTATTTTAGGAAACAAGTCTTGAGCTGGTGCTGCACTACGGGAAACGGGAATGACAATGACAACGATTGCCGCTTTTGGAGGATTTGTCTTCTATATCCCAACTTCGTATGGGTATGTAGTGGACAAAACCTCAATTAGTTTTATGTCAAACAAATCTTTTGTGAAGTGTAATATAACTTAAAATCTACGTGTTGGAAAACTTGTAAACTTTGTTGAAATCAATATATCTATGGCATCGTTGTTGGTTTATATTGTTTACACATTTGCATGCAATGATTACCTTTCTTACGTCACACACAATACGCTTCCACTACTAGTAGGGTGTGACAAATTTGTGGGTGTCTGAGGATGACTTCCACTTTAGAATTTTTGAATCAGATGATTTTCTTGGGTGAAGGATTATTTTTGATGAGTTTGGTGATTGTGGCCTGCTCATTAGATTAGTAAGTGTTTCACGCAGTTTGTCACTAGCAGGATTTGTGTGATATAACAGTTAGTTTTTCAATCCTACATTCCTGTAGTAGTCAGCATACATCTTTGCATCAGCCTCAGACATTTGCTTCTCCCTCTTTGCTTGATTTAAGGCAGCTATAGACAAGCCAAATGCTGAGGACCGCTTTTTAAATGTAAGGGTCTGTTGAGGGACAATC
Organism: Helianthus tuberosus; assembly: GCA_030545235.1. Classification (NCBI taxonomy): domain Eukaryota; kingdom Viridiplantae; phylum Streptophyta; class Magnoliopsida; order Asterales; family Asteraceae; genus Helianthus; species Helianthus tuberosus. The sequence continues at coordinate 20,595,188 of CM060420.1, read as the reverse complement.
ACTGTTGGATATATTAGCTTCTTTGGAACTGTAGGATCCTTTTCTCTCAGTTGTTCTAGTTTCTTGTACGTTTCAACAATTCTGGACTTTGTCCATCTGGCAACAGACCTTGCATTACCATACATTGCAGCAACTAGCTTTTCTCTCATTCTCTTCAGCTTCAATGCCTTGTTTTGATTAACTTGTTTGTCTTTCTTCCAGTCTAGTGGAGTTGGCTCATGTAAAAGGTCATTGAGCATCTTTTGAATTATTTCTATTTCTTCTTTGAGAGCACCTATTGACCAATCTTTGAACTGTGCTCTGCTTTCTTTGTATGGTTTATGTTGCATGATGTGATCAAGGTAATCCTATCTCAGTTCCTTATCTAGCTCAGCATTTATTGGCTGCTCAGACATGGACTTGCTTAGATCCTTAGTATAATCTTCTATCTTACACACCTTTCTAAGTTCTTGTGACAAGATACCCTGAGCAATCCTGTCATCCATCCTTTTGCACTTCTCCCTTCCAATAATCTCAGCATGTCTTACTTTCAACTTCAAATATTCATCTAAGTTTTTAGGCTTGCGATAACCAACGAGAGATGGGATGGACAGTTGTGATGTATCCTCTGTTGAATAAAAAGATTCAATTTCACCTTTAATTACATGAATCTCTAGAGGATACTGAGCAGCCAGTGGGATGATTAGTGGTGGTGGTTGAGTGGATGGAAATGAACTAGATTTTGGTGGAAATGATAAGAGTGGTGTGGCTTGAATGGGGGCAGATGATAAGGGGATTGGTGATTGAATCTCCTCATCATCTTCTTGCACAACAAAAGTTTTTCTTTTGCGTGTGAATTTGATTTTAGGTGAAAGTAGGCGTGTTGGAATTCTTGGTGGTGTGGCAGTCGTTATGTTGTTGTGGGAAAGATTATCATGGCAGTGGTTTATAAAACATTTGTACCAACATTTGTTGGTTGATTTGGTGGTGTTTGTGGTGATGGTTTTTTTTTTTTTTTTTTTTGAGGTGGTTTTTGTGGTGAGGGTTTTGTTTTAGTTGCAGTAGAGGATACACTTCTTGTAGACCTAGTAGTGGTTTTAGGAAAGGTGGTGATTGGCTTTCTAAAATTTCTTGTTGACTTTCTCCTTTTTGAAGTGCCAATGTCTTCCTTTTTCCTCTGCATGGCCTGTTCTTATTCAATTAGCCTAAAATCTTTTCTTTCGAGTGTATCTTCCATTCTCTACTTTTCTGAGGTAATCTCTTCTGCTATCTTGTTCAGGGTCTCATCAATCCCTTTTTCACTTCTAGCATCTGATGCCTTAGCAGAGGTTTTGGTTGGTTTTGCAAGAACAGACTCTAACTTTTGTTGTTGCACCTTTGATGGCTTTGTTTGTGATGAAGGCTGCAACTTTCTCATCTTTTCATTCTCCCCCTTTTTGGCATCATCTTCCACTTCTTCTTGAAGTAAAGTTAGAGGGGCATAGCCAGTAGTCTTTAAAAGATGTTCCCTAATGGCCTTTATATCAGCTTGTATAACTTTATACCTGGCCTCAACCATGTTTCTTGTCAACTCCATGTGAGTGTTGTGCCTAATATCAGCCAAACTCCTTTGAGCTCGGATAATTGGTTGTACTAATTTCCACAGCTCATCGGCAATTTGCTGAGTTGAAGGTTGACTTTCAGAATTCTTCAACATCTATTTCATCAAGCTTTTCATTTCTTCCATTGATGATTCCATAGATTCCATTCTTTCCGTCAATTCCTTGTACCTTAATTCATCACCTAACTTAATAGGATCATCTGAATTCCTACCAGAGGTAGTTGTATTTGGTTCCATAATAGGAGAAGACTCCAAATTATTAGAACCAAATGCCCCTTTTTCTTGGTATTGGGGACTTCCAACTGAAGCAGAGGTTACAATTGTATTCTCAACAGTTGCTACCTTCAAGGAAATCTTATAGATTAAACCAATGTCCAACTGAAAAACTGTTGTTTCACCAGTTGTAGTGGCTGCTTAACTTGAACTACCACCAAGAGTTACATGTAACTCAAGGGGTGTAGCCTCCTCAGCTGTTTGTGGGCTAGCAAGTTGATTTTTCTAGGACTCAGTCACTTGTGGAAGTTTGCTATCTTTAATGGGTGATTGTGAGGAACTGATTTGTGTCTGAATTGTATCAATTGCATCAAACAGAGGTATGAATGATGGTGGAATTGGAGTGGAGGGTTGTGGAGTTGAAAGAGAGACAGCCCTGGGATAGGGGCTTAGAAATAGACTTTCAATTGAAATGTCTGCCTCTTGATTTGGTGTCCCTGTGCTTACAACTTGATCCTTTTGTGAGGATTCAAGAGGAGTTTGGATGGGTGGAGATCTGTCCATCTGTTATGAGGAAGTAACAAAAGTGGTTTCTAGTGGCTTTTGTGTTGCCACAAGGTTATCCTCTAGGATATCATCTTCCAGAGGTGCCTTTTTATTTTGCTTCTTTTTGGTGGGCTTTTTGGATGTGGGGGGTTTCTTTTTGGATTTTTTTTTTTTTGGTGTGGGTTTCACAACATCGGTTGTGGTGTCATGATCACCAGGAGCAGTGGGCTCAGCAACAGAGGTTTGAGCAACAGATGTGGACTCATCTAACATAGGCTCGTTCCCCTTTACTTGTGTTTTAGAAACTTTTGACTCTTTATCTTGCAATCTAGTAAAAGTTTCATTTGTAAGACTTTTCATTTGTAAAGCTTCACCTTGTTGAAAATCCTTTTTAGTCACTTGTTTTTTAAGGTAAAAGCTTAAAAGTCTGGGATACATAAGAAAAACATTATTTGATCACTTTTTAACAGCATTCACATTTGCAACCAAGTCCAAGAACAATGCCTGGGATAGATTAAAATTTGATTTTATCAAAATGGCATATCCCAAATATTGGACTTTTTGTTCATTGAATGAGGTGGTCTTGGCTGAGAGACATATAGGTAGGGTATGGAAAAAATATTTCATTTCAGCAGGAAATATAGGTTTAAAAATTGTAACTCTTGTCAATAAACCCTCATACCCTCTTTCTATGAACTCTGTGTGAAGGTGTTGTTTTTCAAAAGAATTATTACCTACCTAGTCGTTCAAAGCAAATACTGTGGATATGGAAGATGGGGATATCTGAACAATTGTTTCTCCGATCTTTGACGTTATACCAAAGGGCTTTTTATTTTGAGATTGGATTTCAGCATTAGCCCAGAATTGTCGGAGGGTATCCACGTATATTGGTGCATCGGCAGTTAGTATGGTTTTGTATTTTGATGACGTCAAAACATCAATTATTGAGTGGAAAGCTTGATTTTTGTCGGTTTTCTCGAAATAAGGGAGGTAGTTATGAGGAGTTTTATTTGTAAAGCCATGATCGGAGATGAGAGGTGAGGAGTTTTGAAGAAGATGGTAGTGGAAACCGCTTTTTATGAATTTTGAACTCAAGTCGGCAGTGTAAGCTCTGTTTGGATGGAACAGGGGTATTTATAAAGTTAAAAAGTGAAAGCTGACGTGGCAGCGTCTGTTTGAAAGATCTGATGGCTAATATATGTCCACGTGATAACCTCTGTTGGTAGTAATGGATGATAGTTGTTAGATAACCTCTGTTGGAAAGCTATAGAGGTTGGAACAATGGATATGAACAGTGGCTGATTTTAGTCTATCAGATGATAGACATCAGAGGTTAGGACAAACAGTGGTATTCCTAACAAAGGTTATGAACAGTGGTGAATGAGAACAGAGGATACCTTTCAGCAGGGGATAAATTTTAGCCAAACAGAGGTTTTAAAAACAGTGGTTTGGAACATACTTTAAGAATTTTTGAAAAAAAGAATTTAATCAAGGCTATTTTTAAGGATGGATTTTTTATTTTCTGAAAATATTTTAATGCTTTTTGTTCATGGAAAACAAATATTTGCATTTAATATATGTTTAGCATACCAATCCTAGAGATCAAGCTTTCAAAGGTGGATTTGTCCAAAGCTTTTGTCAATACATCTGCCAGCTAATCCTTAGTTGGAACATGAAGCAGAGAAATCAAACCTTTTTCATAGCTATCCCTCACAAAGTGATGTCTGATGTCAATGTGCTTGGTTGTTGAATAAGAAACTGGATTTTTAATGAGTTTTTAGTTGCTTGATTATCCAACGTGAGAGGAGTCTTTAAAGCAGTCACACCAAAATCCAGTAACTGATTTTGAAGCCACAAGAGTTAGGTTGTAAAGCTTGCAGCAGCAATATATTCAGCCTCTTGTGTTGATGTTGAAACCACTGCTTGCTTTTTGCTTTGCCAAGAAACTGGCATCCTCCTGAAGTGGACTTCCTTGTAGTATGAAAACCAGCAAAGTCACTGTCTAAGTAACCTGAAAGCTCAATATTCCCATTAGAAGTGTACTAGATACCAAGTGTGGGAGCACCTTTTATGTATCTGAATATCCTTTTCATAGCTATAAGTTTTGTGGTGGCCATGAGTGTAATACATTGTTTACAACCATTCATATCAAATTTTGTTAATAGTTCTTTGACATATTTACTTTGATGAATGAACGTAACATTTTGCAATTGCTTAACTTGGAGACCAAGAAAGCATTGAAGTTCACCCATGGCACTCATCTCAAACTCAGCTGTCATGAGTTCCCTAAACTCTTCACACATGGAATTGCATGTGGATCCAAAAATGATGTCATCCACATAAATCTGGACAATCATCAAATCTTTTCCTCTCCATTTTAAAAACAATGTTTTATCAATTTTACCTCTTTTGAAGCCTATGGATAAGAAAAAGGTGGATAGAGTTTCATACAAGGCCCTTGGTGCTTGTTTCAAGCCATACAAAGTGTTATTAAGCTTGTAGACATGATTTGGATGAAAGGCATCTTCAAAACCTTGATGTTGTGGTTGACAACAAAGGCTAGAAACAATCTAATGGCTTCCATTCTTGCTACAGGTGCAAATGTTTCATCATAATCATTGCCTTCTTCTTGTCTAAATCCTTAAACCACAAGCTTAGCTTTGTTCTTGACAACAATGCTCATTTCATCTGCTTTGTTCTTGAAGACCCATTTTGTGCTAATTGGACATACATCCTTAGGCAATGGTACAAGTTTGCATACTTGCTGTCTCTTGAACTGTTGGAGCTCTTCCTGCATGGCCTCTACCCAACTATTGTCTTTCAGTGCCTCTTGGTACTTGATAGGTTGTCTGAGTGATAGAAAACCTGCAAAAAGAAAAATGTTTTGGGATTGACTTCTTGTGAGTACCCATTCATTGATGTTGCCAATAACTTGGTCTGGTGGATGACTTTTAAGGTAGATTAGATCTCCCTTGTATGGAATGATGACATTTAGAGGTGATTGCTGCAAATGTGAATCATCTGAGCTAACATCTGTTGGCAATTTTGAAGAGTAAACAGATGTTTGGAATGGAGGTGGAGGTATGGGTGGAATAGGTGTAAAAATGGGTTGACTTTTATTCACAGAGGATGGACTTTCGACAGCAGTGGATTGACTGGATGAGGTGGCAGAGGTTTGAGGATCAACAATTGTTGATGCAGCAGTGGTAGAGTTTTGACAGCTGTTTTGAACATTCGTTTCTTTCTCTAGTGGTGGAAGTGACTTTATATTGTGGGATCACAATGTCAAATCCATAATCTTGATGGGAAGACTGTGGTGTACCTGCATTGTTAGTCTTGACAGACACGTCTTCAAATGTAAATTTATCCAAATCAAACAATTCAGCAGGATGTGTTGGGATTTTTAAAGAAGAAAGTTCATTGAACTTTATATTCAAAGTATCTTATACACACCTAATCCTTGTGTAAACACTTTGTAGGCTTTGGTAGTAGTTGAGTATCCTAGAAAATAACCACAATCTACTTTGGCTGCAAATTTTGAAATTGTATCTTTTAAGTTTAAAATGAAACGTGGGCAGCTAAAGATTTTGAAATAATAGATCAGTGGTTTGATTTTGAACAGAGTTTCATAAGCTGTCTTTTGATGTTTGGGGTTGATTAAAACTCTGTTTTGCACATAGCAGGCAGTGTTTACAGCCTCTGCCCAAAAAGACATTGGTAAACCTGAATCTACAAGCATTATTCTGGCAGCCTCAATTAACGTCCTATTCTTTCTTTCAACCACCCATTTTCGTCTGGTGTTCTTGGGATGCTGTACTGCCTTACAATCCCTTTTGCACACAGAAGTCATCAAACTCCTTACTTTTAAACTCTATTCCATTGTCACTCCTAAAGATTTTTACTTGCAGATCAAATTGCTTTTCAACTTTTCTTACAAAGTCCAGCAAAATACCTGCAGTCTCATCTTTGGAGTGCAAAAAGTAAGTCCATGTAAACCTTGAAAAATCATCAATTATGACAAGACAATACCTTTTCTTTTTAAGACTCATGATTATAATAGGGCCAAACAAGCCCATGTGCAACCATTGTAAACACTAACTAGTTTTGGACTCATCAATGGATTTGAATGAACTTTTATGTTCTTTGCTGATGCGTGTATAGCGTTATATAATTTTATATATATTTTTAGCCCTTTTTAACACTTTAATCAAGTTTTAAATTTATAAAACACGATATTCTACTAACACTAAACACATATATAGGCAAGTGCACCCATCGTGAGCGTAGTATAGCGTTGGTAAGATACCGAGGTCGTCCAAGGACACAAGAGCTTTTAATACCGGTTTATCTTCAACGTCTAATCAAATCAAAAGTTTAGAAAAAGGTTTTAACATGAAAATAAAAACTAAAAATGTTGAAAATAAAAATAAAATAAAACAGATAGACAAGATGAATCACTTGGATCCGACTCGCCTTTAGTGTAACCTTTGATGTTTTCCGCACTTTTACACTTTTTAAGAGACTATCTTAGTTATAGTAGTAGGCCCCTCTTTTGAAGGTGACGTTACCCTCAACCCAGTAGTTTGAGTCAGCAAGGATACAATCCTAAAGGGTTGGATTATTGAAAGATAATTAATTAAGTTATTAATGCGTAATGTGGTAGGCCCCTCTTTTGAAGGTGACGTTACCCTCGGCTATGTGGTTTGAGTCAGCAGGGATACAATCCCAAGTAGCCGGGTTAATGTATTAATAGTAGTTTACATATGAGGGGATCAAGCCATTCGCACACCCGCCATCCAATACTAGTGGGTATTGAAGGAGGTCCTACTAAGCTTGACCCAGGTCCTTGCAGTATCTATACACTGAACAAGGCAAGAACCTTACCAAACCATTCCCTTAACCCCCGACCAGGTAGCCAACATATCTCTATATAGACCGTAGAGATATGAATGGTGTAAATATTTTATTTTATATAGACAGTAAAATAACGCCAAGACACCACAGACAAATGATAAGAAAGTTTCACCCTCAACATAAGAAACTAGTTATTAAAGTCATTAATACAAAACCAAATAAAAAGTGTGAAAAGATTAAAAAACAAAAGTATTACACTAAATGTTTGTCTTCACCAAGTGATGTAAGAGACTTAGGCAAACATGGCCTTTGATTGTCAAGAACTCTTACTATCAATCTTGGATACCGAGACTACTACACACACTCAATGATGGATGATGGATGATGGTGGTGGTTGTGGGTGTTGTGATGGTGGTGGAGTGTGGGTGAAGTGGGAGAGAGGTGGTTTGCCAAGGGATACCTTTAAAGTGAACCAAGCACCTCTATTTATAGCCTGCATAGAATCCTGGACACGGCCCCGTGTCCAGTGGGCACGGCCCCGTGTCCAGTGGGCACGGCCCCGTGTCCAGTGGGCACGGCCCCGTGTCCATCCACTTTCTCTTTCTTCATTAATTGCAATTTGTCTGTATTAGCTCCACACGCCCCTGTGTCCGCTGGGCACGGCCCCGTGTGCAGAAGCGTATCTGTACTATCAAGATTTGCTCGGATTCTGCGAATCTTAGCGTTGACCACGGCCGTGTTGAGCTGGGCACGCCCCCGTGTTGGGAAATAAAAGCTTCTACAACTTTGTCTTTTCTGCAGACACTTGAGCACGCCCCTGTGTCCACTGGGCACGGGGCATGTTCAGCCTTCTGATCTCTTGTTTTTGCTTGGGAAGATGATGTCGAGGGGTCGGGCATGCCACGTTTATTCCTTTTCTTGTAACTGTGTTGGATTTTGCTGCATGTTTGCTTCTTTTGTTCATTTACGCTCATTAAATCCTGAAAATACAAAAAGGAAGACAAAAACACATTTTTTTCCAACATTAGTACTAAAAAAGGGTTAGTTTTATGCCTCATTTGATGTAATTTATATGTTGCATTTTACACACATCAAATACCCCCACACTTGAATCTTTGCTTGTCCTCAAGCAAAACTCTTTTTAAGGTGGCTTACACACCCAAATGGAATGGGTAGAAGAGAAGTTTTTGGGCTTGTCTTGAGTGTCAGGATTCCAAGATATTTATTAGGTTTTATTTTTATGCTATTTACAATCCTATTCGTTATGATTTATTTAGAACGTTTCGTAACAGAAATTACTTATTTGGGCATAACATGCCTCTTTAAAATTCCATTTATATACAAGTTCATATACCTCACGGGAGATCACTCAACACTCGGCCGAATATGTATTTTTGTGAAACACTCGAGACCGGCATGGAACTTATTTCTACCATATGCTTGCCAAGCAATCAATCCTCCTCCTTTTTAACTAAAAACCTTTGTAAATATGAAGAGGACTTGGGGAAGGGTTAGGCTTGGGTTAAAGATAGGTGGTTGGGTTAGTGGTTAGTAGAAAAGGGCGAAAGGCGTAAAAAGCGTCGGTTTTCGTAAAACTTTTTATTTTTGTGACTTTTTATTCAGACGAAGCATTTTCAAACAAAGTTCCTTTTTGAGGAACTAGTTTGTTTATTGCTAGACTTCATCATTTATTTATTTTTTTGATAAGGAATGTCACATGAAGACCGAGCTTTTTACAAAAATAAAGGTTTTAAAATGAAAAAGGGGTTTTGGTGGGTAAAGGGTGTTTGTTTTGTGGGTTTAGAAATGAAAAGGTTTAGGCTCAAAGGGGTTAACTAGGGGGATTTTAGGTAGGTGGTAAAAAAAAAGAAAAAAATAATGGTGTTGAAAGAAAAAGGGGTTAGTCCTAATGCCTCCATCATTTACTTACTTGGGTTTAAGTTGGTAAGGACCGGGAATGTATTGTCATGGCAAGTTCTAGAGTTGTAAGAAACCAAGCGGCTAATCACACAAGAAACGAAAGATGAGCATTTAGTTTAAAGATGTGTATTTATATACTCAATTAAAGTCTCAAAACTCACTTTTTGTGGGAATGGGTTTTTAATGTGATCAAGTATATATAATCAAATTTTAACTAGATTTGTCATGCCGTTTCCTAATTTTCTTATGTTAGTTCTTTTTATCACGACGCTATCGATTGTAAATTTGTAAAAATATAACCTTTTTAGAACTTGTTATTCCCAATTTAAACCAAGACAAGTAAAAAAAATGAAAAGTTTTTGAAAAAATTTGGGGTGTTTAGCGGTTCCAATAGAGTTTTGTGTAAGGCTTGTAATTAGGACTTGCAAAATTCGATGTTTTAGCATCCCCCCCCCCCCCCACACACACACACTTAAATTACACATTGTCCTCAATGTGTCTCAAAAATAAGTTTTTAGGTTGATTGAATGCGTAAAAAGGTGTGTTAAAAACAAAAATTTATGTTACTGGGCATCTGGACACGGGCCGTGGTGACCGGGCACGGCACCGTGTTCATATTGCCAGTAACAGAAAGTAATAGAAGGCTGGGCATGGGGGCGTGTTCAACGAACACGCCCCACGTCCAGTTACCTGAACTGGGCGTTTGTCTGCAGACCATTGAGCACGGGGTGTGTTGGCTGAGCACGGCCCGTACTGAACTTGCTGTAATGAAGAAAAATGTTGGGAGGCTTTGTTTTTTGTGCATGGGGTGTTGGTTCAAGCTTCCCTTTGTATCCTTCACCATCATGAGTATGTTTTATCCATTACAACATCATCCAAACACCAAATAAGTTGAAAACCGTCATTCATTAAAGAGAGATACATAAGGTCCTAGAAAAATAAAGAAAAATAGAAAGCTAAAAAGAAAGTTCCTAAGATAGATAGGTCAAGTGATACATGAAATCATCCTAGGGAGTTCTACCCTTATTGTAGGAATGTCAAAAGCCCGGAAATAGCTTCCCGGTATTTTGTAGAACTCGGAACTGAGAGATGTTCCTTAGATGTCATTGAGCCACTCCTCTATTTCTCTCGGAAGGAAGAAGGCAGGCTCATTTTCCACAACATCTTGTGTGTGACAACCCTCAAAATTTCATGTATCCGTACGATTATTTAATGATAATTAAAGTGCTTGGTGACTGTGTCATACTTACATGTGTTTGTTAACATACTAGGCTTGTGCAGAAAAATTGACTAAATGGCCCTGAATATTTTCCTATGTGTTAGGAATTAATTGTGTTACAAATATATATATATATATATATATATATATATAAGACGCTTTACAGAACAATTAAATAACTTAACGGAACAGTATCCGACCGAACAACCGGACATTACCCGGGACACCAAATATTTGCCAAATACATTGTGTTATTATTTTTGGCTAGTTTTGATCGCCGTTCACTATGACACCCACTAAAAAACCAATAACAAGCATGTATCATCACATTACTTACAAACAAACTAACAATTACAATTTAGTTGAAAAATTGCAAACAAGCCCCTCCCCCCAACCTAATTTTCGGTCCTAGGTGGACCCCACAAAGATCACCATGATTTCCCCTATATATTTTGTTTAGATCTTCTTTGATGGTAATAATTAGAGAATCTCTCATATGTATGGCCAACCCTCTTACAAGATCATTGACAATCTTTCACTCTCTCTCCTCACTGCTCTCTCTCCCTATTTCGGTCACCCCCATAACCGAACCCACCTCCACCCCTCAACATCTTCATCTCCTCCAATTACAAGTTCCATTCAAAGCTTGAAGTTCATCCATGGAGGTTGCAAGTTGAAGGACTTTCAAAGGAGCTTGTTTCTAGTCTTTCTCATCATCTTCTCTCTACATTTTCATCACAAGATCCTACCCTAGATTTAAGCTAGTAGTAAGTTCCTTATGTCACCTTGGTTCATCTTGTTCCATGATTAAAAGATGTAATATGTTAAATCTACAAGAACACTAAAAAGGGTTTAAACAAGAAGATGAAACATGATGTAAAAATGTTAGTATGAAGTTGTTTGGATATATTGCTGATTACTTGCTGATTTACTTGTTAATATTGAGTACTAGAAATGTTGTTGATTATTATGCATGTTAACGGAACCAATATAACTCGCATTAGAATGTAAAAGCTGAAAAACAGAAAGCTGTTTGGTGATTACAGCCAACTTCAGTTGGGTGTAACCGGACCTTAATTAAGCAGAAAATGTGTTTTCTGAACTCTAGATTTATGTATTATGAAATACGGTTCTAATGGCACTGGAATCATAATTTTTGGACTTCGTTTACTATTTTTAAAAGGGTCATTTTGTAACAGCAGCTCAAGCTGCATTTTTGCTGCTGAAAATAGGTGTTATATTTTTGGTCATAACTGGAAATCTATGATGTATCAGCTCACGAAATTTGTACAGTAGATGACAACTGATGTATTTATAATTACCCCACTGGAATTTCGTAAATCGGACTCTCGATGAATTTTAAATAAATTATTCCGTGGACTGCAGTCTGAAAAAGATAAATCTGAGTTCAGTCCGGAAAATGATTTTTTATAAAATATTGGGGATGAATTGGATCCCGAGATTTTTACACAATAATATTTGGATCGTTTAAGACCTTCTGTAAAAAGTTGGGAATTTTTGAAACAAGTTAATATTTTATTAAAATCCCCGAAAACAGCCCAGTTTTGAAGATTAAGGCTGAAACGACATAAGTAGTGATTTGCGTGTCTAAATGGCGGGTAGGTTATCCAAGAATGATATAACATGTTATATGTCAATAAAAGTGTTATGTGAAATGTCGTATATTTGTTTATGAGTGGGGAATAGATGGGAAGTCTATATGGGCATGAACCGTTAAAGTGATTCATGTTATGTGATAGATATGTGTAGGAACTTTGTGCTCTATTTTGATGTCACTAATAAACTAAGTGGTAATCATACTAGGACGTGATTGACCGACCTTGACTGTTAGCTATTGTTGAGAGCCAAACCGAGCAACCGAGGTGAGTTCACACCCTTACTAAGGCATGGGATTCCCGGTGGTTGGGAATGGGATTGAATAACTACTTATACTATCAACACTGCTAGACTACTTACTACTGTCCTCGGATTGGGAAGGGCACTTACGTAAAACCTACGTAAACTCATACTTACCCTGTCCTCGGATTGGGAAGGGCACTTACGTAAAACCTATATAAATTCATACTTACTACTGTCCTCAGATTGGGAAGGGCACTTACGTAAAACCAACGTAAACTCACACTTACCACTGTCCTCAGATTGGGAAGGACACTTATGGATACAACTAGTCTAGTACATACAAAATGGGAAGCCCCCACTAAATATCGTAAAGGTTTGGGAACCAAGGATAATGGGTAATACATGGTGATGAAACGAACTTACGATTTCTGATACGAACTTATTAACTGAACAACCAACTGTGAACTCGCTCAACTTTGTTGTTGATTCGTTGTTACATGCCTTGCAGGTCGTTAGGTACTTATGGAGCTTGCACAGGGAGGCGCGGTTGTTGTGGGACATGGCAGTGTGTGTCATGCTAAAAACATTACTTTATTTCGTACTGAATACTTACATTGGGTTTTACAATTTTGCTTCCGCTAAACACTTAACTACATTTTTTTATTTGAAACACCTTTCATATTGTGTGGTTGAATTTTACTTACTTGTTATGTTCAATATGATTGGTGGCTTGATCCTGGTCATGTCACGCCTCCAAGCGGTGATACTCCGCGTGTGGATTTTTGGGGGTGTGACATTGTGGTGGAGGAGCGACGGCAACCGGGACCCCGTGTAGTACGTCTCGAGGGGGGTCCGTGTGCATGGCGTACCACTCGGCCGGTATGATAACTTCTGGTACCATATTCCATGCCCTTTGTGTAATGATTGGTACCAAAGGAGGAGAAGCGAGGATATTCAACCTTTGGTGCAAAAGGTTGACCTCTCTAAGACACCCTTATAGACCCACCGATAAATGATTGATACGATCGACCAGAGCTTCCTCAACCCCCGTCATTTCATCTACGGCCTCTCTCAAGGCATAGACATAGTTGACGAGGGAGTCTTCTACCGATGACCTTCTTCCTTGTCGGTTGTTCCTGGAGTGTGATGAGGATGTTCCGCTGTTTCTGCTTGACATTCTAAGAGAACAAACCGAAAAGAGTTCATTTTAGTGAAACAGTACATCGAACACGGCCCCGTGCTCACTGAGTACGACCCCGTGTTCACCTCTCTGCAGATTTTTGGAACAAGGAATCTTGGAGCTTTAAATTATTTTTCTGACTTTTGAAGCATGTTTAAGCAGAATAACTTAAAACAGTGTTGTAAAACTTATTTTTAACAAGATTCCTTGAATAAAAAACCAACAAATATCACAATAAAGCTTGAATCTATGGTGATTTCAAGCTCTAATGGAGGTGTTGAGGGAAAAATGAAGAAGAAGGCAATGGACAAAAGTAGAAAAGACAAGATGGTTGTTGAGAACCTTCTTTAGAATATACCTAGTATAGTATGTGTGAAGATCCCACCAAATCTCTGTCTTTGGAGTGGTCCAAGAGTGCAGGAATCTTGCTGCATTTATAGAAAACGACAGTACGCTGGACACGGCCCCGTGTTGGCTGGACACTGCCCCGTGTCCAGACGAGATTCTGACACTTTTTGTCTGTATTCTGACCGAAAGTCAGACGAGAATCTTTTGGTGGACACGGGGGCGTGCTGACCTGGACACGGCCCCGTGTCTAGAAGCTGTTTATGAAGTTTTGTCTATTTTTAAGGAACTTATCCGGATCGGGTGGTTCCTTACTGGACGGAACAACACCGAAGTGCCTGAGATACCTTAATTGCCCTAGTTTAAGATGAGAACGCAAGAGGTTATCGGAAAGGGTGATTCCTATGCTAAATGTAGGTGGACAAGTCCAATCCTTATCCGGGCTCTTGTTAAAGAAGGTGTATGTCGAATCGCTCAGGTCTATGTATGCATTGACGGAAGTCGATGGGGAGTCCTTCACGGCACAATCGACACAGGGACGACTATCGCTCAAGTCTTCGCAAGAGTTAGAGGTGATTTCGGGAGAGACGATGTTGTTTTTATCCGAATGCGATCTCAATAATTCTTCTTGGGCGTTGTCTTGAGATGAAATAGTTATGTCCATCTCAAGCTCTTTTATCCAATTAAGAATTAGATCTTCCATTTGAAATCATTCTTCAAGAATCATTTCATTTAGAATAGATGATTCAGAGCATTCTAGGGAGAGATAGGGATTATTTTTACTCTCGCCCCTCTTAAGGCTACAGGAAAACGATAGGTCTATATAGTGGGGAGTCTAATTTAAAAAATAACATTTTAAATCTTCATGAGTTTCACCACATATTTGACACCACGTACCATAAGAGGAGCGGAAGTAAAAAAAAATCAGTATCGCTCATGTTTGTGTCAGAAATTACCAACCGTCGGGATCTTACGGTTCTGTTTTCAGTATCTGATACTTGGGCACGGGGCGCGTTTATTGGGCACGGCCCCAGCAGCTACTGTCTGACTTAAAACATGATTGCCAGTACCAAAGATTCGGCACAGGGCATGTTCAGCGGGCACGGCCCGTGCGAAGCTCTGTAGAAGCTGAAAATTTAAAAAAAATCCTAAAAAATACTGAAATATAAGAAAAACGATTAGGCCGTTGATTCCTAACTTTCTTAAAATCCCTGTGTCCCAGGCAATGGCGCCAAAAACTTGATGCGTGTGTAGCGTTATATAATTTTATATATATTTTTAGCCCTTTTTAACACTTTAGTCAAGTTTTAAATTTATAAAACACGATATTCTACTAACACTAAACACACATATGGGCAAGTGCACCCATCGTGAGCGTAGTATAACGTTGGTAAGACACCGAGGTTGTCCAAGGACATAAGAGCTTTTAATACCGGTTTATCCTCAACGTCTAATCAAATCAAAAGTTAAGAAAAAGATTTTAACATGAAAATAAAAACTAAAAATGATGAAAACAAAAATAAAATAAAACAGATAGACAAGATGAATCACTTGGATCCGACTCGCCTTTAGTGTACCCTTTGATTTTTTTCCGCACTTTTGTACTTTTTAAGAGATTATCTTAGTTATAGTAGTAGGCCCCTCTTTTGAAGGTGACATTACCCTCAACCCATTAGTTTGAGTCAGCAAGGATACAATCCTAAAGGGTTGGATTATTGAAAGATAATTAGTTAAGTTATTAATGGGTAATGTGGTATCTTTTGAATTGAAAGATAATTAGTTAAGTTATTAATGGGTAATGTGGTATCTTTTGAAGGTGACGTTACCCTCGGCTAAGGGGTTTGAGTCAGCAGGGATACAATCCCAAGTAGCCAGGTTAATGTATTAATAGTAGTTTACATATGAGGGGATCAAGCCATTCGCACACCCGCCATCCAATACCAGTGGGTATTGAAGGAGGTCCTAGTAAGCTTGACCCAGGTCCTTGCAGGATCTATACACTGAACAAGGCAAGAACCTTACCAAACCATTCCCTTAACCCCCGACCAGGTAGCCAACATATCTCTATATAGACCGTAGAGATATGAATGGTGTAAATCTTTTATTTTATATAGACAGTAAAATAACGCCAAGACACCACGGACAAATGATAAGGAAGTTTCACCTTCAACATAAGAAACTAGTTATTAAAGTCATTAATACAAAACCAAATAAAAAGTGCAAAAAGATTAAAAAACAAAAGTATTACACTAAATGTTTGTCTTCACCAAGTGATGTAAGAGACTTAGGAAAACATGGCCATTGATTGTCAAGAACTCTTACTATCAATCTTGGATCCCGAGACTACTACACACACTCTATGATGGATGATGGATGATGGTGGTGGATGTGGGTGTTGTGATGGTGGTGGAGTGTGGGTGAATTGGGAGAGAGGTGGTTTGCCAAGGGATGCCTTTGAAGTGAACCAAGCACCTCTATTTATAGCCGGCACAGAAGCCCGGACACGGCCCCGTGTCCAGTGGGCATGGCTCCGTGTCCATCCACTTTCTCTTTCTTCATTAATTACAATTTGTCTGTATTAGCTCCACACACCCCCGTGTCCGCTGGGCACGTCCCCGTGTGCAAATGCGTATCTGTACTATCAAGATTTGCTTGGATTCTGCGAATCTTAGCGTTGACCACGGCCGTGTTGAGCTGGGCACGCCCCCGTGTTGGGAAATAGAAGCGTCTACAACTTTGTCTTTTCTGCAGACACTTGAGCACGCCCCCGTGTCCACTGGGCACGGGGCGTGTTCAGCCTTCTGATCTCTTGTTTTTGCTTAGGAAGATGCTGTCGAGGGGTCGGGCATGCTACGTTTATTCCTTTTCTTGTAATTGTGTTGGATTTTGCTGCATATTTGCTTCTTTTGTTCATTTACTCTCATTAAATCCTGAAAATACAAAAAGGAAGACAAAAGCACACTTTTCCAACATTAGTACTAAAAAAGAGTTAGTTTTATGCCTCATTTGATGTAATTTATATGTTGAATTTTACACACATCATTTACCTTTTAGACAGGAAACACAATTTCCATCACATGTTAACTGTTTTGGTGGAAGGCCTCTTACAAGACCTTGTTTTGAGAGTGTGGTTATAGTTTTATGATTTGTGTGACCAAGTCTTCTATGCCATAGTTTTGTCTCTTTGGTAGAGGCAACTGAGAACAGACAAGCATTAGACACTGGATTATTTTTCAACATATCTACCACATACAAATTGCCACTCCTGTGAGCAGCAAGCTGTGTTTTGCTCCCGGCTATGATTTCTTCAATCTTTCTCACCACATCTGGCCCAACAATCTTATATGTTTCCTTAGTGAAGAATGACCCATAGCCTTTGTCACTCATTTGTGACATAATAATAAGGTTAAATTTCAGATTGTCGATAAGATTGACATGTTCAAACTTGAGTTCCCTTGCTTGGACTGTCCCTGATCCCAACACCTTTCTTTTTGAATTGTTACTAAAGGATATATCACCCCCGCCATGTGCTAGAAAATCTTTGAGAAGGGCTTACATCCTGTCATGTGCCTGGAGCCTCCACTATCTACATATCATAAACTATTAAAGCAAGTAGAAGCTCCCTGCACATTAGTAACATACTAGTTTTGGTGAGTGTCCAAAGCAAAAATGGCTTTGGATGGGGTCACAGACATTCCAGCCTCAAGTCCAGGAGAATGGCCAGAGTTTTGAGCAGATTTTTTAACATCTGATGTGGACCATTTCCATTCAAGTGGTTGTAACCATGAGGATGCTTGTTCACTCTTGGTTTTGAAGTTCTTTTGTAGACCTCATAACCATGTGGTACTCTTTGATAAAGTGGTTGGCCATATCCTCTTAGAAATTTGTTTGCTGATGGTGCATTTTTTACCTGAACCTCTCTTGGAGTAGAGGTTGCATTAAGCTGTTCGGTAACAGATGTTTGGACTTGGATGAAGTTCTGTTTGGACTTTCCTTTTTCAGTACTAGCATGTGGACTCTCAAATGTTTTTGTCTTATACTCAATTTTTTTGACATCAAAATTTTTGAGATAAATGCACTCTTGAGTTTTGTGATTTTTCTTACCACAGATAGTGCAATGAGGTGCAGCAACAATCACACTGGTCTTGTTTATGTCATATGCTTTTAAGAGAAAACATTTTTTAGTAACATGGTTTTTCTTTTCGCAAAAATCACAAAACAAGTTTGATATCTTCTCTTTCTTCTTCCCTTTTCAACCTTTATGTCAACAGATGTTGTAACATCTGCTGGAAGTTCGAAGAAGGGAATGATTTTCACTTTAGATGCTTTCACACTCTCAATGGTTGAGAAGTCCATTGGCTTAAAGTTCTCAAGAAAGTCACATTCATCTGACCATGTTGGTTTGAATTGGTATTTTTCAATTTTCTCAAAAGTTGAGGATCCTTCAGGTCTTTCCAAAACAATTTTCTTTCCATTTGGTTATGTGACTTTAATTTCTTGACAAGCCATGTTTGTAGGAATGGTTTCAACCAAACAAGAATCATTTACAGCAATGGTTTGAAAAACTTGGTCATTTTTGCAAAAGCCTACGCCAAATTTATCATTACTTTTGATTTGTTTTTCTAACATCAACTCAAAACCTTTGTAGGACTCTACCCATTTTTCACATGTGATCTAGTAGATTCAAGCTCCTTTTTACAACTATGACATTTTTCTATCATTGTTTGGAGTTGATCCTTGGTTATGCTTGATTCATGTTTGAGACTGCTGATTTCACTATCTTTTTCAAACGGTTTTGATTCTAACTCTTTAACAATTTTTTCAAACAGAATTTCATCATCTAAGATCATGTTCCTAATGTTTTTATTCACCTCTTTAATGTTTGCAAAAGAAATGACACATTTTTTAGAACATAAGTGTTTAAGGACTTGAGGTGATACCTTGGCAGCAACCATCATGGCACAATCACACTCTCCTTCACAAACACTAGACTCCCATGGGTCTGTCAAAGGATTCACCATTTCTTCACCAACCTTATCGCAAACCACATCAGAATTGGACACCACTTCCTCATACTCAACCCCTTCCAATATTGTTTCTAGTGCCATATAACAAAAATCATCATGTTTCTTTTCAAAATTGGCAACTAGAGCAAAATTTTCATCTGTAAGTTCATCAGGTAAGTTGCTTCAATCAACAAAGCCTTGTGTGAAAAAGCTCTATTAACTGTTTTCTGCTTGAGCAGAGGTTTGTGCAGCTTGTGGTGTTGGTTGCACTTGAACCTGGGGGACTGGGGTTTGAACATACTGTATCTGAGGAACAGTAGTTTGGACATACTTTACTAGAACAGTGGTTACAGGGTGTGTAAAGTGAGCAGTGCTTTGCATGTGTGGAGTAGGGGTATCTTGGGTATAATCGACAGTGTTTTGAGGTCTAGGACTTGGATGTATGACAATAGGACCACTTGTTTGGCTTCTACACTCTCTAGCAAAATGGCCTAACCTATTACACTTGTAACACTTGATTTTAGATTTATCCAACCCAACTTTCAACCCCCATGCAACCCTGGAAATTTTCTGCGAGTTCTTTTGTAAATTAGCTAGTTCTAACACTTAGCAAAGCAAGTTGGTGCAAGACGTCCATTTCTTCCAAAATTAGTGGGGTCAAAGTGTTGAAGATCATTTAACTCAAAAGATAAGTTGTCAGAGACTTGGTTTTCCCCATTTGCTGCAAAAGCATAATTGGGTGAGTAAGAGTCAGAGTTAAATCCTCCACCAGAAGTTATGTCAATAAAATGATCATAACCCTAATCCTTACTTCCACCAGAGGTTTCCTCTTGACCGAAAAGTGTTGTACTACCAAAAGCATAGTCATTAGTAACTTTTCCTGACTCTTGAAGCTTCTTTTTCTGGTTAAGCTCTCTCTCATAAGTTAGGAGCCTACCATGAAGCTGATTCAAACTCATCTCTTTGAAACCGATAGAGTTTCTTGTTACAAAAGAAATAGTGTCCCATTTATCTGGTAGTGTAGGATCGAATCGTGGCCTGAATGAGTCGTTCGGAAGAGCTCAAATCCGTTTCAGAGGCGGAAACAAAGAAACGGATGTGAAAACAACTTGATTCACACTTTAAAAGCCTTGTATATTGATTTTACAATGTTTACAATCAAAAGGAATACCGGCAGCACCTCGATATCAATCTGAGAAAACTGTTACAAATGAATAGACATGACCCCTATATATAGTAATCATGCTTTCGCTTGAAGCATACATGTCGACTTCAAGCGAAACCTCCTAAATATCTTCAAGCGAACTCTCAAGTTGACTTTCAAGCGAAACATCAATTAAACAAATATAAAATCTTGTTTCGTGTCATCATTCTTGTTTCATGTGAATGTATACTGATTTCATGTGCTGTTGTATATGATGATGCAATTGATGATGTCACCATTATGATGTCATCATCAAAGATGATGACAACATGCTTGATCAAATCCACAACGAATCCGAGACTCGATATAAGACGAAGACGACAGATATGTGCACCAACAGACTCCCCCTCAGATGTTGACGAGTCTTAAATGTCGAGTCTGCACAATCTTCAGTCTTTATCAGTCTTTGAATTTCCAAAATCTTGTCCTAGCTCTTGTCTCACTCCAAATCCTTCTCTCTCTAGCAAACTCCCCACGAGCAATCTCTACTCAGATGTCTTCAGACTCCCCCTTTCGATATGCTGGGATCGCAGTCTGGCATGTTGAAATCATAAAGTCCTCAGGTATCGGAACCTGTCTCTCTATCATCAGGTTCAAGATCGAAACCTGGCTACACCTGCACATTCTTAACCCAGAAATAAATTTCACAAATTTAACATTTAACAAATTTATAAACCCAGATTCTCTCTCAAATTAAACCAGAATGATTTATCAATGATAAATTCTGATGAACCATTTGAAAAAAAAATTAATCATTTTTCTTTTCAAAACACATTCTCCCAAACCATTTGTTCATCATGTCTAGCATTTAGAATTTTGAAAATCAGCTCTCCAACATCAGTTGTCGAAAATCTTTTTGGATTTTTCAAAAATTATGCTAAAACACACTGAAAATCTTTTCGGATTTTGAGATATAAAGAAATGCAGTAAAGAAATATTTACAGACAATATTTTGTGAGATTTGTGTAAGAGGATCATATCAGTTCTTGACAAGTCACAAGTACCGTTGAGCTTAGTTACACATTAAGAATTAAACAATTCACTTAGATTGCCGATATACTGATCCACTTAAATTTTCACACAAATTTCAACTGATTCAGGATATGATTTAGATGTTTTAAGGACTTAAACTCATTCATGTGTCCCACCTCTTGAATATACTCCCGTATCCAGATCCCAATATTCAGTCTTACAGGTGAGTATACCACAGATGATATCTGTAAGGGAATAAATTATAGTACGAAACCGTGAGAGCTCAGGTCAGAACTTCCGTTCAGCAGAGAGATGACAGCTCGACTTTTGGTGTGTCCCCTTTAGAGGATCTTTTGAATTACAACAGCAATGACTATCAATTTTATTGTTTCATCAATTTGCTGAGGGCGGCGCTATGTTTCAAGCAAGCAGAAAGTATTCTCCGGGGACTAGGTCAGAATTTCCATTCAGCAGAAGTCCCGGGATAATACCCCAGATATCACTGAGCATAAAGACCTAGTATCTCAGAAAGAGGGACCTTTCAAATGAGATTTCAGGGGTTACCTATATATCCAAGTAGTGTTCCCCACAAAATGAGCAAGTTTGAATTTAAGTTTATATCCCGAAAAAGCTTACTAAATGTGTAAAAACCTATCGGCATATCATCAGTGAGACTGTTTAACGCTATTTAAACATTACATTTCTTTAGCATACTGTAACTGTCTACTGATGTACTATCATTTCCTCTTCTTTGACACCAAAACTCATTTTTGAATTTTATCATGTTTTTTACATTTTCAAATTATCTAATGTTTTTGGATTTTCGGACATACTTACTCCCCCTAAAATACAAACACATTTAAGGAAATATGAAAATAAACTATACAACAAACTTGACAACCGATATCGAATCGCTTCAAATCGCCATCCACTTGGCATAAACAATCAGAACTCCCCTTTTCACAAAACTATTTTCTCATTATGATTTCAAAACACTTAAGTTTGTTTTAACCAAAATGATTTTTTCGGAAAATAAGTTTTGTTGATTTAACCACTTGTAGGTTCGGGGTGTGGTTCATCACATTGTCTTTCAAAATACCAATTGTAAGTATGGTCCAATCAAGTTCAACCTAATGACCTTGATTAACCACTTGTAGGAAAAACAAGTACAACTTAATGTCCTTGATTTACCACTTGTAGGTGTAAACCTTCATCAACCAACTTTGTAAATAAGAAACTTGTAGGATCGTTTTGTGACCCAAACGAGTCGTTCAGAAGAGATTTTATCAGTTTCAGATGCGGAAAATAAGAAACTGACTTCGAAACAGCTTGAATATCACTTTAATCCTCTTGTATATTGATTTAACAGCTATTACATTCACGAGAAATACCGGCAGCACTTCGGTACAGATTCCTAGTCTATCTTCCTGTCCGCTTCAAATGAACATTTTTCGGTTTTTTATCCTTTTGTTTTTGTTCCACATTCTTCTTTACAGGTTTTTGCATTGAGCATTCACCTTTTTCATTAGAATGTAAAACAGTTTCTTTAAACATTTCATTTAATTTCAAAAAAAAATTTCTTTTTTCAACTTCATCATCAATTTTCTCATCACAATCTTCAACTATGACTTTATCATAGTTTGTGACATCGTCACTTATTGGAACAGAATTGATCGGTTTTGGACAGGGGAACTCAGATGAAGTCACAAAACCTTTCAATTTCTTTTCAAGTTCATCTATTTTGTTCCTTGAAATCTCAGCTTCATTTTCAAGCTGAGATATTCGTTCAAGATGAGCCTTAATTGTCTTTCGAGCACATTCAGCTTCTTTTTCAAGTCGAATAATCCTCTGAAGATGGGAATTTATTACCTTTTGTTTTTCAATATTATTCATGCTAAAAATAGATCTCCCATCTTCAAGAATCTTTATTTGACTTTGAAACTCCTTTTCAATTTTCGATTTTTCATTTTCAAAACTTTTAATTTTATCTTCAAAAATTTTTGCATTTTCTTTCAACTTCTTGTTTTCTAATGTCAAACTGTTCAAATTACTTAACAGTTTGTCATTTTCTGATTTCAATTTCTCACAATTTTCCTTTAACTCAAAAATCTGTTTATCCTCAGATTTCTTCTCGTCTTTCAAAACTGAAATTTCTTCAGTCTGTTCCTCTCCTACTTGGACACCTATATTCCTGCTTCTTTTTAGTATTGATTTTCCATTTTGACTTTTCTTCTTCTCAGCATTTCTCTCCATCTGTTCTTCAAGTTTCTCAATGAATGGACAAATTGTCAATCTAGAGTATTCTCCAGTTCTTTTTAAATCCAAAAGATATGTACTCCACTCTTGTTGAGGTATGGCATTGGCCAATCTTTCAACCCATTCATTTGGACTTTTCCGAATACCCTTCTCAGACATTGAGCGAACAAGATGGCTATACCTCTCAATGATACTCTTTGTATTTTCTCCTGGACAACCTGAAAACAAGTCAAACTCTTTCTTTAATACATTTATTCTATTAAGTGTTTCACTATTCATATTAAAGAAATTTGTATCCATGATTCGGAAACACGTTTATCAAGACAGTCACTTAAAATGAAATATCAAATTCAAACTCGATCCCCTTTCAAACGAAATGATTCACCTCGTGAAACACCTGAAACAAACAAACAAACAATCAGTTTAACCAAATTGAAAATGTGAATGTGAGTGACGACTGAATCAAACTAGGACTCGTGTCGAAGATTTGTGGACTCGTTAGACTCCAAATTGTACAAACTGAGTGAATGAGCTGAAACCAATCTTTGTGTATCTGACACTAATCCAAGTCACATGAGCCGGTGAAATGAATTTTATCTTGGTGAATGATCCCGACAAAAATTGTTGTACTATTAAATGTGATTGGGCCAATATAACTTGATCTAATCTTCAAATCTCTTTGATTGGGCCGATGAAAATTCAGCACATGCACTTCTTGGGTCAAGACAAACAACAGATTACTTTGTATGTCGACAAACTTTAATTGTTTAGAATTCTATTGGACCGAGACACTTTAAAACAACCAAACTGTGATAAGGCCATTAATGATGATGATACTTGGGCCGAGGACCTTGTTTATACAATTAATATTCACTAGACTTCAATCAATAGCCGACAATATTATCTATCAACTTAAATCCAATTGGACATGCCCATGGCTTTGTAGCCTTTTTTTTTGTAAAGTAAACTTCATTCACAAACAGCCGGCCCAAATCGAGCCGACCAAAACAAAAGCTACAAGAAAATTACATATTTACAAAGGACACCCACTCCTCCCATGAAATCCCTTTATACTTAGATCTATTCGAAAACCATAAGAACCCTAGAGACTTTATTTCACTAATAATACCGTCAATTCTAACCGAAGTGTTGGAAAAAATCAACTTGTTCCTAGCACGCCAAAGGCTCCAGCAAGTAATGATAATTAAACCTTGAACCGCCTCCTTCTTCTTGACCGAAGCCGAAAGATCCTTATATAAACAAAGCAGGTCCTTTATAGAGAACGCGTAGATGCCAGGTATCCTACACCACTCGCTGACCACATTCCAAACAATTGATGATACAAAGCAAGCCGTATATAAGTGCTCCGCAGACTCTTCAGCAGACGAACACAGCAGACAAGTCGGCTCTCCTTGCAAAATATTTCTCTTCCTTAAAGCAACCTTAGACGGGATTTTTTCCATTTCCGCTCTCCACACATGAATATTGCATTTATCAGGGACCCAATCACACCAATCCATAACAAAACTGTGACTCACAAACCTGTCCGAATAACACAGACCCTTGACAGACTTAACCGAAAAAATACCTTCATTATGCGGAGACCATCGCCACTTGTCTTGTCTGTCGACGATCAGGACCGAGCCGAGAAGACCGAGGAGGAGCTGCAGATCCGAAAGCAGCACTGGATCAGTCAAAACTGATTTCCAGTGCCAAAAAAACTCCAATCCCATACCGTTATTTTTCACTCTATCGGCTACAAAGCATTTTTCTCAGCCTCCAAGCGAAATAAACCTGGGAATTTCAACTTGAGCGGTTCACTAATAATCCACGGATCGAGCCAAAAGTGAATACTTTCCCCGTTGCCAACCACACCCTGGATATAGTTCCTTAGAACGGAACCTCCGACTTTGCTGTAAATCAGCACTTTAACAATGTTATTCCAAACCCCTTTCAGCGATTTCTTTAACGGAAAGCCATCCCAACTAACCCGACTGTGATGAAAAGCAGCAATATTTTTTCTCCAGTAACAATTAGCTTCAGATTTAAACCGCCATCCCCATTTAGAAAGGAGCGAAATATTCACCTCCGATAATTTATTGAGCCCCAAACCCCCATCCTTTTTGTGAAGCGTCACCCGGTCCCATGCGACCCAATGCGTTTTCCTTTCTTCTATAGAACCTCCCCATAAGAATTTTTTGACCACGGACTCCAAGTCGTAAATAACCTTCTTAGGCGCTTTATACAAAGAAAAATAAAAACACGGTAAGCTCTCCAAGACCGCTTTTATAATAACAACCCTTCCACCAATAGATAACAAGTACGATTTCCATTTAGCCAACCGCTTCCGAAAAATATCGTACACAGGCTGCCAGTTCCTGATACGATTCATGTTCGCCCCCACATTAAGACCGAGGTATTTGAACGGAAGAACATCCGGTTTGCATCCCACTTCGCTTGCCAAAACATTGGTTTCCTCTTCCCTAACTCCAATACCATAAAGGTTGGACTTTTCAATGTTGATCTTGAGCCCCGAACACAAAAAGAAACACCGAAGCACTCTAACAATATTCACCACTTCAGACTTGGAGCACTCACCCACCACAATAGAGGCATCCGCGTACAATAGGTGCGTAATAACCGGACCATTGTTGGGAGTAGCAATGCCTTTAATCAAATCGGTGTTTCTCGCTCTATTTATCATACACGATAGAGCCTCCATAACAACTAAGAACAGAAATGGAGAGAGCAGGTCTCCCTGTCTCATACCTTTCTCACATCTGAACAGGAAAATAGGGGCTCCGTTAACAAGCACAGACAACGAGGCCGACTTCAGAATTCCAAACACCCATTTACACCACAAATCTGGAAATCCCATTTGTGAAAGAATACTAATGACAAAATTCCAATTAACATTGTCATAGGCTTTTTCAAAATCGATCTTCAGGAAAAATGCTTTCACTTTGCTCTTTTTGATCCACGTAATAAGCTCGTTGATAATTAGAGGACCATCCAGAATATATCTACCTTTAAGAAAAGCAGACTGAGAATCCGAGATAACACTCTCCAGAACCATCCTCATTCTATTTGCCATAGCTTTAGAAATGACCTTGCTAATAACCCCGACCAAGTTAATTGGTCTATAATTTTTCAACGAAACCGGGTCAGAGATTTTGGCAATTAGAGCAATAAACGACGCCCCACATCCGTCATTGATCTCACCGTGAGCATGAAACCACTCGAAGATTCTGACAAAATCCTCTTTAAAAATTTCCAAAAAATGCTTGATAAATCTGAAGTTGAACCCATCTTGTCACACCCTGGCTTTTGCGGAAGCGTGGGTTTATTTGGTGTGACTTCTTAATACCACAGCAACAATCACAACAATGCTATATGATAGAATACGGATGTTCATCCATTAAAATAGTTGAAAATGCATAACATATAGTCTAAAAACGTTAACCACAATAGACGTTACAAAACATGACTAGTTTAAAGAGAATTCAAAAGACTCGACGATAAGCTACCAACGACACATGAATTGAGACATGCAACTCGTCCAGGAAAGAGTTACACTCCCCAAACCTACGACTCCGGATGACATCCTTATTTGGTACGCAGCTAATCATGCATTACTTGCCAGATCCAAACTAATTCCCTGAAATACATGTAGTTTAAAAAGTCAACAAAAAGTTGAGCGAGTTCATGTGTAAGTGAGTATATAAAAGCCTTTAAAATGTCTGTATAAGTAAAAGTCCTTGGTATGTAGCAATTAAGGAAAAACCTGATCACCATTGGGTTGCAAAACCAATAGTATGTGTGAAATGATGCAGGAAGACTCAAACCTAGCAAATTTGTCTCCGGTATGAAGACATAGTCACCACTATGGGCCTCCCCGGCCTCATGGGTGTGGGCTCGCTACACCCAAATAGATCTATCACTCATGTCCCGTGGTCCTACTATGAGGATTAATGGCCTTAAGTGTTGTACCCACCACTCACATGATCGCGTAGTAAAAACCCTCCTTAAGCTAACCATACCATAATAAATGTCTGTAAATGTCTGTATAAGTCTGTAAATGTCTGTAACATGTATTTCACCCCCGAAATGTAAAACTGAAAATAGTTAAGAGAAAAGGGGGACATGAACTCACAGTAATGCGTCTTGAACCGAATCTCAAAGTCTGACTGCTACACGACAACCTACACGTGCTAATGTCTATTAGACGAACGGGCCGTGCCTTGGCTTAGAGTTTAATATTTAGAGTTGTGTTACTTATAAAGATTCGTGTGATAAATGTAGGATCGATTTCGGATCCGAACGAGTCGGTTAGAAGAGTTTTTCACCAAAACAAGAGGCGGAAACAAATGTTTTGGCGTAATTAAGCGCGTAATTACCTTTAACTGTTGTTTTATTGATAACTGAAGCGATTACACGTTCAAACAACACTTCGGCAGCACTTCATGGCTCACCGGAAGACAAACACCTACAACTATTTGTGAATTCTTTGTGATTCGCTCTAACAGCCCCTATTTATAGACATTCAGGTTCGCTCCAACGTACATGTCATATAAGCGAACCTGACTAAATGACATAAAAGCGGACTAGACAATTTACACAAAAGCGAATCTGACATGTTACATGAGCGAACCAGATCTAAGACATATATAATCGAAATCATGATCTAGCACATGTTTCCTGGATTTTCACTTCACGTGCACATGCATATGTTGTCTCATATGTAGTGATGTCATTGATGATGTCATCTTGATGATGTCATCATGACATCATGTTTGACCAAAACCGCAACGAACCCGAGACTCGATGTAAGACGAAGACAACAGATGTATGCACCAACAGACTCCCCCTCAGATGTTGACGAGTCTTAAGTGTCGAGTCTTTGCATCTTCAGTCTTTATTGGTCTTCGATTTTCCTCTGAAGTATTTGTCATTGCAAGAATCCTCATTCTCTATCTTTATCTTCAACAAACTCCTCTCTCTCAAATGTTGAATATCATGGTGTCTTCAGACTCCCCCTCTCAATCTGCTGGGATCGTAGTCTGGAATTCACTTTCCACAGGTTCTTAGATCGTAACCTGGCACTCATCTAACTCAGGTTTCGGAACCTGGCCAACCTGCAAAAACTCTACCCAAAAATAAATTTTCTGATAACAATTCATGGATAAGATTTTCAAATCTAATTTACCACTTACAGGAATAACATTTTATTTCAAAACTTTTCTCATTCCATTTCAACAATCCTCAAACACTTTCACCCAAACCATTTGTTTATCATGTTTAGCACTCGGAATTTTGAAAATCAGCTCTTCAACACCAGTTGTCGAAAATCTTTTTGGATTTTTCAAAATTTATGCTAAAACACACTAAAATCTTTTTGAATTTTCTAAAAGAAAATAAATGCAGAAATGAAATATTTACAGACAATATTTTTTGTGAGTTCGTGCAAGAGGATCATATCAGTTTTTGAGACAAATCACCAACACCGTTAAGCTTCATTTCATTTTAAGTTCTAAACAATTCACCTAGATTGTCAGTATATTGATCCACTTAAATTTTCACACAAAGTTCAATTGATCCGAGATACGAGATTAATGTTTTAAGCACTTGAACTTATTCGTGTGTCCCACTACTTGAATATACTCCCGTATCCAGATCCCAATATTCAGTCTTACAGGTGAGTATACCACAGATGATATCTGTCAGGGGAATAAATTATAGTACGAGGGCCGTGAGAGCTCAGGTCGATCTTTCGATACGCAGAGAGATGACGGCTTTGACTTTTTGGTGTGTCCCCTTTAGAGGATCTTTTGCATTACAACAGCAGCGACTATCAATTTTATTGTTTCATCAGCTTGCTGAGGGCGATGCTATGTTTCAAGCATTTGCAGAAAGCATTATCCGGGGACTAGGTCAGAAATTTCTTTCAGCAGAAGTCCCGGGATAATACCCCAGATATCACTGAGCATAAAGACCTAGTATCTCAGAATAAGGGACCTTTCAAACAAGATTCCAGGGGTTACCTATATATCCAAGTTTGTGTTAACCCACAGAACAAGCAAGTTTGAAATTTAGATTTATATCTCGTCACAATCTACTAAATGTGCAAAAACCTACTGGCACATCATCAGTGAGACCGTTTATCACTTTTTACTTTCCATTTCTTTAGCATGTTGTGATAGTCCACTGATGTACTATCATTTCCTCTTTTATGCAACAAAAACTCTTTTTTTTTCATTTTATCATGTTTTTGGCTTTTTCAAATTTTCAAATGTTTTTGGATTTTCAATATTTCTTACTCCCCCTAAAATGCAAAAACATTTTAGGAAATTTGAAAACAAACTGTACAAGAACATGACAACTGATATCGAATCACTTCAATTCGCCATCCACTTGGCATAAACAATCAGAACTCCCCCTCACAACAAACTATTTTCCCATCGATTTCAAAACACTTAAGTTTGTTTTAATCAAAATGGTTTTTCCGGAAAATAAGTTTTGTTGATTGATTTTAACCATTTTTAGGTTAAGGGATTAGTTCATCACATTGTTTTTCAACCACTTGTAGAAAATCAGATACAACTTAATGTCCCTGATTTACCACTTGTAAGATCAATCCAATTCAACTTCTGAACCACTTGTAAACATCACAAACATACAACTTAAACCTGCTTTTCAACCAATTTACCATCTTTTGGTTGAATTCTCAAGGTGCCGATTCCTACTCCTCGCTTACAAATCTGGGAGTTCCGGCAAGTCCTGCTTTTCAAAAACACATTAAACATGATAAAGAATGATGCCGATTCATGATCCACGATTACCAACTTGGGATCTCCGGCAAGTCAGGTTTTTATTCTTTGAAAAATATATCCACCCAAGCCTGACCTTCCTTGGGTGTAACAACCTCTTCATCAACTTTTCTTTCAACTAACCTGTGACCTCCTCTTTTGGCAGCGTAAAAATCTTTAACACTTTTGGCCTTACCATTGATCATTTTGCCAAAAATATGTTTCACAGTTCCGTTGAAAGCTTTATCAACATCAAATTTCTTCTTGTCAGAATAAAATTGATTTGAAATTTCAACTATCCCAACTTTCTTTTTAAAATTTTCAGCACTCAAAGGTGGAAAATTTTCATCGTTTATAGGTGGAACTGATTTTTCAACCTTTTTCTCAACACGTGGCTCCCCTGATTTGGTGGAATCAGATTCATCACCAGAATTATTACCTGAAATCTTCACAACCCATTTTTGATTTATTACATTTTCTTTTCTTTTCAAACCATTCTTTGAACATTCTCCCTTTTCAAAGATTGAATTTTCAAAGCCATTAAATGGTTTGGTTGTAAGTTCGGTTTTCTCCACAACTTTCTCTTTCAATTTACCAGATACTTCCTGTTTTGGTTTGAATGTTTTCGGACAATTCCTAGCAACATGACCAGCAATCTTGCACTGAAAACAGGTTCTGGTTTCTATCTTCTTTGGAACAGCATTTTTCTTCAACTCTTCTTGCTTCTTAGCAAGGAATTCCTGATTCGTCTGTTTTCTGAATGCTTGTTCTTTCTCATCATCTAAAGATTTTCCTGAAACAAACACAGTTTTTGGTTTAGAAAATTTTTCATTTTTATAATTTTTCGGTGGTACAAAACCTAATCCTTTCTTTTTGTAATTACGATTATGATTTGGTTTCTTTTGGAAACTGTAACCACAATTGTAACCCGTTTTCTTGTTAAATCTTTGTTGATCTCTTGAAGTGTATTGTTTAGGTTTTCCGATAAGATTTAAATCTTTTATTTCAGAAATATTAATTTCTGTAATTTTGAAAACCTTTTGAATCATTTCAAATCTGACACTTCTTATTGGAAAAGTCTCATCAGAATATAATTTGTCAGAATCTTTCAAAGTATATGCCACTTTGAATGATTCATCATTCAAATTAGATTTTGATATCAAAAACTCTTTATCGTAAACCCTTTTGTCCTTTTTGACTGTTGACTTTGACGCATCGGACTCAGACTTTGACTTGGATTTGGACTCCGGTTTTGACTCCTCACAATCATCTTTATCTAACACCTGATCGACCACACTTTTTATCAACTTTGACTCATGACCAGTGTCGGACGACGTGTACATGACATCAATATTTTCTGGCAAGTTATCCGATGGCCCAGACTCCCATTGTAAGTTTATTGCCTTTTCGACTCTTTCGGAATTTGGATTTCGAGGTAAAAATCCATTTTCGACCGGGGGCGGACATCTAGTGTAGACCACACTTGGTTTCTTACCAGAAGTCTTCACTTCATCTTTTGTCACAGATTTCTTTTCTTCAGACATTTTCAATTCTTCAAATGTCTTCAAATTTTCCACTACTGGATAAATCCTGTCAACAACAAAAGAAGAACATGAGTAACTGTTTAATAACTTTTTAACTTTCTCAGTCTCTATCTTCTGTGTTGCCAGCTCCAACTCTAAATCAGCACATTTCTTGATATAAAAGTTAGCATCATCCAGCTGTCTAAGATATGCTACTTTCAAAGTATTCATCGCCATTGCTTGTTCACCACTCGAATCAGTATATTTGTTAATTTCTCTGTTCATTGTGTCATACGATTCTTTCAACTTGTGAATATTGTGCAATAACTCATTGTTTTGTTTGATTAACGAATCACAGTTCATGCACTTTTCAGAAACTTCAATTCGTTCTTCATCAATCTTCACTTCATATTCTGGAACTTCTTTGACACTTCTGGTCGATTGTAAAAACTCAGCTCTTCTTCTTTTCTCAGCTTTCGCTTCGTTTTTCAATCTCTCTTCTTCTTCTTCCTCTTCTTTGTTCTTCCTTCATCTTTCTTCAGCTGCTTCCATGACTTTTCTGCACCTTTCTGCACATTTCAAATCATAAGCATTAGCAAAAAAAACATTAACATTTGAAGTGTCTTTAGACATCTCTTTGGCCATAAATTCTTGATCTGGACAAAAATTGTCCCAATTGAAACCTTTAGCCAGTTTTTCATCATCTTGTTCTGCCAAACACACTTTGCTGTTTATTGGAACATATTTATCCCAACTGAATCCACCATCCTTTCCTAGACAAGCTTTCTTTGAATCTTTAATCTGCATCATTCCATGTGCAGTTTGTGCCTGATGCAATGCTGGTGGTGTGATTTGATGATAAATCGCCTTTTTGTGATAATCGTTGTTTCCAAAAGGATTCTGGGCTCCAGTAGCTTCACGATTTTTGCACTCTCTCTTGAAATGCCCCTTTTCCCTGCAACGAAAACATGTAACTTTTAACTTATCAAAGCCTAAATTTGAAACACTTGCATCAAGAAAATCATTTCTTCCCGTGATTTGTTTAAACTTCTCAGCTCTTCTCATTACACTGGCCATGCACCATTTAATATCCATCAATTCCATTTCCTCAGCATCGATTTGATCGTAATCCTCTTTCGTGAGCATTGGATTACCGATCTTTCCGGCCACAAAACTACTATAAGACTCTAACACCATTCCCAACAAAGACATTTGATTTTTGGCAACTTCTTCAGAATAATCTTGATCACTTTCAAGATTTAATACAATATTGCATTGAAGTTTTCTTCCATTCTTTGTTGCAGAAATGTTTGGATCGAATGATGAAAATCTTGTGCTGCTTGATCCCTGGGATGATTTCTTTTCAGAAGAATCTTTCACACTGTAAGCAGTTTCTATTTTTGGAGAAAAATTTGACTTTTCGTTGACACCACCTTTGTAATACAAGCTGATATCTTGTTCTCCATCGTAATTCTTCATCCTAGCAATCTTCCTCTGCTCCATCTCCTGAGCTTCCAGATGCTTGATAAAATCTCCCAGTGTCATTTTCTTATAATCTGTTTTGTTTGACCGCAGCATCATCAGAAATGTTCCCCATGTTTCATATGGTAGCGCATCTGCAAGTTTTTCAACCAATTCATCAGTATCTTTCTTAACACCAAGTTTCGTCATATTTCTCACCAAGTTACAATATCTATCAATTAATTGCTTGACACTCTCATTTTTCAATCCCCGAAATAAGTCAAATTCCTTTTTCATGAGAGACATCTTATTCCTGAGCATATCGTCACTTCCAGTAAACTTTGCTTCCAACTCTGTCCATATCGAATATGCAGTTCCATCATGTTGAAGCAGTATCAAAATATCTTCTTTTATCGCTTGCTGAAGCAGACTCACCATCAATTTCTCATCTCGATATTTCTTTTTATCTGCAGTACTCATTTCTCTAAGTGTCAACGGAGTACCATTCACAACATCGTTCTTTGTGGGCTTAACATACGGCTCTTCAGTGTGTTCCCACGCATCCAAGTGATACGCCTCAACCCAATTTCCAAACCTTTCAGACCATCCATTGTAATCATCAATATCCATGAGTTTGGGTGGTTTCTGAGACGTCCCGGTTTCATTTTCATGCAAAGCATTCTGAGTGATTGTAACTGGACTAGCAAAAGCATTGTAGAACTCGTTCTCCATGTTTCGAATTTTCAAATAAGCTATATCACCTTGTAAAATACCTGACAATTACCTGACAACACACAAACAAAATATCAGTTTTAAATGAACTAAACACGTAAAAATGAGTTGAAGAAATCAATCGAAGACTCGTGTCGAAGATTTGTGAACTGGTGTTGAAGACTCGCGGACTGACTAAACTTCAAATCGTGCAAATGACTTGACCCTTTGTAACTTTTAAAATTCAGACTATACGAACTGACAAAAACCACGACTCAAACCACGCAACCTTGAACAAATCTCGGTATTCAAACAATGTTTTGGGTCGTAGAAATGTAATGTTGATATGCCGTTAAAATGGGCTGCTTGGTTGATGTTTAAACTTGGGCCTTCGAATTGTATAACATGGGCTGGCAAATATTCTTGTGTCGATGACTTCACTAAACCGACAACTTACAACAAATATCCATTAGATCACCAACAATTTCCTTTAAACATATATTACTGATTGAGTCTGACAACAAAAATATATCATTGGGCCTTCCATTCCACTAAACTGACAACTATTTTTGACCAAGACACTTTGATACCAAAACTGTGATTGGGCCTCTAAATCCACTTAGTTGACAATTTTGATCACCACACTTAATTTCATTGAGCCTCCTTAAAACTCACTGATTTGACCGTTCATCAATTTTCAAAACACATGTAAGACTTATCAAACAAACAAGTGGCTGACAACTTTTAATTCAAGACAATTCTGATTGGGCCGTAAACTCCACCAACACGACAACTTGATTATATATTGTATTTTGACAACAAATTCAACTATTCTGATAATATCAATAGACAAACTATCTAGATTGTGCCGATAACCATGAACATATTCACATGCAATCTGAATTTCAATTTACGAGACCCGAAATGATACTATCACATGCACCGACACAAAACACATTAATCTCTTTTACGCAAACTGACAGCCTCGATAGATGTATCACACAAATCGATGAACTCAATACATTTTTGGAGCTGAATCACAAAGTTTACTGATGAACGAAACCTAAGTGTCACTAAGAGCGGACCAGATGATGACACTAAAAGCGGACCTCAACTGTCACTAAGAGCGGACCTCAACTGTCACTAAGAGCGGACCTCAAATTGTTCAAATGAGCGAACCAGATGATGATGTCACCTTTTCACGAGTCCGTAAAAGCGAACCCTCAAAAATTCGATGTTTTAGGTCGATTCAAGCTTTGAAACTTTCAAGGATTGATTAAAACATGTTTACGCACAATATATGTGAAATTTGGCCGATTTTGACCGTAAAAAGTTTTGATTTTCGGAAAAGAATGGTGTAGAAACAGAATAACCGACTGAAATGTAAAGAACTCTTCTTCACTGGCTCTGATACCACTTGTAGGATCGATTTCGGATCCGAACGAGTTGGTTAGAAGAGTTTTTCACCAAAACAAGAGGCGAAAACAAATGTTTTGGCGTAATTAAGCGCGTAATTACCTTTAACTGTTGTTTTATTGATAACTGAAGCGATTACACGTTCAAACAACACTTCGGCAGCACTTCGTGGCTCACCGGAAGACAAACACCTACAACTATTTGTGAATTCTTTATGATTCGCTCTAACAGCCCCTATTTATAGACATTCAGGTTCGCTCCAACGTACATGTCATATAAGCGAACCTGACTAAATGACATAAAAGCGGACTAGACAATTTACACAAAAGCGAATCTGACATGTTACATGAGCGAACCAGATCTAAGACATATATAATCGAAATCATGATCTAGCACATGTTTCCTGGATTTTCACTTCACGTGCACATGCATATGTTGTCTCATATGTAGTGATGTCATTGATGATGTCATCTTGATGATGTCATCATGACATCATGTTTGACCAAAACCGCAACGAACCCGAGACTCGATGTAAGACGAAGACAACAGATGTATGCACCAACAATAAATATTTGTTCGTTTAATGTTCTAGTAGATTATAGTCTTAGAAAGTAAATATTTACTAAGTGTTATAATTTCCGAAAATTTCGCCATAGCCTCCTCTGTAAATAGAGGTGTCCATGCATAAAAACATATCATTTTCTTTTACAAATAACTCATAAAGTGTTCCCACATAGCCAACCCGACAAATCTACATGCAATACCCTAACTACGTCTTTTCAGATTTATTACACAAAACAGGACTGTTTTCGAGTATTTAAATAAAATAGTTATCCTTTTCCAAAAATTCTCAAATTTTTACAGAAGGTCATATATAATCCACGATTTATTGTGTAAAAATTTCGGACATCAGTTCATTACAAATTTTATATAAAAATTCTTTTACTCGACTGCAATCAGATTTGATACTTTCTGATTGCAGTTTTACGGAAAAATTCACTACAAATCAATCGTGAGTCGGATCATCGAAATTCCAGTTGGAGGGTCATAGAAACAACTGTGACCATCTACAGTAAAAATTCCATGAGCTGATTCTGCTCAGGTTTTAAGTTTTGATTCTGATTACAACACACTTTTTCAGCAGAAATATTTCAGCTTGAGCTGCTGTCTAAAAATAATTCTTTAAAAATAGTAAACGGTCTCGAAAAATTACGATTCCAGTTTCATTTGTTCGGTTATTCAAAATTACACAATTTAGACTCCAGAAATACAGTTTTTCGCTTAAAAATGAACCCGTTACAGCCCGTTGAAGCAGGCTGGATATTTCAATCAGCAAGCTGTTTATATGTAGAAGTGACTAAAACGCATAAACAAAGACTCAAAACCATGGTGGATCGAAGGATAAATGTTCAAACCTCAAGCATGCATTAACCAACCCTAAACCACCCAGATTTCAACTTCATACAACCCTTTTATCTATGGTTTTCATGCAGAATTTTAAGTTCACAAATTTAGTGTTTTAGCTTATGGGTGACAAGAACATTCAAACAAAACATAGCAAGAATCAAGGTGGAACAAGAGTGTGAAGGGACTTACTACTAACACAAGGCTAGGGTAGTAATCTTAGGACAAGATGATGGTGAAATGTTGGTGACAAAGGCTTGAAGCAAGCTTCCGTGAAGACCTTTCAATCTTGCACTCCTATTGATGAATCCTCAAACTTGAATGAGAGCTTTTGGAGAAGAAAATGGTGAATGTGAAGAGTGGGGGTGGTGAAATCGGTTATGGAGAGAGGGGGGTGTGTGAGCCGAAAATAATAGGGACAAGGAAGAGGTTGAGTGCAAGCTTGGAGGTGATGATGATTTCCTTTGGAAATTGTAAGATTCCTTACAATCTTTGACAAGTCCTTCAAGCAATGCACAAGTTTCCCACCAATGGGGTAATGAGGCAAAAAGAACATGATTAAGGTGGGTCCATGGCTGGAAATCGGTTGGGGGGGGGGGGGGGTAAGGTGTAGATGTTGTTAGTTAATAGGTATTAAGTTAGAAGGTTAAGGGTATTTCCAAGTATAGTGGGTGTGTGACATGTTTCTATAGTGCGTAGGGATTTATTGTGACCATAAATAATTAAGAAAGATAAAATAATATTTCTGAAAATATTTTAGTGTCCCGGAAAAATGTCTGGTTGTTCGGTTACGTATCGTTCCGTTAAAGCGTTTAATCGTACCGTATAGTGTCTTTTGTGCATCTTTTTGTAATGAAAACATTCCTGGCACTTAGGAAAGTATACATGACCACTCTGTTATATTTGTGTACTCTACTGGTATATTAAAATGCTGAATTAAATAAAAGAAAGCAGAATTCTGTAATTAACGCATGTTTTAGGCACTTCCCGACACTATATCAATCCCCTAATGTTGCAGTCTTATGGTCCTCACTTCCCTACACTACAAACCAGTGTAGTACTCTATCCCTGGCTCATACTGGCCATAGTAATATTGTCTGTCTAAGTGCTGGCATTGTCAGCATTATTTCTGAATCAACCGTTCAGCGTGTCAACTGTGCTGAGTGCATCGAGTATGTCACTAATGTAGGTATGTAATGAATGGAGTGACTGTATAAATATGATGCATGTATATATGATATGGAATCATAGAGCAGTCTAAATTATCAGTTGTAATTAAGCACAGTAATTAAGTACGTAATTAAGATTAATTAATTTGTACAGTACCTGAAATTTTGAGGGTTGTCACATTCTCCCCCTGTTAAGAAAATTTCGTCCCGAAATTTTAGGTCCTACGCCTAGTTGCAGGGGTCTTAGGAAATAAATGTGGGTACTTGGCCTTCATGCGATCCTCACGTTCCCACGTGAATTCTGGCCCATGTCTAGCGTTCCATCGCACTTTGAAGAGCTTGACACTACTCCAGCGTGTCTTGTTAATCTTCCAATCAGTGACCTCAACAGGTTCTTCAACAAAGTGGAGTGTGTTGTCGATGTGAACTTCGTCAGCAGGAATAACAACGGTGTGCTGAGTTGGACTCCGTTTCAGGTTCGATACATGGAATGTATCATGAACGCCATTGAGTTCAGCAGGCAGGTCCAACTTGTATGCTACAAGCCAAATCCTTTGCAGGATTCTGAAAGGGCCAATGTAACACGGATTCAATTTCCCACGCTTCCCAAAGCGTGTCACACCCTTCCAAGGTGAAACCTTTAACAAAACCATATCCCCAACTTGATACTCCACGGACTTCCTGTTTGGATTTGCGTAGGCTTTCTGTCTGTCGCGAGCCGCCTCGATGCGTTTTCGAATTTGCGCAATCTTGTCTGTCGTCTCTTGGACGATTTCGGGACCAGCGAGCTGCCTATCACCTGCATCAGCCCAGCATAGCGGTGATCGACACTTGCGTCCGTAAAGAGCTTCAAATGGCGCGGCTCCAATACTTGTGTGGTAGCTGTTGTTGTACGAAAATTCGACCAATGGTAAATGATTATCCCAGCTACCACCTAGATCCATTACACATGCTCTCAGCATGTCCTCCAATGTCTGAATAGTTCTTTCACTTTAGCCATCAGTCTGCGGATGAAATGCAGTGCTCAGATTCAACTGCGATCCAAAAGCTTCTTAGAAGGATTGCCAAATCCTTGATACAAATCTCCCGTCTCTATCTGAGATAATGGAGAGAGGCACTCCATGACGTGCCACAATCTCACGCATGTAAATCTCCGCAAGTTTACTCGTGTTGTCTTTCTCTTTGATTGGCAAGAAGTGTGCAGACTTTGTTAGACGATCTACTATTACCCAGATCGTGTCATGGCCCTTGGGTGTCTTTGGCAGTTTCGTTATGAAGTCCATAGAAATTTGTTCCCATTTCCATTTGGGTATTTCAGGTTGCTGTAGGAGACCTGAAGGTTTTTGGTATTCGGCCTTTACTTTGGCGCATGTTAAGAATTTGCTAACATATACCGCAACATCGCCTTTCATCCTTGGCCACCAATAGAAATCCTTAAGATCTTGGTACATTTTATCCGCTCCAGGATGAATCGAGTACCGTGACTTATGAGCTTCATCAAAAATAACCTTTCTCAATCCACCAAACAGAGGAACCCAAATCCGTTTCATAAAGCACAAAGTTCCTTCCTCATTTGGTACCAACTGCTTCTCCATCCCACGGAGATATTCATTCTCAATATTCCTTTCCTTGAGAGCTTCTCTCTGTGCGGCACGAATGCGCAAAGAGAGGTCCGTCTGGACGATCATTTCCAAAGCCCTAACCCTTATTGGCTTGATCCTTTCCTTTCGACTTAGGGCATCGGCGACCACATTCGCCTTCCCTGGATGATACTTGATTTCACAATCGTGGTCGTTCAACAGTTCAACCCAGCGTCTTTGCCTCATGTTAAGCTCCTTCTGATTGAATATATGCTGCAGGCTCTTATGATCAGTGAAGATTGTACATCGCGTACCATATAAATAATGTCGCCAGATCTTTAATGCAAACACCACCGCGCCCAGTTCCAAATCATGGGTGGTGTAATTTTTCTCGTGTATCTTCAGTTGGCGTGATGCATAGGCTATAACTTTCTGGCGTTGCATCAACACGCAACCCAAACCTTGACGCGAGGCGTTACAATATACCACTAAGTCTTCCGTGCCTTCGGGTAGAGATAGAATCAGTGCGTCACAAAGCTTGTTCTTCAACAACTGAAACGCTTCTTCTTGCTTGTCACCCCAATCAAACTTCTTGTCTTTCTGCGTGAGTGCGGTCAGGGGTTGAGCTATTTTTGAGAAATCCTCAATAAACCTTCGATAATAACCAGCCAAACCTAAGAACTGTCGAATCTCAGTTGGCGTCTTTGGAGTCTCCCAATCCTTGATTGCCTCGATCTTTGTGGGATCCACATGAATTCCATTTCCATTTACCACGTGACCAAGAAACTGGACTTCGCGTAGCCAAAACTCACACTTTGAGAACTTAGCGTATAACTTATCCTTCTTAAGTAGCTCTAGAATAGCTCTTAAGTGCTGTTCGTGCTCGTCCTTCGTCTTCGAATAGATTAGAATGTCATCGATGAATACGATCACAAACTTATCCAAGTACGGCTTGCAGACTCGGTTCATTAGGTCCATGAAAACTGTCGGTGCGTTTGTCAATCCAAACGGCATAACCAAGAACTCGTAATGTCCATAACGAGTCCTAAAGGCCGTCTTCGGAATGCTTTCCTCTTGTATCCTTAGTTGGTGGTACCCTGAGCGAAGATCGATCTTTGAATAGAAACTTGAACCTTGTAGCTGATCAAACAGGTCATCAATTCTCGGCAAAGGATAACGGTTCTTGATAGTCAACTTGTTAAGCTCGCGGTAGTCTATGCACATACGAAAGCTACCATCCTTCTTTTTAATGAACAGAACTGGAGCTCCCCAAGGTGAGAAGCTTCGTCTGATGAATCCTTTATCCAATAGCTCCTGGAGTTGTGTCGACAACTCCTGCATCTCTGATGGTGCAAGTCTATAGGGGGCCTTGGCTACAGGCGCGGCGCCTGGAACCAAGTCAATGTGGAATTCGACTTGCCGTTGTGGCGGCAATCCTGGAAAGTCTTCTGGAAAGACTTCAGGATATTCTCTTACGATCGGAATGTCTTCAATCCTGGGCTCAGCAGCTTCTTTATCCATGATGTGTTCCAAAAAGGCAACACACCCCTTCTGTAAACACTTTCTAGCTTTCAGACAGCTAATGATTCTCAACGGCGCATCGCGCTTCTCCCCGTGCACTACGATCGTTTCTTCATCCGTCATTGGGATGCGGATGGTCTTCTCGTGACAAACGATCTCGGCCTTGTTGCTCGATAACCAATCCATTCCCACTACCACGTCGAAGCTTCCCAACTCGACTGGTAGTAGATCTAGAGCAAATTCGTGTCCTCCCAGTTCTATCGTACATCCTCTGATGACTTCTCTCGTTTCAATTAGTTTCCCATTCGCTAATTCGATCGAGTATGGAACGTCTAACTTACTAGTGGTAAACCCAAGTATATTCTTAAACTCTAACGATATGAAACTATAATCAGCACCAGTATCAAAATGAACAGATGCAAAGCGTTGGTTTATAGGGAACGTACCGGTGACAACGTTTGGATCTTGGCGCGCCTCCCTCGCACCAATGTTAAAGATTCGGCCTTGCGCCTGATTTAGCTTTGGGCATTCTCTTTTGAAGTGCCCAATGTCACCACAGTTGAAGCATCCTGGCCCTCGGCCATTTCCATTACCATTCCCGCCTCGATTTCCGTTGGTTCCTCGATTTCCGGCTTGATTTGCGATATTCCCACGGTTACCATTTCCCCCATTATTTCCTTGTGGCCGGTTTCCATTACCACGGTTGTTGTTATTGAAATTCCTTTGGCCACCTTGGCCTGATCCAACCCAACATGTTTCCTTTGAATGACCCGTCCTCCCGCAGGATTCACATTTTCTGAGTCTGCATGGGCCGGGATGATGGAACTGGCAAATACCACACTTGGGCAGAGTGCCCATGTAACCTTTTCCTCTGTTTTCATCACCGGTTTTGGCTCTGGCCGGTGTGCTCGAATCACCCCTCTTGCTCACATTGCTTGTACTCTGCTTGAAGTTAGAAAACTTTCGTTTGTTTTCACCAGCTGACTCCGCATGAGTCTCCTTCTTCTTGGTTTCAGAAATCGAGAACTTGCCCAACCTTACAGCCTCCTCCGTAAGTGCCACACTAACGTCAATTTCTTCCGTAATTGTTGCCGGCTTGGACGTGGTAACCATACTCAGGATTTGGGGTGCCAATCCCCAGATAAAGCGCTCAATCCTTTTGAATTCCGATGTAACCATATAAGGTACCACGTGTGACAAGTCGTGGAATATCTGAACATATTCTGTGATTTTGGGACCGTCCATCTTTAAATGCCAAAACTCGGTTTCCAATTTCTGGATTTCAGCTCTGGAACAATACTTCCTGCGCATTAGTTCTTTCAGTTCAGTCCAAGTCATCGCGTACGCTGCAGCCTCTCCTAAGGTTTGAACTTGGAGATTCCACCATGAGAGGGCACCGTCAGTGAAGAGCCCGGGGATGTAGGTAACTTGTTGTCCCGGCGCACATTTGCTCATTCTTATTGTTGTTTCAGTCTTCTCAGTCCAGCGGGTAAAAGCCACGGCACCTCCAGTGCCATCAAAGTTTAGTGGCTTGCAATCTAAGAATTGCTTGAAAGTACACCCTGTACAAGCAATGTCATTATTAGTAGTCGCACATGAATCATCCAAATATAGTGTAATGTGTCTCCTATGACTGATCATTACCATTCGGAGGGTTGTTGTTGTTGTTGTTGATACTTCCGCTCGATCCTGGTTGGGATGCTTGATATTACGCAATAGCAGCCGCGATGATCCCTTGTAGTTCCGCCTGGTTAGTCGGCATGCGTACTTCACGTCGTGGAGGCATTTTCTAGAGGATGTTTCACGATGGTCAGGCCATAGTAGCATACAATCATATGTATATGTAGTAACATTCATTATTTACATAACATCT
The DNA here is from genome assembly GCA_030545235.1 of Helianthus tuberosus. Taxonomy (NCBI): domain Eukaryota; kingdom Viridiplantae; phylum Streptophyta; class Magnoliopsida; order Asterales; family Asteraceae; genus Helianthus; species Helianthus tuberosus. The sequence goes on along the minus strand of CM060420.1, from coordinate 20,552,570 downwards.
CATGTCATAACCATAACAAATAATCAACAATGCATGAAATTTGAAGACTTACAACTTAAGTTTCATAAACAAAATCACCATTATCGTCTCACAATTACATCATGTGTCAAAATATATTAAGGGCTACATCACCCTTGTCCGAGTACAATAACCAATAAATCAAAAATCAAAACGTGGTCTCAAAAGGTCTTCATAATCATGGCTCGAGCACTGTCTTCTCACTAGGAGTAGCCTGTCTGTAGAAGATCTGGAATCCCTGTTGCCCCGAATATCCCTAAGCTGATGGTGGAGGAGGAGGCGGAAAACGAGATAAAATCAATCGGCGCAACTGCACCAAGTCCTCCTCAAGTGCATAGGCAAAACGCAATACGAAAGCAACCTGTCGATCGAGAGGGAGGAACTGAACGTCTGAATCCTGAAATGATGGAAAGGAAGTGTGCGATGCTGGAAACTGAGTCTGACAGGGACAGTGAGGATGTGGAGCTCTCTCCAATCGCTGGACACATTGTCTCAAGGCGTCCCGCTGAAACTGTAGTGACGCGAGCGTGTCCTCTACAGAGTATCGGTCATGGAAGTAAGGGTCGGATACAGGCATGACATGGAGTGCTGACCATGGGGATGGTTCGCCCATCGGGGCTGAAACCGGAAATGTAGTGTGTGGGGTAAATGCAAACTGTGAAGGGATATGGGGAAACTGGGTCACGAAAGGTGCAGAAAATGACACTGGTGGAACAAAATCTGGATAAGGGACCTGCGGTAAGAACTGGCTATCCTCTGGCATGAATGGGGTGTGGCCGAAAAGCTGGCTCGACGATCCCTCCCCAGGTTGGGGCGGAGGGATGTCCTGAAGGAATGTGATAGGAAGGTCGGTACGATGGGTATCGAATGTGGATGGAGGAAACAAGGGAGCATCAAGTGGTACAGTGATGGGTGCGGGAGGGGGGGTGACTGGGACTACATACGGAGGGTAGTCATCCTCCTCAATCCACCCATTGCTGGAGTGGGCGTACCTCGGGTCCATGTGGGTAGCGAACGGTGCAAGGTCGTCAAAAATATCCATGGGATCGGGTATGGGTGCCATAGCTGGTATCTCGACGGCTGATGGTGCAGCAACGGGGGTATCAGTGACAGTGACAGGGTCAGTGGCAAGATCAGGCTCGGAAATGACTGGAGCGGGCTGATAATCAGCAAGTATGGCAGGAATCGGATCATCTGGATGAACAGGAGCCTCAGCAGGCTGCTCCAACTCCATCTCCTCATCAGCGTCCATGCGAGGAATGTAACCGAGTCCCAGCGGTGGGATATGAGAAGCTGTCGACTCGGAGGAACCTGAAGTGGACGAATCAGACTGAACCTCCCTGTCGGGAAGCTCGACCATGGGAACAATAGGATCAACAACTGGAACATCGACAACTGGAACGCCGTCCTCCATCGGGGCCCCACCATCCTGGTCTCCCTCCGGGGGACCCTCGATGGGTAGAACGACATCATCACCGGGTAACATGTCGAGAGGCTGTTCCTCAAAGGGAACTGCAGCAAGAGGAAGAGGAGCAGGGATCGGGACGAGGGGTAGAACCTCTCCTGGCGGGCCATCAGCTAAGGGCATGTCGCCTCTGAAGTCCGGTAGGGCGAAGGGCTGAAAGTCGTCTTCGTCAGTGCTCGTGTAGTCCGAAGTGAAAACTCCCGAGTCTGTGACCATCTCGTCATCGGAAGTAAAGGCCATCGGGTCGCTCGTATTAGATACTCCGCTGCCGGAAGATGCCATGGTGTCTGTAACACAACCACAACATATGCACACAAATAAGGTAAGCATGTAAATAATAACAATGAAATCATGTATGCATCCTAGTCTTTCCATACTATTCCTCCAAATCTCTAAACCGAACTCCCTAGCCTCTCAGACTACCCTGGTCTCTAAGACCAATCTCCCAGTCTCTAAGACTAAATCTTTCCCAATCTCTAAGATTGAACTCCCTCAGTCTCTAAGACCGAAATAAAATTTTTGAAAAGTGTATTTGTGCCTTTTTGTTTGTAAAAATGTTTGTGCCCTGGATCTGGACTTTTAGTGTATGCAAATGTAAAATGTTTGAAAACATTTTCGTCAGAGCCTAGCTTTTGCGGAAGCGTGGGTTTATTTGGTGTGACTTCTTAATACCACAGCCTGGCTTTTGCGATAAGCTACCAACGACACATGAATTGAGACATGCAACTCGTCCAGGAAAGAGTTACACTCCCCAAACCTACGACTCCGGATGACATCCTTATTTGGTACGCAGCTAATCATGCATCACTTGCCAGATCCAAACTAATTCCCTGAAATACATGTAGTTTAAAAAGTCAACAAAAAGTTGTGCGAGTTCATGTGTAAGTGAGTATATAAAAGCCTTTAAAATGTCTGTATAAGTAAAAGTCCTTGGTATGTAGCAATTAAGGAAAAACCTGATCACCATTGGGTTGCAAAACCAATAGTATGTGTGAAATGATGCAGGAAGACTCAAACCTAGCAAATTTGTCTCCGGTATGAAGACATAGTCACCACTATGGGCCTCCCCGGCCTCATGGGTGTGGGCTCGCTACACCCAAATAGATCTATCACTCATGTCACGTGGTCCTACTATGAGGATTAATGGCCTTAAGCGTTGTACCCACCACTCACATGATCGCGTAGTAAAAACCCTCCTTAAGCTAACCATACCATAATAAATGTCAGTAACATGTATTTCACCCCCGAAATGTAAAACTGAAAATAGTTAAGAGAAAAGGGGGACATGAACTCACAGTAATGCGTCTTGAACCGAATCTCAAAGTCTGACTGCTACACGACAACCTACACGTGCTAATGTCTATTAGACGAACGGGCCGTGCCTTGGCTTAGAGTTTAATATTTAGAGTTGTGTTACTTATTAAGATTCGTGTGATAAATATTTGTTCGTTTAATGTTCTAGTAGATTATAGTCTTAGAAAGTAAATATTTACTAAGTGTTATAATTTCCGAAAATTTCGCCATAGCCTCCTCTGTAAATAGAGGTGTCCATGCATAAAAACATATCATTTTCTTTTACAAATAACTCATAAAGTGTTCCCACATAGCCAACCCGACAAATCTACATGCAATACCCTAACTACGTCTTTTCAGATTTATTACACAAAACAGGACTGTTTTCGAGTATTTAAATAAAATAGTTATCCTTTTCCAAAAATTCTCAAATTTTTACAGAAGGTCATATATAATCCACGATTTATTGTGTAAAAATTTCGGACATCAGTTCATTACAAATTTTATATAAAAATTCTTTTACTCGACTGCAATCAGATTTGATACTTTCTGATTGCAGTTTTACGGAAAAATTCACTAAAAATCAATCGTGAGTCGGATCATCGAAATTCCAGTTGGAGGGTCACGGAAACAACCGTGACCATCTACAGTAAAAATTCCATGAGCTGATTCTGCTCAGGTTTTAAGTTTTGATTCTGATTACAACACACTTTTTCAGCAGAAATATTTCAGCTTGAGCTGCTGTCTAAAAATAATTCTTTAAAAATAGTAAACGGTCTCGAAAAATTACGATTCCAGTTTCATTTGTTCGGTTATTCAAAATTACACAATTTAGACTCCAGAAATACAGTTTTTCGCTTAAAAATGAACCCGTTACAGCCCATTGAAGCAGGCTGGAAGTTTCAATCAGCAAGCTGTTTATATGTAGAAGTGACTAAAACGCATAAACAAAGACTCAAAACCATGGTGGATCGAAGGATAAATGTTCAAACCTCAAGCATGCATTAACCAACCCTAAACCACCCAGATTTCAACTTCATACAACCCTTTTATCTATGGTTTTCATGCAGAATTTTAAGTTCACAAATTTAGTGTTTTAGCTTATGGGTGACAAGAACATTCAAACAAAACATAGCAAGAATCAAGGTGGAACAAGAGTGTGAAGGGACTTACTACTAGCACAAGGCTAGGGTAGTAATCTTAGGACAAGATGATGGTGAAATGTTGGTGACAAAGGCTTGAAGCAAGCTTCCGTGAAGACCTTTCAATCTTGCACTCCTATGGATGAATCCTCAAACTTGAATGAGAGCTTTTGGAGAAGAAAATGGTGAATGTGAAGAGTGGGGGTGGTGAAATCGGTTATGGAGAGAGGGGGGTGTGTGAGCCGAAAATAATAGGGACAAGGAAGAGGTTGAGTGCAAGCTTGGAGGTGATGATGATTTCCTTTGGAAATTGTAAGATTCCTTACAATCTTTGACAAGTCCTTCAAGCAATGCACAAGTTTCCCACCAATGGGGTAATGAGGCAAAAAGAACATGATTAAGGTGGGTCCATGGCTGGAAATCGGTTGGGGGGGGGGGGGTAAGGTGTAGATTTTGTTAGTTAATAGGTATTAAGTTAGAAGGTTAAGGGTATTTCCAAGTATAGTGGGTGTGTGACATGTTTCTATAGTGCGTAGGGATTTATTGTGACCATAAATAATTAAGAAAGATAAAATAATATTTCTGAAAATATTTTAGTGTCTCGGAAAAATGTCTGGTTGTTTGGTTACGTATCGTTCCGTTAAAGCGTTTAATCGTACCGTATAGTGTCTTTTGTGCATCTTTTTGTAATGAAAACATTCCAGGCACTTAGGAAAGTATACAGGACCACTCTGTTATATTTGTGTACTCTACTGGTATATTAAAATGCTGAATTAAATAAAAGAAAGCAGAATTCTGTAATTAACGCATGTTTTAGGCACTTCCCGACACTATATCTATCCCCTAATGTTGCAGTCTTATGGTCCTCACTTCCCTACACTACAAACCAGTGTAGTACTCTATCCCTGGCTCATACTGGCCATAGTAATATTGTCTGTCTAAGTGCTGGCATTGTCAGCATTATTTCTGAATCAACCGTTCAGCGTGTCAACTGTGCTGAGTGCATCGAGTATGTCACTAATGTAGGTATGTAATGAATGGAGTGACTGTATAAATATGATGCATGTATATATGATATGGATTCATAGAGCAGTCTAAATTATCAGTTGTAATTAAGCACAGTAATTAAGTACGTAATTAAGATTAATTAATTTGTACAGTACCTGAAATTTTGAGAGTTGTCACACATCTGGACCAGGGGACCGATCATCCCCACATTCGAATACCGCGTTTTTTATTTCAATTTCGGAGAACGGTTCCACTAGCATAAGACTTTCAGCTTCAGAGATTTTTTTGATGTTGAAACACTGAAGATGCGGCCTGATTTTCAGGTTTCCTTTAAACTTATCACGAAAGAAAGAGAATACCATCTTCTTGATCTTAGACGGTTTGGAACACCACTCACCATCGATATTAAATCCGTGAATGCAATTAACAGCCTTCCTATTGTTAACCACAGCGTGAAAAAATTTAGTGTTTTCATCCCCGTCTATGGCCCACTTCAAACGCCCTTTTTGTTTAATATATGCTCTTTTTCTATAGTCGATATCTTGAATAATTTTCCTATTTTCCGACATTATCCATTCTTCTTCTTCCGAAAGATCCTTCTGTTCCATTTCCTCTTCTAATTTTTCCAGCTCCGAAAGGGCAGTAATTTCACTTTCCTTTTCTTTAAGCAAAAACTCATCCCTCCACGACTTAAGAGCAGACCTAATGCGAGCCAACTTAGACATAAGGAACGAATCCGGAGGATTTGAAACCTGCATACCATCGATAGCCGCGAAAACCGATTCCTCAAACCCCTCTTTTCCAATCCACGAGTTAAAAACTCTAAAAGGACGTGGACCGTAATTAAGGTTAACCAACTCCAAAATGATAGGGCAATGATCGGAGTAGCGGTTGGATAAGGCTCTAACGCAAGCCGAAGGCCATTTTGAGAAGAAATCAGGGCACACTAAGAAACGATCAAGTTTGCTAAGCTTTTTACCGTTCTCTCTTATACACGTGAACCTCCTGCCCTGCATAGGATACTCTTGCAGCCCGTTATTAGCAATAAAATTATTGAAATTATCAGCACAGACCTGCTTGAATTTCGAGTGTTTCCTTTCCTCGCTGGATCGAACCGCGTTAAAATCCCCAATAACTAACCACTGCCCCAAAGATGAATCAATAACATTAGAAAGCTCACCCCATAGGAGTAATTTCGCTGCCGAACTTTGAAGGGCATACACGTTTATCAAATTAATCGGCTCTCCACTTCCAATCACCGAACCTTTAATCACCAAAAAATACCTCTCCTGAACATAAGAATCCACCTTGAGAACCTTAGGATCCCAAATCCAAAGAAGTCCCCCAGATAGACCCTCTGAAGCCGAGAAAATAAAATCACAGTTACTGTTACCCCACAGTCTCGAAACCACAGAACTGGAGACCACAGCCACCATAGTTTCTTGAATGGCCATCACACTGATCTTATTATGAATCCTAACGTCTTTCACCCAATTAGCTTTAACCTCCCCTGCAATACCCCTCAAATTTATGGACATAAAATTCATGGATCGACACCATTAATTCCTTCACCTCTGATAGTGTCACCAACAAATTCATAGTGGTTCTCAAGGTTAACCCCCATAATTTTTCCCAAGTTAACTCTTTCCCTGACTTCTTTATCAGCAGCAGAATCAAAAGAATCACTTACCTCAAAGACAGAAGAAACGGAACCTTCCTCTCTTCTGGGGAGAGAATCAACCTGGTTCTGAGGAAAAATTGCCGTCGCTGGTCTCTCCGCTTGAACTACCGGATCCGCCCGAATAAAACTGCTGTTATCAAGAGGGTCCCTGCTGTTATCTTGAGAGTCATCAGCTGCCTTATTTAGGTCAAAAGTAAAATCCTGGTCTTCACGAGACCGTTTCCTAGGCCTGTGATCCGAAGGTGGGCTGGATCTAGCGCGTGATGGGGTTTTGCCATTGATGGGCTTGTGTCTTCTCACTCCTTTACTGGGCCTACCCAAATTAAAAGTTGGCATGATCAAAGAGAGAGAATAAGTGTCACCAGAATCATTAAAAAGGTTATGCCTTGTGTCCCCACCAATCATATCATTTAAACTTCCCATGTTGGGAACCTGAACCACCCCCACGTTTTTTTATATACCTATGTGAGTCTCCTCGTGATCACCCCCAGCATTTAAAGGAGCCGACTTTTCGATAACTCTGACCGGAGAACAGATAGCCGGCGACCCTTCGGCCTGGCCACCTTCCTTGTCCAACAATTCACCATCCGAATCGTCGGATGAAACTTCATCTTCATCACTAGAATCCTCCATGTCCTTCTGTTGATCGTTCAAGTTTTTATCATCTTCCTTGGAATCCGACGTATTGATTTCTATAGCACCTGCATTAGTAACCAACTTCGACGACAGCCTCTCGTCTTCGAACATACAATCCGGCTTCCAATCATCTAATTCTTCCAAAACCCAGACTTTAAGTTTCTTGTTCCTCCAGGCTATCATAGTCGAACCCGAGATTCTCGCACCTGTGTCTACCAGAATTCCAACACAAGAAGTAGACAAATCCCAATCCGCTATAGATAAATCTGACCCTTTAATCACTTTCCCATACAACGCAGCAATGTCGTTAAAAACCTTGTTTTCAGCCAAATGTAGAGGAACACCATGAAATTTCAACCACGCAATCCTCTCGTATGCCAAGGTCTGACCAGACCACACATCAAGAGAATCGAACCAGTCCTTCCAGAGTTGAACGTTAAGGATAAAATCGGACGCGTCAATGACATCTTCAAAGGCCACCATGATGTTCAGACCTCCCAAGTAGTAGAAGATGGAGTTAACAGACACCTTCGATCTGAATAAAACCTTTAAATTGATCAAAGTCTCGATATCTTTCACTCTACCCACCACCACTCTTCCATGCAAGTCAAAGAAAGCACTCGTCTCACTATGTGCTTCCACCGTCACGTCTTTCCCAGAGCCTTGGCCAACCTCATCCAAAGGGAACCCAGTGTTATTCATAAGAACCGAAGAGTACGAGTAACCATTCCGAGTAAAAGCTTCCTTCCGGGTAGTCCTTATCTCCTCCGAATCTTTCCGAGCCTGTTTGGGCTTCACCACGGGAGACCGAACGTTATCTTTAATGTCGTTTTCTCTAGCAAATTTCGCCCGATTAATCTTAAGTTTGAAACCCCCTAGATTGAGGCCCTGCGTGTTCTTTTCCAGCTCCTTCCAATCCAGGACCCCTTTAAAGCTGACGAAACCAAACTTCAGGCCCTCCTTGCTTCTTTTCCTCGCAATAAAAGATCCTGCAATCTCCCCAAATTTAACCAGAAAAGTTGCTAAATCCCAAGGTCTACATCCCTCTGGGATGTTAGCCACATAAAACTTAGTTAACCTCCCCGCCATGGACCAAGAAAAAAGAGAGAATGAGACAAAGCGACCGTTGCCCGCCAAACTGACCATGAATGGATAAATCCAGAAATCCCACTAGGAAGAAGGGTTATATCCAGAGCCACTGACAAAGAGTGGTACGATTAAACCCCACTTACTAACCAGATTGCATCATCATCGTCGAGCAAGAAAGTTCCGGCCGGTCAGAGAGAGAAGACCATGTAATAGTGCATTTCCCATGGCTTTGTAGCCTAGTGGCATCTTGGTGGTGGGATAAGGCTTTAGGACCAATAGGTCCTGGGTTCGATTCCCATAAGGGGGGTTTTCCCATATTTATTGGGTTTCCTCCTGAATTGGTGTGGCATTATGCCTAGTGGAAATGGATATGATCGGGTGGTTCCTCTGGTGGCACGATGATACTCCAGTGGTCCGTCAGTGATCCAAATTTGCCGTTCAAAAAAAATCCAATTGGACCTCACAATCAACTTAACCGACAATCAATATTTAATGATCACATGCACCTGATTAATTCTTGCCGACACAACTCACACGCACAACTTTGTTCAATGTAATATTATTGAACCTCAATATTACCACACATGCAATTTCAATGATGACCAATAGCTGATTAAATGTTCAACACAAAACTGATTGAGCCAATAAGTCTTGAAGGATTAACAGTCACATGCAAAGTCTGATCAACCGATACAATTCACATATTCACATGATCTCTTTTCTCAACAACTGACAACCTCATAAAATGTTTCACACAACTCGATGTACACACTCAAGCGAAACAGTATTTTCAAGCGGTCAGACGTTTTCAAGAGGTGTAATTCCAAGCGGTCAGACGATGTATTTTCAAGCGAGATGTCTATTCAAGCGGACTCACGATGTTATGTTCTCTTGAACAGTCAATGGCGTCAGCAAAAATCGAACAGATTTCAAGCAAAACTATGATTTTAACCAGTTTTAAGTCGATTTTAACGCTGAAACTTTCCAGGATTTGTTAATACATGATTACGCACAAGATGTGTAATTTTGAGCCGTTTTTAACCGTGAAAAATGTTTGAATTTGAAAAAGAATGGTGTAGAAATCAGAAAAAGTGACGAAAACAGGCTGTTTTGGCAAGATCTCTTCCTCCTGAGCTCTGATACCACTTGTAGGATCGAATCGCGACCTAAATGAATCGTTCGGAAGAGTTCAAATCCGTTTCAGAGGCGGAAACAAAGAAACGGATGTGAAAACAGCTTGATTCACACTTTAAAAGCCTTGTATATTGATTTTACAATGTTTACAATCAAAAGGAATACCGGCAGCACCTCGGTATCAATCTGAGAAAACTGTTACAAATGAATAGACATGACCCCTATATATAGTAATCCTGCTTTCGCTTGAAGCATACATGTCGACTTCAAGCGAAACCTCCTAAATATCTTCAAGCGAACTCTCAAGTTGACTTTCAAGCGAAACATCAATTAAACAAATATAAAATCTTGCTTCGTGTCATCATTCTTGTTTCGTGTGAATGTATACTGATTTCATGTGCTGTTGTATATGATGATGCAATTGATGATGTCATCATAAAAGCTGATGACAACATGCTTGATCAAATCCACAACGAAGCCGAGACTCGATATAAGACGAAGACGACAGATGTGTGCACCAACAGGTAGTGATCTTAGAAATCGGCTATTCAAGGTTGAATTAGGAAAATCAACATTAACCAGTTTTAATTCACTTATTAGACAACTAAACCTCTTGAATTATTTAGTTAATGATTCTCGTTTAACGTGACAAAATGTTTCATACTATTGGTTTAGAACTTCTCGGTTGTTTTCGATAACTTCCTATGTGCCACCAAACTGCTCTTTCAAAGCATCTCACAACTCCTTAGCACTATTGCAATGCAATAAACCAACATAGATATTATTCGGTAGAGCCATAGCAACAATGCTAAATGCTTTGGCATCTAGCTCGATTTTATGAAAATCCTGATCGGGGTAGTTTTCCAGCTTCTTTGGTACTTGAACCTTGGGGTCTTCAACACTCGGAACCATCAGAACATGTGGTCCGAAGATAACCGATTTACAAAAACCTGTGTTCTGTTGAGCAAGTATGTGGCCCATCCGACGTTAACAGATATTGTATTCCGATCTGACAAGTATCGGAGGTTTGTACAGAGTACTAGTGTTGGGTGGATCTTGTGAATTTTGAGACATTTTTTATTGTTTACAAACATGTTTTTGTTTAAAATCCTTTTGAACGTAAATAAACTTTTACTCTGTTTTTCAATCCAACGAACAAACAATATCAATAGTAGGATTTGATCTGTTTATATCAAATTGATTGTTTAGATCTGCTAGGATCTGAGTTTCTTTGATTGTGTTGTTTAACTAGAAATGGAAAGATGAAACAAGTATTGTGCAGCGGAAGAAAAGTTTAAGCAGGCATGATTTCATTAATCGAATGATTGTATTTGTTACAAGACTCAATTATGCATGCATGCACAAGACTCCCCCTCAGCCTGAGCTCAGTGATTGTTCGTACAGAAAGACTTAGGTGAAAAGAGCTAACAGAACAGTACAGGGTATTGTTCGATTTATAGTACAAGCAAACCACTGAGCATCTTTGGCTGACTTCACCATGAAAGAGACATCTAACAACCTAACAACCTCTAACCACGGATATACAAAACACTGATACAATGAATGAACTATTACATAAACACTGATTATATAAACACTGCTTGTAGCTTCCCACTGTTGTTGCCTAAGCACTGATGTTGTGAATCAGTGCTTTCTTCAGAGGTTGATCAGGCCTTGAGTCAGCAGTGCTTTGTCTTCATCAGTGCTTGAGTAGCAGCAGTAGTTAGGGCTTCAGTCTTTATATCAAACAACAGTTCTTTGACACAACAGTTGTTAGGTAGATCAGTACTTGGAGTCTATCAGTTGTTGGAGCCACTATCAAGGGGAAAGTCTTTGTTCAAGCACTGCTTATGATGATCCATTGTTCTGAACCATTTTTGGCTTTTCATATCATCTGTTCCTTTGTAGGGTTCAATCCCAACTATCTCCCCCTGGAACAGATGATACCAAAACACTTCATTATTCAAGATCTTTATTGCCTCATCAACATTTCCCTAACTTACCCCTTGAATTGTAATTCAAAGTTTAGGGAATCTTCATCATCCTCGTCCCTACACAGTTGAAGTTCAAGGAGATCTTGTAGATCAGAAACACTCAGGCCTAGTGCATCCTCCCTTGATATGTGCTTAACTTCTCCACTAGACTTGAGCAATGTCAATACGTGGGTCTTTTGATCAGACTTCCACTTTAGTATTTTTAAATCTGGTGGATTTCTTGGGAGAGCTTTTATTTTTTATGAGTTTGGTGATGGAGGCCTGCTCATGACTCTTTTGGCAATATCTTGAAGTTTTGCTGAGTCAGGATTTTCTGCAATCATTTGCTGAAGAACCACTTTCATAATGTTAGCTTCTTATGCCCTTTCTTCTTCATCCATCTGTTTTTTTCCTTTTTCTTTGATAGACAGCAATAGCAGATGGAACAGTGGGTTTAGCAAATCTTTAAGTTGGTAGGGTCTGTTTGGCTTAAACCACTGATGCTGGATAATCTGGCTTTTTACGAATAGTGGGATCTTTCTTTCTTCTTTCTTCCAACCTTTTGTAGGTTTCTAACACTTTAACCTCTGTCCACCTTGTGACTTGATTCCTTGAGCCATAATTTGCAGTTATAAGCTCTTCCTTCATTCTTTTCAACTTCAAAGCCCTTTCAGGTACATTCTTTTTATACTGGGACCAGATTGGTGGGGTTGGTTTTATTGTTTTATCATCAAGCATCTTTTGTATTCTTGCAATTTCTTGCTTGAGCTCACTTATGGTCCATTCTTTGAATTGATACCTTTCTGCCTTGTATTTCTTATTTTCCATGATGTGCTCAATGTAATCTTGCCTCAGACTTTCATCATCTCTTTCTAATAGCTGCTGGCAAATATCTTTGGAAAACTGTTCTAATGTTCTGACTTGGCTGAGCAGATATTGCAAATTTCTCTGTATTTCCTTATCAGATTTTCCTTTTGTGTCTCTTTTTGAGATATCCTCTGCTTGTTTTGCTTTCAGTTGAAGGTATTCATCAATGTTCTTTGGCAAAGGATACCCTTGAAGAGATGGAAGATTCCTCTTTTCAGGATCATCTTCAGAATAGAAGGATTTGATCTCCTCCCTAACTGCTGGAAGATCCAGAGGATATTTCACTCCCAAAGAAACCAAGGCAGCAGTTTGGTCAGGGTTTAGAATTGAAGCAGTTGAAGTAGGACCTTGCACAGTGGATAGGGTCAGAGGTTGTGAAGAAATTGGAAGTGGAGAAGGTGTAGTGTCATCTTCAAGTATGACCTTGGTTATCCTCCTTCTTTTGATTTTTGGTGTGGTTGGAGGTGTTGAATTTGGAGGTGTATTTGTGGATTGAGTGGTGGTTGGTATAGTGATGAGAGCATTTGTTGTGACAACATCTGGTGAAACCACTGATGTATCAACAGTTGTTGATATAACAGGTGTCTCAACATCTGTTGGCTTTGTGGTTTGAGGTGAGGAACTTTTGGGGATTTCAGAAGTATGTTTAGTGGTTTTGGATGGTGTGGTTTTGGGTTGACTGACCTTTCTGGTAGTTCTTCTTCTTTGTGAAGTACCATGTTCTTCCTTTGCCATCAGAACTTTCTTTTCTCCTTCAAATCTTTTAGAACCCTTTCGTTCCATTCTCTCTTTTCTATTTGCTTTTTGTTTATCAAATAGGTTGAGAGTCACATCAACCTTCTTTGTACCATCTGGCCTAGGAATCTCTACAATAGGTTTAGCTTTTGGATTAGGCTCTAGGTGTAAACCTTCCTTTCCTTTCTTGCCTTTCTCCCCCTTTTTGGAATCATCAGGGTTTTTTACATAGATAATTGTAGGAGGAGAAGTACCAGTGGTTTGGAGTAAATGAGCTTTGATGGCTTTAATGTCAGCTTGAGTATCCTTATACCTTGCATCCATCACATTTCTGAACATTTGTAACTGGATTTCATGTTGTTGGTCAGCATATTTTCTTTGTTGATGAAGAAGAGGTTGTAGGAGTTGCCATAGCTTAGTTGTTGTGGTAGCAGATGATGAAGCAGTGGATGGAGCTTTTGAGGATTGTAACAACTGTTGCAGCATATTTTTGATATCTGCCACAGGTGTTTCAATTTTGTCAACTCTCTCCGTTAATTCCTGATATTTTAAACCATCACCCAATTTAACGGGATCATCTGATTTTCCACTAGCAGTGGTTGTATCAGCAGTTAGACCAGGAGAAGTCTCCAATGGTTCATCCACTGATGCCCCTTTTTCTTGGTACTGGGGACTTCCCTCTGCATTAGATATCTTATTTAACACACCAGTGGGTAATTGAAACACACTAGTGGTTACTTTGATAGCATCAACAATGGTTGCCTTCAAGGGAGGCTTACTAATGTAACTACTGTCCAGGTGTAAATCAGTGGATTCAACACCTGTAGTAGCTGCTCCACTTGAACTACCACCAAGAGTTACATGTAACTCTAGGGGTGTAACCTCCTCAACTGTTGATGGGTTAGCAAAGGTAGAGGCATTAGACTCAGTCACTTGTTGGAGTATATTCTTAGTGATGGGTTGTTGAGAAGAACTGATTAGTGTCTGATCCATATCCAATGCTTTCAACAGAGGTAACATGGTGGGTGGTGATGTGATTATAGGGATGGGAGTTGAAAGAGAATTTGCCCCCGGAGCAGGGATATTCAACATACTCTCAAGTGAGGGTAATGTATCATAGAGTGGTGTCCCTGTGTTTTCAACATGTTCCTTTTGTGAGGAAGCAGGAGGAGTTGAGGCTTTAGGTGGGGATCTAACCAACTGTTGTGAGGAAGTAGCAACAGTGGTTTTTTGTGACTTTTGTGTTGTCACAGGAGTTACTTCTGGGATATCATCTTCCAGAAGGTCCTTTTTAGATGGGTTGGTGGGCTTTTTAGATTTCTTTTTGGGCTTTTTGGTAATTTTTTAGGGGGGGGGGGTTACACAGTAGTGGTTGTACTGTTGTGATCACCATGAGCAGTGGGCTCAACAGCAGAAACCTGAGGAGCAGATGTGGACTCTTCCAAAGTTTGCTCAGGTTCCTCTGTTTGTGTTTTTAAATCTTTTGACTCTTACAGCCTTGTAAAAGTTTCAGAAGAAAGGCTATTTATTTGACAAAAAGCACCTTGGATAAGCACTTGTGCACTATCCTTTGGGATTTTCTTTTGTAAATAGTAACTCAAAAATCTTGGAAACAGCAAAAATGGTTTCTTCTTTTCTTTTATATTATTTACATTTTTAACCAAGTCATTGAAAATCTCTTGGCAGTAATTAAAATCAACTTCTGCCATGATAGCATATCCCAAGTATTGGATTTTCAATGGTATTTCATTGAAAGCTGTAGTTTTGTTTGAAACACACATGAGCAGGGTATGAAATAAAAATTTCATGGGAGGTGGGAAATTTCCCTTTTGTAAATTAGCTTTAGTCATTTGTCCCAGATACCCTCTTTCGATCAGATCTGTCTGATGCTCATCTTTAGGGAAAGAATTTTTACATGTATGAGCATTCATCTCAAAAACCTCAGATATGGTTAGTGGTGTGATGGAAACAAGAATTTCTCCTACTTTTGATGTGATAGCCCAAGGCTTTTTGTCCTGAACTTCGGTTTTGGCATTTTTCCAGAATTCACGTAGGGTTTCTTGATAGATGGGTGCATTGCAAGTCAACAAAGTTTTGTACTTTGATGATGAAAGAGCATCAATGACGGAGTGTAAATATGTGTTTTGACTTGTTTTCTCAAGTGTGCACAGATAATTATGAGGGTTTTTTAGAGCAAGAGCCATGGTGATTCGAAGGAAATTGCGAGAGGAGGAAGAAGATGAATGATTCGAAGGAATTTGATGAAAACTGCTTTTGAAAGAACATTTGAATTCTATATGGCAGTGAAACCACTGATTGGGGTTTTAATCAGGGTTTTATAAAAGTGAAAAAGTGAATGCTGACGTGGCAGCGGTTACAAAGATCTAACGGCTAAGAATTGTACACGTGACAACCTCTGATGAATAATGGATGAAAATTGTTTAGGAAACCACTGATGAGCAATATCAGTGGTTTAAAGTGGTGAAAATGAAAACAGTGGCTGATTTTAACTATCAGTGGATAGCCACCAGTGATTTAAAACATTGATGTATTTGCAACAGTGTTCAAGTCCGAGGGGGAGCGCGGTTTTACCTATTCCACGGGGTTTCCGCACATCTGGAGTGTGCTACGCTTTCTAGCGGTGGTCGAGTAGTCGGCCTTTGGACATAGCTCCGAAAGAGTGGGTTTACACATGGAAAGCAGTTAGCCGTTCAAAAAAAACAAAGAAAATGGATAAACAGAGGTTGTCTTTCAGCAGTGGCTAAATTTTAACAAATCAGATGTTTGAACCAAAATAGTGGTTATGATAGACTTTTAAGGATTAATGAAAACTTTCATTGTAAACTATTTTTAAGGATGGATTTTTGATTTTCTGAAAACATTTTAATGCTTTTTTCATAGAAAAGCAGGATTGTGCCTGTTATTCCATGTTAAGCATGCCAATCCTAAAGATCAAGCTTTCAAAGGTAGATGTGTCTAATGCCTTTATTAGCACATCTGCCAGCTGATCCTTAATATGAACATGATGCAGAGAAATCAAACCTTTTTCATAGCAATCCCTCACCAAATGATGTCTGATATCAATATGTTTGGTGGTTGAATGTGAAACTGGATTTTTGATGATATTTTCTGCTGCTTGACTGTCCAACATAAGTGGTGTCTTTAAAGCAGTGATACCAAAATCCAGCAGGTGATTTTGAAGCCATAACAGTTGGGCAGTGCAACTTGCAGCAGCTATATACTCTGCCTCAGCAGTGGATGTTGAAACAGCTGCTTGCTTTTTGCTTTGCCAAGATACTAAGCAATCACCTAGAAATTGGCACCCTCCTGATGTGGACTTCCTTGTTGCATTGCATCCAGGAAAGTCACTATCTGAGAAACCTGAAAGCTTAACATTCCCATTAGTAGGGTCCCAGATACCAAGTGTGGGAGCACTTTTTATGTATCTGAGTATCATTTTCACAGCTATGAGGTTAGACTTCCTAGGGGCTGATTGGGATCTTGCACAAACACATGTTTCAAACATAATGTCTGGCCTAGATGCAGTTAGGTACAATAAAGACCCAATCATGCTTCTATATAAGGTTTGATCAACCAAATCATCCTTTTCATCAGTCATGACTAGCTTGGTGGTTGCCATGGGTGTACTACATGGTTTACAGTCATTCATCTCAAATTTGTTTAAAATTTCTTTAGCATATTTGCTTTGATGAATGAAGATACCATTTTGCAGTTGCTTTACTTGGAGACCAAGAAAGCACTGTAGTTCACCCATTGCACTCATCTCAAACTCAGCTGTCATGAGTTTTCTGAACTCTTCACACATTTTGATACATGTGCTTCCAAAAATGAAGTCATCCACATAAATTTGGACAATCATTAGGTCTTTCCCTCTCCATTTTAAAACAGTGTTTTGTCAATTTTGCCTCTTATGAAGCCAATAGAGAGAAGAAAGGTGGAAAGAGTTTCATACCAGGCTCTAGGTGCTTGTTTCACGCCATACAAAGCTTTATTTAGCTTGTAGACATGATTTGGATAAAATGGATCCTCAAAACCAAGAGGTTGAGAAACATACACCTCTTCTTGAATCTTACCATAGATGAATGCACATTTGATATCCATTTGAAACACCTTTATGTTGTGGTTGACAGCAAAGGCGAAGAACAGTCTGATAGCTTCCAATCTTGCTACAGGGGCAAAAGTTTCGTCATAGTCAATGCCCTCTTCCTGTCTGAAACCTTGAACCACAAGCCTTGCTTTATTTTTGACAACAATGCCCCTTTCATCAGTTTTATTTTTGAAGACCCACTTTGTGCCAATAGGACTCACACTCTCTGGCAGTGGTACAAGTTCCCATACTTGTTGTCTTTTAAAATGTTGGAGCACTTCTTGCGTAGCTTCCACCCAACTGTTGTCTTTCAGTGCCTCTTGGTACTTGACTGGTTGATGAAGTGATAAAAAGCCAACAAAAAGACAGATGTTTTGGGATTGACTTCTTGTGAGCACCCCTTCACTGATGTTGCTAATGATTTGATCTGGTGGATGAGACTTCAAGAAGATTAAATCTCCTTTGTATGGAACAATGGCATTTAAGGGTGAAGGCTGCAGATGTGAATCATCTGAGCTAACAACTATTGGTGACTTTGGTGATCCAACAGTGTCTTGAAATGGAGGTGGAGGAATAGGAGGAATTGGTGTGAAACCATGTTGATTTTTATCCACTATTGGTAGATCTTTATCAACAGTGGTTAATGATATGGAAGCAGATGTTGAAGGGCTACTTTGGTCAACACCTGTTGATGTAGCAGTGGCTGAGCCTTGACAGCTGTTTTGAACATCTGCTGCTCTGGAAATGGATGTGAATTTCTGTTGTGGAATTATCACTTCATATCCATTGTCTGATGGAGGAGGTTGAGATGGACCTGCACTGTTAGTCTTGACAGAAGCATTTTCAAATGTGAATTTATCAAGATAAAATAACTCAGCAGGGTTTGCAAGGATTTTCATTGAAGAAAGTTCATTGAACTTTACATTCAAAGTCTCTTCCACACACTTAGTCCTAGTGTTAAACACTTTGTAGGCTTTAGCAGTGGTTGAGTATCCCAAATGATAACCACAATATACTTTGGCTGCAAATTTTGAAATTGAGTCTTTACTGTTTAAAATAAAGCATGGGCAACCAAATACTTTAAAGTATGAGATCAGTGGTTTGATTTTATACAGAATTTCATAGGCAGTCTTTTGATGTCTGGGGTTTATCAAAGCTCTGTTCTGGACATAACAGGCAGTGTTTACAGCCTCTGCCTAGAAAGTTAATGGCAAACCTGAATCTGCAAGCATGGTTCTGGCAGCCTCAATCAGTTTCCTGTTCTTTCTTTCAACAACCCCATTTTGTTCTGGTGTCCTTGGAATGCTGTACTGCCTTACAATTCCTTTTGACACACAAAACTCATCCAACTCCATATTTCTGAATTCTGTGCCATTATCACTCCTAAAGACTTTCACTGGCAAGTCAAATTGCTTTTCAACCTGTTTAACTTAGTCTTGCAAAAGGCCTACAGTCTCATCTTTAGAATGTAAGAAATCAGTCCATGTAAACCTAGAAAAGTCATCTACAATTACCAAACAATATCTTTTCTTTTTAAGGCTCATGAATTTTACTGGGCCAAACAGATCCATGTGCAGCATTTGCAAGCACTTTGTTGTTTTGGACTCTTCAATGGACTTAAATGAGCTTTTATGTTGTTTTTCTTTTAAACAGGAAACACAATGCTCAGGACAGGTGAACAATTTTTGTGGAAGACCTCTTACCAGGCCTTGTTTTGACAAAGTAGTGATTGTCTTGAGATTTGTGTGCCCCAATCTTCTGTGCCATAGTTCTGTCTCTTTGTTAAAGGCAGTTGAGAACAGACATGCATCAGTCATAGGGTTCTCTTTTGACAAATCAACTACATAAACATTGCCACTTCTTTGAGCAACAAGTTGAGTTTTTCCAGTTTTTATTATTTCTTCAATCTTTTTGACCATTTCTGGTCCAACAATCCTACAACACTCCTTAGTAAAGAATGACCCATAACCTTTGTCACTCATTTGTGAGACACTAAGGAGGTTGAATTTTAGATTGTCAATCAGATTGACATATTCAAACTTAACTTTTCCAGACTGAACTGTACCAGAACCAATCACCTTTCCTTTACTATTATTACCAAAAGATATATCACCCCCTCCATGAGTTTTGAAGTCTTTGAGTAGGGCTCTACATCCAGTCATGTGCCTAGAGCCTCCACTATCTACATACCAAAGACTATCTAAGTATGCAGAAACTCCCTGCACATCAAGTAAAGAATTAGTTCAGGAGGGTCTTCAAAGCCAATAAGGCTTTGGATGGGGTCACAACAGTGTCTGAGTTAAGTTCAGGAACATGGACAGTGGTTAGCTCAGGGGTTTGAGCAGCTTGTGACACATTCTTTCCTAACCACTGTTGGGGACCATTTCCAATCAGCTGTTCATATCCAAAGGGATGCCTGTGCACTTTTGGTTTAGAAGGCTTTTTGTAAGCCTCATAAACATGTGGGACCCTTTGGTATGGGGGTTGACCTTTTCCTCTTTGGAATTGGTTATCAGGGGGTGCATCTGTCACTTGAACCTCTCTTTTAACAAAGTTTTGGTTCAGTTGTTTTGTAACAGCTGTTTGGACAGGCACAAATGATGGTTGTTTCTTGACTTGTGAATTTGATGAACTCATGAGTGTTTTTGAAGTGTACTCTTTCTTTTTGACCTCAAAGGTTTTGAGGTACACACACTCCTGAGTAAGATGGTTTGATTTACCACAGATGGTGCAATTTTTTGAAGGCACAATGGTACTTGTTTTGTTAATGTCATAGGCTTTTAAATGAAAATAATTTTTTTTAAATGATTTTTCTTTTCACAAAAGTCATAAACCAAGTTTTTAATCTTTTCTCTCTTTATCTTCTTTTCAGACTCCTTTGCAACAGAGTTTTGAACCACTGTTGGGATGTCCTTAAGAGAAATTACCTTGGCCTTTGGTGCTTTTACACCATCCACTATGGTGAAGTCCATGGGTTTAAAATTTTCAAGGAGGTCACACTCATCAGACCAAGTGGGTTTAAATTGGTATTTCTCAATCTCCTCAAAAGTTAAGGACCCCACTGATCTTTCAGGAATGATTTTGTTGCCACTTTTATCAGTTATTTTGATTTCTTGACCATCCTTGTTAGTGGTTATGATTTCAACATAACCAGATTCATTTGCAGCAGTGTTTTCAACTTGGTCATTTTTTCTGAAACCTATGCCAAATTTTACATTGCTTTTAATCTGTTTCTCAAGCATAACTTCATAATCTTTGCAGGATTCCACCCATTTTTCACATGTGATTTGGGTGGATTCCAACTCCTTTTTACAGGTCTGATATTTTTCTATCATGTCCTGAAGTTGGTCCTTAGTTATGCTATGCTCATGTTTGAGGCTGCAAATTTCATTTTCTTTTTCTAAAAATTTGATTTTCAATTCTTTTAAAGAATTTTCAAATTGTAAATCAGCATTTAACATTTTATCTCTAAGGTTTTCATTCACCTCGTTAACATTTGCAAATGCTATGATGCATTTGTCTGAGCATAGGTTTTTAAGAACCTGGGGTGATACCTTAGTTGCAGCCATCATGGCACAATCACAGACATGTTCACTTTCTTCTGGCTTCTTCTCTTCTTCTTCAACAGACCAGGGATCAGACAGTGGTTCCATCAGGGGTTCTGAATTTTCTTCCAACAGTTGTTCATTAACAACAGCAGTAACCACTGCTTCAGCAATTGTATCCACTGTTTCTGCACTGGATGCTCCATCTTCGGTTTCCAGCCCTTCTGGAATGGATTCTAATGCTGCAAAACAGAATTCATCACTAGAAACATCATTTTCAGCATATAGAGCAAAGTTTTCATCAGCTAAATCTTCAGGCAAGCTACTCCAATCAACAAAGCCTTGGGTGAAGAAGCTTTGCTGATCTGTTTGAATAGAGGTTTGGTAGCTTGTTGAGGTGCAACTTGTTGCACCTGAACCTGAGGAGCTGGGGCCTAGACATACTGTATCTATGGAACAATGGTTTGGACACAGTGCACTGGAACAGGGGTTGCAGGGTGTGCATAGTGAGCAGTGTTTACATGAGCAGCAGGGGTATATTGGGTATAATGCATAGTGTTTTGAGTTTGTTGAGGTTTAGAGCTAGGATGTGTGATGATAGGTCCATTATTTTGGCTCCTACATTCTCTAGCAAAATGACCTAACCTGTTACAGTTGTAACATTTTATCTTTGATTTATCCAACCCTACTTTCAAGTTCCCATGTAACCCTGGAAATTTTCTCCCTGTTCTCTTATAGAACTTGATGGTTCTAACACTCAGCAGTGCAAGTTGGTGCAAAATATCCATTTCCTCCAGATCAGTTGGATCAAAATGCTTGAGATCATTGAGTTCAAAGGAGAGATTGTCAGAAACCTGGTTTTCACTACTAGCTGTGAATGCACAGTTAGTTGAGTAAGAATCAGAGTTGTTAAAAGTTCCACCAGCAGTTATGTCAATGTAATGATCATAACTCTGATCCTTACTACTACCAGAATCCTCTTGACCAAGAAGTGATGTGCTACCAAAGGTGTAGTCATCAACAACCTTCCCTGACTCTTGTAACTTCTTTTTCTGGTTCAACTCTCTCTCATAAGTGAGGAGTCTACCATGAAGTTGAGTCAGTGTTAACTCTTTGAACCCAACTGAATTTATGGTTACAAAAGCAATTGTGTCCCATTTTTCAGGAAGTGGCCTTATAAACCTACTATTTAGAGTTGATTTAGCAAATTCAGCATTAACAAGTTTCAGTTCACTTATGAGACAACTAAAACATTCAAACTGTTGTGTTAATGATTCACCCTTGATGTGATAAAAGGTTTCATACTGTTGATTCAAAACCTCCCTGTTGTTTTCAATTACTTCTTCAGTACCACCAAACTGTTCCTTAAGTGCATCCCACAATTCCTTGGCACAGTTACAGTGTAACAGTCCAGCATAAATTTCATTGGTGAGTGCTGATGCTACTATGCTAAAGGCCTTTGCATCTAGTTCAATTTTTTGAAAATCCTGTTCGGAATAGTTTTCAATTTTCTTAGGTACAAAGGTTTTTCGATCCTCGGCACTCGGCACCATTGGAACATGTGGTCCAAAGGCAACCGCTTTCCAACATCCCGTATTTTGTTGAGCTAAAATGTGACCCATCCTACGCTGCCAGATGTTGTATTCGGATCTGACCAACATAGGTGGTTTGAAGAGTGTGCCAGTGTTATGAGTGTCTTGTGATTGTGACGCCATTCTGGTTGTTTTACAGATACTGAATAATCAACTTATGTACGTGATTATCCCTTACTCTGTTTTTCAACTAAATATGAACAATCGAAAGTATCAATGAAATCGAGCTGAACTTTTACGTCAAAATGATTGTTAGATCAAATTTGACTGTCCAAAGCTCTGATACCAATTGTTAGGATCTGAGTTTCTTTGATTGTGTTGTTTAACAAGAAATGGAAAGATGAAACAAGTATTTTGCAGCGGAATATGGAAATAAACTTTAATCACACAATCAATGGAAGAAAAGTTTAAGCAGGCATGATTTCATTAATCGAATGATTGTATTTATTACAAGACTCAATTATGCATGCATGCACAAGACTCCCCCTCAGCCTGAGCTCAGTGATTGTTCGTACAGAAAGACTTAGGGGAAAAGAGCTAACAGAATAGTACAGGGTACTGTTCTATTTATAGTACAATCAAACCACTGAGCATCTTCGGCTGACGTCACTATGAAAGTGACGTCTAACAACCTAACAACCTCTAACCACTTATATACATAACACTGATACAATGAATAAACTATTACATAAACACTGATTATATAAACACTGCTTGCAGCTTCCCACTGTTGTTGCCTAAGCACTAATGTTGTGTGTCACACCCCCAAAATACCACATGCGGAAACCCCCGCGAGGCGTGTGACATACCAGGATCTAGCCACCAATCACATTGAACTCATAACAAGATTTCAAGTAAAACTTTCATTTATTAAATTAAGTCGTATAAAACATTTTATTGTTCAGCGAAAGCATAATACAATAGTTAACAATTTCGTAATCCAAGTGAATAAAAATCAATAGACTCGTCTCGTGATTCCCTGTAACTCGACCCATGACCACTCCAGCATCCCAGATAGCAAGTTCCAATGATATGTACCTATAGACCTGCAAGCATGCAGAAAAGTGTATCAGACAATGTGACACCCCAGGAAAATCTGGAAAACAACGCAACTTAACTAGCTTCCTCAGTAACCACGCGCTAAATTTCAAGACGAAATTCTCTTAACAGGGGGAGAATGTGACAACCCTCATAATCCCATGTAACTGTACAGTTTATTAATAATAATTAATGTGCTTGACGACTGTGTGGAATCACTTAACTGCTTTCTAATATCTGTGTTATGCTTACACGTATTTGTTAATATACTAATAGTGTACAGAAAGGTCACTAAATAGTCCGTTATATTTTCCTAAGTGTTAGAAAGTAAAAACGTTGCAAAAATATATATATAGGACGCTCTACGGATTAATTAAGCAATTTAACGAAACAGTATCGAACCGAACAACCGGACTTTACCCGGAACATGAAAATATTGTTAAACACATTATTCTTATTTTTCTAAGCTAGTTAGGGTCCCCGAACACCCTAACACACCTTGTATTAAACAACACACTATTGCACTAACTAAACACCTTTGGATTTCAACTAAATTGTAACCTTACCATTACAACCCAACCCTATACCCCCCCCCCCTTCCAAATCCGGTTATGGGAGTAGACACCCCCATGATTTTATTTAGTTTCTTTATTAGATCATGTCCCTTAGTAGGAAACATATTACACAATAGGTAAAATGGAAACATGGGCTATAAGTAAACTTGATGGATCTTAATGTCATTTCTCACACACTAAAAACACACACAAGTTCTCCCTTTCCCCCTTGGAGCTCTCGGCCAGAAATCAACAACCACACATCCACCTTACTTGATCAAGCTTCATCCATTCCAAGTGTACTTCTAGGTGTTAGAAGGCGTACAACGAAGCCTGGTGCTCTCGGAAGTGGAAGGACCTTCTCCATTCGCTATTAACCATCACTTTTCTACACTCGAACTTCCCTAGCCTTGAGCTAGTGGTAAGAACTTAGATCCGTTCATTCTTTATGTTATTTAAGTGGTTAATAGATGTTAGAACGATAAAAAGTTAAGAAACTTTAAAGCTCATGAACAAGTCTTGAACATAATGTGTTAAAGTGTGGATAAAGAGAAGTTATGCGTGTAAATCATGTAGATCTTGTGTTGTTATGATTATTGGTTGATTATCTAATGTTTTGCTGATTAATATTGATGTTTAATGTTGTTGTGATTAATTAACTTGTTAACGGAATCGATCGAACGCGATTTAGAAGGTTAAACACTGAAAAACAGAATCTGTCCCGGTTTTACAGCCAACTTCAGTTGGCTGTAAACAGGTCTTAAACTCAACGAAAAATTGATATTTTGAATCTAAAATATGTTATTATGAAATACGGTTCTAATGGCACCGGAATCGTAATTTTTGGACTCCGTTTACTATTTTTAAAGTGTTAATTTGTAACAGCAACTTAAGCTGAATTTTGACAGCAATAAATGGGTGTCATACTTTCAGTCATAACCTGAGTTTTGTGATGAATCGGACCATGAAATTTGTACAGTAGATGAAAACTGATGCATTTGTAATTACCCCACTGGAATTTCATAAATCGGACACTCGATGAATTTTTAATAAATTGTTCCGTGGACTGTGGTCAGAAATACATAAATCTGAGTTCAGTCCGGAGTATGAATTTTTATAAAATGTGGGTAATGAACCGGACCGCGATATTTTTACACAATAAAATATGGAATGTTTATGACATTCTATAAAAATTTGGGAATTTTTGAAATAATCTAACTATTTTATTTAAATGTCCGAAAACAGCCGGTTTTGAATATTAATGCTGAAATGACATGAATTGTGACTTGTGTGTCTAAATGTCGAGTATGCTATCTGTGAATGATTTAACATGTTATGTATGTTATGTGCATTATCGTATGTTTGATTTTGAGTGGGGAATGGACGGGAAACTTAGATGGGCACAAACCGTTACAGTGATGCATGTTGTGTGATAGATACGTGTAGGAATTTTGTGTTCTATTTGAAAGCCACTAAATGACTAACTGGTAAATCATACTAGGACGTGATTGACCGACCTTGACTGTTAGCTATATTGAGAATCTAACCGAGCAAACCGAGGTGAGTTCACACCCTTACTAAGGCATGGGATTCCCGGTGGTTGGGAATGGGATTGAATAACTACTCGTACTATCACTCTATTTATATTACCAACACTACTAGACTACCTACTACTGTCCTCGGATTGAGAAGGGCACGTACGTAAAACCTACGTACACTCACACTTACTACTATCCTCGGATGAGAAGGGCACGTACGTAAAACCTACGTACACTCACACTTACTACTGTCCTCGGATGAGAAGGGCACGTACGTAAAACCTACGTACACTCACACTCACTACTGTCCTCGGATGAGAAGGGCACGTACGTAAAACCTACGTACACTCATACTTAACACCGTCCTCGGATTGGGAAGGACACTTATGGATACGCCTAGTCTAGTAACATACATAATGGGAAGCTCCCACTAAATATCGTAAAGGTTTGGGAATCAAGGATAATGGGTAATACTTGGTTATGAAACGAACTTCCGATTCCTGATACGAACTCATTAACTAAACAACCAAACGTGAACTCACTCAACTTTGTTGTTGACTAGTTGTTACATGCCTTGCAGGTCGTTAGATGCTGTGGAGCTTGCACATGGAGGTGGTCGTTGTGGAATGCGAACTAATATGTCCCGTACTTACTAAATAAACGTTATGAACTTATGAAACTTATGTTGGGGTCTTTAAACTTATGAAACTACAAACTTATGTTTTGGTTTAACGTCTTATGCTTCCGCTTTTTAAATTGAACTTGGTTAACTTCCTTTTGGTCACCAATTGTATTGTGATTGGTTTTATTTACTAAAATACGTTGTTCGATATGATTGGTGGCTCGATCCTGGTCATGTTACGCCTCCAAGCGGTGATACTCCGCATGGTGGATTTTGGGGGTGTGACAGACAACGCTGGTGAATTCACAGTTTTGTTTACCGAGAATCGTGTTACATGTTTTACCGTCAAAAGTTTAGTTTCGTTCAAAAGCAATTCCAAAAACAATGTTCACAATAACTCGATACCGTACAAGATGGCTCCAGATTATTTGCCCGTCCCCAATGCCCCTATCAAAGCATTGGTCAAGATTTAAGGTAATTAGTTCACGCTCGTCCTCCCCGGTACGGTGTGAGGGTGCCAAACCTAATAGCGTTATCAACTAAATACCCCGTTGCCTCCCCGGCAACCATTTCGGTAGAAGATGGGACTTAAGGTGATAGGATTGAGTGTATTATCCAACATTCTGGTTTAACATTCTAGTCAAACCCATTACCCAATATTCCTCCCTAGAATATTTACTAGATGTCCCTCCCCGGGACGCATGCTTGAAAAAGAGCAGTGAACTCACCTTAGATTACTCGGTATGTTACGTTACTCGTTCCAAGTTGGTCAACCATACCCTACCGTGGTTACCAAAGGCATTCAGTTTCGTATTCACATATATCACGTATCCTCCGTACACATTACAAAAGTAACATACAAGTAAAGCATTTCACATTATGCCAGTCGGAACAGAAAATCGTGCAACATAACAATCCATAACACTATATAGCAAGTACTCGGGTCATATGCAGATTCACATCACACATTCATGTTTCACAAGACACATAACCGCTAATTCGTCAATCACAAAAGTGTGCGATTCAATCAAGTTAATGGTCCACCTAAGATTGTGCGACCCATGATTATGGTATATTATTCGTAATCCGCTTATGGCCCATCAACTAGTACCCAGCCCAGCTGAGTTTAAAACTCTCACTAGTGTGCGGCCCATTTCGATTTGTGCGATCCGCTATGGCACTTCGGCCCAGGTTCAACGTACAGCCCATTGTAGCATGTGACCTAGAGAGGGTGTGTGTGGGTTCGGTTGATCCTCCCCATGATTTACGGCTCAAATGGTAACCCCTACCCCACTACCCAATTATTTACATAACTTCCCAAGTCCCAATTATCAGTTAATTTTTCATTAGTTAGTAATTAACAACAATTATCAATACACCCACCCATCCTTATCCGATCAATCCATAACCCCTTCAAAAGCCACAATCCCCAATCATGCTCTAACAGTTTCATCTTTGCTAACATAATTAATGACAGATTCTATGATTTGCTATAACCCCAATCTTCATTAGCACATAATAACATTCAGATCGAATTTATGCACATCATTGACATTAGCATTATGAACTCGCAGTTTATCATCATCATCAAATTATCAAAATCATGATCCTAATCCATAAACGGCCGCCAATGTTTACATAGCAGAATATTTGAAGCATCATATTTGGTTGACAAGAATCCTAGTTTCTTATGAACATCCGTTATCATCACATAAACTCTCGAATCCGATCTCATCAGTTTATGTTATCAAAAATTACCAGATTCTGATCATAATAGAAAGATCATCATCCTACGGTCTTATCATCATACAACTTGGATCATCTAATATCATTCATGTGGCTTAACTTCGTTCAACATGATGTCTATCTAAACAACACAATTTAAACAACAAGTAACACACATCATAACAGAACACAGCCACTTATACCAAAGAGAATTTAATCAAAACCATGGAAACTACACTAACCGATATATGGTGTGTGAGATAGAGCGTGCGAGTCAAGAGGAGTGGAGCTTCGGATGTCAGAATTATCATCGATCATCAGGGAATAAGAGAGGAAGATAGGGTTTTGTTATAACTTTCCAACCACAGGATACCATACGTGCCCTACATGTATACGCAATACTTCAAGGGTTGGGCTTCAATTGGTTGGGCTTGATGGTGTGTGTGTGTGTGGGCCGAGATCTAGGACATATACAAGTTAGGAAGTAAGTGTGCGGTCGGGATTAGAAGTGTGCGACCCAGGACTCAATTGGTTAAACACTGTATCACCTGACCCCAAAGTAACTTTCATTCGAGAACAATATTCACAACGCTAATCAACTTTATTTATTTACATGACGCGCGTAAAATTATAATGTATGACGAGATGTAATTAGAAGCGGTTCATAGTTGGAAATTCGAGTTGTCACATCATCCCCAACTTGAAAGAAATTTCGTCCTGAAATTTGATAAGCAGTCTCGAAAAGAAGGAGTGGTAACTCAAGATGACTTCGGATTTTTCCTCGGGTGCCACATCATCCCCAACTTGAAAGGAATTTTGTCCCGAAATTCACTTAGTTGCATCAGGATTTATTCAGTAGTGTTGAACATGTAAGGATACTTGAGCTTTAATCTGATACTCGAGTTCCTGCGTGAACTCCGGTCCTCGTCTTGAGTTCCAACTAACTCTCATGATTAGGATTCGACTATGTCTACGAACCTTAACTTTCCGATCAATGATTTTGATGGTTTCCTCGACAAACCGCAACATGTCGTCGACTTTCATTTCTTGTAACGGTATTACAAGTGTTTCATCAGACAAACACTTCTTTAGGTTTGAGATGTGGAAACGTCGTGAACATTACCCAGTTTGTCAGATAACTCGAGTTTGTAGGCCACTTTACCGATTCCTTCCAGAATCCTGAGTGGCCCAATGTATCGTGGATTAAGTTTTTCGCGCTTCCCAAAGCGTACCACAACCTTCCAGGGTGAAACTTTCAACATAAACGACTACCTACTATGAATTCTAAGGATTTCCCACGCTTATCAGCTTTTCTGACGGTCACGCGCTGCAGCCATACAATTTCCGATCTACACAATTCTCTCAGAAGTTTCGAGTACGAGTTCTGGATCTGTGATTAGGTTGTCACCCACCTTAGTCCACAAGGAGAGTGGCATTATCGTCCATGCAATGCCTCAAACAGAGCCGTCTGAATACTAGAATGGTATCTGCTGCAGTAGGACTCAACCAAAGGTAAATGTCCTTCCAATTTTTACCAAAGTCAATCTCACACGTGCTCGCAGCATGTCTTCGAGTGTCAGGATGGTTCGTTTACTCTGACTGTTTGTCCTACGGTGATAAGCAATGCTTATGTCAAGACGTGAGCCAAGGGTGTTGTGTATTGCCTGTCTTAAATTAGGTATAGATCAAAATCAGAGGTAAAAGGAGTTGGCACCACGTTCCTAGGAACCGCCCTTCACAGGTAATTACTCACAGGATACGAAGACTTTTCAATTTTCCTTGATTGCAAGAAAGTGTACCGTTTACATGAGACAATCAACGATCGCCCAGGTGATATTGTTTCCGTTTTGAGTTTTAGGTAGACCAGTGACAAAATCTGTAGCAGTCTGTTCCCATTTCCAAATGGGTGTTTCTGGTTGCTGACACAACCCGGGAGGTTTCTGATACTCCATCTTGACCTTCGCATAAGTCAAACATCGTTCACATACATTGTTATGTGGGCTTTCACTTCCGGTCGCTAGTACAAGATCCTTAGATCCTAAGAATATCGAGGGTCGTGCGCTTCGCCCAACACAAGTTCCCTAGGATTGCTGTATAGTAAGACCCATATTCGCTCCATGAAGTAGTGAATGTCGTTCGATTTTTAGCTACAATTTGTTTTTCCACGCCCCGTACGGATTCAACTGGGAGGTCCTCGTCCTTCAGCGCTTCGATTCGAGTAGAACGGATCTGATCAGGTAGGTTAGAGTCGATGGTGTGCTGCGAGGCTCGTACACATTTAGGTTTCGCAGTCGAAATCATTCAAAAGTTCCATTCAGCGATGCCATCACATGTTTAGCTCTTTTCGAAACAAGGGTACATGGGAGGCCCTTGTGATCGGTCTGAGTAATGCATTTGGTACCGTCCAAGTAATGCCTCCAACTTAAATCCAAAGACCATGGCTTCCACCACAGGTTGTGACTCATGCAATTCTTCTTGTAAAACCACTACGTAAGCCATCACCTTCTCGCGTTGCATCGGCGTGTAACTGGGACTTTGATTCGAACCATCATGGTATACCACTAGATCACCAGTACCCTCGGATAAAGACGATGCTCAGTGCATTGCAGAGTTAGGTTTCAAAAGCACCCTACTGTGCTAAAGAGATTAAAGTTGTTTTGTCTCCCACGAAAACACAGCACCCTGCTGTGCTAAAGAGATTAAAGCTACGCGATCTTCGAAAATCCTGCAATGAATCTGCGATAGTATCTAGCGAGACCAAGAAAATTGTTGTATCCCCGAAGGACTCTTTGGTGTTGATCAATTTCTAATAAAATGGATCTCTGCGAGATCCACGTATATCCCCACTTCGTTGACTACGTGACCAAGAAAGTGTACTTCTCAAATCCTAAAGTCACGCTTAGGTAGACTTCGCATGGTGTTGCTCCTCCCCTAGTAGCTCTAAGATGAAATATAAGTGCCATTCATAGTGTTCCTTTCTCCTGGAAGTGATTCAAAACGTCACAGATAGACATGGTTAATGAATCGGGCGAGATGAGGTTGACACATACTACTCATGTGACCCCTAAGGCTGCTGGTGTGTTGGATAACTTAAACAACATAAACAGAAAATTGTAGTGACCGTACTGTGTTTGTAACACCGTGTTAGGAATCATCCTCCCATGGGTCTTCCATTCAGGTGATAGTCCGATCTTGTGTCGGTTTCCGAATAGAAGCTTGATCATTAAAGCGGGTCAAGCAAGTCGTCGATGCGCGATAGAGGGCGACAGTCTATGATTGCCACCTTGTGGTAGTCTGTACACATACGGAAGGACTCATCCCTCATTTCCACAATAGAGCTCACGCTCCACAAGACGAATAGCCAGATCGGTAAAACTCCCATTCAGTAGTTCCTTAAGTTGATTGGACAGTTCTTGCAACTCTCCAGGTGCAAGATGATAAGAGGTGCCAGAAATCAGGACTGCTTTCGGCGTGATACACATCTGATGTTCCTCCTGTCAATGTGGGAGGGGAAACCTGAAAGTTCTTCGAGCTGGGCATCGGTAATCAATGATAGGGTAGAAAGGTAGGTGAAACACTTCTGGGCTCCCACCGCCGAAGTGATGCTAACAATCAGTGTTACCCAAAAACATACAAGCTACCATGTTGCTATTAATTGGGGAGATAAGACACGTAGTCAAGGCAGCTAGACCTCAAACCATAGAAGAAGCTGTAGAACTAGCCAATACCTTGACAGATGAATTAATCCGTACACGAGAAGGGGATCAAAGGAGGAACCTAACCCAGAAGCTCACACAAGAATTTCGTTCTGGAAATTCTAACCGTGGGAAAAATATAGGCTCTACCTCTACACCCTACTGTAAGAATTGCAAAAGAAAACATTCAGGAAGATGCTCCATATACTGTAACTTTTGCAAAATATCAGGACACAAGGAAGAAGACTGCAGAAAGAAAGCTAATAACAGGATATGTTACAATTGTGGAGAACAAGGTCATATCAAGCCTAACTGCCCAAAACTAGCTCCAGCTACAAACAACAAGAATACCAAAAATGCTAGAGCATTTGTTCTGACTGCAGAAGAAGCAGAGATAATCCCGGATGTGACCACTAGTACGTTTTTAGTTAATGATATTTTTGCTAAGGTATTATTTGACTCTGGTGCAAACCAAAGTTTTATTAATAATTCATTTTGCAAACTTCTCAACCAATCATTAACTAAACTTCCACAAGAATGTCTAGTAGAGACAGCAAATGGTGAAACCATTAGAATTTCTGAAATCTTGCAGGGAGCAAGAATAGAAATTCTAAATCAAAAATTTATTGCAAACATTTACCCCATGAATCTGTCAGGATTTGATGTAGTATTAGGAATGGATTGGTTAATAGCCAATAAAGCCAGTATTTTGTGTGATCAAAAGTCGATACAAGTAAATTCACCAAAGGGTGAAAAGATCACAATTAAAGGATATAAAACTTCTAAATCCACTAAATTCATCTCTGTTATGAAAACAGCAAGTTACATAAGAAAAGGATCATTAGTGTATTTGATTTCTATAATCACTAACACTAAAGGAAAAGAATTAAAGGATATCCCAGTGGTATCTCAGTTTTCAGATGTATTTCCAAAAGAATTACCGGGGAAACCTCCAGATCGAGAAGTTGAATTCAGAATCCATTTAATACCAGGGACAGCACCGATTGCCAAAGCACCTTACAGTTTGGCACCTGCAGAAATGCAAGAACTAAAGAAGCAATTAGACAAATTGCTAGAGAAAGGATTCATACAGCCCAGTTCATCACCCTGGGGAGCGCCGATTTTATTTGTTAAAAAGAAGGACGGATCAATGCGAATGTGTGACAACTGGCACAAAACCGGTAATTTCTGTACAATTTAATTAATACATGATAACTGCAATTATGTGCTTAAATGTCAACATGGTCTAATTACATGCTATACATGTGAATTCATGCACGTTTTATACTACAAATATTGCTTTATGCATTAATGATAGCGTTACGTCAGAAATACTAGTAAACTCACCGGTAAGACACATTGTGTCAACAATTCTGCAGAAAGCACTCAGACAATAGAATTGGGGCCTAGGTGTAGGTCCAAAGTCTAAAATACATTGAAACCCAAGAGTATATACAGGGGTTAACATATAGACTTTCCGGAAGCTAAGATACGCACTAAAAAGCACCTGAAACACACTTTAAATGCTGAATTTCATATATTTCAGCAAAATTCAACATTGTAATGGGTTAGTAACATATAAAAATATGACTAAATGGTCCTGAATGCTTTCCTAAGAGTCGGGAATTGAAATTGTCACAAAAGGGTACATAAAGGACACTAAACGGTGCAATTTAGCACTTTAACGAACCGGTATCTAACCGAACAACCGGACATTACCCGAAACACCAAAATTATACTAGAAGCATTATTTTAATGTTTCTGAGCTAGTTATAATTCCCGAACACCATAACACCTCTTATAACAAAACAACACATCAAGTCCCTAATCAACACACTTGAAACTTAACTTATTTATGAAATTAGTGATTGAAACTTACACTTTACCCCCCACCCCTTGGTAGTGACGGTCACCTTATGTGACCCCACCATAATCTTTTCAAGATCCTACAAAATCCTACATGATCTTTCCTAGATTTCTTTTGATTCATTTGATTTTCCTTAGATTCACTAGAGATCTTGCATAATCTCACTTAGATTCACCAAGATCACATTTGATTTTCCTTGGATTCACTAGAGATCTTGCATAATCTCACTTAGATTCACCAAGATCCCATTTGATTTTCCTTGGATTCACTAGAGATCTTGCATAATCTCACTTAGATTCACCAAGATCCCATTTGATTTTCCTTGGATTCACTAGAGATCTTGCATGTACTATATGAAACACTACACACATTCGTTAATACATGAATTATGGTTATAAGTATCACCATCCTCATTCATTTTGCACACCCCCATCAACCTCCTTCTCTCCCCCTTGTTCTCGGCTCACCCACACCCACACCCACAACACACCATCCATTTCCATTCATCTCCCAAACATTCTAAGGCCACTAAAAGGTGCTAGAATCTTGTGTTCTTTCCTGGCCCTTGTGCTAGTAGTAAGCTCCTTGTCACTTGTTTTTACTTCACATATTGTTGGTTAAAAGATGATAAACATTGTTAATCTTGAAGAACACAAAAGAACATGATCATGATACTTTAACATAAGCTTAAATACATAAGAATACATGTAAATGATGATGATTTGCTTCTTGATGAATGATGATTTGTGTTAGTGATGTTAGACATCATAAGAAACCTACTAGATTGTGATTAAACACATGATCTAGTAAGTTAAAGTGGTGATCTTGTGAAAAACCAAGATCATCATGCTTTATGTCTTCATGAACTTGAATGATGAAATTGGTTTTCATATGTAAAGGTGATTTAAACATAATACAAATCTTGTAAATAGATGATTACAAAAAAAAAATTCTCAAGAAACCAAGTTTATTTATGAGATTTACAAAGTCATGGTTTCTAAGTAAACTAATCATATTTTTAGTGTTTAAACAAGACTAGGAACAAGATTGTAACAAGAAAAATACAAAAGAAATATTTTTAGAAAAATCATCTTACAAGTTGTAAATGACTAAATCTTTTAATAAAGTGATTTACAAACAAATAACCATGTTTTTAAGGGTAACTAAACCTACTAAATAACATGGTAAGTTACTACAAGTTTTTACAAAAACTTCAAGTTCATTGTGTAGTGTGATTTACATGATCTTGGCTTATGGTAAGTCTTGATTGTGTTATTGATGATTGATGATGATTTTAAAAGAAAATAAACACATGTTTTGAAAACATGGGAAACCTACATTTTTAGGGGAAACCATGTCAAAATTTCTATAAAATTTTGACACTTAGAAAAATATAAGTTTTGGTGAAACTTATTCCCTAAAAATTTACCCAAAAATATTTACCAAGGTTTCCCTAATTTTTATGTAAACTTTAAGTTGAGAAATGATGATTTCTTCAAGATAAAAATTGATATTAAGTATGTATATTTTTGAAGAAAATATATATATTCTTATTTATTGGTCACCAAATTTTGTGCTAAGTGTATGTAATATGTATTGTATGTGATAGTGTATTAGGACTTGAAAATACACTAAATACTCCTAAGGAGTGAAAATACAAAAATACACATACAACATGCATAGACAAACACAAGAGAATATATTTATGAAAATATATTTCTTAATAGATTATGTAACTTAGACGAGTTACGAACTAAAATGAAGTTTTGGATGAAAATACATAACTCGGGTGAAAAATACAAGATACTTATATTTATTTTGAGAAAATAATATAAGTAAGATACATAGTTAAAAATATAAATTATTTTTAACACACAAAGAATACATACATAAAAGATGGTGATTTGTACTTGTGCGATACAAGTCTAGTGACTATCGTTAATAAAACACGTATAGGTCACGACGCTATATAAGCAAACCCGGTGAAGTTTACGGCGCAAGAAATGCAAAGTTGTGAGTTCATGTCCCCACTTTTAATCTTTTACATTCTTTTTAAACTTGGGGAAAATACATGTGTTATGGTATGTTGAATACAAAAACAAATGAATGATACTTTAGATCGTGTCACGAATAGGGTACCAGAAGCACCATTAATCGTGTACATACTAAGACCGCAGAACAAAAGGTTAGATCTAATGGGTTTTCGGGCAGCCACACTCTTGGTGATAACTAGTACCAAGTAGTGCTTTTGTGTCTCAGTCGTGAATCGACAACTAGAAAAATGCCTATGGTTTGGATGCTTCCTATGTCGTGTCACATGTTAATGGCCTTGCAAACCATTAGCGATCTCGATTTCCTTATATTTACAGAAATACTTGATACATACAAATTACATACCATGTTTTCATACAAAGTATACAAACGTTCAATACAAAAACTGCATGAATTCACACCAACATTATGTTGACGATTTTCCAAAAACTCACATGTATTTCAGGTAACTAAAGTGGATGTGTGCGCGGTCTTACTCTTGCTCTTGGATGTTGTTTATGTTTATCTTTGAATAATGTTGTAAACTTTTCAGACGACGTTTTATGCTGTGATGTAAACTCCAAACTTAACCTATGTTTTCAGTTACGTAATGTTATTGGCATTTGAAGTTATTTTTACGAGCATGTAGTATGTTTACCATTCGTATGCAATGAGAACCTTTCATGATCACACCTCGTGCTTCCGCCTAAGAAAGGGGTGTGACAGAATGTGCATTGACTACCATGAATTAAACAAAGTCACAATTAAGAATCGGTATCCATTACCAAGAATAGATGACCTGTTTGATCAATTGCAAGGAGCACGATTTTTCTCTAAAATCAATTTAAGGTCAGGATATCATCAATTAAAGGTACAGGAAGAGGACATTCCTAAGACCGCTTTCAGAACAAGGTATGGCCATTATGAATTTACTGTCATGCTGTCACACCCCGACCACGTAGAACATACAAAACGTGGCGGAAACATCGGGGAGTGTTGTAACAGAATTAATTGTTTCAAATCCATGGCAATTGAAGTTTCGTTTTATTGATTAAAGGTGTTACAATGTCTTAACAAACAAAGAAATACAACATAATTAACTAGTCTTGCATCTTTTATTGTCACTAAAGCCCAAGTCTGCCTATGTGTATCTTGATCATCTTATGCAACAGCTCCTGAAAAACACATGTGAAAATAGGTACATCAGCATAAAAATGCCTGTGAGATACATAGGTTTTGTGAAAATAGGTTCCATGACTTATGTTTGAGAAAATGTTTAGTCATGAACCTTGTTATTTGCTTTGTTTTGTAAATCATTTGAAAAGCAATGAGTTCAGATGATATGTATAAATAAGTGAATAATGTATGGTTAAATGAATAACCATAGTAAAATGGATTTGTATAAGATAAGTTGTTTGTAAAACAATGTCTTGTGAAAAGTATGTTATTTGTATAAAATGTTATATGTCTCAAACTGAAATGATTCAAATAACGCTACGATATGTAATACCATACAAACACTTATATATAGGAAGTACCAGCGGCGTATCCACCATGTTTGTATCATATTACACACGCCTCGTTACTTAATCATTTACTCAAACCAAACTATCAAGATGAAATGTTTAACAAGTATAGAAATGTTCATGTATAGTCAAATACGGTTCACCCGGTTCACAGATACAAACGGTTCACAGATACAAACGGTTCACGGATACAAACGGTTCACAG
The DNA here is from genome assembly GCA_030545235.1 of Helianthus tuberosus. Lineage (NCBI taxonomy): Eukaryota > Viridiplantae > Streptophyta > Magnoliopsida > Asterales > Asteraceae > Helianthus > Helianthus tuberosus. The sequence goes on along the minus strand of CM060420.1, from coordinate 20,515,483 downwards.
ATACAAACGGTTCACAGATACAAACGGTTCACAGATACAAACGGTTCACAGATATCAACGGATTATAGATACAACGGTTCACAGATATCAACGGATCACATAGTCAAATGATTACAACGGTTCACATAGTCAAATGTTTACAACGGTTCAATATGTAGTATAATGTGTTCATATGCTGGATAAGCATATGCAACAGAAAAGTAATGTAAAACAATGTACTAAGTATGCACATAATGGACATACATAGCATAAAATGTATTGAAATCATGTACTATAATGTACTAAAGAACATAGCAGGTATATGATGTGAAAACAGGAAAGCATGAATGTAACAAGTAGGCACATGTGTTCCACCCCAAAACAGTTTGGAAAACAGTAAAAGAGGGGTCTATGTACTCACTTGAGATTGCTCAGAAGTCCTAGGATAACCACCAAGCAATGCTAGAGATCGCGGAATATCAAACGGCACCAAATATAGGTAACTACATTAATAAACCGGACCTAAATCGGAAGACTGGGTAGCATGAGGGTTTGTAAACCAAATGAGTGTAGGAACTCATGTGATATGGTTAATCAAAGCCTACATACTAAATGAAACTTAACCTAAGTGATTTCGACCCATTACGACTCGTTTAGGTAGCTTATGCTACTTTAACGCGTCGTTCGCGTGAAACGCGTTCGGACCGCCTAACTAGTCCTATGACAAGTGTTATATGCCTAAACATGTTACATAATCAGTTATGTGACAAAAGTTTAGGTTACATATGCTTAATTACCAATTATACATGAAAAGGGTATTCTGGTAATTTACCTAAGGCATATAAACTACCTATCATACAACTACTTAAACGAAGCGACCATAAGGTATAACCTCGGAAGGTTATTCCCTACCTACTATGGTCACCTAATGTGTTTGGTCGGATCCTAATGATCGACCAAACTGGGTCGGGTTCGAGGTATAAGCGATTCATCAGATCGCTTACCCTACGACCCTAGACAACGTGGTAATCAGTGGGCATAGTCCCAAGGGACTATGACCAACGTGATTACACTCACGTTGCGAAGTTCAAAAGAACTTCGCATTGACCATTACTGGTCAACGCTGAAAGTCAAACAAAGTTTGACTTTCTGACTCGAAAAGTAGTAAAATAAGGAAAAGAACGAAAGAATACTTACGAAGGGTCCCCGAATGCTAATCCCGATTCAAGAATCTCAGGTATGAAACAATGGTTTCAACTTAGAGGTTCTCAAATCAGAATTCTAGTGATTTTAGCAATGGGGGGTATGGGGTATTTATAGGAATACCCGAACCGTTAAGATCGTTTCATGGAAAACGTGCCTTAATCCCATCCGTACATGTGTTGCAAAGTTATGGTGTTTAGGTGCTTAAATTCCATCCATACATGTGTTGCAAAGTTATGGTGTTTAGGTGCTTAAATTCCATCCATACATGTGTTGCAAAGTTATGGTGCCTAAATTCCATCCTTATCCGCTGACTAAGCATGTTAGAATGTGTGGTTGTGAATTAAACAACGGCTAATACATCGAATCTGGTCCCGAAAGTGCAAAACTGATATTTCTGCATGTTTTCTGTCCAGCATAGGCAGTCGCGTAGCGCGACTGGTAAAGCCTATAGGGCTCGCGCTACGCTAGCACCCCTCTGATTCAGAAATGTTTCAAAGTTGGCAGAAATGGTCCTTGCACGTGTTTAAGGCCTTTTTCGATGCGTTTGAACCCCGTTAACCTCATTTCAAGGCTCTAAAATGAAGTTAAAGTATAGGGAACTCAAAACATGCTCAAAAATATGCCGGATGTTGGTTCGTTTGGTCGTACGAACGCGATGTTCGCTTAATTACGACGGAATGCGCACAAGCGCGAAAAACGATCCAAATGACGTGACGAATGGATTTTTCTTATGGCGAACACTAAAATAAAATATTTTAGTGCTTACATAAATTTTTGGATGTCCGGATGTATTCAGAACGTAAGTTATGCGCGAAAATGCAAACTTGTGCACTTTTTGACACTTTTAGTCCCTGAATGACACAAAAGTTTATTTTAGCACACCGAACACCTCAGAGCCTATTTCTAAGTTATGTAAAGGTTATTTAAGGTATGTTAAGCCTATTTCACTATTCCGGAGTGTTTGTTGCGTTAAACTGGTTATATTTACGCATCAGTGCGTGTATAACCTTCCCGAAAGCGATTTAGAGCTTGAAATCGAACATGAGTTGATATGTGCAAAAGATACACATATTTATACAAGTCCAAAGTATGAAATACATTATTTCATTGGTTTGGCATTTGTTTGATGGTTGAAATGACACAGGTGTTACACATGCCATTTGGTTTAACCAATGCCCCAGCTGCATTCATGGATATGATGAACCGAATATGTAAGCCGTATTTGGATAAATTCATAATTGTCTTTATAGATGATATTCTCATTTACTCTAAGAGTAAAGAGGAACATGCAAAGCATTTGCATGCACTTTTAAGTTTATTAAGAAAAGAAAAGCTTTATGCTAAGTTTTCAAAGTGCGAATTTTGGTTAGAACAGGTATAATTTCTCGGACACCTAGTTGATCATGAAGGAATTCATGTGGATCCCACAAAAATCGAGGCAATTACCAAATGGAAAACCCCTGAGTCACCAACCGAGGTTAGAAGTTTCTTAGGATTAGCCGGTTATTATTGAAGATTTATTCAAGACTTTTCTAGAATAGCCATTCCCTTAACTAAGCTAACTTGTAAATCTATTAAGTTTAAATGGGAACCAAAACAAGAAGAAGCCTTTAGAATCCTTAAGCGAATATTAACTCATGCACCCATACTAGCATTACCAGAAGGAACTAAAGATTTTGTAATCTATTGTGACGCTTCTAAATTAGGTTATGGATGTGTGTTAATGCAACGTCAAAAGGTTATAGCCTATGCATCCAGACAATTTAAGAATCATGAAGAAAATTATTCCACTCATGATTTAGAATTTGGAGCTATAATTTTTGCTCTTAAGATTTGGAGACATTACCTGTACGGTAGTAAGTTTACTGTGTTCATCGATCATAAGAGTTTAAGGTATGTCTTCGGGCAAAAGGAATTGAATATGAGACAAAGACGTTGGATGGAATTTCTTAGTGATTATGATTGTGATATTCAGTATCATGCAGGAAAAGCAAATGTAGTTGCTGATGCTTTAAGTCGAAAATATCACGAACAGCCAAAAAGGGTACGTTCTCTTAAAGTAAATATACAAGTAGATTTAAATGAGCAGATTAGAAAAGCACAAGAATCAGTAATCAAGGATGATACTAAAAAACTAAAAGGAATAATCAAGGAATTAGAACAAGGAACAGATGGAATTTGGAGATTCCATAAGAAAAGAATATGGGTACCTAAATTAGGAAACCTACGTCATTGTATATTAGAAGAAGCCCATAAGTCTAAATATACGATGCATCCAGGAAGCGATAAAATGTACCAGGATTTAAGAAAGAATTTCTGCTGGATAGGAATGAAAAAGGACATAGAAGCCTATGTTTCTAAGTGTTTAAACTGTTCACAAGTTAAAGCTGGACATCAGAAGCCTTCAGGTTTATTGCAACAGTTAGAAATGCCTGTTTAGAAGTGGGAATTGATAACAATGGATTTTGTTACTAAATTACCCAAAACAAAGAAAGGTAATGATACAATCTGGGTGATTGTAGACAGACTAACCAAGTCAGCTCATTTTCTATCAATAAAAGAAACTTTTAGTATGGAACAATTAGCTAAACTATATGTAAATGAAATAGTTTCTTTACATGGAATTCCTCTATCAATTGTTTCTGACAGAGATAGTCGTTTTACCTCTCATTTTTGGACAAGTTTCCAAAAAGCAATGGGAACCAAGTTGAATCTAAGCACAGCTTATCATCCTCAAATGGATTGACAAAGTGAAAGAACAATTCAGACAATGGAGGACATGCTTAGAGCTTGTATAATTGATTTCGGAGGTAAATGGGATGATCACTTACCATTGATAGAATTTTCTTATAATAATTGTTATCACACAAGTATAAATGCTACACCATTCTAAGCACTTTATGGACGAAAGTGCCGAACCCCAGTCTGTTGGGCAGAAATTGGGGAAAAGCAACTATCTGGACCTGAGATAGTACAAGAAACAACAGAAAAAATCATTCAAGTCAAGGAACGACTAAAAGCAGCACATGATCGACAGAAAAGCTATGCTGACAACAGACGAAAACCGTTGGAATTTCAAGTAGGGGACCAAGTATTGTTAAAAGTCTCTCCTTGGAAAGGAGTGGTAAGATTCATAAAAAGAGGAAAGCTAAGTCCCAGGTATGTTGGACCTTTCAAGATTATTAAAAGAATAGGACCTGTAGCCTATCAACTGCCACTGCCAGAGGAAATGGCAGGAATACATGATGTATTTCATGTATCTAATCTCAAGAAATGCTTAGCTGATGAGTCACTAATAGTACCTCTTAAGGATATAGAGGTAAATGAGCAATTAAAGTTAGTAGAAAGGCCTCTACAGATTGAAGACAGGAAAGTCAAGAATCTCAAGCACAAAAGACTAGTTCTAGTCAAAGTGAAGTGGGACTCCAAAAGAGGACCAGAATACACATGGGAACTTGAATCAGAAATGCAAAGGAAATACCCACACCTGTTCCAGTAGACCTCGAGGACGAGCTCTAAAACAAAGTCGGGAGGATATAACAACCCTCCCGAAAATTTTCTGACACCCTATATATTTTAAAATATCCTAATATGTCTTAAAATATACCCCATACGTGAAAACCGAGCCCAAAATACGTTATGCCATTAAAAATAAATTAAAAACAAAAAAAAATGGGTTTTAGGCGGGCTGCGTAACCCTCCTCTTAACCCTTACGCGGGCCGCGAGAAGGTGATGGCTGGCACGACCCCAGGCCGCCACGTGGCACAACACCCGGCAACCCTATACGATGACCCGGACACCCTAAACCCTACCTGGGCAACTACGCAGGCCGCGTAGCCCGTGGTCTATGTTTACGCGGGCCGCGTAAAAGTCAAAAACAGCCCCTATAAATAGAAGGCATCGAATCTTCAGTCTACTCGCTCATTTCTTTTCTTTCTAATCGAATTCTGAAGTAGTAGACATAATATACGGGTATTATATCCCCCTAATTAGCGAGGTTCTGCTCCGTTGTAAGTATTATAACCCCAGTTTCGTATTAGATACGCTGCCCGATTGATCCAAGGTTCCGTAACAACTGTCGTGGTTCTGCCCGACGTAGTTGTTGGAATACCGTCTCGGGGAAGGTATCTTTAATATAATTAAAGGGTTATTATACTAACATATGTACATTTGTGCAAATTATAGATTTAACACCAGGAAACCCTAGAAGAAGCCTAAAATAGCAATGTGAGTTTATCCGCTTTTTGTAAACCTTTTTTGTAAACTGTTTTACAAAACCTTAAATGCTTAACAATGTGATTAAGCAGTGATTGAGTCTTTGTAGTTCTTCAATTACTGCCGGTATGTTGGGGTTTTGTATACAAAATGTGGAACATGTTACCGTTGGACGACGAGTTATCCAATGTGTAATATGACCCACCAGTCAGGATTGACAGTACTGAATGGGTAATTGTGTAGAAATAAACAATGTGATCGCTCTCAATACTGTGTTAATTGATAAAATGTTTCTTGATTAAACTGGGATGCACTCACCTGTATTTCCCACTGACAAATGTTTTTAAAACGCATTTCAGGTAACACAATGTGACAGCCAATTAGTAAAAAGCCAGCTGGAGAGCACTGACGGCTTGGAAAAATGTGGCTATAAAAGTTACCAAAAATTCGATGTTTTAAATTCAATAAAATAGTGTTTATCCCTATAAACGTATTGTAATAAAGAAACTTGGGTTTACCCATGTGGTTATTAATATAAAACATGGTGGTTTTACTCTGATAAACAATTTCCTAACTACGGTCCTGATGTAATTTTCGCTGCCAAATTAATAATTAACAAACTGATACCACCACAAACGAATGTTCGCGGACGCCCGTTTCCGGGACAGATCAGGGGGCGGGGGTTGCGACAGTATGATTGACATAGCATGCCTAGCACATTGATTTCAAAGATCCTTTTGCTTCATATGTTGACTTAAGCATATCTAGCACCTTGATTTCATGAACACTTCACTTCGTATGTTGAAAAGCATACCTAGTACAAGGTTTCAAAACATTTCTCGCTACACGAATTCCAAAATCCTTATAGGATCTTCCTATCTTCATAGTTAGATCCTTGTGGAAGTTTAAAGCGCAAAAATCAAAGTCCTTAATTAGATTCTTTGTGTTCTTTAATACGCATACTACGATTCAATGAGGACAAAATCGAATCCTTGTGAGATCTTCCTACCCTCATAGATAGATTCTTGAGGATGTTTAAAAGTACTAATTGAAGTCCATGGATTGGACTCCTGATGTACTTTAAATGCATGTGTACAAATCGACGACAAGTTGATAATAAGTAATAACAAGTTGATGACCAAATTGACAATTATGTGATTATGTGTTTATGTGTAACCCAAATGCTCGCTATCCAAATCCTTGTAGAATCTTCCATATCTCCATATGATGGATTCTTAGAAGGATATCCAAAAGTACTATCTTAAATCCTTAAGGGGCTTCTATGCAATAGTTAAGACCCTTGGATTCTAAAAGTACTATACCAAAGTTAAAGAGATTGATTCGTCAATCTAGTTAAAAAGATCATGTGTTGATCTAGTTGAAGAAATCGTTTGTCTATCTGTTTAAAGAGATCCTTTGTTTATCTAAGTTAAAGAGGCCCTATGGTGGTCTAGTCAAATCATCACAAGATTATTCATTTGATTTTTTTCCCCTACACATTATGAAATAAACTGTGCGGACTGTGCAAGGAATTACGTAATTATGGATGCATACATAATTATGGAATTCAGTGCACAGAAACCACAGCAAGTTTTTTCATGTGTAAGAGCTTATAATGATAAGAATTACGAAACAGGGAACAATGTGATAAGTGTTCCTTATTACATTGCAAGTGTGGCGTTATTTAAAGTTGCTAGAAGTTCTGGACCTTGACCAATGTTATTATACTCTCCGACTCCAAATTCTAGCACACACAAGTTTCCTATAATAGTCCTCATAGGAAACACCCTTTCTATTCGTTGTTCGAAACTCCAACTCCTTGTTGAATTCACACGCTCTTCATATTCTTCTACAAACAAGGATATCACAATTACATGACGCTCTTAAGGATTTTATGTTATCCAGACCCATATGTGTAACTTAAACAAGAAAAAAAAACTATCTATAATCATATCCATTTCTAATGAAGTATTCACTAAGGAAAATGAACTATTCGTTCATTTTTCGCTTCTAAAGAATATCCACTGGGGATAATGAAACACAAATCCTTATAAAATCTAGAGGTCATGATGCCATTTTGGGTAGTCATTGATCCTCTAACAAAATCAGCACACTTTTTGCTGATTCACAAAGATCTATCTGCTGACAAACTCACCAAGATTTATGTCGATGAGATTGTGCCTCGACATGGTGTTCCTTTGAACATCATAGCTGACCGTGATGCTCAATTCTCATCGCACTTTTGGAAGACCATACGATCTGCTATGGGAACCCAACTGAATCTGAACACTGCTTATCATCCCCAAACGGATGGACAATCCAAGAGGACGATACAAACACTGGAAGGTATGCTTACGAGCATGTGTGACAGACTTTGGTGGTAATCGGGATTCGCATCTACCGTTGATCGAGTTCTCTTACAACAATAGTTATCATGCTAACATCAATATGGCGCCTTTCGAAGCTTTATATAGTCGAAAATGTCGTTCACCTGTCTGTTGGAATGAGGTCGGTGAAGCTTAGCTTACAGAACCTGAACTCATTCTGGAAACAACGGACAAAGTCAAGAAAATTCGCGGTAATCTTCTGACAGCTGGAAGCCATCAAAAGAGTTATGCGGACATGCGACGCAAGCCCTTGGAATTTCAAGTCGGAAACTATGTCCTACTCAAGGTATTTCCTTGGAAGGGAGTAGTGTGATTTGGAAAGAAAGGAAAACTTTCACCACGATACATTGGACCATTCAAGATTGTTGAAAGAATCGGAAAGGTTGCCTATCGACTTGAGCTACCTCCTGAACTTGGGAATATTCACCCAACATTCCACGTGTCCAATTTATGAAAGTGTTTAGCCGACACTGGTCTTGACATTCCACTCGACGAAATTCAAGTTGATGACACAATGCACTTTGTCGAGAAACCTGTGGAGATAATGGACCGTGAAGTCAAGAGACTAAAGAACAAGCGAATACCGATAGTCAAAGTTCACTGGGAGTCCAAACTTGGCCCAGAGTTTACTTGGGAACGTGAGGACCAAATGAAGGCGAAATATCCACATTTTTTTCACAAGTTTCCTCTAGTTAAAATTTCGGGACGAAATTTCCTAAAGTAGGGGAGACTGTGACATTTGTGCTCTGTAAAACACTATACGATGTAGAACAATATCAATTATCAATGAAAAAATGTTTTTTGGTCTCAATATTTGTGTATTTGTGTTTGACAATTTCACGTTTTGATTCTAGTTCGATTTCAAGCTTTTAATCGCTTTCTGGAAAGTTATACGCAAACTGTTACGAAAACGTAATCAGTTTAACGCGACAAACACTCCAAAATAGTGACACAAGCGTAACATACCTTAAATAACCTTTACATAACTTAGAAATAAGTTTTGAAGGGTTTGGTGTGTCAAAAACAAGTTTATTCGATCACAGGGACTATTTGCGACAAACTGCAAAAGTCTACCAATTCGTATAGCAATGTACACTCCGGAAGAAGATCATAAGCTAAACATACCCTAAATACCCTTTACATAGCTTAGAATTAAGTTTTGAGGGGTTCGGTATGCGAAAATACGCTTATTTGATCACAGGGACTAAAAGCGTCAAAACGGCAAAAGTATGCATATACGTGCATATCTTACGTTCTGACCATATCTGGACATCCAAAAATTTTTGTAATCACTAAAATATTGTATTTTAGTGATAGGAATGCAAAAATACCATTCGTTTCGCAATTTGGGTCGTTTTCGCGTCCGTTACGATTTCTGTCGTAATTAACCGAAAAACGCAACCGTACAGCCAAACGAACCGACATCCGTGACATTTTTTAGCATAATTCAAGTTAAATATACTTTAACTTCATCATGGAGCTTGAAAATGGGCTTGACGGGTGTTAGAAGTGTCGAAACGCGACGAAACACACACATGGCCTGAAACTGTCAATTTTCAAAAGTGGCTGCCCTGCAGGTCCCATACAGACTGTATGGGAAGGTGCTTACGGTCCGTAAGCCTATGCCAGCACAACAGAAACTAGTTTCTTCATACCCAGTTGTTGCAACCTGTTTTGATCTTGGTTTTTGGATCTTGTGGGCTGGTTTATGTGTTCTCCAAGTCCCCTAATTTGTGCATAACAAGTGTGTGGTGATGATCTTGCCTTGAACAACTCATTTACACATGTAATCATCCTAAAGGTACATGTATTCCTATAAATAGCAAGGCATTCAACACTTCAACTTGCTCATTTGCTCTCTTCTTCATCACCTGCTCTACTGAGGCTACCACACTTGGTTGGAGGCCTCAAATCTGAGTTTTCTTAGTCATATTTCCAAGCTTGGACTCTTGTAAGTGTTCTTTCAAGCTTGTTTATTTATTTCAAGGAAGAAAGTCAAACAGTGTTTGACTTTTAGCTTTGAACATGATTTGGTCAAGACAAAGTTCGTTTGAACTTTGCAACGTGAGCGTAATCACGATGGTTATAGTCCCTTGTGACTATACCTACTGATTATCACGTTGACTAGTCGAAGTGACGAGTCAAACTTTCAGTCAAAATGCACGATTATGTGCATTTTGAGACGAAACTATTTTCGGGTATCAAAACACTTTGTTTTGATATCAAATCAGTTTTCTAACTTAGTTAAACATGTTTAACTCGTCACTTTTAGTTTAGTGCTTGTTTAGGGTCGTAAGTCAAGCGGTCTCGACAACCGCTTAGTCTTTCGAACCCGACCCGTTTGGTCGATCATTAGGATCTGACCAAACATATTTGTGACCATAGTTGTATAGGGAATAACCTTCCGAGGTTATACCTTATGGTCACTTAGTTTGATTAGTTGTATGATAAATAGTTTATATGCCTTAGGAAAATGACCAAAATGCCTTTTTTACGCATAATTTGAATTTAAGCATATGTAACTTAAATTTTGACACTTTAACTGATTATGCAACAATATTAAACATGTTAGGGCATATAATACTTATCATAGGACTAGTAGGGCTACTCGAATGCGCTTTTGCGCAAATGACGCGTTAAAGTAGCGTAGACTACCTTAACGTGTCATAACAGGTCATAAGCACATAGGATAGGTTCCAAATCAGAATGTAGGCTTTGTTAAACCATATCACATGAGTTCTAATACTCATTTGGTTTACGAGACCTCATTCTACCCGATCTCCCGATTTAGGTGTCGATTATTAACATAGTGATCCGATACTAAGTGCCACTTGATTCCTTGATTGCCCGAGCTTGTTTGTTCACTTAATCGAGGATACATTGCAATCTCAAGTGAGTACATAGTTCCCATATTTTACGGCTTTCAATTGTTTTAGGGTGATTCATATGTGCTAAACGATTTCGAGTTTTCAAAACAAATGTTATGGTTTATATTAAACACAACGATTTCAATTATGTGGACGAACTTGTTGGTGCGTTAATACATAAAACGAATGGCATTCATTAACAATGATCAAGCGGACCAGTAGTATGTTATGGTACCATAGGATCTGACAAATCCCGTTATCGGACTATCGCCATGGTTATGGGGTATTATGGGTAACGACAGAACCTGATGAATTTTAACAAACTCTTTGGTGGTTTGTTAGTCGAGTTAAAGATACCCTTTGGTGGTATAGTCGAGTCAGAACATAGGTTTGAATGTATTCATTAAAGAACGACCAAAAGTTGTATTTCACAATTAAAACAATGACGATTTGAATGATTGAACGATGGTTTATAACACGAACGATTTGAACGATTGAATGATGGTTTATAACACGAACGATTTAAACGATTGAACGATTTGAACGATTGGTTTTGATAACACGAACGATTTGAGAACAAGTACAAATGGACGATTGGTTTTTGGTATGTGATTAGATAACGGGACGGGTGTAATGTGATAAAAGCATGGTAGATACGCCGCTGGTACTTCTTATATATAAGTGCTTTTATCATATTATATTTTGTGGCGTTATTTAGTTCACTTGAACGATTGATTTCAAATGATGAAACGCAACGCTGTTTACTAAATGATATAAACCATACGATTTTTATTACAAGAACGATTTACAATTTGGTTTACAAAAGAAAATGTTTTGAGTCAAGATTCATGGCATCAAGGTCTTTCACAAACATATAACCAACTTGTTTAGTTGGTTAATCATATTGCAATACCAAACATTTTTCAATACAAGAATTTCAATCGACTCTAGTAGTTGTTCAAGGTATTGCAATACAAATTCAAAGCCATGAATTTGACCTACAAAACCTATGTACTCACCGGCATTTTTATGCTGACTATTTTTCACATATGTTTCAGGTTATGTTGCGTGACGATTGTCGATTGCTTGCCAACACATAGGATGGACGCGGGCCTTAGTGACTTAAAACTTGAAAGAAAATTGTTGTACTTATTTGGTTTATATCAAAACAACGAGTCTATTAATGAAACAAAACAAAACTTCAATTACCATGTGTTGTGAAACAATGATTCTGTGACATGACTCCCCGACGTTTCCGCCGCGGTTTGTTGCATTACGTGATCGGGGTGTGACACCATGATACCCCTATTCTATGAACTCCATATCCATCTCAGCTTTAGAAAATTTGTCCACACCTTCTGTATCTCCAAGTTGGAGTTTAATTGTTAGAATCTCAGGGGTGATGACAATTTCTTTCTTTTCCACAGTAGCAACAATGGCCAGCACTGGTCACTTTGACTACCATGTTGACTCATGATCAACTGTTATACCATCCTCATCAGTTCATTTGGGTTCTCTGCCAGTGATTTTATTTCAGCACTTAGATCAGACCTCTTTAGCTTGTACTGTTGAGGGGTAGAATGGTAATTCTTTTGTTTTGGCCATTTGTTAGCAGGGGTGCGACAATCCCTTATACTGGTCTGGTGAATTCTATTATTCAAGACCCGAGTTACATTTGTTTCAGTAGTACTGAATACTTCAAAAGATCCTATTGATTCACAGTAACTACATCACTACAGAAGTGGAAACAGGCTTTTCTTGAAAGTTCTCCAGATTCATCCTCTTGCTTTTCTTATATGCAATGACCATGTCGCACTCTTCTGTGTTGTGATTTGTTCATTCATAAACAGTTCAGAACAACGTGTTTGTTGTGTCTTTACCCCTTTTGAGCTAGACTTTGATTTGGCTTTAGAGATTTGACCAGGATAGTAGTTTTGGATGAAACTACTGGAGGGATAGTAGTTGGTGCTATTTTCCCTTCTAAGATCACAAAGTTCGTTAGTTTGAATCCTTTATCAAAACATGTTTCATCAAACCATTTAGAATTGTGTTGATCAAGGAAATTATGTGAGGAGCCAAGATTGGTGTTCACAATCTCCTTTCCATTTGAAAAAAAATGGACTCAGTTTCATTCTTATCCTTAGCTTTAGGAGTGTAGTCATTTATTCCTTGTGTGTGATGATAACCTACACCAAATTTTACATTGCTTTTGTCTGTTGATTTAACAGAATCTCAAAACCTTTGAATGAGTCTACCCATTTTCGGCAGTTTACTGGGGTAGATTCAAGCTCCTTTTGACACATTTGATATTTTGAAAGAGGTGGTCCTATTTTTGCAGTGTAAATAGTTGCTTGGTGTTTTAAAATTTAAAATGATTTGATCATTTTCCTTAATAGTTTCTTTGTGAGAAATCATTGTTTGATTTAAAAGTTTCTCAAATTTTTCTCTTAACATGATGTTCAGTGCTTTGATATTGCTAAATGCTTTGATGCACTGTTCAAAACAAAGTTCATTCAGTATTTCTAGGGATATTTCAACATTCTATGTGATATTCTCAGTTGTTGATTTAGCATATGAAGTAGAATAAGAACCAGCAATTTCACTAGCACTTTGATCTGAAGATTCACTCAAGGTTTCAAGAGCAAATAGTGCAAGGTTTTTGTTGCCTTGATCCATTGAAATCATGCTAAAGTGCTCATCATTCAAATCCTCAAGCCAACTACTCCAATCTACAAAGCTTTGTTGATTAGTTTCTGGTGTAGGGTAACCAGTACTTTGGATACCATTGTATGTGAGCCTAGGATTGAACTTGTGATTGTGATGATGTTTGAACATGTGCTTGTGGAAAATTAACCTATGCAAGTTGATACTGTGGTGGCCCATTAACATATTTATATGCCATTTGAACTGGCCCATGTGCAAGATGAGCAGTATACTATGTGGATGGACCAGGGGCATTTTGGGAAGAATATTGATGTGCATTTGATAAACTTGATTGTTATCCAGCAGTTGAATTAGACTAATTCATTTGAGTAGGATAGCTCACATAGGATGCGGGGTATTGAGTTGAATTTATACATTCCCTAGCAAAATGAGCTAGTTTATGACATTTATAGGATTCAACCCTGGACTGATCCTTTTCAAAATTTCACTTAACCTCCAAACCCGGAAACCTTCTACCAGTTTTATTATAGAATTTGTTTATCATGATACTTAGAAGTGCAATCTGGTCAAGAAGGTCAAATTCCTCTTGGTCAGTTTAATCCATGGGCTTCAAATCATTCATCATTAGTGCAAAGTTTTGGTTTCCAACAAGTGATGAGTTAGGTTGGGAAATAAACCAGTAATTATGTCAACAAAACGATCATAACTCTGATCATTCAAATTGTTGGTTGATGATGATCCATCATGACTCATCAAAGCTGTGTTACCATAGCAATATTCATCAACAACAACAACTTATGTTTTTGATCTAGCTCTCTCTCTCTCTCTCTCTCTCTCTCTCTCTCTCTCTCTGAAACGCGAGAAGTTTGCCATGAAGTTGTGTCAGAGTCATTTCTTTAAATCCAACAGAGTTTCACAGAACTATTGCAATTGTATTCCATTTATCAAGGAGTGATCTCAAAACTTTGTGACTCAGAGCAGCATTTGTATAAGTTTGATCAGCAAGTCTTAGCTCACTGATTAAGCAATTGAATCGCTCAAAATGTTGAGTCAGATATTCTCCCTTGATATGAGTGAATGTTCCATACTGTTGCTTGAGAATTTCCTTGTTGTTCTCTTGTACTTCATATGTGCCGCCAAATTGTTCGTTCAAAGCATCCCACAATTCTTTGGCATTCTCACAGTGGAGTAATCCTGTATAGATTTCATTGGGTAAGGCCATGGCCAGTATCCCGAATGCCTTAGCATCACGCTGTAGTTTATGGAAATCTTGCTCAGAATAATCAACGGGTTTCTTAAGAACATTAACGTTTGGTTGTTCAGCACTTGGTACAGAAGGAACATACGGACCATAAACCACAGACATCCAGAAACCAGTGTTCTGTTGGGATAAGTGGTGACACATCCTTCGTTGCCATTTCTTGAATTCATGGTGAACGAGCATCAGAGGCTTATTTACCGATCTTATATTGTGAGGATCATGAGTGGTTGACATCTATCTGGATTCTATTGAATTTTTTTCTCAGAAAACATAATATCAGAACAATTGAATGTTTCGATTGGTCTAATATTTCTCAAGCCCTTGATCACTTCAATCAGTTATCAATATGAGCTCAGTTTGTATTCTTGATTAACATTTATATCATTCAATGTAACTTACACTGGCTATGATACCAGTTGTTGGATCTGAGAATGTGTTTCTGTGTGCTTTTGATAAAACAATTTTAGAAATTAATCAAAACAGTAATAATAAACACATCAATTTAACGCACAACTTGATGGGAAATGATTGTTGAATGATTCAATTATATTCAATTCTGATTTAAGAACAATCAAAGTACAATTCACTCCCCCTCACCAGGTGCACTCTCTTTCTTATTTCTTATGTTTTTCTTCATCTAAGTTAGAGGATGTTCAGTTGTAAGAGTTTCCTTTACATCATGTGTATTGTTCTATTTATAAGATGAGAGAACTGTTGGTGACGTTACCATGAAAGCGACCCTAAATAACCCATTAAATGATGTAACTGCTAGCAGTTTGCAATGAACAGTTAGGAAAAACCATTGTTACATTAAAACTACTGATAATACAAGGAAAACAACAAATGTTTTAAAAACCGATTTATACCGGCCGGTTGAACCGGTTAAACCGGATGCCGGAAGCTTGGCCGACACGAATCATACCGGTAAATGCGGGATAGGCAGAGAAGCTATACCACCGGTAAATTGGGTTATACGGTTTAAACCGGCATATCGGTACCGGGTCAACGGTTAATTAGTCAACCCGATTGAACCGCCCGGTTCAACCGGTTGACCAATTTCTTAGCCTAACCCGATACGATTTAAAAACCAGCATTTAAAAGATTGAAAACAGCTAGGATTCCAAAACTGCTAGAAGGATTCTAGCACTTTTGGAATCAGATACTTCTAATCTTCTGAGTTGACTTGTTGACTCATCTGTTGACTTGTTGACCCGACCAGCACTTGTACTTTGTCTTACAGTACTTTAGCCTAGTAGTTCTTGTTCCAGTAGTTTGGGTGGTTGTTAGTGAAGCTTTCAAGAGGGAAACTTCTAGTATTTTGAATTGAACTTTAACCTTATTCCATTAGGTAGTGAAGATGGTTTTCTTATGCTTTGGCTTTTATCATCAGGATATCTTACATAACCCAATAGAGAGATTTCGTGAAAAGTCGTGGCAAAGAAACGAAGAAAAAAATATAATTGTGTACCCCTTGCGGACCGCAATGAGAGTTGCATACAGACTGCAAGAGTTCGCTGGGAAATATAGTTATGCTTATCTTTACAATGTTTGGGATTGAGTTTGATTTGTTTGTTTGTTTTTTTAAACATGACTAGCTAAAAATTTCATGCTACATAGGTAAAGATGAACTATGGATTTATGTTTTGACGTTTGGTTTTCATTTATTAGAATTAGAGGTCATTTCATGTTCATAGGGGTTCGATGTTCGAGTAGTTCTTTCTCATCATTGTCAATTCTCCAATTAGCTTCCGTCAATCTCTAGTTCTCTCTCTTTTAGTATTTATTTGCTTTATTAGTCGTTGGCTGAAATCCAAATTGTCGACTATATTAGGCTAGGAGTCGATAGAGGTTTAGTATCAAAAGTTTGCACTATAGTGTCAACGGTTTGATACTCTGGACTTGCTTACTTACAGTACGACCGGTACACTTGCCTTATATGTGTGGTTAGTTTGTGAATCCCTTTTTTAAAACTTGTTTGAATTTAATATATACATTTTTCACACAACAAGGTGAACATGGAAGAACAAGAGCACCAAATGGACAATTTTGGTGAATATAATTGTAATGAAAATACAAAATGAAAGTTTTCAAATTGAAGAAACTTCAAGTGGTCGGAGTAAGAAGAGGAAACACACTAGCCAAGTCAAATTTTTGTTTCAAAGTTTCAATGATGCAATTGTTCAATTTGTTGATCGTCATAAAGAGACTTCGCCCAAGTTGAGTAAAGATATAAAATTTGAACTTGACATAAGAAAGAAAACCTTGATGTTCCTTTTAGAGCTTTCAAAAATTACATCTTTGACTCAATTGGAAAGGTTTAGGGCAATGATACAATTAAGGATGACCACAAAAGGGTGATGACATTTTTTAAGATGGTTATTTTTAAAACTTTTGACTTATATTTAGTAACTAAGAGTTTTTGTCTTTTTAGGTATTTTTAAATTCTGATTCCATTACTACATATATCAACCAAACACATCTATGGACCAAAAACGAGAAAGCGTGTCTTGACAACCAGCACATATTTATCTCATTTGCTTTTGATATTTTTGGTTTCCTTGCGTCAAAGGCTGTGGACCTACTAAGTTGAGTTCAAAGGGTCATGCATAGTAATGCTATGACCCTGAGATCTATGGATGTGATTTTTAAAAGACTTAGTTTTGCTATTCAAAAAGGAGTAGGGGCGTAGCTTGTTGCCCCTTTACCTTCTATCTCAATGTAGTTTCCATTTGGAAACTTCTATCAACCATTTAATAAAAGAATATTCCTATAAGACCGCCCGTAATGGGGCGTGTTTTATAAAAAAAAATTGCACAAAAACGCCCAATCACGCCCCGACTCCACTACACCCTGGCGTTTTCGGGCGTGATTTTTGAGAAAATTGTATGTGGCGTGATTTGAAAAACGCCGGAACTCTATTTCTTTGCCCAATTGAACCTTGCCATGTGTGCATACTTAGTCTAGTTTTAATTAAAAAAACAAAAGAAATTAGTTTTAGTTAGTTTTAATTAGAAGGTGATTTAAAAAGAAAAGTTGTAGGTTGTTGTTCTTGTGGATGAAAGGAAGAAGAAGAAGCTTTTTCATTTTAGTCCCTGCATTTTTATTATATTTAAAAAAAAAGATTTAAACTTCAAAAGTCTTTAAAAAAGTATTTTGCATTTCAGTCTCTAAAGTTTTAATTAGATTTTGGAAATGTAATTTTTTTTTTTTTACTTTTGAATAGGTTTTTTTATTTCTAGTATTGTTTTTTTTTAATTTAATAAAGTATTTTAAGTTTTTAATTAAAAAATAATAATTGTGTAATGATTGGAAGGGGCGTTATTGTACATTATTCCCACTACGGCACTTTTGCAATAACGCCCAATAATGCCCCCATGCTGACTGGACTGCCACATGGCAGAAAACGCCCCATGGTGGGGGCATTATTGAGCTAACCACTACGCATGGTCTAAGGATTCCCCAATTCCAATTCCTAAACATTCCGCGAACCAAATGCCCTCTTAAGGTATTACTTTAATGCATACAATACAGTTTCGTGGAGAGTGAAGTAGTACCATATCGGTGTAAAAGTTATAGATGACCAATATTTATAGTTGATAATTCATGTAACTTAAAAAAAAAATGTTGTTGACATCATTAGACCGTGGGGTATGGTGGGGCTTGGGTTGGGCATTTGGTGACACGTGTAAAGGGAGGCCGCCCACTGCCAGGATACGTGTCCGCGGGGTATGGCGGGGCGTGGGTTGGGCTTGGGTTGGGTGCACAGCGTGGCAAATGTTTAAAAAAAAAATACAAAAAAATTATAAAAAAATCACACAACATTTATAAAAAACCTACAACTTCATTATAAAAAAATCACACAATATTGGCCGCGAATGCTTCCGCCCAATATTTTGTTTGGCCCGGTGGCCGGCCCTTCATAGCGTCGACGACGCTAGTTACGAGTGCCATTTCTTCTTGACGGGTCCAGGATGTCATAGTGGTGTTGTTCGTGGGATGGGGGGGACCAGCGGGGTAGCGGGTTCAAGACAGTGGGTGTAGCCGGTGGGGTTTTGGTTCGTGGGATGGGGGATGGGGGGACCGGTGGGGTTTTGGTTCGTGGGATGGGGGGACCGGTGGGTTGGGGTTCCAATATATAGGACTTTGGGGACCCGGGTGGCAGTTATAGAAGATGGGGGGATGGGGGACCAGTTTGAATTTCAAAATTTAAACACCCGCCTGCCCACATGGCGGGTGACCCAATGAGAAGATGCCACCTCGCTTCGCCATACCGCCCCACGCCCGGCTTGAAACCCAAGCCCCAAGGGGCCACGCCCAAACCCAAGCCCACCCGGGGTGGTCACTTGGGCGTTTTACCCCAACCCACGCCCAAACCCCCGCCCCATACCCCACGGCCTTACCTGTTGAAGATCATAAAAATGCAGGCAACACATATTCTCAATGTTGGATTGAAGTCGGAATACTTATCAGCATACGTTTTCGCATATACTTAATCAATCAGCTCTTGAGTGTAGCGGCACAAGTTGATTTTCACCTTCATCCAATTTTGTTTTGAGAGAGGAAAACTTGAGTCTTCAGTTTTAAGTAAGGTTACAGATTGAGTCTTTATCTTAAAGGGATTTGGGTATATGAGTTATCAGTCACTATAATTTTCGCTTGAGACTTTAGGTTAACGAAGTTAGAAGTCTCAAAACGGAATGATTTCAAACTTATGATCTATCTTTATTTGTTTTAAAAAAGTAGTCCTGGAGATAAATCTAAACAAAGTCCGAAGAGTTAAAACACTTGTATAAAGGATAAGAGCAAAATGATTAAAACAAGACCTTAAATAAAAAAGTTATGTTTGTTTTATTAGTCACTACTGAATTTTGAATCGACATCTCAAGTTCTGAATTGACCTCGTATATTTTTTTTTTAGTTTTATCTTTTTTATTAAATTGTTTGTTTCAATTTTATACATGTGTGCCATAAACATACAAAATTCACACGTTTGTAATTCAAATAATCGTTGAATTTAGGATGCGTTTAGTTTGTAGGAATTCAATGAAATTTATAAGAATTGGAATCTAAATTCCATTCCTTGTAATATGGAAATCTTTCTTCACTTGTTGAACTCTTCTAAACTATTGGGTTATTAACCCAAATACGAGGACTTGGGCTTTTGTGCATTCAATCCATACATTGTTTAAAAGATAATCAATAAACGATTGTTGGTGCAACCATGTTGTGCAAGCCCAAGACTTTCTATCCCATCAAAGCAATATAGTTGGGGTTGCATGCATCGGGTTTGGGCTCAATGCAAACCAAAACCAAAAGTTCAGTTTTTTTTTTTTTTTAAGAGTTAATTACTATTTTTGTTTCTCTCCTCTACCCACATCTTTATGTGCCCGCAGCACTTCCATATGGAGAAAGATAGGCTTACCATGTTCAATCAATAGCACCTAACCTATGTCAAAAATCACTATTTTAGTCCATTAGTTTAAAAATTGCAATTTCAATCCCTGTGGTTTCACTTTCATAACAATTTCAGTCCCTGTGGTTTCACTTTCGTAACCATTTCAGTCCATTATTCTGTTAAGTACAGGGACTGAAATTGTTACGAGGTGGACTGAAATGGTTACGAAAGTGAAAGCACAGGGACTGAAATCGCAATTTTTAAACTAATGGACTGAAATAGTGATTTTTGACAAACCAGAGGGATGAAAACAGTAATTAACTCTTTAATGATTTTAATTTTCGAGAACCAATCAGTCTTAGAGGCGTTCGGTTCACAGAATATTTTAAAATTGGAATTAGAATTTGTATAGGAATTAGAATTCGAAGGAATTGAATTTGGAATTAAATCATTTCAACTGGAATTGGAAATTGTTGGAATTGGAATTTCAATTCCATTTTTGATGTGTTTGGTAATCAAAGAATTGGAATCCATCAACCCGACACCCACCACCCTCGATTCGGGTCGAAACGGTACTGGTGCAAACAGTACGGGTCGAAACTGGTACGGGTCAACGGTTCACGTCGAACAGCTCGGATCGAAACGGTTCAAGTCGAAATGGTACAGGTCAAAACTGTCCGGGTAAAACGGTGCAAGTCGAAACGGTCGAAGATTCCAATGAATTTACTTTAATTCCTTCACACATACGAAGGATTTTGAATTCCTTTAGTTAAAGGAATTCATATCAAATTTTAGTTCCAACTTTATCGTGAACCAAACACATAAATATTAGAATTGAGATTCCAATTCCATCAAATTATGTGAACCAAACATCTTAAGAGATAGAATTCAAATTACAATTCCATTGAATTCCAGCAAAGCAAACAAACATACTGTTAGTTTTTTCAGATTTTTTTATACGTTTGGTTTGGTTTGGTTTGGTTTGGTTTGGTTTGGTTACGAGTCGGCTTTTGGTTTACATTTGAGCTAAAAATGCACTGAAAAAATTGACCCAAAAAAATGAACTAGAACAGTAAATCCAATAACGAACATCCAAACAAGTTTGTTTCCTTTAGATTCGCTTCAGTTATGAAGTTTGGTACGGTTTGGTTCAAAAGGGACAAAACCGAGCCATTGATTTCGGTTAGGTTTTGTCGGTTATTTTCGTTTTTTCCTCACCCCTAATACAGTGTACAATTTCAGAACAAAATCAATCAATTAGCCCAGCAAAGCATATAAGATATGATTACAAATATAAATCAAAGATATTATTACAAATATAAATCATTGATCATATTTATTCTCAAGCCAAAAATGTAGAGTTGATTGAAAACCTAATCCTCAGAAAACACGGTTTAGGTTACATGTACGGGAATGGATTGAAACAAAAATCACTTTCTGTAAGTTGATCAAATTCCGCCTTGAAAGTTAATAAAATCGACTACGACTTATCTTCTGCAATCTTGAAGAACGTATACGAAAGGATAATATCGTTGATACCATCCATCCTAGGATCCGTTTCAAACTCGGGGTCAATATAAAAGAACACCTACAAGTATGTTTAAGTATTATTCACCATTAGATATGATTACGGGTGGAAACGAGTTAAGTCGCTCATAAGCTAGTCGAGATCGGCTTGCTAAAAGCTTGAATACATCAGAGTTTTATATAATTTTATTTAATATGATAAATATATATAAAATAATTGTATACGTATATAAACTAGTTTTTGCCCCGCCCACGTTGCGGGGCAATAAGGCAAATATTTCTCTCTCATAACATGTATGTTTGTGCAGAGGGCAAAATCGGAATTATATTTTGAACAGGAGGCGAAATCATGATTTTAAACTGAGAGCAAAATCATAATTTTGAGCTAGGTGGAAAACATAATTTTATTTTTAACTGTGGGAAAAAACGTAATTTTGAGCTGAGGGCAGAATCGTAATTTTGAGCTAGAGGAAAAAACAACATTTTATTTTTAACTGGGGGCAAAAACGTAATTTTAAACGGAGGGCGAAACCGTAATTTTAAACTGGGAACAAAATTAAAAAAGAGTTTTTGAACCGAGGGCAAAAGCATATTTTGAGCTAGGGCAAAAGTATAATTTTATTTTGAGCTGGGGGCAAAAACGTAATTTTAAACGAAGGACGAAAGCGTAATTTTAAACTGGGAATAAAATTAAAAAAAATGAGTTGGTCCAATAGGAAAGTGACAGGGAGCTAATAATTTTGAGCTAGGGGGAAAACATAATTTTATTTTGAACTAGAGGCAAAATCGTAATTTTGAGCTGAGGGCAGAATCGTAATTTTGAGCTAGAGGGAAAAAGAACATTTTATTTTGAACTAGGGGCAAAAACGTAATTTTTAACGGAGAGCGAAACCGTAATTTTAAACTGGGAACAAAATTAAAAATGAGTTTTTGAATCGAGGGCGAAAGCGTAATTTTGAGGTAAGGGCAAAATTATAATTTTATTTTGAGCTGGGGGCGAAAACGTAATTTTAGCTAGGGGCAATATTATAATTTTATTTTTTAGCTGAGGGCAAAACCGTAATTTTAAACGAAGGACGAAAGCGTAATTTTAAACTGGGAATAAAATTAAATTAAAAATGGGTTGGTCCAATAGGAAAGTGTCAGGCAAGCACCCTGGCACTATTCCTTTTAACTTGTAAATGTATATGTAGGTAATGAAATAATAAAATAAGTAATAAATAACAAATGAGCCGAGCTCAAGCTTGAAAAATTCTCACGAGCCGAGCTTGAGCTTTGGATCAGAGTTTGAAAATGAGATGAGCTCGGCTTGGCTTATTTACACCCCAATATATGATTAGTTTCATGACATTATGTCCCTTAAAATTTCCCATAATCTGATGCCCATGAAAGCTATAACATTCCATTATTTTATTTTACTTTATTTTGGCAACTAAATGGCAGATTTGCTATACTTACAGGCATGTCAATCTGCTCGCCGGGAAGAAGGCGTTGCTCCTCGAAGCAAAAACATTGTATCTTGTTGAAATAAACTGCAGCCTGAACATTAACACAAACTTAACAATTTCAGAAAGGAGTAGAAAAACTTATTATTATAAAAATATTCATGTGCGGGAAAAGTGGTACAATTGAATTTAGTTTGTTTATATATGCATACCAATTGCCTATTCTCTAAAAATGGATAATTTTTTGTTTACTGAGCCACTCAACCTTGAAAATGGAAGAATCTGATGAGGTAAATACTCCCATAAACTTTAGTTCAGACAATGGAGGCCACTTACAGGTGCTAACGGGTATAGTAAAATAAATAGCTAAAAATGAAACATATGGGGTGTCGAAAGTTGCCGAAAAAACACTAAAAACCTACCCGTTTTAATTGAACCCCATTTTAAAGCACCTATATTTGTTCTAGACGATAACAATGGCCCTAAGTAGGGATAACTTCATCAGACTTTGTGGCGATCTCTTCAAAACTCTAGACTTGCAAAGGCGAGATTGCACAAGTCTTATCCAAGTATAACATGAGATGATTACCTTCATGGGTGTAACATTATAAGTAGACATGCCAGTTATAGGAGCGGAACTAAGATTTTCAGCAGTGTAAAAAGCAAGAGCACTCTCTCCTGGCTTCACTCTCACCTACACATAAATTTCAAATAACTTAAAGCATATAAAATACTAACTACAGTCGACAAAAATATATCATTATCACCCCATATGTCTGCTTTAGAAGATTGAAACACTTTTGGAGTTAGAATTTTGGTCATAATACCTCTCTTTGAGTAGGAATAAACTTCCAAGGCATTCCATCTGACACATCAGCATTGAACTGCACCACAATCTCCCTAAAATAATAAAACCAACAATTAAAAAAAAAACTGTACAAACAAAAAAGTATGTCATTTCATTAAATTATGAGTAAATTACAAGTTTTGTCCTTTATGTTTGTCTCAAATTTCAGGCGCTGTCCTTTACCTTTAAAATTGATGAGTTTTGTCCTTAATGTTTCAAAATCTTGCACGTTATGTCCTTTAGGGCAAACCCAGTTAATTTTTTGTTAAAACTGATCATGTGCAAGGCACGTGAGGGCATTTTTGTAATTTCACCATTTCAGGGGTTATTATGTAAATAATATATAGATAGGGACTATTTGTAAAAATAAATAAAGATAATTACCTTTTGCACTCTCTCTCTCTCTCTCGCTCTAACTTTCTCTCTTCTCTCTCTCTAATCTGATCTCTCTCCTCGTTCCCAGCCACCACAACCACCACCACCAACACCTCCTGCAATTTCCGGCCACCTAAACAAAACCAACCAAACGTCACCCCCTTCTCGTTCATTCTCCGTCGTGAACCCGTTTGTTCAGAGTCCTTTCCCTTTTTTGTTTTTCTACAAAAAGGGCGTTTGGATTATATACAGGGATTTGGATTTCTTTGTTTTTCTAAGGTCTCTGTTGAAGATTAATAGCTATTTGGGTAAGAATTTGGTAGAATGAGATCTGGTTATTTTGTTTTTGGTGATGGTGGATCGAAGGGGTGGATGTTGATGGAGATGTTGGAGACGGTGGAGTGGTGATGGTGGGTCAGGCGATGGTGGAGATAGTGGGTGGTGATGGTGGGTCTAACGATGGTGATAGAGAGGTTGTGATGGGTGTGACGGTGGTGAAGGACGACGGTCCGATGGGTGGTAGTAGAGGTGCGGGTTTAGGGTGTAAAGTGTTGACCGATTGTTGTGGTGAACGGAGGTGGTGGTTGTGGTGAACAGAGGTGGTGGTGGTGCTGCTGAATCTGTTCTATCCATAGGTTTACACGTACCTGAATTCTCTTTCAACGGTTGAAGATTCCGATTTCACGAACCTCGTTTCAAACAAACCAAACGGCGTCGTTCTTAGCCTGGATGATGACCAGATGATTCTGGATGATGACCTCTGGTCGGCAACCGACCAATTCTTGTTGGCAATCCATTCGAGTGAAACCGCTGCTATGGATTTTTATCCCTTGATCATCAATTGTTGTTGGGGGTTTTTGATATTTTTGGTTTTGGGGATTTTTGGGGGGGTTTTGATTTGGTATTTAGGTTTTTGATTTTTGGGGGTTTTTGATGCAAGCAGCAGTGAGCAGAGGAGGTGGAGGTGGAGGGTGGTAGTGGCGGTGGAGGGTGGTGGCGGTGGCGGTGGAGGGTGCTGGTGGTGGTGAAGGGTGGTGGTGATGGAGGCTATATATATATAGTTAAAATAATAATAATATTTTAAATTATTTTGTTTTATTTTTTAAATACTATTAAATAAATGAGGTAAAAAGACTAAAATGCCCTTGAGTGACCAGATTTAACAAAAAAAATTAACTGGGTTTGCCCTAAAGGACATAACGTGCAAGATTTTGAAACATTAAGGACAAAACTCATCAATTTTAAAGGTAAAGGACAGCGCCTGAAATTTGGGACAAACATAAAGGACAAAACTTGTGATTTACTCTTAAATTATTTATAGAACACACCTATTGGTGACTGTTCCATCTTGAGCATGCCTCAAAATCTTTTCTTCTACGGTCTAAAGAATAAAAAAAAAAAAAAAAAAGCAAAACTAAAATTAAATTATGCAATAAAAAAATCTAAAATGATTTAAAAAAAAACAGAAAAACTACCTCACGGCGTTGAACGGTACCACCATAGCCAGTAGCTTGGCAAAACCGTCTATATAAAGGAACTGCAGCATAAGTACATCCGACCATTGCAAACACCAATCCTGTTAAATAATAAAGTATTTTCCTTGACTTTTGCTCTCTGATGACATTTGTAGCATAGTGATGTTGAGAGCCCGGCACATAATAAGGCGTCTTCATGTACACAATTCCCAATTGGGAAAATTTATTATACGACTTCCTACTATGTTCGGATCCCAGAAAACTATATCTTCTCTGTCCGACTTCATGTAGACACCTGAACAAATAAAAAACGACTCGATAAACATTACAGAATGCATACACATGACTCCCTATTTAAATATCCAACATCCATAGACAGTAACCATTACAAACCAGAGCATGTTATCAACAACAAAAGGAATTGGAGCTTAGTAGCAAGCATTTTACAACCACAGCTAAATAGCTAATATTAAATCATGGCTGAAAATCATAAGAAAGGGGGATTTCATACCCCTGTCATGGCAAATCAATGAGGCAGTAAGCCCTTGTCTTAGGGGATTAGGGCCGTATGACCGGGCGAAAATTGTTATACAGGCAGTATCACTTTGTCAGTGGTCATGCCAGTGTACCCATCATACGGTCCGTGTATTTTGGTGAATTCCAACTCATTCGCGTGTATAAGACATTAAGGCCCATATGATGTGCCAGTCTACCACACTATACGTTGTATACAACCCCTCCTGATCATTTTCGCCATGTCATACAACCTCTATGACAGTGGTGTTCGTTTAGCGGCAGCCTTGCAATACAACCACAGTTATCAAAGGCGCAAGGCGCATTCAAGGCGCTTAGGCTCTGCTTAGGGCCTAGGCGAAAGGAGCAAAAAAAAGCATGAGCCTGAGAAAAAAAAGGCGCACTTGAATATTTGAGCGATTGCAAATACATACATATAAATTTATAGGAATTCATAGATACCGCGCTATAAATTTACGAATAGACAATACTGCAGAATATTACTAAACATTTTAGGAATTTATAGGGGCCAAAAGCGTGCGCTTTTGATAACTATGAATACAACTACATTTTTGCATATTAGTTCTGGAGAAAATCATTGTCACTTGCATGATTACAATCAAAATCACATAATCAGTGGAGTAAATAGCATTGTTCTTACCTAATCAATACAAAATCACGATTAATTCCATATCTAAACACCCCTGCGATTCGAAAAAAACAAGAAGCCCTAGATGATGATGATGATGATGATCCAAATTGTCAACAATTCATGAAAATCAACCATAAAATTAGTCTCCAATGTGCATCATTATTTGAGCGATTGCAAATACACACATATAAATTGAACACGAATCAAAAGCATAAAGTACGGAGCAGATAATCAGCGAGAAAAGGTTTAGTAAGTCCAGAAATGGACCTGGGTTGTAGAAGAGTGCAATTTAGGGTTTTGCGAAGAGAAGACAGATGCGAGGATCTAGCACACAGCCTGGCCAAAGCCATACTCGATCAGAATGTTTCTGAAGCAGAACCTGCAATTATTATTTGAGCATTTGTTTTAGGATGTGAAGCACGAAAACAGGATTCCAAGAGTTGATACTGCCTGCGCTAATGAAAATGAAAATACCCTTGCTTGCTTGCTTGCTTGCTTGCGGTGAGTAAATTGACTACGTTGTAGCACCCAAAGCCACGGGCTGCCCTCACTCGGTTACGCTTTGAAAACCCGCTCGCCCCTTTAGGCCTTAACACTCTGTTCCCGAGTCTCAATTAACAGGGGGAGGGGAGGGAAAAGAGATGAAAATATGAAAAACCATGTTCCCGAGTTTCATTTAACAGGGGGAGGGGAAGGAAAAGGGAAGAAAATATGACCAAATATTCATCTTCCCAAATTGGAGAGATTAGGAGAGAAAATTTTCCTTCCCCTCCCCTCCCCTCCCCTCACCTCCCCCTGTTAAATGACTCAGAAACATAGTGTAAGCGATGGGGAGAGAGAATTTGTTATATATATTGGCTTGGAAGATTAAAGAGTTAATTACAAAACTCCACCTTTATGTTCACACTATATTGTAAAGTGTGTCTTTTGTCTTCAAAAAATATAAAAAACGTACTCGATGTTTGCAAACCCTTGCAAGGTATGTCCTTTAGCCCTAACTCAGTTATTTTTTATGGTTAAATCTGATCTAATGGTCCCCACATAAGGGCATTTTGATCATTTTAGCCTAAACACTAAAATAAATAAATCCAAAACCTATCTTTTAACTCTCCCCCTCTCCAAACTTTCTCTCTATATATACACACAAATCACTAGAACAAACTCTCTGCAAATCCGCCACCGCCGGCAACACCGCCATAACTCTCATCATCAGTTGCTAATTCTCACTCTCTCTCCTAGGGTTTCGATTTCCGTTTCAACCTAATGGCTACATCATCTTCATCCGATCCAGTTGATGGTGAAGAAAACGAAGGAGATGAGAAAGAAAGCAGAAGCGGATGAGAGAGAGAGAATGAAGAGGAACGCGGACTTTGACGGACGAAGGCTGTTTTTGGTTAGGGCAGCGGCGAGAGCTGGATTCTGGTATACGGCGAACTTTGTGGCCGGATTAGGTGAGTCCTTTCTTCCTCTTGCCTCCATTGGTGGAATGATTTGTGATTTGGTGAGTTAGGGTTTAGGGTTTGTTCTATTGTTCCGCCATTGATGAAGCTTTTTGAGTTCTTAGGTTCAAATAGGAGACTAAAGAGTTTTTTATAACTGAGTAGGTAATTTACTCTTCAATATATCTACAAAGATATGGGTAATTCCGTAACATATAATTTTGAATTTTTTAGGATAACTTTGATGTTTGATTATTGATGTTTGTATTGGAAGGAAGAATCAATAGCATGTGTTTCTGACCGATCTTCTGGATTAGGACTCCATTGTCGTTGTTACCAGCGTAACCGGTGTACCCCTGCTGCTGCATCTATCTCGATCGAGAGAAAGAAATGAAGAAGAAAGTGGAAGGAGAGTTTCTCAGGTGGTGGGAGAGGTGGGTGGTGAATGGTGGTGGGAGGCGGTGGCGGCGGCGGCAGGTGGGTGGTGGTCGGGTGGTTGCGGTTGTGGGTGGTTAGAGTGAGAAAGATTATAGATATAGGGACAGAGAGAATGTATGTATGTATTTATTTAATATATAAACAAAATTCTTTTATTGATTATTTTTTATAATTGTTTATTTTATTAATTAAAGTAAAATGACTAAAATACCCTTATATGGGGACCACTAGATCAGATTTAACTATAAAAAATAACTGAGTTAGGACTAAAGGACATAACTTGCAAGGGTTTGCAAACATCGAGTACTTTTTTTGTAATTTTTGAATGTAAAGGACATACTTTGCAATATAGTGTAAACATAAAGGTCGAGTTTTGTAATTTACTCAAAATTAAAATTAAACTAGTTTTTTTCTTGTCATCGTACGTTGCAGTGAAACCGAGCAAATGATAATGTAAACAAACGTGATTTTAAAATATAGCATGTTGTTTAGAAAGGCAAACCATTAGAACGGTTTAGTTTATCATCGTACTGTTTTATGATGCCAAATAAATACTTTATTATGAGTACAATTTCGTTTTTAACAAAACTTATGACAGAATGTCTGGGGAAAATCAATCATAACTACGTACTTAAGTTTTTAGAAAAAGTTATAAACGTAAATTATTAAAGAAGTATCAAATTAATCGATGTAACACTCCGAAAACATAAAACTTTATATTAGAACTATAAAGTATAAAATAAACAAGAATAAGCTAACTAGGGTAAGTAACCTAGTTAGTCATAAATCTTGTTATAACTAAGGAACATGAGTTAAAACACTTAGAGATTAACATGGTTTTTAGTTGGAGGGCCAAAAGTGTTAAAATGGAAAATTTAATATTATTAAACTTAAAAATAAAATCCAAACACACCTTTAGATGTGTCTGGATCGAACAAGAACAGGAGAAGGGCGACCAACCCACCTTCAAACCCTAACTCTCACAAAACTCACAAATTGAAGGCCTAAATCAAGTCAAAATCGAAATCTGAATATAGATTAGTGATCACCTCGACGAAGGGATCATAAGGTATGTAATTTCCATGGAAAAATCTTCATCCAAATTTCTGAGTGAGTTCATGAAATTCGAAATTGATGTTGCATGATTGTGGTATGGATGATATTGAAGTGAAATAGTGTTTAGGAGTAAACCCTAGACAAGTATATATTGAAATCATGCATAGCTCAAGTAAATTCAGATTTTGTTGATGCTAAATTCATGTATGAGATATTTTTAGGGTTTTGATTGCTAAAAATTAGTGTTATGATGTCAAGAACATGCTTAAATTGAAAGCTGAATTCAAACAGCCCCTGATCAGAATTTACAGCCGACTTGTATTGGCTGTAACCTGAACAAAATGTGATAAAAACATGTGTTTCTTGAGTCTAAAATGTAATTCCAGGAAATATCTTTAAAATCTCATTGGAATCGCATTTTTTCGACGAAAATTGAGCGTTTTATGAATTTTTCCGTATCAAAGGTTCAAGCTGCGTTTTCTGGCAAAATTTGGAGCCCGTTACGAATGTCATAACTCAATTTAGGGATTTAGTTATGATCTCAAATTTTTACCGTGGATAGTTTTAAGCGATTAAAAGAATCTCCAATTGGAATTTCGTCAATCGGATAAACGAGGAATTTTTAATAAATTTTTCCGTAAGCTGCGGTCAGAAGTGACGAATCTGATTGCAGCTTAGTAAATGAATTTTTGGTAAAGAGTTAGATCTTGAAATTTTAACACAAGGCCTAACCCTCCGAGAGGTACGCCACATAAAAAAATCATAATTTTTGAAGACTTGTAAACAGGTTAAACAAGTCACAAAAAACAGCCCATTTTCAGTGATATGAAATGCCTAAATGAAATCGCGGCCTACTAATTAGTATGTAAAATTTGATTTCGTTAAGAGTTCGGATGAAATATACCTAAGTGAGTTCATTTAACCAAATGTGCATTTGAATATGTTGATAAGTCAATTGACTTTTAAAAAGTCAAACCGACCAATGATTAGATCGAATGATAATTTTGATATGGACGAATGATAAATTCGACATAAAACCCGTAGGATGGAATAGTCGTAAATGATTATGACTAATCTAACCGTCTTACGAATTGTGATGATGATAGTTTGACTCTAGACAAGCTAGATGAAGACTTGGGAAAGAAGCGGGTCAAACGGATCGAGTACGCGAAAAAGGACATAATCGGATGCAAGGTAAGTAAAACTTACACCTTTTCATAGGATACGTGTTTATTTTACAAACTATAATGTGCCTAATGTAATATCCGAAATAAAGGTTCCGACACGATTGATACAAGTCGGAACAAACATGAATGATGAAAACCATGGTTTATGATATAAGGGGCGAAACGGGGATTTAGTCTTATAATGACTAAGAATTTATGAATTCTCGTTAAGATTACCTTATAGTGTAATCTAATAATGAGAATAGAAGCTAAGAGAAAAGAATCTAGTAGTAGAAATCCAAAATGGGTCGGATGGGTGAAATGGGAAATTAAAACCATGTCTTCATTCTAATTAATGTAAATGTTGGATTTAAAGTCCAAACGGGTCAAATGGTGATGATAACACCATTTGACAATATCGACTATGTGAATGTCAAGTAGTATGTAACATGAGTGAATAGCAATTGTGTCGCACTTCAGTAGGAGTCTTGGGCGCTTCCCAATTCTTAATCGATTCAATCTTCGACGGGTCTACTTGAATACCCTTCTCGTTCACTATATGCCCGAGAAATTGTACTTCACGAATCCAAAACTCACATTTGGAAAACTTCGCGTATAAATTCTCCTTTTTGAGTAGTTCTAAGATGGTTCTCAAATGTTGTTCATGCTCGGCTGCCGATCGTGAGTATATCAAGATGTCGTCAATGAACACTATGACGAATTTGTCGAGATACGGCTTGCACACGCGGTTCATTAAATCCATGAAGACCGCCGGTGCGTTCGTTAAACCAAAAGGCATAACGAGAAACTCATAATGACCGTAACGAGTCCGAAAAGCCGTTTTCGGTATGCTTTCTTCTTGAACCCGTAACTGATGATACCCCGATCGTAAGTCTATCTTTGAATAAAAACTCGACCCTTGAAGTTGATCGAATAAGTCGTCAATCCTCGGTAGTGGATACCGATTCTTGATGGTGAGTTTATTCAACTCTCTGTAGTCGATACACATTCTGAATGTCCCGTCCTTCTTTTTCACAAAAAGAACTGGAGCTCCCCAAGGTGAGAAACTCGGTCTGATGAATCCCTTATCCAACAACTCTTGAAGTTGTGTGGACAATTCCTGCATTTCAGAAGGTGCTAATCGATATGGAGATCTGGCTACAGGTGCAGCTCCTGGTACCAAGTCGATGTGAAATTCGACTTGTCGATAAGGCGGTAGTCCTGGCAAGTCTTCAGGAAAGACTTCAGGAAATTCTTTTACTACCGGAATATCTGTCAACTTCGGCCCATCGGCCTTCTTGTCTACTACATGCGCTAGAAAGGCAATATAACCTTTCCGTAAGTATTTCTGTGCTTTCATGCAATTGATGATCCGCAATGGGGTGTCACGCTTCTCTCCATGTATAACAAGTGTCTCTTTGTTCGGTAGTGGTAGGCGAATAATCTTCTCGTGGCAAACGACTTCGGCTCGATTGTTGGATAGCCAATCCATGCCAACCACTACGTCGAAACTACCCAATTCAACGGGTAAGAGATCGATATTGATTTTTTGTTCACCAAGTTCTAATGTACACTCCTTAACAACTTCTCCCGTCTCTATTAGTCTACCGTTAGCCAATTCTATAGAATATGGAACATCTAGTTTACTAGGTTCCAAGCGCAGAATATTTTTAAATTCTATAGAGATAAAACTAAAATCGGCTCCGGTATCAAATAATATGGATGCGAAATGATCATTGAGGAGAAACGTACCAGTGACCACATTAGGGTCTTGGCGCGCATC
The DNA here is from genome assembly GCA_030545235.1 of Helianthus tuberosus. Lineage (NCBI taxonomy): Eukaryota > Viridiplantae > Streptophyta > Magnoliopsida > Asterales > Asteraceae > Helianthus > Helianthus tuberosus. The sequence goes on along the minus strand of CM060420.1, from coordinate 20,482,792 downwards.
CTTGGCTCCAATCACAAAAGATCGACCACGAGCTTGAATTTCTTTAGGACGGTCTTTCTTGTAGTGATCTTTGCTTCCGCATCCAAAACATCCTTGATTACGACCATTCCCGTTTCCATTCTTGTTACCAAATCCACTTCCCGATCCAGTATTATTTCCCGTTCCCCAACATGACTCGGTACGGTGGCCAAGCTTGCCACACTTGTCACACTTGACAACCCGACAATCACCCACGTGATGAAACTTGCATCGTTCACACCTAGGTAAAGTACCAGCGTACTTCTTAGGACCAGTGTCGTTTGTGGCTACAAACGCCCTTGAATCCTTTTGCGGGTTATTCTGTCGCCTGTTGTTGTTGTTGTTGTTGGGGTTATTGTTATTGTTGTTGTAGTTGTTGTTACTGTTGTTGTTGTTATTACGGGTTCCCCTCTTGAAATTCGAGTAATTCCTCTTCCCCCGGTTGGAAGACTCAACATGTGTTTCCTTCTTGTCATCACTTTTCTCAGTGAATATCTTCATCCTGACCCCGTCTTCAGTAAGACTCACGGCTATAGTCACAGCCTGAGTAATAGTCGTGGGTTTAGCTGCAGTAACCAGACTTCGAATCTTGTCAGAAAGTCCCCAGATGTAGCGTTCGATACGCTTGTACTCTGGTGTTACAAGATAAGGAATTACACGGGACAGATCGTGAAATCTTTGAGTATATCCCGTGATATCAGCTCCGACCATGGTCAGGTTCCAAAACTCGTTCTCCAACTTCTGGAGTTCAGCACGAGAACAGTATTTATCCCTCATACGTTCCTTTAATTCATCCCAAGTTAACGCATAAGCAGCGTTTTCACCCAAAGTTTGCACTTGTAGGTTCCACCATGTAAGAGCCTCGTTGAGAAACAAGCCAATAACGAAAGTGACTTGCTGATTAGCGGAACATCTGCTCATTCTTATAGTGGAATCCGTTTTCTCCGTCCATCTCACATAAGCCACAGCACCGCCTGTGCCATCATAGTTAAGCGGCTTGCAGTCTAGAAACTGCTTGAATGTGCACCCTGAAATTGGACAACGGATTTTGAATGAGCAAACAGTGAATCGTACGAATAGATTTAGAAAGAAATTTGATAAGTCGTAACAAAACAGCTAAATGTTACCCGTATTATTTGTTCCTCCTGAAGGACCGCTTGGACCCTGGCCTCCCGATCCTCCGGTGCCACCACTTTGTTCGACACGGGATGCTTCATACAGTGCGATAGCTTGAGCGATTCTCTGTTCTATAAGTGCATTCAGTTCCGCCTCTGTCGTAGGCATTGGTGGAGGTGGGGGTGGATTATTCCGTGAACGTAAAACTCTCCTTGGTGGCATGATTCTTCCAAAGGAGAAATAGGATAAAGATTAGACGTCGATTTGGTTTGTTAAAAAGAAATATTCATAACATTAATAGCAATATCACCACCAAACATATAATGAGAGTAAATAAGTTAACATAAACAATAAGATATGTCCAACCAGACCACTCAGATGCATTTAATATATAACACCAAGTTTTATATATATATAGTCAACCGGTTACATAATCGTTTGAAAGGAACAAAAATAGACTCGGGCTACATAACCCGGTCATACTAGTCTAGTACAACAAAAGAGATAACAACATCCTTCTTCCAACTGTGTGACCTGCTGTATGTCGGTTGTCTTCAAAACTTGGTGTATCATCAATATGTACATAAAACGGATATAGATACCCGTCCCAAAAGCACGATACCTGCAAACATAGTCTATGGTGGGGGAAATACCGGTGGTGGAATAGGGAATAATAACCTGCGAACATCAGAAACCCTACCCTCCAAATCAAGCACCAAATGGTGAAGGAACACACTCTGCTGCTCGAGCGCCAGAACACGGGCAGGTAGATCCACTGGTGGTATATCCACTAGTGGCATCTGCGGTGGTAGTGGGGGTAAAGGTGGTGATCCTGGTGGTAGTGGTGGAGCATGAAGTACCATACCAATGAGGTGAGTAAGCTCATCCTCGAGTTCGCTAACTCGACGTATAACAAAGTCTATCTGATGCTCAAGTGTCTGAACACGAGCACGTAACTCGATAGTAGCAGCTGGGTGATGCACTGGGTGATATGGATCGGTAATGGGCATATCATGTGGGTATAGATCCATGTCCCCGGGTGGTACATGGGCGTGTCCTGAGGGTCCTGCCTCGTCAGTATGGTCTACATGTGGTAGAACAGGAACAACATGATCATGTGCAGGGACAATTGGCTCATCAGGTATGACATCATCCAGCTCAATGTCTGCATTGCGCTGTAGGCCAATGGCCTGCAGTGCAGAGGAAGTAACAGATGCGTAAGAAGAAGCATCTGAATCAGTATCGGAGTCAGAAGAAATGACAATAACCGGGACTACCGGTGCAGCGACCTCCAAAATAACCAAGTCATGAACATCCCCGTCTCCCAACTCGTCATCCAAATGCTCCACGGGAATCACAGGAACTACAGCGTCGTCCTCCTCGTCGAGGTCGTCAATGAAATGCATAATGGCAAGAGGAAGGACATCCAAGGGTATAACCTCTATCACATGTTCACCCGCTGGGTGACCTAGAATAACCATCTCGTTGAGTAGAGAGGGCACATCTAGCACATCATCATCAATGATGTCTCCTAACATGTAAGCGTCCATAATGTCACCACCAATTGCGAACGGCTGAAAGTCATCCAAATCATCGTCAGATGCCGACTCGCTGTCGGACGTAATGACCTGGACTGCCGGTACATACTCGTCATCGGAGGATAGCTCCATCGGGTCTACGTCGTCATATATGTTGCTTCCTTCAGAGGAAGACATGATATCCTGAGAAATAAGTTGTTCGACACGTATGAGCATTTGTTATTTTACATATATACACGAAATGTATTTTTCACATAGAGTTCATTTTAAGTTATCCTACTTGAGTTGTGTGGATTAACTTAAAGTTGCATGTCTACCATTTAGATGACTAAGACACTAATGTCCTTGCTTGATTTGTATTAGATGAATTCTTGTTGAAAATGGACCATGAAAAATGTTTATGCAAATGAAAACATGTGTTTGTGTTTAGATGGTTTTCATGAGAGATCCCTAGTGATTGTAGACTTAGACTCAATAAAGAATCCTGGTTCACTACAATCGATGCTCTGATACCAAGCTGTCACACCCGCTCATAGCGGAAACGCAAGGTGTGATCTGTCTGGTTTTCATTGCATAAATATCGATGTACATGAACAAACTATATGAATAAAACATACTCCATTGCCATTACATAATGTTTCAAAAGATTACATCATAAGTTTAGTGTGTCGGTTACAACCCATTAACATGTAAATAAAGCGTTATTGTTTCATACATTAACTTGAAATAAACTACAAAGGTTTAAACCATCATATTTCCGCAAAGAGGCGGAATATAATAGTTAAACCCTTCAAAAGATGGCATGGAGTTCCTGTACTTGTTATCTTGACTGGGAAATCCGACATGGTCCTTTAATTCCCTGAAATACATGTTAAGTTTGGAAAACATCAACAAAAGTTGGTGAATTCATGCAATTTAGTTGTAAACGATGTATGAAAAATGTGAGTTGTAGTATGTAAAGCGTCAATGAAATCGTTGATCATTAATGTTTTGCAAGGACATTAATATGTGTGACGAAATAGGAAGCAAACCAACCCTAGACGATTTTATGCCGATTCCTATCGACTGGGACACAAACGCACTCTTCTGTATGGGTCCACGACCAAGAGTGGGGCTCACCAAAACCCAATAGATCTAGTCCTTTGTTCCTTGGTCCAAACTGGATTAATGGTGCTTATAGTATGGCCCTAATTCGCACATGATCTATGGTGTTTCATTCCCTAACTTTAACATACTATGAACATGTATTTTCCCCGATAGTTGTAAAGTTGTAAAACATTTAAATGAATAGGGGAACATGAACTCACTGTATCGCGTCTTGTGAATAGATGAAAATAAGATCTCACGTGCGGTCGTCCTGAATAGCGTGGCGACCTACAAATGTTCTTATTTTTGTTAGACACTTCGGTCTTTGTAATAACTTGAGTACAAGTCTTGTGTCTTGAGTATGTGTAAGACTTGTATGTCTTTACTGTTCGTTAACTGTGTATTCGATGTATGAGTTGTTCAAATGTTCGTTAACTGTGTATTCGATGAATGAGTTGTATAGTCGGATCTCGTCCGCTGAATCTCGTGTCTTGTATGTATCACTTGTATAGTTGTGTTTCCAATAATAGTATCATTGGGCCAAGCCCATGTTTTCAAGTTATTGGGCTTAAATAGTGCTGGGCCTCAAATAGTGTTGGGCCTCAAATAGTGTTGGGCCTCAAATAGTGTTGGGCCTCAAATAGTGTTGGGCCTCAAATAGTGTTGGGCCTCAAATAGTGTTGGGCCTCAAATAGTGTGGGGCCTCAATAGTGTGGGGCCTCAAATAGTGTTGGGCTTGAATAGTGTTGGGCTTGAATAGTGTTGGGCTTTGGCCCATATGTTTGTATTGGGCTTAGCCCATGTGTTTATGTTAAGCCCATTATGAAGTATAAGCCCATTAAGAGTGTAAGCCCATTTATAATAAAATAGTCTAGTAAAGTGTAAGCCCATTTATAATAAAATAGCCCATTAAATATAATAAGCCCATTTATAATAAGTATAAGTCTTTCATTTTTTTTATAAAAACATTTTTATAAAAATATACTAAGTATACTTTTTAGTTAATAAAAACATACTAGTTTTTATAAGTTCATAAACATCCAAACTTTGTTATCGATAGTGTATGTATATTTTCGTGTCGAAATATCGTCTAAACGTCGTAGTAACTCCTCGGATTTGTGACTCGTTTAAGAATTCGTCCGTCGTCCGTTTTGACCATAAATGGTGTCCGCTCATTCGGATCGTCCGTAATTCGTTTTAAGGCGTATATATGTGAAGTCTCGTAGGACTTTTGTTATAACGTGTTTTGAGTTTAAAGGTGACATGAGATTCAAGTTCCTACGATGATATATATAACTAATACACCAAGTAATATATCACACCAAAAATTGTTAAAGTAACCAAATATATATTTTAAAAAAATATATATATTTTTCTTGTCTTTTATTTTATAAAACCCTTCTTTAATAACCTTTTTAAATCTTGTATAGATTTACCCAAAAATGTTGTTATTTTATAAAATAAAGTTTTTATAAAAATTTGCCATATAACCTTTGTATTTTTATCTTAACCATGTTTCATTAAACATATCATTTTCTTTATTAAATCAACAACAATTTATTCAACATCTTAACTAAACATTATGAGACTTTTATAACATGAAATTATCAAGATGTTATGCAAATCATGTAGGGTTTTAAACATGATCCTTTCATATGTTAACTAGTTCAAAAACCAAGTTTAATTCTAGTTTTAACAACTTTTATAAAAATCTTTAGTTGTATGTTAGTTTTTTATAATCTTGTGAAAGTCTTGTTTTTAAATAAAAACCCTAATTACTTTCACAAGATCACTAGATATGATCATTCCTTTAATCCTTTATGTTACAACCCTTTAACATAAACATGTAAAATTTTTAGATCATATCTTTCAACATCTTCTAACACTTTATTTGTAGCATAATCATCATAACAAGATCTAATATGCATATAACAAGTCTAAGATCACAATATAAACAAACATAATTATATCATAATTTTTATCTTTGCTTCATTGTATTTTTCTTGTTCATTATGTATGATTATATAGTTATTATTAGTTATAATAACAATCATAAACATAATATGTATAAAAAAAATAAAGAAGCTTACTTCTAGCACAAGGCTAGGGATGATCTTAGAGATTATTAAGAACTAAGAAGATGATGATCTTGATGTTAGAACACTTTTGTATGGATGAAAACCCTTCCTTTTACTTCCAAAAGCCTTAGATCATCCTATGTTCCAAAGAAATCCATGTTGATCATGAAGGAGATGATAAAAATTATTGGGTTTTTGAGGGTGTTCTTGTGAAAAAGATGAAGATGGTAAGAGTGTTCTTGGATAATGAATGATGAAATGAGAAGTAATGTGCTAGAAGACTTAATGGTTAAGTGTTAGACTTTAACATCCATACTTATCCACTTGTAACACAAAGTAATTACTTAGATATTTTACCAACATAAACAAGGGGGAGGGACCCCTTGTTCACGGTCATGAGGAGTGGGGGGGGGGGGGGGGGTCTTATGTGGTAAAAATAACTTAGTAAATTTTAAGGTTTCAAATGATGTATAAGTTGTAAGCATTTAGGTGTTTAGGTTTTGCAATTTTTCCGAGATGTTTCAAGACTTGTAATAACCATAAACTAGTCTTACAACACTAAAAATAATGTTCACTAGTTCGCTACTTGTGCCAAAACATAATTCGGCTAGATGTTTAGCGCTCGTTTCGCTAGTAAATAGTCGAAAGGTACGCTTATGGAAGTTGTAGGAAAAATTCCAGTTATGTGTGAAGTCGATATTCCATAATTATTTTTATATGAAATTGGTGCCTAAACATCAATTTTTGCATCTTGTAATAAAATACAATTGCTGAATTTTGTGGAAAATTCATGAAATGGTCACTTTTAGCGCATTTCGGACAGTTTTTAGTGCTACCGGGCATTGGTAAAGTATTAACCGAACTCTTGTATTCCCATATAGGGTGTAATATATAATTGATGTAGGACTCTCATCCGAGTCCTTAAGATGTCATTTCAGATGTTTTCTGCGGACCCGGAGTTTTCGTCAGCACTCTAGTTCACTAGGCACTACTCTAGTTGTTTCGATGAATTGTTTGCACTATTTCAAATGTACCCAATAAAATGAATCATGTGTAATAATAAACGAATATTCCATGAGTTTTCTAAGATGTATACCATGTAATCATGCAGTCAGAATATTCAAAACACATGCTTGTATAATGTAAATCACTGTTTTAAATGTAAGTAAATTACCCGAAAGTGGCAGTTGTCACAAATTGGGTAAATGCTACGCCATGGAGTATTGGTTAACTAATGTGAGGCACAAAACGGGTCAATAGGTCGACTCGAGCCAGGTACGTAAAGTTATGTTGAAGTTAAAAGTGCCCTTTTGGTCAATAATTGGTGAGAGTCTCTAGTCGTAAAATAAGAAACTAGAATTGACCAAAAAGCCCTTAACGGGCGAGCTGGGTAAACACCCATTAGAGGTTGTTTAGAAACTTGTTATTTGATTTTGAAACCCTTGGATACATATAAGAAGTGTGGACAAAAACATTCGCGGACGAATGCCTAAAAATGAGTTATTTGCGTAAAATGATTAGTAGAAGGGTAAAATTTGGATTTTAGTTCCTTACGTAAAATCCACCACGAAAATAATTGTGGTGGAAGATAATTAGTTAACTAGTATGGAAATGCGTGATGCGAAAGGGAAATGGCGAGTGGGATGCTTAATGCTTAAAACTCCACTAAATGGGTCAAAATAAAATTAAAAAGTTGAATGTGGAATAAGTGATTTGTAAGATATACATAAAACGGTGAATGTAAATGCATACGCGAATCCCGTAATGAGAGTGGAAACGCTATTGCTTGATAAGCCCGGGATGGGTAGAGAATGTAGCAACGACTCTTGATAATACTCTTGAAATGTGACTTAAAATGGGTCGAATAATAGGAAAAAGGGAATTATAGACTAATTGCCTATAAACCAGTTTTCAATATGAACAATGATAGTAAACAGGTCCGTATTTTAATTACGGACGCGTAGGAAAAAGAATCGAGTAAAACGGATTTGTATAGCAAAAGTTATGCAGGTTTTAAGTTGTTATATGTTAATTTTCGTAGCTGGGCAAGTGCAGCAACTATAAAACAAACCTACTGTGAAAAACAGGCCGTCGCGCTACGCGACTGCAAATTAACATTATGGTCGCGCGACGCGACCATTGTTGCAGGCCGCGAAGGATGTATTGAGAACGGTCGCGGGGCGCGACCGACTACTATTTCAGAAATTTTGTTTATTTTCTACTGTTGGGCCTTAGAACTTGATCATACATGATTAAATGTGTCAAAACTAACAATTTATGTGGTTTTGGCATTAGGTGAACGCTCCCAAAATGACCGGATGAAGATCAAGCGACTTACAAGAACCGAACACATCAGAATGAAGCTTTCGCACGGCGTTTCGTTGTCATTTTTAAACGACGAGCTTATATATTTTATGTTGTAAACTTTTAAGTTGTAAAAGTTTTAAATTACTCGTATTTTCTAAGGATTCTTAATCGTAATTACATGTTTATTTTCGTTACATATATACGAAAACCTTTAAAATATCGGATTTATAAGATGAGTGTTACAATCGATGATATATGTTCTAAAAAAAGAATAGAGAATTATTAAAAAACGGTATAGGAAATATATGGTTTTAAAAAAGGAAAAAAAAATCAAAAAATATTTTATTAAAAATAAAAAAAAATAACAAAAAGCTATATATTATTATAAAATTAAAATTATTATTCATCATCTTTCACTAACAATATATATATATATATATATATATAATGGGTTGGGTCGGGCACCTAGTGTCATTGGGCCTAATTTGCCACAGGTTTACAAAGAAATTAGAAGGCTGAGTGGGTCGGTGCATCCGTCGTCCGCCCCCCAGTGCATCTACCCCTATTGTGGTGGCTCAATGCAGGGACGGATATAGGTGGGGGCAACGGGTGTCATCCACAGTTCATGATATTTTCTTACTATATATGTGATATAATCTCGAATGACCTCCAAGAAAAAAACTGCCACCGAACTTTAAAAAATTTTGACCAATAAAGGGTAAGATGTGTATTTACATGATTGTGATGTTGAACAATCGTTGTTGTGTCGTCGATCGAGAACTATTAGATGGTATTAAGTTTTTACATCATTGTTGCCCAGACGGTAAAGTTTCCCTTTCAAGAGTTAGAAACACCAGTATAGGTGGTAAAGTTTCCCTTCCAAGAGTTGGAAACACCAGTATAGAGTGGGAGAGGTTTTTCAAGATGCTCATGTAAGATTAAATATATTATGGTATAATATTTAATCTAGTAGCCATTATAATCATTTACATTATATGGATCAAAATATATAACAACCTATTAAATAATTAGTTGGTAATTGTTGATGGGCCTAATTACCCTTATTAACTAATTAGGGTTTCCTCCTGGGTGCATATATAAGGAGAATAATGTGGAGGTTAAAGGGTTAGACAATTACACAAACCCTAATAACACATAACATCAATCTCGCCTCTCTCTCCCAACCGAACACCCTATTCGGTTTCTTCATCACCATCATTAGATTGCACCTTAAGGAGGAACCAGACCAAGCTGACAATCATGTCAAACCTTATTGCTACATCTACATCTGGATTCTCTGCTGGCCTGTGCTGATGCAATCAAAGGTATGTTTTCATGTTTTCCATTATGTCTAAACAGAACTGAGCAACATGTGGTATCAGAGCATATGTTGATTAATCAGTTCTGTTTTCGTATCCATTAATTCTGGGATTGAAATCTGGAAAACGGAATTTTGAAAGCCTAATTAAATTCATAGCCGGTTTCGAGTCACATAACCCGAGTCCACTGTTTCAGGGAAAAAAAAGAATGTTTTTTTTAATGACTCGGAATCATAATGGTAAATCTTAACTGTCCGAAATCTGTATAAAACTCTTAATAATTCAGGTTTCGGGTTCCAGAATTATTATCTTATTTATTAGGGTTCTTCATGTTCTTAGTGAAATTCGAATAAATTCCCTTATTTTGGAATGAATTAAGGATTAGAAGATGTTTTTCCTGTATTTGATTAATTTTTTATCCCTTAAGATTTCGAAAAATCTGTTAATGTTATCAGATATAATTTTCGAAATTATTGGATAATTATAAAATATCTTTTAAAACAGGAAATAAAATATACCAAATCTCTTAAAATTCGAATTTCAAACTTATCACACTAACAGCTGTTAACAGGAGTTTCGAGATCATTTGTTTAACGACTCGAGACCATAAGGTCTCTACTCGAAATCATAAGTGTTCTCAAATCTTCACAACTCGAGACAACGATTTCGACTCGAGACCACAGGGTCTCGACTCGAGACCACTGAGGTTTCGACTAAGGGCTTAAATCTGTACAACTCGAGACAAAGGTCTCGACTCGAGACCATAAGGTCATAACTCAAGACCATAAGGTTGCGACTCGAGACCATAAAGGTCACAACTCGAGACCTCATAAGGAGTCATGATCTCATAATTCACAGCAGTCGAGACCATGATTACGACTCGAGACACTGAGGTTGCGACTCGAGACCATTAATGAGTCGAGACCTCATAATGTTATAAGCTGAGTCGAGACTTGACTCGAGACCTCATAATTGACTCGAGATCTCACTCGAAACCTCATTATTTTAGGCTGTTTAATGTGAACTAAGATTTAGCTCGGGGCTCCGCCCTGAACCCCGTGCAGGTGGTTTGCTACTAAATAATTGGTTTTTGTAATTAGTTAGTTAATTAATAAGGATCAAATAATGTTTTACAAAACCAAAATGGCTTTACTTGAATGAGCTTTTGATGTATCATTTCTGGCCAAAGCTGATTTGATGCATCTACTTATCATCCAAGTATTACGAAAGCTATGTTAAGTGTGCATCATAAACATGAATGTCTTAATATCTGGCCAAAGCTGATTTAATTCATTCATAGATGGCATATTTAACAAGTGCATAACTAAAGTGATTGTCTCAATTTCTGGCCAAAGCTGATTTGCTACAACCACTTTGCACACATGCTTAAATGATTACACTTCTGGCCAAAGCTGATTTGTTTTCGTTTAAGTAGAACTTTAAATAAGTCTATTATTTTGATGTTAGTAATAGACATATCACAACCTCTTCACACAATGATCCTTATATTAATGATCCTTAATTAATTTTTATGATCATTTCGTCTGCCTTATTCTTAGTACCCATAATTTTACTCACTATAATTTTCTTCTATAAGTCTATATCTCATCCACTCTAATTCCTAAATCTAATATGTTTTGCTTAAAGTTTCTATAAGAATTAGCTCTTAAATTAAATCCTTGATTATCTCTTAAGACACGATAATCCTATTGCTCTCTTCTGATAAAGCACTACAGAAGAAAAGTAGAGCATGATGATTAGGATAAATCGAACATGATGTCTCTTATGATAATCAAGAATAAGTGATGTCACTAAAAAGTTATTCCCGATTAAGTCTTTCCTAAGACTAATCTATAATTGTGGAATAATCACAAGAATTCCTAAGATGCATGCCTTCATTTAAAATTCTAAACTATAAGCTAAGTGGTATATGTGAATACATGATAATGTACAATACCATGACCCATAAAGTTAAGGGCTTACGCATGGAAATAAGTACATTTTTTTCAGTACATTACATACTAAGATTTTCACTTGTACAATTTGATGCCTTATAAATCAACTATAACACTCAAAAGTACCAAAGTATAATGAGTGTGTTGATAAGCAATATATGTACATAGAAGTAAATGTTTGAAACTGGAAAATAAGATGTTATTCACCTTACAACCACTAATAGTTTAAAAGAGGATTGTTCTAAGGTCCATAGACAAATTACAAGTGCTAATTCCAACTTTAAGGTTCTTAAAGGGAAAATCTCAATGCATAATTATGTCATTAGACTAGGCATAAGCAACGAGACTATCCATTATTCTAAAGAACAGTTGGATAAATTAATTAGATAGTCACTTACTAATGATATTTAAGTCTGATAATTTTTAATATTCCAATTAACACATGATTAGTTGACTCTAGTTCCATACGTTTCCTTACCAGAACTCGACAAATAACTAACACGAGAGTTAGTGACAAAAATTAAATGTTAAGACTATAGGAACCATAATAAGCAATCTTCTAACAACGCTTTACGACACCTTATATATTCTGAAGATTAATCAGAATATAGTATCATAATTAAGCAATGTTATGAAGATTGTGAGGTTTGCATAGTCAACATAAAGTCATACTTACCTTAAACTCTTATTTTATTTGTTCTAAATATCTCGATTGAAACATTACTAAGATAAAACTAGATGATACCTTACACTTTCACAACTTTTGTCATCATGCAAATGAGAATTTGACAAAAGGAAAAATGAGACTTATAAATTTCATCCATTATAACCGAAATTCATGAGTAATCATGACATGGTTAATGAGGATGATTTTTTATCTAATCTCATTCTAAGTGATTTTAAATCATGACGTTATAGCCCTAAATATTACTTGGCTTAAGGAATAAGTATGGGTCCATCATAAGTCATTCATTGACATTCGTGGAATTATTCCAAATGGAATATTCAAACATAATTTATTTATCATTTGAAAGACTATCAACTTGTATCTAAATTTTGTCGCATATGGCCCACGGTATACATACTTTATAAGATTCCTATTAAATATGTCCCTAAAGTTTCTTATGATATCTGGACATTAAAGAAATCAAATAAAGTCTAACGTATATATGATAGGTTCCCACGTCACGTACCTCATTGAAACTTCTCTTGTAGCATTTCTAGAGATATTAAAGATCAGTGGGAGCATTAAGTGTCTTAATAATAACTTGCAATAGTTGCAAGAGGTGGGGGAGTGAAAATTTTACATTACCTAAATTTGCACCTCTTGTACAAGACACCGCTCCATCACGACACTGTTCTATCATAACTTGTCTCCTTAAAATCTAATGCTACTCTTACAAAAGTTTCATTGTTGCTTAATTGTGGGCACACTTAGATTTCTTACCTAAACTAACATAATCCTCAACAAGAGAAATCACAACGACTAACGTCATTAACTTGTTTCTCTATTAGAATTTGTTGGTCATTAAACATTGACCCTAAGCATGCTGAGTTCCTAAAGTTTTCTAAGGTCAGTGGGAGAAGTCAAAGTCCTTATCATGATTTGTAAGGAATACAAGAGGCGGGGGGAAGAGTGTCATTAAATTTCACTCCGAATTTAACTCCGATTACACCTCTTGTACACCATACTGCACCAACTCTTTCAATTTTAGAATGAAAATGATAGCAACCTAACCAATAGCTAATCCATAAAACTGAAACTTCTAATGAACCCAATCTTCAACTCAGGAGGTCATCTAGGTTTAAAAACCTACTAACTTTGATGATTACATAACCTCCCTAATGAAGTTGAAATGAACTTTGGAAAAGTTTACCTATCCTATCTCTTCAAATTAAGCCATTAGTGTCAATCAATCTTCTAAATGGAATAAAATAGTTTTCTAGTAAAACTGATTTTATGTGTTCGTATAACGTTTGGGATTTGATTGAATTACCTAAGAGTGTTCATAACTAAATCAAATCCTAATATAAGCGTTAAGACACAAAGAGGCATGATTGATTGTCAAAGGTTATACTTAGAAAGAGATAAATTATCAAAGATTTTTTTGAGGATCATCATTGTTCTAGTAGCTTATAATAGTTTAAAGCTACAATAGATGAACATTAAAAACAATTTTCCTTAACAAATGGCTGACATATTTACATGTTCATAAAACAACCTGAAAGTTCTAAACTGAAGGTTAAAGAACACTTTATTTGTAAGCCAATAAAATCCATGTACGGGTTAATGCAAACATCATAATGTGATGAAATCTTAACGTAATTATTTTCATCAACAACCAAGTGGATTAATGTACCTACCTCAAAATGAGTGGGAGCAACTAAATTAAACTTGTCTATATAGATGATATTCTTTTGACAGGTGTATGTTACATAAGTCAAAGCATTGTTAACACAAACTTTGATATAATAGATCTCAGAAATATCTCTTACATAATAGATATCATAACAAGCCGAGATAGATCCAATGGGACATTAGTTCCGTTCCATAAGTTTAACATTAAATGGGTCCTTACATATGTAACAAACTATACTGCTCTTCCTTTAGAGGATAATAGGATAAATGAGATTATTTCCTTACGCTTCATTAATTAGAAGCCTTATGTAAGTTCAAGTCTATACTCGTTTAGATATTACTCACATTGCAACACACTAGATATGTCTATATTAATGTGAAGCATTTAGCAGAGTATTACAATATCTTTAAAAGAAACGAGAGGCTATGATTTGAAGAAGAAGTGAGAAATCAAACCGGTTTATTACTCTAACTTTGAGATATTCAAAGATGACATAATGTAATTTCGGGTATATCTTTATGTCAGCAGACAAAACCTATTTCATGGAGGAGTCATAATGCACTGATATTAACAACCTAAGTTATAACGACATAATATAGTCACTAAATGTTGTTGGAAATATATCAGTGGACTCATAAGTTTATTAACTCCATATAATTAATGTTTTGAAGACTTAGTGTGATAAAGTCAGCTACCATGACTCCTTGAACAGTAACAGTTCAAGAGGTGCTGCATTAAATTTCGATACGCAATTAATTATTCGTTTATGAACGAATTGAGGAAACTAAGTTTTGTATCGAATACATTCATGATATGCTTAAGGATCCTATAACTGAAGGGCTATTACCCATAAGTCTTATTAAGAGAGCTCATAGACGAGTATTAATTAATGGCCATGCGCAATTGCATATCGTACTATGAATGACTAAGTATTAGTTAATTTTCCTCATCAGTTTGATTTTGTATGTCTCTAAGAATATGTCAAGTCGACATAATGGCATATAGACAAATAAAGTTACAAATCAAACAAAGGGCTTATGCATATTTTGATCATGACGATTAGGTTTTAAATTAAGGCTATAGTATGACTAATGGGGGTCCTGAGTCGCATAATGATTCAACGGCTGTATTTCTCTGCTATAGTACTTGTTTAAGGCTAAAATGAGTGTTAACTCCTGATCAGGCTTATCTAATACTCATAGTAAATGATTACTCGACTAAGTGGGAGAATGTAAGATTAAATATATTATGGTATAATATTTAATCTAGTAGCCATTATAATCATTTACATTATATGGATCAAAATATATAACAACCTATTAAATAATTAGTTGGTAATTGTTGATGGACCTAATTACCCTTATTAACTAATTAGGGTTTCTTCCTGGGTACATATATAAGGAGAATAATGTGGAGGTTAAAGGGTTAGACAATTACACAAACCCTAATAACACATAACATCAATCTCGCCTCTCTCTCCCAACCGAACACCCTATTCGGTTTCTTCATCACCATCATTAGATTGCACCTTAAGGAGGAACCAGACCAAGCTGACAATCATGTCAAACCTTATTGCTACATCTACATCTGGATTCTCTGCTGGCCTGTGCTGATGCAATCAAAGGTATGTTTTCATGTTTTCCATTACGTCTAAACAGAACTGAGCAACAGCTCAATAAAGGAGAGGATGTGTTTGTCCATTAATTTTCTAAGAACCGGAAAGAGATGGTTTATCTCAATGTTTTATTTTTCAAGATGGTAACAGAGTCTTTTCTTATTGCATTTTAATTTCCCATTATTGCACCTAGTACATCAAGACTTGTAAATCTCCTAAAACTATAACTACCTTTTATAGCCCTGCTATTTTATAGTTTATAAAGTCCTGCTATTTTTTATTTTATTAGAGCATTTCAGACATATATTTATCCCTAAGAAAATAAAGATTTTCTAACTAGAGTAAATTAAACTTTGAGTAAATTACTTTTTAGTCCCTGTTTTTATTGGTTTTTACTACTTGAGTTCAAAATAAAAAAATTTAACGTCATGAATACCCCAAATTCTTATTTCAGCACCTAGAATTTATTTCAGCCTTCTCACATATGATTTTATAACAAATACAGAACTAACTTATTCAAACATCTAGACTAGCAACCGCTAAATTGCTCAATAACATAAAGCCACACATCAACTAAAACAAAATAGTTTCTTAATTAAATAAAAAAAACAAACAATTTATACAAAATATCCCCCACCGCTAAATGGTAAGGGTCATGCTATTTACACACGGAGAAAATTATTTTCACACCCCAAAACGCCGCGTTATGGCCAAAGCGGGGCGCTTTGGTGTAAAGTCAACCGACAAGGACTGACACGGTCAGACCTTGTCTGTTGCTTTACATCAAAGCGGCCCGCTATGGCCAAAGAGGGGCGCTTTGAGGTTTTTTTTTTTTTTTTTTACATTTTTAAATTTTCGGGCAAAGCGCCCCTCTTAGATCAAAGCGCAGCGCTTAGGGCCTTTTTTAAATTTTTTAATATTGTTTTTAATTCACAAACGCGTCGATAATAGTATAAATTTTACTCTTTTTCCATTATACATCATTTTTTAATATATATGGACTATACTGCAAGTTCCGGATCAAATCGGTTACGTGTGATGTCGTATTCCATTATATCGTATCATTTTGGTTTGAAAGCATAAGTACTCCTATGAGTAGTGTTATGTGTATCAGCCGCCTACCGTACATGTACATGACGTATTTTTTCATTAATTGTAGTATTATGATGTATATTGTCATTTTGGGTCGTACAAGTGCGTATTGAATCTGATTGGGTCGTGTCGGTGACATCGGTTTTTAACGTGATGTAACGCATATATTGAACAAACACAAACGTACTCTTGGATTGTAAAATAATTAACGTGATTATTATTAAACACATTTAACATACATCTTGAACATATGGGGTTACATTAAGGTCAGGGGGATGATACGTAAGCATTTCGTACGCATTGATCGGATCCCTGTATAATCAACCAACACTTTTGAAACTTCTATCTTTTGTTATCCTTTTGCCATGACCTGTTGACATGGGGAACAAGAAAAAAGGAAAGTCAAGACAAGTTAATTATTATTTTCACATCCACACTCAACGTACATACCTACATTATTTTAATTAGACCTTAGGCTAGACCTTCATAATTAAGTACTAGAGACTTTTCACCACCACAACACCTACATCATCCTCTCCCCATCTCGGCTTGACATGGGGAACAAGAAAAAGGAAAGTCAAGACAAGTTAATTATTATTTTCACATCCACACTCAACGTACATACCTACATTATTTTAATTAGACCTTAGGCTAGACCTTCATAATTAAGTACTAGAGACTTTTCACCACCACAACACCTACATATATATGTGCACAAACAAATTAAATATTGTAAAATTTGGACCAAAAATGTAAAATTTGAACTTAAACGTAGATCAGTCACCAGTCAAAAATACGCCCAAAATGTAATAAAAAAAAAAAACCAAAGCGCCGAGCTTAGGCCAAGGCGGGGCGCTTTGGAAAAAAAAAAAAAAAAAAAACCCAAAGCGCCGAGCTTAGGCCATAGCGGGGCGCTTTGATGTAAAGCAACAGACAAGGACTGAAACTCCTTGTCTGTTGACTTTAAACCAAAGCGCCCCGCTTTGGCTATAGCGGGGCGCTTTGAGTGTGTAAATAGACCAAGGGCGTGTGCGAATAGACCAGGCCAAATGGTAAACACCTCTTTATTCATCTGTACATCACCAGAAACATCAGATCCTGTAGCCGCCATCGGCCATTTTTATTTGTTTGAATGTGAAAAGTGAACAATTTCGATGCATCCGATGACGAAATTGGCACAACAGTGACTGGACAGGTTGCGTTCTGCACCACGTAGCTGCTTACACTCCCAAGCAACACCCTGTAATATCATTTCTTTTTTTTTATTTTTGGTACTTTTAATGTTCAAAAATAATATCATTTTTTTTGGTACTCTGAATGTTCAAAAAATTAAAGTTTAGAGTTAACTTTCACTGTAATTTGGGCATTTTAACGGTTTTGCCCCAATAGTTTAAAAATAGTTATTTTTCTTTCTGATTTATCTAACTTATCATTATTTTGCTCCCTCCTCTAACTCCATTCAAAAAATCCATTAACTAGAAGGGTATTTTAGTAATTTTATAGATAAAAGCAAGGACATGTAACTACCACCTGCCGACTACGACTATCGCGACTTTTAACTATAACTTGTTTATTTACATGTATATAAGTAATTCTTTTCTGATCCCCATCTTTCCAACCACTCTTTCTACCGGCCACCACCATCCACAACCATCCACCACCACCTGCAACTACCACCTGCCGAATGGACTATTGCGACTTTTAACTAAACGTTTTAATTGAGTTAGAGCCAGGGTGTAAACTACCGAAATACCCCTACTTTTAATTGAACGTTTTAACCGAGTTAGAGCCAGGGAGTAAACTGGCGACAAACTCGAACGATCAGGGAGGAAAATGACTATTTTTAAACTATTGGAGCAAAACTGCTAAAATAACCAAACCATAGGAAGGAAAACGAAAATTAACTCTAAAGTTTATTTTAGCTGTCACCAAACTTACAAAAACTTGTGTGTATTCCAGTAATATATTATAACTATATAAAATAATGTCTCGATAAAAATTTAAAAAACTTTCGATTCCCACAGTTATTTTTTTATGCTTGCCGAGTATTGTCCGAAAGAGTACATATAAACGATGCCAATTTTTTAGATGACTTAAACACGACACAAAATAAAAAAAGATCAAATTTGAGTTGTGATATCTAACCCGTTTTATAACCAACTCATTATCAGGTGGCCAAAAATTAAATAGGTTGTTTTTCGGTTGACACTGCCAAAAAATTAAATAGGTTGTTTTTCGGTTGAAACGTTTAAACCGTTTAATTAAATAGGTCAACCCGTTGACCTATTTTTGACACGCTTGACCTGATTTTTTACATCCCCCAACTCAATAACCTGATTGCTGTTTGTATGACACCTTTAGATGATGAATGGGTTTAAATGAGTTGCACACTTGCACACGATTTAAATGTGTTTGTGTTAGATTTATATATTTTACATGAATAAAAAAATATAGTTTACGTTCAGGCACCAACCGGACACGTTTACAGGGGGCGGATCTACCTTGATGTAAGGGGTAGCCTCCGCTACCGCTTGGCCGGAAATTTTTTGACGTTTTTAGTGTAAATTTTGGAAAAATTTGACGTTTTTTCGATTTCGTTACCGCTTATTTATAAAACGTTCCCGTTTGATCGGAATCCTAGATCCGCCACTGCACGTTTAAGTGTTTAACCTTAATTACACAATGAGTTAAATGTCATTTTAGTCCCTATGGTTTGAGCCATTTTGTCAGTTTAGTCCAAAGGTTTCATTTTTCGTCTGTGAGTCCAAAAAGGTTTCACCATTGTCATTTTAGTCCACTGGGTTAACTTCATCCATTTTTCTGTTAACAAGAAGGGCAATTCGGTCATTTTATATGGCCGAATTGCCCTTCTAGTTAACAGAATTACATATAAAATGATCGAATTGTCCTCCTCGTTAAGGGAAAAAATGAAAGAAGTTAACTCAATGGACTAAAATGGCAACGGTAAAACCTTTTTGAACCCACAGACAAAAAATAAAACTTTTAGACTAAACTGTCAAAATGGCCCAAACCACGTGAACTAAAGTTGCATTTAACTCTTACACAATTTATACATACCTTTTTATGGTACCCAAACCTCTGCTTCCAACAACAAGAGCATCAAGCTTCAGATAATTCACAGCTTCACACAGCTTCTCTCTAGCATCTCCCCAATAAACCTTAGCCACCACCTTAACCTTCAATGAAATCAACAAATTTCAGTTTATATTCTTAATTCAAAAAACATCATCTTCCATTCTTGTAACATTAATATGAACAAAAATCTGTTTTACCTGTTTAACGGCGGAAACTGTGTCAAGCATGTCGAAAAGCTAGGAATCAGGTGTGATCCCGTATTTCCGGCACACTCCGGTCTCTTTCAACTCCACCAAAGGGATCAAAGCTGGATTATAATCAAAAGGTTAGAGCAAAAATTCATCAAAGCTGGATTATCACCCTAGGTTTCCACTAAGCTCCGTCCCTCCTTGTGACTTATTTAAACATTTATGGAAGTCATTCAAACATTTATTATGAAAGTATTTTTTTAATCCAGTGACACGCCAACTTGTTCTTGATGAGAGTGTTTTTTTTTCATCTTCATTACAGTAATGAAGATGAAATGATCCAGAACAAGTTGACGTGTCACTGGATTAAAAAAAATACTTTCATAGTAAATGTTTGAATGACTTCCATAAATGTTTAAATAAGTCACAAGGAGGGACGGAGCTTAATGGGAACCTGGGGTGCACCCGCCCTTAATGTTTCAGTTATAAGTGTAAATTTTTTTACTTTTCTTTCGAAAATTTTAAAATTATATAGGATCTCCCCTAATTATTTTGCCTAAATATTTATACAATATATAAATTTAGGTCTCATGACTTTCCGCCCCCGAAGCTTTTGGTCAAGCTCCGCCACTGGTCACAAGGCTTGACAGACTTACGTGATTCAGTGTCTGCGAAGAGTTTTTTATTGACAGGATCGGACTTGGGAGACAGGATGAGGAGGACGACGAGGGTGTCCCCGGTTTGGATAAGGTTATCGATCGCCCATTTTAACGCGGTTTTGCATGTAGCCGAGTAGTCCATCCCGATCCCGATCATACGAGCCTTGGCCATTTTCGGTTGATTTGTTGAAGTTGTTTTTGATTTATACCAAAATCTTAGGTTTTCGGGTGGGTGTATGGGTCCAGGTTAAAGTGATATTTATAGGAGGTAAATAGACTGTGTGCCGCCAACTTATTTTGGTGGCTAGTTGATGTTGGAATGTAGTGTGTTGGATACGTTATAAAGAGGAGGCTCTGGAAGAAAGTAGATTATATTGAGGTGTTTGGATGGCTTTTTATAATGAAAAGTACTTGGTTTCTAAGAGCATTCACATCCAATTCATCAAATTATACATACATTCCACTAAAAAACAACTTCTATATCAATATATTTTCACTAAAAACAAATACTTTTTCTCTCTTCTTTTCAATTAAATAATATTATCATTACATTTTTCTCTCTCCTTCACTCACAACCACTTTCAATATATATTAAAAAAATTATACTGGATGAACAGTGTCCCCCCAAATATACAGATGAACAGTAACATTTTCTCTCTCCTCCACTCACAACCATTTTTTATACCCTTTATAATATAAAAACTACCCCTCACATATTTTGATGGTTTGGATGAGAATGCTCTAAGAGCATTCATATCCAATCCACTAAAAATATACATACATTTCACTAAAAAACAACTCCTATATCAATATATTTTCACTAAAAACAAATACTTTTTCTCTCTCATTTTCAATATATATTACATTTTTCTCTCTCCTTCACTCACAACCACTTTCAATATATATTAAAAAATTATAGTGGGTGAACAGTGTCCCCTCAAATATACAGATGAACAGTAACATTTTCTCTCTCCTCCACTCACAACCACTTTTTATACTCTTTACATTTTAAAAACCCCCCACACTACATATGATGGACTGGATGGGAATGCTCTAAAAAGTAAAAAATATAATTTTTTTTAAAGGAAAACTTTATTAAAATCGGCCGGCCTGTCAAAAACCCAACCCGCTTACAACATATACAAGGAAAACTTACACCATTCTCTCCAAACTAAGTTACTATACTTGGACCTATTTTTAAGTCAGAAAAAACTAAGAGATTTCACTTCCCTAAAAATATCCACACAGTCTCCTCTGCCGTTAGAGAAAATCTTCGCGTTCCTAGACTTCCAAAGGCACCAACAAGAAATCACAACTAACCCCCTAACAATCTCCTTAGCGTCCATACTGCCATCGACTCCTTTATAAACATCCAGCAGGTCCCGAAAAGAAAAAGCGAAGATCGGTGGGATTTTAACCCACTCACTAACGAGATTCCAAACCTAAATGGACACACTGCACGCAGTTAAGAGGTGGTCGATGGATTCGAGCGTCTCTCTACACAGGGCACAATCATCCGAACTGAAGGAGAGGTTTCTTCTGGACAAAGCTTGTTTGGTCGGAATTCGATCCATAGCCGCCCTCCAAATAAATATGTTGCATTTAAAAGGAACCCACTTACAACCTTTCACTGTGACCACGAGCCCCGAGCCCGACTGCTCCCTAGCCAATTCCTTAATAGAGAAATTACCTGACGCGTCTGCAGTCCATTTCCACTTGTCTTTCCCAACTGATCGAGAGATACCCGCCAGCACAGACAAGCACTCCGCCAGCTCCGAAACTTCGACATCCGATTCCGGCGGCCTAACCCAATCCCAGACCAAGGAACCGCCATCATCGACGTTCGGAATCCGATCACCCATCTTACAGGATTTGCATTTTTCTATAGCAAACAGATTCGGCCATTTAAACATTAACGGGGAATCGCCAATCCACCGATCGAACGTGAACCGAATACTACACCCATCCCCCAAAACCCCTTTAATGAAACTATCAATTCTTTTACCCTTTAACAGCAGTTTAAACTCTATTCTGGATATGTTCTTCCAAACTCCCGACAACCCCGCTTTAGACAGTAACCATGACCGCTTACTCCTATTACCATGACAAGCCGAGACAACACTTCTCCACAGACTCTCCTCTTCAACCTTAAATCTCCAAACCCACTTCGCCAGGAGAGCTTCATTCAGGGATTTTAGATTACATATACCTAGCCCACCAAGTTTTTTAGGTACGGTAACTTTATCCCAAGCCACCCAATGCGTTTTCCTAACACCCTCCGATCCCCCCCCCCCCATAGAAAATTCCTCATAAGGGACTCCAATTTATCCACCACTTTACCCGGCGCTTTGAATATAGAAAGATAATATATCGGAAGGCTTTCAAGAACTGATTTTATAAGAACCACCCGCCCACCAATCGATAAAGAATTTGCTTTCCACGAAGCTAGCCGATTCTTAAAAATCGTCACAATGGGGTCCCAATTGTTAACACGATTCATGTTAGCACCAAGAGGGATACCCAAGTATTTAAAAGGAAAATTCTCTTTTAAACACCCCACTGACGACGCCATCCGGGTAACTTCATCTTCTTCCACTCCTACCCCCAAAAGGTTGGATTTATGAATGTTGATCTTTAGCCCCGAACACGCATAAAAAACCCTTAGAATTCTAGCCACAACACGAATGTTTTCCTCATCCCATTCACCAATGATCAAGGCATCATCAGCATAAAGAAGGTGCGAGATCACCTGGCCCCCGTTAGGTAATTTAACCCCTTTAAGCCTACCTGCCTCACAAGCTTTAGATATAATACAAGAAAATGCTTCCATCACCATAAGGAACAGGAAGGGGGAGAGAGGGTCCCCTTGTCTCAACCCTTTTTGACACTGGAATTCAAAGGTGGGAGAGCCGTTGACCAGGACAGAGGATCTAGCCGAAGAGAGCACCCCTTTCACCCACTTGCACCAAACCTGAGAAAAGCCCATTTGGGACATCATATCAGCCAAGAAACCCCAATTGACGTTGTCGTAAGCCTTTTCAAAGTCGATCTTAAGAATGAAAGCATTTTTCCTTGCTTTAACAAGCCAAGACCAAACTTCGCTCAGGATAAGGGGACTATCGAGAATAAATCTATCTTTCACAAAAGCCGATTGAGACTTCGACACCACTTTCCCAATGACCTTCTTCAAACGGATAGCTAGGATCTTCGAAATCACTTTACTAATAACCCCAATTAGATTTATAGGATGATAGTCTTTCATACCTGTCGGGTCTTTGACTTTCGGGACAAGGGTGACGAATGATGAGCTGCAACTCCTATCAATAGAACCCGAAACGAAAAACTGACTCATAAGATCTTTGAAGTCTTCCTCGAAAAACCTCCAAAAATGTGTTATGAACCTGAAGTTGAAACCGTCAGGACCTGGGCTTTGTCTAGCCCACACTCAAACACAGCTTCTTTAATCTCTTCTGAAGTAAAAATCCCCGAAATACCATTTGCTTCCGCTTCCGAAAGCCTTTTCACCCCAGGACACTGAAAACCAGGTCTAGACTTGATTTTCTCCTCAAAATGGTTCCTGAAAAATCCGAAAATTTCTTTTTTAATCAGCTTAGGGTTAGTCACCCAACTACCATCGATGTACAACCCCGGAATGCCATTAATACACTTTCTGTTGTTGATAAGCCTATGGAAAAAAGCCGAGTTCTCATCTCCATCGATCTCCCACCTACACCTAGATTTTTGTTTTAAATCCAAAGCCGCTAACCGATCCAATTCACAAATATAAAAATAACTATATAAAATAACTTTGTTTATGGTTTCAGTATGGATTCGGTCTCATCTTTTTGAGAGAATATAATAAAGATCACACATGTTAAGGTTAGCTATTATAATTTCTCAAAAGTAATGATTAATTAGGTGGTGTTTGTTTTTTGGCCAGAAGCACTTCTGGCCACTTATGTCTGCGTCGCGCAGACGCGCGTAGACGTTACAAGTCTGCAGCTTGTTTGTTTTCCGGAAGCACTTCTCACCAAAAAGGTCTTCCCCACCTCTTCCCCACACAGACATGTTCTTATGTCTACAAACCTCTTCTCAGACTCTTCTCTCTACCCCCACATCTCTGCATCACCTCCACCACATCTCCGCCACCACCTCCACCCCCACATCTCCGCCACCACCTCCACCTCCACCACCACACCTCCGACACCCATCACCTCCACCTCCGACACCCATCACCTCCACCTTCAACAATCACCACCTCCATCTTCACAAAGCATCAAATCGAAACAAGAGATGTGCGGTGGCGGTTGAGAAACAAGAACCGGCCGAAGAAACCCCCAAATCGATCTCTCTCTCTTCAGAAACTCCCTCGATCTCTCTCTCTCTTCAGAAACCCCCAAATCGAAGATGGTGAAATTAGGGTTTCGGTGGAGGTGGTTGTTTTTTGGCTGAAGTGGTGGTGCTTGGCTTCGTGGTGGCGGTGGTGCTTGGTGGTTGCGACAGGTGGATGGGGGAGGCAGAGAGAAGATGGTGGTGGTTGCGACGGGGTGGGTGGTGGCTGAAGTGGTGGTGGTTGGTTGTGGTGTTGGCAGGTGGACGGTGGTTGTTGGTTGTGGTGGTAGAGGAAGGCAGAGAGAGAGAGTCAGAGGTGTCTGTGTGTGTGTTTGTGTGTGTTATGTGTGAGAAGAGGTTTTTATAGATATAAAAAAACAAACCCTCTTCTCCTTGCAGACTGCAGACATTTGTTCCACCTCTTCTCCTGCAGATGCCTGCAGATGTGGTCCGTAGACTGCAGACCTTTTCTTGCAGAAAAAACAAACACCTAAGATCGCTTAACTTGCTTATCACATGAATCATAACCTTTGTTGTATACAGTTAATGCAGCATTTCTCAAGTGTCACGTTGGAAAACAATGAATTTACACTTTCTTGTAATACGTAATACCTTTTGAAAGTTTAACATATACGAAACTTTAAAATATGACACTTTAGTTGTCTCGGAAGTAAAAATTAACATTTTTCTTTATAAAATAAGAGCATTTGTAATGGGGTTCTTGAGGTGTCGACATACTCGGACGGGGTTAACGAACTTTGCAAATGCAAGAAAGAGAGAGGGAGGAAAGTGTGTGGCCACAAACATGAGAACAACATTTATATGAAATAGGAAGGAGAAAGAAAGATTGTGGCACATAGGGTTTTCCAAGACACGTCCAACGCAAATATACATCCCACTTAGGATGCTCACACGGTCATACGAAAAACATGTAAATTTTAATGTTTTTTTATAGATATGTTTATAATTAAATAAACAACTCCTTCCTTCATCCGTCTTCATTCATTTGCAGAGGAAATCGAGGTTCAATCTCTCCACCCCCCCCCCCCCCCAAAAAAAAAAAAAAAAAAAAAACCCTCTGATCTCCCTTTGTAACTTGATCATGGCGTTTTCAGACAGATCTTGGCAAACTCTCATCCCTAATCTATATTCGCCGTCTTGAATTCCCTTGAATTTAAATTAATTCGCTATAAGATCGTGTTTAAATGATTAAGAAAGGAATTTGAATCAGAATTCATTACAATCTATTGGTCGTTCACTTAAAATCTGGATTTAATCACATAAAATGTCTTCATACTTCAAATTTGCTACTTAACAAGAAATCGGACCCAAAAATCATAAACTAAACCTTCAGAAAACAGTAACCAGTTAACAAAATGAAGTAGACTAAACCTTGTAGCAACAATTAAAATAGGTGGAATCAAACAAATCTAGAAAACAAAACGAATGTGAGAAATCGACTAACAGGACCAGAAAAGGAGTAATCGCCACGGAAAGGAGAGGCTCCGCAATTTAAACTTTAAAGGAGATGAATTGCTAACATAAAACTGGAGAGGAAACCACTAACCAAATGAATCAAGTTGTTCGATGCAGCCGAGAACAAGAGAAGGGGACGGGAAAAATCGCAACGAACAACCAGAGTCAGTTGAAGAGTGGGAGCAAACTAGGGGGATGAACGTTAGGGTCAGGGTTTAATAAAGGGTAATTTTGTCATTTCAATTATATACATTCTACCTTTTTTTTTACAAAATTACCAACCACACACAATACATTTTTTCATTGAAATTTAAACTCCAATTCCATCAAAAACTCTACAGACCAAACGCCCCAAGAGTTGTTAAAACATTAATATATCAGAAATGAAAGGACTGATCATGGGCTGGTCTGTTATTACTTCAAAAGGCTCGGTCCATGACGGCCCGATTCGACCCATTCCAGTTTTCCAAATTCCTCTTCACAAACAGCATTTCCTTTGCAATAATAATGTTTACTAGAAAGAGATACAGAAATCGATAACAGTCGGAAAACAACATACGAGATTGAAAAGCAGATAACATGACAATATATGTCATGATAACCAGTAAATCTTGAAACTTGTTTGGCAAAGAGAGACCCCCAAATATCATAGCAGATCGACTACAGAATCTTTGAAACCGACTCACCATGTAGTAACTGAAGCAATCATCTGCATTTCAAGTGATTGATAAGGTGAAACCAGTTTTGTTGGTTTGATGAAGTTCATATATAGTTACTGCTCTAATATGATTATAAAAATGACTTTATTATAATAGCAACCTAATAGTACCAATGAATGTTAATAGTACATACAATGATTATTTGCTCGAGAGTCTAGCTTTGAGTTCATCAGCAACGGCATCAATGAACTCTTCAGTGTTCAAATAATGCTCCCTACTCAGCCTGGAAAATAGTATTTAGATATTTAATGAATGAAAAAAAATATTCACTAAATTATATATTAAAATGTAGCCTACTTAGATCCATGGATGATAAGTGCAAGATCCTTAGTCATTTTGCCAGATTCAACACAACCGATACACGCTGCTTCTAATTTTTCAGTGAAATCCAGAAGCTTTGCATTGTCATCCAACTTTGCCCTGCACAAATGTTAATGAATTTTTTAATTATCTTCTAACAAAAACAATAATACTATAGAATAAACTGAATTAAGCTAATCAGTAATTACAAAGGTTAATACAAACTCCCTGTATTTTATTAAAAATAGTATAGTTTTTATGATCATAATTAATACAATCAATTATTATTTTTTGAAAAGGAATAAACCTGTGGGCAAGGCCTCGGGTCCAAGCAAAAATAGAGGCTATGCTGTTTGTGCTGGTTTCCCCACCCTTTTGATGCACCCTGTAATGACGTGTCACCGTCCCATGGGCTGCTTCAGATTCTATGGTCTTCCCATCAGGACACACCTAAACCACATATTTTGTAAATTTGAAATATCCATTAGATATACACACAATATGAAGCACAGACAATTAATATGTTTGATTATCACTAGCACGGCGTAAACATGACTTGAGAAAATTACCAGGACTGATGTCATTAATCCAAGAGATCCAAACCCTGGTAAATATAAAATCAAATCAACTCGTCAAACCATAAATCGTACAGAAGCTACCAACAATCAAAATATCTTTTTTACAGATTTTGGACAAATCAAATCAACATACCTTGAGCTAACATATCACTTTGGACATCCCCATCATAGTTTTTGCATGCCCATACGTAACCTCCATCACTCTTAAGAGCATAAGCAACCATGTCATCAATGAGACGGTGTTCATACCTGTAATTTTTCAATTACAAAAATGTTATATAAACTTAAAATAAAATTAAAAAAAAACATTACAAATAATCCAGAATCCTGAAAACTTGTTCAGCTACTCACCATATGCCAGCAGCCTCAAACTTTGATTTCCAGTTACGTTCATAAACTTCTTGGAAGATATCCTTGAACCTTTATCAAAAGAAAGAAAAATCATTATTTCCGATGTTTGATCAGAGACTGCAGTAAAATATAATTAACATATTTATTATGAAATGCGATTAAAGCAAAGATAATTTACATACCTTCCATCATACTTCTTAAGAATGGTATTCTTTGTGCTTAGATAAAGCGGCCATTTTTTCAAGTAGGCTGTGTTCATTGAGGCCTCAGCAAAAGCGGTAACGGACTAATCACAAAACGACATAAAATTTAGTCTTTTTAGCCGATTATTAAAAAGGGGTTAATGTAAACGTAATTGGGTTGCAAAACATACCTCATCAGTGTTGTACATTGATAAAGCTACCCCACCAGCACCAGTGAAGTTATAAACCTCCAACTCGGTGTTTTCACCTTCTCCTTCAGGAACTGAATGACAAGATTTGGGTTGTGAGTTGTGAATATCTCAAACGGGTCAAATCAAGCAACACATTTTAGTGCATAGAGATGAAGAAGATAACCATACCAAATACCATCTTCAGTTTTCCAGGTCCTTTGATCACTGCATCAGTAGCTTTGTACTGGTCACCAAAAGCATGCCTACCAATGCATATCGGCTTTGTCCATCCTGCAAGTAAAAGCCATTATAGCTCCATGGAAAAAAAAAATGAAAAAAAAAAAAAAAAAAACATAAACCAAATTGATAATCACCTGGTATCAGCCTGGGGATGTTCTTGCAGAGAATTGGCTCCCTAAAAACTGTGCCTGCATTGAGCAAAAAATGGAGATAGTAACACCAAAACATATCCATGAAATTAAATAGTTGTCATTTTTAATGAGTAACATGACTAACCATTTAAAATATTCCTGATGGTCCCATTTGGACTCTTCCACATGCTCTTCAAAGTAAACTCCTTCATACGAGCCTCATCTGTAATGTAACATTTTAAATTTTTTTATGATAAATAGGTGCTAGATTTCAAATACAGGTTTACAATTTGAATGTACCTGGAGTAATGGTGGCGCACTTAATTGCAACATTGTACCTAAAGTTGTATTGAACATGTCAATTTGAGAGACAAAAATTAAAGCTAGAAAATCACAAAAAGTAAAAAATAAAAACGAATATGTGCCAACAAGTATACATACTTTAGAGTCGCTTCAGCACTTTCTACAGTAACTTTATCATCAGTGGTGTCACGGTTAAGAAGGCCAAGGTCATAATACTTTATGTCCAGATCTAAGAAAGGAAAGATGAGCTGAACATATAATCACAACTATAAAAAAATTAGCAATGACTATCACATAATAAATATGTTGCGACTCAAAACAATTAGTATTACAACCTTATTCTTGATTGATTCCCAAAAGACACGAGTCATTTCATCTCCTGCACCAAAAAACATAAGAAGTTAGTTACAGGTCCGGTCACTTCATACAAATAACAAAAGTTCATGGTTTAAATTAATTAATGCCACCAGTACACAATGAGGTTATTGAACTCTTACGCCTTAGCATTGTCAAAACGACAGCTTAATTCAAATAAATATGTGTGATAACTGCAAATTCTATGGATTTGAAACTCGCACAATATTGTCTTTACCATTAAAACAGACATCAGGATTAGAGATTGTAAGAAACAACCAAGCAGCCAGAATAAGAACATTAAAAAGATTTACAGCAACATTAAAGATAAAATTAACACTTAAAACAAGTTCTTATGCTAACCGCAATCTGCAAAAGAAAAGCATAGGTGGAATCCCAAACTATAAATGGTGATTTTGGAAGCTTAAGTCTAGGGATGGAAACGAGCCGACCTCGGTTTGTGAGCGGTTTTTCAAGCTAGAGCCCGGCTCGTTTATTATTTATTAATCAATGTATATAGACTTCTTTTAATTACTTTTATGTATATTTATAATCTAAAAATTATATATAACAATATACATTATTTTGTTTTGTTATAACATAATTTTACATATAGTGGGTAACCATGCATTTAACACTTTAAAAATTCAAGTTAACACCTTAAAAATAAAAAATTTTAACTATTTTTCGGCGCTTTTCCTTATAAAAATGTGTAGAAGCTATTCCAATAAAAAACAATTTTTGTAAAATTTTTTAAACCTTTTTTAACAGTTTTTTTTTTTTAATTTTTATATATTTTTAGTTTTTGAATTTTTTTTATTAAAAATGCTTCTACATGTATTTATAAGAAAAAACGCCGAATTTAAAAAAAAATTTTTTTAACATGTTAAGTTGAATTTCGAAGATGTTAAATGCATGGTTCCCCGGTTCCTCACTTTTTTAGTGTTCCCCAATGAACTCTCCCCTATATATGTATATGTGTATATATATATGTGTTAAATAAAAGCTTGTATAAATAACGAGTTTGTTTAGGCTAGCTAGTCAACTTAAACTCCATTAATGAAGCTCTGACCCGAGCTCGTTTATTAAACAAGCTTGGCTCCGACTCGAGCTCTCTCATATTCAAGTTTTTAGTGAGGCGATCTACAGCATAGCTCGAGCTCTCTGATTCAAATTTAACAGGCAGAGTATATACAAATCGTCAAATCTAATCAAACTTCTTCATACACGATATATATATATATATAAATCGAACACAGATGTGTATTTGAAAGAGTAGCAAAAAATATGTATCTAAATAAATAAAAAAATATGTAAATGATTAGCAATCGATAATCAATCAAATCATACGTCAACGGTACAAGATACGTGCACGTAAATAACAATAATAATAATAATAATAATAATAATAATAAATAAATAAATAAATAAATAAAAAGAAAACACCAGCGAGCGATCTGTTTGATTAAGGGAGATCTAAGTTGAATTAGATTAAAATCCAACAGATCGAAAAACTGAGTGAGGATGATAACTGGGTGAATGGACTCACCGTCCATCTCAACGATGGGATTAGCGACCTTGATCTTCTCGAAAGCCATGATTATTTCACGATTGGAGATTTGTGTGTGCGCTGGCAACCGAAGTCGGAGAGTAAGAAACGGCAACTATGAAGACAGAGACGGAGTTGGAGTTGGAGTTGGTGAGGGCAAAGAAATGCAGAAAATCGAGATTTTTATATTGTAGAAGCGGTGGTGGTGCTGGGCTCCACTCAACAACTAAAGCATTAACCCGTAGTGACACTCGAAAACGGTGTGTGGGTGTAGAAACACGACGTTGTTGTCATTTTACACCCACAAAACCACATCATGCCCTGCGTTAGAGGTGTGGAAAAAACCGAATTAATCAAAACATAACCGAATTAACCGGCAAAATCGAACCGAAAAAACTGAACCAAATAAAAAACCTGTGGGACGGTTAATGGTTTTTTTTGAAAACCGAAAGTAGCAGGTCGGTTATGGTTATCATTTTTTCCATACCCACCATAACCGAACCGACATGTAATAAATCTTTGTGGGATTTAGGACTTTTCACCATATTTTTAATATTTGATGTTTTTACTGAAGATTTTTAGTACTTATGGGTTTTTCATATCATTTTGTGGTTTTGGTTGAATGTTTATTTGAATTTATGAAATGTATCATATCACTTTATTTGAATATTTGATAATAATTGGTATTAATATTTGTGGAATCGTTTCTGGATCGATTTTGAACTCCCGATACGATTGCGAAGAACACGTATCACGTGCGGAATCCGTGTACGTGTGTGGATCGACACAAGAACGTAATAAACCGATGATTCTATTGAATATATGACACTATACAAAACCTTGAATCACCTTGATCACTTTCTCTCTCTAGATCTTCTCTAAAGCTCCTTAAGTTGCAAAAGTTCTAAATGAACAACTTAAGCCTCCTATTTATAGGCAAAGCATTAAGGAAGTTCTTCTTAATTACAAGTTTACCACTCCTCATTTAAAATAGACTTATCCCTATTTTAACATAGCAAAACCTTGTCTTTAACAGTTTCATGCTACGATTCGGATTGACAGAAGTGATAGACATTATGCACTCACAGACTCCCCCTTGGATATTACTGCAGTCAATCTCGTAGCTTTCTGTCTTCTCTATCTCCGAGTCTTCACGAAGGCTTTGACATCTTCAGCACCACAGACTCCCTCTTCAAACAGAAATCAGCTCCCTCTTTCGATTGACTCTATCTCCAGGCTCCCCCTTTCGTTAAGCTTCCGTGTTTTTCAGGATCGACACCTGGTTCTTTGATTACAAGCTCCCTCTTGCTTTAAGCTTGTCTTCAGACTCCCCCTTAGTCTCAGCTATCGGGATCGTAATCTGGCTTTTTCTGAAAATCACAAGTATATAACAGTGAAAGCTTTTTGAATGATAATCTGGCTCTAAACAAAGATATAACAATATGTAATCTACCAGAATTATCCGATTCTACTCCCTCTATCAAGCAACTCTATATCTGATAGTTCAGCATCCAAAACCCTCTCAGATAATCATCCAAGTCCAACTTAATGACCTTGGAGATATCACAAACTGTGTTTGAGTTTTTCTTTTAAAAAACGCAAGTTTCAAATTAATGAACTTGTTTATTTTTAGAAACATGTTATGCATACTTAGACTTTGAAACTCAGCTTTCAGACATCAGTTGTCGAAAATAAAATAGAAACAAAATCTTTTTGTATTTTTTCTGAAACATAAAACAGTAAAGAAATATTTACAGACAATAATTTTGTTTGAGTTCGTGTCAGAGGATCATATCAGTTTATGACAAATCACTAGCACCGTTGAGCTATAAACACTTTAAGTTCTAAACGATTCACTTAGATTGTCAGTATACTGATCCACTTAAATTTTCACACAAAGTTCAATTGTTCCGAGATATGATATTTAGTGTTTTAAGCACTTAACTTATTCGCGTGTCCCACCTCGTAATATACTCCCGTATCAAGATTCCCTAGATTCAGTCTTACAGGTGAATATACTATATCGATATTTGTACTCTGGGTTAATGCGAGACCTTGAGAGCTCAAGTATGAACTATCGTTCAATAAAAGAGATAAAGGCTCGGCTTTAGGTGTGTCACACTCAGGGATCTTCTTTACAACTGCACTTGATTTATATCTTTCGATATTTTCTCAATTTTTATGCAGAGGGAAAGCTTTTAAAAGCGCATAAAGTATTATACGAGGTCTAGGCCATTGCTGACGCAAAATCAGAAGGCCAAGGATAATACCCCAGATATCAACCAGTATAAAGACCTAGTATCTCAGAACCAGGGAACCTCTCAAACAAGATTTCAGAGGTTATCCATATATCCGAGAGATGTTCCCCACGAGATAAGAAAGATATTGATTTTATGTCTATATCTAGAAATCAATCTACTAAATGTGTAAAAACCTACTGGCATATCATCAGTGAGATCGTTTATCACATTTGACATTCCATTTCTTTAGCGTAGTGTGATTGTCTACTAATGTTCTATCATTTTCTCTTTTTACACAAAACTCTTTTTGTTTATTTTTTATGTTTTTGGCTTTTTTAAATTTTCAAATGTTTTTGTATTTTCAAAATTCTTACTCCCCCTAAAAATTCAAAACATTTTAAAAAAATTGACAAACCGATGTAGGTAGCTTCATCTCGCCATCCATTTCTGCTTCACATGCTCTGTTTTGTAGAAAGTACCCCCATGATTTACAACACATTGATTTTTAACAATAATAAAACCATTTTCAATCACTTGTGAAATAATCATGTTTGTTCAGCCGTAAGGGTTTCGTCGTATCAATTAACATATTTTTCAAAATTTTTTTGATTTTTGACATATTTAAAAACAAACATATTTTTTTCATTTTTCAAGTTTTAACAAAACAAAACATATTTTTGGTTTTTAAGTTTTTCAATTTTTTAGGGTTTTTGATTTATGGTTTATTTATGTACAGAAACAAACAAACTCGCTGTTTCTCAGTTGCAAGGCTGCTCCTGTGCTAGGCTGCTCCTATCTTCAATTTGAGATTCATCCATCTTCAGAAGCACCTGCACATTCAATTACTTGAACAATGCAACCCAAGCCTACTTTGACTCAGGTAGCTGAACATGTATCTTTCCAGGTAAAACTGGATAGTTTCATTCATTCTTCTCAAAAACATTCTCTTTAATTTCCTCATTCATAGAAGTCTTTTGTTGTTTGACCACCCAGATTTGACCTATTAAAACATTCCTTTTATAAAATCTTGATTCATTTTGAATATTTTGATTTGGAACAACTTTTGGTTTCCAAAACTTGTTTGATTTTGTCATGTCAACCATTGTTTTCCAACTCTGTGTTGTTCTAAATCTAGGTGTCACTGGTTTCCAAGTTTGTTGTGATTCAGCCTTTGATTTTTTCGGCTTCCAAGTTTGTTTTGATTCTAACTTGATTGACTTTTGATTCACAACATCAGACTTCTTTTTCTCAACATCAACAGGTTTCAGATTTGGACACTTGCGACCAAGATGTCCAGTTTGGTCACATTTAAAACATATTCTTTTTAAAACATCTTCGACATGTTGTTGTTGCTTTTTCTAAGCATAAAACTCTTCATTAAACTGTCGTCTAATTGGAGTTCTTTCTCTTCCTCAGAACTTGTTCCGTGAATAAAGTTCGTCTTTTTCCTGAGAATTTGTCTTTTTATATCATTTCTTTTGATTTTATTTCATTTTGTAACCCAACCCAGCCTTCATGTTTTTCTTTTTGTAACTAGGTTTGCTATAAAAAGTTTGTTAGTGCATATGTCTGTTGACTTCGTCTTGTATCGAGTCTTGTAATATAATAGAAAGACCAGGACACGTTGTACGAGAGAAACGGGAAACATGCCTGAACCAGCAGGTTCATGCGACCTGGCAGGTTCATGCGACCTGGCCAGTTCGTGGAACCTGGCCAGTTCGTGCGACCTGGCAAGTCTAGTTCATGCGACCTGGGATTCCTATAAATATGAGGTCTTGTGTCTTCATTTGTAACTTCTGATTCCGGTAGCGAAGCTCTGCCGAAGTGTCGCCAGCTCATGTAAATAGTTTCAAATCAATACAAACGACAGTTAAAGTGATTCTAAGTGCAAATCAAGCTGCTATAACATCGATACGTCTGATTCTGCCTTTCGTATTGATCGAGAATTCTTCTGATTGACTCGTTTGATCGATTCACCGATCCTACAAGTGGTATCAGAGCTCAAGAGGAAGAGTTCTTACCATTTCAGCTTGATTTCTTCAAAAACAACTTCTTTCTACTCATTTTCTACACTTTTTCTTCAAAATCAGAAAGTTTTCACGGTTAAAATGATCTGAATTTCACATATAACATGTAAAACTGAGTTTTAATCAATCCTTGAACAAATCAGAGCCTAATTCAACCTAAAACTTGATAAAAATTGACAAAAACATATCAAATCGTTCGAAATGTATCAGTTCGCGTGAAAAAATCATCAGATCGCACGGTGTGAGAACCCAGATCGTTTGAGATATAACCAGGTCGTTTGAAGTTGAACTCAGGTCGCACGGATTGAACTCAGGTCGCATGATTTGATCCAGGTCGCTTGAAATCTCACCAGATCGTTCGAATTAGGTCCAGATCGTTTGGAATAGGTTCAGGTCGTACGAGTTGAAAGCATTCAGGTCGTACGAGGAGGGTTAAGAACATTCAGGTCGTTTGAAATTATACCAGATCGTTTGAACTTTGTGTTTTTGTGAATCTTTTCATCGAAACATGGAAAACGAGTTTTACAACGCATTTGCTACTCCGATCACTATGGCTCGGAACGTGAACTTAGAGAATGAAATGGGCACCATGCAAAAAACCGCCTAAGCTCATGAGTATCGAAGAGTATAGTGGATGGGAGGAACGTTTTGAAAATTGGGTTCAAGCGAATCACTTAGAAGCATGGGAATGTGTTGAAGAACGATATGTTAGATCGATTGATGAATACGGAGAGATTGTTGCTATTAAAGATTTAGATGATAAAGAGAGAAAGAAATACAAAAGTGAAAAAATGATGATCAGTATATTGCAACAAGCCATTAAGGAAGAAATCTTGATCTTATTGAAACACAACGGAAGTGCACACTCAATGTGGAAGGCACTAAAAACGAAGTTTGTTGGAAGTTTAAACATGATCAAGAACAAAAAATCGCTTTTGAAGAAAGAATTTGATCTATTTCATGGATTAAAAACTGAAAACACCAAAATGATTATTGAAAGATATTGCAATTTGGTGGTTAACATGAAGCGATTGGATATCAAGAAAGATAGAGAAGAGTGGGTTGAAAAATTGGCCGATGCGTTACCACAAGATGTTTGGGGCACGTATCTTATGATTTTGAAGAATAATGGTGAATTTGCGAATCTATCACTGAGCAAGTTTATTGAAAAACTCGAAGTTCAAGAGATGGAACAACGGAAGATGGCGAAAATGAAGAATTCTAATGGTGAACAGGACATTGGTCTATACTACAAAGGAAGTACGATTGATAAGACCAACATTGCACCAAAGATGGAAACTGCATTTAACGCAAACAGTTCTTCTGGAGGGTCATCTCAAGAATCAAACAACAATCATAGATTCTCTTCATATCCATCATTTGATCCAAATTTTTCAGCAACCAATAATGGCCAAGTACTACAATGCAACATTGCATTACATCTTCAGAATGGTCAGAATTTCTTAGAAGAGGTTGCCAAAGGTCATATGTCTTTATTGGTGACCGTATTAGAGTCTTATGAAAGTTTGGTAGCCGGAAGGATTGGTAATCCAATGTTGACCAAAGAAGATTATGATCAGAATGATGCTGAAGAGATGGAACTAATGGATATAAAGTGGTGTATGGCTAGTGTGTTGAGAAGAGCTGAGAAGTTTAAACAGATCACTAGAAGAGATGATTTTCGTGATGCTGGAACTTCACCTTTAGGTTTTGATAAATCTAAAGTTACTTGTTTTCGTTGCAGGGAGAAGGGACACTTTAAGCGAGAATGCATAAATTGCGAAGCAAGTGGAGCTCAAAATCCATTCGGCAACAATGATTATCATTGAAAAGCAATTTATCATCAAATTGCTCTACAGCCGCATCAACAACAATCGCCACAAACTTCACATGCTAGGAAGGATCTAATTGAAGAGCCATCAAAGAAAGCTTATCTAGTTCATCAAGAAGATGAAAGAATTCCAGAAGGTTTTAACTGGGATCATTATAATCCTAACAGAACTTCAGATTCTAAAGCATTTGTTGCTCAAATTTTTGAAGATTTAACTACTGAAGATGAAATGGCGTATGCTTACTACGAATCTCAGCAATTCAGTCCTAAAAAGAAAGAAGAAGAACTAGTTTCAACAGAAGAGGCTTCAGAAAAAGCACCAATCTTTGATCACTCATCAGATGAAGAGAGTGATGATGACAGTAAAGAAATTCGAAAACTTGAATATTATAAAAGAGAATTTTCACCTGATAGGTATAATTTGTATTTTGCAGGTAAAATGGAAGAGATCAAAGAAAGACAAGCTGCGAAAAAGAAGAATCATAAGGCAACAACTGATGAAGAAAAGGTCAAACCCAAGGAAAATGTTCGAGTAGTAAAGAAGCAGGTTAAAGAAATTCCAGCTATCAAGGTTGAGAAGGAAGCAGATACTGAAAAGATATATGAGAAGTGTGAAAATTGTGATACTGTGAAAAGGCACAACAACAAATTGATTCATAACATGAACAGGCTAAAAGAATCTTATGATGTTTTAAACAAAGCTATGAATCAATATAGCAAGTCAAGCAATGAACAAGAGATAGCTATGAAGACACTCAATGGAGCGTTTATGACGAAGCAGAAAATCATCAATCAGTACATTGAGAAATGTGCTGAATTTGAACAAAAATTGGAAACTCAGAGGATAGAAACTGAGAGGGTAAACAGGTTATTGAAAAGTTATTCATGTGCTTCTTACGTGATTGACAGGATTTACCCTACAGTAGAAGGAATGGAAGCATTTGAAGAAAAAAAGTCAGAAGATACGGATACTGGTAAGAAACAAAGTGCAAATTATAACAAGAGTCCACCTCCGCTTGAAGAAGGATATTCTCCACGAAATCCTAATTCAGAAAGAGTCAAAAAGACAACCAATTTAAAGTGGGAATCTGAACCTTCAGATGGATTGCCAGATAATATTGACATCACATTCACTGCATCTGACACTGATCAACAATCTGAGTTGATTAAGAAAGTGGTGGATCATGTGTTAGATAAAGATGAAACCGAGGAGTCAAAGTCAAAGTCTGACATTTCAAGTCCAACAGTTGAAAAGGGCAAAAGGGTTTACAATAAAGATTTTCTGATATCAAAAAATAATTTGAATGACGAAACATTCAAAGTAGCATATACTTTGAATGACTCCGACAAATTATATTCTGATGAAGAATTTCCAATAAGAGGTGTTAAAACTGAAATTATTAAAAAGGTTTTCAAATTAACAGAAATTAATATTTCTGAAATAAAAGATAAAAATCTTTCTAAAAAAACCTAAACAATAAACTTCAAGAGTTCAACAAAGGTTAAACAAGAAAAAAGGTTTTGATCCAAATCACCATAAGAAACCAAATCACAAAAATAATTTCAAAAAGAAAGGATTAGGTTTTATTCCAAAAGAAAATGAAAAATATGTTAAAGATTTTAAATCGAAAGTTGTTTTTGTATCAGGAACATCTTCTGAAGAAGAAAAAGAGAATTTGTTCAGAAAGCAGACGAACAAAGAATTCCTTGCTAAGAAGCAAGAGGGAATGAAGAACGATGTTGCTCAGAAGAAGGAAATGAGAACCTGTTATCAATGTAAAAAAGTTGGGCACATTGCATGGAATTGTCCAAAGGCAACCCAAACAAAACAGGGAGTCTCTGAAAACTTGAAAGAAAAGTTGGTTGATAATGAACCACCAACTGAACAATTTAAAGTGTTCAAAAATTCAAAATTTGAGGTTGGTGAGAGTTCAAAACGTTTTTACAAAAGAAGAGTGAATCTGAACAACCACAAGTGGGTTGTTAAGAAATCAGAAGCACTTTCTGGCGATGAATCTGACTCGTCAAAGTCAGAGGAGCCACCAGTTGAGCTAAAACGTGATAATTCCGTTCCGACGATGGATGATGCAAATTTTCCACCATTGTCAAACGAAAATTTAAAGCAAAAAATTGGCAAAGTTGAGATTTCAAATCAATTCTTTTCTGAAAAGAAAGAATTTGATGTTGAAAAAGCCTTTAACCCTAAAGTTCTAAATATTTTTGGAAAAATGGTTGACGGGAAGGTAAAAGGGGAAAAGGAATTCTATGAAAAGAATAAGAAAGGAAAGAAACCGAGTGATGATGACTCAGAATCACCCAAGGACCGTCAGGCTTGGGTGAATCTCTTTGATTAAAAAATCCTGACTTGCCGGAGCTTCCAAGTTGGTAATCGTGGAGCATGAATCGGCATCATTCTTGAAAAATGTTTGTGTGAAAAGTCTACAAGTGATAAAACAGTTTTACAAGTGGTTGAAAGAACAAAATGATGAATTAAACCCCATGATGTGTGAAATCAACAAAACTAATTTTCCGGAAAAACCATTTTGATTAAAACAAACTTAAGTGTTTTGAAATCATAATGGGAAAATAGTTTGTTGTCAGGGGGAGTTCTGATTGTTTATGTCAAGAGAATGGAGAATTGAAGCAATTCACATCAGTTTGTCATTTTATTTGTACAGTTTATTGATTTTACTTTCAAATTTTCCCGGAAAATCAAAAATTGAAACATATTTTTGATTTTAGGGGAGTAAAAAATTAAAAATTTTGAAAATTTGAAAAATCTAAAAACATGATAAAATCAAAAAACCAAAAACATCAAAAAATCAAAAATGAGTTTTGTTAAGAAAAAGAGGAAATGATAGTACATCAGTAGACGATCACAGCATGCTAAAGAATTGGAAAGTTAAATATGTGATAAACGGTCTCACTGATGATATGCCAGTAGGTTTTTACACGCTTAGTAGATTGTTTTCGAGATATAAACCTAAATATCAAATACTTACTTATCTCGTGGGGAACATCTCTCGGATATATAGGTAACCCCTGAAATCTTGTTTGAAGGGCTTTCTATTTCTGACATACTAGGTCTTTGTGCGTGATGATATCTGGGATATTATACCAGGACTTCTGATTTTGCGGTAGCAATAGCCTAGTCCTCGTATAATACTCTGCACTGCTTAATCATAAAGCCCACCCTCAGCATAAAAAATGATGAAACATTGAAAAATGCTAATCATGTGCTGTTGAAGAAAAGATCCCCAAACGAGACATACCTAAAGTCGAGCCATCATTTCTTTGTCTGAACGGAAGTTCTAACCTGAGTTCTCATGATCTCGCATTACCCATTTACAGATATCATTAGTGTACATTCACCTGTAAGACTGAATATAGGAGTCTGGATACGGGAGTATATTCTGAGGTGAGACACGCGAATAAGTTAAGTGCTTAAAACACTAATTCTCGTATCTCGAAAAAGTTGAACTTTGTGTGAAAATTTAAGTGGATCAGTATACTGACAATCTAAGTGAATCGTTTAGAACTTAAAGTCTAAAAAGGTCAATGGTGTTAGTGATTTGTCAAAAACTGATATGATCCTCTTATACAAACTCACAATAATATTGTATGTAAATATTTCTTTATAGCATTTTAACACACTGAAAATCTTAAAAAATCTAAAAAGAATGTGTTTTAGCATAAAATTTTGAAAAATCAAAAAGATTTTATTCCATCTTATTTTCGACAACTGATGTTGAAAAGCTGTTTTTCAAAATTCCGAGTGCTAAACATGATGATTTTACTGTTAGTAAATCAAGGTCATTAATTTGAACTTGATATAACTATTGTTGACGTTGAATGATATCTACAAATGATTTCTAAATTTGTTAAATCTTAATAATTGTGAAACTTATTTTTGGGTAGAGTTTTTACAGGTAAAAAGCTTTGAAAGAGCTAAGTTTCGACTCCTGAGGACTTTCCGCATAAGCATATGCAGATTAGAGCCAGGTTTCTGATCATGTTGCTATGGAGAGCCAGGAGACGCTCCTGAACCTGTGAAAGATGCAGATTGTGAATTCCAGACAGCGATCCCGGCTTATCGAAAGGGGGAGTCTGAAGACATAAGAGCCAGATTCAGTTATTGGAATAGCGTTCGAGATAGAAGCTGCTAATGCTGAAGAGTTTAAAGAATCAAGAGAATTTGAAGAGTCAGATTGAGATTATAGGAGAAGAAGATAGAGATTGATGAGGATGCTTACAGAGAAAGATACTTTGGAAAGAGCGAGAAGACCGATCATGACTGGAGACTCAATACACTGAAGATTCGTCATCATCCAAGGGGGAGTTTGTTGGTGCATATGTCTGTTGACTTCGTCTTGTATCGAGTCTTGTAATAGAATAGATAGACCAGGACACGTTGTACGAGAGAAACGGGAAACATGCCTGAACCAGCATGTCACGGCCCCCGGCCCGGTTTTACCCGGTCCAGGAGCCGCGGGACAGAAAAACCCATGGTAATTAATATGTTAGCAGCGGAATTTTAACAGGATCTTTTAAAACTTGAAATGCCCAATTATCTTATTTCATAATATGGGGATAACACCCGTAATTTACAATAAAGGTGATTTCACTGGGAAACCCTCCCCGTTTTACAAAAACATGTTTCTTTATTTTATTGAGCCACTTCTTCAAGCTTGTAGTGCTACACGGCACTTTTTCTGGATCACAGCAGATCTCCTGAAACATGTTTTAAAAAGGTTTTATCAGCAGGGAAATACTGGTGAGTCACTCAAGTTGCACAAAACGACACATTGTTATAATATACAGTATTAAGGGTGATTACATTGTTTCTATCAACCAATTACCCCAAATCGGTATTTGTCACTTGACTGTATCTGTGACTATGGCCAGATCACCCATTGGCTAACTCGTTGTCCAATGGTGACGGGTATCAAGTAATGTATACAAAACCCCACATACTGGCAGTAATTGAAGATTACAAAGACTTAATCCCTGTAATTATAACTTTGAAAACAAGTAGAGTTTTAAGAAAACAATTTGATAAAAAGAGAATGACTCACATTGCAAGTTTAGATGGGCAGCGTTTAGCCTACTGATTTAGCCTTGTTAACCTAATTCAAATAACAATGCACACGAAAACTAGGTCAGTAACTTAATACAACTTTTACGACAACTCACGAGATCAAAACCTTCACGACGAATGACAAAGTATAGCCCAATTACGGGCAGCACTTAAACATCCATCGGATTGGTTTTTATCAATCGGACATTGAATCGTAGCAGTGATCGAGTTATTACCCTGTTATCGCGGCAGAATTTCATGCTTGTGTGTGTTTTTTGGACTAAGCAGAGGATATCTCCGTGTACGAAACGAATTTGAACGTCGTAATAACAGTTTCATGCAAGTGCCAACCCCTGCTATTTATACTGAAAAACCGACCCTGTCGCGTGGCGCGACGACGCCCTTTTTAGGGTAGCGTAGCCACGTCTCCAATTAGCCTTGGTGAGTTGGCAGATCGATTAAATTCGTATTTTACAGTAAGTTATGAGGATAATCGTCAAGTAGGGGATACCCCCCTGAGTTTTAGGGGCCCTGATCCTAATTCCAACTGTTCTGAAAATTTTAAGGGTCATGCAATATTTCTTGGGGGTCTCAATTAGGGTTTCCTATTGGACATAATAAAATAAGAAATAGTAGTTTTAATGAAAGTTGTTACATCCTCCCCACCTTATATGTCACGGCCCCGCCCCGGTTTTACCCTGTCCCGGAGCTGCGGGACAGAAACCCGTGGTATTTATAAATTGAGTTGACAGCGGAAGATTTAACAGGATCTTTTAAAACTTGAAATGCCCGATTATTTTATTTCATAATTCGGGAAAAAACCCCGTAATTTACAATAGAGGAATTTCACAAGGAAATTCCCTGATTTACAAAACATGTTTATTTATTTAACTGAGCCACTACTTCAAGCTTTGTTAGTGCTCCGTAGCACTTTTCCTTGGTTCACAGTAGTCACCTGAAACATGTTTTAAAAATATTTTATCAGCGGGGAAATAATGGCGAGTCATTCAAATTTGATAAAACGACACCTAGTTATAAATTACAGCATAAGAGCGATTACAATGGCTTCTATCTTATTTTTATCTGGCGCCGTGTCACCTCCTGGTGACGATGGTCATACCACTATTGGGTCCTTTCACCCAAGTAGTGATGATTATCACTGTTAGGTCAATGAACCTAACAGTGAGAAATTAGTAATGTGCACAATTCCCCACTAGCCAGTGATTCAAGATAACCACGACTTAATCCCTGTAATTATAATTTTTGAAAATAATTGGAGTATTGTAAAACACTGTTAATAAAAAGAGAATGACTTACATTGCAGATTTAAACGGGCAGAGTTTTACCCTACTGATAAGCCTGATAACCTAATTTAAACAACATGCATACGAACCAGGTTAGTAACTAATACAACATTTACGATAACTCACGAGATTAAAACCCTCACAACGAATGACAAAGTGCAACACTTAAACATCCATCGAATTCATGACGAATGACAAAGTATAGCCCTAATTTGGGCAGCACTTAAACATCCATCGGATAGTTTCAATCGATCGAACATTGAATCGTAGCAGCGATCGAGTTAATACCCTGTATCGTAGCAGCGCCTTGCTATTTGGAAAGTGATTTTCGAGCAGTGGAACTTCGTTTTTGATTAAAATTTTCAACACAGATGAACAGGCCATGATCAGATCTATTTATAGCTGAAAAATGGGGTTTACGCGGCCCGCGTAAACCCTTATAAGAACTTACGCGGCCCGCGATGGCCACATAGACGTAGACTAGGGCATCCGTGTCACACCTAGGTCTGCCATGTGGCCTTAGCGCTTATCCGGAACAATGTTAAGTTGACGCGGCCCGCATAAGTGCCCTCTTGTGCTTTACGCGGCCCGCGAGAGGACCAAATTTCATGTTTTCTTGGTTATTCATGCACATTAGGGTTTCAAGGGTCCGGGTTTTCACTTACGAGTCGTTTAGGGACATTTTTGAAGGTCCTTACATCCTCCCCACCTTATTCAAAATCTCGTCCTCGAGATTGATTAAAATAAGTGAGGATACTTTTGCTTCATTTCCGATTCCAGCTCCCAGGTGTATTTGGGTCCTCTTTTTGACTCCCACTTGACTTTAACTAGTACCAATATTTTGTGCTTGAGAAACTTGATCTTTCGATCTTCTATTTGAAGTGGTTTTTCCACGAACTTCAATTTCTCATTTACCTCTATGTATTGGAGAAGTACTAACAATGATTCGTCAGATAAACACTTCTTGAGGTTGGATACATGAAATACGTCATGTACTCCAGCTAACTCTCCTGGTAGTTGTACGCGATAGGCGACTGGCCCTATTCGCTGTATTACTGGGAATGGTCCTACGTACCTTGGACTTAGCTTTCCTTTCTTACTGAACCGAACTACTCCTTTCCAAGGAGAAACTTTCAAGAGTACCTTGTCTCCAACTTGAAACTCTAGTGGCTTGCGTCGATTATCGGCATAACTCTTCTGGCGATCTCGAGCCGTTTTCAGTCTTTCCTTGATTTGAGTGATCTTGTCGGTGGTCTCTTGCACAATTTCAGGACCTGATAGTTGATTTTCTCCTATCTCTGCCCAAC
Organism: Helianthus tuberosus; assembly: GCA_030545235.1. Lineage (NCBI taxonomy): Eukaryota > Viridiplantae > Streptophyta > Magnoliopsida > Asterales > Asteraceae > Helianthus > Helianthus tuberosus. Next base: position 20,437,873 of record CM060420.1, on the reverse strand, counting down.
AGACTGGAGTCCTACATTTACGCCCATATAGTGCTTCGAATGGGGCAGCTTCAATGCTTGCATGATAACTATTATTATAGGAGAATTCGATTAAAGGTAGGTGGTCATCCCAGTTTCCACCAAAATCTATCACACATGCCCTAAGCATGTCCTCCAGGGTTTGGATCGTCCTTTCATTTTGTCCGTCTGTTTGAGGATGGTATGCAGTGCTTAAATTTAGTCGGGTTCCCATTGCTTCCTGGAAACTTGTCCAGAAATTGGAAGTGAAACGACTATCCCTGTCCGATACAATGGAGAGTGGGACTCCATGTAAGGATACTATCTCGTCTACATATAACTTTGCTAACCTTTCCATGCTAAAGGTTTCTTTCATGGGTAGAAAATGAGCTGATTTGGTTAATCGATCCACAATTACCCAAATCGCGTCATTACCTTTTCTGGTTTTGGGCAACTTAGTAACAAAATCCATTGTTATGAGCTCCCATTTCCATACAGGCATTTCTAATTGTTGGAGTAATCCTGAAGGTTTCTGGTGTTCTGCCTTAACTTGTGAACAAGTAAGACACTTAGAAACGTATCTAGCTGTCACGTTATTCCTAGTCGCAGTATGAAGCTCGGCCTTCCCTAGGCTTCAATGGGGAGAATTTCCATTATGGCTTCTTTGCTTGGCGACGTATTAAAATATATCCAAAATATATAAAATCGGAAGCAATATTTTACAGATTAGGGTTGAGAGTATTCCTATGTTAAGTCTAGACTCAGAAGGTCAAGGAATGTGCTACTGTGTCATTGAGATTAAACACAAAAATGCTAGTGTTTAATTCACTCAACGTTGGCTCTGATACCAACCTGTCACACCCCGATATTTCCACGTATTACCGGTGGGCCCGGTGGGGAGTATCGTGACGTAGTTGATATCATCATAGTCAAACAACACAATTTAAATGCACAGCGGAAGCAAAAGATAATTATATCACAACCGAATGAGAATATCAAAATATTACAAACGGTATGTAAAGGATCCACATGCGGATCAAATAAAAGAAAACTGTTCAACAGACTTCAGGCATCTAGAACTTGCACGATTCCCTATTAACGCCCTGAGCTCCCAGCCAATTACGTACAGTACCTGCCACTTAACCTTTTTGGAAAATACGTCAGTTTACACTGGTAAATACAATTAACTGACTCATTTTGAAAATGTTTAAGAAAAATTGATTTGAATGCACAAGGCACAAAACTTTTTATAACTTGGGACAATTTTATTAATAAAAATCTTGTATCCGATTTACATGTTTGTCCAACATTTAGGGCCGGTGATTATACAAACCGATCAAGATTAATCGACGCACCACAAATATAATCTCACAAGAAGACACCCTTACGAGTGAGTATATCTTTTACATACGCAACAGGAGGTGTTATGCCTACACCTTGTGCTTAAGTTGTGGCCATTCACTTTTTAAATGAGCCAAGGATATCCAGGACACGGTCATTAACCCCCAATGTTATTTGTTATCAATCAATACAGATTAAAACGGGATTATGCAATTTAATCATCTCCGATTAAAAGGTTTCTACACCCAACCAAGCGGTATTTTTATAATACTGTATCCCAAGCCCGTATAGGGAAAATAAGTTAAAAGTATTTACCTGAGCTAGCAGTGCAATTTATACTCAGCCGTATATCCTAATCAGCAAGCACAAGTACCTTTACTGGGGCTCTTAATCTGGAACGAAGGTTTTTAATAACTTATTAGATTCCTAACGGGTCTTAATTAAGCCTATGCTTAGACCAGATAGTTTTAAAGGAGGATACGGTTCAAAACGCATGATTAAGCGCAGACCGGATTAGAATGTGATTTAGACCCGAAAAGTACGAAGACTTGTATAATATGGGTAAACTAAACACATTCCGGATTTTGGAGTGAAAATGATAAGGTTTGACCCGTTTCGGTTAATTTATGCAAACTAGTTACATAAACCGTACCGAATGTGAAACATGCGTAACGGGTAACCATAAGAGTCATATACAGGTTTCCTAAGTTAATATGCCCTAAATATGTTGTGATATCAGTAGGATACCTTCCATTATGCCCAAAACGAATTTAAAACCAATTTATGCCCCGAAGGGGTATTTTGGTCATTTAAAAGGTTATAAAAGACGTTTAATATAAATCTGAGTTTCAGGTCTGATCTGATTTAATCAGTAAAAATACTTAATTTAATAAGTTATATCAGTAGGGTATTACACATATGTGAATTTTATCATTTATAACCAAACTATGCACCGAATGGGCATTTTGGTAATTTCACATAAGGTTTAAAGGTCAAATTTGGAAATCTGAGTTTAAAACTTTTGCTTACTGTTAAAGTATATAAATTTACTAAAAATATCAGTAAGTATTAGGCCTTATATATTTAAAATAGTTTTTATGCATACTATGCGCTTAAAACGCGTAAAAATGCGGTTTTAAGCGATTTCCTGGGTTTTAAAGGAAAGCTGATATTTTTACCATTCCATAAAGCTTAAAATACTTTATTTATCATATAAAATCAGTAGCAAAAGGTTTGGGGTCAAAATGTTTTGTAAAACTCAATTTATAAGCCAAAAGGGCAAAACTGGCAATTACCGAATCAAGCCTAGAACCCTATGTTATGCTCAGCCTAAAAATAAATAAAAATCTTCAAAAATCCCAAAATATTATTTTATATCAGTATGTAAAAAGTTTGGTATCAAAATTGGGTTTAGATAGGCTTTATGCTAATTACAACGTTTAATTAATAAAAAGCTTATCATTTACGCTAATGAGCATAACTCCTAATCTGGACCTCAAACTGATATCAAATTTTAGGGACAAGTTTATAAATCAGTAATAAAGATTATTGTCCTCTCACATTTTCAAATTTCTCGTTTTTGGGTCAAAAGGGCATAACGGTCAACATTTGACTAATGACTGGACTATTAGTGATTAATCACTAATTCAAACCTTAATTACGATAAGTTTGACTTTTGGCCATTAAACTAATCAAAACTGAAATTAGGAGGTTAAGGACACTTACAAATGGTCCTTAGTACTGAAAAGAACTCCAAGGAAGTTCCAAATGCTCACGATCCTCCAGAATTGAGAAGGTAGCAAGATGAGAATGAAATGAGCAATTTTTGAATGAAGAGAACACTTCTATTTATAGGTTTTGGATGGGGATTAGATCATGACAAGTGTTAGGAGAGACATCTAGGATCATTACAGGTGTAAAACCATCTTTCCCAAACCATCAAAGCCCCTAGAATCAAATATGTGAGACATAGAAGCAAAACCAAAGCTGGTTTTCAGTTTCTGGTACTGGGCATGGCTTACGGACCACAAGGGTCCAGCCATACGGTCCGTAAGGACCAGGCCAGCTCACCAGAACTTTCAAAAGTTGACATATTTGGCCCCTGCACTTGTTAATTGCCATTTCCGACACATCTAAGGCCCGGTAAACCATTTTTTAAAGCTCAACAATGATTCCTAAGCATAGGGAACATGAAATATGCTCAAAAATATGCCGGATGTCGGTTCGTTTGGTCGTACGGTCTCGTTGTTTGGCTAATTACGACGAAACATGGACGGACGCGAAAAACGATCCAAACGACGCGACGAATGGAATTTTATCAAGCCAAACACTAGAATAAAACATTTTAGTGCTTACATAAATTTTTGGGTGCCTGGGCATATTCAGAATGTGAGATATGCGCGAAAGTGCAAACTTGTGTACTTTTTGACACTTTTAGTCCCTGCATGACTTAAAAGTTTATTTTTGCGCACCAAACACCTCTAAGCCTATATCTAAGCTATATAAAGGATAATTAGGGTATGATTAACTCATGGTCATATTCTGGAAGGTCCGTTACCATACGAATCGGCATACTTTCGCAGTTTGACGCAATTAGTCCTTTAATTGCGCAAAGTAGTGCGAAACGTTGTTTAATGATATCCAAGCCTTCCATGGACCATAATGGGCATTCCCAAGCATATAATTAAATATTAATACACTCTCGATCGCTTAAATGGTCACCGAAAGGCGTAGATTCAAAAGTTGACGCTTTAGGTCCCTCTATTGCGTAAACTTGCGCATCTCATCATTTAATAGCATCGAAGCCTCATCTAATCCATATTAGGCATTCTTGAAAGTATTATTAAACATCACGATGCTTCGGGTTTGTTAAAAGGTCACTCAGAGGTAAGAATTAACATGTTGACGCTTTTAACCCTTTATTGCGCAAACTTTCAATTAATTACGCAAACGGCTACACTCGATCAACAAGTGGCTCATTTGTGAATATAAAACCATAAATGGTTATTTAGAAACTTATTTTAGGTATGTTAATACTTCCAGTCCTTTCATAATCAATGTTTTTCGATTTTTTGAAAAATTAGTCCCTTAAATTCAAGGTTTGACTTTATTAGGGTTTATTACACGTGTCAATACTTTATTGGACGTGATTTTACAAGGTGTTACATCCTCACCCCCTTAAAAGAAATCTCTACCTCGAGATTTGCTAAAATGATGGAAGTACTTTCTGACGTATCATGGACTTAACTTCCATAGTATATTCGGGCCTCTAAGGGTATCCCAGTTGACCTATACTATAGGTACATACTCTCTTTTGGAGCTTCTTAACCTGTCGATTCTTAGTCTATACAGGTTTCTCATCCAACCATAAAGTTTCATTAATCTTCCTATCATTACGTGATAATGTGTTTCGACTTATTGGTGAAACCTATCCTTAAATCATCAGTGTGGGTCGCATTGCGAGCTCCACTAAGCTCCTTATATAGGTTTTAGCTTGTAGGCTATTGACCTTTGTTGCATTCTATTTCCGAATGCTCCTATATATCCAGGACTTAACTTACCCTGCGAAATTTAAATTTAGCACACCCTTCTTAGAGCGATACTTTCGACTGAACCTTATTCCTTATTAAGGACTTAAGAAGGTTGCGACTTTTATCAATCCTCAATTTTTCTGCTGATTACTGGCAACTTTAAGATGATTATAAATTCGAATGATCTTATTTGTTGTTTCCAATGCAACTTGTAGATCCTGATAATTGGACTTACCACTCTATTGTTCTAACAATAGATGTTTAACATTCCATCTATACAAGGTCCCCAAATGAGTAGCCTTGATACTTACATAATAATTGTTATAGAAAAACTTATTTTATGGTGAGATGGTTATTCCAACCACTGCTTAAAACTAATCTTAAGGAATAGCTAATCCTTACAGCTAGTCGAATAAATCGACGATCCTGGGCAGTTGATGGTGATTCTTAATTGTTGCCTAAATAGGGTTGCGGTAATCAATGCGTAAGCAAAATGAACCGTCTTTCTTATTTAACAATATCAAACTCTCGGAATATTGAGTTAGGCTATATGAATCCTCTATTTTAAAACTTACTTAATCAGGGTTTCGATTATTCCATAATCAACATGGAGTTTTCACAATACTCCAGCCCACAGCGGGATGTTAATCTTAACTCTACTTGCCTCAGGAGGTAAACATGGTAATCTTTTGGAGTAGACAACCTAGATAGAAAGAAGGTTACAGAGATTTTTTTTCCAAATCTCAGGCTCCAGTTCATCTATCATTGCTTGTGTCAGATAAGGGACACATTTATGTTACGAGTCCACAGATTTCTCAATCAGAGACACTTACTTGAACAATCCCATTCTAGATATCTTCTTTGAATACCATTAGTTGACTTTAGTACCATATGATTATTGGAATATCTTTGTGGTTCCATGCATTAAACCTCCATACTGATCAGGCATGGAAGCAATCTATGGAACATATTAAGATACACCAATCCTCATATGGCGATTTTGTCATACCATTTGGTATTCGTAATCAATAGGGATCAAAGAGATATCAATTACATGTGAATGTACTTTATCTGGAGAGAGGGTACATTAGAATTTTATGACTGAAGATTTCTGACAGGAACAGAAGAAATGGTTCCTATGATTTTCGTCTGTAAGTTTTACCTTACACTTAATATCTAGGGTTCTTATGAAAGATTTTAAAAGTTTGCTATACTTATAGTTTATGAAGGATTTATTGGTACCTGAACCAAAACAAAACTCTTAGCATTTATATCACTGATAAATGTTAAGGAATGTACCTGATGCCATTATTTATGAACTAGCTCAGCCATTTTAGGCGCTTTCATTCTTAGGCTTTCCTTCCTTAGCCGCATTTCCTTTGACAGATTTAGGGCACGTAGTCTTGATGTGGCCTTTCTCATTACAGCCGAAGCAGACTGCATTCTTCATGTCCTTGCAGTCCAACGTTTTATGTCCCTTAGACCTGCAGATCCCACAATGTAGAGGTTGAGGCTCAAATCTGCATTTCCCGTAATGGCGCTTCTTGCAAGTCTTGCATACAGGTTTCTGGTTGGACTTTTGTTTGTTCTTTTTCTTAGAACTCTGGGAGTTATCTTCCCCCCTTTTCCTTTTTAGTTCGTCCTTTGCATTAGAGGCATGAACGAGATCCTTCTCGTGAGTAAGGAGGGGTAGTCTTGAATGAAATTTGGAGCAAGTAGCATTGGGCTCTTTGAACTTTTTCACAGCCTTCTTCATAGCTTATCCAACAGCTGCGTCTATCATAGTTTAAAGAACATCTTTGGAAATTCTAAGGTTTACAATTGTTTGCGTCGCATCATCAATGCCGCGATTGACTGTTGTCTTATCCGAGTTTGTCATACTCAAGATTTGGTTCCTATCACCAAATGAATCATTCACTTAGTTGCAATCCAACAACTGCTATTCATCACCCTGATGGCCTTAACATATACTAACCATGGTTTCATTAAATCATACAGGCCAATATAGCACTAACATTCTTAATGAACGTTATTTTTTTTAAATATATCAATATTACTTAGCCTAGGTCACAAAAGACCATCAATGGCATTTAAGGTTTGGACCTAGTCCATCACCTTTTTGACAGGGGATCAAAATGTCACATCTGTCTTTATTATATTGATGAATTTGGATAGCTTGAAAGCTTGTCATAAGGATATCAGAAAAGAATGATTCCTAATAGATATAAAATATCGATCTAAGGTTTGTTGGAGCATTCTCTAAAGTATCATCGGCCAATTTCTATCTCGCGTTAAATGACCGGAGTCCTAATCAGGCGGAGACAACAGTTCTCAACATTTATCGTTCATTATAGAATCATAGGTGCCAGCATCAAATAATTTTTTTTTGCATAAACTTCTTGATAAGGGAAGGTACCTGCTATATAGTTATCATTCTGCACCATCTCCTGGGCGTTCCTCTGGAAGACTCACGCGTTTGTTTCCCTGGCCTCTCCATGCTTCTTTATAAGTTTTGGGCAGTTGGTTTTGATGTGCCCTTCCTCGTTACAATTGTAACATGTTGCATTCTTCAACTCCTTGCAATCTAAAGTCTTGTGACCCTTGGTCTTGCAAATTCCACACAGTTTAGCACGTGGGTCAATTGTACATTTTCCAGAATGTTGCTTTCTGCAGTTACTGCATTTGGGTCTGTTATTAGACTGATTCGAGTTTTTCCTAAACTCGGAATCTTTCTTGTTTCTAATACTTCCCTTTTTCTTCTTGTTAGATAGATGAGAGTTCTCCTCCTCTCTTTCCCTTTTTCCTTCACCAGAAGTCTTAACAGACTTATTTCTGATTGCATCTAGGGTGAGAGATAAGGATAAGTCCACCACGGACCTATATGTGGTTGGCCTAGATGCTTTAACATTTCTTTTTATCTCTGGTGCTAGCCTAAAATAAAACGCGCTATGCGTTTAGGTTCAGGGGTGACTAAATAAGGAACTAGGCGGGACATAGTGTTAAAACTTGTCACGTATGCCTGGCAATCTAAATCCTTCATGACCAGAGTCAAGAAGTCTGATTCTATCTTTTCTACCTCATGCTAAGGGCAAAAATTTTCCTTGATTAATGCAACAAATTGATCCCAAGATAAGTTGTAGAGTAGGACCTTTCCCGTGGCTTGGAGCAATGATCTCCACCATGCCAACGCTTCTCCTTTGAATGATTGTGAAACAAATTTAACAACATCTTGTTCCACATAACCGCTGATGTCAACAACAGTGTCCATCTCATCGAGCCATGTCATGCAATCGATGGCCCCTTTTTTCTACTATAAAGTCTCTGGGCTTGCAGGATACAAAATATTTATATGAGCAGGTCTTAACTGGTGCTTCTTGATGAAGCACGACCTGTCTAGATGGAACACTCCTTTGATTTGACGAGTTATGAACATCGTCTTCCTTTGACTCATGTGATTTAGAAGGGGGCTTATTACGAGCCACATATAGAGTCTTAGAGTGGGTATCATTTGATTCATTATACTGTCTGTCGAGAGCTCGAGTCACAGCATTATCTATCAATGCCTGCAGTTCCGCTCTAGTTATATTAATTCTGGTAGTATCATTGTTCTCCTTCGGGTGGCTGTTGACCTCCTCTGATCCAGCCATGTAGCTTGATTGCTACATAAATATTGACAATGATTTATTCAAAGGTTATTATGGAATCCTCATTTTTTACGATTCATTAACCATGGTAATATAAACCATATGGGTTAATTTGTTAATTATATTAGTATTTTCATTATAATTTATCCTAGTATATAAAACATTAAGGATATTAAAGTGGCACAACAGGCCTTGTCACGAGGACAGTTTTGAATTTATAAGCCATGATCGTTTGGGATCGAGGCATTTAAGGTTTGAGCATAGTTGGTTACTTTTCTTGACAGAGAGTCGAAGACTACAACTGCCTTTTATCTTTTAGGACAATAGATATAGCCCGTGGGCATTTCCCTTCTGAGGGATGTTTATGATATGATCATCTTTTCAGATGCTATTAGTCGAGATTTTATGGATCATACCGACTATTATGCTTGGACATGGTCCAACATTTTTAGACAGGAGGTCAAAGACCACCACTGTCGTTGTCTTATCGGACAACAAGTTTAGCCCGTAGGCACTTCATCACTAACGGATGTTTAAAATATGATCATCTTATAGGATGATATAAGCCATGATTTCTAGATCATTAGGCCAAATCAGGAAATTTGACAAAATTCCAATATAGGGATGACTATTGTGATTTTCTCAGATCATTTTTGTCAAGAGTGCTAACACGTTCTTAGGTGTTAACAATATGATCATCTTTATTTGATGATTTAAGCCATGATTTCTAAATCACTAGGCTAGATAAGAAAATTGGAAGAATCCAATATAAGGATGACTGTTGTGATTTTCTCGAATCACATTTGTCAAGAGTGCTAACACATTCTTAGGTGTTAGCAAGGATCTGAATCTCTTGAATAGGTTTTACCATCTTGGCCATGTCTAAAATGACATGTAGGCTAGGTCCGTTTTACCTTTAAGATTCTTTTTAATATTAAGTGCAGAACAATCCTAAATTGAGATGTTAATAAGGATCTGAATCTAATTGAGGAACTAACATCTTGGCCCTGTCTTAAAATGACACGTGGCTAGGTCTTGTCCTTTTTAGATTTTGCCATTTTATTATAATGGTAGATCTTATAAAAGGAATGTCATTTTTCATATTTTATGTTCATATATAATGATGTATATAACATTTAGATAAAACATTCCAAGGATTTTTAAAAGAGGTTCAGAATTGCCCTAAACGGGATTGAAGGAATAATGTTGTCCTCGAAGGAACTGAAAGATAAATATGTCCTTATAAGGACTACTAAGGAAACGATCTTCAGCAAAAGGAGTTTCTTCTTCATTTTATTTCTGAATGCTTCCTCCTTGGTTGCACGTTAATCCTAGTCGTAGTACGAAGCTCGGCCTTCCCTAGGCTTCAATTGGGGAGAATTTCCATTATGGCTTCTTTGCTTCGTGACGTATTAAAATATATCCAAAATATATAAAATCGGAAGCAATATTTTACAGATTAGGGTTGAGAGTATTCCTATGTTAAGTCTAGACTCAGAAGGTCAAGGAATGCGCTACTGTGTCATTGAGATTAAACACAAAAAGGCTAGTGTTTAATTCACTCAACGTTGGCTTTGATACCAACCTGTCACACCCCGATATTTCCACGTATTACCGGTGGGCCCGGTGGGGAGTATCGTGACGTAGTTGATATCATCATAGTCAAACAACACAATTTAAATGCACAGCGGAAGCAAAATATAATTATATCACAACCGGGTGAGAATATCAAAATATTACAAACGGTATGTAAAGGATCCACAGGCGGATCAAATAAAAGAAAACTGTTCAACAGACTTCAGGCATCTAGAACTTGCAAGATTCCCTATTAACGCCCTGAGCTCCCAGCCAATTACGTACAGTACCTGCCACTTAACCTTTTTGGAAAATACGTCAGTTTACACTGGTAAATACAATTAACTGACTCATTTTGAAAATGTTTAAGAAAAATTGATTTGAATGCACAAGGCACAAAACTTTTTATAACTTGGGACAATTTTATTAATAAAAATCTTGTATCCGATTTACATGTTTGTCTAACATTTAGGGCCGGTGATTATACAAACCGATCAAGATTAATCGACGCACCACAAATATAATCTCACAAGAAGACACCCTTACGAGTGAGTATATCTTTTACATACGCAACAGGAGGTGTTATGCCTACACCTTGTGCTTAAGTTGTGGCCATTTACTTTTTAAATGAGCCAAGGATATCCAGGACACGGTCATTAACCCCCAATGTTATTTGTTATCAATCAATACAGATTAAAACGAGATTATGCAATTTAATCATCTCCGATTAAAAGGTTTCTACACCCGACCAAGCGGTATTTTTATAATACCGTATCCCAAGCCCGTATAGGGAAAATAAGTTAAAAGTATTTACCTGAGCTAGCAATGCAATTTATACTCAGCCGTATATCCTAATCAGCAAGCACAAGTACCTTTACTGGGGCTCTTAATCTGGAACAAAGGTTTTTAATAACCTATTTGTCACACCCCAACCGATGGCGGAGTCATCGGGGCGTGGCACTGAGCGAAACAGATTGTCCAGAAGTTTCCATAACAACTATCATTACCATTTAATTAAATAATACGTCCCATACCGTATCTCAAATAGTTAAATAGTTATTACAGACATAGCATCAAGACAAATATTCTGTTCCGACAACTCAGATTTAAACATAACAATTTATTCGTTGGTTTCTAGGACTCCAGTTTCTAGCTTCAAGTTCATCACAGCACAAAGAGCATAAAAGCAACCTAAGCACCTGTCACATACGTTAAAATAAAGTCAATACATAAAATGTAAAGGTGAGCATACAAGTTTGATAATAGCATATAGAGTTCGAATTCGTTTACGCATAACCAACACGTACACATAGTGAAATGAAGCACGTTAGTTATCGACATAGATCCATCGATACCAATGACTGCGGGATGACTGCCCGAGGCAGTTCGCAATACATGATTACCACCGTAATCCATGCAAGTAAAAGATCCTTAACAACCCCCGTATGAACGGGTGCTGAGTCCAAACTATAGTACTATCGTTGCTAAGGCAGGTAGACAGCATTCCATGTGTAAACATAACAAACAAGCATTCATAAGCCACGTATAACATGCATAAGCGGTTTAGCGTTAAAATAGCTTGAGTAGTGTGATTGTTGTAGTTTGAATATTCGTAACGTATGTAACACCCGAAAGTGCTAAAAGCGAAAAGGGTTCGAGTATACTCACAGCGATTATGGATTGAAGGGAGCGCTTTTCAGCGAGTACGGTTAGCCTGAATAGATTCGATAACGTAAGGATAAGTGGCGCGCAAATCAGTACAAGGTGAGAGTGGGTAGGATGACTGGTCGTGCGGATCTGTAATCCGTGCGAGTGGTAATCCGTCCGGATTAGTCGCTCGTGCAGATTGTTATCCGTGCGGACAAGTCATTCGTGCGAGTGGTGATCCGTCCGGATTAGTCACTCGTGCGGACTGTTATCCCTACGGACAAGTTATTCGTGCGGGCAAGTGATCCGTGCAGATTACACTTCGTCCGGACGAGTCACCCGTGCGGATAACATGTTCGTGCGGGTAACTATTCGAGTGGATTGTTTCTTCCTAAGTTAAGGATGTGTTTGTGTATGATGGCTTGTGCTTTGGAGTTTTCGTTGTAGCATTTAGAAATCATACAAGTATCTCTACCTTTCAAGCCGGTTGCGCGGATAACAATCCGTCCGGATGGTGATCCGTGCGGACACGTCTCTGAGGCTGAGTCACTTGATAAAGTTTGTGGAATCCGTCCGGATGGTAATCCGTGCGGATAATGGTAATCCATCCGGATAGTTGTTCGTGCGCACAGACAATTCGTCCGGATAGTCTGTCCGTGCGGACGACTTGTTCGTGCGGATGAACATTGTTTGAATTTATTCAAGGTCTTAGTATCTCATGATCCGAAGAGTAATCCATTCAGAGGTCGTCCGTCCGGATTGTCCATTCGTCGATACTCAAACCTTGCTTTTGAAAGTGGGTCCCAAGTGTAGTTCGTCCGGGTGACAACCCGTCTGAATCGTCTGTCCGTGCGGACCACTTGTCCGTGCGGACAACTTGTCCGTTCGAACAGTCTCTCGTCTGGCTGTTCCGTTCGTCTACTCTTGGTTTCTGTTGTCGTTTATCGAGACGTTCTGATTACGTGGCAACCACTTGGAATTGTATTCTTACTCGCATGACTAAGCCGGCCAGGAACCACCCTAACTCGACCTATCGGCGGCTCAGAACGGACATTCCGTCTTGTCTCGTAATCAGGTGTCTTGTGGGAAGAATCCAGATCTAGGACTAGTGCATCACTATTATCGAGTAGAAGACTAGAACCGATCAGATTCGTACCGATTCTAAGGGTAAAAGAAGGAGAAAACTTGAGTTTATTTCTTTCAACCCTTTTATCCTTTGAAAAGTTTAGATTTAGGTGATGTTGTTGTGAAATCTTATGGAAATCGTTCAGATCTGAGTTACTCTTGGTGGAATGGGGTCAAGCTTGAGTTCATGAGAACTTCATGATGATGTCACCCGAGAATACCTCAAATCTTGATGGTTTCATGGTTGAAAGTTGAGATTTAAAAGATGGAAAGGTGTAGAATTGTGTAGTGATCAAGAATGTACAAGAATTAATGCAAGATCTTACATGGATTGAGAGAAATCTGAGAAAAGGTGAAGAATGCGTGCGGTTCGGACGTCACTTGGCAAAAGTGGAAAATTTGGAGAGTGACTCGCGTATTTATAGGATGCCAAAAGGGGAAAGGGTAAATCGTGCGGATTGCACATTACCCGGATTGGTCATCCGTCCGGATTGGCAATCCGTGCGGATTGGCAATCCGTGCGGATTGGCAATCCGTGCGGATTGACCATCCGTTCGGATGTCGCCTGATTTGGTGCGTTCGGCGCGATGACGCTTCAGCTTCGGTTTTCGAGCGATTAGATAGGGTTTCCTAGTCAAATTACTTTTGGTCCCAACTACTTTGTTTACGACATGGTTCGATTTGGGGTTCGGGTTCGAGTTCGATTGTATTCGAGTTAGACTTCGAGTTTCGATTGAGTTCGCTTGATTATCCCAGCGTAACATAAAATAAACATGCACATGTAACACGTAAGGCACAAACACACGTGTAATCAACAAGTAAAATACATAGTTCGAGTTGCGATTCGGGGTCGATTCGTTTAGTATAGCTTGATTATTAGTTGACTAACTTTATCGCATTGTTACTTCCTATCTTTCACAGTCATAGGTCGATTTGAGTACGATTAACACGATTCGATTATTGCAAAGAACGACACTTACTCCACATAATATAAATAAAATAAAAACATTTCTACGAGTCAAGTCGCGCAAAATCGGTCGTTGACTTTGACCTTGACTTTGACTTTCACTCGTGAAAACACGGGGTGTTACAGCCTCCCCTTGTTTAGGGAATTTCGTCCCGAAATTAAGCTGGAAGCCGTAACAAGGTCGTGATTCACGTGTGGGAGTTCTTCGTTTGGACCGATTTGACTCGTGTAACGTGCGGAATCCGTGCACGATCGTGACCAAATACAATCACAACGGAGTCGAAACCGGGCCTACAAGGGGTATCTAAGCAGGTTCTCGATTGCGCTGATCAAACAACTAGATTCGTATAGGAATTGGTCAGATTCAGAGTCGATTTCACTCAGATTTGTCAAATTTCATCACTTTTTCATATTCATCACGTTTTTATCTGAAAATCGCCAAATTAAACGACTTTTTACGGATAAAAATTGCTGATTTTTGGATATGTTGTGCGAAATACATTGATCTACAAGCCTACAAAGTTTCAGATCTTAATTCGAAGCCGTTTGAGAGAAATCTGCGTTTTTGTGGTTCGCTTCTCTAATTAAACAACTGCGGGTACTTGGCCTTCATGTCGCTTTCGAGTTCCCAAGTAAACTCCGCGCCTCGCTTGCCTTCCCATCGGACCTTCACAATAGGAATGCGTGAGCGCCTGAGCTGCTTGGTTTGGCGATCCATGATTTCGACAGGCTTTTCCACGAAGTGTAATGTTTCGTTCACTTGTAGATCATCTAAAGAGACATGTAAGTCGTGGTCGGCGATGCACTTCCGAAGGTTTGACACATGGAAAGTCGGGTGGACATTGCTAAGTTCCTCCGGTAATTCGAGTCTGTAGGCGACTTTTCCGATCCTTTCCAGAATCTTAAAAGGTCCAACATATCGAGGCGCGAGTTTTCCCTTTTTGCCGAATCGGACTACACCCTTCCAAGGTGATACCTTTAGAAGTACGTAGTCACCAACGCCAAATTCCCGGGGCTTGCGCTTTTTATCGGCGTAAACTTTCTGTCTATCCTGAGCTTTCGCTAAGTTGTCTCGAATCTGGAAAATTTTGTCTGTCGTTTCTTGTAGCAGCTCCGGACCGGTTAGTTGCGAGTGACCGATCTCGTGCCACACAATAGGCGATCGACATCTTCTTCCATACAACGCCTCGAAAGGTGCCATCTGGATGCTAGCCTGGTAGCTGTTGTTATACGAGAATTCGACTAATGGCAGGTGTCTATCCCAATTACCACCGAAGTCTAGAACACACGAACGGAGCATGTCTTCAAGAGTACGAATCGTTCTTTCAGTCTGACCGTCGGTTTGTGGGTGGAACGCAGTACTTAGATTAAGCGTTGTACCGAGTGCCATTTGAAATGTTTCCCACAATCGTGAAGTAAACCGAGCATCACGATCAGAGATGATGTCACGCGGCGTCCCATGTCTGCAAATGATCTCGTCGGTGTAGATTCGGGCTAATCGTTCCACCTTGTAGTCTTCTCGTATTGGCAGAAAGTGAGCTGATTTAGTCAAACGGTCAACAACAACCCAAATGCTGTCGTGACCTGATGACGTGGTTGGAAGCTTGGTTACGAAATCCATGGCTATGCTCTCCCATTTCCACATTGGAATTGGTGGTTGTTCGAGCAAGCCAGAGGGTCTTTGATGTTCAGCCTTGATTCTAGCACAGGTTAAGCATTTCCCGATGTAAAGAGCGATATCCCTTTTCATACCCGGCCACCAGTACCTATAGCGAAGATCCTGGTACATCTTGTCAGCACCGGGATGGATAGAGTATCGGGATTTGTGGGCTTCGTCCATGATAATCTGTCGTAAATCGGTTCGCTTGGGAATCCAAATTCGGTCTAGAAAGTGGAATATCCCGTTCGATTTGCTCACAAGTTGGGCTCCATCGTGGTAGATTCGTTCTTTCTTCAAAGTGCGTTCGTTGAAACATGCATGCTGGGCGTCGCGGATGAGAGTTTCGAGGTTGTGCTGGGCTTGAACATTACGAGTGCTAAGCAGATAGCTCCGTCTGCTAAGTGCGTCGGCAACAACATTTTCCTTGCCTGGGTGATAACGAATCTCGCAGTCATAATCGTTGAGAAGTTCTACCCATCGGCGTTGACGCATGTTTAGTTCCTTCTGATTAAAGATGTGTTGTAGGCTCCTATGATCGGTGAAGATCGTACACTTAGTACCATACAGGTAGTGTCGCCAAATCTTTAATGCAGAAACAACCGCGCCTAGCTCGAGATCATGGGTTGTATAGTTCTTCTCGTGGATTTTGAGCTGACGAGATGCGTAAGCTATGACCATGTCCCGTTGCATGAGGACACAACCAAGACCAAGGTTAGAAGCATCACAGTAGACAATGAAATCGTTGTTTCCGTCGGGTAGTGTGAGAACAGGAGCATTGCAAAGCATATGTTTGAGGGTTTGAAAGGCAGACTCTTGCTTGGTTCCCCAAACAAAAGGCTGGTCCTTATGCGTGAGAGAGGTAAGTGGTACAGCAATCTTCGAGAATCCTTCGATAAATCATCGATAATAGCCCGCCAGCCCGAGAAAAGAGCGGACTTCGGACGGTTTCTTAGGTGTAACCCAGCTCTTAACAGCTTCAATCTTCGCAGGATCGACGTGAATACCCTGACTATTTACATTGTGACCCAGAAACTGAACCTCCCCCAACCAAAATTCGCACTTGGAGAATTTGGCGTAGAGTTGGTTCCCCTGGAGTAACTCGAGGACCAAACGTAGATGTTGCGCGTGTTCGGCTCTCGACTTGGAATAGATCAAGACGTCGTCGATGAATACGATGACGAAACGGTCGAGATATGGTTTACACACGCAATTCATCAGATCCATGAAAACTGCGGGTGCGTTTGTTAGGCCAAACGGCATGACAACGAATTCGTAATGGCCGTAACGAGTACGAAACGCGGTTTTGGGTATATCCTCCTCTTGTATACGCAGCTGATGATATCCGGAATGTAGATCGATCTTCGAGAAACACGTAGCGCCTTGTAGTTGGTCGAACAAATCGTCGATGCGGGGCAAAGGATAGCGGTTCTTGATAGTTAGCTTATTCAATTCCCGGTAGTCGATGCACATCCTGAACGACCCATCCTTCTTTTTGACGAAAAGGACTGGTGCGCCCCAAGGAGAGGTGCTCGGGCGAATGAAGCCTTTTTCAAGTAATTCCTGGAGTTGGGTTAAGAGTTCGCGCATTTCGGACGGCGCGAGTCGATAAGGAGCTCTGGCGGTAGGATTAGCTCCAGGAATGAGATCAATGCGAAAATCAATATCGCGTTTTGGAGGTAGTCCGGGAAGGTCCTCTGGAAAAACTTGAGGGAATTCCCGAACCACAGGAACGTCTTTTACTTCCTTCTTCTCTTTCTTTTCCTTCTCCGCTGCTACGACGTTAGCCAAGAAAGCCCTGTATTCCTTGCGGAGATACTTGTTAGCTTGTAGGCATGACATAAGCTTGAGCCCCTTTGCGGTAGTGTCGCCATAAACACACAATGAATCACCGTTTGCGAGCGAAAAACGAATCATCTTATCGAAGCACACAACTTCGGCATGGTTTTCTCGAAGAAAGTCCATGCCTACTATGATGTCAAAGCTTCCGAGTTGCATCGGAATGAGATCAATTGGGAAGATGTGATTGTTGAGCTCAAGAGTACAATCACGGATAACGGAGTTGACATCGACGGTTCTTCCGGTAGCGACTTCAACTTCGAATGCCAAGGAGAGTTTGGAACGCTTACGACTAAGGAGTTTCTCAAATTCGAACGACACAAAGCAATTATCCGCTCCAGTATCAAACAAACATGAAGCATAAATACCATTCACGAGGAACGTACCATTGACCACGATGTTGTCGGCCTGAGCTTGACGCACGTTGAGATTGAAAGTTCTGGCGCGTGCGGCCTGTTGTTGCTGCTGCTGTTGTTGTTACTGTGGTTGCTGCTGTTGCGGTTCTTGTTTCACTACCCTGTTCGGGCACATGTTGGCGAAATGATTTGGGTCGCCACACGTGAAGCAGGCTCTGGCCTTGACTGCGGGTGTCGGAGGAGCTTGTTGACCCTGTGGGGCAGTGAGTAGAGCTTGATTGGCAGGAGCTTGACGAATACGGCAGTTGGCAGTGAAGTGGCCGTACACGTTGCAATGAGCACAAAAGCGGCATTGAATAGCAGTCGGGTGGTGGTAGGTGCAAGTAGGGCAGAGCGGGTGCGGCCCAGTATATGCACGCTTCGCAGGCGGTGCATTGGCCACAGGCGCCGCTACTTGACGCTGTTGGGCAGGTAAAGCTTGAACCGGTGCAGCAGTGATCGCACAGTTCTTGTTGGTGGAGTTGTTCTTTCTCTTGTTCTTTCTCTTGCTACTTGATGAGGTAGGTTCAACAGTTGGTGTGGTAGCGGTAGCTTGATGCAGATGCTTGGAGGTTTTATCCCACACCCCAGCCTTAACCCTTTTGTCATTGATTTCAGCGGCTTGCAGATAGGTTTCCTCGATCGTGGTAGTCTTAGCCGCTTGCACGAAATCAGCAACGCAGTCGGGCAACGCTCGGATGTAATTTTTGATGGTCATCTCAGGAGTCTTGACCTGGTCAGGATAGATAATGCTGAGCTGCTTGAAGCGAGCAGTGAGACCAGCATTGTCTCCATCCTTCTGATGTATGTGCCATAATTCATCTTCGAGCTTTTGACGTTCGTGAGGAGGGCAGAATTCCTCTAGCATGACTTCCTTGAGTTCGTCCCATGACAGACTGTAAGCTGCATCATTCCCTCGCTTGTTCCTCCCGGCCGTCCACCAGTCTAGAGCACGGGACTGGAAGACGCCGGTAGCGTTCAGAGTTCGAAGGTCATCAGGGCAACCACTTTGTCGCAGGGTAACCTCGATAGAGTCAAACCAGTGGAATAGTGCAGTAGGACCTCCTTCGCCTGTGAATTCTTTTGGCCCACATGACTTGAATTGCTTAAAGCTGAAGGGTCTCGCGTTGGCTTTGGGAGCTTCGATTCTCGACTCCTCGGATGATTTGCTAGCATTCTCGTACGCATCACTCACGGCTTTAGCTACACTCTTCGCGATGATGGAAGCAAGGCGTCTGTCCCTCTTTTCTTGATGAGAGAGTGGATGACGAGATTCAGACGACATTGTCTACAATAGACATCGCCACGGAACTCAACACATGTATTCGAATCTCACCTCTCACGTCTACTACTACTAAAGCTCAGTAACACGTACCATGTAAACACATATAGTCACAAAATCACCGAATCACATAAAATCACATAAACACATAGAGCATATAGTCACAATATCCCTAAATACGTAAGCACAATAGCAAGAAACACATACTCCTTAGTCACTAGAGGTATATAGGAACATAAGAACATTCTGAATGCCTCTATTGTCGATTTGTTAACGATGTGCTGTGTGAGTAGCCAAGGCCAGAAGTATTAGATTGAAACCGGTAGTACCTCAAAAAGTTAATAAATAAGCACAAAACACATAATTCACATAAAAGCGATGAAAACTTGAAACACAATCTATCGAGGATAGATTGTCTGCGGCTAGTAGACTTCGACTAACCAAAGTGGTTCGACTATTCACAAGGATCCTGTGTGCACAATCACCTCCAGGACTATGCCTTTGCCTCGATTCTTGGGCGTTGGCGCAATTCCCATTGGTTATATTGTGTCTTCAGGCCGTTGGAGTCCATCGAAACTTTGGTGGGAGTTTTGTATAAAGGCAGGACAAGTCGTCAAGGTTAGGGTTTCACCCCTATCTTACAACTTCGTCCTTGTTCTTAATAAAAATTGAGGAGATTATTCATCAAAATATGGATTTCACTCCTAATTTGGTATGATTCTCCTCGTTTGTAGCTAAAATGCAAGCTGATTAGGCAACTTTAGTCGAGAGTTTGCGGTTTTCACACCTATTCTCGGCCTCATTACCCGTTCATAACTTGAAAATTTGAGTGCAGTGATAGAAAAGAGCGAGTGATAGTGGCGAGTTTATGCATACGCGTGAGCTGGTCTGTTGGTTCTTAACTATAGACTAGGTCTCTAAGACTTCGACCCGGACTAGGTCGAGTCTTGCCTAATTCCCTATAGTTATGGCTCTGATACCAATCTGTCACACCCCAACCGATGGCGGAGTCATCGGGGCGTGGCACTGAGCGAAACAGACTGTCCAGAAGTTTCCATAACAACTATCATTACCATTTAATTAAATAATACGTCCCATACCGTATCTCAAACAGTTAAATAGTTATTACAGACATAGCATCAAGACAAATATTCTGTTCCGACAACTCAGATTTAAACATAACAATTTATTCGTTGGTTTCTAGGACTCCAGTTTCTAGCTTCAAGTTCATCACAGCACAAAGAGCATAAAAGCAACCTAAGCACCTGTCACATACGTTAAAATAAAGTCAATACATAAAATGTAAAGGTGAGCATACAAGTTTGATAATAGCATATAGAGTTCGAATTCGTTTACGCATAACCAGCACGTACACATAGTGAAATGAAGCACGTTAGTTATCGACATAGATCCATCGATACCAATGACTGCGGGATGACTGCCCGAGGCAGTTCGCAATACATGATTACCACCGTAATCCATGCAAGTAAAAGATCCTTAACAACCCCCGTATGAACGGGTGCTGAGTCCAAACTATAGTACTATCGTTGCTAAGGCAGGTAGACAACATTCCATGTGTAAACATAACAAACAAGAATTCATAAGCCACGTATAACATGCATAAGCGGTTTAGCGTTAAAATAGCTTGAGTAGTGTGATTGTTGTAGTTTGAATATTCGTAACGTATGTAACACCCAAAAGTGCTAAAAGCGAAAAGGGTTCGAGTATACTCACAGCGATCATGGATTGAAGGGAGCGCTTTTCAGCGAGTACGGTTAGCCTGAATAGATTCGATAACGTAAGGATAAGTGGCGCGCAAATCAGTACAAGGTGAGAGTGGGTAGGGTGACTGGTCGTGCGGATCTGTAATCCGTGCGAGTGGTAATCCGTCCGGATTAGTCGCTCGTGCAGATTGTTATCCGTGCGGACAAGTCATTCGTGCGAGTGGTGATCCGTCCGGATTAGTCACTCGTGCGGATTGTTATCCGTGCGGACAAGTTATTCGTGCGGGCACGTGATCCGTGCGGATTACACTTCGTCCGGACGAGTCACCCGTGCGGATAACATGTTCGTGCGGGTAACTATTCGAGTGGATTGTTTCTTCCTAAGTTAAGGATGTGTTTGTGTATGATGGCTTGTGCTTTGGAGTTTTCGTTGTAGCATTTAGAAAGCATACAAGTATCTCTACCTTTCAAGCCGGTTGCGCGGATAACAATCCGTCCGGATGGTGATCCGTGCGGACACGTCTCTGAGGCTGAGTCACTTGATAAAGTTTGTGGACTCCGTCCGGATGGTAATCCGTGCGGATAATGGTAATCCGTCCGAATAGTTGTTCGTGCGGACAGACAATTCGTCCGGATAGTCTGTCCGTGCGGACGACTTATCCGTGCGGATGAACATTGTTTGAATTTATTCAAGGTCTTAGTATCTCATGATCCGAAGAGTAATCCATTCAGAGGTCGTCCGTCCGGATTGTCCATTCGTCGATACTCAAACCTTGCTTTTGAAAGTGGGTCCCAAGTGTAGTTCGTCCGGGTGACAACCCATCCGAATCGTCTGTCCGTGCGGACCACTTGTCCATGCGGACAACTTGTCCGTTCGGACAGTCTCTCGTCTGGCTGTTCTGTTCGTCTACTCTTGGTTTCTGTTATCATTTATCGAGACGTTCTGATTACGTGGCAACCACTTGGAATTGTATTCTTACTCGCATGACTAAGCCGGCCAGGAACCACCCTAACTCGACCTATCGGCGGCTCAGAATGGACATTCCGGCTTGTCTCGTAATCAGGTGTCTTGTGGGTAGAATCCAGATCTAGGACTAGTGCATCACTATTATCGAGTAGAAGACTAGAACCGATCATATTCGTACCGATTCTAAGGGTAAAAGAAGGAGAAAACTTGAGTTTATTTCTTTCAACCCTTTTATCCTTTGAAAAGTTTAGATTTAGGTGATGTTGTGAAATCTTATGGAAATCGTTCAGATCTGAGTTACTCTTGGTGGAATGGGGTCAAGCTTGAGTTCATGAGAACTTCATGATGACGTCACCCGAGAATACCTCAAATCTTGATGGTTTCACAGTTGAAAGTTGAGATTTGAAAGATGGAAAGGTGTAGAATTATGTAGTGATCAAGAATGTACAAGAATTAGTGCAAGATCTTACCTGGATTGAGAGAAATCTGAGAAAAGGTGAAGAATGCGTGCTGTTCAGACGTCACTTGCCAAAAGTGGAAAATTTGGAGAGTGACCCGTGTATTTATAGGATGCCAAAAGGGAAAAGGGTAACTCGTGCGGATTGCACGTTACCCGGATTGGGCTATCCGTCCGGATTGGTCATCCGTCCGGATTGGCAATCCGTGCGGATTGGCAATCCATGCGGATGTCGCCTGATTTGGTGCGTTCGGCGCGATGACGCTTCGGCTTCGGTTTTCGAGCGATTAGATAGGGTTTCCTAGTCAAATTACTTTTGGTCCCAACTACTTTGTTTACGACATGGTACGATTTGGGGTTCGGGTTCGAGTTCGATTGTATTCGAGTTAGAGTTTGAGTTTTGATTGAGTTCGCTTGATTATCCCAGCGTAACATAAAATAAACATGCACATGTAACACGTAACACGTAAGGCACACACACACACGTGTAATCAACAAGTAAAATACATAGTTCGAGTTGCGATTCGGGGTCGATTCGTTCAGTATTGCTTGATTATTAGTTGACTAACTTTATCGCATTGTTACTTCCTATCTTTCACAGTCGTAGGTCGATTTGAGTACGATTAACACGATTCGATTATTGCAAAGAACAACACTTACTCCACATAATATAAATAAAATAAAAACATTTCTACGAGTCAAGTCGCGCGAAATCGGTCGTTGACTTTTACCTTGACTTTGACTTTCACTCGTGAAAACACGGGGTGTTACACTATTAGATTCCTAACGGGTCTTAATTAAGCCTATGCTTAGACCGGTTAGTTTTAAAGGAGGATACGGTTCAAAACGCATGATTAAGCGCAGACCGGATTAGAATGTGATTTAGAACCGAAAAGTACGAAGACTTGTATAATATGGGTAAACTAAACACATTCTGGATT
The DNA here is from genome assembly GCA_030545235.1 of Helianthus tuberosus. Lineage (NCBI taxonomy): Eukaryota > Viridiplantae > Streptophyta > Magnoliopsida > Asterales > Asteraceae > Helianthus > Helianthus tuberosus. The sequence continues at coordinate 20,414,785 of CM060420.1, read as the reverse complement.
TTGGAGTGAAAATGATAAGGTTTAACCCGTTTCGGTTAATTTATGCAAACTAGTTACATAAACCGTACCGAACGTGAAACATGCGTAACGGGTAACCATAAGAATCATATACAGGTTTCCTAAGTTAATATGCCCTAAATATATTGTGATATCAGTAGGATACCTTCCATTATGCCCAAAACGAATTTAAAACAAATTTATGCCCCGAAGGGGTATTTTGGTCATTTAAAAGGTTATAAAAGAGGTTTAATATAAATCTGAGTTTCAGGTCTGATTTAATCAGTAAAAATACTTAATTTAATAAGTTATATTAGTAGGGTATTACACATATGTGAATTTTATCATTTATAACCAAACTATGCACCGAAGGGGCATTTTGGTAATTTCACATAAGGTTTATGTTTGTGCATACGTCTGTCAACTTCGTCTTGTATCGAGTATAATGTTAGAATTGTTAGATCAGGGCGCGTTTTACGAGAAATTAGGAGTTTTTAGGTTGTATTAAAGGTAATTTCGCTTGAAGTAAGTGATTTCGCTTGAATGAGACATTGACAGTTTCAAGCGAAATCAACATAAGTGATTTCGCTTGAACTGGATCTTATCATCTTCAAGCGAAATCAGGAGACCTATATATAGCCCTCAAGAGGATTCATTTGGAACGCTCATTGTTCCGGTACCGAACTGCTGCCGAAGCGTCGTTTGATCTGTAAACTGATTTTAATCAATATACAAGACGATTAATAGTGAAACAAGCTGTTTTTCACGTCTGTTTCTTAGTTTCCGCCTTTGAAACAGATTAGAGCTCTTCATATTTACTCATTTGTGTCACACCCCGACCACGTGGAACAACCAGACGTGGCGGAAACGTCGGGGAGTGTTGTAACAGAATTATTGTTTCATAACCATGGCATAAATAAATTCTGTTTTATTAAGTAAATGAACTCATTGTTTTAATACAATCAAATAAATACAACTATGATCTTCCAAGTTTTAAAGTCGCTAAGTCACGAGTCATGAACCTTGTAATTTGCTATGTCTTGTAAATCATTTGAAAAACGATAAGGTCCGATGATATGTATAAATAAGAGAATAATGTATGGTTAAATGAATAACCACGTAAAATGAGTTTGTATAATATAAGTTGTTTGTAAATTAATGTCTTGTGAAAAGTATGTTATTTGTATAAAATGTTATATGTCTCAAATTGAAATGATTCAGATAACGATACAATATGTAATACCATACAAACACTTATATATAGGAAGTACCAGCGGTGTATCCACCATGCTTGTATCATATTACACACGCCTCGTTACTTAATCACTTACTCTAACCAACCAACAATGTAAGATGTCTATGTTTAAACCAATTGCCAAACGTATTGAATAATGTGTCAAAATGTTTATGTCAAGATGTAAATCATGAATTGTATAACCAATGTCAATACTGTTTATGTGTCCAATGTAAATCATGTAATATGTAACCAAAATGATATGTATAAATAAATGTAAGGTTAAACGAATAACCTTATATTAGCATATTAAAAGTATACTTTGGATTTGTAAGTAACATATTAAACTATGTTTTGGTTTTGTAAATAACCTATCAAAATATGCTTTGGATGATTAACAAAATATATGTTGGTTTTGTACAATACCACACATGAGAGTATATCAAACTATACTTTAAAAGTGTGATTTAAGAATTCATTCAGACCTAGTGCATCAAAATACACCTTTGAGACTATAAGGATACTACAAAGGAAATCCCTATTTGGATGGAGAAACAAATTGGTTTCAGACATTCCATGTCAACAGGAATGGGGTGTCTAATCCTATAGCGCTATATCATACTAACAATCGGTCTGGTGAACATAAAATAAGTACAATTCAACATTTTATTTTATGTTCTTTGAGAAATCAGTGTTTAAACCATAGATAGTCATTTAGTTTGTCAAATGATAAGTAATAACATGTATAATCAATTATACTTTGAAATCATGAAAATAACAGATAGGTACACATGCTTCACCCCAAAACAGTTTGAAAACGGTAAAAGAGGGGAACTATGTACTCACATTGAGAGTGCTTAGGAGTCCTTGTGTAACAACCAAACAATGCTAGAGATCACGGATATCAAACGGCACCTATTATAGGTAACTATGTTAATAAACCGGACCTAAATCGGAGGATTTAGATAGAATGAGGGTTCGTAAACCAAACGAGTATGGAGACTCGTGTCATATGGTTTAACAAAGCCTACATACTATATGAAACCTATCCTAAGTGCTTTCGACCCATCGCGACCCATTTAGGTAGCTTATGCTAATTTAACGCGTCGTTCGCGTGAAACGCGTTCGGACCGTCTAACTAGTCCTATGACAAGTGTTATATGCCTAAACATGTTACATAATCAGTTATGTGACAAAAGTTTAGGTTACATATGCTTAATTACCAATTATACATGAAAAGGGTATTCTGGTAATTTACCTAAGGCATATAAACTACCTATCATACAACTACTCAAACGATGTGACCATAGGGTATAACCTCGGAAGGTTATTCCCTACCTACTATGGTCACCTAATGTGTTTGGTCGGATCCTAATGATCGACCAAATGGGTCAGGTTCGAAGGTATAAGCGATTTATTAGATCGCTTACCCTACGACCCTAGACAACGTGGTAATCAGTAGGCATAGTCCCAAGGGACTATAACCAACGTGATTACACTCACGTTGCGAAGTTCAAACGAACTTCGCATTGACCATAAACTGGTCAATGCAGAAAGTCAAAAAAAGTTTGACTTTCAGACTCGAAAAGACTCGAAAAGCAATAAAAGAACGAAAGAATACTTACGAAGGGTCCCCGAATGCTAATCTCGATCCAAGAATCTCAGGTATGAAACAATGGTTTCAACTTAGAGTTTCTAAGATCAAAATTCTAGTGGGTTTTGAAGTTGTGGGGTGGGGTATTTATAGTTTTCGGGTAACCGTTAAGATCGTTTGTCGAATATCGTGCCTTAATCGCATCCGTACAAGTGTCGGAACCTTATGGTAGCTAAAAAATGATCCTTATCAGCTGACTAAGCAATTGAGAATGTGTGGGTGTGGTTAAAACAGCTGGAACCTGCTGTTAAAAACACTGAATCTATTCTGATAGTCGGACACGGCCCGCTTCAGGATCAGACAAGTATAATGCGGGCCGCCTGGCCTGCCTGATCAGCCAACATGTTTCAGAAATGACAGTTTCAGTCCCTGCATGTGTTTAAGGCCATTCCCGACACTTCTAAGGCCCGTAAAGCCAACTTTAAGGCCCTAAAATGATGCCTAAACATTGTGGACATGAAACATGCTCAAAAAATATGTTGGATGTTGGTTCGTTTGGTCGTACGAACGCGATGTTCGCTTAATTACAACGGAATGCGCATAAGCGCGAAAAACGATCCAAAATGCGTGACGAATGGATTTTTCTTATGCCAAACACTAAAATAAAATATTTTAGTGCTTACATAAATTTTTGGATGTCCAGATGTATTCAGAACGTAAGTTATGCGCGAAAATGCAAACTTGTGCACTTTTTGACGCTTTTAGTCCCTGAATGACCCAAAAGTTTGTTTTAGCATACCGAACCCCTCAAAGCCTATTTCTAAGCTATGTGAAGGATATTTATGGTATGTTTAACTTATGGTCATGTTCCGGAATGTTTGTTATAGTTCAAATTGGCATACCTTCGCAGTTTGTCAAGTTTAGTCCCTGTAAGCGAATTAACTTGTTTTTGCCATACCAAAGCCTTCAAAACTTATTTCTAAGTTATGTAAAGGTTATTTAAGGTATGTTAAGCATATTTTACTATTCCGGAGTGTTCGTTGGATTAAACTGGTTATATTTACGCATCAGAGCGCGTATAACCCTCCAGAAAGCGATTTAAAGCTTAAAATCGAACAAGAGTTGATATGTGCAAACAATATACATATTTTTACAAATCCCAAGTATGAAATACAATATTTCATTGGTTTGGCATTTGTTTTGATGGTTGAAGTGACACAGGTGTCACAGTCTCCCCTACTTTAGGAAATTTCGTCCTGAAATTTAATTCTAAAGGAAACTTGTGAAGACAACTATGACGGTTTCGCCTTCTAATAGATCCATTGAACCCTTAAGTAAAACTCTGGGCCATGTTAGGATTCTTAGCGAATTTGTTAACCCTCAAAGTGAATTCCTTGTAGCAGTAAAACATGGAATTTTTGAACTATAGATAGAAGAAAGTTTCTTATGAAGACTTATCATAGGAAACTTGTTGTGTGATTGAAATCAGAATTGGGGAGTGTGAAAATAAATGACATTGGTCGAGGTCCAAGACTTCCCCCGTATCATTATTCTTGTCACTATAGGTCTTAACACATGACAAAACTTCTTGTGGTTTCTGTGCACTGAATTTCCATAATTATGTAGGCCTCCATAATTACGTAATTCCTTGCACAGTCCGCACAGTTCATTTCATAATGCGTAGAGGAAAAATCAATTGAATAAACACGAAGCGACCTGACTAGACCACCAAAGGATCTTTTCAACTAGATCAACGAACGATCTTTTTAACTAGATCAACACATGATCTTCTTAACTAAACCGTCGTACGATCTCCTTAAATAGACCACTTAAGGGATCTTTGTAATTATATCATCACATGATATTTTTAATCAGATTTTCAAAATCAATCTGTTTAACCAGACCATTCAAGAGGTCCAGTTTTTTTTTTTAATAGTACTTTAAAATCCAAGGGACTTGACTACAACGTAAAAGTCCTTTATGGATTTAAGATAGTAACTTTGGATATCCTACTATGAATCCTTCATATAAAATAGGGAAGATTCTATGAGGATTTGGATGGATCATATATAACCGCAAAGCATGTAAGAAAACACATAAGCACAAAATTAGTTAACTTGATTCTTTAATTTGTTATCTTAAGGTATGGATATTTAAAGCACACTAGGAATCCAATCCATGGATTTCATTTGGCACTTTAATGATTTTCAAGGATCCATCTATAAAGATAGAAGGATTTTCAATAAGGCTTTGTTTCTTAAAAGAAACTAGTGTTTAAGGTTCTTGGGGAGATCACAAGTGATCATAAAATGACAGAACCACACGATTAGTTTGTATTTGGGTTGACATCATAAGGTTGTATCAAACATTCACACAATCGTATCAGTTTTGCAAAAATAAAAACGACGAATTTTTATTTATATAACAACTGACTTGTCTTTAAACGTCAAAGATAACAACCAAGGGAAATAACAAAACACTAGTTGTTCACTGCCGCATCATTGTTCATGTTTGCCTCATTGATGTTAAACACTCGTCCACGCGCTGGAGGTATGTTAACAAGTCTTGGGCAATTGTTCCTGTAGTGGGTAAGGTCACCACAGTTATAACATGACCCCGGAGGGAACCGTGCTTGAACAGCAGCAGGGTTTGCAGCAGCTTGATTTGCATAACGACAAACATTGATCAAATGTCCCAACCGCCCAAAGTGGGTACATTTGTGACACTGCTCTTGCTCTAGATGATGACGGTTGCACTTGTTGCACAAAGGTGCGGTACCAACATAGTTTTGCCTTTTGCGAGGTTGTGCTGGCTGGTTTGGTGCAACCTGTTTGTCTTGAGCAGTTACAACGTAGTTTTGAGAGGCTTTGCGCTTCTTCTTCTTGGACACCTCAGCATGTTCTTCCTTTGGTTCAACTTGAGCAGTCTTGTCAGATGGTCTTGAGTCGCCCTTCCGAAACAGCTTACGCTTCCTGATGTGGGATTCAGTTAGAGTGGCAGACAATTCAATGGCTTGTCTGACAGTAGTAGGGTTGCTGCCAGTAACAATATCCTGAACTAGGTCAGGAAGACCATCAGTATATTTCTCGATCGCTTTATCCACAGGAGTAACCATAGCAGGGCACAAAAGGCTCAATTCTTCATAACGGTCAGTATAGGCTCGATGCTCGCCACTGTCTTGCTTCAAATCATCAAACTCCCTCTCCAAAGCTCGCAGTTCATGACGAGGGCAAAACTCCTTCATCATAAGAGCCCTAAGTTCAGCCCAAGTTTGGGCTAAAGCAATCTCAGCACCACGGTCTCTCATCACCCCGTTCCACCATGTAAGAGCTCTCTTCTGAAACACACTCGAAGAAAACTCGACCTTGCGATTTTCAGGACACTGAACGTGACGGAAAGTATTCTCAATGCTCTCGAACCATTGAAGAAGCCCAGTGGCTCCCTCAGAACCACTAAACTTGAGCGGTTTAGCTGAGTTAAAAATTTTGAAATTGCATGGAGCATTGTTGTTGTTGATGGCTTGCATCATTTGAGCATAAAGATTTGGGAAGGTAGCAGCCATTTGCTGCGCGATGATTTCCGCCAGTTCGGCATTTGCCATCTGATTGTCGCGTCGAGGAGGCATTCTAAAAGAGGAAACATGAAAGGAAACGAGTGAGAGAATTAGACGAAAAGAATGAGATGAAACAAATCTGATGAAAGCAAGGATAGTGGTTATTTGTTTGTTACTACAAAGCAACAAACGACCTCGGTGATAATCAAAGTAAATAGGTCAAAAATAATGTATCGCGAAGACATGCTCGCCTATAAGTGAACACTCATCCCAAGAATTCCCAGGTAAGCACAACTGGTCTCGCGTCTGATGAGATATATATGAAGTGCTTGCCTAGACAGAAAACCCAGAATACAGGCATTCACCCTTCCAGTTTGCACGTGTTCACATTATTTAAAACCCAAAACCTTGACGAGATTTTGAAAACTTAAAGGGGTTCAAAACCTTATAACAGAGGGTTCAAAACCTAGTAATCAATCATCCTAGAACAGATGATTAGTTTTCAAAGCGGTTTTGAAATTTATGTTCTTGTTGTGGTCGTCGCCTAAGGATAGGTGACGGTATTGTTTTATGACTAAACGCAAGTAAACTCGCGTTAGGGTCCTAAGAAGGTTATAGACTAGGTCAAAGTATTACTAATAACCTAATTCCCTATAACCATTGGCTCTGATACCAACTTTTCTGTCACACCCCGACCACGTGGAACAACCAGACGTGGCGGAAACGTCGGGGAGTGTTGTAACAGAATTATTGTTTCCTAACCATGGCATAAATAAATTCTGTTTTATTAAGTAAATGAACTCATTGTTTTAATACAATCAAATAAATACAACTATGATCTTCCAAGTTTTAAAGTCGCTAAGGCACGAGTCCATCCTAAATGTAGCATGTATCAACAATCATTGCAAAGCAGTACCTGAAACATGTGTAAAAATAGGTACGTCAGCATAAAAATGCCCGTGAGATACATAGGTTTTGTGAAAATAGGATTCATGACTTATGTTTGAGAAAATGTTTAGTCATGAACCTTGTAATTTGCTATGTCTTGTAAATCATTTGAAAAACGATAAGGTCCGATGATATGTATAAATAAGAGAATAATGTATGGTTAAATGAATAACCATGTAAAATGAGTTTGTATAATATAAGTTGTTTGTAAATTAATGTCTTGTGAAAAGTATGTTATTTGTATAAAATGTTATATGTCTCAAATTGAAATGATTCAGATAACGATACAATATGTAATACCATACAAACACTTATATATAGGAAGTACCAGCGGCGTATCCACCATGCTTGTATCATATTACACACGCCTCGTTACTTAATCACTTACTCTAACCAACCAACAATGTAAGATGTCTATGTTTAAACCAATTGCCAAACGTATTGAATAATGTGTCAAAATGTTTATGTCAAGATGTAAATCATGAATTGTATAACCAATGTCAATACTGTTTATGTGTCCAATGTAAATCATGTAATATGTAACCAAAATGATATGTATAAATAAATGTAAGGTTAAACGAATAACCTTATATTAGCATATTAAAAGTATACTTTGGATTTGTAAGTAACATATTAAACTATGTTTTGGTTTTGTAAATAACATATCAAAATATGCTTTGGATGATTAACAAAATATATGTTGGTTTTGTACAATACCACACATGAGAGTATATCAAACTATACTTTAAAAGTGTGATTAAAAATTGTTAGTGCATGGAATGTCTGTTGACTTCGTCTGCATTAGGTCTTGTGTCTAGATTGATTGAAAGAACACATAACAGGGTTTAATTAGGGTTTGTATGGTTTAATCTTGAAGATTTCGCTTGAAACATCTTCAAGCGAAATCAACACATGATGATTTCGCTTCAAGCATGCTCAAGCGAAATCATCAAGCCTATATATATGTGTGTTGTGTATTTCGCTTGAGAGACGAGGTCATTGTATGTGAGACGAAGTGCTGACGGATTTGTATCAGAAAACCTTGTACAAGCACTCAAATTAATCAGAAAAGAAAGATTAAAAGGATTAGAGCTGTTATGACTTTATGTGCATTGATTCCGCCTTTACACATGAAGATGAACTGCCTTTACTGACTTTTAGAGGTCGTACAACGGTCCAACAAAAATAAAAAGGCTTTATTAAAGAAATCATTTGATATGTTCACAGCTTTCGACCATGAAACAACAAAGGAGACTATTGATAGATACTGTCATTTGGTATTGGAAATGGGAAGAATGGACATTGAAAAGGATGATGAAGAATGGGTTGATAAACTTGCTGATGCATTACCACAACAAAAATGGGGAACTTATCTGATGATTGTGAAACACATGAGAAAGTATGAGAATATGAATTTGGCACAGTTCATTCAGAAAATTGAAGAGCATGAATTGGATATTCAGAAAACTGCTATCATGACAAATCCAAATGCTAAACAAGATGTTAGTTTGTATTACAGAGGGAACACGTTTGAAGCTACCCCAAGACCTAGCCCAAAGATTCAAACTGGTTTTAGTACTGACAGTTCGTCTGGAACAAAGGGTAGTAATGTGACCCAGAGTGGTGGATCTTTGCCCTCGTACTTAAGTTTTGATCCAAACGTTACAACATCAAGTCCTCAACAACAAAATTCGACAAATCTGCAGTGCAATGTTACTTTGAATATTCACAATGGTCAAAATTTGTCTCCAGAAATAGCCAAGCAACACATGGCATCACTCAATGCTATGTTGGAATCTTATGAAAATTTGATTGATGGCAAGATTGGAAATCCGATGCTTACAAAAGAAGATTATGGCCAAATTGATGCAGAGGAACTTGAGTTGATGGATGTGAAATGGTGTTTAGCTAGTGCTTGTAGGAGGCCAGAAAAGTTTCAACAAATTACTGGTAGAGATGAGTTTCGGGGATTGGATACTTCTCCTTTGGGTTTTGACAAATCGAAAGTCACTTGTTTTCGTTGCAAAGGAAAAGGTCATTTTAAACGAGAATGCAAAAACCAAGAAGCAACCGGGAATCAAGAAAAGAACAATTATTATCAGAAATTAATTTTTCATCAGATTACTCAACAGAAGGAACCACAAACTGCACATGCTCGGCCAATTGTGGATGACAAACGGAAAATGATAGAAGATGCAAATAAAAAAGCTTATTTTGGTATCATTGATCAAGATGATGAATTTGTTGCTGAAGGATTTAGCTGGGATAAATACATTCCAACCGGTTCAGGTTTTGTTGCTAGATTTCTGAATGAAGATGAGACTAGTAAGAAAAGAATCCCGATTTTTCCAGATCTTGGAAGTGATGTGGATACCGATGATGAGGAAGAACATCTCAACAAAGCTAGAAAAGGCATTGATCCTACTAGTTTTAATTTGTTTTTTGCAGATAAAATGGAGATGCTGTATCAGAAGAAGATTGCCAGATTGTTGAAAGAGCTGGAAGCAGCAAGAATGCTAGCTAATGAAAAGGCAAAGACAGAAGCTGTAGAAGCTAATATTGAACCAGCAACTGTGAAAATAGTAGAGAAAATCGTTGAAGTGGAGAAAGTGGTGGAAAAATTAGTTGAAGTCGAGAAAGTCATCGAAGTTGAGAAAGTTGTTGAAATAGAAAAGATTGTTGAAGTAGAGAAAGTTGTTGAAGTCGAAAAAGTAGTTGAAGTTGAAAAACTGGTCGAAGTTGAGAAAATCGTCAAGATAGAGAAAGGTGTTGAAGTTGAAAAGATAGTTTGTCACACCCTGGCTTTGCGGAAGCGTGGTTAATTTTGGTGTGACTTCTTAATACCATAGCTTAACCATAACAAAGCTATATGAAATAAAATCATGCAAGATCATCCATTTGATTAAGTTTTAAAACCAGAGTAACATACCATTGTCTTAGAGACTTACAACATCGTAACATAAAACATTGTCTTTAAAAAACATAACCATTAACATGAAATAAACGCAGTTTAAGATTTGTGACTCGTCCAGGAAAAAGTCACATTTCCTAAACCCGGATGACCTCAGAACCCATATGCAGCGGGAAAACATAACATACCGCGCCAGATCTTTAATTTCCTGAAATACATGTAAGTTGAAAAATCAACAATAATGTTGAGCGAGTTCATGTGTAAGTGAGTAAGTAAACCTTTGTGAGTATAAAAATAGTATTGGTATGTAGCAAATAAGGGAATTGAGATCACCAATGGTTTGCAAGGCCACTGATATATGTGAAGTGCAAATAGGGAGACTCAAACCTAGCAGATTTCGCCACGGCATTAGTATGTGGACAAAGTCACCCCAAGGTCCGTTTCTAGTTTGGCCTGGGGCTGGGCTCGCTACACCCAGATAGATCTACCGCTCCTGTCCCTCGGTCCCGTTATGAGGACTAATGGCCTCATATTGCTCCTACCCACTCACATGATCTAAGTAGTAAACCTCCTTACGCTAACCATACCATGTATAAAGTACTTGTAATCAAAGTAACATGTATTTCACCCCCGCAGTTAAGAAAACTGAAAACAGTTAGAGAAAAGGGGGACATGAACTCACAGTGGTGCGTCTCTACCAAGTATGACTCCAAATCGATCAGCTGTATGACGACCTACACGTGCTAACTCTATTAGACGGATGGCCGTGCCTTAGCTTTATGGTTTAAGTTTTTGGGAAATAGTTAGGCAACTATTTCGTGTTTACATTCTGTATACTTGGTAGTTATTCTCCTTCCCAAGGATGGGGGATTTAATACATATGTGTTCGTAACATTCAGATTTCACTATCAAGTCTCACTTAATATATTTTATTTCCAACTTCAAAACATAAATATTCTTCCCAAAAATATTATATTTTAATACATGTGATTTTCCCAAAATAATACTTAGTAATATTATTTTTACCCTAAAAATAATATTTATGTAGTTCACAAAATAATCATAAACACTTATACAAGTGATGTTGTGAAAAATATATACTAAATATATTTATGTATCACGTTTTATTTTGTGAAATCCCACCTCCGATGTTTTGTAAATATAGTCGTGGCGAAACTTATATTTTGAAAACAAGTCAAAATGTATTTCTAACACTTATAGTGAAAATATTTCTAAGTGTTAGGTTTTTGGAAAAATTTCGCCAGAGTTTCCTCTGTAACTGGAGGTGGCCACGCTTTCAAGCGTATCATTTTCTTTTATAAATCAAACCAACAATTTTTATCATTCATTCAAAACAATGTTCAAACCACAAACTAGTCAAAATATATATATAAATCGCATAAACTTCATGAACTTGTGATTTATTCAAACTATGAAGTAAATCCCATTACTTTTAGTGGATCTTTATATAAAATAATCCGATTTTGTGAAAACCTCGTTTTTATGGAAGTTCCGTCTTTACAACTTCTCGTCATCTCTTTTCAAAAATAGTTATTTTGTCGAAACTTTGTGTTACACAAGCGTTTACACTCTTGTGTGTTCTAAAAACCATTCGTGTTAGTGTAAGATCCATTTTTAGAAAACATGATTTCTTTGACGCTTGGTCCTTTGAAAATACCACTTGCAGATACGTAGATCTGCTAGTTTTAAACACTATTCCACAAGTAAAACATTTTTACACAAGTTCATGATTCGTGTGTGGTAGAGTTTCACCCTTTAACCCTTGTTCTATTCAAAACAACCTTATGTCATGATTCGTGATCATGACCAAACCGGGTTAAGTGATGATCCGAGCTACCACAACATAGATCGGGTCTCAATAATCACAAATTTCAATTACTACAACATTTACACAACTTATAAGCTTTTAACCACCATTTTAGTGTTTTAAGTAGACTTTAATGCACCATTTTGTAAGATTTCGAGTTTTAATCATTACACCACATATTAACCGCTTTAGATTAGTTCAAGATAGGGATTTAAACAACATACCACTAGCTCAAGGCTAGGGAAGAATCTATGCGAAAAACGCGTGGATAAAAGCAAGATAAAGTGGTCCTTCGCCTTTCGATTGCACCAAGCTTCCTAATATGCGACCCTTAACACTTGTAGATGCTTGGAACTTGCAAGATCAAACTCGAAAATGGGTGGGTGTGTGGGTGTGGGTTCGGCCGAGAGCCAAAGGGAGAGAGAGAGAGTAGTGTTCTTGTGTTGTTGTGACAAATGAACTTATGTGCATTCTCAAGTTACTTATAGACAATTGTGGGATTAATAACCAATGGATCACATGTCATTTAGATATTAGACATTGTGATTAAAATAATCAAAAGAAATCAAAGGGTGTCCCCTCTAGTTTGGGGCCGGTTAGCAGGGGGGGGTCTTGGTCCATTTCCAAGTATTAGTTAGTTACTAGTTAGGTTAAGTTAGTTAGTTAGGTACTTAACCTGGTTAGTAGTGTGTAGTATGTTATGACGGGTGTTAGGGTATTCAGGGACCCTAACTAGCTCAGAAAAAGATAAATAATGAAAATGACAATATTTTCATGTTTCGGGTATAGTCCGGTTGTTCGGTTGGATAGTAATTTGTTAAAGTGCTTAACAAAGCTTTAAAGTGTCGTTAATACCCTTTTTAGTGACACAACTCATTTCTGACACTTTGGAAAGTGTCTAGTAATATTTTTCTCAAGTTTTGGCACTTTATTAGTTAGCTAAAAGCTGAATTGTTATGTAAAGTGCTGAGTTTTGTACTTAGAGTACGTTTTAGGCACATCCAGTCATTGTGACTTATTCCTAGAGACGCAGTTCTACAACCCTTATGTCCCTACACTCACCACTAGTGTAGCAAAATATTTCAGGCTCTTACAGGCCTTAGAGGCAGTGTCTGCCTGATGCTGGCTTATCAGCATGTTCAATAGGTTATCCGTTATAGTGCTACTGTGCTTTTTGTGCATCATGTTTGTCACTAAGGTTCAGCATGTAAATAATGTAGTGACAGCAAGTAAAGTATGATGCAAGTAAGTACATGTATCAGTATTCAAGTAGCAGTTTATTCACAAGTTCAAGCAAGCACAGTAATTAAGCAATAATTAATTATTAATTAAGTCGTACGGATACCTGGTTTAGTGAGGGTTGTCACATAGTTGAGGTTGTTAAACCGTCTCTGAAATGTGAGGAATCTTGCAAACAGTGTGAAGTGAAAGACAAGAAGATTCTTGATCTGGAAGAGATGAAAGAGAATTTGCTGTCTTATGTGAAATATGTGAAAGAATCGTATGATGTTCTGAACAGAACAGTTGATAGTTTGAAAAAGACAAATTTAGAAGTTGAAACTGCTCAGATGAGAATGAATGGAACTTTAATGACAAAGCAAAAGGTCATCAATGAGTACATCGAAGACTGTGCTAAGCTGAAGAAGGAGTTGGAACTTGAGAAGATTGAGAGTGAAAGGATTAAACGATTGTTGTTGAGTTATACAACATGTGATTATTTGATTGATCGTGTTTATCCTACTGTTGCAGGTCTTGAGGCATTCATGGAGAAAAAGAATGAAGATACTGATACTGGTAAGAAACCAAGTGTCAAGTATAACAGATGTCCGCCCCCGTTCCATGAAAGTTATTCTCCCAGGAATCCTAACGAGGAGCGTCTAAAAAAGTCAGTCAACATCAAGTTAAAGTCTGAAATCATTGATGAATTACCAGACAATATTGATGTTACATTCACAGCGTTTGACACTGATCATGAGTCTGAGTTATTAAAAAGGGTGGTCGATCAGGTGTTGGATACGGATGAAGAGTCAAAACCGGAGTCTAAGTCTGAAAGTCCGAGTTCGTCAGAAAAGAGTCTGAGTTCACCGGTTAAAAGGGTTTACAATAAAGAATTCCTGTAATCAAAATCTAATTTGAATGATGGATCAATCAAAGTGGCTTATACTTTGAATGATTCAGACAAATTATATTCTGATGAGGAATTTCCAATAAGAAGTGTCAAAACTAAAATGATCAAACAGGTTTTCAAACTAACAGAAATTAATATTTCTGAAATAAAAGATTTAAATCTTAATGAAAAACCTAAAAAGTACACTTCAAAAGTTCAACACAGATTGAACAAGAAAAAGGGTTACGGTTCTGGCTCTGGTTATCGAAAGAAACCAAACCATAACGATAATTTCAAAAAGCAAGGTCTTGGTTTTAATTCTTCAGAAAATTATAAAAATGAGAAAAATTATAAACCAAAAACAACATTTGTTGCAGGTGGAAGTTCTGAAGATGAGCAGAAGAAACCATTCTGGAAACAATCAAATCAAGAGTTTCTTGCTCAAGTAAAGAAGAATGTGAAGAAATTTGCTCAGAGAGTTGATAGAAGAACCTGTTTCAAGTGTCAAAAGACTGGACACATTGCTTGGAATTGCCAAGAGTCCATTTATTCAAAATAGGGAGTATCTTCTAACGCAAGTTGGTGAAACTTCGAAACGATTTTATAAAAGACAAGTCGATTTGAGTAAACAAAGATGGATTGTGAAGTCTGTAAGTAGTTCTAACAATGAATCTGATTCCATAAAATCAGAGGAGTCATCTGTTGAGAAGAAGATTGAAAATTCCGTTTCAGAGGTGAATGATGAAAACTTTCCCAAGTTGTCAAAGGAAAATTTGAAGTTGAAAGTAGGGAAAACTGAGATTTCAGGTCAATTCTTTGCTGGTAACAAGGAATTTGATGCTGAAAAGGAGTTTAATGGCAAAGTTAAACATATTTTCGAGAAGATGGTTGACGGGAAGGTTAAAAATGCAAAAGATTTTTATAAATCAAAATGTTGGTGGGACAGATGTTTGCCACCAAAATCACCCAAGGCTGGTCAGGCTTGGGTGACAGCATTTTCACCATAAATTCCTGACTTGTCGGAGCTCTCAGGTTAGTAAGCGTGGAGCAGGAATCGGCATCATTCTTGAAATGTTTGTTTGGTAAATCTACATGTGATATCTTTATATTGTCATATTTTGATTTACAAGTGGTTATGATTGGTGAGTGAACCTGCAAGTGGTTGAAGAAGGTTTTCATCTACAAATGGTTAATCAAGGTCATTAAGTTGAACTTGATTGGACCATACTTACAAGTCGAATTTTGGAGAACAAAATGATGTGTAACAACCCTCGGTAAAACTAACACCCTCAGTATATTTTGTATACCCTATTATATCTTAAAATATTCCAATATGTCTCATATTACACCCCTTATGTGAAAACCGAGCCCGAAATACATTATAGTTTATAAAAATAAAATAAAAACCTGAATTATGAGATGAGGCGGGTCGCATAGGATCCCACCTCAAGCTCACGCGGGCCGCGCAGACTCATAAAACTCGGATATACCAGATGCCGACACGTGTCGACATCGTGGCAAGTCTACAAGCTGACCCAGCTAAGCTATTATGTTGACCGGTGTTGACGCGGGCCGCGTAAGGCTTAGCCTTACCTTACGCGAGCTGCCTGAGAGTCAATATCAGCAACTATATAAAGGAGGCCTCGGGTTTCAATTTCCGTCGTTCATTCTCAATTCTCAATCTCGAATTCTCTGTTATTAGGCATATTTTGCAAGTATTATACCCACTAATTAGCGAGGTTCTGCTTCGTTGTAAGTATTATAACCCCAGTTTCATAATAGTTACGCTGCCCGATTGATTTAGGGTTCCGTAACAACTGTCGTGGTTCTGCCCGACGTAGTTGTTGGAATGCCGTCTCGGGGAGGGTATCATTAATAATTTCAAAGGGTTATGATACTAACCAATGTACATTTGTATAAATTATAGATTATACCCAGGAAACACTTACAAGAAGCCTAAGATAGCAAAGTGAGTAATCTCCTTTTTGTTAACAGTTTTTATAAAACCTTAATTATTTTACAATATGATTAAGCGGTGATTGAGTCTTTGTAGTCTTCAATTACTGCCGGTATATTGGGGGTTTGTATACAAAATTTACTACACTGTGAGTAGTAAGTCGAGGATGACAGTACGTTACCATTGGGACAATGAGTTAGCCAATGTGTAATATGACCCACAAGTCAGTGGATTGATAGTACCAAATGGAGTAATTGTGTGGACATAAACATTGTAATCATCCTCGATACTGTTTTAATCAATAAAATGTTTCTTGATTAAACTGGGATTCACTCACCAGTATTTCCGACTGACAAATGTTTTTAAAACGCGTTTCAGGTAACCCAATGTGACAGCTAACTAGTAGAAAGCCAGCTGGAGAGCACTAAAGGCTTGGGGATAATGTGGCTATAAAAGTTACCTAATAAACGATGTTTTTAATTAAATAAGATAGGGTTTATCCCTATAAATGTATTGTAATAAGAAACTTGGATTTTATCCATGTGATTATTAATATAAAATATGGTGGTTTTACTCTGATAAACATTTCCTAACTACGGTCCTGATGAAAATTCCGATGCGAGATTAAATAACCTGATACCACCACAACTGAGATCGCGTCCGCCCGTTCCCGGGAATAAGGGATCGGGGGTTGCGACAGGAGGTGGTATCAGAGCCTAGCCACTGGTCTGAGCCAAAGAAGTGTTCTGCTGACATTTAAGTTTTAAATTTGTGTTAGGAAATAAATTACGGAAATACGTGTAATTATTTGTTATGTGTTATTTGACTATTTGTTAGTTTCCAGTATGAGTGATCAAGGACCATCAGACGTGAATCGTCAGTTAGCTGATTCACCTAAGAGTGAAGGTACATCATCACAGCCTGCCCTTTCAGGGTATTCTACTGATCAGGAGGAGGGAATATTTGCTTTTAGAGCCAAATCTGAAGAACCATTTCCTAATAAGAAACGAGGATGGTTCAGTAAAGAAGCTTTTGCTCGTAGGAAGAGAATGCGAAAATTGCAACAGTAAAGGGCTTTAGCAGCCATTAAGCGAGAAACAGAAGCCCATACTCAGGATATGCTTAATAGAAGCCTAGCTAATTTCCATATCCTAGCTACAACTGCTGCTGACCCAAGTCTGGAACAATTAGTAGCCCCACAACCACAAAACCCAGAACAACCCATGGAGATAGAAAATTAGGAAAACCAAGTAGAGATGCACGATTTTAATCCAGAAGAAATCCCTAGGGTGCCTGCACCGAATCCCCTAGACCCGAATTACGACCCCTGGTGGGACGACAATAGGGATTTTGTGCAACGTTACCCTATCCAGGAATATCCACCCATACAAAACATAGAAGCTTACCCAGGTATGGACCCTTTAGATCCCTATTACCATAATAACTATATTAGGGAGATATTAGAGGATCCTTACCAATTTCAGGAACTGTCACCCCCATATCAGGAAACTGCACCCCAGATTCCAAACCCAGTCCGAGAACCTGCACCCCCAATGAGTGCAGAAAACGTGCAAGAACTTAGGACTTTTGGGGAGGAAATTTTAGAAAGCTGTGAAAGAATGCGTCAGGTGGGAGAACGTCTCGTATGGAAATACGATGAACGTAATATGGATTTTTGGATAAATCCATATCCGTGAATGAAATGGAGGAAATGGTAGTAGTAATAATAAATAAATATAATTAAAAAAAATAATAATAAAAAATAAATAAAATATGTGTGTACGGATGCATAGTACTATTATTGTAATTTTTTTTTGTTGGTATTGTAATCTTTATTTCTGTATTAGTGTGTAATAGACGCATAGTATATGAAAATAGAGTACAAGTCGCAATGATCGACGGTTTTGGTTAAATT
Source organism: Helianthus tuberosus (assembly GCA_030545235.1). Taxonomy (NCBI): domain Eukaryota; kingdom Viridiplantae; phylum Streptophyta; class Magnoliopsida; order Asterales; family Asteraceae; genus Helianthus; species Helianthus tuberosus. The sequence continues at coordinate 20,396,741 of CM060420.1, read as the reverse complement.
TCGTGTTATGTGATTTACTATATTACCTATTATTTGTGATATTAATACGGGGTAAATGTTTAAAATTCAGATGGCCAACGAAGAAAATCAAGGAAATCTAAATAACGATAATCAGAGTAACATTAACGTGGTTAATGAAAACCCAAGCATCAATAACAATGGAAATCAGATGGATAATAGTGCTATCCAACATATAGTGGCACAAGGAATTATAGACGCAATGCCATTTATTCTTCAAACGGTTCAAGAAGCGAATAATAAAAGTAAACATAGCAGTAAGCGACCAATTGAACCAGAACATAGCATGAACAATGGACCTATTCTTCAAATGCCCATTCCCAAAAGAAGAAGAACCGTGCCTTACGGTTGTTCATACAAAGAATTCTAGTCCTGTAAACCAATAGAATTCTCGGGCAATGAAGAACCTATTGCAGCTCTACGCTGGATAGAAAAGACTGAGGCTGTTTTGAAAATAAGTAAATGTGCAGAAGAGGACAAAATAATGTTTGCTTCCAATTTATTTAAAAATGCAGCCTTAGAATGGTGGAACACTATCCTTCAATCTAGAGGAAGTGATAGGGTTTATAGTATGGATTGGAAAGAATTTAGGAATATGGTAGAAAGGAAATTCTGCCCTCCAAATGAAAAGGAGCAGATAGCAAACAAATTCCTAAACCTTAGGATGACTGGTGTGGATAGTAAGGGGTACACGAAGTTATTCTTTGAATATGCTAGAATAGTACCAACTCTTGCTTCACCAGAACCAGTGTTAATTTCCCGTTATATTTGGGGATTCATTGGAGAGATTAGACATGTAATCAAGGCAGCTAGACCTCAAACTATAGAAGAAACTGTAGAACTAGCCAATACCTTGACATATGAGTTAGTCCGTACTAGAGAAGAAGACCAGACGAGAAACCTAACCCAAAGGCTTACTCAAGAATTTCGTTCTGGAAATTTCAATCGTAGGAATATGGGTTCTACCTCTGCACCATATTGCAAAGTTTGCAAGAAAAAGCACTCGGGAAAATGCTCAAATCTCTGCAATTACTGCAAGATGCCAGGACACAAAGAAGAAAATTGCAAGAGGAAATCCAGTAATGGATTATGCTACAATTGTGGAGAAAAAGGTCATATCAGGCTAAACTGTCCAAAATTGGCCCCAGCTGCAAACAACAAGAATACTAAAAATGCTAGAGCATTTGTTCTAACTGCAGATGAAGCCAAGATGATCCCAGACGTTATAGCTGGTACGTTTTTAGTTAATGATATATTTGCTAAAGTATTATTTGACTCTGGTGCAAACCAAAGTTTTATTAATACTTCGTTTTGCAAAATTCTAACTCAGTCATTAACTAAACTACCACAAGAATGTCTAGTAGAGACAGCCAATGGAGAAACCGTTAGAATTTCTGAAATCTTGCAGGGAGCAAGTATAAAAATTTTAAATCAGAAATTTACTGCAAATCTTTATCCTATGAATCTGGCAGGATTCGATGTTGTTTTAGGAATGGATTGGTTAATAGCCAATAAAGCCAATATTTTGTGTGATCAAAAGTTAATTCAAGTAAATTCACAAAAAGGTAAAACGATCACAATTAAAGGAGATAAGTCGTTTAGATCCACTAAATTAATCTCTGTGATGAAAACTGCAAGTTGTATAAGAAAAGGTTCTATAGTGTATTTGATTTCTATAATCACTAACACTAAAGGAAAAGAACTAAAAGATATTCCAGTAGTATCTCAGTTTTCAGATGTCTTTCCAGAAGAATTACCAGGACTACCTCCAGACAGAGAAGTTGAATTCAGAATTCACTTGATACCAGGAACATCACCAATTGCCAAAGCACCTTATCGGTTGGCACCTGCTGAAATGTAGGAGCTAAAGAAACAATTAGATGAATTATTAGAGAAAGGATTCAAACAGCCAAGTTCGTCGCCATGGGGAGCGCCAATAATGTTCGTTAAAAAGAAGGACGGATCAATGCGTATGTGCATTGACTACCGTGAATTAAACAAGGTCACAATTAAGAATCGGTACCCATTACCAAGAATTGATGATCTATTTGATAAACTACAAGGAGCTCGATTCTTCTCTAAAATCGATTTAAGGTCGGGATATCATCAATTAAAGGTACATGAAGAGGACATTCCTAAAACCGCTTTTAGAACAAGGTATGGTCATTATGAATTTACTGTCATGCCATTTGGTTTAACCAATGCCCCAGCTGCATTTATGGACATGATGAACCGAATATGTAAGCCATATTTGGATAAATTCATAATTGTATTCATAGATGATATTCTAATTTATTCTAAGAATAAAGAAGATCATGCAATGCATTTGCAACCACTTTTAAGTCTATTAAGAAAGGAAAACCTTTATGCTATGTTTTCTAAGTGCGAATTTTGGTTAGAACAGGTACAATTCCTTGGACACCTAGTCAATCATGAAGGAATTCATGTAGATCCAACAAAGATTGAAGCAATTACTAAATGGAAAACCCCTGAATCACCAACTGAGGTTAGAAGTTTCTTAGGATTGGCCGGTTATTATAGAAGATTTATTCAAGATTTTTCTAGAATAGCCATTCCTTTAACTAAGTTAACCTGTAAATCTGTTAAGTTTGAATGGGGAGTAAAACAAGAAGAAGCCTTTAGAATTCTTAAGCAAAGATTGACCCATACACCCATATTAGCATTACCAGAAGGAACTAAAGACTTTATAGTCTACTGTGATGCTTCTAAATTAGGTTATGGATGTGTATTAATGCAACGTCATAAAGTTATAGCTTACGCATCTAGACAACTTAAGAGTCATGAAGAGAATTATTCAACCCATGATTTAGAGTTAGGAGCTATAATTTTTGCTCTTAAGATTTGGAGACATTACCTTTATGGTAGTAAGTTTACCATATTCACTGATCATAAGAGTTTAAGATATATCTTCAAGCAAAAGGAGTTGAATATGAGACAAAGACGCTGGATGGAGATGCTTAGTGATTATGATTGTGATATTCAGTATCATGAAGGAAAAGCAAATGTAGTGGCAGATGCTTTAAGTCAAAGGTATCATGAAAAGCCAAGAAGGGCACGTTCTCTTAAATTAAATCTACAAGTAGATTTAAATGATCAAATAAGAGAAGCACAAGAGTTAGTAATCAAGGAAGATACTGAAAAGTTAAAAGGTATGTTAAAAGAATTAAAACAAGGAACATATGGAATTTGGAAATTCCATGAAAAGAGAATGTGGATACCTAAATTAGGAAATTTACGCCATCGTATATTAGAAGAAGCTCATAAGTCCAAATATACGATGCATCCAGGAAGTGATAAAATGTACCAGGATTTAAGGAAAAATTTCTGGTGGATAGGAATGAAAAAGGATATAGCAGCTTATCTTTCTAAATGTTTAACTTGTTCACAAGTTAAAGCTGAACATCAGAAACCTTCAGGTTTGTTACAGCAATTAGAAATGCCAGTTTGGAAATGGGAATTAATAACCATGGATTTTGTTACTAAATTACCCAAAACTAAGAAAGGAAATGATACAATCTGGGTGATTGTAGATAGACTAACCAAGTCAGCTCATTTCTTACCAATGAAGGAAACAATTAGTATGGAACAATTATCTAAATTGTATGTAAATGAAATTGTTTCTTTACATGGCATTCCTTTATCAATTGTTTCTGATAGAGATAGTCGCTTTACATCTCATTTTTGGTCAAGTTTCCAAAAGGCAATGGGAACCAAGTTAAGATTAAGCATAGCTTATCATCCTCAAACAGATGGACAAAGTGAAAGAACAATTCAGACAATGGAGGACATGATTAGAGCTTGTGTAATTGACTTCGGAGGTAATTGGGACGATCACTTACCTTTAACAGAATTTTCTTATAATAATAGTTATCACACAAGTATCAATGCTGCACCATTTGAAGCACTTTATGGAAGAAAGTGTCGAACCCCAGTCTGTTGGGCAAAAATTGGGGAAAAGCAACTATCTGGACCTGAGATAGTGCAAGAAATAACTGACAAGATTATTCAAGTCAAGGAACGACTGAAAGCCGCACGTGATCGACAAAAGAGTTATGCCAATAACCGACGCAAGCCATTGGAGTTTCAGGTAGGAGATAAAGTATTGTTGAAAGTCTCTCCTTGGAAAGGAGTAGTAAGATTCATAAAAAGGGGAAAGCTAAGTCCTAGGTATGTTGGACCTTTTAAGATTATTAGAAAAATAGGACCTGTAGCCTATCAGCTACAACTGCCAGAAGAAATGGCAGGAATACATGATGTGATTCATGTATCAAATCTTAAAAAGTGTTTAGCTGATGAATCATTGATAGTACCTCTTTAAGGATATAGAGGTAAATGAACAACTCAAGTTTGTAGAAAGACCTCTACAAATTGAAGACAGAAAAGTCAAGAATCTAAAACACAAGAGACTAGTTCTAGTCAAAGTGAAGTGGGACTCCAAAAGAGGACCTGAGTATACATGGGAGCTCGAGTCAGAAATGCAAAAGAAATACCCGCATTTATTTCAATAGATCTCGAGGATGAGCTCTAAAACAAGGTGAGGAGAATGTAACAACCCTCGGTAAAACTAACACCCTCAGTATATTTTGTATACCCTATTATATCTTAAAATATTCCAATATGTCTCATATTACACCCCTTATGTGAAAACCGAGCCCGAAATACATTATAGTTTATAAAAATAAAATAAAAACCTGAATTACGAGATGAGGCGGGCCGCGTAGGATCCCACCTCAAGCTCACACGGGCCGCGCGGACTCATAAAACGCGGATATACCAGATGCCGACACGTGTCGACATCGTGGCAAGTCTACAAGCTGACCCAGCTAAGCTATTATGTTGACCGGTGTTGACGCGGGCCGCGTAAGGCTTAGCCTTACCTTACGCGGGCCGCCTGAGAGTCAATATCAGCAACTATATAAAGGAGGCCTCGGGTTTCAATTTCCGTCGCTCATTCTCAATTCTCAATCTCGAATTCTCTGTTATTAGGCATATTTTGCAAGTATTATACCCCCTAATTAGCGAGGTTCTACTCCGTTGTAAGTATTATAAGCCCAGTTTCATAATAGTTACGCTGCCCGATTGATTTAGGGTTCCGTAACAACTGTCGTGGTTCTGCCCGACGTAGTTGTTGGAATGCCGTCTCGGGGAGGGTATCATTAATAATTTCAAAGGGTTATGATACTAACCAATGTACATTTGTATAAATTATAGATTATACCCAGGAAACCCTTACAAGAAGCCTAAGATAGCAAAGTGAGTAATCTCCTTTTTGTTAACAGTTTTTATAAAACCTTAATTATTTTACAATATGATTAAGCGGTGATTGAGTCTGTGTAGTCTTCAATTACTGCCGGTATATTGGGGTTTTGTATACAAAATTTACTACACTGTGAGTAGTAAGTCGAGGATGACAGTACGTTACCATTGGGACAATGAGTTAGCCAATGTGTAATATGACCCACAAGTCAGTGGATTGATAGTACCAAATGGAGTAATTGTGTAGACATAAACATTGTAATCGTCCTCGATACTGTTTTAATCAATAAAATGTTTCTTGATTAAAATGGGATTCACTCACCAGTATTTCCGACTGACAAATGTTTTTAAAACGCGTTTCAGGAAACCCAATGTGACAGCCAACTAGTAGAAAGCCAGCTGGAGAGCACTAAAGGCTTGGGGATAATGTGGCTATAAAAGTTACCTAATAAACGATGTTTTTAATTAAATAAGATAGGGTTTATCCCTATAAATGTATTGTAATAAGAAACTTGGATTTTATCCATGTGATTATTAATATAAAATATGGTGGTTTTACTCTGATAAACATTTCCTAACTACGGTCCTGATGAAAATTCCGCTGCGAGATTAAATAACCTGATACCACCACAACTGAGATCGCGTCCGCCCGTTCTCGGGAATAAGGGATCGGGGGTTGCGACATGATGAATTTATCCCCTAACCTACAAGTGGTTTGAAAATCAACAAAACTAATTTTCTGGAAAAACCATTTGATTTAAACAAACTTAAGTGTTTTGAAATCACAATGGGAAAATAGTTTGTTGTGAGGGGGAGTTCTGATTATTTATGCCAAGTGGATGGCGAATTGAAGCGATTTGATATCGGTTGTCACTTTATTGTATAGTTTGTTTTCAAATTTCCTAAAATGTGTTTGCATTTTAGGGGGAGTAAAAAAATTTCAGAAAATCCAAAAACATCAGAAAATTTGAAAAAGGCAAAAACATGATAAAATCAAAAATGAGTTTTTGTTGTATAAAAGAGGAAATGATAGTACATCAGTGGACGATCACGGCATGCTAAAGAAATGGAAAGTTAAATAGTGATAAACGGTCTCACTGATGATATGCCAGTAGGTTTTTGCACGTTTAGTAGATTGTGACGAGATATAAACCTAAATTCAAACTTGCTTAATTCGTGGGTAACATCTCTCGGATATATGGGTAACCCTCGGAATCTTGTTTGAAGGACCCCTCTTTCTGAGATACTAGGTCTTTATGCTTAGTGATATCTGGGGTATTATCCCGGGACTTCTGATTTTGCGGAAGCAATGGCCTAGTCCCCGGAGAATACTTTACTGCTTGCTTGAAATATAGCACCGCCCTCAGCATAAAATGATGAGACAATAAAATTGCTAATCTATGTTGTTGTAAAAAAGATCCTCTAAAGGGGACCCACCAAAAGTCGAGCCGTCATCTCTCTACTGAACGGAAGTTCTGACCTGAGCTCTCACGGTTTCGCAATTTAACCCTTACAGATATCATCTAGGTATACTCACTTGTAAGACTGAATATTGGGATCTGGATACGGGAGTATATTCTGAGGTGGGACACGCGAATAAGTTTAAGTTTCTAAAACATTAATTTCGTATCTCGGAACAGTTGAACTTTGTGTGAGAATTTAAGTGGATCAGTATACTGACAATCTAAGTGAATCGTTTAGAACTTAAAATGTTTAAAGCTTAACGGTGTTGGTGATTTGTCTCAAAAACTGATATGATCCTCTTACGCAAACTCACAAAAATATTGTATGTAAATAGTTCTTTATTACATTTCATTTCTGTTATATCAAAAATTCAAAAAGATTTTCGGTGTGTTTTAGCATAAATTTTTAAAAAACCAAAAATATTTTAGACAACTGATGTTGAAAAGCTGATTTTCAAAATTCCGAGTGCTAAACATGACGAACAGGTTTGGGAAAGTTTGGTTGAAATTGTTTAAAATGATATTGATACACATACCAGTGGTTCATCAGAAATTTACATGATAAATCAGTATGTTTGAAACTTGAAAACAGTGTGATGTGTTTGTGTTTATAAGTGGTTAACAAAGTTTCTAAATTTGTTATATCTTATCTTTTATAGAACTTATGTTTTGGGTAGAGGATTTGCAGGAGAGCTTGGTTGTGATGCTTGAAACTGAAAATAGCCAGATTACGATCCCAGCACAAGTTGAGGGGGAGTCTGAATGACAAAGAGCCAGGTTCTGATCCTGAGATTGCTGATGATGATGAAATTAAGGAATCAATAGATCTGATCAAGAGAAATTGGAGAAAGACAAGAGCCAGATCAAGATTCTGGAAGCCCAAAGACTGATAAAGACTGAAGATGTTGAAGACTCGACACTTAAGACTCGTCAACATCCGAGGGGGAGTCTGTTGGTGCATACGTCTGTCAACTTCGTCTTGTATCGAGTCTAATGTTAGAATTGTTAGATCAGGGCGCGTTGTACGAGAAATTAGGAGTTTTTAGGTTGTATTAAAGGTAATTTCGCTTGAAGTAAGTGATTTCGCTTGAATGAGACATTGACAGTTTCAAGCGAAATCAACATAAGTGATTTCTCTTGAACTGGATCTTGTCATCTTCAAGCGAAATCAGGAGACCTATATATAGCCCTCAAGCGGATTCATTTGGAACGCTCATTGTTCCGGTATCGAACTACTGCCGAAGCGTCGTTTGATCTGTAAATTGATTTTAATCAATATACAAGACGATTAATAGTGAAACAAGCTGTTTTTCACATCTGTTTCTTAATTTTCGCCTCCGAAACAGATTAGAGCTCTTCCGATTGACTCATTTGGGTCACTACACGATCCTACAGTTTAAAGGTCAAATTTGGAAATCTGAGTTTAAAACTTTTGCTTACTGTTAAAGTATATAAATTTACTAAAAATATCAGTAAGTATCAGGCCTTATATATTTAAAATACTTTTTATGCATACTATGCACTTAAAACGCGTAAAAATGCGGTTTTAAGCGATTTTCGGGTTTTTAAAGGAAAGCTGATATTTTTACCATTCTAGAAAGCTTAAAATACTTTATTTATCATATAAAATCAGTAGCAAAAGGTTTGGGGTCAAAATATTTTGTAAAACTCAATTTATAAGCCAAAAGGGCAAAACCGGCAATTACCGAATCAAGCCTAGAACCCTATGTTATGCTCAGCCTAAAAATAAATAAAAATCTTCAAAAATACCAAAATATTATTTTATATCAGTAGGTAAAAAGTTTGGTATCAAAATTGGGTTTAGATAGGCTTTATGCTAATTACGCCGTTTAATTAATAAAAAGCTTATCATTTACGCTAATGAGCATAACTCCTAATCTAGACCTCAAACTGATGTCAAATTTTAGGGACAAGTTTATAAATTAGTAATAAAGATTATTGTCCTCTCACATTTTCAAATTTCTCGTTTTAGGGTCAAAAGGGCATAACGGTCAACATTTAGGCATATAACGGAAGGATGCATATGAATCGGATAACTAAGGATCCAAGTTGTATAACCTCAGAGGGTTATACTAACCTATAACATGATCCTAATGGAATCCTAAGGCATATCTAAACTAAGCTAAATCGGGTCAGAACTGAAAGTCAAAGCAATAGTCAACTTTTGCGACTTTCGGTTGCGAACCGACCCTAAACTTGAAATTGTTGGGTTGAACATGCTTAGACATGTTCTTATACTAATTACCAAGTTATACAAGTGTTAAAACAGGTCTCATAGTTTCTACATTGCTAATTATGAATTTATTTTCAAAATAGCTTTCTGTTGACTTTTTATTATTAGGTTTGACCCGACATTTAACCAAGCTAGAGTGATAATCAGTAGGTGCCCTCTTAGGGGTTTATTACCTACACAATTACCAACTTATAACTACTCTTAATTTGACTAATGACTGGACTATTAGTGATTAATCACTAAGTCAAACCTTAATTACGATAAGTTTGACTTTTTCCATTAAACTAATCAAAACTGAAATTAGGAGGTTAAGGACACTTACAAATGGTCCTTAGTACTGAAAAGAACTCTAAGGAAGTTCCAAATGCTCAGGATCCTCCAGAATTGAGAAGGTAGCAAGATGAGAATGAAATGAGCAATTTTTGAATGAAGAGAACACTTCTATTTATAGGTTTTGGATGGGGATTAGATCATGACAAGTGTTAGGAGAGACATCTAGGATCATTACAGGTGTAAAACCATCTTTCCCAAACCATCAAAGCCCCTAGAATCAAATATGTGAGACATAGAAGCAAAACCAAAGCTGGTTTTCAGTTTCTGGTACTGGGCATGGCTTACGAACCGCAAGGGTCCAGCCATACGGTCCGTAAGGACCATGCCAGCTCACCAAAACTTTCAAAAGTTGACATATTTGGCCCCTGCACTTGTTAATTGCCATTTCCGACACATCTAAGGCCCGTTAAACCATTTTTTAAGGCTCTACAATGATGCCTAAGCATAGGGAACATGAAATATGCTCAAAAATATGCCGGATGTCGGTTCGTTTGGTCGTACGGTCTCGTTGTTCGGCTAATTACGACGAAACACGGACGGACGCGAAAAACGATCCAAACGACGCGATGAATGGAATTTTATCAAGCCAAACACTAAAATAAAATATTTTAGTGCTTACATAAATTTTTGGGTGCCCGGGCATATTCAGAATGTGAGATATGCGCGAAAGTGCAAACTTGTGCACTTTTTGACACTTTTAGTCCCTGCATGACTTAAAAGTTTATTTTTGCGCACCAAACACCTCTAAGCCTATATCTAAGCTATATAAAGGATAATTAGGGTATGATTAACTCATGGTCATATTCCGGAAGGTCCGTTACCATACGAATCGTTATACTTTCGCAGTTTGACGCAATTAGTCCTTTAATTGCGCAAAGTAGCGCGAAACGTTGTTTAATGATATCCAAGCCTTCCATGGCCCATAATGGGCATTCCCAAGCATATACTTAAATATTACTACACTCTCGATCGCTTAAATGGTCACCGAAAGGCGTAGATTCAAAAGTTGACGCTTTAGGTCCCTCTATTGCGCAAACTTGCGCATCTCATCATTTAATAGCATCGAAGCCTCATCTAATCCATATTAGGCATTCTTGAAAGTATTATTAAACATCACGATGCTTCGGGTTTGTTAAAAGGTCACTCAGAGGTAAGAATTAACATGTTGACGCTTTTAACCCTTTATTGCGTAAAATTTCAATTAATTACGCAAACGGCTACACTCGATCAACAAGTGGCTCATTTGTGAATATAAAACCGTAAATGGTTATTTAGAAACTTATTTTAGGTATGTTAATACTTCCAGTTCTTTCATAATCAATGTTTTTCGATTTTTCGAAAAATTAGTCCCTTAAATTCAAGGTTTGACTTTATTAGGGTTTATTACACGTGTCAATACTTCATTGGACGTGATTTTACGAGGTGTTACACTAGCCATGTTCTTTTTCATTCCTATCCACCAGTAGTTATTCCTTAAATCTTGGTACATCTTATTGTTACCAGGATGCATGGTATACCTAGATTTATGGGCTTCCTCTAAAATCTTATCTCTTAACTCTCCTTGCTTATGTACCCAAATCATTTTCTTGTGGAATCTCCAAATTCCATCACTTCATTGCTCTAATTCCTTTATTCGTCCTTTCATACCTTCAACATCATCCTTGATTGCTGTTTCCTGAATATTTTTCAGTTGTTCCAATAAATCTAACTGTAGATTTAATCTAAGCGCATGAACTCGCTTTTGCTTTTCATGATACTTACGACTTAAGGCATCTGCAACTACGTTTGCTTTTCCTTCATGATATTGAATATCACAGTCGTAGTCACTTAGAATCTCCATCCATCTTCTCTGCCTCATGTTCAATTTTTTTTGCCCAAATATGTATCTTAAACTCATATGATCTGTATAGATAGTAAACTTACTTCCATACAAATAGTGTCTCCAAATCTTAAGGGCAAAAATTATGGCTCCTAATTCTAAGTCATGAATCGTATAATTTTCTTTGTGCTTCTTCAATTGTCTTGAGGCATATGCAATTACCTTTTTGCGTTGCATTAGCACACATCCTAATCCTAATTTAGAAGCATCACAATAAACTTCAAAATCTTCCGTTCCTTCTGGTAAGGCAAGAATTGGGGCGTTTGTTAGCTTTTGCTTAAAAATTCTAAAGGCCTCTTCTTGCCTAGGTCCCCATTCAAACTTAACGGCTTTACATGTCAACTTAGTTAATGGCACAACTAGTTTGGAAAAATCCTTAATGAATCGTCTATAATAACCAGCTAACCCTAGAAAACTTCTAATTTCCATAGCTGTTTGTGGGACTTTACATTTGGTGATCGCTTCTATTTTGGAGGGATCTACGTGAATACCTTCGTGATTCACCATGTGTTCTAAAAATTGTACCTCCTGTAGCCAAAATTCACACTTCGAGAATTTGGCGTAAAGCTTCTCCTTTCTTAACAAAGTTAAGAGTGCATGTAGGTGCTGACAGTGTTCATCCTGGCTTTTGGAATAAATAAGTATATCGTCGATGAAGATAATTACAAATTTATCCAGATACGGTTTATAGATTCTATTCATTATGTCCATAAATGCTGCAGGAGCATTTGTTAGTCCAAAGGGCATGACTGTAAACTCGTAATGACCATACCTAATTTTGAAAGCAGTTTTAGGTATGTCTTCTTCTTGTACTTTCAACTGATGGTATCCGGAGCGTAAATCTATTTTAGAAAAATATCTAGCTCCTTGAAGTTGATCGAAAAGATCATCAATCCTTGGTAATGGGTATCGGTTCTTAATTATAACCTTATTCAATTCCCTATAATCGATACACATTCTCATCGACCCATCTTTCTTCTTTACAAACAACACTGGTGCTCCCCAAGGGGATGAACTAGGTTGTATGATTCCTTTGCTTAATAATTCATCTAATTGCTTTTTCAATTCTAGCATTTCGGTGGGTGCTAACCGATAAGGTGCCTTGGCTATCGGTATAGTTTCAGGAATTAGATGAATTCTAAATTCGACTTCCCTATTGGGTGGTAATCCCGGTAGTTCTTCTGGGAATACATCTGGGTATTCTGCTACTACATGAATTTCTTTAAGTTCCTTACCTTTCGTGTTAATGATTACTGAAATCATATACACTACTTCTTGTTTTCTTGAATAACTGGCCAATTTCATTACTGAAATGAATTTCAGTGGCTTTCGTGGCTTATCTCCTGTAATCACCACTAATTCTCCTGTAGGTGTATGAATTTCTATGGAATTTTTATCATAGAGAATTCGAGCATGGTTGGCTACTAACCAATCCATTCCTAACACAATATCAAATCTGGCTAAATTCATAGGTAACAGGTTTGCAGAGAATTTATGGCCTAAGAGTTCTATCTTTCCTTCTCTCAAAACCTTATCTATGTTAATAGAATTCCCATATGCCATTTCGACTGTAAAAATCTGCCTAAGGTTGGTTAAGGGTAAGTTAAGTGCTTGGCAGAATGAAGTATTTATAAAACTTTGGTTTGCACCAGAGTCAAATAATACTTTTGCATAAACGTCGTGAACTAGGAACGTACCAGTTATCACGTCAGAGATTAGTTCTGCTTCCCGAGTAGTCAACTGGAAGGCTCTTATGTTTTTCTTGGTAGTTCCTTCTGCAGGTTTGGTTTTCTTATCGGCTGGTTTGACCAATTTCGGGCAGTCTGGCCTAAAATGTCCAGCTTCTCCACAGTTGTAACAGATTGTGGATTTCTTCCTCCTGCAATCTTCTTCTTGATGCCCTGGAATTTTGCAGAAATTGCAATACCCCTTGCATCTACCAAAATGCTTTCTTTTACAGGTATTGCAAAATGGAACAGTGGAAGATTTCCCAGTTCCCTTTTTCTTGAAATTGCTACGGTTACCCACACGGAATCCCTGGGTAATATTTTGGGCCACTTCCTTCTTTCTATTTTCTTCTCGTGTACGCACCAGTCCGTCGGTCAAAGTGTTGGCTAATTCCACTGCATCGTCAATTGTGCGAGGTCTCGCAGCTTTAACGATATCACGGATTTTGCCAATTAAACCCCAAATATAGCGGGAAATCAGTACCGGTTCTGGCGAAGCCAGGGTTGGTACCACTCTAGCATATTCGAAGAATTTCGAAGTATACCCTCGACAGTCTACATCCACCATCCGGTGGTTCAAAAATTTACTTGCCATTTGTTCCTTTTCATACTCAGGACAGAATTTTCTCTCCACTAGTCGCTTAAATTCTTCCCAACTTATGGCATAGGCTACATCGCTTCCTTTGGCTTGAAGTACCGTATTCCACCATTCTAGCGCCCCTTCTTTGAAAAGATGCGACGCGTACATGACCTTGTCTTCCTCGGCACATTTACTTATTTTAATTACTGCTTCGGTTTTCTCTAACCAACGCAGTGCAGCAGTCGCCCCTTCGTTGCCTGCAAATTCAACTGGTTTACAGGCAAGAAACTCCTTGTAAGTGCAACCAGGCGTTGCAGCTTTCATTTTCTTAAGGAGTGGGGCTTGCATCCCCTCGTTATCGTTATTAGTATTGTTTCCGCCTCCGTTTACACTATTACTGAAATTCTCTTCATGAGTACGTTTGCTAGGAATAATTTGTTGAGGTTCAACTGGATTTCGGGCAGCAGCAAGGATTGCTGGAATAGCATTGGCTATTCCCTGAGCAACGATATTCTCGATATCTTGCCTATTCAGAAATTGATCTTCATGATTTTGTTCAGATTGGTTAACTTCGTAAACGGGTTCATTACCAGCATGTTCCATCTGGTAATTAATATATATAAGTGATTAGCAGAAAATAATTAACAACCAAACATAACAAAACAATCGCATATAATCACATCAACACGTATAGCCAAAATTGTCGATTTTTCGACTTCCATTTTTATATATTATAATATGCGTCCGCACACACCCGTTATCTTTTTTAGGTTATTTCACATAATTATATTTTTATGATTATATTATTATTAAACAAACACACCACACAACCACACATGATCCCTGATAGCTGGCACTTCCGAAACGACGTTCTCTTTCGTCGTACTTCCAATATATCCTTTCTCCCATATCCCTAATTCGGTTTCCTACATCAATCAGCTCCTCGCCATAATGGCGGAGTTCAGCCAAGTTCTCGGAGCTCATAGGCGGGTGTAGTGGAGGCTCCAGGTCAAATTGGGGGAAAAAGGTATTAGGGTTATTTAGGAGATTCTGAAACTGCCAGTCGGTGGTCCACCACTCTTCTAGCTCTGCTGGTAGAGGTTGGGAGTGGGTAAAAGGATCTGGGATATCAGGCTCTAGATCAACTGGAAGTTGTGCTTCCGCTGGGTAATTAAAGAGGTTTGCATCGGCAGGTTCGATGAGGTCACTAAGTGCCAGTTTATGATCCAGCTCTTCCCAAGATGGCATTTGCTGGTCTTGCCTGGAACTTTCTCCTATCTCTATTCCCTTGCCTTTATCTTTGGGATTCTCGGTCTTTATAACTTTCCATGTCGTTGGTTTCTTCCTGTGCACACGCCTCCAGCCTACAAGTCTTCTTCTTTTCTTTGGCTTGGGTTTTTCCAGAGGTTGGGCTTGAAATTCCATAGGTTCATCAACGTTGGTCAAATAACCGGTAAAGTCTCTGGAAACTTCCATTTTTACAAAATAGAGATTGAGATTCTGAAGAGCTTCAGACAACTCATTCATGTTGTTTAGTAGATATAGAGAAAATACACAAAATTCGAGGTTAAATTTTTGTAAGTTAAATTTTCACAGGCTAATATTTAGTACCACCATTCAAGTATCATTGTTCAAACTATAAAATGGCAAACATGGCGACTTTCATATATATATATATATATATATATATAGGGGAATGCTAAAATGAGAACCACCTCGAGTTGTAAGAACCGTGAGAACTACACCGTAGGGGGCGCGGTGGACCAAATTTTTTTTCATAGATGTAGATGCATGTATATAAACACCATTTGTAAAAAAAATTCAAAAAAAAATGTCGTGTGTGTAGTTTTGAGCGCCACAAGTTTGTGTTTACGAGACCCGTAAATCTGGTCGGAAAATTTACGGGTCCCGTAAACACAAACTTGTGTTGCTCAAAACTACACCCACGACATTCTTTTTTGAATTTTTTTTACAAATGTTGTTTTTATACATGCATCTACGTTTCTGAAAAAAAAAATTTGGTCCACCAAGGCCCGGATCAAAAAGTTCTCGCGGTTCTTACAACTCGAGGTGGTTCTCATTTTAGCGTGATCCTATATATATATATATATATATATATATTTATTACAAATTACAACTGAAATTCAATATATACTAGGGGTTGTGCATTCATAATTTATTATGTTCAACATGCCTTTATATAAGGTTTATTCTATCTTCTCTTACTAAGTTGTTTATCTAATGGGCAAAGTTTCTTTAAAGTTTCTGGCTTATAGGTGATATGGGTGCTAGTACTGGGTCAGGGTGTTGGCAGTTTAACTTAATTAAAAGTTAACATTTACTGCTGTAGTGGCTAACATATAGAGATTTGCCCATTGTTCATCTAATTCATTCTCCCATGGTGGGTTATTGCCTATTTTCTGAGTTTCCTTATTAATCATCACTCCTTTTGGTTGTGACTTCTTTATTTTCTCTTGGCTTTTTCTAATAATCCAACCTCTTTTCTTAGTGGTAAGTGGTTTCTCAAATTGTGCCTTACGAACAAATATTCCTTCCTCAGTATCTGATGAGTATCTTGAGGAATTTGATTGAAATGAAGTTCCCTTATCCTTTGGTGAACTATCTAATTGACGATAGATGTCCGAAATTCTTTGCTTACCCATACTGTACTAACAAATAGTCACAAAAAACACATAATCACAGAATGGCAATTAGAAAAAATTAAGTATTTCTAAATACTTAATTGGGTTAAATCAGTGGCTCTGATACCACCTTTTTCTGTCACGGCCCCCGCCCCGGTTTTACCCGGTCCAGGAGCCGCGGGACAGAAACCCGTGGTATTTATAAATTGAGTTGACAGTGGAAGATTTAACAGGATCTTTTAAAACTTGAAATGCCCGATTATTTTATTTCATATTTCGGGAAAAAACCCCGCAATTTACAATAGAGGAATTTCACAAGGAAATTCCCTGATTTACAAAACATGTTTTTTTTATTTAACTGAGCCACTACTTCAAGCTTTGTTAGTGCTCCGTAGCACTTTTCCATGGTTCACAGTAGTCACCTGAAACATGTTTTAAAAATATTTTATCAGCGGGGAAATGCTGGCGGGTCATTCAAATTTGATAAAACGACACCTAGTTATAAATTACAGCATAAGAGCGATTACAATGGCTTCTATCTTATTTTTATCTGGTGACGATGGTCATACCACTATTGGGTCCTTTCACCCAAGTGGTAATGATTATCACTGTTAGGTCAAAGAACCTAACAGTGAGAAATAGTAATGTGCACAATACCCCACTAGCCAGTGATTCAAGATAACCACGACTTAATCCCTGTAATTATAATTTTTGAAAATAATTGGAGTATTGTAAAACACTGTTAATAAAAAGAGAATGACTTACATTGCAGATTTAAACGGGCAGAGTTTTAGCCTACTGATAAGCCTGATAACCTAATTTAAACAACATGCACATGAACCAGGTTAGTAACTAATACAGCATTTACGATAACTCACGAGATTAAAACCCTCACAACGAATGACAAGGTGCAACACTTAAACATCCATCGAATTCACGACGGATGACAAAGTATAGCCCAAATTTGGGCAGCACTTAAACATCCATCTGATAGTTTCAATCGATCGGACATTGAATCGTAGCAGCGATCGAGTTAATACCCTGTATCGTAGCAGCGCCTTGCTATTTTGAAAGTGATTTTCGAGTAGTAGAACTTCGTTTTTGATTAAAATTTTCGACACAGATGAACAGGCCATGATCAGATTTATTTATAGCTGAAAAATGGGGTTTACGTGGCACGCGATGGCCACATAGGCGTAGACTAGGGCATCTGTGTCACACCTAGGTCTGCCACGTGGCTGGCACGTGGCCTTAGCGTTTATCCGGAACAATGTTAAGTTGTCGCGGCCCACGTAAGGGCCCTCTTGTGCTTTACGCGGCCCGCGAGAGGACCAAATTTCATGTTTTCTTGGTTTTTCATGCACATTAGGGTTTCAAGGGTCCGGGTTTTCACTTACGGGTCGTTTAGGGACATTTTTGAAGGTCCTTACATTATAAAAATCTCTTCCTCGAGATTTACTGGAACAAGTAGGGATACTTTCGCTTCATCTCTGATTCCAGCTCCCAAGTATACTCAGGTCCTCTCTTTAAATCCCACTTGACTTTGACCAGCACTAGTCGTTTGTGTTTGAGAAAATTGACCTTTCTGTCTTTGATCTGTAGTGGCTTCTAAACAAATTTTAACTTTTCATTTACCTCTACATCTTGAAGAGGTACTACCAGGGATTCGTCAGATAGACATTTCTTAAGGTTGGATACATGAAATACGTCATGTACCTCAGCTAATTCTTCTGGTAGTTGTAAGCAATAAGCAACTGGTCCTATCCGCTGGATCATTGGGAATGATCCTACATACCTTGGACTTAGCTTTCCCTTTTTACCGAACCGGACTACTCCTTTCCAAGGAGAAACTTTTAAGAGAACCTTGTCTCCAACTTGAAATTCTAGCGGCTTGCGTCTGTTGTCTACATAACTCTTCTGGCGATCTCGAGCCGTTTTCAGTCTTTCCTTGATTTGAGTGATCTTGTCAGTGGTTTCTTGCACAATCTTGGGACCTGATAATTGGCTTTCTCCTATTTCTGCCCAGCAAACTGGAGTTCTACACTTTCGTCCATACAGTGCTTCGAACGGGGCAGCTTCGATGCTTGAATGGTAACTATTGTTATAGGAGAATTCAATTAAAGGTAGGTGGTCATCCCAGTTTCCTCCAAAATCTATCACACATGCCCTGAGCATGTCTTCCAGGGTTTGGATCGTCCTTTTACTTTGTCCGTCTGTTTGAGGATGGTAAGCTGTACTTAAATTTAATCGCGTCCCCATGGCTTCTTGGAAACTTGTCCAGAAATGTGAAGTGAAGCGACTATCTCAATCCGATACAATGGAGAGTGGAACTCCATGCAAGGATACTACCTCGTCTACGTATAATCTTGCTAACCTTTCCATGCTAAAGGTTTCTTTCATGGGTAGAAAATGAGCTGATTTGGTTAATCGATCCACAATTACCCAAATCGCATCATTACCTTTTCTGGTTTTGGGTAACTTAGTAACAAAATCCATTTTTATTAGTTCCCATTTCCAAACAGGCATTTCTAATTGTTGAAGTAACCCTGAAGGTTTCTGGTGTTCTGCCTTAACTTGTGAATAAGTTAGACACTTAGATACATATCTAGCTATGTCCTTTTTCATTCCTATCCACGAGAAATTATTTCTTAAATCTTGGCACATCTTATTATTTCCCGGGTGCATGGTATACCTAGATTTATGGGCTTCCTCTAAAATCTTATTTCTTAAATCTCCTTGCTTAGGTACCCAAATCCTCTTCTTGTGGAATCTCCAAATTCCATCACTTCCTTGTTCTAATTCCTTTATTCGTCCTTTCATTCCTTCAGCGTCTTCCTTGATTGCTGTTTCTTGAATGTTTTTTAGTTGTTCCATTAAGTCTAATTGTAAACTTAATCTAAGAGCACGAACTCGCTTTTGCTTTTCATGATACTTAAGACTTAGAGCATCTGCGACTACATTTGCTTTTCCTTCGTGATATTGAATATCAGAGTCATAGTCACTTAGAATTTCGATCCACCTTCTTTGTCTCATGTTGAATTCTTTTTGCCCAAATATGTACCTTAAGTTTTTATGATCTGTATAAACAGTAAACTTACTTCCATACAGATAGTGTCTCCAAATCTTAAGGGCAAAAATTATTGCTCCTAATTCTAAGTCATGTGTCGTAAAATTTTCCTCGTACTTTTTCAATTGCCTTGAAGCGTACGCAATTACCTTCTTGCGTTGCATTAGCACACACCCTAATCCAAACTTAGAAGCATCACAGTAAACTTCAAAATCTTATGTCCCTTCTGGTAAGGCAAGAATTGGGGTGTTTGTTAACCTTTGTTTTAAAATCCTAAAAGCCTCTTCTTGCTTAGATCCCCACTCAAACTTAACTGTTTTACAGGTTAGCTTAGTTAATGGCACAGCTATCTTAGAGAAATCCTTAATAAAGCGCCTATAGTACCCAGCTAATCCTAGAAAACTTCTAACTTCTGTAGCTGATTGCGGGACCTTCCATTTGGTGATCGTTTCTATCTTGGAGGGATCTACGTGAATACCTTCGTGATTCACCATGTGTCCTAAAAATTGTACCTCTTGTAGCCAAAATTCGCACTTCGAGAATTTGGCATAAAGCTTTTCTTTTCTTAACAAAGTTAAGAGTGCATGCAGGTGCTCACAATGCTCGTCCTGACTTTTGGAATAAATAAGTATATCGTCGATAAAGACAATTACAAATTTATCCAGGTACGGTTTACAGATTCTATTCATCATGTCCATAAATGCTGCATGAGCATTTGTTAGTCCAAAGGGCATGAGTGTAAACTCGTAATGACCATACCTAGTTCTGAAAGCAGTTTTAGGTATGTAAACCCCAAATGTAGCGAGAAATAAGTACCGGTTCTGGCGAAGCCAGAGTAGGCACAATTCGAGCATATTCGAAAAACTTCGAAGTATACCCTCGGCAGTCAACATCCACCATTATGTGGCTCAGGAATTTATTCGCCATTTGTTCTTTTTCATATTTAGGGCAAAATTTCCTTTCCACCAGACGCTTAGATTCTTCCCAACTCATGGCATAGGCCATGTCACTTCCCTTAGCTTGTAATACCGTATTCCACCATTCTAATGCTTCTTCCTTGAAAAGATGAGAAGCATACATGACTTTATCCTCCTCAGCACATTTACTTATTTTAATTATTGCCTCAGTTTTTTCCAACCAACGCAGTGCAGCAGTCGCCCCTTCATTGCCTGCAAATTCAACAGGTTTATAGGCAAGAAATTCCTTGTAAGTGCAACCAGGCGTTGCAGCTTTCATTCTCTTAAGAATTGTGGCCTGCATCACATCATCGTTATTGTTAGTGTTGCCGCCTCCATTTACGCTATTACTAAAGTTGTCTTCATAAGTATGTTTGCTAGGAATAATTGGTTGAGGTTCAACTGGATTTCGGGCAGCAGCAAGAATTGTTGGAATAGCATTAGCTATTCCTTGAGCAACGATGTTTTCGATATCCTGTCTATTCAGAAAATGGTCCTCATTGTTTTGCTCGGATTGGTTAACCTCGTTAACTGGTTCATTACCAGCGTGTTCCATCTGGTAATGGATATATATAACTTATTAGCACAAAATGAATAACAACCAAACATAATAAAACAATCGCACATAATCAAGTTAACACGTATAGCCAAAATTGCCGACTTTGCGACGTTGATATTTTTATATATTAGTATGCTTCCGTACACACCGGTTATCTTACAAAAGTTTTATTTTAAGTTATTTTACATGATTATATTATTATTATTATTTTATTATATAATCACAACCACACAGTCACACCACCACCGTCAGCTGGCATCTCAGAAGCGACGTTCCCTCTCGTCGTACTTCCAGGAGATCTGTTCTCCCACCTCCCGGATTCGATTCCCTGCGTCCTCCAGCTCCTCACCAAAATGGCGGAGTTCAGCCAAGTTCTCATTGCTCATAGGTGGGTTTGGTGCAGGCTCGGGGTGAAACTGAGGGAAAAAGGTGTAAGGGTTATTTAAGAGATTCTGAAATGGCCACTCAGTTGTCCACCATTCTTCTAGCTCTTCTGGTAGAGGTCGGGGGTGGATAATAGGATCTGGGATATCAGGCTCTAGATCAACTGGAAGTTGTGCTTCCGTTGGGTAATTGAAGAGGTTTTCATTGGCAGGTCCGATGAGGTCGCTAAGTGCCAGTTTACGATCCAGCTCCTCCCATGATGGCATTTCCTGGGCTTGCCCTGAACTCTCCCCAATCTCCTTTCCTTTGCCTTTATCATTTGGATCCTCAGTCTTTATAACTTTCTGTGTCACTGGTTTCTTCCTACGCACACGCCTCCAGCCCACGAATCTTCTTCTCTTTTTCGGTTTGGGTTTCTCCTGGGGTTGGGCTTGGAATTCCACAGGTTCATCAGTGTCGGCCCAATAACCGGAAAGGCCCTCGGAAACTTCCATATCAACAGAATGGATAGTGATACTCTGAAGAGCTTCAGACAACTCATTCATGCTGTTAGCATATATGAAGAAACACACAAAAATTCTAAGTTAAAATTTTGTAAACCCATTTTCACATAATCACAGAAAGACAATAAGAAAAATTAAGTATTTCTAAATACTTAATTGGCTTAAATCAGTGGCTCTGATACCACCTTTTTCTGTCACGGCCCCAGGCCCGGTTTTACCCGGTCCAGGAGCTGCGTGACAGAAAAGCCCGTGGTAATTAATATGTTGGCAGCGGAATTTTAACAGGATCTTTTAAAACTTGAAATGCCCAATTATCTTATTTCATAATATGGGGATAACACACTGAGGGATCGTTTTCAGACCCGAACGAGTCGATCAGAAGAGTTTTGCTCAGAACGAAAGGCGGAAACAGACGTACTGAGGTCAATTCAGCTAGAATATCACTTTAAACTGTCATGATATTGATATAATGACGTTTTACAGCGAGACGACACTTCGGCAGCACTTTGTTGCTCTGACCAGAATCGTTACAAATGAACAAGACACAAAGGTATATATAGGATCCTGATTTCGCTCCAAACAGCCTCAAGCGAAATCAAGATTCAGGCGAAATCAGCTTCAAGCGAAATAAGAATATTTGATTTCGCTTGAAGTGAACATGTTCATTTCAAGTGAAACCTCAAGATGTTATTTCGCTTGAAACTGCTATCCACCCTATATTTGACATATACCTAGAAAAACGTGCCCTGATCTGTCTAAATACAAGCAAGACTCGATACAAGACGAAGTCAACAGACGCATGCACTAATAGACTCCCCCTCGAATGTTGACGAGTCTTAAAGTGTCGAGTCTTTGCATCTTCAGTCTTTATCAGTCCTTTCAAACTCTTTGAAGTATCTGACGCTGTAAGCATCCTCAAATCTCTCTCTTTTCTTTCTCATCAGCACCAACAGATTCTTTCTCTCGAATACTGATAATCTCCAGGATCTGAGTCTGGCTCTCGAGCTTTCTAATTCTCTTGATTAGATCTCTTGATTCCTTAAATTCATCATCATCAGCAATTCCAGAATCATAACCTAGCTTTGTGTTCATTCAGACTCCCCATCTCACTAAGCTGGGATCGCAGACTGGCTTGTTAATATCACAGAGTCCTCAGGTATCGGAACCTGGCTCTCCAATAATAAATTTTCTGATAACCACTTGTGGATAAGATTTTCAAATCTGATTAACCATTTGCAGGAATTATTCAATCAAATAATGATTTTACAATATTAAGCTTTGATGAACCACTAGAAAAAAAATATCATTTATCTTTTCAAAACAACACTCTCCCAAACCATATGTTCATCATGTTTAGCACTCGGAATTTTGAAAATTAGTTCTCCAACACCAGTTGTCGAAAATCTTTTTGCCTTTTTCAAAATTTATGCTAAAACACACTAAAATCTTTTTGGATTTTTAAAAACAAAGGAATGCAGCAAAGAAATATTTACATACAATATTTTTGTGAGTTTGTGTAAGAGGATCATATCAGTTTATGAGACACATCACCAACACCGTTAAGCTTTATACATTTTAAGTTCTAAACGATTCACTTAGATTGTCAGTATACTGGTCCACTTAAATTTTCACACAAAGTTCAACTGATTCGAGATACAAGATTAATGTCTTAAGCACTTAAACTCAATCGTGTGTCCCACCTCAGAATATACTCCCGTATCCAGATCCCAATATTTAGTCTTACAGGTGAGTATACCACAGATGATATCTGTAAGGGAATAAATTATGAAACAGTACGAAACCATGAGAGCTCAGGTCAGAACTTTCGTTCAGCAGAGAGATGACGGTTCGACTTGGGTGGGTTCCCTTTAGAGGATCTTTTATACAACAGCAATGATTATCAATTTTATTGTTTCATCATTTTTGCTGAGGGCGGCGCTATATTTCAAGCAAGCAGAAAGTATTATCCGGGGACTAGGCCATTGCTTCCGCAAAATCAGAAGTCCCGGGATAATACCCCAGATATCACTGAGCATAAAGACCTAGTATCTCAGAAAGAGGGACCTTTCAAACAAGATTTCGGGGGTTACCCATATATCCGAGAGATGTTTCCCCACGATATAAGCACGTTTGAATTTAGGTTTATATCTCGTCACAATCTACTAAATGTGAAAAAACCTACTGGCACATCATCAGTGAGACCGTTTATCACTTTTTAACTTTCCATTTCTTTAGCATGTTGTGATAGTCCACTGATGTACTATCATTTCCTCTTTTTTTAACACAAAAACTCATTTTTCATTTTATTATGTTTTTGTCTTTTTCAAATTTTCAAATGTTTTTGGATTTTCTAAAATTTCTTACTCCCCCTAAAATGCAAACACATTTTAGGAAATTTGAAAACAAACTGTACAATGAAATGACAACCGATATCGAATCACTTCAAATCGCCATTCACTTGGCATAAACAGTTAGAACTCCCCCTCACAACAAACTATTTTCCCACTGATTTCAAAACACTTAAGTTTGTTTTAATCAAATGGTTTTTCCTAAAAATAAGTTTTGTTGATTAATTTTACCATTTGTAGGTTAGGGGTTTGGTTCATCACGTTGTCTTACAAATACCACTTGTAAGTATGGTCCAATCAAGTTCAACCTAATGACCTTGATTAACCACTTGTAAGAAAAACAAGTACAACTTAATGTCCTTGATTTACCACTTGTAAGTGAAAACCTTCATCAACCACTTGTATGTACACTTCACCAACCATAACCACTTGAAAAATATACCAATTTAAAATATCACATGTACTTTACCATCTTTACCACTTGTAAAATTACCAACCAAGAAAGATGAATGCCGATTCCTGCTCCACTCTTACCAACCTGGGAGCTCCGGCAAGTCCAGAGACTTACTGTTCGTAATATGTACCATCCCAGTCACAAACCAGGGATGGTTCAACTTTATCTTTCTTCGTCTTCTTCTCGTAAAACTCCTTCACTCCTTTGACCTTCCTGTCAACCATTTTTCCAAAAATGTTATGGACTTTGGAGTTAAAAGCTCTTTCAATATCAAATTCTTTCTTTTCAGAGAAGAATTGATTTGAAATCTCAACTTTTCCAACTTTCTTTTTAAAATTTTCAGCCCGAAGTGGTGGAAATTTTACATCATCCACAGTCGGCACTGATTTTTTACCTTTTACCTCAACCTGTGGCTCCTCTGACTTTGTGAAATCAGATTCATCGCCAGAAGATAGCTCCTCTGATTTTGACCTATCAGAATCATCGCTAGCACTACCATCAGACTTCTTAACAACCCATTTCTGGTTGTCAAATTTTGCTATTTTCTTATAAAATCTGTTTGAACATTCACCAATTTCAAATTTTGAATCTTTGAAAAGTTTGGTTCTATCAATTGGTGGTTCAAACTCAATCACTTTCTCTTTCAGTTTAGAAACTCCTTGTTTAATTTGTTTTGCCTGGGAACAGTCTTTGGCAATATGTCCAACAGTGTTGCATTGGAAACAGGTTCTCGTTTCTTTTATCTTATCAGCATTCTTCATCTCTTCTTGCTTCTTTGCAAGGAATTCTCTGTTAGATTGCTTCCAGAATGGGCTCTTTTGTTCCTCCTCAGCAGAAATACCTGCAACAAATATCATTTTTTATTTAAAATCTCGAACATATTTTTCATTTTTATGATTTTCTGGTGGAATAAATCCAAGACCTTTCTTTTTGAAATTACCGTTATGGTTTGGTTTCTTTCGATAACCAGAATCAGAACTGTAACCCTTTTTCTTGTTTTCTCTTTGTTTAACTCTTGAGGTGTACTTTTTAGGTTTATCATTAAGATTTACATCTTTTATTTTAGAAATATTGATTTCTGTTAGTTTGAAAACCTTTTTAATCATGTCAGGTTTGACACCTCTTATTGGAAATTCCTCATCAAAATATTTGTCAGAATCATTCAAAGTATATGCAACTTTAAACGTTTCGTCATTCAAATTAGACTTTGATAACAGGAATTCTTTATTGTAAACCCTTTTGCCCTGTTTGTCGGTTTGACTCGGAATGTTGGACTCAGACTTTGACCCTGACATAGACTCCGACTTTGACTCCTCAGATTCATCTTTATCCAACACCTGATCGACCACTTTCTTTATTAACTCGGACTCATGATCAGTGTCAGATGATGTAAACGTGACATCAATATTATCTGGCAATTTAACTGTAGACTCCGACTCCCACTGTAAATTTGTTGTCTTTTCGATTCTTTCTGAATTTGGATTTCTCGGAGAATATCCATTTTCAAGCGAGGGTGGACACTTGTTGTAATTTGCACCTTGTTTCTTACCAGATGTCTTTTCTTTAGTATCCTTCTTCTTTTCTCTCTTCACAGGAGTCTTTTCTTTAGAAACTTTTTGTTCTTCAGTTACTTCATCATCTTCAAATGCCTTCATGCCCTCAACAGTTGGATAAATCCTGTCAATGACATAAGAAGTACATGAGTAACTTTTCAACAAACGATTAACTCTTTTAGTTTCAATTCTTTGAGTTTCTAGTTTCTGTTCTAGCACAGCACACTTCTCAATGTAATTGTTCACAACTTTCTGCTTTATCATGTAAGCTCCCTGAAGTGTCTTCATGGTCGTTGCTTGTTCCTCACTTGTTTGGTTGTACTGGTTCATAGCCTTGTTCAGAACATCATAAGATTCTTTTAAACTGTTCAAGTTATAAATCAATGTGCTGTTCTGCTTCTTTATTGCCTCACAATTTTCACAAATCACCGGACTCTTCTTTGCATCAACTCCTTCATCATATTTGAACTTTGGAACTTCAACCTTTTTCCTTATTACTGGAACAGCTTCATCATCACTGCTGACTAGTGTTTTGATCTTTTTCTTTTTCTTTTTGGCTTTTTCATCTTCACTATCACTTTCTGCCATCATTTTGAAATGAGCTGCCAAACTTCTTGCATGATACTCTCTATCATCATCACTATCTTCTTCAACTTGAGCAACATACGCTTTGTGATTTAAATCTTTGTTTGGATCATAATCATCCCAGTTGAAATTTGCCCAGCTAAAACCTTCAGGCAACTTTTCATCATCTTGGTTTATCAGGCATGCTTTGTTATCAGTTGAAATATATTTGTCCCAACTGAAACCTTTTGTTGGCTCTGTGTCATCTTGATTCACCATACAAGCTTTCTTTGAAGATTCTTCAATCACTTTTCTACCATGTGCCACTTGTGGTTCTTGTTGTTGTTGAGCAACTTGATGATAGATCGCTTTCCGATAATAATCATTGTTGTTGTTGAACGGATTTTGAGCTCCACTTGCTTCGCGGTTTTTGCACTCCCTTTTGAAGTGTCCTTTTTCCCTGCAACGAAAACAAGGGACTTTAGATTTATCAAAACCTAAAGTAGAAATATTAGCTTCACGTAAATCATCTTTTCCTGTGATCTGCTTAAATTTCTCAGCTCGTCTTAACACACTTGCCAAACACCATTTAATATCCATCAATTCCATCTCTTCAGCATCTATTTGATCGTAATCCTCTTTTATCAACATAGGATTTCCGATCCGACCTGCCACAAAACTAACATAGGATTCCAACACGGTTCCCAACAAAGACATGTGATTCTTAGCAATTTCTGCTAAATAATCTTCATCATTTTCCAGATTCAAAACAATGTTGCACTGTAGCTTTTTGCCATTCTTTGTTGCTGAAATGTTCAGATCAAATGACGGATATGATGAAAAGCTTGTGTTGCTGTTTGATCCTTCGGTGAAAGATTTGTGGTTTTATCACTGACACCACCTTTGTAGTAAAGCCCGATGTCTTGTTCACCATCGAAATCTTTCATTCTTAAGACTTTTCTTTGATCCATCTCCTGTGCTTCTATCTTTTCAATAAATTTGCTCAATGTCAGATTTTTAAAACCTTTCTTGTTCCTCAACATCATGAGATATGTGCCCCAAGTCTCATATGGCAACGCATCAGAGAGTTTTTCAATTAACTCTTCATTATTTTTCTCAATGCTCAATCTCTTCATGTTGGCTAACAAATTGCAGTATCGTTCAATGATTTGCTTTGTACTTTCATTCTTCAATCCACGAAACAGATCAAATTCCTTTTTCAAAAGTGATTTTTTGTTTTTAACCATTTCTTCGCTTCCATGAAAATTCGATCTTAATGCTTTCCAGATTGAATAAGAAGTTCCATTGTGTTGCAATAGAACCAAGATGTCTTCTTTCACAGCTTGTTGTAATAGACTCAACATCATTTTCTCATCTTTGTATTTCTTTCTTTCTACAGCACTCAGATCTTTAATAGCAATCTTTTCCTCATCATCATTCATCGGTCGAACATATTTCGTCTCAACACATTCCCAAGCATCCAAATAGTTTGCTTGTACCCAGTTTTCGAAACGTCCTTCCCAACCCTTATACTCCTCGATGTTCATGAGCTTAGGCGGTTTTTGCATCGTCCCCATTTCATTTTCCAACATCGTGTTCTGAGCAAGAGTAATCGGGGTAACTGGAGTAGCGAATGCATTATAAAATTCCTCGTCCATGTTTCGGTTTATCAATGTTCACAAAAACAGTTGGTTCAAGCGAAATCACACTACTCAAGCGAAATCCCTTACTAGCAAAATCACCCTGTTCAAGCGGAATACCTACTCAAGCGAAATACCTGATTTCGCTTGAACACACAACTTTTCAAGCGAAATAAAGTCTTTGAAGCGAAATAAGTGATTCAAGCGGAATCACTCAAGCGAGGTACCCTTTGAAGCGGAATATCATTTTTAAAGCGGAATCAGGTCGAAATTTCAAGCGGAATAATCGGTTTCAAGCGGAATCAACCAGTTGATTCCGTATGAAGAGCTGCTGACGTCATCATCTCGCGTTGTTTTTCAAGCGAAATTAAGAAAAATCTTAGTTTTAGAATGAATTTGATTCGGAAACTTTCAAGGCTTTATTAAAACACTAATGCGCACAATCTGTTAGAAATTAGCTGATTTTAACTGTGAAAAGTTTTAAATTTTGAAAAAGAAGATGAAGAAATCAGAAATTGCAGCTGAATTGGTATGAACTCTTCTTCCTGAGCTCTGATACCACTTGAAGGATCGTTTTCAGACTCGAACGAGTCGATCAGAAGAGTTTTGCTCAGAACGAAAGGCGGAAACAGACGTACTGAGGTCAATTCAGCTAGAATATCACTTTAAACTGTCGTAATATTGATATAATGACGTTTTACAGCGAGTCGACACTTCGGCAGCACTTTGTTGCTCTGACCAGAATCGTTACAAATGAACAAGACACAAAGGTATATATAGGATCCTGATTTCGCTCCAAACAGCCTCAAGCGAACTCAGATTCAGGTGAAATCAGCTTCAAGCGAAATAAGAATATTTGATTTCGCTTGAAACTGCTATCCACCCTATATTTGACATATACCTAGAAAAACGTGCCCTGATCTGTCTAAATACAAGCAAGACTCAATACAAGACGAAGTCGACAGACGCATGCACTGACACACCCGTAATTTATAATAAAGGTGATTTCACTGGGAAACCCTCCCCGTTTTACAAAAACACGTTTCTTTATTTTATTGAGCCACTTCTTCAAGCTTGCAGTGCTACACGGCACTTTTCCTGGATCACAGCAGATCTCCTGAAACATGTTTTAAAAAGGTTTTATCAGCAGGGAAATACTGGCGAGTCACTCAAGTTGCACAAAACGACACATTGTTATAATATACAGTATTAAGGGTGATTACATTGTTTCTATCAACCAATTACCCCAAATCGGTATTTGTCACTTGACTGTATCTGTGACTATGGTCAGATCACCCATTGGCTAACTCGTTGTCCAATGGTGACGGGTATCAAGTAATGTATACAAAACCCCACATACCGGCAGTAATTGAAGATTAAAAAGACTTAATCCCTATAATTATAACTTTGAAAACAAGTAGAGTTTTAAGAAAACAATGTGATAAAAAAGAGAATGACTCACATTGCAAGTTTAGACGGGCAGCGTTTAGCCTACTGATTTAGCCTTGTTAACCTAATTCAAATAACAATGCACACGAAAACTAGGTCAGTAACTTAATACAACTTTTACGACAACTCACGAGATCAAAACCTTCACGACGAATGACAAAGTATAGCCCAAATACGGGCAGCACTTAAACATCCATCGGATTGGTTTTTATCAATCGGACATTGAATCATAGCAATGATCGAGTTATTACCCTGTTATCGCGGTAGGGGATACCCCCCCTGAGTTTTAGGGGCCCTGATCCTAATTCCAACTGTTCTGAAAATTTTAAGGGTCATGCAATATTTCTTGGGGGTCTCAATTAGGGTTTCGTATTGGACATAATAAAATAAGAAATAGTAGTTTTAATGAAAGTTGTTACACAGCAGGTTCATGCGACCTGGCAGGTTCATGCGACCTGGCCAGTTCGTGCGACCTGGCAGGTCTGGTTCATGCGACCTGGGATTCCTATAAATATGAGGTCTTATGTCTTCATTTGTAACTTCTGATTCCGGTAGCGAAGCTCTGCCAAAGTGTCGCCAGCTCGTGTAAAATGTTTCAAATCAATACAAACGGCAGTTAAAGTGATTCTAAGTGCAAATCAAGCTGATATAACATCGATACGTCTGATTCCGCCATTCGTATTGATCGAGAATTCTTCTGATCGACTCGTTTGATCGATTCACCAATCCTACAAAGTTTTCTTGCTCTTCTCAGCAAACTTTGAAATTTCAGACTTTTCAATTTCTACCAATTTGAAAACTTTGTAAATCTTTTCCGAAATCACATTCAGAATCGGAAACTCAATATCTGAGAATAATTTTTCCGATCCAATCATGGTATAAGCCAATCCTATCGGATCATCATTCGCATTTTTCTCAGATTTTGAATTTTTAAGATAACTATCAAGAAAACTTCCCTCATTTTTATCATGTGACTAGGACTTATCTGTTTTGGTAAACTCCTCTGTGAGAACGCTTTCAACAACCTTACCTACCACCTCTGAATCACTAAACTCATCAGATTTGGTGTAAATCACATCGATGTTGTCTGGTAATTGGTCAACCATGTTTATTGCTTTTTCCACCTTTTCGCCATCATAGAATGTATAGTTACGGCACGAAATAGGTTTTGGATCGGAACAGTTTCAGCTGAATTGAGTTTCGGACCGAGACGGGTTTTGGCACGGGGCAGGTTTTGGATCGGAACGGGTTCGGCCTGACATGGGTTTCCGCACGGGACGGGTTTCGGATCGCAACGGGTTTTAGGCCGACACAAGTTTCCGCACGGGACGCGTTTCGGGTCAGGACGGGTTTCGGTTTGCTTTCGTTTTTTGTTTCGGTTTTGTTTCGAATCAGTTTCAATATTTTCAGTTTTTTTTGTTTCGTTTCGGTTTTTGTTTCCGTTTCGGTTTTTGTTTCCGTTTGGTCGGTTTATTCGGTTTCGTTTCGGTTGAGTTTTATTTTTAGTTTCGTTTTAATCGGGTTTTTTGTTTCGTTTCGGATTGGTTTTGATCTATTCAGTTTTTTGTTTCGTTTCAGTTCGGTTTTTTTGGTCTCGTTTTGGTCGGTTTTGATTTTTTATTTTGTTTTGATCCAGTTTTTTGGTTTCAATTCAGATTGCTTTCAATTTAATTTTTATTTCATTTTGGATCGGTTTCGATCTTTTCAGTTTTTTTTGTCTTTCGTTTTGGTTCGGTTTTTTTTGTTTCTATTTGGTCGTTTATTTGGTCTCGTTTCGATTCGGTTTTTATTTTTTTTCGTTTTGATGGTATTTTCCGTTTCATTTCGGATCGGTTTCAATCCTTTCAGTTTTTTCTTTTGTTTCGTTTTTTTAAGTACAATCTCTCTTTTTTTTTTAGAAAGCAATTTTTAACCAACCCGACCCGAAACCCGTTCTGACCTGGAGCCGTTTCAACCCGAACCCATTCTAACTCGAACCCGTTTCAACCCGAACCAAAACAACCTTTTTTTGTAATTGACCCGTTTTGACCCATGAACCGACCCGACCCGAACCAACCCGTTTGCCAGGATACTTTAATACATTAGTTAATCATAAATCTATAAAAACTTCTTTATACATCACATTAGATGTTTTATTTGTAAGCATTTACCAAGACTAATCTAGTGTGTGAGTCCACACGTGCAGGGGTCCCAACTTTAAGTCGGTCGATTTCAAATCCAACTGACTTTAAAATTTCAGTAAGGTCATGATAAGTTGATGTTAATATGCCCATCATTCAATTAATTGATGAAATCGTAATCATGCTAAATATGCCAGCATAATCAATTTATTAATATAAAAAATGCTTACTGTAACACCCCGAAAACGAGTTTGGTAATCAAACCACGTTAATACTAAAAGACGGATAAAGTACCGTTAGTGGTAAAATTAACCCGGTGAATATTAGGATTTTAAATAAATAAACCTAATATTGAATAAAAGTTAAATGAAAGCTTTTGAAGAAATAAAGTTTATAAAAGGCCCGAGATAACGGGACTTAAAATAAACTTAGTCATGAATTCCCCGAACCCACTAATTTAAATAGGAATGTTTAACCTAGTTAATCAATGGAAATATTGTTAGAAATAAGTAGGTTGTAGCCTACTAAAAAACTAACCAAACATGAGGGGCCAAATCTGGATAATTGGAAACTTAAATTATAAAAAGAGAAATCAAAACAGAACACACACCCAGTGTGTGTGTTCTATTCGACCAGAAGAGCTCCCCAGGAGCAAAAAAAACCCTAGTTTCATAAGAATCATCAAATTGAAGGCTCAAACGAAGTCTAAATTCACAATTGAACGTGAATTAATGATCATCCAAACTAGAGGATCATAAGGTATGTCAAATTTTGATGATTTGTGAAGTTGTGAAATTTGAGTAAACATCATAATCGCGAATTATGAATGAATTATTGAAGCTATGACTGAATTAGCGATGTATACTTGCTTAGGAACAAAACCCTAAGTGAAAATTATACATATATGCTATGAATTGAATGTTTAGATGATTTACCACACTTGGATAGGTGGGTTTTAATCATATGATGAAATTGATGATATAATTATGATTAGAATCATCATATCTGTTATTAATAAAATGATACTTGAACGATTTAGGTGTTTAAGTATATAAATCATGCTTGCCAAGAAGAAAGTTTTGTATGATAAGATGAAAATCGATGATATATTCATGTTAAATGATGTATGATATCATTATGTGTTAAAAATGATTAAAGTTATGTTAATTCGATGAAATTCGATTACATGAACTTGATTGAATAAGTAATTAAACCGGTAGTATAAGAATGGTGCTTACCGGATACTGACTAAGTAATAAAACGAGTAGTTGATCTACATCGTGTAATTACTTTTGTCAATAGGCAGTTTGACTTTTAAAAGTCAAAATGACCAAAATTATGATCGAATGATAATTTCGACATAAAACCCGTAGGATGGAGTAGTCGTGATTGATAATGACTAATCTAACCATCTTACGAATTGTGATGATAGTTTGACGCTTGACAAGCTAGGTGGAAACTTGGGAAGGAAGTGGGTCAAACAAATCATGTATGAGGGAAAACATAATTTGGATGCAAGTTAAGTATAGCTTACACTATTCTTAAAATTTAAAATATTCTCTTATCGTATTATTTACGAATACGATAAATAAACACCTGAAATATGATGCTCCGACGTGTAGTCGTATGGAACAAGATAAGAACAAGATAAGAAAAGATGATAAGAAACCATAACAATGGTTAAAAATGAGTAAATTGAGTATTCGGTCATATTATGACGAATAGAATAAGAAATTTGAATGGCTACCTTAAATGGTAAGCTAAAATAAATAATAAGGGCAAAACGGTAATTTGGTCACACGTTGTCAATAACCGTTAGTTTTGAAAGACACTTTATGGCGTAAGCCATAATGGGTCAAAAGTATTAAGAAATAGTTTACAAGTAAAATGACCATACGGTGTAAACCGGAGCGAGTCATATAGACGAGATGATAATAAATATCATCTCGCAAAGATACATGGTCACTTAGACCAAACGAGTCAAAAGGTGAAAATATCACCCTTTAACAATATCGACTAATGATTTTTTTCGAGTTGTATAATTACAGGATCAAATATCGAATGGATATTTGCATCGCTATTAATTAACGGTTATGAAGGCAAGGTAGTAAAATGGGTCAATATATTGATCCAAGCCAGGTATGTGTAATAGTTTAACTACTCATTTAGGACTTAAGGTTCAATGAGAGATAAATAAGGTCCAAAATGGACATTTGGTTATCTTTTTAGGTAAACCGAATGATTTAAATTGTATTCATTGTGTTTTGAAAACATAATGATTATTCAAACAAGATCATAGTTTAATATGTGAGATTTTGGGTCAATATGCCTTTCAAATCATTTATCGTAAATGAAAGGCTTAAATGGACCAAAATGCCCTTGATCGACAAATCAAGCAAACGACCCTTATGGGTGGTTTAGAAATAAGTTATTTGATCAAGTAAATACTTAGAACAAGAATAAAAGCGAAAGATATGATTCTTGTTAGTCAAATGCCTTCAAATGCGTTTTGCCGTATAATGATAATCCGAGGGGTAAAACTCGGAATATATTGATCACCACATTAAATCCACCACAAATATAGTTGTGGTGGAAGATCATTTGATAAGAAATGTGGAAATATGAAGCTAGAAACGAATGAAAACGATTCGTGCTTAAAAATATGCTTAAACACCCTTAACGGGTCAAAATAAGCATATTAGCGAAAACGGGTTAAGAATACGTAATAAACCCGTGGTTTGGATCTTGAATAATAGGAAACTAATATAAAATGAAGTTCATGATAATTTGTATACAACAAACTAGTTTTAATTTGATAAACTCATGAACGGGTCAAAAAGTGGTAACTACATATTTAGCAGAAGGCTTAAAAATATCAAATTTTGTTAATCCAGATGTCGGATTTTAACTTCATGTGATAGAGAATCGAATTACGATCACGTAGGAAGAAACGTGACGTAAATCGGATAAAAATGAGCAAGTTATGCTCGTTTTCGTAAAACTTGGTTTGGCTGGAAATATACAGCAGTTGTTAACAACCATTTTGTCGAAACTAGGGCCTCGCGTCGCGCGACGGAGGTGGCTAGATATGGTCGCGGCCTGCGACGGGTGTCGCGTCACGCGACAGTGAGATTAGATCCCGTCGCGGCACGCGACGGGTGTAAAGTTCAGCAAAAGATGTTGAAATATGTTGTTTTTCTTATTTCGACTCACGATCTCGTTCGGTCATGTTTTATATGCCGAATTACTAACTCAATTCATGTTTTATGAAATGTAGGTTTAATATGCGGTGCCGGTGGACGGTCAAGCTCGATAAAGAACCGAACACGATCAAGAATTCAAGCTTCCGCGAAAAGTTTCGTCGTCATGTTTTAAACGGCGAATGTTTTGTAAAATGTTGAATTGTTTATTTCTTAAAAGTTTTAAAGAAATACGTATATGGTAAAGTATGTGAAAGTGTAAACTTAACAATTATAGTCGAAAACTATATGTAAATTGAATAAAACATGTAAGGGTCTTACAAGTTGGTAATTAGAGCTCGAGGTTAAACAATTATAGTCGAAAACTATATGTAAATTGAATAATAAGACAATAACTGAATTTAGTTAAATATAAACTTGGACGAAAATAGTCATCCAAGTAAATATTCTCAATATAGATCCCATTGAGAAAAGTAATGATCACATCAACGAATGTGATTGCATAAATGGGTATAAAAAAGGACATTTTATATGTTCAAGGATAAAACAGGTAAAACTAGTAATTGTTAATTGGCAATTAAATAAATTTTTACCAATTGAAATAAATCGAAAGATTACTTACATGGGACGTGATGTGGTAATTATAATAAGGTCATGCGTGCCATGTGTTGATCGCTTACTCTGGCCAAGTAAGTAGTGAACACATGATACCATGAGCTTCTTATAATGAACACAGTTATGCCCGATGTGGTAAGGTCGGGATGAATGAAAAAAGTTAAAAGAACCTTGGGGTTAAGAAATCATATGGGCATACTCGTATAAATGGTTTTCAAGGAAACCATAAAAATGATATGGCGCGCATAGAAATGAATGACCCAAGGGAATTCGTGAAATAAGTCATAATGGACGAAAGAGCCATGGTTGACAAAAAGGAGCATGTAAAACCGAAGGATAAATGACCCGCGAGGTCATAGAAACGAAGGTATTGCCCATACAAAAGGACGATCGAAGTCATTGACTTTGGTCATAGTAAAGAAAGGATGATGTTGATAATCATCATTCAGAATTTATTAGACCATCAAGCATGGTCACCTAAAGAATAAAGGTTTGGTTGAATAAAGCGATGGATTTCGCTAAGAAAACCAAACAAGTCAAAACGAAGTCTTAATGCATACCTAAATGGTTGCATTAATAATGACTTCAGTAAATCACCCGGTTGATCGGTAGGGAATTAAACATATGCGTAAACCAAGAAACGAGAACGCAGATTGAAAGTCAAAAGACTCGGATTATGAGTCATGCCTAAAAGATGATAAAATTTCTCAAAAAAAAGAAATTTTGAATATATATGTTCAACTATTTTGAGGTTGAACGGGTTGAATAAAGAATAAAGTTTGATTGTTTATAAGTGATAGATTTCACATTAACAAGTCAAACGGGTTAAATACAATATAATGCAGGATGGCATAAGTAAGCGCAAGCCGGATAATGGTAGCGTTAAACGTAAAAGAATAATGAGTCCGGTAATGGGACATAATCAAATACGAATATATGTAAACCGGATAACGGTGAGCATAAGACGAACCGACTCATAAATGACATGAGAAGTCATAGAGTCGGGAGAATGATCCGAAATAAAACGATTGTAATCATGAACTACAGTCAAGGTTAACAGATCTTAAACTTGAAACCAAATTATTTTCAAACATAAACAGGGTGCCTTAACACCAAACATGTATTTTAAGAATGACAAGAGTAAGGAATGATCTACGGGATCAACATAACCTTCGATTTATAAATAATGAAAAGGTCTACCGGACCAAAATGACCCTTGGGGTCATAAATAAAAAGGAATGAATTATAAGACCTTGCCTTAACAAGGTGAAAGCCTAAAGAAATAGCCCACTAGGTTAAGGGAAAGAACCTACAAGTTACTTAGACAAAGCGAGGGAACCAGTTAAGAATCCCCGTGTAAACAAACACTGTAAAGGAATAAATTCTTAATTGTCAATATCCGGGTATGGGTGATTGACAAAAGTTAAAGAGAATATGCTAAACTAAAACTTCAGTTTTAGTAAGAAATAACACTTTTCCAATTATGAATTTTGATAGGAATTTAAATAGTAAATATGAAAAGATACAGGTCTTGACACTGATAAGTGCAAGACGATACATTCGAAAAGAAATCTTTTTGATAACGAAAGGTTGAAATAAACCTAAACATGACGTGACACGATCACGGTTGTAACAACTGTGCCTTTACAATCATTTTACACATCTCAATCCTTGTACGTTTTCGAACTCTCAAGAGCTTTCCTGAAAGTTATACGTAAATTGTTACGCGAACATAAATCAGTTTAACGTAACGTACACTCCGGAACAATGACATAAGCTAAACCTACTCTAAATTCCCTTTACATAACTTAGAAATAAGTTACGAGGGGTTTGGTATGGCAAAAACATGTCTATTCAAACTTAAGAACTATCTGCGACAAAACTGCGAAACGAACGTTGGTGACCGCCCGGATAATATTTAAATCCAAAAAATATACTGCTATGATTAAAATTTTATTTTAATCATGTTCGTTTTGAAAAATAAATTAAAACGAACTATCTGTGTACCGCGTGTTACTTCGCAACTCAGTGCGTATACTGCGAAACGCAGACAACGCAGCCAGTCTCAACAACTGATATTTATTTTAGTAATAATTTGGCGATTTATTTTTATAGAATAATAAAAATAATTTAAAACGCCATAAACCGAGATTAAAACGCTAGATAAAATACCCAGTATCCAATTTAATACATGTTTTTATCTATTATATATATATATATATATGTGTGTGTGTGTGTGTATGCATACATGTGTGTGTGTGTAATCGTGTAAATGAGAGAGAGAAAGCCACCTCTCTCATTGTCTTGACACATGTCCATCATGCATGTTGCATGCATCTTGAAAACCCCCTATCTTTCAACCTCCAACACAAATCTTCACAATTCCAAGAACACTTCTCTCTCTCCTCTCTCTCTCTCTCTCTCTCTCTCACCTCAAAACCGTAAACACACACACCCACACATTTTTGAATTTTAATCCTCTTCTTCAAGATCAAAGCTTATTCCAAGCTAGTTTCTAAGGTGTTTGAAGCTCCAAGGGTGTTTTCAAGTGCTTCCAAGTATTTGCAAGCTCCATATCATCAAAAATCTCATCAAAACCTACTAGTTTTCTTAAAGATATAAACTTACTTTAGAAATTATGTTCTTGCATTTTGATGATGATGATGATGATAGAAGTTTCTCAAGGTTCTTGGATTATTCACTAACTTGAAACTAAAAAGAAATGGGTTTTTACACAAAATAAAAATGGAAGTATGTGTGTATGTAACACCCCGAAAACGTAAATCATTTATTTTAAATATGATGTTAGTAAATAAACAACTGAACTAACTAGGATTAAAATAACCTAGTTAGGTAAAAGTCTTGTAGTGACTTAAATGGGTTAAAACGCTAAAAATAAGAACTAAATAATAGTTGAGGGGCCAAAAGTGTTCAAATTGAAACTAAAATTTATAAAACAAAATTAAAAACTCAAAACACACTGGTGTGTGTGATGAGATCGAACCAGACAAGAGGGGGGCGATCAGGGCTCTTCAAAACCCTAACTTCCATAAATCTCAAAGATTGAAGGTTCAAATCTATTCTAAAACAAAATCCGAGCTCAGATTAGTGATCTCCATTGCAAGGGGGTCATAAGGAAAGGAAGCCGGAGCATCGAGCGGACAAGCCGGTGTTGACGCACGATTGAAGGGTGTGCTTTGAAGGTATGTAACTTGATTTGTTACATTAAGTGAATTGTTATTAAATTATCTATAGTTATATAGTAGAATAGATGTTGCGTTGATTTTAGTGACCATGTTTGTCACTTGAATCAATAGGTTAAAAATTGGCAAGAAACCGTTTGGTAGTCATTATATTGGAGGATTCCATAAGATGAGCCAATGGGTCGAACAATGGAGTAAATTGTAGTACTAGTGTTTTAATAGTTAGCGATGGTTATAACAATCACAAGAGCATTAAACCATGAGATTGGTAAGGAAATGCGGGTGATGATAAGCCCCGGATGTTGGGTATAAGGCGCCATAGGCTTACTAGTGGAATGGTAGTAAAATGAGTGAAGTTAGAGAGGGTCGAATATATGCATAGTTATTTTCAGTCATTCAGCCCGTAAGTCAAATTTTTGGTACGGCAATTATAATAGGCACGTTGGTAATGAATTTACAGATGTATAGGAAAAAAATCACTTAAAACGGACTTACGAGTCAAAAGTTATGTCGATTTGAAGTATTAAATGTTATAATTAGGTGCTGGGCTGATATACAGCTCCAACAAGCAACATTCTGTCAAAATCATGATGTGGCGCTACGCCACGGCCAAACATAAAACCCGTCGCGCGACGCGACGGTGGTGGCGTCACGCGACCACCGTTGGTGGTCTCCGTCACGTAGCGCGACCATCCAAAACGTAAGGATTTTGTTGTTTTTGCATTGTTTAGAGCATGGAACTTAACCAGACTTATATTTAAGGTGTCAAAACTAATCTTTTGTGTGGTTTTGGCTATAGGTGATGATGAACTAAATCTGGATGGTGATCAAGCACGATTCCAAGAACCGAAGACAATCTTTTGAAGCTTCCGCGATTACTTTAATATGATCAAATCAATGTCTATGTAGTTAACACTTGAATACTTGTTCTTTTGTCTTGGGATTCTTAAACTAGTAGTACTTATCCTAGATGTTAACTTGGTTAAAATTTCCTTATGTTTAATCTAAAAATCAAGGTTTTGGTTTACTAAGACTTTGTTTATAATAAAATATTATGAAAATGAGTAGAGTGTTACAAGTTGGTAATCAGAGCTTAAGGTTGTCAACAAAGTGTTCGGTTCAAGCTTGATTGATCGTCCGGTAAGAATTAATTATTTATGTTAGTAGATTTTATCTTATGTAAGAAATGAGATGTGAGTTAATGTGCATGGGAAGAGCGTGTTAACACACTCAAACCCGGAAAGTGCACCGAATGTGAACGGTTAAAGCAAGTTACGAACTTGGCTAAACCAAAGCTAATAAAGTTATGTTACAAATGAGATGTTTAATAATTGACGTAAACATTTTAGTTTCGAGATGTCGGAAGGGAATGACGATGATCCGGTGCCGACAAGCACCGAACAAATGAAAGAAACAATTGCCGAAGAAGTGGGAAAGGCAATTGAGGGTAGTCTATCCGGGTTCATAGACAAAATTCAAACCACGGTGTTATCATTAGTTGAAGAACGAGTCAAAAGATTGGAAGATAGTGTCAACCTTATGAAAGAGAAATCGGGAGAACGTAAAGGATGTTCGTACAAAGAATTTATGGCGTGTAAACCGCCAATCTACAATGGGGAGGTTGACCCGATAATTTGCCAAAGATGGCTGAGCGACGTTGAAGGGGTGTTTGAAAGGACCCATTATGACATGAGTGATTTTGTTGCTTACGGAACGGGTCAATTAAGGGGTCAAGCCAAGGATTGGTCGGACAATAAAAAGAAGGAGATAGGAGTCGAAGCGGCGTGGGTTATGACTTGGGATGAGTTTAAGGTGTCGTTCCTTAAACACCATAGTCCCAAAGCGGT
Organism: Helianthus tuberosus; assembly: GCA_030545235.1. Taxonomy (NCBI): domain Eukaryota; kingdom Viridiplantae; phylum Streptophyta; class Magnoliopsida; order Asterales; family Asteraceae; genus Helianthus; species Helianthus tuberosus. The sequence continues at coordinate 20,356,106 of CM060420.1, read as the reverse complement.
TATTAACAGGATCAAGGAAGAATTCATCCAGCTAAGACAAAAGGGTGAAATAATCGATAAGATCACGGGCATCTTTATGGATAAGCTGAGATTCTGTGATGAGTTAGTCACCACTGAAGAGCAGAAGATATACTACTATTACAACATGCTGAGTGCTGAATACCGGGAGTTCATGACTCCCTCAAAGAATGAATCCCTCACGGAAATTATCAACACTGCCCGGGAGCAGGAAATCGAGTTGAAGAAACAAGTTGAGAGGGGCGAGCGAAGGGCACAGGATGTGAATCCAAGCCCTACGAAGAAAGCTCGAACTGTGGAATCGGGAAAGAAAGTGGATGCTAAAGGCGGGTCACCAAGTTGTAAAGTGTGTGGAAAAGGGCACAAGGGAGAGTGTCGTTTCAAAGACAAACCGTGCCCCATATGTGGTAAAACGGGGCACACGACGTCTTTATGCCCGGGTAAAGTCTCGGTTTGCTACAAATATTATCAGCCCGGCCACAAAAAGTCCGAATGCCCAGACTTAGTTGGAAAGAGAGACGTTAAAGAATCTCCAACAGAAGCTCTAAAGGCGAAGGCTAGGTCCTTCCAACTTACAGTAGTTGAAGCAAAGACAGAACCCGATGTGGTCTCAGGTATATTCGCAATAAACTTGATCCCTGCACGTGTATTATTTGACACGGGTGTGAATAAATCCTTTATTTCACGTGGATTTATTCGACATCCTTCATTTGTATTGACAAAATTACCTATGCCTTTAGAGGTTGAGATAGGAGATAACAAAATTTTCATAGTTTGTGATGTCTGTCAAAGCTACAAATTAAGTATCGATGATGAGGAATACCTGATAGATCTAATTCCGATGTCTATGGGAGAGTTTCAAGTGGTTGTAGGGATGGATTGGCTATCTCGACACCACGCAAAGGTCTTGTGTTTCCGTAAGGAGATAAAGCTAATATCTCCGAGCGGAAAACACGTCACAATCTATGGCGAAAAGGGAGGCAATCCTATAATATGCTCGATGATGAAGGCTCACAAGCTCATGAGGCATGGATGTAAGGCATTTATGATATACGCGAATGAGCCCGAGAAAGAATTACCGAAGATTGGAGACGTACCAGTGGTACGTGACTTTGAAGATGTATTCCCGGATGATTTACCGGGAATGCCGCCCGAGCAGGAGGTAGAGTTCGGAATTGAATTAGTTCCGGGCACGAAACCCGTAGCAAAAGCACCATACCGACTTTCACAATCGGAATTACAAGAATTAATGTCGCAGATTCAAGACTTGCTCGATAAAGGATTTATAAGGCCGAGTGTGTCTCCTTGGGGCGCGCCCGTGCTATTCGTGAAAAATAAGGACGGAAGCATGCGCATGTGTATCGATTACCGAGAGTTAAATAAACTCACGGTAAAGAATCGATACCCGCTTCTGAGAATAGATGATCTATTCGACCAATTACAAGGTGCGAACTGGTTTTCAAAATTTGACCTTAGATCGGGGTATCACCAACTAAGGGTCAGGGAGGAGGATGTACCGAAAACGGCTTTCCGCATGAGATATGGACATTACGAGTTCCTCGTGATGTCATTTGGGCTGACAAATGCACCCGCGGCTTTCATGGACTTCATGAACCGGGTTTGCAAGCCGATGTTGGATAAATCGGTAATCATGTTTATTGATGATATTCTGGTGTACTCGAAAAGTGAAGCAGAACATGCACGCCAATTACAAGAGGTGTTAGAGACACTCGGGCAAGAAAAGTTGTATGCGAAATTCTAAAAGTGCGCCTTCTGGTTGCGAGAGGTGCAATTCCTTGGCCACATCATAAGCGCCGATGGAATATTGGTAGATCCTTCAAAGATAGAGGCCGTGTCAAAATGGAGCCCTCCGAAGAATCCTTCGGAAATCAGAAGCTTCTTAGGGCTTGCGGGATACTATAGGAGATTCATTCAAGATTTCTCCAAGATTGCATCGCCGCTAACTAAGTTAACCCGGAAAGAGGAAAAGTTCATTTGGGGTTCCGAACAAGAAAGAGCGTTTCAAACGCTAAAAGAGAAGTTAACTCAAGCTCCGGTATTAACATTGTTGGACAGGGTCGAAGACTTGGTGGTTTATTCGGATGCCTCACTATCGGGGCTCGGATGCGTTTTGATGCAACGGGGCAAAGTTAAAGCTTACGCCTCGAGGCAATTAAAAATACATGAAAAGAAATATCCCACGCACGATCTCGAATTGGCTGCGGTGGTGTTTGCGTTAAAAATATGGAGGCACTATTTATATGGGGTAAAGTGCACCATATTCAACGATCACAAGAGCTTAAAATACTTCTTCGATCAGAAGGAGTTAAATATGTGACAAAGGCGATGGTTAGAAATGGTGAAAGATTTTGACTGTGAAATACATTACCACCCCGAAAGGGCAAATGTGGTGGCGGACCCCCTGAGCAGAAAAGCGGATTATGTCCCACTACGAGTAAGGTCGATGCAGCTCGTTGTTACCTCGAGTATACTTGATCGTATCCGAGAAGCGCAAGTAGAAGCAGTGAAAGAGGAGGACTGGAAGAAGGAAAGAATAATCGGTCAGTTAAAAGATTTGTAGGATGGAAAGAACGGGTTGAAGATTCGATCTGGAAGAATATGGGTTCCAAATTCTTGTGGGGTTAAGACGCTTCTACTCGATGAAGCTCATAAGTCCCGATATTCTATTCATCCGGGTGTAACACCCCGAAAACGGGTTTGGTAATTAAACCACGTTAATAATAATGAACGGGTAAAATAACGTTAGTGGTAAAATTTACCCGGTGAATATTAGGACCTAGACAAATAATCCTAATATTAGTTATAAAATTTAATAAATGCTTGAGAAAACAAAGTTATAAGAAGCCCGAGTTAACGGGACTTAAAATAAAACGGGTTATGATTTCCCGAACCCATTAAGTTAACTAGGGATAATTAACCTAGTTAATAAGAGGGAATTTTACTAGAAATAAGTGGGTTGTAGCCTACTTAATAACAAACCAAAACGTGAGGGACCGAAGTTGGATAACTTGAAAAAGGGTTTTATAAACAAAAAAAATAACATAACACACACCTAAGGGGTGTGTGTGCGTGTGTGAGGTCGACCAGGAGGGTACTCCCAAGAGCTCAAACCCTAGAACTCAACAAATCATCAAATTGAAGCCTGATTCAAGGTCAAAATCGATGCATGAATACATAGAAACGATCACCTAGTCGTGGGGATCGTAAGGTATATCAAATTTTTGATGTTTATGAAGTTGAGATTTTTGATGAACTTGTGAAAATCGAAATTCAAGCTTGAATGATTGATGTTTAGGTGAAACGAAGATGAATTCATGCTTAGAAACAAACCCTAGTTGAAAACTTGATGAATTAGTACTAAAACTAGGAATTTGATAATCACCCTATTATGTGCTAAGTGGGTTTTGATTGTGTAGTGAAGATGATGATATGTTTATGCTAGAAATCATCATAGTTGATAGTTGATGCAAGATACTTGAACAATTTCCAAGTTTGAGTGTTGACCATACATGACTTGAAAAATGGGTTTTTGGATGATTTAATGAAATTGATGTTGTATTGGTGTTTATAAACACCATACTAACTTGTATGAATGAACTACTTGAACAAAATGGGGAATTGTTAAGAGTTCATACTTGATTTGAAGTGGGTCTTGACACAAGAATTAAACTCATGATTTATGATTTAGTTCAATAAGAAAAGTAGTCAAAGATTCATAAGGTGTGAAAGTCATGATTTAGAATGACTAATCTAACAACCTTGTGAATGATGAATGATAGTTGGCGCTTAACAAGCTAGGTGAAGCTTGGGGAGGAAGCGGGTCGAACGAGTCAAGCATAAAGGAAAAGCGTATTCGGGATGTAAGGTAAGTGAAACTTACACAATTATGTAGAATACTTGTTTATTCTATACAATATAAATACGATAACGATAATATAGAAAATATGAACTTCTGACGCGATCAATACGAGTCGGAACATATAAAGATGATAAAAACCTTGGTTTATGGAAAAAAGGGCAAAACGGTAAATAAATCATGTAATGATTTAAGAAATTATGAATTCCCGTTAAGATTACCTTATAGTGTAATCTAATAATGATAAAAAGGATAAAATGGAAATTGGTCAAGTGTTGACTAATCTAAATCGAAGTTAAAAGAATACCCATGGCGTAAGCCGAAATGGGTTGAATTTGTAAGAAAAGAGTTTAAAAGAAAAGGGGTATGATAATAAAATCCGGGATGGGATGGATGTATGAATTGGAAATCAAAAACGATGTTTTTGATTAAATAGATAATGTTGGGCATATAGTCCAAACGGGTCGAATGGTGATGATAACACCATTTGACAATATCGACTAATGTGGTTGTCAAGTCTTATGTTAACAGGACCGATTAGCCAATCGGATAATTGCGTCACCATTGATGGTGTGATAATGAAAACTAGGTATAAATCGGGTCTACTTGTTAATCCGGGCCAGGTACGCATAATTATGTTGTAGTTAAAAGTGTTATTTTGGTTGAATAATTTGAGAGAGAGTCCTTCATCATAAAAGGACTAAAATCGACCAAAATGCCCTTGTAGGCTAAATGGAACAAACGACCCTTAAAGGTTGTTTGGAAACGAGTTTTATGACTAGGTAAATACTTAGAATAAGTATAGAAGCTGAAAGAGGTATTGTATTAGCTAAATGGCACTATTTGAGTTTTTGCCGTAAAATAATGATTCGAGAGGTAAAATTTGGTTTATATTGATCACCACATTAAACCTACCTTAAATACATTTGGGGTGGGAGATTATAGGATAAGAAATGTGGTAATGGAATGCTAGAAGCAATCGAAAGCTATTTTAGGCTCGAAAGTGCTTAAATACCCTTAACGGGTCAAAATAAGCATACGAGCAAAAACGGGTTTAAATTTTGTAATAAACCTATGATTAGAACCTAATATAGTAGGTAACATTAATTTGAAGAAGTGTATGAGATATAGGAATCAAATAAATACGTTTGTTTGATAAAATGCATAAACGGGTTAAAATTTGGTAAAAAGGTAACGAGTCGAAGGCTTAGAAGTCTCAAAATTTCTTATGTTGGATGTAGGATTTTAACTCCATAAGATGGAGGATTAAATTACGGACGCGTAGGAAAAAGAATCGGGTAAAACGGATCAATAACGAAGAAGTTATGGCCGTTTCCGTGAAATCAGGTCGTGCTGGGTATGTACAGCATCAGCTGAAACAACAGGCTGTGAAAAACAGGGCTAGGCGTGACACCTAGGCCGTTGGCGTCACGTCTAGCCCCCTAACTCCGAAAATTGTTAATTTTTGTCATTTTTAACCCCTGTACTTGTTTGAACTTAATATTTGACTATCAAAACTAACTTTTAAGTTGGTTTTGATCATAGGTGAATGCCAAGAGTGCACGGATGAAGATCAAGCGACGAGCAAGAACCGAACACGATCACGAAATAAGCTTCCGCACTATGTATCGTTATTATGTTAAACGACGAACGTACACATGATATGTTGTATACTTTTTAAATTGTAAAAAGTTTTAATAAACCCGTAATTTCCAATGCATATGTAATCTTAATTACATGACCGTTTTTCGTAAATGATACGTTAAACCTTAATTTATAAGAACGGGTGTTACACCGGGTGCGACCAAGATGTACAACGATCTAAAACAAAATTATTGGTGGCCCGGAATGAAGAGAGATGTAGTAAAATACGTGGAGAAGTGCTTGACTTGTTTACAAGTCAAGGAGGAACACCAAAAACCATATGGAAAGTTGCAACCTTTGGAGATCCCGGTTTGGAAGTGGGAACATATCACTATGGACCTATTGACCAAACTACCTAAAACGATTCGGGGATTCGATGCTATATGGGTGATTGTGGATAGATTGAAGAAGAGTGCTCATTTTGTTCCTATACGCGAGACATATACTTCGGAAAAGATGTCCGAGGTATACACAAACGAAATAGTGGCACGTCACGGAGTACTGGTATCCATTGTGTCGGATAGAGATACCCGGTTTACTTCAAACTTTTGGAGAGATTTCCAAGAACAAATGGGAATGAAACTTTTCATTAGCACCGCCTACCATCCTCAGACGGATGGGCAGAGTGAAAGAACAATATAGACGCTAGAAGATATGTTACGGGCATGTATCATCGACTTTGGTGAAAGTTGGGATGTTTATCTACCTTTGGCTGAATTTTCGTATAACAATAGTTATCATTCGAGCATCGGTATGGCACCTTACGAGATGCTATATGGTAGGAAGTGCAGAACCCCGGTGTGTTGGGGTGAAGTGGGACCACGTGAACTAGCCCATAAAGATGTTGTCCAAGCCACTAATGAGAAAATTGAAGTGGTATGAGCCCATTTGAAAGCAGCCCAAGATAGGCAAAAGTCTTATGCCGATAAAAGACGAAGACCGATTGAATTTCAGATAGGCGACATGGTTATGTTAAAGGTTTCCCTATGGAAGGGCGTTATCAGATTCAGAAAAAGAGGGAAACTAAGCCCGAGGTTTATCGGGCCATTTAAAATCATCGAACGGGTTGGCAAGGTAGCTTATCGCCTCGAGCTACCGGAAGAGTTGAGTGGGATACATGGCACGTTTCATGTATCACAACTACGAAAATGTCTAGTGGAAGAAACAACTTATATCCATTACGATAATATCAAGGTGGATGATAGCCTGAATTATGCAGTAAGGCCATTAGAGATTTTAGATCGAAAGGTTAAGCACTTGCAAAATAAACAAATCGGTCAAGTCAAAATTAAGTGGGAGCATAGGAAAGGTTCGGACACCACATGGGAGTCCGAAGAGGAAATGGGGCGTCTCTACCCTACCCTGTTTGGTATGTACTTTGGTTTCGGGGACGAAACCCTTTTAAGAGGGGTGAACTTGTAACACCCCGAAAACGTAAATCATTTATTTTAAATATAATGTTAGTAAATAAACAAGTGAACTAACTAGGATTAAAATAACCTAGTTAGGTAAAAGTCCTGTAGTGACTTAAATGGGTTAAAACGCTAAAAATAAGAACTAAATAATAGTTGAGGGGCCAAAAGTGTTCAAATTGAAACGAAAATTTATAAAACAAAATTAAAAACTCAAAATACACTGGTGTGTGTGTGTGATGAGATCGAACCAGACAAGAGGGGGGGCGACCAGGGCTCTTCAAAACCCTAACTTCCACAAATCTCAAAGATTGAAGGTTCAAATCTATTCTAAAACAAAATCCGAGCTCAGATTAGTGATCTCCATTGCAAGGGGGTCATAAGGAAAGGAAGTCGGAGCATCGAGCGGACAAGCCGGTGTTGACGCACGATTGAAGGATGTGCTTTGAAGGTATGTAACTTGATTTGTTACATTAAACAACAACAACCATACCCAGTAAATCCCACAAATAGCTAGAACTATTGGTAGGGTCTGGGGGAGGTGGGATGTAGGCAAACCTTGCCTCTATCCTCAGAATAGAGAGGCTGCTTCCTGAGAGACCCCCGGCTCAAAAGCAACAAACAACCATATAGACAAAAGAGAGATAAGTATATAGCGTAGCAGTAGTTAGATATATTATCAACAAATAACATGTACTCATAGATACAAGAAAGTCATGATATATGAGGTCTACCTAAAGTGAGAAAGAAATTTGTTACATTAAGTGAATTGTTATTAAATTATGTATAGTTATATAGTAGAATAGATGTTGCGTTGATTTTAGTGACCATGTTTGTCACTTTAATCAATAGGTTAAGAATTGGCAAGAAACCGTTTGGTAGTCATTATATTGGAGGATTCCATAAGATGAGCCAACGGGTCGAACAATGGAGTAAATTGTAGTACTAGTGTTTTAATAGTTAGCGATGGCGATAACAATCACAAGAGCATTAAACCTTGAGATTGGTAAGGAAATGCGGGTGATGATAAGCCCCGGATGTTGGGTATAAGGCGCCATAGGCTTACTAGTGGAATGGTAGTAAAATGAGTGAAGTTAGAGTGGGTCGAATATATGCATAGTGATTTTCAGTCGTTCGGCCCGTAAGTCAAATTTTCAGTACGGTAATTATAATAGGTACGTCGGTAATGAATTTACAGACGTATAGGAAAAAGAATCACTTAAAACGGACTTACGAGTCAAAAGTTATGTTGATTTGAAGTATTAAATGTTAAAATTAGGTGCTGGGCTGATATACAGCTCCAACAAGCAACATTCTGTCAAAATCATGTTGTGGCGCTACGCCACGGCCAAACATAAAACCCGTCGCGCGACGCGACGGTGGTGGCGTCACGCGACCACCGTTGGTGGTCTCCGTCGCGTAGCGCGACCATCCAAAACGTAAGGATTTTGTTGTTTTTGCATTGTTTTGAGCATGGAACTTAACCAGACTTATATTTAAGGTGTCAAAACTAATCTTTTGTGTGGTTTTGGCTATAGGTGATGATGAACTAAATCCGGATGGCGATCAAGCACGATTCCAAGAACCGAACACAATCTTTTGAAGCTTCCACGATTACTTTAATATGATCAAATCAATGTCTATGTAGTTAACACTTGAATACTTGTTCTTTTGTCTTGGGATTCTTAAACTAGTAGTACTTATCCTAGATGTTAACTTGGTTAAAATTTCCTTATGTTTAATATAAAAATCAAGGTTTTGGTTTACTAAGACTTTGTTTATAATAAAATATTATGAAAAACGAGTAGAGTGTTACAGTGTATGTATATATTACCATACATATGTATGTGTATGTATTTGAGCTTGAACTTGATTTTTGATAGATACTTGTTTGTTTAATTCTTGAGAAATGAATGCATGTTTAATCAAATGGATGTTATATAAAGTTCTTGTGATTTGTCTTGATTTTGTGACAAAGGAAACTTTTGAAAATATATACATGTATGCATGTGTCGATTATGTATATGTATGTACATGCACATGGGAATTTTTGTTAGTTAGTATAAATTAAAGAAAAGAATATTGCATGCAATGATGACTAAATGATTAGATGATATTTTGATGAACATGTCTTGAATTACATGAATAAATTACATGTTTGATGCTTTTAAGTTCATATGAAATGTTAATAATATGATAAGTGTGCTTTAGATACTTGTACATAAGCATGCATGTTGATTAAATGCTCAAAGAATGATATAAATGATTATATGACAAAATTGTTTTAAAACAGATTATAAACATTAAAAATAACATTATTTAGTATATTATAATGGCATGAAAGTTTGTCATAGTTTTGGTAGCTTTGCATGTTGTACATGTAGCTTAGAAAGTGAAAAAATATGTGAAATTTGCATGATTTATGTGGTTTATGTGAGACCTGCACTATCATGAGTATAACCACTATTTTATTAAGTAAATAACATGGGTTATGTTAAAATATCAAGTCGTTACGATTTGGGATGGTTATGGTAACGTTTGATGCAAAACTATGCGGTAAAACGGTTAAAAATTGGCTTTTCAGAGGATTTTTAGAAAACTATTTTATATCAGTAACCAAACTGATTTTTTTATATAAAAATAAGTATTTTAACTTATATTAAGTTTACTTGGTGTTTGGTTACTCATACGTGACTTCCGACGCCCAAAAACGTTACCGAATCGCTAAAATATGCATTTTTCAATGTACACTAGAATGGGTTGTTCATGGGTAAATTTTATGTGTTACAATGTGTTATGTGATTTAGATTATGTGTATGATGATATGATAAGGCTTGACAAAATTATGTGTGTTACGATATTAATTACATGTCACGATCGAGTATATATATTACGACGCACAAATTGTAGATATATTGCTTATAACATGATGAGGGTCACCAATAAAATCGTTCAAGTCGCAAAGTTCTTAAAATATATATATGAACTCATATATATATATATACACACACACCAACATAATCAAAAATAATAACTTTTCGAGAAAATCTCAAAGTTATGTGAAAATTCTAAGTATCGGAGAAACTTGGGTATTTTGTGAGTTTTTGATTATTAAATCGTTCTTACTTAATTTAGGACGAATAAATAATTTGAGGAATTGTGTTATCACATAAAAACGCACCCAAAGGTGAGTACATAGTTCCCCTATTTTACGTTTTCAAATGTTTTTGGGTGAAGCATATGTGCATAACTTTACTTTCCGTTTTCATGACATTATACAGATTTTGTTACATAGTACATATAATACATTATTTCAAAGACATTTTTATGGTATATTGACTTAGTATACCCAACATTTGGTTTCAAAGACATTTTATTTGGCATATTGACTTAGTATGCCTAGTACATGGTTTTACAAAGACATTTTACATGACATGCTTACATTGAAAAGGACATTTGGTATGTTTAACAGGACAATAGTACATTCATTAACATTGATCACGCCGCTCTGTAGTATGTAATAGCGCCATAGGACTTGACAAATCCCGTTCCCGCTTCCTAGTTTGGTTTGGAAGTGTTAGGGAATGACAGAATCCGAATTCATTTTTGATAAACCTTGATCCTGATAAGGGTTTATCCGACAGTCTCAAGGCTTGAGTGTATGCGATAGACAAACCATATAAATGTTGTATCAATAAAAGAAATGGTTTTCAAAACATAATTTTTGATTTAAACTTTTGGTTATTCAAAAACCTTGTTTTGTACATGACATTGGATTTCATAACACATTTGTTTATACTTGACATTAGATATTGTTTACACATGACAATTGACATTCAAACAAGACAATATTTGATGGTTATTGATAAGTGCTTTTATTATGTTACATATCATGGCATTTTCTAAACCATTTCAACAAGGACAAGACATAACATATTTTGTACATATTATTTTCATTTGGTTATTTATTTAACCGTACATTATCCTTTTACATCATCTGATTTTCATATTGATTTTCTTATGATTTTATAAAAGAAAACATTTTCAAAGGTTCATGACTACTTTGCGTTAAACATTTCTTTAAACATTCAAAGTCGTGAATCATCAACACAAAATCCTATGTTACTCACAGACATTTTTATGCTGACGTATTTACTTTCACATATGTTTCGGGTTCTTTTACGAGACGACTGTTGATTGCTTCACATAAGATGGACATGGGCCTTAGTAATTATAAAACATGAACGGCAATTGTACTGTTTATTGATCTGATTCCAAGACAAAGTAACTTATTATGTAATAAAACAATATTCTAAATTCCATGTGTTGTGAAACAATGATTCTGTGACACGACTCCCCGACGTTTCTGCCGCGGTTTGTTGTATTACGCGGTCGGGGTGTTACAACGGTCGAGAAAAGTAATGTGAAGTATAATCACATTATAGCCTGAGCGATGGGTATAAAGTAAGGACTAATAAGTCTAGTTAGTGAGATCGGTTAAGGTCAAATTTAAAATTAAGAATGTGGTTATACGCTATTTATTATGAGAATAGCGTGGAATAAACAAAATCAATAGATTTATATGATCAAGTGGCCAACTTGGCGACTCGGTCAAGTAAACAACAATTGGTAAATAGTAGAAGATGAAAGTGACGACCCATGAGGCCTCACTAACGAAAAATATTGGTCACCTATGTTGAGGGATCATAAGGCTATAAGTTCACAAACAAAGGAGTTTGTTTGTTAAAAGTGAAAGATTTCACTAAAATATCCAAACGGATTAAATTAACGGATTCGTGAAGAATTCGATAGTCTAACAGCGATGGATTTCGCTAAATTAACCAAATTGGTCGAAATAACGAGATTACGTTATTTTGAGTTGCATTAGTTCGTATGAAATATATATATGCTTTGTAACCAAAAAGATATTACCATACTTTTCTGGTAATACTAACAATTGGTTAAAGTATAAGTAATGCTTAAAAGATTACTCAGGTCAAATGCATTGAGTTTAAAACTCAATGAACTATGTAAGAAAGGTTTCAAGTAGGGCTGTAAACGAACCGAACGAACACGAACAAGGCATTGTTCGTGTTCGTTCGTTAAGGAATTAAATGTGTTTACGAACGGTTCATGAACACTTACCGAACGAGATTTTATGTTCGTGTTCGTTCATTAAGGAAATGGGCGTGTTCACGAACGGTTCACGAACACAAATAAATTTGACGAATGCGACGAAAGATAAAGGTGGATGGCCTAGAGAGTAGCACTAGAACTTGAATTCCTTATTTTTGAATAGAGGTCGCTCGTATTCGTCGATGTAAATAATAAGAAATGAAAGGGAAATGGTGCATAAACATGGTGAAATAGGGTTTTCTAGTTTAATTCTTAGGGTAATAAAATAAATATAAGTTTAATTATATAAATGTATAGATAAAATATATGAAAGTACAAAAATCTTTCATTAAAACAAAAACATGCGAACATAAACAAACGCAAATTCACGAATATTCACGAACACGTTCACAAACACCTTACCGAACGTTCACGAACACAATTGAACGAACGAGACATTTGTTCATGTTCGTTCATTTAACTAATCGAACGAAATTCCTTGTTCGTGTTCGTTCGTTTATTAAACGAACGAACATAAACGAACTTCCCGCCGAACGGTTCACGAACTGTTCGCTGAACGTTCGGTTCGTTTACAACCCTAGTTTCAAGGATGAAACCTCTTTAAGGGGGGTAGACTTGTAACACCCCAAAAAACGGGTTTGGTAATCAAACCACGTTAATACTAAAAGACGGGTAAAGTACCGTTAGTGGTAAAATTAACCCGGTGAATATTAGGATTTTAAATTAATAAACCTAATATTGAATAAAAGTTAAATGAAAGCTTTTGAAGAAATAAAGTTTATAAAAGGCCCGAGTTAACGGGACTTAAAATAAACTTAGTTATGAATTCCCCGAACCCACTAATTTAACTAGGAATGTTTAACCTAGTTAATGAGTGGAAATATTGTTAGAAATAAGTAGGTTGTAGCCTACTAAATAATTAACCAAACATGAGGGGCCAAATCTGGATAATTGGAAACTTAAATTATAAAAAGAGAAATCAAAACAAAACACACACTCAGTGTGTGTGTTCTGTTCGACCAGAAGAGCTCCCTAGGAACCAAAAAACCCTAGTTTCATAAGAATCATCAAATTGAAGGCTCAAACGAAGTCTAATTCACAATTGAACGTGAATTAATGATCACCCAAGCTAGGGGATCATAAGGTATGTCAAATTTTGATGATTTGTGAAGTTGTGAAATTTGAGTAAACATCATAATCGCGAATTATGAATGAATTATTGAAGCTATGACTGAATTAGCGATGTATACTTGCTTAGGAACAAAACCCTAAGTGAAAATTATACATATATGCTATGAATTGAATGTTTAGATGATTTACCACACTTGGATAAGTGGGTTTTAATCATATGATGAAATTGATGATATAATTATGATTAGAATCATCATATCTGTTATTAATAAGATGATACTTGAACGATTTAGGTGTTTAAGTATATAAATCATACTTGCTAAGAAATAAGTTTTGTATGATAAGATGAAAATCGATGATATATTCATGTTAAATGATGTATGATATCATTATGTGTTAAAAATGATTAAAGTTGTCTTAATTCGATGAAATTCGATTACATGAACTTGATTGAATAAGTAATTAAACCGGTAGTATAAGAATGTTGCTTACTGGATACTAACTAAGTAATAAAACGAGTAGTTGATCTACATCGTGTAATTACTTTCGTCAATAGGCAGTTTGACTTTTAGAAGTCAAAATGACCAAAATTATGATCGAATGATAATTTCGACATAAAACCCGTAAGATGGAGTAGTCGTGATTGATAATGACTAATCTAACCATCTTACGAATTATGATGATAGTTTGACGCTTGACAAGCTAGGTGGAAGCTTGGGAAGGAAGCGGCCAAATAAATCGAGTATGAGGGAAAGCATAATTTAGATGCAAGGTAAGTATAGCTTACACTATTCTTTAAATTTAAAATATTCTCTTATCGTATTATTTATGAACAAGATAAATAAACACCTGAAATATGATGTTTCGACTTGTAGTCGTACGGAACAAGATAAGCAAAGATGATAAGAAACCATAACAATGGTTAAAAATGAGTAAATTGAGTATTCGGTCATATTATGACGAATAGAATAAGAACTTTCAATGGCTACCTTAAATGGTAAGCTAAAATAAATAATAAGGGCAAAACGGTAATTTGGTCACACGTTGACAATAACCGTTAGTTTTGAAAGACACTTTATGGCGTAAGCCAAAATGGGTCAAAAGTATTAAGAAATAGTTTATAAGTAAAATGACCGTACGGTGTAAACCGGAGCGAGTCATATAGATGAGATGATAATAAATATCATCTCGCAAAAATACACGGTCACTTAGACCAAACGAGTCAAAAGGTGAAAATATCACCCTTTGACAATATCGACTAATGATTTTTGTCGAGTTGTATGATTACAGGATTAAATATCGAATGGATATTTGCATGGCTATTAATTAGCGGTTATGAAGGCAAGGTATTAAAATGGGTCAATATATTGATCCAAGCCAGGTATGTGTAATAGTTTAACTACTCATTTAGGACTTAAGGTTCAATGAGAAATAAATAAGGTCAAAAATGGAGATTTGGTTATCTTTTTAGGTAAACCGAATGATTTAAATTATAGTCGTTGTGTTTTGAAAACATAATGATTATTCAAACAAGATCATAGTTTAATATGTGAGATTTTGGGTCAATATGCTTTTCAAATCATTCATCGTAAATGAAAGGCTTAAATGGACCAAAATGCCCTTGATCGACAAATCAAGAAAACGACCCTTATGGGTGGTTTAGAAATAAGTCATTTGATCAAGTAAATACTTAGAACAAGTATAAAAGCGAAAGGTATGATTCTTGTGAGTCAAATGCCTTAAAATGCGTTTTGCCATATAATGATAATCCGAGGGGTAAAACTCGGAATATATTGATCACCACATTAAATCCACCACAAATATAGTTGTGGTGGAAGATCATTTGATAAGAAATGTGGAAATATGAAGCTAGAAACGAATGAAAACGAGTCGTGCTTAAAAATATGCTTAAATACCCTTAACGGGTCAAAATAAACATATTAGTGAAAATGGGTTAAGAATACGTAATAAACCTGTGGTTTGGACCTTGAATAATAGGAAACTTATATAAAATGAAGTTCATGATAATTTGTATACAACAAACTAGTTTTAGTTTGATAAACTCATGAACAGGTCAAAAAGTGGTAACTACATATTTAGCCGAAGGCTTAAAAAATTTGTTAATCTGGATGTCGGATTTTAACTTCATGTGATAGAGAATCGAATTACGATCACGTAGGAAGAAACGTGACGTAAATCAGATAAAAAATGAGCAAGTTATGCTCGTTTTCGTAAAACTTGGTTTGGCTGAAAATATACAGCAGCTGTTAATAACCATTCTGTCGAAACTGGGGCCTCGCGTCGTGCGAAGGAGGTGGCTAGATATGGTCGCGGCCCGCGACGGGTGTCGCATCACACGACAGTGGGCTTAGATCCCGTCGCGGCACGCGACGGATGTAAAGTTCAGCAAAAGCTGTTGAAATTTGTTGTTTTGCTTATTTCGATTCACGATCTCGTTCGGTCATGTTTTATATGCCGAATTACTAACTCATTTCATGTTTTATGAAATGTAGGCTTAATATGTGGTGTCGTTGGACCATCAAGCTCGATAAAGAACCGAACACGATCAAGAATTCAAGCTTCCGCGAAAAGTTTCGTCGTCTTGTTTTAAACGGTGAATGTTTTGTAAAATGTTGAATTATTTATTTCTTAAAAGTTTTTAAGAAATACGTATATGGTAAAGTATGTGAAAGTGTAAACTTAACAATTATAGTCGAAAACTATATGTAAATTGAATAAAACATGTAAGGGTCTTACACTTACCACTCCGGCAGCAAATTTAGATCCACCGGTGCAAAAAGGTACGTAAAATATTAAGTTGCATATTAAAAGAATCGAAAATATCCACTTCTTATGTATTGTGAGGTATCAAATTAGAAGACGGTATCTATTTGGTGAGAGATGTTAAAGTTAATGGTTATTAATGTAAATTACTTAAGTCATATGTTTAATGAATGGGATACTTAAGGAACCAATTATGCAAATACATAATCTCTTCAATGGGGTCCAGGTTATTGGTGTAGAAGGAAAAATAAAAGACAAAAAACATTGTTCTTGAAACTTTTAGACAGATAGAGAAGGAACTTGAATCAGGCTAAATGTAATTGCGACCTAAATCTGAAGTTAAAACGATACCAGTGTTGTTTTCAAGTCAACTACCTGCATTTTGGATGTGTATATAAAGGGGTGCATGGTACTAAATAGTGTTTGGCTTAGCATTAACCAAGGTGTGCAAAATTGTGTCGTTCTTCATGAGATTGAGGGTTGAGTCTCCCAGACAAAGCAGTATAGAATTAGAATTAGATTAAATAGTTGTTAGAAAAAATACATAAGATTTCACTTTGTTTTCTCCTCGGAAAACTAAAAGCTCATGCATGAATCATAGCTAAATTTTAGGGTTCTCATAGTGCCTTAGAACGTTTTCGGGTCTAACCTTGCTCTTCGTGGATACTTTGAAGACTATGTTGCCTCCATGTTGTCGTTAGACTGTTTAACCAACTTCATATGCATCATGGATACTTTGAAGACTATGTTGCCTCCATGTTATCGTTAAACTGTTTACCCAACTTCATATGCATGATTTAAGTCTCTCTTAACCTCCTTACAGTACACAACGCTCTAAATTGTTGTATTTCTCGTTTTAGTTGCAAAACACTTTTTGAAAACATATACAAAATCCAACATGTACGAGGTTAGCTAGAAGCGTAATGGATAAGTTAGGTTCGGTAACACGCCCAATGAATTTTTAGCTTAAATGGGACATTTTATTTATGCTAGGTAAGGTTAGGGTTACTTGCAAACACCTTTTATCTATATTTTCAAAATAAACCATATATTAATTCTAAGGCGTGCATTTAAAACATACAAGAGCAACTTTTTAACATATATATATATATTAATAAATGAGATGATTTGGGCCATGTGGTATGTGATGGTGGAGCTATTTTGCTGATGTGGCATGTTATGGTGGAGTAGAGGTTGATTTTGGGAGGGAACCATTCTAAATACTCTACTTTCTTTTGGACACGGGATTCCTTTGTTTTTCGGGTCGAAATCCTGAATTCGGGTCAAGCATGACAGATAGTTTATATGTCTTTTTTCTCATTCCTCTTTCAGACACTTTACAAACCCTAAAAGAACAAAGTTGCAGCCTCTCTCCTATCGCCACCACCAAGATCCTCAGTTCCACAAGATCACGACATCGTTGATGCTCCTCCTAAAATTCTCAATAATCAAAAATCCCTCTCAATTTTGCACAATCTTCTCCCAATTTCATCTATCCAGCATATGTTTTGGCTTGGCCGTCCTTCAGATCTAAGGTAAGATTACTAAAATTAAGGTTAAATCGTAGTAAGATTTCCCTATCCTTTTGAAGCGTTTGATTTTATCAAGTTGGTATTGATGATTTTGCTTTATATTATGTAAATTCTTATTAAAAAGTTCAAAAGGAACCACATTTCTACCTATGATTTTTCTCATTTTGTTTGCTTTCTCGATAATTGTAGTGACCAATGGCCATCTGATTGCCATCGGAAAAGCTTAACTTCCCCGATGATGACTCCATTGGTACCAGATGTAGGGGTGTTCATCGAATCGAATATCGAATTTTCGAATTATTCGAATCGAATTATTTGAATAATTTTTATTTTTCCTTGAATTCTTATTCGATTCGGATTCGATTAAAATATACCAAATTCGATTCGAATTCGTATTCGAATAAAAACCCCAATTCGTATTCGATTAAAAATTCAAATTCGAATCAAATTCGAATAAATTCGATTTAATTCAGATTCTTTAAAAACATGTAAAAAACTTTCAAAATGAAACATAAATTTTAAAGCAGACATAAAGCACGATATCACCTTAAAAAGTTCTAGATAAAGTACCACAAGTCTAAAATTCAAAACGAGAAGTCGGGAATAACCACTCCACATTACAAGTTAATATTTTTACGCTTAGAAATCTATTGATAGATTTGTTACTTAGGTTTTAGTAATGTGCCATGTAATGGGTTTGGTAATGGGTAATTTCATTTGAAAATAATTTATAGTATAGCCTAATAAAAGTTATATATGTATTATATATAAAAATAATAAATAAAAATGTATAATTTTTATTAGAATTTCGAATCAATTTGAATTTGAAATTATAAATTCGTATTCGATTCGTATTCGATTTACTTGACTCGAATTGAATCGAATTCGAATTCGAATTCGAATTCTTATAATCGAAACTAATTCTTCATAATCGAATCGAATTTAAACGAATTTCGAATTTTTCAAATTCGAAACGAATTCTGCACACCCCTAGATGGGCAATATTGATTGCCAGATCTAAAAATTTTGGCTACTGAATTACAAGCACCAGGCGATTGTTAATGAAAATGATATCAAATGATTTGGTTACGAATTACAATCAATTTATTGTCATCGTTTGTGTTATGTTGATTAGATATTTCAAATTTATGGATTGATTTTAATTAAAACAAATACTTCCCTAAATTTTAAAGAAGTAGATGTAGAACCATTTTAAAGGTGTCCTATGCAAACCATCACAAGTGGCCTAGTGGTGGAGTGACGTGGGTTCTCCAACGGAGACCCAAGTTCAATTCCCATTAGTGTCACTTTTGTGGCCACCGACACCCGCTTTAAGCCGGACCAAGGACACTCGAGGTCTCGGGTTCGAAACATGTTTCTTACCCCTCTTTGATGGCTATGGGTATTTGTCGCCAGGGATCCTTGTCGGGTGGTGAACTGGGGAGGGAGATCCCTTCCGCGGTCAGGGGTACCGTGCAACTACCTTTTTTTAAACCATTGATGCAAGATTTTTTATTGCTTACAGAGGAATGCTGATATGTTGTTTGGAGGAATTACACTTGTGGGTGGAATTAAGGGGACATCAGCAACAGATTTTATCATATATTGCATGAGCTCAAATGATAATTGTTTCAGCCATGTAGTCCTTTTACTAACTTTCCAGTTATTTGTGCAGGTCACGGCTCAAGTTGATGATTTGCTTAGGATGAAAACAATTGATAATTGCTTCATCCATCCATGATACTCTTAAGGAAATTCATTGGTAACGTTGTAACCTTTCTTTTCAAATGATAGATCTGAATAATAAAAAGGAGAAGGTAGGTATGATGCAACTGGTGTGAGATTGCAAGTTGGATGCTAAGTTGGGGTTTGATCACCCCACCCTATCTATTTATTTTATGAATACTGGTCAATTTTACTATCGGTCCAAACTTGGTGCCGAATTGACACTCAAAAACACTTTTTTTGCAAGGAATCAAGACTTCATAACCACCAAGAATTGCATCAAAAATCATCAAGAATCAATACAATCCGTGTTAATCATCAATTCTTGCTTCCAATTTCTGATTATAGGTATGTTTTTAACTTTTACGGTTTTTTTTCAAAGTTGTTTAGAATTTTATTGTTTTTTGTTCGATTTACCAACCCTAGATCGATTTTTTGTTGATGCTAGAGGATCTGCCATATATATTTCCCTTGATCTTCTCCATCGATCAATGATTCTGCGAAACCCTAATTGGCGTTCAGTGTTCTCATTCTCTATTTGTGATGACGGTCGCAAGGCGGTTTCAGAGTCTACGTTGACGCTAATATCTTCACATATACATATACATAGGTTTTCTTTCTTTTCCACCAGGATCCAATCTCTTGAAGTCAAAATCGAGACCAAAACCAAGGTTTTCTTTGTTTTCCATTCATTAGGATTGTTATTATTATAGATCAAGTGATTATGTTTGTTTTATGAATTGTTTGGTTTGAATGATTAGAACCTAGAGCTAGGGTTTTTTAAGATGAATTTGAACTATTGATTGTTAATTATCAAATATCAAAACATGAGTAGCAGCAAGTTAGGGCTTTTTGTTGGTACGATTGATTATTTAAACTCTATTAGAGTATTCATATTTTATCATCTTTTTTCATTATCATGTTCTATAAAATTTGCAAGACTGTGTGACATAATCGCAATGAACCGGTAATTTACAGGATTAAATGTCGATATAGTCTGGTGCATTGTCGTTCTTTCTACATAGGCAGCCTGCTAACGAGTTCTTGAAAAAAACGCAGCTTACGCGCTATGTAGGTGGCCTTCAAACGGTTAAAGGCAGAAAACCAGTGGTACGAGAGGCTCGCTTGCTTACCACTTGGGGATCCCCTTGAAGTTTACCTTTCTACTTTTCCATAATTCGTTTATTTGTTTAATTTTTGGTGGTTTTGTAGATTTTTTATGTTAAAGAAGTATGTTGATGCTGCAGGTATTGGTGGTTTTGCAGTGCAGCATCTTGAACAGACATGAATCAAAATTCTACAAATACTTCTGCTTCCCAAGTAAATAAAACTACATTAATCAAGTAAAGGTGCCAATACGAACATTTACTTATAAACGGATTGGTTCGATTTAAGTTTGTCACGAACCCAATTGATACTTTATTGAAATGGTCCGCTTTGACCCGTTAGTTTATATGGCCCGCCTGCCCGTTTTGCAAGGATTATTTCTGAATAACATTGCATTTGATGTTTAAATGAGCTTTTTTAACTCAAGCCCATATGGTTCTGAACCCGTTTTCCCTTGCACCAAATTTGATACGTTTTTTAAACAAACAGTTTTGACTCGCCTGTCTTGCCAGCTTACTTTTTGAATTATATTGTTAAAGACTTATTGATCGATACGGCAAATCTACCTGGATTTTCTGGAAATTCTTCTGTCGTAAAAACAGGTGGTGAGCTATAGAAATTGCATTCAAATGACATGTACATACCTAAATAGACTACTATTCCCAGAAAACAAGTTTAAAATAATTCCAGTTTATCATTTAATGTTGATCATGACGGGTCACCATCCTTATCAACTTCGTCTGCTGTCTCAGTAAATCATTTTAGTGGGCATTTTAGAAGCAAGAACAGTTTTGAAAAGTTGTTTTAAAGGAGAAAGAATGGAATTTAAGGCGAAAGTCATCATGTGTAAGAAGTTGTGGATTAAAATGTGTTTTGCTGCAGTGAGCTTATTAGGCTGTTGGAACACATTTTTTAGATTTGATATGGCAATAAAGAATATTTTTCCTTCAAAACCTTTCAAGAAACTTTTTGCCAACATGTGATTTAATCATCAAGAATATTCTATGATTCAATGATCAAGGGTGTGTGATTTGAGCTGTTGATGGTGGTTGGTTCAGGTTCAGGGATGATTAGATTTGAGCTGTCTC
The DNA here is from genome assembly GCA_030545235.1 of Helianthus tuberosus. Classification (NCBI taxonomy): domain Eukaryota; kingdom Viridiplantae; phylum Streptophyta; class Magnoliopsida; order Asterales; family Asteraceae; genus Helianthus; species Helianthus tuberosus. The sequence goes on along the minus strand of CM060420.1, from coordinate 20,334,652 downwards.
CTAAAAACTCTGCACATAGGTGCTTTCCCACCACAACTATCACGTAATCGAATTTGTTAGATTTCATATACTTTTCCATCACTAGGATTCTCGGATCGTGATCATAGCCGTTTGCCAGCCGTTCGTTCTATCGCTGCCGATTCAACCAGCCTTCATTAGGCTCATTATTTCAGGTATGTTAATGTATTTATTTTTCTACGATTGGGTTAAACCCAGATAGGTCATATTTTACTTATTGTTTTCACTTTCAAAAAAACATTTGTGCTTTTCAATTGTGTTGGGACTTCAGTTCCTCCGTGGCTAGCATAAATTTTTGGTTTTTTAAAATAGAATTATTGAACTTATGCACCAATAAAAAATGTGATACCTTTATATGCACACAATATGTTGAATGTTATAAGGAAACCTCAATATTACATCATTGTATGAGGATGTTATTGATTTTGAGCATTTTGATGTATTTGTTTTCGTAAGATATTTACATTATGTTTATACTTTTTTTGTATCACACATGGCATATTTTTTTATTTTTTATAACACATTGGTATCCTTATTCCATAGTTATCAAAGGCACGAGGCGCACTCAAGGCGATTTGTTGGGCCTGGGGCTTTATTTGCGCCTAGGCGCGCCTGGGCGCTCACTTTAATAACTATGACATGAACTAACCTGAAGCATAGTTATTAAAGGCGCGGGGGCGCGCTCAGGGCGATTTGTTGGGCCCAGGGCTTTATTTGCGCCTAGGTGCGCCTGGGCGCTCGCTTTAATAACTATGCCTTATTCATTTATCAAGTTTGTTACATTGGCAGGGCTCGGCTTATAACAATACTGGCTTGAGGGCGTCTTCTAAGTTGCCCAGATACATGATACTTTCATGATAGCCAGCATTGATCCTAATCTATTTTAGCAAAGCTAACTATTGAGTTTACCAAAAGCCTCACATAATGATCTATTTCTCTCTACACATTATTATATCTACCATCTACTTGATAAATAAAATCTTTTGTGGGACACGTGTCACTTGATGAGGCTTTCAGAATTTTTTTTTCCGCGTAATGCCCGAATAGGTATATGACCAACCCGCTTTAGCAAAAAAACATACTGAGATAGGCAAATGAAGTTCATGTGTAAATAATGACATGGCAAGAGCGGATGGGTTGGGGAAGCTTAAACTGGCCCGGGTTGACCCACACCCTTTTTTCCGTTTTAAAAAAAGTCAATTTTTGTGACGCAGAGGCGTGTTTATTTTTCTCATGTCTTAAACGTTAATGTAACAAACTTTTATTTTCGGATACTAATGTTTGGTCTTATGCATTTTCGGTTTTCCTATAGCTTTCTACTTTGATTCATGATTTATTTTGTAAATGAAATCACTTGAAGTTTCAACCAATTGTTTAGTTTTTCGCATGAAACTCACATTGAATGTTTATTTGCTGATAGGTATTGCTGGGTTTGGTGGTAAGTGCAGGTTATTGGACTTGGGTTTGACTTGGATGATGGCTAGAAGCTTGAAGTTTGTTGCTGATGTGTATGAAAGCCGATAGAGTTTTGAAGATTTATGTTTTTTGTTTGAACTGTATTTTGTCTTGATTTTGGTTGTTTTCGTTTGTTTTTTGTTTGGATTTTGAATAGGTTTTATGTTTGTAATACTTGGGCTGTGTGTGGTCGCAAGTAGAGTTAGAAGTAGTAATTGGTATTGGTTAGAGTGGTTGGGGTAGGGGATTGTTAAAACCCGTTCTGTAAGGCCTTAGGCGTTTTTGAGGCTGGTGTTCTTCTTGGAGTATGTCTCAGAAGACCCAATGCTCTTTAGGTGTAACTATTATTTTTTAATTTTATTAAAAAGTTTTGACGGGGTGCCGTCCCCGTTTAGAAAAAAAAAAAGATTGAATTAATTACTTTAGTTGGATGCCTAATTTGAAGTTTTCTTTGTAAATAGGCTTCCTTGATTTTTTTTATGGTATGGGATGAGTTGGGTTGGGTTGACACGCAAACACAACTCCTATCATCGGAGAAACTGGGTAGTGTTTAGGTACAAGTGTTGAAGAGAAATTCCAACCCTATGTACCCGGGTAGTGTATGATTGGGTTTAAGTATAACTAGGTATGGGTCCGAGTATAACCGGGTATTAATACCATATTTAAAAAAATAGTTTTATTTTTGTTATTATACATGAAAATAAAGTGTTTGATAATTAAATTCGCTTTGTAAATTTGTAAAAATATTTAAGATATATAGCAATAACATAAATTAACTCAAGTACAAATTACTTTATAATATATATTTTGATAAAAAAAAATCAAATATAAAAGTTGTAAAGTAAACATGGAGATATACTTTAAAGTTTCGGGTATTCAATCACGATATTGGGTATATGGTATAACTGGTTTCGGGTATTTTCGGGTACAATTCCATGTACGGGTATTAAGTTAAAAATGTATACCCCATCCATTCCCTATGGATAGGGTTCGGTTACGATAAAATACCGGGGTAAAAGAGCACATTTTTACTGTTTATAATGATGGCTCACGTACTATGTGTTCTTTCTTGGTTTGACCGGTTTTTGAACTCGGGTGACGATTGCCCGTATATACAAAAAGGGTTTGAAATTTGGTGGAAACGATCGTTTTGGAGAAATCCTGAAATGCAAAGAGAGTTCCCTGTTACTACTGCAAATGGCGGAAACTCATGCGATTCGAGTATGTTGGCTTGCCTCTGTTCACAATTGGTTTGTTTGTTCCTTTTTTCAATAACAAATGCGATTCGGGTATGCTGGATTGCTTCAGTTGATCACTTATGACAAATGCTATATGCCATAACAATCCATAAAAACCACATGTAATATAACATTATATCTATTTATGTGAATATATATTTACATGAAAATCTAGGATTTGAAACATCGAGGCTGCAGAAAAATGTGTTTTATGTGGTACTGGCTACGGTTTGTTGGGCATTGCAAGAAACGAACTAATTTTCAGAAATAAACAACCACAAGTGTCGAGGTTAATGGGTGAAATAAAGGCGTTATCGTATCTTTGGACCAGCTCGCGGGAGTATAGAGAATCTGGATTGGAATAACTGGAGGTATCGGAGGAACTTTAGTGGTGGATAGAGATGGTTCCTGTAGTGAGTTATTTGACAACATGAATTTTATGTTTTTTTTCTACTGTAATGTAGTGCTTGAGTATGTGTTTCTTTTTAATAAAATCGCCTTTCAAATTTTTTTTTGAAAAGTCGCTTTAGTTACATTAATATGCATACTTTTAATCTCTCATTACTTTTAATTGTTGCAGTTGCCATTGGCAATAAGTGATTGATACATGGACAAGGTGTTAGCATTAATACATGTGAAGACTCGTAACTATGTGACCTTAAAATTCGATACTAAGTGTTGATTAGTGGATTAGGGATACCATGATTTTAAGATCTATTATCTATTATACATGTATATTTAACAGTGAAAACATATACCAAGTTTTATATTTGTATTTATTTGGACTTTATAACAACAATATAATCTTCTGAAGCTTCCCGGGTAATAATAGATACATGTAGAGGTGGCAGTTTGACCTGTTTTTATTGTGTTAGATTGGATTGTGCTCTATTTTAACAGGTTAAATTGGTAATAATAGATAAATATCTAACAATGAAAGGGACGAAAGTTAGACTATAACATGAACATTTTTTTTTTATTTGACATTGGAATTGTGATTCAACCAATGTAGTGCACACCAATGTAGTGCACTGGTCAATGACATGTTATGTATTCGACTTAAACTATAAATGTTTATAAATTTATGAATTATATCGTTTTCTTTTATAACATAATAATATTAATAGTAACATTTCAATAGTTAGTATTTCTTTAATTTATAAATATAACTATTTTCCCCACATCGTATATTTTAATTAAATTATTACATTCGTTATTTACAACCCGTAAGTATTCACGGGTGATAAATTTGTTTTCTTTCTCTTATTTTGTGATTAGTATTTTTATTTTTTCAGACTTTAACGTTCAATTAATATACCTTATTCGTCACACATGTTTCATTTTTATAATACACACACACACACACACACACACATATATATATATAGCCGTTAGAATGAGAACCACAACGAGTTATGAGAACCGCGAGAACCAAGTGCCACGGAGGGCCGTTGACCACGAAATTTTTTTTACACCTAGATCCGTATATTTTAAGATCGGGTGTAAATTTTGGGTTCAAACGGCGCGCCCGAGGGGGTAGTTTTTTACGCCCAAAGTTTGGTTAAAAAAAAAAGAAAAATTAAAAAAACCCAAACTTTGGGCGTAAAAAACTACCCCCTCGGGCGCGCCGTTTGAACCCAAAATTTACACCCGGTCTTAAAATATACGGATCTAGGTGTAAAAAAAATTTCGTGGTCAACGGCCCTCCGTGGCACTTGGTTCTCGCGGTTCTCATAACTCGTGGTGGTTCTCATTCTAGCGGCCCCCTATATATATATATATATATATATAGGGAGAAGATCATGCGAGAACCACCTCTTATTGTGAGAACCGCGAGAACCAATGTGAACACACCAAAAATGCCTAAAAATAGCTAAAAATCACACAAAAAAAAATTTTTTGATTTTTTTAATATTTTTTAGGTTAAAATCGCTACTTTTCGAACCCAAAAAAAAAAAAAAAATTTTTTAAATTTTTAATTTTTTTTTTTTTTTTTTTTTGCTTCGAAAAGTAGCGATTTTAACCTAAAAAATATTAAAAAAATCAAAAAAAAAAATTTGGATTTTTTTTTTATTTTTTTAGATTTTTTTAGGTTGTTTGGGGTTTAGTTTTTAGCATTTTAGCTTGGGGGGGGGGGTTAGGTTTTTTTAGGTTTTTTTTTTGTTTTTTTAGCTATTTTAGGTTGTGTTCACATTGGTTCTCAAGGTTCTCACAATAAGGGTGGTTCTCGCATGAGCCCCTCCCTATATATATATATATATATATATATACGGTTTTGTTTAATAAAATTTAAATGTCCAACCCGTAAGTATTCACGGGTGATAGCCTAGCTTCTTTATAAACCAAAACTACCAGTTTATAGATGAATGGCAAATGGGTCAAAATTACGCCCCAACATTCTATCATCAGATATCCAAGTTGTAATGTGTTTATTGTTTATTAAAATCAAATCAAATCAAACCCGACCAAAACTCAACAAATTTAGCTTATATTTCACAACAAAATTCATACTTGTGAGGTGAAGTCCTTAAAAGCCGCATGGTGATGTGCTAAAACCAACAAACTTTACATCTTATTCTAAAAATATTAAACAACACATTATTATTACCAACTTGGAAGTAACCTCTTGCCACACCAAACCATAACCTTTTTAGATATCACCAGCACCGTGCATTTCCTACAAGTTGATTGAAAAAAATGATATTTTAATTTTAACAAAAATAATGATTTTAATTTCATTTAAAAATAGTTTTAAAATATTAAAAAATGATATTCTAATTTCATTTAATAAAAAAAATCACCTTGTTTTGAAGTACAGCTCCATCTGGAATTTCCAACTTCTCTCCAGAATTTGCAGCAACCACCACTTTACCCTTCAGTAATGAAAATCAAGAGTTAAAAGAGGAATAAAACAATTAAATTTTATAAAATGAGTTTAGATACTAAGTGAGTTGATACCTTGAGAACAACATTAGATCCAAACCACACATCACCAGAAACCTTCAAGCTATCAAGCTCAATAATGCTGGGGATAGACTTGAACCTCTTCAAGAATTCTCCAACCTAAGGGAAGGGACAATCAGATATACATTTTCGACCGTGTATTTAGAAAGGAGTTGATTCAGGTTATGTTAAACGAGTAAAACCTTAAAATCATATATAGAATTATTTCCAGTCAACCAACCTTCTTAAATTCAGGACCCAATTCGATTGAAGGATTAGCTGGGTCTGTCCTAGCTGGGTTGCGGATCACATAGCCGTCTTTTTCGGTGTAAAGATCGGACTGCAATATAGGATGGGTGTGTTATTACTACAAATTGTTTTCAGTAAATAAATTAACAAAACAAGGTTAATGTAAGGATAATCAACCTGAACAAGAAGCAAGTCTGAACTTGCTTTCACCGGCAAGAACCGAGATCGGGGAACGTTAATGCCAATGGCGTTGTCAAAAAACTGGTCATAAGAGAAGACAAAATATAAAATGAAGCAAAATTATTATAATATTTGCCATGAAATATAATCGAACATTAAAATAAAAAGAAATCATAATCAATATAAAATACACAAGGATCTGCAGTAGCATGACATATACCTTGATTGCAGCACCAGCAGCTGTCTCAAGCTGAAGAACTTTAACTCCATTGACTTCCTGTAAACCAAATAATAAAACTTAATTAAAAAAAAATTTGAATATGGAGGTATATTTATATTATGATTTTCCGTCGGGTGAATATAATATTATATCAAGTTTTGAAGTAAACAGAGTAAAAGGGTGTTTGAATTCACAACAAGTGAGAACTTGTAGAAAATACCTTTGGATTTGGAATAATCTCCATCTTGAGTGCATCGGCTTGCACAAGTCTTTTAATTGCATTCAAGTTCACCCACCTGGAACACTAACAGTGTGAGTAATAATAATCACTTCCTACATGAAGCATGTACACATTTGTATTGAGCATAACTTACAAGTTGTTGGTGTTGAAGATTTTGAACTTTTCAATTGATTTAAACTCGTTGACCTGCACATAACAGAAGACCATAAATCAGACTGTCAAATTTGGTAAACTTTGTTAGCAATTTAAAATTAAAAAAGCAATTAAATTAGGAATTTAAATTAGGATTCAAAGAACCAAAACTTACATGCTGATCGGGAACCTGTGCGATTTCAAGAAGCTGCAGTGATAAGAATAGTGACCATAAGTTTGCATGGAATTCACTTTATTTTGTGGAGAACCGACCAGAGAATTCATAGAGAATAACAATAGTGATAACTGATACACACCTGAACTTTCCCATCATATGAAATTAGAGTGCCACCTTTCACATCAGCCAACGTTTTAGGTGTCACCTGTCAAATCAACAATGTCAAGCAAAAAACCCAATTTAAGTATATTGGGAATTAAGAAAAACTGTAAAATACCTCCATGCAGTACTCATTCTTGTTCTGGATCAAGTGATTCAAGATTTCTATAATTGTGAATTAAGGCGTACAATATTCGAAAGTAACAGATATTCAGAGCCTATTTTTCAAATAAAGCACATATATAATAGTTGGCAAGCTGGGTGAGTTGGGTGGGTTGGATTGTCACTATTAGTAGAGATTGCGCTGACCAACAATTTTTTCCCCATTTTAAAAAGAATTTACAAGTAATTAAATAATACTTCGTCAGTTCTTTAAATAAAAATGATTTTGAAGGTTATATAAATAAAAATTAGACATTGGAGGACTTTTAATCCACGGAACCCATTGCTTTTTAGCTTACATTTTTTTTAAATTTGACCCATTTTGAAATAAATTCACAAGCCAAATCAACCCGTTCATAAGTGAATGGGTCAAAACTGACACCTTATGAATACTGAATCTAGAAAAAACGATCAAGGATACTCAAATCAACTACAGCTTATGAATACTGAATCTAGAAAAAACGATCAAGGATACTCAAATCAACTACAGCTCCCAAGTTATCGGAATTTGCAACAAACACATATTCCTTGCCCTGAGACAATAGTGCGTCGAGTTTCCCACTGTTCATCAAGGATGGGAAAACATCACCATGCCCTGGAGGGTACCTTTTGATCAAAGAGAACTGTAAGCCATAATATACAATGCATCTAAAGTGCAATGCGCAATTATAATATACTAAATCATAAAAATAATGTTGTGCACTTGATACATGTGCCAAAAAGCAGGCTTCATGAACAAAATAGAGTGAGAAAAAAGGTTATCACCATGAAGTTAACAATTCATTAAAAGATTTGGTTTCGAATTACCATCCATCTTTGCCAGTTTCCCCTTTAGATGGAAGTGGCAGGAAGTCATCAACAACCAATCGAGGATATTGACTCTGATTGAATGTATGAATCTCGATATTTGAACCAGCATATTTTTCAATAATCTACAATTTGAAATATACAAAAGAGATCAAGATAATGAGATGTAGCATAATAGAGTTAACACTATGTGTAGAAAGTAATTGTTTCTTCTAGTCACCTTCTGGGTATCTTCATGTGTGTTGAATGAGTTCATTAGAAGCAAGGGTACACTACACCCATACTTCTTATTGAGTGACTGCAAACAAAGTAGAGGGTTAAGTTTCCAGCAAAGATCACAAGACTAGAATAACGAGTATGAATGTACACGTCATGTTTCTAAACTGAATTTTATATTTTTACCTCAATTTGGATGACAATCAAGTCTAGAAATGTCAACCCATTTCGCACTTCAATGACAGATCTGCATCCCAAAGATGATGTTGGATTTTAAAAAGCAGAAAACGAAAACAAATGAAGACACCAACAAAGTATTAACACGAAATATATATCCAGGAAGCCTATACTAAGACCAACAGTCTATAAACTGTAGCAAAGATGTATTCGAAACTGATACCAGAACCGGTGAATCTCGAAAATAATTATTCAATTACGTTTTAATTCACAACTATGTAAACCAGGTAACCAACCACATACTTTGGACCAGTGCATCCCATTGTTGTCCCCAAGCCACCATTAAGCTTTAGCACCACAAGCTTATCCAATAGACTTTTGGTTTCAGCAGCATCTGCATCATTTAACACATTCAATTCACAGAAGATAATAGATAGCCACACATTCTTATCACTTTTACGTAAAATGGTCCCAATTTATGGTGATTATAATGTGCATTATATTAGAATCAACTAAAAATTAAATCATTACTACAGTGACAGGTGACAAAGTATCAAAACTACCAATTAAAAGATCAAACCATTACCTTCTGGTACAGCTGATAGGGTATCATAGGGCACAACGATCTTGTCAGTAGGCGTTTGGATCTTACTCCATTCAACATGTTCTGCTTCGCCACTTTATTACACAATTTGCATGAAAACAAATTACATTATAACATTCCAGTTCATTTTGACCATTCAATTTTTGTCAGACAACTAAGCAAACATGTCAACATATCTGGTGGGGTTTTCCTCATTTCCTTTTCTCTTCTACTTGATAGATCAACAAATCTATAGTTTTCCTATGTTTATTAATTAACACAACTACAACAAAACATTTTGTTATTTTACTTCATTATGATTGTTCTCTTCAGAAACATATTCTAACAGTAAATTGACAAATCTCCAGTATCTGATTCCCCCATCAGTATCTAACATCAGGATCTAGCGACTCAAATCACCAATCTCAATACACATATCATCAAAACACGTAACACGTAACAGCAGCTACTAGTTCAATTCATACTACAAAAAAAACGTACCTGAGATATCGCGACACAAGGTTGATAAATCCAGATTTCTCGTTCTCACTACAACACATTCAACATCAATAACAAAACTAAGTTCAGATCCATAAATCCGACAGCATTAACACTAATCAACACAAAAAAAAGAACCGAAAAAATAAATCAAAGTTATCATAATCTGTAATTTCACCAGATTTCTCGTTATCGCTACAATATACTCGACATTAACATCTACTTCAGATCCAAAAATCCGATAGCATTAACGCGCATCAACACAAAAAACCGTTAGAATTGTTAAATCCTGTAAATTTCACCAGATTTCTCATTACATTAACAACATAATCAAGTTCAGATCCACGAATCCTAAAGCATCAACACGAATCAATACAAAAAAAATTACGGAAAAACGGTTCACATTTCAAAATCGAAGTTATTATATTCTGTAAATTTCACCAGATTTCTCATTAACATTAACAACATAATCGAGTTCAGATCCACAAATCCGACAGCATTAACATCACCACAAAAAAAAAAAATTATAAAAAAACCGTTAAAATTTCAAAATAGAAGTTATTCGATTCCGTAAATTTCACCAGATTTCTGATTGTCACTACATTATATTCAACATTAACAACAAAATCAACTTCAGATCCACAAATCCGAAATCATTAACGCGCACCAATACAAAAAAACGGTTGAAATTAGAAAATAGAAGTAGAAAAACCGGTAAATATGACCTGATCTGAGTGAGAGAGGAGACAGCAGATCGGAGATTGTTCAACTTCTCGGTATCAGCAGCGGCCATTGCTGTTTAGATCTAGAGTGATGAAGATGGAAAGAAGAATATGAATGAGAGAGTATACGAAGAAGAAGAAGAAGAAGGTGGTTTGGATCGGGTATATGTAGAACAGGTGGCAGGAAAGGGTCTAAAAAGAAAGTTATTTTTATCATCCACGTAATTTAAAACAGAATATTCAGGAGAATATGATTATTTATTTGTAAGATCAGACCACGCATTGCTACGCCAGGTTTATGTTTAGGCTGTGGGATGTGTGGGGGTTTGTTGATTGTGGGCTTTAGACTAAAGGGTATGGTGAGGCTCATTCTCACGAGGATGGGCCGCCACGTAGGCGTTACATCACCGGTTCGTGGGGGATGAGCCTCCTTCACATTTGAGGGGATGGAGGATGGGGCTCCACATAATTTATAAAAACAATTAAAAGTTTAATTTATTTAATTATTTAGAGAGAGAAAGAGATAGAGAGGAGAGAGAAAGAGAGAGAGAGAGGACAGATAAAGAAGAGAGAGAGAGAGAAAGAGGACCGTCTCACCCGGCTGTGGGGAGCCGTTTGGGCCGAGCCGAGCCTCAGGGGGCGGTGTGGGGGACCGGCGCCGGTCCTAGTCGGGCCCCATACCCTTTAGTCTAAAGGGTATGGTGAGGCCCATCCCGAAGGGCCGTTATGTAGGTGCCACATCACCGGCTCGTGAAGGATGGGTCTCCTTCACTTTTGAGGGGATGGAGGATGGGGCTACCCCATCTCAATATTTTATAATTTTCTAAGTGTTTTTTTATTAACTTAATAAAAAATTTATAAAAGTTAAAAAATACAACATAAATAAAGTCATTTCATAACATAAAAAAAATTACATTTCCTAAAAAAAACATTTTCGAAAAATAAAAAAAAATATATTTCCTAAAAATAAAAATAAAAAACATACGACGTCCATTTTTTCTTCACCTCTTCCTTCATCCTCCGATACAACTCTCGTTCATCCTCCGGAACCGAGTCGAGATCCAACCTAATTATCCTAAAATCCTCCGCTCGAGCATAGTCGGCCGACACGTTTTTCTTGTGACTGTATTTTTCGGCCGCAAAGTCTTTAAACGAACGGAATTCGGAAATCAACTCGTCCATTTTCGAAGACGCCTTCCCGCCACCTCCACCCGAGCCGCCCCCTCCACTCGAGCCGGCCCCTTTGCGCTTTCCGGCCGCCTCTTTTTTTGCTTTGTCCCTTCCGCCGGGACGTTCGATCTCGTGAGCGGGCACCGCATCCTCGTCATATTCCGGTTCGTCGTTTATGTCGATTTGACAACGAGCGGTGGAGCCTCCCGCACTATAACTTCCGGACTCGGAAGTTTTAGTCTGTTTGGCGGTTGCGACTTGCGACCTCATTTGGAACCGGCGCCCATTTAGGTTCTTTCTTTAAAATATTCCATGCTCGGATGTGCGGGAAAGGCGGATTTTTTGCTTCCCATTTAGCCGTCGCAAGGTTAAGAACGTCCTCGTCGCTACTCCCACTAGGACGATTGATGTAAAGTGGGTTATAAATCCCGATAAAATCATTCACGCACTTGTTCATTTTCCGCCACTTGGCCGATACGGATTCGAGATCACGGTAGGGGCCTTCCCCCATAAGGTTATTAAATCAATCCGTACATGCCTTCCAAAAACTATAACCCGTTTGATTGTTCCCTAAAAATAAATAAAAAAATGCATTAGTAAAACTAAAAAATAAATATTTTTAAATTTAAATTAAAAAAAATTAACTTTGGTTCATACCGACAATCGGGCAAGTTGAGGCCTTAAGATACGCAATTGCTAGCGCCCCCTCCTCTACTTTTGTCCACTGTCTCGGCTTTGCTCTCGAACCGTTTTTTTTTTTTTTGCGGTGTCGGGTTCGGTTTCAACCGCCTTCCCCTTCCCCGTGTTTTTTTTGCGCTTGAGTTCTTTAGGTGGCGATTCGGGGACGACTTCATCATCATCGTCAAGCTCCACCGAGGGTTGCGGTTGGGAAGTTGGCGATTGCGATTGGAATTGATCAAGTTGAACCGAGTTGCGGTGCATGAATTGTTGGAGTGCTTGGTATTGTTGCATTTGTTGAAGTTGGGACATTTGAGATAAGGCGTTAGGTGATTGTTGGAAACCCGAAAACGTAAATTGTGGATTCCCCCACGAAGGATCCACAGCCGGAGTGTAAGCGGGACTCGAAAAAAAGTTAGGATTGTTCGGGTTGGGATTGTTCGGGTTGGGGTTGTTTGGGTTGAAGGGATTTATGATTATATAAAAAATGAGATTGTATTTTATAAAAAAGATGAGAGAATTGGAGAAGAATGGAAGAAATGGGAGAATAATGGTATAAAATGGATGAAAATGGTATATATTTAAATTGAAAAGGGTAATTTTTTTTATTAAACTATCCGTTAAACAACGGATATAATTTTGAATCATGGCCCGTCGAGTTCGAGCGTGGGCTGCCGGTCAAGCCGGGATGGGGCGAGGGGGCGGTGTGGGGACCGGCGCCGGGCCTAAGCCGGCCCCCATACCGCTTAGTCTTACTAGACTACCTGAAAAAAAAAAAGTGGGGTGTGAAAGCGGGCGTTGGTGGTCCATGTTGGCTTTTTTATATTTTTTTTATGTACTTGAGATTTATAAAATAAAATACAAACTTATATTATTTTAAGAAAAAAAAGTTACATAACATCCTAAAAATTAAAAAAAAAAACTACTTATTAAATCATTAAAAATTAAAAAAAAAGTACTTAATAATTCCCAAAAAAAAATTACAGAGTTCGATAAATGTTAAAGTGGGGAACCCACTTAAATTCCGGATTCCCGTCGTGACTCCACTCGATCTTCGCGATCTCCATTCGATCATCGTGGCTCAGGTCCCCAGCAGGGACACGGTTGAAACAAACTTTAAACTGATCCAGCTTCGGTTTTAGTTCACATGCCACTTGTGTTGGCAAGCATTTAAATTATGGCGAGTGTTACCAACGTGTTGTTGGTATTGTTGGAACGCTTGTCCCCAATACGTGGTTTGGCCGCGTTGTAACGTACGTTGTGCATCGACGATCGATGTGACAAGCGCGATCTCCTCCTCCGTCCAATGCACCATGTTCGGTTTTTTTATGTTGGTTTTGGTTGAAAAAAAAAATTGTTGTTTGGTATGAGATTTGTTCGACTAAGATTTGTAGAAATTTATAGGTAAAAAATAAGTTGTGGGGGGGTATTTATAGGTAAAAATTTGTAAGTTTTTTTAAAATTTTGATTTTTTACATTGAAACCGTCATAATGGCTATTACTAACGGCTACCCTAAACGGTCCAATTGTAACAACCAATCCTAGCCAGCTCACACCGCCCCCCGCCCAACGCCGGGCTTCAAAGCCACGCTAGCGGGGCTACGCCGTGGCCAACACTGGCACGGTGTGGGTTAGCAAGCGTTGTCTGGCTTCCTCCGCCCCTTAAACGCCCCCCCACTCCCCACTTGATTGATCGATCAAGCCATTTGCCTAATTTTTGGTATCATGTGTATGAAATAGATCATGAGTAGAAAGAAAATTAGCTATTGGAAGGGTAATTTTGTTGATACGCTTTGTTTGGACCGGGTGGAGCCATCTGGAACTAACTGGAAAGGTGATTTTGTTGATACGCTTTTGTAGGGTTGAGATCCTGTACAAATAGTGCTAATTATAAGAACCGTAAGAACAGATCTGAACCATTGATAATTTAAATCAAGGGTTGATATTGATTATAAATAAAACCCTTATAATTAAAAATTACTACTAACAAATTAGGGGTAATTTTGTAAAATTGCTAGTCATTTGACCATTTTCCATTAAATACAAATTCCACCAAGTTTTTTTAAACTAAAATAACTTTTATATACTTCATTATTTAAAAAAAAACATACCATAAAATCAAGTATTTTTTTATCTTTAATATGAGTACCATATTGCTATACCTTTTTTTTGTATTTATAAAAGTGATTTTTAAAAAAGTTAACAAAAGGTGTTTTATAATTGTGCTGATAACGTGTTGATTATGTGTTAATTACAAAATAATACAAACAAACATCAAAAGTAGATATAATCAGCACATCTGGTGTGCTGATAATGGAGAACGATTGAGGATGTTGTGCTAATGTCGTTTATGTTGATAATGGAGAACGATTGAGGACGATATGCTGATAATAAAGAACAATTAAGGATGTTATGCTAATTATATAGTGTTGTGCTGATTATATTTTTTGTAATTATTTTTAATTAGTTATAAATAAATATGGTCAAAAGGTCTAAATTACCCCTAAACTAATTTTTTTATTGATGGACACTTGTCAATTATGTGTTGGTTCTTACGGTTCTTACAAACTTAAGTGTTTGTATTTGATCTCATTCCCGCTTTTGTAATACATATACGGGGTGTTTGGTTCACGAAATAATTTGGAATTGGAATTAGAATTTGTATAGGAATTAAAATTTGAAGAAATTGGATTTAGAATTTAAACATTCCAATGGGAATTTAAACATTCCAATTGGAATTGGAAATTGTTGGAATTAAAATCTCAATTCCCTTTTTGTTGTGTTTGGTTGTCAGATTAATTGGAATCCATCACCCTGGCACCCACAACCACCAATTCGGGTCGAAACCGTTCGGGTCGAAACCGTTCGCGTCGAAATCGTTCGCGTTGAAACGTTACGGGTCGAAACGGTTCGCGTCGAAACGGTGAGGGTCGAAACGGTACGGGTCGAAAACGTTCGGGTCAAAACGGTTCGATTCGAAACGGTACGGTTCTGGTCGAAACAGTTCTGGTCGAAACGTACGGGTCGAAACGTTCGGGTCGAAACGGTTCGATTCGAAACGATACGAGTCGAAACGGTACAGTTTGAGTCGAAGGTTCGGGCCGAAACGGTACGGGTCGAAACAGCTCGCGTCGAAACGGTACGGGTCGAAACAGTACGGGTTGAAACGGTACACGTCGAAACGGTACGGGTCGAAACGGTTCGATTCGAAACGGTACGGGTCGAAACGGTTCGCGTCGAAACGTTACCGGGTCGAAACGGTTCGGATCAAAACCAGTATGGGTAGAAACGGTACGGGTTGAAACGGTGCTGGTTGAAACGATCAAAGATTCCAATGAATTTACTTTAATTCCTTCACATGTAGGAAATATTTTGAATTCCTTTAGTTAAAGGACTTTGAAGGAATTCATGCCTAATTCCAATTCCATTGTTAACCAAACACATGAAGATTAAAATTGGGATTCTAGTTCCATCAAATTTTGTGAACCAAACAACTTAAGAGATGGAATTCAAATTCCAATTCCCTTAAATTTCATTGAATTCATGTGAACCAAACGCCCCTATAGTCTACCGATGTATGAATCTACAGTCAGTCTGTTAACACACTGGGTAGGTTCTTTAGACACTAAATGCTCAACAAGATCGCATGCGTACCATGATAATTTGTGGGATTGTACATGTTATTTGTGAAGAAATTGTGTAAACGGATTAGATCATATAAATATTTTTTTCTTAACACAACAATTAAAGCCCTTCCGTCTATCTATTTATCTATCTCTATATGTATCTTTCTCGTTCTATAAGCAATATATTAATTCTTACGTAGTGTTTGCGTATAAGAAGAGCGTTCTAATCAAATGTGATGAGTCTAGCGTTGCTTAAACGAGCAGACTAATTAAAAAATGAACAATCAACCACCTAGTCAATCAAGTAGATTAAAGAACTACTGTTAAACTAGGGCACTCAAATCTATTGGTGACAAAATTTAAAGTTTTTAATTAATATTTTAACATGTTATTAATCTCATACTCAAACTATTTATTATTGGTAAATTTAATGTTAGTTTCAAGTCGTTTTTATTGACGATTAGTTTACTAAATTAAAGTAAATAATAATTATACAATTAAGTGTGAAGATTCTAGATTTTCTTCCATATCTTCAAATAAATCCATAGACATCATAGTAAATCAAATACCATCAAAAAGTGCCTCACACATAAAACAGAGATATAAGGGGAAGGATTCACTAAAAAGTGGATTTTGCCTAAGTAGCCTAAGAAGGATTGTGATGATGACATGTGGTAATGAAGGGCATTTTGGTCCTTATAAATAGGAGTGAAAATGACATGTGGCACCCCTTTTGTTTTTTAAAAATACAAAAAAAAAAAAAACCAAGTACAAAAATATTTAGCACAAAAAATGTAGTACAAAAAAATATAGCACAAAAAAATCTAGTACAAAAAAATATAGCACAAAAAATGTAGTACAAAAAAATATAGCACAAAAAATCTAGTACAAAAAAATATAGCACGAAAAATTCAGCAAAAAAAATGTAGTACAAAAGAATCCAGCACAAAAAAATTGAGAAAAAAAACTAAGACAAAAAAATTCAGCACAAAAAAATTAGCACAAAAATATAGTACAAAAATCCAGCACAAAAAATGTTATACAACATAGAAATACAACACATTTTAGTAGGTTTTTTTTAGTCTTCATATTTTATATAGCAATATGGTACTCAAATTAAAGATAAAAAGACGCTCGATTTTACGGTGAAATTTTTATTAAAAAATAATGTCATATAAAAAAGTTATGAACGTTTAAAAAATGGGGGTGAAATATGCAGGTGCCTTGCATGTGGAGAGAGAAAGTCCATAAATATGATTTTCCCAAGATACCCTTGCACTCCTCCTTTCTCCTACACTTTCATCTTAACCATTGATTTGAAAAATGAATGGTTAAGAATCTTTCTCATCCTACTTAGGCAAAATAAATTTTTTATTTGATCTTACCCCTGTATTATAATTATAGTCGATTCAAACATAATAAAACTTACTTAGCACACAATACACACACCATCAAAAACATATGGCTCAACATCATGTGGTTTTTGACTTTTGTATACGAGTGATCACACTTTTTACAAAAGATGAGCACAACCATAATAAGGGTGTCCGGGGCACTCCCCTACCAATCCTCGTGTGCCACGTCAACTCCACTCTTAAACTCCCCTAACACCCCCAATTTGATGGCGGCACTCCCCTATTAGGTGACTTGTTTGTTTATTCAAAAAAAAAAACAAAAGAAAAAAAAAAAAAAACTTTTCATTGGTTGAAATAGCGGCTGGCCCCACCCTATAAAAGCTACTAAACACACAATAGTATATAGACATAGACCTATATTGTGCACGTTGCAACTAACTATAATATTTAGTAGTTATAACTTTTTTACAACAAACTCAAAGGTATCCTATCTATATCTTTATTTTATTTTATTTTATGTTA
This sequence comes from Helianthus tuberosus, assembly GCA_030545235.1. NCBI lineage: Eukaryota > Viridiplantae > Streptophyta > Magnoliopsida > Asterales > Asteraceae > Helianthus > Helianthus tuberosus. Next base: position 20,317,123 of record CM060420.1, on the reverse strand, counting down.
GACTAGACTTGACCTCTCAACCTTTTGATGAAGACACACATTATCTACAACATAAACGTGAAACATGTGTTTGCGTATGTGAAAAGATACGAAGGAAATATTAGGGATCTAGGGTATATGGAAACCAAAGCAAATGAGAGATAAATCAAACAAAACTACATGAGTTACATCAAGTTTATATGATTGCTTTCTATATAACATCTTTTGTTGTATTATATGTACTAGTGGGGAACCCGCGCGTTGCTGTGGGAGCGACAATTTACATCAAAATAGACAAAACATAGGCCAAACCAACTGGTATCCATCCTAACCCGTTAGTTAGTCGGTTACCAGTCTGCTCATTTGCCAATACAAAAAGAAATTTAAATAATAAAAGCCTTAAAAGTCTTTAAATGAAATCTCACAATTTCTTGACAGATATTGTTGCTTTGTTGAATAGCACAATTTCTTGATAGATATTGCATGCTTTGTTAAATGAAATCAAACAGCACATGCCAGCATATATCGATACAGTAATCCTTGAAACAAATTATAACCATCTGACGACCGGAAAAACAATCATAATGCAAACCAAAACATTGACTTTAAACCACAACCATATAAAAGTTATATGAAGAAAACCTTTGACTTGAAAATTTTTAAGAAAATAACCTCATACATGTTCCAGTCTAAGATATTGCTATGAAATATATACAATCGATCATTCATTTTAAAACCGAATAATTTCCATTCCAAGTACACATATCAAGATCAGTCGTTAATTAGTAGTACCTCTATTATCAGTTGCAATCGTTTATCCTACGCTTGTTAATCTTTATAGATTAGCTGCTACCCTCAACATACTTGTACAGTGTCTTTGAATTAATTACCTGGAAAACAGATGAAAGTGTCATCAGAAGTTATACAGAGAAAACAATTAACCCCAAAAATTAAATTTAGAAAAACATACTAAAAGGAAACAGCCACAACATGTCAAAAGTGTAAATAAATAACTTGATATCCGGAATCCAGCATATCTTTGCTAGTCCCCTTTCTACTGGCTCTACAACATGAGAAACTGTATACTTCATGTCGTCCACGATCTGCACCAACCAGATCACATCACAAGTATTATTAAGTGTTGACTCGGGTTAACCGGCTCAAATTACTGGTAATGGATCAAGAACTGACAATTTCACCACTTCCAAAGACGACATCACAAACACTCTGATGTAACCTGGGACGGTGTGGTCTGTCCTCATGCCGAGCAAGATTTAGTCTAGGTGTTTTCTCGCAGTCTCGAACCTCTTCCGGATCGGGTGGAGCTCCTAATGATGCATAGTCGGTCATCACAGACACGTCACGTACACATCGCTATCCCCGTTTGTAAGGTACTGCTGGAAAAACATATAGGTGAACCACAGCAGCCACACTCATCTGCTTGACAACAAATTCAACTTTGAGTTTGTTGCTAACAAGCCCTTCAACATTATTCTACATTACACAATAGACCCTAGACTTTAAGCAATCAAAATGCACCTCAATACAGATGATATAATCTTGTATACGGGTTTTTAGCTCCTGGGCCAAAGATCCTTTGAGTGCATCCATAGAGAAAAGGAAGGCTACAGCAACACCTTGCCAGCAAGTCAGGAATACGATTGACTTAAAAGTCAATAACTTGGCCAACGGTTTGATCGGTGCTAGCTTATCCTTGGTTACCAAATAAAACTGCACTAGTCAATACAAAGCCCACGTCTGGCTGAAGTTAATAACAACTGCCAAGTATGGGTACCTGCATACACGCATCTCATTACCGAAAGTAACCTAGCCTTATACTATACCAGTTGCGAAAATGTGATAAAGGAAACACCAAATACATATATGGACACACATACATACATTGTCCAATACATAATCAATTTTAAGTAGAAAACCGTGGGAACCGCATAAGCAGTTGTACGTAATGCTTTGAAGATAAAGCGAGAGAAAGAAAGAGAGGCAGCTAGGCGGTTACATAGCCACCTTATGTATCACTGTTAAAGCAATATGTACAAGTGTTTATGCGGTTCTCGTAGTTAATAGTCTCATCAACATAAAATGTATTAACTATATGGTATATAACTTTATACGAGGAGGTACTGGCCATCTAATAGCCTTCCTATCATTTACAAATGCATATACAAATATTTTAACTACCAAGTTCACAAGTAGATAGTTTATGACCAAAATTCAACAAAGCATGTGAAACATAGCATGAAGACACCACTAATCTTGTTGATAGCCTTGTCGTGAGAATCACCAATAAAATGATTTAATATGAACAGTACTTAAATTCCTCTAATTGGAAGTACCTACAACTGCCAGGTAGCAACACATTCATACATGTCCCTTTGCATATGTCCACCATCACCACTAAAACAGTAGTTAATATCCTCAAATTTGAAGTACCTGCAAGGTAACAACACCCTCATACATGTCCCTTAGCAAATGTACACCAACTCATTTTTAGCAAACCGAGAAAAGATCAAAGTTTTAAGTGAAACCCGGTGATCGGTGTCCTGTGTCCGGCTGTGGTGGAGGTTCGTGGAGGTGATGTTGGTGATTCTAATGTGGAAGGGTAGATAAGGAGAGTGGTGGTAGGTGATGAGTGATGGTGTGTCTTCGGAAGTGGAGGCTGGAAACTTAAACATATATTGATCTTACGCGTCCATAAGCATTCCAGCATCGGCCAAACGTTTAACTCTAGTGCTTCCCCGAATAAAGAAATGAACTCATCACAGTGTAAAATAGATGCAGACTGCTAGTCGAAAGAAGTGCCTGCAACCGAAAATTTTTATTTTTATACCAAATTTTTACAAAAAAATATTAAAAAAATGATTAACTCATGGTAGAACACTTGATGGGACTTCCATTGCTACCAAGAATATTTGGTGGCTTCTTAATTGAAGGTTATTAGCCTATTATTAATATGTAAATAAATAAAAACATACAACTTTTAGAAAAAAATGTTCACGCGAGAAGTCAAATAATGCTACCTACCTTATTTTCTGCATCCCTGACTAATGATGCACTATCAAATTAACAAACCTGTACTCCATTCCAGTTGAAAAAAAAAATCTGAAAAAATAGATTTAAACTTGACTCGGGAAAATAATGACATTAAATTCTAATTAGTAATTACATGTGGCAAGATGGGTGGGTTGGGTGAAAGGACTAATGGAGTTAGGTTGAAACGGGTCGGGTCAAAGAAAGACAACTTTAGTCCCCAATTAAGAACACATGACCAATAAAATGACATAAATATATAGCTTTTATTTTATATTTTTATCAATGCTAAAACTTGAAACCTTACATTCTGCATACACAATAAAAGACCACTAGTAAAACGCCATCAATGTACAATGTGTGGCTTCCAGTGTCAGCTTGTCGTCTGCTGGATGATATTCAAATTACAGAAAGGAACGTAAAATGGAGAGAATTGTAAAGCAAGATATATATGGAGCTTTAACTTAGTATATGTTTCATTTTAATACGGATACTTAAAGAGAGTTATCTTACCTGTAGGATCATCACTTCTCTAATTCTTTTCAAGCTCATCCATTATTTCTTCAACATATTAACTTCCACCAGATGTTGAAACTATATGTGGTAAAAGCAAATTCAATCGCGCTTCTGAATCAGGATTGCTGTTACACTTTGGCAATATTTCTTGCAATTCAACATGTGGATCCTCTTAACTGTATACATGTGTCAAATGTCATACAAAATATGAGCATGTAAAATCATATGTTGATATCAAACATATATATGAGACGTACAAGGTAGTCGACAAGAGAGTCCCCTTAAGTGAGCTCAAATTTCCAGACGGAACAAAGCGAGTCCCAAGACCTACGTACAGTGCAAGTTTGTTTCTTGTTTCAATTGTCAAATGGGTGAAACTTGAAAGTCAAACTGGGTCGGTCAAACAGGGTTAATCTCGGTTTACAGTTATGATTGGTAGTTTTGTGTCAGTTAATCACCCGCTTGATAGTGATTACGTCGGTTGATGTTTAGTGGTAATCGTGCATATAAGGGTCAGTCAAGAGTCGGATGAAAACTCAAAAAAGAAGGAAAAGAGTGTTGACAAACAAGAGGACTTTTAAAACATAACTAAATCATGTGACCTGTTACCCAGCCCGGCTGACCCGACTCAGATTAAAAAGATTACCAGTTTTAACCAAATCCCATTTGGCTAGTTATACAGCCTACCTGACCCGTCCAATGTTCCACCCATAGAAGAGACATACATGTGCATTCAATACCAACCAAAGACAACGTTAATGGATTTATTTGAAACAAAATCACAGTTAAACTCAATAATAAACTGCAAACTGAAATTAGAAGATAGGAAACTTGCCTAATATTCAGCAGAATTGCAATCGAAAGCAATTACACGTTTTTAATTATAAAAAGTACCTTAAATTTCTTTAACCTAGACTTGTTATCAACACAACAGGCTAGAGCAGAGGTTCTATGGTCCCAAACACAATACCAAAGACACCATTACATAACAAAAGCATAAAAATACAAATTCATAACCATCAATTTGCAACAAGAATGATGACTGAGTTCATATATTACAAGAAATAAGAAACAAAACCAGTAGAGAGGGAAAGAGAAACCTGCTAATGTGGTGGTTGACGAATCGATTAGGGTTTTGGTGAGATGAAGAGGGGTTGTTTCAATCTGTCCTTTTAAACACCGATTACACACCGATTACACCTTCGAAACACGGGTATAGATTAGTCTCATTCGATTATCATCATTACCAAACATAATCAAATCCAAAAACATACCTTTGGAATTGTCAATCGGAACCCTAGGTATGGCTCTGCCCGAATCCTAATAACCCCTTGACTGACTTGCGATGGAACCCTAAAGCCATCGTTGTTCGGGCTTCGCTTTGTCCACAACCTACCACCGCCATCATTCGAACACCATCATCACTAACCCAACGTCATCTCAGGAGGACTTATGCAAACAAACAGGGCTATTGAATTCAAGAATCTGATGATTGCATTGAAAGAGTTGAAGAAACTGATAATGGCATTGAATGAGAAGTTAACGGACATAGAGATATGGAGATTGATTAATCCTGTATATCTATTTTATGTGAGAAGAGCAGAAAGAGAACAAAATGGTAAAAAAAATAGGCATTTTATGTTAACCTTTCATATGCCATCTTAAAAAAGTGAATAAAAATTACCATTTTGTACATAGGAGATGCTTTATATAGTACTAGTAGGGAACCCGCGATTTGCTGCGGGGGCGACAATTTACGTCAAGATAGACAAAACATAGGCCAAACCAACTGGTATCCATTCTAACCCGTTAGTTAGTCGGTTACCCGTCTGCTCATTTGCCAATCCAAAAAGAAATTTAAATAATAAAAGCCTTAAAAGTCTTTAAATGAAATCTCACAATTTCTTGGCAAATATTATTGCTTTGTTGAATAGCACAATTTCTTGACAGATATTGCATGCTTTGTTAAATGAAATCAAACAGCACATGCCAGCATATATCGATACAGTAATCCTTGAAACAAATTATAACCATCTGACGACCGAAAAACAATCATAATGCAAACCAAAACATTGACTTTAAACCACAACCATATAAAAGTTATATGAAGAAAACCTTTGGCTTGAAAATTCTTTAAAAAAATAACCTCATACATGTTCCAGTCTAAGATATTGCTATGAAATACATACAATCGATCATTCATTTTAATACCGAATAATTTCCATTCCAAGTACACATATCAAGATCAGTCGTTAATTAGTAGTACCTCTATTATCAGTTGCAATCGTATATCCTACGCTTATTAATCTTTATAGATTAGCTGCTACCCTCAACATACTTGTACAGTGTCTTTGAATTAATTACCTGGAAAACAGATGAAAGTGTCATCAGAAGTTATACAGAGAGAACAATTAAGCCCAAAAATTAAATTTAGAAAAACATACTAAAAGGAAACAGCCACAACATGTCAAAAGTGTAAATAAATAACTTGATATCCGGAATCAAGCAAATCTATGCTAGTCCCCTTTCTACTGGCTCTACAACATGAGAAACTGTATACTTCATGTCGTCCACGATCTGCACCAACCATATCACATCACAAGTATTATTAAGTGTTGACTCGGGTTAACCGGCTCAAATTACTGGTAATGAATCAAGAACTGACAATTTCCCACTTCCAAAGACGACATCACAAACACTCTGATGTAACCTGGGATAGTGTGGTCTGTCTTCATGTCGAGCAAGATTTAGTCTAGGTGTTTTCTCGTAGTCTCGAACTGTCACACCCCGACCACGTAAAACAACAAATCATGGCGGAAACATCGGGGAGTGTTGTAACAGAATTATTGTTTCACAACCATGGATACAAAAAGAGTTTCGTTTTATTTATTCATTTAGTAATTTACATGTTTTAACACGAAACAATCAAGTTACATATCGACTATGACTGTTATTATGTCACTAAGGCCTCGTCCAGATCCTATGTGACTCATGCATCCTAGCAATCAACATCAAGCAACATCACCTGAAAGATATGTAAAAACAAAGTCAGCTAAGAAATGCTGGCGAGTACATAGGTTTTATGAGAGTATCGGAATCATGGCTAGTTTACATGTTGCAATACCTTATTAAAAACCTTGTTTTGAAAAGAGTATAACATTGCAACTTAATTAACCAAATCAAATCAAGCGGGTTATAATTTATAAAACCTCGTAGCCATGATTCTTAACCCAAAAACATTTGTTTTAGTAAACCAAATTGGAAAACATTTCATATTAACTCATTTAATAAATCTCGTATGGTTTATATCCTTTCGAAAACATCGTTATGTGACATCGTTTCAAAATCGTTTACCCAAGTGAACTAAATAACGCCACGGTATGTAATATGTTGAAAACACTTATATATAAGAAGTACCAGCGGCGTATCTACCATGTTTTCACCATATTACACCCGTCCCGTTTTCTAAACACTTAACTAAAAACCAATCGTTTATCCAACTCGTTTAATCTTGTTCAAATCATTTCCAAATCGTTAACTCGTTTAAATAGGTTAAATCATTTAAATCATCCTCGTTTTAATTGTGAAAACTATTTTTGGTCGTCTCGCTAATAGCATTCAAACCTTCGTGACTCGAATATCTCGCTTCTCGCATTAACAAACCACCAAAGGGTAAGTTAACAATCACAGATTCAGTCGTTACCCACCTAACCCACACATAACCATGGGTGCAGTCTGATAACGGCATCTGTCAGATCCTATGGTACCATAACCTAATACTGGTCGGTTCGGCCAAAATTAATAAATGTTATTCGTTATGTAACTACAACCAACAAGTTCGTTCACATTATCGAAATCGTTATTAGTTTAGTATAAACCATCTTAATCGTTTTTGAAACCATCGTTAAAATATCGAAATCGTTTTGATACATATGAATCACCCCAAAACAATTGAAAACAGTAAAATAGGGGAACTATGTACTCACATGAAGTGCAAAGTATCCTCAATTAATAGAACTTCAACAAACTCAAGTAAACCAGAGAAATCAAGCAGCACCTAGTAATCGAATCACTAGTAAATAAATTGACACCTCAATCGGAAGATCGGATAGAATGAGGTCTCGTAAACCAAATGAGCGTTGGAACTCATGTGATATGGTTTAACAAAGTCTACATTCTAGATCGGAACCTAACTAAGTGCTTTCGACCCGTTACGACCCATTAAGGTAGCTTAAACAACTTTCACGCGTCGTGCGCGCATAAGCGCGTTCGGACCGCCTAACTAGTCCTATGACAAGTATTATATGCCTTAACATGTCTAATAATGTTTCCTAATCAGTTTAGATGTCAAAATTTAGGTTACATATGCTTAAAATGAATTTATGCATAAAAAGGGCATTTTGATAATTTTCCTAAGGCATATAAACAACCTATCATACAACTATCTAAACGTAGTGACCATAAGGTATAACCTAGGAAGGTTATTCCCTATACAAATATGGTCACCTAATGTGTTTGGTCGGATCCTAATGATCGACCAAACGGGTCGGGTTCGAAAGTATAAGCGGTTGTTTAGACCGCTTACCTTACGACCCTACATAAGCACTAAACCTAAAGTGACGAGCTAAACATGTTAAAACATGCTTAACGAGATTTGAAAACAGGTTTGGTATCAAAACAAACGGTTTTGATAACTAAAAGTAGTTTGGTTACAAAATGCGCAAGAATACGCATTTTGGCCGAAACTACGACTCGCCATTATGCCTAGATAACGTGGTAATCAGTAGGTATAGTCACAAGAGACTAAAACCATCGTGATTATGCTCACGTTGTGAAGTTCAAACGAACTTCATGTTGACCATAAACTGGTCAAAGCAGAAAGTCAAACACAGTTTGACTTTCACGCGAAAAAAAGAACGAAAGAGGACTTACAATGGGTCCAAGAATGGAAATCTAGATCCAACTTGCTCAGGTATGAGGTGCTAAGCCCCAACTTAGAGCAAATAGAACAGATTGTGTGAGTTGCAACAATGAGGAGCATGGGTATTTATAGGATTTCTAGGACCGTTAGGATCGTTCCTCGAAAAACGAGCTTCGATCTCATCCGTACACATGTGCCCATGGTTTTGTGAAACCATGGGAGCCCCTAGTTTCATTAAAACCATGTGAAAATGAGGGGAACAACTGGAACAAGCTGGAATTTATATTTTTCATTTTGGTCCCTTCCTAAGATAACTATGGCAGATTGTCAATTTTGGTCCCTGAATGTGCAGAACATGGTTTTTGATGCATTTTTGACACGTTTAAGCCCCGTTAATCCCATTTCAAGGCTCTAAAATGAAGTTAAAGTATAGGGAACATGAAACATGCTCAAAAATATCTTGGATGTCGGTTCGTTTGGTCGTACGGTTGCGTTGTTCGGTTAATTACGACGAAACACGAACGAATGCGAAAAACGATCCAAATTACGCGACGAATGGAATTTTATCATGCCAATCACTAAAATAAAATATTTTAATGATTACATAATTTTTTGGATGTTCGGATGTATTCAGAACGTAAGATATGCGCGAAAATGCAAACTTATGCACTTTTTGACGCTTTTAATCCCTGAATAACCAAAAAGTTTATTTTATCACACCGAACCCCTTAAAACCTATTTCTAAGCTATGTAAAGGATATTTAGGGTATGTTTAACTTATGGTCATGTTCCGGAATGTTCGTTACAGTACAAATCGGAATACTTTCGTAGTTTGTCGAAATTAGTCCATGTAAACGAATAAACTTGATTTCGCCACACCAAACCCTCCAAAACTTATTTCTATGTTATGTAAAGATTATTTAAGGTATGTTAAGCCTATGTCACTATTCTGGAGTATTTTTTGCGTTAAACTGACTGCGTTTACGCACCAGTTTGCGTATAACCTTCCAGAAAGCGATTTAAAGCTTGAAATCGGAATCGAATCAAATCGTAAAATCATCAAACACAAATACACACATAATAACAACAAAACACATATAATAACACCAAATCACATTGTTTTATTGATAATTGACATTGTTTTATATTATACATCGATTACAGAGCACAGTTGTCATAGTCTCCCCTACTTCAGGAAATTTCGTCCCGAAATTTTAACTAGAGGAAGCTTGTGAAAACAAATGCGGATATTTCGCCTTCATCTGGTCCTCACGTTCCCAAGTAAACTCTGGGCCACGTTTGGATTCCCAGCGAACTTTGACCAATCGAATCCGTTTGTTCTTCAACTATTTGAATGTACGGTCCACTATCTCCACAGGTTTCTTAACAAAGTGCATCGTTTCATCGATTTGAATCTCGTCGAGAGGAATGTGAAGATCAGCATCAGCTAAACACTTTCGCAAATTGGACACGTGAAAGGTCGGATGAATATTTCCAAGCTCTGGAGGTAGCTCTAGTCGATAGGCAACCTTTCCAATTCTTTCAACAATCTTAAATGGTCCAACATATCGGGGTGCAAGTTTTCCTTTCTTTCCAAATCTCACCACTCCCTTACAAGGTGACACCTTGAGTAGGACACGGTCGCCGACTTGAAATTCTAAGGGCTTGCGTCGCATATCTGCATAACTCTTTTGACGGCTTCGAGCTGTCACAAGATTATCGCGGATTTTCTTGATTTTGTCTGTTGTTTCTAGAATGAGCTCAGGTCTAGTAAGCTGAGCTTCACCGATCTCATTCCAACAGACAGGTGAACGACATTTTCGACTGTAGAGAGCTTCAAATGGTGCCATATTAATACTAGCATGATGACTATTGTTGTAAGAGAACTCGATCAATGGAATATGAGAATCCCAATTACCACCAAAGTCTATTACGCATGCTCTAAGCATATCCTCCAAAGTTTGAATCGTTCTCTCAGATTGTCCATCTGTTTGGGGATGATAAGCAGTGCTTAGATTTAGTTGGGTTCCCAAAGCAGATTGCATGGTCTTCTAGAAATGAGATGAAAATCGAGCATCACGATCAGAAATGATATCCAAAGGAACACCATGTCGAGAAACTATATCATCAACATAAATCTTTGCAAGTTTATCAGCAGATAGATCCTCGCGAATCGGAATAAAATGAGCTGATTTTGTTAAACGATCGATAACAACCCAAATAGCATCATGACCTTTAGACGTACGCGGTAACTTAGTGATGAGATCCATTGCAATGTTCTCCCACTTCCAAACCGGTATCTCTGGCTGTACAAGCAAGCCAAAAGGTCGTTGATGTTCAGCCTTGACTTTGAGACAAGTTAGGCATTTCGATACATTCAAGGCAACATCCTTCTTCATACCAGGCCACCAGTACTGAGTACGAAGATCCTTGTACATTTTATCAGCACCAGGATGGATAGAATATCGAGACTTCTGAGATTCGTCCATTACCAAGGTGCGAAGATCGTCTTGTTTCGGAATCCACAAACGATCCTTGAAATAAAGCAAACCATCGTCTTTCCTTTCGAGTTTAAGTTCGAGTTGAAGCGGTAGCTCATATTTCAATAAGCCTTTGATCACACAAGATCGTTGAGCTTGAAGGACACGAGATTGAATATCAGATAGAGTGCGAACAGAATGAAGCTTCACTCGTTCCTTTCGACTAAGCGCATCGGCTACGACATTCGCCTTACCAGGATGGTAGCGAATCTCGCAATCATAATCGTTTAAGAGCTCAACCCAACGTCGTTGCCTCATATTCAACTCCTTCTGATTGAGAATATGCTGGAGACTTTTGTGGTCTGTGAAAACCACACACTTTGTGCCGTAAAGATAATGTCTCCAGATTTTAAGCGTGAACACCACAGCTCCTAACTCAAGATCATGAGTCGTATAGTTCTTCTCGTGAACTTTCAACTGTCTAGACGCATAAGCTATAACTTTACCTCGTTGCATAAGAACACAACCAAGGCTAAAATTAGATGCGTCACAGTAGACAACGAAATCATCGTTTCCTTCGGGCAACAATAGAACAGGAGCATCACAAAGCTTCTGTTTCAGCGTTTGGAACGCTTCTTCTTGCTTGGGTCCCCACTCAAAAGGCTTATTCTTCTGAGTCAAAGCATTGAGTGGAACCGTGATCTTCGAGAAATTAGAAATGAATCGATGATAATAACCAGCAAGACCAAGAAAAGATCGAGTCTCTGTAGGTGTCGTCGGCGTATTCCAGTCCTTAATAGCAACAATCTTGGATGGATCCACATGAATACCCTGCTCATTGACTATATGACCTAAGAACTGAACTTCTTTAAGCCAAAATTCACACTTGGAGAATTTAACAAAAAGTTGTTCCTTCTTAAGGAGTTCCAATGTTAAGTGAAGGTGTTGCTCGTGCTCGGCTCGAGACTTTGAATAAATGAGAATATCATCGATGAACACAATGATGAACTTGTCTAAATAAGGTTTACAAACCCTATTCATTAAGTCCATGAAGATAGCTGGGGCATTCGTCAAACCAAAAGGCATGACAGTGAACTCGTAATGCCCATATCTTGTACGAAAAGCAGTTTTGGGAATATCTTCTTCGAAAACACGAAGTTGATGATACTCAGAACGCAGATCGATCTTGGAAAAGCATGAAGCACCTTGCAGCTGGTCAAAGAGATCATCAATTCGAGGTAGGGGATATCGATTCTTGATGGTAAGCTTATTAAGCTCACGATAATCGATACACATTCGAAAAGATCCATCTTTCTTTTTCACAAAGAGGACATGAGCGCCCCATGGTGAAAAGCTCGGACGGATGAATCCTTTATCAGATAACTCTTAAAGCTGTTTAGATAACTCTTGCATCTCCGACGGTGCAAGACGATAAGGTGCTTTCGCAATCGGGTTGGCATTGGGTACAAGGTCAATATGAAACTCAACTTGACGAACTGGAGGCAAACCAGGCAGTTCATCCGGAAACACCTCTGGATAATCCCGAACAATCGGAATATCCTGAATACTCTTGCTCTTGCCTTTCTCCTCAGTGACATGTGCCAGGAAAGCAACATATCCTTTTCGCAAATAACTTTGGGCTTTCGTACACGACATAAGCTTCAATCCACCAGATGGTTTCTCGCCACGAACTTCCAGAACATCGCCAGACGAAAGAGGAATACAAACGATCTTATCAAAACAAACCACCTCAGCATGATGTTTGGTTAACCAATCCATCCCCACGATAATATCGAAGCTCCCAAGTTGCATCGGTGTGAGGTCAATGGGAAAAAGATGGTTATCAAGGTTTAACTGAAAATCACGAATAAGAGAATCAAGAACAAGAGGTTTACCAGTAGCAACTTCGACAGATAAGGGTTTCCTCAGTTTAGTTCTAGGTATCGCAAGTAAAGGTTCAAAAGATAACGAAACAAAACTTCTATCCGCACCAGAATAAAAAAGAATAGATGTAGGTCGATTGTTAACAAGAAATGTACCATTGACAACGAGGTTGTCAGCTTGAGCCTCGTTAGCGTTCAGATTGAATGCTCGTCCACGAGCGGGATTCACGTTCGCGTTGACATTCACATTCGGATTTGCATTTGCATTCGCCAACCTCGGACAGTTGTTGCGGAAGTGACCAAACTCTCCACAATTGAAACATGAACCCAGTGGGAATCTAGCAGCATTCCCCTGAACTGGAGCTTGAACCTGAGCAGCTTGATTCTGACCCAAACGACAGACGTTGGCCAGATGCCCAAGTTTACCACACGTAGTGCATTGCTTGCAAGCTTTCTATGCAACATGATGACCGTTACAGTGAGCACAATGAGGTGCGGTACCAGCATATACTTTCTTCGCAGGCGGTTGAGCCGGTGGGTTCTGAGGGTTCTGAGCAGTAACTGCAAAGTTCTGAGCACCCTTTCGCTTTCTCGACTTCTTCGACGACTCACCTTTCTTACCCTTATCCTTGTCTTTAACAGAATCGGTCGACTTCTTCTTGTCACTCTTGCGGGTAAGTTTACCCTTCCTGACTTGAGACTCAGTCAGGGTAGCAGACAACTCGATCGCGTGACGAACAGTAGTTGGATTAATGCCAGTCACAATATCCTGTATGGAATTGGGTAAACCATCAATATACCTCTCTATCGCTTTCTCCAACGGGGTAACCATAGTAGGAAACAAAAGGTTGAGTTCCTCAAAACGATCCGTATATGCACGGTGTTCTCCCCCATCTTGCTTTAGATCGTCAAACTCTCGTTCCAAAGCTCGAATTTCGTGACGGGGACAGAACTCTTTCATCATGAGAGCTCGAAGCTCTTCCCATGTCTGTGCCAATGCCACTTCGGCACCCCTATCACGCATCACTCCGTTCCACCATGTAAGAGCACGCTTCTCAAACACACTTGATGCAAATTCAACCTTACACCCATTCGAACATTGCACATGTCTGAATGTGCTCTCGATACTTTCGAACCATTGAAGGAGCACAGTTGCTCCTTGCAAGCCAGAAAACTTTAGCGGCTTAGCAGAATTGAAATTCTTGAAATTACACTGTGCATTATTGTTGTTATTGTTGTATAACTCATGGACTTGGGTCACAACGCCTGGAAGCATAGCAGCCATTTGTTGAGAGACAAGGGCTGCGACTTCTTCAGCAGTAAAAGATTGTGCATCACGTCGAGGAGGCATGGTCTAACAAGGAAATATGAGAAACGAGTGAGGTCGACAATTAGAAAAAACAAAAGAGGTATCGACAAAACACAAGGAAGGCGACCATTTGTTCGTTACCTCGAACAAACAAACGACACGCAGTGACTAATCAAAGTAAATGAATCAAAATAATGTATTGCGAAGACATGCTCGCCTATAAGTGAACACTCACCCCAAGAGTTCCCAGGTAAGAGTGACTGGTCCGATTATGTGGATTTGTACGAACACTCTAGCCTTAGACAGAAAACTCAGGGTACAGGCATTCACTCTTTCAGTTTGCACGTGTTCACATTATTTAGACCCAAACTTTGATGAGATTTTGAAAACTCAGAAGGCACTAAGCCAAAAAATGAGTCAAACTAGAAGGGTTCAAAACCTAGTAATCAATCATTCTAGAACGGATGATTAATTTTCGAAGCAGATTCGAAATTTGTGTTCTCGTTGTGGTTATCACCTAAGGGTAGGTGACGGTTTTATTTTTAAAAATCTAAACGTAGAAAACCTGCGTTGGGGTCCTAGAAAGTTATAGTCTAGGTCAAAGCATTACTAATAACCTAATTCCCTATAACCATTGGCTCTGATACCAACTCTTCTGTCACACCCCGACCACGTAAAACAACAAATCGTGGCGGAAACGTCGGGGAGTGTTGTAACAGAATTATTGTTTCACAACCATGGATACAAAAAGAGTTTTGTTTTATTTATTCATTTAGTAATTTACATTGTTTTAACACGAAACAAACAAGTTACATATCGACTATGACTGTGATTATGTCACTAAGGCCTCGTCCAGATCCTATGTGACTCATGCATCCTAGCAATCAACATCAAGCAACATCACCTGAAACATATGTAAAAACAAAGTCAGCAAAGAAAATGCTTGCGAGTACATAGGTTTTATGAGAGTATCGGAATCATGGCTAGTTTACATGTTGCAATACCTTATTAAAAACTTGTTTTGAAAAGAGTATAACATTGCAACTTAATTAACCAACTCAAATCAAGCGGGTTATAATTTATAAAACCTCGTAGCCATGATTCTTAACCCAAAAACATTTGTTTTAGTAAACCAAATTGTAAAACATTTCATATTAACTCGTTTAATAAATCTTGTATGGTTTATATCCTTTCGAAAACAACGTTATGTGACATCGTTTCAAAATCGTTTACCCAAGTGAACTAAATAACGCCACGGTATGTAATATGTTGAAAACACGTATATATAAGAAGTACCAGCGGCGTATCTACCATATTTACACCATATTACACATGTCCCGTTATCTAAACACTTAACTAAAAACCAATCGTTTATCCAACTCGTTTATTCTTGTTCAAATCGTTTCCAAATCGTTAACTCGTTTAAATCGTTTTAATCATTTAAATCATCCTCGTTTTAATTGTGAAAACTATTTTTGGTCGTCTCGCTAATAACATTCAAACCTTCGTGACTCGACTATCTCGCTTCTCGCATTAACAAACCACCAAAGGGTAAGTTAACAATCACAGATTCAGTCGTTACCCACCTAACCCACACAGAACCATGGGTGCAGTCTGATAACGGGATTTGTCAGATCCTATGGTACCATAACCTAATACTGGTCGGTTCGGCCAAAATGAGTAAATGTTATTCGTTATGTAACTACAACCAACAAGTTCGTTCACATTATCGAAATCGTTATTAGTTTAGTATAAACCATCTTAATCGTTTTTGAAACCATCGTTAAAATATCAAAATCGTTTTGATACATATGAATCACCCCAAAACAATTGAAAACAGTAAAATAGGGGAACTATGTACTCACATGAAGTGCAAAGTATCCTCAATCAATAGAACTTCAACAAACTCAAGTAAACCAGAGAAATCAAGCAGCACCTAGTAATCGAATCACTAGTAAATAAATTGACACCTCAATCGGAAGAT
Source organism: Helianthus tuberosus (assembly GCA_030545235.1). Lineage (NCBI taxonomy): Eukaryota > Viridiplantae > Streptophyta > Magnoliopsida > Asterales > Asteraceae > Helianthus > Helianthus tuberosus. The sequence goes on along the minus strand of CM060420.1, from coordinate 20,301,003 downwards.
TGGATAGAATGAGGTCTTGTAAACCAAATGAGTGTTGGAACTCATGTGATATGGTTTAACAAAGTCTACATTCTAGATCAGAACCTAACTAAGTGCTTTCGACCCGTTACGACCCATTAAGGTAGCTTACTGTCACGCCCCGCATAAATTCAGCTCAAAATTTCAGCATTCTAGACATTTCCAGGGCCATCTAGTCGCATCTAGTGCTGCCTGGAAGGTTCCGGAACAACTCGTACTCTTCCAGCAACGTAAGGGGCACAAAACGCATAAACTTCCAACAAGAAGACTCTAGAACCCGCTAGAAATGTCTGGACAAAACAGCCATAAAAATCTGCCATGGAAGGATCTTGAAACTTAGTGAAATATCATGATATTATGTATGAAACATCTAGATAATTAGTCTTGATATTTTGTAAAGAGTATTCTAGATTAAGAATACTCTAGATAGTCTTTCAAGCACTATAAATAGGGCTCATGGGTGCTCATTTGAAGCATCCCCAAAATACTTGTAAACATCTAGCACACTTGTAATCTCTCTTTGTTAATACAAAGATTTTATCTTGTATACTTGTGTTCAAGTATTACAAGCAACTTCCTTGCGATCAACGTTCCCTTTAGCAACTTTCATAACCAAAACCCAACGACACTAAGTCGATTAGGCTTACTTAGACCGTGTTCTAAGGCCGCACGCGAGTTGAACAAGTAACTCCGTGACAAGTGGTATCAGAGCAACGTTTCGATCCATCCAAGATGGCTGATGATAAGACCCAACTTACAACCACGACGACTGGAGAAGAGACCCATGGGCGCGATAACACTCGCAAAGGAGGAAGAAAGAACCGAGACATGTCCAAGGACTTGGTCGCAAGCTTAGACAAACGCGTGGAAGACGTGGAGACATCGATAGCTGAATTCAAGACACAAGTTGAAGAATTCAAGGCTGAAGTCGATATCTTCCAGACAAACACTAACGAGTCGTTGGAACAAGTAGGTAGCGAGCTCGGCGAGTTAAGAGATGACATCAAACTTGCTATGCAGGTCATGCAAGCTGAATTAAAAGAGATGTTTATGAAGGAGCTGGGGCAAGTACAAAGCAATATAGAAAGCAAGTTTGCTGAAAAATTCAATGAGTTGCAAATGGAGCTAAACATTTGCAAACAAGCACTAGCAAACCGAGGCGACACAATCATTTCTTCAAAGTTTGAAGTCCCAAAGCCATCTCCGTTTGTTGGAAAACGGGAGGCACGAGCCATTGATGACTTCATTTGGGAGATTGAGCAGTACTTTGAAGCTATAGACATCGTTGATGATGGCAAGAAAATCAAGACGGTGACCTTATACTTAAAGGAAACCGCGGCTCTATGGTGGCGACGGAAGCACATGGAGATCGAAAAAGGTATGTGCACCATCAACACTTGGGCTGATTTTGTAAAAGAAGTTAAGAAGCAAATTTATCCGGAAAATGTCGAACACGATGCAAAGATTCGGCTACGAAACCTTAGGAAAAGGGGTAGCATCAAAGATTATATCAACGAATTCACTACCCTTGTGCTTGAGATTCCGGACTTGTCGCCCAAGGATGCTCTCATATACTTTGTCGATGGCTTGCAACAATGGGCCAAAACCGAACTTGAACGGCGAAATGTTCAAGACTTATCATCGGAAATCTCTGTTGCTGAAAACTTGCATGACCGTAATGAAAATTGTTCGACAAGATCAGCAACTACAGAGACTAGCGATGCAAAAGGTGGAGGAGCAAAACCCACCAACCAAAATCAATACCGGAAGAATGATGACCGGGAATTAACATTATATAACATGGGAAAAGTCGTAAACAAAGGCTGCTTCCTTTGCGATGGGCCTCATGATGCAAGAGACTGCCCAAAGAAAGCCAGACTAACGGCCCTTATAAGGACCAGCGATGATGTACCTGAGGAAACCGAAGAGGTTCGCCTAGGTGCAATGCAACTTCAAGTTTTAAATGCTATGACCAAAATGGAAGGAAAACCATTGGCAATGGCAAATCAAGCTAACCCAACAACAGGCATGGGCAATTCAAAGGGAAAAGGACTTCGCTTTGTCAATCTAGAGATCAAAGGAGAAACCTTAGAAGCATTGGTCGATACCGGTGCTAGCCACAACTTTATGACAACAAATGAGGCAAGAAGACTCGGCTTAAGGATCACAAACAAAGAAGGCTGGATTAAAGCTGCTAATGGAGATCCTATACCGATCGAAGGTGTTGCTTGGGGCGTAAAAGCCAAAATCGGGACATGGGCAGGCAGGTTACACTTCTCGATTGTTCCAATCGAAGACTACAACATTGTGCTCGGGATGGATTTCTTTCGAGAACAGAAGGCCATGCCAACACCATTCATGAACACACTCTACATCATCAAAGGCGATGAAGTACACACTGCACCTTTGAAGTCCAAGAACCGAGGCAAAATATTATCAACAATACAACTCATGAAGACTCATGAGGCATTCAGGCATCGCAACGAGGACGTTGCGAATTTAGGTGGGGGAGGATGTCACGCCCCGCATAAATTCAACTCAAAATTTCAGCATTCTAGACATTTCCAGGGCCATCTAGTCGCATCTAGTGCTGCCTGGAAGGTTCCGGAACAACCCGTACTCTTCCAGCAATGTAAGGGGCACAAAACGCATAAGCTTCCAACTAGAAGACTCTAGAACCCGCTAGAAATGTCTGGACAAAACAGCCATAAAAATCTGCCATGGAAGGATCTTGAAACTTAGTGAAATATCATGATATTATGTATGAAACATCTAGATAATTAGTCTTGATATTTTGTAAAGAGTATTCTAGATTAAGAATACTCTAGATAGTCTTTCAAGCACTATAAATAGGGCTCATGGGTGCTTATTTGAAGCATCCCCAAAATACTTGTAAACATCTAGCACACTTGTAATCTCTCTTTGTTAATACAAAGCTTTTATCTTGTATACTTGTGTTCAAGTATTACAAGCAACTTCCTTGCGATCAACGTTCCCTTTAGCAACTTTCATAACCAAAACCCAACGACACTAAGTCGATTAGGCTTACTTAGACCGTGTTCTAAGGCCGCACGCGAGTTGAACAAGTAACTCCGTGACATTACGCTACTTTAACGCGTCGTGCGCGCATAAGCGCGTTCGGACCGCCTAACTAGTCCTATGACAAGTATTATATGCCTTAACATGTCTAATAATGTTGCCTAATCAGTTTAGATGTCAAAATTTAGGTTACATATGCTTAAAATGAATTTATGCATAAAAAGGGCATTTTGGTAATTTTCCTAAGGAATATAAACTACCTATCATACAACTAGCTAAACGTAGTGACCATAAGGTATAACCTCGGAAGGTTATTCCCTATACAACTATGGTCACCTAATGTGTTTGGTCGGATCCTAATGATCGACCAAACGGGTCGGGTTCGAACGTATAAGCGGTTGTTTAGACCGCTTACCTTACGACCCTACATAAGCACTAAACCTAAAGTGACGAGCTAAACATGTTAAAACATGCTTAACGAGGTTTGAAAACAGGTTTGGTATCAAAACAAATGGTTTTGATACCTAAAAGTAGTTTGGTTACAAAATACGCAAGAATACGCATTTTGGCCGAAACTACGACTCGCCACTATGCCTAGATAACGTGGTAATCAGTAGGTATAGTCACAAGAGACTAAAACCATCTTGATTATGCTCACGTTGTGAAGTTCAAACGAACTTCATGTTGACCATAAACTGGTCAAAGCAGAAAGTCAAACACAGTTTGACTTTCACGCGAAAAAAAGAACGAAAGAGGACTTACAACGGGTCCAAGAATGGAAATCTAGATCCAACTTGCTCAGGTATGAGGTGCTAAGCCCCAACTTAGAGCAAATAGATCAGATTGTGTGAGTTGTAACAATGAGGAGCATGGGTATTTATAGGATTTCTAGGACCGTTAGGATCGTTCCTCGAAAAACGAGCTTCGATCTCATCCGTACACATGTGCCCATGGTTTTGTGAAACCATGGGAGCCCCTAGTTTCATTAAAACCATGTGAAAATGAGGGGAATAGCTGGAACAAGCTGGAATTTAGATTTTTCAGTTTGGTCCCTTCCTAAGATAACTATGGCAGATTGTCAATTTTGGTCCCTGAATGTGCAAAACATGGTTTTTGATGCATTTTTGACACGTTTAAGCCCCGTTAATCTCATTTCAAGGCTATAAAATGAAGTTAAAGTATATGGAACAAGAAACATGCTCAAAAATATCTCGGATGTCGGTTCGTTTGGTCGTACGGTTGCGTTGTTCGGTTAATTACGACGAAACACGAACGAATGCGAAAAACGATCCAAATTACGTGATGAATGGAATTTTATCATGGCAATCACTAAAATAAAATATTTTAATGATTACATAAATTTTTGGATGTCCGGATGTATTCAGAACGTAAGATATGCGCGAAAATGCAAACTTATGCACTTTTTGAAACTTTTAGTCCCTGAATGACCATAAAGTTTATTTTAGCACACCGAACCCCACAAAGCCTATTTCTAAGCTATGTAAAGGATATTTAGGGTATTTTTAACTTGTGGTCATGTTCCGAAATGTTCGTTATAGTACAAATCGGCATACTTTCGCAGTTTGTCGAAATTAGTCCCTGTAAACGAATAAACTTGATTTCGCCACACCAAACCCTCCAAAACTTATTTCTAAGTTATGTAAAGGTTATTTAAGGTATGTTAAGCCTATTTCACTATTCCGGAGTGTTTGTTGCGTTAAACTGACTGCGTTTACGCACTAGTTTGCGTATAACCTTCCAGAAAGTGATTTAAAGCTTGAAATCGGAATCGAATCAAATCGTAAAATCATCAAACACAAGTACACACATAATAACAACAAAACACATATAATAACACCAAATCACATTGTTTTATTGATAATTGACATTGTTTTATATTATACATCGATTACAGAGCACAGTTGTCACACGAACCTCTTCCGGATCGGGTGGAGCTCCTAATGATGCATAGTCGGTCATCATAGACACGTCACGTACACATCGCTCTCCCCGTTTGTAAGGTACTGCTGGAAAAACATATAGGTGAACCACAGCAGCCACACTCATCTGCTTGACAACAAATTCAACTTTGAGTTTGTTGCTAACAAGCCCTTCAACATTATTCTATATTACACAATAGACCCTAGACTTTAAGCAATCAAAATGCACCTCAATACAGATGATATAATCTTATATACGGGTTTTTAGCTCCTGGGCCAAAGATCCTTTGAGTGCACCCATAGAGAAAAGGAAGGCTACAGCAACACCTTGCCAGCAAGTCAGGAATACGATTGACTTAAAAGTCAAGAACTTGGCCAACGGTTTGATCGGTGCTAGCTTATCCTTGGTTACCAAATAAAAATGCACGAGTCAATACAAAGCCCACATCTGGCTGAAGTTAAGAACAACTGCCAAGTATGGGTACCTGCATACACGCATCTCATTACCGAAAGTAACCTAGCCTTATACTATACCAGTTGCGAAAAGGTGATAAAGGAAACACCGAATACATATATGGACACACACACATACATTGTCCAATACATAATCAATTTTAAGTAGAAAACCGTGGGAACCGCATAAGCACTTGTACGTAATGCTTTGAAGATAAAGCGAGAGAGAGAAAGAGAGGCAGCTAGGCGGTTACATACCCACCTTATGTATCACTGTTAAAGCAATATGAGAAAAAACTTGAGGCATTTTTGGTGGCCTAAAACGAGTTAAAAACTTGAAGCTCGACTATTTTGGTGGCCTAAAACGAGTTAAAAACTTGAGCCATTTTTCCCAAAAAAAAATACACTATTTTAGAAAAAACCTTCCTTTACCCGGGCTTGAGACCGGCAAAATAAACTAAAAGGTTTATTGTTGGCGAAATTAATTTATTTCTTTTTTTATATTTTTATATTTTTATATTTTTTTGTATGTGTAAAGATAAGTTCAGCCCAATACAAATATCATATATAATAATTTTTTTTATAAATAGGAGACCCTGTTGATTTGGATGCCTAAAAGCCAAACCTCAAAATACTGAGGCTTGAGCCGACCCTGTATATATCTTATTTAAAATCACATTTATGATTTATACCGGTAAACTAAAGTTGCAAATCATTGAACAAAAAGAATCGATGTTAAGTTCAAAACTGAGTTGGGCTTAGAATATGGACTGGTCCAGCATAATGTGGGCCGGATCTGATGATCCAGATCCAGATCTCGGTGAAGCAAAAGAAAGGCAAAGAAAGGAAGGAATCAATAACATCTTTATATCAAATCTATTTAGGGATTACAATAAATGTCACATAACAATTTCTCACACAACTTAATTATAATATTAACTTTATTATATTCCAATTTTGTATATTTTTTTTTTTTGAACGGCAAATTTGGATCACTGACGGACCACTGGAGTATCATCGTGCCACCAGCGGAACCACCCGATCATATCTATCTCCACTAGGCATAATGCCTATACACCAATTCAGGAGGAAACCCAGTAAATATGGGAAAAACCCCCCATTGTGGGAATCGAACCCAAGACCTATTGGTCCCAAAGTCTTATCCCACCCCCAAGATGCCACTAGGCTATTATATTCCAATTTTGTATTTAACATATTTTATGGATAAGCAATAAATATCACATGGCAATTTCTCACACTACTTAATAATAATGTTAACTTTATATTCTAATTGTGTATTTAAAATATTTCATGGATAACCAAAACTACCATTATTATTATTCTAAAAGTGTTTTAATAAAAAATTTAGTCCAGAACAAAGGGGTTAGAGTGATAAATACTTTGTTAAGTTAATACTCCGAAATAACTTTGTTTCGTAGTAACTCATTAATCGCTCACAAAATCTTGAGGATTTTTGTCAACGAATTTGCATTATATAAGTCAAATTGATGGAAAGCTAAATAATAACCAGTGTTCCCAGACTTGGACCGGTTGGCTTGACCAGTCTGGCCGGGGATCGCTTCTCACACCGGGCTGGTTATCGCTTCTCACACCGGGCCGGTTCACTCCTACAGCCCGTTTCTGCATCGAGCCTGTCACACCCTCAAAATACCACCTAGAGAATGTCCCTGTTAGGCGTATGACATCATGTTGAACTCATAACAATTATTCCAAATAAAACTTTCATTTATTATTGATAGAAGTGTTACAAAACATTATTTAACGTTCAGCGGAAGCATAAAACATTAATTAAGAAATTCATAAACCAAGTGTGTGTGAAGCCATTAAGTCCGTATCGCGTTTCCTTGTATCTCGACCCATGACCACTCCAGCATCCCAGACAGCAAGTTCCAACAATATGTACCTAAAGGCCTGCAAGGCATGTAACAACGAGTCAACAACAAAGTTGAGCGAGTTCACAGTTGGTTGTCCAGTTTAAAGTTATTTCAAAAGTCATAAGTTCATTTGAAAACCAGTAGTTAATCAGTTCCTTGTTTCCCAAACCATATCCATAACTAGTTGGGGCTTCCCCATGTGAACCACTAGACCGTTACCATATCGAAAACTGACGAAAATAAGTTGTGCCCTACGTCAATGTCTATCATCATTGACTAAGTGCCCAGATCCATTAGTACACGCCCGTCCTGCCGGCACGGTGTGAGGCTTGTCAACCCTAATAGCGCTATTAACTAATGACCCGCTCGCCATTGGCCCGGCGATTAAGTCGATATAAAAATGAGGGACTTCATGATAGAGTTTTGTCTAGTAAGTTTAAGGTTGTTGTCCTACCCAAGGAGGACGAACGTACGTATTCTACCCAAGGAGAATACGCAGGATTAATTTTGGCATCCTACCCATGGAGGATGGCGGTACATATCCTACCCAAGGAGGATATGTAGGTTATGTTTTAGTTCTTTAACCCCATTCCCAACCACCGGGAATCCCATGCCTTATAAAGAGTGTGAACTCACCTTGGTTTGCTCGGTATGACTAGTTACTTTGTTTACGTTTACAGTTGGTCAACCAAACCCTAGCATAGTTACCAGTGGTAATCAGATCATATGCACATAATTCATATATTCCATGTTCACATTACACAACAGCGGACACATAACCAGCAGTGAAATCTCACGCCCGTTTTTATACATGTTCATGTTCTCAATAATGGTTACCAATATCAGTCAGTTTCATGTAAACATAAAACATGTGTCCTTTGCATTTACTACACAGATTACAAATAAACAACACGTGTATTATATATGTAGATCATAGCGAGCAGTTGGGTCTAAAAACAACACAAGTTCATATCACACTACATCACAAGTGGTTTGGTTTACATTCAAGTACACACGCTAATTGTGACAAGTAAATATGCATCGTAATTTAACCGATTATCTTTATGTAATTATCTAAACACACAATAATGGCCGACAACTGTTAGAGCATTCAAGTTATTATTGGACTGATTATACTGATTAATGGACTGACAAATATATTGGGCCTGTCAAGGTACAATCACGTGGGCTGTCAAAATACTAACATAATACAATCGGTTGCAATCATTACTTAGTCACCAATTTCATTCCAATCATCCACTCATTATGCCTAACCACATTTCATCAGTTATACACGGTTTGTCCATTAACAAAAATAATTAGATCTATCATTGTATTATCATCCTAACTAGGTTAATGCCCGCGTAATACGCGGGCTTCAACCAAAACCATATTATTTTGATTCAAATTTAGTACTATGTAAAGAGACGCACATTGGAAGAAAAAAACAAAATTATTCAAATCCCAGAAAAAAACTTGCTTGTAGAGTACATTATTTGTATTATGAAACTGTGCGCGTGAACTTATTATGGAAATATGAAGTTATGATGATTATAACAAAATTCTATGAAGGAAATTTATTATGAAACTCTCAGGTTTATAAAGAAAATAAAACAACCAACGTACTATTGATATAAATAGAACGAAAAGATAAATATGATGAAATTACATTTTTTCTGTTGTTATTCGTTCCGGAACAATTTGACTCTAATATTTGCCAAATTGTTTCTGAGTTTGATTTGATCTGATATGGTCTCTTTCATTTGACTCTAATATTTGCCAAATTTTTTCTGTTGTTACCAGTTTGTTAACAACATGTGTATTATATTCACAAATTATAACATAAACACATGTATTAATATCTCCCTTGATGGTATATAACAGTTCAAAGCATAATAACATACTCAACTACAATTTTATAACTTCTTTCAATAAACAAATTTGTTGTCTTCAAAATTACCTACTCTATTAACCTACCTTGTAAAGTTGTATGGGGATCTAGGAACTTGGAAAGAAACTTACGATGACATTTAGAAATATAAGCGGTAAGCACTAATTTCAAAACAAAATTAGCACATATTTTTTTTGGAACGACAACTATTTTATATATAAAAATAGATCACAGTGCCAACACATTGCTAGAAGTACCGACATAAAAGCACTACCTCCATAGTTTTCTTCCAAACCTCATACCCTTTGGTGTTGTGTAAAACCTCCAGTACTTCGTTAAAGGACCCCCCCATTAAAAGAGCGTAATCCACACCCACACACATGCCACCATACGACTTTAACCAAAACACACTCCATAGCAATGTGATTAACTGATTCGTTTCCATAGCTGTAAATGTTAGCGTTTTATATTAAGGCCTCTAGTTGTCGGCGCCTTTCTGGATGGGATGCACCCTAATAACAGTTTCCAGCCAAAATATAAAACTTTGCAGGGCATTCCACCTACGCAAATCCACTTCCACCCTGGACATAGTTTGACCTGCCATGTTGTCGCTGAACAAAGCCACCGAAAAATTCTTTTGATATGTGTCTCTTTTCGAACCCCATCTTATCCAGATTAACGATTCCAGTTTTTACCAATTCCTTTTCGACCGAAAATATTATTTATAGCATCCAGAAGAATTACTTTTCAATGGAACTCCACAATTGTTTGTACATTCGCCATGAATAGCGCGGATGATGGTTGCCTATAGCTGCCACAGATTGGGCTTAAATATCCACTTCATCAAGAAAGCCCATTTAAGACTTTTGATGTCTCCCAAACCATGGAAACAGTGTGACACCTGTGTCACTTCAACCATCAAAAAAATACCAAACCAATGAAATATTGTATTTCATACTTTGGACTTGTATAAATATGTGTATCTTTTGCACATATCAACTCTTGTTCGATTTCAAACTCTAAATCGCTTTCTGGAAGGTTATACGCGCACTAATGCGTAAATATAACCAGTTTAACGCAACGAACACTCCGGAATAGTGAAATAGGCTTAACATACCTTAAATAAACTTTACATAACTTAGAAATAAGTTTTGAAGGCTTTGGTATGGCAAAATCAAGTTAAATCGCTTACAGGGACTAAAGTTGACAAACTGCGAAAGTATGCCAATTTGAACTGTAACAGACATTCCGGAACATGACCATAAGTTAAACACACCTTAAATATCCTTTACATAGCTTATAAATAGGCTTTAAGGGGTTCGGTGTGCTAAAATAAACTTTTGGGTCATTCAGGGACTAAAAGTGTCAAAAAGTGCACAAGTTTGCATTTTTACGTATAACTTACGTTCTGAATACATCCGGACTTCCAAAAATTTATGTAAGCACTAAAATATTTTATTTTAGTGTTCGGCATAAGAAAAATCCATTCGTCGCGTCATTTGGATCGTTTTTCGCGCTTATGCGCATTCCGTCGTAATTAACCGAACATCGCAACCGTACAGCTAAACGAACCGACATCTGAGATATTTTTGAACACATTTTAAGTTCCCTATACTTTAACTTCATTTTAGAGCTTTGAAATGGGGTTAACGGGCTTTAAACGTGTCGAAAATGGGCTGAATGCATGACAGGGACCAAAATTGTAAATCTGCCAAACTAAGGCCTAGCGCACCGCTACACTTATTAAGTAACGGTGCGCTAGCCTGGGGACATACCAGATTCAGTGTTTTTAACAGCAGGTTGCAGCTGTTTGATCCTCACCCACACATTCTCAATTGTCTAGTCAGATGATAAGGACCAATTTTAGCTACCATGAGTTTCCAACAAGTGTACGCACATGATTCAATCACGTTATTCCATGAAACGATCCTAACGGTTCGGGTATTCCTATAAATACCCATCCACCCCATTGCAAAACTTACAAGAATTTTGATCTTAGAAACTCTAAGTTGAAACCATTGTTTCATACCTGAGATTCTCGGATCGAGATTAGCATTCGGGGACCCTTCGTAAGTATTCTTTCGTTCTTTTATTGCTTTTCGAGTCTTTCGAGTCTGAAAGTCAAACTTTGTTTGACTTTCTGCGTTGACCAGTAATGGTCAATGCGAAGTTCGTTTGAACTTCGCAACGTGAGTGTAATCACGTTGGTTATAGTCCCTTGGGACTATGCCTACTGATTACCACGTTGTCTAGGGTCGTAGGGTAAGCGATCTAATAAATCGCTTATACCTTCGAACCCGACCCGTTTGGTCGATCATTAGGATCCGACCAAATACATTAGGTGACCATAGTATATAGGGAATAACCTTCCGAGGTTATACCTTATGGTCACATCGTTTAAGTAGTTGTATGATAGGTAGTTTATATGCCTTAGGTAAATTACCAGAATACCCTTTTCATGTATAATTGGTAATTAAGCATATGTAACCTAAACTTTTGTCACATGACTGATTATGTAACATGTTTAGGCATATAACACTTGTCATAGGACTAGTTAAGCGGTCCGAACGCGTTTCACGCGAACGACGCGTTAAAGTAGCATAAGCTACCTTAGTGGGTCGCAATGGGTCGTAAACACTTATGTTAGGTTTCATTTATTATGTAGGCTTTGTTAAACCATATGACACGAGTCTCTATACTCGTTTGGTTTACGAACCCTCATTCTATCCAATCATCCGATTTAGGTCCGGTTATTAGCATAGTTACCTATATTAGGTGCCGTTTGATATCCGCGATCTCTAGCATTGTTTGGTTGTTACTCAAGGACTACTAAGCAATCTCAAGTGAGTACATAGACCCCTCTTTTACTGTTTTCCAAACTGTTTTGGGGTGAAACACATGTGCCTACTTGTTACTTTCATGCTTTCCTGTTTTCACATCATATACCTGCTATGTTCGTTAGTACATTATAGTACATGATTTTATTACATCTTATGCTAGGTATGCCCATTGTGTGCATTACTTAGTACATCGTTTTATATTACATTTACATGCTACGTATGTCTATTGTTGCATACTTAGTACAGGTTACATGCTACGTATGTCTATTGTAGCATACTTAGTACAGGTTACATGCTACGTATGTCTATTGTTGCATACTTAGTACAGGTTACATGCTACGTATGTCTATTGTTGCATACTTAGTACAGGTTACATGCTACGTATGTCTATTGTTGCATACTTAGTACAGGTTATATGCTACGTATGTCTATTGTTGCATACTTAGTACAGGTCACATGCTACGTATGTCTATTGTTGCATACTTAGTACATTTGTTATTCATCACATGATTACATTTTGGATACATATTACATGATTTACATTAGACATGAACATTTTACTTTAATAGTTTGGTTTGAGTAAATGATTAAGTAACGAAGCGTGTGTAATATGATACAAGCATGGTGGATACGCCGCTGGTACTTCCTATATATAAGTGTTTGTATGGTATTACATATCGTAGCGTTATTTGAATCATTTCAATTTGAGACATAGAACATTTTATACAAATAACATACTTTTCACAAGACATTGATTTACAAACAACTTATCTTATACAAACTCATTTTACATGGTTATTCATTTAACCTTACATTTATTTATACATATCGATTGATATTATCGTTTTTCAAATGATTTACAAGACAAAGCAAATTACAAGGTTCATGACTAAACATTTTCTCAAACATAAGTCATGAAACCTATTTTCACAAAACCTATGTATCTCACAGGCATTTTTATGCTGACGTACCTATTTTCACATGTGTTTTTCAGGAGCTGTTGCATAAGATGATCAAGATACACATAGGCAGACTTGGGCTTTAGTGACAATAAAAGATGCAAGACTAGTTAATTATGTTGTATTTCTTTGTTTGTTAAGACATTGTAACACTTTTAATCAATAAAACGAAACTTCAATTGCCATGGATTTGAAACAATTAATTCTGTTACAACACTCCCCGACATTTCCGCCACGTTTTGTATGTTCTACGTGGTCGGGGTGTGACAAACAGGACCTTTGTGCAGAAACTCTGATATGTAGCAACGACAAAGGTGGGCGGTGAAAAATGTTACTGCAGAAACCGGTTTGGAGAGGTTACTTAGCTGTTGTGGGAAAGAAAACGTATGATTTTTGCATTTATGATTTTTCATGTTACTTCTACATAGTCGGTTGTGGCAGGGAAAGTAAAAGATACCTGAACAAATAAACGGGTCAAATATTAGTCAAGGTACAACCCATCCAGTGGTCCCTAAAAATAAAATACAAAAATGTTAATAATCAAATTAATTTCATTGTAATAATTCATAATGATCACATGTTAGCATACCATATTCAAGACATTGAGCCTTAAAATAAGTGGAGTGGAGCACCAAACTGTAGCAGCTTTCTAGCTGCAGTCAAATACTTGTTAGAAATCAAAGCACACCAAATAAAATTCAACAATATGGATATTAGACCCAAAGAAATGAGTCGAATGTACGATGGACACTCCCAAAAGTAAAACATTGGGGTTTATTTACAAATAAATAGTGCTAATGAATGAAATGCAAAAATCAAACGAAATATATACGAAATGAATGTAAATAATATAAGTGTAAGGGTTTACCTTCTAATCGTACACCAAAGGATCTTCGAACATATCAACCTTAGGTTCCTCAGTGGCTGCAGATTGTAGAATGCTCCGTCATTGCCATTCTTTCCATATTAACAAACATCGATCTATAAAGGAGAAAATACAAAGACATAAACATCGGCATTATTTAAAAAAAATACACAAATCCTTTAAAGATATGTGAAGCCCAAAACTGCTACAACAAATTAAACTCGAAAGAAACCAAATAATCTAAAACTAAGATAGATTGGTTATTCCTTTGTATGGCTATATAAATTTCATGTTTAAAATACCTGTCGGCAAACACTTCGGTGGATTCAATGACATACTCAGATCCGGTTTGGGCCCACAGATATCTTATGGGTTCCTTCAATGATTTCAAAAACAAAATAAATCAATAATTTGGTGGAAAAATACTGTAATAAGAACTTTACTAAAAATGGACATCTGGAAGTGCACCTGGAACAAAAAAGACTCACTAAATCATTTCATTAAACACCTTACCAGCATGTAAATTGACTACACCAACCTAAATTTAATTCATTTATTTTTTTATTTGAAACTAACCGGGAAGGTACTCGATAACAATGCATAGATACTGAGGTGTTGAAGTTACAACCCCCATGAAGAGGAAAATATTAGGATGTCCAAGCCTTTTTCATTAAAGATAACCTGATGAATATCAAAACACATGACTTACATGTCAGTTGATTTGTTAGTTTACATCTTCTCTAAAATTGTAAAAAAATAAAAATAAAAACTGCCTCCATTTTAAAAGATAGGATCACATCATCTGAAAACTTTTTATATACAAATAACCTGACTGCAACATCCTGCATGAACCAAAAATTTCATATTTATATATTATAGTTATTACTATAGTGGTGCATTAACTAAAAAACCAATTCTATTCGAAACTCTTTTTTTCCTAAAAATGCTTAGAAGTAACATAAGAATTCAGCCAAACATATCTCTCAAATTTAAGCCAATCTTAGTCCATTAAAACCATAGACTCTTGGGAATCTGTATACTTTTGTTAATTATACCACAATATTTAACTAAATACTTGTAAGAATAGTAAAACTTTGCATCGACAACGTATAAAATATTTAAACATGTGACAACCAATAAAAATTTGGAGCATATAACATTTATTTTAATGAGAAGAAAAATTAACTTCCCTTGTCCATGAGATCTTTGATTGTTTCTTGATGTATACAACTGGCCCGTTAACGCTAAGTATCCCATAGGTTTAAGCAAATTGCTCTGCTTTCCAGACTCCGGAGCATAGATGTAGTACTTTAAGTGCAATTCAAATCATCTGAAAGCAAATCAGTGAATCATATCGTCACGAATGAAATTCAGAAGCATACTCATTGTTCACCACAATTACACATTATTTCAAATAAAATATAAAAAAAACAGTAAACCATACCTGAGTCAGTTGATTCCAACCACAACAGAGATCACGAAGATGTTGTAAAAAAAGTGATGTATATCAGGGTTATTACTTAATAGGGTTCGAGAGCACTAACTGTTGAATACAACTGAAAAGCTCTCTCACTGCCACATATACCTACACTCACATGTTATTGTTACCAACCCATCTGTCAAGTCCACCAAACAGTCTATAAAACTTCTAATTCTATAAAATTGAAACATTTTGCATATAAAACTAATATTATATAAGCAAGTAGGTTTAGAAGTAAATAATGTGTCATACAGGTCACTCAATGCAGTCAAATTCGCAATGTTGGACGACAGAGATCCCGAAAGGTCCATGCCTGTAAGGTTTCTGCAAAGAAAACCCAAATTAATTAAATTGAGTCAATTCACATGTAACAAAGTATGATCATCATGAAAATTGCAGTCAACTCACAATCCTGTCACGCGAATATTAGATCCATTAGAGCATGTAACTCCAGTCCATGAGTTTTCCTTCGGAAAACAACGATCACCATTCCCATCGAACGGAGGGTTCTGAAAGCCGTTCTTCAAACCATTCAAGCCGATCACTATAAAACACGAAATGCACATAAACATGTCAAATTGTGAACCAAAAACATGTTATCAACGTATACAACCAAAGTTGTGAATCATACAATCTCGCGTGTGAGTTCTTCTTGGTATCGTGCACCGAATAGAACGCGTAAATCAAGCTCGTATCATCCTTTCCAGACGGTAACTTTTTCACTGCAGCAGTGAGAATGTCGATGCTGCTTTCAACAACCTGTGTGCTCAAATGATGGATAAGAAAGTCAGGGAAAATTACAAATACATACAATCAAGAATCTAATCTATTTTATATGTAAAATACCATAAACCAAATTAAATAAAAATAAATGAAGTTGTAAAATTCATTGATTCTAACCTAGTTAATACCTAAAGTGAATTAAGATTCAAGTATAAATCAATATCACAAAACTAATTCCAATCCATCCATTTCTGATTTGTCACGTCTAAACAAACCAAACGAACACAAACAATGTCTTGTCCGTGTTCTTTTATTAAGAAATGGGTGTGTTTATATACACCACTTACCGAACATAAAAAAAATGTTCATGAACACAAACAAACGTTATATATTCGTTTTTAAAATTAAATCTGCATTTTTTCATAAGAAAAATTACGAACCGACGAAAAAAATAACTGTTGAACTAATAGAAAGGTCACTGTAACTTATAGAAAGGTTAATTGTGAGAAATCTTTAAACTAAAAGCATGGAAATGTTTGCAATTCAAATCAAACAACTCAGTTCATGCATGAATCAGTTGATCATCAGAACCCAGTCACCAAACGTATTTTCGGAATGATTAAAAGCACCAAAAACTATAAATCAAACAACAATTTCAATTCAGTGTGATTAAAGAAATGTAATCCGCTGATGCATATTCAAAATGAAAATCACATCTAAAATCTTTTTATTACCATTGGAGACAAGAAGAAGCAATGTTCGCATATACTCATATCACCGCTAAAGAGCCATTTAACTGCAAAACAAACGGAACTTATATAAACAAAACTTGACAACTCTTCTCACTGTTGCTTCCATATAAATTTGAACCCTAAACGAATGTTTAAGATGAAATCGTATGAAATTGAACCTGCATTTTATGAAATCGAACCCTAAACACATGGTAGAATATGAAATCATACGAAATCGAACCCTAAATCATACGAAAATTCTAATTGAAACCCTAAAACTCACCTTGAACACCCTTAAACTCAATGGATTATCCGTCAATTTCGATAGAATGTTGATTGAAAGATCCGATTGAAGGTTGTCGCCGATGGTATTGAGAGAGAGACGCAGAGGATTCTTGTTCACCAGAGAGAGTTAGAGTTAGGTTTTTGTGTTTTCAAGCGTATGGTGTAAGATTAGGGTAAAGAAATTAAATTGATTTAGATGAGGAAGATGATTTCACCGAAAGGGTCAGGAGGCAATGAATCGCCGATTAGGGTTTCAGAGGATCGCCGTTTGATAGATCTTGAGATAATGAGAGAGAGAGAGTATACACCAAGCGTATGTGAGAAGCCAAATTCAATCAGCCCCTTAGAGCTATGCCACATGTCCAATTATTAGACTTTTGCCACCTCATTGCCTATGTGGATGCTTAGTTGGCTTGCACTATTGGGTGACATGTGTCCCCCAATGATTTGCTTTATTAGAGATATAGATTATCATTCTCAAATTCAACAATTTCGTTAACAGTTACCATCATACATTAATCAATGGATTTCCTACTACTCACTGTTTTTCCACTAAAGTGCTACAAAAGAACTGTTAAATACAATAGGGTAAATTGACACTGAGCAACTACACACGTACATTCACTTCCAAAACAAAATCACAACAAGGCACATACGACACAAGAAAACCTTAACAGATTTTTAAATAAACTTACACCGGTCGTAAGGAGTCTGTACGGCTGCCGCTACTGCTACTGTTCATGAGTCGGTGCTCCAAAACTGCACCGGGTATGAATCGGACTCGAGTAACCCGGTTAACCACCATTGTCGCTGGTGTAACGGCCATCACTTCAGTCGCCGTCACAGCCATCGGCGCCACCATCATGTCGTCCTCCCACCGGAATGCATCAACATCCGCACCTCGGCTCCGGTTGTTGTTTTGACGGTTCCTCATTTGCTGCCATCGTTAGTCTGCTTCTCGGGTCACCGGAAAACGACGCTGGTCGCCAGTGTGTGGTTGTTCGAACGGGGGGGGGGGGGTCGTCTGTCGTTCGCAGGTCAAGTGAGAGGAAGTAGGGTTTGTTATGATTATTCTAAAACAAAGTAATGTTACGTAACAAACTTAAACACATGCGACACCTATGGGGGTTGGGCTCGGAGAGTACTTTGGGCCTGGAATGTGTGTGGGTCAAAAACAAGAGGGTCCCGATTGGTCACAAGAGTCCAAGTAGTCACAAAGTATGTGTGTGTTTCGAGTAGGTTTGCGGCCCAATATATAAAATATGCATGCCGCCTAATATTAAGTCCGGAGGTGGTTTAGGCTTAACCTTGGGCCGATGAGATTTCGGTCCGCATAACACTTTTGTCGATCACGAGCCGCTTTAATGCGCTCTCGGATCTGTAAAATCTTGTCGGTCATTTCCTGGACCAATTCCGGGCCAACAAGCTGTCTATCACCCGCGTTAGCCCAGCATAATGGTGATCGACACTTGCGTCCATAGAGAGCTTCGAACGGTGCGGCCTGAATGCTTGTATGATAACTGTTATTGTATGAGAATTCAACCAATGGTAGGTGAGTGTCCCAACTTCCACCTAAATCCATTACGCAGGCTCGCAACATGTCTTCTAATGTTTGAATCGTTCGTTCGCTCTGTCCGTCTGTCTGTCTGCGGATGAAAGGCAGTACTCAGATTCAACTGAGAACCAAAAGTTTCTTGGAAGGATTGCCAAATCCTTGATACGAATCTTCCGTCTCTATCAGAGATAACTGAGAGAGGCACTCCATGTCGTTCAACAATCTCTCTCAAGTATATCTCAGCAAGCTTACTCGTTTTATCTTTCTCCTTGATTGGCAAAAAGTGTGCAGATTTCGTTAAACGGTCTACTATTACCCAAATCGTATCATGGCCCTTGGGCGTCCTTGGCAATTTCGTTATGAAGTCCATAGAAATCTGTTCCCATTTCCATTGGGGTATTTCAGGTTGTTGCAAGAGACTTGAAGGCCTTTGGTATTCGACCTTCACTTTGGCGCAAGTTAAACATCTGCCAACATATACCGCAACATCGCCTTTCATTCTTGGCCACCAATAGAAATCCTTAAGATCTTGGTACATCTTATCCGCTCCTGGATGAATCGAGTACCGAGATTTGTGAGCTTCGTAAAAAATAACATTTCTCAGACCACCAAACAAGGGAACCCAAATTCGTTTCATGAAGCACAAAGTCCCAAATTCGTCAAAAATAACACCCGAAAGAGGCCCTCTAGTGCCCAAAAGAAACCCGGAAAAAAAAACCTATATCAAACTGAGAAAACTCATTTGATCTGTATATTATATCCATCTCTGCTTCTGATATATTCTGTTCTCTTCTCAATCTAGTCCCAGTCAAGATTTCAGAATCCTAGAACGGGCTTGTGAAATATGTGGTAGGGAAACTGCATGTATGATAGTGTGTTCTGATTAAAATTCCAGGATTTGATTGTGATTGAATTGAGTGTTCATATTAATTAAAATGGAAAACATGATAAATAAGTTGCAAACAGTTAAATGAAAAAGGCCTAAGGAGATAAGTTTAAGTGGACAAATATACTGGCAATCGCTCGGATCACCCAAAGTAAATTAGTGTTGATAAGTGTAGTCTAGCCCGAAACACTGTGATTTGATCCCATTGCAACTGTAATTGTATATTAGTTTCTTTGTTTATTTGTGTTTCGGTTTATATTGTTAAATTTAGAAATAAAATTAAAAATCCAAAAATAGAGTGTTTATTTGTTTTATTAAAAATTTTAACCGTTCTTGAAGATTTGATTGACCATCATAAGTTGAATGAAATTTAAATTGTGAAATCCGGGTACTAATACTTGGATGTACCGAGTGTTCATGTGGTACTTTCCTCTGTTGCACATAAATGTTTGCTTATGAATTTCTGAGTATGTGCAGAATTTAAAATTCAAATCAAGAAACAGGGGTTGTTGAAGATTGAGATGTTGTTGGCTGCTGATAAAGCATGAAGCGTCATAACAACAAGATGTGCCTGAGTCAGAAGAACCAGATACGAGTCATCATCTGACAGTGATAGTACATTTGAAGAAGTACCTGTGAACCTGCTTGAAATAGAAGACATTGACAAAGAAAAGAGTTGCTTAGAATCCTCATCTTGCATTCTTTTCAACAAGTTTTTCAAGCAAAGCTGATCGTGATTAAGAAGAACAACGAGCCCAAGTTTCAGAATGAAGACATGAGGTATCTTCCCACAGGAATATAATGAAGACAACAGTTTGATAAAGACAGCATAAACCTAGGGGGATATTGTAAGGCCCTATAATGGTGTAGGTTTACGCTTATCTTTATCAAACACAATTATAGGCTATTGGGCTTAGCCTGTAGTGGGTTAGAAAATAATGGGATAAGCCATGTGGGCTAATTAAGTGATTTGGGCCTGTTTGGTTAGTAATATGCATTTGGGCTTGGCCCAGCTTGTAACTAGGTCACTCTATGTAACTATAAATATGGTGAACCTAGTTCATTATTAGGTTAGACATTTTAGAGAGGTCATTCAGTATTTTTGATTTCTGTGTTGGTGTACCAGACGGTTCCTAGAAACCGTGTGCACTTTGGTTATAATCGATTGTTTGTTCTTGTTCTTCTACACTTTTCATCAGTATTCAGCGCTCTTGATTAGTGTTTGATATCCGATTGTAGTGATTCTGGACTTACAGGGTCTAAAAACAACACAAGTTCATATCACACTACATCACAAGTGGTTTGGTTTACATTCAAGTACACACGCTAATTGTGACAAGTAAATATGCATCATAATTTAACCGATTATCTTTATGTAATTCTCTAAACACACAATAATGGCCGACAACTGTTAGAGCATTCAAGTTATTATTGGACCGATTATACTGATTAATGGAATGACAAATATATTGGGCCTGTCATGGTACAATCACGTAGGCTGTCAAAATACTAACATAATACAATTGGTTGCAATCATTACTTAGTCACCAATTTCATTCCAATCATCCACTCATTATGCCTAACCACATTTCATCAGTTATACACGGTTTGTCCATTAACAAAAATAATTAGATCTATCATTGTATTATCATCCTAATTATCATTCTCAAATTCAACAATTTCGTTAACAGTTACCATCATACATTAATCAATGGATTTCCTACTATTCACTGTTTTCCACTAAAGAGCTACAAAAGAACTGTTAAATACAATAGGGTAAATTTACACTGAGCAACTACACACGTACATTCACTTCCAAAACAAAATCACAACAAGGCACAGACGACACAAGAAAACCTTAACAGATTTTTATATAAACTTACACCGTCGTAAGGAGTCTGTACGGCTGCCGCTACTGCTATCGTTCATGAGTCGGTGCTCCAAAACTGCATCGGGTATGAATCGGACTCGAGTAACCCGGTTAACCACCATTGTCGCCGGTGTAACGGCCATCACTTCAGTCGCCGTCACAGCCATCGGCGCCACCATCATGCCGTCCTCCCACCGGAATGCATCAATATCCGCACCTCGGCTCCGGTTGTTGTTTTGACGGCTCCTCCTTTGCTGCCATCGTTAGTCTGCTTCTCGGGTCACCGGAAAACGACGCTGGTCGCCGGTGTGTGGTTGTTCGAACAGGGGGGGGGGGGTCGTCTGCCGTTCGCAGGTCAAGTGAGAGGAAGTAGGGTTTGTTATGATTATTCTAAAACAAAGTAATGTTACGTAACAAACTTAAACACATGCGACACCTATGGGGGTTGGGCTCGGAGAGTACTTTGGGCCTGGAATGTGTGTGGGTAAAAAACAAGAGGGGCCCGATTGGTCACAAGAGTCCAAGTAGTCACAAAGTATGTGTGTGTTTCGAGTAGGTTTGCTGCCCAATATATAAAACTAGGTTAGACCCCGCGTATACACGCGGTTCAACTAATAAAAATATGAACTTAAATAACTTGAAAATTAAACTTACATATATTATTGTTAAACAAAATATATATAAATTGTTCATATATCTCTAAATAAGTCCCAACAATTTTATTAATTTATAAATTAATGGTATAAAAAATACCTATGCATAGTAAAAACCCAACCCTTTTGAAATGAAGATTAACAGGTAATGTCATCAAAATAAAAAATACAGTAAGATTCATAGTAGAGCATAATTAGAATCAGAGAAAGACATACACAAACTAAAAGTATCACGTACAAAATAATATGCATACCATGTACGGATGTGACGACATAAGCATGATTTTTAAGGAAAGATTCAGCACAAATTTCATTTTAATCAATCAAGAACCTTAAACACCGTGATTTCAATCCCATGCCATTCACAACTCTTTTCCATCCATCTGTTATGACAATTTCACCATCTACAGATAGGATTATATTGGTCAACAAATAAGTAATATTAAAATCCCAACAGTACATATCTTTAGTTAAAATTACATACGTAAGAATTAAGAGATTAAAGGTATCCGTTTGTTAATTATAGAACTTACCCATGGCTTAATAAGCCATAAGCCATAAGCCATAAGCAAGCCTGCAATGGAAAAAAGACACACCACAAGCTTTAAAATGAGATTTGTTAGCATGAGGCATAGTTTACGAAGAACCAAATGCCAATGAGATTCACAAACAAATTTGTACCACCATTTACTGAAGAATATGATCATTAATATTTAAGATAAGATTAAGATTAATACTTAAAATATTTTATTCTAAAAATAAAAGCCACAGGAAGTAAAGAGAAATATTAAATTGCTATTAGACCTTGAATCCACATGTATTCAAACTGAATTACCCTCCATCAACATATATTATTCATTTTGTCACCATCAAAATCATGCACATCTTCATAAATGGATAAAGCACTCTTCATTAATAAATGGTTTTTTTCCCTAAACTTCCTAATTCTAATTTTTATGAACTTGTTCAAATTTTAAAATAATATTTAACTGTCCAATTAAGTTTTTTTACCTAAACTTCCTAATATTATTAATTTCACGATCAGATGTAAATGAATAGATATGAAAAGAAAGCAGAAAAATGTAATGATTTTAAGTCCCATACCTTCAACGCGAGCCGATCCACAGTCTGGTTATGAACTTTCAAACTTGTCCCTTGCATTTTTAAGTTCAAGCGTTTGGTTCTCTGCAGATGGCATATGATTCAGATGGGAATAATGTCCAGGAAACACAAAAGACAGAACGTTTAATTTAATATATTAACTAAATCATTAAAAGGGAATGACCATTGCAAAGAATGTAGCATTTGCCTTTTGGACTCAGACCTCGTTTGGTGAATGTCACGACCGAGCAGAACTGTGAGGCGGGTACGGTTGAGGATTCGAAGTGGTGGCTTCAAAAGGGGCAGAATTTGGGTTATATGAAGATGACTGATTAATTATTGTTAGCCATTCATATATACATACACTTGCATAATTGCAATGACAATAGATCAGAAGTATAACACACATGCCCAAATACCGAATTGTTCAAAAATGAAGAAAACATAGGGTTTCAGAATTGGGTAATAAAAACCTAACCTAAATAATAATAATATTAATAATAATAATAATAATCATAAGACTGTTTAATGTAAGAAGCTGAAAAGAAGAATAAAAGTAAAATATGTACCTTTGATTTTGGAAGATGTTGAAGGGGATGATTAGAATGATTCAGGCAAAAATAGTTACCATTATAACTCAAAATCTTCACCATTTTTGAAAAAGATTTGAAGAAAATCAAGGGGTTCAAGATCAAAACCTTGATATCAATCGGAGAAGGATAATACATTAGATTTGAAAGGAGATCTACGAATAAAAAGGAAAAGTATTCAAACAAAATAAAAAGGATAAATCATACCTTATAGAACAATATTAGAATCCAATTGAAAGATGGATGGGAGGCGATTAAAAAGGAAAAGTATTCAAACAAAATTAGATTTGAAAGGAGATCTACGAATAAAAAGGAAAAGTATTCAAACAAAATAAAAAGGATAAATCATACCTTATAGAACAATATTAGAGAGAGAGATGAACGTCTTAGGAAAAAACCCTAGGGGAAAATTAGGAAATAGGAATATAAAGGATCCGTAGGCCTACCGGGTTACCCAAATCCAAATATGTGAGCAGGGGAATTGCGCCAAAACCAAGAAAACAATTCCCTCATTAGTTGACACGTGGACAAATTTAATTTACTTTATTATATGTATAGATATGCATGCCGCCTAATATTAAGTCCGGAGGTGGTTTAGGCTTAACCTTGGGCCGATAAGATTTCATGTGGATCAAAGGGTATATTATATTGAAGGAGGAGGTGTATGGCTAGGCCCAACAGATCAATAAATAAAGTCTAACAACTTAAATCAACATACACTCAATCATACCAATTTACGTTTACGTTAAACCATTTATCGAAGCAAGGATGATGGACACGTTTATCATAGCGAGAATGTGAAAGAGAAAAGCGCGAAATAGAATTACGAGACTAACCTTGAAAGTTTGGGTTGTCACAGAGCCGTAGTTCGGCCGAAAGTTCGGAGAAATGCTGGACCAGCTCCACTAATATTTTTTTTTTGAACGGTAACGTTCTTAAGGTATTTACATCCCCAAGTCGGGGACCCTAACCAAGTCTGTCCCAGACTTACGTTGATATATTTTCTAATAATTGATTAAAAGTGTAAAACCCTAACTAAACACAAAAATACACTTGTTTCACAATTCACAGCCTCCAAACTTCTTTTACTTCAAAGTTCATGGCTCCAACACCAAATTGAAGCTCGACATCATCAAATTGAAGTTTGACATCATCAATCGTGCATCCTCTCTGATATGATTTGTTCTGTTGACTCAGTCACGCATCATCAGTAGATCTTTGTCCTAAAAACTCAGAGGCTAGTGAGAGAAAGATGATATACGTCTTGTTGTGAGTATGTGAGTTCTAACTGTGTGTTCGTAAGAAAAGTAGGGCAACTTTAGTATTATCTTTATAATTTGGGCTGGGACATCCACTTTTGCTTCCAATTTTGTGGGCTATTAAATTAAAACAATTGGTGAGATTATATGAGGAGCAGTTTTTATGGGTTATACTTGGGACAAATAATTATCAAATTTGTTATACATATGATACATCTGATTTTAAATCCGATCAGACTGGTCCAACCAATGAACCCTTAAGATATCCGGTTCAATGTCTGACCAGGTTCTGAAAACATTGATAATAAGGTGTGAAGTTGTGCAACACGATTAAACATCACTTAAATTTTTATAAGATAATAGGTAAACAAATTTGAGGTTAAGATTGTTACAAAATTCAAAGAAACTATTTGCAACACGAAAGGAATAGGTTTTTCGGTTTCTCAAAGAAACTACACCACCCCCTTGATTGATCCACCATGGCTTGCATAGATTAAACCATGGAAACCATGGTCCTCCTTTCCATTTTTTAATAAATCATTTCCTTTTTCTTTAGACAAAGATAAATTAAAATAAATAAGTGGCTAGTGGTTTGGGTCATGACCACACCCTTAGGATAGTGGTTTTGGATTGTGGATTAAACAGTGGCGGATCTAGAAGAACACTTCAGAGGTATCCTAAAAAACTTTTACCAAGACCCGTTCCTGAGAATTTGCGAGCACCTGTACCGGCTAGTAAAAATGGGTCCTTAAGTTTTTCTTTTACCTAGGTTCATCCCTGAGAATTCGAGAGCCCTTAGGGGCCCTATGCGAGTAGGTTGTAGACTCGTATATTACACAAGTTATATCAAAATTATATAAGATTTAGAAATTATAATATGATATTTTTAGATAAGATATAATTAAAATTATGTATTAATATGATGTTGTGAAACTAGTATTAAAAAACAAAATTGTTAATCAACCTTTTCTAATCCATGCTTTGTAATATATTGTCACTATCTATTCAACTTTTTCTAATCTATACTTTATAATATAGTGTCTCTCTCTAATAAAGTAAGAGAATGAAAACAATTTAATTATAGAATCCAAATATAATTATAATGTTACATTTTAAAGCACACATTGGGTATATTTGTTTTGTTAATGGGGTACCACACACATGAGAAAGCTATCAATTTTTTTTATAAAACACTAAATGTTATTTAGAAGTTTTATAAATAATATTTAGTTTGTTATAAAAATATCTTCAACAACAAAAAGAATCGAAAACTCATTGTCCTTCGATATTTGTTAAAGCATGTAATCTAATATGAATTTTCAATATTAGAAATTCTAGGCTTTAGAATGAATCGTATCTAAAACCTTTATCTTTAGTTTCATATAATTAGAGTTTAAAAACTTTCTTATTCATATATCCGTATAATCTTTTAGATAAAATATTCATATTTTCTTCATGTTTATATAATATTTCTTTATATTTAAACAAAAAAGACAATTTATTAAATCAAATATTTAAATAAGAACTATTTTAATATTTTTTTGATGAATTATTTTCACTTTTAACCTTTTTATTCTTTTTTGTTATTTAGAAAAAAAAAATCATGTATAACTACTATTTGTGAAAAAATATGTGTTCATAACATTTTCAAGTAATCTCTTGTGATAATAAACAAAGTTAAAAAATTGCAAATAAGTAATGTTTCGATAAATTAAATAAACTAAATGCTGAAGTTTGACTAACTTTTGACTTTTGTATAGTATTTTTGTTTTTCCATTTATTATCACAAGGCTTATATTATTATATTAATACAACTTCATCTTCTTCCTTTTTGAACATGCCACTCTAAGTCCGTCAATCGGAAATTTCAGTTTTCTTCGAACATAAAATTTCATTCCATTTTATTTTATTTTTACCTCCTATATTTAGGGGTATCTTAACATTTGCTTAGGGGTATCCTCGTAGTTGTTTAGGGGTATCTCTGTATAATACCGACAAAAAAATACACTACCGATACGAAGTTGAGCCGTAGCCCGTGCTACGGCTCGTTGAATGCTAGGTCCTCCCCTGGGATTAAAGGTGTGTTACATGGCACTAACATGGCAGGTTGATGTCATCACATTTCTCGAGGGATATTTTTATTGAGATTGTGTATATGCCACAACTTCCTCTTTTTTTTTTCACTTGACTCACCCACATCATATATGCTTGTTGAAGGATGCTCTTTATGGCCTTAAACAAGTCACTAAGAGTTTGGTGGTGTTTGTTTTTTGGGTAAAAGCTCTTCTGAGCATTTATGTCTGCGTCATGCAGACGCACGCAGACATAAGGGTCCTGCAGCTTGTTTGTTTTCTTGAAGATCTGCAGACCTTTTACCTCTGTCTCACCTCTTCCCCAAGCAGACTTATACCCATGTCTTCAAACCTCTTCAAACATCTTCTCTCCTCTCCTCTTCAACCTCCACCACCCAGATCCACCACATCACGGTCACCGTCAATCCTCACCACCACCGTCACCACCACCACCACCACCGTCACCGTCAATAGAACAAAACCCAGAAAATAGAACCACCACTGCCACCTGATACATCACCACCACCATCATCATCGGAGCTACACAGTCCACCACCATCATCATCGGTGGAGAGAGAGAGGGAAAGACCGTAGAGAGAGAGACCGTAGAGAGAGAGAGAGAGAAAGAAGAGAGAGAGATCAGTGAGAGAGAGAGACCGTAGAGAGAGAGGGGGAGCGGCAGGAACGGTGGTGGTGGGTTTTGATGGCGGTGGTGCTATGGCGGAGGTGGTGCGGTGGTGGTGGGGTTGCGGTGGTGGGTGACGTTGATGATGACGAAAAAGATAGAGAATGTTTTCGGTTGTTACTGATCGAGATTTGGGCATATTGTAGTGATTTTGTGGTGAGAATTTGGGGGAAAAGGTGGAAGCGGTGGTAGATGAAGGCAGAGAGAGAGAGAGGAGTGTTGTGTGTTGTGTGTGTGTTGTGAGAAGAGGTTTTTGTATAAGTAAAAAAACAAACACTCTTCTTCTTGCAGACTGCAGACCTTTGGTCCACCTCTTCTCCTGCAGATGCCTGCAGATGTGGTCCGCAGACTGCAGACCTTTTACCTCTTCAAAAACAAATAGCACCTTTGGCTCCAAGCTATCATTAGCTCTCTTTTCATTTGGATTTTCTTAGTGTGTCACTAATACATCCTTGTCTGTTTATTGCAAAATATATGTTTATATATGTTAATGACATCATCATTACCAGGAATTCCTCGGTATTTATTGTTGGTTTAAATACACATTCACACTATTGGTTTGCACTTGAGGATTTGGGCACGCTTGAAGTTTTCTTTGGATACATGGCACATTCTCATACGATATTCTCCAACTTGTTCTCTTTGGGGTTTATCATATTACAGCGTATTGGTTATAGTCAGTTGAGAACCTTGTTTATTCTCATTTCTTTCGGACACCAAATCTCCCCGTATTTAGGTGTGCTTATACCCATGTTCTTTCATATTTCTCATCATGGGTATTCCACATGACCTCTTACAGTGTACCGGTCTCGGTCAGTGGAATCCATTGTCTACTCCCGTCTCACCCAAATGACGGGATCTCCCACTATTTAGGTATGCCTAGTTTGGAGATCAGTCACAGATTTCTGTGAGAGCATCGATTGGTTATTACAGTATCTAATCCATGACTTGTCTAGAGATTGCTTATATAGTCACCAAAGCTTCTGAGTTTCTCCAGATTACTAACCGCCACCGGATTGTGGTGAAATGTAGTTTTGACTATTTAAGAATACTATTACTCATGAGCTACTCGGGTTGGGTGCTCAGGTGATGATCACTGATCTACCACATGCTATCATCTTTCATCGGTGCACCAAACCCTATAAATAGAGGTGCCATGTTACAGATAGATATATTAGCTTGTTAGAGCATTCTCATTCAGTCCATCAACTTAACCTTTATCTTTAAAAAATAAAAAAAGCTTCTAAAAATTCACTCCAACCAATCCACTATATATGTTCTCTAACCTTATATATTAAAAAGAAACTACAGTAGCTTTTCATGTATAAAAAGCTACTGTACCTCTCCATTTCCAACAAACACCTTCATGTCTTCTCCCGCTTCTTCATGTCTTCTCCCGCCAGCCCCTCTCCTTCTACACATCACTAGCAACAAAATCCTCCTTTAGACGGGATTTTGGATTATTATTATTGTGACACTTGACGCAAATTGGCCTCCATTTTTGCCAGTTGAGCTCCAGCCTCCTTCACCACGACGACCGACGACGACCACCGATTTCATCCACACAATCACCACCCCTAATCACCATTAACAGTTACCCTCTTCCCCTTATACTTTCACACTTACAATTCCCCCAAATTTCTCAACTATGCATCCTTTCTCTCTCTAGGGTTTTTAATTTCTATCAATCAAATCCCCTCGCATACAAATTGAGGTAATTTTAGTAAGTTTACTTACATTGAATCACTCATGATCAGTTTAAGTTTCCAACTGCTTTTGGATTTTATCAAATTGTTGTAGTTAACCCTTCCTTTGACTTGATTAGGATTTGTTGTTTTTGAGGAATTAGTTGTTTTAGCAGTCCACTTTTTTATATATTCACTGGAGTTAACCTTGAAAGTTACTTGTTTTGTCAGATGATTTTGTTTAATTTGGTTAATGTAGGTGGTTTAGGGTTTCTGATTAGCCATGTTATATTATATATATCTGCCTGTTGCAAAGTAAGAATTTTTAAGACTAGTTTTGCCTTTAAAATTTAAGGGAAGTATATATATATATATATATGCGCTCGCTCTGAGTAGTGACGAAATAGAAACGAAAGAACCTCTTGCAAAATGCACATACATAAGAATCTATATATATTGACCTGTGCTTGAGCATTTACATTGGTACTTATGATCACTTCAATTTTGTGCTTCAAGTTCTGTACAAGAATGAGTGCCTTGACGGGCCTCGTGCATAGGTGTGGCCGTGTGGGTCTAACACTTCTTTTACAAGTTTGCGTGTCTGCTGATATCAGCCATGATAAGTTGAAAATAACTTATTCAGTTCATAAAGAGACCCATCTCTATACACAGAGCAAAATAACTTAACGTAATAAAAAGTTAAAAACACATAGCAAATGTAAATTTATCTTATTGCTTTTGTTTTAAAATTTGAGTCCCTTTAAAATGTGAGGCTTAAAGCTAGTGCTTCATTTCACTTATGCAAGAACCGGCCTTGTTATGCGCGCTACGGCGTTACGGCAGTTGTATTCACTATTCATTGCTAGTAGATTTATTCTAAACAATACTTTTATTGGCTTTATAAATAAAGCATCCAATTAACATCATTTATCTCTCGACCCTGTTTGGCTACTTTAAAACCTTGATGAAGGATACTAATATTTTTTTGTAATTTGCATTGCAGGACACCATATTAACTGATGTAGTGAAGAAGTACATTGGGAGGAACTGGAAGAAAATAGGTAAGCTTGCAGTCAAGTTGGCTAGGGATTTTGGCTTTACGGATTAACATAGTTGGCCCTTTCACATTCAACATGTCAATGACTATTGTAGTGCATGCTTATTCACCTCTTTCTTTTATTAGGTAGCATAATTAGAAAATTAGTATCAAAGTAATGTTTTTGTAGAAAATTATATTCCTGTATAAGTAAAAGAATCTTAAAAGTGAATGAAGATTAGCACCTACCAAGAGTACAGCTAATTAGTTTGAATATAATTGGTAACCAGTCCAAAAAAAATGCTGAAGATTAGCACCAGTTTTTTTAAGGTTTTTTGCTGAAAAACTGATGCAAACCAGTTCAGTTTGGTTTAATAACTGGTAACCAGTCCAAAAAAAATGCCGAAAAACGCTGCAGTTTTTTTAAGGTTTTTTGCTGAAAAACTGATGCAAACCAGTTCAGTTTGGTTTAATAACTGGTAACCAGTCCAAAAAAAAATGCCGAAAAACGCTGCAGTTTTTTAAGGTACTAACAAATATAATGAAAGCATGTGTTATTCTTCATAACATGATCATTGAAGGCGAACGTGATGATGGTGATAGTCTTAACATTGAGTATGATCAACTTGACGATGATCTCCCTGAATTGTCGCGCACTCAAACAAATGAGTTTATGGACTTCATCCAACGTCGTCTTCATATTAAAGATAGCTCGGCACATCATCAGCTTCAAGAAGACCTAATTGAACATCAATGGCTACTCTATTCCCAACAATAAACGATGTCGCGCTATATTAGATTGTTTTGTGAATGTTATGAGTTTGATTTAGAAATATGTTATGTGATGATCATTAGAATTATATATGTATGAGTAGAACTTATTAGCTCAACTTTTGTTTAAGTTTGCATCTATTTGGACAATTGAGTTGTAATGTGTTACCATCTTAAATTGTGGGTTGTTTTCGCCATTTCGTTTGGAAATTTTTTGTTATGGGTCAAATAGTCCAGATTATATATTCGACTTTGTTGGTTTATGATAATAATTATTAGTATAACTTCTATCAAAAAAAGTTATTAGAATAAATTTTAGAAGAAAATATAATAAGACAAAATAGATAGTAGTTAAAATTGTAAATTGAAGAAAGAGAAGAAATGATAAAAAAAGAATATAGAGATAGGTATGGGGTGTTGGATGTGGAAGGTTTTTTAAAATATGATATAAATTTTAAAAAGTAAGCATTTTTTGTTAAATTATAAGGGTAAAGATGGTGGATTGGATGTGAATGCTCTTATATATGCTATTATTTGTTATTAACCTTCTGTTAGATAGTTGCTGAAATTGTGAACTGAATCTATTTATAGCGGTGTCTTGCTTGATTTTGTAAATACACAAAACAAAACAAAACAAAACAAAACAATACACTACATATTCAATTTCTTTTAATATCTTTAAGGTCCAAAAATGATGCTACAAAGTGATGAATGATCTTTAAACTAGTACCCATAAACAAAATCAAGAAACCATAAGACCAGAAGATATGAAGTACAACAAAACTAAGGAAACAGAACTCCAACTACAGACAGAAGTCATGTTACAAACATTAATTACCAAAAATTAACAAAAGGGGGCATTAATTACCAAAAACTAACAGCAGGACCAAAAGAAAGGATCATCATATCTTCCCTTTATACACTTGTTCTTTCTCATCACCTGTGCACCAATACCATGTTAAAATGATGGCTAACAGAGAGATCATTTAACCTCATCTGCAAAAACCACTGCCTCCAAAAGGCTACAAGCAAAGTCTTACTCTCTGCTCCTCTCTCTCTTCACCACTTGAATTACTGCTCTGCTCTAAACATCGCTTATACGGTACGAAACCCTTTATAGACGCGTCTTTTTTCTTCCCAATGTTGTTTCTGTCGCCTCTATGTTGCTTTGTAAACGCTGATCTTTCACTTGCTACCAGCAAAAACGGCCTTTTTCCCTCTTTCACTCCACTCTCATTGTCACTTGTGTTTGAGCCCGTTAACGACTCCTCGTTTTGCATTTCTGAACCGTTTTGATTTGTGGGTTTGACCGGTTGAACAAGAGGGTAAGATACCGCACCATAAGGGCCCCACCAAGGTGCCATGGGTGTGGAAGATTGCGAGTTCTCATCAAGAAACTGCATGTAGTACACAGGTGCCCCACATGGTAAAGAACCAACTGGCATCAAGTTTTGTGGAATCATATTTACGACATTGCCCTCACGCACATCATTCGGTGAAGATGGTAGGTGGGTATCTGTTACCACCACCGTCTTCCCAAAAAGCTTCAAACTTTGGGTGGATCCCGTATCGGGTGAACTTTCTTTTTCTTTTTCCTTTTCTTTTTCTTCACCGCAAGATTCCACTTTCTAAAAAATTACCCAATAATATGTTAACAATTACATTCAGTTTTGCTTGATTCGGCAATAAGGTGGCCATGGAATACAAAGATAAAATCAATACCGTTGAAGGTGATGATTCGTTTTCATCAAGTGGGAGATCAGCTTTCACACCATTAGCAGATGAAACAGGGGAGGAACCTGTGTTTGGTGAGCTTAAATCACCCTGCCCGAATATGTTTGAACCGCCTGCTGACAAAACCGAAGTAGGGGACTGGTGTTCTTGATCTGACCCTGATGAATTCGGTGAAGTTGACCTCTCATGTTGACCTCCAGTTTTGATTGGAGCCGAAAGCTTACGAGGGTAAGGGTGCATCGGTTTCCTTTTCGGTCTAGGAGGTGGGATCTCAATAGGTTTCACCTCACTCGCATCACCACTAGTCGATTCACGAACAACCTAAACATAAAGAACATAAAAAGCTAAGTCAAATATGAAAAACACCCCATAAAGCGCGATCGTGGCGTATTAGTATGATCAGGTACCTTAGAGAAAAATTTCTGGGCATGACTTCTAATTTGAACCGCAGTTTTGGTGCCCACATGTTCTGCAAATAAGGTGATGTTCGGTTTAAATATCTATACTTAGATTCATCCCATAACTAACATAATGTGTCAAAGACGAACAATAAGTCTATAAAATACCTTCAATTCGACGCCAAGCGCGCCCGTGAAGCTTTAAAGCTTCAAGAAACTTCTTGTGTTCTTCTTCACTCCACCTTTCCCTTTGTTTTGTGATCGTGTACGGTTTTCTAACCTGTTCGACATCAAAAGCAACCACATAAGAACACCAAACTAAAAACAGGGCACAAAACAGTTCCATATTAGTCACGAAAAGCAAACAAACCTTGGGCGCGTAATCATCAGCCGACATAAGGTCGTTCTTAACCGTATTCGACACTGATCCTTCACTAAGATCCTACATTTATCAACAAACAATACATCAAGATCAAAACTAAATTAGAAATTTTCAAAATGCACTCCAATTCAAGTCAAGTTCTTCTTTTACACACAACCATTGATTTACCCTCCCAAAATTCCCTTTCTACCCGTTAATAAACAACAAACTGATGCACACATTTAGCAAGTCACTCAACCCTTATTAAGAAGTATTCATCATTTATTCACATTCAAGATATGCCCAAAGTCAAAAACCAAAGTTTGAATTAATCAACCCTTTCTACCATAACATCTATTAATCCAAACAGTTGGTCTTAATGACTATATCCGATAAGAATACAGTTTTATTTTCTTATTTAAGCTTAAAAGTAGCCAGTCATCAAATTACCTAAATGAACTCCATCAATCAACACTTATGAACAAAATAAAACATGACTTTAAACATATATATTTTTTTATAAAATTTTAACAGTAAATTTATAACTCAGTTACATAAACAATTTTATTATAACAATCAAAAACCCTAATACAAACCTAAATCAACAACAAAAACCTAAATAACATATAAATAAAATAAAATAAAACCAACTAATTACAAAACAAAACTATCAATTAAAAATTTAAACAAACCTCAGTCATGCTTTCACACACCATCAAAAAATTCCCCAAATTCTTCAACTTTTCCTCGGCAAAACCAAATTCACACACAAAACCGTCACAAGATCCAACCGAATCATCAACCAAACCACTCTAATCCACTGAATCACAACCCGATCCAACAAAAAACCGCTCAAATAACCTCTCAATTTCCAAAATTCTGACTTTAACGAAAAAAACAGAGCTCCGAACGAAATTTCTCCGGCGAAAAAACGGTTTCCGGTGACCTAAACAATTCCGGCGTACAACACCGGTGAAAAATCGGCAAACGCAACCGCAAATTTGGTGAAATCTAGAGAGAGAAAGAGGAGTTTTAGAGAGGGAAATAGAAACAGAGTGGTGTATGAAATGAGGGATATGAAGAGGAGTAATAAGATTTGTATACGGAGGAAAAAAGCGAATTGGGGGTGCCACGTCGGATAATGTTTTTTAATATATATTTTTTTAAGTGTTTAATAGAACGATCGAGAAATTGGTGGAGTTTTGTGGCTCACGTTGAAAGATGGACCTGAACACGTGGCTGTCATCTGTCACTCATTAAAACGACAACGCTTTTCTTGGGTCAATTTTCTTTCACATCGTCATTATTTCCGGTGCCCAAAAAAGGAAAAACGGTAGCTGGGGATTGGGTACAAGTGTTAATGCGAGGTGTACAACTCGGTAAAGAAGGTGGGTGTTTTAGGTTTTTTTTTTTTTTTTTTTTTTGTATATTTTATTTTAGTGGTGGAATAAAAAAAATTCTGAAATAGGAAAATGAAAAAGTGAGTGGCGCGTGTAGGTGGAGATAAGGAGTGTGAGCTGTACTCGCGAAATGGTGTGGGTATACGTGTCCAGATTCTTGTGGTTTGTAGCAGTTCTTTCAAAGATCTGAAAATATTTATTGCCTTCTGGATTTTTTTTTTTTTGTGAATTATTATTTTTTATTTAAGTTGGATTTATTTAGTATTTTTGAGGTTATGGAAATACAAGGTACGAATAATCTGTGTATCTTAAGAGGAAAAGGTTATTAAATTTGTTTGCGTCGGAGCACAACTCGAGTGTACCCAAAATTCTAACAATCATGTAACGATAACTCATTTTTACTTTAAACTATGTAAAGGTGACCTCATTACCCTAAATTATGAATGTCACCTATTTACACTACTCATTTTCTCTCTCTATTTCTCTTTTACCCACAAACCTTTTCAACAGATAACCACAACCCGAATCCACTACCCAATTTGGGGTACCTGAGGGACCAGCGACGAT
Organism: Helianthus tuberosus; assembly: GCA_030545235.1. Classification (NCBI taxonomy): domain Eukaryota; kingdom Viridiplantae; phylum Streptophyta; class Magnoliopsida; order Asterales; family Asteraceae; genus Helianthus; species Helianthus tuberosus. Next base: position 20,265,261 of record CM060420.1, on the reverse strand, counting down.
GTTCCCGATTGGAAACCCTACCTAATTAAAGAAATGATTCTTTTCGTGAGATAAGTTGAAGATTCCTATAACATTAACATAATAAATCAATGGTTTTTGCGAAAAAATGAAGACACTTTCTCACCAATTACCCCCATCGAATTATTTGGGCCTACTCGTTATCAATAGAATCAGGGCCCAAAACGGCTTGTGCTTCGACCCTAAGGTTTTTTTATTAAATGAAAGGTAAAATGATAGTAATAAATTTAGTGGGCATTGATGTCGTTTATTTTATGCATGTGACTCTTACATACAAAAGGATATTTTGCTCTTCATTTCTTATTTTGTTTTTAGATTTTATGTTTTTTTATAAGAAGAACAATAAGATTCAATTGAAGTTTAAATAAATAATCATAACCTTAGAAATCGGGAAAATACTATATTTGAACTCCAAATTAAAACTCATGCAAACATAACCAAAAAAAGACAATAAATTAATATCTTTTGGTAATCAACATATACTTTTAGGACTACACATCATATTATAAACCAAAACAACACAATCCTAAATCACTGAGATACAAAAACATGCTATGAACTATAGTCTACCAAAAATATGGTGGGGTCTCCATGATCTAATCTAGATACAAATAAAAACATAAGGGTACACGGTATGGCTTCCGTGAGTTTGATCGAGGAAGGGGGTTGCCGCACGGAGAACGATTGCCGGCTTCAAATCGGTAAGTGGGAGTGCTTTCTTCGGTGACTATTCACCGCTGCGGGGAAGATGAGGGAAGGAGGAGAGAGGGGGATTTAATGGTGGGTTCCAACCTCTTTCAACCAATCACAATTTTTTTTTTAAAATTCTTTACCACTCTTAGGTGTTTGAACCAGAGTGGAATGAGGACTTTACATGACATGATATTATTGGCTATAGAATAACTCAAACACCCTAAGTGATTGAAGGATACCCTCCACCCTAAGAGACACAATAATTTCACTATATTAGATGTGAAAACCACAATCTAATATCATATGTGCGTAGCCAGGTGTCCTAATATTGGTTTAAACCTTTGATGTATGGCTGAAAATAGATCCATGAATGATGTTCCTGTTTGGTGTACACCCATGATTAGATTGGAAAGGTAAAGATAGGTTGCACTTTGAAATCTATATTGATCGTGAAGAATAATGATTGGTGTGTATTTCTTTTCACTCAAGCAAAACATGTTCTCGAGTTTCATTTAACGAAGGAAAAGAAAGGATTTGAAGAATGTAAAAAAGTCATGTTCCCGAGTTTTTATAAGAAAAGAAATTGAGAGAAAAAGAAGGAAAACTTATGTCTTTTTCTTTCACTTTAAATCCTTCCAAATTGGAAAGATTTGAAAGGAAAATGTTTTTTATACATAAAATCCTTACTTTTCTTTTTTATTTCCTTCGAACTCGAGAATACGTTAGCTAATTAAATTTTCTTTTCTTTTCTATTTTTAATTCATTTTCTTTTCTTTTGTTTATTAAACTTGGGAACACTTTCTTTATTAGTTTTTCATTGTAATATTTTATTTTAATTTATTAATCTAAAAATGAAAATGAAAGATACTCTGATTACCAATGTGGCAATGTTGTTTCATTTGACAAAAAGGTCAATAAAAGTCAAAGTATGGTGTTAAACTCGACTAGACCCAGTTTGTTGGTTAATGAATTGAAAATGGAATAGGAGAGGTTATTAAGGTCAATTACTAGGGTCATTTCAAAGAGAAGGTCGACGAGAAAATTAGGTAGACACTTTCTTGGGGAGCATATGTCGACTTGCGAATCATCCAAAGATGTGAAATCATCAATTTGGTGCACAAGATTAGTTCTAAAGTATAGCAAGTGACAGGAATGTATAATTGATTCCATTGTAAGTATTTGAATCTTAAATCCTTATGTTCAAAGTATTCTTGGTGGATCATTGTTAAAAACTATGATAATCCCAAACTAGCAAGATCAGCTAGTTATGAGTGTTGGATGTTCAAGTCAATCCTTATTTACAAGACATCAAAAGTCTTCAGAAACCTTCAAAGGCATGTTCGAAGAGTACATTACAAAGACTGGTTGATAACAAAATGTTTTGCTAGTAATCAAGACTTGTATCTCTCATTAAAGATCTCTCTTTTATCCAACATAAAGATGACTCGTCCACTGACCTAGACATGAAACACCAAATTATTCGTGGTCAATATAAAGCTACCCGACTATAACATGTTGCAATTCCATTTGAAGTAGCACTCACCTAAGCACAAATGGGAGCATTCCTTATAAAAGCAACGAATGAAATCGTTGTTGTCATCGTCATACCAAGGACAAAGATGTTATACTATAGTTAAATGTTCATGGATCTGTATCAAAGTGTGTAAGATAGAATGACTATAACCAATGCATAAAGAAATTTATTCTAGCGTTTTAGTTATGAGAGCATACTTCATGTTAGAGGGAGTGTACTTATTCGTTACCATTATTAGAAGACTTTATTTTTCTTGTATTACAATCTTTATCAACACAAGTTTATTTCATCTCTGATTATTTGATTTTGTTTTCACACAACTATTATTGTATAAACCAATAATTGTCTTATATACTTATTGATCACCAATTTGGGACCAACAATCTTGATTCTCAAATCTTAAATATTTGGTTTTAACCTAAATTGTGTATATCATACTTTCGTCAATATCATAGTTTATAAATAGTGTATCTAAGGTTCCTTACATACTAGTAGTGTTTTATTTGGATAATGTACCTGGTTCATATGATACATGTAAGAATTAATGTTAAACCTGGCTAATTTGTCAAGTTTGTTGGATTTTATGCAAAATTGCATTTTGATTAATAGTTTTTACCTACAAATTATCATAATCACTAGGGATGATAGTGGGACAGGCACTAGTAATCCAAGTCCCATACTCGATTAGGAAAACATAGATCATACATGTTGAGTACCCGTTACTCATTACCCATGGGGTTCGTGAGTATATCTGCATGCATTTAGTATGTCCATGTGTGGTTATATATGATTAAAAGTTGCATGTTGGAATGTTTATTAATTTAAACTCAACCTAAAACTCATCTCAAAACCCAAATTGAAATAGAAAATACTCAGTCACGTTTCTAACAATTCCACAATTTAATGTTATTAACAAGTTCAACACATGATTTGTTAAATTTTTAAGATTATATAGTGTATCAATATATTTAGTTTCAGTGCAGACAGTGGCGAAGCTTGAGATTTCTTACAGGGGGTCGAAAACGTATATACCAAAAATTTCTATAAAACGGGGGGGGGGGGGGGGGGGGGGGGGTCAAAAACGTATAATTGGCGAGTACATAGGTTTTATGAGTGTGTCAAATTCATGTCTTATATACATATTGCAATACCTCGTACGACTATTAGAGTCGATAAGTGAAAACCTTGTATCAAAAAGTGTTTTGTATTGCAATATAATTAACCAACTAAAACATGTTGGTTAATGTTTGTGAAAACCTTGTTACCATGAATCTTGACCAAAACATTTGTTTTTGTAAAACTGAGTAGTAAATCGTCTTGAAAGAAAACTTCGTATGGTTTATATCTTTAAATAAACATCGTCGCGTGACATCATTTGAAAACATTTGTCCAAGTGATCTAGATAACGCCACGACATGTAATATGATAAAAGCACTTATATATAGGAAGTACCAGCGGCGTATCCACCATGCTTTTATCACATTACACCCGTCTCGTTATCTAATCACTTACCATAAACCAATCGTCCAATCGTTCGTATTATAAACCATTTGTCATTCGTCCGTGTTATAAACCAATCTTCATTCATCCGTGTTATAAACCATTTGTCATTCGTCCGTGTTATAAACCAATCGTCCGTGTTTTAATTGTGAAAACTTTTGTTCGTTCTATTTGAATACATTCAAACCTATGTGACTCGACTATACCACCCAAGGGGTATCTTTATATCGACTAACAAACCACCAAAGGGTTTGTTAAAATAACAGGTTCTGTCGTTCCCCAAACTACCCACCAAATCTAGTGAATAGTCTAGTAATGGGATTGTCAGTCTTATGGTACCATAACATACTACTGGTCGGCTTGATCAATGTTAATGAATGTCATTCGTGTTATGGATAACGCACCAACAAGTTCGTTCACATTATTGAAATCGTCGTGTTTTATATAAACCATAGACTTTGTTTTGAAAACTTGAAATCGGTTTAGCACATATGAGTCACCCCAAAACATTTTGCAAAACATAAAAGAGGGGAGCTATGTACTCACTTGAGATTGCAAAGTATCCTTGATCAAGTGAAATAACAAAGCTTCAAACGTGTCCTAATGTGTCAGATACTGCGTTAGTGTAATGGGACATAAATCGGGATTCAGATAGAATGAGGTCTTGTAAACCAAATGAGTGTTGGAACTCATATGAAATGGTTTAACAAAGTCTACATTCTGATTTGGAATAAATCCTAAGTGCTTTTGACCCGTTATGACCCGTTAAGATAGTTTACGCTACTTTAACGTGTCATTTGCGTAAATATGCGTTCGGATGGTTAAATATAAGCTATGATAAGTCTTATATGCCAAAATAAGTTTAATAAAGTTGCAACATCAATTTATATGTCAAAAAGTTGGTTACATATGCTTAAAACAAATTTATACGCAAAAAGGACATTTTGGTCATTTTAGGCATATAACAATCGACTAATCATAACACTAACCAAATGACGTGACCATAAGGTATAACCTTAGGAGGTTATTCCCTATACAACTATGGTCACAAATATGTGTTTGGTCGGATCCTAAGATCGACCAAACGGGTCGGATTCGAAAGTCAAAGCGGTGGTCAAACCGCTCGACTTACGACCCTAAATAAGCACTAAAACTAAGAGTGACGAGTTAAACATGTTTTTAATCGGGTGTGTTTCATGGGCACTAATTCGCCCATTGGAAGTCCAAATCATGAAGAACCTTGATCCAAAGATGAATATACCATAATACATCACTTTTGACCATGATTTTGGTTAAAGCGACGATTCAGTTTAGGGTTTATATATACACATTTAGTATATTTTTATTTTGTGAGCTATAAAGATGGTCATGGAAGGAGGTAGGATGATAAACATTCATTGAGCCTCATTGTATGATTCACCAAAGTACAAGTTCATCAACATAGTTGGTGAACTCGGTTGGTCATGAATGATATTAAGCATAATACAAGAGCTCGAACATAAACAAAATCTAAAGGAACTAAGTGACGTGGTAGAACTAGTTTGGGAAGCTAAGGCCCCCATTGTTCATACCATAACTGTAACACAAGTCCATCAACCATGAGATTGAGAACTAGGTTGGTTTCAACACTTTAGAACCTTTAGGGCAGAAGGTATTGGAGGTTTTTGAACCATTAAGTTTATGGAAAACAACCGTACACAAGCCCCGCAATCATGAGTTTGATTGGGAACAAGGTTGGTACAAGTTCTCCATAAGATGAACATGAACAAGAACATGTTGTGAAATATTTACCAAAACATAAAATAAACTCCACTTTGGACCCTATTAATGTGATGTAGCAAGCTTGGTTTATCATGCTAAACCTTGGGTAATATCCCTAGAGGTGTTCCAAAGAATGAGGATCAAGAAAAAAAATGAAGAAAAGTGAGTTGAAAGCTCACTTCTATGCTTGAGAGTATTCTACCCAAAATTGAGGAATGTGGAGATTTAAGAGTGTTTGGAGTGTGGAAAGTGTTTAGGAGGTGGTAAGGGGTTGTATTTATAGTTGGGATTAGGGTTTGGGTGTTAAATGAGGTGGTTAGGGGTTGAAAGGAGGGAAATAGAGCCAAATTTCACGAGTTTTTAAAAGATTCTGCCAGACCTTGTCATTTTGCACGGCCGTGCGGATCAAGTGCACGGTCGTGCGGATCACGGAATGCAGGGTGGTGAACATCAGGTGTGCAGTCATGTGGATCGCAATATGCATGGTTGTGCGCATCAGTTGCATGGCCGTGCACCAACTGCAAAATTTACCAAACTTTCTAGAATTTGCAGTTTGACCCCTAGAATTTGATACTTCCATTATTTTATGCTATAAACTCATAATTAAGCATGTTTTAGGTATTCCAAGTGTATTTAAGTATGGTACAAGTATGATGCACATATGATTGATATTCAAAGTATTTTAAGTCTCGGTTTTGTGTATAAACGCGTATTTAAAGATTGATTGCTTATATCACACAAGTATGAAATGTAACACGTGTGAGTATAAAAGTGAATTCTCATTATGATTAAAGTCTCGGATTACAAGATTAAAAATGAAATACGAATATAAGTTTCTAAAAATAGGAATACGAATACAACTTTCTAAATGAGAAAAGTACAAAAATGTGAATTGTTACATTGTTCATCACCTTTTTTAATTTAAATTATTTAAATGTGGTAATTAGGTAAAATAAAAAAAACTATATGATGTATATTAAGTTAAAAACATTAATTTATATAAATTTTACAACATTTTTTCTTTTATATAGTACCTTGGTTAATATACTTTATTTACTAACAAAGTTTATGTTTATTATACTAGGGCAAGGATCAAATAGGAAGTTTGATCTTCCTAGGAAGTTTAGGAAGTCATCTTGGCCTTACACGTGGCAATGGAGAAAAATAAGGAGAAAGGTATTTTGGTTAACCACTAACAATATTCTCATCACCACACAAAACCCAATTTAAAAACCAATGAACATGTTGGCATTATTTGTGTTTTAGTCCATTGCATTTTATAACACAATGATAAAACACATTTGTAGGATCTGAGTTTATCAAACTTGTGGTTTTAATCAACACAAAAAAATAATTTATAAATTGAAATGCAAGTAATGAAATAAACACACAAGTTAAAAGATATATCAACAACTGTTTTCTATTGAGATTCAAATGATTTCAATTACAATATGATGATTATACAATCTCCCCCTCAGTCTGTTCACACACAAATCTGTTCGTACAAAATAGAATATGTTAAGTGATGAATAGATCTCTAACATGTGAGATCTCTTTATACTAAGTACAAAAGGTATGTTTGCAATAAGTTAACATCACCCTGATAGTGACATTTAACATTCCTAACAAAAAAGATTCCACAAATGTTAGCAAACATCTGCAGAGATCTAACATCTGATTTAAGACACTAAAACTGTGTTACAAGAAAAATATTGTAACATTAATGAAACCGTTGATCTTCAAACCGTTGTTGCTTTGCATCAAACATCTGTTTGGCCTGAACATATGTTTAATCTTCTATATCATAGCTTTGCTTCGACAGAGCTTTGGCCTTTGATCAGTGCATGGTTCTTCTTCAACAATGGTTCCAAGGCTTGAACAAATGTTAGCATGTCTTCAACAGATGTTTTGATTAGTGTTCAAAATTCACTATCTTTGGGAGGAGAATGTTTCATCTACTGTTTATTTTTTGATCAGTTAGGTCATGTTATGTATTTTTAATATCATTTGTTCTTTTGTAGGTCCAACAACATTTTATTGTCTTTTAGTCTCTTGCGTTTTTTAATTGTGTTTTAATTTGATGTTCATTGTGATATAATGTGTTGTGATATTCATTGTGTTATACGCATCCGAGTTTTGAATTTTTTTTCGAAAGTATAATAATAGTATGCTCCTTTTAAAGATAAAAAATGTTCGTTTTTATGGTGCATTTTTTTTTTTGAAAAAAATATAATATCGTATGAAAGAGTTACTACGTTTTAAAAGGGGAAGACTGAGGAGATAGAAAAGAATATTACTCTTAATTCAAATTAAGTACTTTATTGGATTATGATTTCCCCATTTGATTCAAGCGATTCATTACACAATCTAGTGGCTAAGATGACTTTCTAGTCTTCCTACAAAAATACAATTTCTTTGTAAATTCTAACCCTATTATAATATATATTAAATAAGTTTCAAATAGTTGTGAAACGAAAACTTTGAAAACTTTATTCGCAGCTTAAATAGTGGTGATAATGTAAAAAAATGTAAGAATTTAGAGTAAATTACAAAACTCGTCCTTTATGTATGTCACTTATTGCAAAGTGCGTCCTTTGTCTTCAAAAAGTACAAAAACGTACTCGATGTTTGCAAACCCTTACATGTTACGCCCTTTAGCCCTAACTCAGTTAGTTTTTATGGTTAAATCTAACCAAGTGGACCCCACATAATGGGTATTTTGGTCATTTTACCTAAATGCTAAAATAAATAATCATAAAAAACAATAAATAAAATAATTTTACAATTATATATGTATATATACTCATAAATATATATATATATATATATACAGATCTGGTATCTCTCTCTTCTCTCTTCATACACACTTTCTCCCTCTAGAACCACCACCGCCACCACCCACCCCACTACCATCCACCTCTGATCAAACCAACACCATCACGACCTCCATCGTCGCGGTGGTGGTTCTGAACCACCTGCAACATCCGACGAACGGATCTAAAATCGAGCCCCAACTAAGAGACGAACAGATCTAGGAATCTGAGGTGTTCATGTGGTGGGAACTCATAAACAAATTGGTTTCCGGTCGTGGCTAGACAAGAGTGGATTTGTTGTTATTTGTAACATCCCGAAAATGTGAGTTTATAAATTTGCAATTAGGTTGCAAATAAATTAGTAAAATAAACTAACTAGAAATGACACTAACCAAGTTAGTTGGTCACTTATGAGTAGTTAGGAGTTAAAACAAATAAAGAATGAAAGATGAGGGACTAAAAGTGCCTAAATGAAAACTATTTTAAATGAAATAACAAAATTAAACTTTAAACACACTTGCCTGTGTGTTGTGGAGATCGACCAAGAGCAGGGGCGACCCCAAGCTCCATCAAAACCCTAGTTCATCACAAAACTCACAAATTGAGGGCTCAAACCAAGTCAAAATCGAAAATCAAGCATAGATTACTAATCCCCATTGCTAGGGGGTTGTAAGGTATGTAACATTTAGTGTTAATTTTCTGTTTGAAATTCTCATGAGTTTTGGAAATTCGAAATTTGATGTTGCATGTTTGCTATTTGGATAGAATAGGGATGATATAATGTCTAGGAGTAAAACCTAGACAATAACATGTGAAATCATGGCTAATTCTTGAAAATCACATGAACACAATGAAGGTGATTCATGGGTTTTGTGGGAAACTAGTAAACACTAGGGTTTAGAATGATTATTCTAGTGTAATATGGGTCATAGAAAGTGATTTATGAAATGATGATGTTTAATGATATATGAAAGCTTAATTGATGTTAAGTTTAGCTAAATAGCAAGCTATGAACTTGAATATGAATGATATAAAATTCTGCCCGTTAAGTGTTTGTAAAAATGCCCCAAAGAAGGCTCGAAATTGAAATTTAAAGTTTAAACGCATGATTGTGATGATTTGACAAATTATGCGATATATGATTGAAATGGAGTTCTAAACAAATCGTGATTGAACTCAATAGGAAAAGATACCGGAGCGTCGAGTGGACAAGCCGGTGGAGATTTACGTTTGAAGGGCATGCACTGAAGGTATGTAACTTGACCCGTTACATTAAACGAGTTGTTGTTAAATTATGCGAAGTCTCATTGTAGGATAGTTATGGTGTCGAGTGTTGTGACACCCCAGGAAAATCAGGAAAACAACGCAACTTAACTAGCTTCCTCAGTAACCACGCGCTAAATTTGGGGACGAAATTCTCTTAACAGGGGGAGAATGTGACAACCCTCATAATTCCATGTATTCCGTACAATTTATTAATAATAATTAATGTGCTTGACGACTGTGTGGAATTCCGTAACTGCTTTCTGATATCTGTGTTATATTTACATGCGCCTGTTAACACACTAGTAATGTACAGAAAAGTCATTAAATAGTCTGTTATGATTTCCTGAGTATTGAAAAGTAAAAACGTCACAAAATATATATATAGGACGCTTTACGGATTAATTAAGCGCTTCAACGGAACAGTATCCAACCGAACAACCGAACTTAACCCGGAACCTGAAAATATTGTCAACGACATTGTTTTTCTTTTTTCTGAGCCAGTTAGGGTCCCCGAATACCCTAACACCCGTTATATATTACAACACAATATTACACTAAATTTGAATCACCTAACAATCTAACTAATCTCTAAATATCAAGTTGGAAATCAACCAAACCCCCACCCCTTTGTCCGATCGGTTCCACCATGTGGAGACCACATTTGTACTCCCTTGATTTAATTAATCTAACTTGCTAAATATCTTGACAACATAAGATCCATTGGGCAATTAGGATGAATGGATATTATATAAGAATGTTGGTCCACCACACACTTCACAAACCCACCAACAAATTTCACTCACTCTCTCCCTCTTGCCATTGATCTCGGCTGAAACCATAGCCAACACCCCACCATCATTCAAGTTTCAATCTTACCATTCCAAGTGCACTCAAGTGTGAAGGATCGCATACGAGGAAGCCCGGTGCTTGCGGATTGCCAAGGACCTCACTACGACGCTTTTAACCACTCGTTTTTCGCCTAGTTTCTCCCCTAGCCTCGAGCTAGTAGTAAGTGACTCTAAACGCCTTCTTGATCTTGTCTAGAGTGGTTAATAAGAGTTTTGTCGGTTGAAAATCAATAACATATAAGATCACCAACTAAAAGTCTACTAAGGTGATGAACAAGGAGGTTAATGGATGAATATGTGTGTAAATCATGAAGATCTTGTGTTGTTATGATTATTGGTTGATTATCTAAGGTTTTGCTAATTAATATTGATGTTTGATGTTGTTACGATCACTAAACATGATTAACGGGATCAACCGAACACAAACTAGTAAGCTAGAGACTAAAAACAGAAATCTGTCCATACTTTACAGCCAACTTCAGTTGGCTGTAAACAGGTCATAAACTCAACGAAAAACCGATATTTTGAATCTAAAATATGTTATTATGAAATACGGTTCTAATGGCACCGGAATCGTAATTTTTGGACTTCGTTTACTATTTTTAATGTGTCGATTTGTAACAACAGCTTAAGCTGAATTTGGACAGCAATAAATGGGTGTCATACTTTCAGTCATAACCTGAGTTTTGTGATGAGTCAGACCATGAAATTTGTACAGTAGATGACAACCGATGCATTTGTAATTATCACACTGGAATTTCGTAAATCGGACACTCGATGAATTTTTAATAAATTGTTCCGTGGACTGTGGTCAGAAATACATAAATCTGAGTTCAGTACGGAATATGAATTTTTATAAAATATTGGTAATGAACCAGACCTCGATATTTTTACACAATAAAATATGGAACGTTTAAGACATCCTGTAAAAATTTGGGAATTTTTGGAATAATTTAACTATTTTATTAAAATGTCCGAAAACAGCCGGTTTTGAATATTAATGCTGAATTGAGATAAGTTGTGACTTGAGTGTCTAAATGTCGAGTATGCTATCTGTGAATGATCTAACATGTTATATGTGTTATATACATTATTGTATGTTTGCTTATGAGTGGGGAATGGATGGGAAGTATATATGGGCATAAACATTTAAAGTAATGCATGTTATGTGATAGATACGTGTAGGAACTTTGTGTTCTATTTGAAAGCCACTAAATGACTAACTGGTAAATCATACTAGGACGTGATTGACCGACCTTGACTGTTAGCTATATTGAGAATCTAACCGAGCAAACCGAGGTGAGTTCACACTTTCTACAAGGCATGGGATTCCCGGTGGTTTGGGAATGGGTTAAAGAATTTAAAACTAAAACTACATATCCCTTTGGGAAGATATGTACGGCCATCCTACATAAATAGGATGCCATTGTTAATCCTACGAATTCTCCTGGTGCAGAATACGTACGTTCGTCCTCCTGGTGCAGGACAACAACCTTAAAACTAGCTAGACAAAACTCTATCATGAAGTCCCTCAATTTATATCGACTTAATCGCCGAGGCCAATGGCGAGCGGGTCATTAGTTAATAGCGCTATTAGGTTTAACAAACCTCACACCGTGCCGTTCGGACGGGCGTGTACTATTGGACTATGGTAGATTGTCAGTGATGATAGACACTGATATAGGGCACAACTTATTTGCGTAGCAGTCGATATCATACCGTCTAGTAGTTCAAACGAGGAAAACCCCCACTGATCATGGTTATGGATTGGGTAAAGAAAAAGGAAATGGTTAAACATACTTTCAACTACGGGGTAACCCCCACGGCAAATAAGCCAACGAAAGTCAAACCACGTTTTTTTTTCAGAAACAAATTAAAACTAAACAACCAAACGTGAACTCACTCAACTTTGTTGTTGACTAGTTGTTACATGCCTTACAGGTCGCTAGGTGCTTTTGGAGCTTGCATGAGGAGAAGGTTGTTGTGGTATATGGGTTGTTATATCCCATACTTAATAATTGAACTTTATAAACCTATGGAACTTATGTTTGAACTTTAACTTATAAACTATGGACTTATGCTTTTGGATTTACTTTTATGCTTCCGTTGTTTAAACTATACATGGTTAACTAACTTTGGTCACCAATCGTATTGTGGTTGGTCTTATTTACTTAATTACGATGTTCAATATGATTGGTGGCTCGATCCTAGTCACGTCACGCCTCCAAGCGGTGATACTCCGCATGGTGGATTTTGGGGGTGTGACAGATTGGTATCAGAGCCATTGGTTATAGTGAACTTGGTTTTAAAAAGGGGGAAAAGCTTTTTGATAAAACCAGACTATAACCTGTACAGTGCTCAACGATCCACAACGACGCTTCGCTCCACGTGCAAGACTCGACACCATAAGTGGTATGATTTATGTTATATTGTTGGTTAGATAGTTCTCACTGTGCATTAGATAATGTGATAATTGCTATTTGAACCTTGTGTGCTTACTCTCTACTATCGTCCCACACTTACGCACTTTCGCGACACCTTTCTCACTTACGTTGCTTCATTATGAAGATCATGAGTGGACTTCTCAACATGACCCAGGGTCAGCTGACGACCTTGATTAACGAACAGATTGCTGAAGTGTAACGCCCTAACACGTTATAACCAAAAGTCGCAGCGGAAATACGAACTTTAAAAATTTTCTTTCATTACATTCATTCTTTCACTTAAATACATTTAATCCCTTTTTATACATTAATTAAAAACTAACATACTTATATAAAATTAAGTGACCACATTCACACCCACGTACAATCCATGCGTTGACTCGATCTTCAACCGCATACACTTCTTGATGAAACATCCATAAACCTGTACAACCTGCAGTCACCACATTCAATCACATCATTAGTAACCGGTGACATAATACAAAATCTTAACACATGTATAATAAGGCGTCAACATATCATGCTTTCTCTTATACTAGCCCTTTCATCCATCCATTCGATCGCTCGTATCGGATAGCGGAGTCAACCATCACTTCCATTGTTAAGATACCTATACTTCACATTAGTTCCTAATAGAAACACGGTTAGTATCATTAGCTTCCCTTTCTTACCCAAACTTAATCGAATCTCTCTCTTAACCAATTCCGACTCATTCCCACTAAAACATACCTTATTTACAACATCGATTCATATCTTCTTACATTACATTAAATAAATTACCGTATATCATAAATACATTACCAAACAAAAGGGTAAGTTCGGAGTTCACTTACCTTACGCGTCCGTATTTGCATTCGCTTACTTGAGTCTTCTTGTCCCGTTAGCCTTCCACGCTCCCATCCATCTTGACATGATTCCTATACTTTCATGTCATTACATTTACATCCTTATTAGCATACATGATTATTCATATGAATGATCATATCAAGTTCATATCTCACATATGTATTTCATTAGTCGATTCAAACAAGCACATGGCATACTCAACATCATCATAACATAACCTTCACATATTATTGTCATTTGGACATTTTATCAAACACGTGGTGTGCGTACTACTTCCTAGGCACCATGTACAACTAGTTTAAGCATAATCTTCCAAGTTCATTCATATTTTATCAAATCTTCTTACTAATCAACAAGTATCATTAACACATAAACATCAAACATATCAACACCATATTTCTTTCAATTCATCTAACAATAGTTCATCATAACACAACATAATTCATGAATATTTAACAAGAATTGGACATGATGAACACCCATGTCATCTTAATCACCCAACTAGTGGGTTTACATCCTTAAACATCAAATTAGTCAAAATTATGCATAACACATGTTCCCTATGATGATGTTAACACATAATCATGCTTAATTTCATACAATTTCGTGGATTGATCATAACCCACTTCTTACAATATCATCAAATCTTAAATTACAACTTACCACATGTTTGCTAGGGCTAGATTATCAAGAAAACGAGTTCATGCATCGGATTTGAGACTAATCTCCTTGTCAATTTGAAGCTTTCTTGTGAACTAGGGTTTACACCCATTCTTTCTTCCTCCTGCTCGATCTCACGCACACACACCCAGTGTGTGTGAGATTCTTGTTTTAATTAAACTCATATTCAATTTTGGCCATCTTAGTCCCTCATGTTCTCTCTCTTATTTATAATTGGCACAACTCTCATTCTCTAATTGTTTCTACCATACTTTTAACTAGGATAAATAACCTAGTTATTTATTTCTTGATGTGCCATATCATAACATTTAACGAATATAAACATTCGGGTTTTGGGGTGTTACATGAAGCCTTAGCAACCCAATCAAGGAGTCAACCCATGCACTCGCCAACATGCATGGGCACCTTCAGGGCGTTCCTGGAATGCAAACCTCCCACTTTGGACGGCACTGAAGGGGCAATCGGCCTTCTGCACTGGATCCGAAGAACCGAATATGCATTCGAAGAGAGTGAAAGCCCTGCCAGCAAACGAGTAGAGTACGCTACCAGCATGTTGCAAGGGAGAGCGTATTCTTGGTGGAACACACAAGTCCAGATGCTCGGATTGGCAGACGCGAATGCCACCCTTTGGAGCGACTTCAAGGATTTGATTAAGGAAGAATTCTACCACCTGGACGACATCCTGGAACTTGAGACAGAGTATTATGGTTTGAAGATGGAAGAATCAGAAATTGAGGCGTACACAAAGAGGTCCAATAACTTGGCTGACTTATGTCCTAACTTGTCACGACCCATATCTCGACGAATCAAGCTATACCTCATAGGCCTAGTTCCGGAAATCCAAGGGTCTGTAATGGAGGCCAACCTTTCCACAATCCAGCAAGTCATTCGTTTGGCGCACCGACTCACCGATCAGGCGGTGGAAGAGGGCAAGCTGCCCAAGCGTGTTAGCACTACTGCTACTGGTGCTCCCAGCAGTGACAAGCGCAAGTGGGATAGAAATTCGGGCAGGGGCTTCACTCCAGTTCAGTCCCAGCCCCAACAACGAAAGACAGATGAACACCGGAGCCCCAGTCAGCAGTTTTCTGGAAAACAAGGCCAGGGTGGATACAGGGGAAATCACCCAAAGTGCAAACGATGTAGTTTGCACCACAGCTGGCCGTGCAACAAGGATCATTGTCAGAGATGTAACAAGCTTGGACATAAAGCCAGAGATTGCAGGAGCTCACGTCCTGCGAATTAGAATCGGCCACAGCAGCCACAAGCCCCACAGAACCAACAGTAGTAGCAGGGTAGCAAGGAATGCTATCAGTGTGGTGCTGAAGGTCACTTCAAGAGAAACTGTCCCCAGTTGAACCGGAAACAGAACAACAACAACAACCAGGGGAACGGAAACAATAAAAGGGGAAACAATTATGGCAATGGGGCAAGGGGTCGTGTGTTCGTGATTGGTCAGGGAGAAGCAAGGAACGATCCCAACGTTGTGATGGGTAAGTTTCTTCTGGATGACTTCTTTGTTACTGTTTTATTCGATTCGGGTGCCGATACTAATTATGTGTCCTTAAAAGTTAGCCAAATGCTTAAGCGCACTCCAACACTTTTGAACACCAAACACACAATAGAGCTAGCAAATGGTAAAAGTCTTGAAGCCACACACGTAGTTAAAGGTTGTAACCTCGTCTTAGCTGGTCAGACTTTCTCTATCGATCTTATTCCTATCACACTTGGTAGTTTCGACGTTGTTATTGGGATGGATTGGCTATCTCATCATCAAGCGGAGATTGTTTGCAAGGATAAAAATCGTCCGCATTCCTCGTTCTGATAAAAAAACCCATCGTGATTCATGGCGACAAGAGTGGTGCTGTCGAAGGCATCATCTCTTTCCTTAAGGCCCAGAAATGTTTGCGAAAGGGCCACACTGCCATTCTGGCACTCGTTACTAACACATCCACGGAAGAGAAGAGAATTGAAGACATTCCTATAGTGTGCGACTGTCCTGAGGTATTTCCTGAGGAATTTCCTGGTCTTCCACTCATCGCCAAGTTGAGTTTCAAATCGAGCTAGCTCCTGGAGCAGCACCAGTAGCTCGAGCACCTTATCGTCTAGCTCCATCAGAACTCGAAGAACTGTCCACACAACTACAAGAACTCTTGGAAAAGGGTTTCATACGTCCTAGCTCTTCGACCTGGGGAGCTCCAGTCTTGTTTGTGAAAAAGAAAGATGGTACCTTCAGAATGTGTATTGACTACCGCGAACTCAACAAGGTGACTGTGAAGAATCGTTATCCTCTCCCACGTATTGACGACTTGTTCGACCAGTTGCAAGGGTCGAGCTATTACTCTAAGATTGATTTGAGATCGAGATACCATCAGCTGAGAGTCTGAGATGAGGACGTCTCCAAAACAGCATTCAGAACCCGTTACGGCCATTACGAGTTTCTGGTTATGCCATTCGGGCTGACGAATGCACCAGCGGTCTTCATGGATCTCATGAACCGAGTGTGAAAGCCTTACCTGGACAAGTTCATTATTGTGTTCATCGACGATATCCTGATCTATTCCAAGAGTCAGGAGGAACACGAGCAGCATCTACGACTTATGCTGGAACTTCTTCGAAAAGAACAGTTGTATGCCAAGTTTTCAAAATGTGACTGCTGGCTTCGCGAAGTCCACTTTCTAGGCCCTGTGGTAAACAAGGATGGAATTCATGTGGATCCATCTAAGGTTGAATCGATCAAGAACTGACCTGCACCCCGCACACCAACAGAAATCCGCCAATTCTTGGGTTTGGCCAGATATTACAGAAGGTTTATAAAAGATTTCTCCAAGATTGCGCAACCTCTCACTTCACTGACCCAGAAGGGTGTCGTCTACCACTGGGGTAATGCACAGGAATCCGCTTTTCAACACCTAAAGGATAGACTTTGTAGCGTGCCTATCCTCTCATTGCCTGAAGGCACAGATGATTTTGTAGTTTATTGCGACGCTTCCATCCAAGGACTTGGTTGCGTGTTGATGCAACGTGACAAGGTCATTGCCTACGCATCACGCCAACTCAAGGTTCACGAAAGAAATTACACTACTCACGATCTGGAGCTGGGAGCAGTTGTATTCGCGCTTAAGATATGGAGACATTACCTGTACGGTACCAAGTGCACCATTTACACCGATCACAGGAGTCTCGAGCATATCTTCAAGCAAAAGGAGTTGAACATGCGTCAACGCTGATGAGTTGAGCTCTTGAACAATTATGAATGCGCAATCAAGTATCATCCGGGCAAAGCCAATGTTGTGGCCGACGCCCTCAGTCGAAAGGATACCATACCTAGGCGTGTACGTGCTCTACAGCTTACCATCCAATCTAACCTTCCCGCTCAGATTCGCGATGCTCAGGTTGAAGCATTGAAAGTAGAAAACATCATGGCTGAGTCCCTACGAGGATCGAGGCAACGGCTAGAACAAAAGGAAGACGGCGCTTACTATGTAACAGGGCGCATCTGGGTCCCACTGTATGGAAACCTACGCGAGCTTGTGATGGATGAAGCACATAAGTCTCGTTATTCAATATATCCTGGTTCGGATAAGATGTACCACGACTTAAAGACCACATACTGGTGGCCTGGCATGAAAGCCCACATAGCAACCTACGTCAGCAAGTGCATGACTTGTGCGAGAGTCAAGTCTGAATATCAGAAACCATCAGGCCTACTTCAACAACCAGAGATCCCGAAATGGAAATGGGAGCAAATTTCCAGGGATTTCGTTACCGGCCTGCCCAGATCTCAACGCGGAAATGATACCATTTGGGTGATCGTAGATCGACTGACCAAGTCTGCACATTTTCTGGCTATCAAAGAAACGGATAAGTTTTCTACTCTTGCAGACATTTACCTAAAGGAAGTGGTATCAAGGCACGGAGTGCCAACCTCTATTATATCTGATCGTGACGCGTGTTTTACTTCAGAACTGTGGCAAGCAATGCACAAGTCCTTTGGCTCACGTTTAGATATGAGCACCGCTTATCACCCACAGACGGATGGGCAATCTGAACGCACCATCCAAACCCTTGAAGACATGCTTAGGGCATGTGTGATCGATTTTGGTAATGGCTGGGAAAAGCACCTCCCGTTAGTGGAGTTTTCATATAACAACAGCTACCACACCAGCATCCAAGCCGCTCCGTTCGAGGCATTGTACGGACGCAAATTCCGATCACCTCTCTGTTGGGAAGAAGTTGGTGACAGCCAAATCACTGGCCCAGAACTTGTGATAGATACCACCGAGAGAATTGCTCAGATACAACAGCGAATGGCGGCAGCTCGTGACCGTCAGAAAAGCTATGCTGATAAGGAAAGAAAACCACTCGAGCTCCAGGTTGGGGATCGAGTGCTACTCAAAGTCTCACCTTGGAAAGGTGTAGTCCGCTTTGGAAAACGAGGCAAACTCAATCCGCGTTTTGTCGGACCATTCGATGTCACCGAGAAAATTGGCAAAGTCGCCTACAGGTTGAATTTACCTGAAGAACTCAGCGGAGTTCACAATGTTTTCCATATGTCGAATCTGAAGAAGTGTCTGTCAGATGAGACCCTCATAGTTCCTCTCAAGGAACTCACATTCGACGACCAACTGCGGTTCGTCGAGGAACCAGTAGAGATCACGGATCAAGATGTTAAGATCCTCAAGCATACCAGGATACCTCTGGTCCGAGTTCGTTGGAATGCTCGTCGTGGCCCAGAGTATACCTGGGAACGAGAAGACCAAATGAAACTCAAGTATCCCCAACTGTTTAAGAAAAACGCAACCACTACTGAGGCTGAAGCTACTGCAGAATTTCGGGACGAAATTCCAAATCAACGGGGGGATGATGTGACACCCTAGGAAAATCAGGAAAACAACGCAACTTAACTAGCTTCCTCAGTAACCACGCGCTAAATTTCGGGACGAAATTCTCTTAACAGGGGGAGAATGTGACAACCCTCATAATTCCATGTATTCCGTACAATTTATTAATAATAATTAATGTGCTTGACGACTGTGTGGAATTCCGTAACTGCTTTCTGATATCTGTGTTATATTTACATGCGCCTGTTAACACACTAGTAATGTACAGAAAAGTCATTAAATAGTCTGTTATGATTTCCTGAGTATTGAAAAGTAAAAACGTCACAAAATATATATATATATATAGGACGCTTTACGGATTAATTAAGCGCTTCAACGGAACAGTATCCAACCGAACAACCGAACTTAACCCGGAACCTGAAAATATTGTCAACGACATTGTTTTTCTTTTTCTGAGCCAGTTAGGGTCCCCGAATACCCTAACACCCGTTATATATTACAACACAATATTACACTAAATTTGAATCACCTAACAATCTAACTAATCTCTAAATATCAAGTTGGAAATCAACCAAACCCCCACCCCTTTGTCCGATCGGTTCCACCATGTGGAGACCACATTTGTACTCCCTTGATTTAATTAATCTAACTTGCTAAATATCTTGACAACATAAGATCCATGGGGCAATTAGGATGAATGGATATTATATAAGAATGTTGGTCCACCACACACTTCACAAACCCACCAACAAATTTCACTCACTCTCTCCCTCCTGCCATTGATCTCGGCTGAAACCATAGCCAACACCCCACCATCATTCAAGTTTCAATCTTACCATTCCAAGTGAACTCAAGTGTGAAGGATCGCATACGAGGAAGCCCGGTGCTTGCGGATTGCCAAGGACCTCACTACGACGCTTTTAACCACTCGTTTTTCGCCTAGTTTCTCCCCTAGCCTCGAGCTAGTAGTAAGTGACTCTAAACGCCTTCTTGATCTTGTCTAGAGTGGTTAATAAGAGTTTTGTCGGTTGAAAATCAATAACATATAAGATCACCAACTAAAAGTCTACTAAGGTGATGAACAAGGAGGTTAATGGATGAATATGTGTGTAAATCATGAAGATCTTGTGTTGTTATGATTATTGGTTGATTATCTAAGGTTTTGCTAATTAATATTGATGTTTGATGTTGTTACGATCACTAAACATGATTAACGGGATCAACCGAACACAAACTAGTAAGCTAGAGACTAAAAACAGAAATCTGTCCATACTTTACAGCCAACTTCAGTTGGCTGTAAACAGGTCATAAACTCAACGAAAAACCGATATTTTGAATCTAAAATATGTTATTATGAAATACGGTTCTAATGGCACCGGAATCGTAATTTTTGGACTTCGTTTACTATTTTTAATGTGTCGATTTGTAACAACAGCTTAAGCTGAATTTGGACAGCAATAAATGGGTGTCATACTTTCAGTCATAACCTGAGTTTTGTGATGTGTCGGACCATGAAATTTGTACAGAAGATGACAACCGATGCATTTGTAATTATCCCACTGGAATTTCGTAAATCGGACACTCGATGAATTTTTAATAAATTGTTCCGTGGACTGTGGTCAGAAATACATAAATCTGAGTTCAGTCCGGAATATGAATTTTTATAAATATTGGTAATGAACCGGACCCCGATATTTTTACACAATAAAATATGGAATGTTTAAGACATCCTGTAAAAATTTGGGAATTTTTGGAATAATTTAACTATTTTATTAAAATGTCCGAAAACATCCGGTTTTGAATATTAATGCTGAATTGAGATAAGTTGTGACTTGAGTGTCTAAATGTCGAGTATGCTATCTGTGAATGATCTAACATGTTATATGTGTTATATACATTATTGTATGTTTGCTTATGAGTGGGGAATGGATGGGAAGTATATATGGGCATAAACATTTAAAGTAATGCATGTTATGTGATAGATACGTGTAGGAACTTTGTGTTCTATTTGAAAGCCACTAAATGACTAACTGGTAAATCATACTAGGACGTGATTGACCGACCTTGACTGTTAGCTATATTGAGAATCTAACCGAGCAAACCGAGGTGAGTTCACACTTTCTACAAGGCATGGGATTCCCGGTGGTTTG
This sequence comes from Helianthus tuberosus, assembly GCA_030545235.1. Lineage (NCBI taxonomy): Eukaryota > Viridiplantae > Streptophyta > Magnoliopsida > Asterales > Asteraceae > Helianthus > Helianthus tuberosus. Next base: position 20,243,866 of record CM060420.1, on the reverse strand, counting down.
GGAATGGGTTAAAGAATTTAAAACTAAAACTACATATCCCTTTGGGAAGATATGTACGGCCATCCTACATAAATAGGATGCCATTGTTAATCCTACGAATTCTCCTGGTGCAGAATACGTGCGTTCGTCCTCCTGGTGCAGGACAACAACCTTAAAACTAGCTAGACAAAACTCTATCATGAAGTCCCTCAATTTATATCGACTTAATCGCCGAGGCCAATGGCGAGCGGGTCATTAGTTAATAGCGCTATTAGGTTTAACAAACCTCACACCGTGCCGTTCGGACGAGCGTGTACTAATGGACTATGGCAGATTGTCAGTGATGATAGACACTGATATAGGGCACAACTTATTTGCGTAGCAGTCGATATCATACCGTCTAGTAGTTCAAACGGGGAAAACCCCCACTGATCATGGTTATGGATTGGGTAAAGAAAAAGGAAATGGTTAAACATACTTTCAACTATGGGGTAACCCCCACGGCAAATAAGCCAACGAAAGTCAAACCACGTTTTTTTTTCAGAAACAAATTAAAACTAAACAACCAAACGTGAACTCACTCAACTTTGTTGTTGACTAGTTGTTACATGCCTTACAGGTCGCTAGGTGCTTTTGGAGCTTGCATGAGGAGAAGGTTGTTGTGGAATATGGGTTGTTATATCTCATACTTAATAATTGAATTTTATAAACCTATGGAACTTATGTTTGAACTTTAACTTATAAACTATGGACTTATGCTTTTGGATTTACTTTTATGCTTCCGCTGTTTAAACTATACATGGTTAACTAACTTTGGTCACCAATCGTGTTGTGGTTGGTCTTATTTTCTTAATTACGATGTTCAATATGATTGGTGGCTCGATCATGGTCACGTCACGCCTCCAAGCGGTGATACTCCGCATGGTGGATTTTGGGGGTGTGACAAGTGTAGCGACCATGATCGTGACTTAAATTAATAGGCTAAGAGTGACAAGAAATCGTTTGGTAGTCGTCATATTGGAGGATTCCACAAGATGAGCCAAACGGGCCGATTAGTTGTGTAAATTATTGTACTAGTGTTTTAGAGAGTTAAAATGGCGATGACAATCACAATAGCATTAAGCCATGAGATTGGTAAAGAAATGCGGGTGATAATAAGCCCCAGATGTTGGGTATAAAGTGCCATAAATTTACTAGCTAAATGGTAGTTAATTGTGTGAAGTTGGAATGGGTCGAATAATTTTCATAAGTGACTTTTAGTTGTTCGGCCCGTAAGTTAAACTTTTGGTATGATAATTGTAATAGGCACGTTGGTAATGAATTTACAGACGTACAAGAAAAAGAATCACTAAAAACGGACTTACGGATCATAAGTTATGGCGATTTTAAGTTGGGATTGAATAAACATTGAGTTGGGTATGTGCAGCAACAGTTTAAGCAACATTCTGTGAAAAAGGGGGCTAGGCGTCACGCGACGCCCCCTAGTTCCGGAAAAATTTTATTTTTTTGTTGTTTTGACCCTTGGAACTTGTTTATATCCATTATAACATTATCAAAACTGACATCTGATGTGGTTTTGACCTTAGGTGACGTTGGAAACTAACCGGATGGTGATCAAGCAAGCTTTTGAAGAACCGAACACAATTTTCAAGCTTCCGCATTAACTAACTCTATGTTAAACGATACTTTTGGGATAACTTGTTTAGACAATGTTTTTGGAATGTAAACATCTTATGAATGTTTGAATTAGTCGGTAGTTGACTAATGTTTTGCTACTTATGAACATTATCTATGGAACTTATGTTATACTTTGAACAATAAAAATTGTATGAATTATTATTAAATTCAAGTAGTAATAAGAAGGGTCTTACAAGTTGGTAATCAGAGCTTAAGGTTGTCAACAAAGTGTTCGGTTCAAGCTTGATCAATCGTCCGGTAAGAATTAACTTATTATGTTAATAAATTATATCTTATGTAAGAAATGAGAAATGAATTGATATGCATGGGAAGAGCGTGTTAACACACTCAAACCCGGAAAGTGCATTAAATGTGAACGGTTAAAGCAAGTTGGGAACTTGGCTAAACCGAAACAAATGAAGCAATGTTATAAATGAAATGTTTAACGTTTAATGTAAACATTTCAGTTTCAAGATGTCTGACGGAAACGATGATGAACCGGTTCAGACAAGCACCGAACAAATGAAATAGATAATTACCGAAGAAGTAGGGAAGGCAATTGAATGTAATCTATCCGGGTTTATAGACAAAATTCAAAGCACGGTGTTGTCACTTGTCGAAGAGCGAGTTAAAATGTTGGAGGATAATGTCAACCTTATGAAGGAGAAATCGGGAGAACGTAAAGGGTGTTCATACAAAGAATTTATGGCGTGTAAACCGCCAATCTATAACGGGGAAGTTGACCCGATGATTTGCCAAAGATGGTTGGGCGACATTGAAGGGGTGTTTGAAAGGACCCATTGTGATGAAAGTGACTTTGTTGCTTACGGAACGGGTCAGTTGAGAGGTCAAGCCAAAGATTGGTGGGACAACAAAAAGAATGAAATAGGAGCCAAAGCGGCGAGAACCATGACATGGGAGGAGTTTAAGACGCCGTTTCTTAAACATCATAGTCCCAAGGCGGTCATTAATAAAATCAAGGAAGAATTCATGCAACTTAGGCACAAGGGTGAGACCATAGACAAGATTACGGCGATGTTTATGGATAAGATGAAGTTTAGTAGTGAATTGGTGACGAATGAAGAACAGAAGATATATTACTACTATAAAATGTTGAGCGCTGAATATAGGGAGTTTATGACTCCTTCAAAATACGAGACCCTTACCGAGATCATAAACGTTGCTCGGGAACGGGAGATCGAGTTGAAGAAACAAGTTGAAAGGGGTGAGCGAAGGGCACATGATGTGAATCCAAGCCCTACAAAGAAAGCTCGAACTAGAGAATCGGGAAAGAATGTGGATGCTAAAGGTGGGTCGCCAAGTTGCAAAGTGTGCGGGAAAGGACACAAGGGGAGTGTCGGTTCAAAGACAAACCATGCCCCATATGTCGTAAGACGGGGCACACGGCGTCGCTATGCCCGGGTAAAGTCTCAGTTTGCTATAAATGTTATCAACCCGGCCACAAAAAGTCTGAATGCCCGGACTTAGTCGGAAAGAGAGACGTTAAAGAATCTCCCGCAGAAGCTCCTAAGGCGAAGGCTAGGTCCTTCCAACTTACCGCGGCTGAAGCAAAAACAGAACCCGATGTGGTCTCAGGTATATTCACAGTTAACTCAATTCCAGCACGTGTATTGTTTGATACGGGTGCGAATAAATCCTTCATTTCGCATGGATTTATTCGACATCCTTCATTTGTATTGACGAAATTATCTGTGCCCTTAGAAGTTGAAATAGGGGACAACAAAAGTTTTATAGTTTGTGATGTTTGTCAAGGCTGCAAATTAAGCATCAACGATGAAGAATACTTAATAGACCTAATCCCGATGTCAATGGGGGAATTTCAAGTAGTCGTTGGGATGGATTGGCTATCTCAGCACCACGCAAAGGTCGTGTGTTTTCGTAAGGAGATAAAGCTAACATCTCCGAGCGGGAAACACGTTACTATCTATGGCGAAAAAGGAGGTAACCCCATAATATGCTCGATGTTGAAAGCTCACAAGCTTATGAAGCAAGGATGCAAGGCGTTTATGATATACGCGAATGAGCCCGAGAAGGAATCACTAAAGATTGAAGATTTACCGGTAGTACGGGACTATGAAGATGTGTTTCCGGAATATTTACCGGGGATACCGCCCGAACGGGAAGTAGAGTTTGGGATCGAATTGATTCCGGGCGCAAAACCTGTAGCTAAAGCACCGTACCGACTCGCACCGTCGGAATTACAAGAGTTGATGTCCCAGATTCAAGACCTGCTCGACAAAGGATTCATAAGGCCGAGTGTGTCTCCTTGGGGCGCACCGGTACTGTTTGTGAAAAAGAAAGACGGAAGCATGCGCATGTGTATCGATTACCGGGAGTTAAACAAACTCACGGTAAAGAATCGATACCCGCTTCCGAGGATAGAAGATTTATTCGACCAACTACAAGGTGCGAATTGGTTTTCAAAAATTGACCTTAGATCGGGGTACCACCAATTAAAGGTCAAGGAGGAAGATGTGCCAAAGACGGATTTCCGCACGCGATACGGACATTACGAATTCCTCGTGATGTCATTTGGGCTAACAAATGCACCCGCGGCTTTCATGGACCTCATGAACCGGGTTTGCAAGCCAATGTTGGATAAATCAGTCATCGTGTTTATCGATGATATTTTGGTGTATTCAAAAAGTGAAGCTGAACATGCATACCACTTACAAGAGGTGTTGGAGACACTCAGACGAGAGAGGTTGTATGCGAAATTCTCTAAGTGTGCTTTTTGGTTACGAGAGGTGCAATTTCTCGGCCACATCATAAGTGCTGATGGAGTATTGGTAGATCCGTCAAAGATCGAGGCCGTGTCGAAATGGAATCCCCCAAAGAACCCTTCAGAAATTAGAAGCTTCTTAGGGCTTGCGGGATACTATAGGAGATTCATTCAAGATTTCTCCAAGATTGCGTCGCCACTAACAAAGCTAACCCGGAAGGAAGAAAAGTTCATTTGGGGTGTCGATCAATAAAGAGCGTTTCAAACGCTAAAAGAGAAGTTAACTCAAGCTCCAGTACTAACATTGCCGGACGGGGTCGAAGACTTGGTGGTTTATTCGGATGCTTCACTATCGGGGCTCGGATGCGTTTTGATGCAACGGGGAAAAGTTATAGCTTATGCCTCGAGGCAATTGAAGATACACGAGAAGAAATATCCCACGCACGATCTCGAGTTGGCTGCTGTGGTATTTGCGTTAAAAATATGGAGGCACTATTTATATGGGGTAAAGTGCACCATATTCACGGATCACAAGAGCTTAAAATACTTCTTCGATCAGAAGGAGTTAAATATGCGTCAGAGACAATGGTTAGAAATGGTGAAGGACTTCGACTGTGAAATACACTACCACCCTGGAAAGGCAAATGTGGTGGCGGATGCTCTGAGTAGAAAAGCGGACTATATCCCAATACGAGTAAGATCGATGCAGCTTGTGGTGACCTCGGGTATACTTGAACGTATCCGAGAGGCGCAAGTAGAAGCAGTGAAAGAGGAGAACTGGAAGAAAGAAAGAATAATCGGCCAGTTGAAAGATTTTTCGGATGGAAATAACGGGTTGAAGACTCGATCCGGAAGGATATGGGTTCCAAATACTTGTGGGGTGAAGACACTTCTACTTGATGAAGCTCATAAATCCCGATATTCAATTCATCCGGGTGCGACCAAAATGTACAATGATCTGAAACAAAACTATTGGTGGCCCGGAATGAAGTGAGATGTGGTAAAATACGTAGAGAAGTGCTTGACTTGCTTACAAGTCAAGGTGGAGCATCAGAAACCATATGGAAAACTGCAACCTTTGGAGATCCCGGTTTGGAAATGGGAACATATCACTATGGACCTATTGACCAAGCTACCTAAAACGATTCGGGGATTTGATGCTATATGGGTGATTGTAGATAGACTGACGAAGAGTGCTCATTTTATCCCCATACGCGAGAAATATACTTCGGAAAAGATGTCCGAGGTATATACAAACGAAATAGTGGCACGTCACGGAGTACCGGTATCTATTGTGTCAGATAGAGATACCCGGTTTACTTCAAACTTTTGGCGTGATTTTCAAGAACAAATGGGAACGAAACTTTTCATTAGCACCGCCTACCATCCCCAGACGGATGGGCAGAGTGAAAGAACAATACAAACGTTAGAAGATATGTTATGGGCATGTATCATCGACTTCGGTGGAAGTTGGGATGTTTATCTACATTTGGTCGAATTTTCGTATAACAATAGTTACCATTCGAGTATCGGTATGGCACCTTATGAGATGCTATATGGTAGAAAATGCAGAACCCCAGTGTGTTGGGGTGAAGTGGGACCACGCGAATTGGCACATATAGACATAATTCAAGCCACTAATGAGAAAATTGAAGTGGTGCGAGCCCATTTGAAAGCGGCCCAAGATAGACAGAAGTCTTATGCCGACAAAAGACGAAGACCGATTGAATTTCAGATAGGTGATATGGTTATGCTAAAAGTTTCCCCATGGAAGGGCATTATCAGATTCAGAAAAAGGGGGAAACTAAGCCCGAGGTTTATCGGGCCATTTAAAATCATCGAACGGGTTGGCAAGGTGGCTTATCGCCTCGAATTACCGGAAGAGTTGAATGGAATACATGGCACGTTTCACGTGTCGCAATTGCGGAAGTGTCTAGCGGACGAAACAGCTTATATCCATTACGATGATATCGAAGTGGATAATAGCCTGAATTATGCGGTGAGACCAGTGGAGATTTTAGATCGAAAGGTCAAGCAATTACGAAACAAACAAATCGATCAAGTCAAGATCAAGTGGGAGCATAGGAAAGGCTCGGACACTACGTGGGAGTCCGAAGAGGAGATGTGACGTCTCTACCCTACTTTATTTGGTACGTACTTTGGTTTCGGGGACGAAACCCTTTTAAGGGAGGTGGACTTGTAACATCCCGAAAATGCGAGTTTATAAATTTGCAATTAGGTTGCAAATAAATTAGTAAAATAAACTAACTAGAAATGACACTAACCAAGTTAGTTGGTATGAGTAGTTAGGAGTTAAAACAAATAAAGAATGAAAGATGAGGGACTAAAAGTGCCTAAATGAAAACTATTTTAAATGAAATAACAAAATTAAACTTTAAACACACTTGCCTGTGTGTTGTGGAGATCGACCAATAGCAGGGGCGACCCCAAGCTCCATCAAAACCCTAGTTCATCACAAAACTCACAAATTGAGGGCTCAAACCAAGTCAAAATCGAAAATCGAGCATAGATTACTAATCCCCATTGCTAGGGGGTTGTAAGGTATGTAAAATTTAGTGTTAATTTTCTGTTTGAAATTCTCATGAGTTTTGGAAATTCGAAATTTGATGTTGCATGTTTGCTATTTGGATAGAATAGGGATGATATAATGTCTAGGAGTAAAACCTAGACAATAACATGTGAAATCATGGCTAATTCTTGAAAATCACATGAACACAATGAAGGTGATTCATGGGTTTTGTGGGAAACTAGTAAACACTAGGGTTTAGAATGATTATTCTAGTGTAATATGGGTCATAAAAAGTGATTTCTGAAATGATGATGTTTAATGATATATGAAAGCTTAATTGATGTTAAGTTTAGCTAAATAGCAAGCTATGAACTTGAATATGAATGATATAAAATTCTGCCCGTTAAGTGTTTGTAAAAATGCCCCAAAGAAGGCTCGAAATTGAAATTTAAAGTTTAAACGCATGATTGTGATGATTTGACAAATTATGCGATATATGATTGAAGTGGAGTTCTAAACAAATCGTGATTGAACTCTATAGGAAAAGATACCGGAGCGTCGAGTGGACAAGCCGGTGGTGATTTACGTTTGAAGGGCGTGCACTAAAGGTATGTAACTTGATCCGTTACATTAAATTATGCGAAGTCTCATTGTAGGATAGTTATGGTGTCGAGTGTAGTGACCATGATCGTTACTTAAATTAATAGGCTAAGAGTGACAAGAAATCGTTTGGTAGTCGTCATATTGGAGGATTCCACAAGATGAGCCAAACGGGTCGATTAGTTGTGTAAATTATTGTACTAGTGTTTTAGAGAGTTAAAATGGCGATGACAATCACAAGAGCATTAAGCCATGAGATTGGTAAAGAAATGCGGGTGATAATAAGCCCCGGATGTTGGGTATAAAGTGCCATAAATTTACTAGCTAAATGGTAGTTAATTGTGTGAAGTTGGAATGGGTCGAATAATTTTCATAAGTGACTTTTAGTTGTTCGGCCCGTAAGTTAAACTTTTGGTATGATAATTGTAATAGGCACGTTGGTAATGAATTTACAGACATACAGGAAAAAGAATCACTAAAAACGGACTTACGGATCATAAGTTATGGCGATTTTAAGTTGGGATTGAATAAACATTGAGCTGGGTATGTGCAGCAACAGTTTAAGCAACATTCTGTGAAAAAGGGGGCTAGGCGTCACGCGAAGCCCCTAGGCGTCACGCAAAGCCCCTAGACGTCACGCGACGCCCCCTAGTTCTGGAAAAAAATTATTTTTTGTTGTTTTGACCCTTGGAACTTGTTTATATCCATTCTAACATTATCAAAACTGACATCTGATGTGGTTTTGACCTTAGGTGACGTTGGAAACTAACCGGATGGTGATCAAGCAAGCTTTTGAAGAACCGAACACAATTTACAAGCTTCCGTATTAACTAACTCTATGTTAAACGATACTTTTGGGATAACTTGTTTAGACAATGTTTTTGGAATGTAAACATCTTATGAATGTTTGAATTAGTCGGTAGTTGACTAATGTTTTGCTACTTATGAACATTATCTATGGAACTTATGTTATACTTTGAACATCTTTTATATAAAAATTGTATGAATTATTATTAAATTCAAGTAGTAATAAGAAGGGTCTTACATTATTGCGAACGAAAATTTAAAATTCCCAATCACATATGGCTTCCACATTCAAACTGTTTGGAACTATTATTATTATTATTATTTGGGTTTAATAACTCAAAAAGTTTGATTTTTCTAGTAGATTTCAAGGGGGATTTACCGGTCCAGGGTCTGGGCATGGTGGGAGGTGCGAAGGGGACGAAAGTCGGCTCGCGAATGGCAATCGGCTTGACTCGGGGGGTCTCAGAATAACTGAACTGGAATTCAAACGGGTAACCGGGGAGTTGGTAGGAGACGCCGGAGTCGCCGATGATGACGGAACGGTCGCCGTTGGAGGAGATGACGGAGCCGAGTTTGATTGGTTTGTAGAATTTGGAGCGGCGGTGGAAGGTTTTAAAGGCGAGGTTGTTAGGGTTAGGGGGAGGGTATTTTGGGATGGGGATTGGGGGTTTGATGGTGGTGGAGGGTGGGGGTGGAGGTGGGTTGGGGAGGGAGGAGAAGAGGTTGGGGTTTGGGAGGGAGGCTAGAATCGCCATTAGGGCTGTAAACGAACCAAACGAACACGAACAAGGCTATGTTCGTGTTCGTTCGTTAAGGAAATTTGGATGTGCGTGAACTGTTCGCGAACACATGACGAACAGAAGTTTGTGTTCATGTTCGTTCGTTGAGGAATTTTGGTTGTTCGCGAACAGTTCGTGAACACTAACCACGAATGCAAACGAACACAAATGAACTTTAATTTTGAAAATTAAAAAAGGCACCGTTAATCTTAAACATTGTACACAACGAAAGTAGTTAAATATAACCATTTAAAGATTGAAGGGATGTATAATATTGGGTTCAATCGATTGGAGATAAGCTGAATGAATGAGCGTGATATCAAAAGAGGGAGAGGGCCAGAGAGAGGGAAATAATACATATGGGGAAAAGTAAAAAAATTAGTAAAGTATTAAAAACTTTTAGAAAAATAAACATAAAAAACCGAATACGAACAGACATAAACGAGCGAACACGAACGAACATAAACAAACATATTACCGAACGTTCACGAACACAATTGAATGAACGAGACATTTGTTCGTGTTCGTTAAGCTTATCGAACGAAATTTTTTGTTCGTGTTCGTTCGTTAAGCTTATCGAACGAACATAAACGAACTTCCTGCCGAACGGTTCACGAACTGTTCGCTGAACGTTCGGTTCGTTTACAGCCCTAATCGCCATTGATGAATGGTGGTTGTGAATTGCAGTTGCAGAGGAGTTAAAACAGAGTGTTCTTCAATATCTGAATTTTTTATATTTTTATTTTCTTAGTATTTAGGGTAAAATGAACAATATACCCTTATGTGGGGTCCATTTGTTCAGATTTAACCACAAAAATTAGCTGAGTTAGGGTTAAAGGACATAACTTGCAAGAGTTTGCAAACATCGAGTACGTTTTCTGTAATTATTGAAGACAAATGACACAGTTTACAATAAGTGACATACATGAAGGCCGATTTTTGTAATTACTCAAGAATTTATAAAGATATTTATAGTATGAATTCGGAAACGCTAAGTACACGTATTAATATAATTTTTTTAGCTCTTTGTTTGGGTTGAAGACTTATTTCTAATATTATTTTTTTAGCTCTAACCCTATTTTTTATTATCTATTTTCACCTCTATTTTAAGCTATAATCCTATCTTTTATTATCTAATTAGGTTAATTTTGTTGTTCTTAACACTAAAAACAATAAAAGCATTATATATATTATTTTGTTGTTCTTAACATTAAAAACAATAAAAGCATTATATATCTTTATCCTATACGTGTAATTGGATCATGAAAGCGCTAGAAATTATATTCAATGTTTTCTGGTTTCTTATTATTTCTTTTATATTTATGTGATAGGGAGAAAAAGAAGCCTAAATATCCTAGCCGCTAAAATACGAGGCGCGTGCATGACAACCAAATACACCAAGCTAAGCCACGAGTTATGGATGAAAGATGAAGGCTTGGTATGGCGCGTGGACGCGTGAGGATAACGCTATAATTAAGATGAGGGCCATATGAGGTAGCTGGTGACTTTCACCTTGCTCTTTTTGCCACGTCATATATCCCACTCGCCGCCCTCTCTTCATTCACTTCGCCACGTGTAATTTTTTATTGCTTTATTTTGTTTTAGATAATTAGATAATTAGAAAGTGAAAGGCTTCTATATGATGTTAGATATAAGTATATTTGATTACAGGTATTATCGATTTGTATTAGGTGGATTAACTGTTTTATATTATATAAAAATTATTATATGAAATGAAGAAACTCATATACTTTTTTGAGAAAAAAATATTAATGTAAATTCATTCTCCTGTATAAAAAAAAAAATCTACTGTAAATACTATTCACCTAACATACTCGACGTTTATAAAAGTTTTGAAGTTCTATCATTGACTTCTTTCTCTACAACAGCTTTATCTACCCTAAACGTTGAGGGACCAAATTGAAAACTTTCATAAGTTGAGCCACTTTTTATTTATTTAGTTCATATAAAAACTTAAAAGTAAAAATTAAATATAGATAACATATACACTTTTATTCCTCTAAAACAGTGTTTGAGATATTGGAGATTTGGATTGAAGGAATAATAGTATAATACTATTTAATAGATGTTGATAAGATTTTTCAATATATTGTGTAGATGAAAAGTGGAGAGATATTGAATGAAATATGTGGACCACATATTATGTGGATTGGATTATTTTAAAGAAAAATATATTTAATAAAATAATATTAGTTGCCCAAATATTTCTGTCCACAAGTTTTTACGCATTCGACTAGAGTTTTCTATTCTAATTAATTAATTTTTAATTTATATAATAAATAAAGGTGGGTGGGTTCTGGTAAAAGGGTAACGGGTACACTTTGACATTTTTTTTTGAACGGTAATAAACGATGTGTTAACTATCGTGACATCGAGCGCTGTGATCAAGATCGACTACTTGACCGCTATCAGTCCTTTGGCTCTCCCAGATGCGCAGTAATCCGACCCTCACCCACCCGAAGGCACGACAGTGGAATAATCGGTAAAACATCACCTCACATCCAAGACGAACAGGCGACACCAGTATTCGCCCTTCACCTCGATGCCAAAGAAAATAATGGAAAGAGTGAAAGTCGAACCTAGGTCACAAAGAACACCAAATTTTTCCTCAACCACTCCACCACTACCTCGTTGACTGGTACACTTGACACTTGAGCCACCTCTTTCTCATCTTACCTATCCTTTCTTTTGCCATGTGTCTTCACAATTTTATGACTTTTTGCCAGTTAAGAATATGTGTGTATGCCTTTATGTATACTTGTCTGTAAAATGTTATTTTGTATTTTTTATTTTGAACGGCTTTTGGTATCATTTATATTCGGTCTAAGTTAGGGCATGTTTGGCTTAGCTTATTTTCAACTTTTGAAAAGTCCTTTTCCTCCAAAATAAGTCAGAATTTCTAACTTCTGGCAAATTCCCCTCACAAACAAAGAAAACCCAAACACTTTCAAAAGTCCTTTTCCCTCAAAATAAGTCATAAGTCAGAAAAATAAGGAACCCCAAACACCCCCTTAGTAAAACTATGACAACAACTATATACTAACACAAACTAATCTTAAATAGTCTTGAATGATTAGTTATGTATAGATTTTTTTTGAAAGGTAAATTTCTTTTATTTCTGTCGTCTGTGGGACTTGAACCCAAAACCTTCCTCCCCCAAGGTGTTTAAATGCTTTGTCTTTGCCAATGGACCACAACCCCATTAGTTACGTATAGTTGGTTTAATATTTTTTGAACGTTTACTTTCATTAAACACCAGCACCAGCCCAGAACAGTCAAGGAGCAAACAAATCAAACTTACATGAACTATTAAATATTTTTTTAATTATTTTATTAATCAACAAAATACATGTATCATCATAAATATATTGTTAACTATAATGTATTAGCTGGTGAGTATCCTTCTAACGAGAAGGGGGTCGGTCCGTGGAACAAGATTGTTCGTGTGGGGCATCGTCTGAAGGTGAATGGAGTCGCTTTTGTTAATATGATAAGAGGAGTCGTGGGTAATGGAACCAATGTCAAATTTTGGATTGACCCATGGATTTCATGCGAACCGCTTAAGGTGTTATTCCCGGCGTTGTTTCGTACTAATAGAAATAAATGATGTACGGTTTCGGAAAGGATTGGTGGACATAATGGGTTGGGTGCGATTGCTTGGTCATGGATGAAGTACCCGTGTACAGAGCAGGAAGTTCAGGAGCTTGTGGATTGTCATCGGCTCATTACAGAGGTTTGGATTAGTGATACTAAGGACAAATGGGTTTGGAACGATGGAAGGAATAGTTTGTTTGCGGTCAAAGATACAAGGAAGTGGTTGGTTGAGGATGGGTCCAGGGAAGGGAATAACATGTTTACGTGGTGCAAGTGGATTCCGAAAAAGTGTAACATATTTATGTGGAGGGCTAGCATGGATCGAATTCCGACTTTGACCGCGCTTAGAAGGAGGAATATTGTGGTAGGAAAAGGGGGTTGTTATTTTTGTGGTGAAGACACCGAAAGTACGGACCACATTTTCACGGCTTGTAGGATTGCCAACGGGGTTTGGGCCGGAGTCGCGTCCTGGTGTAGAGTTCCTCCTCCATTCTTCTTTTCGATTCAGGATGTACAGAACTTTGTTAACCATATGAGCGGCTCGAAGACTAAGAAATATATAGTGAATGGAGTGTTTATCTTGACGGCTTGGAGGATTTGGAAAGCTCGAAACGAGAAGGCTTTTGCTAGTATTGAGGCGAACGTGGTGCATTTAGTTTCGGATGTCAAGACGTTGGGGTATCTATGGTATAGGAGTCGATTTAAAAATTGTACTCTATATTGGAAAAGGTGGACTAGTTTTTCTTTTGATATGATGCAATTGGTTTTACCGGATATCTCTATCTTGGAGATATCCCGCGTTTGTTTAATGAAGTTCACCTTCAAAAAAAAAAGAAAAAAGAAAAAAGAAAAAAGAAAAAAAGAGCTGGTGAATACATAAGTACACTGAATAATAAATAAACTTTTAAATATTAACAGTAGTTCTCATTATCAATGAATACAACTAGGTTTCTTTTAGTCGCGCGGTGCGGCGATACGGGGCAAATGATAATGTAAAACAAACATTATTTGAAAACGCAACATGTTGTTTAGAAAATCAAACCGTTAGAATCGGTTCAGTTTATCATCATATCATTTTACGATACCAAATAAATAATTTATTTTTTAATATAAATTCGTTTTTAATAAAATTTATACCGGTCGAGGGTAAAAATTAAGTACAACTGCGTACTTAGGTTTTTAGAAAAATTAAATTAACGAAAATAAGTTATTAAAGAAATATCAAATTAATTGATAAAGTAAATATGATTTAAAAAAAGGAAAAAGAATAATTAAAAACAAAATTAAATGATACAAAAAATTTGGTTTTAGAAAAGAAAAAATAAAAATATGTTAAAAGCTAAAAAAAGAAAAAAATTATAATATGTTTAATGTTAAAAGTAAATTTTTTTTTGATATAATAAGATATTAAAAAGCTATATATTATTTTAAATTTAAAATTATTATTTATGGTCCTAAAAAAAAAAAAAATTAAAATATGCTCAATGTTAAAAGTAAATATAAAAAAGATATTAATATAATAAGATATTAAAAAACTATATATTATTTTAAATTTAAAATTACTATTCATGGTCCTTCATAAACAATATATATATATATATATATATATATACAGGGAGAAGATCATGCGAGAACCACCTCTTATTGTGAGAACCGCGAGAACCAATGTGAACACACAAAAAATGCCAAAAAATAGCTAAAAATCACACAAAAATTTGTTTTTTTGAATTTTTTATAAAAAAAATCGCTACTTTTCGAAGCCAAAAAAAAAAAAAAAATTTTTTTTGGCTTCGAAAAGTAGCGATTTTAACCTAAAAAATATTAAAAAAATCAAAAAAAAATTTTTAGATTTTTTTTTTTTTTTAAAGGTTTTTTGGGGGTTTAGTTTTTAGCATTTTAGCTTGGGGGTGGGGGGGGGGGGGGGGGCTTAGGTTTTTGGGGGGTGGGGGAGGGGGGTTTAGGTTTTTTTTTTTGGGGGGGGGGGGGGGGGTGGGGTTAGGTTTTTTTTAGCATTTAGCTTGGGGGGGGGGGGGGGGGGGGGTTAGGTTTTTGGGGGGTGGGGGTTAGGTTTTTTTAGCTATTTTAGGTTGTGTTAACATTGGTTCTCAAGGTTCTCAAAATAAGAGTGGTTCTCGCATGAGCCCCTCCCTATATATATATATATATATATATATATATATATATATATATATATATAGTTTTTAATATATGCTTGAAAATAGCTATATACATCATTAAATAAACTTACAAGAATACTAATCAAGTTTATCTAAACATAGTTCCATAACCAGTAAACACGTAAATAACTTGGAAAGTTAAGAATACTACCGGTAAACTTTTGGCTAAAAGGACAGCGCCTGCAATTTGATGTAAACATAAAGGACAAGACTTGTAATTTACTCTAATATATATTATTTAGTTACAGTTTTCTCAATTATATATATTAGATTAAAATTTTGTTATATTTATTATGAAGCTTGGTTTTATCAAATAATCTTTTAAGTCCAGCTCTACAAGCTATTTTTTTAACGGTCCACAATTTGGTTCTATTCATTTACACCCCATGTAAAAAGAGTCTAAGATGGTATAAACCTCGGCCGATTTAGAAGTAAAAAACTATTCATTTCTTGACTAATAGTTTTATTCTGCTAAAAAGTACGTGCATTAATGTCCTTTACACACTTTATTGACAATCGGTTTTTATTATTAGTACAGGCTAAATATGTAATATAATTTTTCTATACTTATTAATAATTTTTTTTGATACATGTCAAGTTTTGGTGTCTTCTTATCTTATTTTTCAATTTTTCCCTATTAAACAATAATTTAACTAAATATAATTTAGATAAGGATAATAACTTTTTTTATTAAACTTTATATTAATAATCTTCCTATCTTATTTTTCAATTTCTTTTTTCTAGTAAACAATACTTTAATTAAATATAATTTAGATAACGATAATAACTTTTTTTTATCAAACTTTGAATTAATAATAATATATAATTCGTATTTTCTTCTTCTCCATAGGAGATAGAAGAAGTTTTCTTTTTCTTTTTCCTTTGTAGAACCAGGCAAATATATAATTTTTATTCTCATTTAAATTAGATTTTGTTAAGTAATTTTTTGATACTATTATTATTTAATATTTAATAGGATACAAAAATAAAAAATAATATTAAATCACAAACTTCATGGATCTCTCTTAATTATTTATTATTTCTTTTATTTTTTTCACTTATTAATAATAATCTAATATTTCATTAGTTCTACCACGCGTAATACACATGTTTCTAACTTATTAATAAATTAATAAAAAAATAAATTTTAATAAAGTAAACAGCACATCAAATTTATCATTTAAATAAATATCTTGACGACCGTATATATTAATCGATTACATAATATTTATTTAACTCGTGCGATACACGAGGTATTTTAATGATATAACTATATTGTTTATTATATAAAGTTAAATTTATGAACACGGGTTCTAAACTAGTAATAAATATATAAAAATGCACTTTTTCCACACGTGTTGTTATTTTATAATATTTTTTTTTTCGGATGAAGTAAATAAATGGCGCTTAGTTATAGACCATCACAAAGCAGCCCACCCAATAAATGCTTAAAGAGACATCAAACAATCTTACACAGGATAAGCCCATGGACTATTGTTTTCTTCCGACGGCCCATAATAACTGCCTGACTGGTTGGGTCATTGGCTCATTGCCAATTTTATGATTCGAATAAGCTATTTTTTGTTGAATATGGCTTTATGATTCGATTAAGCTATTTTTCTTAAATTTTAGGTCCAACTTCTTTTTTTTTTTTTTTTTTTTTCTTTTTTTTAATGGTGAATTTGGATCATCGACGGACCACTGGAGTATCATCGTGCCACCAGAGGAACAACCCGATCTTATCCATCTCCACTAGGCATAATGCCTATAAAACAATTCAGGAGGAAACTTAATAAATATGGAAAAAACCCCCCTTGTGTGAATCGAATCCAAAACCTATTAGTCCAAAGTCTTATCCCACCCCTAAAATACAACTTCTAACCACGGCTTTAAGAAACAATATATAAAACTGGTCAATGTGGATAGGCCCCTTTGACCAGGAGGTTTTACCAATTCGATAGTTTAATGGGTTGGTTTTACGTTTAAAACCAAATTTTATGATATTTTAATTATTTTGTATTGAAAATTTTAAAGATTGTTCAAGATTATAATATAAACATACTACATATTTTAGAAGGGTGGAGATACAATAGGAAGTTTATTTGGCTAGTAAGGCTAGGAAGTGATCTTAACCATCCATTAAGTTAATCAAGGGCTAAGATTAAATCAGGGAAATTGAAAGGAAGAAAAGAGGCGCGTGAGTTTGTTCAAGGGCATTCTAGTCAATCCAAGCCAATAGTTTCTCTCTCCTCCAATTCCCCCATTTTTTAAACGTTAATAACTCTTTCATACGACATTATTTTTTTTATAAAAATTGCACCAAAAAAACGAGCGTTTTTTTTATCTTTAAAACGAGTATACTATTGGTATATTTAATTTTTTTTTTAAACCCAGTTGTGTAAAACGCAATAGAAAAACCACCAGTTACGTAAAACGCAATAAAAAAAACCTTAAAAATGACATTTTTCTAAAACGCAATGCACAAAAAACACAAAGAAATGACTTATTTGTAAAACGCAATGGCCAGAAAACACAAAGAAATGTCTTATTTCTAAAAGGCAATGGACTGAAAACACATAAAAAGTGTTTTACCTAAAACGCAATGCACAAAAAACACAAAGAAATGTCTTATTTGTAAAACGCAATGGCCAGAAAACACAAAGAAATGTTTTATTTGTAAAACGCAATGGCCAGAAAACACTTAAAAATGTCTCATTTCTAAAACGCAATGACCTAAAAAAACAAAAGAAAGTGTTCTCTGTAAAACGCAATGGACTGAAAACACCTAAAAATGTGTTTTACCTAAAACGCAATGACTAAAGATACTTAAAAATGTGTTTTTTCTAAAACGCAATAGCCAGAAAACACATAAAACTCTCTTATTTTTCTAAAACGCAATGGATACATAAAACTGTTTGTGAACTGTTTGTGAATTGTCTGTGAACTGTCTGAATTGTCTACGAATTACTGTCTTCGAAATGAGCCAATTTCTGGAAAATTAATTTTTCTGATGCGTTTTTAGTACAGCAATTTAATCGAAAAAAAAAAATTCCGAGCTGACCCCAGCCAGGGGCTCTGCCCCTTGGACCCCGCCAGGGACTGCCGCCCCTGGGACCCCGCTACCAGGGGCGCTGCCCCCGGACCCCCGCCAAGATCGTAAAACGCAATGACTAAATTAAAAACCCATATCGTAAAAATGAAATTAAAGAATTTCTTACATGGATCGAAGTGATTTCTTCAACAATTGACGATTTTTGAATGATTGAAACACTTATCAGCGATTGAACCGAACAAATCGAGTGATTATCTTCAAAATCACCAGAAAAAACGAGATTTTGAATGAAATTAAACTGGGTTTTCTTCGAAAAAAGCTGAAGAACACGTTGATCGGGTGGTTGAATCATTGATTGATGACGAAAATCACACTATAATGTAGTGATTATTGAGATAGTAAGTGAAAAAAAGGTTGGAGATGGTGGGTTTTGAAGTAACTGGGGAGAAGAAGGAAGAAGAAATGATGAGATTGACTAAAATACCCTTTCTCTTTATTTTAAAATTTGCCACATGTCATAATCCTATTGTTTCCTATCCTTCCTAACCAAAATTAACTTCCTATTTGATCTTTTCCCTATTTTAGAAATGAATAATACAAAATAATAAAGACTAAATAGGTGGTGTTTAGTTCCAAATTAAACGGTTAAACCGTCAAAATCAAACCGTTACCTGGCGCGTTTAGATCTCACATCGACCGAACTGAATGAGTTGCTTTGATCTGGATAGTTAAGTCGATTTCAAAGGTCTATTAACACTCCTAGTTACTTCACACAGAAATGTTAATTTATAAGTGTTAAAAATTGTATTTAAGAAAATCGTACACATACCACATATCAACAATCTGTTGATCAGTTCTGTTTATACATAATGGAAAACATATAAATAACATATCTTTGATTGCATCAGTACAGGCCAGCAGAGAATCCAGATGGAGACGCAGCAACTGTGTTTGACATGATTGTCAGATTGATCTGGTTCCTCCTTAGGGTGCAATCTAATGATGGTGATGATGAGAAACCGACAAGGGAATCGGTTATGGAGAGGAGGTCGATTGATGTTATGAACTAATAAGGTTGTCTAATTGTCTAACCTTTAAACCCCTACATTAGTCTCCTTATATATGCACCCAGGAGGAAACCCTAATTAGTTAATAAGGGTAATTAGGCCCATCAACAATTACCAACTAATTATTTAATAGGATTGTTATATATTTTGATCCATATAATGTAAATGATTATAATTGCTACTAGATTAAATATAAAATAAATATATTTAATCTTACATTCTCCCACTTAGCCGAGTAATCATTTACTATGAGTATTAGATAAGCCTGATCAGGAGTTAATACTCATTTTAGCCTTAAACAAGTACTATAGCAGAGAAATACAGCCGTTGAATCATTATGCGACTCAGGACCCCCATTAATCATACTATAGCCTTAATTTAAAACCTAATCGTCATGATCAAAATATGCATAAGCCCTTTGTTTGATTTGTAACTTTATTTGTCTATATGCCATTATGTCGACTTGACATATTCTTAGAGACATACAAAATCAAACTAATGAGGAAAATTAACTAATACTTTGTCATTCATAGTACGATATGCAATTGCGCATGGCCATTAATTTATACCCGTCTATGAGCTCTCTTAATAAGACTTATGGGTAATAGCCCTTCAGTTATAGGATCCTTAAGCATATCATGAATGTATTCGATACAAAACTTAGTTTCCTCAATTCGTTCATAAACGAAAAATTAATTGCGTATCGAAATTTAATGCAGCACCTCTTGAACTGTTACTGTTCAAGGAGTCATGGTAGCTGACTTTATCACACTAAGTCTTCAAAACGTTAATTATATGGAGTTAATAAACTTATGAGTCCACTGATAAATTTCCAACAACATTTAGTGACTATATTATGTCGTTATAACTTAGGTTGTTAATATCAGTGCATTATGACTCCTCCATGAGATAGGTTTTGTCTGCTGACATAAAGATATACCCGAAATTACATTTTGTCATCTTTGAATATCTCAAAGTTAGAGTAATAAACCGGTTTTAATTCTCACTTCTTCTTCAAATTATAGCTTCTCGTTTCTTTTAAAGATATTGTAATATTCCATTAGATGCTTCACATTAATCTAGACATATCTAGTGTGTTGCAATGTGAGTAATATCTAAACGAGTATAGACTTAAACTTACATAAGGCTTCCAATTAATGAAGCGTAAAAATAATCTCATTTACCATATTATCCTCTGAAGGAGAGCAATATTGATTGTTACATATGTAAGGACCCATTTAATGTTAAACTTATGGAACAGAACTAATATCCCATTGGGTCTATCTCAGTATGTTATGAAATCAATCACGTAAGAGATATCTCTGAGATTTATTATATCAAAGTTTGTGTTAACAATGCTTTGACTCATGTAACATATACTTGTCAAAAGAATGTCATCTATATAGACAAGTTTATTTTAGTTGCTCCCACTCATCTTGAGGTAGGTACATTAATCCACTTGATTCTTGATGAAAATAATTACGTTAGCTTTTCATCACATTATGATGTTTGCATTAACCCATACATGGATTTTATTGGCTTACAAATAAAGTGTTCTTTAACCTTCAGTATAGAACTTTCAGGTTGTTTTATGAACATGTAAATATGTCAGCCATTTGTTAAGGAAAATTGTTTTTAATGTTCATCTAATGTAGCTTTAAACTATTATAAGCTACTAGAACAGTGATGATCCTCAAAGAAATCTTTGATAATTTATCTCTTTCTAAGTATAACCTTTGACAATCAATCATGCCTCTTTGTGTCTTAACGCTTATATTAGGATTTGATTTAGTTATGAACACTCTTAGGTAATTCAATAAAATCCCAAACGTTATACGAACACATAAAATCAGTTTTACTAGAAAACTATTTTATTCCATTTAGAAGATTGATTGACACTAATGCCTTAATTTGAAGAGATAGGATCGGTAAACTTTTCCAAAGTCCATTTCAACTTCATTAGGGAGGTTATGTAATCATCAAAGTTAGTAGGCTTTTAAACCTAGATGACCTCCTGAGTTGAAGATTGGGTTCATTAGAAGTTTCAGTTTTATGGATTAGCTCTTGGTTAGGTTGCTATCATTTTCATTCTAAGTTTGTAAGAGTTGGTGCAGTATGGTGTACAAGAGGTGTAATCGGAGTTAAATTCAGAGTGAAATTTAATGACACTCTTCCCCCCGCCTCTTGTATTCCTTACAAGTCATGATAAGGACCTTGACTGCTCCCACTGACCTTAGAAAACTTTAGGAACTCAGCATGCTTAGGGTCAATATTTAACGACCAACAAATTCTAATAGAGAAAACAAATTAATGACGTTAGTCGTGATTTCTCTTGTTGAGGATTATGCTAGTTTAGGTAAGAAATCTAAGTGTGCCCACAATTAAGCAACAATGAAACTTTTGTAAGAGTAGCATTAGATTTTAAGGAGACAAGTTATGATAGAACAGTGTCAAGATGGAGCAGTGTCATGTACAAGAGGTGTAAATTTAGGTAATGTAAAATTTTCACTACCCACCTCTTGCAACTATTGCAAGTTATTATTAAGACGCTTAATGCTCCCACTGATCTTTAATCTCTAGAATGCTACAAGAGAAGTTTCAATGAGCTACGTGACGTGGGAACCTATCACATATACATTAGACTTTATTTGATTTCTTTAATGTCCAGATATCATAAGAAACTTTAGGGACATATTTAATAGAAATCTTATTAAGTACACACATGAATAGATTTTTTCTAAGAACGTGGGCCATATGTGACAAAATTTAGATACAAGTTGATAGTCTTTTAAATGATAAATGAATTATGTCTGAATATTCCATTTGGAATAAGTTCCACAAATATCAATGAATGACTTATGATGGACCCATACTTATTCCTTAAGCCAAGTAATATTTAGGGCTTTAACGTCATGATTTAAAATCACTTAGAATGAGATTAGTTGAATAATCATCCTCATTAACCATGTCATGATTTCTCATGAATTTTGGTTATAATGGATGAAATTTATAAGTCTCATTTTCCTTTTGTCAAATTCTCATTTACATGATGACAAAAGTTGTGAAAAATGTAAGGTATCATCTAGTTTTATCTTAGTAATGTTTTAATCCAGATATTTAGAACAAATAAGATGAGAGTTTAAGATAAGTGTGTGACTTTATGTTGACTATGCAAACCTCACAACCTTCATAACATTGCTTAATTATGATACTATATTCTGATTAATCTTCAGAATATATAAGGTATCGAAAAGCGTTGTTAGAAGACTGCTTATTATGGTTCTTATAGTCTTAACATTTAATTTTGTCACTAACTCTCATGTTAGTTATTTGTTGACTTCTGGTAAGGAAACCTATGGAACTAGAGTCAACTAATCATGTGTTAATTGGAATATTAAAATTAGCAGACTTAAATATCATTAGTAAGTGACTATCTAATTAATTTATCCAACTGTTCTCTAGAATAATGGATAGTCTCGTTGCTTATGTCTAGTCTAATGGCATAATTATGCACTGAGATTTTCCCTTGAAGAACCTTAAAGTTGAAATTAGCACTTGTAATTTGCCTATGGACCTTAGAACAATCCTCTTTTAAAGTTTTAAATGGTTCTAAGGTGAGTAACAACTTATTTTCCAGCTTCGAACATTTATTTCTTTGTACATATGTTGCTTATCAACACACTCATTGTACTTTGGTACTTTTGAGTGTTATAGTTGATTTATAAGGCATCAAATTGTACAAGTGAAAATCTTAGTATGTAATGTACTGGAAAAATGTACTTATTTCCATGCGTAAGCCCTTTACTTTATGGGTCATGGTATTGTACATTATTATGTATTCACATATACTACTTAGCTTATAGTTTAGAATTTTAAATGAAGGCATGCATATTAGGAATTCTTGTGATTATTCCATATATAATAGATTAGTCTTAGGAAAGACTTAATCTGGAATAACTTTAGTGATAGCAATTATGTTAGAGAGTTCTTGATTATCATAAGAGACATCATGTTCGATTTATCCTATTCATCATGCTCTAATTTTCTTCTGTAGTACTTATATCAGAAGAGAGCAATAGGATTATCGTGTCTTAAGAGATTATCAATGATTTAATTTAAGAGCTAATTCTTATAGAAACTTTAAATAAAGCAAAACATTTTAGGCTTAAGAATTAGAGTGGATGAGATATATATAGAAGAAAATTATAGTGAGTAAAAATTATGGGTACTAAGAATAAGGCAGACGAAATGATCATAAAAATTAATTAAGGATCATTAATATAAGGATCATTGTGTGAAGAGGTTGTGATATGTCTATTACTAACATCAAAATAATAGACTATTTAAAGTTCTACTTAAACGAAGACAAATCAGCTTTGGCCAGAAGTGTAATCATTTAAGCATGTGTGCAAAGTGGTTGTAACAAATCAGCTTTGGCCAGAAATTGAGACAATCACTTTAGTTATGCACTTGTTAAGTATGCCATCTATGAAGGAATTAAATTAGCTTTGGCCAGATATTAAGACATTCATGTTTATGATGCACACTTAACATAGCTTTCGTAATACTTGGATGATAAGTAGATGTATCAAGTCAGCTTTGGCCAGAAATGATACATCAGAAGCTCATTCAAGTAAAGCCATTTTGGTTTTGTAAACCATTATTTGATCCTTATTAATTAACTAAGTAATTACAAAAACCAATTATTTAGTAGTAAACCACCTGTTAGCGCGGATCGAACTCCGCGGTGAGTTCGCTGGGGGTTGCAGGGGGACAGCGTGCCCCCGCACGGGGTTCGGGGCGGAGCCCCGAGCTAAAATTTAGTTCACATTAACTGCTCAATAAAGTAACAGGATTTCGAATAAGTCTTGAAATTTTATGAACACTCATGATTTCAGATGAATCATGAATGTCTTGGATTCATCCGAGATTATGATTTCGAATCATTTCGGACTATCCGAAATGGACCATTTCGAATGATCTCGGATGTGTCCAAGACGCCTAAGTCGAGTCATTTCGGATGATTTCGAATACATTTCAGATGATTTCGGATGATGATGCTTAGTCCGAGATTCATCCGAAATAGTGATGCTTAGTCCGAAATGATCCGTGATGCTAAGTCCGAAATGTTCAAGCAGTTATTGATCCGTGATGGACGAGCATAAGTTCATCCATAATGATCAGTCCTTGATGATTTCGGATTCATCCGAGATGTGTTCTTCAAGCCACAAAAATCCTTAATTTAAGCAGTTATTAATTGATAAGGTTCAAAATCTAAAATCTTAGGGATTATGGGATTAAGTTTCTGTTTAGATATTAATTATATTTATCTGTTTATTTCGAAAATTATATCCATTAATAATAATAACAGATTTCGAAAAATTTAAGTAGATAAAATGGATCAAACAGAAACAAAAACACCCAATAATCCGAATTCATTCCAAAACTAAGGGAATTTTCGAATTTTCTGATGAACAAGTGATGAACCCTAAAAAAATAAACATTCAAACATTCATCCGAAATCTGGAAATTTTATAACACATTTTAAGCATATCGATTTCGGAACAGTAAAAAAAATTTAATGAACTTTCATCCGTAATGCATCCGTAATAATGAAACCCCAGATCCGTAATGATCCGAAATGATCCGTAATGATCCGAGATGCATTCGAGATGACGAAACCCAGATCCGTAATCATCCGTAACCATCCGTAATGATCCGTAATGATGATTTCGGATGGCAAAACGGGATTTTATTAAGGTTTTCAAAACTGTTTTCCAGTTTTATTCCAGATTTATGGATACAAAACAGAACCGACTAATCAACATATGCTCTGATACCACATGTTGATTCAGTTCTGTTTAATCATAATGGAAAACATATAAATAACATATCTTTGATTGCATCAGTACAGGCCAGCAGAGAATCCAGATGGAGACGCAGCAACTGTGTTTGACATGATTGTCAGATTGATCTGGTTCCTCCTTAGGGTGCAATCTAATGATGGTGATGATGAGAAACCGACAAGGGAATCGGTTATGGAGAGGAGGTCGATTGATGTTATGAACTAATAAGGTTGTCTAATTGTCTAACCTTTAAACCCCTACATTAGTCTCCTTATATATGCACCCAGGAGGAAACCCTAATTAGTTAATAAGGGTAATTAGGCCCATCAACAATTACCAACTAATTATTTAATAGGATTGTTATATATTTTGATCCATATAATGTAAATGATTATAATGGCTACTAGATTAAATATAAAATAAATATATTTAATCTTACACAATCTTCACACATTCATCCCGTGGATTGTTGTTCTTTTAATTGACGACGTATGCCTTGTTGGTACGGGTGTTCATGGTTAGATTTGAGACCGTGAAATTGTTCACATCGGTAATCTGTTTGATTTTGTGGTCGGTTTCCTTTTAAACTTTTGGCGGTGGGTTTCAATAAATTCAAGCTATAGTGAATGATTTGGTTCACCGGACCGGACCATATTAATATAGTTTATACAATAATACAAATGAATTTAAAGAAATGATTTAGCATTTTAATTAAAATTCACGAGTTATGTGATGATGTGAACTAAGGGCATGTTTGGTTCACATGAATCAATAGGATTTTAAGGGAATTTGAATTCCATTACTTTGTGTGTTTGGTTGGACAATTTAGTTGTAGGGAATTGGGTTTTAATTCCAACAAAATCCATTGTTTAATGGAATTCAGATTCCTTCTAAATTTCATAGGAAAGTTTCGTTACACCCTGACTTTTGCGGAAACGTATGTGTGTGACTTGATCAGTTTCATTGCATTCGATCATAACAAACAACTACATGCATAAAATTAAGAGATGTTCATCCATACATAGTTTTTTTTAACAATACCAACACGAGTATCAAGTTAAGATTACAATCCAACATAAGTTTTAAAGTTCCATAAAAGGACTTGTTCTAACAGAAGTTAAACTTCACGCGGCTTTGCGTTCTATATCTCATCAAAGATGGGATATACAAACCAAACCCTCCAAAAATATGGATGACATCTAGACTTGAAAACCCATAAACTTGTAGATATTGTCGCACCAAGATCCCTTCATCTTCCTGAAATACATTTAAGTTGAAAAATGAACAAAAGTTGAGCTAGTTCATGCGTTTTATGTGTATGCGCAACAAATGAGTCTCAAAAACATTTAAACGATTAGTTGTAAGTAGGTATGTAAAGTGTCTATGAACAGATCATTAATGTTTTGCAAAGACATTAATAAATGTGACGACATAGGAAGTACTCAACCCGAGTAGACGATTTTTGGTGTCAAATCACCTCGACCGGGACACAACAACACTCTAAGTGGTCAACCATGGACCGTGAGTGGGGCTCGCCCATACCCATTAGATGTAACCTTTGTTTCGTGGTCCTTAAAATGATTAATGGCACTTCAATTTAAGCCTATGCTCACATGATCTAATAGTTCATTCCTTAGCTAAATCATACCCAAGTTGACATGTATTTCACCTCCGAAAGTTATAAATCCGAAAACAATTAAGAGAAAAGGGGGACATGAACTCACTAGTTTGCGTCAGCTGTCTCGTGTACTCAAAGTTCCTCTTCACAGGTTGTACCACTACCTACACACGTGCTATGTTTTATTAGACGTTTAGGTCGTGTAACGACTCTTAGCCTTAGTTATCTATTAAGACTTATTTTGGAATTTTTGGTATACTTTGAGTTACACGCTTGGTTTATGTTGTATATATAATTATATAATTCCAAATTATATAAATATTAGTTAAAATAAGGATATTTTAACTTTAATTATTTTCATACAATTATTTGGAATATTGTTAAAAATAATATATTTTTAACTTGTTTGTCATACGTTTCATACTTATGTATTTCCAAGTATATTCCCCTAATATTGTTCTTTTATAGTTTAAGTACATTTGAAAAAAAATATAATAAAAAAAAAGATATATTTGTATTTCAAGTATGTTATTTTGTATTCTCATACTTGTGTATAATACTTGTATATGGGTATTTTACCAAGTGTTGGTAGTGTATGCCGGTATGTATTTATACGTATAGGAATACGTATTTTCTTGTATTTATCAAGTATTTTATACTTAATTTACATTTAATTTTCCGGAATATTATTTTTGTATAATTAAAAATCACCAACTTTATATTCTTAAAATATATATATTTTAAGAGAATTTTATAGAAAAATATCTATAAATTTTATTTGGTAAAAATATGTATACTTTCACATATATCTTAAAAATAATATATTTTTAAGATTAAAGTTAGAAAAATATATATTTTTAGTTTTCACCAAAATAATATATTTTTGAGTTGTTTATGAAAATATATATTTTCCTCCACTTCAAAAATAATATATTTCCAATTTGACAAAATATGATATATTTTAAAATAGTTGTAAAAATCTATACTTTACGTTTCTTCGGTTTCAAAAATACCGTTTACCACATTTTTCAAGATATGAATTTATTTCCGGAATATATATATATATATAGGGAGGGGCTCATGCGAGAACCACCCTTATTGTGAGAACCTTGAGAACCAATGTGAACACAACCTAAAATAGCTAAAAAAACCTAACCCCCACCCCCAAAAAAAACCTAAACCCCCCACCCACCCCCCCCCTGCCAAAAAAAAACCTAACCCCCCCAAGCTAAATGCTAAAAAAAACCTAACCCCCCCCCCCCCAAAAAAAAACCTAAACCCCCCCACCCCCCCAAGCTAAAATGCTAAAAACTAAACCTCCAAAAAACCTAAAAAAATCTAAAAAAAAATTTAAAAATAAAAAATAAATCTAAATTTTTTTTTTTGAATTTTTTAATATTTTTTATGTTAAAATCGCTACTTTTAGAAGCAAAAAAAAAAATTTAAAAAAAAAAATTAAAAAAAAAAAAATTAAATTTTGTTTTTTGCTTCGAAAAGTAGCGATTTTTTTTATAAAAAATATTAAAAAATTCAAAAAAAATTTAATTTTGTGTGATTTTTAACTATTTTTAGGCATTTTTGGTGTGTTCACATTGGTTCTCGCGGTTCTCACAATAAGAGGTGGTTCTCGCATGATCTTCTCCCTATATATATATATATATATATATAGTAGGGATCCTATGGAAAGTGTGTTTTTCATAAAAAGTGTAAAAAGTCATAAAAACACCTAAAACTCATAAATAATAGAATGAAGATTACTAAAACACCATATTCAAACTCTAATAGTCCATAAAAACTTCAAACACACAATCGTAGAACTATGAATTTAAAACACAAAAGGCTAAACAACATAAAACACAATAATATTTGTCATTCCATAATCAGAGCTTTAACATCTAAAACACAAAACAAAACCCACATACATGATGTTTTAGTAATCTTCATTATGTTATTTGTGGGTTTTTGGTGTGTTTTATGGTTATCATTATGGTGGTTTATGACTTTTTACACTTTTTAGGAAATTTGGTCTTTCTAGCCAACTCCTAGCCAATATATATATATATATATATATTCCAAAGTGTCCGTTGTCCGAATCGTCCAATATTTGGGTATAGGTTATAAATTTATTTTATTGTGATTTTTGTAATATTTCATTTTACAATTTTTAGTATTTTGGTGTGATATATTATTTTCATGGTTCCTAATTTTTAGTATAACTAATACAAACAATATACACGTAACACATAATTTTTGTGACTTTTAAATATATATTTTCCAAAATATATACTTAGTCATTTTTATTATTAAAAATCAACCTCTAATACTTGTAATTTTTATAACAAAAATTATGGCAAAGTTTATACTTAAAACCATGATAAAAAATTACTTGTAAACACTTGTTTAAAAATATTTTTCTAAGTGTTGAATTTTTACAAAAATTTTGCCTTAGTTTCCCTTGAAAATGGAGGTTCCCATGCTTATTAGCCTATCATTTTCTTTTCAAAAATTCATCATCAATCATCAACAATTATCCTACAACTTACCATAAGCCATATCATGCACTTCTACAAGATGGTATGAACTTGAAGTTTTATAAATTTTTGTAGTATTTTACCATGGTGTTTAACATGGTTTAACAATACTAAAAACATGATTTTTATTTCATAAGGTTCATTTTTACAAGGTTTCATTCTTTACAACTTGTGACACACTTTTATAAAAATTCATCTTCTTGAATTTTTCATCTTTTCCATACATCAAGTGTTCCATTTAACACTTAAAACATGTTTACTTTCTTTCAAAAACCAAGTCATGTTAAATCTTGAAGTAAACTTTATTTTCTTGAAATTTTTATCTTTGAAATCTTATATTTTTAAGACTTACAACTTGTAGGAATCATCATCCTACACAAAATCAAGTTCATCTTCAAGTTCACACTTAACATAAAGGATGATCAACCTAGATCTTTCAAGATTCATCCTCATACTTGCTATATCATGTTTTAAATCATCATCTAGCAAGCTTCTATGTGGTGATCTACACTATACATTCAAGAAATCAACAAACAAGTTCATCACATACACTTAAACAACTTAGATCTTCATGATTTCAAGCTTTATGTTTATGTTTATGTTCTTGTTTTGGTGTGATTCTTTAAATCTTTAGTTACTACATACTTTAACCACTAAAATCAAGTGTAAAAACAAGATCAAGAGAGCTTACTACTAGCACAAGGGCTAGGGAAGAACAAGATGCAAGATGAAAAAGAAAATAGGTGGGTAATAGCTCCACAAGATGGTCCTTCAAGTCTCCTTGCTTGCAACCTCCCTAAGTATGCTTGATACACCTTCGATCACCCTTAGATTGCTTGGAAATGAATTGAAAAATGAAGAAGAAGAGAAGGGGTGTTTGGCCGTGAGCTATGTAGAGGAGAAGAGAGAGTTTTGTTGAGTGTTTGAATGTGAAGGAGATAAGGATTAAAGACTAATGGTTTTATAAACTTTCTCTCCAACATAACATTACACAATGGTTCACATGTTCAATATCTTCCCGACATTTGTAACACCCCGAAAACGGGCTTAGTAATCAAACATCGTTAATAGTGATGAACGGGTAAAATACCATTAGTGGTAAAATTTAATCCGGTAAATATTAGGACTTAAATAAATAAACCTAATATTAATTAAAAAGGGAAATAAATACTTTGAGAAAACGAAGTATATAAAAAGCCCAAATTAACGGGACTTAAAACATAACGGGTTATAACTTCCCGAACCCGTTAAAGTAACTAGGAATAATTAACCTAGTTAGTAGCATGTGATTAAGTGACTAAAGGTGAGTTATAGCTTCATTTGATCAAAATAAAACATGAAGGACTAATATTGCCAAGTGGGAAACTTGTTTTATTAAAACAAAAGTTTAACACCAAAACACACACTTAAAGTGTGTGTTCTGGTCGAGATATCCACAGGAGCCAAGAACTCTTGAGCTCAAAAACCCTAACAAGCCAAAATCAAGAAACTGGAAGGGCAAATCAAACCCAAATCGAAATCCAAGCATAGATTAGTGATCACCGCAGTAAAGGGATCAAAAGGTATGTAAAATTTCATGGTTTGGTTCCATCTTAAATTTTAAATGAACTTGTGAGATTCGAATCTGAGCTTGCATGTTCGTTGTTTGGATGAAATTAGGGATGCAACTATGTCTAGGAGTAAACCCTAGTCATTTAATTGTTAAATTGATGTTCATGGTTGTGAATTCATGATCATACACTCATGTGTCAAGTGGGTTTTGTAGAATTATGCTAAAGACTAGGATTATCTTTGTTAACCTAGTGTATTTGAGCTTCATGAAGAAAATCCAGAATTTTTGATATAAAAAAAAAATTGACATGAACATGTGACATGATGCTTAAATCTTGGCTAAATAGTTAGTCAATAACTTGATTGTGAATTATGTGAAATCATGCTCAATAGGTGTTTGATATAATGCCTAAGAGAAAATAAATGTTGAAAAAATTCGGACTAAAAAACGCATATTTGATTTGAGTGGCAAATTGTGCGTAAGACTTATAAAAAGGGTTCTAAACGGTTTGTGAATTGAACTCTTTAGGTGAGGAATCCGGATCGTCAAGTGGACAAGCCGGTGGAAATACGCGGTTGAAAAGGATGCTTAAAAGGTACGTAATTACGATTCCGTTACGTTATGCTTGATTTCGTATGCTCGCTAGTAGACTTTAAATTAGCTTAATACATGAAATTGGCATTTAGTTGAAGTGACGAAGATCACTAGGTAAATAAACGGGTCAAAAGGTGAAATTATCACCCTTTGACAATATCGACTAATGGTTTGTCGAGCTACATGATTATAGGAATAAATATCAAATGGATACGCACATCGCTATTGCTTAACGGCTACTAAGTCAAGGTATTGCAACGGGTCAATATATTGATCCGAGCCAGGTATGTATAATGATTCAACTCATCATGTAGAACTTGAGATTCTATAAGAGTTAGATAAGATTAAAATATAGTTATTCGGTTATCTTTTAGGTAAACCGAATAAATTGAGTTATGATTATGGTGTTTTAGAAGCACATGGGTTTATAAATAAGATTATAGTTAAAAGGTTGGATTTTGGGTCAAACAAGTAATTAAAAGTTTCTTTGTAGTAAAAGAAGGATAAAAATTTACCAAATTGCCCTTGTAAGCTAATTCGAATGAACGACCCTTGCAAGAGGTTCGAAAACGAGTTTTATGAGTAAATAAATGCTTAGAATAAGAAAAGATAGTAAAAGATGTAAATTCTTGGGTCGAATGACTTTATATAAGTCTTTGCCGTAAAAAGGTAATCCGAGGGGTAAAATTTGGAACATGTAGATATCCACATTAAATCCAACACATATATAGTTGTGGTGGGAGGTCATTTGATAAGAAATGTGGACATATGTATTTAGAAACGAATGAAAGCGATTGGTGCTTAAAATATGCTTAAATACCCTTAACGGGTCAAAATAAGCATATGAGTGAAAATGGGATTAAGAAGGTATATGAACCTGTAATTGGAACCTAATATGTTAAACATCATTGGATTTAATAGGTTTATGAGAAATAAGGGTCAAACAAACTTGTTTGTTGGATAAAAATCGAACGGGTCAAAATTTGGTAAAAAGGGTAATAAGCCTAAGACTTAAAAGTTTTAAATTTTTGTTAATCCGGATGTTGGATTTTAAATCCATATGATGGAGAATCAAATTACAAACATGTAGGAAGAAACGGTAGGTCAAACGGACAAGCGGATTGAAAGATACGAAAGTTTTCGTGTCAAAAACGGCAAAATGGAAGAATATGATACAGGGGCCACCGTAACTTACGGTGACCACCGTAAGTTACGGTGGGGCTAAAACCTTTACGCCAGTTCTCTACTGACTTACGGTGGAAAAATATCAAAACAGGGGCTACGTAAATTACGGTATCCACCGTAATTTACGGTGGACCCTGTACAAAAATATATTTTTAATCATTTTTGTTTCCCGGGCTCGTTTAGATACGTTTTAAACCCCGTATGACTAAAGCATTTCATGTTTATGAAATGTAGGTACTCTTTGGATGCCGGAAGACGATCAAGCTCACCGAAGAACCGAACACGATAAAGATACATGCTTCCGCACATTGCATCGTCATAAATTTTAAACGACGAATCTGATCACGTTATGTCGAATAACTTTTGATTTGCGAAATTTTTTTAATAAATCCATATTTTTATAGTATGCGTAGTCTTAACTACACATCTAATTGTTGGTATTTACATGTAAAACCGTTAAATAGAAATTAGGGTGTTACAACATTTCAAATAAAATAATCAAGATAACGTTGGGGTGTGGGACCCTCTTTATAACCGTCCATGAGGGGGGGGGGGGTGGGTCTTGGTTTGGTTTCAACTATTAGTTAGGTGATTAGTTAAGGTTTACGTGATATAGTTAAAGGTTTAAAATTTGTTTAGAGGTTTTGAGGTGTAGCATGGCGTTTATTGGTAATAACTGGCTTCATGATGTTGAAACAATGCTTCTAGTTTAATTTTGGTGTTTCGGGTAGTGTCCGGTTATTCGTTAGGTTACCGGTTTGTTAAGGTGCTAAATTGCGTAGTTTAGTGTGTTATGAGATACCGTTTATGACATTTTTCATTCCTGACACTTACAAGTTATTCTGGACAATTAAACCTTATTTCTGCATTATATTTTGATGTTAAATTGCTGGATTTTGCTGAATTTTACAGAATTCTGCATTTAGAGTGTGTTTCGGGCACTTTTTGGTGTTTAATCGTCACTCGGTAGCCAGTTTTATAACCCATACTTTCCTACATGAAATTCTAGCATAAACTTTGGTTCCGGGACTCATTCTGTGTCCTAACATGATGTCTGTCTGAGTACTGAACTCCCGTCAGTACTTCTAGTTTATCTGATAAATGTGCTAGTTTCTTCTGTGCACTAATTGAACTGTTTCAAGTTGCATTTGATAGTCATAAGTAACATACAACATGCAATGTAATTGTGGGTTCGTTGAAAGTAAATCATGAAATCATTCACATCATAAATTCAGCATACACAACCATATGTTACAAGTTACTGTTCACATTGTACGGATATTACATGGAAAAGTGCCAGTTGTCACATTCTCCCGCCGTTAAAAGAATTTCGTCCCGAAATTCAAGCTGCGTTATCGGTTGCAGGGGAGTTGTGAAACAAATGCGGATACTTAGACTTGATTTGGTCTTCACGTTCCCATATAAACTCTGGGCCATGACGTGAATCCCAACGGACCTTGACGAGTTTAATACGACTTCTCCATGTAACTTCAATAGGTTCTTCAGTAAATTGGAGTTTATCGTTGACGTGAATCTTGTTTGCGGGAATGACGACTGTTTCTTGAGTAGGACTCTTCTTGAGATTAGACACGTGAAACGTTTCATGGACACTGCTAAGTTCTTCTGGAAGCTTCAGCTTGTATGCAACGGTTCCAATTTTCTCCAGAATTTGGAAAGGACCAATGTAACGCGGGTTCCACTTTCCACGTTTACCAAACCGTACCACGCCTTTCCAAGGCGAGACTTTCAACTATATCATATCTCCCACTTCAAATTCCAAGGGTTTTCCGCCGCTTGTTGGCGTAACTCTTCTGTCTATCAAGTGCTGACTTGATACGATCACATATCTGAGCAATCTTGTCTATAGTTTCCTGAACCAACCTTGGACCAATAAGCTGTTTATCTCCGGTCTCCGCCCAACACAACTGGGACCGACACTTACGTCCATATAAAGATTCAAACAGGGCGGCCTGAATGCTGGTGTGATAATTATTATTGTAGGAAAACTCCACTAAAGGCAAGTGAGTATCCCAACTTACACCAAAGTCCATCACACAACTGTGGAAGGCAGTACTAAAGGCTTGTGTGATGGACTTTGGTGGAAGTTGGGATACTCACTCCGTCTAAGGGTGAAAGGCAGTACTAAGGTTCAACTGTGATCCAAAAGCCTTCTGAAACGTCTACCAAATCCTTGACACAAAACAACTATCTCGGACGGATATGATGGAAACAGGCACTCCATGACGTGCCACAATCTCCTTGAGATAAATTTCTGCCAACTTCTTTGTGCTATCTTTCTCACTGATTGGTAAGAAATGCGCTGACTTTGTGAGCCGATCAACAATTTTCCAAATCATATCATGACCTCTTTGGGTTCTTGGTAGCTTGGTAATGAAATCCATCGATATCTGTTCCCACTTCCATACGGGAATCTCAGGTTGTTGTAGCAGCCCTGATGGTTTCTGGTACTCCGCCTTGACTTTGGCACAGGTAAGGCAGTTACTCACATATGTAGCGATGTCGGCTTTCATCTTGGGCCACCAATAATAGTCCTTCAAGTCTTGGTACATCTCTTTGGATCCAGGATGGATAGAGTACCTTGACTTGTGAGCTTCATCCAAAATAAGTGCGCGTAGATCGCCGAAGAATGGTACCCAAATTCGTTCCATGAAGTACAATGTTCCATCTTCCCTTGGCAACAATTGCGCTTCCATTCCACGTAATGCTTCGGCTCATAGGTTATCTGGCTTAAGGCTTCTTGCTGAGCTTCACGAATCAGAGTAGTGAGATCAGTTTGTATGGTCATCTCTAGGGCTCGCACCCTTAGGGGTTTTGCGCGCTCCTTGCGGCTCAAGGCGTCTGCTACAATATTCGCCTTGCCCGGGTGATACTTGATCTCACAATCGTAATCATTCAACAGCTCGACCCATCTTCGCTGTCTCATGTTCAAATCCTTCTGATCGAAAATGTGTTGCAAACTCTTGTGGTCAGTAAAAATCTTGCAGCGGGTACCATACAAGTAATGACGCCAAATCTTCAACGCGAATATCACCGCACCCAGTTCAAGGTCGTGCATTGTATAGTTCTTATCAACATGACGCGTACGCGATGACTTTGTCCCGTTGCATCAGCAGGCAACCAAGACCTTGTCGAGAAGCATCACAATAGACCACAAAACCATCGGTACCGTCAGGTAAGGACAAGATAGGCACGTCACAAAGCTTATCCTTCAACGTCTGAAAAACTGTTTCTTGTGCTTCACCCCAATCGAATCTCTTATCCTTCTGGGTTAAGGTTGTTAACGGTTGAGCAATACTCGAAAAATTCTCTATGAATCGTCTGTAATAACCCGCTAATCCCAGAAATTCTCGTATCTCAGTGGGCGTCTTTGGGGCTTCCCAGTTTTTGATCGCTTCAATCTTGGTAAGGTCGACATGAATTCCATTCTCATTCACCACGTGACCTAAGAATTGCACCTCACCAATCCAAAATTCGCACTTCGATAGCTTCGCATACAGTTGTTCTTTCTTCAAAAGTTCCAAGATAGCTCGCGTATGTTGCTCATGTTCTTCCTTGGTTCACGAGTATATGAGGATGTCGTCAATAAACACAATCACAAACTTATCCAGATACGACTTACACACCCGATTCATGAGGTCCATGAATACCGTCGGTGCGTTTGTTAAGCCAAACGGCGTGACAAGGAATTCGTAATGTCCATAGCGAGTCCTAAAGGCCGTTTTAGGTATAATTTTTTCTTGTATTCACAGTTGATGATATCCCGATCTCAAGTCGATCTTGGAGTAGTAGCTAGAACCTTGCAATTGGTCGAACAAGTTGTCAATCCTCGGCAAGGGATACTGATTCTTGATGGTTAACTTGTTTAACTCCCTATAGTCTATACACATACGGAAACTGCCATCCTTCTTCTTAACGAACAGCACTGGAGCTCCCCAGGGTGAGAAGCTCGGCCTGATAAAACCCTTGTCTAGCAGCTCTTGCAATTGAGTTGAAGGCTCTGGTGCCACTCCAGGCACTAGATCTATCCAGAACTCTACTTGTCATTGTGGAGGTAGCCCAGGCAAGTCTTCGGGAAAGACTTCTGGGAATTCCTTCACAACAGGAATGTCTTCTAGCTTTGGCTCCTGTGTCTCCTTGTCCATGACGTGTGCAAGGAAAGCTATGCAGCCTTTTCGGAGGCACTCCTGCGCTCTGATGATCCATGTGGGATGTCACAATCTATCGCCTTATGGGGGCCCAGCGTCCTCGCATGAAGGCCGTGTACTATAAGTGTTTCATCATTCGCAAGAGGGATGCGGATGATTTTCTCATGACAAACCACCTTAGCCAGGTTATTGGTCAACCAATCCATTCTGACAACTACATCAAAACTACTTAACCAACCGGTAGATGATCGATAGAGAACTTTTGCTCCTCAAGTCCAAGTGTACAACCCTTAGTAACTTTATTCTCTTCGACTAATTTCCCATTTGCCAACTCGATAGAATATGGGGTGTCTAGTTTACTCGTTTCTAAGCTAAGTATATCCCTCAGTTCTATAGATTCAAAACTAAAGTCGGCGCCAGTATCAAATAGAATGGATACAAAGTGTTGATTTATAGAGAACGTACCCGTAACTACGTCCGGGTCCTGGCGTGCCTTGCGTGTTCCTATAGTGAAAAAGCTCCCCCGAACTTGATTTTTCTTCGGGCAGTCCTTCCGATAATGTCCTTTGTCGCCACATCCGTAGCAACGTTTCTAGCATGTCTCCTTGGTATGCCCGGTCTTGCCACAATTATCACATCTATCGGTATTGCACGGACCCGTATGATGATAACCACACCTACCACACTTTGGTAGTTTTCCCTGGTAGCGTTTACCACCTGTTTTAGTCGTGGCATCGAATGCCTTGACTTTCTTTGTTGCAGTGGTTCCCTCATGTTTGTTACTTGATTTAGAGCCTTGCTTGTCATGCGTATACTTTCTTTTTTTTTCCATCCGAAGAAGACTCCACATGTGTCTTCTTCTTCACTGGACTTTTATTCGGTTTCTCCATCGCCACCTCGTCCTCGGCAGGACTTAGGGCAAGAGTTATCGTCTGAGCAATTCCCAATATGGTTCCTCTTATTATGTCGTTGTTTGCAGTGCTGCTTGCTTCGTATTGGGCGATTGCTTCAGCGACTTGCTGGTTCACTAGAGCTTCGAGCTCAGCTCTTGTTGCAGGTAAAGGTTTTGGTTGGGCCTGAGCAGCGTTCCACCGTTGTGGTTCCATGAGCTTCATATGTATAAAACATATCGAGAAAATTAGGCATTTATTTTGAAATAAATATTGTCGTCGATGAGTGAAAACAAAACTCATTCGTTGTGCACCATAAGCATTAGGGTAAGGTAATTCATAATGATGCTTATGAAAATCGTCCCACTATAATCATCTCATCATTGTAGCGAGGTAAAATGAGTTACAACAAAATTTTGCTAAGGATATATCGACTTTTATATACACCAGATCAACTTGTTGCAATTAGTTTTGTGGAGAAAACCTCCTTGGATTCATCTCACTCCGGTTGATGCAAGTCATTCAGCATCATACAAAATACGGTGAGGTCTTTCATTCACCTTGTTCCTTGTTTATTCCTCAAGTCTCTGACTCTTCCATAGTCTTTAGTTTTACAAAAAACGGGTATACTTCCCAAAAGATGGTAGGGGGGGGGGGGTTGATAATGAAAACACAGAGGTAAGGTCGTGAGGGTACATGAATTCTTCCTCGGGACCGAATTGTGCCTTGTAGCAACCGTATAGCGGTTTCCAAGCGCGAATGCACAACCCAAACGATGGGGTGCACTAAGGGATAGAAAGTGTGGAGGTACTGATAGGGGTGTTGGTGGTGGTGATAGGGTGCATATGAGGTGCATGCCGAGAAGAATCTTTTTGCATGTGTCGTCCATGTGCCTAAATGGTACAACTATCTGTTGAGAAGGGGAGAATCGAGTGGTCGTTTCTGTCCTTGTAATATGTATTCCATAATTCATGGACCTCGATTGTCCGATGTAGGGAGGACCCCTTTGCCACATTGGACTGTGCAACGCATACATTGATTTTGCTTGGGCTCCAAGAGTCCCAATATGGTTGGTATGGTCTTCATGAATGCCGAATAGAGTGCGGTAAATGGGTCATACTACAGTTTGCCCCATGCTACCTCCTTGGGGTAAAACGAATGTCAAATGTTGGGGTCTATTGTAGCAACTAAAATGGATAAGTTTGGGGTGTTGTAGGCTCCTTACAAATTCCAACACAAGAACCCTAAAGTGTTGAGGAAAATCTTTCCTGAGTGTTAGCCATCTTCACTGGCTTAGATACCGGGTCCCAAATTATATAAATATAGTTAAAATAAGGATATTTTAACTTTAATTATTTCCATACAATTATTCGGAATATTGTTAAAAATAATATATTTTTAACTTGTATGTCATACAGTTCATATTTATGTATTTCCAAGTATAGGTATACTTGTATTTCGAGTATGTTATTTTGTATTCTC
The DNA here is from genome assembly GCA_030545235.1 of Helianthus tuberosus. Classification (NCBI taxonomy): domain Eukaryota; kingdom Viridiplantae; phylum Streptophyta; class Magnoliopsida; order Asterales; family Asteraceae; genus Helianthus; species Helianthus tuberosus. Next base: position 20,204,976 of record CM060420.1, on the reverse strand, counting down.
ATACTTGTGTATAATACTTGCATATGAGTATTTTACCAAGTGTTGGTAATGTATGCTGGTATGTATTTATACGTATAGGAATACGTATTTTCTTGTATTTATTAAGTATTTTATACTTAATTTACATTTAATTTTCTGGAATATTATTTTTGTACAATTAAAAATCACCAACTTTATATTCTGAAAATATATATATTTTAAGAGAATTTTATAGAAAAATATCTATAAATTTTATTTGGTAAAAATATGTATACTTCCACATATATCTTAAAAATAATATATTTTTAAGATTAAAGTTAGAAAAATATATATTTTTAGTTTTCACCAAAATAATATATTTCCAATTTGACAAAATATGATATATTTTATAACAGTTGTAAAAATCCATACTTTGCCGTTTCTTCGGTTTCAAAAATACCGTTTACCACATTTGTCAAGATACGAATTTATTTCCGGAATATATATATAGTCTAAAGTGTCCGTTATCCGAATCGTCCAATATTTGGGTATAGGTTATATATTTATTTTCTTGTGATTTTTTTAATATTTCATATTACAATTTTTAGTATTTTTGTGTGATATATTATTTTCATGGTTCCTAATTTTTAGTATAACTAATACAAGCAATATACATGTAGCACATAATTTTTATGACTTCTAAATATATATTTTCCTAAATATATACTTAGTCATTTTTATTATTAAAAATCAACCTCCAATACTTGTATTTTTTATAACAAAAATTATGGCAAATTTTATACTTAAAACCATGATTAAAAATTACTTGTAAACACTTGTTTAAAAATAGTTTTCTAAGTGTTGAATTTTTACAAAAATTTTGAAATTGTTTCCCTTGAAAATGGAGGTTCCCATGTGTAACGCCTCGTACCTTCGTATCTCTATTTTAGACGATTCGTATTCGTATACTATTTTTGAGGCGTAATTCATAACAAAAATTCGTATTATATACTTAATTATTATTCACGCAATAAACCGTTCACATACGTACTTATACGCAAACCAGTACTTTCTGGTTTGCAATTACGCTCATAACAAGCATTAAAACATTAATACGAAGCATATCTAGAGGAAAGCTAACTTAAAATGGCTCTTGGTAGGCCTAGGAACGTCTATCTGTTTTTTACAATACGCGAGTGGTGATTTCGGGACAACTGCTGAACGTTAAACGGTAAACGAACTGGCACCGTACGAAATACTGACAACGTCAAAAATTTTGATACGATTAACTTGCTAATTAAATTTTATTATCTGTGATCGGAATCGGATCGAAAAACGGTTTTAAAAACGACAAACAACGCGTCTTCTGCGTTTTGACGGAACGACGACCGTACGCGACAAATATTAAATAACGACATCATTTTACACGCGTTTGAACCTAAAACTATGTTTTAAGACGTTTTATGACGCTCGGGGTGAGAAAACGGGTCTTGAAAAACATTACCTGGCCGCTCTAAAACGCAAGAATCGAATTAACGGGCCTTGGGCCCAACCTAACTAACCCTACCTATATATACCCTCACAACACACACTCACACACACAAACTCACCCTCAGACACACAGAGGCCACACCTGCTCTCTCTTGCACCTCCGGCGACGGTGCCAATCTCGGTCGGCTCTCCGACGATGGCCATCCGACGGATACCACCCCCCTCTCTTCTTCTTAAACCACCATCCACCCGCCACCTCTGTTGAACGAACGGCCGACCACCACAATTTCGATGGTGGCGTGCGGCGGCGCAAACACAGACGAGAGAAGAGAGAGAGACGCGAAGAGAGAGAGAGAGAGAGAGAGAGAAAGGGTGCAGAGGATGACGACGACGGCGGCCGAAGTCACCGGCGACAGCAGTGGCGGCGGCCTGTGACGTTTCTTCGACAAACCTCCGACAAAAAAAAAAAAACCCGGTAAGCTTCTGATTCTTTTCTTCATCTCGTTTCATTTCAATTCAGTTTGATCCATCTTCTCCGACCGATTTCGTGTGTGTTTCAGGTGACGGTGGTGCGGCGCGGTTTCGGCAGCGAGCCGCTACCGGTGACTCTGGTTCCGGCTTGGGTCGGGTCAGGTTCATAATCAGATTCGGGTTCAGATGACACTAGGTCATCATGGCCGTCTCGGTTCTGACATGGTCAGACTCGGGTGTGTCTTGGGTTGGTCTCGGGTTATTTCATTCTCGATTCACTCCGGTTCAAGCTCGGCTCTGTTTGGTTCAGGCTAACTTGGTTCAGTTGGTCCGGGTCTCGTTTTCTGTTCGGTCAACTGTGGTCAACTGCAGTCAACACAGTCAACCGGTCATCGATTCGACACACGACTCGGTATACCTTTATCGTTGCAATTTCTTTATATGTTATTTATGTATATTATGTTTAACATGAACCGAGATCGAACCAACATATCATGGCGTATATAAATACAAAACTAAATATGTTCTAGCATTCAACAAGTTTATTTATTTATTTTCTTTTGCGCTCTCGATGAAATATAATCATACATTGTTGATGAAAATTATATATATTTATATTCATTGTTGACGAAAGTTACATATATAAAATATATAGTTAATGAATTGTTGAGTTTTGGAGAGTAACATCGACAACTGGTGTTGTCGGGTTCGTCCAAAAACAGGGAAACTCTACCCGATTTTCGTAAAGATCTATAATTTGTAATGTGTTAAAATTTATAAAATGAAAATTATCGGATTCAAATAATCTTTACAAAAATAAAAATTAAATGTATAATTATTTTAACAATACTCCTACAATCTCCGAATCCGCTCTAATTCTTTGCATTTGCGATGACAAGTCTCGCATGCTTCGAGAACCAAAAAATGCGACCTCTGCGTTTCATCATTCAACCTTCAACTCTTCGTGGAGCTACCTAAGGAAGCTTCGCAAAACAGTGAGCATACTCGACCCTTTTTACGTTTTAACGCATTTTTGGGGTGCAACATGTATACACAATCCACTTTACACCATCGATTATAATCAAACACACAATTCATCGAACACATTCGTTGTTATGCTCAGGTTGTTAGTACTTGTTAGTTTCAACTTGTATTCCCATGATATTGTTATGCTTAGGCTGTTTATGCATGCTAGTTTAAAAATCATAATTTCATACTATTTGCTATGTTTAAGTTGTTTATGTATGCTCGTTTCGACGTGAATAATAAATGCTATGTGAATTTGAGACAAACTTTTATACTTATAATTATATTCAAACTTGTATGCTCGCCAGTGCTTTTGTACTGATCCATGCTTTTAATACATGTTTCAGGATTGTGACAAATGAATCCAGTAGGATCGCCTAGAAACACATTTAAACTTTATTGCTCGTTGTATTGTAATTTGCTTTCAACCCTGTTGTATTCTATTTTCAATACTTGTAATAATTAATTACCAATGAAATGAAATTTAATTATTTGAAAACTTATTGTGCACTATTTATTTTTAATCTTGTGGTATTCTAGTTCAAACCAAGTAAAACGTAATTATTAAATACTTGACACAAAATAGCGTTATGAAGTCTCTTGCAATCCACACACTTCGTCTCATCCCGATGTTTCCGCCATCAGTTGGGGTGTGACAGATTGGTATCAGAGCCATAACTATAGAGAATTAGGTAAAATTGCCATGTTTGACCTAGTCTATAGTCTAAGTACCAAAACTTGACCATTCCTTATTCTTGCTTAATATGTAATTCTTCCTATTTGCTTCTACATCTTCTTTTGTCTAAATATACAATGTGTCTTTTCTAAAACATTTCACACAATACATAGTTAAAGATACTCATATCCCACAATCGAAACGACTCACTAGAATAGGGGTGATTCTCGCCTTTGGTGACGAATTTCAGTCCACCTTACATGTTATTTTGCACTAAATTTCACCATCAAGTCAGGAGTGATATCCGTATCTTGATAGGAATTTCCATTTCATACTCCAATGGTTCCTTATTGACGAGTCGAGATTTTATCTTGTTTCGTTCAATAAACCACATTTTGGGGACGAAATTGTCAAGCTAGGATTGATATCCATACCTTGGTGACTGGTCCCGCTCTACGATTTCCAATCTCTCCAAAGTTTCGTATTTTCAATCAAATTAGGGACATGTACTAACTGGAAGGGTAAAATACCGTTAATTGCCTGGCGACGAGAGTATTATACCTATTAGGCTAAAGCATGTCTCCCTAATTCGGAAGGACTTGCGATTCACTTTGGAATAGTCGAAGTTTCTAAACCCGAAGCACTCCAATACTTACCAAGCCTCTCTTTTATACTAACTTAACTTTTATGCGATTTAATACTTGTTACCTAATCATCGTTTTTACACAATAAATTAATACACACATACTGATACGTTATACTTGATTCGGGATTACTGGACATTCTTATGTGATAAACTGGTCATTAGCTTCGTAAGAAGCCACACCTTAACATATATAGTGCTTGTGAAGCACTATAGGAGTGACGCACCGCCACATGGATTTGTGGTTATGTTGAGTTAAACTTTTACGGATCTTTTCATAGCAACGAAATGATGACATGTACTATGATTAGATGACGCTTGCGGACACGCTGGGTTGGCAATTTTGTCATTAACTTCGGGAGAAGCCTCACCTTGACATATGTAGTGCTTGTGAAGCACTATAGGAGTGACGTACCGCCACATGGATTTGTGGTAATGTCAAGACCTTCATTCATACATTACGGATCTTTTCATAACAACGGAATGATGACATGTGCTATGATTAGATGACGCTTGCGTTAAACGCAGGGTTGACATTTTGTCATTAACTTCGGATGAAGCCTCACCTTAACATATATAGAGCTTGTGTGGCGCTATAGGAGTAACGCCCGCCGCATGGACTTGCGGTCATGTTAAGACATTCATACATACTTGCGGACACGATGGTTTGACCAGTGAGATCACATGCCAGTAATGCGTTAATCTAGTTAACTAAATATCTCGTGTGGACTATTCAAAGACTTTAATCATACTCATACTTATAACCTCTCATACTTAAATACCAATCATGCATGCATACTTAAAATTTATATATGCTATCATTCTCACTCGTAATACGTTAATGTACCCTAACCCGTACACTACTAGTATAAACTATGCTGATCATGCACATACCAAAATAATCGCGGATGCATACGTGATTATATTGGTAGATGCATGAAAACCATAGTAGGTTCTACTGTGTATCATAACACTGAATGTAATATGACACCGAGTATCGAAACGGACGTAACATGATATGAACATGGTGGATACGCCGCTGGTACTTCCTATATATAAGTGTTCCTACCATATTACCAAACTTTTGTAAAAAGGTGCCATGAGAAATTCGGTTTTTCCTTAGACCTTATCAAATACAAACTTTGATCACTCACAATCTATTCCTCGATTGTACCCAAATGATAATTGAAATGCCATCATATTTAAAAGTCTTCTTCTTGAATAAATTCCGGGACGAAATTTCCTAAAGGAGGGGAGACTTTAATGCCTCGTACCTTCGTATCTCTATTTTAGACGATTCGTATTCGTATACTATTTTCGAGGCGTTACTCATAACAAAAATTCGTATTATATACTTAATTATTATTCGCATAATAAACCATTGAAATACGTACTTATACACAAACCAGCACTTTCCGGTTTGCAATTACACGCATAACAAGCATTAAAACATTAATACGAAGCGTATATAGAGGAAAGCTAATTTAAAATGGCTCTTGGTAGGCCTAGGAACGTCTATCTGTATTTTACAATACGCGAGTGGTGATTTCGGGACAACTGCTGAGCGTTAAACGGTAAACGAACTGGCACCGTACGAAATACTGACAACGTCAAAAATTTCGATACGATTAACTTGGTAATTAAATTTTATTATCTGTGATCAGAATCGAATCGAAAAACGGTTTTAAAAATGACAAACGACGCGTCTTCCTTGTTTTGACGGAACGACGACCGTACGTGACAAATATTAAATACCGACATCATTTGACACGCTTTTGAACCTAAAACTATGTTTTAAGACGTTTTATGACGCTCGGGTGAGAAAACGGGTCTTGAAAAACATTACCGGGCTGCTCTAAAACGCAAGAATCGAATTAACGGGCCTTGGCCCAACCTAACTAACCCTACCTATATATATACCCTCACAACACACACTCACACACACAAACTCACCCTCACGCACACACACATGCCGCACCTGCTATCTCTTGCACCTCCGGTGACGGTGCCAATCCCGGCCGGCTCTCCGACGGATACCACCCCCTCTCTTCTTCTTAAACCACCATCCACCCGCCACCTCTGTTGAACGAATGGCCAACCACCACCATTTCGGTGGTGGCGTGCGGCAGCACAAACACCGACGAGAGAAGAGAGAGATGCGAAGAGAGAGAGAGAGAGAAAGGGATAAGAGGATGACGACGACGACGGCGGGAGTCACCGGCGACAGCAGTGGCAGCGGCCTGCGACGTTTCTTTGACAAACCTCTGACAAAGAAAAACCCGGTAAGCTTCTGATTCTTTTCTTCATCTCGTTTCATTTCGATTCAGTTCGATCCATCTTCTCCGGCTAGTTTCGTGTGTGTTTCTGGTGACGGTAGTGCGGCGCGGTTTCGGCACCGAGCCGCTATCGGCGACTCTGGTTCCGGCTTGGGTCGGGTCAGGTTCATAATCAGATTCGGGTTCAGATGACACCAGGCCATCATGGCCGTCTCGGTTCCGACATGGTTAGACCCGGGTGTGTCTTGGGTTGGTCTCGGGTTATTTCATTCTCGATTCACTCCAGTTCAAGCTCGGCTCTGTTTTGTTCGGGCTAACTCGGTTCAGTTGGTCCGGGTCTCGTTTTCTATTCGGTCAACTGTGGTCAACTGCAGTCAACACAGTCAACCGGTCATCGATTCAACACACGACTTGGTATACCTTTATCGTCGCAATTTCTTTATATGTTATTTATGTATGTTATGTTTAACATGAACCGAGATCGAACCAACAAATCATGGCGTATATAAATACAAAACTAAATATGTTTTAGCATTCGACAAGTTTATTTTTTTTTGCTCTCGATGAAATATAATCTTACATTGTTGATGAAAATTATATATATTTATATTCATTGTCGACGAAAGTTACATATATAAAATATATAGTTAATGAATTGTTGAATTTTGGAGAGTAACATCGACAACTTGTGTCGTCGGGTTCGTCCAAAAACAGAGGAAACTCTACCCGATTTTCGTAAAGATCTATAATTCGTAATGCGTTAAAATTTATAAAACAAAAATTATCGGATTCAAATAATCTTTACAAAAATAAAAATTAAATGTATAATTATTTTAACAATACTCCTACAATCTCCGAATCCGCTCTAATTCTTTGCATTTGCGAGGACAAGTCTCGCATGCTCGAGAACAAAAAATGCGACCTCGGCGTTTCATCATTCAACCTTCAACTCTTCGCGGAGCTACCTAAGGAAGCTTCGCAAAACAGTGAGCATACTCGACCATTTTTACGTTTTAACGCATTTTTGGGGTGCAACATGTATACAAAATCCACTTTATACCATCGATTATAATCAAACACACAATTCCTCGAACACGTTCGTTGTTATGCTTAGGTTGTTAGTACTTGTTAGTTTCAACTTGTATTGCCATGATATTGTTATGCTTAGGCTGTTTATGCATGCTAGTTTAAAAATCATAATTTCATACTATTTGCTATGTTTAAGTTGTTTATGTATGCTCGTTTCGACGTGAATAATAAATGCTATGTGAATTTGAGACAAACTTTTATACTTATAATTATATTCAAACTTGTATGCTCGCCAGTGCTTTTGTACTGATCCATGCTTTTAATACATGTTGCAGGATTGTGACAAATGAATCCAGTAGGATCGCCTAGAAACACATTTAAACTTTATTGCTCGTATTGTAATTTGCTTTCAATCCTGTTGTATTCTGTTTCCAATACTTGTAATAATTAATTACCAATGAAATGAAATTTAATTATTTGAAAACTTATTGTGCACTATTTATTTTTAATCTTGTGGTATTCTAGTTCAAACCATGTAAAATGTAATTATTAAATACTTGACACAAAATAGCGTTATGAAGTGTCTTGCAATCTACACACTTCGTCTCATCCCGATGTTTCCACCATCGGTTGGGGTGTGACACCATGCTTATTAGCATATCATTTTCTTTTCAAAAATTCATCATTAATCATCAACAATTATCCTACAACTTACCATAAGCCATAACATGCACTTCTACAAGATGGTATGAACTTGAAGTTTCATAAATTCTTGTCGTATTTTAGCATGGTGTTTAACATGGTTTAACAATACTAAGAACATGGCTTTTATTTCATAAGGCTCATTTTTACAAGATTTCATTCTTTACAACTTGTGACACACTTTTACAAAAATTCATCTTCTTGAATTTTTCATGTTTTCCATACATCAAGTGTTCCATTTAACACTTAAAACATGTTTACTTTCTTTCAAAAATCAAGTCATGTTAAATCTTGAAGTGAACTTAATTTACTTGAAATTTTTATCTTTGAAATCTTATATTTTTAAGACTTACAACTTGTAGGAATCATCATCCTACACAAAATCAAGTTTATCTTCAAGTTCACACTTAACATAAAGGATGATCAACCTAGATCTTTCAAGATTCATCCTCATACTTGCTAGATCATGTTTTAAATCATCATCTAGCAAGCTTCTATGTGGTGATCTACACCGTACATTCAAGAAATCAACAAACAAGTTCATCACATACCCTTAAACAACTTAGATCTTCATGATTTCAAGCTTTATGTTTATGTTCATGTTTTTGTTTTGGTGTGATTCTTTAAATCTTTAGTTACTACATACTTTAACCACTAAAATCAAGTGTAAAAACAAGATCAAGAGAGCTTATTACTAGCACAAGGGCTAGGGAAGAACAAGATGCAAGATGAAGAAGAAAATAAGTGGGTAATATCTCCACAAGATGGTCCTTCAAGTCTACTTGTTTGCAACCTTCCTAAGTATGCTTGATACACCTTAGTTCACCCTTAGATTGCTTGGAAATGAAGTGAAAAATGAAGAAGAAGAGAAGGGGTGTTTGGCCATGAGCTATGTAGAGGAGAAGAGAGAGTTTTGTTGAGTGTTTGAATGTGAAGGAGATAAGGATTAAAGACTAATGGTTTTATAAACTTTCTTTCCAACATAACATTACACAATGGTTCACATGTTCAATATCTTCACAACATTTCAAATAAAATAATCAAGATAATGTTGGGGTGTGCGACCCTCTTTGTAACCGTCCATGAGGGGGGGGGGTCTTGGTTTCAACTATTAGTTAGGTGATTAGTTAAGGTTTAAGTGATCTAGTTAAAGGTTTAAATGTGTTTAGAGGTTTTGAGGTATAACATGGTGTTTATTGGTAATAACTAGCTTCATGATGTTGAAACAATGCTTCTAGTTCAATTTAGGTGTTTCGGGTAGTGTTCGGTTATTCGTTTGGTTACCGGTTCGTTAAGGTGCTAAATTACGCAGTTTCGTGTGTTATGAGATACCTTTTATGACAGTTTTCTTTCCCGACACTTTACAAGTTATTCTGGACAATTAAACCTTATTTCTGCATTATATTTTGATGTTAAATTGCTGGATTTTGCTGAATTTTACAGAATTCTGCATTTAGAGTGTGTTTCGGGAACTTTTTGGTGTTTAACCGTCACTCAGAAGGCAGTTTTATAACCCATACTTTCCTACATGAAATTCTAGCATAAACTTTGGTTCCGGGACTCATTCTGTGTCCTGACATGATGTCTGTCTGAGTACTGAACTCCCGTCAGTACTTCTAGTTTATCTGATAAATGTGTTAGTTTCATCTGTGCAATAATTGAACTGTTTCAAGTTGCATTTGACAGTCATAAGTAACATACAACATGCAATGTAATTGTGGGTTCTTTGAAAGTAAATCATGAAATCATTCACATCATAAATTCAGCATACACAACCATATGTTACAAGTTACTGTTCACATTGTACGGATTTTACATGGAATAGTGCCAGTTGTCACAAGTTTAAAATACCACGGGAACATTTCCAAAGTTACGAAAATAACCTCGATCATTTTTTGTCTAGGGTTTCAGCCTCTTTCATTTTTTTGTCTGAGATCTCGATCGCCATAGCCAATATCTTCATCGATGGTCAAGGGTTTCATTCTCTTTCATCTCTGAGATCTCGATCTTCCATAGCAAGATCTTCATCGCTGGTATAGGGTTTGCGGATCTTCTCCATCAAGTTCATCTTCAAACTTTTTCAAAATTTCAACGAAATCATCCGATAAAGAGGTTAGAATTAAATGCCGTTCTTTTCCATTTTGTTTCATGTATATGATAAGTATTTCTTCTGGTGTATGTTTGATTTAGAGCTTCATAACCATTTCATTTTATTGATTCAATCACTTTGTTTAGAATATTGATGAAATTAGGGCTAGAATCTGAAATTCTGAAATGTCACACACCAACCGATGGCGGAATCATCGGGGCGCGACACTAGGCGAATCATATTGCTGAAGAGAATCTATAACAACTAATTCTGCAAAAATATTTAACAAGTTCATTATCCCATACTAATAAACAAATATTTCACATAAAGTTGTACAGATTTCATGTCTCTTGAACAAAACAAATCCGACAACCTAGATTTTAGGTGAGTTTCTAAAGTAGCCCTATCTTGATTGAGATAACCTGCATTTAACCTGCAACATACGTTAAAATAATGTCAATACAAAAATGTATTGGCGAGTATACATGTTTGATATAGCATAAAGTAAGTAAAAGCATTGCGAATCTCCACATACATAAAAATGATACAACACATATACACTACAAGAAAAAAAACTACCAGCTAAGTTCCGAGATGACTGCGATGGAGAGACCTTAGGCATGTTCGTCTTAACTAGACCCCGTCGGGTGTGAGTCTAACTATAGTACCATACTAGTTAAGGTGGAACATCACGAGTAAGTGTCCTAGCACATATGTATCAAGCATCACGTGTAATTATGTACGTCACTTATTCACATGTGATAGTAGTTTAGAGTGTGTACTGCGTTTTGATAAGTGCGCTTTAGATATGAACGTATGGTACACCCCAAAAGTGTGTTTAAAGTGTTAAAAAGGCATCAAGTATACTCATAGTGCGTGTTTAACGAGTAACACAGTCTGGATGGGATTGAAGAGAGCGCGTTGAGTTATCCTGAGCGTAGCAAAGTAGCGTAAGCATTGAACAAAGCGTAAACAGAGTGTCAAATGGTTGAGTGTTGGAATGGTGATTCAAACGGATGGGTCTCCATTCGAGTGGATGGTCATCCGAGCGGATGGCCATTAGAATGGATGGCCATTCGAATGAGTGAGTGTGTTGTTAAAATTCGAAGTTTCGTTTAAATGTTTAATCACTAAAAAATTATAAGGGTCAGGTCACCTGGTCGGATGGCCATCTGGATGGATGGCCATTTGATCGGATGGCCTTTCGAGCGAGTAACCTGTAGTTTGAAGTTCTCGTAAAATTTTCTAAGTAACAAGTTTGGAGTTTAACGTAGACGGTGTGACGACGTGTCAAATAACGGAACACACCAGGTCCAGCTCATTCGATCGAAGGGTCTCAGCCCATTCGATCGGACTCACTGTGCTTGTTGGAGTTTCATGTTCAACCCGTTAATCGGTCATCTCTCTAGTGGAAATCCGTTTTCAAGCTGACTCTCAACTAAGGAATGAGTAGAGAGTCTGCATGAGTCTAGATTCCATCGGTTTTGTGTGAAAGTTGCAGAAAATTTTGAAAACAGATGAAGAAGTGTGAAATCTTGCAAAACTTAGTTGAAAAGTTGTGGAAATCTCTTAGATCTGAACCAATCTTGATGAGTTGGTGCTCCACAACAGGTTGCATAAGCAAAATGAGTGAAGAACACCTTCAAGAGGCCCAAATCAGTGATTTCAGAGAAAAAGTTAGTGTTTGTGTGTGATTTTGATGTAGAAGTGGTTCGAGGTGATGATTGTACAAGATTTGAGATGAAAATGCTTACAAATCAGTCTTGAATCGTGGGTCGAAGCTTGAGAGCGTTTGGGAGCGACTGAGGACGGATGAGAGGTGAAAGTGTTGGAATGGAGGCACAAGTTCCCTATTTACAGGTGAGGAGAAGAGTTAAGTCGGTGCGCGAGAGTGTGTGTCGGAAGGCTCGTCTGGTCGAATGGCCATCCGATCAGATGGTCATCCAAGCGGATGGTCATCCGGAAGGAAGTCCATTCGATCGGATGTCAATTCGGACAGTCGGATTGCGTTTGTTAGTTTTCCAACTTTGGTTCATTTGATGCCTTATGTTGCGTTAATTATTGTGGGTACTTTAAGCGTTTTAGCGAGATAAGTAGTATCATGTTACGTTGCGTTTCAGTGCGATAAGTCGAATTGCGCATGCCCACGAATGCGCGTTTCGACCAGTTTTAAATATCCAGGTATTTATATAGACTAATAATATAAGGTAATTTAATAGGTCATAGCACAAGTAACTGTGTTTTGAGTTTGCGTTTGCGTTGAGCAATTGCGAATAGCGTAATAATGTATGTGTTAGCTTTATAAGCGTATGCATTGTGATATAACGTGTGCAAAAATATGCGAAATAGCGTTATAAGTGGTGTGTGTCGGGTGTATTATGTTTTTATTGATATTTTAAACCCATTTTACACATTAGTCAAGTTCTAAATTTATAAAACACGATATTCTACTAACACTAAACACACACATGGGCAAGTGCACCCATCGTGAGCGTAGTATAGCGTTGGTAAGATACCGAGGTCGTCCAAGGACACAAGAGCTTCTAGTACCAGTTTATCCTCAACGTCTAATCAATCTAAAATTTTTGAGAAAAGATTTTTGAAACATGAAAATAAAAAAACTAAAAATGCAGAAAGAAAAATAAAACAGATAGACAAGATGAATCACTTGGATCCGATTCGCCTTTAATGTATCCTTTGATGATTTTCGCACTTTTGCACTTTTTAAGATATTATCTTAGTTATAGTAGTTGGCCCCTCTTTTGAAGGTGACGTTACCCTCAACCCAGTGGTTTGAGTCAATACAATCTCAAAGGGTCGGAATGTTGAAAGATAATTAATTAAGTTATTAATGCGAAAAGTGGTAGGCCTCTCTTTTGAAGGTGACGTTACCCTCGGCTAAGTGGTTTAAGTCAGCAGGGATACAATCCCAAATAGCCGGTTTAATGTATTAATAGTAGTTTACATATGAGGGGATCAAGCCATTCGAACCCCCGCCATCCAATACCAGTGGGTATTGAAGGAGGTCCTAGTAAGCTTGACCCCGGTCCTTGCAGGATCTATACACTGAACAAGGCAAGAACCTTACTAAACCATTCCCTTAACCCCCGACCAGGTAGCCAACATATTTCTATATAGACCGTAGAGATATGAATGGTGTAAATCTTTTACTTTATATAGATAGTAAAGTAATGCCAAGACACCACAGACAAATGATAAAGAAGTTTCACCTTCAACATAAGAAACTAGTTATTAAAGTCATTAATACAAAACCAAATAAAAAGTGCAAAAAGATTAAAAATCAAAATTAATACATTAAAGACTTGTCTTCACCAAGTGATGTAAGAGACTTAGCCAAACATGGCCTTTGATTGACAAGAACTTTTACTATCAATCTTGGATCCCGAGACTACTACACACACTCTATGGTGGATGATGGATGATGGTGGTGGATGTGGGTGTTGTAGTGGTGGTGGAGTGGTGGCAAATTGGGAGAGAGGTGGCTTGCCAAGGGATGCCTTTGAAGTGAACCAAGCACCTCTGTTTATAGCCTGAACAGAAGCCCAGCCACGGCCTCGTGTCCAGCGGACACGCTCCTATGGCCATCCATTTCTCTTCCTTCATTAATTGCATTTGTCAGCATAGGGCTCAACACGTCCCATGTCCAGCGGGCACGGCCACGTGTGCAGAAGCGTATCTGTACTACCAAGATTTTGCAAGATTTTGCGTATCTTAGCATTGACCATGCCCCGTGCTGAGCTGGGCACGCCCCTGCGGTGGGCGTAGAAGCTTCCACAGCTTTGTCTTTTCTGCAGGTAGCTGACCACGCCCCCGTGTCTAGTGGGCACGACCCCATGGTCAGTCTTCTGTTTCTTGTTTTTGCCTTTGGGGATGCTGCCGTGGGATTGGGCATGTCACGTTTATTCCTTTTCTTTGTATTTATGTTGGTTTTAACTGTATATTTGTTCCTTTTGCTCATTTAAGCTCATTTGGTCCTGTAAATTCAAAAGGAAGACAAAAGCACACTTTTTCCAACATTAGTACTAAAAAAAGGTTAGTTTTATGCCTCAGTTGATGTAATTTATATGTTACATTTTGCACACATCAAATACCCCCACACTTGAATCTTTGCTTGTCCTCAAGCTAAACTCTTTAATATGTGGCTTACACACCCAAATGGAATAAGTAGTACAGAAGTTTTGGGCTTGTCTTGAGTGTCGGGAATCCAAGGTCTTTATTGGGTTTTATTTTTATTCTATTTACAAAATTATCCGTTATGATTTATTGAGAACGTTACATAAGAAAAATTACTTATTTGGGCATAACATGCCTCTTTAAAATTCCATTTATATACAAGTTCACATACCTCACGGGAGATCACTTAACACTCGGCCGAAGATGTATTTTTGTGAAACACTCGAGACCGGCATGGAACTTACTTCTACCATATGCTTGCCATGCAATAAATCCTCCTCCTTTTTAACTATAAACCTTCGTAAATATCAAGAGGACTTTGGAAAGGATTAGGCTTGGGCTAAGGGTAGGTGGTTTTGGTTAGTGGTTAGTAAAAAGGGCTAAAAGCGTAAAAAGCGTCGGTCGTCGTAAAACTTTTTGTTTTTGTGACTTTTATTCAAACTAAGCATTTTCAAACAAAGTTTCTTTGAGGAACTTGTTTGTTTATTGCTAGACTTTTTTTTTCATAGGAGACTTCACAATATAACTGAGCTTTTTACTAAAATAAAAGGTTTGAAAAGAAAAAGGTTTTGGTGGGTGAAGGGTGTTTGTTTTGTGGGTTTTGAAATGAAAAGGTTTAGGCTCAAAGGGGTTAACTAGGGGGATTTTGGGTAGGTGATAAAAAAATGAAAAATAATGGTGTTGAAAGGAAAAGGGGTTAGTCCTAATACCTCCATCATTTACTTACTTGGGTTTAAGTTGGTAAGGACCGGGAATCTATTGTCGTGGCAAGTTCTAGAGTCGTAAGAACCAAGCGGCTATTGACACAAGAAACGAAAAATGAGCATTTCGTTTAAAGATATATGCTTTTATGCTCAATAAAGGCTCAAAACTCACTTGTTGTGGGAATGAGTTTATAATGTGATTAAGTATATATAATCAAATTTTAATTAGATTTGTCATGCCTTTTCATAATTTTCTTATGTTGGTTCTTTTTATCACGATGCTATTGGTTGTAAATTTGTAAAAATTTAACCTTTTTAGAACTTGTTATTCCTAACTTAAACCAAGACATGTAAAAAAAATGAAAAATTTTGAAAAAAATTTGGGGTGATTAGTGGTTCCAATAGAGTTTTGTGTAAGGCTTGTTATTAGGACTTGCAAAATTCAAGGTTTTAGTATCCCCCCACACTTAAATTACACATTTTCTTCAATGTGTCCCAAAAATAAGTTTTTAGGTTGATTAAATGTGTAAAAGGGTGTTGAAAAACAAGGTTTGGTGTTACTGGACACTTGGCCACTGGCTCGTGCTAGCTGAGCACGGCCCCATGGTCAGAGTGCGAGTAACAAAAATTTACAGAATGTGGCCATGGGGCGTGCCTGGTGGACACGACCCCGTGGTGGCCAAGTTTCAGAAAAAACCGCAGTTTAGAGGGGTGGACACGGGGGCGTGATGGCTGAGCACGGCCCCGTGGTGACAGTCTGCAATCAATGAAAACAGGTTTGTGGCTTTTGGTTTGGGTTTTCGGGCTTATGTAGCACTAATACTAGTGCATCCAAGCTTCCTGGGTACCTGTTTTGCTTAAATACCACACCACACAATACATAACAACAACCTAAACTTACCAAAGTTAATCATCCAACATCACACATAAACGAAAAATAAAATGCAGAAAGTAAAAGTGTTAAAGAAAGTAAATTGTTCAAACTTTGGCATGCAGGCCAGTCAATTGTTCGTGGGATAAAGGGTTAACCTGATAGAAGTTCCATCCACTGTCACACCAAATTCAATGCCTCTGAATCATTCCATGTCCTCGTCTTCATCATCTCCTCCTCGATACACCATGTGCTCCTGGATGTGGCTGATGTCATCTTGCATTTCGGAGATGTTACGCTCCATTGCTCCGACCCAGGTGTAGGTGTTCCTGGCCATGTTGTAGGTGTTGTGGGTGCATAAGAGGTTTTCCTGCAAAAGATCATGTAAACTTTGAAGTTAGGAAACCCACCCCTTGAGATGAGGAGGAACCTGGCTGGCCATGAAATTGAGGAGGAGGACGGATTGGGTTGGCGTGAAGAACGAGGGCTTCCTCCGGGTTCTAAACATGTCCTTGAGTGGTTTGGAAGCGGACTGTCCCGTCATCCATCTCGTGGATGATCCCCATTGAACGGCATTGAATGAGATCTACCTTGCCCGACCATGGACCCTTACGGAAGGATTTCGGCATTCTTTGAACAAAGGCCTTGTAGAGGCGGTAGATCCATCCCCCAAAGAAGATAGGTGTCAGGGTCGAGGCCAACTGATTCAGATGCATGTTTCGGAGGAGCAGGTGTGGGACATCAAGAGGAACCTCCTCACGGTTGTGGATGCAATACAAGACTGTCAGATCATGCAAGTTGACAACACCGGTGCTATCATGCCTTTGAGTGAGAGAGTTGCTAAGGACCCTATGAATGTAGCGGTAGAGAGGGTCCCACAACTGGGAGCTCTTGGTTTGGCTTGGATCATATGGATCATCCTCGATTTGAGCCCATGCTGTCTGGCGCATGTTAGCAGAGATTTCACGGAGACCACCCGTGTTCTCTTGATTACCAGACTCCTATTCGGAGAACAGACCAATTTGCACTCCAAATTGTGCAATAGAGATTGAAAGCACATGTCCTGCACATCGGAACTCAACCCCTTCTTCATCAAACGGCTCTGCTTTAGCTTTGAACGCGAAAGTGCTATAGAACTCCATGCTATATTCATGAACCGCATGGAGTCTTGTGTAGAGGGCCACCCTTAGTGGACCCGTGACCAAGGTGTTGAAACGGTCTAGTTGCCCCACAGCTTCTAAGGTATCGAGGCACACATGTCTTGGTATTTCTTCGGGCCTAGTTTTGAGAACATCATAGTGGGCTTGATAGTTCCATTCATTTGGCTTGAACTTAGTGAACTTGCTGGCCATCTCTACAGAAGAAAACACAAAATAATTAGCGTTAAACGATAAATTTTTGAAGAAAACTGAAAACAGAAGGCTGGACATAGCCTTGTGGGCACTGGCCACGCCCCGTGTTCAACTGAGTTCTGCCGGCCACGCCCCGTACTCGCTGACCACGACCCCGTGGTCAGGGTTCTGTTTCCCAAAAATCCTATTTTTGACCCGGTTTTGAAAACTTGAAAATTTTTGGTTGAGTAGGGGCGATTTTCCTTGAAAATGAAACCCCAAGTGCTGTTTTTTCCAAAAACAAATCGTTTACCCCTTCAATTTCATCTTTTTCGGTTAAAAAACAAGGGTTTGAGGTTTCTGTTTAAAATCGGGCAAATCCACAAACAATTTCATTTGATTTAATTCCTAAAACATGTAACTATACTACTATTAACAGATCTAAGCAAAAATTGGGGGTTTGATTCGGTTCAAGTTCAAGAACCCTAGATTTTTCCCTAAACTTTTGATGTTAAACTACATGCAAATCATTAAACTAACTAACTATGATGATAGAATCATACCCTGACGATGTTGAACGATGGAAGAACGTGAAAATATGCTGAGATTCTTGGAGGAACCAGAGAGTTTTCGGGGAAACGGGTCGTAGTGAAATGAAAATAAGAAGACAAAAGGGGTTTTATCACTGACAGTAGCTGACCACGGCCCCATTTCCAGCGGGCACGGCCCCGTGGGCAGGTAAAAACTATTTTTAGTGCATGTGTGAGTGACCTGTTTCCCGAAACTTGGTTTTAGAAATCTTACCAATTTTTGAGGCTTTCCCGATGTCCATTACCTACAAGATATGATGTTGGTGCTCAAACCTTTGTTTATTTCTCGCCCGCTTGTTGCAAGATTTCTTCCTCATCATCCTCAATGAATCCTTGATAAAGTTTAAGCCGTTTTCCGTTGACTTTGAATGGAATTCCATTTTGAGATTTAATTTCAATTGCACCGTATGGAAAAATATGGGTGATAGAAAAAGGTTCCGACCACCTAGACTTTAATTTTCCGGGAAATAATCTAAGTCGTGAATTAAACAATAGAACTTGATCTCCTACTCGAAATTCATTAGGTTTAATGTGTTTATCATGCAAGTTTTTTATTCTTTCCTTATAAATTTCGGAGTTAGAGTAGGCTTGATTCCTTATTTCGTCTAATTCATTTAATTGAGGAAATCGATTTTTACTGGCATTTTCTACGTCAAAGTTTACGTTTTTTAATGCCTAGTTGGCTTTGTGTGCAATTTCTACTAGCAAATGACAACTTTTTCCATAGACAAGCTTATATGGGGTGGTACCTATGGTTGTTTTATAGGTGGTCCGAAAAGCCCATAAAGCGTCGTCTAATTTATCAGCCAATTCTTTTTTATTTAACCCTATTGTCTTTTCAAGTATTCTTTTTAAACCTCGATTAGTCACTTCGGCTTGTCCATCTGTTTGAGGGTGATACGCGGTGGAGATCCGGTGATAGACCCCATATCTTGTTAAATGTTTTCAAGTTGATGGTTACAAAAATGGGTATCCCTATCACTTATTAATGCTTTTGGAGTTCCAAAATGAGAAAATAGTCGTTTCAGGAATCTTACCACAACTCTTCCATCATTTGTTGGAAGAGCTTCGGCTTCGGCCCATTTTGACAAGTAATCTACTGTCACAAGTATATATTTATTTCCTTTCGACGGTGGGAAAGGTCCCATAAAGTCTAGTCCCCACACATAAAAAATTTCACAAACAAAAATGTCATTTTGTGGCATTTCGTTTTTGGATGAAATATTACCTGATCGTTGGCATGCATCACATGTCTTGATAAGACTTTGGGCATCTTTGTAAATGGATGGCCAATAGAATCCAGAATCAAATACCTTTTGTGTGGTACTAGAAGCACCATGATGTCTTCCGTATGGACGTTCATGACAATGGCGGAGAATTTTTCTTGCTTCACCACCATGTATGCATCGTCGGATAAGTTGGTCGGCACACATTTTGAAAAGATAAGGATCTTCCCAAAAATAATGCTTTACATCGGCAAATAATTTTTTCTTTGATGATGTGACCAACCTTTTGCAACTATTCCACTAGCTAAGTAGTTGGCGTAGTCAGCGTACCATGGCTCTTCTCGGTATTCCACCATTTCTAAGGATTCCGTTGGGAATTTTTCATTGATGAGTTCATCCCTAGTTGCCTCCAAAGCTGGATCTTCCAAGCGGGATAGATGATCTGCAGCGGTGTTTTCTGCACCTCTTTTGTCTTTGATTTCAATGTCGAATTCTTGGAGGAGTAGAATCCATTTGATTAAACGTGGTTTGGCATCCTGCTTTTTAAAGAGATAACGAATGGATGCATGGTCATCCTTGTCGAGAAAAGCATATTCCAAACTTTTTGGGAGTTCTTTGAGCTCAAGTGGTGGGTCTTTAGGAGACTCCTTATTTGGTTACTCATTTTGGCCAAGAACCAAAAATGTTTGTTCAATGGCGACCTCTTCTTCGACAAAGTGGTTGATTTCGTTTTCCGTATCGGGTGGTTCATCTTCATTTTCAATTAGGGGGTCGTCATTGCCTATTGGATATTTCATTGATTGTTCGAGATTGACATACCTTTTGAAGGCCCCTAATTAAATGGGTATGTTGTTTTGCTTCCGATTAATCAAAGCTTGATGGGTTTTCACAAAAGGTCGTCCCAACACAATTGGAGCCTCATCAAGGATGACGAAGTCGGTTGGGACTACCGTTTGGTTTGTTTGGACTAACACATCTTCAACTACTCCCATTGATTTTATTATTTTTCGATTACAAAGAAAAATGGGTATTTGAAGTGGAGAAAAATCACCAATACTTAATTTTTTAAAAATGTAATTTGGCATTATATTAACACAAAAATCTTTGTCAATTGTAATATTACTAATAAAGGAATTTTGAAAAAAACATTGAACCAGTGTAATGTTAATTTCAAATGGATCATCTTTTATTAGCGTAGTTTGATCATTTGTTAACTTAATGCTTACCATTTCGTCAATTTTAGTGTTAGTGTTTAACTCTTTTAAAAACTTAGCATGAGTAGGTACCAAACAATGGTTTTCGAAAGAAGGTGTTAAGAGATTAATTTCTTGAAATTTAGACTCGTTTTGAAGATTAGCGTTTTCGGACTTACCTTTTCGTTGTTTAGTTCATGCGCCGTTTTTTCACTTACTTGTTTTTCCATTTTTATCTCTTCGACTATTACCTCTTTAGTACAAATTACCTCTTTCCTTGCGCGAGATTCCTCTTTCCTTGCGTGGGCTTCTTTTATATAGCGCTCGATAGTTTTGAGGTGTTCAATTATTTTTTCGGCTACGGGGAGGATAGTTGGTGGTGCGTCAAAGTGATCGGAATAAGGATCCCAAGAGCTTGAATTTGGAAGTTCGATCCTTGGTTCCTCATAATACTCATATGAGGTAGATGGTTCATACCATTGTTCCTCATTGTAAGTATATGAGGGAGAAGGGTCGTAATTTGGTTCTTTATAATACTCATATGAGGTGGGTTGTTCACGCCATGGCTCCTCATAGTAAGTATATGAAAGAGATGACTCATAACTTGGTTCTTCAAAGTATGAGTATGAAGGCTCATACCTTGGTTCTTCAAGATATGAGTATGAGGGAGAAGGTTCATACCTTGGCTCTTATAGTGTGTGTACGAAGGGGATGGTTCGAAGAGGTCATAATATTGTACCGAGTGAGGATTACCACAAATGGTACAATACTATTCTTCATAATCATCCTCTTCATAGTGGTAGTTGTAACCTCCTGAGTTCTGATCCATAAGAATCACTCAGCAGACCACAAAAGAGTCTCGGGACCAGAAAACAAAAATAAAAACCGGAAACAGAGGCTCACCATGGCCCCGTGTTCAATGAGCACGTCCCGTGGTCAGATCCTGTATCTGGGCATTTTAAAAATGCAACTGATTTTGTGCAGCACGGGGGCGTGTTTAGTGAAGGCCCCGTGTTCAGACTCTGTATCTGGGTGTTGTGTTATTTTTATGCAGCACGGGGACATGTTCAATGAGCATGGCCCCGTGTTCAGACTACTGTAATGCAAAAAAAATCCTAAAAATGAAAAATGTGCGCACAATTTTTTAAAAAAATTGAAAAATTATTAGGCCGTCAATTTTAAGCTTTCTTAAAATCCTTGTGTCCCCGGCAAAGACGCCAAAAACTTGGTGTGTGTCGGGTGTATTATGTTTTTATTGATATTTAAAGCCCATTTTACACATTAGTCAAGTTTTTAATTTATAAAACACGATATTCTACTAACACTAAACATACACATGGGCAAGTGCACCCATTGTGAGTGTAGTATAGCGTTGGTATGATACCAGGGTCGTCCAAGGAGACAAGAGCTTTTAGTACTGGTTTATCCTCAATGTCTAATCAATCTAAAAATTTTGAGAAAAGATTTTTAAAACATGAAAAAAAACTAAAAATGCAGAAATAAAAATAAAACAGATAGACAAGATGAATCACTTGGATCTGACTCGCCTTTAATGTATCCTTTGATGATTTTCGCACTTTTGCACTTTTTAAGAGATTATCTTAGTTATAGTATAACACCCAATCGCGTAATACAACAACACGCGACAGAAATATCGGGGAGTCACGTTACAAATTGCTCACAACTACTGGTACTAAATTGTTTCAATATTATTAACATCGTTTTACAAACAAAGAATACATGTAATTGTCTTTTGATTAAGAAGTCTAAGGCCCGTATGCAGTCCTATGCGTTGCATGCTTGAATAGTTGAAAACCTGAAACATATGTGAAAAATAGTCAGCATAAAAATGCCGGCGAGTACATAGGTTTTGTTCGCCAAATAAATGGCAAAAACATTTGATATTGTAATACTTTGACAACTACGAGAGCTGTCAATTGAAAATAAATCTTGAAGCCAAAGAATGGCAAAAAGTTTAGTATTGCAATACATAATCTTGATTGTGAAAACTTGTGGCAAATAGTTTTGTATATGGCAATATGATTATTACTAAGTCATTTTTATGCCATTTGAAATTGTACATCGTACTCTCGTTTAAATCATCGTAAAACTCATTAATGTGTTATTAGAAATTCAATTAATAATAACTGTTTTGAAATAAATCAAAACTTGTGTGAGTATTATATAAATCAAGTCAATGATTCATAATAATACTTTAGACATCCTTCTAAGAATCTAACATATAAAGATATGGGAGATTCTACAAGGATTTGGATAATCGGACATTGAATCAATCGTACACAAAATCCTAAAGTGATTCGGATAACGCTACAGGAATAATAAAATAAGAACACTTATATATAGGAAGTACCAGCGGCGTATCCACCATGTTCTTATTTTATTATACCCATTTTGTTATCTAAATCACAACTACCACATAAACACATAATCGTCAATTTGTCAACAACTTGTAAACACGCATTAAAGTACACAATGAATCCAAATAAGGCCTCCAATATTAGCACTTTAAACATCCCATGTATGTTTAGCTATGAAGATAGATAAATATTACAGGGATCCGGTTATCGTCATATTTTCTAGTCGCATATGCATTAAAGTACTCAATGAAACCAAACAAGGACTCCAATATTAACACTCTAAACATCCTACAAGTATCAATTTATAAAGATAAGTTGACACTAAAAGGATTAGGTTTCTTTCGTATTGAATCATTGTATCACAACATCCTAAATCCTAATAGCGATTCAGGATAATGCCACGAAGGGTAATACAATAAGCTCACTTATATATAGGAAGTACCAGCGGCGTATCCACCATGTGCTTATTGTATTATCTAGTTTCGTTATCTAAATCATCAACAATCTACACATAAACCACAACCATCGAGTCATAAAGTACTTCTTAAAAATCCCACTATGAAGATAGGAAGATCTAAGACTGTACTTCAAATATCCTATAACAATCTAACTATGAATATAGGTAGATCTTTTAAGGATTTGGATAAACATCGTATTCGCATAATCGGAATAGTACACATAAAAGCACCTAGTAAACACATATATGCCATACATTTGGAAAACAAATCGGTTACACATATGAATCACCCTAAAACATTTTAAAACGGTAAAAGAGGGGAACTATGTACTCACATAGAATGCAAAGTATCCTCGATCTAACTTAACAAAGCTCGGGCAAACCAAGGAAATCAAGTGGTGCCTAGTAATCGGATCGCTAGTTAATAAATCGACACCTAAATCAGAAGATCGGGTAGAATGAGGACTCGTAAACCAAATGAGTATTGGAACTCATGTGTTATGGTTTAACAAAGCCTACATTCTAAATCGGAACCTATCCTAAGTGCTTACGACCCGTTACGACCCATTAAGGTAGCTCACGCTACTTTAACGCGCCGTTCGCGTGAATGCGCGTTAGAGACGCCTAACTAGTCCTATGACAAGTATTATATGCCCTAACATGTTTAAATATGTTGCATAATCAGTTTAAGTGACAAAAGTTAAGTTACATATGCTTAAAATCAAATTATGCATGAAAAGGGCAATTTTGGTCATTTTCCTAAGGCATATAAACTACCTATGATATAACTAATTAAACTAAGTGACCATAAGGTATAACCTTGGAAGGTTATTCCCTATACAACTATGGTCACAAAATATGCTTAGTCGGATCCTAATGATCGACCAAACGGGTTGGGTTCGAAAGTCTAAGCGGTTGTCAAGACCGCTTGACTTACGACCCTATACAAGCACTATACTAAAAGTGACGAGTTAAACATGTTAAAACATGTTTAACTAAGTTAGAAAACTGGTTTGATATCAAAACAAAGTGTTTTGATACCCGAAAATAGCTTCGTCGCAAAATACGCATAAACACGTATTTTGACCAAAACTTTGACTCGTCACTTCGACTAATCAACGTGGTAATCAGTAGGTATAGTCACAAGAGACTATAACCATCGTGATTACACTCACGTTGCAAAGTTCAAACGAACTTTGTGTTGACCAATTCATGGTCAAAGCAGAAAGTCAAACACTGTTTGACTTTCACGCTTGAAAAGCATAAACAAGCATGAAAGAAGCTTACAAAAGGTCCAAGCAAGGAAGAATTGATCCAAAACACTCAGGTGTGAAGCCTTAGCTTCAACTTAGAGCAGATTTTGAATCAATGTGTGAGGAAGGAATGATGAACAAGGTGGGTATTTATAGAAAGTCTTGACCCATTAGGATCTTTACAATTGTTTTTGAGTAAATCTAATGTCACACCCAGACTTTTGCGGTAGCGTGATTATGGTGTGACTTTCTTAATACCATTGCATTCAATCATGACAATAACTATATGATAAAACCATAGATTTGTCACCCATTAAATATGTTTAAACCATAACACCATTGTTTTAAAACGTAGACTTCAATTTAGAACTACAAACCATACAAATTGTTTGTGAGTTCATTAAGGAGTCATCAAAAGATATTAAACAAAACCAAGGTTTGGAAGACGTGTCTCGTCCAGGAATAAGCCACCCAACCTAAACCTCAAAACCATGGATGACATCTTTATTCACAACGCAGCATGAACTTCCAACGCCCGCCAGATCCACTTACTAATTCCCTGAAATACATGTATTTTGAAAGCATCAACAAAAGTTGAGCGAGTTCGTGTGTTTGTTTGTGTGTATGTATAAACCTTTGAAATCACTGTAAGTATGTATGTAAGTTTATAAATCCCAGTATGAAAGCAACAAGGAAAAACAGATCACCAATGGTTTGCAAGGCCATTGATATGTGTGACGTGATACAGGGAGCTCAAACCTAGCAGATTTGCACCGGGCTTCCGGCTGTAAGACATAGACTACCCATGGGCCAAACCCTGGTCCAACATGGGCGGGGCTCGCTACTCCCAAATAGATCTGTCACTCATGTCCCTCGATCCTACTACGAGGATTGATGGCCTTAAGCGTTATGCCCACCACTCACATGATCTAAGTGTACCCTTTCTTAGCTAACCATACCAAATAATAAAGTTTGTAAACAATTGTAACATGTACTTTACCCCCGAAGTTATAAAACTGAAAACAGTTAAAGAAAAGGGGGAAACACGAAACTCACAGTCTTGCGTCTTCAACAATCGTAACTCGTACTTCTCCGGTGAACACGACTACCTACAACGTACTAATGTCTATTAGACGAACGGGCCGTGCCTTGACTTAGTGTTAATGTTTCTAAGTTACGTTTCTTTTATGCTTCTGATATTATTCCAAGTTCTATAATTATGGTCAAAATAATTAATATCTTAACTTAAATTATATCTATAAATTTTTGGAATAATTGTTAAACAATATTTTTGTAATAATACTTCTCAAGTATTTATACTTGTATTTCCTTCCCAAGGATGAGGGTATCTTATACATGTGTATTTTGCCATATATTGGGGTCTTATTCCGGTGTGTATTTATACGTATGAGAATACGTATTCTTAATGTATTTATTAAGTATCCTCATACTTAATTAATTATTAAACTTTCCGGAATATTATTTCTAATAAAAGTCCACCAACATATATATTTCCAAAATATATATATTTAAGAAATATTACTTAGAAAAATTATTTATAATTTTTCACTTGGCAAAAATATTTGTAGTTCCAAAATAATATAATTCAAGTTTACTCAAGAAAATATATATTTTTCCCAATAATAATATATTTTCTAATAATTCCAAGGAAAATATATATTTTTATACTTGTAAAAAAAATGCTATATTCTTCTCGTGTCAAAAATATGATATAATTTTTAAGTAATTGAGAAAATCATATTTTCATTCCTTTGTATCCAAAATATTATTTACCAAAATATATTTTGTGAACATATTTTCCGGAATATTTTGTAAGTTACATTTCTTGTTCGGTTTCGCCAATATTTTGTGTGTAACTTATATACTTATTCCTTGAGATTTTGGTAATATTTTGGATTGTAATTCTTGGTGTTTTAATGTGTTATAGTATTTTAAGTCCTAAAATAATATAACTATTACACAAAGTATACAAATAATCACACATGTTTGTCTTTAATGTGTATATATATTCTAAATATATATCTAGCCACTTTTATTTATTAAAACCAACCTCCAACACTTATATTTTATAACAAAAATTATGGCAAAGTTTATTTGGAAAACTCATGGTTAAAATACACTTGTAAATATTTGTTTGAAAATATTTTTCTAAGTGTTTATATTTTTAGAAACTTTTGCCATAGTTTCCCCTAAAAATGGAGGTTTCCATGCTTTCAAGCATATCATTTTCTTTTGTAAAAATCATCACAATCAATTTATAATCAACTCTACACAACATATACTTACCAATTTTGCCAAAATCATGCTTAATCTACCACTTCATGAACTTGAAAGTTTATGAAAATTTGTAGTAACTTTGTAATGTGTTTAGTAAGTTTAGTTACCCTTTAAAGTGTGATTGTTTATTTAAAAACATCATTCTTGAAAGACTTAGATGTTTACAACTTGTAATCATGTTTTACAAAAATGTTTCTTTATGAAATTTCTTGTTACACAAGTGTTTCTACACTTGTTTAACCACCAAAAATAGTGTTTGTTCATGTAAGAACCAAGTTTTAACAAAACTTATATTTTAACTTGGTTTCTTTAGAATAATCCATGAAATATTTAGATCTACAAGATTAATAATACACTTTGATTATTACTTTACAAGAAAACATTATGTTTCTTTCAAGTTCATGCTTTAAGTGTGGATGATCCATCATCCCACAATAATTTCTACTTTCACATCTTGCTAAACTGTGTTTTTAATCATGATTTAGCAAGACCTTATGATGATTAACATCACTTCTACAAACAATCAAAGATCAACAAGCATTACAACTTATATTCATCAAGATATCTTTACTAAACAAGCTTATGTTCATGATCACTTCATATGATCTTTAGTGTTCTTGATGTTTTTGATCATGATTCATTATTAACTACTTAAAATATATGTAACATAGAGTGTACAAGGATCTTACCACTAGCACAAGGCTAGGGATGATTCAAGAGTAGAAATCAAGAGTATAAAAGCAAACAGAGAAGGTCCTTTAGCTTCAAAAGCCACCAAGCTCCTTTGTATACCTTCTTTCACCCTTGTAAGTGTATGGATTGAATGAAGGAAGTTGAATGATGGTGATGGTGATGGTGGTGTGGGTTGGGTTCGGCCGAGAGCAAGAGCAAGGGAGGGAGAGAGAGTGGTGTGTGAAGTGTGTGTGAGATTATGAGTTCTTGTTCCATCATGTTCTTCTTATAACCATCTTAATCCTCTAACCCTTGTGTAATGTGTTTAAGAAAGTACTAACAAATCCAATAAAATATTGAAATCAAATCCCCTTGTGGGACCCTTGTTGGAGCCGAACATAGGTAGGGGGTATCTAGTTAGTTAAGTTAGTTACTAGATATTTTAGGAGGTGTTATGATGTTCGGGGACCATAACTAGCTTGGTAATGTTAAAACAGTGCTTCTAGTGTAAATTTGGTGTTTCGGGTAGTGTCCGGTTGTTCGGTTGGTTACCGTTACGTTAAAGTGTTAAACTTGCAGTTTAGTGTTCTTTATGTACCCTTTTGTGACACTTTTAATTCCCGACACTTAGGAAAATATTCAGGACCATTTAACCATGTTTTTGCATAATATTATTGTGTTTAAGTGCTGATTTTTGCTGAATTCAGCACTTTATGTGAGTTTTAGGCACTTTCCGGCACTTAAACTATTACTAGGAAGGCAGTTTTGGTATCCTTACTTTCCTACACACTATACTAATGTGGTACTTGGTTTGTGGCTCATTCTGTGTCTCAACACACTGTCTGTCTATGCACTGAACTCTGTCAGCATATTCCTGATTTATCAAATAACTGTGCTAACTGTACTCAATGCATCATTTGAGGCAATATAGCTTTCATGCAATATTGGTATGACATTTAACAATGTATGATGCACATGTTTGTGTATGGCAGTAATCAGAATGTAGTTAATTATAAATTCAGCACAGTCATTAAGCACAAATCATGATTAATTAATTGTACAGATACTTGGATTTTTGACAATTGTCACATTCTCCCCCTGTTAAGAAAATTTTGTCCCGAAATTTTAAGCTTTACTATTAGCAGCAGGGGTGTTAGGGAATAAGTGCGGGTATTTAGCTTTCATGCGATCCTCACGCTCCCAAGTAAACTCTGGGCCGGGACGTGCATTCCATTGAACCTTAACAAGCTTAACACTACTCCTTCTCGTTTTGTTAACTCTCCAATCCGTGATCTCAACGGGTTCTTCGGTAAAATGGAGTGTGTCGTCAATGTGAACTTCATCAGCAGGAATAACCACCGTTTCCTGTGTTGGACTCTTCTTCAAATTAGATACATGGAATGTATCATGGACACCATTCAGTTCAGCAGGTAGATCCAACTTATAAGCTACAAGCCTAATCCTTTCCAAGATTTTGAACGGTCCAATATATCGAGGGTTAACTTTCCACGCTTCCCAAAGGGTGGCACACCTTTCCAAGGTGAGACTTTCTACAAAACCATATCTCCCACTTCAAATTCCAAAGGTTTCCTTCTTTGGTCCGCATAGCTCTTTTGTCGATCACTAGCCACCTTAATGCGCTCTCGGATCTGTATGATCTTATCTGTCGTTTCTTGAACCAACTCGGGACCAACTAGCTGTCTATCGCCCGCATCTGCCCAGCATAACGGTGATCGACACTTTCGTCCGTAAAGAGCTTCAAACGGTGCAGCTTGTATACTTTTATGGTAGCTGTTGTTATAGGAGAACTCAACCAAAGGTAGGTGAGTGTCCCAACTTCCACCCAAGTCCATTACGCAAGCACGAAGCATATATTCCAATGTCTGAATCGTTCTCTCGCTTTGACCATCAGTCTGTGGATGAAAGGCAGTGCTCAAATTCAACTGTGAACCAAACGCTTCTTGAAAAGATTGCCAAATCCTTGACACAAATCTTTCGTCTCTGTCAGAAATAATCGAGATAGGCACTCCATGACGTGCTACTATCTCCCTTAGGTACAACTCAGCTAGCTTACCAGTGTTATCCTTTTCCCTGATCGGTAGAAAGTGCACAGATTTTGTCAGACGGTCTACGATTACCCAAATCGTGTTATGACCTCTGGGTGTCTTTGGTAACTTCGTTATAAAATCCATTGAGATTTGCTCCCACTTCCACATGGGTATCTCGGGTTGCTGCAGAAGACCTGAAGGCTTCTGATATTCGGCCTTTACTTTGGCACAAGTTAAACATTTTCCGACATAAGTTGCAACATCACCTTTCAATCTCGGCCACCAGTAGAAATCCTTCAAATCTTGGTACATCTTATCTGATCCTGGGTGGATCGAGTACCTTGATTTATGAGCTTCATAAAAAATCACGTCTCTAAGACCACCAAAGAGGGGAACCCAAATTCGTCCCATAAAACACAATGTTCCTTCCTCATTGGGTACCAACTGGTTCTCCATCCCACGGAGATATTCATCCACATGCTTCTCCTTCTTAAGAGCTTCTCTCTGCGCAGCACGAATGCGCAATGAGAGGTCTGTCTGTATAATCATCTCCAAAGCCTTAACCCTTATGGGCTTAATCCTCTCTTTTCGACTCAAGGCGTCTGCCACTACATTCGCCTTTCCGGGGTGATATTTGATTTCACAATCATAATCGTTTAACAACTCAACCCATCGTCGCTGTCTCATATTAAGCTCCTTCTGATCGAATATCTGCTGTAAGCTCTTGTGATCAGTAAAGATCGTACAGCGCGTACCATACAGATAATGTCGCCAAATCTTCAGTGCAAACACCACTTCGCCTAATTCCAAATCATGCATGGTGTAATTCTTCTCATGAACGTTTAGCTGGCGCGAAGCATAAGCGATAACCTTCTGTCGCTGCATTAGCACACAACCTAATCCGTGACGCGAGGCGTCACAGTACACCACGAAGTCATCGGTGCCTTCGGGTAGGGATAATATAGGTGCATCGCAGAGCTTATTCTTTAGCAACTGAAAAGCTTCTTCTTGCTTATCTCCCCATTCATATTTTCTATCCTTTTGGGTAAGAGAGGTCAACGGTTGAGCGATTTTAGAAAAATCCTCAATGAATCTGCGATAATACCCAGCTAAACCTAGGAACTGGCGGATCTCTGTTGGTATTTTCGGAGTTTCCCAATTCTTAATTGCCTCGATCTTGGTGGGATCCACATGGATTCCATCCTCATTCACTACATGACCAAGAAACTGAACCTCACACAACCATAATTCGCACTTTGAGAACTTTGCGTACAGTTTCTCCTTCTTGAGCAGCTCTAAAATGGCTCTAAGGTGTTACTCATGCTCTTCCTTCGTCCTTGAATAAATCAAAATATCTTCGATAAACACAATCACGAATTTATCGAGATATGTCTTGCAGACTCTATTCATCAAATCCATAAATACTGCCGGCGCGTTTGTCAACCCAAACGGCATTACCAGAAACTCGTAGTGTCCATAACGAGTCCTGAAGGCAGTCTTCGGTATACTCTCTTCTTGAATTCGCAGCTGGTGATAACCTGATCGAAGATCGATCTTGGAGTAATAACTCGAACCTTGAAGTTGATCGAAGAGGTCGTCAATCCTCGGTAAAGGATACCGATTCTTGATGGTTAACTTGTTTAGCTCGGGGTAGTCAATGCACATACGAAAACTACCATCCTTCTTCTTGACAAATAGTACTGGAGCTCCCCAAGGCGAGAAGCTTGGTCTGATAAATCCCTTGTCATTAAGCTCTTGAAGTTGTGTCGACAACTCTTTCATTTATGAGGGTGCAAGTCGATAAGGTGCCTTGGCTACAGGCGCGGCGCCTGGAACCAAGTCAATATGGAATTCGACTTGTCGTTGTGGCGGCAATCCTGGCAAGTCTTCGGAAAAAATTTCAGGATATTCCCACACAACTGGGATATCTTCCAGCTTTGGCTCATCGGCTTCCTTGTCCACAACGTGCGCCAAGAAGGCAACACATCCTTTCTGCAAACATCTTCGGGCCTTCAAACAACTGATAATCCTTAGAGGCGTATCATGCTTCTCTCCATGCACTACAATAATCTCTCCATTCGTCATCGGGATGCGAATGATCTTCTCGTGTCATACGATCTTAGGTCGGTTGCTCGACAACCAATCCATTCCCACTACCACGTCAAAGCTTCCCAACTCGACTGCAAAAGATCAAGCGTAAACTCATGCTCTCCAAGCTCTATTACGCAGCCTCTAATTACTTTGTTTACTTCTACTAGCTTTCCATTAGCTAGCTCTATCGAGTACGGAATATCTAGCTTACTAGCTACTAACCCAAGTATATTCTTAAATTCTAGGGATACAAAGCTATAATCGGCACCAGTATTAAATAGTATAGATGCAAAGTGTTGGTTGATAGGGAACGTACCCATGACTACGTTCGGATCTTGGCGAGCTTCCCTAGCTCCAATGTTAAAAACTCTCCCCTGAGCTTGGTTGTTCTTTGGGCAATCTCTCTTGAAATGCCCGATATCTCCACAGCTAAAGCATCATTGCTTGTTTCCAGTACCACCTTGGTTGTTTTGGCTGCGGTTTCCATTTCCGGCTTGGTTTCCAAGACTACCACGATTCCCATTACCACCATTTCCTCCTTGATTGCGGTTTCCGTAACCGTTTCCACCACGTTTCCACTGCCACCACCGTTACCTCTCTGGCCACCATTTCCACGACCATTACCAGCCTAGCACGTCTCCTTTGAATGACCATTCCTTCCACAATTTTCACACTTCCTATACCGACATGGGCAGGCATGATGTAACAGGCATACATCACACTTAGGCAAAGTGCCCGTGTATCCTTTCCCTTTGTTCTCAGAACTCGCAACACCAGTTTTGACCTCGGCTGGTGGGTTTGCATCCCTTTTCTTGTTACCACTATTGTTTCCTTGAGTACCCTTCTTGAAGTTAGAGAACTTCTGCTTGTTCTCTCCAGATGATTCGACATGTGTCTCCTTTTTCTTTCCATCAGAGATTGAGAACTTGTTCAACCTAATCGCTTCTTCAGTCAATGCCACACTTAGATCAATGGCCTCAGTGATCGTTGAAGGCTTTGATGTCGTCACCATGCTCATGATTTGTGGTGCCAATCTGTAACAACTCTCATCAAAAGTCCTAATTATTATATTATTTGACCAATAGGAAACCCTAATTGAGACACCCAAGTGATTCTACACAAACCCTAAAATTTTCAGAACAATCGGAATCAGGATCAGGGCCCCTAAAACTCAGGGGGGGGGGGGTAAAACCTAGTTAACGATTATCTACTTAAAACGTTGTCAAAATAAAAATTTACGAAACTACTGACTCAGCTAGGCTAGTCCCAGACGTGGCTACTCTATAAAGATTAGGTGTCCCTTACGGACCGTAAGGGTTATTTGTTACGGTCCGTAAGCCTGGCCAATTTTTCACTATAAATAGCAGGCCTTGGCAATCGCATTCTGGTACTTGAACAACGAAGAAATTCGTTTCGTAGACTGAGATAAGCTCTGTTTATCACAATTAACACACACGATTCACTAATCGACGCCACAATCAGGGTAATAACTCGATCGCTATTACGATTCAACGTCCGATCGATTATAACTATCCATCGATTGTTTAAGTGCCGCTCAAATTGAGTTTATACTTTGTTATTCATCGTGATTTCGACTTGAATGTTTGAGTGCTGTTCGAACTCGGACTATACTCTGTCATTCATTGTGAATCCGCTGAATTGTTAAGTATCGCACTTTGTCATTCGTTGTGAGGGTTTAATCTCGTGAATTGTCGTAACTGCTGTATTAAGTTACTAACCGAATTGTGTGCCTGTTATTAAATTTTGGTTAAAAGGCTAATCAGTAGGCTAGGCTCTGCTCAAATTAAATCTGCAATGTGAGTCATTCTCTTTTTATCAAATTACTTTTGAAATCATGTTTATTTTCAAAAGTTATAATTACAGTGATTAAGTTTATGTAATCACCAAGTTACAGCCGGTATGTGGGGTTTTGTATACATTACTTGATAACCGTCACTATTGGACAACGAGTTAGCCAATGAGTGATATGACCATAGTCACAGACACCATCGGGCAAAGAGGCTACCGATGGATGTTCGAGTGACAAGTACTGTGGGTAGTTGGTTTGATATCTGGAACACTGTAATCTCTCTTAATATTGTAAATTATAACAAATGAGTCGTTTTCATAAATAGAATGATTCACTCAGTATTTTCCGCTGACAAAACCTTTTTCAAACATGTTTCAGGTGATCTATTGTGATCCAGGAAAAGTGCCGTGAAGCACTATCAGCTTAAGGAAGTGGCTCAGTATAAAAATAAAGAAACATGTTTTGTAAAATAAAAGATTTCTTCGTGAAATCTCAAGATTGTAAATTACCGGGTTTTATCCCGAGTTGTGAAATAAAATAATCGGGAAATATTTCAGTTTTAAAAAGATCCTGAAGAAAACTTCCACTGTTAATTAAATACCACGGGATTTCTGTCCCGCGGCTCCTGAAACGGGTCAAACCGGGTCGGGGGCCGTGACAGAAAAAGGTGGTATCAGAGCCACTGATTTAAGCCAATTAAGTATTTAGAAAATACTTAATTTCTTATTAATTATTATTTTATGATTATGTGTTTTATTATCTGATTAATTGTGTACAGTATGGGCAGATCTATATATGCTAGCCACTGTAGCAATAAATATAAATCTTTAAAATAATTTGACTCAAAGTTTTAGTACCCGGATTACCTACAGTCTAGAAACCTTACCCAGTATGAAATAATATTTAAAAGTTTTCTATAAAAATTTTGTTATGATTTTTAACTTAGTAATTTTGTGAATTTTGCTAAACAGCATGAGTAATTTGTCTGATGCCCTTCAGAATTTAAATCTCTATCCGGTAAGAATAGAGGTTTCCAGAGATTTCAATAGATATATACCAAACATAGAAGAACCTATAGAATTCAACGCTTTACCTCTCGAGAAAACCAAGCCTAAGAAATTGGAAATTGGAGAAAGCTCTAGGCAAATTGAGGGGTTACCATCTCAAGAAGAACTAGATTTTATAATGGCAAACAATGATACTATTGAGCCTATTAATGAAAATGATTTTATTCATTCTCTTAAAACACAACTACCAATGAACTTAGAACCAGCTATTCCAAACCTTTCAATCCACTCGCAAATAGACGAATGGTTGAATAATGAAATACTGTTACAAAACCATCCCTATAAGCTTTTTCCTACGTTCAATCTAGAACCTTTACCAAATCCACCAATGAGTAACGAGAAAAGGACTGAACTCTGCCATGTAGATATTGGGAATAGGATCCAAGAGATTTTGGGACAGATTTCCTGGACTTACGATAAGAAGGAACGTCGTTACTAAAACACCAACTGACAAAAGATAGGGAGTTTATGGAACTGTAGTGGTGTAATAGTACTAAGTAAAATCAGTTTGTAAAATAACTACAAATAAAACTTTGTAAGATAATAATATGTATTGATGCATACTATTAAATATTAAATATAAATCGAGAATCGATAGTTTTGGCTATATTGGTGTTATGAATTCTGTATAATTGTTTTGTGTAATTGTTATTTATTTGATACTAATAAAATTATATATATATTAATTATCAGATGGAAAACGCTAATAATGAACCAGTTAATGAGATTAATCAATCTGAGCAACAACCGGGAGATCAATATATGACTAGGCAGGATATAGAAAATATAGTTGCTCAAGGGATAGCCAATGCTATTCCAGCATTCGTTGCTGCTGTTAAAAATCCAATAGAACCACAACAAATCGTTCCTAGCAAACGTATTTCTGAAGATAACTTCAGTAATAGTGTAAACGGAGGCAATGATCATGTTAATCATGATAATGAACCACGGCAAGCTCCGCTCCCTAAGAAAATGAAAGCTGCAACACCTGGTTGCACTTTCAAAGAATTCCTTGCTTGTAAACCCACGGAGTTTGCAGGCAATGAAGGAGCAACTGCATCACTGCGCTGGTTAGAGAAAACTGAGGCAGTAATTGCCATAAGTAAATGTGCTTCAGATGATCAGGTCATGTACGCGTCAAATCTTTTTAAAGAAGGGGCGCTAGAATGGTGGAACACGGTGTTACAAGCTAAAGGAAGAAATAGGGCTTATGCCATGAACTGGGAAGAATTTAAGAGTCTTGTAGAAAGAAAATTCTGTCCCGAATATGAAAAAGATCAAATGGCAAATAAGTTTTTAAACCATAAAATGATGGGAGTAGATTGTCGCGGTTATACTTCGACATTCTTTGAATATGCTAGAGTGGTACCAACGCTGGCTTCGCCAGAACCGGTACTCATTTCTCGCTATATTTGGGGATTGATTAGTGAAATCCGTAACATCGTTAAAGCTATGAGACCTCGTACGATTGACGATGCGGTAGAATTAGCTAATACCTTAACCGACGAACTGGTACGCACGCAAGATGAAAACAGGAAGAAGGAACTGGCTCAGAAAATTACCCAAGGATTTCGTATGGGTAATAATAACAGCTTCAAGAAAAGAGGAACAGGGCAATCTTCCAATCCGCCGTTTTGCAGGAATTGCAGAAAGAAACATTTTGGAAGATGTAATGTAACCTGCAATTTTTGTAAAATGGTAGGACATCGTGAAGAGGAATGCAGAAAGAAAACAAGAGTCTGCTATAACTGTGGAGAAAAGGGACATTTTAGACCAGAATGTCCTAAATTGGTCAAACCAGCAGACAACAAAGCCAAGACAACCGATGGAGCTATTAAGAAGAATGTCAGAGCATTTCAGTTAACTACTCAGGAAGCCGAGATGATTCCTGATGTGATAGCCGGTACGTTCTTAGTTCACAACATTTACGCCAAAGTATTATTTGACTCTGGTGCAAACCAAAGTTTTATTAATACTTCATTCTGCCAAACTCTTAATATACCCTTAACCAACATTAGGCAGATTTTTACAGTCGAAACTGCTGATGGGAATTCAGTTAAAATAGATAAGGTTCTGCAAAATATAGAAATAGGACTTTCAGGTCATAAATTTGCTGCAAACCTATTTCCTATGAAATTAGCTGAATTTGATGTTGTGTT
Organism: Helianthus tuberosus; assembly: GCA_030545235.1. Taxonomy (NCBI): domain Eukaryota; kingdom Viridiplantae; phylum Streptophyta; class Magnoliopsida; order Asterales; family Asteraceae; genus Helianthus; species Helianthus tuberosus. Next base: position 20,168,273 of record CM060420.1, on the reverse strand, counting down.
AGGAATGGATTGGTTAGTAGCCAACCATGCTCGAATTCTCTGTGATAAGAACTCTATAGAAATTCAGGCACCCACCGGAGAAGTAATTGTGATTACAGGAGATAAACCATGTAAGCCTATGAAGTTCATATCAGTAATGAAAGTTGCTAATTATGAACGAAAACAAGGAATAGTATATATGATTTCAGTAATCATTAGTACTAAGGGAAAAGAACTTAAGGAAATTCCTGTAGTCTCAGAATACCCAGAGGTGTTCCCAGAAGAATTACCAGGGTTACCACCAGATAGGGAAGTAGAATTTAGGATTCATTTAATTCCAGGAACTATACCGATAGCTAAGGCACCTTATCGGTTAGCACCCACAGAAATGTTAGAACTGAAAAAGCAATTAGATGAATTACTAAGTAAAGGTTTCATACAACCTAGTTCATCCCCGTGGGGAGCACCTGTGTTGTTTGTTAAGAAAAAGGATGGTTCAATGAGATTGTGTATCGATTATAGAGAATTGAATAAGGTTACAATTAAGAATCGATACCCATTACCTAGGATTGATGATCTTTTCGATCAACTTCAAGGAGCTAGATATTTTTCTAAGATAGATTTACGCTCCGGATATCATCAATTGAAGGTACAAGAGGAAGACATACCTAAAACTGCTTTCAGAACTAGGTATGGTCATTACGAGTTTACAGTCATGCCCTTTGGGTTAACGAATGCACCTGCAGCATTCATGGATATGATGATTAGGATCTGTAAACCGTATTTGGATAAATTTGTAATTGTCTTCATAGATGATATACTTATTTATTCAAAAAGTCAGGACGAACATTGTCAGCACTTTCATGCACTCTTAACTTTGTTAAGAAAAGAAAAATTGTATGCCAAATTCTCAAAGTGTGAATTTTGGTTGCAAGAAGTGCAATTCTTAGGACACATGGTGAATCACGAAGGTATTCACGTAGATACTGCTAAGATAGAGGCAATTACCAAATGGAAGGTTCCACAAACAGCAATGGAAATTAGAAGTTTTATAGGTTTAGCTGGGTATTATAGACGGTTTATTAAGGATTTTTCCAAGATAGCTGTTCCATTAACTAAGCTGACCTGTAAAGCCATTAAGTTCGAATGGGGACCTAAGCAAGAAGAAGCCTTTAGAATATTGAAGCAGAAATTAACAAATGCACCAATCTTAGCCTTACCAGAAGGAACTGAAGATTTTGAGGTATATTGTGATGCTTCAAAACTAGGATATGGATGTGTGCTTATGCAACGCAAAAAGGTGATTGCATATGCTTCAAGGCAATTGAAAAAGCACGAAGAAAACTATACGACTCATGATTTAGAATTAGGAGCCGTAATTTTTGCCCTTAAAATTTGGAGACATTATCTTTACGGAAGTAAATTTACTGTCTACACAGACCACAAAAGTTTAAGATATATATTTGGGCAAAAAGAGTTAAACATGAGGCAAAGGAGATGGATGGAAATCCTAAGTGACTACGACTGTGATATTCAGTATCACGAAGGGAAGGCAAATGTAGTTGCAGATGCCTTAAGTCGTAAGTATTATGAGAAACAACGACGGGTTCGTGCTCTCAGATTAAATCTACAAATAGATTTAATGGAACAATTGAAGAATATTCAAACTACAGCAATCAAGGATGATGCTGAAGGAATGAAAGGACGAATCAAGGAATTGGAACAAGGAGTAGATGGAATTTGGAGATTCCACAAAAGTAGAATTTGGGTACCTAAGCAGGGAGATTTAAGACCTAAGATTTTAGAAGAAGCTCATAAATCTAGGTATACTATGCATCCATGAAACAATAAGATGTACCAAGATTTAAGGAAGAATTTCTGGTGGATAGGTATGAAAAAGGATATAGCTAGATATGTTTCTAAGTGTCTTACTTGTTCACAAGTTAAGGCAGAACATCAGAAACCTTCAGGTCTACTACAACAATTAGAGATGCCTGTATGGAAATGGGAACTTATAACAATGGATTTTGTTACTAAGTTACCCAAAACCAGAAAAGGTAATGATGCGATTTGGGTAATTGTGGATCGATTAACCAAATCTGCTCACTTTCTGCCTATGAAAGAAACCTTTAGCATGGAAAGATTGGCAAAGTTGTATGTAGATGAAGTTGTATCTCTACATGGAGTTCCACTCTCCATTGTATCAGATAGAGATAGTCGTTTCACTTCTCATTTCTGGAAAAGTTTCCAGCAAGCAATGGGAACTCGACTAAACCTAAGCACGGCATATCATCCACAAACAGACGGACAAAGTGAAAGGACGATCCAAACTCTAGAAGACATGCTCCGAGCATGTGTGATAGATTTTGGTGGGAATTGGGACGAGCACTTACCATTAATTGAATTCTCCTATAACAATAGTTATCATTCAAGTATCGAAACTGCCCCATTTGAAGCACTGTATGGAAGAAAGTGCAGAACTCCAGTTTGTTGGGCAGAAATAGGAGAAAATCAATTGTCAGGTCCAGAAATAGTGCAAGAGACGACTGATAAGATTACTCAAATCAAGGAAAGGCTGAAGACTACTCGAGATCGCCAGAAGAGTTATGCAGATAATAGATGCATTCCGTTAGAATTCCAAGTTGGAGACAGAGTACTGTTGAAAGTTTCTCCTTGGAAAGGAGTTGTTAGATTTGGTAAGAAAGGAAAGCTAAGTCCAAGGTACGTAGGACCATTTCCAGTGAGCCAACGTATAGGATCAGTTGCTTATCGTTTACATCTACCAGAAGAGTTAGCTGGAGTACATGATGTATTTCATGTATCCAATCTCAAGAAGTGTCTATCAGACGAATCTTTAGTAGTACCTCTCCAAGATATAGAGGTAAACGAAAAATTAAAATTTATTGAGAAACCTCTTCAGATAGAAGACAGAAAAGTGAAGTTTCTCAAGCACAAATGACTAGTGCTAGTTAAAGTCAAGTGGGATTCGAAACGAGGACCCGAATACACTTGGGAGCTGGAATCAGAAATGAAGAGAAAGTATCCTCAATTATTTCAGTAAATATCGAGGACGAGATTTTTATTAAGGTGGGGAGAATGTAACAACTCTCATCAAAAGTCCTAATTATTATATTATTTGACCAATAGGAAACCCTAATTGAGACACCCAAGTGATTCTGCACAAACCCTAAAATTTTCAGAACAATCGGAATCAGGATCAGGGCCCCTAAAACTCAGGGGGGGTAAAACCTAGTTAACGATTATCTACTTAAAACGTTGTCAAAATAAAAATTTACGAAACTACTGACTCAGCTAGGCTAGTCCCAGACGTGGCTACTCTATAAAGATTAGGTGTCCCTTACGGACCGTAAGGGTTATTTGTTACGGTCCGTAAGCCTGGCCAATTTTTCACTATAAATAGCAGGCCTTGGCAATCGCATTCTGGTACTTGAACGACGAAGAAATTCGTTTCGTAGACTGAGATAAGATCTGTTTATCACAATTAACACACACGATTCACTAATCGACGCCGCAATCAGGGTAATAACTCGATCGCTATTACGATTCAACGTCCGATCGATTATAACTATCCATCGATTGTTTAAGTGCCGCTCAAATTGAGTTTATACTTTGTTATTCATCGTGATTTCGACTTGAATGTTTGAGTGCTGTTCGAACTCGGACTATACTCTGTCATTCGTTGTGAATCCGCTGAATTGTTAAGTATCGCACTTTGTCATTCGTTGTGAGGGTTTAATCTCGTGAATTGTCGTAACTGCTGTATTAAGTTACTAACCGAATTGTGTGCCTGTTATTAAATTTAGGTTAAAAGGCTAATCAGTAGGCTAGGCTCTGCTCAAATTAAATCTGCAATGTGAGTCATTCTCTTTTTATGAAATTACTTTTGAAATCATGTTTATTTTCAAAAGTTATAATTACAGTGATTAAGTTTATGTAATCACCAAGTTACAGCCGGTATGTGGGGTTTTGTATACATTACTTGATAACCGTCACTATTGGACAACGAGTTAGCCAATGAGTGATATGACCATAGTCACAGACACCATCGGGCAAAGAGGCTACCGATGGATGTTCGAGTGACAAGTACTGTGGGTAGTTGGTTTGATATCTGGAACATTGTAATCTCTCTTAATACTGTAAATTATAACAAATGAGTCGTTTTCATAAATAGAATGATTCACTCAGTATTTCCCGCTGACAAAACCTTTTTCAAACATGTTTCAGGTGATCTATTGTGATCCAGGAAAAGTGCCGTGAAGCACTATCAGCTTAAGGAAGTGGCTCAGTATAAAAATAAAGAAACATGTTTTGTAAAATAAAAGATTTCTTCGTGAAATCTCAAGATTGTAAATTACCAGGTTTTATCCCGAGTTGTGAAATAAAATAATCGGGAAATATTTCAGTTTTAAAAAGATCCTGAAGAAAACTTCCGCTGTTAATTAAATACCACGGGATTTCTGTCCCGCGGCTCCTGAAACGGGTCAAACCGGGTCGGGGGCCGTGACACAATCCCCAAATAAAAAACGTTCAATTCACTTGAACTCCGGTTCAACCATGTAAGGAATGACGCGAGATAAGTCATGGAATCTCTGTACGTTCTCAGCAATCTTTGGACCATCCATCTTAAGGTTCCAAAACTCAGTCTCCAATTTCTGAATCTCAGCCTTTGAACATTACTTCTTGCGCATAAGTTCCTTCATCTCATCCCAAGTCATGGCATACGCAGCTTCCTCTCCCAGAGTCTGAACTTGGAGGTTCCACCATGATAGAGCTCCGTTTAGGAAAAGTCCAGAAATGTAGGTGACCTGGTGCTCTGGCGCACACTTGCTCATTCCCAGCACAGAATCGGTTTTCTCCGCCTATCTAACGAAAGCTACAGCACCTCCAGTGCCGTCAAAGTTCAGAGGTTTGCAATCAAGGAACTGCTTGTATGTACAGCCTGTACAAACAACATCATTCACAGAAAGCATTAGCAAACGCACATGGAATGTCCAAACATATCGTAATGTGTCTTAAATGACTTAATCATTACCGTGAGGTGGGTTATTTCCTAAGGTACCCCGCTGTGCTCAGAGCGCAAGGCCTCATGTTGTGCGATTGCTTGTGAAATCCGTTCTTACAGTTCCGCCTCTGTTGTGGGCAACTGATTGTTTCTCCGAGGAGGCATCTTGTATAAAGAAGATTGTATCGGTCAAGTCTTAATTAGTATGTTAAGTATGTAGTACGTGTATGTAATAGCATTTATCAACGCAAGTAAGCATATAACATCACATTCATATCACCAATGTGTAATTCAACAACGTATATAATGAGAACATTGCGATTGAGCTTTCATTAATCATCGGCCACAAATACAGTTAGATGTTCTACAAATGTATTGTATCACATCAAAAGGGACTACAGGGTAACACCACCCTTATCCAAAATGTCTATCAGTCTACAACAGTCATATACTAAAAAAAGGTGAACTCCAAAAGGCTTTGCAAGCTAGGATTAATTGCGGTGCTCTCATCAAAAGCAAGCTACCTACATAAAACCAAAAACCGGCTATGCTGATGGCGGTGGAGGAGGAGGTGGAGGAACAAAAAGCAAGCTGCGCACATGTGCAAGCTCCTCCTCAAGGTCATAAACGTGACGCAACTGATAACTGAATAGCTGCTCCATGGTGAGAAATCGAACATCAAAATCTGGATAAGGCAAAAGAGGAGCAGGTGGAGTCGCAAAAGGTGACGGACATGAACAAGGTGGAGGACGTGGAGTCCTCTCAAGCTCCATAACTCTACGACATAGGATCTCTTGCTTAAGCTGCAAAGACAAGAGTAACTCATCCCGTGTGTAACCAGAGTAGTGCGAGGGATGATGGGGATCAGAAACTGGCATGGTGTTCGGCGGAAACCATATGAGTGGCTCGCCTGGCGGTGAAGAAGTAACATGAGTAGTAGGTGTATACTGAGGCATGTGAGGAAAAGCTGCTGACACGTGTGGAACATGCTAGGCTGCTGGCTAGACAGGCCTTCCCCTGGACAGGGTGTGGGAATGTCCTGCAAGAAAGTGATAGGCAGGTCAGTGCGGTGAACATCGGGTGAAAAGGGGCAACATCAGCAGGTGCATGTGTAGGTGGTGGAGTGACTGGCTCAAAAAAGGAGGTACATCATCATCATCGTCTATCCACCCATTGTTGGTGAAAGCGTATCGGGGGTCTACCTGACTGGCAAAAGCAGCAGGGTCAGTGGGTGCAGGAATCGGATCTGGTATGAGCGGTGCAACATCAGGTATGCCAAATGGTACGGGATCATGATCAGGTAAAGGCTCAGGTGTAGGTAAAGGCTCAGGATCAGCGGGTGCATCAACAGGCTGATCGTCAGGAATAAAATCATGCTCAAGTCCAGGCTTAACGTCATGTGGGGGGATCGGTGTAGCCGACATGGCTGTGTCGTCATCAGTATTAGGGGCATAACGTCGCAGTCCCACTGCATGCAAGGCGGTGGATTACACAGACTCGAAGGAATCTATAACATAATGATCAGAGGAAACCTCAATAATAGGAATCTCAACGAGTGGAACAACAATGACATCTCAGCTAAAACTCCATCACCCTGGGCATAATCGGGGGGACCATCAATAAAAAGATCGACATCATCATCAGACAAGTCATCAAAAGGCAAATCCTCGAAAGGAAAGGCCGCAAGAGGCAAAGGCGCGAGGATCGGAACCACGACATGCTCACCATCGGGATGTCCGAGGATGAGATGGTCCTGGTCAGGAATAGGAATAAGAAAGGGATCCTCGTCGGGGAAACCATCAGCATGCAGTACATCGTCGCCAAAGTCGGGCAGCGCAAAAGGCTGGAAATCGTCGTCGTTATCCAACATCATCTCCGGGTCACTCTCAGTATCGGAGGTAAAAATCTCTGGCTCTGGGACGATCTCATTGTCAGAAACAATGGCCATGGGGTCGACAGTATCAGACAGTCCACTCTCAGACGAAGACATAGTGCCTGTAACAAAACAATCACAACATATGCACATATATCAACAATCATCAATAAGCATGTAATTAATAAGAATGTATTCGTGTCTTTGATTTTTAAAAATGTTTGTTTTCCTGGATCTAGGCGTTTCGTGTATGCGATGAAATTATGTTGTGAAAACATTTTCGTGAGAGCCCTAATGATTGTAGTCTAGACTCGAGAAGGAATCCTAGTTCGCTACAATCGAAGCTCTGATACCAAGCTGTCACACCCTGACTTTTGCGGAAGCGTGATTATGGTGTGACTTTCTTAATACCATTGCATTCAATCATAACAATAACTATATGATAAAACCATAGATTTGTCATCCATTAAATAAGTTTAAAACATAACACCATTGTTTTAAAACGTAGACTTCAATTTCAAACTACAAACCATACAAATTGTTTATGAGTTCACTAAGGACTCATCAAAAGATATTAAATAAAACCAAGGTTTGGAAGACGTGTCTCATCCAGGAATAAGACACCCAACCCAAACCTCAAAACCATGGATGACATCTTTATTCACAACGCAGCATGAACTTCCAACGCCCGCCAGATCCACTTACTAAATCCCTGAAATACGTGTATTTTGAAAGCATCAACAAAAGTGAGCGAGTACGTGTGTTTGTTTCTGTGTATGTATAACCCTTTGAAATCACTGTAAATATGTATGTAAGTTTATAAATCCCGGTAAGAAAGCAACAAGGAAAAACATATCACCAATGGTTTGCAAGGCCATTGATATATGTGACGTGATGCATGGAGCTCAAACCTAGCAGATTTGCACCAGGCTTCCAGCTGTAAGACATAATCTACCCATGGGCCAAACCATGGTCCAACATGGGCGGGGCTCGCTACACCCAAATAGATCTATCACTCATGTCCCTCGGTCCTACTACGAGGATTGATGGCCTTAAGCGTTATGCCCACCACTCACATGATCTAAGTGTACCCTTCCTTAGCTAACCATACCAAATAATAAAGTTTGTAAACAATTGTAACATGTACTTCACCCCCGAAGTTATAAAACTGAAAACAGTTAAAGAAAAAGGGGAAACACAAAACTCACAGTCTTGCGTCTTCAACAATCGTAACTCGTACTTCTCCGGTGAACACGACTACCTACAACATACTAATGTCTATTAGACGAACGGTCCATGCCTTGACTTAGTGTTAATGTTTCTGAGTTACGTTTCTTTTACGCTTCTGATATTATTCCAAGTCATATAATTATTGTCAAAATAATTAATATCTTAACTTAAATTATATCTATAAATTTTGGAATAATTGTTAAACAATATTTTTGTAATATTACTTCTCAAGTATTTATACTTGTATTTCCTTCCCAAGGATGGGGGTATCTTATACATGTGTATTTTGCCATATTTTGGGGTCTTATTCCGGTGTGTATTTATACGTACGAGAATACGTATTCTTAATGTATTTATTAAGTATCCTCAGACTTAATTAATTATTAAACTTTCTGGAATATTATTTCTAATAAAAGTTCACCAACGTATATATTTCCAAAATGGGAAAATGTTACACAAATGTAATCAAGTTTGCCTAGTGTTTCAATTAAGTCATCCAAACTTTTTTCGTTTCTCTAAAGTAACTAAACTTTAGTTTAGTGTTTTAGTGTTGTGTAATTACCAGGTCACCAGGTTACTTTTTTATTTTTTATTTTTTAATGCTTACATGGATATCATTTTTATAAAATCATAACATAATTTAAATTTCCATAAACACCATGGACTAAATTTCAAACTTTCAATCGATCAAACCCTTCGATGACGACTACCAGCTTTGCGATTCAGCCTTCACGACTGTGTTTTCCGCTCCCCGTATCTTTTGCCAGCGAATAACCTTGTATAACGATATGGTGAGAACCGTTTACCGTCTTCGACACCGATTTGGAGGTCGTTGGTGAGTTAACAAGTACGGTTTTCTCGAAATCTGTCACTGTAATTGTTGTGTGAGGTTGGAGATTAATGTACGGATAGGGTGAAGTGGGGTGAATTGAATAGAATTTTCAGGTTTTTTTTGTTGTGTGAGGTTGCGACAATGAGATTCATGTATGGGAAGGGTGAGTGTGAATTAATTTGCAGGTAGGGAAGATGATGAAGATTTGTAAGGGGGGGGGGGGGGATTCAAGGGTTTTGTTTTGATTTTAATTGTTATTTAATGTTGGTTTTTGTTGGATCTGTCTCATTTCATTTTTTTATCGTGGTTTAATGTTAGATTTTTTATTTATATTTTAGAGCATTGGATAATTAGATTTTGAAAAACATGTTAGAAACCTGACACATCATCATTTTTAACCTGATAACCTGCTAATTACATGATATTAGCACATTAAATTAAACTTCAATGACTTTAGTAAGACAAAAAAAGTTTCGGTGATTGAATTGAAACACTTAACAAACTTGGTTATATTTCTATAAAGTTACCCCTTCCAAAATATATATATATTTAAGAAATATTACTTAGAAAAATTATTTATAATTTTTCACTTGGCAAAAATATTTGTAGTTCAAAAATAATATATTTCAAGTTTACTCAAGAAAATAAATATTTTTCCCAAAAATAATATATTTTCTAATTATTTCAAGGAAAATATATATTTTTATACTTGTAAAAAAAACGCTATATTCTTCCCGTGTCAAAAATATGATATAGTCTTGAGTAATTGTGAAAATCATATTTTCATTCCTTTGTATCCAAAAAATTATTTACCAAAATATATGTTGTGAACATATTTTCCGGAATATTTTGTAAGTTACATTTCTTGTTCGGTTTCGCCAATATTTTGTGTGTAACTTATATACTTATTCCTTGAGATTTTGGTAATATTTTGAATTGTAATTCTTGGTGTTTTAATGTGTTATATTATTTTAAGTCCTAAAATAATATAACTATTACACAAAGTATACAAATAATCACACATGTGTGTCTTTAATGTATATATATATATATATATATATTCTAAATATATATCTAACCACTTTTATTTATAAAAACCAACCTCCAACACTTATATTTTGTAACAAAAATTATGGCAAAGTTTATATGGAAAACTCATGGTTAAAATACACTTGTAAATATTTGTTTGAAAATATTTTTCTAAGTGTTTATATTTTTAGAAAATTTGCCATAGTTTCCCCTAAAAATGGAGGTTTCCATGCTTTCAAGCATATCATTTTCTTTTGTAAAAATCATCACAATCAATTTACAATCAACTCTACACAACTTATACTTACCAATTTTGCCAAAATCATGCTTAATCTACCACTTCACGAACTAGAAAGTTTATGAAAATTTGTAGTAACTTAGTAGTGTGTTTAGTAAGTTTAGTTACCCTTTAAAGTGTGGCTGTTTATTTAAAAACATCATTCTTGAAAGACTTAGATGTTTACAACTTGTAATCATGTTTTACAAAAATGTTTCTTTATGAAATTTTCTTGTTACACAAGTGTTTCTACACTTGTTTAACCACCAAAAATAGTGTTTGTTCATGTAAGAACCTAACAAAACTTATATTTTAACTTGGTTTCTTTAGAATAATCCATGAAATATTTAGATCTACAAGATTAACAATACACTTTGATTATTACTTTACAAGAAAACATTATGTTTCTTTCAAGTTCATGCTTTAAGTGTGGATGATCCATCATCCCACAATAATTTCTACTTTCACATCTTGCTAAACTATGTTTTTAATCATGATTTAGCAAGACCTTATGATGATTAACATCACTTCTACAAACAATCAAAGATCAACAAGCATAACAACTTATATTCATCAATATATCTTTACTAAACAAGCTTATGTTCATGATCACTTCATATGATCTTTAGTGTTCTTGATGTTTTTGATCATGATTCACTGTTAACTACTTAAAATAGATGTAACATAGAGTGTACAAGGATCTTACCACTAGCACAAGGCTAGGGATGATTCAAATGTAGAAATCAAGAGGATAAAAGCAAATAGAGAAGGTCCTTTAGCTTCCAAAGCCACCAAGCTCCTTCGTACACCTTCTTGAACCCTTGTAAGTGTATGGATTGAATGAAGGAAGTTTAATGATGGTGATGGTGGTGTGGGTTGGGTTCGGCCGAGAGCAAGAGCAAGGGAGGGAGAGAGAGTGGTGTGTGAAGTGTGTGTGAGAATATGAGTTCTTGTTCCATCATGTTCTTCTTATAACCATCTTAATCCTCTAACCCTTGTGTAATGTGTTTAAGAAAGTACTAACAAATCCAATAAAATATTGAAATCAAATTCCCTTGTGGGACCCTTGTTGGAGCTGAACATAGGTGGGGGGGGGGTCTAGCATAGGTTTTAACCATATAGTTTTTTTAAAGTTCAAATCCAAGTATCTAGTTAGGTAAGTTAGTTACTAGATATTTTAGGAGGTGTTATGATGTTCGGGGACCATAACTAGCTTGGTAATGTTAAAACCGTGCTTCTAGTGTAAATTTGGTGTTTCGGGTAGTGTCCGGTTGTTCGATTGGTTACCGGTACGTTAAAGTGTTAAACTTGCAGTTTAGTGTTCTTTATGTTCCCTTTTGTAACACTTTTAATTACCGACACCTAGGAAAGCATTCAGGACCATTTAACCATGTTTTTGCATAATATTAGTGTGTTTAAATTATGATTTTTGCTGAATTCAGCACTTTATGTGAGTTTTAGGCACTTTCCGGCACTTAAACTATCACTAGGAAGGCAGTTTTGTTATCCTTACTTTCCTACACACTATACTAATGTTGTACTTGGTTTCCGGCTCATTCTGTGTCTCAACACACTATCTGTCTATGTACTGAACTCTGTTAGCATATTCTTGATTTATCAAATAACTATGCTAACTGTACTCAATGCATCATTTGAGGCTATATAACTTTCATGCAATATTGGTATGACATTTAACAATGTATGATGCACATGTTTGTGTATGGCAGTAATCAGAATGTAGTTAATTGTAAATTTAGCACAGTCATTAAGCACAAATAGAGATTAATTAATTGTACGGGTACCTGGATTTTTGACAATTGTCACATCTAAGCTTGATCCTAACAATACACTTGTGGAACATAGTTTAGGATACCATGGGAGTTCAAAAACCAGCCTAAAGTATTGAGAAAATTGCATAAAAGACCCTGAATTTCAAGCTGCAGCTCAAAAATGGAGTTTCTGTCAATATAGGGGTGTCGCGTGCCGCGACGGCAACACCCCTTTGCTGTGGCACGACCCTACGGCCTACCTGAGCCAAAAACTTTCAAAAATTGGCAAGAATGCTTCCTGCAGCATGTTTAAGCCATTTTTAACGCGTTTAAGTCCCGTTAACCCATTTTCAAGGCTCTACAAGGATGTTAAAGTATAGGGGACTTGAAACATGCTTGAAATTATCTCGGCTGTTGGTTCGTTTGGTCATATGATCACGTTATTCAGTTAATTACGACGAAACACGAACGGACGCGAAAAACGATCCAAATTACACAAAGAATGGTATTTTTGCATTCCAATCACTAAAATAAAATATTTTAATGATTACAAAATTTTTTGGGTGTCCGGATATGTTCAGAACGTAAGATATGTGCGTAAATGCAAACTTATGCAATTTTTGACGCTTTTAGTCCCTATTGATCAAATAAGCATATTTTTGCATACCGAACCCTTCAAAGCCTATTTCTAAGCTATGTAAAGGATATTTAGGGTATGTTTAGCTTATGATCAAGTTCCAGAATGTTCGTTACAGTACGAATCAGAAGACTTTCGCAGTTTGACGTAAATAGTCCCTGTGATCGAATAAACTTGTTTTTGACACACCAAAGCCTACAAAGCTTATTTCTAAGTTATATAAAAGTTATTTAAGGTATGTTAAGCCTATGTCATTATCCCAGAGTGTTTGTCGCATTAAACTGATTACGTTTACATACCAGTTTGTGTATAACTTTCCAGAAAGCGATTTAAAGCTTGAAATTGAACTTAAAATCAAAACGTGAAATTATCAAACAAAAAAAGCAAACATTGAGACAAAAAAACACATTGTTTCTTGATAAAAGATATTGTCCTACATCGTGCGGTGTTTACGGTGCACAAGTGTCACAAATAGTAGTAGGCCCCTCTTTTGAAGGTGACGTTACCCTTAACCTAGTGGTTAGAGTCAGCAAGGATACAATCCCAAAGGGTCGGAATACTGAAAGATAATTAATTAACTTATTAATGCGAAAAGTGGTAGGCCCCTCTTTTGAAGGTGACGTTACCCTCGGCTAAGTGGTTTGAGTCAGCAGGGATACAATCCCAAATAGCCGGTTTAATGTATTAATAGTAGTTTACATATGAGGGGATCAAGCCATTCACACCCCCGCCATCCAATACCAGTGGGTATTGAAGGAGGTCCTAGTAAGCTTGATCCAAGTCCTTGCAGGATCTATACACTGAATAAGGTAAGAACCTTACCAAACCATTCCATTAACCCCCGACCAGGTAGCCAACATATCTCTATATAGATCGTAGAGATATGAATGGTGTAAATCTTTTACTATATATAGACAGTACAATAATGCCAAGACACCACGGACAAATGATAAAGAAGTTTCACCTTCAACATAAGAAACTAGTTATTAAAGTCATTAATACAAAACCAAATAAAAAGTACAAAAAGATTAAAAATCAAAAGTAATACATTAAAGACTTGTCTTCACCAAGTGATGTAACAGACTTAGCCAAACATGGCCTTTGATTGACAAGAACTCTTACTATCAATCTTAGATCCCGAGACTACTACACACACTCTAAGGTGGATGATGGATGATGGTGGTGGATGTGGGTGTTATAGTGGTGGTGGAGTGGTGGCAAAGTGGGAGAGTGGTGGCTTGCCCAAAGATGCCTTGGATGTGAACCAAGCACCTCTATTTATAGCCTGAACAGAAGCCCGACCATGGCCCCGTGTCCAGCGTACACGCCCCCGTGGCCATCCCTTTCTCTTCCTTCAATAATTGCATTTGTCAGCATAGGGCTCAACACGGCCCGTGTCCAGCGGGCACGGCCCGGTGTGCAGAAGCGTATCTATACTACAAAGATTTTGCAAGATTCTGTGTATCTTAGCATTGGCCATGCCCCGTGCTGAGCTGGGCACGCCCCCGTGGAGGGCGTAGAAGCTTCCACAGCATTGTCTTTTCTGCAGGTAGCTGACCACGCCCCCGTGTCCAGTGGGCTCGGCCCCGTGGTCAGTCTTCTGTTTCTTGTTTTTGCATTTGGGGATGCTGCCGAGGGGTCGTGCATGTCATGTTTATTCCTTTTCTTTTTATTTATGTTGGTTTTAACTGTATATTTGTTCCTTTTTCTTATTTAAGCTCATTTGGTCTTGTAAATTCAAAAGGAAGACAAAAACACACTTTTTCCAACATTAGTACTAAAAAAGGGTTAGTTTAATACCTCATTTGATGTAATTTATATGTTACATTTTTCACACATCAGTAAGCGTCATAGTTTACATTATGATCCGAATCTCGGGTGCTAGGCGTAACGAGAGTAACGAGAGCGAATAGCGGGTTGTTACAATCTCCCCGGCTTTAGGAAATTTCGTCCCGAAATTTATTCGCAAGGATGACTACGAAAATTGACACGAGTAGGTGGCGATAAAAGCGTTAGGGTAACTGAGGATGAACGTGTTTTCGATCGAGAATTGATGAGGGAGAGCGTCTCGGGTAGAGAAAATTGTTTGCGAAAAGCGAATTGTTTGACTGAAATATAGTAACTCACGAGTTGGCGTTTCCGAAAATGTTTTGAGTTCTCGAAAAGTTTTGTTAAATTGTTGCAAAGGAGTTTTAGGGGAACTTGATTTATAAAAATTTTCCTCATGACGTGGTATTAAGCTGAGTCAATGTTACACCAATGTCATAAGAAAGTTTTGTTAAGTTATCACAAAAGATTTTGAAGGAAAACCTGGTTTAGAGAAAAAAAATGTTCTGAGGACGTGGTACTAAGCTGAGTCGATGTTAAACCAAAGTCGTAAGAAGAGTTTTGTTAAGTTAATACGGAAGGATTTTAAGGGATATTCGATTGAGTTGAGTCGATTTCAAACCAACGTCGTAAGAAAGGTTTTGTTTGTCTAGAAGGAAATAATTTTAATTGAACAAATTTTTGAAAATTTTTCTATTTATTTTAAATCATACAGTAAGCAGTACTAAAGTTTATTTAGCGTCAAGCCCCACATGGCACTTTTCCACGAAAGTTTGTTAATATGACTAAAACACTTATATATAGGAAGTAACAGCGGTGTGTCCACCATGTTTTGACCATATTACTTCCGTTTCGTGAAGCGATGTCACGGGTGCCGACATACCACGAATAGATTCTCGTATCCCCAGTCCAAGCGATAGAGGGTCGGACCAAGTTGAGATAGAATCGAATAGATTTAGCGGTGAGATTGATTGCGAACATAGTGATGACAGCATGCGCGAGTGGTGCGAGGATGCGAAATATCGAAGCAGCGTTTAGCGATACGCGATAACCGATAAGCGATAAGCAATGAGCGGTGAGCGATAAGCGAAGGGCGATAGGAGATGCACGATAAGCGTCAAAAGCGATAAGCAGTAAGCGTCGAAAGCGATAAGCAATAAGCGTCGAAAGGGAGAAGCGATGCGAGTATCGAAGCGTTGAGATTGTCATGTGCGATGAGTGTTTAATCGTTGAAGTGTTGAGAGGTAAAGCGAGAGCAAAGTGTTAAAGAGTCCAGCGAAGTTTGCGATTGCGTTGTTGTAGACTTACGAAAAGTCAAGCGATGATGCGATTGAGGTGTTACGCCTTGCGGAGGAGTTTAGCGTGTTGAAAATAATCACCATACTATAAGAGGTCTAATAACGTTCAACTCCACATGGCATTTTCTTCACGAAACTTCGTCAGCATGGCAAAGCACTTATATATAGGAAGTACCAGCGGCGTATCCACCATGCTTTAACCACACCACTTACGTCCCGTGATTAGATGTCACCCTTTGTCGACATGGTTAAGATGCTTATATATAGGAAGTATCAGCGGCGTATCCACCATGCTTAACCATGCTTTTAACGTTATGGCACCATTAGAACTTACAACGATCTCCGTGCACTGACCAAAATAAGCCCGTGTGCACCCATGATTAGTTTGTTCCTTGCACATTTATCGTACCTTATTCTAAAGGCGCATAGTTGGGGTAAAACACATTATATCATGATATACTATAGATACATAGTGCTACCAATAGAATCTACGTGTGAGCTTAGACTAAGTGCGAGTACGAGAGAGAGCGAGAGGGTGAGAGAGAGAGCGCGCTTGTGCGAGTGAGAGTGAGAGTGAGAGTGAGAGTGAGAGAGAGAGAGAGCGTGTCGACGTCGCATATCTAGGCGACATCGATCGATAGAATAGTTGTAATGTATAGGTAATAGTGTCGAGAATCGTACCATTAACTGATCGATGTTGATGTTGAAAAATCCTGCTTGAGCTTCTGCGGTGACTGCGGCGGAGTCTGGTGTTATCGGTGCTGCGGATGCGGGGTCTGCTGGTTGTGTCGGCGGTGCGGAGAGTGCTAGCATGCCTTGGTGTCGTAGCCCTGTGCGGCAGTGGCGGGTGAAGTGACTGTAACAATTGCAATTGATGCAATAGCGACAGTTAGCTCCAGCCTGGTGGTGATAAGTACACCTCTGACATAGGGGGAGTTCCAGCGTAGGCACGTCTTGGATGAAGTGGAACTGCTCGGAGGGGTACGGGTCGAGGCATTGTATTTGCTGAGCAATTTGGGCTCGATCTTTGTCTCTTATGGCTAGACTGAGTGACTTGCGGTGGTGCGTCGTCGTCAATGGATTCGTCGGAGGATTAATCGGAGGATTCGTCGGAGGGTTCGTCGAAGGATTCGATGATGATTGCTTGGTTAGCCTTCCTGGTGGGATCCTTGGAGAAGAACCCGGCCAAGACTCGCTTGTCATTGATTTCTGTGGCCAAGCAATAGGCTTCTTCAATGGTTGCAAGTTTTGCAGCTTCGAAAAAATTGCCCAAACACTCCGGTAAAGCCCGGATGTACTTCTTGATGGCCTTTTCGGGAGTGTCAACTTGGCTTGGGCAGATAATGCTAAGCTGTTTAAACCTTGCTATGAGGCCGTTGTTGTCACCTCCAACTTGCTTGATATCCCAAAATTCGTTTTCTAGCTTCTGAATTTCGTGGGGAGGGCAGTACTCTTCCTTCATGAGCTCCTTCAGCTCATCCCAGAAGAGCGAGTAGGCTGCATCGTTCCCACGTTTGTTACGCTCTGCTGTCCACCAGTCGAGGGCTCTTGATTGAAATACTCCGGTAGCGTGTGTGGTACGGAAATGCTCGGGGCACCCACTCTGATGAAGGGTAACCTTGATGGCATCGAACCACTGGAGCAATTGACTTACACCTTCTTCACCTGTGAAGTCCATTAGACCACAAGCTTTGAAGTGCTTGAAGGAGAAAGTAGACTTAGGTGCATCGGTCTTAGAGTCTTCCGATGTTTGAGAGTTGTTGAGAGATTGAACTTGCGCAACGATTTGAGTAATAACCTTGGTCACTTCCTTGGCCACGAGTGAGGTGATCCTCTTATCAGCATTTCGTCTAGCTCTTCTTTTGGCTGTACGTCGCGAGGTAGAAGCGTTCGAAGGCATCTAGACAAAATATTTGGAATGAGATTCGATCATAATGATTTTGTGTTTGCGTTGGCGTTGGCGTTGTGATTGAGCGCATTAAAAACTTGTCATAGTTGATATAGTAATACGTATTCACATAGGAGACACAAATTCCTATGTTCTCACGTATTCACATAAGCGTTTGTAATCGTATACTTTATCCATATATACTTACATAAGTAGCGCAAGGACGCGTTTAGGAAAGAGAGAGTGTGTCGTTCGAGTTTAGTTTTGTTACGAACATTAGCTCCAGTTTTAGATTGCGATGGCTGTGCGAGTTGTGCATGTATTCGGTAGAGCGAAAAGCGATGAAATCGATAAAGCGTACAATTTCCATGTAAATAAAACACGTAAGCGTAAATAAATTTGATGATGTATAAAATCGACAATTGCAGGCTTAAATAGAATGCCCTGGGTTTTGAGGCGTCGACTATCCAAAGTGGTTCAACTATCCTCAACATGCTCGAGCACACGCTTTGGCCTAATAGACTATGCTCTCACCGGGATGCGGCTACGGCATTCGTCCTTCCAATTACTATGTGGTTCGAGTCGTTGATACAGTCGAGACCTT
Organism: Helianthus tuberosus; assembly: GCA_030545235.1. NCBI lineage: Eukaryota > Viridiplantae > Streptophyta > Magnoliopsida > Asterales > Asteraceae > Helianthus > Helianthus tuberosus. Next base: position 20,150,007 of record CM060420.1, on the reverse strand, counting down.
GGTGAGAGCTTTTAAAAACAATTTTAGGGAGTGGAACATGTTATTAAGATGCGGGTTTCACCCCTAACTTAACAACTTCGCTCCTAGCTGTGGTTGTGCTCACCGAATCAATTCGGGAGTTCCACTAGATAGAAATGAAGATTTCCGTTGAGATGTGGATATCACTCCTAACTCAACGAAGGTTCTCGTGCTAAGAATAATACGCTGTGTGAGTGATTTTATCGAGAGTTCTCGTTTTTCACACCTAATCTCGACACAATCACCTAGTTGTGTTATATGAGCGTTTTTAAACGTGTGTATTGTGTTAGCCTTAGGAAAGGAAAATATGCGTTTTTTCAGCCTTAGGAAAGGCTGCCTTCGTACTACGCTGTAGTATGTGGGTTCACACGAAGGTGTAGTATAACATCGTAAATTGGAGCAAGAGTATAACAACATGTAGGCTCGTACAATACCCCAAGTGGGTTCGTACGATGGGTCTGTTTGGTACTTAGACTATAGACTAGGTCTGTTCTACACGACTTGACCTAATTCCCTATAGTTATGGCTCTGATACCAATCTGTCACACCCCAACCGATGGCAGAATCATCGGGTGTAACACCCCCAAACCCGAATGTTTATAATCGTTAAATGTTCTGATAAGGTACATAAAGAAATAAATGACTAGGTTATTTAACCAAGTTAAGAGTATGGTATAAACAATTAGAGGATGAAGGTTGTGCCAAATATAATTAGTGGCAACTTGAGGGACTAAAATGGGGTAAAATGAAAAGATGAATTTAATTATAAAATACACACACAAACACACACACACACGTACGTGTGTTTGAGAAAGAGCCAGGAGCTCCATGAAAGCTCACAAACCCTAATCATGAAGATCACCAAATTGAAGGGTTAATTGTAGCTCAAATTCAAGAAGGAACATGGATTAATGATCACCTTCACAAGGGGATCGTAAGGTATATCTTAAAAGTTATATTGGTGATTATGCACGAAGTGGGTTATGTTGTAAATCGTGAATTGGTATGAAATTGAGTATGAGGATATGTTAGAATCATCATATAGAACATGGGTTATGCATGATTTACGTTAATTTGATGCTTAGAGGTGAAACCCTTTAGTTATGGTGAGAATGATGACTTGAATCATCATCCATGTCTAATTCTTGTTGAATGTTGATGTATTATGTGAGTAATATGGATTCTTGTTAGAGGAATTGAAAGAAATATGATGATAATATGTTTGAATGTTTATGTGTGAATGATATATGTTAATTAGTAGAAGGATTTGATGAATTATATGTGAGATTAGAAGAATGCGCATGAACTAGTTGTACACTATGTTTAGGAGATAGTATACTCACCAAATGTATGATGAAATTATGAGGTAATTGAGGCTAGATCACTTGTAACAAAGTAGTTATGAAGTGGGTTTTAGATAATGTGATGAAAATGATGATTTACTTATGTTAATGATGTTTGAAATCATACATGTGTGTGAATGTTTAAAGAAATCGGATAAGAAATGATAGATTGGCATGTTATAAGGTTGAATGATAAATTCCATATATAAGATTCGTGTGATGAAAGGGTTGTGACGAATGATGAATAAACTAACTATCATAAGAATGATATATGCTAGTTGATGCTTGGTAAGCGGCAAGGAAGCTTGGGAAAGAAGCGGGTCAAACGGGACTTATGCGCACGTGAAGCATATTTGGATGTGAAGTAAGTAAAGCTTACACCCTTTTTTGTAAAATATGTATTCATTGCATTGAATACGAACATGGTAAGTAAATATGCGAAGTATGATGTTCTGACATGTATTTGATACGGGTCGGAATATAAGGGTATGATAAGAAATTAAGGTTGATGTTTTAAAGGGTGAAAAGGGTATTATGGGAATTCTGGTTACAAGTTAACGAAGAAATAAGTTACATGGATGGGATAATGAATAATTAAAAGCCCACAAGGGTAAAATGGACATTTAGATTTAACGGGTCAAATGGTGGAGATGTCACCATTTGGTGTTATCAACTAATGAATTGTTTTGTTAAGTATTATGAATTCACAGAATGTATAGCGAAAGGGGTTTGCGTTGCTATTATATAGCAAGTTAGAGGATGAAGTATTAAAGCGGGTCATAGCTTTGATCTGAGCCAGGTATGTGCGATAAGAGTTGTAGTTAAGTCATGGGAATTGTAAAATGTGTAATGAAGTCCTTTGTCGTAAAGGACGGAACAAAGTTAACCAAAATGCCCTTCATAGGCATATCGGGCAAACGATTTTAAAAAGTTGTTTAGAAACAAGTTAATTGATTATGTTAACGCTTTGGACCAGTGTGTGAGTGAGGAGTATGATTTTTGTAAGTCAAAGACCTTAAAAACGCGTAAATACCCTTAGCGGGTCAAAATAAGCTTTCGGGCAAAAATGGGTTATGAAGATGTAAGGAATCTGGGAATTGAACCTTATATGATAGACGACCTTGAAATTATAAGGTTTGTATGAAATTAAGGCCAAATAAACATGTTATGTTGATAAAGGGATGAACGGGTCAAAACTTTGTAAAAAGGTAATAAGCCGAAAGCTTAAAAGTATAAAGTTTTTTTAATCCGGATGTCGGATGTTAACTCCATATGATGGAGAATTACATTACGATCACGTAGGAAAAAGAATCGTGTAAAACGGATAAAAAACGAGAGAGTTATGCTCGTTTCCGTAAAAGTTTGTTATGTTGGTGATATGCAGCAACCAGCTGCGAACCGTCTGTCAAAAAGAGGCCATCGCGCCACACAACGGTAAAAGGTAATGATGGTCGTGCAGCGCGACAAGGCTCGCGGCCCGCGAAAGCTTGGGCGCACTTCGTCATGCCCTGCGAGGGCTCAAAATGACAGCAAACATGTTGCTGGGTGTTTATTTTCAGTTACGAACCTGTCTAAACACGTTTTAAGCACTTGTAAGTTACGTATGACCAACTAATCTTATGTTTTCGGAAGTATAGGTATGTGTGAAGGTAAATATGTATGTATGCATTTACGAATGTATGTAAGTAAGTATATGCAAACATATGTATGTATGTAAGCATGTACAAGGGTAAATACGTATGTAGGCATGTCTGTAGGTACGCATGAATGTGTGTAGGTATGTATGCAAGTTTTCAATACTATTGAGTATTGACGATATTAATAGCGTGCTTTGTGAATAATGTGTAAGACAGGTACAATAAGAAAGCCTCACCATGGCTTATATACTCGGATGGAAAGCTTGAATGTAAAGAGATAATGGAATGAAAAGTAAACAAGAATGAATCTTGTTATGTTTATAATTTGTGCTAATCTTATGAACGTATGTGGTGAGTGCAGGTTGTACGAGTCACGGAGGATCATTGAGGAGTAGAGATCGAAGACCGAGTCACCAAAATGATTGTACGGGAACGATAGTGAATGTATTGTAGTAGACATAAGTTATGTTTTTATTTAGTAAACGAGTGGATTGATGATTTGATGTGAAAGAGTTATTCTAAAATGAAATTTCAAGTAAGTCAAGACAGTTGTAATGAAAGAAATTTTATGGCACAAATTTCCGCTGCGTCTTTTTGTCAAAAACGTAATTGGGTCTAACATCGGGGCGCGACTTTAGGCGAATCAGATTGCTCAAGAGAATCCATAACAACTAATTTAGCGACAATATTTAACAAGTTCATTATCCCATACTAATAAACAAATATTTCACAAAAAGTTGTACAGATTTCATGTCTCTCGAACAAAACAAATCCGACAACGTAGATTTTAGGTGAGTTTCTAAAGTAGCCCTATCTTGATTGAGATAACATGCGTTTAACCTGCAACATACGTTAAAATAATGTCAATACAAAAAATGTATTGGCGAGTATACATGTTTGATATAGCATAAAGTAGGTAAAAGCGTTGCGAATCTCCACATACATAAACATGATACAACACTGATGTGTGTAAAATGCAATATATAAATTACATCAAATGAGGCATAAAACTAACCCCTTTTTAGTACTAATGTTGAAAAAAGTGTGCTTTTGTCTTCCTTTTGTATTTTCAGGACAAAATGAGCTTAAATGAACAAAAGGAACAAATATGCAGCAACATCTAACATAAATACAAAGAAAGGAATAAACGTGGCATGCCTGACCCCTCGACAGCATCTTCCCAAGCAAAAACAAGAGATCAGAAGGCTGATCACGGCCCCGTGCCCAGCGGACACGGGGGCGTGGCAAGATGTATGCAGAAAAGACAAAGTAATAGAAGCTTCTATTCCCAGCACGGGGGCGTGCCCAGCTCAACAAGGGCCTTGGTCAACGCTAAGATTCGCAAAATCTTGCAAATGTTGATAGTACAGATACGCTTCTACACACGGGGCTATACCCAGCCGACACGGGGGCGTGCAGAGACTAATACAGACAATTGCAATTAATGAAGAAAGAGAAAGAGGGTGGCCATGGGGCCATGTTCGGGCTTCTGTACAGGCTATAAATAGGGGTGCTTGGCTCACTTCAAAGACATCCCTTGACAAACCACCTCTCTTCCACTTCACCACCACTCCACCACTACAACACCCACATTCACCACCATCATCCATCATCCACCTTAGAGTGTGTGTTGTAGTCTCGGGATCCAAGATTGATCGTAAGAGTTCTTGACAATCAAAGGCCATGTTTGCCTAAGTCTCTTACATCACTTGTTGAAGACAAGCATTTAATGTAATACTTTTGATTTTTAATCTTTTCGCACTTTTTATTTGGTTTTGTATTAATGACTTTAATAACTAGTTTCTTATGTTGCAGGTGAAACTTCCTTATCATTTGTCCGTGGTGTCTTGGCGTTATTTAATGTCTATATAAAATAAAAGATTTTCACCATTCATATCTCTACGGTCTATATAGAGATCTGTTGGCTACCTGGTTGGGGGTTAAGGGAATGGTTTGGTAAGGTTCTTGCCTTGTTCAGGGTATAGATCCTGCAAGGACCTGGGTCAAGCTTATTACGACCTCCTTCAATACCCACTGGTATTAGATGGCGGGGGTGCGAATGGCTTGATCCCCTCATATGTAAACTACTATTAATACATTTACCTGGCTACTTGGGATTGTATCCCTGCTGACTCAAACCACTTAGCCGAGGGTAACGTCACCTTCAAAAGAGGGGCCTACCACATTACGTATTAATAACTTAATTAATTATCTTTCAATATTCCGACCCTTTGCGATTGTATCCTTGCTGACTCAAACCACTGGGTTGAGGGTAACGTCACCTTCAAAAGAGGGGCCTACTACTATAACGAAGATAATCTCTTAAAAATTGCAAAAGTGCGGAAATCATTAAAGGTTACATTAAAGGCGAGTCGGATCCAAGTGATTCATCTTGTCTATCTGTTTTTTATTTTATTTTTATTTTTATTATTTTTAATTTTTATTTTTCATGTTTAAACTTTTTCTAAAACTTTTGATTTGATTAGACGTTGTGGATAAACCGGTACTAAAAGCTCTTGTGTCCTTGGACGACCTCGGTATCTTAGCAACGCTATACTACGCTCACGATGGGTGCACTTGCCCATATGTGTGTTTACTGTTAGTAGAATATCGTGTTTTATAAATTTAAAACATGACTAATGTGTTAAAAGGGCTTAAAATATAAACAAAAACATATAACGCTACACACGCATCAAGTTTTTGGCGCCGTTGCCGGGGACACAAGGATTTTAAGAAAGTTAAGAATCAACGTCTAATCGTTTTTCTTATTTTTCTGGTTTTTTAGGATGTTTCTAGATTTTTCAGCTTCTGCAGAGCTCAGCACGGGGCCGTGCCCGCTGAACACGCCCACGTGCCCAATCTTTGGTACTGGCAATCCTGTTTTAAGTCAGACAGTAGCTGAACACGGGGCCGTGCCCACTGAACATGCCCCCGTGCCCAAGTTTCAGTTACTAAAAACAGAACCATTAGATCCTGACGGTTGATAATTTCTGGCATAATCATGAGTGATACTGATCATTTTTTACTTTCGCTCCTCTTATGGTGCGTGGTGTCAAATATGTGGCGGATCTCATGAAGATTTTAAATGTTATTTTTTAAATTACATTCCCCACTATATGGACCCATTGTTTTCCTGTAACCTTAAGATGGGCGAAAGTAAAAACAATCACTATCTCTCCTTCGAATGCTCTCAATCATCTCTTCTAGATGATTTGATTCTCGAAGAAATATTTCAAATGGAAAAAGTAATTATCCAATTGATAAGAGAACTTGAGATGGAAATAATTTATTCATCTCAAGACAACGATCAAGGAGAATTATTGAGATCGCATTCGGATTATAACAACACCGTTGCTCCCGAAAGCACCTCCAACTCTTGTGAGGACTTGAGCGATAGTCGTCCCTGTGTCGATTGTGCCGTGAAGGACTCCCCATCGGTCTCCGCCGATGCATACGTAGACCTGAGCGATTCGGCATATACCTTCTTTAACGAGAGCCCGGATAAGGAAAATAAAGGTTGGTCTCACCCACCGGGATTTAGCTTAGGATTCACCCTTTCCAATAACCTCTTGCGTTCTTGTCTAAAACTAGGGCAACTAAGGTACCTCAGGAACTTCGGTGTTGTTCCAGCCAATAAGGAACCACCCGATCCAGATAAATTCCTTAAAATAAGACAAAACTTCATAAAAACCTCTAGCCACGAGGCCGTGTCCAGGTCAACACGCCCCCGTGTGTGACAACTGGCACAAACCGGTAATTTCCGTACACTTTAATTATTATTTATTGACTGCAATTATGTGTTTAATTGTCAGCAATGTCTGAACACATGATTAAACAAGTGAATTCATGCACGTTGTATACTACAAAATATTGCTTTATGCATAAACGAGAGCGTTGCGTCAAAAATACTAAGTAAACTCACCGGTAAGACACTATGTGTCAACGGAACTGCAGAAAGCAGTCAGACAATAAAATTGAGGCCTAGGTGTAGGTCCGACGACAAAAGTGCATTAAAACCCAAGAGTACATATAAGGGTTTTATTTATAGACATTGCGAAAGCAAAAATAAGCACTAAAAAGCACCCGAAACGCACTTTAAGTGCAGAATTTTGTATAATTCAGCTTTTAGCACACGAATATTATGCAGAAATTACGTTTTATTATCCAAAATACTTCCCCAAGTGTTGGGAATTGAAAGGATACAAAAAGGTACTTAAAAGACACTAAAAAGTGTAATTTAGCACTTTAACGAATCGGTATCTAACCGAACAACCGGACAAAACCCGGAACACCAAAATAATACTAGAAGCATTGTTTTTATTTTTCTGAGCTAGTTAGGGTCCTCAAACACCCTAACACACTACATATTTAATAACACACCATAAGGCACTAACTAAACATTTGATTTCCAACTAATCACTAACTAGTAGTTAGAAATGTTACACTTACCCCCCCCCCCATATGGTTGGACGGTTGGGAGACCAAAAATCCCACATGGGATTTTAATTTCATATCTTATTAGATCCTAGTGTACTAGAGGGGACATATTGCACCTTGGATTATAAGTTGTTGGAGAAATATTCTATTTAACCACAAGACATCCTCTAATTCATTCATCACCTAAAACTCACTCAAACACCTCTCCTTCTTCCCTCAAGGCTACGGCTCAAGCACCCCCTCTCCATACTTCCATTTTCGATCCACATCCTTCCATTCCAAGGTGATATTAAGGTGTAAGAAGGTCACTAATGAAGCTCGGTGCAAGCGGATCTTGAAGGACCTTCTTCATTTGCTTTTATCCACTTCATTTATACTCTTGAACTTCCCTAGCCTTGTGCTAGTAGTAAGTGCTCTAAAACACCATCTTGTTCTTGTTTAAAGTGGTTAATAGGTGATTTAATGGTTAAAAATTAAGAACACTAAAGAACATAACTTAAAGTCTTGAAAGTAAGATGAATATGTTGGATAAAAAGAAACTAGTTGTGTAAATCTTGTGAAACTTGTCTAGTTATGATTATTTGATGTTGTTTGTTACTAAAAGTGGGATGGATCATCATCTAACCATACTAGATCATGGACAAGAACATGAACTAGTAGTATGTTAGTGCTAGAGATGTGAAAGATGATGAACCCTTCCACCCATGAAACATGAACTTGAGTAAAAGTAATTTTTCTTGTAAAATAAGACGCTAAACATGTAGATCTAAGGATCTACAAGTGGTTTTTCGGAAGAACCAAGCAAAAATATTAGTCTTGTTTAAAACCCGGATCTTACATGAACTAAATATAATTTTTAGTAAATAAACAAGTGTGTAAACACTTGTGTAACAAGGAAGTTCAACAAAGAAATATTTTTGTGAATCTTGACTAGAAGTTGTGAAACTTCATATTCTTTAAAAATAAAGTTTTTAAGAAACTAAACTTATTTTTAAAGGTAACAAGACTTACTAAATGTGCTAGTAAGTTACTACATACTTTTACAAACTTTCAAGTTCATAAGTTGTGGTATATGCTTGTTTTGACAAGTTTGATAAATAAAGATTGTGTTGTTGAGATTGTTGACGATTTAAAAGAAAATAAACACATGTTTTGAAAACATGGGAAACCTCCATTTTTAGGGGAAACTCTGTCAAAATTTTTATAAATTTTGACACTTAGAAAAATATAAGTTTTTGAGAAACCTATTCCCTAAAAATGTGTTTAAAGGTATTACCAAGGTTTCCCTAATTTTTGGTGATAAGAAATGAGGATTTCTTCAAGAATAAAAATGGATATAAGTATGTATATTTTTGAGAGAAAAATATATATTATTTTATCACCAACTTTTGTGCTAAGTGTATATAGTATGTGTTATACGTGCTAGTGTATTAAGACTTATGAGGAGTATAAACATAAAAATACACATACAACATACAAGATACATAATTCGGGTGCAAAGTGCAAAACACGAGATACTTATATTAATTTTAGAGAAAATAATATAAGTAAGATACGTAGTTAAAAATATAGAATATTTTTAACACAAGAATATATACAAAAGAGAGTGACTGTACTTGTGCGACGCAAGTCTAGTGACTAACGTTAAGAAAACGCGTATAGGTTACGACGTTAATTAAGCAAATCCGGTGGAGTTTACGACGCTAGGAACGCAAAGTTGTGAGTTCATGCTCCCCCTTTTCTCTTTAACTGTTTTAAGTTTTTATAACTTCGGGGGTGAAATACATGTACAAATGTACAATATTTATAATTGGTATGATATAAATACAAGAAGTACACTTGGTGAGAACGAGAACCAAGTGTGACGAAATATAAGAATATAATAAGTACACTTGGTGAGAACGAGAACCAAGTGTGACGAAATATAAGAATATGAGAAACGCACTTGGTGAGGACGAGAACCAAGTATGAGGCGTTATGAGAAATGATACAAGAAATCGTGTCACGAATAGGGTACCAGAAACACCATTAATCAACAATATACCTAGACCGCAGAACAAAAGGTTAGATCTAACGGGTGCCGGGCAGCCACACACTCGGTGAGGGCGAGAATCGAGTAGTGCTTTTGTGTCTCAGAATATACCAATTAAATGCCTAAGGTTTGGTGACTTCCTATGTCGTGTCACATGTTAATGGCTTTGCAACCCATTAACAATCCTGATACTTACAGGAATACTTTATTTACATAAAAGTCATACCATACTAAAAATTGATGAATACTTGAGTACGTGGGGTACTCAAGAAAAGATTGAATTATACTTGAAGTACGTGGGGTACTCAAGAAAATGGGAATTATACTTGAGTACGTGGGGTACTCAAGAAGAAATTGAATTATACATGAGTACGTGGTGTACACTTGAAACTGGATTTATATATGAAAACTTGATTTATTCACAAACTATGTTTTCATACAAAGTATACAAACGTGAAATACAAAACTGCATGAATTCACACCAACATTATGTTGACGTTTTTCCAAAACTCACATGTATTTCAGGTAACTAGGATGGATGTGCGAACGGTCTCGCTTATGCTTGTGGATGTCGCTTGTGTTTAACTTTAAATAAAGTTGTAAACTTTTAAGACAATGTTTTATGCTGTCTAGCGATGTAAACGCTAAACTTATGTTTTCAAATCATGGTATTTGATGTTATTTTACGAGTATGTAGCATGTTTACTCTTCGTATGCAATGAGAACCTTTCATGATCACACCTCGTGCTTCCGCCGCAGAAAGGGGTGTGACAGATTGGTATCAGAGCAGCGATTGTAGTGAACCAGGATTCCTTCTCGAGTCTAGTCTACAATCTCTAGGATCTATTCACGAAAACAATTTTCAAAAGAGTTTTCATTGCATAAAACGTCCCGCGACATCCACTACCTGAAACTGTTTACACGAGTCTAGAAAAGACACTACGAGACTTAGAGTGCACTTGAGTAGCACTTGTCATTGACTAGAAACTACTTGCAATTATGTGTGATAATTAGCATGTACTAGAAGTAGAATGTCACGAGTATACGTGATTTTACCTAAAAGCGATGGCCCTTCTGAAGGAAGAAATACGAGGATGAAACTAACTGTGCGGACTGTGCAAGGAGTTACGTAATTATGGATGCATACATAATTATGGAATTCAGTGCACAGAAATCACAGCAAGTCTTGTCACGTATAGATTCCCTCAGTGCAATCCTACTAAGTACTCTGCTAGAGTAATAATTGTTTGATGTCACTTATGTGGTATATACCTGTGAATATATATACTACTACTGTCTAGTATGATGATATCAAACAAATATTTAACCCTGTTGTGTTATGTTCTGTCAGAACATGGCACCCAGGAAAGTTGTGAATGCTCGCAATGATGATCAACCTCCTCCTCCCCCACTGCCAAGAACTGCTGAAGAGCTGAACGCTCTACTGGAAGAAAGGATCTCCGCTGCTATCTCCCAGTACGAGGCGAACCGAACTCAAGACAGTGGTGGCCCAAGCAACGCTTGACGTAATGGGAACGGAGATTCATCTGGAGGCAACGCAGCTCAAGGCTGCACTTTCAAGCAGTTTCTCGACTGCAAGCCGATGAACTATGAAGGCACAGGAGGTGCAGTAGCCTTTGTACACTGGACGGAGAAGACTGAAGCTACCATCCGCATGAGTAAGTGTACCGCGGACCAGCAAGTCACTTTTGCCACTGGGTTGTTTGTCGATGAAGCTCTGACTTGGTGGAACCTGCAAGCCCAAACCTTGGGTGATGATGCCGCTTATGGCTTAACTTGGGAGGAACTGAAGGAAAGAATGAGAGAGAAGTATTGCTCTCGCGCTGAACTCCAAAGGCTGGAAACGGAGTTCTGGCACTTGACCATGGTAGGTGCTGACATTTGGTTATACTTGAAGGTTCCACGATCTGTCAAGAGTGCTTCCCTACATGGTGACTCCCGAATTCAAGCACGTTGAACGCTACATTTGGGGACTGGCCCCAGAGTTTCGTGGCATGGTGACGTCGGCCAAACCACAAACAATCACCGAGGCTGTAACTCTGGCTGTCAGCCTGACTGAAGATTGTGTTCGTATGAAGAAGTTATCGTTGAACCCAACAGAGAAGACCGAGACGCATGCTGAGTCGTCCGGCGACAAGAAAAGAAAACATGCAAACCTGAACCAAGCAACTCGTAACAACAAGAAGCGTGACGCTAACCCGTCTCAGGAGGCGAAAACCCATGCAACCAAAGCATACCAAGGCTCCATGCCTAGATGCCAAAAATGTAAGTATCATCATGATGGAGCTCGTCGCATCCCAAGGTGCAACAAATGTGGTAAATTGGGTCATCAAACAGAAGACTGTTGGGGAAAAGGAAAGAACCGAAATGGAAACGGTGCTGGTAACAAGAATGGTAACGGGAAAGGGCGGAACCAAGGATGCTTCAAATGTGGAAGCAATGATCATTTCATGAAGGACTGCCCAGAGGGAAACAATGCTCAGGCTCGAGCATTTGTGATTGGAGCAAAGAACGAACGCGAGGACCCTAACGTGGTCACCGGTACGTTTCTCATTAACAATCACTTTGCATCCATATTATTTGACACTGGCGCCGATTATAGCTTCATGTCTGTGGAATTTAAACGCATACTCGGAATAGAATCTAGTAGATTAGAAATTCCTTATTCCATAGAACTAGCCAATGGCAAACTTGTTGAATCGGGCGAAGTCGTTAGAGGCTGCTCGTTGGAACTTGGTGAACGAAGATTTAACATCGACCTCTTACCTATTCAACTGGGTAGCTTCGATGTAGTAGTCGGAATGGACTGGTTGTCCAAGAACAAAGCTGAGGTTATTTTTCATGAGAAAATCATTCGCATCCCTCTGACGAATGATGAAACTCTCATCGTGCATGGAGAAAAACGAGACGCACCTCTTCGAATCATCAGTTGTATGAAGGCACAGAAGTGCTTGAGGAAAGGATGTGTCGCTTTCCTAGCACACGTTATAGACAAGAAGGCTGTGGAGCCAAAACTCGAAGACATTCCTGTGGTGAAGGAATTTCCTGATGTTTTTTCCCGAAGATCTGCCAGGACTACCTCCGCAACGACAAGTCGAATTCCGTATAGACTTGGTTCCAGGAGCTGCTCCTGTAGCTAAGGCACCCTATCGACTTGCGCCATCCGAAATGCAAGAATTATCTACACAACTCCAGGAGTTGTTGGATAAAGGATTCATAAGGCCAAGCTTCTCGCCCTGGGGAGCTCCTGTATTGTTCGTAAAGAAGAAGGATGGAACACTGCGGATGTGTATCGATTACAGAGAACTGAACAAGCTCACGATCAAGAATCGGTATCCACTACCGAGGATTGATGACTTATTTGATCAATTGCAAGGATCAAGCTACTATTCCAAGATCGACCTTCGATCTGGATACCATCAGCTGAGAATCCAAGAGGAAAGCATACCAAAGACTGCATTCAGAACGCGATATGGGCACTACGAATTTCTTGTGATGTCGTTTGGGCTGACGAATGCACCAGCGGTCTTTATGGATCTGATGAACCGCGTATGCAAACCATATCTCGATAAATTCGTGATTGTATTTATCGATGATATCCTGATTTACTCGCGAACGAAAGAAGAGCACGAGCAACATCTCAGAACCATCTTGGAACTACTGAAGAAAGAGAAGCTTTATGCAAAGTTCTCGAAATGCGAATTCTGGATTCGCGAAGTACAATTTCTTGGTCACGTTGTGAATGAGAAGGGCATTCATGTAGACCCGTCTAAGATAGAAGCAATAAAGAACTGGGAAGCTCCCAAGACCCCAACTGAAGTTCGACAATTTTTGGGCTTAGCGGGCTACTATCGGCGATTCATTGAGAATTTCTCAAAGATAGCTCAACCGCTAACAACCCTTACACAGAAAGACAAGAAATACGACTGGGGTCACAAACAGGAAGAAGCATTTCAGCTACTTAAGAACAAGCTCTGCGATGCACCGATACTATCATTACCCGAAGGCACTGAAGACTTCGTGGTATACTGCGACGCCTCACGACAAGGCTTGGGTTGCGTGCTCATGCAACGCCAAAAAGTCATCGCTTACGCTTCAAGACAACTGAAGGTACATGAAAGAAACTATACCATGCACGACCTGGAGCTAGGTGCGGTAGTATTCGCCTTAAAGATTTGGCGACATTATTTATATGGTACTCGATGTACAATCTTCACAGATCACAAAAGCTTACAACACATATTTGATCAGAAGGAATTGAATATGCGCCAGCGACGTTGGGTCGAGCTGTTGAATGATTACGACTGTGAGATCAAGTACCATCCTGGAAAGGCAAACGTTGTAGCAGACGCATTGAGCCGAAAAGAAAGGGTTAAGACCCTAAGGGTTCGAGCGTTAGAAATGACCATTCGAACGAACCTCACTGCACGCATTCGTGATGCACAACAAGAAGCTCATAAAGGAGAGAACCGTAAAGCTGAATACCTACGGGGTATGCTGAAATACATGGTGCCAAACGAAGAGGGAGCCTTATACTTCAAGAAGCGTATTCGGGTTCCACTCTATGGTGGCATACGAGAAGTCATCCTTGATGAAGCCCACAAATCGAGATATTCGATCCATCCAGGATCGGACAAAATGTATCAAGACTTGAAGGAATATTACTGGTGGCCGAGACTTAAGAGCGACGTTGCTGTCTATGTTGGAAAATGCCTAACCTGTGCTAAGGTTAAGGCCGAATATCAGAAACCGTCCGGCCTACTACAACAACCAGAGATTCCTGTGTGGAAGTGGGAACAAATCTCGATGGTCTTCATAACGAAATTACCCAGGACCCCGAGAGGGCACGATATGATATGGGTAATAGTTGATCGATTAACGAAGTCTGCGCACTTCCTACCGATCCGAGAAAAAGACAGCACTGGAAAGCTTGCTGAAATATACTTAAGAGAAATTGTGGCACGTCATGGAGTGCCAATCTCAATCATTTCAGACAGAGATGGACGCTTTGTCTCAAGAATCTGGCAATCATTTCAGGAAGCCTTTGGATCTCAGTTAGATCTAAGCACGGCATTCCATCCACAAACAGACGGCCAGAGCGAACGGACTATACAAACATCGGAAGATATGCTTCGCGCATGTGTCATGGATCTAGGCGGCAGCTGGGATACTCATCTACCGTTAATTGAGTTCTCCTACAATAACAGTTATCATACAAGCATAAAAGCCGCGCCGTTTGAAGCTCTGTATGGCCGCAAATGCCGATCGCCCTTATGTTGGGCAGATGCTGGAGATAAACGTATAGTTGGTCCTGAACTTGTACAAGAGACAACCGACAAGATTGCACAGATCCGAGAGCGCATTAAGGCAGCTCGAGATCGACAAAAGAGCTACGCTGATCCGAAAAGAAAATCAGTAGAATTCAAGGTGGGAGACAAGGTGTTGTTAAAAGTCTCACCTTGGAAGGGCGTAGTCAGATTTGGAAAGCGTGGAAAGCTAAATCCACGATACATCGGACCATTCAGAATATTGAAAAGAATTGGTACCGTGGCATACAAGTTGGAGTTACCGGAAGAACTTAATGGAGTACATGATATGTTTCATGTATCCAACATGAAGAAGAGTCCAACACAAGAAAACGTGATCATCCCGATGGATGAAGTGCATATTGATGAAGCCCTCCGATTTACAGAACAACCCGTTGAGGTTACCGACTGGAAAGTCAACAAGACCAGGAGGAGCAGCGTAAAACTTGTCAAAGTACATTGCAGCTCTAAGCACGGACCCAAGTACACATGGGAACGTGAAGACCAGTTCAAGGAAAAGTATCCCCACCTATTCAAGAAGACTCCAGCGAGAGTTAGTTTCAGCCTGAATTTCGGGACGAAATTCTTTTAACGGAGGGAGACTGTGACAACTGGCACAAACCGGTAATTTCCGTACACTTTAATTATTATTTATTGACTGCAATTATGTGCTTAATTGTCAGCAATGTCTGAACACGTGATTAAACAAGTGAATTCATGCACGTTGTATACTACAAAATATTGCTTTATGCATAAACGAGAGCGTTGCGTAAAAAATACTAAGTAAACTCACCGGTAAGACACTATGTGTCAACGGAACTGCAGAAAGCGGTCAGACAATAAAATTGAGGCCTAGGTGTAGGTCCGACGACAAAAGTGCATTAAAACCCAAGAGTACATATAAGGGTTTTATTTATAGACATTGCGAAAGCAAAAATAAGCACTAAAAAGCACCCGAAACGCACTTTAAGTGCAGAATTTTGTATAATTCAGCAATAATTCAGCTTTTAGCACACGAATATTATGCAGAAATTACGTTTTATTATCCAAAATACTTCCCCAAGTGTTGGGAATTGAAAGGATACAAAAAGGTACTTAAAAGACACTAAAAAGTGTAATTTAGCACTTTAACGAATCGGTATCTAACCGAACAACCGGACAAAACCCGGAACACCAAAATAATACTAGAAGCATTGTTTTTATTTTTCTGAGCTAGTTAGGGTCCTCAAACACCCTAACACACTACATATTTAATAACACACCATAAGGCACTAACTAAACATTTGATTTCCAACTAATCACTAACTAGTAGTTAGAAATGTTACACTTACCCCCCCCCCCCCCATATGGTTGGACGGTTGGGAGACCAAAAATCCCACATGGGATTTTAATTTCATATCTTATTAGATCCTAGTGTACTAGAGGGGACATATTGCACCTTGGATTATAAGTTGTTGGAGAAATATTCTATTTAACCACAAGACATCCTCTAATTCATTCATCACCTAAAACTCACTCAAACACCTCTCCTTCTTCCCTCAAGGCTACGGCTCAAGCACCCCCTCTCAATACTTACATTTTCGATCCACATCCTTCCATTCCATGGTGATATTAAGGTGTAAGAAGGTCACTAACGAAGCTCGGTGCAAGCGGATCTTGAAGGACCTTCTTCATTTGCTTTTATCCACTTCATTTATACTCTTGAACTTCCCTAGCCTTGTGCTAGTAGTAAGTGCTCTAAAACACCATCTTGTTCTTGTTTAAAGTGGTTAATAGGTGATTTAATGGTTAAAAATTAAGAACACTAAAGAACATAACTTAAAGTCTTGAAAGTAAGATGAATATGTTGGATAAAAAGAAACTAGTTGTGTAAATCTTGTGGATTGATGATTTGATGTGAAAGAGTTATTCTAAAATGAAATTTCAAGTAAGTCAAGACAGTTGTAATGAAAGAAATTTTATGGCACAAATTTCCGCTGCGTCTTTTTGTCAAAAACGTAATTGGGTCTAACATCGGGGCGCGACTTTAGGCGAATCAGATTGCTCAAGAGAATCCATAACAACTAATTTAGCGACAATATTTAACAAGTTCATTATCCCATACTAATAAACAAATATTTCACAAAAAGTTGTACAGATTTCATGTCTCTCGAACAAAACAAATCCGACAACGTAGATTTTAGGTGAGTTTCTAAAGTAGCCCTATCTTGATTGAGATAACATGCGTTTAACCTGCAACATACGTTAAAATAATGTCAATACAAAAAATGTATTGGCGAGTATACATGTTTGATATAGCATAAAGTAGGTAAAAGCGTTGCGAATCTCCACATACATAAACATGATACAACACTGATGTGTGTAAAATGCAATATATAAATTACATCAAATGAGGCATAAAACTAACCCCTTTTTAGTACTAATGTTGAAAAAAGTGTGCTTTTGTCTTCCTTTTGTATTTTCAGGACAAAATGAGCTTAAATGAACAAAAGGAACAAATATGCAGCAACATCTAACATAAATACAAAGAAAGGAATAAACGTGGCATGCCTGACCCCTCGACAGCATCTTCCCAAGCAAAAACAAGAGATCAGAAGGCTGATCACGGCCCCGTGCCCAGCGGACACGGGGGCGTGGCAAGATGTATGCAGAAAAGACAAAGTAATAGAAGCTTCTATTCCCAGCACGGGGGCGTGCCCAGCTCAACAAGGGCCTTGGTCAACGCTAAGATTCGCAAAATCTTGCAAATGTT
This sequence comes from Helianthus tuberosus, assembly GCA_030545235.1. Lineage (NCBI taxonomy): Eukaryota > Viridiplantae > Streptophyta > Magnoliopsida > Asterales > Asteraceae > Helianthus > Helianthus tuberosus. Next base: position 20,132,461 of record CM060420.1, on the reverse strand, counting down.
GATAGTACAGATACGCTTCTACACACGGGGCTATACCCAGCCGACACGGGGGCGTGCAGAGACTAATACAGACAATTGCAATTAATGAAGAAAGAGAAAGAGGGTGGCCATGGGGCCATGTTCGGGCTTCTGTACAGGCTATAAATAGGGGTGCTTGGCTCACTTCAAAGACATCCCTTGACAAACCACCTCTCTTCCACTTCACCACCACTCCACCACTACAACACCCACATTCACCACCATCATCCATCATCCACCTTAGAGTGTGTGTTGTAGTCTCGGGATCCAAGATTGATCGTAAGAGTTCTTGACAATCAAAGGCCATGTTTGCCTAAGTCTCTTACATCACTTGTTGAAGACAAGCATTTAATGTAATACTTTTGATTTTTAATCTTTTCGCACTTTTTATTTGGTTTTGTATTAATGACTTTAATAACTAGTTTCTTATGTTGCAGGTGAAACTTCCTTATCATTTGTCCGTGGTGTCTTGGCGTTATTTAATGTCTATATAAAATAAAAGATTTTCACCATTCATATCTCTACGGTCTATATAGAGATCTGTTGGCTACCTGGTTGGGGGTTAAGGGAATGGTTTGGTAAGGTTCTTGCCTTGTTCAGGGTATAGATCCTGCAAGGACCTGGGTCAAGCTTATTACGACCTCCTTCAATACCCACTGGTATTAGATGGCGGGGGTGCGAATGGCTTGATCCCCTCATATGTAAACTACTATTAATACATTTACCTGGCTACTTGGGATTGTATCCCTGCTGACTCAAACCACTTAGCCGAGGGTAACGTCACCTTCAAAAGAGGGGCCTACCACATTACGTATTAATAACTTAATTAATTATCTTTCAATATTCCGACCCTTTGCGATTGTATCCTTGCTGACTCAAACCACTGGGTTGAGGGTAACGTCACCTTCAAAAGAGGGGCCTACTACTATAACGAAGATAATCTCTTAAAAATTGCAAAAGTGCGGAAATCATTAAAGGTTACATTAAAGGCGAGTCGGATCCAAGTGATTCATCTTGTCTATCTGTTTTTTATTTTATTTTTATTTTTATTATTTTTAATTTTTATTTTTCATGTTTAAACTTTTTCTAAAACTTTTGATTTGATTAGACGTTGTGGATAAACCGGTACTAAAAGCTCTTGTGTCCTTGGACGACCTCGGTATCTTAGCAACGCTATACTACGCTCACGATGGGTGCACTTGCCCATATGTGTGTTTACTGTTAGTAGAATATCGTGTTTTATAAATTTAAAACATGACTAATGTGTTAAAAGGGCTTAAAATATAAACAAAAACATATAACGCTACACACGCATCAAGTTTTTGGCGCCGTTGCCGGGGACACAAGGATTTTAAGAAAGTTAAGAATCAACGTCTAATCGTTTTTCTTATTTTTCTGGTTTTTTAGGATGTTTCTAGATTTTTCAGCTTCTGCAGAGCTCAGCACGGGGCCGTGCCCGCTGAACACGCCCACGTGCCCAATCTTTGGTACTGGCAATCCTGTTTTAAGTCAGACAGTAGCTGAACACGGGGCCGTGCCCACTGAACATGCCCCCGTGCCCAAGTTTCAGTTACTAAAAACAGAACCATTAGATCCTGACGGTTGATAATTTCTGGCATAATCATGAGTGATACTGATCATTTTTTACTTTCGCTCCTCTTATGGTGCGTGGTGTGAAATATGTGGCGGATCTCATGAAGATTTTAAATGTTATTTTTTAAATTACATTCCCCACTATATGGACCCATTGTTTTCCTGTAACCTTAAGATGGGCGAAAGTAAAAACAATCACTATCTCTCCTTCGAATGCTCTCAATCATCTCTTCTAGATGATATGATTCTCGAAGAAATATTTCAAATGGAAAAAGTAATTATCCAATTGATAAGAGAACTTGAGATGGAAATAATTTATTCATCTCAAGACAACGATCAAGGAGAATTATTGAGATCGCATTCGGATTATAACAACACCGTTGCTCCCGAAAGCACCTCCAACTCTTGTGAGGACTTGAGCGATAGTCGTCCCTGTGTCGATTGTGCCGTGAAGGACTCCCCATCGGTCTCCGCCGATGCATACGTAGACCTGAGCGATTCGGCATATACCTTCTTTAACGAGAGCCCGGATAAGGAAAATAAAGGTTGGTCTCACCCACCGGGATTTAGCTTAGGATTCACCCTTTCCAATAACCTCTTGCGTTCTTGTCTAAAACTAGGGCAACTAAGGTACCTCAGGAACTTCGGTGTTGTTCCAGCCAATAAGGAACCACCCGATCCAGATAAATTCCTTAAAATAAGACAAAACTTCATAAAAACCTCTAGCCACGAGGCCGAGTCCAGGTCAACACGCCCCCGTGTGTGACAACTGGCACAAACCGGTAATTTCCGTACACTTTAATTATTATTTATTGATTGCAATTATGTGTTTAATTGTCAGCAATGTCTGAACACATGATTAAACAAGTGAATTCATGCACGTTGTATACTACAAAATATTGCTTTATGCATAAACGAGAGCGTTGCGTCAAAAATACTAAGTAAACTCACCGGTAAGACACTATGTGTCAACGGAACTGCAGAAAGCAGTCAGACAATAAAATTGAGGCCTAGGTGTAGGTCCGACGACAAAAGTGCATTAAAACCCAAGAGTACATATAAGGGTTTTATTTATAGACATTGCGAAAGCAAAAATAAGCACTAAAAAGCACCCGAAACGCACTTTAAGTGCAGAATTTTGTATAATTCAGCAATAATTCAGCTTTTAGCACACGAATATTATGCAGAAATTACGTTTTATTATCCAAAATACTTCCCCAAGTGTTGGGAATTGAAAGGATACAAAAAGGTACTTAAAAGACACTAAAAAGTGTAATTTAGCACTTTAACGAATCGGTATCTAACCGAACAACCGGACAAAACCCGGAACACCAAAATAATACTAGAAGCATTGTTTTTATTTTTCTGAGCTAGTTAGGGTCCTCAAACACCCTAACACACTACATATTTAATAACACACCATAAGGCACTAACTAAACATTTGATTTCCAACTAATCACTAACTAGTAGTTAGAAATGTTACACTTACCCCCCCCCCCCATATGGTTGGACGGTTGGGAGACCAAAAATCCCACATGGGATTTTAATTTCATATCTTATTAGATCCTAGTGTACTAGAGGGGACATATTGCACCTTGGATTATAAGTTGTTGGAGAAATATTCTATTTAACCACAAGACATCCTCTAATTCATTCATCACCTAAAACTCACTCAAACACCTCTCCTTCTTCCCTCAAGGCTACGGCTCAAGCACCCCCTCTCCATACTTCCATTTTCGATCCACATCCTTCCATTCCAAGGTGATATTAAGGTGTAAGAAGGTCACTAATGAAGCTCGGTGCAAGCGGATCTTGAAGGACCTTCTTCATTTGCTTTTATCCGCTTCATTTATACTCTTGAACTTCCCTAGCCTTGTGCTAGTAGTAAGTGCTCTAAAACACCATCTTGTTCTTGTTTAAAGTGGTTAATAGGTGATTTAATGGTTAAAAATTAAGAACACTAAAGAACATAACTTAAAGTCTTGAAAGTAAGATGAATATGTTGGATAAAAAGAAACTAGTTGTGTAAATCTTGTGAAACTTGTCTAGTTATGATTATTTGATGTTGTTTGTTACTAAAAGTGGGATGGATCATCATCTAACCATACTAGATCATGGACAAGAACATGAACTAGTAGTATGTTAGTGCTAGAGATGTGAAAGATGATGAACCCTTCCACCCATGAAACATGAACTTGAGTAAAAGTAATTTTTCTTGTAAAATAAGACGCTAAACATGTAGATCTAAGGATCTACAAGTGGTTTTTCGGAAGAACCAAGCAAAAATATTAGTCTTGTTTAAAACCCGGATCTTACATGAACTAAATATAATTTTTAGTAAATAAACAAGTGTGTAAACACTTGTGTAACAAGGAAGTTCAACAAAGAAATATTTTTGTGAATCTTGACTAGAAGTTGTGAAACTTCATATTCTTTAAAAATAAAGTTTTTAAGAAACTAAACTTATTTTTAAAGGTAACAAGACTTACTAAATGTGCTAGTAAGTTACTACATACTTTTACAAACTTTCAAGTTCATAAGTTGTGGTATATGCTTGTTTTGACAAGTTTGATAAATAAAGATTGTGTTGTTGAGATTGTTGACGATTTAAAAGAAAATAAACACATGTTTTGAAAACATGGGAAACCTCCATTTTTAGGGGAAACTCTGTCAAAATTTTTATAAATTTTGACACTTAGAAAAATATAAGTTTTTGAGAAACCTATTCCCTAAAAATGTGTTTAAAGGTATTACCAAGGTTTCCCTAATTTTTGGTGATAAGAAATGAGGATTTCTTCAAGAATAAAAATGGATATAAGTATGTATATTTTTGAGAGAAAAATATATATTATTTTATCACCAACTTTTGTGCTAAGTGTATATAGTATGTGTTATACGTGCTAGTGTATTAAGACTTATGAGGAGTATAAACATAAAAATACACATACAACATACAAGATACATAATTCGGGTGCAAAGTGCAAAACACGAGATACTTATATTAATTTTAGAGAAAATAATATAAGTAAGATACGTAGTTAAAAATATAGAATATTTTTAACACAAGAATATATACAAAAGAGAGTGACTGTACTTGTGCGACGCAAGTCTAGTGACTAACGTTAAGAAAACGCGTATAGGTTACGACGTTAATTAAGCAAATCCGGTGGAGTTTACGACGCTAGGAACGCAAAGTTGTGAGTTCATGCTCCCCCTTTTCTCTTTAACTGTTTTAAGTTTTTATAACTTCGGGGGTGAAATACATGTACAAATGTACAATATTTATAATTGGTATGATATAAATACAAGAAGTACACTTGGTGAGAACGAGAACCAAGTGTGACGAAATATAAGAATATAATAAGTACACTTGGTGAGAACGAGAACCAAGTGTGACGAAATATAAGAATACAAGAAGTACACTTGGTGAGAACGAGAACCAAGTGTGACGAAATATAAGAATATGAGAAACGCACTTGGTGAGGACGAGAACCAAGTATGAGGCGTTATGAGAAATGATACGAGAAATCGTGTCACGAATAGGGTACCAGAAGCACCATTAATCAACAATATACCTAGACCGCAGAACAAAAGGTTAGATCTAACGGGTGCCGGGCAGCCACACACTCGGTGAGGGCGAGAATCGAGTAGTGCTTTTGTGTCTCAGAATATACCAATTAAATGCCTAAGGTTTGGTGACTTCCTATGTCGTGTCACATGTTAATGGCTTTGCAACCCATTAACAATCCTGATACTTACAGGAATACTTTATTTACATAAAAGTCATACCATACTAAAAATTGATGAATACTTGAGTACGTGGGGTACTCAAGAAAAGATTGAATTATAGTTGAAGTACGTGGGGTACTCAAGAAAATGGGAATTATACTTGAGTACGTGGGGTACTCAAGAAGAAATTGAATTATACATGAGTACGTGGTGTACACTTGAAACTGGATTTATATATGAAAACTTGATTTATTCACAAACTATGTTTTCATACAAAGTATACAAACGTGAAATACAAAACTGCATGAATTCACACCAACATTATGTTGACGTTTTTCCAAAACTCACATGTATTTCAGGTAACTAGGATGGATGTGCGCGCGGTCTCGCTTATGCTTGTGGATGTCGCTTGTGTTTAACTTTAAATAAAGTTGTAAACTTTTAAGACAATGTTTTATGCTGTCTAGCGATGTAAACGCTAAACTTATGTTTTCAAATCATGGTATTTGATGTTATTTTACGAGCATGTAGCATGTTTACTCTTCGTATGCAATGAGAACCTTTCATGATCACACCTCGTGCGTCCGCCGCAGAAAGGGGTGTGACACCGTGCCTGCCTGAAGATTCTTGTCTGACTTTGGGTCAGAATCTTGTCCGCACATGGGGTCGTGTCCAGCCGACACGGGGCCGTGTCCAGCGTGCTGTTGTTTTCTATAAATGTAGCAAGATTCCTGCACACTTGGACTCATTCCAAAGACAAAGATCTGGTGGGATCTTCACATATACCCTACAAGGTATATTCTAAAGAAGGTTCTCAACAACCATCTTGTCTTTACTACTTTTGTCTATTTCCTTCTTCTTCATTCTCTCCTCAAAACCTCCACTAAAACTTGAAATCTCCATGATTTCAAGCTTTATTGTTATAATTGTTAGGTTTTTATTCAAGGAATCTTATCAAAAATAAGTTTTACAACACTGTTTTAAATTATTTTTGCTTAAAAATGCTTCAAAAGTCAGAAAAATAATTTAAAGCTATAAGATTCCTTGTCTTAAAAATCTGCAGAGAGGTGGCCACGGGGCAGTGCTCAGCAAGCACGGAGCCATGGCCGGAGTACTGTTTCATTGGTTTGAAAATTTTCGACTTGTTTTCTTAGAATGTCAAGCCAGAATAGCGGAACCACTTCAGCTCATTCAAGGAACAGTCGAAGGGAACGAAGGCCTTCGATCGAAGCAACCCTTGTGCGTTATGTGATGGCACTAAGAGAAGCTCTAGACGAAATGACATCCGTAGAAGAAGTCCTAATCGATCGTATCAACTATCTAACGGTGGGGCTAGAAAATAGCTTCCAAGAAATCAACCTTTTGCACCAAAGGTTGAACATTCTTGCAATGCCTCCTATGGAGCCAATCCTTCCCCAAGAAGATTTAGTTTATGCTTTTATTTTCTAGGAAATTATGTACTTCACTCTCTAATGAAATGTGGTTTTTAATTGATTAAATGGTGTTTGGTTGATGTTGTAATGGATTAAACACACTTTAAATGGTGGAGGTTACTAAGGGAAACTTGAACCCACACCCCATGCACGAAAACAGAGCCTCCCGACAATTTTTCTTCATTACAGCAAGTTCAGCACGGGGTCGTGCTCACCCCAACACACCCCCGTGCCCAAGGATCTGTAGAAAACGCCGAGTTCAGGTAACTGGACACGGGGCCGTGTTCACTGAACAAGCCCCCGTGCCCAGCCTTTTTGTTAATTATGATAATGGCGATCTAAACACGGGGCCCGGACCAACACGGGCCCGTGCCCAGACGCCCAGTAACATAAAATTTTGTTTTTAAACACTTTTTTACACATTCAATCAACCTAAAAACTTATTTTTGGGACACATTGAGGACAATGTGTAATTTAAGTGTGAGGGGGGGGGGGGGGGGATGCTAAACCTTGAATTTTGCAAGTCCTAATAACAAGCCTTAGACAAAACTCTATTGGAACCGCTAATCACCTCAATTTTTTTCAAAAACTTTTCGTTTTTTTTACTTGTCTTGGTTTAATTTGGGAATAACAAGTTCTGAAAAGGTTATATTTTTACAAATTTACAACCGATAGCGTCGTGATAAAAAGAATCAACATAAGAAAATTATGAAACGGCATGACAAATCTAGTTAAAATTTGATTATATATACTTGATCACATAAAAACGCATTCCCACAAAAAGTGAGTTTTGAGCCTTTATTGAGAATACAAGCATACATCTTTAAATTAAATGCTCATTTTTCGTTTCTTGTGTGAATAGCCGCTTGGTTTCTTACGGCTCTAGAACTTGCACGACAATACATTCCCGGTCCTTACCAACTTAAACCCAAGTAAGTAAATGATAGATGCATTAGGACTAACACCTTTTTCTTTTCAACACCATTATTTTTCATTTTCTTTTTCACCTACCCAAAATCCACCTAGTTAACCACTTTGAGCCTAAACCTTTTCATTTCTAAACCCACAAAACAAACACTCTTTACCCACCAAAACCCTTTTCTTTTAAACCCTTTATTTTAGTAACACGCTCGGTTTTCTTGTGAAGTTCCTTATCAAAAAAAAAAAAAAAAAATTGAAGTCTAGCAATAAACAAACAAGTTCCTCAAAGAAACTTTGTTTGAAAGTGCTTAGTTTGAATAAAAGTCATAAAAACAAAAAGTTTTACGACGACCGACGCTTTTTACGCTTTTAACCCTTTTACTAACCACTAACCCAAAACCATCTACCTTTAACCTCAGCCTAACCCTTCCCCAAAGTCCTCTTGATATCTACAAAGGTTTATAGTTAAAAAGGAGGAGGATTGATTGTTTGGCAAGCATATGGTAGAAGTAAGTTCCATGCCGGTCTCGAGTGTCTCACAAAAATACATCTTCGGCCGAGTGTTGAGTGATCTCCCATGAGGTATGTGAACTTATATATAAATGGAATTTTAAAGAGGCATGTTATGCCCAAATAAGTAATTTCTCTTATGAAACGTTCTAAATAAATCATAACGAATAGGATTTTAAATAGTATAAAAATAAAACCCAATAAAGATCTTGGATTCCCGACACTCAAGACAAGCCCAAAACTTCTCTTCTACCCATTCCATTTGGGTGTGTAAGCCACATAATAAAGAGTTTTGCTTGAGGACAATCAAAGATTCAAGTGTGGGGGTATTTGATGTGTGTAAAATTCAACATATAAATTACAATAAATGAGGCATAAAACTAAACCTTTTTTAGTACTAAAGTTGGAAAAAGTGTGCTTTTGTCTTCCTTTTGTATTTTCAGGACCAAATGAGCTTAAATGAACAAAAGGAACAAATATGCAGCAAAATCTAACATAAATACAAAGAAAAGGAATAAACGTGGCATGCCCGACCCCTCGACAGCATCTTCCCAAGCAAAAACAAGAGATCAGAAGGCTAACCACGGCCCCGTGCCCAGCGGACACGGGGGCGTGGCCAGATGTCTGCAGAAAAGACAAAGTAATAGAAGTTTCTATTCCCAGCACGAGGGCATACCCAGCTTAACATGGGCCGTGGTCAATGCAAAGATTCGCAAAATCTTGAAAATCTTGATAGTACAGATACGCTTCTGCACACGGGGTCGAGCCCAGCTAACACGGGGGCGTGTGGAGCCTAATACAGACAATTGCAATTAATGAAGAAAGGGAAAGAGGATGGCCACGAGGCCATGTCCAGCGGACACGGGGACATGTCCGGGCTTCTGTACAGGCTATAAATAGGGGTGCTTGGCTCACTTCAAAGGCATCCCTTGACAAACCACCTCTCTTCCACTTCACCACCACTCCACCACTACAACACCCACATCCACCACCATCATCCATCATCCACCTTAGAGTGTCTGTAGTAGACTCGGGATCCAAGATTGATCGTAAGAGTTCTTGACAATCAATGGCCATGTTTGCCTATGTCTCTTACATCACTTGGTGAAGACAAGCATTTAATGTAATACTTTTGATTTTTAATCTTTTTGCACTTTTTATTTGGTTTTGTATTAATGAATTTAATAACTAGTTTCTTATGTTGAAGGTGAAACTTCCTTATCATTTGTCCGTGGGGTCTTGGCATTATTTTAATGTCTATATAAAATAAAAGATTTTCACCATTCATATCTCTACGGTCTATATAGAGATATGTTGGCTACCTGGTCGGGGGTTAAGGGAATGGTTTGCTAAGGTTCTTGCCTTGTTCAGTGTATAGATCCTGCAAGGACCTGGGTCAAGCTTACTAGGACCCCCTTCAATACCCACTGGTATTGGATGGCAGGGGTGCAAATGGCTTGATCCGCTCATATGTAAACTACTATTAATACATTAACCCAGCTACTTGGGATTGTATCCCTGCTGACTCAAACCACTTATCCGAGGGTAACGTCGCCTTCAAAAGAGGGGCCTACCACATTACGCATTAATAACTTAATTAATTATCTTTCAATATTCCGACCCTTTGGGATTGTATCCTTGCTGACTCAAACCACTGGGTTGAGGGTAACGTCACCTTCAAAAGAGGGGCCTACTACTATAACTAAGATTATCTCTTAAAAAGTGCAAAAGTGCGGAAAGCATCATAGGTTACATTAAAGGCGAGTCGGATCCAAGTGATTCATCTTGTCTATCTGTTTTTATTTTATTTTTCAGCATTTTTAGTTTTTATTTTTCATGTTTAAAACTTTTCTAAAACTTTTGATTTGATTAGACGTTGAGGATAAATCGGTACTAAAAGCTCTTGTGTCCTTGGACGACCTCGGTATCTTACCAACGCTATACTACGCTCACAATGGGTGCACTTGCCCATATGTGTGTTCAGTGTTAGTAGAATATCGTGTTTTATAGATTTAAAACTTGACTAATGTGTTAAAAAGGGATTAAAATATAAACAAAAACATATAACTCTACACACGCATCAACACATATACACTACAAGACAAAAACTACCAGCTAAGTTCCAAGATGACTGCGATGGATAGCCCTCAGGCGTGTTCGTCTTAACTAGACCCCATCGGGTGGGAGTCTAACTATAGTACCATACTAGTTAAGGTGGAACATCACGAGTAAGTATCCTAGCACATATGTATTAAGCATCCCGTGTAATTATGTACGTCAGTTATTCGCATGTGATAGTAGTTTAGAGTGTGTACTGCGTTTTAGATATGAACGTATGTTACACCCCAAAAGTGTGTTTAAAGCGTTAAAAAGGTGTCAAGTATACTCACAGTGCGTGTTTAACGAGTAACACAGTCTGGATGGGATTGAAGAGAGCGCGATGAGTTAGCTTGAGCATAGAACAGTAGCGTAAGCATTGAGCAAAGCGTAAACAGAGTGTCAAATGGTTGAGTGTTCGAATGGTGATTCGAACGGATGGGTCTCCATTCGAGCGGATGGTCATCCGAGCGGATGACCATTCGAACGGATGACCATTCGAATGAGTGAGTGTATTGTTAAAGTTTGAAGTTTCGTTTAAATGTTTAATCACTAAAAAATTATAAGGGTCAGGTCACCCGGTCGGATGGTCATCCGGACGGATGGCCTTTCGAGTGAGTAACCTGTAGTTTGAACCTCTCGTAAAATTTTCTATGTAACAAGTTTTGAGTTTAATGGAGACGATGTGACGACGTGTCAAACAACGGAACACACCAGGTCCAGCTCATTCGGTCGAAGGGTCTTAGCCCATTCGATCGGACTCACTGTGCTTGATGGAATTTCATGTTCAACCTGTTAATCGGTCATCTCTCTGGTGGAAATCCGTTTTAAGCGGCTCTCAACTAAGGAATGAGTAGAGAGTCTAAATGAGTCTAGATTCCATCGGTTTTGTGTGAAAGTTGCAGAAAATTTTGAAAACAGATGAAAGTGTGAAATCTTGCAAAACTTAGTTGAAAAATGTTGTGGAAATTTATTAGATCTGAACCAATCTTGATGAGTTGGTTCTCCACAACAGGTTGCATAAGCAAAATGAGTGAAGAACACCTTCAACAGCTCGAAATCAGTGATTTCAGAGAAAAAGTTAGTGTTTGTGTGTGATTTTGATGTAGAAGTGGTTCGAGGTGATAATTGTAAAATATTTGAGATGAAAATGCTTACAAATCAGTCTTGAATCGTGGGTCGAAGCTTGAGAGCGTTTGGGAGCGACTGAGGATGGATGAGAGGTGAAAGTGTTGGAATGGAGGCACAAGTCCCCTATTTACAGGTGAGGAGAAGAGTTAAGTCGGTGCGCGAGAGTGTGTGTCGGAGGGCTCGTCTGGTCGAATGGCCATCCGGTCGGATGGTCATCTGAGGGGATGGTTATCCGGATGGAAGTCCATTCGATTGGATGTCCATTCAGACAGCCGGATTGCGTTTGTTAGTTTTCCAACTTTGGTTCGTTTGATGTGTTATGTTGCGTTAATTATTGTGGGTACTTTAAGCGTTTTAGCGAGATAAGTTGTATCGTGTTACGATGCGTTTCAGTGCGATAAGTCGAATTGCGCTTGCCCGTGAGTGCGCGTTTCGATCAGTTTTAAATATCCAGGTATTTATATAGACTAATAATATAAGGTAATTTAATAGGTCATAGCACAAGTAACTGCGTTTTGAGTTTGCGTTTGCGTTGAGCGATTGCGAATAGCGTAATAGTGTATGCATTAGCGTTATAAGCGTATGCGTTGTGATATAGCATGTGTGAAAATATGCGAAATAGCGTTGTAAGCGTCATAGTTTACATTATGATCCGAATCTCGGGTGCTAGGCGTAACGAGAGTAACGAGAGCGAATAGCGGGTTGTTACATGAAATGAGCTGTGTAAATTGATAATCGAATGTGTTAAATTGATGCCTGTAATGTGTGTTTTATCAATTATCATGTGTTTGAATCTGAAATGAGTTGTGTAAATTGATGATCGAATGCGTTAAATTGAAGTCCTATTTTTTTAAATTGGGTCTTTCTGGCGAGTAGAAACCAATCACTCTAAACCAAGTGCCCCCATCTATGTAAGAATGTTGGCACACAATTACAGATGATTTATGTTCTTTTTGTTAGAATTTTCAAGTTATTTTATAAATTTCCGGTCCTGATAAATTGTAATTTAGTGTCGTTTGACTAGTCTATAATGCGCTGAACTCGGTGGTGGTTTGTGCTTGTTGGGTGTCGGTGAGTCGAGTAGCAACCATGGACCATGGTGATGACAGAAAACAGATGTATTACCGTTTTCTTTTTTTAAACCATAGGTTATTGACTTGAAAGTTTTGTAGCCTAATCATTTTCTACATCAAATATGCGTAAAGAAAGCGAACCTTCGGGTTCTTGGTTTTTGGCATGTAGCCGATCCCAAAAGACCATGTCTTAAGGTAGGTCTGTTATGAAACTGGTTACACCCGTTAGCCAGCTTTCGGTTTTATGTTTCTCTAATCGCGTCAAGAGGAGTCTAGGCGAGAGCTTGGTTATGCGCTAAGTTGTATTTAAACAAAATATTACGTTAGTATATAGAATTCATACTACAATACCATAATGTTATCTTTCACATGATGACATCGATGCGAATCGGATACAAATTTATGGGCTGGGGCTAGTTTCATGTTCAACCTGTAAAATTTGAAGGCTAAATGCCTGGTTTGAGGTCATGTTTACCTGTTCAGTTTCATACTTTTAAAAGTATTATTTTAAAACTTAAATTGGTGGTATATTTATGTCAAAGGTAAAACGGAGAAATAGTTTTATACTTAAGGTAGTTTTAAAAATAGAATAAATTATTTCATAGTAAAATAAAAAAAATGAATATATTGAAAGCTTTCAAGGTAACTGTTTGTGTTAACTCGTGCGGTTTGAACCATCTGTATGAGCCACCATGTTAAGATAAGAGCCATTGGCTATCTTTTCCAAACACATCCCTGTTGGGGGAGATTTTGTGTTTCTTGTAGTGATGTTCAGGCTGACTGTGTTCTTATGTCACGTTCACCATTGGATGCAGTCTACAAAACAGTCAAAAGAAGTACACATTATCCATTTAAGATGTAACTGTGAATAATCTATTCATTTGTATATACCAGCATAGTCAAATAAGTCAGTTATTTGATCTTCTTTGTTTAATGCTAACAAACAATGAAACAAATGAATAACTCAACCGAAAACCAAGTTGAAAACTACTTTGACTCTGAACTCAATTATATAATTTGTACCAATTCTACTTCATAACAACTAAACAAAAACATGAACTTGTCTGGTAACGGATTTGATTGTAAAGAGTTCTGCTGAAAATGGATCGCGTCGCTGAAAATAAACACAAATAAAAATAAAGAAATCTGAAGATGAAAAGATATGCTTTTTCCATTGTTGATATATGGTTATTTTTATTCTTTTAACTGTTTTTTTTTAATTTTTTTGAGAAACCTTGAACAATTTTAATAGAAATTATCTTATCGTCATTGTTTCTTTGTAATTTCTTAAAGTGACATGTAGAATTAGATATGCAAATGATGTTGCTTTTGTTATTTGTATTAATTATGCTAAATTTTATTTGATACTTAGAGAACCACCATTAATGCTCTTGCTCCCTATTTTAACATAACCTGAAATTGAATGTTAACTTATTATGTGTTCATAATGTGTAAATAGGAAATGGCCCAACTTAGTTTAGCAACTCGCAAGCGTAAGCAAAGGAGAAGGACATTGATTTTGATATGGTGGAACCAACTTGTTACGACTGTTTCTTTGCTTATACTTTCACTTTATTTGTTGATATTCAAATATCTAATGGATAAACCACGTATTGGATACTGTTCATAAAAAATAGATAGATATTCAATATTGTATAGGTATGTATATGAGAGTGATAGTATGTCTATATCTCAAATTAGGATGAATCGATGATGTTTCATCAAGTTGTGTGACATGCTTAAAGAATTTGGAGAATTAAGATCAAGTAAGAATATGGATATTGATGAGCAAGTAGCCATCTTCCTTCACATTATAGCTCATAATGTTAAGAATAGGGTCATCGTATGCCATTTTCATCGTTCGGGAGAAACCATTAGTAGATGTGTTTCTCGAGTTTGCAATGAGGTGATTAGATTGCATTCACGTTTACTTAAGAGACCCGAGCCTATTCCCGAAAATTCTACTGATCAAAGGTGGAAATGGTTCAAGGTATTGTGTAATCATTATAATTTTTAATGTTATACTTATGTTAGGATTTATAAATATATAATAACATTTATTGTATATTATTTTTTATCTTTCGAGATGCTCTTGATATGCCACATGGATTGAAATTTTCAAGGCCGGGTATGTAAATTTATAATATAAATAATCATTTAGGTATAAACTTTAGTATTTGAAGTTGGTTGGGTGTTTATTGACTATAGTGTAATTTTAGATTATTATTTGGTAGACGCGGGATACACAAATGGAGAAGGTTTTCTCGCCCATTATAGAGGTCAAAGATATCATTTAAATGATTGGCGTGATGGACTCAACCCACTACCCCAAAAGAGTTATTTAACATGAGACATTCGTCCGAATGAAATGTTATCAAAAGATGTTTTGGTATTTTGAAAGCAAGGTGGGGAATTTTGAGAGACCACTCATACTATCCCATTGACCAAAAAATAGGATGATAATGGCATGTTGTCTTCTTCATAATTTTATAAGAAGAGAGATGCCGGTTGATCCATTTGAGACGGGAGTTTTACTAGATGAAGGATTTGGAGATGGACATGGAGATGGAGATAGGGATGGGGATAGGGTGGGGTTAGGGATGGAGATGGATATGAGGATAATATAACTTATATTGAGACTTCAAATGAGTGGACAACGTTTAGAAACAATCTAGCCCAAAGCATGTTTGACACTTGGAATGCTACCAATGGATAAGAAACTCCTACAAACACATGGATTATTTATATTGTTGTTTATGCTATTTCTGTGTCGTTATGCTATTTTTAAGTGTGGAACTAATTTTAATATGAGCAAGTATATTTAAATATTATTTATGATAAAATGTTTGGTTTTGTTTAAAATGTTGCTTTATATATATATATATATATATATATATATATATATATAATGTTTGGTTTTGTTTAGGATGTTGCCTTTTGTGTATCTAATGTTTAGTTTTGTTTTGTTTATGATGGTGCTTCTATTTTTTACTCGCATTAATAGTTAACTGAAACATCCTTTATGTTTTAGTTCACATTTTCCTATAGGAATGGCGAGTAATAATAGAAACTATGGAGGATGGAGTAAACTTGAAGATCAAAAGCTTGTTGAGGCTTTAGTAAACATGGTCAACACTGGAAGATATAAGTCGGACAATGGCTTTAAACCAGGTGTTTTACATCACCTAGAAGCTTGCTTGAAAGAATCACTTCCTGAATCGGGTATTTTGGCTAAACCTCACATTGAATCTAGAATAAAGACGAAGAGGAATGATTGGCAAGACGTTTATGATTTGTTAAATACTAGTAGATTTGGTTATGACAAATAACGTAATTGTGTGAGCACTGATGCTCCTGGAGTATGGGATGCTTATCTTAAGATACATGCTAGATTTTTATATTATTACAATTTTTTGTATTTGGTTAATTATAATAATTATAAAAGATATTAATGTTTTGTTTATTTTATTCTTATCATGTGAAATAGAATCATAAACATGCGGGTAAATGGAAAGAAAAAAGTCTTCTATACTATGAAGAATTGTGCATTATTTTTTGGAAAAGATCGAGCTCAAGGCAATAGAGCCAAAAGCATGGTCGAGATGGAACAAGAGGTGAACATGGAAGAACAAGAGCACCAAAGAGATGATGATTTTGGTGAAGATAGCCATAATGAAAATACAAATGCAAGTTCTCAATTTGAAGAAACTTCAAGTGGTCGTAGTAAGAAGAGGAAACACACTAGCCAAGTCAATACTTTATTTCAAGGTTTCAATGATGCGGTTGTTCAATTTGGTGATCGTCTTAAAGAGACTTCGGCCGAGTTGAGTGAAGACATAAAATTTCTACTTGACATAAAAAAGAAAACTTTGATGATCTCTTCCGAGCTTTCAAAAATGACATCTTTGAATCAACTGGAAAGGTTTACGACAATCTATACTTTCTATAAAAGGGCAAATGCCACTGACATAAGAAAAGCTGACATGGCAGCCATCCAAGCTAGCCAACAATGCCTTTCTTATGTCATTATTGAATCATAAATCTTAAATTAAAATCATTTAAAATACATTTCATCTATACAAAATTCAAACCTTTGCCATCAAAACCTGTGTATATATTCAAAATTCAGAATTCTGGCTCCAGATTCAAAATTTAAACATACATGATTCTCGCTCCACATTTAAATTTCAATTCATCTCTCTCTCATATCCAGAGCGAGCAATCTCTCTCTCTCTCTCTCTCTCTCTCTCAAATGCAGAGCTCCCATGATTCAGCCGGTTAATCTCCGATTATAGATCTTTGTTCGAACATTTAGTGATTCTGTTTACACATCATCGTTTCAACATCGCATTCCAACGAAGCTTCTAATCACTCATCAACGTTTCAACATCGTTGTTGCAACATCTTTGTTCCAACATCGTTGAAAGTTGCATGTGCTACCTTCTTTGATGGGAGAGTTGCATGTTAGGTTTGTGGCTTATTTTTTTAACTGTAGTTATACTTATTTAATTTGATTATGAAGAAACAAGTATTGATAATTTTGATAATTTTTATTAACACTCAGATTTGAGAACATGTTAATATGGATATTGATAGTATTAGATTAAATACAAAGAAAGAATAAACACTAAAATATGCATAAAATATTACACGCTACAATTAACACTTGCTAGGATTTCATAGACTCTCGCCTTCTTCCATGCGATTTCATTCTTTTTTTTTGTTTTGCAGATCGGCTAGTATGTTGCAGATTCTCTTATCTTGTTTCAGCAGTTGTATGATAAACTCTTCTAAATTGTTCTTGAAATCTGATGGAGGAGAGTGGAGGACTTCATCAAGCAATCCGATGCTGCTCCAGGTTTTTTTTGGAATTATTATCACTGATGATGCTGACTTTTCTGTTTAGTTCTTCATTTGCTCTCTTTTCTTCGAGGGACCATCTAGAGAATTGTGTTTTAACATCGCTGGTGTCTGACCAGTGGTAGAAGCATCTGTTTGCCATCTAGAGTATTGTTGGTGTTGCTGATTTTGATTTGTTTTTTGACAGCCAATTTTTTAAAAGAAAATTGTTGATGTTTTGAATCAAACTAATCATCAGTCTTTTATAGTGTTTGTTAGGATCTGAGTTTCTTTGATTGTGTTGTTTAATTAAATGATTAATGTAAGAAGGTAAAAACAGAGATGTATTGCAGCGGAAATAGAAATTAAAGTTTATAACACAATCACAGGAGAATAGTTTTCAGCAAACATGATTTCATTAATCGAATGATTGTATGAATTAAAAGATTTAACTATGCATGCATGCAACACTAAACTCCCCCTCAGCCTGAGCTCACAGTTAGTTCGTACAAGATGAGTGTGTGCAAAAGAGCTGATAGAATAGGACATGTACTGTTCTATTTATAGTATAATCCTAACCACTGAGCATCTAATGCTGACGTCACCTAGACAGTGACATCTAACAGACTAACAACCTCTAAACACTGATATATACAAAACACTGTTACATTAAACAACTGATACATAAAACACTGATGTTTCTTTCCACTGTTGTTGCCTAAGCACTGATGTTGCATATCAGTGCTTTCTTCAATAGTTGATCAGGCCTTTGACAATCAACAGTTGTTAGGTCTTCACTCTTTATGATCAGAAGTTGTTGAGGGAATCAGTACTTAGAGTCATCAGCTGATAGAAGTACTGCCATTGAAGGGAACTTAAGACATGCATTGCTTATTGATGATCAACTGTTGAGAACCAGTTTTGGCTTTCAGTATCATCTGTTCTTCTAGGTTTGATTACATGGGCCAACAATCTCCCCCTAGTATAGATGATGCCAAAACACTTCCTTATTCATGATCTTTATTCTCTCATCAATTTCTCCCTGATTTTCCCTTTGAATTGTAATTCAAAGTTCATGGAGTATTCATCATCCTCATCCCTGTGAAGTTGAAGTTCTAAAAGATCTAGGAGATCCGCTGCATCCAGGCCTAATGCATCCTCCCTTGAAATGTGTTCAACTCTACCATTGGACTTGAGCAAAGTCAATACATGGGTCTTTCTATCAGACTTCCACTTTAGTATTTTTGAGTCCAATGGGTTTCTGGGAGAGACTTTATTTGTGATAAGTTTGGTGAAGGAGGTCTGCTTGTTAGCCTTTGAACTATTACAACAAGTTGAGCTTGAAGCTTTAATGAGGCACCATCCAAGCCATACATGATCTGGTTCTTGATAGACTCTTTCATGATATCAGCTTCTCTATTTGCATCTTCCTCATCCATCTGCTTCTGTCTTTTTCTTTGATCTAAGACATGGGTGGATAAGTCAGAGAATGTGAACAGTGTTTTCAGAGAGAGGGCCCGCTGTTCTGGCTTATCAGTGGTTTTGTCATTGTATACTGGCTTCTTTGGAGCTGTTGGATCAGTTTCTCTTAATTTTTCCAACTTGTCATAGATTTGATCGATATACTGCCTGGACCATCTAGAAATGGTCTTTGCAGACCCATACTTAGCTGCAACCAACTCAGCTTTCTTTTCTTATATTCTAAAGTAAGCTCTGCACTGGATTTCTTGAACCTGTTCCAGTTTAGTGCAGACTTCTTCATCTGAGGATTATTTTTCATTCTTTCAATTCTATTGGCTTCTTCTTTTAAAGCTGTTAGAGGCCAATTTTTGAATTGGTTTTCCTTAGCAGGGTATGGTTTATCACTCATGATAAGCTTTAAGATGTCTTTCCTTAGCTTTTTCTGAAGCTCAACATTTGGTGGCAGATTTGACATCTCCTTGCTCAAATCTCTTGCAAAGTCTTCCAGTTTCCTGACTTTATTTAACCCATGCTGCTTTCGACTTGACAAGTTGGTGTCACCTTTCCCTTTTCTCTCTTGCTTAGCAATATATTCAGCTTGCTTGGCTTTGAGTTTCAGATAATCATCCATGTTCTTTGGAGTTCTGAAGCCATGAAGAGATGGGAAGGTTCTTTTGGATGGATCATCCTCTGTATAGAATTACCTCATTTCAGCTTTCAATGCATGCAATTCCATAGGATAATTTACTGCCAATGGTATGGTTCTTGAAGGATCTTGACCTTCGAGTGTTTTTAGTTAAACAAGTGGATTGGATGTCGGTGATGATGGAGGAATAAATGGTTCAGGGTTGGTTTGAATAAATGGTGAAGATGATATGGGATTAGGTGCAGGTATATCATCATCATTCACCTGGAATTTTCTTTTTCTTGCATAAACATATTTAGGAGAAGGAGTTTTTGTTGGAGATTTGGAAATAGGAATGAAAATTGCTTGGGAAGGAAATTGGAAAGTAGTGGTTGGTTGACTAACAACTGTTGAAGTGTCAACATTTATTGCAGTGTTGGAGGTGTTGGTTTTTGTGGTTGTGGTTTGAAAATGTGGCAAGTGGTGGTTTATTATGTTTGAAGGATTTCTTCCTGTTGGAAGTGCCAAGATCCTTTGCTTTGATTTCCCAATCTTTCAATTCCTTTTGTTCCTTCTTCCAAATCCTTTCCTTTGTTGCATTTTGATTTTGAATAGTCTTTTTGTTTGCAACCTCTTCATCTGCTTGAATGCTCAGGGTTTCATCAACTCCCTATTCCTTTTCTTTGACAGATGTTTCAGCAGAGGTTGCAGAAGACTTCTTTTCAGGCTCTGGCTTTTATGTTGACTTTTGTCTTGGAGTAGGCCTGCCAAACTTTTTCATGTCATGTTTCTCCCCTTTTTGGCATCATCTTGATCATCATCATCATCATCATCATCAAAGATAGGTGCAGGGGTAGTGCCAGTCATCTTTGTCAGGGCTTCTTTGATAGCCTTGATTTTAGCTTGAGTATCTTTATACCTTGCTTCAACCATATTTCTAATCAGTGCCATGTGTGTATTATGTTGAAATTATGAGAGTTCCCTTTGAGCAGTAAGAATGGGCTGGACTGAGTTCCAGAGCTCTTGGGATAATTGTTGATGTGTTGGTTGACTTTTGGAAGCTTCTACAAGAGTTTGTATAGACTGATTCATGGTGAGAACAGTGGTTTCAATGGAAGATAACCTCTTCGTCAAATCTTGGTATTTCAAACCATCACCCAAATGAATGGGATCATCTGATTTCCCACCATTGGTGGTTGTATCAGCTTTTGAACCAGGAGTCTCCAGAGTTTCATCAACTGATGCCCCTTTTTCTTGGTACTAGGGACTTCTTTCTTCAGCAGTGGTTACCTTGGAAATCTCACCAGTGGTTAGCTTGAACACACCAGTGGATACCTTGGTTCGCATAGAAGAAATGGCCTTCAAGGGAGTTTTACTAATGAAACTACTGTCCAGATGTAGATCAATGGATCAAACATCTATAATAGCTGCTCCACTTGAAATACCAATAGGAATTGCAAGAAATTCTTGTGGTGTAATGATGTATAAGAATTTATACATCTTTTAAACGTCAAATACTCCCCGTTTATGCGAAAACTCTTTGTATTTTCATTGATTTTGGTACTCATTTGAGTTGTTTGTGAAAATACAGGTCCGGGCTTCAGCCCGGTGATGAAACGGAGGCTTTTGGAGAAAAATGGAGCGAAAACGGAACATTCCAGCAAACTGCCAGATATGGCACGACCGTGCCACCCAGGAGCACGACCGTGCCAGCCATTCCGACATTGGCACTCTCGATCAGCACCATCATCCAGCACCAGCACCATCAAAAATCAAGGGAGCACGACCGTGCCATATGGTGGCACGACCGTGCCAGGTCAATTTTGGCCCCAAATCAGCTTGTTTCCAAGAATAAGTGAATCATGGCCAAGCACTATCGGCTGGCACGACCAGACCATGCCCGAGCACGGTCGTGCCACCTCGGGAACTTTTGAGCGCGATTTTTCCCAAAATGGTAGCATACTTGGTCAACATTCAAGAAAGTGGCTCTGACACTTGCCAAGCACGACCGTGCCAAAAGGTGGCATGGTCGTGCCATTCTCCCAGCAGCTTAAATACGAGTTTCTAGCTCATTTGGAAGGGAGTTGGAGCATTTTGGTGACTTTTTCTCTCAAGAATTTGGTCTTGGAAGCTTGTTGGAGCCAAGAGGGAGCCTTGAAGAGGACTTAATCACTTGAATATCTACTCAAACATCATTTTAATCTTGTCTTTAACTTGGTTAGCTTATTACATTATGAACAATTTATGTTTCTTTGCACTTGATTTGGTAGCCATGAGCCTTATGGGCTAAACATTTGAGTTGTCTAAACTTAGTTGAAGCTAATGAATATGTGATAACATGGAAGTAGATGTGATGATTGTTCTTGTTAATCTTCATGTTGGTATTTAATCTTGTTCTTGGAGTTCATGTGTATGCTTAAAGTTCTTGTTCTTGAATGTTTGCTCATAAGTATTTACATGTTGTGTTGGAAAGCCCATGTAAAGATTATGATTATTGAATCTTGTTAACTTGTTAGTATGATTCATAGCATGGAACTAGGAATGGTGATTGCTAATGTGATTGAATGATGATTTGAGCATATGTGTGAATTCTTGCATATAGATTTGGAAAGATCATAAGTATGTTTATGTGGATTCTATAGTTTGTGTTCTTGTTAGTTTGATGATTTAGGCCAAAATTGTTAGCTAGCATGACCATGCTTGTGGTTCATATCAAGAACATGATGATAGTGCCAACTACTTGGAACCAAGTTAAGGTGATTAGTGTGTTGTTCATATTAGTTTTCCCCAATTTGTAGAGTTAGCAGTTTTGACAAACAAATAACTCATGATTAAAGATTAACATCAACTTAGCAAGTGAGCTTAAAAGAATAATTTTTAGGTGATTAGAATGTTAATTCATTTTTAGTTTTCCTAAGAATTATAGACTAGGAAACCTTGATTGGGGACTTAGTTAAATTTAGAGCTTGCATCATCACAATTCCTTCCATCTTATTGTCATATGTGAGTTAGTGGATACTTAGTTTAGGCAACCCTTCCTTAGATATTGTTTCTTGTTAGATCTGTAGTAGTTTATTTCTTTGCATGCTAAGTTAGAAAAATCAACCCAATCATTTGAAAAGGCTTTAAAGTAGCAAAAGTTTAGTATCGAGACACCGCATCCACGGATTGATATCCGGTTCTTACCGATTAGCTATATTACCACCCGACGGGTACACTTGCCCTTTTGTGTGTGTAGTTAGTTTTTAGGTGAAAACCCATTTTTAAAACTAAATTTGTGTGAAGAAAAACTTAATTAAAAATATATTTAATTCACGCACATCAAGTTTTTGGCGCCGTTGCCGGGGATGCGGTCTTCTTGAAAACGATTCGAGTTGCTTATTTAGCCATTGTGAAAAGTGTAAAAAGTTTGTGTCTACTTGTTTTATTTGCCTTTGCTTGACTATTTGAAAAAAAAATGATTATTTGCTAGTTGTTTTTGTTTTTGTATATATTTTGTGCGTTGTGCTCCTCCTTATTCCCTACAGGTCGTGCATGTCCTCAACCCTCGCTGCTGATATCGTTGAGCCTTCAGCGGAGCCAGAGCGTGATCTTCACCGGAGGCTGCGAGAGCGGTTTCGCTTGGTAGCCGAGACGATTGAGACAGACGCGGCAGACGACGACACCTTCTACGAGGTTCGAGTAGACATGGCGGACGCAGAAGAGAATAGGATTTTGAACGAAATAGGAAAACCGTCACTCGATGGTTTACCTGCGAGCATCAATGCACCGACGATTGACAATAATAATTTTGAGATCAAGGCTGGCACCATATCGATGTTGCAGAATGCTATACAGTTTTATGGCAAGGATCACGAGGATCCTAGTGTTCACATTGCGGGGTTTCTAGAGGTTTGTGCCACATTTAGGATTCGTGATGCATCATCGGATGCTATCCGCCTTCGGCTCTTTCCGTTTTCTTTACGGGACGGAGCCAAGGAGTGGCTTCTTTCACTTCCAGCTGGATCTATCACTACATAGAATCAATTAGCTGAGAAGTTCCTTCAGAAATATTTCCCTCCAGAGAAAACTGTTCGATTGAGAACCAAGATTCTGAACTTTCCTCAGGACGAGGACGAGTCCCTTTACGAGGCATGGGAGCGTTTCAAAGAGCTTATGAGGAAGGTCCCACATCACGGGTTGCCCAAGTGGCAACAATGTCAGATCTTCTACCATGGTTTGGACAGTCAGGGACAGATGATGGTTGATACATACTCGGGTGGGGATATCGGCACGAAAAATGCCACCGAGGCATTTGAGATTCTAGAGAGATGCGCCGCGAAAAACCGGACGCAACAGCCACCAAGAGGTAAGAGTTCTCGGCAGGGAGTTCATCATGTGGACGACTACACAGCCATGACAGCACGTATGGATGCCTTATCTTCGAAATTTGATCGAGTGATGGAGATGCACTCGAGAGGTTCTTCGAGTGGGGGAGCATATCAGGTAGGTGATTTTCAGACGGGAGAGATGTCACACGAGCATGTTGATTTTATGGGAAACCAATACCGTCCTCAAAATAATCCCTACAGCAATACTTATAATCCGGGGTGGAAGAATCACCCAAATTTCAGTTGGAGGCCCGATGCTTCCAATCTGCAGCCACCCGGATTTGTTCCACGTCCCCCAGCTCCAGCTCATGGAGCATATGGTCCACCTCGACCTCAGCAGGGACCTTCCGCCATCGAGCCTAGTGTGCATGATATGCTTAGCCAGATCTTAGCCGGTCAGAACACTCAAAAGGCCGAGAATGAGAAGCGTTTTAAGGAGTATGACGGTCGTTTCACGAGGCACGAGAATGAGTTGAGAAGCCAAAAGGCTTCCATGCAGACCATTGAGAACCAAGTTGGCCAGATTGCCAAGATGTTGTCTGAGAGACAACAGGGGGGCCTTCCGAGCAACACAAAGACTAATCCAAATGCCACTGCAAAGGCCATCACGTTGAGAAGCGGCAAGACCGCTCAACCCATCCCTCCAGCTGTTCCAGCAAAGCCGACTGATGATGATGAGGTTGATGAGGAGATTGAGTGTGAGTCTCCGGGTTAGGTGCAATAGAGGCGAGTCCCAGCAAGTACCGCACGACCCAAGGAGCCAGTGAGAGAGTATGTCCCTCCCATTCCATATCCGGGGAGGTTGAAGAAGCAGAAAATGGAAGAACACTATGGTAAATTCCTCGAGCTTTTTAAGCAACTTCATATAAATTTACCATTTGTTGAGGCACTTGCTCAAATGCCTAAGTATGCTAAGTTTCTGAAGGATATCCTATCCAACAAAAAGAAACTTGAGGAGCTTTCGTAGGTGACCTTGAATGAAGAGTGTTCAGCGGTTCTTCAGAACAAACTACCAAAGAAAATGAATGATCCTGGGAGTTTCACTATCCCTTGTTTGATTGGTAGTTTGTCGGTCAGCAATGCTTTAGCTGATCTTGGATCTAGCATAAACCTCATGCCATATGCGGTTTTTGCTAAGCTAGACTTGGGAAAGCCCAAGCCGACTCGTATGAGCATTCAGCTAGCCGACCGTTCAGTGAAGTATCCTCGAGGCATAGTTGAGAATATGCTAGTGAAAATCGACAAGTTTGTCTTTCCTGTCGATTTTGTGATTCTAGACATGGATGAGGACAAAAATGTTCCACTTATCTTAGGTCGACCATTCCTAGCCACTGCGAGAGCCTTGATTGATGTCTGCACCGGTAGACTTACTCTTAGGGTTGATGATGAGGAGGTTACCTTTGACATTGGGAAATCCATGCAACACTCGCAAAGTCAGGATGATACACTCTACTTCATTGAGACTATCGACACATATGTGAGTGATCATCTTCATGATGCATTCGAGGAGGATGTTGTGGACACACAGCTTCTAGGAGGAGAGGATTTCAGTTCACCTAGGGTGGACCGATTAGTCGAGGAGGTGACTTGTCTGATAGGTCACGCGTCTCCCCCGTGTCCCGAGGTTTTTGAGGTTGTGGATCGCGTTGCTGAGCCTAAAGCACGCCCTTCTATTGAGGATCCACCTTTGGTTGAGCTTAAGGAGCTTCCAGATCATTTGGAGTATGCTTTCTTGGAGGGCGAGACTCATCTGCCCGTTATCATTTCTGCCGGATTATCGAAGGAAGAGAAGGATCGATTGCTTGAAGTCCTGAAGCAGCACAAGAAGGCGATTGCTTGGAAGATTATGGATATAAAAGGGATCAATCCATCCTTTTGTACCCATAAGATTTTGATGGAGGAGGACTTTAGACCTGTAGTATAGCATCAGAGGCGTTTGAACCCCAACATGCAGGAGGTTGTGAAGAAAGAGGTCATCAAACTACTTGATGCAGGTTTGATATATCCGATCTCTGATTCACCGTGGGTTAGCCCTGTACAGGTAGTCCCGAAGAAAGGAGGCATGACAGTGGTGACCAATGAGAAAAACGAGTTGATTCCTACTCGTACTGTCACCGGATGGAGAGTTTGCATAGACTACCGCAAACTCAATGATGCCACGAGGAAGGATCACTTCCCACTTCCTTTCATTAATCAGATGTTGGAAAGGTTGTCAGGCAGGATGTACTACTGCTTCCTTGATGGTTTTTCGGGTTATTTTCAGATTCCCATCTCTCCTGAGGATCAGGAGAAGACGACATTCACATGTCCCTATGGCACATTCGCCTACCGGCGGATGCCCTTTGGACTGTGCAATGCCCCGGCCACATTTCAGAGGTGTATGGTGGCCATTTTTCACGACATGATCGAGGACTCCATGGAGGTTTTCCTGGATGATTTTTCTGTGTTTGGGAGTTCTTTTGATCAGTGTCTCGGGAATCTGAAAAAGATGTTGGCTAGATGTGAAGAAGCCAACCTTGTGTTGAATTGGGAGAAATGCCACTTCATGGTGAAGGAGGGCATTGTGCTTGGGCACAAGATTTCACAGGCGGGGCTCGAGGTTGACCGAGCCAAGGTCGAGACTATTTCAAAGCTCCCGCCTCCCACATCAGTGAAATCTATTAGGAGTTTTCTAGGTCATGCAGGTTTTTACCGGCGATTCATAAAGGACTTTTCCAAAATCGCCCGTCCCATGACTCAGCTCCTCGAGAAGGATACCCAGTTTGTTTTCTCCGATGAATGCCTTCGAGCATTCGAGCTGTTGAAGGAGAAGTTGGTGAATGCCCCGATCATGGTCGCTCCCGACTGGGAGCTGCCATTTGAGTTGATGTGTGACGCGAGTGACTTCGCAGTCGGGGCCGTCTTGGGTCAAAGGAAAGATAAACACTTTCATCCGATTTGCTATGCGAGCAAGACCTTGAATGACGCTCAGGAGCATTACACCACGACAGAGAAAGAGCTCCTAGCTGTGGTCTTTGCCTTCGATAAGTTTCGGTCATATCTTGTCCTTTCCAAGACCATTGTGTACACGGATCATGCAGCCCTTCGGTATCTTTTCAGCAAGCAGGATGCTAAACCGAGATTGATACGTTGGATTTTGTTGCTGCAAGAGTTTGATATTGAAATCCATGATAAAAAAAGGAGCTGAGAATTTGGCAGCCGATCATTTGTCTCGACTTGAGCATTCTGAGGAGAAGGAATCTCGTGGGCCTAACATCAATGACAATTTCCCCCACGAGTTCCTCATGAGGATCGAGACTAGTGATGATTCCCCATGGTTTGCTGACTTTGCAAACTACCTAGCTAGTGGCATCCTGATCAAGGGGATGACCCATCAGCAGAAGCGAAAATTCTTTGCGGATGTCAAGCATTACTTCTGGGATGACCCTTATTTGTTTAGGGTAGGAGCGGATCAGATGATCTGGCGATGCGTGCATGGTGACGAGGCGAGGGATATTTTATGCCACTGTCACGAAGGACCCACGGGAGGCCATCACGGAGCGAACAACACGGCGAGGAAGGTGTTTGATGCCGGATTCTTTTGGCCGACTATTTTCCGTGATGCCCACGAGTGGATGAGGTCCTGTGATGCTTGCCAGAGGGCGAGCAACATTTATGCACGCCATGAGATGCCACAAAATGGCATTCAAGTTTGTGAGGTTTTTGACGTATGGGGGCTAGACTTCATGGGCCCTTTTCCGACCTCTTTTGGGAACCGCTACATCCTTGTTGCTGTTGATTACGTTTCAAAGTGGGCTGAAGCACAGGCTTTGCCCACTAACGATGCGAGGGTAGTGGTGAGGTTTTTGAAAAAGTTGTTTGCTCGCTTCGGTGCCCCGAAGGCGTTGATTAGTGACCGTGGGACGCATTTCTGTAATGCTCAGCTTGAGAAAGCATTGTCCCGATATGGTGTGCAACATCGATTCTCTACACCATATCATCCGCAGACGAGCGGACAGGTTGAGGTTACTAATCGGGGTATCAAGCGGATTCTGGAGAAGACGGTTAATTCTAGCCGTAAGGATTGGTCCGAGAAATTGGATGATGCACTGTGGACTTTCCGGACAGCCTACAAGACTCCTATAGGCACCACACCGTTTAAATTGGTCTATGGGAAGTCTTGTCATTTGCCTGTTGAACTCGAGCACAAAGCATACTGGGCTTTGAAGACAGTTAATCTTGACATGGCTGCTGCGAGTGAGAACAGGTTTGTGCAGATTCACGAGGTTGAGGAGCTTAGGCACGATGCGTATGAAAGCTCCAAGCTGTACAAGGAACGTACTAAGACGCTTCACGATGCCCGCTTGAAGGACAAGAAAGAATTCCGAGTGGGTGATCGTGTGTTGTTGTACAACTCACGTCTCAAGTTGTTTCCTGGCAAGCTTAAATCTCGGTGGTCGGGTCCCTACACTGTACGGTCAGTGTTTCCTTACGGGACCGTGGAGATAGGCCATGAGGATGGTCGGTTGTTTAAAGTCAACGGGCATAGGTTAAAGGCTTATGTTGGAGGGCCCGTTGACCCGAGTGAGGAGGTTGTTGCCCTCCACCCCAGGAACAAATGAATTCGGGGTGGTGAGTCTAGCTGAAGACTCTTAAATAAACTTAGCAAGTTTGTGTGTTTATTATTTTTAGTGTTATTTTTGTGTGTGGTTGCCTTTTTCTTTTCAGGTTGCGGTTCGTTCTGGTCGCGAGGGATGTTAGAGCTTGTTACCGGCTCTCAGGTATGTTAGTTCGGTTCTCTTTCTTGGTAGGAGATGCTTCGTGAGTGCCCCGGGTTCAAGGAGTTTATCTAAAAAGATCTCCATTTTCTACACCCAAAAAAAAATATTAATAAAATATTAAATTCGAAAAAACAGCACCATCACCAAAGTCTGGCACCACCAGACAATTTTTGCAGTTCAATAATTGCCCCATTTTGAATAAAACCCAACTACCACCTTCATCTTCTTCTTCATAAGTTCATCTTCTCACTTGAACCCACTTCAAAGCACTCACGGATCCTCTACATCTCCTAGCTTCCACCAAGAATTCTCTCATCCCAACAATCATTCCAGGTACGGATTTCTCTTTTTCGTGTTAGTTTGTAGTGATTTTGCATATATGTTCTTCATGTTCTTCATAGTTGGTTTCTTTAAGTTTTTAGGGCTTGGTCTAAATCACCCGATTCAAGCCCGTTTTTAGTGTTTGTTGTGTTGATTTGAACCACAATGGACCGATTTACAAAACCCCTAAGCGAAAGTGTGAAAAAATCGGGGTTTCCGGGGTGATTTAAGCCGTTTTTCGAAGCTGGGTTCCGACACGCACGGTCGTGCTCTGTTGAGGCACTCTCGTGATCTTCAAAACTTCATAAAAACTTCATAATTTTTCCAGAAAATCAAGGTCGCACGAGGGTGCCATCCGGAAGCACGATTGTGCTCTTCATAACATCATGTCGGATATTCATAATTTGCCCAGATCTTCATAAGGCACGAGGATGCCGTTTTGAGGCACCGTCATGTTTCTCGGGAAATCGCTCATCTCAGTTCCCGTTGTCGGTTCGGCACGAGGGTGCCATATGGAAGCACGATCGTGCTTCCCGGGAAATCGCCGAGATCAGTCACCGGTCATCGGCCCGGCACGAGGGTGCCGCTGAGTCGCATGGTCGTGCCTCCCGGAATGTTGATTCAGATCCGAGCCGTTTACGGTCGAGCACGATGGTGCCGTGGGATGGCATGGTCGTGCTCCTGGGGAATAAAAACCCAGACTTCATAAAATTCCCAGAAATCTTCATAAACTCACTGATTTGCAGGTCTAGCACGGTAGTGCCATATGGTGGCACGACCGTGCCGTATTGTCCAGTCCCGAAATTTGTCTGTCTGTTTTGGCTGCTGATTAATCTTGTCTCAATTTTTTCAGATGGATCACCCTTATTTGCGGTTCTCAAACAATGCCAGGGAAGGGTACTGTATTCCGAAGGTGGAGCGGTTATGGGGTCGACGGCATCTAATCGAGCCCATGAGGAGGTTACAAAAGGTTGATTTAGACTTGCTCGGACAGACCGAGCGGTTTGATGATCTTATTACACCTCCGTGGTCCCGCCTTTTTGAGATCGCAGAGCCGCAATACATAGAGTTGGTGATCGAGTTTTTCGCATCGTTCCGTTTTACCTTTCCATGCCCAGATGTCTATGATAAAAATGTTGGTGTGAAGTTTCGATTGGGAAGGAAATGGCATCACCAATCGATTAGCCGATTCGCAGTGGTGTTGGGGTTATATACGGGAGATGAGATAGATTCTGAGTTATTTCATGGGAGTTTGCAAGATTGGAAGCCAGATACAGACAAGACGGCCTTTTGGAATCAAATTACTGTGCCAGGTCGAATTTGGGAACCTCAGAAAGACAAAGCTACATGGATCCTCGACCCACTTCACCGGGTCATAGAGCGCGCCATATTCCACGTCATCGGAGGTCGGGGTGATAGCACGGGAAATATCACCACCCGCGACCTTTTCCACCTGTATTGCATCGTCTCCGGCTACCATTGCAACGTAGCCGTCAGTGTGGCAGAATCGATTTTTCGCGGTGTTGGCTCGACACCCACATCGCGCATATGCGGAGGGGCCTTTGCTACAAACTTGCAAAATACTATCGGGTTTCCTTAGACAATTTGACCGAAGCTTGTGACTATGGCCTCCTCGATTTGCAGCAGCTAAACTCGATGCACCTGATTCGCAGAGTAGACGGGGTCCCAAAACTTGTGGACAGATTGGGAAGGATCTGGGACCCGCTACCTGCTGAGGATGAGACAGATGATGATGATGCGGGTGGTGATGGTGGAGATCATGACGTGCACATGCACGATATTCCAGTTCAGGATCAGGAGGGGGCCGCTGGAGGAGCGGGCCCCCAATTATAGATTGCACAGGGGTTTGAGAGTCCGAACTGGGAGAACGTGTTTGGTGGATCTGGTGGTGGAGGTTATGAGCATGGTCCTTACGAGCCGTCCGGGATAGATCTGTGGAGGCGCATGGACGGGCTGGAAATAGGCCAGCAAGAGGTGAGGCGAGATGTCGATCTGATACGAGCGGAGCAACACAGGCAGGGTAACTTCTTGGAAGAGATATACGAGCAGTCCCGGCGCAGCATGGATTGGTTGTTTGGTTCGCAACAGCACATCGCGAATTCAATCAAATGTGCAGTGTTGGTTCAAACTCTTTGAATAAATGATCTTGTGTGCTATATGTGCAGTGTTGGTTCAAACTCTTTTGAGTAAATGATGAGATGTTGGCTTTGTGGATGGCTTGGTAGTTCGTGGTGGATGCTCCTTTTTGCTTCATATTGCTCCAAGTCTAGCCTTTTTGTTTCAGGGGAGATTTCGTGTTCCTACCTTCCTTTATTTGTGTTGAATTCGCATTTCCATTGCTTATTCAATTTTTTGTTGTACATCGAGGGCGATGTACAATTCAAGTGTGGGGAGGTGGTCTATCGCTTGAGCTTTGTTGTCATAAAAAAAATAAAAAAATAAAAAAATAAAAAATAAATAAATAAATAAATAATAATAATAATAATGATGCAAAGCTCTCTTTTAACAATTTTTGTGGCATATTAATCAAATCAACATAAGTATCGAAATAAGCACCAAAATTTTTGATAAATAAATAAGGGTTAACGCAAAAAGGGGGTTCGCTCGTGTAAGGAAAACTGTTAAGTAACATGTTTTTTGTATAAAATTGAGCATGAGAAATCTAGCGATTGACTTACTTGTTTACCTTGCATATTTACCCAATATGCCCGTTTCCGTGAGTTATTTTTGAGCCTTATAGCTTTAGGATTATTTTTTCTCATGTTTTTGCGGGCAAAGATTGAGTGTGCCGGATAACTTTTGCGATTTAGAACTTGTGTTAGGTATGCATTTCGAGGCCACAAAGCGAGGATACAAGCATAGAAGCGATTGAGGCATTAGGAAACCTTTTTATTTTAGCCATTTTTATTCACCTCCCTACCCAAATCATTCCCCTAGTTAAACCAATTTGAGCCTTTCCCTTTCGTTTCTTGTAAACCACAAAATATTTGCCACTTAGCCAAATTAGCCTTTTATATTTTGAACCCATTTTTGGTTGGAAATCCGGTTCGGTTGATGATTAACTTGTAGTTTTGTATAGTTTCCTCTTTGTTGTTATGTACCCTCATGATCAAGAGTTTTTAGCTAAGTAGACGTACTTAGTTCTCTCCAAAGCATGGGTTATTCTTGTAAAAAAAAAAACAAAAAACAAAAAAAAACCAAGAAATATAGTTGAAAAAGCCTTATCAAATGGCTTTGTTAGAGCAATTTTGGGAGTGAAAAGCAATACTTGTCGGTTAGCTCTCGGTTAGTTATTATTTAGTTGTATAGTTCTATCTTCTTGTATTTCAAGTTAGTCGAGCCGTCGGGTTGCAACCGCTTTTAGCCACTTTTCAAAATCCACTTCCATACCCTTAGCCCAAGCCAAGTTACAACCCAAACAAGACCTTATGATTTATGCTTTATTTTTGCCAAGTGATTAGATTTGATCCTTCCACAAGCTTATGATATCGCATAGTTATCGTCTTGGCATCGAGTGTTCTAAATATACTCCACAAATTGTATGTGCACCTATATTTAGCCGAGTGTGTGTGAACATTTTGAGGATGCATGGTGAACTTGTAGGGATTTCCAAGATGGACCATTGCTCATAAACATATTTTACTTATTTCTTTTCGGTTCTTTCTTTATATCGAGCACTCCTTGATTGTTTTAACCCGAGTTATTTGTTTGTGCTTATGAAATGCTAGTTGAGATGATTGCCATTTAGAGAGTGTCGTTGATTTTAGTTTGCTTGAGGACAAGCAAAGTTCAAGTGTGGGGATGTTTGATGTATAAGAATTTATACATCTTTTAAACGTCAAATACGCCCCGTTTATGCGAAAACTCTTTGTATTTTCATTGATTTTGGTACTCATTTGAGTTGTTTGTGAAAATACAGGTCCGGGCTTCGGCCCGGTGATGAAACGGAGGCTTTTGGAGCAAAATGGAGCGTAAACGGAACATTCCAGCAAACTGCCAGATATGGCACGACCGTGCCACCCAGGAGCACGACCGTGCCAGCCATTCCGACATCGGCACTCTCGATCAACACCATCATCCAGCACCAGCACCATCAAAAATCAAGGGAGCACGACCGTGCCATATGGTGGCACGACCGTGCCAGGTCAATTTTGGCCCCAAATCAGCTTGTTTCCGAGAATAAGTGAATCATGGCCGAGCACTATCGGCTGGCACGACCAGACCATGCCCGAGCACGGTCGTGCCACCTCAGGAACTTTTGAGCGCGATTTTTCCCAAAATGGTAGCATACTTGGTCAACATTCAAGAAAGTGGCTCTGACACTTGCCAAGCACGACCGTGCCAAAAGGTGGCATGGTCGTGCCATTCTCTCAGCAGCTTAAATACGAGTTTCTAGCTCATTTGGAAGGGAGTTGGAGCATTTTGGTGACTTTTTTCTCTCAAGAATCTGGTCTTGGAAGCTTGTTGGAGCCCAGAGGGAGCCTTGAAGAGGACTTAATCACTTGAAGATCTACTCAAACATCATTTTAATCTTGTCTTTAACTTGGTTAGCTTATTACATTATGAACAATTTATGTTTCTTTGCACTTGATTTGGTAGCCACGAGCCTTATGGGCTAAACATTTGAGTTGTCTAAACTTAGTTGAAGCTAATGAATATGTGATAACATGGAAGTAGATGTGATGATTGTTCTTGTTAATCTTCATGTTGATATTTAGTCTTGTTCTTGGAGTTCATGTGTATGCTTAAAGTTCTTGTTCTTGAATGTTTGCTCATAAGTATTTACATGTTGTGTTGGAAAGCCCATGTAAAGATTATGATTATTGAATCTTGTTAACTTGTTAGTATGATTCATAGCATGGAACTAGGAATGGTGATTGCTAATGTGATTGAATGATGATTTGAGCATATGTGTGAATTCTTGCATATAGATTTGGAAAGATCATAAGTATGTTTATGTGGATTCTATAGTTTGTGTTCTGGTTAGTTTGATGATTTAGGCCAAAATTGTTAGCTAGCATGACCATGCTTGTGGTTCGTATCAAGAACATGATGATAGTGCCAACTACTTGAAACCAAGTTAGGGTGATTAATGTGTTGTTCATATTTGTTTTCCCTAATTTGTAGAGTTAGGAGTTTTGACAAACAAATAACTCATGATTATAGATTAACATCAACTTAGCAAGTGAGCTTAAAAGAATAATTTTTAGGTGATTAGAATGTTAATTCATTTTTAGTTTTCCTAAGAATTATAGACTAGGAAACCTTGATTGGGGACTTAGTTAAATTTAGAGCTTGCATCATCACAATTCCTTCCATCTTGTTGTCATATGTGAGTTAGTGGATACTTAGTTTAGGCAACCCTTCCTTAGATATTGTTTCTTGTTAGATCTGTAGTAGTTTATTTCTTTGCACGCTAAGTTAGAAAAATCAACCCAATCATTTGAAAAGGCTTTAAAGTAGCAAAAGTTTAGTATCGAGACACCGCATCCACGGATTGATATCCGGCCCTTACCGATTAGCTATATTACCACCCGACGGGTACACTTGCCCTTTTGTGTGTGTAGTTAGTTTTTAGGTGAAAACCCATTTTTAAAACTAAATTTGTGTGAAGAAAAACTTAATTAAAAATATATTTAATTCACGCACATCATGTAACCTCCTCAGCTGTTTGTGGGATAACCAATTGAGGTGGTTCAAACACAGCCATTGTTGAAGTTGTACTTTCTTTAATGTGTTTGTGAGAGGGTGTCACACCCCGATATTTCCACGTATTACCGGTGGGCCCGGTGGGGAGTATCATGACGTAGTTGATATCATCATAGTCAAACAACACAATTTAAATGCACAGCAGAAGCAAAAGATAAATATATTACAATCCGATTCAAAAGTAATATTGAATATTACAACGGAAAGTAAGATGGATCCACAGGCGGATCTTAAAACAGAAAGATAGCATTGTTCAACAGACTTTAGGCATCTAGAACTTGCGAGATTCCTTATTAATGCCCTGAGCTCCCAGCCAATTACGTACAATACCTGTCACTTAATCTTTTTGGAAAAATACGTCAGTTTACACTAGTAAATACAATTAACTGACTCATTTTGAAAACATTTAAGAAAAATTGATTTGAATGCACAAGGCACAAAACAGTTTATAACCTGGGATAATTATTTATATACAAACTTGTAAAAGAATTACATGTTTCTTATACGTTCAGTAGCCCGGATTGACGCCGGGTTAAAGATTAATAGACACACCACATGATATAGTCCCGCGGCGTGTTATACCCATAACCGACGGTTATACCTTATTATTTATATATGCACTGTCGGGTGTACGCCTACACCCCGTGCTTAGGTCGTGGTCATTTCTTAAAATGATGTTAATGATATCCGGGACAAGGTCATTAACCCCCCAAAGGCTTTAAGCAAACAAAACAATTTAAACGGGACATTTCAATAATTTAACCTTTATACAATTAAAAATTCAATGCCCGACCAAGCGGTATTTTATATACCGTACCCCATGCCCGTATAGGGAAAATAAGTTAAAAGTATTTACCTGAGCTTAAAAATACAATTTATACTCAGCCATATATCCTAATCAGCAAGTGCAAGTACCTTTACTGGGGCTCTTAATCTGGAACGAAGGTTTTTTGATAACCTATTAGATTCCTAACGGGTCTTAATTAAGCCTATGCTTAGACCAGTTAGTTTTAAAAGGAAGATACGGTTCAAAACGCATGATTAAGCGAGAACCGGATTAGAATGTCGTTTAGACCCGACAAGCTTGTATACTTGTGTAGCAAGGGTAAACTAAACACATTCTGGATTTTGAGATAAAAAAATGATAAGGTTTGACCCGTTTCGGCAATTTATGCAAAGTAGTTACATAAGCCGATCCGAACGCGAAAAATGCGTAACGGGTAACCAAATGAGTCAAGAACAGGTTTTCTAAGTTAATATGCCTTAAGTATGTTGTGATATCAGTAGGATACCTTCCATTACACCCAAAACGAATTTAAAGCCAATTTATGCCCCATAGGGGTATTTTGGTCATTTTAAAGGTTATAAGAGAGTTTAAATATTAATCTGAGGTTTAGGTCTGATATAATCAGTAAAAATACTTAATTTAATAAGTTATATCAGTGGGGTATTGCCTATGTGTGGAATTTATCACTTTTAACCCAACTATGCACCGAAGGGGCATTTTGGTAATTTCACATAGGCTTAAAGGTCAAATCTGGAATTCTAAGTTTAAAACTTTTTCTTACTGTTAAAGTATAAAAATTTTCTTAATATATCAGTAGGTATCTAGTCTTATATGTTTAAAATGGTTTTAATGCATACTATGCGTTTAAAACGCGTAAAAAGACGGTTTTAAATTTCCGGGTTTTATAAGAAAGGCTTATATTTTTATTATTCCAGAAGGTTCAAAAAATTTTATTTATCATACAGGATTAGTAGAAAAAGGTTTGGTGTCAAAAGGATTTGTAAAACTCATTTTATGGCCAAAAGGGCAAAACCGGCAATTACCGAATCAAGGCTAGAACCCTATGTTATGCTCAACCTAAGAATAAATAAAAATCTTCAAAAATCCCAAAATATTATTTTACATCAGTAGGTAAAAAGTTTGGTATCAAAAATAGGGTTTAGATAGGCTTTATGCTAATTACGCCGTTTAATTAATAAAAAGCTTTTCATTTACGCTAATGAGCATAACTCCTAATCTGGACCTCAAACTGATGTCAAATTTTAGGGACAAGTTTATAAATTAGTAATGAAGGTTTCTATCCTCTCACATTTTTAAAAATTTCGTTTTAAGGTTAAAAGGGCATGATAGTCAACATTTAGGCATTTAACGGAAACATGCATATGAATCGGATAACTAAGGAACCAAGTTGTATAACCTCAGAGGGTTACACTAACCTATAAACTGGTCCTAAAGGAATCGTAAGGCATATCTAAATTAAGCTAAATCGGGTCAGAACTGAAAGTCAAAGCAAAAGTCAACTTTTGCGACTTTCGGTTCCGAACCGAGCCTATACTTAGAATTGTCGGGTTGAACATGCTTTAGACATGTTCAACTAATATTTACCAAGTTATTTAAGTGTTAAAACATGTTCCATAACTTCTGAATTATCAGTTATGAATTTATTAGTAAAAACTGACTCGTTGGACTTTTATTTTAATTACTTTGACCCGACATTTAACTAAGCAAACGTGGTAATTAGGAGGTGCCCTTTTGAGGGTTTAATACCTACCTAATTACGATCACGTATTCATGTTCGTTGCGAACAATGGCTCAACCGTTTGAAAGTCAAAGCGTTTGCCGCAAACGCTTGACTTTTTGGTTTTTAATTGCTAAACAATTACACTAAGCACGAAAGGATACTTACAAGAGTCCAAAGGATTGAGGGAGGTTCTCAAAAGAGTTCAAGATCCTCTCCAATTCAGAGAACAAGAAGATTGAAGGAAATGGTGTGAAAACAAAGGAAACCCATCTCCTATTTATACTTTTAGGGACCTCATAGGGTCGCGATAAGTTTCGGGGAGTTATATTCAGATCATGACAGGTGTGAAGTGGTTTTACAATCCAATGGGCAGCCCCTAGTATTGAATTTGAGAGTGGAAACCAGTTTTTTAGCAAAACTAGCAACTAAACAGGGTTCAGCAGCTGTTTTCTGCATCTGTGCAGGCTTCATGGCCCGCGTGAGGGTCTGTGTGGCCTTACGCGGCCCGCCTCACTGCCCAGACCAGCAATACAAGTTTTAAAAACGACAGTTTTGGTCCCTGTTTGCATGAAAGGTCATTTCTGATACATTTGAGGCCCGAAATCCTCATTTCAAGGCTCTACTAAGATGCCCACACATAGGGAACATGAAACATGCTCAAAAACACGTCGGATGTCGGTTCGTTTGGCCGTATGGTCACATTGTTCGTCTAATTACGACGAAACACGAACGGACGCGAAAAACGATCCAAATTACGCGACGAATGGAATTTTTTCATGCCGATCACTAAAATAAAATATTTTAATGTTTACATAAATTTTTGGGGGTCCGGAGATATTCAGAATGTGAGATATACGCGAAAATGCAAACTTGTGCACTTTTTGACACTTTTAGTCCCTGGTGGACTTGAAAGTTTATTTTTGCGCACCAAACACCTCTAAGCCTATATCTAAGCTATATAAAGGATAATTAGGGTATGTTTAACTCATGGTCATATTCTGGAAAGTCCGATACCCTACGAATCTGCATACTTTTGCAGTTTGACGCAAATAGTCCTTTAATCGCACAAAGTAGCGCGAAATGTTGTTTAACGATGTCCAAGCCTTCCATGGACCATAATGGTCATTCCCAAGCATATACTTAGATATTACTACGCTCCCGTTCGCTTAACTGGTCACCGAGAGGCATAGATTCAAAAGTTGACGCTTTAGGTCCCTCTATTGCGCAAACTTGCGCATCTCATCATTTAATAGCATTGAAGCCTCATCTAATCCATATTAGGCATTCTTGAAATTATTATTAAACATCACGATGATTCGGGTTCGCTAAAAGGCCATTCAGAGGTATAATTAAACATATTGACACTTTTAGTCCCTCTAACTTGCAAAGTTGCGCGTAACCTTACTTATAAGCATAAAAACTTTAGACGGCAAATGTTTGGCATTCCCGAGAGTATAATTAAATATCATGAAGCTCCCGGTTTGTTAAAAGGTCACTCAGAGGTAAGAATTAACATGTTGACGCTTTTAACCCTTCATTGCGCAAACTTTCAATTAATTCCGCAAACGGCTACACTCGTTCGCTAAGTGGCTCATTTGTGAACATAATATCGTGAGAGGTTATTTAGAAACTTATTTTAGGTATGCTAACACTTCCAGTCCTTTCATAATCAAAGTTTTCGATTTTTCGAAAAATTAGTCCCTTAAATTCAACATTTGTCTTCATTAGGGTTTATTACACGTGCCAATACATCATTGGACGTGATTTTATGAGGTGTTACATCCTCACCCCCTTAAAAGAAATCTCAACCTCGAGATTTGCTATAATGCTGGAAGTTCTTTTTGTCGCATAATGGACTTAACTTCTATAGCCTATCCGGAACCTCTCCAAGCTCCCAAACTGACCTCTTTAATATGTACATATATTCTTTTTGGAGCTTCTTAACCTGTCGATCCTCAATCGATATAGGTTTCTCATCATATCATCCATCTGCATATCATTATGTGATAATGCTTCTCGACTTATTGGTGAAACACATCCTTAAATCATTAGTGTGTAATGCATTGCGAGCTCCGCCAAGCTCCTTAAATAGGTTTTAGCTTATAAGCTATTTGATCTTGATACATTAGATTCCTTCGAATGATTCTATATATTCAGAGCTTAACTAACCTGATAATTAACAAATTGGCACACCCTTCCAGGGTGATATCTTTTGTTGAACCTTATTCCTTAACAAGAACTTAAGAGGGTTGCTACTTTCATTAATCCTTGATTTTCTGCCGAATACTGGCAACTTACAGATGATTATGGATTTGTATGATTTCATTTGTTGTTTCCAAGGCAACTTTCAGATCCTGATAACTGGACTTATTAATCTTTTGTCTAAAAATAGATGTTTAACATTTCATCTATACAAGGTCCCCAAAGGAGCAGCCTTGATACTTACATAACAACTATTATAGAGAAACTTATTTTAAGGTGAGATGGTTATTCCAACCATTGCTTAAAACTAATCTTAAGGAATAGCTAATCCTTGCCGTCAGTCGAACAAATCGGCGATCATGGACAACTGATGGCAATGCTTAATTGTTGCCTAATTAGGGTTGCGGTGATCAATGCATAAGCAAAATGAACCGTCTTTCTTAATTAACTATACCGAATTCTCAGAATATTGCGTTAGGCTATATGAATTTTCTATTTTAAAACTTACTTAATCAGGGTTTCGATTCTTCCAATGATGGTACTAGCCGTCTTGGAGATTTCATAATAATACAGCCCTAAATGGGATATAAATCTTAACTCTACTTGCCTCTCAGGAGGTAAACAGGGTAATCTTAGGAGAAGATAATCAAGATACAAGGAGGTTACAGAGATTTTCCAAATCTCAGGCTCCAGTTCATCCATCATTGCTTGTATCAAATGAGTGACACATTTATGTTACAAGTCCACGAATTCCTTAATCGGAGGCATTTACTTGGACAATTCCATTATGGATATCTTCTTTGGATACCATTAGCTTACTTTAGTACTATACGACCATCGGAATATCTTTGTGGTCCCATGCATTAAACCTCCATACTGATCAGGCGTGGAAGCAATCTATGGAACATATTAAGATACACCAATCCTCATATGGCGCTTTTTATCATACCGTCTGGTATTCGCAATCGTTAGAGATCAAAGAGATATCAACTCTAAATGCTGACGCACTACACCTAGAGAGAGGATACTTCTAAAATTCTACGCCTGAAGGTTTCTGACGGGAACAGAAGAAATGGTTCTTATGATTTCGCCTGTAAGTTTTACCGTACACTTAATCTCTAGGGTTCTTAGGGAAAAATTTCTAACAGTTTGCCAAGCTTATGGTCTTATGAGAGACTCAGCAACACCTGAAACCAAATGTAACTCCTAGTAATAAAAGCACAATAAGGGATTTATCTAGTGTCATTATTAACGTGGACTGCCTCTAATCATTCATCGGGAGGGGTAAACACCTCCATTCTTAATCCTTTTTAACTTAGCTGCAAAATCTTTGGCAAAT
The DNA here is from genome assembly GCA_030545235.1 of Helianthus tuberosus. Classification (NCBI taxonomy): domain Eukaryota; kingdom Viridiplantae; phylum Streptophyta; class Magnoliopsida; order Asterales; family Asteraceae; genus Helianthus; species Helianthus tuberosus. Next base: position 20,091,781 of record CM060420.1, on the reverse strand, counting down.
ATTCACTACAAAAAAATGGGTATCAGGGACTGAAAAATCAGTCTCAGATACAACGAAATCAGTCCTTAATGGTTATCTAGGACTGATTTTGCCAGTCACCAGTCAGTGGCGGATACCTAGTCCTAGATAGTAGTTTTGGTAACTAAAAATTAGTCCCCATTGTATGGCACTAACAAGGACTAATGATCAGTCCCTAATACATATAAATTCAATCCTAAATTTGTCCCTTAGTGCCACGTCATTTTAGTCGCTAATACATTTCTTTAATGACTGTAAATGAGTCTCGGATAGTACGATATTTCCGTCCCCAACACATTTCTTTAGGGACTAAAAATTAGTTCTTTAAACCATGTATATTTTGTCTATAATACATTTCCATTAGGTTTGGGATTTCATGTCAATCCAGTCCCTAATAAGACATTTCTAAGACTAAGAATCGGTCTTTAGCACCACATCATTTGAGTCTTTAATATGTTTCTTTTAGAGACTAAAAAATAATCTAAAATGCAATGTCATTTCAGTCCTGAAGTGTTCGAAATTAGTCTGTGATGACATTTTTTAGTCTCCGATGTCACCACATAAAAGAAGGGTAGGGACCAAAATACAAATGGAACCAAATTTATCCAAACAAATCATAAATAAATAAATTAATAAATATTTAAATACAAATGAAATCAAAATTTGTACTGATTCACAAACTATCTCTAAATCATTTATCTCCCCAAGAAGATGGACTTGGTGATCTTTTTCTCTTTCTGCAAACAACATCCTTTCAAGGACTCTTTACATTTAGCATCTTTTGTAATTGCACAAAAAACACATGATTGCTTCTTGAATGTTTGTTATATCATATTTCAAGTAAATGCCTGCTATACCCTAACAATCGGCTGCACAGAATGCATCGGGGCGTCTGATTCAAGACACAATAAAAATATGATCAGTAAATAAACTAGAAGATATATGTGATCAAAGGTTTACTCAACAATAAAACTTAAACATAAACATAGACATGGACTTTTATTACATGGTATTGTATAAACTCTCATGTATGTCTTCTTTATTTCAGAGCCAGGAGCCCCAGGTTCAAAACTTGAATCTGATTCCCACACCAATATAAGCAAGGATCAGCGTATGCAACTAACATAACTATAATTACTTAACTGAATTACTTACTTCCCGTTTATATGCTTCATATAATACACAAGTATACCCATAAGTCCATAACAATAACTACTTAACTGAATCAAGATTAGATATTCTTACAAACACTTTAACTAAAAGATCTGAAAATCAAATATAAACATAATTGCCTTTATCATATTGATTGTGGTATTATATAAATAGTAAACCCAGAAAAACAGTGTGACAGGTGATGTGTGGTAAAGGGCTGTGACAGGTTCAGGTTAGAACTATCGTTTGAAAGAAGTCATTTTGAACAGGGTTTCACAAAAAAAAATGGGTTATCGGTCAAGATTTGTTTTTTTAAGTAATCATGTTGTACCAAAGTTGTCCATGTGAAAATCTTTTTATAGATCCACTCATAGTAATTGTCACTCAAATCTTGCTATTCAAAACAAGTAAATATCTATCAGTTCAAGCCAGTCGACACTCCAAAAGATTTTTAAGAGCCTATCATTGAACAAATGTTCAACCCAGTACCTTTTATATACGATCATACAATAGAACACCTGCCAACTGAATCTGATACGCTGCTACAAAACAAACCTGGCAACCAGCAACTGCAAGTGTTGATGTAGAAGGTAAACTTATTTTCAGACGTGAAAAGAAGTTTTTTAATTGGTTAAAAACAAGAAAAAGAATGCTTACCAAATGGAAAATATGTAACTTGTTTAATCCATCTAATCTTCAACCAAAAGCTTCAAGCTCCTAACCTAAAAGCTTCAAGCTCCTTCAACCAAACAAGCAACGGAAAAACAAATATTCAGCATTTACCACATTAAAACTAAATATTAGCTTATTACCAGGATTTTGGGTAAAAGGGAGTTTAATCTAGGAGGATGCAAAGGTAATAAAATTAACTTATATCAACACAATCTGGGGCTTACAAAGGTAGGAAACTCTAATATATGTTGGTTCGACTTCATTAGCCACACAAAAGATGGGTGCAATTTCCCAAGTTTAGAAGGCTAACATAAAACAAAAGAAAACTTGCCCCATTCATGAGAATTAACGAATAAGTAAGCAACAAATGCATTTGAAACTTGATCTCTGTCATTTCATCGAACACCCTTTGTGCATTCCATAACTTCAAACATTCACAATACACTGATGTTAGTTATTTCTCAAAGTACAAAATAATTTCTTAAAACTACAGTAGTAAGTATATATAAATACGAGTGAAACTTTAATTTTGGAAAAACCCTAGAGTAGAGCACAAGATGTGTTCATACAAATTTGTATTTCCCTAACATAATCTTAAAGACACTATATGGCGTATACACACTTACAGAAGAGACCGATTGGAACGCAAGGTCGATTGCCAGGGCATGTAGTCAAAGCGATTCAGGGGCGATGCTGGAGCACGTGAGGTTGATTCGAGGTGGTTTGCGAGCAAGCATCATTGCTGCGTACTGTCGTCAGGACGGTGGTTGTGAAATGGAGTAAATGCAAACACATTTTGGGGAGAAGACAATTTAGAGTTAAAAGATTGAGCGGGAATATGAATTTGATGGGGGGAGAATTTTAGATTGAGAGGGAACTTGAAAAAAAATTAAATTTTGGTATAAGCTAAGATAAAGCTTATTTTTAATTTTGAGTAAATTGGCAAAATCATCCATGAGGTTTGGGCATGTTTGTACTATATTATCTTTTACTTTTGAGTTTTTTTTTTTTTGTCATTTTCTTTAAAACATTTAATTTGTTTTATTTTTCCTTCCAAATATTTGGATGAAAGTGGCAAAAAAATCTCAAATCTCTGGGCCGATTTTGGCAAAAAAAAAATTAGACGTTTGAATGAAAATAACAAAAAATCTCAAAAGTGAAAGATAATACGACACAAAAAAAGTTGTTTTGGATGAAATTGACGAACATATCCAAACCACAGAGACGATTTTGACAATTTACTCTTTAATTTTTGTTAAACTAAAATAAGTTTGTAAAATAAAAATATTCCTAAACTATATATTTAAGATTTAAAGAGTAATCATAACACTTATATGAAAAAGATTGCCCTTTTTAGTATTAAAACTATACAAATTTTAAGTGTTATGTATACTTAAGACACGACCGTTTTGGTTATATGGTGTAGAAAGTGGTGAAAAAGTTGTCCTTTTTTAGTATAAAATTAGGGATGATCAAATGGTACCTGTATCGAATTTATTTAATCGATATATTTTCGGTACCGATTCGATATCCGCTTTTGAAGTTTTCGGTTCCGGTCTGGTATGGTACAGGTCCGATACGGTAGGGTGTCGGTATTTATCAGAATTTTCACTCAAATACCAGTATCGAGCCGTACAGTATCGAGTATTTTCGATACCGGTACACGTTTTTTGAGGATTTTCGGTAACGATTGGTACCGAGCTAATCCCTATATAAAAATATACAAATCAATTCTTAAGTTTAAGGTTTAGTATTTTTTTCTTTAATTCACACACAAGCAACTAACTTTTTATTTTACATGTGATGTATAAAGTAGTGAAAAGTGGTGGTTTTGTTTGTTTTACATTTTTGAGTCTCTAATATGTCCCATCTTTATTGTAGAGTAAAAATCAATCACAAACATAAGTCGCGTTGCTAAAATTTCCAATATTATCATCAACCGATAAATTAGTCTCATGACTATATATACTAGAAACTAATACACTGGTTAATAATAGTTGAATTAACGATGACGTATGAGAGACTGAATACAATCTTTAATCAATCCCTAATATGGTCTCTTATAAGAACTGTTAGGACTGAGTTTCAGTCTCTAATATAATTCACTGAAAATGTAGAATATGTGTCCATTATTAGGGACTAGATATCACTCCCTAAGTATTTAATCAAGAAAACTCTTTGGAGACTCAATATTAGTATCGAATAAGGTCGTTTGACACTAATTTTCAGTCCCGGATACTTCTCTTAAAATGGTAGAACTTGAGCCAACTGATTGGATACTAAAAAACAGTCCTTAATCCTTTCATACATAAAAAAGACATTAAAGATTGAATATCAGTCCCTAATTTAATTCTTTTTTGGAATATTAAGGACTGACTTTTAGTCTTTTATATGTTCCATCCATATTAAAGATAGAAGATTACAAAAATAACTTATTTGGGACTGAAATTCAGTCAAGAAAAAGATTCCACTTAAAAACTTATTTTGCAAATGAATATTTGTGACTGAAAGTTAGTCCCAAATAAGGTGGAAAATATTAGCGACTGATTATCAGTCGCTAACATACGTCGTATATAAATCAGTCCTTGATATTATCGGTAACTGATAAATCAGTCTCAGATATTATGTATCTGAGACTGATATATCACTCCCTTATAGTTTAGTCTCTATTGGTCAATTTTCTTGTAGTGATTAGGGCAGTCTCAGCTTTGGCTGGTTATTTCTTAATCTATATAACGTGAGTAGCTGAGGTAGATCCATAATGGATTTATAATAAGCAGGCTTTGAATCCTTAATGTGCCCTCTTATTGCCGTTGCTAACCACCAATAATTATTTGCATTAAGCTTGGGTAAATGGAATAGGGCACTATCTCAGCCAATGAATTAAAATTTGTAACATATTTTTGACAGTCTAGAACTTTTATGGTGAGAGTCATAAAATTTTTATTCCATCTTTTTCCATTTCGCGAAGCGGATAATGTGTTTTTCTAATAAGGTCCTTAAAACTTGGACTATCCCATAACGTATAAGAGGATCTTTTTTGTGGACTTCATTAATGTCCTCACTAATCAAGGGTATTGCCATCGAATGACTGAGATGTATACCTCACTGTGTCCTTTCCAGCATAACCGCTGATACACCTAATGGTTTCTACTTCATTCAACAATTTCCTGCAATCGATGGCCCCTTTTTACTATTGAAGTCTCTTGACTTCCAAGAGACGAAGTACTTTTAAGTATATCCTAAAAAGGAATGGGGCTCCTTGCCATGTATGATTTTGTTTGGGTTATTCTTCGCATTTGAAGTATGAATAAAGCTCTTCTCATGAGCAGCGACAGGTGTTTTAGAGCGAGCAGCATCTGGCTTCTTGAACCTTTTCATGACTTTTCTTATAGCCTTTCTAATAGCTGCGTTAATTACACTTTTGGAGATTAACTCCATTAATATTGAGGTTCACATTGGATGCACCATTAACATTTGTCGCATCTCCAGCATCGCGACTGTTGTTTGTCTCTTCTGAGTTTTCCATACTCGAATCTTTGGTATTAAATACCATATTCAACAAGTGCTTAGGCAATCCATACCCGGTGTCTCCTTGAATTGTCAAAGGCTCACCACAAGGAGTCTTGATAACTACTTGCTTCTTATCACACACAATATGGGCTTGATTTTTAAGACGACCATTTCATTCCTATCATTATATCGAGTCCCTCTTATTTTAATGGAAACAAGGACAGCGGAAAAGAATGATTCCTAATGGATGTAAAACATCCATCTAATATTGCTGAAGCAGTCTCTGAGGGACTATCGGCCAATTCTACTTTATACTTAACGCTTAGAGTTTTAACAGGCAGATTTAATGATTTACAAAATCTATTGTCTATGAAAGACTTATCTGAACTTGAATCAAATAATACTCTAGCATGAGCGTTATTGATAAAGAAAGTACCTGTTGTGACATTGTCATCCTGAATAGCCTCTTGAGCGTCCATTTGAGAGCTTCCAGCTTTGGTCTTCTTAGCCGCCCCAGGCTTCTTGGTTTTATTTGGGCAATTTGTCTTGATGTGCCCTATTTCATTGAAACCATAACAGGTTGCGTCCTTTATGTCTTGCCACTCCAAGGTCTTGTGCCCTTCCTTATTACAAATCCCACAAGGCCTAGCTTGTGACTCCAAAGTGCATTTCCCTTTAGTTGCCTTCTTTGGGCAGCGGGTCTTTATGTGCCCCTTCTCGCCACCACCATAGCATGTGGCGTCGATCAAGTCCTTGCATTCATGGGTCTTGTGATTCATCTCTTTACAGATGACACATCCCCTGGTCTGCTCATAGAAACATTTTCCGAAGTGCTTCTTCCCGCAGGTTTTACATTTAGGTTTTGCCTCCTTTGGCTTGGACTGGTCATAGTTTGAACCGGTCTTAGCCTTTTTGTAACCTTTATTTGGGGTATTATCGCACTTTCGCTTATGATCCTTTAATACACGGTCCACGGCTTTGTTTACGGCTGTATCCAACATAGCCTGCAACTCAGTGCCCATTAAGCTCAGTCTTGCATTATCATTCTGATCAACTGGATGATTGTGAGCTTCAGATGAGTCAGCCATGGTGAAGCTTTGAAGGCTACAAACCAAGTAGTAATAATTTGTTTAATTATATAGTGAATTTGTCGAATTTGATGATTAAATAGCCATGGTGCAAATAAACCATATAGGCCAATAGATAGTATTTAATTAATTGATTATGTTTTGCCTAGGTTTTTAAATAAACCAACTTTGGCGTTTAAACGTAATATATTCCTTCATATTTATTAGACAGGGGACATAAGTCACGACTGTCAATGTCGTACTGACATTTTATATATAGCACAAGGGCTTGTTCCAAAGGACTTTTTGATGGCATAGGTGCCTTGTCACTAGGGAAATTTTAAAACATAATCGATGATTCCTTTGGATCAGAAAATTTCATAGTTCATTGTCTTGACAAGAAGTTATGAAATAAAACTATCTTTTTCATGTATACATCTTTGCCCGAAGGTATTTATCCCAATGGATGTTTTGATGTGTTCATCATGTTCGACGTTTATTAGCCATGATTCCTCTTGATCATTTATGCTAAATAGGGGGTTGGATTTCCTAATATGAAGATTGATGTACTGTAAAGTACATATGTTTATAGTGTATATTTTGGTCATTTTTCAGTTGTTTTGAGTCTAGTTTAAGTTAGAATTGTGATACTGCTAACGTTAAGCTTTGATTTCAGGTCCCGTAGCTTAAAGTGTTGAAAAACGAGTCAAAACGAGCAGTTCGGAAGAAAAACAGGATTCGTACGCGCGTCGGAGAAGCTGGAAATTGGAAATAATAAAAAAATCAAGAAAATCTCACCTTGGAGGCGCCGCGCGACGCGACACCCGCTAGGCGTCGCGCGAGGGGTTCAATTTCGAGAAAACAATGATTTCCAGTTAGGGTTTGATATTAATTCCCAAGAAATTTGATTAGAAACCCTAATTACGAATTTGTGAGTTCTTGGAGCAATCTTGGAGCATTCTTGGCAAGCAATTGGAGATTTCAAGACATAGGAATCATTGGTACGAGTCGAGAGCGAAGAATCAAAGAATTAATCGGGTTTTCTAATCCCTTGTTTTGTCGATTACTTTCTTGGAACTTTGTTATAATGAATTCATGTTTAGACATCTTTGTTTTGTTTTCATTTACTGAGATGCTTGGCTAATTTCATAAACCACCTAGACTTGATGAATGGATTAATATAAAGATTTTACCGGTTTTTGTAATTTGCATGATTGTTATGGGTGATTGTGTTTAGTAAGCGGTTTGATTTAATGGTTTGATGTGTATGCGTACTTTGAATTGGTTTATTGTTATTATTTGCTTCGTATGATTCTTAGTGACGGTCTATATCACAACATAGAGTTATATTAGGGTTTAGGGTTTCGGTGAGTGTCTATATCACGTTAGAAAACCTTCACTCTTTAGGGAGAATTGGCCAATAACCCCTAGAAGTAACTGATAATAATTTGCTAAGTCTTAGTGTTCTACTAGTCCTAATACCTTGGAAGTGAGGGGCTATTGGTAGGTCTTACCCGGCGAATTGCTTTAGATAGGCCTTGGGAAAGGTTATGTCTTGGTTTACCTGTCGGTCTTATTAGTCTATCAAGTCAAAATAATTACTTCAAACTACCCTAGATCTAGGATTGGGAAAGAATAGGTCAACATTAGGGTACTTACACAATAATTAGACAACTGGGAAGGCGTCTAATAACCGGTAGGATTAACGGCCTAGGTAGCTCCACATGTTTCTCCTTGTGAAGGGTCGAGGGGCCTCGTTGGTTCTTAATAGGTTTAGTATTTTAAGATCCCGGTTCCATAACTCATGCACTTAACTTAATCGGTAATCTCTTAAAAACAATTCAGGATTCTTGTCTAGGTGGTCCCGTTCTCATATAAGAAAAGTCCACAGTCGTCATTCGTCTTTAGTCTAGCTCTAGTTTAAATTAATAGTTTAATATAGATTTCCTTAGTTTTCCGTAACCCCCCCCCCAAACAATTAAACAAGTTTTAGTCGTGTCTGTCAGCGTCTGTCAGAGTCTAGTTTACGTGGTAAATAGAGTCCTGTGGTTTGATATCCGGACTTCCTAGGTTATACTACATTGATCGGTACACTTGCCGATTGTGTGGTTTTAGGTCGAGTCTAGAATTAAAGCTTTGTAGTGTCTAGTTTAGAGAGTCTAATATAGTTAATTTTTATAGTCTGTTTAGCACACATCAAGATTTTGGCGCCGTTGCCGGGGACTCTTGGTAATTGCGTTCATTAGCTTTGATAGATTTACTTGACAAATACGTGCTACGTGTTTACTTTGTTTTGTGTCTTTTCTTTTTATTCTTGAGTCGTAGTAACTATTCCTTGCTTTTCTTGTGTTCAGGTTTTTGCTCGTAGTGGATGCCACATCTGCGCTCACATGGACCACCACCACCAGTCAAGCAGTCATCATCTCAATTGGGGGAAGGCCCACAGGTTACTTCTACATCCTCTTCTCGTTTCCCCAATTTCGATTCCACCCCGTTACCAACCCCACCCCCTACACCACCACCTTCGCCTAACCATTCACCTAAGGTTTCCCCACCCAATAGCCCTACTTCTAGTATTTCTAGCAATCCAGCAACCTTAGAACCAATGGCAAACCCTAGGCAAACCGTCCATCAGCAAGCCACTAAGGATTTCACCGGCCTTGCTTCACCCATCACCGTCCCACCCGTAGTTAGTGACAATTCATGGCAGATTCCGTCTTATGCCATGCAGGCTATAACCAATACCATCCAATTCAATGGCCGAGACGATGAGGACGCCCCGGCCCACATTAACCGTTTCTCCCGCATCCTAGCTACCTTTAACCTTCACGGTGCACCCAATGATGCCACCTACTTACAGCTTTTCCCATTCTCATTAGCCGGCCGTGCGGCTACTTGGTTGGACTCTCAACCAACCGGAACTTTTACCACTTGGGCGGGGCTTCGTCAAGCCTTTTTGAACAAATATTTCCCGCCCGCAAAAGCCTCACGTCTTAGGGACCAAATCCACTCCTTCCGCATGGAGCCCGACGAGCCTTACTACCTTGCTTGGGAGCGTTTCCAAAACCTTTGTGCTCGTTGCTCCCAGCACGGTCTTTCTGATTGGGCTTTGTGTGAGAAATTCTATAACGGCCTCACCCAAGAGACTAGAGATAGGTTCGATACTAACGCGGGGGGGGGGGGGGGGGGGCATATGATGGGTATTCTTACAGTTGCAGAGTGTCTTGAGAGTTTTGAGGCATTTGCTCAGTCTCAATCCCAATCACGATCCGATCAGCGATATCAAAGTGGTAATTCTAATACCACTACTAGTGCACCCGCCCGAGGGGTGAACCATGTCACCATGGATCCTAGTTTAGCCGCTGTCTTGGAAAACGTGACTAGGGAACTTAAGGAAATTACTTGTTGGTGAGGAGTAGGTCGATTATTTAGGAGGGGGGTTTGGTAGAGGTCAGTCTAGCGGTTTTGGGGGTAATAATAATTTTGGGTCGGGTTGGCGTAATAATAATAATAATAATAATAATAATAATAATAATAATAATAATAATAATAATAATAACTTTAATAATAACACCTTTCGCCCAAATGGACCCCCTGGCTTTCAAATGGCTCAAAACCCAAATAGGGCCAAAATTCACTCTTTGGTGGGGGTTCAAATGGGCAGTTCAACAAAGGGTTCAATGGGTAGGTCAAGGATGGGGGGTCAAATAACCCATGTCAAACAGGTCAAGGTCCAAGTTTTGATTTAGGGGGTAGCATAGAGAGAATGGAGTCCATGATGAGTCAACTAGTTGTTAGGGACCAAACCACTCAAAAGACCCTTAGTGAACATGACCTAATGCTTAAGAACCATCAAGCATCCTTCCAAGGCCTTCAAAGAGTCGTAGGGGACATGTCTAGAAAGCTAGAAGAGAGATTACCCGGTCACTTCGCGGGTAACACCCAACCGAACCCTAATGCCCATGCTAAAGCTATTACCACCCGTAGTGGCAAGACCGTAGGAAACCCTAGAGTCGAGGATAGGGTAGTTGATGAAGATGGAGATATTATAGATGAGGAGATCCAAATGGAGGCTCCCGGCAAAGTGCAATCTAGGTTAACCCCAGCAAGTACCGCACAGCCCGGTGAGTCTCAAAGTGAGAAGAAAGTTGAGAAAACCCCAATAGATGTTAGACCTTCACCCTACGTGAACCATGCGTATGTCCCGTTTCCCTCACGTCTTAAAAACCAAAAATACTCAAGGGAATACGGGCAGTTTTTGGACATCTTCAAGCAATTGAAGATTAACCTTCCATTCATAGAGGCACTCCAATCAATGCCTAAGTACGCTAAGTTCTTGAAAGACCTCCTTAGGAACAAAGAGAAATTAGGAGAGTTGTCTAACGTCCCGTTGAATGGGGGATGTTCCGCCGTTGTGTTAAATAAGCTTCCCGATCCGGGTATTTTTACCATTCCTTGTCTATTCGGTAGTAATACCAACACTCGAGCCTTAGCCGACTTAGGAGCTAGTATCAACTTGATGCCCTTTTCTCTTTATGAGAAGCTAGACCTAGGAGAGATTGCACCTACCCGAATGACATTGTCTTTAGCCGATCGGTCCGTTAAATACCCTAGGGGTATAGTAGAGAACTTGCTAGTTAAGGCAGACAAATTCGTGTTTCCCGCCGATTTCGTAATTCTAGATATGGAAGCAGATGAGAGAGTTCCCATTATCTTAGGTCGTCCTTTCCTACATACCGCCAAAGCCATTATAGACGTTTACGATGGTAAGTTCACCCTTAGGGTCGGTGAGGAGAAAGTTACTTTTGGGATAGATCGTTCCATGAACCACCCGAGTGGTTCGGATGACTATAGTGGCCCTTGTCATTCCGTCTACTTTTTGAACTCGTTTATCTCGTGTGTCGACCATTGCTTAGAGTACATTAGTGGAGCGGACCTAGTGGTAGGAGAGAAGGTAGAAGAGGAGTTAGAGAGTGTAAGTGAAGTTGAAGAGGAGGGGATTCCTTTAATCCCCGATGTGCTAGCGGTTAGTGATGACACCACCCAACCCCCACCCTTAGAGCTTAAGGTACTTCCATCTCATTTAGAGTATGCTTTCTTAGGGGAGGGTTCCAAGCTACCCGTTATTATTTCATCCGAGTTAGAGGAGAGTGAGAAAGTGAGGTTGTTAGATGTGTTGAAGGCCAACAAAGAGGCCATTGCATGGAGATTGTCCGACATTAAGGGCATAAGTCCTTCCTATTGCACCCACCGGATACTCATGGAGGATGATTATAAACCGGTGGTGCAACCCCAAAGGAGGCTCAACCCTAACATGCAAGATGTAGTGAAAAAGGAGGTTCTTAAACTCTTAGATGCGGGGATGATATATCCCATTTCCGATTCACCTTGGGTTAGTCCCACACAGGTTGTCCCCAAGAAGGGGGGGATGACCATTGTCATGAACGAAAAGAACGAGCTTATCCCTTCACGCACGGTCACGGGTTGGCGCGTGTGCATCGACTACCGAAAGTTGAATGATGCCACCCGTAAAGACCACTTCCCATTGCCTTTCATAGATCAAATGTTGGAGCGTTTAGCCGGTCAACAATTTTATTGTTTTCTAGACGGCTTTTTCGGTTACTTCCAGATCCCCATCACACCGGAGGATCAGGATAAGACCACCTTCAGATGCCCTTACGACACCTATGCGTACCGACGCATGCCATTCGGGTTATGTAATGCTCCGGCTACCTTTCAGCGTTGTATGGTCGCCATATTTCAGGATATGATAGAGAATTCCATGGAGGTTTTCATGGATGATTTTTTAGTTTATGGTGAGTCTTTCGAGGTGTGTTTGAAGAATTTGGAGAGAATGTTAAAGCGGTGTGTAGAGACGAAGCTTATGCTAAATTGGGAGAAGTGTCACTTCATGGTGACGGAAGGTATAGTGTTAGGGCATAAGATATCGAGAGAGGGTATAGAGGTAGATCGTGCGAAAATAGATACCATAAGTAGGTTACCTCCACCCACGAGTGTGAAGTCGATTAGGAGTTTTCTAGGGCATGCGGGTTTCTATAGACGCTTTATTAGGGATTTCTCCAAAATTACTCGCCCCATGACCCGCTTGCTAGAGAAAGACGTTCCATTCGTCTTTGACGAGGAGTGTCTTAAGGCCTTTAACTTCTTGAAGGAACAGTTGGTTAGTGCACCTATTCTTATCTTGCCCGACTGGAGCTTACCCTTTGAGCTCATGTGCGATGCGAGTGACTATGCCGTTGGAGCGGTATTAGGACAAAGAAAGGATAAGCACTTCCACCCCATCTACTACGCGAGCAAAACGCTCAATGATGCTCAAGAAAACTACACTACCACGGAGAAAGAGCTTTTAGCCGTAGTTTTCGCATTCGATAAATTCCGCTCGTACCTCGTTTTATCCAAGACCATAGTTTTCACCGATCACTCCGTGTTGCGTTTTCTCTTTCAAAAGAAAGACGCTAAACCCCGACTCATTCGGTGGATTCTTTTGCTTAGTGAGTTCGATATTGAGATTAGGGACAAGAGTGGGGCCGAGAATGTGGCGGCCGATCACTTATCGCGGTTAGAGGATCCCAAGAGGGAAGAGATTCGTGAGGAGGAGATTGGAGACACGTTCCCTCACGGGTCTATAGAGTTTGTTGAAGCGGAGAAAGAAGGATTGCCATGGTTTTGCGACATAGCAAATTATCTCTCTAGTGGTGATGTGGTGAAAGGGATGTCTACACAACAAAGGAAGCGATTGTTTAGCGAGGCGAGAAAGTATGTTTGGGATGATCCTTTTCTCTTTAGGATAGGAGGAGATAGAGTTCTTAGACGTTGTGTGTCGAGAGAGGAAGGTTGGAACATTATTAAGCATGTGCATGAAGGCCTCACGGGAGGACATCGTGGTGCACACACCACCACCCAAAAGGTATTCGATTGTGGTTTCTATTGGCCTACCGTTCTTAGAGATGCCGAGGAGTTCGTGAAGATGTGTGATGCATGTCAACGAACCGGCAATATTTCCGCCAAAGATGAGATGCCTCAAAATCCGATACAAGTAGTAGAGGTTTTTGACGTTTGGGGCATCGATTTCATGGGACCCTTCCCAAACTCCAAAGGAAACCGTTACATACTCGTGGCAATCGATTACGTTTCCAAATGGGTTGAGGCTCAAGCTCTTCCCACAAACGAAGCCCGAGTAGTATTGACGTTTCTTAAAAAGCTCTTTTCATGATTTGGTACTCCTAAAGCCTTAATTAGTGACCGTGGCACTCACTTTTGCAATGCATTGATGGAAAAATTGCTTGCACGCTACGGTGTCACTCATCGTTTATCTACCGCATATCATCCACAAACGAGTGGACAAGTGGAGAATGCAAATCGCGGTATTTAACGAATCTTAGAGAAGACAGTTGGTAAGAATAGGAAAGATTGGTCTGACAAGCTAGACGATGCATTGTGGGCATTTAGAACCGCCTACAAGACCCCTTTAGGAACTACACCTTTTATGATCGTCTACGGAAAAGCTTGTCATCTCCCCGTCGAGTTAGAACATAGAGCGCTTTGGGCCTTGAAAACCGTTAATTTAGATATGACCGAAGCCGCTAGGAAGCGTTTCTTTCAAATTCATGAGCTTGAGGAGCTTAGGGATACAACGTATGCTCGATCGTTGGGAATAAAGGAGAAAACGAAGTTGTTGCATGATAGGAGGTTGAGGAAAGTGAAGGAGTTTTGCAAAGGCGATAAAGTGCTTCTCTACAACTCGAGATTGAAGCTTTTTGCGGGTAAGTTGAAATCCAAATGGTCGGGACCTTTTATGGTTCATTATGTGTTTCCATATGGAGCGGTGGAGATCATGGATGAGAAGGATGGCCGTAGTTGGAAGGTGAACGTCCATCGTTTGAAGCACTACCTTGGAGGAGCGATAAATAAGGATGAGAGGGAGGTAACTCCTCTCGAAATCCCACCTAAAGCCGCCAACTAGTGTTTTGGGTGAAAGCCCAAGTGTACATTTTGTATCGTTTGTATAAGAGTCTTTGTTTGAGTATTTTCGTGTTCTAACGCGTCTTTCCGTAGTTTTTCGGTTTGTGTTTTGTGTCGTTGAGAATTTTGCAGGATTCGTCACCGCTATGGAATAGGAAAAAGCATGAGAAAAGAGGTTTCAGGTAAGTTTTCTTGATACTTAGAAAAAATTCTAGGTGTTTTGGATGGGTTGGAAAAGTTTTGAAAAATTTTCTAAGGCATGGAACAACAAAAATCTCGAAACCTTCTGTGAAAAATGACCCCTGGCGTGACGCCAAGGGCCTTAGCGTCGCGCTAGGGGTAAAGGTTCAAAATAAATTAAATTGTGACCCGCCGCGTGACGCCAGGCCTCCCCTGATCCCCACCGCGTCGCGCGAGGCCTCATTGAACCGACTTAAATTGTTTTTAATTGAACCTGTTGCTGAATCAATTCCCTTTTCACACATCAAAACCCTAAGTCGCGAATCACACTAAAATCACCATAACTCACTCGTTTTTCCACCAAATCACTCCATTCTTCTTCCTAAATCACCACAATCGCATTCCCCACAATCTTAACCATTAATTTCACCCGATTTCGCGCTGCATTGTCGCGTTTTTGGACGATTTCGTGCACCACAACTTCAAGACTTCAATTTTATTGCTTAATCCGAATCCAAGGTATGATTTCTGTGATTTCTCGCTAGTAGGTAACTTTATTGTTCGTTTGTAGTGTCGGGTCAGTCATGTTTTAGATCTAGGGTTTGTGTAGGTTCTAAAGTTAGAATTTTTGACCCGTTTGTGATGTTAGTGGTATGCGGGTGGTTATGTTTGGGATGTTTACATACAATGGGGCTTGCGGATGGTTCGGGTTGGTTTGCTTGGGGTTGTTTGAGACGTGTGAGGTATGTTTGGACAACTAGACAACATGTTTGAGCTTTACGGGTTTGTTTGGCTAAACGAAAGAATTTCTGCTAAAAAAATAGGTTATTGAACTGATTTTTGCAAATGTGATTAGTTTTCTAAACGGATTTTGTTGCCTCAAACGTTGTGTTAAGGTTTAAAAGTTCAAACTCTCACGTGTTTCACCTCAAGTGTGGGGATATTTCGGCACTTATGCTTAATTGAGGACAATTAAAGTGTCGGGAGGAGATAGTGTACATTGAGTCTTAGGTTGTTCGAGTTAGTGAGTCTAGTAGTCGTCTTAGAAGTAATATTTAGAGTCTATTGTCGGGTTTACTTATATGCATGTACAAGTTTTCAACATTTTGCCCGTACTCAATCTCCATTCGGGTAGAATGATGTTTAACTTACGCTTTTGTAAACGGTAACCCATTGTTTTTCTTTAACTGTATTTTCAGAATTAGCCGTGAATGAAATGCTATACGGCTATTCTATTTAAGAAAAAAAAATTAAAAAAATTAAAAACACCAAAAATAGTTTGTGAATACTAACTTTCTGCATTGTTTTCTTGTAAAATCCTTCTTGTTTTGCAGAAACATGTCGGGTGAAGGTTCATCATCAAACCCAAGAAAGAGGAAGATCAAGTATCGGGGGTTTGATAGGAGAGTGTATTCCCGTGTCGAGAGGATTATTGATCACCCGGTCTTAGACTTTGAAGAAGACAGTGAGGAGAGGAAGAAACTGAAGAAGTATGCGAAACTCACATGTTGGAGCATCGTATGATAAATTGGGAATGGTTGCAAACTAGGGGAGCGAGTGATCGGGTGGCGGAGTTGTTAGGACCACGATTGAGAGCGGCAATGGATTGCCGTTGGCCGCAGTATATTGAACTTACACTTGAGTTCCATTGTACCTTCCATCATAAAGAGGGTACTTTTGCGGAACATAATGCGGTGTCATTTTCTTTGGCCCGAATTTTGTATGAAATGAGTATTCCTCAATTTGGAGTGGCCTTGGGTTTTTATACGGATGAGGAGGTGAGGACTGATGAGTTTGTGAATGGTTTAAGGGGTGTGTATAATCATCCTCGGCCGAAGTGTTTGGATTCGGCATACTTGGAGAGATTTTGGGACGAGATTGCGACCCAACCGTTCGCCTAGACGAATCTTATTACATCGGTTCGTGATCCTATACATAGGTATATCTTGAAAATGTTGGCAACTACGATTGTGGCAAGGAAGTCAGGTGAAAATAAAGCAAACTGGTTGGATATTTTTGCTTTAATGTGCATGGTGGAGAAGAGAAACTGGAACTTGGCAAGTTTCTTTGCATGGCCGTGCAATAGGCCGCGTAGGGGAGGAAAAAGGGCTGCCATGGATCTTGGGCCGTACATAGCTAGGTTGGCAGGGAATATACGGGCCTTAAGAAAATATCATGTGGAGCAGATGCATTTGAGTTTCCCAACGGTTTATTGGGGTATTGCTGAGCTACTGTTAGCGGGGGTTTTGACAAATACGGACCCGCCACAATGGAATTATGAAGTGGGTGCTCCTCCGGCACGACGGCCGGCACCTCGACGAAGGCATGAGACGCCTCCACAGTAGCCAGTTAGACAGCAGAGACCTGACCCGTTCACTCCCGAGGCTGCTTTTGACTACACACAGCAGAGGTTTACTCAGATTGAAGATAGGATGCGGGTTGACCACCGGTGGATGATGCAGAGCCACCACCGACAGGACGACATGCTCCGGTATATGATGTCGGGTATGTCACTGAATGCTCCGATACCTCTACCCTTTGCCGGATTATTACCTCCACCAGTTTATGGAGGCGAGCAGCAGACCCCATATGTCTATGGTCAGTACCCGGGGTATGACCAGTGGGGAGGGTAGAGTGGTTATGCTTATAGTGGTCAGTTCGGGTGGCAGCAGGCTGGAGGTTCAGGGACCCAGCAGATGGAGGAAGATTCTGAGGATGAGGAGTGATGTAGCAGACTGCAGCAGCATATATATCCTTTCATGTTTTATTTTATTTATGCTGTTTCAGTAGTTCGATTTGGTTGTATCCGTAGGACATATATTTTTATTTCTCGTTTGAACATTGGATGATGGTTTGTTGAACTTGTGGTAGTCGTATGTTTGGTATGGTATTTATGTTTTAGGTTGATGATTTGGAGCCGCTTTCCGTTCGTGTGTGAGGGAGTTTGGTATTGTTTGCTGAGCACGTTCGGTATTGGAGGGCTTATGTGGAAACGACTGGCACTTTGACAGTCTCACATACTCAGCTAAGTCGTTTCTCTTTTTGTTGTTGTTGTATATTTTTATTTATTTCGTTTGCAGTTTTTATTTTTAGGGAGTTGTTGAGTCGAATTTTCGTTCTTGCATTAGGGACAATGCAATCTCTAAGTGTGGGGATGGGATACTTGTAAATATTTGAGTCATAAATATGAAAAACACAAAAAAAAAATTTGAAAAAAAATTTGAAAAAAATCAGAAAATGTCTTTCGAAAAAAAAAAGAAGTTTGCAATTATAGCGGAAAATGATAGAAAAAAATGAATTTTTGCTCGGGTTCGAATAATAATAATAAGAGATTATAATAAACCGAGTTTGCGTCTAGTTTGGGATATGTGGATAGGCACGAGATTGGTTTTAAGTCCCTTTGAGCTAATATACCTTAATTGTCGGTCTGCTAGTGGGTTCTCGCCTGGGAAATATGGGAAACTAAAACTGCCAATAATAGTATAAGGGGCACCGTTATAAGTTAAAACCGTTAGAGTTTGTGATCTTGCGAAAAAAAAATTAGAATAAAAAGTGAGCTAGAAACTAAATGAAAGTAACACAGGTCTATGTAATCCGAGTTGGGGATAACGACTCTACAGCCGGAATGCCTCTGGGATGTGTGAAATCGACTTGCCGAATAAAAGTACCGGAATACCTCTTGGTTAGGGAAAGCATCGTCTAGACTCACGAGAAAAAAAATGAAAAAAAAAATTGATTGTAAACTCTCTTGGTTTTGATATAAGACGGTTAGGAATTGGTCCAGTGATCGTTCCTATAGTCCTATAAGCTTGAGGTGGGAGTAGGTGGACCGTAGATTCTAGCGTGGGACCCTAGGTAGACTGACCGCACTTAAATTAAATTCACATGATAAGGGCTTAGGATTGAATTCGGGTTTAAAGGGATAAGTATATTCACAATCGCGGCTAACGCAAATCTTGGTTTTAATTAATTATACCTATGCTTTTGACCCGGGTGATTATTTGTTTCTGATTCCGTTGCATAATTCTTTTTCGAGGACGAAAAAAGAGTAAGTGTGGGATGTTTGATGTACTGTAATGTACATATGTTTATAGTGTATATTTTGGTCAGTTTTCAGTTGTTTTGAGTCTAGTTTAGGTTAGAATTGTGATACTGCTGACGTTAAGCTTTGATTTCAGGTCCCGTAGCTTAAAGTGTTGAAAAACGAGTCAAAACGAGCAGTTCGGAAGAAAAACGGGATTCGTACGCACGTCGGAGAAGCTGGAAATTGGAAATAATAAAAAAATCAAGAAAATCTCACCTTGGAGGCGCCGCGCGACGCGACACCCCCTAGGCGTCGCGCGAGGGGTTCAATTTCGAGAAAACAATGATTTCCAGTTAGGGTTTGATATTAATTCCCAAGAAACTTGATTGGAAACCCTAATTACGAATTTGTGAGTTCTTGGAGCATTCTTGGCAAGCAATTGGAGATTTCAAGACATAGGAATCATTGGTACGAGTCGAGAGCGAAGAATCGAAGAATTAATCGGGTTTTCTAATCCCTTGTTTTGTCGATTACTTTCTTGGAACTTTGTTACAATGAATTCATGTTTAGACATCTTTGTTTTGTTTTCATTTACTGAGATGCTTGGCTAATTTCATAAACCACCTAGACTTGATGAATGGATTAATATAAAGATTTTACCGGTTTTTGTTATTTGCATGATTGTTATGGGTGATTGTGTTTAGTAAGCGGTTTGATTTAATGGTTTGATGTGTATGCGTACTTTGAATTGGTTTATTGTTATTATTTGCTTCGTATGATTCTTAGTGACGGTCTATATCACAACATAGAGTCATATTAGGGTTTAGGGTTTCGGTGAGTGTCTATATCACGTTAGAAAACCTTCACTCTTTAGGGAGAATTGGCCAATAACCCCTAGAAGTAACTGATAATAATTTGCTAAGTCTTAGTGTTCTACAAGTCCTAATACCTGGGAAGTGAGGGGCTATTGGTAGGTCTTACCCGGCGAATTGCTTTAGACAGGCCTTGGGAAAGGTTATGTCTTGGTTTACCTGTCGGTCTTATTAGTCTATCAAGTCAAAATAATTACTTCAAACTACCCTAGATCTAGGATTGGGAAAGAATAGGTCAACATTAGGGTACTTACACAATAATTAGACAACTGGGAAGGCGTCTAATAACCGGTAGGATTAACGGCCTAGGTAGCTCCACAGGTTTCTCCTTGAGAAGGGTCGAGGGGCCTCGTTGGTTCTTAATAGGTTTAGTATTTTAAGATCCCGGTTCCATAACTCATGCACTTAACTTAATCGGTAATCTCTTAAAAACAATTCAGGATTCTTGTCTAGGTGGTCCCGTTCTCATATAAGAAAAGTCCACAGTCGTCATTCGTCTTTAGTCTAGCTCTAGTTTAAATTAATAGTTTAATATAGATTTCCTTAGTTTTCCGTAACCCCCCCCCCCCCCAAAACAATTAAACAAGTTTTAGTCGTGTCTGTCAGCGTCTGTCAGAGTCTAGTTTACGTGGTAAATAGAGTCCTGTGGTTCGATATCCGGACTTCCTAGGTTATACTACATTGATCGGTACACTTGCCGATTGTGTGGTTTTAGGTCAAGTCTAGAATTAAAGCTTTGTAGTGTCTAGTTTAGAGATTCTAATATAGTTAATTTTTATAGTCTGTTTAGCACACATCAAATATGACAAGTGTGGTTTTATCGTATCACTGTTGTCAGGAGTGTTAACATATTTTCAGATGTTAACAAGGATTTGAATCTTTGAATAGGTTCTACCATCTTGGCCTTGTCTGAAATGATATATAGGCTAGGTTGTACCTTTAAGATTCTTTTGAATATTTAACGCAGAACAATCCTAAATTGAGATGTTAATAAGGATCTGAATCTAATTGAGGAACTACCATCTTGGCCCTGTTCTTAAAGTGACACATGGGCTAGGTCTTGTTCTTTTTAGATTTTGCCATTTTATTATAATGGTAGATCTTATAAAAGGAATGTTATTATTATGTTCATATATAATGATATAAATAAAATTTAGATAAAACATTCCAATGATTCCAAAGGAGGTACAGAATTGCCCTAAACGGGGCTTGAAAGAATGATGTTGTCCATGAAGGGACTGAAAGATAAGTATGCCCTTATAAGGACTTACTAAGGAAACGACTTCAGCAAAAGGAGTTTCTTCTTCATTTTATTTCTGAATGTTTTCTCCTTGGTTGCACGTTTATCCTAGTCACAGTACAAAGCTCCGCATTCCTAGGCTTCGGATGGGGAGGATTTCCATTACGGCTCCTTTGCTTGGCGACATATTAAAAGTATATAGAATTGAAAGCAATAATTCTCCGAATAGAGACGAGAGTATTCCTATGTTAAGTCTAGACTCAGAGGTCAAGGAATGTGCTACTGTGTCATTGAGATTAAACACAAAAGGCTAGTGTTTAATTCACTCAATGTTGGCTCTGATACCAACCTGTCACACCCCGATATATCCACGTATTACCGGTGGGCCCGGTGGGGAGTATCGTGATGTAGTTGATATCATCATAGTCAAACAACACAATTTAAATGCACAGCGGAAGAAAAAGATAAATATATTACAATCCGATTCAAAAGTAATATTGAATATTACAACGGAAAGTAAGATGGATCCACAGGCGGATCTTAAAACATAAAGATAACATTGTTCAATAGACTTTAGGCATGTAGAACTTGCGAGATTCCTTATTAACGCCCTGAGCTCCCAGCCAATTACGTACAGTACCTGTCACTTAATCTTTTTGGAAAAATACGTCAGTTTACACTGGTAAATACAATTAACTGACTCATTTTGAAAACATTTAAGAAAAATTGATTTGAATGCACAAGGCACAAAACATTTTATAAACTGGGATAATTATTTATATATAAACTTGTAAAAGAATTACATGTTTCTTATACGTTCAGTAGCCCGGATTGACGCCGGGTTAAAGATTAATAGACACACCACATGATATAGTCCCGCGGCGGGTTATTCCCGTAACCGGCGGTTATACCTTATTATTTATAGATGCACTGTCGGGTGTACGCCTACACCCCGTGCTTAGGTCGTGGCCATTTCTTAAAATGATGCCAAGGATATCCGGGACATGGTCATTAACCCCCCAAAGGCTTTAAGTAAACAAAACAATTTAAACGGGACATTTCAATAATTTAACCTTTATACAATTAAAAATTCAATGCCCGACCAAGCGGTATTTTAGAAGTATTTACCTGAGCTTAAAAATGCAATTTATACTCAGCCGTATATCCTAATCAGCAAGTGCAAGTACCTTTACTGGGGCTCTTAATCTAGAATGAATGTTTTTTGATAACCTATTAGATTCCTAACGGGTCTTAATTAAGCCTATGCTTAGACCAGTTAGTTTTAAAAGGAAGATACGGTTCAAAACGCATGATTAAGCGAGAACCGGATTAGAATGTCGTTTAGACCCGACAAGCTTGTATACTTGTGTAGCAAGGGTAAACTAAACACATTCTGGATTTTGAGATAAAAAAATGATAAGGTTTGACCCGTTTCGGCAATTTATGCAAAGTAGTTACATAAGCCGATCCGAACGCGAAAAATGCGTAACGGGTAACCAAAAGAGTGAAGAACAGGTTTCCTAAGTTAATATGCCTTAACTATGTTGTGATATCAGTAGGATACCTTCCATTATGCCCAAAACGAATTTAAAACCAATTTATTCCCCGTAGGGGTATTTTGGTCATTTTAAAGGTTATAAGAGAGTTTAAATATTAATCTAAGGTTTAGGTCTGATATAATCAGTAAAAATACTTAATTTAATAAGTTATATCAGTAGGGTATTGCCTATGTGTGGAATTTATCACTTTTAACCCAACTATGCACCGAAGGGGCATTTTGGTAATTTCACATAGGCTTAAAGGTCAAATCTGGAATTCTGAGTTTAAAACTTTTGCTTACTGTTAAAGAATAAAAATTTGCTTAATATATCAGTAGGTATCTAGTCTTATATGTTTAAAATGGTTTTAATACATACTATGCGTTTAAAACGCGTAAAAAGACGGTTTTAAGTGATTTCCGGGTTTTATAAGAAAAGCTGATAATTTTATTATTCCAGAAGGTTCAAAATATTTTATTTATCATATAGGATCAGTAGAAAAAGGTTTGGTGTCAAAAGGATTTGTAAAACTCATTTTATGGCCAAAAGGGCAAAACCGGCAATTACCGAATCAAGGCTAGAACCCTATGTTATGCTCAGCCTAAAAATAAATAAAAATCTTCAAAAATCCCAAAATATTATTTTACATCAATAGGTAAAAAGTTTGGTATAAAAAATTGGGTTTAGATAAGCTTTATGCTAATTACGCCGTTTAATTAATAAAAAGCTTTTCATTTACGCTAATGAGCATAACTCCTAATCTAGACCTCAATCTGATGTCAAATTTTAGGGACAAGTTTATAAATCAGTAATGAAGGTTTCTATCCTCTCACATTTTCAAAAATTTCGTTTTAAGGTTAAAAGGGCATGATAGTCAACATTTAGGCATTTAACGGAAACATGCATATGAATCGGATAACTAAGGAACCAAGTTGTATAACCTCAGAGGGTTACACTAACCTATAACCTGGTCCTAAAGGAATCGTAAGGCATATCTAAATTAAGCTAAATCGGGTCAGAACTGAAAGTCAAAGCAAAAGTCAACTTTTGCGACTTTCGGTTCCGAACCGAGCCTATACTTAGAATTGTCGGGTTGAACATGCTTTAGACATGTTCAACTAATATTTACCAAGTTATTTAAGTGTTAAAACATGTTCCATAACTTCTGAATTATCAGTTATGAATTTATTAGTAAAAACTGACTCGTTTGACTTTTATTTTAATTACTTTGACCCAACAATTTAACTAAGCAAACGTGGTAATTAGGAGGTTCCCTTTTGAGGGTTTAATACCTACCTAATTACAATCACGTAGCCATGTTCGTTGCGAACAATGGCTCAACCGTTTGAAAGTCAAAGCGTTTGTCGCAAACGCTTGACTTTTCGGTTTTTAATCGCTAAACAATTAAACTAAGCATGAAAGGATACTTACAAGAGTCCAAAGGACTGAGGGAGGTTCTCAAAAGAGTTCAAGATCCTTTCCCATTCAGAGAACAAGCAGATTGAAGGAAATGGTGTGAAAACAAAGGAAACCCATCTCCTATGTATACTTTTCGGGACCTCATAGGATCGCGACAAGTGTCGGGGAGTTATATTCAGATCATGACAGGTGTGAAGTGGTTTTACAATCCAATGGGCAGCCCCTAGTATTGAATTTGAGAGTGGAAACCAGTTTTTTAGCAAAACCAGCAACTAAACAGGGTTCAGCAGCTGTTTTCTACATCTGTGCAGGCTTCGCGGCCCGCGTGAGGGTATGTGTGGCCTTACGCGGCCCGCCTCACAGCCCAGACCAGCAATACAAGTTTTAAAAATGACAGTTTTGGTCCCTGTTTGCATGAAAGGTCATTTCTGATACATTTGAGGCCTGAAATCCTCATTTCAAGGCTCTACTAAGATGCCCACACATAGGGAACATGAAACATGCTCAAAAACATGCCGGATGTCGGTTCGTTTGGCCGTATGGTTGTCACACCCTGGCTTTTGCGGAAGCGTGGGTTTATTTGGGGTGACTTCTTAATACCATAGCAACAATCACAACAATGCTATATGATAAAAATACGAGATGTTCATCCATTAATAAAAGTAAGAAAATACCTCCATAACATTGTTTAGAAACATCGACATTTGAAATAAGTTACAAACCATAAATTATTTAAAACGTGTTCATAAGACACACAAAAGACTTTAGATAAGACGAGGTTTAGAGACATGTAACCCGTCCAGGAATAGGTTACACCTCTCAAACTTCACAACCCTGGATGACATCTTTTATTCAACGCAGCTAGACACATGCATACCCTGCCAGATCCGCTAGTTCCCTGAAATACATGTAGTTTGAAAAATCAACAAAAAGTTGAGCGAGTTCATGTGTAAGTCTGTGTGTATAAGCCTTTAAAATATGTCTTGTGTGTATAAATGTCCCTGGTATGTAGCAATTAAGGAAAAAGAGATCACCAATGGGTTGCAATGCCAATGGTATATGTGCAAAGGTGCAGGAAGTACTCAAACCTAGCAAATTTGTACCGGGCTTCCGGCTGGAAGACATAGTCACCTCTATGGGCCGCCCCGGCCTCATGGGTGTGGGATCGCTACACCCAAATAGATCTATCACTCATGTCCCTCGGTCATACGACGAGGATTAATGCCCTTAAGTGTTGTACCCACCTTTCACATGATCTAAGCGTCTAAACCCTCCTTAAGCTAACCATACCATGTATAAAAGCGTGTGTAAGTGTCTGTAATAATTGTAACATATATTCCACCCCCGAAGTTATAAAACTGAAAACAGTTAAGAGAAAAGGGGGACATGAACTCACCTTATTTTGTAAGTGATTCCGAATACGCAAGTCAAGATTAAGGTGTCTGATGATAAGGAAACTCAAAGTTGTCCTAATGAATCGTACATGAACAAGAATAATGTATCAATATTGAGGTCGTATAGTGTCGACGGGATTTGTTGAGCATTTATTGTATTTGATAGTGTTTAGATTAACAGAAGGATCTTAT
Organism: Helianthus tuberosus; assembly: GCA_030545235.1. NCBI lineage: Eukaryota > Viridiplantae > Streptophyta > Magnoliopsida > Asterales > Asteraceae > Helianthus > Helianthus tuberosus. Next base: position 20,066,517 of record CM060420.1, on the reverse strand, counting down.
GATTTACATGTTTAGAGGGCTCGGAAAAATGAACATGATATAAAGGAATTATTTATGAAAAATATTTATTTATCATAAATAATAAAATTGTAATAATGTACAATTGATTTAATATAAACATTTCTAATAATAAATCAAATATATTTAACTAGTATAACAACATAATTAAATATAATGATTATTGGCAAAATATTGTACAAGTGATATAATTAATTTATAAAAATTATAAATTAATTTAGATGGTTTAAGATATATATCATTTGGTAAATAATAAATATTTTGTTTAAAATAATTAATATGATAATTATATAACTAATTATCAAAATAATTATATTAAATCTGAATAATTAAAAATAACATTTTTAATTATTGAACCTGAATATCACTGATTTAAAATAATTATTATTGTCTTGGAATCATTTTAAATAAATAAAATGAATTAAAGTGGTTAAAATAACAATAAATAAGTTTATATAAATTTAATTATCTAAATAATTAAATACAAAAAAAATTCAGATTCTAAATTTATATAAACTCAGAATAATGCATCTTTTGTCATAAAAATAATTAATCTGAAAATTTCAGTATTTATCTCTTAAAAATTGATTTATTATGCATTATATATGTATTAAACTGTTTTAATATAAAATAGATAGTTTTATAAATAACATAACAGTTTTTGTATTTTTATAAAATGTAGTAATGAGTATTAATGAAATAAAAATTATTACAATTGTTAAAATAACAAAAGTAAATAAATTAAAAAGAATTGTAGACCCCTGGGTTCGAACCCGGGTCTGTGCTGAAGACAAACACACACACAACCACTGGGCTAGCCTGGTGGTTTGTGTTTATGTTTAGTTTAATTAAAATAAATACAGAAATGAAAGTGGTCATCTTCCCCAATTTAGAGTCAAACAAAAAGTCAAACATCACGATTCTACGGGAAAACTGTGTTATATCAAAATTAACTCTAGGGAATCATTGTATAAGTGTAAACAAACTAATTGGACGGATAAAAACTAACCGGTATCGAAAGGATGATCGGATTGAAAAATTCCGTCGAAAAAGTGAGTATTCCGGCGAGTTGCAGGTTGTAATCCGACGAATTCGGGTGTTTGAGTGATTGTGAAATGGTGTGGAGTGTCGTTAGGAATGCAAGGAACTTAAATACACGGAGATTGGATCTCAGATTCGACACAAAACAGTGGATTAGATCCAGTTTTTATTTTTATAACAATTCTTTTTTTTTTTAGTGTTTTAGCACTAAAATGTGTCGTTTGAATGATTGGAACGAGTTGAGATGGGTATCATGTGGGTAAGCTTTACAGGTCAAAAGAATGGATTAAAATCGGTTTTGGTAATAATTTGGTCGGATCCACGACTTGCAGATCTGAATTTTAATATTAAGATCTGTTTTAATAAGTACATATATATAATACAATATAATATCCATCACATGTGGCTGGTAGTCCAGCCGGTTGGTGCTTGAGCTTGTGTGCGAACCGACGCGGGTTTAAGTCTCGGCTGTGGCCGGTTTTGAGGTTTATTGAAACCTTTTTAATTTCTGAATTAATATTAATTATGTTAAATCCTAACTAGTGTATAAAAGAATTAAAATCTATAATCTATCAGCTCCTATTAGGAGGATAAACTGGTTAAGGCGTTGCGGTTGTAACCGAGAGGTCACGGGTTCGAATCTCACAAGGGCTGGTTCTCACCCAGGAGACCCCTTTTTTGACCGGTTTTTGACTTATTTACACTTTGGCCCCTCAAGTTTCATTTTGTACAAAAATAGTCCCTGAACTTTTGAAAAGTTACAATAACAGTCCCTCAACTTCCATATAAAATACATGTTTGGTCCCTGAAGTTTCAGGAATTGACAGAAATGTTCCCTGTACTGTTCAGTTAAGTCTACTAACTGAGTTAATGTTTAAAGAAGAATCCTTTATATAAAAGTTAACCAGGTTAGGATATTCAGTTAAAATGAGTTTCTAAAAATCAGTTTTAGTCCCTAGAGTTTAAGTTTGAGAAAATGACCAATTGAACCTTGGACTTTTATTTCAAAAACATCTATTTCTTTCTTTTATAAAATAAGTTTCAAAAATTACCAAAAAGAACCCTGAACTTGTAGTTTGTAATAATTGCACTTTAACCCTTGTATTTATATAGTTTCAAAAATGACAATTTGGTCCTTGAACTTAAAAAGTAATAGATTCCTAGCAGGTTTCAAAGAATGTCAAATAGGTCCCTTAACATATTGTTTGTCTATGTGCTGGCATTGTCAGCATGTTTCTGAGTTATCCGTTCACTGTGCTAACTGTGTTTTGTGCATCAAGTTCATCACTAAAGTTTGTGTGTAATAAATGGAGTGACAGTATGAATGTGATGCATATGTATGTATGGTGCAGAACTCATAAAGCAGTTTAATTCGTCAGTTGTAATTCTAGCACAGTCATTAAGCACAAAGTTAATATTAATTAATTGTACGGATACCTGTAATTGTGAGCGTTGTCACATTCTCCCCCTGTTAAGAAAATTTCGTCCCGAAATTTTAGTTCTGCTACTAGATGCAGGGGTCTTGGGGAATAAATGTGGGTATTTTTCTTTCATACGGTCCTCACGCTCCCACGTGAATTCCGGGCCGTGTCGTGCATTCCATCGAACTTTAACGAGTTTGACACTACTCCTGCGCGTCTTGTTAATCTTCCAATCAGTAACCTCAACGGGTTCTTCAGTAAAGTGGAGTGTGTCATCAATGTGAACTTCGTCGGCATGAATGACTACTGTCTCTTGAGTTGGACTCTTCTTCAGATTGGATACATGAAATGTATTATGAACGCCATTAAGTTCTGCAGGTAAATCCAACTTGTATGCTACAAGACCAATCCTTTTGAGGATTTTAAATGGACCAATGTATCTGGGATTCAACTTCCCAGGCTTCCCAAAGCGTGCTACACCCTTCCAGGGTGAAACCTTCAACAAAACCATATCTCCCACCTCAAATTCCAGAGGTTTCCTTCTTCGGTCCGCATAACACTTTTGTCGATCACGAGCCGCTTTAATGCGCTCTCAGATCTGTAAAATCTTGTCGGTCGTTTCCTGGACCAATTCCGGGCCAACAAGTTGTCTATCACCCGCGTTAGCCTAGCATAATGGTGATCGACACTTGCGTCCATAGAGAGCTTCGAACGATGCGGCCTGAATGCTTGTATGATAACTGTTATTGTATGAGAATTCAACCAATGGTAGGTGAGTGTCCCAACTTCCACCTAAATCCATTACGCAGGCTCGCAACATGTCTTCTAATGTTTGAATCGTTCGTTCACTCTGTCCGTCTGTCTGCGGATGAAAGGCAGTACTCAGATTCAACTGAGAACCAAAAGCTTCTTGGAAGGATTGCCAAATCCTTGATACGAATCTTCCATCTCTATCAGAGATAATTGAGAGAGGCACTCCATGCCGTGCAACAATCTCTTTCAAGTATATCTCAGCAAGATTACTCGTTTTATCTTTCTCCTTGATTCGCAAAAAGTGTGCAGATTTCGTTAAACGGTCTACTATTACCCAAATCGTATCATGGCCCTTGGGCGTCTTTGGCAATTTTGTTATGAAGTCCATAGAAATCTGTTCCCATTTCCATTAGGGTATTTCAGGTTGTTGCAAGAGACCTGAAGGACTCTGGTATTCAACCTTCACTTTGGCGCAAGTTAAACATCTGCCAACATATACCGCAACATTGCCTTTCATTCTTGGCCACCAATAGAAATCCTTAAGATCTTGGTACATCTTATCCGCTCCTGGATGAATCGAGTACCGAGATTTGTGAGCTTCGTCAAAAATAAAATTTCTCAGACCACTAAACAAGGGAACCCAAATTCGTTTCATGAAGCACAAAGTCCCTTCCCCGTTTGGTACCAACTGTTTCTCCATCCCACGGAGATACTCATTCTCAATATTCTTTTCCTTGAGTGCTTCTCTCTGCGCGGCACGAATGCGCAATAAGAGGTTCGTTTGTATGATCATTTCCAAAGCCCTAACCCTTATGGGCTTGATCCTTTCCTTCCGACTTAGAGCATCAGCGACCACATTCGCTTTCCCTGGGTGATACTTGATTTCACAGTCATAATCATTTAACAGCTCTACCCAGCGTCTTTGCCTCATGTTAAGCTCTTTCTGATCGAATATATGCTGCAGGCTCTTGTGATCAGTGTAGATGGTGCATCGTGTGCCATATAAATAATGTCACCATATCTTCAAAGCAAACACCACCTCGCCTAATTCCAAATCAAGCGTGGTGTAATTTTTCTCGTGGATCTTCAATTGGCGAGAAGCATATGCTAAACCTTCTGACATTGCATTAGCACACACCCCAAACCTTGACGCGAAGCATCACAATATACCACGAAGTCGTCAGTGCCTTTGGGTAGAGATAAGATCGGCGCGTCACAAAGCTTGTTTTTCAACAGCTGAAAGGCCTCTTCTTGCTTGTCTCCCCAATCAAACTTCTTGTCTTTCTGAGTGAGAGAGGTCAAAGGTTGAGCGATTTTTGAGAAATCCTCAATGAGCCTACGGTAATAACCAGCCAAACCTAGGAACTGTCGAATTTCGGTTGGCGTTTTCGGAGTTTCCCAGTTTTTGATAGCCTCGATCTTTGTGGGATCCACATGAATTCCATTTCCGTTAACTACATGACCAAGAAACTGGACTTCGCGTAACCAACACTCGCACTTCGAGAACTTCGCATACAACTTCTCCTTTTTAAGCAGCTCTAGAATAGCTCTTAAATGTTGCTCATGCTCTCCTTTCATCTTCGAGTAGATCAAAATGTCGTCAATGAACACAATCACAAACTTATTAAGGTACGGTTTACAAACTCTGTTCATCAAATCCATGAATACTTCCGGTGCGTTCGTCAAACCAAACGGCATAACCAGGAACTCGTAATGTCCATATCGAGTTCTAAAGGCCGTCTTTGGAATACTTTCCTCTTGTATCCTTAACTGGTGATAACCTGATCGTAGATCGATCTTTGAGTAAAAACTTGAACCTTGTAATTGATCGAACAGGTCATCGATCCTTGGCAAAGGATATATGTTCTTGATTGTCAACTTATTCAGCTCCCAGTAGTCTATTGACGTGTGCGCGTATATGCATATTTTTATCATGAATAAACACACGATTCGGTTTTAAATTTATAAAAGTGATTATTACTTTAACATCAAAACACACATGAAAGAGGCAAGTGTACCCCGTCATATATGTAGTAAAGTATCGGTAAGAACCAAGTATCGATCCAAGGAAATGGGCGAAGGAATAATACTAGACCTTTGTCACTAAACTACCGGTAAAAACATAAGTTGTTTGATTTTTTTAATAAACTAAAGTAAGCGTAAACAACTACTAATAAAAACATAATAGATAATAGATAAATAGCCTTGCTTAATACACAACCAAAGCATGTCAACTAAGTCGGTTTTGGCACTAGAAGCATTTGATCAATTCTCCAATTTTAAGACAATTAGTATCCCTTTCGGGAATCCTAACATGACAATCATTCGGAAAGTTAAAACGATAAACACACTTTAACCACCTAAAATTGTTCTTTAACGTGCAATTGATAAATGTCTATGAAAATCTCTTAAAAATAAGTTAGTAATCCGTTAGGAGTTTTCTAACCTCACTTAAACAAGGAAAGCGACACCGATAAACACAATGCAACCACCGAGACAAGCATAAACTAGATTAAATCACAACCGAGTTCATTTTACAAATCTTACACATAAATTCACCAAGATAGCAATTTTGGCCTAAACTACTAACTAAGTTAACAAATCATGGCAAGAATTCATAACGACACCATTTAACCCGTTTAGGTCCTTACGTGACGGCAAGCTTTCTTGATTAACAATAATTACATTTTATTAAATCACTAACCATTTCTAGCATCATGATGCACACATTTTAACCAAGCTAAACTAGTTAACCAAGTTTAAAGTTTACTAATACAAGATTAATTAAGCTTCATTTTTCAACTATCTTAACTAACCAAATACCAATCATCCAACACAATTACTTATAATCAAGAAATCAATATCAATAACAAGGATGCAAACTAATATCAAAGATTAACATAGAAAATACTTCCAAATGTCATTACAAACAAAGATTAACACACTAATGGTTATAATCAAGTAAGGAATTGTTGTGTTTTTGCCCAAAGGCTACAATAATACATAAACATTAATCTAAATGCTTGAAAGATTAACAAAATCATGGAAAGATTAGAAAACCAAACCATAAACAAGCATAAGATTAAGAATCTGGAAGATAACGAAGCTAATCGGCACAATGTGGCTTGAATCCGGGTGAAAGCAAAAGCCTCCGGAGCCTGAAAATCGCCAGAATCGCTTCCAAAATGTCCAGAGTTACGAGCCGAATGTTTCTGCAGGTTTTTATATTTTTTCGATGTCGCACGGTCGTGCGTCCTGTTGCACGACCGTTCACTTTAAGCAATTACTGTAGGTATGGTGCACCATACTGCATGACGTCACAGATCTTGACTGGTCTTCGGTCTCGCACGACCGTTCTTCAGATGGCACGGTCGTTCGTTTCCGGGTTCTTGTTGCACGCCTAGTCGCACTGGTCGTTCAGTTCTGAGGTTTGGCTGGATCATCGGATCCGCACGGGGTGCAAGATATGGAACGCCCGTGCATCACCGGGATGGCCTTGAATGCTTTGGACGCTGAGTCGCACCCTCGTTTATTGCCGGACTGATTTCCATTTGTCGGAGATGCACCGTCGTGCATTTGGTCGCACGACCGTTCCACACGCCCAGGTCAGTTTTCTAACAGAATGTTCGCAGCTTCGTCGTTTCTTCCGGAAAGTCCTCGTTTTTGCTATCATCTTGTCTGGTATGCTGTTTTAGGCCTGTAAACAAAAGTGTAGATGATTAAGCATCTGAATGATGGTTTTACGGCCGAAAACACATAAAATAGGGGTAAAACGGGGGACTAAATATGTGTAAATTAGCGAATATCATCTATACACATGCGAAAACTACCATCCTTCTTTTTCACGAACAAAACTGGAGCTCCCCAAGGTGAGAAGCTTGGTCTGATAAATCCCTTGTCTAACAACTCCTGGAGTTGCGTTGATAGCTCTTGCATCTCTGAAGGTGCAAGTCGATAAGGTGCCTTAGCTACAGGCGTGTCGCCTGGAACTAAGTTAATATGAAACTCGACTTGTCTTTGTGGTGGCAATCCTGGCAAGTCTTCTGGAAAGACTTCAGGATACTCTTTCACGACTGGGATGTCTTCAAGTTTTGGCTCAGCGGCTTCCTTATCCACGATGTGTGCCAGGAAGGCAACACATCCCTTCTTCAAACATTTTTGAGCCTTCAAACAACTAATGATCCTTAAGGGCGTATCGCGCTTCTCTTCGTGTACTACGATCATTTCTCCATCCGCCATTGGGATGCGAATGGCCTTCTCGTGACATACAATCTCGGCTCTGTTGCTTGACAACCAATCCATCCCTACTACCACATCAAAGCTTCCTAATTCGACTGGCAGTAGGTCTAATGTAAACTTGTGTTCTCCCAGCTCTATCACGCATCCTCTGATGACTTCATTCGTTTCTACTAGCTTTCCATTAGCCAGTTCAATTGAGTACGGAATGTCTAACTTACTAGCAGTTAACCTAAGTATTTTCTTAAATTCTAGTGATACAAAACTATAGTCGGCACCAGTGTCATAGTAAGTATAGTAAGTAAGTAATATACGTATGTAATAAGATAATAACACATAACATCTCATGTCATAACGCAAAATAAATAATCCAACAATGCATGTAAGTCACAATCAATGTAAGCAAGTAATCATCCTAGTCTTCCCCAGACTATCCCACCCAGTCTCTCAGACTGAACTCCCTAGTTTCTCAGACTAACTCCCTGGCTTCTAAGACCAAACCTTCCCAGTCTCTAAGACTAACTCCCTGGCCTCTAAGACCAAAACTTGATGTGCAGGAGGCGATATGTTAAAAACTTGTAAAAATGGTTAAATACTGACTCAAAAACTAAACTTTTTGACATGCTTTGGCCTAATAGGTATCGGTATTCTCATTGATAGTCCCCAGGTAGGCAACGGGTCCTTTTATTTGGATTTGTACACTAGACAGGAGTTCTCAACTACCGATACTTAACCCTTCCAGTTACTACATGTCCAACATGAAAAACACATGTTTGTAAAGAAACGTTTGTACCCTGGATCTGGAAACTTGTATATGCAATGTAAAAATGTTTTCGTGAGAGCCCTGATGATCATAGTCTAGACTCGAGAAAGAATCCTAGTTCGCTATGATCGAGGCTCTGATACCAAGCTGTCACACCCTGCTTTTGCGGAAGCGTGTGTTTATTTGGTGTGACTTCTTAATACCATAGCAACAATCACAACAATGTTATATGATAAAAATACGAGATGTTCATCCATTAATAAAAGTGAGAAAATACCTCCATAACATTGTTTAGAAACATCGACATTTGAAATAAGTTACAAACCATAAATTATTTAAAACGTGTTCATAAGATACACAAAAGACTTTAGATAAGACGAGGTTTAGAGACTTGTAACCCGTCCAGGAATAGGTTACACCTCTCAAACTTCACAACCTTGGATGACATCTTTTATTCAACGCAGCTAGACACGTGCATACCCTGCCAGATCCGCTAGTTCCCTGAAATACATGTAGTTGAAAAATCAACAAAAAGTTGAGCGAGTTCATGTGTAAGTCTGTGTGTATAAGCCTTTAAAATATGTCTTGTGTGTATAAATGTCCCTGGTATGTAGCAATTAAGGAAAAAGAGATCACCAATGGGTTGCAAAGCCAATGGTATGTGTGCAAAGGTGCAGGATGAACTCAAACCTAGCAAATTTGTACCGGGCTTCTGGCTGGAAGACATAGTCACCTCTATGGGCCGCCCCGGCCTCATGGGTGTGGGCTCGCTACACCCAAATAGATCTATCACTCATGTCCCTCGGTCCTACGACAAGGATTAATGGCCTTAAGTGTTGTACCCACCTTTCACATGATCTAAGCGTCTAAACCCTCCTTAAGCTAACCATACCATGTATAAAAGCGTCTGTAAGTGTCTGTAATAATTGTAACATATATTCCACCCCCGAAGTTATAAAACTGATAACAGTTAAGAGAAAAGGGGGACATGAACTCACCATATTTTGCAAGCGATTCCGAATACGCAAGTCAAGATTAAGGTGTCTGATGATAAGGAAACTCAAAGTTGTCCTAATGAATCGTACATGAACAAGAATAATGTATCAATATTGAGGTTGTATAGTGTCGACGGGATTTGTTGAGCATTTATTGTATTTGATAGTGTTTAGATTAACAGAAGGATCTTGTGATTTACATGTTTAGAGGGCTCGGAAAAATGAACATGATATAAAAGAATTATTTATGAAAAATATTTATTTATCATAAATAATAAAATTGTAATAATGTACAATTGATTTAATATAAACATTTGTAATAATAAATCAAATATATTTAACTAGTATAACAACATAATTAAATATAATGATTATTGGCAAAATATTGTACAAGTGATATAATTAATTTATAAAAATTATAAATTAATTTAAATGGTTTAAGATATATATCATTTGATAAATGATAAATATTTTGTTTAAAAGAATTAATATGATAATTATATAACTAATTATCAAAATAATTATATTAAATCTGAATAATAAAAAAATAACATTTTTAATTATTGAACTTGAATATCACTGATTTAAAATAATTATTATGGTCATGGAATCATTTTAAATAAATAAAATGAATTAAAGTGGTTAAAATAACAATAAATAAGTTTATATAAGTTTAATTATCTAAATAATTAAATACAATGAAAATTCAGATTCTAAATTTATATAAACTCAGAATAAGGCATCTTTTGTCATAAAAATGATTAATCTGAAAATTTCAGTAGTTCTCTCTTAAAAATTGATTTATTATGCATTATATATGTATTAAACAGTTTTAATATAAAATAGATAGTTTTATAAATAACATAACAATTTTTGTATTTTTATAAAATGTAGTAACGGGTATTAATGAAATAAAAATTATTACAATTGTTAAAATAACAAAAGTAAATAAATTAAAAAGAATTGTAGACCCCTGGGTTCGAACCCGGGTCTGTGCTGAAGACAAACACACACACAACCACTGGGCTAGCCTGGTGGTGTGTGTTTAGGTTTAGTTTAATTAAAATAAATACAGAAATGAAAGTGGTCATCTTCCCCAATTCGGAGTCAAACAAAAAGTCAAACATCGCGATTCTACGGGAAAACTGTGTTATATCAAAATTAACTCTAGGGAATCATTGTATAAGTGTAAACAAACTAATTGGACGGATAAAAACTAACCGGTATCGAAAGGAAGATCGGATTGAAAAATTCCGGCGAAAAAGTGAGTATTCCGGCGAGTTGCAGGTTGTAATCCGACGAATCCGGGTGTTTGAGTGATTGTGAAATGGTGTGGAGTGTCGTTAGGAATGCAAGAAACTTAAATACACGGAGATTGGATCTCAGATTCGACACAAAACAGTGGATTAGATCCACTTTTTATTTTTATAACAATTCTTTTTTTAGTGTTTTAGCACTAAAATGTGTCGTTTGAATGATTGGAACGAGTTGAGATGGGTTGGGTATCATGTGGGTAAGCTTTACAAGTCAAACGAATGGATTAAATTCGGTTTTGGTGATAATTTGGTCGGATCCGCGACCTGCAGATCTGAATTTAAATATTCAGATCTGTTTTAATAAGTATATATATATATATATATATATATATATATATATATATATAATACAATCTAATATCCATCACATGTGGCTGGTAGTCCAGCCGGTTGGTGCTTGAGCTTGTGTGCGAACCGAAGCGAGTTCGAGTCCCGGCTGCGGCCGGTTTTGAGGTTTATTGAAACCTTTTTAATTTCTGAATTAATATTAATTATATTAAATCCTAATTAGTGTATAAAAGAATTAAAATCTATAATCTATTAGCTCCTATTAGGAGGATAAACTGGTTAAGGCGTTGCGGTTGTAACCGAGAGGTCGCGGGTTCGAATCTCACAAGGGCCGGTTCTCACCCAGGAGACCCCCTTTTTGACAGGTTTTTGACTTATTTACACTTTGGCCCCTCAAGTTTCATTTTGTACAAAAATTGTCCCTGAACTTTCGAAAAGTTACAATAACAGTCCCTCAACTTTCGTATAAAATACATGTTGGTCCCTGAAGTTTCAAGAATTGACAGAAATGGTCCCTGTACTGTTCAGTTAAGTCTACTAACTGAGTTAATGTTTAAAGAAGAACCCTTTATACAAAAGTTAACCAGGTTAGGATATCCAGTTAAAATGAGTTTCTAAAAATCAGTTTTAGTCCCTAGAGTTTAAGTTTGAGATAATGACCAATTGAACCTTGGACTTTTTATTTCAAAAACATCTATTTCTTTCTTTTATAAAATAAGTTTCAAAAATTACCAAAAAGAACCCTGGACTTGTAGTTTGTAATAATTGCACTTTAACCCTTGTATTTATATAGTTTCAAAAATGACAATTTAGTCCTTGAACTTAAAAAGTAATAGATTCCTAGCAGGTTTCAAAGAATGTCAAATAGGTCCCTCAACATATTGTTTGTCTATGTGCTGGCATTGTCAGCATGTTTCTGAGTTATCCGTTCACTGTGCTAACTGTGTTTTGTGCATCAAGTTCATCACTAAAGTTTGTGTGTAATAAATGGACTGACAGTATGAATGTGATGCATATGTATGTATGGTGCAGAACTCATAAAGCAGTTTAATTCGTCAGTTGTAATTCTAGCACAGTCATTAAGCACAAAGTTAATATTAATTAATTGTACGGATACCTGTAATTGTGAGCGTTGTCACAATGGTCACGTTGTTCGTCTAATTACGACGAAACACGAACGGACGCGAAAAACGATCCAAATTACGCGACGAATGGAATTTTATCATGCCGATCACTAAAATAAAATATTTTAATGTATACATAAATTTTTGGGTCTCCGGAGATATTCAGAATGTGAGATATGCGCGAAAATGCAAACTTGTGCACTTTTTGACACTTTTAGTCCCTGGTGGACTTGAAAGTTTATTTTTGCGCACCAAACACCTCTAAGCCTATATCTAAGCTATATAATGGATAATTAGGGTATGTTTAACTCATGGTCATATTCCGAAAAGTCCGATACCCTACGAATCAGCATACTTTTGCAGTTTGACGCAAATAGTCCTTTAATCGCACAAAGTAGCGCGAAATGTTGTTTAACGATGTCCAAGCCTTCCATGGCCCATAATGGTCATTCCCAAGCATATACTTAGATATTACTACGCTCCCGTTCGTTTAACTGGTCACCGAGAGGCGTAGATTCAAAAGTTGATGCTTTAGGTCCCTCTATTGCGCAAACTTGCACATCTCATCATTTAATAGCATTGAAGCCTCATCTAATCCATATTAGGCATTCTTGAAAGTATTATTAAACATCACGATGATTCGGGTTCGCTAAAAGGTCATTCAGAGGTATAATTAAACATATTGACACTTTTAGTCCCTCTAACTTGCAAAGTTGCACGTAACCTTACTTATAAGCATAAAAACTTTAAACGGCCAATGTTTGGCATTCCCGAGAGTATAATTAAATATCATGAAGCTCCCAGTTTGTTAAAAGGTCACTCAGAGGTAAGAATTAACATGTTGACGCTTTTAACCCTTCATTGCGCAAACTTTCAATTAATTCCGCAAACGGCTACACTCGTTCGCTAAGTGGCTCGTTTGTAAACATAATATCGTGAGAGGTTATTTAGAAACTTATTTCAGGTATGCTAAAATTTCCAGTCCTTTCATAATCAAATTTTTCGATTTTTCAAAAAATTAGTCCCTTAAATTCAACATTTGTCTTCATTAGGGTTTATTACACATGTCAATATATCATTGGACGTGATTTTACGAGGTGTTACAGAGGGGCTACTTTGAGTCTTAATCTCAATGGCATCAAACAGGGGTATGATGGATGATGCAATTTGAGATGAAGGGAGTGGTGTTGAAAGAGAATTTGCCCCGGGAGGAGGACTATTAATCATACTCTCAAATGAGGGTAATGATTCATATTGTGGTATCCCTGTGTATACAACATGTCCCTTTTGTGAGGAGTTGAGGCTTTGGGTGGAGATCTTTCCAATTGTTGTGAGGAAGTAGCAACAGTGATTTTAGGTGACTTTGGTGTTGTCACTAGGTTAACTTCTTGGATCTCATCTTCCAGAAGGCCCTTTTTAGTGGGCTTGGTGGATTTCTTTTTGGTGGGGGTTGCACAACAGTGGTTGTGCTACTATGTTCACCAAGAGCAGTGGGCTCAGCAGCCGAAGTCTGAGGAGCAGATGTGAACTCATCCAAAATTTGCTCAGACTCCCCTGCTTGTGTTTTGGAACTTTTTGACTCTTTGGCCATGAGGCGAGTAAAAGTTTCAGCAGATAAGTTGTTTATTTGAAAAGGTGAACTTTGTACAAGTACTTGTGCATTTTCTTTTGGGATTTTCTGTTGCAACTAATAACTCAAAAATCTTGGAAACAATAAGAAAGCCTGTGGCTTCTTTTCTTTAATATTTTTCATATTTTTGACCAAATCATTAAAAATTTCTTGGGAGTAATTGAAATCTGTTTAGACATGATCGCATACCCCAAGTATTGGACTTTCAGAGGAATTTCATTAAAAGCAGTTGTTTTATTAGAAACATAGGTGAGCAGGGTATGAAACATGAATTTCATGGGAGGTGGAAAATCTCCCTTTTGCATAGTAGCTTTTGTCAATTGTCCTGCATACCCTTTTTCGATCAAATCAATTTGATACTCATCCTTAGGGAAAGAGGTTTTACCTGCTTGGTTGATGTATAAGAATTTATACATCTTTTAAACGTCAAATACGCTCCGTTTATGCGAAAACTCTTTGTATTTTCATTGATTTTGGTACTCATTTGAGTTGTTTGTGAAAATACAGGTCCGGGCTTCGGCCCGGTGTTGAAACGGAGGCTTTTGGAGCAAAATGGAGCGAAAATGATGCATTCCAGCAAACTGCCAGATACGGCACCACCGTGCCATACACTGGCACGACCGTGCCAGACCTTCCGACATCGGCACTCTCAGCCAGCACTAGCATCCAGCACCAGCACCATCAAAATCAAGGGGAGCACGACCGTGCCAACCACTGGCAAGACCATGCCAGGTCAATTTCAGCCCCAGATCAGCTTGTTTCCGAGAGCGATTCAATCATAGCCGAGCACTATCGACTGGCACGACCAGACCATGCCCGAGCACGGTTGTGCCACCTCGGGAACTTTTGAGCGCGATCTTTCCCAAAATGGAAGCATACTTGGTCAACATTTCGAGAAAGTGGCTCTGACGCTTGCCAAGCACGACCGTGCCAAAAGGTGGCATGGTAGTGCCAAACGCGCAGAGTTTAAATACGAGTTTCTAGCTCATTCGCAAGGGAGTTGGAGCATTTTGGTGACTTTTTCTCTCAAGAATCTGGTCTTGGAAGCTTGTTGGAGCCAAGAGGGAGCCTTGAAGAGGACTTAATCACTTGAAGATCTACTCAAACATCATTTTAATCTTGTCTTTAACTTGGTTAGCTTATTACATTATGAACAATTTATGTTTCTTTGCACTTGATTTGGTAGCCATGAGCCTTGTGGGCTAAACATTTGAGTTGTCTAAACTTAGTTGAAGCTAATGAATATGTGATAACATGGAAGTAAATGTGATGATTGTTCGTGTTAATCTTCATGTTGGTATTTAATCTTGTTCTTGGAGTTCATGTGTATGCTTAAAGTTCTTGTTCTTGAATGTTTGCTCATAAGTATTTACATGTTGTGTTGGAAAGCCCATGTAAAGATTATGATTATTGAATCTTGTTAACTTGTTAGTATGATTCATAGCATGAAACTAGGAATGGTGATTGCTAATGTGATTGAATGATGATTTAAGCAAATGTATGAATTCTTGCATCTAGATTTGGAAAGATCATAAGTATGTTTATATGGATTCTATAGTTTGTGTTCTTGTTAGTTTGATTATTTAGGCCAAAATTGTTAGCTAGCATGACCATGCTTGTGGTTCATATCAAGAACATGATGATAGTGCCAACTACTTGAAACCAAGTTAGGGTGATTAGTGTGTTGTTCATATTAGTTTTCCCTAATTTGTAGAGTTAGGAGTTTTGACAAACAAATAACTCATGGTTAAAGATTAAGATCAACTTAGCAAGTGAGCTTAAAAGAATAATTTTTAGGTGATTAGAATGTTAATTCATTTTTAGTTTTCCTAAGAATTATAGACTAGGAAACCTTGATTGGGGACTTAGTTAAATTTAGAGCTTGCATCATCACAATTCATTCCACCTTGTTGTCATATGTTTGTTAGTGGAGACTTAGTTTAGACAACCCTTTCTTAGATATTGTTCTTT
The DNA here is from genome assembly GCA_030545235.1 of Helianthus tuberosus. Taxonomy (NCBI): domain Eukaryota; kingdom Viridiplantae; phylum Streptophyta; class Magnoliopsida; order Asterales; family Asteraceae; genus Helianthus; species Helianthus tuberosus. The sequence goes on along the minus strand of CM060420.1, from coordinate 20,050,961 downwards.
GTTAGAATTTTTAGTGGTTTATTTATTTGCATGCTATTTTAGAAAAATCAACCCAATCATTTGAAAAGGCTTTAAAGTAGCAAAAGTTTAGTATCGAGACACCGCATACACGGATTGATATCCGGTTCTTGCCGATTAGCTATATTACCATCCGACGGGTACACTTGCCCTTTGTGTGTGTAGTTAGTTCCTAGGTGAAAAACCATTTTAAAACTAAATTTGTGTGAAGAAAAACTTAACTAAAAATATATTTAATTCACGCACATCATTGGTCGTTCATCTGAAAAACTTCTGATATGGTCTGTGGTGTTATGGGGACCAAAATTCCACCTACTTCTGATGAGATTGCCCAAGCCTTTTTATCTTGTATTTCAAGTTTGGCATTTGCCCAGAAATATCATAGGGTATCTTGGTAAATGGGAGCATTGCAAGTCAATAAAGTTTTGTACTTTGATGATGAAAGGGCGTCGATGATGGAATGGAAATATGTATTTTTGCTAGATTTTTCAAGAGTACAGAGGTAGTTGTGCAGGTGTTTGATGATGAGAGCCATGGTGATTGTGAAAATCGCGAATGAAAGAAAAAGGATGAATGTGAGATGGAAACCACTTTTGAAGAATTTTTGAATTCGATATGGCAGTGAAAACTCTGTTTGGGGGTTTTATCAGGGTTTTATTAAGGAGAAAAAGTGAATGCTGATGTAGCAACGGTTTCAAAGATCGGACGGTTAACATCCGCCCACGTGGCAACCTCCCATGAAATAGTGGAAGAAAGTTGTTTGGGAACCACTGATGGCCAATATCATTGGTTGACAGTAGTGAAAAATGAGAACAGTTTCTGATTTTAACTATCAGTGGATAGACATCAGTGGTTGGAACACTGATGTTTGGTCAACAGTGCTCAACAAGGAATATGAAGAAACAGAGGTTGTCTTTCGGCAGTGGGTGAATGTTCAACAATCAGATGATTGAACCAAACAGTGAATATGGACAGACTTTTTAAGAATTAATGAAAAATTTCATTTTAACTATTTTTAAAGATGGATTTTTGATTTTCTGAAAAACATTTTCATGCTTTTTATTCATGTACAAACAATATTTTGCTTGTTAGTCCATGTTAAGCATGCCAATTCTAGAGATCAAGCTTTCAAAGGTGGATGTGTCTAAAGCTTTTGTTAGCATTTATGCAAGCTGATCCTTAGTTGGAACATGATGCAGAGAAATTGAACATTTTTCATAGCAATCCCTCACAAAGTGATGTCTGATGTCAATATGCTTGGTTGTTGAATAAGAGACTGGATTTTTGATGATATTTTCAGCTGCTTGACTATCCAACAAAAGAGGTGTCCTTAAAGCAGTTATACCAAAATCCAACAGTTGATTTTGAAGCCACAACAGTTGGGCTGTACAACTTGCAGAAGCAATGTATTCCGCTTCAGCAGTGGATGTAGAAACAACTGCTTGCTTTTTACTTTGCCAAGACACTAAGCAATTGCCTAGGAATTGACACCCACCTGATGTAGACTTCCTTGTTGTGTTGCATCCAGCAAAGTCACTATCTGAGAAGCCTAAAAGCTTAACATTCCTATCAGCAGGGTACAGATACCAAGTGTGGGAGCACCTTTTATATATCTGAAAATCCTTTTCACAGCAATGAGGTTAGACTTCCTAGGTGCTGATTGGGATCTTGCACAAACACATGTTGCAAACATGATGTCTGGCCTAGATGCAGTTAGGTACAATAAAGACCCAATCATGCTTCTATATAATGTTTGATCAACCAAATCAACATTTTCATCAGACATGACCAGCTTTGTGGTTGCCATGGGTGTACTACATGGTTTACAGTCATTCATCTCAAATTTGTTTAAAAGATCTTTTACATATTTGCTTTGATGAATGAAAGTGCCTTTTTGCAGTTGCTTAACTTGGAGACCAAGAAAGCACTGTAGTTCACCCATTGCTCTCATCTCAAACTCAGCTGTCATGAGTTTTCTGAACTCTTAACACATTTTGTTACATGTGCTTCCAAAAATGATGTCATCCAAATAAAAGACTTTGCTAAGGACCTGAGTAAATCCATGTCTGAGAGGCCAATAAATCCTGAGCTTGATAAGGAACCGAGGGATGATTATGTTGAAACATTATGAAGCACAAACCATATAAAGCAACCAAAGCTCAATTCAAAGACTGGTCATTAGATGCTCTTAGAAAAGAAATTGAAAGAATCACAAAAATGCTCAATGATCCTCTGGTAAAGCCAACTCCACCTAATTGGAAGAAAGTCAAACAAGTGGATCCAGATGAGGCATTGAAGCTTAAAACAATGAGAGCAGAGCTTGTGGCTGCTGATTATGGTTCAGCTAGACCCATTGCCAGATGGTCTAAACTCAACATAGTTGAGACCTACAAAAAGCTGGAAGAACTCAGAGCTAAAGATCCCAAAGTTCCTCAAAAGCCAGTCTATCCTACAAATGTTGCCTTGCCTCAACAGACCTATACTCCCAAAAAGCTTCTCTCAGAATATGCTTTATCCGCAAATGCCTTAAGACAATTAAAAAGGCAAAAGCAGACTGATGAGGAAGATGAGCCGAAAAATGAAGAACACAGAAAAGAGGTAATAAAGTGTTTGTTTGATTATCACATTGACCCTGCTGCTAACTTACATGCTGCTAACTTACTTGCTGCTCAACTCAGAGAAACAGTTGCAAATTTAGTTAGCAGACCACAATCACCAAACTCATCTTCAATAAGTCTTGTCCTAAGAAAACCATCTGATCCAAAAATAGTAAAGTGGAAGTGATCCTCAGACACCCACATATTGACTTTGATCAGGTCAGATGGTAGTGTTGAAAAGCTTAAAATGGAGAGTGCATATGGTCTGAATGCATACGATTTCCAAGATTTATTGAACCTTCAACTTGAAAGGGATGATTAAGAAGACATGTTCTCCCTAGACTTTGAACTACAATTCAAAGGACAATCAGGGAGATGTTGATGAGAAATAAAGATCAATAATAAAGAAGGTTTTTGGCATCATCTATTCTATAGGGAGATTGTTGGATCAGTAGCTGCGACATTGTTTCCAGTAGCATATGTAGCCAGGACACAACATGTAGCAAAGGAGATGTTGCTGGGTAATAGACTCTTTATTGCGTTTTGGTGAAAGTTGTTGAGGCAGGTGATCATGTGATCGTAGTTAATGTTTGTTGAAAGTTAAGTTGTATTCAAATTCTATTGATTTTTTTCAAAGTAAAGATTTTAAGTTTGTTAGTATATTCGTTTGATGTTTTACAACTTCTGTATTGAAGTTTGATAAACACATTTCCAACAGATATGAACATTCGGCAAAGTAAAATAGTTCTCGCTTTTATGATGAAAGGTAGTGACTACTTTTGATTATTTGTTTAGGCTGATTATGTGTATAGTTGTAAATCAGAGTTCAAATACATCAACATGCAAGATTTGTGAGAATAACTAATGACTAATTTAATATTATTTAATCAAAATGAAAACTAAACTAAAAATTACAATATCTATACACATATCTATATTTTCTATTAAAATGTGGTATGCATGGATTTCTAAAAACCACCATTGTTTACACACGGGTATCACTACTAGTTGACCATAATAGGGTGATGACGTTTTGGACTTTGGGTGAAGAAGAAAGGGAGGCTTGGGGGAGGTTTATGCTGTCTAAGTTTGGCTAAGAAACTTGTTTAAAGAATTTGAAGTAGTATTTACATTTTGGAACTAACTCTAGTTGTATGTTTGAGTTAACTTTTAGTCACATGTTGGAACTACTTGTAGTCGTATGTTAAACAACTTTTAATCGTATGTTTGAACTTTCGGTTAGTATAATATGTTTATAACTCATATATTTGGCAATATGTTCATTTTTAATTTATTTTGGTTGAATACTTTGTAACTTTAGTTAAGATTATTTAAGATTTTTTTTATTTTATTATGTAAAATCATATAATTTTTAGAATTTCTTATTGATAATAAATATTAAAAATCTTTTCTTTTAAGTTACGAAATTCAGTTTTTTTTTTTTTTTTTTTTTTTTTTTTGAGGGGTGGGGTGGGGGTGTGTCGGTTGTTGAAAGAGTTTTTATCTAAGATAGTTGTTTTTAATACTTTTGCCAATTGTTTATAACTGGAGGTAATTTTGTCTTTTTAGGTATTTTTAAATTCCAATTCAATTAATACATTTATCAACCAAAAACATCTATGGATTTCAAAGAAATCCATCAAATTCCAATTCAAATTTCAATTCCTATAGGGATTCCAATTCCAATTTCTACACATTCCGCTAACTAAACGCCCCCTAAATATTGGAACTGATGTAAAATATGATTTTTTATAAGTATTTGATTCAAATTGATTTTAAATGCGAGTTCAATGCGTACGTCTGATTATTCTGTTTGATTCAAACTTATGCGATCTCATTTACTTCCTTTGTTCAAATCTATGTTTTCTTTTTTCTTTTTATTTTTTTTTCTCAATCAACTTCGAATTCGACTATTTTGCAATATATGTTTTAAACATTTTATATTACAGGCCAAATAAAGCTCAAATCGTGAAATCAAACTCGAACCAAATTGTTATCGACGGTTTGGTTTTTGTTTTCGATAATGAAAAAAACGTTACTAACAGTTTGACCTAAAAACCGTCAAATCGAACCATGAACACCCATTTTAAGCCAATTTTTAACTGCGGCTTTGAGATATGATAAATCAAACTGATTGTGATCTGGTTGAATGGGTCGGCTGCAACGATTGGTTTTACCAGTTTGATAGTTTAACATTTCAGTTTTTACACTTTTAACAGTTTGAAACCATTTTCTTTCTGAATTATTAATTCGTATTGAAAAATTTAAACTAATATATGTTGTTGATGAAACATTACTACATATTTTCAAGATAATATATACATAGGTTAGTTTGTCAAGAAAAAATTCAAACTAGACCTAATTGTTAAACCATCAAACCGCAAAATAGAACTTTAAATCAAATTATTTGGATTTCAAACCAGTCAAACCGATGGAGTACTGCTTCGGTTTAAGCAGTTCGATTGGTTTAAACGGTTTATTCACATAGAAAAGTTGACTTATAAATGTTTAAAATTACTATACATTTAAAATGCAAACTTACAATTTTATCTTTTATTTTAGCACAAAAGAAAATGGGTTTAGTTCACACACATACATACATACATGTTATCATTTTGGTATCTTAGGCTATAGCGAGTGAAGTTGCCGTTGCGGTAACGTGACGAACTGAAACGATTATGAGTGAACATCATCTTGGTATATCAGAATCGGTATCGACATGCGTTTTTACAGTTTAGTTTCTTTCTCTAAATATATATATATATATAGGTAAAGGTTCTCGTAAAAAAAACCAAAAGTGTGAGAAGTATAAGAAAAAATCTACACCATTAGATCTTTGATCTAATGGTTTAGATTAATAGGGACCAAATTGTAAAATTTGTTTTATTTTTTTGGACTGAATTGAAAATTTTAGGGGTAATAAAGTCTTTATATCTATTCAAAATAGGTAACTGTAATCAAAATCCCTACAATTTCGATCTCTCTCTCCAATCGCACGACCAGAGCTCTCTCTCTCTACAATTTCGATCTATCTCTCTACATTGTAGTGGAGCGGCAGCGGTGGTGCGGCGGTGGTGGTGCGAGCGGCAGCGGCGGTGGTGGTGCGGCGGTGGTGGGTGCCGGATCGGCAGCGGCGATCTCTCTCTCTACACCGCACGACCAGATGATCTCTCTCTACACGACAGCAGCGGCGGAGCGGCAGTGGTGGTGCCGGAAGTGGAGAAGATGATACAGAGGTGTTATATTCTTTTCTGAATGGTGTTATTTTCTTTATTGAATGGTGTTATATTTTTTACTAAATGGTGTTATTTTCTTTACTGAATGGTGTTATATTCTTTTCTGAATAGTGTTATATTCTTTACTGAATGATGTTATATTCTTTACTGAATGGTGTTATATTTCTTTATTGAATGGTGTTATATTCTTTTACTGAATAGTGTTTTATTCTTTACTAAATGGTGTTATATTCTTTACTGAATGGTGTTATATTCTTCACTGAATGGTGTTATATTCTTTACTGAATGGTGTTATATACTTACTGAATGGTGTTATATACTTGCTGAATGGTGTTATATAATTATTGAATGGTGCATTATATGTGCTGAATGATGGTTGCAGTGTTATTCGTAGTGTTTTTTTAGAGATCTTTTAAAAAATCCTGTTCCTATAATTAAGGTGGCGGTAATGGTAAGTTTTAAATTAATTGAATTAATTATAAAATTACTTGTTTACCCCTTTGAATTAATTTAGATAGAGGACACATGTCATCTCCACAATATCTCTCACATTTCTCACACTTTTAACCTGTTTTACAATAACCTTACCCTATATATACAACAACAACAACCATACCCAGTAAGTCCCACAAATAGCAGAGCTACTTATAGGGTCTGGGGAGGGTGAGATGTAGACAGGCCTTGCCTCTATCCCTAGGGATAGAGAGGCTGCTTCCAGAGAGACCCTCGGCTCGACAACGAACAACAAACCAACACAACAAGTCAAAGAATATAGAAAGAATACAGAAATAAGAAGTCGCCCATTAGCAAGAAAGTGATCAGAGTGGCACAATATAATGTAAATCATGTATCATAGCATACAACATCATTTGGGCATAAACACAATGTAAATCATGTATAATAGCATACAACATCATTTGGTCATAAACACAATAAGGCAAACACTGGAAAGGTCCCTTAAAGAATAAGAAAAACCTACGTCCCTGAAAATCCACCTAAGACCTTGCTACAATAACCTCTAGAAGTCTTTAACCCTAATCCTACGCCTCCACGAAGTCCTATCGTGGACCATGTCCTCAGAAAGATGCAACTCTAGTAAATCATGCCTAATCTGCTCATCCCATGTCAGTTTGGGTCTGCCTCTTCCTCTCCTCCCCTGCACAATAAGAGTTTCCAATACTCTAACTGGAGCCGTCGCTTCCCTCCGCTTCACATGCCCAAACCATCTCAATCTCCCCTCCTTAATCTTTTCCGATATACTAGCCACTCCTAGTCTTTCCCTAAAAACCTCATTTCTTATCCGATCTAACCTCGTGTGACCACACATCCACCTCAGCATCCTCATCTCTGCTACCTCCATCTTACGCGCTTGTGTCTTCTTGATAGCCCAACAGTCTGTTCCATATAGCATAGCTGGCCTAACTGCTACCCTGTAAAATTTCCCCTTTAGTTTAATTGGGAACCTCCTATCGCACAATACCCCACTGGCTGCCCTCCATCTACACCAGCCAGCCTGTATGCGATGGGTTACATCACTATCTATGTCACCATCCCTTTGAACAAACGACCCTAGATACTTAAATCTAGTTACCTGCGGGACCAATTGATCCTCAATGGTGATTTGGGTTTCATCGTCAATGACTACACCACTGAAATCACAGTGTAGATACTCAGTCTTAGATCGACTAATCCTTAGGCCCTTGCCCTCTAAAGCTACTCGCCACTCTTCTATCCTCTCGTTCAGGCACTCTTTAGTCTCTGCAATCAACACAATATCGTCCGCAAAAAGCAAGCACCATGGAACTGACTCCTGAATCAACTTGGACAACTCATCCAAGACAACCGCAAAAAGAAAAGGGCTCAACGCAGACCCCTGGTGGAGTCCTACCTCCACAGGAAAGAAGTTTGTATCTCCTACAGGCGCGCGGACAGTAGTATCTGTTCTATCGTACGTATCCTTAATTAAGTCTATATACTTCCCCGGTAGCCCTTGACCCTCCAAACTATCCCAAATCAGTTGCCGTGGGACAGTGTCATATGCCTTTTCCAGGTCGATAAACACCATATGTAAATCTTGCTTCTTCGCTCTATATTTCTCCATCAGCCTCCTTAGAATGTGTATCGCTTCTATAGTTGACCTCCCTTTCATGAATCCAAATTGGTTTACTGAAACCTGAGTTTCTCTTCTAATTCTAGTTTCAATTACCCTCTCCCAGAGCTTCATAGTGTGACTTAGCAGTTTGATTCCCCTGTAGTTCCCACAACATTGAGCGTCTCCTTTGTTCTTGTATAAAGGCACCATGACGCTGCTCCTCCACTGATCTGGCATTTTCCCAGTCTTGAAAATACAATTGAACAAAAGTGTTAACCATCGGACTCCTTCTTCTCCCAAACACTTCCACGCCTCAATCGGAATGTTGTCCAAACCCACTGCCTTGCCTCTTCCCATCTTCCTAAGTGCCATCCTCACCTCATCTTGTGTGATCCTCCCGCAGTAGACGTTATTCTGTTGTCGTCTTTGAATCCTGGGATTGCTGCTATCATATTGGTATTCCCTACCGTGGTTGAAAAGATTATGGAAGTAGGTTTGCCATCTCAACTTAATATCTTGTGCCTTGACTAAAACACGTCCATCCTCCCCTTTGATAAACTTTACTACGCCTAGATCTTGCCTTCTTCGCTCCCTAGCTTTGGAAATCTTGAACATCTCATGCTCCCCCTCTTTCCTTTCCAAACGTTCATACATTTGTTTATATGCTGTGTTTTTTTGCCTCGGTCACCGCCTTTTTCGCTTCCCTTTTTGCCTTCTTGTATATATCCCTTACCCTCAGCCGCTCCTCCTCATCTGTGCACCTCAAAAGATCTTTAAAACTCTGTTGCTTATCCTTTATTTTGTTATGCACGTCTTCATTCCACCACCAAGACTCTTTATGCCCACTAGTCTTTCCTGTTTTGACCCCTAGCGCCTCATTCGCCACTGTTGTGATAGTAGTCGCCATAGTCTCCCACATCCGGTTTGTGTCATCACCTAGTTGCATCGATGTCATCGAGTTAACTTTATCTTTAAACATCATAAATTTTCTCCCTTCAAGTTTCCCCAACGGATCCTAGGTCGGGTTTTCCTCTCCCCCTCAGTTAGCCTTACTTTTAGGGCTATATCTGCTACTAGCAAATGGTGTTGAGTCGCTGCAGTCTCCCTTGGTATAACCTTGTAGTCCATCCACATCCGTCGATCTTCCTGCCTCATCAAAAGGTAGTCGATTTGCGTGTTGCGTCCTCCGCTACTAAAAGTGATCAAATGAGACTCTCTCTTCCTAAAGAACGAGTTTATAATACCTAGGCCGTTGGCTGCCGCAAAGTCTAGAAGGTCTCTACCAGGGTCATTTCTATCGCCAAAACCAAAACCCCCATGTACCAACTCAAAGTCATCACGATCCTTACCAATGTGCCCATTAAAATCTCCTCCTATAAAAATTTTCTCCTCCCTAGGTATGGCCCTTACTACTACATCAAGACAATCCCAAAACTCTCTTTTCTGTTGGTCTCCTAGTCCCACTTGCGGTGCATATGCGCATACTACTGTCACTACTTGCTCACCTAATACTAATCTTAACACCATAATTCTATCGTTGTGTCGTATCACCTCAATTACATTCTTATGCAATTCTATAGATACCAAAAATCCTACTCCGTTCTCGGCCTCATCCGACCCGGAATATAACAACTTGTACCCATTGCGCTCTTCTGCTCTCTGTCCTTTCCACCTAGTTTCCTGAAGGCACGCTATATGTACCCTACGTCTTTTAAGTGCGTCTATCACTTCCAACAATTTACCACTAAGAGTTCCTACGCTCCAAGACGCCAGCCGTAAACTACAGCCTCTAACTTTACCCTTACTTGCACCTCTCGTCCTTGGACATGATCTCAAGTAAAAGTCATGGTTTCTATTGTCTATGCTTACAACTAACAAGTAACAACAGGTAACAAACAACCGGCAACACAAAGGGCAAAACTACCTACTCTTTTTTTTTTTTTTTGACTTTTTCTTATTTTTTTTTATGATTACATGAACATTACAGTTAACAAAAACAACACACACTTTTTGACTTTTTCTTATTGTTTGATGATTACATGAACCTTACAATTAACAAAAACAACACACGCAACAAAAATCCAACAAAAAATCACAAGCTTCTTGTATATTCACAAATTTTAGCCTAAAACTGAAAAGATAATGAATCAACAATAATAAAACGTTCAACCTTCTGCCTAGATTCACATAATCAGCACATAAAATCAAATCAAAAGTGAATTGAACAACTAAAAAAGTGGGAGAATACGACCTGATTGAACAAACCAACGATTAATTAGGTTCTGATCGAAGAACAAGAGTCGTGGGTCGGAGATTGCTCGGTGATTTACCTGTTCGTCGCCGGAGATTTTCACAACAAACCTTAATACTGACCGGAGATTGCTCGGTGATTTACCTGGTCGTCGCCGGAGATTTACCTGCTCGGAGGGTTGTACCTGGTCGCCGGAGATTTACCTGCTCGGAGGATGCTTGTTGCCGGAGATTTACCTGCTCACTGGTTGCTTGTTGTCGGAGAGATTACCGTTGCCTGTTGCCGGTAATTGGCAAAGATTGACCGGGTTTACGTTGAGAATATGTACGGAAGGGAAAAGGGTGGGTGGTGTACGGAGAGAAAAAGTCTTTCCAAAAGAAACACAATCAACCTTACCCTATATATATATAGGCTAAGGCTAGACAAAAAAACCCTTATGTTTTTAAAAAACCCAACCTCCCGATATTTTTTTTTTTGAAAAAAATAACACATGTAATATACATGTTTTTAAGAGTTTTGGACAAAAAAAAAAACAAAAAAAGCGCCGAAGGATTATTTAAAAAAAAAATAAACAAATTTCAGGAACTTTCGTGACTAACATGTGTTAGGCAAGAAATGCTGAAACTTGTTTATTTTTTTAAAAACATCCCTTCGGCGCTTTTTTGTTTTTTTTTTTTTGCCCAAAACTCTTAAAAACATGCATATTACATGTGTTATTTAAAAAAAAAATTGTCGGGAGGTTGGGTTTTCTAGGGTTTTTTAAAAACATAAGGGCTTTCTATATAGCCCTACCCTATATATATGTGTGTGTGTGTGTGTGTGTGTGTGTGTTAGAATTTTGATATCATAGAATATAGCGAGCGCAGTTACCATTGCGATAGCATGACGAGCTAAACCGATTACGAGTAAACATCATCGTTTCCAGTGCTGGTATATTATCGGAATTGGTATTTGCATTCGTTTTTACAGTTTCTGATGAGCAGAACCAATAACGACCAAAGTCACGCCACGTGCACGAATAAAAAGGATCCAACACCCGCCACGTAACGTGAGGGAAAAAATCTAGTTAAATTTAGAGGTAACTTTGTATAATAATAACCAAGTTTCAAAAGTGTTCCAATTAGGTCACTCAACATTCATTCTTCATTAAAATTAAAGGTTTTTTCATCCATTTCATAGGTAACTGTGGTGATGTGGATTTTTTGTTTATTTTTTCTCTTTTATTTGATGCTAACGTCGATTGATGACGTGGATTGTAACTTGTTTTTTATTTTTATTTTTAATGTAATTAAATGGTTTTTATTTTTAATAAATATAATTTCATATATTAAAATAATTCGACCCTAGTATCTTATGCTCCATTTTTTTCTTGACATGTGAAAAAAAAGACTTGACTCGATTTGAATGTTAAGTTATCTAATTATGACAAAAATGACACCCGTGACCTAATTAGAACACTTCTAAAACTTGGGTACTATTCTGTAAAATTTTATATTTAAGGAAAACACTCATACATATTAGATATATTTTAGACATGCTTTCATATTATTATGCAAGGATCGAATCGGATTGATGGAGTTTGTTGCATTTTCGCTAAACAACACAAGTGCAAGCGAAAATCCAACTTTTCAGATCGATGACATTTATGCTATGGACACAACAATGTTTCATATAAACCGGCCAAAGTTAATAAAAGTAAAACAAAGATACCTTTTGATTAACTGTATTAGTATATATTTATTATTTTCTTGATCACATCTTCAATAACTTAACAAACAAAACATTTTGATATTCTTTCTCACTCCCACAGATGAATGTATTCAAGTGTTCTTACCGTTTACCTCTGTTACTGTTAGTGCTACCGTTAATTTTTCAATCTGTCACATCCGCTATAGATGGTTTGGTCTATGAGACCTTTCTAGGGTGTATGTCGAAACGAAACTCATCAGATCATGTCTCATCGTTAATCTACAACCCAAAAAATTCATCATACGCGTCAACATTACAAGCCTACATCCGAAATAAAAGGTTCAACACATCATCAACTCAAAAACCCGTAATCATAGTGACCCCGTTACACGTATCCCATGTCCAGTCAACTATCCTATGCACCAAAAACATGGGTATGAACCTCAGAATTCGTAGCGGTGGTCACGATTTTGAAGGACTGTCTTATGTATCCGACATTAACTTTGTTCTACTTGACATGTCGAACCTTCGGTCGATTAACGTCAACATCGAGGATGAAACCGCAACGGTTCAAGTAGGCGCCACCATCGGAGAGCTTTACTACAACATATGGAACAAAAGCAAAGTGCACGCATTCCCGGCTGGCGTATGCCCCTCCGTCGGAATTGGGGGACATATAAGTGGAGGCGGGTACGGTGTTTTAATGCGAAAATACGGGTTAACCGTTGATAACATCATCGATGCGACCATAGTTGACGTTAACACTCGGGTTTTGACCCGAAAATCAATGGGCGAAGATCTATTTTGGGCCATCCGAGGAGGAGGGGCAAACTTTGGAGTTATCATCTCTTACAAACTACACCTTGTTCGAGTCCCCGAAACTGTCACCGTTTTTCGAGTATCGAAAACCCTCCAACAAAACGCCACTGACATCGTATACAGCTGGCAACAAGTAGCCGACAAGATCGACAGAGATCTATTCATTAGATTAAACCTTAAACCCGACAACACCAAAAACACAATCCATGCATCTTTCACAGCCTTTTTCCTAGGAAACTCCGAACGTCTTGTTAATGTAATGAACTCAGGTTTTCCCGAACTCGGTATACAAATATCCGATTGCAAGATGATGAGTTGGATCGAATCCGAGCTGTTCTGGTCGAGCAATGTTAACTATCCAGTGGAGATCTTACTGGAAAGAAAGTATTCCCCAAAATTCTCAAAACGAAAGTCAGATTACATGCAAACCCTAATTCCTAGAAATGGGTTTGAATCTTTATGGAAAAAGATGGTGGAACTAAAGGTGGTGGAGCTGGTGTTCAACCCGTATGGTGGGCGAATGAGCGAGATTGGAGAGTGGGAGACTCCGTTTCCGCATCGAGCTGGAAACATTTTCAAGATTGAGTATAGTATTAACTGGGATAAAGAAGGAGCAGAAGCTGAAGAATATTATGTTAATCAAAGTAGGGTTTTATATGAGTTCATGACTCCGTTTGTGTCGAAGAATCCTAGAGGGGCATATTTGAACTATAGGGATCTTGATATTGGTACTAGTTTTGTGGGGAATAATAGTTATGAAGATGCTAAAGTTTATGGAGAAAAGTATTTCAAGGGGAATTTTGATCGGTTGGTTAAAGTGAAGACGACGGTGGATCGTGATAATTTCTTTACAAATGAACAAAGTATTCCTACTCTAGGAAGGAGAAGAAGAATATGATGAAGTAGATGCAAATGTTTGGAATAATAATAATAATAAACACCCAATGAGAATCCTTATTATTCCTTTAATGATCGTTAGGGATTGTTACTTGTTAATCATACTTAATAATTAAAATCATACTTTTTTTTTATTTTTTTATTTTAGCATACTAGATCCTTCTTAGTGCGTGAGTATATTGAGTCTTATTATTTTTTTTGTTACATGTAAATACTTCACTTAGTTTGTATATGGCATATGCTTATTCACAACTTACATTATAGGGTTAGGTTAATGTAGAATAGCTTTTATCGTACAATATGTACGTGATCATCTTAGTCGTCCGATCTGGTGCGAAATCACTTTTTGAACATGCGATTTGTGCTGAAAAACCAACATGCAAAATTGTTTTATATACCAACATGCGATTTCATCATATTTACCAACATGCAAAATTTCTACAAAAAAACCAACATGCGATTTTCAACATGCTTTTTTATAACTTGCGATTTCACAATATCGTACGTATTGTATGTTAAGAGATTGTATTTTACACTTTATATATTGTTGAAAATTTGGTGAATGAATATTTAGTGAATTAGAATTTAATGAAATTATAATTATTAATAAACTCTTCATATGGTGAATTAAGACTAAACTCTTAAGTAGAGTTTTAGCGTCTTTTAATTTGAGTCTTTATGTCTCTAATTAAGTGAAACTTTTCACTCATCTTTAACTTTTGTATAATAATAGGCTATGTGCCTCATTTGAGAAAAAGAACATCTAGTAAAATACAGGAAAATTACAGGAATATATGGAGAGTTATTGAAAAGAAAAAAATACTTGAGGACCCATGTGTTGAGCACTTAGAGAGATATGTTTTCTCTATTCGATTTCACCGCCGTCACATCTTTATATGTTCAATAAGTTCAAACACTACAATTTTCCGGTGTAACCTGGGGCACGTGGCCATCTTCGGCAGTACAGACTGCTTCGGCTGTTGTACCCTAAGAGACAGACGCGTCGTCTTTGGTAGAGGCGTGAAATCTGTTTTAAGGGAAGCGTGTTGAACACGTGCCTCAATCAAAATCGTCAATGTTTTAGTGTGCTCTTTGTTGCAGACACGAAGTATTTGAGATGATGAATACTCGAGTCTAAGATGCTATCAAGTGCGCATAAAGGACACACCTGAGATACGGCTTGAATCAAGATTGGTATATATAATTATATTTTATATTCCTTTTATTTAGTTACTGCAACCGGTATTGTGCTATGATATTTCCTACGAATAACGAGAGTCTCGTTATTATAGATTTTGTAATTATTGTTTATAAAAGTTGAACATAGTTCCTACAAACTTAAAACAGATTATCGTGAGATTGTTGCTACTATCTTAAAACCTTATTTATAAGGATTTTGGGTTCACAAAAGGATTTATAATAAAAAAAATATTTTTAAAGATTATGATCTTATAAATATTTGAGTTAATAGCCAAAATGGTCCCTGAGGTTTGCTCACTTTTGCCACTTTAGTCCAAAATCCAAAATTTTTAAATCTGGGTCCCTGAGGTTTGCATTTATTGTCATTTTAGTCCAAATTTAAAAAACCCCCTATTTTGACTGTTGAAAGCTGCTTGTTTTGTCCTTTTGTACAGGGGCATTTTGGTCCATCTCAGGTTTTTTATAACATATTAATAATTAATAAACTAAAATAAATATATCAACTCTATTTATAAAACTATTAAGAGTAAAACCTGAAACTCAGTCTCTCTCTCTAAACTCATCTCTCTCTCATAAACCTTCACCCATTTCTTTCATGCATCTCTCTCTACTCTCCTGAGAGACTATTAAGCTGCAACCACAACCATCAGCCACAACCGCTGCCATAAACCATCAGCCACCACCGCATCACCTCCACCAACCACCGCTAGCACCACCGCTACCCCCACCTACTACCACCACATCCCCTCCCCTGGCTTCCTCTCCACCACCACCATCCCCACCCTTCCCTAAATCAAAAGCCATTGCCTCCACCATCACCTAAACCTGCAACCACCAGATCGATTCATCGTCGCCGTCTTCACTATTACACCACCATTAAACCTGCAACACCATCTGATTTTTGAACATACATACCCAATACCTAAATTGCAAAATCAGACACAGATCTCACATCCACAAACCCTAAAACCCTAAAACCCTAAAACCCAAATCCCTCAAAAACCCATTAAAATTGGTTCAAGAAAGCTTACATGAGATCTTAAAACAGATTCCCTAATCTCACCACCCATGGCTAGGATTAAGAAAGAGACAGATAGAAACACGGGTTTGGTCGGCTGTTGCCGGTGGCTCCGGTACCCACGATGGTATGGTCAGATTGAGGGGAAACCGATGATGGTGGTTGTGGTGGTTCCATGGTGGTCGTCTATTTCTGTTGCAGAGTAGATGGTGGTTCAACCACCATAGCACCACCACCTAACCATCTCTCATCTCTCTCTCTCTCTCTCTCTCTGATCTCCTGAACATACGTGTGTGTAGGCCTGAAATCGGAGTGTCGGCTGTCACCGGAAAACGGCGTTGGTCGCCGGTAAACGAGGAAGGAGGTGGCGGTGGTGGTGGTTCTATAGAGAGAGAGAAGAGAGAGAGAGAGGGATGAGGAGGTGGCGGTGGCGGTGGTGGTGGTGCTATAGAGAGAGAGAAGAGAGAGAGAGTTGATCTGGGTTTTATTGCTAAAAAAAACTAAACATTTAAATGAATTTACAACAAATGAAATTTAAAAAATACCAAAATGCCCCTGCACAAAAGGACAAAACAAGCAGCTTTCAACAGTCAAAATAAGGGGTTTTTGAAATTTGGACTAAAATGGCAATAAAATGCAAACCTTAGGGACCCAGATTTAAAAATTTTGGATTTTGAACTAAAGTAGCAAAAGTGAGCAAACCTCAGGGACCATTTTGGCTATTAACTCTAAATATTTTCTTTTGGGAAATATGTATATAGTACAACTTGTTGTGTTTGGATTTCTTGAGATTGAGATACAATCTTAAATCTTATACCGTGGTACAAAACGAATAGTTTTTGTTCAATGTTTGGTTTTTTAAACGATTTTGGGAATCGTTAATTTTTCTAACTTTTGTGTTAGATCGGGTTTATTAGTGTAAACCATACGTTTTTTGTAAACGTTAAATTATCTAACATGTGTGTTAGACCGAAATTATTGATGTAAACCATACGTTTTTTATAAATGTTAAATTTGTGACAATTGTCAAATTTGCATGTATCCGTACAATGATTAGACAATGATTAAGTGCTTAATGACTGTGCTGAATTACAATTAATGACTTGAATTGCTTTCTGATTATTGTTATCATACATACATGTGCATCATATATTGCAAATGACATATCATTATTGCATGCAACACTCATTTATTCAAATGATGCACGAAACAAAGTTAGCACAGTTATCAGACAAATCAGAAAGATGCTGACGGAGTTCGGTACATAGACAGACATGGTATTGAGACACAGAATGTGCCAGAAACTAAGAGTTACACTAGTATAGTGTGTAGGAAAGTAAAGATCATAAAACTACCTTCCTAGAGATAGTTTAAGTGCTGGAAAGCACCTAAAACACACATAAACTGCAGAATTCAGCATTTAAACAACTTAATATCATGCAGAAATATGGTTAAATGGTCCAGAATACTTTTCTAAGTGTCGGGAATCAAAACTGTCACAAAAGGTAACATAAAGCTCACTAAACTGCATAGTTTAGCACCTTAATGAACCGGTAACCAACCGAACAACCGGACAGTACCCGAAACACCAAATTTTCACTAGAAGCATTGTTTTAACATTTCCAAGCTAGTTATGGTCCCCGAACATCATAACACACTATATAACATCCTAATAACTAAACACCCTAACTATAACATTAGATTTCAACTATATAACCTAACTAACAATTAAGCCCGAATCTATCCCCCCTATTTACGGCCATGATGTGGCCCCCACACAAGATTTTCTTTGGTTATTTTTTTTTATCTTGTCTCCACTTTTATAACATATTACACATTAGAAAATATGATGTTGGAGAATTATAAAGTTTAACCACTAGTTCCATACTTCTCATTCTCTAACTCACTTCACACTCCACTCATCTTCTTCCTCTCCTCTTACCTTCGGCCGAGAACCCACACACACACATCCATCTTCATCATTCAACTATCATCCATTCTCTATATATACAAAGGTGTAAGAAGCATTACAAGTAAGCTAGGAACTCTAGGAAGTTGAAGGACCTCTCATACAAGCTTTTAACCACCTCATCTTCATCTTGTGATCATCCCTAGCCTTGAGCTAGTAGTAAGATCATCTACACTCCATTTTGCATCTTATTTAGTTGGTTAAAGAATAATACAAGTAAAGAATCTTGAAGAACACTAATGATCAAGAACACGAAACTTAAACATAAGCTTAAAAATCATAATAAATCATGTTGTTAAGTGTTATTATGCTTCTTGATTGTTGATTGTTTGTGTTTATGATGTTAAACATCATATGATCTTGCTAGATGGTGATTAAAGACATAATCTAACAAGATGAGAGGATGATTATGTTGTTGATCAAAGTAATCATCTTTATGTTAAGGCATGAACATAAAGTATAACATGTTTTCATGAAAAATAATGATCAAAATGTAATGTAGATCATATAAATGGATGATTTCAAAGAATAATTTTCAAGAAACTAAGTTAAAAATACAAGATTTACATAAACTTGGTTCTCAAAGAAACTAACCATATTTTTAGTGGTTAATCAAGTGTAGGATCATGTATTTAACAAGAAAAACTCAAGAAGAAATATTTTTAGAAAAATGATTTACAAGTTGTAAACATTCAATATCTTCAATAATGATGTTTTTAAATAAACAACCACACTTTAAAGGGTAACTAAGCTTACTAAACACCCTAGTAAGTTACTACAAATTTTTATAAATTTTCAAGTTAATGAAGTTGTGATTATAGCTTGATTTTGGCAAATTGGTAAGTATTGGTTGATTTGTTGATGATTGTGATGATTTATAAAAGAAAATGATATGCTTTGAAAGCATGGAAACCTTCATTTTTAAGGGGAAACTATGGCAAAAGTTTTCTAGAAATTTAACACTTAGAAAAGTATTTTTAAACAAATATTTACAAGTATATTTTAACCATGATTTTTCATATAAAGTTTGCCATATATTTTGTTACAAAAATTATAAATATTGGAGGTTGGTTTTGATAATAAAAGTGACTAAATATGTATTTAGAAAAAATATATATTTAGATGTCACCATGTGTGTGATTAATTGTATATTATGTGTATTAGTTATATTATTTTAGGATTTGAAATAATATAACTCACCAAAATACGAAGAAAATACAATACAAAATATTACCAAAAGTCCAAGAAACAAATAAATAAATTATACCAAAAATATTGGAGAAACCGAACAAGGAATATAACTTACATAAATATTCCAGAAATAAATTCCTAAGTATATTTTGGTAATTGGTATTTTGGACACCAAGAGAACAAAAATATGGTTCTTATAATTATTACAAAATATATCATGTTTTTTACAAGAAGAAAATATATTATTTTTTGGTAAATAAAAATATATATTTTTCTTGAAATTATTAGAAGATATATTATTTTTGGGAGAAAACATATATTTTCTTAAATAAATATGGAATACATTATGTTTTTGGTGAAAAATAGATTTATATATATTTTCTAAGTTAAACTTGAACATATATTATTTTTGAGACTTAAATGAAAATACAACTATTTTTGCCAAGAGGAATATTATAAATAATTTTTCTATGAAGGTTTTCTTAAAATATATATTTTGAGAATATATATTGGTGAATTTTTATTAAGAGTATTATTCCGGAAAAATAAATACAAAAATTAAGTATAAGAATACTTAATAAACACAATAAAAATATGTATTCTCGTACGTATAATTATACACCGGAATACGCCACCGATACTTGGCAAAAATACACAAGGTTAAGAATACGAGTATGAATACACCCATCCTTGGGAAATTATACATGTACAAATACATAAATGTGACAAGTTAAAATATATTACATAAACAATTATTCCAAAATTTAATAAATATAATTTAAGTTATAATATTTATTATTTTAACAAATAATTATATAACTTGGAATAATATTGAAGACACAAAGAAACGTAACTCAAAGACAATAATTAAGGCTAAGTCAAGGCACGACCCGCCCGTCTAATAAACCGTAGTACGTTGTAGGTAGTCGTGCACACAAGTAGCAGCTTTGGGTTACATTGGATACGAAGAACGCAAGACTGTGAGTTCATGTCCCTCTTTTCATTTAACTGTTTTCGTTTTTATAACTTCGGGGGTGAAGTACATGTTACAAATTGTTTACAAACATTTACAAATGGTATGGTTAGCTAAGGAAGGTACTGCTAGTTCATGTGAGTGGTGGGTACAACGCTTAAGACCATTAATCATCGTAGTAGGACCAATGGACATGAGTGATAGATCTATTTAGGTTTGCGAGCCCCACCAATGAGGACAGGGATTTGGCCCATGAGGTGACTATGTCTTACAGCCGGAAGCCCGGTACAAAATTCACTAGGATTGAGCCTTCCTGCATCACGTCACACATATTAATGGCCTTGCAAACCATTAATCGATATGTTTTCCTAGTTACTTTCATACCGATATTTACAAATACATACATACTTTCAATGATTTCAAGGTTTATTCGTGCACACATAAAAACGCATGAACTCGCTCAACTTTTGTTGATGTTTTCAAACTATATGTATTTCAGGAAACTAAATGTGGATATGGCGGGCGTGGAAGTTTTCAAGTCATGACTCTAATAAAAGATGCCATCCTGTGTCAAGTGTTTGGGTTGTGTATCTTATCCTGGATAAGATACATAGTTCAAAGCCTAGCCTTTAGTAGTGTCTTTTGTCGAGTCCTTATGGAACTCTAAATAATTTGAATGATTTGTAATATGGATTTGAAGTCTGTGTTGGGATTTGAACAATGTTGGTTGTAATGTTTTAAAACTATCTATGGATGAACATCTTGGGTTTTATCATATAGTTTGTTTGTTATGGTTGAATGCAATGATATTAAGCAAATCACATAATCACGCTTCCGCAAAAGTCAGGGTGTGACAGTTTGGTATCAGAGCTTCGATTGTAGCGAACTATGATTCTTTCTCGAGTCTAGACTACAATCATTAAGGCTCTCACGAAAATACTTTTACAACATGTTTTCATTTCATACACGAAACGCCTAGATCCATGGAACAAACGTTTTACAAAAAAAAGGAAAGACAAGAAACATGATTGCAAGGTCACATTGGTGGTTTAGTCTGGGGTAGACTATGAAAGATAGAAAAAGTTCATGAAGGATACTGTGACTACGTGATTGAGTGATAATTATCTTGATTGCATACTAAGTGATAGTGGTTAATATATGTGCACATGTTATGATTGTTATATTACAGGCATCATGTCTTCTTCAGAGAGCGGATTATCAGATGTTGATGACCCTATGGCTATCGTCTCAGATGATGAGATTGCACCTGAGCCAGAGATACTTACGTCAGACACCGAGAGTGATCCTGACATGCTATCGGATGACGAGGATGACTTCCAGCCGTTCACGTTGCCTGACTTTGGTGATGATTTACCCCTTGCTGATGGTATTCCTGACGAGGATCCTTTTGTCATTCCCATTCCAATCCATGATCACCTCATCATTGGTCATCCCGATGGTGAGCACATCGTGGCTCCGATCCTCGATCCTGCTCCTCTCGTGGTCATTCCTCCCGAGGATTGGCCTTTCGACGATTTTTTTGATGATGGTATTGATTTATTTGTTGATGGTCCTCCTGTTGATGCCCAGGGTGATTGAGAGATAGACGAGGATGTTATTGCTGTCCCACCTCCTGAGTTTCCTATCATCGAGTTATCCCCTGATTCTAGTTTGCACTCCGTTTCAGACTCCTTTGAGTCTGTGACGTCTTCAGCTTTACAGGTGGTCGGATTACAGCGTTATGCTACTGATTCTGACGATGATACTGCTATGTCAGCTGCACCATCTCCTCCATACGACCCCGAGCCTGGTCCTGATCCGGATCTTGCTCCTTTTGATCAGCCTGATGTTGCACCTGCTGATCCTGAGCTGATACCTGATCACGACCCTGTTCCTTTTGGTTTACCAGACATTGCACCTCTTATTCCCGACCCAGTTCCTGCACCTGTTGACCTCCCTTTGTTGAGCCATTTATTCTTCCACCCGCACCCGCTGATGTTGCTCCTCTCCCTCCTGTAGAGTCCGATGTCCATCGCACCGACTTACCGATCGTTTTCTTACAGGACATCCCTGCACCTCGTCCAGGGGAAGGAACTTCAGGTCAGCACCCGCGTGACGATCCTTTTGCTTCGGCAGCTTTTCCTCAGATCCCTCATGCTGCACCATTTGCTCCTTTCACTTCTTCACCGCTTGATGAGCCACTCCGATGGTTCCCACCATACTCTATGTCGATTTCGGATCCTTACCATCCCTCTCATTTTGTTGGCTACACATGGGATGAATTGCTCTTGTCGCTTCAGCTTCAGTTTGAGATTATGAGTCGCAGGATTTTGGAGCTTGAGTTGACTTCGCGTCCCCTACCGTGTCCTTGTCAGCCTACTTTTGTTCCCCCACGTTCATCACCGTCTCCTTTTGCACATCCACCTGCTCCTCTTACTCCTTTTCCACAGTTTGATGCTTGATTTCTTATTGTCGAGCAGCAGATCAGTTACTTACTTCGTCGTGTATATGAGATCGAGGAGGAGCTTGCGCATGTTCGCAGCTTGTTTTTCTTCCCTCATCCTCCACCTCCACCATCAGCATTGTTGGTTTTTGGTCTTATGCAGATTGCATTACTTTTGGTGAGGGCACCACTATTGAGCCGAGATTGTGAAGACTTTTGAAGACCGCTTTTTGACCATGTGATTTATGTATGTTGACAGACTTATTGGACAAGGGTAGTGTGACCCTGTGTCCCTTTTGATGTGATACACTTGTAAACAATGTAACTGTGGTTGATGATTAATGAAAGCTCAATCGTTATGTTCTCACTAAACATATTGTTGGATTACTTGCTTATATTGTGATTGTGTTGTTACATGATTGCTTGCTATGATAAATGATATTCTATATAAGCAGTTACGAGTTAGGGCAGAAATTCAGAAATTGGAAACTGAATTTTGGAATCTGAAAATGGATGGTCCTAAGATAGCTGAGTATGTTCAGAGATTCCATGATTTGTCTCGTGTTGTCCCCTATTTGGTAGAACCAGAGTTCAAGAGGATCGAACGTTTCATCTGGGGCTTGGCACCTTAGATTCTCAGCATGGTAACTGCTTCTAAGCCTCCAACAATTACTGAGGCCATTGTCACACCCCAACCGATGGCGGAAACATCGGAGTGAGACGAAATAGATTGCTCGAGACATCATAACACTAATAATTGTGACAAGTATTTAAATAGTAAATTTCATTTCATTTCTAATGAATCAATGACATCATTTGGAATCAAATTACAACAATCTTGAGATACATGAATAACATTACAAAATTATACAAAATTTAAAGTGAGTATCTAGGCATCCTACTATGTTCCATGCGTCATCAACTTTATCTCAAAACCTACAACATGTTTTAAAAAGCATAGTTCAATACAAAAGTATTGGCGAGTACACTAGTTTTAGACTCGTGACATAAGTATAAAAGTATTTTCAACCCAACATAGCATTTGGTATACAAGATCAAACTATCATGCATAATAACATGTCAACTCTAGTGTCCACTAGTATTTAGCATCCCTCGTCACAAAAGCAACGAGACCGTTATAGAATAAAGACTTAACAAAACCCCGTCGGGTGGTGTGCTACTCCTATAGCGCTATAATTGTTTAAGCCGAGTTAACAAGTAGTATGTATTCTAGCATGAACCTAAGCATAACAAAGCATGTATACGGATCGAATGAATAAAAGCATGTTTGTAAATTGTGCGGTTTAACAAATAAAACATGTTGCACCCAAAGTGTATAAAAAGGAAAATGGGTCAAGTGTACTCACATTGGTTGCGTATTGGAGATTCCTTAAAAAAAATAATGCGCAAGGAAGGATTGAAAAAGGATTCCAAATGGATGAACGGTTAACCTAGATGTTTGAAATACCTCGCGTTAATCATTGTTAATAATTAAGTTAAAGTTTAGTATTTTGTTTATAAATTAATTATTTGTATATAATACTTTTTCCTTAATAATTTTGTTATTTATTTAAGTTTAGGTTTATGAATTTATATTAGAAAAAGCAATAAAAACTTACCTGCTATTGCTTTTATTGTTTCATAAAATGATTTGATATGTCATCTCTTGACGGAAAAGAAAATGAAAGTAGCATATATGCCAATAAGAAGTATGGCCATATATATGATATTTCCTTTATAATGCTATAAACTTTAATTATATCTAAGAAAATAACTAATGTTAGTAATGCAAAATCCAATCAGATCTTTACCCTTATATTAGAAATCTATCATACAAGTACAATCTCAGTTGATATAAAACATGCATGGTAAAAATTCCTTTCTCATATGACCGATGACGGAACGTGTCATCATCTTCCTCAAAACAAATTGACAGAAATTGATTATACATGTATATTTTCTTTCTCGTTTCAGTTTGATTTTGAATGACTTAATAGTTCATCGATCATTTAAACGAAAGAACAAAATAGAGTATGAAGGTATACCGAACAAGTGAAAAGGGCCGCAAGATTCCGATCGTCTTCTCA
Organism: Helianthus tuberosus; assembly: GCA_030545235.1. NCBI lineage: Eukaryota > Viridiplantae > Streptophyta > Magnoliopsida > Asterales > Asteraceae > Helianthus > Helianthus tuberosus. The sequence goes on along the minus strand of CM060420.1, from coordinate 20,026,481 downwards.
GATCATCCGGCGAAGTTACAGGGACTCCGATGACCGAAACGTAACGTGTTATTCTCCGATGTGAATGTCGTCGACTGTTTCGTGTTCTCCAATGAGAACCCACGTGAAAACAAAAGGAGGAGGTGACTCCGTTGATGTCCGTAGGTCTCCGGTGAGTCCCGGCGACGTACTCGTGTTCTCCGGGGATGTATGTGTTTTCCGGCGTGGTGCAGAGGGTAGTTCTTCGAGATGTGAGGGTGTCGAGAGGTGTAGCTAGGGGGTGATGGTCGTGCATGATCGGAGCGAAGGTTGGGTGTACGGACGTCGTTTATATAGAGTATCACAAGTCCCACACTTGGCAGTGGGTTGTGATCAATGTTTTCAGAACCGGACCGGAGGTCGACCCGGTCGTCTTATGGGGTCAAAGGTCGGATCGGTCCGACCGGTTCGACCGGGTTTAAGACCCGGATTACGTCATAAATTATATAAAAATATATATAAAATATACCATCTAGATATTTTTAAATTAAACCAAACAAAAGCCGGTAAAAATAAATAAAGTAAAAAAAACCTCCACTAAAAGTCTAAAATAGAAAAGACAAATATGACTTGTGTAAAGATGAAAGGTCAATTACCAAAATACCCCATTAGCCTTTATTACTTACCATCACCTAATTCACTTTGTTCAAACTTCAAAGTCTGCTCGCACACAGACCAAAGATAAAGTTATGGTGAGCCTCTTTTATTACTCCATTTTTCAACTTTTCTTCTTTTATTCATCTAATCTTTGTTTCACTACTCTTCGATCTTTAATCTTGGAAGTCAAGTATAAAAATCATTTGGATGATAGATCTGATCGTTAAGTAAACTTGAGTGGCCGGGGGTTCAACGCATGTCGCCGGAGGTCGCAGATGTCGCCGGAGGAGGATGCAGATGTCGCCGGAGGAGGTTGTAGATGTTGCCGGCCCGAACCTACTCGAAGACCCGCCGGCCCGACCGCCCGGTTCCCGGCCCGATCGGCGGCCCAATGTTGGTAGCGGTTATACATGCGAACCGGCCCGGATAAGCTTACGGTTCCCGGCCGGACCGGTCCGACCGGCCGGTCCGGTCCGGTTTTCAAAACATTGGTTGTGATTCATTATTTGGAAATTTGAAACCTTCATTACGAGAAATCAGCACCAAAGCAGGAAATGAAACAACAACATCACTGTTCTTTGTTGTAATCATTTGGGCGGCAAAAGCATACAAGCATGGGACGTTTTCTTTAGAGCATCCATAATAATACATTTTTTTGATGTTGTTTTTACTCATTTTTTCACATTATCCATTTTTTCTTATTGTGGACCTTGTTTTTGTACTCCATTTTTTAGATATGTTTGTCAGCAAAAATGACTAAAAACAACAAAATGGTGGGACTCATGTACTTTTAATATATATAATATATAGAGAGAGAATAAGTGGTGTAAATGTGTGGTTAAAAATTAAAAAGGTGGTGATGATGTGGTTTAATGTTTTTAAGTGTTTTTGTGTTTTCTTATTGGATGAGTTTTTGATGTTTTTGAAGGGTGAGTGTTTTTTTGATGTGGCAGCTGACTGTATATGTTTTTAGGTGTTTTTAATGGTCCCTATTGTGGATGCTCTTAAATGCCATTCAATTGAGATTAAATTAGTAAATGTGGAAGTGTTGGGAGTGGTAAAATGCTTGCTTGGTTACTGGTCAGACCCGCGTCCCTAAACTTTAGAGGTTTAATTAACTAGGTTAAGCTCTAAAACTAGCAAAACTAACTAGGTTACATTAAAATTTGTATATTGAAATATTAATTAACTTAATTAATTTAAATAAATAAATAAAGACTAAATTGATAATTGGATTAGGATAAATCCTTCAACGTTTGTTTATTTCGCGAAAGAAAAAGAAAAAAATTTATTAGGTTCAAACGTTAGGATCCGAATTTCAAAACGGGTCGGATTTTGGGAGCTCGTTTTGACGGATATTACAACTTGAGTGTGGCCCTGACTGAAGAAGCGATCCGTCTGGGAAAGTTCTCAATTTTTGAGACCAAGAAGAAAGAGACTCATGTAGAGTCGTCTGGAAAAAAACAAAAAGAAGTTTTCAAATTTCAAGAAGGGGACCCAAGGAAACAACAACATTGCTAGCAAACGGAGAGATACTAATCCACCAACCGATGTCAGGACTGGTGCTGCAAATGCTGAGAACAAAGGGAAGCTAGTAGAAACCAATGAAGTGATTAGAGGCTGTGTTATAGAGCTTGGAGAGCGTGAGTTTTAGTTAGATCTTCTGCTAGTTAAATTGGGAAGCTTCGACGTCGTAATTGGGATGGATTGGTTGTCGAGTAATCGTGCAGAGATTGTATGCCATGAGAAGGTTATCCGTATCCCGATGGCGAATGAAGAGACGATCGTGATTCATGGGGATAAGTAGGATACGCCTCTACGGATTATCAGTTGTTTGAAGGCATGGAAGTTTTTGCGTAAAGGATGTGTTGCGTTCTTAGCTCATGTCATGGACAAAGAGGCCGAAGAACCGAAGCTTGAGGACATCCTGTGGTAAGGGAATATCCTGAAGTTTTACCCAAAGACTTGCATGCATTACCTCCACAACGACAAGTCGATTTCCGCATTGACTTGGTTCCAAGTGTCGCGCCTGTAACCAAGGCACCTAATCGACTTGCGCCTTCAGAGATGCAAGAGTTGTCAGCGCAGCTTCAGGAGCTACCGGACAAGGGATTTATAAGGCCAAGCTTCTCGCCTTGGGGAGCTCCAGTGCTGTTTCTCAAGAAGAAGGACGGTAGTTTTCGTATGTGCATCAACTACCGGGAGCTGAACAAGTTAACCATCAAGAATCGGTATCCCTTGCCGAGGATTGATGATTTATTCGACCAACTTCAAGGATCAAGTTACTATTCCAAGATCGATCTACGATCAGGTTATCACCAGCTGCGGATTCAGGAAGAAAGTATACCGAAGACTGCTTTCAGAACTCGTTATGGACATTACGAGTTTCTAGTGATGCCGATTGGGTTGACTAATGCGTCGGCAGTGTTTATGGATTTGATGAACCAAGTTTGCAAGCCGTATCTCGATAAATTCGTGATCGTATTTATCGATCATATCTTGATCTATTCACGGACGAAAGAAGACCATGAGCAACACCTCAGAGCCATCTTAGAGCTGCTAAAGAAGGAGGAGCTCTACGCCAAGTTCTCGAAGTGAGAGTTTTGGATACGCGAAGTGTAGTTTCTTGGTCACATGGTAAACGAGAATGGAATTCATGTGGATCCCAACAAGATCGAGGCAATTAAGAATTGGGAAACTCCGAAGACGCCAACCGAGATCCGACAGTTTCTAGGTTTAGCAGGTTACTATCCCAGGTTCATTGAGGATTTCTCCAAGATCGCTCAACCATTGACCTCCCTCACTCAAAAGGATAAGAAGTATGAATGGGGAGACAAGCAAGAAGAAGCTTTTCAGCTGCTTAAGAATAAGCTTTGCGATGCACCTATATTATCCCTACCCGAAGGCACCGATGAATTCGTGGTCTATTGTGACTGTAACGCTTGCGTCCCTGAACTTTTAGCTATTGTCAATTTTAGTCCCTAAACTATGTGATACTTGACACTTTTGATACTTGTGATGCTTAAATCTAGATTCTTGATTCATAATAATACGATGCTTGATTCTTGATTCTAGAAACTTGATTCTTGATATCTAACACTATGAGACTTGATTCTTATGGAACTGTGATTCTTGATACTTGATTCTTGGAAGCTATGACTCTTGATACTTGATACTTTGGTGCTTAACTCTTGAGACTCGTGAAACTTGAGACTTGGTTGAACGAGAGACTGAAGACTTGTCACTGGCGGAATCTATGAAACTTGGAAACTAATGTGCTAATGATGTTATCTAGTTATGTGATATTATTACCCAAAAATACACAACACAACGCTTAATCTAACTCGTGAAACGAAACAAAGACGGGAACGCGGAAAGGATGGGATTGACCGAGTGGCAATCCGATCGGATGACCATCCGATCGGAGGGTCATTCGATCGAGTTGCCATCCGATCAGGTGCACACCACCTTTATCTCCTCCTTGCACTATAAATAGGACCTGTCACATCATTTCTCACTGATGTGACAGCCTCCTTCGACCGGACACACGCACTCCCTCTTTTCTTCCATTTCTCGGTGATTTCGGTATGTTTTACACTAGATTCTTGTACATCTTTGATCTATGCACAATTCTCTACGAGATTCTCCTTTGAAATCTCACTTTTCACCATGAAATCTCTGAGATTCGAGCCCTTGAGGATGACATCATCATGGCGGTTTGTATAAACTGTTGTGTGATGTCATTCTAGTCAAGATCTAGCTCAGATCTAAGGAATTTCATGCGTTTCTACACTGAATCCTTACTAAATCTAAACTTTTCAGTTAAAACTTATGTTTTCTTCATCTTTCTTAAACCTTTACTTAGATTGGTGGGATCCGGACCCAAACGGACTATAGACTTGATGATTAGTCTGAAGTTGGTTTGGAAATGGATTGTTGCCGGAGAAGATGACCGGAGTACGGATTCCGACATGAACACCATCATGAACAGGCACCTGATCGGACGGGGTGATTCCCATCCGATCAGACCGACTAAACATCGATGTGTTTACCGTTGTCTCAAGACGTACCGTGTCGTCACCGTTAAACCAGAAACTTAGAAACTTTACAAATTACTAAACGGAACAAGTCATGAGGATCGAATGGCAATCCGATCAGACTGCCGTCCGATGGAACGGCCATCCGATCGAAGTGACATGTGCTCTTACCCTTTCAACACTTAGAATTTTTTTGAAACTGAGACTTTGAATCTTTGAAACCTTGGAACTTCGGATCGAATGGCAATCCGATCGGACTGCCGTCCGATCGAAGTAACCTGAGTTGAACACTTGACTTAACTTTTTGGAATCTCACACTTGGATTGAATGACCATTCGATCGAATGGCCATCCGTACGGATGACCATCCGATCAGATGGCAATCCGTCCCGCAATCACTATAGTCACCTCAATCGAATGGCAATCCGATCGAACTGTCGTCCGATCGAACAGCCATCCGATCAAGATGATTGATCCGACACTTTGCGCAATCTCGTTGTTTTGTCTGACACTTACCTATTGTAATCTAATCAGGCTAAACCTAAAGAGCTCCCTTTGATCCAATAACAGTTATACTGTTAAGAAATCACTGTGAGTATACTCGATCCTTTTTTTTTTAAATTTGTGATGCAACATGTATTCTATGAAACTTGAAACTTGATACTTTTGGAATCTAATCTCTATCCTATGTGTATGTGAAACTTGTGATTCTTGATTCTTGATTCTTAATGCTATGTGAACGTTTAATCCAGAGTGTGTAGTTCCGCCTTAACAATAGTAGCGCTATAGGAGATGCATCTCCCCATTATTCTCGGGGATATTTTTAGGAGGATTCTAGTTTTCCTTGAGTCTTGGGAAAACACCAAAGTATCGGGACACTTGGGCTATCACTTGGACTGCGAACACTAGCATGGCTGAAACTATTTTGTTATCATTTACATTATGGATATGAGTCTTTTGAATCTATTATGCTATATACTCAAACTTGTATACTCGCCAGTGCATTTTGTACTGACTTTATTTTAATACATGTTGCAGGCTGATAGGACGCTATGGAAACAAGTGAAACAAGCTAGGGTTGATGCTTAAAAACTCGCGTAGTTAATCTATTAAACTTTAAACAATTATTTTGAAGAGTTGTATTTGATGCGTGTATTTGGTTGTGGATTCTGTTAGACTAAGTTTGAATCAATCTAAATCTATTGAAATATCTAGTGTTATGGAAACTCATGAGCAATCTGGACGTTTAGTGCCGCACCCCGATGTTTCCGCCATCGGTTGGGGTGTGACAGATTGGTATCAGAGCCATAACTATAGGGAATTAGGATAAGTAGGAATACTTGCCCTAGTCTATAGTTCTAGGAATCTTGACTCTTAGCTGTTGTTTAAGACTTGTGTATTCTACCGTATCTACTTCCTAGCAGCACATGTTCCTGCTAAACTTACATGCCTTTCCTATGGCTAACACAATATACACTTGGATACTTTGAAAAACACTGCTAACCAGTGTTTGCATTTTGCACGGGATTTGCCCTCAAGTCAGTAGTGACATCCGAACCTTGATTGGAGAATTTCCACATTATATTCTAGTAGGTCTTATCTATTGATAAGTACCGACGGTATTAGGGTACGACGTTGTCAAGATAGAGGTGAAAATCAGACCTTGATAACCAGTCCCACTCCTTGATTTTATGTCTCGCCAAAGTCTCGAAACTGCCAATCAATTAGGAACGTGAAATGACCAAACGGACGAATACCGTAGGCCTAACATCAATGACGTATTTGTGTAAGTAAGTCTGGACATGTTACCTCAATTCGAGAGGGGTCCGAATCACTTTGGTTAGTCACAGTTCCTCTACCCGGAACAATCTATGTTTTATGAGCCTATCTTTTATACTAACTCGATTTTATGTGTGGATTTTTACTTGATTCTTCGTCTATTTTGATTCCTCGTTTATTTTGAGACTTTTTACACAATTCGCACGTATGTCTGCAATCTAAAACACAAATTCTAATCTCAGAATCAAACTAAACTTATGAAGCTTTGTTCGTGATGTTAATCTATGTGGGAATCTTGATCAACTATGATACTATGCGAAACTATTTGATGAATCTATGTGTTATTGTGGTTGTGAAACACTAAACGGAACATGGCATAGAAATACGAGACAGAGTGACGTGTCTGAAACATGGTGGATACGCCGCTGGTACCTCCTATATATAAGTGTTTCAGGCATGTTACCAACTTTCGTACCATGTGCCATGCGAAACTTAGTGTTTTGCAGACCGGAGATGAGATTTTTGAAATCTAAGCTATGGGGAAACTACTTGTGTAACCTACGTGGAATCTATTGGAAATCTATGTGTGTAATCTATGTGTACTCTAGCATAATCTATGTGTAATCTAAGTATGTATGTGTTGTTTTGAGAAACAAAATACGAAACGTAGCCTAGCGTCGAAGACGAGGCGGGTGTGACATGTCCAAAACATGGCGGATACGCCATTGGTACTTCCTATATATAAGTGTTTTTGGCATGCTGCCGAAGCTTCGTACCACGCGCTAAATAAAGTTCGTAGTTTTGTGGACTCGGGTTGAAGTTGTTGAATCTACTGGGTTAATCTATGTTGTTGAATCTACTTGGTTAGTCTATGTGAAATCTATGAGAGGTGTGATGGAATCTAATGTTATGGGTAACGAAGCATGACACTGATGATGGGACGGATGTGGCATGATTGAAGCATGGTGGATACGCAACTGGTACTTCCTATATATAAGTGCTTCCGTCATGTTGCCGAACTTTCATAGCACGTGCCTTGCAGGATTTCGTTGTTTGAGGACTGTGATGAGACAATTAACTCTAATCTATGTGAGTTTATTGTGTAATCTATTGGAATCTATGTGCATCAATTGGTTAATCTACTGGAATCTATTGGTATCTATACAAATCTGTTAGGATAATCTATGTGAATCTATCAAGTTAATCTATGTGTGTATGATGATGATGATGATGAATGTGTTTGAAAATTGCGACACGTAACATGACACCGAGTACGAGGCGGAAGCGATGTGCCCGAAGCGTGGTGGATACGCCACTGGTACTTCCTATATATAAGCGTTTCTAACATGTTGCCAAACTTCGTACAACGTGCCATGCGAAGGTCGTGGGTTTGCGGTGTTGAATCTATTTGGAATCTACGTGAAACTTGTTGAATCTTGATTCTTTAATCTATCGTGTGTGAATCTATGTTGTGAGACTTTGAGATCTAGACTTATACGATCCTCTTGTTGGATCTTTAGATGTCTTTCTCGTAAGTTATCCGACACTCTTAAGAGATCCAGGGAAAAGTCTCAGAAAAAGATGATGTCCTTCATGGCCGACCAGATCGCTCGAGTCGTGCCAAAGATCGTTTCTGAGATCCAAGGATCGAACACTCCACCCTCTTCTGCTGACTCTAAGACAGAGAAAGAAAAGCCTGCAAAGTTCAACTACAAACACTTTGTCTCTTGCAACCCTAAGCCTTTCTCGGGCAGTGATGGGGTGACTGCTATGCTGGAATGGTTTGACAACATCGAGGTTACCTTCATTAATAGTGAGTGCCCAGAGCATCTAAAGACTAGGAGTGCAACGGGAATGTTCCAAGGCAGGGCTCTGGAGTGGTGGTCGAATGAGAGAAACATCCGTTCTAATGAAGAAGCCTATGTTCTTCCATGGGCTGAGGTGCGAGAATTGATGATGCTTGAATTCTGCCCTCCCTATGAACAACTGAAGCTCGAAGAAGAGTTCTGGCACTTGAAGCAGATTGGTGATGATAATCTGGCTTATACTACTCGTTTCAAGCAGCTCAGCTTGATCGTTCCTCACTTGGTTTCTACCCCTAAGCGCACGATAACCAAGTACATCAATGGATTACCTCCTGCTATGAGAGATTCGATTGAAGCAGCTCGGCTAGAGACAATTGAAGAAGTTTATCATCTGGCAGCAAGTTTGAACAACAATCGCGTACGTGATAAATAGTTTGGAAACTCCGCCCCTTCGAAAACAGTGAATCAAGTTACCCAGCAGCCTAGTGGTAGCAAAAACAAGAGGCAAAAGTCTCAGGGTTCAGGATGCAATGCTATTGTTCCTGCTGCAAACCCTGCTGCTAAGCCTGCTCCTGCTACTGCTGTTCAGAACCCTACTGCTCTGGAAGTCAAGAGGCAGTACACTAGGCCTCACCCCAAGTGTACAACTTGTAACTTTCATCATCCTACTAACTCTGAATGTCGTTTGTGTACCAACTGCAATCGCTATGGTCACATGACTCCCTATTGTCGTCAAGCTGATCTAGCTCAACAAGCTCAGCAAGCCCCAGCTCAGGCAGCTCTACCTGCTCTCCCAGCTCCTCCGCAGAATCCGAGGCCAGTCAACGCTGTCCGTGCATGCTACAAATGTGGAGATACTACTCACCTTCGTAACCAGTGTCCTCAGCTGAACCAGGACCAGCAGCCAGCCGCTCGTGGACGAGCGTTCAATCTTAATGCTAATCAGGCTCGTAACGACAATGACATCGTTAATGGTACGTTTCTCGTTAATAAACTTTACGCTTCGATACTATTTGATACTAGTGCCGACAGAAGCTTTGTGTCCGTAGAATTTGAATCTTTGTTAAACTATGCACGCTCTAAGTTACCTAAGTCGTTCTCGGTGGAGGTTGCCGATGGGAAGTCGATTCTAGTTGATTCTATTCTAATTGGTTGTTCCTTGACACTTAACGACCACGTGTTTACTATTGATCTAATACCCATGCAATTGGGTAGCTTTGATATCATTATCGGCATGGATTGGTTACGTAAGAATCATGCCGAGATTGCTTGTCATGAGAAGTTTGTCCGTTTGCCTCTTCCATCCAGCGATATTTTGCATGTCTATGGGGACCGACCTTCTAGAGGGCTGAAGTTGATGTCATGCACTCAGGCGAGCAGATGCTTACGAAAACAGAACTTTGCCTTCTTGGCCCACGTGGTGGAACAAAAGGGCAAGGGGAAGAACCTAAGTGACGTTCCAGTAGTGTGTGATTTCCCTGACGTCTATCCTGAAGATCTACCTGGTCTTCCTCCTCCTAGATCCGTTGATTTTCGTATCGATCTCATATCTGGCGCGACTCCTGTCGCCAAGGCTCCTTACCGACTTGCACCTTCCGAGATGCAAGAATTATCTAGTCAGCTACAAGAACTGCTTGACAAGGGATTTATTCGTCCAAGTACCTCGCCGTGGGGTGCTCCCGTGTTATTCGTCAAGAAGAAAGATGGTTCGTTTCGTACGTGTATCGACTATCGTGAACTTAATAAGCTTACCGTTAAGAATCGTTATCCTCTCCCTCGCATCAACGATTTATTCGACCAGCTACAAGGCGCGTCCTGTTTCTCGAAGATTGACCTTCGTTCTGGTTATCATCAGCTTTGTGTTCTCGAAGATGATGTACCCAAAACCGCTTTTCGTACTCGTTATGGGCACTACGAGTTCGTGGTTATGCCTTTTGGCCTGACCAACGCACCCGCCGTGTTTATGGATCTTATGAATCGTGTTTGTAAACCTTACCTGGATCGTTTTGTGATAGTCTTTATTGATGATATTCTCATTTACTCGAAATCTAAAGCTGATCATGCTCGTCATTTACGTCTTATGCTTGAACTTCTACGTGGTGAACCTTTATATGCTAGATTCTCTAAAAGTGAGTTCTGGATCGACGAGGTGCAATTTCTTGGTCATGTCGTTAGTAAGCAAGGTATTCATGTTGACCCGTCTAAAATCAAAGCGGTGAAGAGTTGGAGTACGCCTAAGTCCGCATCTGAGATTCGTTCCTTTCTAGGATTGGCGGGTTATTACCGCCGATTCATCTCGGACTTCTCTAAGATCGTCGTTCCTCTTACTTTGTTGACTCAGAAAGAGAAACCTTTTGCTTGGGGTCCCGAGCAAGAGGAATCTTTTCAGACTCTTAAGACCCTTTTGTGTAACACTCCTGTACTTACTCTCCCTGATAGGAATGACGATTTCGTGGTATATTGTGATTCCTCAAACCGTGGTTTGGGCTATGTGCTCATGCAGCGGGACAAGGTTATTGCTTATGCCTCTCGTCAACTCAAAGTGCATGAGAAAAACTATACTACTCACGATCTGGAGCTTGGTGCAGTTGTGTTTACGTTAAAGACCTGGCGACACTACATGTATGGTACTAAGTGTGTGGTTTTCACTGACCATAAGAGCCTTCAGCATATCTTTGACCAAAAGGAACTGAACATTCGACAGAGACGTTGGGTGTAATTGCTTAACGACTACGACTGCGAAATTCGCTATCACCCTGGACTCCAATACTACCTCAATAGCATCTGGGTACCGGATCGTGATAATCTCCGTGAGCTCATTATGAATGAGACTCACAAATCCCGTTACTCTATTCATCCAGGTGCCGATAAGATGTACCATGATTTGTGTATGACTTATTGGTGGCCTGGTATGAAGAAGGACATTGCTGCATATGTTTCCAAATGCCTTACTTCAACGAAAGTTAAGGCTGAACATCAACGTCCTTCAGGACTCTTAAAACAGCCTGAAATCCCTGTTTGGAAATGGGATAGCATCGATATGGATTTTATTACCAAACTACCTCAAACACCTTCTGGTCACGATAGCATCTGGGTGATAGTTGACCGTTTGGACCAAATCAGCCCACTTTCTTCCTATTCGTGAAGATTATAAAGTGGAGAAGCTTGCTCGAATCTATACCGATGAGATTATATGTCGTCATGGCATACCTATTAACATAATCTCTGACCGTGATGGACGTTTTACTTCACGTCTTTGGCAAACCTTTCAATCCGCTATGGGTTCTCATTTGAATCTTAGCACGGCCTTTCATCCTCAAACGGATGGACAGACCGAGCGTACTATTCAAACCCTAGAGGATATGCTCCGTTCTTGTGTCATCAACTTTGGTGGTAACTGGGATGTACATTTACCATTGATTGAGTTCTCGTACAACAACATCTATCATTCCAGTATTCAGATGGCTCCTTTCAAAGCTTTGTATGGTCGCAAGTGCCGATCTCCTCTCAGCTGGCATGAGGTTGGTGACAAGCAATTTACTGGCTTTGAAATCATTCAAGAGACAACGGATAAGATTCTTCAGATCCATGATAACTTGATCAAGGCTAGGAGTAGACAAAAGAGCTATGCTGATAGAAGGCGCAAGCCTCTGGAATTTGATGTTGGTGACCGAGTTCTTCTCAAGGTATCTCCCTGGAAGGGATTAGTTCGTTTTGGTAAGAAGGGAAAGCTCGCTCCTCGCTATATGGGTCCTTTCACAATACTCGAGAGGATTGGCAAGGTAACGTACAGACTCGACCTTCCACAAGAACTAAACAATGTGCATCCGGTGTTCCACGTATCTAACCTACGTAAATGCCTAGCCGTCGAGGAACTACAGATTCCCCTTGAAGACTTGCAAATAAATGAAGCTGTACACTTTGTGGAGAAACCAGTCGAAATCATGGATCAAGGTGTCAAGCGATTGAGGCACAGCAAAATTCCCATAGTCAAGGTTCAATGGGAAGGAAAGCGAGGCACCGAATTCACTTGGGAACTTACAAGTGAGATGAAGACCAAGTATCCACAGCTCTTCGAGCAGTCTTCTTCCTAGATTTCGGGGACGGAATCTCCTAAAGGAGGGGAGACTGTAATGCCTGCGTCCCTGAACTTTTAGCTATTATCAATTTTAGTCCCTAAACTATGTGATACTTGACACTTTTGATACTTGTGATGCTTAAATCTAGATTCTTGATTCTTAATACTACGATGCTTGATTCTTGATTCTAGAAACTTGATTCTTGATATCTAACACTATGAGACATGATTCTTATGGAACTATGATTCTTGTTACTTGATTCTTGGAAGCTATGACTCTTGATACTTGATACTTTGGTGCTTGACTCTTGAGACTCGTGAAACTTGAGACTTGGTTGAACGAGAGACTGGAGACTTGTCACTGGCGGAATCTATGAAACTTGGAAACTTATGTGCTAATGATGTAATCTAGTTATGTAATACTATTGCCCAAAAATACGCAACGCAACGCTTAATCTAACTCGCGAAACGAAACAAAGACGGGAACGCGGAAAGGATGGGATTGACCGAGTGGCAATCCGATCGGATGACCATCTGATCAGAGGGCCATTCGATTGAGTTGCCATCCGATCCGCTGCACACCGCCTTTATCTCCTCCTTGCACTATAAATAGGACATGTCACATCATTTCTCACTAATGTGACAGCCTCCTTCGACCAGACGCATGCACTCCCTCTTTTCTTCCATTTCTCGGTGATTTCGGTACGTTTTACACTAGATTCTTGTACATCTTTGATCTATGCACGATTCTCTACGAGATTCTCCTTTGAAATCTCACTTTTCACCATGAAATCTCTGAGATTCGAGCCCTTGAGGATGACGTCATCATGGCGGTTTGTATAAACTGTTGTGTGATGTCATTCTAGTCAAGATCTAGCTCAAATCTAAGGAATTTCATGCGTTTCTACACTGAATCCTCACTAAATCTAAACTTTTCAGTTAAAACTTATGTTTTCTTCATCTTTCTTAAACTCTTACTTAGATCGGTGGGATCCAGACCCAAACGGACTATAGACTTGATGATTAGTCTGAAGGTGCTGCTAGATCATGTGAGTGGTGGTACAAAGCTTAAGACCATTAATCATCGTAGTAGGACCAAGGGATATGAGTGATAGATCTATTTGGGTGTTGCGAGCCCCACCTATGAGGACCGGGATTTGGCCAATGAGGTGACTATGTCTTACAGTCGGAAGCCCGGTACAAAATTCGCTAGGATTGAGCCTTCCTGCATCACATCACACATATTAATGGCCTCACAAACCATTAATCGATCTGTTTTCCTTGTTGCTTGCATACCAGGATTTACAAATACATACATACTTTCAATGAATTCAAGGTTTATGCGTGCACACATACAAACGCATGAACTCACTCAACTTTTGTTGATGTTTTCAAATTACATGTATTTCAGGAAACTAAATGTGGATCTGGCGTGGTGGAAGTTTTCAAGTCATGACTCTAATAAAAGATGTCATCATGTGTCAAGGGTTTGGGTTGTGTATCTTATCCTGGATAAGATACATAGTTCAAAGCCTAGCCTTTAGTAGTGTCTTTTGTCGAGTCCTTATGGAACTCTAAACAATTTGAATGGTTTGTAATATGGATTTGAAGTCTGTGTTGGGATTTGAACAATGTTGGTTGTAATGTTTTAAAACTATCTATGGATGAACATCTTGGGTTTTATCATATAGTTTGTTTGTTATGGTTGAATGCAATGATATTAAGCAAGTCACACATAATCACGCTTCCGCAAAAGTCAGGGTGTGACAAAATTCTCTTAAGTAGAGTTTTTTATGTCTTTAAATAAGAGTTTTATATTACTTTATTAGAGTTTTATGTATCTAATTAAGTCTCTATTTAAAGTAGACTTTTCATTCACCCATGGATTGATATGAACAAATAAGTCTTATAATGATTCTTGTAATCATTTGTCTTCTAACATGTGTGTTAGAAACGTTAATGAACACCATCATGAACAGGAACCTGATCGGACGGGGTGATTCCAATCCGATCAGACCGGCTGAACCTCGATGTGTTTACCGTTGTCTCAAGACGTACCGTGTCGTCACCGTCAAACCAGAAACTTGGAAACTTTACAAATTACAAAACCGAACAAGTCATGAGGATGGAATGGAAATCTGATCAGACGGCATCCTGTCGAAGTGACATGTGCTCTTACCCTTTCAACACTTAGAATCTTTTTGAAACTGAGACTTTGAATCTTTGAAACCTTGGAACTTCGGATCGAATAGCAATCCGATAGGACTACTGTCCGATCGAACGACCATCCGATCGAAGTAACCTGAGTTGAACACTTGACTTAACTTTTTGGAATCTCACACTTGGATCGAATGTCCATTCAATCGAATGGCCATCCATATAGATGACCATCCGATCAGATGGCAATCCATCTCCCACTCACTATAGTCACCTCAATCGAATGGCAATCCGATTGGACTGCCGTCCGATCGAACAGCCATCTGATTAAGATGACTGATCCGAAACTTTGCACAATCTCGTTGTTTTGTCCGACATTTACCTATTGTAATCTAATCAAGCTAAACCTAAAGAGCTCCCTTTGATCCAATAACAGTTATACTATTAAGCAATCACTGTGAGTATACTCGATCCCTTTTTGTTTTAAACTTTGGGATGCAACATGTATTCTATGAAACTTGAAACTTGATACTTTTGGAATCTAAACTCTATCCTATGTGTATGTGAAACTTGTGATTCTTGATTCTTGATTCTTTATGCTATGTGAACATTTAATCCAGAGTGTGTAGTTCTGCCTTAACAATAGTAGCGCTATAGGAGATGCACCTCCCCATTATTCTCGGGGGTATTGTTAGGAGGATTCTAGTTTTCCTTGAGTCTTGGGAAAACACCAAAGCATCGGGACACTTGGGCTATCACTTGGACTGCGAACACTAGCATGGTTGAAACTATTTTGTTATCATTTACATTATGGATATGAGTCTTTGAATCTATTATGCTATATACTCAAACTTGTATACTCGCCAATGCATTTTGTACTGATTTTATTTTAATACATGTTGCAGGCTAATAGGACGCTATGGAAACAAGTGAAACAAGCTAGGGTTGATGCTTAGAAACTCGCCTAGTTAATCTATTAAACTTTAAACAATTATTTTGAAGAGTTGTATTTGATGCTTGTATTTGGTTGTGGATTCTGTTAGACTAAGTTTGAATCAATCTAAATCTATTGAAATATCTAGTGTCATAGAAACTCATGAGCAATCTGGACGCTTAGTGCCGCACCCCGGTGTTTCCGCCATCAGTTGGGGTGTGACAGTGACGCCTCACGTCAGGGTTTGGGATGTGTGCTAATGCAACGGAAGGTTATCTCTTATGCTTCGCGCCAATTAAAGGTCCATGAGAAGAACTACACCACGCATGATTTGGAGTTAGGCGCAGTGGTGTTTGCTTTGAAGATTTGGCGACATTATCTGTATGGTACTCGATGTACGATGTTTACAGATCACAAGAACCTTCAGCACATATTCGATCAGAAAGAGCTTAATATGAGACAACGACGTTGGGTTTAGTTGTTAAATGATTATGATTGCGAAATCAAATATCATCCAGGAAAGGCGAATTTGGTGGTAGACGCCTTAAGCCGAAAAGAAAGGATTAAGCCCATAAGGGTTAGGGCTTTGGAGATGATTATTCAGACAGATCTCTCATTGCGCATTCGTGCTGCACAGAAAGAAGCACTTAAGAAAGAGAACATTAAGGATGAATATCTCGGAGGAATGGAGAAAAAGTTGGTACCCAACGAGGAAGGAACCTTGTATTTTATGGGACGTATTTGGGTTCCGCTTTTTGGTGGTCTTAGAGACGTTATTTTTGATGAAGCTCATAAATAAAGGTACTCGATCCACCCAGGATCAGACAAGATGTACCAAGATTTGAAGGATTATTATTGGTGGCCAAAGATCAAAGGTGATGTTGCTATATATGTTGGGAAGTGCTTAACTTGTGCCAAAGTGAAGGCCGAGTATCAGAGGCCTTCAGGTCTTCTACAACAGCCAGAGATACCAATGTGGAAGTGGGAGCAGATTTCTATGGACTTCATAACCAAGTTGCCCAGGACTCCCAGAGGTCATGATACGATTTGGGTAATCGTGGACCGATTTACAAAGTCTACGCACTTCCTGCCGATTAGAGAAAAGGATAACACTAGTAAGCTAGCTGAGCTTTACCTAAGGGAGATAGTTGCACCATGGAGTGCCTATCTCAATTATATCGGACAGAGATGGAAGGTTTGTGTCAAAGATTTGGCAATCCTTTCAGGAAGCTTTTGGTTCTCAGTTGAATCTGAGTACAACTTTTCACCTGCAGACGGACGGACAGAGCAAGAGAACGATTCAGACGCTTGAAGATATGCTACGTGCTTGTGTAATGGATTTAGGTGGCAGTTAGGATACTCATCTGCCTTTGGTTGAGTTCTCCTATAACAACAGCTACCATACAAGCATCCAAGCTGCACCATTCGAGGCTCTCTACGGACGCAAGTGTCGATCGTCGTTGTGCTGGGCAGATGCTGGTGACAGACAGATGGTTGGTACCGAACTGGTCCAAGAAACGACTGATAAGATCATATAGATCCGAGAGCGCATCAAGGCGGCTCGTGATCGACAGAAGAGCTATGCGGATCAAAGACGGAAACCATTGGAATTTGAAGTGGGTGATATGGTTTTGTTAAAAGTTTCACCTTGGAAAGGTGTGGCACACTTTGGGAAGCGTGGTAAGTTAAACCCATGATATATCGGGCCATTTAGGATTCTAGAAAGGGTTGGTTCATTGCTCTATAAGTTGGAGCTACCGGCAGAACTTAATTGTGTTCATGATACCTTCCATGTATCCAATCTGAAGAAAAGTCCAACTCAAGAGACAGTGGTCATCCCTGCGGCTGAGGTTCACATTGACGACACACTCCACTTTACCGAAGAACCCGTTGAGGTTACAGATTGGAAGGTTAACAAGACTCGGATGAGTAGTGTTAAGCTTGTCAAGGTTCAATGGAACGCGTGTCACGGCCTAGAGTTTACCTGGGAGCGTGAAGACCGTATGAAAGCAAAATACCCAGATTTGTTCCCCAACTCCCCTGCAGCTAATAGTAAAGCTTAAAATTTCGGGATGAAATTTTCTTAACAGGGGGAGAATGTGACAATTGTTAAATTTACATGTATCCGTACAATGATTAGATAATGATTAAGTACTTAATGACTGTGCTGAATTACAATTAATGACTTGAATTGCTTTTTGATTATTGTTATCATACATACATGTGCATTATATATTCCAAATGACATATCATTATTGCATGCAAAACTCAATGATTCAAATGATGCACGAAACAAAGTTAGCACAGTTATCAGACAAATCAGAAAGATTCTGACGGAGTTCGGTACATAGACATACATGGTATTGAGACACAGAATGTGCAAGAAACCAAGAGTTACACGAGTATAGTGTGTAGGAAAGTAAGGATAATAAAACTGCCTTCCTAGAGATAGTTTAAGTGCCAGAAAGTGCCTAAAACTCACATAAACTGTAGAATTCAGCAAAATTCAGTATTTAAACAACTTAATATCATGCAGAAATATGGTTAAATGGTCCAGAATGCCTTCCTAAGTGTCGGGAATCAAAACTGTCACAAAAGGTAACATAAAGCTCACTAAACTGCATAGTTTAGCACCTTAACGAACCGGTAACCAACCGGACACTACTCGAAACACCAAATTTTCACTAGAAGCATTGTTTTAACATTTCCAAGCTAGTTACGGTCCCCAAACATCATAACACACTATAGAACATCCTAATAACTAAACACCCTAACTATAACATTAGATTTCAACTATATAACCTAACTAACAATTAAGCCCTAATCTATACCCCCCCACCTATTTACGACCATGATGTGGGCCCCACACAAGATTTTCTTTGGTTATTTTATTTGATCTTGTCTCCACTTTTATAACATATTACACATTAGAAAATATGATGTTGGAGAATTATAAAGTTTAACCACTAGTTCCATACTTCTCATTCTCTAACTCACTTCACACTTCACTCATCTTCTTCCTTTCCTCTTACCTTCGGCCGAGAACCCACACACACACACATCCATCTTCATCATTCAACTATCATCCATTCTCTACATATACAAAGGTGTAAGAAGCATTACAAGGAAGCTAGGAACTCTTGGAAGTTGACAGACCTCTTATACAAGCTTTTAACCACCTCATCTTCATCTTGTGATCATCCCTAGCCTTGAGCTAGTAGTAAGATCATTTACACTCCATTTTGCATCTTATTTAGTTGGTTAAAGAATGATACAAGTAAAGAATCTTGAAGAACACTAATGATCAAGAACATGAAACTTAAACATAAGCTTAAAAATCATAAGAAATCATGTTGTTAAGTGTTATTATGCTTCTAGATTGTTGATTGTTTGTGTTTATGATGTTAAACATCATATGATCTTGCTAGATGGTGATTAAAGACATAATCTAGTAAGATGAGAGGATGATTATGTTGTAGATCCAAGTAATCATCTTTATGTTAAGGCATGAACTTGAAGTATAACATGTTTTCTTGAAAAATAATGATCAACGTGTAATGTAGATCATATAAATGGATGATTTCAAAGAATAATTCTCAAGAAACTAACTTAAAAATACAAGATTTACATAAACTTGGTTCTTAAAGAAACTAACCACATTTTTAGTGGTTAATCAAGTGTAGGATCATGTATTCAACAAGAAAAACTCAAGAATAAATATTTTTAGAAAAATGATTTACAAGTTGTAAACATCCAAATTCTTCAATAATGATGTTTTTAAATAAACAACCACACTTTAAAGGGTAACTAAGCTTAATAAACACCCTAGTAAGTTACTACAAATTTTTATAAATTTCCAAGTTCATGAAGTAGTGATTATAGCTTGATTTTGGCAAATTGGTAAGTATTGGTTGATTTGTTGATGATTGTGATGATTTATAAAAGAAAATGATATGCTTTGAAATCATGGAAACCTCCATTTTTAAGGGGAAACTATGGCAAACTTTTTCTAGAAATTTAACACTTAGAAAAGTATTTTTAAACAAATATTTATAAGTATATTTTAACCATGATTTTTCATATAAAGTTTGCCATAGATTTTGTTACAAAAATTATAAATATTGGAGGTTGGTTTTTGATAATAAAAGTGACTAAATATGTATTTAGGAAAAATATATATTTAGATGTCACCATGTGTGTGATTAATTGTACATTATGTGTATTAGTTATATTATTTTAGGATTTGAAATAATATAACTCACCAAAATATCAAGAAAATACAATACAAAATATTACCGAAATTCCAAGAAATAAATATATAAATTATACCCAAAATATTGGAGAAACCGAACAAGGAATATAACTTACATAAATATTCCGAAAATAAATTCCTAAGTATATTTTGGTAATTGCTATTTTGGACACCAAGAGAACAAAAATATGGTTCTTACAATTATTACAAAATATATCATGTTTTTTACAAGAAGAAAATATATTATTTTTTGGTAAATAAAAATATATATTTTCTTAAATAAATATGGAATACATTATTTTTGGGTGAAAAATAGATTTATATATATTTTCTAAGTTAAACTTGAAAATATATTATTTTTGAGACTTAAATGAAAATACAACTATTTTTGCCAATAGGAAAATTATAAATAACTTTTCTATGAAGGTTTTCTTAAAATATATATTTTGAGAATATATATTGGTGATTTTTATTAAGAGTATTATTCCGGAAAAATAAATACAAAAATTAAGTATAAGAATACTTATTAAACACAATAAAAATACGTATTCTCGTACGTATAATTATACACCGGAATACGCCACCGATACATGACAAAAATACACAAGGTTAAGAATACGAGTATGAATACACCCATCCTTGGGAAATTATACATGTACAAATACATAAATGTGACAAGTTAAAATATATTACATTAACAATTATTCCAAAATTTAATAAATATAATTTGAGTTAAAATATTTATTATTTTAACAAATAATTATATAACTTGGAATAATATTGAAGACACAAAGAAACGTAACTCAAAGAGAATAATTAAGGCTAAGTCAAGGCACGACCCGCCCGTCATAAACCGTAGTACGTTGTAGGTAGTCGTGCACACAAGTAGCAGCTTTAGGTTACATTGGATAAGAACAACGCAAGACTGTGAGTTCATGTCCTCCTTTTCATTTAACTGTTTTCGATTTTATAACTTCGGGGGTGAAGTGCATGTTACAAATTGTTTACAAACATTTACAAATGGTATGGTTAGCTAAGGAAGGTACTGCTAGATCATGTGAGTGGTGGGTACAACGCTTAAGACCATTAATCCTCATAGTAGGACCGAGGGATATGAGTGATAGATCTATTTGGGTGTCGCGAGCCCCACCCATGAGGACCGGGATTTGGCCCATGAGGTGACTATGTCTTACAGCCGGAAGCCTGGTACAAAATTCGCTAGGATTGAGCCTTCCTGCATCACGTCGCACATATTAATGGCCTTGCAAACCATTAATCGATCTATTTTCCTTGTTGCTTTCATACCGGGATTTACAAATACATACATACTTTCAATGATTTCAAAGTTTATTTGTGCACACATACAAACGCATGAACTCGCTCAACTTTTGTTGATGTTTTCAAACTACATGTATTTCAGGAAACTAAATGTGGATATGGCGGGCGTGGAAGTTTTCAAGTCATGACTCTAATAAAAGATGTCATCCTGTGTCAAGGGTTTGGGTTGTGTATCTTATCCTGGATAAGATACATAGTTCAAAGCCTAGCCTTTAGTAGTGTCTTTTGTTGAGTCGTTATGGAACTCTAAACAATTTGAATGGTTTGTAATATGGATTTGAAGTCTGTGTTGGGATTTGAACAATGTTGGTTGTAATGTTTTAAAACTATCTATGGATGAACATCTTGGGTTTTATCATATAGTTTGTTTGTTATGGTTGAATGCAATGATATTAAGCAAGTCACACATAATCACGCTTCCGCAAAAGTCAGGGTGTGACAAAATTCTCTTAAGTAGAGTTTTTTATGTCTTTAAATAAGAGTTTTATATTACTTGATTAGAGTTTTATGTCTCTAATTAATTCTTTATTTAAAGTAGACTTTTCATTCACCCATGGATTGATATGAACAAATAAGTCTTATAATGATTCTAGTAATCATTTGTCTTCTAACATGTGTGTTAGAAACGTTAATGAAAAGCGTTAGTTTGGAAGCAATTTTTTTAATTGTTCAGTTTCTAACGTGTGTATTAGAAATGACTTATTTATTCGAACCATATATGTGTTTTAGCAAGTCGAATTAACATTTTGTGGAAATGTTAATATTTCTAGCGTGCGCGTTAGAATTTCTTTCATTTTAACATGATTGTTAAAAATGGTTAAAAGACAAATGCTTTGAAATGTTTTATGTAAACATTTTATATAAGTAATTTGTTGTAGCATTGATTTTAATGCTTTGTATGATTTATAAATAAAAGGTCATACATTGAAGTTGATGTTTGATTGGCTTCAAGAATTAAATCGCCATAAAGTGATGGTGTAGTTGTGTGGGATTTATCACCAACTTTAATTTGGGATTTCTAAATCCATAGGTAAGGGCCTGCATTAGGGTTAAATTCTATCAAGAAATGATTCGTTTAACAAGATCAAACATAAGATTTCATCAAGAATAGTGCGTTCATACGAAGGGACTATGCCCCTTCGTACGAACCCACCTTGCTTCATACTTTCTGTTCCACGCATATTTGCCATTAATTAAATGTTTTATCTACTAACTTAAATGAATACTTTAACATTTTCCATCAAATCAGATAAAAACTAAAACGTTTTGGAACAAGAACAGTGGATCTGTACGAGTGCCTTCGTACGAACCCACCTAATTACCCAAACTAAAATGTTTTCATTGCTGTTTTAACCTCAGTTGTCACGCCCGATCGTTATATTTACTGTTACAATCATTCACCTTACTGTTTAACAAATCAAATCAGTTCGAATCACACATTTAACAACCAGTTCTAATAAACAAAAACACCCGTTCGTACGAAGGGACTATGCCCGTTCGTACGAAGGGAGTGTTCTTCGTTTTAACTTGTTTTGTTTCACGTATTTTAGCAATCTAATCCAACACTCTTTCACATCAGTAATCTTATACACTCGTTTAACTATTTCAGCGTGATCTCAAGACTTTAGCAACTCCACTTGCGGTTTAAGTGTATTTCCTACGCAAAACTGTGAGTATACTCGATCCCGTTTTCGTTTTAAACACTTTGGGTGCAACATGTACATTATACAAAACACGCAACACTTGAAACTTATTTTAATCACACTCTATACACATGAAAACATGTAATACTTGTTAGTCTTATTTGGTACGTGTACACTTGTATGTATATGCTCATTAACTTTGCTAGCCTACCTTGACAATTATAGCGCTATAGGATTAACGCACCGCCCTTGAGTCTTGGGGTATTGTTAAGTAAAACATGTTAACTCCCTCTTCGTTGCGACGATGTAGGGAAGGCAAGATTGCGTTGGAAACTTGGGTTTGACATGTAGTTTACACTAGTCTAGCATATTTGTAACTTGTATACATTATTCATGTTGGATATGAGCATGTTAAACATTTTAAACTTATTATGCTATGTATCAAAACTTGTATACTCGCCAACATTATTGTTGATTATATTGTAATACATGTTGCAGGTTAATAGATAAGATGATGAAGAATCAAGTTAGGGTGAACTTAGAAATATACCTTAGAATAAACATTGTTTTGGATTATGTTTGATACAATTTGGATCATATTTTGAATTATTGTATGACATTTTAGTACATTTATGAAATCTTGATTAATCTATATTGTCATGTTTAGTGTTATGATGCTTTGAGTGATTTATTTTCGTCTCACTTCGATGTTTCCGCCGTCGGTTAGGGTGTGACAATTATGCTCCTGTGTAGGATCGGTTTTCGAATCCCGAACGATTGCGTATGGCACGTGTGATGTGCAGAATCCGTACACGTGCGTGGACTGAACACGAGAACCGTACTCAATCTGTGATTCTATAGAAATATATGAAATCGTACAAGAACCTCGAATCACCTTTTGCCTTTCTCTCTTTACTTTCTCTCTCTAGCTTCTAGCTCTTCAAATCTCCAAATGGAAAAAGTCTTAAAACTAAGACACTGCTCTCCTATTTATAGGCCAAGGGGTTTAATAAGACTTCTCATTAATTACAATATTGCCACCTTGCCTTTTCACTAAATATAACACTATAATGTCTTGTTTTCTTCTAGTTTCAGCTACGAATTGTATTGACGGAGGCGATAGATATAAATGCACTAACAGACTCCCCCTTGGATATTGCCGTAGTCAAACTTGTATCGTCTTGTGTTTCTTTCTCTCTGAGTCTTCTTGAAGGTTTATCACATCTTCAGCAACATAGACTCCCTTTTGCTCGAACAGAATCCCCGTGGATCTGTCTTCAGCTTCAGCTCCCCCTTTAGTTAGACTCTTTCTTCAGGCTCCCCCTTTCGTCAAGCTTCCGTGCTTTTGGGATCGACACCTGGCTTTCCGGACACAAACTCCCCCTTGCGTCGAGTTCGTCTTCAGACTCCCCTTAGACTCGGCTATCGGGATCATAGTCTGGAACTTCATTTGCAAATCTCAAACATTTATAAGTGAAAATGCTTTAAGCATCTAGGAATGATTACCTGGCTCTCTCAGCATGAGCAAAAACATTTCAAATATGCGACAGTGAAATATTTTATGATTATCCAGGAATCGTGACCTGGCTCTTTTAAAAACTTTTAATAAAGAACCTGGCTCTAAAATATAATAATATGAATATATCCAGGATTAATCTTGACTTCACTCCCCCTATCATCAATCTTCATAGATTTGGCAGTATTAAGTATCCAAGATCGAAACTTAGCTCTTTACTGCAGATTTTCACAATATAAGTATCCAAATCCCTCACAGTTAATCATCCAAGTCCAATTTAATGACCTTGGAGACTTCACAAACTGTTTTTGATTTTTTATTTTTAAAAACTTCAAGTTTCAAATTAATGAACTTGTTTATTTTTAGAAACACGATCAATATACTTAGATTTTGAAACTCGGCTCTCGGACATCGGTTGTCGAAAATAAAGAGGAATCAAAATCTTTTTGTAATTTACTGAAACATAAAGCAGTAAAGAAATATTTACAAACATATTTACAGACAATATTTTTTGTTTGAGTTCGCGTCAGAGGATCATATCAGTTTATGACAAATCACTAGCACCGTTGAGCTTTAAACACTTTAAGTTTTAAACGATTCACTTAGATTGTCAGTATACTGATCCACTTAAATTTTCACACAAAGTTCAATTGATTCGAGATACGGATTTAGTGTTTTAAGGACTTAACTTATTCGCGTGTTCCACCTCAGAATATACTCCCGTATCAAAATTCCCTAGATTCAATCTTACAGGTGAGTATACCAATTTGATATCTGTATTCTGGGTTAGTGCAAGACCTTGAGAACTCAGGTATGAACTTCTGTTCAGTCAAAAAGATGAAGGCTCGACTTTAGGTGTGTTCCCTTTAGAGAATCTTTTCTTCAACTGCAATTGATTCATATCTTTCGATATTTTTCAATTTTTATGCAGATGGTAAACTTTTAAAGCGCGAAAAGTATTATATGAGGTCTAGGCCATTGCTTTCGCAATATCAGAAGACCAGGTATAATACCCCAGATATCAAACAGTATAAAGACCTAGTATCTCAGAATCAGGCAATCTCTCAAACAAGATTTCGGGGGTTACCCATATATCCGAGAGATGTTCCCCCACGAGATAAGTAAGTATTTGATATTTAGGTTTATATCTCGAAAACAATCTACTAAGCGTGTAAAAACCTACTGGCATATCATCAGTGAGACCGTTTATCACATTGACTTTCCAATTCTTTACCGTACTGTGATTGTCTACTGATGTACTATCATTTCCTCTTTTTACACAAAACTGTTTTTGAATTTTATCATGTTTTTGGCTTTTTCAAATTTTCAAATGTTTTTGGATTTTCTGACAATTTCTTACTCCCCCTAAAATTCAAAACATTTAAAGAAAATTTGACAACCCGATACTGATAGCTTTGTCTCGCCATCCATTTTCTGCTTTACATGCTCTGTTTTGCAGAAAATATACCCCCATGATTTACAACACATTGATATTTTACAGTTTGAAAACCGTTTTTCGATCTTGTGAAATTGATCATGTTTGTTCCGCCGTGAGGGTTTCGGCATATTCAAGTAACATATTTTTTGTAAATTTTTAAATTTTTGACAAAATTTAAAAACAAACATATTTTTTATTTTTCAAATTTTTTGACAAAATAAAAACATATTTTTGGTTTTTAAATTTTTAGGGCTTTTAAATATGGTTAATTTATGTACAGAAATGAACAAACTCCCTGATTTCAGACGTAGGGACCAGCAGCCTCTTTTCGTGCTAGGCTGCTCTCATTCCCAACTTGATGATCATCTGTTTTCTTGAGCACCTGCACATTCACACTTACTCAATTACTTAAACAAGTTAGCCCAGGTCTGTTTGACCTTAGGCATTTCAACACAATATGATTCATTCAACTTCGGAAAATCTTTATCATTTTTCACAAATGTATTTTCATTCCGATTATCACTCACATAAACTTTTTGTTTCTTTTCCACCCAAGTTTGTCCTTTAGAAGCACTTCTTTTGTAAAAATGTGATTCATTTTGAACATTTTGATTTTGAACAACAACTTTTGGTTTCCAAAACTGATTTGGTTTTGTTACATCAACCGTTGTTTTCCAACTTTGTGTTGTTTAAAGTCTGGGTGTCACTGGTTTCCATGTTTGTTGTGATTCAGCCTTTGACATTTTTGGCTCCCAAGTTTGCTTTGAATCAAACTTGGTTGACTTCTGATTCACAACATCAGATTTCTTTTTCGTTTCAACACAAACAGGTTTTAGATTTGGACACTTGCGAGCAAGATGTCCTGTTTGATCACATTTGAAACATGTTCTCTTTGAAACATCTTTCACCTGTTGTTGTTGCTTTTTCTTTTGAGCATAGAACTCTTCATTAGACTGACGCCTAAATTGGAGTTCTTTCTCTTCTTTGGAACTTGTTCCGTGAACAAAATTAATCTTTGTCTGATAATTTGGCGTTTCATTTTTCTTCCAATTCTGTTTCTTTTTATAACCCTACCCAGCCTTCATGTTTTTCTTCTTGTAACCAGGTTTGTTATAAAAAGTTTTGTGACTCTTTCCAGAAAACCTTGGAATCTCAGATTTTTCAATTTCAATCATCTTGAAAACTTTATCAATCTTTTCTGTGATCACATTCTGAATCGGGACTTCAAGATCTGAGAATAATTTGTCCAATCCAATCATGGTATACACCAATCCTTTTGAATCATCATTCACATTTTTCTCAGATTTTGAATTTTTCAGATAACCTTCATGAAAACTACCTTCATTTTCATCCTGTGATTCAGATTTTCCTGTTTCAACCGACTCTTCTTTCAAGACACTTTCAACAACCTTACCTACCACCTCTGAATCACTAGAATCATCAGGTTTGGAATAGGTTACGTCAATGTTATCTGGCAATTGATCAACCATGTTGAAAGCTTTTTCGACCTTCTCATCATCATAAAATGCGAACTTTTCCAGTGGTGGAACTTGATGAAACTCTGAGCCAATACCTTTCTTGTTTTTCTCAGAATCATCGTCACCCGATTTTATGTTTAAAATACGTTCAAGCACATATGATGAAGCGTGATAGCTATGTAACTTGTTGTTATCTTGTTCTAAATCAGCTATTTGACGCTTTAGCTTAGCAACATCCTCAATATAAGAGTTTACAACTTGTTGCTTTATTGAATATTGTCGCTTAAACATATCAGTTGTTTTAGAACAATATTTCAATCTGGATTGAACAAGTTTCATTTGACTCTTCACATCTTTATATGACTCTTTTGTAATGTGATAGGCCAATTTTATTGAATCATACTCCTTTTTCATTTCTTGAAAAGAAATTTTCTTTTGTAAACATTCTTCAGTCATTTTTGAAATCTTTTCTTTCAAAACCTTTTCATTTTCTAACATTTCTTTACATTTATTTTTGAAAACTTCTTCGATTTTAGTGAATTCTAAGTCTCTTGTTCTGAATTTTTCATCATTTTCAGTACATGCACTGCACGTTTCCATGCATTTCTTGCACTATTCAACAGTTTTTAAGATTTTAGATTCAGTTTTTACCTCAGTGATCGGTACTTCGGTGTTCTGTTGTGTCTGAGCAACTTCTTTCTCCTGTTGTTTCCCACCAGCATCAGCACCATCATCTACTTCAACCGAACTTTCCACCTTCACTTCATCTTCTTTCTTCTGTTGATCCTCTTCATTCTGCTGTTTTTCAGTAACAGCTTCTTCGACAACTGATTCGTCTTTCTTTTCTTTCTCTTCCTCAGCTACCTTCTTTAAATCATTCACCAACTCATCAACATTCTTCTTCATTCTTTCTTCATCCCTCTTTTTCAAACTCGCTGTCATCACATCACGAATTATCTTGTCCAGCCTTTTCAGATAAGTTTTATCTTTTACGTTTGAGTAATATTCGCCGACAGAGGAATTACTGCAAGAACATCATCAAAAACCACTTCTTTTCGATGAACGACAGGATCGCCATTTTTGTTGATATAGCAATCTCTTTTCTTGTCGTATATCCCATAATACTTTGCTTCCTCATATTCTTCATGCATTTTCTCAATTCGACAACCAGCAAAGAATCTTTCTATTTTAGTCTTTTCTTTCAGAATTTCTTCTCGACTTCTTTCCTTTATCTCGGCAACAAATGCACGATGTTTGTTTGATGATATAGTTCTGCCATGAACTGTGAATCGATCATCAACAAGATCATCTTCTGGAAGGAATTCGCTCTAGTCAAACCCTTCATCATCTTGAATCACAACACAGGCTCTTGATTTCTCCTTTTCAGGATTATCTTCAATTTGTTTCAACCTTGGTGATTCCTCTCTGTTTTTGTGATAGATCGCCTTTTGACAGTAATCATCTTTAAACGGATTAGCGGTTTCTTCAACAACAGAGTTTCTGCATTCTCTTTTGAAATGACCCTTTTGCTTGCATTTGAAGCAGGTCACTTTTGATTTGTCGAATCCCAGCTTTGTTGATGGTCCACAGCTTGATTGTCTGCCAGTAATATCCATGAACCGCTGAGCTCGTCGAATGCAGTTTTCCAAACACCATCTCAGATCAATGAGTTCCATCTCTTCTGGATCGATCTGGTCGTAGTCTTCTTTTGTCAATTCGGAATTTCCAATTTTCCCAGCTACCAGATCTTCGTATGATTCCAAAATTGATCCCAGAAGACTCATTTGCTATTTAGCAGTGTTGATGTTCATTGTTGAAGACTTCTTTAGCTTTAAAGCGATGTTGTAGAGAATCTCTTCAGATTCTTCAGAGTTTGATGTTGTTGACGATGAATGATATCCTGGATCGTAGCTTGATGAGCTTTTTGGTGAGTCTTTCGTCTTTTCAACACTGTATGCAGTCTTTATCGGTTCACTCACTGTCACCGAAGGTACACTGCCCTTGTAGTAAAGACCGACATTCTGGTGATGCGAAGAACTGCTCATCTTGCTTTGCTTTTGCAGCTCAAGCTCATGAATTTCTATCTTTTCTATCAAAACATCAAGAGTAATTGTATCAAACAACACATCGTTTTTCAAAATAAACACGAACGTTTGCCACTGATCAGCTCGTGGTAACGCTTCAATGATTTTGTCAATCAATTCCTCTCGAGTTTTTACTATCCCAAATCTATCAAGCTCAATTTTAAGGTGACAAAATCTTTCAATCATTTGTCTTACTGATTCACCTTTTAAACCATCAAACAAATCAAATTCTTTTTTAAGTAAAGCAATTTTGTTCTTTTTGATTTATTTACCACCCTTACCTTTAACCCGTAAAGCTTCCCAAACTGATTTCGATGAACCATCATGAACTAACAAAGATAAAATATCATCTCTGATAGATTGCTAAATCAATGCAATCATTTTCTGTTCGTATGAAAATTTTCGTTTGTCTTCATCAGAAAGATCATTGAGATGAATCTCTTCATGCTTATCGTTTATCGGTCGGCTGTATCCAAACTCCAAACAGAACCAACTCTCGTGAGCATATGCCTTTGTCCAGTTCAGAAACCTCTCTTTCCACCATGTGTAATCTTCTATATTCTCAAGTTTAGGAGGTTTAGAATAAGTCCCATAGAAGTTATCATGTTTAATGTTATCATTGATTGCTTTTGTTATGGTTTTTGGTGTAACGGTTGAAGTTTCGGAGGATTCGGACGTGAATGCTTTGTAAAACGTGTTGTAGAACTCTTCAGCCATGATGCTTTTCGTTTATCGCCTTTGAATTACCTGCAAACGAACAAACAAACGATCAGTTTTAAAACAAACAGTCAGTTGGATCGGATGTGTATCCAATCGAACAAGGTCAACAAAGGTCAACAGAATAACAATGATCGGATGGCAATTGATCGGATGTCAGTTCGACAGTTGGTCATCTGACGATTGGCTCACAAGTCAATTGACTGCTAGGTGTCGGATGGTGATCCGATCGATTAGTGATCCGACGATTGAACCCGTGTAACAACAAATAAAGTGTTTAGTATCGGATGGCAATCCGTACGGATTGCAGTTCGACGATTTACGCAACAGGTGAAATGTGAAAGTGTGAAAAGGATCAGATGGCGAATCGTTCGATTAGCCACTCGATACTTGGGCTTAACAAAAATGAATTTAATGCTTGTGAAACGAATGCCAATTCGTTTGAATAGCAATCCAACACTTGACACTAGATATAGAGGATGGGATGGTGATTCGATCGAATAACCGTTCGATGATTGGACTTTCACACTTGACAACAAAATGTATATTGCATATCCAGGTTTATTATTAAAAAATTGCCGCCGCACAACAATAGCACATATCTTGATATAACAAGCTGACAAAAGAGTTATGTAATTTGACCTCTATGTAAAGCTGGCCGACAACTGTTGCATTCTTTAAATGCTTATTGATATCCTATTTGACCGATAAACTAATATCACATGCAACCTTCAACTGGCCGACAAACAAATAGAACTTTAAATGATTATTGGGCCACAAATGACTGTGAATGGACTTTGACAGTAATTAATCACATGGGCCTGACACTTTGATAGTTCAATGTAATAAAGGGTTCGTCGATCGGATAGTGATCCGACGATTAACACTGCAATGGATCGAGTAAGAAATTGAAGTTGGATCGGATTGCAAATCATTCGGATTGCAATCCGAGACTTGGCTAAGTGAACCACGGTGTGGTAATGAATAAAATTTGTTGAGTGTCGGATGTCAGTTCGTTCGAACTGCTATTCGACGATTGAACCTTAAATCACAAAGCCCAAATTGCAGTGGATCGGATGTGTATCCGAGACTTTATAACATCAAGTCAAGTATCAATGTATGTTAGAGGATCGGATGGCAATCCGTACGGATTGCCACTCGACACTTAACACTTAACAAGGCTGAAGTTAATACATGTGAATCGGATTGTGATCCGATCGATTGGCGGTTCGACGATTGTGCCACAAATCAACACCACTACTATGATCGGATGACTATCCGACGATTGGGTTGACACATCTTCACTTTGGCCGAGATGATGGATATCACGTGAACAACTGACAATCCTTTTAATACCTTTGCACTTTCTCTCTCTACTTTCTCTCTTTAGCTCCAAAGCTCTCCAAGTGTTCAAATGTGCAAAAGTTTTAAAACTAAGACTACTCTCCTATTTATAGGCCAAGGGGTTTAATGAGACTTCTCATTAATTACAATATTGCGACCTTGCCTTTTCAATAAATATAACACTATAATGTCTAGTTTTCTTCTAGTTTCAGCTAAGAATCGTATTGACAGGGGCGATAGACATAAATGCACTAACATCCTGTATCCAAAGTTTCAATGGAGAAAGAACACACTTGTATGGAAGAATTATGGTTTAGATGCTTTGGGTGTTTTGAATATCTGAGTGAAACAGAATTGCCCGTAGATGATGGTTGGAGTCGAAGAATTGAATTGTTGGAGAATAGGGTTTTCTAAACGGGTAAAACAAAAAGGATCCGAACAAATACTGGATCCCGCATGTACCCAGTGAGATTTTTTTTATTCTAAAATAAAGACATGTGGAAGATGAGTAAGGATCAATTGCCAGGTGTAAATATTGTTTAAATAATGAAAGGTGAAGGATGTCACTTGTCAATATAATAAGGTAGGTTTATCTATAAATGACACAAGCAAAATTAGCTTTACTATATTAGAATAGATAGAAGATGTGATAAAACTTGGATGCATTCCCATTAACATATGCTAAATATGAAATTACAATTCCTAAAGATAATATAACAACAATGGAGAAAATAACGGCAGTGATTGATTTGGTGAATAGCTAACACTATAGTTAGAGCATCCACAATAGGATGTATGTTGATGTTTTTAAGGAGGGAGAACGGTGAGGTGGATGAGAGAGGGTGCGAGGTGGAGGAGAAAAGGTGTGGTGGTGTATGTAGGGAAAAACATGTATTTGAGGAGAGAGAAAGGTGTTGTGAGAGGGAGGAGGAAAGAGGAGAGAGGAGAGAGTGTTGTTTTTGGATGATAATATAGCGTAAGAGAGAGAATGTGTGTGATTGGTGGTGCAATGCCACCTTGGCACAATAAAAACATCAAAAAACACCCCTTATTAGGGATGCTCTTAGGGTGAGGGGTATGGTTAATCACTCTAGGGTGATATTATGCCATGTCAATTCCCCATTCCACTCCCCATTTTGCACTCAATCACTAGGTATGGTTAATCACTCTAGGGTGTTTGAGTTATATATTTTTTATTTTCTAAAAATTATTCATAAATAAATAAAACAAATTTTAATGTAAATAAAGGTACTTTTAATTAAAAAACACATTACATAAAATTAAAATAAATAACATGACATTAAAATATAAAAATAAATTTAAAAAAAAACCTAATTTAACTATTCGTCGTCGGAATCCGCCAAAAGGTGGGGTAAATCTTGTTCTCCAAGATGCTCCACAAGATCATATTTTAGTCTATAATGCCTATCTTCATCAATGAGCTCGTTATAAGCAGTGTCTTCGAAAACGGGCTCGACTGGAGGATCCCGAATATGTACCGGTGCAATCGCATTTCCGTCGTCTTTTAGAATCATATTATGCATAATAATGCACACATATACGACCATCCTAATTTTTTTTAACACTCGTAGCACGCATCGGGCGATGAAGTATATGTCATTTTGCCTTTAAAACACCAAAAGCCCGCTCCATGTCTTTTCTTGCCGCCTCCTGTTGCCTCTTGAACTTCTTTTCTTTCACAATGTGAGGATACGGAAATGATTTCACAAACACGGACCAAGTAGGGTAGATTCCATCGGTAAGATAGTATCCACGCTTGTACAAGTGGTTGTTCACGTAAAATGGGCATTTTGGTGCAGTTCTATTTCATTCGGTAAGAAATAACGGAGTTTGTTGGAGCACGTTGATGTCGTTTTGTGAACCTGGTGGACCACAAAAAGCATGCTAAATCCACAAATCCTGAGAGGCCACCGCTTCGAGCATAACTGTCGGGTGACTGTGATCCCCCCTCATATATTGACCCCACAACTCCGTTGGACACATTCTCCAAACAAAATGTGTACAATCAAGACTACCCAACATCCCAGGAAGGTGATGTTTCTTCTCATGAGCTTGGTACAAGAGCGCAACGTCGTGGCTAGTAGGTCTACGTAAAAACTCGGAAGCGTATAAATTACATACCGTTTCGCAAAAATATTCTAGACTTTCTCGGGAAGTCCTTTCGGAGATATTTAAATACTCGTCGAACTCGTCTGGAGCGTTACCGGTTGCTAGTTTCTTAATCGCCGAAGTAACTTTTTGCATCGGTGTAAAACTCTTCCTATTACTCGCATCCACGGTGTCTTGAAACCACGAGTTATTTGTTTTCACGTCACTCAAAATTTTTAAAAACAACCTTTTGGACATACGAAACCTTTGACGAAAATGTCACACCCTGCTTTTGCGGAAGCGTGGTTTATTTGATGTGACTTCTTAATACCATAGCAACAATCATAACAATGCTATATGAAAATAAAACACCAGATGTTCATCCATTCATTAAGTTCAGACACCATAACATCAATGTTTGAAAATGTCGACACGTAAGATAAGTTACAAACCATAATTGTTTTAAACGTGTTCATAGGACACCACAAAAGACTCTAAATAAACTGAGGTTTGGAAACATGTGACCCGTCCAGGAAAGGGTTACACCTCCCAAACCCTACGACCCTGGATGACATCTTTATTAGTACGCAGCTTGACCCACATGCAGACACTTGCCAGATCCGATCAGTTCCCTGAAATACATGTAGTTTGAAAAATCAACAAAAGTTGAGCGAGTTCATGTATAAGTGAGTATGTGTAAACCCTTGAAATATGTTTGTACGAAAATCCCTGGTATGTAGCAATTAAGGAAAAAGAGATCACCAATGGGTTGCAAAGCCACTGGTATATGTGAAATGGTCCGGGAAAACTCAAACCTAGCAGAGTTGCACCGGGCTTCCGGTTGTAAGACAAAGTCACCTCTATGGGTCGCCCCGGCCTCATGGGTGTGGGCTCGCTACACCCAAATAGATCTATCACTCATGTCCATCGGTCCTACTATGAGGATTAATGGCTTTAATTGTCGCGCCCACCACTCACATGATCTAAGTAGTATGCCCTCCTTAAGCTAACTATACCATGTATAAAAATGTCCGTAATAATAGCAACATGTATTTCACCCCCGAAGTTGTAAAACTGAAAACAGTTAAGAGAAAAGGGGGACATGAACTCACAGTAGTGCGTCTCCTGAATCGTATCATCAACTCAAACTTGGTCCGCTACACGACAACCTACAACGTACTAATGTCTATTAGACGATCGGGCCGTGCCTTGCCTTTGTATTTCGGGTTTGAGTTATGTTACTTTGTTATTGTTCCAAGTCATAACTTCTTGTTAAAATAATAATAATTATTTTAACTTAAGTTTTATATTTTAGGATTTTGGAATAATAGTTTGGAAACTATTTCGTGTTCATACTTCTCAAGTATTTTATATGTGTATTTCCTTCTCAAGGATGGGGGTATTTATACATGTATTTTGGTGGTTCCGAAAATAATATATTTTTAAATTCCACTTAGAAAAATATATTTAACACATTTGTCAAAAATAATGTATTCCCAAAATATATATATACTTTTCCCAAAAATAATATATTTTCATTCTTTGTGTCCAAATAATATTTACCCAAAATATATTCGTAAAAGTATTTCCGAAATTATAAAACGTGATGGCATTTTGCTATGTTACATTATTTTGCCCTAAATAATATAACTAGTTCACAAAATAACAAATAATCACACAAGCGTTTTAGTATAAAAATATATATTCAAAATATATATCTATCCATTTTTATTTAAGAAAATCAACCTCCGACACTTGTATTTTGTTACAAAAATTATGGCGAAATTTATATTCGAAACACAAGTTATAAAATATACTTGTAACCCTTGCTTGGAAAAATATTTTCTAAGTCTTGGAATTTTTAGAAAATTTCGCCAGAGTTTCCTTTGTAAACGGAGGTGTCCATGCTAATAAGCATATCATTTTCTTTTCAAATTCAATCAACAATCATCAACAATTATCCTTTAAACAACTTTACATCACCGAGAGTAAAAACCATACGCGTTACATATTAATCGTGAACTTGATATATCCCAAAAACGCGTAGTAACTTGGTAAAGCTTTTAGTGGACTTAGTTACCTTCCAAAGTGTAATTATTTCTTTAAAAACCATTCTCTTACAAAATTTTAGTGTTTACAACTTGTAAACAACTTTTACAAAATTTAACCATTTTGAACTCTTCTTGTAAATAAAATGTTTTTACATTTGTTTTAGTTCAAAAATAGTGTAAGTGTATGTAATAGTCTTGATTTTCCAAAAACCGCTTCTCTAACTTGGTTTATTTACAAAAATCTTTTGTAACTCTTGGATTTACAAGATCATCAATTCCCTTGTTTAATTATATTTCATGAAAAAAAAATCATTTTTATCAAGTTCATAATTAAACTAGAAGGTGGTTATTTTATGTAACACATAACCACTTCCTATTCTTGTTAAATCATATTTCTAAATATTATTTAACAAGATCCATATGGCGATTAATATCACACAATCAAGAATCATCATAAATTTAACAACATGTTCACTACAGCATTCTTTTAACGACATTTCACCTTCAAGTAAACTTTTATGTAAAGCTTCATGTTCATATTTTTAGTTCTTGTTCTTTAGTGTTTTGAACATACTTAACATACTACATCTTTTGATCATAAAAACAAGATGAACAAGAGTGTAACAAGGACTTACTACTAGCACAAAGCTAGGGATGATTCTAGTGAAGAATATGATGAAAAATGATGATGAAAAAGCAAGAACAAAGTCCTTTGAAGCTCCACAAGTTGCAACTTCCTTGAATCACCTTTTAAGCTTGAATGGGACTTGAAATTTGATGAAGATGGTGGATTTATGGTGGTGATGGGGGTGGCACAAGTGAGCCGAGAGGAGGAGGGTGGGGAGTGAAGGTGAGAGTGTGATGATGAGAAGTATGGTGGTGATCTTCAAGACCATTCTTATAAGATTGTTTCCATATGTTTTAGCAACCCCAACAAGCAACCAATCCATTATTAAATTAGAGTATAATCTAGAGCAAGATATGAGGCATGGTGTAAATTTTGGGGTGGGTCCATATGGGACCGAATTCGGTTAGGGGGGGGGGGGGTTGGTTGTAAGTTTTTGTTAAAAGTTGGTAATGGTAAGTTAGATTTCAAGTATAAACTTCCATATGTTAGTTAGTTGCTTTTTGGTGGGTGTTAGGGTATTCGGGGATCAAGACTAG
This sequence comes from Helianthus tuberosus, assembly GCA_030545235.1. Classification (NCBI taxonomy): domain Eukaryota; kingdom Viridiplantae; phylum Streptophyta; class Magnoliopsida; order Asterales; family Asteraceae; genus Helianthus; species Helianthus tuberosus. The sequence goes on along the minus strand of CM060420.1, from coordinate 19,989,943 downwards.
TCAAGAAATAATTAAACAATGTGTTTGACAAAATTTTGGTGTCCCGGGTAATGTCCGGTTGTTCGGTTGGATACTATTCCGTTAAAGTGTTTAATTATTCTGTAAAGCTTCTTATATATATATTTTTGTAACACAATTCATTCCCGGCACTTAGGAAAGCATACAGGACCATTCTGCCATATTTTTGCACCCTACTAGCACGTTACAATGCTGAATTTTATTAATAAATGCAGAATTCTGCACTTAAAGTGTGTTTTAGGCACTTCCCGGCACTTTAACTATCACCTAGTGACGCAGTTTTATGGTCCTTACTTCCCTATACTCCGTACTAGTATAATATCCTGTCCCTGGCTCATACTGGCCTCAAAAACATTGTCTGTCTATGTGCTGGTATTGTTAGCATGTTTCTGAATCATCCGTTCAGTGCGCTAACTGTGCTTTGTGCATCAAGTATGTCACTAATGTTTGTGTGTAGTAAATGGAGTGACAGTATGAGATATGATGCATATGTATGTATGATACAAAAATTATAAAGCAATTTAAATTGTCAGTTGCAATCAAGCATAGTCATTAAGCACATAATTAAAATTAATTAATTGTACAGTACCTGTAATTGTGAGGGTTGTCACATTCTCCCCCCGTTAAGAAAAATTTGCCCCGAAATTTTAGGTTCTCCTTCTAGCTGCAGGGGTCTGGGGGAACAAATGTGGGTACTTTTCTTTCATACGATCCTCACGTTCCCACGTGAATTCTGGCCCGTACCGTGCGTTCCATCGAACTTTGACGAGTTTTTTTTTTTGGGTAAAGTCGAACTTTGACGAGTTTGACACTACTACGGGGTGTCTTGTTAACTTTCCAATCAGTAACCTCAACGGGTTCTTCAGTAAAGTGGAGTGTGTCGTCGATATGAACTTCGTCAGCATGAATGACTACTGTTTCTTGAGTTGGACTCTTTTTTCAAATTTGATACATGGAATGTATCATGAACACCATTAAGTTCAGCAGGTAGGTCCAGCTTGTATGCTACCAAACCAACCCTTTACAGAATTTTGAATGGACCAATGTACCTGGGATTCAACTTCCCACGCTTCCCAAAGCGTGCCACTCCCTTCCAGGGTGAAACTTTCAACAAAACCATATCTCCCACCTCAAATTATAGAGGTTTCCTTCTTAGGTCCGCGTAACTCTTTTGTCGATCACGAGCCGCTTTGATGTGCTCTCGGATCTGTGCAATCTTGTCCGTCGTTTCCTGGACTAATTCCGGACCAACTAGTTGTCTATCACCCGCATCAGCCCAACAAATCGGTGATTGACATTTGCGTCCATAGAGAGCTTCGAACGGTGCGACTTGAATGCTTGCATGGTAGCTGTTATTGTATGAAAATTCAACCAATGGTAGGTGAGAGTCCCAACTTCCACCTAAATCCATTACGCAAGCTCGCAACATGTCTTCTAGCGTTTGAATCGTTCGTTCGCTCTGTCCGTCTGTTTGCGGGTGAAACGCAGTACTCAGATTTAACTGAGAACCAAATGCTTCTTGAAAGGATTGCCAAATCCTTGACACGAATCTTCCATCTCTATCAGAGATAATTGAGAGAGGCACTCCATGACATGCAACAATCTCTCGCATGTATATCTCAACAAGTCTACTTGTGCTGTCTTTTTCCTTGATTGCCAAAAAGTGTGCAGATTTCGTTAAGCGGTCTACAATTACCCAGATCGTATCATGGCCCTTGGGCGTCCTTGGTAATTTCGTTATGAAGTCCATAGAAATCTGTTCCCACTTCCACTGGGGTATTTTAGGTTGTTGCAAGAGACCTGAAGGCTTTTGGTATTCGACCTGTACCTTGGCGCAAGTTAAACATTTGCTAACATATATCGCAACGTCACCTTTCATCCTTGGCCACCAATAGAAGTCCTTAAGATGTTGGTACATTTTATCCGCTCCTGGGTGAATCGAGTATCGAGATTTGTGAGCTTCATCAAAAATAACTTTCCTCAAACCACCAAACAAAGGAACCCAAATTCGTCTCATGAAGCATAAAGTTCCTTCCCCGTTTGGTACCAACTGCTTCTCCATCCCACGGAGATACTCATCCTCAATATTCCTTTCTTTAAGAGCTTCTCTCTGTGCGGCACGAATGCGCAATGAGAGGTCCGTTTGTATGATCATTTCCAAAGCCCTAACCCTTATGGACTTGATCCTTTCTTTTCGACTCAGGGCATCGGTGACCACGTTCGCCTTCCCTGGGTGATACTTGATTTCACAATCATAGTCGTTCAATAGTTCAACCCAGCGTCTTTGCCTCATGTTAAGCTCTTTTTGATCAAATATGTGCTGTAGGCTCTTGTGATCAGTATAGATTGTACATCGCGTGCCATATAAGTAATGTCGCCAGATCTTCAACGCAAATACCACCACGCCTAACTCCAAGTCATGCGTGGTGTAGTTTTTCTCGTGGACCTTTAACTGGCGAGAAGCATGTGCTATAACCTTCTGTCACTGCATCAGCACGCAACCTAAACCCTGACGCGAAGCGTCGCAGTATACCACGAAGTCGTCCGTGCCTTCGGGTAGAGATAAGATAGGCGCGTCGCAAAGCTTGTTTTTCAACAATTGAAATGCTTCTTCCTGTTTGTCTCCCCAATCAAACTTCTTGTCCTTTTGGGTAAGGGAGGTCAAAGGTTGAGCGATTTTCGGGAAACCCTTAATGAACCTTCGATAATAACCAGCCAAACCTAAGAACTGTCGAATCTCGGTTGGCGTCTTTGGAGTCTCCCAGTTCTTGATCGCCTCGATCTTTGCGGGATCCACATGAATTCCATCTCCATTAACCACATGACCAAGAAACTGGACTTCGCGTAACCAGAACTCGCATTTTGAGAACTTTGCGTACAACTTCTCCTTCTTAAGCAGCTCTAAGATGGCTCTTACATGATGCTCATGTTCTTCTTTTGTTTTTTAGTAGATCAGGATATCGTCAATGAATACAATTACAAACTTATCGAGGTACGGCTTACAAACTCGGTTCATCAAATCCATGAATACAGCCGGCGCGTTCGTCAGACCAAACGGCATAACCAGGAACTCGTAATGTCCATAACGAGTCCTGAAAGCAGTCTTGGGAATACTTTCCTCTTGTATCCTTAACTGGTGATAACCTGAACGCAGATCGATCTTTGAGTAAAAACTTGTACCTTATAACTGATCGAACAGGTCATCGATCCTAGGCAAAGGATATCTGTTCTTAATTGTCAGCTTGTTCAGCTCCCGATAGTCGATACACATGCGAAAACTACCATTCTTCTTCTTAACAAACAAAACTGGACCTCCCCAAGGCGAGAAGCTTGGCCTGATGAATCCCTTGTCTAACAACTCCTAAAGTTGCGTCGACAATTCTTGCATTTCCGAAGGCGCAAGTCGGTAAGGTGCCTTAGCTACAGGCGCGGCGCCTGGAACTAAGTCAATGCGAAATTCGACTTGTCTTGGCGGCAGCAATCCTGGAAAGTCTCTGGAAAGACTTCAGGATATTCCTTTACGACTGGAATGTCTTCTAGTTTCGGCTCAGAGGCTTCTTTATCCACGATGTGTGCCAAGAAAGCAACACATCCCTTCCGTAAACACTTTCTAGCTTTCAAGCAACTAATGATCCTCAAAGGCGTATCGCGCTTCTCTCCATGTACTACAATTGTTTCTCCATTCGCCATTGGAATGCGAACGGTCTTCTTGTGGCATACAATTTCGGCTCTGTTGCTTGATAACCAATCCATCCCTACTACCGCGTCGAAGCTTCCCAACTCGACTGGTAGTAGATCCAGTGTAAATTCGTGTACTCCCAGCTCTATTACGCAACCTCTGATGACTTCACTCGTTTCAACTAGCTTTCCATTAGCCAGTTCAATTGAGTATGGAATGCCTAACTTACTAGCAGTTAACCCGAGCATGTTCTTAAATTCTAACGATACAAAGCTATAGTCGGCACCAGTGTCAAACAGAACAGATGCAAAGCGTTGATTTATAGGGAACGTACCAGTTACAACATTCGGGTCCTGGTGTGCTTCCCTTGCTCCAATGTTGAATACCCTTCCACGAGCTTGATTTAGTTTTGGGCATTCACGCTTGAAGTGCCCGATGTCTCCGCAGTTAAAGCATCCCGGTCTTCGACCGTTACCATCTCCATTACCGCCTTGATTGTTGTTTTGATTGCGGTTACCATTTCCTACTTGATTTCCAAAATTTCCTCGATTACCATTTCCTCCGTTCCCTCCTTGTGGGCAGTTTCCATTCCTGTTACCTCCACGGTTGTTGTTTCCATATCCCCTTTGGCCACCACGGCCAGTACCAACCCAACAAGTGTCCTTTAAGTGACCAATCTTCCCACAAGTTTCACATTTTCTAGCACTGCACCGGCTAGCATGATGATACTAGCAAAATTCACATTTGGGCAGAGTGCCCATGTATCCTTTCCCTTTGTGTTCACTGCCAGTCTTTACTTCAGCTGGTGGGTTTGTATCCCTCTTCTTGCTGGCACTACCGGTACTCTTCTTAAAGTTGGAGAATTTCCTCTTGTTCTCCCCTGAGGATTCGACATGTGTCTCCTTTTTCTTTGGTTCAGAAACTGAAAACTTGTTCAATCGAATGGCTTCTTCGGTAAGCGCCACACTAAGATCAATGGCTTCAGTAATGGTTGCCGGTTTTGACGATGTAACCATGCTCATAATCTGAGGTGCTAATCCCCAGATGAAACGCTCCACGCGTTTGAATCCGGGCGTAACCATATAAGGTACCACATGGGACAAATCATGAAACCTCTGAACATACTCGGCGATCTTCGGGCCATCCATTTTAAGATTCCAAAATTCAGTTTCTAATTTCTGGATTTCCGCTCTGGAGCAGTATTTCTTTCTCATGAGCTCCTTCAGCTCGTTCCACGTCAATGCGTAAGCCGCTGCTTCTCCCAGGGTTTGGACCTGGAGATTCCACCACGAGAGCGCTCCATCAGTAAACAGCCTGGAAATGTAGGTAACTTGCTGCTCGGGTGTAACACCCATCAAATTTTACTTGAATTTAATAATAATTCACACCATTTTAGATAAAGATGTTTAGTTATAACATAAACTCCATAAGTAAGTTCAAAAGTGACAAAACCTTAGTCAACTAAGGTTTAAGTTTAAAAATTCTAAAGTTGTTTAATAATTTGTTTACATCCCATAAACCTAGTCTATTAAAGCTTTAAAATATTGCGGAAGCTTCAAAGGTCGTGTTCGGTTCTTCGATATTTACTTGACCGCCATCCGTAAGATCCACATCTTCACCTAGGGTCAAATCCACTAAAATATTAGTTTTGACATTAATATATAGTACATAAACGCAAGTTCCAACGACTAAATGTGAAAAATAAAATATAATTTTTCTGGGTCCACCGTAACTTACGGTGTCTACCGTAAGTTACGGTAGACACTGAGGGACTCTGGTCTGCCGTAATACAGAGGAATTCCATCGTAAGGCTTTTGGCCTCTACCGTAAGTTACGGTGGTACCGTAACTTACGGTAGCCTCTGCAAATATATGTTTTGAATGATTTGGTTGTCTTGCCCAAACCAATTCCTCATATCTTTCGTTATAACAAACCAACATACTAATTTCTTGCATTTTGATATGTCAATTATCAATCAATAACTAAAGACCATTCAATCATAATACGAAGCAATATCCATGCCTTAATTGATTATTTGACCCGTTTGGATCACCTACGGAATCCTCCAATATGGTGACTACCAATGAGATCTTATCAATCCTTGAACTATTATTCAATTTAGCGAACATCATCGCTTTAGATCAACATAACTTTTGTTATACGACTCAACTACACATATACTAGTTATCAAATTTAACCAATGTAACGGGTCAAGTTACATACCTTTAGTGCACACCCTTCAAACGCAAATCGCCACCGGCTTGTCCACTCGACGCTCCGGTATCCTTTCCTATGGAGTTAAATCACGATTTGTTTAGAACTCCATTTCAACCATATGTCGCATAATTTGTCCAATCATCACAATCATGCATTTAAACTTTAAATTTCAGTTTTGAGCCTTCTTTGGGGCATTTTTACAAACACTTAACGGGCAGAATTTTATATCATTCATGATTCAAGTTCATAGTTTGCTATTTAGCTAACTTATTCATCAATAAAACTTTCATATAACTTTTAAACATCATAATTTCAGAAATTGCTTTCTATGACCATATCACACTAGAACAATCCTTCTAAACCCTAGTGTTTACTAGTTTTCCACAAAACCCATGAATCACCTTCATGGTGTTCATGAGAATTTCAGGAATTAGCCATGATTTCACATGTTATTGTCTAGGTTTTTACTCCTAGACACTATATTATCCCTAATCAAACTAAATAACCAACATGCATTCAAAATTTTCAGAATTCCCAAATTCATGAGAATTTCAAGTAGGAGATTTTTAACAAATTTTACATACCTTATAACCCCCTTGCTATGAGGATCAATAATCTAAGCTCAGATTTCCTTTTTGATCAGATTTGGACCTTCAATTTGGTTGTTTTGTGAATGTTAGGGTTTTGGAGAGCTTTGGTCGCCCCCTTCCCTCCTGCCTGGTCGATCTCTCACACATCAGTGTGTTTGAGATTTTATTTCTTTTGTTTTATTAAAATTAGTTTCAATTTCGGCACATTAGGTCCCTTGTCTTTTATTTTTATTTTGTTTTTAACCCTAAACTACTCATAGGTCATTAACTAACTTGGTTAGGGTCATTTACTAGTCAGTTTATTTTACTAATTTATTTGCAACCAAATTGCAAATTTATAAATTTCACATTTTCGGGATGTTACAAGTCCACCCCCCTTAAAAGGGTTTCGTCCCCGAAACCAAAGTACGTACCGAATAGTGTAGGGTAGAGACGTCGTATCTCTTCTTCGGACTCCCATGTAATGTCCGAACCCTTTCTATGTTCCCATTTGATCTTCACTTGATCAATTTGTTTGTTTTGAAATTGCTTCTAGCATTCCATCACCACATTTCTTATCCTATAATCTCCCACTACAACTGTATTTATGGTGGGTTTAATGTGGTGATCTATATAAACCAAATTTTACCTCTCGAATCATTATTTTACGGCAAAAACTCAAATAGTGCCATTTGACTAATATAATACCTCTTTCAACTTCTATACTTATTCTAAGTATTTACCTAATCATAAAACTCGTTTCCAAACATCCTTTAAAGGTTGTTTGTTCGAATTAGCTAACAAGGGCATTTTGGTCCTTTTTAGTCTTTCAATTACGACAAGGTCTTTTGAGAGCATGTTTGACCCATAATTCTTCTTTTGAGTTATGATCTTGTTTGAAAAGTCATTATGCTTTTCGAAACGTCACGACCCTCTTTTAAAACATTCGGTTTACCCATTTAAGTAACCCATTGTCTATCTAAGACTTCATTTAATGCTCATTGAACCTTACGTTCTAAATGAGTAATTACTCTATTACACATACCTGGCTCGGGTCAATGTATTGACCTGTTTTAATGCCTTGCTATAATATTCGCTAAATAATAGCGATGCAAATATCATTTCTACATTTATTCCTGAAATCATATAACCCAACAAGAATCATTAGTCGCTATTATCAAAAGGTGGTATCTTCACCCTTTGACCTGTTTGGTCTAAATGACCGATTTTATTAGCGAGATGACATATATTTTCATCTCGACTATATGACTCGCTCCGATTTACATCGTGCGGTCGTTTTACTTATAATTCATTTCTTAACACTTTTCGGCCTATTAAGGCTTACTTCATAAGTGTCTTTTAAAACCAATAGTTATGGTCGACGCGTGACCAATTTACCGTTTTACTCTTATTGTTTGTTTTGGTTTACCCTATAAGGTAATCATTTAAAAGTTCATTTTCCATTTGTCATAAAATGATCGAATTACCGATTTAACTCCTTTTAAACCCTCCACATGGTTTCTTGTCATGCTCAACTATCTTGTTTCGTACGTCTACACGCCGAAACATCATACCTCAACTATGTATTTATCTTATTTGTAACTAATACGATAGAGAATATTTTAAAATATAAGACTAGTGTAAGCCATACTTACTTGACGCTAGTTTTATATTAACAAGCGCTCAACCTAGGTCACAGTGTTATTTAGGCTACAACTTGTTTTATTGCCTAAACTAATTGGTCACCATTTTACCTCATACCTCGTCGTTCGGGTATGCAATATTGCCGTCATCGGCCCTTGGCGTGCTTATACTTCCATATCTAGTCATTCACACTATAACGTGATTACATTCTATATTACTTTTGTGTCCGTGATAACATCACGCCATGTTTAGTTTTACCTTGACCTTTCATTCTTAAGAATCTTTCCTCCGATTGCATTATCTTACTGCTTTCGGCGTTAGACTTATATTCTTTAATACTAACTATTTTCTAATTTCTCTCTCGATATTCTTAGGTGTTAGAACATCGTTTCTTTACTAAAACTGAATTTTAGTTTAATGTTTTTTTTTTCTCTTTAACCATGTCGATTAATCATATCAAGGAATTGACGACGAGGATTATTCTTCGGAATTATCATTTTACGCGAGGAATCATAATTGGTTCTCCATGCTTTATATTATCGACCCGTAGGTTCCTTTACTTAGCCTTGTAGACTATTCTATTAGGTCTTCACCTTTTTAGGGTGAGACCCCCCCTAGTATGTTCCATTTGTATTTGCAACCCTATGGTCATTTTGTTCCCGTAGGCCTTTACATTGTTTATAATTTGGAGGTTATGGTGATCCCATGGATCATCTTCTGTTAGTTTGACCTTGACCGTAGTCTAAGGCTACACTCATTTTCTTTCGGATTATCTTTCCGACTCTATGACTTCTTATGTGTCCTTCGCGTCGGTTTATTTTACGCATGCCGTTATTTGGTTTATGCCTCTATTTCCTTTCAACCCGTTACTCGGGTTCTTGATCTTGATGTGTGTATATATATATATATATATATATATATATATATTTTAACACTCCGGTTTCATTGGTTTGCGTTTTCCCTTTCATACTCTTTTATAACTTATCCCATAGATTCAATAATATTTCACGCTTTCATTATCCAGGTCGCGCTTACTTGGGATATCAACTACTATACTTTATTCAATCCGTACACCACCTTTCTTTTGTCAGCGACCCTTAGGTCTGTTTCTTTTACAAATGTCCCGAAGGCCCATGTCTCAAGTCTTATTTTGGTAAACTACTGCTATTGTTATTCGGCCTTTAGAGTTTACTCGTTCTTATTCTAACGCTTTCATAATGTTTGTCTTACTAATTCCTTTTACATATTCACCCTCATCAAGGTGACTATCATTCTTCCTCAGGAGGAATTTATTAATAACATGTTACTTGGGTATCTACCCATACCCGAGCTTCTAAATCCAAATTTATTGGTATTTCATTATTTACAGCAACAAATAATACATATTGTCCATTTAGTTTCTTTTTCAAGGATATTCCTATCCAAATCTTAATCTCTTGATTTCGGACTTTAACCCATTGTTATAATAACAAAATCAATTCATTTCATGTTATTGTTTCATATCGTTGTATGGAATTTATTCACATCGTTTGTTGACATAAACGATGTTTCTATCTGTTTCATTTAGTTTGGCTTAGTCTATAACCATGTCCCTGTCATCTATTACTATTGTAAACTCCCAGGGTTCGGATGTTATTACACTCCTCCCTATTATGACGCTTATCTTTCATTACGTTCTCGGGTTCGAGTGTGCGCGCACCCCTTCCCAAGGCAATATTTATCATGATTATTTTTACCTCGATGCTCAACGTACAGTTTCAGTACCTCTTATAAACAATATAACTTTTATTATTACCTATTTTTATTTTTCAAAGCCTTGGTAATTTCGTTAACACTAATGTAGAATGTTAAATAATTCGATATAAAGCGAACGATTTATTTGCACTTGTAATAATTAAAAATTCATGCTGAAATTTAATTTGCAAGAGTATACCTGAAACGACATCAGGTTCAGCTTTAGCCTCTGTGGCTGTTATATAAAACAACTTTGTCCTTGATTTCTGGGCATCAGATTTTGTGTCGGTTGTGTCCTTGGTTCCAAGCCTCTCTGGACATTTAGACTTTTTATGTCTTGGCTTACCACATGTGCCCTTGTGAATTTTTCCACAAAATCTACACTGATGTAACACACTTTTTGTAACTCCCTTCTTGAGAGCTTTATTAGACTTGGACTTCTTTACGGATCTTAGATTCATATCCAACACCCTCCTTTCTTCTATTTCTTGTAGTATGCTGTCTTTTAATTCAGTCATCATATCGTTTACCACCGGCACGATTGTGGTTTGTAATCTATCAATATATTGTGATAGACTATTTTCTAGAACTTTTCCGACCTCCTCGGAAATCTTAGCTTTCATTTGTTCAGTCAATTGAGATGTCAAATCATCTCCGGTTACTCCAGACATTTCTTTAACTGAAACATCCATCACGATTTATCAATAATTATTTAATTCATTTCCATCTTATTATACAGAAGTTTATATCACTCTCATTCAATCATAGATAACGTGTTATTCCTTCTCGGTTTGGTCAAGTATATATCTTGCCTTACCTTTCTTACTTAGTGTATTTTCCCGGGTTCAAGTGTATTCATACACTCCTCCCATCTTTCCGTCATCTTGAAATTGAAATGTTTACACTAATTGTTAAACATTTCATTTATGACATATGCGTCATTCATTTTGATCTAGCCAAGTTCACCACTTGCTTAAACCATTTATGCTTAGTGCACTTTTCCGGGTTTAAGTGTGTAAACATGCACTTCCCGATTTCCTTTTTTTCTAGTATTCTAGTAAGTCTATTAAAGCAATTAATTCTTACCGGACAATCGATCAAGCTTGAACCGAACACTTTGTTGACAACCTTAAGCTCCGATTACCAACTTGTAACACCCATCAAATTTTACTTAAATTTAATAATAATTCACACCATTTTAGATAAAGATGTTTAGTTATAACATAAACTCCATAAGTAAGTTCAAAAGTGACAAAACCTTAGTCAACTAAGGTTTAAGTTTAAAACATTCTAAAGTTGTTTAATAATTTGTTTACATCCCATAAACCTAGTCTATTAAAGCTTTAAAATATTGCGGAAGCTTCAAAGGTCGTGTTCGGTTCGTCGATATTTGCTTGACCGCCATCCGTAAGATCCACATCTTCACCTAGGGTCAAAACCACTAAAATAATAGTTTTGACATTAATATATAGTACATAAACGCAAGTTCCAACGACTAAATGTGAAAAATAAAATATAATTTTTCTGGGTCCACCGTAACTTCCGGTGTCTACCGTAAGTTACGGTAGACACTGAGGGACTCTGGTCTGCCGTAATACAGAGGAAATCCATCGTAAGGCTTTTGGCCTCTACCGTAAGTTACGGTGGTACCGTAACTTACGGTAGCCTCTGCAAATATATGTTTTGAATGATTTGGTTGTCTTGCCCAAACCAATTCCTCATATCTTTCGTTCTAACAAACCAACATACTAATTTCTTGCATTTTGATATGTCAATTATCAATCAATAACTAAAGACCAATCAATCATAATACGAAGCAATATCCATGCCTTAATTGATTATTTGACCCGTTTGGATCACCTACGGAATCCTCCAATATGGTGACTACCAATGAGATCTTATCAATCCTTGAACTATTATTCAATTTAGCGAACATCATCGCTTTAGATCAACATAACTTTTGTTCTACGACTCAACTACACATATACTAGTTATCAAATTTAACCAATGTAACGGGTCAAGTTACATACCTTTAGTGCACACCCTTCAAACGCAAATCGCCACCGGCTTGTCCACTCGACGCTCCGGTATCCTTTCCTATGGAGTTAAATCACGATTTGTTTAGAACTCCATTTCAACCATATATCGCATAATTTGTCCAATCATCACAATCATGCATTTAAACTTTAAATTTCAGTTTTGAGCCTTCTTTGGGGCATTTTTACAAACACTTAACTGGCAGAATTTTATATCATTCATGATTCAAGTTCATAGTTTGCTATTTAGCTAACTTATTCATCAATAAAACTTTCATATAACTTTTAAACATCACAATTTCAGAAATTGCTTTCTATGACCATATCACACTAGAACAATCCTTCTAAACCCTAGTGTTTACTAGTTTTCCACAAAACCCATGAATCACCTTCATGGTGTTCATGAGAATTTCAGGAATTAGCCATGATTTCACATGTTATTGTCTAGGTTTTTACTCCTAGACACTATATCATCCCTAATCAAACTAAATAACCAACATGCATTCAAAATTTTCAGAATTCCCAAATTCATGAGAATTTCAAGTAGGAGATTTTTAACAAATTTTACATACCTTATAACCCCCTTGCTACGAGGATCAATAATCTAAGCTCAGATTTCCTTTTTGATCAGATTTGGACCTTCAATTTGGTTGTTTTGTGAATGTTAGGGTTTTGGAGAGCTTTGGTCACCCCCTTCCCTCCTGCCTGGTCGATCTCTCACACATCAGTGTGTTTGAGATTTTATTTCTTTTGTTTTATTAAAATTAGTTTCAATATAGGCACATTAGGTCCCTTGTCTTTTGTTTTTATTTTGTTTTTAACCCTAAACTACTCATAGGTCATTAACTAACTTGGTTAGGGTCATTTACTAGTCGATTTATTTTACTAATTTATTTGCAACCAAATTGCAAATTTTTAAATTTCACATTTTTGGGATGTTACATCGGGCGCGCATTTGCTCATTCGCAACACTGAGTCGGTCTTTTCTGTCCAGCGAATGTAAGCCACTACACCCCCGGTGCCATCAAAGTTTAGCGGCTTACAGTCTAGAAATTGCTTAAAAGTACAGCCTGTATAAGCAATGTTATTCACAGGGAATATTAGCAATTGTACATGAAACGTCCAAATGCAGTGTAATGTGTCTTGAGTGGCTTAACATTACCATTTGGTGGGTTGTTGTTATTGTTTGAGGTATTCCTGCTTGTTTCGGCGCGCGAGGCCTCGTAGTCTGCTATTGCCTTCAAAATACGTTCCTGTAATTCTGCCTCAGTAGTAGGCAGACGGTTTTCCCTCCGTGGTGGCATCTTCTATAAGAAGATTGTATCGGTCAAGTCATATTATATATATAAGGAGTACGTAACATGCGCATGTAATAACATCCATCAATCTCATAACACATAACATCCCATGTTATAATATACAACAAATAATTCAACAATGCATGTAGTGAGAACGTTGCCATTGAGCTTTCATTTAATCATGACCACAATATAGTTTTTACATGTTTCACAGTACATCATACATCAAAATATGATCATCGGGTTACATCACCCCAAAATACAAGTCAGTCTACACAAATCATATACAAAAACGTGGTCTTCCAAAAGTCTTCATATGTTGGCCCAATTGCGACTTTCTCACCAAAACAATCTACCAACACCAAACCAAAAATATAGCTACGCTTATGGCATAGGAGGAGGAAGAAAAGAGAAAAGCAAACGGCGCATGTGCACCCAATCCTCCTAGAGTGCGTGGATGACGCGCAACAGATAAGCGATCTGTTGCTCTGGAGTAAGAAAGCGGACGTCAGAGTTGGGAGGTAGTGGCAGAGGAGCCGGTGGTGTAGAAAATAGAGACTGACAATGGCACGGGGGAGGACGTGGAATCCTCTCCAACTCATGAACTCTCCGGCTCAGTGCCTCCTGCTGTAACTGTAGGGAGATGAGTATATCCTCCGTGGAATATCTGACATGGAAAGGGTGATAAGGGTCTGATAACGGCATAACATTGGGCGATGACCACAAAAATGGCTTGCCTGAGGGTGCCGACGAAGGAAAAGCCACGTGTGCAGCAGGTGCAACCGGTGATGTAGTATGAGGAAGCTGAGACATGACTGGTATAGCTGACATCATGGGTGGAACAAAAGCAGGACGAGGAATCTGCGGCATAAACTGGCCGTCTCTTGACATAAAAGGTATGTGACCAAAAGGCTGTCTCGAAGAACCCTCCCCAGGACGAGGTGGAGGAATGTCCTGGAGAAAAGTGATAGGAAGGTCGGTGCGATGGACATCCGAAATGCATGGGTGGAACAATGGAACATCAACAGGTGCGGAAACAGGTGCCACAGGAGGAGTGACTGGTAGCACAAACGGAGGGTAGTCATCATCATCCTTGATCCACCCATTATGGGTGTCAGCATAACGAGGATCGATGTGAGTGGCAAAAGGTGCACGGTCAGCATACACAGGGGCCGAAACAGGTAATATTGGTGCAATAACGGGAATATCAACAATGGGTGGTGCAATGGCGGTTGTATCCACAACAGGCGGTGCAACGACTGGAGCATCATCAAGAACATGGTCGTGCACAGGTACATGGTCATGAGCAACAACAGGCTCTCGTGCCATGACAGGCTCAGGGTCGGCAAAGGCCATATCAAAGTCGGCAGGTACATCAAGAAGATGATCAATAGGAACCACTGGTGCCTCCAAGGGCTGGTTATCAGGAATAAACTCGATCTCATGACCGGGGTCAAAATCAGGAGGAAAAACTGGATCAAACTCGTCCTCGAACACAGGATCAAACTCAAACTCATGGGGTGAACTAGGTACAACTGACATAGCTGTATCGGAGTCGGAGTCAGTAGGATATCGACGCAATCCGACAGCGTGCAAAGTGAAAGAGGATACTGACTCAAAAGAATCAGTACCAGACTGATCAGCTAGAATTTCCTCAGCGGGAGCCTCAACAGGCGGTAAAACAACAACATCCACAACCGGAACCTCAACCAAAGGAATGGCGACATCATCAGTGTAGGATCGTTTTGTGACCCAAACGAGTCGTTCAGAAGAGTTCTTATCTACAAGAAAGGCGGAAACAGGTGTATAGACTTGGAAACAGCTTGATTCACACTTTAAACGTCTTGTATATTGATTTAACACTGTTTACAATCACTAGATAGACCGGCAGCACCTCGGTATATCAATCTAATTCCGTTACAAATGACTAGACATGAAGCCTATATATAGTGGAGGTGATTCCGCTTGAAAGTGACACTGACACTTTCAAGCAGAATTAGAAATGTTAATTTCCCTTGAAAGTGACACTGACACTTTCAAGCGGAATTACAATGTAAATTTCCCTTGAAAATGGCAGTGGCTGTTTCAAGCGAAATTACCCACTTTAACACAAACCCTAGTTTCTCGTACAATGTGCCCTGATCTAACAATTCTAATACAAGACTCGATACAAGACGAAGTTGACAGACGTATGCACCAACAGACTCCCCCTCGGATGTTGACGAGTCTTAAGTGTCGAGTCTTCACAATCTTCAGTCTTTATCAGTCTTCGGGCTTCTTCCAAAATGTCTAACAATTGTAAGCATCCATCAAATCTCTATCTCTTCTTCTCTCTCATCCTGGCACTCAATCATTCAAACTCCCCCTCGAATGATGATTTAACAATCTCTTGCAATTTCCAGGATCATCTGGCTCATATTCTTCTCTCATGTTTACAGGTTCAGGAATCGCAACCTGGCTCTCTCATAGCCATAACCTGCATAAACTCTACCTCACAATAAATTTCACAAATTTATAATTTGACAAATTTAACCTTTGTTAACCACTTGTAAAAACTAACTCAAATCATCATTTTTTCACTTGTATACTTCAATTTGTCACTCTCTGAATAATCAATAATAGCTTTTTCAATCCCACGTTCATTCTTAGGTTTCTCATAATCTTTCAACAATGAACACCATGCATCAAATTTGTAAGCTTGCACCCAGTTCTCGAATCGATTTTTCCATCCTTGAAAATCTTCAATGTACATGAGCTTTGGCGGTTTCTGATAAGTTCCTGTCTCATTCTCATTGTACACAGTTTCAGCAGCAGTAACTGGAGCAACGGGTGTCGCGAACGCATTATAAAATTCTTCAGTCATGTTTCGGGAAATTTTTCACAAAAATACAAGTTCAAGCGAAATACCACAATCAAACTAAATCACCCTGAAGCGAAATTAGACTTGAAGCGAAATTAACCCTCAAGCAAAACTACAATTGAAGCGGAATCACCCCTGAAGCGAAATCAACTAATTTCGCTTGAAACAACTCAAGCGGAATGACGCCCTGAAGCAAAATCAGGTTTATTTTCAAGCGAAATAACGAACTCAAGCGAAATAAGGTCAAATTTTCAAGCGGAAACACGTTTTCAAGCGGAATCAATCTGCTAATTTCGCTTGAAATGCTGCTGACATCATCATATTCGATCTGTTTTCAAGCGAAATTAAGAATTTGATCAAGTTTTAAGCTGATTTTAGGTTCAAAACTGTCAAGGATTAGTTAAAACACTGTTACGCACTTAATATGTGAAATTCAAGACTTTTTAACCATGAAAACTAGTTCAATTTCAAAAAGAAGGTGTAGAAGTCAGAAAATAAGGCTGTTTTGGCAAGAACTCTTCATCCTGACCTCTGATACCACTTGTAGGATCGTTTTGTGACAAACGAGTCGTTCAGAAGAGTTCTTATCTATATGAAAGGCGGAAACAGACGTATAGACTTGGAAACAGCTTGATTCACACTTTAAACGTCTTGTATATTGATTTAACACTGTTTACAATCACTAGATAGACCGACAGCACCTCGGTATATCAATCTAATTCCGTTACAAATGACTAGACATGAAGCCTATATATAGTGGAGGTGATTCCGCTTGAAAGTGACACTGACACTTTCAAGCGGAATTAGAAATGTTAATTTCCCTTGAAAGTGACACTGACACTTTCAAGCGGAATTACAATGTAAATTTCCCTTGAAAATGGCAGTGGCTGTTTCAAGCGAAATTACCCACTTTAACACAAACCCTAGTTTCTCGTACAATGTGCCCTGATCTAACAATTCTAATACAAGACTCGATACAAGACGAAGTCGACAGACGTATGCACCAACAATCAGCAATCGGGGCCCCACCCTCATGGTCGTCCTCAGGGGGACCCTCGTCAAAAAGGTCGATGTCGTCATCAGACACAACATCGAGTGGCAAATCCTCTACGGGAAATGCGGCAAGTGGAACGGGAGCAGGGATTGGAACGAGGGGTAGATCCCCATCAGGAATACCATCAGCGAGCTGATCATCGTCACCGAAATCCGGCAGCGCGAACGGCTGGAAATCGTCGTCGTCACTACTATCCGTATCAGATGTAAAGACCTCCGGATCGGTGTGCATCGGGTCATCTGAATCTACTGCCACAGGGTCAAAAACTCCACTCGACGAAGACATAGTGTCTGTAATAACACAACCACAACATAGGCACATATATGAATAATATATAAGTCACAACAATATAAGCAAGTAATTATCCTAGTCTTCCCCAGACTATCCCACCCAGTCCCTTAAACTAACTCCTTGGTCTCTAAGACCAACTCCCTGGTCTCTAAGACCAACCTCCCAGTCTCTAAGACTAAACCTCCCCAATCTCTAAGATTGAACCCCTCAGTCTCTAAGACTGAACCTCCCCAGCCTCTAAGGCTGAACTCCCTCAGTCTCTAAGATTGAACATAATTATTGAAATACGTATTTGTGCCTTTTCGTTTGTAAAAACATTTGTGCCCCAGATCTGGACGTTTAGTGTATGCAATGTAAAAAAAATTGTTTTCGTGAGAGCCCTAGTGATCATAGTCTAGACTCGAGAAAGAACCCTAGTTCGCTATGATCGAGGCTCTGATACCAAGCTGTCACACCCTGGCTTTTGCGGAAGCGTGGTTTATTTGGTGTGACTTCTTAATTCCATAGCAACAGTCATAACAATGCTATATGAAAATAAAACACCAGATGTTCATCCATTCATTAAGTTCAGTAACACCATAACATCAATGTTTGAAAATGTCGACACTTAAGATAAGTTACAAACCATAATTGTTTTAAACATGTTCATAGGACACCACAAAAGACTCTAAATAAACTGCGGTTTGGAGACATGTGACCCGTCCAGGAAAGGGTTACACCTCCCAAACCCTACGACCCTGGATGACATCTTTATTAGTACGCAGCTTGACCCACATGCAGACACTTGCCAAATCCGATCAGTTCCCTGAAATACATGTAGTTTGAAAAATCAACAAAAGTTGAGCGAGTTCATGTATAAGTGAGTATGTGTAAACCTTTTAAATATGTTTGTACGAAAATCCCTGGTATGTAGCAATTAAGGAAAGAGAGATCACCAATGGGTTGCAAAGCCACTGGTATGTGTGAAATGGTCCGGGAAAACTCAAACCTAGCGGAGTTGCACCGGGCTTCCGGCTGTAAGACACAGTCACCTCTATGGGCCTCCCCGGCCTCATGGGTGTGGGCTCGCTACACCCAAATAGATCTATCACTCATGTCCCTCGGTCCTACTACGATGATTAATGGCTTTAAGTGTCGCGCCCACCACTCACATGATCTAAGTAGTATGCCCTCCTTAAGCTAACCATACCATGTATAAAAATGTCCGTAATAATAGCAACATGTATTTCACCCCCGAAGTTGTAAAACTGAAAACAGTTAAGAGAAAAGGGGGACATGAACTCACAGTAGTGCGTCTCCTGAATCGTATCATCAACTCAAACTTGGTCCGCTACACGACAACCTACAACGTACTAATGTCTATTAGATGATCGGGCCGTGCCTTGCCTTTGTATTTCGGGTTTGAGTTACGTTACTTTGTTATTGTTCCAAGTCATAACTTCTTGTTAAAATAATAATAATTATTTTAACTTAAGTTTTATATTTTAGGATTTCGGAATAATAGTTAGGCAACTATTTCGTGTTCATACTTCTCAAGTATTTTATATGTGTATTTCCTTCCTAATGATGGGGGTATTTATACATGTATTTTGGTGGTTCCGAAAATAATATATTTTTAAATTCCACTTAGAAAAATATATTTAACACATTTGTCGAAAATAATGTATTCCCAAAATATATATACTTTTCCCAAAAATAATATATTTTCATTCTTTGTGTCCAAATAATATTTACCCAAAATATATTCGTAAAAGTATTTCCGAAATTATAAAACGTGATGGCATTTTGCTATGTTACATTATTTTGCCCTAAATAATATAACTAGTTCACAAAATAACAAATAATCACACAAGCGTTTTAGTATAAAAATATATATTCAAAATATATATCTATCCATTTTTATTTAAGAAAATCAACCTCCGACACTTGTATTTTGTTACAAAAATTATGGCGAAGTTTATATTCGAAACACAAGTTATAAAATATACTTGTAACCCTTGCTTGGAAAAATATTTTCTAAGTGTTGGAATTTTTAGAAAATTTCGCCAGAGTTTCCTTTGTAAACGGAGGTGTCCATGCTAATAAGCATATCATTTTCTTTTCAAATTCAATCAACAATCATCAACAATTATCCTTTAAACAACTTTACATCACTGAGAATAAAAACCATACGCGTTACATATTAATCATGAACTTGATATATCCCGAAAACGCGTAGTAACTTGGTAAAGCTTTTAGTGGACTTAGTTACCTTCCAAAGTGTAATTATTTCTTTAAAAACCATTCTCTTACAAAAGTTTAGTGTTTACAACTTGTAAACAACTTTTACAAAATTTAACCTTTTTGAACTCTTCTTGTAAATAAAATGTTTTTACACTTGTTTTAGTTCAAAAATAGTGTAAGTGTATGTAATAGTCATGATTTTCCAAAAACCGCTTCTCTAACTTGGTTTATTTACAAAAATCTTTTGTAACTCTTGGATTTACAAGATCATCAATTCCCTTGTTTAATTATATTTCATGAAAAAAAAAATCATTTATCAAGTTCATAATTAAACTAGAAGGTGGTTATTTTATGTAACACATAACCACTTCCTATTCTTGTTAAATCATATTTCTAAATATTATTTAACAAGATCCATATGGTGATTAATATCACACAATCAAGAATCATCATAAATTTAACAACATGTTCACTACAATATTCTTTTAACAACATTTCACCTTACAAGTAAACTTTTATGTAAAGCTTCATGTTCATATTTTTAGTTCTTGTTCTTTAGTGTTTTGAACATACTTAACATACTACATCTTTTGATCATAAAAACAAGATGAACAAGAGTGTAAGAAGGACTTACTACTAGCACAAAGCTAGGGATGATTCTAGTGAAGAAGATGATAAATGATGATGAAAAAGCAAGAACAAATTCATTTGAAGCTCCACAAGTTGCAACTTCCTTGAATCACCTTTTAAGCTTGAATGGGACTTGAAATTTGATGAAGATGGTGGATTTATGGTGGTGATGGGGGCGGCACAAGTGAGCCGAGAGGATGAGGGTGGGGAGTGAAGGTGAGAGTGTGATGATGAGAAGTATGGTGGTGATCTTCAAGACCATTCTTATAAGATTGTTTCCATATGTTTTAGCAACCCCAACAAGCAACCAATCCATTATTAAATTAGAGTATAATCTAGAGCAAGATATGAGGCATGGTGTAAATTTTGGGGTGGGTCCATATGGGACCGAATTTGGTTAGGGGGGGGGGGGGGTTGGTTGTAAGTTTTTGTTAAAAGTTGGTAATGGTAAGTTAGATTTCAAGTATAAACTTCCATATGCTAGTTAGTTGCTTTTTAGTGGGTGTTAGGGTATTCGGGGATCAAGACTAGTCAAGAAATAATTAAACAATGTGTTTGACAAAATTTTGGTGTCCCGGGTAATGTCCGGTTGTTCGGTTGGATACCGTTCCGTTAAAGTGTTTAATTACTCCGTAAAGCGTCTTATATATATATTTTTGTAACACAATTCATTCCCGGCACTTAGGAAAGCATACAGGACCATTCTGCCATATTTTTGCACCCTACTAGCATGTTACAATGCTGAATTTTATTAATAAATGCAGAATTCTGCACTTAAAGTGTGTTTTAGGCACTTCCCGGCACTTTAACTATCACCCAGTGACGCAGTTTTATGGTCCTTACTTCCCTATACTCCGTACTAGTTAATATCCTGTCCCTGGCTCATACTGGCCTCAAAAACATTGTCTGTCTATGTGCTGGTATTGTTAGCATGTTTCTGAATCATCCGTTCAGTGCGCTAACTGTGCTTTGTGCATCAAGTATGTCACTAATGTTTGTGTGTAATAAATGGAGTGACAGTATGAGATATGATTCATATGTATGTATGATACAAAAATCATAAAGCAGTTTAAATTGTCAGTTGCAATCAAGCACAGTCATTAAGCATATAATTAAAATTAATTAATTGTACGGTACCCGTAATTGTGAGGATTGTCACAGAAAAACCTCTTCGTTGAATACGGGCTCATCGACAAAATAATCTCTCATAAGGTTTTCGTGACATTTCACTCGATCTCGACGGACAAATTTCCTTTTTCTAGAAGTGCCCGTGTCTTCCAGTTCAGCGGTTTCGTTAATAAGATTTTGAAAAAAAATTAAACTACTATCGTTCGAGGAAGAATCATCGTCTTCACTAATATCAATTGAAAGGAATAGCGGTGGTATATCATCCATTGGAAAAATAGAAGAAGTGAATTTAAAAAAAAATAGAGTTGGATGGAGAAGAAAATGGTGAAAAATGATGTTGAATGGTATTGTTTTTATAAGGAAAAGTTGTATTTTTTTTTTTTTTTTTTTTTATAAAACAGCTAGTTAACGGTCAAATTTCATTAATCTTTCCACTCAGTCACATCGGTGACTATACCTCGATTTCCCTCACCGAACACCCACTCACCGATGGTCTTCATCACCACGGTGTGGTCACTGATTGGTGACTCCCATGGGCGGACCCACGTTAACCGGAACGGGGTCTCCGGACCCCAATCTTTTTTAAAAAAATAGTAGAAGCGGTATATAAAATTTTCTATGGACCCCATAAAATAACTTAGTTGGACCCCATAACAATGAGAGTGAGCTTGGTGCAGTGGTAAAACCCCTTGTTTATACGCAAAAGGTCCCAGGTTCGATACCTGCTTGTCATGTTTTTTTGTGTTTTTTTAAAACCTGATTTTAAATTAATCACTCTATTTTTTTTTCTGTTTCAATTTTTTCTCACCTATATTTAGTTGAATGTGTAGTAAATGAAACTTGTAATTTAGTTATGGTATTGTTTTCTATTATGTTTCTCGACCCGACCCAAACAACGACCGATCCAAAAAATTTAAACACCGGAAAAATGGGACCCCATTGTCCAAAAATCCTGGGACCGCCACTGGTGACTCCCCATCCCCGATGAAGTCCCTGCAAACCATACCATCCAAAAAATTTGAACACCGGAAAAATGGGACCCCATTGTCCAAAAATCCTAGGTCCGCCACTGGTGACTCCCCATCCCCGATGAAGTCCCTGCAAACTATACCGCCTACCCTTATATGTAGGGGGCGTTTTGTATCTTGTTTCATATTCAAGGGTAATAACTTCAATACTAAGAAAACCTCAAGGTTAAAAACATCACGTTCAAACATTTCACCTTACAGTTTGAACCCTTCCTTGATGATTATAACCAAAACTCGAAGCAACTGATCAGCGGCGAAATCATCGATGGAAACAGACGCTCAAAAGTACGTGTGGGACGGTGCAATTCCGCTGCAAATTCACCTTCACGACTCCGAAGTCACCACTCTTCCGCCGCCCTCACCTGCGCTGGTACTCTATGCATTTAATCTCTTCTATGCGTATACAACCTAATGATATTTGTGTTAGTTTAGTGGTCGTAGTTGTAGATCAATGTTGCTGAACACTTTTTTGTTTGTTTGTTTGTTTGTGCCCTAAAATAGGAGCTAGGGTTTATATTTGAATAATAACTGGCTTGATGTTCTTAACCTAAGTGTGGATCTAGTTTTGGATTGATTGGTATGTTGGTGAGATACATTGCTGATTGCTCCGTGTTGATAGTTGAAGCGAAAGAAAATGTATGCAAAAGGTTTGCTGATGAATTTAAACGTATTAATGTAGATGACCAAGGTTTTAGGAGTGGTATAAGGACCTCATCAGGGGCGGCTCATCATGTTTTAGGGCCTAAGCCGAGTAATGAGTCAGTCGTTGACAAAAGAATTGAAATATGTAAGAAGCAACAATGAATCTGCAAACAGGATGGATTATGTGAGATCTTAGGTTGTTGTAGGCAATGGGACTTGGTGAATTAAGATCACTGGTCATGCATAACTACAGTCTACAACTAGTTACAGATCTTAACAAACGCTCACTGTCTTCAGCAAACACACTGCGGTGAACAGATCTATCTCATCCATTGTTTTTACAAAAAGGTGAATGTCGCGTACAAGAACGAACCCGAAACCCTAGTCACGTTGGGGGCCTAAAGCAAGGTTCTTTCTTCTAACAAAGAAGACCTGGCACTGGACCTCATGAAGATGACGCATTTCTGATAAGGAGATCCGGTTGGGGAAATGTGGGATGCGATATGCAACCGGAATAGGATCTGCTTCAGTTTATGTTCTGATTAGGGAATTTCATTCAACCTTTAAACATCATAACATTAAGAATTAGACTTCAACTATAGATGGAGCCTGAAATTTTAACTCTCAACGGATTTATGTGATTTTTTTGGTTCAAGTTATTAGAAGGGTGTTGTCGTTAAGCATCTTATTGCTATATCTAAAAATAAATCTGATTAATACTAAATTCTTATGTTTCTGTAAGTACAGATCCTAGCTCCACGAATAGGGTACCTACCTCTATTATCTTCACAACTCAAGCCATTCTTCAGTGATGCACTTCCTCCTGGAGTAGACACTATCTGGTTTGAGTACAAAGGACTGCCTCTTAAATGGTATGTTGTTTTCTTTATATTGATGTATAATCATGTTATATGCTATTGATAAGTTTCCTTTCTCCCTCTTTCTTAAATTTAACTTGTGTTGAAACTTCTAATAAGAAAATTAGTAAATTACACTTCATATACCATGAATGTTGTGACCTTTTTATATGGACACTCTAGCAAACTGCAACACTTTTCTAAAAGTTGGCTTCTCATAATTCATCTATTTAGCATTACCCATTATCATCGTTAAAATGAGTTAGTGGTTTTGGGTTTTAATTTGAATGTATAATAAATAATCAAACAATTTGTGTACATTATGTATCAAATCAAAATCACCCTTTTTTGGGTTGTGACAGGTATATGGGCGACCAGTAGCATATTGTATGAAAATATGCAACAACATTATACAATTTCTTTAGTTTTGATTTTAGAATAAAAACATTTTTATTTTCAAGAGTGAGCAAAATTAATGAAACAAAGCCTTAAAAGACGGTAAGGCAGTTGGATTACCTCAAATCTACAAAGTTTAGCTTATTATCTGACATAATGCTGGACATTTCAGGTACATACCAACAGGTGTCCTTTTTGATCTTCTTTGTGCTGAACCAGAAAGACCTTGGAATTTGACGGTATATATCTTGTGCTTTTGATCCTTACATCTTTCTGATTTTAAATGACGGTATTTATCTTTTTTTACTAGTCTGAACCTATATCAAATGTACCTTACGAAGTTTAGTTCTGATCATTGTTAGGATAAGCAGCAGTTATGTTATTACTATCTGTGAGTTGTGACAAATAATATTAGTTTAGTTCTATCACACACAGGCATATTGTAATTCCATATTGGGTGGAGTGGTGGACACGAATATGTTTATTGTTGAGTTAGATTTTTAACGGCAACGTATATGCAGGTTAATCTCATCCACGTTTTTACCTTTGCAGGTACATTTCAGAGGATACCCTGGACATATTTTAATTCCTTGTGACGGAGAAGATAGTGTGAAATGGAGTTATATAAATTCATTAAAAGAGGTTTGCGAATGTTTATTTAGCATATGCTTATTATACTTTCTAATAAAATTATTTATAACTATACACGCGTGACCACTTTATTTTATTCAGGCCGCATATATAATTCATGGAAGCAGCAAGAATGTTATGAACATGTCTCATCCTGATCAAGTTGAGCTGTGGCTTTCTGTTATGAATGGTATGCTATCAAATGATTTGGAATCGTGTATTATATTTTATTTGTCTCTTTAGATATTTTGTGTTTTTTTTTTCATGGTATCATGCATGTTTACAGGTAAACTTGAGACATACAATCGTATTTCATCTAAGCTCAAACTTGGAATAATTGGAGACGAATTTTCTGGAAAACCGAACCCATCTCCTTTGAAAGGTCAGCAGAGTGTTAATGAGACAGAGGCAACTGCAGCACTGAAAGCAAGTATGTCCATGTTCCCTAATGTTTTAAGAATATGTGTAGTTTGTTCTTTAAATGTTTTCACCGCAACAGCTTTTCTTATTTCGTGCCGTGTTATTAGGTAGAGTCCCTGTTCGCTTGTATCTCTGGATTGTCGATAAAGATTTTGACGATTTAGAAGAAGCACCAAATTTTGATACGTGGGACCAAGTTTCTTACATAAACCGGCCTGTTGAATTTTACACAGAAGGTATATTAATTTTGACTGCTTTACTAACTCCCTGTTTGCTGACGAAGTAGTGTAATTAATTTTAAAAGACAAAAAGGTGTTAAACCTAGGGGTGTGAATCTTTGACGTGACATGAAATTCATGGGTTTGGATTTAGTCTAAATGGGTTCGAGTAAGTTTCAGGTTGAACCCGTGAATACATAAACGGGCCGTGTGTTGGTTGAGCCGTTTAACTATTTCATTTTAAATTTATTTAAAACTTGTGTATTATGTCATAACTTAAACTTATTGGGTATTTTATGCCACAATTAATAAGATAAAGAGAGAAATGAGAATCGAGTATATAGATTAAAATTAGTTGTTATATACGCGTTTGTTTTATTCTTTTTTGTTGTAAATTTGTAATTTTAGAGTACTAATGTGCAAAAAATAATTAAGTAAAAAAACCTGGTTTAAATGGGCTGTGTGTGTGTCAACCCGCGAATATGCGTGTTGTGTCAATGTTCTTGTGCCTGACACAATTTTTTGGTTTGTGTTGGGTTTGACCTGTCAACACGCAAACATTACCCATTTGACACCCGTCGAATCATACTGGCCCGACCGGTATTAATTAGGTACAAAAATGACCTACTACAACTGGAGCTCATTATGACCCATCTAATTTGCAGGAAAGTATTTCACTTTGCTTGATGCAGTAAAATCAATTCTGCCAGAATTTTATCCGGGTTCGTTAAACACAACAAAAGCTGAAAGCAAGGACGAGCCAGGAATTGAACCCAAAAACGAAAGTCATCCTGTCATAAAACTGCTTCGAATTCAAGGCATTGAACCTAAAATGGAAATTCCATTTTCTTGGGTGGTCAACAACTTGATGAACCCTGATTACTTCCTTCATATCTGCCTCTACATCAAGGCTCCCAAACCGATTGGTACATGACGCGTGTTTGTCTTTATGTACACTGCCCACCGTTCTCGAGTATATACGGTTCGTCAACTGAAAAGTATGCATCAAACTGTACAGAATAGTAACATGTCTGTTGGGTAAATTATTACCATTTTACTCATTTAGTGAAAAAAGGTTGTATTTTTTTTTTTTTTTTATAATCTGTTGTGGTTGGGAACTATTGGATTCTGGTTAAAAATGAAATGAATGAAAGTATAAATATCGGGCTGGGGATAAGAACTTAATTTGTTGGCTAATAACACGGGCCAATTCTACTGGTTTTGATGAGATTTATGGGCCAAACACTTTAGGCTGAAAGTTTTGAAAAAAGATGAACAAAACTGGCGGGGTTGGTTGGGTCTGCCGAACTGTTTGATTTTGTTCATCCCTTTTTCAAAATTTTTACTGCAAAACCGCTGGTTTTTGCAGTTTTACGGATCGCTTTTGATTTTAGAAAGCTAAATTTTGTATTACCTTTTTACGAAATTATTAGGATTGTTCATTATGTATGCACAATGTATATTCCTAAAATGAAATGAACAATAAATGTTACGTCGAGTTCGGTTTACACGACTGGTTCCAAGATCGACCGGTATATTATTTCAAATCGCCCAACTTGCTCTGTTTGGGTGGTTTAGTCGGTTCCGGCTATTTATGAATGCCCCTAAGCCCAAGTAGGTAACTATGGTTAAAAAACGCCAACCAAACCTCTTACGTCGAAAAAAAAAAAAAAAACGATTTGCTATGGCGATTGGCCTATTCTCTTTTTTTTTTCGAGGATAGTAATGCTTCATGAGTTACTAGGTGTGCCTTTTTCATTCTTGCAGTGTTTTTTCATGTGTTATAAATCGACTTTAAATGCTTACTTTGTTGTATATATAATATAATCTAACTTATAATAAAAGACTACAAATAATGTCACATGGCATTCTCTCCTTCAATCCTCATAATTCATTTATTTATAATTTTTTTTTAATTTTAATAAACTATATATTGATATTATTTATTCTTATCATTATCTGTATTCTAATAATATTTTATTAACTTACCAATAATATTATTCTGTAGAGACTAAACATATTATATTTTTAAAGCTTTTTAAAATTCTAATTTTGATGTTAATTAACTATTACGTAATTTTTTTAACTTAACAATATTGGCTTAGAAATAAGACTATGAGTATATGTAATATAATATATTAAGATGTTAGAAATAAGACTATGATTATATGTGATATATTAAGGTGTAAAGAATGTATTTCGTTATGTAGTATATTTTCTTAAGTATTACATGTTAGATTTTAGAATGTCGTATAATATTAGCTAATTATGTATTATTAATTTTTACTATAGTAAATTAATATTAACTATAAGGTTAATTCTAATATAATAAATTTAATATTTATTATTTTGTTTTTTTTATATTAATATTTTGATTCACCGACAAGTATCGGTATATTCTTATTAATAGTTGTTGTACGAATTTAATTAATAATCGTTATCTAATATCGGTATATTCAAGAGATAAAGTAATTCGTATATTTTTATCTCTGTATCGTATAGTATAATTTATTAACCCAAGTATCATGGTATATCGATTTCTTTTGAGGGAGAGGAGGTTTATTTAGAATTATTTTTTTGAGGTAGCATGAGAAATTATCACATCGCATTTTGGTGAAATCTTTTATTATAAGAGAATGCCATGTGACATGAAATAGATTCTTTTAGGAATATTGGATTTTAATAATCCGAGCTATTCGTCGTTGGCCGCCAACAGTATCAACTTAAAAAATAACCACTGGCAGTCCCAACTATCGACATATTGGCCACCAATGAACCCTAACTAACAGAACCTAAACGCCGTTAGTCTCTGGTCGTCGGAAAACCATTTTTGGCCTAAAAAAATGTTTCTAAAGGTCCGATTTAAGGTTACAAAGTGGTTTGGCACGAAAATGTTGAGTTTTCCGGCCAAAAAGTTGAGTTTTCCGGCCAAAAATGATGTTTTCCGGCAACTTCAATAATTGGGGCTTTTAGTAGAAAAAGGTCCCTAAAGGTCCGTAATAGGGTTATAAAGAGGTTTAGGTCGAAAATGTTGAGTTTTCCGGCCAAAAATGAGTTTTCCGGCCAAAAACGTTTTTCCGGCGACCGAAGACTAACGTCGTTAGGGTCTTGTTAGTTAGGGTCCATTGGTGGCCAATATGTTAATAGTTGGGACTGCCAGTGGTTATTTTTGAAGTTAGGACTGTCAACGGCCAACGACAAATAGTTGAGATTATTAAAATCCAATATTCCATTCTTTTATTAGTATTAGATTAGATTTATATGTTATTATATGTATTAATAATATAAAATATATTAGATATTAAAGTATTAAACTAATATATTATTATTAGTCAATAATATTATTCCTAAATTAATATAGAGAATAACACGTGACATTAATATATTATTAATACGGTTTTTATTGGTATTTTCTTTTTTACTTAATCCGTGTAACACACGGGGTGAAAAACCTAGTAATAAATGTATTTATATTGTATTAATTAAATCCAAAACTCTTTACAATCTAAAATGTTCATATTTTTGGCCTCAAAAGTCATAGTACTGTCGATAGTTTATAAGTATGACTTTGTAAATTGAGTATACAACTGGTGTCTCTGTTTTTTATGCGATTGTAATTTGTGCCGGCAATTATGAGTTATGACGTCAGCAATTAAACTTTTTTGGCATGAAACAACTTGTAAGTGGCAAAACCTATGATTTTCTTGTTGGGGTGAACACAATGTGTTCCATTGTCACATCTATAAAAGCAGTAACCTTATTATTCTCACTCACCATCATTAAAAAATACACACACAAACCACACTCATAAAAATGGGAAAGGATGATGTTAAGCTTTTGACCATGTGGGCTAGCCCATTTTGCATGAGGGTGAAGGTTGCTTTGGCTGAGAAAGAAATTGCTTATGAAGAGATTCAAGAGAATGATTTGCTAACTTGTAAGAGTGATTTGTTGCTTAAATCCAACCCGGTCCACAAGCAAGTGCCTGTGCTCTTTCATGACGACAAGCCGATTTGTGAATCCACCAACATTATCACCTACCTCGATGAAGCTTTTCCTGCCAAACCATTGTTCCCAGAGTGTGCGTATGGGAGATCCCGAGCTAGGTTTTGGGCTGACTACATTGACCGCAAGGTTAGTCCTTTTCTTGTATATGTGGGGTATATAGTATGATTATCGTTGGTAGTAAATTGGTTGCTAGTAGCACTACTAAACGTAGGTTAATTGGTTGCTAGTAGCACTACTAAACGTAGGTTAATATAACACGGTTAAAACAACTAATATAATGTGGTCAAGATCATTTGGGTTATGGTTCATTAGCAAAGGCAAAGCCTTTAAATACCTGGGTTTGGGAGGGGAAGGTCTTGGATTCAAGTTCCAGACGACAAATGATAGGTAACAATTAAAATGATATTGGTAGCCTAGGTAGAACTTCTACGAGAAGAAATCTTTAAACCACAAAAAAAAAAAAAAAAAAAAAAAAAACAAATGATAGGTAACAAAAGAAATCTATAAAAATATACATATTAAGATTAGAAAAGTCTTGAGAATAATGAAGAAGCTTATACAAACCACAAAATCTGTGTCAATCTATTTGCATATCCTAGGTCCATCCGGCGGGTCGTGCCATTTGGAGCACAAAAGAAAAGGATGAAGTAGAAGCTGCGAAGAACAATTTCCTCGAGATCATGAAGTATTTGGATGGAACATTGGGTGACAAAGATTACTTCAATGGAGACCAATTTGGGTTTGTTGACATACTTCTCATTGGTCTAACCACATGGTTCCCAGCTTATGAAAAGTATGGCGACTTCAAGTTGGAGGATCACTACCCAAAACTGGCAGCATGGATCACGCGCTCATGGGCTAGAGAAACTGTTTCTGAATCTTTAACCAGTCCTGAAAAGATCACAAACATGGTTATAATGCTGAGAAAGATGCATGGTTTGGAGTAACTCAAGAATATTTGCTGGTTTCATAAAATAATAACAATATGTTGTGGATTAGGTCTCTTCATTGGGAGAGATAATAAGTGCATTTCAAGTTCATGTTTGAAAGCATTGTTGTTGCATTTGAGGGGGAATGGGTTCAATATATGTTTTTACTTTACGTGTTAATAAAATTGTACGGTACCGTTGTTGTTCATACGGTACCCGTGATCAGGGATGATCAAATGGTACCGGGTAGCAGTACCGAATTTCCCGAACTATATGATTTTCAAACTCAATCCGATACCGACTTTTGGCGTTTTCTGTATCAGACACGTGCCGATTTTTACCTTCATGTATTGATAACGAACCGGACCGTACCAGAATTTCCGATACCAATACCAGTTGACACGAAACTTATCCAACTTAAAAAGTAAAGAAAATATAATATATTAAAAACACTATTAATTAGATTGTGTTTTTAATATGTATGTAATATTAGAATAGAAAAAAAAAACTCCATATGTTAAAGAACTGTTCATTACATTTTGTTTTTAACTAGACTAGATTACCACCCGCTGTAATGCGGCGGGGGACGTAAAACCGTGCCGAATAGCATCAATGCCACACCACCGCCAGCGACAACCAACACTGAAGTTACGGTGTGTTAAATTAGACTGCAACGTAAAACCTAGAAAATAATAATCAAGTCGATTTAGGACCCCGCGCGTTGTAACGAACTTGTCAAACTAGGTGAAGGGGTAAGGTCCCAAAAACCTCATAATAAGTATTTGGGACCATACCATAACTCTGCCTTTTCACCTTTTAACCTTGCGCGGCCGCGCACTGGTCTTGCAAAAGGAAGAGAGTAATCAGCAATTTATAATCGCGCACCCAAAGGAGAACATAAATCCTTGCGCCTTCTCCCATTAGCAAAGGATAAAAATCCTGAGATTAATACTTCCGCCCAAATATCCAGACTTGGATATTATTTTACCCAGACTTGGGATTTATTCATCTGTTTCCACATGGTAAGGTGTCACACCAGATTACAACAGTAATCTTCCAGAAGGAATACAATCGTGCACTACCCAGACGGTTATAACCGTCTGGACACGTGTCATTACCACAGGCACCCCTGAAATCACAACGAAGGCATGCAATTGGAGAGTGATCTCCACTTGATCACTTTACACGTGGCAAGTCCCCAGCCTTCGATCAAGACCACGATCCGTGTGCTCTCACGTCGGATCAAAGAACTTAAACGGAAGGAAATGTAACCGCTTACGGGGTTAGCATCTTCCGTTAACTTTTCATTAACGGGTTTTCCCGCCCAAACGACTCCCGGCTATAAATATGAGAAACAACCCAGGTATGAATTCAGATTACTCACACTATTCAAACACATCTTCTTCTTCATTATCAATACTTATTCTCACACCGGAGTTGGGTCAAGGAGAGAACCCTCTTCTCCCCTTGGCGAGGCTAACGATGCTCTTTTTTGCAGAGCTTCGGAGAAGAAGATCAGCTGCAA
The DNA here is from genome assembly GCA_030545235.1 of Helianthus tuberosus. Classification (NCBI taxonomy): domain Eukaryota; kingdom Viridiplantae; phylum Streptophyta; class Magnoliopsida; order Asterales; family Asteraceae; genus Helianthus; species Helianthus tuberosus. Next base: position 19,957,909 of record CM060420.1, on the reverse strand, counting down.
CTGAATCAAATCGAGTGAGAGCTAACCTTTTTATGCGGATTCAAACCCCCTAGATATCTCGGTTCCGACCATTTATCTAGTGTTTCTTCATTGGCGCCCACCGATTCCTCAGTTTTCTAGTTTCTATCTCGTTTCGATTCAGTTCGTCTCATTTTCTGTTTTGCACATGGCAGAAAATTCGTCATCTCACCGGCAACCTGGTCCTCGACCAAACGTCGGAAACAATTTACAAGTAGAAGGAATCGTAGAAGAGGCCTCGGACGATAATGAGGTTCAATCCAATCGAGCAAATGATCCTGTCACTCCATGAGTGTTACCAGCAAACCCTGCTCAATCAATTTTACCACCAGGAGAAACTCCGATATCATGGTATGTCCGGTCTCAAGGGGCATTAAACGCAGTATACACACAACTGTGTGCTCAAACTACTCCCATGACCCAATCACGGAGACCAGGATCTCGTGCCCATGCCTCCCAACGGGAAGAATCAACTTATGAAGATACAGAAGTTCATGCCAGATCTATGTCACAACGAGAATACACTCAGACAGGCAATTACCAGAGACAACACCATGATGAACCACATCCTCGTCGAAGACAATCGGTTCATGATAGGCTGGGTTCCCAACGGGACGTTCACACCGATGAGTCCGATCAAACATATCGTTTGAGTGCAAACACCAGTGTATTCAACCGATTGCAGCCAAACTATAACAAATGCAGGCCTCGACCGGTTTATAACCCCGAGGCAGAGCACAACTATGACTTAGTTTACCGCCCTGCAGAAGCAGCGGAAAACTCGAAGTTCATACTGGAGATAGCTCTAGCTCCATTGGAGAAGGCAAAATTACCATCCAACATAGGGAAGTTCAATGGGTTGACAGACCCCGATGATCATCTGAGAGTGTTTACCAGCGCGGGTTTGGTTGGAGGTTGGACCCTTCCGCTATGGTGTCATTTGTTTGTACAAACATTAACTGGCCCAGCGCGAATCTGGTTTGATAACCTACCAACTGGACAGATTGAATCATGGAAAGACCTGCGTAACAAGTTTTTAACACACTTCAGCCAGCAACGGCGTTCTATTAGAGACACTTCCGACGTCATGAACATATGGCGTCGTGATGACGAAAATATAGAGGATTTCATCACTAGATACAATAAGGAAGTGTTGGAAATTGGCGGTGTTCATGAACAACTAATCCGTGCTCAGTTCAAGTACGCGGTTAGGTGTGATGACATGGTTAAAGTCTTATCCGGAACAGAGGGCCTTCCAACAAGTTGGGAGAAGATAATGGCGGCGGCCAAAGTTTATGCGCAAACTGAGAAAAACCTCACAACAAACAGGCCACCACCACCGCACAACAGGCCCGCGGATTTAAGCTTAACTGGTGAAAGAAGGTTCAAAAAGTCATGGCGCAAGTCATCAGGAAGTCGTTCCTCTGAAGATGCCCGCACAACAATCAACAAACTCTCTGCACAAAGGGAGAACAAACAAGAAAATAGGGAGAGGCAGTGGACTCCCCTAACAAAGACCCCGGCGGAGGTTCTGAGTACTGAGGACTATCAATTCAAACCTCCGATCCCGATGAAGAGTAAACATGGTCAAGACCCGGCGCAATACTGCGAATATCATAAAGACAACGGGCATACCACTAACAACTGCATATCTCTGCGCACAGAAATAGAGAAAGCCCTCAAGAATGGAGAACTCACGCATTTACTCCAAAATATGCGCAAAGAGATTAAGCAGATAACCCGGGGAGAAGAAGGCCCAAGCAAACGGGCCAAAACCTAAGTGACGACTCTATAAGATTCCCCCAGAAAGACATGACCTATCAAATACGGCGGAACTATCAGAGAGTAAGTTAAAGTTCCATATAATTATTAGAAAAACTTTGTAAAGCCTCTGTGCTCTATCCATGAATAAAATTACAAAGTTTCTATTATTTTTGTGTTTACAAAGTGCATGCAATCTCTTTTTAGTAAGCGCAAAAACATTATGGTAGAGTAAAACAAGCTCCATGCGCGGTCAGTGATCACGTCACAAATGACCAAAAATTCACACATGAGCTTCATACCAACTTTATTCGCCTTACTCAATAAAAGCAATTGTACTCATGCAAAATATTGTAAAGTCATTCAACAAAACAAATAGAAACATACTATTTTCAGCGTACAGATACGCCCTAAAGAGTTTCAAACACGGCAGTGTTTAAAATACTTGCGCAACAGCGCATCGTTAAAACAGGGATTTACATCCCGCATAAAAAGTTGTTCAATACAATTTCATACTACTCTAAATCTTCACCCCCATCCGGAAAGATTTCTTTGAGTTGCGCCACGTGATCGTCCGATTGCAGCGCCACATTTATCAGTTCCATGACTGGAAGTTGCAAATTATTAAACTCTGTTTTCATGGAAGCAAGCGCGGTAGCAGTATTTACGCCAAAAGTTGCAGACTTGCTATCATCCCAGTTAACCTTCAACGCACTTTTCACATGCTGGGAACATTCCGCATAACCTTGCGTATACCCATCTCGTCGCGCAGCAACCATTAGATTAGCGACAATTTTATCCAGCACTTCAGAGTTTAACACAGATTCAGCAACCTATGAAATCAAGCAGAAATGAGTATCAAAAGAGCGCATATATGATCCCACAACAAAAAAGAGAAAAGAAACTTACACAGGCAATCCCGCGGTCTTTTAACCAGGCCATATCAGTCTTTAAAGGTTCAAGCTCGCTTTCCGCTGTAACCCGCGCCGTTTCTGAATTTTCTAGCTTCTCTTCAATCTCAGCCAAACGGCGGGAGGTTTCAGTATTCTCGGAATGTGCAAGCTCCAAATCCTTCTTTAATTGTTCCTGGTCAGAAACCAAAGCAGTAAGTTCCTCTAACTCTCTATCTCTAAGGGCAAGAGTGGCAAAAGCTTGTACCACCCGTTGCTCACTACGTTCCCTATGAGAACGCGCTTCCGACAACGCAGTTTCTACATCAGCTTTCTCCTTCTTCAATTTTTCTACCTCCGCATCTTGATTCTTCAAAGTTTCAACCTCCGCCTTGAGGTTATTTATGATATTACGAAGGTTTGCCTTCTCAGCATTATCTTTCTCACAAATTCTCCTCCAATTTTTGCGTTCCTCAAACAGGAGAACAGCTTCAGCTTCAGCCTTTCTTTTCCAACCAGCAACAGACCATTCCTCAGTCTTGCGCTCAGCTTCAAACTTGGCTCGCTCCGTTTCTAATTTAGCCTTCAACTAAGCCACATGTTTTTCATCTTTAGCAAACTTCTTTTGAGACGCCATGAAAGATGCCTGCTCCTTATGCATACTATACCACTCATGCACTATACGGTGAGTAGTAGAAACATGAGAAGCAGTTTCTGCAAGATAAGACTGATAAGTCTGTTCATAAGGCTGACTTTCCTGAAACTTAATCTCGCCAGGCGGAAGTATCCCCTGCAACCAATCTTGGCATACACGCCAATCCGAGAAGGTATCGCCTTTCTTCAAATTCCAAACAGGGACATGAGGATCAGAAGCATCTTTTTCCATATAAGTCCGGTAATAATATTCTCCCAGAGTTTCTTCTGGACGAATTGGAGATTGTTTATCAACACCAGCAGATGAGCCTGGTTCCTCAGTTGTGACCTTCTCAGTATGTTCAGGCATAGCATCAGAAGGTCTAGGGGAAGAAGTTGAAATTTTTTCAGCAGTCTGCTCTTTCCCCAAATCTTGAACAACAGCTTCAAGGGTTGGTGGATTATCAGCACCATCTACCACGCTTGGTTCAACAATCTTTTCAGCCTCTGTATCAACACCAACAGGCTTCTCAGCCTCAACAGTTTTCTCCACACCTTCCCCAGCAACCTCTGAAGGTTCTAGCGGGTCTGCAACAGCAGCGCGCCGAGGAGTAGAGGGAAGTTCTTCATTAACCACAGATGGTACTTCTGTAGGAATAGGGGAAACAGGAACTTCTGGACAAGTAAAAATCTGTAAGAATTCAGTCCGCTTAAAGGAAACAAGGAGGAACAACACTTACCAGGAACAGATTCCGAAACAAAGGCATCAAGATTCCCTTTTCTGGTAATTTTCTTCCTCTGCACCTTTTTAGGAGGTTGACCCTCCGCGTCAGGATCAGTTTGTTTCCGTTTACCAGCCTTCCGATGCATCAAGTGTTCAGGACTAGAGTCCAAGTCAATGGGCTCATTCGGGTTGGAAGGGGGAATATCAGCAGAATCCCTCGGTTCAGGCTTCGGTTCCCGCATAGTCACTATAGGAGTAAGACCCTCCAAAGAGTCAGAAACCACCACATAATCACACCTGGAGACAGAGGAACGGCGCGTACCTTTCTTCTCTCCAACATTCTTCGCCTTCAAAGGTTGAACTTTAACAGCCTCACTTCTCTTCGGCGCGGAAGTAGAAGCAGTTGCGCGTTTTTTTCTTTTCAGGGCCTACGCCCAAATTCAACAACTCACCTACAAAAGCGCAAGGCAAAAACTTACCCACAAAAGCAAAAAGGAAAGGAAAAACAGATATAACTTACCAGCACCAGCAGCTGGTTGAACAGATAGGTCCGCATCCCGCGGAAGAACAAAATTTCTCACAATACGATGATACCAAAGCTCCTCTTCAGGCTTCTTCTTGATAGTACCCATTCTCCCGCCTTCCCTCTTGAAGGCAACAACATACAGAGAAACAACTACATTTGAAGAGCGAGCAGGTCAAAAAAGAAAAAAAAAAGAGGCGGAAAAGAGAAAAAGCCCCAAACTTACTATGACCATCCTCCGTGTATACGGGTTTGTCATCACGCTCCATCTTCCAATTTAAACTCATGCCGGCTCCGACAAGAGCTTTCTCCGGCAATGCAATATTGGGCACATCCTTTAAATCCTGATACCAGTTTTCATCAACCGGAGTCTGAAGGGTTTCGATCGGAATATCCTCTTTCCCCCTAAGAACCATCCTCACAGGAATTACTCCGGCCTTGATGAAAAAGAATTTTTGCTTCCAATCATGAAAAGATTTTGGGGGTTGATGTAGAATCTTCTTTGCAGAAGCCCTCTGAACGAATGAATAAAATCCTTGGGTACAATGCATCTGATGAAAAACCCTAAATCGGGGAACGGTTGGCTCCACATGCATTGTCCGACATACGAATTCGAAATGTCGAACCCTAACCATGCCAATAGGGTGACGTTGGGAGATATGCAGGTTGTAAAACCCAAGGATTTCAAGGAAAAATCTAGTAACAGGCAAACGAAAGTTACCATCACAGAAAAAATCCCAAAAGAGGGTAATATACCCAGCCGGAGCATCCGCCGCTGTCTGCCCCTCTTCAGGATATAGAGCTCCCCAGTTTTCCGGGAATTTGAGATTCCGAATCAAACCATCAAAGGATGCTCTAGGCCACTTCAACGGTGGAAGTTCAATCGACATCTCTTCAACAAGATCCTCTTGATGTTCTCCGATTGACATAAGAGGATGAATGATGGAATTTTTTCTTCTTAGGGAAAAAGGAATGAAAAGTTTTTCAACAAAACAATGATTACACAAAGGAGGTTATCCAGACGTTATATATACTTATCGCAATAAATAGCATTGGTAACCGTCACAGCGGCTGTTCCGGGTATCACAGTTCCCCAAGAAGCAGAAAAATTAAATGTCAGAACACACACGCGTTTACACGCGCACGTGTAGGACACGGACAGTAAAAAACAACTGACAATGACAGATTGTCAATCAATTTACTGCACCAGTCTCGTTAAAAGCCAAAGATTTTCCAAAAAATCTTTACAAAAATCAAAAATTCAAATCTTCCCATAGAAGATTTCTTATTTCTCGCGCCCAAAAGCATTTCCCTCTCATTAGTCCAGTGCTCCACTTATTTGCATAAGTACAACACTAGACTGGGGGGACTTGAAGGGGTAAGGTCCCAAAAACCTCATAATAAGTATTTGGGACCGTACCATAACTCTGCCTTTTCACCTTTTAACCTTGCGCGACCGCGCACTGGTCTTGCAAAAAGAAGAGAGTAATCAGCAATTTATAATCGCGCACCCAAGGGAGAACATAAATCCTTGCGCCTTCTCCCATTAGCAAAGGATAAAAATCCTGAGATTAATACTTCCGCCCAAATATCCAGACTTGGATATTATTTTACCCAGACTTGGGATTTATTCATCTGTTTCCACATGGTAAGGTGTCACACCAGATTACAGCAGTAATCTTCCAGAAGGAATATAATCGTGCACTACCCAGACGGTTATAACCGTCTGGACACGTGTCATTACCACAGGCACCCCTGAAATCACAACGAAGGCATGCAATTGGAGAGTGATCTCCACTTGATCACTTTACACGTGGCAAGTCCCCAGCCTTCGATCAAGACCACGATCCGTGTGCTCTCACGTCAGATCAAAGAACTTAAACGGAAGGAAATGTAACCGCTTACGGGGTTAGCATCTTCCGTTAACTTTTCATTAACGGGTTTTCCCGCTTAAACGACTCCCGGCTATAAATATGAGAAACAACCCAGGTATGAATTCAGATTACTCACACTATTCAAACACATCTTCTTCTTCATTATCAATACTTATTCTCACACCGGAGTCGGGTCAAGGAGAGAACCCTCTTCTCCCCTTGGCGAGGCTACCGGTGCTCTTTTTTGCAGAGCTTCGGAGAAGAAGATCAGCTGCAATTGAATCAAATCGAGTGAGAGCTAACCTTTTTATGCGGATTCAAACCCCCTAGATATCTCGGTTCCGACCATTTATCTAGTGTTTCTTCACTAGGAAAAGATAGACGACGTAAAAACGTTGAACCACACACGCACGTTGAGCTGTGTTAACTCGCAAAATCTAGTATGAAGCGTAAAATGACATGTTAAAACGTTGAACCACACGCACGTTATGTTGTGTTAACTCGCAAAATTTAAAACGAAAAATTTGCGAAATATGAAAAGTGTGGGGACCAAAGTTGAAAGTATAAAAGTTGGGAGTTTAAATTGCAAGAGATGAAAACTTTTGGTGTTATAAGCAAAAAAACAAATAGTTTTGGGTTAAAAGTGAAATCTCAATTTTTCTTTTTGAAAACCTCTCAAAGCATGAGGTACATACGTCTATGCACACAAATATTGTTAATTTATACTTTGTTAATATGTATATAGTTGGATATTTTGTTGAACGATAGTTAAGGATTATTGTTTATTCTCAATAATTAAAGATTTGATAATGATTTAACTCAATATTTATACTATAATATAATGCCTAAGGGAGCGGTATTTTAAGATACCCAAAAAATAAGAACTTTTTCCTCACTTTATTTATAGAAAGACCCTAAAATGAGGGTAGTTTAGTCTTTTAAAAACTATTTATTTGTTAGCACATAAACTTATTACATTTCGATCCCTAAGGTTTTAACAAAATTATAGATAATTAGTTACAATTCACCCATCCACAGCAAACTTATAATTTTTTTTACGTATTCTTGACATATCTTATAAACTATACTATTTAAAAAAAATAATCCAAAGATAGCATGACGACCTACACATTTTTGTCAACGCACGGATTAAAAGGTACAAGTCGATAATGCTTTAATGTACAAGTAAATAATAATACTTGTGATCTAATGTGCCTAATCTACAAAGATTGTAACGCCCCGAATTTTTCATATTTCTATACTTTTAGAAAATTCGTCTTCGTTTTCTATTCTTTTTAGAATCGCAGTTGAAATCAGATCGGAAAACAGATTGAAAAACGACAAACGATGCCTTTTGCGCGCTTTTAACGCAACCGACGAACGAGCACCTCACACATGGTTTTCCATCAACATTTACGTAATTTAATCCTAAAATAATACCCTACGATATTTCACGACGTTCAGTTGTGAAGATGGGTTTCAGAAATTTATTAGGCCACTCAAAACACAGGAAGTGGGCTTGTGGGCCTTGGGCCCAAGCCCACTAAAGAAACCTAATTATTATAAAAAAAGCTAGCCAAACCCAAATCTTCTTTTGTTAACAACCGTTACATATGTCTTCCCCACCCATCTTCTAGTTCCTCTGCAAGCATCTACACACACACCTGCATCTCTTTCCCCTCCCTTCTTCTCTGCAACAACACTCATACTCAATCAAGCATCATGACCCTACCCATTGTTCCCAGCCGACACCCCCAAGGTCTCCCTACCCCACGTTAATAAACCAGCAAACCACAAGGTGGTCCAAACGACCAGTGTGGCGGGCGGCCACCGTGGTTGGTGGTGTCGTCGGACGTTCGGTTCGAGCACAGAGAGACAGAGACCGAGAGAGGGTGAAGTCGGAGAGTATCGGTGATGATCGGAACTCAGGTGTGACGGCTGCAACGATGGTAGAGCTCGATAGAACCGTCGGCGACGGCGCAGCCGTGACGGCGGCGGTGGTGTTTTGACTCAGACGAGTTCAATCGGTAAACCCCTCTTTTTTTTTCTTTAATTTTGGTTTCCAATATTTCTTTAGATCTGATGAAAGATTATTTGCTTCTTGTTTGCTTTGGTTCGGGTCTGCGATGAACAACCAAGCCGACAGTTACAGCGATGGTTCAGTTCGGGTTCAGTCGACATCGTATCAACGTGGTCTTCACGGTTTCAGTAAGGGTTTGAGTTTTGTTAATGCGTTTAGTTACCAGGTATGTGTATAAAACAGTTCAACAGTTCAATAGTTCAATAATTTGATTTGATGTTGTTATTAACTCAATTACAGTAGATGGCTACAAGATGTATTTGCCCAACCCCAATGTCTCTATCAAAACATTGGTCATGCTTTAAGGAAATTAGTTCACGCCCGTCCTCCCCGGTACGGTGTGAGGTTGCCAAACCAAATAGTGCTATCAACTAATAACCTCGTTGCCTCCCCGACAACTATCGGTAGATGTATGGGGTCTTATGTGATAGACAATGAGTGTAATAATAAGCATCCCATTAACCTGGCGTTCCTCCCTGGAACGTTACCCGATATCCCTCCCCGGGATGCATGCTTGGAAAAGAGTAGTGAACTCACCTTCATTTTCGTACTGTAGGTCATGGTTACAAATACCTTGATGTCGCCGTGACTGTTGTCTCTAACGTCGTTGCTTGAAACGGAGCCCTACGATCTCTCACCAACCAAGTCCATCTTTCCACATTCTGCGCCACGTCCTATCGCGCTACTCACTGTGCTGGCAGTCACACATTCCACACTATAATCTGTTGTCATCGCTTATGTCCCGATTGATTCGTAAGAGTTGACTCCCATAAGTCGCTGACTAGGGTTAGGGATTCGGTTGAAGTCAATATGCAGGTGTTCGTTGCCGGTAACCAGGGTCGTCCTAATACTGAGGTTGGTAAGGCGCTACACTCATCCTCTTGTCTATCGTTCTTGCAAGTTGACTGAGTAATACACGGTATGTTTCCAGAGTGTTGCAGAAGTGATCGCACTTCGGAGTCTAAGACGTCAATACATAGAGTTCCAGCAAACGGAGAAAAGTGAGAAAGGTATAGACCAATCATTGTCGTTGCAACATCCAACTCAGGGATGTCCGTACAAGCACCCTACATTCTACACAGTTCGCTACGCGTTTAGATGGGTGTTCAGGTAATACTCGATAGCATCGAGATTCGAAAGGATTCAGAGAGGAGTGAAAAGGTCACGTTCAAGTAAGAGACAATCATTGCTATGACTCTTATAGACTGTTGTGTTTCACATCGATCAAATAATGGAACAGAAACCCTTTTTCACTCGTTAAGTCTCAATGGGACTCACATGCACCCCACATTATTATTATGTGTGCACCCACAACAATAATATTGTGATTTGCAAGCTCATCTCAGCTCCTCTTAACTCATGTCAAATGGTTCCTCAAACGCGAGTAGTAAGCAAAGAACATCACAAAACGCGAGTCATGAATGTTTAGGGAAATACCACCCTATCAGTCATATAACACATGCAAGTAATACATGAATTCATACTGTTGTGCTAAACATGCAATCACATGCAATATCATATGTAAGTGTTCACTGGTTATGCAGTACAATGAGTATACGAGAGACGAACCTTGCAGTCTGGAGCTGAGTGTCATGGTCGTATTCAGAACTTGTTCGGTTATAGTCTATTTTTATAAAAACGTTTTAAAACCAAGTTCACTATAACCAGTGGCTCTGATACCAAACTGTCACACCCCCAAAATACCACCTAGGGAATGTCCCTGCTAGGCGCGTGACGTACCAACAACGAGCCACTAATTACATTGAACCCATAACAAGTTTAAAAATGAAATTGCCAATTATTAATTAATAGTACCAATAGTATGTTTAATAAAAACCCATCATGTTCAGCGGAAGCAAATAGTAAACCAAAGTTAAACTGTTTCAAAACCAATGTATAGTATCAAGAACCCAATCACATGAAATCCCTCCAGTCGACCCATGACCACTCCAGCTACTCCAGACAGCAAGTTCCAATCCAAGACATCTAACGACCTACAAGCATGCAAACAAGTGTGTCAGACGACGCTGGTGAGTTCAAAGTTTTGTTAATGCGTTTAGTTACCAGGTATGTGTATAAAACAGTTCAACAGTTCAATAGTTCAATAATTTGATTTGATGTTGTTATTAACTCGATTACCGCAGATGGCTACAAGATGTATTTGCCCAACCCCAATGTCTCTATCAAAACATTGGTCATGCTTTAAGGAAATTAGTTCATGCCCGTCCTCCCCGGTACGGTGTGAGGGTGGCAAACCTAATAGCGCTATCAACTAATAACCTCGTTGCCTCCCCGACAACTATCGGTAGATGTAAGGGGTCTTATGTGATAGACAATGAGTGTAATAACAAGCATCCCATTAACCTGACGTTCCTCCCCGGAACGTTACCCTATATCCCTCCCCGGGATGCATGCTTGGAAAAGAGCAGTGAACTCACCTTAGATTTTCTCGGTAAGATTAATTACTCGTATAATAGAAATGATCAATCGAATCCTATGATAGTTGCACATAACAGTCAGTTCGCATACAAGCTTAGTGTGTATTGTTTCACATGTATTCATCAGACAGTGCACTAGCATTAAACAAGTTGTGCAAGTTGTATCAGTCAATAAACAGTGCCCATGTCTCTCAAAAGCATTTATCAACTCATGTCACTTAAACTATTACATGCATTAAATCATGAGCATTGCTCAACATATTGCAAATATTCACATAATACATCATACATACACAAGTTCCTGGTCTGGGTACCCGTTACACAATACAACGGCCCATTGACATGTTCTCCACTATTAATCCTCGGCCCCATCAATCTCAAACCCACAACTACACAATTCAGTTTAAGCAATTTTTAATATCTACACCTCCTTTATCAGTTTGCTCACCATAACCCTTTTACCATTTAAATTTCTTGTCAACTTTGTACCCATTAATAAATGGATCTAGTTCTCATGCACTACTAGGCAAAAATATTCACAAATACTCACACAATTACTACATCTAATCGGCCCATCATGGAATATAATCAATTGCTTCGGCCCACTTGTATAATTTGCATAACTCAATTAATTAGCATGCAGATCCAACTAACATGTAAGCCCACCTATCTTTTTATTATAATGATAACTTAGTATTATACCACTAACAATCCTACATCAAATAACAAAATACTTCTTACTATTTAACATGGAATAATCGATACATCACCTCATTAGTCCCTCAATTACTTTTACACACATGAATCCTAAGCATCAACTAAATTCGCATCAGTTAGTTAGGAAGAAGACATACTTCAAATACTCATCATTCACAAGTGTTAATACCTTCATTTATATAACAGTTCATGCAACTTTAATTATCAATTTTTTATACTTAAGAGTAAACTGCCATTTTGGTCCCTGTGGTTTGGGCAGTTTTGCCATTTTAGTCCAAATCTCAAACTTTTTAAATCTGGGTCCCTGTGGTTTGCATTTTGTTGCCATTTTAGTCCAAAACTCAAAAACCCCATTTTTTTTACTGTTGCAACCTCCTATTTTGTCTTTTAGTTCAGGGGCATTTTGGTAATTTTGCTTTTCATTTAACATTTTCTTAATTCAACTTCCTATTCTCTCTCTCTCTCTCTCTCTATATCACATGCCTTTCCTCTCCTCCTCCCTCTCTCTAAAAACCTGCAACAACGCATTTTAGTGAAATTGACCAAAATGACCAAGTAATTTCACAATCAATCACGGTTTCAACCAACAACCAAGTAATTTCACAATCAATCACGGTTTCAACTCCAAATCAAATAAAAACCAAGTAAATCAAAGCTCAAGTAATTTCAGAATTAAGTGAGGTGAAATCATTGGCCACCGTCAATCCTTCATGTGCCATACTGTCACCAAATCCAAAAACCCACTCATCACCAAATCAAAATCCCACCCTTCAGATCTGTTCTGTTTGGTGTCACAAAATCAAAACCCTACCCTTCAGATCAAAACCCCACCCTTCTGGTGCAAGAAACTTTCGCCGCCGCCATTCAGTTTAACGAAAACCAGAGTAGGGTGGGAAACCATCGCCGTTCAGTTTAACAAAAACCAGGGAAAACCGTCACTGCTCAGTTCAGCGGTGGTGGTGTTAGCTTTTCCGGCGGCGAAAGTACTTTTTAGATCTAGATCCCGGCGGTTGGGATGGTGTTTTAGATAACGACGGCCCGGATCAAGGGTTTCCATCGGAAAACTGCAACACCCAACCACCACCAACTTTGTTTTGCACGGATTTGTGGTTGTGGTGTCGATTACAGACGTCGGTGGTGGTGGTGGCGGTTACAAACGTCGGTGGTTGTGGTGGCCAAGGCTGTGGTATGATTTGGTGATGAGTGGGGTTTTGGATTAGAGATAGAGGGAGGAGGAGGAGAGGAAAGGCGTGTGATATAGAGAGAGAGAGAGAATAGGAGGTTGAATTAAGAAAATGTTAAATGAAAAGCAAAATGACCAAAATGCCCCTAAACTAAAAGACAAAATAGGAGGTTGCAACAGTAAAAAAAAATGAGATTTTTGAGTTTTGGACTAAAATGGCAACAAAATGTAAACCACAGGGACCCAGATTTAAAAAGTTTGAGATTTGGACTAAAATGGCAAAACTGCCCAAACCACAGGGACCAAAATGGCAGTTTACTCTATACTTAACTATCCAAAATATGTTTTAAATAGAGTAGCCCAACATGAATTAGAATGGGTGTGGCCCAAATATATAACAAAATAAAGTAAGGAGTCTGATCCCTTCCCCAACCGTTTCAACTTTGAGCCCAAAATAATAGTGGTTTTTCATGATTTGCAAATAATTCTAAACATTCCTTTTCACCATATTATAAACTTGTTTCGTGTCCACATAAATTAACCCAACACAATATTGCCTATCCAGTACACATTACAGATAGCAAGAGTTTAACACATATTCATATCCAAATCCATAACCATTTAATATCTAATTTTCATGTGTCAACCAAGAAACTGTAACATATGATTCATTCACCAATACTTCATGTACGTGCACCCTAACCTATGGGTATTAAGATCGAGCCACAAAGTTTGATTCATTACTTAACGTTTCACAACACAAAATCAATCCTAGCATGACCCTAATGTTGGTTCAGTTCTGTTTGTACATGAGGGAAAACAATAAAACATACCTGTTACAGCAGATAGTGCAATGGAGAATCCAGTAATGGAGTTCGACATGCTTGTCATCGTGATCTGGTTCCTCCTTAGGGTGCTGACTGATGATGGGGACTTAGAAATCGAATAGGGGATTCGATTAGGATAGGAGGTCGATTATTGATGTTATGGCTAATGGGTTGTGTCTAATTGTGTAACTGAGTAACCCCTTAACCTCCACATAATTCTCCTTATATAAGCACCCAGGAGGAAACCTAATTAGTTAATAAGGGTAATATGGTCCATCAACAATTACCAACTAATTTAAATAATAGGTTATTATATATTTTGATCTATATTATGTAAATGATTATAATGGCTATAGATTAAATATTAATACATAATATATTTAATCTTACATTCTCCCACTTAGCCAAGTAATCATTTACTATGAGTATTAGATAAGCCTGATCAGGAGTTAACACTCATTTTAGCCTTAAACAAGTACTATAGTAGAGAAATACAGCCGTTGAATCATTATGCGACTCAGGACCCCCATTAATCATACTATAGCCTTAATTTAAAACCTAATCGTCATGATCAAAATACGCGTAAGCCCTTTGTTTGATTTGTAACTTTATTTGTCAATATGCCATTATACCAGTTGAACATATTCTAAGAGACATACAAAATCAAACTGAGGAAATTTCATTAACATAAAACATAAGCTAGTACAATATGCTCAAATAAGGTCTTTACTAAATCCCATATTACGAACATGTTCTTCATAAACCTTAGGAGGGAGACCTTTAGTCATCGGATCCGCAAGCATATCCTTAGTACTAGTATACTCAATACAAAGATTATTTTCCTCAACTCATTCACGTACGAACAGATATTTTGTATCGAGATATAAACCAGCTCCAGTTGAACTGTTACTATTCGAGAAACTAACGGCAGCTGAATTATCACAGTAAAGCTTCAATGGTCTAGAAATGGAATTAACAATTTTGAGTCCAGTGATCAGATTTCTAAGCAACATTCCATGACAGGTTGCGTTATAAACAACAATGTACTCTGCCATCATTGTGGAAGTTGTGGTCAACTGTTGTTTATGACTCTTCCATGAGATAGGGCCGCCTGATAACATAAAGATATAGCCCGAAGTGGATTTCTTGTCATCTTTGCACTTTGCAAAGTCAGAATCAGAGTAGCCCACCACTTCTAAATGATCACTTCTTCTATAAGTTAGTTTATAGTCTTTCGTCCCTTGCAGATATCGAAGTACCTTCTTAGCTGCTTTCCAGTGATCTAGGCCAGGATTAGTCTGATAACGGCCTAGCATTCCAGCAATATAAGCGATATCTGGGCGAGTACAGACTTGAGCATACATCAGGCTCCCGACTACTGACGCATAAGGTATCTGGCTCATTTGCTCCTTCTCAACCTCTATTGTCGGACACTGGAATGAACCGAAAACATCTCCTTTAATTACTGGTGCGACGGAGGGTTTGCACTGTTGCATGTTGTAACGCGCAAGGACACGATCTATGTAAGCCTTCTGGGACAATCCTAAGATCCCTTTGTGTCTATCTCGGTGAATTTCGATGCCAATGACGTAAGAAGCCTCTCCGAGATCCTTCATGTCGAAGTTATGCGAAAGTAACCGCTTCGACTCATGCAACATGTCTAAACTATTACTTGCCAATAGAATATCATCTACGTAAAGGACAAGTATAGTAAAGTTGCTCCCACTCATCTTGAGGTAGGTGCATTGATCCACTTGATTCTTCATAAAACCTTGCTTCTTCATGACTTCATCAAACTTGAGGTACCATTGACGTGATGCTTGTTTTAACCCGTAAATGGATTTCTTCAGCTTACAGACTAGATGCTCCTGACCTTCAGGTTTAAAGCCTTCAGGCTGCTTCATGTAAACATCTTCGTCCAAATCTCCGTTAAGGAAAGCGGTTTTAACGTCCATCTGATGTAACTCCAAATCAAAATGAGCTACTAGGGCCATGACGATCCTTAATGAATCTTTACGAGAGACAGGTGAAAACGTCTCTTGATAATCAATTCCCTCTTTCTGAGTGTAGCCCTTTGCAACCAATCTCGCTTTGTAGCGTTCAACGTTACCATTCGGATCCAGTTTTGTTTTGAATACCCATTTACATCCTACGGGTTTGGCTTTGTTGGGTAATTCTACCAAATCCCAAACATCATTTTTCTTCATGGATTCAAGCTCATCAATCATTGCTTTATTCCATTTAGAAGACTGATCACTGCTAATGGCTTCATTATAAGAGATAGGATCATTGAGCTTTCCTGGATCCATTTCAGTCAGGTAGGTAACATAATCATCCATATTAGTAGGCCTTCTTTGCCTAGATGACCTCCTGAGTGGAATATCGGGTTCAGCGTTGTCGTGGTTATGAGTGTTTGATGTGCCTTCGTCATGAGGTATAATGGGTTCTGATTGTAGAGGTAAATTTGGAGTTGGTGCAGTAGCTTCTGGTACAGTAGTTGCATTGGGTACAAGAGGAGTAATCGGAGTAATGGTAAGCGACGAGTCTCTCCCCCCCGTGTCTTGTACTTCTTGCAATTCTTCGTAAGGGTTGGTACTGCTCCCACTGACCTTGAAATCCTCCAGGAACGCGGCACGCTTGGTTTCAACAATACGGGTGACATGGGAAGGACAATAGAAACGATAACCCTTAGAGTTCTCAGGATACCCGATAAAGAAACAGGTAACTGTTTTAGGGTCAAGTTTCCTTAGGAAAGGATTGTAAAGTTTCGCTTCAGCAATGCAGCCCCATACTTTCATATATTTAAGACTCGGTTTCTTTCCTGTCCAAAGTTCATAAGGAGTTTTAGGGACAGACTTAGAAGGAACTCTATTGAGTATATGAACAGCTGCTTTTAACGCTTCAGTCCAGAGGAATAATGGTAAATTAGTGTTGGCTAACATACTGCGCACCATGTCCATAAGGGTACGGTTTCTTCTTTCAGCGACACCGTTCTGCTGAGGTGTACCAGGCATGGTGTATTGGTTCACAATCCCCTGGCCCTTACAAAACTCATAAAATGGACCAGGAGCTTGACCCACATCAGTATGTCTTCCATAATATTCACCGCCTCTATCTGATCTCACAACTTTAATCTGACGATCTAATTGCTTTTCAACTTCAGCCTTATAATCTTTAAAAGTTGTTAGAGATTCAGATTTCTCCTTAATAAGATACAAGTACATGTAACGAGAATAATCATCAATAAAAGTGATAAATGAAGTATGTCCTGTTATGCCAGCGATTTGGTAGGGACCACTAATGTCAGTGTGAATGAGTTCTAATAAATTAGAGCTCCTAGTGGCACCTTTCTTATTTGCTAATGTCATTTTACCCTTAAGACATTTGACACATGTTCCAAAATCAGAGAAATCGAGAGGAGGTAAGACTTCATCCTTTACAAGACGATTTAATCGTTCTCTTGAGATGTGGCCTAAACGCTGATGCCATAACATGGATGAAGTTTCTAAGTCTCATTTCTCTTCCATCTTTGTGAGTGATTCATTAATGTTATATGACAACAAAGATTTGGAAAAGTTATCTTCTAGTTCTAATCTATAGAGACCACCATCCAGAATACCAGTACCATAAAGAACAGAATCATAAAGGATAGAGAGTTGGCGATGACCATGGGAAACAATAAAAGCGTCCATGTCTAACTTTGGTCCTGATACAAGGTTCCGAGTTACCTCAGGAACATATAAGGTATCATAAAGTTTAATACATAAACCAGTTTTCATAACTAATTGTAATGTTCCAATGGCCTTCACTTCTAATTCTCGATCATCCCCAACCTTAAGCGTTCTTTGGTTTCTTTCCAGCTTCCGGATTGAAAGGAATCCCTGAGTAGAATTGGTAACATGAACCATAGAACCAGAATCAAACCACCAAGAATTAGCATGAACACTTAAATTATAGGACTCAAGTATCATAAAATAATCGTTACCTTTCTTAGCCAGCCACTCCTTAAAATCAGGGCATTCCTTCTGCATGTGTCCTGTCTTTTTACAGAACTTGCAGCGGATACTGCCTAAGGAGTTCTTAGAGCTGGAAGGTGCACTTGTATTAGGATTAGGATTAGGCCTTTGGACTTTTGAAGCATCCTTCCTCTGATAATTGTTCTTCCTCTTCTTAGAGTTGGAGGTAGTGAAGTTGGCAACATCAGTATGGCGATCCATCCTCATACGCTCTTCCTCCTGTACGCACATGGCGACCAGCTCACTCATCGTCCATTTGTCCTTCTGAGTGTTGTAATTGATCTTGAATGCTTCAAAGGATGAAGGAAGCGAAGTGATGATGAAATGAACAAGGAAACCATCACTGATTTCCATTTCCAGCCCCTTCAGCTTATTAGCCATGTCATTCATCATCATGATGTGCTCGCGAATGCCGCTCCTCCCATCATACTTAGTTGTCACCAGCTTGAGAATAAGAGTACTAGCGTGTGCTTTAGACGTCCCCTTGAACTGAGCCTCCACATGTTCCAAGTAGGTTTTAGCATCTTCAGAATCAGGAATAGCTCCCCTGATTGCATTGCTTATGGACTGCTTCATAAACATGAGAGACATGCGGTTACACCTAGTCAACTTGTCATGAGTTAACTGCTCAGCCGCAGTACTATTAGTGGTAAGGTCCGCTGGCTTATTCTCTCTTAGAGCATAATCAAAGTCCAGCAGCCCAAGAGTAAGCATGAGAGCATCCTTCCATGCAGCAAAGTTATCCCCAGTCAAAGGTGGAATCCCGCAGTTGGGCGCTGATAGTGGAAACAAGATGAGCAAGTTATGATACTAAGGAAGAAATCCTAATGTGATCTAAGGGCATGTTAAACTAAGGCAGGCATAAATAATGACCATTTTACATTATGAAGCTGTGATATTGTCTATTACAAACATCAAAATAATAGACTTAGCTAAAAAAAACTACTTAAACGAAGACAAAACAGCTTTGGCCATAAATGTAATCATTTAAGCATATGTGCAAAGTGGTTGTAACAAATCAGCTTTGGCCAGAAATTGAAACAATCACTTTAGTTATGCACTTGTTGAGTATGCCATCTATGAATGAATTAAATCAGCTTTGGCCAGAAATTAAGACATTCATGCTTATGATGCACACACAACATAGCTTTCGTAATACTTGAACGATAAGTAGATGTATCAAGTCAGCTTTGGCCAGAAATGATACATCAAAAGCTCATTCAAGTTAAGCTATTCTGGTTTTGCAAAACATTATCTGATTCTGATTAATTAACTAAGTAAATTACAAAACCATTTATTTAATAGAAAACCACCCGTTAGCGCGGATCGAATAATGAGGTTTCGAGTCACAACCTTGTTGTCTCGAGTCGAGACCTTATGGTCTCGAGTCGAGACCTTTGTCTCGAGTTGGCACGTTATGGTCTCGAGTCGAGATCTAATGGTCTCGAGTCGAGATCTAATGGTCTCGAGTCGAGACCTCTGTCTCGAGTTGTGAAGGTTTAATAGCCTGATGATTTCGAGTTGAGACCTTGTTGTCTCGAGTCGAGACTGATGGTCTCGAGTCGTAATCTGATGGTCTCGAAACTTCCTGTTAACAGCTGTGAATGTGAAACATAACTGAAAATTCGAAATCTAAGGGATTGTGAGATATTATTTCCTGTTTTAAGATGATCTAATTTTATCAACATATTTCGAAAAAATTGTAACTGTTTATCTAATAACAGTTTCGAATAAAGTTAAAAGATAAAATTGGATCAAACATGGAAAAAACACTCATTAATCCTGAAACATTCCAAAACATAACAGAATTATCGAATTTTCTCAAGAACATGATGAACCCTAAAACATAAAACATAAATTCTGGAACCCGAAACCTGAATATTAATAGGTTTTCTAAACAGATTTCGGCTAAAACATAACCCAGTTGAATTTGAGTGAACATATAATTAATCTTTTTCCCGAAAACAGAGATCTCGAGTCGATCTTCATGACTCGAAACCGGCTGTTATAGTTTTAAAGTTACAAAAAATCCGTTTTCCAAGTTTCAATCCCAGAATTATGGATACGAAAACAGAACCGACTAATCAACACATGCTCTGATACCACATGTTGGTTCAGTTCTGTTTGTACATGAGGGAAAACAATAAAACATACCTGTTACAGCAGATAGTGCAGTGGAGAATCCAGTAATGGAGTTCGACATGCTTGTCATCGTGATCTGGTTCCTCCTTAGGGTGCTGACTGATGATGGGGACTTAGAAATCGAATAGGGGATTCGATTAGGAGAGGAGGTCGATTATTGATGTTATGGCTAATGGGTTGTGTCTAATTGTGTAACTGAGTAACCCCTTAACCTCCACATAATTCTCCTTATATAAGCACCCAGGAGGAAACCTAATTAGTTAATAAGGGTAATATGGTCCATCAACAATTACCAACTAATTTAAATAATAGGTTATTATATATTTTGATCTATATTATGTAAATGATTATAATGGCTATAGATTAAATATTAATACATAATATATTTAATCTTACACCTAAATCGTCTATTCATCAACATATGTCACCCAATGTATTTATCATCATCACAGTTTACACATACAAGAAAGCGACATCATAAAGTCATCGTAACGACGCATGCATAATCATAAACGACTAACTAAAAATCTCATACACAACAAAGATTTAGAACAACATAAGCATACTAACCGATGAGTGATATTAGAATCGTTTCCTAGGATGAGTGGAAGATAGGCCTTCTAGAGGGACGGCTCGACCTACACGTAATGTCTCGAGTGATTTCCCTGCTGTGTCTATTTAAAGATTGGTTAGGGTTGTTGCAAGGTGAGTGTTTGTGAGATAATGAGAGTTACGTACCCTATATACGCATAATTTGAGTTCGTGGACCAGGCCCCATTTGTTTCTGTCATTGGGCTCAAGGAAAGGGGACTAGGCCGAGGGAATCCAAGTAACACACCCCAAAACAGGATTAACATATTTTAAAGGTGGCCCAACTATACACTCAACATATTTTACTACGTTTATGATTAACAATATATATATCGTAGCAAAGATGTGAAAAAGGAACAGTAAGAACTCAGGATTACAAGACTAACCTTGAAAGTTCGGGTTGTCACATAATCGAGCTCCCAATCGTCCAGTTTCAGTTCCAGTTCGGTCAAACGCAGTCAACACGAGTACAACACGCGATGTGGTAAACTTTAAACGATGCAAAGTTCATTTATGATGTTTTTCATAAATATTATTTAGTCTCAAAACCGAACCAACAATTTCGTTACGAATTATATGTATTTGTGATTATTCGCTACAAAATACGACATATATTACATATATATTGTTATTGAATTGATCGAGTTTTGAAAAATATAAAGACAACTTGATTGTCGGGATCGTCCAAAAACAGAGGAAACTCTGCCCGTTTTTCCTAAAAATCTGTAAAACGAAACGCGTCAATTTTATAAAACAGAGCCTATCGGATTCAATTAATTTTTTTATAAAATAGATGTAAATGTATAATATTTTTCTTAATAACTAGTTATTTCATGATTATTTTAAAACAAAGGTGTGCTATTTTAATAATTTAACGTTGATCCACTATTTTTTTTAGTTAAACTCATAGTTTTAAGGTTAGAGATTTTTAAATTTAATTTTATATATGTTCGCATCGACATGTATGTTTTTAATTAAATCTCAATCAGTTTGAACAATATCAAGATAAGCATACTTATATAGATACATGATGTGTGTAAAATGTAACATATAAATAACATCAAATGAGGAATAAAACTAACCTTTTTTAGTACTAATGTTGGAAAAAGTGTGCTTTTGTCTTCCTTTTGTATTTTCAGGACTAAATGAGCGTAATTGAACAAAAGGAACAAATATGCAGCAAAATCTAACATAAATACAAGAAAAGTAATAAACGTGGCATGCCCGACCCCTCGACAACATCTTCCCAAGCAAAAACAAGAAAACAGAAGGCTGACCACGGCCCCGTGCCCAGCGGACACGGGGGCGTGGCCAGTTGTCTGCAGAAAG
The DNA here is from genome assembly GCA_030545235.1 of Helianthus tuberosus. Taxonomy (NCBI): domain Eukaryota; kingdom Viridiplantae; phylum Streptophyta; class Magnoliopsida; order Asterales; family Asteraceae; genus Helianthus; species Helianthus tuberosus. Next base: position 19,936,163 of record CM060420.1, on the reverse strand, counting down.
GACAAAGTTATAGAAGCTTCTATTCCCGACACGGGGGCGTGTCCAGCTCAACACGGGCCGTGGCCAACGCTAAGATTCGCAGAATCCAAGCAAATCTTGATAGTACAGATACGCTTCTGCACACGGGGCCGTGCCCAGCGAACACGGGGGCGTGTGGAGCTAATGCAGACAAATTGCAATTAATGAAGAAAGAGAAAGAGGATGGACACGGGGCCGTGTCCGGGCTTCTGTGCAGGCTATAAATAGAGGTGCTTGGTTACTTCAAAGGCATCACTTGACAAACCATCTCTCTCCCACTTCACCCACACTCCACCACCACTATAACCCACATCCACCACCATCATCCATCTTAGAGTGTGTGTAGTAGTCTCTGGATCCAAGATTGATAGTAAGAGTTCTTTACAATCAAAGGCCATGTTTGCCTAAGTCTCTTACATCACTTGGTGAAGACAAGCATTTAGTGTAATACTTTTGATTTTTAATCTTTTCGCACTTTTTATTTGGTTTTGTATTAATGACTTTAATAAATAGTTTCTTATGTTGAAGGTGAAACTTCTTATCATTTGTCCGTGGTGTCTTGGCATTATTTTACTGTCTATATAAATTAAAAGATTTACACCATTCATATCTCTACGGTCTATATAGAGATATGTTGGCTACCTGGTCGGGGGTTAAGGGAATGGTTTGGTAAGGTTCTTGCCTTGTTCAGTTTATAGATCCTGCAAGGACCTGGGTCAAGCTTACTAGGACCTCCTTCAATACCCACTGGTACTGGATGGCGGGGATACGAATGACTTGATCCCCTCATATGTAAACTACTATTAATACATTAACCCGGCTACTTAAGATTGTATCCTTGCTGACTCAAACCACTTAGCCGAGGGTAACGTCACCTTCAAAAGAGGGGCCTACCACATTACGCATTAATAACTTAATTAATTATCTTTCAATATTCCAACCCTTTGGGATTGTATCCTTGCTGACTCAAACCACTGGGTTGAGGGTAACGTCACCTTCAAAAGAGGGACCTACTACTATAACTAAGATAATCTCTTAAAAAGTGCAAAAGTGTGGAAATCATCAAAGGTTACACTAAAGGCGAGTTGGATCCAAGTGATTCATCTTGTCTATCTGTTTTTATTTTATTTTGTTTTTCAGCATATTTAGTTTTTATTTTCATGTTTAAAACCTTTTCTAAAAATTTTGATTTGATTAGACGTTGAGGATAAACCGGTATTAAAAGCTCTTGTGTCCTTGGACGACCTCGGTATCTTACCAACGCTATACTACGCTCACGATGGGTGCACTTGCCCATATGTGTGTTTAGTGTTAGTAGAATATCGTGTTTTATAAATTTAAAACTTGACTAATGTGTTAAAAAGTGCTTAAAATACACATAAAATTTATCACACCTAACGCACATCATGTTTTTGGCGCCATTGCCGGGGACACAAGGATTTTAAGAAAGTTAGCAATCAACGGCCTAATCGTTTTTCTTATTTTTCTGTTTTTTTAGGATTTTCTTAATTTTTCAGCTTCTGCAGAGCTCAGCACGGGGCCGTGCCCGCTGAACACGCCCCCGTGCCCAATCTTTGGTACCAGCAATCCTGTTTTAAGTCAGACAGTAGCTGAACACGGGGCCGTGCCCGCTAAACACGCCCCCGTGCCCAAGCTTCAGATACTGAAAACATAACCGTAAGATCCCGACGGTTGGTAATTTCTGATGCAAATATGAGTGATACTGATTTTTTTTACTTTCGCTCCTCTTATGGTACGTGGTGTCAATTATGTGGAGGATCTCATGAAGATTTAAAATGTTATTTTTTAAATTACACTCCCCACTATATAGACCCATTGTTTTCCTGTAGCCTTAAGATGGGCGAAAGTAAAAATAATTCCTATCTCTCCCTCGAATGCTCTCAGTCATCCCTTCTAGATGAAATGATTCTTGAAGAACTTTTTCAAAGGGAAGAACTAATCCTCCGATGGATAAAAGAACTTGAGATGGAAATGACTAATTCATCTCAAGACGACGGTCAAGGAGAATTAGTGAGATCGCATTCAGATTATAACAACATCGTTGCTCCCGAAATCACCTCTAACTCTCGTGAGGACTTGAGCGATAGTCGTCCCTGTGTCGATTGTACCGTGAAGGACTCCCCATCAGTTTTCGCCGATGCATACATAGACCCGAGCGATTCGACATATACCTTCTTTAACGAGAGCCTGGATAAGGGAAATAAAGGTTGGTCTTGCCCACCGGTATTTAGCTTAGGAATCACCCTTTCCGATAACCTCTTGCGTTCTTGTCTAAAACTAGGGCAACTTAGGTATCTCAGGCACTTTGGTGTTGTTCCGTCTAGTAAGGAACCACCTGATCCGGATAAACTCCTTAAAAATAGACAAAACTTCATAAAACTTCTAGCCACAAGGCCGTCTCCAGGTCAGCACGCCCCCGTGTCCACCCAAAGATTCCTGTCTGACTTTTGGTCAGAATACGGACAAAAAGTGTCAGAATTTTGTCTGCACACAGGGCCGTGTTCAGCCGACACGGGGCCGTGTCCAGCGTGCTGTCATTTTTTATAAATGCAGCAAGATTCCTGCACTCTTGGACCCATTCCAAAGACAAAGATCTGGTGGGATCTTCACATATACCATACAAGGTATATTCTAAAGAAGGTTCTCAACAACCATCTTGTCTTTTCTACTTTTGTCCATTGTCTTCTTCTTCATCTTCTCCTCAAAACCTCCATTAAAGTTTGAAATCTCCATAATTTCAAGCTTTATTGTGATATTTGCTAGATCTTTATGCAAGGAATCTTGTCAAAAATAAGTTTTACAACACTGTTTTAAGTTATTTATGCTTAAAAATGCTTCAAAAATCAGAAAAATAATTTAAAGCTCCAAGATTCCTTGTTTCAAGATTCTGCAGAGAGGTGGCCACGGGGCCGTGGTCAGCGAGCACGGGGCCGTGGCCGGAGCACTGTTTCATTAAATTGAACTTTTTCGGATTGTTTTCTTAGAAAGTCGAGCATAAATAGTGGAACATCTTCATCACACTCCAGGAACGACCGACGAGGAAGAAGGACATCGGTAGAAGACTCTCGTTAACTATGTTTATGCATTGAGAAAGGCCATCGATGAATGACAGGAGTAGAGGAAGCCTTGGTCGACCGTATAAATGATTTGACAGTGGCTCTAGAAGGATGTCTTCGGGAAGTCAACCTTTTGCACCAAAGGTTGAATATTCTCGCTTCTCTTCCTTTGGTACCAATCGTTACACAAAGGGGGTGGAATGTAGTACCAAAAGTCATCATTCCGGCCGAATGGTATATCATGCACCCGGAACCCCCTCAAGACATATTACATGGGGTCCCGGTTGCCAACGCACCTCCTCCACAAGACGTTGTGGAAAATGAGCCCGCCTTCTTCCTCACAAGGGAGATAGAGGAATGGCTCAACGACATCTAAGTGACATCCCTCGGTTACGAGTCCTACAACGCCTTTAAATACCAGGAAGCTATTTCCAGGTTTTTGATATTCCTACAATAAGGGTAGAACTCCTTGGAATGGTTTTCTGCATTCCTTGACCTATCTATCTTAGGAACTTTTAATTTTTCATTTCTTGTTTTATTTTTAAATTTCTAGGAACTAATGTATTTCACTCTTTAATGAATGATGGTTTTTAAGTATTAAAATGGTGTTTGGATGATGTTGTAATGGATAAAACACACTCAGAATGGTGAAGGTTACTAAGGGAAACTTGAACCCACACCCCATGCACAAAAACAGAGCATCCAGACAATTTTTCTTCATTACAGCAAGTTCAGCACGAGGCCGTTCTCAGCCCAACACGCCCCGTGCCCGAGGATCTGCAGAAAATGCCCAGTTCAGGTAACTGGACACGGGGCCATGTTCACTGAACACGCCCCCGTTCCCAGCCTTCTGTTAATTATGATACTAGCAATCTAAACACGGGGCCGTGCCAGGACCAACACGGGCCGTGTCCAGACGCCCAGTAACATAAAATTTTATTTTTAACACCTTTTTACACATTCAATCAACCTAAAAACTTATTTTTGGGACACATTGAGGACAATGTATAATTTAAGTATGGGGGGATGCTAAAACCTTGAATTTTGCAAGTGCTAATAACAAGCCTTATACAAAACTCTATTGGAACCGCTAATCATCCCAAATTTTTTCAAAAAAAAAATTTCATTTTTTTTACTTGTCTTGGTGTAATTTGAGAATAACAAGTTCTAAAAAGGTTATATTTTTACAAATTTACAACCGATAGCGTCGTGATAAAAAGAGCCAACATAAGAAAATTATGAAACGGCATGACAAATCTAGTTAAAATTTGATTATATATACTTGATCACATTATAAACCCATTCCAACAAAAAGTGAGTTTTGAGCCTTTATTGAGCATAAAAGCATACATCTTTAAATTAAATGCTCATTTTTCGTTTCTTGTGTGAATAGCCGCTTGGGTTCTTACGACTCTAGAACTTTCCATGACAATACATTCCCGGTCCTTACCAACTTAAACCCAACTAAGTAAATGATAGAGGCATTAGGACTAACCCTTTTTTCTTTTCAACACCATTATTTTTCAAATTTTTTATCACCTACCCAAAATCCCCCTAGTTAACCCCTTTGAGCCTAAACCTTTTCATTTCTAAACCCACAAAACAAACACCCTTTACCCACCAAAACCCTTTTTATTTTTAAACCCCTTTATTTTAGTAAAAATCTCGGTTTTCATGTGACATCCCTTATAAAAAATGAAGTATAGCAATAAACAAACACGTTCCTCAAAGAAACTTTGTTTGAAAATGCTTCGTTTGAATAAAAGTGTAGGATCGTTTTCTGACCCAAACGAGTTGATCAGAAGAGTTCTTAGACTAAACCAGAGGCAGAATTCATTGATTCAGTCTTCGTTTAGCTTGTATAACACTAGAATCACTATTAACTGTCTTGTTTATTGATCTGATAACAATATACAGGCCAGAAACACTTCGACAACACTTCGGCGTCGGAACCAAGAAGCATACAAACGAAATCACATCAAGGGTATTTATAGGCTGCTGATTTCGCTTGAACTTGCTCAAGCGAAATCACTTTCAAGTGAAATCAGTGATTTCGTATGAAATGACAAGTGCTGATTTCGTGCGGAATTACAATTTGTAATTCCGTGCGAAATCACCTCTCAACCTATATTTGACATTTTCTCGCACTACGTACCCTGATCTATCTAATACAATACAAGACTCGATACAAGATGAAGTCGACAGACGTATGCACCAACAGACTCCCTCTCGGATGTTGACGAGTCTGAAGTATCGAGTCTTCAGCATATCAACTCTTCATTCTTGATCGGTCTTCTCAACTTCAGGAACTTCTCCTGGCTTTCCATAGCAACAGGATCAGGAACCTGGTTTCTTTGTCTTCAGACTCCCCCTTTCACTCAGCTGGGATCGCAGTCTGGAATTCTTTATCTTGTAGCATAGTAACGAAAGCCTGGAATTCAACATCAGGAATCGAAACTTTGCTTTTTCAACATTTTCTGCACAAAATATCTCATCAAAACATAAGTTTTTACTTAAATCAATAAGAAAAACTTACTGTAAGAAACCACTCAATCATCAATTATTTATATACCAATTTAATTTCTGATGATCACATGTAAGAAAAACTTTTCAAACACACTCTCCCAAACCTGTTCATCATGTTTAGCACTCGGAATTTTGAAAATCTGCTCTTCAACACCAGTTGTCGAAAATCTTTTTGGATTTTTTAAAATTTTATGCTAAAACACACTAAAATCTTTTTGGGATTTTTGATTAAAAAAATGCAGTAAAGAAATATTTACAGACAATATTTTTGTGAGTTTGGGCAAGAGGATCATATCAGTTTTTTTGAAACATATCACAAGCACCGTTAAGCTTTAATCATTTTAAGTTCTAAATGATTCACGTTGATTGACGATATATTTGTCCTCTTAAGCTCAATCTAAAAACTTTCGAAATGCTTTTCGATACGTTAAGGTATATTAATTTTGCACTAAGTTCTTATGGACCCCACGATCTCAGCATATCCCCTCATCATGCAATACACTAACTCAAGTAATGCCTTTAAACTTTTATCAACTGTGATTTGTGCGAAAACAACTCAGAATGTTTAAACATTAACAATCAGGTGGATACTTTCGTATACGCAAAGAAAGTCCAATGTTTAAACAAAATAAGAAAATAAAAACAATTTGAAATTGTTTAGGCTTTAACCACCAGTTCGATACTCCCGTATACGCAGAGGTGATCCAAAGCTTAAACGAAAACACCAAAGAAAATAAAGCAGAACGTTTAGGCACTAACATCCAGGTCGATACTCACGTATACACAGAGGATGTCCAAATGCTTAAACAAAATAAAGAAATAAAACAAGTTTAAATCTTCGCAAAAAGAAATACACAATCATAGTGATTTTTCAGCAAAATTGTGAAAATTCACAAATTTAACCAGTTTTTATGCACTTTGCATTCAACGATTACTGAGTAGGCACACAATCAAGAAGGACAAAACTAAGTACTATACTTTCAACCATCTTTCCCACTAGAACTAGGCTTTTTCTTTTAAGTTTGTATCGTTATCGCAAATCTACTAGTCTAGCTGAGCCTATCGTCACATCTTTAGTGAGACCATTTATCACATTTTAACTTTACATTTCTTTAGCATGCTGTGATAGTCCACTGATTTTCTATCATTTCCTCTTATTAACAACAAAACTCATTTTTTACTTTTTCAATGTTTTTGACATTTTTCAAATTTTCAAAATTTCTAAAAATTTTCTTACTCCCCCTAAAATCAAAATATGTTTCAATTTTGATTTTCCGGGAAAATTTGAAAACAAAAGACTGTACACATAAAATGACAACATGATGCGAATTACTTCAATTCGCCATCCACTTGGCATAAACAATCAAAACTCCACCTTACAACAAACTATTTTCCCATTATGATTTCAAAACACTTAAGTTTGTTTTAATCAAAATGGTTTTTTTGAAAAAATTAGATTTGTTGATTTTACCACTTGTAAAATTGGAGTATCATCACGTTGTTTTTTCAATCATATGTAGGAATTTAACATTTCCCGATTTTCACAACACAATCACTTTTAGGAAAGATAAATCAAGTACAATTTAATGTCCCTGATTAATCTTTTGAATTTTGAAATATCAACAAAGTGAATTTCTCAAGAAATATGCCGATTCCTGCTCCACTCTTACCAACCTGGAAGCTCCAGCAAGTCAAGGTTTTTATTTGAAAAGATCTACCCAAGCCTGACCATTCTTGGGTTTTTCAACGTTTTGTTTTAAATTTCTATTTGACAATGATGGAAAGTTTGCATCATCGATTATCGACACAGAAACATCACTGTTTACCTCAACAAATGGCTCTTCTGGCTTTGATGAACCAGATTCATCGCCTGCACGTGGCTCTTCTGACTTTGACAGGTCAGATTCATTGCCAAAATGTGGCTACTTTGTTTCTGAAGAAATAAATTCATTGCCAGAAAGTGAAAATTTCACTTTCTTTGATTTGTTAATCTCTAGATTAACTGCTTTTTTTTTCTTTAATATCCCTTTCATCCTCAGATTTGTATCTGATGAATTCGTTTTACTTGACTGATCAGTCTTTGGAGAGCAAAACGATTTATCAGAACTGTTATCTGATTTTCCGGTTGTATCCGAGGACAAAATCCTTTCGAGATATTCTCTCACTTTCTTCCTTTTCTTCCTCAGTCTGTCTTTTTGCCCTTGTGAAAGCTTTACTTTCTTTTCTAGAACCTTCTGTTCTTTGGGCTTTTCTTCGACTTTGACTGGTTTCTTTTCCATTTTCTGAGATTCAGCCCTCGGTCTTCCCTTTGATCTCATTGGGCAATCTCTGGCAATGTGACCTTTGATATGACATTCAAAGCATCTTCTTGTCTCAAAACTCTGACTTTGGCAGTTAACAACAATGTGTCCTTGATAACCACATTTGTAACACACTCTGTTATCATACAATTCACCACTTTCAAACCAAACACTAAGATCGTGACATTGCTTGGCCTTGTGGTAGTCATTTCTCTTCTTGTAAGCTGGATTTGTCCTTTGAGCACTGTGGTCAAACCTGCACCGCTTATTACCAACAGTTTTTGAGTTTTGATTTTCAAATTTTTGAGATTTTTTATCATGATTGGATGATTGAACTGATGATCTTTTATTTTCTTTTTGAAAACTTTTCAAATTTTTACCTTTTTGTTTTTGTTCCACATTCTTCTTCAAAGGTTTTTGCGTTGAGCATTCACCTTTTTAGTAGACTGTAGAACAGTTTCTTGAAATTTTTCTTTTAATTTCAAAAACAATTTCTTTTTCTCATTTTCATCATCAGTTTTATCATCACAATCTTCAATTTTGACATCGTCAAAATTTGTGACATTGTCACTTATTGGAACTGAATTGATCGGTTTTGGACAAATATAATCTGGTTCTGATGACGAAGTCACAAAACCTTTCAATTTATTCTCTAACTCCTTGATTTTATTTCTATCAATTTCAGCTTCATTTTCAAGCCGAATGATTTTCTGGAGAAGAGAATTTATTGCAATTTGTTTTTCAATATTATTTTTTAAAATAACAGGCTTTTCATCTTCTAAAATCTTTATTTTATTTTGAAAAACTTTTTCGCTTTCTTTCAAATTTGTATTTTCCAATGTCAAACTCTCCATATCCTTCAAGAGTTTGACATTTTCAGATTTAGATTTTTCACAGTTTGAGCACATCTCATGAATCTTTTCAACATCAGCTTTCTTCTCAATTGTGAGAGCTGGAATTTCTTGAACCTGTTCTTCTATCATTCGAACTTCTTCCTCAGATTTGACTTCATCATTCTGTAACAACACAGTTGTCTCATCTTGTTCAGATGTTTCTTGATGAACACTGTCAACCTGTTTCTTCTCAGATTTTACATTTTCATCCACATTTGCTGCTTCATGATTCTTCTTTTTCGCAGCTAGTTTATTCTTGAGCTTTTCAATTTGTTCTGCAAAGGATTCATTAAACATTTCAGATGAAAAAAATATTTTTTTATAAAACTCAAGTTTTTCAATTTCTCTACTATCATCATCACACTCTTCATCAGATGAGTATGAATGATCAAAAACTGGAGCTCTTTCTGACTCAACTTCTGAATTCTTTTCATTCTTTTCTGAAACATCATCTAAACCCTTTTCAATTTTTTATAAAACAATTTCTGAATCCCTTTTTATTGAAACTGGTTCTTTTGAAATTGATTCTTTTAAAACTGGTTCTTCTTCAATCTTAATATAACTCTCTTCTTGAGATACATAGAGATACAATGCAATATGTTCTTCAGTTTCCATGTTTCAGTAACAGGTTTCACAAAATCAGTCACTTTCAAATGAAATTCTTTCAAACGAAATACCTCTTCAAGCGAAATACCTATTTCACACGGAATACCTTGTTCAAACGAAATAGCACCTCTCAAACGAAATTCCCTTTTCAAACGAAATAACACTTTGGTGCGAAATCTGATTTCGTGTGAAATAGTACTTTTTCAAACGGAATACGTTATTTCGTGTGGAACTCTCAAACGAAATTACACTCTGAAGCGAAATTATCTATTTCAAGTGAAATTAGGTAATTTCGTGTGAAATCAAGCATGTAATTCCGTATGAAATAGTGCTGACGTCATCATGTCGATCTGTTTTTCAAGCGAAATTACGAATTTTACCAATTTTATATCGAATTTAAGTCCAATTCTCTCAAGGATTTATTAAAACACTGTTTTGCATGACATATATGAAATTCAATCCATTTTGACCGTAAAAACTTGTGATTTTTGTAAAAGAAGGTGTAGAAATCAGAATTTTCCAACGAAAACAAGCTAAATGGTAAGAACTCTTCCACCTGAGCTCTGATACCACTTGTAGGATCGTTTTCTGACCCAAACGAGTCGATCAGAAGAGTTCTTAGACTAAACCAGAGGCGGAATTCATTGATTCAGTCTTCGTTTAGCTTGTATAACACTAGAATCACTATTAACTGTCTTGTTTATTGATCTGATAACAATATACAGGCCAGAAACACTTCGACAGCACTTCGGCGTCAGAACCAAGAAGCATACAAACGAAATCACATCAAGGGTATTTATAGGCTGCTGATTTCGCTTGAACCTGCTCAAGCGAAATCACTTTCAAGTGAAATCAGTGATTTCGTATGAAATGACAAGTGCTGATTTCGTGCGGAATTACAATTTGTAATTCTGTGCGAAATCACCTCTCAACCTATATTTGACATTTTCTCGCACTACGTACCCTGATCTATCTAATACAATACAAGAGTCGATACAAGACGAAGTCGACAGACGTATGCACCAACAAAAAGTCACAAAAACAAAATGTTTTACGACGACCGACCCTTTTTACGCTTTTCGCCCTGTTTACAAACCAATAACCCAAAACCACCTACCTTTAACCCAAGCCTAACTCTACCCCAAGTCCTCTTGATATTTACAAAGGTGTATAGTTAAAAAGGAGGAGGATTGATTGCTTGGCAAGCATATGGTAGAAGTAAGTTCCATGCCGGTCTCGAGTGTTTCACAAAAATACATCTTCGGCCGAGTGTTGAGTGATCTGCCGTTAGGTATGTGAACTTGTATATAAATGGAATTTTAAAGAGGCATGTTATGCCCAAATAAGTAATTTATCTTATGAAATGTTCTTAATTAATCATAACGAATAGGATTGTAAATAACATAAAAATAAAATCCAATAAAGATCTTGGATTCCCGACACTCAATACAAGCCCAAAACTTCTCTTCTACGCATTCCATTTGGGAGTGTAAGACACATTATAAAGAGTTTTTCTTGAGGACAAGCAAAGATTCAAGTGTGGAGGTATTTGATGTGTGTAAAATGCAACATATAAATTACATCAAATGAGGCATAAAACTAACCCTTTTTTAGTACTAATGTTGGAAAAAGTGTGCTTTTGTCTTCTTTTTGTATTTTCAGGACTAAATGAGCGTAATTGAACAATTGGAACACATATGCAGCAAAATCTAACATAAATACAAGAAAAGGAATAAACGTGGCATGCCCGACGCCTCGACAGCATCTTCCCAAGCAAAAAAAAGAAAAAGAAAATAGAAGGCTGACCACGGGGCCGTGCCCAGCGGACACGGGGGCGTGGCTAGTTGTCTGCAGAAAGGACAAAGCTATAGAAGCATCTATTCCCGACACGGGGGCGTGCCCAACTCAACACGGGCCATGGTCCACGCTAAGATTCACAGAATCCAAACAAATCTTAATAGTACAGATACGCTTATGCACACGGGGCCATGCCCAGCGGACACGGGGGCGTGTGGAGCTATTGCAGACAAATTGCAATTAATGAAGAAAGAGAAAGAGGATGGACACGGGGCAGTATCCGGGCTTCTGTGCAGGCTATAAATAGAGGTGCTTGGTTCACTTCAAAGGCATCCCTTGGCAAACCACCTCTCTCCCACTTCACCCACACTCCACCACCACTACAACCTGATCGGAGTGTCGCGCTCCGGTCAAAGATAATATTTATAAGCCCAAATTACCCTTAACAGATAGTTAGTGGTAGCAAGGGGTCGAACCACGAAGAGTATGTGGTTTGTGTGTGGATTCGATTGAATTAAAACGATTGTCACAATTTATGAAGCTTGCTATGATATTTTTATATTTTTGTTTAATTGAGAGATGTGACTTTAATCTAATGAAATTGGTGTAATTGATCGACAACTAAAAATTAATGATTTCACACAAAATTTGATTAATAAACGATAATGAGAAAAAGGGATCACACCCGGTTTCGGTAATTGTCAACCTAAGGTTTCTACAAGTTTTAGATTCAACTCAAATTATATGATTAGCGGATTTAGTGTACCGTGACTTAGGTGCCAATAACTATCAACGTCGCGAAGAACGGACAAGAATACACTTTATAATCAACACAAGTAAAACCTAACCACGACAATGCACAATTACATATAAACATTTCGTAAAGTCATAACTTTTAACATCGTTCGACAATTTACGAATTCGCAACAAATGTAATACTATTATCAATGGTTTCAAAAATCAAACACAAGTTGTCACAAAGTTGAAGCAATAAACAATTCGAAACCCTAAATTAACAACTACCTACGCCGGGGTGAAACCGAGATGATTAGCCGCTCATGGTTGAAGAAGCTTGATCACCGGATGACTGGAACGTGAATGAAGTCAGCTTGAAGCTTGATGGATGAATGAATGGTGGATGATTAGGGTTTATGGAATGATTGGTAATGGTGAAATATGGAAAGTTAGGGTTTATGGATGAATTGGTAAATAGAAAATGGTTGATGATGATGATCTTGATTCGGGTGATGTTGTGTGTGATGATGGAATAGAGATGGATGATCCTTGAGAAGTGGCTCCCAGATACAAGATTCAAACCCTCCAAGAGTGTAACTCCCGTAATTGAATGACCCTTGACCAATAGAAATCGTTCCCAACACCCGTATGCCATTTTTTCGCGTTTCAAGGATTTACAAGCCGTCGCCGACGGCCCCCAACCCGTCGGTGACGGGCTTTGGATTCCACAAATCCGTCCGACGCCTTATGTGACTGTATACGGGCAAACCTGGTCGATGGGCATTTTTACAAGGCGTCGCCGACGGCCTGAGCCCCGTCGGCGACGGGTTCTCATTTGTGAGATCTCCGTTTTCGCACTTTATACTCCCAGTTGACTCGTAACGCAACCCGGTGCTCCGGTTTTCGCCCCGATTGCTCATAAAGCTCCCGAAAAGCTCCTTAAACTTCATCAAACCTGCAAAACACATTTTTGATTAAAAATAGGCTATCCAAAATTAAAACTTACGTAAAAACATCAAGTTATACGATAACGAGCATCAGTTTTCAACCACGTATCACATCCCCACACTTGTCTTTTGCTTGCCCTCAAGCAAATCTGTTTTTCACTTTCACGTGGGTCGAATAACGAACATACTTCCCATTCCCGAGACAAAGGTTAAGGTCTATTGTCATACAAAAGTTCAAACCTTTTACAATTTTCACATATTTACCGGCCAAGTGAATAATCACATATAATAATGGTTATCCAAGATTAACCCGCCCGTAGAACTAACAAGTCATGCATATCCCTCACAATGTTCTCTCTACTCGGCTTAAAAATTGGCTAATGTGTATAATGTATTAGCACTTCAACAATTAATCGCTCAACACTAAATAGAACACGTACCCGCATAGGCTTGCAACTCAATCATTCTCCACCACCGATCACGAATACTAAACACAAGTCATAAGGTCTTTGTAAGGGTTGTAACGGGGTTGGGCTAAAGGTAGGAAATGGGATGTTTTAAAGTGGCTAAGGTGATGAAAATTCGATTTTTATTACAAAAGACTACTCTAAGCAAACTAAACAATAACCATCAACTACAAGGCAACAACTTTCGCCTTTTATTTCTCAAATTAAAAACATATATTTTTGTTCTTTTCGCAACCATTTTCTATCTTTTTCATACATTTTCTGATTTTTTTATGTATGCAAACAACAAAAACAACTATACAAACTTTACTTCTATAATCGAATTTTCATCACACGGGTTTAAAAGAAAAAGGTTTTAAGGTTATTGGTGATAGGGTGGTCAAACGAAAGGATTAGGCTCAAAAGTGGCTACTAAGGGGTAATTTTTGGGTAAAGATATAAAAATGGTGTAAAAGGAAAAGGTTTACCTAATGCCTTAATCATTCTCGTGCTTGTATTCGGTCTATGGTCTCAAACGTATCCAAAGTTGCAAGTTCTACAATACGCGACTAATGGTCCACTCAAACAAAGAAACATGTATATGTAAATCTATGATATGAAAGTGGCTCAAAACCTCACGTATAAGGGTATGATATGTGATATGCATCAAATGTTAGTTCCTTAGGCGAATTATTCCCAAATAACCACCCGCTAAATAGCCTTCATGCTATTAATTTAAACTTGACCATGACAAAAGACCAAATGGGTTGTGCCATCCCTCGTTGACTTGGTTACTTGTGCTTTTAAGATCGCTTTTGAAACAAGAAATTTTTGAATTTTTTTTTGAAATTTTCCCCCATCCCCACACTTGAGGTAAACATTGTCCTCAATGTGTAAGAACTAGAGTTTTAAAACGCACAAGGGATGTGACACGGCTAACCTTCCCAAAGTTTCACCCCGGAAAAATAAAATACAAAATACAATCCACTTATTACTAAACTAATAATCAAGGTAAAAAGGAAACGCATGCACCTGATTTTTGTCGCTTGAGGCCCATATCTTCTTCTACTCTTCAAAAAACGGTTGTCTCTCGAACATCATGTACCTACAAATTCTAACCCTTGTGTAGAAGCATGCTTCTCACAACCATTGAAACTTGTTAGGTGGTTAGTTCTACCATTTTTATAAAAGTGTTACCAAATCATGCGTTAAATTACCTTGATTTTTGTGGAAAAAAAATAAGTTACAACAATAACAAGCCTAACTCACTTTCGTAGGAATCACGGTTGCATTTAGCTTATGCAACAAGCCCTTTTAAACCCCCCAATAGCTTGGGAGGACGAGAGGTCTCGTGAGGGTTATATAGGGAACACACCTACAACGTTCATTTAACTAGGCGAGAAAAAATAAATAACGAAAAAGAAATAAAGAAACTAAAATATACAACAACAACACAAAACATACCTTGCCTTCACCGCTAATATCTCTCGTTGGGATCAACTGGCGGGTTTGGCTGGTATGGATAACCAGTGAGGGCCTCAAACATCTCCCTATAGTTATCAAGTGGGCTCGACTCTCCGTGAGGTGGTGGCTGATAGGGTATCGGGATGAAGCTGGAGCCTACAGCTTCGGGCCAATGAGGAGATGGGTTGGATGGGCCTCGCGGGACTGAGAGATTGGGGTAGTCGGTCCACCCCGAATGCTCGACATAGGGACGGCCAGCCTTAAGGTCTCTTTGGTGTCTCTCCTGATCGTGAAGGATCTTGGCATTATTAATAGCCATTTCTTGTGAGACATATAAGGCACTCCAACGGTTGTCCTCCACTATGTTTCGGTCATGCCATGCTTTCTATTCCCTTTCTTCCCATGCCTGTCTTTGGGCCATGTCTTCTTCCTACAACTGTATCAAGCGTTCCATGTGAGATTGTTGAAGCGCTTGGTGCAATTTTTGCTCTTACATAAATTTCTCCATTCTCTCGCGATAGGCTGCTTGGGAGGCCCACTGTTCTTGCGAGAAGGTCCCGTGCATCCCTTCCCAGTTCTCTCTCCTCCTGTTATATTCCCGACCCTCGCCTATACATGCCGAGACATTATCATAAGTTGCTTGCTGCCCGCGGGTAAAATTTTTGTACGACGGCACCTGTCTTTGTTTCACAAAACCTGCCACCTCTGCATTGATCTCCATGTGGTGCCTCATGTACCTCTGTTGTGGTCCCTGTGGACCAGAAGGCTCATCCTCGTCTTCTTCATCAATCATCTCTTCATCTCCCCTAGCGCCTTGTTGTGCCTCTGGATCAACAAAGTCATATCGGTGACCCAATTTGTCGGTCACCACGTATTTATTTCCCAACAGTTCCACATCTATTCTCCAATTTTTTCTCATTGAAGCTATGTTGAACTCTTCCAGAGGTTTGGATACCCAAAGTGCTTCCGGAGGCAAAGAATTCTGTTGGACAATCATAGCACTGATGAGGCGTGCATATGGAATAAAACGCCTTTGAGACGCCTCTCGGGTGATCCATGTGTTCATCATGACAATGTGTCTCCAAGACAAAGTAGGGGTTCCGTACAACAGAGAGTGGACAACCCTGCAATCGCTCGCTCTCACTCCCCCTCGATCACCATCACATTTTCTAGGGAAATTCCTTGAAGAATTTTCCCTTCGATCGTCATTTGAGTTCTTTTAGCCTCTCCCCAATCACTGTATGGTAAAATAACAGCGGTCATCTGCTCCGGATCGCCATCATTCATATGATTGTCCAAAAATTGTTGCATGGTTGGATAGTCATATGCTTGCATCCCCAGAGAATCAAAGCGAGCGATGCAGTTAATTGTTTCGAAAGACATCATCATTGACCCTCGGCTTGTTTTACCAACCAATTTCCACTGTTCGGGAGGACCATCCTTATTCATGAGCCTCAACGTTTACAACCATTCACACACTTCCGCCAAATATATCCGCGAAGTGTTATCTTCGCACCAATCAAGCACTCTCTCCCATCCTAAGCGCTCAAACATTTGCACAATCCCGATTTGCCTAAACTCTTCCACATTCACAACCCTTTCGCACAACACCCTTTCAGGTACTGAAGTATTAACTTTGTTGACCATCTTCCATTTCCAAAGTTTGGCCTCCATCTTCCTATGTTGGTACGCTGATAAGGGTTTGTTCTTCTCATCATCCCATACTTGAGCGCTTTTACTATCCCGGAACTTTTCCCACGCCCAATCCTGTCTATACAGTCTTGCATCACCCTCTTCGATGGAGCTCAGTTGCTCCCACTTCTTCGGTATTAAACCGGAAGAAGAACCCGCTCCAGCTGATGAGCCTTGCTCTGTAGTCTTTTGTTTCTTTCTACCTCCAGCCATAACTACAATCACAAAAACAACAAAGCATCAATATAAACCCAAACCTTCAATAAACTCTCAAACTTTGAACATGATGTGTGATGTTGAAATTTTAATTAACAAGTAGATGCAAAATCGCCTTTTTAAACTTCCAAAGTCGCTCATTTTATCATATACTTATCAACTTCCTTGTTAACTTGCAATTTCTTATAAGTTCAACAAAATTCAACATCACCTTCATGTTCAATCATGTATATAACAAGTGTAATCACCTCACTATGGTTATAACATGCTCAAATTTCATCCAAAACAACCAATCTTACTCAAAATCATGCTAGAACAACATACATTGTCTAAACAACCTACTCTTAAACTAACAAGTTTAAAATTTCAGAAGAAAAACACTAAACATATGATAATCAAGCATAATGTCAAGGAAAATCCATACCTTTGTGTTGTTTGAACAAGAAAAACTATGAAAAGATGTAAAGCAAAAAGATTGATGAACACCCCTTCAAAAACCCGAAATTACACGCCCAGAAATCTTGCAAACTAGCAAGAATTGATGAAAACCGTGTTGGGGGTTTTGTTCCTCTAAAAAATTCACACAAGATAGACCCAAAAATCAGGTGATTTGGTGGAGAATTGAGAGAGTTATGAGAGCTTGAAGGTTTAGGGTTCTAGGAGTGTTTGTGGAGAAGATGAAGTTGAAAGGTGAGTTAGGAGAGAGAGAGCAGGGATTTAGAGGGTACAAATGTTGTGAGGGTGTTGTGGGTTCGAGTTATATGGTCTATATCGGTCTTGGTTATGTTTTAGGGTGTTTAGAAGGAGTTTGGTTTGAGTTTATTGTGCAAAGAACGAATCTGGCTCGAGGCGTAAACGGCAGCCCGTCGCCGACGGACGTCAACCCGTCGCCGATGGGTTCTCTGTTGTGTTGGTTTGGCCGACGGGCTAAGCTCCTGCCTACGGGCTTTGTTACCCGACGGTGTTTTCCCGTGCCCGTCCCGGACGGGGCTCTACCCGTCGCCGACGGGTTCTGCTTCATCAATTTTTTTTATGGAAAAATAGAGAGAATTTTATGAATTTTTAATAAAGGGACTATATACAATAAAAAATCCTAAAAATTATAAAAAATCTTTTTGTAAATTTTTATAAGTTAAATTTTCAAAACGCGAAAACCGTTAACGGCCCTACCACCCCCCTAAAAAAAAGTCGTGTATTGTCCTCAATGCACATAACGAAGTCTAAAAACATACCTTACGTCTTCAAAACTCATTCGGGATATCCGGACTTCACACAATCAAACGGGGTTAGTATGAAACGGAAACGATTATATCCAAAACACACAAACAATTAAATAATTATACATAACTTTACACAAAACGTTACCGGTCCTTTTTATTCGACCTCATAAACCGGGATGCTTACCACAAAGCTCACCGATTCCTTGTTTTCATCCAACTTTCCGTTACCATCGAGAAACGGTTTTAGCCGATGACCATTTACCGTTTGCCATGACCCATCCTTCGGGTCCTCGATTGTAACATCACCCAATTTTCCGACCCGGGTGATCACATAGGGTCCCATCCATTTGCTTCGGAGCTTTCCGGGAAAGAATTTGAGCTTCGAATTGTAGAGCCACACCTTTTGCCCAATCTCGAACTCTTTCTTTCTCAACTTGGCATCATGCGCCTTCTTCATCCCATCTTTGTATTTAGATGCACATTCATATGCCATTTCCCTTAGCTCCTCCAACTCACATAGTTTGAGTTTCCGTACCCTACCTGCATCATCATATTGAACATTAACCTCTTTAATAGCCCATAACGATTTGTGAACGAGTTCGACCGGTAAATGACAATTTTTACCGTAAACCAACCGGTAAGGTGTAGTGCCAATGGGTGTCTTATGTGCCGTACGGTAGGCCCATAAAGCATCGTTCAACTTAATTGACCAATCCTTACGGTCCGCCTGCACGGTCTTTTGCAAAATCTCTTTGATTTGCCTATTTGACACCTCAACTTGCCCGCTTGTTTGCGGGTGATAGGGGGTAGCAATTCTATGGTCAACACCAAACCGTTTTAAAAGTTTTCCAAACCGAAAGTTTTTAATGTGAGATCCTCCGTCACTTATGATGACACGAGGAATCCCAAACCTTGAGAAAATATTGGTTTGGACAAAGTTACAAACTACGAAATGGTCGTTTGTCTTAGTGGCTATTGCCTCGACCCACTTCGACACATAATCAATGACCACCAAGATATACAAATTGCCATAAGAGTTAGGGAATGGACCCATGAAATCAATACCCCACACATCGAAAATGTCGACTACGAGGATTGGTTGCATGAGCATCTCATCCCTTTTTGAAACACCCCCTAGTTTTTGGCACTCTATACAATTCTTTGAAAACTCATTTGCATCTTTAAAAATAGTTGGCCAATAAAGACCACTATTCAACACTTTATGACCCGTTTTGTGGCCACTAAAATGGCCACCACACGCAAACGAATGTAGATGATGCAACATGCTTGGAATTTCCTCATCATCTATGCATCTTCTAATCAGTTGATCCGCACACTCTTTCCACAAATGCGGTTCCTCTAACCGGTAATACTTGATTTGAGACATGAAGTGTTGCCTCTTCCGTCTATCCCAATGTGCCGGTAAGTCACTTGTAAAAAGATAATTCACAATGTTAGCATACCAAGGTAACTTATCCAATTTCATAATATGCTCATCGGGAAACGACTCATTGATCTCTAACGATTTAGGATCCTCATCAACCATCAACCGGGACAAATGGTCCGCTACCACATTCTCGGTACCCTTTTTGTCCCGTATCTCCAAATCAAACTCTTGGAGCAACAACACCCATCGGATCAACCTCGGTTTTGCATCTTTCTTCTCGATGATGTACCTAACTGCAATGTGATCAGAATAAATAATTACTTTACTACCCCATATATACGACCGAAATTTATCCAATGCATATACCACCGCGAGTAGCTCCTTTTCGGTAGTGGTGTAATTCAGTTGTGCATCCGAAAGAGTCTTACTCGCGTAGTATATGGCAACGGCTTTTTTGTCAACCCGTTGTCCCAACACGGCCCCCACCGCATAATCACTTGCATCGCACATAATTTCATAAGGGAAAGACCAATTTGGCGATTGCAAGATTGGGGCCTCAACTAACTTTTCTTTTAATTTGTTAAAGGCGTTTTGACAATTTTCATTAAAATCAAATGGTTGGTCTTTTAACAACAAGTTACACAAAGGCTTGGTTATATCACTAAAACCCTTAATAAACCGTCGATAAAAACACGCATGACCTAAAAATGACCTAACACCTTTAACACTCGTGGGATATGGCAAAGTAGATATAACTTGCACCTTTGCACGATCAACCTCTATCCCACGACTCGACACAACGTGCCCCAACACGATTCCCTCTTGAACCATAAAATGGCTCTTTTCCCAACTTAGGACCAAACTAGTTTCGACGCATCTCTTTAGTACTTTGTCTAGTTGGTCCAAACAAGCCTCAAATGATGACCCAAAAATTGAGAAATCATCCATGAAGATTTCCAAAGACTTCCCCACCATATCTGAAAAGATACTCATCATACACCTTTGGAAGGTGGCAGGGGCGTTACATAATCCAAACGGCATTCGCCTAAATGCGAAGGTGCCGTAGGGACAAGTAAACGTGGTCTTTGATTGATCTTCTGGATGGATGACAATTTGGTTATAACCAGAATAGCCATCTAAGAAGCAATAAAATTGTTGTCCCAATAATTTTTCAACAATTTGGTCAATGAACGGTAAAGGAAAATGATCTTTAGAAGTTGCGGTATTCAACTTCCTATAATCAATACAAATTCGCTACCCGGTTACCGGCCGAGTGGCTACCTCTTCACCTGCGTCGTTTTTGACGACTTGTATGCCCCCTTTCTTGGGAACCGTCTGTGTTGGACTCACCCACTGGCTATCCGAGATCGGGTAAATGATACCCGCATCAAGCCATTTCAGCACTTCCTTTTTCACCACCTCCCGTATATTCGGATTCAATCTCCGTTGTGCATCTCGAACGGGAGTCACATTTTCTTCCGTGATGATTTTGTGCATCACCACCGAGGGACTAATACCCTTCAAATCAGCAATGGTCCATCCAATCGCCGCCCGATTGATGACCAAAACATCCATCAACTTCTCCTCTTGCTCCACGGTTAAGTTTGATGCAATGATAACCGGGAGCGTATTGCCTTCACCAACATAAGCATACTTGAGATGCTTAGGCAACACCTTCAATTCAACCTCCGGAGGCTCTACTAACGACGGCTTCAACTTGGTATCAATGCTCTCCGGTAAACTCTCAACTTGGTGCGTCCATGTCAGTTTTCCCTCTTTAACCGCAAGCACCTCCAAACTTTTTACCTCCTCGTCTATGCTCTTATCCATCTCCACCTGTGACCTGTCAAACATATAACAATCCTCCATTGTGTTTTCCCCATCCATGACTGTGTCGCAAAGAGGTATACACGTGTCAACGATGTCCGCCATATAGCATTCATTATCATCTGGAGGGTTCGTAAGTCCGGAAAAAACATGCAACCTCAACCTTCGGTTTCCAAATGTCATGTCAACCGTTCCTGTTTTGCAATCAATTTGATAATTTGTGGTTGCTAAGAACGGTTGACCCAAAATCACCGTAGGTTGCTTGGTTGGGTCCTTGGCCACATAATCAAATACTAAAAAGTCCACCGGACTCGATTTTTACTATCACATCCGAAACAATTCCACGGGGTAGTTTGGGTGTCAAATCGGCTAACACCACGGTGGTGTTTGATGATTGAAGTGGACCAAACTCGTATTGGTCATACAAGCTACCCGGTAAAATGCTCACGCTAGCACCAAGATCTAGAAGTGCCCGGTTGATTTTAAAATCGCCTACTTGAATTGAAATGATAGGCGCACCCGGATCTTGGAGCTTAGGTGGAAGTGTACCCGAAAGAATCGAACTCACATTTTCAGTTAAGTCTATTTTTTTTGGAAATTTATGAGTTCGTTTTTGGGTACACAATTCTTTCAAGTACTTAGCATAAGACGGTACTTGTTTGATTGCATCCAAAAGAGGTAAATTAATTTTTACTTGTTTGAAAATTTCCAACAACTCTTCTTGTTGTGGACCTCTTTTGTTTACAACCTTCTTCAAAGGTCCATTCAATGCTTCGGGATAAGGGGCGGTATTAGCCTCCACACCCTTTTCCTTAGCCTTAGGGACGGGTATGGTCACAACGGGAGTGTTATTATTCTTTTTCAAATCACTTTTATTTTGACCCGTTTGACCATCCTCATTTTCATCCTCACTAGCATCTTCCACCACCCCTTCAACAAACTGGGGTGGCGGTGTTTTGACACCATTATTAACAACTCGACCACTACGTAAAGTAAGTTTATTAATTGGTACCTCACGTGTGTTCCTTGAGTTTGACCCTTGATGCTTAGGGTTCACCGCTGTGTCACTGGGAAGCTTTCCCGTGCTTCCTCTCATTTGAGCCATCTCCTCCGCGAGTTGGCCCACTTGCTTCTCCAATGCCTTATGGGATTTATCTCGTACCTCAAACTCTTTCTTCATCTCTTGATTTGAATGATTGATAGCATTCATAATAGCGTCAAATTTCGAATTTATCGAGTCATCACCTTGAGAGTTTGAAGCACCACCCCCATTCCCACTTTGGTTGTAACCACGTTGATAATTACCTTCACGGTTTTGATAGCCTTGGTTATCCCCTTGATTGTAATTCCTTTGGTAGCCCCCTTGGTTACCACCTTAACGGTTGTTGTAAGAATAACCACCTTGATTACCCGACTGAAAATTTGGGTTCATTTGATTCGAGGCATTACCATACCGGAAGTTAGGGTGATTTCTCAAACCCGGATGGTAAGTGTTGGAGTTCATGTCATATTGATTTCGATCCCCATACACTTGGTTTACCTCCTCGGTGTAGTCACTCGACCCCGTTGGACATTGCTCGGTTTTATGCCCAATATCTCCACACTCTTCACATACTGCAAATTGTACCGCGCTCACCTCCTTCTTCTTAATACGAGCCATTTCCCGTTCTAAGGTGGAGATTCGATCCTTAGAATCAAGATCGGGAAGTGACTGGGAAACTGGATGTTTCTTAGCTCTATCGGCCGATTCCTTCTCTTTTGACCGTTTGCTCATCCGCTCAAGAAATTCCCAATCGTCATCCTCATGATTGCTCAAAAGAGTCCCGTTGCTCGTTGATTCGAGGCGGTTCCATGTATTGTCGTCTAGACCCCGCACAAAACACTTCACCAATTCCCACTTTTCTATTTGGTGATGTGGGCATCTCCGCATCAATTCCTTGAATCGAGTGAATGCTTCATGTAACGGTTCACTCGATAGTTGCCGAAACGACCTTATTTCATCCCTTGTGTCGTCGGTCTTCGCCATCGAATAATATTCATCTAAAAAGACTTGTTGCATCTCTACCCATGTCCGGATGCTATTCGCCGGAAGTGTGAGAAACCATTGCTTTGCCTTGTCTTTCAACAAAAATTGGAACAAGCGAAGTTTGACTTCCTCTAGTGCAAAGTCGTGCCCCCTGATAGTGTTGCAAATGGAAGAAAACTCCGCCAAGTGCGTATACGGCTCATCATTAGACCTCCCATTGAAGTGGGGAAGTATATTGATGTAATGGGGTTTGCAATCGAACATTCTCCGTCCGCACACTATAGGAGAATCATTGTCGGTAACTACCGGTCGAAAATGATCATTCACTCCCCGTGGAGGTTGTTGACGACGTTGTGGACCGTTAACCTCTTGATCGACCGGCCTTCGGTTGTCCCTTCGATCACCTCTTCTATCACCACCTTGATTTCGACCTTGGTTACCCCTTTGATTACCTCCTCCCACGAAACGAGGAATCCGATTAGGGTTACCATTGTTGTTATTGTTGTTGTTGTAAAACCCATCATTTCGGTTCCGTTGATTGTTATTTCGTGGTTGGCGGTTATTTCCGTAACCATCATTCCTCCTATCCCCATACCCGTAATCATCATCCCCTACATAGTTGGGATCTTGATAGCCAAACTCCTCATCTTCAAATCTTCGTGCATTGTAAAGATTACCCCGATTCACATATCCCCAATCTTCGTCATCGTTAGCCCGATCATCATAATAGCCCCCGTCATCCGAATTTTCCGTATGCACGCTCACATGTTCCGGAGATTGATAACCGGGAACACTATATGGTTTGTCATCGGGGATGGCATTCCTCAAATCGTCTATGTTGAAGAATGGGTCTTCGTTCACGGGATTGCCACGATCTCGGTTGCCTCGACGGTCGGAATTGACGTTCCGGTCATCAAGATTGATGGGTAAAGAATTGTGTCGATATAGGTTTTGTTGTTGGGGTGTTCTTTGGGTGTTATTGGGATTTTGGTTTTGAAAAGGTGGTGTGGGTGGTCCATTGTTGTTATTACCACCCGGTCGCTTTTGAGGCATAGGTTGAACATTTTAGGCGGGGTAGAAGGTTCCTCGGGATTGGAATTAATTTTGGTTGAGGTTTGGGTGATTGGAGTTTTGGTTTGCCATTGAATCTGTTGCAATGGATGGTGTGAGTTGTGGTGTTTGGTTGGTTTGATTAGAAGCAAGAGTTGCTTCTAACCGGCTTGCTAGGTTTCTCCTTGCAACTCTTTCAATTTCCGGTTCGTAGACTAACGGTGAAGTCCTCCCAGAGTTCCGCGTATGCATACACTACCTGTAACTTGCACAAGTAACACACCCGCGTAACAAGGAAAAAGACAAAGTACAAACAGAAACTAAACAACTTAAACAGATAATCACGAAATTCAAACAATAATCCAAACACAAAGCGCACGCACTCCCTAGCAACGGCGCCAAAATTTGATCGGAGTGTCGCGCTCCGGTCAAAGATAATATTTATAAGCCCAAATTACCCTTAACAGATAGTTAGTGGTAGCAAGGGGTCGAACCACGAAGAGTATGTGGTTTGTGTGTGGATTCGATTGAATTAAAACGATTGTCATAATTTATGAAGCTTGCTATGATATTTTTATATTTTTGTTTAATTGAGAGATGTGAATTTAATCTAATGAAATTGGTGTAATTGATCGACAACTAAAAATTAATGATTTCACAAAAAATTTGATTAATAAACGATAATGAGAAAAATGGATCACACCCGGTTTCGGTAATTGTCAACCTAAGGTTTCTACAAGTTTTAGATTCAACTCAAATGTATATGATTAGCGGATTTAGTGTACCGTGACTTAGGTGCCAATAACTATCAACGTCGTGAAGAACGGACAAGAATACACTTTATAATCAACACAAGTAAAACCTAACCACGACAATGCACAATTACATATAACCATTTCGTAAAGTCATAACTTTTAACATCGTTCGACAATTTACGAATTCACAACAAATGTAATACTATTATCAATGGTTTCAAAAATCAAACACAAGTTGTCACAAAGTTGAAGCAATAAACAATTCGAAACCCTAAATTAACAACTACCTACACCGGGGTGAAACCGAGATGATTAGCCGCTCATGGTTGAAGAAGCTTGATCACCGGATGATTGGAACGTAAATGAAGTCATCTTGAAGCTTAATGGATGAATCAATGGTGGATGATTAGGGTTTATGGAATGATTGGTAATGGTGAAATATGGAGAGTTAGGGTTTATGGATGAATTGGTAATTAGAAAATGGTTGATGATGATGATCTTGATTCGGGTGATGTTGTGTGTGATGATGGAATAGAGATGGATGATCCTTGAGAAGTGGCTCCCAGATACAAGATTCGAACCCTCCAAGAGTGTAACTCCCATAATTGAATGACCCTTGACCAATAGAAATCGTTCCCAACACCCGTATGCCATTTTTTTGCGTTTCAAGGATTTACAAGCCGTCGCCGATGTCACACCCCGACCACGTAAAACAACAAAGTGTGGCGGAAACGTCGGGGAGTGTTGTAACAGAATTATCGTTTCATAACCATGGATACAAAAGTGTTCCGTTTTATTGATAATATTAAACATTAACATTGTCTTAACACATAATAAACAAGTTTTATATCGACTATCATTGTTTTATGTCACTAAGGCCTCGTCCAGATCCTATGTGACGCATGCATCCTAGAACGTCGATCAAGCAACAACACCAGAAACATATGTAAAAACAAAGTCAGCAAAGAAATGCTGGCGAGTACATAGGTTTTATAAGAGTATCGGAATCATGGCTTGTTTACTTATATTTCAATACCTCAAAAACCTTGTTTTTAAATGTGTATAATATTGCAACATGATTAACCAACTCAAATCAAGATGGTTAAAATGTATAAAAATTTCGTAGCCACGATTCTTAACTTAAAAGCTTTTTGTTTTAGAAAATCATCTTGTAAAACATCTCGTATAAACTCGTTAATAAAACTCGTATATTATTTTGAAAACATCGTTGAGTGACATTGTTTCAATATCGTTTACCCAAGTGAACTAAATAACGCCACGGTATGTAATATGTTGAAAACACTTATATATAAGAAGTACCAGCGGCGTATCTACCATGTTTTCACCACATTACACCTGTCCCGTTATCTAAACACTAGCCAAAAACCAATCGTTTACCCAAATCGTTTAACATCGTCTCCAAATCGTTTCCAAATCGTTTACTCGATTAAATCGTTTAAATCATCCTCGTTTTAATTGTGAAAACTTATATATGGTCGTCTCGTTAATAACATTCAAACCTTTGTGACTCGTTCATCGTTCAACTCGTTCTTGCATTAACAAACCTCCAAAGGGTAAGTTAACAATCATCAGATTCAGTCGTTACCCACAACACCCACACATAACCATGGGTATAGTGCAATAACGGGATTTGTCATATCCTATGGTACCATAACCTAATACTGGTTGGCTTGATTAATGCTAATGAATGTCGTTCGTTATGTAACTACAACCAACAAGTTCGTTCACATTATCGAAATCGTTAATAGTTTAGTATAAATCGTTCTATTCGTTTTTGAAATCATCGTTTAAACCTTGAAAACATTTTGTACATATGAATCACCCCAAAAAAATTGAAAATAGTAAAATAGGGGAACTATGTACTCACATGTAGTTCAAGGTATCCTCAATCAATAGTACTTCAACAAACTCGAGTAAACCAGAGAAATCAAGCAGCACCTAGTAATTGAATCACTAGTGATGTGTGTAAAATGCAACATATAAATTACATCAAATAAGGCATTAAACTAACCCTTTTTAAGTACTAATATTGGAAAAAGAGTGTTTTTGTCTTCCTTTTGTATTTTCAGGATTAAATGAGCTCAAAAACACAAAAGAAGCAAAAAGACAGCTGAATCCAACATAAATACAAGAAAAGGAACATAAGTGGACTGCCCGACCCCTCAACGGCATCTTCCCAAGCAAAATAGAGAAGGCAGAAGACTGAACACGCCCCGTGCTCAGCCAGCACGGGGCCGTGCCCAAGAAGCAGCAGAAAAGACAAACCTATAGAAGCTTCTATTGCCCACCACGGGCCGTGTCCAGCGAACACGGGGGCGTGTCGAAAGTACAGCAGGCGCATTAATTGTAATTGCGAATTACAATTAATGAAGAGAGAGATTGTCAGACAGGCACGGGGCCGTGCCCAGCCTTCTGTTCAGCCTATAAATAGGAGTGCTTGGTTTCATTTCAACTCATCCCTTGGCACACCACCTCTCTCACACTTCATCCACCACCCACCACCATCACAACACCATCATCCACCACCATCATCCATTGTCCATCGTAGAGTGTGTGAGTCGTCTCGGGATCCAAGATTGATCGTAAGAGTTCTTGACAATCAAGGCCATGTTTGCCTAAGTCTCTTACATCACTTGGTGAAGACAAAGTGTCTAGTATAATAGTTTTTATTTCTAATCTTTTGCACTTTTTATTTGGTTTTGTATTAATGACTTTAATAACTAGTTATTTATGTTGAAGGTGATCTTTCCTTATCGTTTGTCCATGGTGTCTTGGCATTATTTTACTGTTTATATAAAATAAAAGATTTTCACCATTCATATCTCCACGGTCTATATGGAGGTATGTTGGCTACCTGGTCGGGGGTTAAGGGAATGGTTTGGTAAAGGTCTTGCCATTGTTCAGCGTTTAAAGGTCCTGCAATGGACCTGGGTCAAATTTAGTAGGACCTCCTTCAATGCTTCACGGTATTGGATGGCGGGGGTCCAAACTCTTTGATCCCCTCATAAGTTAACTACTATTAATACTATAACCCGGCTATTTAGGACTGTATCCCTGCTGACTCAGACTACTTAGCCGAGGGTAACGTCACCGCCAAAAGCGGGGCCTACCATAATATTGCATTAATAACTTAATTCATTATCTTCCAATAATCCACCCTTTTAGGATTGTATCCTTGCTGACTCAAACTACTGGGGTGAGGGTAACGTCACCTTCAAAAGAGGGGCCTACTATAATAACGAAGATAATCTCTTAATTATGTGCAAAAGTGCGGAAATAATCAAAGGTTATACTAGATACGAGTCGGAACCAAGTGATTCATCTTGTCTATCTGTTTTTTATTTTATTTTATTTTTCAGCATTTTAGTAAGTTTTTATTTTTCTTAGTTTAAAAACATTTTTCTAACCTTTTTATTTTGATTAGACGTTGAGGATAAACCGGTACTAAAAGCTCTTGTGTCCTTGGACGACCTCGGTATCTTACCAACACTATACTACGCTCACGATGGGTGCACTTGCCCATATGTGTGTCTAGTGTTAGTAAATATCGTGTTTTATAAATTTAAAAGTTGGCTAAAATAAGTGTTAAAAGGGCTTAAAATATACACCTAATATATATAACACTTCACGCAGATCAAGTTTTTGGCGCCGCTGCCGGGGACACAAGGATTTTAAGAAAGTTAGGAATCAACGGCCTAATCATTTTTTATTTTTCTTTTTAATTTTTTTTAGGATTTTCTTAGTTTTTCAGCTTCTGCAGAGCTCAGCACGGGCCGTGCCCGCTGAACACGCCCCCGTGCTAAATCATTGGAACTGGCAATCCTGTTTTAAGTCAGACAGTAAGCTGAACACGGGGCCGTGCTCACTCAACACGCCCCCGTGCCCAAGATTCACTTACTGAAAACAGAACCGTTAGATCCCGGCGGTTGGTAATTTCTGACATAAACATGAGTGATAGTAATTGTTTTTACTTTCGGCACTCTTATGGTACGTGGTGTCAATTATGTGGAGGCGAACATAAAGAATTAGAATGTTACTTTCTAAATTATAGGCCCCACTACATAGACCCACCGATTCCTTATAACCTTAAGAGGGGCGAAAGTAAAAATAAGCACTATTTCTCCCTCGAATGCGCCCAGCCAGATATTCTAGGAGAAATGCTCCTTGACGAGTTATTTCAACTAGAAGAGCTAATTATGAATTGGTTAAAAGAGCTTAGGGAGGATTTTATTGATCCACCCCAAGACGATAACCATGAAGGAATGTTGGAACCGCATTCCGACAACCTCGTTGCTCCCAAAAATACCTTCATACCTAGCAAAGACTTGGACGATAGTCGTCCCTGTGCCGATTGTGCCGTGAAGGACTCTCCATCGACTTCGTTCGGTGCATACATAGACCTGAGCGATTCGGCATACACCTTCTTTAACGAGAGCCCGGGAAAGGGTTGGACTTGTCCACCTAGAATGAAAATAGGAATTACCCTCACCGACAACCTCTTGCGTTCTCGCCTTAGTCTAGGACAATTAAGGTATCTTAGGCACTTTGGGGTTGTTCCCACCAGTAAGGAACCACCCGATTTCGACGAATTCCTTAAAACTAGACAACTTCATAAAACAGTCCCTCAACACGGGGTCGTGTCCATCCAACACGCCCCCGTGTTCACCAAAAGATTCCCTTCTGATCACTACGTCAGAATACGGACAAACTGTGTCAGAACTCCACCTGCACACGGGGCCGTGTCCAATGGACACGGGGCCGTGTCCAATGGACACGGGGCCGTGTCCAATGGACACGGGGCCGTGTCCAGGATGCTGTCATTTTCTATAAATGCAGCCAAGAATTCTGCACATTTGGACCAACTTGGGACAGAGATTTGAAGGAATCTTCTCTCAACTATCCTAGGTAAGTCTAAAAGAAGGTTCCAACAACCCATCTTGTCCTTTCCTCTTTTAGCCATTTCCTTCTTCTCCATCTTTCTCCAAGAACTACCATTAAAAGTTTGAATTCTTCCAACTTTGTGGTAGGGATTGATGAGTTTTGTTCAAGGAATCTTGGTAAAAATATGTTATGGAACATTGTTTTAAGTTATTAATGTCTAAAAAGACCCCACAAGTTCAGAAAATAACTTAAAATTTCAAGTTTCCTTGCACCAAAATTCTGCAGAAAGATGAACACGGGGCCGTGTCCGGTCACTGTTTCATAAAATAAACTATTTTTCAGTTTATTTTTTTAGGATGTCAAGTGAAAACAGCGAAACATCTTCCGTGCATTCATCAAACAGCCGAAGAGGAAGGAGGCCCTCCGTTGAAGCTACACTTATGCACTATGTGATAGCATTAAGGGAGGCTCTCGACGAAATGACATCAGTAGAGGAGGTCCTCATCGACCGTATTAACGATCTTACGGTGGGACTCGAAAGCAGCTTCCAAGAAATTAACCTCTTGCACCAAAGGTTAAATATTCTTGTAGCACCCCCGATGGAACCAGTCCTCCCTCAACAGGATTGGAACCTGGCACTCGGAATTAACAACCCTACCGGGTGGGAAGATTTGCCAGCGGAACCTCCCGTGGAACACCAACAAGAGATCCCGGTGGAAATCGAAACTCCTCAAACCAATGCAAATGAGCCTTCTTTTCTCCTTCCAAGGGAGGTGGAGGAGTGGCTCGCCGACATGTGAGGAGAACCGCACCTGGAAGAAGGAGTTCTAAAAAGCCTTGTCTAACCAATAGCTTCTTGGAAATTTTGCTAATTAAAATAAAGTAGAGGCTAGAACTCCATGGTTTGTTATTCCTTTGTTTTCATATCTAGTTTAATATAAAATTAGGACTATGTAAGGTCTCTCTATGATGCAATGAAATGATGGTTTTCAAAGTTTGGATGGTTCATAATGAATAAAACACACTTATGGTGATAAGGGATGAAAAAGGGAACGAGAAAAAATGACCTCATGCACAAGAACAAGGCAACCCGACAACTTTCTCCATTACAGAAGGTTCAACACGGGCCGTGTCCAACCAACACGGCCCCGTGCTGAACCCCCTGCAGAAAAATGCCCAGTTCAGGTAACTGGACACGGGCCGTGTTCACCAGACACGCCCCCGTGTCCAGACTTCTGTTTCTTTTCTTTAATTTCTGTTACTGGCACCTGAACACGGGGCCGTGTCCGGTCCCCAAGGGGCCGTGTCCAGACTGCCAGTAACATAAATCTTTGCTTTTAAACACCATTTTACACATCTAATCAACCTAAAAATTTATTTTTGGGACACATTGAGGACAATGTGTAATTTAAGTGTGGGGGGGATGCTAAAACCTTGAAATTTTGCAAGTCCTAATAACAAGCCTTACACAAAACTCTATTGGAACCGCTAAGCACCCCAAATTTTTTCAAAAATTTTCATTTTTTTTACTTGTCTAAAGTTTAAGTTTGGAATCATAAGATTAATAAGGTTATATTTTTGCGAATTTACAACCGATAGCGTCGTGATAAAAAGAACCAACATAAGAAAATTATGAAAAGGCATGACAAGCTTAGTTAAAATTTGATTATATATACTTGATCACATAAAAACCCATTCCCACAAAAGTGAGTTTTGAGCCTTTATTGAGCATACAATTACAAATCATTAAACTAAATGCTCATTTTTCGTTTCTTGTGTGAATAGCCGCTTGGTTCTTACGACTCTAGAACTTGCCATGACGATACATTCCCGGTCCTTATCAACTTAAACCCGAGTAAGTAAATGATGGAGGCATTAGAACTAACCCTTTTTATTTCTACACCATTATTTTTCCTTTTCTTTTACCACCTACCCAAAAATCCCCCTAGTTAGCCCCTTTTAGCCTAAACCTTTTCATTTCATCACCCAAACCAAAATCCTTTTACCCACCAAAACCTTTTTTATTTTTAACCCTTTGTTTTAGTAACAAGTTCGGTTTTTTTTTTCGTATGATCGTTCAAAAAAAAAAAAAAAAAACTTTGTGTTGATGAAGCAAAAGAAAATAAACAAACAAGTTCATCAAAAATAACTTTGTTTGAATAATGGCTTCATCAAAAAGTTACAAAAATAGAAAGTCCTACGAAAACCGACACTTGTTACGCTTTTTCACCCTTTTTCTACTAACCACTAACCACTAACCCAACCACCTACCTTTAACCCAAGCCTAACCCTTAACCCACAAAGTCCTCTTGATACTTACAAAGGTATAAAAGTTAAAAAGGAGGAGGATTGATTGCTTGGCAAGCTTATGGTAGGAATAAGTTCCATGCCGCTCTCGAGTGATTCACTAAAAATACACCTTCGGCCGAGTGTGAGTGATTTCTCCCGTGAGGTATGTGAACTTGTATATAAATGGAATTTTAAAAAGGCATGTTATGCCCAAATAAATAATTTCTCTTATGAAAAGTTTTAAATAAATCATAACGAATAGGATTGTAAATAGATAAAAATAAAACCCAAAAAGATCTTGGATTCCCGACACTCTACGACAAGCCCAAAACCTTCTCTTCTACCTATTCCATTTGGGAGTGTAAGCCACATATTAAAGAGTTTTGCTTGAGGACAAGCAAAAGTTCAAGTGTGGGGGTATTTGATGTGTGTAAAATGCAACATATAAATTACATCAAATAAGGCATTAAACTAACCCTTTTTAAGTACTAATATTGGAAAAAGAGTGTTTTTGTCTTCCTTTTGTATTTTCAGGATTAA
Organism: Helianthus tuberosus; assembly: GCA_030545235.1. NCBI lineage: Eukaryota > Viridiplantae > Streptophyta > Magnoliopsida > Asterales > Asteraceae > Helianthus > Helianthus tuberosus. Next base: position 19,903,450 of record CM060420.1, on the reverse strand, counting down.
ATGAGCTCAAAAACACAAAAGAAGCAAAAAGACAGCTGAATCCAACATAAATACAAGAAAAGGAACATAAGTGGATTGCCCGACCCCTCAACGGCATCTTCCCAAGCAAAATAGAGAAGGCAGAAGACTGAACACACCCCGTGCTCAGCCAGCACGGGGCCGTGCCCAAGATGCAGCAGAAAAGACAAACCTATAGAAGCTTCTATTGCCCACCACGGGCCGTGTCCAGCGAACACGGGGGCGTGTCGAAAGTACAGCAGGCGCATTAATTGTAATTGCAAATTACAATTAATGAAGAGAGAGATTGTCAGACAGGCACGGGGCCGTGTCCAGCAGACACGGGGCCGTGCCCAGCCTTCTGTTCAGCCTATAAATAGGAGTGCTTGGTTTCATTTCAACTCATCCCTTAGCACACCACCTCTCTCACACTTCATCCACCACCCACCACCATCACAACACCATCATCCACCACCATCATCCATTGTCCATCGTAGAGTGTGTGAGTCGTCTCGGGATCCAAGATTGATCGTAAGAGTTCTTGACAATCAAGGCCATGTTTGCCTAAGTCTCTTACATCACTTGGTGAAGACAAAGTGTCTAGTATAATAGTTTTTATTTCTAATCTTTTGCACTTTTTATTTGGTTTTGTATTAATGACTTTAATAACTAGTTATTTATGTTGAAGGTGATCTTTCCTTATCGTTTGTCCGTGGTGTCTTGGCATTATTTTACTGTCTATATAAAATAAAAGATTTTCACCATTCATATCTCCACGGTCTATATGGAGGTATGTTGGCTACCTGGTCGGGGGTTAAGGGAATGGTTTGGTAAAGGTCTTGCCATTGTTCAGCGTTTAGAGGTCCTGCAATGGACCTGGGTCAAATTTAGTAGGACCTCCTTCAATGCTTCACGGTATTGGATGGCGGGGGTCCAAACTCTTTGATCCCCTCATAAGTTAACTACTATTAATACTATAACCCGGCTATTTAGGACTGTATCCCTGCTGACTCAGACTACTTAGCCGAGGGTAACGTCACCGCCAAAAGCGGGGCCTACCATAATATTGCATTAATAACTTAATTCATTATCTTCCAATAATCCACCCTTTTAGGATTGTATCCTTGCTGACTCAAACTACTGGGGTGAGGGTAACGTCACCTTCAAAAGAGGGGCCTACTACAATAACTAAGATAATCTCTTAATTATGTGCAAAAGTGCGGAAATAATCAAAGGTTATACTAGATACGAGTCGGAACCAAGTGATTCATCTTGTCTATCTGTTTTTTATTTTATTTTATTTTTCAGCATTTTAGTAAGTTTTTATTTTTCTTAGTTTATAAACATTTTTCTAACCTTTTTATTTTGATTAGACGTTGAGGATAAACCGGTACTAAAAGCTCTTGTGTCCTTGGACGACCTCGGTATCTTACCAACACTATACTACGCTCACGATGGGTGCAGTTGCCCATATGTGTGTCTAGTGTTAGTAAATATCGTGTTTTATAAATTTAAAACTTGGCCAAAATAAGTGTTAAAAGGGCTTAAAATATACACCTAATATATATAACACTTCACGCACATCACTAGTCAAACAATAGACGCCTAAATCGGAAGATCGGACAGAATGAGGTCTTGTAACCCAAATGAGTGTTGGAACTCATGTGATATGGTTTAACAAGGCCTACATCCACAATGAAACCTAACCTAAGTGCTTTCGACCCATCGCGACCCATTAAGGTAGCTTATGCTACTTTAACGAGTCGTTCGTGTGAAACGCGTTCGGAACGTCTAACTAGTCCTATGACAAGTATTATATGCCTATACAAGTTTAATCATGATGTATAATCAGTTATGTGACAAAAGTTTAGGTTACATAAGCTTAATTACCAATTATACATGAAAAGGGTATTTTGGTAATTTACCTAAGGCATATAATCTACTTATCATACAACTACCTAAACTAGGTGACCATAAGGTATAACCTCGGAAGGTTAATCCCTATGCAACTATGGTCACTAACCATGTTTGTTCGGATCCTAATGATCGACTAAACGGGTCGTGTTCGAAAGTCTAAGCAGGTGTTTAGTCCGCTTGACTTACGACTTTACACAAGCACTAGACTAAAAAGTGACGAGCTAAACATGCTAAAACATGTTTAGTTAAGTTAGAAAACAGGTTTTGATATCAAAACAAACAGTTTTGATATCCTAGAGCAGTTTGGTTACAAAATACGCAAGAATACGTATTTTGGCCGAAACTACGACTCGTCACTGAGCCTAGATAACGTGGTAATCAGTAGGTATAGTCACAAGGGACTATAACCATCGTTATTACGCTCACGTTATGAAGTTCAAAAGAATTTCACATTGACCATAAACTGGTCAATGCAGAAAGTCAAACGCAGTTTGACTTTAACGCTAAAACGAATGAAAAGAACAAAAGAACACTTACAACGGGTCCAAGAATGGAAGTTTTGAATCCGAATATTCTCAGGTATGAAGTGTTAAACACATCAACTTAGAGAACAAATTCATATTTCAAAGGTGTGGGTTTTTGGGGTTGAGATCATGGGGTATTTATAGATTTCCTTGAACCGTTAGGATCGTTCCTCGAAAACTGAGCTTTGATCCGGACCTTACATGTGTGCCCATGGTTTTCTAAAACCATGGGAGCCCCTAATATGGACTATGTTCATTGAATACCAGCCCATGGTTTTGCAAAACCATGGGTGAAACCATCACACTTCAAAATGGACTAGGTTCATTGAATCTGCCAGAAATTTCAAAAATGGTCCCTACACTTGATAAAACTTGATTTTTTGGCACTTTTAAGCCCCGTTAACCCCATTTCAAGGCTCTAAAATAAATTTAAAGTATAGGGAACTTAAAATATTCTCAAAAACATCTCGGATGTCGGTTCGTTTGGTCGTACGGTTGCGTTATTCGCTTAATTACGACGGAAGTCGTGAACGCAAAAACGATCCAAATTAAGCGACGAATGAAATTTTATCATGCCAAACACTAAAATAAAATATTTTAATGCTTACATAAATTTTTGGATGTCCGGATGTATTCAGAACGTAAGTTATGCGCGAAAATGCAAACTTATGCACTTTTTGACTCATTTAGTCCCTGAATGACCCAAAAGTTTCTTCTAGCACACCAAACCCCTCAAAGCCTATTTCTAAGCTATGTGAAGGATATTTATGGTATTTTCAACTTATGGTCATGTTCCGGAATGTCTGTTACGGTTCAAATCGGCATAGTTTCGCAGTTTGACACAAATAGTCCCTGCGATCGAACAAAGTTGATTTCGACACACCAAACCATTCAAAACTTATTTCTAAGTTATGTGGAGGTTATTTAAGGTATGTTAAGAATATGTCACTATTACGGAGTGTTTGTCATGTTATACTGACTGCGTTTACGCACCAGTTTGCGTATAACCTTCCAGAACGCGATTTAAGGCTTGCAATCGGAATCGAATCGAATTGAAAAATCTCAAAACAAAAATACACACATAGAAACACCAAAACACATATAATAACACCAAATCACATTGTTTTATTAATAATCATCATTGTTTTACATCGTACATCGATTACAGAACACAGTTGTCACAGTCTCCCCTACTTCAGGAAATTTCGTCCCGAAATTTTAATTAGAGGAAGCTTGTGAAAACAAATGCGGATATTTTGCGTTCATCTGGTCCTCACGTTCCCAAGTAAACTCTGGGCCACGTTTGGATTCCCAGCGAACTTTGACCAAATGAATCCGTTTGTTCTTCAACTGTTTGTATGTACGTTCCACTATCTCCACAGGTTTCTCGACAAAGTGCATCGTTTCATCGATTTGGATCTCGTCGAGAGGAATGTGTAGATCAGCGTCAACTAAACATTTTCGCAGATTGGACACGTGAAAAGTCGGGTGAATATTTCCAAGCTCTGGAGGTAGCTCTAGACAATAGGCAACCTTTCCAATTCTTTCCACAATCTTAAATGGTCCCACATATCGAGGTGCAAGTTTTCCTTTCTTTCCAAATCTCACGACTCCCTTCCAAGGTGAAACCTTGAGTAGGACACGATCTCCGACTTGAAATTCTAAGGGCTTGCGTCCCAAATCCGCATATCTCTTTTGACGGTTTCGAGCTGTCACAAGATTATCGCGGGTTTTCTTGATTTTGTCAGTTGTTTCCAGAACGAGCTCAGGTCCAGTAAGCTGAGCTTCACCGGTCTCGTTCCAACAGACAGGTGAACGATATTTTCGACTGTAGAGAGCTTCGAATGGTGCCATATTAATGCTAGTATGATAACTATTGTTGTAAGAGAACTCGATCAGCGGTAGATGAGAATCCCAATTACCACCAAAGTCTATCACGCATGCTCTAAGCATATCCTCCAAAGTTTGAATCGTTCTCTCAGATTGGCCATCTGTTTGGGGATGATAAGCAGTGCTTAGATTTAGTTGGGTCCCCAAAGCAGATTGCATGGCCTTCCAGAAATGAGATGAAAATCGAGCATCACGATCAGAGATGATATCCAAGGGAACACCATGTCGTGATACAATCTCATCAACATAAATCTTTGCAAGTTTATCAGCAGATAGATCCTCGCGGATCGCAATGAAATGAGCTAATTTCGTTAATCGATCGATAACAACCCAAATAGCATCATGACCTTTAGATGTACGCGGTAATTTAGTGATGAGATCCATCGCAATGTTCTCCCATTTCCAAACCGGTATCTCTGGTTGTACAAGCAAACCAGAAGGTCGTTGATGTTCTGCATTGACTTTGAGACAAGTTAGGCATTTCGATACATACAAGGCAACATCCTTCTTCATACCAGGCCACCAGCACTGAGTATGAAGATCCTTGTACATTTTATCAGCACCAGGATGGATAGAATATCGAGACTTATGAGATTCGTCCATTACCAAGGTGCGAAGATCGTCTTGTTTCGGAATCCACAATCGATCTATAAAATAGAGCAAACCATCGTCTTTCGCTTCGAGCTTAAGCTCAAGTTGACGTGGTAATTCCATACCCATCAAATTTTGTGAAACGCAAAATTGTTGAGCTTGAAGGACACGATATTGAAGATCAGATAGAGTTCGAACAGAATGAAGCTTGACTCGTTCTTTTTTACTAAGCGCATCAGCTACGACATTCGCCTTACCAGGATTGTAGCGAATCTCGCAATCGTAGTCGTTCAAGAGTTCAACCCAACGTCGTTGCCTCATATTCAGCTCTTTCTGATTAAGAATATGCTAGAGACTTTTATGGTCTGTGAAAACCACACACTTCGTTCCATAGAGGTAGTGTCTCCAGATTTTAAGCGCGAAAACCACAGCTCCTAACTCAAGATCATGAGTCGTATAGTTCTTCTTGTGAACTTTCAATTGTCTAGATGCATATGCTATAACTTTACCTCGTTGCATAAGGACGCAACCAAGACCTAAGTTGGACGCATCGCAATAGACAACGAAATCATCGCTTCCCTCGGGCAGAGATAGAACAGGAGCATTACATAACTTCTGCTTCAGCGTTTGGAACGCTTCTTCTTGCTTGGGTCCCCACTCGAAAGGCTTATTCTTCTGAGTCAAAGCAGTGAGTGGAACCGTAATCTTCGAGAAATTCAAAATGAATCGACGATAATAACCAGCAAGACCAAGAAAAAATCGGATCTCTGTAGGCGTCGTCGGTGTATTCCAGTCCTTGATAGCAACAATCTTGGATGGATCCACATGAATACCCTGCTCATTGACTATATGACCCAAGAATTGAACTTCTTCAAGCCAGAATTCACACTTGGAGAATTTAGCAAAAAGTTGTTCCTTCTTTAGGAGTTCCAATGTTAAGCGAAGGTGTTGCTCGTGCTCGGCTCGAGATTTTGAATAAATGAGAATATCGTCGATGAACACAATAATGAACTTATCCAAATAAGGTTTGCATACCCTATTCATTAAGTCCATAAAGATAGCTGGAGCTTTTGTCAAACCAAAAGGCATGACAGTGCTCGTAATGCCCATATCTTGTGCGGAAAGCAGTTTTGGGAATATCTTCTTCGACAACACGAAGTTGATGATACCCAGAACGCAGATCGATCTTGGAAAAGCATGAAGTACCTTGTAGCTGGTCGAAGAGATCATCAATTCGAGGTAGGGGATATCGATTCTTGATGGTGAGCTTGTTAAGCTCGCGATAATTGATACACATTCGAAAAGATCCATCTTTCTTTTTCACGAAGAGGATAGGAGCTCCCCAAGGTGAAAAGCTCGGTCGGATGAATCCTTTATCAGATAACTCTTGAAGCTGTTTCGATAACTCTTGCATCTCCGACGGTGCAAGACGATAAGGTTCTTTTGCAATCGGGTTGGCATTGGGTACAAGGTCAATATGAAACTCGACTTGACGAACTGGAGGCAAACCCGGAAGTTCATCAGGAAACACCTTCGAATAATCCCGAACAATCGGAATATCCTGAATACTCTTGCTCTTGCTTTTCTCCTCGGTGACATGTGCCAGAAAAGCAACATATCCTTTTCGTAAATACCTCTGGGCTTCCAAACACGACATAAGCTTCAAACCATCTGGTGGTTTTTCACCACGAACTTCCAGAACATCGCCAGAAGACAAAGGAATACGAACAATCTTATCGAAACAAACCACCTCTGCGTGGTGTTTGGTTAACCAATCCATTCCAATGATAATATCGAAACTCTCAAGTTGAATCGGTGTGAGGTCAATAGGAAAAAGATGGTTATCAAGGTTTAACTGAAAATCACGGATAACAGAATCGAGAATAAGAGGTTTACCAGTAGCAACTTCGACAGATAAGGGTTTCCTCAGTTTAGTTCTAGGTATCGCAAGCAAAGGCTCAAATGACAATGAAACAAAACTTCTATCGGCACCAGAATAAAAAAGAATAGATGCAGGTTGATTGTTAACAAGAAACGTACCATTGACAACCTCGTTGTCAGCCCTCATTTTGTTTGCATTCAAATTGTACGCTCGCCCACGAGCGGGATTCACATTGGCATTGACATTCGGATAAACAAAAGAGGTATCGACAAAACACAAGAGAGGCTGTTGGATCTGAGTTTCTTTTTGATTGTATTTTCGTTTGAACTTAAGATGAAAATGAAAGAGTTGTGCAGCGGAATTAAGATGAAAACAAACTTTGCATACAATCAAACGAGAGTAATACTTTAATCAAACATCTTTACACAATGAATCGAAAGATTGAATTTGTTTCAACAACAATTACAATGATTGATGAATGAATGCAAACTCCCCCTCAGCCAGAGCTCAGTAGTTTGTTCGTGCAAAGAACACAATGTTGTAAAAGAGCTAATAGAACAGTACAAAGTACTGAACTATTTATAGGCACTTGCAAACCACTGAGCATCTTAGCTGACGTCACCATGAAAGTGACATCTAACCTCTGATCTATACAAACTCTGATATACTAACTACTGCTATTACATTTCTTTACATAAAAGACACTTAAACAGCTGCTGCATCCTTCCACTGCTGTGAACCCAGCAGTGCCTGTCCGGATCAGCAGTACTTGACTCAAGGCAGTAGATTGAGTCAGCAGAGCTTTGGTCTTCCATCAGTCTTTGACATTTGTCAGTAGATGCAAAGCAGCAGTTGTAGGACAACACTTAGTAAGATCAGCAGATAGGAGGTCAGCAGATATAAAACCACTTTCAAGGGGAGAGATTTGCATGAACTAACTGTAATCGTCTGCTTATTCTGGATCCACTGCTCTGATCCAGTTTTGGCTTTAATTATCTGTTCCTCTGATAGGGTTCAATCCCAACAATCTCCCCCTGGAACAGATAATGCCAAAACTCTTCATTATTTGTGGAATTCTTTATTGCCTCATCAACAGCTCCCTTATCTGACCTTTAAATTGTAATTCAAAGTCTAGGGCATCTGTATCTTCATCATCCCTGCTAAGTGGAAGATCAAGGAGATCCTGCAAATCTTCAAGACTCAGGCCAAGAGCTTGTTCCCTTGATATTTTCTCCACTTCTCCACCAGACCTGAGCAAAGTCAATACGCAGGTCTGTTTGTCAGTTTCCCACTTTTGTATTTTTGAGCCTGGTGGGTTTCTTGGGAGATGTTTATTTGCAGAAGTATTTGGAGAGGCTGGCCTATTCATGACTGACTGAGCAGTACTTGCAGTTTGATCCAAACCAAGAGTTTCCATGATCATTTTCTTTATACCCTCTTTTCCAAGGTCTTCACCTTCCATTAACTCTTTGATGGTTTCAGCAATCAGTTGTTTCTGTGGCCTTCTTTTGTAGATGGCAGCACCAACTGGAGCTGTGGATCTCCTGATTTGCAGCTTTGATGGTCTTTTTGAAACCGCTGCTTCAGGATAGTCAGGCTTTTGAGGAACTGTGGGATCTTTCTTTCTTAATTGTTCCAACTTTTTGTAAGTAGCCCTGACCACATCTTCTTTCCATCTAGCAACTTATCTTTTGTTTCCATAATCAGCTGCTACCAGTTCCTCTTTCATTCTCCTCAGCTCTTCCTGTTTGTCAGGTACATTCTTTCTAAACTTTGCCCAGTTCGGAGGAGTGTGAGTGACTTTCCTTTTTATCATGTCTTGAATTCGTGCGGCTTCATTTTCAAGTTCAGGAATAGTCCACTCTTTGTACATGTATCTCTCTCATTTGTACTTCTTGTGAGCCATGATGCTTTCAATGTAGTCTTTCTTCAGAGTTTCAGCTGCTCTTTCAGAAATTTGTTGACTAACATTTTTTGCAAATTGCTCTAGGGATCTGACTTGTGTGAGCAAATATTGACTTCTCTGTGCAATTTCTTTATCAGATTTCCCTTGTGTGTTTTTCTTTGAGATATCCTCTGCTTGCTTGGCCTTGATTTCCAAATATTCATCAACATTTTTAGGCCAGGGATATCCTTTTATTGATGGCAAACTCCGTTTGGCAGGGTCATCCTCAAAGTAAAAAGATTTTATTTCTTCTCTAACAGCTGCTAATTCAAGAGGAAATTGAACACCTGCAGGAGGTAAGGGCTTGTACATTTTAACTGAAGAGAGAGGAACAGGTTTTGGAATTGTGACAAGTGCTAAAGATTTTGAAGATGTTTGTGGTGGTGAATTGTCATCATCTTTGAGAATTAGTCTTCTCCTTTTTGTAGGAGGGACTGATGATGTTTTGGATGGAACAGTGGTGGTAGATGTAGTGGCAGTGGATTGTGATTGACTAACAGCTGTTGAAACAACTGGTGTTTCAACCACTGTTGTCATTACAACAGATGTTATAACATCTGCTGTCTTCTGCTGTATGTCAGCAGGTGTTGTTTTTGGTGGTGATGATGGTAAAGCAGTGGATGTTGTGTGTGTTGAAGTGGTGTGTGTTGATGGAACAACTGTTTGACAAGCAGTAGTTTTTGTAACTCCTGTTGCATCAGCTGTTTTGTATGGTGGTTTTTGAGCAGACTTTGAATGTCTCGTTGGAATGGATTTGGGTTGCCTCACTTTTCTAGTAGGCTTCTTCTTTTCCTCAACAGGATTTTCATGATCCTTTGACCCAGAAGTACCCTGATCTGGATGATCCATTCTGTCCACCCTGGCTTTCCTTTTGGCCTCTCTATCCCTTTTTACACTTGCAACTGCTTCTGCTAGTGCATTTGTTGTCACATCAATTTTCTTGCTGCCATCTGGCAAAGGGATCTTTTTGGTCATGTTTGAATTTTCTGGTTCAAGATAGAGACCATCCTCTATACCCTTCTTTTTCCACTCCTTAATTTTCTCCCCCTTTTTGGCATTATCTTCGGGGATTTGATAAATGTAGCGGACTTTTGGAGGAGCATTGCCAGTGGTGTGCAAGATCTGAGTTTTGAGAGCCTTTAAATCAGCCTGAGTGTTCTTGAACCTTGCCTCCATTGCATTTCTCAGCTGTTGTACATGTTTTTCATGTTGCTGATCTGCTAATTGTGCTTGTTGTTGGAGAAAAGATTGAAATAGATTCCAGAGCTCATTTGTAGCAGGTGCCCTTTGTGGAGCAGGTGCTTGAGGTGGAACAGCAGTTGATTGTACCTTCTGAACTTGTAACACCTGTTGTAGCATATCTTTGAGTTCTGCAACAGAGTTATCAAGCTTTGTAATACGATCCATCAATTTCTGGTACTTTAAACCATCACCCAAGTTAATGGGATCATCTGATTTCCCACTAGTAGTGGTTTTATCAGTGGTAGATGTAGGGAGTATACTCCAAACATTAACCACTGATGCCCCTTTTTCTTGGTACTGGGGTCTTCTTCCTTCAACACTTGACAACCTTTTGATGTTGCCAGTAGGATAAATAAATCCACTGGTGGTTGGCAGAGGTGCTATAAAAGGAATTGCCTCCAAGGAAGTCTTATTAATGTAACCACTGTCCAACTGTAAACCTGTAGGTACAACAGTTGTAGTGGCTGCTTCACTTGGATTACCACCAAGAGTTACTTGTAACTCATGGGGTGTAACCTCCTCAGGTTGTGTTGGTGGGTTAGTAAAGATTGATACATCAGACCCAGTCAGTTGTTGAGGTATATTCTCATTAGTAGGTGATTGAGAAAGACTGGTTAATGCCTGGTTCAAATCAATTGCATCCAACAGTGGTTTTATTGGTGAGGGAATTGTGGATGTGATGATTGGTGTAGAAATAGGATGTGTCCCGGGCATTGGACTGTGGATGATAGAAACGAGTGTTTCCAGAGCATCATGATGTGGAGACCCTATTTGTACAACCTGTTCTTTTTTTAAAGAAACAGGAGGAGTTTCGGTTATGGGTTGAGATATTTGTACCAACTGCTGTGAGGAAGTGGCAGCAGTGGTTTCGTGTGACTTTTGTGTTGTCACTGGCAGGTGCTCTGGTATCTCATCCTCCAGATATGCCTTTTTGATGGTTTTGGGGGTTTTTGTGTTTTTCTTTTTGTTGGCTTTTTGGTGATTTTAGGTGTGGGTTTCAAAACAGTTGTGCTGCTGCTTTGATCACCTTGAGCAGTGGGCTCAGCAGCAGATACCTGAGGAGCAGTTGTAACTGCTAAAATCTGCTCAGGCACCTCTGCTTGTGTTTTGCAAGGTGCTAACATTCTTGAAAAAGTTTCAGTTGTTAAACTGTTTATTTGAGTAGAATCACCTTGGTTTATTACAGCTAAATCATCCTTACTGAATTTCTTTGAAAAATAGTAACTTAAAAACCTTGGAAACAGTAAGAATGATTTTGTTTCAACATTATTAACCAAATCTTTAAAAATTTCCTGAGAATAGTTAAAATTTTCTCCTTGAAGAATTGCATATCCCAGATTTTGAATCTTTAAAGGGATTTCATTGAAAGAAGTGGTTTTGTTTGAAACACATAGTAGGAGGGTATGAAATAAAAATCTGGTTGCAGACGGAAAATAACATTTTTCTAAGGTAATTTTCTTCATCATTGTGGTTTCATACCCTCTCTCAATGAAGTCAGTTTGTAACTCGTTTTTAGTAAAAGAAATTTTACCTTCCTGATCACCGAGTTGAAAGACCTCTGAAATGGATTGTGGCGTGATTTGGACAACTTTACCCTTTATCGAAGAGTTTATGGTGGTTGCAGTGTCTCCTTGTTTTTCAAGGGTTGCATTTTTCCAGAACTCCCTTTGGGTCGCCAAATAGATTGGTGCATCGGCAGTGAACAAAGTTTTGTACTTTGATTTTGCCATGAGATCAATGATGGAATCGAAAACTTTGGTGGTTCCTGGTTTTGTGAGAAGACCCAGGAGATTGTGAGATTGTTTATGTGGAATTTCAGTGGAGATTGCCTTTTGAGAGGCTGTTTTCGATGATGATTTGGATGAGGGTTTTGAGGATGACTTCGATTTTGTCATTTTGAAGATGAATGATCGAAGAAAGTTGTGAAAGATGAGAAGAAAAACTGCTTTGAGAAGAGAATTTTTAAGAATTCAACTCGACAGTAAAACCCTGTTTTGGTGGTGAGTGGGGGATTTTATAGGGAAGAAGATGAATGCTGAGGTGGCAGCCGTTACAAAAGGTCTGACCAATATGTACTGCCCACGTGACAACCCCTGTTGAAAGCGAAGGACAGTACTTGTGTGATAGGGACAGATGAAGGCAGTGGTATGAAAGCAGTGGATGATTTTCACTATCAGTGGATAGTATATCAGTGGATAAGACACTGCTGTTGAACAACAGAGTTTATCAAAGTAATGAGAGAGCAGGGGTTGACTTTCAGCAGTGGACAGACTTTTGAAGGAAGCAGACTTTTGAACAATCAGTGGTTAATGGCAGACTTTTAAGGATTTTAATGAAAATATTTCATTTTTAGCTATTTTTAAGGATGGAGTTTTGATTTTCTGAAAACATTTTGTTGCTTTTATTCATAGAAAAACAAGGTGTTGCTTGTTATTCCATGTTCAGCATTCCAATTCTAGAGACCAAGCTTTCAAAAGTGGCTGTATCAAGTGCTTTTGTGAGCACATCAGCCAGCTGGTCTTTAGTTGGGACATGATGCAGAGAAATCAAACCTTTTTCATAGCAATCCCTCACAAAGTGATGTCTGATGTCGATGTGTTTGGTGGTTGAATGGGAAACTGGATTTTTGATGATATTTTCTGCTGCCTGACTGTCCAACATGAGTGGTGTCTTCAAGGCAGTGATACCAAAATCCAGTAACTGATTTTGAAGCCACAGGAGTTGGGTTGTACAGCTTGCAGCAGCAATGTATTCAGCTTCAGCAGTGGATGTTGAAACAGCTGCTTGCTTTTTGCTTTGCCATGAGACTAAGCAATCACCTAGAAACTGGCACCCTCCTGATGTGGACTTCCTTGTGGTGTGACATCCAGCAAAGTCACTGTCTGAGAAACCTGAAAGCTTAATGTTCCCATTAGCTGGATACCAGATACCAAGTGTGGGAGCACCTTTTATGTATCTGAAGATCCTTTTTACAGCAATGAGATTTGATTTTCTGGGAGCTGATTGACTTCTTGCACAGACACATGTTGCAAACATGATGTCTGGTCTAGATGCAGTTAGGTACAACAAAGACCCAATCATGCTTCTATAAAGTGTTTGGTCAATCAGCTCATCCTTTTCATCAGACATGACCAGCTTATTTGTTGCCATGGGTGTGCTGCATGGTTTACAATCATTCATATCAAATTTGGTTAAAAGTTCTTTAGCATATTTGCTTTGATGAATGAAAGTTCCATTTTGCAATTGCTGTACTTGGAGACCAAGAAAGCATTGCAGCTCACCCATAGCACTCATTTCAAACTCAACTGTCATGAGTTCTCTAAACTCTTCACACATTGAGTTACATGTGCTTCCAAAAATAATGTCATCCACATAAATCTGGACAATCATTAAATCCTTCCCTCTCCATTTTAAAAACAGTGTTTTATCAATGGTACCTCTTTTGAAACCATTTGAGAGTAGGAAGTTGGAAAGAGTTTCATACCAGGCCCTTGGTGCTTGTTTCAAGCCATACAAGGCTTTGTTTAGCCTGTAGACATGATCTGGATAAAATGGATCCTCAAAACCTGGAGGTTGACAAACATACACCTCTTCTTGAATTGTACCATAGAGGAAAGCACTTTTGATATCCATTTGAAACACCTTCATATTGTGGTTGACAGCAAAGGCCAGGAACAGTCTAATGGCTTCCAATCTTGCAACAGGGGCAAATGTTTCATCATAATCAATCCCCTCTTCCTGTCTGTAACCTTGAACCACAAGCCTGGCTTTATTCTTGACAACAATACCCCTTTCATCAGTTTTGTTCTTGAAGACCCACTTTGTGCCAATGGGACTAACCTCTTCTGGCAGTGGTACAAGCTCCCATACTTGTTGACTTTTAAACTGTTGGAGCTCCTCTTGCATGGCTTCTACCCAGCTGTTTTCTTTCAGTGCCTCTTGGTACTTGACTGGCTGATGGAGGGATAGAAAACCAGCAAAAAGACAAATGTTTTGGGTTTGACTTCTTGTGAGCACCCCTTCATTTATGTTGCCAATGATTTGATCAGGTGGATGAGATCTCAAGAAGATTAAATCTCCTTGGTATGGTATGATGGCATTGGTTGGTGAAGGCTGCAAATGTGTATCATCTGAGCTAACCACTGCTGGGGACTTTGATGATCCAGCAGTGGCTTCAAAAGGTGGTGGTATAGGAGGTAATGAAGTGGACAACTGCTGACTTTTATCCACTGTTTGAGGACTTTTGTCAGCAGTGTTTGAGGATGTGGAAGTAGTGGTTGATGGGCTACTTTGGTCAACAACTGTTGAGGTAGCAATGGTTGAGCTTTGACAACTGTTTTGAACAGCTGGTGCTTTTCCCTTTGTGGCAGACCTTTGAGGGATGATGATTTCATACCCATAGTCTGGTGTTGTATCCTCTGATGGACCTGCACTGTTAGTCTTTACAGCAGTATTTTCAAAAGTGAATTTTTCAAGATCAAACAGATCTGCAGGGTTTGCTGGGATTTTCATTGATGAGAGTTCATTGAACTTAACATTCAAAGTCTCCTCCACTGCCTTGGTCCGTGTATTGAACACTTTCTAGGCCTTGGCAGTGGTTGAGTATCCCAGATGATAACCACAATCAATTTTGGCTGCAAATTTTGAAATGGAATCTTTTAAGTTCAAAATAAAGCATGGGCAGCCAAATACTTTGAAATATGATATCAGTGGTTTAATTTTATACAGAATTTCATAGGCAGTCTTTTTGTGCCTGGGGTTTATTAAAACTCTGTTCTGAACATAGCAAGCAGTGTTTACTGCCTCTGCCCAGAAAGTTAATGGCAAACCTGAATCTGCAAGCATGGTTCTGGCAGCCTCAATCAGAGTTCTGTTCTTCCTTTCCACTACCCCATTCTGCTCTGGTGTTCTTGGGATGCTGTACTGCCTTACAATCCCTTTCTTCACACAGAAAGCATCCAACTCCCTATTTTTAAATTTTGTGCCATTGTCACTCCTGAAGCTTTTCACTGGAAGGTCAAATTGCTTTTCAACCTGTATTACAAAGTCTTGCAAAATGCCTGCAGTTTCATCTTTTGAGTGCAAAAAGAAAGTCCATGTGAACCTAGAAAAGTCATCAACAATAACCAAACAATATCTTTTCTTTTTGAGGCTCATGACTTGAACTGGGCCAAACAAATCCATATGTAGCATTTACAAACACTGGGTTGTTTTGGACTCTTCAATGGACTTGTAAGAACTTTTATGCTGTTTTCCTTTTAAACAGGAAATGCAATGTTCAGGACATGAAAACAATTTTTGTGGTAGGCCTCTCACCAAACCATTTTTTGAAATTTCTGTGATTGTCTTAAGATTTGTGTGTCCCAGCCTTCTGTGCCAAAGTTCTGTCTCTTTGTTAAAGGCAGCTGAGAACAGACAGGCATCAGCTCTGGGACACTCTTTTGACATGTCAACAACATAAACATTGCCACTTCTTTGAGCAACAAGTTTAGTTTGACCAGTTTTGATTATTGCTTCAATCTTTTTGACCATTTTTGGTCCAACAATCCTACAACAATCTTTTGTGAAGAATGACCCAAAACCCTTGTCACTCATTTGGGACACACTCAGAAGGTTGAATTTTAGATTGTCTATTAGATTGACATTTTCAAATTTTACTTTTCCAGACTCCACTGTACCCGACCCCAGAACTTTTCCTTTACTATTATTCCCAAAGGATATATCACCCCCTCCATGGATTTTAAAGTCTTTGAGGAGGGCTTTACATCCTGTCATGTGCCTGGAGCCTCCACTATCTACATACCAAAGACTATCAAAGCATGCAGAAGCTCCCTGCACGTGAAGTAAAAGGATTAGTTCATTAAGGTCTCCAAAGCCAACAAGGCTTTGGATGGGGTCTCAACAGTGTCTAGGATGGATGCAGAATGATGGACAGTGGTTAGGTCAGGAGTTTGAACTGTTTTAGGACAGTGTTTCTCTAACCACTGTTGTGGGTCCTGACCAATCATCTGCTGGTAACCAAAAGGATGCTTGTTCACTTTGGGTTTAGAGGGTTGTAGGCCTCATAAACGTGAGGAATCCTTTGGTAAGACTGTTTTTCTCTGCCTTTTCTGAACTGATTGGCAGGGGGTGCATCAGTAACCTGAACATCTCTTTTGACAGATGTTTGGTTCAGCTGTTTTGTAACAGCTGTTTGAACTGGCACAAACAGTGGTTGTTTCTTAGTGAATTTGACAGATGTTGATGATGATGATGGACTCAAGGATGTTTTAGCAATGTACTCATTCTTTTTCACATCAAAGTTTTTGAGATACACACATGCTTGAGTATTGTGGTTTGTTTTACCACAGACAATGCAACCTTCAGCTGAAACAATGACACTTGTTCTGTTTAAATCATACGCTTTTAAGTGGAAACAATCTTTTGTAAGATGATTCCTTTTCTCACAGAATTCACAAAACAAGTTATCAATTTTTTCTTTCTTCTTTCTCTTTTCAGACTCCTTTGCAGCAGAGGTTTTAACCACTGCTGGGATGTCCTTGAGAGGTATGACTTTAGCTTTTGGAGCCTTGACACCATCAGTTGATGTAAAGTCCATTGGCTTGAAATTTTCAAGAATGTCACACTCATCAGACCATTTTGGTTTAAACTGGTATTCTTCAAGCTCCTCAAAAGTAGAGGATTCCATTGGTCTGTCAAGTGTGATTTTGTTACCAAGTTTGTCAGTGATTTTCACTTCTTGGCCATTCTTGTTTGTGGGGATGAACTCAGTGGTTACATTAGTGGTTTGAACAGATTTTTCAAAAGCAGTGTTTTCATCATCATGTTTTCTATAGCCAACCCCAAATTTCACATTGCTTTTTCTCTGTTTTTCAAGCATAACCTCATATCCTTTGCAAGATTCCACCCATCTTTCACAAGTAATCTGGGCGGACTCCAACTCCTTTTTACAAACTTGGTATTTTTCTACCATAGTTTGAAGTTGGGTTTTGGTTATACTTTGCTCTTCTTTTAGACAACTGTTCTCTTTTTCTTTTTCAGTCAATTTGTTTTTAAGTTCTTTTAAAGACCTTTCAAATTTGACCTCATCAGACAAGATTTTATCCCGAAGGTTTTCATTCACCTCTTTAATGTTAGCAAAAGCAATTATGAAATTGTCAGAACACAGTTTTTCAAGAACTTGAGGAGATACCTTGGCAGCTGCCATCATTGCACAATCACATTGATGATCTTCCTCATCATCAGCTTTCACCTTCTTTTCACCAGCCTTTTCTTCCTTCTCTTCTTGTTTGTCCTCTTCGGACCATGGATCTGTCAGTGGTTCAATCAGGGAACCTGAACTTTCTTCCAACAGTAGTTCACCAGCCACAGCAGTAACCACTGCTTCAGTCACCTCTTCCACTGTTTCAAAACTCTGTTGTTCCTCCTCAGTTTCAACCCCCTCCTGTATTGACTCTAATGCCATCAAACAAAACTCATCATGAGAAGAATCATTAGAAGCATAGAGTGCAAAATTTTCATCATTAAGGTCTTCAGGCATACTGCTCCAGTCAACAAACCCTTGAGTGAAAAAACTTTGTTGATCTGGTTGTGCTGCTGCTGGAGCAGTGGTTTGAGGTGCAACAGGTTGCACTTGTACCTGTGGAGCAGGGGTTTGAACATATTGGATTTGTGGAACAGTAGTTTGGACATAATGTACTGGCACAGGGGCAGCAGCATAGTGAGCAGTGTTCACTTGAGCTGCTGGGGCATATTGGGCATAGTGCACAGTGTTTTGGTTTTGAGGTCTAGGATTTGAGCTAGGATGAGTAATTATGGGACCAGTAGTTTGACTCCTACATTCCCTAGCGAAATGTCCCAACCTATTACACTTGTAGCACTTGATTTTCGATTTATCCAACCCAACCCTTAGATTCCCATGCAAACCTGGGAATTTTCGCCCTGTTCTTTTGTAGAACTTGCTAGTTCTAACACTTAGCAAAGCCAGTTGGTGCAGGATGTCCATTTCCTCTAAATCAGTGGGATCAAAATGTTGCCAATCATTTAGTTCAAAACTTAAATTGTCTGACATCTGGTTTTCATTTGCAGTGAATGCATAACTAGCAGAGTGAGGATCAGGGTTGTTAAAATTTGCACCAGCAGTTATGTCAATGAAGTGATCATAACCCTGATCCTTACCACTGCTCCCAGATTCTTCTTGACCCAGAAGAGCAGTATTACCGAAAGTGTAATCATCGGTAACTTTTCCTGACTCTTGTAACCTCCTTTTCTGGTTCAACTCCCTTTCATAGGTCAGGAGTCGACCGTGGAGTTGGGTCAAGGTCAGATCCTTGAATTCAGGTGAGTTTCGGGTGACAAAAGCTATGGTGTCCCATTTTTCTGGCAGTGACCTGAGGAACCTGCTATTTTGAGTTGAGTTTGTAAAAATGGTGTTAACAAGCCTCAGTTCACTGATGAGACAACTGAAACGCTCAAATTGTTGCGTTAGTGATTCGCCTTTAACGTAGCAAAATGTTTCATACTGTTGATTCAGGATTTCCTATTGTTTTCTATGACTTCTTCAGTTCCCCCAAACTGTTCCTTAAGTGCGTCCCATAACTCTTTGGCACTGTTACAATGTAACAGTCCAGCATATATCTCATTTGGCAGCGCTGATGCTACGATGCTAAACGCTTTAGCATCTAGTTCGATCTTTTGAAAATCGGTTTTGGTATAATTTTCAACTGGTTTTGGAATGAACTTTTTAGCATCTTCAGCACTTGGCACTGAAGGAACATGGGGACCATAAATGACAGACTTCCAACAACCTGTGCTTTGTTGAGCGAGGATGTGACCCATCCTCCTCTGCCAGATGTTGTACTCATTTCTTTTTAGCATAGGTGGTTTAAAAAGCGAGCCGATGTTGTTTTTATCATCCTGAGATTGTGACGTCATTCTTGTTGTTTTACAGACACTGAGAAATCAACTTTAATGGTGATTAATCCTTGCTCTGTTTTTCAACGGACGAACAAACGATCAGTATCAACTGTTATGAGCTGAACGATTTACGTCAAAATGATTGTTAAATCAAATTTGACTGTCCAAGCTCTGATACCAATTGTTGGATCTGAGTTTCTTTTTTATTGTATTTTCGTTTGAAATTAAGATGAAAATGAAAGAGTTGTGCAGCGGAATTAAGATGAAAACAAACTTTGCATACAATCAAACGAGAGTAATACTTTAATCAAACATCTTTACACAATGAATCGAAAGATTGAATTTGTTTCAACAACGATTACAATGATTGATGAATGAATGCAAACTCCCCCTCAGCCAGAGCTCAGTAGTTTGTTCGTGCAAAGAAGACAATGTTGTAAAAGAGCTAATAGAATAGTACAAAGTACTGAACTATTTATAGGCACTTGCAAACCACTGAGCATCTTAGCTGACGTCACCATGAAAGTGACATCTAACCTCCTAACAAACTCTAACCTCTGATCTATACAAACTCTGATATACTAACTACTGCTATTACATTTCTTTACATAAAAGACACTTAAACAACTGCTGCATCCTTCCACTGCTGTGAACCCAGCAGTGCCTGTCCGGATCAGCAGTACTTGACTCAAGGCAGTAGATTGAGTCAGCAGAGCTTTGGTCTTCCATCAGTCTTTGACATTTGTCAGTAGATGCAAAGTAGCAGTTGTAGGACAGCACTTAGTAAGATCAGCAGATAGGAGGTCAGCAGATATAAAACCACTTTCAAGGGGAGAGATTTGTATGAACTAACTGTAATCGTCTGCTTATTCTGGATCCACTGCTCTGATCCAGTTTTGGCTTTAATTATCTGTTCCTCTGATAGGGTTCAATCCCAACAGAGGCGATCATTCGTTCGTTACCTCGAACAAACAAACGACACGCAGTGACTAATCAAAGTAAATAGGTCAAAAATAATGTATCGCGAAGACATGCTCACCTATAAGTGAACACTCACCCCAAGAGTTCCCAGGTAAGAGTGACTGGTCCGATTATGTGGATTTGTACGAACACTCTAGCCTTAGACAGAAAACTCAGAGTACAGGCACTCACTCTTCCAGTTTGCACGTGTTCACATTATTTAGACCCAAACTCTGATGAGATTTTGAAAACTCAGAAGGCACTAAGACAAAAATGAGTCAAACTGGAAGGGTTCAAAACCTTACAACAGAGGTTTTAAAACCTAGTAATCAATCATCCTAGAACGGATGATTAGTTTTTGAAGTGGATTCAAAAATCGTGTTCTCGTTGTGGGTATCACCTAAGGATAGGTGACGATTTTGTTTTAAAAATCTAAACGCAAATAAACTTGCGTTGGGGTCATAAAAGTTATAGTCTAGGTCAAAGAATTACTAATAACCTAATTCCCTATAACCATTGGCTCTGATACCAACTCTTCTGTCACACCCCGACCACGTAAAACAACAAAGCGTGGCGGAAACGTCGGGGAGTGTTGTAACAGAATTATCGTTTCATAACCATGGATACAAAAGTGTTTCGTTTTATTGATAATATTAAACATTAACATTGTATTAACACATAATAAACAAGTTTTATATCGACTATCATTGTTTTATGTCACTAAGGCCTCGTCCAGATCCTATGTGACGCATGCATCCTAGAACGTCGATCAAGCAACAACACCTGAAACATATGTAAAAACAAAGTCAGCAAAGAAATGCTGGCGAGTACATAGGTTTTATAAGAGTATCGGAATCATGGCTTGTTTACTTATATTGCAATACCTCGAAAACCTTGTTTTTAAAAGTGTATAATATTGCAACATGATTAACCAACTCAAATCAAGATGGTTAAAATGTATAAAAATTTCGTAGCCACGATTCTTAACTCAAAAGCTTTTTGTTTTAGAAAATCATCTTGTAAAACATCTCGTATAAACTCGTTAATAAAACTCGTATATTATTTCGAAAACATCGTTGAGTGACATTGTTTCAATATCGTTTACCCAAGTGAACTAAATAACGCCACGGTATGTAATATGTTGAAAACACTTATATATAAGAAGTACCAGCGGCGTATCTACCATGTTTTCACCACATTACACCCGTCCCGTTATCTAAACACTAGCCAAAAACCATTCGTTTACCCAAATCGTTTAACATCGTCTCCAAATCGTTTCCAAATCGTTTACTCGATTAAATCGTTTAAATCATCCTCGTTTTAATTGTGAAAACTTATATATGGTCGTCTCGTTAATAACATTCAAACCTTTGTGACTCGTTCATCGTTCAACTCATTCTTGCATTAACAAACCTCCAAAGGGTAAGTTAACAATCATCAGATTCATTCGTTACCCACAACACCCACACATAACCATGGGTATAGTGCAATAACGGGATTTCTCATATCCTATGGTACCATAACCTAATACTGGTTGGCTTGATTAATGCTAATGAATGTCGTTCGTTATGTAACTACAACCAACAAGTTCGTTCACATTATCGAAATCGTTAATAGTTTAGTATAAATCGTTCTATTCGTTTTTGAAATCATCATTTAAACCTGGAAAACATTTTGTACATATGAATCACCCCAAAACAATTGAAAACAGTAAAATAGGGGAACTATGTACTCACATGTAGTTCAAGGTATCCTCAATCAATAGTACTTCAACAAACTCGAGTAAACCAGAGAAATCAAGCAGCACCTAGTAATTGAATCACTAGTCAAACAATAGACGCCTAAATCAGAAGATCGGACAGAATGAGGTCTTGTAACCCAAATGAGTGTTGGAACTCATGTGATATGGTTTAACAAGGCCTACATCCTCAATGAAACCTAACCTAAGTGCTTTCGACCCATCGCGACCCATTAAGGTAGCTTATGCTATTTTAACGCGTCGTTCGTGTGAAACGCGTTCGGAACGTCTAACTAGTCCTATGACAAGTATTATATGCCTATACAAGTTTAATCATGATGTATAATCAGTTATGTGACAAAAGTTTAGGTTACATAAGCTTAATTACCAATTATACATGAAAATGGTATTTTAGTAATTTACCTAAGGCATATAATCTACTTATCATACAACTACCTAAACTAGGTGACCATAAGGTATAACCTCGGAAGGTTAATCCCTATGCAACTATGGTCACTAACCATGTTTGTTCGGATCCTAATGATCGACCAAACGGGTCGTGTTCGAAAGTCTAAACGGGTGTTTAGTCCGCTTGACTTACGACTCTACACAAGAACTAGACTAAAAAGTGACAAGCTAAACATGCTAAAACATGTTTAGTTAAGTTAGAAAACAGGTTTTGATATCAAAACAAACAGTTTTGATATCCTAGAGTAGTTTGGTTACAAAATACGCAAGAATACGTATTTTGGCCGAAACTACGACTCGTCACTAAGCCTAGATAATGTGGTAATCAGTAGGTATAGTCACAAGGGACTATAACCATCGTGATTACGCTCATGTTATGAAGTTCAAATGAACTTCACATTGACCATAAACTGGTCAATGCAGAAAGTCAAACGTAGTTTGACTTTAACGCTAAAACGAATGAAAAGAACAAAAGAACACTTACAACGGGTCCAAGAATGGAAGTTTTGAATCCGAATATTCTCAGGTATGAAGTGTTGAACACATCAACTTAGAGAACAAATTCAGATTTCAAAGGTGTGGGTTTTTGGGGTTGAGATCATGGGGTATTTCTAGATTTCCTTGAACCGTTAGGATCGTTCCTCGAAAACTGAGCTTTGATCTGGACCTTACATGTGTGCCCATGGTTTTGCAAAACCATGGGTGAAAACCATCACACTTCAAAATGGACTAGGTTCATTGAATCTCCCAGAAATTTCAAAAATTGTCCCTACACTTGATAAAACTTGATTTTTTTTGGCACTTTTAAGCCCTGTTAACCCCATTTCAAGGCTCTAAAATAAAGTTAAAGTATAGGGAACTTAAAATATGCTCAAAAACATCTCGGATGTCGGTTCGTTTGGTCGTACGGTTGCGTTATTCGCTTAATTACGACGGAAGTCGTAACGAACGCAAAAACGATCCAAATTAAGCGACGAATGAAATTTTATCATGCCAAACACTAAAATAAAATATTTTAATGCTTACATAAATTTTTGGATGTCCGGATGTATTCAGAACGTAAGTTATGCGCGAAAATACAAACTTATGCACTTTTTGACGCCTTTAGTCCCTGAATGACCCAAAAGTTTATTCTAGCACACCAAACCCCTCAAAGCCTATTTCTAAGCTATGTGAAGGATATTTATGGTATGTTTAACTTATGGTCATGTTACGGAATGTCTGTTACAATTCAAATCGGCATAGTTTCGCAGTTTGACACAAATAGTCCCTGCGATCGAACAAAGTTGATTTCGACACACCAAACCATTCAAAACTTATTTCTAAGTTATGTGGAGGTTATTTAAGGTATGTTAAGCCTATGTCACTATTACGGAGTGTTTGTCGTGTTATACTGACTGCGTTTACGCACCAGTTTGCGTATAACCTTCCAGAATGCGATTTAAGGCTTGCAATCAGAATCGAATCGAATTGAAAAATCTCAAAACACAAATACACACATAGAAACACCAAAACACATATAATAACACCAAAGAACATTGTTTTATTAATAATCATCATTGTTTTACATCGTACATCGATTACAGAACACAGTTGTCACAGCCGACGGCCCCCAACCCGTCGGCGACGGGCTTTGGATTCCACAAATCCGTCCGACGCCTTATGTGACTGTATACGGGCAAACCAAGTCTATGGGAATTTTTACAAGGCATCGCCGATGGCCTGAGCCCCGTCGGCGACGGGTTCACATTTGTGAGATCTCTATTTTCGCACTTTATACTCCCAGTTGACTCGTAACGCAACCCGGTGCTCCGGTTTTCGCCCCGATTGATCATAAAGCTCCCGAAAAGCTCCTTAAACTTCATCAAACCTGCAAAACACATTTTTGATTAAAAGTAGGCTATCCGAAATTAAAACTTACGTAAAAACATCAAGTTATACGATAACGAGCATCAGTTTTCAACCACGTATCACAACCCACATCCACCACCATCATCCATCATCCATCTTAGAGTGTGTGTAGTATTATCGGGATCCAAGATTGATAGTAAGAGTTCTTGACAATCAAAGGCCAAGTTTGCCTAAGTCTCTTATATCACTTGGTGAAGACAAGCATTTAGTGTAATACTTTTGATTTTTAATCTTTTTGCACTTTTTATTTGGTTTTGTATTAATGAATTTAATAACTAGTTTCTTATGTTGAAGGTGAAACTTCCTTATCTGTCACACCCCGACCACGTAAAACAACAAAACGTGGCGGAAACGTCGGGGAGTGTTGTAACAGAATCATTGTTTCATAACACATGGAAATTGAAATATTGTTTTATTGATTAAAAGAGTTACAATGTCTTGACAATCAAAGAAATATAACATAAATAACTAGTCTTGCATCTTTTATTGTCACTAAGGCCCAAGTCCGCCTAAGTGTATCTTGATAAATCCTATGCATCATATCCTGAAACACATGTGAAAATAGGTACGTCAGCATAAAAATGCCTGTGAGATACATAGGTTTTGTGAAAATAGAATTCATGACTTATGTTTAGAAAATGTTTAGTCATGAACCTTGTAATTTTCTTTGTCTTTTAAATCATTTGAAAAGTGATAAATAAACCAAATGATATATATGCATAAAAGAATGATACATGGTTAAGTAAATAACCAAGTAACATAAGTTTGTATTAGATAAGTTGTTTGTAAAACAATGTATTGTGAAAAGTATGTTATTTGTATAAAATGTTATATGTCTAAATTGAAATGATTCAAATAACGCTACGATATGTAATACCATACAAGCACTTATATATAGGAAGTACCAGTGGCGTATCCACCATGCTTGTATCATATTACACACGCCTCGTTACTTAAATCACTTACTCAAACCAAACCACCAAAGTAAAATGTTTATGTATAATCAAATGTCAAAATGTTTGTGTGAAAACCATGTCTAATGTCTATGTCTAATGTAAATCATGAGTTGTGTATATCAATGTCAAAATGTTTATGTCTAATGTAAATCATGAATTGTGTATATCAATGTCAAAATGTTTATGTCTAATGTAAATCATGAATAGTGTATATCAATGTCAAAATGTTTATGTCTAATGTAAATCATGAATTGTGTATGTCAATGTCAAAATGTTTATGTATAATGCAAATCATGTAATGTGTATCCAAAATATCATGTATGGTAAGTGAAATATATCAACTAAACCATATGTAAAATGCACAAAACAAGGTATTGAAGTAAAACATGGTTTAAATCAAAGTTATGTTTTGTGGAACAAATGCATGCTATACTGATATAAACATCTATGCGGTATTGTGAAAATGCATACATCCAAGCCTTGTGACTGTGGCGATAAACCCCTAAATGAATTTAAAGGTCTATCTGTGTTATGTTTATCGAATTCGGTCATTCCTTCCACCCAAACAAACCTAGGGTTCAGGAATGGGAGTTGTCAAGTCCTATGGTACCACTACCTACTAACGAACGGCGTAGCTAATGTTAATGAATGTATATTGTCCCATTTGAACAAACCAAATGTCATACCAAAATGTAAGCATGTGATGAATAACAAATGTACTAAATATGTACACAATGGATATACATAGCATAAAATGTAATGTAAAACAATGTACTAAGTACGTACACAATGGACATACATAGCATAAAATGTAATGTAAAACAATGTACTAAGTATGCACACAATGGACATACATAGCATAAAATGTAATGTAAAACGATGTACTAAGTATGCAACAAAGGACATACATAGCAAAAACACAATGAAATCATGTACTATAAGTGTACTATTGAACATAACAAGCATATGAAATGAAAACATGAAAAGCACGAAAGTAACAAGTAGGCACATGTGTTTCACCCCAAAACAGTTTGGAAAACAATAAAAGAGGGGTCTATGTACTCACTTGAGATTGCTCAATAGTCCTAGGATAACCACCAAGCAATGCTAGAAGATCACGGAATCAAACGGTACCTAATATAGGTAACTACATTAATAAACCGGACCTAAATCGGAGGATCAGATAGAATGAGGGCTCGTAAACCAAATGAGTATGGGAAATCATGTAATATGGTTTAACAAAGCCTACATACTACAATGAAACCTAGCCTAAGTGCTTATGACCCATTACGACCTGTCTAGGTAGCTTATGCTACTTTAACGCGTCGTTCGCGTAAAACGCGTTCGCCTAACTAGTCCTATGACAAGTATTATATGCCTAACATGTTTAATTATGTTACATAATCAGTTAAGTGACGAAAGTTTAGGTTACATATGCTTAATTACCAATTACACATGAAAAGGGTATTTTGGTAATTTACCTAAGGCATATAAACTACCTATCATACAACTACTTAACGAAGCGACCATAAGGTATAGCCTTGGAAGGTTATTCCCTATATACTATGGTCACCTAATGTGTTTGGTCGGATCCTAATGATCGACCAAACGGGTCGGGTTCGAAAGTATAAGCGATTGTTTAGATCGCTTACCTTACGACCCTATATAAGCACTAAACTAAAAGTGATGAGCTAAGCATGTTAAAACATGCTTAACTGAGTTTAGAAAACAGGTTTGGTATCAAAACAAACGGTTTTGATACCTAAGAGTAGTTTGGTTACAAAATACGCAAGAATGCGCATTTTGGCCGAAACTACGACTCGTCACTGAGCCTAGATAACGTGGTAATCAGTAGGTATAGTCACTAGGGACTATAACCATCGTGATTACGCTCACGTTATGAAGTTCAAACGAACTTCACATTGACCATAAACTGGTCAATGCAGAAAGTCAAACGCAGTTTGACTATAACGCTAAAACGAATGAAAAGAACGAAAGAACACTTACAAAGGGTCCCCGCAAGATTGAACTTCCAAGTATTCTCAGGTATGAAGTGATTAAACACCCCAACTTAGAGAACAAACTCAGAATTCAAGTGGGTTTTGCAAGTGAACTTGATGGGTATTTATAGAATTCTTGGAACCGTTAGGATCGTTTATCGAATAACGTGCTTTGATCTTGCCCCTACACTTGTTGCAACCTTGTGGTAACTCAAAATGGCCCCTCATGACTAGGAAAAGGGCAAGTGTGGGTGAGTTTGGAGTGCATAACAGCTGTTAACAGCTGTTAAAACTAAATTAACTGATCTAGGAGGCTGAAACGGGCTGCGTAAAGGATCACCCATGGCTTACGCGGGCCGCCTGGGGGTCCTGATCAGAAAACAACTTTGCAAAATGACAGTTTTGGTCCCTGTTGTGTTTTAAGGCCATTTCCGACACGTTTAAGGCCCGTTAAGCCAATGTTAAGGCCCTAAAATGATGCCTAAAAATTGTGGACATGAAACATGCTTAAAAATATGTTGGATGTTGGTTCGTTTGGTCGTACGATCGCGATGTTCGGTTAATTACGACGGAATGCGCATAGGCGCGAAAAACGATCCAAATTGCGTGACGAATGGATTTTTCTCATGCCGAACACTAAAATAAAATATTTTAGTGCTTACATAACTTTTTGGTTGTCTGGATGTATTCAGAACGTAAGTTATGCGCGAAAGTGCAAACTTGTGCACTTTTTGACGCTTTTAGTCCTTGAATGACCCAAAAGTTTATTTTAGCACACCGAACCCCTCAAAGCCTATTTCTAAGCTATGTAAAGGATATTTATGGTATGTTTAACTTATTGTCATGTTTTGGAATGTCTGTTACAGTTCGGATTGGCATACTTTCGTAGTTTGTCAAGTTTAGTCCCTGTAAGCGAATTAACTTGAGTTTGCCATACCAAAGCCTTCAAAACTTATTTCTAAGTTATGTAAAGGTTATTTAAAGTGTGTTAAGCCTATTTCACTATTCCGGAGTGTTCGTTGTATTAAACTGGTTATATTTACGCATCAGTGCACGTATAACCTTCCAGAAAGCGATTTAAAGCTTAAATCGAACAAGAATTGATATGTGCAAAAAGATACACATATTTATGAAAATCCCAAGTATGAAATACAATATTTCATTGGTTTGGTATTTGTTTGATGGTCACAGTGACACAGGTGTCACAGTCTCCTATACTTTAGGAAAATTCGTCCCGAAATTTATTTAGAGGAAACTTGTGAGAGCTTGAAACATGAATTTTCAAAAGACAAAACAACACTGGTTAAGGTTCTGAACTTCTAGTAACTTTAATAACATTATGCTTGCAATGTATGAGGGACACTTATATACAAGTATATAAAGTGTTATTGGTGCGTCCACCGTACCTCCATTACATCGTTCACATTTTGTTATTGTGGTCACTATCGTTTCTTACACATAATAAGTTTTACTGGGTTTCTGTGCACTGAATTTTATAATTACGTACGCGTCCATAATTACACAATTCCTTGCATAGTCCACACAGTCTATTTTATAATGTGTAGGGGAAAACCAAATGAACAAACCCTGTGATGAATGTGACTAGACCACCATATGGTCCCTTTTATTAAATCAATAAATGATTTTAATAGACAACCAAGGAGTCTTTTCAGCTTATATTATCACATGCCATTCTTAACTAGATTTTTGAATCAATCTTTTTGACTAGACCACTAAAAGGGTCTCTTATGAATCATGGAATAGTATTATATAATCCAAGGGTCTTAACTATTACATAGAAGCCCATTTAGGATTTAAGGTAGTACCTTTGGATATCCTACTACGAATCCCTCATATGAAAATATGAAAGATTCTGCGAGGAGTTGGATAATGAATATCCAGAGTATACAAAAACACACAAAAAAATGCATAAAAGAAAACACAAGATGCATAAACACATAGTCACATAACCACAAAATTGTTTATTTAGAAATTTGTTAATTTGTTTTATTAATTGCATACATGTATTTAAAGCACACTAGGAATCCATCTCGTGGATTTCATTTGGTACTTTAAAAATTAGCAAGAATCTAACTATGAAGATAGAAAGATCTCTAAAAAGAAAATTCGATTTCGATTATAAGGAACCGAAATGTTCGAATTAAGGTACACAAGGAATCCAATTAAGGACTCTGATTTGTATGATAATCATCCACAAAGGTCTAATTGCGGAGATAAAATGATCCCATATGGATTTTAGAAGTTGAAGATGTTTTGAAACCTTGCACTGGACGTGCTTAAATCAAAACATGAAGTAAAAATGCTTATGAAGTTGAGATGCTAGATATGTCAAGGCGAAATATGAAGCGCAATTTGAAGGTTAAGTAAATGTATGAGGAAAATATTTTTGAAAACTATGCATGGGGTTCTAAAAAAATGGTTCAATGTTTTTGAAACCTTATGTATAATACTTTTGAAATCATAAAGTAGGTGTACTAGGTAGGTATATTTATAAAATGTCTTAAAATCATGCGAGATGAAATTTTTGAAATTATGTATGAGGTTTCTGAAAATATGAAAAATGCTTTTCGAAATCATGCACTTGATAAGAAAATGTACTGTGTTAATATTGTTTTCAGACTATATAAAACATTTTGAAATCATGAAGGTTGTTTTTGAAAACATAGCCAATGTATTCGAAAAATTGTTTTCAAACTATATGAAATGTTTTGAGATCATGAAGATTGTTTTTGTAATACTTATACTATGTATACTGTTACGAGAACAGAATGAAATGATATGGGTATGAGATTGAACATACCCTCAGTTATCTAACCAAGGATTTCAAAGGCACAGATGTGAAAAAGCACGATCACTCGTAATGTCACTTTATTTTCTGTACTTTGTTTCTTAGAGTGAAACGAGTACTTAGAATTTTCCAAGGGAATCATGAGCAAACACAAGAATGGGAAATTCGCAAGAGTAGTTTGTAAGAATGTAGTTCCTCGTCGTAGGTATCATAGGGAAATGCCATACACTCATGTAACTACACTTGTATATCAAAATTGTGAACAACAATTTATTTATAAACAAAACAGATTGTTTCACATTACAAGAAAATAGAAGAAACAAAAGCATAAGACAACAACATCTTCTAATCAGCCAACTGCTCATCCGTGGGTTGGATTTGCCTTAGCAAGCTTCGGGCATTAATTCACGAAATGACCCATCTTGCCACAGTTGTAGCACGATCCAGGCGGGAAGCGAGCTTGAGCAGGATTGACTTGTGGTTGATTTGGACCACCTTGGTTCGGGTTACATCGACAAGCACTTGCCAGGTGACCAACTCGCCCACATGATACACACCGACGACACTGTAAGTGAGCTTGGTGATGCCCATTACATTTATCGCATATTGCTGCAGTTCCCTTGTATTGCTTCTTAGCAGGTGGTGTTGCCACCCGGATGGGTCCTGCTTGATTTGGTACAGCTGCAGTTGAGCAAACCCTTGCTGTATGACCTATAAGTCCACAAATTTGGCATTTGCGGCACTTCACACTAGCATGATGATGAAGGTTACATTGGTTGCACAAGGGTGCAGTTCCATTGTATGGCTTCCTAGCAGGGGGTTAAGCTGGTTGGTTGGGGATGGCTTGACCATTGTAGCGACCACGGCGAAGTTCTGAGAAGCCTTTCACTTCTTTGACTTCTTTGGGGATCCAGTCTGTCCATCCACGGTCTTTGATTCCTCGATTGGTTTCTTGGCTGGTGGTGCTGTCACTTGGCTAGGTCTTGCCTGTTTTGGTGCAACCGCTGCGGGATTCTTGGAAGCTTTACGTTTCTTTGGTTTTGGTGACGACTTGGCTTCTGTCTCCTTTGGTGATTCTTGAGTGGCTTCATCCTGGAGAAGATACATGGCAGTAGCTAATTCGACAGTCTTCAGGACTACTTCGCCTATTCACTGGGCAAATTTGGGAGTCTGCTCGGATATCTGCGCATCGTTGCGATGAAGAGACATTCTGGGGGGAAAAGAAAGATATAGGAGGAAACAAATGAAGTGTTATTGGAAAATAAAACAAAACAGAATGGCAATGCATAAGAATTTGCGATCATTTGTTTGTTACTTAAGGCAAACAATTGAGACGGTGACAAATCAAAGTAAGCGGATCATATTAATGTATCACTGAAGACGTGCTCACCTATAAGCGAACACTCACCCCAAGAGTTCCCAGGTAAGAGTGACTGGTCCGATACTGCGGATTTGTACGAACACTCTAGCCTTTGACAGAAAACTCAGGATACAGGCATTCACTCTTCCAGTTTGCACGTGTTCACATTATAAGACCCAAACTTTGACGAGATTTTGAAAGTTCAAAGGGTTCAAAACCTTATAACAGAGGGTTCAAAACCATATATCAGAGGGTTCAAAACCTAGAAATCAATCATCCTAGAACAGATGATTAGTTTTCAAAGTGGCTTTGAAATTTATGTTCTTGTTGCGGTTGTCACTTAAGGATAGGTGACGGTATTGTTTTATGTCTAAACGCAAGTAAACTCGCGTTAGGGTCCTAGGAAGGTTATAGACTAGGTCAAAGCATTACTAATAACCTAATTCCCTATAACCATGGGCTCTGATACCAACTTTTCTGTCACACCCCGACCACGTAAAACAACAAAACGTGGCGGAAACGTCGGGGAGTGTTGTAACAGAATCATTGTTTCATAACACATGGAAATTGAAATATTGTTTTATTGATTAAAAGAGTTACAATGTCTTGACAATCAAAGAAATATAACATAAATAACTAGTCTTGCATCTTTTATTGTCACTAAGGCCCAAGTCCGCCTAAGTGTATCTTGATAAATCCTATGCATCATATCCTGAAACACATGTGAAAATAGGTACGTCAGCATAAAAATGCCTGTGAGATACATAGGTTTTGTGAACATAGAATTCATGACTTATGTTTAGAAAATGTTTAGTCATGAACCTTGTAATTTGCTTTGTCTTGTAAATCATTTGAAAAGTGATAAATAAACCAAATGATATATATGTATAAAAGAATGATACATGGTTAAGTAAATAACCAAGTAAAATGAGTTTGTATTAGATAAGTTGTTTATAAAACAATGTATTGTGAAAAGTATGTTATTATAAAATGTTATATGTCTAAATTGAAATGATTCAAATACCGCTACGATATGTAATACCATACAAGCACTTATATATAGGAAGTACCAGCGGCATATCCACCATGCTTGTATCATATTACACACGCCTCGTTATTTAAATCACTTACTCAAACCAAACCACCAAAGTAAAATGTTTATGTATAATCAAATGTCAAAATGTTTGTGTGAAAACCATGTCTAATGTCTATGTCTAATGTAAATTATGAGTTGTGTATATCAATGTCAAAATGTTTATGTCTAATGTAAATCATGAATTGTGTATATCAATGTCAAAATGTTTATGTCTAATGTAAATCATGAATTGTGTATATCAATGTCAAAATGTTTATGTCTAATGTAAATCATGAATTGTGTATGTCAATGTCAAAATGTTTATGTATAATGCAAATCATGTAATGTGTATCCAAAATATCATGTATGGTAAGTGAAATATATCAACTAAACCATATGTAAAATGCACAAAACAAGGTATTGAAGTAAAACATGGTTTAAATCAAAGTTATGTTTTGTGGAACAAATGCATGCTATACTGATATAAACATCTATGCGGTATTGTGAAAATGCATACATCCAAGCCTTGTGACTGTGGCGATAAACCCCTAAACGAATTTAAAGGTCTATCTGTGTTATGTTTATCGAATTCGGTCATTCCTTCCACCCAAACAAACCTAGGGTTCAGGAATGGGAGTTGTCAAGTCCTATGGTACCACTACCTACTAACGAACGGCGTAGCTAATGTTAATGAATGTATATTGTCCCATTTGAACAAACCAAATGTCATACCAAAATGTAAGCATGTGATGAATAACAAATGTACTAAATATGTACACAATGGATATACATAGCATAAAATGTAATGTAAAACAATGTACTAAGTATGCACACAATGGACATACATAGCATAAAATGTAATGTAAAACAATGTACTAAGTATGCACACAATGGACATACATAGCATAAAATGTAATGTAAAACGATGTACTAAGTATGCAACAAAGGACATACATAGCAAAAACACAATGAAATCATGTACTATAAGTGTACTATTGAACATAACAAGCATATGATATGAAAACATGAAAAGCACGAAAGTAACAAGTAGGCACATGTGTTTCACCCCAAAACAGTTTGGAAAACAGTAAAAGAGGGGTCTATGTACTCACTTGAGATTGCTCAATAGTCCTAGGATAACCACCAAGCAATGCTAGAAGATCACGGAATCAAACGGTACCTAATATAGGTAACTACATTAATAAACCGGACCTAAATCGGAGGATCGGATAGAATGAGGGCTCGTAAACCAAATGAGTATGGGAACTCATGTAATATGGTTTAACAAAGCCTACATACTACAATGAAACCTAGCCTAAGTGCTTACGACCCATTACGACCCGTCTAGGTAGCTTATGCTACTTTAACGCGTCGTTCGCGTAAAACGCGTTCGCCTAACTAGTCCTATGACAAGTATTATATGCCTAACATGTTTAATTATGTTACATAATCAGTTAAGTGACGAAAGTTTAGGTTACATATGCTTAATTACCAATTACACATGAAAAGGGTATTTTGGTAATTTACCTAAGGCATATAAACTACCTATCATACAACTACTTAACGAAGCGACCATAAGGTATAGCCTTGGAAGGTTATTCCCTATATACTATGGTTACCTAATGTGTTTGGTCGGATCCTAATGATCGACCAAACGGGTCGGGTTCGAAAGTATAAGCGATTGTTTAGATCGCTTACCTTACGACCCTATATAAGCACTAAACTAAAAGTGATGAGCTAAGCATGTTAAAACATGCTTAACTGAGTTTAGAAAACAGGTTTGGTATCAAAACAAACGGTTTTGATACCTAAGAGTAGTTTGGTTACAAATTACGCAAGAATGCGCATTTTGGCAGAAACTACGACTCGTCACTGAGCCTAGATAACGTGGTAATCAGTAGGTATAGTCACTTGGAACCGTTAGGATCGTTTATCGAATAACGTGCTTTGATCTTGCCCCTACACTTGTTGCAACCTTGTGGTAACTCAAAATGGCCCCTCATGACCAGGAAAGGGCAAGTGTGGGTGAGTTTGGAGTGCATAACAGCTGTTAACAGCTATTAAAACTGAATTAACTGATCTGGGAGGCTGACACGGGCCACCTAAGGGATCACCCAGGGCTTACGCGGGCCGCCTGGGGGTCCTGATCAGAAAACAACTTTGCAAAATGACAGTTTTGGTCCCTGTTGTGTTTTAAGGCCATTTCTGACACGTTTAAGGCCCGTTAAGCCAATGTTAAGGCCCTAAAATGATGCCTAAACATTGTGGACATGAAACGTACTCAAAAATATGTCGGATGTTGGTTCGTTTGGTCGTACGATCGCGATGTTCGGTTAATTACGACGGAATGCGCATAGGCGCGAAAAACGATCAAATTGCGTGACGAATGGATTTTTCTCATGCCGAACACTAAAATTAAATATTTTAGTGCTTACATATCTTTTTGGTTTTCCGGATGTAATCAAAACGTAAGTTATGTGCGAAAGTGCAAACTTGTGCACTTTTTGACGCTTTTAGTCCCTGAATGACCCAAAAGTTTATTTTAGCACACCGAACCCCTCAAAGACTATTTCTAAGATATGTAAAGGATATTTATGGTATGTTTAACTTATGGTCATGTTCCGGAATGTCTGTTACAGTTCGGATTGGCATACTTTCGCAGTTTGTCAAGTTTAGTCACTGTAAGCGAATTAACTTGAGTTTGCCATACCAAAGCTTTCAAAACTTATTTCTAAGTTATGTAAAGGTTATTTAAGGTGTGTTAAGCCTATTTCACTATTACGGAGTGTTCGTTGTATTAAACTGGTTATATTTACGCATCAGTGCGCGTATAACCTTCCAGAAAGCGATTTAAAGCTTAAATCGAACAAGAATTGATATGTGCAAAAAGATACACATTTTTATGCAAATCCCAAGTATGAAATACAATATTTAATTGGTTTGGTATTTGTTTAATGGTCACAGTGACACATGTGTCACATTATCATTTGTCCGTGGTGTCTTAGCGTTATTTTACTGTCTATATAAAATAAAAGATTTACACCATTTATATCTCTACGGTCTATATAGAGATATGTTGGCTACCTGGTCGGGGGTTAAGGGGATGGTTTGGTAAGGTTCTTGCCTTGTTCAGTGTATAGATCCTGCAAGGACCTGGGTCAGGCTTACTAGGACCTCCTTCAATACCCACTGGTATTGGATAGCGGGGTTGCGAATGGCTTGATCCCCTCATATGTAAACTACTATTAATACATTAACCCGGCTACTTGGGATTGTATCACTGCTGACTCAAACCACTTAGCCGAGGGTAACGTCACTTTCAAAAGAGGGGCCTACCACATTACGCATTAATAACTTAATTAATTATCTTTCAATATTCCGACCCTTTGGGATTGTATCCTTGCTGACTCAAACCACTGGGTTGAGGGTAACGTCACCTTCAAAAGAGGGGCCTACTACTATAACTAAGATAATCTCTTAAAAAGTGCAAAAGCGCGGAAATCATCAAAGGTTACAGTAAAGGTGAGTCGGATCCAAGTGATTCATCTTGTCTATCTTTTTTTATTTTATTTTATTTTTCAGCATTTTTAGTATTTATTTTCATGTTTAAAACCTTTTCTAAAAATTTTTATTTGATTAGACGTTGAGGATAAACCGGTATTGAAAGCTCTTTTGTCCTTGGACGACCTCAGTATGTCACCAACGCTATGCTATGCTCACGATGGGTGCACTTGCCCATATGTGTGTTTAGCAGTGTTGCAAAAGTCGGATTCCTCGGCCGAGTACTCGGCGAGTACTCGGTCCTCGGACCTCCACCTTGGCGACTTCCTCCTAGGCGGTCTCAACTAGTCGGCCTCGGGAGTACTCGGTCCTAGTCGGCGACTAGTCGGCCTAGTCGGAGCCTAGTCGGCCTAGTCGGAGCCTAGTCGGTCTAGGCGGTCAACATGGTTTGTTGACTTTTAATCGGTCAAACTCGGTCAAAATCGGCCTACTCGGCCTTGTACTCGGACTACTCGGCCTTGTACTCAAACTAGTCGGACTTGTATTCAGAATATTTGAACTTTAAACATGTTTCATTTTAAATTATACCCAGTTGACATGAATTATGCTTATTTTAACACATAAATAATATATAACAATTAATTTTCTTTATATTTACCATGTCCGCGTACTCCCCGAGTACTCTCCGAGTACTCCGATTACTCCCAACTCCCCAGTCGGCCGACTAGGGACCGCCTAGCGACTTTTACAACACTGGTGTTTAGTGTTAGTAGAATATCGTGTTTTATAAATTTAAAACTTGACTAAAGTGTTAAAAAGGGCTTAAAATACACATAAAATATATCACACCTAACGTACATCAATACATGCCACAGAACTTAATTTTCATAAAGCACCGACTAACTAACTTGGAAATCAACAACTATTTTGCTTGGTAAACACCCGCTTACCATCATGGAAGCGATTCATGACATTATTTTGGAGTATATATCACTAGGTTATCACAATTTTAAGGGACACGTTAAAGTTTTCTTTTGACAAGTTGAATCCACGCCAATAAAGGCATCTTTGTTTGACTGATTTATTTAAATCCACATTTAATTCCTTTCCTTTTAAATCTTATTAATCCATAAATTTATAAAAACAAACATTCTTTTGTCTTTTATAATAAACATAATTACCAATTCATTATAATCCCTTTCTTACATTAAAACTTTATATTTAGATAAATTATCTAAATAATTTATTTATTTAACTTATAAATAACTAAGTTGGTCCCATGTGGTGGGGTTGGGCCGGTTCCTCCTTGGAGGTCACCGGTTCGATCCTCGGCTGCGGCGATATGGGGGGAGGACGTCCCAATGATGGATCGTTCCTACCGAGGCATGGTGCGGTCCTGAGGGCAACCCGGTTTTACCCAGCTGTTACCCCAGCGAGTCTCTCGTGTGGGGGCAGTATGGTTTCCGGGTGAAGGTCAGCTTGCGCAACGGCCGGGGCCCGATTGAACATCGCGTCCGAAAGAGTGGGGCTGACGGGGGATTGTCTTCGACATGAACCCGGTGACCAATAGGTCCTGTACATAGAAAGTCACCCTTCAAAAAAAAAACTAAGGCGTTCACGTAATGCATATCTAGGATAACCGCTCTCGTTCGTTCTCCTAGAATTCCCAATCTTACTCGTGCATTACTTACAAGAAATCGCAAACACAACTAATGTGAGTATACTCAAACCCATTTTTACTTTTAAAAACTTCGGGTGCAACATGTATTCTAAATTAAACTCATGAAACTTTGAAACTATTTGAATAACTCTCTATCCATATTTAAACATGAAACTATATGATGCTTGTTAATCTCCTATGTGATGTTAAACTTTTGTGTCTATATGCTCATTAACTTCGTACAAGACTACCTTAACAATTATAGCGCTATAGGAATAATGCACTGCCCACGAGTCTTGGTGTATTGTTAAGTTAAACATGTTACCTCCCGTTATTCTATGTGGGATATGATATTTTAACGCATTGGATTCTTGGGTTTGAACATATACTTGACACCGTTACGACATACTAGTAACTTGCATATTGTGATTCATGTTGGATACGAGCCTTAGACTATTTTAAAACCATTTTTATGCTATGTATCAAAACTTGTATACTCGCCTTTGCTTTTGTATTAAACTCTATATTAATACATGTTGCAGGTTCGATAGACAAGATGATGCTATGTGAAGAAACAAGACTTAAGTGGACTTCGAAACACACTTAGATTAATCTATTTCGTATTATATGTTTGAAACAATGTTGCTCGTATTTAATTATTGCATGACATTTTTAGCAACTTTTATGAAATCAAATTTAATTTATATTGTCACATAGTGTTATGAAGTCTCTTGCAATCTATTTCGTGTCATCCCGATGTTTCCGCCATCGGTTAGGGTGTGACAGATTGGTATCAGAGCCATAACTATAGGGAATTAGGAAAAGTAGTAATGCTTTTACCTAGTCTATAGTTTTAGAGCTTTAGTCTTATGTTTTGAATGAAACTACATGCATACTAATTTATTTGCTTCTTATCTATTCTCTTTTGATATTTTAAACATATATGCCACTTATGTGTTAATACTTGACATGCTATCCTTATGAGACTAATACTTGTTCTATTATGTGTTAATACTTGTTTTAATGTTCTATTCCTTATGTGCTATTCTTGACATTTTATACTTGTTTGTCTAATCTTTAGCATACATTTTTCCTCATACATTTTACTCGATTATTCTAAATTCGACAACACTCATATTATACAAACGAGACGAGTTTACCAAAATAGGCGTGAAACCCACAATTTGGTAAACGACTCTCATTCCACTTAATTCTATTTTTGCATGAAATTACACCATTAAGTTAGGGGTGAAACCCACATCTTGATGGAAATTTCAAATTCTATTGGACCCTCGTCAACGTGTCGAAATTTAATTTTGACTCGACAAGTACCAACCACACTTAGGGTACAAAGTCGTCCAGTTAGGGGTGGAACCCGCATCTCGTCTACTAGTCCCACTCCTTGATATTATAAATCCCGCCAAGTCTCGAATTTTCGATTGAATTAGGGTATGTAGTAACCGGAAGGGTGAATACCGTTAACCAACTTGTGGACAAGAGTATACCACCTATTAGGCCAATGCATGCTTCTCAATTTTGAGAGACCTTTCGACCACTTTGGTTAGTCAACGTTCCGTTTTGGAACCATCAAAATTTTAATTGAACTTACGCTTTATTATTTTTTGATCTTTTATGATGAAATTCTCTCTTGTCAATTTTGAACCATTTTGAGATTTCACTTTTGCGCATACATCATACTATTACTTTTCATACGATTATACATCATTAGCATGCATAATTTCTCGTAATTTTATTTACATTTTTTTTGTAACTACAAGTGGAGACATACCATCAAGATATGAGTGATTTCCTTACCTTGACGATTAACTTTGCTTCTTTTTCTCATCTTACAACGACCTCGCCAATGGGTTAGGGTGATTCCCTTACCTAGGTGATCGTTACCGATACTTTCTTTTAATAGACTATATTATGTAAACCCGATCATGTTTATATCTAAATTGTTTATCATTAGTCAAACCTCTAATTATTTCAAAATGCATTATTTATATAAAGGAATTTCTTACCCTTCCATCAATTTTCATATATCTCACATACACAAAATTCTTAACTTTTTTGTAGACACTTGTTCTTCAATATTCAAAATTTCACGAAATGCTACTCATCGACTTAGTCAGTCTAATAAATCCATTGCCCATGAAATTTTGTATTCAACGTAATTATTAAAACACGCTCACCTCACAACATTAAACTAGAGATTTTTATTTTCAATTGGTATCAACCATCCTTTTTCCCACACGTCTATAAAATATTACAAATTTTTTTCAAACATTTTCTAAAACTTCTTTCAAAATTCAATAAAACATCTTATTAAAAGACGCTTTTCGACAAACACTAAGTTCATATATCAAATTCCTTTTCTAACGATCAACTTTTCGCAAGAATCTATTAACTTCAAAATTTTTATACAAAGTTATTTAAAACGGTGCAAACTTATTAATCCCTAGAACTTTTCAAAACCTCACTCGATACGTCAATTAAATTCAAAACACGTGGGCAAGGAAATTTCACAGAAATCAATAATTTTCAACTATATCAATTCTTTTAAAAACCATAGTAGCATTTACATTCTTTTACAAAGTACCCTTTCGCATCATCCAAAGATGTTTTATACTCTCTTTACAGTCACAAACAAGATTCTACATTCTATGACAACTCAATCTATTTTAACTTCACGTTTTGCTCAAACAACTATATATGCATATCATCTTACATGTCTTAGTTTATATCTCATGACAATTTCACATATACTGTGACAACCGGTGATTTACGGCATCTAATTATGTGATTAACAGGTGATTAACATGATAATAAATAGTGTTTGAGACGCAAATTAACTTAATTAGGCCTTTGGAGTGCCTAGGAACGTCTATACGACTTTACAGTGCATGAACGGTGGTTTACGGAAAAATTTGCGGGATATTACGCAACAACGAACTGATACCGTACAAAATACTGACAACGCCGACGAATATTAAATTTTTACGATATATTCTAGCTTCGTAATTAAATTTTAGCAATCGTAGTTGAAACCGGCTCGAAAAACGGATTAAAGACGGCAACGATGTAATTTTTCACGATTATTACCGTTATCGACGCACGAACGCGACTACGACGGATACCGACATTATTTTTACACATTTTAACTCTGAAATATTATTTTACTAGCTACGGTGATTTCGGTTTAAAAAAAACGTGTCTCGTAGGAATTACGGGCCACTTACAGATAAGATGGGCTTGTGGGCCCTGGGCCCAAGCCCAAAACCCACAAGCCTAAACCTCACATAATATATTTGATCTCTTCCTTAAAAATCATACCAAGATCTTATAAGATCTCAACAAATCTCTAAAGGATTTGAAAATCCTTGCAAAATCCTTATAAAATCTCAATGAAATCTATACAAAATCCCTGCAAGATTTACAAAAATCTCTACACAATCTCTATATAAGATCACATCCCCACCTTATTCCTTCACTCACCCTCTATTACTTCAACATAAAGCCACTGCCAAATACCCCTACCTCTCGATCTATGTATCAGACCCAACCCAGCCAAACCTCTCTCTCCCTCTTGCTAAAATACAAACACCGGAGGAACCGGCTGTCGGCACCATTTAAACGGCGGCGGTGGTGACTCCAGAGCAATCCGACAACCCCTCCCACCCCCTTTCTTCATTGTGTGTAACCGGCCGACCATCACCACCACCGTTTGGTGGTGGTGCGATGATGAGAGAGAGAGAGAGGAAGAACGGCGGCAGTGGAGTCTCACGGCGGCTGCAGAGGTGTGGGCTTGGGTGAAGGTTATCGGTGGCAGTGGTGAGTCGGTGATGGCTCCGGCGGCGGCAGATGAGTCCCGGCGACGGGTTTCAACTTCCGGTAAGTGGCTCTGTCGAAATCTTGTGTTATGAATTAGATCGATCTCATCTCAGTTCAGTTCTGACATTTAAGGGCTCAGTTTGGTCTGTTTAGGGTTAGTGAAGGGTGGTGATAGATGAAGCCGACGCGCGGCAGCTGCCGGTGCCGGCAATGATGGTAGTGGGTGGCGGTAATGGTGGTTGTGGCTGCTTGAGCTTTGGCTCAGGTTTGGGTCAGGTTCACATCATTACGGGTTCGGGTTTTGGTTCTGGTCCTAGTCAACTCGGTTAAACCGAGTTAACTCGGTCCGGTCCGGGTCAAATAGTCAAGGCAGCCAACATCAGTCAAAGACAGTTAACGCGACATCTCGTGTCAGCCAGGGTTCGGGCGTTTCGGGTCACCCACGGGTTTGTTCGGATCAGATTTGAGGAGTGATTCAGGTCAGAATTCGCGTTTGG
Source organism: Helianthus tuberosus (assembly GCA_030545235.1). Taxonomy (NCBI): domain Eukaryota; kingdom Viridiplantae; phylum Streptophyta; class Magnoliopsida; order Asterales; family Asteraceae; genus Helianthus; species Helianthus tuberosus. Next base: position 19,861,777 of record CM060420.1, on the reverse strand, counting down.
TTGACTCGGTCAAACCTGGTCAACTCAGCGAGTCAACTCAACCGGTTAACTCGGTCAACTCAGTCAATGTTCGACGCGAAGATGGGTAAAGTCTAACAACACGTTTAATATTTACATTTTTACATATATTTTTAATCTTACGCGATGTCGAGCTCAAACCGATCGGATTGGTATTTAATTTATATTACGTCGCCTTTGCAAGAGTTATTTATATTGATTATTGAACATTGGTTGAATTTTGAAAAGATAACAACACTTTAGTTGTCGGGGCCGTCCAAAAACAGAGGAAACTCTGCCCGTTTTTCGAGAAAATCCGTTAAACAAATCGCTTTTAATATAAAACAAAACCAATCGGATGTTACTTTTTTCTTAAGCAAGATACAAATGCGTATTATTTTCGACGACATTTTGATAGCCTACAAGGAACGTCAATAACGCGAACTATTTATTAAAATAAATATAATCACTTTTATATTTATTTTCAAACACTTAACACTATACGGTTCTTTTATAAAATGAATGTTGTTTATATTTATTTCAAATATCAAACAACATGAATTCGTTTATAAGAATACATATAGTTTGTGTATTTATTTCAAAACATCAAACAATACGAAACCGTTTCATAAAAATAAATATTGTTTATATTTATTTCAAACACCAAATGACATGACTTCGTTTTAGAAAAATAAATATAGTTGATATATTTATAACAAACAATACGACTTCTTTTATAAAATGAATATGTTTCATATATTTATTTCGGATATCAAACAACGCGACGATTCTTTTATTAAAATAGATATAGTTTGTATATTTATTTTAAACAACAAATGGCTTGTACTCTTTTATAAAAATAGAAATAACTTATCTATTTATTTCAAACATCAAGCGAACATCAAGCGACCCGTATTCATTTATAAAAATAAATATAATTATATATTTATTTTCAAACACAACACCTCGAGGATTCTCTTATAAAATAAATATAACTTTTTATATTTATTTCAAGCGCCGAAACGGCATATACGCATATTTTGGCGAATGTATACAAGACGTAATATATATAATACAAGTGTATTGTATATTACTATCATACGAATGTTTCTATATACACAAACGACTTCTCGGGTCAAGGAGCGATCTTAGCGATATATTTATATACTTTGATATAAATATTTACTTATTTTTAAATCTCTCGAGAACTAAGTCTTTACAAGACTTATTAAACTATTACCGACATTAGGCGAAACTTAACGAGTATAACTTAATCATTACTATTAAGTTATCAATTTACCGATGAATCGTTCGGTTAACGATTCGGTAGATCTCGATGACACGTAGTTTAGTTACTACATTTATTTAGAAACTTATTAGATATTCCGTGTTAGGAATATTGTAGAATGCACGCTAGCAAGTCAAGTCTTGGAAACGACATCACGAAGTCGTAATTAGCTAGCTTCGCACAAGGCAATTCAGGTGAGTTCATAACCCCATCATTTTATGGTTTTACATTTTTATAAATGTTTTCAGGATGGAAAGACATGCACGTTTTGTAGAAAACACGCAAAGTTCTTGATGAACAAAGACTGCATATTTTTAGACAAAGCACGTTGTGCAAGAACATACAAAGCTTTTGAACGAACGAAAACTCATATTTCTAAATCATATTACGAATGGATTTCGAGGAACTCAAATGGTTTACGAATGGGTTATACTAAATATACCGGTTTTTACAAAACAAATGCGTATTTTCGAAATGTGAATGATTTTCATGACTAGGGATGGAACGTCTGGTGATAATATAGAGAGACTGGGGAGTTGGCCTTAGAGGCTGGCGAGGTTCAGCCTTAGAGGCTGGGGAGGTTCAGTCTTAGAGGCTGGGGAGGTTCAGCCTTAGAGGCTGGGGTAAAATACATGTTACAATTACTTCAGACATTTTTATACATGGTATGGTTAGCTTAAGGAGGGTTTACTGCGCGATCATGTGAGTGGTGGGCATGACACTTAAGGCCATTAATCCTCATTGTAGGACCAAGGGACATGAGTGATAGATCTATTTGGGTGTAGCGAGCCTACACCCATGAGGCCGGGGCGGCCCATAGTGGTGACTATGTCTTCATACCGGAGACAAATTTGCTAGGTTTGAGTTTTCCTGCACCATTTCACACATACCATTGGCTTTGCAACCCATTGGTGATCTGTTTTTCCTTATTGCTACATACCAGGGACATACATACCTACAGAAATACTTGATTTATACAAATTAAATACCATGTTTTATACAAATTCAAGGCATAGTATTATGCGGGCATAGAGTCAAAGTCAGGGTGGGCATTGACAGTTATACGAACATTACAAATACAAGAGTTTACAAATACATGGTTTTACGAACATAATGTGTTACAAATACAAAGTTTCCATATAACTTGGCAAGAAAAAGATTTTAAATTCGTTTTCTCAATAATATTTCACAAACCGGTTATCAAAAAGATTTATTTCAAATCTTTTACAAACGAACTATGAACTCGCTCAACTTTATGTTGATTTTTCGCATGTTTCTTTCTCAGGTTGCATTTCAAAGTTAAGGCACAGTTGGAATAGGAGAACCATGTGGATTCGAGTACTTAGCAGTCGTTCAATTTCTAGAAGTCTTAGCTTATTTTGCTTCCGCTGTGCAATGAAGATACCAGTCCAGTCACGCCAGCTCTGATAATTTCGGGGTGTGACATATACCCCTCATCTTGTTTTCATACTCAAAACTTCTTGGCCTTTTACACGCTTAAATTCGTATATTACGATTAATACCATATACAAAATCATTACTTATTACACTCATATCCATATTCGTATTTACCCATCTTGTGTCTACACTTATATTTATACTTACACATTTATGTTTATTTTCATAATCATATCCATATTCATACACTTTATATTATACTCATGTTCACATATTACACATTTACATTATACTTATGTCCAAGTTTATATTCATATTCATATTAATACGATTATACTTACACTCACATTTATACAATTACGTTTACACTAATATTTATATTCATGTTTATACTCATACACCCTGCTTATACTTATACCTATACAACTATGCTTACACTTATATTCACATCCATATATTTTATTCATACCAATACAATTACGTTTACACTTATATTCATAGTTATTGTGACAATTGTCAATTTTCAGTGTATCCGTACAATGTTAAACAGTAATTTGTATCTTAACGGCTGTGCCTAGTTTGGATTAATGACATGAATGAATTTCTGATTTCTGTCATATACATACAAGTGCATTACATGTTGCATTATCTCTTATCATTATTGCATGCAACACAATATGGTTCACTTAGTGCGCAGAACAAAGTTAGCACAGTTATCAGACAAACTAGAAGTACTGACGGAAGTTCAGTACTCAGACATACATGATGTTAAGACACAGAATGAGCCCGAAACCAAGAGTTACACTAGTATAGTGTGTAGGAAAGTAGGGATCATAAAACTGCCTTCCTAGTGATAGTTTAAGTGTCGGAAAGTGCTTAAAACTTACAGAAACTACAGAATTCTGCATATTTCAGCAAAAATCAACATTTTAACTACAAAATATAATGCAGAATTATGATTTAATGGTCCAGAATACCTTCCTAAGTGTCGGGAATCAAAACTGTTATAAAAGCCAACATTAAGCACACTAAACTGCGTAATTTAGCATCTTAACGAACCGGTAACCAACCGACAACCAGACACTACCCGAAACACCAAATTTTTACTAGAATCATTGTTTTAGTGTTACGAAGCTAGTTATGGTCACCGAACATCATAACACATCCTATAAACACTAAACACATATAACACTAACTAATTCCATTACATTCTAACCAAAATCACTAACTTACCATTACAACATAACTATACCCCCCCCCCCCCCTTAATGTTGACAGTCACAAGGTAGGCCACCACCTTGATTTTCTTTCATTTGTTTATTTGATTTGTTTATTACTTTAGAAACACATTAACCACTAGTTTATGAAATGTTGGAGGAACTTGTTTTAAAAACCAAAAGACCTAACACATTTCTCATTTCATCATTCAAATAACACTTCTCCTTCCTTTCTTTCCTTCCATTCTCGGTTCACACACCTCCACCATACACATCCATTTTCAAGACATTCTCAAACATTACAGGGTGATCTAAGGGTGCAAGGAACATAGTTAAGAAGCTTGGAGGCTTTGGAGTTTGAAGGACCATCACCAAGAGCTTTTATCCACCTCCTTCATCATCATCTTCATCTTAGTTTCTTCCCTAGCCATAGACCTAGTAGTAAGCTCCTCACAACTTGATTTTACTTCTAATTTTAGTGGTTAAAAGGTTATGTAACTTGTTAATCATAAGAATCTCAAAGAAACATGAAGATGATCACTAACATAAAGCTTAATAACATGAAAATCTAAGTTGTTTTAGTGTATGTATGAAACTTGTTTGTTGATTTCTTGTGATTATGATGTTGATCATCATAAGAAGCTTGCTAGATGATGATTAAACACATGATCTAGCAAGTATGAGGATGAATCTTGTGAAATTTGTGATAATCATCCTCCATGTTAAACATGAACTTGAATATGAGATTGTTTTAGAGTATGATGATTATGTTTACAAGTTATATGTCTTGAAAATGAAAGATTTCAAAAATAATCTTTTCAAGAAACCAAAGTTATTTACAAGATTTAACATGATCAAGGTTTTTAAAGAAATTAATCATGTTCTAAGTGTTAAAACAAGGTTAGAAGAGTGTTGGTAACAAGAAGAATTCAAGAATAATTATCTTTAGAAAATCATCATGTAAGTTGTAAAGAACTAAAATTTACAAGAATTAGTTTTATAAAATGTAAACCATGTTTTTAAGGGTAACTAAACTTACTAAACAACATGTTAATTTACTACAAATTTTTACAAACTTTCAAGTTCATGTCATAGTGTAAATTGAATATTTGAAGCACATGGTAAGTCTTGTTTAAATTGTTGATGATTGGTGATGATTTTTAAAAAGAAAATGATATGCCTTTGGGCATGGAAACCTCCATTTTTAAGGGGAAATTATGGCAAAATTTTTGTAGAAATTAAACACTTAGAAAAATATTTTTAAACAAGTGTTTACAAGTAAATTTTAATCATGGTTTTCATATAAAAGTTTGCCATAATTTTTATTACAAAAATTACAAATATTGGAGGTTGATTTTTGATAAATAAAATGACTAAGCATATATTTAGGAAAATATATATTTAGATATCACAAATTGTGTGCTACTTGTATATTATGTGTATTAGTTATATTATTTTAGGAAATTGAAAATAATATAACACACCAAATATACCAAAATTGTAATGTGGAAATATTACCAAAATCCCAAGAAAATAAATATATAATCTATACCAGAAAATTGAAGAAACCGGACAAGGACTAAGGACTATAAATATATATAAATTCTGGAAATAAATTCGTAACTCGACAAGTATGACAAACGTTATTTTGAAAACCAAAGAAATGGAAAATACAATTTTTACTAGTATTACAAAATATATCATATTTTTTCAAATAGAAAATATATTATTTTTGAGTGGAGAAAATATATATTTTCTTAAACAAATTAAAAATATATTATTTTGGGTGAAAATGGAAATATATATTTTCTAAAGTTATTCTTAAAAATATAGATTATTTTTTAGGTTTATACGAAAGTATAATTATTTTTACAAAGTAAAGTTTATAGATAATTTTCTATAAAAGTTTTCTTAAAATACATATATTTTAAGAATATAAATTGGTGATTTTTAGTTGATTAAAAATAATATTCCAGAAAATTAAATACAAAATTAAGTATAAAATACTTAATAAATACAAGAGAATACGTATCCACATACGTATAAAATACACACCGGAATACACCACCAATGCTTGGCAAAATACACAAATACACAAGTATAAAAATACACAAGTATGAAAATACACAAGTACAAGTATACCCACACTTGAGAAATATTCACGAAAGAATTACAAATGATCTAAGTCGAAAATACATTATTTTAACAATATTCCAAATAATTGAGTAAATATGATTTAAGTTAAAATATTATCATTTTAACTAATCATTATATACTTTGGAACTACATAATGTAACTCAAAGAATACCAATTCCAAAATAAGTCATAATAACTAAGACTAAGAGTCGTTACACGACCTACCCGTCTAATAAACATAGCACGTGTGTAGGTAGTCGTACGACCAGAAGAAAGGGCCTTTGAGTTACAAGGAACATGACGCAAATCTGTGAGTTCATGTCCCCCTTTTCTTTTAACTGTTTTCAGTTTTATAACTTCGGGGGTGAAATGCATGTTACAAATATTTCAAACGTTTACAAATTGTATAGTTAGCTAAGGAATGAACTGTTAGATCATGTGAATGGGTAGGCGCACACTTAAGACCATTAATCCTTGTATAAGGACTGCGGGGCATGAGTGGTAGATCTATCTGGGTATTGCGAGCCCCACCCATGGGTCGGAGTGGACGAATGTGGTGACTATGTCGTTCTAGCCGGGTGGACCGGTACAAATTCCGCTAGGTTTGAGCCTTCCTGCAGCATTGCACGCGTATTAATGACCTTGCAAATCATTAATTGATCAGTTCATAGACGCTTTCATACCGGTTTACAAAAACATACTTACAAATGTTTACAAGGTTATTCGTGCCCACATACAAAAACATATGAACTCGCTCAACTTTTGTTGATGTTTTCAAACTACATGTATTTCAAGAAACTAATGGATCTGGCAATGTTTGACAAGGTCTCAAGAAGTATTTACAAGAAATGATGTCATCCGAACTTTTGAAGGATTTGACTTGGATGTCTTATCTTAGATAAGACATACGAGTCAAAGCCTTGGTTATTATATGTCTTTTGTTAAAAGTCCTTCATGGCACTTGTTTCATTCAGATGGTTTGTAAGTTAAACTTGAAGTTGATGGTTGGTACTAAATAATTTGGTTTGTATTATTTTAAAATGTTTTAATGGATGAACATCATGGTTTTTAATCATATAGTTGTTTGTTATAATTGAATGCAATGATATTAAGCAAGCCACACATCATACGCTTCCGCAAAAGTCACGGTGTGACAGTTTGGTATCAGAGCTTCGATTGTAGTGAACTAGGATTCCTTCTCGAGTCTAGACTACAATCATTAGGACTCTCTCGCGAATATATTTTTACAAAATATTTTTCATTGCATTTACAAAACGCCAAGATCCATGGAACATACATTTTACAAAGGAAAGACAAGAAACACAAGCAAGGACATTGGCTAGTGATTTAGTTTGCATGGGGTAGACTTGTTAAGTTGGAAAAAGTCCCACGTAGGAATGACGTGAATACATGTTAAAGTGATGCCTGTCTTTGCTTACATACACCGAGTGATAGTAGTTAACATATGTGCATATGCCATGATTATTATGTTATAGGTACACATGTCGTCATCGGAGAGCGGCTTGTCAGAGGACCATGACCCCATGGCGATAGTATCAGACGATGAGATAGCACCGGAGCCTGAGGTCTTCACAACGGACACAGAGAGCGACCCTGAGATGATATCCGACGATGAGGACGACTTCCAGCCTTTTGCTTTGCCTGATTTTGGGGATGATATCCCGGATGCTGACATCCTTATTGATGACGTTTTTGCATTCCCTGCTCCTGTTCATGATCATCTCATCATTGGTTACCCCGATGGTGAGCACATTGTTGCCCCCATTCTCGATGTTGTTCCTCTCGTCGCCATTCCACCAGAGGATTGGCCTTTCGACGATCTCTTTGATGACGATGTTGATCTTTTTGTGGGCGATCACCCTGTGTAACACCTCAAAAATTCACGTCCTATAATGAGTTGACACGTGTCATATGTTTGAACGTGTGAAAGAAAGTTATAAAAGGATTAAAGTTGACAATCATGGAAAGTGTGTGAATATACGAGTTCTAAATGTCAACAGTGAATAAATATATTGTACATTAACCCTACATGATGCTCATACCTTAAAACGAATAAATCATGGATCATACGAAGCTAATTGTGAAAGAAAGTGAGAGATTACAAACTACAGGGGTTAAATGTGTCAACATGTTTAAGTTATACCTCTGAGTGACCTTTTGACAAACCCGAAGCTTTGTAACGGTTAATTATGCTCACTAGAATACACAATATAAATCTCATAAAGTTTCGTTATCGTATGAGAAAGTTATGATCAAATTCGTATACAAGGGGTTAAAGCGTCAACGTTGAAAATTATGACTTTTCTGGTAATAACCGAGTGGCAAAGGACAAAATAAAGTGGTTATAATTCCTAAAGCCCTTGTAGGTAAATATGGAGGGCTCAAATTGCAAGAATTAAGATAATTGCCCTTTCGAAAGGCCAAGGGACAATATGCAAAAACTTGAAAATGTGAAATTCTGAATACGAGGCTCAGGCGGGCCGCGTAAGATGTTGTGAGGTCTTACGTGGGCCGCGTCAGACGCCCAGTATCAGAAAAGTTGGACAACAGCCTGTATTCACGCTTAACAGACCCAAAACAGATATTTTCACATCATGGGCGACCCCTAAACAGTCCTAGGCACTTAGGGACATCTGTTGATGATCCATGGCCAGTGGTAGCATGATTTGTCAATGATCTATGAGCTCAAGAACACTATATAAAGGCCTCTTGTGCAACCATTTTTCTCACACCTTTCATCTGCACTTTGGAACATTTCTGGAGCTCAAGACTTCTCTCTAAGCTTCACGAATCGTGCATAGGACTTCAGTAAGTATGCTTAACCTTTCTTAGTTAAGTTTTTGCTTAGTTTTAGCTTAAAAGTCAGACCGTCGTAATTAACGGTTGACTTAGCGATTAATCACAAATGATCCAGTGATTAGTCGAATTGAAAGTAGTTATAAGTTGGTAATTATGTGGGCATTAAACCCTTAAAAGGGTTCCCCCTGATTCCCACTCTAACTAGGTCAAATGTCGGGTCAAACTTGTTATTAAAAAGTCAACAGGATACTTAATTTCTAATTTATGCATAATTAGCAATGTAGAACACATACAACCTGTTTGATCATTAATATAACTTGGTAATTAGTGTAAGAACATGTCTAAACATGTTCAACCCGACAATTTACTGTTTAGACCCGGTTCGGAACCGAAAGTCGCAAAGCTTTGACTTTTGCTTTGACTTCAGTTCTGACCCGTTTTGGTATGATTTAGAAATGCCTAAGAGCTTTAATTGGACTAGGTTACATGCTAGTATAACCCTCTGTGATTATACACCTTGGTTCATTAGTTATCCAATTAATATGCATATTTCCGTTAATTGCTCATATGTTGACCATTATGCCCTTTTCACCTTAAAACGTGATTCTTGAAAATGTAAAATTGTAGAAACCTTAGTTACTGAATTATAAACTTGCACCCAAAATTTGACATCACTTTGAGGTGTAGATTAAGAGTTATGCTCGTTAGCGTAAATTGAAAGCTATATATTAATTAAACGGCGTAATTAGCGTATGGCCTATTTAAGCCTACTTTTTGATATCAAATTTATTACCCACTGATGTAATATATTATTTTGGGATTTTTGAAGATTTTTAATTAATTTTAGGCTGAGCATAACTTATAGTCATAGGCTTAATCGGGTAATTGTCGGTTTTGCCCTTACAGGCTATGAAATGAGTTTTACATATCTAATTGACTCCAAACCTTTTGCTACTGATTTTAAATGATAAATAAATTATTTTAAGCCTTCTGGAATAATAAAAATATCAACTTTATGTATAGAACCCGGAAATGGCTTCTAATCGCCTTTTTAAGCGTTTTTAACGCATAGTATGTACTAGAACTATTTTAAACGTACAAGGGTTGATACCTACTGATATTTTAGGTAAATTATAAGATTTTAACACTAAGCAAAGGTTGTTAAACTCATACTTCAGTTTTGAGCTTTTCGGCTTATGTGAAATTACCAAAATGCCCCTACGGTGCATAGTTTGGTTATAATTGATAAATTTCACATACATACTTTACCCTACTATTATAACTTAGTAAACTAACTATTTTTGCTGATTATATCAGACCTGCAACTCAGGTTAATACTTAGACTCTTTTATAACCTTGAAAATGACCAAACTACCCCTACGGGGCATAGTTTGTGTTTAAATTCGTTTCGGGCATAATAAAAGACATCTTACTGAGGTCACAACATATTTGAAGCATATTAACTTAGGAAACCTGTATATGGCTCTAATAATTACCCGTTACGCTTATTACGCATTCGGTTCGGTTTATGTAACTAGTTTGCATAAATTAGCCGAAACGGGTCAAACCTTATCGGTGTTATCTCAAAATCCAGAGTGTGTATGAAATACCCATATTAAGAAAGTCTTCAAACTTGTCGGGTATAAATCACATTCTATCTGGTCTTCGCTTAATCGTGCGTACGAACCGTATCTTTGAAACTAACCGGTCTAAGCTTAAGCTTAACTAAAGACCCGTTAGGATTCTAATAGGTTATTATAAACCTTCGTTCCAGATTAGGAGGACCAGTAAAAGCTACTTGCATTTGCTTATTGTGATTATTACTTTGCTCAGGTAAATACTTTTAACTTATTTTCCCTATACGGGCTTGGGTTACGGTATATAAAATACCGCTTGGTCGGACATTAAATCTTTCACCGTTTGGTGGTTAATTGAATAATTTGATCAGCCTGTTTAAATTGTTTTGTTTACTTAAAGCCTTTGGGGGGTTAATGACCATGTCCCGGATATCCTTGGCATCATTTTACGAAATGGCCACGACCTAAGCGCGGAGTGTAGGCGTACACTCGTCACTGCATAAATAGAATATGTGGTGTGTCTATTGATCCTTAACCCGGCATCATCCGGGCTACTGAACGCATAAGGAACATGTAATTCTTTTACAAGATTATATATTTAAATAATTATCCCAAGTTATAAAATGTTTATGCCACGTGCATCCAAATCAATTTTTAATCATTTTTAAAATGAGTCAGTTGATTGTATTTACCAGTGTAAACTGACGTATTTTCCCAAAAAGATTAAATGCAGGTACTAAGCGTAATAGGCTCGATTCTCTCCTTAGCATCAATAAAGAGTCTCGCAAGCTTAAGATGCCTATCGTCAGTTAAACTACTATTTTCTATTTATTTTCGATCCGTCTGTGGATAAACTTTCAACTGTTTGTGATACACGATATTACAATATTTTATTCGGTTGAAATATATCTTTAAATTGCTTCCGCTGTGCATATTAAATATTGTGTTGTTTGACTATTATGTTGCCAACCACGTCACGATACTCCCCACCGGGCCCACCGGTGACACATGGAAATCGGGGTGTGACACCCTGCAGGGGAGCAGGGTGACGGGAAGGTGGATGACGTTGTTGTATTGGTCTTACCTCCTCCTAATGTGCCTGTTATTGATATCTCTTCAGATTCCATCTTACACTCTATTGCAGACTCCTTTGAGTCTGTAACCTCTTCAGCCCTGCAGGACTCCACCTTTACGCTACTGATGATGATGATGCGATGTCTGATGCTCCATCATCTCCTATTCGAGCCCCCACACCCCCTCATGTCCCAGATCATGTACCGGTCCCAGATCCAGTTCCATTTGGTTTACCTTTTGTTGCCCCACTTATCCCTGAGCCTGTTTCAGCACCACTAGATCTTCCACCCGTTGATCCACTTGTTCTATTGTTCCACAGCCTCCACCTGCTGATGTGGTTCCCCCTCATCTTGTTTCAGACGAGCATCGTACCGATCTCCCTATCATTTTTCTACAGGAGATTCCAGCTCCCCGTCCAGGGGAAGGCCCATCTGGTCAGCCGCCGAGCTTTGACCCTTTCATATCGTCTGATTTCCCACCTATCCCACAGTTTACACCATTTACACCAGCTTCTCTTGACGAGCCATTTCGATGGTTCCTACCTTACACCATGCCTATTTCCGACCAGTATCACCCCTCGCATCACGCCGGTTACATACGTGATGAGTTACTTCTGTCCCTTCAGCTACAGTTCGAGATACTGAGCCGCAGAGTCCTCGAGTTAGAGTTTGGTAGGGTGCCAGACGATTACCATTTCCATTTCATCCTACTTCTTCTCCCCACCCTCATCATCAGCTTCTTTTGTACCTCCACCTGCTGCTCCCACATCTATTCCGGGCTTTGATGCCCTTTTCCTCACAGTTGAGTAGCAGATCAGCTATCTGGTTCGTCATGTTCATGAGCTAGAGGATGAGCTCACCCACGTTCGTAGTTTGCTCTTTTTCCCTCCTCCTCCACCCCCGTCAGCATCCTAGATTTTTGGTTTTACGCAGGTACCCTACTTTTGGTGAGAACGCCCCAATTGAGCCCTAGATTATGAAGATACGAAGACCACTTTTTGATTGATACTTTTGTATATGACAGACTTGTATGACCAGGGTAGTGTGACCCCGTGTCTCTTTTGATATGCTACAATTTAAAAAAAACAATGTATCTTGTGGTGGAATATTAATGAAAAGCTCAATAGTCGTGTTCTCACTAAATACATTGTTGGTTTACATGTTCACGAGATGATTATGTTAATATGTGGTTGTTTGTTATGATGATTGCTTATGTTATATATATATATATATATATATATATATATATATATATATATATATATATACGTGCATCTCCTAGATGATTACATAATGAATAAGGCCTAACCTATCCGATCTTCTTACTTGAAGAACAATCCGCCCCGATGAAATATCAATAACAACAATACGTTGCCAATGACTGAAGCAGAGCTGCAAGAACGCATCTCACAAGCTATTTCCCAGCACGAGGCTATCCGCTTAGATCATAGCGGTGGTACCTCTGGAAATGACCCCCCAACCGGTAATGTTAAGTCGCCTAAGACATATTACAACTCGTTTGGATATTTCCAATTGTGCTTTGCCAATGCTTACTGTGAATTATGTTGCTTGTGTTACAGGCTGTACTTACAAGCAATTCTTGGATTGCAAGCCTCTTAATTTCGATGGCACGGGAGGTGTTGTCGCTTTCATTCGCTGGGTAGAGAAAACTGACTCTGTGCTGAGGATGAGCAAGTGTGCTCCTGAACAAAGGGTTACGTATATTTCTGGATTATTTATGGACGGAGCGCTTTCATGGTGGAACCTCCAAGTCCAAACACTGGGTGAAACTGCTGCATACGCGTAAACATGGGATGAACTTAAGGAGTTAATGCGCAAGAAGTACTGTTCTCGAGCTGAGATTCAGAAACTAGAGACAAAGTTCTGGAACTTGAAGATGTATGGTCCGAAGGTAGCCGAGTATATCCAGCGTTTCCACGATTTGTCGAGGGTTGTTCCTTACCTGGTGGAGCCAGAATTCAAAAGAATTGAGCTTTTTATCTGGGGTTTGGCACCTCAGATCTTAAGTATGGTTACAGCTTCCAAGCCTCGGACTTTTGCTGAGGCTATTGATCTAAGTGTGGCACTTACTAAGGAGGCAGTTCGTTTGGGAAAGTTTTCTATCTCTAAGACGAAAAAGAAGGAGACCCATGTAGAGTCCTCAGGTGATAACAAAAGGAAGTTCACAAATTTTAAGAAGAGCACCCGAGTGAACAACAACACCAACAAGCGTAGGGATACCAACCAACCAGCTAAGGCGCGGGCTGGCGCTGCAAACACTGAACCCAGGGGAAAAGGATATATGGGTACCCTACCAAAGTGTGATGTTTGCCAATTTCATCATACTGGTCGATGTAGATATGGAAAATGCGATACTTGTGGGAAAATTGGGCACTCAAAGGAGACGTGTTGGTATGGGGCAGGACGTGGGAATGGAGGACAAGGTGGTAATGGTAATGGTAATTGTGGCGGGAATGGAAATCAGTATGGTAATCAGAATCGGGGTGGAAACGGGAACCAAGCGGGTAATGGAAATCGTGGAGGAAACAACAACAACAACTAGGGTGGTAATGGAAATGGACGCGGCCAAGGCTGTTTTGGCTGCGGTGACTTGTGGCCCTTCAAGAAGGATTGCCCTAAAAACAATTACGCTCGTGGAAGGGTGTTCACCATTGGAGCCAGGGAAGCACGCCAGGATCCAAATGTGGTTACTGGTACGTTCCCTCTTAACCAACGATATGCATCTATGCTTTTGATACTGGTGCCGATTTTAGCTTCGTATCCCTAGACTTTAAGAATGCACTTGGTTTAGTTGCAAGTAAGCTAGCCATTCCATATTCGATATAATTGGCTAATGGAAAGTTAGTAGAGGCGAATGAGGTGATTAAGGAATGTACTTTGGAGCTTGGAGAGCGTGAATTTTCTATTGATCTTCTACCGGTGGATTTGGGAAGCTTTGATGTCGTTGTTGGAATGGATTGGTTATCTAACAACCGCGCGGAGATAGTTTGCCATGAGAAGACCATTCGCATTCCGTTGGCGAATGAAGAGACGATCGTGGTTCATGGGGAGAAGCACGATACGCCCTTAGGGATTATCAATTGTATGAAAGCGCAGAAGTGCCTACGAAAAGGATGCGTTGCCTTCCTAGCTCAAGTAGTGGATAAGAAGGTTGAGGAACCAAAGCTTGAAGACATCCCAGTGGTGAGGGATTATCTTGAGGTCATCCCCGAAGACTTGCCAGGATTACCTCCGCACAGGCAAGTCGAATTCCACATCGACTTGGTTCCAGGCGCCGCGCCTGTAGCCAAGGCACCATATCGACTTGTGCCATCAGAAATGCAGGAGTTATCTACGCAGGGGAGCTCTGGTGTTGTTTGTTAAGAAGAAGGATGGTAGCTTTCGAATATGTATCGACTATCGGGAGTTGAACAAGTTAACTATCAAGAATCGGTATCCTTTGCCGAGGATTGATGACTTGTTCGATCAACTACAAGGCTCTAGCTACTACTCGAAGATCGAATTGAGGTCAGGGTATCATCAGTTGTGAATACGGGAAGAAAGTATCCCTAATACGGCCTTTAGGACTCGCTATGGGCACTACGAGTTCCTTGTTATGCCGTTTGGCTTGACAAACGTACCGGCTGTATTCATGGACCTCATGAATCGAGTGTGTAAGCCTTATCTAGACAAGTTTGTGATCGTGTTTATTGATGACATTCTTATTTATTTGAAGACCAAGGCGGAACATGAGCAACATCTGCGAGCTATCTTGGAGCTTCTGAAGAAAGAACAGTTGTATGCCAAATTGTCGAAGTGCGAATTTTGGATTCGCGAATTGCAATTTTTAGGTCATGTGGTGAATGAAATTGGAATTCATGTTGACCCTGCCAAGATTGAAGCGATCAAGAATTGGGAAGCCCCAAAGACGCCAACTGAGATACGACAATTTCTGGGTCTAACAGGCTATTACAGACGGTTCATTGAGAATTTTTCAAGCATTTCTCAACCATTAATGTCCCTAACCCAGAAGGATAAGAAGTTTTATTGGGGCCAGAAACAAGAAGCAGCTTTTCAGACGTTAAAGGATAAACTCTGTGATGCACCGATACTGTCTTTTCCAGATGGTGCCGATGGATTTTTAGTATATTGCGATGCTTCTCGCCAAGGTCTCGGTTGCGTGCTGATGCAACGAGAGAAAGTTACGCGTCATAACAGTTGAAGGTTCATGAGAAGAATTATACAACGCACGACCTAGAGCTCGAAGCTGTAATTTTTACGTTGAAGATTTGGCGTCATTATTTATATGGCACTCGCTGCACGATCTTCACAGACCATAAGAGTCTGCAGCACATCTTTGATCAGAAGGACTTGAATATGAGACATCAAAGATGAGTTGAGCTGTTGAATGATTATGATTGCGAAATCAAGTATCACCCGGGCAAGGCGAATGTTGTAGCAGACGCCTTGAGCCGCAAGGAATGTGCAAAGCCTCTAAGGGTGCGTGCCTTAGACATGACTATTCAACCTGATCTTACCACTCGAATTCACGAAGCACAGCAAGAAGCACTTAAACCAGAAAACTTACGGGCTGAATCCCTACGTGGTAAGGAAGTGAAGTTGTTCCCAAGGGAAGACGGAACTTTTTATTTCATGAAACGAATCTAGGTACCATTCTTCGGTGATATACGAACGCTTATTCTGGACGAAGCCCACAAGTCGAGGTACTCGATCCATCCTGGATCCGAAAAGATGTACCAAGACTTAAAGGATTTTTATTGGTGGCCCAAGATGAAAGCTGACATTGCTACTTATGTGGGAAACTGTCTGACTTGTGCTAAAGTTAAGGCAGAATACCAGAAATCGTCAGGGCTGCTGCAACAACCTGAGAATCCCGTCTGGAAGTGGGAACAAATCTCTATAGATTTTATTACACAGCTGCCAAGAACCCAAAGGGGACACGATATGATTTGGATGATTATTGATCGACTCACAAAGTCTGCACACTTTTTACCGATCAGCGAAAAAGACAACACAAGGAAGTTAGCAGAGATTTACATCAGGGAAATTGTGGCACAACATGGAGTGCCTGTTTCCATTATATCCGACCGGGATGGTCGCTTTGTGTCAAGAATCTGGCAATCGTTTCAGCAAGCATTTGGATCACAGTTGAATCTCAGCACAGCCTTTCACCCACAAACGGACGGCCAAAGAGAACGGACGATTCAGACTTTGGAGGATATGTTGCGTGCTTGTGTGATGGACTTCGGTGGAAATTGGGATACTCAACTGCCCTTGGAGGAGTTTTCTTACAATAATAGTTATCACACCAGCATATAGGCCACCTCGTTTGAAGTTCTCTATGGACGTAAATGTCGATCCCCGCTATGTTGGGCAGAGACCGGAGATACGCTGGTTATTTGTCCTGAATTAGTTCAGGAAACTACAGACAAGATTGCGCAGATACGCGACCGGATTAAGTCAGCCCGTGACAGACAAAAGAGCTATGCTGACAAGCGAAGGAAACCATTGGAATTCGAGGTTGGTGATATGGTGTTATTGAAAGTCTCACCTTGGAAAGGCGTGGTACGTTTTGGTAAGCATGGAAAGTTAAACCCACGGTACATTGGACCCTTCGAGATCCAGGAGAGGATTGGAACTGTCGCCTACAAACTGAAACTTCCAGAAGAACTCAGTAGTGTTCATGACACGTTTCACGTGTTAAATCTCAAGAAGAATCCGACTCAAGAAACAATTGTTATTCCCACAGACGAGATCCACGTCAACGACAATCTCCAATTTACCAAAGAACCTATTGAGGTTACGGACTAGAAAGTCCACAAGACTCGGAGAAGTCGTATTAAGCTGGTCAAGGTTCGTTAGAACTCGCGTAACGACCCAGAGTTTACCTGGGAACGTGAAGACCAAATGAAGTCAAAATACCCACATTTGTTTCCCAACTCCCCCGCAACCGATAACGCAGTTTAAATTTCGGCACGGAATTTTCTTAACGGGGGGAGAATGCGACAACTGTCAATTTTCAGTGTATCCGTACAATGTTAAACAGTAATTTGTATCTTAACGACTGTGCCTGATTTGGATTAATGACGTTAATGAATTTCTGATTTCTGTCATATACATACAAGTGCATTCCATGTCGCATAATCTCTTATCATTACTGCATGCAACACAATATGGCTCATTTAGTGCACAGAACAAAGTTAGCACAGTTATCAGACAAACTAGAAGTACTGACGGAAGTTCAGTACTCACACAGACATGATGTTAAGACACTGAATGAGCCTGAAACTAAGAGTTACACTAGTATAGTGTGTAGGAAAGTAGGGATCATAAAACTTCCTTCCTAGTGATAGTTTAAGTGGTGGAAAGTGCTTAAAACTCACAGAAACTGCAGAATTCTGCATATTTCAGCAAAAATCATCATTTTAACTACAAAATATAATGCAGAATTATGGTTTAATGGTCCAGAATACCTTCCTAAGTGTTGGGAATCAAAACTGGTATAAAAGCCAATATTAAGCACACTAAACTACGTAATTTAGCACCATAACGAACCGGTAACCAACCGAATAACCTGACACTACCCGAAACACCAAATTTTCACTAGAAGCATTGTTTTAGTGTTACGAAGCTAGTTATGGTCACCAAACATCATAACACATCCTATAAACACTAAACACATATAACACTAACTAATTCCATTACATTCTAACCAAGATCACTAACTTACCATTACAACATAACTATACCCCCCCCCCCCAATGTTGACGGTCACAAGGTGGGCCACCACCTTGATTTTCTTTCATTTGTTTATTTGATTTGTTTATTACTTTAGAAACACATTAACCACTAGTTTATGAAATGTTGGAGGAACTTGTTTTAAAAACCAAAAGACCTAACACATTTCTCATTTCATCATTCAAACAACACTTCTCCTTCCTTTCTTTCCTCCCATTCTCGGCTCACACACCTCCACCATACACATCCATTTTCAAGTCATTCTCAAACATTCCAAGGTGATCTAAGGGTGAAAGGAACATAGTTAAGAAGCTTGGAGGCTTTGGAGTTTGAAGGACTATCACCAAGAGCTTTTATCCACCTCCTTCATCATCATCTTCATCTTAGTTTCTTCCCTAGCCATAGAACTAGTAGTAAGCTCCTCACAACTTGATTTTACTTCTAATTTTAGTGGTTAAAAGGTTATGTAACTTGTTAATCATAAGAATCTCAAAGAAACATGAAGATGATTACTAACATAAAGCTTAATAACATGAAAATCTAAGTTGTTTTAGTGTGTGTATGAAACTTGTTTGTTGATTTCTTGTGATTATGATGTTGATCATCATAAGAAGCTTGCTAAATGATGATTAAACACATGATCTAGCAAGTATGAGGATGAATCTTGTGAAATTTGTGATAATCATCCTTCATGTTAAACATGAACTTGAATATGAGATTGTTTTAGAGTATGATGATTATGTTTACAAGTTATAAGTCTTGAAAATGAAAGATTTCAAAAATAATCTTTTCAAGAAACCAAAGTTATTTACAAGATTTAACATGATCAAGGTTTTTAAAGAAATTAATCATGTCCTAAGTGTTAAAACAAGGTTAGAAGAGTGTTGGTGACAAGAAGAATGCAAGAATAATTATCTTTAGAAAATCATCATGTAAGTTGTAAAGAACTAAAATTTACAAGAATGGGTTTTATAAAATATAAACCATGTTTTTAGGGGTAACTAAACTTACTAAACAACATGTTAAGTTACTACAAATTTTTACAAACTTTCAAGTTCATGTCATAGTGTAAATTGAATATTTGAAGCACATGGTAAGTCTTGTTTAAATTGTTGATGATTTTTAAAAAGAAAATGATATGCCTTTAGGCATGGAAACCTCCATTTTTAAGGGGAAACTATCTAAATTTTTTTTGTAGAAATTAAATACTTAGGAAAATATTTTTAAACAAGTGTTTACAAGTAAATTTTAATCATGGTTTTCATATAAAAGTTTGCCATAATTTTTATTACAAAAATTACAAATATTGGAGGTTGATTTTTGATAAATAAAATGACTAAGCATATATTTAGGAAAATATATATTTAGATATCACAAATTGTGTGCTACTTGTATATTATGTGTATTAGTTATATTATTTTATGAACTTGAAAATAATATAACACACCAAATATACCAAAATTGTAATGTGGAAATATTACCAAAATCCCAAGAAAATAAATATATAATCTATACCCGAATATTGGAGAAACCGGACAAGGACTGAGGACTATAAATATATATAAATTCCGGATGTAATTTCGTAACTCGACATTTATGACAAATGGTATTTTGGAAACCAAAGAAACGGAAAATATGATTTTTACAAGTATTACAAAATATATCATATTTTGTCAAATAGAAAATATATTATTTTTTAGTGGAGAAAATATATATTTTCTTAAACAAATTAAAAATATATTATTTTGGGTGAAAAATGGAAATATATATTTTCTAAAGTTAATCTTAAAAATATAGATTATTTTTGAGGTTTATATGAAAGTATAATTATTTTTGCCAAGTAAAGTTTATAGATAATTTCTATAAAAGTTTTCTTAAAATACATATATTTTAAGAATATTAATTGGTGATTTTTAGTTGATTAAAAATAGTATTCCAAAAAATTAAATACAAAATTAAGTATAAAATACTTAATAAATACAAGAGAATACGTATCCACGTACGTATAAAATACACACCGGAATACACCACCAATGCTTGGCAAAATACACAAATACACAAGTATAAAAATACACAAGTATGAAAATACACAAGTACAAGTATACCCACACTTGGGAAATATTTACGAAAGAATTACAAATGATCTAAGTCAAAAATACATTATTTTAACAATATTCCAAATAATTGAGTAAATATAATTTAAGTTAAAATATTATCATTTTAACTAATCATTATATACTTTGGAACTACATAATGTAACTCAAAGAATACCAATTCCAAAATAAGTCATAACAACTAAGACTAAGAGTCGTTACACGACCTACCCGTCTAATAAACATAGCACATGTGTAGGTAGTCGTACGACCATAAGAAAGGACCTTTGAGTTACAAGGAACAGGACGCAAATCTGTGAGTTCATGCCCCCCTTTTCTTTTAACTGTTTTCAGTTTTATAACTTCGGGGGTGAAATACATGTTACAAATATTTCAAACATTTACAAATGGTATGGTTAGCTAAGAAATGAACTGTTAGATCATGTGAATGGATAGGCGCACACTTAAGACCATTAATCCTTGTATAAGGACCACGGGGCATGAGTGGTAGATCTATCTGGGTGTTGCGAGCCCCACCCACGGGCCGGAGTGGCCGAATGCGGTGACTATGTCGTTCCACCCTGGTGGACCGGTACAAAATCCGCTAGGTTTGAGCCTTCCTGCACCATTGCACGCATATTAATGATCTTGCAAATCGTTAATTGATCTGTTCATAGATTCTTTCATACCGGTTTACAAAGACATACTTACAAATGTTTACAAGGTTATTCGTGCACACATACAAAAACACATGAACTCGCTCAACTTTTGTTGATGTTTTCAAACTACATGTATTTCAAGAAACTAATGGATCTTGCAATGTTTGACAAGGTCTCAAGAAGTATTTACTAGAAATGATGTCATCTGAACTTTTGAAGGGTTTGACTTGGATGTCTTATCTTAGATAAGACATACGAGTCAAAGCCTTGGTTATTATATGTCTTTTGTTTAAATTCCTTCATGGAACTTGTTTCATTCAGATGGTTTGTAAGTTAAACTTGAAGTTGATGGTTGGTACTAAATAATTTTGTTTGTATTATTTTGAAATGTTTTAATGAGTGAGTATCATGGTTTTTAATCATATAGTTGTTTGTTATAATTGAATGCAATGATATTAAGCAAGTCACACATCATACGCTTCCGTAAAAGTCAGGGTGTGACAGTTATACTCGCATTTATACAATTTATGTTAGACTCGTACTCATATATATACTCTCATTTATACGATTTATGTTTATGCTCACGTTCATTCGTTTATGCTCAAATTTGTACTCACATTTATACTCCTTTTTCATACACGTTTCGCTCATACTTGTACCCATACTTTTGACATGTGTTTTGTGTTTATGCTCACATGTGTGTTCATATTCAAACTTATACTATGCTCATGCTTTACTCAAAATTTATACTTCGCATCTATACGTGAGCGAAACCCGAGGGATTCGCTTACGTTGGCCTTATACTATTTGGAACGCAAACATGCTAATATGCTACATTTCCTTACACACACAATCTTATTTTCAAAATTTATGTATACCTTGATTCATACGCAATTAGTACAAGCAATGCAGATCATGCGACGATTGGTATAATCGCGGGTGCACACGGGATTATAGTAATGGACGTATGAGAACCATAGAGTGTACTACTGCGTATAGTAAGACACGGAATGTAACATGACACCGAACACGAGACGGACGTAATGTGGTCAAAACATGGTGGATACGCCATTGGTACGTCCTATATATAAGTGTTTTCACCATGTTACCAAACTTTCGTCAAACGTGCCATGAGAAATTCAGTGTTTTGCAAACCTTTTGGATCTAATTTAAACTTTAAACACCTCACAAACGCGTTATATCCGATTATCCACGATGAGACTCCATTCTTAGCACGCTACTTTCGTCTATTCAATACTTATGCCATTCTTATACTTGCATTCGTTTATTAAAAGTAAATTGTTCACTTTTATATTCCCATTATTCAAGTCTTTTATAACGAACCCTGTTCACGATCAAGTCTATTAAAACATTCGAATCCTAATATACCTCCTTACTTTTAAAACTATCTTCTATTATTTATACTAAATTCTCCCTCTAAAATGCGACACATTTTAATACGTCTCCAATTTGTGTTACTATAAATTGTTTAAACTCACGTTGCCTATGTGCACACCTGCACGTTATAGTTATTCCTAACGCTTTAACTCATTTTAGTCAAACAAACTCCTTTTAACAAAACCTATCCTTCCATCCATCTTAAAGTCTTCCTCTTGAATAAATTTCGGGCGAAATTTCCTAAAGGAGGGGAGACTGTAACGCCCCTAATTTTTCATATTTCTATACTTTTAAAAAATTCGTGTCCGTTTTCTATTCTTTTTAGAATCACAGTCGAAATCAGATCGGAAAATGGATTGAAAAACGACAAACGACGCCTTTTGCGCGCTTTTAACGCAACCGACGAACGAGCACCTCACACATCGATTTTCCGTCAACATTTACGTAATTTAATCCTAATATAATACCCTACGAAATTTCACGACGTTCAGTTGTGAAGATGATTTCAGAAATTTATCGGGCCACTAAAAACACAGGAAGTGGGC
The DNA here is from genome assembly GCA_030545235.1 of Helianthus tuberosus. Classification (NCBI taxonomy): domain Eukaryota; kingdom Viridiplantae; phylum Streptophyta; class Magnoliopsida; order Asterales; family Asteraceae; genus Helianthus; species Helianthus tuberosus. The sequence goes on along the minus strand of CM060420.1, from coordinate 19,838,817 downwards.
TTGTGGGCCTTGGGCCCAAGCCCACTAACCAAACCTAATTATTATAAAAAAAGCTAGCCAAACCCTAATCTTCTTTTGTTAATAGCCGTTACGTATGTCTTCCCCACACATCTTCTAGTTCCTCTGCAAGCATCTACACACACCTACATCTCTTTCCCTTCCCTTCTTCTTTGCAACAACATTCATACTCAATCAAGCATCAGGACCCTACCCACTGTTCCCAGCCGACACCCCCAAGGTCTCCCTACCCCACGTTAATAAACCGGCAGACCACAAGGCGGTCCAGACGACCAGTGTTGCGGCCGGCCACCGTGGTTGGTGGTCTGGCGGAGCAAAACGACGACAGAGGTGGCTTGGTGGTGTCGTCGGACGTTCGGTTCGATCACATAGAGACAGAGACCGAGAGAGGGTGAACTCAGAGAGTATCAGTGAAGATCGGAACTCAGGTGTAACGGCTGCAGCGGTGGTAGAGCTCGACAGAACCGTCGGCGACGGCGCCGCCATGACGGCGGCGGTGGTGTTTTTACTCAGACGAGTTCAATCGGTAAACCCATCTTTTTTTTCTTTTATTTTGGTTTCTAATATTTCTTTAGATCTGATGAAAGATGATTTGGTTATTGTTTGCTTTGGTTCGGGTCTGCGATGAACAACCAAGCCGACAGTTACAGCGAGGGTTCGGTTCGGGTTCAGTCGACACCGTGTCAATGTGGTCGTCACGGTTCCGGTAAGGGTTTGAGTGTTATTCTGTTAAGCTTAGGTTCTGTTTCATAATCGGATTCCGTTGCAAGTTTTGTTTATTTAAGTTTCAAATTCGAGTTCCATTTTAATCAAGCTCCCAATCGTCCAGTTTCAGTTCCAGTCCGGTCAAACGCGGTCATCACGAGTCGACATGGTCAAACAGTCAATCGTGGTCAATTGGTCAACACAAGTCCAACACGCGAAGCGGTAAACTTTAAACGATGCAAAGTTCATTTATGATGTTTTTCGTAAATATTATTTAGTCTCAAAACCAAACCAACATTTTCGTTATGATTTATATGTATTTGTGATTATTCGCGACAAAATATGACATATTACATATATTGTTATTGAATTGATTGAGTTTTGAAAAATATAAAGACAACTTGATTGTCGGGATTGTCCAAAAACAGAGGAAACTCTGCCCGTTTTTCCTAAAAATCCGTAAAACGAAACGCGTCAATTTTATAAAATGGAGCCTATCGGATTCAATTAATTTTTTTATAAAAAAGATGTAAATGTATAATATTTTTCTTAATAACTAGTTATTTTATGATTATTTTAAGACAAAGGTGTGCTATTTTAATAATTTATAATTAAACTCATAGTTTTAAGGTTAGAGATTTTTATATTTAATTTTATATATGTTCGCATCGACATGTATATTTTTAATTAAATCTCAATCAGTTTGAACAATATCAAGATAAGCATACTTATATAGATACATGCCACATAACTTAATTTTGATAAAGCACCGACTAACTAACTTGGAAATTGTTTTGGTCAAAAATTACCGAAGCAATTAAATGATCAAATTAGTTAAGTGAGGTAGTGTGCTAGAAATTTGTGTTGAAAATATGATGGTTTAGTTGTTTGTAAAAACAGTTTTCAGGATACGGCTCAGGATATAGAGCTGTATCAATGATCAAACAATGAGCGAAAAATATAAGGGGTGACACGAGATATACGAGGAAAGCCCTTGATCAATCTAGATCGCCGACATAAAACCTCGGGAGCTGACAATCGCAGCTGCCTTGTTCTTCTATTGCTTCAAATATCAGGATACAGTGCAGAATATGATGCGGATCAACTAGGTGTTACAATATAATTTGAGTACAAGTGTTGGTGTGTAGTGATTGCTAGTAGCTAGAGAGTAAAGAGTGCGAATGAAGTGAGTGCCTTAACTTGATCCGATCATACTATTTATAGCTAACCGAAAACAACTAACTTTCCTAATAAACCGAGATGCTCCGAATATTCCCAAGTAACCGTTGTAGTCCTGGTTTTCCGGGATCAACGTCTCTATTCCAACTGATTTGCCCGAGTCTTGGGGGAAGAAGTCTTCTTGAACGTTGGAGACTTGTTACTCTTAATCTGCACGTGATCAATTCAGTTAATACCAGGATATCGAACCAGGATGTTACCAATATCCTGATCCGGTATCCTGGTCACAAGTAAACAATCAAGAGTAGAATATTAGTCAGGATATATATGCTCAGAAAATGACCCATAACAATTGTCCCCAAATATATCTGTTGGTATACCAATCCAACGGATATATTTCAAAAACCCTGTCTCGCGAATCAAGGCAATTAAATCAAGATGACGGTCAAGATTACACTATACAACTTCCAACGCGCGTTTAACTCGATGGCCATCTACAACGCTCCTATATCTTCTCTCTTCTTGTTTGAAAACCAGATATCATCAACGGAGTCTCCAGGTAATTCCTTACTTCTTATTCATTTCCTGTCAATCTCTTTTCCTTTACTCGCAATGGCTACTAGAACTTTTTCTCAAACCGGCGAATCATCCGAGACCTTCATCCAGCAAAATCTTCTTAAAAATCCCGAGAAAGAGATATGTGCTTTTGATAACGCTGACATTGTAGCATTGAGAGCCTCTAGTGTTTTCCCCGATGGCACGGTCTTCAGACCATTTGATCGATCAATTCAATCGGATGTTTCTTCTGCTGATTGGGTCTGCTTCCCGGCATACCCTTTCTCGCTAGGTCTTCGGTACCCGTTTCCCGAATTCATGATGCAATTCTTCCGGACTACCGGTATTTCCTTTGCCCAAACCATGCCCATGGTCCGGAGAGCATTAATCGTGCTCAATCAAATTAAAAACCTTCACTATCCCGACCTCTGCATCGAAGATATGCCAATCGCTTACCGCCTCCGATCCCACGGTTCCAGTCGGTTCCTGCTCTTTTCAACTTCCAGCAAACCCCTTATTCTTAAAGCCACCAAAAACGAAGATGGATGGCAACGCAAGTTCTTCTTCGTCAAACGAGACTCCATTCGTTAACCACCGGTAGGATCATGAATGTCCCCATGTACTTCTAAACTTCTATCTTGTGCTAATATCTTCTTATTTGATCTTTTCGCAGTGAATTTTAAGGAAGTAGCTCCCCCTACTGCGGAATCAGAAAAAAGAATCAAAGAAGTCTACCAATTACCTGCAAGTGACAGGATTTTTACCACACATATCCCGAGTTCTAGCCAATATTCATCATCCGAAATGTCTGGTAAGAGTTACTTTTAAAATGACTAATTAACATAATATAAAGAGTAATAAGGATGGAGGACCTTTCCCTTAATGCAGCACCAGCCAAGATCCCTGAGGTTTTCGACCTTGATGAGCTGGACAGTTATTCTGATCAGGTCCAGTTCAAGAAGGAACCTAGTCCCAAGGCCACAACTTCATCCAAGCCCAGCAGCTCCAAGGCCATCATCATTCCCAAACCTTCGCCAGCTACTAAGCCCCGGAGTTCAAGTTCCCATAAAAGGAAAGAGCCTGATTCTCCTGATATCTCTGATACATTCCCCATGAAAATCACGGGTTCATTGAGGCAAGCGGATTCATGACTTCTTTTCTTAACCAACTTAATATCCTCGAGCCATATCCTGCACCTTATACTGCTTATAAGTATTTATTAAAACCAATACCTGTCCTCTTACTTTGTAGGGTCTCGAACGTCTGGTTCATTTATACTAAGAATCTTGTGGGCTCAACAAGACTCTTGAATCCAAGTTGAAGAAAGCCGAGGTTACCATTTCTGATCAGGGTATGATTGCAGCCGCCAAATCTCGGCATTACGAGGACAAGTTCAAGGCTATGACCTAAGAACACCAGGCCGCCTTCAACAAAGCTGCTTTCCAGGCCCAAGCCGATCTTGATGATGCCCATGCTCAACACGAACAGGATATGATCAGCTACCGGGAAAGCCTTAAAAGTTCCGTCATCACTTCCCTTCTCCAGGCCAGGCTAAAGATGGCCCACGAAGCCAAAGCACTGGCTTTGAATGTCCTTCTTAGGACATCAATGCCTGGGAAACAAAGCTAAAGAGTCTCGGCGGCACTTCTGCTAAACCTGCAGCTGAAGGATCTTCAAAGGCAGTCGAGAAACCAACTGATGCTGATAGGGATGCTCAGGTTGATCCCGAGACGGATGCTACTGAAAATGCCACGAACGAAGAAGGCGCTGCCTTCGGGAATTGAGTGTAACCCTAGTATCAAACTCCAACCCTTTTTGCGACTTCTCCCACTAAGATGTCCCCAGTCCATGACACTTAGCCCAATTTTGATCTTTTGAGTTTCACACAATTGCTTTAGAAGGAATGTCCCCTGTGCATGAAGTTTATAAACACTTAGAAAATTTTTTGAATATCAGTTCCAACTGTTTAGACAATTCTTGTGTTACAGGGGTAAAACCCAAAAATATACTGGAGATAAATCCTTAGTATCCTGGGGAGAATCCCAAATTTTCATGCGCTACAGGCGGGAGTGTATAAACTCCAAGACTTAGAAAGGTGAAAACCTTTAAACCTTAGAGAGTATGAAAATACCCTTTCGTGAGAGAGGGTGATCAATCCTCATATACCTTTAGGATTCAGGACATAGCCAATAGTAACGAAATTGTCAGCCACTTTTACATGAACTGGTCCCGCCACCTTAAACTATTCCCGAATAACTTGCGCTCCAGGCGGGGTGTTTAAACCCAATTCGGAAGAAAGGTGAATACCTTTAAACCTGTGAAGGGATCAGGTTCCCTTAGACGTGAGAGAGGGGGCCAATCCTCTAATCTTTCGAAGTATCCTGAGTGTGTATCCTGGTGCTATATACCGAAGCGTATTCTGCAAAACACTTATAAGCTAAGGTGGGCTAACACCCCTCTGATGCTTAAGTCAGTAACGGGTTCAAAACAGTAAATAATATTAAAATTTAATAGAAGAGACATAATTCATACCATCCTGAGTTGGAATTTAAATTCCATACTCACTTGAAATAGAGTTTTAGATGTATAGCATTCCAGGATCTCGGTAGCATATCCCCCTCCATATTCTTGAGTCGGTATGCTCTTTTTCCTGATTCTGATTTAACCTCATAGTGTCCTTCCCATTTTGGAGCCAATTTTCCATCACCAGGATTAGTAGTATTCTGAAAAGCCTTTCTCAATACCCAGTCTCTAACTTGAAATCTCCTAGTCCTTATATTCTTGTTATATGCTTTAGACATCCTCTTTTGATATGCTGTCATCCTTAGCCTTGCAGCGTCTCTTGTCTCATCAATAGTATCCAGTTCCTGGCATAGGACTTCAGGATTCTGCTCAGGATCCCGGAGGTTGGATCTCGCTGTAGGTATCACCATTTCTGTCGGGATCACCGCTTCTGCTCCAAATACCAAGGAAAACGGGGTTTGGCCAGTCGCACTCTTCACCGTCGTCCTATCAGCCCACAAAACAAAGGGTAACTCTTCTTCCCATCTTCCTTTCTTAGCCCCTAGTCTCTTTTTCAAGTTGTTGACAATTATCTTGTTCGAGGATTCTGCTTGTCCATTTGCTTGAGGATGTACCGGAGTAGACGTGATCATTTTGATTCCCCAACTCTTGCAAAAGTCAGTAGTCCTTTTACTTATAAATTGAGATCCATTGTCACAAATTATCTCAGCTGGTACTCCAAACCTAGTCAGGATATTCCTTTTTATGAAGGATACCACTTCTTGATCTCTAACCAGAACAAATGCTTCAGCTTCGACCCACTTAGAGAAATAATCGGTCATTGCCAGCATGAAGACCTTTCCTCCTGGAGCCTTTGGCAATTTTCCTACTATGTCCATTCCCCATTTCATGAATGGCCAAGGGGAAGCTATAGGATAAAGTGGTTCGGCCGACTGATGTAATATGTTATTGTGTCTTTGACATGCATCACATCTTTGAGCATATTCTGCAGCATCTTTTCTCATCGTCGGCCAATAATATCATGTTCTTAATATTTTTTAGAACAATGACCTGCCCCCAGTATGGTTACCACAGTCCCCTTCGTGTATATCCTGAAGCACTTCCTTAGTTTCGGGATCCTCTAAAGCACCTCAGATATGGTCCTGTAAGAGATTTCTTATACAAGACATTATTTATAATAGTGAATCATGATACCTTCATTCTAAAGGCCTTAGGATTCTCATCCTTTGGGATGTGTCCTTCCTTGATATATCTTAAAATTGGAACCATCCAGGACTTGGGATCCTTCTCACGATACTCATCAGGATCCTGAATACTTAGTACTTCCGTATCCTGAGGATTCGTCGCAGGATATAAGATATGTAACATTGGTATTCGGGTTCCTTCCGATATCCTGACTGATGATCCTAGATTCGCCAAGGCATCAGCTTCAGCATTATCCTCTCTTGGTACCTGTTCAAGTGTGAAAATATCGAAATATCCTGCTAATTTTTTGAGAATTTCGAGATACTCGATTAACTTCTCACCTTTAACTGCATATGATCCATTAAAATGATTAGTGATTAACAAGGAGTCAACATATACTTGCAAATTTTTAATATTCATATTTTTAGCCAACTCTAATCCTGCAATTAAAGCCTCATATTCTGCTTCATTATTAGTGGCAGGAAATTCACATCTAATAGCCTGGGGTAATATGTCCCCCTGTGGCGATTTCAGTAGTATACCTAGACCTACACCTCTTACATTATATGCACCATCAATATAGCGTCCAGGATTCCAAATTTTCTCCTAGCTGCTGTACTTCTAGGTCCACTTCATTTTGAATGTTACTACTGAAATTAGCCACAAAGTCAGCTAAAGCCTGAGACTTTATGGCATTTCTAGGCTCATAAACTAAATCATAGGCACTTAATTTTACTGACCACTTAGCCATCCTACCCGACATCTCGGGTTTCCTAAGCATGTTCTTAACAGGATAATTAGTTTTAACATGAATCCTATGTGTCTCAAAATAATGTCTAAGTTTTGTTGATGCCATAACTAGGGCTAATATCAATTTTTCTAGATGAGAATATCTAGTTTCAGCATCTAATAAACTTTTACTAACATAATAGACAGGATATTACTGACCTTCATGGTCCTTTATAAGAACGGCACTTACAGCATTCCCTGATACTGCTAGGTATAGGGACAGTGGTTCACCATTTTCAGGCTTCATCAATAGAGGTGCACTTGAGAGATACTGCTTCAAATCCTGCAGGGCTGCTTCATGCTTCTCTTTCCATTCGAACTTCTTGTTTTTCTTCAGGATATCATAAAATTCCTTGCATTTCTCGGAAGATCTTGAGATAAATGTGTTCAATGCTGCTACTAGCCCTATTAACCGTTGAACATCCTTCATATTTGAAGGTGATTTGATATCCAAGATGGCTTTAATCTGCTCCGGGCTTGCCTCTATTCCTCTTTTAGTCACCATATATCCTAGAAACTTTCCTGCCCCCACTCCAAAATGGCACTTGGCAGGATTTAGTTTCATATTGTACTGGTCCAGGATATCAAATGCTCCTTTAATATCCTGGAGATGATCCTCAGCCTTCTTGGATTTGACTACCATATCGTCAATGTACACCTCCATGGTGTCCCCCAGTTTGTCTTTAAACATCATGTTCACCAATCTCTGGTACGTTGCACCTGCATTTTTCAAACCAAAAGGCATAGCAGTATATTAGTAAATACCTGTTGGTGTCATGAAAGCAGTATCCTCCTGATCTGAAGGTTCCATTTGGATCTGCTGGAATCCTGAGGATGCATCCATGAAGGTTAACATCTCATGACCGGCAGTGGCATCCACCATCGAGTCTATATGAGGCAGAGGGAATGGGTCTTTAGGACATGCTTTGTTCAAGTCTGTGTAATCTACACAAACTCTCCATTTCCCATTCTTCTTTTGAACCACGACCACATTTGCTAGCCATTTGGGAAATTTGACTTCCCTGAACATCTTGGACTTCAATAGTCTTTCAACCTCTTCTTGAATAATTATGTTTCGTTCTGGAGCAAACTTCCTTCTCTTTTGCTGGATAGGCTTGAAAGACCTGTTAATTCCAAGCTTGTGAGTTATAATATTCTTGGAAATACCTGTCATATCCTCGTGTTTCCACGCGAACATTGACATCCTGCATTTTAGAAAATTAGTCAATTGATTTTCAATATCCTGAGGGATATTGGTTCCTACGAGCATCGAGATATCCGGATTATCCTGATCCAGGATAACTTTCTTTACATCCTGCTCCGAAGCCTCCATGATATCATGGGCCCGCATCTTTAATTGCTATGTTGCATTAGGCTTGGTTAAGGATTTCATTGAGGATGAGTAACATTCCTTCGCCTCCTGCTGATCACTATCAACCTTGACAACCCCCCAAGGGGTAGGGATCTTGATGCACTGATGATAAGTCGATGGCACAGCCTTCATATCATGGATCCATGGCCTGCCTAGTATAATGTTATAGCAGGATAGGGAGTCCATCACACAGAAACGTTGTATTGAGTTGACCCCTTCAACATATACTGGTAACTTTATCTCTCCTACTGTGTTCCTGGCTTCTCCACTGAACCCAACAAGCATGGTGGATTTTGAAGTAATATCCATTAGAGATACATTCATTCTTTTCAAAGTTTCTAGTTGGATTATGTTGACGGAGCTGCCATTATCCACCAATATCCTGCGTACAAAATGGTTAGCCACGTATAATGTTATTACGAGAGCATCATGGTGAGGATCCTGGACAGTATCCCTGTCATCACTGTCGAAAGTGATCACTTTATCAGTTGTGAGGGTAGTCATCCTGGCTGGCTTATCTCCCCTCTCGGCCTTAGCTTCCTTTGCATGTCTCTTGGCCGCAGAATACGAAGCCCCACAAATGTCGGATCCTCCTGAAATAAAGTTGATTATCTTGGCATCGGCAGGAGGTGACGCTGCTCGTTCAGGATCCTTCTCAGTATCCTGACCCTTATTCTTCTTTCTTCCTAAGATATCCTTCAGATATCCCTTGCTTAGAAGATAACTTATTTCCTTTCTTAGAGCAATGCAATCCTCAGTTACATGTTCGAAATCTTCATGGAAGGCACACCATTTGGATTTATCCTTCTAATCGGCTTTTTGTTGATTCTTTCGAGGCCACCTAGCTTTTTCTCCTAAACCCTGCATAGCATACATTAACTCAGGTATGTTAACAGAAACGCAATATTTAGATAATTCAGGATATTCTTCAGGATCCTCGTCTTCAACAGCATTCACTTTCTTGTTGTCATTTCTGCCATATGGCTTAGAGCGATATGGTTTATACGAGGATTCTGATTTCCTGTTGGTTGATTCATAGGTTGAGGTGGAATTCATCTTCTCTTGCATCTTCTTATCGTCCTCCAAGCGAATATATCTCAAAGCCCTGTTACGAGCTTCGTCGAGATTCCTGCAGGGATTCATTACAAGATCCTGATAAAACTGAGAATCTTTTTGTAATCCCATCTTAAAAGCCTGCACAACTGTTGAAACATCAAGATGTGGGATATCCAAGGATTCCTGAGGCCCTTGAGTTATCGTGTAAAGATCACTGGTTAGTTTCTCAAAACTCCGGCTGCAAGAAAACTGACTATTAAATAAATTAACCAAATGAGCAAACGAAGTAATTGAGTGAGGAGGAACATTTAACAGCCATTTTAAGGCTGATCCTGTCAAGGTAGAACCAAAACCCTTGCAGAGACATGCTTCCTTGAGATCTGGAGGGATAGGGTTGATCTCCATCCTTTCCCTATACTGGGCGATATGCTCTTCAGGATCCGTGGTTCTGTCATAGAGTTTCATGTTCGGGGTTTGAAATCTTTTCGGGATTTCAGCATCACAGATAGGATGCGCAAACCGGGATATCCTGTGACTGTCTTGGGACACTTCTGGAATCGGGTGGACCACCCCAGGCACATTGGATATCAAATCTTTCAGCTTTTGGAGTTCTCTGGAAAATGCCGATGTGATACATGCATCCTGCAAAGATCCAACACCATTAGTAGCAAGAGTGTTATTATTATTAGATACATTACCAGTCTGGGGATTCTGGCCATATCCTGAAGCATATCCTGAGCTTCTCACAGTTGATACTCTTATTGAAGAGGGTATCTCAGGAGTATGATTCTGGGAATGACTTGGCACGATATTCCCCCGATTATCCTCAGTGTTAACTGCAGAACTGATGTTCAAAGCCCTGGGTTGCAAGGGAGTGACAGTTTCTTCAGCAGGCCTACTTGGGTTGGATTTCAAGAGTTGTATCTCTCTCATCAGCATCCGATTAGTTTCCTGTTGCTGCCTCATCTGTTCCTGTACACTACCAAACAAATTTAGAATTTCGTCATTAGAAGCCAAAACAGGATCAGATCCCTGGGCACTGGGAGCGGGGATAACATCCCGAGCCACATGACTTTCAGCTCCTTGTGAGGAGGCTTGCATTCTTGGAGGAGGAGGTGGAAGCACCGAACCAATTGTTACAGAGGTTGTAGCAGACATGGTGGAAGAGCTCATGTTTGATCTCGAGGCCATTGAAAACAATGTAGCAAAAAGTTTTGAGAATAGAAAACCAAGTAACGATTTTACAAAAACTTTTAGTAGAAATAGCACCACTTGCCCCACGGTGGGCGCCAAATTGTTTTGGTCAAAAATTACCGAAGCAATTAAGTGATCAAATTAGTTAAGTGAGGTAGTGTGCTAGAAATTTGTGTTGAAAATATGATGGTTTAGTTGTTTGTAAAAACAGTTTTCAGGATACGGCTCAGGATATAGAGCTGTATCAATGATCAAACAATGAGCGAAAAATGTAAGGGGTGACACGAGATATACGAGGAAAGCCCTTGATCAATCTAGATTGCCGGCATAAAACCTCGGGAGCTGACAATCACAACTGCCTTGTTCTTCTATTGCTTCAAATATCAGGATACAGTGCAGGATATGATGCGGATCAACTAGGTGTTACAATATAATTTGAGTACAAGTGTTGGTGTGTAGTGATTGCTAGTACCTAGAGAGTAAAGTGTGCGAATGAAGTGAGTGCCTTAACTTGATTCGATCATACTATTTATAGCTAATCGAAAAAAACTAACTTTCCTAATAAACCGAGATGCTCCGAATATTCCCAAGTAACCGTTGTAGTCCTGGTCTTCCGGGATCAACGTCTCTATTCCAACTGATTTGCCCGAGTCTTAGGGGAAGAAGTCTTCTTGAACGTTGGAGACTTGTTACTCTTAATCTGCACGTGATCAATTCAGTTAATACCAGGATATCGAACCAGGATGTTACCAATATCCTGATCCGGTATCCTGGTCACAAGTAAACAATCAAGAGCAGAATATTAGTCACGATATATATGCTCAGAAAATGACCCATAACAGAAATCAATAACTATTTTGATTGGTAAACACCCGCTTACCATCATGGAAGCGATTCATGACATTATTTTGAAGTATATATCACTAGGTTATCACAATTTTAAGGGACACGTTAAAGTTTTCTTTTGACAAGTTGAATCCACGCCAATAAAGGCATCTTTGTTTTACTGATTTATTTAAATCCTCATTTAATTCCTTTCCTTTTAAATCTTATTAATCCATAAATTTAAAAATACAAATATTCTTTTGTCTTTTATAAAAAAAAATAATTACTAATTCATTATAATTCCTTTCTTACATTAAAACTTGAGATTTAGATAAATAATCTAAATAATTTATTTATTTAACTTATAAATAACTAAGGCGTTCACGTAATGCATATCTAGGATACCCGCTCTCGTTCGTTCTCCTGGAATTCCCAATCTTACTCGTGCGTTACTTACAAGAAATCGCAAACGCAACTAATGTGAGTATAATCGAACCCAATTTTACTTTTAAACACTTTTGGTGCAACATGTATTCTATATTAAACTCACGAAACTTTGAAACTATTTGAATCACTCTCTATCCATATTTGAACATGAAACTATAGGATACTTGGTAATCTCGTATGTGATGTTAAACTTTTGTGTCTATATCTCATTAACTTCGTACAAGCCTACCTTAACAATTATAGCGCTATATGAGTAATGCACCGCCCACAAGTCTTGGGGTATTGTTAAGTTAAACATGTTACCTCCTGTTATTCTATTTGGGATAGGCTATTTTAACGCATTGGATTCTTGGGTTTGAACATATACTTGACACCGTTACGACATACTAGTAACTTGCATATTGTGATTCATGTTGGATACGAGCCTTAGGCTATTTTAAAACCATTTTTATGCTATGTATCAAAATTTGTATACTTGCCTTTGCTTTTGCATTGAACTCTATTTTAATACATGTTGCAGGTTCGATAGACAAGATGATGCTAAGTGAAGAAACAAGACTTAAGTGGACTTAGAAACACACTTAGATTAATCTATTTCGTATTATATGTTTGAAACAATGTTGTTCGTATTTAATTCTTGTATGACATTTTTAGCAACTTTTATGAAATCGAATTTAATTTATATTGTCACATAGTGTTATGAAGTCTCTTGCAATCTATTTCGTCTCATCCCGATGTTTCCGCCATCGATTGGGGTGTGACAAAGATGGCCTCCATCTATGCAAACAAAAACAAAAAGAATTAAAAGTACCGTAAGATAAAATGAAGATATTATGTGTCACGTTTTATTTTATTAAAACTGTCTAATATCTATACTTAGATATATCTTATAAAAACTTAAAACTAACTACAACAAACTTCCTAAATAAAGGGGTAACAAATCTAAAATTAAACCATAATTCACTTCTATAGTTACTACTATAAATACATAGCATGACACCCCTATATCTATTAGTAAACAAAGTTAAAAAATAGATCTAGTTCTGAATTCAATTGTTGCGAAAAACCAAGCATGCGAGATTGAAAATTCTAAGGTCAGTTATGTTATATCGCAGTAGTGAATAATTGTTTCCTTTATTTACTTTTATGTGAATGTTAACTTATTTGATTTTTCAAATTCAGTTGCATGATGAACATGCCAATTTAAACAACCCATTTGTTGAACAAGCTTCTAAGGTATTGATTTTGCAGGTTTTTAAGTATTATTTTTGTGTATATCTTTCATATTAACATGTTCGTTATGTTATTATATGTGCGTTTTATTGCAGGATGATGGTGATAAAAGTGTTGATATTATTTCTTATGGTGCAATGTTTAGTCCATACAAGTCTACTCTTCAACGTGAATTTAGTGAAGAGGTAATTTTAAGGTTTATATAATCTTTTTTTAACTTTTGTATTAATTTTTTTTCCTTTTTAAGGATCGAAAGTTTGAGACTCAAATGAAGAGATCCAAGAGACTCTTTGAATGGTAATGGAGTGAGGTTATTAATTTAGACGATTTTGAGGACAATGACAAAGAAGAGGAATTAGAAGATACTACCGATTCAACCACAACCCAGAAAACCCGATTAAAAATACCTCGAGTGTCAATATAGAAGCGGATCAGATTTCATGCAGTCTAATATGATATCTATCAAGTGCTTTTATGTTTTTTTTTTCATTTTCAGCTGTTATGTTTGATCTAGACGTATGAATAAAGTTTATTTTATATTTGAACTTTATTTTTGGTCTTAATATAATGCAGTTATTGACCATATTAATAAAGTTCAAAATAAAGTTAGTATCCTAAATTTACTAGTCAACTGAACTTATATAAGTTAATATCCTAAATTTGCAATTAATAGATATTGCAGTTAGATATAGTCAATTTGAAATTATAAAATATTGTAGTTATTCTTGGATATTAATCTAAAAATTTGTATTTCTAAATTAAAAAATAATAAAAGCTAAACAAAAAAAACTGAACTTAGATATAAAGTTAATAAAGATATAAACTCTTAACATCCTATTTTTTACAAAAACTGTTTTTAAAATTTTATAAAAATATAAATTTTTTAAATATATAAAAAATGAAATTTAACAATTAAAGTTAAAGGTGTAAAACGTACTTACGAGTCAACTACTATTTTTTATTTTGATAAAAACAAAAAAATTTTGAACTTAAAGTTTATTGGATGAGTACCATGTGGATATTTAAAAAAAGTTATGAACTTTAAATAATAAAATAATAAACTTTATCATTTAACCAACAAAATAAACTTACTTTACAACTATAACAACTTATCTTTTATTTTTTGTCATGTGATTATCAATTTTTTTTATAAAAAACGAAACTTTACATGTGTAAAACAATTTTTTACTTTATTTATAAACAAAACATTTTGTTTTTATAAAAAATAATTCTTTTATAAACATTTTCTTTAACAAGTAATATAAATAAAATACTCAAGAAATATACAATCTTTACTAGATAAATACTAAATTTTGTTGCAAAGTTTTAGGAATTATAAGTTCAACTATATTGTTGTAGATAATATTAGTCAGTTTCAACAGAATTATTTACCAACTTAACAAAATACATTGTAGATTGTGTTGCATATTTTTTAGGATTATAAGTTAAAAGTAGACGGATATAGATAAGATTAGTTAGGAACTAAAAATCTAAACTTAGTAAAGATATAAACTCTTAACATCCTATTTTTTTTTATAAAAACAGTTCTTGAAATTTTATAAAAATATAAATATTTTATATCTGTAAAAATCCGAAATTTAACAATTTAAGTTAAAGTTCTAAAACGTACTTACGAGTCAAATACTATTTTTTATTTTTATATAAACGAAAATTTTAAACTTAAAATTTATTAGATGAGTACTATGTGGGTATTTAAAAAAAAGTTATGAACTTTAAAAAATAAAATTATACTTTATAATTTAACCAATAAAATAAACATACTTTACAATTATAACAACTTATCTTTTTATTTTTTGCCTTTTGATTATTAATTTTTATAAAAAAAAAAAACAAAACTTCACATATGTGTAACACTAATGACATATCCGCCACAATAATGTTATCATAAATATTATACGAATAGGAAAACTATCAGAAACAAGTGCCGCAATTCAAAGTGTCGCCCCCACCGCATCGTGCAGGCACCCTACTAGTATACATATAAATAAGACCACTCACATTATAAATCAAGCTTAAAAATTGGTAAATTAGAGCTTATGATATGCTCATCAGGCTTTAGAAAATTTTTATAAAAAAAACAAAACTTCACATATGTGTAACACTAATGACATATCCGCAACAATAATGTTATCATAAATATTATACGAATAAGAAAACTATCAGAAACAAGTGCCGCAATTCAAAGTGTCGCCCCCACCGCATCGTGCAGGCACCCTACTAGTATACATATAAATAAGACCATTCACATTATAAATCAAGCTTAAAAATTGGTAAATTAGAGCTTATGATATGCTCATCAGGCTTTAGAAAATTCAACCTCGGGAGTCTTTACCAAATGTGAAGATTTCTTTCAAGTTTTCATGAACGTAGAGATCTAAAGCTGGCTTCTTTATTTCACTTTAAATATTCAAAGAGTTGGAATACAGTCAGATATGCTCAACTCAAGCTAATAAATCATTAAAGCTGTAGTTTCACATAAGCTGAAGACATTACTAAAGTTGCGCTGGCCTTTAACAAATTTGATAAACTAGTAGGGTGTCTGTGGGATGCGACGGGGGCGGCATTTCGCATTGCTGCACTCGTTTCTTGTAGTTTTCTTATTCGTATAATATTTATGGGAGCATTATTGTGGTGGATATATGTGATAAGTATTACACATGTCTAGTAATTATTACATTTAGAATTTAAATTATCAAGTATTTAAAGAAACCATTAATGCAATAAAGTAACACACGAATAAGAAAAAATAAGTCCTAAACATAAATAAAAGTTATATAAAGTAGCACACGAATAAGGAAATATAAGTCTTAAATATAAAATTTGAAAACCAAAAGCTCAAGTGTCAAGTACTTTGCATCATGATGAGATCAATTTAGTAATCAAACGACTTAAACATCTCAACGATGTCATCTATTGTTGTCACACCACCGTTTATCATCATCGAGATCAGCGTCCTCCGGAATTTCTTGTATCTCTTCCTGTTTGATTTTTACATCCTTTAGAGGATGAGTTTCTTCTTTGTTCTCCTCTTTAACTGATATATCTGTAGTAGCTGGAGCAGTTTAGGAACTGGAAAAAATGTTAACTATTTTAGTTACATATTTTTATCATGTTACCGTTATATGTAATATAGTATAAAAACGATGTTCACAGTTAAACATAATATAAAAACAATATATCATGTTTAGAAACATTGATACTTGTGTAAAGATCCGAAAGGATGAATATTGAAGCTCCAAAACCACGAAATAATAAATAAGATGAATGTTAAGTGTGAGCATAGAATAATAAATCAAAGTTATACACAACAGAAAATTAAAGTACATGTAAACCAAGAATTCTAAACAACAAGAAATTTCTTGATGTGAAAAAAACAAATGAATTATACTATATCTAAAGAAGAAAAAATTTATTGAAGTGAAAAAAAAACTAATGAATTATACTATATATAGAACCTATAAACCAACGAATTAAATAACCTGTAGCTTTTTTCAACTAACTAATATTATCTATAAGAGTATTTTTTTAACTTATAATCCCTAAAAAAATGCAACACAATCTGGTATTCAGTTTTTGAAAATGTATTATGTTTAGATTATGGAGTTTTTTCCTAAAAGTTTGTTGGTGGAAAACTTATTTACCAAACTTCTAGAAAAAGTTTTTATAAAAAAAGGTTTTATGAAACAAAAATGCTTCTAAAAATGTTTTTATAAATTTTTTTTATGAAAACTAAAATTCCATTTTATTGAATATGGTATTATATGAAGTTTTTTAATATAACAATTTGGATAAAAACAAGTGAGCTTGTTTGATGTCAATTTACTACTTGCTAACCCATGTAAGTATGTACACCCAACCAAGTAAATACACAAACATACAAAATACGAACAAAGCTCATATCAAACCCGTATGTGCAAGGTTTCGAGTCATCGGAACAAATTGGTGAACAATATTAATCAAACAAAAATCAAAGTGAAAGGGTTGGAATATTATTAAAATGATAATACTGACAACAACGTAGAGAGTCTTGAGCATTTGAAATGTGATATGACACATTGCTTTAATCACGTGTACACTAATGCATCATCTACTTGTACATTTTAATCCGCCCAACAATATTGACCAAGACAACTATCGAAACGTCGACGAAAATGAGTAGATCATCATGGTACCTTTGGAGTTTTCGAAAACATTACAGTTTATAAGACATGACAAGAATACGTAAAATAATTATAAGTTTGTTGTGGAATGGGATAAGTGTAACTAATTAGCCATAATTTTGTTAAGATAAAGGGATTTACGTGTAATAATTTAAGGGACTAAAATATAATTAGTGTTTAAAAGACCAAGTTACCCTCATTTTAGGGGTGTTTTTATAAATTAAGAGGGAAGAAGTTCTTATTAATTGGGTATCTTAAAATACTCTTCCCTCATGCATTATAATATAGTATAGATATAGATATAAAGATATGCTCAAACTAAAATGTTCAACTGTTACTATTTTCAATATAAGAATACCTATGCAGATAGGTATTAAGTTTCTATTCTAGCATTGACAAAACACGTTAGATGATAAGATTTCTGTTTCATTTTCCTCACAAAATGTGTTGTATAAGAACCAAGAGAGGGGGCTTCCTCTCTAAAATGGGTAAATGCTTTAATACCAACTTCTGATAGTTCCCAAAACCCGGATCTACATTGCAAGTGATATTTCTCAACAAGTTTCAGATCCAAGACATCAATCAATTTGATGTTTGAACCGAAAATAAGCTAGAAATCTAAAAAGAAAGATGAAGAGCACTCAAGAACACATGTAATAAATCTTAAACTCCATTAATTCAGTCCAAAATATGATTACAATAAAACGCCCTTCTTTATACTTTCGAAAATAACAATAATAACATACTAATTAACAAAATTTTAGGCATGACCAGTTCGTAACATAAGCGATTCCCTGTTTTGAACAATAAAAGGACCCAACTTAAAAGAGCTTCGACCACACATTTTAAGTGACAAAGACGTGATTAACAAGAAATTTCTAAACCTTCCAACTAGTTCATATACAACCCTTTTAAAACCAAAAGCGGACAAGTTTAAGTCGTCTAGATACAAAATATACTAACTAACTAAGTTTTTACTAAAATGCAAAGACGACACAAAAATACACACATGTTGGAATTACATACGACCAAAACTAGGACCATACAAACTATACATCTTCGGAAGCGCAAAGTGGGCATGATTCGAGTGTGTTCGTTCCGAGTCGCCAAGCCATTATGCCGAGGTTTTACCTACATCAAACAACAAACTAATAAAGTTAAGTCCGTCATCTATAATACTCTTTATCCAAATAAGCAATTCATCCATTTCATGCCTTTACATCATTTTTGCACTTGCTACCCGTTGAAACGGGTCAAAACAAACTTATCTCGAGATAGAGATAAAACATACCATTCATCACTTACCCGTTAGAAACGGTAATTACATTCGTAACATAACTTCCATTCAGTCCGTTTATCACAAACGAATACATTCCTTTCATTCTTGCACTTACATCAACTCCAACCCGTATATGACGGATCGAGTAAATTTCCTTCCTTTCTTACTTAACCTTCCAATATACGGATCATCCGAGATGAACCGATTATAATACAATTTTGTTCATAGATTTTCATTTCATATGACCTGTTCGTGACGGGTCATACTGTCTACTACTTAACTACTACTACGAACTACCATGATTATGGTTTTAGTACAAATGACAAGTTACAAAATAAAGTTTGTATGCATAAAAAACATACCTCGATCCTAGTACTTGAACCTTCTTCCTTCACGCCTACATTAACATGTTCGTTCGATCATTTAGTCCATCCGAACATTATTTCATTATTTACATAGTTTATCATATGGTAACATTATCATAATTTTCCGAATTTCACGTATATGTTCTCTTAAGCATTTCATCGAACATTTGGCGGGTTTCGCATTAATAGGATACTATACACAAATATTCTAGGACATAATTTAACTAATTCTTCTAGCAAATCATCAATAATCAAACAAGTCGTATGATCCTTTTACTCTACATCGATTCATCTAGTGTTCATACATCACAAACAAGATTAACCATCAATATTTCAAGGTTTTACATAATTACCTCTATTATCTTGATCATCCTATATTTATGAAGATTTCATACAAAACGGTTTTATGGATAAGTCTTTCAAATCATCAAAATCAAACATAAACCTTATTCTATAGTGCAAATCCTACTTCCAATTACATATATCATATCATAAACTCATGATTAGGTTGAAACCCATTTCCTACAATGTACCAAACCAAGAAATTGGACTTACCACTTCAATAAACAAGGTTAGATGTTTGAAATTACAGGTTCATGCATTCGATTTTCCTTGAAATTCCTACTCAGTTTGATGGATTTGGTGAAACTAGGGTTTCACCTTGTCTTTGCCTTTATTCGATCGCCCAGACACACACAGTGTGTGTATTTTTTATTTTTCAATCTTTTATTATTTTAAGTTTTGAAAATTTACACCTTTGGCCCTTCTAATTTGTTCACTTATTTAATTTAAACACTTTTCATTTCATTACTAGTAGTTGTAACATTTCCCATTAACTAAGTTAAATTTTAATTAATTTAACTTATGTCTAATAAACCTTTTTGGGGTGTAACATACAAGTAATATCCTGACTTCACTAAAAGGTTACAGATTCAAAATCCTAACAAAACACAGACGTAAGAGTGAATTTGACCAAAAGTGTGTGAAATGCCCATTATTTATAGGTAATGATGAGTGGCGCCGACAATGGCAAATGGCGGCACTCACATACACTAAGCGACAATTGCAAATGGCGACAATCAAGTAAAAACCTATACATGATCTATTGCCTGGCGACACTGAGAGTGTCGTCAAGGACTGTCGCTTGCTCTATACAAAACATTAAAATCCCTAGGTCTTTGATCTTGAATATTCCAAACTTGACTTCAGTCCCTACTCTCTGAATTGGTACTAGAATAGTTGTTAATGGAAGTTAAGAACAGTAATTGGCTAACGCCCAATGTTTATTATCAAGGAAACATAACTCAAAACCTTGAAAACTACAATCCCTACCAATTAGATTGGTATATATAGCTAACCTAGATGCGTTAGACTATAACTAGGACGCCTATTAATTAGTTACATGATATTTATCTAATACACATCCTAACCCAACATGTATAGGATACTTAGATAACAATCCACTAATTAATTAATAACTTACAGCGGTCTTTTTAAACTCAACAACTTCTCTTTAAAATTGGTAGAGGTTCTAACTTGCAACTCTCATTAAGTTTAATAGTGCTCATCAATGAATTCTCTCTAAAAGTTGGATCACACATTCTTATTCTTCCTCAGCCCAAAATGTAAAGGATCACTGGTGAACAAGTGTTTGATTTTTTTTTAGGGGGGGGGGGGGGGGGGTTTGTGAGGCTTTCTTTCTGGCTTTAATCTCTTTCTTTATTTTTTCCCTTTTTTTTGCTAAATGATCTTGAGATAAGGATTTTATAGGTATTACTTGTTTTTATTTTCCAAAAGTTGAGACAAAGTTCTCAAAAACTCGTTATAATAGACTCAAGTGATAGCGATAAAATTTGTCACAATCGATCCCACGCCCGACAGTGCATCAACCACAATGGGTCTACTACAATTTTCTCACTAGATTTATATTAAGTCAATTTTTTTGTATTATCTTAAGCTTTAAACACCAGAAAAATCAAATGAGATTTAGCAGGGTATGATGTAGATGAGAGCAAAGTTAAGTTACTAAATCCTAAATGGTTAAGAATCTTTTCTTACACAACAAAGGGAAAATATAATTTATTTCCCTCTAAGTTTGATGTTCTTACCCCTTTAGTCCAAACACATTTTTTAAAGTTATGGTTCAATTTAATAAACTTCATATTGGAGAAGATTTCTCTTGATCTATGATGTGTCTTAGATTACACATTTTTATATGTCAAATTATCCTTATTATATGCATCTTTTATTGTAAATTCATTGGAAATTGTACTTAAGTGAATTTGCAAGGCTATTTTTTCGGTTTCATGATGATTTAAGCTGAAAACTAAGTAAATAGTGAATATGAGGGGCTCAAATGCAAAAGATTGAAAATGTGAAGTAGCGTACGGCCATGCAGTCTCATGAATGGACCGTTGGGAATACCCAAGCCGCTAGCTTATGAGCATAGCGTATGGCTGTTAGCCCAACCTACAAACCGTATGTAGATTGACTGAAGCCCTAATCACACATATATAAGAAGGTTGCAACCAGAACCTGAGAGCATGACCATAGGACGACATGAAATAGCAAAGCCATACCATTAGAGAGCACTTGAAGGGTCATTTGAGGATAGAAGCAAGCCATCAGTTTAGAGAACGTAATCAGAAGTGAAGATTGCATATCACCGGCCCTTAAACCGGTTGTTTTTCTTCATTTCCACCAATTGTATATCTCTTTATTGTTTTTTTTCATTTCAATAACAATTTTGGTAATGATCAGTTGTGACTGATGGTTATGAACTTTCATTAATTTTAGTAAAAAAAATTATACTAATATAACATAGTAACATACATGTGTGCTTGTTACGATCTTTATTCTTGTTGATTTATATAGGCTTTGTGACTGCATAAAATTGACCAATGTTTACTTGGGTTTCATACTCAAGGCTCAACAATACTCAAGCTATTGAGAGATACATTGTAAGTCTAATTGATTGATCGAGTGGGATATTTGGTAATGTTGTTGGTATGGAGAATAATCTCTGATTTGGTTTGAATTGTATTGAAAATTTGTATTGTACAAGAAATAGGGTTACACAAAGATGGTGTTTATATAGAACATCATATTACACACTAGCCCCTATACTATCTATTTCCTTCTTTCCGACACCCACTGGCAAATTTTTTTTATTGTAGACTAGCCCCTGTACAAAAAATTTATACTAAATATAAACCATCTGGTTTATATTTAACTAGGATATCACCCGCGAACTTCGCGGGTTGGACCATTTAAATTTTATCAAACACAACTGTATATACATTTTTAAAAGAGATATTGGATTTAAATAACCTGAACTTTCATCAATTGGTCGATAACACTCTCAACTTTCGATTTGTACCACACCACTCTCAACTTTTAACTTATTAGCTGATAACACTTCCAAACTAACCTAGTTTGCTGACATCAACTACCACGTCACCAAACCAGTGCCACGCTAGCTACCACATCATCAAAAAGCCAAGCTAGATGCCATGTTAGCTGCCACATCATCAAAAAAGCTAACTCAGACGCCACGTCAGCTGCCACATCATTAAATTTTTTTACTTAAAATGTCATGTCACCATACAAGTTCCATATATAAAAAAAAACTAACTGGGTTAGGATTTAGTTAGTTCGGAAGTGCTTTCGGCCAATATGTTGAAAGTTGGTAGTGGTGTGATACAAATATACGACATGTCACAAAGTAAATATATAATTAGCTATGTTTACAAAATGCGGCACCTGTTTACCTGATTTTTTCCATAACTTACTTTATAGAGTTTGGAATTTTGGTTTCTTTGATTGGTCTTGATTTTGATCCGTGAACAAAATAAAAAAGATTAGCACAACAGCATCAAGTTTAAGTAAAACCATTATATTGTCATAAAAAGGCAACATCATAATGGGCATTGAGTAAGTAAAACCATTGTACTGTCATAAAAATGCAACATCATACTGGGCATTGAGTAATGAACTATTAAATAATGGTATGTCTACTATGAAGAAGAACTGTTGAATTTAGGATATACTATACAGTTAGTAGTCAGAGGCATAGTTAAAGCCAACTTAGAGTATTAGAATCAAATAGGCCGAAGAAAAAACTTCGTCTTTATTTTTCTTTTGTAATACATAGGTTATCACCAATGAATACTCACGGATTCAGATATTTAAAATTTATTAAACACAACTTTATATATAATTTAAAAGACGAATAAAGTTTGAACAAAATCAAAAAATGTGTATGAATTTTATTTACAATCTCCTCTAATTATTTAACAAAAATTTTATCAGATTCATTGATCTCTGTACAATGATGGCAACTTTCGATCACTCAGAACTTAAAAAACTGAGCCGAAGTTAAATAAGTAATCTGATCCTTTATATGTGAAATTATAGATGTTGCCTTCTAACTCTAAATTATGTGAACTTTATAGCGTGCAACTAAACATAACAATCATTACCATCCTGCCAAATCTCACTATTGATTTGTAAGGTAATTTTATAAACTATTGGGACATTTCATGACTATGCAAAAGCTTAATATAAAGGGTGACCACCTTTGTTATTAATTGTATGTCATCAACAATATTTAATTGAATACACCCACCGGCAACCAACTGTCTTCTTTCCTTTTGGGAGAATGCACTTTTCCCACGTATTGTTTTTCATAAGAGCGTGCATCTCCGTTTCCATTGTTTTTTTCTAGTTCTTCTTACCTTGCGCTTCCTTTACGTAACCAGGTATTTGTTCGGAGTATAGTGAGGTGACAAATGCTTTCACACTGTTATATAAGTTCCCATTAACCATATTATAGTGAGTTACCTGTCGGAAAAAAGGAAATAGATAGTATAGGGGCTAGTGTGTAATATGGTGTTCTATATAAACACCATCTTTGTGTAACCCTATTTCTTGTACAATACAAATTTTCAATGCAATTCAAACCAAATCAGAGATTATTCTCCATACCAAACAACATGGTATCAGAGCAGA
Source organism: Helianthus tuberosus (assembly GCA_030545235.1). NCBI lineage: Eukaryota > Viridiplantae > Streptophyta > Magnoliopsida > Asterales > Asteraceae > Helianthus > Helianthus tuberosus. The sequence goes on along the minus strand of CM060420.1, from coordinate 19,814,901 downwards.
GTTTCTGATTCGTGAACCCTCTACAATCGATCTCAGCAAAAAACTCAAATCAAACCAGAAAACCCCAAAATCAAAACCAAAATCAACTCCAAAATCTGACATGATTCCACCGCCGCTGCAAGAAACCCTAGCCGCCGTCGTTCATCAGTTCCGGCGAATCGTCCTCCATCTTCATTCAATCAAACCTTAGACCTTGTTTCAGTTCCGACAAACTTTAGATTTTGTTTCAGTTCGTTCAATCTGCTTGTTTTCAGTTCGTTCAATCTGCTTGCTTTCGTTCTTGTTCTCTGAACCCTAATAGTACTGTTCGGCGAGTTATAGCGGTGGCGGTGATCGGGCGGAGACCTGGAGCGTGCGGAAAAATTAGGGTTAGGACTTTGGTGGAGGTAGAGGATAAAGTCTATGCAACAAGAAACCCTAATCGACCCTAGTAGCGGATTTAATCAGCCCGTTTTGTTGCAGCCCCAGCCTGTTTTTTTTTTGCAGTTCCTTTGTTAGCGAAAGTATTTTTGAAATAAAGCTAGCGGACTTGTTTAACCCGGAAGCTAGCGAATTTGTTCGGGCGGAATTATTCGGGGGTTAACTTAAATCTTGAACGCGAGTTCAAGTTGCCCCGCGTATTTGATAAATACGCCGGTAAGATAACGTCTGTCTCGGGCGTCGTTATTCTGGCAGATTTAAGTCGTCCAGCATATTTGTTCCCGACATAATTGATAAATCTTGAACGCGAGTTCAAGTGTCGAGCATATTTATTAAATACGTTGGTCTGCTGTCTTATCCGTTACGACAGCGTATTAAAAAAATGAAAAGCAATCATGAAAAAAATAGTTCTTGGATATTCGGCTCTGATACCATGTTGTTTGGTATGGAGAATAATCTCTGATTTGGTTTGAATTGTATTGAAAATTTGTATTGTACAAGAAATAGGGTTACACAAGGATGGTGTTTATATAGAACACCATATTACACACTAGCCCCTATACTATCTATTTCCTTCTTTCCGACAGGTAACTCACTAATACCGAATAAAAGGTCTGGGAATAATATGTAATTGTGACGTCAATTCAGTTCGATCACCGTCATCTTCACCAAATTGTAAAGTTTAATGAATAGTAGCTAAAGTGATAGAAATCTATTGTCTGTGCATTGAGAACCGGAGGCTCAACTCGACAGTTATAATAATCTATTTTCCAAAAATCGTCATTATAACTCCAATAGATCGTCGGTAAGTGTGAAATTGTGTAGACAATTATTGATTGACTGACAAAGAAAATTGATAATATGCGTAAACTCTTGAGCTTCATGCATAGCAGGATATAATAAAGTCGTCATATTATGCTTTCGTGCTAAGTGACAAACGACCACACTTGCAAATACAAACACAAACACAAAATGTTAGAAAATTTTGGAAATTTGTCTAAGTCACAATTCACCTGAAATACTTGTCTAAGTGAATTTGTTGCTAAATTCGCCCGTCTAGCCATTCACTTTTTCAAGTCCAAAAGTTTAACACCAACTCACAATCTGAACACATTCCTACATATAAACACTACCGATTTATACTTAGGACTCATTATATTATTATGACTTAGATTAAATTCCATCAAATTTTAACTCAAGTTGAATGAAACAAACACTTATTATGATGCTTAATGATGATTTGATGATAAAATGACATAATCCATGGATTAAAACCAATTAAATGCTTGAAATCAAGAAATTAGCAAAAATAAATCGCTTGAATAGCCAAATTCGGTTGACTTTGTTTGTTTGGTCAAATCTAGTCAATAATGCTATTTATAGAATTCTCAAAGCATCACGCTTCCATCTTAATTCGCTTAAATAACATTTTAGAAACTTATTTAAGTTAAAAATCACATTTTTATAAGAAAATATCCCAAGTTTCAAAAAATGTTATGTCTAGACATAGTAGTGGAAATTAAAATCTCTTGAGTTTCAGAAAGTTTATCTTAAAGACGTCTAAAATCTTTTAGTATTTTTACAACTTTTATTAAAACACTCCAAAAATATTCTTGTAATGTTTCAGAATTTTAACAAAATTAAAAATAAATACATATGTTTTTGTGATAATTATGTGCAAGAAGATTATATCAGGAATTTGATTAGACATGAACACACTTTGGTTCGTTAATTTAATATTTAGATAGCAATCTAAGACGATTACCCGTATTGTTGTTCACTTAAACTCAGACAATATATTTTACACACAATGCTTTGTGATATGATTAGGGCACCATTAAAAACTAACAGACCAATGGTTCCCACACTCATGAACATACTCCCGTATCAAGGTATGCGCAAGTTTTTCCTTATACAGACAATTGCGAGACTTTAAAACCCCAGGTATATGCCACCATATAGTTAAAGAGGTTAAAACCCGACATGGGGATATGCCATATAGGTATTTTTAAACTGAATTTTTTACCACAAAGGTATTTGATTCAACATAGATTGAACATATATACCACAAAGGCATTTAGCTCAGTAGAAAGGGAAATATGTCCAGGTTTCACAACTAAAGGATAAAACATAATGGTAACTCTAGGTATGTACCACTGTACAGTCAAAAGAGTACACATGATGTTCCAGACATCACACAATATGAAGACCTAGTGCCTTGGAATTTGGCAAACAAAATTACTCTATCATATGCCCATGAGGTTTTAATCCACTCGTTACGTAGTTCATTATGCTTTTACCGCTAGGAATGCTTTCATGTTGATTGTTGAGCCTACCTGTACATTGTATGATTATGATGAAACTACTATCACATTTCAGTTTTTAGTTTTCGTGTGGCATTTCTTCTTTTTTCGCTCCATAACATTTCATTTTCTAATATTTATCTCAAAAAAAGTAAATCTATTATGTTCTTTTGGAAATTTTATCAAAAGAAAATATTTTTGTTCTTTTTGAAAAATTTTCATAACCCATTTTTTAGAATTTTGTAGAAGTTTATCAAAACAAAAATAAACAAATACAAACTTCCATGTAAACACAATTTTTATTCGTGATTTTTCATTCTAATCAAATGCACCAAGTATTCAAAATGTATGCGATCAAAAGATTTTGTGAAAAGATCAGTGAAGTTTTCAAAAGTATCTTGGACCTAAAAAAGAACATATGATATTCAAAAGCCAAAACATGACCACTGATCAAGAAATAAACAGTAGATGAAGCATTGTCCTCCCAAAGATAGTAAATCGGCACACTTTTGGAAACATTTGTTGTGGGCGCTATTAACTAAGCCAACATGTTTTGTAAGTACCTCATGTACTTTTTCCAATTGTTATACCCGTTCAAAACAAATGTGTCTCTATGATCACCAAATTCGGACCTAAACAAGTTACAACATAAGTAAAACACACGATCCAATTTTATACTATACTCTAACCATTCCTTGTATTCCTTTCGATGATACCATTCTTCCTTAAATTTTCTCAACTCTTTACCTTGAAACGTTGATTGTGGGTATTGAATACCCGTTGGTTGACATGGTCCTCTTAGTAGGCATGCCCTTCTAACATCATCTCATTGATTCAAGTTGTATGATGCAATTGCCTTGCGATCATGAGGATCTGAGGGAAGATTATTCACATCAACAAAATCGGAAGATGATCCAATTTCAACCGCTTTCCACTTATTAAGAAATCACGCTATAACTTCCTTACTCATTGTGCCTATCACATACAAAATAAACAATGCTCTTCGAGGGTTCAACCATCTCCCAATATTCCTTAATTTTCAATTTAACGTTTTGAATTTCAACTTTTCAAACCTATACAAGAATCATATAATCAACTACAATCATATAATCAACAAACCCATCCTATAAAGACTAAAAAACCCAAAAATACATCAAAACACATAAAAATTTAAACCTTTTTTTAACACACACACACACATATATATATATATATATATATATATATATATTATCTCTTGAAAAAACCACATAAACCTCAAAATTACTAAAAATAAATCAAGCTACCTTTATAAAATTCAAGAGTCCGGTACTGTTGTTGACTTGTGGCCGGAATTTTCGCGATTCCGGCAAGATTGTGGGCTGATCGAACTGGCAGGTTGTTCTGTTGTTGTTCGCTGGCAGCAGAGGCAGTGGGCGTGAGGGATATGAATGGACGATCGATTGGGTAATTTGGGTTATGTTTTGTTTAATTGATTTACTTATTTGTGTTGGGCTTTAACATAGACTTATTACTTATACAATTGGGCTTGATGTTGATTTACTTATTTGGGTTTAATTGATTTACTTATTTGGGTTGGGCTTCAACTTGTTTACATAATTGGGTCGGGTTTAAATCCATGTTCACAATTTTTTTATATAAATTCCTAATAGTTTTTTCTAAGGGGTGCGGTCGGAATTTTTCAAAGGGTGCGATTGAGATTTTTCGTGTAAATTAACACTAAAATGGGGTACGGCCGCCCACCCACGGGCTAAGGTGGGTCTGCTCCGGAATGACAATGATTTAATGTCCCCAAGAATCTTCTCAATCCTGATAGGCGATTTAGAAAAGATGAAGTTATTTCTTACCCGTCATATGCCTCAACTGTTTTCTTAGATATATAAACTAACAATTCAACGATTATCATATCCTCTTACTACTAGTAAAAAAAAACAAGAAATGCAAGCATGCAGAACTTATTTATATAACTGAGGCTGAATGACGAGTGCAAATTATATATTTCCGAGAATCTTTAGCAATTAGATGGATATAACTAGCTTATCTCTTAAATCCAATCAATCGAATATTTGGTAAATCATTAGAAAAATAAAAAATAGAAGAGCAGATGAATAATTTACAATAAAAATCCGGTTACTAAACATTATTATTATTATTATTATTATTATTATTATTATTATGATTATTAGTATTATTATGATTATGATTATTATTAATATTATTATTATTATTGTTATTATTATTATTATTATTTATTATTATTATTATTATTATTACTATTATTATTATTACTATTATTATTATTATTATTATTATTATTATTATTTTTTGCAATCTATATTTTAAAATGACACGTGGGTAGGTGACAAGCAAGTTAAGGCATGTCGCCTATGAGGAACCTTATGTTTTGTAGCATCTTCCAATGGCATGTGGCCTATTAGATACGGCTTTCTTTCATGTCTCCTCATGATATATGCCCATACCCATTTGTATGATGCATCCATGATAACACTTGTATGTTGCACCTATAGTCTTGTATTATGATTGTAAGAGTTAAAAGGCTCACGTGAAAAAGAACCTTATCGTATAAAACGCATGAAATGCATGAAAAAGTAAAAAAAAATGTGGTGGTATTTTTGTAATTATTAGCTCATAGGATAATTATCAAAATTATTCTACAAATAATCTTGTAGGTTAATTTTGATATTGTAGGGTAATTTTGTAAAATGGTCTTGTATAGTAATTATTAAAATTACTCTACAAATGATCTTGTAGGGTAATTTTGTAAAATGGTCTTGTAGGGTAATTATCAAAATTACTCTACAAGTGTATTGAAATTACTTTGTAAGTTTATCAAACAACATACAATTTAAAATACTCTACATGATCATTTGTGTAGTGATTATAATACTCTACAAAATTACCCAGAAGACAATGTTATCTTACAAGATCAAAATTACCATAAAAGATCATTTGTAGAGCAATTATGATACTTTACCAAATTACTCTACAAGATCAAAATTACCATACAAAAACATTTTACAAAATTACCCTACAAGATCATTTGTAGAGTAATTTTGATAATTACTCTACGAGTAAATAATTACGAAAATATCACCGCATTTCTTTTTATCTTTTCACCCTATTCGTATGTTTTATATGATAAAGAGTATATGTATTATATACATTGTTTGGTTTTGTTTGATATGGTTATACTTTTGGTTGACAAGTTTTCGTTGCTTTTAGGACAATAAAAGATATAATTATTATATCGAAACAATACATTAAATATTCGGTGTATTTCATAAAGTTTTTTTTTTTTTTTTTCAAATGTATTTACACTATTATTGAGTATAGTCACTACTTATCTTTTGCATAAACGGTTTAGTTGAAAAGCTCATGAAAATATTATTTTCATGCATTTAAGCTCAAATACATTTAAATCGAGCATAGGTCATAGAAACTCACAAAAACATTTCAGGAGCATCTATCTCAACCATAAAATAGTAAAAAGGGAAAAATTTGAACACACAAGTATAAGTTGACATATGTTTCTAAGTATGTCACATGTGATCAATATATAAGGGAATTCTAAAAAGAAAATTAAACGTATAAGAGGAACTAGATTAAAAAAAATTCGTTCAGAAAATTTCGTGTATAAGAGGAACTAGATCAAAAAAATTTCGTTCAGAATATTTCGTATATCAATTTACCTAGAAACTTCGTTTTAGGGGGTGTTTGGCTTAGCTTTTTTTAAACTTTTTATATATGACTATTTGGAAAAGTTAATAAGTCACAATGGAGTGACTTGTTACTTTTCCCATCGCATACACTCTTAAATCCGAACACTATTTAACTTTTAAAAATGTCAGTAAGTTATAAATTGGCTAAAATAAGCAATCCCAAACAACCCCTTAGTTTCCTTGTATGTGCGGGAACAATCCTTATGAATTAAATTACAGTTTTAGTTGCTAAGTTGTATCAACTAGGATTGTGACCCGCCGTAGTGTGGCGGTGATTCTTTAGTTATAACTTAGTCGATCTACGACCCGCACGTTATGTTAAACCTGTCAAACAGGAAACAAATACACGATGTAAAAACGTTCACCCACACACGCACGCTGCGTCGTGTTAACTCGCAAAATTTAGAACGAAACGTAAAAACGTTAAACCAAAGACGCACATTGCGATGTGTTAAGTCACAAAATTTAGAAGCAAGCATAAAGCGAAAAATTTGCGGAAAATGAAAACTATAAATGACCAAAGTTGAAAGTAAAAAAAGTTGTGAGAATAGATGGCAAAAGATAAAAAGTTTTGGGGTAAAAGTAAAAAAACAAATAGTTTTGGGTTAAAAGTAATTTAAGAAATACTTTTGGGTGAAATGTAAAAAAAATCTTTTTTTTTTGAAAAATCCCCAAAGCCAAGGTTACAACAACCATATGCATAACCATTTTTTTTAAACCCACCAAAGCACACACCGCGTTGCGGCGGGGCGTAAAACGGTGTCAAATAGTAATAATGCACACAACCGTCATCGACCACCAACACTGAGTCGACCTAGGATCTGAGTGTTGCGACGAACCTGTGAAACATGAAAAAATAGAGGTAAAAACGTTGAACCACACATGCACATTACGCCGTGTTAACTTGCAAAATTTGAAACAAAACATAAAAAAGTTAAATCACAGTCGTACGTTGCGTCGTATTAACTCGAAAAATTTAGAACTATACGTAAAACGAAAATTTGCGAAATATATGAAAAGTATAAGTGACAAAAGTTTTGAAGTTAAATTGCAAATAATGAAAAGTTTTGGGTTAAAGTTAAAAAAACAAATTATATAGGGTTAAAATTGCAAAAGATAAAAACCTTTGAATTTGAATTAAAAGTAAAAAAATCAAGTTTTTTTTTATAGTAATAAAATTGCGCATCTTAACCCCGTAAAAGTGAGGTGTGACATATTTGTCTCGATGTGTTTTTGGAAGATTTAACATGACATGATCATAAATGCCACAAATATTAATCCAAAATAATAATTTAATGCAATTATTGCACATTATTTGTATCTATCATTGTGGGTGTTACTTGTCCTAATATAACATTATAGTTCAATATGAATTGAAAATTCAACCAAACCTTAGGTTAGGTTGGAGTCATATGTGGATACTTTGATTACAATACTGATTGTGCATCGAAAGACTAGACTAATTTATCAAAAAGACCATAATTACGTAATTACAGTCCCCAACTTTTGCAATTTCGTTCTCGATCGGATAGTCCCTGGCACGGATGGGGGTTTGCCCTTTTTGTCATTTCACACACTCTTAACTGAGAAAACTAACCGATGTTAGGCACAAGAAATATCCGGGAACGAAAATTAAAAAGTTGGGGACTATAGCTGTAATTTTAGAAATATAGATACTAAAGGTGAAAAATGGCAAACATGTACTATCCGGGCATTTAACTCTTTAAAATAAGAATAATGGTATTTGTTGTTTCCTACACATTGGTGACAAATACTACATTTTCGTCGGAAATATGTCACAACTTACGACAGATTTGTGACGGAATTATTAAATTTATTAAAAAATAAGCATTTTATCATTAATGCATAGGAAACTACATGATTGTCTCCTACGCCTTTGTGACAATTCTAATGAAAAATGAATTTTTTGTCACAAATGTGTAGGAAATATAATTATTTTATTATTAATAAACTAAATTTAGTATTATTTATAAATATATTCGTGTATATCCTTGTTATTACATGATTGTTTCCTACGCCTTTGTGACAAATCTAATGAAAAATAACTTTTTGTCGGAAATGTGTCACAGGTTGTGACACAATTCTGACGGAACGATTAAATCAACTAAGAAATAAACTGTTTGTCGGAAATGTGTCACAAGTTGTGACAGAATTCTGACGGAACGATTAAATCAGCTAAAAAATAAATATTTTGTCACAAATGTGTAGGAAATATAATAATTTTTAATTATTATACTAATTTTACTATTATATATAAATATAGAAGTGTATATCCTTGTATTTATTTTTAATAAAATTAAGTAATATGACTTAGTTGTCGGAAATGTGTCGCAACTTGTGACGCAGTTCCGACGGAATGTTTAATTAAACTAAAGAATAAATATTTTGTCACAAACTTGTAGGAAATGATTTAATAATCAACCTTTTGTAGATTATTTCTAACAGATCTGTGACGCAACTGTCAATTAATTAGGGTTTTTTTTATTTTTTGTCATTGTTGCGTCAAAAATTTGACATAGAATTTTGGAAAAAAAAATCATAGGAAATTTGTCACAATTGTGTTTGAATCTGTGACAAAAATAATTGTGTAGGAAATTTCCGTAGGAAATTATGCACTTTTCTAGTAGTGTACATGACAAATACTACATGTTGCTATATAATCAACATCATAGTCACGCATAAAAATAAAATAAAATTTTAAAATAGATAACAAAAAGCAGGCAACCCTACTACAGTCATAATCACAAGATATCAAGCCAACCACTGATGGTGTATAGACGACAAGTGTCATTTATATATGAGTCATTATCATAGTCAAGTCAGCATCAAAGCACTATGATAATTTTAGGGAGAGTGAAGAAACAATGGTTGAGGTTAGTTTATGGGTTGAGTCTCGTTAGATAGGGTTAATCCTTTCTTTTCTTAATTGATGGTTGAATCGTCTTTAATCTGTTACCTGCATAGTGAAACACACTGTGACTCGCAACAAGGAAAATGAGGTGGGGGTTGCTCCTTGTTATCACCTTCCGGCGTGAGAATAAGTATTTGCTTAGAAAGCAAGATAAATGATTAAGTAGTAAGTGTGTGTGAGCAGATTAGCATTACCTCAAACCTGGTTTGAAGTTGGTATTTATAGCCAAAGAGCGAAGGAGAGAGGCCAATGGGCCGCTTGATGGGCCTTCGGCCTAGCTGAAAACTTGCAGCTTTTCCATAGGCCTAGCAGGTGTGTAGGCTGTAGAAGTGTCAGGCGCACGGTGGAGGTGTCGCCATGTGTCCTGCTGTATCAGTCGCACGAAGGAACGACCGCCACGTTGCCTGCTGGGGTTGTCAGTCTATTCATCAGCTTTATGCAAGTGGGCAGGGTAGCCGCATATGGGACGGTCAGCTGATCGCTGTTGTCAGTGTCAAGGCATACTACTCACTGGTTGGTCATAAAAGTTAAAGTGACAGTTCCACTTGCATTATAATAAAATGATGCCCTTGCGGATGTGCCCTGAAGGCTTGCGCAAGACCGTAACATGTGTTGGGTAAGTTGTACATGTGCCGAACAACACATCCACACATTACTATGCACTTCCTTCGCCGACCCCGTGTGCGCCCACGCAGTAATGTGGCCTCAGAAGTTTGCATCATCCGATTTCATCCTCGCACGGGACTGTACATGGCAATGTGCGAAATGTAGTAACACGACAGTTGTAGAAGATGTGGATTCAGATGATAGTAACAACTACCATCTTTAGTAGCAATCACTGCATTATGTGTATGTTGTCTAAAACAGTCATTTTCATACACAAGAATCTAATCTAATCTTTATCCAAGTGGGAAAGCAAACCGCGTCTGCACACGCCCGCATGGACTGAGGCATGTTCCTTCTCAAGTGGGAAAGTATACCGGGTGATGGTCACTTGCACCTAAGCCGAGTGCAAGATCTGGGACCATACCCCTTCAATTCCCCCAGTCCAGTGTTGCTTCCATGCGCAAGTTGCAAGTGGGTGGAATGTTGGACTATGTTTGTAAATAAGTAATAAGTGCTCTTGCTTCATGTTTATTACTTGTCTTTTGTATGAAAAATGGGATTTGTTTCAAAGTAAAAAGACATCAGTTGTTATTGATACTGAAAATAACCTTGCGCCGGTCGGAGCAAGTGATGTTGAATCGCTATCCTGATTGTTGGTAGTTGCGGTGTTGTTTGCTTTGATAGCCCAAACGCACGATCGCCTTTGTTGTTGCTTTATGTTCAGCAACTGGTCGTTTGTTTGAGTTTTCTTTCTCTTTGATTAAATGGGATTAGGTTCAAAGTAAAAAGAAAATTGAAACTAGTTTTTCTTGATAGTGAAATCGCTTTGCGTCGGCCTGCGCAAGGGAATTTGGTGGAACCCGGGTGTTATGGTGTTGTGGTCCACCATCTTGATTGTTGGTCAAATGAGATTTGGTGTTGAACATAGACTATTTGGATCTTGTTGGTGAAAGATGAGAATGGCTAGTTCTCTCTATTAGAATTGCGTCAGCCGGCACAAGTGGTGTTGGAGAAATGGTGCAAGGTATATTGTTACTTGATGTGTACCACAGGTGAGAAGTTGGTTGGTGAAAAGGTGACGTGTCTGTGACTGGTGCACTTCCTGAGGCACTAAATGCAAGGTGCAGTAGGAAGTTTGTTCATCTATTGTCAGGTGCGTGGAAGACCACGAGCGCATGGTAACCGTCAGTGAACTATCGCTTGCCAGCTGGCGGATGCTGATTGGTGGCGAAGACGCATGTTCTGCACGTCATTTCCTTCGCATTAAATGCGAAGGGTATATATAGGAGAAGATACACTAGGGTTTCGTTTCACGCTTTTGAATTCCAACCGTTTCACTTTCATCTTCTTCTTCTCTCACTTTCCAGCAACTGGTCCTTGTTGTCCGGCGAGTTTTTCAGCCTTTTCTTTTTCAACCTCTCACACATTATTCACAATGTCTTCACCGACTTCATCCGGGGGTGAAAACCTAGAAAACGTCGACGCCGACTGTGTGTTGCCGGTTCTAAACTGGTCTAAAAAAGCCTTTCAGACGCTTTTGTTGAACTGTCGTATGCCGGCAGAATATGGTGCTCAATACCTTGGCAGAGGGTGAGACTGCTGCTGATGCCCCCTCCGGCTATGTGACTTTATTCGCCGACATCTTCCACGAGGGGAACTTTCGGCTGCCGTTGACGGTCTTATTGTTGATTTGCTTGAATACTACAGGATTCACATCTGCCAGTTGAGTCCAATTGGGATGGTTTGTGCTCGTCACTTCAAGTACTGTTTCTGGTCCCAAGGACTAGAGCTGACGATTGAGCACTTTCGTCGGTTTTAACAGTTGCAGGTTTGACTGGGTTTTTATTCTTTTTATGCCCGCAAGGGTGTAAAGAAGATACTTGAGGCGCCTCCTAAGGGTTTCCATCATTGGAAGTCCACGTTTTTCTACATCAAGGTGGCTATGGTTGTATATAGGTTGGAAATCCGAAGTGTGTACCAGCACATTCCAAAGGAGATGTTGGCCATCCCTGCATCGCAAGAATGGTATGAGGCGCTCCAAGCTCTCCCCTTGGTTGCTATAAGCAACACAGGGGTTAATTGTTCTCCGCATGATGATGCGATGGAAAGTGGGCAGCAGGCAGAAGCCAGTTTGTAGGGAGAATGGCCGAGATAAATTTGTTCGATTGCGTTCTTTTATAATATGTCTCCCTTACTAATTTGTGTTGTTTGTGGTTTTGCAGTTGTTGGGTTGTGGCGCATGTTTGCGTCGGAGAACGAGGTAAAGATTGGCGTAGAGCCCTATAATGATGGTGAGGAAGGATGGTATGAGACCGTCGCTATGAACTTCTACTTCCCGAAAGGCCTGCACTGCAGACGATACTTCCGGCAGGGCCGGTATGTGGTGTTATTGTTTGTTTCAACTCTAAGTCGTGCACAAGTGTGGTTCCTGCGGGGTAAAGAGTTGATGTGAATATCCCAGTGACACTTGAATTTTATTGTTGTTGTAGGTCCTCTTGCTGCATTGGGAACTCACCCCGCAACTGCGGGGGATTGTAAGGCGCAAAAAGCTAAGCGCCAAGAGAAGCCTGCTACTCTTGTGACAAAGCAGACTAGCACAGGTATCTTCTGCCCCAGGAAAACTCAACCTGAAGATAATGTTTTAGTCTCTGATACTCTTGAGTGGTTGGATATTATAAGGGCTACACTGGGCACTGGTGGTGCCGGGGCGAGTACCGGGCCCCTGATTAGGAAGAAGAGGAAGGCCGAGGGCACGCCGTCGAAGAAGCCTACTCTTCGTCATTAAAAGAGGACAAGACTAGATGTGCACGGGGCGCAACCGTCTTCGAGGTAAGTTCATATCTTTTGAGAATTGGCTTCTGAATGTTGAACTTTCTTGAAGTGTTTTCTTTTTCTTTGTTGTAATTGCTACAACCGCACCTCCACCCCCTCCGTTTCCTCCACCGAGCATGCCTGCTGGTGATGTGAGGAGGGTTAAAGAGCCTGAACATACTGTTCAGGTTGAAAATGTTGAAGAGACTGCGACTACGTGCGAGGCAGGAGTTTCTGTTACTGAACCGCTGGGTGAGACCACGATTTATGATGATATTATGGATGCTTCCAATACTGTCATTGACCCCACTATCAACCGGGGGTCAAGTGAAGGTGGTGGGGCGCATGCGCAAACGTCCTTCCATTTTGAGTACGCATCCAGCTCTGGTGCGGGTGGAGGTGGTGATCCAAATCAACCCCCAATCCAGCCCAATGAAACCCCGCTAGAGTACTACTTCCACACGTATAATGAAGTGCGTGGTTAGGCCATCCATTCCACCCCATGGAATATAAGACAAGGGGATGTGATGACTGATTCTTCCCTCTATAAGGAATTTTTGAAGGGTGCTTTCACACCCGTGGAGGTGGAACACTTAAGGGTATCGGGGCACATGAATTTATAAAGGCAGCACGCCCTTTACCTGGTAGGTGTTGCGGCCACGAGGAATGTGATCTTCCACGATTGGTACTCCCTGGCGCAAAAAGATGATGAGTACAATCGCTTTAAGACTGAAGCTGCTGCCACCATGGAGAATATTAGAGCAGCTCAGGAATGGCTGGCTAAGGAGAAAGCCGATTTTGAGGCGTATAAGAGGACCGAGGAGTGGAGTGTTGTCGCCACCAACAAACAGGTTTGGTCCTTAACCAAACTCTTATCACAGGAGTGCGTGCTCTGGAACGAAGCTTGCACACGTAATAATGATAAATTTTACCGTCTTCGCTAGGAAATCGTAAACCTGAAGGTGGTGAATGCCGGTCTTTAGAAAAGAGAAGCCGCTGCGGTTGCGGCAATGGAGGAAGTCATCATTGCGCGCACTACTTCTGTTAAGGCAATGGAGGAAGCCAACCTTGCACGTAATGGAATAGAGGTATGTAATATACCTTATCTTTCTTTGTTGTAGTAACTTGAAGGTTCCTTCTCATGTTGAATCTTGTTTTTAAACAGGAGAGGGCGCGTAAGGACCTGCAAGCCAAGGTTGTCGCTTTGGCAGAGGTTAATCGGTGCTTAGTGGAGGCCAAAGCGTGGGCAGATGTTGAAGGTGCCCATGCAACTAAAGTTAAAGAAGACCATCAGCGGGTGCTTGCTCAGCATACTGAGGCTGCTGCTCAGCTTGATGCAAAGGCACTGAATGCCAACCTTGATGCCGATCTCCAATGGATGCGGGACTACAGTGCCATTTATGTAAGTGCTTTCTCAGCTTGCCTTTTTATTCCGGCTCTTATATTGAATATATCTCTGTAATCACTTGTGCAGATTTCGAATGCAATATTGGACGCGCCGGAGGCAAGTGCTGCGGTTGCAGCTGTCAGGGCTAAGGCGCGTGATATAGGATACAAGGCCAGCTATACTGAGTATTTAACTCATGTAAACGCCGCGTCAGATAAGAAATTCACTGATGAGCAGTGACCCGGGCTTGAGTTTGATACCGAGGGCGAACTGAAAGCTACTTCTGACGCCTACGACACATTGGTTCTCCCCATACTTGCTCAGGTCAAAGAGTGCTTAGCAGCAGACGACTATGTCGACCGCCTGCGAGACTTGTTCGAGCCTGAAGAAAATGCTGAAAGGGAGCCCGAAGGCGAATGTCTAGGGTGATTCAGGCCTGCACGCCTTGTAGTTTTTTGTTTTTAACTTGTTTAGTTTTTATCTATGTAACTAAAACAAGTTTCCCCTTGCGCCGCCAACTGGGGCGCAAGTGTAATGAATATATAATTTTTTTGATTTAAAGCATTTGAGTAAAATGTATTTACTGCTTTGCCTTGTTTAAGCACGAGTGAATCGAAACTCCTCTATTATTTAGGCAACTGTGAGGCGCAAGTAAATAATAGGTTAGTGTACTGTGCGATCACTGCTGAGGCGCATGTAAGTAGGAAATTAATATATCTCTTTTCTCAAAGGTCAAAGGAAATGTTTAACTTCAATCTTCGATTTGGCCATTGTAAGGCGCAAGATTGCAAGGAAAATAGTTATTCATTGTCCATTGTATGGTGCAAGTAAATAAATTTAAGTGTTAGGCCGATTAACGGAACAAAATAAGAAGTTAACATATTGCATGGCCCTAGAAAGGCGCATGGAAATTTTTTAAACTTACGTAGAACTATATTTCAATGTTTGCATGTGTTAACCAGTTTGTGTAGGTATTGCGAATGAAGATTAGCCAATCTGTTTTAGTGAATACGTGAAAGTGGTACATGCATTTGTAATATAGTTATATAGGTTTGAGGATATAAATAATGAAATTGTAAAAACTATTGTATATTGATCAACGTGTGGCGCAAGGCCAATTAATTGTAATACAAAAAGGAAACAAATTACAATCTTAAATATAACAGCGTCTAAGCTGTTGCGCATTCTAGGTCCTTGGGATAATGTCACCGCCCAACATTTGTAGCTTATACGCGCCCTTGCGCCCAAGACCTCATGTATAAGGTAGGGTCCTTCCCATTTGGGAGTAAGTTTGCCTGGGCGCTCTGCGTTAGAGGCTTCATTATCCCGATAGATGTATTCTCCTGGGTTGAACGTTCAGATTCGCACGTGCGCATTGTAGTATTTTTCTAGCTTAGACTTGTATTTAGCTTCGTTAATAGCGACGATCTCGCGCCTTTCTTCTAAGAGGTCCAAGTCTAGTCTACACTCCCTGTTGTTGTCAATGTTATTGACAGCCAACATTCTTGGTGAAGGGATGCCTGTTTCGGTGGGGATTGACGTGATGTCGTGGTCACAATCAAATTTAATCCAATTACTACTAATAGCTAGCGATAAGTGGGTATCGAACACAGGGAGTTTGTGGAATATGTGTTATTCAAAGGTGTATCTAAGTTAACCACAATAAGCTAATTGCAAGAAAAGTAAATTCAAGGAGTTTGATTTTTGGATTTTAAAACTAAGATTTCTAATTAAATTGCGAATTAAAAGTTTGGTTTGTAAACAGTTGAGGAACAAATGACCATCCTAAGTCTCCAGTTTACTTTGACATTCATGTTAAAATTCACTAGAAAGAACCACATAGACATGGTTCGTGTGTTGTTACTTGTTCTGATGAAAGGGAACTAAGTACTCGGATTAGAAGTATGTGAGGTTGTTACCCGATGACCAATTAATCAATACCCAATCCTAATCCCGCCCATGATATCTCGATTGCCAACGGCACCAAGAATGTATGGTTTAGACTAAGATTAACATACAAATTAACAATTTACGAACAAGCAAACAACACACCATAATAAACAAACAAAAGTTGCAAGTCTATTATTCTAGAAATAAGAATCAAAACACAAATGCCTTAGACAAACCTTCAACCTAGGATGATCACCATATGTTTAGCCACTCATGACTTGGACAATCATCATCACATACATATCAATATTCATAGGAATTTAAATCACTAACAAGATGTTTAGAAATTGTTTCAAGCTCTGAAGAACACCAAAAATTCGCCTCTAGACTGCTGGTAACCGAATGGGATTGATTGGATTTGAAGAGACATCATAAAAAGTCATTAAAATGGGCAGTTACAAGTTTCACGCAGCACGTCGCCGTAACCTACGGCCCCGCCGTAGGCTACAGTGGCAATCAAAACACTACGACACCCTTAAACTGGGCTACGGCAGACCAGAAAACATAGTGAGTGCCATAACCTACGGCCAGAGCCATAGGCTATGGCGGCGCCAGGTTTTGTTTTCTTGTTTTCTTCATAACATTCTCGTTTCCACTCCGTTTTCTTCGCCGTTTCCGCCTACGTTTTCGTAATTTCGTCCTCTATCATGTTATCTTCTTAATTCTTCAATTCCAAAATTTTATTTTTTTCATTTATTCTCCGTATTTCAATCTCAAATCCAGTCGCGTCTATTCGAAGCTTTATTTCCACATTTTTAAGCCCCAAATGTACCTGAAACACAAGCAACCGTAGTTATCTAATTCAAGATAAATACATGGATAAATGCGGGATTAAATTATACTTTATAACCATTAAGGGTTGTCCTATGGACTACCCGTCAGGGATCACCGCTTCAGAGCCATAGACTAGGCTGAAGGGTGTCTCACCATTGCTTGTCTTAGGCATCGTCCTTTGTACTCATAGGTTGCTTGCGAGTTCATCGACCCAACCTCTACTTGCTATTCCCAAACTTGCTTTAATTCCTTCGACTAAACTTTTGTTGATACTCTCTACGTGGTCATTCCTTTGAGGATGCGCTACGGAAGAGAAGACGTGTTCGATATTTAGTTCTTTAGCCAGTTTTGAAGATTTTCGGAGGCAAAGTTGGTGCCATTGTCGGTTACGATGCATATGGGTAAACCGAAACGGCAGATGATGTGTTCCCATATAAACTTCGGCACTATCATAGTCATGGTAGATGCTAAGGGTTTTGCTCAACCCACTTTGTGAAGTAATCCACTGCCACTATGATAATTTTGACCGCGCCTGGTGCGTCGGGAAAAGGTCCCACCATGTCGATATCCCATTTTTGGAATGGCCATGTGGTGGTCACTGGGACTAAGTTATTCTTTTGATACAAGGTCTTAGGTGCATGTCGTTGACATTTTAGGCACTTGCACAAGATTTTAACCACATCTAGGTACATGTCAGGCCGGTAGTACCCAACATTCATGATTTTGGCCACCACCATGTGTGGTCCTGCGTGGATGCCACATAGGCCTTCATGTATTTCGCGAACTATGTATGTGGCATCTTGAGGATCCACGCATCGGAGGAGTGGTTCCACGTATGATTTACGATATAAGATATCATCTACCATTTGGTATTGGCACGCCTTGTGTTACAACTTGCGTGCTTCCGCTTTGTTTTCCGGGAGTATACCTGTTTGTAGGTATCTTATGATGGGAATCATCCAAGATGGTGACCCCAACTCAATCACATTGACTTGGCGCAAGGGTACTGAAAGATTTTTGAGAACTTTAATACGCACGTCCTTGGCCAAGTGTTGAAAACGTGTAGATGCTAATTTGGAAAGTGCATCTGCTGGTATGTTCTAACCCCTGTTGATATGAACGATTTTGAAGGAGTGGAATTTGGATATTAGTTGCTTGGCTTGCTCTAGATAGAGGACGATAATGTCTCCTTTTGCATCATATTCACCACTTATCTGCCCAGTTACAAACAGAGAATCGACGTGCGCTTCCAGATTTTGCACGCCGAGCTTAATTCTTAACCCAGCAAGAAATGCTTCGTACTCAGCCTCATTTTTTGTGCTTTTGAATTCGAGGCGTGGGATACATGAATTCTTGGTTGTCTTGGATAACTAGGTAGAGGCCTGCACCTGCGTCATCTTCATTGGACGCACCATCTGTGTATAGTGCCCAAATTTCAGTTGACGGTGCGAGGGGCCAGAGATTTGCTCTTCTTCGCATTCTCTGATGCGATTCGATGGCACTTTAATGGCGAAATCTGCTAACCCTTGCCCTTTGATAGTTGGTCTTTGTCACACCCCAACCGATGGCGGAATCATCTGGATGTGGCATGATGCGAATAGGTTGCTCGAGAGAATCCATAATGACTAATTGTGACAATATTTAATAAGGTTCAATTTCCCAAACAATCAAACAAATATTCTCACAAAAGCGAAACGAAATTCAGTAGTTTCTCAAGCAACAAAAACAAGACTTAACAAAACTTGCAGTTAAAATTTAGGGGAGTTTCTAGAAATCCTAAACCATTCCAGCAGTAATCCATCAACCTGTCACATACGTTAAAATAAAAGTCAATACAATAATGTAAAGGTGAGTACACAAGTTTGCATAAGTATATTAACAAAGAGTTTACGCATAACCAGCATGTAACACGTAAAGGGCGAATCAAGTAAGCTATCGATAATGATACAAGCTAACCAACATGACTGCGAGGTAGAGTATGTGTGATACGTGTTCACCGTAGTGAGCACGCACGTAAGAAAACCTTAATAACCCTTGAGTAAATAGGTGTTGAGTCCAAAATATAGTACTATCATTGCTAAGGGTGGTAGGGCAAGTCACTACTGTGTAAACATAGGAAACAACCATTCAACTATTCACGTATAACATGCAAGAGCGGTTAGCCTTTTAAAAGAGTTTAAGCGTTTGTGTGCGTCGTGTTTTGATAGAGAACGTATGTAACACCCAAAAGTGCGTTAAGCGAAAAAGGGTTCGAGATACTCACAGTGCGTGCTTAACAACTAAAACACAGCCTGAGAAGGAGTGGAGGGAGCGTCGGATCAGCCTGCGTACGGGAACAGAAGTGCATAAGTCTTCCAAAGTGCTAAAATGGTTGAGTCGGAGTGTCATGTGGGAAAACAGAACCTTCGTAGGAATGGCCACTTCGTACGAAGGCAGTGCCTTCGTACGAAGACGGTGCCTTCGTGCACGATGCTTTTTTCCGTGTCCAAAATCGAGTGTTCTTTGTGTCTTTCTTTGGGAAATCGAGTGTGCATCCCTCCAGCCTTAAGCTACTGATTAAACTTAGAGCCGAAGAGGTCTTTTGAGCGATTTAGTCACATGCAGGAACATGGGTTGGGTTGTACGAAGGGTGTAACAACCCGCTTTTTGGAAAGTCAAAGTCCAAGTCAAAGGAAGAAAAGATTGCTAATTGCGATCTGTCACTCCTTGCTTAACTAGCAAATCGTACTTTTGACTTGTAATCGAATCTTTTTACTTAATCGCTTTAGTTGTATTATGTGGAGTATCTATTAATAATCGAGGTTTAATCGCTATTTAATCGCATGTTTAATCGCTAATCGACTTATCGCTATCGCAATCGCAACTCGAATTATGGATATTGTTTTACGTGTGTGTGCTATTTATGTGTTACTTGTGCATGTTATGTTTATATTGAGGTGTTAATCACAATCGCAATCGCAAATTCTATCGCATCGCAATCTAATCGCAAACGCTAAACGCAAGTTATTTATAGTGATGGTATGTTAGATATAGTAGTTAAGTTATTTGTGTGACTATTGGGTAATACTATCGCATCGCTCAATCGAACCGCATCGCAACGCTCAACACGCGAATCGAAACGACAAAACTCAACATGCCGGACACCTGGATCGAGTGGCCAACCGATCAAGTGGCCATCCGATCGGATTGCCATCAGATCAGATTGCCATCCGATTGGTGACTAATCCAACACTTCAGCACTTTCCTCTTTTGGAAACCCTATAAATACCCTCCTGTCACATCATTTGTGACGTGACAGCTCCTCACTCGACCAGCCACACTCAAGCTCTCTTTCCTCTCTATTTCTCGCGATTCTTGTAAGTTTTCAACCTAAATCTTGTACTTATATGATCTACACGCACTCTTTCATCTTTTTCACCTTTAAATATTAACTTTTAACCATGAAATCACCGGATTTGAGGTGTTCTAGGGTGATGTCATCATGGAGTTATTATGAGCTTCAAGGTTTGGCTTCATTCCACCAAGAACAACTCAGATCGGAAGGATTTCCACATGATTTCACAACAATCTTGCATAGATCTAAACATTTTTAGAGTGGAAAGGATTGAAAGATGGTTTTCTAACTTTCTTTCAACTCTTTTACACTCAATGCACTCAAACCGGTAGAACCGGAGCTCGTTCTGCTCTTCTACTCTTTCTTAGTGATGAGTTGGCTCAAGATCTGGTTACTACCAGGGAGACAACCGATTTCGGGTTAAACAAGAACAACCGTTACGAACCAGTAAACTGGTCGGATTTGGGTGATTCTTGTTCGATCGGACGACTTGGGACTTGGCGAGGTTCTGTTGTTTAATACGTTGTCAAACGTCTCGAACAAACGCAAACTTTCAAAATAACCAAGTTCAAGATGATCAGATGTGTTGGGGGGGATTGCAGTCCGATCGGATTGTCATCCGATCGAACTGCAATCCGATCGGATTGCACTTGAGCTTCCAAACACTTAATCATTTCCCAGTTTTCAAAGGACTGAACGTCGAATGGATTGCCGTCCGATCGGATTGCCATCCGATCGAACGACCATCCTATCATGTGACATTTGGAACTTTGGTACTTGATCATTCTCAAAGGGCTACCGTTTCCAACGGATTGCTATCCGATCGGATTGCCATCCGATCGAGTAACCATCCTGCTGTGAACTTGTTCTCACTAAGTGTCCTACCAATCGGATCGCTATTCGATCGAACTGCTGTTCGATCGATCGACCTGAAGGGTAAAGATACTTCTCTATTATCAAAATGATACAACGAAAACTTCAAGCCAACATATATAAACACATCCTTACCAAACGAATGTCAATCCGATCGAATGGTCATCCGATCAGATGACCATCCTAATGGATTAACATCCGATCGGATGGCCATCCGATCAGATTGCCATCCGATCAGATTGCCATCCTATCGGATTACCATTCAACACTTGGTTACTTTTCACCGTTTTACGCACCGCTCTTTGCTTATGCTATCGTTAACAGTTCAGGCTAATCACTCTAGCGCTCCCTTCAATCCATTGACATCGCTGTGAGTATACTCGATCCCTTTTTGCTTTATGCACTTTTGGGTGTTACATACGTTACATATTCTAAGTCACAATCGAACACACAACGCAAACACTATTGATACACTGACCGATATTGCATGTTACTTGTTACTTGATTAATGCTTGTATGTTATGTTAACACAGTGATTGTTGCCTGGCGCCTTAGCAACGATAGTACTATTTGTTTGGACTCAGCACCTGTCTTGGACAGGGGTTGTTAAGGTTACCTCTCACATGTCACGGTGGTGATATGTGTTGCGCATTCTACAACTCGCAGTCTAGTCTGTGCATATTTCATTGTCGATAACCTACTAGCTTCGCATTATACATGTTACATGCTGTTAGTGCATTAAGTGTCTATCGCCTCCGTCAATCAAAATCGTAGTAGAAACCGAAGAATGCAAGACTTGATGATGTTACTAGTTAGTAAAGGCAAGGTGGCAATTTTGTAAATAATGAGATTTCTCATTATAATCTTGTGCCTATAAATAGGAGCTTTATGTCATCATTTAGAAGACTTTGCTCATTTGGAGATTTAGAAGATTAGATTTTAGAGAGAGAAAGTCTAGAGAGAGAAAGTCTCTCCATGTGATTCTCGGCTATTGTACACGACATATTATTCTATAGAATCACGTCATTTGTACGTTCTTGTGTGTTCGGTCATGTACGTTCATGGATTCCGCACGTCGAACGTTCGTTACGCAATCGTACGGTGTCAAAACCGATCCTACAAGTGGTATCAGAGCAGGAGCTCGATTGCGCTGATCAAACACATAGATTCGTACCAGATTACATCGATTTCAGATCTAAATTTCATAGATTTTTTCATCTTTTTCATTCTTATCACATTTTTTTTCTGAAAAACATAAATTGAACGGGTTTTTACGGTCCAAATCAGATGATTTTTTGATATGATGTGCGAAAACACTTGATTTACAACCCTACCAAATTTCAGATTCAAACTCCTAGTCATTTAGGAGAAATTCAAGTTTTTAGGTCCGATTTTGTTTGAAACAGCAAGGTTTCGCTTGAGATATCTGTTGCTTTCGCTTGAAAAGTTAGGCTTTCGCTTGAGATATTGGTTGGTTTCGCTTGAAAACGTACATATATTTCGGTTTCGCTTGAAAAGTGTGTTATTTTGAAGCGAAAAGGTTCTGTTCGCTTGAAAAAGATCTTTGTTTGCTTGAGTAGTTGACAGCAATTTCAAGCGAAAGGGTATGTTTGTTTGAACATGTGATCTGATTAAATGTGCGTGTGAAACTGTGTTGTGATTATCGAGCAGGTATTATTGAGAATCTGTGTAAAGGATTGCATGTGATAAAAACGGTACAATCAGACTCATCAACATCATCGGTTCATGTGTTAAAAATGTGCATCTCACATATCAAGATACAATGAAATGAGTTAAACATTTAATGTTGTCGGCCACTTAATAAAATTGTGGTTATCAAAAATTGATTGTGGATAATTTGAAGTTCTTGGTCCAATTACATTGAATTGATACATGTGCATTTGATTAAAACAAATCAGTGTTTGTTGGTCATCATTAATTGGGTTTTTAAAATCAAATTGTGATTCATATCGGTTAGATTTGTTTTTGAATCCATTAAATCAAGTGTAAAAGTTGAGAGGCCCAATCAGATCATTTGAACCAATTATTAGTTGTTATTGTACAGATTATAAATCTTGTCTTGATACAAGTGATTTCGAGGTAATTCAAGGACATAAAATCATGGCAAAAAATGACGAACCTATTCCTTGGAAAGACGATAGAACTGAAGAGCAGAAATATCAATATAGAAAAATGATTGCTGAAAACAAAATTATTAGAATTTCTCGTATCTTTCTGGAAGCAAGGAGAGCAAATAGATGGGATCCGGACAGAGAGTGTTATCTTGACCCATATGGAAATATTGCAATTGATGACAAAACGCTTGATATCAAAGCCATAATCAAGGAGTACAAAGAAGAGGATGATTATTGGCAAAAGAAATGGTGGGGAGATGAAGAAGAGAAAAAGAAAAAAGAAAGAGTTAATAAATGAAATAGAAAGAAACTCAGAAAATATAAGTTTGGTTGAGTTTCTTGAATTAATCAACAGGATTAGAGAAGGAATGACAAAGAATGAAGAATCAAAGAAGGATGAAACTTCAAAAAGTGAAGTTGTGTGCTCAAAATGCGAAAAATCCGAAGCAGAAAATGTCAATCTCTTGAAAGATATGGAGAATTTGACATTGGAAAACAAAGCTTTGAAAGACGAGAAGAAAGCTGATGATGAACAGATTTTGGATTTGCGCTTGAACTGCGAAAAACTAAAATCTGAAAATGACAAACTTTTGAAGAATGTTGAGAGTTTGTCATTAGAAAATAAAAATTTGAAAGAAAAAGAAAATGTTTTTGAAAATGAAAAATTAAAGATTGAAAAAGATTTTCAAAGTCAAATGAAGGTTTTAGAAGATGAAAAATCTGTTATTTTTAAAAATAATCTTGAGAAACAGATTGAAATAAATTCTCATCTTCAGAAAATCATTCGACTTGAAAATGAAGCTGAAATTGCTCGAAACAAAATTGATGAGCTTGAGAATAAATTGAAAAGTTTTGTGACTTCTGCATCATATGTTTGTCCAAAACCGATCAATTCTGTTCCAATAAGTGACAATGTCACAAATTTTGACAAAGTCAAAATTGAAGATTGCGATGACAAAGCTGATGATGAAATAGAAAAAGAAAAGAAAAGAAAAATATTTTTAGAATTACAAGAAAAATTTCAAAATACTGTTTTGCAGTCTACTGAAATAGGTGAATGCTCTAAGCAAAAACCTGTTAAGAAGATTGTAGAACAGAAACAAAAAGTTAAAAATTTGAAAAATTTTCAAAATGAAAATAAAAGCTCATCAGTTCAGTCATCCAATCATTATGAAAAATTACAAAAATTTAAAAATCAAAACTAAAAAATAGTTGGTAATCAGTGGTGCAGGTTTGACCACAGTTCTCAAAAGCCAAATCCAGCTTACAAGAGAAGATGGGATGAAGATTCTTCAAGGACAAATCATTACAATGATAGAAGACAAAGACATGGTGATTACCACAAGGCAAATCAATGCTTTGATCTAAGTGTGTGGTATGAAGAAGGTATGTGGTATGAAAGTAGTGAAAGGTATGATAACAGAGTGTGTTACACTTGTGGATTTCAAGGACACATTGCTGTTAACTGCCAAAGTCAGAGATTCGAAACAAGAAGGTGCTATGAATGCCACATCAGAGGACATATTGCAAGATATTGCCCAAGGAGATCAATGGGAAGATCGAGGGTTGAATCTCAGAAAATGGCAAAGAAATCAGTCAGTGTCAAGCCCAAAGAACAGAAAGTTCAAGAACAGAAAGTTCACGAACCAAAAGTGAAGCTTTCACAGGGGCAGAAAGACAGACTGAGGAAGAAGAGAAAGAAGGCAAGAGTATCTGGAGAAGATTTTGTCTTCGGGTTCACCGGACAGATTGAATAAGAGTTCTGATGAATCAACTAACTCGATTGCAAAGTCAAGCAAGATGAATTCATCGGATACAAATCTGAGGACGAAAGAAGAAAAGAAGAAGAAGAAAATGGTCGGCGATGAATCTGATGTCTCAAAGTCAGACAAGCCACCATCAGGCAATGAATCTGACAGGTCAAAGTCAGACAAGCCATGTGCAGGCAATGATTCTGGTTCGTCAAAGCCAGAAGAGCCTGTTGTTGAGGTAAAATATGAGAATTCAGGTTTAACAATGGATGATGCAAATTTTCCATCATTGTTGAACAAGAATTCAAAATCATCCAAGGCTGGTCAGGCTTGGGTGAATCTTTTCAAATAGAAAAACCTGACTTGCCAGAACTCCCAGGTTGGTAAGTGTGGAGTAGGAATCGGCATCTTTCTTGGGAAATTCACAGGTTGGTAACTGTGATATTTCGAATCACAAAAGACTAATCAATGACATTAAGTTGTACTTGATTTATCTTTTCGATAAGTGGATAAAGGTAAACAATGTGATGAAAGCCCGAGTTTGTGAAAAGTCAAACAAAACTAATTTTCTGGAAAAACCATTTGAATAAAACAAACTTAAGTGTTTTGAAATCATAATGGGAAAATAGTTTGTTGAATGGGGGAGTTCTGATTGTTAAGCCGAGTGAATGGCGAATTGAAGCGATTTGATATCAGTTTGTCACGTTTCTTGTATAGTTTGTTTTCAAATTTTCCTTGAAAATCAAAATTGAAACATATTTTGATTTTAGGGGGAGAAAATTTTTGAAAAAAAATAGAAAATTTGAAAATGAGTTTTGTTGTGAAAAAGAGGAAATGATAGTATATCAGTGGACTATCATAGCATGCTAAAGAAATGAAATGTCAAATGTGATAAACGATCTCACTAAAGATGTGACGGTAGGCTCAGCTAGACTAGTAGATTTGCGATAACGATACAAACTTAAATGAAAAATCCTAGTTCTAGTCGGAAACATGGTTGAAAGCATAGTACTTAGTTTTGTCCTTCTTGACTGTGTACCTACTCAGTAATCGCTGAATGTCGAAAGACATAAAAACCGGTCAGTTTGTGAACTTTCACAACTTGCTGAAAAGTCACTGTGATTTTGTGCATTTCATTTTGTTTTATTTCTTTATTTTGTTTAAGCATCGGACATCCTCTGCGTATACGTGAGTATCGACCTGGATGTTGTTGCCTAAACGTTCTGCTTTATTTTCTTTGGTGTTTCGTTTAAGCTTTGGATCACCTCTGCGTATACGGGAGTATCGACCTGGTTGTTAAAGCCTAAACAACTTCAACTTGTTTTATTTTCTTATTTTGTTTAAACATTGGACTTTCTCTGCGTATACGGAAGTATCGACCTGATTGTTAATGTTTAAACATTCTGCTTTGTTTTCGCACATATCACAGTTGATGAAAGTTTAAAGGCATTACTTGAGTTAGTGTATTACATGATGAGGGGATATGCTGAGATCGTGGGGTCCATAAGAATTTAGTGCAAAATTAATACACCTTAAAGTATCGGTAAGCATGTCGAAAGTTTTTAGATTGAGCTTAAGAGGACAAACATATCGTCAATCTACGTGAATCGTTTAAAACTTAAAATGTCAAAAGCTTAACGGTGCTAGTGATTTGTCTCATGAACTGATATGATCCTCTTACACAAACTCACAAAAATATTGTTTGTATATATTTCTTTACTGCATTTCTTTAAAATCAAAAATCCAAACATATTGTGTTTTAGCATAAAGTTTTGAAAAATACAAAAAGATTTTCGACAACTGATGTTGAAGAGCTGATATTCGAAATTCCAAGTGCTAAACATGATGAATTGGGTTGGGAGTATATGTTGAAAATTTTGAATGTCATATACAAATGTTTTGAAAGATTGTGTGTTTAGTTAATCAAGGTCATTCGTTTGAACTTGATGTAACTATACAGATTGATGAATTTATGATTTCTACCAGTAAGTTTCTTAAATCTAACTGTTATAAATTTGTGAAACTTATGTTGAGGTAGTGGATGTGTAGGTTAACCAGGTTTCAAATCCTGAGCAGATGCAGAACAAAGCCAGGAATTGATCCTGAACTTGTGAACCGATGAAAGCCAGACTACGATCCCGATAGCTGAGTCTAAGGGGGAGTCTGAAGACGAGCTCAACGCAAGAAGAAGCGTGGATTCAAAGAGCCATATATCTATCTTGGAGGAGCTTGTATTCGGAAAGGCAGGTGACGATCCCAAAAGCACGGAAGCTTGACGAAAGGGGGAGCCTGAAGAAAGAGTCTACCGAGAGGGGGAGCAACGGAAGCTCGTAGACAGATCCACGAGGATTCTGTTCAAGATAGAGAAAGACAGGACGCTACGAGATTGACTACGGCAATATCCAAGGGGGAGTCTGTTAGTGCATTAAGTGTCTATCGCCTCCGTCAATCAAAATCGTAGTAGAAACCGAAGAATGCAAGACTTGATGATGTTACTAGTTAGTAAAGGCAAGGTGGCAATTTTGTAAATAATGAGATTTCTCATTATAACCTTGTGCCTATAAATAGGAGCTTTATGTCATCATTTAGAAGACTTTGCTCATTTGGAGATTTAGAAGATTAGATTTTAGAGAGAGAAAGTCTAGAGAGAGAAAGTCTCTCCATGTGATTCTCGGCTATTGTACACGACATATTATTCTATAGAATCACGTCATTTGTACGTTCTTGTGTGTTCGGTCACGTACGTTCACGGATTCCGCACGTCGAACGTTCGTTACGTAATCGTACGGTGTCAAAACCGATCCTACACATGCTGGTTATGCGTAAACGTTTTCGAACTCTACTATTACTATCAAACTTGTATGCTCACCTTTACACTATGTGTATTGACTTTATTTTAACATATGTGACAAGTGCTTAAGATGCTAGGAATTTCTGTGCTTTGGTGAATCAAGCTAGGGGTCTAGTTATGTGACGCTTAAATCTGAGTCGTCGGAACAATATTTGTTTTTGAGACAATTATTTGTAATAACTGTTTTTATTTGGATATGTTGTGGTATGGGACATGACGTTTAAATATCTGGTAATGAATAGTTGTTATGGATACTTATGGACAATCTGTTTTGCTCAGTGCCATGCCCCGATGTTTCCGCCATTGGTTGGGGTGTGGCAGATTGGTATCAGAGCCATAACTATAGGAAATTAGGCGAGACTCGACCTAGTCCGGGTCGATGTCTTAGAAACGACCTAGTCTATAGTCTAAGTACCAACAGACCGACTTGTGCATACCCAGTGTGGGTTTTGTACAGCTTATTCGCTATTTCTCACTTACACTCACTATACACTACATTTTACGCGAACATCGCATACTACAGTTCTGCGCAAAATCAGCCTTTCCTAAGATTGGGCATACATATAAACGGATGACCTGGTTAAGATTAGGTGTGAAAACCGCAAACTCTCGACCAGATCACTCGTTCGAGTTACTACTTTTACTATAAACAAGAGAAATTGCGTTAAACTAGGAGTGAAATCCATACTTCGACGCATATCTCCTTATCTATCTCGTGATTTCATCACACAAACAGGAACGTAGTCGCTAAGTTAGGGGTGAAACCCGAACCTTGATGACTCATTCTACTCACTAATGTGATTTTACAAAACTCTCACCAAAGTCTTGACGGACTCCAATGACTAGAGGTCACACTGTGATTGGAAGGATGCATGTCGATCGCTCAAATTGAAGCGAGAGCACAGTCCAGAAAGCCAAGTGTGTACTAAAGGTCCTTGTGAATAGTCGAATCACTTTGGGTAGTCGATGTCTACACACACCCGAGACAATCTATCTTCGATTTTATGTGTTACAATTCTGGAATTTGTCGCCACTGACTCTGTGATGTATCGATTTTATGAAAAATATGTGATTTATATAGTGATTTGTTAGCGTTTTTAGATAAATAGTACAGTGATACTGATGGTCTCGATTCCACGTTTCTCGCTCCGCCCTAAACACACACAATTCACACCACGTTAACAAATCGCGTGCTATACCACTCGCTATGCTACTCGCTGTGTACTCGCTGATCGCAATCGCTATACTAAATCGCTATACATGCTATGAAGGATAGTTGAATACATGCAACATATGTGTTAGGTTAGCTTATGTGTGCTTATGTGTCTATGTGCCTATGTGATTATGTGATTTTGTGCTTATGTGAATTTTGAGAATGGCTGTGTTCCTGAGCTTTATGGTGAATTGCTAGACTATACTAGGATTAATCGAAATTGTGTTTGAGTCCTATGGCGATGTCTGTTGCAGACAAGGTCGTCGTTTGGATCATTCCACTCCCGTGCCGCTCGCCGAAACCATGATGAAAAACGCATCGCCTCTCTCGTCTCTAAGCAAATGGCTAAAGTCATCTCCCAGATCGTCAGTGAACTGAATGAGAATGCAAGCAAGTCCTCGGAAGAGTCCAGGACTGATACTCCCAAGGATACTTTTAGTTTCAAGCAGTTCAAAGCCTGCGGACCAAAGGAATTCATCGGAGAAGATGGTCTTACGGCCATGTTTCAATGCTTTGATTCTATCGAAGTCACCCTGCGCCAGAGTGGCTGTCCAGCAAACCTGCGCACCGTCAATGCTACCGGCGTCTTCCAATCCCGCGCTCTTAATTGGTGGACGGTCGAGAGAAACAAAAGAGGAAACGATGCAGCTTTTGGATTGTCTTGGGATGAGTTGAAGAATATAATGATGCAAGTGTTCTGTCCTCCCCATGAACTCCAAAAGCTTGAGGATGAATTCTGGCACATAAAGCAGGAGGACGGAGATAACGCTGGTTCGACTGCCCACTTCAAGTAGTTGAGTATTATCTGTCCCGGTCAGGTTACTACCCCAGATGTCACAATCAAGAAGTATATCCGTGCTCTTCCAGACTGCGTCGCAGATTTTGTTCAGGCTGCAAAGATAATGACGATCAAGGAAACCTACATGCTCGCTGCAGAGATAAACGATAAGCGAGTCAAGGTGGGTTATTTCGACAAAACCTCCAAGAATCTGCATCAAGTCACAGCCGCTGCCACCACTGAAACCATTGCCACACCTCAGTCATCCAAGATCTCACGCCGCAAAAGGAAGAACAACAGCAGTTCCAGCAACAAGAACTGTGCGATCACTGCAGCTCTGCTCCAAACAGTACCAGCACCACCGCAACCTCAACACCGCCAAGTAGCGGCAACCGTGGTCAATGCACCGCCTGCAAAGCGTGCATACACTAGATCACACCCGCTTTGCCCTACTTGTACTTATCATCACCTGGTGGGTATCGCATGCCGGTTATGCGTTCATTGCAATATGTACGGCCACTTCATCGCAAACAGCCGTATAGGTCCACGTCAAGCCCCCGCTCCAACACAAGGTCAAGCTCCTACTCAACCAGCTCTACTTACTGCTCCTCAAGGCCATCAAGCGGCTCCTGCACCCACGATCCATGCTAGAGCTTGCTATGTATGTGGTGATCCCAACCAATTCGTACACATGTGCCCCAATTGAGTGGTGAAGCAAGAGCCACAACAGCAGCTCAGCAACAGCAGCAATAGCCAGCAGCCCGCGGACGTGCATTCAACATTAACGCCCGCCAGGCTCAAGTAGATAATAATGTGGTCAATGGTACGTTCCTTGTGAATGGTATATATGCTTCGTGTTTATTTGATATTGGAGCAGATAACTATTTTGTATCATTTGAATTCAAAATCGTAAGTACGCTCATCTCCCCTCGACGTTCAATGTTGAAGTTGCCACCGGAAGAACCGTCGCAGTCAATTCTATTCTACGTGATTGTATGCTTGAACTCAACAATCACGTCTTCCATATCCATCTTATTTCGATGCAGCTCGGTAGTTTTGACATCATAGTAGGCATGGATTTTCTTCGCGAGAATCGTGCTGAAGTTGTTTGCTTTGATAAGATGATTCGTTTCTCACTTGCTAATGGTGATCAACTTTGTGTGTATGGCGAAACTCCTTCTAAAGGTCTAAAACTCATGTCGTGTGTCCAGGCTAGTAAGTATCTCCGCAAGGAATACAAAGCTTTCTTGGCTAACATCGCAGTAGCTGAGAGGGAAAAGAAAGGTAATCCCGGAGTAAAAGACGTTCCCGTTGTTTGCGAATTCCCCAACGTATTTCCTGATGATTTACCTGGTTTACCACCCACTCGTGATATCGATTTCCGAATCGACCTCATTCCTGGAGCAAATCCTATTGCTAAAGCGCCTTATCGTCTCGCTCCTTCTGAAATGCGCGAACTCTTAAGTCAGCTCAAGGAACTTCTTGATAAAGGCTTTATTCACCCTAGCACCTCTCCATGGGGCGCGCCTGTCCTTTTCGTCAAAAAGAAGGATGGTTCGTTTCAGATGTGCATCGACTATAGGGAGTTGAATAAGTTGACGATCAAGAATCGCTATCCCTTGCCTCGAATCGATGATTTGTTTGATCAGCTACAAGGTGCTACGTGTTTCTCGAAGATAGATCTACGCTCCGGCTATCACCAATTACGCATTCAAGAGGAGGATATTCCCAAAAAAGCTTTTCGAACCCGCTATGGTCATTACGAGTTTGTGGTCATGCCTTTTGGATTGACTAACACCCCCGCAGTCTTCATGGATCTAATGAATCGAGTGTGCAAACCCTTCCTCGACCGCTTCGTAATCGTATTCATCGACGATATCCTGATCTATTCCAAGTCAAAAGCCGAACACTCGCAGCATCTATGTTTGGTTCTTAAGTTACTCCAGGGAAACCGTCTCTACGACAAATTCTCCAAGTGCGAATTCTGGCTGGAGGAGGTCCAATTCTTGGGTCACATTGTCAATAGTCAAGGTATCCACGTTGACCCTGTGAAGATCGAAGCTGTTAAGAGTTGGGTTACACCCAAGAATCCGTCTGAATTCCGTTCCTTTCTCGGACTGGCAGGCTATTATCGTCAATTTATCGAAGGTTTTTCTAAGATCGCTGTACCGCTTACCTCTCTCACACATAAGGACAAACCTTTTGTTTGGGGAACTAAATAAGAGGAAGCCTTTCAAGCTCTCAAAGCTATGCTTTGCAATGCTCCCGTGATCTCACTGCCCGACGGAAACGACGACTTCGTAGTCTACTGTGATGCCTCAAACCTTGGTCTTGGTTGTGTTCTTATGCAACGAGATAAGGTTATAGCGTACGCTTCTCGACAACTCAAGATCCAGTAGAAGAACTACACCACACACGACCTCGAGCTTGGCGCAGTTGATTTTGCACTAAAGATTTGGCGACACTACCTTTATGGTACCAAGTGTACGATCTGCACCGATCATAGGAGCCTGCAACACATCTTTGACCAAAAAGAACCGAATATGCGTCAACGCCGGTGGGTAGAACTGCTCAACGATTACGACTATGAGATTCGTTACCATCCAGGCAAGGTAAACGTCGTTGCCGACGCTCTCAGCCGACGAAGCTATTTGCATAGCGTTCGTAATATCCAAGCCCAACATCATCTCGAAACTCTTATCTGTGACGCTCAGCATGCTTGTTTTACCGAACGGACTTTGAAGAAGGAAAGAATTCTAAACGATGGCACCCAACTCGAGAATAAATCGAATGGTATCTTTCATTATTTGGACCGAATTTAGGTTCCCAAGCGTACGAACTTACGACAACTTCTGATGGACGAAGCCCACAAATCTCGGTATTCTATTCATCCCGGTGCTGACAAGATGTACCAGGACATGCGCTACAAGTACTGGTGGCTGGGCATGAAGAAGGATATCGCTATCTATGTTTCGAAGTGCCTGACATATTCCAAGGTCAAGGCTGAGCATCAAAGACCCTCTGGCTTACTCGTTCAACCCGAGATCCCGATGTGGAAATGGGAGAGTATAGCTATGGACTTCATAACAAAACTTCAGCGTACTCAATCAGGTCATGATAGCATTTGGCTTGTAGTTGACTGTTTGACCAAGTCAGCTCACTTCCTGCCGATGCGAGAAGACTATAAGGTAGAAAAATTTGCCCGAATCTACACAAATGAGATCATTTGTCGACACGGGACGCCTCGTGACATCATCTCTGACCGCGATGGTCGGTTTACCTCGCGTCTTTGGGAAATATTTCAATCTACTGTCAGTACTACTCTAAATCTAAGTACCGCTTTCCATCCCCAAACCGACGGTCAGACTGAAAGAACGATTCGCACCCTTGAAGACATGCTTCGCTCGTGTGTCATAGATTTCGGTGGTAATTGGGACGCGCACTTACCTTTGGCTGAATTCTTGTACAATAACAGTTATCATTCTAGCATACAAATGGCACCATTTGAGGCTTTATATAGAAAAAATGTCGATTGCCTATTGTATGGCACGAGATCGGAGACGCGCAAATTACCGGTCCCGAGCTGTTGCAAGAAACGACTGACAAAATCCTCCAAATTCGAGACAATCTATTGAAAGCTCGGAGCCGATAGAAAAGTTACGCTGATAGACGCCGCAAGCCCCTTGAATTTGACGTTGGCGATCACGTACTCCTAAAGGTTGCACCTTGGAAAGGGGTGATCAGATTCGACAAGAAAGGAAAGCTCGCGCCTCGATATGTCGGACCCTTTAAAATTCTGGAAAGAATTGGAAAAGTGGCCTACAGACTCGAACTACTAGAGGAACTGAGTAACGTCCACCCGACTTTCCGCGTTTCGAACCTCAGAAAGTGCTTGGCCGACCAGGAATTACATATCCCTCTTTAGGATTTACAAGTGGACGACACATTACACTTCGTGGAAAAGCCTGTCGAGATCGTGGGATGAGAAACCAAGGTGCTCAGACGCTCACGCATTCCCATTGTGAAGGTTCGCTGGGAAGGCAAACGAGGCGCCGAGTTCACCTAGGAACTCGAAAGTGACATGAAGGCGAAGTACCCGCAACTGTTTGTTACGACTACTTCATAAATTTTGGGACGAAGTTTCCTAAAGTAGGGGAGACTGTAACAACCCGCTTTTTGGAAAGTCAAAGTACAAGTCAAAGTCAAAGGAAGAAAAGATTGCTAATTGCGATCTGTCACTCCTTGCTTAACTAGCAAATCGTACTTTTGACTTGTAATCGAATCTTTTTACTTAATCGCTTTAGTTGTATTATGTGGAGTATCTATTAATAATCGAGGTTTAATCGCTATTTAATCGCATGTTTAATCGCTAATTGACTTATCGCTATCGCAATCGCAAGTCAAATTATGGATATTATTTTACGTGTGTGTGTTATTTATGTGTTACTTGTGAATGTTATGTTTATATTGAGGTGTTAATCACAATCGCGATCGCAAATTCTATCGCATCGCAATCTAATTGCAAACGCTAAACGCAAGTTATTTATAGTGATGGTATGTTAGATATAGTAGTTAAGTTATTTGTGTGACTATTGGGTAACACTATCACATCGCTCACTCGAACCGCATCGCAACGCTCAATATGCGAATCGAAACGACAAAACTCAACACGCTGGACACCTGGATCGAGTTGCCATCCGATCGGTGACCAATCCGACACTTCAGCACTTTCCTCTTTTGGAAACCCTATAAATACCCTCCGGTCACATCATTTGTGATGTGACAGCTCCTCACTCGACCAGCCGCACTCAAGCTCTCTTTTCTCTCGATTTCTCGCGATTCTTGTAAGTTTTCAATCTAAATCTTGTACTTCTATGATCTACACGCACTCCTTCATCTTTTTCACCTTTAAATCTTAACTTTTAACCGTGAAATCACTGGATTTGAGGTGTTCTAGGGTGTTGTCATCATGGAGTTCTTATAACCTTCAAGGTTTGGCTTCATTCCACCAAGAACAACTCAGATCTGAAGGATTTCCACATAATTTCACAAAAATATTGCATAGATCAAAACATTTTCAGAGTGGAAAGGATTGAAAGATGGTTTTCTAACTTTCTTTCAACTCTTTTACACTCAATGCACTCAAACCGGTAGAACCGGAGCTCGTTTTGCTCTTCTACTCTTTCTTAGTGATGAGTTGGATCAAGATCTGGTTACTACCAAGGAGACAACCGATTTCGGGTTAAACAAGAACAACCGTCACGAACCAGTAAACTGATCGGATTTGGGTGATTCTTGTTCGATCGGACGACTTGGGACTTGAAGAGGTTCTGTTGTTTAATACGTTGTCAAACCGTCTCGAACAAACCACAAACTTTCAAAATAACCAAGTTCAAGACGATCAGATGCGTTGGGACGGATTGCCGTCCGATCGGATTGCCATTCGATCGGATTGCCATCCGATCAAACTGCAATCCGATCGGATTGCACTTGAGCTTCCAAACACTTAATCATTTCCAAGTTTTTAAAGGACTGCACGTCGAACGGATTGTCGTCTGATCGGATTGCCATCCGATCGAACGACCATCCGATCATGTGACATTTGGAACTTTGGTACTTGATCATTTTCAAAGGGCAACAGTTTCCAACGGATTGCTATCCGATCGGATTGCCATCCGATCGAGTAACCATCCTGATGTGAACTTGTTCTCACTAAGTTTCTTACCAATCAGATCGCTATCCGATCGAACTGCCGTTCGATCGATCGAATTGAAGGGTAGAGATACTTCTCTATTTTCAAAATGCTACAACGAAAACTTCAAGCCATCAAACACAAACACATCCTTACCAAATGAATATCAATCCGACTGAGTGGTCATCCGATCGGATGACCATCCGATCGGATTGACCTCTGATTGAATGACCATCCGATCAGATTGCTATCCGATCGGATTACCATTCGACACTTGGTCACTTTTCACCGTTTTATGCACCGCTCTTCGCTTATGTTATTGTTAACTGTTCAAGCTAATCACCCTAGCGCTCCCTTCAATCCATTACCATCGTTGTGAGTATATTCGATCCCTTTTTTCTTTATACACTTTTGGGTGTTACATACGTTACATATTCTAAGTCACAATCGAACACACAACGCAAACACTATTTATACGCTTACCAATATTGCATGTTACTTGTTACTTGATGAATGCTTGTATGTTATGTTAACACAGTGATTGTTGACTGACGCCTTAGCAACGATAGTACTATTTGTTTGGACTCAGCACCTGTCGTGGACAGGGGTTGTTAAGGTCACCTCTCACATGTCACGATGGTGATATGTGTTGTGCATTCTACAACTCGCAGTCTAGTCTGTGCATATTTCATTGTCGATAACCTACTAGCTTTGCATTATACATGTTGGTTATGCGTAAACGTTTTCGAACTCTACTATTACTATCAAACTTGTATGCTCACCTTTACACTATGTGTATTGACTTTATTTTAACGTATGTGACAGGTGCGTAAGATGCTAGGAATAGCTGTGCTTTGGTGAATCAAGCTAGGGGTCTAGTTATGTCACGCTTAAATCTGAGTCGTCGGGACAATATTTGTTTTTGAGACAATTATTTGTAATAACTGTTTTTATTTGGATATGTTGTGGTATGGGACATGACGTTTAAATATCTGGTAATGAATAGTTGTTAAGGATACTCATGGACAATCTGTTTCTCTCAGTGCCATGCCCTGATGTTTCCGCCATTGGTTGGGGTGTGACAAAGGGTGCCTTCGTACGAGGTCGGTGCCTTCATACGAGGTCAGTGCCGTCGTACGAGGCCAGTGCCTTTGTACAAAGTCGGGCTTCGTATAAGCCAGTCCGGCTTGCGTAAGTGGCTGTTTTTGGCATTCAGAGCTATGTTTTCGCCTGAATCGGATGTGTTTTCGAGTCCTTTTCATGACGGTTTTGACACACTTCGTCCCACTATCCAGTGAACGAAACATATGTCGGTTTTGATCCGTTTTAGTGTAAAAATCGCGTTTAAAACGATTTTTCCTTGAATTAAACAGTTGGTGAGTGCGAGATATTCAGATCTCTATCTTGGAAAGCCAAAGCTAAGACCAATACACTCGTTTAGGTGAAAATCCATAGCAAAATCAGAAGTTTTGATGAAAAAGATGAAAGTTTTTGTAAAATAGAGAAGTTTTATATGAAATCGGAGTTAAAGTCGTGAAAAATCATTGTGGAAAACGTTGTGATACTTGTAAAAATAATGATTCTTACTTGGGATGTAGAGAGAAACAAGTAGGGAGTGTTCTTGAGTGAAATGGCAGAAAGTGATGAATGAAGGAATGTGCTAAGTATTTATAGAGAGAGCTGTTGGTTTTGTACAAAGTTGGTGCCTTCGTACGAAGCCAGTGCCTTCGTAAGAAGGTGGTGTCTTCATACGTGGGGACCTGTTTCATGCTAGAAATTCTCGTTTCGCGTGTCGGGTGTTCGTTTGGTTACGTTAATTAGTTCGAGTACTTTAAGCATGTTAGCGTTTTTTCGTATAAGCCGGTACGGCTAGTGCAAGTGGCTATTTTGGCATTCGGAGCTATGTTTTTGCCTGAATCGGATGTGTTTTCGAGTCCTTTTCATGACGGTTTTGACACCACTTCGTCCCACTATACAATGAACGAAACATATGTTGGTTTTGGTCTGTTTTAGTGTAAAAATCATGTTTAAAACACTTTTTCCTTGGATTAAACACTTGGTGAGTGCGAGATATTCAGATCTCTATCTTGGAAAGCCAAAGCTAAGCCCAATACACTCGTTTAAGTGCAAATCCATAGCAAAATCAGAAGTTTTGATGAAAAAGATGAAGGTTTTTGTAAAATAGAGAAGTTGTAGATGAAATCGGATATAAACTCGTGAAAAATCGTTGTGGAAAACGTTGTGATACTTGTAAAAATAATGATTCTTACTTGGGATGCAGAGAGAAACAAGTAGGGAGTGTTCTTGAGTGAAATGGCAGCAAGTGATGAATGAAGGAGTATGCTAAGTATTTATAGAGAGAGCTGCTAGTTCTGTACGAAGCCAGTGCCTTCGTACGAAGCCAGTGCCTTCGTACGAAGCCAGTGCCTTCGTACGAAGCCAGTGCCTTCGTACGAAGCCAGTGCCTTCGTACGAAGCCAGTGCCTTCGTACGAAGCCAGTGCCTTCGTACGAAGCCAGTGCCTTCGTACGAAGCCAGTGCCTTCGTACGAAGGTGGTGTGTCTTCGTACGAGGGACCTGTTTTGTGCTATAAATTCCTGTTTCGCGTGTCGGGTGTTTGTTTCGTGTGTTTGGTTGTGTTAATTAGTTCGAGTACTTTAAGTATTTTAGCGTGGTAATTAAGTGGCGTGTTGCGTTGCGTTTTAGCTTGGTAAATCGAGTTGCGCGAGTGAGCGTTTGAGCGTTTTAAGAGAGTATCCAACACATATAACATATTTAACATTTAAACACACAATAAAACAATTAATATAAGTAAACCCGCGTTTTGAGTTCTCATTGAGTTTGCATTGAGATGAGCGTTAAAGTAATAAGCATTTAATGCGATAAATAAGCGATATATAAAAAGCGTTTAAAATGTGGTTAACCAAGGGTTAATCATCGAATCTCGGAGTACAAGCTTTTACGAATGAATCAACGATAAAATAGAAACAACTAGGAATGACTTTCGGTTGTCGGGTTGTTACAGTCTCTCATACTTTAGGGAATTTCGTCCCGAAATTAAGTAGTAGACGTAACAAAGAGTTGTAGATATTTCGCCTTCATATCATTTTCGAGTTCCCAAGTGAACTCGGCGCCGCGTTTGCCTTCCCATCTTACCTTCACTATAAGAATGCAACTACGTCAAAGTTTCTTGGTCTCTCGATCCATGATTTCCACTGGCTTTTCTACGAAGTGTGCTGTCTTGTTTACTTGCAAGTCTTCAAGAGGTACCTGGAGATTTTCTTCAGCTAGACACTTCTTGAGGTTTGAGACGTGAAAATTCGGGTGTACATTGCTGAGTTTAACCGGTAATTCGAGTCGGTAGGCCACTTTACCAATTCTTTCAAGAATCTTGAAGGGGCCCACGTAACGTGGCGCTAGTTTCCCTTTCTTGCCGAATCGGATCGCCCCTATCTAAGGTGAAAGATTTAAGAGGACGTGATCTCCAACTTTGAACTCTAGGGGCTTGCGGCATTTATCAGCGTAGCTCTTTTGACGACTCCGAGCTTTCAGGAGATTGTCTCTTATTTGGAGAATCTTGTCTGTCGTTTCTTGTATTAACTCGGGACCGGTAATCTGTGCATCTCCGATCTCGTGCCAAACAATAGGCGATCGAGATCTTCTACCGTATAGTGCCTCAAAGGGTGCCATTTGTATACTAGCATGATAACTGTTATTGTACGAAAATTCTACTAAGGGTAAATGCGAATCCCAATTACCACCAAAATCTATAACGCACTAACGAAGCATTTCCTCGAGGGTGCGGATCATGCGCTCAGTCTGACCATCAGTCTGGGGATGGAATGCGGTACTGAGATTGAGAGTCGTACCGAGAGCAGATTGGAATGTCTCCCAGAGACGTGAGGTAAAACGACCATCGCGGTCGGAGATGATGCCACGAGGCGTCCCGTGTCGACAAATGACTTCGTCGGTATAGATTCGTGCTAATCGTTCAACCTTAAAGTCTTCTCGTATTGGAATGAAATGAGCAGATTTCGTAAGACGATCAACGATAACCCAAATGCTATCGTGACCAGAAGGCGTGCGAGGGAGTTTTGTAATAAAATCTATGGCGATACTTTCCCATTTCCACATCGGGATTTCGGGTTGTTCGAGCAAACCAGAGGGTCGTTGATGTTCGGCCTTAACCTCCAAGCAAGTTAGGCATTTCGAAACATACATACCAATATCCTTTTTCATGCCCAGCCACCAATACCTTTAACGGAGGTCTTGGTACATGTTTTCAGCACCGGGGTGAATGGATTATCGGGATTTGTGAGGTTCAATCATCAATATCTCCCGGAGGTTATTGTGACTAGGAATCCAAATACGGTCGAGATAGTGAAAGATACCATTTGATTTATTCACTAACTAAGTTTCGGCACCACACTTCATTTACTCTTTCAAGGTATTCTCAATGAAGCATGCGTGTTGCGTGTCGCGAATTAGGGCTTCAAGATCATTTTGAGCTTGAACGTTACGGATACTATGCACATAGCTTCGTCAGCTGAGGGCATCGGCTATGTCATTTTCCTTACCGGGATAGTAGCATATCTTGCAATCATAGTCGTTGAGAAGTTCAACCCATCGGCGTTGGCGCATGTTCAGTTCTTTCTGATTCAAAATATGTTGTAAGCTCTTATGGTCGGTGAAAACTGTGCACTTTGTACCATAAAGGTAGTGTCGCGATATCTTTAACGCAAAAACAACTGCACCAAGCTCGAGATCGTGGGTGGTGTACATCTTCTCGTGATTCTTGAGTTTTCAAGACGCATACGCGATAACCTTGTCTCGTTGCATAAGAACATAACCGAGACCTAGGTTAGAGGCATCGCAATAAACAATGAAATCGTCATTTCCGTCGGGGAGTGCGAGGATAGGAGTTTTGCAAAGCATACGTTTGAGAGTTTGAAAGGCGCCCTCTTGCTCAGAACCCCAAACAAAAGGTTTGTCCTTATGAGTTAGGATGACCATCCGATCGGATTGACCTCTGATTGAATGACCATCCGATTAGACTGCCATCCGATCGGATTACCATTCGACACTTGGTCACTTTTCACCGTTTTATGCACCGCTCTTCGCTTATGCTATTGTTAACTGTTCAAGCTAATCACCCTAGCGCTCCCTTCAATCCATTACCATCGTTGTGAGTATACTCGATCCCTTTTTTCTTTATACACTTTTGGGTGTTACATACGTTACATATTCTAAGTCACAATCGAACACACAACGCAAACACTATTTATACGCTGACCAATTGTTAGAACTTTTGAGATCGTTGATACTTGTGCTGGATTAGTTTAGTCATAGTCTGTAGCTATTTTGAATGTACAAGGGCTTATTTTGTAATTCTCTAGAAGATAGTTTCCTGACTTAGTGTAGATAAGATTCCAGCAAATTTATAAATTTGCTGGCTAATCAGGAACACTATATATAGCCCTCTCATTGTAACCTTGGTAAGCTTTTGGCTCTTGAATGAATATTGGTGTTGTTACATTCTTGTGTTGATCTTGTGCTCAAATCTGATATCCAAGGTGGTTTATTGTTATATCTTATTATTTGGATTCAATACAACACTTGTTGTATTCATTAATCCATAAGCTTCACCTTCTTCTTTGATCTTTCTTAACTTTTCATATCTCAAACACCTAATCAATAGGTGTTATGGGTTAAAACAACCAACCACTGTGATCCGGATTCGTTTTGGGAACTACAATTTGGTATCAGAGCCTTAGTGCTCTTGGTTGTTGTGTTCTTGTTGAGATTTTTCATAGTTTTGAAGGTTTTCATAAGTTTCAAGGTTTTCAAATTTTTTGAACTTAATATGGATTGATTTGGTGTGTTTAATCGATAGGTTGTTGTTAATATGTGATTAGGGAGTCATTTTGGACATTTTGATGTATCAAAAAGTGGTTTTTGAGCTGTTTTCGAGAGATTAGAGGGTTTTAGTTCGTGTTAAACCCTCTGTCTAGCAAAATTATTTTGAACACAGCGAACAATTTTTGAAGATAGCGAAATTAATTTTTGAATATAGCGAACTCAGCTTTGAAGATAGCGAACATAATCAAATCATTCAGAAACTCATCGCAGGATCATTAACTTCGACGATCGTCATTCGAGCGAAATTAGTGATCATTTGCGAAATAGTGTCCGGTTACCCTTGAGCGATATTATCGAAGGCGACTTCGAGATCCATGATACTGAACCACAGCGTTCTTATCACGGTAATCAGCGATATTAGTCCAACTAACGTCTGTGTTGTGTTTGCCAGCGGAATTAGCTTGTTCGCTTGTACAGGATTGTCTTGAGTACCAGCGAAGGTTGAAGATCAGCAAGGTCTGTCAACGAAATTGAACGGGCTTCTCTTGTTTCCGGCGATTTTAGCTCTGTCTCTGGTCTTCTGTGACTTGTCAGCGAATTTAGGTACTGGTCAGCCCTAGTTTGTCAAAATCAAGCAAAGATGTCGTTGAATCAATTAAGTCCAATTACTCAAGCGGAACTTGAAACCGGAACCACAACTCGGCCACCAAAGTTGAAAGGGGCTGAAGACTTTAGCACTTGGAAGACTCGCATTCAATCGTTCTTCGAGTACACGGACTACAATCTGTGGCTCTCTGTCACCGCTGGACCTCACATTCCAACGGTAGTCCGAGGAGATGCGGTGGTGGCCAACAATGATGCAACCACCTTCACTGATGAAGACAAGGCTCTAATCCAACGTGATCGTCGTGCTCATGCTGCTTTAACCATGGCACTATCAACTGATGACTGCAACATGTTTGAAGAACACCGAACTGCAAATGCACTCTGGAATGCATTGATTGAGTACTATGAGGGAAATGAAGAGTTGATCGAAAGAAAGAGAGATATGGTGCAGAAACAATATGACATGTTTTGTGGAGTTCG
The DNA here is from genome assembly GCA_030545235.1 of Helianthus tuberosus. Classification (NCBI taxonomy): domain Eukaryota; kingdom Viridiplantae; phylum Streptophyta; class Magnoliopsida; order Asterales; family Asteraceae; genus Helianthus; species Helianthus tuberosus. The sequence continues at coordinate 19,772,406 of CM060420.1, read as the reverse complement.
TGGAGAAAGCCTTTCCGATCACATCAGTCGCTTTCTGAATATGATGACCAAAATGAAGAAAGCGGGAAATCCTGTCACAAACCGTGCTGCAATAAAGAAGCTGCTAGATTCACTTCCCAAGGAATGGAGCCTACAATGCATGATGATCAAGAAGGATTTCCTCAACAATCCAAATCCTGTCACTCTGTCCGACCTGATCAACACCTTAAGAGCCTTTGAAATGGATGTCAACAAAAGAGAGATGAACACTGCCAGTTACCCACCAAAGTCTACTCAAACCTCTGCTGGATTGAAAAATGTAGCATTTCTTGCTTCAGGTGGCACCACTCCACAAGCTTCTGACCTAATCTACGCCAACACTTCTGCTAGCGCATCGAAAGCTCCACAACTTGTTGAGAAGACTATCACTGTTGACACTCAAGCTTTGAAAGTGTCCACTGAAAACGTGGCACTTTTCAACACATTTCTGAGCAGCTATGAAGCCCTGATGTCTGGAGAACTGAAAAAGGAGATGTTCACTGCTGAATACATGTATCAGGTTGATCCAGATGATATGGAGGAAATGGATCTGAAATGGCAAATGGCCATGATCACCTTGAGGCTAAAGAAATTTCAAGACAAGACAGGAAAGCGTTTGGGTCTGGGAAAAGCTGGTTTTGACAAATCCAAACTTAGGTGCTACAACTGCAAGAATCTTGGCCATTTCAAGCGGGAGTGTCCTCTACTGAAAGAAGGAAACAGTGAAACTACTCCTGCTGTAAAGCAAATCACTGTTGAAGAAAACAAGAACAACGCGTCTCCCAGCACGCCAAAAGCTTTAGTCGTTGAAGACTATGATTGGAGTGAAGAAATTTCTGAAGAAAAGGAGCAAGTCAACAAAGCTCTGATGGCTAAGATCTCAAGTGAATCCTCATCGAGGCAGTTTGAAAAGCAGACACCTGGAATTCCAAAAGGAGACAATACTGCTGACAAAGGGTTGAAAAGCATTCTCACTTCAGTGGAGCCTGAAAATGAAAAGAAGTGTGGAGAAGCTGAGGAGCATGTTTCGAAAGAGGCATCTGATCAAAAGAAAGGTAAAGAAAAATTCCCAGCAGCCGCCATGAAAGCAAATTCATCAAAAGAGAAAGCTGACAAGGACTTGGTAAACAACATTCCACTCAGTTTCAAAGAAAAATTATGCACACCAGCATCCGTTGATGTCGTGGCACATTACAAGTCTCTTAATCTAGAATTTGAGAGACAAAAAGACAAGGCCTTAAAAATGAATAACGAACTTAAACTGAACGAGGCCGCATACCAGAGAAAGTTGAATTCAACTTTAGCTGAGATGCAAACTCTAAAAGAATTTGTGATTAGAAAAGATTTCATCATTAACGATCTCACAGATAGATTAGAAAAGGCCTTAAATAAAAATAACAAATTGCAAATTATCATTGATAAATGGAATGTCAGTCAAAAGGCCTTTACTGACATCAAAAACTGCCAACGACCAACGTATGTGAAAGACGGGATCGGGTATAAGGATAGGCAAGGAAACGAAAGAAAACTCTTCCTTCCACCACATAGCAAAAACTATGTGCCTATACCTACTCCTCATCCCGAAAATGATCTCATTGATGAAAAGGCCTCTGTAGAACAAAACGATTCTTGTGAAAACGAAACAACTGCTAACTTTTCTAAAAGTAATGCAGATCCAATTGTGTGTAAAGAAGATGTGTGCGATGAGGATGGAGACTGCGGCGGTTCAAAAATAGGAATCGGATATTCAGGCGACAGTTATTCCACCGTTAACTGGTTCGTCTGGAATTGTTCTAAGAAAAACAATGTTAAGGATGAATGTAATAATTTAAGTAGGATGGATGACTGTAATGGCCGAGTGCCTAAATTTAAATATTCGGATGACTGTAAGGGCCATGTGCCTACATTTGAGACCCGTGATCGTGAACATGCTATGTTTGAATGTCATGATTTAAATTCTGCATTTTGTGATGATAAAGTTGTTTGTGAATCTCCTGTATTTGTGCCAGAATTGAAAAAGAATAGCTTTGGAATATTCCTCACCAAGGAAATTCCAGAATTTATTCCATCTCGAACAGGTATGACAGATTCTGAAAAGAGAGTCACTGAAGATCAATGCAACGAAGACTCAAGCTCTGCTGTGAAGACTTCAAGTCCTGAGGATGAGCGAATATCAGAAACATCAAACGAAGGTCGAACAATAGACAGTGAGAGCATAGAATTCTCAAGTGAAGAAATCTTGGAAACCTCAAGAGAAGATCAAACAACAAATGATGAAAGCTCCGAAAGTCCAAGTGTTGAAACATTTGAAGACCAAAATCCAGAAAGTTCAATCGAAGATCAAAGCTGCAACGATTCAATTTACGAAGCAAGTGAAGAACAGGACTCAAGTGAATATCAAATGTCTGAAAGCTCATCTGTTTACGACAATGATGAAGAACGTTCAGAAGATGAAAGCAGATTTGACAAGAAAATGAAGAAAGCAGAAAGCTCAAGACACTCATCACATACATCATCTTCTAACACCAAAAGACCCAGACATAAAAGATGCTTTCGCTGTGGTCATTTAGGACATACAACGAAACATTGTAAAACCAAGAAGTTTTCTAAACCAGAGCATGATTTTCTTACAAACGTCACATATCAGTTAAATGATCTTAAGAAGTCTGTTAAAAATCTGGTTGAGTCAACCGCCTATTTTTGGAAACAAAAAGAGGCCAAAGTGGGTCAAAACCACGATAGATTCGAAATGAAGCAAATCTGGATTCCCAAAACTAACTAATTTGTATATGTGTATTTTTGTGTATATCAGAATAAACTCCAGAAATGGCTCCGCTTGCTCATGGAATACATCTGGCACGTAGACAGTGGATGTTCAAGACACATGACAGGACTGAAGGAACTCCTGAAGAATTTTCGCTTCATCGATGGTGATTTCGTATCTTTCGCTGGAGACGAGAAGGGAGGAAAGATTGTTGGAGTTGGAGATGTGGTGTCTGAAGCCCTCACTCTGGAGAATGTCAATTATGTGCCGGAGCTGTGCTATAATCTCATGAGTGTCTCACAAGTCTGTGATAAAGGAATATCGGTGCTTTTTAATGACATGGAATGCTTGTTCCTGAAGCCCGGATATGTTGTTCCTGCTGAAATGATCATGCTCACTGCCCCAAGACAAAACAACACTTACGTGCTCAACATGAAAAACGCCAAGACAAATGACAACTTAACCTGCTTGATCTCTAAGGCTTCAGAATCGGAATCACTGCTTTGGCATAGGCGACTGGGGCATGTTAATTTCAAAAATATGAACAAACTCTCTAAGTTAAACTTAGTTAGAGGTCTTCCAACTAAAGAATTTCCGTTTTCTGAAAAATGCATTGCATGCGCCCAGGGAAAGCAACATAAGAAACCGCACAAGTCCAAAGTAGTGAACACGATTACGGCACCTCTTCAGTTGTTGCATATGGATCTTTTTGGTCCAATTAGTGTTAAAAGTCTTGCTAAAAGTTCTTATTGTTTGGTGATTACAGATGATTTCTCTCGTTTTTCATGGGTTTATTTTCTTGAGGCAAAAAGTGAGACAGCGGAAATTCTCAAGGCATTCATTCCCTTGATTGAGAACGTGGCCAAATTAAAAGAGAAGTCAATCAGAAGTGATAATGGCTCCGAATTCAAAAATCAAACTTTCATATCCTTCTGTGCAGAAAAGGGAATTCATCTTCAATACAGTGCAGCCAGAACTCCTCAACAAAATGGGGTTGCTGAACGCAAGAACAGAACATTGATTGAAGCCGCAAGGACCATGCTAGTGGACTCAAAGCTTCCAATCATCTTCTGGGCAGAAGCAGTTAACACGGCATGCTACGTTCTGAACAGGGTTCTCATTGTAAAACCACATGGAAAAACGGCGTATGAACTTCTCTTCAAAAGAAAGCCGCTTATTGATTTCTTCAGACCATTTGGATGCTCTTGCACTCTTCTAAACACTCAAGAGAATCTCATCAAGTTCGAAGCAGTGGGTGATGTCTGCTACTTTATGGGATATTCATCCACTCAGAAAGCCTACAGAGTCTACAACAAAAGAACAAAGACGGTGATTGAATCGTACTATGTTGATTTTCAAGAAGGAAACTACACCAACACCGGAAGCACTCCTGATTGGTTCTATGACGTGGGTGTGATTTTTAACACCTTTGAAATTCCGGAAGTAGTTCCAGACACTGAACCTGTTGAAGACACTGATGTTGAATCACTGTTTGACTCATCCGACATTGGTTTAACTCCATTTACTACCCGTCTATCTCCATCAACTGCTGACCCTATTTTGGCCGTAAATGAAGCAACTGGTGACACTTCGCCTGAGAACACCCAAGAAACGGTGCTTCTTCTTCACAGGCGAATGTGAATGAACCAACTCAAGAAGATGATCCACCAGTGATTTACGTGGACGAACACTTCACCAACCTTCCGCAGCAAATTGAATCTATGAAAAATGCCGGATATAAGACGAATCGAAATCATCCTCTTGAAAATGTTATCGGCGCAGTTGAAGAAGGAGTGCGTACACGCGGGCAATCGTCAAGCATCAACAAAGGGCTATTTGCAGCTTTTCTGTCACAATCAGTTCCACGAGACATCGAAGACGCTATCCAAGACTCCAGTTGGGTTCAGGCAATGCAAGAAGAACTATCTCAATTCAGGAAGCTAAAAGTTTGGGAGCTAGTAGATTTACCTGAAAGAAAGTTTCCAATTGGTACTAAATGGGTCTTCCGAAACAAGATGGATGATCGTGGAGTGGTAATCAAGAACAAGGCTCCACTGGTGGTCTAGGGTTTTCGGCAGGAAGAAGGAATCGACTACGAAGAAGTGTTTGCTCCGGTTGCACGACTGGAAGCCATCAGAATATTCCTAGCTTACGCGTCTTACAGAAATTTCAAAGTTTTTCAGATGGACGTAAAGAGCGCTTTTCTATATGGGAAGGTAAAAGAAGAAGTCTACGTGTGTCAGCCTCCGAGTTTCGAAGATCCTCATTTTCCAGGACGCTACTACAAGTTGGACAAAGCCCTCTATGGTCTTCACCAAGCTCCACGTGCTTGGTACGAGACTTTGTCAACTTATCTTCTGAAGTGTGGATACACCAGAGGAACGATCGACATGACTCTCTTCACCAAAAGAGTCGGGGAAGACGTAATGCTGGTTCAGATTTATGTGGACGATATCATCTTCGGGTCGACCAACGAAAAACTGTGTAGAGATTTCGAGTCTGTCATGAAGGCACAATTTGAAATAAGCATGATGGGAGAGCTGACGTTCTTCTTGGGGCTAGAAGTGAAGCAAAAGGAAGACGGGATTCTTATTCATCAGGCCAAGTACATTCGGGATATTCTCGCAAAGTACAACCTGAACGACTGCAAAGTTGCAACTACTCCATTTGCTTCTCAGACGGAGCTTACTCTAGATCCTCAAGGAAAACCTGTAAACAAGTCATTCTATCGCTCGATGATCGGATCTCTGATGTACTTAACGGCTAGCAGGCCTGACATCATGTGGGCTGTCTGTCTCTGTACTCGCTTTCAGACTAATCCCAAGGAACCTCATGAAACCGCTGTGAAGCGCATCTTCCGCTATCTTAAAGGAACTCCGAAACTAGGTCTTTGGTATCCTAAAGATAGTAATTTTGATCTTATTGCTTATTCTGACAGTGATCATGCAGGTTGTAAAGTAGATCGCAGGTCTGTATCAGGGGGATGTCAATTCTTGGGAAATCGTCTGATCTCATGGCAAAGGAAGAAACAGACCACTGTGTCCACCTCCACCGCTCAAGTAGAATACACCGCGGCCTACAGTTGCTGTTCACAAGTTCTCTGGATACAAAATCAGTTGTTGGATTATGGAATCAACATCATGAAGACTCCTATATTCATCGACAATGAGGCATGTCTAGGAATTGTGAAGAATCCCATCCACCACTCCAGAACAAAGCATATCGAAATTCGTATTCACGCAATTCGAGATGCGTACGAGAAAGGATACATTCAAGTGGTACCAGTGGATACAACCCAGCAACGGGCCGACATTTTCACCAAAGCTTTCGATAAAACGCGATTCAACTAGCTGGTAACCTGGTTGGAAATGGTAAATTTCCTTGAATGGAAATGAATCTTGTGTCCAAAAGCTTTCGTAAATACACTTCCTTTGTCTATAGGTTTCTTAAAAAAAAAAAAAAAAAAAAAACGTTTGTTGAAAGTAAAACAAGTATCGTACAGCGTTGCCCACCAAAAAGATTTTCTGATTCTTAAAATTTTATTTTCGGGCAAATGGACTTTTGAAAATAAAGATTTTAGGGGGGATATTCAAGAAAATCAAAATGAGATGCTTGTTTCTGACTCCTGTTAGAGGAAATGATAGAAAAATTGCTAACACTTTGCCATTTCTTGTAAAACAGAAAAGCCTACAAAAAGAAATCGGGGTACCAAGCAACGACGTGTCGGTAGATTCAGCAACACCGACGAGTAAACTGCTCTTAGGGAGCAAAACAAAACATCTACACAAGGATTCTGGCTTTTCTCAGGCATTACGCATCTTGTGGGTAACATGTTGCGGCATATGGCTTAATGGTCTTAAATCTTGTGTTGATAGATTGCCAAAGTCTGAAATCTCGGGTCTTTATATTGGTTTCCATTCGGGGGGTATCATAGTTGGTCTTCTGCTGCATCCAGATACATGCTGACCTAGAACTTCTATGATATCCCTTCATAATAAGCGCCTTAAAAAAAGGCCAAACCCTTTCATAATAAGTGCCTTTTGTGGCCAGAAACCTTTTGATGGATTAGTTTCGGTCTCTCTGCTGTACGAAAGTACTGACCTGTTCACCGAACTATCTGTCTCACCCTCGATAGTTCTTGGAATCTCTGTTGTACGAAAGTACAGACCTGATCTCCGTTCTATCGTTGAAATGAATGGATTCAATATACTCACCTGTTATGAAGAACCTTTGTGCATACCTTGATCACGGGGGTATGTCCTGACGTGGGACTCACGGGCGTGATGTTTCTATTCTCAATAGCTTGTGTGGGGGCCATAGAAGTCTTGTCAATATTACCGAAAACATGATAAAAGCGCTCTCCGAAGGCATGTTGAAAGAAGGATGCATGGATTTAAGCAGACAAACATACTGGCAGTTTTTCTTGTGCCCTGGTTAGTACTTATTAATAATAATAATAAATAAGGAATTGGCAAGTGTTGGCGATATGATCTTCTGCAGGTAAGTCACCGAGCGTCGAATGTTTCAAGAAGTTCCGCATCAAATGGAACCTCCCAGAGCTGGAATTTCAAAATTCGGAGTCTAATTGGCCCAAATTTTCTCTGTTGTGTAAATATTTAGTAATCTTTAGCGTTTTAAACAAAACTGGGCACGCTTTTCGAGAAAGTTTGAAATTAACGAGCGAAAATAAAATTATTTTGAAAACTTATTAAAGGCAGCGAAATTAAGATACCAGCGAAATAGTTATTTCGCCCGGTACGGAAATCAGTGTATAAATATCGTGTAACCGTCATTTTTCAAAACTTTTCAAAAATAAAACCTCTTCATCTTCTCTCTCGCTCATCTTCGGACACACTCTCAAATCGACACAAGATTTATTTTCGTTCAAGGATCATCAGGTAAATTCTTCGATTAATCATCATTTTCAACAATCGTAGTCATCAGTTCACAATTTCGGTAAACTGTACAATGTTTGAATTTCTTTGACTGATATTTGTGTTCATAAGCCCTAAAAATCTGAATCCGTAATCTTTGTCCGAAATCCTTGTGGTTTGATTTGGATGTCTGTTTTTAAGAACCGATCAAACAAAGTTTCACAATGAACTCATCCGTGATCGTTGCTTGGACATAACTAAATCAGTGATGAAATGTTAGGGTTTTAAAAGGGTTTAACATGAACTCGATGATGACAGCAAATTAAAGATGAACGTAGCGAACTCAGCGAAGATAACAAGGAATCTCTAAAGTCTCGAACGCGAGTTCGAGCAACCGGTGGAATAATCTATTTCACCGGTAATGTGGCCGAGACAAGTGTCTCCGCTGCTGAATCATTTCCGAAACAAAACCATGTCTTCGCTAAATTCGCTAGCGAAATTATCTCGAGTAAACGTGTTCGCTGCTAAATCGCTCCGAGGTCAGAACTCCTTTGTGCTCGCTGTTGGGTCATCTTCGCTGGTGGATCGTTCTCGATGAGATAACCTTCGACCCGGCAGCGATGACAATAACAGACCTGGCAGCGACTTACTTTAATTTAAATTTTCTTTTTGTAAATTCTCTTGTAAATATTTGTCTCTATCTTAACGTTTCTCTCACTTGGCTCGTTTGGTGTTTCAGAAGCAGTATGGTGAAGAATCTCGAGTGGGATAAAACGTTGAAACATAATCAAAGCATCAATCTAGATGAAGTGCCTCAAGATTTTGAAGATGTAACCAGATGGGTGCGTTCCAGCAGAATCGGTTATGCTGTGGAGACAGCTGTTAAAGTGTACAAGACTCACATACAACAATTCTGGGAAAACGCAAAACCGGAAGCCATCAACAACAAAAGAGGGATAGTGTCAACGGTTTGCAACAAAAGAGTAGAGGTGACTGAAGACTGGATACGCCAGGTTCTGAAGCTTCAAGACAATGATCAAGATCCGTTAAGCCTGAGTCAAGATGATATCCTGGATGGTTTTCGAGGGATGGGCTATCCTGGAGATTTCCGTCAAAAGAAAGAGATCAAGAGAGGAGGACTCACCAGAGACTGGAGATTCATTGTTCATGTTATTTCTACGAGTCTGGCACACCGAAAGGGTGGCTTTGATGGATTGAACTTGGAATGGTCGGCAGCCATGCTAAATCTGTGTCTTAAACAAAAATTTAATCTCTCGGGCTTGATATTCAAATACATGCTTGAAAATGTAAGTGGAGCAACGTGGGCGATGTATCCAAGATTCGTTCAAATGCTGATAAATAACCAACACAAAGATCTTCCAACTGATGGAGATCTTTACAAGTTCCACATCTCCACAAGCCGTCAGTACACTGAGATAAAGACTAAGGAATGGGTGATGTTGCATGATTGGATGTACCGAGCAGAGAGATTCCCAATAGTAAAGGAAGCTTATAAGAAGTACAAGGAAGCTGTTCAAGAAAAACAACAACGAGATGCTCTCGCTCAAGCCGAAGCAGCTGCAAAAGAAGAACGCGCTAAAGGAAAAAGGAAAGAAAAACAGACAGCTGAAGACGAACCACCCAAAAGAAAAAGGGCATCGGAAAGCACTGAACGATTTATGGATGCAGGCATAAGGGCGGCCGAGTCAGATGAACACCGCCAGCACATTAAAGATTTGAAAGCGATTCACGCCCTGCAAGAAAAGGAGAAAAGGGAAAAGAAGTTGAAACGAAAAGAGATATCACCCACAGAAAGACCAGAGATTGTGACTGAGGAAGTTCAATCGTTAAATGACTTCGTAGATGCAATGATCGTTGACCCCGATGAAGCATCTGCGAGCAAGCGGCCTTCCAAAGTATCTCCTGTAAAACCAACGAGGTTTTCAAAGCCACCAGTCCCGCCTCAAAGGATTCGTCCCTTTCAAGAGCTTTACGATAAACTTGTTGAGAACGCCAGTCCATCTGTGGCAAAGGAAATCTGTCTTCTCAAAAATCAAGTCAACGACACAAACATTCTAAGAGAGAAGATTAAAGATTAGCGTAAGAAGAATAAGGAGATGAATGCCTACATGGCCAAGCAGTCCAAGTTCATCAGGTTCCAGCAAGCTGGGTTGGAGAAAATGTATAGAATGATGAGAGGCATGTGTGAGCAGATGAAAGTAAAACCCATGTTTTCCTTTGAAGAAATCTTCGAATTTGAGGGTTTTGTGGAAGAAGAAAATGCTCGAAAGGAGAAGGAGGCTGAAGCCAAGAAAAAGCGTTTGGAATCGGTGGAAAAAGTAACTGAGGGAAACGAAAGTGATGAAGAGGAAGTGGATCGAGACGTTATGCCATCCAAATTCCTCGAATGGGGTCTTGAAGAAGAAGTTCTCTACGAACAAGAAAATGGAAAAACCTTCTCTCCTGAACATCCTGAATGGTTCAAGAAAGAGAGAGAACGACTCCCAGTCCTTTATCAAGTCATAACAGTAGAAAAAAGTGAAGCCACTGATAAGATCCTCAGCTGGATGTACGACAATCTTTGAGGAATGTTTGTGGTAAAGAGACGTGGTGGAGTAATCCAGTACTTCCAGACCGGCTTTGATCTTTTCACACTTCCTAGGTGGGATCTTCGGGAACTTGGTCGCCTAGACATATTAAACCTAGAAGAAAGAGGAATCGGGAGGGATTTCGAGCGGATTATTGCCAAAGAAAGCATCAAGGGTTTCCCCAATCATGCTCCACAGCGTCCAAGACGCAGAGTTTCAAAGACAACCATTGATCCAGTAACCGGAAAGGGAAAAGTGACGTGGGTGATCAACCCTGCCAAAGTTGTCACGAGGATCAAGCTTCCAGAAGAAGTGCCTGTCGCCCTCAATGATTTTAAGAAATGGTTTTACGACAACAGGATTGGTGAAGCTGTTATAAGATCCAATGCAAATGAGGATATTCGTATTCTGGATCCGATGGATGTTTTTATGTTTGGGCTCTCAGATCTAACCATATTGAACGCTAGCCGTATAAATGTGGGAGCTGGTAATGCAAACATGGAGGAGGCAGCGTTATTTCAGAGAGCGGTGGAGCGAGCCTGGAAATTGAAAAGAGACATGCTGGATCTGGTAGATAGAATTGAGAAGAGAAAAGAAAAAGGAGAAAAGAAAAAGGAAGCAAGAAAGAAGAAGAAACACGAACGAAAGACAGAAGGAACTCCTGCTTCCACAACTGAACCCATCACAACGTCACCACCTCCGGCCTCATCCACATATGAGGCCACTAAGGAGGACCAACCAATTAGTGAAGCTGCAATAACTCAAGAAACTCAAGCTGTGCCAATCGAGACCGAAGCACCAACAGAAACGTCAACAAGCAACGAAAAACCAACAGAGCCTGAAAAGCAAGCGACAGAGAATCCAGCGGCCACAACTGAAGAATGAAACGACAAGTATGCAACGATCTAGGGGGGATATTGTTAGAACTTTTGAGATCGTTGATACTTGTGCTGGATTAGTTTAGTCATAGTCTGTAGCTATTTTGAATGTACAAGGGCTTATTTTGTAATTCTCTAGAAGATAGTTTCCTGACTTAGTGTAGATAAGATTCCAGCAAATTTATAAATTTGCTGGCTAATCAGGAACACTATATATAGCCCTCTCATTGTAACCTTGGTAAGCTTTTGGCTCTTGAATGAATATTGGTGTTGTTACATTCTTGTGTTGATCTTGTGCTCAAATCTGATATCCAAGGTGGTTTATTGTTATATCTTATTATTTGGATTCAATACAACACTTGTTGTATTCATTAATCCATAAGCTTCACCTTCTTCTTTGATCTTTCTTAACTTTTCATATCTCAAACACCTAATCAATAGGTGTTATGGGTTAAAACAACCAACCACTGTGATCAGGATTCGTTTTGGGAATTACACCAATATTGCATGTTACTTGTTACTTGATGAATGCTTGTATGTTATGTTAACACAGTGATTGTTGACTGACGCCTTAGCAACGATAGTACTATTTGTTTGGACTCAGCACCTGTCGTGGACAGGGGTTGTTAAGGTCACCTCTCACATGTCACGGTGGTGATATGTGTTGTGCATTCTACAACTCGCAGTCTAGTCTGTGCATATTTCATTGTTGATAACCTACTAGCTTTGCATTATACATGTTACATGCTGGTTATGCGTAAACGTTTTCGAACTCTACTATTACTATCAAACTTGTATGCTCACCTTTACACTATGTGTATTGACTTTATTTTAACGTATGTGACAGGTGCGTAAGATGCTAGGAATAACTGTGCTTTGGTGAATCAAGCTAGGGGTCTAGTTATGTCACGCTTAAATTTGAGTCGTCGGAACAATATTTGTTTTTGAGACAATTATTTGTAATTACTGTTTTTATTTGGATATGTTGTGGTATGGGACATGACGTTTAAATATCCGGTAATGAATAGTTGTTAAGGATACTCATGGACAATCTGTTTCGCTCAGTGCCATGCCTTGATGTTTCCGCCATTGGTTGGGGTGTGACAAAGGGTGCCTTCGTACGAGGTCGGTGCCTTCATACGAGGTCAGTGCCGTTGTACGAGGCCAGTGCCGTCGTACGAGGCCAGTGCCTTTGTACAAAGTCGGGCTTCGTATAAGCCAGTCCGGCTTGCGTAAGTGGCTGTTTTTGGCATTCGGAGCTATGTTTTCGCCTGAATCGGATGTGTTTTCGAGTCCTTTTCATGACGGTTTCGACACACTTCGTCCCACTATCCAGTGAACGAAACATATGTCGGTTTTGATCCGTTTTAGTGTAAAAATCGCGTTTAAAACACTTTTTCCTTGAATTAAACAGTTGGTGAGTGCGAGATATTCAGATCTCTATCTTGGAAAGCCAAAGCTAAGACCAATACACTCGTTTAGGTGCAAATCCATAGCAAAATCAGAAGTTTTGATGAAAAAGATGAAAGTTTTTGTAAAATAGAGAAGTTTTATATGAAATCGGAGTTAAACTCGTGAAAAATCATTGTGGAAAACGTTGTGATACTTGTAAAAATAATGATTCTTACTTGGGATGCATAGAGAAACAAGTAGGGAGTGTTCTTGAGTGAAATGGCAGCAAGTGATGAATGAAGGAATGTGCTAAGTATTTATAGAGAGAGCTGTTGGTTTTGTACAAAGTTGGTGCCTTCGTACGAAGCCAGTGCCTTCGTAAGAAGGTGGTGTCTTCATACGTGGGGACCTGTTTCATGCTAGAAATTCTCGTTTCGCGTGTCGGGTGTTCGTTTGGTTACGTTAATTAGTTCGAGTACTTTAAGTATTTTAGCGTTTTTTCGTACAAGCCGGTACGGCTAGTGCAAGTGGCTATTTTTGCATTCGGAGCTGTGTTTTTGCCTGAATCGGATGTGTTTTCGAGTCCTTTTCATGACGGTTTTGACACCACTTTGTCCCACTATACAGTGAACGAAACATATGTTGGTTTTGGTCCGTTTTAGTGTAAAAATCGTGTTTAAAACACTTTTTCCTTGGATTAAACACTTGGTGAGTGCGAGATATTCAGATCTCTATCTTGGAAAGCCAAAGCTAAGCCCAATACACTCGTTTAAGTGCAAATCCATAGCAAAATCAGAAGTTTTGATGAAAAAGATGAAGGTTTTTGTAAAATTGAGAAGTTGTAGATGAAATCGGATATAAACTCGTGAAAAATCATTGTGGACAACGTTGTGATACTTGTAAAAATAATGATTCTTACTTGGGATGCAGAGAGAAACAAGTAGGGAGTGTTCTTGAGTGAAATGGCAGCAAGTGATGAATGAAGGAGTGTGCTAAGTATTTATAGAGAGAGCTGCTAGTTCTGTACGAAGCTAGTGCCTTCGTACGAAGCCAATGCCTTCGTACGAAGGTGGTGTCTTCGTACGAGGGACCTGTTTTGTGCTATAAATTCCTGTTTCGCGTGTCGGGTGTTTGTTTCGTGTGTTTGGTTGTGTTAATTAGTTCGAGTACTTTAAGTATTTTAGCGTGGTAATTAAGTGGCGTGTTGCGTTGCGTTTTAGTGTGGTAAATCGAGTTGCGCGAGTGAGCGTTTGAGCGTTTTAAGAGAGTATCCAACACATATAACATATTTAACATTTAAACACACAATAAAACAATTAATATATGTAAACCCGCGTTTTGAGTTCTCATTGAGTTTGCATTGAGATGAGCGTTTAAGTAATAAGCATTTAATGCGATAAATAAGCGATATATAAAAAGCGTTTAAAATGTGATTAACCAAGGGTTAATCATCGAATCTCGGAGTACAAGCTTTTACGAATGAATCAACGATAAAATAGAAACAACTAGGAATGACTTTCGGTTGTCGGGTTGTTACAGTCTCTCATACTTTAGGGAATTTCGTCCCGAAATTAAGTAGTAGACGTAACAAAGAGTTGTAGATATTTCGCCTTCATATCATTTTCGAGTTCCCAAGTGAACTCGGCGCCGCGTTTGCCTTCCCATCTTACCTTCACTATAAGAATGCAACTACGTTAAAGTTTCTTGGTCTCTCGATCCATGATTTCCACTGGCTTTTCTACGAAGTGTGCTGTCTCGTTTACTTGCAAGTCTTCAAGAGGTACCTGGAGATTTTCTTCAGCTAGACACTTCTTGAGGTTTGAGACGTGAAAAGTCGGGTGTACATTGCTGAGTTTAACCGGTAATTTGAGTCGGTAGGCCACTTTACCAATTCTTTCAAGAATCTTGAAGGGGCCCACGTAACGTGGCGCTAGTTTCCCTTTCTTGCCGAATCGGATCGCCCCTATCCAAGGTGAAAGATTTAAGAGGACGTGATCTCCAACTTTGAACTCTAGGGGCTTGTGGCATTTATCAGCGCAACTCTTTTGACGACTCCGAGCTTTCAGGAGATTGTCTCTTATTTGGAGAATCTTGTCTGTCGTTTCTTGTATTAACTCGGGACCGGTAATCTGTGCATCTCCGATCTCGTGCCAAACAATAGGCGATCGAGATCTTCTACCGTATAGTGCCTCAAAGGGTGCCATTTGTATACTAGCATTATAACTGTTATTGTACGAAAATTCTACTAAGGGTAAATGCGAATCCCAATTACCACCAAAATCTATAACGCACAAACGAAGCATTTCCTCGAGGGTGCGGATCATGCGCTCAGTCTGACCATCAGTCTGGGGATGGAATGCGGTACTGAGATTGAGAGTCGTACCGAGAGCGGATTGGAATGTCTCCCAGAGACGTGAGGTAAAACGACCATCGCGGTCAGAGATGATGCCACGAGGCGTCCCGTGTCGACAAATGACTTCGTCGGTATAGATTCGTGCTAATCGTTCAACCTTAAAGTCTTCTCGTATCGGAATGAAATGAGCAGATTTTGTAAGACGATCAACGATAACCCAAATGCTATCGTGACTAAAAGGCGTGCGAGGGAGTTTTGTAATAAAATATATAGCGATACTTTCCCATTTCCACATCGGGATTTCGGGTTGTTCGAGCAAACCAGAGGGTTGTTGATGTTCGGCCTTAACCTTCAAGCAAGTTAGGCATTTCGAAACATACATAGCGATATCCTTTTTCATGCCCAGCCACCAATACCTTTAACGGAGGTCTTGGTACATGTTTTCAGCACCGGGGTGAATGGAGTATCGGGATTTGTGAGGTTCAATCATCAATATCTCCTGGAGGTTATTGTGACTAGGAATCCAAATACGGTCGAGACAGTGAAAGATACCGTTTGATTTATTCACCAACTAAGTTTCGGCACCACACTTCATTTACTCTTTCAAGGTATTCTCAATGAAGCATGCGTGTTGCGTGTCGCGAATTAAGGCTTCAAGATCATTTTGAGCTTGAACGTTACGGATACTATGCACATAGCTTCGTCAGCTGAGGGTATCGGCTATGTCATTTTCCTTGCCAGGATAGTAGCATATCTTGCAATCATAGTCGTTGAGAAGTTCAACCCATCTGCGTTGGCGCATGTTCAGTTCTTTCTGATTCAAAATATGTTGTAAGCTCTTATGGTCGGTGAAAACTGTGCACTTTGTACCGTAAAGGTAGTGTCGCGATATCTTTAACGCAAAAACAACTGCACCAAGCTCGAGATCGTGGGTGGTGTACATCTTCTCGTGAATCTTGAGTTTTCAAGATCATTTTGGGTAATAGTGGATCGATTAACGAAGTCAGCACACTTCTTACCTATCAGAGAGAAGGATAATACGAGCAAGTTGGCCGAAATATACATGAGAGAGATCGTCGCACGTCATGGAGTGCCTCTCTCGATCATCTCTGATAGAGACGGAAGGTTTGTGTCAAGAATATGGCAATCCTTCCAAGAAGCCTTTGGCTCACAATTGAATCTGAGCACTGCGTTTCATCCGCAAACTGACGGTCAAAGCGAGCGAACAATTCAGACTTTGGAAGACATGCTGAGAGCGTGTGTTATGGATTTGGGCGGTAGCTGGGATAAGCATTTGCCTTTGGTCGAATTTTCATACAACAACAGCTACCACACCAGTATTGGTGTCGCGCCATTTGAAGCCCTTTACGGACGCAAGTGCCGATCACCCCTATGCTGGGCTGACGCAGGTGATAAGCAGCTTGTTGGTCCCGAAATCGTCCAAGAGACGACAGACAAGATGGCGCAGATTCTGAAACGCATCGAAGCAGCTCGCCACAGGCAGAAAGCCTATGCAGATCCAAACCGGAAACATATGGAACTCCAAGTTGGAGATATGGTTTTATTGAAAGTATCACCCTAGAAGGGTGTGGCACGCTTCGGAAAGCGTGGGAAGTTAAATCCGCGCTACATCGGTCCTTTCAGAATTTTGGAAAGAACAGGACTAGTAGCATACAAGTTGGACCTACCTGCTGAACTCCATTCTGTTCACGATACATTTCATGTATCCAACCTGAAGAAAAGTCCAACTCAAGATAACATTGCCATTCCCATCGACGAGATTCATGTTGACGAGACGCTCCATTTCATTGAAGAACCGGTTGAGGTTACGGATTGGAAAGTAAACAAGACCCGCCGGAGCAGTGTCAAGCTCGTCAAAGTTCGTTGGAATGCCAGACGTGGTCCTGATTACACCTGGGAGCGCGAGGACCGGATGAAAGAGAAATACCCCCACTTATTTCCTAAGAACCCTGCATCTAATAGCAGAACCTAAATTTCGGGACGAAATTTATTTAACGGGGGGAGAATGTGACAACCCTCACCAAACCAGGTATCCGTACAACTTGATTAATAATTAATTACTGCTTAATTACTGTGCTTGCTTGAACTTGTGAATAAACTGCTACTTGAATACTGATACATGTACTTACTTGCATCATACTTTGCTTGCTGTCACTACATTATTTGCATGCTGAACCTTAGTGACAAACATGATGCACAAAAAGCACAGTAGCACTATAGCGGATAACCTATTGAACATGCTGATAAAGCCAGCATCAGGCAGACACTGCCTCTAAGGCCTGTATGAGCCAGAAATATTTTGCTACACTAGTGGTGAGTGTAGGGATACAAGGGTTGTAGAACTGCGTCTCTAGGAATAAGTTACAATGACTGGATGTGCCTAAAACGTGCTCTAAGCACAAAATTCAGCACTTTACATAAATAATTCAGCTTTTAGCTAACTAATAAAGTGCCAAAACATGAGAAAAATATTGCTAGACACTTTCCAAAGTGTCAGAAATGAGTTGTGTCACTAAAAAGGGTAATAACGACACTTTAAAGCTTTGTTAAGCGCTTTAACGGATTACTATCCAACCGAACAACCGGACTTTACCCGGAACCTGAAAATATTGTTATTTTCATTATTTATCTTTTTCTGAGCCAGTTAGGGTCCCTGATTACCCTAACACCCATTGTAACGCGTGACACACCACTAACCGGGTTAATCCCTAAACTTAACTATATTAACCTAACTAATATACTTAACACTTAGTTGGTTTTGGACTAGAACCCCCCCCCCCCCCCATTGCAAACCGTCCCCATGTAGGGGGACACACTTGTCCTTGTGATGAATATTATAATCAACTTTGCTTAGTATCTAGAAGACATAGCATCCATTGGATAATAGTCTTGATAATTATCTATAAGTTACCACATTAACCCACCATATCATTCTTACTCACAAATCAACAACAACACTCCCTCTCTCTCTCTAGAAAGCTCACGGCCGAACCCCCCTTGAGCACCCCTTATATTTTCGGCTTTGATCTTCACTTTTCAAGCTCATACAAGTGTTAAGGGTCGCATATAAGGAGTCTTGGTGCAATCGGAAGGCGAAGGACCTCTTTATCTTGCTTTTATCCACGCGTTTTTCGCATAGATTCTTCCCTAGCCTCGAGCTAGTGGTATGTTGTTTAAATCACCTTCTTGAACTATTTTAATGTGGTTAAAACGATATATGACGGTTAAAACTCGATAACTTACAAGATGAAGCATAAAAGTCTACTTAAAACACTAAAAATGGTGGTTAATAGCTCATGTGTTGTGTAAATCATGTAGTATTTGATTTGTGTGATTATTTGGACCCGATCTATGTTGTGGTAGCTCGAATCATCATTTAACCCGGGTTGGTCATGATCATGGATCATGACATAAGGTTGTTTTGGAAGTAACAAAGGTTAAAGGGTGAAACTCTACCACACACAAATCATGAACTTGTGTAAAAATGTTTTACTTGTGGAATAGTGTTTAAAACTAGCAGATCTACGTATCTGCAAGTGGTATTTTCAAAGGACCAAGCGTTAAAGAAATCATGCTTTCTAAAAATGGATCTTACACTAACAAGAATGGTTTTTAGAACACACAAGTGTGTAAACACTTGTGTAACACAAAGTTTTGACGAAATAACTATCTTTGTAAAATTGATAAGAAGTCGTAAAGATGGAATTTCTTTAAAAACGGGGTTATTACGAAACCGGATGGATTTATATAAAGATACACTAAAAGTAATGGGATTTACTTCATAATATTAGAAAACCACAAGTTCATGTGATTTTTGCAACTTATATATTTTGACTAGTTTGTGGTTTGAACATTGTTTTGATTGAATGATAAAAATGGTTGGTTTGATTTATAAAAGAAAATGATACGCTTGAAAGCGTGGCCACCTCCAGTTACAGAGGAAACTCTGGCGAAATTTTTCCAAAAGCCTAACACTTAGAAATATTTTCACTATAAGTGTTAGAAATACATTTTGACTTGTTTTCAAAATATGGATTTCGCCACGACTTATTTACAAAATATCGGAGGTGGGATTTCACAAAATAAAACGTGATACATATATATATTTAGTATATATTTTTCACAACGTCACTTGATATGTGTTTATGATTATTTTGTGAAAATACTAGTATTATTTTTAGGGTAAAAATAATACTATCGAATGTTAACGAATCCGAAATAATACGAACGCCTCTACGATAAATACATAAGTTACACCGGTAATTATTATTACCACTTGATCATTAAAACGTAACTTACGCATTTTGGGAAAATATGACTTAACGCGTATTTTTGTCAAGGTATTATTTTGGAAAATTATGTAATAGAAAATATAATATTTTTGAGAAGAATATTTATATTTTGGGAGTTAGAAATAAAATATATTTTAAGTGAGACTTAATAATATATCTCGAAATTATACGAACACACATGTATAAATCCCCCATCCTTGGGAAGGAAAATGATTACCAAGTATACAGAATATAAACACGAAATAGTTGTCTAACTATTTCCCAAAAACTTAAACCTTAAAGCTAAGGCACGGCCGTCCGTCTAATAGAGTTAGTACGTGTAGGTCGTCATACAGCTGCTTGATTTGGAGGCATACTTGGTAGAGACGCACCACTGTGAGTTCATGTCCCCCTTTTCTCTAACTGTTTTCAGTTTTCTTAACTGCGGGGGTGAAATACATGTTACTATGATTACGAGTACTTTATACATGGTATGGTTAGCGTAAGGAGGTTTACTACTTAGATCATGTGAGTGGGTAGGCGTGAACTGGAGACCATTAATCCTCATTGTAGGAACCGAGGGACGTAAGCGGTAGATCTATCTGGGTGTAGCGAGCCCAACCCCTGAGCCCGCATAAT
Source organism: Helianthus tuberosus (assembly GCA_030545235.1). NCBI lineage: Eukaryota > Viridiplantae > Streptophyta > Magnoliopsida > Asterales > Asteraceae > Helianthus > Helianthus tuberosus. Next base: position 19,752,608 of record CM060420.1, on the reverse strand, counting down.
GGACCAGGTGGTGACTTTGTACCCATCGCCAAATACGCTAGGTTTGAGTCTTCCTACTTGCACTTCACACATATCATTGGCTTTGCAACCCAATGGTGATCTCTTTTTCCTTATTGCTACATACCAGGAATTTTCATACGAACAGACATTATTACAAAGGTTTTACTTACTCACTTACACATGAACTCGCTCAACATTATTGTTGATTTTTCAACTTACATGTATTTCAGGGAACTAAAGGATCTGGCACGGTATGGCACGTTTTCCCGCTGCACTAGTTACGAGGTCATCCAAGTTTAAGGGATGTGACTTTTTCCTGGACGAGTCACAGTTCTTAAACTGTGTTTATGTCATGTTAATGTTTGTGTCTGTTGAACACTGTTTATGTTGTTAGGATGTGTTTCCGTTGAGACAATGTTATGGTATTTTACTTTTCAACTTAATCTAATGGATGATCTTGCACGGTTTTTAAATTCATATAGCTTGTTATGGTTAAGCTATGGTATTAAGAAGTCACACCAAATTAACCACGCTTCCGCAAAGCCAGGGTGTGACAGCTTGGTATCAGAGCTCTGATCATAGCGAACTAGGATTCTTTCTCGAGTCTAGACTATGATCACTAGGGCTCTCACGAAAACATTTTTCTGCATACCAGATCCAAAACTTTTTACAAACAAATGTTGAGCACATTTTATTATTTATAGGCTCAGTCTAGAAGGGCTGAGGCTCGGTCTGAGAGGCCGAGGCTCGGTCTGAGAGATCGAGGTAGTTGGCTAGTTGGACTAGGAAGAGTAGACTCTGTCTTGGAGGCTGAGGCTCGGTATTGGAGACCGAGGCTCGGTCTGAGAGATCGAGGAAGTTGGCTAGTTGGACTAGGAAGAGTAGGCTCAGTCTTGGAGGCTGAGGCTCGGTATTGGAGACCGAGGCTCGATCTAAGAGGTCGAGGTAGGTGATAGAGCAGTCTAGGAGACTGGGAGGCTAGTGGGACTAGGAGAATTATTTGATTGACTAACATGTTTATATGATTATATGATTGATTATTATACGTACATGTGTTTGTGTTACAAACATCATGCTTTCATCATGTACTAGAAAGATGGGCACTACGAATCCCATGGCCATAGTATCAGACGACATAGTTTCATCGAAGCACGAGGTGTACATTTCCGATACTATCGGCACAGACAATGACAACTTTCAGCCCTTTTTGCGCTGCCTGAAGTCGTAGCAGAGCCTACTGATGGCCATCTTGTTGGGAGTTTGCCACTCGCGGTGATCCCTGCTCCTGTGCCCCCTTGCCGCTTATCCTGTTGATGATATGCCCCCCCCGACATGGCCTCTGACGACGATAACGATCTACTAGAGGAGGACCCATTCGAGGGCAGGGCCCTATTGCTGCTGGTATTAGCCTACTGCATGCGGACGCTCATGCAGGGGAAACTCATGCCCATTCCCCTGTCCCAGACTCATTTGAGTTTCTGACACCCGCATTTTCGCATATACAGGGAGTGTAGTACCATTCACACGACGCCGACCCTGATACGGCACCATCAGCTGCACCGGTTCCCGCACCCAGCTTTGAGTTTGATCACAGTATTGAGGGTGATCTTGTTCTTCCACCTGGTTTTGATCCAGACCACGACCTTGAGTTCATACACTTAGACCAGCCCTTGGAGGATCTTGTAACCCCCTGTGTTTGTTGATCCAGCTGATCTTGAGATGGAGTTTTTGATCCGGAGCCAGCCGTGGCCCCTGAGCCAGGCGTTGCTCCTGACCCCGCATTGGAGCATGACCCTGTTCATGCCGATGCACCTGCTGTTGCTCCTTAATTGATCATCTGCTTGGACGAGAGAAAATTTGGGGTAACTGTGCAAGACAATTTATTATTACGGGGGCCCACGTAATAACGACTTGTAGTGCACAGAAATCCTGGTGGACTCTGCGGGTCAAGCTAATGAAAACCAATGTAGCAGGAAATATCTAAAACACGAATGACCAAGGCGAGGCGATGTAGCCTCGAGTTCATTCTATTACAAGCAACAAGCCAAATTGGCAAGCCTATGTGAAGGCTCAGAAATTTACTTCCCCACTCATACATTGAGTATATTTGCGTGTGAAATTGGGTAATTACATGATGGCTTATGTTGCTATATATACCTCATAGACAATTGAAACGTTGTCTAACCCGCTTCACACCACTTCGACAAAAGGGAATGTCACCCAGACATGACACAAACACCAGTACGTTGCCAAGGACAGAAGCCGAGCTGCAAGAACGCATCTCACAGATAAATGCACGACCTGAAGCCCTCCGCTCTAAGTACAACGATGGCATTACTGGAAATAACCCTCCAACTGGCTACACCTATAAACAATTCCTGAACTGCAAGCCTTTGAACTTTGACGGAACAGGAGGCGCCGTTGCATTTGTCCGTTGGTCCAAAAAGATTGACTCCATTCCAAGAATGAGTGACTGTTCGTCCCAACAGAGTGTTACCTACATCCCGGGGTTATTTCCAGATAACTCACTCTCATGGTGAGACCTTCAGTCTCAGACCCTTGGCATAGACGCTGCTTATGCACTGAGCTGGGACGAGCTCAAGGAAACGATTGAGAAGAAATGTTGTTTTAGGACTAGAATTTAGAAGCTTGAGGTGGAGTTCAGGAATTGGAAAATGGACGAACCAGAAATTCCTGAACTTGTCCAGCGATCGCACGACTTGTCTAGGGTCGTCCCCTACCAAGTCATTGACGCTGTATGATACAGTTGTGTACTCGTAAACTTTACATTTTGGTCTCGATTTGTGTCAGCGCAATCGCAGTGATCTATTGTTTATGACATGAGATGTTATGTGGCTGATCTATTTATAGCATGAGATGTTATGTGCTGATATTGATGAATACATACGTGCACTTGACTTGCTATGGCCTGACCAACGTAAACCATCTTTTAGAAGATGCCGCCGAGACGTGAGACACACATGCCTACCAATGAGGCAGAACTCCAGCAAATTATCGCTGCTGCCATTGCACAATACGCCGCCTCTGAAGGAGGGACTAGTGGAAGCAACTCTGGCAACAACAATAATCCACCTCATGGATGCACCTACAAGCAGTTTCTAGACTGCAAACCGGCCAACTTTGATGGCACAGGAGGTGCTGTCGCCTTTGTTCGTTGGGCGGAGAAAACTGAATCTGTTCTACGCATGAGCAAATGCGCACTAGATCAGCAAGTCACCTATATCTCAGGGCTAATCTTGGATGGAGCCCTCTCTTGGTGGAATTTGCAAGTACAGACACTTGGTGAAGCTGCTGCCTACGCGCTAACCTGGACCGAACTGAAGGAACTTATGCGCAAAAAGTACTGCTCTCACGCGGAAATCCAAAGATTGGAAACCGAGTTCTGGCATTTGAAAATGGACGGTCCAAAGATCGCAGAATACGTTCAAAGGTTCCATGACTTATCGCATGTGGTACCCTACATGGTCACTCCGGAGTTCAAGAGGATTGAACGTTTCATTTGGGGATTAGCTCCTCAAATCATAAGCATGGTAACCTCATCCAAGCCTGCGACCATTACTGAGGCGATCGATTTGAGCGTGGCTCTCACAGAGGAGGCCATTCGCCTGAACAAGTTTGATGATGCTAAGCCTAAGAAGAAAGAGACCCACGTCGAGTCATCAGGAGGTAACAAACGGAAGTTCTCAAACTTCAAGCAGGGCGCCAGTGTGGCGGTTAAGAAAGGAGGATCAGACACGCCAGCTCAGGTTACAACTGGTAGAGGGAAGAAAGGAAATGGATACATGGGCACCCAACCCAAGTGCAACGACTGCCAACGCCACCATTCTGGCCGATGTGGGCCAAAGGTATGCGAAGCATGTGGGAAACGTGGCCACTTGAAGGACACTTGTTGGACCACTGCTGGTCAGGGAGGCCAGGGAGGATTCGGAAACAGAAATTACAACCGGGGTGGGAATGGAAATCGCCCACAAGGAAACTACGGAGGTAACGAGAATCGAGGCAACAATGCTAACCAAGCGGGCGCCGTGAATCGTAATCAGAGGAATGATCAAGCTGGTGGAAACGGGCAAAGACTTGGATGCTTTAACTGCGGTGATATCGGGCATTTTAAGAAGAACTGCCCAGAGTTAAACCAAGCCCGTGGAAGAGTGTTCCAAATCGAAGCAAGGGAAGCGCGCCAGGACCCCAATGTCGTTACTGGTACGTTCCCTGTAAATCAACGCTATGCATCCGTTTTATTTGATACTGGTGCCGATTATAGCTTCGTGTCGTTAGAATTTAAGAATATGCTCCGTTTAGCGGCTAATAAGTTAGATATTCCCTACTCAATCGAATTGGCCAATGGGAAGTTAGTAGAAGCCAACGAAGTTATTAGAGGTTGTGTGATCGAATTAGGAGAGCGTGAGTTTGCTTTGGATTTACTACCAGTCCAGTTGGGAAGCTTCGACGTGGTGGTAGGAATGGATTGGTTATCAGGCAACAAGGCTGAGATAGTTTGTCACGAGAAGGTTGTTCGTATCACAACCGAAGATGGCGAAACAATTGTGGTTCACGGTGAGAAGCGTGATACGCCGTTAAGAATTATCAGCTGCCTAAAAGCGCGAAAGTGTTTGCAGAAGGGATGTGTTGCCTTCCTGGCACACATTGTGGATAAGAAGGCTGCTGAGCCAAGAATCGAAGACATCCCTGTCGTGAGGGAATACCCAGAAGTCTTCCCAGAAGACTTACCTGGACTGCCACCTCAGAGGCAAGTAGAGTTTCACATTGACTTAGTTCCAGGCGCCGCGCCTGTGGCTAAGGCACCGTATAGACTTGCTCCGTCTGAGATGCAGGAACTGTCGACACAACTCCAAGAGCTGTTAGACAAGGGTTTTATCCGACCAAGCTTCTCGCCTTGGGAAGCTCCGGTCCTGTTTATCAAGAAGAAGGACGGTAGTTTTCGTATGTGCATCGACTACCGGGAGCTGAACAAGCTGACGATCAAGAATAGATATCCTCTGCCAAGAATTGATGATCTGTTTGATCAACTGCAAGGTTCAAGCTTTTACTCAAAGATCGATCTTCGATCTGGATACCATCAGTTAAGGATACAAGAGGAGAGTATCCCGAAGACAGCCTTCAGAACTCGTTATGGACACTACGAGTTCCTTGTTATGCCGTTTGGTTTGACAAACGCGCCTGCAGTCTTTATGGATTTGATGAATAGAGTTTGCAAGCCGTACTTGGACAAGTTCGTGATTGTGTTTATCGACGACATCTTGATCTATTCAAGAACAAAGGCCGAGCACGAACAGCATCTAAGAGCTATTTTGGAGTTGCTAAAGAAGGAACAGTTGTATGCCAAATTCTCCAAGTGCGAATTTTGGCTACGTGAAGTCCAATTCCTTGGACACGTGGTAAATGGAGATGGAATCCATGTGGATCCAACAAAGATCGAAGCGATCAAGAATTGGGAAACGCCAAAGACGCCAACCGAGATTCGACAATTCTTGGGTTTGGCTGGCTACTATCGAAGGTTCATTGAGGACTTTTCGAAGATCGCTCAACCATTGACGCTCCTCACACAGAAAGATAAGAAGTTTGATTGGGAAATCAACAGGAGGAAGCATTCCAGATACTGAAGGATAAGCTCTGCAACGCGCCAATCTTAGCACTACCGGAAGGTACAGATGATTTTGTGGTGTACTGTGACGCTTCGCGTCAAGGATTGGGTTGTGTGCTGATGCAACGCCAAAAGGTTATTGCTTACGCATCACGCCAATTGAAAGTGCACGAAAAGAACTATACCACGCACGATTTGGAGCTAGGCGCAGTGGTTCTTGCATTAAAGATCTGGAGACACTACCTCTATGGTACAAAGTGTACAATCTTCACAGATCACAAAAGCCTACAACACATATTCAATCAGAAGGAGATGAATATGAGGCAAAGACGATGGGTTGAATTGTTGAATGATTACGACTGCGAGATAAAGTACCATCCAGGGAAGGCGAACGTGGTCTCCGATGCCCTAAGTCGAAAGGATAGGATCAAGCCCATAAGGGTTAGGGCTTTAGTAATGATTATCCGAACCGATCTTTCCTTGCGCATTCGTGCCGCGCAGAAAGAAGCTCTCAAGGAAGGAAACCTTGAAGAAGAATATCTCCGTGGGATGGAGAAGCTACTGGTACCAAACAAGGAAGGAACGTCATGTTTTGAGAAAAGGATTTGGGTTCCTTTGTTTGGAGGATTAAGTAAGGTTATTTTCGATGAAGCTCACAAGTCGCGGTACTCTATCCACCCTGGAGCGGATAAGATGTACCAGGATCTCAAAGATTATTATTGGTGGCCTAGGATGAAAGGCGATGTTGCTGTTTATGTGAGCAAATGTTTAACATGCGCTAAGGTTAAAGCGGAATACCAGAAGCCTTCAGGACTTCTGCAACAACCTGAGATTCCCAAGCGGAAATGGGAACAAATCTCAATGGATTTTGTTACAAAGTTGCCAAGGACGCCAAGAGGTCATGACACTATTTGGGTAATAGTGGATCGATTAACGAAGTCAGCACACTTCTTACCTATCAGAGAGAAGGATAATACGAGCAAGTTGGCCGAAATATACATGAGAGAGATCGTCGCACGTCATGGAGTGCCTCTCTCGATCATCTCTGATAGAGACGGAAGGTTTGTGTCAAGAATATGGCAATCCTTCCAAGAAGCCTTTGGCTCACAATTGAATCTGAGCACTGCGTTTCATCCGCAAACTGACGGTCAAAGCGAGCGAACGATTCAGACTTTGGAAGACATGCTGAGAGCGTGTGTTATGGATTTGGGCGGTAGCTGGGATAAGCATTTGCCTTTGGTCGAATTTTCATACAACAACAGCTACCACACCAGTATTGGTGTCGCGCCATTTGAAGCCCTTTACGGACGCAAGTGCCGATCACCCCTATGCTGGGCTGACGCAGGTGATAAGCAGCTTGTTGGTCCCGAAATCGTCCAAGAGACGACAGACAAGATGGCGCAGATTCTGAAACGCATCGAAGCAGCTCGCCACAGGCAGAAAGCCTATGCAGATCCAAACCGGAAACATATGGAACTCCAAGTTGGAGATATGGTTTTATTGAAAGTATCACCCTAGAAGGGTGTGGCACGCTTCGGAAAGCGTGGGAAGTTAAATCCGCGCTACATCGGTCCTTTCAGAATTTTGGAAAGAACAGGACTAGTAGCATACAAGTTGGACCTACCTGCTGAACTCCATTCTGTTCACGATATATTTCATGTATCCAACCTGAAGAAAAGTCCAACTCAAGATAACATTGCCATTCCCATCGACGAGATTCATGTTGACGACACGCTCCATTTCATTGAAGAACCGGTTGAGGTTACGGATTGGAAAGTAAACAAGACCCGCCGGAGCAGTGTCAAGCTCGTCAAAGTTCGTTGGAATGCCAGACGTGGTCCTGATTACACCTGGGAGCGCGAGGACCGGATGAAAGAGAAATACCCCCACTTATTTCCTAAGAACCCTGCATCTAATAGCAGAACCTAAATTTCGGGACGAAATTTATTTAACGGGGGGAGAATGTGACAACCCTCACCAAACCAGGTATCCGTACAACTTGATTAATAATTAATTACTGCTTAATTACTGTGCTTGCTTGAACTTGCGAATAAACTGCTACTTGAATACTGATACATGTACTTACTTGCATCATACTTTGCTTGCTGTCACTACATTATTTGCATGCTGAACCTTAGTGACAAACATGATGCACAAAAAGCACAGTAGCACTATAGCGGATAACCTATTGAACATGCTGATAAAGCCAGCATCAGGCAGACACTGCCTCTAAGGCCTGTATGAGCCAGAAATATTTTGCTACACTAGTGGTGAGTGTAGGGATACAAGGGTTGTAGAACTGCGTCTCTAGGAATAAGTTACAATGACTGGATGTGCCTAAAACGTGCTCTAAGCACAAAATTCAGCACTTTACATAAATAATTCAGCTTTTAGCTAACTAATAAAGTGCCAAAACATGAGAAAAATATTGCTAGACACTTTCCAAAGTGTCAGAAATGAGTTGTGTCACTAAAAAGGGTAATAACGACACTTTAAAGCTTTGTTAAGCGCTTTAACGGATTACTATCCAACCGAACAACCGGACTTTACCCGGAACCTGAAAATATTGTTATTTTCATTATTTATCTTTTTCTGAGCCAGTTAGGGTCCCTGATTACCCTAACACCCATTGTAACGCGTGACACACCACTAACCGGGTTAATCCCTAAACTTAACTATATTAACCTAACTAATATACTTAACACTTAGTTGGTTTTGGACTAGAACCCCCCCCCCCCCCCCATTGCAAACCGTCCCCATGTAGGGGGACACACTTGTCCTTGTGATGAATATTATAATCAACTTTGCTTAGTATCTAGAAGACATAGCATCCATTGGATAATAGTCTTGATAATTATCTATAAGTTACCACATTAACCCACCATATCATTCTTACTCACAAATCAACAACAACACTCCCTCTCTCTCTCTAGAAAGCTCACGGCCGAACCCCCCTTGAGCACCCCTTATATTTTCGGCTTTGATCTTCACTTTTCAAGCTCATACAAGTGTTAAGGGTCGCATATAAGGAGTCTTGGTGCAATCGGAAGGCGAAGGACCTCTTTATCTTGCTTTTATCCACGCGTTTTTCGCATAGATTCTTCCCTAGCCTCGAGCTAGTGGTATGTTGTTTAAATCACCTTCTTGAACTATTTTAATGTGGTTAAAACGATATATGACGGTTAAAACTCGATAACTTACAAGATGAAGCATAAAAGTCTACTTAAAACACTAAAAATGGTGGTTAATAGCTCATGTGTTGTGTAAATCATGTAGTATTTGATTTGTGTGATTATTTGGACCCGATCTATGTTGTGGTAGCTCGAATCATCATTTAACCCGGGTTGGTCATGATCATGGATCATGACATAAGGTTGTTTTGGAAGTAACAAAGGTTAAAGGGTGAAACTCTACCACACACGAATCATGAACTTGTGTAAAAATGTTTTACTTGTGGAATAGTGTTTAAAACTAGCAGATCTACGTATCTGCAAGTGGTATTTTCAAAGGACCAAGCGTTAAAGAAATCATGCTTTCTAAAAATGGATCTTACACTAACAAGAATGGTTTTTAGAACACACAAGTGTGTAAACACTTGTGTAACACAAAGTTTTGACGAAATAACTATCTTTGTAAAATTGATAAGAAGTCGTAAAGATGGAATTTCTTTAAAAACGGGGTTATTACGAAACCGGATGGATTTATATAAAGATACACTAAAAGTAATGGGATTTACTTCATAATATTAGAAAACCACAAGTTCATGTGATTTTTGCAACTTATATATTTTGACTAGTTTGTGGTTTGAACATTGTTTTGATTGAATGATAAAAATGGTTGGTTTGATTTATAAAAGAAAATGATACGCTTGAAAGCGTGGCCACCTCCAGTTACAGAGGAAACTCTGGCGAAATTTTTCCAAAAGCCTAACACTTAGAAATATTTTCACTATAAGTGTTAGAAATACATTTTGACTTGTTTTCAAAATATGGATTTCGCCACGACTTATTTACAAAATATCGGAGGTGGGATTTCACAAAATAAAACGTGATACATATATATATTTAGTATATATTTTTCACAACGTCACTTGATATGTGTTTATGATTATTTTGTGAAAATACTAGTATTATTTTTAGGGTAAAAATAATACTATCGAATGTTAACGAATCCGAAATAATACGAACGCCTCTACGATAAATACATAAGTTACACCGGTAATTATTATTACCACTTGATCATTAAAACGTAACTTACGCATTTTGGGAAAATATGACTTAACGCGTATTTTTGTCAAGGTATTATTTTGGAAAATTATGTAATAGAAAATATAATATTTTTGAGAAGAATATTTATATTTTGGGAGTTAGAAATAAAATATATTTTAAGTGAGACTTAATAATATATCTCGAAATTATACGAACACACATGTATAATTCCCCCATCCTTGGGAAGGAAAATGATTACCAAGTATACAGAATATAAACACGAAATAGTTGTCTAACTATTTCCCAAAAACTTAAACCTTAAAGCTAAGGCAAGGCCGTCCGTCTAATAGAGTTAGTACGTGTAGGTCGTCATACAGCTGCTTGATTTGGAGGCATACTTGGTAGAGACGCACCACTGTGAGTTCATGTCCCCCTTTTCTCTAACTGTTTTCAGTTTTCTTAACTGCGGGGGTGAAATACATGTTACTATGATTACGAGTACTTTATACATGGTATGGTTAGCGTAAGGAGGTTTACTACTTAGATCATGTGAGTGGGTAGGCGTGAACTGGAGACCATTAATCCTCATTGTAGGAACCGAGGGACGTAAGCGGTAGATCTATCTGGGTGTAGCGAGCCCAACCCCTGAGCCCGCATAATGGACCAGGTGGTGACTTTGTACCCATCGCCAAATACGCTAGGTTTGAGTCTTCCTACTTGCACTTCACACATATCATTGGCTTTGCAACCCAATGGTGATCTCTTTTTCCTTATTGCTACATACCAGGAATTTTCATACGAACAGACATTATTACAAAGGTTTTACTTACTCACTTACACATGAACTCGCTCAACATTATTGTTGATTTTTCAACTTACATGTATTTCAGGGAACTAAAGGATCTGGCACGGTATGGCATGTTTTCCCGCTGCACTAGTTACGAGGTCATCCAAGTTTAAGGGATGTGACTTTTTCCTGGACGAGTCACAGTTCTTAAACTGTGTTTATGTCATGTTAATGTTTGTGTCTGTTGAACACTGTTTATGTTGTTAGGATGTGTTTCCGTTGAGACAATGTTATGGTATTTTACTTTTCAACTTAATCTAACGGATGATCTTGCACGGTTTTTAAATTCATATAGCTTGTTATGGTTAAGCTATGGTATTAAGAAGTCACACCAAATTAACCACGCTTCCGCAAAGCCAGGGTGTGACACTTAGATTATACTTGGGCCGCACTTGTTATACACCCCTTCGGCCCACAAACACACGAGTCATTCTAGGCTGAGTTGCACGAGCACAATCTCTAAACCGAAGCCCAAACCGAGCACATTTGTACACCGGGCCAATGTATGGGCCTAGTAGAACCCTAGTGGAAGTTAGGTTGGGGCCGGCTATTGGTGTTAGTCTTTGTACACCACATGAAATTCATGTAACATGATAACACACACATAATCAAACCCTAGTTTCTCCTCCCTCTCATCAAGACCCGACGACAATTCCCTTTCCACTCGAAGACTTCATCGCGCCCATTCTTCTCCACTCGGTTAGTAAATCATCACCCTTGTCAAGAGATAAACTGGGTAGCATAAATACATGAGGTTGCGTCTGATTGTGTTCTTGTTTATTCTAATGCTTAGGGTTTCATGTTAGCAAATATTATTAAGAAACAAACTCATATTAACTAAATGTTAGAATGGTTATTATTGATGATTATTGTTGTATGATTGTTGAATGATCCATGATTGCATATAAATGTACTGCAATTACTGTTAGTGATTCGTTGTTTATGATCGGCAGACTTAGGGTTATATATGGTTAAACTATTCATTAGTGTAAAATGGTATGAATGATTATTATGAGAAGGTGAATCCGATTATGTATGGTCAGATTCGTGTTACACGATGTTAAACTGTTGCTGGAATGATCATACTGATAATAATTGTATATAATAGAGGTTGTAGAAATCAGGACGATCTGTGAATGATGAGGGAGTTTCATCGGGCTTGTGGTGATGAAACATAGGGGGATTTCGTCGGAGTTTCGGTGGGCTTGTGGCAACGAAACATGGGGGATTTCGTCGGAATAGGTGGCGACGAAACATGGGAGTTTCGTTGTGTGTTATCTGAGTTCTAGCATACTGTTGGGCTTCAATGGGCCACATGCTCACACATGCACACTTTCTGAATTGGTACTGGGCCGCACCATGTTTAGATTATCGGAATGTGCTGATTAAGTCGTTGCTTGTCTTATATGCTAGTGATACGAGATTGTAGGTAGCCCACATGAATATTGTGTATTATGTGAAGATTTATGATTTACAATTGGTTGAATGCTAACTGTTAATGGTAGTGGACTTGGTCGGTTTGGGTATTAAGGGAATGGGCCACAAGCAAAGCATAACGGGTATAATATTATCACAGGCCACACCAAGCCTAGATGAAATATTAACTTGTGAATTATTAACTTGATTAGTTGGCATGTCCTTGTGTTGAAAAGTTAAGTGCTAAATGTCTTGTAAATATGGAACCATGAGATGAATTCCCCTTACGAACCGAGTACATGCTAAGTGATTATTTGGTGACATTGGATCGATAGATTAACTGTTATGACACGAATTACACGTGTGTTACATGTAACTTAATGGTGTGTTATGTGAATAGGGGATGCATGAACTATTTGTACGCGTAGTATGTGGATTATGTGCACCCGAAACTGATTGGGTCGGTAACCATGATAGGACGTTTTTGATCAACTGTTAAACAAGTAACTAATCTGACCGAGCAAACCAAGGTGAGTTCACACTTTCTATAAGGCATGAGATTCCTGGTGGTTGGGAATGCGTTAAGAAACTAAAACAAAACCTGCATATTCTCCTTTGGTAGAATATGTACCTCCATCCTCGTTGGGAAGGATGACAACATTTAACCTGCGTATTCTCCTTGGGTAGATTACGTACCTCCGTCCTCAGTTGGAAGGACGACACCATATAACTTACTAGACAAAAACTCTATCATTAAGTCCCTCATTTTTATATCAACTTAATCGTCGGGCCAATGGCGACTGGGTCATTAGTTAAATAGCGCTATTAGGTTTGACAAGCCTCACACCATGCCGTAGAGGACGGGAGTGGACTAACGGATCTGGGCACTTAGTCAATGATGATTGACATTGAGGTAGGGCACAACATACTCCAGTCAATTGTCGATATGGTAACGGTCTAGTGGTTAACATGGGGTAGCCCCCACTGGTTATGGTTATGGTTTGGGAAACAAGGAATTGGTTAACTCATGGTTTACGAATGAACTTATGGTGTTTGGAACAACTTTAAAATGAACACCAACTGTGAACTCGCTCAACTTTGTGGTGGATTCGTTGTTACATGCCTTGCAGGTCTTTAGGTGCATATTTGTTGGAACTTGCTGTCTGGGAGGCTGGAGTGGTCATGGGTCGAGATACATGGAATCGCAACATAAGATGATGCGTGTGAAGTGTGTATATAAGTTTAAGTATATTTTAAGCCCTTTTACACTTTTTAGCCAAGTTTTAAATTTATAAAACACGATATTTACTAACACTAAACACACATATGGGCAAGTGCACCCATCGTGAGCGTAGTATAGTGTTGGTAAGATACCGAGGTCGTCCAAGGACACAAGAGCTTTTAGTACCGGTTTATCCTCAACGTCTAATCAAATCAAAAGTTTAGAAAAAATGTTTTAAACTAGAAAAATAAAAATTAACTAAAATGCTGAAAAAAAAACAGATAGACAAGTTGAATCACTTGGCTCCGACTCGAGTTTAGTGTAACCTTTGATTATTTCCGCACTTTTGCATTTTTTAAGAGATTATCTTAGTTATTGTAGTAGGCCCCTCTTTTGAAGGTGACGTTACCCTCAACCCAGTAGTTTGAGTCAGCAAGGATACAATCCTAAAGGGTTGGATTTTTGAAAGATAATTAATTAAGTTATTAATGCGTATTGTGGTAGGCCCCTCTTTTGAAGGTGACGTTACCCTCGGCTAAGTAGTCTGAGTCAGCAGAGATACAGTCCTAAGTAGCCGGGTTAAAGTATTAATAGTAGCTTACATATGAGGGGATCAAAGAGTTTGGACCCCCGCCATCCAATACCGGTGGGTATTGAAGGAGGTCCTACTAAATTTGACCCAGGTCCTTGCAGGATCTATACACTGAACAAGGCAAGACTCTTACCAAACCTTTCCCTTAACCCCCCGACCAGGTAGCCAACATACCTCTATATAGACCGTGGAGATATGAATGGTGAAAATATTTTATTTTATATAGACCGTAAAATAATGCCAAGACACCATGGACAAACGATAAGGAAGAATCACCTTCAACATAAGAAACTAGTTATTAAAGTCATTAATACATAACCAAGTAAAAAGTGCGAAAAGATTAAAAATAAAAAGTATTACACTAGACACTTGTCTTCACCAAGTGATGTAAGAGACTTAGGCAAACATGGCCTTTGATTGTCAAGAACTCTTACGATCAATCTTGGATCCCGAGATGACTCACACACTCTATGATGGACAATGGATGATTGTGGTGGATGATGGTGTTGTGATGGTGGTGGGTGGTGGGTGAAGTATGAGAGAGGTGGTGTTGCAAATGCTTTGGATCATTTTCTGACCCAAACGAGTCGATCAGGAGAGTTTTTACTCAATACGAGAGGCGGAAACAAACGTATCGAGGTAATTCAGCTTGCAATTCACTTTAAACTGTCTTTAGATTGAAACTAGATCAATTACAATGCTGTAGACACTTCGGCAGAGCTTCGCTACCGGAATCAGAATCGTTACAATTGAATAGGCATGACATGTATTTATAGGTGAGGTAATTTCGCATGAAACAGTTCATGCGAAATAGTAATTTCGCATGAAATTACTCAAACAAAATTATCATTCACACGAAATTATAATTTTGTGTGAAATACCCTTAATTTTGTATGAAATGACCTATGTGTCATTTCATGCGAAATACCTATAAACACATATTTCCTCGTTTTCCGTGCCCTGATCTATCTATTACAATACAAGACTCGATACAAGACGAAGTCGACAGACGTATGCACCAACAGACTCCCCCTCGGATGTTGACGAAGTCTTCAGTGTCGAGTCTTCGGTTGTCAAACCTTCAGCCTTTATCAGTCTTCTCGATCTCTCCAAATATTCTCCATTGTAAGCATCCTCAATCAATCTCTTTCTCTTTCTCTCAGAATCTCAACTTGACTCTATACTCCTCTTGATCAAGTCTCTTGATTTCTTAAGCTTTTCATAGGTTCAGAAATGTCTCCTGGTACTTCGTAGCAACAGGATCTGAAACCTGGCTTTAACGTCTTCAGACTCCCCCTTTCGATAAGCTGGGATCACAGTCTGGAATTCACTTTTCACAGGTTCTAAGATTGAAACTTGGCTTTTCTCAAACTTCGTTCCTGCACAATCTCTACCTCAAACATAAGTTTCACAATTTTAAGATTTTTATAAAATTATATCATTTGCAGGTATTTTTCCAGAATGATTTATCATTTAAAAGCTTCTAATGATCACTTGTAAACAAACATCTTTTTCTCAAACACACTTTCCCAAACCCGTTCATCATGTTTAGCACTTGGAATTTTGAAAATCAGCTCTTCAACAACAGTTGTCGAAAATCTTTTTGGATTTTAAAAAAAAAATTATGCTAAAACATGATCTTTTCAGGTTTTTCTAAGATTTTCAGTGTGTAAAAAATGCAATAAAGAAATATTTACAAACAATATTTTTGTGAGTTTGTGTTAGAGGATCATATCAGTTTATGAAACAAATCACCAACACCGTTAAGCTTTTTAAACATTTTAAGTTCTAAACGATTCACTTAGATTGTCAGTATACTGATCCACTTAAATTTTCACACAAATTTCAACTGTTTCGAGATACGAGATTAATGTTTTAAGCACTTAAACTTATTCGCGTGTCCCACCTCAGAATATACTCCCGTATCCAGATCCCAATATTCAGTCTTACAGGTGAGTATACCTAGATGATATCTGTAAAGGGTTAAATGCGAGGGCCATGAGAGCTCAGGCTATTGCTTCCGCAAAATCAGAGAGATGATGGCTTCGACTTTTGGTGTGTTCCCTTTAGAGAATCTTTTCTTTAACAGCACATGATTAGCATTTTGCAATGTTTCATCATTTTTTATGCTGAGGGTTGTGCTATATTTCAAGCAAGCAGAAAGTATTATACGGGGACTAGGCCATTGCTTCCGCAAAATCAGAAGTCCCGGGATAATACCCCAGATATCACTGAGTATAAAGACCTAGTATCTCAGAAAGAGGGACCTTTCAAACAAGATTTCGGGGGTTACCCATATATCCGAGAGATGTTCCCCATGATATAAATAAGTTTGAAATTTAGGTTTATATCTCGACACAATCTATTAAATGTGCGAAAACCTACTGGCATATCATCAGTGAGACCGTTTATCACTTTTTATATTTCCAATTCTTTTAGAGTGTTGTGATAGTCCACTGATGTACTGTCATTTCCTCTTTTTCACAACAAAACTCTTTTTCATTTTTTAATGTTTTTGGCTTTTTCAGGTTTTATAATGTTTTTGGATTTTTCAAATTTCTTACTCCCCTAAAATTCAAAATCATTTAAAGAAAATTTGAAAACAAACTGTATAAGTAAAGTGACAACTGTTATCGAATCACTTCAAATTGCCATCCACTTGGCATAAACAATCAGAACTCCCCCTCACAACAAACTATTTTCCCATTAAGATTTCAAAACCTTTAAGTTTGTTTTAATCAAAATGGGTTTTTACGGAAAATAAGTTTTGTTGATTTCATAAAACCACTTGTAGGTTAGGGGATTAAATCATCATTTTGTGTTCCAATTTTTAATGAAAGTTAAATCTAGTCCAACTTAATGACCTTGATTAACCACTTGAAGATAAAACCTCTCTTTCAAACACTTGTCGGTTTGCTTACCAACAATTACCACTTGTAGGTTGAAATCTCAAAATGCCGATTCCTACTCCACACTTACCAACCTGGAAGTTTCGGCAAGTCATACTAGTGAAACATTTTCAATTTTTCAAAACAATATATCAAGAATAATGCCTATTCATGCTCCGCGATTACCAACTTGGAAGCTCCGGCAAGTCAAGTTTTTTTTTTCAGTTAGAGAGATTCTCCCAAGCCTGACGGTCCTTGGGAGATTCCGAATTACCAACACTCGGTTGCTTACCTGCCATCTTTTTCTCATAGAATTCCTTTACCCCTTTGACCCTTCGATCAAACATTTTTCCAAAAATATGTTTTACTTTGGGGTTAAAAGCCTTTTCAATGTCAAATTCTTTCTTTTTAGAAAAAAATTGATTTGATATTTCAACTTTTCCAACTTTTGTTTTAAAATTTTCAGCTCGCAACGGTGGAAAATTTTCATCATCCAATGGCGGAACTGACTTCTCTTCTTTCATAACAACTTTTGGCTCCTCTGATTTTGTGGAATCAGATTCTTCACCAGAACTTTCACTTGAATTCTTAACAAACCATTTTTGGTTGTTAAGTTTCTCCTTTCTTTTGTAAACATCTTTCGAACATTCACCAACCTCAAAAGTTAAATTTTTAAAAACTTTAAATCTGTTTGTCGGTGGTTCGGTTTTTTCAACAATTTTTTTCTTTCAGTTTACCAGAGACTCCCTGTTTTGTTGGTATTGCCTTTGGACAATTCCTGGCAATGTGACCAACTGTTTTATATTGAAAACAAGTTCTCGTCTCTATCTTCTTCTGAGCAACACTTTTCTTCATTTCTTCTTGCTTCTTGGCAAGGAATTCTTTGTTGGATTGTTTTCCGAACACTTGCTCTTTTTCTTCTTCAGATGATTTTCCTGTAACAAAAACAGTTTTTGCTTTATAATCTTTTTCATTTTTATGATTTTTTGAAGAAATAAAACCAAGTCCTTTCTTTTTGAAATAACCGTTATGGTTTGGTTTCTTTTGATAACCAGAACAAGAACTGTAACCCTTTTTCTTGTTTAACCTTTGTTGAACTCTTGAGGTGTAAGGTTTAGGTTTTTCCAGAAAGATTTACATCTTTTATTTCAGAAATATTAATTTCTGTTAGTTTATAAACCTTTTTGATCATTTCAGTTTTAACACCTCTTATTGGAAATACCTCATCAAAATATAATTTGTCAGAATCTTTCAAAGTATATGCTACTTTGATCAGTTCGTCATTCAAATTAGATTTTGATAAAAAAAAATTCTTTATTATAAACCCGTTTGTCCTTTTTGACTGTTGACTTTGACATGTTGGACTCAGACTTTGACTCTGATTTGGACTCCTCCGTTCAATCCTTATCCAACACCTGATCTACCACTTTCTTTATTAACTCGGACTCATGATCAGTGGCAGACGATGTGAACGTGACATCAATGTTTTCTGGCAAATTATCTGAAGACTCAGACTCCCACTGTAAATTTGTTGCCTTTTTTACTCTTTCTGAATTTGGATTTCGAGGAGAATATCCATTTTCAACCGGGGGTGGACATTTGTTATAGACAACACTTGGTTTCTTGCCAGAAATCTTCACTTCATCATCTTCTTTTGTTTCAGACTTCTTCTCTTCATATTTTTTTTTTCTTCAAAAGTCTTCATTTCTTCTACTATGGGGTAAATCCTGTCAACCACAAAAGTAGAACATGAGTAACTTTTTAACAATCTATTAACTCTCTCAGTTTCTATTCTCTGAGTTTCCAGTTTCAACTCAAGCTTAGCACACTTTTCAGTATAATAGTTGACATTATCAAGCTGTCTCATATACGCTCCTTTGAGTGTATTCATTGCTATGGCTTGTTCACTGCTTGTCTCGTTGTATTGATTCATGGCTTTGTTCAAGACATCATATGATTCTTTCAACCTTTTTATGTTGTGTAGCAATTCATTGTTTTGCTTTATCAGAGACTCACAGTTCATACACTTCTTAGAAATCTTTACTGCATCAGCATCTGTTTTAATTTCAAATGCTGGAACTTCTTTGACTTTTCTCACTTGAATTTCTTCTTCAACCTTTTTCTTTTTCTCAGCTTCAGCTTTTCTCATTTGTTCTTCTTCTTCATATTTCTTCTTTTTCTCAGCTTCAGCATTTAGATGTTTTCTGATTTTTTCTGCCCAATAGTCATCAGTATAATCATTAACAACCTGAGCAACAAAACCTTTAGCCAAGAATTCTTTGTCTGGACAATAATTGTCCCAGCTGAAACCTTCTGGCAATTTTTCATCTTCTTGATCTACCAAGCATGCTTTACTATCATTTGAAATGTATTTATCCCAACTGAATCCTTTTGATGAACTTCCATCATCTTGATTACCAACACAAGCTTTCTTTGAAATTTCAATTTCTTTCCTAGCATGAGCGGTTTGTGGCTGTTGTTGTTGATATGGCTGTTGAGCAACTTGATGATAAATCGCCTTTCGATAGTAGTCGTTGTTTCCGAAAGGATTTTGAGCTCCACTTGCTTCGTGATTTGTGCACTCTCTCTTGAAATGCCCCTTTTCCCTGCAATGAAAACAAGTGACTTTAGATTTATCAAAGCCTAAAGAAGAAACATTCACATCACGTAAATCATCTCTTCCCGTAATTTGTTTAAATTTTTCAGCTCTTCTCAACACGCTTGCCAAACACGACTTTATATCCATCAACTCCATTTCCTCAGCATCTACTTGATAGTAATCCTCTTTAGTAAGCATTGGATTCCCGATTCTTCCTGCAACTAAACTACCATAAGATTCAAGTACAGTTACCAACAAAGACATATGACCTTTAGCTACTTCCTCTGAATAGTTTTGATCATTTTCCAGATTTAATGCAATATTGCATTGAAGTACTTTGCCACTCTTTGTTGCTGTAAAATGTGGATCAAACGATGGATATGAAGAAAATCCCATTTTGCTACTTGATCCTTGAGATGACTTGTCAGAAGAACCCGTTGTATTGAAAGCAGTTTCAACTTTTGGAGACATATTGATTTTATCACTAACACCACTTTTGTAATACAACCCAATGTCTTGTTCTCCATCATAGTTCTTCATTCTAGCAATTTTCATTTGTTCCATCTCTTGAGCTTCAAGATGTTTAATAAACTCGCTCAGCGTGATATTGTTAAAATCTGGTTTATTCTTTAACATCATCAGATACGTCCCTCAAACATCTTGTGGTAACGCATCAGCCAACTTCTTAATCAACTCATCTTTATCTTTGTTAATACCCAATCTGTTCATGTTTTTCACTAAATTGCAATATCTTTCAATAATCTGCTTGGTGTTCTCAGTTTTCAAACCACGAAATAGATCAAATTCCTTTTTTAAAAGCGACTTTTTGTTCTTGAGCATATCGATACTTCCCATGAACTTTGATTTTAACTCTGTCCATATATAAAATGCACTTCCATTATGTTGAAGTAAGAACAAGATGTCTTCTTTAATCGCTTGCTGCAACAAACTAACCATCATTTTCTCATCTTTGTATTTCTTTTTCTCCTCTGCACTCAATTCTCTAATTGGTATTTTCACATTATTGTTCCCGACTGGTCTAGCATATTGAACTTCAGTATGTTCCCATGCATCTAAGTGATATGCTTCAACCCAGTTAGCAAAAAGTTCGGCCCATCCACTAAACTCATCAATGTCCATAAGTTTAGGTGGTTTTTGTGTTGTCCCTGTTTCATTTTCAAGCATTGTATTCTGAGTAATTGTCATTGGACTAGCAAAGGCGTTATAAAATTCGTTATCCATGATTCGGTTTACAAAAATTCACAAACACTCAGTTTCAAACGAAATACCCTCTTCACACGAAATATCAATCAAACGAAATACTCTTTTTATGCGGAATCAATTTTGTTGGTGCACTACATCTGTCGACTTCGTCTTGGATCGAGTCTTACATTGAATTGTATAGATTAGGGCATGAGTTATGAGAAAATAGGAGAGTGTATGTTATTAGAAAGATGATTACGCTCATAAGGTCAATAGGTTTCGCTCATATGGTCTTAGAGAGGGGTTTCGCTTATTTGGACTTTGGGTTTCGCTTTTATGAACACATGAGGTTTCGCTCATGTGTCATGTCCCTTGGAGCGAAACCACAAGGCTATATATAGGGGTTCCCATGAGCGAAATCATAACTGTTGCCTTGTATTCCATACCGAAGCTCTGCCGGTGTGAAGAACTGCATGTAATCGATAGTTAATCAATAAAATTAGCAGTATTAGTAAAGAATCAGCTGTTTCTAGCTTTGTTTCTTGTTATTCTGCACCTGAAACGAAGTTGAACTTCTCTGAACGACTCGTTCGGGTCAGATCACGATCCTACAAGTGGTATCAGAGCTCAGGAGGAGGAGTTCTGCAGAGATTAGCTGGAATTTATCTTGTTTTCTTGCTTCTACACCTTCTTTCATCAATTCAGAAAATTTTACCGGTCGGAATTCGTTCAAAATTTCACAGATTGTGCGCAATTGAACATTAACAAACCCTTGAAAGTTTCGGACCAAATTACGAACTAAAAATGGTTGAAATTACCTTCGGACTTGGTTCCGCTTATTCGGACATAGTGTGATTTCGCTTATATGTCACACTGATTTCGCTTTTGTGACCATCAAGAACCTTAGTTTCGCTCAAAAGACAACATATTTCGCTCTTGCATACATCATATTTCGCTCTTGTGACACATAATTGAGGGGTTTCGCTGATAAGTACAACTAGATTCGCTCTTGTGTCATCATTATTTGAGGTTTCGCTTTTAAGTACATCAAGGTTTCGCTTATAGTAACAATAGTGTTTTCGCTTATACAAACATCAGTAATTTCGCTCCAAAGAACATCAGGGTTTCACTCCAACGAACATCAGGGTTTCGCTCCAACGAACATCAGGGTTTCGTTTCAACAGACATCAACAAGTTTCGCTCCAAAGATCTTCTAGGGTTTCGCTTTTGTGTCACCAATCACTTGGGTTCGCTTATACGTCACAGTTTTTGAAATACGTGTTGAAAAGTTATGGATACCGAGTTCTACAACGCGTTTGCAACACCGTCTGGTCCATCTACCATTGTTCAGAACATGAATTTGGAAAACGAGACGGGAACCACCCAAAAGCCCCCGAAATTGATGAGTATCGAAGAATACTACGGGTGGAAAGATAGATTCGAAAACTGGGTTCAGGCTAATCATCTTAGGTCATGGGAATGTATTTTGAAGAAATATGTGTTGCCACAAACTGATATGAAAGTTGACAAAAGAATATCTGAATTTAGTGATCAAGAACGTGATATGTATAGATCTGAAAAGATGATGATTAGTTTACTTCAGCAAGCTATCAAAGAAGACATTTTCATACTGCTTCAGCATGACAAAACTTCAAAGTCAATCTGGGATGCTTTACGTGTTAAGTTTGAGGGTAGTGAGAAAATGATTAAAAGCAAGAAGGCATTGCTCAAGAAAGAGTTTGATCTGTTCAGTAGTTTACCGGGAGAAGATACGAAGAAGCTGATTGAACGTTATTGCCACTTGGTGCGATCTATGTCAATGCTTAGTATAAAAAAGGAGCCTGAAGAGTGGGTAGACAAATTAGCTGATGCGTTACCGCAAAAAGAGTGGGGAACTTATTTGATGATTCTGAAAAACACAGGGGTTTATGATGGGTTAACAATTGGTCAGTTTATCGAAAAGATTGAGGGTCAAGATTTGGAACAGCAGAAGATCGCAAGGATGAACAGTCCGAGTGGTCAACAGGATGTAAAGATGTACTACAAAGGTAGTATTCCGGTTCCAGAAGCTGAGAGAAGTCCGAAAATCCAGACTGCGTTTAGTGCTGGGGATTCTACAGAAAAGATTGATCAAAGTTCAAACAAAAGCAGCAGTGGTTTCTCATTATATCCGAGTGTCAATCCAAAGAGTTCATCAGAAAGCTTTCAGTCTCAAAGCACAAAGACAGGAAATGGTTATGTGATTCAGTGCAACATCGCTCTAAATCTTCCAGAAGGTCAAAGTTTTTCAGAAGACACTGCTAAAGATCACATGGCATTACTTGGTTCCGTGCTTCTCTCGTATGAAGGTCTAGTTGCAGGTCGGATCGGAAATCCCATGCTCACCAAAGAGGATTACGATCAAATAGACGCAGAAGAGATGGAACTGATGGATATCAAATGGTGTCTTGCAAGTGTTCTTAGACGTGCTGAAAAGTTCAAAACGATTAATGGGAGAAATGACTTTCTTGATGCTCATGTATCTACTTTAGGTTTTGATAAATCTAAAGTTACTTGTTTTCGTTACAGGGAGAAGGGCCATTTCAAGCGGGAGTGCAAGAACAAGGAAGCTAGTGGTGCTCAGAATCCGTTTGGAAAAGATGATTACTACCGGAAAGCCATTTATCAGCAAGTTGGTCAATCACAAGACTCACAGACGGCTCATGGTAGAAGAATCGAGGATTCAAAAAGAGCGTGTGCTGTGGATTTTAACTGGAACAATTATATCTCTCCGGATAGCAAAGCATGCATAGTCGATCAAGAAGATGAGAGGCTACCTAAAGGCTTCAGCTGGAATATGTTTGCAGATGAGAATGGGAATTTTAAAGCTTTCATTGCTAAGATTGTCAGAGAACCAGACATGTTTACCACATGGATGAAATCTATTGGAGTGACTATAAAGAGTGTGGATGAAGAGTCTGTTGTTTCTGTTGAAAGTTCAGAAAGTGCTGATGAAAGTCTACAAAGTTCTAATGAGAGTGTACAAAATGTTGTTATTTCAGAAAAGGAAGTTGTATTTGATCAAACACCGTCAGATTCTGGTTTATCAGATGCTGATTCTGAAAAATCTGTACAGTTTGATCAGTCACCAGTTGATAGTAGCAGTGATGATGAGGAAGAGAAACATATAAATGTTGCAAAATCTCATCTTTCTCATGAAAGTTTTCATTCTATTTTGCAGATCGTATGGAGAAACTGAAGGAGAAACGAGCTGCTAAAGAACAACAACAAATGAAATCTGAAGATGTTGTTCAGAAAGAGAATGTTGAAGGTGTTGCTGAGAAGAATGTTGAAACTGAGCGAGTGAAGGTAGAAGAGAAGGTGATTAAAGAAGAAAAAGTGGTTGAAGTGATAAAGACAATCGAGATTGAGAAGATTGTTGAAGTTGTAAAGCCTTGCGAGAAGTGTTTGGAAGTATGCAAGGATTGTGCAGCAAAAGACGAGATAATTGCTGAGTATGAAAAGAAGAAAGAGCAGTTACTGTTCAACCTCAACTATGTGAAAGAATCATATGATGTCTTGAACAAAACAGTGACTGGTCTTCAAAAGACAAATTCAGAAAGAGAACAAGCACTTACGATGATGATTGCTGTAATGATGACAAAGCAAAAAGCCATCAACTTTTACATCGAAGAGAGTGCTAAGTGGAAGCAAGAGTTGGAGACAGAAAAGATTAAGAATGAGAGGATTAGACGATTATTGCAAAGTTATTCTAGTTCTGATTATCTCATTGATCGTATTTACCCAACTGTTGCAGGTATGGAAGCTTTTCAAGACGAGAAGCCAAAGAAGAAGAAAGATTGTGGTAAGAAACTGACTGTTAGCTATAACAAATGTCCGCCTCCAATTTGGGAAGGGTATTCTCCTAGAAAACTAAACGAGGAGCAACTTGAAAAAGCAGTCAATATAAAGCTAAAAACCGATACAACTGACGTTTTACCAGATAACATTGATGTCACGTTTACCTCGTCCGATACTGATCATGAGTCTGAGTTAATCAAAAAGGTGGTCGATCAGGTGTTGGATACTGAGGAAGAATCCGAGTCAAAGTCTGAGTCTGAAGGGTCAAATTCGTCAGTCAACAGTCCAAAGTCGTCGGTTAAACGGTCTTACAGTAAAGAATTTTTGTTATCGAAAGCAAATTCGGATGATGAAGCATTTGAAGTTTCATACACTTTAAATGATTCGGACAAATTATACCCTGACAAAGAGTTTCCAATAAGAAGTGTTCGTTTTGACATGATCAAAAAGGTTTTCAAAATGACAGAAATTAAAATTTCTGAAATAAAAGATTTAAATCTTATTGAAAAACCTAAAAAGTACACTTCAAGAGTTCAACAACGTCTAAACAAGAAAAAATGTTACAATTCTGGTTCTGGGTTTCAAAAGAAACAAAACCAAAATCGTAGCTACAAAAAGAAAGGTCTTGGATTTATTCCACCAGAAAATCATAAAAATTTGAAAAATTCTAAAACAAAAACAGAATTTGTGTCAGGTGGAAGTGCAGAAGAGGAACAGAAGAAACCATTCTGGAGACAGTCAAATCAAGAATTTCTTGCTGAAAAGAAAAAGAATGGAACTGAAGTGTTTTTATCAAAGAGAGACTCGTACCTGTTACAAGTGCAATGAAACTGGTCACATTGCATGGAATTGTCAGAAAATTGCCAAAACAAAACAGGGAGTTTCTCAGAAATTGAAAGAAAAGGTTGTTGATGTTGAACCACCAACTGAAAAATTCAAAATTTTTGAAAACTCAACTTATGAGGTTGGTGAATGTTCTAAAACGAATTTTTACAAAAAGAAAGAGAAAGACAATCAAGTGTGGGTTGTTAAAAAAGTTGATGAGAAAGTCGGCGATGAATCTGGTTCCCCAAAGCCAGAAGAGGCACAGGTTGAGATGAAAATTTCAGTGAATGATGATGAGTTTCCATCACTGAAATTTGAAGAAGTTAAACAGAAAGTTGGCAAGGTTGATATCTCGAATCAGTTTTACAACGAGAATACTAAGTTTGATGTCGAGAAAACATTCAATGGAAGTGTTAAGAAAATTTTTGGGAAAATGTTGAATGGGAAAGCTAAGGGGGTTAAAGATTTTTATGCAACTAAAAAGGCAACTTATAACCCTACTGCGCAAGAATTGAAAGCCATCAAGTCTGAGAAGACTTGGATGGAAGTATGTTTCCTTTGAAGTCTTAGGACTACGCCGGAGATCCTAAGTTTGTAATCGAGGATCAGGAATCGACATCTTTCTTGAAAATTGATGATTGTGAATGAATTTTAAATAGTTGAATTTTTACAGGATAAGTGTGACTTGCCGGAGCTTCCATGTTGGTAAGTGCGAAGCAGGAATCGGCATCTTGATTAGTAAAATGGTTTGTGTAGATGTTTTATTCCTACATGTGGTTATATGTTTTGGATATACTTACAAGTGGTAAGAGGTTGATTCTGACAAAGTGATTACTCAAGGTCATTAGTTTGAACTTGATGTAATCCACATACAAGAGATTGAATGGACAAAATGATGAACCAAATCCCTAACTTTACCAGTGATAAAACCAACAAAACTTATTTTCCAGAAAAATCATTTTGGTTAAAACAAACTTAAGTGTTTTGAAATCATTATGAGAAAACAGTTTTGTGAAAGGGGGAGTTCTGATTGTTTATGCCAAGTGGATGGTGATTTGAGGCGATTTGATATCGGTTGTCAAGTTTATTATACAGTTTGATTTCAAATTTCCTAAAATGTGTTTGCATTTTAGGGGGAGTAGAAAATTTCAGAAAATCCAAAAACATTTGAAAATATGAAAAAGACAAAAACATGATAAAAAATAAAAACGAGTTTTGTTGTGAAAAGAGGAAATGATAGTACATCAGTAGACAGTTACAGTATGCTAAAGAATTGTATTGTTTAAATAGCGTTAAACGGTCTCACTGATGATATGCCGATAGGTTTTTATACATTTAGTAAACTTTTTCAGGATATAAACTAAAATTCAAACTTGCTTATTTCGTGGGGAACACTACTTGGATATATAGGTAACCCCTGAAATCTCGTTTGAAAGGTCCCTCTTTTTGAGATACTAGGTCTTTATGCTCAGTGATATCTGGGGTATTATCCCGGGACTTCTGGTTTTGCGGAAGCAATGGCCTAGTCCCCGGAGAATACTTTCCGAATGCTTGAAATATAGCGCAGCCCTCAGCAAATTGATGAAACAATAAAATTGATAGTCATTGCTGTTGTAATCAAAAGATCCTCTAAAGGGGACACACCAAAAGTCGAAGCCATCATCTCTCTGCGTATCGAAAGATCGACCTGAGCTCTCACGGCCCTCGCAATTTAACCCTTACAGATATCATCTGTGGTATACTCACCTGTAAGACTGAAAATGGGATCTGGATACGGGAGTATATTCAAGAGGTGGGACACATGAATGAGTTTAAGTCTTTAAAACATCTAACTCATATCCTGAATCAGTTGAAATTTGTGTGAGAATTTAAGTGGACAAGTATATCGGCAATCTAAGTGAATTGTTTAATTCTTAATGTGTAACTAAGCTCAACGGTACTTGTGACTTGTCAAAAACTGATATGATCCTCTTGCACGAACTCACAAAAATATTGTATGTAAATATTTCTTTACTACATTGCATTTCTTTCTTTCAGAAAAATCCAAAAAGATTTTGGAGTAAATTTCAAAGTTCGTCCTTTATGTATGTCTAATATATCAAAGTATGTCCTTTATCTTTAATATCTTCAAGAAACATACTTGATGTTTGCAAATCCTTACAAGTTATGTCCTTTAGCCCTAACTAGGTTAATTTTTACAGTTAAGTATGACCAAATGGACCCTACATAAGGGTATTTTGGTCATTTACTTTATTTACTCAAATTAATAAATATAAAAAGTAATAAATAAAACAATTAAAATATATTTACTTCCTCAAACTCTACTCCTCTCTCTCGATCTGTACATCATACTCAAACAATCACCCTCCCATCTCTCTAATCCGTCCAGCATACATGAAACGACACCGATTTCCAGCCGATCAACTTCACCTGACGCACCCCCTCCTCCGCAACGATACCCCTAAACCCCCCTCTCTCTACAATGACCAGCCGACCACTTACAGTTGTGGCGGCGCGTGATGGTGACGATACGATGGCCAGCGGCGACGACAAAGCAGAGAGACGAGAGAGAGAAACAGAAAGAGAGAGTGGTGGCGTATGGCGTGCAGCGGCGGAAGACAACGGCGCCGCCACCTACGGCGGCGGTGGTGGTGATGACTGATGATGATGGTGGTGTTCTAGTCCGACGAGCTTCAGATTCGAGTCGTTTTCCTCGGTAAGAACTAAACTCTCTTAATCACGTCAAGATCTTGTTAGATCCACATTTTTCTTCTCGCTTCTTTCTCCGATCGATGTTTGTTTCAGGCGGGGTTGAAGTTTCCACTGATAATCGACATGTTGATGATGATGTTGTGATGATAATGTCGATGGTTGGTCAGATCTGTTTGGTTTCGTGTTTAAGCGGGTCGGGTTTCAATTCCTGATTATGGATTTTGGCTTTAATGTTTTGATATCTGGATTTGGTTAGAATGGTGGCTGGTGGGGGTGTCTGGCGGTGGTCGTGGTGGTGGCTGGTGGGGGTGTCTGGTGGAGGTAATGGTGGTGGCTGGTGGAGGTGATGGCAGAGAGAGAGAGAGAGAGAGAGTGTTTGTGTCTGGTGGAGGAGAGGAGGTATATTGTTTTATATAAATAAATGGTAAAATGTCCAAAATACCCTTATGTAGGATACACTTTGTCTGATTTAACCATGAAAAGTAACTGGATTAGGACTAAAGGACGTAACATGTAAGGATTTGCAAACATCGAGTATGTTTCTTGAAGATATTAAAGATAAAGGACATACTTTGATATATTAGACATACATAAAGGACGAACTTTGAAATTTACTCAAGATTTTGAGTGTGTTTTAGCATAAACTTTTGAAAAAGTCAAAAAGATTTTCGGCAACTGATGTTGGAAAGCTGATTTTCAAAGTTCCGAGTGCTAAACATGATGACATTGTTGTGAGGGGGAGTGTGTTTTAATTGTCAAAATATGTTTTGAAAATCAACAAGTGGTTCATCATAGAGAAAGTGTTTTGAGAGAGAATTAGTGTTGGTGAATATGTTTATACTAAATTGTTAAATTTGTAAAACTTACTTTGAGGTAGAGCTTTTGCAGGTCAAGATGAGCCAGGTTATTTGATCCTGAGATCCAAGCTAAATGAGAACCAGATTTCGAATTCTGAAGACAAAGAAAGCCAGACAAAGATCCTGTAGCAGATTTTGCTGAAGAACAAAGGAATGCCAGCAAATCGTTAGGGAGAGTCTGAAGATTTTTAAGTGAAGGGGAGTCTGTTGATGAAGATAGAGAGAGAAAAGCCCAGAGACTGATCAAGACTGAAGAAGTGAAGACACAGCATTGTTGTGACTCGATAGTCGACTCCGTCAACATCTGAGGGGGAGTCTGTTGGTGCACTACATCTGTCGACTTCGTCTTGGATCGAGTCTTACATTGAATTGTATAGATTAGGGCATGAGTTATGAGAAAATAGGAGAGTGTATATTATTAGAAAGATGATTTCGCTCATAAGGTCAATAGGTTTCGCTCATATGGTCTTAGAGAGGGGTTTCGCTTATTTGGACTTTGGGTTTTGCTTTTATGAACACATGAGGTTTCGCTCATGTGTCATGTCCCTTGGAGCGAAACCACAAGGCTATATATAGGGGTTCCCATGAGCGAAATCATAACTGTTGCCTTGTATTCCATACCGAAGCTCTGCCGGTGTGAAGAACTGCATGTAATCGATAGTTAATCAATAAAATTAGCAGTATTAGTGAAGAATCAGCTGTTTCTAGCTTTGTTTCTTGTTATTCCGCACCTGAAACGAAGTTGAACTTCTCTGAACGACTCGTTCGGGTCAGATCACGATACTACAAATTTTCAAGCGAAATAAGTCTCTTTCAAATGAAATAGGTAATTTCGTGTGAAATACTCAAACGAAATTCCAATTTGATGCGAAATAACTGATTTCGTGTGGAACTCTCAAACGAAATAACCCTCTGAAGCGAAATTACGATCTGATTCTGTGCGAAATTAAACTTTCGGACAATTTTTTCAAAAATTGATCATGTTTTACTTCGAATTAGAGTCTGATTCTTTCTAGGGTTTGTTAAAACACTGTTTCGCATATAATGTGAGAAAATCAAGCCATTTTGTCCGTGAAAACTTGTTAATTTTGAAAAAGAAGGTGTAGAAATCAGAAATTGCAGCTAAATTGATATGAACTCTTCCTCCTGAGCTCTAATACCAGTTGTAGGATCGTTTTCTGACCCAAACGAGTCGATCAGAAGAGTTTTTACTCAATACGAGAGGCGGAAACAAATGTATCGAGGTAATTCAGCTTGCAATTCACTTTAAACTGTCTTTAGATTGAAATTAGATCAATTACAATGCCGTAGACACTTCGGCAGAGCTTCGCTACCGGAATCAGAATCGTTACAAATGAATAGGCATGACATGTATTTATAGGTGAGGTAATTTCGCACGAAATTACTTAAACGAAATTATCATTCACACATAATTATAATTTCGTGTGAAATACCCTTAATTTCGTATGAAATGACCTATGTGTCATTTCATGCGAAATACCTATAAAACATATTTCCTCATTTTCCGTGCCCTGATCTATCTATTACAATACATGACTCGATACAAGACGAAGTCGACAGACGTATGCACCAACACCAAGCACCCCTATTTATAGCCTGAACAGTAGCTCGGGCACGACCCCGTGTCCAGTGGGCACGGCCCCGTGTCCATCCTCTTCATTGTCTTCATTAATTTGCAGTTTGTCTGCATTAGTTGACCACTCCCCCGTGTCCGCTGGGCACGCCCCGTGTGCAGAAGCGTATCTGTACTATCAAGATTTTCCTTGATTCTGCGAATTTTATAGTTGACCACGACCCCGTGTCCGCTGAGCACGGCCCCGTGGTGGGCGATAGAAGCTTCTATAGCTTTGTCTTTTATGCTGGCACTTGGGCACGCCCCTGTGTTCACTGAGCACGGGGCGTGTTCAGTCTTCTCTTCTCTTGTTTTGCTTTGCTTGGGAAGATGCTGTTGAGGAGGTCGGGCATGCCACATTTGTTCCTTTTCTTGTATTTATGTTAGATTTAGCTGCCTCTTTGCTTCTTTTGTTAATTTGAGCTCATTTAATCCTGAAAATACAAAAGGAAGACAAAAGCACACTTTTTCTAACATTAGTACTAAAAAAGGGTTAGTTTTATGCCACAATTGATGTAATTTATATGTTGCATTTTGAACACATCAAATACCCCCGCACTTGAATCTTTGCTTGTCCTCAAGCAAAACTCTTTATAATGTGGCTTAACACTCCCAAATGGAATGGGTAGAAGAGAAGGTTTTTTTGGGCTTGTCATAGAGTGTCGGGATTTCCAAGATTTTTTATTAAGTTTTTTATTTTATTTATTTACAATCCTATTCGTCATGATTTATTTAAAACATTAGATAAGATAAATTACTTATTAGGGCATAACATGCCTTTTTATAATTCCATTTATATACAAGTTCACATACCTCACGGGGGATCACTCAACACTCGGCCGAAGATGTATTTTAGTGAATTACTCGAGAGCGGCATGAAACTTACTCCTACCATAGGCTTGCCAAGAAATCAATCCTCCTCCTTTTTAACTATAGACCTTTGTAAATATCAAGAGGACTTTTGGGGTGATGGGTTAGGCTTGGGTTAAAGGTAGGTGGTTAGGTTAGTGGTTAGTAGAAAAGGGTGAAAAAGCGTAAAAAGCGTCGGTTTTCGTAAGACTTTATTTATTTTATATTTTTGCAAATTTTTATTTGGATGAAGCTATTTTTCAACCAAAGTCATTTTTGATGAACTTGCTTGTTTATTTCTTTTGCTTCATCATCAACATATTTTTTTTTAGGAAAAGTCATACAAAAAACCAAGCTTGTTACTAAAACAAAGGGTTAAAAATAAAAAAAGGTTTTGGTGGGTGAAAGGGTGTTTGGTTTTGGGTTAAGAAATGAAAAGGTTTAGGCTCAAAGGGGTTAATTAGGGGGATTTTGGGTAGGTGGTAAAAAGAAAAAAAATAATGGTGTAGAAATAAAAATGGTTAGTCCTAATGCCTCCATCACTTGGTTTTAAATTGGTAAGGACCGGGAATGTATCGTCGTGGGAAGTTCTAGAGTCGTAAGAACCAAGCGGCTATTCACACAAGAAATGAAAAATGAGCATTTCGTTTAAAGATATGTATTTGTATGCTCAATAAAGGCTCAAAACTCACTTTTGTGGGAATGAGTTTTTATGTGATCAAGTATATAAAATCGAATTTTAACTAAACTTGTCATGCCTTTTCATAATTTTCTTATGTTGGTTCTTTTTATCACGACGCTATCGGTTGTAAATTTGTAAAAATATAACCTTTTTAGAACTTGAAATTCCTAAGTTAAACCTAGACAAGTAAAAAAATGATAATTTTTGAAAAAAATTTGGGGTGATTAGCGGTTCCAATAGAGTTTTGTGTAAGGCTTGTGATTAGGACTTGCTAGATTCAAAGCTTTAGCATCCCCCCCACACTTAAATTACACATTGTCCTCAATGTGTCCCAAAAATAAGTTTTTAGGTTGATTGAATGTGTAAAAAGGTGTTAAAAATCAATATTTTATGTTACTGGGCATCTTGACACGGCCCCGTGGTGTCCGGGCACGGCCCCGTGTTCAGGTGCCAGTAACAAAAAATTATAAAAAGAAACAGAAGCCTGGACACGGGGGCGTGTTGGGTGAACACGACCCGTGTCCAGTTTACCTGAACTGGGCATTTTCTGCAGACTGTGCAGTACGGGGCCGTGTTGGGCGGGCACGGCCCGTGCTGAACTTGCTGTAATGAAGAAAATTTTATCGGATGGCCCTATTTTCGTGCATGGGGTGCTGGTCCAAGCTTCCCTTGTTATCCTTCACCATCCCGAGTGTGTTTTATTCCTGAAAATTAAAACTAAACTAGAAAACAAAAAAAATTAATCTAAACTAAACTAAGGATAGTTCCGCGGAATGCCGCCGTGGTGCGCCACATTTATAAGGGTCCTTGGCTAGACCCAAAGCCTGGTCACATGTTACCCA
The DNA here is from genome assembly GCA_030545235.1 of Helianthus tuberosus. NCBI lineage: Eukaryota > Viridiplantae > Streptophyta > Magnoliopsida > Asterales > Asteraceae > Helianthus > Helianthus tuberosus. The sequence continues at coordinate 19,719,770 of CM060420.1, read as the reverse complement.
AGTGGGATGTTTTGCATCCCATGCTACACCATCGGAGAGCGTCATCCAAGCTTGAGTCTATGACCATCATGTAGTTGACCGGATCTTCGTCTTCTACTCTTTTTCCGACTCCAAACTTTACTTCCTCTTCCCCAAACTTCAATGTTAGTGTTCCGTCATTCATGTCTACCACTGCTTGGGCAGTGGATAGAAATGGCCTCCCTAGGATGAGAGGGACTTCGGTGTCTTCTTCCATGTCTAGTATGACAAAGTCAGCCGGGAAGACGAAATTGTCGACTTTGACCAATAGATTTTCAGCGACACCTTGTGGATATTTGACGGATCTGTCGGCAAGTTGTATGATCATCTTTGTAGGGCTCGTATTTCCTAGGCTGAGTCGTTTGAACATTGATGCGGGCATGAGGTTGATGCTAGCCCCAAGATCGGCTAGTGCATTGTGAATGGGGGATTCCCCAATCGAGCAAGGAATCGTGAAGCTTCCAGGATCAATCCTTTTTTGTGGAAGTTTATTGAGTAGTAAGGCGGAGCATTCTTCGCCTAAGTTAACTAATTGCAATGATTCAATTTTCCTTTTATGAGTGAGGAAGTCACTCATAAATTTTGAATATTTTGGCATTTGGGTTAGGACTTCGATAAATGGAATATTAACATGCAATTGTTTTAGTAAATTTTCGAAATTTGCGAATTGCTCATCGGTCTTTTGACGAATTAACCGACCGGGGTATGGAACCGGAGGAGTCTTAGTAGGCTCTTGAACTGGTGAAGAAGCCTTCTCTTGTTGGGGCGCGGGTGGAGTTGTGGTTTGGCTAGATTGGCTTCTTTCAGTTGGTGGAAGTGGAGCCTCTTCGGGACCCACAGTACGGTTTCTCAATGTTTTGAGATGTACTTGCGCCTTTGGGTTGGTCTCGGTATTACTTGGTAACGCGCCTTGTGGTCTCTCGGAGAAATTTTGAGCTATTTGATTTAGTTGTTTTTCAATGTTTTGAATGCTAGCTTGTTGATTTCTAAAATTTGATTCTAATTGCTGAAATCAATCCGAGTTTTTCTTTTCGGTGTCGGAGATGAGGCGAGATACAGTATCTTCAAGCCTTTCTCGTCCACCTTGTTGTTGAGAAAAATTTTCTGGTTGTTGAAAGTTAGTTCGTTGGTTTTGTTGGTTACTACAATTGCCGGGATCTCTCCAACCAAGGTTAGGGTGGTTACGCCATCCTTGGTTGTAGGTACCCGTTGGAGGACCCGACGGCCTAGGTCTATTATCAATGTAGTTTACCGTTTCCGTTTGATCATCAACTTCTTTCATACAACTCCAATTTTCATGTGGCCCACCACATCCCTCACAAGCCATAACCGAAGCCGTTTTTGCGATTTCTAATTTTTTGATTTTTGAAGAAAGGGCCTCGATTTGGGCTTGTAAAGAAGTGCTTTCATCAATCTTATGGGCGCCCGGGGCAATAGATTTATTGCCTCCGGGAGTGTGCCACTGAAAATTGGTTTGAGCAATTTCCTCAATTTGATTATATATTTCATGTGGGCGACGATTACATAGAAGTCCCCCGGAGCTAGAATCAAGTGTTTGTCTTGTGTGTGGCAACAACCCATTATAGAAAGTGGATACTTGTTGCCATACTGCAAGACCGTGATGAGAACACTTTCTTAGTAGCTCCTTGAACCTTTCCCAAGTTTCATATAAGGATTCCCCATCTTCTTGTGAATATGTATTAATTTCAGTCATTAGTTTAGCCGTTTTAGCAGGAGGGAAATACTTATATTGAAACTTTTGGGCTAGTTCATCCCAGGTGTTTACCGAGCCAACTGGGAGGGTATTAAGCCAAGCCTTAGCTCGGTCTTTTAGTGAAAATGGAAACATCCGAAGGTGGATGGCGTCGTTTGATGCTCCATTGATCCAAAAGGTATCACATATTTCTAAAAAATTAGTAATATGTAGATGGGGATCCTCGTCCGCAAGCCCATGGAAGGTTGCAGAGTTTTGAAGCATTTGTATCAAATGTGGCCGAAGTTCGAAGTTATTGGCTTCGACATTCGATGCTTTGATAGCGGCGCCGAGATTACCCACATGGGTCGTAGGTAATCCATAAGGGTACATTGGTCCGCCATTGGAAGTGGGTCCCCCGAAACTTTCTCTTGGTTTTTAGCTTTAAGTCTTTTTCTGAGAAAGCGTTCGGGTTCTTCTAGAGGTTCTTTTATGTCTCTACTAGAACTGGAGCTCATACACTACGTAGGAAGTTCAAATGTGGCGCCTGGGTTCCAAGTCCTGCAATAAAAACAGAAAAGAACATTGGTCAGAAGGTTCACCACGGCCCCATGCTCAGTGAACACGGCCCGTGGTCGGAGATACAGTGATTGTTTTCCAGATCCCTGTTACTAGGGAGCTGGACATGGCCCCGTGTTGCACCGACACGGCCCCGTGCTCAGCTCTTTGTAACTCAGAAAATAAGAACTGCTAGTCACAATGTTGGGCACGGCCCGTGTCCGACCAGACACGGCCCGTGCTGAGCTCTGCAGAAACTAAAAAATTTAGAAAAATCCTAAAAAAAATAGAAAAATAAGAAAAACGATTAGGCCGTTGATTCCTAACTTTCTTAAAATCCTTGTGTCCCCGGCAGCGGCGCCAAAAACTTGATGCGTGTGAAGTGTGTATATAAGTTTAAGTATATTTTAAGCTCTTTTACACTTTTTAGCCAAGTTTTAAATTTATAAAACACGATATTTACTAACACTAAACATACATATGAGCAAGTGCACCCATCGTTAGCGTAGTATAGTGTTGGTAAGATACCGAGGTCGTCCAAGGACACAAGAGCTTTTAGTACCGGTTTATCCTCAACGTCTAATCAAATCAAAAGTTTAGAAAAAATGTTTTAAACTAGAAAAATAAAAACTAACTAAAATGCTGAAAAATAAAAATAAAATAAAACAGATAGACAAGATGAATCACTTGGCTCCGACTCGTGTTTAGTGTAACCTTTGATTATTTCCGCACTTTTGCACTTTTTAAGAGATTATCTTAGTTATTGTAGTAGGCCCCTCTTTTGAAGGTGACGTTACCCTCAACCCAGTAGTTTGAGTAAGCAAGGATACAATCCCAAAGGGTCGAATTATTGAAAGATAATTAATTAAGTTATTAATGCGTATTGTGGTAGGCCCCTCTTTTGAAGGTGACGTTACCCTCGGCTAAGTAGTCTGAGTCAGCAGGGATATAGTCCTAAGTAGCCGGGTTAAAGTATTAATAGTAGCTTACATATGAGGGGATCAATGAGTTTGGACCCCCGCCATCCAATACCGGTGGGTATTGAAGGAGGTCCTACTAAATTTGACCCAGGTCCTTGCAGGATCTATACACTAAACAAGGCAAGACTCTTACCAAACCATTCCCTTAACCCCCGACCAGGTAGCCAACATACCTCCATATAGACCGTGGAGATATGAATGGTGAAAATCTTTTATTTTATATAGACAGTAAAATAATGCCAAGACACCACGGACAAACGATAAAGAAGAATCACCTTCAACATAAGAAACTAGTTATTAAAGTCATTAATACATAACCACGTAAAAAGTTCGAAAAGATTAAAAATAAAAAGCATTAAACTAGACACTTGTCTTCACCAAGTGATGTAAGAGACTTAGGCAAACATGGCCTTTGATTGTCAAGAACTCTTACGATCAATCTTGGATCCCGAGACGACTCACACACTTTATGATGGACAATGGATGATGGTGGTGGATGATGGTGTTGTGACGGTGGTGGGTGAAGTGTGAGAGAGGTGGTGTGCCAAGGGATGGTTTGCAAATGAGCCAAGCACCCGTGTCCATCCTCTTCTCTGTCTTCATTAATTGTAGTTTGTCTGCATTAGTTGACCACGCCCCCGTGTCCGCTGGGCACGCCCCCGTGTGCAGAAGCGTATCTGTACTATCAAGATTTTCCTTGATTCTGCGAATCTTATAGTTGACCACGGCCCCGTGTCCGCTGAGCACGGCCCCGTGGTGGGCAATAGAAGTTTCTATAGCTTTGTCTTTTATGCTGGCAGTTGGGCACGCCCCCGTGTTCACTGAGCCCGGGGCGTGTTCAATCTTCTGTTCTCTTGTTTTGCTTGGGAAGATGTTGTTGGGGTGGTCGGGCATGCCACATTTGTTCCTTTTCTTGTATTTATGTTAGATTTAGCTGCCTTTTTGCTTCTTTTGTTATTTTGAGCTCATTTAATCCTGAAAATACAAAAGGAAGACAAAAGCACACTTTTTCCAACATTAGTACTAAAAAAGGGTTAGTTTTATGCCACAATTGATGTAATTTATATGTTGTATTTTGCACACATCACAAGACTAATGGTTTTTACATGTGGTTTATAAACACTTAATGAATGAATTAAGCTTCCGCTGTATACTGTGAATTATTTGTAATGTTGTAACACTTAATGTTAATAAATGAAAGTTTTATTTAAATATACCTATGAGTTCAATGTGATTGGTGGCTAGATCCTGGTACGTCACACGCCTCACGGGGGTTTCCGCATGTGGTAATTTGGGGGTGTGACAAATTGGTAGCAGAGCCATTGGTTATAGTGAACTTGGTTTTAAAAAGGGGGAAAACGTTTTTATAAAACCAGACTATAACCGAACAGTTCTGAAAACGTGAATACGACCATGACACTCAGCCCCAGATTTGCAAGGTTCATCTTTCTTACTTGTTGCATACATTACATGACTAGTACACATTTGTTTATGACGAAACATATGAACACATACTCGTCACTATAGCATGATGGCATGGATTGCTTGCTTACCTTATGATGCGTTAATAGTATGCCATAGTCCTTGGATTTTTGTGATCTTATTACTTTGACGACCTCCGTTTGACATCTGAGTTTGAGGAACCATTTGACATGAGTTAGGAGGAACCGAGATGAGCATGCAAATCGCAATATCATTGTGCGTGCACACATAATAATAATAATGTGGGGTGCATGTGAGTCCCAGTGAGGCTTAACAAGTGGAAAAGGGGTTCTGTTCCATTATTTGATCGATGTGAAACAAAACAAACCTATAGGGGTCATAGCAGTTGTTGGTGCACGAATGTCTAAAGCCTGCGTCTTAGTCTTAGTTATTGATGGTATAGGGTCTAGATGTGTTAAATATGTATTGTATAGGGGTTAATATGTAAAATTTGGGTTTGAAATGTTGTGATTTCATTTTTATGTACATGTGTCATATGAGCGAAATCTTAACTTGATGATTTCGCTCATATGGACATGTCACATAAGCGAAACCTCCTCCCCTACAAATACCCAAGTTGTTTTCTCATTTGGTACATTCATGTGCAGTGTGTAGCCGAACTGCTGCCCGTGTATTTTGTGAAGATTAATGAGAAAACCAGTTTAAAGTGATCTGCTTCTGTTTCTACTCCATTTCTGCTTTGATTCATGCCGATTTTGTATTTCCGCTGCATTTTCGGTAGTTGCTAGCTCTGATTGACTCACTCGACTGTCAAATACGGTCCTACAATTGGTATCAGAGCCAGTTGTGAGCTAGTTGACCCGAATCAAAGCCTTTTTCTAGCACTTTTTGAGTTTCAGACCTTTCCGACGGACAAAATGGACTGAGATTTGAGTATATAGTGTAAAATTGACTAATAACAAACCCTTGAGAAATTCAGACCTAAAATCAGCTTAAAAGTGACTTAAAATGGCTCGTGAATAGGTTCCGCTTTTGTGTCATTTTGAGAGGTTTCGCTTTTACGGCATTAGAAACTAGGGATTTCGCTTGTATGTTTCGCTCATTGTGACATTTCAGGGATTTCACTTATAGGGTTTCGCTTATAAGTCCATTTAGTGATTGCGCTCTTAAGTACATTTAGCGGTTCCGCTCATAAGTCCATTATCTGATTTCGCTTTTATGAACATCAAGGGGTTTCGCTCATAAGGTCATAATCTGGTTTCGCTTATATAAACATTAAGTGGTTTCGCTCATAAGGTCATAATCTGGTTTCGCTTATATGAACATTAAATGGTTTCGCTCATAGGTCATAATCTGTTTTCGCTTATACGACCTGTTTTAGTGTAAAGTCATGGTTTGAGCGTTTAGTCCATTTCGTACGTGATCAAGTGTTGGAAACTCAGTTTGTGTTAAAATTTTTCGTTAAATACAACCTGTTAATAAAAAAGTTAAACATTTTTGGAAATTTGTCACTAAAAATGGAACATCAAGATTTCTATAACTTGTTTGCGGGAAGCGGTTTGACGGCTACGTAGAGTTCAGCAAGTATTATTCAGAACGTTAATATGGAAAATGAATTGGGAACAATGCAAAAACCACCCAAACTGATGAACTTAGATGAATTCTCAAGTTGGTCTAGAAGATTTAGAAACTGGGTTCAGGCTAACCACTTTGAAAGCTGGATGAAGGTTGAGGCACCATATGTTCCACCGGTAGATGCTCGAAATCAACCGAAATTGATTGGAAGTTTGACGCAAACAGAGCAGAATGATTTCAAAGCAGAGAAAAAGATGATTAGCATTCTTGAGCAAGCAATTAAGGAGGATATTTTGGTGTTGCTGCAACACGATGATAATGCTTATTCTATTTGGGAGGCATTGAAATTAAAATTTAAAGGAAGTGAATCCATGCTCTAGAACAAAAAGGCGTTGTTAAAGAAAGAATTCGACATTTTCACTTACATGAAAGGTGAAACCACAAAAAGTTTGATTGATAGGTATTGCCATTTAGTATTGGAGTTGAAGAGATTGGAAATTACCAAGACAAATGAAGAATTAATCGACAAATTGGTAGACGCATTGCCATATGATGAGTGGGGTACTTACCTGATGATGTTGGAAAACACTCCAGGCTTTGGTAATCTGAATCTTAGTGGTTTCATAGAAAAAAATTAAGCTGGCGAGCTGGAATTGCTGAAAATCAAGAAAATGAACTTAGCGAGTGTGCAGCAAGATGTGTCTCTGTATTACAAAGGTAACTCTTCAGTTTCAACCAATCAAAGTCCAAAAATACAGACAGGGTTCATTGCTGATAACACTTCAAGTGTTTCTTCAAACACTCCTCAATCCGGAAATTTTTCACCATTCGCGAATTTTGAACCAAATGTCAAAGCTCAGGAACAGCCTTCACCTCAAAGCTCAATAGGATCAAATCATCAGGCGTACATTTCTGGGGTTCAGTGCAACATTGCGGTAAACATAAAGAATGGAAACGAGATCACGGAAACAGCCGCAAAATAGCACATAGCAATGCTTGCTTCCGTTCTTGAGGCTTATGAGGGCTTAGTAGCTGGGAGAATCGGTAATCCTGACATGATGAAGGAGGATTACGACCAAATCGATCCTGAAGAAATTGAACTGATTGACATCAAATGGGGCATGGTTAGTCTGGTGAGGAGGGCTCAACGTTTCATGGAAATTACAGGCCGGAACAATTTATCAGGCCCTGATCAGAAGTTAGGGTTCGATAAGTCGAAAGTTACTTGTTTTAAATGTAAAGAACGTGGTCACTTCAAACGAGAATGTCCCAACCGTGAAGTAAATAATCATCAAAACCCGTTCACCAACGACTACTACAGGCAAGCGATTTATCACCGACCAAATCAACAGCCAACTGTACAAAGGCCACAAATTGAAAATAAACCGGAAAAAGTGTTGATCGTGAATCAAGACGATGAGAAGGTAGCTGCAGGTTTCAGCTGGGATAAATATATCCCCGGTAGTGATGGACAGGCAATGATGGCTGAAGTTGTTGAAATTTCTGAGATGGTGTCTGAACCGGAAACAGTTACTGAAGATGTTTCTGTAGTTGTTGAAGAGGTTTCTGCTGAAAATGCGGACAATTTTGAAGAAATAGCTGCTGAAGTTTATTATTATCAGTCTGAGCAGGAGGTTTTGGGAAGTTTAATGAAATCTGTATTGCCTCCTAACATTTCTGAATCTTTTGTAGGTTTCTTTGAAGAACCGACGACTGGATTGTGTCCAAGATATGAGGAGAAGAAAGAATTTGTTGAAGAAATGATCGATGTGACAAAGGAAATGACCGAAGACACTTTGAAAGAAATTGCTGACAAGGCTCTCATGGCGAAACTGAGAGAGGTAGACACAGAACTTGTGAAAACCGAGTCTGTCGGTACCGAGTCAGTTCAAAAGGAGTTGGATAAGGAGTCGGGAATTGAGGAGAACAAAACTAAGAAAGTGTCTGAGTCAGAGTCCAAAGATGTCGGTAAACAGGAAGTGAAAACTGCTCATGAAGCAGAACTTGTTGAGAAAGTGGATTCAATATCTGAAACACCATGCCAAAAGTGTTTACAACCGTGCATGGAGTGTCTTGAAAAACACACTAAGTTTCTGGAATTGAAAGAACATGCTGACTTGTTAAAATTTGATCTAGGACAAGTCAAAGAAGCATATGATACACTAGCCAGATCACTTAAAATGATTAAAGAAGAAAGTGTCGAAAATGATAAAGCCACAAAACTAGCAAAAGCAACACTTTTTGATAAACAAGTGGAAGTTAATTTTCATATTGACACAATCGCATCATTAAAGAAAGAATTGAAATTGACTAAAATTGAAAATGAGCGAATTGATAAGAAATTGATGAGCTATGTTGCATCGTCCTATGTTCTTGAACAAATTGTTCCACAACAGCTCAATGCTGCACAGGTCTTTAACAGTGTTCCACCCCCAATGTGGAATCATTATACTCAAAAGTATCCAGATGGGGTGGAATCTGCATTGAATCTCAAGTTGAAAACAATTGAGGATGAATTGCCTGAGAGCATTGATGTTATTTTCTCTGCATCCGACACAGACAACGAGTCACAGGTCATCAAGACTGTTGTCGATCAGGTGTTAGATGAAGAGAGTGATAACTCTGAGGTTGAAGTTATGAAATCTCATTCTGAGAAGTCTGTTACTGATTCTAAAGACGAGAGTAATTTTTTAGATCGTTTCATACCGAAATCAGACAAGAGTATGAATGATGATCCGATTATGGTGGTTTACACTATGATTGGAACGGACAAGCTTTATTTTGATTTTGAGTATCCGCTTCAGAATGCAAAAATTGAAAATGTTGAAAAGGTTTTCAAATTGGTTGAAATTGATATTGAAGTGATAAACAACAAAGAATTTTTTTCGAAACCTAAAAAGTCATTTGTTACAACACGTGTTAACAACTCGGGGAAAAAGGAATGGGAAGGTAATGGTAACAAGAAAAATGGTAACAACTTTAAAAACAAAGGATTTGGTTTTGAGAAAAAGATGGCTAAGAAGGTTGTCAAGCCAAAAGATAAAATGAATGATGTTTTTGTTGTTGGACCAAGTGTGGATAATGAGAAGGAATACATTTTTAGTCAAAAAGCAGTTGACGATTTCAATGCGGCTAAGAAACTGAAAGAAGAGTCGTTCAAGTCAACTTTTGTCGAGTATAACAAAAGAGTTTGTTATCGCTGCAATGAAATCGGACACATGGCAAAACAATGCAAGAAAGTTTTTGAAAAACCTGTCGTAAAACCTGTTGATAAAAAATCTCGACCTAAGTCACCAGTTGACAAAAAGGGTAAAAACAAATGGTTTCACCAATCCGCATCTTGAAAAGAGGTGAATCATTGAAGTCGGAAGATAATCCGAAATTGACATTCGAAATTGGCGAATCTTCAAAGTCACAAAAGACTTCAAAGATTTATCCGAAAACAAAATTTTTTGAAACTCAATCATGGGTAGTTAAACCAAAACAATCAGTTGAGGTGAAGAAAATGGAGAATGAGTTAAAGTTTGATTCAAAAGTCTTTAATCCCAATGTTTTAAATATTTTTGGATAAATGGTTGACAGAAAAGTCAAAGGGGTAAAGGAATTTTATGAATCAAAAGTGGTTGCTAATGATAATCATGAATTTGAATTTGAGCTTGATAAGTTTCTTGCAGAGTTTCCCCCGATCACAAATGAAGTAAAACCAAAAGCTAAAACTGATGTTTCGAATGTCACGTTTAACTTTCCTAAGACTGATGAGAAGTGTGATGTAGTGTTTGGAAGTGTTTCAGTAGTTAAGAAGTCATGGAGTTCATTGTTTGAATAAATTCGCTATGATATTTGCAGGGGCTGCCCAAGTCGATACTGTCAAAGTGGATTATGGATAGTGGAGCTTCAAGGCATATGACTGGGACGCTTGCTTTGCTATATGATGTCAAATCCATAAACGGAAGCTATGTTGGATTTGCCGGGAACTAAGGTGGAAGGATTGTTGGTCAAGGAACACTGTCAAATGGCGTGATTTCATTCGATGAAGTGAACTACATAGTAGAGTTATCAAACAATTTACTCAGTATTTCACAAATCTGTGATAAAGAGTTTAGTGTACATTTTACAAAAACTGAATGTGTGGTTTTGAAACCAGGGTTTAAAATCCCTGATGAGATGGTGCTGTTGCAGGCTCCGCGGGAGAATGATCTTTATTATCTAGATATGAGAGTCGCAACGCTAACATCCCATCAGAAATAGTGTTTTGTGTCAAAAACTAAAGCGACAGAAAAGGATTCGATTATGTGGCATCGAAAGATGGGCCACATTCATGTTCGCAAAATGAACTTTTTGGTACACAATGATTTGGTTGATGGTGTTAATCTGAAGAATTTTCACTTAAATGATGATTGTGTAGCGTGTAAGAAAGGAAAGCAAACTCGGAAGTCACACCCATTGAAGATGATGAATACAATCAGGTTACCTCTTGAGAGATTGTACATGGATCTCTTCGGGCCTGTCAACGTAAAGAGCATCAGCGGAGACTTATATTGCTTGGTGGTGACTAATGACTTTACGAGATATTCTTGGGTAGTGTGCTTGGAACGAAAAGATCAAACTTTTGAGTCTTTGATGGTGCTTTTCAAGAAGATGGAAACAGTGTATAAACTGCCAATCCGGAGGATTTGGAGCGACAACGGAACGGAATTCAAGAACAACAAGATGTACTAGTTCTGCAACAAGAAGGGAATTCTTCATGAATTCAGTGCGCCGTACACACCACAGCAAAACGACGTAGCTGAACGAAAGAATCGGACCCTGATAGAAACAGCCCGTACAATGTTAGCCGATTCCAAGCTACCAATCTTTTTCTGGAGTGAAGCAGTATCAGCAGCTTGTTACACATTGAATAGAGTTCTCACTGTCAAGAAGTATAAAAAGACTTGCTTTGAGCTGTTGCATCGTTATAAGCCGAATCTTGAGTTTTTGCCATTCGGGTCTCCTTGTACTTTTATTGATGAAAACGGTAAATTTGGCACTAAATCTAATGAGGGTTTCTTTGTAGGTTACGCTAGCCCACTCAAGAGGGTGTTCATACCATGCCTGGGTAAGGTGATTCAAGTCCAACACGTGGATTGTCAGAAGCACACTCCATCACCACAACTTCCCGGACAAAGATTCCTGTTCGACTACGATAAGCTCTAGGAGTCGTTTCATCTGCCGGTCGAGCCGAGTTATGAGGAACTAGCTCTTATGTACCTGTATCAGCAAAATATGTCACAAGAGCAAATGACTAGACCGCTAGAAGTTTCTCAACCCACCGTGGGTACTCACGATGATGATGCAGGACCGAGTGGAACAGCTCACGAACCACCAGAGGAACCAGCTCTATCATTTGATGAATCTGACGACTCAGAAGCGGAACCCGCTCCGACTTTTGACGAGGATCCAACGGAAGATGAGAATCAAACCGTTGATATTGACATACCGAGCTTGGAATCGGAAGTAAATGTGCCTGACAATGCTATGCCACGGACATTGTCTTATCATCCCTCAGAACAGATTATTGGTGACCTGCAAAGTGGTGTTAAAACCCGACATCAAATAGATCGAGCTCTTACATGTTTATATTCATCTATTGCTGATATGCAGAAAGAAGTCTCATTAAAATGTTTTATTTCGCAGATAGAGCCCAGAACCTACAAAGAGGCATTGACCGAGGATAGCTGGGTGAATGCAATGCAGGAGGAGCTGCAACAATTCGAAAAGCTGGGCGTCTGGAGACTTGTCGATTTGCCACAAAACCAGAAATTAATCAAGACGAAATGGGTTTTTAAATGTAAGCGTGATAACAGAGGTGTTGTGGTGAGAAACAAAGCGCGACTTGTGGTTCAAGGTTTCAGTCAACAGGAAGGAATAGATTATGATGAAGTTTACGCGCCGGTTGCCAGACTTGAGGCAATTCGGATTTTTCTAGCCTTCGCGTCATGGAAAGATTTTAAAGTATATCAACTTGACGTCAAATCTGCCTTCCTTTACGGAACTATCAGAGAAGAAGTGTATGTGGGGCAACCGCCGGGGTTCACAGATCCACTGCACAAAAACAAGGTGTATCTACTGGACAAAGCGTTGTACGGACTTCACCAGGCCCCGAGAGCCTGGAACGAGACGCTTTCTAAATACTTATTGGACAACGGGTTCACAAGAGGCACAGTAGACAGCACTTTGTTCACGAAGGAAGAAGCAAGCCACTTGTTGATTGTGCAGATATATGTTGACGATATCATTTTTGGATCCACCAACGACGACCTGTGCAAAGAATTTGAAAAGGTGATGAAGAAAAAGTTCGAGATGAGCTCAAAGGGGGTAGATGAAGTTCTTCCTCGGGCTGCAGGTGGAACAAATGCCCGACGAAATCTTCATTCACCAAACGAAATATGTGAAGGACGTGCTTGACAAGTTCGACATGACAGATTGCAGTCCTGCATCCACCCCCTCGCACAGAATCATGGAATTTGTCCAGACGAGAATGGTGTGAAGATGAACGAGACATTGTACCGATCTATCATTGGCTCTCTGATGTATCTCACGGCTTCCCATCCAGACATCATGTACCCGACGTGCCTTTGTGCCAGATATCAGTCGAATCCAAAGCAGTCACACCTGACCATAGTGAAACGTATCTTACGGTATTTGAAAGGCTGCCCAAGCATCGGCTTGTGGTATCCTCGATCGGGTGACTTTACTTTATCTGGTTTCGCTGATTCTGACTTTGGAAGCTGCAAGCAAAAGGCAAAGTCCACCACTGCTGGGTGTCAGTTCTTCGGAACTCGACTCGTTACCTGGCAGTGTAAGAAACAAACCGCAGCAGCGCTCTCTACTTGTGAGGCTGAATACGTTTCAGCCTCCAGCTGTTGCTCACAGATCCTTTGGATCCAACAGCAGATGCGAGATTTCGGTTTGCAGTTCTTAGATACTCCGATCTATGTGGACAACGAAGAACCTATTAACATCACTAAAAATCTGGTTCACCATTCAAAAACAAAACACATTGAGATCCGTCATCACTTTATCCGTGATTGTCACGAGAAAAAGTTAATTCGGATTGAACACTTGCACACCGATGATCAGAAAGCGGATTTCTATACTAAACCATTTGATAAAAAGAGATTTTATTTTCTTTTAAAATTGAACGGGATGAAAAATCTGCAATCTTGGAGGGTTATTGAATGTGAAGCCGAGTTGGGCGGCGATCTGACGTGAACTTTTGTCGTGTTGTCAATTTGGTTTGTACAGTTTGTTTTCTGATTTTCGATAAAAACAAAAACACAAAAATATGTTTTTCTTTTTAGGGGGAGAAAGTTTGCAGAAAATTACAAAAACATGATAAAAACTACAAAAACCAAAAACATTTGAAAAAGTAAAAATGAGTTTGTGTAAAAAAGGGGAAATTATAGTACATCAGCTAGACAGGTGCAGTACGCTAAAGAAATGTAATGATAAATATGTTAAGCAGTCTTGTAGATGATATGCCGATAGATTTTTACACATTCAGTAAATTTGTTCGGGATATAAACATAAATTTTACTTGCTTTTGTGTGAGGAACATCTCTCGGATATATGGGTAACCCCCGAAATCTTGTTTGAAAGATTCCTTTTTCTGATATACTAGGTTTGTTTACTCAGTGATATCTGGGGTATTATTCCGGGATTTCTGCTGAACGGTGGTTCTGACCTAGTCCTCGAATAATACTTTCCGCAAATGCTTGAAACATAGCATCACCCTCAGCATATATGATAAGACAATAAAATTGCTTAGCAATGCTGTTGTAAAAAAGATCCTCTAAAGGGGACACACCCAAAAGTCGAGTCATGATCTCTCTGCTGAACGGTAGTTCTGACCTGAGCTCTCATGATTCTTCATAATTTATTAACCCTTACAGATATCATTTTTGTTAAAACTCACCTGTAAGACTGAATATTGGGATCTGGATACGGGAGTATATTCTGAGGTGGGTCACATATAAAAGTTTATGTCTTAAAACATTAATTCGTATATCGACAATCAATGCAAACTGTTTAAATTTAAAATGGATCAGTATATCGACAATCAATGCAAACTGTTTAATATTGAAATTGTAATCAAGCTTAACGGTACTTGTATCTCGTCGGCAGCTGATATGATCCCCTAACACGCTCACAAAAATATTGTGTGTACAGTTTTCAGTTTATCCAGTTAAAAATCCAAAAAGATTTTAGTTCCTCATTTTATTTTCGACAACTGACATTGGGAATCGGTCGATCAAAGCTTAGTGCAGATCATGTCTGTGTTTGATGAGGGTTGGGTAAGCTGGTGATGCAGTACAATGATTGGTACAGTGTTTGACAGTTGAAAAGTGTTTGGAAGTTCAAAATGTTCAAAAGTTCATTCGTTTGAACTATTTTCAGAATGAAATAATTGTGTACTTCATAATTCGGTCATCCAAGGTCATTAACTTGGACTTGGTAGGCCAAGCAGTTGACCAAGGTCATTGATTTGGACTTGGTTAACTGGGTGTGACGGTGTTTAATCAGAAAAGTGTTAAAAAATCAAAGTTTAGAAAACAACACCCTGATTTTGCTCATGTGTCACTGAACAATAATTTTAAAAATTAAAAGGTTTAAAATTTGATTGTAAAGTGTTAAGTTTAGTTGTTTGGATTCTTTAGATAGTCAAATCTTTATAGGATTGTGAAAGAACCAGATCATAAATTCTGGACATTTAAAATGTTTATTCTTATAAATGTTTGAGGTTTGCAGGTGAAAGATCCAGATTAAGATCCCGATAGCAGAGTCTTAGGGGGAGTCTGAAGATGAGCTTGATGCAAAAGGAAACTTGTTACTGGTAATCCAGGTGTTAATTCCAAAAGCACAGAAGATTGATGAAAGGGGGAGCCTGCGAAAGAGAAAGAGAAGCTTAGGAATCTGGTGAAGAAGCCTAAGTCTAGAGAAGGAAAATTCAAGTCCCTGTAAAGTTTGAAGATAAGACTGAAGACTCCGGCTGTATCCAAGGGGGAGTTTGTTGGTGCACGAATGTCTAAAGCCTGCGTCTTAGTCTTAGTTATTGATGGTATAGGGTCTAGATGTGTTAAATATGTATTGTATAGGGGTTAATATGTAAAATTTGGGTTTGAAATGTTGTGATTTCGCTTTTATGTACATGTGTCATATGAGCGAAATCTTAACTTGATGATTTCGCTCATATGGACATGTCACATAAGCGAAACCTCCTCCCCTATAAATACCCAAGTTGTTTTCTCATTTGGTACGTTCATGTCCAGTGTGTAGCCGAACTGCTGCCCGTGTATTTTGTGAAGATTAATGAGAAAACCAGTTTAAAGTGATCTGCTTCTGTTTCTACTCCATTTCTGCTTTGATTCATGCCGATTTTGTATTTCCGCTGCATTTTCGGTAGTTGCTAGCTCTGATTGACTCACTCGACTGTCAAATACGGTCCTACAGCAGTAATTGTCCCCTACTCAAACATGAACTTTTCATTCATCTCTGGATCCTTTCGAATCACGATGCTATCGAGTATTACCTGAACACCCATCGGAATGCCTAGCGAACTATGTAGAATGTTAGGTGCTTGAAACGAACGTCTCTGAATTGTATGTTGCAACATCAATGATTGGTCTGTACCCCTCATACTCCTCTTTGTTTGCTAGAACCCAATATATTGACGTCTTAGATCCCGAAGTGTGATCACTTCTGCAACACTCTCGTAACAGACCGTGTATTACTCAATCAACTTGCAAGAACGATGGACAAGAGGATGAGCGTAGTGCCTTACCAACCTTAGTATTGGAACGACCCTGATTACCGGCAATGGACACCAGCAGGCTGGCTTCTACCTAATTCTTAACCCTAGTCGGCGGCTCAAGGGAGCCAACTCCTACGAATTAATCGGGACATAAGCGATGACAATTGACCATGGTACGGAAATGTGTAATGGCCATCACAATGAGTAGCGCCTTAGGACGTGGCATGGAAATGTGACAAGATGGACTTTGTCGGTGAAAGATCGTAGGACTCCGCTTCAGGTAACGACATTAGAGGCAATAGTCAGGACAACATCAAGGTACTCATAATCACAGCCTACAGTATGGAAATGGAGGTGCCTACGACATGGATTGGCTGTTTTCAAATCAAGGCGACAACGACCAAAGGAACAACGACAGTACTTGAAATCCTTGTAATGAAAACAACAACAATGGAAATGATGCTTACGGAAGGGCATTTAGGATTGGCGTAGGTGACGCCAGGCATAATAGCAGCATGGTAGCTTGTATAAGTAGCCCTGTTTTGGTTAACCCTGATGCTTCTTGAAACCGAACCTATTGTGGCAGCAACTGATGGCAAGTCAAATGAAAATTCATATGTCCGTTGGGATGTAAACTTGACCTTGTGGGACAAGTGTTCGACGTCAACCTTCTTTCTGCTATCCTTGATAGTCTGATGCAGTAGTTAGTATGGATTGGTTATCCATACACCGCGCAGATATACCATGTGAGAAGAAAGCTTTGCGTACCCCTCTCCCTAGTGGAGAATCGTCATCTGTTCCAAAGTATCAGAGTTGTATAAAGGTTAGCATCAATTCTGCAATGAAAGCCTAGAAGTGTCTACGGAGGGATTACCCCGCCATTGTTAGCAACTATTACTGATGTAAGGCTAAGGAAGGGAGGATCGAGGATCCATCAGTTGTTTGTGATCTCACCCGATGAGCTACTTGAAGAACTTCCAGAATTACTTTCACAACTATTAGGCAAAATCTCAGTTTGATCTCATGCCTGATGCAACTCCGAATGCTAGTACTCTTACCATCTTGCACCAGGAGGGTTGCAAGAACTGTCTACTCAACTACGGGAGCTGTGGGATAGGAGTTTTATCGGACCTAGTTTTTTGCTTTGGGGAGCCCCAGTTATACCAGGGAAGATAAGCCTTTTCGTATGTGTTCTGATTATCGAGAACTCAGCAAGGTGACAGTCAAGAACCGTTCGCTTCGACCATGTAGTAACACCCTGTTAACAAGTTGCGAGGTACAAGCTTCCATTCAAGGATTTATTAACGAACGAGCTATTATCAGATGGAAGTCCAAGGGGAGAATGTTCCCGGAATGGCATATCGAATGCAATACGGCCATTGGGACTTGGTACACCATGACCATTGAGTTAATCAACACACCAGCAGCTTTATAGACCACATGAATCAACTATGCTTATTGATGACGTGTTGAATCATTTCCAGGAGAAAGGAACATCATGGACGACATCTGTATCTTATTTTAGAGCTTCTAAGGGAGGAGCCATTACGTGTGAAGTCTTGTTAAATGTAACATCTAGATTCGAGAGATGCATTTTGATCATGTAACCAACGAAGTGGGAATACACGTGGATCTTGCTAGGATCCATTTTGTTAGAGACTGATCGACACCAAAGATTCCTTCGGGGATACAGCAATTTCTTGGTTTCGCTGGATGCTAGCGTAGATTCATCACAGGATTTTCGAAGATCGCGAAGCTTAAATCTCTTTAGCACAGCAGGGTATTGTGTTCGTGGAAGACAAAACAGGAGGACGTCTTTTCAGCTTTCGAATTCCAACTCTGCAATGCACTGAGCATCGTCTTTATCCGAGAGTATTGATGATCTAGTGGCATACCATGATGGTTCGAATCTGAGTCCCAGTTATGCGCCGATGCAACACGAGAAGGTGATGACTTACGTAATGGAGTTACGAGGAGGAACTACACGACACACAACCTGCGGTGGAAACCGTGGTCTTTGGATATAAATTGGAGGCATTACTTGGACGGTACCAAATGTACTACTTAGACCGATCACAAGAGCCTCTCGTGTACCCTGGTTTTGGAAGAGCTAAATCAGTTAATGGCATCACTGGATGGAACATTTGAGTGATTACGACTATGAAACTTGAACGTGCACCAGCTTTGCAGCTCACTATTGACTCTAACTCACCTGATCAGACTAGCTCTGTTCAATCTAGAAGAGGATTTTCAAGTTGAACCCATACGGGGCATGGAGAAGCAACCTTTGGTAGGACGGATGATATTCGCTACCTCAAGGAACGAGTGTGGATCTCATTATATGGCAACTTTAGGAAACTTGTGTTGGGCAAAGCACACCGGCTTCGATATTCTAGTTGTCCGAATTTTGATGAAACATGTTAGGACCTATAAATCTTGTACTGGTGATCGGGCATGAAGACCCACTTAGCAAAGTATCAGCAACCGGAAACACCCATATGGAAAATGAGAACAGACTGCCATGGATTTTGTCGCTAGTCTACCTAGAACACGAACCAGAAACAATATCACCTGGGTGATCGTTGATTGTCTCACATTACCAGCACACTTCCTTACAATCAAGGAAACTGACGAGTCTTCACAGCTGTGAATGTACCTCTGAGAGAGGCGGCTTTTTAGGCACGATGTGCCAACTCCAGTTACCTCCGATTTCGAACTATATATGATTTATGACAGGCAAATACACAACACCCTTGGCCCACGCCTAGACATGAGCATTACTTATCACTAAAGGACAACCAGACAGAGTAATGGAC
Source organism: Helianthus tuberosus (assembly GCA_030545235.1). Classification (NCBI taxonomy): domain Eukaryota; kingdom Viridiplantae; phylum Streptophyta; class Magnoliopsida; order Asterales; family Asteraceae; genus Helianthus; species Helianthus tuberosus. The sequence continues at coordinate 19,700,897 of CM060420.1, read as the reverse complement.
CATCCTGATGCACGAAGGCATGCTGCGAGCATGTGCGTGGTTGTCCTTAGTAAACATTTGGAAGAACACACATCTTTGGGGTGAGATCTGCTGCAGTCGTTACCATATTAGTATGCATACAGCTCTGTATGAGGCATTGCATGGATGATAATACCAATCTCCTTGTTGGACTAAGGTGGGTGACAACCTAATCACCAAACTAGGATTTGAACACGAAACTCTTGGGAAGAGTGCTTAGATCAGAAATTGTTCACGGCAACGTGTGACTGTCAGGAGAGCTGATAAGCTTAGGAAACACTGGGAATTAGCTGTAGGCGAATGTGGCATAATCGAAAGTCTCACCCTCGGAGGGTGAGGTACGCTATCGAAAGCATGGCAAGCTTAGCATACGATGCGTTGGGACATTCAGATTCCTGGAACGAATCGGTGACATGGCTCACAAACTCGAGTTACCTAGTGAATTGGGTAACGTTCACGATGACAGTATGACTCGAACCTATAGAAACGTTTGACCAAGAAAACATTTGTGATACCTACCAAGAAAACATTTGTGATACCCGTGGGAGTTCGTTGGAACTCAAAATGTGGACCGGATTTCACGAGGGAACGCAATGATCGGAGTAAGCCCTATTACCCTCAGCAGTTCTAACGGTCGTATCAACTTCTGGTATCATTGCCGAATTTCGGGACGAAATTCCCTTTCAAGTTGGGGATGATGTGGCACTTGGGGAAAACCTGTAGCAATCTTGATTTATGACTTCACTCCTCTGTGCTTACTTGTCAAATTTCACGAAATTTTTTTCAAGTTGTGGATGATGTGACAACTCGAACTTTCAAGGTTAGTGTCGTCTAACCCCGTAAAATTTTAATCTTGTATTATTCCTTTTACACTATGTTTTATCACTCGTTGCGGTGAATGCTAGTTATTTGCTACTTGTTGAACCTTAACGTAAACGAGGATCATTGTTTGTATGTTTGGGCCACACACACACTTAGATTATACTTGGGCTGCACTTGTTATACACCCCTTCGGCCCACAAACACATGAGTCATTCTAGGCTGAGTTGCACGAACCCAATCTCTAAACCGAAGCCCAAACCGAGCACATTTGTACACCGGGCCAATGTCTGGGCCTAGTAGAACCCTAGTGGAAGTTAGGTTGGGGCCGACTATTGGTGTTAGTCTTTATACACCACATCAAATTCACGTAACATGATAACACACATATAATCAAACCCTAGTTTCTCCTCCCTCTCATCAAGACCCAACGACAATTCCCTTTCCACTCGAAGACTTCATCGATCCCATTCTTCTCCACTCGGTTAGTAAATCATCACCCTTGTCATGAGATAAACTGGGTAGCATAAATACATGAGGTTGCGTCTGATTGTGTTCTTGTTTGATTCTAATGCTTAGGGTTTCATGTTAGCAAATATTATTAAGAAACAAACTCATATTAACTAACTGTTAGAATGGTTATTGTTGATGATTATTGTTGTATGATTGTTTAATGATCCATGATTGCACATAAATGTATTGCGATTACTGTTAGTGATTCGTTGTTTATGATCGGCAGACTTAGGGTTGTATAAGGTTAAACTATTCATTAGTGTAAAACGGTATGAAAGATTATTATGAGAAGGTGAATCCGATTATGTATGGTCAGATTCGTGGTGCACGATGTTAAACTGTTGCTGGAATGATCATACTGATAATAATTGTATATAATAGAGGTTGTAGAAATCAGGACGATCTGTGAATGATGAGGGAGTTTCGTCGGGCTTGTGGTGATGAAACATGGGGGATTTTGTCGGAGTTTCGTCTGGCTTGTGGCAACGAAACATGGGGGATTTCGTCGGAGTTTCGTCGGAACAGGTGGCGACGAAACATGGGAGTTTCGTTGTGTGTTATCTGAGTTATAGCATATTGTTGAGCTTCAATGGGCCACATGCTCACACATGCACACTTTCTGAATTGGTACTGGGCCGCACCATGTTTAGATTATCAGAATGTGCTGATTAAGTTGTTGCTTGTCTTGTATGCTAGTGATACAAGATTGTAGGTAGCCCAGGTAAATATTGTGTATTATGTGAAGATTTTATGATTTACAATTGGTTAAATGCTAACTGTTATTGGCAGTGGACTTGGTCGGTTTGGGTATTAAGGGAATGGGCCACAAGCAAAGGATAACGGGTATAATATTATCGCAGGCCACACCAAGCCTAGGTGAAATATTAACTTGTGAATTATTAACTTGATTAGTTGGCGTGTCCTTGTGTTGAAAAGTTAAGTGCTAAATGTCTTGTAAATATGGAACCATGAACTATTTGTACGCGTAGTATGTGGATTATGTGCACCCGAAACTGATTGGGTCGGTAACCATGATAGGATGTGTTTGATCAACTGTTAAACAAGTAACTAATCTGATCGAGCAAACCAAGGTGAGTTCACGCTTTCTATAAGGCATGGGATTCCTAGTGGTTGGGAATGGGTTAAGAAACTAAAACAAAACCTGCATATTCTCCTTGGGTAGATTATGTACCTCCATCCTCATTGGGAAGGATGACAACATTTAACCTGCGTATTCTTCTTGGGTAGATTACGTACCTTCGTCCTCAGTTGGAAGGACGACAACATATAGCTTACTAGACAAAAAATCTATCATTAAGTCCCTCATTTTTATATCGACTTAATCGCCGGGCGAATGGCGAGCGGGTCAATAGTTAAATAGCGCTATTGGGTTTGACAAGCCTCACACCGTGCCGTAGAGGACGGGAGTGGACTAATGGATCTGGGCACTTAGTCAATGATGATAGACATTGACGTAGGGCACAACATACTCCAGTCAGTTGTCGATATGGTAATGGTCTAGTGGTTAACATGGGGTAGCCCCCACTGGTTATGGTTATGGTTTGGGAAACAAGGAATTGGTTAACTCATGGTTCACGAATGAACTTATGGTTTTTGGAACAACTTTTAAATGAACACCAACTGTGAACTCGCTCAACTTTGTGGTTGATTCGTTGTTACATGCGTTGCAGGTCTTTAGGTGCATATTTGTTGGAACTTGTTGTCTGGGAGGCTGGAGTGGTCATGGGTCGAGATACATGGAATCGCAACACAAGACTAATGGTTTTTACATGTGGTTTATAAACACTTAACGAATGAATTAAGCTTCCGCTGTATACTGTGAATTATTTGTAACGCTGTAACACTTAATGTTAATAAATGAAAGTTTTATTTAAATATACCTATGAGTTCAATGTGATTGGTGGCTAGATCCTGGTACGTCACACGCCTCGCGGGGGTTTCCGCATGTGGTAATTTGGGGGTGTGACACTGAAGACCGCAGGTGCGTTCGGGAGACCAAAAGGCATAACCACGAATTCAAAATGGCCATAATGAGTACGGAATGCGGTTTTCGGGATGTCTTGCTCTTGTACACGCAACTGACGATAGCCTGAATCTAAATCAATCTTCGAGAAACACGTAGCACCTTAAAGTTGATCAAATAAATCGTCGATTCGGGTAGCGGTTAGCGGTTCTTGATGGTAAGCTTGTTAAGTTCCCTGTAAGTGATGCACATTCGAAACGATCCATCCTTCTCTTTCACAAAAAGAACGGGTACTCCCCATGGTGATGTGCTCGGGCGTATAAAGCCTTTATCAAGAAATTCTTGAAGTTGGCTAGATAGCTCGCGCATTTCATGTGTCACCCCAACCGATGGCGGAAACATCGGAGTGAGACGAAGAAAGATTGCTCATCACACGTAACGCTAATTGTGACAATTGAATTATAAAATAGATTGATTTCATTCATAACAAAATGTTATAAAACATGGAACTTGAAATACAACATGTTCAATACAAGAAAAACAATACAACAAACAAGTACAAAAATTTATACAACATATTAAAGCCTAAAACGTCTATATGTGTATCTAGGCATCACTACTTTAGTTTCAGAGCATCGTCATTATCAACCTGTAACATGTTAAAAAGTATAGTTCAATACAAATATGTATTGGCGAGTATACAGGTTTTCATACATAGCATAAAAAGATAAACAATTCCACATGGAAAGCTATTGAAACAAGATAAACAATAAAATCAGAATGTGTTAATCCTATAGTGCTATATATGTCAAGGATAGGCTCGTCAGAAGTTAGTGATAAGTCTAACACAAAACGTGTAACCCCAAGTTTAAAGTATCAAGTAGTCAAGTAGACATGCATGTATAAGGAATGTTAGTGCATTTAAGAATAAAGTTTAAGTGTAAGTTTTATAGATTAACATGTTACACCCCAAAAGGTGGTAAACGAAAAGGGGGTTCAAGTATACTCACAAAATTGCTAATTCTTCCGATTATCCAAGTGTTGACGAGTGAATGAGTTTAGGAGGTTGAATGTATACAGTTTGGAGTTCAAGGTATATGTAGAGTTGGAATTCGGAATTAAAAGTATATGGAAAGTAAATATACGAGAAAATAACCATCTAGCAGATAACACTCGTTTTTGACACTATGAAACCCATGGGGGTTTGAATGTTTTCATAGGTTAAAGTACCCATTAGAATCGTAACGAGTACCATGTTTTTAGATGGTGCAACCTATCATTTTAACAAGTAACCATTAGGTTATCATCAAAAGTTTGGTTACTATAAGTATTATATATTCTATATAGTATATATTTATAAGTTCTAGTCCATTATCATAAAAGAGTGTCATAGAAGTCATGCATGAGGTAGGAAGATAAATCTTCCATTTAGGAACCTCTTGTGTTTCACCAATACACAAGTTGTCATAAGACAACAAGGATGGTCATGAACATACATTAAGGAATTGAAATAAACTAACTAACTAACTAACTAAGAAGAAAACATCAAGTGATGTGTGGATTTGTAAGTAGGATAGCCCAAGCTATCCAAATAATCACACATATTCAAGTTCAAGACTTGTTCATCACTTGTGGGTTTAAACCCTTTTAAAACAAAAAGTTTTGAGTCTTAAAATGTGACACCTGTGTCACTTCAACCATCAAACAAATACCAAACCAATGAAATATTGTATTTCATACTTGGGATTTGTATAAATATGTGTATCGTTTGTACATATCAATTCTTGTTCGATTTCGAGCTCTAAAATCACTTTCTAGAAGATTATACGCGAACTGATGCGTAAACGTAATCAGTTTAACGTGAAAAATACTCCGTAATAGTGACATAGGCTTAACATACCTTAAATAACCTTTACATAACTTAGAAATAAGTTTAGGAAGGTTTGGTGTGTCGAAATCAAGTTTATTCGCTTACAGGGACTAATTTGGACAAACTGCGACAGTATGCCGATTCGTACTGTAACGAACATTCCGGAACTTGATCATAAGTTAAATATGCCCTAAATATCCTTTACATAGCTTAGAAATAGGCTTTGAGGTGTTTGGTGCGCAAAAATAAACTTTTTGGTCATTCAGGGACTAAAAACGTCAAAAAGTGCATAAGTTTGTATTTTCGCACATATCTTACGTTCTGAGTATATCCGGACATCCAAAAATTTATGTAAACATTAAAATATTTTATTTTAGTGTTTGGCATGATAAAATTCCACTCGTCGCGTAATTTGGATCGTTTTTCGCGTTCGTTCGTGTTTCGTCGTAATTAACCAAACAACGCAATCGTACGACCAAACTGTTGGTGCATCTAGTGTCTGTTAACTTCGTCTTAATCAAGTCTTATGTCTAGATAGGATAAACGAGTGCACAACAGTGATTGAATTAGGGTTTGATAGTGTTTAAAGAGGTAATTTCGTTTGAGGGAGTCATGGACATGTTCAAACGAAATCACCACATGTAATTTCGTTTGAACATGGTTTTGACACCTTCAAACGAAATAGCAACATCTATATATAGAGGTTGTGCATTGTTCATTTAAAACGAAATTATGTATGTGTGAGCTGAGGTGTTGCCGGATTTTTGTCAGAATTGATTGTAAAAGCTCTAGAAATTAATAAGAGATAAAGATTAGAGAGGAACAAGCTGTGTTACATCATTTACATTGATTCCGCCTTTGTTCTTGATGATGAACTACTCATACTGACTGTTTAGGGTCACCGGACGATCCAACAAGTGGTATCAGAGCTCAGGACGACGAGTTCATACCAAATTCAGCTTGATTTCATCGGATTCTCTCACTTCTACCCTTCTTTTCTGATTTGAACAAGTTTTATCGGTTGAAATGGCCTAAAACTCTCACATATCAAGCAAAACATAGTGTTAACTAATCCTTGAAAGTTTTGGACTAAAATTTGGCTTAAAAAGTGATCAAACAGATAATTCCGTTTGAAATTGTTCGAAAAATGATGACGTCATAAGACTATTTTGTTTGAAATAACTTGGTTATATCGTTTGAAAACACACATATACCTGATTTCGTTTGAAAGGTATTTGGTGATTTCGTTTGAGAGTACACATAAGTGTGATTTCGTTTGAAAGACAGACAAGTTCTGTAATTTCGTTTGAAATATCAGATTAATTTCATTTGAGGGTGAACATAGTTGTAATTTCGTTTGAAGTTTACACATATTAAGTAATCCCGTTTGAAAGAAGTGTAGTCTCAAACGAAATTAGACATTTCATTTGAGATTGTTATTTCGTTTGAAAGCAACTTTTCAAAATTTCAAAAAAAAATTTTTAAGTGTTTGTTGATTATTTCAGGTACGTGAAGATGGATGATTTCAATCCTTTCTGTGATGTGTTTGCATTTACTGGTGGTTTGGGAGATGGCACATTAAACAATACGAATGAGAATACAACAACACCAAGTGCAAAGAAAATTCTCAATGATGCTATGAGTGTAGACAGTGCGTATGGAACATACAACAAGCCACCCAAGCTGATGGCGATTGAAGACTACAACAGGTGGGCTACAAGATTTGAGGAATGGCTTAAGGCGTTTGCTTATCAGAGTTGGAGAAGTTTGAAAAATGGCTATGATTTGGGGAGAGATGATTATGAGAATTTGGAAGATAATCAAATTGAAAGATATGTTTCTGAACAAAAGTGTATTGCTTTGCTTCACCAATCTGTTCGAGATGATATTATCGCACTGATCGAATACGAAGATTCGAGAGATCTCTGGAAAAAATTAAAAACAAAATGTATTGGTAGTGCTGAAATAGTAAAGAACAAAAAGAAACTGCTACGAAAAGAGTTTGATTTGTTTGGTTGTTTAAAGAACGAGTTTGTTTCCAAGATGATCGAAAGATTTGGGCATCTGAAGATGGAGCTTGCTAGACATGACATCATTTATACTCAAGAAGAGCTGGTAGACAAGTTGTTTGATGCACTTCCGAATGAGAAAGACTGGCAATATTTTGCTTTGATGTTGAAGAACACCATCAAGCCGCCAGAAATTTTGACAGTGGATCTGCTTATCGAAAGACTGGAGAGTCATGAATTGGAGATAAAAAAATCCAACAAAGTCAATAACACATCCTATCAGCAGAATGTGGAGTTGTACTACAGAGGAAATCTACCAAAGACTAGTTCTCCAAGAACAACATTTTCTGCAGAGAGTTCAAATACTGTGAATCAAGAAACTTCCAGCAGCGGCTATCATGGTGGATCTTCATCAACGGGTCAAAGTCAATCTGCATCAAAGAATCTCTTTCAATGTAACATTGCTGTTGATCTGAAGAATGGTCAGAATTTCAGTGAAGAGTCTGCTAAACAACAGATGGTGTTCTTAGCCTCTGTGTTAGAGTCGTACGAAAGTCTCGTTGCAGGAAAGATAGGCAACACTAATCTAACAAAGGAAGACTACGATCATATCGATCCTGAGGAGATGGAATTGATCGATATAAGGTGGTGTATGGCCAGTGCAGTGAGAAGAGCGCAGAGATTTATGGAGATTACAGGAAGACAGTCGATTGGTGGACCTTCTACCAAGTTAGGCTTTGACAAGTCAAAAGTGACGTGTTTCAAGTGTAAACAGAAAGGTCACTTTAAGCGTGAATGCAGAAATGCCTACACTGATGATACTGCAAATCCTTTTCGGGAGGATTATTACAAGAAAGCGATCTATCATCAGAATAAATCAAAACCTCCCAGGATGAAGCAGATAGAGGAGGTACCTAAAGAGAAATCTATCTAGGGCACTTGCAGTTTTTCATGACGATGAAGGTTATGATTGGAGTGATGTTTTGCCGGAGGAAGATGCAGTTGGTTATGCTTTCACAGCAGCAAAGATTGTTCCGTTTAAAGATAAAAGATCTGAGAAAGTGAAGTATGTGAACAGGAGGGAAACAGCTCATTTCATGAAAAGCAAATTCTATAGTATATACAAAGAAGCTAAACAGGCAAAAAGATAGGATCCTGATAGAGAATGTTATCTTGATCAAAATGGAAACATAGCTGTGGATCCAGATACTATTGATATTGAAGTTCTCGCCAAACAAATTGCTGATGAAGAAGAAGCCAGATAGAGAGAATGGTGGGGGAGGAGAAGATGTTGAGAAAGAAAAAGAAAAAGAGACAACAAAAGAACCGGAGCCCAAGAAGATTGATGATGGAGTTATTGATACGTCACAAGAACTCACCGCTGAAAACTTGAAGAAGATGGCTGACAAAGTTCTAGCTGCAAAGAACTAGAGGTAGTTTCTGGTTCTGGAATTGAGTCCAAAGATAAGGTCAGTACAAATGATACACATGTGTCAGGTAAGAATGGTAAATCTGAGAACAACTGCAAAAATTGCATGAAAGACTGCAAAGTTTGTAGTACAAATGCTTACCTCAGTGGTAAGAAAGTTGAAGATCTGACTAGTAGAGTCAGAAGTGTTGAAGATCAAATCTTAAACCATGCTAAACTATTGAAAGCTTCGAACGACAAATTAAAAGAATTAACTGAGAAAATCGAAAACGATAAAATTGACGTAGAAAGAATTAGGAAAGAAAATGAAAAATTGATTCTTGAAAATCGTCAAATCTCAGAAAATTTTGAGAAGCTTAAACGAACGGTTAAAGATTCTGATGAAAGAAATGGTAAGGCGGACAAAGAAAATCTTCAACTGACCGGTGTTCTTAGAGTGAAAGAAGAGTTAATCAATCAGCAACTGGATGAAATTGCTAAGTTGAAGCTTCAATTTCAAGAAGCCAAAATTGAAAATGAACGCATCCAGTTGAAATTAACCAGTTACAATTCCGCAAGCTTTGTTTTACAACACATTGTTCCCAAACCCATCGGGAAAAACAAAGCAGGCGAAGATGTTTACTCGGATGGAACTGGGGTTGGGTTTCATCAGGTTCCACCACCTGTGTTAAACAATTATTCAAAGAAAAAGTCCGGGTTGGTTAATGATGAAGATGAAACAAATGAAATAAAGCTTCCAGAGTCAATTGATGTGACATTTTCTTCATTATCATCTGATGATAGTGTTCAAACTGATATTGTTAAAGGAATGGCTGAAAGTGTTTTGAAGTCTGATAGTGATTCAGTTGAGGATGAAGAGTGTTTTCTGAACAACTACATTCCAAAACCAAAGTCCAAAAACAATTTAATTAAGAACCTACTCTTGTTATGTACAAGATGTCGGGATCGGATAAGTTGTATTTGGATTCTGAGTTTCCACTGGAGAATGTTAATGTGAACAAATTGAAAAATGTGTTCAAGTTGGTCGAGATTGACGTGTCAGAAGTTGAAAATTTGAAACATTTCAAGAGGCGACTGAATTTTGAGAAAGATAAGGCTTACTATAAAAAACCTGTTGTTCCACCGCGTTTTTATAACAACAATCGAAATAGATGGTCGGGTGGATATCAGGGTGGTAAGAACTATCAAAGAAGAAATGTTCAAAACAAGAAGTTTGCTGAGAAAAAGGTGTTTGTGAACGGTTCAAGTTCACTTTCTGATGAAGAATCTGAGATTTTTTCAAAATCAAACAAAGATTTCTTTGAGAAGAAAGCTTCACAGCCTCAGTCTGAAGGTACAAGTCGGGTTTTTGACACTCGAACATGCTTCAAATGTAATCAAGTTGGACATATTGCACGAAAGTGTATCAACTTGAAGCCTAAGACTGAAGTTGTGATGAATTCAAGAAAGAAAGTTGATGTGAAGGGAAAAGCTCCATTGGTTGTTGAGAAAAAGGTTTTGAAAAATGACAACACCAAGATCAAAATTGAATCTGTTAAAAATGCGGTAACTAAAAATGACAAATTTTACAAAAGAGTTGCATCATCTCAACAAGCATGGAAGCCAAAATCTGAGAAACAAACTTGAACTCCACAAGAGATGAAGAATGTTCCGATAAAGATTCTTAAAAAGGAGATAAAAAAAGAAAATATTCCAATTTCTTATGAAGATTTCACCAAAGAGAATGTTTCTTCAAAAGGTGTTGCTCAAGTTGAAACAAAAGATGAAATGGAAGATAAATTGGAAATGAATGATAAAAATTTTCCGCCCCTAAAGTCGGTCGTAAAGTGTGTAGATGAAGTTAAGTTACCCGAGTCTGATGAGGCTTGGGCAGCTTATTTCAGCTAATAAATTTTTGATATGTGCAGGAGCTTCCAAGATCCGTTTCACGTTGGATTATGGATAGTGGAGCTTCTCGGCACATGACAGGGAAGACAGCATTGCTGTATGATGTTAGAAATTTCAATGGTGGTTATGTAGGTTTCGCAGGCAATTAAGGAGGTAGAATAGTTGGAGAAGGAATGTTATCCAATGGAATCATCACGTTTGAAAGAGTTAACTACATCGCTAAGCTTGAGAATAATCTTCTAAGCATATCTCAGATCTGTGATAGGATGTATACCACTCACTTCACAGACAAAGAATGTTTGATATTGAAACCAGGATTTGTTATCCCTAAAGAATGGATTATCATGAGAGCGCCTAGAGTGAATGATTTATATGTGTTGGACATGAGTGTAGCAACTACAACAACGGGTCAGGCTCATTGTTTTGTGTCAAGAGCAACAGAAAAAGAATCACAGTTGTGGCATCGAAAAATGGGTCATATACATTTGAGAAAAATGAATCACTTGGTGCATAATGATTTGGTTACTGGTGTACATTTGAAAGGTTTTCATCTTGAGGGGGAGTGCATTAGCTGCATTAAAAGGAAGCAAAAGAAGAAGTCTCACCCCAGGAAGAAAGAAAAATCAATTTCGAGACCTTTAGAGAGACTCCATATGGATATGTTTGGTCCAGTGAACGTTAAAAGCATAACTGGGAATCTCTATTGTCTAGTAGTTACAGATGATTACTCGAGGTTTTCATGGGTTTCATTTTTTCAATCAAAAGACCAAACATTTGGGAGTTTAATCACATTGATTGAAAAGCTTGAAAACTTGTACCAAACTCGTGTTCGAAGAATAAGAAGTGACAACGGTACAGAGTTCAAAAGTAGCAAAATGGAAGTGTTTTGTGATAAAAAGGTATATTGCATGAATTTAGTGCTCCTTACACTCCGCAGCAGAATGGAGTAGCTGAAAGAAAGAACAGGACGCTAATTGAAACAGCTAGGAGGATGCTTGCTGATTCTAAATTACCAGTCAATGTTTGGGCAGAAGCAGTATCCGCCGCATGTTATACGCTCAATCGGGTTCTCACTGTCAAGAAATTCAATAAGACGTGTTTCGAGCTGATCAATAACCGCAAACCGAACCTGAAGTATTTAGAACCGTTTGGGTCTCCCTGCACAGTTCTAGAACCTTTTGGTAAATTTGGTCCAAAGAGCATTGAAGGAATTTTTGTGGGTTACACAAGTCCATTGAAACGAGTCTTTGTTCTAAGCTTGAAGCGGATTATTGAAGCACACAATGTTGAGTGTCAAGGTTACACAATGCCACCGCAGAATCCAGGCGATTCATGGCGTTTTCACTATGACAAATCGTGGGATTCGTTTGACATGGAAGAAGAAGAAGAAGAACAAGATTTCTTTGACGAGTTGGATATTCTGAGAGAGTATGAGTCTTCACAGGAAAGGTTCCCAGCTGAGTATTCAAGTCGACCTCGACAAACTTCAAATGATGATGAAGCAGGTCCAAGAAATGCTGGAGAACATGATGATATTCAACAAAATGAAGTTGCTCATGATAATCAGATGGCACAGAATGATAATCAAGAATCTGAGAACATGCCAGTATTTGATCGTGGCGATTCAGATTCTGAGGGGGAGCAAATTCAGATCTCAGGTCAAACAAACCCAGTCAGTGAACAAGGTGCAAATCAAAATATTACTAATCTGGAAGGCGAGGTAGATGTTTCAGGTGAGGTGATGCCAAGAACTCTTTCATACCATCCAGAGGAGTTGATCATTGGAGAATTGCAATCAGGAGTTCGCACTAGACGTCAAATTGACCAAGGCCTTACTTGTTTTTATTCTATAGTAGCACCTTTACAAACTGAGTTTTCACTTAGTTGTTTTATTTCGCAGATCGAACCGCGTACATATAAAGAGGCGCTAACTAAAGATTCTTGGGTCAATGCTATGCAAGAAGAGTTGAGTCAGTTTGAGAAGTTAGGAGTGTGGAAGTTAGTAGACTTGCCTGATGGTCAAAGGAAGATAAACACCAAGTGGGTGTTCAAGTGCAAGAGAGATGATAGAGGGGTTGTTGTTCGTAACAAAGCTCGTCTCGTAGTCCAGGGATTCAGTCAGTAAGAGGGTATAGATTTCACTGAAGTATATGCTCCGGTTGCTCGACTAGAAGCGATCAGAATCTTCCTAGCATTTGCATCTTGGAAAAACTTCAAAGTATATCAGTTAGATGTAAAGTCGGTGTTTCTCTAAGGGAAGGTAAAAGAGGAGATATATGTCGGACAGCCACCGGGCTTCACCGATCCAATCCACAAAGACAAGGTTTACTTGCTAGATAAAGCGATGTATGGTTTACACCAGGCCCCGAGAGCTTGGTATGAGACATTGTCTCAACACCTGCTAGCCAACAGCTTCATTCATGGAAAAGTGGATGCCACTCTCTTCACCAAAGAGGTCGACGGTCATCTTCTGATTGTTTAGATATACGTGGACGACATTATATTTGGGTCAACAAATGAAAATTTATGCAAAGATTTTGAACGAGTTATGAAGCAGAAATTTGAAATGTCATCGATGGGTGAGATGAAATTTTTCTTGGGACTTCAGGTTGATCAACTGCCTAAGGGAATTTTCATACATCAAATGAAGTACGTTCATGATATCTTAGAGAAATTCGGGATGTCAGGTTCTACTCCAGCTTCCACCCCATTAGCGACGAACCATGGGATAAACCCTGATCTCACCGGAGAGAAGGTAGATGAAACGTTGTATCGTTCCATGATAGGATCGCTGATGTATTTGACAGCTTCAAGACCCGATATTATGTACCCAACCTGCCTCGCAGCAAGGTTTCAATCTAATCCGAGAGCGTCGCACATGGTAATTGTGAAAAGGATATTACGATACCTGAAAGGAACTCCATCATTGGGGTTGTGGTATCCAAGAGAAGGCGAATTCACGCTCGAAGGGAATTCCGATTCCGATTTCGGATGCTGCAAAGTCAATGCTAAATCAACAACAGCGGGGTGCCAGTTCTTTGGATCACGATTAGTCACCTGGCAATGCAAAAAGCAAACCTCTGCGGCTTTATCCACATGTGAAGCGGAGTACCTATCTGCTAGCAGTTGCTGCTCTCAGATCTTGTGGATCCAGCAACAGATGCGCGATTACGGTTTGCAATTTCTAAATACCCCAATCTTTGTTGATAATGAGGCAACGATTAACATTACTAAAAATCCATTTCATCACGCTAAAACTAAACATATTGAAATTCGTCGTCACTTCATTCGCGATTGTTTCGAGAAGAAGTTGATATGAATTGAGAAAATCCACACTGACAAGCAAAAAGCTGATTTACATACCAAAGCGTTTGATAAAACTCGTTTTCAATACTTGTTAACATTGAACGGTATGAAGCTTTTATCGGTGTTGGAAGACATTCTTGGCGTTGATGAAGGAGACATTGTAGATGATGATGTTGAGAAGCAATCTGCAATGGTTTGTCAATTTTTTACATGTTTTGGTATTTAGGGGGAGGTATAGGGTAATATTTTCAGAAAATACAAAAACAATAAAAAATGACAAAAATACAAAAACATGAGATATTTTCAAAATTCAAAAACAATAGAAAACTAGAAAAGAGATTATGTAAAAAGGGAAAATGATTGTACATCGGCTTGACAGTTACAGTATGCTAAAGAAATGGAAAGTTTAAATGCGTTAAACAGTCTCGCTGATGATGTGCCGATAGGTTTTTGCACATTTAGTAGGTTTGTTCGGGATATAAACCTAAATCTTTACTTACTTATTGCGTGGGGAACACTACTTGGATATATAGGTAACCCCTGAAATCTTGTTTGAAAGATCCCTTTTTTCTGAGATACTAGGTCTTTATACTCAGTGACACCTGGGGTATTATTCCAGGACTTCTGATAATGAGGAAGCAATGGCCTAGTCCCCGAATAATACTTTATGCATTGCTTGAAATATAGTGCCGCCCTCAGCATAAATGATGAGACAATAAAATTGCTAATCAATGCTGTTGTAAAAAAGATCCTCTAAAGGGGACACACCTAAAGTCGAACCGTCATCTCTCTGCTGAACGGAAGTTCTGACCTGAGCTCTCACGGTTTCGCAATTTAACCCTTTACAGATATCATCTGTGGTATACTCACCTGTAAGACTGAATATTGGGATTTGGATACGGGAGTATATTAAAGAGGTGGGACACATGAATAAGTTTAAGTCTCTAAAACACTAAATCCGTATCCTGGACAGATTGAAAATTGTGTGAGAATTTAAGTGGATCAGTATATCGACAATCTAAGCGAATTGTTTAATTCTGAGTATGTAATCAAAGCTTAACGGTACTTGTGACTTGTCGAATAGCTGATATGATTCCCTAACACGCTCAACAAAAATATGTTTGTAAATAGTTTACTTTTACTGCATTTTATTTCTGTATTTCATTTCTAGTTTAGAAGCTTTATTAAAAATCCAAAAAGATTTTACACTTCTGCTTTATTTTCCGACAAACCAAAGTGGAAAGCTGATCTTCAGATTCGAATTGAAGCAGATGCAGGAAGTTTCTGGACTGGATGATGAGTTTGGAGTTTAACATGATAAGTTTGTGAAATTGGAAAGTTGAAACAAGTTCATTTAGTTAAAACTTGTAAATTTTCAGAAAATGTTTGAACAAAATGTCAGTGTGAATTATCTCAGATCAACCAAGGTCATTAAGTTGGACTTGGTAGACTAATTGAGTAATCAGGGTCATTAATTTGGACCTGAATACTTAAGTGGATTTCTAATTCTGACAAGATTGTCAAATTGAGGTTGATTGGTAAGTTTGGATTGAAAATGTTATTGTCATATATCTTATATTTGGGTAGAGTATATGCAGGTAACAAGAATCCCCATGGCAAAGTAAATGTCAAAGTTTGAGCCAGAATTCAAGTCTCAACTTATCGAGTGGGGGAGTATGCGAAAGAGGGAGTCAGGATTCTAGATCAACATTCAAAGGGGAGATTGAAGATAAAGATTGAAGGGAGCTTTAAAATGTCAAGACAATTTGGAAAGAGACTAAGACTAAAGACTCGACGCCGAAGACTTCGTCAACATCCAAGGGGGAGTTTGTTGGTGCATCTAGTGTCTGTTAACTTCGTCTAAATTAAGTCTTATGTCTAGATAGGATAAACGAGTGCACAACATTGATTAAATTAGGGTTTGATAGTGTTTAAAGAGGTAATTTCGTTTGAGGGAGTCATGGACATGTTCAAACGAAATCACCACATGTAATTTCGTTTGAACATGGTTGTGACACCTTCAAACGAAATAGCAACATCTATATATAGAGGTTGTGCATTGTTCATTTGAAACGAAATTATGTATGTGTGAGCTGAGGTGCTGCCGGATTTTTGTCAGAATTAATTGTAAAAGCTCTGGAAATCAATAAGAGATAAAGATTAGAGACGAACAAGCTGTGTTACATCATTTACATTGATTCCGCCTTTGTTCTTGATGATGAACTACTCATACTGACTGTTTAGGGTCACCGGACGATCCAACACAAACGAACCAACATCCGAGATGTTCTTGAGCATATTTTAGAGCCTTGAAATGAGGTTAACGGGGCTTAAACATGCCAAAAATGCATCAAAATGCATGTTTTTCAAGTGTAGGGGCCAAATCTGACATTTATGGAAACTTTGGCCAGGCGGGCCGCGTAGCCTAGAGTGTCACCTTACGCGGGGCGCATAGACTGCCCAGTTCAGCAAACTAATTTTCTGGTTTTGTAGCTGGTTTCAGGCATTTTCCCATGGTTTTCCTCAACCTATGTGCTTGTTTTAAGTGCCCATTGTATTGCAAATCAGTGGGTGCAAGTGTAAGGTTGAGATTGAAGCTCGGAAATCGAGGAATGATCCTAACGGTTTACCGAAATCTATATAAACCCAAGCCCCATTCCATTTTATGCACAATTTGGTCTGAATTCACTCTAAGTTGGGGTTCAAAACCTCATACCTGAGTATTTTTAGATCAAAACTTCCTAGCTTGGACCCTTTGTAAGTATTTTTTTCGTGCTTTTATGCGTTTGTAAGTATTTTTTTCGTGCTTTTATGCGTTTGACTTTCTACTTTGACCAGACAATGGTCAACACGAAGTTCGTTTGAACTTCGTAATGTGAGCGTAATCACGATGGTCATGATCCTTTGTGACTATACCTACTGATTACCACGTTATTTAGGCTTAGCGACGGGTTATAGTTTCTGTCATATTGCACGTTTATGCGTATTTTGCAACCAAACTATTTTTGGGTATCAAGACCCTTTGTCTTGATATCAAACTTGTTTTAAACTTCGTTAAAAATGTTTCAACATGTTTAACTCGTCACTATTAGATTAGTGCTTATATAGGGTCGTAAGATAAGCGGTCTAAACAACCGCTTAGACTTTCGAACCCGACCCATTGGGTCGATCATTAGGATCCGACCAAACACAATAGGTGACCATAATTGTATAGGGAATAACCTTCCGAGGTTATACCTTATGGTCACTTCGTTTAAGTAGTTGTATGATAGGTAGTTTATATGCCTTAGGAAAATGACCAAAATACCCTTTTTGCGCATAAATTCATTTTAAGCATATGTAACCTAAATTTTGACATCTAAACTGATTAGGAAACATTATTAGACTTGTTAAGGCATATAATACTTGTCATAGGACTAGTTAGGCGGTCCGAACGCGTTTTACGCAAACGATGCGTTAAAGTAGCGTAAGCTACCTAAACGGGTCGTAATGGGTCGTAAGCACTTAGGTTAGGTTTCGATTTAGTATGTAGGCTTTGTTAAACCATATCATATGAGTTCCAATACTCATTTGGTTTACGAAACCTCATCCTATCCGACTTTCCGATTTAGGTCCGGTTTATTAATGTAGTTACCTATATTAGGTGCCGTTTGATTTCCGTGATCCCTCTATCTTGCTTGGTAGTTGTTCAAGACTTCTAAGCACTCTCAACTGAGTACATAGTCCCCTCTTTTACTGTTTTCAAATGTTTTGGGGTGAAACATGTGTACCTATTTGTTATGTTCATGATTTCAAAGTATAAATTAGTTATACATGTTAGTACTTATCTTTTGACAAACTGAATGATTATTTATGGTTAAAACACTAATTTTTCAAAGATTATAAAATTAATTGTTGGATTGTACTTATTTTATACATTCACCAGACCGGTTGGTAGTATGATATAGCGCTATAGGATTTGACACCCCATTCCTGTTGTCATGGAAAGTTAGAAACCGATATTTTTATCCAAATAGAGATTGCCTTTGTGGTATTTCTATAGTCTCAATTGGTATAGTTTGATGCACTAAGGTTTGGTTGAATTCAAAAATCACATTTTTATTGCATATTTTGTTATACTCCCAAAAGTATAGTTTGATATGCTCTCATGTGTGATATTGTACAAAACAATATATATTTTGTTAATTACTAAAATATAGTTTAATATGTTATGTATAAAACCAAAGTATACTTTTAATATACTACTGAA
Organism: Helianthus tuberosus; assembly: GCA_030545235.1. NCBI lineage: Eukaryota > Viridiplantae > Streptophyta > Magnoliopsida > Asterales > Asteraceae > Helianthus > Helianthus tuberosus. Next base: position 19,682,813 of record CM060420.1, on the reverse strand, counting down.
AAACTATTATTTTGACACTAATGTATATTTTATATACTATCTGTTTTGGAACTGAAATATATTTTAATATATTACTTATTCGACTTTCTTAAAACCAAAGTATATTATATACATATATACTACAAACTTTTTATCAAAACATTGTTTTACAAACAACATATTTTATACAAACTCATTTTACTTAATTATTTATTTATGCATCTTTCTTTTATATCATCTGATTTCTTATCACTTGTTATATGATTTATAAAGAAAAATTTGTAAAGTTCATGACTATTTTTGTTAAACATTCTTTTAAACTTACAAGTCATGAATCATGCATTAATAAAACCTATGTATCTCACTGGCATTTTTATGCTGACGTACCTATTTTTACACATGTTTCAGGTGCTGCTATGTGATGACTGTTGATATATGCTATACATAGGATGGATTCGTGCCTTAGCTACTTTAAAACTTGAAAGACAATAATTGTATTTATTGGATTTCTAATAAAGCAATGTGTTCAATAATTCAATAAAACAAAATTATTAAATCCATGGTTGTGAAACAATGATTCTGTTACGACACTCCCCGATGTTTCCGCCACGATTTGTTGTTTTATGTGGTCGGGGTGTGATAGAAAAAGTTGGTATCAGAGCCAATGGTTATTGGGAATTAGGTTGTTAGTAATGCTTTGACCTAGACTATAACCTTCCTAGGACCCTAACACAAGTTATGTTGTGTTTAGTTTAAAAACAATATTGTCGCCTATCTTTAGGTGACAACCACAATAAGAACACAAATTTCGAATCCGCTTTGAAAACCAATCATGTGTTCTAGGATGATTTATTATAAGGTTTTGAACCTTCCAAGTTTTCAAAATCTCGTCAAAGTTTGGTCTAAATAATGTGAACACATGCAAACTGGAAGGGTGGGTGCCTGTACCCTAAGTCTTCTGTCTAAGGCTAGAGTGTTCGTACAAATCCGTAGTATCGGACCAGTCACTCTTACCTGGGAACTCTTGGGGTGAGTGTCCACTAATAGGCGAGCATGTCTTTGCGATACATTATGAGGACCTATTTACTTTGATTCAGCTTTTGTGTGTCGTTTGTTTGCTTCATAGTTCAAACAAATGACCATCACCCATGCTTTTTGGTCGGTAGTTGCAACATCCCATTCTTACCCAATGCCAATTCACTTGTTTTCTCTTGTTTCCCCTTTTAGAATGCCTCCACGATGCGAAAATCAGGTACCTAATGAAGAACTGGCAGCTATCATTACGCAGCAAATGGCTGCTGCAATCCCAAACATCATTGCGCATTGTAACCAAGCCCTCAACAACAATAATGCCCCATGCAACTTCAAGACATTCAACTCTGCTAAGCCATCAAAGTTTTCTGGGTCTCAAGGAGCGACTGCACTTCTACAATGGTTCGAGAGTCAAGAGAGCACCTTCAGACATGTTCAGTGTCCGAACGGGCGAAAGGTAGAGTTCGCATCTAGTGTTTTTGAGAAACGGGCTTTAACGTGGTGGAATGGTGTGATGAGGGACAGGGGTTCTGATGTGGCACTAGCTCAAACTTGGGAAGAGCTCCGCTCTCTAATGATGAAAGAGTTATGTCCTCGTCATGAGCTTAGAGCATTAGAAAGGGAATTTGACGACCTAAAGCAAGACAGTGGTGAACATCGAGCCTATACTGACCGTTATGAGGAACTGAGCCTGTTGTGTCCTGCCATGGTTACGCCTGTCGAGAAGGCGATTGAAAAGTACATTGATGGTCTTCCTGACTTAGTTCAGGATATCGTTACTGGCAGCAACCCTACTACTGTCAGACAAGCCATTGAATTGTCTGCCACCCTGACTGAATCCCATATCAGGAAGGGTAAGCTTTTTCGAAAGGGCGACCCAAGACCATCTGAAAAGACTGCACAAGTTGAACCAAAGGAAAAACAGGCCGAGACATCCAAGAAGAACAATCAGGTTGCACCAAACCAGCCAGCACAACCTCGTAAAAGGAAAAATAATATTGGTACCGCACCCTTGTGCAACAAATGCAACCGCCATCATCTAGAGCAAGTGCAGTGTCACAAATGTACCCAATGTGGGCGATTGGGACATTTGATCAATACCTGCCATTATGCCAACCAAAACTAAGCTGCTGCAAATCCTGTTGCAGTTCAAGCACGGTTCCCACCTGGGTCATGTTATAACTGTGGTGACCTTACTCACTACAGAAACAATTGCCCAAGACTTGTTAACGCAAACCCAGCGCGTGGACAAGTGTTTAACATAAACGAGGCAAACGCGAACAATGATGCAGCAGTGAACAATTAGTCTTTTGTATTTCCTTGTATGTTATCCTTTCGATGTTCGAATCGACTCAGTTGTTATATAAATAAAATTTGTTGTTTCAATTTTATTTTACGAAACTGATACGATTGTGTGTATGTTTTATACAACCCTATGATGCCAACACAAAGACAAACTACTCGTGTGGTTCTGTCATTTTATGATCACTTGTGATCTCCCCAAAAATATTAAATACTCGTTTCTTTTAAGAAACAAAGCCAAATTCCTATTAAGATCTTCCTATCTTCATAGTTAGATTCTTGAAAATGTTTAAAGTGCCAAACGGAATTCACGGATTGGATTCCTGGTGTGCTTTGAATACTCGTATGCTCAACTAACAAGAAAATTAACAAAATGAAGATCAAGTTAATCAATTATGTGATTATGTGCTTATGTGGTTTCTTTTATGTCTTGTGTTTTTGTGTAATCCGAATGTTCATTATCCAAATCCTCATAGAATCTTCCATATCTCCATATGAGGGATTCATAGTAGGATATCCAAAGGTACTACCTTAAATCCTAAATGGGCTTCTACATTATAGTTAAGTCCCTTGGATCATAAAGTACTATTCTATAATTGGACCCCTTGAGTGGTCTAGTTAAACAGATTGATTTAAAAATCTGGTTAGGAATATCATGTGATGATATAACTGAAAAGATCCCTTAAGTGGTCTATTTAAGGAGATCGTACGACGGTCTAGTTAAGGAGATCATGTGTTGATCTAGTTAAAAAGATCGTTCGTTGATCTAGTTAAAAAGATCCTTTGGTGGTCTAATCAAGACACTTCATGATTATTCAATTGATTTTTCCCCTACGCATTATGAAATGAAATGTTATGCAAGGAATTACGTAATTATGGATGCATACATAATTATGGAATTCAGTGCACAGAAACCACAGCAAGTTTCGTCATGTGTTAAGACCTATAGTGATGAGAATAACGAAACGTGAACAATGTAGAAAGGGGCATGGTGGATACGCCGCTGGTACTTCCTATATATAAGTGTTCCTTATTACATTGTGAACGTAGCGTTATTTAAGTTACTAGAAGTCCTGGACCTTGACCAATGTCATTTTATCTTACACTCTCCGACTCTGACTTCGAGCACACACAATTTTCCTATGATAGTCTTCATAAGAAACGTTCTTCTGTCCGTAGTTCGAAACTCCATGTTTTGTTACTACAAGGACTTCACTTTGACAGTTGATAATTTCGCTAAGAATCCGAAACATGACCCAGATTTTTACTTAGGGTTCGAGGGATTCATTCGAAAGCGAAACCATCAACAGTTGTCTTCACAAGTTTCCTCTAAAATTAAATTTCTAGACGAAATTTCCTAAAGTAGGGAAGACTATGACACCTGTGTCACTTTAACCATCAAACAAATACCAAACCAATGAAATATTGTATTTCATACTTGGGATTTGTATAAATATGTGTATCGTTTACACATATCAATTCTTGTTCGATTTCGAGCTCTAAAATCATTTTCTGGAAGATTATACGCGAACTGATGTGTAAACATAATCAGTTTAATGTGACAAATTCTCTGGAATAGTGACATAGGCTTAACATACCTTATATAACCTAGAAATAAGTTTAGGAAGGTTTGGTGTGTCGAAATCAAGTTTATTCGCTTACAGGGACTAATTTCGACAAATTGCGAAAGTATGCCGATTCGTACTGTAATGAACATTCTGGAACTTGATCATAAGTTAAATATGCCCTAAATATCCTTTACATAGCTCAGAAATAGGCTTTGAGGTGTTTGGTGCGCAAAAATAAACTTTTTGGTCATTCAGGGACTAAAAGCGTCAAAAAGTGCATAAGTTTGCATTTTCGCACATATCTTACGTTTTGAATATATCCGGACATCCAAAAATTTATGTAAACATTAAAATATTTTTTTTAGTGTTTGGCATGATAAAATTCGATTCGTCGCGTAATTTGGATCGTTTTTCGCGTCCGTTCGTGTTTCGTCGTAATTAACCGAACAACGCAATCGTACGACCAAACGAATCGACATCCGAGATGTTTTTGAGAATATTTTAAGTTCCCTATACTTTAACTTTATTTTAGAGCCTTGAAATGAGGTTAACGAGGCTTAAACGTGCCAAAAATGCATCAAAATGCATGTTTTTCAAGTGAAGGAGCCAAATCTGACATTTCTGAAAACTTTGGCCAGGCGGGCCGCATAGCCCAGATTGTCACCTTACATGGGGCGCGTAGACTGCCCAGTTTAGCAAACTGATTTTCTGGTTTTGCAGCTAGTTTCAGGCCTTTTCCCATGGTTTTCCTCAACCTATGTGCTTGTTTTAAGTGCCCATTGTATTGCAAATCAATGGGTGCAAGTGTAAGGTTGAGATTGAAGCTCGTGAATCGAGGAACAATCCTAACGGTTTACCGAAATCTATATAAACCCAAGCCCCATTCCATTTTCTGCATAATTTGGTCTGAATTCACTCTAAGTTGGGGTTCAAAACCTCATACCTGAGTATTTTTAGATCAAAACTTCCTAGCTTGGACCCTTTGTAAGTATTCTTTCGTGCTTTTATGTGTTTTTAAGCACGAAAGTCAAACTGTGTTTGACTTTCTGCTTTGACCAGTCAATGGTCAACACGAAGTTCGTTTGAGCTTCGTAACGTGAACGTAATCACGATGGTCATGGTCCTTTATGACTATACATACTGATTACCATGTTATTTAGGCTTAGTGACGAGTTATAGTTTCGATCAAAATGCGCGTTTATGCGTATTTTGCAACCTAACTATTTTTGGGTATCAAGACCCTTTGTCTTGATATCAAACTTGTTTTCAAACTTCTTTAAACATGTTTCAACATGTTTAACTCATCACTATTAGATTAGTGCTTATATAAGGTCGTAAGATAAGCGGTCTAAACAACCGCTTAGACTTTCGAACCCGACCCATTGGGTCGATCATTAGGATTCGACCAAACACAATAGGTGACCATAATTGTATAGGGAATAACCTTCCGATGTTATACCTTATGGTCACTTCGTTTAAGTAGTTGTATGATAGGTATTTTATATGCCTTAGGAAAATGACCAAAATACCCTTTTTGCGCATAAATTCATTTTAAGCATATGTAACCTAAATTTTGACATCTAAACTGATTAGGAAACATTATTAGACTTCTTAAGGCATATAATACTTGTCATAGGACTAGTTAGGCGGTCCGAACGCATTTTACGCGAACGACGCGTTAAAGTAGCGTAAGCTACCTAAACGGGTCGTAATGGGTCGTAAGCACTTAGGTTAGGTTTCGATTTAGTATGTAGGCTTTGTTAAACCATATCATATGAGTTCCAATACTCATTTGGTTTACGAAACCTCATCCTATCCGATCTTCCGATTTAGGTCCGGTTTATTAATGTAGTTACCTATATTAGGTGCCGTTTGATTTCCGTGATCCCTCTAGCTTGCTTGGTAGTTGTTCAAGACTTCTAAGCACTCTCAAGTGAGTACATAGTCCAGTCTTTTACTGTTTTCAAATGTTTTAGGGTGAAACATGTGTACCTATTTGTTATGTTCATAATTTCAAAGTATAAATTAATTGTACATGTTAGTTCTTATCTTTTGACAAACTGAATGATTATTTATGGTTTAAACACTAATTTTTCAAAGATTATAAAATTAATTGTTGGATTGTACTTATTTTATACATTCACCAGACCGGTTGGTTGTATGATATAGCGCTATAGGACTTGGCACCCCATTCCTGTTGTCATGGAATGTCAGAAACCGATATTTTTATCCAAATAGAGATTGCCTTTGTGGCATTTCTATAGTCTCAATTGGTGTAGTTTGATGCACTAAGGTTTGGTTGAATTCAAAAATCACATTTTTATTGCATATTTTGTTATACTCCCAAAAGTATAGTTTGATATGCTCTCATGTGTGATATTGTACAAAACAATATATATTTTATTAATTACTAAAACATAGTTTAATATGTTATGTATAAAACATAATATACTACTGAAAACTATTATTTTGACACTAAAGTATATTTTATATACTTTCTGTTTTAGAATTGAAATATATTTTAATATATTACTTATTCGACTTTCTTAAAACCAAAGTATATATCATATATATATATATATATATATATATATATATATATATATATATATATATATATATATATATATATATATATATATACTACAAACTTTTTATCAAAACATTGTTTTACAAACAACATATTTTATACAAACTCATTTTACTTAATTATTTATTTATGCATCTTTCTTTTATATCATCTGATTTCTTATCACTTGTTATATGATTTATAAAGAAAACATTTTTAAATTTCATGACTATTTTTTGTTAAACATTCTTTTAAACTTACAAGTCATGAATCATGCATTAATAAAACCTATGTATCTCACATGCATTTTTATGCTGACGTACCTATATTTACACATGTTTCAGGTGCTGCTATGTGATGATTGTTGATACATGCTATACATAGGATGGACTCGTGTCTTAGCGACTTTAAGACTTGAAAGACAATAATTGTATTTATTTGATTTGTAATAAAGCAATGTGTTCAATAATTCAATAAAACAAAATTATTAAATCCATGGTTGTGAAACAATGATTCTGTTACGACACTCCCCGACGTTTCCGCCATGATTTGTTGTTTTACGTGGTCGGGGTGTGACATAAAATCTATGGATTTGTATGTTACAACCTTGTTTTTTAAGCACACATAATAATAGTCTTGATTAGTGGCATAAGGACATAGGAATGTATAAAGAAAATATAAGTTCATGTATGTTTAATAAATTTTTCTTCCAAAACAGAAAGTTGGACCTCATTTTGGTGATGTTTCACCTTGGTTTTCCATGGAAAACCTTGTGATAACAATTTTAGAAGTGTTCCACACTTTGTAGAGGAAAAAGAAGTGAAAAAGATGGAAGAAAGGTGAAGAAAAGTGCTCATTTAGCACTTAGAATAATCTGTCCAAAAATTGCATTTTTAGCTGAGATTAGAGTGTTTTGAGAGTGTAAATAAGTTGGAAAAATGAAAATGAGTGTTGGGAGGCTTGGTTTTATAGTTGAGTGAGGTTAGGTGAGTGTTTAATAAGGTTTAGAAGCCCATTGGTGTAGAATGGAGGTGGAGGTTGGAGCCATAAATACAAGATTCAAAATTTATATTTTAGGGTGGAGGTTGGAGCCAAAAATTCAGATTCAAAACGTGGGTTTTAGGGGAGGTCTGATTTTTGTCACAAATGGTCCCTCAAGTTTGATAAGTATGCAATTAGGGCCCCAAAGTTAGGTTTTAGGGTGTTTTCGAGTGCTTTTCGCGTAGTTTCAATCGTGTAACAAGCATAAAAGTATTGTAAAATTAATAGTGATGTCAAGTATGTCCATTTATGTGAAATTATGTAAAACAAGTATCGGTAATGCCGGTTGTAACACATAGTTGTCGGTTATAGCACAAAATGCACGTATAGGTGAGTTACGATCTATAAGACATAATTGCAAGTATAGTTAGTATGTTGAAGGTGGTTACAAGTATAATATGATGTATTATGATGTATAATAAGTATTGGAATCATTAATTGTTGGTTAATCACAAGTATTGCACGTAAACGCGTTGAAAGTCGGTTATTTGCACGTATCGTCACATAGTTTCGAATTAGGGTTCGTTGCATGCGATTACAAGTATAAATTGAACATAACAAGTATAAAGGGAACATAATTGATATAAACATGACTTTCATTATGATCGGTGTCCCGGATTACAAGGTTTCAAAACGAAATATGATTACAAGGAATACAAGTTTCCAAAAATAGAATTACAAGACAACTTTCTAATTAAGGAAAGTTATGAAAAAGTGGAGCATTACATTTCAGGTGGTGCAAGGTGATAGGGAGCTTTTGCAAAAGGTGTAGCACCAGGAATAAGATCAATACAAAAATCGATATCACGAGTAGGGGGTAAACCAGCTAAATCGTTGGGAAAAACTTTAGGAAAATCACAAACATCTGGAACGTCTTTCATGGTTTCTTCTCCTTCTTCATCTCCACAATATGGGCTAGGAAAGCAATGTACTCCTTGCGTAAGTACTTACTCGCTTGGATACACGACATAAGCTTCAATTCTTTCGAGAGTACCTCACCGTAGACACGTAATTGATCACCATTTGGAAGAGAAAAACAAATCATCTTATCGAAACAAACAACTTCAGCACGGTTCTCACGAAGAAAATCCATGCCTACTATGATGTCAAAACTACCTAGTTGCATAGGTATGAGATTGATCAGAAAATGTCATTGTTGAGTTCAAGGGTACAATCACGTAGAACGGATCTAACGGTAACGGTTCTTCCGGTGGCAACTTCTACGTCGAATGTCTTTAGGAGTCTAGCGCGTTCACATTTTAAAATCTTTTCAAATTCAAACGATACAAAACAGTTATCGGCTCCAGTATCAAATAAGCATGAAGCATAAATACCATTGACAAGGAACGTACCATTGACAACATTGTTGTCATTCTGAGCCTGGCGGAGATTGATGTTGAAAGTTCTTCCGCGGGCAGCTTGTGGTTGTTGTTGCTGCTGCTGCTGTTGTTGCTGTGGTGGTGGTTGCTTCTGCTGTGGCTCTTGTTTCACCACACGTTGCGGGCAGACATTGCTAAAGTGGTTGGGTTTGCCACAAGTGTAACAAGCACGTGCATGAGCAACTGGTGCTGGAAGTATTGGGTTGACCTGAGGAATGAGACGCTGAGCTGGTAGTGCTGTGAGAGCCTGAGGAGCTTGCTGACGAGGGCCTGAGCGGCAGTTGGTTGCAGTTAACACAAAAACGACAGTTTGTCTCCACTGGATGATGATTGGTGTAGGTAGGGCACAGTGGGTGATTCCCAGTATACGCATGCTTAGCAAGCAGTACGTTGGGAGTAACAACCTGACGAGATTGATTGTTGGGCGGTGTGACTACCGCACAGTTCTTGCTGGTGTTCCTTCGCTTGCGACTCTGACGAGTAGACTTGGGGGCTTCAGATGGTGCGGTATCGGTACTTGGTGTTGTATTAGCTTGGTTGAGACTCTTGGTCGAGACCTTAAATACTCCAGCTAAGACTCGCTTGTCATTGATTTCTACTGCGAGCTGTTAAGTTTCCTCAATTGTTGCTAGTTTCGCTGCTTGAACAAATTCAGCGACACAATCAGGGAGAGCACGAATGTACTTCTTGATGCTTTCTCAGGAGTATCCACTTGACTCGGACAGATGATGCTCAACTGCTTGAATCGGGCGGTGAGACCAGCGTTATCACCTCCAATTTTCTTGATGTTCCAGAATTCGTTTTCCAACTTCTAGACTTCATGGGGAGGACATAATTCCTTCATCGTGAGCTCTTTCAGCTCCTCCCATGCGAGACCATAGCCTGCATCATTTCCACACCTATTGCGCTCTGTGGTCCACCACTCAAGTTCCCTTGACTGAAATACACCAGTGGCATTGACAGTGCGGAGATTCTCGGGATATCCGCTTTGTCGGAAAGTAACGTTGATCGAGTCAAACCATTGAAACATCTTACTGGTCCATCTTCACCAATAAAGGTCATAGGACCACAGACTTTCGAAGTCAAAGTCAAAGTACAAGTCAATGTCAAAGTCAAGTCAAAGGAAGAAAAGATTGTTAATTGGAACCTGTCATTCCTTGATTAATCATTGATTGTACCCTTTGACTGATAATCGACACTCTAATTAAAGTTACTTTAGTTGTATTATGTGGAGTATATGCTATAAATCGCTATTTAATCGCAGTTTAATCGTTAATCGACTTATCACTAATCGCTAATCGCAATGCTATCGCATCACAACTCGAATTACAGGTTATGGATATTGTTTTACGTGTGTGTGCTATTATGTGTTACTTGTGCATGTTATATTTATGTTGAGGTGATTAATCGCAAACGCAATCACAACTCTATCACAACAAAATCTCATCGGAAACTCGAGGTGATTTTATGTTATTTAGTAGTTATATTATTTGTGTAAATAATGGATAATACTATCGCATCTCTTACTCGCAACACATCGCAACGCTCAACGCATGAAACGAAACATCAAAAACCAACTCACAACACCCATCCGATCGGATGGTCATCCGATCGAACCGCCCTTCGACCCATTACTTCACACCACCTCTTCTCCTTTCTTGCCTATAAATAGCACATGCCACATCACAGTTCATGTGATGTGATAGCTCCTCCTCCGACCAGCACGCCCTTAGGCTAGTTCCTCTCGATTTCTCGCGATTCTTGTAAGTTTTCCACCCAAATCTTGTACTTCTATGATCTAGACACATTTCTTCATCAGTTTCACCATCAAATCTTAACATTTCACCATGAAATCGTTGGATTTGGGGTGTTTTAGGGTGATGTCATCATAGGTTCTCATGAACTTCAAAGAGTGACCTCATTACACCAAGAACAACTCTGATCTAAGAGATTTCAACATGTTTAAACACTGATTTTGTCATAATCTAAACATTTTCAAACCAATTTAAGTTTCTTTCAATTCTTTTGCACTCATGTACTCAAAACCGATAGAATCCGAGCTCGTTCAGACCTTCTACACATTCTCTGGTGAAGTGTCGGTCCAAGAACGGATTTCTATCAAAGATACAACCGATTCGCGGGTTGAACATGAATGACCGTCAAGAACAGTTAACTGATCAGATGGGGTGATTCCCATCTGATCGGGTGACTTGGACTTGATAGGGTTCCGTTGTTTGACACGTTGTCATACCGTCTCGGTATAATCGCAAAACTTTCCGAACTTAACGAATTTTTACAACGAACAGGTTACCGAACGGATCACCGTCCTATCGGATAGCCATCTGATCGAATGGCAATCCGAACAGATGACCCATGATATTCAACACTTAAACAATTTCAAACAATTTCCAACATGTACCCTCCACTCGGATCACCATCCGAGCGGACGGCCATCCGTCCGGATGACCGTCTGACCGGCCGACCTGAATGGTAGGATTACTTTGTGTTTTATATAATGTTACAACGAAAACTTCAAAGTCACATCATACACAAACACATACATCCCAAACGAATGACAAACCGACCGAATGGCCATCCGACCGGACGACCATCCGTCTGGATTGTCATCCGATCGGATGACCCTTCGTCACTTGTCTCACTCACACCGTTTAACGCGCTGTTTATCGTTTATGCTATCATTCTGTAATTAGGCTTACTCTAGAGCTCCCTTCAATCCAATCACATGTTGTGTTTAGTAGCTACCATCTCTATGAGTATACTCGATCCCTTTTTGCCTTAAGCACTTTTGGGTGTTACATATGTTATTTATATCAAATCACATCGATCACACAAGGCAAACACATTTTATACGCTAACCGTTCTGCATGCTATACGTGTTACTTGATGAATGCTAGTATGTTATGTTTACACAGTGATTGTTGCCTGACACCTTAGCAATGATAGTACTATAGTTTGGACTCAGCACCTGTCGTGGACAGGGGTTGTTAAGGGCTTTTCTTCACGTGTCACAATGGTGATATGTGTTACGCATTCTATAACTCGCAGTCATGTCTGTGCATATTTCATTGTCGATAACCTACTTGCTTCATATTATACATGTTACATGATGGTTATGCGTAAACTCGCTTTCGCTATTTATTATACTATTAAACTTGTATGCTCACCTTTACACTATGTGTATTGACCTCTATTTTAACGTATGTGACAGGTGTTTAGGATGCTGTGGTATGCTTGCAATGTGGAATCGAGCTTAGGAGAGTCTAGAAATAAACAATTTGAATTCTGAGTTGTCGAAACAATTTATTTGCCTTGAGATATTATGTCTGTAATAATTTAATTATTTGATATGTTACGGTATGGGATGTAATGTTAAATATCCGGTAATTGTAGTTGTTATGGATTTCTCTTGGACAATCTGTTTCGCTCAGTGCCGCGCCCCGATGTTTCCGCCATCGGTTGGGGTGTAACATTGAAGCTGAATGGAGTTGATGCTGACAGCGTGAATCTCACTGACGATTTGAGGGATCACCTTGGCCATGAGAGAGGCGGTGCGTTTGTCAGCATTGTTTCACTGAACAGTTCGGTGAGTGTGAGATCCAAGTGATGACATTGTCAAGTGTGAGCTCCTCTGCAGATGTGATCATGAGGAATTAGAGAAGATTCGATTATAACGGGTTTAGGTAAGAGTTTTGCATTTACACAACATATTTATTATTATTCACACAAGGCACATAATCAGATAAACACGTAGGCACATAGTCACGTATTTGCACGCGTACACATAGTCCACATAAGCAGTATTAGCATATAATTCACATAAACACATATTTTGCACGTATACACCTTCTATAAATTGCGTGTAGCGCGTGCGACTCATGCGTGATATAGCGTAGCATAAGCGAGGGCTATACTCCTCGGATCATCTTAAGGAAAATAAGACTTCTTAGTTCATTCGCGATTAGTTAGCATTTTAGATTACGAGAGCTGTGCGTATTTTGTAAAGCGGGGAGCGATAAAACGAAACCAATAAGCGTAAAAATCAAAATTCACAAATTTAAAACACATAGACACAATAAACTCGATGATGCTTAAAATCGACAATTGCAGACTTAAAATAAAATGGAGTGTCTTGGCTGTTGATACATCGACTACCCAAATTGATTCAACTATTTTCAACAAGTTCGGTTACACGCTTTGGCCCAATAGACTTATGCTCTTATACGGCTAACAACATTTATCCTTCCAGTTACTACGTGACCCGAGTTATTGGAATAGTCGAGACTTTGTTGAGATCTTTGACAAATCAGTTTAGGTAGTGGAACGGGTTATTAAGATGCGGGTTTCACCCCTAACTTAACAACTTCGCTCCTAACTGTGGTAAGAACAACCATGAGATAGAGAAGGAGATTTCCGTCGAGATATGGATATCACTCCTAACTCAACGAAAGTTTCTCGTGCTAAGAGTAACGCGTAAAGTGAGTGATTTTATCGAGAGTTCTTAGTTTTCACACCTAATCTCGAAGCAATCACCCGTTGGTGTTATATAAGTGTCTTTAAACGTGTATATCGTATTAGCCTTAGGAAAGGCATAAAATACTTACTTTCCTTAGGAAAGGCTCCCTTTGTACGAAGCTAGTGGGTTCGTACGAAGGTGGAATATGTGGGTTCGTACGAAGCCACAGTATGTGGGTTCGTACGAAGCCACAGTATGTGGGTTCGTACGAAGCCACAGTATGTGGGTTCGTACGAATCGAGTAGGTTCATACAGAAAGGGCTGTTTTGGTACTTAGACTATAGACTAGGTCTGTTTTGCATGATTCAACCTAACTTGCCTATAGTTATGGCTCTGATACCAACCTGTCACACCCCAACCGATGGCGGAATCATCGTGATGTGGCATGATGCGAATAGGTTGCTCGAGAGAATCCATAACGACTAATTGTAACAATATTTAATAAGTTTCAATTTCCTATACAATCAAACAAATATTCTCACAAAAGCAAAACGAAATTCAGTAGTTTCTCAAGCAACAAAAACAAGACATAACAAAACTTGCAGTCAAAATTTAGGCATGTTTCTAGAAATCCTAAACCATTTCCAGCAGTAATCCATCAACCTATCACATATGTTAAAATAAAAGTCAATACAATAACGTAAAGGTGAGTAAACAAGTTTGCATAAGTATAGTAATAAACCATTTACGCATAACCAGCATGTAACACGTAAAGGGCGAATCAAATAAGCTATCGATAATGATACAAGCTAACCAACATGACTGCAAGGTAGAGGATGCGTGATACGTGTTCACCGTAGTGAGCACGCACGTAAGAAAACCTTAACAACCCCTGAGTAAACAAGTGCTGAGTCCAAACTATAGTACTATCATTGCTAAGGGTGGTAGGGCAAGTCATCACTGTGTAAAAATAGCAAACAACCATTCAACTATTCACGTATAACATGCGAGAGCGGTTAGCGTTTTAAAAGAGTTTAAGCATTGTGTGCGTCGTGTTTTGATAGAGAACGTAGGTAACACCCAAAAGTGCGTTAAGCAAAAAAGAGTTCGAGTATACTCACAGTGCGTGCTTAACAACTAAAACACAGCATGAGAAGGAGTGGAGGGGGCGCCGGATCAGCCTGCGTACGGGAACAGAAGTGCATAAGTCTTCCAAAGTGCTGAAACGGTCGAGTCGGAGTGTCGTGTGGGAAAACAGAACCTTCGTACGAAGGTGGTGCCTTCATGCACGATCCTTGTTTCCATGTCCAAAATCGAGTGTTCTTCGCGTTTTCTTCGGGAAATCCAGTGTTCATCCCTCCAGCCTGAAGCTACTGATTAAACTTAGAGCCGGAGAGGTCTTTTGAGCGATTCAGTCACATGCGGGAACATGAGTTGGGTTGACGAAGGGTGCCTTCGTACGAAGTCGGGCTTCGTACAAGCCAGTACGGCTAGTGCAAGTGGCTATTTTGGCATTTGGAGCTATGTTTACGCCTGAATCGGCTGTGTTTTTGAGTCCTTTTCATGACGGTTTTGACACCACTTCGTCCCACTATACAGTGAACGAAACATATGTTGGTTTTGGTCCGTTTTAGTGTAAAAATTGTGTTTAAAACACTTTTCCATGGATTAAACACTTGGTGAGTGCGAGATATTCAGATCTCTATCTTGGAAAGCCAAAGCTAAGCCCAATACACTCGTTTAAGTGCAAATCCATAGCAAAATCAGAAGTTTTGATGAAAAAGATGAAGGTTTTTGTAAAATAGAGAAGTTGTAGATGAAATCGGAGATAAACTCGTGAAAAAACGTTGTGGACAACGTTGTGATACTTACTTGGGATGCAGAGAGAAACAGGTAGGGAGTGTTCTTGAGTGAAATGGCAGCAAGTGATGAATGAAGGAGTGTGCTAAGTATTTATAGAGAGAGCTGCTGGTTCTATACGAAGCTAGTGCCTTCGTACAAAGCCAATGCCTTCGTACGAAGGTGGTGTCTTCGTACGAGGGACCTGTTTCGTGCTAGAAATTCTTGTTTCACTTGTCGGGTGTTTGTTTGGTGTGTTTGGTTGCGTTAATTAGTTCGAGTACTTTAAGTATTTTAGCGTGGTAATTAAGTGGCGTGTTGCGTTTTAGCGTGGTAAATCGAGTTGCGCGAGTGAGCGTTTGAGCATTTTAAGGGAGTATCCAACACATATAACATATTTAACATTTAAACGCAAAAACTAAAACAATTAATATAAGTAAATCCATGTTTTGAGTTCTCGTTGAGTTTGCGTTGTAAGTAATAAGCGTTTAATGCGATAAATAAGCGATATATAAAAAGTGTTTAAAATGTAGTTAACCAAGAGTTAATCATAGAATCTCGGAGTACAAGAGTTTACGAATGAATCAACGATAAAATAGGAACAACTAGGAACGACTTTCGGTTGTCGGGTTGTTACAGTCTTGGCTTATAAACTAGGTTGTGCCCACCTAGTTCAATAGCCCTTTTGGCAAGTCTGCCTGAGATTTCAGGCTCTGAAAGGATTTGACCAATTTTGTATTTAGTCAATACATTAATAAAATGCCCTGTAAAGTATCGACGTAGGCGCCTGGAGACATGCATTAGCACATGGACCAATTTCTCCATGATGAAGTATTTCGTTTCCGGGTCATTGAACATCTTGCTCACATAGTATATCGATGTTTGTACCCCATTCCGATTTACCAGGAGCACTATGCCTATTGCTCTGTCCGAAGCAGACATGTATAGGGTTAGTGGTTCCTTTTGTCGTTGAGCTTTGAGAGTTGGGAGTTGGATCAAACACTCTTTCATTTACTTGAAAACGCATTCCGCTTCATTAGTTCATCGAAAATGATGATGCTTTAGGCAGGTGCTTAACGTGCTTATGAGAGGAAAAGATTTGGCCGGATGATTGGCCAAGAATCTATTCAGCGTGGCCAGCCGGCCGGCTAAGGTTTGCATTTCCTTGATCGTGGATGGCGATGGCATGCGCTCGATCGCCTGCACCTTCTCAGGGTTCACCTTGAATCCATCATTTGTATGATGAATCCAAGGAATTTGCCCTCTTCCATTCCACACGAGCATTTGCTCGGGTTGTGCTTCATGTTAATGCTTCGCAGAGTTTTAAATGTCTTCTCAATATCTTGGAGCATGATATATTCCTCCATGTTCATAATGACGAGATTGTCCATATAGATTTCCACACGTTTGCGAATTTGTTCACCAAACGTCTCGTCCATCAATCTTTGGTAGGTTGCCCGCATTGCGCAACCTGAGCGGCATTTTAGTATAGTATGAATTTCCCATAGTTATTCTAAATGTCATTTTGTCTTCATCCTTGAGTGCCATTTGTACTTGGTGATACCCTTTATAGAAGTCAAGGAAGCACTTCCATTGGAATGGTGCGAGGTTGTCGACCTTTTCATCAATTTCCGGAAGTGAGTAACAGTCTTTAGGGCATGCTTTATTAAGGTCTTTATAGTCGACGCACATGCGTTTGCCCCCAGTAGCCTTTTCTACCGTTACCGGGTTTGCCAACCAGGTCTGGTATTTGACTTCCCGCATGATCCCTGCGTCAAGCAATTCTTTCACTTGCTCATTCATGGAGCAATTTTTCTCTGGTCTCAGGTTGCATCACGCCTGGACCACAGGCTTGATACCTGGTATGGTATTCAAGCAATGCTGCGCGACATCGTGCGAGACTCCTGTTGATGTGTGTAAAATGCAACATATAAATTACATCAAATGAGGCTCAACGTCTAATCAAATCAAAAATTTAGAAAAGAGTTTTAAATAAGAAAATGAAAACTAACTAAAAATGCTAAAAATAAAAATAAAAATAAAACAGATAGACAAGCTGAATCACTTGGATCCGACTCGCCTTTATTGTATTATTGTTAGATTTGGCTGTATTTTTGCTTCCTTTGTTCATTTAAGCTCATTTAACCCTGAAAATACAAAAGGAAGACAAAAGCACACTTTTTCCAACATTAGTACTAAAAAAGGATTAGTTTTATGGATAAACCGGTACTAAAAGCTCTTGTGTCCTTGGACGACCTCGGTCTCTTACCAATGCTATACTACGCTCACGATAGGTGCACTTGCCCATATGTGTGTTTAGTGTTAGTAAAATATCGTGTTTTATAAATTTAAAACTTGACTAAAGTGTTAAAAAGGGCTTAAAATATACATAAAAACATATAACGCTACACACGCATCACCTGTCATGTCTGCAGGAGTCCAAGCAAATATATCCTTATTCTTAAAGAGCAACTGCATCAATTACATTCTAATTTTGTTGGACAAGGCGAGTAACAGTTTGCTCAGGGTATCTTGCATTAGGTACCCATTTCTCTGGTTTGGTTCCTGGGGTCGGCTTTGCGATTTTGGTCGGACGTAGTTTGTCCGTCGACATGATCTCCCGGCGCGCATATATAATCTCAATCGCCGTTTCGGTTGGGAAACCCATTGCGGAATGGGGAGTGGACGTTATCATGTTGAAGTCGCTGTGTGCTTCTCTGCCGAGAAGCACGTCATATTTGGAGGTGTGCGGTAAAACCATAAAGTTATTTGGAGCACTGCTCGTAGATTGGCCCAGGGGAACACCGTTTCCCCCGTGAAACCGGCCAAAGGGTAATCCACCGACTGCAACCTATATTTATCTTCTTAATCGAATTAATTGGAGCACTGCTCGTAGATTATGTCGGAGGTGCTTCCTGGGTCTATAAAGACATAATCGGTGTAGTAGTGTCCTAAACGGCCGATGACTATGACGGACCGCACAGGGTCCACCTCTGATGCAAGGGAAAATGGCTTGCTCGTCGCGCCAATTGTCGTCTTGTACCCTCTTAACTGCCTTCTTTGGTTGCCTGTGTCCCCCGGTGATCCTGTGGGTGTTCAGGTATTTCATTTTTTTGTCGGAAGGGCCCTCATCTTGGCGATTTATGCGCTACTTTTCCTTTCGCGCATACGGCAACAAATGTTGCAGCTTTCCGCTCTTTAGGGTCTTCTCAATCTCCTGCCGAAGACTGATACAGTTAATGGTGGTGTGACCATAATCTTTATGGAAGTCACAGTACAATTCAAGGTCTTGACGGCTCTTGTTTATCATCGCGGTAGTGGGTTTAAATTAAACTCTTCGGTTAGAAGAATGTCGTTGGGCGATTTGGTGAGATCGGTACATTGTCGGTCCCGATTCTCCTTCTTTGTTGCCCGCTGATTATTGATCGTAGATCTTTCGTCCGCTTGGGACCCATGCGGATCATATGATCTGAACTCGTGGTCGCGCGCCCACGACTTCTTGTTGCGCCTGTTGTTGTTGCGCCATGATGATTCCTGACGACAAGAATGCATTTTTGTATAAGAAGTGCAATCTTTGTCTTTATTTGGTAGTAAGGAGCGCTCGGTTTGGGCAAACATTTTGACTGCCGCCATAACGTCATCCTATTTCTTGGGTAAGCCCTCCTTACCGGAAATCATTTTGATCATTTCGTCTTTCTAGATAGCCTTGACGAAATGTGAGTGTGCAAGCGCATCTGCTACCCTGCCTATTTCGAGGCACTCTTTATTGAATCGGGTGATGAAGGCTTCCAAGCCTTCGTTATTCATGTGCCATATATTCATTACGTCTGTCGTATCACGGGCGTTTCATTGTTTCTTGCTGAAGTGGGCTAGAAATTTCTCTTACAAATCCTCATATGCTACCAGTGAGCCTACTGGTAAGCTATCGAACCAGGCCCTTGCGGTTCCCGTAAGGGTCTAGACAAATAAGTGGCACCATAGTGGTTGCGTCCACCAGCCAACAAGGTCGGTGTTGGTGAATACACAAATGTAGTCATCGGGACCTGACAACCCATTGTATTTGCCCACACTGGGTGGAAGTTTTGACCGCATGACTGGTGCCAGGGCAATTTCCTTTATGAATTTGGAATTGCCCGCAACAGATTTCGGTCTGTAGACCGATCTATAATCGTGCTTCGCAACACGATCATAATTTGTGTGTGGATGCGCAGGTATGTAAACATCCCGAACATCTAACTGGCTGAAGACGCTGTGTGACTCCACGTAGTAAGTGGAGTCTTCAGGGTCGGTCCTGTCATTGATGTCGTCATTGGGGTACGCCTCAAGAACACTAATATATTTGTGAACTGAGTGAAGAAATCCCAGCCATTGATTTACATCATGAAATCGTAAAACACACTGGGGTATTTTCATCATCAGATCCTGGACGTTGATTTACACTTGTTTATTGATAATCAAGAGCTAGGATTAGCTTACACAGTTCATTATCAAGTGGATTTGTGAATCGAGTGAACAAATCCTGGCCATTGATTTACATCATGAAATTGTAAAATACACTAGTGTATTTTCATCATCAGATCATGGTCATTGATTTACACTTCTGTATTGATAATCAATACCTAGGATTAGTTCACACAGTTCACTATCAAGAGGGTTGTTCACAAATGAACCTAACACTATATAGATGGGGTTCTAGAGTGAACACTAGTGGATTTGTGAACTGAGTGAACAAATCTCTAGAACCCCATCCTATATATACAGGATGAGTTTCTAGAGTGAACACTGATGCGTGTGAAGTGTGTATATAAGTTTAAGTATATTTTAAGCCCTTTTACACTTTTTAGCCAAGTTTTAAATTTATAAAACACGATATTTACTAACACTAAACACACATATGGGCAAGTGCACCCATCGTGAGCGTAGTATAGTGTTGGTAAGATACCGAGGTCGTCCAAGGAAACAAGAGCTTTTAGTACCGGTTTATCCTCAACGTCTAATCAAATCAAAAGTTTAGAAAAAGGTTTTAAACTAGAAAAATAAAAACTAACTAAAATGCTGAAAAATAAAAATAAAATAAAAACAGATAGACAAGATGAATCACTTGGCTCCGACTCGTGTTTAGTGTAACCTTTGATTATTTCCGCACTTTTGCACTTTTTAAGAGATTATCTTAGTTATTGTAGTAGGCCCCTCTTTTGAAGGTGACGTTACCCTCAACCCAGTAGTTTGAGTCAGCAAGGATACAATCCTAAAGGGTCGGATTATTGAAAGATAATTAATTAAGTTATTAATGCGTATTGTGGTAGGCCCCTCTTTTGAAGGTGACGTTACCCTCGGCTAAGTAGTCTGAGTCAGCAGGGATACAGTCCTAAGTAGTCGGGTTAAAGTATTAACAGTAGCTTACATATGAGGGGATCAAAGAGTTTGGACCCCCGCCATCCAATACCGGTGGGTATTGAAGGAGATCCTACTAAATTTGACCCAGGTCCTTGCAGGATCTATACACTGAACAAGGCAAGACTCTTACCAAAACGTTCCCTTAACCCCCGACCAGGTAGCCAACATACCTCCATATAGACCATGGAGATATGAATGGTGAAAATCTTTTATTTTATATAGACAGTAAAATAATGCCATGGCCCCGTGTTCATCCTCTTCTCTGTCTTCATTAATTGCAGTTTGTCTGCATTAGTTGACCACGCCCCCGTGTCCGCTGAGCACGCCCCCGTGTGCAGAAGCATATCTGTACTATCAAGATTTGCCTGGATTCTGTGAATCTTATAGTTGACCACGGCCCCGTGTCCACTGAGCACGGCCCCGTGGTGGGCGATAGAAGCTTCTATAGCTTTGTCTTTTATGCTGGCACTTGGGCACGCCCCCGTGTTCACTGAGCACGGGGCGTGTTCATCCTTCTGTTCTCTTGTTTTGCTTGGGAATATGCTTTCGGGGAGGTCGGGCATGCCACGTTAGTTCCTTTTCTTGTATTTATGTTAGATTTAGCTGCCTTTTTACTTCTTTTGTTAATTTGAGCTCATTTAGTCCTGAAAATACAAAAGGAAGACAAAAACACACTTTTTCCAACATTAGTACTAAAAAAGGGTTAGTTTTATGCCACAATTGATGTAATTTATATGTTGAATTTTGCACACATCAAATACCCCCACACTTGAATCTTTGCTTGTCCTCAAGCAAAACTCTTTATAATGTGGCTTTACACTCCCAAATGGAATGGGTAGAAGAGAAGGTTTTTGGGCTTGTCATAGAGTGTCGGGATTTCCAAGATTCTTTATTAAGTTTTTGTTTTTATTTATTTACAATCCTATTCGTCATGATTTATTTAAAACATTACATAAGATAAATTACTTATTAGGGCATAACATGCCTTTTTAAAATTCCATTTATATACAAGTTCACATACCTCACGGGGGATCACTCAACACTCGGCCGAAGATGTATTTTAGTGAATCACTCGAGAGCGGCATGGAACTTACTCCTACCATAGGCTTGCCAAGCAATCAATCCTCCTCCTTTTTAACTATAAACCTTTGTAACTATCAAGAGGACTTTTGGTGTGAAGGGTTAGGCTTGAGTTAAAGGTAGGTGGTTGGGTTAGTGGTTAGTAGAAAAGGGTGAAAAAGCGTAAAAAGCGTCGGTTTTCGTAAGACTTTATTCAAACAAATTTATTTTTGATGAACTTGCTTGTTTATTTCTTTTGCTTCATCATCAACATATATATATATATATATATATATATATATATTTGAAAATTCATACGAAAAACCGAGCTTGTTACTAAAACAAAGGGTTAAAAATTAAAAAAAAAGGTTTTGGTGGGTGAAAGGGTGTTAGGTTTTGGGTTAAGAAATGAAAAGGTTTAGGCTCAAAGGGGTTAACTAGGGGGATTTTGGGTAGGTGGTAAAAAAAAGAAAAAATAATGGTGTAGAAATAAAAATGGTTAGTCCTAATGCCTCCATCATTTACTTACTTGGGTTTAAGTTGGTAAGGACCGGGAATATATCGTCGTGGCAAGTTCTAGAGTCGTAAGAACCAAGCGGCTATTCACACAAGAAACGAAAAATGAGCATTTAGTTTAAAGATATGTATTTGTATGCTCAATAAAGGCTCAAAACTCACTTTTATGGGAATGGGTTTTTATGTGATCAAGTATATATAATCAAATTTTAACTAAACTTGTCATGCCTTTTCATAATTTTCTTATGTTGGTTCTTTTTATCACGACGCTATCGGTTGTAAATTTGTAAAAATATAACCATTTTAGAACTTGAAATTCCCAAGTTAAACCTAGACAAGTAAAAAAATGAAAATTTTTGAAAAAAATTGGGGTGATTAGCGGTTCCAATAGAGTTTTGTGTAAGGCTTGTGATTAGGACTTGTGAGATTCAAAGCTTTAGCATCCCCCCACACTTAAATTACACATTCTCCTCAATGTGTCCCAAAAATAAGGTTTAGGTTGATTGAATGTGTAAAACGGTGTGAAAAAGCAAAATTTTATGTTACTGGGCGTCGGGACACGGCCCCGTGTTCGATTGACACGACCCCGTGTTCAGGTGCTAGTAACAAAAACTTACAGAAGGTGGGCACGGGGGCGTGTCCAGTGGGCACGACCCCGTGTCTGGCAAAAGTCTGCAGATTTAAACAAACAACAGGTCTGGGGAAGTGGGCACGGGGGCGTGTCTACTGGACACGACCCCATGTAGACAATCTGCAAAGTTGAAAAACAGGTTTCTGGCTCAAGTTTTCCTGTCCCGGCTTTAGTAGCACTAATGTTTAGTGCTCTAAGCCTCGTATGTACCCGTTTTATCAATAACCACTACACCAAACCATAGCAAACATCCTAAATTACCAAGTTCAATATCCACATCACAAAGTTAAAAAGAAAAACAAATGCAGAAAGTAAAAAGAGTTAAAGGAAGTAAATCATTCAACACACGGCACGCAGGCCGGAAATTGTTCAAGATAAAGGGGGGTTAACCTATGGAATCACCAACCAACCGCTTCTGTCTCCGCTCCTCCTGCCTAGTCCATATCCTCGTCCTCCTCATCATCATCTCCTCCACCATGCCCCGCAATGTACTCCCGGATATTCCCAATATCATCTTGGATATCGGATATGTTTCTCTCGATTGCTCTAACCCGGGCATACGTGTTGCTCGCCATGTTATAGGTGTTCATGGTGCACATGCGGTTTTCCTGCAATAAATCATGTAAACTTTGGAAGTTAGGAAAACCACCTCCTTGTGAGGAGGACTGGCCCGGATCGCCGTGGGGCTGGTACTGGTATTGATGATGCTGTGGAGCGTGAAGGACGAGTGCCTCTTGCGGGTTCCATGCATGCCCCGGCATCCTTTGGAAGCTAATTATCTCGTCTTCAGCCTCATAGATCAAGCTCATGGAGCGGCAGATGTGTATGTCTACTCTTCTCGACCATGGGCTCCTTTCGAAGGACCTAGGTATGTTCATGAAGTGCTTGAAGAAACGGTATATCCACCCCCCGAAGAAGATAGGGGTTGGTGAAGTAGCAAGCCGGTTCAAATGCATGTCATGGAGCAGGAGGTACGGAACATCTAGGTGTCTGCGGTTATGAATGCAATGAAGGACCACCAAATCTCTCAACCCAACAACGCCACTGCTATCATGCCTTTGGCTAAGAGAGTAAGCGAGGACCCTGTGGATGTAACGGTAAAGTGGGTCCCTCAACTTAGTGCTCTTAGTGCTGCTCGGGTTGTAGTACCCTTTCTCCAATTTGAGCCCAAGCGACTTGGCGCTCGTTTTCATCCAAATCCCGCACTCCTCCGGTGTTTTCTTCATTACCCGCATCTTCCTCCGCATAAAACCCAACTATCGACCCAAACTGTGCCATCAAGATTAAGTACCTAGTTCCGCCACATCGGAATGCTACCCCATCTTTGTCAAATGGGTCGCACCTTGAATTGAACGTGAAGGTGCTATAGAATTCCATAGTACACTCGTGGACTGAGCGAAGTCGAGTGGTTAGGGCGACTCTTAGTGTGAAGTGTGTATATAAGTTTAAGTATATTTTAAGCCCTTTTTACACTTTTTAGCCAAGTTTTAAATTTATAAAACACGATATTTACTAACACTGAACACACATATGGGCAAGTGCACCCATCATGAGCGTAGTATAGTGTTGGTAAGATACCGAGGTCATCCAAGGACACAAGAGCTTTTAGTACCGGTTTATCCTCAACGTCTAATCAAATCAAAAGTTTAGAAAAAGGTTTTAAACTAGAAAAATAAAAACTAACTAAAATGCTGAAAAATAAAAATAAAAATAAAATAAAAACAGATAGACAAGATGAATCACTTGGCTTCGACTCGTGTTTAGTGTAACCTTTGATTATTTCCGTACTTTTGCACTTTTTAAGTGATTATATTAGTTATTGTAGTATGCCCCTCTTTTGAAGGTGATGTTACCCTCAACCCAGTAGTTTGAGTCAGCAAGGATACAATCCTAAAGGGTCGGATTATTGAAAGATAATTAATTAAGTTATTAATTCGTATTGTGGTAGGCCCCTCTTTTGAAGGTGACGTTACCCTCGGCTAAGTAGTCTGAGTCAGCAGGTGTAACACCCCGTGTTTTCGAGAAGTCAAAGTCAAGGTCAAAGTCAACGACCGATTTCACGCGACTTGACTTGTAGTAGATCTCTTTTGTATGTTTATTTTAGTTGTATTATGTGGAGTGAGTGTCAATAATTACAATAATCGACGTATGTTGCTCGCAATCTAATCGACTTACGACTGTGAACTATAGGAAGTAACAATGCGATAAAGTTAACTAAACGATAATCAAACTATGCTAATCAAATCGACATTGTATCGCAACTCGAACTACACATATTAGTTATTGTTATACGTGTGTGTGCCTTATGTGTTACTTGTGCATGTTCATGTATGTTATGTGTGGTAATCAATCGAAACGCAATCGAACTTAATCGACATCGAACTCGAATCACAATAGAACTATGATAATTAGTGGAGAAGGGATAGTGTGAGATATGAGTGGTTGGGATTAAAAGTAATTTGAATAGGAAACTCCATCGCATACGCATCGCTCGTAATCAAAATCGAATCAGGAAAAATCATCGCGTCGAACACACGAACCAAGTGCCATCCGGCCGGATAGCCATCCGACCGGGCTACCACTTGGTCATGGTGTCAAGATGCCATCCGACCGAGATGACATCCGACCGGATAGTCATCCGGGCGGGGGTACCATCCGACCGACCCACACTTTCCCTTTTTGGAATCCTATAAATACCCATGTCACTCTCAAACTTTTTACTTTTGGAAACTCTCTGACCGACCAGCTCGTGTTCCTCACATTTTCTTCGATTTCTCTCGATTCCGGTAAGATCTCGCCCTAAATCTTGTACTTTCTTGATCTACACGCACTCCTACACCTTTCTATCTTTTTAATCTTAACTTTTAACCGTGAAATCACTAGATTTGAGGTGTTCTAGGATGACGTCATCATGAGTTCTTGAAGAACTTCATGTTTTGGCCTCAATCCACCTAGAACAACTTAGTTCTAACCGATTTCCACACAAATAAACAAAGATCTCACATAGATCTAAACACATTCACGGTGAAAAAGGATTGAAAGATGGTTTCTAACTTTCTTTCAACTCTTTTACACTCAATGCACTCAAAACCGATAGAATCGGTTCTTGTTTTAGTCTCCTGCTTATTCTTAGTGTTGTGCTAGCTCAAGATCTAGATTCTACTCACGAGACCAAAGATTTCGGGTTAAACAAGAACAACCATCTTGAACCGGTTAACTGGCTGAACTAGGGTGATTCCTGGTCGATCAGGTCATTGGGGTCCAGATGGGATTCTGTTGGTTAACACAATGTCAAAATGTCTCGATAAAACTATAAACAAACAAAACGACCAAGTGTAAGACGGACGGAGCAACCGAGGCGGAGTATTATCCAACCGAACTACCGTCCGAGCGGATAAGCCACCCGAACGGATTGCCATCCGAACGGATCACACCTTGGGTCCCTCACTTAATCAACTATATCTGAAGTTTGAGTATTGAACGAATTGTCGTCTTACAGGACCACCATCCGACCGGATTACTCTTCAGATCATGAGATACTAGGACTTTAAAGACTTAAACAATTTTCAACATGTTCATTAACAGGGTTGCCACCCGGTCGATGGACATCCGACCGAGTGCCACTCCGGCTGTGAATTTGTTCCCACTAAGTAACCCTATCACTAGAGTCACCGTTCGACTGGATTATCGTCCGACCGGATTACCGTCCGAACGGATTGCCATCCGCACGATTGACCGTCCGATCAACCGACTTGAAGGATAGAGATACTTCAATGTTTTCAAAATGCTACAACGAAAACTTCAAAGGACAAGCCATCATACACAAACACATCAAAGGAAGAAACAATCCACTCGAATAGTCATCCGACCGGACAACCTGTCAGACCGGATGACCATCCGAATGGATTGTCATCCGCACGAACAAGTTGTCCGTTCGGATTACCATCCTACCAAACTGATGTCCGAGCCACTGACACATTACATCGTTTTACGCGCCACTTATCGTTATGCTATCAAACTATTCAGGCTACCCTACTCTGTAAGCGCTCCCTTCAATCCATTCATCGCTGTGAGTATACTCGATCCCTTTTTGCTTTATTCACTTTTGGGTGTTACATACGTTAAGAATATTCAAATCACAACAAACACACTACCCAATACTATTTGAACGCTAACCGTTAATGCATGTTATACGTGGCTCATGAATGCTTGTTTGTTATGTTTACACATGGAATGTTGTCTACCTGCCTTAGCAACGATAGTACTATAGTTTGGACTCAGAACCTGTTCGCAGGGGTTGTTAAGGACAATTACTTTCATGGATTACGGTGGTAATCATGTATTGCGAACTGCCTCAGGCAGTCAACCCGCAGTCATTGGTATCGATGGGTCTATGTCGATAACTAACGTGCTTCATTTCACTATGTGTACGTGCTGGTTATGCGTAAACGAATTCGAACTCTATATGCTATTATCAAACTTGTATACTCACCTTTGCATTATATGTATTGACTTTATTTTAACATATGTGATAGGTGCTTAGGATGCACATCTGGTAGGAAATCGAAGCTAGAATAAGGCTCTAGAGGCCAACAAATAGTTGTCTGTACAAATTCAATTAAGGGTCTCTAGAAGCAGATAAACAATTGCTCTATTTAAATCTGAGTTGTCGGAATAGACTATTTGCCTAGTTTTTGTCTGTAATAATTTGTTTACCTTTTGAGACATGGTATAGGACATGTTATTTTAAATTGACTGGTAATGATAATTGTTATGGAAACTTCTGGACAATCTGTTTCGCTCAGTGCCATGCCCCGATGTTTCCGCCATCGGTTGGGGTGTGACAGATTGGTATCAGAGCCATAACTATAGGGAAGTAGGCAAGACACGACCTAGTCCGGGTCGATGTCTTAGAGACCTAGTCTATAGTTAGGAACCGACAGACCGACTTGTGCATATCCGTTAGGGATTATGTATGAGCCTGTTATTTCTCGATATTCTCGCTTATGCTACACTATCACTGCACTCGAATTTTCAATAAGCAATTAAGTCGAGATTAGGTGTGAAAACCGCAAACTCTTGACTGAAATTGCTAATCGACCCGTATTTTATCTACAAAAAGGGGAGAATTATGCCAAATCAGTAGTGAAATCCGCATTTTGATGAATAATCTACTCTATTTTATCAAAACAGGAACGAAGTTGTTAAGCTAGGGGTGAAACCCTAACCTTGACGACTCGTTCCGCCCATTATACAAAGCTCTCACCAAAGTCTCGATGGACTCCAACGACCTGAAGTCATGATATGACTAACGGGATGCGTGCCCAACGCGCAAGAATCGAGGCAAAAGGCACTGCTCGGTAGGTTAAGTGTGCACAACAAGTCCTTGTGAATAGTCGAACCACTTTGGTTAGTCGATGTCTAATAGCCGCAGACGATCTATTTCTCGATTTTTCATGTGTTTCAATTCTGAGCCCGCAACTGCTGACTCTGATGATTCGTCGATTTTATGTGATTTATGTGGTTTACGTTTATTTTAGCGTTTTAAGGTACTACAGGTTTTGATCTAACGCCTTTTTGCTTCCGATAGTCACAACACACTACCGCACGTTAACAAATCGCTGAACTATGGACGACTTTATGCTACGTTATACGCTTATACTACCCGACTCGATATATTATATGCGGTCGCTATATTCGAACGCTCGCGAACTGTGAATGATAGGTTTCTGTATTCTAACTGCCTCTTGTGACTACATGATTAGGTGCTTCTGTGATTATGTGCTCTATGTGCTTATGTGCTTCTGTGTTTATGTGAATCTGTGATTATGTTCCTATGTGTTTATGCGATACGTGTTACATTGCGTGTTCCTAAGCTTTAGACGTGTGAGGTGAGATTCGAATACGTTGTGTTGAGTCCTGTGACGATGTCTATTGCAGACAGTGTCATCTGGATCCCATTACACACCACTTTCTCATCAAGAAAAGAGAGACAAACGTCTAGCTGCTATCATCGCTAAACAAGTAGCAAAAGCCGTGAGTGACGTCTACGAGAACGTCAGCAAATCATCTGAGGAGTCGAGAACCGAAGCTCCTAAAGCTACTACCAAAGCTGCCTTCAACTTCAAACAGTCTAAGTCTTGTGGGCCAAAGGAATTCACTGGCGAGGAAGGCCCTACAACGTTGTTCCAATGGTTTGATTCCATTGAGGTCACTCTGCGACAGAGCGGTTGCCCCGACGACCTCCGCACTCTGAATGCTACCGGCGTCTTCCAGTCCCGTGCATTAGACTGGTGGATGGCTGATAGAAACAAGCGGGGAAACGATGCAGCCTACGGTTTGTCGTGGGATGAACTTAAGGAGGTCATGCTGGAAGAATTCTGCCCTCCTCATGAGCGCCAAAAGTTAGAAGATGAATTCTGGCTCATAAAGTAGAAGGAAGGTGAAAATGCTGCTCTCACTGCTCGCTTCAAACAGCTCAGCATCATCTTCCCTGACCAAGTCAAGACCTCAGACATGGCGATCAAGAAGTATATCCGAGCCCTGCCTGACTGCGTCGCAGATTTCGTGCAAGCGGCTAAGACTAAGACAATCGAAAAGACTTATCTACTGGCCGCTGAAATCAACGACAAGCGGGTCAAGGCTGGAGTCTGGGATAAAACTCCAAAACACCTACATCAAGCTACCACCGCCGGACCAACTGCTAAAACCACCACCGCATCAAGTAACAAGAAGAAGAACAAGAAAAGAACAGCTCCAGCAACAAGAACTGTGCGATCGCTGCCGCACTGATATAAGACGTACCAGCCCAACAACGTCAAGTAGCGGCGCCTGTGGCAAATGCACTGCCTGCTAAGCGTGCATACACTGGGCCACACCCGCTTTACCCTACTTGTACCTACCATCACCCGACTGCCATCGCTTGCCGTTTTTGTGCTCATTGCAATATGTATAACCACTTCACTACCAACTACCGTGCTCGACAAGCTCCAGCTCATCAAGCTCTACTCACCGCCCCTCAGGGTCAACAAGCTCCTCCGGCACCCGCGTTCAACGCCAGAGCCTGCTTCGCATGTGGCGATCTTAATCATTTTGCCAACATGTCCCAAATAGGGTTGTGAAACAAGAGCCCCAGCAGCAGCAGCCTCACCAGCAACAACAGCAGCAACAACAACAAGCTGCACGTGCCAGAACTTTCAACATCAACGTGCGTCAAGCCCAAGCCGACAATAACGTGGTTAATGGTACGTTCCTTGTGAATGCTATTTATGCTTCGTGTTTATTTGATACTGGAGCCGATAATTGCTTTGTGTCGTTCGAATTCGAAAAGCTCCTTAGTCGTAAGCGCTCCCGACTCTCGTCGACGTTTGATGTTGAAGTCGCTACCGGAAGAACCGTCGCTGTAAATTCTGTACTCCGTGATTGTACCCTTGAGCTCAACAATCACATCTTCCCAATCGACCTTATTCTGATGCAACTCGAAAGTTTTGATGTCATAGTAGGCATGGACTTTCTTCGCGAAAACCATGCTGAAGTTGTGTGCTTCGATAAGATGATTTGATTCTCGCTCGCGAATGGTGATCTATTGTGCGTCTACGGTGAAACTACTTCGAAAGGTCTCAAGCTCATGTCGTGTGTCCAAGTTACCAAGTATCTTCGGAAGGAATACAGAGCTTTCTTGGCTAACATTGTAGTAGCGAAGAAGGAAAAGAAAGAGAAGAAGGAAGTGAAAGACATTCCTGTGGTTCGAGAATTTCCTAATATTTTTCCAGAGGATCTACCCGGACTATCGCCAAGTCGTGATATCGACTTTCATATCGACCTCATTCCTGGAGCCAACCCTATTGCCAAAGCTCCCTACCGACTCGCGCCGTCCGAAATGCGTGAACTTGCAAACCAACTCCAGGAATTGCTTGAGAAAGACTTCATTCGCCTGAGCACCTCTCCTTGGGGTGCGCCAGTACTTTTCGTTAAAAAGAAGGATGGGTCGTTCCGGATGTGCATCGACTATCGGGAATTGAATAAGTTAACTATCAAGAACCGCTATCCCCTACCTCACATCGACGATTTGTTTGATCAGCTACAAGGTGGTACGTGCTTCTCGAAGATCAATCTACGCTCAGTTTATCACCAACTACGTATTCAAGTGGAGGATATACCCAAAACTGCGTTTCACACTCGATACGACCACTACGAATTCGTTATTATGCCTTTTGGTTTAACCAACGCACCCGCGGTTTTCATGGATCTGATGAATCGCGTGTGTAAACCATATCTCGACCGTTTCGTCATCGTGTTCATCGACGATGTCTTGATCTATTCCAAATCGAAAACAAAACACGCGCAACATCTACGTTTGGTTCTCGAGCTACTCCAGGGGAACCAACTCTATGCCAAGTTCTCCAAGTGTGAATTCTGGTTGGAGGAAGTTCAGTTCCTGGGTCACATCGTAAATAGTCAAGGTATTCACGTCGATCCTGTTAAGATTGAAGTCGTTAAGAATTGGATTACACCTAAGAACCCAACTGAAGTCCGTTCTTTTCTCGGACTAGCGGGCTATTATCGACGATTTATCGAAGGATTCTCAAAGATCGCTGTGCCGCTTACTGCTCTCACGCATAAGGACAAGCCTTTTGTTTGGGGCACTGAACAAGAGTCTGCCTTTCGAACCCTTAAGCACATGCTTGGCAATGCTACTGTTCTCACATTGCCCGACGGAAACGACGATTTCATTGTCTACTGTGATGCTTCCAACCTCGGTCTTGGTTGTGTCCTTATGCAGCGGGACAAGGTTATAGCTTACACGTCTCGTCAGCTCAAAATCCACGAGAAGAACTATACAACCCATGATCTCGAGCTAGGCGCAGTTGTTTTTGCGTTAAAGTTTTGGCGACACTACCTATACGGTACCAAGTGTACGATCTTCACCGATCATAGGAGCCTACAACATATCTTTAATCAGAAGGAACTTAATATGCGTCAACGCCGATGGGTAGAACTTCTCAACGATTACGACTGTGAGATTCGTTATCACCCAGGCAAAGCAAATGTTGTTGCCAACGTACTCAGCAGACGAAGCTATTTGCTTAGCACTCGTAACATTCAAGCCCAACACGATCTCGAAACCCTCATCCGTGAAGCTCAACATGCATGTTTTAACGAACGCACCCTGAAGAAGGAAAGAATCTACCACGATGGAGCCCAACTTGTGAGCAAGTCGAATGGGATATTCCACTTTCTGGACCGAATTTGGATCCCTAAACGGAAAAATCTATGACAGATTCTGATGGACGAAGCCCATAAATCCCGGTATTCTATTCATCCCGGTGCCGACAAAATGTACTAGGATCTTCGCTATAAGTACTGGTGGCCGGGTATAAAAAGGGATATTGCTCTCTATGTTGGAAAATGCCTGACCTGTGCAAGAGTCAAGGCTGAACATCAAAGACCCTCTGGCTTACTCGAACAATCTTGGTGCATAATGTCTATAGCCTACGTCTTAAGTCTAGGTCATGTTTGTATAGGGTTTACAGGGGTCTAAAGTGTAATTTTATGAATTTTGATGTAATTCCGCTTAAATGACACTTGGTCATTTCAAGCAAAATCAGAAGTTGTAATTCCGCTTGAAATAACA
This sequence comes from Helianthus tuberosus, assembly GCA_030545235.1. Lineage (NCBI taxonomy): Eukaryota > Viridiplantae > Streptophyta > Magnoliopsida > Asterales > Asteraceae > Helianthus > Helianthus tuberosus. The sequence goes on along the minus strand of CM060420.1, from coordinate 19,650,393 downwards.
TGTGTCATTTCAAGCGAAATCATTTGCCTATATATAGGCTAGTCTTGTTTCTCATTTGGCACGGAATCACAAGTTGTATACCGAACTGCTGCCAGATTTTCTAGTAAATATTAATGAGAAACATGTGTTAAAGTGATATACTCTGTTTTCTACTCAATTTCTTACTGATTCTAAGCTGTTTGTTTGATTCCGCCTTTCAAACAGTGTGTATTGCTTCAGATTGACTCACTTGGTCGGTAAAACGATCCTACAACTGGTATCAGAGCCAGTTATGAGTCAATACACTTGAATCAGTGCCTTTTTCTACACTTTATTGGACTTCTGGACAATTTAACGGACAAAATGGACTGATTTTCTAATATTTTGTGTAAAATACTGTTTTAACAAACCCTTGAGAGAATCAGATCAAAATTCAGACTAAATCTGATAAAAATGGACTAAAAACCTTATTCCGCTTGAACGAGACATCTGATTCCGCTTGAAAATTTGTGATATTTTCAAGCGAAATAAGTGATTCCGCTTGAAAACATCTGATTCCGCTTGAAAAGTTGAAGTAGTTTCAAGCGAAATAAGTGATTCCGCTTGAAATACAACTGATTCCGCTTGAGAAGGTAATTTCGCTTGAAAATCACTTGATTTCGCTTGAAAGTGCTGATTCAGCTTGAAATCTAATTTCGCTTGAAAGCATGTGTTTGTTGTGAAAGTCCATTTCGTTCGTGGTATTTCGTTTGAAGTTCATTGTGTGTAGAAAGTGTTTTCACTTAAAAATAACCTGTTTTCAAAACTTGAAAATTTTCCATAAATTGAATTTGTAAAATGGATAACGAGTTTTACAACATGTTTTCCGGTGGGGGAATGATAGCAGCACAAAACCCGACCAGTATTGTGCAAAACGTGAATATGGAGAATGAACTTGGGACGATGCAGAAACCTCCTAAGTTGATGAATATTGACGAATATTCGAGTTGGTCTGGAAGGTTTTAGATATGGGTTCAAGCAAATCACTTTGAATGCTGGATGAAGATTGAATCGAAATATGTTCCTCCAAAAGATGGTTTAAATCTTGTGAAGTCGATTGGCAGTTTGACACATACTGAACAAGAAGATTTTAAGGCAGAGAAAAAGATGATGAGTATTCTACAACAAGCCATTAAAGAAGATATCTTGGTATTGTTGCAGCATGAGGATAATTCACAATCCATTTGGCAGTCGTTGAGAGTAAAGTTTCTCGGGAGTGTGTCCATGATCAAAAGCAAAAAGTCTTTGATAAAGAAAGAGTTTGATATCTTCACTGGTATAAAGGGTGAAACAACAAAACAATTGATTGAAAGATACTGTCATCTAGTTATGGAGATGGGGAGATTGGAGATAACCAAGACTAATGAGGAGTGGATCGATAAATTGGTAGATGCATTGCCATACGATGAATGGGGTACTTATTTGCAGGTGTTAAAAAAACAATTCAGATTATGTTAATCTCAACCTTAGTTCGTTCATTGAGAAGATCGAGGCACATGAGCTTGAACTGGAGAAGATCAGAAAGATGAATTCTGCAAATGTTCAACAGGATGTTTCACTATATTACAAAGGCAGTTCTCCGGCAACAACGAATGTAAGCCCGAAGATTCAAACAGGGTTTAGTGCAGATTTAACATCCGGTGCTTTGTCTAGTATATCAACCAACAACAAGCCTTCACCGTTTGCAAGTTATGAGCCAAATCCCAAGACTTCAGAACAAATGTCTTCACAAAGCTCATCAAGCTCGAACAATCAGGGTTATGTTTCTGGGATACAGTGTAACATTGCTGTAAACATCAAAAATGGACAAGAGTTTACAGAAGCAGCTGCAAAGCAACACATCGCACTGTTAGCTTTCGTTCTTGAGTCATATGAGAGTTTGGTAGCTGGGAGGATCGGTAATCCAGACATGACAAAGGAGGATTACGACCAAATCGATCCAGAGGAGTTAGATTTGATTGACATAAAATGGGGAATGGCTAGTTTGGTAAGAAGAGCCCAAAGGTTTATGGAAATTACGGGTCGAAACAGTTTATCAGGACCAGATCAAAAGCTTGGTTTTGATAAGTCCAAAGTGAATTGTTTCAGATGTAAAGAGAAGGGGCATTTTAAGCAGGAGTGTCCGAATAGATAGGTCAACAACCACCAAAATCCATTTACCAATGATTACTACAGACAGGCGATCTATCACAAGACAAATCAACAACCTGTCGTTCAAAGACCTCAGATCGAAAATGAGCCGGAAAAAGCTCTTATTGTCAACCAAGATGATGAGAAGGTAGCTGAAGGTTTTAGTTGGGACAAGTATATCCCGGGCAGTGAGGGTAGAGCAATGATGGCTGAGATTGTGGAGGTGTCGGAGAGTGTTGTTGAAACAGAGGTTGTTAGTGAAGATGTGTCTGAAGAAAGTTCGGTTGATCTCGAAGAAATTGCTGCAGAAGTCTACTATTATCAATCCGAACAGGAGGTTTTAGCTAGTTCTTTAAAATCAATTATGCCTCCTAATGTGTTTGATTCTTTTGCAGGTTTCTTCAATGAGCCAACAACAGGTTTTTGCCCACAGTATGATGTTGTGAAAGCTCTGGTTGAAGAGATTATTGATGTCTCCAAAGAAATGACTGAAGAGACACCGAAAGAGATTACTGATAAAGCATTAATGGCAAAATTGAAAGAGGTAGACACAGAATTTGTAAAACCAGAGTCTGTTGATACTGAGTCAGTTGAAAACGTGTCGGTCAAATCAGAGTTAGGTCAAAAGGAGTCTGACGGGAAATTCGAAAAGGAGGAGATCAAATCAGAAGGAATGTCTGAGTCAAAGTCTGATGGTGTCGGTAAATATGATGTTAAAATTGATCAAAAGGAAAAGACTGTTGAAAATATTGATTCAATTTCTGAAACTTCATGCAAAAACTGTTCAAAACTATGCATGGAATGTCTTGAAAAAGCCAAAAAGTTTCAGGAATTGAAACAATACACTGATGCGATTAAATTTGATCTAAGTGAAGCAAAAGAAGCTTATGACACGTTGGCTAGATCTATCAAAATGATTCAAAAAGAGAGTCTTGAAAACGATAAAGCCACAAGATTGTTAAAATCAACAGTTTTTTATAAACAAAAGGAAATCAACTTTCATTTGGACACGATTGCTTCATTAAAACAGGAATTAGGGTTAACAAAAATTGAGAATGAAAGAATTGATAAGAAGTTGATGAGTTATGTTGCATCTTCATATGTGATTGATCAGATTGTCCCACGACAACCAGATGCAACACCTGCCTTTAACAGTGTTCCACCCCCAATGTGGAATCATTACACACAGAAGTATCCAAATGGGGTGGAAGTTGCTTTGAACCTCAAACTAAGAACCATTAAGAATGAGTTGCCTGAGAATATTGATGTTACATTCTCTCCGCCCGACACTGATAATGAGTCACAGGTGATCAAAACCATTGTTGACCAAGTGTTAGATGAAGAAAGTGATAACTCAGAGTTTGATACTGTGAAAACTCATTTTGAAAACTCTAGTTCTGATTCTGAAGAGGATGGTAACTTTTTGGACAAATTTATACCAAAATCAGAAAAGGTTGCGAATGATGATTCGATCATTGTGGTTTACACAATGACCGGAACTGACAAACTCTATTCTGATTTTGAGTATCCAATCCAGAACGCGAACATGAAAAATGTTGAGAAGGTGTTTAAAATGGTTGAGATTGACATTTCTGATGTAAATAACAATGAGTTCTTTTCAAACCCTAAAGAGTCTTTTGTAAATCAACAATCTAACAACTCTGGAAAGAAAGATTGGGTGGGTAACAATGGATCTAACATGAAAAATGGTAACAATTTGAAAAGAAAAGGTGTTGGTTTTGAAAAGAAGATGGCTAAACATGAGGTAAAGCAAAGGAAAAGATGAATGATGTTTTTGTGGCAGAAATGAACTTTGTTGAAGAAAAGGCGTATATTTTTAGTCAAAAAGCTATTGACGATTTCAATGCAGCGAAAAAGTTGAAAGAAGAGACCTATAAGTCTACTTTTGTTGAGTATGACAAAAGAGTTTGTTACCGCTGCAATGAGATTGGTCATATGGCAAAACAATGTACCAAAAAGATTGAAAAACCCATTTTCAAGAAACCAGTTTTGCAAAAACCAAAACCTAAAACTCCAACTGATAACAAGGGTAAAAAACCAATGATTTCACCAGTTCGTATTTTGAAGAGAGGTGAATCTCTAAAGTCCGAAGAAAAACCAAAATCAACTTTTGAAGTTGGCGAATCTTCGAAAGTCCAAAAGACTTCAAAGATTTATCCAAAAATGAAAGTTTTAGAGAATCAATCTTGTGTGGTGAAACCAAAATCATCAGTTGAAGAGAAAAAGATGGAAAGTGTTTTGAAAACTGAGCCAAAAGTTTTTGAAAATGATGTGGATAAACTTGAATTTGAACTTGATAAGTTACTTGAAGAGTTTCCACCGATTAAGAAGGAAGATTTAAAATCAAAAGTCAAACCTGTGGTCCCAAATGTCATTTTTAGTATTCCGAAAGTTGAAGTAGATTGTGATTTTGTGTTTGGAAGTATCCCGAATGTAAAGAAATCATGGGCGTCATTGTTTGAATAAATTGCTTTAATGGTTGTAGGGGCTACCGAGGTCGTTTATCTCGAAATGGATCATGGACAGCGGAGCTTCAAGGCACATGACCGGAATGCTGGCATTGCTCTATGACGTCAAATCTCTCAACGGAGGATATGTGGGATTTGCTGGGAATCAGGGTGGAAGAATAGTTGGTCAAGGAACTCTGATGAATGGAGTTATATCGTTTGAAAAAGTGAACTACATTATAGAACTTGAAAACAATCTGCTGAGTATCTCACAGATCTGTGACAAGTCTTTTACCGTACATTTCACTAAAAATGAATGTCTTGTCTTAAAACCTGGTTTTAAAATTCCTGAGGATATGGTGTTGTTGCGAGCTCCATGAGAAAATGATTTATATATTCTTGATATGAGTGTCACAACAACAACAGATTATCAAAAATAATGTTTTGTCTCAAAATCTAAAGCAACTGAAAAAGAGTCGATAATGTGGCATCGAAAGATGGGCCAGATTCATGTCAGAAAAATGAACTTTCTTGTACACAATGATTTAGTTGAAGGTGTAAATTTGAAAAATTTTCATTTAAATGATGATTGTGTAGAATGCAAGAAAGGAAAGCACACGAAGAAGTCACATCCACAGAAACTGTTGAATTCAATCAGGGTATCGCTCGAAAGGCTCCACATTGACCTTTTTGGACCTGTCCATGTGGAAAGCATTAGTGGAGACTTATACTATCTTGTGGTCACCGACGACTTTACAAGGTTTTCATGGGTGGTGTGTCTGGAAAGGAAATATCAAACTTTTGAGTCGTTGATGATATTATTCAAGAAGATGGAAACGCTGTATAAGCTGCCGATCAGAAGAATAAGAAGCGATAATGGAACGGAGTTCACGAAGAATAGAATGCTCGATTTCTGTAATGATAAATGAATTCTTCATGAATTCAGTGCACCATACACTCCACAGCAGAACGGTGTAGCTGAAAGAAAGAATCGCACCTTGATTGAAATAGCTCGAACAATGCTTGCCGATTCCAAGTTGCCAATATTTTTTCTGGAGTGAAGCAGTTGCATCAGCTTGCAATACACTGAATCGAGTGCTCACCGTGAAGAAATTCAAGAAAACGTGTTTTGAACTTTTGCACCGTTATAAACCGAATCTGAAGTTTTTAGAACCGTTTGGATCTCCGTGTACTTTTATTGATCCAGATGGCAAATTTGGTGCAAAAAGCAATGAGGGTTTCTTTGTAGGATATGCGAGTCCACTGAAAATAGTGTTCGTTCCATGCCTAAGGAAGGTAATTGAAGTTCATCATGTAGACTGTCAGAAGCACACTGCTCCATCGCAACTTCCCGGACACAGATTGCTTTTCGATTACGAAAAACTCTGGGAGTCTTTCCAACTTCCGACAGAGCCAAGTGAAGAGGAACTCGCTTACTTATACCAACAGCAACAATCTATGGTACAAGAACAGGTGCCAAGACCGTTGGTAGTTTCTCAGCCTGATGTGGGTACAAACATTCCTACAAATGGTACACACGATCACGAGGCCGGTCCGAGTTGAACAGCTCACGAACCACCAGAAGAACCAGCTCCAACGTTTGATAATTCTAACGACTCAAAATCGGAAAACGGTCCAATTTTTTACAAGGAACCAAATGTTGCTACGACAGAAGCTGAGGATCACACCGGTGATCTAGACATCACGAATTTGCAATCGGAAGTGAGTGTGCCTGACGAAGTCATGCCAAGAACTCTCTCTTATCATCATTCGGAGCAAATTATTGGAGATCTTTACAGTGGAGTGAAAACACACGACCAGATCAAAAAATCTCTTAAGTGTTTTATCTCGCAGATTGAACCGAGAACATATAAGGAAGCTTTGACTGAAGACAGCTGGGTGAATGCGATGCAGGAAGAGCTGCAGCAGTTTGAGAAGCTGGGAGTTTGGAGATTAGTAGACCTTCCTGAAAATCAAAAGCTTATAAAGACAAAGTGGGTATTAAAGTGCAAAAGAGATGATAGAGGAGTCGTTATTCGAAACAAAGCACGATTGGTAGTACAGGGATTCAGTCAGCAAGAAGGCATTGACTATGATGAGGTTTATGCGCCTGTTGCTAGACTTGAGGCTATTAGGATCTTCCTGGCGTTCGCATCTTGGAAAGGATTCAAAGTATACCAATTAGATGTGAAATCTGCATTCCTGTATGGCAAAATCAAAGAAGAAGTGTATGTTGGACAACCGTCGGGTTTCACTAATCCACTACACAAAAACAAAGTCTATCTTCTAGATAAAGCGCTTTACGGACTTCACCAGGCCCCGAGAGCCTGGTATGAGACGCTTTCCCAGCATCTGTTGGCCAACGGGTTCATCAGAGGGACGGTTGATAGCACTCTGTTTACCAAAGAGGTTGCAGGACATCTTTTAATCGTGCAGATCTACGTTGATGACATCATATTTGGTTCGACAAATGACGATTTATGTAAAGATTTTGAGAAGGTGATGAAAACAAAATTCGAGATGAGCTCAATGGGGGAGATGAAGTTCTTCTTAGGGTTGCACGTGGAACAAATGCCCGAAGGAATCTTCATTCATCAAACTAAATACTTGAACGATGTTCTGGAAAAGTTTAACATGGCTCAACCTAGTCCAGCATCAACCCCCTAGCTCAGAATAACGGGATTTGCCCAGACGAGAGTGGAGAGAAAGTAGATGAGACTTATTACCGGTCGATAATTGGATCTTTGATGTATCTTACTGCTTCTCGCCCAGACATCATGTATCCGACATGTTTGTATGCCCGATATCAGTCCAGCCCACTCCAGTTACACTTGACGATCGTGAAACGCATTTTACGATATTTGAAAGGCTGCCCAAGCACCGGCTTGTGGTATCCTAAGTCTGGCGATTTCTCTCTCACAGGTTTTGCTGATTCGGATTTTGGTAGCTGCAAGCAAAATGCTAAGTCCACCACTGCTGGGTTTCAGTTATTTGGAACTCGACTTGTCACCTGGAAGTGCAAGAAACAAACCTCAGTAGCGCTCTCTACGTGCGAGGCAGAATACGTTTCGGCCTCGAGCTGTTGCTCTCAGATCCTTTGGATCCAACAGCAGATGCGAGACTTTGGTTTGCAGTTCTTGGACACGCCGATTTTTGTGGACAATGAAGCGGCTATTAACATAACGAAAAACCCAGTTCACCATTCTAAAACTAAACATATAGAAATCAGACATCATTTCATCCGTGATTATCACGAGAAGAAATTGATTCGCATCGAACATATACACACCGATGAACAGAAAGCTGATTTTTACACCAAACCGTTTGATAAAAAGAGATTTAACTATCTTTTGAAATTAAATGGGATGAAAAACTTGTTTTCTGGGAGGGTGGTTGAATGTGAAGCCGAGGAGGAGGCGATCTGATGTGATCCACGTTGTGTTATCAAATTTTTGTACAGTTTATTTTCTGCTTTTGATAAAAACAAAAACACAAAAATATGTCTTTGTTTTTAGGGGGAGAAAGTTTGCAGAAAAAAACAAAAACATGATAAAATTTCAAAATCCAAAAACATTGAAAATGTAAAAATGAGTTTGTGTAAAAAGGGGAAATGATAGTACATCAGCTAGACAGATGCAGTACGCTAAAGAAATGTAAAGTAAAAATGTGTTAAGCAGTCTTGCAGATGATATGCCGATAGGTTTTTACACATTTAGTAGGTTTGTTCGGGATATAAACATAAAATTTCTTGCTTTTATGTGGGGAACATCTCTCGGATATATGGGTAACCCCCGAAATCTTGTTTGAAAGGTCCCTCTTTCTGAGATACTAGGTCTTTATGCTTAGTGATATCTGGGGTATTATCCCGGGACTTCTGATTTTGCGGAAGCAATGGCCTAGTCCCCGAAAAATACTTTACGCTGCTTGAAATAAAAGCCTCCCCTCAGCATAAAGAATGATGAAACATTGAAAAATGCTAATCATGTGCTGTTGAAGAAAAGATCCTCTAAAGGGGACACACCAAAAGTCGAACCGTCATCTCTCTGCTGAACGGAAGTTCTGACCTGAGCTCTCACGGTCTCGCAATTTTAACCCCTTACAGATATCATCTAGGTATACTCACCTGTAAGTCTGAATATTGGGATCTGGATACGGGAGTATATTCTGAGGTGGTACATATATAAAAGTTAAGCCTTAAAACATTAAATCCGTATCCTGAACAGATTGAAAATTGTGTGAAAATTTAAGAGGATCAGTATATCGGCAATCAATGTAAACTGTTTAATGTTGAAAATGTAATCTAAGCTTAACGGTGCTTGTATCTCGTCGGCAGCTGATATGATCCCCTAACACACTCACAATAATATTGTATATACAGTTTATTGCTTACCATATTCAAAAATCCAAAAAGATTTGCTTTTCATTTTATTTTCGATAACGAATGTTGGGGATCAGATGATCAAAGTCTTATGTGCTGAACATGTCTGAATCATGAGGGTTGGGTAAGCAGAAGATTGTGAAAAAGTGATTGGTAATTGCTTGAAAGTTCAAAAGTTCATTAATTTGAACTTAAATCATTTCAGAAAGTCAGCAACTTCATAAATTGGTCAACCAAGGTCATTAACTTGGACTTGGTAGGCTGAACAGTTGACCAAGGTCATTTAACTTGGACTTGGTTAACTGGGTGTGTCGGTAAAATCTGAAAAAATTAAAAATTTGAAATTTTGAAAAAGTAATTTCGCTTGAAAATGCTTATTCCGCTTGAGTGGTGATTCCGCTTGAACTTACTGGTGTCATTTTCAAGCGGAATAAGACTGTCTATAAATAGCGGGGGTATTCCGCTTGAAAGGTTCATTGTTCTTATTCCGCTTCAAAAACACTTCTCCGGCGATTTCAAGAGAAATCCCAAAACCTTCGTTTTTAAGCTATTACTCTGTCCGATTGTTGTTAGATTACCTGATTTTAGTTGGTTGGTACAACTATTATCATGGGAAAGGTAAGATTGATGGTCAATTTGACCCAGATCCGTCTGTTTTTTTTTTTGTCGGCGATGAACAGGATAAAAAAAACTTAGATCTAGGGTTTAATATTGATTTAAAATGAACGTAAATCATATATGTGTAGTCGGAATGTGTTGTAGAACTATCTTAGGGTTTTGATTGAACCAGATCTACTGATTCTGTATGAAAGACGATGAACAGGAAGTTCAGACTTAGATCTAGGTTGTGTTTGTGTTCTAAAATGAGAATAAATCATACCCACATGCTCGGAATCTATCATAGAACAAACCCAGTTGATTGATTTCATCATAAGAAAAGTTTTGAAAAATTTGCTCATGATTCCGTTTGAAACATGGTATTCCGCTTGAAACTGATTTCTTTTGAAATCAGTTGATTTCGCTTCAAATGGTATTCCGCTTCAAAATTATATCCCGTTTGAAATGGACATTTTTTTTTAAAACAAGTGATTTCGCTTCAAACTGTCATTCCATATTATATGTGATTTCACTTGAATGATGTTTGATGTTAAAATTTTTCAAAATGTTTGATTTATTTGTATTGTGTTGATTTTCAGGCTCAAATGTGGTTTTTGATCCATTGCACAACAGTTGTTGTGATTTTGATGAGGATAAGATTCCAAAGTTGTCTGAATTCAGGAGTATTCTGGAATTTATGAGAAGGTTGCCTATACAAAAAGCCTTGACGATTCAACATCTGGTGTTTAGATCTCATATCAAACATTTTTGGGAAAAGGCAACTTATGACGAAGAGAGCAAAGTGATCAATTCGGTTGTTGAGCTAAATGGAAAAGAAAAGCCGATTATTATTTCTGAAGCACTTGTCCGTGAAGTGTTGGATTTCCTGATGATGTAAACTCTCCGACAGAATATCCAGAGATGATGGTAAAAGGCTGTATGCTGAGGATGGGTTATGATGGTGCTCTAAACAGTGCTAATTACTTGAAATCAAAGTTTACAAAGCCATACAAGTTTCATATTCACTCGATGCTGCAGGCTCTAAGTCATTGTAAGGGAGGTTATGATGCTATGAGAGACTATCAAATGAACATGGTGACAGCTCTCGTATTGAACAAGAAGTATAACTTTTCGAAGATCGTGTTTCATTATATGGTTGAGAACATTATGTCAAAGAGTAAGACTTGGGTGTATCCAAGATTTGTTCAAATGATGCTAGATCATGCATATCCTAACCTTGAAAGAGATGAAAAAAATGACCTGTTGGTGCTATCTCACATGAGTAATGATTCTTTGAAACAATTGGCTTCATCAAGGATAAGAATTATGTAGATCCAGATCCTGTTAATCATCAGAACTGGAGAAATGAGGAAGAAATGAAAGTGAAGAGCTATGCAGATGAATTAAAAATACTTGAAGAATTCAAAGGAACTCAAAAGGATTGGTTCTTAAAAGAAAAGAAAAAGAGGGGCAGGAAAGCTACTCCTAAAGTACAAATAGAAGAGGGTTCGTCTTCTCAACCCAAAAAGCGTCAAAAGAAAGCTGCTAAAACATTGCTTGTTGATGAATCAGAGGAGGAAGCTGAAGTGAAGCTGAAGCTAAAGTTGAAGCTGAAGTTGAAGCTGAAGTTGAAGCTGAAACTGAAATTAATGTTGAAGGAGATGTTCGTTTGTCTCCTGCGTCTACAAAGTTGTTGAAATCTTTTACTGATTTTAATACTAAAAAGAAAGAAGCAGCCGGTGATGAAAAAAGTGATGATGTTAACAAAAGTACAACTAGTTCTTCTGAAGATGAAGTTGATGAGACTGAACGTCATAAGAAAGTCATGTCTGCTGGAGAGAAAGAGAAACAGAAAAAGAGAAAAAGGAGTGGTAAAGATGATGATGATGTGTACATTCCTTCTCAAGAAAATATTGAAGATGTTCAAACACCTCCATCATCAGGTGGTAAAAAGAAAGCTGGTGCAAGAAAGAAAGTTTTTACTCCAAAGGTGAAAAAGACATTGAAGATCTTGCTGAACAAGAAACCTATCCAAGAAACCAGTAAATCACCATCACCACAACCTGAACCACAACATCAACTATCACCAATCCAATCACCACTTCACCAATCACCTCCTACACATTTATCACCACTACACCAAACACCAATCCAAGAACAACCTATTCTAACTTCACAACAAATCTTTCAAACACCACCACTCACACAACCACCTGTCCAAACTACACCTGGTTCTTCTAGTTACAAAACCTTTCCAACTGTTCCAGAAGGTCTTAATCTTGATATTGGTGATTTCAATTTTGCGACTGATGAGCAAGTTAAGTTTTTGGAAAAGAAAGTTGAAGAAGTTTTGTTAAGATCGGAGGCTCTCATGATAGTGTTTGTTTGTTTAAAATGAATGATCAATGAATATGAAAACATGTTGGGTGCAGCGGAAATGAAAACAAACTTTGTAAACACAATCAAAGGAGGAAATAGTTTGATAAACAATTGCTTCACATAGAGTCAAAAGATTACAAATCAAAGCAAAGGATTACAGTCATGCTTACAAACTATACTCCCCCTCAGCCTGATGCCCCAAGGTTGGTTGCACACAAGATGAAAGGATTAGACATGAGGAGAAGAACTCGCTCAGTCAATCAAATGTAACAGTACAGGGCACTGTTACATTTATAGGCAAACCAAACCACTGAGGTATCTCAGCTGACGTCACCATGAAAACGACGTCTAACAGCCTAACAACCTGTATCTACTGTCCTTACACAAACACTGCTAACCTAACCACTGACTATACATAAAACAAACAATTTACTAAACAGCTGCTCTCCCTTTATGTCAGTGCTTTCCTCAAGGTTGATCAGTCCTTGACTGGGCAGTGCTTTATCATCAGTAGATAGGACCAGCAGTGTTGGATACTTCAGGGTTTTCATCTGCAGTTGAAAGGACAGCAGCAGTTGAATATGAGCAGCAGATAGAGACCATCAGTTGTTATAAATCACTTTCAAGGGGAGAGCAAAGTGTAAACCGCTGCTTATTGTGAATCCACTGTTGTGACCTGGTTTTGGCTTTACATTATCTGTTCCTCTGGTAGGGTTTAATCCCAACAATCTCCCCCTAGAACAGATAATGCCAAAACCTGTCATTATTCTGGATCTTTATTCCTCATCAGAAGTTCCCTTACATGTCTTTTAAATTCTTCTTCAAATTCCTTGGAACTTGTGTCATCTTCATCCCTGCACAGTGTAAGCTCAAGGAGATCTAGTTGATCTTCAACACCCAGGCCTAGTGCTTGATTCCTTGATATATGCCTCACTTCTCCATTGGTTCTGACCAAGGTCAATACGTGGGTCTTTTGATCAGACATCCACTTTAGTATTTTTAAACCAAATGGGTTTCTTGGGAGAGATTTATTTCCTGATGAGCTGGATGCATTTGGCCTTGAGAAAAACTGTAAAGCAGTATCTTGAACTTCAGACATTCTTTTAAAAGCTTCTTTTATGACTTTGTTTGCTGCAGCTATATCTTCTGCAACTTCTTTGTCAAGCAGCTCTTGTTTCTGTTGTTGATCAAGCTCACTGTCTGTGATATCTGCTGATGATGGTTTGCTTACTACTTTGACCCTTTTGGTAAGGTCTTGTAGTTTTGCTAAGTTTTCTTTATCTGAAGCCAATTTCTTGGTAGCTTCTTCAATCAGATCATCTTCTTTATGCCTTTCTTCTCCAACAGTCAGCATTTCCTTCCTTTCTTTTCTCAACCTTGTAACAAAGGCTTCTGCTGTGCTGATCTGTGTTTCAAAGGTCTTGACCTGTTCCTTTAGCTTTTTGTAGTCAGACTTTTTAGGAGTGTTCCTCCTTTTCCTAAGTCTTTCATAAGCTTCGTCTGTTTGCTGTTTGGTCCATTTTGCCATGGCACTTGCAGAATCCACTCTTGCATCTACCAACTCCTGCTTCTTTCTCTTGTATTCAGAAATAAGATCAGCTATGAGCTTCTTGTATTTATTCCAATTTGGAGATGTCTTCTTCTTTCTTGGATCATTGTTAACCTTTTCAATTCTTTTTGCCTCATGCTTTAATGCAATTATTGGCCAATTTTTTAAATCTATTTCTTCAGCAGGATAGAACTTCTCTTTCATTATGTATGCAAGATATTCCTTCCTCAATTCATTTCATTGATCTGCTTCAGGAGATATACTTGACATTTCCTTGTTCAAATCACTTGCATATTCTTTTATTTGGTTATCCTTGTTGAGCAGGAATTCTCTTCTTTTCAAGATAGCTTCATTGCCTTGATTCTTGCATTCAATTTTGGCTCTTATCCTTGCTTGTCTTACTTTCATTTCAAGATATTCATCCATGTCTTCTGGAATTATGAAACCTATAAGAGAAGGAAATTTCCTTTTTTAAGGATCATCTTCAGTGTAAAATTGTTTCATCTCATTTTTCACAGCTTCTAATTCCAGTGGATTCTTAGCAGCAACAGGATCATACTTTTCATCAGTGTCCTGAGTTGTTTCTCTTTTTTGTTTGTAAAGCTTAGGAGGTTGTGATGCAAGACTGGTGGAAACAGTGGAAGATGACTGACTAACAGCTATTGAAACAACTGGTATCTCAACATCTGTTGTCATTACAACTGCTGATATGTCAGCAGTTGTCTTCTGCTTTTGAGCAGGGGATGGAAGCGGTGAGGTAATTTTTGATGATGGTGATGGTGGTGATGAATCATCTGATATGAGATTCCTTCTCCTTTTTAATGAAGAAGAAGGAGCAGATGATGTTTTGGGTGGATCAGTGGTGGTAGATTGGATAGCAGTGGTTTGTGGTAGTGATTGACTGACAGTGGTTGAAACAACTTGTGTTTCAATCACTGTTGTCATTACAACAGATGTTGTAACATCTGTTGTCTTCTGTTTTATGACAAGAGGCAGTGGTGATGGTATGATTGTAGATGATGATGGTGGAGCAGTAGTTGTAGTGGTGTGTGTTAGAGGTGTGTGTGTTGATGAGATGGCAGTTGTTTGGCTACTGACAGCAGTTTTTGTAACTACTGTTGTATCAGCTGTTTGATTAACAGGTTTTGAGACCTGCGTTTCTTTTTCTTTTTCTTTTTCCGGCTCAATGTAGAGGCCATGCTCTATTCCCTTCGTATTCATTTTTCTCAACAGCTTGATATTCTCCCCCTTTTTGGCATTATCTGAAGGGGGGTTATCAAGGAATGATATGGAAGAAGGAGCTTTGCCAGAGACACTTTGAATGCTTGCCTTTATAGCCTTGATATCTGCTTGAGTGTCCTTGAACCTTGATTCAACCATGTTGGTCAGCATTTGTACTTGAATAGCATGTTTTTTGTCAGCCATAAGTTGCTGTGCTTCAAGCATGGGTTGAAAAATATTCCAAAGCTCATTTTCAGCAAATGCATGTTGTGCAGGTGCTTGAGCAGGAATAGCAGTGGCTTGTGCTTTCTGAGCTTTTAAAATCTCTTGCACCATCTCCTTTATTTCAGCAACTGATTCTTCAAGTTTGTCAACTCTGCCCGTCAATTCCTGATATTTTGAATCATCACCTACTTTAGTAGGATCATCTGAATCCCCACCAGCAGTGGTTATATCAATGTGTGTCTTAGGGACAGAGTCCCAAAAATCACCCATTGATGCCCCTTGTTCTCGGTACTGGGGACTTCTTTCTTCAGCACTTGATAAACCTTTGATGTTACTATTGGTCAAAATAGGCTCACTAGTGGTTAACAGTGGTGCTATTGAAGAAATTGCCTTCAAGGGAGTCTTACTTATGAAACAACTGTCCAACTGAGAATCTGTTGATCCACCAGTTGTAGTTGCTGCTCCACTTGAACTACCACCGAGAGTTATTTGTAACTCAGGGGGTGTAACCTCCTCAATTGTTGCTGGGATAGCAGGAGTAGTAGCATCAGACCCAGTCACCTGTGGGGGTATACTCTCAGTGACAGGTGATAGAGAGGAACTGGTTTGTGTCTGAGCTATAGCAGCTGCATGCAACAAAGGTAGCATGGATTGTGGCATTATTATTGGTGAGGGAATGGGGGTTGAAAGAGACATGTCCTTGGGATCAGGACTGAGGAAGATGGATCCGAGTGGATTCAGAGCTTCATATTGTGGTGTCCCTGTGCTTACAACCTGATCCTTTTGTAAGGATGCAGGAGGAGTTTTAGGCATTGGTTGAGATCTTTCTTCCAACTGCTGTGAGGAAGTAGCAGCAATGGTTTGTGGTGACTTTTGTGTTGTCACAGGCATTTCCTCTGGGATCTCATCTTCCAGAGTTGCCTTTGTTTTGGGTTTGGTGGGTTTTCTGGATGTTTTCCTTTTGGTCTTTTTGGTGATGTCAGGTGTGGGTTTCAAAGCAGTGGTTGTGTTGCTATGATCACCTGGAGCAGTGGGCTCAGCAGCTGATACCTGAGGAGCAGTTGTAACCACTAAAATCTGCTCAGGTACCCCTGCTTTTGTTTTTATTGGTGCCATCATTCTTGAAAATGTTTCTTTTGTTAAGCTTTTTATTTGACAATGAACACCTTGTTTTAGCAAATTTAAATTTTCCTTTTCAAATTTTTGTTCTGTTGATGCATTAATGTCTATCGCCTCCGTCAATTCAAACCGTAGCTGAAACTGTAGAAATCTAGGATTTTATTGTAATATTTAGATAGAATTAGCAAGGTGGCATTTTGGTAATTAATGAGAAATCTCATTAATTCCAAGGCCTATAAATAGGAGCTTTAGTTGTAAAGTGTAAGGCTTTTGCTCCATTTGGTGATTTAGAGATTCAAATCTAGAGAGAGAAAGTCTAGAGAGAGAAAGTACTCTCCACGTGATTCTTGTATCGTACACGTCATATATTTCAATAGATTCACGGTTCTAGTACGTTATTGTGTGTTCGGTCACGCACGTTCACGGATTCCGCACGTCGAACGTTCGTTACGCAATCGAACGGTGTCAAAACCGGTCCTACAAGTGGTATCTGAGCCAGTTGTGAGTAATTACACTTGAATCAGTTGGTTGTTTCTGCTCCGAAAAGAACTACAGAACGTTTGGCCGGTTAATTTGGACTGAATTTTTGACTGAATGTGTGAAACTGTATACTTACCAATCCTTGAGAATATCAGATCTAGATTTGACCTGAAAGTGATAAAAATGGACTAAAAACTACCTTCCGTTTGAACGTACACTTGGAGTCCGTTTGAAAGATTGTTCTATCGTTTGAAAATCAGCATACCGTTTGAAAAGATTGTTCCTTCGTTTGAAAGTAGTGTTCATCGTTTGAACTTCAACCTATCGTTTGAAATCCATCGTTTGAACTTCAACCTATCGTTTGAAATCCATCGTTTGAACTTCAACCTATCGTTTGAAATCCATCGTTTGAACTTCAACCTATCGTTTGAAATCCTTCGTTTGAACATGAGTCTATCGTTTGAAAGTTATCTCATCGTTTGAACTCTAGTCTACTGTTTGAAACTGGTCCCATCACTTGAACATTGACATCCCGTTTGAAATCTGTCCCACCGTTTGAACCTATAGTGTGAAACAGTTAGACCGTTTGAGGAATCACACCTTCCGTTTGAAAGTGTTGTTTGACCAATTGATTCTGTTGTTTGAAAGTAACCATTTCTTTTGAAAATTATACTGTTCGTTTGAAGGGTATCTTGTTTGAAATGGATAATCAGGATTTTTACAACATGTTTTCGGGAGTTGGTGCGGTACAAAGTCCAGCTAGCATCATGCAAAACGTCAACTTAGAAAACGAACTGGGAACAATGCAAAAGCCTCCCAAGCTAATGAACATAGATGAATATGCGGGATGGTCAAGCAGATTTAAGAACTGGGTTCAGGCTAACCATTTTGAATGCTGGATGAAGATAGAGAGAAAGTATGTTCCACCAGTTGATGGTTTAAATAATAAGAAGAATATTCAAAGTCTGACAGAATCAGAACAGAATGATTTCAAAGCCGAGAAAAAGATGATTAGTATTCTCCAGCAGGCTATCAAAGAAGATATTCTAGTGTTGTTGCAATATGAAGATAATGCTCAATCTATGTGGTTTGCATTGAAGGCGAAGTTTGAAGGTAGTGATTCCATGATCAAGAACAAGAAAGCTCTGTTCAAGAAGGAGTTTGATATTTTTACCAGTATGAAGGGCGAAACTACAAGGCAACTAATTGAAAGATATTGCCATTTGGTACTTGAGATGAATAGATTAAAAATTGAAAAGACAGATGAAGAATGGATTGACAAATTGGCTGATGCGTTGCCTTATGACGAGTGGGGTACATACCTGATGATGCTAAAGAATAATTCAGATTTTGCCAATTACAATCTTAGTTTGTTCATAGAAAAAATTGAAGCTCATGAGTTAGAATTGTTGAAGATCAAAAAGATGAAATCAGCCAATGTTCAACAAGATGTATCGTTGTATTACAAAAACAATCCTACAGTTTCAACCAATCAAAGCCCAAAGATACAAACAGGGTTCATTGCTGATAACACATCAGGTGTTTCTTCAAACATTCCACAATCCGGAAATTCTTCACCATTTATGAACTATGATCCAAATTTCAAAGCTCAAGAGCAGTCTTCACCTCAAAGCTCTACAAGTTCAAATAATCAGGCTTATGTTTCTGGGGTGCATTGCAACATCGCGGTGAATATTAAGAATGGAAATGAAATTACTGAAACAGCCGCAAAACAACACATTGCATTACTTGCTTCCGTTCTAGAGGCTTATGAAGGGTTAGTGGCGGGTAGGATTGGTAATCCTGATATGACTAAAGAGGATTACGACCAGATCGACCCTGAGGAGCTTGAACTGATTGATATAAAATGGGGTATGGCGAGCTTGGTTAGAAGAGCACAACGGTTTATGGAGATCACAGGCAGAAACAGTCTCTCAGGCCCTGATCAGAAGTTAGGGTTCGATAAATCGAAAGTTACGTGTTTCAAGTGTAAACAACGTGGTCATTTCAAGAGAGAATGTCCGAATCGTGAAGTGAACAACCATCAGAATCCATTCACCAAAGACTATTACAAGCAAGCGATTTATCACCGACCAAATCAACAACAAATTGTTCAAAGGCCACAAATTGAGAATAAACCGGAAAAAGCAATGATCGTGAATCAAGACAATGAGAAGGTAGCTGCAGGGTTCAGCTGGGATAAATATATTCCCGGTAGTGATGGACAGGCAATGATGGCTGAAGTTGTTGAAATTGATGAGATAGTGTCTGAACAGGAAACAGTTACTGAAGATGTTTCTGTAGTAGTTAAAGAGGTTTCTACTAAAAAACCAGATAATTTTGAAGAAATAGCTGCTGAAGTTCATCAATCTCAATCTGAGCAGGAAGTATTAGCTAGTTCGTTGAGATCTATCATACCTCCTAAAATTTTTGAATCTTTTGCAGGTTTCTTTGAAGAACCGACGACTGGATTGTGTCCAAGATATGAGGAAAAGAAAGAATTTGTTGAAGAAATGATCGATGTGACAAAGGAAATGACCGAAGACACATTGAAAGAAATTGCTGACAAGGCTCTCATGGCGAAACTGAGAGAGGTAGACTCAGAATCTGAGGAGTCTAAGTCTGTCAGTAGTGAGTCTGTCAAACGAGAGGAATCTGGAGTTCAGGGAAACGAATCAGTCAAACTGTCTGAGTCAGAGTCTGAAAATGTCGGTAAACAGGAAGTAAAAACTGCTCATGAAGCAGAAGTTGTTGAAAAAGTGGATTCAATATCTGAAACACCATGCCAAAAGTGTTTACAACCGTGCATGGAGTGTCTTGAAAAAGACACTAAGTTTCAGGAATTGAAAGAACATGCTGATATGTTAAAATTTGATCTAGGACAAGTCAAAGAAGCATATGATACTTTAGCCAGATCAGTTAAAATGATTAAAGAAGAAAGTGTTGAAAATGATAAAGCCACAAAACTAGCAAAAGCAACACTTTTTGATAAACAAGTAGAAGTTAATTTTCACATTGACACAATTGCATCATTAAAAAAGGAATTGGAATTGACTAAAATTGAAAATGAGCGAATTGTTAAGAAAATGTAAAAATTGTTGAAGATAAACTGAAAAATTTTGAAAATGAAAAATTAAAAATGGAAAAAGAATTTCAAAGTCAAATTAAAATTCTTGAAGATGGGAGAGATGTGTTTAGCAAAAACAACATCGAAAAGCAAAAAATGATCAATTCTCATCTTGAAAAGATTATTCAACTTGAAAAAGAAGGTGAGCAAGCTCGAAAGAAAATCAAAGAGCTTGAAACAAAATTGAAAGGTTTTGTGACTTCTTCAGAGTATTTGAATATTCCATGTCCAAAACCGATCAATTCTGTGCCAATAAGTGACAATGTCACAAATTTTGACAAAGTCAAAATTGAAGATTGCGATGATAAAGCTGATGATGAAAAAGAAAAAGAAAAGAAAAGAAAAATATTTTTAGAATTACAAGAAAATTTTCAAAATACTGTTTTGCAATCTACTGAAACAGGTGAATGTTCTAAGCAAAAACCTGTTAAGAAGAGTGTAGAACAGAAACAAAAAGATAAAAAATTGAAAAATTTTCAAAAAGAAAATAAAAGCTCATCAGTTCGGTCATCCAATCATTATAAAAAATCACAAAAATTTGTAAATGAAAACTCACAAAAAGTTGGTAATAAGTGGTGCAGGTTTGACCACAGTGCTCAAGCGTCAAATCAAGCTTATAGGAGAAATCGTGAGTACTACAAATCAAATCAGTGTTATGATTTGAGTGTTTGGATTGATGGTGGAGATTGGTACGATAACAGGGTGTGTTACAACTGTGGTTTTAGAGGACACATTGCTCTTAACTGCCAAAGTTGGAGGTTTGAGACGAGAAGATGTTTTGAATGCCAAATCAAAGGTCACATTTCCAGAGATTGCCTAATGAGATCAATGGGAAGATCGAGGGCTGAATCTCAGAAAAAGATGAAGAAATCAGTCAAGGTCGAAGAAAAGCCCAAAGCACAGAAAAAACAAGAAGTGAAAGAACCGAAAGTGAAACTCTCACAAGGGCAGAAAGATCGATTGAGAAAGAAAAGGAAGAAGGCGAGAGAGTATCTGGAGAAGATTTTGTCCTCGAGTACAACAAATAAGAGTGCTGATGAATCGCTTCACTCGACAACATAGTCAAGTAAACCGAATTCGTCAGATGCAAATCTGAGGACAAAAGAGGAGATAAAGAAGGTTGAAGTGGTTAGCGATGAATTTGTTTCTTCGGAAACAAAGGAGCTACGTGTTGGTGATGAATCTGACTTGTCAAAGTCAGAAGAGCCACCAGTTGAGCAAAAAGGAGAAAATTTAGTTCCGCAAATGGATGATTTCAACTTTCCACCATTGTGAGCTGAAAATTATAAACAAAAAGTTGATGAAGTTAAAATTTCAAATCAATCTTTTTCTGAAAAGAAAGATTTTGATGTTGAAAAAGCCTTTAACCCCAATGTTCTAAACATTTTTGGAAAAATGGTTGACAAGAAAGTCAAAGGGGTTAAAGAATTTTATGAATCAAAAAGGTATGTTCAAAACACCCAAGGACCGTCAGGCTTGGGTGAATCTCTTTAACTGAAAAACCTGACTTGCCGGAACTCCCAGGTTGGTAGTTGGGGAGTAGGAATCGGCACATTTCTTAAGAAATGTCACTTTGGTGATTTTTCGCCTTACATGTGGAAAATCAGGGACATTAAATTGTACTTGATTTCCTACAAGTGTTTGTGTTGATAGAATCTTGATCTGTTAAATCTTTCAAAATGGTTAAAGGAGAACAAAGTAATGAAGTAATCCCCTAACCAAAAAGTGATTTGTTAATTCAACAAAACTAATTTTCCAGAAAAACCATTTTGATTAAAACAAACTTAAGTGTTTTGAAATCATAATGGGAAAATAGTTTGTTGTCAGGGGGAGTTCTGATTGTTTATGCTGAGTGGATGGAGAATTGAAGCAATTCTCGTCAAGTTGTCACTTTACTTTGTACAGTTTGTTTTCAAATTTTCTCAGAAAATCAAAATTGAAACATATTTTGATTTTAGGGGGAGAAAAATTTTAAAAAAAAATTAGAAAATTTGAAAATGTCAAAAACATTAAAAAATGCAAAAATGAGTTTTGTTGTCAAAAAGAGGAAATGATAGTAGATCAGTTGGACTGTCACAGCATGCTAAAGAAATGTAAAGTCTAAAAGTGATAAACGGTCTCACTAAAGATGTGACGGTAGACTCGGCTAGACTAGTAGATTTGCGATAACGATACAAACCTAAATGAAAAAGCCTAGTTCTAGTGGGAAACATGGTCAAAAGCATAGTACTTAGTTTTGTCCTTCTTGATTGTGTGCCTGCTCAGTAATCGCTGAATGCCAAAAGCATAAAAACTGGTTAAGTTTGTGAACTTTCACTACTTTGCTGAAAAATCACTGTGATTGTGCATTTTATTTTGCAAATATTTAAACTTGTCTTATTTCTTTATTTTGTTTAAGCATCGGACATCCTCTGCGTATACGTGAGTATCGACCTGGATGTTGTTGTCTAAACATTCTGTTTTATTTTCTTTGGTGTTTCGTTTAAGCATTTCGAAAGTTTTTAGATTGAGCTTAAGAGGACAATTATATCGTCAATCAACGTGAATCGTTTAGAACTTAAAACGATTAAAAGCTTAACGGTGCTTGTGATGTGTCTCAAAAACTGATATGATCCTCTTTCGCAAACTCACAAAAATAGTGTTTGTACATATTTCATTTCTGCATTACATTTCTCTTATTACAAAATCCAAAAGGATTTTAGTGTGTTTTAGCCTATTTTTTGAAAAATCCAAAAAGATTTTCGACAACTGATGTTGAAAAGCTGATTTTCAAAATCTCAAAGGCTAAACAAGATGAACAATTGGTTTGGTTAAGATGATGAGAAGTTGGAAGATAATCCTCAAATGTTTAGATGATTCATTAATTTGAATCACAATATTGTGTGTTATATGTTTGAGAATTTTGAGTGAATTCTTTTAGAGTCAAAATTATTTTGTCTTACGAAAGGTTGAGATGTGTAGGTTTCTGATTCTGTTGCTACTGAAAGCCAGGCGTCGATCCCAAAAGCACAGAAGCTTGACGAAAGGGGGAGCCTGAAGAAAGAGACTACCAAGGAGGGAAGCAACTGAAGATGAAGACAGATCCACGGGGATTCTATAAGAGAGAGAGAAAGACAAGTCGCTACGAGTTTAACTACGGATTGACTGCGGCAATATCCAAGGGGGAGTTTGTTGATGCATTAATGTCTATCGCCTCCGTCAATTCAAACCGTAGCTGAAACTGTAGAAATCTAGGATTTTATTGTAATATTTAGATAGAATTAGCAAGGTGGCATTTTGGTAATTAATGAGAAATCTCATTAATTCCAAGGCCTATAAATAGGAGCTTTAGTTGTAAAGTGTAAGGCTTTTGCTCCATTTGGTGATTTAGAGATTCAAATCTAGAGAGAGAAAGTCTAGAGAGAGAAAGTACTCTTCACGTGATTCTTGTATCGTACACGTCATATATTTCAATAGATTCACGGTTCTAGTACGTTATTGTGTGTTCGGTCACGCACGTTCACGGATTCCGCACGTCGAACGTTCGTTACGCAATCGAACGGTGTCAAAACCGGTCCTACATGTTCAAAATAGTAACTCAAAAATCTTGGAAAAAGTAAAAATGCTTTACTTTCAACGTTTTTCACCATGTCATTGAAAATCTCCTGGGAGTAGTTGTAGTCTTTATTATTCAAAATAGCGTAACCCAGGCATTGAATTTTCAATGGTATTTCGTTAAAAGATGTTTTATTCGAAGCACACATCAGAAGTGTGTGAAATAAAAATCTTGGAGCAGAAGGAAAATAACCTTTTTGTAAGGTATCAACCTTTGATTGTTCTGCATACCCCCTGTTTACGAAATCAGTTTTCATCTCGGCTTTCTCAAAAGAGAGTTTACCTTCCTGATCGTTGAGATTAAAGACTTCGGAGATCGACTGTGGGGTTATTTGAACTGCTTTACCCTGTATTGAGGAGTTAATGGCTATGACTTTTCCGTCTTGTTTTTCAAGCGACGCCTTTTTCCAAAACTCTCTCTGGGTTTGCAGATAGATGGGAGCATTTCCTGTCAACAAAGTTTTGTACTTTGATGCAGATAATGTATCAATGATGGTGTCAAAGGTGTGATTATCAGTAGGTTTTGTGAATAAACCCAGATAGTTGTGAGATTGTTTGAATGGTATTTCGATGGGTTCTTCGGCCGTTTGAGCGACCTCTTTGGAAGGTGATGGTGATTTAGATTTTGATTTTGATTTTGTCATTGTTGCGGAGAAGAACGAAGGAGGATTTTGCGAAGAGGGGTTGGAAACTGCTATGAGAAGAGAATTTTGGAATTCAATTCGACAGCGTAAAACCCTGTTTGGGGATTAGGGCAGGGTTTTATTTTAAAAAAAATGATCGCTGATGTGGCAGCGGTTATTAAGATCTGAGGGCTAAAAACTGACCATGTGTCAAACACTGATGAAGTGGATGAAGTATGTGAATCCACTGACGTATCAAGCATCACTGGTTACAACGGTAAAAATTATGGGCAGTGGATGATTTTTACTATCAGTGGATAGCATATCAGTGGATAAGACACTGATTTTGAGCATCAGTGCTTTTCAAGAAAATGAAGGATCAGTGGTTAACTTTCAACAGTGGACAGTGTTTAGAGATCAGACGTTGGAACAAAACAGTGGTTAGGGTAAATGGTACAATTCTGAAGGACAGATGTTTCAGCAACAGTTTTGAAGATTTTCATTCAAGGTTTTGCCACATGTCAATTTTGAAAGACAGTGGTTTAGTACCCCAGACGATGAAAACTTTTTGCTAAGGCAACTCATTTTTGTTTAATATTCAATTAAAACATGAGTACCCTAGTATTTCAAGCACAGTTTGCAATCAATTTTTGATGAAAATTTAGGAACAAGCCTGAGTATGATATGATCATGACATATGTACCATTTCCTATTGACCCATTTATGAGGACACCTATACCACCAAAAATAAGGTATTACATCCTGACAGGAGCTGAAACTATTGCCAACAAAAACAAGCAAGAGTTCCAAATATATTATTTCAAAAAAAAAATGAATAATATATCCTGGTTATTTGAGAAAATCCTTTGAAAAAAAAATGGTTAAAGGATTTTCTGAGAACAGTATCAAAAAGGATCTGGTGTATTTTCAATAGAGGACATAATCATATCATTCTCAAGTTTTAGAAAAATGGTCAGTGGTTTGACAGCAGTGGTAGAATATTTTGACCACTGTTTGGTACCATTTTTTTGTGTCAGTTGATTGCAAACATGAGGACACATGGACACATGAATTTTGAAGATCCTGTTGTAGATCTAATTTCTATGTGATGACTTTTGAAAATTTGTCTAGTCCTTTTGTAAGTTCAATCACTGGGAACACAATTGTCACCTGAACTTCCTTGAACCAATGAACACAAGTAGTTGCTTAATTGACCATTATTACCCTAAAATTTGACTCATAAGTGTTTTTATGCTTATACTCTTTTCCTTTTGACTTCAAAAAGTTTTGAGATAAACACACTTCTGAGTTTTTGGGAATATTAGTCCAAAATCATTTTGCAGTAATGTTTTGAGAGACTTGGTCATGTTTTCACAAGTTTTTCACCTAATCTCACATTACATATGATACGGACTATGTTGACCCCTGTTTTCTTAATGTATTTGAACATAGTTGACTTTGTCCTTTTTAGGAACTCAACCTGTTTTCAACACGTAAGATCTAAATAACTAAAGTTTTAATTTCCCTCTTTTTGTGTTAACAAAACAACAATGCTTTTATGAACATAAGTTTTGTTAATCTGAGGTTTGTACTTTAGTATTTAATGAAAACATCACATATTCCACATCAACAGTTTAAATCAATTTAGAAAATAAAAATAATCTCATGGTTTAACAGATATTGCTTTCAGATCTAGAAACCATGAGTGTCTTGTGCATGAATTTACTTGTTGTGTGAAATTTGTGTGTCATATGACATCTTGGTTGATTTACAGAGTTTTCGAATAACCATTTTGAACATGATTTACACAGTACTCTGTTTTTCAACTAAATACAACCAACCTTAGTATCAATGAATTTTGAGCCGAACGGTTATGTCAAATTGATTGTTAAATCGAATTTGACTGTCCAAGCTCTGATACCAATTGTTAAGATCGGAGGCTCTCATGATAGTGTTTGTTTGTTTAAAATGAATGATCAATGAATATGAAAACATGTTGGGTGCAGCGGAAATGAAAACAAACTTTGTAAACACAATCAAAGGAGGAAATAGTTTGATAAACAATTGCTTCACATAGAGTCAAAAGATTACAAATCAAAGCAAAGGATTACAGTCATGCTTATAAACTATACTCCCCCTCAGCCTGATGCCCCAAGGTTGGTTGCACACAAGATGAAAGGATTAGACATGAGGAGAAGAACTCGCTCAGTCAATCAAATGTAACAGTACAGGGCACTGTTACATTTATAGGCAAACCAAACCACTGAGGTATCTCAGCTGACGTCACCATGAAAACGACGTCTAACAGCCTAACAACCTGTATCTATTGTCCTTACACAAACACTGCTAACCTAACCACTGACTATACATAAAACAAACAATTTACTAAACAGCTGCTCTCCCTTTATGTCAGTGCTTTCCTCAAGGTTGATAAGTCCTTGACTGGGCAGTGCTTTATCATCAGTAGATAGGACCAGCAGTGTTGGATACTTCAGGGTTTTCATCAGCAGTTGAAAGGACAGCAGCAGTTGAATATGAGCAGATAGAGACCATCAGTTGTTATAAATCACTTTCAAGGGGAGAGCAAAGTGTAAACCGCTGCTTATTGTGAATCCACTGTTGTGACCTGGTTTTGACTTTACATTATCTGTTCCTCTGGTAGGGTTCAATCCCAACAAGTTTTAGCTGAGAACAAGAAGTTGGTTGATCGTGAAAAGAAATTAGAGAAGCGTGTTAAAACAGTTGAAGCTGAGAATTCTTCTTTATTGAAAAAGATTGAAGCTGATGAAGCAGAAATTGATGTCATGAAAGTACAAATTGCAGAATTGCTAGAAGAAAAGACACGCAAAGATGAGCAGTACAAATACTTTGAATTGAAGAACAAAGAGTTAGAGGCTATCAAGGCACAGAAAGAACACGAGATGTACATGATAAACAAAGTGTTAGAGAGTATGCTTGGAAAGTCTGTTGAACAGAAATTTGATGAAATAAAGATTGAGGAGGTTAGAGCTCAACGTCAAGCTGAAATTGAGCCTCATATGAAAGATAAGGGTAAAGGTCTTGAAGATGTTACTGAGAGAGCAATTGTTCTGTCTTCTATTGAGAATCCTCATCCATTATCTGTTGTTTCCCGTATTTTTGAAGAGGACGTGTTAATTAATGATCTTATTGAGGATGTTGAAGAAGAAGTCGAGGAAGATGATGATGAAGAGGATGATGATGAAGAGAAAACAGATGATGTTGATGATGTATTCTCTGCGAGTAGTCATAGTGATGATGGAGATAATGATGATCAGGGGGCTTCTGGTATTAAAGTTACTGAAACGTCAAATGAAGAAAAAGTCGATGATAATCTGCATGATGATATGAATGAAGAGCCTGAGGATGCTACAGGTGAGGGGGAGCACGTGGATGATCAGAATGTTGATAAAAGTGAAAGATTGATACTGCGTCTTGAGCCTGAAATTGAGGAAGGAGAATTCAAGCATACGTATACAATGGCCGATATTAAAGAAATGACACATATTGTTGATCCAAATTTCAAGTTTGATTTTGAAGAGGAATTAAATCAGTTCGATATCAACCCACAACTTGAATATGAGTACAAGTATGTTGATGAAGCTGATAACTATGATAGGGTTGAGGTTGAAGATTGCAGTGATGAAGAGAATGTGAATGTAGATACTTCAGACTTTCCAACTCTGGTTGAGTTCTTCAGTCAAGAGAACATAGATGAACTGAGAAGAAAAGTTGCTAAAATTTTGAAAGATAAGAACTTTGATGGTACTACGAAAGATCCACAGCACGAAGAACGCAAGAAGTGGTTCAGGAAGAGTAATGAAAGAAAGTTCAAACGTCCTTTGAAGTTTTACAAGAGAGATAGAGATGTTTCGCTTGGTGATATCATCAGCTGGGGATTCTTACCACAGGTGAATGCTTATGCAATTAGAAGAGAATATGGCGTGCAATACTTTGAACGTCTTTATGATATCATGTCATTGCCCTGGTGGGATGTGAAAGAGCTTGCCAAAGTCAGAACTTTGGATTATCCGATTAGAAAGAATGATGTGCCTATGTGGGGTTTGATAAAGTATGAATCGTTGAAAAACTTCATGCACTGGAAGCCTCATTACCCGAAGAAAGTTAAGAGGGTAGATCCAGTGACAGGAGTTGAAGAGAAAATTTTACATGTGAAGAAGCCTAGAGTGCTCAAGAATATCCCTGTGCCGAAAATGGAACAAGAGGTTTATAAAGGTTTTATATGTTAGGTTTACAGCTGTATGTCGACTGAAGCTGTAATCACTTGCAGGGCTGAAAATGAAGTTAGAGAAATCTTTGTGTATGATCCTCTGTGGCTGGTGAACTGTTCTGCGAAAGACATAGAATGTTTGTGAACAAGATATGGTTTAAAGCTGAAGATAGAGAACAAGCGATGCAATTCCAAAAAGTTGTATCCATTTGCTTTCAAAAGGGTATCAATGCTGACAACAAATGGAATTCTAAGTGGCGAAAGATTGAAGAAGAAGAGAAGTTAAAGGCTGAGAAAGAACGGAAGGCTCGTGAAGATAAAGATAACATGCTGAGGCATACAGTGATTCAAAGAATGGCCGCTGAAGAAAAGAAGAGAGTTGATGAGAACGAGAAGCTTAGGAAGCAGTTGCTGAGAAAGCCTAAGTAGAGGGAAGAGAAATTCAAGTCGCTGTGAAGAAAGAGCTGAAGACCAGCCTAAAGACTCCGGCAATATCCAAGGGGGAGTTTGTTGGTGCATAATGTCTATAGCCTACGTCTTAAGTCTAGGTCATGTTTGTATAGGGTTTACAGGGGTCTAAAGTGTAATTTTATGAATTTTGATGTAATTCCGCTTGAAATGACACTTGGTCATTTCAAGCGAAATCAGAAGTTGTAATTCCGCTTGAAATGACATGTGTCGTTTCAAGCGAAATCATTTGCCTATATATAGGCTAGTCTTGTTTCTCATTTGGCACGGAATCACAAGTTGTATACCGAACTGCTGCCGGATTTTCTAGTGAAATATTAATGAGAAACATGTGTTAAAGTGATATACTCTGTTTTCTACTCAATTTCTTACTGATTCTAAGCTGTTTGTTTGATTCCGCCTTTCAAACAGTGTGTATTGCTTCTGATTGACTCACTTGGTCGGTAAAACGATCCTACAAACAACCACCGATCCCTATGTAGAAGTGGGAGAGTATAGCTATGGACTTCATAACAAAACTTCCGCACACGTCATCAGGTCACAACAGCATTTGGGTTGTGGTTGACCGTTTGACTAAATCAGCTCACTTCTTGCCAATACGAGAAGACTACAAGGTAAAACGATTATCCCGAATATACACCAACGAGATCATTTGTAATCATGGGATGCCTCGCTACATCATCTCTGATTGTGATGCTCGGTTTACCTCACGACTTTGGGAAACGTTTCAAACGGCACTCGGTACATCACTCAATCTAAGTACCGTTTTCCACCCTCAAACCGACGGTCAGACTGAAAGAACGATCTGTACTCTTGAAGACATGCTACGTTCGTGTGTCATAGACTTTGGTGGTATTTGGGATAAATACCTGCCGTTAGTCGAATTCTCGTATAACAACAGCTACCATTCCAGCATTCAAATGGCACCATTCGAGGCTTTATACGGAAGAAAATGTCGATTGCCTATTGTGTGGCACGAGATCGGTCACTCGCAATTAACCGGTCCTGAGCTATTACAAGAAATGACAGACAAAATTTTCCAAATCCGAGACAACCTGGTAAAGGCTCGGAATCGACAGAAAATTTATGCCGATAGACGATGCAAGCCCCTTGAATTTGACGTCGGTGACTACGTACTCCTAAAGGTATCACCTTGGAAGGGTGTGGTCCGATTCGGCAAGAAAGGAAAGCTCGCGCCTTGATATGTTGGACCGTTTAAGATTCTGGAAAGGATCGGAAAAGTCGCCTACAGACTCGAACTACCGGAGGAACTTAGTAACGTCCACCCGACTTTCCACGTGTCAAACCTCCGAAAGTGCCTGGCTGACCACGACTTACATGTTCCACTCGATGACCTTCAGGTGAACGAAACATTACACTTCATGGAAAAGCCTGTCGAAATCATGGACCGCCAAACCAAGCAACTCAGACGCTCTCGCATTCCTATTGTGAAAGTTTGATGGGAACGCAAACGAGGAGCAGAGTTCACTTGGGAACTCGAAAGCGACGTGAAGGCGAAGTACCCGCAGTTATTTAAGGAGAAAGTCTAGAAAGAGAAATTCTCCAAAGTGATTCACGGTGTTGTACAACTTTCGGCCTAATTTCGAGACGAAATTCCCTAAACAAGGGGAGGCTGTAACACCCCGTGTTTTCGATAAGTCAAAGTCAAGGTCAAAGTGAACGACCGATTTCGCGCGACTTGACTTGTAGTAGATCTCTTTTGTATGTTTATTTTAGTTGTATTATGTGGAGTAAGTGCCAATAATTACAATAATCGACGTATGTTGCTCGCAATCTAATCGACTTATGACTGTGAATTATAGGAAGTAACAATGCGATAAAGTTAACTAAACGATAATCAAACTATGCTAATCAAATCGACATTGTATCGCAACTCAAACTACGCATATTAGTTATTGTTATACGTGTGTGTGCCTTATGTGTTACTTGTGCATGTTCATGTATGTTATGTGTGGTGATCAATCGAAACACAATCGAACTCAAAATACAATCGAACTCAATCGACATCGAACTCGAATCCCAATCGAACTATGATAATTAGTGGAGAAGGGATAGTGCGAGATATGAGTGGTTGGGATTAAAAGTAATTTGAATAGGAAACTCCATCGCATACGCATCGCTCGCAATCGAAATCGAATCAGCAAAAATCGTCGCGTCGAACACACGAACCAAGTGCCATCCGGCCGGATAGCCATCCGACCGGGCTGCCACTTGGTCATGGTGTCAAGATGCCATCTGACCGAGATGACATCTGACCGGATAGTCATCCGGGCGGGGTGCCATCCGACCGACCCACACTTTCCCCTTTTGGAATCCTATAAATACCCATGTCACTCTCAAACTTTCTACTTTTGGAAACTCTCTGACAGACCAGCTCGTGTTCCTCACCTTTTCTTCGATTTCTCTCGATTCCGGTAAGATCTCGCCCTAAATCCTGTACTTTCTTGATCTACACGCACTCCTACACCTTTCTATCTTTTGTATCTTAACTTTTAACCGTGAAGTCACTAGATTTGAGGTGTTCTAGGATGACGTCATCATGAGTTCTTGAAGAACTTCATGTTTTAGCCTCAATCCACCAAGAACAACTTAGATCTAACCCATTTCCACACAAATAAACAAAGATCTCACACAGATCTAAACACATTCACGGTGAAAAAGGATTGAAAGATGGTTTCTAACTTTCTTTCAACTCTTTTACACTCAATGCACTCAAAACCGATAGAATCGGGTCTTGTTTTAGTCTCCTGCTTATTCTTAGTGTTGTGTTAGCTCAAGATCTGGATTCTACTCACGAGACCACAGATTTCGGGTTAAACAAGAACAACCATCTTGAACCGGTTAACTGGCCGAACTAGGGTGATTCCTGGTCGATCAGGTCATTGGGGTCCAGATGGGATTCTGTTGGTTAACACAATGTCAAAACGTCTCGATAAAACTACAAACAAACAAAACGACCAAGTGTAAGACAGACGAAGCAACCGAGGCGGAGTGCTATCCAACCGGACTACTGTCCGAGCGGATAAGCCACCCGAACGGATTGCCATCCGAACGGATCACACCTTGGGTCCCACACTTAATCAACTATATCTGAAGTTTGAGTATTGAATGAATTGCCGTCCGACCAGACTACCATCCGACCGGATTACTCTTCGGATCATGAGATACTAGGAGTTTAAAGACTTAAACAATTTTCAACATGTTCATTAATAGGGTTGCCACCCGGTCGAATGGACATCCGACCGAGTGACACTCCGGCTGTGAATTTGTTCCCAGTAAGTAACCCGATCACTAGAGTCGCCGTCTGACCGGATTACCGTCTGAACGGATTGCCATCCGCACAACTGACCGTCCGATCGACCGACTTGAAGGATAGAGGTACTTCAATGTTTTCAAAATGCTACAACGAAAACTTCAAAGGACAAGCCATCATACACAAACACATCAAAGGAAGAAACAATCCACTCGAATAGTCATCCGACCGGACAACCTGTCCGACCGGATGACCATCCGAACGGATTGTCATCCGCACGAATAAGCGGTCTGTTCGGATTACCATCCGACCGAACTGTTGTCCGAGCCACTGACATGTTACATCATTTTACGCGCCACTTATCCTTATGCTATCAAACCATTCAGGCTACCCTACTCGCTAAGCGCTCCCTTCAATCCATTCATCGCTGTGAGTATACTCGATCCCTTTTTGCTTTATGCACTTTTGGGTGTTACATACGTTACGAATATTCAAATCACAACAAAACACTACCCAATACTATTTGAACGCTAACCGTTAATGCATGCTATACGTGGCTCATGAATGTTTGTTTGTTATGTTTGCACATGGAATGTTGTCTACCTGCCTTAGCAATGATAGTACTATAGTTTGGACTCAGCACCTGTTCGCAGGGGTTGTTAAGGACAATTACTTGCATGGATTACGGTGGTAATCATGTATTGCGAACTGCCACAGGCAGTCAACCCGCAGTTATTGGTATCGATGGGTCTATGTCGATAACTAACGTGCTTCATTTCACTATGTGTACGTGCTGGTTATGCTTAAACGAATTCGAACTCTGTATGCTATTATCAAACTTGTATGCTCACCTTTACATTATATGTATTGACTTTATTTTAACGTATATGACAAGTGCTTAGGATGCACATCTGGTAGGAAATCAAAGCTAGAATAAGGCTCTAGAGGCCAACAAATAGTTGTCTGTACAAATTCAATTAAGGGTCTCTAGAAGCAGATAAACAATTGCTCTATTTAAATCTGAGTTGTCGGAATAGACTATTTGCCTAGATTTTGTCTGTAATAATTTTTTTACCTTTTGAGACATGGTATGGGACATGTTATTTTAAATTGATTGGTAATGATAATTGTTATGGAAACTTCTGGACAATCTGTTTTGCTCAGTGCCATGCCCCGATGTTTTCGCCATCGGTTGGGGTGTGACAGCAGGGATACAGTCCTAAGTAGCCGGGTTAAAGTATTAATAGTAGCTTATATATGAGGGGATCAAAGAGTTTGGACCCCCGCCATCCAATACCGATGGGTATTGAATGAGGTCCTACTAAATTTAACCCAGGTCCTTGCAGGATCTATACACTGAACAAGGCAAGACTCTTACCAAACTGTTCCCTTAACCCCCCGACCAGGTAGCCAACATACCACCATATACATCGTGGAGATATGAATGGTGAAAATCTTTTATTTTATATAGACAGTAAAATAATGCCAAGACACCACGGACAAACGATAAGGAAGAATCACCTTCAACATAAGAAACTAGTTATTAAAGTCATTAATACATAACCAAGTAAAAAGTGCAAAAAGATTAAAAATAAAAAGTATTACACTAGACACTTGTCTTCACCAAGTGATGTAAGAGACTTAGGCTAACATGGCCTTTGATTGTCAAGAACTCTTACGATCAATCTTGGATCACGAGATGACTCACACACTCTATGATGGACAATGGATGATGATGGTGGATGATGGTGTTATGGTGGTGGTGGGTGGTGGATGAAGTGTGAGAGAGGTGGTGTGCCAAGGGATGGTTTGCAAATGAGCCAAGTACCCCTATTTATAGCCTGAACAGTAGCTCGGGCACGGCCCCGTGTCCAGTGGGCACGGCCCCGTGTCCATCCTCTTCTCTGTCTTCATTAATTGCAGTTTGTCTGCATTAGTTGACCACGCCCCCGTGTCCGCTGGGCACGCCCCCGTGTGCAGAAGCATATCTGTACTATCAAGATTTTCCTGGATTCTGCGAATCTTATAGTTGACCACGGCCCCGTGTCCACTGAGCACGGCCCCGTGGTGGGCGATAGAAGCTTCTATAGCTTTGTCTTTTATGCTGGCACTTGGGCACGCCCCCGTGTTCACTGAGCACAGGGCGTGTTCAGCCTTCTGTTCTCTTGTTTTTCTTGGCAAGATGCTTTCGGGGAGGTCGGGCATGCCACGTTAGTTCCTTTTCTTGTATTTATGTTAGATTTAGCTGCCTTTTTACTTCTTTTGTTAATTTGAGCTCATTTAATTCTGAAAATACAAAAGGAAGACAAAAACACACGTTTTCCAACATTAGTACTAAAAAAGGGTTAGTTTTATGCCACAATTGATGTAATTTGTATGTTGCATTTTGCACACATCAAACACTAGTAGATTTGTAAACTGAGTAAACAAATCCTGGCCAATGTTTACATCATCAAATCGTAAAATACACTAGTGTAATTTCATTATCAAATCCTAGCCATTGATTTACACTTGTGTATTGATAATCAAGGGCTAGGATTAGTTCACACAGTTCATTACCAAGTGGATTTGTGAACTGAGTGAACAAATCCTGGCAATTTATTTACATCATGAAATCGTAAAATACACTAGTGTATTTTCATCATCAGATCCTTGCCGTTGATTTACACTTGTGTATTGATAATCAATAGCTAGGATTAGTTCGCACAGTTCACTATCAAGAGGGTTGTTCACAAATGAACCTAATGCTACATATATATATGGAAAGGGTAAAATGAGAAACACCTTAAGTTGTGAGAACCATTAGAACTAGACCTTTAAAAAAATTCGCAATTTATTTTTTTAAAAAAGCACCATTTTCAATGAAAAAATAAAAACTAAATAAAATGTTTCATGCAAATATTTACATCTGGTGTAAAAAAATTATTAATGATGTAATCGCCGTAAAAAAAATTTACATTAGGCGTAACTACCAACTCGGCAATCTTTTTTGTTTTTTACATATGTTTTTAGGGGTAACTTTGTAGAATGGTAACCAAGTTTTAAAAGTGTTCCAATTAAGTCACTCAAGTTTCAAAAGTGTTTCAATCAGGTCAATCAACATTCATTTTTCATTAAAATTAAGGGTTTTCATCCATTTCATAGGTAACCGTGGTGATGAAGTGTTTTGCTTCTTTTTCCCTTTTATTTGATCCTAACGTCGAGTGATGACGTGGATTTTATCTTTTTTTTTATTTTTAACGTAATTAAAGTGTTTTTATTTTTAATAAATAATATTTCATATATTAAAATAATCCGACCCCAGCATCTTATGCTACATTGTTTTCTTGACACATGAAAAAAAGAACATGCCTCGATTTGAATGTTAACTTATCCAATTTGGACAAAAACGATACGAGTGACCTAATTAGAATACTTTTAAAACTTGGTTACTATTACGTGACAACATTTTCATCTACGTTTGTGTAAAAAATTGTCACACCCCCAAAATCCACCATGCGGAGCGTCACCGCTTGGAGGCGTGACGTGACCAGGATCGAGCCACCAATCATATTGAACATCATAATTAAGTAAATAAAACCAACCACAATACAATTGGTAACTAAGATAAGTAACCGACTTTAGGTTAGCAGCGGAAGCATAAAACATAAGTCCAAAACATAAGTACATAGTTCATGAGTTTAACGACCAATCATAAGTTCCATAAGTTCATAAAGTTTATTTATTAGGCACGGAACATAACAGTCCCTATTCCACAACGACCTCCTCCTCGCGCAAGCTCCATAAGTACCTAACGACCTGCAAGGCATGTAACAACAAATCAACAACAAAGTTGAGCGAGTTCACAGTTGGTTGTTCAGTTAATGAGTTCGTATCAGAAATCGTAAGTTCGTTTCATAACCATGTATTACCCATTATCCTTGATTCCCAAACCTTTACGATATTTAGTGGGGGCTTCCCATTATGTATGTTACTAGACTAGGCGTATCCATAAGTGTCCTTCCCAATCCGAGGACGGTGTTAAGTATGAGTGTACGTAGGTTTTACGTACGTGCCCTTCTCAATCCGAGGACAGTAGTAAGTATGAGTGTACGTAGGTTTTACGTACGTGCCTTTCTCAATCCGAGGACAATAGTAAGTATGAATGTACGTAGGTTTTACGTACGTGCCCTTCTCAATCCGAGGACAGTAGTAAGTGTGAGTGTACGTAGGTTTTACGTACGTGCCGTTCTCAATCCGAGGACAGTAGTAGGTAGTCTAGTAGTGTTGATAATATAAATAGTTATTCAATCTCATTCCCAACCACCGGGAATCCCATGCCTTAGTAAGGGTGTGAACTCACCTCGGTTGCTCGGTTTGACTCTCAAAAATAGCTAACAGTCATGGTCGGTCAATCACGTCCTAGTATGATTTACCAGTTAGTCATTTAGTGGTTTTCAAATAGAGCACAAAGTTCCTACACGTATCTATCACATAACATGCATCACTTTAACGGTTTATGCCCATATAAGTTTCCCACCCATTCCCCACTCATAAACAAACATACGATATTGCACATAACACATATAACATGTTAGATCATTTACAGATAGCATACTCGACATTTAGACACGCAAATTACAACTTATGTCATTTCAGCATTAATATTCAAAACCGGGCTGTTTTCGGACATTTTAATAAAATAGTTAACTTATTCCAAAAATTCCCAATTTTTTACAGAATGTCTTAAACGTCCCAAGTTTAATGTGTAAAAATATCGGGGTCAGGTTCATTACCAATATTTTATAAAAATTCATTTTCCGGACTGAACTCAGATTTATATTTTTCTCACTACAGTCCACGGGATAATTTATTTAAAATTCATCGAGCATCCGATTTACGAAATTCCAGTGAGGTAATTACAAATACATCGGTGGTCATCTGCAGTACAAGTTTCATGATCCAACTCTACACCGAACCCAAGTTATGACAGAAAACAAAACACATATTTTCAGCAGAAAAATGCAGCTCTAGCTGCTGTTACGAAATGATGCTTTAAAATAGTAAACGAAGTCCAAAAATTACGATTCTGGTGCCATTAGAACCGTATTTCATAATAACACGTTTTAGACTCAAAATATCTGTTTTTCGTAGAGTTTATGACCTGTTTACAGCCAACTGAAGTTGGCTGTAAAACTTGGACAGATTCTGTTTTCATTCTTTAATCTTCTAAGACGCGTTCGATTGATTCCGTTAGCATGATTAGTGATCGTAACAACATCAAACATCAATATTAACCAGCAACACATCAGATAATCAACCAAGAATCATAACAAAACAAGATCTAAGAGTTTTACACTAATATTTGCTCATTAACCACCATGTTCATCATTTTTAGTAGACTTTAAACTTTGATCTTATATGTTCATGACTTTTATCCGACAAATCTCTTATTAACCACTTTAGACAAGATCAAGAAGGTGTTTAGAAGCACTTACAACTAGCACAAGGCTAGGGAAGAAACTAGACGAAAAATGGGTGGTTAATAGCGTCGTAGAGAGGTCCTTGCGATTCTGTATGCACCGAGTCTCCTTATGTGAACTCTAGCACTTTGGATTGTATGTAAAATGGCAAGATTGAAACTTGAAAATGGTTGGATGTTGGCTATGGTGTTCAGCCGAGAGTAGCCAAGAGGGGAAGAAAGAAATGAAATTTTTGAGTGGTGATTGGAAGTAGTTATCCACTAAGCATCTTTATAATCCATTATCCATCAATATCCAATAAGTAATGTGCTACCCACATACCCAACATAACCCCATAAAATAAGAAAAGAAATCGTGGGGGGTGGTGTCCCCATGCAACCGATCGGTTATGGGGGGGGGGGGGGTGAGTCTTTAGTTGGATTTGAACTAGTAGTTAAGTATCTAGTTAGTTAGTTAGTTAGTTAGTTAAGTAACTAAATTAGTGTATTAGTGTGTTGTAATTTATAACGGGTGTTAGGGTATTCGAGGACCCTAACTGGCTCAGAAAAAGGAAAACAATGTCAATGTCAATATTTTTATGTTCCGGGTAAAGTCCGGTTGTTCGGTTGGATATTAATCCGTTAAAGTGCTAAATTAATTCGTAAGGCGTCCTATTTATATATTTTTGTAACGTTTTTACTTTCTAACACTTAGGAAAATATAACGGACTATTTAATGACTTTTCTGTACATTACTAGTGTATTAACAAATACGTGTAGGCATAACACAGATATCAGAAAGCAGTTAAGTAATTCCACACAGTCGTCAAGCACATTAATTATTATTAACAAACTGTACGGTTACATGTAAATTTGAGGGTTGTCACATTCTCCCCTTGTTAAGAGAATTTCGTCCCGAAATTTAGCGCGTGGTTACTGAGGAAGCTAGTTAAGTTGCGTTGTTTTCCTGATTTTCCTGGGGTGTCACATCATCCCCCCGTTGATTTGGAATTCCGTCCCGAAATTCTGCAGTAGCTTCATCCTCAGTAGTGGTTGCATTTTTCTTAAACAGCTGGGGATACTTGAGTTTCATTTGGTCTTCTCGTTCCCAGGTATACTCTGGGCCACGACGAGCATTCCAACGAACTCGGACCAGAGGTATCCTGGTACGCTTGAGGATCTTAACATCTCGATCCGTAATCTCTACTTGTTCCTTGACGAATCGCAGCTGGTGGTCGATTGTGAGTTCCTTGAGAGGAACTATGAGGGTCTCATCTGACAGACACTTCTTCAGATTCGACACATGGAAAACATTGTGAACTCCGCTGAGTTCTTCGGGTAGATTCAACCTGTAGGCGACTTTGCCAATTTTCTTGGTGACTTCGAATGGTCTGACATAACGCGGATTGAGTTTGCCTCGTTTGCCAAAACGGACTACACCTTTCCAAGGTGAGACTTTGAGTAGCACTTGATCCCCAACCTGGAGCTCGAGTGGTTTTCTTCCCTTATCAGCATAGCTTTTCTGACGGTCATGAGCTGCCGCCATTCGCTGTCGTATCTGAGCAATTATCTCGGTGGTATCTACCACAAGTTCTGGGCCAGTGATTTGGCTGCCACCAACTTCTGCCCAACAGAGAGGTGATCGGCATTTGCGTCCGTACAATGCCTCAAACGGAGCAGCCTAGATGCTGGTGTGGTAGCTGTTATTATATGAGAATTCCACTAGCGGGAGGTGCTTTTCCCAGCCATTACCAAAATCGATTACACATGCCCTAAGCATGTCTTCAAGGGTTTGGATGGTGCGTTCAGATTGCCCATCCGTCTGTGGGTGATAAGCGGTGCTCATATCTAATCGTGAGCCAAAAGACTTGTGCATTGCTTGCCACAGTTCAGAAGTAAAACGCGCGTCACGATCAGAAATGATAGAGGTTGGCACTCCGTGCCTTGACACTACTTCCTTTAGATAAATGTCTGCAAGAGTAGAAAACTTATCCGTTTCTTTGATAGCCAGAAAATGTGCAGACTTGGTCAGTCGATCTACGATCACCCAAATGGTATCGTTTCCGCGTTGAGATCTGGGCAGACTAGTAAGGAAATCAATGGAAATTTGCTCCCATTTCCATTTCGGGATCTCCGGTTGTTGAAGTAGGCCTGATGGTTTCTGATATTCAGTCTTGACTCTCGCACAAGTCAAGCACTTACTGACGTAGGTTGCTATGTGGGCTTTCATGCCAGGCCACCAGTATATAGTCTTTAGGTCGTGGTACATCTTATCCGAACCAGGATGTACTGAATAACGAGACTTATGTGCTTCATCCATCACAAGCTCGCGTAGGTCTCCATACAGTGGAACCCAGATGCGTCCGTTAAAATAGTAGGCGCCGTCTTCCTTTTGCTCTAGTCGCTGCCTCGATCCTCGCAAGGACTCGGCCTTGATGTTCTCTGCTTTCAATGCTTCGACCTGAGCATCACGAATCTGAGCGGGAAGGTTGGATTGGATGGTAAGCTGTAAAGCACGTACACGCTTAGGTAGAGTATCCTTTCGACTGAGGGCGTCGGCCACAACATTGGCCTTGCCCGGATGATATTTGATTGCGCATTCATAATCGTTCAAGAGCTCAACCCATCGGCGTTGACGCATGTTTAACTCCTTTTGCTTGAAGATATGCTCGAGACTCCTGTGATCGGTGTAAATGGTGCACTTGGTACCGTACAGGTAATGTCTCCATATCTTAAGTGCGAAAACAACTGCTCCCAGCTCCAGATCGTGAGTAGTGTAATTCCTTTCATGAACTTTGAGTTGGCGTGATGCGTAGGCAATGACCTTGTCACGTTGCATCAATACGCAACCAAGTCCTTGGATGGAAGCGTCGCAGTAAACCACAAAATCATTTGTGCCTTCAGGCAATGAGAGGATAGGCGCGCTACAAAGTCTATCCTTCAAGTGCTGAAATGCGAACTCCTGTGCATTACCCCAACGATAGGTGACACCCTTCTGAGTCAGTGAAGTGAGAGGTTGCGCAATCTTTGAGAAATCCTTTAATAAATCTTCTGTAATATCCCGCCAAACCCAAGAATTGGCGGATTTCTGTTGGTGTACGGGGTGCAGGCCAGTTCTTGATCGAGTCAACCTTAGATGGATCCACATGGATTTCATCCTTGTTTACCACATGGCCTAGAAAGTGGACTTCGCGAAGCCAGAAGTCACATTTCGAAAACTTGGCATACAACTGCTCTTTTCGAAGAAGTTCCAGCATAAGTCGTAGATGCTGCTCGTGTTCCTCCTGACTCTTCGAATAGATCAGGATATCGTCGATGAATACAATGATAAACTTATCCAGGTAAGGCTTGCACACTCGGTTCATGAGATCCATGAAGACCGCTGGTGCATTCGTCAATCCGAAAGGCATAACCAGAAACTCGTAATGGCCGTAACGAGTTCTGAATGCTGTTTTGGAGACGTCCTCATCTCGGACTCTCAGCTGATGGTATCCCGATCTCAAATCAATCTTAGAGTAATAGCTTGACCCTTGCAACTGGTCGAACAAATCGTCAATACGTGGAAGAGGATATCGATTCTTCACGGTCACCTTGTTGAGTTCGCGATAGTCAATACACATTCTGAAAGTACCGTCTTTCTTTTTCACAAACAAGACTGGAGCTCCCCAGGGCTAAGAGCTAGGACGTATAAAACCCTTTTCCAAGAGTTCTTGTAGTTGTGTAGACAAGTCTTCGAGTTCTGATGGAGCTAGACGATATGGTGCTCGAGCTATTGGTGCTGCTCCAGGAGCTAGCTCGATTTGAAACTCAACTTGGCGATGAGGCGGAAGACCAGGAAATTCCTCAGGAAATACCTCAGGAAAGTCGCGCACAATAGGAATGTCCTCAATTCTCTTCTCTTCCGTTAATGTGTCAGTAACGAGTGCTAAAATGGCAGTGTGGCCCTTTCGCAAACACTTCTGGGCCTTAAGACAAGAGATGATGCCTTCGACAGCGCCACTCTTGTCACCACGAATCACGAGAGGGTCTTCACCAGAACAAGGAATGCGGATGATTTTCTCCTTGCAAACAATCTCCGCTTGATGATGAGATAGCCAATCCATCCCAATAATGACGTCGAAACTACCAAGTGTGATAGGAATAAGATCGATAGAGAAAGTCTGACCAGCTAAGATGAGGTTACAACCTTTAATTACGTGCGTGGCCTCGAGACTTTTACCGTTTGCTAGCTCTACTGTGTGTTTGGGGATCAATAGTGTTGGAGTGCGCTTAAGCATTTGACTAACTTTTAGAGACACATAACTGGTATCGGCACCCGAATCAAATAAAACAGTAACATAAAAGTCGTCGAGAAGGAACTTACCCATCACTACGTTAGGATCATTCCTTGCGTCACCCTGACCAATCACGAACACTCGACCCCTGGCACCGTTGCCATCATTGTTTCCTCCATTGTTGCCCCCATTATTGTTCCCGTTTCCTTGGTTGTGATTCTGATTCTGATTTAACTGAAGGCAGTGTCTCTTGAAGTGATCTTCAGCACCACACTGAAAGCATCCCTTGTTGCCCTGTTGCTGTTGCAGATTCTGCGGTGCTTGCTGTTGCTGCTGACGATTTTGATTCGTAGGCCGTGGGCTCCTGCAATCCTTGGCTTCATGACCCATCTTGAGACACCTCTGACAGCGTCCCTTGTTGCATTGACCACTGTGGTGTCTGTTGCATTTGCTGCACTTTGGGTGGTTTCCTCGATATCCACCCTACCCTTGACTACCAGAAGAGTGCTGACCAGGGCTCCTATAGTCCTCAGTCCTTCGTTGCTGAAACTGAGACTGAACAGAGGTAGAGCCTTTGCCCGGATTTCCATCCCATTTTTGCTTGTGATCATTGGGGGTATCAGTAGTAGCAGTACCAATACGCTTGGGTAATCTGTTTTGTTCCACTGCATGGTCGGTGAGACGGTGAGCCAACTTGATGATTTGTTGAATGGTACCCAGGTTAGCCGAAGTCACGTGACTCTGAATCTCGGGTACAAGGCCCTTGAGGTAAAGCTCAATACGTTTGATGGGAGGGTCCACCATAGTAGGGCATAGGATGGCCAGTTCATTCGACCTCTTAGTATACGCCTCAATCTCAGACCCCGTCATCTTCAGATTGAAAAATTCCACCTCTAGCTTGTGGATGTCATCCCGACTACAGTACTCATCCTTGATCAGCTCTTTGAAGTCATTCCATGGGGTGGCATTAGCAGCAACCAACCCCAGCAGCTGAACCTGAGCGTTCCACCACGTGAGCGCTACCCCTTCAAGAGTACCAGTAGCATACTTCACCCTAAGATCCTCAGGGAATTCACATATTTCGAAGACCGACTCGAGCTTCTCGAACCAGTGGAGGAGTCCGACGGCTCCTTCAGTGCCACTGAAGGTACTAGGACGACAGTCCATAAAAGTCTTGAACGTGCACACAGGCGGCTGGGTAAGCTGGCCTCCTGCTTGAGCGGCTGCAAGTGCCGCAGTAACTTGTTCTTTGATCAAAGCCGCCAGCTGGGCTTGTGTGAGGCTGATACGTCCACTCATGATCTTCACCATACGGAGAACACAAGTGAGAAGTGCGTCGATCGTTACGCAAGTGTGGAATGATAGAAGAGAGTGATCACATAAAGTTTTCAAGCAGTAGATACTATGTTATCTAAGCATATCATAAGCAATGTTCTATATAACTAACAAGTAGGTAATATAAACATGAATCGTATCACCTATAGTGTCGAGTCTTGCACGTGGAGCGAAGCGTCGTTGTGGATCGTTGAGCACTGTACAGGTTATAGTCTGGTTTTATCAAAAAGCTTTTCCCTTTTTAAAACCAAGTTCACTATAACTAATGGCTCTGATACCAATCTGTCACACCCCCAAAATCCACCATGCGGAGCGTCACCGCTTGGAGGCGTGACGTGACCAGGATCGAGCCACCAATCATATTGAACATCATAATTAAGTAAATAAAACCAACCACAATACAATTGGTGACTAAGATAAGTAACCGACTTTAGGTTAGCAGCGGAAGCATAAAACATAAGTCCAAAACATAAGTACATAGTTCATGAGTTTAACGACCAATCATAAGTTCCATAAGTTCATAAAGTTTATTTATTAGGCACGGAACATAACAGTCCCTATTCCACAACGACCTCCTCCTCGCGCAAGCTCCATAAGTACCTAACGACCTGCAAGGCATGTAACAACAAATCAACAACAAAGTTGAGCGAGTTCACAGTTGGTTGTTCAGTTAATGAGTTCGTATCAGAAATCGTAAGTTCGTTTCATAACCATGTATTACCCATTATCCTTGATTCCCAAACCTTTACGATATTTAGTGGGGGCTTCCCATTATGTATGTTACTAGACTAGGCGTATCCATAAGTGTCCTTCCCAATCCGAGGACGGTGTTAAGTATGAGTGTACGTAGGTTTTACGTACGTGCCCTTCTCAATCCGAGGACAGTAGTAAGTATGAGTGTACGTAGGTTTTACGTGCGTGCCCTTCTCAATCCGAGGACAGTAGTAAGTATGAATGTACGTTGGTTTTATGTACGTGCCCTTCTCAATCCGAGGACAGTAGTAAGTGCGAGTGTACGTAATCCCATTCCCAACCACCGGGAATCCCATGCCTTAGTATGGGTGTGAACTCACCTCAGTTGCTCGGTTTAACTCTCAAAAATAGCTAACAGTCATGGTCAGTCAATCACGTCCAAGTATGATTTACCAGTTAGTCATTTAGTGGTTTTCAAATAGAGCACAAAGTTCCTACACCTATCTATCACATAACATGCATCACTTTAACGGTTTATGCCCATATAAGTTTCCCACCCATTCCCCACTCATAAACAAACATACGATATTGCACATAACACATATAACATGTTAGATCATTTACAGATAACATACTCGACATTTAGACACGCAAATTACAACTTATGTCATTTCAGCATTAATATTCAAAACCGGGCTGTTTTCGGACAT
This sequence comes from Helianthus tuberosus, assembly GCA_030545235.1. Lineage (NCBI taxonomy): Eukaryota > Viridiplantae > Streptophyta > Magnoliopsida > Asterales > Asteraceae > Helianthus > Helianthus tuberosus. Next base: position 19,606,042 of record CM060420.1, on the reverse strand, counting down.
TTTAATAAAATAGTTAACTTATTCCAAAAATTCCCAAATTTTTACAGAATGTCTTAAACGTCCCAAGTTTAATGTGTAAAAATATCGGGGTCAGGTTCATTACCAATATTTTATAAAAATTCATTTTCCGGACTGAACTCAGATTTATATTTTTCTCACTACAGTCCACGGGATAATTTATTTAAAATTCATCGAGCATCCGATTTACGAAATTCCAGTGAGGTAATTACAAATACATCGGTGGTCATCTGCAGTACAAGTTTCATGATCCAACTCTACACCGAACCCAAGTTATGACAGAAAACAAAACACATATTTTCAGCAGAAAAATGCAGCTCTAGCTGCTGTTATGAAATGACGTTTTAAAAATAGTAAACGAAGTCCAAAAATTACGATTCTGTGCCATTAGAAACGTATTTCATAATAACACGTTTTAGACTCAAAATATCAGTTTTTCGTAGAGTTTATGACCTGTTTACAGCCAACTGAAGTTGGCTGTAAAACTTGGACAGATTCTGTTTTCATTCTTTAATCTTCTAAGACGCGTTCGATTGATTCCGTTAGCATGATTAGTGATCGTAACAACATCAAACATCAATATTAACCAGCAACACATCAGATAATCAACCAAGAATCATAACAAAACAAGATCTAAGAGTTTTACACTAATATTTGCTCATTAACCACAATGTTCATCATTTTTAGTAGACTTTAAACTTTGATCTTATATGTTCATGAGTTTTATCCGACAAGTCTCTTATTAACCACTTTAGACAAGATCAAGAAGGTGTTTAGAAGCACTTACAACTAGCACAAGGCTTGGGAAGAAACTAGACGAAAAATGGGTGGTTAATAGTGTCGTAGAGAGGTCCTTGCGATTCCGTATGCACCGAGTCTCCTTATGTGAACTCTAGCACTTTGGATTGTATGTAAAATGGCAAGATTGAATCTTGAAAATGGTTGGATGTTGGCTATGGTGTTCAGCCGAGAGTAGCCAAGAGGGGAAGAAAGAAATGAAATTTTTGAGTGGTGATTGGAAGTAGTTATCCACTAAGCATCTTTATAATCCATCATCCATCAATATCCAATAAGTAATGTGCTACCCGCATACCCAACATAACCCCATAAAATAAGAAAAGAAATCGTGGGGGGTGGTGTCCCCATGCAACCGATCGGTTATGGGGGGGGGGGTCTTTAGTTGGATTTGAACTAGTAGTTAAGTATCTAGTTAGTTATTTAAGTAACTAAATTAGTGTATTTGTGTGTTGTAATTTATAACGGGTGTTAGGGTATTCGGGGACCCTAACTGGCTCAGAAAAAGGAAAACAATGTCAATGTCAATATTTTTATGTTCCGGGTAAAGTCCGGTTGTTCGGTTGGATATTAATCCGTTAAAGTGCTAAATTAATTCGTAAGCCGTCCTATTTATATATTTTTGTAACGTTTTTACTTTCTAACACTTAGGAAATCATAACGGACTATTTAATGACTTTTCTGTACATTACTAGTGTATTAACAAATACGTGTAGGCATAACACAGATATCAGAAAGCAGTTATGTAATTCCACACAGTCGTCAAGCACATTAATTATTATTTACAAACTGTACGGTTACATGTAAATTTGAGGGTTGTCACAAAAATGGTGGCCCAACTCGAGTGGAAGGTAGGACTTCTCACAATTCACGGTGGTTTTTAACGACCCGAATATATGTATATATATATATATATATATATATATATATATATGCATAGATGCATAGATGTATATATATAAAGGATAGGGTTCATGCGTGAACCACGAGAACTAATATAAACACAATAAAATAAACTCACTACACCACCCCAAAACCTAAAAAAAACCTAACCACCCCACCCCACCACCCAAAAAAAAACTACCCCCCCCCCCCCCTCCCAAGCTAAATGATAAAAACTAACCCCCCCCCCCCCAAAAAAAAAAAAAAAAAACCTATAAAAAACCTAACCCACCACCCAAAATCCTAACCCCCCAACCCCACAAAAACCTAACCCCCCCCCCCCCCCCCCCACACACACACACCCAAGTTAAATGCTAAAAACTAAACCATAAAGCTAAACAAAAAAAATTCTAAAAAACACAAAAAGATAGTGATATTTTTTTAATAAAAATCCCTAGTTTTAGTTTCCAAAAAAAAAAATTTACATTTTTTATTGACGGAAAGTAGCGATTTTTATTTAAAAAAGTTTTTTTTTTTTTTGTGTTTTTTAGATATTTTTAGGTATTTTTGGTTGTGTTCACATTGGTTCTCGTGGTTCTCGCAATTAAGGGTGGTTTCTAACGGATCTGTCTCCTATATATATATACATATACACACACTAGTCGTTTACCCGCGCGATCCGGCAAGAAACATATCACTAAGGTTGGTGAGTTTAGGGCTATGTACCAGGATGTAGTTTCCGATGTGGCATGCGACGACGATGGTGGCAGTGTAGCAGAACGTGAGGGTCGGTTGTGGCCTTCTTCAGCGGCGGAGAATCAGCGATGTGCGGCGATTGGTGGTTTCGTGATAGCTTTTGGTGGTTATTGTGTGACGGCCGGTTACCAGCTTCAGGAGAAAACAAAGATGAGAGAATTAAAGTGTCATTAGTGTTTAAAAAACCCAATTTACCCAAATGGACCTTATGCATTAAAACAAAAAAAAAATTTAATTTTTGAGTATCTTAAAATGTCCTTTTAAAATGCATTATATTTATAGATATCGAGAGAAATTACATAGTTCTTGTATGCATAGTTTTTACAGAATGACATAGTTTTAGGTGACATATATAAGACCAAATATCGTTTATCAAATAACATAGTTTTAGGGAACACATTTTCATCCATGAATCGTATGTTATGACGTTATTAGCAGTGTCGAGGCAATATATGCTGGTGATCGATCAATTGAGTTGTGTTTCTTTCGTAAAACCAGTCACAGACTGCTTCGGCAATAGCCTGAAACAATGGCCGCTTTTAACTGGACCCACCATTCCATATTTGACACATTTTTGCCAACGGGGTGTAGATTATCGTCCAGGGTACCATTTGGTATGTGTTTGTAGACTAAAAGTTGTTTGTGTTTTGGGACACAAAAGCCTAAAAGTGGGACCAGGTTCCAGTGTTTCACGTTCCCAAGTGTTGTCATTTCTGATGCGAAATCTTTCTCGGAATTCCAAGGGTCGTGTAATCTTTGCTAAAACTGTTGGTGGCTTTCATCAGATCACTCAATCTCATCTTTGAAACTGGATTTTCAAACATTGAGAGCTGGAATTACAACAAAAGTTGGTTAATATGAAGCAAAAATAATTAACACATGAATCGAAAATTCCATCCATTATTTATGAGCAGGTCAATCCTAGTTATGTTTAAAAGGAAACGGGTCAAAAGTCACATAAAGTGTGTGTTTTATGCATATAACGTCCTAAACCATTCTTATTTAATTATATAAATTATTATGAAATTACAAAAAGTTTGTAATCATATTTGGCACACTTGTTATTTATAAAAGTTAAACTTTTTGGACAGAGTTTTGGGTCAAAATTGTATTTTTAATGAACAAAACGTATTCAAAAAGTGTTGTGGGTTAATCCAGCCCGACCTATTTCCACTTGTACAAAAATAACTTGCTTTGACCCATTTACTCGTGAACGGGTCGATAAAGGTTATATTTAAAAGGAAACGGGTCAAAAGTCTTACAAAGTGTGTTTTAATGCATATAACATCCCAAATCATTTTTATTTAATAAACTAAATTGTTTTGAAATTTCAAAAAGTTTGTAATCATATTTGGCACACTGGTTATTTATAAAAGAGTAAATTACGATTTTGGCCCATGTGGTTATATCACTTTTACCATTTTAGCCCAATAAAGAATTTTTTAACATTTGAGCCCCCAACGTCTTTTTTTCTAACCCTTTTGGCCCCTAGCGTCTTTTTTTCTAACCCTTTTGGCCCCTAACATTTAATGGACGAGGTTAGTGTTAGGGGCCAAAAGGGCTAGAAAAAAACACGTTGGGGGCTTAGATGATAAAAATTCTTTTTTTGTGCTAAAAGGGTAAAAGTGATAACCACAGGGGCCAAAATCGGAATTTACTCAACACCTCCAAATTTACATATGAAACCTTCAATAATGTTATTGAAATCCCAAGTTGACCCATTCATCCATAAATTGGTCAGTATTGTTGTACCATTTCTCTATTTCTCTCATCACGATTAACACCTCGAATTTGAATATCCTACAAGATGCAAATTTTAATGTCAATTTCAAGAAGTACCGATCATGTGCCATCCATAGTTGCAAAGATTTCAAGGATAACATAAACAAACATGTTTGTCGGTGTCGAAATCGAGCTCTAACTGTTCTTGATCATCCTCCCATAGATTGTATTTAATTATGCGTGTACCCTGCTCCTTCATATGATCAAACTACAAGATAAAAAAAAAGATAAACAAATCAATAGCATATTCCTTAAACAAAGATATATATAAAAATGTAGTTAAAAATGTTACTTGTTTTAGAAGGTCCGATTCACTTGAAAATGGAGACCATTGTACCACAGCCTCGAGATTTCTATCCCAATCACTTGCTGATGATCGTTTCATCTTCTTCCACTCTCGGCCATCTTGTTCATAATCAAGCTTTTTAGTGTATCAACCACCATCATAAACAAATAAACAATACAAAGTAAGTTACATACTACGAAAAGATGGATTAACTAAATTCAAAATCACATGTGTTAAATTAATTACCATGGGAACTACTATATCTTCCTTCCTAGTGCATCGCAGAAACATGTAGGACAATAGACCGATGCTCTGTGTAGACCTTCAAAGCAAATACCGAATTAAATTTATTACTATTTTCGTCCCGGGACCATCCAATTTAAAAAAAATGACTATTTTCACCTTCTTGTCATTGAAGATGATGAAGAACAAAAAATAAAAAATCACAATCAAGAGGCTTTCCCTGCAAAAAAAAATCACATTGTAGGCCTTCAAACAAAAACCGAATTAAATATATAATACCCACAAAATCTTGCCAATCAGGAGGCTTTCCCTGCAAAATTATTATTATTATCTGTATTTTGAATTATTATTGTTTTTTGTTTTATAAATTTTGAAGGTGTTGATGTTCTTACTCCTCCATTAGCAAGGGCAATAGCCATGATAGCAGCAGCTTCCATAGTGACTCATCTTCATTATGTTTTTCAATAAAATCAACCTCTATCTGAATAGAAATCAAATAAAATAACTGCTAAAGCTACAACACAAGCCATTGATGAAAGTTAAGCAAAGGCACATGTACTGATTATTAAACTAACCACTTGAACTCTGGGATTGTTTGTATTTCTCAAACTCAATCAACCAATCTTCATCCGACAAAGGAGTAAGGCTGCCGGAAACTTCCAGTCAGTCATCAAAAGACCGGATCGTGTAAGGCGTGTGACACCACCGAGAATAACCATACTGAAGACCCATGCAGCCGATGCAAAAAGCCATATTCCTATTGCTTTCTGAGCATGAGGTCCAACAGTAACAAGAAGCTTCACCGTCTCCTTGTTTTCCTTGCAAGCACTTACAGCCATAGTAGTCATATACTTAATAGATGGCTTGTATAAACCCTAATAAAAAATACACTGATGAGCTGCTCACAAGTATGTTTTACTTCTCAAAAGTACTTGTAACATTCACACAAAAGATATATTTATATATTTGACTGATATCGTTTTACATGTGTAAATTTGTGTCATTAACAAAATTGGAATTGCACACAGCTCACTATTTCAATTCATTAACAAAAGATCAGATGTACATCATTACTTCAGGGCTTAAAGTAGCATATTGTTAGCTGAGTTATGCAAAATGATAATTACTTAACATATTCAGGAGTAACATGTTACAACAACACAATTTGAAGGTGTTCAGCATTTATACAAATTCATTGTAAGCTATATCACTCTTGTACTGCATCATCCAAACAAGTTTTCATCTGATTATTGTAGTGTAAATCGATAGATACAAAACGAGTCCTAATCAACTATACATATCAACCTCACCACAAACCAAAACTAACTGCATCTGATGGTCAAAAACAAAAATAAAATAAAATAATATCATCATTCATCAGAAACATAATCAAAGTTAGGGCTCTTAATAACATTTTACAGATCCAGTAAACAAACATATGGCATAATCATCAGAAACACAATAAAAAAGTTAGGGCTCGTAATAGCATACGGTAAACAAACATATGCAGCTTATAATAATCGAACAATACCTTGTTGAAATTGTGTAGAGATCGGCTAGTTATCCAGCTTGATCATTCCAGATGATAGATGCAAGATAAACACAATAATCAACTTCAAATTAAAGATACAAACTTCTTTATAGAAAAAACCCCTAAACTAAAGAACACATACCACATCTGGTTATTCAGTTGCTCCATTACAGCACAATTTTGGTGCACCCTAACACAAACAACTCAACCATCGCCATAACTTTCCATTAGAGACTGTGAATATCAATCAAATAATAAACAAAAGAGGTAGACATGATTAAAAACACGGTACCTAGAAGTCGAACCAGTCGATCTGGTGTCGGATAGAGGAAGATCCATCGATCTTGTGTCATTGAAAAAGCCTACATCTTTACATCTTGAATCACCGGAGAAAAAGAAACCCTAGTTCTTGAGTCGCCTGGGAATTTCAAGAGAGAGATAGAGAGAGAAGAGACGTGCTTAAAATTTCAAGACTCTAGGGTTTGAGGTTTTCTCAATAGCAATCTCCGCCGCAACCGCCACCGCGGCTCCAGGTTTACCACTGTCAAATCGTCGACACGATACGTTACTGCAACAAGAGGACGGTGGTGCATCATCCGATTCGTCGGAACCCTAGTCTCCTCCATAGGAGCTCACCTTCCAGATCTGAGAGAAAGAGAGGAGAGAGGCGAGATTTTAATTTCAAAACTCTTGATATGGTGAAATCTTTTTGTTCCTGAATTGCCAGAGAGAGAGAGGGGAGCAGGAAAGCGAAGCGGCAGGATATGAAATGTTTTTAAATGAATGTGAAACCCTAATGGAGTATCCCGTGGCTTTATTTTTTTTTTAGTAGAAGGGTATAAATGGAAAGTGATGTCAATTTTTATTTCTGGTGCTTTAAAGACTTGTACATCATGCATAACGGGTGTTTTAAGGGAATGACAAATTACATTTAGAAGTCCTCCCTATATGTTTTTATATATAGTATAGATGTATGGTAAGGTTCAAATGAGAACTCGTATATTTCGTAGGAATTATGAGAACTTAGGGTAAAAAACATTCAAACTAAAAAAATCATAGTTATCATTTAAACATGTGTAAAATATTTGTTAAGGGTAATTCAAAGATAGAAGAGGAATTAATTGAAAAGAAAATTCTAATTTTAAAGTTGTATTTTAATAATAAATATGGTGGCATAAAAACGATATTGATTGGTTTATTTTTGTTAGTTTTTATTGTTCTCACAATATTCAGAGTTCTTAAAATAACACTCCCTTAGAGAAATGTGTGGTCAGAATGCTTCTTAAGTTTCTAAAATATGGTGGGCTTCTCTTAAGATACCTACCATATATATATATATATATATATATATATATTTGAAAAACATACAATTTTTTTAACATTTCTATAAAGAAAATCGCTATTTTTGTCATCAAATTTTTTTTATGATGAAAAGTAGAGATTTTTTTATAAAAAATATTAAAAATACTTTTTTGTGTGTTTTTTAGATATTTTTGGTTGTGTTCACATTGGTTCTTGCGGTTCTTGTAATAAAGGTTGGTTCCTAACAGATCCTTCTCATATATATATATATATATATATATATATATATATATATATATATATATATATATATATATATATATATAGGCTAAAGCTAGGGAGAAAACCCTCCATTTTGAGAAAACCTTAGAAAACCCAACCTCCCGACATTTTTTTTTTTGAAAAAAATAACACATGTAATATACATGTTTTTAAGAGTTTTGGGCAAAAAAAAAAAAAACAAAAAAGCGCCGAAGGATTTTTTAAAAAAAAAATAAACAAGTTTCAGCATTTTTTGCCTAACACATGTTAGTCAACAAAGTTGCAGAAATTTGTTTATTTTTTTTTTAAATAATCCTTCGGCGCTTTTTTGTTTTTTTTTTGCTCAAAACTCTTAAAAACATGTATATTACATGTGTTATTTTAAAAAAAAAATGTCGGGATGTTGGGTTTTCTCAAATTTTTAGGGTTTTCTCCCTAGCCCTACCCTATATATATATATATATATATATATACACACACTATATTATAATACATTTAAGGAGGATACACTTTTTTTACATAAATTTAAAAGTTTAAGCACAACATTCAAAACATATGGTACAATCCATTAGAATATTATATTGTTGACTTTCAAACTAAATTCCTCTATAAACTTTAAACGGCCATAGCTTTTCTATATGTATATATATATAGTTTTTAAATACATCATAAAAATGAGCGTTTTATTCTCTTTAGCTTGAGTATCATATTACTATGGTAAATTTTAATATAAAAAGCTAACATGTTACGTAATTATCAATGATTGTCTTCCATGCCGCATAGCGCAAGCACCCTTCTAGTGTGTGTAGACAGACACATGCTTATAGGAAAATGATCAAATACAAATAAAGTTTCTGTGACAACCCTCAAAATCCCATGTATTCCGTACAAATTATTAATGATAATTAATGTGCTTGACGACTGTGTGGCATCACTTAACTGCTCTCTGATATCTGTGTTATGCTTACACGTATTTGTTAATATACTAATAGTGTACAGAAAGGTCACTAAATAGTCCGTTATATTTTCCTGAGTGTTAAAAAGCAAAAACGTTACAAAAATATACATATAGGACGCTTTGCGGATTAATTAAGCAGTTTAGCGGAACAGTGTCAAACCGAACAACCGGACTTTACCCGGAACATGAAAATATTGCCAGACACATTGTTCTTACTTCTCTGAGCTAGTCTTTGTTTCCGAACACTTAAACACATTACATAAAGCATGTAACACACTAACACAAGACTTAACACCTTAACCTTCCACTAATTATTTTTATCACCAAAATTTACACTTTACCCCCCCCCCCCCCTTTGGTTAGAACCGGCCCCAAGGGCCCCACCTCACAAGATTTGAGTAAATCTTCACAAATCCTTCCATATCTCTTTCTTGGACTTAGGGTGATATGGTTTGTACTATTGTAGACATAAAATCCAAGGGACATTAGAACTTGGTCTTTAAATAACCATCACCATCTTCACTTAACCAACACAAAACTCTCCCTCTCCTCTCTATAAGCTTACGGCCAAACATCACCCACCATCCATCCATCATTTTCGATCTTGATCACCTCATTCCAAGTCCATACAAGTGTCGAGGATCGCGTATTAGGAAGCTTGGTGCAAACGGAACGCGAAGGACCTCATTCTATTGCTTTTATCCACTCGATTCTCGACTAGAATCTTCCCTAGCCTCGAGCTAGTAGTAAGTGACTCTAAACCTCTTCTTGATCTTGTCTAGAGTGGTTAATAAAAGTTTCGTCGGTTAAAAATTACGAACATATAAGATCAAAGTCTAAAAGTTTACTAAAGTGATGAACAAGGTGGTTAATGGATGAATATGTGTATAAATCATGTAGATCTTGTGTGGTTATGATGATTGGGTGATTATCTGATGTTGTGCTGAATAATATTAGTATGTGATGTTGTTGTGGTCACTAAACTCGTTAACGGAATCGATCGAACATGATTTAGAAGGTTAAACACTTTAAATCAGAATCTGTCTAACTTTTACAGCCCACTTCTGTTGGCTGTAAACAGGTCTTAAGCTCATCGAAAAATCGATATTTTGAATCTAAAATATGTTATTATGAAATACGGTTCTAATGGCACCGGAATCGTAATTTTTGGACTCCGTTTACTATTTTTAAAGTGTTAATTTGTAACAGCTACTTAAGCTGAATTTTGACAGCAATAAATGGGTGTCGTACTTTCAGTCATAACCGGAGTTGTGTGATGAACCGGGCCATGAAAATTTTACTGTAGATGATAACTGAAGTATTTGTAATTACCCCACTGGATTTTCGCAAATCGGACTTACGATAAATTTTTAATGAATTGTTTCGTGAACTGTGGTCAGAAATACATAAATCTGAGTTCAGTCCCGAATATGAATTTTTATAAAATATTGGTGATAAACCGGACCCCGATATTTTTACACAATAAAATATGGAATGTTTATGATGTTCTATAAAAATTTGGGAATTTTTGGAATAATCTAACTATTATATTTAAATGTCCGAAAACAGCCGGTTTTGAGTATTAATGCTGAAACGACATAAGTAGTGATTTGCGTGTCTAAATGCCGAGTATGCTATCTGTGAATGATCTAACATGTTATATGTGTTATATGCATTATTGTATGTTTGCTTATGAGTGGGGAATGGATGGGAAGTATATATGGGCGTAAATCGTTAAAGTGTGTGCTTGTTATGTGGTAGAAGTAATGTGCAAATAAACCGTACGTAGGATACGTGTTATGCATGAGAAACTGATTGTTATCCATACCTTATTAGGACGCGATTGACCGACCTTGACTGTTAACTGTATTGAGAATCTAACCGAGCAAACCGAGGTGAGTTCACACTCTTTTTAAGGCATGGGATTCCCGGTGGTCGGGAATGGGTTAAGGAATTTAAAACGGAACCTACATATCCTCCTTGGGTAGGATATGTACCGCCATCCTCCATGGGTAGGATGCCAATATTAATCCTGCGTATTCTCCTTGGGTAGAATACGTACGTTCGTCCTCCTTGGGTAGGACAACAACCTTAAAACTAGCTAGACAAAACTCTATCATGAAGTCCCTCAATTTATATCGACTTAATCGCCGAGGCCAATGGCGAGCGGGTCATTAGTTAATAGCGCTATTAGGTTTAACAAACCTCACACCGTGCCGTTCGGACGGGCGTGTACTAATGGACTATGGCAGATTGTCAGTGATGATAGACACTGATATAGGGCACAACTTATTTGCGTAGTAGTCGATATCATTCCGTCTAGTAGTTCAAACGGGGAAAACCCCCCCCCACTGATCATGGTTATGGATTGGGTAAGGAAAAAGTAAATGGTTAAACATACTTTCAACTACGGGGTAACCCCCACGGCAAATAAGCCAACGAAAGTCAAACCACGTTTTTCAGAAACAACTTAAAACAAAACAACCAAACGTGAACTCACTCAACTTTGTTGTTGACTCGTTGTTACATGCCTTACAGGTCGCTAAATGCTTGGAGCTTGCACGGGGAAGGAGTCGTTGTGGTGTACGGACTGTTATGTTCCGTGCTTAATATTTAAATCCTTATGAACTTACTAAACTTGTGTTTTGAAACTTTAACTTATGAACTATGGACTTATGCTTTTGAACTCACGTTTATGCTTCCGCTGTTTAAACTAAACAAGGTTAACTAGCGTTGGTCACCAATCGTATTATGTTTGGTTTTATTTACTTAATTGAGTTGTTCAATATGATTGGTGGCTCGATCCTGGTCATGTCACGCCTCCAAGCGGTGATACTCCGCATGGTGGATTTTGGGGGTGTGACAGATTGGTATCAGAGCCATTGGTTATAGAGAACTTGGTTTTAATAAGGGAAAAGTTTTCATTAAAACCAGACTATAACCTGTACAGTGCTCAACGATCCACAACGACGCTTCGCTCCACGTGCAAGACTCGACACCATAAGTGGTATGATTATGTTATATTGTCAGTTAGATAGTTCTCACTGTGCATTAGATAACGTGATAATTGCTATTTGAACCTTGTGTGCTTACTCTCTAATGTCGTCCCACACACTTACACACTTTCGCGACACTTTCCTCACTTACGTTGCTTCATTATGAAGATCATGAGCGGACGCGGAGGACGTATCAACCTCACTCAAGACCAGTTAACGGCTTTGATCAACGAACGAGTCGCTGAGGCACTCGCAGCCAACCCTGCAGGAGGTATAGCCTGCCATACCAACTCACCTTAGGACGTTTAGATCCTACCTTCGCAAACCAACCCTCGTACCTAATCTTGTCTTTTATTCTCGCGCAACAGGTCAACATGCTCAACCTCCTGTGTGCACGTTTAAGACGTTCATGGACTGCCGACCTACCACTTTCAGTGGCACCGAAGGAGCAGTGGGCCTTCTTCACTGGTTTGAAAAGCTTGAGACAGTTTTCGAGATGTGCGAATGCCCCGAAGACCGTAGGGTGAAATATGCTACCGGAACACTTGAAGGAGCTGCGTTAACCTGGTGGAAGGCACAGGTTCAACTACTAGGACTGGCAGTTGCTAATGCCACGCCCTGGAATGGTTTCAAAGAGCTGATCAAAGAGGAGTACTGTAGTCGGGATGACATCCACAAGCTAGAAGTGGAATTTTACAATCTGAAGATGACAGGATCTGAGATCGAGGCGTATACCAAGAGGTCGAACGAACTGGCCATCCTGTGCCCAACTATGGTGGACCCTCCCATCAAACGTATTGAGCTTTACCTCAAGGGCCTTGCACCAGCGATTCAAAGTCACGTAACTTCAGCCAACCTGGGTACCATTCAGCAAATTATCAAGTTGGCTCATCGTCTCACCGACCAGGCGGTGGAGCAAAACAGGCTACCCAAACGTATCAGTGCCACAGCTACTTCTGATGCACCTACTGATAACAAGCGAAAATGGGATGGGAACTCCAGTAAAGGTTCAACTTCAGTTCAGTCTCAACAGCGAAAGAGTGATGACTACCAGAGTCCCGGTCAGCAATCTTCTGGTAATCAAGGACAGGGTGGATACCGAGGAAACCACCCCAAGTGCAACCGGTGCAACAAGCATCACAGCGGGCAGTGCAACAAAGGTCGATGTCAGAGATGTCACAGGCTGGGCCATGAAGCCAAAGATTGCAGGAGCCCACGTCCTGCGAATCAGAATCGCCAACAACAACAACAAGCCCCACAGAACCACCAGCAACAGCATCAGCAGGGAAATAAAGGATGCTTTCAGTGTGGCGCTGAAGGCCACTTCAAGAGGAACTGCCCCCAGCTAAACCAAAACCAGAACAATAACCAAGGAAATGGGAACCACAATGGGAACAACAATGGAGGCGGAAATGGGGGAGACAACAATGGCAACGGGGCAAGGGGTCGTGTGTTCGTGATTGGTCAGGGAGAAGCAAGGAACGATCCCAACGTTGTGATGGGTAAGTTTCTTCTTGACGACTTCTTCGTTACTGTTTTATTCGATTCGGGTGCCGATACTAGTTATGTGTCCGTAAAAGTTAGCCAAATTCTTAAGCGCACCCCAACACTCCTGAACACCAAACACACGGTAGAACTAGCTAACGGTAAAAGTCTTGAAGCCACACACGTAGTTAAAGGTTGTAACCTCGTCTTAGCTGGTCAGACTTTCCCTATCGATCTTGTTCCTATCACACTTGGTAGTTTCGACGTCGTTATTGGGATGGATTGGCTATCTCATCATCAAGCGGAGATTGTTTGCAAGGAGAAAATCATCCGCATTCCTCGTTCTGATAAAGAACCCCTCGTGATTCGTGGTGACAAGAGTGGTGCTGTCGAAGGCATCATCTCTTTCCTTAAGGCCCAGAAGTGTTTGCGAAAGGGCCACACTGCCATTTTAGCACTCGTTACTGACACATCCACGGAAGAGAAGAGAATTGAAGACATCCCTATTGTGCGCGAATTTCCCGAGGTATTTCCTGAGGAATTACCTGGTCTTCCTCCTCATCGCCAAGTTGAGTTTCAAATCGAGCTAGCTCCTGGAGCAGCGCCAGTAGCTCGAGCACCATATCGTCTAGCTCCATCAGAACTCGAAGAACTGTCCACACAACTACAAGAACTCTTGGAAAAGGGTTTTATACGTCCTAGCTCTTCACCCTGGGGAGCTCCAGTCTTGTTCGTGAAGAAGAAAGACGGTACCTTCAGAATGTGTATTGACTATCGCGAACTTAACAAGGTGACTGTGAAGAATCGTTATCCTCTTCCACGTATTGACGACTTATTTGACCAGTTGCAAGGGTCGAGCTATTACTCCAAGATTGATTTGAGATCGGGATACCATCAGCTGAGAGTCCGAGATGAGGACGTCTCCAAAACAGCATTCAGAACTCGTTACGGCCATTACGAGTTTCTGGTTATGCCATTCGGGCTGACGAATGCACCAGCGGTCTTCATGGATCTCATGAACCGAGTGTGCAAGCCTTACCTGGATAAGTTCGTTATTGTGTTCATCGATGATATCCTGATCTATTCTAAGAGTCAGGAGGAACACGAGCAGCATCTACGACTTATGCTGGAACTTCTTCGAAAAGAACAGTTGTATGCCAAGTTTTCGAAATGTGATTTCTGGCTTCGCGAAGTCCACTTTCTAGGCCACGTGGTAAACAAGGATGGAATTCATGTGGATCCATCTAAGGTTGAATCGATCAAGAACTGGCCCGCACCCCGCACACCAACAGAAATCCGCCAATTCTTGGGTTTGGCCGGATACTACAGAAGGTTTATAAAAGATTTCTCCAAGATTGCGCAACCCCTCACTTCACTGACTCAGAAGGGCGTCATCTATCGTTGGGGTGATGCACAGGAGTCCGCGTTTCAACATCTAAAGGATAGACTTTGTAGCGCGCCTATCCTCTCATTGCCTGAAGGCATAGAAGATTTTGTGGTTTACTGCGATGCTTCCATCCAAGGACTTGGTTGCGTGTTGATGCAACGTGACAAGGTCATTGCCTATGCATCACGCCAACTCAAGGTTCACGAAAGAAACTACACTACTCACGATCTGGAGCTGGGAGCAGTTGTATTCGCGCTTAAGATATGGAGACATTACCTGTACGGTACCAAGTGCACCATTTACACCGACCACAGGAGTCTCGAGCATATCTTCAAGCAAAAAGAGTTAAACATGCGACAACGCCGATGGGTCGAACTCTTGAATGATTACGAATGCGCTATCAAGTATCATCCGGGCAAAGCCAATGTTGTGGCTGACGCCCTCAGTCGAAAGGATACTTTACCTAAGCGTGTGCGAGCATTACAGCTTACCATCCAGTCTAACCTTCCTGCTCAGATTCGAGATGCCCAGGTCGAAGCATTGAAGGCAGAAAACATCAGGGCTGAGTCCCTACGAGGATCGAGGCAGCGGCTAGAACAAAAGGAAGACGGCGCTTACTATGTAAACGGACGCATCTGGGTTCCATTTTATGGAAACTTACGCGAGCTTGTGATGGACGAAGCGCACAAGTCTCGTTATTCGGTACATCCCGGTTCGGATAAAATGTACCACGACCTCAAGACTACGTATTGGTGGCCTGGCATGAAAGCCCACATAGCAACCTACGTCAGTAAGTGCTTGACTTGTGCGAGAGTCAAGTCTGAATATCAGAAACCATCAGGCCTACTTCAACAACCGGAGATCCCGAAATGGAAATGGGAGCAAATTTCCATGGATTTCGTTACTGGCCTGCCTAGATCTCAACGCGGAAACGATACCATTTGGGTGATCGTAGATCGACTGACCAAGTCTGCACATTTTCTGGCCATCAAAGAAACGGATAAGTTTTCTACTCTTGCAGACATTTACCTAAAGGAAGTGGTATCAAGGCACGGAGTGCCAATCTCTATTATATCTGATCGCGACGCACGTTTTACTTCTGAACTGTGGCAAGCAATGCACAAGTCCTTTGGCTCACGTTTAGATATGAGCACCGCTTATCACCCGCAGACGGATGGGCAATCTGAACGCACCATCCAAACCCTTGAAGACATGCTTAGGGCATGTGTAATCGATTTTGGTAACGGCTGGGAAAAGCACCTCCCGCTAGTGGAGTTCTCATATAACAACAGCTACCACACCAGCATCCAAGCCGCTCCGTTTGAGGCATTGTACGGACGCAAATGCCGATCGCCTCTCTGTTGGGCAGAAGTTGGTGACAGCCAAATCACTGGCCCAGAACATGTGGTAGATACCACCGAGAAAATTGCTCAGATACGACAGCGAATGGCGGCAGCTCGTGACCGTCAGAAAAGTTATGCTGATAAGGGAAGAAAACCACTCGAGCTCCAGGCTGGGGATCGAGCGCTACTCAAAGTCTCACCTTGGAAAGGTGTAGTCCGCTTCGGCAAACGAGGCAAACTCAATCCGCGTTATATCGGACCATTCAAAGTCATTGAGAAAATTGGCCAAGTCGCCTACAGGTTGGATCTACCTGAAGAACTCAGCGGAGTTCACAACGTATTCCACGTATCAAATCTGAAGAAGTGTCTGTCAGATGAGCCCTTCATAGTTCCTCTCAAGGAACTCACAATCGACGACCAGCTGCGATTCGTCGAGGAACCAGTAGAGATTACTGATCGAGATGTTAAGATTCTCAAGCACACAAGAATACCTCTCGTACGAGTTCGTTGGAATGCTCGTCGTGGCCCAGAGTATACATGGGAACGAGAAGACCAAATGAAACTCAAGTATCCCCAACTGTTTAAGAAAAACGCAACCACTACTGAGGCTGAAGCTACCGCAGAATTTCGGGACGAAATTCCAAATCAACGGGGGGATGATGTGACACCCCAGGAAAATCTGGAAAACAACGCAACTTAACTAGCTTCCTCAGTAACCACGCGCTAAATTTCGGGACGAAATTCTCTTAACAGGGGGAGAATGTGACAACCCTCAAAATCCCATGTATTCCGTACAAATTATTAATGATAATTAATGTGCTTGACGACTGTGTGGCATCACTTAACTGCTCTCTGATATCTGTGTTATGCTTACACGTATTTGTTAATATACTAATAGTGTACAGAAAGGTCACTAAATAGTCCGTTATATTTTCCTGAGTGTTAAAAAGCAAAAACGTTACAAAAATATACATATAGGACGCTTTGCGGATTAATTAAGCAGTTTAGCGGAACAGTGTCAAACCGAACAACCGGACTTTACCCGGAACATGAAAATATTGCCAGACACATTGTTCTTACTTCTCTGAGCTAGTCTTTGTTTCCGAACACTTAAACACATTACATAAAGCATGTAACACACTAACACAAGACTTAACACCTTAACCTTCCACTAATTATTTTTATCACCAAAATTTACACTTTACCCCCCCCCCCTTTGGTTAGAACCGGCCCCAAGGGCCCCACCTCACAAGATTTGAGTAAATCTTCACAAATCCTTCCATATCTCTTTCTTGGACTTAGGGTGATATGGTTTGTACTATTGTAGACATAAAATCCAAGGGACATTAGAACTTGGTCTTTAAATAACCATCACCATCTTCACTTAACCAACACAAAACTCTCCCTCTCCTCTCTATAAGCTTACGGCCAAACATCACCCACCATCCATCCATCATTTTCGATCTTGATCACCTCATTCCAAGTCCATACAAGTGTCGAGGATCGCGTATTAGGAAGCTTGGTGCAAACGGAACGCGAAGGACCTCATTCTATTGCTTTTATCCACTCGATTCTCGACTAGAATCTTCCCTAGCCTCGAGCTAGTAGTAAGTGACTCTAAACCTCTTCTTGATCTTGTCTAGAGTGGTTAATAAAAGTTTCGTCGGTTAAAAATTACGAACATATAAGATCAAAGTCTAAAAGTTTACTAAAGTGATGAACAAGGTGGTTAATGGATGAATATGTGTATAAATCATGTAGATCTTGTGTGGTTATGATGATTGGGTGATTATCTGATGTTGTGCTGAATAATATTAGTATGTGATGTTGTTGTGGTCACTAAACTCGTTAACGGAATCGATCGAACATGATTTAGAAGGTTAAACACTTTAAATCAGAATCTGTCTAACTTTTACAGCCCACTTCTGTTGGCTGTAAACAGGTCTTAAGCTCATCGAAAAATCGATATTTTGAATCTAAAATATGTTATTATGAAATACGGTTCTAATGGCACCGGAATCGTAATTTTTGGACTCCGTTTACTATTTTTAAAGTGTTAATTTGTAACAGCTACTTAAGCTGAATTTTGACAGCAATAAATGGGTGTCGTACTTTCAGTCATAACCGGAGTTGTGTGATGAACCGGGCCATGAAAATTTTACTGTAGATGATAACTGAAGTATTTGTAATTACCCCACTGGATTTTCGCAAATCGGACTTACGATAAATTTTTAATGAATTGTTTCGTGAACTGTGGTCAGAAATACATAAATCTGAGTTCAGTCCCGAATATGAATTTTTATAAAATATTGGTGATAAACCGGACCCCGATATTTTTACACAATAAAATATGGAATGTTTATGATGTTCTATAAAAATTTGGGAATTTTTGGAATAATCTAACTATTATATTTAAATGTCCGAAAACAGCCGGTTTTGAGTATTAATGCTGAAACGACATAAGTAGTGATTTGCGTGTCTAAATGCCGAGTATGCTATCTGTGAATGATCTAACATGTTATATGTGTTATATGCATTATTGTATGTTTGCTTATGAGTGGGGAATGGATGGGAAGTATATATGGGCGTAAATCGTTAAAGTGTGTGCTTGTTATGTGGTAGAAGTAATGTGCAAATAAACCGTACGTAGGATACGTGTTATGCATGAGAAACTGATTGTTATCCGTACCTTATTAGGACGCGATTGACCGACCTTGACTGTTAACTGTATTGAGAATCTAACCGAGCAAACCGAGGTGAGTTCACACTCTTTTTAAGGCATGGGATTCCCGGTGGTCGGGAATGGGTTAAGGAATTTAAAACGGAACCTACATATCCTCCTTGGGTAGGATATGTACCGCCATCCTCCATGGGTAGGATGCCAATATTAATCCTGCGTATTCTCCTTGGGTAGAATACGTACGTTCGTCCTCCTTGGGTAGGACAACAACCTTAAAACTAGCTAGACAAAACTCTATCATGAAGTCCCTCAATTTATATCGACTTAATCGCCGAGGCCAATGGCGAGCGGGTCATTAGTTAATAGCGCTATTAGGTTTAACAAACCTCACACCGTGCCGTTCGGACGGGCGTGTACTAATGGACTATGGCAGATTGTCAGTGATGATAGACACTGATATAGGGCACAACTTATTTGCGTAGTAGTCGATATCATTCCGTCTAGTAGTTCAAACGGGGAAAACCCCCCCACTGATCATGGTTATGGATTGGGTAAGGAAAAAGTAAATGGTTAAACATACTTTCAACTACGGGGTAACCCCCACGGCAAATAAGCCAACGAAAGTCAAACCACGTTTTTCAGAAACAACTTAAAACAAAACAACCAAACGTGAACTCACTCAACTTTGTTGTTGACTCGTTGTTACATGCCTTACAGGTCGCTAAATGCTTGGAGCTTGCACGGGGAAGGAGTCGTTGTGGTGTACGGACTGTTATGTTCCGTGCTTAATATTTAAATCCTTATGAACTTACTAAACTTGTGTTTTGAAACTTTAACTTATGAACTATGGACTTATGCTTTTGAACTCACGTTTATGCTTCCGCTGTTTAAACTAAACAAGGTTAACTAGCGTTGGTCACCAATCGTATTATGTTTGGTTTTATTTACTTAATTGAGTTGTTCAATATGATTGGTGGCTCGATCCTGGTCATGTCACGCCTCCAAGCGGTGATACTCCGCATGGTGGATTTTGGGGGTGTGACAGTTTCCATGCGAAGCGTGCAAATCAAAGGAAAAAAAGGAGGATGTGGCAATTTTGTAAACAACAATACTAATATGTAGAGTAAGTATATAATTACTCGAGAGTAATTTTAACGTAATTATGTAACTATATTCAGATCAACTCAAACATATAACTAGAGTAATTACATGTAATATTTTTTTACTTTAGAGTAATTACTCTAAATATCACCATTAGTCCAATTATTTCATTTTGTTTAGTAAATGTGGTGAAACGACCAAAATGTTTGTCACACCCTGGCTTTGCGGAAGCGTGGGTTTATTTTGGTGTGACTTCTTAATACCATAGCACATATCATAACCATGCTATATGAAATAAAACATATGATGTTCATCCATTCAACAAGTTTTAAAAGTTAACACGACAACATTGTTTAAAAGTCGACACTTAAAACAGATTATGATAAGAAATAATTTTAAAATGTGTTCGCATGACACAACCAAAAGACATAAATCGAAACACAGTTTAAGACTTGTAACCCGTCCAGGCAAAGGTCACATTTCCTAAATTCGGATAACATCATTATTCCTACGCAGCTTAACCTCATTGCAAACTTGGCCAGATCCATTAGTTTCCTGAAATACATGTAGTTTGAAAAATAAACAAAAGTTGAGCGAGTTCATGTAAAAGTGAGTATGAATAAACCTTTGTAATATGTCTGTATGTATGAAAATCCCTGGTATGTAGCAATTAAAGAAAAAGAGATCACCATTGGGTTGCAAAGCCAATGATATGTGTGAAGTGATGCAGGAAGGCTCAAACCTAGCAGTTTTTTGCGTCGGGCTCAAAGTCACCCCATGGTCCGCACAGTGGACTCAGGAGTTGGGCTCGCTACACCCAAATAGATCTATCGCTCATGACCCTCGGTCCTACAATGAGGATTAATGGCCTCAAGTTTCCGCCTACCCACTCACATGATCTAAGTAGTAAACCCTCCTTAAGCTAACCATACCATGTATAAAAGTGTCTGTAATTACTGTAACATGTATTCCACCCCCGAAGTATAAAAACTGAAAACAGTTAAGAGAAAAGGGGGACATGAACTCACTGAAGTGCGTATCCCGAAACGTAAGTCTCCAACTCAACCTGCTGCGTGACGACCTACACGTACTAATACCTATTAGACGGATGGTCGTGCCTTGGCTTAGGGTTTAACGTTTTTGGAGAAATAGTTAGGGAACTATTTCGTATTCACACTTCTTCCTTATTTTGTATTTCCTTCCCGGATGGGAGTTTTTAATACATGTATGCTTTATAATTCCGGAAATATATTTTAAGTCCCACTTAGAAAATATATTTTTAAATCACTTGTCTAAAATATTTTAATTCCAAAACATATATATTTTTCCCAAAAATATTATATTTTATCTCATACAATTCCCAAAATAATACTTATAAAAAATATACATATGAGAGTATTTCCCGAAAATACATAAGTTATATTTTAGAGTTCGCGTTGTAATAACAATACTGGTGTAACTTAAATATTTATTTGTGAGAGCGTAGGTATTATTTTGGAGTCATAATTTTACAGTATTTTCAAGTTATATTATTTTAAAAAAATAATATATATATATAGTTCGCAAAATAATCAATTAATCACACGAGCGTCTTATTATAAAATATATTCTAAATATATTTTTATCAAGTTTTATTTAAGAAAATCCACCTCCGGTACTTGGTAATTTTTGAAATAAAAATCATGGCGAAGTTTATTTTGAAAACCAAGTTAAAAATATATTTGTAAACATTTGTTATAAAAATAATTCTGAGTGTTGAAATTCTAGAATAATTTCGCCAGAGTCTCCTTTGTAAACGGAGGTGTCCACGCTTACTAACGTATCATTTTCTTTTGTAAAATCAATCAAACAATTTAACAATCAACAACATACAATATTTATTCACTAATCTTGACAAAAATAAGACTAAATCATAACTCATGAACTTGAGAGTTTTGTAAGAATATGTAGTAAATCACCAACACATTTAGTGGGTCTTGTTATCTTTAAAAACATGATTGGTTTCTTGAAAATTTTATTTTTAAAGAATTTGAAGTTTCACAACTTCTAGTCAAGATTCACAAAAATATTAGTTTACGAAATTTCCTTGTTACACAAGTGTTCATAGACTTGTTTATTTACCAAGAATGCTTTTAGTTCATAAAATATCCGGGTTTTAACAAACCTAGTATCTTTCACTTGGTTCTTCCGAGAAACCACTTGTGGATCTTTAGATCTACAAGTTTATAACCTTATTCTTCAAGAAAAATTATGTTTATTCAAGTTTCAAGTTCATGGTGGATGGTTTCATCATCTTTCATATTTCTAACACTAACATCTCACTAGTTCATGTTTCTTGAACATGATCTAGCATGTCTAGATGATGATCCATCCAACTTTTACTAACAAACAACATCAAATAATCATAACTACACAAGATTTACATGATTTACCCAAGTAACTTCTCTTTATCCACCCTTTTATCCCTTATGTTCAAGACTTTAGATTATGTTCATTAGTGTTCTTTAACATTTCATCATTCAACCATCTATTAACCACTAAAATCAAGAACAAGATGATGTTTTAGAGCACTTACTACTAGCACAAGGCTAGGGAAGAAACAAAGCGTAAAAGTGGTGGATAAAAGAAATCTAGAGTGGTCCTTGAGCTTCCGAACACACCAAGCCTTGTTGTATGATCCCTTGCACCTTTGTATGTATGAAAAATGATTGAACAAGAACTTGATGGTGGGTGTATGGTGGTGATGGTGTTCGGCCGAGACAAGGAAGAGGGAAGAGAAGAGAGTGAGTTTGATGTTGTGTTGGTGAAATGAAGTTGGTTAACTCTTGTGCTTATTTATGGACCAAATTTCATCTTTATCCTCCATGTAATATGCCTCTAATCACCCAACATAATCTATTATTATATTCAACAAAATCAAAGGGTGGGTCACCCTATGGTGACCGTCCCAAGAGGGGGGGGGGGGGGTATGGGGTTGGGATGCAATGTTATAGTAACTAATTTGGTTAAGCTCTAAGTGTTTAGTTAGTATGTTGTTGTGTAACATAAAGTGTGTTAGGGTGTTCAGGGACCCTAACTAGCTCAGAAAAGTAAAAACAATGTATTTGGCAATATTTTTGTGTTCCGGGTAAAGTCCGGTTGTTCGGTTGGATATTTATCCGTTAAAGTGCTAAATAAAGTTTTAAAGTGTCTTTTATATTGTTTTTAATGACACATTAAATTATCAACACTTTGGAAAGTGTCTAGGACTATTTTGCCAAGTTTTTGCACTTTACTAGCATTGTTAAATGCTGAATTTTGGTTAACTAGTGCAGAATTCTGCACTTTAAGTATGTTTTAGGCACTTCCGGGCACTATAACTATCACCTAGTGATGCAGTTTTATGGTCCTCACCTCCCTATACTCACTACTAGTGTAGTACTTTATTCCCGGCTCATACTGGCCTCAATATAGTGTCTGTCTAGGTGCTAGCATTGACAGCATGTTTCTGGGTTATCCGTTTAGTGTGCTAACTGTGCTTTGTGCATCAAGTTTGTCACTAATGTTTGTGTGTAAATAATAGAGTGACAGTATAAAGTGTGACGCATGAGTATGTATGTAACAGAAATCAGAAAGCAGTTTAATCACAATTGTAATCAAGCACAGTAATTAAGCACTAATTAAATATTAATTAACTGTACGGATACCTGTAAAAGTGAGGGTTTTCACATTCTCCCCTCGTTAGAGAAATTTCGTCCCGAAATTTTAGGCTCTGCTTGTAGTTGCAGGGGTCTTAGGAAATAAATGGGGGGTATTTCTCATTCATTCGATCCTCATGTTCCCACATGAATTCTGGTCCATGCCTTGCATTCCATCGAACTTTGACGAGTTTGACACTGCTCCTGCGCGTTTTGTTAACTTTCCAATCCGTAACCTCCACGGGTTCTTCAGTAAAGTGGAGCGTGTCGTCAACATGAATTTCGTCGGTAGGAATGACCACGGTTTCTTGTGTTGGACTCTTTTTCAAATTTGATACATGGAATGTATCATGAACACCATTTAGTTCAGCAGGTAGGTCCAATTTGTAGGCTACAAGCCCAATCCTTTGCAGTATTCTTAACGGGCCAATGTAACGCGGATTCAACTTCCCACGCTTTCCAAAGTGTGCCACACTCTTCCAGGGTGAAACCTTCAATAAAACCATATCCCCGAATTAAAACTCTAAAGGTTTCTTTCTTAGGTTTGCATAGGCTTTCTGTCTGTCGCGAGCCGCCTCGATGCGCTTTCGAATCTGTGAAATCTTGTCTGTCGTCTCTTGGACTATTTTGGGACCAACAAGCTGTCTATCACCCGCATCAGCCCAGCACAGTGGTGATCGACATTTGCGTCCATAAAGCGCTTCAAATGGCACGGCTCCAATACTTGTGTGGTAGCTGTTGTTGTACGAAAATTCGACCAATGGTAAATGATTATCCCAGCTACCACCCAAATCCGTTACACATGCTCTCAGCATATCTTCCAAGGTCTGAATAGTTCGTTCACTTTGGCCATCAGTTTGTGGGTGAAATGCAGTACTTAGATTCAACTGTGAGCCAAAAGCTTCTTGGAAGGACTGCCAAATCCTTGACACGAAGCGTCTATCTCTATCAGAGATAATCAAGAAAGGCACTCCATGACGTGCAACTATCTCTCGCATGTATATTTCCGCAAGTTTACTAGTGTTGTCCTTCTCTTTGATTGGCAGGAAGTGCGCAGACTTTGTTAGACGGTCTACTATTACCCAAATTGTATCGTGGCCTATGGGCGTCTTTGGCAATTTCGTTATGAAATCTATTGAGATCTGCTCCCATTTCCATTTGGGTATTTCAGGTTGCTGTAGAAGACCTGAAGGCTTCTGGTACTAGGCCTTAACCTTGGCGTAGGTTAAACATTTACCCACATATATTGCAACATCGCCCTTCATCCTTGGCCACCAGTAGAAATCCTTAAGATCCTGGTAAATCTTATCCGCTCCAGGATGAATTGAGTACCGAGATTTGTGAGCTTCATCAAAAATAACTTTCCTCAAACCACCAAATAGAGGAACCCAAATTCGTTTCATGAAGCATAAAGTTCCTTCCTCGTTTGGTATCAACTGCTTCTCCATCCCACGGAGATACTCATCCTCAATATTCCTCTCTTTCAAATCTTCTCTCTGCGCTGCACGAATGCGCAAAGAGAGGTCTGTTTGGACAATCATTTCCAGAGCCCTAACCCTTATGGGCTTGATTCTTTCCTTTCGACTCAGGGCATCGGCGACCACGTTTGCCTTCCCTGGGTGATACTTGATTTCGCAATCATAATCATTCAACAGCTCTACCTAGCTTCTTTGCCTCATGTTAAGCTCCTTTTGGTTGAATATGTGCTGTAAGCTCTTGTGATCAGTGAAGATTGTACAGCGCGTACCATACAAATAATGTCGCCAGATTTTCAACGCAAATACCACCGCGCCTAACTCCAAATCGTGCGTGGTATAATTCCTCTCGTGAATCTTCAACTGGCATGACGCATATGCTATAACCTTCTGGCGTTGCATCAGCACCCAACCCAAACCTTGACACGAGGCGTCACAATATACCACGAAATCATCTGTTCCTTCGGGTAGCGATAAGATCGGTGCATCGCAAAGCTTATTTTTCAACAACTGAAACGCTTCCTCTTTGTTGTCACCCCAATCAAACTTCTTGTCTTTCTGCGTGAGTGAGGTCAGGGGTTGAGCGATTTTGGAGAAATCCTCAATGAACCTTCGATAATAACCAGCCAAACCTAAGAACTGTCGAATCTCGGTTGGCGTCTTGGGAGTTTCCCAGTCCATGATCGCCTCGATCTTTGTGGGATCAACATGGATTCCATTTCCATTAACCACATGTCCAAGAAACTGGACTTCGCGTAACCAAAACTCGCACTTCGAGAACTTAGCGTATAACGTCTCCTTTTTAAGTAGCTCTAGAATAGCTCTTAAGTGCTGTTCATGCTCGTCCTTCATCTTCGAGTAGATCAGAATGTCGTCAATAAACACGATTACAAACTTATCCATGTACGGCTTGCAGACTCGGTTCACTAGGTCCATGAAAACTGCCGGTGCGTTTGTCAGACCAAACGGCATAACTAGGAACTCGTAATGTCCATAACGAGTCCTAAAGGCTGTTTTCGGGATACTTTCCTCTTGTATCCTTAGCTGATGATATCCTGATCGAAGATCGATCTTTGAATAAAAACTTGAACCTTGCAGCTGATCAAATAGGTCATCAATCCTTGGCAAAGGATATCTGTTCTTGATGGTCAACTTGTTAAGCTCGCGGTAGTCTATACACATACGAAAACTACCGTCCTTCTTTTTAACGAACAGTACTGGAGCTCTCCAAGGTGAGAAGCTTGGTCTGATGAATCCCTTGTCCAATAGCTCCTGGAGTTGTGTTGACAACTCCTGCATCTCCGAAGGTGCAAGTCTATAGGGTGCCTTAGCTACTGGCGCGGCACCTGGGACCAAGTCAATGTGGAACTCAACTTGTCGCTGCGGCGGTAATCCTGGCAAGTCTTCTGGAAAGACTTCAGGATATTCCTTTACGACTGGAATGTCTTCGATCTTTGGTTCAGCAGCCTCTTTATTCACGATGTGTGCTAAGAATGCAACACATCCCTTTTGTAAACACTTTCTAGCTTTCAGACAGCTAATGATTCTTAGAGGCGTATCACGCTTCTCTCCGTGCACTACGATTGTTTCTTCATCCGTCATAGGGATGCGGATGGTCTTCTCATGGCAAACAATCTCGGCCTTGTTGCTTGACAACCAATCCATTCCTACTACCACGTCGAAGCTTCCCAGCTAGACTGGCAGTAGGTATAGCGTAAATTCGTGCCCTCCCAGTTCTATCACGCATCCTCTGACGACTTCTCCCGTTTCAACAAGTTTCCCATTCACCAATTCGATCGAGTATGGAACGTCTAACTTACTAGTGGTCAATGCAAGTATATTCTTAAATTCTAACGATACGAAACTATAATCGGCACCAGTATCAAAAAGAACAAATGCAAAACGCTGGTTTATAGGGAACGTACCGGTGACAACGTTGGGATCCTGGCGCGCTTCCCTTGCGCCAATGTTAAAGACTCTTCCACGGGCTTGGTTCAGTTTTGGGCATTCCCTCTTAAAGTGCCCAACATCTTCACAATTGAAGCAACCTGGCCCTCGGCCATTCACATTTCCATTACCGCCCCGATTTCCGTCTGCTCCCCGGTTACCAGCTTGATTTGCAACATTCCCACGGTTTCCATTTCCATTACCTCCTCGATTGTTGTTCCTATTACCAAAACCTCCTTGGCCACCCTGGTCAGCACTAACCCAGCAAGTATCCTTCAAGTGACCAATTTTCCCACAAGCTTCACATGTTCTCAGTCTGCATCGGCCAGAATGATGGCGCTGGCATGTATCACACTTGGGCAGAGTGCCCATATAACCCTTTCCTTTGTTCTCAACACCGGTTTTGGCTCTGGCCGGTGTGCTCGATTCACCCTTCTTGCTCACACTTGTGGTACCTTGCTTGAAATTTGAAAACTTTCGCTTGTTTTCCCCAGACGGTTCAACATGTGTTTCCTTTTTCTTTAGGTCCGAAATGGAGAATTTGTTCAACCTAATGGCCTCCTCAGTGAGCGCCACACTTAGGTCGATGGCTTCTGTGATCGTCGCGGGCTTGGACGTGGTAACCATACTCATTATCTGGGGTGCCAATCCCCAGATAAATCTCTCAATACGTTTAAACTCTGGTGTGACCATGTACGGCACTACGTGAGATAAATCATGAAATGTTTGAACATATTCTGCAATCTTGGGACCATCCATTCTCAGATGCCAGAACTCAGTTTCTAGCCTTTGTATTTCAGCACGCGAGCAATACTTCTTCCTCATTAACTCTTTTAACTCGGCCCATGTTAACGCATAGGCAGCAGCTTCTCCTAAAGTCTGCACTTGCAGATTCCACCATGATAGGGCTCCATCCAGAAACAGCGCTGAGATGTAGGTCACTTGTTGCTCGGGAGTGTCACACCCCCAAAATCCACCTGCGGAGTACTACCGCTTGGAGGCGTGACTTACCAGGATCCAGCCACCAATCATATTGAACCAAGCAAATAAGTAGTTATAAAATTCAACCAATACAATTGGTGTTCAAACAAAACATAGTTTAAGTTGCAAGCGGAAGCATAAGTCTTAAATCAAAACATAAGTTTAATTGTTTCAAAGTTTAACATGGCACACAGTCGTCCATGTCCCACAACGATCCTCCTCCATGCAAGCTCCAGCTAAGAACCTAAGGACCTGCAAAGCATGTAGTAACGAGTCAACAACAAGTTGAGTGAGTTCACGGTTGGGTGTTTGTTTTAAGTTGTTTCGAAAACAGTTTCCTTTATCTGGCATCCTACCGTGGGGGTTACCCCATAGTTAAAAATGTGACTTGTTTATTCCCGGTTACTCTGGCAATCCAGCCGTGGGGGCTACCCCGTGTTAGTTATCTGGCATTTCGGCCGTGGGGGCTACCCCATGTATCCACTAGACTCGTTACCATATCGACTGCTGACTGTAGTCATGTTTATGTGCCCTGAACTGTCAATGTCTATCATCATTGACGTGCCCCAGATCCATTAGTTCACGCCCGTCCTCTGCGGCACGGTGTGAGGTTTGTCAGACCTAAATAGCGCTATCTAACTAATGACCCGCTCGCCATTGGCCCGGCGATTAAGTCGATATAAAAAGGAGGGACTTCGTGATAGAGTTTTGGTCTAGTACGAGTTATCTGTCCGTGAGGACGAGGAATTACATTCCTGAACCATTGCTGTCCTACCCAAGGAGGACGAGGAACCCATGTTCCTTAACCCCAATTCCCGACCCCTGGGAATCCCATGCTTTGTAGAGGGTGTGAACTCACCTTGGTTTGCTCGGCAGATACACAGAAAAGTCAATCAAGCAGTATTGTGGTCACTCACGTCCTATCATAGTTGTATCATACAATTCAGGTTCGTATTCAAGTAGTACACGTATGTTTCTAGCACATTGCATTCAAGTATCATTCATGGCAGTCCATCAACATTCACGTTCAACAGTAACATATAAGGCCCATACGTTCGGCCCAATTACTTAGGCCCGTAATAGTGTGCAAGTTCAAATCAGCGTGTTCATGCATATAGTCTCGAGTTATAGTCCACAAGGTTTCGAGTCGCAACTAAGGTGATCTCGGGTCATGCATGTAGTGGTCTCGAGTCGCAACTGGACTCGCAAACGTGGTCTCGAGTCAAGATGTTTGGGTGTTGATCAAGTGGGGTCTCGAGTCGAGACTGTAGGCTCTCGACTCGCAACTAGTGTCGAAATCAGGGATCTCGGGTTGACATTTGCTGGCCTCGAGTCGAGACCAGGGGTCTCGACCCCCAACAATTGCTGATTCTGCACAGTTGTACTATCCAATGGAAATTTGATTTCATGACACAATGTACTATCCAACCACAATCCTTAAACATGTTTCTTGTCTAGCAATTTACTAAAAATGGATCAAACATATCAATATTCAAATATTCAAGGCATCTTCATATCATATTCAACAAGTTCTTCACATATTCATATCATGTTCATGTTGATCATTCAAACTTGTTCATCATATTTTAGCATCAATCACAACCATAATTATGAACAACAAATCAACACACTCGAACATACTCATCTAAAGGTTTCGAATCATCACATAACATCTCAAAATCAACTCTACACTAATCCGATTCATCATGGTACTACACATATGCAAGCCGGTTTCATGAACACCCACTTTAATGGTTTGAATCACATTTAGACACAAGATATCATGAGTTCATTGTGCAATATATCCAAAATCAAAACATGTTAGCCGATTATCAACAACATACACATCCGATTCACAAAACACATCATCAAGCACTCAACTATACTAGTTAGAGCATATTATTCATACTCTCATTTTAATCAACAAACATCATAAAGACACTAACCGATTGATGGGTTTCAAAGGTGAGTATGAAGCTTCCCAAATGGGTGTGTGTGTGTGAGCCGATCCAAAAGCTCCTTACGGTTGTCGGTTGAATCCGAGAATGAAGGAGAGGAATGTTGTGGCTTAGGGTTTTAGTGAGAGAGGATGGAGAGTGTGTGTGTAGAGGAGTATGTGTGTTGTTTGTCCAAAAATGACAAGTGTGGCTATTACTAAGGATTATATACTAGTTTCAAGTGATGCACCGTAATGGGTTTTCGAATGGGCTAAAGGGGTGTGTGGCCCAACCGGCCCACATGTTGCACTGTTCACTCGAGACCACATGGTCTCGAGTCGGGTTCTTGGTTCTCGGCTCACTTAAACATATACACATACTATACACACAAGTATACATATAAACGTAACACATAGTCACATAAAAGGTTCACTTATCATTAATCATACAAGTTAACTAGTCACACGTTTAAGCATGTTACATCGGGATACAAGGAAGGTTCTAAATTTCGAGTTGTCACATCATCCCCAAGTTGAAAGAAATTTCGTCCCGAAATTTGGTAAGCACTCACTGAGGAAGCTAGTTAAGTTGTATGGTTTTCCTGGGGTGTCACATCCACCCCCCGTTGATCTGGAATTTCGTCCCGAAATTCCGTAGCTTCAGCCTCAGTAGTGGGTGTACTGTTTGTGAACAGTTGGGGATACTTTTGTTTCATCTGATCTTCGCGCTCCCAGGTGAACTCCGGGCCGCGACGTGAGTTCCAACGAACTCGAACGAGAGGTATTCTAGTGCTCTTGAGGACCTTAACATCCCGGTCCGTGATTTCAACTGGTTCCTCGACGAATCTTAACTGCTCGTCGATAGTGAGTTCCTTCAAAGGAACTACGCGGGTCTCATCTGACAGACATTTCTTCAGATTCGACACGTGAAAGACGTTGTGAACTGCACCGAGTTCTGCTGGTAAGTTCAGTCTGTAGGCCACCCTGCCTATTTTCTCAATGATTTCGAAAGGTCCAACGTATCGTGGGTTAAGTTTGCCGCGTTTACCAAAACGAACCACACCCTTCCAGGGTGAAACTTTGAGTAGCACCCGCTCCCCAACCTGGAGCTCTAGTGGTTTCCTGCCCTTATCGGCGTAAACTTTCTGACGGTCACGAGCTGCCGCCATGCGTTTTCGTATTTGAGCGATTTGTTCGGTCGTGTCTATCACATGTTCTGGACCAGTTATCTGACTATCTCCCACCTCTGCCCAGCAAAGAGGTGACCGGCATTTACGTTCGTACAATGCCTCAAACGGAGCAGCTTTAATGCTGGTGTGGTAGCTGTTATTGTACGAGAATTCCACAAGTGGCAGATGCTTTTCCCAGCGGTTGCCAAAGTCGATTACACATGCACGAAGCATGTCTTCTAAGGTTTGAATAGTGCGCTCGGACTGCCCGTCCGTCTGGGGGTGATACGCTGTGCTCATGTCTAATCGTGAGCCGAAGGATTTGTGCATTGCTTGCCATAGCTCTGAAGTAAAACGTGCATCTCGATCCGAGATAATGGAGGTGGGCACCCCGTGCCTCGAAACGACTTCCTTAAGGTATATTTCTGCAAGAGTGGAGAACTTATCCGTCTCTTTGATAGCCAAGAAGTGTGCAGATTTTGTGAGTCGATCCACGATCACCCAAATAGTATCGTTCCCGCGCTGGGATCTAGGTAGGCCAGTGACAAAATCCATGGAAATTTGCTCCCATTTCCACTGAGGTATCTCTGGTTGTTGGAGTAGGCCTGAGGGTTTCTGGTATTCAGACTTGACTCTCGCACAAGTCAAACACTTGCTGACGTAAGTTGCTATGTGGGCCTTCATGCTAGGCCACCAATACGTAGTTTTGATGTCGTGGTACATTTTATCTGAACCAGGATGTACCGAGTAGCGAGACTTGTGTGCCTCATCCATCACAAGCTCTCGTAGGTTGCCATAGAGTGGGACCCAAACGCGTCCCGTTACGTAGTAAGCTCCGTCTTCCTTCTGTTCTAAGCGTTGCCTTGATCCGCGTAGGGCTTCAGCCCTGACGTTTTCTGGCTTCAGTGCTTCTATCTGAGCGTCTCGTATTTGGGAAGGAAGACTAGAATGGATCGTGAGTTGTAAAGCTCGCACGCGCTTAGGCGCAGTGTCCTTTCGACTGAGGGCGTCAGCCACAACGTTGGCCTTGCCCGGGTGATACCGGATTGAGCACTCGTAGTCATTCAGCAGCTCGACCCATCGTCGTTGTCGCATATTCAGTTCCTTCTGCTTGAAGATATGTTCGAGGCTCCTTTGGTCGGTGTAGATGGCGCACTTGGTACCGTACAAGTAGTGTCGCCATAACTTAAGTGCAAAAACAACAGCTCCCAGCTCTAAGTCGTGCGTAGTGTAGTTTCTTTCATGAACCTTGAGTTGGCGTGAGGCGTAGGCTATAACTTTATCTCGTTGCATCAATACACAACCAAGGCCTTGAATTGACGCGTCACAGTAAACCACGAAGTCGTCTGTGCCCTCTGGCAAGGAAAGGATAGGTGCACTGCAGAGTCTATCCTTTAAGTGCTGAAATGCTAACTCCTGTGCATTTCCCCAGTGATAAACAACGCCTTTCTGCATTAGCGAGGTGAGAGGCTGTGCGATCTTAGAAAAATCCTTAATGAACCTCCTGTAGTAACCTGCCAATCCCAAGAATTGGCGAATTTCCTTTGGTGTACGAGGTGCAGGCCAGTTCTTAATCGAGTCTACCTTGGATGGATCAACATGAATCCCATCCTTGTTTACCACGTGGCCTAGGAAATGGACCTCACGAAGCCAAAAGTCTCATTTCGAGAACTTTGCATAAAGCTGTTCTGTTCGAAGGAGTTCCAGAATAAGTCGCAGATGTTGCTCGTGTTCCTCCTGACTCTTAGAATAGATCAGGATGTCGTCGATGAAGACTATAACGAACTTGTCCAGGTAGGGCTTGCACACTCGATTCATCAAGTCCATGAAAACCGCAGGTGCGTTTGTCAGCCCAAAAGGCATGACCAAGAACTCATAGTGTCCGTAACGCGTTCTAAAAGCTGTTTTGGAGGCGTCCTCATCTCGGACTCTCAGTTGGTGATACCCCGATCTCAAATCAATCTTCGAATAGTAGCTCGAACCCTGCAGCTGGTCGAACAAGTCATCAATACGTGGTAGAGGATAACGATTCTTCACCGTCACCTTGTTGAGTTCCCGGTAGTCGATGCACATTCTGAAGGTACCGTCTTTCTTCTTCACAAACAGAACTGGAGCTCCCCAGGGCGATGAGCTAGGACGAATGAAACCCTTATCCAAGAGTTCTTGTAGTTGTGTAGAGAGTTCTTCCAACTCTGATGGAGCTAAACGATAAGGTGCACGAGCTATAGGTGCAGCTCCAGGAGCTAGTTCAATTTGAAACTCGACTTGGCGATGAGGCGGAAGACCAGGTAATTCCTCAGGAAATACCTCTGGATAATCACGTACAACTGGAAAATCTTCTATCTTCTTCTCTTTTTCTGAGGTGTCAGTAACGAGAGCCAAAATGGCAGTGTGGCCCTTTCGCAGGCACTTTTGGGCCTTAAGGAGAGAAATGACGTTCTCAACAGCACTCCTCTTGTCGCCACGAATCATGAGAGGTTCGTTATCGGAACCCGAAATGCGAACAATCTTCTCGTTGCAAAGAATCTCTGCTCGGTGTTGGGATAACCAATCCATCCCAATGACAACGTCGAAACTACCCAAGACGATAGGAATAAGGTCGATAGAGAAGGTCTGGTTGGCGAGAATAAGTTTACAACCCTTGACTACGTGTGTGGCTTCTAAACTCTTACCATTTGCTAGCTCTACGGTGTGTTTGCTGTTCAAGGGTGTTGGGATACGCTTAAGCATCTGACTAACTTCTAGTGACATGTAACTAGTATCGGCACCCGAATCAAATAATACTGAAACATAAAAGTCGTCGAGAAGTAACTTACCCGCCACAACATTGGGGTCGTTCCTTGCTTCGCCTTGGCCAATCACGAACGCTCGCCCCCTGGCTCCATTGTTGTTGTTGTTCCCATTGTTACCATTCCCCTGATTGTTGTTATTGTTGTTGTTGTTCTGGTTCCTGTTCAGTTGGGGACAATCTCTCTTGAAGTGGCCCTCAGCTCCACACTGAAAGCACCCTTTGTTATCACCTTGCTGCTGCTGCTGACGCTGGTTCTGTTGGGCTTGCTGACGATTCTGATTGGCGGGGTATAAGCTCCTGCAATCCTTTGCAGCGTGACCAGGCTTGTTGCACCGATGACAGTTGCCCCTGGTGCATGGCCCGCTGTGGTGCAGGCTGCAACGATTGCATTTGGGGTGATTCCCTTTGTACCCACCATGACTTTGACCACCAGATGATGGCTGGCTAGGACTCTTGTAGTCATCAGTCTTTCTCTGCTGAGACTGGGACTGGACAGAAGTCGACCCCTTACTTGAAGTTCCATCCCATTTCCGTTTGTTGTCACTAGAGGTACCAGAAGTGGTTGCAGCACCTATGCGCTTTGGTAACTTGTTCTGCTCCACCGCCTGATCAGTGAGACGGTGAGCCAACTGAACAACTTGCTGGATGGTGGCGAGGTTCGCTGAAGTCACATGGCTTTGGATCTCTGGCACCAGGCCCTTGAGAAAGAGTTCAATACGCTTAAATGGAGGGTCCACCATAGTAGGACACAGTAAGGCCAGCTCATTCGACCTCTTAGTGTACGCCTCAATTTCTGACCCCGTCATCTTGAGGTTGAAGAACTCGACTTCCAGCTTATGGATGTCATCACGACTGCAGTATTCATCCTTGATCATTTCCTTAAAAGTTTCCCATGGGGTGGCGTTGGCAGCAACCAACCCTAGCATTTGAACCTGAGCGTTCCACCACGTGAGGGCTAAACCCTCGAGAGTACCGGTAGCATACTTCACCCTGCGCGCCTCAGGGCATTCACACATTTCGAACACAAATTCTAGTTTCTCAACCAGTGGAGGAGACCTACTGCTCCTTCAGTGCCGCTAAAAGTAGTGGGTCGGCAGTCCATAAAGGTTTTGAAAGTGCACACGAGTGGCTGAGCGTGCTGACCTATCGTGGGTGAAAGAAAAGACAGAGTTTAACACAAAGGTTGGTTCACGAGAGTAGGATTCTAAAGATCCTAGAAAGAGTTCGGACTGCAGGATATACCTCCTGCGTGTGCAGCTGCAAGTGCTGCGGAAACTCGTTCGTTAATCAGAGCCGTCAACTGGGCTTGTGTCAGGTTAACGCGTCCAGACATGATCTTCATATCAAGAAGAACGTGAGTGAGAGGGGTTTGCGAAAATGCGATAACAGAAGTGAGTAAACGTACACGTGTTCAAGCAACAGTAGTATGTAACTATGTAACTAACAAGTAGGCAATATATACACAGATCATATCACCTAGAACGTCGAGCCTTGCATGTGGAGTGAAGCGTCGTTGTGGACCGTTGAGCACTGTACAAGTTATAGTCTGATTTTAATAAAACCTTTCCCTTATTAAAACCAAGTTCACTATAACCAATGGCTCTGATACCAATCTGTCACACCCCCAAAATCCACCTGCGGAGTACTACCGCTTGGAGGCGTGACTGACCAGGATCCAGCCACCAATCATATTGAACCAAGCAAATAAGTAGTTATAAAATTCAACCAATACAATTGGTGTTCAAACAAAACATAGTTTAAGTTGCAAGCGGAAGCATAAGTCTTAAATCAAAACATAAGTTTAATTGTTTCAAAGTTTAACATGGCACACAGTCGTCCATGTCCCACAACGATCCTCCTCCATGCAAGCTCCAGCTAAGAACCTAAGGACCTGCATAGCATGTAGTAACGAGTCAACAACAAGTTGAGTGAGTTCACGGTTGGGTGTTTGTTTTAAGTTGTTTCGAAAACAGTTTCCTTTATCTGGCATCCTGCCGTGGGGGTTACCCCATAGTTAAAAACGTGACTTGTTTATTCCCGGTTACTCTGGCAATCCAGCCGTGGGGGCTACCCCGTGTTAGTTATCTGGCATTTCGGCCGTGGGGGCTACCCCATGTATCCACTAGACTCGTTACCATATCGACTGCTGACTGTAGTCATGTTTATGTGCCCTGAACTGTCAATGTCTATCATCATTGACGTGCCCCAGATCCATTAGTTCACGCCCATCCTCTGCGGCACGGTGTGAGGTTTGTCAGGCCTAAATAGCGCTATCTAACTAATGACCCGCTCGCCATTGGCCCGGCGATTAAGTCGATATAAAAAGGAGGGACTTCGTGATAGAGTTTTGGTCTAGTACGAGTTATCTGTCCGTGAGGACGAGGAATTACATTCCTGAACCATTGCTGTCCTACCCAAGGAGGACGAGGAACCCATGTTCCTTAACCCCAATTCCCGACCCCTGGGAATCCCATGCTTTGTAGAGGGTGTGAACTCACCTTGGTTTGCTCGGCAGATACACAGAAAAGTCAATTAAGCAGTAATGTGGTCACTCACGTCCTATCATAGTTGTATCATACAATTCAGGTTCGTATTCAAGTAGTACACGTATGTTTCTAGCACATTGCATTCAAGTATCATTCATGGCAGTCCATCAACATTCACGTTCAACAGTAACACATAAGGCCCATACGTTCGGCCCAATTACTTAGGCCCGTAATAGTGTGCAAGTTCAAATCAGCGTGTTCATGCATATAGTCTCGAGTCGAGACTGTGCGGTCTCTTATCGAGACTGTGCGGTCTCGAGTTATAGTCCACAAGGTTTCGAGTCGCAACTAAGGTGATCTCGGGTCATGCATGTAGTGGTCTCGAGTCGCAACTGGACTCGCAAACGTGGTCTCGAGTCAAGATGTTTGGGTATTGATCAAGTGGGGTCTCGAGTCGAGACTGTAGGCTCTCGACTCGCAACTAGTGTCGAAATCAGGGATCTCGGGTTGACATTTGGTGGCCTCGAGTCGAGACCAGGGGTCTCGACCCCCAACAATTGCTGATTCTGCACAGTTGTACTATC
Source organism: Helianthus tuberosus (assembly GCA_030545235.1). Taxonomy (NCBI): domain Eukaryota; kingdom Viridiplantae; phylum Streptophyta; class Magnoliopsida; order Asterales; family Asteraceae; genus Helianthus; species Helianthus tuberosus. Next base: position 19,569,190 of record CM060420.1, on the reverse strand, counting down.
CAATGGAAATTTGATTTCATGACACAATGTACTATCCAACCACAATCCTTAAACATGTTTCTTGTCTAGCAATTTACTAAAAATGGATCAAACATATCAATATTCAAATATTCAAGGCATCTTCATATCATATTCAACAAGTTCTTCACATAGTCATATCATGTTCATGTTGATCATTCAAACTTGTTCATCATATTTTAGCATCAATCACAACCATAATCATGAACAACAAATCAACACACTCGAACATACTCATCTAAAGGTTTCGAATCATCACATAACATCTCAAAATCAACTCTACACTAATCCGATTCATCATGGTACTACACATATGCAAGCCGGTTTCATGAACACCCACTTTAATGGTTTGAATCACATTTAGACACAAGATATCATGAGTTCATTGTGCAATATATCCAAAATCAAAACATGTTAGCCGATTATCAACAACATACACATCCGATTCACAAAACACATCATCAAGCACTCAACTATACTAGTTAGAGCATATTATTCATACTCTCATTTTAATCAACAAACATCATAAAGACACTAACCGATTGATGGGTTTCAAAGGTGAGTATGAAGCTTCCCAAATGGGTGTGTGTGTGTGAGCCGATCCAAAAGCTCCTTACGGTTGTCGGTTGAATCCGAGAATGAAGGAGAGGAATGTTGTGGCTTAGGGTTTTAGTGAGAGAGGATGGAGAGTGTGTGTGTAGAGGAGTATGTGTGTTGTTTGTCCAAAAATGACAAGTGTGGCTATTACTAAGGATTATATACTAGTTTCAAGTGATGCACCGTAATGGGTTTTCGAATGGGCTAAAGGGGTGTGTGGCCCAACCGGCCCACATGTTGCACTGTTCACTCGAGACCACATGGTCTCGAGTCGGGTTCTTGGTTCTCGGCTCACTTAAACATATACACATACTATACACACAAGTATACATATAAACGTAACACATAGTCACATAAAAGGTTCACTTATCATTAATCATACAAGTTAACTAGTCACACGTTTAAGCATGTTACATCGGGATACAAGGAAGGTTCTAAATTTCGAGTTGTCACATCATCCCCAAGTTGAAAGAAATTTCGTCCCGAAATTTGGTAAGCACTCACTGAGGAAGCTAGTTAAGTTGTATTGTTTTCCTGGTTTTCCTGGGGTGTCACAGGGAGCACATTTGATCATTCTTAGGACAGAGTCTGTCTTCTCAGCCCACCTAACAAACGCAACAGCACCTCCTGTGCCGTCGAAATTCACGGGCTTGCAGTCGAGAAACTGCTTGTAGGTGCACCCTGCATATACGTTAGAATTTACAAATGGTATTAGCGGACGTGCTATAAATATCCAAATGTATGGTAATATGCCTCAAACAACTTGACATTACGTTAGAATTTACAAATGGTATTAGCGGTCGTGCTATAAATATCCAAATGTATGGTAATATGCCTCAAACAACTTGACATTACCATGAGGTGGATTGTTATTGCCGTTATTGTTCGAAATACTCCCACTGGTTCCTCCCTGGGAGGCTGCATACTGCGCTATAGCGGCGGCAATTATCCCTTGGAGTTCTGCCTGGGTAGTAGGCATGTGTACTTCACGTCTTGGAGGGATCTTCTAAAAGATGATCATGTAGGTCAGTTCATAGCAAGTATAATAAGAATGTATATATAGTAGCATTCATCAATCACATAACATCTCATGTTATAAATCAAAACATATAACTCAACAAAGCATGTAGTGAGAACGTTGCCATTGAGCTTCATTAATCACGACCACAACAGTGTTTTACAAGTTTAATAGTACATCACATGTCAAAGTAAGATCGTGAGGCTACATCACCCCCAAAAGTACAAGTCAAACTACATCTATCATATACAAAAAGTGTGATCTCTCAAAAGGCTTCGTAAGCTGGCTCAATAGCGACCTTCTCACCAAAAGATCGACCTGCATAAAACCAAAAATATGCCTATGCTGATGGCGGTGGAGGAGGAGGAGGAAAATGAAAGAAAAGTAAACGACGCATGTGTAACCAGTCCTCCTCTAAGGCTCGAAATGCGCGCAGCAAATATGTTATCTGCTGCTCAGAAGTCATGAAACGAGCGTCTGAATCGGGGGAAAGTGGACGAGGAGCGTGTGGTGCTGCAAATGGGGTCTGACAATGACAAATGGATGTGGAGCTCTCTCCAAGTCCTGAATACGACGCGTCAATGCATCCTGCTGTATCATCAAAGGAGTGAGGGTGTCCTCCGTAGAGTACCCAACATGGTACGGGTGGTACGGATCAGACAGTGGCATGATAGGGGGCGTAGTCCATAAAAATGGCTCGCTAGACGGTATGAAAGATGGTTCCGTAGGTGGTGCAACAGAGAGAAACTGAGGTGTGAACGGTAAGGATGATGGCAGCACAGGTGGAACAAAAGTAGGATGAGTAATCTGTGGTATAAACTGGCTGCCTCCTGTCATGAAAGGTATGTGACCAAAAGGCTGTCGTGATGAACCCTCCCCAGGACGTGGTGGAGGGATGTCCTGGAGAAAGGTAATCAGAAGATCAGTACGATGGACATCGGTCGTGTGTGGGTGAGATAGTGGAATATCAGTGGGTACAGAAACAGGTGTGACGGGTACCACGTGTGGTGGATAGTCGTCATCGTCGATCCACCCATTGCGGGTGTCGGCGTAACGTGGATCTATATGAGTAGCAAAAGGTGCACGGTCAAACAGTACCGGCATGGGATCGGTAAATGGTGCATCAACAACAGGATCATCTATCAAGGGTGGAGCAACAGCGAGAAGATCAGCAACGGGTATATCCTCAACAAGAGGTGCAACGGCTGGTGCATCCTCATGGACAGGGTCATGCTCTAACGCAGGGTCGGGAGCAACTACAGGCTCTGGGGCCACAGCAGGCTCCGGATCAACAAAATCCATATCAAAATCAGCAGGGATGTCAAGCAAATGGTCAATGGGATCTGCGGGTGCCTCTAGGGACTGATCCATGTGAATAAACTCAATATCGTGGTCAGGGTCGAAATCAGGGGGAAAGATCGGCTCAAAAGCGTCATCGACCTCAAACTCGAACTCGTGCGATGGACCGGGTGCAGCTGACATCGCCATGTCAGGGTCAGAAAAGTGAGGCTGCACACCATGGTCGTGCGAAGATGCAGATGCCACAGACTCTAATGAGTCCGGGACAGGTGAACCAACAGGAAGCTCCTCAAAAGGTGTCTCAGCAATGGGAAGAATAACGTCAGCATCAATAGGGGCCCCGCCCTCATAGTCAGCCTCAGGCAGATCCTCCTCAAACAGATCGATGTCGTCGTCAGAAACGGCTTCGAGTGGCATATCTGCCATAGGGAAAGCAGCAAGTGGTACAAGAGCAGGGATCACCGCAAGTGGTAAATCCCCGGCAGGAAGGCCATCAGCAGGCTCGACTCCAACGTCAGGCAGCGCGAACGGCTGGAAATCATCGTCGTCAGTGCTGGTGGTGTCTGATGTGTAGACCTCTCGCTCTGACAAAATCTCATCATCTGACACGATCGCCATGGGGTCTAGTGTGTCCGATACTCCTATGTCTGATGATGAAACCATGTCGTCTGTAACACAATCACATATATGCACATATATATCAATCATAAAGTCAAATAAACATGTTAGCCACAATAAAGCAAACAAGTAATCATCCTAGTCTCCTAGACTACCCTCCCAGCCTCTCAGACTGAATTTCCTAGCCTCTCAGACTAACTCCCTGGTCTCTAAGACCAACCTCCCAGTCTCTAAGACTAAATCCCTGGTCTCTAAGACCAATCCTCCCAATCTCTAAGACTAAATCCCTGGTCTCTAAGACCAATCCTCCCAGTCTCTAAGACTGATCCTCCCTCAGTCTCTAAGACTGATCCTCCCTCAGTCTCTAAGACTGAAATATAAATTTTGAAAAGTGTATTTGTGCCCCTTTGTTTGTAAAAATGTTTTGTGCCCTGGATCTGGACGTTTAGTGTATGCAATGTAAAAATGTTTTCGTGAGAGCCCTAGTGATCATAGTCAAGACTCGAGAAGGAATCCTAGTTCGCTATGATCGATGCTCTGATACGAAGCTGTCACACCCTGGCTTTGCGGAAGCGTGGGTTTATTTTGGTGTGACTTCTTAATACCATAGCACATATCATAACCATGCTATATGAAATAAAACATATGATGTTCATCCATTCAACAAGTTTTAAAAGTTAACACGATAACATTGTTTAAAAGTCGACACTTAAAACAAATAATGATAAGACATAATTTTAAAATGTGTTCGCATGACACAACCAAAAGACATAAATCGAAACACAGTTTAAGACTTGTAACCCGTCCAGGCAAAGGTCACATTTCCTAAACTCGGATGACATCATTATTCCTACGCAGCTTAACCTCATTGCAAACTTGGCCAGATCCATTAGTTTCCTGAAATACATGTAGTTTGAAAAATCAACAAAAGTTGAGCGAGTTCATGTAAAAGTGAGTATGAATAAACCTTTGTAATATGTCTGTATGTATGAAAATCCCTGGTATGTAGCAATTAAGGAAAAAGAGATCACCATTGGGTTGCAAAGCCAATGATATGTGTGAAGTGATGCAGGAAGACTCAAACCTAGCAGATTTTTGCGTCAGGCTCAAAGTCACCCCATGGTCCGCACAGTGGACTTAGGAGTTGGGCTCGCTACACCCAAATAGATCTATCGCTCATGACCCTCGGTCCTACAATGAGGATTAATGGCCTCAAGTTTCCGCCTACCCACTCACATGATCTAAGTAGTAAACCCTCCTTAAGCTAACCATACCATGTATAAAAGTGTCTGTAATTACTGTAACATGTATTCCACCCCCGAAGTATAAAAACTGAAAACAGTTAAGAGAAAAGGGGGACATGAACTCACTGAAGTGCGTATCCCGAAACGTAAGTCTCCAACTCAACCTGCTGCGTGACGACCTACACGTACTAATACCTATTAGACGGATGGTCGTGCCTTGGCTTAGGGTTTAACGTTTTTGGAGAAATAGTTAGGGAACTATTTCGTATTCACACTTCTTCCTTATTTTGTATTTCCTTCCCAAGGATGGGGGTTTTTAATACATGTATGCTTTATAATTCCGGAGATATATTTTAAGTCCCACTTAGAAAATATATTTTTAAATCACTTGTCAAAAATATTTTAATTCCAAAACATATATATATTTCCCAAAAATATTATATTTTATATCATACAATTCCCAAAATAATACTTATAAAAAATATACATATGAGAGTATTTCTCGAAAATACATAAGTTACATTTTAGAGTTCGCGTTGTAATAACAATACTGGTGTAACTTAAATATTTATTTGTGAGAGCGTAGGTATTATTTTGGAGTCGTAATTTTACAGTATTTTCAAGTTATATTATTTTTAAAAAAAATAATATATATCTAGTTCGCAAAATAATCAATTAACCACACGAGCGTCTTATTATAAAATATATTCTAAATATATTTTTATCAAGTTTTATTTACGAAAATCCACCTCCGGTACTTGGTAGTTTTTGAAATAAAAACCATGGCGAAGTTTATTTTGAAAACCAAGTTAAAAATATATTTGTAAACATTTGTTAAAAAAATAATTCTAAGTGTTGAAATTCTAGAAAAAATTCGCCAGAGTCTCCTTTGTAAACGGAGGTGCCCACGCTTACTAACGTATCATTTTCTTTTGTAAAATCAATCAAACAATTTAACAATCAACAACATACAATATTTATTCACTAATCTTGACAAAAATAAGACTAAATCATAACTCATGAACTTGAGAGTTTTGTAAGAATATGTAGTAAATCACCAACACATTTAGTGGGTCTTGTTATCTTTAAAAAAATGATTGGTTTCTTGAAAATTTTATTTTTAAAGAATTTGAAGTTTCACAACTTCTAGTCAAGATTCACAAAAATATTACTTTACGAAATTTCCTTGTTACACAAGTGTTCATACACTTGTTTATTTACCAAGAATGTTTTTAGTTCATAAAATATCCGGGTTTTAACAAAACTAGTATCTTTCACTTGGTTCTTCCGAGAAACCACTTGTGGATCTTTAGATCTACAAGTTTATAACCTTATTCTTCAAGAAAAATTATGTTTATTCAAGTTTTAAGTTCATGGTGGATGGTTTCATCATCTTTCATATTTCTAACACTAACATCTCACTAGTTCATGTTTCTTGAACATGATCTAGCACGTCTAGATGATGATCCATCCAACTTTTACTAACAAACAACATCAAATAATCATAACTACATAAGATTTACATGATTTACCCAAGTAACTTCTCTTTATCCACCCTTTTATCCCTTATGTTCAAGACTTTAGATTATGTTCATTAGTGTTCTTTAACATTTCATCATTCAACCATCTATTAACCACTAAAATCAAGAACAAGATGATGTTTTAGAGCACTTACTACTAGCACAAGGCTAGGGAAGAAACAAAGTGTAAAAGTGGTGGATAAAAGAAATCTAGAGTGGTCCTTGAGCTTCCGAACACACCAAGCCTTGTTGTATGATCCCTTGCACCTTTGTATGTATGAAAAATGATTGAACAAGAACTTGATGGTGGATGTATGGTGGTGATGGTGTTCGGCCGAGACAAGGAAGAGGGAAGAGAGGAGAGTGAGTTTGATGTTGTGTTGGTGAAATGAAGTTGGTTAACTCTTGTGCTTATTTATGGACCAAATTTCATCTTTATCCTCCATGTAATATGCCTCTAATCACCCAACATAATCTATTATTATATTCAACAAAATCAAAGGGTGGGTCACCCTATGGTGACCGTCCCAAGAGGGTAATATTTTTGTGTTCCGGGTAAAGTCCGGTTGTTCGGTTGGATATTTATCCGTTAAAGTGCTAAATAAAGTTTTAAAGTGTCTTTTATATTGTTTTTAATGACACATTAAATTACCAACACTTTGGAAAGTGTCTAGGACTATTTTGCCAAGTTTTTGCACTTTACTAGCATTGTTAAATGCTGAATTTTGGTTAACTAGTGCAGAATTCTGCACTTTAAGTACGTTTTAGGCACTTCCGGGCACTATAACTATCACCTAGTGACGCAGTTTTATGGTCCTCACCTCCCTACACTCACTACTAGTGTAGTACTTTATTCCCGGCTCATACTGGCCTCAATATAGTGTCTGTCTAGGTGCTGGCATTGACAGCATGTTTCTGGGTTATCCGTTTAGTGTGCTAACTGTGCTTTGTGCATCAAGTTTGTCACTAATGTTTGTGTGTAAATAATAGAGTGACAGTATAAAGTGTGATGCATGAGTATGTATGTAACAGAAATCAGAAAGCAGTTTAATCACAATTGTAATCAAGCACAGTAATTAAGCACTAATTAAATATTAATTAACTGTATGGATACCTGTAAAAGTGAGGGTTGTCACAATGTTATCAACCTACCACCCATGAGAATCCGCAATAGAGAAGCCTGCATTCTTAAGTTTTTGACGTCAAATTTTGGTGTATTTCCATATTGGCCATTCTTTTCAGAAAACTTTCAGATGTCGATCAATGCGATGGCACACCTCCAATCCTATTGCATTCAACACATGACTAGATCCTTAGCCTCACAATTTGCCTACATGAAGCTTTAACCACAGTCTCATTTATATATACGAAAAGCCAAGCTACTCAAGAAACTTCTTGATATCTCTTGTTTCAATTATGTATTCAAATACTTGAAATTCGATATACCTTTGATAACTACCTAAATTGATTCTCCAAGAAGACCCATTAATCTCTTGAAACCACTAATTCAACAAGGAAATCAAATAACACGAACGTACACCTCTGCATATATAAAACAATGAAGATACCTCGTAATGATACACTTCTTGAATAAACCTTTAAACAGCTATTGCTTCCTCAAAATAATAGTTGCTATAAGTAAACCCTTATCAAGCTTACAAGATATGTTGGATGATTTACTCGATATTTGACTACACCTATGACATTTTCATTTTTCTTCGGTATGGTATCTTAAGTGGTACCATCCTAAGCTCATATGGCAAGTGTTGAGAATACATGAATTTGGGTTAAGGTATTTTGATATCTTGTCACGCACCGAAATTCATTACCTAGACTTTTAACACTCTCTGTGCCAAATCAGTTTTTCAAATCTTAAATGTTAAAGTTTAGTTACCACAACCATTCTAGGTGGGTATGACATCTTCATACCACCTTATTCTCTTGATTTCGTTATCGTACCACAAGCTCGTGATATATGACAACATGATCTGAAAAAAACTAGGATATAACACAACCAATTTTCCTGAGTTATGGCTAACGCCTTTCGGCAACCAATTGTTTCCATATATGTACCTTGTACAATTGACACTCACATTGAAAATTTGTTACCCTCTTTTACCTTAACATAGAAGGAAGGGTAACCAGCCTCACAATTGATTGACATATATGGAATACATCTAGACGTCATAGTTTCGAGTTGTCCATCAAACGCCAAGTCCTGAGATGACAAATTCATACTAGGAAACCCACATTAATTTCTTAAGTACATGTCTTCGTTGCTCAGAGGAAACTCATCTCTTATGAATTCCTGACGAACTTTTCTTGACCAATAGACACTATGCTCATTCTATAATGGGCACCTCATACGCAAGTAACTAAGACTCGATATTACTTGCTAACCAATAGTTTTTTGATCACGCGACCTACATACTTGGATCTACCTTATCATAGCACTCACATTCAGCGTAAGGCTCACAAATCCATACCGTTGACAATTAACAAACCTCTAAATTTTATTTTAATAAAATCTTTGAAAAAGATACGGGAACCTACTCTCATTACATAATACTCAACTTTAACTTAACTAATGATTAGTTTTGGTAGGTAATTGGTACGCCTTCAAGGTGCCGAAAGTGTAGGGGGTTAGTTTCAGTACACCCTATATATAAACACTAACGGTGCATTGGAAGTGGAACCAGAAGCCGGACAAAGAATTAGCCATAGGTAATATACAACAACCCTACTCCAGTGATAGTAACCCATAACCCATATACCTAGCTAATGTGACTGTTGGGTCAAACTAGGGAATGATGTTACAATCGTGGAGACTTTATTTAACGACTTTTTTGTTTGTATAGGGTGGTGATTTAGTTATTTTAGTCGTGCATTTTAGGAACTTTGGTGGTTCTCCAAGAAAGTGGTGGCTTACTAGGAGGACAAGGCTCAACGACTATAAATAGAATAATAGACCTCACTTGTAAAGTGTGGATTTGAGAGCCACCACCCCAGGGGAGCTCACCCAGGGTGGATGATTATCTTGTATTTGTTATTCGCATTCAATGAAATCTTCGATTATACAAATCCTTTAATCATCTAATCTTTCTATGTTTATTAGTTTGTTTTTGGTTCACGAATTCACCCGTCTTACTCTTATTTATCAATACCAGACTGAAACCGGATCTACATGAACTATCATTTGGTATCAGAGCTTCAGTGGCTTGTTTCAGTTTTCGTTTGTTTGGATTTTTCACCGGAAAACCCACCAGAGATGTAAATTAAGTATGGATTCATGTTTATATAGAAAGAAGAGTATGGGTGGCGGCTAGGGTTTATTATGGTCGGCAACCTTCATTTTCAACTTCTCAGATCTTGTTTAAGCCAATAGATTATGTTTTTATATAGTACTTTGTAATTGACCCCTTTAGGATTCTTGAAAACCGATCATCCACTTGCGTATTGAACAACTATACTCTTAGACATAACTTATAGAACTTTTCATTGTTGTTATAGGATCAAGATTGTTTTTTAATTTATTAACAATAGTTCTTTTATCAGTCTAACACATGCTAACTAGGGGAGAGTGTGCCAACCGTTACAAAACAAGGTTAATCTTGACTGTAACTATGACTTTGTTACTATTTTGATATCTAGACTTTGTTACTATCTTGATATCTTGACTAAGTCACTAATTCTATACTTAAATACTTCAGCCATTTACTTGACATGATTCTTAGATTTAGTAGGAATTATAATCCCAAACCCTAGTTTCACATAGCTATTTGTGGAAGCTTCTAGGACTAGATACGCATTGGTGAACAAACGGATAACTTTCCAAATATGGAGATTTACATCTTGACAATTAACATATTCAAGAATAAAACCCGAATGCTTAATTTAATGAAATACAACCTAAACTTCTTTAATTGGAAGCTTTCACTAAAAAATGTTGTATATGTAACACATTTCGTAAAATTATTGGACCTTTTTCATATTAACTAAGGTTTTCTCAAAAATAAAATAAACAAACAAACTAATAATATTATTATTATTATTTGGGCCGAAACACAACTAGACATCCCTTCATCCATTGAAGCTTCAGGATTAATCAAGATCACCTAAGGTAACTTCAGTTCTCCTAAATCCTAGTTAAATACCATCATATACTTTGATTCAGATTTAAACTTAATCAAATCATGTTCTAAAATATTTGAATCCATCCATATATCATCAAAATCTTGTGGAGGATCTTTGGCATTATCAATCTTCAACTATCGTCTTGGTATGAACATCCTACCAGACTCTCTTTAATCACATATTATGTACATATAACAAAACCCTAATTACTAAAACTTTATCAAAGCGAATATTTAATGTTTATAGGCCTTAATCATGGTGTTAAAGCATAACCTCAGTTTTGAATGCAATATGTGAAGAACAGATATTCTGATCTAAACCCTAATCTGGTTTTGTATGAGTCATAACATTGTCAAAAATAAACCAAACTGATCAATTCTTGAGCCAAAAAACTAATTTTAAAGAGTTGACTATCAAACCAAATTGGTTTCATAATGTTTGGACAACTTTGATGGCCTAAAGGTGAAAAACCAAAGAAAGGTCAAAATTGTTTTTGGATATTAGAACTTGGTTCAACTTCCCGATGGAATAGCTCCCTCAATTTAAATCCAAATGACCTAATTATTTTTGAAAAACTTAATCTTGTAAGTTAAAATTAACCCAAATCGTCTTGCATATTTTGATTGAAGATTTGAGTTTAACCAATCTTAGACATTTTATAACTCCGAAAATAGTTTTTGTTACCTTTCTTTTCAATTAATTTATTTGGGATACTTAAATATGTCTGAAAGTTATAACAAAAGTAATTTTAGATTATTAAAACATTTAAGTTACTGTACAAAAAATAATCAGAATTTAATTCCTTCATTTGGCTAACTAATAAGAACTCTAACACGACCTTAAATCTGACCTGAAACTCAGATTCCTGGAACCTATCATATTACCAACTTTTCAACTTCTTCAACCATGGCTTGACATATAACTTATTTCTAAACCCTAAAGTACCCTTAGTGACACTAAATGATCATGGATTACCGAGTATGATACTTAAACACTAAAGAAAATGTATGCGTTCACCATACTGCTTTATCCTTTAACTTGAATTAGTCCTTATATGTGATTCATGAATTGTAGCATTCGCGTAGGATGACTCTCACAACTTACTTGTGAACTTTGTGTGGAACATCGATCATCACTTAATCATGTGAGTTTTGCGGCCCCATTTACTATTTTTAACTTTTAAATTAGTGGGGGACATGCTACCTAATTTGCGCTTAAAATTTACTTGCTTGTTATGTGTGTGATATTTGTTTTAAACTTGATTTGGGATGCATAGGATTATTTGATAACCTTGCAACATAAGTCCCTACTTCACAACTATTTGATTTCTAGATGGAGCCGATGGACAGGATTAAGTAGTATCATTCGGATTGACACCACTCTTGTCATAGTACTGCTAGCTAAAGTACACGAACACCATTAAATCGACGCCTGAGTGAATATCTCCAACTGTAACCTTTAAGGTTCCACGCATGACATTATATCGGGCAAAAACTTACGCGTTAATAGGCTTAGTTGTGACTTGTGTGATTCTATTATCTGTTTAATTGTGATACACATGTGACGTACAAGCAAACATTACTAATTGAACATACTTACGATAACTGATTTACTTGTTTATCGAAACATTAAAACCTGTGTGCTCACCAGCTTTATAGTTAATCATTTAGCATGTTTTTTAGGCAATAACAATTGACATAACTTGGACTGGATACGTTTAGAGACTTGCATCGAGATGTATGTAGCTATTGATTGTATGTAAACTTTTATGTAGAACATATATTGTGACACATTTTGAATAAAACAGTAACATATGTGTTACTGGGCAAAAAATAAAACTAGGCATTTGACCAAGTGTTTGGCCAACTAAGAATTTAGCCAAATGTGAATTGGGGGTGATGTATGACTGGACAAAAAATAAAACTACGCATTTGACCAAGTGTTTGGACAACTAAGAATTGGGGACAAGCGCTCAACATATTCGGATTGCTCATTTGATTAAATCGAACATCGTGTAGATTTTTTTAATTAGTTAAGTTTATATATTTTATATAAGTTATTATTAGTTTATGTAGGCTTTTATAAAGTTTATTAGTGTGATTTTTTTATTAAAATAATAGGACCCCAACTTTGAGGCCGGCTCCTTGAGTCCAAATGAAGTATGCACATTCAGACTTGGTAGTCGGACAATCCATTCGGATGAAAGCCACAATGTTGGCAAACCTTTTTCGTCGCCCGGTTCATCGGTCACATCATTCGAACTTGAGTAAATAAACTCATATTATGAGTACTCTTAATATCCACTATCAAATATATCCAAGTAGGTGTCCCTAAATAATTTAAAAACATGTTGTCTTTCATCTTTTGAGTTGATTGTTAAACTGAACTTAAAATTTTCATTATTTCATTAACCAATAATCTTCTTTCATCTGTACCCTATAGGCGACACAACAGGCAAAAACAAACTACTACAAACATTTGTTCTAATCAAACAAGTTATACTGAAATATGTTAGGCTCTTATATGATACGTTCCATCTTATCTACTGACAACGCCACAAGGATAGTACCCAATATATATAAAAAAAAAACTTGGAGATAATCATGCCTATGTGGCCTCCAAGACAAATACTATCAAATGGACTTTGGTACATCACACAAAAACTTGAAACCATAGGCATAAAGGGACCACACATTGTCCCCATGGCTTAACATATCATTTTAACTAAAAACTTCTTATACCCATCACTCCTTTTCTAACCTTTAGACACCGTAAACCTATAAAGCTTTAAAAAGCATAAACTGCAAACTCAAATTCCAAATGAATCGTTACACTTAACCAAATTTATACTACTTGTGATTATTCGCTAGTACAATAGACCCACATTTATAAATTATTAAACTTTTATCCGCAACAATAACGATACACAAACTACTGACTTCAAGAATTTTTTACATGATCACCAGCAATTAAGTCGATAGTAGTTACTTTCATTAATTTTCATAAGATTAAAAACAACCTTAATTTGAGTTTCCTTTTAGCCAAGTATTCATTCAATATTTTAATGCACATTAGACAATCATGGTGTACTTTTACCAACCATCTTTGATCTTTATATATCAAATGATCCATGAACACCACCCATCTTTAGTGGTTTTGACTTTAGGGTTTGATCTTAACTTTGGTTTTGATTTATAATTAACAAAATACATTCACTTGTATTATTGGCGATCGAAAAGATAAAGATGAAAGAAGATAAACACATGATAATTTTACAATTGTCTAAAATGCACCATGATAATGCAAACTGCACGTAAACAAGGGTCAATACAGTAATAAAAAAAATGTAATAAAGTAGATCTATAGTTTGGAATATACCACATGAATGTTGGTTATTAACTGTCAGTAATTAATAACATCTTTAATATTTTAAATATACAGGTGTATAATTAAAAATACAGTTGTTGAAAATTATAAATCTTAAAAGACTTTTTGACAAGTGGTCCTTGTAAGCGGTTACATGTAGAAATAGTATCTAATTTTATTTCCCAGAACTAGTGACACTAGTCAACTGCCAGTCTCTTTTCATAATATTAGTCTTTAAACTTTTGATAAAGTAAGTTAAAAGATTTGGACAACATAAAACAAAAATAACTAGTTAGTGAGACCACTTTACGGTTAGATTATTTAGGTTAATTGTCGGTTTTAATGTGAGTAAATTCAAACCCATTTTGGTTAATAATAATCACAAGGCTTAGATCCTAGCGAAGTACCAATAAGGTGGTGATCTATCAGCAAAGGCAAAACATGTAGGAGTAAGCTTCACTTTTAAATAAATATAATTTAATATATTATAAAATATATAATAATGAGACTCTCGTTATTCATAAGAAATTGATCTAGTACAATGCCGGTTACTAAATTAACTAGACATAAATCACATAATACAAAATACAAATTTATATACCGAAATCGATTTAAGCCACGTCCCTAGTAGATACTCCACTATATATATATATATATAGGGGACCGCTAGAATGAGAACCACCTCGAGTTATGAGAACCGCGAGAACTACTTGATCCGGGGCGAGGTGGACCAAATTTTTTTTTCAAAAACGTAGATGTATGTATAGGGGACACATTCGTAAAAAAAAATTTAAAAAAAAAACGCCGTGTGGGTAGTTTTTTACACCACAAAGTTGTGGTTTACGAGTTCCGTAAATTTACGGAACTCGTAAACCACAACTTTGTGGTGTAAAAAACTACCCACACGGCGTTTTTTTTTTTTAATTTTTTTTTACGAATGTGTTTATAATACATGCATCTACGTTTTTGAAAAAAAAATTGGTCCACCTTGCCCCGTATGGTGTGGTTCTCGCGGTTCTCATAACTCGAGGTGGTTCTCATTCTAGCGATCTATATATATATATAGAAGCATGTTGGACTCAATTCTTCACCATGTTGAGTCTTCAACCTTGCTTCTTGACCGCAACAATAAACGTACTAAAAAGAAGAAGGTTTTTGGTTGAGGATCGTGTTTGACACGGGACCCTTAAAACAGATTCCGTGTCTCATCTCAGACGGCTTGTCTCCCAGGATACAACAACCTACAGTATGTGTACTGCCGGAGATAGCACTCACGCCCGAGATAGCATCGGGTATCATGGTGGAAGAATTAGAGAGTTCTCTTCTCTAAATTCTATAAAACTTTGTGTATAAATAATTTTCTCTGGTATATCTCTTTCATCTTATTTTTCTCTATTTTCTTTCTTATATCCAACAAAGAGTTATAAGGTTCCTTTTATACTTAAAACTAAAACTCCATATTTAATTTCTATTGGTTAAAGATAATTATAACAATAAAAATCTTCATTATGAGTCCAGTAATTCATTATGAGTCAAATAAGGATTAATTTACATTCATAGATGTTAATGTCATATTAAGGGTTGTTTGGCATGAAGCTTTAAGAGCTTCTAGGTTTAAACTTTTAAGAAAATACTCCTACTCAATAAAAAGTTTTGTTTGATTGAACGAGCGTGAAGCTTTTAGGTTAGAAGCTTGAAACTTTTGGTTGAACGCTCCTACTAGTAGCGTTTAACCTCTAAAGATAATGAACTTTTTAATGCACAAGCTTTTTAAATATTTAGTTATGTCCATTTTGGTTATTTTTACATTTTATTAAAAGCTTCAGCTACTCTGCCAAACACCGAATATATCTAAAAAGCTACTAGTTACCAGCTACGAGCTTCCAGCCACCAGCTAACAGCTTGCAGCCACCAGCCACCAGCTATTTTTGCCAAACATACCTTAAATAAATAATAAGACATAACAAAACCTTCATCATGATTCTTGAATAGAGAGAAAACCACCAGTTCATGACAAAGATAAATTTATACTAGAGTCACCAAAGTTTAGAAATATTCACTTTAATCACTCAACTTCGAGCATCAATATTCTATTCATCTTAACTCCATTTTGGACAGAGTTTGATTCATTATTATGATGGTCTCGTAACATAAAACACAAACCCACAAATTATTATTTATACAACACATATTTAAATATAATTATTGATGTCCAAAATGTTTAGTGAAAAACTCATTTTCACTAAAATTTCCGACAAAACCTTTAAACAGTTAGATTTAGAAAGAGTGGTCTTGGGTTCATGTCACATAAACGTCATGAAATAAAAGAAATTTGCCGTTAAAAAAAGCTATAGTAAATCCACTAAATAATAAAAACTACAAAATAACAAAGATGAGTAACATATTATTAAGATATGGATGTTGCAAGAGAAACTTAAACAACGAAGATGAAAGGCTGGAATGTCAACAATGCACATAGAAAATCACAAGCTAGATATCTAGCAAAGATAGATGTGTGACAACTGGCATTTTTCAGGTAATTTCCGTACTATGTGAAAAGTGTTTAATACAATATGGTTATGTGTTTTGAACATCTGAAGTGCATGATTTCATGGCATACATTTAAAGAACTCACAAAAACATTTTATGATGCATGTTATTCATTTTATTAGTCGTGAATTGAAACAGTTTAGACAGTGCACAGAACTAACTAGCACACTTATCAGATAAACTAGTAGTGCTGACAGGGGTTCAGTACTCAGATAAACGACATATTTAGGACACAGATTGAGTCCCAGAGCCAATGTTATACTAAACCTCATGTGAGAAAGTAAGGTATTATGTTAATGCTTTCCGAGAGACAAACGAATACTAAAAATTGCCCGAAACTAGCTATAACTGGCCAAAACAACATAATTCAGCAAAATTCAGCATTTTCTAGCTTATGTAATAGTTAGAAATGATGCCTGAATGCCCAGAATAACTTAAAAAGTGATAGAAACATTATCACGACATAATAACATATTATGCTATACAAGATACCAATATTGATCTTCTAAGCGATCCGATAACTAAACAAGCATCCGATTACTATCTTGGCGCAAACATACAAACTAGAAAAAAACCCTAAACACACATAACTACATTAATAAGTGAAACATATCATCACTTTTCAACACTTAACGAAGTTTAAACAAATCCACCCCCCCCCCCACCATGTGTAACGGTCCCCTATGGGACCCACCCCACCTTAACCATGTTGACTAATCCACTTAGTAGTCAAAGATCCTTAATTATCATCCATTGGGTTAATGTATGGAGGGAAAGTTTGGACCACCATGTTAAACTCCTTATCTACTAATCTAAGCCTTCATTTTCAACTTATCACAAAACATCACAGCTCCTTCTTCTCTCCCTCTTCACTCTCGGCCGAACTACCCCCCCCCCCCCCCATCATCATCTTCATTCAACTTCAAGATAATCCAAGCATAATATAAGGTGTCTCAAGCATACTTAGGAAGGTGTCAAGCCATAGAAGTTGAAGGACCACTCTTTGGAGCTATTAACCACCATCTTTTCTTCATCTTCATCATCTTGTTTGAACCCTAGCCTTGTGCTAGTAGTAAGTTCCTTTGTACACCATTTTCATCTTGTTTTAGTAGATATAACATATGTAGAACTCAAAATCTAAAGGATCGTACAAAACAAAGAAGTTGAACACTTGAATCAAACTAAAAATCACAATAAAACAAGTTGTTTATGTTGTGCTATGAAGTTGTTAGTTGATTGTTTGTGTGTATGATGATGAACATCACATAAAGGCTTGTTAGATGATGATTAAAAACATGATCTAACAAGTATGTGTAAGGATCTTGAAAGATCTATGTTGAACATATTGTATGAGATGATGAACTTGACAAAATACATATGTTAAGGTGTAGAAATTGTTTTCTACAAAAGTGGTTCTTGAAAAAAATGAAAGAATTTGAAAGTTTAAAGTTCTAAAGTGTAAAGATTACTACATGTTAAGCATGGTTTTATTTCTTGAATATAAATGAACTTGTTACATATGTAAAAATGAACTTGTTGAAGTATTTAGAACATGAGATGTTGAAGTAAATGAACTTTTGCAAAAAGGATGACAAGTTGTTAAGTATGAATTTCTACAAGTTGGTTCATATTAAAGAATAAACCATGTTTTTAAAGTTAAATGAACATGTTAAACATATTGTTAAAAGACTACATGTTTTTACAAATTTTGGAGTTCATCACCTCATGAAAAATGCATTTTTATGCATATGTTAAGTTTAGAAAATTGTTGTGGATGATTGGATGAATTTTGAAAAGCTTAAACACATGTTTTAAAACATGGGAAACCTCCATTTTACAAAGGAAAATATGGAGAAATTTTTACAAAATTTAAACACTTAGAAAAATATATTTTTAACAAGTTCTTACAAGTAAACTTGTTTAGATATTTTAAACATAAAAATCCCCATAATTTTTGTATAAAAATACAAGTAAAGGAGGTTTGGTTTTCAAAAATAAAAATGACTAAATATATATTTAGGAAAAATATATATTTAGAGGTCACATAAACTATGTGCTATGTGTATATTATTTGGATTAGTTATACTAAATTTAGGGACTTGAAATACTGTACCCACACAAATACAAAAATTGTAATTAAAGAATTGTAAGAATATAATTATATATCTTGGACACAAATATTGGACTTTTTGGACAAATGGACTTATTGGACAAATTATGAAAATATTTCGGAATTAAAATTCTATTATAACAAAGCTTGGTGAAAATATATATTTTCGAAGCCGAACAAGTGACCAAATATATATTTTTACAAGTAATATAAAAATATATCATATTTTGTCAAACATGAAAATATATTATTTTTGAAGTATATGAAAATATATATTTTTCATAGACATCTTAAAAATATATTATTTTGGTGGAAACTAAAAATGTATATTTTTCTAGTCATGATCTTAAAAATAAATTATTTTTAAGATATATGTGAACACTTATACTTACCAAGTCTAAAAAATAGATATTTTCTATAAACATATCTTAAAATGTATATTTTAAGAATGCAAGAATTGTGGTTATAATTGTGCAAGAATAATATTCCGGAAAAGTTAAACATATATTAAGTATGAGATATTTAAATAAATACAACAATATACGTATTCCTATACGTACAAATACATGCCAACATACATTACCAACACTTGGTAAAAATACCATTATACAAGTATTATACTCGATTATGAGAATACAAAGTAAAATACTCAACATACTCATAATACAAGTATACCTATACTTAGGAATACTTACAAGTGTATAATACTTAACAAACGGTATCATTGGTCGTGAATATTACAAAACACACGTATATGGAAACAATATATATCAAAACAAGTTAAAAATATATTATTTATAACAAACCCCCTTGGAATCACAAAAGATATAGATATACGATGCACGCAAATAATATAAGTTAAAATAGAATAATTTTAACTAATATTGTGAACTTTGAATTTTATATAATTATGAAAAATTATATAAAGACATCATACACCGAAAGTGAAACTCAAAACAAAAACAATTCCAAAACAAGTCTTAACATGTAACGCTCTGCTATTCCGTACTTTCTATATTTGGAAACCCTCGTTTGTAATTCTATTTTTGGTAACTTTGTACTCTTGTAATCGTTCTTTCATTGTAAATGATGTAAAATCCGAGACTTGAATCATAATGAAATTCGTGTTTTCGTTACATTTATGTTATATACACTTCATACATGTTCACACTTTAAAAAACATCATCCATACGACACTTCATTCACACTTTGTGCAAAAATTGTCAAACTTGCAAACTATTGATCTATATGCTAAATTACACGAAATTGATACTATTTCTCGGCAAATGAACTTAATTATACTTGTTTTATGTTTAGTTTATGCCTCATTTACATAACATACCTTTAACTATGGTTATTGTGCTTAAAACACATTGAAAATGGCTTAAATCATCAAAACATAGAACTTAGGGGGGCAATTTGTAAAAAAATCAAACTTCAGCCCACCTGGGGAGAGTCACGGCCCGTGAGAGATATGGGCTTGGGCTTCGCGGCCCGCGAGAGCAGCCCAGCTCACAGAACTTCAGCTGCAATTTTGAGCGGGATCTAGTGTTTGGTTTGAGTTTTAAACATGCTCTAGCATTTAATTCTTAACCAAACTCAACCCTAATCTTCCCCTATATAATCCAAGCTTCCTCCAAGTCATTTTCATTTTACAAACTCTCAAAAACATTCTCAAATCTCCCTCTAATCATCTGATAATCTGAAGTTCGAACAGAATCATCAACCTTCACAAAAGTGAGCATAACTCACTCAATACTCAACGTTTTTCATCCATTCTTTTTCCCACTTGCTTGGAACAACCTTAGGAACATTTCCATAGTTTTTCCATGGAAAATCAAGCTCTGGAATGTCACCAAAAAGGCTCCAAAGTGGACTGTTAGTTCTTTTTACATTTAAACTTTGTTAATCTTAGTGAACTTGAGTCTATCTCATCTCAAACCTATGTCCTAATGCTCATAATCAATTGAATGGTTAGTTGGGCTTAAAAACAAGGATGAGAAATGTTAAATCAAAGATTAAAACCTCACAAACATTCTGTTTTAGTTAGGGTTTTACCCACAAGTAGTGTTCAAGCATGAAGCTTGATGAATGTGTGATAGATGGACTAGCTTGGGCTATCCTTCATAGAAATCCACACTACTTGATTTTTTTTCCATAGATTAGTTGTTGTTATTTGATTATTACTTGTAAGTTCATGACCCTCCTTGTTGTTTATAACAACAAGTGTAGTGGTGAACAATGAAGGTACCTAAATGGGAGCGTTGTTCTTCCTACCTCATACATGATTTCTATGATACTTAGAGGTGCCTAAATGAAGAATTTAATCTTCTACCTCATACTTGACATATATGATATTATATACACTATGTAATACTTATGTAACAACCAAATAATCGAACATTTGGTGATGAACTAATGGACATTCGTCAAGCTAGTAGATTGTATCATCTTAGGCCTTGACAACTTGTCACGATTCTAATGGAACCTTGTTCCATGAAAATATTTAAAACTCTTTTAGAGTTTCATAGTGTCAAGAACAAGTGTCATATGTGTTAGATGATTATTTTCTTATTTTTACTTTCATGTTATTTATATTTCGAGTCTAAGTCTTCCGATTTCCCCAAACTCACACACCTATGTTTTCTTGGTGTATAAGGACTAGGTGCTCCAAACTAATCCATCCACCAACATCACTCACGGGATTTCAAGTAGGAAAGCTTGCAAAACCGTGAGTATACTCGATCCCGTTTTCCTTTTATCACTTTTGGGTGCAACATGTATGTTATACAAAATTACACTTCACATGAAACTATTTTAAACTCTATCCATGCTTAACATGAAACAATATGATGCTTGTTTAGACTTGTATGCTAATGTAAACTATTTGTGTCAATTATATGCTTCATTAACTTTGCTAGCATGCCTTAACAATTATAGGATTAACGCACCGCCCACGAAACTTGGGGTATTGTTAAGTTAAACATGTTAACCTCCCGTTATTCTATTTGGGATAGGCTATTTTAACGTGTTGGAATCTTGGGTTTGAACATATAAGTACACCGTTTCGGCATGCTAGTAAACTTGCTTAATATGATTCATGTTGGATATGAGCACTTAAACTATTTTATTCTATATTATGCTATGTAACAAAACTTGTATACTCGCCTTTGTTTTTGCATTGAACTCTATTTTAATACATGTTGCAGGTTGATTGTTGAGATGATGATACAAGATGAAACAAGATTTAGGTGGACTTAGATACACGCCTAGATTAATTTATCTATTTTGATGTTATGTTATTTTTGAGACAATGTTGTTCCTTTGATTTGAATCTTGTATGACAATCTAGTTTTGAAATGAAATTTTAATTTAATCATTATTGTCACATAGTGTTATGAAGTCTCTTGCAATCTCGTTTTCGTCTCATCCCGATGTTTCCGCCATCGGTTGGGGTGTGACAGATTGGTATCAGAGCCATAACTATAGGGAATTAGGAATAAGTAGGAATGCTTTGCCCTAGTCTATAGTTTTAGGAACTTTGTCTCTTATTTGTTGTTTAAAACTTATGCATTCTACCTTACATGCTTCCTAGAAATATTTCTTGTCTGTTAAACTTACATGCCTTTCCTAAGGCTAACATGAATACACTGTGATTTTGAAGACACTCGTAACCTAAACGAGATGACTTTACCAAAATAGGCGTGAAAACCACAATTTGGTAAACGACTCTCATCCTACCTTAAACTATCTTTGCACGAAATTACACCATTAAGCTAGGAGTGAAATCCACAACTTAATGGTAATTTCCATTTCAACTCTAGTGGACCCGCGTCTAAGTGTCGAAATTATATTTTGACCCGACGAGTACCAACCACATTTAGGGTACGAAATCGTCAAGTTAGGGGTGAAACCCGCATCTTGTCTATTAAGTCCCGTTCCACGATTTTCAATCTCGCCAAAGTCCCGATTGTTTCAATCAATTAGAGACGTGTAGTAACTGGAAGGGTAAGATACCGTTAATCACTTCTCGACGAGAGTATCTTACCTATAGGCCAAAGCACGATTTCTCTAATTCGAAAGGACTTTCGACCCACTTTGGAATAGTCGACGTTTCTCTACCCGAAACAATCCAATGTTTTATTGAGCCTCTCTTTTATGTATCTCAATTTATATGTAACTTTATACTTGAACTTTCGTCCATTTCAAACTTTTTACACCATTTCGCACGTTTATCGCAATCAAAAACAATAATAATCCCTCGTGAACCAACTAAATTTATGATGCTTTCATTATTCATGTTATGCTATGTGGAACTTATGATTATGCTATGTGATACAATTTAAATCTTTTATGCTATGTGAATCAATTTGAACACTTTTATGCTATGTGAAACTTTATGCTATGAGAATCATTTAATGAAAACGGTTTTTCTTAAAAACATTATGATAAAGTCTCATCCTTTCCTTTTCTTTCGAACTTCTAGATGGCATCTTCAAGCTCATCCGAAAAGCCCAAGTCCAAGAAGGGTTCCCGCATTGGTTCCATCTCTAAGAAAGAACTCGTAGGCCTCATTGCTAAAAAAACGGCCGATCAAATGGCATGAGTTTTACCCGGCATCGTGAGCCGCATGCAAACCAACACCGATTCGCCCCATGGCTCTATGGACTCCAAGGTGG
This sequence comes from Helianthus tuberosus, assembly GCA_030545235.1. Lineage (NCBI taxonomy): Eukaryota > Viridiplantae > Streptophyta > Magnoliopsida > Asterales > Asteraceae > Helianthus > Helianthus tuberosus. The sequence goes on along the minus strand of CM060420.1, from coordinate 19,546,037 downwards.
AGAAACCAAAGCCACCATTCCTCTTCAAGCAATTTATGGCTTGTAAACCCCTAGAATTTTCAGGCAAGGATGGTGCCACCGCGTCGCTCACTTGGTTTGACGCCATGGAAATCGCTTTCTTTCAGTGTGGTTTCCCTGACGAATTACGCACTCAAAATGCTACTGGAGTGTTTCGCTCAAGGGCCTTGGATTGGTGGACCTCTGAGCGAGGCAAAAGGGGAAGATGCCGCCCACGCTCTGCCATGGGCGGAACTAAAGAAGATCATGAGGGAGGAATTCTGCCCTCCGCATGAACTTAGAAAGTTGGAGCACGAATTTTGGTTTCAAAAAGAAGTCGACGATGATAACGATGGCTTAACCACCCGTTTCAAACAACTTAGTATTCTCTGTCCTAGGCAGGTTGATACGCCTGAAAAGCAAATCAACAAGTACATCCATTGCTGCCCTGATTCCTTCATGAACCTTTTGGAAGCTGCTCTTCCAGCAACCATAGAGGAACCTATCGATTGGCCGCTCGCCTTAACAGCAACATTGTCCTTCGTAGGAACTCTGAAAAGGCTTCCTCGAAGAATATGCACCAAGCCACTGTTGAACCCTCCTCATCATCCAAAAAGAACCAGAACAAGAAGCGGAAGGCTTCTAGTCAGAACTATGCGGTTGTTACTCCGCCAAACCCTCCAGCTTTACAATCTAACTCTGCCACACCTGCAAACGAACGAAAGCCATACAATTTCCACCATCCTACCAATGCCAATTGTCGCCATTGTACCCATTGCAACCGTTTTGGCCAAAACACCACCTACTGCAAAAATAACCACACACCGCAAGCTTAGCAAGCCTAACAAGCTCAAGACGCACAACAAAATGACAAACCAGCACGAGCCTTCTACAAATGTGGTGACACAACTCACCTTCGTCCTCAATGTCCTCAACTCAACCAGGAACAACAAGCTCCTCGTGGACGCACTTTCAACATTAACGCGAATCAGGCACGCAACGACAATGACGTCGTTAATGGTACGCTTCTAGTTAATAACCTTTATGCTTCGTTGTTATTTGATACTGGTGCGGACAAAAGCTTTGTGTCCGTTGAATTCGAACCTTTGTTAAATGCTACACGCTCTAAGCTACCTAAGTCGTTTTCCATCAAAGTTGCCAATAGCAAATTCATTTTTGTCGATTCTGTTCTTCGTGATTGTCTTCTTACTCTTAAAGATCATACCTTCACTATCGACCTCATACTCATGAAATTGGGTAATGTCGACATCATCGTGGGCATGGATTGGCTTCGTGAAAACCATGCTGAGATTGCCTGCTACGAGAAGTATGTTCGTCTACCTCTTCCATCTGGTGACACTTTGCGCGTTTATGGAGACCGACCTTCAAAAGGACTATGATTGATGTCATGCACACAAGCGAACAAATATTTACGTAAACCGTACTTTGCCTTTTTAGCCCACATTGTAGAAGAAAAAGGGCAAGGGAAAGAGCGTAAGTGATGTTCCAGTGGTGCGCGACTTTCCTGATGTCTCTCCTAAAGATCTGCATGGTCCTCCTCCACCTCGATCTATTAATTTTCGTATTGATCTCGTACCTGGTGCGACTCTTGTTGCCAAGGCTCCTTATTGTCTTGCTCCCTCCAAAATGCAAGAGTTATCTAGTCAACTCCAAGAACTCCTTGAAAAGGGCTTCATTCGTCCAAGTACCTCACCTTGGGGTGCTCCCGTGCTCTTCGTAAAAAAGAAGGATGGCTCATTCCGCATGTGTATCGACTATCGTGAGGTTAATAAACTCACAGTTAAAAATCGTTATACTTTCCCGCGCATCGACGACCTCTTTCACCAACTTCAAGGCGCTACTTGCTTCTCCAAGAACGATCTTCGATCTGGTTATCACCAACTTCGTGTTCTCGAAGAAGACATTCCCAAAACCGCTTTTCGCACTCGCTATGGACACTACAAGGTGCCTTTTGGTTTGACCAATGCACCCGTTGTGTACATGGATCTCATGAATCGTGTTTGTAAACCTTATTTGGATTGTTTCGTCATCGTCTTCATTGATGATATCCTCATTTATTCTAAATCTCAAGCCGATCACGAACGCCATCTACGTCTTATCCTCAAGCTTTTACGTACCGAACGTCTTTACATGAAGTTTTCCAAATGCGAGTTCTGGATCAAAGAAGTCCAATTCCTTGGACATGTTGTTAGTGAAAAGGGAATCCATGTGGATCCTTCCAAAATTGAAGCAGTAAAGAATTGGACCGTGCCTAAAATTCCTTCTGAAATTGTAACATCCCAAAAATGGGTTTGGTAATCAAACCATGTTAATACTAATGACTTGGTAAAATACCGTTAGTGGTAAAAATTTACCCGGTAAATATTAGGATCTAAATAATTAATCCTAATAATAAATAAAAAGTGAGTAAAAGCTTTTAAGGAAATAAAATAGATAAAAGGCCCGGGTTAACGGGACCTAAAATAAACTTAGTCATAAATATTCCCGAACCTGCTAAGTTAACTAGGAATATTAAACCTAGTTAATAAGTGGGAATATTGTTAGAAACAAAAATAAGTAGGTTGTGGCCTACTTAATAACGAACCAAACACGAGGGGTTAAAGTGGGATAGCTAGAAAAGTTATTTAATTAAACAAAACACAAACACACACACACACTGTGTGTTCTGGATCGAGCTCAGGGGCTCCCATGGAGCCAAAAACCCTAATCCATATATAATCATCAAATTGAAGGATCAAATGAAGCCCAAATTCATAACCGAACGTGGATTAACGATCACCAAGTCAAGGGGATCGTAAGGTATGTCAAAATTCTAACATTCGTGAAGTTGTAAAAAGTTGATAATCATCCTAATCGCGAATTAGGCATGGATTATAGAAGCTATGGCTAGATTAGTGATGTATGATTGCTTAGGAACAAACCCTAAGTGAAGATTTAGAATAAATTGCTATGATTTAGGTGTTTGGTTGGATCACCACACCTAGCTAAGTGGGTTTTATAGTTATGATGAAATTGATGATAAGACTATGTTTAAAATCATCATGCATGATAATGAATGGAAGGGGTTTAATAAATTATGATGAAACTAGTGATTTTGGTTCATATAAATAGGTGTTTGGAATCATGATGTCTACTAATTAATATGTAGAACTTGATTATATTGATGTTCGGATGAATGTCTAATGCTATGATGAAATGGGTTTTACATGTAGATGGAAACCTTTAGTTTTTGCTTAACAAATGAATAATTAACTTTGATAATCAAGAGCTAAGTTAAATTGGTGTTAATAATAACATGAATTTAGATTTGAAAAGTAGTTAAAACGGTGGCGTAAGAATAATGCCTATCGGATACTTGACAAAGTGCTTAAATGAATTGTCGGGGTTTATGATATAATCACTTATGTTAATAGGCAGTTTGACCTTTAAAAGTCAAACTGACCAAAATGAAATCAAATGGTGAATTTTGATGTAAAACCCGTAAGATGGAATAGTTATAATTAATGATAACTAATCTAACCGTCTTACGAATTATGAAGATAGTTTGACGCTTGACAAGCTAGGTGGAGGCTTGGAAAGGAAGCGGGTCAAACGAAGCAAGAATGGAGGAAAAGCATAATTCGGATGTGAGGTAAGTATGGCTTACACTAGTCTTATGTTTAGAATATTCTCTTATCGTATTAGTTACGAATAAGATAAATACATAGTTGAGGTATGATGTTTCGGCATGTAGACGTACGGAACAAGATAGTCGAGCTTGACAAGAAACCATGTTGATGGTTTAAAAGGGGTTAAATCGGTAATTTGATCTTTTTATGACAAATGGAAAATGAACTTTTAAATGGTTACCTTATAGGGTTAACCCAAAACAAACCATAATGGTAAAATGGTAAATTGGTCACGTCGACCATCACTATTGGTTTTAAAAGACACTTATGAAGTAAGCCTTAATAGGCCGAAAAGTATTAAGAAATGAATTTTAAGTCAAACGACCGCACAATGTAAATTGGAGCGAGTTATATAGTCGAGATGAAAATACATGTCATCTCGCTAATATAATTGGTCATTTAGACCAAACGGGTCAAAGAGTGAAGATACCGCCCTTTGATGATAGCGACTAATGAATATTGTTGAGTTATATGATTTCAGGAATAAATGTAGAAATGATACTTGCATCGCTATTATTTAGCGAATATTATAGCAACGCATTAAAACAGGTCAATACATTGACCCGAGCCACGTATGTGTAATAGAGTAATTATTCATTTAGAACATAAGGTTCAATGAGCATTAAAATGAAGTCTCGGATAGACAATGGGGTACTTAAATGGGTAAACCGAATGTTTTAAAAGAGTGTCGTGGTGTTTCGAAGGGCATAAAGACCTTTCGAACAAGATCATAACTCAAAAGAAGTATTATGGGTCAAACATGCTCTCAAAGGGCCTTGTCGTAATTGAAAGACTAAAAAGGACCAAAACGCCCTTGTTAGCTAATTCGAACAAACAACCTTTAAAGGTTGTTTGGAAACAAGTTTTATGATTAAGTGAATACTTAGATTAAGTATAGAAGTTGAAAGAGGTATTATATTAGTCAAACGGTACTATTTGAGTTTTTGCCGTAAAATAATGATTAGAGAGGTAAAATTTGGTTTATATAGATCACCACATCAAATCCACCATAAACACAGTTGTGGTGGGAGATTATAGGATAAGAAATGTGGTGATGAAATGCTAGAAACAATCGAAAGCGATTTTAGGCTCGAAAGTGCTTAAATACCCTTAACGGGTCAAAATAAGCATACAAGCGAAAACGGGTTTAATTTGTGTAATAAACCGGTGATTAGAATCTAATATGGTAGATAACATTAGTTTGAAGAAGTGTATGTGATATAAGGGTCAAATAAACACGTTTGATGATGAAATCACGAACGGGTCAAAAGTTGGTAAAAAGGGTAATAAGCCGAAGAGTTAAAAGTCTGAAATTTTATTATGTAGGATGTTGGATTTCAACTCCATTATATGGAGAATTAAATTACGGTCGCGTAGGAAAAAGAATCGGGTAAAACGGATCAATAACGAAGAAGTTATGGTCGTTTCCGTAAAAACAGGCATAGCTGAAAATGCAGGACCCAGCTCCAGACCTGCTGGAATCTGGTTTCCCCCGCGACACGCGAAGGAACAACATGAATCCGCCGCGACACGCGACGGAACCCTGATTTGGCGAAAAAAATTTATTTTAATCAGTTTCGCTTCCCGGACTCGTTTAAATACGTTCTAAGTTACATATGACTAATCCAACTCATGTTTTATAAGTTTCAGGTATGATTTTAGCACCGGAGGATGATCAAGCATAATGAAGAACCGAACACGATTAAGAAATAAGCTTCCGCACTATGTATCGTTGTTATGATTAAATGACGAACTCACACACGTTATGTTGTATAGTTTTAATTCTGTAAAAGGTGTAATGAACCCGTAATTTCCAATGCATATGTAATCTTAATTACATGACTGTTTTTCGTAAATAATACGTTAAACTTTAAATTTAAAGAACGGGTGTTACAAGTTGGTATCAGAGCCTTGGTTTAAGAGATTCAAGTATGGTGGGAAAACTATGCTTGGACTTAAACCTTATGCTCTTAATAAAGATTGGTGTTCGGTTCAAGGCTTGATCGCAAATCCGGTAAGTGCATGTATATTAATCGTTTAGCATGCTAAAGTGTTGTAAACAACACATAGGGCTATCGTGTGATACACGTTACCCCAATTAAAATGATTGATATAGTTGACGAAAATACGCGCGTTGACGCGTATAGTAGAAAAAGCCTTGTATTATAATACGGGCGATTATTGAAGTTGATGTTACTAACTTTTGTAAATGTTTTAATTGAAGGACACTCGCGTTTGAAGACGACGAGAGTCAGACGAATTGTGGATATGATGATGGAACGGTCCGAAGGATGACAAGAGGAGCATGCTCACCGAGAACTAAATCGCGTAACGACCGCGAACAAGGTTAATGGCAAGGAACGCCCGTCGGGGCAAACATTACCAGGTGCACATTTTAAATAATCGCACAAATAGTAATATGCAACAAATAAGTAGAAATTGAAAGTTGCATATGTAGATAAAAAAAAACTTGGAAAAACCCGAATAGAAAATGTATTCGGGATATTGTTTCCAAGAGAAACAAATAGAGGTGTTACTTACATGGGGTGTGATGTGAAAGTTATAAAAGGGTCATGTACATCATGTGTTGATCGCCTACTCTGGCCAAGTAGGTAGTGAACACATGATACCATGAATTTTTTTATAATGGACACGCTTACACCCGATGTAGTAAGGACGGGATGAGTGGGACAAATTAAAAGTACCCAAATGAATCAGATAAGCAAAACATCCGATCATAATGTAAACACACAGCCGAGTGACGGAAGCGTATTATATTAGGATAATGAGCCCGAGAGAAGGGACAAAGAAACATGTAAAACGATTTAGATATGCACTGGGAGGGGGTGTACTTACACTCGAACCCAGAGAATGCAAACATGTAAAACGATTAGGATATGCACTGGGAGGGGGTGTACTTACACTCGAACCCGGAGAACGCAAACATGTAAAATGATTAGGATATGCTTTGGGAGGGAGTGTACTTACACTCGAGCCCGGAAAATGCAAATATGCCTCTTAACGGGCCGTTTTTGTAAAACGTCAAACTAGAGGACAATGTCGGAATATAAAAATAAAAGCGATGGTATTCGCTAATACGATCAAATAAATTAAAACGAAGTCTTAATACATACCGGGACGGTTACTTTGATAGTGACCTCGGTAAGATACCCGATAGATGGGTAGGATTTTGAAAGTATGCGTAAACCAAGAGACGGGAACGCGAAATAGAAAGTTAAAAGACTCGGATTAGGAGTCATGACTAAAAGAAGATGAGAATTTGCGAACAGAAATTTTGATAACTACGTTCAACTATTTTAAAGTTGAGCGGGTCGAATAAAGAATGAAGTTTGACGTATATAAGTGATGAAACCTCACGCGAATAAGTCAAACGAAAAAAAAAAACTCGGTAGTGCAAGTAAGCGCAAACCGAATAATGGAAGCGCGAAGTATAAAGAACCCGGGTAACGGTAAGCGTAAGACAAACCGACGAGTAAACGACGTTAGAAATCATAAAGTCGGAAATATAATTCGAAAGAAAACAAATGTAGCCTTAGACTACGGTCAAGGTCAAATGAAATCCAAAAATGCAAAAGTAAATAATTCTAAACATAAAAAGGGGTGCTTCGACGCCATGTACATATATAAACATATATATATTCATTTGAATAGAAACTCGAATAAAGTATGATCTACGGGATCATCATAACCTACGAGTTAATAATGTAAAACAAGAAAACTGGTTATAACTCCCCGCGTAAAATGATAATGGGAGGTAAGGTTAGTATTTAAGTGATGGGTTTCGCTAAGTTAATTGAATGGGTTAAAGCGAAGAGATTATGAAAGGTCTACGAGATTAAAACGACCCACGGGTCATGATTAGAAATAAATTATAAGGACTTCGCCCTAAAGAGGTGAAAGCCTAAAGAAATAGCCTACGAGGCTAAGTGAAAGAATCTACGGGTTACTTAGACGAGCGAGGGAACCAGTAGAAAATTCCCACATAAAACTAAGACTGTAAAAGAATAAATTACGGACTGCCAATATCCTGGTACGGATACTTGACAAAGGATAAAGAGAAGATCCTGAACTAAAACTTTGGTTTTAGTAAGAAATAACGTTTTTACAAATATGAATCCTGATAGGAAATTGAATATTAAGCAGGAAAGGTTCAAGTCTTGACACTGATAGGCGCAAGACGTTATATCCGAAAAGTGATATTTTCGAAAATGAAATTTTGATATAAATTAAACATGATGTGACACGATCACGGTCAAGAAATGCAATGTGAAGTAGAACCACATTATAACCAAGCAAGCGGTAAAAAGTAACTGGACTAATAAGTCTAGTTAGTGAGACCGGTTAAGGTCAGTAATTCAAATCAAGAAATTTGGTCTGCTTGTAAGCGGTAGATTCGGTATAACTGAACCTAATAAATAAATTTGAAAATAAAAGAACTTGTTGCAAAAAGTGAAAGATTTCACTAAAGACCTTTAAACGGGTCAAAGTAACGGATTCATAAGAAATTCGATAGTATATGAAAGCGATGGATATCGCTAAGTTAACTAAACTAGCGGAAATAACGAGATTACGTTATTTCAAGTTGCACTATGTCGTATGAGATATGTAGACAATTAGTAACCAAAAAGATGTTACCATACTTTTATGGTAATACTAACGAATGGTTAAAAGTATAAATAATGTTTAAAAGATTTCTCGGATAGAATACATTGAGTTTAAACTCAATAAATTATGTAAGAAAATGTTTCGAGGACGAAACCTCTTTAAGGGGGGTAGACTTGTAACATCCCAAAAATGGGTTTGGTAATCAAACCACTTTAATACTAATGACTTGGTAAAATACCGTTAGTGGTAAAAATTTACCCGGTAAATATTAGGATCTAAATAATTAATCCTAATAATAAATAAAAAGTGAGTAAAAGCTTTTAAGGAAATTCTAACATTCATGAAGTTGTAAAAAGTTGATAATCATCCTAATCGCGAATTAGGCATGGATTATAGAAGCTATGGCTAGATTAGTGATGTATGATTGCTTAGGAACAAACCCTAAGTGAAGATTTAGAATAAATTGCTATGATTTAGGTGTTTGGTTGGATCACCACACCTAGCTAAGTGGGTTTTATAGTTATGATGAAATTGATGATAAGACTATGTTTAAAATCATCATGCATGATAATGAATGGAAGGGGTTTAATAAATTATGATGAAACTAGTGATTTTGGTTCATATAAATAGGTGTTTGGAATCATGATGTCTACTAATTAATATGTAGAACTTGATTATATTGATGTTCGGATGAATGTCTAATGCTATGATGAAATGGGTTTTACATGTAGATGGAAACCTTTAGTTCTTGCTTAACAAATGAATAATTAACTTTGATAATCAAGAGCTAAGTTAAATTGGTGTTAATAATAACATTAATTTAGATTTGAAAAGTAGTTAAAACGGTGGCGTAAGAATAATGCCTATCGGATACTTGACAAAGTGCTTAAATGAATTGTTGGGGTTTATGATATAATCACTTATGTTAATAGGCAGTTTGACCTTTAAAAGTCAAACTGACCAAAATGAAATCAAATGGTGAATTTTGATGTAAAACCCGTAAGATGGAATAGTCATAATTAATGATGACTAATCTAACCGTCTTACGAATTATGATGATAGTTTGACGCTTGACAAGCTAGGTGGAGGCTTGGAAAGGAAGCGCGTCAAACGAAGCAAGAATGGAGGAAAAGCATAATTCGGATGTGAGGTAAGTATGGCTTACACTAGTCTTATGTTTAGAATATTCTCTTATCGTATTAGTTACGAATAAGATAAATACATAGTTGAGGTATGATGTTTCGGCATGTAGACGTACGGAACAAGATAGTCGAGCATGACAAGAAACCATGTTGATGGTTTAAAAGGGGTTAAATTGGTAATTTGATCTTTTTATGACAAATGGAAAATGAACTTTTAAATGGTTACCTTATAGGGTTAACCCAAAACAAACCATAATGGTAAAACAGTAAATTGGTCACGTCGACCATAACTATTGTTTTTAAAAGACACTTATGAAGTAAGCCTTAATAGGCCGAAAAGTATTAAGAAATGAATTTTAAGTAAAACGACCGCACGATGTAAATCGGAGCGAGTCATATAGTCGAGATGAAAATACATGTCATCTCGCTAATATAATTGGTTATTTAGACCAAACGGTTCAAAGAGTGAAGATACCGCCCTTTGATGATAGCGACTAATGAATATTGTCGAGTTATATGATTTCAGGAATAAATGTAGAAATGATACTTGCATCGCTATTATTTAGCGAATATTATAGCAACGCATTAAAACAGGTCAATACATTGACCCGAGCCAGGTATGTGTAATAGAGTAATTATTCATTTAGAACATAAGGTTCAATGAGCATTAAAATGAAGTCTCAGATAGACAATGGGGTACTTAAATGGGTAAACCGAATGTTTTAAAAGAGTGTCGTGGTGTTTCGAAGGGCATAAAGACCTTTCGAACAAGATCATAACTCAAAAGAAGTATTATGGGTCAAACATGCTCTCAAAGGGCCTTGTCGTAATTGAAAGACTAAAAATGACCAAAACGCCCTTGTTAGCTAATTCGAACAAACAACCTTTAAAGGTTGTTTGGAAACAAGTTTTATGATTAAGTAAATACTTAGATTAAGTATAGAAGTTGAAAGAGGTATTATATTAGTCAAACGGTACTATTTGAGTTTTTGCCGTAAAATAATGATTCGAGAGGTAAAATTTGGTTTATATAGATCACCACATCAAATCCGCCATAAACACAGTTGTGGTGGGAGATTATAGGATAAGAAATGTGGTGATGAAATGCTAGAAACAATCGAAAGCGATTTTAGGCTCGAAAGTGCTTAAATACCCTTAACGGGTCAAAATAAGCATACAAGCGAAAACGGGTTTAATTTGTGTAATAAACCGGTGATTAGAATCTAATACAGTAAATAACATTTGTTTGAAGAAGTGTATGTGATATAAGGGTCAAATAAACACGTTTGATGATGAAATCACGAACGAGTCAAAAGTTGGTAAAAAGGGTAATAAGCTGAAGAGTTAAAAGTCTGAAATTTTCTTATGTAGGATGTTGGATTTCAACTCCATTAGATGGAGAATTAAATTACGGTCGCGTAGGAAAAAGAATCGGGTAAAACGGATCAATAACGAAGAAGTTATGGCCGTTTCCGTAAAAACAGGCATAGCTGAAAATGTAGGACCCGGCTCCAGACCTGCTGGAAACTGGTTTCCCCCGCGACACGCGACGGAACCCTGATTTGGCGAAAATTTTTTATTTTAATCAGTTTCGCTTCCCGGACTCGTTTAAATACGTTCTAAGTTACATATGACTAATCCAACTCATTTTTTATGAGTTTCAGGTATGATTTTAGCACCGGAGGACGATCAAGCATAATGAAGAACCGAACACGATTAAGAAATAAGCTTCCGCACTATGTATCGTTGTTATGATTAAATGACAAACTCACACACGTTATGTTGTATAGTTTTAATTCTGTAAAAGGTGTAATGAACCCGTAATTTCCAATGCATATGTAATCTTAATTACATGACTGTTTTTCGTAAATAATACGTTAAACTTTAAATTTAAAGAACGGGTGTTACAGAAATCCATTCTTTCTTAGGATTGGAGGGTTATTACCGCTGATTCATCTCGAACTTTTCTAAGATCGCCGTTCCTCTAACTTCGTTGACTCAAAAAGAGAAACCTTTTGCTTGGGCACCTGAGTAAGAGGAATCTTTCCAAACTCTAAAGAATTTGCTTTGTAATGCTCCTATTCTCGCTCTTCCTGATAGGAATGATGACTTCGTGGTCTATTGCGATGCCTCGAATCGTGGTCTTGGTTGTGTTCTCATGCAACGAGACAAAGTCATCGCTTATGATTCTCGTCCACTCAAAATACATGAGAAAAACTATACTACCCACAACCTTGAGCTTGGCACAGTTGTTTTTTGCGTTAAAGATTTGGCGACACTACCTATATGGTACTAAGTGTGTGGTTTTCACTAACCATAAGAGCCTACAACACATATTTAACAAAAAGGAGCTTAATATGCGTCAGCGACGTTGGGTGGAATTACTTAACGACTACGACTGCGAGATTCGCGACCACCCTAGCAAGGCAAATGTCGTGGCCGATGCACTTAGTCGTAAGGCTCATGTTAGTAGTATTCATTCTTTTCACATCTCTAGCGATCTTCACACTTGCATTCGTGAAGCTCAATATTCGTCCGCCAATGAAGGAACCTTATTCGTCGAAAGACGTGGTGCTACTGAAGACCTGCTTGTTACGAAATATGATGTTCTTCAATACTGTCGTGATCGCATTTGGGTGCCATATCGCGACAATCTTCGTGAACTCATCATGAACGAGGCACACAAATCCAAGTACTCGATTCATCCTGGTGCCTATAAAATATATCATGACCTTCGTGCATCTTATTGGTGGCCTGGTATGAAGAGGGACATTGCTACGTATGTTTCTAAGTGCCTTACCTGTTCGAAAGTCAAAGCCGAGCATCAACGACCTTCTGGTCTACTCGCACAACCTGAAATCCCCGTTTGGAAATGGGATAGCATTGCTATGGATTTCATAACCAAACTCCCTCGTACACCGTCTGGTCACGATAGTATTTGGGTAATTATTGTTCGTTTGACCAAGTCAGCTCCTTTCCTTCCTATTCGTGAAGATTTCAAGGTTGAACGACTTGCTCGACTCTACACTGACGAAATCATATGCCGTCATGGCATTTCCCTCGATATCATCTCTGACCGTGATGGTCGTTTCATTTCGCTTCTTTGGCAAACTTTCCAGTCCGCTATGGGTTCTCATTTGAATCTCAATACGGCCTTTCATCCTCAAACTGACGGACAGACTGAACGTACTATCCAAACCCTAGAGGATATGCTTCGTTCCTGTGTCATCGACTTTGGTGGTAGTTGGGATGTTCATTTACCATTGATCGAGTTCTCGTACAACAATAGCAACCACGCCAGTATTCAAAAGGCTCCTTTTGAGGCATTATATGGTCGTAAATGCCGATCTCCTTTAAGCTGGCACGAGATTGGTGACAAACAATTTACTGGTCCTGAGATCGTACAAGAAACAACGGATAAGATTCTTCAAATCCGTGATAATTTACTCAAGGCTCGTAGTCAACAAAAGATCTCTGCTGACAAGAGACACAAACCATTGGAGTTTAACGTTGGTGACCATGTTCTACTCATAGTATCTCCTTGGAAAGGAGTAGTTCGTTTTGGTAAAAAAGGGAAGCTTGCCCCTCGCTATGTTGGTCCTTTCAAGATACTCGATAGGATTGGCAAGGTGTCATATCGACTCGATTTACCTCAAGAACTCAACAACGTTCATCCAACGTTTCATGTCTCGAATCTCAAGAAGTGTCTCACTGAAGAAGGACTTCAAGTTCCTCTCGAAGATCTCCAAATCAACGACACTTTGCACTTTGTGGAGAAACTCGTCAAAATCATGGACCGAGGTGTCAAGAAACTGAGGTGCAGCCAAATTCCTATCGTCAAGGTTCGATGGGAAGGAAAATGTGGCGCTGAATTTACTTGGGAACTCGAGAGTGATATAAAGGCCAAGTATCCTCATCTTTTCGTTACTTCTTCCTAAATTTCGGGATGAAATTTCCTAAAGGAGGGGAGACTGCAACGCCCTGCTATTTCATACTATCTATATTTGGAAACCCTCATTTGTAATTCTATTTTTGGTAACTTTGTACTCTTGTAATCGTTCTTTCATTGTAAACAATGTAAAATATGAGACTTGAATCATAATGAAATTCGCATTTTCGTTACATTTATGTTATATATACTTCATACATGTTCACACGTTCAAAACATCATCCATACAACATTTCATTCACAATTTGTGCAAAAATTGTCAAACTTGCAAACTATTGATCTATATGATAAATTACACGAAATTGATACTATTTCTCGACAAATGAACTTAATTATACTTGTTTTATGTTTAGTTTATGCTTCATTTACATAACATACCTTTAACTATAATTATTGTGCTTAAAACACATTGAAAATGGCTTAAATCATCAAAACATAGAAGTTATGGGTCAATTTGTAAAAAATCAAACTTCAGCCCACCTGGGGAGAGTCACTGCCCGTGAGAGATATGGGCTTGGGCTTCGCGTCCCGCAAGAGCAGCCCAGCTTTCAGAACTTTGATCAGCTGCGATTTTGAGCGGGATCTGGTGTTGGGTTTGAGTTTTAAACATGTTCTAGCATTTAATTCTTAACCAAACTCAACCCTAATCTTCCCCTATATAATCCAAGCTTCCACCAAGCCATTTTCACTTTACAAACTCTCAAAAACACTCTTGAATCTCCCTCTAATCAACTAATAATCTGAAGTTCGAACAGAATCATCAACCTTCACAAAAGTGAGCATAACTCACTCAATACTCAACGTTTTTCATCCATTCTTTTTCCCACTTGCTTGGAACAACCTTAGGAACATTTCCAGAGGTTTTCCATGGAAAACCAAGCTCTGGAATGTCACCAAAAATGCTCCAAAGTGTACTATTAGTTCTTTTTACATTTAAACTTTGTTAATCTTAGTGAACTTGAGTCTATCTCATCTCAAACCTATGTCCTAATGCTGATGATCAATTGAATGGTTAGTTGGGCTTAAAAACAAGGCTGAGAAATGTTAAATCAGAGGTTAAAACCTCAAAAACATTCTGTTTTAGTTAGGGTTTTACCCACAAGTAGTGTTCAAGTATGAAGCTTGATGAATGCGTGATAGATGGACTAGCTTGGGCTATCCTTCATAGAAATCCACAAACTACTAGATGTTTTTCCATAGATTAGTTGTTGTTATTTGATTATTACTTATAAGTTCATGACCCTCCTTGTTGTTTATAACAACAAGTGTAGTGGTGAACAATGAAGGTACCTAAATGGGAGCTTTGTTCTTCCTAACTCATGCATGATTTCTATAATACTTAGCCTAAATGAAGACTTTAATCTTCTACCTCATACTTGACATATATGATATTATATACACTATGTATACTTATGTAACAACCAAATAATCGAACTCTTGGTGATGAACTAATGGACATTCGTCAAGCCAGTAGATTGCACATCTTAGGCCTTGACAACTTGTCACGATTCTTGTTATGGGTCATTTTCTGAAGATATATCCTAACTAATATTCTGCTTTTGATTGTTTGCTTGTATTCAGGATACCGGATCAGGATATTGGTAACATCCTGGTATTGATTGAATTAACCACGTGCAGATTAGAAGGTGCGGGTCTCTAACGGTCGAGTGGACCTCTTCTCCTTAAGACTCGGGCAAACCAGTTATATAAGAGACGTTGAACCTGGAAGAAGTGGACTACAACGTTTACTTGAAGAATATTCGAAGCATCCCGGTTTAATAGGATAGTTAGTTGATTTCGTTTAACTATAAATAGTATGATCGGATCAAGTTAAGGCACACGCTTTTCATTCGTACACTTTGCTCTCTAGCTTCTAGCAATCACTACACACAAATACTTGTACTCAAATTACATTGTAACACTTAGTTGATCCGTATCATATCCTGTACTGTATCCTGATATTTGAAGCAATAGAAGAACAAGGCAACTGCGATTGTCAGCTCCCGAGGTTTTATGCCGGCGATCTAGATTGATCAAGGGCTTTCCTCGTACATCCTGTGTCACCCTTTACATTTTTGCTCATTGTTTGATCACAGATACAGCTCTATATCCTGAGCCGTATCCTGAAACTGTTTTTGCAAATAACTTGAATAACATATTTTCGACACACATTTCTAGCACACTACCTCACTTAACAATTTGATCACTTAATTGCTTCGGTAATTTTTGACCAAAACAATTTGGCGCCCACCGTGGGGCAAGTGGTGCTATCTTTACTAAAAACTTTTGTGAAATCATTACTTGGTTTTCTATTCTCGAAACTTTTTGCCACACTATTTACAATGGCTTCGAGATCAAACATGAGCTCTTCCACCGTGTCTGCTACAACCTCTGCAACAGTTGGTTCCGTGCTTCCACCACCTCCTCCGATAATGCAAGCCTCTTCACAAGGAACTGAAAGTCATGTGGCTTGGGATGTTATCCCTGCTCGCAGTGTCCAGGGATCCGCTCCTGTTTTAGCTTCTAATGAAGAAATTTTAAATTTGTTTGGTAGTGTACAGGAACAGATGAGGCAGCAACAGGAGACCAACCAGATGCTGATGAGGGAAATACAACTGTTGAAGTCTGGCTCGAGTCGGCCTGCTGAGGAGATTGTCACTCCTTTACAACCCAGAACTTTGAACTTTAGTTCAGCTGTATACACTGAGGATAACAGGGGAAATATTGTGCCTAGCCATTCCCAGAATCATACTCCTGAAATACCCTCCTCGGTCAGGATGTCAACTGTGAGGAGCTCAGGACATGCTTCGGGATATGGCCAGAATCCTCAGACTGGTAACGTGTCAAATAATAATAATACTCTTGCTACTAACAATAGTGGATCTTTGCAGGATGCAGGTATGACATCAGCATTTACCAGGGAGCTCCAGAAATTGAAGGACATGATATCCAGTGTACCTGGGGTGGTCCAACAAATTCTGGAAGTGTCCCAAGACAGCCACAGGATATCTCGGTTTGCACATCCAATTTGTGACGCTGAAATCCCAAAAAGATTTCAAACTCCCAATATGAAACTATATGACGGAACTAAGGATCCTGAAGAGCATATTGCCCAGTATAGGGAAAGGATGGAGATTAACCCTATCCCTCCGGAGCTCAAGGAGGCATGCCTATGCAAAGGTTTCGGTTCTACCTTAACAGGATTAGCCTTGAAATAGCTATTAAACGTTCCTCCTCACTTGATTACTTCTTTCGCTCATTTAGTTAATTTATTTAACAATCAATTTTCTTGCAGCCGGAGTTTTGAGAAATTAACCAGTGACCTTTACAGGATAACTCAAGGACCTCAGGAATCCTTGAGGGATTATGTGAACAAGTTTAGTCGAGAATCCTTGGATATCCCACATCTTGATGTTGCAACGGCCGTGCAAGCGTTCAAGATGGGGTTGCAGAAAGATTCTTAATTTTATCAGGATCTTGTAATGAATCCCTGCAGGAATCTCGACGAGGCTCGTAACAGGACCTTGAGATACATTCGGCTGGAGGATGATAAAAAGATGCAAGAGAGAATGAATTCATCCACAACCTATGAGTCGACCAATAGGAAATCAGAATCCTCGTATAAACCGTATTGCTCAAAGCCATGTGGCAGAAATGACTGCAAGAAAGTGAATGTTGTTGAAGACGAGGATCCGGAAGAGTATCCTGAATTATCTGAATATTGATTTTCTGTTAACATACCTGAACTAATGTATGCTATGCAGGGTTTAGGAGACAAAGCCAGGTGGCCTCGGAAGAATCAACAAAAAGCTGATTGGAAGGATAAGTCCAGATGGTGTGCCTTCCATGAAGATTTCGGACATGTAACTGAAGATTGTATCGCTTTGAGAAAGGAAATATGCTATCTCTTGAGTAAGGGATATTTGAAGGACCTCTTGGGAAGGAAGAAGAATAAGGGCCAGGATCCTGAGAAGGATCCTGAACGAGCAGCATCACCTCCTGCGGATGCAAAAATAATTAATTTTATTTCAGGAGGATCCGACATTTGTGGCACATCGTATTCTGCAGCAAAGAGACACGTGAAGGAAGCTAAGGCAGAGAGGGGGGATAAGCCGACGAGAGTGTCAACCCTCACGACTGAAAAAGTCATCACCTTCGAAAATGATGACAGGGATACTGTCCAGGGTCCCCATCATGATGCTTTAGTGATAACCTTATATGTTGCTAACCATTTTGTACGCAGGATATTGGTGGATAATGGCAGCTCAGTCAACATAATTCAGCTGGAAACATTGAAGAAGATGAATGTATCCCCGATGGATATCACTTCAAAGTCCACTGTGCTTGTTGGTTTCAGCGGAGAAGCTAGGAATACCGTGGGAGAAATAAAATTGCCTGTGTATGTTCAAGGGGTCAACTCAATGCAGCGCTTTTGTGTCATGGACTCTCTATCCTGCTATAATATTATACTGGGTAGGCCTTGGATCCATGATATGAAGGCTGTTCCGTCAACCTACCATCAATGCATCAAGATCCCTACTCCTTGGGGGGTTGTCAAGGTGGAAAGTGATCAACAGGAAGCAAAGGAGTGCTATTCTTTTTCGATGAAATCCTCAACAAAACCTAGTGCAGCATAGCAATTAAAGATGCGAGGCCAGGATATCATGGAGGCTTCAGAGTAGGATGTAAAAAAAGTGATCCTGGATCAGAATAATCCGGATATCTCGGTGCTCGTGGGAACCAATATCCCCCAGGATATTGAAGATCAATTAACTAATTTTTTGAATTGCAAGATGTCAACGTTCGCGTGGAAGCATGAGGATATGACAGGTTTTTCCAAGGATATTATAAAACATAAGCTCGGTATTGACAGGTCATTCAAGCCTGTCCAACAAAAGAGAAGGAAATTTGCTCCGGAGCGAAATGTGATCATCCAAGAGGAAGTTGAAAGACTACTAAAGAGCAAGATGATTAGGGAAGTGAAGTTTCCTAGATGGCTGGCGAATGTAGTTGTGGTGCAAAAGAAAAACGGGAAATGGAGAGTCTGTGTAGATTACACGGACTTAAACAAAGCTTGTCCCAAAGACCCATTTCCTCTTCCTCATATTGACTCAATGGTGGATGCTACTGCCGGCCATGAGATGTTAACCTTCATGGAAGCATCTTCAGGATTTCAGCAGATCCAAATGGAACCTTCAGACCAGGAGGATACTGCCTTCATGACACCAACAGGTATTTATTGCTACACTGCCATGGCCTTTGGTTTGAAAAATGCAGGTGCAACATATCAGAGATTGGTGAACATGATGTTTAAAGACAAGCTGGGGGACACTATGGAGGTATACATCGACGACATGGTGGTAAAGTCTAAAAAGGCTGAGGATCACCTCCAGGATATCAAGGGAGCATTTGATATCCTGGATCAGTATAACATGAAGCTAAATCCTGCTAAATGCCATTTCGGAGTGGGGGCAGGAAAGTTTCTAGGAAATATGGTGACTAAAAGAGGGATAGAGGCAAGCCTGGAGCAGATTAAAGCTATCTTGGATATCAAGTCACCTTCAAATATGAAGGATGTTCAACGGTTAACAGGCCGAGTAGCAGCATTGAATAGATTTATTTCAAGATCCTCGGAAAAGTGCAAGGAATTTTATGATATCCTCAAGAAGAATAAGAAGTTCGAATGGGGAGCAAAGCATGAAGTAGCCTTGCAGGATTTGAAGCAGTATCTTTCAACCGCACCCTTATTGATGAAGCCTGAGGATGGCGAACCATTATCCCTGTATCTTGCAGTATCAGGGAATGCAGTAAGTGCTATCCTTGTAAAGGATCATGAAGGTCAGCAGTATCCTGTTTATTATGTTAGTAAAAGTTTATTAGATGCTGAAACTAGGTATTCCCACTTAGAGAAACTGATTTTAGCCCTAGTTATGGCGTCAACAAAACTTAGACATTATTTTGAAACACATAGGATTCATGTTAAAACCAACTATCCTGTTAAAAACGTGCTGAGGAAACCTGAGATGTCTGGTAGGATGGCTAAATGGTCAGTGAAATTAAGTGCCTTTGATCTAGTATATGAACCTAGAAATGCCATAAAGTCTCAGGCTTTAGCTGACTTTGTGGCTGATTTCAGTAGTGATATTCAAAGTGAAGTAGACCTGGAAGTACAGCAGCTAGGAGAAAACTTAGAATCCTGGATGCTGTATACTGATGGTGCATCTAATGTAAGAGGTGTAGGCTTGGGTATATGTTGATGCACAGAATGTCTGTTGACTGCGTCTACAAAAAGCCTGAAGTCAATATTGGTCAACAGGGGGTCAAAATGTAAATATTGTGTGAAATAGGGTCTGGTTCGCTTATGTGTCATTGTCTTAAGTCTGGACCGCTCATATGTCAATGTCTGGTTCGCTTATGTGTCAAGTAGTCTGGACCGCTCATATGGCATGTCGTATGAGTGGACCAGAAACACTATATATAGGTGAGTGGTTCATTAGTTCAGTAGATGTAGGTGTATGCTTGGGAGCCAAAACTCTGTCAAAATTTCATTAGAAAGCTAATAAAGTGAAAGAATTGAAAGGATAAGCTGCTGTTACATTACATATTCTGATTCTGCCTTTATATGTAATGATGAACTTTCTCAACTGATCGGTTAGAGTCACGACACGGTCCAACGGTATACTACTAAAATCGCCACAGGGGGACATATTACCCCAGGCTATTAGATGTGAGTTTCCTGCCACTAATAATGAGGCTGAATATGAAGCTTTAATTGCAGGATTAGAATTGGCTAAAAGTATGAATGTCAGGAGTTTGCAAGTATATGTTGATTCTTTGTTAATCACTAATCATTTTAATGGAACCTATGCAGTTAAAGGTGAGAAGTTAATCGAGTATCTAGAAATCCTCAAAAAATTAGCAGGATATTTACTTTTACACTTGAACAGGTACCAAGAGAGGATAATGCTGAAGCCGATGCCTTGGCAAATCTAGGATCATCAGTCAGGATACCGGAAGGGACCCGAATACCAATATTACATATCCTATATCCTGCGACGGATCCTCAGGATAAGGAAGTACTAAGTATTTAAGATCCTGATGAGCATCCTGAGAAGGATCCTAAGTCTTGGATGGCTCCGATCATAAGATATCTCAAGGGAGGATACATCCCAAAGGATGAGAATCCTAAGGCCTTTAGAATGAAGGTATCACGATTCACTATTTTAAATAATGTCTTGTATAAAAAATCCCTTGCAGGACCATATCTGAGGTGCTTAGAGAATCCCGAAACCAAGGAAGTACTTCAGGATATACACGAAGGGGATTGTGGTAACCATACTGGGGGCAGGTTGTTGTTCTCAAAGGCATTAAGAACGGGATATTATTGGCCTACCATGAGAAAAGATGCTGCAGAATATGCTCGAAGGTGTGATGCATGTCAAAGGCATAGCAACATACTACATCAGCCTGCAGAGACATTATATCCTATTGTATCCCCTTGGCCGTTCATGAAATGGGGAATGGATATAATGGGAAAACTGCCAAAAGCTCCAGGAGGAAAAGTCTTCATGTTAGCAATGACTGATTATTTCTCTAAGTGGGTTGAAGCTGAAGTATTTGTTCAAGTCAGAGATCAGGAAGTGGTATCCTTCATAAAAAGGAATATCCTGACTAGGTTTGGTGTACCGGCTGAAATAATTTGTGACAATGGATCTCAATTCATAAGTAAGAGGACTACTGACTTTTGCAAGAGTTGGGGTATCAAAATGATCACATCCACACCAGTACATCCTCAAGCAAATGGACAAGCAGAATCCTCAAACAAGATAATTATCAGCAACCTTAAAAAGATACTAGGAGCCAAAAAAGGAAGATGGGCAGAAGAGCTACCCTTTTTTTGTGGGCTGATAGGACGACGGTGAAAAATGCAACTGGCCAAACCCCGTTTTCCTTGGTATTTGGAGCAGAAGCGGTGATCCCGACAGAAATGGTAATACCTACAGCAAGATCCAACCTCCGGGATCCTGAGTAGAATCCTGAAATCCTATGCCAGGAATTGGATACTATTGATGAGACAAGAGATGCAGCAAGGCTAAGGATGGCAGCATATCAACAAAGGATATCCAAGGCATATAACAAGAATATAAGGACTAGAAGGTTCCAGGTTGGAGATTGGGTATTAAGAAAAGCCTTTCAGAATACTACTAATCCTGCTGACGGAAAGCTGGCCCCAAAATGGGAAGGACCCTATGAGATTGAATCAGAATCATGGAAAGGAGCATACCGACTCAAGAATACGGATGGGGATATGCTGCCAAGATCCTGGAATGTTATACATCTGAAGCTTTATTTCAAGTGAGTTAGGAATTTAATTTCTAACTCAGGATGGTATGAATTTTATCTCTTTTAGTATGTTTAATATTATTTATTATTTTGAACCCATTATTGACTTAAGCATAGGAGGGGTGTTAGCCAAGCTAACGCCCACCTTAGCTTACGATTGTTTTGCAGTATATGCTTTGGGATATAGCTCCAGGATGCACACTCAGGATACTTCGAAAGATTAGAGGATTGGCCCCCTCTCTCACGTTTAAGGGATCCTGATCCCTTCAAAAGTTTAAAGGTATTCACCTTTCTCACGAATTGGGTTTGAACAACCCGCTTGGAGCGCAAGTTGTCCAGGGATAGTTCAAGGTGGCGGGACCAGTTCATGTAAAAGTGGCTGACAATTTCGTCACTGTTGGCTATGTCCTGGACCCTTAAGGTATATGAGGATTAATCACCCTCTCTCGCGAAAGGGTATTTTCATACTCTCTAAGGTTTAAAGGTTTTCACATTTCTAAGTCTTGGAGTTTATACACTCCCGCCTGTAGCGCATGAAAATTTGGGATTTTCCCCAGGATACCTATGGGATTTTCCCCATGATACTAAGGATTTATCTCCAGAATGCTTTCGGGTTTTACCCCAGTAACACAAGAATTGTCCATACGGTCAGAACTTGAATTCAAAAATTTTCTAAGTGTTGGAAGATTTCGTGTACAGGGGACATTCCTCCTAAGGCAATTGTGTGGAGCTCAGAAAATTAGATTGGAACTTAAGATACTGAGTATCTCGAACTGTGGACATCTTTGCGGCAAAAAGTTGTAAAAGGAGTAAAGTCCAATATCAGAGTTGTACTCTGTTCCTGGTATGATCTTTCCTTTGTGAATCTTACACAACTTGTTTGAACTTTTAAGTTTAAGTATCCTGATTAGGATATATCTTTAGGATATATTCTCGAAATATATTCTCGAAATATGATTAAGGATGTTCGGTTGGAATATTTGGATACAATACTTGGGTTTAAAAATCAGAGTTGAATTTGTTTATAAATGCTAAGTGAACCGTATTTTTCCTTTGAAAACTATATTATTTGAGATTTTGAAGAATGAACTATTTTTAGAAACTTTGTCTAAATTGTGTGGATTTTGAGAAGTCCTATTTGACAAAAGTCTTCATAGGATACCAATGAATATATTGGTTAAGATATTTTCCAAAAAATAATTGTACAAATTTTGCAAAGCAAAAATCTAAACTAAGTGATGCATGACAAAAATTAAAAGGCAACAGCAAATAAGTCGAACGGTGGTTATATTATTAATAGGTCAAAAGTTGTGCTTTTGGTTTCACCTCAAACCGAGGCCCATCCACCAAAAGCACTATTAGTTTTTACCATATTGATGCGACGGTTGAAGGTTTCATCTCAAAATGAGACCCATCCGCCTCCAACCATTGCATCATCCAAAACAAATTATACTAACTGATGACCAAAGGCTTCATCCTGAAACACATGACCCATCCACCTTTGGTCATCGTTTTGTTCTAATGCAGGAAATGTAAATTGTTCAGCAGAAAAAAAAGTAAATTGTTTGTATAGACCACAACCATGAAATTTAAAAGTGGGCTCCGGCCTTGGCACGTATATCCATCATCGCCCACGTCACTGCTTTTAAGGGGCAGCACCCTCTTCCGTCATGACTTCATCAGCAATGTCTTCTACGGTATCCCTTCCAACATCCTTCCCAGCATTCGTCTCAGCATCACCATCAGCATCCTTTGAAGCACCAGCATCATCTACCTTCTCTGTCACCTTAGCGGGCTCCTCTGCAACAGGCTTTGAAGGGGGCTCCACAGGGTTGCCACCAAGATCCTTCAATTTCATCTCCCAGGCTTTGATGTTCCATGAAGGGCATTCAACGCCCAAAGCCTTGGCCTCGTAAGCCATTTTCAGTCTGGCCTGGAGGAGGGAGATGATAACTGAATTCTTAAGGCTCTCCCGGTACGAAGCCATATCTTGCTCATGTTGAACCTGAGCCGCGTCGGACTTAGCTTGAGCCTCCTGGGTGATCTTCTGGATGGCAGACTGGTGATCTTGAGTCATGGCCTTGTACTTAGCTTCATAGTGTTCCGATTTGGCGGTGGCAATTGCTGATTGATCTGCGATGGTGGCCTCGGCCTTCTTCAGTTTGCTCTCTAACATGGTGTTCAGGCCGCAGGCTTCCTCATAAAGGAATACCAGGCGTTCGAGACCCTGCAAAATAACGAAACAGGTATGAATTTCAATTAGCTTTAATAATCGGCATATGCTGCAGGATATGGGTCAGGATACTAACCTGGTTAAGGAAGCCGGTCATGAATTTGCTGGACTCCATAAACCCATGGTTCTCAAATGGGAATACATGGGGGGGGCAACGGGAGGCTCTGCTTCCTTTCTCTTCCGGGAGCTAGAGGCCCGGGTCCTGGATGCTGGAGGAGCTTTGGGAACGGTAGTAGTCTTCGAACTGGTAGGTTTTGGTGTGACAGATGACTTCGGATTAGATTCTTGCTTGACTGGTTCGAGGCTAGAGTAACTGTCCAACTCATCAAATTGGAAGCCTTCGAGGTTGATAACTGGCAATGCACAAGGAAAGATATTTTAAGACCTGTTACACCCCTGAAAATTAATCGGTTTAATAAATAAAGATAATTTCTGAGAATATGCTTACCAGACATGTTGGAACTTGATCTTTGACTTTGACTTGTGAGTAGCAGGGTAAAGGACCTTTCACTTTCTGGAAGCTTGTAGATTTCTTTTATCCTTCTTTCCGATTCGGCACTTGGGGGAGCTAATTCCTTGAAGTTTGCTGCAAAAAAGGAATAAACATATCAGGATATCGGTTCAGGATGTAGTCTCGGGATATGATTAGGGATATTCCTAAAACCCTAAATCCTACCAGAAGTTAACCATCTCGTAAGAAGGTCAGAACCTCTATCAATGGAGTCCCTTTTTACAAAGAAGAATTTTCTTGTCCATTTATCCTCGTTCTTGGTGGCCTTAAGAATGAGAGGATCTCTGGAAATAGAAAATAGAAGAAACCGGCTGGAACCATGAGATCTTAAACGGTAGGTGGTCGGAAGATCTTCGATGCACAAATCGGGAATGTGACGAGCCTTAATCTGCTCCAAGGTGACTAACACGCGCCAAACCATGGGCATGATTTGGGCGAAGCTAAGACCAGTAAGCTCGAAGAAACGAGAAATGAAGGGAGAAAACAGATACTGAAGCCCTATGGAGAAAGGATAAGCAAAAAAACATACCCACTCGTCGGAACAAAAATCCGATCGGACCTCTCGGTCGAATGGACGGAAAATTGTCTCGGCGGGAAAGGCACCGGAGGCTCGTAAAGCCGTAATATCGGCATTATCGAAAGAGCACACCTCTTTTGAGGGTTCCTTGAGTAGGTTTTGTCTGTGAAAGGGGGGAATAGAGTCCGCCGTTTGGGATCTAGTGCGAGTAGCCATGGAGGATCACAACCGGAAAATAGAGGATTTAAACAGAGAAAGTAGGGAAGAGAGAGAGAAAAAATACCTGAAAATCACTTGAAGATAGAGATGACCATAATGAGAAGTCCCTTAGTTAATATAGGCTGGATATAGGGGGCGAAGAGTAAAAGTAGCATGGGAAGTTGCACAATGTCATCTCAAAAGTCACCTCGTTTTAGTTGCCTCGGTTTACGGGAAAAGGTTTTAAAATATATCCGTAGGATTGGTATACCAACAAATATATTTTGGGGACAATTGTTATGGGTCATTTTCTGAACATATATCCTAACTAATATTCTGCTTTTTATTGTTTTCTTGTAATCAGGATACCGGATCAGGATATTGGTAACATCCTGGTATGATATCCTGGTATTGATTGAATTAACCACGTGCAGATTAGAAGGTGCGGGTCTCTAACAGTCGAGTGGACCTCTTCTCCTTAAGACTCGGGCAAACCAGTTATATAAGAGACGTTGAACCCGGAAGAAGTGGACTACAACGTTTACTTGAAGAATATTCGAAGCATCCCGGTTTAATAGGATAGTTAGTTGATTTCGTTTAACTATAAATAGTATGATCGGATCAAGTTAAGGCACACGCTTTTCATTCGTACACTTTGCTCTCTAGCTTCTAGCAATCACTACATACAAATACTTGTACTCAAATTACATTGTAACACTTAGTTGATCCGCATCATATCCTGCACTGTATCCTGATATTTGAAGCAATAGAAGAACAAGGCAGCTGCGATTGTCAGCTCCCGAGGTTTTATGCCGGCGATCTAGATTGATCAAGGGATTTCCTCGTACATCCTGTATCACCCTTTACATTTTTGCTCATTGTTTGATCACAGATACAGCTCTATATCCTGAGCCGTATCCTGAAACTGTTTTTGCAAATAACTTGAATAACATATTTTCGACACACATTTCTAGCACACTACCTCACTTAACTAATTTGATCACTTAATTGCTTCGGTAATTTTTGACCAAAACAATTCTAATGGAACCTTATTCCATGAAAACATTTAAAAATCTTTTAGAGTTTCATAGTGTCAAGAACAAGTGTCATAGGTGTTAGATGATTATTTTCTTATGTTTACTTTCATGTTATTTGTATTTCGAATCTAAGTCTTCCGATTTCCCCAAACTCACACACCTATGTTTTCTTCGTGTAGAAGGACTAGGTGCTCCAAACTAATCCATCCACCAACGTCACTAGCGGGATTTCAAGTAGGAAAGCTTGCAAAGTCGTGAGTATACTCGATCCTGTTTTCCTTTTATCACTTTTGGGTGCAACATGTATGTTATACAAAATTACACTTAACATGAAACTATTTTAAACTTGATCCATGCTTAACATGAAACTATATGATGATTTTTTAGACTTGTATGCTACTGTAAACGATTTGTGTCAATCATATGCTTCATTAACTTTGCTAGCCTGCCTTAACAATTATAACGCTATAGGATTAACGCACCGCCCACGAAACTTGGGGTATTGTTCAGTTAAACATGTTAACCTCCCGTTATTCTATTTGGGATAGGCTATTTTAACGCATTGGAATCTTGGGTTTGAACATATAAGTACACCATTTCGTGATGCTAGTAAACTTGCTTAATATGATTCATGTTGGATATGTGCACTTAAACTATTTTATTCTATATTATGCTATGTAACAAACTTGTATACTCGCCTTTGCTTTTTCATTGAACTCTATTTTAATACATGTTGCAGGTTGATTGTTCAGATGATGATACAAGATGAAACAAGATTTAGGTGGACTTAGATACACACCTAGATTAATTTATCTATTTTGATGTTATGTTATTTTTGAGAAAATGTTGTTCCTTTGATTTGAATCTTGTATGACAATCTAGTTTTGAAATGAAATTTGTATTTAATCATTATTGTCACATAGTTTTATGAAGTCTCTTGCAATCTCGTTTTCGTCTCATCCCGATGTTTCCACCATCGGTTGGGGTGTGACATAACATATATTTAAGATTAAGAACCGTTGCAAGACCGAAGTGTCTAACAAAACCAAGCGCGATTGTAGGTTGCAAAACGAACCGAGGAAACCGAACTTGAGTACGCACTATTACGGACGCAAAACTGTGAGTTCATGTCCCCCTTTTCTTTTAACGTTTTCGGTTTTACAACTCTCGGGGGGGAATACATGTTAACAAGGGTATGATTAAGCTATGGAATGAATTCTTAGATCATGTGCGAATAGGCTTTAACTGAGACACCATTAATCCTCTTAAGAACCAAGGAACAAATGTTAGATCTAAGGGTACGGGCGAGCCCCACTCATGGTCCTTGTGCGGCCACTTAGAGTGTTGTTGTGTCCCTGTCGAGGTTTCGACACTTAAATCGTCTACTCAGGTTGAGTGCTTCCTATGTCGTCACATATATTAATGTCATTGCAAAAGATTAATAATCAACATATTCATAGACGCTTCACATACCAACTTACAACACTGAACTTTCAAATGTTTTTGAGATTCATTTGATGCACATATACATAAAACACACGAACTCGCTCAACTTTTGTTGATGTTTTCAACTTACAAGTATTTCATGGAACTAGATGGATCTTGGTGTCGGCGGTTACTTTCAAGCTTTTGGGGTTTCAAGTCTTGATGTCATCCTTTTGGAGGGTTTGTTCCATATATCACATCTTCGATGTGATATAGGATGCAAAGCCTGATACTTTAATCTTTTGTTAAACCACTCCTTTATGGAACTTTAAACTTGTGTTGGCGTGTAACTTAAACTTAAAACTTGTGTAGTTTGTAACTTAAATAACTTATGGTTTGTAATATTTTAAACTTATGAATGGATGGACATCGCTTGTTTTAATAATGTAGTTGTTTATTATTATCGAATGCAATGAAAACTGATCAAGTCACACCACACGCTTCCGCAAACAGACGGATGTGACTGTAAGATTAAATATATTTTTATATTATATTTAATCTAGTAGCTATTATAATCATTTACATTATATGGATCGAAATATATAACAATCCTATTAAATAATTAGTTGGTAATTGTTGATGGGCCAAATTACCCTTATTAACTAATTAGGGTTTCCTCTTGGGTGCATATATAAGGAGACTTATGTAGAGGTTGTAAGGTTAGACACATAGCCTAATTACTCATAACATCATCTCGACCTCTCTCTCCCATAACCGATTACCCTTTTCGGTTCATCAATCACCATCATTAGATTGCAATCTAAGGAGGAACCAGATCAAGCTGACAATCATGTCAAACACTATTGCTGCGTCTCCATCTGGATTCTCTGTTGGCCTGTACTGATGCAATCAAAGGTATATTTTCACATGTTTTCCATTATGTCTAAACAGAACTGATCAACATGTGGTATCAGAGCATATGTTGATTAGTCGGTTCTGTTTTCGTATCCATTAATTCTGGGATTGAAATCATGAAAACAGAAGTTTTGAAAATCTTATGAACATCACAGCCGTTTTCGAGTCATATAAAACCACTCGAAACCTCTGTTTCGAGGAAAAGAACTGTTTTAAATATCTCGAAATCAAAACAGGTAAAATTATGTCCGAAATATGTTTAGAAAAACCTTAAAATTCAGGTTTCGGGTTCCAGAATTTATGTTTTAATTTTTTTTAGGGTTCATCAATTTCTTAGGAAAATTCGAAAATTCCCTTATGTTTTGGAATGTACTTAGGATTGATGAGTGTTTTTTTTTTTCTGTTTCATCCAATTTAATCTGTTAAGTTTATTCGAAAACTGTTAACAGATATACAGTTATAATTTTCGAAATATTTTTGATAAAATTAGATCATCTTAAAACTGGAAACCATATCCCATAATCCCTTAGAATTCGAATTTTCAGTTATGTTTTCACATTCACAGCTGTTAACAGGAAGTTTCGAGATCCCTTCTAACGAGCCGAGACCAAGATCTCGACTCGAGACCACAAGGTCTCGACTCGAAATCATAAGTGTTCTCAAATGTTTACAACTCGAGACAACTATTTCGACTCGAGATCATAAGGTCTCGACTCGAGACCACTAAGGTTTCGATTAAGGGCTTCAATCTTCGTAACTCGAGACCATGGTTGTGACTCGAGACCTCATAAGGAGTCGAGATCTCATAATTCACAGCAGTCGAGACCATGATTACGACTCGAGACACTGAGGTTGCGACTCGAGACCTTAATGAGTCGAGACCTCATAATGATGACTCGAGACTTGACTCGAGATCTCACTCGAGACCTCATAACTGAGTCTAGATCTCACTCGAAACCTCATTATTTTAGGCTGTTTAATGAGAACTAAGACTTAGCTCGGGGCTCCGCCCCGAACCCCGTGCGGAGGTACGCTGTTCCCCTGCAACCCCAGCGAACTCACCGCGGAGTTCGATCCGCGCTAACAGGTGGTTTGCTATTAAATGATTGGTTTTGTAAATACTTAGTTAATTAATAAGGATCAAATAATGTTTCACAAAACCAAAATGGCTTAACTTGAATGAGCTTCTGATGTATCACTTCTGGCCAAAGCTGATTTGATACATCTACTTATCGTTCAAGTATTACGAAAGCTATGTTAAGTGTGCATCATAAACATGAATGTCTTAATATCTGGCCAAAGCTGATTTAATTCCTTCATAGATGGCATACTTAACGAGTGCATAACTAAAGTGATTGTTTCAATTCTGGCCAAAGCTGATTTGTCACAAATACTTTGCACACATGCTTAAATGATTACACTTCTGGCCAAAGCTGATTTGTCTTCGTTTAAGTAGAACTCTAAATAAGTCTATTATTTTGATGTTAGTAATAGACATATCACAACCTCTTCACATAATGATCCTTAGATTAATGATCCTTTATTTTTATTTTATGATCATTTCGTCTGCCTTATTTCTTAGTACCCATAATTTTACTCACTATATTTTTCTTCTATAAATCTATATCTCATCCACTCTAATTCTTAAGCCTAAAATGTTTTGATTTATTTAAAGTTTCTATAAGAATTAGCTCTTAAATTAAATCCTTGATTATCTCTTAAGACACGACAATCCTATTGCTCTCTTCTGATAAAGCACTACAGAAGAAAAGTAGAGCATGATGATTAGGATAAATCGAACATGATGTCTCTCATGATAATCAAGATCTCTCTAACATAAATGCTATCACTAAAAGGTCATTCCAAATTAAGTCTTACCAAATTAAGTCTTTCCTAAGACAAACCTATTATTTGCGGAATAATCACTAGAACTCCTAAGATGCATGCCTTCATTTAAAATTCTAAACTATAAGGTTAAGTGGTATATGTGAATACATTATAATGTACAATACCATGACCCATAAAGTAAAGGGCTTACGCATGGAAATAAGTACATTTTTCCAGTACATTACATACTAAGATTTTCACTTGTACAATTTGATGCCTTATAAATCAACTATAACACTCAAAAGTACCAAAGTATAATGAGTGTGTTGATAAGCAACATATGTACAAAGAAATAAATGTTTGAAGCTGGAAAATAAGTTGTTACTCACCTTACAATCACTTAAACTTTAAAAGAGGATTTTTCTCAGGTCCATAAACAAAATACAAGTACAAAATCCCAACTCTAAGGTTCTTCAAGGGAAAATCTCACTGCATAATTATGCCATTAGACTAGGCATAAGCAACGAGACTATCCATTATTCAAAAGAACAGTTGGATAAGTTAATTAGGTAGTCACTTACTAATGATATTTAAGTCTGATAATTTTAATATTCCAATTAACACATGATTAGTTGACTCTAGTTCCATACGTTTCCTTACCAGAACTCGACAAATAACTAACATGAGAGTTAGTGACAAAACTAATTGTTAAAGCTATAAGAACCATAATAAGCAGGCTTTTAACAAAGCTTTTCGATACCTTGCATATTCTGAAGATTAATCAGAATACAGTATCATTACTTAGGCTATGTCATGAAGGTTGTGAGGTTTGCATAGTCAACATAAAGTCACACTTATCTTAAACTCTCATCTTATTTGTTCTAAATATCTGGATTGAAACATTACTAAGATAAAACTAGATGATACCTTACATTTTTCACAACTTTTGTCATCATGTAAATGAGAATTTGACAAAAGGAAAATGAGACTTATAAATTTCATCCTTTATAACCGAAATTCATGAGAAATCATGACATGGTTAATGAGGATGATTTTTTTATCTAATCTCATTCTAAGTGATTTTAAATCATGACGTTATAGCCTTAAATATTACTTGGCTTAAGGAATAAGTATGGGTCCATCATAAGTCATTCATTGACATTCGTGGAACTTATTTCAAATGGAATATTCAGACATAATTCATTTATCATTTAACAGACTATCAACTTGTATCTAAATTTTGTCGCATATGGCTCACGGTCTTAGAAGAAATCTATTCATATATATATATATATACCTAATAAGATTTCTATTAAATATGTCCCTAAAGTTTCTTATGATATCTGGACATTAAAGAAATCAAATAAAGTCTAACGTATATGTGATAGGTTCCCACGTCACGTAGCTCATTGAAACTTCTCTTGTAGCATTCTAGAGATATTAAAGATCAGTGGGAGCATTAAGTGTCTTAATAATAACTTGCAACAGTTGCAAGAGGTGGGGAGTGAAAACTTTATATTACTTCAATTTACACCTCTTGTACAAGACACCGCTCCATCACGACACTGTTCCATCAAAAACTTGTCTCCTTAAAATCTAATGCTACTCTTACAAAAGTTTCATTGTTGCTTAATTGTGGGTACACTTAGATTTCTTACCTAAACTAACATAATCATCAACAAGAGAAATCACAACGACTAATGTCGTTAACTTGTTTCTCTATTAGAATTTGTTGGTCGTTAAATATTAACCCTAAGCATGCTGAGTTCCTAAAGATTTCTAAGGTCAGTGGGAGCAGTCAAAGTCCTTATCATGAATTGCAAGGAATACAAGAGGCGGGGGGAAGAGTGTCATTAAATTTCACTCCGAATTTAACTCTGATTACACCTCTTGTACATCATACTGCACTAACTATTACAAACTTAGAATCCTGAAAATGATAGCAACATAAACAAGAGCTAATCCATAAAAATGAAACTTCTAATGAACCCAAATAATCAACTCAGGGGGTCATCTAGGTTTAAAAGCCTACCAACTTTGATGATTACATAACCTCCCTAACTGAAGTTGAAATGGATTTTGGAAAAGTTTACTGATCATATCTCTTCTAATTATGCCATTAGCGTCAATCAATCTTCTGAATGGAATAAAACTATTTTCTAGTAAAACTGATTTTATGTGTTCGTATAACGTTTGGGATTTGATTGAATTACCTAAGAGTGTTCATAACTAAACCAAATCCTGATATAAGCGTTAAGACACGAAGAGGCATGATTGATTATTAAAGGTTATACTTAGGAAGAGATAAATTATTAAAGATTTCTTTGAGGATCATCAGTGTTCTAGTAGCTTATAACAATTTAAAGCTACATTTGATGAACATTAAAAACATTTTTCCCTAACAAATGGCTGACATATTTACATGTTCATAAAACAACCTGAAAGTTCCAAACTGAAGGTTAAAGAACACTTTGTTTGTAAGCCAATAAAATCCATGTATGGGTTAATGCAAACATCATAATGTGATGAAATCTTAACGTAATTATTTCATCAACAACCAAGTGGATTAATGTACCTACCTCAAGATGAGTGGGAGCAACTAAATTAAACTTGTCTATATAGATGAAATTCTTTTGACAAATATTTGTTACATAAGTCAAAACATTGTTAACACAAACTTTGATATAATAGATCTCAGTGATATCTCTTACGTGATAGATATCATAACATACTGAGATAGACCCAATGGGATATTAGTTTCGTTCCATAAGTTTAACCTTAAATGGGTCCTTACATTTATGTAACAAACAATATTGATTTCCTTTAGAGAATAATAGGAAAAAATGAGATTATTTCCTTACGCTTCATTAATTAGAAGACTTATGTAAGTTCAAGTCTATACTCGTTTAGATATTACTCACATTGCAACACACTAGATTTGTCTAGATTAATGTGAAGCATTTAATAGAGTATTACAATATCTTTAAAAGAAACGAGAGACTATGATTTGAAGAAGAAGTGAGAAATCAAACCGGTTTATTACTTTAACTTTGTAATGTTCAAAGATGACAAAATGTAATGTCGGGTATATCTTTATGTCAGCAGACAAAACTTATCTCATGGAGGAGTCATAATGGACTGATATCAACAACCTAAGTTATAACGGCATAATATAGTAACTAAATGTTGTTGGAAATTTATCAGTGGACTCATAAGTTTATTAACTCCATATAATTAATGTTTTGAAGACTTAGTGTGATAAAGTCAGCTACCATGACTCTTTGAACAGTAACAGTTCGAGAGGTGCTGCATTAAACTTCGATACGCAATTAATTATTCGTTTATGAACGAATTGAGGAAACTAAGTTTTGTATCGAATACATTCATGATATGCTTAAGGATACTATAACTGAAGTGCTATTACCCATAAGTCTTATTAAGAGAGCTCATAGACGGCTATTAATTAATGGCCGTGCGCAATTGCATATCGTACTATGAATGACTAACTATTAGTTAATTTTCCTCATCAGTTTGATTTTGTATGTCTCTAAGAATATGTCAAGTCAACATAATGGCATATAGACAAATAAAGTTACAAATCAAACAAAGGGCTTATGCGTATTTTGATCATAACGATTAGGTTTTAAATTAAGGCTATAGTATGACTAATGGGGGTCCTGAGTCGCATAATGATTCAACGGCTGTATTTCTCTGCTATAGTTCTTGTTTAAGGCTAAAATGAGTGTTAACTCCTGATCAGGCTTATCTAATGCTCATAGTAAATGATTACTCGGCTAAGTGGGAGAATGTAAGATTAAATATATTTTTATATTATATTCAATCAAGTAGCCATTATAATCATTTACATTATATGGATCAAAATATATAACAATCCTATTAAATAATTAGTTGGTAATTGTTGATGGGCCAAATTACCCTTATTAACTAATTAGGGTTTCCTCTTGGGTGCATATATAAGGAGACTTATGGAGAGGTTCTAAGGTTAGACACATAGCCTAATTACTCATAACATCATCTCGACCTCTCTCTCTCATAACCAATTACCCTTTTCGGTTCATCAATCACCATCATTAGATTGCACCTTAAGGAGGAACCAGATCAAGCTGACAATCATGTCAAACACTATTGGGCGGTATGATGATGTTCTTGAAGTTCGATGAAGAAGAGGGTTGTGTTAAATTTCTGCTTGAGCACGAGATGTGGAAGGATTGGTTCTCTAATTTAGATCCTTGGAATGGTCAAATTCTCCCTTTTGAAAGACTGGCATGGGTGAAGATTATAGGAGTCCCCATGCATCTGTCAGACAACGACGTTCTGAATAACATTGCGGAACGTTTTGGAAAGATAGTGCATGGATCCCAACTGGAGGCGGAGGACGGCAATCTTTCGGTTGGATGGGTCGGCCTGTTGGTAGGCGACGGTAAGAGGATTCATGCCCAGGTTACATTAAATTGGAATAATAAAAGGTTCCGTGTTTGGATTGAGGAGGAGCTCAACGATTGGACTCCTGATTCAGTGGGTATAGTTTACATTCCTAGTGATGCAATGACGACGCCGATGTCTGGTTCGATCGGAGAAGACATAAATTTGGATATCTCCAATGAAGTCGGAGACATTCCCCATGGAAGTCCGTTAAACCTTCGACCGGAAAGTGATGAGCCGAGGGGAGGAACTAAAAAGTCACCGGTTGTTAATGCAGTTGAAATAACGTCATCGATGGGGGAGATGTTGGAAGTCGAAAAGGTCATTGGAAATCAAGAGACGTTGGGGGTTTCGAGGGGAGATGATGTAGATGCTTTGCATGGGGAAAATAATTATAATAATTTTGCTTTTGTCAATTCCAATAGTGACAATTTCGGCGGCGATCCAGCTAGATCTGAAGAGTTGGATATTAACGTAGGAAAGAATTTGGAATCTAATATTCAGGATGTCCCTTCTGAAGGCCTAGTTCCCGAGATTTACCCAATGCAGCATTCGGCTAAGGATGGGTACCAGATGGATAAGAGTGATGTTCAGTTAAGAGTCAGTGGGGCCCAGATTTTTAATGAACGTGAATTCCCCCGGAATTTAAATCCTTTTTTCTTTAGGTCCTCTGAGAACAAAGACAGGCCCAAATTCAAATCTAGCAGAATCAGGCCCAGAAAAAAACATCCGAACAGTTTCGGTAACTCTAGCCCGAGATCGGAGGATAGGCCCAAGAAACGATGCAGGGAAGATGGGGTTTTTACTTTTGACCTCAATACGCAGGCTGTTGAGGAACAGACGATACAGATCCAGGAAACCACCATTCTCATGAACTCGGGCACAGTTGATGTGGTTCCGAATCAGGTGGTTGTGGACGAGCTTGATCCTCCCGGTGCGGAGGCGTCTGGCCATCAGGTATGGCCGGAGATTATTGAAGATACAAATGGTGTTCCTTCAACAGATCCAGTCGTCAATCAGGTGGAGAACGAGATAAGAGCCACAATTGAAATTGGGAATTCAGTGGGTGTTGATTAAAGCAACCATAAAGAGATAATCAGAGAGTTATTTAATGGCAAAGGTAGCAATGTTGTTGACCAATGAATATCATGTTATTCAACATTAGGGGGATCCACGGGGATTCGAAGGTCGCTTGGGTTAAAGATTTGAGGACCTCAAACAAAGTTAGTGTCATCGCGTTACAAGAGACTAAGGTATCTTCAGTTTCGAACTTGGTTTTGTCTAAATTTTGGGGAAACATGAACTTTGAATATGCTTCTGTTGATTCGGTTGGGCTCTCAGGGGGGCTCGTTTGGATATGGGATCCAAAAGTGGTGAAAATTTCTTCAGTTGTCCAGAACAGATTTTTCTTGATCATTAAAGGATCGGCGGTTGGTAGTGGAGACCCGATTAACTTGATTAATGTTTATGCGCCTCAAAATACCTCGGAGAAGTTGAATTTATGGAACGAGCTCTCAAACGCCATCGATCATTCGGCTGGGCAGTGGGTAATTGTTGGAGACTTCAACGCGGTTCGATCTTAAGAGGAAAGGAAACGCTCTAAGTTTAAGCCGGTTTGCACAGAGAATTTTAATAACTTTATCTTTTATAATGGTTTGCTCGAATATCCTCTTCAGGGAAGGAGATTTACTTGTGTTAGGGACAACGGGAGGAAACTTAGCAAATTGGATAGGCTGGCAAAGTGGAAATCTCATCTCCTGTCGATTGGGGGTAGGGTGGTTCTCATTAAAGTGGTTTTGGAAAGTCTCCCTTGCTACTATTTTTCTCTTTACAAAGCGCCCAAAAAGGTGATTTCGGATTTGGAGGCAATGATTAAAAGATTTCTATGGGGAGGTTCAACCGAAGATAGAAAGATGCATTGGGTTAAATGGGACCGTGTGTCTCGTCACAAGAAAGAAGGAGGGCTTGGTTTAAACAAACTTAACGAGGTAAATACTTCTCTTTTGGTTAAGTGGGGTTGGCGGTACAAAACGGAAAAAAATGTTTTATGGAAGAGAGTCGTTGATGCGTTTCACTTCAGTCGGATCGGGTGGGAATGTATTCCCCTCAAGAAGACTTTCAGCGGAGTTTGGAATAACATAGCGAAGCTGATTATAAAAACTAAAGTGGGAGGAATTCCTCTGCGGAACTTTATGGTCGGAGACGTCGGTAACGGTAATGAGATTGCCTTTTGGTTAGATAATTGGGTGGGATCGGAGCCGCTAAAACAAACCTTTCCGAACCTTTTTATGTTGGAATCGGAAAAGAGATGTCGAGTGGCGGATAGAATCAGTTTTAATGGTGAAGATCGAGTATTTTCTTGGTGTTGGAAATCGCCCTTGGTGGACTCGGGATTACTAACAGCGTGCGGCAGCTTCAGACCTTACTGGATCATATTCAGTTATCGGATTCGTGCGACAAATGGAGATGGGCTTCGGATTCCACAGGTACTTTCTCGGTTAAAGATGTTAAGAAGCTATTACATTCAGATTCTTCGATGGTTATCGGTTATAAGATGGATTGGTGCAATTGGGTTCCGGCTAAGATTAACATTCATGTCTGGAGAATGGAACTGGATCGAATTGCTACGGGTGTTGCATTGAGAAAAAGAAACGTTTCGGTGGGAGATTACTTGTGCAGGATTTGCGGCTTGGACGATGAAACAGTCGATCATTTGTTCATTGCGTGTTCCGTTGCATCTAATATCTGGAATGTTATTAGCACGTGGTGTAAGGTTCCAAACATTTTTTCCTTCTCGGTAAAAGATCTCTTGGATTTTCATTCGATAATCAGTGGGTAGGATAAGAAGAAATCGGCGATTCAAGGCATCATGAGGATTGCTTGCTGGTGTTTGTGGAAAGCTAGAAACAATTTGGTTTTTTCAAATAAACTTGTTAGAATTGATAGTTTAGTTAGCGAGATCAAGGCTTTGGGGTACTTTTGGTTCTCGAATAGGTCCAAACATAAAGGGATTGAATAGGGTGACTGGGTTTCTTTTGTAAATATGTAATTTGCTTTTGGTTGTAGTTTGTTTGGTCGGCCCGGTTTGGGTCGGCTGTTTGTGAATGAAGTTTACTTTTCAAAAAAAAAAAACCAACGAGGATTAGAATGGTGCTAGACGAAATCTGACTATATACGACTGTAATTAGGTATGCTATAAGCCTCGGTAGCATCTTTTATCAATAATATTTATTATTGTTGTTTAAGAAAAGTACCGTATTATAAATAAAAAGGTCAAATTTTATAAACTCAAGTTGATTTCAATGAGTGTTTATTATGATTTCAATGATATATACACGTAACAAAAACGCCCCGCTTGCGGTGTTCACATATATTATATATATGTTTGGGTTCTCGGGGGGCAAAAGTGAAACTACACTAATTTTAACGTTATTTTACTAATTTCATGAAAATAATGTTAAAAGTGGGGATGGTTAATCATGCATCATGTAGTGTCGTTGATCGTCGAAAGACAAGGGGGGGGGGGGGGGTACATGCACTAATCGGCTTTTTTTCCGAGAGTCATGCGCCTTATGTTCAAGGCATGATGCAAAACTACTATGGAGCCGGGGGCTCACCGGAAGCAGTCTCGAGTCCCTATGGGGTAGAGATAAGGCTACATTTTACCCACCTTAGACCCTACCTTAGCTTTGCTATTGGTAAGATGTACCGAGTATGATGATGATACACGCAACAAAACTTGGTTTAGAAAAAACCATATTGAAAAAAAAAAAAAAAAAAACCATTTTAAGCCATCAACTTGTCAACTAATTTAGTCATTATTTCCATTAACTTTTTATCAATACCATATGTTAGATACCATAAACTTTTTTATTTCATTCATTTCACTAGGGCAAGTGATACATTATTAACAAAAATATATGAAGTTTATTTTAAATACCATATGTTAATTGTAAAATAATATGAAATTTGATTTCAGCGACTGCTAGCTATTATTTCAGTTATTCATACATATACAACTATAACTAAACCATCGGAACTCATTTACAAAAAAAATCATCATCATACTCACCAATAGCAAAACTAAGGTAGGGTCTGAGGAGGGTAAGATTTAGACAGTCTTACCTCTACCCGTTAGAAATAGAGAGACTGCTACCAGTGAGATCCACGGCTTGAAAGTCTAAAATCATCATTATCATACTTAGTAAATCCCACCAATAGCAAAGCTAAGTTACAGTCTAAGGAGGGTAAGATGTAGACAGTCTTACCTCTACCCCGGGTAGGAATAGAGAGGTTGCTTCCAGTGAAACCTCCGGCTCGATAGTAGTTTTGCATCAAGTCTTGGACATAAGACACATAACACTCATCAACAATGAAGACAAAGGCCGATTAGTGCATGTACTCCTTGTCTTTCGGCTATCAACACCACCACATGATTCATGATTAACCATACTCATCTTTTAACGTTATTTTCACGAAATTAGTAAAATAACGTTAAAATTAGTGCACTTTCATTTTAGCCCCCCGAGCGTCCACACATATATACATTATATGTACATATAGCAAACGGAGCGTATTTAAAAAAACATATATCTATATTGAATCGAACAGTTTCTCAATTAACTCATATTATTATTATTATTATTATTATTATTATTATTATTCCTGTCCAATTTTCTTTAATTGTCCGTCTAACTTATTTTGATTTTATTCACCACCTCACCCCCTAGATTTGAGGGTGGGTATGTCTTAACATCTATTATATAATTGTAGCGACCTTTGCCTAACATTTTAAGAGACTGAAAAGTGAGATAGATTTAACCCCCTAAAATAGAAGCTTGTGAGGCGGGGGGATTAACAGCAAGAGTGGGCATGGCATTGGCACGTGCGATTTGGGTATTAGGAAACAACATCACTTTCTTCTGCACGG
Source organism: Helianthus tuberosus (assembly GCA_030545235.1). Lineage (NCBI taxonomy): Eukaryota > Viridiplantae > Streptophyta > Magnoliopsida > Asterales > Asteraceae > Helianthus > Helianthus tuberosus. Next base: position 19,506,255 of record CM060420.1, on the reverse strand, counting down.
CATTCGAAGAAGCCAAGAATTTGTCATCATGAACACACAACAACAACAAATCAAACCCATTTCTCTCTCTTAACACTCATCTTCATTCTATGACATTCTGGTTTCAACAACCAACCCAGAATCACCATCAGAATCTAACTCATATTCACTTCCTTTAAGGTGTTCTTTTTCACCCATTTTATGTGAAAGAATTCTGTGCCAAAATGGGTGAAAGATTGCTGGCTTTGACACCCTCTGATCGAGCTCTTGAACAGGTCCTGTTAATTCCTACTCTTTTTTGACTTATCTTTTTAAGTTTTTTGCTTTTTGTTGTTATTGATCTTGTTGAATGTTGTGTGCATTGTGCTTGCTTTTGTGGAAAGTTACAAACTTTACCTTAATTTGTGGTCTTTTTATGTTTTACTATCTGTTTCTGACTGATTTACATACTTTAAATGGACTAAACTACGTGGGTTTTTTCATAATCTTTAGTGGGATTAAGTCATTAAGCCTTGTTCATACTTAATTTCTGTAAAAATATGGTAATTTACCCAAATGGTGTTGAGTTTTCTTTTTTTTGGGTAATGGAGCTACATGGGTTTCTCAAAATCTTTAGTGGGATTATGTCATTAAGCCTTGTTCATGCTTAATTTCTGTAAAAAAAAATGGAAATTTACCCAAATGGTGTTGATTTTTCTTGATTTTGGGTAATGTTGCCAGATGGGTTTCTCAAAGTCTTTAGTAGGATTAAGTCATTATGCCTTATCCATGCTTAATTTCTGTAAAAGATTGGAAATTTACCCAAATGGTGTTATTTTTTCATGTTTTTAGGTAATGGTGCTACATGGGTTTCTCAAACTCTTGACAAAAATGAAATCTTTTTGTCTAAAGTTATCCCAAATGTATGTGTTTAGGTAATAGTGTTACATGGGTTTCTCAAAATCTTGATAAAAATGAAATCTTTTTTTACAATTTTATCCCAAAAGGGGTGTGGATGTTGTTGGTGTTAATTGTTTATTAGCTTAGGTAATGATGCTACATGGGTTTCTCAAAATCTTGATAAAATAAAATCTTTTTGTCCAAATTTAGGGGGTGGGGTGGGGGATGTTCTTGAAGTTAATTTTCATTTTTTTAGGTAATGGTGCTACATGGGTTTCTCAAAATCTTGATAAATATATGTGTATATATTCCAAGTTTATCACAACTGGGGATGGGGTGTGTTCTTGTAAACTGAAGTTCATATTAACAAGAATCTTTGATTTCATTCAGGCAATTGTTTCTTTGAAGAAAGGGGCATATATTTTAAAGTACGGTCGAAGAGGAAAGCCTAAACTATGTCCCTTCAGGCTATCTACGGTATGCCTTATAAGAATTTACCAAATGACAGTTAACTTTTATTAAACTTCGTCTTCGGTTTCAGGATGAAAGAACTTTGATCTGGTTTTCGGGCAAGGAGGAACGACAACTGCAACTCAGCTCGGTTACAAGCATCATTCGCGGTCACCGGACTGTAAGTGCGCAGAAAACAAACTAAAAGACCATTTTTTTTTCATGTTGTTTATTGAATTTGATAGCTTATAACTGTTATTTGTTTCTCATTGTGCCAAAATTCAGAGAAAACTTCAACCTGAAAGAGAATGTCATTCGTTTTCGCTGATTTACACGAACAATCAAGCTCAATCTTCTCTTGATCTGGTAGGTTTTTGACTTGATCTATGTTAGTTTTTCAATTCAGCTGAGATTTTGCTTTTGTTTTCGCAGATATGCAGGGATAAAGATCAAGCAGATTCATGGTTTCTCGGCTTAAAAGCTTTGATATCAAGGTGTCAAGATCATTTCAGTCAGATAGAATACCGAACACGAGCTCAAAATAGCATCAACAGTCCGACAAGTTTCATCAGACGGAAATACAATCTCGGATTCCAGAAAGAAACCACAAAAATGGCTCAGGTTCGTATACTCGATCATAAGTTTTGGTTTGAAAGCTGAATTATAAATGTTTCATGGTGACTAACATGTATGGCTGCAAACAAGCCGAGCCAGGTTAGGTCGGGCTAGCCTCGTGTACAAACCGAGCTGGCTTAGCTCATTTATCTTAACGAGCTGAAATGTTGAGCTCGAGCCAGCTTGTTTACTTAAAAAATATAATGTTGTTTATTTTCACATTGATAATTTATAAACAAAATAAGTTGTAATTTATTAACAAAAGAGCTTAAACGAGCCTACCGAGTGAGCCAACAAGTTGAGCTTACCTTGGCTCGGGCTTGGCTCGTTTACAATCTCGCCTGCTTGGCTCGGCTAGTCGGCTTGTTTACAAGTGAGCCAATTTAGACGGAGATTTTTACGAGCTTATATCGATTTTGAGCGAGCCGCAAACTTTTTGAACACTCCTGCTAACGTGTCGATTCTTCGATTTCATGAAGGTCCGAAGCATTTGTGCAAGTCCTGCATCGATACCGTCTTTATCCGATAGGTGTTTCTCCGACGGCCTCTCGCTTTCATCTGATAGTTTGTACTCTCGATCAAGTTTATCAAGTGTTCACAACTTGACAGATTGTGTTGTACCGCATTCTCCGTGTATTAAACCTGTAGAAGAACCGGAAAACACCCCGAAAATGGCTGGCCGGTTTCTTCCATCGGCCCTCGAGTTGTCCCCGAAACCAAAAAGAACCAAACTGAACGATGTTTTGATCTGGGGTGAAGCCTTTGAAAACGGAGAAGATGCATTGTTGCCAACGGTTCTTGATTCGGTTAGTATGTTAGATGTAGTGAAGACATCTTTGGCAGGAACACATGCAGTTTTAGTAACGAAACTTGGTGAAGTTTTCTGCTGGGGCGAAGGAAAGTCGGGTCGAGTTGGGCATACCGTAAACTGCCCGAAAGAAGTCCAAGCGCTTGACGGGGTTCGTGTGAAATCTGTTTCCTGTAGCGAATATCAAACTTGTGCTCTTACTGTTACAGGTGAACTATATACATGGGGTGAAAACTGGTCCGGTCAAAGTAACCGGTGGCTCCCTCGACGCGTTTCGGGTGTTTTAGACGGGATTTGTGTAGCAAAGGTCGCCTGCGGCGAGTGGCACACCGCAATTGTTTCTTCTTCCGGGCAGCTGTTTACTTACGGGGACGGGACTTTCGGGGTTCTCGGTCATGGAAACAGTCAAAGTTTGGCAGAACCGAAACAAGTAGAGTCTCTTAGCGCGATGCGGGTTAAATCGGTCGCGTGTGGCACGTGGCACACGGCCGCGGTAATAGGCGTCATGAAATCGAGCACTCCGGCCGGGAAGTTATATACATGGGGTGATGGGGATAAAGGGAGACTCGGTCACGGGAATCCTGGAACGATCGACACACCGACATGCGTAATGCCGCTCATTGGTCATGAATTCGTACAAGTATCTTGTGGAAGAATGTTAACCGTTGGGTTAACAACCACTGGTATGGTTTACACTATCGGTAGTTCGGTACATGGTCAGTTAGGAAACCCGCAGGCACGAGAGAACTCGATAACCCTTGTTCAAGGCAAACTAAAGTTCGAGTTTGTTCGAGATATAGCATCGGGATCATATCATGTTGCAGTTTTGACAACGAAAGGAAATGTGTACACTTGGGGCAAAGGAGCGAATGGACAGTTAGGTATTGGCGATACTGAGGATCGAAGCTCCCCGACTTTAGTCGAGTCATTAAGACACCGAAAGGTACAGAGCATAAGTTGCGGTTCTAGCTCAACAGCCGCGATTTGTTTACACAAATCGGTATCTTTTGGTACGGATCAATCGGCTTGTCGGGGATGCAACAAGGAGTTTGGGTTTATGAAAAAGAAGCACTGTTGCTACAACTGTGGCTTCTCGTTTTGCGGTATGTGTAGCGGTAACAGGTCGAAAAACGCGTGTTTAGCACCGGATGATGCTAAACCTGCTCGGGTTTGTAATTCTTGCTTTAAAAGTCTTTCGGGTCAAGTGTTGAAGATTGAATATCCGACTCCAAGACCGTTATTGATCAAAACATTATCTGAAGAAACTGGTGATAAAGGTTCGGGTTCGGGTTTGGATTTGGATTACGAGCTGGGTTCTTTGTTAATGGGTCGCGGGCCTCGATGGGGCCCGGTTTCTTCGCCAGCATCTTTCCGCAAGCAAATCAAAGAAGAGCCATTGTCCCGTATTTCTGTTCGTGTAAACGATAATGGGAAAAAGCCAAGTCAAGCAAGTCTCGAGTCAACGGTCAAACGTAAAGGGGCGAAAGACGTATTCAAGGCCTTGACGTCGAGGGTAATCTTTTCTCATTTAACTGTTAGAAACCTATATTTACATGATAACTGTTAGTCTGTTACCGGAAAAATCACACGGGGTTTGGTGTCTTTGCAGTTACATTCAATGTCCCCAAGAACTTTTATGCGAAACCGGTCAAAAGCTCGGGTCGACACACCTATGCACTTGACATCTAGTGCAACACATTTGCCTTGTGATCATGGGGCAAACACGAGCCGATTGAATGTTAAAGAAACGGGTTCTAAACAAAGTGAAGCAAAACAAAGCCCCGAATGGATGGAACAGTATCGGCCAGGAGTTTACATCACATTCGTTATGTTACCCACCGGTCAGAAAGGGATCAAGAGAGTCCGATTCAGGTACATTTTTTCGTTTTATTTATACGTATGTGGGTTTATCTGGGTTATTTAGTATCTCTAACATATTACCCAACCTGGCCATTTTTGCAGTAGAAAAGTTTTTCGAGAAAGAGAAGCCGAGAGATGGTGGGAAGATAACCAACAACAAATATACGACACGTACAATGTTGATGGCTACATAAACTCGTTTTAGGTTTGTGTTAATATACGAATCACAGGAGTAAAAAAGGGAATTGGAATGTTCGATCGTCTAGATTATATTAACGACGCGATGACGCTTGATATGATTTCGACAAGAATTATGGATATAGAAAAACATCTGTATGGCGATTGTATCGTCATATTCATTTGCATTTTTGTGAGTAACCATTACAATTACAAGAAATCATGTGTGCGTAGGAAATCAAAATAATCGAACCATAAATGAAAACCCTAATTGAAATAACTTTTTTTTGAACGGCTAACTACTTTCCACGTGTAAACCCACCCTTTCGGAGCAATGTCCAAAGGCCGACTACTCGACCACCGCAAGAAAGCATAGCGCACCCCTGATGCGCGGGAACCCCGTGGAATGGGTAAACCCTCGCCCCCGGTTGGACTCGAACCTGGGTTGAATCCCGAGCCGAGCCTTCACCCGGATGTCACAACCACTGCGCGCTGCAGATGGAAGGACTAATCATGTTTTTTTCTGTAATCATGTTTTTTTCTGTAATCATGTTTTATGATTGGGTTATGGTTATATACTTATATGTGGATTAAAAGACCAATATTATACAAGCCCACTATTGTATAAGAAGGCCCATAGTTTACAAGCCCACTATTGACCAATCAGAATGAGGGTATATCCACTTTATCGGTCTGATATTATGGTTATTCCAAATATGGTGTATTTTTTTACAAGCCCACTGTACAATATTGTATTAGAAGGCCCATAGTATACAAGCCCGATTATCCTATCTCAAATGATGCAGCCCATTTATTAGTCTGTTCAAAGGCCTTGGGACCTTGGGTTAGTCGATTTTTTAGGTTTTCTTATAAGAAGTCACTATTAAAAGTATGTCGGCATTTTTTATAGAGTAAACTGCTTAAATGGTCCCTGAGGTTTGGTCACTTTTACTACTTTAGTACAAAACTCAAATCTTTTGAATTTGTGTCCCTGCGGTTTCAATTTAATTGTCATTTTTATTCAAAATCAAAATCGAGTCATATTTTTTGAGTAAACTGCCAAAATGGTCCCAGAGGTTTTGTCACTTTTGCCACTTTAGGCCAAAACTCAAACCTTTTAAATCTAGTTCCCTGTGGTTTTAATTTTGTTGCCATTTCCATCCAAAATCAAAATCTGAACAGATTTTTCAGTCAACATCCAGTTTTTTTGTCTTTTTCCTCCATTTTAATGAATGGCAAAATGGTATTTTAACGTTTTATTATAGCAAATTAAAAAATCTAACAATTTTGCCCTTCATTAAAAGGGAGGAAAAAGACAAAAAAACTGGATGTTAACTGAAAAATCTGACCAGATTTTGCTTTTGAATGAAAATGGCAACAAAATTGAAACCACAAGGTCCCAAATTCAAAATGTTTGAGTTTTAAACTAAAATGGTAAAAGTGACCAAAACTCAGGGATCATTTTGACAGTTTACTTTATTACTAACCAATTTTACCTCTACTTCTTAGTCTTCAATCAGAAGTTATTTGTCATTATAGTTATTAGAAATTTTAGAGAACACCAATTTATAAATCGTCTCTCTAAGATGGGAGAAATATAAGTACTCCCTCATGTTATCTTCTTAATGAATTGTATATAATTTATAAACTCATAATCATCATACTCAGTAAATCCCACCAATAGCAAAGTAAAGGTAGGGTCTGAGGAGCGTAAGATGTAGATAACTTTACCTCTATTCTGTAGGAATAGAGAGGCTGCTTTCAGTGAGACCCCGACTCAATAGTAGTTTTGCATCATCCTTGGACATAAGGCACATAACACTCAGCAATCGGGACAAAGACGATTAGTGCATGTACCATTTTGTCTTTCAACTAGCAACGCCATCACATGATGCATGATTAACCGTCCTCATCTTTTAACGTTATTTTCACGAAATTAGTAAAATAACGTTAAAATTAGTGCACTTTCACTTTTGCCCCCCCCCCCCCCCCCCGTGAGACCCCGACTCAATAGTAGTTTTGCATCAAGCCTTGGACATAAGGCACATAACACTCAGCAATCGGGACAAAAACGATTAGTGCATGTACCATTTTGTCTTTCAACTAGCAACGCCATCACATGATGCATGATTAACCGTCCTCATCTTTTAACGTTATTTTCACGAAATTAGTAAAATAACGTTAAAATTAGTGCACTTTCACTCCCCCCCCCCCCCCCCCCGATGACCCACACATATATACATTATATGCGCATACTGTAAGTGGGGCATATATAATTTATAAACTATACATTTTAAAATGGGGTGGACACTTTGTTAAGGTCGGGGGTGTGATATACCGCCCCTGGCCACGACACCTTTGTTAGCGCCCCACACCCACCCCCTGCCCGCCAAAGAGGGGGCGCCATTGATGGCCCGCCAGCACACTAACAAGAGCTAAAGGGGTGTGCAGGCAGGGCCCATTTTTTTCAACCAATCAAATTTTTTTTTTTTAATTTTGTTTAGTAGGGTGGCTTCAAACCATTGTATGCAAGTTAAAGGAATGAGCTTTAAGCCCCCTATGTGACATGGCACTGATATGGATCTGAGGTGGCACTATAAAGCCCATAAGGGCTTTAAACCACACTCTCTAGCTTAATGATTATGGTTTTAGGCGGTTTTGTCAAGTGTCAAATTGTCATTGGTTGTTCTTTAGCTGCATCAGGATTTTTAATTGTATTAAAGGCTTTTGATGGGGGAGTTAAAACCAAACTAGACATTGGTCCATTACTCCATGGTAGAGGTGCACAAACCGGTTAATTTTAATAACCGGTTCGGTTAACCAGTTATACCGGTTAATTTGACTTTTTGACTTTAACCGGTTAATGTTTTAACCGGTTATTACTTTAACCGGTTATTTTTTTAACTGGTCCGGTTAATTACTTTAACCGGTTCGGTTAATTAACCGGTTATTAATCGGTTTTTTTGCCTTTTTTTTGAATTTTTCGGTTATTTTTTCGGTTAACCAGTCTATCGGTTAAAAAACCGGTTTAAAAAAACCGGTTAATAACCGGTTATTATACTAAACACTTATAACCGGTTACTAACCTATGGTTAAATAACCTATTGAACCGGTTATTCCTAAATCGGTTATTAACCGGTTACGGTTTCGGTTAATAACCGGTTACGGTTAATTAACCGGTTATTTTGTGCACCTCTACTCCATGGTAAGGCCCGCCCACAACCCATAAACCTTGGCTCGAACCTAGGGGTTGTGGGTTTTATTCTGATTTTTTTGCTTTGTTTCTTATTTTTTAATTTGTAATTATTTTTTGTTATTCTTTTAATCGGGTTTTATTAGTTATGATTTGTATTCAGCCTTTTGTTTAGGTCTTCTTATTTATTTAATGTTTTGTTTTAGCACACAAAAACATTTTATTTTCTCTCATTTGCACGTTACAAATTATAAGACTACCGTTATGTCGACGTTACAACTGTGTATATCGACAACAAGAACGGAAAAAAAATTATGTATACTGACGCAGTGCGCAAGTAATAATACTGGTTTTTTATGTTCTAGGAATTTTAAGGAAATTCATTTTGGTCTTAGTTATTCTCCAACCAAACATAATTCCTATTAATATTTCAAATTTCACTAAATCTTACAAACCAAACGAGCTAGTAAGAGATTTATTTTCCATTTTTTTTCGTCACATCAATAAATCAAATAGGTAAGATATTTTTCTTTTCAAATTACTAGCTAAAAGTTTTCAAACGCGTTTTGATTTTTTTGACATGTTAGGTTGATGATAATGATTTTTAATATTTGAGACATGTTTGGTTAGGGTCAGGATTTAGGGAAAATGGTGAAAAATGTGAGATATGGGTCGTCCGATCAAAACATTCTATGGACTAGATTGGCGCGGTGGCGTTTTCGTAAATAACATCAATTTTATTAGGTGGACGCGCTTCATTAAGGGTAAAAAGGTCTTTTACTGCTCAAATTCAAAACGCCAAACTAAAATGAGCAACACGTCATTCAAAACGAATAAAACACCATTAATACAAAAACGTCAAAGCTTAATGATAAAACGCGTTGCAGACTTAGCTTGCAGAAAAAACAAACAATAACTGAAAGTCAATTATTAACATTTATTAGAAGAAATTTCCTCCTAAACTACGCCCCAAAAACATCATTATATAAATGACGTTAACATCGCTTCTATAATAACTTCCATTGATCATACTAAAAACGCAATCTTTAACCAAAACGCCAAGTTTAACCAAAACGCCAAAATGGCAACCATCTTTTCATGGAGATACACCCTGAGATCAGAAGATTCGTAATACGTTTTGACAACAGAAGAAGGGTGTTTGTTAAAACAATCAAAGCAATTTTGAAAATGAAAGAAGAGGTACAGAGGGGTATTCTATCGCTTGGCATCCCTCTTGATAACGAATGTGATGAAACACATAAGGTTATGAGAAGATTAACTAGAAAATTTGGACCAAGTAAAGCAAATGCAAAAATAGACCCAGTCATCACATCATGGCGTTTTGATGATGATACAGACATGGTCACCGTTCGTTATATGTGACAACGGAGCGCAGGAAGACTACATGCTTGAAGACATCATGATCAAGCAGGGGGTTAGGTTCATGGAGGAGTTACATAACGCCACATGTTTGAACACATACATGAACATAAAAATGGCATTGATGCAGGACATGTTCAAATGGAGGCTTCAAAATCTACAAGAACAAGAAGCCAATGAAAGTGAAAGTAATGACTTGGATGAAAGACTAGAAGAAGACTCCGAGAAGAAGACGAAGGAAGTGATGGATACTTCTCAGACAAAGTCCCTTCTGACGAGGAGTTTTAATTTTTTTTTGTTTTCTTTTGTGTATTTTTTTTTCAAATAATAAAATACTATATTTCTCTCACTAGTTACAAAACGCCAAAAAATACCACAAAAGCCACTGAATACAAAACACCAAATAATAAAAACTATTTTTCCTATGTAATTTTTTCTATGTTACTGTATTTTATCATCTTGGTCTACAAAACGCCATTAAATATAAAAACGCCAAACTTGGAAGATGGGACGTCTTACAGCCTTAACAGATAAAGGTGAACAAAACAGTAAATACAAACAGTAACTAAAAGGACGGTTACTTTATTACTAGCATTTATTATAATAAAATCCTGCTTAAACTACGCGCCAAAAATATCTTATAAAGAGAAACGTCTCTGCACAATCCATTAATCAAACCCAAAAACAACGTCATGTTTCCTAAAAACCACTCACTTTAAAAAGCCAATAAATAGTTAAAAAAACCACAGATGGCAAACCTCGTTTCTTGGATATTCAGTATTGTTCTGCATGAAGTTTCACTGAATGGATTATTACCTGAGGTGGGTATCTCTATAAGATTTTGTTGACTGAGATTGACAAATACTCAAGAAAAAGATCCTGATGGCAGTGATATGTCATTTTGTATGCTTTGTTCTTGATGAATATTTGAATGGCATGAAGGGATCGATCCTAGTGTAAATGCTATTTTGGACTCCATGGTGATAATAGCATCCACACAGGCTTTGATCTACAACATGTCAACAAACAACAATAGATCACACCGAAAAACAGGATGCCACTGATCAGCTTCGTCTAAAGAACGGGCGTTATGTAGGAAAATCGGCATCTAGCTAAGGTATTCTGTCACACCATGTCTTTTGCGGAAGCGTGTGTGTGTGACTTGATCAGTTTTCATTGCATTCGATCATAATAAACAACTACATGATTAAAACAAGCGATGTCCATCCATTCATAAGTTTCAAAATATTACAAACCACAAGTTGTTCAAGTTTCAAACCATCACAAGTATTTAGTTTAAGTTACAACCAACATAAGTTTTAAGGTTCCATAAAGGACTTATTTAACAAAAGTTTAGATTCAGGTGGCTTTGCATCCTATATCTCATCAAGGATGAGATATATGAATCAAACCCTCCAAAAGTGGATGACATCAAGACTTGAAACTCAAAATCTTGAAAGTAACGCTGGCACCAAGATTCATCTATTTCCCTGAAACACATGTAAGTTGAAAACATCAACAAAAGTTGAGTGAGTTCATGTGCTTTATGTGTATGCGCATCAAATGAATCTCAAAAACATTTGAAAGTTCGACTGTTGAAAGTAGGTATGTAAAACGTCTATGAACATGTTGATCAATAATGTTTTGCAAGGACATTAATATATGTGACGACATAGGAGGTATTCAACCAGAGTAGACGATTTTTAGTGTCGATTCACCTCGACTGGGACACAACAACACTCTAAGTGGCCACACTGGGACATGAGTGGGGCTCGCCCGTACCATTAGATCTAACCTTTGTTTCGTGGTCCTTAAAAGGATTAATGGCACCTTAGTTATAGCCTATGCTCACATGATCTAAGAGTTCATTCCATAACTTAAGCATACCCTTGTTAACATGTATTTCCCCCTGAGAGTTGAAAACCAAAAACGTTAAGAGAAAAGGGGGACATGAACTCACAGTTTTGCGTCCGTGTAAAGTGCATACTCAAATTCGGTTTCATTGGTTCGTTTTGCAACCTACAAACGTGCTACGTTTTGTTAGATACTTCGGTCTTGTAACGGTTCTTAGTCTTAAACACTTATTAAGACTTGTTTTGGATTTGTTTTTGTTTTGAGTTGCACTTTTAGTGTATGATGTCTTTATATAATTTCTCATAATTATATAAAATTCAAGTTTAATATATTAGTTAAAATATTATATTTTAACTTATATTATTTGCATGCATTGCATATTTATCATTTAGGGTTTCGTTAAAAATAATATATTTTTAACTCGTTTTGATATATTGTTTCCATATACGTGTGTTTGTAGTTTTCATAACCAAAAATACCGTTTGTTGAGTATTATACACTTGTAAGTATTCCCAAGTATATGTATACTTTTATTATGAGTATGTTGAGTATTTCACTTTGTATTCTCATATTTATGTATAGTACTTGTATAAGGGTATTTTTACCAAGTGTTGGTAGTTTATGTTGGCATGTGTTTGTACGTATAGGAATACGTATATTCTTGTATTTATTAAGTATTTCATACTTAATATATATTTAATTTTTCCGGAATATTATTATTACACAATTATAACCATAATTCTTGCATTCTTAAAATATATATATTTTAAGATATGTTTATAGAAAATATCTATATTTTTGACTTGGTAAATGTAAATGTTCACATATGTCTTAAAAATAATTTAGTTTTAAGATCAAGACTAGAAATATATATATTTTTAGCTTCCACCACAATAATATATTTTTAAGTTGTTTATGAAAATAAATATTCTCATATACTTCAAAAATAATATATTTCCATGTTTGACAAACTATGGTATATTTTCATAATACTAGTAGAAATACATACTTTGTCACTTGTTTGGTTTTGAAAATACCGTTTACGAAGCTTTGTTATATTACAAATTTTAATTCCAGAATATTTATATAATTTGTCCTATAAGTCCATTTGTCCAAATGTCCAATATTTGTGTACAGGACATATATTTGTATTCTTGTAATTCTTGTATTTTTTAAATTACAATTTTTGGTATTTGTGTGGTATATAATTTCAAGTCCCTAAATTTTAATATAACTAATACAAATAATATACACATAGCACATAGTTTATGTGATCCCTAAATATATATTTTCCTAAATATATATTTATAATCATTTTTATTTTTGAAAACCAACCTCCATTACTTGTATTTTTATACCAAAAATTCTGGGAATTTTTATATCTAAAACCATTAATCAAGATTATTTGTAAGAACTTGTTAAAACATATTTTTCTAAGTGTTTAAATTTTATAAAAAATTCGTCATAGTTTCCTTTGAAAACTGGAGGTTTTCATGCTTTCAAGCATATCATTTTCTTTTCAAAATCATCAACAAATCATCCACCACAATTTACAAACCAACATATGCATAAAAATACATTTTTCATGAAGTTATGAACTTGAAAGTTTGTTAAAAATTTGTAGTCTTTTAACTATGTGTTAAACATGTTCTTTGAACTTCAAAAATATGGTTTATTTCTCAATATGAACCGTTTTGTAAAAATTCCTTCTTTACAACTTGTCATCCATTCTTACAAAAATTCATTTACTTCAACTTTTCATGTTTTAAATGCTTCAACAAGTTCATTTTTATATAGGTAACAGGTCCATTTATTTTCAAGTAACGAGAACCATGCTTACATGTAGTAATTTCTATTCTTTAAAACTTTACTCTTTCAAATCTTTCATTTTTCAAGAACTACACTTTGTAAGAATCAATTTCTACTCTTATGCATGCTTATTTTCAAGTTCATTCTTCACATAATACATGTCCAACATAGATCTTTCAAGATCCTTGCACATATTTGTTAGATCATGTGTTTAATCATCATCTAACAAGTCTTTATGTGGTGTTCATCATCACACACACAAACAATCAACTAACAACTTCATAACTGTGACACCTGTGTCACTTCAACCATCCAACAAATGCCAAACCAATGAAATATTGTATTTCATACTTGGGATTTGTAAAAATATGTGTATCGTTTGCACATATCAACTCTTGTTCGATTTCAAGCTTTAAATCGCTTTCTGGAGGGTTATACGCGCTCTGATGCGTAGATATAACCAGTTTAATGCAACGAACACTCCGGAATAGTGAAATAGGCTTAACATACCTTAAATAACCTTTACATAACTTAGTTGTAAGTTTTGGAAGGTTTGGTGTGGTGAAATCAACTTTATTCGCTTACAGGGACTAAATTTGACAAACTGCAAAAGTATGCCAATTTGAACTGTAACAGACATTCCGGAACATGACCATAAGTTAAACATACCCTAAATATCCTTTACATAGCTTAGAAATAGGCCTTGAGGGGTTCGGTGTGCTAAAATAAACTTTTGGGTCATTTAGGGACTAAAAGCGTCAAAAAGTGCACAAGTTTGCACTTTCGCGCATAACTTACGTTCTGAATACATCCGGACCTCCAAAAATTTATGTAAGCATTATAATATTATGCTTTAGTGTTTGGATTGTCAAAAATCCATTCGTCGCTTAATTTGGATCGTTTTTGCGTTCGTTACGACTCCCGTCGTAATTAACCGAACAACGCAATCGTACAGCCAAACGAACCGACATCCGTGATGTTTTCAAGCATATTTCATGTTCCCTATGTCTTAACATCATTGTGGAGCTTGAAATTGGGTTTGACGGGTGTTAGAAGTATCGTTACGCGACGAAACAAGGTGCAGGGACCAAAAGTGTAATTCTGCCAAAGTTGATGGCTTACGGACCGTAAGCCATCACCCTTACGGTCCGTAAGCAGGGGCCAGATGCAGCAAATCGTTTTAACTACTGTTAACAGCCTTTCAACCCCCCCAAAGGCCAATGCCACATGTCAATATCTGGTGGTGGGGGCAAAATGAGTTACCATAACATTCCAACACATGTACGGATGAGATTCGATCACGTTATTCGATAAACGATCCTAACGGTTGTCCATTTACTATAAATACCCAACCCATCTCAACCCCAAAACCCACAAATTTGATCTAAAAGACTCTAAGTTGAAGCCATTGCTTCATACCTGGGTTATTTGATCAAGATTAGCTTTCGGGGACCCTTTGTAAGTGTTCCTTCGTTCTTTTTATTCGTTTAGCGTTAAAAGCCAAACTTTGTTTGACTTTCTGTGTTGACCAGTTTATGGTCAATGCGAAGTTCGTTTGAACTTCATAACGTGAGCGTAATCACGATGGTTATAGTCTCTTGTGACTATACCTACTGATTACCACGTTATCTAGGCTCAGTGACGAGTCGTAGTTTCGGCCAAAATGCGCATTTACGCGTATTTTGTAACCAAACTACTCTTGGGTATCAAAACCATTTGTTTTGATACCAAACCTGTTTTCTAAACTTAGTTAAGCATGTTTTAACATGCTTAGCTCGTCACTTTTAGTTTAGTGCTTATATAGGGTCGTAAGGTAAGCGATCTAAACAATCGCTTATACTTTCGAACCCGACCCGTTTGGTCGATCATTAGGATCCGACCAAACACATTAGGTGACCATAGTATTTAGGGAATAACCTTCCGAGGTTATACCTTATGGTCACGACGTTTAGTTAGTTGTATGATAGGTAGTTTATATGCCTTAGGTAAATTACCAAAATGCCCTTTTTACGCCAAAATTCATTTAAAGCATATGTAACATAACTTTTGGTATCTAAACTGATTTGGCAACAATATTAGACATGTTAAGGCATATTTTACTTATCATAGGGCTAGTTAGGCGGTCCGAACGCGTTTCACGCGAACGACGCGTTAAAGTAGCATAAGCTACCTAAACGGGTCGTAATGGGTCGTAAGCACTTAGGTTAGGTTTCATTTTAGTATGTAGGCTTTGTTAAACCATACTACACGAGTTCCCATACTCATTTGGTTTACGAGCCCTCATTCTATCCGATCCTCCGATATAGGTCCGGTTCATTAACATAGTTACCTATATTAGGTGCCGTTTGATTCCGTGATCTCTAGCATTGCTTGGTGGTTATCTTAGGACTTCTGAGCAATCTCAAGTGAGTACATAGACCCCTCTTTTACTGTTTTCCAAACATTTTGGGGTGAAACACATGTGCCTACTTGTTACTTTCATGCTTTCCTGTTTTCACATCATATACTTGCTATGTTCATTAGTACATTTATAGTACATGATTTCATTGTGTTTTGCTATGTATGTCCTTTGTTGCATACTTAGTACATCGTTTTACATTACATTTTATGCTATGTATGTCCATTGTGTGCATACTTAGTACATTTTTCTACATTACATCTCATGCTATGTATGTCTATTGTGTGCATACTTAGTACATTGTTTTACATTACATTTTGTTGCATTTGCTCATCCAGGATATGAACACATTATATTACATTATGTGAACCATTTGTATTTATTGAACCATGTGATCCATTTGACAATAAACATTTCTACAATTGTTAAAGATTACATCTTGGTGGTTTGGTTTGAGTAAGTGACTTAGGTAACGAGGCGTGTGTAATATGATACAAGCATAGTGGATACGCCGCTGGTACTTCCTATATATAAGTGCTTGTATGATATTACATATCGTAGCGTTATTTAAATCATTTCAATTTAAGACATATAACATTTTATACAAATAACATACTTTTCAAAAGACATTGTTTTACAAACAAACTCATCCTACATGGTTATTCATTTAACCTTACATTTATTTATACATATCATCTGATCTTATTGTTTTTCAAACGATTTACAAAACAAATCAATTTACAAGGTTCATGACTAAACTTTATTAAACATTTTCTTAAACTTACAAGTCATGAATCCTATTTTCACAAAACCTATGTATCTCACAGGCATTTTTATGCTGACGTACCTATTTTCACATGTGTTTTCAGGAGTTGATGCATAGGACTTATCGAGATACACTTAGGCGGACCTGTGCCTTAGTGACTTAAAATGAGACAAGAACTAGTTAATTTTTGTTATGTACTCTTTGTTTCTTGTTTAAAACAATGTAACTCTCTTGTTTGAATAATAAAATGAAACTTTAATTGCCATGGATTTGAAACAATTAATTATGTTACAACACTCCCCGACGTTTCCGCCACGTTTCGTTGTCTCACGTGGTTGGGGTGTGACAATAACATAACATAACATAACATAAACAACTTGTTTTCTTATAATTTTAAATTTGGTTCATGTGTTTATCATCTTTGTTTTGTAAGATCCTCTATATTTTGAGTTACACATAAGTTATAATTACTAAAACAAGATGAAAAATGGGTTCATAAGGCACTTACTACTAGCACAAGGCTAGGGTAGAAACAAGATGATGAAGATGAAAGAAATGGCACAAAGATGGTGGATAATAGCTCCTATAGGTGGTCCTTTTTCTTGATACCTTCTTAATTCACCTTGAGACACCTTGAGTTCCTTTTTCTTGACACTTTCTTAATTCACCTTGAGACACCTTGAGTTCCTTTTTCTTGACACCTTCTTAATTCACCTTGAGACACCCTGTGTTAACCTTGGATTAGCTAGAGATTGAATGAAATTGAGAATGAGGGTGGGGGTGCTTGTGGACGAGAGTGAAGAGGGAAAGATGAGAGTTGTGGTGTGTGTTGGTGAATGTTGCAAATGAGGGGTTTTGGTGTAGATAAGGAGTATTGTCTAGTGTGTCATAATTTCCTCCAACTAATTAACCTTTGGACAACCATTAAGCATCTTTGACTAACTATGGAGATTTGTCAACAAGTTAAGGTGGGGTGGGTTCCCATGGGGACGGTTACAATGGGGGGGGGGGGGGTGTTGGTTTGTTAAATTTTGGTTAAGTGTTATAAGAATGGTAATATGTATGGTTGGTTAGGATTATTAGATGTTTAGATGTTCTTGATACATAACATGGTGTTTAAGACCATAACTAGCTTCATGTCATAAAAATATTGCTAACTAGTTCACATGATGCTTCTAGATGTGTTCGGGTGTTCATTTAGTTATCAGATCGCTTAAATGATCGATTTTTGGTAACTTGTATGGTGTGATATGTTATTATGTCATGATAATGTTTCCAACACTTTTTAAGTTATTCTGAACATTCTGGCGTTATTTCTGATTATTACATAAGCTATAAAATGCTGAATTTTGCTGAATTATTCTGTTTTGGCTAGTTTTGGCCAGTTTTGGGCAGTTTTTAGTGTTCGTTTGTCTGAGTACTGAACTCCTGTCAGCACTACTAGTTTATCTGAAAGTATGCTAGTTAGTTCTGTGCACTGTCTAAATTGTTTCAAGTCGCGGCCAATAAAAATAAGTATCATGCATCATGAAATGTTTTTGTGAGTTCTTTAAATGTATGCCATGAAATCATGCACATCAGACGTTCAAAAACGCAACCATATAATATTAAACACTGTTCACATTGTACGGAAATTATACGAAAAGTGCTAGTTGTCATATTCTCCCCCCATTAGAAGAATTTCATCCCGAAATTCAAGCTGCATTTTCGGTTGCAGGGGAGTTTTGAAACAAATACGGGTACTTAGACTTGATTTGATCTTCACGTTCCCATGTAAACTCTGGACCGTGATGTGAGTTCCAACGAACTTTGAATAGCTTTACACGACTTCTCCGTGTCTTGTGGACCTTCCAGTCCGTGACCTCAATAGGTTCTTCGGTAAATTAGAGTTTGTCGTTAATGTGAATCTCATATGCTGGAATGACGACCGTTTCTTGAGTAAGGCTTTTCTTGAGATTAGACACGTGAAATGTGTCGTGTACACTGCTGAGCTCTTCTAGAAGTTTTAACTTGTATGCAACTGTTCCAAATTTCTCCAGAATTTTAAAAGGTCCAATGTAACTCGGGTTTAGCTTTCCACATTTTCCAAATCTTTCTACGTCTTTCTAAGGCGAGACTTTCAACAATACCATGTCTCCAACTTCAAATTCTAATGGTTTGCGTCGTTTGTCGGCGTAGCTCTTCTGTCTATCACGAGCCGCCTTGATACGGTATCGTATCTGAGCAATCTTGTCTGTGGTTTCCTGAACCAATTCTGGACCAATGAGTTGTTTGTCTCCGGTCTCCGCCCAACACAACGGGGACCGACACTTTCTCCCGTACAAAGCTTCAAACGGGGCGACCTGGATGCTAGTGTGATAACTATTATTGTAGGAAAACTCCACCAAAGGGAAGTGAGTATCCCAACTTACACTGAAGTCCATCACACAAGCACGCAACATGTCCTCCAAGGTTTGTATCGTCCGTTCGCTTTGGCCGTCCGTCTGAGGGTGAAAGGCCATGCTAAGATTCAACTGGGATCCAAAGGCCTTCTGAAATGTTTGCCATATCCTTGATACGAAACGACCATCTCGGTCTGATATGATAGAAACGGGCACTCCATGACGTACTACGTCTCCTTGAGACATATTTCTGCCAGTTTCTTAGTGATAGTAGAAAATGCACAGACTTCGTGAGTCGGTCAATAATCACCCAAATCATATCATGGCCTCTTTGGGTTCTCGGTAACTTAGTAATAATCCATTGATATATGTTCCCATTTCCATACAGGAATCTCAGGCTGTTGCAGCAGCCCTGAAGGCTTCTGATATTCTGCCTTAACCTTGGCACATGCAAGGAAATTACCCACGTATGTAGCAATATCGGCTTTCATCTTAGGCCACCAATAAAAGTCCTTCAAGTCTTGGTACATTTTGTCTGATTCCGGATGTATAGAGTACCTTGACTTATGCGCTTCATCCAAAATAAGCGAGCATAGATCGCCGAAGATTGGAATCCAAATTCGTCCCATAAAGTAGAATGTCCCGTCTTCCTTTGTTTCCAATTGCGCTTCCATTCCACGCAATGATTCGGCTCATAGATTATCCGGTTTAAGTGCTTCTAGTTGCGCCTCACGAATCTACGAAGTGAGATCGGTTTGTATGGTCATCTCTAAGGCTCGCACCCTTAGAGGTTTTGCACGCTCCTTGCGGCTCCAGGCGTCTGCTACAACGTTCGCCTTGCCCGGATGATACTTTATCTCACAATCGTAATCATTCAATAACTCGACCCATCTTCGTTGCCTCATGTTTAAGTCTTTCTGATCGAAAATGTGCTGTAAAATTTTGTGATCTGTACAGATTGTGCAACGAGTACCATACAAGTAGTGACGCCAAATCTTCAATGCAAATATCACCGCACCTAGCTCAAGGTCGTGCGTGGTATAGTTCTTCTCATGCACCTTCAACTGACGAGACTTGTACGCGATGACTTTGTCCCGTTGTATCAACACGCAACCAAGACCTTGTCGAGACGCATCACAATAAACCACAAAACCAACGGTACCGTCAAGTAAGGATAAAACAGGTGCATCACAAAGTTTATCTTTCAACAGTTGAAAAGCCGATTCTTGTTCTTCGCCCCATTAAAACCTCTTATCCTTCTGGGTTAGGGACGTTAGCGGTTGAGAAATCTTCGAGAAGTTCTCTATAAATCGTCAATAATAGCCCGCTAACCACAGAAATTGTCGTATCTCGGTTGGGGTTTTAGGTGCTTCCCAATTTTTAATTGCCTCGATCTTAGTAGGTTTGACGTGAATTCCATTCTCATTTACCACATGACCTAGGAATTGCACCTCGCGGATCCAAAATTCGCACTTTGAAAGTTTCGCATAAAGTTGTTCCTTCTTCAGGAGTTCCAAGATAGCTCGCAAATGTTGCTCATGCTCCTCCTTGGTTCGCGAGTATATGAGGATGTCATCAATAAACACAATCACAAACTTATCCAAATACGGCTTACACACCCGATTCATGAGATCCATGAATATCGCCGGTGCATTGGTTTAGCCAAACGGCATGGCAAGAAACTCGTAATGTCCGTATCGAGTTCTAAAGGCCGTTTTGGGGATACTTTCCTCCTGTATTCTCAACTGATGGTAACCTGACCTCAAGTCAATCTTGGAGTAATAGTTGGAACCTTGTAGTTGATCAAACAACTCATCAATCCTTGGTAAGGGATACTGATTCTTGAAGGTCAGTTTGTTTAACTCCCTGTAGTCAATGCACATGCGAAAACTGTCATCCTTCTTTTTAACAAACAACACTGGAGCTCCCTAAGGTGAGAAGCTTGGGCTAATAAATCCCTTGTCTAACAACTCTTGCAGCTGAGTCGATAGCTCCTGCATTTCTGACGGAGCTAGCCGATATGGTGCCTTTGCCACTGATGCCGCTCCTAGCACTAAATCTATCCGAAACTCCACTTGTCGCAGTGGAGGTAGTCCAGGAAAGTCTTCGGGAAAGACTTCTGGAAATTCCTTCACAACGGGCATGTCTTCTAGCTTTGGCTCCTTGGTCTCTTTTTCAATTACGTGAGCGAGTAAGGCTATGCAGCATTTTCGGAGACACTTCTGTGCCTTCATGCAATTAATAATTTGTAGGGGTGTCTCGCGCTTCTCCCCATGAACTACGAGTGTCTCTTCATTCAGCAACGGGATGCGAATGGTCTTCTCATCACAAACCACTTCCACACGGTTGTCGGACAACAAATCCATTTCGACAACTACATCAAAATTACCCAAACCAACTGGTAGAAGATCGATATTGTGACAACTGGCACAAAACCGGTAATTTCCGTACAATTTAATTATTATTTAACATCTGCAATTATGTGCTTAAGTGTCAACATTGTCTGATTACATGCTATACATGTGAATTCATGCAGGTTTTATACTTCAAATATTGCTTTATGCATTACTGTTAGCGTTGCGTCAAAAAGACTAGTAAACTCACCGGTAAGACACACTGTGTCAGCGACTCTGCAGAAAGGAGTCAGATAATGGAATTAGGGCCTAGGAGTAGGTCCAACGTCTAAAATACATTAAAACCCAAGTATGGATACAAGGGTTAACATATAAACTTTCCGGAAGCTAAACTATGCATTAAAAAGCACCCGAAACACACTTTAAATATTGAATTTTACATATTTCAACATATTTCAGCAAAATTCAGCATTTTAACAAGTTAGTAACATGTAAAAATATGACTAAATGGTCCTGAATGCTTCCCTAAGTGTCGGGAATTAAAAGTGTCACAAAAGGGTACTCGAAGATCACTAAACGGAATAGTTTGATACTTTAATGAACCGGTATCTAACCGAACAACCGGACACTACCCGAAACACCAAAATTATACTAGAAGCATTGTTTTAATGTTTCTAAGCTAGTTATGAACCCCAAACACCATAACACCTCTTATAACATATTAACACATTAAATCCCTAATCAAGACACTTGAAACTTAACTTGTTTATGTAATTAGTGATTGAAACTTACACTTTACCCCCCCCCCCCTTGTTGGGACGGTCACATGGTGGCCCATTATCAAGATCTTTACTTGATTTTACTAGATATTATGTGATCTTGTAAGATTTGTGAGAAGATTATGTCTTGTACTTGGTGAACATATTATACATTGGTTAATACATTAACATGGATTATAAGTAAAGCATAAGGAACAAGACTTTCACACACTTCACCACTCAACACTCTCTCCCTCTCTTGCTCCCTCACGGCCGAGAGCCACGACCCACACCACCACCACTTTCATCCATTGTTCATCCATTCCAAGCTCAACCTAAGGTGCAAGAAGGTGTCTAAGGAAGTTTGGAGCTCTTGGAGATTGAAGGACCTCTCCCAGTTGCTTTTATCCAACACATTTGTCATCTTCAACCTCTTGTGTTCATCCCTAGCCATAGAGCTAGTAGTAAGGCCCTTATAATCGCTTGTTATTTCATATTTAGTTGGTTAAAAGATGATGAACATTATTAATCTTGAAGAATACTAAAGAACATGATCATGATACTTTAACATAAGCTTAGTAACATAAGAATACATGATTGAATGGTGTTGATTTGCTTTTTGATGATTGATTATTTGTGTTAGACATCATATGAAACCTACTAGATTATGATTAAACACATGATCTAGTAAGTTAAGGTGGTGATCTTGTGAAAGACCAAGATCATCTTGCTTTATGTTTTCATGAACTTGGAAAATGAAAATGATTTTGTGAATAATGAAGTATGTAATATGTTACTAGTCATAAACTTGGATGATTTCAAAATTAGTTTTCTCAAGAAACTAAGTTAAATCACAAGATTTACATAAAAATTGTTTTTAAAGAAACTAACCATGTTCTAGTGATGAAACAAGTATAAGAATACATTGTTTTCAACAAAAATTTAAAAGAATGATTTTTAGTAAAATCATCTTACAAGTTGTAAATGACTAAATCTTTCAAGAATGTGATTTAGAAACAAATGAATATGTTTTTAAGGGTAACTAAACCTACTAAATAACATGGTAAGTTACTACAAGTTATTGCAAAAACTTCAAGATCATGATGTAGTGCAATTTACTTGATTTTGGCACTCGGTAAGTGTTGAATGAGTTGTTGATTGTTTGTGATGATTTTAAAAAAGAAAATAAACACATGTTTTGAAAACATGGGAAACCTCCATTTTTAGGGGAAACTATGTCAAAATTTTTATAAAATTTTGACACTTAGAAAATATAAGTTTTGGTGAAACTTGTTCCCTAAAAATTCGCCTAAAAATATTTACCAAGGTTTCACTAATTTTTGTGTAAATTTCAAGTTAAGATATGATGATTTCTTCAAGATAAAAAGTGATATTAAGTATGTATATTTTTGAGGAAAATATATATATTTATTGGTCACCATATTTTGTGCTAAGTGTATGTAATATGTATTGTATGTGATAGTGTATTAGGACTTGAAAATACACTAAACCCTCCTAAGGAGTAAAAATACAAAATACACATACAACATGCATAGACAAATACAAGAAAATATATTTATGAAAATATATTTCTTAATAGATTATATAACTTGGACAAGTTATGAACTTAAAATGTAGTTTTGGACAAAAATATATAACTCGGGTGAAAAATACAAGATACTTATATTTATTTTTGAGAAAATAATATAAGTAAGATACATAGTTAAAAATATAAATTATTTTTAACAACAAAGAACACATACATAAAAGATGGTGACTTGTACTTGTGCGATACAAGTCTAGTGACTAACGTTAATAAAACACGTATAGGTCACGACGCTATATAAGCAAACCCGATGAAGTTTACGGCGCAGGAAACGCGAAGTTGTGAGTTCATGTCCCCACTTTTAAACTTTTACTTGTTTTCTAAACTTGGGGAAAATACATGTGTTATGGTATGTTGAATACAAAAACTAAGGAATGATACTTTAGATCATGTCACGAATAGGGTGCCATAAGCACCATTAATCAGTTACATACCAAGACCGCGGAACAAAAGGTTAGATCTAATGGGTTTCAGGCAGCCACACTCTTGGTCATACTAGTACCAAGCAGTGCTTTTGTGTCTCTAGTCGTGAATCGACAGTTGTGGATTCGACAGCTAAAAATGCCTATGGTTTGGATGCTTCCTATGTCGTGTCGCATGTTAATGGCCTTGCAAACCATTAGCGATCTCGATTTCCTTATATTTACAGAAATACTTGTTTCATACAAAGTACATACCATGTTTTCATTCAAGTATACAAATGTTCAATACAAAAACTGCATGAATTCACACCAACATTATGTTGACGATTTTCCAAAAACTCACATGTATTTTAGGTAACTAAAGCGGATGTGCGCGCGGTCTTAATCTTGCTCTTGGATGTTGTTTATGTTGTTAGCTATGTTGTGTCAAGACTCCTTTGCCAGTTTGCTGGGTTTGGTTGTTATGTCCCACTCCGTGTGGTGATATAAGGGCCAAAACCTTTATGTTTGTCTTTGAATAATGTTGTAAACTTTTCAAACAATGTTTTATGCTGTGATGTAAACACTAAACTTAACCTATGTTTTTAATTACGTAATGTTATTGGCATTTGGAGTTTTTTTTACGAGCATGTAGTATGTTTACCATTCGTATGCAATGAGAACCTTTCAAGATCACACCTCGTGCTTCCGCCTTAGAAAGGGGTGTGACAGATTGGTATCAGAGCTGCGATTGTAGTGAACCAGGATTCCTTCTCGGGTCTAGACTACAATCTTTAGGATCCTTTCACGAAAACAATTTTTCAAAAAGTTTTCATTGCATAAAACGTTCCGTGACATCCACTACCTGAAACTATTTTCAAAGAGTCAAGTAAGGACACTACGAAACTTAGGGTGCACTGGAGTAGCACTTGTCTTTGACTAGAAATTACTTGCAACTATGTGTAATAATTAATATATACGTATACTAGAAATAGAATATCACAGGTACACGTGTCTTCATCTAAAAACAGT
Source organism: Helianthus tuberosus (assembly GCA_030545235.1). Classification (NCBI taxonomy): domain Eukaryota; kingdom Viridiplantae; phylum Streptophyta; class Magnoliopsida; order Asterales; family Asteraceae; genus Helianthus; species Helianthus tuberosus. Next base: position 19,481,555 of record CM060420.1, on the reverse strand, counting down.
GACCTACCTGAAGGAAGTGATCCGATGATGAAACGAACTGTGCGGACTGTGCAAGGGCTTACGTAATTATGGATGCATACATAATTATGGAATTCAGTGCACAGAAACCACAGCAAGTCTTGTCACGTATCAAACGAGATTCCTTCAATACAAGAAAAGGTCAAACGTGAACACCCTCACCCTTCACCCAGCCTATCACTCCATTGGAGCATTGATTTTGGGTAAAGACAAGAACCGCCAATGTGAAGAAAGATATGTTGTCCTTTACATATGTTGAACTTGTGCTTTGGGGAGATGTAACCCTTATGCATTTTGTTTACCTCGCAAACAATGATGTAACAAGTTGCCCTAATATGTATAAGGACTCAGTAAATATCTTATGATACAACAGTGTTTATCTATTTATGCATACTTGTTGCTGTATGAATTGATTTATATGTTGGGCGGATTGTTTGATGTCACTTATGTGGGTATATGCCTGTGTATATATACTACTACTGTCTCGTATGACGATATCAAACCAATGTCTAACCCTGTTGTGTGTGTTCTGACAGAACATGGCACCTAGGAGAGCTATGAACAATCAGGATTTCGATCAACCCCCTCCTCTCTTCTACCGAGGACTGCTGAAGAATTGAACGACCTACTAGAAGAAAGGATCTCCGCAGCTATCGCCCAATACGAGGCGAACCACACCGAACAAAGTGGAGAACCAAGCAATGCTAGACGCAATGGGCAGGGAGATTCATCTGGAGGAAACACAACTCAAGGCTGCACCTTCAAGCAGTTTCTCGACTGCAAACCACTAAAATACGACGGCACTGGAGGTGCAGTGGCTTTTGTACGCTGGACGGAGAAGACTGATTCCACTATCCGTATGAGCAAGTGTACCACGGATCAGCAAGTCACTTTTGTTATGGGGTTGTTTGTTGATGAAACTTTGACTTGGTGGAATTTGCAAGTCCAGACTCTGGGTGATGATGCTGCGTATGGCATGACGTGGGATGAGCTAAAGGAACGAATGAAAGAGAAGTATTGCTCTCGTGCTGAACTCCAAAGGTTGGAGACTGAGTTCTGGCACTTGACCATGGAAGGTGCAGACATTACTGGTTATACTCGAAGGTTCCATGATTTGTCAAGAGTGATCCCATATATGGTGACTCCCGAATTTAAGCGTGTCGAGCGCTACATCTGGGGATTGGCTCCAGAGTTTCGTAGCATGGTAACTTCGACTAAAACTGAAACGATCACTCAGGCAGTAATTCTGGCTGTCAGCCTTACTGAAGATGTTGTACGTATGAAGAAGTTATCACTGAACCCAACTAAAAAGACCGAGACGCATGCTTAGTCGTCTGGTGACAAGAAAAGGAAGCATGCGAGCCTGAATCAAGCGACACGTAACAACAAGGGTTCCAACAATAAGAAGCGACACCCCAACCCGCCTCAGGAGGCGAAAACTCTTGCAGCCATGAATGACGCCCCTGCCAGAGGATACCAGGGCACTTTTCCCCTCTGCAACCAGTGCAAGCGTCATCATGAAGGGGTTTGTCGCATTCTAAAATGCGACAAGTGTGGAAAACTGGGTCACCATACTAAGAACTGTTGGGGAAAAGGGAATGGAGTTGGTAATAGGAACGAGAATGGAAACCGCAACGGTGCTGGTAATAAAAACGGTGGAGGAAACGGCAATGGTAATGGTAACCGGTATGGTAATGGAGCTGGGCAGAACCAAGGATGCTTTGGTTGTGGAAGCAAGGACCACTTCAAGAAAGATTGCCCAAGGGAGAACAATGCTCAAGCTCGAGCATTCGTGATTGGAGCTAGGAACGCACGCGAGGACCCTAATGTGGTCACTGGTACGTTTCTCGTTAACAAACACTTTGCATCCATACTATTTGACACTGGTGCCGATTATAGCTTCATGTCTGTAGAATTTAAACGTATGCTTGGAATAGAATCTAGTAGATTAGATATTCCTTATTCCATAGAACTAGCCAATGGTAAACTTGTTGAATCGGGTGAAGTTGTTAGGGGATGCACATTAGAACTTGGTGAGCAAAGATTTAACATCGACCTCTTACATATTCAATTGGGTAGCTTCGATGTAGTGGTCGGAATGGACTGGTTGTCCAAGAACAAGGCTGAAGTTGTTTGTCACGAGAAAATCATTCGCATCCCTCTGGCGAATGATGAAACTCTCATCGTGCATGGAGAAAAACGAGACGCACCTCTGCGAATCATCAGTTGTATGAAGGCGCAGAAGTGCTTAAGGAAAGGATGTGTTGCTTTCCTGGCACACGTTGTAGATAAGAAGGCTGAGGAGCCGAAACTCGAAGACATTCCTGTGGTGAAGGAATTCCCTGATGTTTTTTCCCAAAGATCTGCCAGGACTACCCTCGCAACGACAAGTCGAATTCCATATAGACTTGGTTCCAGGAGCCGCTCCTGTAGCCAAGGCACCCTATCGGCTTGCACCATCCGAAATGCAAGAATTATCTACACAACTCCAGGAGTTGTTGGATAAAGGATTCATAAGGCCAAGCTTCTCGCCTTGGGGAGCTCCAGTATTGTTCGTGAAAAAGAAGGATGGAACTTTGCGGATGTGTATTGATTATAGAGAACTGAACAAGCTCACTGTCAAGAATCGGTACCCATTACCGAGGATTGACGACTTATTTGATCAGTCGCAAGGATCGAGCTACTATTCCAAGATCGACCTTCGGTCTGGATACCATCAGCTAAGGATCCAAGAGGAGAGCGTACCAAAGACTGCATTTAGAACACTTTATGAGCATTACGAGTTCCTTGTGATGCCATTCGTATAAACAAACGTGCCAGCGGTATTTATGGATCTGATGAACCGCGTTTGCAAACCATATCTCGATAAATTTGTGATTGTATTTATCGATGATATCCTGATTTACTCACGAACAAGAGAAGAGCACGAGCAACACCTCAGGACCATTTTGGAACTACTGAAGAAAGAGAAACTTTATGCAAAGTTCTCAAAGTGCGAATTCTGGATTCGCGAAGTACAGTTCCTTGGACATGTTTTGAACGAGAAGGGCATTCATGTAGACCCAGCCAAAATTGAAGCAATAAAGAATTAGGAAGCCCCCAAAACCCCAACTGAAGTTCGACAATTTCTGGGCTTAGCGGGCTATTACCGGCGGTTTATCGAGAATTTCTCCAAGATAGCTCAACCCCTGACAACCCTCACACAGAAAGACAAGAAGTACGACTGGGGTAATAAACAGGAAGAAGCCTTCCAACTGCTAAAAAATAAGCTATGCGATGCACCGATACTATCCTTACCCGAAGGCACTGAAGACTTCATGGTATACTGCGACGCTTCACGTCAAGGTTTGGGTTGCGTGCTCTTGCAACGCCAAAAAGTCATCGCTTACGCTTCAAGACAGTTGAAGGTGCATGAAAGGAATTACACCACGCACGACTTGGAGCTAGGCGCAGTGGTGTTTGCCTTGAAGATCTGGCGACACTATTTATATGGTACTCGATGTACAATCTTCACAGATCACAAAAGCCTACAACACATATTTGATCAAAAGGAATTAAACATGCGTCTGCGACGATGGGTCGAGCTACTGAACGATTATGACTGTGAGATTAAGTACCATCCTGGAAAGGAAAACGTTGTAGCAAACGCGTTAAGTCGAAAAGAAAGGGTTAAGACTCTAAGGGTTCGAGCATTGGAAATGACTATTTCGACGAACCTCACTGCACGCATTCATGACGCACAACAAGAAGCCTTTAAGATGGAGAATCGTAGAGCTGAATATCTCTGAGGAATCCAAAAGAATTTGGTGCCAAACAAAGAGGGAACCTTATACTTTAAGGGGCGTATTTGGATTCCGCTCTATGGTGGTATTCGAGAAGTCATCCTTAATGAAGTTCACAAGTCGAGATACTCGATCCACCAAGGATCGGACAAAATGTATCAAGACTTGAAGGAATACTATTGGTGGCCGAGGCTTAAAAGCGATGTTGCTGTTTATGTTGGAAAGTGCCTAACCTGTGCTAAGGTTAAGGCTGAATATCAGAAACCGTCTGGCCTACTGCAACAACCCGAGATACCCTTGTGGAAGTGGGAGCAAATCTCGATGGACTTCATAACGAAATTACCCAGGACCCCAAGAGGGCATGATATGATATGGGTGATAGTCGATCGGTTAACAAAGTCTACGTATTTCCTACCAATCGGAGAGAAGGATAACACTGGAAAGCTTGCTGAGCTGTACTTGAAAGAAATCCTTGCACATCACGGAGTGCCTATCTCAATTATATCAGACAGAGATGGACGTTTTGTCTCAAGGATCTGGAAATCCTTCCAGGAAGCCTTTGGATCTCAACTAGATCTAAGAACGGCCTTCCATCCGCAAACAGACGACCAGAGCGAACGAACCATACAAACGCTGGAAGATATGCTTCGCGCATGTGTTATGGACCTAGGCGGTAGCTGGGATACTCACCTACCTTTAGTTGAGTTTTCCTACAATAACAGTTACCATACGAGCATAAAAGCCGCACCGTTCGAAGCTCTATATGGCCGCAAGTTTCGCTCGCCATTATGTTGGGCAAACGCTGGAGACAAATGTATGTATGGTCCTGAACTTGTTCAAGAGACAACCGACAAAATCATGCAGATCCGAGAGCGCATTAAGGCGGCTCGAGATCGACAAAAGAGCTACGCTGATCAAATACGAAAACCCTTAGAATTCGAGGTGGGAGACAAAGTTTTGTTGAAGGTCTCACCTTGGAAGGGCGTAGTAAGATTCAGAAAACATGGAAAGCTGAATCCACGATACATTGGACCATTCAAGATCTTGGAAAGAATTGGTATCGTGGCGTACAAGTTGGAATTACCGGAAGAACTTAACGGAGTACATGATACGTTTCATGTGTCCAACGTCAAGAAGAGTCCAACCCAAGAAACAGTGATCATCCCTGCGGATGAAGTGCATATTGACGACACACTCCGATTTACAGAACAACCCGTTGAGGTTATAGACTGGAAAGTCAACAAGACCCGGAGGAGTAGAGTCAAACTTGTCAAAGTACGTTGGAACTCTAAGCACGGACCCGAGTACACGTGGGAACGTGAAGACCAGTTTAAAGACAAGTACCCCCACCTGTTCAAGAAAACTCCTGCGAGAGGTAGCACAGCCTGAATTTCAGGACAAAATTCTTTTAACGAGGGGAGACTGTGACAACTGGCACAAAACCGGTACTTTCTGTACAATTTAATTATTATTTAATATCTGCAATTATGAGCTTAAGTGTCAACATTGTCTGATTACATGCTATACATGTGAATTCATGCACGTTTTATACTTCAAATATTGCTTTATGCATTACTGTTAGCGTTGTCACACCCTGACTTTTGCGGAAGCGTGGTTATTGGTGTGACTTCTTAATACCATAGCATTCAATCATAACAATGCTAAATGATAAAACCAAAAGATATTAATCCATAAAAAAATTAAGTTTGAAAATACCACGACATGCTTGTTTGAAACATCGACACCAAATTTAAGTTACAAACCATAATATGTTTTAATGACTTCACGAAGACTCGACAACATAACTTAAACCAACCCGAGCTTAGGACCATGTATCTCGTCCAGGAGTAAGATACATCTCCTAAACTCTAAATACTTGGATGACATCTTTTATTCAAATGCAGCTTGAAAACATGCAAAACACCTGCCAGATCCACTTAGTTCCCTGAAATACATGTAGTTTAAAAACATCAACAAAAGTTGAGCGAGTTCATGCATTCGTAAGTGTGTATAAAACCTTTGTGTTCATTGAATGTATGTATATTTGTAAGTCCCGGTATGAAAGCAAACAAGGAAAATATCACCAATGGTTTGCAAGGCCACTGATATGTGTGACGGTGTAGAAAGACTCAAACCTAGCAAAATTGTACCGGGCTTCCGGCTGGAAGACATAGTCACCCTATGGGCCACCCTAGTCCTCATGGGTGTGGGACCGCTACACCCAAATAGATCTATCACTCATGCCCCTCGGTCCTTATATGAGGATTAATGGTCCCAAGTATCCGCCTACCCATTCACATGATCTATGGTTCTTTTCCTAGGCTAACCATACCAAATGTATTTGTATGTAATTCTTTTGTAACATGTATTTCACCCCCGAAGTAAATAAACAAAAGAGTTTAAAGAAAAGGGGGGGGGGGGGACATGAACTCACTGTAATGCGTCTTCAGAATCGTAACCCAAATCTCTTCAGCAAACACGACTACCTATAATGTACTACTGTCTATTAGACGAACGGGCCGTGCCTTGGCTTAGAGTTTAACGTTTTTGAGTTATGTTTCTTATGTTCCCAATATTATTCCAAGTTATAATTACTTGTTAAAATAATAATCATTTTAACTTTAAATTATATTTAGTTTTGGAATAATTGTTAAACAATACTTTTGTATTAATACTTCTCAAGTATTTCCTTCCCAAGGATGGCGGTATTCTCATACATGTGTATTCGTATTATGGTATTGGTAGTCTCAAAATAATATATTTTCAAGTCTCACTTTAGAAAATATATATGTAAACTCATTTTGTCTAAAAATAATATATTTAAAGAAAATATATATTTTCTCAAAAATCATATATCTTCTAAATATTCAAGAAAATATATTTTTACTTCCCAAAAATAATATATTTTTCCCTTGTTGAAAATATGATATAACTTGGTAATATTTACAAAAATCATATTTTCATTTCTTGTATCCAAAATAATATTTACCAAAAATATATTTATAACGGTATTTTCCGGAATATTTTGTAAGTTACGTTCTTGTGTTCGATTTCACAATATTAAGTGTGTAACTTATATATTTATTCCTTGTGATTTTTGGTATTATTTTGGATTGTAAATCTCATGGTATTTTGTTAAGTTATATTATTTTACCCTAAAATAATATAACTATTTCACCAAGCATACTAATATTCACACAAGTGTCTTTAATGTAAATATATATTCTAAATACATATTTATCCATTTTTTTATTTCTAAAAACCAACCTCCAATACTTGTATTTTTGTTACAAAAATTATGGCAAAGTTTATATTGAAAACCATAGTTAAAATACACTTGTAAATATTTATTAGAAAATATTTTTCTAAGTGTTTGTATTTTTAGAAAATTTTGTCGTAGTTTTCCCTAAAAATGGAGGTGTCCATTCTATTAAAGCATACCAGTTTCTTTTCAAAAATCATCATAAGCATCCAACAATCAATCTACACTTACCAAGTGCTAAAACAAAGCTATCTACATAATGATCATGAACTTGAGTTTCCATAAAAACTTGTAGTAACTTGGTAGTATCTTTAGTAGACTTAGTTACCCTTTAAAGTGTGTTTATTACTTTAAAAAAATCTCATTCTTGAAAGATTTGAGTGTTTATAACTTGTTAGATGATTTTTCCAAAAATCATTCTTTTGAGTTTTTCTTGTAAACAAAGTGTTCTTATACTTGTTTCAACACTAGAAATATGATTGGTTCTTTTAAAACAATATTCATGTAAATCCTTGTGATTTAGCTTGGTTTCTTTGGAAACTTATTTTAGAAATCATCCACTCACAAGACTCGTATTTTGTTTAAATCATCATCATATGAAAACAACCTTCATTATTCAAGTTCATGTAAACATAAGGTATGATGATCTTGGTTTTTTCACAATCTAGTAGGTTCCATGTGATGTCTAACATCACTAACACTAGAAATCAATCAACAAGAAGCAAATAATCACAAATCAACAAGATTTCATATGTTTATGAGCTTATATTAAAGATTCATGAATATGTCTTTTAATGTTCATCAAGTTTATCAATGTACATCATCATTTAACCAACAACATATGAAGTAAATAAGGATTATGAGAGTCTTACAACTAGCACAAAGGCTAGGGAAGAACACAAGATGATGGTGATGACAAAAGTGATGGATAAAAGCAATTGATGGAGGTCCTTCAAGATCCACAAGCACCAAGCTCCTTTGTATGGCTCCTTAATACCATAGCATTCAATCATAACAATGCTAAATGATAAAACCAAAAGATATTCATCCATAAAAAAAATTAAGTTTGAAAATACCACGACATGCTTGTTTGAAACATCGACACCAAATTTAAGTTACAAACCATTATATGTTTTAATGAGTTCACGAAGCCTTGACAACACAACTTAAACCAACCCGAGCTTAGGACCATGTATCTCGTCCAAGAGTAAGATACATCTCCTAAACTCTAAAGACTTGGATGACATCTTTTATTCAAGCGCAGCTTGAAAACAAGCAAAACACCTGCCAGATCCACTTAGTTCCCTGAAATACATGTAGTTTAAAAACATCAACAAAAGTTGAGCGAGTTCATGCGTTCATGAGTGTGTATAAAACCTTTGTGTTCATTGTATGTATGTATATTTGTAAGTCCCGGTATGAAAGCAAACAAGGAAAAGATCACCAATGGTTTGCAAGGCCACTGATATGTGTGACGGTGTAGGAAGACTCAAACCTAGCAAAGTTGTACCGGGCTTTCGGCTGGAAGACATAGTCACCCTATGGGCCACCCTGGTCCTCATGGGTGAGGGCTCGCTACACCCAAATAGATCTATCTCTCATGCCCCTCGGTCCTTATATGAGGATTAATGGTCCCAAGTATCCGCCTACCCATTCATATGATCTATGGTTCTTTCCTAGGCTAACCATACCAAATGTATTTGTATGTAATTCTTTTGTTACACGTATTTCACCCCCGAAGTAAATAAACAAAACAGTTTAAAGAAAAGGGGGGGACATGAACTCACTGTAATGCGTCTTCAGAATCGTAACCCAAATCTCTTCAGCAAACACGACTACCTACAATGTACTACTGTCTATTAGACAAACGGGTCGTGCCTTGGCTTAGAGTTTAATGTTTTTGAGTTACGTTTCTTATGTTCCCAATATTATTTCAAGTTATAATTACTTGTTAAAATTATAATCATTTTAACTTTAAATTATATTTAGTTTTGGAATAATTGTTAAACAATACTTTTGTATTAATACTTCTCAAGTATTTCCTTCCCAATGATGGGGGTATTCTCATACATGTGTATTCGTATTATTGTATTGGTTGTCTCAAAATAATATATTTTTAAGTCTCACTTTAGAAAATATATATGTAAACTCATTTTGTCTAAAAATAATGTATTTCAAGAAAATATATATTTTTCTCAAAAATCATATATCTTCTAAATATTCAAGAAAATATATTTTTACTTCCCAAAAATAATATATTTTCCCCTTGTTGAAAATATGATATAACTTGGTAATATTTACAAAAATCATATTTTCATTTCTTGTATCCAAAATAATATTTACCAAAAATATATTTATAACGATATTTTCTGAAATATTTTGTAAGTTACGTTCTTGTGTTCGATTTCATAATATTAAGTGTGTAACTTATATATTTATTCCTTGTCATTTTTGGTATTATTTTGGATTGTAATTCTCTTGGTATTTTGTTAAGTTATATTATTTTACCCTAAAATAATATAACTATTTCACCAAGCATACTAATATTCACACAAGTGTCTTTAATGTAAATATATATTCTAAATACATATTTATCCATTTTTTATATCTAAAAAGCAACCTCCAATACTTGTATTTTAGTTACAAAAATTATGGCAAAGTTTATATTGAAAACCATAGTTAAAATACACTTGTAAATATTTATTAGAAAATATTTTTCTAAGTGTTTGTAATTTTAGAAAATTTTGCCATAGTTTCCCCTAAAAATGGAGGTGTCCATGCTATTAAATCATATCATTTTCTTTTCAAAAATCACCATAAGCATCCAACAATCAATCTATACTTACTAAGTGCTAAAACAAAGCTATCTACATAATGATCATGAACTTGATTTTTCATAAAAACTTGTAGTAACTTGGTAGTATGTTTAGTAGACTTAGTTACCCTTTAAAGTGTGTTTATTTCTTTAAAAATCTTATTTTTGAAAGATTTGAGTGTTTACAACTTGTCAGATGATTTTTTCAAAAATCATTCTTTTGAGTTTTTCTTGTAAACAAAGTGTTCTTATACTTGTTTCAACACTAGAAACATGATTGGTTCCTTTAAAACAATATTCATGTAAATCCTTGTGATTTAGCTTGGTTTCTTTGGAAACTTATTTTAGAAATCATCCACTCACAAGACTTGTATTTTGTTTAAATCATCATCATATGAAAACAACCTTCATTATTCAAGTTCATGTAAACATAAGGTATGATGATCTTGGTTTTTCACAATCTAGTAGGTTCCATGTGATGTCTAACATCACTAACACTAGAAATCAATCAACAAGAAGCAAATAATCACAAATCAACAAGATTTCATATGTTTATGAGCTTATATTAAAGATTCATGAATATGTCTTTTAATGTTCATCAAGTTTATCAATGTACATCATCATTTAACCAACAACATATGAAGTAAATAAGGATTATGAGAGTCTTACAACTAGCACAAAGGCTAGGGAAGAACACAAGATGATGGTGATGACAAAAGTGATGGATAAAAGCAATTGATGGAGGTCCTTCAAGATCCACAAGCACCAAGCTCCTTTGTATGGCTCCTTACACCTTAGAATGATCTTGGAATGAATGGATGGTGGATGAAAAGTGGTGGTGGTGTGGGTGTGGTTCTTGGCCGAGAGGGGGGGGGGGGGGAGAGAAGGAGAGTGATGGTGAAGATGAAGTGTAGATGATTATGATCCTCCATGTTCCTCTTATAACCAAATTAGGGCTTTTATCCATTGGTTTATATGTCTAATAAGTACATGACATGATCTCAATTCAAATCTTAGGAGATTAGGGAAAATCTTGGTGGGGTCACCCTTGGTGACTGTCCACTTACATGGGGGGGGGGGTATTAGTTTGTTTTCAATGGTAAGTTAAGTGTTTAGGTAGGATTCCAAGTGTAATGGTTAGTGTTTAAGTGTATCATGCATTATACAGTGTGTTAGGGTGTTCGGGGATCATAACTAGCTTAGAAATAGTAAAACAATGCTTCTAGTAAAATTTTGGTGTTTCGGGTAATGTCCGGTTGTTTGGTTAGATACCGGTTCGTTAAAGTGTCAAACTATTCCGTTTAGTGATCTTTAAGTACCCTTTTATGACACTTTTAATTCCCGACACTTAGGAAAGCATTCAGGACCATTTTGCCATATTTTTGCATGTAACTAGCTTATTAAAATGCTGAATTTTGCTGAAGTATGCAGAATTCTGCACTTTATGTGGGTTTTAGGCACTTTCCGGCACTTAAACTATCACCTAGTGAAGCAGTTTTATGGTCCTTACTTCCCTACACTCCATACTAGTGTAGAACTTGGTTTCCGGCTCATACTGGGTTCCAAAACACTGTCTGTCTATGTACTGAGCATCGTCAGCATTTTTCTGAGTTTTCCGCTAACTTTGCTTTGTGCATCGTTTATGTCACTAAGAGTTTGTGTGAAAAGATGATGTGACAATATGTAATGTGATGCACATGTATGTATGATGTAGTAATCAGAAAGCAGTTAATTGTTATTCAGCATAGTCATTAAGCACTAATCAAGATTAATTAATTGTACGGGTACCTGTATTTTTTACAGTTGTCACATTCTCCCCCTGTTAAGAAAATTTCGTCCCGAAATTTTAGTTCTACTACTAGATGCAGGGGTCTTGGGGAACAAATGTGGGTATTTTGCTTTCATGCGATCCTCACGCTCCCAAGTAAACTCTGGGCCGTGTCGCGTGTTCCAACGAACCTTGACGAGTTTGACACTACTCCTTCGCGTCTTGTTAACCTTCCAATCAGTAACCTCAACAGGTTCTTCAGTAAAGTGGAGTGTGTTGTCAATGTGGACTTCGTCGCCAGGAATGACAATTGTTTCTTGATTTGGACTCTTTTTCAGGTTGGATACATGAAATGTATCATGAACGCCATTTAGTTCTGCGGGTAGATCCAACTTGTAAGCTACAAGACCAATCCTTTCCAGGATTTTGAATGGTCCAATGTATCTTGGGTTCAACTTCCCACGCTTCCCAAAGCATGCTACACCTTTCCAGGGTGAAACCTTTAACAAAACCATATCTCCTACTGCAAACTCCAACGGTTTCCTTCTTTGGTCCGCATAACTCTTTTGTCGATCACGAGCCGCCTTAATGCGCTCTCGGATCTGTGTAATCTTATCTGTCGTCTCTTGAACCAATTCGGGACCAACAAGCTGTCTATCACCCGCGTCTGCCCAGCATAATGGTGATCGACACTTGCGTCCATAGAGAGCTTCGAATGGTGCAGCTTGGATACTCACATGGTAGCTGTTGTTGTACGAAAATTCTCCCAATGGTAAGTGAGTGTCCCAACTACCACCCAAATCCATCACGCAAGCTCGTAACATATCTTCCAACGTTTGAATCGTTCGTTCGCTCTGGCCATCAGTCTGTGGATGGAATGCAGTACTCAGGTTTAACTGAGAACCAAAGGCTTCTTGGAAGGATTGCCAGATCCTTGACACAAACCTTCCGTCTCTATTAGAAATGATCGAGAGAGGCACTCCATGCCGTGCAACTATCTCTCTCAGGTATAGCTCAGTAAGCTTACTAGTGTTATCTTTCTCCTTGATTGGCAAAAAAGTGTGCAGATTTCGTCAGACGGTCTACGATTACCCAAATCGTATCATGACCTCTGGGTGTCTTTGGTAACTTCGTTATAAAGTCCATTGAAATCTGCTCCCATTTCCACTGGGGTATTTCCGGTTGTTGTAGAAGGACTGAAGGCTTCTGATATTCGACCTTTACCTTGGCACAAGTTAAGCATTTGCCAACATACGTAGCAACATCGCCTTTTAATCTCGGCCACCAATAAAAATCCTTTAGATCTTGGTACATTTTATCCGATCCTGGATGGATCGAGTACCGTGACTTGTGAGCTTCATAAAAAATAACGTCTCGTAGACCACCAAAAAGGTGAACCCAAATTCGTTTCATGAAGCACAACGTTACTTCAGCATTGGGTACTAACTGCTTCTCCATACCACGGAGATATTCATTTTCAAGATTCTCTTCCTTAAAAGCTTCTCTCTGTGCGGCACGAATGCGCAATGAGAGGTTCGTTTGAACAATCATTTCCAAAGCACAAACCCTTATGGGCTTGATTCTTTCTTTTCGACCCAGGGCATCTGCGACCACATTCGCCTTCCCTGGGTGATACTTGATTTCACAATCATAATCGTTTAACAGCTCTACCCATCGGCGACGTCTCATATTAAGCTCTTTCTGATCGAATATATGTTGTAAGCTCTTGTGATCAGTATAGATTGTGCATCGCGTGCCATACAAATAATGTCGCCAGATCTTTAATGCAAACACCACCGCGCCCAATTCTAAATCATGCGTGGTGTAATTTTTCTCATGAACCTTCAACTGGCGCATAGCATAGGCTATAACTTTTTGTCGCTGCATCAGCACGCAGCCCAAACCTTGACGCGAGGCATCGCAATATACCATGAAGTCTTCACTGCCTTCAGGTAGGGATAAGATTGGTGCATCACAAAGCTTGTTCTTTAACAACTGAAATGCTTCTTCTTACTTGTCTCCCCATTCGTACTTCTTGTCTTTCTGAGTAAGGGAGGTAAAAGGTTGAGCGATTTTCGAAAAATCCTCAATGAATCTGCAGTAATAACCAGCCAAACCTAGGAACTGACGGATCTCGGTTGGCGTCTTCGGAGTCTCCCAATTCTTGATCGCTTCAATCTTTGTAGGATCCATATGGATTCCATCTCTGTTAACCACGTGACCAAGGAATTGAACCTCGCGCAACCAGAACTTGCACTTCGAGAACTTTGCGTACAATTTCTCTTCCTTGAGCAGCTCTAAGATGGCTCTTAGATGTTGCTCATGTTCTTCCTTTGTCCTTGAGTACATCAAAATATCGTCAATGAACACAATCACAAACTTGTCGAGGTACGGCTTGCAAACTCTATTCATCAAATCCATGAATACTGCTGGCACGTTCTTTAACCCAAACGGCATAACCAGGAACTCATAATGTCCATAGCGAGTCCTAAAGGCCATATTTGGAATGCTCTCTTCTTGAATTCTCAACTGGTGATAACCTGATCGAAGATCAATTTTGGAGTAAAAACTTGAACCTTGAAGTTGATCGAACAGGTCATCAATCCTTGGCAAAGGATACCGATTCTTAATGGTCAATTTGTTTAGCTCCCGGTAGTCGATACACATGCAGAAACTACCATCTTTCTTCTTAACGAACAAAACTGGAGCTCCCCAAGGCGAGAAGCTTGGTATGATAAATCCCTTGTCCAATAACTCCTGGAGTTGTGTTGACAGCTCTTGCATTTCTGAAGGCGCAAGTCGATAAGGTGCTTTAGCTACAGGCGCAACACCTGGAACTAAGTCAATGTGAAACTCGACTTGCCTTTGCGGTGGCAATCCTGGCAAGTACTCGGGAAAGACTTCAGGATATTCCTTCACGACCGGAATGTCTTCTAGCTTCGGCTCAGCGGCTTCTTTGTCCACAATGTGTGCCAAGAAGGCGACACATCCTTTCTGCAAACATCTACGGGCTTTCAAGTAACTAATGATCCTTAGGGGCGTGTCGTGCTTCTCTCCATGTACCATAATCATTTCTCCATTTGTTATCGGAATGCGAATGATCTTCTCGTGACATACAATCTCTGCTTTGTTGCTTGACAACTAATCCATCCCCATTACCACATCGAAGCTTCCCAAGCAGATCAAGTGTAAACTCGTGCTCTCCCAGCTCTATCACGCAACCTCTGATTACTTCATTCGCTTCTACTAACTTTCCATTAGCTAGTTCTATCGAATATGGAATATCTAGCTTACTAGCTACTAACCCAAGCATTTTATTAAACTCTAGTGATACAAAACTATAATCGGCACCAGTATCAAATAGGTTGATAGGGAACGTACCAGTGACTACATTTGGATCTTGGCGAGCTTCTCTCGCTCCGATGTTGAAAACCCTTCCACGAGCTTGATTGAGCTTTGGGCACTCCCTCTTGAAATGCCCCACATCTCCATAGTTAAAACAACCTGCTCCCCGACCATTTCCATTCCCATTACCCTGATTATTATTCGCTCCACGGTTTCCATTTCCACTTCCATAACCTTTCTGACCACCACGCCTAGTACCAACCTAGCACGTTTCCTTCGAGTGACCAACTCTTTCACAAGACTCGCATCTACCATCTCGGCACCATCCATTGTGATGCAACTGGCACACATCGCATTTGGGCAAGGTGCCCATATACCCTTTTCCTTTGTTTTCAGCACTAGTTTTGACCTAGGCTAGTGCGTTTGCCTCTTCCTTCTTACTAACACTGCTGGTACCCTTCTTGAAGTTTGAGAACTTTCTTTTGTTCTCACCCAATGACTCCACGTGAGTCTCTTTCTTCTTCTGGTCAGAGATCGAAAACTTGTTTAACCTGATAGCTTCTTCAGTCAGTGATACACTCAGGTCAATAGCCTCGGTGATTGTGGCAGGCTTTGACGTCGTCACCATACTCATAATCTGAGGTGCCAACCCCCAAATAAACCGCTCAATGCGTTTGAATTCTGGATCAACCATGTATGGTACCACGCGAGATAGATCGTGAAATCTCTGATTACATGCTACACATGTGAATTCATGCACGTTTTATACTTCAAATATTGCTTTATGCATTACTGTTAGCATTGTCACACCCTGACTTTTGCGGAAGCGTGGTTATTGGTGTGACTTCTTAATACCATAGCATTCAATCATAACAATGCTAAATGATAAAACCAAAAGATATTCATCCATAAAAAAAATTAAGTTTGAAAATACCACGACATGCTTGTTTGAAACATCGACACCAAATTTAAGTTACAAACCATTATATGTTTTAATGAGTTCACGAAGCCTTGACAACACAACTTAAACCAACCCGAGCTTAGGACCATGTATCTCGTCCAAGAGTAAGATACATCTCCTAAACTCTAAAGACTTGGATGACATCTTTTATTCAAGCGCAGCTTGAAAACAAGCAAAACACCTGCCAGATCCACTTAGTTCCCTGAAATACATGTAGTTTAAAAACATCAACAAAAGTTGAGCGAGTTCATGCGTTCATGAGTGTGTATAAAACCTTTGTGTTCATTGTATGTATGTATATTTGTAAGTCCCGGTATGAAAGCAAACAAGGAAAAGATCACCAATGGTTTGCAAGGCCACTGATATGTGTGACGGTGTAGGAAGACTCAAACCTAGCAAAGTTGTACCGGGCTTTCGGCTGGAAGACATAGTCACCCTATGGGCCACCCTGGTCCTCATGGGTGAGGGCTCGCTACACCCAAATAGATCTATCTCTCATGCCCCTCGGTCCTTATATGAGGATTAATGGTCCCAAGTATCCGCCTACCCATTCATATGATCTATGGTTCTTTCCTAGGCTAACCATACCAAATGTATTTGTATGTAATTCTTTTGTTACACGTATTTCACCCCCGAAGTAAATAAACAAAACAGTTTAAAAGAAAAGGGGGGGACATGAACTCACTGTAATGCGTCTTCAGAATCGTAACCCAAATCTCTTCAGCAAACACGACTACCTACAATGTACTACTGTCTATTAGACAAACGGGTCGTGCCTTGGCTTAGAGTTTAATGTTTTTGAGTTACGTTTCTTATGTTCCCAATATTATTTCAAGTTATAATTACTTGTTAAAATTATAATCATTTTAACTTTAAATTATATTTAGTTTTGGAATAATTGTTAAACAATACTTTTGTATTAATACTTCTCAAGTATTTCCTTCCCAATGATGGGGGTATTCTCATACATGTGTATTCGTATTATTGTATTGGTAGTCTCAAAATAATATATTTTTAAGTCTCACTTTAGAAAATATATATGTAAACTCATTTTGTCTAAAAATAATGTATTTCAAGAAAATATATATTTTTCTCAAAAATCATATATCTTCTAAATATTCAAGAAAATATATTTTTACTTCCCAAAAATAATATATTTTCCCCTTGTTGAAAATATGATATAACTTGGTAATATTTACAAAAATCATATTTTCATTTCTTGTATCCAAAATAATATTTACCAAAAAATATATTTATAACGATATTTTCTGAAATATTTTGTAAGTTACGTTCTTGTGTTCGATTTCATAATATTAAGTGTGTAACTTATATATTTATTCCTTGTCATTTTTGGTATTATTTTGGATTGTAATTCTCTTGGTATTTTGTTAAGTTATATTATTTTACCCTAAAATAATATAACTATTTCACCAAGCATACTAATATTCACACAAGTGTCTTTAATGTAAATATATATTCTAAATACATATTTATCCATTTTTTATATCTAAAAAGCAACCTCCAATACTTGTATTTTAGTTACAAAAATTATGGCAAAGTTTATATTGAAAACCATAGTTAAAATACACTTGTAAATATTTATTAGAAAATATTTTTCTAAGTGTTTGTAATTTTAGAAAATTTTGCCATAGTTTCCCCTAAAAATGGAGGTGTCCATGCTATTAAATCATATCATTTTCTTTTCAAAAATCACCATAAGCATCCAACAATCAATCTATACTTACTAAGTGCTAAAACAAAGCTATCTACATAATGATCATGAACTTGATTTTTCATAAAAACTTGTAGTAACTTGGTAGTATGTTTAGTAGACTTAGTTACCCTTTAAAGTGTGTTTATTTCTTTAAAAATCTTATTTTTGAAAGATTTGAGTGTTTACAACTTGTCAGATGATTTTTTCAAAAATCATTCTTTTGAGTTTTTCTTGTAAACAAAGTGTTCTTATACTTGTTTCAACACTAGAAACATGATTGGTTCCTTTAAAACAATATTCATGTAAATCCTTGTGATTTAGCTTGGTTTCTTTGGAAACTTATTTTAGAAATCATCCACTCACAAGACTTGTATTTTGTTTAAATCATCATCATATGAAAACAACCTTCATTATTCAAGTTCATGTAAACATAAGGTATGATGATCTTGGTTTTTCACAATCTAGTAGGTTCCATGTGATGTCTAACATCACTAACACTAGAAATCAATCAACAAGAAGCAAATAATCACAAATCAACAAGATTTCATATGTTTATGAGCTTATATTAAAGATTCATGAATATGTCTTTTAATGTTCATCAAGTTTATCAATGTACATCATCATTTAACCAACAACATATGAAGTAAATAAGGATTATGAGAGTCTTACAACTAGCACAAAGGCTAGGGAAGAACACAAGATGATGGTGATGACAAAAGTGATGGATAAAAGCAATTGATGGAGGTCCTTCAAGATCCACAAGCACCAAGCTCCTTTGTATGGCTCCTTACACCTTAGAATGATCTTGGAATGAATGGATGGTGGATGAAAAGTGGTGGTGGTGTGGGTGTGGTTCTTGGCCGAGAGGGGGGGGGGGGGAGAGAAGGAGAGTGATGGTGAAGATGAAGTGTAGATGATTATGATCCTCCATGTTCCTCTTATAACCAAATTAGGGCTTTTATCCATTGGTTTATATGTCTAATAAGTACATGACATGATCTCAATTCAAATCTTAGGAGATTAGGGAAAATCTTGGTGGGGTCACCCTTGGTGACTGTCCACTTACATGGGGGGGGGGGGGGGTATTAGTTTGTTTTCAATGGTAAGTTAAGTGTTTAGGTAGGATTCAAGTGTAATGGTTAGTGTTTAAGTGTATCATGCATTATACAGTGTGTTAGGGTGTTCGGGGATCATAACTAGCTTAGAAATAGTAAAACAATGCTTCTAGTAAAATTTTGGTGTTTCGGGTAATGTCCGGTTGTTTGGTTAGATACCGGTTCGTTAAAGTGTCAAACTATTCCGTTTAGTGATCTTTAAGTACCCTTTTATGACACTTTTAATTCCCGACACTTAGGAAAGCATTCAGGACCATTTTGCCATATTTTTGCATGTAACTAGCTTATTAAAATGCTGAATTTTGCTGAAGTATGCAGAATTCTGCACTTTATGTGGGTTTTAGGCACTTTCCGGCACTTAAACTATCACCTAGTGAAGCAGTTTTATGGTCCTTACTTCCCTACACTCCATATGAGTGTAGAACTTGGTTTTCGGCTCATACTGGGTTTCAAAACACTGCCTGTCTATGTACTGAACATCGTCAACATTTTTCTGAGTTTTCCACTAACTGTGCTAACTGTGCTTTGTGCATCGTTTATGTCACTTAGAGTTTGTGTGAAAAGTTGATGTGACAATATGTAATGTGATGCACATGTATGTATGATGTAGTAATCAGAAAGCTGTTAATTGTTATTCAGCACAGTCATTAAGCACTAATCAAGATTAATTAATTGTACGGGTACCTGTATTTTTGACGGTTGTCACAAGCGTTGCGTCAGAAAAACTAGTAAACTCACCGGTAAGACACACTGTGTCAGCGACTCTGCAGAAAGCAGTCAGATAATGGAATTAGGCCCTAGGAGTAGGTCCAACGTCTAAAATACAATAAAACCCAAGTATGGATACAAGGGTTAACATATAAACTTTCCGGAAGCTAAACTATGCATTAAAAAGCACCCGAAACACACTTTAAATACTGAATTTTACATATTTCAACATATTTCAGCAAAATTCAGCATTTTAACAAGTTAGTAACATGTAAAAATATGACTAAATGGTCCTGAATGCTTCCCCCTAAGTGTCGGGAATTAAAAGT
Organism: Helianthus tuberosus; assembly: GCA_030545235.1. NCBI lineage: Eukaryota > Viridiplantae > Streptophyta > Magnoliopsida > Asterales > Asteraceae > Helianthus > Helianthus tuberosus. The sequence goes on along the minus strand of CM060420.1, from coordinate 19,461,738 downwards.
GTTGCAAAAGGGTACTCAAAGATCACTAAACGGAATAGTTTGACACTTTAACGAACCGGTATCTAACCGAACAACCGGACACTACCCGAAACACCAAAATTATACTAGAAGCATTGTTTTAATGTAAACACCATAACACCTCTTATAACATATTAACACATTAAATCCCTAATCAAGACACTTGAAACTTAACTTGTTTATATAATTAGTGATTGAAACTTACACTTTACCCCCCCCCCCCCTTGTTGGGACGGTCACATGGTGGCCCACCATCAAGATCTTTACTTGATCTTACTAGATATTATGTGATCTTATAAGATTTGTGAGAAGATTATGTCTTGTACTTGGTGAACATATTATACATTGGTTAATACATTAACATGGATTATAAGTAAAGCATAAGGAACAAGACTTTCAAACACTTCACCACTCAACACTCTCTCCCTCTCTTGCTCCCTCACGGCCGAGAGCCACCACCCACACCACCACCACTTTCATCCATTGTTCATCCATTCCAAGCTCAACCTAAGGTGCAAGAAGGTGTTTAAGGAAGTTTAGAGCTCTTGGAGATTGAAGGACCTCTCCCATTTGCTTTTATCCAACACATTTGTCATCTTCAACCTCTTGTGTTCATCCCTATCCATAGAGCTAGTAGTAAGGCCTTTATAATCCCTAGTTATTTCATATTTAGTTGGTTAAAAGATGATGAACATTATTAATCTTGAAGAACACTAAAGAACATGATCATGATACTTTAACATAAGCTTAGTAACTGAAGAATACATGATTGAATGGTGTTGATTTGCTTCTTGATGATTGATTATTTGTGTTAGGCATCATGTGAAACCTACCAGATTATGATTAAACACATGATCTAGTAAGTTAAGGTGGTGATCTTCTGAAAGACCAAGATCATCATGCTTTATGTTTTCATGAACTTGGAAAATGAAAATGAAAATGATTTTGTGAATAATGAAGTATGTAATATGTTACTGGTCATAAACTTGGATAATTTCAAAATTAGTTTTCTCAAGAAACTAAGTTAAATCACAAGATTTACATAAACATTGTTTTTAAAGAAACTAACCATGTTCTAGTGATGAAACAAGTATTAGAATACATTGTTTTCAAGAAAAATTTAAAAGATTGATTTTTAGAAAAATCATCTTACAAGTTGTAAATGACTAAATCTTTCAAGAATGTGATTTAGAAACAAATGAATATGTTTGTAAGGGTAACTAAAACTACTAAATAACATGGTAAGTTACTACAAGTTTTTACAAAAACTTCAAGATCATGATGTAGTGCAATTTACTTGATTTTGGCACTCGGTAAGTGTTGAATGAGTTGTTGATTGTTTGTTATGATTTTATAAAAGAAAATAAACACATGTTTTGAAAACATGGGAAACCTCCATTTTTAGGGGAAACTATTTCAAAAATTTTATAAAATTTTGACACTTAGAAAATATAAGTTTTGGTGAAAGTTGTTCCCTAAAAATTCACCTAAAAATATTTACCAAGGTTTCCCTAATTTTTGTGTAAATTTCAAGTTAAGATATGATGATTTCTTCAAGATAAAAAGTGATATTAAGTATGTATATTTTTGAGGAAAATATATATATTTATTGGTCACGAAATTTTGTGCTAAGTGTATGTAATATGTATTGTATCTGATAGTGTATTAGGACTTGAAAATACACTAAACCCTCCTAAGGTATAAAAATACAAAATACACATACAACATGCATAGACAAATACAAGAAAATATATTTATGGAAATATATTTCTTAATAGATTATATAACTTGGACAAGTTATGAACTTAAAATGTAGTTTTGGACAAAAATATATAACTCGGGTGAAAAATACAAGATACTTATATTTATTTTTGATAAAAGAATATAAGTAAGATACATAGTTAAAAATATAAATTATTTTTAACAACAAAGAACACATACATAAAAGATGGTGACTTGTACTTTTGCGATACAAGTCTAGTGACTAACGTTAATAAAACACGTATAGGTCACGGCGCTATATAAGCAAACCCGGTGAAGTTTACGGCCCAGGAAACGCAAAGTTGTGAGTTCTTGTCCCCACTTTTAAACTTTTACTTGTTTTCTAAACTTGGCGAAAATACATGTGTTATGGTATGTTGAATACAAAAACTAAGGAATGATACTTTAGATCATGTCACGAATAGGGTGCCATAAGCACCATTAATCAGTTACATACCAAGACCACAGAACAAAAGGTTAGATCTAATGGGTTTCAAGCAGCCACACTCTTGGTCATACTAGTACCAAGCAGTGCTTTTGTGTCTCTAGTTGTGAATCGACAGTCGTGGATTCGACAGCTAAAAATGCATATGGTTTGGATGCTTCCTATGTCGTGTCACATGTTAATGGCCTTGCAAACCATTAGCGATCTCGATTTCCTTATATTTACAGAAATACTTGTTTCATACAAAGTATATACCATGTTTTCATTCAAGTATACAAACGTTCAATACAAAAACTGCATGAATTCACACTAACATTATGTTGACGATTTTCCAAAAACTCACATGTATTTCAGGTAACTAAAGTGGATGTGCGCGCGGTCTTACTCTTGCTCTTGGATGTTGTTTATGTTGTTAGCTATGTTGTGTCAAGACTCCTTTGCCATTTTGCTGGGTTTGGTTGTTATGTGCCACTCCGTGTGGTGATATAAGGACCAAAACCTTTATGTTTGTCTTTGAATAATGTTGTAAACTTTTCAGACAATGTTTTATGCTGTGATGTAAACACTAAACTTAACCTATGTTTTTAATTACGTAATGTTATTGGCATTTGGAGTTATTTTTACGAGCATGTAGTATGTTTACCATTCGTATGCAATGAGAACCTTTCAAGATCACACCTCGTGCTTCCGCCTTAGAAAGGGGTGTGACAGATATAAAATTTTCGCTCCCCAAGTTCGAGTGTACAACACTTAATAACTTCATCCACTTCAACTAATTTCTTATTTGCCAACTCTATAGAATATGGGGTGTCTAGTTTACTCGTTTCTAGGCCAAGTATATCCTTATATTCTATAGATATAAAGCTAAAGTCGGCGCCAGTATCAAACAGAATGGATGCAAAGTGTTGGTTTATAGAGAACGTACCCGTAACAACGTTCAGGTCCTGGCGTGCCTCGCGTGGTCCAATCGTGAAAACTCTTCCACGGGCTTGATTTTCTTTAGGGCAATCCTTCTTAAAATGCCCCATGTCTCTGTAAGCAAAAGAACCTTGGCCTCGGCCATTAACATTTCCACCTTGTTTGTTGTTGTTATTGTTTCCGCCCTGGTTGTTGTTATTGTTTCCGCCCTTGATTGTCGTTACCACCTTGGTGGTAGTTACCGTTTCCTCCACAATTTACATTTCTTCCTCCTGTTCCTACCTAACATGTTTCTTTACTATGCCCCTCCTTTCCACATTTTTCACACTTAGCTTTCAGACATCAACCATCATGATGAAACTTGCACCTATCACACCTAAAAAAAATGAAAAATTTTGAAAAAATTTAGGGTGATTAGCGTTTCCAATAGAGTTTTGTGTAAGGCTTGTTATTAGGACTTGCAAAATTCAAGGTTTTAGCATCCCCCCCCCCCCCACACTTAAATTATACATTGTCCTCAAATGTCCCAAAAATAAGTTTTTAGGTTGATTGAGTGTGAAAAGGTGTTGAAAAACAAAATTTTGTGTTACTAGGCGTCTGACCACGGCACCGTGTTGGTCCGGGCACGGCCCCGTGGTCAGATTGCCAGTAACAAAATTTAACAGAAGGCTAGACACAGGGCGTGTTCAGTGAGCACGACACTGTGTCCAGTTACCTGAACTGGGAAACTTTTCTGCAGAGCCTGGGAACGGGGCGTGTTGGGCTGAGCACGGCCCCGTGCTGAACTTGCTATAACGCTGGAAAATTGTCGGGAGGCTCTGTTTTTGTGCATGGGGTGTGGTTTTAATATTCCCTTGGTAACCTCCACCTTTTTTAATGTGTTCAACCATTACAACATCATTTAAACACCATTTAAACCATCATTCATTAAAAAGTGCTTAGTACATAGATCCTAATAATTTAAAAAGTACAAACTAAAAAACTAAGATAGATAAGTAGGTCCTAGAATGCAAGACATTTTAAACCACAAAGAAGTTCTATCCTAGATGGTTTTATTATAAGAGCAAAAAAATCCCGAAAAATAAATCTTTCGGTTGAGTAAGGCGTTTAGAACTTCTTCCCGGAGAGTGCTCCTCACACATCATTGAGCCACTCCTCTATCTCCCGCGGGAGAAGGAAGACGGGCTCATTGTCTTCTTCATGTGGAGGAGGTGCGACCTCAACCGGAACCTCTTGTAAGGCGTCTAGAGGAAGTTCCGGGGGGATGTCGTCCCATCCAGTGGGATTAACAACTTCTTGTGTTAAGTTCCAATCTTCTTGTGGGAAGATTGGTTCCATAGGTGGCATTGCAAGAATATTCAACCTTTGGTGCAAAAGGTTGATTTCTTGGAAGCTACTCTCTAGCCCCACCGTTAGATAGTTAATACGGTCAATTAGGACCTCCTCCACGGATGTTATCTCATCGAGTGCTTCTCTTAGCGCCATTACGTAATGCACAAGGGTTGCTTCAATCGATGGCCTCCTCTGCGACTGTTCCTCGAGTGAGCTTAATATGTTCCGCTGTTCTGACTTGACATTCTAAGAAAACAAGATGAATAGTTTAAAACAATGAAACAGTAACTCCGGCCACGGCCCCGTGGCCACCATTCTGCAGATTTTTGAAACAAGGAATCTTAGTGCTTTAAATTATTTTTCTGACTTTTGAAATATTTCTGAGCAAAAATAACTTAAAACAATGTCATAAAACTTATTTTTAATAAGATTCCTTGGTTAAAAACCTAGAAAATGTCATAATAAAGCTTGAAATCATGAGGGTTTCAAGTTTTAATGGAGGTTTTTAGGAGTTATTGAAGAAGAAGGCAAGAGACAAAAGTGGTAAAGACAAGATAGCTGTTGAGAACCTTCTTTGAAATATACCTTGTAGGGTATATGTGAAGATCCCACCAGATCTTTGTCTTTGGAATGGGTCCAAATGTGCAGCAATCATGCTGACTTTATAGAAAACGACAACACACTAACCAAGGCCCCGTGTCGGCTGGACACGGCCCCGTGGTCAGACATGATTCTGACACATTTTGTCCGTATTCTGAACACGAGGCGTTTTGGCCTGGACACGACCCCGTGGTCAATTTTTAGGCGGGCACGGGGCGTGTTGATGTTGGATCTGAGTTTGTTTCTGATTGTATTTTGTGTTTGTAATTGAAATGAAAATGGATGAGTGTGCAGCGGAATTATGATGAAAATAAACTTTGCATACAATCAAACGAGAGTAATACTTTGATCAAACATCTTTTCACAATGAATCGGAAGATTGAATTTATTTCAATAACGATTACAATGATTGATGAATGAATGCAAACTCCCCCTCAGCCAGAGCTCAGTTGTTTGTTCGTGCAAAGAAGACGATGATGCAAAAGAGCTAATAGAACAGTACAAAGTACTGAACTATTTATAGACACTAGCAAACCACTGAGCATCTTAGCTGACGTCACCATGAAAGTGACATCTAACCTCCTAACAAACTCTAACCTCTGATCTATACAAACACTGCTATGTTAACTACTGCTAGTTCATTACATTACAAGACAGACTATAGATCAGCTGCTGCAACCTTCCACTGCTGTGAAGCCAACAATACTTGTCCGGATCAGCAGTGCTTGACTCAAGGCAGTAGATTGAATCAGCAGGGCTTTAGTCTTTCATCAGGTCTTTACTTGAGCAGCAGTTTGCAAGATCAGCAGTTAGGAGGTCAGCAGATGTTGAAATCACTTTCAAGGGGAGAGACTTGTATGTAAACATCTGTTTATTCTGGATCCACTGCTCTGATCCAGTTTTGGCTTTAATTATCTGTTCCTCTGATAGGGTTCAATCCCAACAATCTCCCGCTGGAATAGATAATGCCAAAACTCTTCATTATTGTGGACATTTATTGCCTCATCAACAGTTCCCTTATCTGACCTTTAAATTGTAGTTCAAAGTCAAGGGCATCTATGTCTTCATCATCCCTGCTAAGTGGAAGATCAAGGAGATCCTGCAAATCTTCAAGACTCAGGCCAAGAGCTTGTTCCCCTGATATTTTCTCCACTTCTCCACCAGACCTGAGCAAAGTCAATACGCAGGTCTATTTGTAGTTTCCCACTTTTGTATTTTTGAGCCTGGTGGGTTTCTTGGGAGATGTTTATTTACAGAGGTATTTGGTGAGGCTGGCCTATTCATAACTGGCTGAGCAGTATTTGCAGTTTGATCCAAACCAAGAGTTTCTATGATCATTTTCTTTATGCCTTCTTTTACAAGGTCATCTCCTTTTATCATCTCTTGGATGGTTTCACCTCCCAACTGTTTGTGTGTCCTTCTTTTATAGATGGCAGCACCAGTTGGAGCAGTGGCTCTCCTGATTTGCAGCTTTGATGGCCTTTTTGAAACCTCTGCTTCAGGATAGTCAGGCTTTTGAGGAACTTTTGGATCTTTCTTTCTTAATTCCTCCAACCTTTTGTAGGTGATCCTGACCACATCTTCTTTCCATCTAGCAACTTGTCTTTTGTTTCCATATTCAGTAGCAACCAGTTCTTCTTTAATTCTTTTCAATTCTACCTGTTTATCAGGTACATTCTTTCTAAACTTTGCCCAGTCAGGAGGAGTGTGAGTGACTTTCCTTTTTATCATGTCTTGGATTCTTGCTGCTTCATTTTCAAGCTCAGGAACAGTCCACTCTTTGTACATGTATCTCTCTCCTTTGTACTTCTTGTGAGCCATGATGCTTTCAATGTAGTCTTTCTTCAAAGTTTCAGCTGCTCTTTCTGAAATTTGTTGACTGACATTTTTTGCAAATTGTTCTAGGGAACTGACTTGTGTGAGCAGATATTGATAGTTTCTAGAAATTTCTTTGTCAGATTTCCCTTGTGTGTTTCTTTTTGAGATATCCTCTGCTTGCTTGGCCTTGATCTTCAAATATTCATCAACATTTTTAGGCCAGGGATATCCTTTTATTGATGGCAAACTCCTTTTGGCAGGGTCATCCTCAAAGTAAAAAGATTTTATTTCTTCTCTAACAGCTGCTAGTTCAAGAGGAAATTGAACACCTGCAGGAGGTAAGGGCTTGTGCATTCGAACTGAAGAGAGAGGAACTGGTTTTGGTATTGTGACAAGAGCTAAAGATTTTGAAGATGTTTGTGGTGGTGAAGTGTCATCATCTTTGAGAATTAGCCTTCTCCTCTTTGTTTGAGGAGGGGCTGATGATGTTTTGGATGGAACAGTGGTGGTGGATGTAGTGGCAGTGGTTTGTGATTGACTAACAGTTGTTGAAACAACTGGTGTTCCAACCACTGTTGTCTTTACAGCAGATGTTGTAACAACTGCTGTCTTCTGCCTTTTGGCAGGAGGTGATTTTGTTTTTGGTAGTGATGGTGGTAAGGCAGTGGATGTAGTGTGTGTTGAAGTGGGAGCAGATGTTGAAACCACTGAAGTACCAACAGTAGTGGGTACAACAGGAGTTACAACAGCTGTTTTAGGTGGTGGTTTTGGAACTGACTTTGAACGTCTGGTTGGAATGGATTTGGGTAGCCTTACTCTTCTTGTAGGCTTCTTCTTTTCATCAACAAGATTTTGATCATCTTTTGACCCTGAAGTACCCTGATCCGGATAATCCACCCTGGCTTTCTTTTTGGCCTCTCTATCCCTTTTTACACTAGCAACTGCTTCTGCCAGTGCATTTGTGGTCACATCAATTTTCTTGCTTCCATCTGGCAGAGGGATCTGTTTGGTCATGTTTGCATTTTCTGGTTCAATGTAGAGACCATCCTCTATTCCCTTCTTTTTCCACTCCTTAATTTTCTCCCCCTTTTGGCATTATCTGGGGGAAGTTGATCAATGAAGAGAACTGTTGGAGGAGCAGTGCCAGTGGTGTGCAGGATCTGAGTTTTGAGAGCCTTTAGATCAGCCTGAGTGTTCTTGAACCTTGACTCCATTGCATTTCTCAGCTGTTGGACATGTTTTTCATGTTGCTGATCTGCTATTTGTGCTTGTTGATGGAGAAAAGGTTGAAATAGATTCCAGAGCTCATTTGTAGCAGGTGCCTGTTGTGGAGCAGGTGCTTGAGGTGGAACAGCAGTGGATTGTACCTTTTGTACTTGTAACAACTGTTGTAGCATATCTTTGAGTTCTGCAACAGAATTATCAAGCTTTTCAACATGATCCGTCAATTTCTGGTACTTTAAACCATCACCCAATTTAATGGGATCATCTGATTTCCCACTAACAGTGGTTTTATCAGTGGTAGAGGTAGGGAGTATACTCCAAACATTAACTACTGATGGCCCTTTTTCTTGGTACTGGGGTCTTCTCCCTTCAACACTTGACAACCTTTTGATGTTGCCAGTAGGATAAATAAATCCACTGGTGGTTGGCAGAGGTGCTATAAAAGGAATTGCCTCCAAGGAAGTCTTATTGATGTAACCACTGTCCAACTGTAAACCAGTGGGTTTAACAGTTGTAGTGGCTGCTTCACTTGGATTACCACCAAGAGTTACTTGTAACTCAAGGGGTGTAACCTCCTCAGGTTGTGTTGGTGGGTTAGCAAGGAATGATACATCAGGCTCAGTTAGTTGTTGAGGCATATTCTCATTAACAGGTGATTGAGAAGGACTGAGTAATGCCTGGTTCAAATCTATTGCATCCAACAAAAGTTGTGTTTTTGGTGGAATTGTGGATGTGAGGTGGGGTGTAGAAAGAGAATTTGCCTCGGGCATTGGGCTGTGGATGATGGAAACGAGTGTTTCCAGAGCATCATAATGTGGTGGCCCTTTGTGTACAACCTGTTCTTTTTGTGAAGAAGCAGGAGGAGTTTCGGTTAAGGGTTGAGATATTTGTACCAACTGCTGTGAGGAAGTAGCAGCAGTGGTTTCTTGTGACATTTGTGTTGTCACAGGCAGTAGCTCTGGTATCTCATCCTCCAGAGTTACCTTTTTGATGGGTTTGGTGGGTTTTTGATTTTTCTTTTTGTTTGGCTTTTTGGGATTTGTAGCTGTGGGTTTCAAAACAGTTGGTCTGCTGCTTTGATCACCTTGAGCAGTGGGCTCAGCAGCAGATACCTGAGGAGCAGTGGTAGCTGCTAAATTCTGCTCAGGCACCTCTGCTTGTGTTTTGCAAGGTGCTAACATTCTTGAAAAAGTTTCAGTTGTTAAACTGTTTATTTGAGTAGAATCACCTTGATTTATTACGGCTAAATCATTCTTACTGAATTTCTTTTCAAAATAGTAACTTAAAAACCTTGGAAACAGTAAGAATGATTTTGTTTCAACATTATTAACCAAATCTTTAAAAGTTTCCCGAGAATAGTTAAAAGTTTCTTCTTGAAGAATTGCATATCCCAGATTTTGAATCTTTAAAGGGATTTCATTGAAAGAAGTGGTTTTATTTGAAACACATAGTAGGAGGGTATGAAATAAAAATCTGGTTGCAGAAGGAAAATAACCTTTTTGTAAGGTAAGTTTCTTCATCATTGTGGCTTCATACCCTCTTTCAATGAAGTCAGTTTGTAACTCGTTTTTAGTGAAAGAAGTTTTACCTTCCAGATCACCGAGTTGAAAGACCTATGAGATGGATTGTGTTGTGATGTGGACAGCTTTACCCTTTATAGAAGAGTGTATGGTGGTTGCAGTGTCTCCTTGTTTTTCAAGGGTTGCATTTTTCCAGAACTCTCTTTGGGTCGCCAAATAGATTGGTGCATCGGCGGTGAACAAAGTTTTGTACTTTGATTTTACCATTTTGGCGATGATTGAATCGAAAACATTGGTGGTTCCTGGTTTTGTGAGAAGACCCAGGAGATTGTGAGATGGTTTATATGGGATTTCAGTGGAGATTGCCTTTTGAGAGGCTGTTTTTGATGTGGATTTGGATGTGGGTTTTGCAGATGGCTTCGATTTTGTCATTTTTGAATAGAATGATCGAAGAAATTTGTGAAAGATGAGATGAAAAACTGCTTTGAGAAGAGAATTTTTAAGAATTCAATTCGACAGTAAAACCCAGTTTTGGTGGTGAGTGGGGGATTTTTATAGGGAAGAAAGTGAATGCTGACGTGGCAGCCGTTACAAAAGGTCTGACCACTATGTACTGCCCACGTGACAACCCCTGGTGAAAGTGAAGGACAGTACTTTGATGAAGGCAGTGGTATGAAAGCAGTGGATGATTTTCACTATCAGTGGATAGCATATCAGTGGATAAGACACTGGTTTTGAACAACAGAGTTTATCAAATGAATGAGAGAACAGGGGTTGACTTTCAGCAGTGGACAGACTTTTGAAGTAGAGCAGACTTTTGAACAATCAGTGGTTAATGACAGACTTTTAAGGATTTTAATGAAAAATTTCATTTTTAGCTATTTTAAGGATGGATTTTTGATTTTCTGAAAACATTTTGTTGCTTTTATTCATAGAAAAACAAGATGTTGCTTGTTATTCCATGTTCAGCATCCCAATCCTAGAGACCAAGCTTTCAAAAGTGGTTGTATCAAGTGCTTTTGTGAGCACATCTGCCAGCTGGTCTTTAGTTGGGACATGATGCAGAGAAATCAAACCTTTTTCATAGCAATCCCTCACAAAGTGATGTCTGATGTCGATGTGTTTGGTAGTTGAATGGGAAACTGGATTTTTGATGATATTTTCTGCTGCCTGGCTATCCAACATGAGTGGTGTCTTTAAGGCAGTGATACCAAAATCCAGTAACTGATTTTGAAGGCACAGGAGTTGGGCTGTACAACTTGCAGCAGCAATGTATTCAGCCTCAGCAGTGGATGTTGAAACTGCTGCTTGCTTTTTGCTTTGCCAAGAAACCAAGCAATCACCTAGAAACTGGCACCCTCCTGAAGTGGACTTCCTTGTGGTGTGACATCCAGCAAAGTCACTGTCTGAAAAACCTGAAAGCTTGATGTTCCCATTAGCTGGATACCAGATACCAAGTGTGGGAGCACCTTTTATGTATCTGAAGATCCTTTTTACATCAATGAGATTTGATTTTCTGGGAGCTGATTGACTTCTTGCACAGACACATGTTGCAAACATGATGTCTGGTCTAGATGCAGTTAGGTACAATAAAGACCCAATCATGCTTCTATAAAGTGTTTGATCAATCAGCTCATCTTTTTCATCAGACATGACCAGCTTATTTGTTGCCATGGGTGTGCTGCATGGTTTACAGTCATTCATATCAAATTTGGTCAAAAGTTCTTTAGCATATTTACTTTGATGAATGAAAGTTCCATTTTGCATTTGCTGTACTTGGAGACCAAGAAAGCATTGCAGCTCACCCATTGCACTCATTTCAAACTCAGCTGTCATGAGTTCTCTAAACTCTTCACACATTGTGTTACATGTGCTTCCAAAAATAATGTCATCCACATAAATTTGGACAATCATTAAATCCTTCCCTCTCCATTTTAGAAACAGTGTTTTATCAATGGTACCTCTTTTGAAACCATTTGAGAGTAGGAAGTTGGAAAGAGTTTCATACCAGGCCCTTGGTGCTTGTTTTAGGCCATACAGGTCTTTGTTCAGCCTGTAGACATGATCTGGATAAAATGGATCCTCAAAACCTGGAGGTTGACAAACATACACCTCTTCTTGAATTGTACCATAGAGGAAAGCACTTTTGATTTCCATTTGAAACACCTTCATATTGTGGTTGACAGCAAAGGCCAGGAACAGTCTAATGGCTTCCAATCTTGCAACAGGGGCGAATGTTTCATCATAATCAATCCCCTCTTCCTGTTTGTAACCTTGAACCACAAGCCTGGCTTTATTCTTGACAACAATACCCCTTTCATCAGTTTTGTTCTTAAAGACCCACTTTGTGCCAATGGGACTAACCTCTTCTGGCACTAGTACAAGCTCCCATACTTGTTGTCTTTTAAACTGTTGGAGCTCCTCTTGCATGGCTTCTACCCAGCTGTTGTCTTTCAGTGCCTCTTGGTACTTGACTGGCTGATGGAGTGATAGAAAACCAGCAAAAAGACAAATGTTTTGGGTTTGGCTTCTTGTGAGCACCCCATCATTTATGTTGCCAATGATTTGATCAGGTGGATGAGATCTCAAGAAGATTAAATCTCCTTGGTATGGTATGATGGCATTTGTTGGTGAAGGCTGCAAATGTGTATCATCTGAGCTAACCACTGCTGGTGATTTTGATGACCCAGCAGTGGCTTCAAAAGGTGGTGGAATAGGAGGTAATGAAGTGGACAACTGCTGACTTTTATCCACTGTTTGAGGACTTTTGTCAGCAGTGTTTGAGGATGTGGAAGCAGTGGTGGATGGGCTACTTTGGTCAACAACTGTTGAGGTAGCAGTGGTTGAGCTTTGACAACTGTTTTGAACAGCTGGTGCTTTTCCCTTTGTGGCAGACCTTTGAGGGATGATGATTTCATACCCATAGTCTGGTGTTGTATCCTCTGATGGACCTGCACTGTTAGTCTTGACAGCAGTATTTTCAAAAGTAAATTTTTCAAGATCAAACAGATCTGCAGGATTTGCTGGGATTTTCATTGATGAAAGTTCATTGAACTTAACATTCAAAGTCTCCTCCACTGCCTTGGTCCGTGTATTGAACACTTTGTAGGCCTTGGCAGTGGTTGAGTATCCCAGATGATAACCACAATCAATTTTGGCTGCAAATTTTGAAATGGAATCTTTTAAGTTCAAAATAAAGCATGGGCAGCCAAACACCTTCAAGTATGAGATCAGTGGTTTAATTTTATACAGAATTTCATAAGCAGTCTTTTTGTGCCTGGGGTTTATTAAAACTCTGTTCTGGACATAGCAAGCAGTGTTTACTGCCTCTGCCCAGAAAGTTAATGGCAAACCTGAATCTGCAAGCATAGTTCTGGCAGCCTCAATCAAAGTTCTGTTCTTTCTTTCAACAACCCCATTTTGCTCTGGTGTTCTAGGAATGCTGTACTGCCTTACAATCCCTTTCTTCACACAGAAGGCATCCAACTCCTTATTTTTAAATTCTGTGCCATTGTCACTCCTGAAGCTTTTTACTGGAAGGTCAAATTGCTTTTCAACCTGTGTCATAAAGTCTTGCAAAATGCCTGCAGTCTCATCTTTTGAGTGTAAAAAGAAAGTCCATGTAAACCTAGAAAAGTCATCAACAATAACCAAACAATATCTTTTCTTCTTGAGGCTCATGACTTGAACTGGGCCAAACAAATCCATGTGTAGCATCTGCAAACACTGGGTTGTTTTGGACTCTTCAATGGACTTATAAGAACTTTTATGCTGTTTTCCTTTTAAACAGGAAATGCAATGTTCAGGACATGAAAACAATTTTTGTGGTAGGCCTCTCACCAAACCATTTTTTGAAATTTCAGTGATTGTCTTAAGATTTGTGTGCCCCAGCCTTCTGTGCCAAAGTTCTGTCTCTTTGTTAGAGGCAGCTGAGAACAGACAGGCATCAGCTCTTGGACACTCTTTTGACATATCAACAACATAAACATTGCCACTTCTTTGAGCAACAAGTTTAGTTTGACCAGTTTTGATTATTGCTTCAATCTTTTTGACCATTTCTGGTCCAACAATCCTACAACAATCTTTTGTGAAGAATAACCCAAACCTTTTGTCACTCATTTGTGATACACTCAGAAGGTTGAATTTTAGATTGTCTATCAGATTGACATTTTCAAATTTTACATTTCTAGATTGTACTGTACCAGACCCCAGAACTTTCCCTTTACTATTATTCCCAAAGGATATATCACCCCCTCCATGGATTTTAAAGTCTTTGAGGAGGGCTTTACATCCTGTCATGTGCCTGGAGCCTCCACTATCTACATACCAAAGACTATCAAAGCATGCAGAAGCTCCCTGCACATGAAGTAAAAGGATTAGTTCATTAGGGTCTCCAAAGCCAACAGGGCTTTGGATGGGGTCTCAACAGTGTCTGGGATAGATGCAGAATGATGGACAGTGGTTAGGTCAGGGGTTTGAACTGTTTTAGGACAGTTCTTCTCTAACCACTGTTGTGGGTCCTGACCAATCACCTGCTGGTAACCAAAAGGATGTATGTTCACTCTGGGTTTAGAGGGCCTTTTGTAGGCCTCATAAACGTGTGGAATCCTTTGGTAAGACTGTTTTTTTTTCTTGCCTTTTCTGAACTGATTGGCATGGGGTGCATCAGTAACCTGAACATCTTTTTTGACAGATGTTTGGTTCAGCTGTTTTGTGACAGCTGTTTGAACTGGCACAAACAGTGGTTGTTTCTTGGTGAATTTGACAAATGCTGATGATGATGATGGACTCAAGGATGTTTTAGCAATGTACTCATTCTTTTTCACATCAAAGTTTTTGAGATACACACATGCTTGAGTTTTGTGGTTTGTTTTACCACAAACAATGCAACTTTCAGCTGAAACAATGACACTTGTTCTGTTTAAATCATAAGCTTTTAAGTGGAAACAGTTTTTTGTTAGATGATTCCTTTTCTCACAGAATTCACAAAACAAGTTATCAATTTTTTCTTTCTTCTTTCTCTTTTCAGACTCCTTTGCAGCAGAGGTTTTAACCACTGCTGGGATGTCCTTGAGAGGTATGACTTTAGCTTTTGGAGCTTTAACACCATCAGTTGATGTAAAGTCCATTGGCTTGAAATTTTCAAGAATATCACACTCATCAGACCATTTTGGTTTAAACTGATAATCTTCAAGCTCCTCAAAAGTAGAGGATCCCATTGGTCTGTCAAGTGTGATTTTGTTACCAAGTTTGTCAGTGATTTTCACTTCTTGGCCATTCTTGTTTGTGGGGATGAACTCAGTGATTACATCAGTGGTTTGAACAGATTTTCCAAAAGCAGTGTTTTCATCATCATGTTTTCTATAACCAACCCCAAATTTCACATTGCTTT
Source organism: Helianthus tuberosus (assembly GCA_030545235.1). Classification (NCBI taxonomy): domain Eukaryota; kingdom Viridiplantae; phylum Streptophyta; class Magnoliopsida; order Asterales; family Asteraceae; genus Helianthus; species Helianthus tuberosus. Next base: position 19,446,710 of record CM060420.1, on the reverse strand, counting down.
TTATCTGTTTTTCAAGCATAACCTCATACCCTTTGCATGATTCCACCCATCTCTCACATGTGATCTGGGTGGACTCTAACTCCTTTTTGCAAACTTGGTATTTTTCTACCATAGTTTGGAGTTGGGTTTTGGTTATGCTCAGCTCTTCTTTCATGCTGCTAATCTCTTTCTCTTTTTCAGCCAATTTGTTTTTAAGTTCTTTTAGAGATCTTTCAAATTTGACTTCATCAGTTAAGATTTTATCCCGAAGGTTTTCGTTCACCTCTTTGATGTTAGCAAAAGCAATAATGCAATTGTCAGAACACAGTTTTTCAAGAACTTGAGGTGATACCTGGGCAGCAGCCATCATTGCACAATCACATTGAGGATTTTCTTCATCTTCAGCTCTTTCTTCTTTCTCACCTGCTTTTTCTTGTTTCTTTTCTTCCTTGTTCTCTTCGGACCATGGGTCTGTCAGTGGTTCAATCAGGGTACCTGAACTTTCTCCCAACAATAGTTCACCAGCCACAGCAATAACCACTGCTTCAGTCACCTCATCCACTGTTTCAATACTCAGCTGTTCCTGTTCAGTTTCAACCCCCTCCTGTATTGACTCTAATGCCATCAAACAAAATTCATTATGAGAAGAATCATTAGAAGCATAGAATGCAAAATTTTCATCACTAAGGTCTTCAGGCATACTGCTCCAGTCAACAAACCCTTGAGTGAAAAAACTTTGTTGATCTGGTTGTACTGCTGCTGGAGCAGTGGTTTGAGGTGCAGGCTGCACTTGTGCCTGGGGAACAGGGGTTTGAACATATTGGATCTGTGGAACAGTAGTTTGGACATAGTGCACTGGCACAGGGGCAGCAGCATAGTGAGCAGTGTTCACTTGAGCTGCTGGGGCATATTGGGCATAGTGCACAGTGCCTTGATTTTGAGGTCTAGGATTTGAGCTAGGATGAGTGATTATGGGACCAGTAGTTTGACTCCTACATTCCCTAGCGAAGTGTCCCAACCTATTACACTTGTAGCACTTGATTTTCGATTTATCCAACCCAACCCTTAGATTCCCATGCAAACCTGGGAATCTTCGCCCTGTTCTTTTGTAAAATTTGCTAGTTCTAACACTTAGCAAGGCCAGTTGGTGCAGGATGTCCATTTCCTCTAAGTCAGTGGGGTCAAAATGTTGTAGATCATTGAGTTCAAAGCACAGATTATCTGACATCTGGTTTTCATTAGCTGTAAATGCATAGCTTGCAGAGTGAGGATCAGGGTTGTTAAAATTTGCTCCAGCAGTTATGTCAATGAAGTGATCAAAACCCTGATCCTTACCACTGCTCCCAGATTCTTCTTGACCCAGAAGAGCAGTGTTACCGAAAGTGTAATCATCAGTAACTTTTCCTGACTCTTGCAACCTCTTTTTCTGGTTCAACTCCCTTTCGTAGGTCAGGAGTCGACCGTGAAGTTGGGTCAAGGTCAGATCCTTGAACTCAGGTGAGTTTCGGGTGACAAAAGCTATGGTGTCCCATTTTTCTGGCAGTGACCTGAGGAACCTGCTATTTTGAGTTGAGTTTGTAAAAGTGGTGTTAACAAGCCTCAGTTCACTGACGAGACAACTGAAACGCTCAAATTGTTGCGTTAGTGATTCACCTTTAACGTAACAAAATGTTTCGTACTGTTGGTTCAGGATTTCCCTATTGTTTTCTATGACTTCTTCGGTCCCCCCAAACTGTTCCTTAAGTGCGTCCCATAACTCTTTGGCACTGTTACAATGTAACAGTCCAGCATATATCTCATTGGGCAGCGCTGATGCTATGATGCTAAACGCTTTAGCATCTAGTTCGAACTTTTGATAGTCGGTTTCGGTATAATTTTCAACTGGTTTTGGAACGAACTTTTTAGCATCTTCAGCGCTTGGTACTGTGGGAACGTGGGGACCAAAGACGACAGACCTCCAACAACCTGTGCTTTGTTGAGCGAGGATGTGACCCATCCTCCTCTGCCAGATGTTGTACTCATTTCTTTTTAGCATAGGTGGTTTAAAAAGCGAACCGATGTTGTTTTTATCATCCTGAGATTGTGACGTCATTCTTGTTGTTTTACAGACACTGAGAGATCAACTTTAATGGTGATTAATCCTTGCTCTGTTTTTCAACAAACGAACAAACGATCAGTATCAACTGTTATGAGCTGAACTATTTATGTCAAAATGATTGTTAAATCAAATTTGACTGTCCAAGCTCTGATACCAATTGTTGGATCTGAGTTTGTTTCTGATTGTATTTTGTGTTTGTAATTGAAATGAAAATGGATGAGTGTGCAGCGGAATTATGATGAAAACAAACTTTGCATACAATCAAACGAGAGTAATACTTTGATCAAACATCTTTTCACAATGAATCGGAAGATTGAATTTATTTCAATAACGATTACAATGATTGATGAATGAATGCAAACTCCCCCTCAGCCAGAGCTCAGTTGTTTGTTCGTGCAAAGAAGACGATGATGCAAAAGAGCTAATAGAACAGTACAAAGTACTGAACTATTTATAGACACTAGCAAACCACTGAGCATCTTAGCTGACGTCACCATGAAAGTGACATCTAACCTCCTAACAAACTCTAACCTCTGATCTATACAAACATTGCTATGTTAACTACTGCTATTTCATTACATTACAAGACAGACTATAGATCAGCTGCTGCAACCTTCCACTGCTGTGAACCCAGCAGTACTTGTCCGGATCAGCAGTGCTTGACTCAAGGCAGTAGATTGAATCAGTAGGGCTTTAGTCTTTCATCAGGTCTTTACTTGAGCAGCAGTTGTAGGTCAGCAGTTTGCAAGATCAGCAGTTAGGAGGTCAGCAGATGTTGAAATCACTTTCAAGGGGAGAGACTTGTATGTAAACATCTGCTTATTCTGGATCCACTGCTCTGATCCAGTTTTGGCTTTAATTATCTATTCCTCTGATAGGGTTCAATCCCAACAGTTGACCTGGACACGGCCCCGTGGCTAGAGAGCTTTATGAAGTTTCGTCTTATTTTAAGGAATTTGTCCGGATCGGGCGGTTCTTTACTGGACGGAACAACACTGAAGTGCCTAAGGTACCTAAATTGCCCTTGATTTAAACACGAACGAAAGAGGTTATCGGAAAGGTTAAAACCTATGCTAAATACCGGTGGGAGAAACCGACCTTTATTCCCCTTATCCGGGCTCTCGTTAAAGAAGGTGTATGTCAAATCGCTCAGGTCTATGAACGCATTGGCGGAGACCGATGGAGAGTCCTTCACGGCACAATCGACACAGGGACGACTATCGATCATGTCTTCACAAGGGTTAGAGGTGTTTTTGGTATCGACGATGTTGTTAGAATCCGAATGCGACCCCAATAATTCTCCTTGATCGTCGTCTTGGGATGAATAACTTGTTTCCATCTCAAGCTCTTTTGCCAATTGGAGAATTTTTTATTCGAGCTGACATCATTCTTCAAGAATCATATCATCTAAAAGAAATTATTGAGAGCATTCGAGGGAGAGATAGGGATCTTTTTTACTTTTGCCCATCTTAAGGTTATAGGGAAACGATGGGTGTAAATAGTGGGGAGTATAATTTAGAAAGTAACATTCTAAATTTTCATGAGATCCACCACACATTTGACACCATTCACCGTAAGAGGAGCGAAAGTAAAAATAATCAATATCACTCATAGTTTTGTCAGAAATTACCAACCGTCGGGATCTTGCGGTTCTATTGTCAGTAACTGGAGGGCGGACACGGGGGCGTGTTCGATGGGCATGGCCCTGTGTTCAGCTACTGTCTGACTTAAAACAGGATTGCCAGTAACAAAGATTGGGCAAGGGGGCGTGTTCAACGGGCACGACCCCGTGCTAAAGTCTGCAGAAGCTGAAAATTTAAGAAAAATCCTAAAAAAATAGAAAAATAAGAAAAATGATTAGCCGTTGATTCTTAACTTTCTTAAAATCCATGTGTCCCCGGCAACGGCGCCAAAAACTTGGTGTGTGTCGGGTGTGATATGTTTTTATTCATATTTTAAGCCCATTTTACACATTAGTCAAGTTTTAAATTTATAAAACATGATATTCTACTAACACTAAACACACACATGGGCAAGTGCACCCATCGTGAGCGTAGTATAGCGTTGGTAAGATACCGAGGTCGTCCAAGGACACAAGAGCTTTTAGTACCAGTTTATCCTCAACGTCTAATCTGTCTAAAATTTTTGAGGAAGGATTTTAAAACATGAACATAAAAACTAAAAATGCAGGAAAAAAAAACAGATAGACAAGATGAATCACTTGGATCCGACTCGCCTTTAATGTATCCTTTGATAATTTTCGCACTTTTGCAATTTTTAAGAGATTATCTTAGTTATAGTAGTAGGCCCCTCTTTTGAAGATGACGTTACCCTCAACCTAGTGGTTTGAGTCAGCAAGGATACAATCCCAAAGGGTCGGAATATTGAAAGATAATTAATTAAGTTATTAATGCGAAAAGTGGTAGGCCCCTCTTTTGAAGGTGACGTTACCCTCGGCTAAGTGGTTTGAGTCAGCAGGGATACAATCCCAAGTAGTCGGTTTAATGTATTAATAGTAGTTTACATATGAGGAGATCAAGCCATTCGCACCCTCGCCATCCAATACAAGTGGGTATTGAAGGAGGTCCTACTAAGCTTGACCCAGGTTCTTGCAGTATCTATACACTGAACAAGGCAAGAACCTTACCAAACCATTCCCTTAACCCCCCAACCAGGTAGCCAACATATCTCTATATAGACCGTAGAGATATGAATGGTGTAAATCTTTTACTTTATATAGATAGTAAAGTAATGACAAGACACCACTGACAAATGATAAAGAAGTTTCACCTTCAACATAAGAAACTAGTTATTAAAGTCATTAATACAAAACCAAATAAAAAGTGCAAAAGGATTAAAAGTCAAAAGTAATACATTAAAAACTTGTCTTCACCAAGTGATGTAAGAGACTTAGCCAAACATGGCCTTTGATTGACAAGAACTCTTACTATCAATCTTGGATCTCGAGACTACTACACACACTCTAAGGTGGATGATGGATGATGGTGGTGGATGTGGGTGTTGTAGTGGTGGTGGAGTGGTGGCAAAGTCAGATAGTGGTGGTTTGCCAAGGGATGCCTTTGAAGTGAGCCAAGCACCCTTATTTATAGCCTGAACAGAAGCCCGGCCACGGCCCCGTGTCTAGCGGACACGCCCCCGTAGCCATCCTTTTCTCTTCCTTCATTAATTGCATGTGTCAGCAGAGGGCTCAACAGACCGTGTCCAGTGGGTGCGGCCCCGTGTGCAGAAGCGTATCTGTACTACCAAGATTTTGCAAGATTCTGCGTATCTTAGCGTTGACCACGCCCCGTGCTGAGCTGGGCACGCCCCCGTGGTGGACGTAGAAGCTTCCACAGCTTTGTCTTTTCTGCAGGTAGCTGACCACGCCCCCATGTCCAGTGGGCACGACCCTATGGTCAGTCTTCTGTTACTTGTGTTTGCCTTTGGGGATGCTGCCGAGGGGTCGGGCATGTCACGTTTATTCATTTTCTTTGTATTTATGTTGGTTTTAGCTGTATATTTGTTCCTTTTGCTCGTTTAAGCTCATTTGGTCCTGTAAATTCAAAAGGAAGACAAAACACACTTTTTCCAACATTAGTACTAAAAAGGGTTTGTTTTATGCCTCACTTGATGTAATTTATATGTTACATTTTGCACACATCATCTACTATGGTACATATATATATATATATATAACATAAATGATCATCACATCATCCAAACATGTAATCACATAAGTAACACATGCACATGTATAAGCAAGCATCAATGCATAACAAAGAAAAACAACTACTGAGCTTTTATATATGTCGGACAACTTGATACATTGTTTTTGTAGAAGAAGAACAAAAGGGACTCGGGGTTACATCGCCTCAGTCGTACAAGTTCATAATACAAAAGTAGTAAGTCTTTTTCTCCTACATTGGTCTTCCATGGTCTTCAAGTGTCTCTAGCTCAAACTTGGTCTTCATACATATACGAAAGTGGGTCTGCAACTCCCACGTCAATAGTATCTGCAAACAAAATATGTCTAGGGTGCTGGAGGGGATAGGGGTGGGGCAGGAATAACCAGACTATGGATATGATTCATCTCATCCAGAACGTGACTCATGCGTGTGTTTGAGAGATTGGCTCGCTGCTCCAAGGTGAGCACACGAGCCTCAAGGCTAGCAAGTGGACGGGGACGTGGTGGAGACGGTGGTGGGGGTGATGATGGCGGTGGGGGATGTCACACCCCAACCGATGGCGGAATCATCGGGGCGCGGCACTGAGCGAAACAGATTGTCCAAGAGAAATTCCATAACAACTACTTTACCGAATAGTTAATATTATGTCCCATACCATAACCTATTAAGCAAAATCAGTTATTACAGGCAGCGATATCTCAAAGACGAATAACATGTTCCGACAACTCAGATTTAAATAAAAATAAATTGCCTTTGTTGGTTTCTAGACTCTCCTAAGCTCGGTTCCATCAAATAGCACGCAAACATCCTAAGCACCTGTCACATACGTTAAAATAGAGGTCAATACACATAGTGTAAAGGTAAGCATACAAGTTTAATAGTAATAATAGAGTTCAAAATCGTTTACGTATAACCAGCATGTAACATGTATGATATGAAGCTAGTAGGTTATCGACAATGAAATATGCACAGACTAGACTACGAGTTGTAGAATGCGCAACACATATCACCACCGTGACATGTGAGAGGTAACCTTAACAACCCCTGTCCATGACAGGTGCTGAGTCCAAACAAATAGTACTATCATTGCTAAGGCGTCAGGCAACAATCACTGTGTTAACATAACATACAAGTATTAATCGAGTAACACATAACATGCAATAATGGTCAGCGTATAAATAGTGTTTGCATTATGTGTTCGATTGTGATTTAGAATATGTAACGTATGTAACACCCAAAAGTGCATAAAGAAAAAAGGGATCGAGTATACTCACAGCGATGGAAAATGGATTGAAGGGAGCGCTAGAGTTATTAGCCTGAACAGTTAACGATAGCATAAGCGAAGAGCGGTGCATAAAACGGTGAAAAGTGACCAAGTATCGAACGGTAATCCGATCGGATGGCAATCCGATTGGATGGTCACTCGATCGGATGTCAATCCGTTTGGATGGTCATCCGATCATCCAATCGGATGGCCATTCGGTCGGATTGACATTCGTTTGGTAAGGATGTGTTTGTGTATGATGGCTTTGAAGTTTTCGTTGTAGCATTTTGAAAATAGAGAAGTATCTCTACCCTTCAGGTCAATCGATCGAACGGCCATTCGATCGGATAGTGATCCGATTGGCAAGACACTTAGTGAGAACAAGTTCACAGCAGGATGGTCACTCGATCGGATGGCAATCCAATCGGATGGCAATCCGTTAGAACTGACTTATGTATTGAACATGTTGAAAATTGTTTAAGTGTTTGAACTTCAAGTGCAATCCGATCGGATTGCGGTTCGATCGGATGGCAATCCGATCGGATTGCGGTTCGATCGGATGGCAATCCGATCGGACGGCAATTCGTCCCAACGAATCTGATCGTTTGAACTTGATTATTTTTGAAAGTTTGTGGTTTGTTCGAGACGGTTTAACTACGTGCTAAACAATAGAACCTCGTCAAGTCCCAAGTCGTCCGATCGAACAGGAATCACCCAAATCCGATCAGTTTACTGGTTTGTGACGGTTGTTCTTGTTTAACCCGTAATCGGTTGTCTCCTTGGTAGTAACCAGATCTTGAACCAACTCATCACTAAGAAAGAGTAGAAGATCAGAACGAGCTCCGGTTCTACCGGTTTTGAGTGTAAAAGAGTTGAAGGAAAGTTGGAAAACCATCTTTCAATCCTTTCCACCTTGAAAATGTTTAGATCTATGCAAAATCATTATTTATTCATGTGGAAATCCTTCAGATCTAAGTTGTTCTTGGTGGAATGAAGCCAAATCTTGAAGTTCATAAGAACTCCATGATGACATCATCCTAGAACACCTCAAATCCATTGATTTCACGGTTAAAAGTTAAGATTTAAAGGTGAAAAAGATGAAGGAGTACGCGTAGATCATAGAAGTACAAGATTTGAAGGGGAAACTTACAAGAATCGCGAGAAATCGAGAGAAAAGAGGGCTTGAGTGCAGCTGGTCGAATGAGGGAGCTGTCACATCACAAATGATGTGACAGGAGGGTATTTATAGGGTTTCTAAAAGAGGAAAGTGCATAGTGTCGGATTGGCCACCGATCGGATGGTGGTTCGATCGGATGGCCACTCGATCCAGGTGTTCAGCGCGTTGAGCTTTGTCGTTTCGATTCCCGTGTTGAGCGTTGCGATTGCGATTCGAGTGAGCGATGCGATAGTATTACCCATTAGTTACACAAATAACTTAACTACTTTATCTAACATACAATCACTATAAATGATTTGCGTCTAGCGTTTGCGATTAGATTGGGATGCGATAGAATTGTGATTAAACACCTCAACATAAACATAGCATGCATAAGTAACACATAATAGCACACACACGTAAAACATAACCAGAACACATAATTCGAGTTGCGAATGCGATAGCGATGCGATTAGCGATAAGTCGATTAAACCTTGATTATTAATAGATACTCCACATAATACAACTAAAGCAAATAAATAAAAAGATTCGATTACAAGTCGTTAACGTTCAATCAGTAGTTAAGCAAGGAGTGACATATCGCAATTAGCAATCTTTTCTTCCTTTGACTTTGACTTGTACTTTGACTTCAAAAAAAAAAAAAAAAAACGGGTTGTTACAGGGGAATAGTGGGTGGAGGATAGGCTGGGGGTGGTAGGGGCATAGAATCCCTAAATCGCTCTAACTCGCTGACGCGAAGAGAAAGAACCTGGAACTGAAGCTGAAAAGAGAGTGTAACATCATCAGAAGTGAAAACTGGGTGGTGACAGGGGTGATATGGATCGGACTCGGACATGTGTGGCGAGAGGTAAGGTGCAGACAAGTGATCAACGGGTATTTGAGTGTCAGATGAAGTGGGTTATCGGGACATGCCCGCCATAGGGCGGGGTGCTGGGATCTCATGAGAGAAGATGGTAGGTAGGTCAGTCTGGTGGGGATCAGCAGCAAGTGGTGCAGGTGGGTGCCCAAAAGTAGGAGTGACGGGGGTAGTGTGGGGAGTCTGTGTATCAAATGGAACAACTGCAAGAGTATCAACGGCGGCTGAAATAGGAGCAAGTGTATGATCAGGTGACTGGGTAGCAATGGGTATAGTATCGAAGTTGCTATCAGTAGGACCTACTCGTAACCCAGCTCGACGGATGTCAGAGGAAGATGCGTCATCGCTAACATCGGAAGAGGAAATGTCTATGACAGAAACGACAGGCGACGATACCTCCAAAATGGCTATATCAAGAACCTCACCATCACTAATCTCGTCAGCAAAATGGTCGACATGAATGACGGGGACGTCATCCTCGTCATCGGAGATAACAATAACTCCTGGGATTGCAGCTAGGGGAACAACATCCAAAGGAATGTAGTCAACAATATGGGCTCCATCCGGGTGACCGATAATAACAAACTGGTTCAGCTGTGGCCCCACAGCTAGGACATCATCCTCTATGGGGTCGCCATCGAGGACAGGGTCGGGTAGCGCAAATGGCTGGAAGTCGTCGAGATCCTCATCATCGAAAGAAACAATCTCCACAATGGGCTCATCATTAGATGATACGTCCATGTGGTCGTGGTCGTCGTAAACTCCGCTACTAGCAGATGATACCATGGTACCCTGTCAAAAATAATCCGTACACACACACACATACATATATATATATATATATCAATGAATATCAGTGTTACTTGGTATACACAGGAAAGTAAAGGTAGAATATCACATGTAATCATATTGTTCTTATGTGGGTCATTTCTAGTTTGGCAAGTCTATCCCATATAGACTATACCCTAACTAATGTCCTTGCTTTGTTTTTCCTTTGAAAAATGTTTGGTTAGTGGATCTTGGCGTTTTTGTAAATGCAAGGAAAAACATTTTTGTTTGTTGTAAAAATGTTTTCGTGAAAGAATCCTAGTGATTGTAGACTAGACTCGAGAAGGAATCCTAGTTCACTACAACCGAAGCTCTGATACCAACCTGTCACACCCTGTCTTTTACGGAAGCGTGTGTGTGTGACTTTATCAGTTTTCATTGCATTCGATCATAATAAACAACTACATGATTAAAACAAGCGATGTCCATCCATTCATAAGTTTCAAAATATTACAAACCACAAGTTGTTCAAGTTTCAAACCATCACAAGTATTTAGTTTAAGTTACAACCAACATAAGTTTTAAGGTTCCATAAAGGACTTGTTTAACAAAAGTTTAGATTCAGGAGGCTTTGCATCCTATATCTCATCTAGGATGAGATATATGAATCAAACCCTCCAAAAGTGGATGACATCGAGACTTGAAACTCAAAATCTTGAAAGTAACGCTGGCACCAAGATCCATCTATTTCCCTAAAATACATGTAAGTTGAAAACATCAACAAAAGTTGAGCGAGTTCATGTGTTTTATGTGTATGTGCATCAAAATGAATCTCAAAAACATTTGAAAGTTCCAGTGTTGAAAGTAGGTATATAAAACGTCTATGAACATGTTGATCATTAATGTTTTGCAAGGACATTAATATATGTGACGACATAGGAGGTACTCAACCTGAGTAGACAATTTTTAGTGTCGATTAACCTCGACTGGGAAACAACAGCACTCTAAGTGGGCACACCGGGACCGTGAGTGGGGCTCGCCCGTACCCATTAGATCAAACCTTTGTTTCGTGGTCTTTAAAAGGATTATTGGCACCTTAGTTACAGTATATGCTCACACGATCTAAGAGTACATTCCATAGCTTAAGCATACCCTTGTTAACATGTATTTCCCCCCGAAAGTTGAAAACCGAAAACGTTAAGAGAAAAGGGGGACATGAACTCACAGTTTTGCGTCCGTTTAAAGTGCGTACTCAAATTCGGTTTCCTTGGTTCGTTTTGAAATCTACAAACGTGTTAGGTTTTGTTAGACACTTCGGTCTATTAACGGTTCTTAGTCTTAAACACTTATTAAGACTTGTTTTGGATTTGTTTTTGTTTTGAGTTTCACTTTTAGTGTAGGATGTCTTTATATAATTTCTCATAATTATATAAAATTCAAGTTTAATATATTAGTTAAAATATTATATTTTAACTTATATTATTTGCATGCATTGCATGTATATCATTAAAGGGTTTCGTTAAAAATAATATATTTTTAACTCGTTTTGATATATTGTTTCCATATACGTGTGTTTGTAGTTTTCATAACCAAAAATACCGTTTGTTGAGTATTATACACTTGTCATTATTCCCAAGTATAGGTATACTTGTATTATGAGTATGTTGAGTATTTCACTTTGTATTCTCATATTTATGTACAATACTTGTATAAGGGTATTTTTACCAAGTGTTGGTAGTATATATTGGCATGTATTTGTATGTGTAGGAATACGTATATTATTGTATTTATTAAGTATTTCATACTTAATATATATTTAATTTTTCCGGAATATTATTCTTACACAATTATAACCATAATTCTTGCATTCTTAAAATATATATATTTTAAGATATGTTTATAGAAAATATCTATATTTTTTACTTGGTAAATGTAAATGTTCACACATGTCTTAAAAATAATTTATTTTTAAGATCAACATTAGAAATATATATATTTTTAGTTTCCACCAAAATAATATATTTTTAAGTTGTTTATGAAAATAAATATTCTCATATACTTCAAAAATAATATATTTTCATGTTTGACAAACTATGGTATATTTTCATAATACTTGTAAAAATACATACTTTGTCACTTGTTCGGTTTTGAAAATACCGTTTACCAAGCTTTGTTATATTACAAATTTTAATTCCGTAATATTTATATAATTTGTCTGATAAGTCCATTTGTCCAAATGTCCAATATTTGTGTACAAGACATATATTTGTATTATTGTAATTCCTGAAAATTTTAAATTACAATTTTTGGTATTTGTGTGGTATATTATTTTAAGTCCCTAAATTTTAATATAACTAATACAAATAAGATACACATAGCTCATAGTTTATGTGATCCCTAAATATATATTTTCCTAAATATATATTTATAATCATTTTTATTTTTGAAAACCAACCTCCGTTACTTGTATTTTTATACCCAAAATTATGGGAATTTTTATATCTAAAACCATTAATCAAGATTACTTGTAAGAACTTGTTAAACATATTTTTCTAAGTGTTTAAATTTTATAAAAATTTCTCCATAGTTTCCTTTGAAAATTGGAGGTTTCCATGCTTTCGAGCATATCATTTTCTTTTCAAAATCATTAACAAATCATCCACCACAATTTACAAACCTAACATATGCATAAAAATGCATTTTTCATGAAGTTACAAACTTGAAAGTTTGTTAAAAATTTGTAGTCTTTTAACTATGTATTAAACATCTTCTTTGAACTTCAAAAACATGGTTTATTTCTCAATATGAACCATTTTGTTAAAATTCCTCCTTTACCACTTGTCATCCATTCTAAAAAATTCATTTAATTCAACTTTTCATGTTTTAAATACTTCAACAAGTTCAATTTTATATAGGTAACAAGTCCATTTATTTTCAAGTAACAAGGACCATGCTTACATGTAGTAATTTCTATCCTTTGAAACTTTAATCTTTCAAATCTTTCATTTTTCAAGAACTACACTTTGTAAGAATGAATTTCTATTCTTATGCATGCTTATTTTTCAAGTTCATTCTTCACATAATACATGTTCAACATAGATCTTTCAAGATCCTTGCACATACTTGTTAGATCATGTGTTTAATCATCATCTAACAAGTCTTTATGTTGTATTCATCATCATACACACAAACAATCAACTAACAACTTCATAACATAACAAAAACAACTTGTTTTCTTATGATTTTTAGTTTGGTTCATGTGTTTATCATCTTTGTTTTGTAAGATCCTTTATATTTTGAGTTACACATAAGTTATAACTACTAAAACAAGATTAAAAATGGGTTCATAAGGCACTTACTACTAGCACAAGGCTAGGGTAGAAACTAGATGATGAAGATGAAAGAAATGGCACAAAGATGGTGGATAATAGCTCCTATGGGTGGTCATTGTGTTCCTTTTGCTTGACACCTTCTTAATTCACCTTGAGACACCTTGTGTTAACCTTGGATTAGCTAGAGATTGAATGAAATTGAGGATGGGGGTGGGGGGGTGCTTGCGGCCAAGAGTAAAGAGGGAGATATGAGAGTTGTGGTGTGTGTTGGTGAATGTTGCAAATGAGGGGTTTAGGAGTAGATAAGGAGTATTGTCTAGTGTGTCATAATTTCACCCCAACTAATTAACCTTTGGACAACCATTAAGCATCTTTGATTAACTATGAAGATTAGTCAACAAGTTAAGGTGGGGTGGGGTCCCATGGGGACGGTTACAAGGGGGTGTGTTGGTTTGTTAAATTTTGGTTAAGTGTTATAAGAATGGTAATATGTATGGTTGGTTAGGATTATTAGATGTTTAGATGTTCTTGATACATAACATGGTGTTTAAGACCATAAATAGCTTCATGTCATAAAAATATTGCTAACTAGTTCACATGATGCTTCTAGATGTGTTCAGGTGTTCATTTAGTTATTAGATCGCTTTGATTTTTTGTAACTTAATTGGTGTGATATGTTATTATGTCATGATAATGTTTCCAACACTTTTTAAGTTATTCTAAACATTCTGGTGTTATTTCTGATTATTACATAACCTATAAAATGTTGAATTTTGCTGAATTATGTTGTTTTGGCTAGTTTTGGCCAGTTTCGGGCAGTTTTTAGTGTTCGTATGTCTCTCGGAAAGCAGTAATCATAATCCCTTACTTTCTCACATGAGGATTAGGATAACATTGGCTTTGAGACTCTATCTGCGTCCCAAACATGTTGTTTGTCTGAGTACTGAACTCCTGTTAGCACTACTAGTTTATCTGATAAGTATGCTAGTTAGTTCTGTGCATTGTCTAAATTGTTTTAACTCGCGACCAATAAAAATAAGTATCATGCATCATGAAATGTTTTTGTGAGTTCTTTAAATGTATGCCATGAAATCATGCGAATCAGACGTTCAAAATACACAACCATATAATATTAAACACTGTTCACATTGTACGAAAATTACACGAAAAGTGTCAGTTGTCACATATTCAAAGGTTCAAGACACAAAAACTTCAAGAAGAAAGAGACTGATGACAGTGAAATTTTGGATGAGAAATTGGATTAGCATTTTTAATTTTTTTTTTTCATTTTTTATTTTTTTAATTTTTGGGGGATCATTTTCTGTTGTTTGTTATCTAATTCTCCATTGATAAAATATATTATTTCTGTAAAAAATATGTTTAGAAAACGACAAAATACTACAAACATCAAACGCCTAATAGTATGAAAATTGTGAGAACGGATCGAGGCCAAACACGTTGTTGCTATATAAAACGCCAAAAATACCAAAACTTATAATAAAATTAACTAAATGCCATTAAAACAATGTATAAAACAATGTGTCATCTCTATCTACAGCCATTAAATACAAAACGTCAAACTCTGAAAAGATGGGACGTGTTACAGCCTTAACAGATGAAACTGAAAAAAACAGTAACTACAAACAGTAATGAAAACGAGGGAAACTTTATTACTAACATTTATTATATTAAAAGTCACGCCATCATAATTGAATTTATTTAGCTTTTCAAAACGCCATAATTACCTGTCACATTATAGGCCTGCATCCTACATGACACGACAAATGATACACAAAATACACATCAAAAAAATAACTAATGTTTTTAGCGCCAAAAACATATATCTACCTGGCGCCAAAAAAAAGCTCATTATATAAGTTGAACAGTAAACAAATCTTAACACTCCACGCATTCACTAAACACGCCACACATTGTCTAAAACGCCATACAACTTAAAAAAATGGCTCATGTTATTGCATGGAGGTTTAAGAGGTCAGAGAGACGTTTCGTCCTAAAGTTCTCTGACAGGAGAAGGGTGAAAGTCAAGACAATCAAGGCCATACTTAGTATGGAGGAAGCCGTTCAGATGGATATTCTGGCCCTTGGGATTCCAGTGGCCTACGATTGTGAAAGGACTCGAACGGTAATAAGAAGATTAAAGAGAATTTCCAGCAGATGATGATGATGTTGACGATACTGATTTACCAAAAATTACCAGTTGGAGTTTGGATGAACAATCAAGAACGGTGAACGTGAGTTATCAACACGGGGTGGATTATTATTTAACAATGGATGAAATGCTGAACATAGATAGACTACAACTTCTTGAACAACTCTGTGATTTAGCACCTTCGAACGATGCAAGATCCAGCATTGTGAGAATATTAGTATAGGATGCAACAAAGACGAAACGAGATTATGGCGTTATACGCCAATGCATAAGATGATGATGAGTCTGATGAGAGTGATGAACAAAGCGATGGTTACATCTTTGATGTAATACCATCCACAGAAAACTATTAGTTTTTGTTTAATTTCTTCTTAGTTGTATTCTTTTGAATTATAATGAATTTAAAAATGCCATGAACGCCAAGAAATTTACCTTTATAACATATATGGGGTTTATTGAACTGTTGAAATCTACAAAAATGCCAAATGAATTTGGGAACGCCATGGACGAAAAGAAGTTAGAATTACTAATTGATTTTAATGAATTTGGAGAGCCATAAACGCCAAAATATTTACTATGTAATAAAGAAACGATTAATTCATCGAGGCAGATCTAAAAAAACAATAAAACGTTAGGTAGTTATTGAATCTAACTAAACGTCAAAAAAACCCTACACGCCAAAAAAATGAAGCGGTGTTGTGAGACGCATTGAAAAAAAGAATATAAAAGGACAAAAAAGCTCATCCGCCCTTCATTATATCGCGTGCCACGTGTAGAGCTATGATCCGTTCTCACGGTTATCACATTTTTAGGCGTTTTCTCCTGATCCCGTGTCTGTTTGGTTAATCATAATGTTTCACGACTTGGTAAAATTGTAATTAACGTATTGCATTTACTTATTATTATATACATGTACCCTAGTGTATTTGTGCAAACTAATGAGGGTTTGAATCCTTAAAAATGCAAAATTAGATGGTATTTATGTTGTTAAAATTTAGTTAGTATTGAATAGCAATTGTGTGAAAAGTTAATTAATTATTTATTATTATAATTTTCATTTTCCCCCATTATGATATATAATATAAGTTTTTATAGTTTTTGATCAAAATAAAATACAACTTAATTTTTTTTCACACAACTTTATTTTTTGGGTTATATCAGACAACTTTTATCTAATGAAATCATTGTAATAAACTTTTTCTTTGTATCGTAAACTATACTAAGAATCAGTATTGTAATGAACTGAGTTGTGTTCAAAATAATTTTTTTTGTCATAAACTATACCTATTTCCAATACCATAACGATAATGAAACCAACCAAACAACATTAATACCGGTTTCGAATTATCAAATCTGCGTCGGGATTCATAAAAGGTTTTCAATCAATACAATACATGTTTTCTATTAATATTGTTTTGTAAAATTTTGAATATATTATTACCACGCACTTATTATTATCTACATTTCAATATAATTTTATTTAAGCAAAACCGCAGCAACGCTCGTAAGGCCAGGGGGTGTGGCTTAACGCCACCCCGCCAACAAGGCAAACAAAGTGCCCCAGGGGCACCAACCTCCACACCGAGCAAATGAAATGGGGGGCGCCATCCTTTTTCCGCCATGCTGCTAACGAGCAAAAAATGGGGTGCAGGTGGGGTCCATCTTTTTTCAACCAATAAAATCTTTTTTTTTTAATTTTGCTTAATAGAGGGGTTTTATACCATACACTGCAAGTTAAAGGAATGAGCTTTAACCCTCCCCCCCCCCCCCCCCCCCCCCCCCCCCCCCCCCCCCCCCCCCATGACGTGGCGTAAGAAAGCTCTTAAGGGCTTTATATACAACACCCTCCGGCCTAAGTAATATTAGTTGTATACATCATAACAAAACTAGTAATAATTTAAATTTATTATGTAAATACGGGTGGAGGGGGAAAGAATGTTTAAGAATACAAGAATGGAGAAGGAAACTTAAACTTAGAAAAGGAGAAAAGCACAAAAAGATAGGTTTGATGAAAAGTAAAAGAAACCCACCAGGCCACCAACATACACAGGGACCCCACTTGCATTCACATGGCAAAAGTTGGACCCACCCTGTCTCCATCACCTTAATTCCTAGACCAATCTCATCACACCTTTTACCTTCATTATTCAATATTTTTTGGTGGGTTAAATCTTACGAAATAACATGTTTTTTTAATAGCAAACGAATCCATGACCTACTGACGAAATTTATCACATTGGGATACATTCGTCTTCGAACCAAGGAAAACCCTCACCTATGGCCGAAACCCGTGAACATTCGCTCGAATGCACGACCCAGGTGCCGCAGAAAATAATGAGGAGGGCAAGAATCGAACCTGAGTCCCTTAGAATACCAAGTCTTTCACTTACCATTCCACCACCACCTCATTGAGACGAAATAACATGTTATAACAATATTTATTCTTATGTCATGTTAGGTTTAAAACCCAATTGTTTTCTAGTTAATTCGCATACTAAATCATCTAGAAGGATTTTAAATATATTAAATGATCGGTGTGTAGATCACAGAAAACCAATCAAAAGATCTAACTGATGATCAATTTAAATGGTCTTGCTGTTTCAAACATGATCAGACTCTTTTATATTACTACTATATTTATTAACAAATCATACAATCAATTTGAAGTAACATTTTTTTATAACTTATTATGTTATAATATTTACATTTTAAGTTTTATATTTTTTTAATCATATATAGACCCCTTGTAGTCATGCATATAACTTTAATAATTTATTAGGATTGAAAAAAAAGATCTGAATGCATATAGTTTCCAGTAACACCCTCGGCTCGATAGTAGTTTTGTATTAAGCCTTGGACATGAGGCACACTACACTCTACAATCAGACAAAGGCCAATTTTTGCATGCACTCCCTTGTCTTTCGGCTATCAGCACCACCACATGATGCATGATTAGTCGTCCGCTGCTTTTTACGTTGTTTTCATGAAATTACTAAAATAATATTAAATTAGTACAGTTTCATTTTTGCTCACTGACGACCCACACATATATACATTATAGGCGTATATTTAAAGTTACATGTCTTTATCTTAATTTACGTTTACTAACCCTAATGAACTTTGTCATTAATACCATGCAACTCTCAAACTGGATTTTATGCCTAGTTTTATAATCATTTTACCAATTGTTCAAAACAATATTAGTGTTTAATATGTAATATACTACACATACGAATAAAAGTGTGTCAATTTGAAAGGATCTTCTGATCTTCATGTGATCTAACCATCCCTTGATATGACGCAGACAAAAACTATAAAATATTTTAAGACCCGTTTCTTATAATAACATAAACAACATAAGATATGATCTCATTCTTTTTCCTCAAAATTATAAGTAATGTATTGTCGGTGTTGTTTTGTGTGAGAAAGAGAACGTTCTTGAATCGTTATAAAGAAGCTTCTTAAACCGTTAAGAACGCCGCCAAACATAGGGAGGAGGTCCCACCGTCTAAAAAATCGTTATTCGTTAAAGATAAGGATCTAGTGGAACAGAAACATAGGAATCTGTCAGAATGGCACAAATTACAAGAAAGAGCAACTTCCAAGTATAGCATAATTGGACAGAGACATAAATACGTCTTTCTCCAAACAATTATTTTTGGCTCATTCTATACGCACCCCTCATAATTACTAATTACACCCCCTCCCCTATAAAACATCATATCAATTAATAATTTTGTTTTGTTTTTCGTCTATTTTGTCTTTTAGTTAATAATAACTTTTGTTAAGTTTTTAGTTTTTTTGTCTTTTAGTTGTCTTTTTTAATCTTTTATTTATTTAGTGATTAGTTATATATTATTATTATTATTATTATTATTATTATTATTATTATTATAACTAATTATTATAACTAATTATTTATCCAATTACATTTATAGTAGTAATAGAAACTATAAAAAAATAAGTGCATTCTTACAAAATTATATTATTAAACATTTTACATACCGAGCTTTAATCTACAACATAATATGTAGCAGGTTGTGCTATCCAAGAATTATACATATTTTGACGTGATTCAAATATATTCTCCCAACCAGCTGCATCATTTTCTCTCATTAATTTCCATAGGTTGTTTGTGCTGGCAATTGGATACTCTCATTGCAATTCTACCATTATAAAATGGTTACCATTCACGTGTGCAATTGTAATTTTTTTTTTCTGGGAACTCGTGAGAGTCTCTCCAAAGCGAAAAACAAGTAGAACTGTTTCTTTTTTCTTGAGATAAAAAATGAACGATCACATTAAACTTGTTCGCAATCAAGAATCCTGCCTCTGGCATAATCATCCAGTGTTTTTCAGGTGCAACCCCCGATCCTGACCAAGCCAAGGACGTGAACACATCTTTGAATGAGCCTAAGAAAGCCTTAGTGTACTTATTTCTAAACTCGAGTAGCTCTTCCATTAGTGATCTCCGGATAAATAACCATTCATCTTCACCGTACCCTAGAGCAGAAGCTGTCGCCCGAAACCCACAATTTCCATCACCTAACACGTTATGTATGCGTGTAACATACGCATGGAAGATTTTTGGAATTAGATGAAACTCGACGTCACAAGTAATATCCTTGGATTGGTTAATGCTTTTAACTTTTGTAATAAACTTTTCTTTCCAGGCTTGGATCGATTATCGAAGGCTTGTTTAAAACTTTCCAACTCGACGTCACAAGTAATATCCTCACAATATACTGCTTACTTGGAGAAACGTGCCACCTACAAAGTAATCGGGTAGCATTCGGAAAAACTTTCTCGCATGCATTCATCAGAGCTAACTCCCTTTATCATTTAAAAGAGACATTAGCACCTCCATCAAAGATTTCCCTTTATGATCCGTTGCTCGAATTTTATCACGTGCGTTATATATGTTTTTAATTGTAGCGACATTATTTTCATCACGCTCCTTCATAACACCTAAAATATCTTTTGGGAACACATCCTTCCCCGTCAACTCTGCCACCAATTGGTATTCATTAGGTGTCAATCGTTTGAGGATTGAGTGTCCCTCCATATATTCTCCGGGTGGATGATTATGTTCACCAGGTTTTACTTTTAATGTCCAAGAACCATTCTTTTTTGAAAATTTCCCTACCATTTCAAACGGGCAATTTATCTTTCTAGTGCCGGTCTCTCTACTTGAATCTTTAACTGATTTATACACACCACCACGATCACACATAAGTACAACTTTTGACACGTAGCCATTTTTAGCTTTCGATCTTTTAGTCACAATAGCGTAA
Organism: Helianthus tuberosus; assembly: GCA_030545235.1. Taxonomy (NCBI): domain Eukaryota; kingdom Viridiplantae; phylum Streptophyta; class Magnoliopsida; order Asterales; family Asteraceae; genus Helianthus; species Helianthus tuberosus. The sequence goes on along the minus strand of CM060420.1, from coordinate 19,426,086 downwards.
CCAAGACTACGTCCGGTGTTTCTAACCCATTCCATCAACTCTTCACGAGACTTGAACACCTAAAAGTGAACTAATATTAGTTACAAAATATTAGGTGAACAAGCTTGAGTAGTTACAAAATATATATTATCCAAACAAACTCATTTAAACTAAAACAAGACCCTTAACCTAGCTAGATTATATAACTAAGTTGAAACTTGAAACATGGGAATTAAAAACTATACCTGATCTGTTGAAAATCCAGACATCTCTTTAACTTTTCTGAATGCTATGATGAAGCATAAATAGATCACTCTTTGAACAAGTAAATTTATGCAGCTCTTTGAATAGCACCGATAGTATGAGAATTACTTGCAGCAATAATATCACCTAAAGAAAACAAATTATGAAGCGAATGCACTGAAGTGAAAACACTAATATCACCGATAGTATGAGAATTACTTGCAGCAATAATAGCACCAATAATATGAACCATCATCTTCATTATTATACTTGCTACGAAACATAGCACCAATAATATGAGCCATCATATTATTTTTTATTATAGTTGCAACACCAATAATATGAGCCATCTTCTTTTTACCTGAAAAGGTAACAAATCTTTCAAGAGCTCTTAGAATTACACTTGCTACGAAACATAGATAAAAAAAAATTGTGGGACATGAAACATGGTACACGAAACATAGATAAAAAAAAATACACTTGGACCACTCCCATTGGCCAGTCAAACATGTCATACTCAAACCTTTGTAACCTTCAGCGTTTTATTTAAAACGCCAACAACATTTTCTTAAAAAAAAAAAACGCCTAAACACGTCTAGTGTAATGGGGTGGGGGGGGGGGGGGGTTTACGATGTTTTTTTTTTCAATTTTAATAATAATAATAATAATAATAATAATAATAATAATAATAATTCATTACTAATAGTAAATAATAATAATAATAACAAAAAGACAATAAAATATAATAAAAAAAGACAACAAAAAGACAAAAAAGACTAAAAACAAAAAGCAAATGATTGATGGATGTGTTGTTTTTATAGGGGGGTGTAATTAGTAAATAGAGGGGGTGCGTATAGTATCACCCTTATTTTTTTTAAATTAACTTCGTTAATCAAACACCTCCGGCCCAAAAGGGTAAAAGGCCATTACAAAACACGCCTTTGACTCAATTGGGTAAAGTACCATACAATTACAACATATACAAACGATGGTTACACCAATTCACCCAACGAATGGATCTAAAAGAAGATCTATTCTACAACCAAACATAACTTCTTGATTTGACTTCCTCCATAATGTCTCGATACGTAACTCTCTTGTTTTGGAAAGTCATCTCATTCCTACCTTGTTGATCAGTTCTATTAAAACATAATAGAAAACATGTAAATAATACTTGTTACAGCAAATAGACCAGCAGATAGTTCAGATATAGATGCAGCCATGGAGTTCGACATGCTAGTCAGCGTGATCTTGTTCCCGTTTAGAGTGTATGTTCTTGCTGGTAATACCGAGTTCTTTAGGGTTGAAGAACTCGTGAATGGAGAGAGAGGAGGACGACGAATTTGATGCTATTGTTATGAGAGTTTAACCCTAAACCCTCTCTAGTAATCCCCTTAAATACACACAAGGAGAAACCTAATTAGAAAATAAGGGTAAATCGGTCCATGAATAATTGCCAACTAACATATTATAGGCAGAGGCGAAGCTTGAAAAAAAATGTTCGGGGGGTCGGAAGGTAACAGACCTAAAAAAAATTTCTAGCGCTTAGTTTCGAGGTGTATGTTCGGGTCGGACATCGGTGGTTCGATTCGAGTCGGGTCGGGTCAAAAATTAATACCAAATAAAAAACGTTCTCAACATTAAAACGTAAACAGTGTTTAACAAACAAACGAACAAAGACACCAAAACATTAAAAATGAGAGAGGAAGGTGGGTACTCAGTTCATTATTCGCTTCATTAACCGGTTCGCTTGTTGAAACTTTTTGACGTTTAATCTCATTGTTTCCATCAACAATTCCCTCTACTTGTTCTTCATTCTTTCTTTTGAAAAAAGAAGTTATCAATTTATTCTTCCTGTTATGGGTCATTTTCTAAGCATATATATCTTGACCAATATCCTGCTTTTTATTGTTTATTTGTGACCAGGATGCTGGACGAGGATATTGCTAACATCTTGGGCGATATCCTGAGGTTGATCGAATTAATCACGTGCAGGTTAAAGACTGGGACTTGCCAACGGTCAAATGGACTTCATCTCCTCAAGACTCGGATGTATTTGTTATGGGAGAGACGTTGAACCCGAAAGACTAGGTCTACAACGTTCGAGTGAGGAATATTCGCTGGATCCCGGTTATTTAGGATAGTTTGTTACATTTGTTTTACTATAAATAGATGGGGGCGGATCAGATTAAGGCACAACGAAACTTTCACACACTCTCGAACACTTTTGCTCTCTAGCTTTCAGCAGTCACAACACACAAACACTTGTAATCGAATTACATTGTAACACCTAGTTGATCCGCACCACATCCTGCACTGTATCCTGATATTTGAAGCAATAGAAGAACAAGGCAGCTGCGATTGTCAGCTCCCGAGGTTTTGTGCCGGCGATCTAGATTGATCAAGGGCTTTCCTCGTACATCTCGTGTCCACCTTTACTTTTTTGCTCATTGTTTGATCATAGATACAGCTCTATATCTTGAGCCGTATCCTGAAACTGTTTTTATAACTAACTTGGTTAATATATTTTCCACTACCTCACTTAACTAATTTGATCACTAAATTGCTTCGGTAATTTTTGACCAAAACAATTTGGCGCCCACCGTGGGGCAAGTGGTGCTACTTTTACTAAAAATCTTTGTGAAATCATTAATCGGTTTTCTGTTTTCGAAACTTTTTGCCACATTGTTTAGAATGGCCTCAAGATCAAACATGAGCTCCTCCACTATGTCTGCTACAACTTCTGCTACTACCGGTTCGGTGCTTCCACCACCTCCTCCAAGGATGCCATTTTCTTCACAACCCCAAGATGTTATCCCTACTCGGAGTGTTCAGGGATCTGCTCCCGTTTTAGCCTCTAATGATGAAATTCTAACTTTATTTGGAAGTGTGCAGGAACAAATGAGGCAGCAACAGGAAACTAACCAAATGCTGTTAAGAGAAATACAACTCTTAAAAGCTAGCTCGAGTAGACCTGCTGAAGAAACTGTCACTCCTATACAGCCCAGGGCTTTGAACTTCAGTTCCGCAGTTTACACTGAGGATAACTGGGGGAATATCATCCCAAGCCATTCTCAGAATCATACCGCTGAGATACCCTCCTCGGTCAGGATGTCGACTGTGAGGAGTTCAGGATATGGCCAAAATCCTCAGACCGGTAATGTGTCAAATAATAATATTCTTGCTACTAACAACAATGGGTCTTTGTAGGATGCAGGTATGACATCAACATTTACCAGGGAGCTCCAGAAATTGAAGGACATGATATCCAGTGTACCTAGAGTGGTCCAGCCAATTCCGGAAGTATCCCAAGACAGCCACAGGATATCCCGCTTTGCGTATCCCATCTGTGATGCTGAAATCCCAAAAAGATTTCAGACTCCCAACATGAAACTGTATGACGGGACTACGGATCCTGAAGAGCATATTGCCCAGTATAGGGAACGGATGGAAATCAATCCTATCCCTCCAGATCTCAAGGAGGCATGCTTATGCAAGGGATTCGGTTCTACCTTGACAGGATCAGCCTTAAAATGGCTGTTAAACGTCCCTCCTCACTCAATTACTTCGTTTGCTCATTTGGTTAATTTATTTAACAGTCAATTTTCTTGTAGTCGGAGTTTTGAGAAACTAACCAGTGACCTTTACAGGATAACTCAAGGATCTCAGGAATCCTTGAGGGATTATGTGAACAAGTTCAGTCGAGAATCCTTGGATATCTGTAACACCCCGAAAATGGGTTTGGTAATCAAACCCCGTTAATAATAAAAGACGGGTAAAGCACCGTTAGTGGTAAAATTTACCCGGTAAATATTAGGATTTAAATAATTAATCCTAGTAATAAATAAAAAGTGAATAAAAGCTTTTAAGAAATAACAGCTTAGAAAGCCCGAGTTAACGGGACTTAGAAATACTACAGGTTATAACTCCCTGAACCCACCAAGTTAACTAGGAATAATTAACCTAGTTAGTTAATTATTTGAAAACAATAAAGAAAGGAAGGAAACTTGAAATAGTTAACCATTTTATAAACTTTGGAACTTGAGGGGCTAAAAAGAGGCAAACATGAAAATGTTTTAAGATAAATGAAATAAATTGTGTGTGTTTTAGGTCGATCAACATCAGGAGCAAAAAGGGGGTTCCCTTCCAAGAACCCTAATTCACGAAAATTGGCCAAAATCAAAGGGAAATCGAGCCGGAAATTTGGGGCTTTTAATAAAATCGTGATCACCAAGCTTAGGGGATCACAAGGAATGTTGAATTTTGATGTTTAGTAATATTTCGAAATTATGATGAACTTGCATGAACGAAATTCTTGCATGGATGTTCAATGTTATAGTGATATTAGTGTGGGTACAAGTCAAGAAACAAACCCTAGTAGAAATCTTGATGAATTGTTGTCAAACTAGGGATTTGATAATTACCCTATTATGAGCTAAGTGGGTTTTGGTTGAATTGATGAAATTGATGTTCTAATGGTGTTTATAAACATCATACTAATTCATATGAATGAACTACTTGAACAAATTAGAGATTTTGTTAAGAGTTCATAAGTAACTAGAAGTGGGTTTTGTTAGAAATGATGAAATCATGAAGAACTTGAAGTAATATCACTTGTATGTGATTAACAAGTAAACTAGGAAGTGGGTTTTTATGTAATAGTAAAGATGATGATAAGTTTATGTTTAAAATCATCATATTGGATAATAGAAACAAGGCACTCAAACAAATTAAGTGATTTGGGAACTTGTTCATACATGATTGAAATGGGTTTGAATGTTATGATGAAATTTGGTAGCCATGTTCATGTAACTAAGTGTATAAGATCATGTTAGCTACTAATTGATAGATAGAACTTGAATGTGCATTTATATGCTAAGGGGCGTTTGACTTTTAGTAGTCAAACCGACCATTAATAAAATCGAATGGTATTTGTGATAGAAAATATGTAAGATGGAATAGTCATAATTAATGATGACTAATATAACCGTCTTACGAATTATGATGATAGTTTGACGCTTGACAAGCTAGGTGGAGGCTTGGAAAGGAAGCGGGTCAAACGAAGCAAGAATGGTGGAAAAGCATAATTCGGATGCAAGGTAAGTATAGCTTACACTAGTCTTATATTTGTTAGAATGTTCTCTTATCGTATTAGTTACGAATAAGATAAATATAGAATTGAGGTTTGATGTTCCGACGTGTAAACATACGGAACAAGGTAGTCGAGCGTGACAAGAAATCATGTTGATGGTTTAAAAGGAATTAAACGGTAAGTTGGTCATGCGTTGACCATAACTATTTGTTTTGAAAGACACTGTAAGGCGTAAGCCATGATAGGCTAAAAAGCGTTAAGAAAACGATTAATAAGTGAAATGACCACACGGTGTAAACCAACGCGAGTCATATAGATGAGATGATAATAAATATCATCTCGCCAACATAATCGGTCACTTAGACCAAATGGGTCAAAAGGTGAAAATATCACCCTTTGACAATAACGACTAATGATTATTGTCGAGCTATATTATTTCAGGTATAAATGTCAAATGGGTATTAGCAATACTATGAACTAGTGGTTATAAAAGCAAGGTATTAAAAACGGGTCAATATATTGATCTGCGCCAGGTATGTGAAATAGGGTAACACTCATTTAGAACATGTGGTTCAAGAGTGTTAAAAGAGGTCAAAATGGACGTTTGGTTACTTGATAAGTAAACCAAATGTTTTAAGTAATGGACATTACATTTGGAAAGCTTAATGACTTTTCAAACAAAATCATAGGTTAAAAGAGGGATTTTGGGTCAAATATGCTTTCTAAAGTCCTTCATTGTTAATAAGAGACTAAATGGACCAAAACGCCCTTGGAGGCTAAATTGAGCAAACAACCTTTAAAAGTTGTTTGGAAATAATCTTTACGATTTAATAAATACTTAGGACAAGTATAGAAGTTGAAAGATGTATTACGTTAGTCAAACGGCTCTATTTGGGTCTTTGCCGTAGAATAAAGAGTTAAGGGGTAAAACCGGGTTTGCATAGATTACCTTAGTAAAATCACCATAAATATAGTTGTGGTGGAAGTTCATTTGACAAATATTGCGAAAATAGGATGCTAGAAACAAATAATTATGAATTATGCGGAAAAGGGTTTAAATACCCTTAACGGGTCAAAATAAGCATTTTAGTACAAACGGGTTTAAGAATATACATAAACTCGTGAATTGAACCTAATATGATAGACAACATTGAAATTATAAGATTCATGTGTTATAGGAATCAAACAAATACGTTTGTTTGATAAAATCGCGAATGGGTCAAAACTTGGTAAAAAAAAGGGGAAATAAGCCGAAGACTTAAAAGTCTTAAATCTTGTTAAGCCGGACGTCGGATTTTAACTCCATATGATGGAGAATCAAATTACAAACATGTAGGAAGAAACGGTAGGTCAAACGGATAAGCGGTTTGAAAGATACGAAAGATTTCGTATCAATAAACGGCAAAATAGAAGGGTTGAAATGCAGGTGCCACCGTAAATTACGGTGCCACCGTAATTTACGGTGGAGCTTAAAATGTTACGGTGGTGACATACTGATTTACGGTGGAAGGCTAAACTCCCAGGGGTTACCGTAAATTACGGTCCCACCGTAATTTACGGTGGACCCAGAAACAAAAATATATTTTTATTTAGTTTAAGTTCCCGGATTCGTTTAGATGCGTTTTAAATCCTATATGACTAAAGCATTTCATGTTTTTATGAAATGTAGGTACTTAATGGATGCCGGAACAAGATCAAGCTCAACGAAGAACCGAACACGATAATGATACACGCTTCCGCACTTTGCCACGTTGTAGATTTTAAACAACAAATTCGATCACGTTATGTAAAATAACTTATGAATTGTAAAAGCTTTAATAAACCCGTATTTTTATAGCATGTGTAGTCTTAGCTACACATCTAAGTGTTGGTAAATTCATACAAAATTGTTAATCAGAACTAGGGTATTACAAGTTGGTATCAGAGCTTTGGTTTAAGAGATCCGAGTATGGTGGGGAGGAACCATGCTTGGACTTAAACCTTATGCTCTTGACAAAGAATAGTGTTCGGTTCGAGGCTTGATCGCAAATCCGGTAAGTACAAGTACGTTAATAGTTAGTATGCTAAAGTGTTGTAAACAACACATAGAACTATCGTGTGGTATATGTTACCCCAATTTAAATGATTGATATGGTTGACGAAAATACGCGTGTTGACGCGTATAGTAGAAAAAAAAGCCTTGTATTATAATACGGGCGATTATTGAAGTTGACATTACTAACTCTTGTGAATGTTTTAATTGAAGGACACTCGCGTCTGAAGATGACGGGAGTTGAACGAATTATGGATATGATGATGGAACGGTACGAGGTATGACAGGAAGAGCATACTCATCAAGGACCAAAATCGCGTAACGGTCGCGAACAAGGTTAATAGCAAGGAACGCCCGTAGGGGCAAACATTACAAGGTGCACGTTTTAAATAATCGCACAATTAGCAATATGCAACAAACACGTAGAGAATGATCGTTGCATGGGTAAATTAGAAACTTGGAAAGCCTGAACAGAAATACATATCCAGGATATAATTTCCAAGAAAACTGAATAAAGGCGTTACTTACATAGGTCGTGATGTGAAAACTATAAAAAGGTCGTGTACGTCATGTGTTAAATCGCTTACTCTGGCCAAGTAAGTAGTGGCATATGATACCACGAGTTTCTTATAGCGGACACATTTACATCCGATGTAGTAAGGGCGGAGTAAATGGGACTAATTAAAAAGTACCCAAATGAATCAGATAAGCAAAATATTTGATAATTATGTAAACGCACAACCGAGTGACTGAAGCGCATTACATCAGGATAATGAGCCCGAGCGAAGGGACAAAGAAGCATGTAAAAGGATTTAGACAAGTATTGGGAGGGAGTGTACTTACACTCGAACCCATAAAACGCAAGCATGTAAAATGATTTAGACAAGTATTGGGAAGGAGTGTACTTACACTCGAACCCATAAAACGCAAGCATGTAAAATGATTTAGACAAGTATTGGGAGGGAGTGTACTTACACTCGAACCCATAAAACGCAAGCATGTAAAATGATTTAGACAAGTATTGGGAGGGAGTGTACTTACACTCGAACCCATAAAACGCAAGCATGTAAAATGATTTAGACAAGTATTGGGAGGGAGTGTACTTACACTCGAACCCATAAAACGCAAGCATGTAAAATGGTTTAGACAAGTATTGGGATGGAGTGTACTTACACTCGAACCCATAAAACGCAAGCAAGTAAAATGATTTAGACAAGCAATGGGAGGGAGTGTGCTTACACTCGAACCCAGAAAACGCAAACATGAAAAATGATTTAGACAAGCAATGGGAGGGAGTGTACTTGCACTCGAACCCGGAAAATGCAAATATGTCCCTTAACGGGTCATTTTTGTAAAACGTCGAACTTAAAGACAAAGTCAGAATATAAAAAATGAAGCGAGGTCTTAATGCGTACCGGGAGGATTGCAATAATAACGACTTTGGTAAAACACCCGGTTGATGGGTAAGAATTTAACACATGCGTAAACCGAGAAACGAGAACATGAATTTAAAGTCAAAAGACTCGGATTATGAGTTATGACTAAAAGACCATAAAAATTTCGTAAACAGAAATTCTGATAATTATATTCAACTATTTTGAGATTGAACAGGTTGAATAAAGTATAATGCTTGAAGGCGTAAGTAAGCGCAAGCCGGATAACGGTAAGCTTGAGACAAATGAATTTCAAACGTAAAAAGAGTGCTTTGACACCAAATATATATTTTAATAAGACACGAGTAAAAAGAGTGATCTACGGGATCAACATAACCTTTAGGGTTATAAACAAATGAGAGATATACGGACTAAAACGACCCACGGGTCATGATTAGAAAGAAGTTATAAGGACTTCGCTTTAAAGAGGTGAATGTCTAATCAAAAATAGCCCATAAGGCTAAGTGATAAAACCTACGGGTTAATAAGACAAAGCGAGGGAATAAATGGAGAATCCTCGCATAAAACAAAGACTGAAAAAGAATAAATTTTGGACTGTCAATATCCCGGTATGGATAATTGACAAAGGTTGAAGAGAAGACGCTAAACTAAAACTTCGGTTTTGGTAAGAAATAACGTTTCTAGAAAAATGAATTATGATGGAATTATAAACGGTAAACATGAAAGATATAAGTCTTGACACGGATAGGTGCAAGACGATATATCCGAAAAGTGATAATTCTGAAAATAGAAAGTTGATGTAAAAGTTGGCATGACGTGACATGATCACGGTCAAGAAGTGTAATGTGAAATATAATCACATTAGAGCCGAGTGATGAATGTTAAAGCCGAGCGATGAATATTGCTAAGTTAATTAAACTAGTGGAAATAACGAGATTACGTTATTTCAAGTCACATTATGTCATGTAAGCTAAGTAGATGATCAATAACCAAAAGGATATGACCATACTTTTATGGTAATACTAACAATCGGTTAAAGTATGAGGAATGCCTAATTGATTATCGAGAGCAAATGCATGGAGTTAAACTCGATAAATTATGTAAGAAAAGGTTTCGAGGACGAAACCTCTTTAAGGGGGGTAGACTTGTAACACCCCGAAAATGGGTTTGGTAATCAAACCCCGTTAATAATAAAAGACGGGTAAAGCACCGTTAGTGGTAAAATTTACCCGGTAAATATTAGGATTTAAATAATTAATCCTAGTAATAAATAAAAAGTGAATAAAAGCTTTTAAGAAATAAAAGCTTAGAAAGCCCGAGTTAACGGGACTTAGAAATACTACGGGTTATAACTCCCTGAACCCACCAAGTTAACTAGGAATAATTAACCTAGTTAGTTAATTATTTGAAAACAATAAAGAAAGGAAGGAAACTTGAAATAGTTAACCATTTTATAAACTTTGGAACTTGAGGGGCTAAAAAGAGGCAAACATGAAAATGTTTTAAGATAAATGAAATAAAAACCAAAACACACACTTTGTGTGTGTTTTAGGTCGATCAACATCAGGAGCAAAAAGGGGGTTCCCTTCCAAGAACCCTAATTCACGAAAATTGGCCAAAATCAAAGGGAAATCGAGCCGGAAATTTGGGGCTTTTAATAAAATCGTGATCACCAAGCTTAGGGGATCACAAGGTATGTTGAATTTTGATGTTTAGTAATATTTCGAAATTATGATGAACTTGCATGAACGAAATTCTTGCATGGATGTTCAATGTTATAGTGATATTAGTGTGGGTACAAGTCAAGAAACAAACCCTAGTAGAAATCTTGATGAATTGTTGTCAAACTAGGGATTTGATAATTACCCTATTATGAGCTAAGTGGGTTTTGGTTGAATTGATGAAATTGATGTTCTAATGGTGTTTATAAACATCATACTAATTCATATGAATGAACTACTTGAACAAATTAGAGATTTTGTTAAGAGTTCATAAGTAACTAGAAGTGGGTTTTGTTAGAAATGATGAAATCATGAAGAACTTGAAGTAATATCACTTGTATGTGATTAACAAGTAAACTAGGAAGTGGGTTTTTATGTAATAGTAAAGATGATGATAAGTTTATGTTTAAAATCATCATATTGGATAATAGAAACAAGGCACTCAAACAAATTAAGTGATTTGGGAACTTGTTCATACATGATTGAAATGGGTTTGAATGTTATGATGAAATTTGGTAGCCATGTTCATGTAACTAAGTGTATAAGATCATGTTAGCTACTAATTGATAGATAGAACTTGAATGTGCATTTATATGCTAAGGGGCGTTTGACTTTTAGTAGTCAAACCGACCATTAATAAAATCAAATGGTATTTGTGATAGAAAATATGTAAGATGGAATAGTCATAATTAATGATGACTAATATAACCGTCTTACGAATTATGATGATAGTTTGACGCTTGACAAGCTAGGTGGAGGCTTGGAAAGGAAGCGGGTCAAACGAAGCAAGAATGGTGGAAAAGCATAATTCGGATGCAAGGTAAGTATAGCTTACACTAGTCTTATATTTGTTAGAATGTTCTCTTATCGTATTAGTTACGAATAAGATAAATATAGAATTGAGGTTTGATGTTCCGACGTGTAAACATACGGAACAAGGTAGTCGAGCGTGACAAGAAATCATGTTGATGGTTTAAAAGGAATTAAACGGTAAGTTGGTCATGCGTTGACCATAACTATTTGTTTTGAAAGACACTGTAAGGCGTAAGCCATGATAGGCTAAAAAGCGTTAAGAAAACGATTAATAAGTGAAATGACCACACGGTGTAAACCAACGCGAGTCATATAGATGAGATGATAATAAATATCATCTCGCCAACATAATCGGTCACTTAGACCAAATGGGTCAAAAGGTGAAAATATCACCCTTTGACAATAACGACTAATGATTATTGTCGAGCTATATTATTTCAGGTATAAATGTCAAATGGGTATTAGCAATACTATGAACTAGTGGTTATAAAAGCAAGGTATTAAAAACGGGTCAATATATTGATCTGCGCCAGGTATGTGAAATAGGGTAACACTCATTTAGAACATGTGGTTCAAGAGTGTTAAAAGAGGTCAAAATGGACGTTTGGTTACTTGATAAGTAAACCAAATGTTTTAAGTAATGGACATTACATTTGGAAAGCTTAATGACTTTTCAAACAAAATCATAGGTTAAAAGAGGGATTTTGGGTCAAATATGCTTTCTAAAGTCCTTCATTGTTAATAAGAGACTAAATGGACCAAAACACCCTTGGAGGCTAAATTGAGCAAACAACCTTTAAAAGTTGTTTGGAAATAATCTTTACGATTTAATAAATACTTAGGACAAGTATAGAAGTTGAAAGATGTATTACGTTAGTCAAACGGCTCTATTTGGGTCTTTGCCGTAGAATAAAGAGTTAAGGGGTAAAACCGGGTTTGCATAGATTACCTTAGTAAAATCACCATAAATATAGTTGTGGTGGAAGTTCATTTGACAAATATTGCGAAAATAGGATGCTAGAAACAAATAATTATGAATTATGCGGAAAAGGGTTTAAATACCCTTAACGGGTCAAAATAAGCATTTTAGTACAAACGGGTTTAAGAATATACATAAACTCGTGAATTGAACCTAATATGATAGACAACATTGAAATTATAAGATTCATGTGTTATAGGAATCAAACAAATACGTTTGTTTGATAAAATCGCGAATGGGTCAAAACTTGGTAAAAAAAAGGGGAAATAAGCCGAAGACTTAAAAGTCTTAAATCTTGTTAAGCCGGACGTCGGATTTTAACTCCATATGATGGAGAATCAAATTACAAACATGTAGGAAGAAACGGTAGGTCAAACGGATAAGCGGTTTGAAAGATACGAAAGATTTCGTATCAATAAACGGCAAAATAGAAGGGTTGAAATGCAGGTGCCACCGTAAATTACGGTGCCACCGTAATTTACGGTGGAGCTTAAAATGTTACGGTGGTGACATACTGATTTACGGTGGAAGGCTAAACTCCCAGGGGTTACCGTAAATTACGGTCCCACCGTAATTTACGGTGGACCCAGAAACAAAAATATATTTTTATTTAGTTTAAGTTCCCGGATTCGTTTAGATGCGTTTTAAATCCTATATGACTAAAGCATTTCATGTTTTTATGAAATGTAGGTACTTAATGGATGCCGGAAGAAGATCAAGCTCAACGAAGAACCGAACACGATAATGATACACGCTTCCGCACTTTGCCACGTTGTAGATTTTAAACAACAAATTCGATCACGTTATGTAAAATAACTTATGAATTGTAAAAGCTTTAATAAACCCGTATTTTTATAGCATGTGTAGTCTTAGCTACACATCTAAGTGTTGGTAAATTCATACAAAATTGTTAATCAGAACTAGGGTATTACAAGTTGGTATCAGAGCTTTGGTTTAAGAGATCCGAGTATGGTGGGGAGGAACCATGCTTGGACTTAAACCTTATGCTCTTGACAAAGAATAGTGTTCGGTTCGAGGCTTGATCGCAAATCCGGTAAGTATAAGTACGTTAATAGTTAGTATGCTAAAGTGTTGTAAACAACACATAGAACTATCGTGTGGTATATGTTACCCCAATTTAAATGATTGATATGGTTGACGAAAATACGCGTGTTGACGCGTATAGTAGAAAAAAAAAGCCTTGTATTATAATACGGGCGATTATTGAAGTTGACATTACTAACTCTTGTGAATGTTTTAATTGAACGACACTCGCGTCTGAAGATGACGGGAGTTGAACGAATTATGGATATGATGATGGAACGGTACGAGGTATGACAGGAAGAGCATACTCATCAAGGACCAAAATCGCGTAACGGTCGCGAACAAGGTTAATAGCAAGGAACGCCCGTAGGGGCAAACATTACAAGGTGCACGTTTTAAATAATCGCACAATTAGCAATATGTAACAAACACGTAGAGAATGATCGTTGCATGGGTAAATTAGAAACTTGGAAAGCCTGAACAGAAATACATATCCAGGATATAATTTCCAAGAAAACTGAATAGAGGCGTTACTTACATAGGTCATGATGTGAAAACTATAAAAAGGTCGTGTACGTCATGTGTTAAATCGCTTACTCTGGCCAAGTAAGTAGTGGCATATGATACCACGAGTTTCTTATAGCGGACACATTTACATCCGATGTAGTAAGGGCGGAGTAAATGGGACTAATTAAAAAGTACCCAAATGAATCAGATAAGCAAAATATTTGATAATTATGTAAACGCACAACCGAGTGACTGAAGCGTATTACATCAGGATAATGAGCCCGAACGAAGGGACAAAGAAGCATGTAAAAGGATTTAGACAAGTATTGGGAGGGAGTGTACTTACACTCGAACCCATAAAACGCAAGCATGTAAAATGATTTAGACAAGTATTGGGAAGGAGTGTACTTACACTCGAACCCATAAAACGCAAGCATGTAAAATGATTTAGACAAGTATTGGGAGGGAGTGTACTTACACTCGAACCCATAAAACGCAAGCATGTAAAATGATTTAGACAAGTATTGGGAAGGAGTGTACTTACACTCGAACCCATAAAACGCAAGCATGTAAAATGATTTAGACAAGTATTGGGAGGGAGTGTACTTACACTCGAACCCATAAAACGCAAGCATGTAAAATGGTTTAGACAAGTATTGGGATGGAGTGTACTTACACTCGAACCCATAAAACGCAAGCAAGTAAAATGATTTAGACAAGCAATGGGAGGGAGTGTGCTTACACTCGAACCCAGAAAACGCAAACATGAAAAATGATTTAGACAAGCAATGGGAGGGAGTGTACTTGCACTCGAACCCGGAAAATGCAAATATGTCCCTTAACGGGTCATTTTTGTAAAACGTCGAACTTAAAGACAAAGTCAGAATATAAAAAATGAAGCGAGGTCTTAATGCATACCGGGAGGATTGCAATAATAACGACTTTGGTAAAACACCCGGTTGATGGGTAAGAATTAAACACATGCGTAAACCGAGAAACGAGAACATGAATTTAAAGTCAAAAGACTCGGATTATGAGTTATGACTAAAAGACCATAAAAATTTCGTAAACAGAAATTCTGATAATTATATTCAACTATTTTGAGATTGAACAGGTTGAATAAAGTATAATGCTTGAATGCGTAAGTAAGCGCAAGCCGGATAACGGTAAGCTTGAGACAAATGAATTTCAAACGTAAAAAGAGTGCTTTTACACCAAATATATATTTTAATAAGACACGAGTAAAAAGAGTGATCTACGGGATCAACATAACCTTTAGGGTTATAAACAAATGAGAGATATACGGACTAAAACGACCCACGGGTCATGATTAGAAAGAAGTTATAAGGACTTCGCTTTAAAGAGGTGAATGTCTAATCAAAAATAGCCCATAAGGCTAAGTGATAAAACCAACGGGTTAATAAGACAAAGCGAGGGAATAAATGGAGAATCCTCGCATAAAACAAAGACTGAAAAAGAATAAATTTTGGACTGTCAATATCCCGGTATGGATAATTGACAAAGGTTGAAGAGAAGACGCTAAACTAAAACTTCGGTTTTGGTAAGAAATAACGTTTCTAGAAAAATGAATTATGATGGAATTATAAACGGTAAACATGAAAGATATAAGTCTTGACACGGATAGGTGCAAGACGATATATCCGAAAAGTGATAATTCTGAAAATAGAAAGTTGATGTAAAAGTTGGCATGACGTGACATGATCACGGTCAAGAAGTGTAATGTGAAATATAATCACATTAGAGCCGAGTGATGAATGTTAAAGCCGAGCGATGAATATTGCTAAGTTAATTAAACTAGTGGAAATAACGAGATTACGTTATTTCAAGTCACATTATGTCATGTAAGCTAAGTAGATGATCAATAACCAAAAGGATATGACCATACTTTTATGGTAATACTAACAATCGGTTAAAGTATGAGGAATGCCTAATTGATTATCGAGAGCAAATGCATGGAGTTAAACTCGATAAATTATGTAAGAAAAGGTTTCGAGGACGAAACCTCTTTAAGGGGGGTAGACTTGTAACACCCCGAAAATGGGTTTGGTAATCAAACCCCGTTAATAATAAAAGACGGGTAAAGCACCGTTAGTGGTAAAATTTACCCGGTAAATATTAGGATTTAAATAATTAATCCTAGTAATAAATAAAAAGTGAATAAAAGCTTTTAAGAAATAAAAGCTTAGAAAGCCCGAGTTAACGGGACTTAGAAATACTACGGGTTATAACTCCCTGAACCCACCAAGTTAACTAGGAATAATTAACCTAGTTAGTTAATTATTTGAAAACAATAAAGAAAGGAAGGAAACTTGAAATAGTTAACCATTTTATAAACTTTGGAACTTGAGGGGCTAAAAAGAGGCAAACATGAAAATGTTTTAAGATAAATGAAATAAAAACCAAAACACACACTTTGTGTGTGTTTTAGGTCGATCAACATCAGGAGCAAAAAGGGGGTTCCCTTCCAAGAACCCTAATTCACGAAAATTGGCCAAAATCAAAGGGAAATCGAGCCGGAAATTTGGGGCTTTTAATAAAATCGTGATCACCAAGCTTAGGGGATCACAAGGTATGTTGAATTTTGATGTTTAGTAATATTTCGAAATTATGATGAACTTGCATGAACGAAATTCTTGCATGGATGTTCAATGTTATAGTGATATTAGTGTGGGTACAAGTCAAGAAACAAACCCTAGTAGAAATCTTGATGAATTGTTGTCAAACTAGGGATTTGATAATTACCCTATTATGAGCTAAGTGGGTTTTGGTTGAATTGATGAAATTGATGTTCTAATGGTGTTTATAAATATCATACTAATTCATATGAATGAACTACTTGAACAAATTAGAGATTTTGTTAAGAGTTCATAAGTAACTAGAAGTGGGTTTTGTTAGAAATGATGAAATCATGAAGAACTTGAAGTAATATCACTTGTATGTGATTAACAAGTAAACTAGGAAGTGGGTTTTTATGTAATAGTAAAGATGATGATAAGTTTATGTTTAAAATCATCATATTGGATAATAGAAACAAGGCACTCAAACAAATTAAGTGATTTGGGAACTTGTTCATACATGATTGAAATGGGTTTGAATGTTATGATGAAATTTGGTAGCCATGTTCATGTAACTAAGTGTATAAGATCATGTTAGCTACTAATTGATAGATAGAACTTGAATGTGCATTTATATGCTAAGGGGCGTTTGACTTTTAGTAGTCAAACCGACCATTAATAAAATCGAATGGTATTTGTGATAGAAAATATGTAAGATGGAATAGTCATAATTAATGATGACTAATATAACCGTCTTACGAATTATGATGATAGTTTGACGCTTGACAAGCTAGGTGGAGGCTTGGAAAGGAAGCGGGTCAAACGAAGCAAGAATGGTGGAAAAGCATAATTCGGATGCAAGGTAAGTATAACTTACACTAGTCTTATATTTGTTAGAATGTTCTCTTATCGTATTAGTTACGAATAAGATAAATATAGAATTGAGGTTTGATGTTCCGACGTGTAAACATACGGAACAAGGTAGTCGAGCGTGACAAGAAATCATGTTGATGGTTTAAAAGGAATTAAACGGTAAGTTGGTCATGCGTTGACCATAACTATTTGTTTTGAAAGACACTGTAAGGCGTAAGCCATGATAGGCTAAAAAGCGTTAAGAAAACGATTAATAAGTGAAATGACCACACGGTGTAAACCAACGCGAGTCATATAGATGAGATGATAATAAATATCATCTCGCCAACATAATCGGTCACTTAGACCAAATGGGTCAAAAGGTGAAAATATCACCCTTTGACAATAACGACTAATGATTATTGTCGAGCTATATTATTTCAGGTATAAATGTCAAATGGGTATTAGCAATACTATGAACTAGTGGTAATAAAAGCAAGGTATTAAAAACGGGTCAATATATTGATTTGCGCCAGGTATGTGAAATAGGGTAACACTCATTTAGAACATGTGGTTCAAGAGTGTTAAAAGAGGTCAAAATGGACGTTTGGTTACTTGATAAGTAAACCAAATGTTTTAAGTAATGGACATTACATTTGGAAAGCTTAATGACTTTTCAAACAAAATCATAGGTTAAAAGAGGGATTTTGGGTCAAATATGCTTTCTAAAGTCCTTCATTGTTAATAAGAGACTAAATGGACCAAAACGCCCTTGGAGGCTAAATTGAGCAAACAACCTTTAAAAGTTGTTTGGAAATAATCTTTACGATTTAATAAATACTTAGGACAAGTATATAAGTTGAAAGATGTATTACGTTAGTCAAACGGCTCTATTTGGGTCTTTGCCGTAGAATAAAGAGTTAAGGGGTAAAACCGGGTTTGCATAGATTACCTTAGTAAAATCACCATAAATATAGTTGTGGTGGAAGTTCATTTGACAAATATTGCGAAAATAGGATGCTAGAAACAAATAATTATGAATTATGCGGAAAAGGGTTTAAATACCCTTAACGGGTCAAAATAAACATTTTAGTACAAACGGGTTTAAGAATATACATAAACTCGTGAATTGAACCTAATATGATAGACAACATTGAAATTATAAGATTCATGTGTTATAGGAATCAAACAAATACGTTTGTTTGATAAAATCGCGAATGGGTCAAAACTTGGTAAAAAAAAGGGGAAATAAGCCGAAGACTTAAAAGTCTTAAATCTTGTTAAGCCGGACGTCGGATTTTAACTCCATATGATGGAGAATCAAATTACAAACATGTAGGAAGAAACGGTAGGTCAAACGGATAAGCGGTGTGAAAGATACGAAAGATTTTGTATCAATAAACGGCAAAATAGAAGGGTTGAAATGCAGGTGCCACCGTAAATTACGGTGCCACCGTAATTTACGGTAGAGCTTAAAATGTTACGGTGGTGACATACTGATTTACGGTGGAGGCTAAACTCCCAGGGGTTACCGTAAATTACGGTCCCACCGTAATTTACGGTGGACCCAGAAACAAAAATATATTTTTATTTAGTTTAAGTTCCCGGATTCGTTTGGATGCGTTTTAAATCCTATATGACTAAAGCATTTCATGTTTTTATGAAATGTAGGTACTTAATGGATGCCGGAAGAAGATCAAGCTCAACGAAGAACCGAACACGATAATGATACACGCTTCCGCACTTTGCCACGTTGTAGATTTTAAACAACAAATTCGATCACGTTATGTAAAATAACTTATGAATTGTAAAAGCTTTAATAAACCAGTATTTTTATAGCATGTGTAGTCTTAGCTACACATCTAAGTGTTGGTAAATTCATACAAAATTGTTAATCAGAACTAGGGTGTTACAATATCCCACATCTTGATGTTGCAACAGCTGTGCAGGCTTTTAAGATGGGGTTACAAAAGGATTCTCAATTTTATCAGGATCTCGTGATGAATTCCTGCAGGAATCTCGACGAAGCTCGTAACAGGGCCTTGAGATATATTCGTTTGGAAGATGACAAAAAGATGCAAGAAAGGATGAATTCCACCTCAACTTACGAATCAACCAACAGGAAATCAGAATCCTCGTATAAACCGTATCGCTCCAAGCCATATGGCAGAAATGACAAGAAAGTGAATGCTGTTGAAGACGAGGATCCTGAAGAGTATCCTGAATTATCTGAATATTGCTTTTATGTTAACACACCTGAGTTAATGTATGCTATGCAGGGTTTAGGAGACAAAGCTAGGTGGCCTCGAAAGAATCAACAAAAAGCTGATTGGAAGGACAAATCCAAATGGTGCAACATACCAGAGATTGGTGAACATGATGTTCAAAGATAAGCCGGGGGACACCATGGAGGTATATATTGACGATATGGTGGTGAAATCTAAAAAGGCTGAGGATCACCTCCAGGATATCAAGGGAGCATTCGATATCCTGGATCAGTATAACATGAAGCTGAATCCTGCTAAGTGCCATTTCGGAGTGGGGGCATGAAAGTTTCTTGGATATATGGTGACGAAAAGGGGGATAGAGGCAAGCCCGAAGCAGATTAAAGCTATCCTGGATATAAAATCACCCTCGAATATGAAGGATGTTCAACGGTTAACAGGCCGAGTAGCAGCATTGAACAGATTTATTTCAAGATCATCGGAAAAATGCAAGGAATTCTATGATATCCTCAAGAAGAATAAGAAGTTCGAATGGGGAGCAAAGCATGAAGCAGCCTTGCAGGATTTGAAGCGATATCTCTCGACTGCACTTCTATTGATGAAGCCTGAAAATGGTGAACCACTATCCCTATACCTCGCTGTATCGGGGAATGTTGTAAGTGCCGTTCTTATAAAGGACCATGAAGGTCAGCAATATCCTGTTTATTATGTTAGTAAAAGTTAGTTAGATGCTGAAACTAGGTATTCTCATTTAGAAAAATTGATACTAGCATTAGTTATGGCATCAACGAAGCTTAGACATTACTTTGAGACACATAGGATTCATGTTAAAACAAATTATCCTGTCAAAAATGTGCTTAGAAAACCAGAAATGTCAGGCAGAATGGCTAAGTGGTCAGTAAAGTTAAGTGCTTATGATTTAGTATATGAACCTAGAAATGCCATAAAGTCTCAGGCTTTAGCTGACTTTGTGGCTGATTTCAGTAGTGACATTCAGGGTGAGGTAGACCTAGAAGTCCAATAGTTGGGAGAATCCTCAGGATCCTTGACGTTATATACTGATGGTGCATCTAATGTAAGAGGAGTAGGATTGGGAATACTACTAAAATCTCCACAGGGGGACATATTACCCCAGGCTATTAGGTGTGAATTTCCTGCTACTAATAATGAGGCAGAATATGAAGCTTTAATTGCAGGATTAGAGTTGGCTAAGAATATGAGTATCAAGAATTTGCAAGTATATGTCGACTCCTTGTTAATTACTAACCATTTTAATGGATCCTATGCAGTTAAGGCTGAGAAATTAATCGAATACCTCGATATTCTCAAAAAATTAGCAGGATATTTCGATGTTTTTACACTTAAACAGGTACCAAGGGAGGATAATGCTGAAGCAGATGCCTTAGCAAATCTGGGATCATCGATCAGGATACCAGAAGGGACCCAAATACCAATATTACACATCTTGTATCCTGCAACGAATCCTCAGGATAAAGAAGTAGCGGATATTCAGGATCCTGGAGCAGTGTATCCTGAAAGGGATCCTGAATCCTAGACGGCTCCAATCATGAGATATCTCAAGGAAGGACACATCCCCGGAAATGAAAATCCTAAGGCATTTAGGATGAAGGTATCACGATTCACTATTATAAATAGTGTTTTATACAAGAAATCTCTTGCAGGACCGTATTTGAGGTGTTTGGAGGATCCTGAAGCCAAAGAAGTACTTCAGGATATACATGAAGGGGATTGTGGTAACCATACTGGGGGCAGGTTTTTATTCTCAAAAGTATTAAGGACAGGATATTATTGGCCGACAATGAGAAGAGATGCCGCAGAATATGCTCGAGGATGTGATGCATGTCAAGGACATAGTAACATATTACATCAGCCTGCTGAACCGCTGTATCCTATTGTTTCCCCTTGGCCGTTTATGAAGTGGGGTATGGATATAGTGGGAAAGCTTCCAAAGGCTCCAGGAGGAAAGGTTTTCATGTTGGCAATGACGGATTATTTCTCCAAGTGGGTTGAAGCAGAAGCATTTGTTCAAGTCAGAGATCAGGAAGTAGTATCCTTCATAAAAAGGAATATCCTGACTAGGTTTGGAGTACCAGCTGAAATAATTTGTGACAACGGATCTCAATTTATAAGTAAGAGGACCACTGACTTCTGCAAGAGTTGGGGAATCAAAATGATTACGTCTACTCCGGTACATCCTCAAGCAAATGGACAAGCTGAATCCTCAAACAAGATAATTGTTAACAACCTGAAGAAAAGATTAGGGGCCAAGAAAGGAAGATGGGCAGAAGAACTACCATTTGTTTTGTGGGCTGATAGAACCACGGTAAAAAATGCAACTGGTCAAACTCCATTTTCCTTAGTATTCGGAGCAGAGGCAGTGATCCTGACAGAAATGGTGATACCTACAGCAACATCCAACCTCGGGAATCCTGAGCAGAATCCTGAAGTCCTATGCCAGGAGTTGGATACTATTGATGAGACAAGAGATGCAGCAAGGCTGAGGATGGCAGCGTATCAATAAAGAATATCCAGAGCATATAACAAGAATATTAGGACCAGAAGATTTAAGGTTGGAGATTGGGTGTTAAGAAAGGCTTTTCAGAATACTACTAATCCTATTGACGGAAAGTTAGCTCCAAAATGGGAAGGACCATATGAGGTTGAATTAGAATCAGGAAAAGGTGCATACCGACTCAAGAATATGGAGGGGGATATGCTACCGAGATCTTGGAATGCTATACACCTTAAGCTTTATTTCAAGTGAGTTTGGGATTTAATTCCTAATTCAGGATGGTATGAATTCTATCTTTTTTAATATGTTTGATTTGATTTGTTCTTTGAAACCCAATACTAACTTAAGCATCGGAGGGGTGTTAGCCAAGCTAACACCCACTTTAGTTTAAAGGTGTTTTGCAGAATATACTTCGGGATATAGCTCCAGGATACACGCTCAGGATACTTCAAAGGATTAGAGGATTGGCCCCCTCTCTCACGTATAAGGGATCCTGATCCCTTCACAGGTTTAAAGGTATTCACCTTTCTTCCGAATTGGGTTTAAACACCCCGCCTAGAGCGCAAGTTATTCGGGAATAGTTCAAGGTGGCGGGACCAGTCCATGTAAAAGTGGCTGACAATTTCGTTACCGTTGGCTATATCCTGAATCCTAAAGGTATATGAGGATTGATCACCCTCTCTCACGAAAGGGTATTTTCATACTCTCTAAGGTTTAAAGGTTTCCATCTTTCTAAGTCTTGGAGTTTATACACTCCCGCCTGTAGCGCACGAAAATTTGGGATTTCCCCCAGAAGTCAAGGGATTTATCTCCAGTACATTCTTGGGTTTTACCCCTGTAACATGAAAAATTGTCTATACAATGGGAACTGATATCCAGAAGATTTCTAAGTATTTGAAGACATTGTACACAGGGGACATTCCTACTACGGGAATGGTGTAAAGCTCAAAGGATAAGGCTCGGAACTAATGCACTAAGTGTCTCAGACAGGGGACATCTTCATTGGAAGAGTTACAAAGGTATTGAGGTTTGATAATAGGGTTATACCCTATTCCTGGTATGATCTTTCCTTTGTTAACATCGTTTAAGTTTTTGACAATACTATGTTTGGTAAAAGGTTAAACATCCTGATTAGGATAAATTCTCGGGATATATTCTCAAAATATATTTTCAAAATACTTTTCAGGATATTTGATTAAGATATATGAAACTGGTACTAGTTTGAAACTTTAATTAAGCAAGTATCGTCATAATAGGTTTGAAAATGGACTATCTTTTAATTTTCTCTAAAGGTGATTGAATTAATAAAAGTTTTGGTAATATATCACTGACTATATTTTGCAAAACTAAGGTCTATAATAAGAAAGACAGAAAGTGATAGCAAGAAAAATGAAAGATGAAATTACTGGAAATAAACGGTACTAGCTGATAACCAAAGGCTTCATCCTGAAACCCAGGACCCATCCGCCTTCGGTTATCAAATTGTTCTAATGCAGGAAATAAAAATTGTTCATAAGACATAAAATTCTTCAGACAGAAGGAAATAAATTTTAGGGGGCAGTGCCTTCTTTGTTCACGGTAATTTCAGCAGCATCCGTCTCAGAATCCGCTTCGGCATTCTTCTCGGCATCAATGGCATTTTCAGCTGCTTTGGAGGATCCTTCGGTAGCTGGTTTGGTAGAAGTGCCACTGAGGTTCTTTAGCTTTGTTTCCCAGGCACCGACGTCCCAAGAAGGGCATTCAAAGCCTAGTGCTTTAGCTTCTTGGGCCATTTTCAACCTGGCCTGGAGGAGAGAAGTGATGACAGAACTCTTAAGGCTTTCCCGGTAGCTGACCATATCCCGTTCATGTTGTGCGTGGGCAGCGTCAAGATCGGCCTGGGCTTGGAGAGTAGCTTTGTTGAGAGCAGTCTGATGTTCTTGAGTCATAGCCTTGAATTTCTCCTCATAATGACGAGATTTAGCGGATGCAATCATGCCTTGGTCGGAGATCGTGACTTCAGCTTTCTTTAATTTAGATTCAAGCGTCTTGTTGAGCCCGCAGGATTCCTGATACAGATGAACCAGACGCTCAAGACCCTGCGAAAATAGGAGGACAGGTATTGATTCTAATAGATACTTGTAAATGATATAAGCTGCAGGATATGGTTCAAGAATACCAACCTGGTTGAGAAAGGAAGTCATAAACCCGCTTGCTTCGATGAACCCGTAATTCTCATAGGGAAATGTGTCAGAAATGACGGGGGAGTCAGGCTCTTTCCTTTTACGGGAACTTGAACTCCGGGGCCTGGTAGCCGGAGAAGGTTTGGTAGTTACGATAGCTTTGGAACTGCTGGGTTTGGATGAGGCTGTGGCCCTGGGACTAGGTTCCTTCTTGATCTGGACCTGATCAGAATAACTGTCCAACTCGTCGAGGTCAAAGACTTCAGGGATCTTGGCCGGTGCTGCATGAAGGAAAAAGTTTTACATTATTATTACTCTTCATTCTATTATGCTATACTAACTAACTATTTTAAAAGTAATCCTTACCAGACATTTCAGATGACGAGTATTGACTGGCACTCGGGACGTGTGTAGTAAAACTCCTGTCTATTGCAGGTAATTGGTAAACAGTCTTGATTCTTTTCTCTGATTCCGCAGTAGGGGAGCTACTTCCTTGAAATTTACTACAAAGGAATCAAAAAGAAGGATATTAGGAAAAGATAAATATTTAAAGGTACGTGTGAACATTCACAATCCTACCGGTGGTTAACCACTCCACCGGAAGGTTAGCACCCTCGTCAATGGAGTCTCGTTTGACAAAGAAAAATTTGCGTTGCCATCCATCTTCGTTTTTGGTGGCTTTAAGAATAAGGGGTTTGCTAGAAGTCGAGAAAAGCAAAAACCGGCTAGAGCTGTGGGATCGGAGGCGATAAGCAATAGGCAGATCCTCGATGCAGAGGTCGGGGCAGTGAAGGTTTTTGATTTGGTTAAGTACGATTAATACTCTCCAAACCATGGGCATGGTTTGAGCAAAAGAGATGCCTGTGGTTCGGAAGAATTGCATCATGAATTCGGGAAAGGGGTATCGAAGACCCTGCGAAAAAGGGTATGCTGGAAAGCAGACCCAATCTGTGGAAGAA
Organism: Helianthus tuberosus; assembly: GCA_030545235.1. Lineage (NCBI taxonomy): Eukaryota > Viridiplantae > Streptophyta > Magnoliopsida > Asterales > Asteraceae > Helianthus > Helianthus tuberosus. The sequence continues at coordinate 19,400,975 of CM060420.1, read as the reverse complement.
ACATCCGATCGAATTGACCGATCGAACGATCTAAAGATTGTGTTATCAGGGAAAGCACCGGAAGCTCTCAAAGCCGCAATGTCTGCGTTGTCGAAGGCGCAGACCTCCTTTTCAGGTTTTTTGAGAAGATTCTGCTGAGTGAAGGTCTCAGCAACCATTACGAATAAGGCAAGAAAAATTGACAGAAAGTGAATGAGAAATGGGGAATTACCTGGAGACTCTGTTGGAGATATCTGCTTTTCAAACAAGAAGAGAGAAGATATAGGGGCATTGTGGATCTCCATTGAGCTAAAAGCGCGTTGGAGGTTATGATGTGATCTTGACCGTCGTTACGTTTTAAATGCCTTGAATTACGGGATAGAAACTTTTAAAATATATCCGTTGGATTGATATACCAACAGATATATTTGGGGACAATTGTTATGGGTCATTTTCTAAGCATACATATCTTGACCAATATCCTGCTTTTTATTGTTTATTTGTGACCAGGATGCTGGACGAGGATATTGCTAACATCTTGGGCGATATCCTGAGGTTGATCGAATTAATCACGTGCAGGTTAAAGACTGGGACTTGCCAATGGTCAAATGGACTTCATCTCCTCAAGACTCGGACGTATTTGTTATGGGAGAGACGTTGAACCCGAAAGACTAGGTCTACAACGTTCGAGTGAGGAATATTCGCTGGATCCCGGTTATTTAGGATAGTTTGTTACATTTGTTTTACTATAAATAGATGGGGGCGGATCAGATTAAGGCACAACGAAACTTTCACACACTCTCGAACACTTTTGCTCTCTAGCTTTCAGCAGTCACTACACACAAACACTTGTAATCGAATTACATTGTAACACCTAGTTGATCCGCACCACATTCTGCACTGTATCCTGATATTTGAAGCAATAGAATAACAAGGCAGCTGCGATTGTCAGCTCCCGAGGTTTTGTGTCGGCGATCTAGATTGATCAAGGGCTTTCCTCGTACATCTCGTGTCCACCTTTACTTTTTTGCTCATTGTTTGATCATAGGTACAGCTCTATATCTTGAGCCGTATCCTGAAACTGTTTTTATAACAAACTTGGTTAATATATTTTTCACACATAATTTCAGCACACTACCTCACTTAACTAATTTAATCACTAAATTGCTTCGGTAATTTTTGACCAAAACACTTCCCCATAGCATAATCTAATAACAAAACAAGTTAACAAATCACCCTAAATTTCTAAGTCTGATTTCTATCAAAATAAAATCACAATAAGATTAAACAAATAAAATTAGACATAGTTACAAAAAGATTCAACAAGTTTAGGGCAAAAATTCGGACCAATTTCACCTCTAATTTCAACCTAAATCACGTAAATTGCAGGCTTAAATTAAACCCAAAGGTAAAAAAACACATATCTTTAACCTTATGAAGATTGAAGAAGTCAAACAAGAGTACAAAACCACAACAACGAGTAGCGTTTTGGCTTCTGTTCTCGAACAAGGAGATAAAGTCGAACAGTTCTAGAAGACTGGAACCTGCGCCACCCCCCACCTTCTGGAGTTCTGGATTGTGGCTTCTGTTCTTCTGGTCAATATCCCAAAGTAAACGAATTTGGTTTTTTTTTATAGGGTGGGCTTTTAAGTTGGGATATATAATGATTTAATTTAGGTTATATTATATACATTCTAGTATTCTACCAAATATAATTATTTGGGCTTTAATATTTGGGCTAATTAAATATTTTATTTGGGCTATATAAAAAAATTAAAACTGGGGGGTCGAAAACGTATACACCTACAAAATCTTATATGAAACGTACATATATAACACTACTGACTAAAAATTTCGGGGGGTCGGGCGCCCCCCGTCACCCCTTAAATCCTGCGCCCCTGATTATAGGTATAATTATATTTTGAACTATATAATATAAATGATTTTAACGGCTACTAGATTAAATAAATATAAAAAATTATATTTAATCTTATATTTTCCCACTTAGCCGAGTAATCATTTATTATGAGCATTAGATAATCCTGATCAGGTGTTAACACTCATTTTAGCTTTAAACCAAGAACCGTCGTAGAGAAATACAACCGTTGAGCATGGTTGTAAAAGTCCCGCCTAGGCTCCAAGTACTCCCCGAGTACTCGCTACTAGGTAGGCTGTCGAGGCACGAGTACTCTTCTCCCAGGACAATTACTCCCCGAGTAATCTCCGCCTAAGCCGAGTACTTCCCGAGTACTCCCAAATCCGACTAGGGAGCGCCTAACGACTTTTTCAACCATGCCGTTGAGTCATCATTTAACTCAAAAAAATTACACCGTTGGTCCTTGTGGTTTCTGCGAAATTTAAATGTCAGGTACTAATAGTTTTTTGTTGCAAAATTAGGTATTAATGTTTTAATTTATTACAATGTTGAGTACTAAGGCCAAATCTTGTTACAATGTTGAGTACTAAAGGTAAACTTTGTTAACTTTTTTTGTTAAGTCTTACTAAAATGACTAAAATGTCCTTTAATATCTAGAGAGTATTTTTTATTTAATTATATTTGACTAAAATAATTTAAAGTTTTATTTATATTTATATTTTTATAAAATTAAATGGATTTAAGTTTATTACTTACAAACTTTGAGTTTATATATAATAGAGTTAATTACATAGTTAGTCCCTATGGTTTGCACAAAATAACATACTTAGGTACTAATAGTTTAAAATCACCTTCTAGGGTATTAACTTTTCATTTTGTAACGTTTGAAGGTATTAACTTCTAGGGTATTAACATAGTTAGTCACTGTGGTTTGCACAAAACAACATACTTAGGTACTAATAGAATGTGATTTTAAACCTACAAATAACGTTAATACCTCCAAACGTTACAAAATAAAAAGTTAATACCCTAGAATATGATTTTAAAGTATTAGTACCTAAGTATGTTACTTTGTGCAAATCACAGGGACTAACTATGTAATTAACTCTATACAATAATATGCTAGTAAAATAAACTCGTTAACCTAGTCTAAACAATAGTATATATAAACTCAAAGTTTATAAATAATAAACTTCAAATCCATATAGTTTTATAAAAAATATAAATAAAACATATAAATATAACTAAAACTTCAAATTATTTTAGTCAAATATAATTATTTAAAAATAGACTCTCTAGTTATTAAAGGGCATTTCAGTCATTTTAGTAAGACTTAACAAAAAAAGTTAACAAGGTTTGACCTTAGTACTCAACATTGTGACAAATTAGAAAGTTAATACCTGATTTTGCAACAAAAAACTATTAGTACCCTACATTGAAATTTTGTAGAAACCACAAGGACCAACAGTGTAATTTTTTCTTTAACTCAGGACCCACATTAGCCATACTACAGCCTCAATTTAAAAACCTAACAGTTATGACCAAAATATTCAAGTAAGTCCTTTAAACGGTTGATTTGTATTTATATTTTTCTATATCTCATTATACCGGCATAACATATGTTAGAGACATACAAAATCAAAACTGAGAAAATTTCATTAATTAAAACATAAGAATGTACAATATGCATCTAAATAAGGTCTTTAGTAAATCCCATATTCGAAATATGGTCTTTGAAAACTTTAGGTGGGAGACCTTTAGTCATCGGAACCGCAAGCATATTTTTAGTACTTATATACTCAATACAAAGATTTTTTCCTCTACTCGTTCACGTACGAAAAATACTTTGTATCGAGATAAAAACCAGCTCTATCGAATTGTTACTGTTCCAGAAACTAACGGCAGCTGAGTTATCACAATAAAGCTTCAATGATCTAGAAATGGAGTAAACGATTTTGAGTCCAGCAATTAGACTCTTAAGCAACATTCTTTGACAGGTTGCGTTATAAACAACAATGTATTATGCCATCATTGTGGAAGTTGTGGTAATTGTTGTTTATGACTCTTCCATGAAATGGGTCCGCATGCTAACATAAAGATATAGCCTAAAGTGGATTTCTTATCATATTTGCATTTGGCAAAGTCAGAATCAAAATAGCCTACCACTTCTAAATGATCACTTCTTCTATAAGTCAACTTATAGTCGTTCGTCCCTTGCAGATATCGAAGTACTTTCTTAGCTACTTTCCAATGATCTAGACCATGATTAGTTTGATAACGGCCTAGCATTCTAGCAATATAAGCGATATCTAGACGAGTAAAGACTTGAGCATATATCAAGCTTTCGACTACTGACGCATAAAATATCTGGCCCATTTGCTCCTTTTAAACCTCTATTGTCGGACATTGGAATGAACCGAAAATATCTCCCTTAACTACTATAGTGACTGAGGGTTTGTACTGTTGCATTTCATAGCGTGTAAGAACATGATCTATGTAGGCCCTTTGAGATAATCCTAAGATCCCTTTGTGTTTATCTCGGTGAATTTCGTTTCCAATGACATAAGAAGCATCTCTGAGATCCATCATGTCAAAGTTGTGCGAGAGTAACCGCTTCGACTCTTGCAACATGTCTAAACTATTACTTTCCAATATAATATCATCGACGTAAAGGTCAAGTATAGTAAAGTTGCACCCACTCATCTTGAGGTAGGTGTATTGATCCACTTGATTCTTTGCAAAACCATGTTTCTTCAATAATTCATCAAACTTGAGATACCATTGGCGTGATGCTTGTTTTAACCAGTATATGGATTTCGTCAACTTACAAACTAGATGTTCTTGACCTTAAGGTTTAAAGCCTTCAGGATGTCACGTACACATCTTCGTCTAAGTCTGCATTAAGGAAAGCGGTTTAACGTCCATCTGATGTAGCTCTAAATCGAAATGAGCTACTAGGGCCATAAAGATCCTTAATGAAACTTTACGAGAGACAAGTGAAAACGTCTCTTGATAATCAACTCCCTCTTTCTGAGTGTAGCTCTTTGCAACCAATCTTGCTTTACAGCGTTCAACGTTCCCATTTGGATCTGGTTTTGTTTTGAATACCCATTTACATCCTACGAGTTTGACACTATTGGGTAATTCTACCAAATACCAAACATCATTTTTCTTTAGGGATTCAAGCTCATTGTTCATTGCTTTATTCTATTTAGAAGACTAATCACTGTTAATGGCTTCATTATAAGAGACAGGATCATTGAACTTTCTTGCATCCATTTCGGCTTCAGTTAGGTAGTTAACATAATATTCCCAATTAGTAGGCCTTCTGGGCCTAGATGGCCTCCTGAATTGATTATCGGGTTCAACGTTGTCTTGGTTTTGAGCATTTGATGTGCCTTCGTTATGAGGTACAATGGGTTCTGGTTGTGAAGGTGAATTTGGAGTTGATACAGTAACTTCAGGTGCGTTTGTTTCATTGGGTAAAAGAGAGTAAACGGAGTTATGGTAAGTGACAAGTCCCCCCCCCCCCCCGCCGCGTCTTACGCTTCTTGCAATTCTTCGTAAGGATTGGTACTGCTCAAACAGAACATAAAATCCTCTAGGAACGCGACACGCTGGGTTTCTACAATACGAGTGACGTGGGAAAGACAATAGAAATGATAACCCTTGGAGTAATCAAGATACCTGATAAAGAAACAGGTAACTGTACTAGAGTCAAGTTTTCTTAGGAAAGGATTGTAAAGTTTTGCTTCAGCAATGCAGCCCCATACTTTCATATATTTAAGACTCGGTTTCCTTCCTTTCCAAAGTTCATCAACAGTTTTAGGGACAGACTTAGAAGGAACTCTATTAAGTATATGAACAACTGCTTTTAATGCTCCAGTCTAAAGGATAATGGTAAATTAGTGTTGGCTAATATACTACGCACCATGTTCATTAGGGTACGTTTTCTTCGTTCAGCGACATCATTATGCTGAGGTGTACGTGACATGGTATATTGGTTCACGATCTCTTAGCCCTTACAAAACTCACAAAATTATAACAACCATCCTAAAATATTTTTTCGACACCCTAATATATTTTAAAATACACCTATATGTCTTAAAATATACCCCGTATGTGAAAACCGAGCCCAAAATACGACCTAGCATTAGAAATTAATTAAAAGTAAGAAAAATGGGGTTCTCGTGAGGCGCGTAAGCCACCCCTTGAGCTTACGCGGGCCGCGACAGCTATAGGATCAGATCGCACCCGTTGTTGACACGTGTCAAACGCGTGTTGAACCTATTTTGTGACCCGGATCACCTACGCCTAAACCCCCTACTACGCGGGCCACGTAGCCCGAGGTCTAACCTTACGTGGGCCGCGAGGGAACCAATTTCAGGCCCTATATAAGAGGGCATCGGGCTTTCAGTTGAAACTCGCTCATTTCCTTTTCTCAATCTCGAATTTCTGATAGTAGACACTATAATCGGGGTTGATCCCCGGTTACGTATTAGATACGCTGCCGATTGATCCAGGGTTCCGTAACGGCTGTCAAGGTTCTGCCCGACGTAGTCGTTGGAATGCCGTCTCGGGGAGGGTATTACTAATGTAAATAATGGGTTATTATACTGACATATGTACATTTGTGTAAATTATAGATTATCACCAGTAAACCCTTACAGAAAACCTAAGACCGCAATGTGAGTAATCTCCATTTTGTAACTTGTTTTTACAAAACCTTAAATGTTTTAAAATGCAAATAAGCAGTGATTGAGCCTTTGTAGTTCTTCAATTACTGCCGGTATGTTGGGGTTTTGTATACAAAATGTGGAACACGTTACCATTGGACAATAAGTTAGCCAATGTGAAATATGACCCACCAGTCAGGATTGACAATACTGAATGAGTAATTGTGTAGAAATAAACAATGTGATAGCTCTCAATACTGTTAAAGGATACAATGTTTCTTGATTAATCTGGGAATCACTCACCAGTATTTCCCACTGACAAATGTTTTAAAACGCGTTTCAGGTAACAAAATGTAAAAGCCAATTGGAAGAAAGCCAACAGGAGAGCACTGACAGCTTAGAAAAATGTGGCTACAAAAGTTACCTAAAAGACGATGTTTTAAATTCAATAAAATAGGGTTTATCCCTATAGACATGTTGTAATAAGAAACTTGGGTTTAACCCATGTGTTTATTACATATGGTGGTTTTACCCTGATAAACATTTCCTAACTACGGTCCTGATGAAATTTCCGCTGCCAAATGAATAAATGATAAACAAAATGATACCACCACAACTGGTCTTGCGACCGCCCGTTCTCGGGACAGATAGGGGACGGGGGTTGCGACAGAAGGTGGTATTAGAGGTAAGCCACTGATTCAGCCACAGAAGTGTTCTGCTGACACCGAAATATTATTCAAAATTGTTAGGAAATTAATTATGGAAATACGTGCATATCTGTATTTTACTACTGTGTGTTATTTGACTATTTATTAGTTTTCAGTATGAGTGATCAAGGACCCTCAGACGTGTATCGTCAATTTTCCGAGTCACCTAGGAGTGAAGGTACCTCTTCACAGCCTGCCCTCTCTGGGTATGCCGCTGATAATGAAGAAATGATGTTTATCTTTAAGGCTCAGTCTAAAGAGCCATTCCCTCAGAAAAAGAGAGGATGGTTCAGTAAGGGAACATTTGAGCGTAGGAAAAGAATGCGAAAATTGCAACAGCAAAGAGTCCTAGCAGCCGCTAAGCGAGAGTCAGATTCCCATACACAGGATATGCTTAATAGAAGCCTAGCTAATTTCCATATCCTAGCAACAACTGATGCTGACCCAAACCTGGAACAACTAGTAGCCCCACAACCCTTACCTTTATTCCCCACTCAGCCGATGGAGATAGAGGATAACCCTGAAAATCAAATAGAAATGCATGATTTCAACCCTGAGGAGATACCTAGGATACCAGCCCCTAATCCCTTAGACCCAGATTATGATCCATGGTTCGATGATCATAGGGATTATGTGTCGCGCTATCACCCAAACGACGAACCCATGCCAAATTTAGCAGCCTATCCAGGTCTGGACCCTCTAGATCCCTACTATGGCAATGATGAATACATTAGGGAAATCTTAGAGAATCCTTACCCTCAGGAGAATCCCATGCCCCTGTACCCGGACCCAGTACCAGCACCTGCACCCCCAATGAGTGCAGATAATGTGCATGAACTCCGAACTTTCGGAGGGAGATTTTGGAGAGTAGTGAGAGGATGAGGCAGGTAGGAGAGCGACTCGTCTGGAAGTACGACGAGCGCAATATGGATTACTGGATGAACCCAGACAAGTAATGTGATGGGGGAGTCGGTAATAATAATCATAATAATATAATATATATGTGTAATAATAATAATAATAATAAATATTGTAGTATAGACCACTTTGTGGTTAGCGATGCATATTAGTATTGTAATTTAAATTCCAGTCTTAGTGTGTATTTGACGCATACTATAATAGAAAAGAGTAAAGTCGCAATGCTCGACGCTTTTGGTTAATATGTGTGTTATATGGTTGTTACCTAAATTATTAATTGTTTTGCTATATTAATAATTGGTAAATGTTTGAAATCCAGATGGACGACGAGGTAAACCAGGAAAACCAGAATAACGATAATCAGAGTAACATTAACTTGGATAATGAGAATCCAAACAACAACAATAATGGAAACCAAGTGGATAATAGTGCCATGCAACATATAGTGGCACAAGGGATAATAGATGCGATACCATATATTATCAAAATGGTTAGGGAAGCTGAAAATAAAAGTAAACATGATAGTAAGCGACCCTCTAAACCTGAAAATAGCATAAAAAATGGACCCGTACTTCAAATGCCCATTCCTAAAAGAAGGAGAACCGTGTCTTACAGTTGTTCTTATAAGGAATTCTGGTCTTGTAAACCAATGGAATTCTCGGGCAATGAAGGGGCCGTTGCATCTCTACGCTGGATAGAAAAGACTGAGGCAGTCTTAAGAATAAGTAAATGTGCTGAAGAGGATAAGATAATGTTTGCTTCAAATCTGTTTAAGAATTTAGCACTAGAATGGTGGAACACTATCCTCCAGTCAAGGGGAAGTGATAGAACTTACAATATGGGATGGGAAGAGTTTAAAACCATGGTAGAAAGGAAATTATGCCCTCCTAATGAAAAAGAACAGATAGCAAACAAATTCCTAAACCTTAGGATGAATGGGGTAAATAGTAAGGGTTATACTACATTATTCTTTGAATATGCTAGAATAGTACCAACCCTTGCTTCACCTGAACCAGTTTTAATCTCCCGTTACATCTGGGGATTAATTGGAGATGTTAGACATGTAGTCAAGGCAGCTAGACCTCAAACCATAGAAGAAGCTGTAGAACTAGCCAACACCTTGACAGATGAATTAGTCCGTACACGAGAAGAGGATCAAAGGAGGAACCTAACCCAGAAGCTAACCCAAGAATTCCGTTCTGGAAATTCTAATCGTGGGAGAAATGTAGGTTCTACCTCTGCACCCTACTGTAAGTATTGCAAAAGGAAGCATTCAGGAAGATGCTCCATATACTGTAACTTTTGCAAAATATCTGGACACAAGGAGGAAGACTGCAGGAAAAAGATTAGCAACAGAATATGCTACAACTGCGGTGAACAAGGTCATATCAAGCCTAAGTGTCCAAAGTTAGCTCCAGCTGCGAATATCAAGAATATTAAAAATGCTAGAGCATTTGTTCTGACTGCAGAAGAAGCAAAGATGATCCCGGATGTGATCACTGGTACGTTTTTAGTTAATGATGTTTTTGCTAAAGTATTATTTGACTCTGGTGAGAACCAAAGTTTTATTAATACTTCATTTTGCAAACTTCTTAATCAATCATTAACTAAACTTCCACAAGAATGTCTAGTAGAGACAACCAATGGTGAAACCATTAAGAATTCTGAAATCTTGTAGGGAGCAAGAATAGAAATTTTAAATCAGAAATTTATTGCAAATCTTTACCCAATGAATCTGGCAGGATTTGATGTTGTGTTAGGAATGGATTGGTTAATAGCAAATAAAGCCAGTATTTTATGTGATCAAAAATCAATTCAAGTAAATTCACCAAGGGGTGAAAAGATCACAATTAAAGGAAATAAGTTCTCTAAATCCTCAAAATTCATCTCTGTGATGAAAACGACAAGTTATATAAGAAAAGGATCATTTGTGTATTTGATTTCTATAATCACTAACACTAAAGGAAAAGAATTAAAGGATATTCCAGTAGTATCCCAGTTTTCAGATGTATTCCCAGAAGAATTACCAGGGCAACCTCCAGACAGAGAAGTTGAATTCAGAATCCATTTGATACCAGGAACTGCACCAATTGCCAAAGCACCTTACCGATTGGCACCCGCAGAAATGCAGGAACTAAAGAAACAATTAGATGAATTATTGGAAAAAGGATTCATACAGCCAAGCTCATCACCTTGGGGAGCACCGATTTTATTCGTTAAAAAGAAGGACGGATCAATGCGTATGTGCATTGACTACCGTGAATTAAACAAAGTCATGATTAAGAATCGGTATCCCATTACCAAGAATCGATGATCTATTTGATCAATTGCAAGGAGCACGATTTTTCTCTAAAATCTTTTTAAGGTCAGGATATCATCAATTAAAGGTACAGGAAGAGGACATTCCTAAGACCGCTTTCAGAACAAGGTATGGCCATTATGAATTTACTTTCATGCCATTTGGTTTAACCAATGACCCAGCTGCATTCATGGACATGATGAACCGAATATGTAAGCCATATTTGGATAAATTCATAATTGTCTTTATAGATGATATTCTTATTTATTCAAAAAGCAAAGAGGAACATGCAGTCCATCTGCACGCACTTCTAAGTTTATTGAGAAAAGAAAATCTTTATGCTAAGTTTTCGAAGTGTGAGTTTTGGTTAGAACAGGTACAATTTCTTGGACACCTAGTCAATCATGAAGGAATTCATGTAGATCCCACCAAGATCGAGGTGATTACCAAGTGGAAAACCCCTAAGTCACCAACTAAGGTTAGAAGTTTCTTAGGATTGGCCGGTTATTATAGAAGATTTATTCGAGATTTTTCTAAAATAGCAATTCCCTTAACTAAGTTAACCTATAAATCCGTTAAGTTTGAATGGGGACCAAAACAAGAAGAAGCCTTTAGAATTCTTAAGCAAAGATTAACCCATGCACCCATACTAGCGTTACCAGAAGGAACTGAAGATTTTGTAATCTACTGTGACGCTTCCAAGTTAGGTTATGGATGTGTGTTAATGCAATGTCAAAAGGTTATAGCTTACGCCTCTAGAAAACTTAAGAATCATGAAGAGAATTATTCAACTCATGATCTAGAGTTAGGAGCTATAATTTTTGCCCTTAAAATTTGGAGACATTACCTTTACGGTAGTAAGTTTACCATATTCACCGACCATAAGAGTTTAAGGTACGTTTTTGGGCAAAAGGAATTGAATTGGAGACAAAGATGCTGGATGGAAATGCTTAGTGATTTTGATTGTGATTGTGATATCCAGTATCATGCAGGAAAGGCAAATGTAGTTGTTGATGCTTTAAGTCGAAAATGTCATGAAAAGCCAAAAAGAGTACGTTCTCTTATGTTAAATCTGCAAATAGATTTAAATGATCAGATTAGAAAAGCACAAGAATCAGTAATCAAGGATGATACTGAAAAGTTAAAAGGAATGATGAAGGAATTAGAACAAGGAACAGATGGAATTTGGAGATTCTATAAGAAAAGAGTGTGGATACCTAAATTAGGAAACCTACGTCACCATATATTAGAAGAAGCCCATAAGTCTAAGTATACGATGCATCCTGGAAGTGATAAGATGTATCAGGACTTAAGGAAAAATTTCTGGTGGATAGGAATGAAAAAGGATATAGCAGCATATGTTGCAAAGTGTTTAACTTGTTCACAAGTCAAAGTTGAACATCAGAAACCTTCAGGTTTATTGCAACATTTAGAAATGCCTGTATGGAAATGGGAAATAATAACAATGGATTTTGTTACTAAATTACCCAAAACAAGAAAAGGTAATGATACAATCTGGGTGATTGTAGACAGGCTAACTAAGTCAGCTCATTTCCTACCAATGAAAGAAACTTTTAGTATGGAACAATTAGCTAAATTATATGTGAATGAAATAGTTTCATTACAAGGAATTCCTCTATCAATTGTTTCTGACAGAGATAGTCGTTTTACCTCACATTTTTGGACAAGTTTCCAAAAAGCAATGGGAACCAAGTTGAATCTAAGTACCGCTTATCACCCTCAAACGGACGGACAAAGCGAAAGGACGATTCAGACAATGGAAGACATGCTTAGAGCTTGTGTAATTGATTTCGGAGGTAATTGGGATGATCATTTACCATTGATAGAATTTTCTTATAATAACAGTTATCACACAAGTATTAATGCTGCACCATTCGAAGCACTTTATGGATGAAAGTGCTGAACGCCAGTCTGTTGGGCAGAAATTGGAGAAAAGCAACTATCTGGACCTGAGATAGTACAAGAAACAATAGACAAGATCATTCAAGTCAAGGAAAGACTGAAAATAGCATGAGATAGACAAAAGAATTATGCTGATAACCGACAAAAGCCATTGGAATTTCAAGTAGGAGATAAAGTATTATTGAAAGTCTCTCCTTGGAAAGGAGTGGTAATATTCATCAAAAGAGGAAAACTAAGCCCCAGGTATGTTGGACCTTTTGAGATTATTAGAAGAATAGGACCTGTAGCCTATTAGCTACAACTGCCATAGGAAATGGCAGGAATGCATGATGTATTTCATGTATCTAATCTCAAAAAGTGCTTAGCTGATGAATCGCTTGTAGTGCCTCTTAAGGATATAGAGGTAAATGAACAGTTAAAGTTTGTAGAAAGGCCTCTACAGATTGAAGACAGGAAAGTTAAAAATCTCAAGCACAAGAGATTAGTTCTAGTCAAAGTGAAGTGGGACTCCAAAAGAGGACCAGAATACACATGTGAGCTTGAATCAGAAATGCAACGGAAATACCCACACCTGTTCCAATAGGCCTCGAGGACGAGTTCTAAAACAAGGTGGGGAAGATATAACAACCCTCCTAAAATATTTTTTCGACACCCTAATATATTTTAAAATACCCCTATATGTCTTAAAATGCACCCCGTATGTGAAAACCGAGCCCAAAATACGATCTAGTATTAGAAATTAATTAAAAATAAGAAAAATGGGGTTCTCGCGGGGCGCGTAAGCAACCCCTTGAGCTTACGCGGGCCGCGACAGCTATAGGATCAGATCGCACCCGGTGTTGACACGTGTCAAACGCGTGTTGAACCTATGTTGTGACCCGGATCACCTACGCCTAAACCCCCTACTACGCGGGCCGCGTAGCCCGAGGTCCAACCTTACGCGGGCCGCGAGGGAACCAATTTCAGGCCATATATAAGAGGGCATCGGGCCTTCAATTGAAACTCGCTCATTTCCTTTTCTCAATCTCGAATTTCTGATAGTAGACACTATAATCGGGTATAATACCCCCTAATTAACCAAGTTCTGCCCCAATGTAAGTATTATAACCCCGGTTACATATTAGATACACTGCCCGATTGATCCAGGGTTCCGTAACGGCTGTCGAGGTTCTGCCCGACGTAGTCATTGGAATGCCATCTCGGGGAGGGTATTACTAATGTAAATAATGGGTTATTATACTAACATATGTACATTTGTGTAAATTATATATTATCATCAGGAAACCCTTACAGAAAACCTTAGACAGCAATGTGAGTAATCTCCATTTTGTAACTTGTTTTTACAAAACCTTAAATGTTTTAAAATGCAAATAAGCAGTGATTGAGTCTTTGTAGTTCTTCAATTACTGCCGGTATGTTGGGGTTTTGTATACAAAATGTGAAACACGTTACCGTTGGACAACGAGTTAGCCAATGTGTAATATGACCCACCAGTCAGGATTGACAATACTGAATGAGTAATTGTGTAGAAATAAACAATGCGATAGCTCTCAATACTGTTAAAGGATACAATGTTTCTTGATTAAACTGGGATTCACTCACCAGTATTTCCCACTGAAAAATGTTTTTAAAACGCGTTTCAGGTAACAAAATGTAAAAGCCAATTGGAAGAAAGCCAGCAGGAGAGCACTGACGGCTTGGAAAAATGTGGCTATAAAATTTACCTAAAAGACGATGTTTTAAATTCAATAAAATAGGGTTTAGCCCTATAGACATGTTGTAATAAGAAACTTGGGTTTTACCAATGTGTTATTAAATATGGTGGTTTTACTCTGATAAACATTTCCTAACTACGATCCTGATGAAATTTCCGCTGCCAAATGAATAAATGATAAACAAAATGATACCACCACAACTAGTCTCGCGACCGCCCGTTCCCGGGACAGATAGGGGGCGGGGGTTGCGACAAAAATGGACGAGGACCTTTACCCACATCATTATGTCTTCCATAATATTCACCTCCTCTATCTGATCTCACAACTTTAATTTGACAATCTAGTTGTTTTTCAACTTCAGCTTTATAATCTTTAAAAGTTGTAAGTGATTCGGATTTTTCCTTAATGAGATACAAGTACGCGTAACGGGAATAATCATCAATGAAGTATATCCTTTTATGCCAGCGATGGGATAAGGACCACTAACGTCAGTATGAATTAGTTCTAATAAATTAAAGCTCCTAGTGGCACCTTTCTTATTCGCTGATGTCATTTTACCTTTAAGTCATTTGACACATGTTTCTAAAGTCAGTGAAATCAACAGGTGGTAAGACTTCATCCTTTACAAGCCGAGTTCATCATTCTCGTGAGATGTGGCATAAAAGTTAATGCCACAACATGGATGAGGTCTTTAAGTCTCGTTTTTGTTTCATCTTTGTGATTGATTCATTAATATTATACGACAATAAATATTTGGAAAAATCATCATCTAGTTCTAATCTATAAAGGCCACCATCCGGAATGCCATTACCATATGATGTGTGCAAAATGCAACATATAAATTACATCAAATGAGGCATAAAACTAACCATTTTTTAGTACTAATGTTGGAAAAAGTGTGTTTTTGTCTTCCTTTTGTATTTTCAGGATTAAAAGAACTTAAATAAACAAAAGAAGCAAAAATGCAGCCAAATCTAACAATAATACAAGAAAAGGAATAAACGTGGCATGCCCGACCCCTCGAAAACATATTCCCAAGCAAAAACAAGACATCAGAAGGCTGAACACGCCCCGTGCTCAATGAACACGGGGGCGTGCCCAAGTGTCTGCAGAAAAGACAAAGCTGTAGAAGCTTCTATTTCCCAACACGGGGGCGTGGCCAGTGGACACGGGGCCGTGGTCAACGCTAAGATTCGCAGAATCTAGGCAAATCTTAATAGTACAGATACGCTTCTGCACACAGGGTCGTGCCCAGCGGACACGGGGGCGTGGTCAACTAATGCAGACAAACTGCAATTAATGAAGAAAGGGAAGATGGGTGGACACGGGGCCGTGTCCGGGCTTTTGGGCAGGCTATAAATAGGGGTGCTTGGCTCACTTGCAAATCATCCCTTGGCAAACCACCTCTCTCACACTTCACCCACACTCCACCACCATCACAACACCCACATCCACCACCATCATCCATCATCCATCATAGAGTGTGTGAGTAGTCTCGGGATCCAAGATTGATCATAAGAGTTCTTGACAATCAAAGGCCATGTTTGCCTAAGTCTCTTACATCACTTGGTGAAGACAAGCATTTAGTGTAATACTTTTTATTTTTAATCTTTTCGCACTTTTTATTTGGTTATGTATTATTGACTTTAATAACTAGTTTCTTATGTTGAAGGTGAATCTTCCTTATCATTTGTCCGTGGTGTCTTCACATTATTTTACTGTCTTTATAAAATAAAAGATTTTCACCATTCATATCTCCACGGTCTATATGGAGATATGTTGGCTACCTGGTCGGGGGTTAAAGGAATGGTTTGGTAAGCGTCTTGCCTTGTTCAGTGTATAGATCTTGCAAGGACATGGGTCAAATTTAGTAGGACCTCCTTCAATACCCACTGGTATTGGATGGCGGGGGTCCGAACCCCTTGATCCCCTCATATGTAAACTACTATTAAAACTTTAACCCGGCTACTTAGGATTGTATCCCTGCTGACTCAAACTACTTAGCCGAGGGTAACGTCACCTTCAAAAGAGGGGCCTACCACATTTTGCATTAATATTAATTATCTTTCAATAATCCAACCCTTTAGGATTGTATCCTTGCTGACTCAAACTACTGGGTTGAGGGTAACGCCACCTTCAAAAGAGGGGCCTACTACTAGAACTAAGATAATCTCTTAAAAAGTGTAAAAGTGCGGAAATAATCAAAGGTTACACTAAAGGCGAGTCGGATCCAAGTGATTCATATTGTCTATCTGTTTTTATTTTATTTTTATTTTCATCATTTTTAGTTAGTTTTATTTTCTTGTTTAAAACCTTTTTCTAAATTTTTGATTTGATTAGACGTTGAGCATAAACCGGTACTAAAAGCTCTTGTGTCCTTTGACGACCTCGGTATCTTACCAACACTATACTACGCTCACGATGGGTGCACTTGCCCATATGTGTGTTTAGTGTTAGTAAATATCGTGTTTTATAAATTTAAAACTTGGCTAAAGTGTTAAAAAGGGCTTAAAATATACATTAAAAACTATACAACACTCACGCACATCACCATACATTACTGAATCATAAAGAATAGAGAGTTTGCGATGACCATAAGAAACAACAAAACCGTCTATGTCTAACTTTGGTCCTGATACAAGGTTCTGAGTAACCTCAGGAACATATAAGGTATCATAAATTTTTATGCATAAAACAATTTTCATAAATAATTGTAATGTTCTCACAACCTTCACTTCTAGTTCCTTATCATTCCCTATTTTTAGTGTTCTTTTGTTTCTTCCTATCCTCTAGATTGTAAGGAATCCCTCAGTAGAACTGGTCATATAAACCATAGAACCAGAATCAAACCACCAAGAATTAGCAGGAACATTCAAATTATAGGACTCAAGTATCATGAAAAGATTATTACCTTTCTTAGCCAGCCACTCAGGGCATTCCTTCTACTTATGTCATGTCTTTTTGCAGAACTTGCAGTAAGGTTTGCCAAAGGAGTTCTTAGAGCTGGAAGGTGCATTTAGATTAGGCTTTTGGACTTTAGAAGCCCCCTTCCTTGAATGATTGTTCTTCCCCTTCTTGGAATTTGCAGTGCAAAGATTAGCAACGTCAACAGTTATGTCCATCTTCTTATGTTCTTCCTCCTACACGCACATGGCGATCATCTCACTCATCGTCCATTTGTCCTTCTGAGTGTTGTAATTTATCTTGAATGCTTCATATGACGAAGGAAGCGAGGTCATAATGAAGTGTACGAGAAAACCATCACTGATCTCCATGTCTAATCCCTTCAGTTTACGGGCTATGTCGTTCATCATGATGTGCTCACGAATGCCGATCCTCCCATCATACTTAGTAGTCACCAGCTTGAGAAATAAAGTGTTAGCATGCGCCTTAGACGTCCCTTTGAATTGCTCCTCCAAAGAAGCCAAGTAGGTTTTTGTATCATCAGAATTTAGAATGGCTCCTCGAATTGCAGTGCTGATGGATTACTTCATAAACATTTGAGACATGCGATTGTACCTAGTTCAATTTTGAAAGTTATCTGCGCAGCAGGGGTACTTTTAGGAGTAAGATTTGCAGGCTTAGGCTCTCTTAAAGTGTAGTCAAAATCCAGCGAAGCAAGAGTTAGCATGATAGAGTCTTTCCAGGCAACAAAGTTATCACCAGTCAATGGTGGAATCCTGCAATTAGGAGCTGAGAATGGAGATTATATGAGAGAGTTAAGATACTAATCTAGAAGTCTTAATGTGATCTAAGGACATGTTATACTAAGGCAGGCATAGGTAATTACCATTCTAATTATGAAGTTGTGATATGTTTATTACTAACATCAAAATAATAGACTAAGTAATTTTGAAAATTCTACTTAAATGATGACAAATCACCTTTGGGCAAAAGTGTAATCATTTAAGCATGTGAGCAAAGTAACTGTGACATATCACCTTTGGGCAGAAGTGTGACAATTACCTTAGTTCGCACAGTTAAATATGCAAGACATGAATGAATCAAATCACCTTTAGGCAGCATTGAGACATTTGTATTTGTAAGGCATAAATAACGTAGCTCGTCATTATACTTGAACAATAAGATAGATGTATCAAATCACCTTTGGGTAGAATTGAAACATCAAAAGCTCATTCAAGTTAAGCTATTTGGTTTTATAAAAGTTATTTGATTCTAATTAAGTGTTTACAAAACCATTTTGTTAATAGCAAACCACCTGTTACCTAAATTTTAGTTCACATTAACAGTTCATGAGATAAAAAGTTTTTGAGAAATGCTGAGTTTTTAAGTCTTATGGTGATTTTGAGTTCCTTGAGAAATATCGAAATCATGTAAATTCTCAAAAACTCATGTTTTGTTTTATGAGATTTCGACTTATGAGATTTCAACTTTGTTATGGAATCTCGAGTTCACTTGAGATTTCCAGTATTTATGGGATTTCGAGTTCCCATGGATTTCGAGTTCCTTATGAGATTTCGAGATCACTACTGATTTCGAGTCAACTAATGACAACTTGAAAATAATGAGATTTCGAGTTGACCTGGTGAATTCAAGTTAGTTTTGAGATTTCAAATTTATGAAATACCGAATTCTCTTCTGATCTCTAAACTTGTTCTCTAACACTCAAATTCTACTCATTAATTCTGTTAATTGTGCTGAGTTTGAAATTCGAAATTTAAGGGATTATGGAACATCATGTTTCCAATTTAAATGATATTTTATATATGGTATATCATATTTCCTTTTTAATTGATATTTTGTATTTATCCAATGATTTCGAAAAATATCTAATTACATTAACATATTTTCAAAAATATATGATTTTAAAAAAGGGAAAAAAAATTAAAAATATGTTATTAAAAGTAAATATAATAAACTATTATAATATATTAAATATAAAATAATAGAAAGCTATATATTATTATAAAAATAAAGTTACTATTTATTGCCTTTCATCAACAATATATACTACGTTTTACTGATGTCACGCGTTGCAGCGAAACGAAGCAAATGATGATGTTAAACAAACGTTATTTGAAAATGTAGTATGTCGTTTCAAAAGCCAAACCAGGAGAATCGGTTTAGTTTATCATGGTATCGTAAAAACGATATCAAATAAATACTTTATTTTGAATACAATTTCATTTTTAACAATACTTATATTGAAATGTCCCGGGGGAAAAATAAGCACAAATGCGTACTTAAGGTTTTTTTTTTATAAAAAAATTAATGTACGAAAGTTATTAAAGAAATACTAAATTGACTGATTAAGGCAATATCATTTAAAAAAAGAAAAAAAGAATTACAAAAACAAAAAGTAAATGACAAAAGAAAAAATGATATAAAAACAATATATATATTAAAGTTAAATATAATAATAAAGTATTATAATAATAAAATATTAAAAAACTATATATTATTATAAATTTTAAATTATTATTCGTTGTTGTTCAGCAACAAAATATATATATATATATATATATATATATTGGTTTACTTAAATAATAATTTCTCACTAAATCTATAAAAGAACATGATGAAGTCAAGTTTGAATGGTGTATAATATTGTTTTTAAGATTTTAACATTCTATTTTTTTAACGGTGTACGTTTAGGATGTTGTTAACCGTGTTAGTAGTTAATATGTTAGAATCATCAAATTAGTACTAAAATCCTTCTAGCCTGGATTTTGAACCCAGGATCAGGATCTTCAAGAGAAACAAAACTTATCACCTACTCATTGACCACTAGACCAATAAATCATTAGTAACATTCTAATATGTTGAATACCTGCTAGGCTTATGTTTAAATTATCTCATAAAAATATGAAAAAAATAAGAGAGATGAGAGAGTAGGAGAGATGATCAAGAGAAAAAGAGAGGGCTTGAGAAGAAAGACCAACAAAAGAAAAAAAGCATCATGCTGATTGGAAAAAACAAATTTATTTAAAGATAAAGTGGTGTGCCTACCCAACCCTAGTTGCTTTTTCTTGTAACCTCTTTTTGTTCTCTTATCGAAATCCTTTAAATCCCCCCATTTATTCATTCTCTCCTCCCCTTTGCATCTTCTACCATTCTTTCCCTCAGGTCTCTCTCTCCCTCCACAACCCAACCCACCCCACCACCCCCCTCTCTCTCTCTGTAAATGTATATGTGTTTATGTTACCATTTATATATCTCTTTATATCTCCATGTATAAATAGTGCTAAAATGATTTGAATGCTAATCATATTAGTTAACTTCTAATGCAGGCTTCTTGCCACTAAACGCTGCGCTTTTCTCAGATTATAACGTACCAGCTTTCGGTTTGCATTATAACTGAAATAGCTCTGAGACGAATTAACATAAACAAACAATATTTGTATCGATGGCACCGGTTTCATTGCCTCCTGGATTCCGTTTTCACCCCACAGACGAGGAACTTGTCGCGTATTATCTTAAAAGAAAAATTAATGGCCATGAAATCGAGCTAGAAGTTATCCCTGAGGTTGATCTATATAAGTGTGAACCATGGGATTTACCAGGTACGTTTGTGTGTTTATTATATGTACCTTCATGAGTCATGGATTAGTTATAATATTTTTATGTTTAATCATAAGTAAACTACCAACCAGATATATACCAAGTTCCTTGTTATATTATAACTTTACACATGTAAAAATTAAATTGTGAAGGAACTTTGTTTTGTCTTGTTTGTTCATACATCACAGGATTTTTTTTTTTTTTAACTTTACATAAGAGTTTTTAATAAATTTGATAAATAACAAAACAAGAATTTTAGAATATATTATCAAAAGGTGATTCTAATCAGTAGCGTAGCTCGAAAATCATCAACGTTAAAAAAAAGAGTTAACGAAATCGAAATAACGTCAATTTTTTTTTTCCAAAATTTACACTACCGTCGGAGCGTTAAAGGGTAGCGAGGGCTACCCCTATTATAAAGCTAGGTCCGCCCCTGATTCTAATCTTCTGTGTATTATGTAATATGTGTTTATGAAAAAAGAAAAGAGTAGCTAGGGGCTTAAAGGGATATAAGGGTGGTCCAGCCTCTTTTAAGTTCCTATTAGAACACAAAAATTCTCAATTTGATCACAAAAGATTCAAGTCAAAAAGAAAAGAGAAAAAAGAACTTGCCCCATTTAACTTGTTCTTTCAAAGATAAATGTGATTATCATCTTTTTCTTTCTTTATTATTTCTTTTCCCCTTGTTAATTGTGTATTTGTTATAACCAATTTGTTAAATAAGTAAACATAAATATCTTAGTCACTTAAATCAATGTATTCAAACTTATTTTGATTGGGGTTTTAAATTTTGTTAGGGAAATCATTATTGCCAAGCAAAGATTTGGAATGGTACTTCTTTAGTCCAAGAGATCGTAAATACCCGAACGGATCAAGGACAAACCGTGCCACAAAAGGCGGGTATTGGAAAGCAACAGGGAAGGACCGAAAAGTGAACTCGCAATCGCGAGCCATGGGAATGAAGAAAACTCTAGTTTACTATAGAGGGAGAGCACCCCATGGTTCTCGTACCGATTGGGTTATGCATGAGTATCGTCTTGATGAAAGAGAGTGCGAAACCGCATCTGGCTTACAGGTATGTGGAATAATTTATGATGTGTTTTTCATTAACTGAATGACAAGTTATACTACCATATATATTTGAAACGTTACATGCACTAAATAACGTAACAATGTTAGAGGTGTAAAAATCTTAATACTAAACTCAAAGAGCAAATCGAAATAACTTCATACAAATTTTGTTGGTTTTAGATATATCTTCTCTAACATGACATTTTATCTTATTATACATAAAAGTTACAGGATGCCTATTCACTTTGTCGCGTGTTTAAAAAGAGCTTGAATCCTCCAAAGACAACCACAACCGGAGACCAATATACAAGCATGGCTAGTGATCGGTCATCATGCTTAAACCTATATTCTGAGGGAAGAATAGGAGGTGAAGACATGGAAACCAGCAATAATCAAACACCATCAAGGGCTTCAGGTTCCTCAACCATCCTTCATGGATCACATAATTATCCAAGTGATATAAATGATGTCAAATGGACTCAATACTTATCAGAAGATGCATTCACCTTCAGTAATCCATCTTTTTCTACCTATGGCAATCTTCCTTATCCTCCATCAAAGGTACAAGCTAGCATCCACGTTTACAAATATAATCATTGTACCGTTGGTATTATTATTATTATTATTATTTAATTTATCATTTATTTTAATTTTGTTTATCAATCATGATATTATCTCTAGTTTAATATTAGGACAGTAAATGACCTCTTATCATTATTATTAGTTGATTAGTTATCCATTGCAATGAGATTTTGTTTAAAGTTATTCAATACATAGAATATATTATTCACCGATACACACTTTTCTAGTTTTTTAGAATTTATTCATTATGTTTCACAAATTTGGAAATTGTTTCAAGAGAGACGTCTCTAAAAATTCACGTACCTTGTTTAAGCTCGAAAAAATGTTTTATTCCGTAATGTTTATTATTATTACTATTACTATTACTATTACTATTAAGTACTCGGCTCAATAAACCTAATGACAAGTGGGCTAAAATCTAAACTATAAAAAATGATTTGTAAATCGGACTATATTGGAATTGTTATGTGTTTACTATTTAAAAAAATTAACATATATATATGGACTTTTTTTACAAATCACGGGCCCTATGCGAAGGTTCTCCCTACACACCATCCTAGCCGCAGTGTGTGACAACGTTAACTCGTTTTTAATCTATCTTTTGCATGCATGCATATTGAAG
This sequence comes from Helianthus tuberosus, assembly GCA_030545235.1. Classification (NCBI taxonomy): domain Eukaryota; kingdom Viridiplantae; phylum Streptophyta; class Magnoliopsida; order Asterales; family Asteraceae; genus Helianthus; species Helianthus tuberosus. The sequence continues at coordinate 19,378,085 of CM060420.1, read as the reverse complement.
AGTAAATTACGTGCTTACGAATGCTTTATCAGGTTGACATAGCTATGGAATGTGCAAGGTTGCAGCACAGATTATCTCTACCTCCATTACAGGTTCAAGATTTTCATCACAACGGTGTGACCAACTACGTCGACTTGAAGAACATACCACAGTCCAGCAATGGACCACCAATTGGTTCTCAGCAGGATATATTGCATGAAATCCTTTCAGTTGGCTCTCAAGATCTGATCAACCAGGATGCATGGGGTGGAATTGATAACAACTTTTCATTTATGACAAACAATGACATGAATCAAATGCAAGGTAGCGGATCATTTAGATTCATAGGAGATGATCAACATACAAGGAATATTGAGATCGATGATGTCGATGGACAAATGAAAACGGATCGAATGGTGGAAAATTTGAGATGGGTTGGAATGCCAAACAAAGATCTTGAGATGGTATGCACTTTGTTATTAGTTATTCAATGTTCTAATCAATTTTTTTATGAGTAAAATTATGATAATATATAAAATAAATAAATGTTAAATATTTAAGAAAAGTAAATCAGTTTTAAAAGTGCACAACAGAAATTTTAAATTAAAAGGGTACGAAATGAAATAGTTCAGGTGTATAAGTTATAAGCTAGCAATAAACTAATAATGAATAAAAACTAAAACGAAAAAATTGGAAAATAATAATTTCATCAATAATAATAATAGTAGGCTCTTTTTAGGTGTCCCATATAATATTTGATGTTATATATTGTTGAAAATAAACAATGTTAATTTATTGGTTTATTTTTTAACAAACTTTATTATGTTAATAAATGAAGAGAGGATTTAAAAGAAATATACAATAACCCTCTTTTAGAATATATCCTTATATTTATTTATGTCTACAGGCCTTTTTCGATGATCACAAGAGTGTTCCGATGGAGAAGATATCAAGTTTTGGAAGGGAAGAACATGAGGTTCAAGGTACAACTAGTTAAGCCTTCGTTCTCTCCAAAGAAGCTCTATTTTTCATTTCTCTAGCTAGCTAGCGACCAGAATATATATAAATTAGCTAGGGATCTAAACAAGCCGAGCTAAAATTTTAAATGAGGCAACTCGGTTTGGCTCATTTATTTTAACAAGCTCAAATTAAAAGTTTAAGATCTGATTGTAAAAAAAAAACTCATTTATTTTTTAACTTCCTTAAAATATTTAAAACATTGTATTTTTACCCATACAAATTTAGCACAACTTTAGGTTGATGTAAAATTATGCTATAATTTTGAGTTATAATTTGTTTACATTAAAATTCGGGTTTTGATTTATATAATATAAAATTAAAATTTGGGTTTTACTTAACGAGTCAAACAAGCGAGCCAACGCGGCCATTTACAAAGGAGCTGATTTTAAAGAAGGAAGCGATTTTAGAAATTAACTGTAATTCCTTTTAATCTATAAATTTAGTCTAATGTGCATTGACAAAAAGAAACACAATCCAGTATCAGCTGAAACGAGTCACAACAATACAGATGTCAACTTCGGATTCCTCAATGAAGATATGAACAACTTTAGCAATAACTTCCTAGATGTCGAAGATGACTTAGACGATTTCTCAGCCACTCCAACGTTTGAAATGTACCAAAAAACCGAAGTGAGTCATGGGTTGTTGGTATCAACACGACAAGTCTCCAACACATTCTTTCACCAAATCGTGCCATCGCAAACGGTTAGAGTCCAACTGAACCCAGGGAAAACAACAACACATGAAACACAACCTGTCAAGAAGCTAGGTTTTGAGAAGTTCAAAACATATGTGAGTTCAAATCGGTTAGAGTCCACAAGCCCCGTTGTGGACCTGGTTTCTCTTTTGCTAATATGTTGCATCTATCTTGGAAGTAAATCAATACCCCACGATGATGGTAATCGTGGTGTTGACGGTGACAATGATGATGGGGACAACGACGATGATGGAAAAAACAATGAGGAAGGATACAAGGAAAAATGGAGCATGTCAAATTCGGTTATTGAAAAGGTGATATGGCCATGTGTGACCTTAGCTGTAGCGTTTTCTACTATATGGGTGCACCACAATTATTTGACAAGCTTTTCTTGATTTAATTTGTTTCATTTATAAAGTTTATGTACTCATATTATTCTAACCAAATATACTCAAATTATTCTAACCAAATATACTTGACCATCGAAAGGGGAAAGAGTAGTGTACTCTGACTAAACGTTTATTTAAGAAAATGTATAGCAACTGATCTTAATCAATAAAAGACGTGTCGATGATATTATCTTTATACTTAAAAAAGAGGGCGAAATATTAAACAAGTCTTGATCATTTTACCCTTGTGTGTATAGTAAACATAAATGCAGAACTTACAGATTCGATTGGAGATAACCTTACACATATCACGTATGTTCGAACAGTTTTCTTATGCGTGTATTTAGTCTTTTCTATCCAGCCATCTGTTTTAGGTTTTGACAAAACAGATCCATATATCCAATCCAAACAATCAGGCCAGGGACCTAAAGCCCAACTCATGTAACTCTTTTAGTTGATTAAATTCCCAATTAAATAAAGCTTGTTAAGATGTGGATCAGGCCCAGATCGTTTGACAAAATATAACAAGCCCATGGCCGGTTAACGTACAATATTTCTTAACTTACGAGCGTACGCTGTGAAATTACGCACGTTGTAAAACTCAAAATCATAATCACGCATGTTGAAAAACTATAATCATTCATGTTGTAAAGACAAAATCACGCATGTTGAAAACCATAACATGCTTCATTATATAATTATAACACGCTTCATTACATATATATAACATGCGTGATTAGGATTTTGAGTTTTACAACGTGTGTAATTTCACAGCGTACGCTCGTACATTAAGCAATATTATATTTTACACTTTCACTATATATATATAAATATATGTATGTATATGTATATATATATATATTCAAAACCGATAAATACGCCAAATCTTTTTAACATCACGCAACGCGAGAATGCCCTCCCGCGTCTCCTACTCATCTAATCATTTATATTTGGTCGACAAGTTAATCCTATACCACTAAAATTTGTTGATAATATTAAAATTACCAACATTCCTCTCCCATTTTAGTGATATTCAAAATTAACTTTAAATGCTTCTCAAACAAACACAAATTTATGAATAAATGAAAAAGTCATGTGGATTGAATTTTTATCTTAGTATATTACAATCAAATACTAGGGTGTCATTATGGTTTGAACCCTTGTTATCCATTTGAATACCTGAAATTAACACACATTCAAATACATGAGCGCTGATGCGATAATAATGGGAAGTATTTAGAACACGAAGGGCAACGCGAATCATTAAATACAACTGATCATTGTCATTAGCCGTTTACTCTACTTGTAACTTGTAATTTTTGAATATTTCCCCGTGTGATAACATTAATGTAACACCTATACAAGACTGGTAGAATGGCTGGTGCTACAGGTGGTAAGTGATGGACACACCGGGCGCCAGGGCAGGCCCCTGAGTAGTGTGAGAAGTACTGGAGAAGCTAAAGACCACACAACGAATATGAACTTCAAGAATGAAAACAATGTTCATAAGAACAGTAAGACTCTGTCTATTGAGAATCACATTGATTACATCAATTTGGAATGGGAGGTTAGAGACGCAATCGCTAATATGCAAGAAGAAGCAAAATTTGAATTAACTCTTACATTAGAACAAAAGATGAAAAGTTAATGGAGATTGAGATGTTAAGTTAGTTTTAATCAAATTGGCCTCGTTTTGATAGGTTCCGCATACATGTTTACATGTTTAACGACCCCATGTTCACTTTTCCCTATTAGGTATTATAAATTAACTAGAATATAGAACTGCGTGTGTTGCCTTGCGGGCTAGTAAATTTTACTGCGTGTGAGAGAGGCGTTGTCTTCATTCGCCTTATTTATAAAACTCATGAATCCAATTTCTTTCGGGCTCCATGACCAAACAGATTAACCCAAAATAAAAGTATTAGTAACCAACTATGCGGTTAATCTTGGCGATATATCGGTGATATGTCGTCGAGATATCGGTTCATAATCTCGGTAATAATATCGGTCCCGTTAATATCTATGATATATGCCGATATATCACTGATATTTTGTATTTGTGATATCGGTTGTCTCGCTGATAATATCGGTTGGGCCAATTTTATGCTTTTTCTTTATAATCCTGTCATCCAAAGTCCAAAACCCATTCATTTGCGTTATTTTTGGCCCAATTTATGATATCGTTTATCTGGTCGGTGCTACTTTTTGGCCGGAAACCAGTGAGAAGAAGATGCGTACCAGGAAGAAGAAGAAGAAGAAGAAGAAGAAGAAGAAGAGATAGCGGCGTGTTTAGACTTTTAGGGTTAAATAACTTTAAGTATTTTAACATATAACCCCTCTATCTTTCAGTAGTTTATACTTCCCTGAAACTTATATTTTTTTACACAAAAAGTGTAAAATTAGTTTGTGTATTTAAACATTTAACCCTCTCTATCTTCCCTAGTTATATTTGATCCTTAAACCTCAAAATTTATGCATAAAAAGTATAAAATTAACATTATATACTTACTATTAATATTATATAAGTTCTAGCATATGTATATATAGGTTCTAGATATATATATATATATATATATACAGTGGCGGATCTAGAAAATCCGCCAAACCGTAACGTTTTATAAAAAAGCGGTAGAAAATCCGCCAAGCCATAACGTTTTATTAAAAAGCGGTAATGAAATAAAAAAAACGTTATATTTTTCCAAAATTTACACTAATTTTAAACTACCGCCGGAGCGCCAAGCCGTAGCGGGGGTTGCCCCTTGTTATATGTTGGATCCGCCCCTGTATATATATATATATGTGTGTGTGTGTGTGTGTGTGTGTGTGTGTGTGTGTGTGTGTGTGTGTGTGTGTGACTATAAATTACTGATATCCCACTGATATACCACCGCGATAACCGATATCTCAAATATCGGTCCTTGACCGATATCCGATATTTTTCCGCATTAACTGCATAGGTAACCAAACAATACTAAATAATCAAAGGTGCACCATCAGCAACATATTGAATCCAAAATACATATACCAAAGCATCTCCAGCAAGTGTTGGCTATTTCAAATGTATACAACCAAGCATTTCCAACAAGAGTTGGCTATAAAAACTGTGCACCATCAACAACATATTAAATTAAGAATACTTATACCTTTTTATCCACTATTTGAATTTGATGGCAGTTTGCAATGGCCCATATTCATCCTTAAAGTTGAAAGCATGAACGGTTTCTCCGTCACTTGGAAAAGCCAGCCTTTCAATCGCCAGAGAGAAATTAAGGCTGTAGATATCTGCTCTATGTGCACCTATCCTAACCTGAATTCAATGCCAAATCACTAATCTCAAGAACGATAAAATCAAATCATGTATAGTACTTACTGATTAGCAAATGCAACATGTTGGCAAAACATCTCACTAATATTGTCACACCCCGACCACATAAAACAACAAAACATGGCGGAAATGCCGGGGAGTGTTGTAACAGAATCATTGTTTCACAACCATGGATTAAACAATTTCGTTTTATTTAATTAAATGTATTACATTACATTGGAATTAAAAACAAAACATGAACAAATAGAATTTTATTGTTATTAAGTCGCTAAGGCCTCGTCCGTTCCTATGTGAGCATGCATCAATATCATCATCAAATATCATCAACTATGGTACTTGAAACACATGTGAAAATACGTCAGCATAAAAATGCCGGCGAGTACATAGGTTTTATGTGAGTGTCAGATTCATGGCTCGTTTTACATGTTGCAATACTTATTTAAAAACCTTATTTTGAAAAGTATAGTATTGCGACATAATTAACCAACTCAAATCAAGTTGGATATGATTTATAAAATCTCGTAGCCATGATTCTTAACTCCAAAACATGTTGTTTTATTAAATCAAATCGTAAAACATCTCGTAGAAACTCGTTAATAAGACTCGTATGGTTTATATTATTCAGAAAAGATAATTGTGTGACATTGTTTCAAAATCGTTTACCCATGTGATCTAGATAACGCAACGATATATAATGTGTTAAAAGCACTTATATATAGGAAGTACCAGCGGCGTATCCACCATGCTTTTAACAGATTACACCCACCCCGTTACCTAATCACTTCCCTAACCCAATGGTTCAAACAGTTACAAATGGTTCACATAAATCAAATGGTTACGAACGGTTCACATAAATCCAACGATTACAAATGGTTCACATACATCTAATGATTACAAATGGTTCACATACATCCAACGATTACAAATGGTTCAAAACTAATAGTGTACTAATGAACATAGCAAGTATATGATATGGAAACATGGAAAACACGAAAGTAACAAGTAGGCACATGTGTTTCACCCCAAAATGTTTGAAAAACAGTAAAAGAGGGGACTATGTACTCACTTGAGGGTGCTTAGAATTCTTGAACAACAACCAAGCTAAGCTAGAGGGATCACAGAATCAAACGGCACCTAATATAGGTAACTATGTAAATAAACGGACCTAAATTGGAGGATCGGATAAAATGAGGTTTTGTAAACCAAATGAGTGTAGGGACTCATGTAATATGGTTTAACAAAGCCTACATTCTAAAACGAAACAAAACCTAACCTAAGTGCTTACGACCCATTACGACTCGTTAAGGTAGCTTACGCCACTTTAACGCGTCGTTCGTGTAAAACGCATTCGGAACGCCTAACTAGTCCTATGACAAGTATTATATGCCTTAATATGTCTAGTATTGTTGTCTAATCATTTTAGATATCAAAAGTTATGTTACATATGCTTAAAATGAATTTTGGCGTAAAAAGGGCATTTTGGTAATTTTCCTAAGGCATATAAACTACCTATCATACAACTACTTAAACGAAGTGACCATAAGGTATAACCTCGGAAGGTTATTCCCTATGCAACTATGGTCACCTAATGTGTTTGGTCGGATCCTAATGATCGACCAAACGGGTCAGGTTTGAAAGTATAAGCGGTTGTTTAGACCGCTTACCTTACGACCCTATAAAAGCACTAAACCTAAAGTGACGAGCTAAACATGTTAAAACATGTTTAAAGAATTTAGAAAACAGGTTTGGTATCAAAACAAATGGTCTTGATACCTAAAAGTAGTTTGGTTACAAAATACGCAAGAATACGCATTTTGGCCGAAACTACGACTTGCCACTATGCCTAAATAACGTGGTAATCAGTAGGTATAGTCACAAGGGACTAGAACCATCGTGATTACGCTCACGTTACGAAGTTTAAACGAACTTCTTGTTGACCATAAACTGGTCAAAGCTGAAAGCCAAACAATGTTTGACTTTCACGCTAAAAACGCGTAAAAGAACGAAAGAATACTTACAAAAGGTCCAAGAACGGAAGTTTGACCCGATTATTCTCAGGTATGAAGTGAAATCACTTCAACTTAGAGAGCAATCAGATCAAGGTGTGAGTTTTGAGTTAGAGGGTGAGGGTATTTATAGGAAAACCAAGACCGTTCGGATCGTTCATCGAAAACCGAGCTTCGATCTGGACCTTACATGTGTGCCCATGGTTTTAGAATACCATGGGTACCCCAAAACAAGCCCCTAGTTTCATTAAAACCATATGCAAATGAGGGGAACAGCTGGAACAAGCTGGAAATCAGATTTTCAACTTTGGTCCCTTCCTAAGATAACTATGGCAGATTGTCAATTTTGGTCCCCGAATGTGCAAAACATGGTTTTTGATGCATTTTTGACACGTTTAAGCCCCGTTAATCCCATTTCAAGGCTCTATAATGAATTTAAAGTATAGGGAACATGAAACATGCTCAAAAATATCTCGGATGTCGGTTCGTTTGGTCGTACGGTTGCGTTGTTCGGTTAATTACGACGAAACACGAACGAACGCGAAAAACGGTCCAAATTACGCGATGAATGGATTTTTATCAAGCCAATAACTAAAATAAAATATTCTAATGATTACATAAATTTTTGGATGTCCGGATGTATTCAGAACGTAAGATATGCGCGAAAATACAAACTTATGCACTTTTTGACGCTTTTAGTCCCTATTGATCAAGAAAGTTTATTTTTGTGCACCAAACACCTCAAAGCCTATTTCTAAGCTATGTAAAGGATATTTAGGGAATATTTAACTTATGATAAAGTTCCGGAATGTTCGTTACAGTACAAATCGGCATACTTTCGCAGTTTGTCGAAATTAGTCCCTGTAAGCGAATAAACTTGATTTCGCCACACCAAACCCTCCAAAACTTATTTCTAAGTTATGTAAAGGTTATTTAAGGTATGTTAAGCATATTTCACTATTCCGGTGTGTTCGTTGCATTAAACTGGTTATATTTACGCATCAGTGCGCGTATAACCTTCCAAAAAGCGATTTAAAGCTTGAAATCGAACATGAATTGATATGTGCAAACAATACACGTATTTTTACAAATCCCAAGTATGAAACACAATATTTCATAAATTTGGTATTTGTTTGATGGTCGCAGAGGCACAGGTGTCACAAATATGCATACAAATAAAAGAAAGGGTACCATGTTTGGAACAATACCATAGTTGATATGTATTCTATTTTGAACACATTCACTTATACTCTAGGATTTGGAGGCTGTGATGAGGTGGCAGTGGGTGGTTGTGTCGTGATGGCTGTGGTGGCGGTGTTGGTGGTTATGCAATGAAGCTTGAAGCGACCTTGAATAAATGTTATATTAATTGATATGGTACCAAATAACATCACCCAAAATGTTCGCTCGTCAAAATTGTCACACCATGCTAGTTGCGGAAGGGTATTACGTGTGACTTAAGAAAGGTAATCATTGCATCCAATCGTGTAAACAAATACAAGTCAACAACGATGCCGTATATATCGATTTGCAACAAAAGTTTACAATGTTATCCAAAATATGGTTATTGAGTTTCATTACACTTTGAACAAAAGATTGTTTTTGTCATAAAAGGCATTCGTTGTCATGTCATTCCCATTTCTCGTGGTCTATCACAGGATCATGTCTTGTTTCCTGGAATACATGTAATTTTAAAAAGTCAACAAAAGTTGAGCGAGTTCATGTAGTTATTATTATCATATGATATCTCATGTTTGTAATCTTGTAATGAAATCATAATTGTAATCCAGTATTGTAATCATGGTATGTTATTTGCATTCATGGAGTTTAAGGATCTATCAGTGTGTAGCTTGCACCCTGACATATGTGCCATAAGTAAGTAACCAAACCGAGACATCTTTGACATCATTGGGATCATAAAAACACTCCTAAGGTACCAACCAGGAGTGGAGCGCGCCTCAAGCTCGATAGATCTATACCTTTTGCACCTTGGTCACTAAGTGAATAATGGTTACTATGTCATCATCCTATTTACGCACATTGATCATGTTATCATCTAAACCCATAGCTAACATACCGTTTGTTATGATATGTATTTCCCCTTGATTGTTTTAAAAACAAAACATTGAAATCATTGAAAGGAAAGACATGAACTCACAAGTTTGCGTTCCGTGCATTGTACTACTAAGATAAGAGCGTCCGTACGCGTGAGTAACCTACATGTGTACTAACTTAATTAGACACCTAGGTCTTATTGGACCTCGTATAAGTTGTTCATCTTGAATTCCTATTATGTTTTCACTTGTCATATTTGGAACAACTTTGTATTTTGGAGTGTTGGTAGTTTGTTTGTTCGATCTTTATATGTATATTTATTTCACAATGATATATATATATATATATATATATTGTTAGGAAACTTTATTTGTAAGTATTGAAGAAAATCACAATCAACTGGATCTATGAAGAAGACAACAGTCCTGAAGATCACAACAACAACAAGAAGAAGATCAGATAGGACAACTGAAATGCACAGCATCTACTTCAAAGAATCACAAGTTGATCAAGAGCTGAATTGGATTATCAGAGAAGGTCATTTCTGATAGATCTGACAGTTTCTGACGATTCTGATCATCAGGTTTTCTGATGATTTGTTCACCAGAATTTCTGATGAAGTGATTTATCAGAAATTCTGATGAATACCCCACTTGTCTGAATCCAGCTCTATCCTGCCACAATAACCGAAGCAACTTGACATTATTGGATATCATGATTACAAAGGCAACTTGACTATTGGATTCAATGAATATGTCAAATGGCTACTTTTTGCAGGACTTATGTAACACCCCAAAATTTTGTATGTCATAATATAAGATTTTTATATTATGTTGACACAATTAGAAAAGAAAACGGTAAATATAAAATACCATATGAAAGTAAATAACATACTAGTAAGTATATGTGGGTAAGTAAGATATTGTAAATAACCAAGTTAACTAAGTTAGAGGATGGATGAAAATAATCATGTTATGAGAAATAAAGGGGTTAGTTATGTTAAAAATGAAAGAAAGTTTGATTAAACAAGGAAAAATTGCAGAATTTTCATAAGTAAGTATGTATATGTCGTGGGTTTCAAAGGGGATTTAGGGTTCTCACCTAAATCCATCATCAACACAAGAATTCTGCATAAATTGGGGTGATTTGAGCTGGAAATCGAGTGCATGAGACATCATCTACACTTGTCTAAGTGTCCTTGAGGTAAGGTAAGTCATGGATTCATGAAATTTTGATGAGAAAGGAAGTGGGTCTTGATTAATCCGTGTGTATGTATGAAATTAGGATGGTAAGAGGCTATAATCATCATATGAGACTTGAATTATGCATGAAATTCGGATTAACTTGATGTTGTTATGTAAACCCACTTGTAGGTAATAATGTCATGGAAATGTTGATGAATTATGTGTTATATTAGTTGTAGTTTGATATGTGAAGTTAATTGTTGAATGTTGATTTATATAAATCTGATTTTAAAAGGAGATTAGGTGAAAATGATGAATGTGATGATCTTGATAAGAATTTGGTATGATTGTGCACAAGTTACTTGTACACTATGCTTGGAAAGTAGTTCGCACGCCACATGTTTGATGAAATGCCTAGTATATGTTAGTATATGTTATCACTTGTATGGAATGTTAATTAAATAGTAATGAAGGTGATCATGTATTATAAGTATGAAAAGTGCTTAGTTATGATGTTTGTTGGTGCAGTTGTCTGTCGACTTCATCTTCGTTCGAGTCTCAGATTGTGAAAGAGCCCGAAGACCAGTAAAGACTGAAGAATGAGAAGACTCGTTACTTCAGACTCGTCAACATCCGAGGGGGAGTCTGTTAGTGCAGCCGTCTGTCGACTTCGTCTTGTATCGAGTCTTACATTAGAATGTGTTAGATCAGGGCGCGTAATACGAGAAAATAGGAGGTTTTGTGTGTTAAAGAGGTAATTTCGTTTGAAAATGACATTGCCACTTTCAAACGAAATTAGAATGTTTAATTTCGTTTGAAATGGGCAATGCCACTTTCAAACGAAATAGCAACCCCTATATATACCTTGAGTGCTAGTTCATTTGTAACCTTCTTGATTTCGACACCGAGGTGCTGTCGAAGTGTCTACGTGCTGTAAATCGTTTCAAGATCAATAAACAAGACAATTAATAGTGAATACAACCTAAACAAAGACAGAATCAATGAATTCCGCCTCTGATTCTGTCTGAGTACTCTTCTGATCGACTCGTTAGGTCGTTTCACGATCCTACATGTGGTATCAGAGCTCAGGAGGAATAGTTCTTACTGATTAGCTCGTTTTTGCTGGAAAATTCTGATTTCTACACCTTCTTTTCAAAATTAATCAAGTTCTCACGGTTAAAATTCTCATAATGTGTGCGTAATTGTGTTTTAACTAACCCTTGAGAGTTTCAGATCATAATTCAACCATTTGCTTGATCAATTGAACAAAGTTTGGACCGAAATGATGATGTCATGATGATTTCGTTTGAACAAACTTGATAATTTCATTTGAGATTGGACAAATCTGACTGATTCCGTTTGAAGATCATGGCTGATTCCGTTTGAAACGTGCAATTCTGTTTCAAAATTGGTATTCCGTTTGAGAGAATTAGGTGATCTCGTTTGAAACAGTTATCTAGTTTGAGGATTTCTTTTGAAAGACGCAATCCCGTTTGAAATCCAGATTTCGTTTGAAAGGTCATAACAAATTCAGCAATTTCGTTTGAAAGGCTTATAATTGTGTTGGGTATTAAAAAGGTGTCGAAAATTAAAATTTGAACATGTTGACTAATTAAAGCGATTGTCTCGAGACTACACATCACGTGAACAGATTAAAATTGTATTCATTAAATCGTTTGGACTGTCCCATGTGGCTTTATTAAATGTGTCGGCCATTATAAAGTGCATGTGAACAATCAAAGTTGCATGTGAAGTCAGTTAATCATATGAAAGCTTTGTGAGTGGTTGCTTGGTATAAAATCGATCAAAGTGAGGTCCAATTAAAATCGAATCTTGATAAGAGATTTGTCAGCCCATGTGAACGAATTAATCTCATAGCTATCCACTAAATAGACGGTCCAATAAAATCACATTGTTTTTGAAATTGGCTGCCCATGTTGATCAGTTTGCATGTGCAATCCATGTAATTGAGTTTATTGTTCATCGGCCCATCAGTTCACGAGATACACTTGGTCAAATTAAAAATAGACTATAAAAATTGTTGTTGGACATATTGTAAGCCCATGTGAAGTCTATATCGGCTCAATTTGAATCCATTTTTGATTGGTCCATTCATTCAGTGATTTCACCCGAATAGTCATATTGTTTCAGGAAGGTATTTCGTTTGAAGGTGTAGTGTTTCAAACGAGATTGGTGATTTCGTTTCAATCGTTATTCCGTTTGAAACTGATATCTTGTTTAAACCGAGTATTTCGTTTGAAAGGTGTTTGAACAGGTTGTTTTTGAAGTATGACGAAAATGTTTGATGAAAAAGAAAATGAACATCTTGAACGATTAAATGATGGATATGGTTGGTGTAGAGCAAGCAGTTATGAACAAGATGATAAAAGGATTTGGATTAAGCGACTTGAAGATTTTCTGTGTAAAAAGAATGAGACATTGGAGGAGTTGGAAAGCAGATTTAACTATTTACTGGACAAATTGAAAACATATGAGATAAAGTTGACAGATGCTGAAAAAGTATCAAAGCTTGCAGATGCATTACCTGCTGTATGGGATGATTTTTTGAAAAATATAAAAAGTGATTCTGGGTTCTCAGAATTACGTCCATCAGGGTTCTTCAAAAAGCTCAAAACACACAGTTATGAGAATAATAATAAGAAAAGAGAATTGATGGACAAAATAAAAGGAAACCTAGAGAACATAAGTTTGGATGTAATTGTTGAAATAGATAAAAGAGTATGTGTATGTCTTGCAGCAAAAAATGTCATGAACTATGACATTAAGAGGGGTTGTTATATTGACGAAAATATGAATCCTCTTGATTTCGTTAAAATTTTTTGTGCAGGTACATTCAGGTCAAAGACAAAAGAAATTCCAAAGATTGAAGAATCTGTGAAGATTGGATCTTCGAATTCTGAATCAGTATTCTCTAAATGTGTTCAATTTGAAGCTGACAATATCAAACTTTTGAAGGATTTGGAGAGTTTGACATTGGAGATCAAAAAGATGAAGGATGAGAAGCAATCTGATGATAAACATATTCTTGTTTTGCAGGAAAAATTTGAGAAGTTGAAATCTGAAAATGTCAAACTGTTAAGTGGTTTGAACAGTTTGACATTAGAAAACAAAAATTTTGAAAAGAAAATAAAAAATTTTGAAACTGAAAAATAAAAAATTGAAAAAGAATTTCAAAGTCAAATAAAGATTCTTGAAGATGGGAGATCTGTTTTTAGCAAGAATAATATTGAAAAACAAAAAGTAATAAATTCTCATCTTCAGACAATTATTCGACTTGAAAAAGAAGCTGAAAGTGATCGAAATAAAATCAAAGAGTTAGAGAAGAAATTGAAAGGTTTTGTGAATACTTCTTCGATTCCTTGTCCAAAACCGATCAATTCTGTTCCAATAAGTGACAATGTCACAAACTTTGATAAAGTCAAAGTTGAAGATTGTGATGAGAAAACTGATGATGAAACTGAAAAAAGAAAAATATTTTTGAAATTAAATGAAATGTTTCAAGAAACTGTTTTACATTCTACTGAGAAAGGTGAATGCTCAACGCAAAAACCTGTAAAGATGAATGTGGAACAAAAACAAAAAGATAAAAAGCCGAAAAATATTCAAAAAGAAAATATAAGCTCATCAGTTCAATCATCCAATCGTGATAAAAAATCACAAAAAGTTGAAAATCAAAACTCAAAAACTGTTGGTAATAAGTGGTGCAGGTTTGACCACAGTGCTCAAAAGCCAAATCCAGCATACAAGAGGAGAGATGGATATCACCAAGCCAAACAGTGCTATGATCTGAATTTTTGGGCAAAAGGTGGTGATTGGTACGATAACAGAGTGTGTTACACTTGTGGTGTGAGAGGACACATTGCTGTTAACTGCCAGAACTGGAGTTATGAGACAAGAAGATGCTTTGAATGCCAAATCAGAGGCCATATTGCAAGAGATTGCCCAATGAGATCAATGAGAAGATCGAGGGATGAATCTCAGAAAATGACAAAGAAGAAACCAGTCAAAGTCGAAGCAAAGCCCAAGGAACAGAAAGTTCTAGAACCGAAAGTGAAGCTTTAGCAGGGGCAAAAAGACAGACTGAGGAAGAAGAGGAAGAAAGCAAGAGAGTATCTCGAAAGGATTTTGTCCTCGGATACAGCTGATAAAGCGAATAACAGTTCTGACAAATCATTTTGCTCTTCTAAGACTGATCAGTCGGACAAGATGAATTCATCATATACAAATCTGAGGACGAAAGAGGGAAAGAAGAAAAAGAAAGAGAAGGCAGTTAATCAAGAGATTAACAAATCTGGCGATGAATTTGTTTTTTTTTTGGAAACAAAGGAGCCACGTGTTGGCAATGAATCTAACTCATCAAAGTCAGACAAGCCAAGTTCAGGCGATGAATCTGGTGTGGTAAAGCCAGAAAAGCCATGTGTTGAGGTAAAAAATGAGAATTCTAGTCTAACAATGGATGATGCAAATTTTCCACCATTGTTGAACAAGAACTCAAAATCACCCAAGGACCGTCAGGCTTGGGTGAGTCTGTTTAAATAGAAAAACCTGACTTGCCAGAGCTCCTAGGTTGGTATCACACCCCGGTTTCCACGTGTCACCGGTGGGCCCAGTGGGGGATTATCGTGACGTGATTGGCAACATAATAGTCAAACAACACAATATTTAATATGCACAGCGGAAGCAATTTAAAAGATATATTTCAACCGAATTTAATATTGTAATATCAAATGTCACAATATTCGGAAGTTTATCCACAGAAGGATCGAAAACAAAATGGAAACAATAGTTCAACAGACTTCAGGCATCTTAAGCTTGCGAGACTCTTTATTGATGCTAAGGAGACAATCCAGCCAATTACGTTTAGTACCTGCACTTAATCTTTTTGGAAAAATACTTCAGTTTACACTGGTAAATACAATCAACTGACTCATTTTGGAAAATGATTTAAAATTTGTTTGGATGCACATGGCATAAACATTTTATAACTTGATTAAAATGCACAGAGGCAAAATTAACCTTTTTAACTTGGGAGAATTATTTAATATTATAACCTTGTGAACGAATTACATGTTCCTTGTGCGTTCAGTAGCCCGGATCTTGTCCGGGTTAAAGATCAATAGACACACCACAATGTTCTTTTATGCACTGACGGGTGTACGCCTACACCCCGTGCTTAAGTCGTGGCCATTTCGTAAAATGATGCCGAGGATATCCGGGACATGGTCATTAACCCCCCAAAGGCGTTAAGTAACAAGACTATTTAAACGAGCCGATCAAATTTATTCAATTACCCACTCAACGGTGGAGAATTTGATGCCCGATCAAGCAGTATGCTATATACCGTAACCCAAGCCCGTATAGGGAAAATAAGTTAAAAGTATTTACCTGAGCAATGTATAAATCACAATAAGCAAAATGCACGTAGCTTTTACTGGTCCTCCTAATCTGGAACGAAGGTTTTATAATAACCAATTAGAATCCTAACGGGTCTTCAATTAAGCTTAAGCTTAGAACGGCTAGTTTCAAAGATACGGTTCGTACGCACGATTAAGCGAAGACCGGATAGAATGTGATTTGGACCCGACAAGTTTGAATACTTGCTTAATATGGGTTTATTATTCACATTCTGGATTTTGAGATAAAACCGTTAAGGTTTGACCCGTTTCGGCTAATTTATGTAAACTTGTTACATAAACCGAACCGTACGCGTAATAAGCGTGACGGGTATTCATGAGAGCTATAGACAGGTTTCCTAAGTTAATTATGCCTCAAATATGTTGTGACATCAGTAAGATGTCTTTCATTATGCCCGAAACGTGTTTAAACACAGACTAGGCCCCGTAGGGGTAGTTTGGTCATTTAAAAGTTTATAAAAGAGTTTAAGTAACAATCTGAGTTACAGGTCTGGTGTAATCAGTAAACATACTCAAATTAATGAGTTATAACAGTAGGATAAAGCATATATGTGAAATTTATCATTTTTAACCAAACTATGCCCCGTAGGGGTATTTTGGTAATTTCACATAAGCCGAAAAGCTCAAAACTGGAGTCTGAGTTTATCAACCTTTGATTACTATTAAAATATTATAATTTTCCTCATATATCAGTAGGTATCAACCCGGGTATGCTCAATATAATTTTTAATACATACTATGCGTTAAAAACGCTTAATAAGGCGATTAAAGGCCATTTCCGGGTTCGATACTTAAATCTGATATTCTTATATTTCCAGAAGGCTTAAAATACTTTATTTATCATATGTGATCAGTAGCAAAAGGTTTGGAGTCGTTTAGATATGTAAAACTCATTTTATGGCCCGTTAGGGCAAAACCGACAATTACCGGACTAAGCCTACGACTACTAGTTATGCTCAGCCTAAAATTAATTAAAATTCTTTAAAAATCCCAAAATAATATATTGCATCAGTGGGTAAAAGATTTGATGTCAAAAAGTAGGCTTAACTAGTCTATACGCTAATTACGCCATTTTATTAACATAAAGTTTTAATTTTGCGATATTGAGCATAACTCTAAATCTACAATTCAAACTGATGTCAAACTTTGTATACAAGTTTATATATCAGTAATTAAAGTTTCTACTCTTTTACATTTCAAAAAATCATGTTTTAAGGTAATAAGGGCATAACGGTCAACATATGAGCAATTAACGGAAACGTGCGTATTAATTGGATAACTAATGAACCAAGGTGTAACATCACAGAGGGTTATTCTAACATGTAACCTAGTCCAATTAAAGCTCTGAGGCATTTCTAAAACATGCCTAAACGGGTCAGAACTGAAAGTCAAAGTGAAAGTCAAACTATGTGACTTTCGATTCCGAACCGGGTATTTACAGGAATTTGTCGGGTTAAACATGTTTAGACATGTTCTTACACTTATTACTAAGTTATAAAAATGATCAAAAAGGTTGTATATGAGCTATAATGTTAATTATGCATAAATGGCATTTTAAGTATCCTGTTGACTTTTTATAAACTAGTTTGACCCGACTTTTGACCTGGTTAGAGTGGTAATCAGGGGGAACCCTTTTGAGGTTTTATTACCCACATAAATACCATCTTATAACTACTTTTAATTCGAGATATGACTGAGCCATTGTTGACTAATCTCGAAGTCAAACCGTAATTACGACGGTTTGACTTTTAGCTAATAAACTAAGCTAAACTCAATTAAAGAAGGATTAGAACACTTACTGAAGTCCTAAGTTTGATTAGAGAACACTTGAGAGGAAGTTTGAGCTCCAGACGTGATCCACAATTGCAGATGAAGGTGTGAAGAAAGAGTTGTAAGTTCATGGCCTTATATATTGGATTTAAGCACCACAGTTGATTGACAACAAAGTCTAGCACTCACCACAACTGATCAACACTTGTTTCTAGTGTTTAGGGGGTGTTTTAAGGGTAATTGCACGGTACCCCTGACCGCGGAAGGGATCTCCCTTCCCAGTTCACCACCCGACAAGGATCCCGGGCGGCAAATACCCATAGCCATCAAAGAGGGGTAAGAAACATGTTTCAAACCCGAGACCTCGAGTGTCCTCGGTCCGGCTTAAAGCGGGTGTCGGTGGCCACCAAAGTGGCACTAATGGGAATTGAACTTGGGTCTCCATTGGAGAACCCAAGTCACTCCACCACTAGGCCACTTGTGGTGGTTTTAGGGTTTATGTTTTAGGGGTCAAGAGATGTGGAAAATCGGTTAAAGATCGCGTACAAAAGCCATGGCAGACAACAGCCCATTTTTCTCGGAGCTGGGCACCCCTCGCGCGACGCCACCCCCCCCCCCCCCTCGCGTCGCGCTAGGCCTCGTCTGGTCAGATTTTTGTGATTTATTTCCTTTTGATCCTTGGCTCTTCAAAACTCGATCAGGCACTTGTTTTCTTGCATTGTAAACCCTCATATTTGATCTATAAAGGCTTTAAAACATATACCCACTTTGCTAAGTCCCCGGTTAACTTTATTGTTACCCGAAAAGTCCTAACTTTCAACGTTTACGCTTTAACCCTTCGCACACGAATTTGATCATAACTTTCTCATACGTTAACGAAACTTTACGAAATTTAAACCGTGTATTCTAGTGAGCATAATTAACCGTTACAAAGCTTCGGGTTTGTCAAAAGGTCACTCAGAGGTATAACTTAAACATGTTGACACATTTAGCCCCTGTAGTTTGTAATCTCTCACTTTTAGCTTCGTATGATCCATGATTTATTCGTTTGAAGGTATGAGCACCAAGTAGGGTTAATGTATATTATATTTATTCACAGTTGACACTTAGAATACGTATATTCACATACTTTCCATGTTTGTCAACTTTAGTCCTTCTATAATATTCTTTCACACGTTTTAAACATATGACACGTGTCAACACATTATAGGACGTGAATTTTCGAGGTGTTACATCCTCACCCCCTTAAAATAAATCTCGACCCGAGATTTACTGAAATAAGTAAGGGTACTTTTCTTTCATCATGGATTCAACCTCCCACGTGAATTCGGGACCTCTACGGGCATCCCATTTTACCTTTACAATAGGTACATGCTTCCTTCGAAGCTTCTTCACCTGTCGATCTTCAATCGACAAAGGTTTTTCCTCAAATTTCAAGCTCTCGTTTATATGCACATCTGTATGCGGTATTACCAGTGATTCATCAGCGAAGCACTTTTTCAGATTACAGATGTGGAACACATTGTGAATTCCACTGAGCTCTTCCGGTAAGTTTAACTTATAGGCAACTGACCCGACACGTTCGATAACCTCGAAAGGTCCTATGTATAGCTTAGCTTGCCTTTCTTACCAAATCGCATCACCCCCTTCCAGGGCGACACTTTAAGCAACACTTTGTCACCTATTTCGAAGTGAAAAGCCTTACGCTTTGGATCTGCGTAACTCTTCTGCCTATCGCGGGCAGCTTTGAGACGATCACGAATCTGTACAATCTTGTCCGTAGTTTCAAAGACTATCTATGGTCCTGATAATTGGACATCTCCAACTTCCGCCCAACAAACTAGCGTTCTACACTTTCTACCATATAAGGCCTCAAAAGGCGCAACCTTAATGCTGGTATGGTAGCTATTGTTGTAGGAGAATTCGATTAACGGTAGGTTCTTATCCCAACTACCACCCAAATCGATCACACATGCACGTAGCATGTCTTCCAACGTTTGAATAGTACGCTCACTCTGACCGTCTGTCTGAGGATGGTAAGCCGTACTAAAATTCAAACGTGTGCCCAAAGATTGTTGGAAACTCTTCCAAAAATGTGACGTGTATCTAGTGTCTCTGTCCGAGATAATAGACACAGGTATGCCATGTAAGGCTACAATCTTATCAACGTACAACTGGGCTAACATGTCGGAGCTATAAGTCTCCTTGATGGGTAAGAAATGTGCTGACTTAGTCAGTCTTCCCTTGTCTTAGGTAACTTGGTAATAAAACCCATGGTTACCATTTCCTACTTCCAATTAGGAAGTTCAGGCTGTTGTAGCAAACCTGACGGTTTCTGATGCTCGGCTTTGACTTGCGCACATGTCAACCATTTAGCTACATGAGTGGCTACAGACTTCTTCATGTCTATCCACCAATAATTTGCCTTTAGATCCTGGGTAGCTGATGGCAAATTCTTAATCGTTGCCTAATTAGGGTTGCGGCAATTAATACATAAGCAATATGAACCGTCTTTCTTATTTAATAACATAAAACCCTCAGAATATTGAGTCAGGTTATATGAGCCTATGTCTTAACACCTACTTAATCAAGGTTTCGATTATTCCATAATCACTATGGAGTTTTCACAATACTCCAGCCCACAGCGGGATGTTAATCTAAATTCTACTTGCCTTCCAGGAGGTAAGTAGGGAAAACTTATGAGAAGATAATCAAGATACAAGGAGGCTACAGAGATTTTCCATATCTTGGGCTACAGTTCACCCATCATTGCTTGTGTCAAATAAGTGACACATTTATGTTATAAGTCTACGAATTCCTTAATCGGGAACCTTTACTTGAACAATTCCATTCTGGATATCTCCTTTGAATACTACTAGTCGACTTTAGTACAATATGATCATTGGGGTATCTTAGGGTTCCATGTATTAAACCTCCACACTGATCAGCCATGGAAGTAATCTATGGGACACACTAGGATACGCCAATCCTCATACGGCACTTTTATCAAACATAGTTTGGCATTCGCAGGTGATAGAAAAACAATGAGAAAAATAATTAAAATAACATATGTTGTCGTACTCTATTTGAAGAAAGAGTACTCTTAGACTTTTCGGAAGGATTCCTTGCCGATACTAGATGAATCGGTTACTATGGTTTTCCTTGGTAAGTTATACCTTGTGGATAATATAAAAGTTTGTTAAGCTTATGGTTTATGAAGATTTATTATTGCCTGTATTAAGTCAGGACACTTAGCAGAAATTATCATTGGTAAATGATAAGGGATGTACTTGATAACATCGTGAACTGCCTTTTGGCATTCATTAGGTGAGTTCAGGCATTTCTTCCTTTAGCCTTTCCAGGCTTAGCTGCACCTTCTTTGGCAGCTTTATGGAGTCTAGTTCTGATGCGGCCTTACTCACCACAGCCGTGATAGACTGTGTTCTTTATGTCCCTACGTTCCTGGGAAAATGATGACCTGTTCCTTAGCAGATGTCACACTGCTTTGGTCCTGGTTCTATTCGACACTGTCCCTAGTGTCTTTGATAGCAATTCTTACATACAGGCTTCTTACTGAACTTCCGTTGCTTTTTATTAAGCCTGTACTTGCTCACTTTCTTAGATTTCTAGGGGTTATCCTCCTCCTTTGGTTCATTCTTCATATTCGAAGTGTGAACAAAGCTCTTCTCCTGAGCAATTGAATCGTGGTTTTGAATGAAATTTAGAGTGAGAAGCATTCGGCTATTTGGGATTGTCTCATGACCTTTTCCCATGGCCTTTCAAACTGCTGCGTTAATCACTGCTTGGAGATTAACTCCATTAATATTGAGGTTTACGTTTGAGACATTATTTGCTTTTGTCGCATTAATAGCATTGCGACTATTGCTTATCTCATCCGAGTTTTCCATACTCAAGACTTGGTACAATTTACCAAATTAAACTATTATTAGTCATCATCCTGATGACCTGACATAGACTAGCCACGGCATCCACAAACCGTATAGGCCATTATGTTCCGAACATTCTTAATGAATGCTATTTGAATGTATATCTATTACATTTAGCTTAGGTCACAAAAGGACTATCAATGGCATTCAAGGTTTGGAGCGAGTCCAATACCTGCTTGACAGGGGACCATAATGTCACAACTGTCTTTGTCACAGGGACGATTATAAATAGCTCAAAGGCTAGCCTTACATGACTTTGGTTATATATATACATATATGGCATAGAAGCCTGTCACGAGGGACGTAGAAAGATATGGCATAAAGCCCAGTCATGAAGGACATAAGTAAACATATGGCGCGAAGGCCTTGTCGTAATGACATTTAGATGCGGCACAAATGGCCTTGTCCCTAGGACGTTATAGGATATGGTACTAAGGCCTGTCACCCGGGATGTTAACATTTAGTATGTTAACTTGTCATGAATGACGAATGATAGCACGGAGGCTTGTTATGGGTGACTTGCAATATGACTTGTGGATTTGTCACAAGGACATCAATTCATAGTCTGCGATCTTTCTAGATCAGGAGTTTTAAGGCTTGAACATAGTTCTTCACCTTTGGACAGGGAGTCATAGACTACAACCGTCATCGTCTTGAAAGGCGATTCTCTTGACAGAAAGGTAAACCAATTAACATCACTAGTGGATGTCTATCTATAATTATCGTATCTACTGATATTAGTCATGATCACATCGATCATATGGACTATTAGGTTTAGGTATAATCCCACCATTTTGAATAGGGGATCATAAAGATCACCGCTATTTTGTCTTATCAACAATAGAGTAAAGTATAGCCCGTAGGCAGTTCATCACTAGGGATGTCAACATTATGAATTTATGATCATCATACTGACGATACTAGTCAGGATCGCAATGATCATATAGACTATTAGGCTTGAGCGCAGCTCACTACCTTAAACAGGGGATCATAGAGATCGTAATGTTTGTGTCACAAATGGACAATATACTATGGCCCGTAGGCGAAACATCACTAATGGATGTTTACAATGGATTCATCATTTTAGATGGTATAAGTCAGGATTGCATTAATCATGTTGACTATTTGGCTTGAGCATAGCTCACTACCTGGGACAGGGAATCGTAAAGGTCACAATGTCAATGTCTCAAATGGACAATATATTATAGCCCGTAGGCAAAACATCACTAAAGGATGTTAAATAATAGGTTCATCCTATTAGATGATATAAGCCATGATTGCATTAATCATATTGACTATTTGGCTTGAGCATAGCTCACCACCTCAGACAAGGAATCATAAGGATAACAATGTCGACGTCCCAAATGGACAATTTATTATAGCCCGTAGGCAAAACATCACTAAAGGATGTTAAATAATATGAGCATCGTATTAGATGATATTAGTCATGATCGCATTGATCATATAGACTATTATGTTTGGACATAGTCCGACATTTTAGACAGGAGGTCAAAGACCACCACTGTCGTTGTCTTATCGGACAACAAGTTTAGCCCGTAGGCACTTCATCACTAATGGAGGTTTATAATATGATCATCTTATAGGATGATATAAGCCATGATTCCTAAATCACTAGGCTAGATAAGAGAATTGGAAGAATCCGATGTAAGGATGACTGTTGTGATTTTCCCGAATCACTTTTGTCAAGAGTGCTAACACGTTCTTAGGTGTTAACAAGGATCTGAATCCCTTGAGTAGGTTTCACCATCTTGGCCGCGTAGGCTAGGTTTCACCTCTAAGATCCTTTTTAAAATGCATACTGGCAGGGGAGGAAGGATATTTATTTTATTCAGGATTTTTATCATAATCCTAATTTATAAGTTAATAATAACACAATTGGCCCAGTCGCGTAGACAAGTTTAATTTATAAGTCATGATTTCAGAGAATCACGGCATTAAGGTTTGAATCAAAGTTCATTACCTTTTCCTGACAGGGAGCTGTAGGCTACCACTGTCTTTAGTCTCAGAGGACATTAACTATAGCCCGTAGGCACTTCCCTTCTAAGGGATGTTTATTACGGAATTGCCCCTTAGGGAAATTCATTAACCATGGTAAACAGAGACCATATTTGGTTAATTTATTAATCATTTATATTTAGGATTTCTATTATTATTTATCCTAATTATAAAACATTAACAGTTTTATTAGTGGCACCCAATGGCCTGGTCACATGGACATTTATAAATTATAAGCTTATGATTTCAGAGAATCAAAGCAACAATAACAGTTTTATTTAATAGCACCAAAGGCCTAGTCACAAGGACAATTTTAAATTATAAGCCATGATTTCAGAGAATCAAGGCCTTTAAGTATATTAGCACAACCGGCTTAGTCACAAGGACATATATAAATTATAAGCTAGGATTTCAGAGAATCAAAGCCTTGAGGTTTGAACCTAGTTCATTACCTTTTTCTGACAGGGAGTCATAGCTACCACTGTATTTTGGCTCATGTAGAAATGAGCAACGCCCATAGGCACTATATTAGCACGTATGGTTAAAATATGATCATCTTAATTGATGATGTAAACCCAGGATTCAGAGATCATTAAACTGGGTTAGGAATCTTTAGAAAGATCCTTATATAATAATAACGTGTGTGATTTTAAATGAATCACATCTGCCAGGAGTGTTAACATGTTTTAAGATGTTAATAGGGATTTGAATCTTTTAAACAGGTCTTACCATCTTGGCCCGGTCTTATAATTGACCCGAAGGCTAGGTTTCACTCTTAAGATTCTTAATTTAATTAACGCAGAAAAAAATTAAATTGAGGTGTTAATATGGATCTGAATCTAATTATGGAACTACCATCTTGGCCCGGTCTTAAAATGACACGTGGCTAGGTCTTGTCCTTTTTAGATTTTGCCATTTTATTATAATGGTAGATCTTATAAAAGAAATGTTAATAAGGATCTGAATCTAATTTGAGGAACTGCCATCTTGGCCGGGTCTTAATATGACACGAGGCTAGGTCTTGCCCTTTCTAGATTTTGCCATTTTATTATAATGGTAGATCTTATAAAAGAAATGTTATTTTTCATTTATTTCATTTTTCATGTTTAGGATGAAAATTTTAAATTTAGTCAATCCATTATATGAAAATAAAAATACAGAGTTTCCCTAAGCGGGACTTGAAAGGAATAATATGTCCTCGGAGGGACTGAAAGATAATTATGTCCTTATAAGGACTATTAAGGAAACGATCTTCAACAAAAGGAGTTTCTTCATCATTCTATCTCCGAATGCTTTTTCCTTGGGTGCTCGTTTCATTCTAGCCGCGGTACGAAGCTCAGCATCTCAGGGCTCCAGGTGTGGAGAACTCCTATTACGGCTTCTTCGCTTGGCGACGTATCCATAAAAATTTGAAAGCAAAAATTTCCAGGTTAGGATTGAGAATATTCCTAAGTTAAGTCTAGACTCAGAAGGTCAAGGAATGTGCTACTGTGTCATTGAGATTAAACACTAAGGGCTAGTGTCTAATTCACTCAATGTTGGCTCTGATACCAACCTGTCACACCCCGGTTTCCACGTGTCACCGGTGGGCCCGGTGGGGGATTATCGTGACGTGATTGGCAACATAATAGTCAAACAACACAATATTTAATATGCACAGTGGAAGCAATTTAAAAGATATATTTCAACCGAATTTAATATTGTAATATCAAATGTCACAATATTCAGAAGTTTATCCACAGAAGGATCGAAAACAAAATGGAAACAATAGTTCAACAGACTTCAGGCATCTTAAGCTTGCGAGACTCTTTATTGATGCTAAGGAGACAATCCAGCCAATTACGTTTTGTACCTGCACTTAATCTTTTTGGAAAAATACGTCAGTTTACACTGGTAAATACAATCAACTGACTCATTTTGGAAAATGATTTAAAATTTGTTTGGATGCACATGGCATAAACATTTTATAACTTGATTAAAATGCACAGAGGCAAAATTAACCTTTTTAACTTGGGAGAATTATTTAATATTATAACCTTGTGAACGAATTACATGTTCCTTGTGCGTTCAGTAGCCCGGATCTTGTCCGGGTTAAAGATCAATAGACACACCACAATGTTCTTTTGTGCACTGACGGGTGTACGCCTACACCTCGTGCTTAAGTCATGGCCATTTTGTAAAATGATGCCGAGGATATCCGGGACATGGTCATTAACCCCCCAAAGGCTTTAAGTAACAAGACTGTTTAAACGAGCCGATCAAATTTATTCAATTACCCACTCAACGGTGGAGAATTTGATGCCCGACCAAGCGGTATGCTATATACCGTAACCCAAGCCCGTATAGGGAAAATAAGTTAAAAGTATTTACCTGAGCAATGTATAAATCACAATAAGAAAAATGCACGTAGCTTTTACTGGTCCTCCTAATCTGGAACGAAGGTTTTATAATAACCTATTAGAATCCTAACGGGTCTTTAATTAAGCTTAAGCTTAGACCGGCTAGTTTCAAAGATACGGTTCGTACGCACGATTAAGCGAAGACCGGATAGAATGTGATTTGGACCCGGAAAGTTTGAAGACTTGCTTAATATGGGTTTATTATTCACATTCTGGATTTTGAGATAAAATCGTTAAGGTTTGACCCGTTTCGGCTAATTTATGTAAACTTGTTACATAAACCGAACCGTACGCGTAATAAGCGTAACGGGTATTCATGAGAGCTATAGACAGGTTTCCTAAGTTAATTATGCCTCAAATACGTTGTGACATCAGTAAGATGTCTTTCATTATGCCCGAAACGTGTTTAAAAACAGACTAGGCCCCGTAGGGGTAGTTTGGTCATTTAAAAGTTTATAAAAGAGTTTAAGTAACAATCTGAGTTACAGGTCTGGTGTAATCAGTAAACATACTCAAATTATTGAGTTATAACAGTAGGATAAAGCATATATGTGAAATTTATCATTTTTAACCAAACTATGCCCCGTAGGGGTATTTTGGTAATTTCACATAAGCCGAAAAGCTCAAAACTGGAGTCTGAGTTTATCAACCTTTGCTTACTATTAAAATATTATAATTTTCCTCTTGTATCAATAGGTATCAACCCGGGTATGCTCAATATAATTTTTAATACATACTATGCGTTAAAAACGCTTAATAAGGCGATTAAAGGCCATTTCCGGGTTCGATACTTAAATCTGATATTCTTATATTTCCAAAAAGCTTAAAATACTTTGTTTATCATATGTGATCAGTAGAAAAAGGTTTGGAGTCGTTTAGATATGTAAAACTCATTTTATGGCCCGTAAGGGCAAAACCGACAATTACCGGACTAAGCCTATGACTACTAGTTATGCTCAGCCTAAAATTAATTAAAAATCTTTAAAAATCCCAAAATAATATATTGCGTCAGTGGGTAAAAGATTTGATATCAAAAAGTAGGCTTAACTAGTCTATACGCTAATTACGCCATTTTATTAACATAAAGTTTTAATTTTGCGATATTGAGCATAACTCTAAATCTACAATTCAAACTGATGTCAAACTTTGCATACAAGTTTATATATCAGTAATTAAAGTTTCTACTCTTTTACATTTCCAAAAATCACGTTTTAAGGTAATAAGGGCATAACGGTCAACATATGAGCAATTAACGGAAACGTGCGTATTAATTGGATAACTAATGAACCAAGGTGTAACATCACAAAGGGTTATTCTAACATGTAACCTAGTCCAATTAAAGCTCTGAGGCATTTCTAAAACATGCCTAAACGGGTCAGAACTGAAAGTCAAAGTGAAAGTTAAACTATATGATTTTCGGTTCCGAACCGGGTATTTACAGGAATTTGTCAGGTTGAACATGTTTAGACATGTTCTTACACTTATTACTAAGTTATAACAATGATCAAACAGGTTGTATATGATCTATAATGTTAATTATGCATAAATGGCATTTTAAGTATCCTGTTGACTTTTTATAAACTAGTTTGACCCGACTTTTGACCTGGTTAGAGTGGTAATCAGGGGGAACCCTTTTGAGGTTTTATTACCCACATAAATACCATCTTATAACTACTTTTAATTCGAGATATGACTGAGCCATTGTTGACTAATCTCGAAGTCAAACCGTAATTACGACGGTTTGACTTTTAGCTAATAAACTAAGCTAAACTCAATTAAAGAAGGATTAGAACACTTACTGAAGTCCTAAGCTTGATTAGAGAACACTTGAGAGGAAGTTTGAGCTCCAGAAGTGATCCACAATTGCAGATGAAGGTGTGAAGAAAGAGTTGTAAGTTCATGGCCTTATATAGTGGATTTAAGCACCACAATTGATTGACAACAAAGTCTAGCACTCACCACAACTGATCAACACTTGTTTCTAGTGTTTAGAGGGTGTTTTAGGGGTCAAGAGATGTGGAAAATCGGTTAAAGATCGCGTACAAAAGCCATGGCAGACAACAGCCCATTTTTCTCGGAGCTGGGCACCCCTCGCGTCGCGCTAGGCCTCGTCTGGTCAGATTTTTGTGATTTATTTCCTTTTGATCCTTGGCTCTTCAAAACTCGATCAGGCACTTGTTTTCTTGCATTGTAAACCCTCATATTTGATCTATAAAGGCTTTAAAACATATACCCACTTTGCTAAGTCCCCGGTTAACTTTATTGTTACCCGAAAAGTCCTAACTTTCAACGTTTACGTTAACGAAACTTTACGAAATTTAAACCGTGTATTCTAGTGAGCATAATTAACCATTTCAAAGCTTCGGGTTTGTCAAAAGGTCACTCAGAGGTATAACTTAAACATGTTGACACATTTAGCCCCTGTAGTTTGTAATCTCTCACTTTTAGCTTCGTATGATCCTTGATTTATTCGTTTGAAGGTATGAGCACCAAGTAGGGTTAATTTATATTATATTTATTCACAGTTGACACTTAGAATACGTATATTCACATACTTTCCATGTTTGTCAACTTTAGTCCTTCTATAATATTCTTTCACACGTTTTAAACATATGACACGTGTCAACACATTATAGGACGTGAATTTTCGAGGTGTTACAGTTGGTAAGTGTGGAGCAGGAATCAGCATCTTTCTTGAGAGATTCACAAATGTGATATTTCGACTTAAAAGTGGTAAATCAGGGACATTAAGTTGTACTTGATTTTCTATAGGTGATGTTTGTGGATTGATCTTAATTGTTATATTTTTACAAGTAGTTGAAGAGAACAAGGTGATGAATGATCCCCATGTTTGAGAAATGCCTCACAAAATTAATTTTCCGGAAAAACCATTTTGATTAAAACAAACTTAAGTGTTTTGAAATCACTATGGGAAAATGTTTTGTTATCAGGGGGAGTTCTGATTGATTAAGCCAAGTGAATGGAGAATTGAAGTATTTCTCATAATGTTGTCAGTTTATCTTGTACAGTTGGTTTTCAATTTTCCCAGAAAATCAAAATTGAAATATATTTTGATTTTAGGGGGAGTAAAAATTTTAAAAAAATTAGAAAATTTGAAAATGTCAAAAACATTGAAAAATGCAAAAATGAGTTTTGTTGTAAAAAGAGGAAATGATAGTAGATCAGTGGACTATCACAACATGCTAAAAAATGGAAAGTAAAAACGTGATAAACGATCTCACTAAAGATGTGACGGTAGGCTCAGCTAGACTAGTAGATTTGCGATAATGATACAAACTTAAATGAAAAAGCCTAGTTCTAGTGGGAAACATGGTCAAAAGCATAGTACTTAGTTTTGTCCTTCTTGATTGTGTGCCTACTCAATAATCGCTGATTGTCGAAAGACATAAAAACTGGTTATATTTGTGAACTTTCACAACTTTGCTGAAAAGTCGCTGTGATTGTGCATTTTATTCTGCAAAGATTTAAACTTGTTTTATTTCTTTATTTTGTTTAAGCATTGGACATCCTCTGCGTATACGTGAGTATCGACCTGGATGTTATTGCCTAAACGTTCTACTTTATTTTCTTTGGTGTTTCGTTTAAGCTTTGGACCTCCTCTGCGTATACGAAAGTATCGACCTGGTGGTTAAAGCCTAAACAACTTCAACTTATTTTTATTTTCTTATTTTGTTTAAACATTGGACTTTCTCTGCGTATACGGAAGTATCGACCTGATTGTTAATGTTTAAACATTCTGCTTTGTTTTCGCACAAATCACAGTTGATAAAATTTTAAAGGCATTACTTGAGTCAGTGTATTGCATGATGAGGGGATATGCTGAGATCGTGGGGTCCATAAGAATTTAGTGCTATCTAAATATACCTTAAACGTATAGGTAAGCATTTCGAAAGTTTTTAGATTGAGTTTAAGTGGACAACAATATCGTCAATTAATGTGAATCGTTTAGAACTGAAAATGTTTAAAGCTTAACGGTGTTGGTGATTTGTCTCATAAACTGATATGATCCTCTTGCACAAACTCGCAAAAAATATTGTGTGTAAATATTTCTTTACTGCATTCCTTTGTTATAAAAAATCCAAAAAGATTTTCGGAGTGTTTTAGCATAAATTTTGAAAAATTCAAAAAGATTTTCGACAACTGATGTTGGAGAACTGATTTTTGAAATTCCAAGTGCTAAACAAGATGAACTGGTTTGGGAGTGTGTGTGCTGAATTGAAAAATTTTGAGTTAAGAGAGAAGTTGAGATTAGTTAATCAAGATCATTAATTTGAACTTGATGTAACTATTACTAGTAAGTTTTTGTTATTGACTTAAGTAAAAACTTATGTTTTGTTGAGAATTATGTAGGTGATGAGCTGAACAGAATAAAAGCCAGTGTTTGATCTCAAGGTGATAGCTAATTCCAGACAGCGTTCCCAGCATGATGAAAGGGGGAGTCTGCCGAGGTTAGAGCCAAAGAGAAGATCCTGGTATATGCTAAGAAAGAAAGGAGACCGATCAAGATTGAAGAGTCGTCATGATAAAGACTCCCACTGAAGATTCCGTCAACATTCAAGGGGGAGTCTGTTGGTGCAGTTGTCTGTCGACTTCATCTTCGTTCGAGTCTCAGATTGTGAAAGAGCCCGAAGACCGGTAAAGACTGAAGAATGAGAAGACTCGTTACTTCAGACTCGTCAACATCCGAGGGGGAGTCTGTTAGTGCATCCTTCTGTCGACTTCGTCTTGTATCGAGCCTTACATTAGAATGTGTTAGATCAGGGCGCGTAATACGAGAAAATAGGAGGTTTTGTGTGTTAAAGAGGTAATTTCATTTGAAAATGACATTGCCACTTTCAAACGAAATAGCAACCCCTATATATACCTTGAGTGCTAGTTCATTTGTAACCTTCTTGATTCCGACACCGAGGTGCTGTCGAAGTGTCTACGTGCTGTAAATCGTTTCAAGATCAATAAACAAGACAATTAATAGTGAATACAAGCTAAACAAAGACAGAATCAATGAATTCCGCCTCTGATTCTGTCTGAGCACTCTTCTGATCGACTCGTTAGGTCGTTTCACGATCCTACAATGTTGTGTGCAAAATGACATGCTACGTGTATTGAGTAACAAAGCTGATTAGGATTAAAATTTGTTACGCAACAGTTTTGCAAAAATCATATAAAATCATAGGAAGGACCTGTGAGGTCGAGCCTTATATGCTCAGAAAGCTATTTAAACATACTATGTTTTGTGTTTGAACATGTTTGTTGAATTCGGATGTTATACAGGCCACAATAGTGCACAAAGTCGGCAATACTGTGTTGACAGCAAGCTGTTTGGAAGCATTTTAGCTTCTGTGCTGATTTTGTAAAAATCATATAAAATCGTAGGAAAGTCCGATTGTTACGATCTTTATATGCTTAGAAAGGTCTCTGAGTCTAGATCATTTCATATTTGAACATAAAGAACTGAATCGGATGATAAATGGGTTAAAATGTGTCGTGAACAGCTGCTGCGCATTTTTTTTGTATAAATATTAAGTAAAAGTAGTTGTATTGTTATGCACACTTGTATGAATCGTAAACTACTGATTTTAATAAATTATTAGTAAGTTATGTGATTGTTTTAAGTGTCTAAAACACTTACCAACTAGTTTACGCATATAATTGCACCAACGGGTCAAAACGGGTTGTTGATAGAAAATAGTAGAATGGATGTGTAAAAACCAATGTCTTAAGAAATGGTATGAAATGTTTAACGTATGAAGTAAGTTGCCTAACCTAGAAAATGTTGTCATTCTAAGTATGGAATTTTGAAAGAATAATGAACATGATGTAAATACATAATTTATGTATGCTAGAAGCTCATGGATGACTTTTGTGATGATGGAATGATAAATTGTTAGATTTATTAGCATTGTAGTATTATGATACATGTTGAACTCGTTAAGCGATTGACACGTGAATAGAAGTGTGATTAGTGATGCGTATGATTATGTATACTAACTATTGAATGGATGTAATGGAATGAAATAATAGGAACGTGTCAAGGAGAGCTCAAGCATAGGAGGATAACGGGTCAAGATAAGGCAAGGTGACAAATACACTTATTGGAGTACTCAAGGTAAGTGATTTCCGGAATCACTTCTTATCTTATAAATAAAGTTTTGATATGTTGAACGTAGGGAATCATGTGAGAAATTATGAGAAGGAGTAAGTACTAAGGTATGTATTAATGAGCTGAGTCGTAAGAAGTTATTTGTGCTTGGAATTACATGATAGAAGTGAACGGGTCAAGAATAAAGAAAGAAACATGGCGTAATGTGGTACTTATTTTGATCATGTGGTTATGCATTAGAAAGATTTAGGAGTTTGTATATGATTATTTTACATATTGGAAGCGTGAAAAACAGAGAAGAAAGAAGTTCGGGTGTCCAATGGTTGTATACGAATGTAAAAATAGAGAACAAAGGTTAGCTGAACTGGGCTCTACCGTAGCTTACGGTAGCCACCGTAAGCTACGGTAGGTACTGATGGTCATTTCTCCACCGTAAGGCAGTATAAAGGAATCGTAGGCTTTTGTGTGCCACCGTAAGCTACGGTAGTCACCGTAGCTTACGGTGGAGGCCAGGTTCAGATGTGAAGTTTGTGTTTCTTCCTTTTCTTTGAATTTGGATCCCAAGAACCCATTTTAAGTCCTGTTAAACTTCTATAATGTACCTTAACCCTATTATATGGCTTGATGAGTTACGGATGAATATAGAACTCATTTTAAGATTTCCGCAATGTACCCGAAAGTCATTTAAAAGTGTTTTTGAAGTGCGAGTAAGAATGGAATGTGTAAGCGAGTATGTGGAGGAATGAGTTAAGTATGTAGGTATATATGTATAGAATTAATTTCATACCGATAGCCGGGACTTATAAGTAATCATGAATAGAAGTGAGTGTGCATGTAGGTTTGTATGTACGTGACCTATTTATATGGAAGTTGTAATTAGGATGCATTAGCAAATCATTTGGAATGATGTAAGTGGTATGTAAGAGCTTGTACGTTTGTATGTGTGTTCGTAATCATGTGTGGAAGTATGTGTCCATTAATATATGTTTGTACGTACCTGTGCACCAAGTAGAATTTATTGTACACGAATGAATGGGACTTGTGTATATGTTTACATAACTTCAATATTTTGAGTGTTAAGTTTCTAAACTGGTGTCTTGAGTATGAAATGAGAATGCATGTATACTATTAATGTCCTTATGAAGGTTTAAGGAATTGGAAAGCAAGGTCGTACACGGAATGAGGATTCGAAAAGATTAGCATGAGATGAAGGAATACGAAGTGGTTATGTAATTACGTATGTTTAGTTTATGAACGACGTCACCAAATTTTAACGATGCGTATGTATGTGGTGATAGCAGGTCGCACGGACTTAACACCATTATGAAGTAAATGAGGCTTGAAGATTGAGTCAAAAAGCGAGGATTGTACGGGAAGGGTAGTCACATAACTGGTGATTTTATATTACATTTGATGCGATAATTAAGAATGACCATTGTAAATCTTTTGAAGAAAGAGTTTGTTATTTTTAAACGAACCTTCAAGTAAGTCATATGAGTAGTTATGAAAGAAATTTTAAGTATCTACTTTCCGCTGTGTCTGTATGGTTAAATCGTGATATGGGTGTTTCAAGTTGGTATCAGAGCCTAGGTTTGAGCGAAATCAAGTACAAGGAAGTAAGTACTTGAACTCAAACCCGTGTGCTCATGTGACTAGTAACCCGTACAATTCGAGACTCGGTCAAGACTGGAAGGTAAAATTTAATACAAGTAAGTATGTGAGATGTTACTAACCATGATGAATGTTGTAAGGTAAGCCTGCATGGACAATGAGGATGTTACACAGTTGCAGACTGGCATGGAGATAAGGCAAGTGATAAGGCAAGCAATGGACCTCGGGTACACAAATTTTAAGAAAATTTGGTAAGTACTGGTATTTAGTATTCCTTTAAGGATGAGAATGAAACCCAAGAAGGACTTAAATGAATGGGGCACGAGCTGAAAATGGTTTCCCCGGATATAAGGTGATGATTCCCATGGTGACTCGAGACTAGTATGTGGACTACGCGCCTGTCCAGTGCATAAGAAGCATAGGAAGCTTGAGAAAACATGAGAATCATCGCACATATGTCCAGTCAAACTAGTAAGTAGGGGTCGTGCGGGGATGGAAAGGGGTCCAACGATTCTTAAAGGATTGGATCAAACGTAAGAAAGAAAGATGAGAATGAAGAGTTTAAGCTTATGAATGAATGCAAACCAAACTTAAGAAAGAAGGGTGGAAACACCACTAGAAACAGAATGTAGAGTGTCACGTTGAGACACGACACATGAAATAGAATGTGTAATGTAGTGTTGGGACACGACACTCGAAGTTGAATGTAGAAGATGATACGAAAACGTATCATAAGAAATGAGATGGAAAGTGATGCGATGAAAGAAAGAAAGGTACAGATGAAAAATGTTTGGATCCGAGAAATGGATTAAAAAATGAAAGGAATGAAAGGTGTGAATCCGTAAGTAAGTAAACACGGATCAAACCAGAACGAATGAAGAGTAAAGAGTAGAAGATTTGAATCCGTAAATAAAGACGGATTAAACAAGTAAGAAAGAAAAGTAGGAACGAAACTCAAACGAGTAATAATGGAAGGAATGAATTCGTAGGTTACTACGGATCAAACGTGTATGGTTGAATAGCTTTAAAATCCTTAAGTATGAACTAAACTCGTGGAAGTAAAGAACTGGACCTATAAATATGTAAGGATCACGCAAGGGTGGAAGAGGAAACGTGTTTCCTTTCCCAAGTAAGGTAGGTATAAACCTTGTAAATAAGTAGTGACGGTAACCTTGACCGATTAGATATGTTGCCCGACTAAAGTAATGTAATTGTAGTGCGTATGTGAACACATTTGGGATAGACTGTAGCTAAACAATAAAATACAAGTAAGAAAGTAGTTATGGTTTGGAAAGTCAAAACGAGGTATAATTGTTTGTACCAAAGTAAGTAATAATAAAAAGAAAAAGTTTGGTTCCTTGAGT
Organism: Helianthus tuberosus; assembly: GCA_030545235.1. Lineage (NCBI taxonomy): Eukaryota > Viridiplantae > Streptophyta > Magnoliopsida > Asterales > Asteraceae > Helianthus > Helianthus tuberosus. The sequence goes on along the minus strand of CM060420.1, from coordinate 19,342,767 downwards.
AAGTAAGTATGACCGATGAAAACGGTTGTTATGGTAAGAAGCTTTAGTTGTAGGAAATAACCTTGTATAAGTTACGTGGGAGGTATCTTAGTAATCAACCCAGGAGAGTCACAATGAATGGTGGGTTACAATCCGGAAAAAAAATATTTAAGTATGAACGAGAAGGGCAAGTGTTTGCAAGAAACCCTACAAATAAAGAAGTGGCAGTTTGATGTTGAAAAGTCAAAATGCAGAAGTTGAAAAATAATTAATTACAAGCCGTGGGAGTACCAGGGAAGAGAGGAAAGGTGAAATGTAGTACGCCAAATAAGTTAAAGAATTGTAAAAGAATGGTTATGTATTGACCCGTCGTGAACGGGTCAAACAATGAAAATGATATGTTAAAAAGTGGTCACGTATTGACCCGTTTTGAACGGGTCAAACGCACTAATGTTTTAAAAAGAATCTAGAAAGGATTAATATGTAAACAAGGTGATGTAACAAATGTCATGTTTGAATGAATTTGAATGAAATGTGTGTGTATGAGTAAGAAGTATGCAATAAAACTCTAGGCATAAATGAAACCATTTGAACTAGTGCTAGCGTGAAATGTATTAGTAGGATAATATGAACACCATTTTCCTGTAATATAAATCATGGTGTTGGACTCTTTAGATTAATGCAAGTTTTCACACTTTAGATAAGTACGATAATGTGATGAATTGAAAATTTAAGAAGTGATAAAGTACGGAAATGTGAAGTATGTGTAGTTGACTGGTTACGAACTGGTCAAGGTGATGTAGAAAGCATAATAAGGGAATTGTATAAATAAGTGATTCGTGGTAACGGGTCGCAATGGATGAAATTATGACGATGATGAAATGGTATGTATTGACCCGTTATGGACAGGTCGAATAAGATAACGCATAATGAGCTATGATAATAGTCAAAACCTTGACCCTATATGAACGGGTTGGATGGACTATATGTTTGATTTCAAAGAAATGTTGTACTTAAAACTAGGACATTACTAATGAATAAACCGATATTGATGAAGCAGGTTTCGAGAACGAAACCTTCTTTAAGGGGGTAGACTTGTAACACCCCAAAATTTTGTAATTCATAATATAAGATTTTTATATTATGTTGACCCAATTAGAAAAGAAAACGGTAAATATAATTTTACCATACGAAAGTAAATAACATACTAGTAAGTATATGTAGGTAAGTAAGATATTGTAAATAACCAAGTTAACTAAGTTAGAGGATGGATGAAAATAGTCATGTTATGAGAAATAAAGGGGTTAGTTATGTTAAAAATGAAAGAAAGTTTGATTAAACAAGGAAAAATTGCAGAATTTTCATAAGTAAGTACGTATATGTCGTGGGTTTCAAAGGGGATTTAGGGTTCTCACCTAAATCCATCATCAACACAAGAATTCTGCATAAATTGGGGTGATTTGAGCTGGAAATCGAATGCATGAGACATCATCTACACTTGTCTAAGTGTCCTTGAGGTAAGGTAAGTCATGGATTCATGAAATTTTGATGAGAAAGGAAGTGGGTCTTGATTAATCTGTGTGTATGTATGAAATTAGGATGGTAAGAGGCAATAATCATCATATGAGACTTGAATTATGCATGAAATTCGGATTAACTTGATGTTGTTATGTAAACCCACTTGTAAGTAATAATGTCATGGAAATGTTGATGAATTATGTGTTATATTAGTTGTAGTTTGATATGCGAAGTTAATTGTTGAATGTTGATTTATATAAATCTAATTTTAAAAGGATATTAGGTGAAAATGATGAATGTGATGATCTTGATAAGAATTTGGTATGATTGTGCACAAGTTACTTGTACACTATGCTTGGAAAGTAGTTCGCACACCACGTGTTTGATGAAATGCCTAGTATATGTTAGTATGTGTTATCACTTGTATGGAATGTTAATTAAATAGTAATGAAGGTGATCATGTATTATAAGTATGAAAAGTGCTTAGTTATGATGTTGTGTGCAAAATGACATGGTACGTGTATTGAGTAACAAAGCTGATTAGGATTAAAATTTGTTGCACAACAGTTTTGCAAAAATCATATAAAATCATAGGAAGGACCTGTGAGGTTGAGCCTTATATGATCAGAAAGCTATTTAAACATACTACGTTTTGTGTTTGAACATGTTTGTTGAATTCGGATGTTATGCAGGCCAAAACAGTGCACAAAGTCGGCAATACTGTTTTGACAGCAAGCTGTTTGGAAGCATTTCAGCTTCTGTGCTGATTTTGTAAAAATCATATAAAATCGTAGGAACGTCCGATTGTTACGATCTTTATATTCTTAGAAAGGTCTTTGAGTCTAGATCATTTCATATTTGAACATAAAGAACTGAATCGGACGATAAATGGGTTAAAATGTGTCGTGAACAGCTGTTGCGCAGAAAGTTGTTGCGCATTTTTTTAGTATAAATATTCAGTAAAAGTAGTTGTATATTTATGCACACTTGTATGAATCGTAAACTACTGATTTTAATAAATTATTAGTATGTTATGTGATGGTTTTAAGTGTCTAAAACACTTACCAACTAGTTTATGCATATAATTGCACCAACGGGTCAAAACAAGTTGTTGATAGAAAATAGTAGAATGGATGTGTAAAAACCAAGGTGTTAAAAAATGGTATGAAATGTTTAACGTTTGAAGTAAGTTGCCTAACCTAGAAAATGTTGTCATTCTAAGTATGGAATTTTGAAAGAATAATGAACATGATGTAAATACATAATTTATGTATGCTAGAAGCTCATGGATGACTTTTGTGATGATGGAATGATAAATTGTTAGATTGATTAGCATTGTAGTATTATGATACATGTTGAACTCGTTAAGCGATTAACACGTGAATAGAAGTGTGATTAGTGATGCGTATGATTATGTATACTAACTATTGAATGGATGTAATGGAATGAGATAATAGGAACGTGTCAAGGAGAAGCATAGGAGCATAACGGGTCAAGATAAGGCAAGGTGAAAAATACACCTATTGGAGTACCTTAACCCTATTAAATGGCTTGATGAGTTACGGATGAATATAGAACTCATTTTAAGATTTACGCAATGTACCCGAAAGTCATTTAAAAGCGTTTTTGAAGTGCGAGTAAGAATGGAATGTGTAAGCGAATATGTGGAGGAATGAATTAAGTATGTGGGTATATATGTATAGAATTAATTTCATACCGATAGCCGGGACTTATAAGTAATCATGAATAGAAGTGAGTATGCATGTAGGTTTGTATGTACGTGACCTATTTATATGGAAGTTGTAATTAGGATACATTAGCAAATCATTTGGAATGATGTAAGTGGTATGTAAGAGCTTGTACGTTTGTATGTGTGTTCGTAATCATGTGTGGAAGTATGTGTCCATGAATATATGTATGTATGTACCTGTGCACCAAGTAGAATTTAGTGTACACGAATGAATGGGACCTTTGTATATGTTTACATAACTTCAATACTTTTGAGTGTTAAGTTTCTAAACTGGTGTCTTGAGTATGAAATGAGAATGCAGGTATACTGTAGGATCGATTTGATCGACCGAGTGAGTCAATTAAAGTCAATACACACTGTTTGTAAGGCAGAATCAAACAAACAGAAATGAATCAGTACAGAATGGAGTAGAAAACAGAGAATATCACTTTAACACACGTTTCTCATTTATATATCACTTGAAAATACGGCAGTAGTTCGGTACACAACTTCTGATTCCGTTACAAATGAGAAACAACACTAGGCTTTATATAGGCATGAGATTTCGCTTGAAAATGACACAAGTCATTTCAAGCGGAATCACTTCTACTGATTTCGCTTGAAATGACCAAGTGTCACTTTCAAGCGAAATTACATTAAAAACCATAAAATTACACTTTTGACCCATCTAGACCCTATACAAACATGACCTAGACTTAAGACGTAGGCTGTAGACATTGTGCACCAACAAACTCCCCCTTGGATATAGCCGGAGTCTTCAGTCTAGTCTTCAGGTCTTCACAGCGACTTGAATTTTTCTTCTCTCTGCTTAGGCTTTTTCTTCAGCAACTTCCTAAGCTTCTTCTTTTCTAACAGACTCCCCCTTAAGTTGTTCCGGGATCGCAGTCTGAAATTTGTAGCTTAGGATCGAAAACCTGGCATTAATCCTCAGGAATTGAAACCTAGCTTTTTCAACGTTTCCTGCACATTCTCTACCCAAAACATAAGTTTTTATTTATATCACTTTGAAAAACTTATTGATAGAGAGCATTCATTCACCAAACATTAATAGTTACATCAAGTTCAAATTAATGACCTTGATTAACTAAACATGTAATCATTCTCAAAAACATTTTTCAATTTTTTAACTTTCCCAGTTTTTATCGACACACCCAGTTAACCAAGTCCAAGTTAATGAACCTGGTCAACTGTATAATCTGCCAAGTCCAAATTAATGACCCTGACTGACCAAAATATGAAGTTGCTGATATTTTGAAATGATATAAGTTCAAGTTAATGAACTTTTGAACTTTCAAACAATTACCGATCATTTTTTCACAATCTTCTGCTTACCCAACCCTCAAGATCCAAACATGTTCAGCACACAAGACTTTGATCCTCAGATCCCCAACGTCTGTTGTCGAAAATAAGATGAAAAACAAAATCTTTTTGGATTTTGAATAAAGTAAGCAATAAACTGTACACACAATATTTTTGTGAGCGTGTTAGGGGATCATATCAGCTTCCGACAAGATACAAGCACTGTTAAGCTTAGATTACATTTTAAGCATTAAACAAATTGCAATGATTGTCGATATACTGGTCCACTTTAAATTTTCACACAAAGTTCAATATGTTCAGGATACGGATTAATGTTTTAAGGCTTAACTTTTATATGTGTCCCACCTCTTGAATATACTCCCGCATCCAGATCCCAATATTCAGTCTTACAGGTGAGTATACCACAGATGATATCTGTAAGGGGTTAAATTGCAAGACCGTGAGAGCTCAGGTCAGAACTTCCGTTCAGCAGAGAGATGACGGTTCGACTTTAGGTGGGTCCCCTTTAGAGGATCTTTTTTACAACAGCATTGATTATCAATTTTATTGTCTCATCATTTATGCTGAGGGCGGCGCTTTATTTCAAGCAAGCAGTAAAGTATTCTCCGGGGACTAGGCCATTGCTTCCGCATTATCAGAAGTCCCGGGATAATACCCCAGATATCACTGAGTATAAAGACCTAGTATCTCAGAAAGAGGGACCTTTCAAACAAGATTTCGGGGGTTACCCATATATCCGAGAGATGTTCCCCACATAAAAGCAAGAAATTTTATGTTTATATCCCGAACAAACCTACTAAATGTGTAAAAACCTATCAGCGTATCATCTACAAGACTGCTTAATACATTTATACTTCCCATTTCTTTAGCGTACTGCACTGTCTAGCTGATGTACTATCATTTCCCCTTTTTACACAAACTCATTTTTACTTTTTCATAGGTTTTTGGTTTTTGTAATTTTATCATGTTTATGTATTTTTCTGCAAACTTTCTCCACCTAAAAACAAAAACATATTTTTGTGTCTTTGGTTTTTATCAAAAGCAGAAAATAAACTGTACAAAAACTTGACAACTTTGACGTGGATCACATCAGATCGCCGTCCTCCTCCGCTTCACACTCGATTACCCTCCCAGAAAACAGATTTTTCATCCCGTTCATTTTCAAAAGATAATTAAATATTTTTCTATCAAAAGGTTTAGTATAGAAATCAGCCTTCTGTTCATCGGTGTGTATATGTTCAATTCGGATTAACTTCTTTTCGTAGCAATCACGGATGAAGTGATGCCGAATTTCAATATGTTTAGTTTTCGAGTGATGAACCGGGTTTTTAGTTATGTTAATAGCCGCTTCCTTGTCCACAAAAATCGGTGTGCTCAAGAATTGCAAACCAAAGTCTTGCATCTGCTGTTGGATCCAAAGGATCTGTGAGCAACAGCTTGAGGCCGAAACGTATTCTGCCTTGCACGTAGAGAGTGCTACTGAGGTTTGTTTCTTGCACTGCCAGGTGACCAGTCGAATTCCAAAGAACTGACACCCAGCAGTGGTGGACTTAGCATTTTGCTTACAGCTACCATAATCTGAATCAGCAAAACCTGTGAGAGAGAAATCGCCAGACTTAGGATACCACAAGCCGGTGCTTGGGCAGCCTTTCAAATACCGTAAAATGCGTTTCACGATTGTCAGGTGAGACTGGCGTGGGCTTGACTGATATCATGCGCACAAACACGTTGGATACATGATGTCTGGCCAGGAAGCAGTAAGATACATTAAAGATCCAATCATTGATCGATACAGTGTCTCATCCAGTTTCTCTCCACTCTCGTCTGGGCAAATCCCGTGATTCTGATCTAAGGGGGTTGATCTGGATTGAGCCATTTTGAACTTTTCCAGAACATCGTTCACGTACTTTGTTTGGTGAATGAAGATTCCTTCGGGCATTTGCTCCACCTGTAGCCCGAGGAAGAACTTCATCTCCCCCATAGAACTCATCTCAAATTTCTTTTTCATCACATTCTCAAAATCTTTACACAACTCATCATTTGTTGAACCAAAGATGATATCATCGACGTAGATCTTCACAATTAAGAGATGGCTTGCAACTTCCTTGATAAACAACATACTATCAACTGTCCCTCTGCTAAAACCGTTGGCCAGAAAAAGTTGGGAGAGCGTCTCATACCATGCTCTCGGGGCCTGGTGTAGTCCGTAGAGTGCTTTATCCAGAAGATAGACTTTGTTGTTGTGTACTGGATCAGTAAACCCCGGCGGTTGACCCACATACACTTCTTCTTTGATTTTGCCATATAATAATGCAGACTTCACATCTAGCTGGTATACTTTGAATCCTTTCCACGATGCAAATGCTAGGAAGATTCTTATCGCCTCGAGCCTAGCTACAGGGGCATACACTTCAGTAAAATCAATCCCCTCCTGCTGGCTGAAACCCTGTACTACCAGTCGTGCTTTATTCCTTACAATCACACCTCTATAATCTCTTTTGCATTTAAAAACCCATTTTGTTTTTATCAACTTCTGGTTTTCAGGAAGGTCTACTAATCTCCAGACACCCAGTTTCTCGAACTGCTGCAGCTCTTCCTGCATAGCATTTACCCAGCTGTCTTCAGTCAACGCTTCTTTATATGTTCCGGGTTCGATCTGCGAGATAAAACATTTAAGTGAGAATTCTTCCTGTAAAGGAGCAACAGAAGTATAAAAACAAGTAAGTGCTCTGTTGATCTGATCTCTCGTCTTTACTCCACTCTGAAGATCACCAATAATCTGCTCTGAAGGGTGGTAGGAAAGAGTTCTTGGCATGACATTGTCAGGCACATTCACTTCCGATTGCAGATTCGTGATGTCGTGATCACTAGTGTGATCCTCAGCTTCAGTTGTAGCAACATTTGGATCCTCATCAAATATCGGACCGTTTTTCGAATCTGAGTCATCAGATTGATCAAATAATGGAGCTGATTCCTCTGGTGGTTCGTGAGTTGTTCCACTGGGACCGACCTCGTGATCGTTCGTACCAGTTGTAGGAATGTTTGCACCCACATCAGGTTGAGAAACCACCAACGGTCTAGGTATCTGATCTTGTACCATGGATTGCTGCTGTTGGTATAAGTAAGCAAGTTCCTCTTCACTCGGCTTTGTCGGCAATTGGAAAGACTCCCAGAGTTTGTTGTAATCGAAAAGCAATCTTTGTCCGGGAAGTTGCGGTGGAGTCGTATGCTTCTGACAGTCTACATGCTGAACTTCAATTACCTTCTTCAAGCATGGAACGAACACTCTTTTTAGCGGACTCGCATATCCAACAAAAAATCCCTCATTACTCTTCGCACCAAACTTTCCATCTTGATCAATGAAAGTACACGGTGATCCAAACGACTCAAGAAACTTCAGATTTTGTTTATATCTATGTAGAAGTTCAAAGCAGGTCTTTTTGTATTTCTTCACAGTAAGCACTCGATTCAAGGTATAGCATGCTACTGCCACAGCTTCACTCCAGAAATAGATCGGTAGTTTGGAATCGGCTAGCATCGTTCGAGCAGTTTCAACTAGAGTGCGATTCTTTCGTTCAACTACACCATTTTGCTGCGGATTGTATGGTGCACTGAATTCATGAAGAATTCCCTTCTCATTATAGAACTCGAGCATGCGATTGTTCTTAAACTCCGTTCCATTGTCACTTCTTATTCTCCGGATTGGCAATTTGTAGACCGTTTCCATCATCTTGAAAAGAATCATCAAAGACTCAAACATTTAATCTTTCCTCTCCATGCACACCACCCAAGAAAATCTAGTGAAGTCATCAGTGACTACTAGACAGTATAAGTCTCCGCTGATACTTTGCACATTGACTGGTCCAAAGAGATCCATATGGAGTCTCTCGAGAGGCATTCTGATTGAATTCAGCAACTTCTGTGGGTGTGACTTCTTTGTCTGCTTTCCCTTCTTGCAAGCTACACAATCATCATTTAAATAAAAACTTTTCAAATTTACACCTTCAACTAAATCATTGTGTACAAGAAAGTTCATTTTACGCACATGAATGTGGCCCATCTTTCGATGCCACATTATCAATTCTTTTTCTGTTGCTTTGGTTTTTGACACAAAACACTGTTTTTGATAATCTGTTGTTGTTGCGACACTCATATCAAGAATATACAAATCATTTTCGCGTGGAGCTTGCAACAACACCATTTCTTCCGGAATTTTGAAACCAGGTTTTAAGACTAAACATTCGTTTTTAGTAAAATGGACAGTAAATGATTTGTCACAGATCTGCGAAATACTCAGCAGATTATTTTCCAGTTCAATTATATAGTTCACTTTATCAAACGAAATGACTCCATTCGTTAAAGTCCCTTGACCAACAATCCTTCCTCCCTGATTCCCAACAAAACCTACATATCCTTCGTTTAAAGATTTAACGTCATAAAGCAATGCTAGCATTCCGGTCATGTGTCTTGAAGCCCCGCTATCCATTATCCACTTCGAGATGAACGGCTTCGGAAGCCCCTGCATACATCATAGCAAATTCATTCAAACAATGAAGCCCATGACTTTTTTTCTTGTGGAACACTACCAAACATAAAATCACGTTTCACATCAACTTTCGGAATACTAAAGATCACATTTGGCACAACAGGTTTAGATTTTGATTTCAAATTTCCATTTTTAATTGGTGAAACTCTGCCAGAAATTTGTCTAATTCAAATTCGAATTTCTGAACATCACTAACACCCACTTTTGATTCAGATTTTAACTCATTCTCCATTTTCTTCACCTCAACAGATTGTTTTGATTTAGCCACCCATGATTGAGTTTCAAAAACTTTCGTCTTTGGATAAATTTTTGAAGTCTTTTGGGTTTTCGAAGATTCACCAATCTCAAAAATTGATTTCGGTTTTTCTTCGGACTTCAGAAATTCACCTCTCTTCAAAATACGAACTGGTGAAATCATTGGTTTTTTACCCTTGTTATCAGTTGAAATTTTAGGTTTTGGCTTTTGCAAAACAGGTTTCTTGAAAATGGGTTTTTCAATCTTTTTGGTGCATTGTTTCGCCATATGACCAATCTCATTGCAGCGGTAACAAACTCTTTTGTCATATTCGACAAAAGTTGATTTGTAGGTCTCTTCTCTCAACTTTTTCGCTGCATTGAAATCATCAATGGCTTTTTGACTGAAAATATACTCCTTTTCATCATAAACACTTGGACCAACAACAAAAACATCACTCATTGTTTCCTTTGGCTTAACATTCTTCTTTGCCATTTTCTTTTCAAATCCAATCCCTTTGTTTTTAAAATTGTTTCCATTTCTTTTGTAGTTACCACCATTTCCCTCCCACTCTTTCTTTCCCGAGTTGTTAGGTTGTGGCTTAACAAAATATTTTTTGGGTTTTGAAAAGAACTCTTTGTTGTTCACCTCAGAAATGTCAATTTCAACCAATTTAAACACCTTTTCAACATTTTTCATGTTCGCGTTCTGGATTGGATACTCAAAATCAGAATAAAGTTTATTAGTTCCAATCATTGTGTAGACCACCATGATCGGATCATCATTCACAACCTTTTCTGATTTTGGTATAAACTTGTCTAAAAAGTTACCATCATCTTCAACATCAGAATTGGAACTTTCCAAATGAGTTTTCACGGTTTCAAAATCTGAGTTATCACTCTCTTCGTCTAACACTTGGTCAACAACGGTCTTAATAACCTGTGACTCATTGTCAGTGTCGGACGGAGAGAATGTAACATCAATACTCTCAGGTAACTCATTTTCAATAGTTCTCAGTTTGAGGTTCAAAGCAGCTTCCATCCCATCTGGATACTTCTGAGTGTAATGTCTCCACATTGGGGGTGGAACACTGTTAAAGACAGGTGTTGCATCTGGTTGTTGCGGGACAATTTGTTCAATCACATATGAAGATGCAACATAACTCATCAACTTTTTATCAATTCTTTCATTCTCAATTTTTGTGAACTCCAATTCCTTTTTCAATGAGGCAATTGTATCCAAATGAAAGTTGATTTCCTTTTGTTTATCCAAAACTGTTGATTTTAACAATTTTGTGGCTTTATCGTTTTCAAGACTCTCATTTTGAATCATTTTGATAGATTTAGCCAACTTGTCATACGCTTCTTTTACTTCACTCAGATCAAATTTAAGTTCATCAGTATATTGTTTCAATTCCTGAAACTTTGTGTCCTTTTCAAGACACTCCATGCAGGGTTTTGAACAGTTTTCGCATGAAGTTTCAGACATTGACTCAATATTTTCAACAATCTTTTCCTCCTGATCAATTTTAACATCCTGTTTACCGACATATCAGATTCTGACTCAGACACTCCTTTTTATTTGATCTCCTGACTTTCCGATTTCCCATCAGACTCCTTTTGACCTAACTCTGCTTTAACTGACACGTTTTCAACTGACTCAGTATCGACAGACTCCGGTTTTACAGATTCTGTATCTACCTCTTTCAGTTTTGCCATCAAGGCTTTATCAGCAATCTCTTTCAGTGTTTCTTCAGTCATTTCTTTTGAAACATCAATTGTCTCTTCAATCGGAACTTTCTCAACCTCATACTGTGGGCAAAATCCAGTTGTTGGCTCACTGAAAAAACCTGCAAAAGAATCAACCACATTAGGAGGCATAATTGATTTTAAAGAACTAGCTAAAACCTCTTCTTTGGATTTATAATAGTGGTTTTCTGCAGCAACTTCTTCATTATCAACCGAACTTTCTTCAGACACATCTTCACTAACAACCTCTGTTTCAACAACACTCTCAGACACCTCTGTAATCTTAGCCATCATTGCTCTACCCTCACTGCCTGGGATATATTTCTCCCAACTGAAACCTTCAGCTAACTTTTCATCATCTTGGTTGACTATGAGAGCTTTTTCCGGCTTGTTTTCTATCTGAGGTCTTTGAATGACAGGTTGATTTGTTTTGTGATAGATCGCCTGTCTGTAGTAATCATTGGTAAATGGATTTTGGTGATTGTTGACCTCTCTATTCGGACACTCTCTCTTAAAATGCCCCTTCTCTTTACATCTGAAACATGTCACTTTTGACTTATTAAAACCAAGCTTTTGATATGGTCCTGCCAAACTTTTCCGACCCGTAATTTCCATAAATCTTTGGGCTCTTCTCACCAAACTTGCCATACCCCACTTGATGTCTATCAATTCGAGCTCCTCCGGATCTATTTGATCATAGTCTTCTTTCGTTATATCGGGGTTTCCTATTCTCCCAGCAACCAAACTCTCATAAGATTCCAACACTGATGCAAGTAGTGCTATGTGTTGTTTAGCAGAAGATTCTGTAAAGTCTTGAGCGTTCTTAATGTTTACTGTAATGTTGCACAGTATCCCCAGACCTTGACTCTGATTGTTCGAGTTTGATGAGCTTTGTGGAGACATTTGTTCTGAAATCTTGGAATTTGGCTCACAACTTGCAAACGGTGAAGGCTTGTTGTTGTTTGAAGTACTAGACGAAGCTCCAGATGTTGAATCTGCACTGAAGGCTGTTTGAATCTTCGGACTAAGATTCGTTGTTGCAGGAGAACTGCCTTTGTAATATAGTGAAACATCCTGTTGAATATTTGCAGAATTCATTTGTTTAATCTTTGTTAACTCTAACTCATGTGCTTCGATCTTCTCTATGAAACCACTAAGATTCATATTACCAAAATTTGTATTGTTCTTTAACACCAGCAGATAAGTACCCCACTCATCATATGGCAACGCGTCTGCCAATTTATCGATCCACTCCTCATTGGTCTTTTTTTATTTCCAATCTCCCCATCTCCACAACTAGATGACAGTATCTTTCAATCAATTGTTTTGTAGTTTCACCTTTCATACCAGTGAAGATGTCAAATTGTTTCTTTATCCAAGCCTTCTTGCTTTTGATAATCTCTACACTCCCTTTAAACTTTGCTTCCAACGACTCCCAAATAGATTTTGAATTATCTTCATGCTGTAACAACACCAAAATATCCTCTTTAATCGCCTGTTGAAGAATACTCATCATCTTTTTCTCAGCTTTGAAATCTGCTTGTTCAGTTTGTGTCAAACTGCCAATCACTTTCTCATGACCTAAACCATCTACTGGAGGAACATATTTCGCTTCAATCTTCATCCAGCACTCGAAGTGGTTTGCTTGAACCCATGTCTTAAATCTTCCAGACCAACCCGAATACTCATCAGTTTAGGTGGTTTCTGCATCATCCCTAACTCATTTTCCATATTCACGTTTTGCACAATACTACCCGATGTTTGTGCTGTTGTCATCCCACCGCCAGCAAAGAAGTTATAAAAATCTTGATTTTCCATTTTTATGAAAATAGTTTACGAACAAATTTTCAAGTTGTGAAAACAGGTTTTACACGAAATCAGACTTTCGAACGAAATCACGAACCCAATGGACTTTCAATCGAGATCACACTTTCAAGCAAGATCACTTTCAAGTGAAATCAAAATACTTTCAAGCGAAATCACCTTCTCAAGCGGAATCAGGTGTTTTCAAGAGGAATCACCTATTTCGCTTGAAACTACTTCAACTTTTCAAGCGGAATCAGATCTTTTCAAGCAAAATCACTAATTTCGCTTCAAATTACCACAATTTTCAAGCGGAATCAAATACTTCGTTCAAGCGAAATTAGGTTTTCAGTCCATTTTTATCAGTTTTAGGTCGAATTTTGATCTGATTCTCTCAAGGGTTTGTTAAAACATACTTTTACACACAATATCAAAAACTCAGTCCATTTTGTCCGGTAAAAAGTCCAGAAGTCCAAGAAAGTGTTGAAAAAGCTACTGATTCAGGTGTATTAGCTCATAACTGGCTCTGATACCAATTGTAGGATCGATTTGATCGACCAAGTGAGTCAATTAAAGTCAATACACATTATTTGTAAGGTGGAATCAAACAAACAGAAATGAATCAGTACAGAATGGAGTAGAAAACAGAGAATATCACTTTAACACACGTTTCTCATTTATATATCACTTGAAAATCCGGCAGCAGTTCGGTACACAACTTCTGATTCCGTTACAAATGAGAAACAACACTAGCCTTTATATAGGCATGAGATTTCGCTTGAAAATGACACAAGTCATTTCAAGCGGAATCACTTCTACTGATTTCGCTTGAAATGACCAAGTGTCACTTTCAAGCGAAATTACATTAAAAACCATAAAATTACACTTTTGACCCCTCTAGACCCTATACAAACATGGCCTAGACTTAAGACGTAGGCTGTAGACATTGTGCACCAACATATACTATTAATGTCCTTATGAAGGTTTAAGGAATTGGAAAGTAAGATCGTACACGGAATGAGGATTCGAAAAGATTAGCATGAGATGAAGGAATACAGAGTTGTTATTTAATTACGTATGTTTAGTTTATGAACGACATCACCAAATTTTAACGATGCATATGTATGTGGTGATTGCAGGTCACACGGACTTAACATCATTATGAAGTATATGAGGCTTGAAGATCGAGTCAAAAAGCGAGGATTGTACGGGAAGTGTAGTCACATAACTGGTGATTTTATATTACATTTGATGCGATAATTAAGAATGACCATTGTAAATCTTTTGAAGAAAGTGTTTGTTATTTTTAAACGAACCTTCAAGTAAGTCATATGAGTAATTATGAAAGAAACTTTAAGTATCTACTTTCCGCTGTGTCTGTATGGTTAAATCGTGATATGGGTGTTTCAACTTATTGCATGAATAAACTATTGTTTATTCATGTATCCAGCCTTCTATAAATAGAAAGCTCAACAAGCAGAAGACAATTGAGTTTGAAGCTTAGCATTCACACATACTACAATACTCCATTGCCCTCTCACCCACAGAATTCAAGATTCATTTGTATTAGATAATAATCTTACAATCACCTTGTAAACCATTTTGTTTCAAAGTGATATAAACTTGATAATTTTGTAGGTCTTGTTTCTGAAAGTCCGATTTCCATTTCCGCACATCTTTTTCACATCTACTGAAATCACTTGCCATATTACGTGAAAAGAAGTTGTTCAGGCCATACTGGGTCCAACAATTGGTATCAGAGCAGATTGGATAAATTATTTCCAAGATCCCTTGCTTTTGTAAGAGAGGCGTATATTCATGATCTGTTAAAGGTAAAAAGAAATTTTTTTTGCAGATCAAAAAAAATAAAGTATGTAGTAGAGTTATTTTTTTCTGTTATTTTCATTATTATTGCTTTTATTACTATTATTATTATTATTATCTCTATTAGTAATTTTTTTTCTTGTAAAAAAAAGAGGTGTAGAAAAAGGATATAATAACACACAAAAAAAAAGGAGTTAAACAAAGATAAATGAACTTTAGTTTATCAGGAAAAAAAAATTGACATCTAAAAAGAAAGTTTCTAATAAAATAAAGTTTATTTGTATCTTATCTGATGAAATAACTCCATATTTTGGTTTGTTAATCTTCAAAAAAAAAAAGGAATGATAAAAAGAGATTTAAAAAAAGAACTGTGTATAACTTTAGAAAACATACTCATGACTATTATATTTTATAAAGTTTTCACAAAAATATTCCTTGAAGAAAAGAACAAGTACTTAGACTTCCACCAGAAAAATATATGTAATTAATATCTGTTTTCTCTACTTATTCCCTCTCATCTAAAAAAATCAGATTTTCTGATGCATTCGTCAGATTTTCTGGTAAACATCTCAGATTTCTGATGAGGTCATCAGAATTTCTGATGATGTCATCAAAAAAAATTATTTTCAGATTTTCTAATTTTTTATCAGATTTTCATCAGATTCGATCAGAAAATTCTATTAAAAAAATCAGATTTTCTGATTATTTTATCAGAAATTCATCAGAATCTATCGGGTTCCATCATAAATTCTGTCAAAAAAATGATTTTTTTCGGTTTTATCAGAAATTTTATCAGATTCATCAGAAATTCTGATCCGAAAAAAAAAACTTGACGGTTCAAGATCATTTTTTATAGCTTGCATGATTTGTTATTTTTTTGAAGCCTCATCAATCGATAGCCTAAACACTTATCCTATATTGGTTAGAAGACACTTATATCCTAGGTGGTGGGGGGATACAAGATATAATGCTTATATTTAGGTGGAATTATAAATCGAGGTGAAGAATTATAACAACAAATTAAATATAATCAAATAATCATCCATAAAAAGTCGGACGTTTGCCAAATAAACTTTCATGCCAATGAAGATACAGTCAACGAATATCACTAAAAAGGTGCCTACATGATAACGTGACAAGAAGAAAAGAAAGATACATCTTCAGCAAGTTTATTTGTTATTTCCAAGTATAAATGCATTGTTTGTATTTTTAACAACAAATAGGGGATGACTGTTAGGAAACTTTATTGTATTTGTTCTTAAAAATAGTTTAAGTCACTTAGAATTAATTACGTCAACACGAACCGACCGACGAACCGTCCCAGAAGCACTAAATATGAAGACCGAGAAAGAAAAAAAAACAAGCTTCTAATTCTTTGATTAATGATCTCGACAAGGTTACAAGACTTCAAAATGTTAGCGGGACATTATGGAGTTTACTAGATACAAAGTCAAAGAATTGTGTTAATAAGATAATAAATCTTATTAACACATTAAATATTTTCTATGAAAAGGCTTTCATAAAAAAAGTGGACAAAAGGAATATTTCCTTTTGCATTCACCAGAAAAGGAAAAAGATTCCTTTTGGAATCTTTAGCAAAGCATTCAACAGAAAAAGGAAAAAGATTCCAAAAGGAATCTTTTTCCTTTTGGAATCTTTAGCTTTTTCATTAGAAAGTAAATATCTCAAATGTGAAGTGATTCGTCAGAAAAGGAACAAGTTGGAGAAAATGAAGATAAGCCACATTTAAATAATGGATGGGCACACATACCAACTTTCCATCATCCAATCACATTTGAGATAGGATCATGAATTTCTCTATAAATACATAATTCCTACGAAGGAATTATGCGTGTCTTGTAAAGTATTATTCTTTCATATAGAGTTTTTCTTGTGAGTTTACCGGGTGACATTTAGATTCGAGTTTATTCTCGGATCGACCCCTTCTTCTTTGTTTAATAAGAATTAACCATTTAAGATATATCACTCTCATTGTCTCTATTTTTTTTTCTTTGAACGTTTATATACTTCACAAACACCCGTCTCAACGAGAGAAGAAAGTTACACCATTCGAACAGGGCCGCCAAAGGGGACCAACAAGTGGTATCAGAGCAGATTGAATAAACTATTTTCAAACGATCAATCACTCATCTTCTTTTCTCTAAATATGGCCAGCTTTCAATCCTGGAATAATGCTTTTAACATTGGTTCTATGTCTAAACCTCCGACTCTGGTCAGAGAGGAATACCCCCAATGGAAAATCAGGATGGTCAATTTCCTTAATGGTCATGACCGAGCTCTGTTTCAATCCATTGAAAGGGGTCCACATATACCAATGACTGAAATACCAGCTATTCCAGCAACTGACCAATCACCTGTTATCCCTGCCTCCCGAGCTCCCAAAAGTGAAATACTTTGGAGTGAGGAAAACAAGGAAAAGGTGGCTGGGGATGAAAAGGCAAAGTCACTTTTAATAATGGCCATCCCCAATGACATATTTTCACAAGTTGATGCATATGCATCAGCCAAGGAAATATGGGATCAGTTGGAAAATCTTTGTGAAGGAGGAGAAAGGATGAGAAGAAACAAGAGAACTAACAATGTCTCATCTTATGAGAGGTTTAAAAGTTTGCCAAATGAAAGATTAAATGATACATATCAAAGATTCACAAAACTTTTATACGAGCTAAACAAATTTGGAATAACAAAGTCAAATGATGAAAGAAACATAAAATTTCTTGATGCCCTTCCTAGAGAATGGAGAAGTCTAACCATGACTTTGTCCTCAACCTTAGAACTAGGAAATATGAGTCTTCATGACTTATATAGCATCTTGATCCCCAGAGAGGAAGAAATATTTGAAGAAATCATTCAAAGAGGGGGATCTTTAGCTCTTATCTCAAACTCACAAAGAACAACACCTGCCAATGATCCACAACCATCAAACAGCCAAAATCTTGAAATTTCTGATACATCATCAGATTTTTCAGCCTTTGCTGAAGCAATAGCACTGCTCACCAAAACATTTGAGCAGAGGTTGAGGGGAGGAAGCCAGAGATACCAGATAAGTGACAGAGGGAGGATGGATGGTAGATCTAAAGAGGAGTTTAGATCTAAGGATAAAGGGAAGGCTGAAGTTGTGTGTTACAAGTGCAAGCAGAGAGGTCACTATGCATCAGAATTCAAGACCAAAAAGCTCAAGGATGTTGCTTATTATGAGAAAAAACTAGAAGAAGCAAAGAAGCAGCAACAAGTCAGCTTAATTACAGAAACATATACATGGTTATCTGATGACTCTTCTGATGAAGAAGAAGAAGAATTGGAAAATTTCTGCCTCATGGCACTTTCTGAAGGTCTACCAGAAACTTCAGAACAAAAGGTAAATTTAGACAATCTTTATCTTGAGCACAAGCTAAACAAGCTCATGTCAGATTTTCTAAATCTGCAAGAAAAACAACAATCAGATATTAGAAGATCTGATGAGTTGCAAAGGACCATGAATAAAATAATTCTTGAAAACCAATTACTCATAGAAGAAAGTTTAGATCACAGAGCTAAAATTGAGTTCTATGAAAATGAAAGAAAAGATCTTTACAAGAAAATCAATGATAAAGAAATTAATGTAAGAGGTTTTCAACAAGCCAAAGAATTCATA
Organism: Helianthus tuberosus; assembly: GCA_030545235.1. Taxonomy (NCBI): domain Eukaryota; kingdom Viridiplantae; phylum Streptophyta; class Magnoliopsida; order Asterales; family Asteraceae; genus Helianthus; species Helianthus tuberosus. Next base: position 19,324,389 of record CM060420.1, on the reverse strand, counting down.
AATTTCATTGAGTCCACACCAAAGAACAAAGGAGAGTGTTTAGGATATATAAAATCAAGAGGAAATAAACCCACTGTCTTTGTAAAAGCAACTCATCATATTTCTGATAAATTTTCATCAGAATCTGATTCTGAATCTTGCAAGTCAACCTGTTCTACATACTCCTTTGAAAAACCAAACTTCAAAGCAAACATAAGTGAATGCAGTCAAGAATCTTTAAAGATTCCAGAAGCAGTTCACTCATCTTTTCAAAATTATCCACTCATTCCATCACAAGAAAGAATATCAGAAAATTCTGATAAATCTTGTATGTGTGTTGACATACTGACGCTTGTTCAACACCATCTTCAAAAGAAAAATGTAAAATCTGTTTATGGCTCAGCATATAATAGAATTTCTGATGAAAAATCAACAAGAGAAAATAATATGTTTAAAATCTCATCAGAAAAAGTACCCAAGCAAGCCTGGGTACCAAAAACCCTCTAATCATTCCATTTCAGGACCATCATGTGCAGCAGATCTGGTACTGCGATTCAGAAAGCTCCAAGCACATGACTGGGGATAGGAGCTTATTCAGCAACTTTGTTCCAAAGCTGGGTAGAATGGTAAATTTTGGAAATGAAGTAAAAGGGAGGATCATGGAATATGGATGCATAAGGTATGGATGTTTGACCATAAAGAAAGTAGCCTATGTTGAAGGCTTAAGGTACAATCTACTAAATCTTGGTCAAGTCTGTGATAAAGGTCTTTCAAATAACCTTATTACCAGAAAAAATGCTCAACAACTTGTCTCAATCATAATCAAAGAAAAGGATTGTATATCTGATAAAGCATCAGAAAATCTGATAAATTATCAGAAAATCTGATGTATTATCAGAAAATCTGATATATCATCAGAATATCTAATAAATCATCAGAAATTTTGGTACCTCATCAGAAAACATTTTGAAAAATCAGAATCATCGAATGATTATTAGAACAAGTTCATGCATGTCATCATCCTTATTTATATCTCATATCGGCAAATTCATAATCTGTTGAGTTTTTGTTTTTAGTTTTCTTTATTTTTTTTCTTTGCATTATTTTTTTTTTGTGTTGAAAACGTCATATGACAGAAGTTTTTCTGGGAACTCGTTAGTGGGTGTAAAGCGTTTTCTCTTCTTCATTAAATACACTGAAGTGACAATGGTAGGTAATCATGATAGATAATCTGAAAATGGCCGCCTAAATCATTTAATGCAGAGAGTTTTATCTGAGTTATTCTTTATGCCACCTGATAGAAATTTAATAACAAAGATTGTGGTAAACAAAATCTATTAGTAGGTAGATGCCATTTATGGAAAACTTTAAGTTTGCTATATATGTTCACCACATTAAGCAAAGTCTGTCACCATCACTTAATGATTCACCAGAAAACTTCTTCATATTCTTCTACACACACTCACATCTTCACTCACTCACAAAAATGCCTACCATAAAAGCTGATCGTTTCCCACTTCCTCACCATCCATACCACAACCTCAAACTTAGAACCAGCTTTGAGGGTCCTCACTGGGAAGGATGCCAAACAGTGGTGAAACTGCTTATGGGGAGTAACTTGAAATATGCCCTCACAGCCAATATAACTGTCTTCCCTGAAATTTTTCAAATATTCTGGCAAAATGAAACTCTATCAGACTGTGAGGATAGGGGACAGATATTTATTGAAAGTGTTGTGCTCAACCAAAGAGTTCGAGTAACTGAAGGCATCATGAGAACGGCTCTACAACTCAATGATGATAATAATGTTCTGATGTTCTCAAAGACTGAGATTGAAGAAACCTTGAAGCAAATGGGGTACAATCCTATAAACGAACCCCAAGCAGTCAACAAAAATGGCTTCATCAAGCCATGGCAGTTTCTGATCACACAAATGGATGCATGCTTCTCAAAGAAGGTCATTAATCATCATGAAGCATCCCATAGGTTGTTGGAGACTTTCTTGCCCTCATATTTAACATTCCTTACAACTTCTCTTATTATTGAATGAAAGATTTTGCAAGTAATATGTTGTCTGGCAGGCCATTTTTTATTTATCCTCGTTTTCTGATGAGGATAATCACAAGCCAACTAGGCTTTGGAGTTATTCCTGCAGGTTATCTCAGAGGTGAGATGGGTCTCCAACAAAACATGAACATAAGTCTGCTTAGACCTACTAATCAGAATTCTGGTTTGATGACTGAACTTTGGGTACTCCTTGAGATAGAGCATGGAGAAGGGATAGATATTGATTAGGACTTTCCTTGTTTGAACCTTGTTTACGTAGATAGTTTGCATGTTAATATGTTTATAATATGTGTTTCTTATATTACTTTGTTGACTGAGTTATGGCTTATGGTTTGGGAAATGGGTAAAGTAAATGAGAAACATGATCATCAGAAATAAAAAATTTGACACAAAACTCTAAGTTTCTGATGACAGGAGACAAAATCTGGTAATTCAAAAATGGATCTAAAATTTTTTTCTGGTAAAACTTCAAAATGATAAAATGTTTTAGAAAATATCAGAAAAAGCCAGGAGACCTGGATGCCACCAGAAAAACAAATGTGAGTCTTCTGATATTATCTTACTCCCTCTCATCTCAAAAAAAAATGAAACACCTCTAAATCAACAAAAAAGGGGGGGGATACTTCAAAATCTGTTGAAGAGTGTCACAAATCTAGGGGGAATTTCAATTGAGAAATTCTGTTGAAGAAAGTTTACTTCTGTTGACCACATCTGGAAGGACAAGAGAAGTCAAAACAAAAGAGAAAATATACTCTTAACTGAATTTATGCTAAATTTCTAATGACATAATCAGAAAGGAACTCTGAATGATAAGGGAAAGAGGATGAAGAAAGCTAATTGGACCTCTTTTCAAAATGGGGCCTACAAAGATGAAAAGGTGTCATATAACCGATAGCTTTCTCCAATCAAAATTCAAAAACCACTCACCTTCTTCACAAAGATCTTCAAACCAAAGCATCCCCAGTTTCTCACTCAAAATAAAAAAATCCCTAAATTCCAAACCCTAATTCACAAAGATCAACAAATGGCAGAAGTAAACCTCAACATCCCAATTGTTCAAAATGAAGTACCTTTTGTTGAAGAAGCAGAATTTCTACCAATGAAGGAAAACAATCTGCTGATGAATACAGAGCATTCGGAGTATGATGTTAGATGTCAACTTCTGGTAGAATATATCACAAAATGTCCAATCTCATGAGCACTAACAAAAGGAGGAGAAGTACCAGAAAGGCTACTACAGCAATTTGTTCACACTTTCAATGAAGTTGAAGAAAATCAGGTCTCTGCTCATGTATGGGGAAATGTTTTTGTAACATTAACCCCTGCAAGAGTAAGAGAATGGCTTGAACTGCCTATTCTTGATAGTTACATTGAAGCACCAAGCAGAGAAGAATTAATAAGCTTAATCATTGAGCTTGGTTACAAGAAAAAGGATATCAACAAAATTGGAGCAATTAGAAGAAATGAAATGCCAGCCATCTGGCAAGTGATGATGGAAGTTCTAAACAAATGTCTCACCTCAAAGATAGGAGGAACTCATCAAGTCAGCCAAGCTATTCTGACAATCATGTATGGACGCAAAACTGGGTTCAAAATTGATTATGGGTCAGAAATTTTCAACCTACTCAAAAGGTCAATCATCACCAGAAATGGAAGAATAACCTCACATCTGTCATATCCAAGGTTAATCTCTATTTTTATTTCTGGAACATTTGCTGCAAGGAACATAGAAATTCCAATTTTGGAAGATATTTGGAGTTCAAATACCATGAAGGCCTGGAGTTCCAATCAAGGATGGGAATCTGACAAAGATATCCCTGAGTTACCAGAAAGCATGTTATCCCTCATTGCACCAGACTCACAGTATAGAATACAACATGAAGAACTTCTGACCAAATCAGATTCTCCAACAGAAGAACCTAGCAAAGAAGTATTTAACTGTTCTTCATCACCAGAAGAAGAAGAAGAAGAAGTTGAGAAGTCCCAGTCATCAGAAACAGAGGCTGCAGGAGGAGAAAGAACTCTGGAGATAGCTAACTCACCAGAAAACAAGACAGAACATGCTGAAAGTCAACAGATTCATGAAGGAGGAATTCATCATGAATTTGATATTCATCAAGAGGAAGTACATGAACATTATGCAGAATCACACATTGCTGGAGGAATTCATGAAGATGTTGAAGAACAACATTATGAAGAAACTCACTTTGATGGTACTGAAGCCACTGAAATTATACATCATGATGAATCTCAGATTGCTGGTACATCTCTTTTAAAAACTGTGTTAGTTGATACTCACTCAAAAGAAAAAAAATCTGAAAGTTCAATTAATGTTTCTTACAAGTTAGAACATAAAAAGATTGATGTTGATGAAGAGGTTACTAGTTCCATTAATCTCAACTCTGAATCAGAAAATGAGGAAGAGGATGAGATCCCAACAGATAGAGATCAGGGAACTGATCAAGGAAATCTGGCTAAAGGTAATTTGTTTCTCACCACTGGTAGAGATGATTCTGGTACACTTAAGGTTGCACCAAAATCTGGTAAAGCCAAAAGTGATCCTATCATTTCTAAAACAGCAGCAAATGTGTTTGCAACTGGAATGTTAGCAGGAACATCTGTTGTTCCAAATATCCCTGAAACACCCATGAACCAAGAAAACCCCAAACTGTGCTGGAAAATGTTTACAAAGCCTGCAAAAGAAATCCAGTAGAAGAAAAACTTGATATGTTGCTGTCAGAAATACAAGGTCAAAGGGCTGATATGAAGATTTGTCAGAATCAGTGGAGGTAATAAAGAAACAAACTGAAGAAAACATTGAAGCACTAAAGTCTCTTCAAAAGATGAAAGAAAAGGCACCAGAATCCAACATCTCTGCATCAGAAATCCAGATGATTCTCACAGAAATAGAAAAGATCAAGACACAAGTTGCAAATGCGGTGGAATCAAGGCAGTCAAGCAGTGCAAACAGAGTATTGGAGGAAGTTACCATACTAAGGGCAAGCAATAACAGTATCACAGATGCCCTTGAGAAGCTGTCAAAAGAATGGGCTGCAATTCAGATGAAAGCTCGCACTGAATTCATCAAAGTTTAGAAAAACATAACCAGCAACTCAAAACAGGTAAGAGAGGTGCAACAACTGATGGAGAAGATGCAATTCAACATTGCAAGATTGGCCAAAATGGATCCCAAAGAACTCATGAAAGAATTTCCTGCTGAAAGCCCACACCAAGAAGCTCCAAAGTCAACCCAACAGCAATCATCAGCCACACCAAGCACCAAAGCTGGAACCATACAGATGGGTCCACCTCCAAATGTCCTAAGAGATGAAATGCTGAAAAGGTTAGCAACTTCAAAACCTCAAGTTATTAAAAATTTGAAACTTTTAACTTCTGAAACTGTCCCAAAACCAACAATGTCCGATGACTCTGCAATGAGTAAACTCATGAATCTGCAATCAATGAATGAATGGGAACAAGAAGGAGATTCACGAAAACCAAACATTGTTAAAAGAAAAATCTCTGAAACTCAGTCTATCTTGGTTAGAGAGATTGCCAGGGATGTAATGACATTCCCTGAGTACAATCTGATGAAGTATTATCTAACAAAAGATGATGTACCAACAAGACCATTGACTCCTGTCAGAGTGGCTTTAAGAGATGAAAGGATAAAAAGAGGTTCAGGTAGCATTCACTCCAAGAATGAGAATCCAGTAAAAAGAGTTTTAAAAGTGGATGAAGTGAAAGTTGCAACCGATGATGTTGGAGGAACTCGTGTGCAAAACAGGTACACACTGTTGAGAGAAAATGGGGAAGAACAAAAGGTGACTGACGAAGAAATAGCTGACAAGTTGCATCCTTTAGACATTCTGTTTATGAAGGATCACTATGAAAAGGAAAAGAAAAATACCCAAGAAGTCAGAAGGGCATTAAATAGCATATCAAAGGCTGGAATACTGCTGTTTGAAAGAATGGCTTTTTCAGACTTTGATCTATGCATCAACTATGAGCATGTACACAACAAAAAGGTGTATGTCATACCACCCAAAACATGTATCCCCTCAGAGATATTGGAAAATGAAAGATCTGGAGACATCATTGAATTAACAAGTAAAACTAACAGTCACAACTATGGTGTCATCTTCAGAGATATTTGTAACACCTGTGCCTCCACGGCCATCAAACAAATACCGAACCAATGAAATATTATATTTCATACTTGGTATTTGTAAAAATATGTGTATCATTTTCACATATCAATTCTTGTTCAATTTCAAACTCTAAATCGCTTTCTGGAAAGTTATACGCGCACCGATGCGTAAATATAACCAGTTTAATGCAACAAACACTCCGGAATAGTGACATAGGCTTAACATACCTTAAATAACCTTTACATAACTTAGAAATAAGTTTTGAAGGCTTTGGTATGGCAAAATCAAGTTAAATAGCTTACAGGGACTAAATTTGACAAACTGCGAAAGTATGCCAATTTGAACTGTAACAGACATTCCGGAACATGACCATAAGTTAAACATACCATAAATATCCTTTACATGTCTTAGAAATAGGCTTTGAGGTGTTCGGTGTGCTAAAATAAACTTTTGGGTCATTCAGGGACTAAAAGTGTCAAAAAGTGCATAAGTTTGCATTTTCGCGCATAACTTACGTTCTGAATACATCCGGACATCTAAAAATTTATGTAAGCACTAAATTATTTTATTTTAGTGTTCGGCATAAGAAAAATCCATTCATCGCGTCATTTGGATCGTTTTTCGCGCTTATGCGCATTCCGTCGTAATTAAGCGAACATCGCGTTCGTACGACCAAACGAACCAACATCCGGCATATTTTTTAGCATGTTTCATGTCCACAATGTTTAGGCATCATTTTAGGGCCTTAAAGTTGGCTTTACGGGCCTTAGAAGTGTCGGAAATGCCTTAAAACACGTGCAGGGACCAAAACTGTAACTTCTGAAACTTGTTTCTGATATGTGACTCCCAGGCGGCCCGCCTGAGTTTCTGCACATGCTGAAGCGGGCCGCGTCCGCCTTCTGGACCAGATTAAATGTTTCTAACATCAGTTTGCAGCTGTTTGATCCTCACCCACACATTCTAAATTGTCTAGTCAGATGATAAGGATGATATTTAGCCACCACAACTTTACGACAAATGTACGGACAAGATCATGGCACGTTTTCCATGAAACGATCTTAACGGTGGACCTTTTACTATAAATACCCCACCCCCCCCCATGCTTCATAATCACTAGAATTTTGATCTTAGAAACTCTAAGTTGAAACCATTGTTTCATACCTGAGATTCTCGGATCGAAATTAGCATTCGGGGACCCTTCGTAAGTATTCTTTCGTTCTTTTCCTTATTTTATTGCTTTTCGAGTCCGAAAGTCAAACTTTGTTTGACTTTCAGCGTTGACCAGTAATGGTCAATGCGAAGTTCGTTTGAACTTCGCAACGTGATTGTAATCACGATGGTTATAGTCCCTTGGGACTATGCCTACTGATTACCACGTTGTCTAGGGTCGTAGGGTAAGCGATCTGATAAATCGCTTATACCTTCGAACCCGACCCAGTTTGGTCGATCATTAGGATCCGACCAAATACATTAGGTGACCCTAGTATAGGGCATAACCTTCCGAGGTTATACCTTATGGTCACATCGTTTAAATAGTTGTATGATAGGTAGTTTATATGCCTTAGGTAAATTACCAGAATACCCTTTTCATGTATAATTGGTAATTAAGCATATGTAACCTAAACTTTTGTCACATAACTGATTATGTAACATGTTTAGGCATATAACACTTGTCATAGGACTAGTTAGGCGGTCCGGACGCGTTTCACGCGCACGACGCGTTAAAGTAGCATAAGCTTCCTAAACGGGTCGTAATGAGTCGTATACAATTATGTTAGGTTTCAATTAGTATGTAGGCTTTGTTAAACCAAATGACACGAGTCTCTACACTCGTTTGGTTTACGAACCCTCATGCTACCCAATCTTCCGATATAGGTCCGGTTTATTAACTTAGTTACCTATATTAGGTGCCGTTTGATTCCGCGATCTCTAGCATTGTTTGGTTGTTACTCAAGGACTACTGAGCAATCTCAAGTGAGTACATAGACCCCTCTTTTACTGTTTTCCAAACTGTTTTGGGGTGGAACACATGTGCCTACTTGTTACTTTCATGCTTTCATGTTTTTACATCATATACATGCTATGTTCAATAGTACACTTATAGTACATTGTTTTACATGATTTCATTGTTTTTATGCTATGTATGTCCATTGCGTGCATACTTAGTACATCGTTTTACATTTACATTTTATGCTATGTATGTCCATTGCGTGCATACTTAGTACATCGTTTTCATCACATGCTTACATTTTGTTATGACATTTGGGTTGTTTACAATGGAACAATACATTCATTAACATTAGCTACGCCGTTCGTTAGTAGGTAGTGGTACCATAGGAATTGACAACTCCCGTTCCGGACATCCCAGGGAAAGGGGATGAAAGGAATGACCGAATTCGATATACATAAATTAGATAAACCTTTAAGTGGTTTAAGGGTTTATCGCCACAGTCTCAAGGCTTGGATGTATGCATTTTCACAATACCGCATAGATGTTCATATCAGTATAGTATGCATTTACACAAAACATAGCTTTGATTTAAACCGAGTTTTACTTCAATACTTTGTTTTTGTGCATATGGTTTAGTTGATATTTATCACTAGCCATACAGATCAGTTTGGTTACACATTACATGATTTACATTGATCATGCATTTACACATTACATGATTTACATTGATCATGCATTTACACATTACATGATTTACATTGATCATGCATTTACACATTACATGATTTACATTGATCATGCATTTACACAAAACATAGCTTTGATTTAAACCAAGTTTTACTTCAATACTATGTTCTTGTGCATTTCACCTATGGTTTAGTTGATGCGTTTTCACTAGCCATACATATCATTTTAGTTACACATTACATGGTTTACTTTTGACACATAAACACTTTTGACATTGGTTATACATTACATGATTTACATTAGACATGAACATTTTACATTGTTGGTTTGGTTTGAGTAAGTGATTAAGTAACGAGGCGTGTGTAATATGATACAACCATGGTGGATACGCCGCTGGTACTTCCTATATATAAGTGTTTGTATGGTATTACACATCGTAGCGTTATTTGAATCATTTCAGTTTATGACATATAACATTTTATACAAATAACATACTTTTCACAATACATTGTTTTACAAACAACATAACTTATACAAACTCATTTTACATGGTTATTCATTTAACCATGCATTATTCTCTTATTTATACGTATCATCTGAACTTATTGTTTTTCAAATGATTTACAAAGACAAAGCAAATTACAAGGTTCATGACTAAACATTTTCTCAAACATAAGTCATGAAACCTATTTTCACAAAACCTATGTATCTCACAGGCATTTTTATGCTGACGTACCTATTTTCACATGTGTTTTTCAGGAGCTGTTGCATAAGATGATCAAGGTACACATAGGCAGACTTGGGCTTTAGTGACCATAAAAGATGCAAGACTAGTTAATTATGTTGTATTTCCTTGTTTGTTAAGACATTGTAACACTTTTAATCAATAAAACGAAACTTCAATTGCCATGGATTTGAAACAATTAATTCTGTTACAACACTCCCCGATGTTTCCGCCACGTTTTGTATGTTCTACGTGGTCGGGGTGTGACAATATTGATAATAACAAAGCTCTATTCAGAAATGTTGATATCTGCAAGTACTCAAATCAAACTCTGAGGTTTATCATGAAAGGTATGAACAAAAGACAAAAACATCTTCAAAAGACAGGAAAGAACTTGGAAGGTCACAGGAAAGAAATTGAGCAAATGATTGAAGAATGGATCCAAGCAAGAACATGATACAAAGACATGTATGTCATCTGCAACAAGTATATCTCCTACAAGAAGCAGTTAAAAAAAGGAGATGTGCACAAGAAAGTGAAGCTGAAATGAAGAACTTGTTTGTTTTGAACTTTTATCTTTTACGTAATTTGTTTTTCAAAAACATCAGTAACTGGTTTAAATTTGCAAATGTTATGTTTCCACTGTTTGGAAATTTTCTATTCATGAGGTAGTTCATTTTCTTACAATACTTAGGGGGAAACTGTTAGGAATCTTTATTTGTAAGTATTGAAGAAAATCACAATCAACTGGATCTATGAAGAAGACAACAGTCCTGAAGATCACAACAACAAGAAGAAGAAGATCAGATAGGACAACTGAAATGCACAGCATCTACTTCAAAGAATCACAAGTTGATCAAGAGCTGAATTGGATTATCAGAGAAGGTCATTTATGATAGATCTGATGATATTTCAGATGAAATATCATCAGTTTCTGACAATTCTGATCATCAGGTTTTCTGATGATTTATTCACCAAAATTTCTGATGAAGTGGTTTGTCAGAAATTCTGATGAATACCCCACTTGTCTGAAATTAGCTCTATCCTGCCATAATAACTGAAGCAACTTGACATTATTGGATATCATGATTACAAAGGCAACTTGACTATTGGATTCAATGAATATGTCAAATGGCTACATTTTGCAGGACTTATTGCATGAATAAACTATTGTTTATTCATGTACCCAGCCTTCTATAAATAGAAGGCTCAACCAGCAGAAGACAATTGAGTTTGAAGCTTAGCATTCACACATACTACAAAACTCCATTGCCCTCTCACCCACAGAATTCAAGATTCATTTGTATTAGATAATAATCATACAATCACCTTGTAAACCATTTTGTTTCAAAGTGATATAAACTTGATAATTCTGTAGGTCTTGTTTCTGAAAGTCTGATTTCCATTTCCGCACATCTTTTTCACATCTACTGAAATCACTTGCCATATTACGTGAAAAGAAGTTGTTCAGGCCATACTGGGTCCAACATATATATATATATATATATATATATATTGTATGTATTGAATCATGTATGAACGGGCCTCGCCCTTCACATTTCCTCGTGCCTTGCACGCGTGTCATTGGGCTCGCCCATGTCATTGGGCCTAGCCCATGTCCTTGGGCCTAGCCCATGTCATTTATGTTATTGGCCTCTCCTATGTCTTTATGTTATTGGGTCCTTCCCATGTCTTTTATGTCATTGGGCCTTGCCCATGTCTTTTATGTTATCGGGCATTGCTCATGTCTTTATGTAATTGGGCCTCTGCCAATGTATTTATGTCATTGGACCCTTGCCCATGTTTTAATGTTATTGGGCCTTTCCCATGTTTTAATGTTATTGGGCCTTGCCCAGCTATTAATGTCATTGGGTCTTGCCCATGTTTTATGTCATTGGGCCTCTGCCCATGTATTTATGTCATTGGGCCCTTGCCCATGTTTTAATGTTATTGAGCCTTGACCATGTTTTAATGTTATTGGGCCTTGCCCATGTTATAATGTTATTAGGCCATTGCCCATGTTTTAATGTTATTGGGTCATTACCCATGTTATAATGTTATTGGGCCGTTGCCCATGTTATATTGTTATTGGGCCATGCCCATTGCTTAGCCCAAAATGAGTTTTATGAGTCCATAAATTTAATAATCTTGCATTTCTATAAAAATTCACTAAGTATAGGATTTTTTTAATGTGTTCTTTTCCTTATAAAGATACTTAGTAATTTTTATACTTTTCAACTTTCCGGATTTGGTTATCGGCAAAATATACATCCGTTAAGTGTCTAAAAATATCATATTTTTAGACGTGTCGCCGTAGTCGTTTAATAGGCATATATCTGCATCGAAGAATCGCCTAAATGTCATAGTAACCTCTCGTGATGGCGATACGCCCGTTTTGTCATCGTTGAATGTTATAAATTCCTTTATTGACCGTTTTGGTTATATGTCTTATTTGGTCGATCGAAAAATATTTATTTCTTAGGAATATATATTCTTGTAATTTTTTTCGTCACTGTATTATTCGTTCGTCCGTTTAATCCGTTTAGGGACAACATATAAATGAGTTTTATGTATTCTGTTCAATTTAGCATTTATTGGTAATATGAAGATATTGATGTGTATGTATTCATGTGTATTTTATACTTGTTTCTTACAAGTATTTCTTGGTATCATTGGTGTATTATTTAGATCACCCTAATCTTATCTAAATACATACACTTAACATATAATATATACACCTTGATGAGTTTTCTAAATATATATATTTCCCTAAATATATATATATATATATATATATATATATAAGTTTCACTTTTAACTTATAAAAATCCTTATAAGTATTTAGAAACTTTCTTAGATGTTTAATACTTAAACTTTTCACCAAAAAGTTTGTTTAACCATAATTAAAATCCTTAAGTGCGATTAACCATTTTAATCACACTTTAACCTTGTTTAATCACGATAATGTTTTTCAAAAATTTCACCATATTTTCCCCTAAACTCTGACGTTTCCCACGTTTTCAAAACGCGTTTAAATCACCAAATCAATTTTCTAATTCACCACAATTTACCAAGTTTCACCAAACATCATATTTACAAGAATAATTACACTTATTCCTTCAAAACTTCTCATGAGCATTACTTTGGTTAATCTTCAAGTCTTTAAAGCTAATCAGTTTTCAAGTTAACATTTTTACATAAACTTGATTATGCTTGTTTTTCACTTTTAAAAATTCCCAAGCCTTTATGTTTCAAGTTTATTAAAAATTACCAAGACTTTTATACCACACTTTTTATAAATAATATCACATAAACTTGTTTTATGTAAAAAACCAAGTTATTAGTGTTTTGAAAAGTCATGATTCATGATTATTCTTTGTTTTATCTTTCAAGAATCACTAATCAAAGTTCATATACATGATGCTCATGATCTTTGAAGTTGACGATCTTGTGTGATTTAAACATATATATGTGTAAATCACATTTTTAGGTGTAACATGGCAAGTTTAACACTAATCTAAATTACTACATGATATAAACCATAAGATCATATAAATCTAGACTTTAAACCATTAATCTTAACAAAATCAACATAATCATCAAGATTACACTAACTGGTTACACTAATCTACACTAATAATCATATAATAAGTTATTATTAGTAGATTATTAAGTTTGAGATTCGGGTTTTTTATTATATTTTTCTTAATCTTCAAGATAATCAACTTGTACTTTTGAAATCTACACTAATCAAGAAGCTTAAATATGGGTTAAAGATGGCTTACAACTTTGCACAAGCTAAACAAGGTGATTAAGAAGTGATTAAGGCTCCAAAGAACTCCATAATGCTTCTCCATGCTTAATCCTTGCATTAATGACCTTAAAGTGCGTTGAATGTGGGTAATTTATGGTGTTTAATGGTGATTTATGGTGGTGTCTTTGAGCCGTGAACAAGGGAAAGAAAATGGAGGTTTTTGTGTTTCAACTTTTGTGAAAAATGAAATGATAGATGATGGTGTATGTAGGTGTTATAATTCTCCAAATCTTTTCAAGTCTTGTTACCATACACTCCATACATAACCCCATACATAAGATCTTCCAATTTCAACACAAATATTTAGTGGGTGGGACCCACTTTGACCGCCAACAATGAGGGGGTATGTATTTTTTTATAAAAAGTGTTATAATTATAGATATTTTGATAATTAACCAAAGTACAGTGATTAGAGAATTAATTGCACCATTAGGGGGTAATAAGGGATTCGGAATGTTAATCGACATTAACTAGTTCACTAAACTAGTAGAAATTGTATTTTGATACTTTAGATGCTGTCCGTTTAGTCGTCGGCTAGTTTACGGCACTTTTGCGTCGTACCGGTGAAGGCTTGTCGCAGTTTGTTACTTCGCCTCACACGATGCATGAAGTGATTTCGAGTCCCAAAATAAGCTTAACTAGTTCGCCATGTCTTCCGTTTGGTTGTTTTGGCGTCAGAAATATTATTTACTAGCTTGTCGGTTTAAAAACGGACAAGTTGTGGGGGTTGCAACGCAGCGCCGAAAGCTTATATTTTGGACACCCCATTAATATCCTAATATTGTTTTCATGTATTTGTCATCATTTGTCATAATTCTAGAGTCTCGGAAATGCTAACTTATTAGTTCGGATGAGTTAGAATTGTTACATTTTTAGCCGAACGGACGATTTTATGATTAGGGCATTTTACCGGAAAGTTATGTATTCTTGCAAGATGTGTTCCCGCATTAGTGTTTTCATATATTTATGGACTCGGATATGTCATTCGTATGTCATTTTCCATCGTTTCGTTTCATTTTCCTAGTTTTGCTGTAATGAATAGTGTAACCGTGAATAGTGCACGCAACACTTTCTACCAACTCTTTTAGGACATAGTTTAATTGGTTTCGCGACACGAACAAAACCAACATATGTTATATTATTGTTTTCTTTTCCTAACACTGTTATCTAATATACAACACAGTTACGTAATTAAATTACGTTAAATGCATGAGATTATGTAATAAAAATAGTGATTAGATTGTACGGAATCACCGGTTATTTGCCATTTGTCATAAAAATTATTTTTTGAGGACAACCCCATCTTCCATCAATTTAGTCAAAAGATTCCTAACAAAGCATTGGCATCATTTGCCAGATCATTCATTATCCAGATCATTATATATAATCGAAATCATTTATAGTTATTATTACATTAATATTACTAATAGATTAGTAATACAAATTACTACTACTTCAACAGTTCGACTTTGTATCAGTAGTCATTTATACATCTCTCAATACTTAAAAAAGTCAATGCAAGTGATTTGACTTTAGTTGTACCATTTCCCATGGGACACAAACTAAGACCACTTAGGTTAAAGTAGGAGCTTGTCTTCTAAAACCCACTTTCAGCCCCCGCAAAAGAATTTGACTACACACGCGTACAACACAAACATATACAAGGTTTAAATTCCAAAACCCCTTCTCTTAAACCTTACTTGTTATGATAAACAAATGTAATGATACAAAGTTCAAGTAGATATGTTTCTATAATGGATTGGTTAGTGAAAATCACTCATTTTACCGGCCCTCTGATTAAATGGACTTGTTTCAAAACCGGATATATTAGCCTTTCATATCAAAGTTGAAGTAGATATGTTTTTATAATGGGTTGGTTAGTGAAACTCGCTCATTTTATGGGCCCTCTGATTAAATGGACTTGTTTCAAAGACGGATATATTGGTCTTTCATTTTTCAAAGCACTTAACCAAATTGATTTCATGCACATGTTTCTTACAACTACATAATTCTACACACTTTACATCTTCCTCGATTTAACATGACCCTTTCTCCAAAAAGTGAAAAAAAAATAAACAGTGACTCTCGTAACCACCATCAAACCCATCAAACAAACCCCGCTTCTTTTCCCAAATACAAAAGAAAAACCAAAAATCTAAACACAACACTCTCACAAGCATTTCATCAAACACCGTAAAGGCAACAACAAAAACTTAAACAATACCTTTCACGAACACTAGACACATCTTGCTCACAACAACATAGCTCTAGAAATAAGTGATTAGCTCCACCATCAGCGCACACATGAACTTTTTCTACTCTATAAACATACGAACACTATATGAAAACTGAAGTTCATGCCTGTTACTCTACGATGGGCGTGTATGAAAGTGATACTGAACGAGCAGCCCTTTTTCCTCATACAAACGTAACCCATCTTAACCATGATTGTTCACCCCTTGTCTGCTTTCATCTATACAACCCCTACGGATCATATTCATCAACAAAATTTGAACATCAGTTGTTGATAATAATTATACAACTGAAACAAACAAAGCTTGAAATGGTCAGATTTACCTTACTCACCGGTTCTGAGTGCTGTGGTGATCGGATTCGGAAAAAAACCCTAACCCACTCGTCGGAACTGATCAAATTTGGTTGGAAGTCATCTTTCTACGTCGGAAACCGATCAATCAGTTGAAAGATGTTATGGTTTACCGTCCAAAACACCGACCAAAACACCAAATGCAACAGCCAAAGCTAGCACATCAGAAAACAAAGCGTGCAAATAGCAAAGAATCAAAACAAATAACTAAATTAAACATGTGTTCCTAATAACTCACGTTAACCCAAACAATAATAAAAACCTAACCCTAAACCCCCAAAATCAGACATGTACCATCCCTCAACTAAAACCAACTATACACAAAATCAAATTTTCAAAACACAGTTCAAACAAACACATAAGCAAATAACAATGACTAAAAGAAAAATCTCACATACTTCCCAGAATTCAAGCGTGGAATAAGCACAAACTTGCATAAACCTAATGAAACAGATAATCAAACCTAAAAAAATCTAATAACAATCAGAAAAATAAAGCACAATTTCAGAAAAACAAACAAGAAACAATCAGAGAATAAAAGAGCAGAAAATGTTTGCATCGTCGTCGGCTTACCACCTGGCGGTTGCGATTCGCAGAGATTACAAACAATGGGTGTTGTCACCGTGAAAGTGAGGGTTCGCAGGGGGTCGTCTCTTTGCATCCTGGTGAGACGTTTGTGAGATTGGGTGATTGTGTGGGTATAGTTGTAAAGATTTACAGGAGGCCAGAGGGTGCGACACAGTGTTTTGGGCGATGATGAATCAACCACCACCTATGCTGGCTAATATGTAATGCCTTGCGTTTTCATACTTTCTATGTTTGGAAACCATTGCTCGTAATGCTAATTTTGGAAACTTTGTACTCTCGTATTCGTTCTTTCGCTGCAACCAATGTAAAATCTAAGACTTGAATAAGAATGCAATTCGTATTCTTGTTTTTTTTATGTTACCTACACTCCATACATGTTCATACGTTCAAAAACATTATTCATGTGACACTTTATTCATTTTTTGTGCTAAATGTGTTAAACTTGCAAACTTGTAACATATATGCTCAATTTATACAATTTCGACGCTCATTTACGATAAATATATGTTTTTATACTTGTTTTATGTTGGTATTATGAAACAATTACATTCCATACCCTTAAACATGTTTCTTGTGCTTGAAACGCCCTAAAAACACACTTAAAATATCAAAACTTGGAAGTTAAGGGGCTAAAACATAAAAAACAAAAATCAAACTTTAACCAACCCACACCTTCTGGCGGCCCGCGACCCGGCCCAGAAAGTGTGTTCGTAGCCCGCGAGCCTGTGGGTTTCGAGAACAAGCCGATCAGGTTCCATTTTGTGCGCGATTGTGTGTTTGTTTTGAGTTTTGAACACGTTTTAGGCATTTAATACTCAACTACAACCTACCCCAACACTCCCCTATAAAACCCAAGCATAATCCTCACATCTTACACTTTACAAACTCACAAAATCACTCTCAAATAAGCCGATCCTGAGTTAACTCTCTCCTCCTTGGGCGATTCTTGTTTTTCATGAAACCCTAGCTTTTTCTTCGTGATCTTTTGTATAACAGTCTGTGATTAGAACTTTGATCTATCAAAATTCTATAACGAACTTGTTAGCAATAGGAATCGAATTAGAATTAGGGTTCTGCTTATTTTTTCTTTCAATCGCCGCTTTAGTGATCAATATGAAACCCTGATTTATTAAATTAGTTATTATTGATTGCGGTTAACTGAGTTTAATTTAGCTTGATTGATATGCTTGTTTAATCGATTAAGGGTTGAAGATTGATCCTAGGGTTTAAGGATTAGGGTTTCTGTTGTGCGACGGTTGTTGGTCTGATTGGTTTCACGTTGTTTTCTTTTGCATGGTTCGTGTTTCGTTGTGCTGATGGAGAGAGGTGCGGATCCGGGTGGGGATGATTACGCTAATCTGGATAATCTACAAAACTTACATACTGCGGCTGATGATTCTGACGTAACTCCGGGTACGGCTCCTGTTCGTGGGATTGGGTTGCGAGTCACTAACATTGAAGGTAACCCTCTTATGCCTAGGAGGGGATTGTATTCGACTAATAACTCGTCGGTAATTGATGGATTAGCTGCTATTTCGAAACCTGTGGGGTTGGATGATGAGGGGGAGTATGAACTTGTTTCATGCAAACCACAAGGCAACCAACTCTACTTTCAATGGGGGTAACATGAGTACTATGGATAACAAGACAGGTAGCAAGGAAAAGAATGATTTCTTTACTACTACTTTTGCTGAAAAACTAAAAGGTGAAGGTAAGATGAGCAAAGTAAATTTCCGGTTCCTAAAGAATGATGAAAACCATTGTAGTGCGGATGTTACAATTCCTTTGGAATCGGTTAAGAAGATCCAAGAAAGGTATAGTAATGTCCTCTTTGGATACTTTCTGGGTAAAAGACTAGTCTTTTTAGTGGTGGAGTATTTTGTTAAAAACCGATGGAAAAGTATGGCCTACAAAAGAGTATGATGAATGCCAAAGGTTTTTTCTTCTTCAAATTTGATTCAAGGGAAGGTATGGAGCAGGTTTTGCATGATGGGCCGTGGCTTATTCGAAATATTCCCATATTCCTAAAGCCATGGTCCTCTGAGACGGAGATCAAAAAGGAAGAATTTAAAAAGGTTCCGGTCTGGGTGAAAATGCACGATGTTCCGTTGGCGACTAATACTGAGGATGGCTTAAGTTTGATAGCCTCTAAGATTGGGTCCCTGAAATTCTTGGATAATGAAACTTCTAATATGTGTTTGGAGTCTTGGGGCCGCAATAGTTACGCTAGAGCGGTGATTGAACTGGACGCTGTAAAGAATCTAGAGGAGACAGTCTCGGTTGCTATTCCAAATGTTGAAGGAGGTGGGTTCTTGTTGAGTGTAGTCAAAGCGGAATATGAGTGGTCTCCGCCGAGATGCTCGACATGCTGTGTTTTTTATCATACAAAGGAGAACTGCCCTAAGGAGGTCAAGATTGACATTCATGATAAGCGGAAGGGCAAGGAACATACTGATGGAGATGGTTTCATGGATGTTAACAAGAAAAAAAGCGGCTAGAAAAGGGGTTGTAATCAAAGAAAAGCCTAAGTTTGAATACAGGCCTATTAAAAAACAAGGTAATCTAGTTATTAAGGAGCCGAATTCTTGGCCAGGCACATCAAGTGCGGCTCATACGCAGGGTAACATTCAAACTAAAATTAGTCCATGAGAGGATACAGTTCAATCGACTAGCATTAAGCTTGGGAATTCTTCTGGGTGTCTTACCTCAAATGAGGACGTTTTGGAAGATAAGAACTCGGATTGTGAAGAGGTGATAGAAATAAATGAGACTTCAGATTTTATGCAAGCATGTAATGAAAAATCAGGGGCAAGCACTCCTGCTGATAAGGGTGTCAATGGATAGTATTGCTTGCTGGAACATTAGAGGCTTGAACCGACCCCTGAAACAAAGAGAGGTTCGTAGTGTCATCAATACCAATAACATTCAGTTGTGTGCTATTTTGGAATCTCATGTTCAGGTATCTAATCTTTTGGGTGTGTGTAAAAAGATCTGTCGTTCCTGGAATTGGTCGTCTAATGGTAGCATTTGTTCAAAGGGCACGCGCATTCTCTTGGGTTGGAATACAGATTATATAGATGTCATGGTCTTATCAATTACGCCACAAGTTATGCATGCTCAACTTGTTTTCAAGGATGTCAATAAAACTATGTTATGCTCGTTTGTGTATGCGGATAATTACTACATGGAACGTCGTAAACAATGGGAAAGCCTATGTATGCATAAACAGTTTGTCCAGAATAAACCATGGGTTATTATGGGTGATTTTAACTCATCTTTGTATCTCGAGGATATGGCCATGGGAACTTCTAAAATTACAACAGGAATGCGAGATTTCAAAGAATGTGTTCAGAATCTTGAAGTTTTTGATGTGAATAGTTCGGGTTTTCATTTTACTTGGAACCAAAAGCCGAAAAAAGGGAATTGGTATTCTGAAAAAGATTGATCGGGTTATGGCAAACGTGCATTTTACGGATGAGTTTCCAAGCTCTTGTGCTGTTTTTCATCCGTATAGGATTTCGGATCATACGCCTTGCCTGCTTAAGATTCCGGGTACAAAAAATAGCAAACCAAAACCTTTTAAATTTCCGAATTTTTTAACGTATAAAAAGGAGTTTGGAGAGATTGTTAAATCTGAATGGATGAAGAAAATTGATGGTGTTCCTATGTTTAGAGTGGTGAAAAAATTGAGAGCTCTTAAACATCCTATTCGCAGTCTTCTTTACAAACAAGGCAACATTCATACTAAAGTGAAGTCGTTACGTGAGGCTTTGGATGATGTTCAAGCAAAAGTGGACCAAAACCCTACGGATCAGGAATTTAGACAAAGGGAATCGGACTTACTGGCTTCTTATCAAGAAGCTATTCTTGATGAAGAAAGATTCTTGAAACAAAAAGCAAAGGTGGAGTGGTTGAAGGTGGGTGACACCAACTCAGCCTATTTTCATAATTCAATAAAATGTCGAAATCATAGAAGCCGTGTGGATATTATCAAAGGTGTTGATGGAAACTTGTATGAGGGAAACGATGTTCCTACAGCTTTTGTTAATCACTTCAGTGTTTTCCTTGGTCAGAAAGGAAACATAACACGGATGCCTACTCCTGATTTATTTCCTAACGTGCTAGACCCTTTAGTGGCCGAGCATATGGTTCGTGAGGTTACTTTAGCTGAAATAAAGTCGGCAATGTTTTCTATTGATAATAATAAAGCTCTGGGACCGGATGGGTATTCTTCTGCTTTCTTTAAAAAAGGTTGGCCGATTGTTGGAGATGACGTATGCACTGCAATAAAAGATTTCTTCACTTCTAAGCGAATGCTCCAGGAGGTGAACCATACAACTATCGCTCTTATTCCTAAGATTCCGACTCCTAGTAGGGTGATTGACTATTGTCCAATATCATGCTATAATGTGATGTATAAGTGCATTACTAAAATTCTATCTACTAGAATTTTAGAGGGTCTCGATAAGGTGGTAACTTTGAATCAATCAGCGTTTGTGCCAAATAGAAGATTCACGGATAACATTCTTCTAGTTAAAGAGCTTATGCATAATTATCATCGGGATATTGGATCTCCAAGATGTGCTTTCAAAGTAGATATCCAAAAGGCGTATGATACGGTGGATTGGGACTTTCTTGGTGAAGTTTTGAAGGGATATGGCTTTCATCCGATTATGGTTGAATGGATTATGAAATGTATCACATCCTCGTCTTTTTCGGTTAGTGTGAATGGGAATATTTTTGGCTATTTCAAAGGAAGGAGGGGTCTTCGTCAAGGGGATCCCATGTCCCCATATCTTTTCACATTGGTCATGGAAGTCTTAACTTCTATGCTTCAAAGAGCAACGTCTATTGATTCTGCCTTCAGATTTCATAAAAATTGTGAAAAGCAAAGAATAGTGAATTTGTGTTTAGCTGATGATCTTTTTCTGTTTTCAAGAGGGGATGTAAACTCTGTTAAGATTATTATGGACGCTCTGAACGGTTTTAAAGATATGTCTGGATTGATACCTAGTCTCACGAAGAGTATGGTTTTCTTCTGTAATGTCCCGAGTCAAGTTAAAAACAGTATTCGTTCTATCATGTCGTTCGAGGAAGGCTCACTACCGACCAGGTACCTAGGCGTCCCTCTTATTGCTTCTAGACTCTTGTACTCGGATTGCAAAGTGTTGGTTGAAAAGATGGAGAATAGAATTACGGAGTGGAAAGCAAAATATCTATCCTTTGCGGGTAGATTGCAATTAATTATTTCTGTTCTATCAGCTTTCTATATTTATTGGGCTTCGGTGTTCGTCTTACCGGCAAGTATCGTTAAGCAACTTGAGCAAAAATTGAGGAGTTTTTTATGGTGTCATGGGCATCTCGTTAAAGGAAAAGATAAAGTGTCTTGGAATGTTGTCTGCCTTCCGAAAAAAGAAGGGGGTTTGGGGGTTCGTCGAATTGCGGATGTTAACAAAGCCCTAATGGCTTTCCATATGAATACTATTCTTTCTCGAAGGAAATCGCTATGGGTGGACTGGGTATATTCGTATCATTTGCAAGATAGAAGTTTGTGGGATATCCCTATTCTGAATAACGCTTGTTGAAAAATAGGCGATGGTAGGAGCACTTTCTTGTGGTTTGATAACTGGAGTGATCAGTGCCCTCTAAGCTCGTATGTTACCCCGAGACAAATGAGCCGAGAAGGGTTGTCTATACACTCTAAGGTAGCTGATGTTATTCAAGATAATACATGGAGTTGGCTGGACGCTTGGCGGGACCTGTTCCCTATTCTATTTCAATTAGCACCAATTTCTTTAGAGCAACATAAAAAAGATACTATTATGTGGAAGACGGAAGGTGATTCTAATGAACCTTTCTCAACCAAAGTGGCGTGGAACTCGCTAAGGAGGACTGGTCAACTTGTTACCTGGTATACTATGGTGTGGTCTTCTTTCAATATTCCTAGACATGCGTTCCTTTGTTGGCTGATATATAGGAGGAAGCTAGCAACTCAAGACTGAATACAAGTGTGGAATAACGCAGCGGGCAAGGTGAGTATGATGTGTTGTCTCCTTTGAAATAGAGGGCTGGAAACTCATGAACACCTCTTTTTCGAATGCTCGTATTCTAAATAGATTTGGTATTCTATACGAAAAAAGATAGATATGATACATATTGATGGAAAATGGGATGAAGTGATGGCATGGATTATTCCTAAGGCGAATTCTAAATGACTAATTTGGGTGATTCGCAAACTTGTGGTTGCGGCGATAGCTTATTTTGTGTGGCAGGAACGGAACGCTAGATTTTTTAATAATCAATTACGACCACCGGAAATATTAGAAGATTTGATTGTTGAAACAGTCCGGCTGAAGCTACACTCATTCAAGTATAACTTAAATGAGCAGGTTTCAAGACTCTTGAAGACATGGAGGATATCATTGCTGAATGAATTTGACAACACCTAAATAATATCGCTTAACAGTTTTGTGATGTATAGATGTTAGGTGTTTAGTGCATTGTTTTGCTTTTATAGCTTGTTTACTTTAGTGTGGCCTGTCATACTATTGAACTAGATTGGCACTCTGCCAATCTACTTGTTTCTGTTTTGGTTTATAGTAATACAATCACCGGGGTATAACCTTTTACCAAAAAAAAAAATCACTCTTAAATCACTCTCATTTTCGGCTGGAAACTCAGTTGCAAGACAGATTCGACACAAGGTGCTAAAACAAGCATAACTTCTTCATTTCTTTGTCTTTTCACTTGATTCTTTTTCCCACTTGCTTGGAACAACCTTAGGAACATTTCCACGGGTTTTCCATGGAAAACCAAGCTCTGGAATGTCACCAAAAAGGCTCCAAAGTGGACTGTTACTTTCGGTTTTCACTTAAACTATGTTAAACTTAGCTAAACTTGAGTGTATCTCATCTTAAACCTATGTCCTAATGCTCATAAACAATTGAATGGTTAGTTGGGCTTAAAAACAAGGCTGAGACATGTTAAATCAGAGGTTAAAACCTCACAAACATTCTGTTTTAGTTAGGGTTTTACCGACAAGTAGTGTTCAAGCTTGAAGCTTGATGAATGTGTGATTGTAGGATTAACTTGGGCTATCCTTCATAAGAATCCACTCACTACTTGATGTTTTTCCATTGATTAGTTTTCCATTTTCTTTTCTTATTTGTAAGTTCATGACCCTCCTTGTTGTTTCTAACAACAAGTGTAGTGGTGAACAATAGAGGTACCTAAATGGAAGACTTGATTCTTCCTACCTCATGTATGAATTATATGACACAAAGATGTACCTAAATGGAGACTTTAATCTCCTACCTCATGCTTGACCTATAGGACTTTGTAATCTCTATATAATAATCATATATTATCTATATACTCTATAATTATCCAAGTAACTAGACCTTGATGATAACTTATTGGTTATTTGTCAAGTGTAAGTTACATCATCTTTGACCATGCACTTGTTACGATTCTAATGGACCTTTGAATCCATGAAAACACACAAACTCTTTTGAGTTTCAATAGTGTTAAGAACAAGTGATTGTGTACAAGATGATTATTTTCACATATGTCTATTTTCATGTACTTTAAACTCCAAATCCTTTGACCGAATGTAACCATCACTTAAAACTCCAAATCGAACATATTCAACTTTCTAGTCTCAACAACTTCGCCACACTGGATAATCGGAAAGCATATGCAATTTTGTGAGTATACTCGAACCCATTTTACTTTTTAAACACTTTTGGGTGCAACATGTATTCTATGTAAAAACATTAAACACTTGAAACTATTTGAATCATATTCTATCCACATGTAAACATGTTCACCTCCCGCTAGTCTATTGGGACTTAATCTATGAATCATTTGAGGCTTGTAAATCTCATATGCTATGTAAACTATTAGTGTCTATATGCTCATTCACTTCGTACAAACCCACTTTAACAATTATAGCGTTATAGGAGTAATGCACCGCCCACGAGTCTTGGGGTATTGTTAAGTTATACATGTTACCTCCCATTATTCTTTGGGGTAAGCTATTTTAACGCATTGTATTCTAGGGTTTGAACATATAGTGACACCGTTTCAAGGTATTCGTAACTTGCATCATGTTATTTATATTGGATATGAACACGTTAAACAATTTTATTCTATGTTATACTATGTATCAAACTTGTATACTAGCCAACTTTTTGTTGATTGTATTTTAATACATGTTGCAGGATGATTGAAAATATGATGCTAAGTGAAGAAACAAGATTTAAGTGGACTTAGAAACACACTTAGATTAAACTATTTTGTTGTTGTGTATTCGAAACGATGTTGTTTATGTTAAATTCTTGTATTATACTTTAGCAATTTATGAAATTCAATTTAATTTATATTGTCACATAGTGTTATGATGTTTTGAGCAATTTGTTCGTTTTATCCCGATGTTTCCGCCATCGGTTGGGGTGTGACACAATAAAGCATCAACCTTTCGAGAGTGATACAACCAAATGAAGCATATAGTATTTGGAAGAATTAGATGTAGAGATTGTACGTACCTGGCGAAGAACAGTATATCTCGGATGAATCATCTTCCTGGAAATTTTCCTTTAATTTTGTTTTTCTGTTTCTTTGATAGCTTGGTCGCTTTTATTTGAGATGAACTTAAAAGGATGTAGGTGGAAGATCCGACACGTACCCGGTATTCGTATTCGTATTTGTAACCGAAAATGTTTTTGAGACTTGTCTGGTCCTGTCGCTTTTTATTCAAATTTTAGGATGAACTATTAACTACGGTAGTTTTAAGAAACAACCAAGTTGATTTTGAGACATGTCTGGTCCTGTCGCTTTTTATTCAAATTTTAGGATGAACTATAACTACGGTAGTTTTAAAAAACAACCAAGTTAATGATAGGGTTGGTTGGACCATCTAGATTGGCCTTATGATTTGGTTTTCAGTTCACGTTGTGAATATGGTTTTACTCCTAAAATTCTAAAGTGTTATGTTATTAATTTATTTATTTATTTAATTATTATTATTATTATTATTATTTTGACAGTTGACGAGTGGCATTCTGAACTGTTGTTGTTGTTATTATTTTTAAGGGAATATTCAAATTCTGGGATGAACTACTAACTACAGTGGTTTTAAGAAACAACCAAGTTAATGATAGGGTTGGTTGAACCATCAATACTATCCTTACGGTTTGGTTTTCACGTTGTGAATATGTTTTTACTTTTAATATTCTGAACTGTTATGCTATTATTATTATTATTATTATTATTATTATTATTATTATTATTATTATTATTATTATTATTATTTTCACAGTGGGTCGGTGGCATTCTGATTTATATATATTTTTTTTAAATGTTTAAAAATGGATCAAAAATAATTAACTAATAA
This sequence comes from Helianthus tuberosus, assembly GCA_030545235.1. Lineage (NCBI taxonomy): Eukaryota > Viridiplantae > Streptophyta > Magnoliopsida > Asterales > Asteraceae > Helianthus > Helianthus tuberosus. The sequence continues at coordinate 19,298,429 of CM060420.1, read as the reverse complement.
AGGTATCAAGTTTCAACCATTTTATGAAATCCATTTCTTCAAAAGATAATCTGCAAACTTAAGCGTATGAATCTTAGATAGGCTAATTTGTAATTTATTTTGGTCAGAGGTGTTACAAACACCCCTAACTCGAATAACATTTACTCATTCAAATAACAATCCTAATAAAAGTTTCAAGTTTCGTACAGTTTATGAGATGGTTAAATTAGCTTTTCAAACAATAAACTAGAAATTTAACTGTATAAATCTCAAATCAGCTAAGCTGTAATTTTATTTTTTTTTGGTTGAGAGTTACAAACACCCTTTTAAGCCTTGCCACAACACGAAAAGGATAGCACTTAGTCATTTAAATTACCCTAAACATATATTCTTCCTCCAAAGACCAAAAAGCCTTAACAAGTCTCAACTCAGTTCCAAAAATGGTGGCGGTCATGGCAGATATGGAAGAAACGAAACAACCACAACCGTAGTTTCAAACACGGAAGCATCTTTAACAACCATTGATTACATCTACGATCATGGAACTCTTCTAGCAATCCTATGATATGTTGTAATAAGTCGAGAGACTTTAAATGTAACATGTTGCAATATGTCTAGGGTTTTAAAATGTATTGTGGATAATTGAGGGTATAATTAAGGTTAAGGACTTCTTGGGAGAGTACAAAAGTATTTTTTAGTGGCAATTTTTTCTAATCCATGTTGTCTATTGGACTTGAACCCAAGACCTTCACCTCTCAAACCTAATATATAAAGGCTTTGTCTTTGTCAATGGTAGGGCTGCAAACGAACCAAACGTTCGGCAAACAGTTCGTGAACCGTTCGGCGGGAAGTTCGTTTGTGTTCGTTCGTTTACTAAACAAACGAACACAAACAAGAAATTTCGTTCGTTTAGTTAAATGAACAAACATGAACAGAGGTCGTGTTCGTTTGTTTATGTTTGTGAACGTTCGGTAACGTGTTCGTTTGTGTTCGATACTTTATTAGTGTTTTTAGTTTTTATATTTAATTAAATACTTCAAAATTACGACAAATTAAATATCTAATAAGTGTCGGTGTATTATATATTCTGTTCATGAACGATTGTTTGTGTTCATTTGTTTCCATTTGTGTTCATGAAGATTAGTTTGTGCTTATTTGTGCTCGTCAATGTTCGTTGCCTAAAATTAACAAACAAACACAAATGAACACGAACAAGTTCATTTCCTTAACAAACGAACACGAACATAAAATCTCGTTTGATAAGTGTTCGTGAACGGTTCGCGAACACATATATTTCTTAACAAACGAACACGAACAAGGTCTTGTTCGTGTTCGTTTGGTTCGTTTGCAGCCCTAGTCAATGGACCACCACCCTTGTTTTGTGTTAGGGGCTAAGATTTTCTTGTACTATAGGTTGCTTTGCAGTTGACTTTATTTCTGTATTTATGTATGTAAACTATTGTATGAATGTTATATGTTTCTTTTTTACTATGTTGCCCTCTCATCACCTATTCTTTGTCGGTAGCTTTCTATTTCTATATTTACATGGTGACTGTCTTTCTGGATAGAGGTAAGGGTTGATTATATCTTACCTTTCCAGACCATATCGGCAGCTTTGCTATTTTGTAGGATTCACTAGGTGTCATTGTTGTTGTTGATGGGTATTTATTGTAAACTAGTGGTTGTGAGTGGTTAGAAGATCTGTATACCTAACGACTAATATCATAATTGGGTATTGATATGGTGACACATCTCTCTGTTGTTCTTTTTTATTTGTTTTAATCATCCTATGACTCGGTTCCCTCGTGGTCAGATTTGGCAATAGAATGTCCCTCGTGGCTGAAGAGGCGGAGAAGAGGAGAGATGTAGGATCTAACTCAATTAGCTCTTTTTTTTTTTTCAAATTAACTCTTTCTTTAAATTACACGTAAAAGAAAAAAAAATACATAATAAAGCTAAGACTAGTTAAATTCTACAACAAAACTATTAGTTAATTTAGGGTGTTCACGAGCTACCGGCTCGAATTTAAAGTTTAAACTAGCCAGCTGGACGACTCAAAATCTACTTGACTATACTGAAAACTTAAAATTAAAATCGGCTCATTTAAAAACCGATCGAGCTAGCTCATGGGTTTAGCAAAATTAAAAGCTTCAATGTTTCAATAATTTTTTTTTCAATTGTCGATTATTGAAAATCAAAGAACAAGCAGACCTAGCCAAAATATTCTAGTCATAAGACACGTAACTATAGGCAACTCACTATCTTTTACAAGTTCGCTGCCAGAATCAGTTGTCTAAAACTCATCTATGGGATCATTGGATTTGTAATGAGGGAGTTGAAGGCTCGCTCTTAACAATTTTAGAAGTGCAATACCAACATGGAACAAAATTGGGTTCGAAACAACACCAAATGACTTGTAGTTCTCATTTCTCAGTATTCTGGGTCTTTGTTGGCTTGTAGCTCATGGGTACCGAGCAAAGTAAAATACCTGGTGTGAAGAGCAATGCTAGATAATATATCCACAAGACTGGCTTTAAAAAGAGAGGATTGACGAATGTGGTGGAAGATTGTAATACAGGGGAGGATGAACCGGACCGGACCATATTTTTGCGGGTAGCCAGTATGGTGCGAAATTCATAATCAGGGGTCTCCTGCTGGTAATGAAATTGAGAGAATCCTTGGCTTCGAATATGGCTCACAAGAAAATAGTTACAGCCATTTCCATAACAACATGGGTTTTATGGTTGAGCAGAAACAAAAAATGTATAGGGAAATTACATTTTTTTTTTCTTTTATGTTTATATCATATTGCAATGGATAACCTTTAACTTCAATAATTACAGTCACAATCCTTTATTTTTAAAACTCATTACACCTTTCGTCCTTTAGCACTAACTAGGTTAAAATTTTAAATTAAGTATGGCACGTGCGTTGCACATGAGATTAATTTGGTAATTTGATAATTTCGTCCTTTGGTTTTAGAACAGGAGTTTGTAGTTCCAATCTGCTAGCACAAAAAAAAAAAAAAAAAAAGACCCCGTGTTGTTAAGTCAAAAAGGTTAGTGAGAAAACCCGTCTAAAACAAAATTTATCTTGCTTTAAATTAAATAGAAAATAACATGATAATTAAATAAATAAATAATTAAATCAAAACTATAATGTGATATATCAAAAAACGTAACTTATTAACTATAGGGTAAAGTTCTTGTACAAATAATCTTAACATACTAAACATACAAATTGAAGGAAAACTCAAAAAGACAAGGTGGCATTTTTGTAATTATCAATAACTATCAAAGTTACTCTACAAATATACCTAAAAAAACCTAACCACTCCCCCCCCCCCCCCCCCCCCCCCAAAAAAAAAAAAAACCTAAACCCCCCACCCCCCAAAAACCTAAAAAAACCTAACCCCCCCACCCCCCAAAAACCTAAAAAAAACCTAACCCCCCCCCCCCCCCCCCAAGCTAAAATGCTAAAAACTAAACCCCAAAAAACCTAAAAAAATCTAAAAAAAAAAAACACACACACAAATTATTTTATTTTATTTTTTTAACATTTTTTATTAAAAAATCGCTACTTTTAGTAGCAGCAAAAAAAAAAAATATATATATATATATATATATTTTTTTTTGCTAACGAAATGTAGCGATTTTTTAATAAAAAGTGTTAAAAAAAAATTTGTGTTTTTTTAGGTATTTTTTGTTGTAACTTTGATAGTTTGTGGTAATTACAAAAATGCCACCTTGTCTTTTTGGGTTTTCCTTCAATTTGTATGTTTAGTATGTTAAGATTATTTGTATTTGATCTTTTGCCATTAACTATAAAATCTTTATACAAAACCAAAAGCAAGGCCAACATTTATCAAAACTACAAAATAAATTTCAGTCCAAGCAAGACAAAAGGAATCTTTGGAGGCCAGCAATGCAAGTTTGTGTTTCCTATATATGTAAGATGGCTCATTTTCAACTTTCAAGATGCAAGTAGATGGTGAATTCTCTACAGAAGATGAACAAGTCGACCCGTTTAATTTAATACAAACCAAACATGACCCGTTGACAAGACAACCTAAAACAAGTAAACAAGTACTTAAGTATTAAACATGTTAAGAGTGTTCCACAATAAACCTTAATATCTAGGTATTGCGTTTCGGATCGTAACAAGAATTGCTGCCACTAGTTTATTTAAATATACAAATCTTGACATGGCCCTAATATTTTATATAAATATAATAACTAATGAATAAAAATAATATTCACAAGCCGAGCTTGAACTTTAGACATAGAACTCAAGACAAACCAAGCTCAAGCTCGATTCTCAATTAAATTCAAAAAGACAACCTCAAGCTTAGTTTACAACCCTAGTCTTGAGCATCAAATTCTTATTCATGAAACATGTCACATATCCATGAAGATTAATAAAATATTTTGTCATCATTTTTTTAAATATTATTTTTTATAAAGCAATATATGGAATATGAATAAAAATACTATATAATATAAGTAGATTTAGAATAGTATTTGTGTTTTAATAAACATTAAGCCATTATCAGATCAGTATCTGCCATATGGAGAAACTGTGAAAGGGTAAATACATAAGCAGCTACCTGAGCAATAATAATCTGTGTAAGAATACCCAAATTTATCTGTATTGACCCGTTCCATGGTCAACCCGACCCGCACAGTTACCAGCTCAAATAGCAAAAAATCATATTTTTTTGAGATGTGGTATTACATGGGAAAAAATACAAAATTTACCTGTTTCACAGTATCATAAAAAATGTCATATAGTGGCCATGTCGGAAAACAGAATCATGGGTTAAAATACTATGAGGTGTATATTCTTGGTTGTACTTGATAACATGCATTAGTAATACTGATCATCATTAATCTATCGTATGATTTTCTTCAAGTTCAACACTAGCTTCTTTGGGGGTTGAACACGTATTTGACGGAACATTAATGCCCGCAAAACCAACCATAACCGCAGCAGCTCCAATATAATCCATAAAACCCGGTGCATTTCCTATCACAGTATCCACCATAGCCGCCAACGGCACTTGAATTGTGAGCCCTGCTGTTGCTACCGTTGTAGTAGTGAGTAAAACAGCTTTTGCCCATAAGTAATCGCTAAGCACATTATCCAATAAACCTTTACCCACAATTAGACCAAGCTGCTTCAATGTAATTGTATGAAAAGACTCGATATTAGTGAAATGAAGGATAAGGGCGATAGGTGAGAAAATTAAGAGATTGAATAGCCCCAAAAACCCGAGAAACTGAGCCATACTGACTTTGCCAGTTTTTTCATCATCGTTATCTTCGTCTGGTAAGCTTTTACGGATCAGGGTGATGTAAATTGCGTAAAAGGCTGATGAAACAAGAGCGAGAATATCTCCGAGAGCAGGGTTTGGAGCTGTTGCAGTTACGGTTTTTGAGTCACCTAAACTGACGATTACAGTACCTCCCATGCAAAGAAGAACACTTGATAACTTTATCCATGTAAACTTCTCTCCCAAGAAGAAAAGAGATACCAAAAAGGTGAAGAGGCTTGATGAACTGCTTAAGATGGTATTTGACTGCATGAAACCATTAGAAAAAAAAAATTATAGGTGAATAAGTTAGCGGGTTTGTTGATGCGCATGTTCAGTGTACCAAATCTAAGTTACAAATGATATTGCTCCAATTATATCTGGACTTTTTGAATAAAAAAACTTTTAGAAGTTTATTGCATTGCAAATATATACTACGGATAATTTTAACCTGTTTGACCTAATTCCTTTTTTTAACTCAATTAACCCGCTAGAGATAAAAGTCATAAAACATAACCTAAATCAACCCATTTATACAAGTGAATGGGTTCAAATTGCCACTATTAAATAAAATATATATCCCAACAGAATTAGTTATGCCAAACATGGTTATAAGCTTGGTTTTAAATTTCGTGATGCGCTCCAATGCATTTGGTCCAAAAATCTGATGCGCGATGCGAGCACATCACGTATGCAATGCGCTCTTTATAAAAAAATATTTATACATAATAACTTATAAATAAACATACTCAAACTAGAACAACTAACGTAATAAGAAGATAAGAGTTGTGCTTTTTGGTTCAAATCAAGCATACTAAAATGTTTCTAGAACCACAAAAAGTGTTTAGGAACTACGATGGTCCAAATCAAGCATACTAAAATATTAATTCTTGAAAAAACTCAATCACAAAATTTGGAGAAAAAAATAATAAACAAATTTTGCGTGCATCAGAGCGCATAATGCGACGAGCGCATCATGCGAAATCGGCGTAATATTCTCGCATCATGTAATCGTAACGCATCAGCCGTTGCAAACTTGCAATGCTCTCTCATCAGCGCATCGGGCTCATCACGCATTATGCGCGCATTTTAAAACCAAGATTGTAAGATATCAAGGAATGGCACCATGCGTGTTTATATGAAAAAAACAACATTCCTGATGCTTCTTTTCATAAGAAAAGGTTCTAGCAAACAGTTTGTTGTTTTCGCATGTTCTTAAAAGAATATTTGACTTAGATGATCTCTAAAAATCTATATTAGAAGGCAAGACAGGTAGGTTGGGTAAGGGTTGGAAGGGGTAGTTTTAACACAGTTCAATAAGGGCCGAGTCGGGCTAGACTAACTCATAAACATTTCTTTACACCTACCATCTTGATTTTTATAAAATAATTAATGTATTAAATGTGCTTATGAGCACAATATCATTAAAAAAAACTAATACTTTTTTTCTGTTAGCAATTACATACGCATCAGGTTATTTTCAGCTCAGTTAACCCATCTGAACTGTTCCCTTTTTCCCATATTGCTTAACTTTACCCATTCGATTCTTTAAGAGGTAAAATATATTTCTAACCCATATTATCATAGAAAAAGAATGCAAAAACTATTAGATGCTCACCGTGACAGTGGTATACTTGAGAGAAAGATTAAACGAAAGTTGTGCAAGAAACCAAAACGGGCAAATCAAAAGGCTGACTTTTGCAAGTCTTGTACGGGTCCAACGCCCTTTCGAGTCCAATCCTTCATTAGCATGTTGATCCAACACAGCATCACTTCCCAATGCCACCTCATCATGATCAACAGCTTCGTTTATAACAACGTCTAATCCATCAGTCTGAACAGCCACATCCTTTTCCACAAGAAGGTTAACCACTTCCGATTCTTGATTTACTTCCGAGACGGTACCATCTCCACTTCTCAAAAACAATAAACTTCCACATTTATCCTCCAAATAACGCCCGATTTCCACTAACGGAATGTACACCACAAACAGCGAATTGCATATATACGTGATGAGAAATGGTGAGACGCCCTCATCAACAACCGACTGAACCACAAAACTTGCAGCAATCCAAATGGTTGCAACAGCAAATATATATATTAAACCCAAAACCCATCTCCAAGTTTTGTTTTTCATTCCTTCAAACCCTTAATCAAGTTCAAAATCCCATATTGTACAACTGCCCCTAAAAAAATCAACAAATTAAACTAATTTTCGAACTGCCCTAATTGATAGCCTAACAATTTAACTGACCAATATATATGAACAAATAATGATCAGATCCGATCAGATCAGATTGATTGATTGAGATAATTACTTTAGGATCAGTAATTGATATTCTACAGAAGCATGTATACATATACGCATATAGTATGCATAAGATGAAATTAAAGTGAAAAGGGGAGCAGATTGACCTTGATGTTCGAATAATCTTTAGTGTTCACAGATTTTTTTATCGAGATACGTCAGGAATTTGAATCCACAATTGACAATTGATCTTGATTTGAAAACTTTTGAGGAGGCTCTGTTCTTCGTTCACTGAAACCCTAGTTTCATAATCATTTTGGAATTATGTACACACAAAACTAAGGGGCTGTTTGGTAGCCTCTTAATGACCATTCAGATGCTACCTCTTAATGGTTTAAAACCTCTGAATGAATAAGAGGTAACCTCAAGTCTGAATGGTTAAGAGGTAACCTCTGAATGGTAAATCATCACATGTCACATTCTTCTACCTTCTCATTGGTAAAATTCTTAATGGTTCCATTAAGAGGTAGCCTCTTAATGACCATTCAGAGGCTACCAAACGGCCCCTAACCCGGTTTGAAAATTGAAATTGAAACCGCCCGGGTTGGAACGGGTACAACCCATAGGTTTCTAACCGGTTCATAAATTTTTTTCTTTGATACCGGCTTACACGAAAAGGTTAAACACGAACCGAACCAATAAAAAACCGCTCAAAACCGGTAAACAAGCTAACAAAACTGGAAGAGGTTTGAAACTGAAACTGGATTTGATTTTTTGTTGATCAACCCGGACCAATTTACGGTTTGAACAACACGATTTCTGCTCCTTTACACATGCGCGTGAGAGACATGATTTTTTTTTTTTTAATTATCAAGTTGTGGTAAACAGAAGTGATAGGAATGGGAGTCAGAAACGGGTAGGATATTTAAAAATTCTAAAGATAAGGATAGGCTACGGGTCACTCGAGATACAAATACACCACTCAATCGATCCATAGGACGCTCTAATACGGATTTAGGATACAGAAATCACCACCTAAACTTGTGATTAGATTCCAAAGAACACCACACAAAGAGCTAATTTGTGCTAGCAGTGGATAAATCTGATTGCTCACAAAAAGAGAAAACACAGAAACAATTTTTAATCATAAACTAACTGCCTTTTCAATAATCATTCGAAGGTTTACATAGAGAAATTAAAACAATTGCTGCCACATTCCTGGTCCTTAGGGAATTGAAAACACTAACCGACCCACTACTTATAAAACATTAACCAACATGCAAAAATTAAAACATAAAAAACTAGACAAGGGAATAAATAAAAACAAAAAATTAAATGGAAAAATAAGCATGAGGAACGTAGATGAACATTCAGTGCATGGACCATCTGATGCTGGTCCAAGTGTGGAGGAGCGGGTCATCTTGTATTTGGAGGCCCAATATCGTGTGATAAAAGGGGTTTCCCTAAAATGGCTCTAACTTGGGCTACGGGGGTCCGTTTTGGGCGTGCGACCAGGCGAAACGATCGTGAGAAGGAGCTTCATCTTGCTGCAAACCGCTTATGGTCATCGTCCGGGCCAAAAACGCTTATTTCTATAAGTTATTTACATTTTTATGTTTTTTTCGGTGTTTTGTGCATTTTATTTTTGGGCTTGTGTTTGGCCCATGGCCTTTTTGTGGCCCATTTCGAATTTCTGTCATTATTTATATGTTCCTCTAGTAAGTTGAAAGATCAGACTTCAATTTCGAAATTACTCAATTTTCACTTCAAATTATGTGCCCTTTGGGTTGAATTAGTGGTGCCACTATTTTAACAAAACTAGACTTGAAGAGTGGGTACTACCAGATTCGACTAAGGCCTGGTGATGAGTGGAAAACCGCCTTCAAAACTCATGAAAGACTGTTAGTGATGCCTTTAGGTTTATCCAATGCCCCTAGTACGTTTATGCGGGTCATGAACCAGTTGTTTAGGCCCTTTATTGGTAAATTTGTGGTGGTCTATTTTGATGATGTTCTCATTTATAGCCCTAATTTTGATGAGCATGTGAAGCATGTACGACAGGTTTTGACCTTGCTCCGTAGGGATAACTTGTATGCAGCCAAAAAGAAGTGTGTCTCCATGGTCCCTAAGGTCCTGTTTTTGGGGTATGTTGTTTCTGCTGACGACATACAGGTGGATGAATCAAAGGTAGCGGCTGTTAAGCAATGGCCAACTCAAACTACGATAACTGAAGTACGTAGTTTCCATGGTCTTGCTTCATTTTATAGACGGTTCATTCGAAATTTTAGTTCCCTTATGGCGCCAGTGACTGACTGTATGAAGGGGAAGGTTTTTATATGGACTGAGGAGGCATAATTGGCTTTTCAATTAATCAAGGAAAAGCTTACAACAGCGCCAATTCTAGTATTGCCAGATTTCTCTTGGGTTTTTGAGTTGCACACAGATGCCTCGCAGGGTGGTATTGGGGCGGTCCTAAGTTAAGGGGGTGTCCAGTTTCCTATTTCAGTGAGAAGTTGACTGGGCTAAAGTTGCTTTATAGCACTTACGATGTTGAATTTTATGCGGTGGTCCAGGCTGTGAAACATTGGCGTCATTATTTGTTTCACAAGGAGTTTGTTTTATTTACAGACCATGATTCGTTGAGGCATATTCGCAGTCAAGATAAAGTATCACATAAGCATGCCCGGTGGATGGCTTTCTTGGAAAAGTTTACTTTTGTTGTGAAGCATAAGTCTGGAATTTCGAATCGGGTGGCGGATGCCTTGAGTAGAAGGAGTAACCTGCTTGTCTCTATGAGAGTTGTTGTACCCGGTCTAGACAGTCTCATGGAACAACTCACAACATATCAATATTTTTCTGTTATTTTGCAGGACGTGCAATTTGGGAAGAGCACAAATTTTCTTGTGCATGGCGGTTTTCTTTTTAAGGAAAATCAATTATGTATTCCTAATTCCAGCCTCCGCCTTCAAATAATTAAAGAACTGTATGGCGAAGGGCATGTGGGGAGAGACCGTACTTTACGATTGGTGCAGTCTTCTTATTTTTGGCCTACTATGCGCAGGGATGTTGATCGCTTTATTAGACGTTGCAGGATTTGTCAAGTCTCAAAAGGCACAGCTACCAATGCGGGGCTTTATATGCCTCTACCCATTCCTATGCAGCCTTTGGTAGATATTAGCATGAATTTTGTGTTAGGATTACCCCGTACTCAGCGTGGTAATGATTCGATCTTTGTAGTAGTGGACCGATTTTCGAAAATGGTGCGCTTTATTCCTTGCAAGAAGACAACAGATGCATTTAATGTGGCTCAGTTGTTATTTCGGGATATCTATCGTTTGCATGGTTTGCCATCCTCTATTGTTTCTGATCGGGACACTCGTTTCTTGAGTCATTTTTGGCGCAGTCTATGGAAAATGGTGAACACTCAGGTTAATTTCAGTAGTGCCTACCACCCACAAACTGATGGGGAGACGGAGGTTGTTAATCGGTCACTTGGTAATCTTTTGCGGTGTCTGGTGGGTGATCATGTGAAGTCTTGGGATCAAAAGTTGTGTCAGGCTGATTTTGCTCATAATCATGCTGTTAATCGGAGTACTGAGTTTAGCTCGTTTGAGGTGGTCTATTCTGCTAAGCCTCGGGGTCCTCTTGATTTGATGTCACTTCCTACCCCATGTTCTGTCCCCCAAAAAGGTGCAAGATTTTGTGGTGGGGTTACATGAAGTTCATAAAGCTGTGCAGGACAACTTGGCCCACGCTAATTCAAAGTACAAGCAAGTTGCAGACCAAAAGCGTAGGCAAGTTGATTTTGAAGAGGGTGACTTTGTTTGGGCCATTTTGACTAAGGATCGTTTTTCAGTGGGAGAGTATAATAAGTTGTCAGCCAAGAAGATTGGGCCAGTGGAGATTGTGCAGAAGATAAATTCTAATGCCTATCGTCTGAAGTTACCAAGCCACATTCGTTGTTCTGATGTTTTCAATGTCAAACATTTGCTGCCTTTTCATGGGGATTCGTCTGATGATGAGTTTGCTGCGGATTCGAGGTCGAATTTTGTCTACCCAGGAGGGAATGATGCGGGTCCAAGTGTGGAGAAGCGGGCCATCTTGTATTTGGAGGCCCAAGATCGTGTGACAAAAGGGGCTTCACTAAAATGGCTCTAACTTGGGCTACGGGGGTCCGTTTTGGGTGTGCGACCAGGCGAAACGATCGTGAGAAGGAGCTCCATCTTGCTGAAAACCGCCTAAAGGTCATTGTCCAGGCTAAAAAATACTTATTTCTATTAGTTATTTACCTTTTTATGTTTTTTTCGGTGTTTTGGGCATTTTGTTTTTGGGCTTGTGTTTGGCCAATGGCCTTTTAGTGGCCCATTTCGAATTTATGTCATTATTTATATGTTCCTCTTGTAAGTTGAAAGATCAGACTTCAATTCCGAAATTACTCAATTTTCACTTCAAATTTTGTGCCCTTTGGGTTGAATTTTGGGGGTTTGGGGAAGATCAACACGGGTATTCGCAGAATCAACGTGTTTTGCTCTTCGTTATCGTAACACACGCTACATCACCATCTTTAGCCACATTTACGGGTACCCAAGATGACCCGGCTAACCCATAAATTTGAATTGGATCCACTTGCTGATGACTCATTTTGTTCTTCTTCAACGGCTAGTGACACGTTACCCGGGTGGCTCCTATCAAAAAGGGAGTGGGGAAAATTGATGTAACGGTTTTTTGAAGGAGATAGGTTTTGTGACAAGTGAAGTTTGTGGGTTAAGCCTTCTCTCCACCCTAATAAAACGAGTTTTATACCCGCCCGGTGGACGGGTATTGTTAAGTACGAAATGAAAACGAGCTAACCATGTAAAAAACGCAACACAATAGACTATAAGTTACATTTGAATTCTATACAGCAGTACATACAATGATCGTTATATACACAGAAACTTATCAGATGATAAGCAACCAATGTAAGTTTATAAGAATAAGATGCCATAATTTAAAGTTTTTGTTGTAATTGCACAAATGAATCCCAAACTAATCACGGTAATCCTTTTATATATCTTGGATGGAGGAGTTATCACACATCATCCTTCAATCCTTGCCAAACCCAGAGGCAACATGCGCAACGTTTCTATCCTGCAACCAAAAACATAAGCACAACATTTACAACGTTTTTATAATTAATAGCAGAGTAAATTAGAAAAAAAACGTTCTTTATGTTAACATCATATTGCAAAGTGTGTCTTTTGTCTTCAAAAAGTACAAAAAACATACTTAATGTTTACAAACCGTTGCATGTTATGTTCTTTACCCCTAACTCAGTTAATTTTAATTGTTAGATCTGGCCTAATGGAGCCCGTATGAGGGAAAATTAGTCTTTTTACCCATTTTTTCAAATAAAAAAAAATAAATCAGATCCCCTCTCAACTCTCATTCTCTTTCTCTCTCTTAACTATCTCTGTCTCTCTAACTTATTATTACCACCACTCTAAAACCACCCACCACCATAAACATGTAAAATTGTTAAAAATGAAACTGGTATTTTAATTTTCTAGAATCATCCTTGTAACACCTGTGCCTCCACGGCCATCAAACAAATACCAAACCAATGAAATATTATATTTCATACTTGGGATTTGTAAAATTATGTGTATCTTTTACACATATCAACTCTTGTTTGATTTTAAGCTTTAAATCGCTTTCTGGAGGGTTATACGCGCTCTGATGCGTAAATATAACCAGTTTAATCCAACGAACACTCCGGAATAGTGAAATAGGCTTAACATACCTTAAATAACCTTTACATAACTTAGATATAAGTTTTGGAAGGTTTGGTATGGTGAAATCAAAGTTTAATCGCTTACAGGGACTAAAGTTGACAAACTGCGAAAGTATGCCAATTTGAACTGTAACAGACATTCCGGAACATGACCATAAGTTAAACATACCATAAATATCCTTCACATAGCTTAGAAATAGGCTTTGAGGTGTTCGGTGTGCTAAAATAAACTTTTGTGTCATTCAGGGACTAAAAGTGTCAAAAAGTGCACAAGTTTGCATTTTCGCGCATAACTTACGTTCTGAATACATCTGGACATCCAAAAATTTATGTAAGCATGACTACATTATATTTTAGTGTTCGCCATAAGAAAAATCCATTCGTCGCGTCATTTGGATCGTTTTTCGCGCTTATGCGCATTCCGTCGTAATTAAGCGAACATCGCGTTCGTACGGCCAAACGAACCAACCTCCGGCATATTTTTGAGCATGTTTTGAGTTCCCTATACTTTAACTTCATTTTAGAGCCTTGAAATGAGGTTAACGGGGTTCAAACGCATCGAAAAAGGCCTTAAACACGTGCAGGGACCATTTCTGCCAATTTTGAAACAATTCTGGAACTAGGAGGCAGTAGCGTAGCGCGAGCCCTAAGGGCCTACCTGTCGCGCTACGCGACTGCATGATCTGGATCAGATTCAATGTTTTAACAAGCGGGTCCCAGCTGTTCGATTCTCAACCACACATTCTCAATCGTCTAGTCAGCGGATAAGAACCTAATTTCAGATTCCATAAGGTTCCGACAAGTGTACGGGTTGGATCATGGCACGTTTTCCATGAAACGATCCTAACGGTTTGGGTATTCCTATAAATACCCAACCCACACAACCTCATTTTGCACAAGAATTCTGATTTGAGAGCTCTAAGTTGAAACCATTGTTTCATACCTGAGTTCTTAGATCGGGATTAGCATTCGGGGACCCTGGGTAAGTATTCTTTCGTTCTTTTCCTTATTTTATTGCTTTTCGAGTCAGAAAGTCAAACTTTGTTTGACTTTCAGCGTTGACCAGTAATGAAGCCACTCAAGAGTCACCAAGACTGTTGAATTAGCTACTGCCATGTATCATCTCCAGGATGAAGCCACTCAAGAGTCACCAAGACAGGCAGGACCTAGTCAGGCGACAACACCATCAGCCAATAAACCAATCGAGGAATCAAAGACCATGGATGAACGATCCCCTAAGAAGTCAAAGAAGCGAAAGGCTTCTCAGAACTTCGCCATGGTCACTCACAATGGTAAAGCAGTCCCCAACTAACCAGCTCAACCCCCTGCTAGGTGTGTATGGCTTTTCCTATGATACCTACATCAAGGAACTATGTACCTTACAAACTACTCTTGTGATTTCTCTCTTTCAAATGATTGCTCATGATTCCCTCGAAAATTTTAAGTACTCGTTTCACTCTAAGAAAACAAAGTACAGAAAATTAAGTGACATTATGAGTAATCGTGCTTTTCGCACATCTGTGCCTTTAAATCCTTGGTTAGATAACTAAGGGTATTTTCAAATCTCATACCCATTACGTTTTGATTTTTCAACATACACAGTACAAGTATTTCAAAACAATCTTCATGATCTCAAAACATTTCATATAGTTTGAAAAACAAATTTTCTAGATGCATTGTCTATGTTATTTCAAAAACATTGGCCATGTTATCAAAACCAACCTTTCTAATTTCAAAATATTTCATATAGTCTAAAGACAATATTAACACAATACATTTTCTGATCAAGTGCATGATTTCGAAAAGCATCATTCATATCTTTCAAAAACCTTATACATAATTTCAAAATTCATCTCGCATGATTTTAAAACATTTTTGTAAATATATCTACCTAATACACCTACTTTATGATTTCAAAAAAGTATTATATATAAGGTTTCAAAAACGTTAAACACATTTTTCTTAAAAGAACCCCATGCATAGTTTTCAAAAATATTTTCCTCATACATTGACTTAACCTTCAAAATTCTGCTTCATATGTCGCCTTGACATATCAAGCATCTCAACTTCATAAGCATTTTACATCATGTTTTGACCTAAGCACATCCAGTGCAAGGTTTCAAAACATGTTCAACTTCTAAAATTCATATGGGATCTTTTTATCTTTACAATTAGATCCTTGTGGATGATTATCACTCAAATCAGAGTCCTTAATTGGATTCCTTATGTACCTTAATTCGAACATTTCGGTTCCTAATAATCGAAATCGAATTTTCTTTTTGAATCTTTCTATCTTTATAGTTGGATTCTTGATAACGTTTAAAGTACCAAATGAAATCCACGGAATGGATTCCTAGTGTGCTTTAAATGTATGTACGCAATTTACAAGACAAATTAACGAACAATTTTGTGGTTATGTGATATGTGTTTATGTGTTCTCCTCTATGATTTTGTGTGATCCGATTTTCAAAATCCTCATAGAATCTTTCATGTTTTCATATGAGGGATTCATAGTAGGATATTCAAAAGGTACTACCTTAAATCCTTATGGGCTTCTACCTGGTAGTTAAGACCCTTGGGTTATATAGTACCATTCCATGATTCTTAAGAGACCTTAAGTGGTCTAGTCTAAAAGATTGATTCACAATTTGGTTAAAGAACGACATCTAGTGATGTAGCTGAACAGACTCCTTGATAGTCTATTTAGATCATTTATTGATTTAATTAAAAGGACTCTATGGCGGTCTAGTTACACTCATCACAGGTTTGTTCATTTGGTTTTACCCTACACATTATAAAATAGACTATGTGAACTGTGCAAGGAATTGTCTAATTATGGACGCGTACATAATTATGAAATTTAGTGCATAGGAACCCAGTAAGATTTATTATGTGTAAGAACCGATAGTGACAAAAATAACGAAATGAGAACGATGTAATGGAGGTACGGTGGACGCACCAATGACGCTTCATATACTTGTATATAAGTGTCCCTCTTACATTGCAAACATAATGTTATTAAGGTTACTAGAAGTTCAAGAACCCTAACCAATGTTGTTCGATCTTTTCAACTTCATATTTCCAAGCTCTCACAAGTTTCCTCTAAATAAATTTCGGGACGAAATTTCCTAAAGTAGGGGAGACTGTAACACCTGTGCCTCCACGGCCATCAAACAAATACCAAACCAATGAAATATTATATTTCATACTTGGGATTTGTAAAATTATGTGTATCTTTTACACATATCAACTCTTGTTTGATTTTAAGCTTTAAATCGCTTTCTGGAGGGTTATACGCGCTCTGATGCGTAAATATAACCAGTTTAATCCAACGAACACTCCGGAATAGTGAAATAGGCTTAACATACCTTAAATAACCTTTACATAACTTAGATATAAGTTTTGGAAGGTTTGGTATGGTGAAATCAAAGTTTAATCGCTTACAGGGACTAAAGTTGACAAACTGCGAAAGTATGCCAATTTGAACTGTAACAGACATTCCGGAACATGACCATAAGTTAAACATACCATAAATATCCTTCACATAGCTTAGAAATAGGCTTTGAGGTGTTCGGTGTGCTAAAATAAACTTTTGTGTCATTCAGGGACTAAAAGTGTCAAAAAGTGCACAAGTTTGCATTTTCGCGCATAACTTACGTTCTGAATACATCTGGACATCCAAAAATTTATGTAAGCATGACTACATTATATTTTAGTGTTCGCCATAAGAAAAATCCATTCGTCGCGTCATTTGGATCGTTTTTCGCGCTTATGCGCATTCCGTCGTAATTAAGCGAACATCGCGTTCGTACGGCCAAACGAACCAACCTCCGGCATATTTTTGAGCATGTTTTGAGTTCCCTATACTTTAACTTCATTTTAGAGCCTTGAAATGAGGTTAACGGGGTTCAAACGCATCGAAAAAGGCCTTAAACACGTGCAGGGACCATTTCTGCCAATTTTGAAACAATTCTGGAACTAGGAGGCAGTAGCGTAGCGCGAGCCCTAAGGGCCTACCTGTCGCGCTACGCGACTGCATGATCTGGATCAGATTCAATGTTTTAACAAGCGGGTCCCAGCTGTTCGATTCTCAACCACACATTCTCAATCGTCTAGTCAGCGGATAAGAACCTAATTTCAGATTCCATAAGGTTCCGACAAGTGTACGGGTTGGATCATGGCACGTTTTCCATGAAACGATCCTAACGGTTTGGGTATTCCTATAAATACCCAACCCACACAACCTCATTTTGCACAAGAATTCTGATTTGAGAGCTCTAAGTTGAAACCATTGTTTCATACCTGAGTTCTTAGATCGGGATTAGCATTCGGGGACCCTGGGTAAGTATTCTTTCGTTCTTTTCCTTATTTTATTGCTTTTCGAGTCAGAAAGTCAAACTTTGTTTGACTTTCAGCGTTGACCAGTAATGGTCAATGCGAAGTTCGTTTGAACTTCGCAACGTGAGTGTAATCACGTTGGTCATAGTCCCTTGGGACTATGCCCACTGATTACCACGTTGTCTAGGGTCGTAGGGTAGGCGATCTAATAAATCGCCTATACCTTCGAACTCGACCCATTTGGTCGATCATTAGGATCCGACCAAATAAATTAGGTGACCATAGTAGGTAGGGAATAACCTTCCGAGGTTATACCCTATGGTCACATCGTTTAAGTAGTTGTATGATAGGTAGTTTATATGCCTTAGGTAAATTACCATAATACCCTTTTCATGTATAATTGGTAATTAAGCATATGTAACCTAAACTTTTGTCACATAACTGATTATGTAACATGTTTAGGCATATAACACTTGTCATAGGACTAGTTAGACGGTCCGAACGCGTTTCACGCGCACGACACGTTAAAGTAGCATATGTTACCTTAATGGGTCGCGATGGGTCGAAAGCACTTAGGTTAGGTTTCTTGTAGTATGTAGGCCTTGTTAAACCATATCATATGAGTTCCAATACTCATTTGGTTTGCCAAGCCTCATCCTATCCGATCTCCCGATTTAAGTCCGGTTTATTTATATAGTCTTAGATTGCCGACTGATTCCGTGCTCCCTCTAGCTTTGTTTGGTTGTTGTTCAAGACCTCCAAGCATTTTCAGGCGAGTACATTATTCCCCTATTTTACTGCTTTCAATTGTTTTGGGGTGACTCATATGTGCTAAATGTTTTCGATGTTATAACGATGGTTTCAAAAACGATTAAGACGATTTATACAAAACTAATAACGATTTCATAAAGTGAACAAACTTGTTGGTTGTAGTTACATAACAAATGACATTCATTAGCAATGATCAAGCCGACCAGTATTAGGTTATGGTACCATAGGATCTGACAAATCCCGTTATTTACTACACCCGTGGTTATGTGTGGGTATGGTAGGTAGCGACTGAATCTGTAATTGTTAACTTACCCTATGGAGGTTTGTTAATGCGAAAACGAGAAGCGACGAAAACGAGAAGCGACGAGTGATGAGTCACGAAGGTTTGAATGTTATTAGCGAGACGACCATATAAGTAGTTTCACGACCTAAAACGAATTAAACGATTTACGATTGGTTTTCACACGATATTTTAACGATTGGGTAACGATTGGGTTTCACACGATATTTTAACGATTGGGTAACGATTGGGTTTCACACGATGTTTTAACGATTGGGTAAACATTTGGACATGATTTACATTTGATCATGCATTTTCATGAAACATAGTATTGGTTTAAACCAAGTTTTACTTCAATACTTTGTTTTGTGCGTTTCACCTATGGTTTAGTTGATGCATTTCACTAGCCATACATATCATTTTGGTTATACATATTACATGATTTACATTGGGCATGAACATTACTTTGGTGGTTTGGTTTGGGTAAGTGATTTGAGTAACGGTGCGTGTGTAATATGATACAAGCATGGTGGATACGCCGCTGGTACTTCCTATATATAAGTGTTTGTATGGTATTACATATTGTAGCGTTATTTGAATCATTTCAGTTTGAGACATAGAACATTTTATACAAGTAACATACTTTTCACAAGACATTTATTTACAAACAACTTATCTTATACAAACTCATATTACATGGTTATTCATTTAATCATGCATTATTTTCTTATTTATACATATCACCTAAACTTATTATTTTCAAATGATTTACAAAGAAAAAGCAAATTACAAGGTTCATGACTAAACATTTTCTTAAAACAGAAGTCATGAATCTTATTTTTCACAAAACCTATGTACTCGCCAGCATTTCTTTGCTGACCTCGTTTTCACATATGTTTCAGGTATTGTTGAATGATATCGATTGATAAGATGCATGCTTACATAGGACTGGACAAGGCCTTAGTGACTCAATAACAATGATAGACTATGTTTAAATAGTGTATTTAGATTTCCAGACGATGTAATTATTCAATGTTTAATAAAACGAAACACTTTTGATATCCATGGTTATGAAACATTAATTCTGTTGCAACACGCCCCGATGTTTCCGCCGCGATTTGTTGTTTTACGCGGTCGGGGTGTGACAGAAAAGATGGTATCAGAGCCAATGGTTATAGGGAATTAGGTTATTAGTAATTAGTAATGCTTTGACCTAGTCTATAACCTTCTTAGGACCCTAACGCGAGTTTATTTGCGTTTAGTCATAAAACAATACCGTCACCTATCCTTAGGCGACGATCACAACAAGAATATAAATTTCAAAACCGCTTTGAAAACTAATCATCTGTTCTAGGATGATTGATTTCTAGGTTTTGAACTCTCTATTATATGGTTTTGAACCCCTTTGAGTTTTCAAAACTTCGTCAAGGTTTTGGGTTTTAAATAATGTGAACACGTGCAAACTGGAAGGGTGAATGCCTGTATTCTGGGTTTTCTGTCTAGGCAAGCACTTCATATACATCTCATCAGACGCGAGACCAGTTGTGCTTACCTGGGAATTCTTGGGGTGAGTGTTCACTTATAGGCGAGCATGTCTTCGCGATACATTATTTTTGACCCATTTACTTTGATCAGTCACCGTCTCATTTGTTTGCCTTAGGTAACAAACAAATGATCGCAATCTTCATGCGTTATCATTCTGTTTTGATTGTCCAATAATCTTTCACCTGTTTCTCCCTATGCCTTTCTTTTTCTTCAATGTCTCTTCATCACGATGACGCCCAGATATCTGTGCAAGCAGCCAAAATTCGCTCAGCGAATAGGCGAAGTAGTCCTGAAGACTGTTGAATTAGCTACTGCCATGTATCATCTCCAGGATGAAGCCACTCAAGAGTCACCAAGACAGGCAGGACCTAGTCAGGCGACAACACCATCAGCCAATAAACCAATCGAGGAATCAAAGACCATGGATGAACGATCCCCTAAGAAGTCAAAGAAGCGAAAGGCTTCTCAGAACTTCGCCATGGTCACTCACAATGGTAAAGCAGTCCCCAACTAACCAGCTCAACCCCCTGCTAGGTGTGTATGGCTTTTCCTATGATACCTACATCAAGGAACTATGTACCTTACAAACTACTCTTGTGATTTCTCTCTTTCAAATGATTGCTCATGATTCCCTCGAAAATTTTAAGTACTCGTTTCACTCTAAGAAAACAAAGTACAGAAAATTAAGTGACATTATGAGTAATCGTGCTTTTCGCACATCTGTGCCTTTAAATCCTTGGTTAGATAACTAAGGGTATTTTCAAATCTCATACCCATTACGTTTTGATTTTTCAACATACACAGTACAAGTATTTCAAAACAATCTTCATGATCTCAAAACATTTCATATAGTTTGAAAAACAAATTTTCTAGATGCATTGTCTATGTTATTTCAAAAACATTGGCCATGTTATCAAAACCAACCTTTCTAATTTCAAAATATTTCATATAGTCTAAAGACAATATTAACACAATACATTTTCTGATCAAGTGCATGATTTCGAAAAGCATCATTCATATCTTTCAAAAACCTTATACATAATTTCAAAATTCATCTCGCATGATTTTAAAACATTTTTGTAAATATATCTACCTAATACACCTACTTTATGATTTCAAAAAAGTATTATATATAAGGTTTCAAAAACGTTAAACACATTTTTCTTAAAAGAACCCCATGCATAGTTTTCAAAAATATTTTCCTCATACATTGACTTAACCTTCAAAATTCTGCTTCATATGTCGCCTTGACATATCAAGCATCTCAACTTCATAAGCATTTTACATCATGTTTTGACCTAAGCACATCCAGTGCAAGGTTTCAAAACATGTTCAACTTCTAAAATTCATATGGGATCTTTTTATCTTTACAATTAGATCCTTGTGGATGATTATCACTCAAATCAGAGTCCTTAATTGGATTCCTTATGTACCTTAATTCGAACATTTCGGTTCCTAATAATCGAAATCGAATTTTCTTTTTGAATCTTTCTATCTTTATAGTTGGATTCTTGATAACGTTTAAAGTACCAAATGAAATCCACGGAATGGATTCCTAGTGTGCTTTAAATGTATGTACGCAATTTACAAGACAAATTAACGAACAATTTTGTGGTTATGTGATATGTGTTTATGTGTTCTCCTCTATGATTTTGTGTGATCCGATTTTCAAAATCCTCATAGAATCTTTCATGTTTTCATATGAGGGATTCATAGTAGGATATTCAAAAGGTACTACCTTAAATCCTTATGGGCTTCTACCTGGTAGTTAAGACCCTTGGGTTATATAGTACCATTCCATGATTCTTAAGAGACCTTAAGTGGTCTAGTCTAAAAGATTGATTCACAATTTGGTTAAAGAACGACATCTAGTGATGTAGCTGAACAGACTCCTTGATAGTCTATTTAGATCATTTATTGATTTAATTAAAAGGACTCTATGGCGGTCTAGTTACACTCATCACAGGTTTGTTCATTTGGTTTTACCCTACACATTATAAAATAGACTATGTGAACTGTGCAAGGAATTGTCTAATTATGGACGCGTACATAATTATGAAATTTAGTGCATAGGAACCCAGTAAGATTTATTATGTGTAAGAACCGATAGTGACAAAAATAACGAAATGAGAACGATGTAATGGAGGTACGGTGGACGCACCAATGACGCTTCATATACTTGTATATAAGTGTCCCTCTTACATTGCAAACATAATGTTATTAAGGTTACTAGAAGTTCAAGAACCCTAACCAATGTTGTTCGATCTTTTCAACTTCATATTTCCAAGCTCTCACAAGTTTCCTCTAAATAAATTTCGGGACGAAATTTCCTAAAGTAGGGGAGACTGTAACACCTGTGCCTCCACGGCCATCAAACAAATACCAAACCAATGAAATATTATATTTCATACTTGGGATTTGTAAAATTATGTGTATCTTTTACACATATCAACTCTTGTTTGATTTTAAGCTTTAAATCGCTTTCTGGAGGGTTATACGCGCTCTGATGCGTAAATATAACCAGTTTAATCCAACGAACACTCCGGAATAGTGAAATAGGCTTAACATACCTTAAATAACCTTTACATAACTTAGATATAAGTTTTGGAAGGTTTGGTATGGTGAAATCAAAGTTTAATCGCTTACAGGGACTAAAGTTGACAAACTGCGAAAGTATGCCAATTTGAACTGTAACAGACATTCCGGAACATGACCATAAGTTAAACATACCATAAATATCCTTCACATAGCTTAGAAATAGGCTTTGAGGTGTTCGGTGTGCTAAAATAAACTTTTGTGTCATTCAGGGACTAAAAGTGTCAAAAAGTGCACAAGTTTGCATTTTCGCGCATAACTTACGTTCTGAATACATCTGGACATCCAAAAATTTATGTAAGCATGACTACATTATATTTTAGTGTTCGCCATAAGAAAAATCCATTCGTCGCGTCATTTGGATCGTTTTTCGCGCTTATGCGCATTCCGTCGTAATTAAGCGAACATCGCGTTCGTACGGCCAAACGAACCAACCTCCGGCATATTTTTGAGCATGTTTTGAGTTCCCTATACTTTAACTTCATTTTAGAGCCTTGAAATGAGGTTAACGGGGTTCAAACGCATCGAAAAAGGCCTTAAACACGTGCAGGGACCATTTCTGCCAATTTTGAAACAATTCTGGAACTAGGAGGCAGTAGCGTAGCGCGAGCCCTAAGGGCCTACCTGTCGCGCTACGCGACTGCATGATCTGGATCAGATTCAATGTTTTAACAAGCGGGTCCCAGCTGTTCGATTCTCAACCACACATTCTCAATCGTCTAGTCAGCGGATAAGAACCTAATTTCAGCTTCCATAAGGTTCCGACAAGTGTACGGGTTGGATCATGGCACGTTTTCCATGAAACGATCCTAACGGTTCGGGTATTCCTATAAATACCCAACCCACACAACCTCATTTTGCACAAGAATTCTGATTTGAGAGCTCTAAGTTGAAACCATTGTTTCATACCTGAGTTCTTAGATCGGGATTAGCATTCGGGGACCCTGGGTAAGTATTCTTTCGTTCTTTTCCTTATTTTATTGCTTTTCGAGTCAGAAAGTCAAACTTTGTTTGACTTTCAGCGTTGACCAGTAATGGTCAATGCGAAGTTCGTTTGAACTTCGCAACGTGAGTGTAATCACGTTGGTCATAGTCCCTTGGGACTATGCCCACTGATTACCACGTTGTCTAGGGTCGTAGGGTAGGCGATCTAATAAATCGCCTATACCTTCGAACTCGACCCATTTGGTCGATCATTAGGATCCGACCAAATAAATTAGGTGACCATAGTAGGTAGGGAATAACCTTCCGAGGTTATACCCTATGGTCACATCGTTTAAGTAGTTGTATGATAGGTAGTTTATATGCCTTAGGTAAATTACCATAATACCCTTTTCATGTATAATTGGTAATTAAGCATATGTAACCTAAACTTTTGTCACATAACTGATTATGTAACATGTTTAGGCATATAACACTTGTCATAGGACTAGTTAGACGGTCCGAACGCGTTTCACGCGCACGACACGTTAAAGTAGCATATGTTACCTTAATGGGTCGCGATGGGTCGAAAGCACTTAGGTTAGGTTTCTTGTAGTATGTAGGCCTTGTTAAACCATATCATATGAGTTCCAATACTCATTTGGTTTGCCAAGCCTCATCCTATCCGATCTCCCGATTTAAGTCCGGTTTATTTATATAGTCTTAGATTGCCGACTGATTCCGTGCTCCCTCTAGCTTTGTTTGGTTGTTGTTCAAGACCTCCAAGCATTTTCAGGCGAGTACATTATTCCCCTATTTTACTGCTTTCAATTGTTTTGGGGTGACTCATATGTGCTAAATGTTTTCGATGTTATAACGATGGTTTCAAAAACGATTAAGACGATTTATACAAAACTAATAACGATTTCATAAAGTGAACAAACTTGTTGGTTGTAGTTACATAACAAATGACATTCATTAGCAATGATCAAGCCGACCAGTATTAGGTTATGGTACCATAGGATCTGACAAATCCCGTTATTTACTACACCCGTGGTTATGTGTGGGTATGGTAGGTAGCGACTGAATCTGTAATTGTTAACTTACCCTATGGAGGTTTGTTAATGCGAAAACGAGAAGCGACGAAAACGAGAAGCGACGAGTGATGAGTCACGAAGGTTTGAATGTTATTAGCGAGACGACCATATAAGTAGTTTCACGACCTAAAACGAATTAAACGATTTACGATTGGTTTTCACACGATATTTTAACGATTGGGTAACGATTGGGTTTCACACGATATTTTAACGATTGGGTAACGATTGGGTTTCACACGATGTTTTAACGATTGGGTAAACATTTGGACATGATTTACATTTGATCATGCATTTTCATGAAACATAGTATTGGTTTAAACCAAGTTTTACTTCAATACTTTGTTTTGTGCGTTTCACCTATGGTTTAGTTGATGCATTTCACTAGCCATACATATCATTTTGGTTATACATATTACATGATTTACATTGGGCATGAACATTACTTTGGTGGTTTGGTTTGGGTAAGTGATTTGAGTAACGGTGCGTGTGTAATATGATACAAGCATGGTGGATACGCCGCTGGTACTTCCTATATATAAGTGTTTGTATGGTATTACATATTGTAGCGTTATTTGAATCATTTCAGTTTGAGACATAGAACATTTTATACAAGTAACATACTTTTCACAAGACATTTATTTACAAACAACTTATCTTATACAAACTCATGTTACATGGTTATTCATTTAATCATGCATTATTTTCTTATTTATACATATCACCTAAACTTATTATTTTCAAATGATTTACAAAGACAAAGCAAATTACAAGGTTCATGACTAAACATTTTCTTCAAACAGAAGTCATGAATCTTATTTTTCACAAAACCTATGTACTCGCCAGCATTTCTTTGCTGACCTCGTTTTCACATATGTTTCAGGTATTGTTGAATGATATCGATTGATAAGATGCATGCTCACATAGGACTGGACAAGGCCTTAGTGACTCAATAACAATGATAGACTATGTTTAAATAGTGTATTTAGATTTCCAGATGATGTAATTATTCAATGTTTAATAAAACGAAACACTTTTGATATCCATGGTTATGAAACATTAATTCTGTTGCAACACGCCCCGATGTTTCCGCCGCGATTTGTTGTTTTACGCGGTCGGGGTGTGACAATCCTCCACAACCGAAGATGCATAAACAAAGCAATACTCTATTTCACCTTGGACTTTATATGGGATTTTTTATAACCTATTTATTCATCATAATCCAATTACTGCAAAAGATATAACAACCACAAAATTCATTGTTACAATCTGCAAATAATAATTAAACAAGATTGTAGGATCGTTTTCAGACCCAAACGAGTCGTTCAGAAGAGTTTTTGCTCGATACGAAAGGAGGAAACAGACGTATCAAGTTCAATTCAGCTAGCAATATACTTTACACTGTCTTTTGATTGATTTAACAAAGAAATACAACAAGTAGACACTTCGGCAGCACTTCGGCTCTCTAAACCGGAATCTAATCTCGTGTGAAATGACACAGCACTAACACAAATATATAGGTGAGTAATTCCGCTTGAAACTGCCACAAGCGAAATCACATTCAAGCGGAATCACTGATTTCGTTTGAACGTGACATGGTGATTTCAAACGAAATTACAACTTCTAATTCCGTTTGAAATTGCCTCTCACTCTATATTTGACATTTTTCTCGTATAACGTGCCCTGATCTATTTACAAACATACAAGACTCAATATAGGACGAAGTCGACAGACGGATGCACCAACAGACTCCCCCTCGGATGTTGACGAAGTCTTCAGTGTCGAGTCTTTGCATCTTCAGTCTTTATCAGTCTTCTCAACCTCTCTTCCGAAGTATCTAACAATGTAAGTAATCTCCATCTCTCTCTTCTCTTTATCAACTTATCTCCCCCTCGGATGTTGATCTAATCTACAATTCCAGAATCACAATCTGGCTCTTGAGCCTTCTAATTCTCTTGATCAGATCTCTTGATTCCTTAAGTTCATCAGCATCAGCAGTTCCAGGATTGTAACCTGGCCTACCTGCACAAACTTTACCTCACAATAAATTTCACAATTTTAACATTTGACAAATTTAGAAATTACCATATGCAGATATTAATCTCAAAAATGATTTAACATTTAAAACATTTCTGATGACCACTTGTGAATCAGATTCAAAAAAATGATTTTACAATGTTAATCTCTGATGAACCACTTGAAGAAATATCATTTTTCTTTTCAAACACACTCTCCCAACCCAGTTGTCATCATGTTTAGCACTTGAAATTTTGAAAATCAGCTCTTCAACATCAGTTGTTAAATTTTTTTTTGTATTTTTTCAAAAGTTTATGCTAAAACACACTAAAATCTTTTTTGGAAATTTTGATTTTAACGAAAAGCAGAAAAGAAATATTTACAGACAATATTTTTGTGAGTTTGTGTAAGAGAATCATATCAGTTACTGAGACAAATCACCAACACCGTTAAGCTTTAAACATTTTCAGTTCTAAATGATTCACTTAGATTGTCAGTATACTGATCCACTTAAATTCTTACCCAAAGTTCAATTGTTTTGAGATACGAAATTAGTGTTTTAGAGACTTAAACTTATTCGCGTGTCCCACCTCAGAATATACTCCCGTATCCAGATCCCAATATTCAGTCTTACAGGTGAGTATACCACAGATGATATCTGTAAAGGGTTAGATGCGAGGACCGTGAGAGCTCAGGTCAGAACTTCCGTTTAGCAGAGAGATGACGGCTTCGACTTTTGGTGTGTTCCCTTTAGAGAATATTTTCTTCAACAGCACATGATTAGCATTTTGCAATGTTTCATCATTTTTTATGCTGAGGGTGGGCTATTTTTCAAGCAAGCAGAAAGTATTATACGGGGACTAGGCCATTGCTTCCGCAAAATCAGAAGTCCCGGGATAATACCCCTGATATCACTGAGTATAAAGACCTAGTATCTCAGAAAGAGGGACCTTTCAAACAAGATTTCGGGGGTTACCCATATATCCGAGAGATGTTCCCCACGATATAAGCAAGTTTAAAATTTAGGTTTATATCTCGTCACAATCTACTAAATGTGCAAAAACCTACTTGCATATCATCAGTGAGACCGTTTATCACATTTGACTTTCCAATTCTTTAGCATGCTGTGATAGTCCACTGATGTACTATCATTTCATCTTTTTACAACAAAACTCATTTTTGCTTTTATCATATTTTTGTCTTTTTTCAAATTTTCAAATGTTTTTGGATTTTCTGAAAAATTCTTACTCCCCCTAAAATTCAAACTTATTTAAACGAAATTTGAAAACAAACTGTACAAGATAAAGTGACAACTGATATCAAATCGCTTCAAATCACCATCCACTTGGCATAAACAATCAGAACTCCCCCTTACAACAAACTATTTTCCCATTGTGATTTCAAAACACTTAAGTTTGTTTTAATCAAATGGTTTTTCCAGAAAATAAGTTTTGTTGATTTTTCAAACCATTTGTAGATTAGGGGATCAATTCATCACTTTGTTCACCTTCAGCCACTTGAAAAATTTAACAAATTTAAGTTCAAAACATCAAATACCACTTGTAGAAAATCAAGTACAACTTAATGTCCCTGATTTATTACTTGTAAGACGAAATCAATTTCATGAATTTCTTAAGAAAGATGCCGATACCTGCTCCTCTCTTACCAACCTGGGAGCTCTGGCAAGTCATACTTTTCATTCATCATAATATGTTCCATCCCAGTCACAAACCTGGGATGTCACAGTTTTACCTAGTTTCTTCATTTTCTTCTCATAAAATTCTTTCACCCCTTTTACTTTACCATCAACCATTTTCCCAAAAATATGTTTTACTTTGGGGTTAAAAGTTTTTTCAATATCAAATTCTTTCTTTTCTGAGAAAAATTGATTCGAAATCTCAATTTTACCAACTTTTTGCTTAAAATTTTCAGCCCTCAATGGTGGAAAATTAACATCATCCATTGGAGGTACTGATGTTTCCAATTTAAACTCAACTTGTGGCTCCTCTGACTTTGTAGAATCAGATTCATCACCAGAAAATAGCTCCTCTGATTTTGACGAATCAGAATCATTGCTAGAACTATCATCAGATTTCTTAACAACCCACTTTTGGTTGTCAAGAGTTGCTTTTCTCTTGTAAAACCTCTTTAAACATTCACCAACCTCAAACTTCGAATTTTTGAAAACTGTAAAAGGTTTGATTGGTGGTTCATTTTCAATCATCTTTTCTTTCAGTTTATCAGAGACTCCCTGTTTTGTTTGGATTGCCTTTGGACAATTCCTGGCAATGTGACCAACAACTTTGCATTGAAAACAGGTTCTTGTCTCCTTCTTCTGAGCAACTTCCTTCAACATTTCTTCTTGCTTCTTAGCAAGGAATTCTTTGTTTGTCTGCTTTCTGAACAATTGCTCTTTTTCTTCTTCTGTTGATGTCCCTGAAACAAAAACAGTTTTTGGTTTATAAGTTTTATCATTTTTATGATTTTTCGGTGGAATAAAACCAAGTCCTTTTCTTTTGAAATTATTGTTATGGTTTGGTTTCTTTTGAAAACCTGAACCAGAACTGTAACCATTTTTTCTTGTTTTCTCTTTGTTGAACTCTTGAGGTGTACTTTTTAGGTTTTTCAGAAAGATTTACATCTTTTATTTCAGAAATATTAATTTCTGTTAGTTTGAAAACCTTTTTGATCATGTTAGGTTTAACACCTCTTATTGGAAATTCTTCATCAGAATATAATTTGTTAGAATCATTCAAAGTATAAGCCACTTTGATTGGTTCGTCATTCAAATTAGATTTTGATAACAAAAAATCTTTATTGTAAACCCGTTTCTCCTTTTTTACTGTTGGACTTGACTTGTCAGATTTTGACTCTGAGTTTGACTCCAACTTTGACTCCTCGGTTTCATCATTATCTAACACCTGATCGACCACTTTCTTTATTAATTCGGACTCATGATCAGTGTCAGATGATGTAAAAGTAACATCAATGTTGTCTGGCAAATTTTCTGTAGACTCGGACTCCCACTGTAAATTGGTTGCCTTTTTTACTCTTTCTGAATTTGGATTTCGTGGAGAGTATCCATTTTCAAGCGGGGGTGGACACTTTGTATAACTGGCACTTTGTTTCTTACCAGAAATCTTCACTTCAGTATCCTTTTTCTTCTCAGAAATCTTGTCTTCAGATACTTCATCTTTATCAAATGCCTTCATGCCTTCAACAGTTTGATAAACCCTATCAATAACATAAGAAGTACATGAGTAACTTTTTAACAACATATTTACTCTTTCTGTTTCAATTCTTTGTGTTTCCAGTTTTTGTTCCAGCATAGCACACTTCTCAATGTAACTATTAACACTTTTCTGTTTTGTCATGAAAGCTCCTTGTAGTGTTTTCATTGCTGTTGCTTGTTCACTGCTTGATTGATTATACTGATTCATTGCTTTGTTTAAAACATCATATGATTCCTTCAATCTGTTCATGTTATGAATCAAAGTACTATTCAGTTTCTTTACTGCTTCACAGTTTTCACATTTCACCGGAATCCTTTGTGCATCAGCTTCTGCATCAATTTTGAAAACTGGAATATCTTTGACCTTTTTCCTTATCACTGGAACTTCTTCTTCATCACTGTCAATCTCTTCCATCATTCTTAAGTGTTTTTCCATTCTTCTAGCATAATAATCATCATCATTATCACTATCATCAGCAACTCGAGCAACAAAACCTTTGTGATTTGGAGTTTTGTTTGGATCATAATCATCCCAACTGAAATTTGCCCAACTGAATCCTTCTGGTAATTTTTCATCATCTTGGTTTATCAGACATGCTTTACTGTTAGCTGAAACATATTTATCCCAACTGTAATTACTTGTAGATTTTTTATCATCTTGATTCACCATGCATGCTCTCTTTCATGATTCCTCAATTGCCTTCCTAGCATGTGCAGTTTGTGGCTCTTGTTGATGTGATTGTTGAGCAACTTGATGATAAATTGCTTTCCGATAGTAATCATTGTTGTTGAACGGATTTTGAGCTCCACTTGCTTCGCGATTTGTACACTCCCTCTTGAAGTGTCCTTTTTCCCTGCAACAAAAACAAGTAACTTTAGATTTATCAAATCCTAAAGTAGAAACATTTGCTTCACGGAAATCATCTCTTCCCGTAATTTGTTTAAACTTTTCGGCTCTTCTCAAAACACTCGCCAAACACCATTTTATATCCATCAATTTCATCTCCTCAGCATCAATCTGATCGTAATCCCCTTTTGTCAACATTGGATTCCCGATCTTTCCTGCTACTAAACTCTCATATGATTCCAAAACGGTTCCCAACAATGACATGTGACCTTTAGCAACCTCTTCCGAGAAATTTTCACCATTCTCAAGATTTAAAACAATATTGCATTGTAATCTTTTGCCATTCTTTGTTGCAAAAAAGTTTGGATCAAATGATGGATATGAAGAAAATCCTATTTTGATGTTTGATCCTTGAGATGATCCACCAGATGAATTTTTAGCATTGAATGCAGTTTCGATCTTTGGTGACATATTGGTTTTATCACTACTTCCTCCTTTGTAATACAACCCAATATCTTGCTCACCATCAAAATCTTTCATTCTTAAGATCTTTCTTTGTTCCATCTCCTGAGCTTCAATCTTTTCAATAAACTTGCTGAGTGTTAAACTATCAAACCCTTTCTTGTTCCTTAACATCATAAGATATGTGCCCCAAGTTTCATGTGGCAACGCATCAGCCAGTTTTTCAATCAATTCTTCATTATCTTTCGTGATGCTCAACCTCTTCATGTTTGCTAATAGATTGCAATATCTTTCTATGATCTGCTTTGTGTTTTCATTTTTTAAACCCCGGAATAAATCGAATTCTTTTTTCAAAAGTGATTTTTTGTTCTTGACCATCTCTTGGCTTCCAACAAACTTTGATCTTAATGCTTTCCAAATTGAATACGCACTTACATTGTATTGTAGTAAGATCAAGATATCTTCTTTAACTGCTTGATGCAATAGACTAATCATCATCTTTTCATTTTTATATTTCTTTCTATCATCAGCACTTAGATCTTTAATAGCAATCTCCTCTTCATCATCATTCGTCGGTCTAACAAACTTTGTTTCAACACACTCCCAAGCATCCAAATAATTTGCTTGAACCCAGTTTTCGAAACGTTCCTCCCATCCTTTATACTCCTCGATATTCATAAGCTTTGGCGGTTTTTGCATAGTGCCCATTTCATTTTCCATGGTCAAGTTCTGAGTAACACTAGCCGGAGTAGTCGGGGTAGTAGCAAATGCGTTATAAAATTCCTCTTCCATGTTTCAGTTTCAAAATTTCACAAACAGGCAAGTTCAAACGGAATTACTCTCTCAAGCGAAACAACCTCTTCACACGAAATCACACTTTCAAACGAAATCTCTTTGGAGCGAAATACCTTTTCAAACGAAATACCTAATTCCGTGTGAACTAACACTCTTTCAAACAGAATACCTAATTTCGTGTCAAATGTTCAAACGGAATCACAATTTGGAGCGGAATAGCTGATTTCATACGGAATAACTCAAGCGAAATACCAATTTCAAGCGAAATTAAGGTCTAATTCCGTGTGAAATGCTGCTGACATCATCATCTCGAGCTGTTTTTTCAAGCGAAATTTCAAATTTTACTAGTTTTAGATCGAATTAAGGTCCAATCCTTTCAAGAATTTGTTAAAACACTATTGCGCATATAATGTGAGAAATTTAGCCGATTTTAACCGTGAAAAATTGTTAATTTTGAAAAAGAAGGTGTAGAAATCAGATTTTGCAGTTGAATTGGTACGAACTCTTCCTCCTGAGCTCTGATACCACTTGTAGGATCGTTTTCAGACCCAAACGAGTCGTTCAGAAGAGTTTTTGCTCGATACGAAAGGCGGAAACATATGTATCAATTTCAGTTCAGCTAGCAATACACTTTAAACTGTCTTTTGATTGATTTGACAAAGAAATACAGCAAGTAGACACTTCGGCAACACTTCGGCTCTCTAAACCGGAATCTAATCTCGTGTGAAATGACACAGCACTAACATATATATATATATATAGGTGAGTAATTCCGCTTGAAACTGCCTCAAGCGAAATCACATTCAAGCGGAATCACTGATTTCGTTTAAACGTGACATGGTGATTTCAAACGAAATTACAACTTCTAATTCCGTTTGAAATTGCCTCTCACTCTATATTTGACATTTTTCTCGTATAACGTGCCCTGATCTATTTACAAACATACAAGACTCGATATAAGACGAAGTCGACAGACGGATGCACCAACAGACTCCCCCTCGGATGTTGACGAAGTCTTCAGTGTCGAGTCTTCGCATCTTCAGTCTTTATCAGTCTTCTCAACCTCTCTTCCGAAGTATCTAACAATGTAAGTAATCTCCATCTCTCTCTTCTCTTTATCAACTTATCTCCCCCTCGGATGTTGATCTAATCTACAATTCCAGAATCACAATCTGGCTCTTGAGCCTTCTAATTCTCTTGATCAGATCTCTTGATTCCTTAAGTTCATCAGCATCAGCAGTTCCAGGATTGTAACCTGGCCTACCTGCACAAACTTTACCTCACAGTAAATTTCACAATTTTAACATTTGACAAATTTAGAAATTACCATATGCAGATATTAATCTCAAAAATGATTTAACATTTAAAACATTTCTGATGACCACTTGTGAATCAGATTCAAAAAAAATGATTTTACAATGTTAATCTCTGATGAACCACTTGAAGAAATATCATTTTTCTTTTCAAACACACTCTCCCAACCCAGTTGTCATCATTTTTAGCACTTGGAATTTTGAAAATCAGCTCTTCAACATCAGTTGTTAAAAAACTTTTTGTATTTTTTCAAAAGTTTATGCTAAAACACACTAAAATCTTTTTGGAAATTTTGATTTTAACAAAATGCAGAAAAGAAATATTTACAGACAATATTTTTGTGAGTTTGTGTAAGTGGATCATATAAGTTTCTGAGACAAAACATCAACACCGTTAAGCTTTAAACATTTTAAGTTCTAAACGATTCATTTAGATTGTCAGTATACTGATCAACTTAAATTCTTACACAAAGTTCAACTGTTTTGATATACGAGATTAATGTTTTAAGCACTTAAACTTATTCACGTGTCCCACCTCAGAATATACTCCCGTATCCAGATCCCAATATTCAATCTTACAGGTGAGTATACCTAGATGATATCTGTAAAGGGTTAAATGCAAGGACCGTGAGAGCTCAGGTCAGAACTTCCGTTCAGCAGAGAGATGACGGCTTCGACTTTTGGTGTGTTCCCTTTAGAGAATCTTTTCTTCAACAACACATGATTAGCATTTTGCAATCGAATTAAGGTCCAATCCTTTCAAGGATTTGTTAAAACACTATTGCGCATATAATGTGAGAAATTTAGCCGATTTTAACCGTGAAAAATTGTTAATTTTGAAAAAGAAGGTGTAGAAATCAGATTTTGCAGCTGAATTGGTAAGAACTCTTCCTCCGGAGCTTTGATACCACTTGTAGGATCGTTTTCAGACCCAAACGAGTCGTTCAGAAGAGTTTTTGCTCGATACGAAAGGCGAAAACAGACGTATCAAGTTCAATTCAGCTAGCAATATACTTTAAACTGTCTTTTGATTGATTTGACAAAGAAATACAGCAAGTAGACACTTCGGCAGCACTTCGGCTCTCTAAACCAGAATCTAATCTCGTGTGAAATGACACAACACTAACACATATATATAGGTGAGTAATTCCGCTTAAAACTGCCTCAAGAGAAATCACATTCAAGCGGAATCACTGATTTCGTTTGAACGTGACATGGTGATTTCAAACGAAATTACAGCTTCTAATTCCGTTTGAAATTGCCTCTCACTCTATATTTGACATTTTTCTCGTATAACGTGCCCTGATCTATTTACAAACATACAAGACTCGATATAAGACGAAGTCGACAGACGGATGCACCAACAAAGATTAAGAAAAAATGTTTGTATAGGTCATAATCTTGAGGCTCTTCTTAAAATCTCGACACCCAACCATCATCGCCGACGGCACCCTGCCAATGCCACTCATCTTCTCCATTCTCAGATCTGTAACACCTCCACCTTAAAACACCTCTTCCACCGCCTCCCTTTAACACCTCTGCCTTAAGCCTCCCTTTAAACACCTCAGATCTGTAACACCATATGCCTCCCTTTACACACTTCAGCATCCGCACCACCACCACCACCCGACCACTTCCACTCACCATTTGTTTCTTCTACAATTCACGACAAATGACACACTTTGCAATCTGATGTAAACATAAAGGACGTTTTTTTGTAATTTACTCTTACTAACAAACAAAGTATAGAGATTATGGAGTCGATCTACCCGGGACATCATTTGTTGCTTGTTTAAAAACTAGGTCCTCACCATGTTAAGAATGGAGTTAGGAGATCTATACATCCTTTGTGATACAAAAAAAAATGATAGATGTTGGAATTTTGTTAGTCACTAAAAGAATCAACCCTTGTATCTAAAAGTTCATATCTAGTATGAGTTAAAAGAAGAGGAACAATATGCGCTCAATAGAAGCTTTTTATTTGGTGTGAAGTTAAACACCTCATAAAGAAATCCATTTTCATGTTCAAATAAAAATTAATCATTAAAGTCCACTGATGAAAATAAAAAAAAAATTGATAAAAAAATTAGATGATCAAATCTAATGCGTGACAAATATAAGATAGAAGCAACCAAGCCTTCGAATATAACTTGTGCTTTCTCACCTGGCCAGCAGTTAGAGCAACTAATCCTTTACAGAATGAACAATGAACACTGTTTAGAGACCTCAGTTAAAGGATTAAAGATTTAAAAAAAAAATAAAAACATATAGGGATGGTTTGAGATGCTAAAGCTCTCTCTTTTGCAGACCCTTTCTTTACATAATTTAAACATTGATACAACAATGTTACAAAACCATGCAGACAAAACATAAACCTTCAATCCACCATGACTAGTGAAGCTTAAGAAGTTGTATCACATAAAATGCTTACTTTTTTTTAACAAATTAGTGTGATAAGCTGCTAGTAAAAACCTCGATAATATTCACCAACGCCTTCTCCCTTGTGGACCCTCTTTGAAAACATAAAAATATCAAAAAAAATTCAAGTCTGTAAATAGGTATCAAAGTTCAACAGATTTTTGTGAGCAGAGAAGAGTATTCATTTTGGATAATTTCAAATCAGTCAAATTTCTCATTACATCTAAAGTTTGTCAATGATCCATTTAACTATCCATAACTTCAAGTACATGAATATGTGATTACCTAATTTTGATTATTCATTAAGCAATAATCAATTTCAACAATACGTAACTTAAATTTAATCATTACATGGATTTACATCGAGATATATGGTAATCGAGCAACAATACATATCATCCGAATTTCAAAATTGTAACGCCTGCGTCTCTAGACTTTTAGCTAATTGTCACTCTTAGCCCCTATACTATGTGATACTTGATACTTTTGATACTTGGTGAATCTTATGCTATGATTCTTGACACTTGGTACTTGGAAACTATGATACTTGATACTTGGAAGCTATGATTCTTGATGCTTGGAATCTAGATTCTTGACTCTTGATACTTTGGTGCTTGACTCTTGAGGCTCGTGAAACTTGAGACTTGGTTGAACGAGGGACTGGAGTCTTATCACTGGCGGAAACTATGGAAACTTTTGTGTAATGATATAATCTAGTTATGTGATACTATTACCCAATAATACGCAACGCAAAGCATAATCTAACTCGCGAACGAATCAAAGACGGGAACACGGAAAGGATGGGATTGACCGAGTGGCAATCCGATCGGATGACCATCCCATCAGATGACCATCCGATCGGATGACCAACCAATCGGATGGCCATTCGACCGAAGTGCCATCCGATCCATGCACACTGCCTCAC
The DNA here is from genome assembly GCA_030545235.1 of Helianthus tuberosus. Classification (NCBI taxonomy): domain Eukaryota; kingdom Viridiplantae; phylum Streptophyta; class Magnoliopsida; order Asterales; family Asteraceae; genus Helianthus; species Helianthus tuberosus. The sequence continues at coordinate 19,261,566 of CM060420.1, read as the reverse complement.
TCCCTCTCTCTGACACTATAAATAGGCCTGTCACACCATTCTTACTGATGTGACAGCCTCACTCGACCAAGACGCACACATTCCTACTTTTCTTCCATTTCTCGGTGATTTTGGTACGTTTTACACTAGATTCTTGTACATCTTTGATCTACACGTTATTCTCTACATGATTCTCCCTTGAAATCTCATTTTTCACCGTGAAATCTCTAAGATTTGAGCTCTTGAGGGTGACGTCATCATGGTGGTTTGTACAAACAATGGTGTGATGTCATTCCTGCCAAGATCTAACTCAAATCTAGGAATTTCATGTGTTTTACATTGAATCTTAACTAAATCTAGACTTTTTCAGCTAAAACTTATGTTTTCTCTCATCTTTTCTTAACTTTTCACTTAAAACGGTGGAATCTGGATCTGAACAGACTAAAGACTTGATGATTAGTCTCGAGTCAGTTTGGAAATGGATTACTGCCGGAGAAGATGATCGGAGTACGAATTCCAACATAAGCATCGCCAAGAGCAGACGACTAGACGGACTGGGGTGATTCCCATCCGATCAGAACGGCTGTATATTGGTGTGATTACCATTGTCTCAATACGTACCAAGCCATCACATTAAACTCAGAAACTTTACAAGGTTATCAACGGGACAAGGACAACTCGATTGAATGGCAATCCGATCGGATAGCCATCCGATCGAACCACCATCTGATCAAGTGGAACTTGCCTCGTAACCTTAAATACTTTGAAACCTTGAATCCTTGATCGTCGAATGGCAATCCGATCAGATAGCCATCCGATCGAATTGCTATCCGATCGAGGTAACAATTTGTTTTTGGAATCCTTCAACACTTGGAAACTTTTTAGAAACTTGGTAATCAATTTGAAATATCAACACTTAGATCGAATGATCATTCGATCGAATGGCCATCCGTACGGATGACCATCTGATCGGATGGCATTCCGTCCCCCACACAATAGTCGTCCCAATCGAATGGCAATCCGATCGGATAGCCATCCGATCGAATAGCCATCCGATCAAGATGACTGATCTGATACTTGGTTTGAATCTCGTTATTCTACCCGACTCTTATGTGTTGTAATCTAATCAGGCTAACTCTAAAGAGCTCCCTTTGATCCAACAATAGTTAATCTGTTAAGCAATCACTGTGAGTATACTCGATCCCTTTTTGTTTTAAACTTTAGGATGCAACATGTATTCTATTAAACTATGAAACTTGATGCTTTTGAATCTAAACTCTATCCTATGTGTATGTGAAACTTGTGATTCTTGATTCTTGATTCTATGTGCTATGTGGACGTTTAATCCAGAGTGTGTAGTTCCGCCTTAACAATAGTAGTTCTATAGGAGACGCACCTCCCCATTATTCTCGGGGGTATTGTTAGGAGGATTCTAGTTTTCCTTGAGACTTGGGAAAACACTAAAGCTTCGGGATACTTGGACTATCACTTGTTAGACTGCGAACACTAGCATGGCTGAAACTATTTTTGTATCACTTACAAGATGGATATGAGTTGTTTTAATCTATTATGCTATTACTCAAACTTGTATACTCGCCATTGCATTTTGTACTGACTTTATTTTAATACATGTTGTAGGCTGACAGGGTGCTAGGAATCGTGAAACAAGGTAGGATGGAACTTAGATACTCCACGTAGCTAAAACTAGAAACTTTGAAATGAGGATTATGTTCGTCTTAGTTTGATACTATGTTTTGGTGGTTGATGTTATTTTAGACAATTGCATGAAATGAATTTAATTTATATTGAAACGATTTAGTGTTATGGATTCTCATGAGCAATTTGAACGCTTAGTGCTCGCACCCCGATGTTTCCGCCATCGGCTGGGGTGTGAAATGCTTCCAGAATTATTTATACGGGTTTTTGGGTCTCAATTGTGTCACACCCCAAAATACGTCGCAGCGGAATATTTAGACGTAGTGGAGACGGAAGTTGGTGCCCATTTATATCTTGTCGAGTGATGCATTTTATTGTTGGACATATTGGTTTACTTTAAACATAAGTTATTTAAACATTACGTTTTAAGTCATGACACAATTACATAGTTAAGATGTCTTTGATCCTCGCGGATCTTATTACAAAAGTCCCAGAAAGTTTAAAAGTTGTCCAACATATTTAAAAGAAACAACATGCATCATTCATCACAAGATACGCCATGATTTCCCAAAGCCGAGTTCAAGTACCTATAGAACACGATAAAATCAAGTGTCAACATAAAGGAAGGTGAGTTCACTTATTCGTTTACTAACAAATTTTATTTCAAGGAAAACTTTCTGATTAGGTGTTTATTTGAAAACATCTATGTAATTTTTGAAAGTCCATTTTACTCCTTTGATAAAATCTATGGGTCTTCCATCGGGTCATTACTCCGACAATAGTAATACTGCCCAGGTTTTGTATATTAAATTATAGCGTCAACTTTCAGACTCGTATGTTAGCTAGACGATACGAACTATATATTAACCATGCAGGGATAATCAAAACTAGACAATGAACAGAATATTAATTCGTCGTTTGACATTGACATGGGGCGACCGGTCACGACGGGGTTGTCAACCCGATAGATCTACCAACAATTCCTCGCGTGCAATACTTAAACTGATTAAACGACATCATGGGCGCAGGGTTCTTTCTCGAAGAACAATATGATGTCTGGCTCATGTACAATATATATATCCTACTAATATGACAATTTAATACACGATGTTGTACGAATCCCCTGAAATCCCCGACGAAATGTAAGCCTATGCTCATACTTACTCTCTTGAGACCAAACAATATTCGTACCAACTACACGGTTGTTTTTCCCCCAAACACCGTGAATAATCCCGTTTCCTCCCGAAACATATTTATTCTTCAAAACCATTTCATCCCGAAATATATATAATTTCCCAAAAATCCATATATTTTCAATGAAAATATATATTTTATAGTAAAAGGTATGTTTTATTTCAAAAACATTATTAATCCCTTTTATTGGCGTGTTCTACCCCCAATATATATATATATATATATATATATATATATATATAAAGCAGTAAAAAGAGGGGTTTAGTGACACTCACCTTTGGGTGCGTATTTTAATACCGCAATCCTAGAAATTGATTATATACGTCCTAATATGGGAACAATTCTAAATAAAAATAACATTTAATCACAAAAATCCTAAGTTTCTCAGTTTCTTAGAATTATCACATAACTTTGAGATTTTCTCGAAAAGTTGTCATTTTTTATTATGTTGGCACGTTAAAATATATATATATATATATATATATATATATGAGTCCATATATATTTATTGATTTATGATGATTTTTCGTTTTGAACGATTTTATTGGTGACCATTATTGTGTAATTCCCTTAACTCTCCCGTTCATACGTGATATACCTACGATTTGCGCGTCATAATATTTATACACAAACGTTCATATAATTTAACACCGAAACACACGAAATCTTGTTAATTTATATATTTTGTCATTTTCAAAGCATATACACATGAAATATCCTATATATATCAAATTTCATGCTCAACAAACAAGTTACACATTTAACGAACTTTTTTCCATTTTTACCGCACAAAACGTACATGCATACATGCAAAAATCTAAATTTCCTATCATTAGATTAACACTTAACATATTATCACATTTATAGGTCAAAATCACTTAACACATTTTAACACAAAAGATTCACTCAAAATTCACCCATACTAATGTTCATTGAAAAATGCGTATTTTAGCGATTCGGTAACGTTTTCGGGCGTTGGAAGTCACGTATGACCAACCAAACACAAAGTAAGCTTGAAATTAGTTTAAATACTTATTTTTAAACTAAAAATATTAGTTTATTTACTGATCTAAATCAGTTTTTTGAAAATCATCCGAAAAGCCAATTTTTGACCGTTTTAACGCATAGTTTTGCGTTAAACGTTACCGTAAGCATCCCAACTCGAAATGACATGATATTTTAACACAATACATGTTATTTACTGATTAAAATAGTGATTATATTCAGATTAGTTAAGTTTTTATTTAAGTCACATAACTCATGTGATTTCACATATTTTACAACTTTTAATGCACCAAGTACAACTTACAAAGCTAGCACACATTATGACAATGTTACATATCATTAAACACTTCAAAATAACTTTATTTTAAGGTTTATAATCTGATCTAAAACTATTTTTATCATAACATCATTTATTCATCATTTTATGTACATACATCCACATGTATGGCTATGTACAAGCACTTAATGCACGTATATCATATCATCATCATTATGTATGGACTAAATGCATCTAGACATGCGTTTAACTTATGCTCATATATTCAAAATTAATATCATCTTCATATGATCATCATCATCAAATCGTTCTACATAAATGCAAGACACATTCCTTCACATTTATGAACTAACAACAAATTTTGAGTGCATGCATATACATACATATATATATATATATATATATATACATGGCTCACACATATATACACATTCATGTGCTTCCAAATTTATACTTTTCATATATTCATTTCAATCATCAAACAACTTTTTAGAACAATCCAAGATCACACATGCATTTCACTTTACAAAAATCATGACAGTCAAGAATCAATTAAAAGTCAAAACTTGAACTCATATACATATACATACATACGGCCACACATATATACATACAAGTTCATCCATTTTATTTTTCTTTAAAAACTCATTTGTTTTAGTTTCAAGTTTATGTTTAGATTCAAGAACAAGAGAAACTTCCATCATTATTTTAAATCATCAAGAATCAAAACAAGATTTATAAAATAAGTTTTATACCTTCTAGATTTTTGATGGGTTTTTGAGAATAGATGATGAGATAGAGGTTGATCTTGCTTGAAATCACTTCCAAACACCCTTTTTAGCTTGAAATCATCTTGAAAGAACCTTGAATCTTCATGAAAGTAGTTTGAAATTTTTGAATGTGGGTGTTTAGAGGGGGTTTCGGCCGAGCTTGACGAGAGAGAGAGTGAGAATGGAATTTTGATGGTGTATAAAGCATATTTGAGTGTTTAAAGGTATAAAATGATTAACTCTTGTTCCAATGATCAACACATGTCACTTTGGAAGATGAAAGAAAAAGGTGGGCACCCCATAGGGCCGCCACCTATCCTCTCTCTCTCAACTTTATATATACATACACATATATATTATATATTGTGTGAAAGCAGGTATTTTGCTGGATACCGGGTATTTTATGTAGCGTTCTAAACCCGTTTTAGTGCGTTGTAAATTATTTTTAGCGCTCTATAAAAATAAACTCACCAAAATATTACTGTACAATATTTTGTTTGCCTGGACTGGCGACGTTGTCGGTATTTGACAGTATGCGCGCTGTGCTGCGTGGTACACGTTAAAATCGCAAAAATAGGAATTTATGCGTTTTTTTTTTTGTCATTCTATAAGAATGAACTTATCAAATTATTGCTAAAATGATTTTCAGTTGTCTTGACGGGCTGCGTTAACAGTATTTTGTCGGTATACGTGCTGCATTGTGCGGTACGCGCTTAAACTAGAAAAATAGGGTTTCTTAGCGTTTTAGTTTATTTTTCCTCATGAATAGGATTAAAATTATTACTTTAATCATAACAGATTATTTTTATGATTTTAACACTGTCCGGGTGGTCACCGATGTTTGTTTCGCATTTTAACCGTTACGCGATAAGCGTCTATCTTACCGTTGCCAACATAATTCTTATCAAAGTTTAATTTTATTAATACACTAAATTTCACGTATACACACCATAATCAGTCAAATATGGTCCTGTTACCTATTCACAATACGTGCTACAATTGTACGGTACGTCCTAAAGAGCCGGGTGTCACAGTCTCCCCCTGTTTAGGAAATTTCGTCCCCGAAATTTTTACTCTACAGGTTTTGTTTTCGCACTAATTAATATAATAAAATGAATCTATTGAATATAGTCTCATAGTTTCTGCGAGAAGCTTGGATTCTTCCGAAGAATCCTTGTAGATCTATATTACACACGTTCTCGATTCCTAAACTCTCATCTCAACACTCTCCACCCTTTCCAGGGTCCGACATTCGTAACCTTACATCAAGGAAATTCAAATCAAGGATTTATCAAGGGAGATGCATCTCGTGATGATAAACTTGATCGAATGAATTCCTTGTCCATAAACTCTGAAAACTATCTCATCATTTTCATCACTTCAGGCAGTGCTTACTCTGTATGAAGATTGTGCAATCAGGCGTAGCACCGTAAGTTAGATCGATACGAAGTTTGATCCATCTCGTAGGGAAGATCCAGGTAAGTCTTTTTAGGAAGACTTCCGGATAGTTTCGTTTAATAGAAATCTCTCCGACGTTCCTACATTCGGTTTCCGTATCCATCGCGTTCACTACAAACGCTGGAGAACCCCTTTCTCAACAACTTTGCATCCTCACAATACTGACCACTCCCGACTATCAATACTCAACATCCGAATCTATCAATTCTCGCGAACAGCTTCCGCCTTTCCATCGTCATCAAGACGAAATATTCTAACTAGCTTCTTCGAGAGATAGTCCCCATTCCATCCTCGGAAAGTGAATTCATCCTTGCATTTTCGTCAGAATTTCTCAACTCCACCGATACGAATCCAATCTCTAAAACTACAATCACCTTACTAAATGCTATAACCACGAATGACCTCGCTAGTTTCTATCAATTTACCAATTATTAATTCTATCGGACACTTTATACTTAGCTTACTTATAGGTGAACACAACAATGGTTCATAATTTCTAGGAAGAAACTCAGTCAGCTTTAGTATCATAAGTATGAACATAAATTGGCTTTTGATTCAAAATGTACCGGTAACAGTAGTAGGGCTCTCACTTGCCTTCCTGACACTTGTCCCAACGGAATTACTCTTAACATCCTGTCCTTTCGAATTCGGGCATTCTCTTTTGTAGTGTCGTTGTCCACCGCATGTAAAGCATCCTTCAAGCACAGCTCCATCCAATGTACTCTTAGCGTAACACTGGGAAGTCACATGTCCAGTTCGGCTACACCTGGCACACATCTCTTGTCCATTGCCGTCCTTACCATTTCCTGACTCTTGAGGGTTAGCTGCACTTGCTTTCTCCAACTTGCGTTTCTTCCTACTTCCAACTTCGGGAGTCTTCTTGGAGCTCTCGGGTTTGCGCTTCTTCAAATTTCCAATTTCAGGTTCAGACCGTTGAAATACTCAAATAACTGACTCATTCTGACAGCCTGAAATCACGCATATCGAGGTCACGTCATTGCATAGAACACCAGTAAATGATCTTGGGCTACAACCCTGGATTGTTTTGTGTACGCTCTGGTGCACTGTTCATATTGTTATTAGAAATCAGGAATACGTTCCAATGAGATCATGAAAAATGAACAACCAAAGCCTTCCGATCATTATTTTACCTGAAGGATTTCCCATCTGTGTCCCACCAAGATCCTGCCCAGGAGTATTATAATCACGTTTCTGACCGTCATTTTGGTTAGCATCACGCTGTTCCAAGGCAGTATTAACGTGTTGAGTTATGAGTCGTGCCAACTCCTCTGGGGTGGCAGGTAATCCAGTATCCGGTTTTGCTTTTGGCGGCATTTTCGTCGTTTCTATTATTTACAACAATAATAAGCACGTGAGATGATAACCAAAGTAAAAATAATTCAATCATTAAATATTAGTGGGCCAAACATAGCGCATGTATAATATCCACATATTAATGAGAACAATTTCTAAACCAAAAGTTAACTATCTGATATTATCATAGAAATTTAACAACTTGTTTCCCAGCACATCATGTCTAATCATCAGTATGTCTACATCGACATCCACAACAAGTTTTTCACAAAATTTCTACCTAATACCACAAAATATAATCGGCACGCAGGCCTCCAAAAGAAAAGAAAATATCAAAAGAGTATCCAGACACAACAACCAAAAATAAACAACCATCCACAACCATAATCAACATCTAACGCTTCATCCCTATGAAATCTAGCATCTTCCTAACCAACTCCTCCAAATCTACGATCCTCCAATGCATTTGATTCATCGCGCTATCATCTAACTCCTTCAGCTCATCAAACCAATCGATTTGTCCCTCGAGGTCCTTTAGTTTTCCCTTCGTCGTTTCCAGCTTTTAACGCATGGTAGCGAACTGTTGGTCACAATGGCAACATCGATCCACCCAAACTCCTTGCTGCTTCTTAGAAGCAGATGCAGTCTCAGCTTGTGACGTAGAAGCTACCTCTCCAGCAAGCCTAACTCTCTTTCTGCGGCGATAATACACTAATGGAGGCGTAGGAGATGCGCGTGTCTCAATTAGGGGTGTAAACGAGTCGGGCCGAGCCCGAGCTTGACCAGGCTCGAGCTCGGCTCGTTAGGTTTTTATGAAGCTCGAGCTCGGCTCGGTTCGAGCCTACTACTTTGAGCTCGAGCTCGGCTCGCGAGTAAAACCCAAAGCTCGAGCTCGGCTCGACTCGGCTCGAACTATTTTGAGAACAACCTTAAACGAGCTAAAAGCGAGCTAAAAGCGAGCTAAAAGCTCGGCTCGAGCTCACTTCAACATCGCTTAAACGAGCCAAAGCTCGGCTCTAGCTCGGCTCAATAATGTTATCATCATTATTAATATATTATATATATATAAAAAAAATAAAATTTTGTATGGGCTCGTTTAGGCTCGCGAGCCAAAACAAGCTTTGTATTTCAGGCTCGAGCTCGGGCTCGATAACAAAACGAGCTCTATTTCAGGCTCGAGCTCGGGCTCGGGCTCGTTAAGGCTCGGCTCATTCGAGCTTTTAACCGAGCCGATCACGAGTAGCTCTAGAGCCTCTGGGCTTGTTTACACCCCTAGTCTCAATAACAGGTAAAGGTGTCTCTGATAAAACAGGTGGATGGACCTCAGGAACAGACTCGATCACAGTAGCAGGTGGAGCAACAGACGGCTCTAACGGTAGAGCAGTAACAATAGTGGCATCCACTGCTGGTGCAATACTGAAAGGTCCTCCAAACACAGGGACATCTCTGATCACGTCGTCGATAACTGGTACTGTGCCAGATGATTGTCCTGTGTTGGTGCACTGATGTCTGTTAACTTTGTCTTTAATTAGTCTTGTATTGATTGTAATAGATCAGGGCACGGAAATCGAGAAACAGTGTTTTAGGGTAATTTCGCATGGAATTAGTAATATCGCATGAATGTTTCGTGCGGAATTAGACCTCTATATATATCTGTTGTCTCTGATTCATTTGGCACGGAATTAGTGTGTGAGAGCTGAGGTGCTGCCGGATTTTTGTCAAAATTGTTTGTAAAAAGCTCAGGAAATCATCAATAGATAAAGATTAAAAGGAAACAAGCTGTTTGACATTGTTTGCATTGATTCCGCCTTTGTAAATGATGATGAACTACTCAACTTGATTGTTTAGGGTCACCGGAACGATCCAACAAGTGGTATCAGAGCTCAGAACGAGGAGTTCATACCAAATTCAGCTTGATTTTACCGGATTCTCTCACTTCTACCTTTCTTTTCTGATTTGGACATAATTTTACAGTTGAAATGGCTTAAAACTCCCACATATCAAGCAAAACATAGTGTTAAATAATCCTTGAAAGAATTGAACTAAAACTCGAACAAAATCTGATAAAATTTGATAATATCGCATGAAAACTGTTCGAAAAATGCTGATGTCATTGTAATCTCGTTTGAGATCATTTTTGTAATTCCGCACAGAATTACACACCAAAACTTAATTTCGCTTGAAACAAATCTAATTCCGCACGGAATTAGATTCTCTTGGTCATTTCGTTTGAAGCTAATATCGTGTGAAAGTAATCTCGTTTGAAGTTCACAATTCCGTGTGAACTAATTCCGTTTGAAAGCAACTTTTCAAAATTTCAAAATTTTTAAGTGTTTGTTGACTATTTCAGGTACGTGAAAGATGGACGAATTCATGAATCCTTTCAGTGATATGTATGCCTTTGCTGGAAACTCTGGAGACGATACTTCTTCTAGCAACACCAATGAGAACACGCTGAATACAAAGAAAAGTATATCGGATGCTTTGGGAGTTGAAAGTGCTTTTGGAACATATAACAAACCCCCGAAGTTGATGGCTATCGAAGAATACAGTCAGTGGGCCAAGAAGTTTGAAGAATGGTTGAAGGCCTTTGCGTATCCTAGCTGGAAGAGTCTAAAGAATGGATATATTGATGGAGGCAAAACTGGTGAAAGCTTGACATCATCTGAAGAAATAGAAACGTTTGTTGCTGAGCAAAAATGCATCGCACTGCTATTTCAGTCTGTCCGAGAAGATATAATATCTTTGATCGAATACACTAATGCTAAAGATCTCTAGCAAAAGTTGAAAGTTAAATGTTTAGGAAGTGCAGAAATAGTGAAAAACAAAAATAAAACTACTAAGAAAAGAGTTTGATTTGTTTGGGTGTTTAAAGAATGAATTAGTTTGTAAAATGATTGAGAGGTTTGGGTACCTGAAGCTGGAGCTGGCGAGACATGAAATTTTCTATTCTCAAGAAGAGGTAATCGACAAATTGTTTGATTCATTTCCAGATGAGATGGATTGGCAATATTATGCTTTGATGTTAAAGAATACGATTAAGCCTGAAGTTCTTACGGTGGATCTGTTGATTGAAAGACTAGAGAGTCACGAGCTGGAGATAAAGAAAATGCACAAAGTCAATCACTCGTCATATCAACAGAACTTGGATTTATATTATCCAAAAAGCATGATGCCAAAGAATACATCTCCCAAGACTGCATTTTTTGCTGAAAATTCCTACACATCAAACAAAGAAAGTCAAAGCAGTGGATTTCACAGTGGTTCTTCGTCACATTCAAGCCAGTCTGATGCAAAGAACCTATTTCAATGCAATATCGTTGTAGACTTAAAGAACGCTCAAAACTTCAGCGAGGAGTCGGCAAAACAACAGATGGTTTTCCTAGCTTCTGTGCTAGAATCATATGAAAGTCTAGTGGCAGGGAAGATTGGCAACACCAACCTGATCAGATAGATCCTGAGGAGATGGAATTGATTGACATAAGGTGGTGCATAGCCAGTGCAGTTCGTCGGGCACAGCGTTTCATGGAGATAACCGGGAGAAAGTCTATTGGTGGACCATCTACCAAGTTGGGCTTTGACAAGTCTAAAGTGACATGCTTCAAGTGTAAACAGAAAGGTCACTTTAAGCGTGAATGCCGAAATGCTTATGCTGATGAGTCTGAAAACCCGTTCAGAGAAGATTACTACAAGAAAGCAATTTATCATCAGAATAAATCAGAACCGCCAAGAATGAAGCAGCTTGAGGATAACAAAGAGAAATCTAGAGCTCTTGCTGTGATTCACGACGATGAAGGTTTCGACTGGAGCGAGTTATTACCTGAGGAGGATGCGGTTGGATATGCTTTCATGGCAAAATCTGCTGAACCTGTTCCTTGGAAAGACAACAGAACTGAAGAACAGAAGTATAGTTACAGAAAGATGATAGCTCAGCAAAGAATGATTAGAATATCTGGTATCTATCTTGAAGCAAAAAGAGCGAGGAGATGGGATCCAGACAGAGAATGTTATCTTGACCCCGAGGGAAACATTGCAATTGACCATAACACTCTTGATCTTGAAACCATAATTAAAGAAATGGCTGATGAAGATGAGTATTGGCAAAGAAAATGGTGGGGAAGTGGAGAAGAGAAAGAGAAAGAGAAACAAGAAGAGTCAGAGAAGGTTGATAATGGAATCATTGACACGACTCAAGAGTTAAATGCTGAAAACATGGGAAAGACGGCTGACAAGGTGCTGGCTGCTAAGGCACTTGAGGTAGACTCTAAGTCTGTATCTGAGTCTAAAAGCCAGGTCAGTACAAATGTGTCAACGACTGAGTCAGGTAAGAAAGTCAATGGTGATGTTGACTGCAAAAATTGCATCAAAGAATGCAAAGTTTGTAGTACAATGACTTATCTCAATGGTAAGAAAGTTGATGATCTGACTGCTAGAGTCCGAAGTGTTGAGGATCAGATTCTTATCCGTGATAAAATGTTGAAAGCTTCGAACGACAGATTAAAAGAATTAACTTACAAAATCGAAACTGATAAAATTGACGTAGAAAGAGTTAGGAAAGAAAATGAAAAACTAATTCTTGAAAATCGTCAAATTTCTGAAAGTTTTGAAAAGCTAAAACGCACGGTGAAAGATTCTGATGATAGAAACGGTAAAACATACAAAGAAAATTGTCATTTGCAAAGTGTTTTGAGGGATAAAGAAGAATTAATCAACCAACAACTGGATGAGATTGCTAAGTTGAAACTTCAATTTCAAGAAGTTAAAATTGAAAATGAACGCATCCAGCTGAAGTTGAATAGTTACAACTCCGCAAGCTTTGTTTTACAACACATTGTTCCCAAACCCATTGGGAAGAACAAAGCAGGCGAAGATGTGTATGCTGATGGAACTGGGGTGGGGTTTCATCAAGTTCCACCACCAGTTTTAAACAATTACTCAAAGAAAAAGTCCGGGTTGGTTAATGATGAAGATGAAAATGAGGGTAAACTTCCAGACACAATTAATGTTACATTCACTTCGTCATCCGATGAAGGAAGTGTCCATTCTGAAGTTGTTAAAAGTGTGGTTGAAAGTGTTTTGAAATCTGAAAGTGACACTACTGAGAATGATGAATGCTTTCTGGATAAATACATTCCAAAATCAAAATCTAAAAACAACTTAGATGATGAACTGGGTCTTGTGATGTACAAGATGGCTGGATCTGATAAGTTGTATTTGGATTGTGATTTTCCATTGGAGAATGTTAATGTGAATAAATTGAAAAATGTTTTCAAGTTGGTCGAGATTGATGTGTCAGAAGTTGAAAGTTTGAAAAATACAAAGAGGCAAATGAATTTTGAAAAAGATAAAGCTTACTATAAGAAGCCTGTTGTTCCACCACGTTTTTATAACAACAATCGAAACAAATGGTAGGGTGGTTATTAGGGTGGTAAGAATTATCAAAGAAGAGATGTTCAAAACAGAAGGTTTGCTGAGAAGAAAGTGTTTGTGTCAAGTTCGAATTCACTTTCTGATGAAGAATCTGAGATTTATTCAAAATCAAACAAAGAGTTCTTTGAGAAGAAGGCCTCACAGCCTCAGTCTGAAGGCATAAGTCAGGTAGTTGATACTCGTACATGTTTTAGATGCAACAAAGTTGGTCACATTGCAAGAAATTGCACCAACTTCAAGCCTAAGACTGAAGTTGTTGAGAGTCATAAGAAGAAGGTTGATACAAAAGGAAAAACTCCAATGGTTGTTGAGAAAATTTTGAAAAATGAGAAAATGAAAGTCAAAATTGAACCTGTTAAGAATGTGGTAACTAAAAATGACAAATTCTATAAACGGGTTGCTTCATCTCAACAAACATGGAAGCCAAAAGTTGTTGAAAAACCAAAGGTTTCAGAGTTGGAAAAACAATCGTCTTCTACCACACCGATAAAGATGGATGTTCCTTTGGATTACTATGAAAAGTTGGAGAAACAATCTTCTACTCAACCAGAGAAGAAGAATGTTCAAAAGAAAAATCAATCAACCGGTCAACTTAAGATAGATGAGTTTTTCTTATACAAAAAGGTTGAGGTTGGATCAGAAGAAAGCTTAAAGATGAATGATAAAAAATTTCCGCCACTTTACACTGCTAAAACTCACATTAAAGTCAAGTTACTCGAGTCAAAAGAGGCTTGTGTGGCATCAAAATCTCACTAAATGTTTGTGATATGTGCAAGAGCTTCCGAGATCCGTTTCACGATGGATTATGGATAGCGGAGCTTCTCGGCACATGACGGGGAAGACAGCGTTATTGTATGATGTTAGAAATTTCAATGGAGGTTATGTAGGGTTCGCAGGTAACCAAGGTGGTAGAATTGTTGGAGAAGGAACGTTATCCAATGGCATTGTCACGTTTGAAAGAGTTAACTACATTGCTGAGCTTGAGAATAATCTTCTGAGTATATCGCAAATCTGTGATAGGATGTATACAACGCACTTTACAGACAAAGAATGTTTGATCTTGAAGCCAGGATTTGTTATTCCTGAAGAATGGATTATCATGAGGGCACCCAGAGTGAATGATCTGTACGTGTTGGACATGAGTGTAGCTACTACAACCACGGGTCAGGCTCATTGTTTTATGTCTAGAGCAACAGAGAAAGAATCACAATTGTGGCACCGAAAAATGGGTCATATTCACCTACGAAAAATGAATCACCTGGTGCATAATGATTTAGTTCTGGGTGTTCATATTAAAGGTTTTCATCTGGAAGGGGAGTGCATTAGCTGCGTCAAAGGCAAGCAAAAGAAGAAATCACATCCTCAAAAGAAAGTCAATTCAGTTTCCAGACCGTTAGAGAGACTACATATGGATTTGTTTGGTCCAGTAAACGTCAAAAGTATTACAGGGGATCTCTACTGTCTTGTGGTAACTGATGATTATTCCAGATTTTCGTGGGTATCATTCTTGAAGTCAAAAGATGAGACGTTTGAAAGTTTGATGGCGTTGTTCAGAAAAATTGAAAACTTGTACCAAACTCGAATCAGAAGAATCAGATGTGATAACGGTACAAAGTTCAAGAACAACAGGATGGAAGAATATTGTGATGCTAGAGGTATACTGCAAGAATTTAGTGCTCCTTACACTCCGCAACAAAATGGAGTAGCAGAAAGAAAGAACAGGACGCTAATCGAAACGGCTAGGACGATGCTTGCTGATTCAAAGCTACCAGTTAATTTTTGGGCAGAAGCAGTGTCAGCCGCTTGCTATACACTCAACCGGGTTCTCACAGTGAAGAAATTCAACAAGACATGTTTCGAGCTGATCAATAATCGCAAACCGAACCTGAAGTATTTAGAACCGTTTGGGTCTCCCTGCACAGTTCTAGAGCCTTTTGGAAAGTTTGGTGCAAAGAGTATTGAAGGAATTTTCGTGGGTTATGCTAGTCCATTGAAACGAGTCTTTGTTCCAAGCTTGAAGCAGATCATCGAAGCACAACATGTTGAGTGTTAGGGGTATACTATGCCGCCTTAGAAACTCGGTGACTCGTGGCGTTTTAATTACCAAAAATTGTGGGATTCGTTTGACATGGAAGAAGAAAAGGAAGAAGAAGATTTCTTTGACGAGTTGGATATTCTGAGAGAGTATGAAGAATCGCAGGAAAGGTTCCCAGCTGAGTATTCAAGACGACCGCAACGAGCATCAAATGACGATGAAGCAGGTCCAAGTAATGCTGGAGAACACGATGATATTCAACAAGAGGAAGTTGCTCATGATAATCAGACGGCAGTCAATGATAATCTAGAATCTGATAATAGACCGGTATTTGATCATGGTGATTCAGATTCTGAGTGGGGAGCAAATCCATATTTCAAGTCAAATAGTTCCAGTCGATGAACAAGGTGCAAATCAAAATATCACAAATTTGGAAGGTGAGGTAGATGTTCAAGGCGAGGTGATGCCAAGAACACTTTCATACCATCCAGAGGAATTGATAATCGGGGAATTGCAATCAGGCGTCCACACTAGAAGACAACTTGATCAAGGGCTTACATGTTTTTATTCAAAAGTTGCTCCTTTACAAACTGACATTTCATTGAGTTGTTTTATCTCGCAGATTGAACCAAGGACTTACAAAGAGGCGCTTACTGAAGATTCTTGGGTCAATGCGATGCAGGAGGAACTGAGCCAATTCAAGAAGTTAGGTGCGTGGAAGTTAGTAGACTTGCCTGATGGTCAGAGGAAGATAAACACGAAGTGGGTGTTCAAATGCAAAAGGGATGATAGAGGGGTTGTTGTTCGTTACAAAGCTTGACTAGTAGTCCAGGGTTTCAGTCAGCAGGAGGGGATAGATTTCACTGAAGTATATGCTCCGGTTGCTAGACTAGAAGCGATCAGAATCTTCCTGGCATTTGCATCTTGGAAAAACTTCAAAGTATACCAGTTAGATGTAAAATCGGCGTTTCTCTATGGGAAGGTAAAAGAGGAGGTATATGTCGGTCAGCCACCGGGCTTCACCGATCCAAAGCGCTGTATGGTTTACACCAGGCCCCGAGAGCTTGGTACGAGACATTGTATGGTTTACACCAGGCCCCGAGAGCTTGGTACGAGACATTGTCTCAACACCTGCTAGCCAACAGCTTCATTTGTGGAAAAGTGGATGCCACTCTCTTCACCAAAGAGGTCGACGGTCACCTTCTGATTGTTCAGATATACATGGACGACATCATATTTGGGTCAACAAATGAAAATTTGTGCAAAGATTTTGAACAAGTTATGAAGCAAAAATTTGAAATGTCATCGATGGGTGAGATGAAATTCTTTTTGGGACTACAGGTTGATCAACTACCCAACGGAATTTTCATACATCAAACGAAGTATGTTCATGATATCTTGGAGAAATTCGGGATGTCAGGTTCTACTCCAGCTGCCACCCCATTAGCGACGAATCACGGGATAAATCCTGATCTCACCGGAAAGAAGGTAGATGAAACGATGTATCGTTCTATGATCAGATCGCTGATGTAATTGACAGCTTCAAGACCCGATATCATGTACCCAACCTGCCTCGCAGCAAGATTTCAATCTAACCCGAGAGCTTCGCATATGGTGACTGTGAAAAGGATATTACGCTACCTGAAAGGAACTCCATCATTGGGGTTGTGGTATCCAAAAGAAGGCGATTTCACGCTCGAAGGGTGTTCCGATTCAGATTTCGGATGCTGCAAAGTTAATGCTAAATCAACAACAGCGGGATGTCAGTTTTTCGGACTAAGATTGGTCACCTGGCAATGCAAAAAGCAGACCTCTGTGGCTTTATCCACATGTGAAGCGGAGTATGTATCTGCAAGCAGTTGTTGTTCACAGATCTTGTGGATCCAGCAACAGATGCGCGACTACAGTTTGCAATTTCTAAACACCCCTATCTTTGTTGATAATGAGGCAGCGATTAACATTACTAAAAATCCCGTTCATCACGCTAAAACCAAACACATAGAAATTCGTCATCACTTCATTCGCAATTGCTTCGAGAAGAAGTTGATACGAATTGAGAAAATCCACACTGACGAGCAAAAAGCTGATTTACATATCAAAGCATTTGACAAAACTCGTTTTCAACATTTGCTAAAACTGAACGGTATGAAGCTTTTATCGGTGTTGGAAGAGATTCTTGGCGTTGTTGAAGGAGACATTGTATATGATGTTGAGAAGCAATCTGCAATGGTTTGTCGATTTTTTACATGTTTTGGTATTTAGGGGGAGGTATAGGGTTAATATTTTCAGAAAATACAAAAACAATAAAAAATAACAAAAATACAAAAACATGAGATATTTTCAAAATCCAAAAACAATAGAAAAGCCAGAAAAGAGCTTGTGTAAAAAGGGAAAATGATAGTACATCGGCTTGACAGTTACGGTATGCTAAAGAATTGGAATGTTTAAATGCATTAAACAGTCTTGCTGATGATGTGCCGATAGGTTTTTACACATTTAGTAGGTTCGTTCGGGATATAAATCTAAATCTTTACTTACTTATTTCGTGGGGAACACTACTTGGATATATAGGTAACCCCTGAAATCTTGTTTGAAAGATCCCTCTTTCTGAGATACTAGGTCTTTATACTCAGTGATATCTGGGGTATTATCCCGGGACTTCTGATTTTGCGGAAGCAATGGCCTAGTCCTCAGAGAATACTTTACCGCATGCTTGAAATATAGTGCCGCCCTCAGCATAAATGATGAGACGATAAAATTGCTAATCAATGCTGTTGTAAAAAAGATCCTCTAAAGGGAATACACCCAAGTCGAACCGTCATCTCTCTGCTGAACGGAAGTTCTGACCTGAGCTCTCACGGTTTCGATCGTAATTTATTCCCTTACAGATATCATCTGTGGTATACTCACCTGTAAGACTGAATATTGGGATCTGGATACGGGAGTATATTCAAGAGGTGGGATACATGAGTAAGTTTAAGTCTTAAAATACTAAATCCGAATCCTGGACAAATTGAAATGTGTGTAAGAATTTAAGTGGATCAGTATATCGACAATCTAAGCGACTTTTTTAATTCTGAGTATGAAATTAAAGCTTAACGGTACTTGTGACTTGTCGAATAGCTGATATGATTCCCTAACACACTCGCCAAAAATATGTTTGTAAATAGTTTATTTTTACTGCATTTCATTTTCTGTATTTCATTTCTAGTTTAAAAATTTTATTAAAAATCCAAAAAGATTTTACATTTCTGCGTTATTTTTGACAAACCAAAGTGGAGAGTTGATCTTCAGATTCGAATTGAAGAAGATGCAGGAAGTTTCTGGGCTGGATGATGAGTTTGGAGCTTAATTTTGTTAATTGAGAAATTGGAAATTTAAAGCAAGTTCATTAACTTAAAACTTGTAATTTTCAGAAGAATGTTTAAAAAAAAATTAATCAAATGTCAGTGTGAATTATCTCAGATCAACCAAGGTCATTAAGTTGAACTTGGTAGATTAATTGAGTAATCAGGGTCATTAGGTTGGATCTGAATACTTAAGTGGATTTTATAGCACTGAAGAGAAAATGGTAAGTTTTAGTTTGAAACTGTTATTGTCATATATCTTACATTTAGGTAGAGATTGTGCAGGAAACAGGAATCAAATTCTCCATGGCAAAGAAAATGTCAAAGTTTGAATCAGAATTCAAGTCCCAGCTGATCAAGAGGGGGAGTTTGTGAAAAAGGGAGTCAGAATTCTGGATCAACATTCAAAGAGGAGATTGTAGATTAGAGTTTGATGATAGAAGTTTAAAGGGAGCTTTTACAATGTCAAAATAAATCAAGACTAAAGACTGAAGACAGGATGCTAAAGACTTCGTCAACATCCAAGGGGGAGTCTGTTGGTGCACTGATGTCTGTTAACTTTGTCTTTAATTAGTCTTGTATTGATTGTAATAGATCAGGGCACAGAAATCGAGAAACAGTGTTTTAGGGTAATTCCGCACGAAATTACAATGATGTAATTTCGCATGGAATTAGGTAGTTCATACGGAATTACTAATTCCGCATGGAATTAGTAATTTCGCATGAATGTTTCGTGCGGAATTAGACCTCTATATATATCTTTTGTCTCTGATTCATTTGGCACGAAATTAGTGTGTGAGAACTGAGGTGCTGCCGGATTTTTGTCAAAATTGTTTGTAAAAAGCTCAGGAAATCATCAATAGATAAAGATTAAAAGGAAACAAGCTGTTTGACATTGTTTGCATTGATTCCGCCTTTGTAAATGATGATGAACTACTCAACTTGACTGTTTAGGGTCACCGGAACGATCCAACATCCTGTCTCATGGATCGAGAGAGGAGCGTCATCGTCGTCATCAATCCACCCGTTGCTCGTGAAAGCATATCGGGGGTCTACCTGACTAGCGAAGGCAGGGTCAACACGGAATGATGAAGCAAACTCAGCCATACCAACCATCTATGGGGTTATGATAGGTGCCTCTGGTAAAATAGATCTGGGTGAAGTCTCGAAATCTGGCTCGCTACTAGAGTCGTTGATCTCGATGACCTCGTGCTCGTGCGACATCTTTGACACATATATAACCGTATAAGTAAGTGTGTGATCAAAATAAATAGTAACACATAAGGTTCAAATAAGCAGAAAATCACGTATGCACATAAAACACATAATGGTTTTCACATATGATAAAATATTTTCTATGTTTATTTAGAAATCTTGGCTTCGAGAATTTTGGACTTTATATCTCAAAATTCTTCGGTTGAAGTCTAGTGTTTTTCATGAAAACATCTAGTTCGCTAACAACCAATGGCTCTGATACCAACTTCTGTCACACCCCAAAATACGTCGCAGCTGAATATTTAAACGTAGTGGAGACGGAAGTTGGTGCCCATTTATATCTTGTCGAGTGATGCATTTTATTGTTGGACATATTGGTTTATTTTAAACATAAGTTATTTAAACATTACGTTTTAAGTCACGACACAATTACATAGTTAAGATGTCTTTGATCCTCGCGGATCTTATTACAAAAGTCCCAGAAAGTTTAAAAGTTGTCCAACATATTTAAAAGAAACTACATGCATCATTCATCACAAGATACGCCATGATTTCCCGAAGCCGAGTTCAAGTACCTGTAGAACACGTTAAAATCAAGTGTCAACACAAACGAAGGTGAGTTCACTTATTCGTTTACTAACAAATTTTATTTCAAGGAAAACTTTCTGATTAGGTGTTTATTTGAAAACATCTATGTAATTTTAGAAAGTCCATTTTACTCATTTGATAAAATCCATGGGCCTTCCATCAGGTCATTACTCTGACAATAGTAATACTGCCCAGGTTTTGTATATTAAATTATAGCGTCAACTTTCAGACTCGTATGTTAGCTAGACGATACGAACTATATATTAACCATGCAGGGATAATCAAAACTAGACAATGAACAGAATATTAATTCGTCATTTGACATTGACACGGGGTGACCGGTCACGACGGGGTTGTCAACCCGATAGATCTACCAACAATTCCTCGCGTGCAATACTTAAACTGATTAAACGACATCATGGGCGCAGGGTTCTTTCTCGAAGAACAATATGATGTCTGCCTCACGTACAATATATATCCTACTAATATGACAATTTAATACACGATGTTGTACGAATCCCCTGAAATCCCTGACAAAATGTAAGCCTATGCTGATATTTACTCTCTTGAGACCAAGCAATATTCGTATCAACTACACGGTTGTTTTCCCCCCAAACACTGTGAATAATCCCGTTTCCTCCCGAAACATATTTATTCTTCAAAACCATGTCATCCCGAAATATATATAATTTCCCAAAAATCCATATATTTTCAATGAAAATATATATTTTATAGTAAAAGGTATGTTTTATTTCAAAAACATTATTAATCCCTTTTATTGGCATGTTCTACCCCCAAAATATATATATAAAGCAGTAAAAAGAGGGGTTTAGTGACACCCACCTTTGGGTGCGTATTTTAATACCGCAATCCCAGAAATTGATTATATACGTCCTAATATGGGAACAATTCTAAATCAAAATAACATTTAATCACAAAAATCCTAAGTTTCTCAGTTTCTTAGAATTATCATATAACTTTGAGATTTTCTCGAAAAGTTGTCATTTTTTATTATGTTGGCACGTTAATATATATATATATATATATATATATGAGTCCATATATATTGATTTATTTATGATGATTTTGCGTTTTGAACGATTTTATTGGTGACCATTATTGTGTAATTCCCTTAACTCTCCCGTTCATACGTGATATACCTACAATTTGCTCGTCATAATATTTATACACAAATGTTAATATAATTTAACACTGAAACACACGAAATCTTGTTAATTTATCTATTTTGTCATTTTCAAATCATATACACATGAAATATCCTATATATATCAAATTTCATGCTCAACAAACAAGTTACACATTTAACGCACTTTTTCCGTTTTTACCGCACAAAACGTACATGCATACATGCAAAAATCTAAATTTCCTATTATTAGATTAACACTTAACATATTATCACATTTATAGGTCAAAATCACTTAACACATTTTATCACAAAAGATTCACTCAAAATTCACCCATACTAATGTTCATTGAAAAATGCGTATTTTAGCGATTCGGTAACGTTTTCGGGCGTCGGAAGTCACGTATGACCAACCAAACACCAAGTAAGCTTGAAATTAGTTAACATAATTATTTTTAAACTAAAAATATTAGTTTATTTACTGATCTAAATCAGTTTTATGAAAATC
This sequence comes from Helianthus tuberosus, assembly GCA_030545235.1. Classification (NCBI taxonomy): domain Eukaryota; kingdom Viridiplantae; phylum Streptophyta; class Magnoliopsida; order Asterales; family Asteraceae; genus Helianthus; species Helianthus tuberosus. The sequence continues at coordinate 19,239,646 of CM060420.1, read as the reverse complement.
ATCCGAAAAGCCGATTTTTGACCGTTTTAACGCATAGTTTTGCGTTAAACGTTACCGTAACCATCCCAACTCGAAACGACTTGATATTTTAACACAATACATGTTATTTACTAATTAAAATAGTGATTATATTCAGATTAGTGAAGTTTTTATTTAAGTCACATAACTCATGCGATTTCACATATTTTACAACTTTTAATACACCAAGTACAACTTACAAAGCTAGCACACATTATGACAAAGTTACATATCATTAAACACTTCAAAATAACTTTATTTTAAGGTTTATAAACTGATCTAAAACTATTTTTATCATAACATCATTTATCCATCATTTTATGTACATACATCCACATGCATGACTATGTACAAGTACTTAATGCACGTATATCATATCATCATCATTATGTATCGACTAAATGCCTCTAGACATGCCTTTAACTTATGCTCATATATTTAAAATTAATATCATCTTCATATGATCATCATCATCATCAAATCATTCTACATAAATGCAAGACACATTCCTTCACATTTATGAACTAACAACAAATTTTGAGTGCATGCATATATATATATATATATATATATATATATACACACGGCTCACACATATATACACATTCATCTGCTTCCAAATTTATACTTTTCATATATTCATTTCAATCATCAAACAACTTTTTAGAACAATCCAAGATCACACATGCATTTCACTTTACAAAAATCATGACAATCAAAAGTCAAAACTTGAACTCATATACATATACATACATACATACGGCCACACATATATACATACAAGTTCATCCATTTTATTTTTCTTTAAAAACCCATTTGTTTTAGTTTCAAGTTTATGTTTAGATTCAAGAACAAGAGAAACTTCCATCATTATTTTAAATCATAAAGAATCAAAACAAGATTTATAAAATAAGTTTTATACCTTCTAGATTTTTTATGGGTTTTTGAGAATATATGATGAGATAGAGGTTGTTCTTGCTTGAAATCACTTCCAAACACCCTTTTTAGCTTGAAATCATCTTGAAAGAACCTTGAATCTTCATGAAAATAGATTGAAATTTTTGAATGTGGGTGTTTAGAGGGGGTTTCAACCGAGCTTGATTAGAGAGAGAGTGAGAATGGAATTTTGATGGTGTATGAAGCATATTTGAGTGTTTAAAGGTATAAAATGATTAACTCTTGTTCCAATGATCAACACATGTCACTTTGGAAGATGAAAGAAAAAGGTGGGCACCCCATAGGGCCGCCACCTATCCTCTCTCTCTCAACTTTATATATATATATATATACACATATATATTATATATTGTGTGAAAGCAGGTATTTTGCTGGATACCGGGTATTTTATCTAGCGTTTTAAACCTGTTTTAGTGCGTTGTAAATTATTTTTAGCGCTCTATAAAAATAAACTCACCAAAATATTACTGTACAATATTTTGTTTGCCTGAACTGGCGACGTTGTCGGTATTTGGCAGTATGCGCGCTGTGCTGCGCGGTACATGTTAAAAATCGCAAAAATAGGAATTTATGCGTTTTTATTTATTTTTGTCATTATATAAGAATGAACTTATCAAATTATTGCTAAAATGACTTTCAGTTGTCTTGACGGGCTGCGTTGACAGTATTTTGTCGGTATACGTGCTGCATTGAACGGTACGCGCTTAAACTCGAAAAATAGGGTTTCTTAGCGTTTTAGTTTATTTTTCCTCATGAATAGGATTAAAATTATTACTTTAATCATAACAGACTATTTTTATGATTTTAACACTGTCCGGGTGGTCACCGATGTTCGTTTCGCATTTTAACCGTTACGCGATAAGCGTCTATCTTACTGTTGCCAACATAATTCTTATCAAAGTTTAATTTTATTAATACACTAAATTTCACGTATACACACCATAATTAGTCAAATATAGCCCTGTTACCTATTCACAATACGTGCTACAATTGTACGGTACGGCCTGAAGAGCCGGGTGTCACAAATTGTAACGATTTTAGTGATTTAAAATTTGGTTTCTTGAAGGTTCTTGTCTTCTTGAACACCCTTTAATGGTGTTTTAATGGAATCATAATATAAGGCCTTTATTGTGAAATTATGATTGGGAGTTAATAAAAAATTGGTTTGTGATTAAAATAAACAAGAAACCGATGATTTAATTGCCCATACGTTACAAAAATTCCAGTTGGTTGCTTCGTTGTATGTCTACCTGGATGATCCCGGGTTCGATACCCAGTCCCAGCGCCATGTATACATACATTTTTTTATTACCTATTCCAACTAATTAACTTTCACAACTCAACTAGTAAATCTTTAAACTCTGTTAACCAAACTAATAAATTTTAAACCTTAATGTAAATAGTTAACCACTCTAACTAGTTTATATATGATACTAAACTTCGTTAATCACTTTCTTTTGTAAAGTTTAACAGGCTAACGAATTTTTATTCTTATTTTTTTTAATTTAAATTTTCATCCTTATGACTATTCGCTTTTAATTCAATCCATAAACAACTATAAATTCTCGTTTATTCGAATATTTCAAATCGGTTTACAATATGAGTCGGATTTCGAGGATCCATTTTTGACGTATGTTACATCTAGATACGGTTTCAACCGATGACCATTCACCACTTGTCTTCGTTGGTCCTTCGGATCCTCAATCTCCACATCTCCATATTGTCCCACTCGTGTAATAACAAACTGACCAGTCCATTTGCTCCTTAGCTTACCTGGAAATAATTTAAGACGGGGGTTAAATAACCAAACCCTTTGACCTACCACAAACACCAAACGCCTCAGCTTCGCGTCGTGCATCGTCTTCATCTTGTCTTTGTATGCGGCTGCGGTATGATACGCCTCATTATGTAATTCCTCCAATTCACTCAGCTTCAACAACCTGTGGGGACCTGCATTAGAATAGTCAGTGTTCACTTGTTTAACAGCCCACAAAGCACGATATGACAACCCTTCCCATACACCAAACGATAGGGTGTAGTTCCGATAGGAGTTTTATAAGCGGTGCGATATGCCAATAAGGCATCATCCAATTTAGATGACCAATCCTTATGGTCAGTTCGCACGGTCTTTTGCAAAATTTCCTTAATTTGCCTATTCGACACTTCATCCTGTCCACTAGTTTGTGGATGATATGGTGTGGCAATTTGAAGGTCAACGCCATACCGTTTCAATAGTTTGCCAAAATTAAAGTTGTTAAAGTGGGATCCTCCATCACTAATTATGACTCGAGGGATCCCGAACCTAGCAAAAATGTTTAATTGGACAAACTTGCAGACAACGGTATGGTCGTTTGTCTTAGTGGCAATTGCTTCAATCCACTTTGAAACATAATCAACTGCCACTAAGATGTAAAGATTACCGTTCGAATTAGGAAAAGGACCCATAAAATAAATCCCCCAAACATAAAAAATATCAACAACCAAAATTGGTTGCATCGGCATTTCGTCCCTTTTTGAAATCCTACCCATCTTTTGACAATTAGGACAATGTTTAACAAACTTAAATGCGTCTCTAAATAAGGTAGGCCAATAAAGGCCAAATTCAAGAACTTTATGGCCTGTCTTTTGGCCGCTAAAGTGACCGCCACATGCAGATGAGTGAGCATGCTGTAGCACATCCAAAAACTCCGTCTCGGGCACACATCTTCGAATGATCTGATCAACACCAATCCCGAACAAATCTGGCTCATCCCAGATATAATTCTTCACCTATGTCAGGAACTGCGGCTTCCTATGCTTATTCCATGCATCCGGTATTGTACCTGAAACAAAGTAAATTGCAAAATTAGCGTACCAAGGTCCGGAACTAGCAGCCATTAAGAACTCATTAGGAAAGTGCTCATTGATCTCAGATGTGACATCCTCTACTCGAGCCAGTAGTCGTGACAGATGGTCAGCAACCACATTCTCACACCCTTTCTTGTCTCTGATCTCGAGATCAAACTCCTGCAATAATAGGACTGATGTGTGCAAAATGCAACATATAAATTACATCAAATAAGGCATAAAACTAACCCTTTTTAGTACTAATGTTGGGAAAAGTGTGCTTTTGTCTTCCTTTTGTATTTTCAAGGTTAAAAGAGCTTAAATGAACAAAAGAAGCAAAAATGCAGCCAAATCTAGAAAAAAATACAAGAAAAGGAATAAACGTGGCATGCCCGACCCCACGACAGCATCCTCTAAATAAAAAACAAGAGAACATAAGGCTAAACATGCCCCCGTGCTCACTGAGCACGGGGGCATGCCCAAGTGTCTGCAGAAAAGACAAAGTTGTAGAAGCTTTTATCACTAACCACGGGGGAGTGCCCAGTGGACACGGGGCCGTGGTCAACTCTAAGATTCGCAGAATCTAGGAAAATCTTGATAGTACAGATACGCTTCTGCACACGGGGTCGTGCCCAGGGGACACAGGGGCGTGGTCAACTAATGCAGACAAACTGCAATTAATGAAGAAAGAGAAGATGGGTGGACACAGGGCCGTGTCCGGGCTTCTATGCAGGCTATAAATAGGGGTGCTTGGCTCATTTGCAAATCATCCCTTGGCAAACCACCTCTCTCACACTTCACCCACCCACCACCACCATCACAACCCATCATCCACCACCATCATCCATCATCCATCATAGAGTGTGTGAGTAGTCTCAGGATCCAAGATTGATCGTAAGAGTTCTTGACAATCAAAGGCCATGTTTGCCTAAGTCTCTTACATCACTTGGTGAAGACAAGTGTTTAGTGTAATACTTTTTATTTTTAATCTTTTCTCACTTTTTATTTGGTTATGTATTAGTGACTTTAATAACTAGTTTCTTATGTTGAAGGTGAGTCTTCCTTATCGTTTGTTCGTGGTGTCTTGGCATTATTTTACTGTCTATATAAAATAAAAGATTTTCACCATTCATATCTCCACGGTCTATATGGAGGTATGTTGGCTACCTGGTCGGGGGTTAAGGGAACGGTTTGCTAAGAGTCTTGCCTTGTATAGTGTATAGATCCTGCAAGGACCTGGGTCAACTTTAGTAGGACCTCCTTCAATACCCACTGTTATTGGATGGCGGGGGTCCGAACTCCTTCATCCCCTCATATGTATCCCTGCTGACTCAGACTACTTAGCCGAGGGTAACGTCACCTCCAGAAGAGGGGCCTACCACAATATGCATTAATAACTTAATTAATTATCTTTCAATAATCCAACCATTTAGGATTGTATCCTTGCTGACTCAAACTACTGGGTTGAGGGTAACGTCACCTTCAGAAGAGGGGCCTACTACAATAACTAAGATAATCTCTAAAAAAGTGCAAAAGTGCGGAAATAATCAAAGGTTACACTAAACACGAGTCGGATCCAAGTGATTCATCTTGTCTATCTGTATTTTATTTTATTTTTCAGCATTTTAGTTAGTTTTATTTTTCTTGTTTAAAAACCTTTTTCTAAACTTTTGATTAGACGTTGAGGATAAACCGGTACTAAAAGCTCTTGTGTCCTTGGACGACCTCGGTATCTTACCAACACTATACTACGCTCACGATGGGTGCACTTGCCCATATGTGTGTTTAGTGTTAGTAAATATCGTGCTTTATAAATTTAAAACTTGGATAAAAAGTGTTAAAGGGCTTAAAATATACGTTAAAAATCTAACGACACTTCACACGCATCAAGTTTTTGGCGCCGTTTCCAGGGACACAAGGATTTTAAGAAAGCTTAAAATCGACTGCCTAATCAGTTTTTCTAAACCTTTTTAAAATGCGCGCATTTTTTTCTGCATTTTAGTTAGATTTTGCATTTACAGTAGCCTGAACACGGGGCCGTGCTCACTGAACACGCCCCTTGCTCAACGAAATCAGTAACTTAATTAAAACGCCCAGATACAGAATCTGAACACGGGTCGTGCTCGCTAAACACGGGGCCGTGTCCAGCCTCTGTTTCCGTTTTTTATTTTTGTTTTCTAGTCTCGAGACTTTGTTGTGGTCCGCTGAGTGATTCTCATGGATCAATACTGAGGAGGTTACAACTACACCTATGAGGAGGATGATTATAGGGAAGACTATTGCATCATTTGTGGTGACCCGCACTCGGTTCAATATTGTGACTTATTTCAACCATCCATTTCATACACCTACTATGAGGAGCCCAGGTACGAGCCATCAACTTCATACACATCTTATGAAGACCCAATGTATGAACCTCCTACCTCATACTCATATTTTGAAGAACCAATGTATGAGCCTTCATACTCATACTTTGAGGAACCACAATATGAGCCACCACCTTCATATGCTTATTACGAGGAACCATGGCGTGAACAACCCACCTCGTATGAGTATTATGAAGAACAAAGTTACGACCCTTATCCATCATATACTTACAATGAAGGACAATGGTGTGAACCATCTACTTCCTATGAGTATTATGAGGAACAAAGGATCGAACAACCGGATTCAAGCTTTGAGGATCCCGATCCTTACTCTATCACCGACATAGCCGATAGGATAATAGAAAAAAATAAAACTATCGAACGTTGCATATTGGAATCTCGCGCAAGGGAAGAGGAGTCCCGCGAAGAGAATAATTAAATAAAAAAGAGATAGTTGAAAATATAAAAATAAAAGAACAAATAAGTGAAAAACCGACACATGAGTTAAACAACGAAAAAGGTGAGTCCGACAACGTTAAAATTCAAGAAGAGTCTAATTTTGAAAAAAATTAATCTCGTGTCATCTTCTTTTGAAAATCATTTTTTGATTCCTACTCATGCTAAGTTTTTAAAAGAGTTAAACACTAACACGAAAATTGACGAAACGATAAGCGATAAGTTAACTAATGATCAAACTTCGCTAATAAATGAAGATCCATTTGAAATTAACATCACACTAGTTCCATGTTTTTTTTTTTCAAAATTCATTTATTAGTAATATCACAATTGATAAAGATCTTTGTGTTAACATAATGCCAAACTACATTTTTGAAAAATTAAGTATTGGTGACTTTTTTCCACTTCAAATACCCATTTTTCTACCCAATCGGAAAGTAAAAAAAATCAATCGGTGTAGTTGAGGATGTCTTGGTTCAAACAAATCAAATGGTAATCCCAAACGACTTTGTCATCCTTGATGACGCTCCTTTAGTGTTGGGATGACCTTTTGTAAAAACCCACGAAGCTTTGAAAAACCGGAAGCACAACAATCTATCTATTCAATTAGGGGCATTTAAAAACAGTGTCGATCTTGAGCGTTCAATGAAATATCCATTCGGCAATAATGACCCACTAATTGAAGATGAAGATGAACCACCCAATACAAGAGAAGAAACTGACCACTTTGTTGAAGAAGAGGTCGCCATAGAACAAACTTTTGTAGTTCTTGATCGAAATGAGCATCCAAATAAGGAGTCTCCTAAAGACCCTCCTCTTGAGCTCAAAGAACTTCCAAAAGGTTTGGAATATGCTTTTCTCGACAAAGATGGTAAATCACCTGTAATTATTTCGTCTAAATTATCTAGCTTAGAAAAAGAAAAAGTAATTACACTTTTGAAAAAAAACACAAAAATGCGATCGCTTGGAAGCTAGTAGATATTAAAGGAATAAGTCCTTCCATGTGCACACACAAAATTTTAATGAATGATGACTACAAATCGGTAATACAACCACAACGTAGAGTAAATCCAAATGTCCAAGAAGTAGTTAAAAACGAAGTCATCAAATTGCTTGACGCCGGATTTATTTACCCTATCTAAGATAGTCCGTGGGTAAGTCCCGTCCGAGTAGTTCCAAAGAAAGGAGGTATGACGGTAGTAACTAATGAAAAGAATGAATTAATACCAACGAGAACCGTCACAGGATGGAGGGTATGTATAGATTATAGGAGATTAAATGAAGCAACAAGGAAAGATCACTTTCCCTTGCCCTTCATTGATCAAATGTTAGAAAGATTATCCGATCATAAATTTTACTGTTTCTTGGATGGTTTTTCAGGTTACTTTCAAATCCCGATAGCACCCGAAGACCAAGAAAAGATAACTTTCACTTATCCCTATGGAACTTTTGCTTATCGACGCATGCCCTTTGGTCTATATAATGCCCCCACAACCTTTCAACGTTGCATGGTGGCCATCTTCCATGATATGATAGAAAAGACAATGGAAGTCTTCATGGACGACTTTTCTATCTTTGGAGATTCATACGACCAATTCCGCGATAACCTTGAGCGAATGCTATCCCGATGTGAGGAAACTAACCTCGCCCTTAACTGGGAAAAATGCCATTTCATGGTAACGAAGGGAATAGTACTCGGTCATAAGATCTCGAGCGAAGGAATGGAGGTTAATCGAGCCAAAATAGACACTATTTCTCGATTACCGCCCCCATCCTCCGTTAGAGCTATCAGAAGTTTCTTAGGACATGCCGGATTCTATAGGCGGTTTATCAAAGACTTTTCTAAAATCTCAAGACCTCTAACAAAATTACTTGAAAAATATGCCCCTTTCATCTTTGACAAGGATTGCAATCAAGCATTTCTACCACTCAAGGAAATGCTAGTCAATGCACCTATCATGATAGCGCCTGATTGGAAATTACCTTTCGAAATCATGTGTGATGCAAGTGAATTTGCAGTTGGAGCAGTCTTGGGACAAAGAAAAGAAAAGCATTTTCACCCAACTTATTATGCTAGTAAAACACTTAACGATGCACAAGAAAATTACACAACAACTGAAAAGAGTTACTAGCTGTGGTATTTGCTTTTGATAAATTTCATTCTTACCTTGTTTTTTCTAAAACAATAGTCTATACAGATTATGTAGCCATTCGATATCTCTTCAAGAAACAGGATACTAAACCGCGTTTGATTCGGTGGATTCTACTCCTCCAAGAATTTGATATTGGAATCAAAGACAAAAGAGGAGCGGAAAACACCGCAACAGATCATCTTTCGCGCCTAGAAGACCCAGCTTTGGAGGCAACCAGGGATGAACAAATCAATGAAAAATTTCCAACGGAGTCCTTGGAAATGGTGGAATACAAAGAAGAACCATGGTACGCCGACTATGCTAACTACTTAGCTAGCGGTATAGTCGCCAAAGGATGGCCACATCATCAAAGAAAAAAAAATTTTGCCGATGTGAAGCATTATTTTTTAGAAGATCCTTATCCTTTCAAAATGTGTGCTGATCAACTCATCCGACAATGCGTATATGGCAGCGAAGCAAGAAGAATTCTCCGCCATTGTCATGAAGGTCCATACGGAGGACATCATGGTGCCACTAATACCGCACGAAAGGTATTCTATTCAGGATTTTCTTGGCCAACCATTTACAAAGACGCCCAAAGTCTTGTCAAGACATGTGACGCTTGCCAAAGAACAGGTAATATTTCTTCCAAAAAAAATAAATGCCACAAAATGGCATTATTGTTTGTGAAATTTTTGATGTGTGGGGACTCGATTTTATGGGACCTTTCCCACCGTCAAAGGGAAACAAATATATACTTGTGGCGGTAGATTACTTGTCTAAATGGTCCGAGGCCGAGGCACTTCCAACCAATGATGGAAGAGTCGTGGTAAGATTTCTGAAAAGATTATTCTCTCGTTTTGGAACGCCAAAAGCTTTAATAAATGATAGAGGTACCCATTTTTGTAACCATCAACTTGAAAAAAATTTAACAAGGTATGGGGTCTATCACCGGGTTTCAACGGCATATCACCCTCAAACAAACGGAGAAGCCGAAGTGACTAATAGAGGTTTAAAATGAATACTCGAAAAAACCGTAGGGTTAAATAAAAAAAGAATAGGCCGATAAATTAGATGATGCTTTATGGGCTTTTCGAACTGCTTATAAAACTACAATAAGTACCACCCCATATAAGCTCGTCTATGGAAAAAGATGTCATTTGCCAGTAGAAATTGCACACAAGGCCTATTGGGCAATTAAAAATGTAAACTTAGATTTGGAATTTGCTGGTAAAAACCGATTTTGTCAATTAAATGAATTAGACGAACTAAGGAATTATGCATACTCTAACTCCGAAATTTATAAGGAAAAAATGAAGAACTTGCATGATAAACACATTAAACCTAATGAATTTCAAGTAGGAGATCGAGTTCTATTGTTTAATTCACGACTTCGGCTATTTCCTGGTAAACTAAAGTCTAGGTGGTCATGACCTTTTTCCATCACCCATATTTTCCCACACGGTGCAGTAGAAATTAAATCTCGAAATGGAAATCCATTCAAAGTCAATGGCCAATGGCTGAAGCTCTATCAAGGATTCATTGAGGAGAGGAGGAAGAAATCTCGTTTCAAACGATCGAAGAATGAAAGCATCAACATCATACCTGGTAAGTTACGAACAAGCAGGTTGACATCTAAATCGATAAGTCTTCTAACCAAGTTTTTGGGAAACAGGGCACTCACACGAGCACTAAAAAAATTTTAAATTGCCCGCCCACGGGGCCGTGTCCGCGCAACTGTCGGGATAAAACCCCTTTTCCAAACAGTTTCTTCATTTCCACACGCCCCATTTTCCCGAAAACTCTCTGGTTCAGGCGATTTTTCTGCAAGATTCCGACGTCTCCTCTACTTCTAACAACATCAAGGTATGATTCTATCATCTTTAGTAGTTAGATTAAGCATTTGCATGTAGTTAAAACACCAAAAATTTGGGGAAAAATATAGGGTTCTTGAACTTCATCCGGATTGAACCTAATATTTTTGCTTAGATCTGTTAGCATTAGTATAGATACGTAAATCAACTTGTATTGTTCATAGATTTGCCCGATTTCTCACAAAAAACCCAAACCCTCGTTTTTGAACCGAAAAAGATAAAATTGAAGGGGTAAACGGTTTGTTTTGGGAAAAACGGCACTTGGAGTTTCATTTTCGGGGAAAACCGCCCCTACTGGACCAAAAATTTTCAAGTTTTCGGGACCGGGTCGAAAAATGGGATTTTTAGGAAACAGACGTCTCGACACGGGGTCATGCTCGCTGAGCACGGGGGCGTGTCAAGCCAGTTTCAGGTCAACATGGGGCGTGTCCGCTGAACACGAGGTCGTGTTCAGCCGATTGTTTTCAGTTTTCTCCGAAAATTTCACTGTTTCATGCTAATTGTTTGGTGTTTCCTTTCAGATGTCCAAGAAATTCACACGGTTCAATGCAAATGAGTTGGATGCTAAGGCAAGATTCGACATGCTTCGAACCAGGCCGAAGGAATACCCATGAACAGTATGCATGGATCTTCTAGGAGCAGTGAACCAGCTTGACCGATTTAACAACCTAGTCACCGGCCCACTTAGAGCAGCCCTGTGCACTCGACTTCCTTCAGTCCATGAATATAATCTTGAATTCTACAGCACACTAGCTTTCAAAACGAGATCCGATCCATTCGATAATTATGGAGTCGAATTCCGATGTGGAGGGACTAAGTACTCGATCTCGATAGCACAGTTTGGGTCGATAGTTGGGTTGTATGCGGAGGAAGAAGCGGGGGATGAAGAAAACACCGGTGGTCTCCGCGAGATCAAGGAAAGTGACCGCCAAGCTGCATGGGCACAAATAGGAGAAAGCATCTACAATCCCAGCCGCACTAAGAGCACTCAATTGAGGGACCCTCTTTACCGCTACATCCATAGGGTCCTCACTTACTCTCTTAGCCAAAGGCATGATAGCAGTGGCGTTGTAAGGTTGCAAGATCTGGTGGTCCTTCATTGCATTCATACCCGCACCAACCTTGATGTTCCGTACCTCCTACTCCGAAACATGCACCTGAACCAACTGGCTACTCCACCGACTCCCATCTTCTTTGGGGGATGGATCTACCGTCTCTTCAAGCATTTCGTGAACATGCCCCGGTCTTTCGAAAAGAGCCCATGGTCGGGAAGGGTGGACATGGTCATTTGCCGCTCAATGAACCTGATTTATGAAGAAGAAGATGGGACGGTCAGCTTCCAAAGAGTCCAGGGGCATGCATGGAACCCGCAAGAGGTACTCGTCTTACATGCTCCACACTTCCAACCTCCTCCTCAATACCAATACCAGCCCCAGGGTGATCCGGGTCAATCCTCCTCTCAAGGAGGCGGTTTCCTAACTTCCAAAGTTTACATGATTTATCACAGGAAAACCTCATGTGCACCAAGAACACCTACAATATGGACAACAACACGTACACCCAGGTCGGAGCAATAGAGAGAAACATATCCGACATACAGGATGACATTGGGAACATCCGAGAGTACATGGCAGGGCACGGAGGAGACGATGATGATGAAGACGAGGACATGGATTAGGCGGGAGGAGTGGAGGTAGCGGCTCATGGTTGGAGGTCCACAAGTTAATCCCTTATTTCATGAACAATTTCCGGCCTACGTGCCGTGTATTGAACAATTTACTTTCCTCTAACAAATTTTACTTTTCTGCATTTTCGTTATTTTAACTTTGTGGTATGGATGTTTGAACAATGGTAATTTAGGATGCTTGGTATGGTTTGGTGTAGTGTTTATTGACAAAACAGGTACATGTGAGGCTTAGAGTACTAAAACATTAGTGCTACTAAAGCCGGGACAGCAAAACCGAAGCTAGAAACCGGTTTTGCACTTTTGCAGATTGTCTACACGGGGTCGTGTCCGGCCGACACGCCCCCTTGCCCATTGCCCCAGACCTGCTGTTTGTTAAAATTCTACAGATTTTTGCCAGACACGGGGTCGTGCCCAGCCAACACACCCCCGTGTCCACCTTCTGTAAGTTCTCGTTACTGGCACTCTGACCACGGGGCCGTGTTCATCCAACACGGGGTCATGTCCAGATGCCCAGTAACGTAAAATTTTGCTTTTTCACACCTTTTTACACATTCAGTCAACCTAAAAACTTATTTTTGGGACACATTGAGGACAATGTGTAATTTAAGTGTGGGGGGGATGCTAAAACCTTGAATTTTGCAAGTCCTAATTACAAGCCTTACACAAAACTCTGTTGGAACCGCTAAACACCCCAAAAAAAAATTCAAAAATATTCATTTTTTTTACTTGTCTTGGTTTAAATTGGGAATTACAAGTTCTAAAAAGGTGATATCAACATAAGAAAATTATGAAACGGCTTGACAAATCTAGTTAAAATTTGATTATATATACTTGATCACATAAAAACTCATTCCCACAAAAAGTGAGTTTTGAGCCTTTATTGAGCATACAAATACACATCTTTAAACTAAATGCTTATTTTTCGTTTCTTGTGTGAATAGCTGCTTGGTTCTTACGACTCTATAACTTGCCACAATGATACATTCCCAGTCCTTACCAACTTAAACCCAAGTAAGTAAATGATGGAGGCATTAGGACTAGCCCTTTTTATTTCTACACCATTATTTTTTCCTTTTTTTTACCACCTACCCAAAATCCCCCTAGTTAACCCCTTTGAGCCTAAACCTTTTCATTTCTTAACCTAAAACCAACACCCTTTTACCCACTAAAACCCTTTTTCATTTTAAACCCTTTATTTTAGTAACAAAGCTCGGTTTCTCTTATGACTTTCTTATAAAAAAAATGATGATGAAGCCAAAAGAAATAAACAAACAAGTTTATCAAAAAAAGAACTTTGTTTGAAGAATTGCTTCATCAAAATAAAAACTCTTAAGAAAACCGATGTTTTTTACGCCTTTCGCCCTTTTACTAACCACTAACCAAACCACATACCTTTAACCCAAGCCTAACCCTTCCCCAAAAGTCCTCTTGATATTTACAAAGGTTTATAGTTAAAAAGGAGGAGGATTGATTGCTTGGCAAGCATATGGTAGAACTAAGTTCCATGCAGCTCTCGAGTGTTTCACAAAAATACATCTACGGCCGAGTGTTGAGTGATCCCCCGTGAGGTATGTGAACTTGTATATAAATGAAATTTTAAAAAAGGCATGTTATGCCCTAATAAGTAATTTATCTTATGTAAAGTTACAAATAAATCATGACGAATAGGACTGTAAATAAAATAAAAATAAAACCTAATAAAGAATCTTGGAAATCCCGACACTCTATGACAAGCCCAAAACCTTCTCTTCTACCCATTCCATTTGGGAGTTTAAGCCACATTATAAAGAGTTTTGCTTGAGGACAAGCAAAGATTCAAGTGTGGGGGTATTTGATGTGTGCAAAATGCAACATATAAATTACATCAAATAAGGCATAAAACTAACCCTTTTTTAGTACTAATGTTGGAAAAAGTGTGCTTTTGTCTTCCTTTTGTATTTTCAGGGTTAAAAGAGCTTAAATGAACAAAAGAAGCAAAAATGCAGCCAAATCTAGCATAAATACAAGAAAAGGAATACATGTGGCATGCCCGACCCCTCGACAACATCCTCTAACGCAAAAACAAGAGAACAGAAGGCTGAACACGTCCCGTGCTCACTGAGCACGGGGGCGTGCCCAAGTGTCTGCAGAAAAGACAGTTGTAGAAGCTTCTATCACCCACCACGGGGCGTGCCCAGCGGACACGGGGCTGTGGTCAACTCTAAGATTCGCAGAATCTAGGAAAATCTTAATAGTACAGATACACTTCTGCACGCGGGGTCGTGCCCAGCGGACACGGGGGCGTGGTCAACTAATGCAGACAAACTGCAATTAATGAAGAAAGAGAAGATGGGTGGACACGGGGCCGTGTCCGAGCTTCTATGCAGGCTATAAATAGGGGTGCTTGGCTCATTTGCAAACCATCCCTTTGCAAACCACCTCTCTCACACTTCACCCACCCACCACCACCATCACAGCCCATCATCCACCACCATCATCCATCATCCATCATAGAGTGTGTGAGTAGTCTCGGGATCCAAGATTGATCGTAAGAGTTCTTGACAATCAAAGGCCATGTTTGCCTAAGTCTCTTACATCACTTGGTGAAGACAAGTGTTTAGTGTAATACTTTTTATTTTTAATCTTTTCGCACATTTTCTTTGATTATGTATTAATGACTTTAATAACTAGTTTCTTATGTTGAAGGTGAGTCTTCCTTATCGTTTGTCTGTGGTGTCTTGGCATTATTTTACTGTCTATATAAAATAAAAGATTTTCACGATTCATATCTCCACAGTCTATATGGAGGTATGTTGGCTACCTGGTCGGGGGTTAAGGGAAAGGTTTGGTAAGAGTCTTGCCTTGTTCAGTGTATAGATCCTGCAAGGACCTGGGTCAACTTTAGTAGGACCTCCTTCAATACCCACTGGTATTGGATGGCGGGGGTCCAAAATCCTTGATCCCCTCATATGTAAACTACTATTAAAACTTTAACCCGGCTACTTAGGACTGTATCCCTGCTGACTCAGACTACTTAGCCGAGGGTAACGTCACCTCCAGAAGAGGGGCCTACCACAATATGCATTAATAACTTAATTAATTATCTTTCAATAATCTAACCCTTTAGGATTGTATCCTTGCTGACTCAAACTACTGGGTTGAGCGTAACGTCACCTTCAGAAGAGGGCCTACTACAATAACTAAGATAATCTCTTAAAAAGTGCAAAAGTGCGGAAATAATCAAAGGTTACACTAAACACGAGTCGGATCCAAGTGATTCATCTTGTCTATCTGTATTTTATTTTATTTTTCAGCATTTTTGTTAGTTTTATTTTTCTTGTTTAAAAACCTTTTTCTAAACTTTTGATTTGATTAGACGTTGAGGATAAACCAGTACTAAAAGCTCTTGTGTCCTTGGACGACCTCGGTATCTTACCAACACTATACTACCCTCACGATGGGTGCACTTGCGCATATGTGTGTTTAGTGTTAGTAAATATCGTGTTTTATAAATTTAAAACTTGGCTAAAAAGTGTTAAAGGGCTTAAAATATACATTAAAAATCTAACACCACTTCACACGCATTAGGACCCACCGAATCAGCCTCGATTTGGCATCCTTCTTCTCCATTAAGTACCTGACTGCACTATGATCAGAGTAAACGATTACCTTACTTCCACAAATATAAGACCGGAATTTGTCTAATGCATAAACAACGGCAAGCAACTCTTTCTTCGTTGTGGTATAATCCAATTGAGCATCGGAGAGAGTTTTGCTTGCCTAGTAGATAACGACCGGTTTCTTATCTACTCTTTGCCCAAGTACAGCCCCAATAGAAAACTCGCTTGCATCACACATTATTTCAAAAGGTTTTATCCAGTCTGGTAATTGCAAGATTGGGGCTTGTACCAATTGTTCCTTCAGCACATTAAAAGCATTTAAACATTTATCGTCAAACTCAAATGGAACATCTTTTAACAATAGGTTACATAAAGGTTTCGTTATGACACTAAAGCCCTTAATAAACCTACGGTAAAACCCAGCGTGTCCTAAAAAGGAACGGACGCCCTTCACATTAGTAGGGGAGGTATAGTAGAAATGACTCTCACTTTGGCCCTATCAACCTCAATCCCCTTACTCGACACAACATGTCCTAACACTATACCTTCTTGAACCATAAAATGGCTCTTTTCCCAACTGAGCTCTCGATTCATTTGGACACATCGTTCTAATACCCTAGATAGTTCATTTAAACATGTATCAAATGATGACCCAAAGACTGAAAAGTCATCCATAAAAATATCTAGGGCATCCCCAACCATATCCGAAATGATACTCATCATGCACCTTTGAAAGGTGGCCGGAGCATTAAACAGCCCAAATGGCATTCGCCTAAATGCGAAGGTGCCATAGGGGCAGGTGAATGTGGTCTTTTCTTGGTCATCAGGGTGGATAGCAATCTGATTATACCCCGAATAACCATCAAGAAAGCAGTAAAACTTCTGACCTGACAATTTTTCTACAATCTGGTCAATGAAGGGCAAAGGAAAGTGATCCTTTGACGTGGCAGCATTTAGTTTCCAGTAGTCAATACATACCCGCCACCCGGTCACCGGCCAAGTGGCTATTTGCTCGCCATTGTCACCCTTGACGATCTGAATTCCTGATTTCTTCGGCACCGTTTGGGTTGGACTCACCCATGCACTGTCTGAAATGGGATATATGATCCCATGGTCCAACCACTTGATTACCTCTTTCTTTACCACCTCTAGCATGTTTGGGTTAAGTCTCCTCTGGGTATCCTGTGCAGGCTTTGCATCTGCATCAGTAATAATTTTATGCATACAAATAGAGGGGCTTATAACTTTTAAATCGGCGAGAGTCCACCTGATCGCTGCTCGATGGGTCTTCAGCACCTTCTGTAGTGCTTCCTCCTACTCCTTCTCCAAATTAGCTGCAATAATAACCAGGAGAGTTTGATCCTCTCCTAAAAACGTATACTTCAAATGTGCGGGCAGCTCCTTCAGTTCTACCTTCGGTGGGCTGATTAAGGACGGTTTCAAACCAGATGAGATCTCAGCAGGAAGGCTCCCCACATGATGGGACCTTGGAGGCCTTCTCTCTTTCACCGCTTGTGCTTCCAATTTCTGAATTTCTTCTTCCAGATCACACATATGATTTTCTTCTATCCTGTCACAAAGCAAACAAAACTCGGGCAGCTCATCTTCTACATGAGGATGATATCCATCTATGATATCTGCCATGAAACATTCATCACTAGGAAACATGTCAGAAACGTTAGAAAACACATTTAATCGGACCTTTCTATTGCCAAATGTCATGTCAACAGTACCGGTGCGACAATCGATCTGAGCATGTGCAGTGGCTAAGAAAGGTCGGCCCAAGATAACGTTTGGTTGATTGACTTGATCAGAAGAAACATAGTCAAGCACCAAGAAGTCAACGGGAAAATAGAATTCTTCCACCTTGACTATCACGTCGCGAACTATCCCTTGAGGAAGCTTAGGAGTCAAATCTGCCAACACAATAGTTGTGTCAGCACGACGCAGTGGACCAAAATCGTATTGGTCGTACAGGCTTCCCGGAAGGATACTCACGCTAGCTCCGAGGTCCAACAACACCCGACTCATTTTAAAATCACCCACTTGAATTGAAATTAAAGGCGTCATGGGATCTCGTAGCTTAGGTAGAAGGACTCCATTCAAAACAGCACTCACTCTATCTGTTAGATCAACTTTTTAGGGACTTTGTGTTGCCGTTTTTGAGTGCACAAATCCATAAGGTACTTAGCATAGGCCGGAACCTGTTTAATGGCGTCAATTAAGGGTAAATTGATTTTCACTTGTTTAAATACCTCCCAGATTTCCTCTGGTTGAGGTCCCCTTTTATTGATTATCTTTGTATTACCCAGATCCTTCAAAGCTTCGGGAAAGGGAGGTAAGACCGACTCCCCTTCCTTAGCCTTGATTGGCCCAGTCGTTGCAACACGAGTATTTTTACCATCAATTTTAACAATGTTAGGTTCCAATTCATCATCACTCTCACCCTCCTCACCTAAATCCTCCACCACACCATTAACAAGTTGTGATGGAGTGTCAACCTTTTTTATAACTTTTGCCACTACGTAAAGTACTTACCTGGACGACTGAGCTGCCTTTCTTTTGATGAGCGGGGTTTGTTGTTATATCACTCGGTAACTTCCCGCTACTCTGCTTCAGCTCCTTCATTTTGGTTGCAAGTTGGCCCATCTGTGTCATCAATGCTTGTATGGCCATGTCTCGCACCTCTTCCTTCTGCGCCCTCACCTCATACATTTGAATACGCTTTTGCAAATCTAGTTGAATCGCCTTCAACATCTCCACCACATCACTACCCCCAGAAGTGTTAGATGGCCCAGTTGGTCCTCTTTGATTATTTTGGTAGCCACCTTGAAAATTACCTTGGAATTGGTTCTGATTAAAGTTCCTTTAAGTACCAGATTGATTATTGCCTTGAAATCCAAGAATGAGCTGATTATTTGCATTCCTATAGCTCAAATTCGGATGATTTCTAAGACCTGGGTGATATGTGTTGGACTGCATGTTGAAGTTTCTTCCACCGCCCCCACCTTGCGCGAAATTCACATCCTCACCTTCACCATGAATAACCGGGCATTGATCCGCAATATGCCCTATATCCCCCACAATGTCCACACATCGGGAACTGTCCACTAGCATCAGGTGGGTTCTCTACCGCTCTTACCACCGAATGTCGTGCACTTCTAGAAGATTGAGCTTTCCGTTTTGACGTCCTCGCAGTTCTTTTTAAAAATTCCTGATCGTCCTCTTCGTAATTTGTCCCAAAAGTACCATTAGATGTTGAACTCACATCTCGTGCATCCTCATCTATTAGGCCTTCGTGAAATGCATTGAGAAGCTCCCAAAGTTGAATACCATGATGTGGACAATTCTTGAGCATCATGTTAAAGCGATTGAATGCTTCGTGAAATAACTCACCGGGTTGTTGTTGGAAACCCCGAATATCCTTTCTGGCATTATTAGTACACAGCGGAGTATATAATTCATTTAAAAATAGCCGCTGCATCTCGTTCCACGTAAAAATCGAGGCCGATGCTAACGAATGGAACCTTTGCTGAGCTTTGTCTTCAAGGGTGAACCGGAAGAGTACCAATTTCACATCTTCTGTTGAAAAACCTTGGCCACCGATTGTGTTACAACATGCATCATAGGCAGCAATGTGCAAGTAGGGCTCTTCATGTGCTTGACCATGGTACTTAGGCAAGCTAGATATAGACTGAGCACGAACTTCAAACGACCGCCCTCCTTGTAATTGAGGGATCACAACCGGTGATGGGTTGTTAGCTATGGTGGACTTGAAGTGGCTCTCAATACCGCGAACTGGACCATAATTATTTCTTCGTGGAATACCTTCCGGAATAGGCTGCTGATTGATCGGGTCTGGTTGATGATACTGCTACTGTGGCCTCGGTATCGGTTGCACCTGCGATTGCACATGTTGTTGATATCCCAAATTCTCTTGGTTAACTCTTCTGAATACACCCACTCTGGCTGTTTGCCTTTCGTAAATACCCGCATTAACCACTTGTCTCTCGTTCTGACCCACATAATTATCATATTCTTCATAGCCATCCTCGAATTCCCCTGAATTATTCCCTTGATCATAGATGTTCGATCTGTAAAGGTATGGCAGTGGTTGACTTTGCTGTGAATTAACCGGTCGGGCAGCTTGCTGAATTGATGTTGCATTTGGTGCTTGAGTCTGACTTGGTGATGCAGTGTCATCTGGGATGACTCTAACATAAGGAGACGACTGCTGTAAATTGGCAGTCTGGGTTGTAGTTGGGTATTGAAGAGAAGTTGTTTGGGTGGAAGCATGTTGAATGTTATCAAAGTTTGGGAAAAATGTTGAAAATGGTGGAACTGGTGTAGTGGATGTAGGTTGTGTAGACTGTGGTGGTTATGGTGGATTTGGTAGATTAGTGTTTGGTGAAGGTTGGTTCGGTGTTGGTGAGAAATGTAGCGGTTGTGAAGTTTCGGTTTGTTTTTCCATAGTTCCCGAGTTCTCCATTGTTCTGTTTTTCGGTGTCGGTGATTGTAAAATCTTATTCTCACGGTGTAATACTCGCTTTGTATGCTTCACTATTCTCTCGATCTCTGGGTCGAACTGTAGCGGTGATGACTTCCCGGAATACAGAGTATGATGCATACACGTCCAAGGTCACCTGCACAAACAAAAACAAGAAAACCTCGCCTAAATCCGAACAAAACAAGGTAAAACTATTTTTGATTTTTTTTATTTTTACTAAAAACTAGAACTTAACACTAAACACTTTGCGCACGCCTCCCCGGCAACGGCTCCATTTTGATGCCTGTCGTTAAGGACATGCAAAAACCTATTTAAACTATTAGTATAGAATAAGCAGGGTATCGAACCAAGGGAGGATTGTGGAAAGTGTATGATGCCAAATGTTAATTAACTACTACTGAATTGAAAATTTTGTTTGATTGATTATGAAAAATATCTAAATTAACGAACAAAAAATTGAGGTTTGAATCAATAAGAGAGAAAATATCTAAATCCAGATTATCTAAATCCAGATTTCAGGTTTTCCAGTTAGCCTCAACTATGTGTTTAATCATGACACCTACATAGACATAAGTGTTAAACTTGATTAACTAGTTGTGATAACCAACGACTAAGTACTCCGGTCAATACATAACGGGAGGTTATCAAATGATTATCAATTACAATTACCAACCCTAATCCCATGACAAATATATCCCAATTACTAGAACTCTCGGGAATTGAATGTTTAGAAATCAAGGTTTCAATAAAATGAAATTCTTTACAACCAATAAATCAAATCAAAGGTGAAAAGCATCGAATGCTTAGATCACCAAGTCAAAACGATTATAGCAAACACATAGTATCTTCTAACTTACAAAAACCCTCCATCCGGAGGAAATCATAAAATTTTAGCCGCTCATCTCGCTCACAAAGTCAACAAAAGCTTGGATTGATGATGAATTCATGATCGTGGTTGATGATTCGGTAAGATAAATGATGGATTGGAGGTGATGAACTTGAGTTTTGGAGCTCTTGGATGCCTATGAGTCATCCTAGGTTATGAGATAATGATTACCAACAATAACAAACCCTAATATACCCTTTTTGCGCGTTTTTCAGTCAAAACAACCGTAAGCTACGTCAAGAAACCGTAGCTTACGGTTCTGGAACTCTGTTTCACATCTGCACCCAACCGTAACCTACGGTTGTGAACCGTAGGCTACGGTTCACAATCTCTGTTCACTTTTTTTTGCCAACATATACCATCCGTAAGCTACGGTTTATGAACCGTAGCCTACAGTCGCGACCCATCTCTTTTCTTCTCTTCACAAACAACTTCCACTAAATGACACAATGGCCCCTCGACTTTTGTATCTTCTTGTTTCTTGCATATATGGGCACAAAACAACTTCCAATTATATACCAAATGACCCCTGGACTTTGCTCTTCATTGATTCTTTCACTCGTAAACCTTTATATCAACCGAACAAGCTCCAAATTCCATTCTAGAGCTGCAATATCCAATCCAATGCTTCCACTTCCTCTTTAACCATTGTATGTGCACCGAATTACGTTCTTTACCTTCAAATCACCAATTTCTCGTAGTTATCTCATTCTAAGCAAGTTAACACATAAAACATAATATTTAAACACTCTAAGGCTCGGGTTTCACCCTCTCCATCACAGTTACTCAGTGATAGCTCGGGAGCTTGCAACAGGGAGTGTAGTGGTTGCTTGACCTAGGTTGGGCTTCTCAACAATAATTATGAACTTTTAAACTCTTGTTTGAATCATTTAGCTTATGCTTCCGCTGTTATATTTTAAATATTGTTTTGGAACTTTAAACTTTGGACTTTAGATACTAATAGTCAGTAGTCGTATTGGTAGTGATGAAAACTGTTTTATTATACTTATTGTTCAATATGATTGGTGGCATGATCCTGGCCAGTCACACGCCACGCGGTAGTACTCTGCATGTGGAAACTAAGGGTGTGACAACTATTATGAGTATAACCACCATTTTAATCAGTAAATAACAAAATGTGTTGTGTTAAAATATCAAGTCGTGATGATTTGGGATGGTTACGGTAAAGTTCGGTACAAGACTATGCATTAAAAACAGTAAAAATCGGCTTTTAAAGTGATTTTTTTGCAAAACTGTTTTAAATCAATTTATAAACTAATATTTTTATAATAAATATAAGTATTTTAACTTATATTAAGTATCTTTGGTGTTTGGTTAGTCATATGTGACTTCCGACGCCCGAAAACGTTACCGAAAACGTTAAAATACGCATATCTCGACGTACGCGAAAAATTGGATTATTCATGAGTGAAATTTATGTGTTATAAAGTGATATGTGAATATGAGTATGAATAATGTGATATGTTAAGTGGATACATGATGATATGAATTAATGCTATGTTTATGCGTTTGTGCGATAAAAACGGTAAACTATGTCAAAAGTCACGTTATGTGTGTAAATTGGGTTGAGCATGAAGATAATGCCTGGATTAACTTGATGAGTTATTTGGTGTTTAAGTGTTTAAGAATGTTAAAATGCGTGAAATGATCTAATACGTGAATTACGATATATGCCGAATATGTCCATACTTATGTAAATATATTACGAAGCGCTAATCGTAGATATATTGTATATAAGTGGACGCAATAATAGGTAAAACATTTAAAAGGTCACCAATAAAATCGTTCAAATCGTGAAAAATCTTAATATGTATATATATGAACACACACACACACACACACATATATATATATATAAGGTGGAGTTACTCTACAAAGTGTGTTTTCCTATAAAGCGTAGGAAGTGTTTTGGACCATTAGATGAGTGTTTTTAATGGTTGAGATCATCTTGGTGGCATTTTAGTAATATTTATGTTTTATATAAGAACTAATTTGATTGATGGAGGACAAAAAAAGTCATTTGATATGTTTTAAATAGAGCAAGTAACTATCATTCAATAAAACCACTCCTTAAATCTTGCAAAATTCCCTTCTTCTCCTTCTATACTAAAAAAAAACAAAATCTTCTAAAATCATGGATCACAAAGTTTCATATAATAATGTTACAATATAGTTTAAAACTTTTTTTAAGTGGCGATATGAACCCAGTGGATGATTCTTTGTTTTTTGAAATTTTTCCCAAGGGTATGCAAATATTTGTTTAATTTCAATTGGATTATTATTATTATTTTTATTGTTGACAGAATTCTATATCATTCCAATTTTTATGTACACATTTTTTGTTTTTATTTGAATGCGATTGTAAATAAAACTCGATGGTATTTCTTAATAATATATTATTTTTTATAATATTAAATCTCTAGGAACTGGCGATTTTATTTCAATAATATTTTGATTCGATTCTTTTGACTTGATGGTTGCTGATATAAATCTTTTGTAGTAATAACACATACTTCTTCTCTTGATCGGTAATCTTTTATTGGTGGTCTACATCGAATCATCAATAACAATACTAACAAGATAACGTCTTATAATGATTATATCATATTTTGGAATATATATATCATTATGGGGTAAAGATAATCAGAATGTGTTATAGATGTTTGGTGTTTTATATTGTGTATTACAGGCACTAGTGTGTTTTATGTATGATGAGTGTGTTTAATTGTGAAAATTGATATAACACAATTTGAAGAAACGAGAAACTGATAAAACACAATGTCAAGAAATAATGAATGTGTTTTATATTTCAAAATGTGTGATGGGTGTGTTTAATTGTGAAAACTGATATAACACAGTGCGAAGAAACGAAAAACTAATAAAACACAACATCAAGAAATAATTAATTTGTTTATGTTTGAAGGATACTATCTTTAATTGTGAAGATATAACACAATGTGAAGAACCAGAAACTATAAAACACAACTTTAAGGATGCTATTAATGCGGTGAACATAACTGAGTGTGAGTTTAAGAAATAAGAGTTTCCATACAAATCTCAATTAGTTATTAACAATGATCTCTTCCATAAATAACTTATTTAGTCAATTACAGTTATACCCTTTTATTAAAATACTAAAGATGACAAATGTCATCACCAAAACACTTCTTATACTTTTTAAAAAAAATTGACTTTGTAGCCAACTACCACCCTATATATATATATATATATATATATATATATATATATATATATATATATATATCATAATCGAAATAAAGACTTTTTGAGAAAATTCTCAAAGTTATGTGAAAAATTCTAAGTATTGGAGAAACTTAGTTGTTTGTAGAATAACTGGTTATGAAATCGTTCCTATTTAAATTATGATATGTAGATTCGATTTTTGGGATTGCGATAAAATAAATGCACCCAAAGGTGAGTATCACTAAGCCCCTCTTTTACTGTTTTATGTACTATTTTGGGGGAAAAAGACGTCTTTAAAAGAAAAAATATATGTTTTCATATAAAACATGCTCTTGAATAAATGTGTTTTGGTGTGTGTCACGAGAACCCATCTTTTAATGTTTTTATATACTGTTTTGGGGGAAGAACACCTCGTTAAAAAGGATAAGTATATGTTTTTATATAAAATATGCCTTTGAGTTATCTAAAAGTATATTTTCATGGAAAATATGATTTTTGAATGATATGATATGTTTTATGGAAAAACATGAATTTGGAAATGTGTATGATTTAAAACCGTTTTCGAGGAAAACAGGATTTGATTGAGATAAATATATTTCGGGAAGAAACGGGAAAAGATTACGGTGTTTTCGGTAAAACGATCGTGAGAAATTAATATTTTGAATTTCGGTTGGGACAATTTTACCGAGTCTCAAAAGTGTAAGCGGTGGTGAGGCTTACATTGCGTGGGGACAGCGGAAATTTGTACAACATAAGATATTAAATTGTTATCTAGTAGGTTATATATATTGATGTATTTGAGGAGGGCACGACAGATGCATACATGCTATTTTTAATCATTTCACGTGGAATTGTTGATAGATCTATCGGGGTGACAACCCCGTCGTGACCGGTAGCTATATATTTTCGTAGTATATAGCTCGTAACATCTTGATAGATCTATAGCGGCGAATTTCATTCTATAATTGTCTAGTATTGATTAGAACCTCAATCATAGTATATAGCTCGTAACATCTTGAAAACTTACGAAACTGAAAGAATGACAAATATTTATCATCAAAACCATGGGTATTTATTTTCATCGGAGACTTGTTAAATAAACAATTCCGGATGAATCACCCTCGGATATTTACGAAGGAAATAAAATTAAATTTCTTAAATATATATGGATGTTTTATCATTAAAAATCTATAATAAGAAAGTTTTTCCTTAAAAAAATTGTTATGATTTGAATATGTGAACTCACCCTCCATTGTGTTGACACTTGATTTTTATGTGTTCTTCAGGTACATGAGTTCGGCTTCGGGGATTTTGGTTTGTGTTGTCATGTCGTTGTGTGATGCGATTGTATTTAAATGATGTTTAGATGCTTTTAAACTACTTTTAGACCATGTGTAATATGACCCCTAAGGGTCAAACAACTATGACGTGGTTGTTATGAACGTGGAAACTTAAAACTATGTTTTAAAATAAACCAAATGTCCAACATAAATATTGCATCGACCACTAAGATGTTTATGGGTACCAACCTCCGTCACCGCCACCTTTGTATTTCCACTGCGACGTTTTTGGGGTGTGACACTTATGAGCAGGTCATGTGATGTGACAGCTGACACCGCTAATCGACCCCTAAGGTGTATGATGTAAGGGATTTTCTACGCTTGGGTTTGTTTTTGTCTTTTATTTTTAGAGTGAATTACATAGTTAGTCCCTGTGATTTGCCCAAAGTAACATACTTAGGTACTAACAGTTTAAAATCACATTCTAGGGTATTAACTTTTCATTTTGTAACGTTTGGAGGTATTAACGTTATTTGTAGGTTTAAAATCACATTCTATTAGTACCTAAGTATGTTATTTTGTGCAAACCACATGGACTAGCTATGTTAATACCCTAGAAGTTAATACCTCCAAACGTTAGAAAATGAAAAGTTAATACCCTAGAATGTGATTTTAAACTACTAGTACCTAAGTATGTTATTTTGTGCAAACCACAGGGACTACTATGTAATTAATTCTTATTTTTATTTATTCTTTATTTTTTGGTGGTTTGCACTTGTCAAGTCTGACCCCATGCACACCCTCATAGCATCGGACTGGGGGGACATATGGAGGAATGACCCAGCCCGGTCATTACGAGTTGGATAACCATAATTAAAAATATAATAATAACAAAGACACGGAAGATATCCCCATGCAAATATAAGAACGGAAGAATCTCCGAGAAAACAGGAGATGCCGCTAACCGACTTCCTAATTTAAGGGGAAACCCTAGTTCACCCATAAGTATAAACAGGAGATGCCATCGTAAAGGTAAACACACAATTCTCTCATCACAAACATCTTTACTCCCACAAACGAATACTTATTCTCACGTCGGAGGGTGGTTACAGGAATAACCCCATTCCTGTAACGAGTCCTAACGGTGTCTTTTTTTTTTGTAGATCAAAGCTCGGATCACTCTCTGTCGGATCATCCAGTCAAGGGACGTATCTCAGGTGGCGTTTCTAGAGTAACCCTCACCAACTCCATATTGAGGACAAGCCTATATATATACATATATATATATATAGAAACGGGTTTAGGAGAGAATGGTGAAAAGTGTGAGAACGGTGAGAACGGATCCTAGCCTAACACATGGCAGGGGGCCCTAATTGTTATGCGGGGGTACGATTGTCCTTTTATACGTTCCCTACTTATTCACGTTATAAGTCTCTTTCAAATTAAAACTCCAAAGATTTATTGTTAGTTGTTACCTCCTTTGCAAGCTTTCTCAGATCTATGGCGTTTAACGTGGATTCTGTTCGATAAAGTAAAATTCGTTGGCGTTTTCTATTTTTCGTTCAAGCAAATCATGCAACAGATATGGCGTTTTGTTCTTTTATCATTGTTCTATGGCGTTTTTTTTTTTGTTTTACTATTTTTTATAATGTGTTGTATGATTTTCAATAGCGTTATTCAATTATGCAATTTAATCGCGCTTTAATTGGTATTTAAATAATTATTAAGAACTGCAATTGGAGTTTTCTATGTTAATTTTAATTGTCGTTTACGTTCTAGTATATTTCTTATGTTTCTACGATCATTGGCATTTTACATCTATTTGATTAGTTTTGAATTTTATTTAGTAGTTTTTGTGAACATCAGTTATTCGTATTTTGTTAATTTGTGTAAACATTAGTTTTGTTAATTATGGCATTTTCATTATGATGTTATATTTTGTTAGTTATTTATGTTGTTAAGTGTTTTTAATTATTCATCTCATGGCTTTTTTATCATGTAGTTTTTAAATTATGTGTTTATTATGTCTTGTTTATTATTCAATTAATGGCGTTTTAATATATAATGTTATTACGAGGCATCACTGTCTTTTTCTGATTTTTCTGTTCCTCACTATGTTTTCTCAGTTGAAGTTTCTTCCTCGAGTTAAAGGCTTTGCCCTAAAACTGGATTACCATTTATTATTCCTGACGTCAGTGAAGAATTAAAGCCCACAAAGGACATGGTATTCTCAAGCCTTGATGATTGTTATCCAATGTATGTTAAGTATGCCAAGGAGTGTGGGTTTTCAGTCAGGAAATGGACTACAAAGACAAACTCTAAAGGTGTCTTACATATTAAGTATTACTTGTGTACGAGATCCGGGTTATACAAGGACAAGAAGGTTGATACGTTGGACCCAAATCAAAAGGAGCGAGTAGTGCGATCCAACTTTTCAAAGAGGACTGATTGTGGTGCACTGTTATGTATACTTTATGAGGCTGGATCATAGAAGGTGTATAAGTTTGTAGAAGAGCACAATCATGAACTTGTTGAATGTCCCGATAAGCATTTTCTTCCAACTGAATGACACCTCACTCAGCTCCAGAAGCATGTTATACGCAACATGTCTAAGCTGACTTTGGGTCCCGTCAAGGCGTTTAATGTTATGAAGACTTGTTTTGGAGGTTTTGAAGATGTGGGTGTAAGTAGAGTTGAATTTAAGAACTATAAGAGGCAAATTAACTTGTTTATAGGGGAATATGACGCCGATATGGTTGTGAGACATTTGAATGAAAAAAAAACATTCCCAGCCTAATTTCTCGTATGATTACATCACAGACGAAGAGATTCGTTTGAAGGTGCTTTTTTGGTGTGACGATCAAGCCAAACGTAATTACCACGTGTTTGGTGATGTGATTTCGTTTGACGCCACGTATCGTTCCAACAAGTAATATTTTATAATTCAACTTCTTCTGTTTTTGGCATTTTATTAGTTTACATGCAATGGCGTTTTATTATTTTACATGCAATGGTGTTTTATTAGTTTACATGCAATGGCGTTTTATTTATTTTACATGCAATGGTGTTTTATTAGTTTACATGCAATGGCGTTTTATTATTGTTTCTGTTCTCATGGCGTTTTCATATGCAGATACTCTATGGTGTTTGTACCATTCACTGGTATAGACAATCATCACTGCAATGTTACCTTTGGTGCAGCATTATTGGCGTCGGAAACTGCTGATACGTATATTTGGTTGTTGAGAGTTTTCCTAAAAGCTGTTGGTTCTCAACCAAAAGTTGTTATCACTGACCAAGATCCAGCACTGAAGAAGGCTATTTCTGTTGTATTTATTGACACGAGGCATCAGTTATGCATGTGGCATGTGATGCATAAACTTTCTCGGAAGGTTGTTATGCTTTTTTTTTTACCTTTGGCGTTTTAGGATACACTGCGTTTTAAAACTCATGGCGTTTTTTACCTTGTTAGTGTTTTTTTAATTAAGTTTTGTCTTTTGTGTTTTTTTTATGCAAGGTGTTTTCGTGTTATACATAGGTTGGTGTTAGGCTATGCAATTCCACCAATTTTAAAGAACGTATTTGTGGTGTTGTGTGGACGGATATTCTCACACCTGAAGAGTTTGAATCAGAATGGGAAGCGGTTATCGTAGAGTTCAATTTAGAAGATAATGACTGGCTATCTGATATTTTTGCACTTAGGGAATCTTGGATCCCTGCATACTATAGAATGGAGGAGATGTCTGGTAGTATGCGTACGACATCCAGGTCGGAGAGTGAGAATCATTTTTTTGGTCAAGTGTGCAATTCGAAAGCTACTCTTGTTGAGTTCATGACACATTATGAGACTGCAATAGAAGCACAGCGTCACACACACACACCGGAAAATGGATCATGAATCTCGATACAAAAGACCCCAGTTAAAGAGTAGTTACAAATTGTTGGAAGGGCAAGTTACACATATACACAAAAAGTATTTTTTATGACGTTCAAGCTGAGCTTATTGGAGTTGCGGATTGCGTAAATCAATGTTACGAAGATCAGCCTGATGGGTTTGTTAAGTTTTACGTAAATGACTTCCAATAGCCTTGTACATCCTTATTTGAGGTAAAAAATGGCGTTTTGGTTTTTATGGCGTTTTCTGTTAATGGCATCTTATCACATGCAATGTGTTTTTTTACTTTTTTAGACAAACATTCTATGCATGACGTTTTAGAGATATTGTTTTTGGCGTTTTTCAAGTAATGTTCCGTAAGTCTAATTGCACATGCAGTTGCTCATGCAGGCGTTTTGAACAGTTTGGTTTGCTATGTAGACATATATTCTATGTTTTGAGAATTATGGACATTAGGGATTTCCAAAACAATACATTCTGAATAGATGGCGCAAAGAGGCTTCCCCAAACTGCTCTCCTGAATACTCAATTAGTCGTGAATATATGACCGAGCTTGATCCTGATGTGCAAAGTATGATGGGAGATATTGTTTTTTCAACCGAATATACTTTGAACCGTTTATCTGGTAATAAAGAGGAGCTATCCTTATACAAGGATCATGTTAAATCTTATATGAAGAAGGTTTAAGATATGCAGATTGTTGCTCCTCCCGCTAGTTCTAGGGATAGATTTGCCAAGATAACTGGTCAATATAAAAACGATAAGAAACCGATAAGAGTCCCTGTTGGGTATAAATCCAAAGGTTCTGGTTCTCGGAAGCGCCTGAAATCTAAACAGGAGATAGCAATCGACAAAAAGAAATCAAAGTCGAAACCCGGGGCCAAGGAAAGACAGTGTCAGAACTGCAAAGGCTATGGACACTACACATCGACATGCAAACATGCCGTAATTAAAAGAAGATCAACAAGGTCTTCGAGAGCCAGTGAACAGTAGTTTGGTGTTTTGTATTTTTCATTCTTACAGAACACACACAGATGGTCTTCAAGAGCCATTGTAGAGTAGTTTAGCGTTTTGTATATTTCAATCCTATAGAACACAGACAGATCTCAGTTTGGCGTTTTACATCATTTTCATACATCTTTTTTTTCTACCTATTTGTTCATAACATGCTACTTCGAAGTTACATAACAAACAATATAAGATCGGACAAGGAAATCAAACGTCAAAAAAAAAACAATAACGCCACTAAATAAAACTACCATAAACTTCTAATTTTGGTCGTGCTAAACTCAATAATGTTTTGCTGAACGAAATGGATAACATTGTTAATCATCAGTCAAGAAAGATGTGTAAGAATGTTATCCATCCCGTTTAGCTAAACTTTATTGAGAACAAAAACTGAATCCCCATGAAATGGCGGTTTTGAAGTTTTGTGGTTTTTGTATGTTTTGGCGTTTATATTGAGGATCTTGTTGATTACATAGAGCGAAAGTTTATTGAGAAAATAGTGTATATCAAAGAAACATGGATTGGAATCTTTGATATTTTGGTTTTTTTTGGCGTTTA
Source organism: Helianthus tuberosus (assembly GCA_030545235.1). Classification (NCBI taxonomy): domain Eukaryota; kingdom Viridiplantae; phylum Streptophyta; class Magnoliopsida; order Asterales; family Asteraceae; genus Helianthus; species Helianthus tuberosus. Next base: position 19,208,372 of record CM060420.1, on the reverse strand, counting down.
TAAGATGAATGGTATAGAGGAAAATATAGGTTTTTGGGGTTTTGGTGTGGATTTTAGTAGTTCTGAGAGTTTGTTTATATAGGAAGTTTTTTTGCGCGTATTTTAGGGGCGATTTTTATTACAGTAAATGCTAGTAATTAAGTTTCGTCGTTTCAGTACTGGTTGTTCAGCTATATCGGTTAAAAACAAAGTTTGGCGTTTTATATCTATGGCGATATATTATGATGAAGTGTGCTTTGTGTGTTAAGGCGGGATTTTAATAGCGTGAGTTTGGCGTTTTATGTTAAGTAAAAACACCCTTTTACCCTTAATGAAGCGCGCCAGATTAATAAAATTGATGTTATTTACGAAAACGCCACCGCGCAATCTTGTCCATGGATTGTTTTGATCGGACGACCCATAAGCGTTCTCACCGTTCTCACACTTTTGAGCGTTTTCTCTAAATCCCGACCATATATATACATATATAAAACATACAATTGGGCTTAACGTACACTCCGTACGTTATGAATATATAACATGCGATTTTGTTTTTTAACCACCATGCGATTTTGTGATTTTTGTGTCAACATGAGATTTGTAATTTTTTCAAAACATGCGATTGTTTTTTTTACTCATGCGATTTTACCTCCTATAAAAAAATCGCATGTTGTAAGTACAAAATTCGCATGTTATACATTCACAGCGTACACAATGTACGTTAAGCCAAATTATACAATACTCTCTCTCTCTCCCTCTATTTATATATATATATAAGGGATGGTTCAAATGAAAACCACTTTTATTGTGAAAACTCGAAAACTAACTAAAAAAAGCCTAAAAAACACACCAAAATTTTTTTTTCAATTTTTTTATAAAAAATCGCAGGTTTTTGTTTATAAAAAAAAACTTTTTTTCAAAAAAAAAAAAAATTTTGCGTTACACATGTGTAATACCTACACATGTGCACTACAAAAAAGAATTTATTTTTTTTTTGAAATTTTTTTTATATACTAAAAGTAGCGAAAATTATTATGCAAAAAAAATGGTATGTTTTTTTTTTTTTTTGCTTTTTTAATTAGTTTTCGAGTTTTCACAATAACTAGTGGTTTTCATTTGAACCTTCCCATATATATATATATATATATATGGTAGGGTTCATGCGAGAACCACCTTTATTACGAGAACCGCGAGAACCAATATGAACACAACAAAATAAACTCAATACACCACCCAAAACCTAAAAAAACCTAACCCCCAACCCCACCCTCACCTCCCAAAAACCTAACCCCCCCCCCCCCCCCCAAAAAAAAAAAAAAAAAAAAAACTTAAATCCCCCTAACCCAAGCTAAATGCTAAAAACTAAACGACAAAGCTAAACCCCCAAAAAACCTAAAAAAATCTAAAAACACACAAATTTTTATTAAATATTTTTCTAATAAAAATCGCTAGTTTTAGTCTCCAATCAAAATTAAAAAAATATTTTTTAACTGACGAAAAGTAGCGATTTTTATGAAAAAATATTTAAACAAAATTTTTGTGTGTGTTTTTTAGATTTTTTAGGTATTTTTGGTTGTGTTCATATTGGGTTTCGCGGTTCTCGCAATAAAGGGTGGTTCCTAACAGATATATATATATATATATATACGGGAGGGTTATCTTGAGAACACCCATTTTTGTGAGAACACTATGAACAATTTCCATCCATAGATCATCATAAATTAAGGGCTAAGATTAGAGGAGATTAAATGAGAAGAAAACTTAAATAAAAAGACAAAGGGGGCATTATTGTCAAAAACATAAAACACACAAACCCATCAAAATCTTCAGTTGATTCCCCTGTAACAAAAAAAAAAAAAAAAAAAAAAAACCTTCAATTCAAAATCATGAAGAATCAAACTTCTGATTAGCACAGAGGCGTAGAAGAATCATCATCTTCCAATTATGATTCGATTGAGATAATCTTCTAATTATAACATTGAGATTTCACTCACTTGAAGAATCTAGAGTCAAGCTCTGAAACAATTCACTATTTGCTCATCTTTTTCAGGTATGATGTTTGTTGAGATTTGGATCTGATTAATGGTTTGAACTCTGATTATTTGGCATTTGTTAGTTAAGTATGAAATAGCTAGGTCTATTTGGATGTGATGTGATTTTTAGTTATGTATAAGAATAATTGATGGAATTAGGGTTCTTATGGCTGAATTGAGGCTGAAATTATTAGGTTTGTTTGGACATTGTTATGAATCTAATTATGTTTATGGAGGATTGGTGGAATTAGGATTTCTATGACTGAACAACTTACACATGTGTAAAATAGACATTGTTGTGGAAATTGTGGTAGTATGTTGTCATTATGCAAAATAATGCAATAGTCAGCTGTGTCTAATATACGTTTGTAACTCTGATGTGGTAAAATTATTACTGAAGAACTTTCTTTTTCTAATGTTGTGTAGTTAGGAAGGGGTAACATGACCACAAGAATCAAATTTGAGAAAGGACTATAATGATTAATGCATGTAGGCATAAACCGATAAGAACTGTGATTGATGGTGAAGTAGTTTAGTTGGTAAGCAATTTAATTTCTCATTGAACAAAGCTTCACAACAAAAGAGTGGGGTTGATTTGAATATAGAGATAGTGTTTTATGATCATGGGTCAACTAAGCTTTTGGGATTACAAATTGACAAATTTTTTTGTAGCTATATGTTATTGTTACTTTTGGTTTATTGATAAAAATGTGTGTGAAATGATACAATTAACTCGAGAATTGTGTTGGTATCGCGTTTCAGTCTCGAGATTTCCATATGTTTCTATACATGTATAAATCATATTACTTTAAAAAATAGACATAAATATGAAGGTTTACATATGTGTAAATCGTAATACTTGAGAAAAAACATAAATATGAAGATTTACACATGTGTAAATCATATGTATAAAGGTTTACACATGTGTAAATCGTATATATGAAGGTTTACACAAGTGTAAATCATAACACTTTAAAAAATTAAGAATAAATATGAAGGTTTACATATATGTAAACCTTATATATGAAGGTTTACATAGTGTAAATCATAATACTTTAAAAAAATAAGCATAAATATGAAGGTTCACATATGTGTAAATCGTATATATGAACCTTTACGCAAGTGTAATCGTATAAATGAAGGTTTACACACGTGTAAATCATAATACTTTAAAAAATAATAAGCATAAATATGAAGGTTTATACATGTGTAAATCATATATATGAAGGTTTACACTAGTGTAATTCGTAATACTTTAAGAAGTAAGCATAATTGCATAAATATGAATGTTTACACATGTGTAAATCATAATAGAGTAAAATGCACGGATAGTCCCTGTGGTTTTGCAAAATAACAGCTATAGTCCCCAACTTTTGGAAATTACATTGGTGCTCCATGTGGTTTGACAGTTTGTTACTTTGATGGTCCCTGAAGTGGATGACGGTTAGTTTTCTGCGTTAAGTGGATGTGAAATGACAATTTTACCCTTCATCTTCTTCACTCTATAAAAACAAAATAATCCCACCCAACCCCACCCACCCCCACCTTTCTCTCTGTTTCCCCACCATTAACCACCACCCACCTCCCACCAACATCTAATTTAATTTTGTACAAACCATTAATACAGTACTGTGAAATTTATTTATGTTCATTATTGAACCAGTCACTTGCTCGGTTTGAATAATTAAAAACAGGTGATTTATGTGTATATGATCTATTTGTTTTTCTAGGAACTCAATACCATAGTAAGAGTGAATAAGATATATAACTATACAACATACTGATACAGTATTGCATAGAATAACATACTTTAATCAAATATTCAAATCTCAGCAACTCAACCGTATATAACAGTATCTGGACGCCTTTTTTTGGTTAAAAAGGATCAGATATACATCACGGTTACCTTATTATCACTGGGTGATCAGGTTATTGAGGCACTCATATTATCCGGAAGTAATACTGCCACTTGAACGTTTATCCTTAGCTTTCGTTTAATACCGCCAAACAGAAGGATTCCGTTTAAATTAAAAAGAAGATAGTTTCCTCTCGCCCTATGTTTTGCCATGAAGAAAATAAAAGTATAGGACAATTTCTATGTAAAGTTGGTTTGTTTCTAAAAGAATCAGTTTTTACACAATCACAACTATTGCGTCATTTATGGTAAAAAGTTCACTTATGTAAATTTTTTAAGAGAACATAAAATAAAATACTTTATAAATTTATATCCTTAAACCGGTGTAATACACGGGTCTAATAATCTAGTAAGATATATAACTATACAACATACTGATACAGTATTGCATAGAATAACATACTTTAATCAAATATTCAAATCTCAGCAACTCAACCGTATATAACAGTATCTGGACGCCTTTTTTTGGTTAAAAAGGATCAGATATACATCACGGTTACCTTATTATATGTCACATTTCAAATAGAAAAGCTAAAAGTCAAAGAAGCACTAGAGTGCCACTATGCATTGAATCTCAATCCTAGCATCAAGCGATAATGCCATAACCTGGTACGTTGATTGTGCAGGAGCTGGTGCCGGGAAATCTGCAAAACACCGTTTTAAAAAAAAATTGTATAGTTTTTTGTTTCGGTAAAGGCGGTTCTAACGGGAGCACCGCCTTTAATGGTGGGTTGTAGTGATGAAATTTTCATGATTATTCCGATGATTCAAACCGGAAATATCTTTTGCTGGCGGCGGTTGATATGATCGGCGGTTGAAAGTGGTTGCTTGTGGTGTAGGTGGGAGGTGGTTAATGGTGGGGGAAACAGAGAAATGTGGGGGGGGGGGTTAGGATTGGGGTGGGGTTGTTTTGTTTTTATAGAGTGGAGAAGATGAAGGGTAAATTTATCATTTCACATCCACTTAACGGAGAAAACTAACCACCATCCATTTCAGGGACTATCCGATTAACAAACTGTCAAACCACAGGGAGCACCGGTGTAATTTTCAAAAGTTGGGGACTATAGCTGTTATTTTGCAAAACCACAGGGACTATCCGTGCATTTTACTCATCATAATACTTTGAAAAAATAAGCATAATTATAATGGTTTACACATGTGTAAATCATAATACTTTAAAAAAATAAACATAACAATTAAGGTATACACATGTGTAAATCATATATATGATGGATTACACATGTGTAAATCATAATACTTCGAAAAAATAAGCATAAATATCAAGCTTTACACATGTGCAAATCATAATAGTTTAAAAAAAGGTAGAGATGTGAACATTTATACAAGTGTAAATCATAATAGTTAAAAACCTGAAGAACTGTAAACAAGTTACGAACATCAAAGAAAATATTAAGACATTAGACTTGGTTCTATTCACAATTGTCGAGAACAACCAGTATTACCTTATCTCGTTATTGTATTGTTTTGTTTTGTTTCAGATTCACGTGTTTCTCTATTACTTTCGAAGTGTTAAACATCCCAAGTACAAAGAAGTTAGAGCAGCAACACTAGTAAAGGTTAAAATATCAGTGGAGCAACAAAGGATAATACTACAAATTATGAGGTTCTTGTGTTGCGACGTATGGAACTGTTCTAGGGGAGTTACACAAGAAAATTAAGTTGTGGTTTTAGTGACTCTAAAGATAGAAAGTGGGTCAACAAATCCAGTTACAAAGAAATATGTTGCAAGAATATACTTCTTCCTGGCGTAAACAAATTCAAAGAAAAGTTATTGCAGAAAGCTTGGGAACTTGATCAAATGAGCAACAACTAGACATGATCTTTTGTTTTTTATACCTAAAAATCAATGTTTTTTTTAATATTACGAGTTACTGATGGTTGTAAGAAGATACAACATTGAATACTGCCCATTTACTTCAGTGTTTGAAATATGCCGATTCGTATCTTGTTTAACAATTTATTTCCGGTGTTTGAAATGTTCAGATCTACAGTATTTTGGCTTTGAACTTTACAAGCTTTGTATATTAGTTTTGCCTTTATAATGTCATATTACATATGAACATATTAAAAGTATTGTATATGTGTAATATGGAAAATTACATTTATGTAAAACATACATAGATGTGTGACATTGAACAATTACACATGTATAAATTAACTGCACATATGTAAAACAAACACAAATATGTAACAGTGAACACTTTACAGGTGTAATTTCACTGCATATATGTAAAATAGATACAAATATTTAACAAAGCACAATTTACACATGTGTAATTCAGATGCCCATGTGTAAAACATACATGGATATACGACACTGAACAGTTTACGCATGTGTAAATAAGTTACACAAATGTGAATATAAATTGACACGATTAAAAAAAACTCGTACATAAGACGTAAGTAGTAATTACATCAAATTAATAACATGTACAAATAGTTTTTTTTTTCAAATTCTTCAAAAGACCACTAAGATTCAAATCGACTTCTACGCCACTACCTTTAGTTTTTTATTGGTGGTATTGCTAGGCTTCATCTTCATCCTTACCGCTATAGGAACAATAGTAATGAAGAGTTAACCTAATGAAGTCACCACGTGACACTTGTTTCTAGTGTTTATATTACAGCCGCTTGATTTCTTCTTCTTTTTTTCTTTCATTGTCGGTGATGTAAACAATGGGAACACCAATGGTATCTCAAAGTTGGTCCTGGTTGCTTCCCTCTCAGTCGTGTCGCTACAATATCATAAGAACGTGTCGCCTCCTTGCAATATCAAAGCTAGTGCATGACTAGCCTATCCTGAACATTAATTTAACATTACGCATGTGTAAGACAAACAAATAAAATAAACATACTATGTTGGATGAATGTATAAGCACGCTTTTACCCAGTTGCAACCTTCACCATCTCTTTCACTTCCTTTCCCCAAATCAAAACTATTTTCGTTCCTCTCTGGTTGTAACCTTCTCCAGCTATTAATCTCCCACAATCTAATTGTATATTTTAGTAATTTCAATCACATACTTTGCTAAATTAAACACCATGTAGTACACTAAGCATATTGGTTAGCTAAACCATGAAACAAGTGGTTTTAGAAATAAAATGAATTAAGCGCAAAAAAAGCTTGGAAAACAAGAATGGACAGGTCGGAGAACGAGCCAAAACTAGTTCTTAACGAATTGTTCTTGGGTTTAAACAGGCCATGTTAAGAAAAGGGAAGTGAGAGTATTAAAAAGTTAGCACCAAATAAGATAAGCCTAGCAAATAAACGGGTCGCTACAAATAACAGGTCAAATCTAATAAAAATGGACTTTTGTCGAGACCAGTCATTATAAGGAAAAAATGTTTTTTTTAATAAATTGGCACTCGATAAGCCTCGCAAAACAAGTGGTCAGATCGGACATGGGTCAAACTGGCCTGAACAAAATGGGATCGGCTTGAAACTAGTAATTTTAGAAAATAAAAACAAGGAAAACCTCAATAGATTAGCACCAGATAAGCCTCGCAAAACAAGAGGGTCAGACTAGACAATGGGTCAAAACTTGTTCTGGACAAAACGGGTTCTAGTTGAAACTTGTCATTTACTATATCTTGAAAACTAGGTTATATACCCGTGAGCTTCACAGGTATAATTGGATATGTGATTTCTTATAATTGGATAACCTCTTCATACTAGGTTATGGGTTGTTTTATAAAAATTTATATTTACAAAAGAATTTTATAAATGTGATTTCTTATAATTGGATAACCTCTTCATACTAAAATTTTATTGGTTCTTGATTTTTTTTTAAAAAAACACCACTTTAACATCCCTTCTACCACGTGTTTTTCCTACCACACCCCCTTGCTAACGTGACTGATACGTGACGCTTAATGTCTCCTCTTTATACCCCCACTCTGATTAGTCTTAGAGGGTATTGCAATATCCAATCATGTTGTTTGTTGGATGGACCTTGTATGCTTAATTTATTATGACTTCGGCCCAAAACCATGGGTTGCTGGCCCTAAGAAACCCCGGCCTCGGCCCTAATCACTTCTCTTTTATAAATTTGAAATATTGCATTTTATCATATAAATTTGTTATAGGCTATCGCTATTGTTGCCATTTTATAATATAAATTTGTTATATTATCGCTATTGCTGCTAATGAAAACAAACTTTTTTCTCAACATAAAGTTACCATAAAACAAACTTATTATTTACAAATAATTTTAAAAAAATGCACAAAATTCATTACCAGATAGCCTAAACCCACCCATGTTGACCCATTTAACCCGTTATCCAACCCACCCATTTTCCACATTTATAAATGATCCTACGAGTGGATTTGTAGTAGATGAATATATATCAAATATGATTCCATATGAACATGATCAACTGATCATCACCTTATGTGTTTTTCTATATATATAGTGTCAACACCATGGCAAATCATCTCATTTCCATCCTAGAATCCAAGTAATACGCATATCATACAAGAGTCCACATTACAGCAAGCTTAAGCATATAGATTAAAATAAAGAGCAAACCTGAGAAGTCACCAAGTCGATTGCAAAATAATGTTAAAAACCGAAATGTTGGATCATTTTCAATTGCCTTTAGAAGTGACTTATGGAATTCTCTTCCTGTCATACCAGATGTGTGTACTATTCTATGATGAGAATGATCACCTTCTTTACTAAACATATCATAATCGTCATTGTTTTAATCTCAACGATACTTTTTTTTCAAAACATTGGTCATCTCTAGTTGCCGAGATATTATAAAACAAACGTAATTTGAAAATGAAGGATGATGTTTCGAAAGCCAAAGGAAGCCATTTACAAAAAGGTTGAGCCGGCCCTGAGTTAACTACTAATATTGATGCCAAAAGTATTCCGTTTAGTACTTACGGCTTTGAAATCTAAGACTATTTGGTGCACTTAAAAATTTCATCGTTTAGGGCAACTTACACTTCTAAAAGGAAATCTAGACAAAAATAACATGAACGGCAGATCGGTCCATCTATAAACTAACACATCCATGTATGAATCTTAACACCAAATCATTTCCTCAAAACTAAATTAAAATTTGCATTATACACAATGTCGGGATTTACTTTTAATGGAATTTCATTTTTAGTTTCAGCAATAACCCACTCTTCATTAAGCTAAAAAATATGGGAAAGAGCAAATCAATATTTTTGTAGCTAAAACATGAATGGGGATAACTTATGTAAGTTATAAATTGGTTGTTTTTTAACCCCAATTAGGGGTTTTATGACTGGGGAAACATAAAACAACAATTACTAAAAAGGATTAGAAAGAACTTATGCTTACCAATTGAAGAAACCTTGATTGCAGCGATTGTGGCTAGTCGAATTAAAAAAAAAACTTTGTTCTGCAGAAACATAAATTGTTGGTTAGATTATTTTTGAAAACAAATCATCAAATATATGAGTAATTTTATTTGCTAATCTTGATTGGGAACCAAACCGAGAATACGAAACGAAAAACCTCAAGCAAGCAACACATCAATGGAGCGGCTTTGATAAGATGGAGCGTCTGGATTAGGGCATACGAACTCACCTATTATAGCTGAAATACTTGCTAGAAGAAGATGGAGTTACATAAGATGAAGCGGTTAGATGAGATTTGGATGCGTGTTGCAGATCTGATTTGTGGAAATGATGATTTTGAATTTTGAATGAGATAAGACGGAAAGGCGAATGGTTTCTGATGTTTAGACCAGAGTAGGTTTGATGTCTATGCTTTAATGAATGAAAAAAGACAAAGATGTAATATGTTTAATATAATATAAAAAATTGAAAATTGTATAAAAATTACACCTAGGATTATATCAACATAAAGGCTTGAGATTGTGACACATAGGATTTAATAAGTTTGCTTTATTATATAGGAAGACTGAAACAAATTAGAACCAGAAAAAAGACTGACAAAACAAGCGGGCCGAGTTGGATAACATTTAAGAACTAGTCCTTAACAATATGGACTAAGACTGAAACCGGTCATTTTAGAAAAAAAATATATAAAAAGAAAACTTACTTTTATGAAACAATGTAGGACTTTTCGAAGTACCTCAACAGCATTGAGAGACATCATTTTACATCCATGAAGATGAGCTCTAACAACAAAGTCCATGTCCTCAACGTTGCTCCTCTTTAACCACCCACCTGACTCCCCCAACGCCTTAATCCGCCACACTCCTCTTTAACCACCCACGTGACTCCCCCAAAGCCTTAATCCGCCACAGTCCTGTAGTCCCATTGAACCCAAAAAAAGTTCAAGAAAATCGTATTAAATCGTATTCACATGTTCCACTTAAAAATGGAATGCAAAGTTAACATGTTGGAATCTTGTTAACAGATTCTCATCCCAGTTTACAAAATGACCACCTTGCTTGCACCAGTCCCAATTTCTCATTATCCTACAAAATGCTAATCAAATTCACACTAAATTCACCTAAATAATACATACGAAAACAAGTAAATATTTTCCTTAAACTGGGGAACTGTTCTTTTTTCTGAGGAAATAATGATTGGGTTGGAAATCCGCATCAAAGATAGCAACAAATTCATTCACAATCTTTAACAATACAGTTCCTTCACCATCTATGTCACTTCCTTTCCCCAAATCAAACTATACCAGCCAATAATCTATCCCCCATAATGTAATTGTATAATTTAGTAACTTTAATCAGATACTTAACTAAATTAAAGCACTCAGTAGCACAAAACATATAGATTATATTGTAAATGCCCAAACTATGAATTAAACCATCTATTTCACTTAAAACACGAAGCACAAACAAATTTGATTCCATGGTATGAGCTTCAACAGATTTCGTATATTAGAAGCAAATCACAAAACTTACTTTGGCATATTAACAAACAGGTTATGTGCATTAAGAAATGATAAAATAATTCATATCTATGCCCATATTTTATCTCTAAATTCCACAAAATAAGATAATTAGCTGGAAAAGATGAATGAATTAACCAAGTAATTGAACAAAAATTGAAACCTGATGTTTATAAAGGGAATTGTCTCAAATTAGTTAATATAAAAATCGATACAGTAATGAATGATTGAAGAACAATACTTGCAGATTTAGGAATGAAATCAAAGATCAATGAATCCAAAATTAATTAAACAATAATGAATTGAAGAATGGTACCAAAGATGGAATGCGTATGAAGAACTGGCAAAATTGAATGAACGTGATGAAGATCATTGGTAATACTAGAAACATAAGATAAAATATTGAATTATTAAATTATCAATTTAACCTTTTAGTTAAAACACCATGAACAAAATTGATTGACTGAGATTTGTTCTCACTGTTCTAACAAAAGATGAGTGTTCTCAATTAAACCCTCCCATATATATATATATAGGGTAAGGTTCATGCGAGAACCACCCTTATTGCGAGAACCGCGAGAACCAATGTGAACACAAAATAAAATCTAAAAAAAATAAAAAAAGCACTCAAAAAATTTTTTTTATATATTTTTTTAAAGAATCGCTATTTTTCGTTACAAAAAAAAATAACTTTTTTTTCGAGTAACAGATATCCATGCACATGTGCATATGTATCATTACTTCGACAAATTCGGTAATACGTTATCAGGAATAGAAAATGCACTTTAATTTATAATACCATCTTTAATACACTACTTTTTACATTACCAATATTCAAAATGCACATGTGCATCATTAGGTATAACCATGCTATAACGTGTTTTGGGACAAAAAGTTTGTGATTTTGAATGGAGAAGTAGGCCCATATACATGTTTTTTGGTTAGTTATATCTAGTGATTGATGGTTTGGGTATAGTTGTCAATTTATGATATAATATGTTGATTGGATGGTATAAATGGTGTTTACATACATGTAATAAAGTGAAAATATTGGTAATGGTATTGTATTGTATTATGGATGGTATGAGGTAATGGTATTGTATTATGGATGGTAGGAGGTAATGGTAGTGTATTATGGATGGTATAATAAATGAAAGGGAAAGTGTATTCAAAGTAGTGTACCAAAACACTATATTTCATGTTGATACATATAGATGCACATATGCATTTATAATATTGGTAATGTAAAAAGAATTGTATTACACATGGTAGTGTAAATGAAAGTGCAATTGTCTAATATTTGTAATGAATTACGGAATTTGTCAAATAAATGACAAAAATGCACATGTGCATGTTTGTGTATTATGGATGGAATGATAGATGAAAGAGAAAGTAGTGTACCAACACAACTTATTTCATGTTGATATATATAGATGCACATGTGCATTTCTTATTTTGTTAACGTAAAAAGTAGTGTATTATACGTGGTAGTGTAAATGAAAGTGCAATTGTCTAATATTTGTAATGAATTACGGAATTTATCAAAGAAATGATACAAATGCACATGTGCATGGATAACTGTGACTCGAAATTTTTTTTTTTGGAATTTTTTTTTATTATAAACGAAATATAGCGATTTTTTCAAAAAAAAATAGTAAAAAATTTTTTTTTTTGGGTGGTTTTTAGATTTTTTTAGGTATTACTATTTGTGTTCACACTGGTTCTCGCGGTTCTCGTAATAAAGGGCGGTTCATGTGAGAACTACGAGAACCAATGTGAACACACCAAAAAAACCTAACCCCCCCCCCCCCCCCCTAAAAAAACCTAACCGCCACACCCAAGCTAAAATGCTAAAAACTAAACCCCCAAAAAACCTAAAAAAATCTAAAAAAGCACATAATTTTTTTTTTTTTTGTAATATTTTTTAGCTAAAAATCGCTACTTTTAGCAGGCAAATTTTTTTTTGGTAACGAAAATTAGCGATTTTTAGCTAAAAAAATATTAATTTTTTTTTTGTGTTTTCTAGTTATTTTTAGGTGTTTTTGGTTGTGTTTACATTGGTTCTCGCAATAAAGGGTGGTTCCTAACGGATCCTTCTCATATATATATATATATGGTTAGGATCAAGAGTGAACAACCTCCTTAATAGTGAACTGTGTGAACTAATCCTAACCATTCATTTAGTTTAAGATGATAAGGGGTATGATGGTAATTATACATATAAATTGAGTTTAATTCTTTATTTATATTAGGCAGGTTTACTTATTTGGAGCCTATTTTTATGTGATATCAAAAGATCATTTTATTTGTGTAAAATATTCTAATTCACTTTTTCATTCAAAAATTATAACAGATCGCTAGTTTTTTTATTTTTAATTTTCAATTCAAAAATACGCAATTAATGTACATATATATTCCAAATCCACTGGTTAATGAAATTGAGCTCTATACACCAATGTATTAGTTTCAATACATTGATATATATTTATCAATACACATAGACATCAAATTGACTTGACGATCAACAGTCCAAGTTATCGTTTCACACCTAAAAATCTTACACAGGCTCCAAAATATGCAACACACAAAAGAAAAACACAAACACAAACCAAAAAACATGATTACTTCCTAAAAAACAAAGTACAGACATTAACAAACGTCTAAAGACTTTTAAACAAAGTAACCAGCAATGTGTCACAAACCATTGTCATATATATTACTGTCTACCATAAATTATACTAAACATAAGTCTTATTCGCCTTGTCATATGCAACCGCTTCGGCCATTATACGATCACAGTGTTTGTTTGCTTTTTAACACACCAACTTCACAACATATTTTTTCCGTAGTCTTGTCAAACACACCTTCTTTTCCGTGTGTGTAAGCATAAACCCACTATCCCATTTTCCTTTGTTACTCCAAAACCAAGTTTCCATGTATCGCATTGCAAACAACCCACAATCAAGATAAACATCAGCCGTCGCCCATTCAGTTGCCAACCTATAAAGCATTGCTTCTTCAAATTCATGACCTTTTGGATGATCAACTGCCTTCAAGTACTATGGGAAAATATATTTCTGCGGATAAAATCAAATAGACTTACTTTATTAAATATACAAGAACCATATTTATACATTATATAGATAGTTACCACTTTGAACGATGTCTTCTTATTGAAGAAAGTTGCATCATTCACTAGCGTAACAAGACTCTCATGTATATCCATATTGTCGATGACAGTTATAGCCACGTTTTCCATATCAAAACTAACCAATTAACGGTGATTAAATTCAAGAATAGGGAAAACAATTACACAGTAATCCTTCAAACTCATAAGAGATATTTCTTTTTTCGACCACCATAAATAGTGCACTTCTGAACTTTCCAGATGCTCAACATCGTCATATTCAGTGTTACATAACAAATCCTCGGCTGGCAACAAATGTTAATCAAAACCGGTATATTTTCAATGTTATTTATAAATAAATTTCCATCAACAATAAATTAAACTAATCAAAAAACTTACGAAGCAATCTGTATGGCAGAAAAGGCGTGGTTGTGTTCCCCTTGTTCTATTAACTTCCTCAAAATTAAGCATTGAAGTAAAGTAACTGACAAACGCAACTCCAATCCACACATCGGGTTCTAAATCTTTCATTTGTAATGCATTAGCCCTATTCCAAACTCGGTTGGAAACACTACTTCCCTGAGCATGCTTCATAAAGTTACACATTTGGACAATCTCAATATTACTTATGTGTATAAAAGGTCTACAAGGGTCTTTACACATGTGTCCAACAGTACGTACACAAATGTACAAATGTATGTACACCTGTGTACAACAGTACGTACATTTGTATACAACAATACATGCCCCTGTATACAACATTATGTACACGTGTGTACAACACAAATATACATGTGTATAAACCCTCACAAATACATATAAAAAACCCACTTGTTGTTTGAGATTACACAGGTACACTCAAAATCAAGCTTACACGATTCAATAATACTCAACGACAACATCATATAAGATTAAGAACTGCACTATTACACCAAAAAATACAAAACAAAATCGAAAAATATTTGGACCAAAATTTAACTTCAAGCCCTAACTTCAAATAGTTACATTGATGAGAGAATAATCGCAAAGACCGCAATCAGTCACAAATGATACAAGATTCAAAGTTCACGAGGAATATTGTGTACCTTGTTTTTCCGGCGATTGTTGCTCTTCGTCGGACCTCCTCAACTTCGTCTAAGAGGTGTTTTGATCGATCTTGATATTATGAGAGAGAGAGAGAGAAACAATTTTATGCTAAAATAAATAAATGTTTCTATATAATAACCGATATGAGAGATATTTGGGGGTGGGTAAGTACAAAAATACCCTTTTCTCTTTAATTTAATTTGGAAAAGAATAATTCATAATTACCATCATGCCATTGTAATAAATATCTAGATGATACAAACCAATGGCCCAGATCAGTTCACACAGTTCACTCTAAACATAGTGTTCACTCTAGAATCAGAGAGGGTATTGATGATGATGATGATAATAAAAGTAAAAGGAAAATTAAAACTTACTTTGACGAGGATATGCACAACGGATGATGATGGATGAGAGTATGCACAGCGGAGTAGAAGGTTGCAGAAGAAGGGGTTTTTTTTATATGTGTGTTGGAATATAATATGAAAAAGTAAAAGGAAAATTAAAACTTACTTTGATGAGGATATGCACAGCGGATGACGATGGATGAGAGTATGCACATTGGATTAGAAGGTTGCAGAAGAAGGGGTTTTTTTTATTTAATTTTTTTATATGTGTGTTGGAATATAATATGAAGATCTGGAGAAAATTTGGGATGGTAAGGGAATGGAGCTAAAGAGATGTGGAGAGAGTTTAGTGTGCCATTGAAGTAGTAATTTTATTACTTGTAATGGTTCGTCGTATTTACAACAATTTACAATGCCTCTATATATAGGAAAGAATAAAGCAACAAAGCATCTAGTCTAATCAAAGAAAATAAACGATTCACAAAATTCAAAAGCCTAGTCTAGAAAGTAAAATAAACGATTGATTACAAAGTTAGATTCCAAAGTTAGGTTTGAAATTATTGGCCTCTGTCGACCACTTTCTGTAAATAATTGAAATTATAGAACGTCATTGCTTTCGTCATGTGTTTTGTCTCGTGTCTTCTGTCGTCATTTCTTGGGTCATCTTCTAGAAGTCCCTGTGTGTACTGTCTATTAATTGTGGACTCGAACAATCTTCGTGTTTACAATCTTCGTCTTCTAGGTTTATGATATGCTGTAGCTGTAGAGTGTCTCATTCCCCTACAAAAGGTAGGAGCATTCTCCAATTTGTTTTTGTGTAGACTTGTATGTAGTGTCCTTCGCCTATTAATTGATAGTTTCTCCATGGAAAATAGTCAGGAATTTCTGGAGTTTCTTGATGTTTTTTAATAAACTGTGTAAAGTTGTCTGGGATCTTGTCAGTTGTTTGATCTATATGACTCAACCAAGGTAAAGTTGTGAACTCTATGTTGGTTTTTGTCATCGCTGTTTGTAGATAATTGCTTGTATTTTTGTGTTTATTGTGTTCAATGAAAATTCTCTTTCTAGCTGGTCTGTATGTGTATGCATCTGTGTAAGGAAATGAGGAAAATATTTTGCAACCAATAATCGGGGTTATCGATCTTGTTGCAATATTTCTTGCTACTAGAATAATTTTCTCTCCAAGCTGGTTGAGGAGATCCTCTGTTCTTCTGTTTAACTTGATTTCCAAATAATCAATCATACCATGATGATAGAATTGAATTATTTGTTCATCTGTTAATTTTGTAGGATGGTGTACTTGGAGCAACAGAAGACCAATTCCATCTCCTGCTTCATTTGTTCTTTCCACCACTGTGAATCCTTGTTGTTCACTGTCAAATCTAAATGCCATGTCTACCGACTGTTGTTGCAAATTGTATAGAATTAGAGGAAATTCTGCACATACTTTTTGTGAAACAAGATTCTCGAATTCTGGGAACCTTTCTGTAACTGGTTTTAAACATTGCCACCAGGGTGTATCTAAAATCCTTGTTCTAAAGGATTCAAAAGTTCCGTGTATAACTGTTTTGTCTTCCTTTTTCTCGAGCCTCTGTAATAGCTGTGTATTTTTTGCTTCTAGCATTGCTACTTTTTGTTTTAGCAGATTATTCTCAATTTTTATTTGTATACCCTGTGTATCTTTTGCCTTGTCTTCAAGCTGTGTTTTTAATGTTAAAATAAGTTCTTGCTGAGCCTTTATATACTGTTCAGGATCTGTTTTGGCCATATCAGAAAAACTTTTAACCTCTTCAGGTTCTATGTAAAAATTTTGTATACCAAAACTATCTCTTGCTACCTGAAGAGCTTCAGCAAAACTTGTATAACCCTTCCAAAATGATCCCCCTTGACAAGTTATGTGTTTTACCACTGTTTCCCATTTATTAAAAATACCAATTTTTGTACCTCTAAATATCACATAATGAGTGAAATTTGGTTTTGTTTTAAACGGTCTTTCAGGTGTTTTTGAACTTTGTTCCTGAAAGTAAATGCTTAAAGCATTTAAAACCTGTACTTTGAATGTTGAAGCTTGTGGCATGGTTTGAATATGCCATAAGTTATCTAGTAAACATTGATGTTTATCTGTAAGTTTCATTCCCATAATAGGACGAAACTTTTTGTCAACTTCATTGCATATCTGTAAGGCATATGTTCCAAATTCAATCACCGGCTTGGGTGAAAAATTGGTGTGCAAAGGTCGTTTTCCAGCTGCCTTTGATTGTTGTTGTTTATAAAACTGTCCCATCATTATCTGTGGTAATGAGGTGTGAGGAGAGCCGTATATTCTTTCTGTTGAATGTAGATATGACTGTTGAATTTTTTCTTCATCCGAAGAAGAATTCCCCTGTTTTGGATGTATAAGCTTTAATTTTTCCTTATCTTGTTTCCTGTCCATCTGAAACAAACCATTTGTTTATATTTCGAGACAACATATCAGCTATCCCATTATTTTTTCCTTTAATATGTTCAAAATTTATGAAATACCAATTTCCTTGTATAATATTTTGTAAATTAACCCATCTGGTTCTATTTACTTTTTTACTTTGGTCATTTTTTACAAATTTAACTATTGCTTCGCAATCAGTTCTTACTGTAAATTCTTTATTAAGAAAGATTTTAAATTTTTCTAATGCATATATTAATGCCTGTATCTCAAAATCAATTGTAGTCCAATTTGTTTTATTTTGAAAATTACCACTTGCATAAGCTCAAATTTTCTCTTCTTCCTTGAGACTGTATTTGTTTGGTTTACATAGAAGGACTGCTCCCCATCCTTTTTTGCATCCATCTGTTTCAATAATTATATAATCTGTAACTAATGGCAACTCTAATGGTTTAATGTTTTTTACTGCTTTTTTTAATTTCTTTAACTAATTTAATATCTTCTTGATTAAAATACCTTTGACCATTTTTAGTGGTTTTACTGTATAAAGGTCCAACTAGTTTTGACAAGTTTGGAATAAATTTTCTAGCATAGTTTACCAAACCCAAAAAGGCTTGTATCTGTTTCAAATTTTCAAATTTTTCTGGAAAATTTAGAATTTTTGTAGAAATATGTGATTGCAATTATATCTTTCCATTTCCAATTTCTAATCCTAAAAAGGAAAATTTCTTTTAAAAAGTTCCATTTTTCTTTTTGAAACAACAATACCATTTTTCTTTATTTCTCCAAAGACCTGTTGTAGATGTTTCTCATGTTCCTGCACTGTATTGCTTGCAACTAAAATGTCATCAATGTATACTAAGCAAAAATCAAATTTTAAAAAGATACTATCCATAAATCTTTGAAAAATTGAAGGTGCATTCTTTAGTCCAAAACTAAGGACATTCCATTCATATTGCCCTTCAGAACATGTAAAAGTTGTCCATGGTTTAAAGCTTTCTTCTAACTTTAACTGGTTATATCCTGATTTTAAATCAAATTTTGAAAATATTTTTTTTGTTTTGTATAAGATTTAGCAGACTATCTTTGTTAGGAATATTATACCCATCATCTATTGTATTATCATTTAATATTTTATAATTATAAACTATCCTGGCCTTTCCTCTTTTTATCTCACTGTGATTTCTCACTAAAAAAGTTGTAGATCTATGAGGACTTTCTAATTTTCTAATTAATCCTTGATTTACCATTTCGGGGATTTGTTTTTTGAACTCTTCTTTATCTAATGGGTTGTATTCTATATTAGCTGTCATGATTATTATGTCAGGATTTTTTATTTTGAATTTACAAATATAACTTACCTTTGATTTTGTTATATCTTCTCCAATATATCCTATTTTTTCTAAATGTAATATCATAGGATGATTCACACTTTTTGTAAGAACCATGAGAACTACACCAGTTGTAAGAACCATGAGAACTACACCGTACGGGGCGAGTTGGACCAAAATTTTTTTTCATAAACGTAGATGCGTGTATTATAAACACATTTGTAAAAAAAATCAAAAAAAAAATGTCGTGTGTGTAGCTTTGAGCACCACAAGTTTGTGTTTACGGGTACCGTAAATTTTAAATAAAATTTACGGTACCCGTAAAAACAAACTTGTGGTGCTCAAAGCTACACTCACGACATTTTTTTTTACAAATGTGTTTATAATACACGCATCTACGTTTATGAAAAAAAATTTGGTCCAACTCGCCCCGAATCAAAAAGTTCTCATGGTTCTTACAACTGGAGGTGGTTTTCATTTTAGTGGTCCCCTATATATATAGGGGAAGGTTCATTGGGGAACACTAAAAAAGCGGGGAACAACGGGGAACCAACTCAAACGAACTCCGATTGGACTCATTTCAGCGGCATTGGAACCGGCTCATCGAACCCTAACTAAGATCTCTTAACCCTAAACCCTAAATCCTAACCCCTAAACTCTATACCCTAAAGCTAAAAAATAAGGCTAAAGCCTAAGCTGAACCGTAAAATCTAACCTATAAACCCTAAAAGCTAAACCGTAAAGGCTAAACCTAAAGCTAAACCCTAAACCCTAAAGCTAAACCATAAAGCTAAACCCTAAGGTTAAACCCTAAAGCTAAACCCTAAAAGCCAAACCCTAATATATTTAGGGTTTAGGGGTTATGATTTAGGGTTTAGGGTTAAAAGATCCTAGTTAGGGTTCGACGAGCCGGTTCCAACGCCGCTAGAATGAGTCCAATCGGAGTTCGTTTGAGTTAGTTCCCCACTGTTCCCCATTTTTTTAGTGTTCCCCAATAAACCACACACTATATATATATATATATATTAAACAACAACGGTGCAACCTTCGGCATTAAAAGCAGCAATATATCGAACCTCAAAGTTATAGATACCAATTTTCCCATCAAATAAAGATGCTAATGGACATCAAAATTCCAATTGGTACCAGCTCGTAGTTCAGAGACAATTTGCAAAGTTGAAACATTACCAACAGCTTAGAGCATTCACATCCAATCCACTAAAAATATACATACATTCCACTAAAAAACAACTCATATATCAATATATTTCCACTAAAAACAAATACTTTTTCTCTCTCCTTTTCAATATATATTACATTTTCTCTCTCCTCTACTCACAACCACTTTCAAAATATATTAAAAAATTATACAGGGTGAACAGTGTCCCTCCAAATATACAGATGAACAGTAACATTTTCTCTCTCCTCCACTCACAAACACTTAAACCACTTTTTATAATTTAAAAACCCATCTCTCAAGATTTGGTGGATAGAATGTGAATGCTCTTAGACCTTAGGGAGCCACATAATTATACAAGTTTATTATATAACTTAAAAAGAGATCTATAAACCTCAGTAGAATTAGCGTCCCAGCAAATAGTGTGGTTAACTTTGGCACTTGTAAGCAAATACGAGCCATCATGAGGACACTGATATGCCCAACAGTGACGGACTCAAGATTTTTTTCCTGGGAGTGTGGAAATTTTTTAAAGATTTTAGACCCCTACCTATATGAAAAAATCGGTTCTTAGTGGGTCGGATCGGGTCGGGTCATGTAAAACAAGTAAAAACAAACAAAGTTTCATAGCAGGTTGAATCAGATCGGGTCGGGTCCATTTCAATTCTCAAACAATCAAACCCTAGTTCCTGACTTCCTATCACATTAACAAACAAAAAAAACATCAAAGTTCAAACCATCCCTACTTTCATTTCTCTTAATCATTCAATAAAAGAAAAAAAAACTTATCTATAACATACCTTGGTCTTTAATGAGAATAATCCGGCGAAAAAAAGTAGTTCAACCTCTTTTCTCTTAAGAAATCGCGGCATAACTTCCCTACTCATTGTTCATTCCTAATTCGATCACATACAAAATAAACAAGGATCTTCAAGTGTTCAACCATAGCCCATGTTCCTTAATTTTCAATTTAAAATTTTGAATTTCAAGCCCTAGTAATTATTATTTGCCAGAGGGAGGGCGGGAGTCGCTGGCAAGTGGCAGCGATTTGGGTTTTTTTTTTAATTATGTGGACTGGTTTGTTTAATAAAACTAGTAGTTGGGTTGGGCTTGAATTGGTATTAAGTTATTGGACTTGATGGATTGAATTTAAGTTTTATTAAAGGGGTTAGTAGGCTAACTTGTTTACATAATTTGATCGGGTTTCAATCCGTGTTCACAATTTTTTTACATAAATTCCTAACATTTTTTCTAAGGGGTGCGGATGAAAATTTCCAAGTGGTGCGGTCTGGATTTTTCGCGAAAAATACCACAAATTTTTTTTTTCAAGGGGTGCGGCCGCCCACCCACCCCATAACTTGGGTCCGCCCCTGATGCCCAACATATATATAACTAGGTTATATACCCGTGAGTTTCACGGGTTATGGGTTGTGTTAAAAAATCTATATCTATAAAAGTATTTTTTTTGTATGATTCTATATAGACGTGTCGAGGCAGAGATGTAACCTATGCTTGAGTAACAAAAATCAACTTTGATCATAGCTTGAAGACATTTGGGTAGCAAAATATATTCATATGTCATATATTTTTAAAATATATTTCAAGATAAAACAGTATGAAAATGATTTGCTCGTCAGATAGACCAAACCAACAACATTATATATGTAACCCCAAAAAAGACAATAGTAAATAAAATTCAATTTAAAATGTATAAACTAAATCACACAATGAATTTTCATTACATAATCCAAATGTATGATTTCAAGTGTGTTTATAGACTCGTGAGCTTTACGGGTTATGGGTTATGGGCCTACTTTGATATGCTATTCTTTTTCAGCTTGTGTCAAGCACTGGATCTGGTGTGAATGGATTTACTCTTGATCTATACTCACCCACTTTGACATTAAGGTAAGCTTTTTATCGTCATTTTTGCCCTATTCATTAAACGAAACATGTAATAAGATATAAAGTTAGAAAGAGAGTAGTTAAAAATATATACCAAAATCAATTCTGTTTAATCAATTAAAATGGAATAACGAACAGTGCTAAACGGGTCGTGTTCGCGGGTTGGTGGGTTCAACCCGATCAGACCCAGAAATTTTACACGAACCCAAACCCGACCCGAACCTGAAAATCGTATCATACATATGAACCCGAACACGACCCGAAGTTTTGTGGGTTGACCCAAACACGACCCCCGTTCAACCGGAACTTTTTTATTTTTATTTTCCGAAATTAATATATTTAAACTAAAATTTGTTTAAAAAACACAGATGTATATAACACAACAATGTTTAAATTATAAAATCTTATGTTAATTTCTCTTTTTATATTATAATTATGGCATAAAATACACACCCCATTTAATTTATGAAATAAAATATATTGTAAAAAATATATAATATAATAAAAATGTGTTAAACGGGTCAGCCCGACCGGGTTGACCCTAACCCAACACGTTAACCTAATCGGGTTTGCGAGTAAACGGCAGCAATGGATGGCGTGAATGAGGTGTTTATTTTTTTATACAAAACTGAAACAAATGGACCAAAAATAGCCAAAAAATTCTTTTGGATTGAAATCGATTTGTTGAGCAAACCACAAAGACGAAAATAATTTAACTCTAGTTTAAAATATGAAAACTTATTTTGTAACTTTTAATATCCGACATCCGGAATAAACTTACTAAAAAAAATATAAAAATAAAAAACAAATAGGTTAGATGGGTCAATCCATAAATCTGCCGGGTTGACACGAACGCGACCCATTTAGCGAAAAGTATTCATAGTTTGACCTGAAACGTATTCATGGTTAGATGGGTAACAAGTATTTATGGGTCACTTTGACCTGTCACCCGACCCGCCTACCACCTCTAATAGATTAACACAATTCAAAAGAGTGTTGTTTAGACATAGCGATGATAAATACCTGCATTACGTTGATAACACTGGGACTAAATGACCCAAACTGAAGAGGAAATGCCCTAGAAGCATCAGCCGAACCTAAGCATCAAAAGATGACTTGTAAGTACTCTCTTAAAACACATACTTGGTTCCAACTTGAACAATAAATTTTGACGCCAAAAATAATAAACTTCGTACCCTTAACAGGTGTAGAAGAGCCAGAACCAAAGGTGCCAGAACTGAGCGGAACTGCATTACTCGGTTGAGCCTTTGGCAGGCCCGGTGTGGTTTTCTGAACCGATGCATGAGAGAGACAATAACATTTGTGAGAGGGGCACGAATTAAGCCCTCGTTTTCTTTTGGAGTACTTATGACGAGTGCCCAATACCGGTGATAACATGCATCATTCCCTGCCTAAAGTTGTGATTACGGATAGCATTAGCATGATGAACTGATAAATTATATGACAACGATTATGATACAAGTGGGTCAATGTATACCTTAAATGAAGATTTTGTTCTGTTGATGTCACTAAACAACCAATGGAGATGTGATATGCTCTCTTTTGATCTGCCCATTAGTGTAATCCCACTGCTTTCTCTGTCAAGACGATGGACATAAACAGTGGTCACATATTGAGAATAAGAACTAAGAAGATGAGAAATTTGGGTAATGGGTCAAAATGGGTTCGAGTCAAAAGTCAAAACATGTCATTTTTTGGTACAGGTTGACCCACCAACATATTTGTCCTTTTCTTATAGAAATCATATATAAATTATAAATATGTACTAAATGTGTTTACAAAAATTAAATTACGTAATATAACAATCTAATTCTTTAATAATGTAATAATACACCTTAGGCAACTATAGACCCGTTTCCTTTACAGATTATATATTTTTTACTTTACACAGTGCAAACAACAGATTATATTTTTTATTTTACTTTACTAATGAAATAATACATTTATACACCTTAGGCGACTATAGACCCGTTTCATTTACAACTTTTCTTTTACTTAACACATTTGGCCCAAAATCCTTTAGTTAGAAAGAGCAAATAGCAGTAAGCGATTAAAGAAAGATTACCGGTTTAGGGCCCTCGTCATAATCATAACATAATGCTGCAGCTGCTAGTTCATCCATGCTGTTATGAACAGGCAGATTCCCCTAAAACATCGATAAATATTAATAATTTAAGAAAAATAGCAGTAAAAACAACCTAAATCTGAACTCAAAATCATTCAATCAATTACTCAATTCCATACCCAAATCTGAACTCAAAATCAATTACATGGCTCCATCTCATGTGTGAATTGGTCAAGTGGACCTTTATCAAGTTCCACATGAAAAACCAAACTCCATACCAACTACATAAAAAAAATCCATATTCATTGTGAAGTCAGACATAAAATATGTTTAGGGGTATTAAAATGAAAGCTGGTATGTAAGAAAACAACATAACAATTAGCACATGGACTGCTGATACATAAAACATGTTAGATAAATGTCGCTCACATGCTCAATACTCTTGGCAATGATAACATGAAATACTTACTTTATAAAGCCCCAAAAATTTCTGCAATACAAATTACATGGACATTTTTACCAACCATTCCAGTAGCAATACTGCTAGTCCTAGCAATTGATGTTGGATAATCATCCAAATCTTCATTTGTCAACATCTTTTTGCTAGAGTCAAAACAATTAGCATCTTTCAAAATAAAATAGTTTATATTTTCGCATTCAAATGTCAAATCTCATATTCGTTTTAGGGTATTCACTCGTCCAGTCAAAGGAAAAGAGATTTACCTCCTCCTTTTTCTCCAATTGATGAAGAAGTAGGCGGGTTCTTCCTTCAGAATTCCATTTTACTTCACTCGTTGATTTTGAGCATTGTATGTAGTAGATTTCCTTAAAAAACAAAACCAAACTTTAGGCAAAACCAATAAAACTCACATTGGTTTCAGTTTTATTAACATCAGCCTAAAACAAAAGCATTTTGGTTAAAGTTCAAGATGATACAGTTCTGGAAGGCTTCTACAAATTCAAATTTAAAGGCAAGTAGAAAAAAAAAGTAATTAAGCCTCTATGAAACCTGCTCAAACAGTTTAAAGTTTTATACAGAACTTAGTTCATTCTCTACAGTTTTTTATTCAATTCATAAAGTTCTAGTTCTATGAAACCTGCTACTTGAACATTTTGTGAATTAAAATTGTACGAACCTGATCAAAGACAATTTCAAAACATTATATTCGAAGACTTCTATAAAATTCTATGAGATCACTATCAAATATTCAATTTCGCAAAGACTGAAATTAGCTTTCCGTAAAACGTTCGGTGATGTTCACTTCTAACTCAGAGATTCAACCACAACTACTTCTATTCACTGTTGATTCTTATTCAATCGATTAGGATTCTAATGTTGCCTTCTGATTCAGATTCAATCGATTGGCGTGAATTCAACGGTTTCTAAAACCCAAATCTTTGTTATAAATTAAAAATAATTAGACAACACCAAATTGGTAAATGTTTTTTTGGGAACACCAAAATGGTAAATATATTCTCCACAAACACTAATTTGGGAAAAAAAAACTCCAAGATTCAACCTTTCAAACACACCCATGATGTTTGACTCCCCAAAAGTCAAACCCACACCCAAATCCATCAAATTTGACCCAATTAACAAACTTTTTGAGGATAAAGAAACAACCCCATTACTTTTTGGGGATAAAGAAACAAATTGAATTAGACAAAATTACTGAACAAAAACCTTGAATAATCTCAAACTTTTTGAGGATAAAGAAACAACCCCATTACTTTAATTGGTCAACAATGTCACTGAAACAAATTGAATCAAACTTTTCCCCCAAATCGACGAATTAGACAAAATTACTGAACAAAAACCTTGAATAATCTCAAACAGGTGATGAATACGTACCACTGATAAAAACGAAATTGATGCATCCAAACATGAAATCTTTGGCACCGGACTTACCTGCGTGAGTGGAATTCGGCCTGAACCCTAGCCAACTTTGCGATTCGCTAACCCGAGACACCAACAACACTGACAACCAGAAGCCATTAGAGAGCGAGAAAGAGAACCATGAAAGAAAAAGAACGTTCTCAGTATTTTGAAATCTGATTAGGGGTTTTAGCATTTGAATGAAGGGGGAATTTAGAGGCGGGTGTTTGAAATCCATTTGAATTTTGAAACAAAAACTTTAACAATTGCAGTTTTAAGCAAAGATAGGGTATGTATTTCAGGGAGAAACTGAGATACAGAAGGGTTGTTTTTGGGTTTTTTGAACCCTAGCTCGAAATGGAAAAGAAAAAATGGAGAATAGATGATACAGAGAAGAAGAAGAAGAAGAAGAAGAAGAAGAAGAGGAGAGGAAAGGGAAAGAAGGGTGGGAGGGTGTGTAAGGTTTTTGACGTTTTCTTTGATCTGCAGGGAAGAGAGATAGAGAGGTTTTGTCTGCAACCTCTCTTTGAACACGTGATATGTCATAGGAGTTTGACTTTGGGATTTATTAAAAAAAATAAAAATTCTTACAAAATGACACATCAGCTGAAACCAACGTGTGGGGCTTCTTTTATTGACAAATAGGAGAGAGAGAAGTGAGAATTCTTGTGGTGTTGACACATAGGATTTTATGACTTGATTTATTATAATAGAGACATTGATCATATGGTACTTTCTTTAATTCAATGGCACATGAACTGAACCAAGTCATAAGGCTCAATGATACTGACCTTCGCCACGGTATCTCGAACGGAATCATATTCAAAACGTTTTAAATGAAGTTGAAGAACAAGAGGGAAGTCGAGGAATATGAGACCCTTCTTTGCATCCTGCGAAGGACTACACATGGTTGAATTGTAACAGACCAAAATGATTAAAAAAACAAAAATCCGAAACACATGAATTTAAGAAATCTCACCATGGTATCTATTATCACATTCAAGTCATTCTATTTCTGTATACTTGTCAAAAGAAGTATACACATTGCGACAACCTTTGACATCAGACTGAAGGTCTGACTCAAGATATACGTATTAACAAAAACCTATAATCAGCATAAAACAATTTCATTCTCATAAACATATTTACAGGAAAAGGTTTGCTTTCTTGTTGAATCGGTTTCACATTTATGCATTTGACGTGTCTTATATTATGTCCATGAACAACACCTAGAGGCGCATCCTTGTTCAAAATCACATTAAACAGCCAACAAAGTAAAGTGTTACCTAAACGCCCTCACTTTACTTTATTTACTTTTCTTGTTCTTTATTTTCATAATTAGCATTGTTAGAAAAAAACTGATTATCATTGTTCTTTATTTAATTTTCTTTAATTTCATAACTAGCAGTGGTTTTAGTCCTCGTTACTATATTATCTCCCGCTTATCTTATCTCACTGTTCATGCTATATTTGTATTTTTATTTTAAGTAATATTATCTAAACATATTAAATTATTAGTTAGTAATTTATTTGCCAATGATCTCTAGATCAAGTGGTGGAAGACTTTTACTGTTGGAAATCAAGCCCTTGATCAAACACAAACGCACGAGATTGAACGAACTTGTTCGACTCTTTTATTAATTTATCAATGAAAAGCACACTAATTACAATGACCCTAACCATCTATTTATACTAAACTTATTCTAGTCCTTACCTGACTCAAACTCTATTAATAAAATAAATAAACAAACTAGATAAACCTATCTAATAAACCTTGATGCCCAAGAAAATACCCCTAGACTAGAATTAGGAAACCTAAATAAAATAAACTAAAACACTTAGCACCCATTGACTTGTACCCGTGACCCGTTAGCCCATGAATAAACCGATTAACCCAATATTCACCCCCTTAATCGGTTTGTTCACACCGCACATTTATGACACCCGAATCACGTTTTCTCTCGAACCATCTCGACTTCTACCCGACACCCCACCTTCACTCAGTCACGTCCAACGTTTTCTCGGTTCAACCCAAATAAAACCTCACTACACTTTTAACATCTCACATGGCTTCACGTTGGAAACGTTCACTAACATCTTGACTCATCACGGATCAACGACCTCTACCCGGTCACATCCGAGTCACCCGATTTGAACTCTAACGCCATCATCTTGACACCCGTACCATTTCCCGATCAAACTTGTTCCAAGAGGCCTCTCCACCAACCAAGAAAACAAAGCCACCCGCTTATAACGTTCTCTTTCAACTGCTAAACGAACCGAATCCAAAGCCACATGCTTTGACGGATCCCTTACGCCCGTTTTTCACGCAACACGCCGATCTCCTCTTATCACGAAACAACACGATCAAGGCACCTGCGAAACCTGCTGTTGTCACCGGATATATACCAGTTGCTCAAACCCGCAACTAATAACCGAACAGCCTTTTATCTTCCTCCTTTAATCACCACTAGCAGCCATGGAACACAAGTGTTTATCACCGGTCATCCCCGTCGTCTTAACCGGTACGTCTACCACAACAACGGCCTACCGAAACACCTTAACGCTTCTGTCTAACGCTGCAACACAGTCCCGAACAAAAACGAACGAAGCTCTACGCGTAACAACCCTTTCACATGTACATCATGCATGCAAAACCCATGTATTAGAATTATTCCATGCGATTTTCAATCTGCTCCCATTTTTTCTTGAAAAGTAACTCCAATAAATATTCGTTTTTCACCGACTTTGAAATCTGCTTACACCACAATCAAGAATGGAAAACTTCGTTCCATTTATTTTTATTGGACCACCCTTTAAATTGCCAAAACCACAACCAAAATAAAATGAACACGATCATGAGCGACACAAAACACGATCACCACTTGATCGACAATCCAACTTATGATTGCCCCGCCGTTGCAGCCCCGCGAGGGGCGGCTCCCCCTTTCTTAAAAACGACTCTCAAAACTGCCAAGCTCTGATACCAATTGTTGGAAATCTGGCCCTTGATCAAACACAAACGCACGAGATTGAACGAACTTGTTCGACTCTTTTATTAATTTATCAATGAAAAGCACACTAATTACAATGACCCTAACCATCTATTTATACTAAACTTATTCTAGTCCTAACCCGACTCAAACTCTATTAATAAAATAAATAAACAAACTAGATAAACCTATCTAATAAACCTTGATGCCCAAGAAAACACCCCTAGACTAGAATTAGGAAACCTAAATAAAATAAACTAAAACACTTAGCACCCATTGACTTGTACCCGTGACCCGTTAGCCCATGAATAAACCGATTAACCCAATATTCACCCCCTTAATCGGTTTGTTTACACCGCACATTTATGACACCCGAATCACGTTTTCTCTCGAACCATCTCGACTTTTACCCGACACCCCACCTTCACTCGGTCACGTCCAACGTCTTCTCGGTTCAACCCAAATAAAACCTCACTACACTTTTAACATCTCACATGGCTTCACGTTGGAAACGTTCACTAACATCTTGACTCATCACGGATCAACGACCTCTACCCGGTCACATCCAAGTCATCCGATTTGAACTCCAACGCCATTATCTTGACACCCGTACCTTTTCCCGATCAAACTTGTTCCAAGAGGCCTCTCCACCGACCAAGAAAACAAAGCCACCCGCTTATAACGTTTTCTTTCAACTGCTAAACGAACCGAATCCAAAGCCACATGCTTTGACGGATCCCTTACGCCCGTTTTTCACGCAACACGCCGATCTCCTCTTATCACGAAACAACACGATCAAGGCACCTGCGAAACCTTATGTTGTCACCGGATATATACCAGTTGCTCAAACCCGCAACTAATAACTGAACAGCCTTTTATCTTCCTCCTTTAATCACCACTAGCAGCCATGGAACACAAGTGTTTATCACCGGTCACCCCCGTCGTCTTAACCGGTACGTCTACCACAACAACGGCCTACCGAAACACGTTAACGCTTCCGTCTAACGCTGCAACACAGTCCCGAACAAAAACGAACGAAGCTCTACGCGTAACAACCCTTTCACATGTACATCATGCATGCAAAACCTATGTATTAGAATTATTCCATGCGATTTTCAATCTGCTCCCACTTTTTCTTGAAAAGTAACTCCAATAAATATTCGTTTTCCACCGACTTTGAAATCTGGTTACGCCACAATCAAGAATGGAAAACTTCGTTCCACTTATTTTTATTGGACCACCCTTTAAATTGCCAAAACCACAACCAAAATAAAATGAACAAGATCATGAGCGACACAAAACACGATCACCACTTGATCGACAATCCAACTTATGATTGCGCCGCCGTTGCAGCCCCGGGAGGGGCGGCTCCCCCTTTCTTAAAAACGACTCTCAAAACTGCCAAGCTCTGATACCAATTGTTGGAAATCAGGCCCTTGATCAAACACAAACGCATGAGATTGAACGAACTTGTTCGACTCTTTTATTAATTTATCAATGAAAAGCACACTAATTACAATGACCCTAACCATCTATTTATACTAAACTTATTCTAGTCACTAATTACAATGACCCTAACCATCTATTTATACTAAACTTATTCTAGTCCTAACCCGACTCAAACTCTATTAATAAAATATATAAACAAACTAGATAAACCTATCTAATAAACCTTGATGCCCAAGAGAACACCCCTAGACTAGAATTAGGAAACCAAAATAAAATAAACTAAAACACTTAGCACCCATTGACTTGTACCCGTGACCCGTTAGCCCATGAATAAACCGATTAACCCAATATTTACTTCTTTTGAGAGATGCACGTTCAACTCTCACTTGGTAATTTCACTGTCGTGCCTACGGGCAGGTGAGTTACCGGGTTTTCCCTGAATTGGTGGTGGACTCGGGTTACTCTTGGATGTTTGTCCAATGGGTGTCTCGAGAGTGCTCGGGATTGATTTCGTTGGCCGTTTAAAAACAAAAGTTAGTAATTTATTTAAATGTAAGATATTTGACTTCAATTTAATATATATTTATAATTGGCTGGATATTAAACATTTAAATATGCCTATAAATAGGCTCGTTATCATAAACATGATGTTTTTTAGTAGGAGGGGTAAAAAGACTTGGTATGTGACACATATACACATAAATTTTAAGAATAAGAGTACATATACATGTAAATTTAGAAACACCATTCTAGAGATTAAATGTGCCATTGCAACATGAGAAGTGTAATTGCATAACTAAAGCTTATTATAACAATGAATCGCTCCTAAAATATTGAGTGCATTAGTGTTATTTTTATCAGCGTACTGCAACAACGCACCAAAACTCATTACAAAAACGAATAAAGAAGAAAAGTAGGGTGGACCATGGTAATGGGTTCGGGTCTTGCTTGTAGCGTGACAGAATAATAGAATATAAGGTAGAAGTAATTATTTGGCTCTTATAGTTATTACTTTAAAATTGATTTTGTATTAAGGGTGGAAGGGGTATCTAAGGGAATTACCCTATCACCGTCCAGCGGACCTGCTCGTCTTTGGCTGAGCGGGAGGGAAACATGCTTGTGTAGAACTCACAGGAGTCTCTCCCTTAGCTGGGTTAAGGGAAAATGGGTTTATAGCAGGACAAGCGGTAAAGAAAGCAGAATCTAAAAATGTGGACAAACACGCTAAAGCATGTGCTGATAACCAACATGCATTTGTCCCTTTCGCCTTCGACACCTTTGGATCCCTGGCTCCAGAAGCTATCCGTTTGCTGACTAGGGTCCAACAGGTTGTCCACAGCAGTGGCTCGTCAACAGGGGGCAGGGGTTTGTTTTTAATAGGCTAGGGTTTGCTATCCAGAAAGGGGTAGCGGCATAGCTTATTGCTCGCTTACCTGCGATATTGATGTAAAGTGCATTTTGTCAAGTTGTATGAAATATTTCCAATTTTTCAAAAAAAAAAAAAAAAAGTACTCTAAAACCATCAAACCACTGGTTACGTCCATTCACAAGTACTCTAGAACCATGGACCTCACCCTTTTACTCCACTCACCAATCAAGCACACCTTAAAGAGATAAACCCCACCTCTAGCGTCAAACGTTTGAAGTGTAGAGTTCCCTAGCCGTAACCCTAAGGGGGTGACAACAACGGTGTGCCTAGCGGCAAAGTACCTCATGGGACTTACCCTCATGATGCCTCGTCCCCCTAAGTATATCATCAGTGCCTTGCCTTTTTTATTCATTTATTAATGTTTTAAAACTCTATAATTTACTACTGGAAAAAAATATATATATATGCTTCAGTTCACATTATACCCACCTCCTGCCCAGTTGGTTCCGAAGTGGCTGGATTGGGCCGGTTTCCGCTTGAGGTCTCTGGTTCGATCCCCGGCAGCGGCTTTTCGGGGGTGGGTCGTCCCAATGATGGATCATATCCTACCGAGGCATGGTGCGATCTTGAGGGCAACCCGGTTTTACCCAGCTGTTACCCCAGCGAGTCTCTCGTGTGGGGGCGGTATGGTTTCCGGGCGGAAGTCAGCTTGCGCGCCGGCCGGGGCCCGATCGAAAATCGCGCCCGGAAGAGCGGGGCTGACAGGGGAATGTCTTTGACATGACCCCGGAGACCTGATCGGTCCTGTACAGAGAAAGTTTCCTTCAAAAAAAAAATGCTTCAGTTCACATTGACTAAAACAACACGTACTCAATAGTTTTTAAGTGTGGTCACATCTTGTCCTTTATTCTCATTTCATCCATAAAATCCAAGAAAACTACCTACAAACATCACACTATCTAATTTTATTTCCTTATACCTATTCATATATTTTATAAGAAAATAAAGTGAATTCTTGTATTTAAGAAAAATTAAAGTAATTATAAATTGGATCCAACTTTCTCAATTTGGCAGATAAAATTCCAATTCAGTTATTTGCGGATAATAATCCGAACTGGCCCACTTTTGGTCGATAATAGTACGCCGTTAGAAATAGCTTAACAGAGTTAAGTTTTTTTCCGAATTACAAACCGATGTTTTATGGATTTTGATCAGAACGAGGATACGAGTCGATTTTTGTAAAACTTACCTCGAAACGGTGCTCCCAACGGTTTGATTTTTGTTAATTGGAAGTTTAAACACCCGAATTGAAGTTCCGTTTTCATTGTTTGGGGCAGTATATCGAGGTAAATTTTACATCAATCAACTTGTATCCCGTTCTAATCAAAAGCCCTAAAACACTGGTTTGTAATTCGGGAAAAAACTTAAATCCGTTAAGCTATTTTTAACGCAGGCTATTATCAGCCAAAAGTGGACCGGTTCGGATTATAATCGGCAAAAATTTGTGATTATTATCGGCCAAATAGAGAATGTTGGGATTATTTAAATCCAATTTGCCTTACACACACACACACACACACACACACACATATATATATATATATATATAGTGGAGTTCAGCTACAAAATCTATTTTTCCTACAAAGTGTACAAAGTTATAAAACACCACAATTTCAGCCATAAAACACATTCAAAACCCATAAATAACAGAGTGAAGATCACTAAAACACAATATCCAAACCCTAAAAGTTCATAAAAACTTCGAACACACCATCATAAAACTATGAATATAAAACACAATATGATAATCAATATAAAACACACTAATGTTAGTCATTCGATAATCAAAGCCTTATCATCCAAAACACAACACAAAACCCACAAATATGATGTTTTAGTAATCCCCACTTTGTGATTTGTGGGTTTTGAGTGTGTTTTATGGTTGACATTATGGTGTTTTATGGATTTTTACACTTTGTAGGAAAAATAGACTTTGTACCCAACTCCCACCCTATATATATATATATATATATATATATATATATATATACTAGTGGGAATGCCCGCGCGTTGCAGTGGGTGTCCCGAATGATTTCATATTCAATTTGTTTTTTCAATTATGTACGTATAACTGAAAATGTGCCACTATGAGTAAGTTAGGAGTGGCTAAGATACACTGCTTGCGGCGGGAACATGATACGTATCAGACAATCAAGTTGTTAGTGAAGTGAGGATGTCGTGAGAGGTTGTACAACCTAATACAAATATCAGATATTAGTTACACATAAGGTTTATCCGTTTAATAGTGAAACCCAAATTGACCCATTCATAAATAAACGGGTCAAGGTTGTCACCGCAATGGAAGGAATAAAACATACCATAACTAAAAGCAAATATCTAGTGGTGATTTGAAGCCACATTATCTCCTCATGTCTCATTCAAAACATAAGCAACCAGCCATGCGCCTAAAACGGAAAATCAAGAAAAATATTGTAACCAATATGAACGAAATAATGGTAAGTTACATGCCACAGTCGGAAGCAGTGTATCTTAGGCACTGCTAACTTACTCCAAAAAAAAACCATTCTGACCCGTGTTTGGAACTGACCATCTGTTGATCTCATTTCTAACTTGCTTGAAATTCGGTTTCTCTCCAACCGGTAGACAGAAAGTTTGGTTTTTCGAATAGATCTTGTAAACATTGCTTAAAACATAGTAAGGACAAACTTGTTTTGTATATTCGCTATCAAAATATCAATTAGACGACACAAAACTGGTAAAAGTAAAAATAGGAGCTTACTAAATCATAGAAAGGTAAACTAACCATTTCTATATGTGTTTACAACCAAAGAGAAGTTTATTGGATCAAAGATAGGTAAACTAATAAAGATCTAGTATTATATTATCAATAATGAAATTCTTGAAAAATATCTAGTTTGCAACTCCCAATAGTCTTTAGTTTTCTTTGTAAATTCACCATGTTCTTCAACAAGTCTTTCTTTCCATTGTTCTTTGAACCTACAAATCCCATGTAGTATTCCTTGGTGATCAATGTTCATTCACAAGATTTTATAAACTTACTACTTACCTTCGCTTTAAAAGTAAATTGAGTTCAGACATGCTGCCTGCATTACCATATATACCATCTTGCAATCGCATCAACTCGCGCTTTGTTTAATGTTGTCACAATTCATTTTTTTAAAGAAGAAGAGAAGAGTTCTATTCATGCTAACCTCTTTGCAAACAAGACACTTCATTTTTGGGCTTGCACATTTAAGCCCTTGAAATATCAGAACAAATCCTGCTGAGCAAGCACATGACTTGCAAAATATATGCCCACAGCTCAAAGCAGATGGATGAAAAACAGTATTATGGTGAATGAGATTGCACAAAAGATATGAAACTTTAATATCTTATGTGTATTGAATTATATAGAAAGACTACAATGAAAAAAATAATAATAACATAACATGCCGATAACATCCTTAATATTCAAACCAGATACGATCAATCATATAATTGACTCGGTGAGCAAAATTCATGGAAAAGATATATGCATTTAGTTTACAAGATTATATGAAAAATCAGAATTATAATAGGACGTACCAAAGAAATCGGACAAGTGAGATTGTATTCCAAATTTGCATAACCTGGAAGCACTAATCTCAATACAAGTTCTGAATCTGCAATAGTAAGATCACAAGAGAATGGTATGTCATGAAGCTTGTAGTCAATCATATTTTATTCATTGAAGTTCAAATATAAAGCCACCAGTTCAATTAACCATGGCGACTGTGAAATCTCCAAGTGTTCTACCTGCAGCTTAGACTTGAAGTTCATGCCACTTACAGATTTGTGCACCTGTAAAATCAATGAAAGAAAAAAAAACAAAAATCCAGAAATTAGGGGTCTTCATAAACTGCCGAAACCGACCAAACCTCGCATACCAAAAAAAAGTTGGTTGGTTTGGCCGGTTTATGGCCTGGTTCATAGTTAAGTTTTAACGGTTTGAAGGTTAGAACTTGGAACTGAAGGTTCAAAATCTATTATTTGTCTTTTTAGAAATATAGGATTATGTACATATATTATATTCATGAAAGATCATTACCATAACCATATGATTACATAATATTCTAACTGTTTAAATAAAACATTTTGCGAGTAAGTATACATTTTTTAATACAGTTGGGTGGCAAACCAGCCTTTTATAAGTAAATGGGTTGGAATCATCAGTAAAAAGATCATACCTGCTGATATAATTACAAATCTGCATATACAAATTGCAGTAAACTTAGATGACACATTTCATCGAGCAGTTGGTGGGCATAAGTAAACCTTTCAGTTTAAAATATCAAATTGCGGAAAACGTGGATGACACATTTTATCGAGCACTTGGTGGCATAAGTAAACCTCTCAGTTTTAAACATCAATGGAGCAATAACCAAAACCAATATAGATGCAAGTGAAAGTGAACAGTTGTAACAATTTACCTCATCGTTCAACACCACATGCGCTAACGGTACCAAGAATGCCAAAAACAACATAACCCTAAATCCCCAGATCTTCCATTGCGGGAATCATAGCCATCGCCGTGTCAAGTTCGACTCGCCAGAACCCCACCCACCCCTTGCTGTTAGTAAAACGACGTCAACCGCCCTAAACCCCACCCACCACCGGAACCTAAAACCGCCGAACTTCTATGCCTAATCAAACCACCACCGTTAAAGTCCCTTCCTCTCCTCGCCAGTTCTAGTTTCCCCCTATTATCTTTCTGGAGATTTATTCCAGATTCTCTCTATATGTATAAATTGAACATGAATTGAAACATGATTGAAGGAACTGAATCGATTAGAAACCAAAACATTCAATAGGTTTGCAGAAATCCCCCAATTAACCCTCTAGTGTCTTAAAAGTTTGTGTGAAATACATATTTAACCCCTCTAAATGGTTTACTCATCCTTGTATGTGGTGCTTGATAACTTGTATGTATGGTAAAATTACAATCTTATCCATCTACATTTGCTTTATATAGATATACTAGGTTAGAGCCCGCTTGTACACGCGGTTTAACAAATGAAAATAGTTTGTATTTATTCGTATTTAATAAAAATAAAATGAGAATTGATTCAATATCAATAAAATAAACTAAAAAAAACATACGATACTTTAAGAAAAATCAAATTTCACTAAAAATGTCCTTGTACACCATATTGGTTGTCTTATTAGTAACATTTTCATCGTCAATGTTTCCTCCGGACATAATTTCAGCGCGTCTCCACCAAACCTGGAAGCCATTTTCACAAAACTAAAGGTCAATAAAGTTTGTCATGAAGATTTATCATTTACTACCTATTCCAACTAAAGTAAAAAGATGCTCAAAATAATGTATCATAGAGCTTGTAGACAAATTTAAGGAAAACACTTCATCTTGTGAAGTATGCTGGACATTTTTTCTCTCCTCTTTGTCCTCTTGTGAGTACCCAACTTTCTCTTAGCCACCTTCAATGTGTGATTGTCCTTTCCAACTTCTAATAGCTCACGGTGCAAATCCAGCTACTTCTCGACTTAAACTCCTCACAAAATTATATGAAATTAATCCTACAACCATAAATAGATACTTTTGTAATTTACTGTATATAAGTTGTTGAAAAGGAAACAGAGAAGAGACTAAAGTTCACAGGACCATAAATCATAATAATGAAAGCAAGTTAAAGGAACAAATGGTCACTTATTTAACACGAACACAAGATTGTCCCTTTTATGAATACTACAAAGTCAGTATACACATATAAGTTCACAATAACCCTTAACTAAGGGTCATTCCCGCCACAAAAAAATGTTTGTTTGACACTGTGGAAAGGAATGTGGGATTACTGAAGACAAGTCACTCCGTTAAAACGTGTGTTGCTTATTATTCCTATAGGGACATGTTTTTAAATCCATCAAAAGTTGCATCAAAATCGTCTAATCAATTGAAACCTTTACGGAATTGCGGTTATATATGACTATGATTATTGATTATTGATTGTTGTGAGTTGAACTTTCTATTCTCATACGGGTGTATAATAAAATTTTAAAACGTATGTATCAATTGTTGAGCTGGTTAAGCCATCATCATCAATATAAAAAGGTTTCCATTCAAAGGTATTTATTGTTTTCTTCTCATTTTTTTCACCATCATTACCATATACTCAATTTTTGTTTAGTTGGATATGTTTGATTCACATGAGCAAGCATGTTACTTGAATGAAATTGTTTTCTAATTTATAGCAAATTACATTGTACATTTGTTTAAATTGCATTTTTCTTTGTAATTTTCATCCCAGGCTCTTAAAATTAGATCCCATGTTATACATGTATTGGAAATTTGGAATAGTACCTTTATAGTTTGATGGAAATGCTTTCAACCATGTATATAAGAGTTTCATGACACCTGCTATAAAGAAAACTTACCACTCTATCAGCAATTCGTACTTTTTTTACCGGAAAGGTACATCCTTAAGATATGCATTACTTAATTTTTTTAGAGAATTCTTGTGGCTTTGCGGGGCATGCGTAATTTAATACTTTAGTTTAGGTGCTCTTTGACTTACTTAAGTGTTTAGATCTTCCAAAATACGTTTATTGTTTATCTATCGCTATGAATTTATCTTTATAACTTGTGAACTGTAAAGTGTAATCACAATCTGTAAGTAACCAAAAACTTGCTTTTGCCTAAGCATAAAATAATGTCTGAACTATCACTGCAGAAAGAAGTAGACAGATGTTTGAGGTTGCAACAAAAGCCATGACTGCAGTCTCAAGGCATGCATTCAAACTACTTAATCGGTACAGTACGGTTCAGTACCGGTATTTGCCGGTAAATCAACCAAAATACTGGTACTGTACCGAACTGGCACCGGTCCCGAAAAGTGGGAAAAATGGGTGCCAGTGCTAAAACTGATCGGTATGGTACGGTACCGGTACCAATGTGTGATTTATATGGTACTGTTAATTGGTTATGGTTGTATGTGTATACAAACTGAATTAACCGAACCAAACAAACACTAATTATCAAATCTTTATATTTTTTTTTATAAATAATATGTTATATGTAAAAAAAGTTTGATATAAATTTTTAGAAATAACATGTTATAACTAATCTCTTAAAATTTTGTAAATCATCAGTCAACAAAAACATAAACTCCCATTAATGATACTAATTTGACCTAAATAATCAATTAATCATCAAAATAAGCAAACCCCAATTCAACAATTCCAAATTTCAACCAACCAATTCGTTAACAAAAACCTTAATTATCTATCTTCAAAATTCAGCCCACATTGAAACAACAACAATTACACACACTGAGACCGAAGCTTACCTTATTAGACGAATTGCTCGGATCTACGTCAGCAGTCGTTTCCATGACGTCATCAGAATCATCAATCTTATCGGTTGCTGGAAAATCATCAACCTCACCTGAAACAATAAAATACGAACACACAATTCTCAAAAACCAAAATTCACAAGTAACCTAAAAAGTTAAAA
This sequence comes from Helianthus tuberosus, assembly GCA_030545235.1. Taxonomy (NCBI): domain Eukaryota; kingdom Viridiplantae; phylum Streptophyta; class Magnoliopsida; order Asterales; family Asteraceae; genus Helianthus; species Helianthus tuberosus. The sequence goes on along the minus strand of CM060420.1, from coordinate 19,168,865 downwards.
TAAAAAAATAATAATAAATAAAAACCCACATCGGAACTATCAGTAGGACCGTCGATTCGGGGTTGCTGGAAAGAGAATGAGCCACATGGATGCAGCAGTTTCCGAGCAACTTGCCGGAGTTTCTTGGATCCACCCATAAGAATAATAAGTTTAGCAAATGAATTGAACTGGAATTGACAGACTCATTGTCCTGTTTCACCTTCCATATTTCTCGTATTTATATAGAAAAGACCAAAGATACATAGTGTGTGTAAGTGTGTGTGGGTGTGATATGATTCATGTTCTTATTCTTGTTGTTTTAAGTACGCGATGATTCATGTTCACCTAATGAGAAATTGCTCCCCAATCGGTTTCCTCTTTCTACCAAGAACAGAAGCTTTCTGAAATCTCGGTCCACCCATTCGCTCGGCCTTAAACGCTGCAAATGGATTCTTTTAAAAACAAATATCCACAAAGGTAGAACTCAAGATTCCAGGAAAAAATAGTATATGCTATGAACCTACTTATTAGCTCAAGTCTCTTGCTTTCTGCAATGTCTCTTGCTTTTTTGCGTCTCCTCAAGACTATACAAAAAGGTTGATACGTAGATCGAGTCCCATTGAAAAATTTATTTTACAAAATATTATTCTCTTGCTTTCTTTATTCTTTTGAAAACCATACATGAAGAAGTTGAACCACTTTTTACAACCTCACAACCAACAATCAACTCAACAAAATAATCAACCTGTCTTGATCCCTGCATTCAACATCATAAAACAAATATTAAAAAAGTAATTTCATATCACATAGGGTACCTTTCCCTTATTTCAAAGTATAAGCTCAAGTAAACAAAATACATACTTTATGGCAGTGATATGACTCTTGTAAAACAGAACTTTCAGTAGTTAAATTTCATAATGATATCATTCGAATCAAAACATTCTAATATGGAAATCAAATGCATTGTGTTGTACAAAAATAAGAAAATGATAAGGCACAATATAAGCAGGTATATCTATTTAGTTATGCATCTATGAGGATTGTATTTAGTTATGCACAATATAAACATCATCATAGACATGAATAGCATACAAAAGTTACCTACTTACAGTGGGTCCACTCTTCAAAGCAAGTTTCTGAGCAAAAGTCCATACAAAGATTCATTTAAGATCATCAGTATAATCTATACACACATTCCAGACCCAAAAAGAACCCTAATCTAAAATGAATTCCTAAAGAAAACACTAATCTGTAAAAAAAATCGAATTAGTAAAATTACACTTCAAAAAACCCTCCAATTTGGTTCTTCAAGAAGAACAAAAAAATGCAATTAATTCGCATGACCAAAATAAAAACCCACGACCAAAACACAATAAAGATTAAGGATTTGTCTGACCTTATGGTTTTAGATGCCACCGTTCACAGACCAAGAAATCAGGTCTTTCGCCGTTCACAGACCAGGAAATAACAACCACCGTCAAACATCATAAATCACCATATTGGAGCTGAATATTCAAGAAATTGGAAGAAAGAAACGATTCTAAAGGGGTCGGTTCTTACCATATTGGCGGAAAAACTTGTTTAAGCCCACCTGAAAATGCCATAAACCCACCTTGAAGATGCCAGAAACCCTAGATCTACAATCTACAAAATCGCCTGGAGAGAGAGAACGAAAATTTCATTTGGATCTGGATTTGAGGGAGAGAGAGAACGAAAATGAAAAAAAAACATTTGAAATTTGAAATTTGAAATGAAAGTTAGGGTTTTTGGACATATCTTTTGACTTGCAGGTAGAGATAGAATGGAGAAAGAAACGTTTGTCTGCCATTCATTAATTGTTCGTTGACCTCTTCTCACCAGCTTTCAAATTCAAAAATTCAAAAAAAAAAAAAAAAAAAAAACGCAGCAAAATGACACGTGGCATAGAAGTAACCTGGGATTGACACGTAGGAGAAAGAGCATAGGGGTGGCTTGTGGTGTTGACACATGAGATTTTGAAGGTTTGATTAATTATAATAGAGAGATATGGATAAGGAATGGGATGGGGGAGGATTTAAAAAATGATATATATATATATTAAGGAATAATGATTTTTAATTAAATTATATGAATACGGATAAAAAAATGCTATATCATTGAAAAAAAATTAAGATCAAAACAACCTACGAATTTTGAACTATAAGATAATTGTATTTGTGGTTTCTTTTAGAAGAGTTTATGGATTTTGAGCTACAAGATAACTGTATTTGTGGTTTCTTTTAGAAAAGTTTAGTTGGTTACTCAAACCCTGGGCTTTAGTACCTGGATATACACCTCTATCATGGGCTTAAATTCCTTCTTTAGGCTATTACTTTGATATAACCGCCAACATGTTAGGCATTTATTCTGGGCTTTGGCCATTAATATGATGTAACGAAGATCAGTAAATCACTCGCTGTTGAATTGGCTGTTACCGCCAACATGTTAGGCATTTATTCTTGGCTTTGGCCATTATCATAATTATTATATTATAATGTAATGTAGATCACTAAATCGTTGTTGAAATTTGAATATTAATGATGCAATGTAGATCAGTAAATCGTTGTTGAAATTTGAATATTATTGATTTATTGTGTATTATGGAACGTAGAGTTAAGGTCTCATACAAGCTTTATCTTATATGAAAACGGTGAAAACAGATCTTAAGACCATGTGTAGTAGGGCTTGATGTCCAAGCCCCTTCCTTGAACATGATCCGACATGTGGCATCCTGGTCAGCATATTTCTTTTAACATATTTCTTTTCCTTCGTCTTTTAATATCATATTATGCATGATTATACAAACATACATAGCATCTCTCATTTTTTTCTTTGGTCTATGTACAACAAGAATTTCTCAAATAATGTCAACGTTGTTAAAGAACCCCAAAACATCTCTCAATGTCCTTTCGCGCAGACTCTTGAACTTTCTTAAAATGTGCTCTTTTCATCGATCAGGTCGCTAAACATCTTCATGATAATCGAAAAATAATGTGGATATATTCCATCACTCAAATAGTATTTGTGTGGGTAGTTGTTTCCATTAGCCCAAAAAGATGCCTTTGTTGCTCTACCAGAAATGAAATCCTCTACCACAGGCGACTGTTCGAAAACGTTTATGTCATTGCATGACCCAGCAACACCAAAGTTGGCCGACCAAACCCAAAGGTTGTGTGAAGCAACCGCTTGAAGAATAACCGATGGTCATTTTTGGTCACCATGTGTGTGTTGACCTCGCCATGCTGTTAGGCAATTATACCACTTCCAATGACGACAATCTAAACTCCCAATCATGCCTGGTAAACCATGTTCTTGTGAATACACCTCGTAAATTTGTTGCAGACGTACTAAATAGGCTTTCTCAAATAACGCGCATCATACAAATTTACTATTCCTTTATAATATATAAATATATATATATGTGTGTGTGTGTGTGTATGTATATATATATATATATTCAACTAACTAAAAAATTATTATGAATAAATAAAATGTTAATTATAATTTTTAAAAATTTGTATTATACCTAACAAAAATACTCGAAGGTGTCGCTTGTTGTTTTCTCAGCCATCTTTAAATACTCGTCACTGATGTCGATCGTGTTTTCGTAGGCAAGCACGCGTAGCGCTGAAGTGCACTTTTGAACAACGGTAAATCTAAACGTCCCTCTCGCATCTGGTTTTTGCTTAAAGTAATCAAACTTGTTTTCCAAGTCTTCGGTAATGCGTAGAAATAGACATTTACTCATCCGGAAACGACGCATAAAAACTTTTGGGTTTGGGTATGTTGGCGCTTCGTCAAAGTAATCTTTCATCAAACGAGCGTTCGCCGCAAGTTAGTCTCATTCCGTATATTCTCTTTGCAAAATCAGGTGTAGAGGCCGACTAGCATGTTTCATATACCTAGTCGTGAGCTGACACACACCCATAACTAGAGGATGTACAAAAAATAAACTGATTTTACAACCGAAACCGGTAAAAAACCATAATCGGTTAATAAAGAAACCGTCTTTTTAACCGGTTCGGTTTCTATTCATATTCGGAATTCATCCACCAGTTAGACGTTCTGGCCAGCGTAACCGGTTTAAAAACTGATTTCTAAAGAAATTGGTTTTTAAACCGGTTAATCAATAACGTGCAATTAAAAACCATTTTTTAACCGGAAAGAAACAAGTATCGCTGAACATGCAGCAAATGGTAATATTACCGTTGGGCTGGAAAACCAACCCTTTTTTGGTCCTAAATCCATCTCCAACTAGTATAAAAGGGTAGTAGGTGTTTCGGTTCAATCACACCACTCTCTAATCTCCAAAAACTCTAAAAAATGCTCACTTTCTTGTTTGATAGTTCTAAAAAAACGCATACTATGGCAACCTCTAGTGCTCATGATTCGGTTAATGTTGGTGAGTCTTCAACCAACGAGGTGGTTCGTGTTATTCCAACGAAGCGAAACCCCAAAGTTTGGTCACATTTCGATTTGTGCGGGATGGCGAACTGGAAAAAAGAGCGCGTTGTCATTATTATCAAAACTTTTACGCCGAAAGTACAAATTCCACCTTAAAACAACACATCGACAAACCGTCTTGCAAGGCGTTGAAAGAACAACCCGCTAGTGGCCAAGCTTCAATAGCAAGTGAAGGCGCTACTTTGTTCGCCTACAATTTGGATATGGCTAGGGAGGAATTGGCGAAATTTGCAATCCAAGAAAGCTTGCCGTTAAACCATTTCGACAACCACCACTATACAAAGATGGTATAACGAACTCTCCAACCAGGATACACCCATGTAAGTCGTGCTACTCTTAGGAGAGATTGTTTAAGATTGTGGAAAAATGCTAAATAAGAATTAATTTCTTATTTTGAAAAATTAGAACCCGGTGTTAACTTAACTAGCGACGTTTGGTCCGCACCCCACGGTTCACACAATATTTGTTTCACCGCCCATTGGATTGAACCGATGACGTGGCAAATAATGAAACACACCCTTTCGTTTAAATTATCTGATTACCCTCACACCAGTGAAAATATATAGAACGTATTTGACAAATGTATTAGAACATATAAATTGGAACAAAAGGCTTTTCCAATATCTTTTGATAACGCCTCAAACAACACAGTTTCGGTAATGCATTTAAAATTAAAATGCAAACTGATTTGTGGGGGTATTTTTTTTCCATACTCAATGCGTTGTACGCAACATAAATTTGGCCATTCAAGATGGTTTAAAGGTTACTGAAACACAAAAAGATGCTTTCAAAAGAATGTTAGGTGATTTATATAGTAACACGCAAATACCTTCAAAATATATTAAAACTTGTAAGGAAACGGGTCGAATATGCTTAGGACCCAATTGGGATGTTGCTACAAGATGGAACTCGACTTGCACCATATTTGAAAAGGTTCTTTTGCAAAAATAAAGTTTAATAGCATTTCATAACATGTTGTCTATTCGTGGAAAGGTTTCGACTTACCACCCATTAAGTTGGGCTACTATTGAAACGGTTACACAATTGCTTCAATTTTTCAAAACTTCAACAAAGACTTTATCGGAGGTTTACTATCCAACAAGTTCTTTAGTACTTCACAATTTGTTTAAAATTAAGCGAGTTGTCGACTACAGATATACCATATTGTGATATGGTGGTGCGGATGAAGGAAAAACAAAAAAAATATTTTAAAGAACTACACGTGTCTTTCACTTGTGCCGTCGTACTAAACCCTTGCTTTAATATATTTGGAACAAGTTCTTTAATTGAAAATATTGCAAACGAGTTGAATTTAAACACCCCTCATGAACCAAACTTTGGTGAAGCCGCAAAAGATCGTTTCAAAGAGCAACTTTCAAAAATGTTTGATGTTTATGTAACAAAATATGATACAACCTCCTCACACATTCATGAGTCAATAAGAAATGCCGTTTTTGGCGAAGGTTCAAGTATGAAAGATCAAGATTTGTATGTTTTTAGCCAATTGTATGATGAGTCGAGTCAAATGCAATGTGGTAACACTTGTAGTAGCGAACTCGAGAGGTATGGTGGGTCGAACTCTCTACAAACGATGACTTCACAAGAATTTAAAATTTTTGATTTGTTGGCTTGGTAGAAAAGTAAGGAAGATCAATTTTTGATCTTAGCCACAGTGGCCCGAGATTTACTAGCAATCCAAGCTTCCGCGGTAGCTTCGAAAAGTGCTTTTTCTACTAGTGGTATGGTGATATCGATAAGGAGAGCTCGACTAATAGCAAAGGCAGCTGAGATGTCAATTTGCTTGAAAGATTACTTGGATGCGGCGGAGAGATGTCAACACATACGCTCGCTCGAGGGAGAATTAGATTACGAAGGCGAAGTGTACGAGGACGAGGTCAAAGCCGAATTGACGAACCCAATGACCGGCAAAGAAGCCGCATACGATGAATACCTTCGCAATAGTTTCAGTTCGGTCGGCGATGAAGATTAAACGTCACTTATTAAGATATATTAGTAATTTAGTTCCACTAAAAATATATATTAGTGGACGTTCTTGCGGATTAATAGTTTAAGTTTACGTATTTCCTTTGTTATGTTTAACGTTTGTTCAACTTTAAATGCGATTGTATTTTAAGTTATGTTTAAAAAAATTATGTTTTTCAGCAAAAAAAAAAAAAAAAAAAAAAAAAAAAAACTTGAAAAACTGCATTCTGCATAAGAAATACAGCAAAACAGCATTATGCAAAATAGCAAAAAACTGCATTCTGCAAAATAGCAAAAAAATGCATTCTGCAGTACCGACTTTTTTGATCGGCTTTGTTAACCAGTTAAAAAACTGGTTTTCTACCTGATTAGAAACCAGTTACATTTGGTTATGACCGATGGTACGTTTTAATATAAGAAACTGGTTACAAACCCGAACCGGTTATTAAAAAACGGTTTTTGCCCCTTTGGAAAATAACCGGTTCGGTTAAAAACGGGACCCGTTTAAAAAAAACCCGATTTGTACACCTCTACCCATAACCGCCTCTTGCTCGACCTCCTCGTCAGTTGACTCACCATCATCGGCTAAAAACTCATTGTAATAATAATTTGTAACGGATGACGAAGATGTGGGGGAATCCATTTTTTAATGTGTTTGGTGTGGGTATGTTTTTATTTTTCTGATATGTGTGTGAGGTGTGAGTATTGATTTATAGGGTGAGGATCAAATAGGAAGTTGATTTTGGCTAGGAAGGATAGGAAGCAATAGCATTATGACATGTGGCAAAATTTAAAATAAAGAGAAAGTGTATTTTAGTCAATCATACTCAATCTTCTTCCTTCTTTTCCCCCAGTAACTTCAAAACCCACAATTTTCAAAACTCACCATCTTCAACCTTTTCTTTACTTTCTATCTCAATAATCACTACATTATAGTGCGATTTTCGTCACAAATCAATGATTCAAACACCCAATCAACGTGTTCTTCAACTTTTTTGAAGAAAGCCAGTTTAATTTCATACAATATTTCATTTTTCCCTGTGATTTTGAAGCGAATCATTCGATTCGTTTGATTCAATTCGCTGATAAGTGTTTGTAACATTCAAATTTCGCCAATCAGTGAAGAAATCTGAAGAAACCGGCTTCGATCTATGTAAGAAATTTTTGAATTACATTTTTTCGATCTGGGTTTTTGAATTAAGTCATTGCGTTTTACGATCTTAGCGGGGGTCCGGGGGCAGCGCCCCTGGGAGCAGGGTCCAAGGGGCGGCAACCCCTGGCAGGGGTTGAACAATTTTTTTTCCGATTAAATTGCTTTAATAAAAATGCATCAGAAAATTTAATTTTCTGTAAATTGCCTCTGGAAAACTGCATTCGTAGACAATTTTTGATCTCCTACTTCATGGTTCAGATAATTCACAGACAAAACTATTAACCTGGTTCAATGCATTTTAGAGAGAACACTTTCTTTGGTGTTTTTAGGTCATTGCGTTTTAGAACTAAGACATTTTTATGTGTTTTCTGGCAATTGTGTTTTAGAAAGACACATTTTTGAAGTGTTTTTAGTCATTGCGTTTTAGGTAAAACACATTTTTAGGTGTTTTCAGTCCATTGTGTTTTTAGAGAGAAAACTTTCTTTTGTTTTTTTGGCCATTGCGTTTTAGAAATAAGACATTTTTAAGTGTCTTCTGGCCATTGCGTTTTATAAATAAGACATTTATTTGTGTTTTTGGTGCATTGCGTTTTAGGTAAAACATATTTTTATGTGTTTTCAGTCCATTACGTTTTAGAAACAATACATTTTCTTGTGTTTTCTGGCCATTGCGTTTTAGAAATAAGACATTTCTTTGTGTTGTTGGTGCATTGCGTTTTAGGTAAAACACATTTTTATGTGTTTTCAGTCCATTGCGTTTTAGAAAGTACACTTTCTTTTGTGTTTGTAGGCCATTGCGTTTTAGAAACAAGACATTTTCTTGTGCTTTCTGGCCATTGTGTTTTACAAATAAGACATTTCTTTTTGTTTTTGGTGCATTGCGTTTTAGAAAAAAAAAAGTTATTTTTTTACGTTTTTTTCCATTGCGTTTTACGCAACTGGGTTTTCGAAAATACAACAATAGTATACTCGTTTTAAAGATAAAAAACACTCGTTTTTTGGTGCAATTTTTATTAAAAAATAATGTCGTATGAAAAAGTTATTAACGTTTAAAAAATGGGGGGAAATTGGAGAAGAGAGAAACTATTGTCTTGGATTGACTACAATGCTCTTACACAAACCCACGCGCCTCCTTTCTTCCCTTCAATTTCAATCATTTAATCTTAGCCCTTGATTAAATCAATTGATGGTCAAGATTACTTTCTAGCCTTTCTAGCAAAAAAAACTTCCTATTACTGACCATTTCCAACGACTATATTGGCCACAGTGGCGGATCTACTCTTTGGCCAGGGTGGGCGGCCGCACCCCTTGAAAATAAAAATTTAGTGTATATTTTAGGCAAAAAACCCGACCGCACCCCTTGAAAATATGGTTGAACACCTCATCCGCACCCCCAGCAAATAATTTATGGGTCCGCCACTGATTGGCCACACCCATAATTTCAATGGCATTTTAAAGAAGACGTCCAACTTCATTTTTTATGGAAAACACCCCTGGGGCAGTGTAGCCGGCGTGATTGGGCAAGAAAACGCACACATCACACACCACTACGGGTGGTCCAAGCATTAATTAATTGAATTAAGGGATAATATTGATCACACGTCATTATTAACAATACGTGTGTTTTAGTCATTTTCGCATTTTTCATTAACTATTAATTCACTCCCGTGTTTAAAACTAAAATCACTTTTATATACTTGAATACTTTATTAAATATTATACCATTAAATCAAGAATTTTTTAATCTTTATATGAGTATAATTTAGTGTATATATATAAGGGAAGATTTAAATGAGAACGCTAAATATTGTGAGAACCATGAGAACGAATGAAAAAACCGCGAGAACTTGGTAAAAACCATTCATATTCAAATTTCTTTTTTACAATTATCATTATTATTCAAATATAATGTTAGAAATTTAATTTACACGTTTAAATTTACATGAATTCATAAATAAAGAAAATTTACACATTTGTAAGTCTGCCATTTACATATGTGTAAATTTGTTATATTTACAAATGAGTAAAGAATCTAATAAGAGTGATTTTGAGAGGAAAAATGAATGTTTTTCTATGTTTTAAATTCTTTTTTTTTTTTGATGTTGTATCTTAACTACAATGAGTTTTGTATTAAAAAAAAATTGGTTTTTTCATTCGTTTTCACGGTTCTCGCAATATTTAGCGTTCTCAATATAATTCCCCCATATATATATAGGGGAAGGATGTATAGAAAACCCACTTTTGGTTAGAAAACCCGGGAAACTCAAAGCTCTCGATGTTTTTTTTGAAAAAAAATACACATGTTATATACATGTTTTTAAGGGTTTTGGGCAAAAAAAAAAAAAAAAAAAACAAAAAAGCGCCGAGTATATATTTAAAAAAAAAATAAACAAGTTTTGGTGTAACATATGTTACATTCATCTGATATATATGTAACATATGTTACACCAAAACTTGTTTATTTTTTTTTTAAAATATCTACTCGGCGCTTTTTTGATTTTTTTTTTGCCCAAAACCCTTAAAAATATGTATATACCATGTGTAAATTTTTTTATTAAAAAAAATTTGGGAGGTTAGAGTTTCCCAAGTTTTCTAAATTATAAGGGATTTCTATAGATACTTCCGTTATATATATGTATATATATATATATATATACACATATATATATAGTATTAGGTTCAAGAGTGAACACTAGTGTAGTTTGTGAACCGAGCGAACTAATCCTGGCGATACATGTGTGTAGATCAATGGTCAGGATTTGATAATGAAATACACTAATGTATTTTATGATTTGATGATGAAATCCTAGCCATCCACGTGTGTAAATCAATGGCCAAGATTTGTTCACTCAGTTCGCAAATACATTAGTGTTCACTCTAGAAACCCACACTATATATATATATATATATATATATATAGGGAGAGGATCATGAGAAAACTACATAAAAATGAGAAAACTAGAAAACTAACTAAAAAAGTTCAAAAAACATATCAAATTTTTGTTTTACAGTCTTTTATAAAAAATCACTATTTTTTATATATAAAAAATTTCAAAAAAAAAAAAAAAAAAAAACTTGTACTGCACTTGTGCATTATATGTGTACTACACATATGCATTACATGCTTAAAATTAGCTTTCCAGTTTAGTTTAGCTTTTAGGGTTAGGTTTTTTTGGAGGTTTAGGATTAGGTTTTTGGATGTGGGTGAGAGGGGGGGGGGGGTTAGGTTTTTTTTTCCAGGTTGTTTAGGGTTTAGTTTTAGGTTTTCAAGGGGGGGGGGGGGGGGGGTTAGGTTTTTGGGGGGTGGGGGTGGGGAGGTTTAGGTTTTTGGGGGGTGTATGTGGGGGATGAGTTAAGTGGTTTAGGCTTTCCGTATTAGTGCACATATGCATTACAATTTTTTTTTAAATTTTTTTCATATATAAAAAATATCGATTTTTTTATAAAAATTGTAAATAAAAATTGGTATGTTTTTTAGTTTTCACATTTAAACTAGTTTTCTCATGATCCATCCCTATATATATATATAGGAGAAGGATCCGTTAGGAACCACCCTTTATTGCGAGAACCACGAGAACCAAGTGTGAACACAACCAAAACTACCTAAAAAAAAATCAAAAAACACTCAAAATTTTTTTTTTAATATTTTTTGTAAAAAAAATCGTTATATTTCGTCACAAAAAAAATTTGAGTAACAATTATCCATGCACATGTGCATATGTATTATTTCTTTGACAAATTCCGTAATACATTACTAATATCAGACAATTACATTTTCATTTACACTACCATTCATAATACACTACTTTCTACATTAACAATTTTATAAATGCACATGTGCATCTATATGTATGAACTTGTTATAACATTACAACACTAGAAATGCACATGTGCATCTATATGTATGAACATGTTATAACGTGTTTTGGTACACCTCTCTGGATACACTTTTCCTTTCATCTATCATACCATCCATAATACACTACCATTACCTCCTACCATCCGTAATACAACACCATTGCCTCCTATCATCCATAATACAATACCATTACCAATATTTCACTTTATTACATGTACGTCAATACCCTTTATACCATCTAAACAACATATTACATCATAAAGAGACAAATATAATCAAACCATTAACCACTAGATATAACTAACCAAAACACATGCATATGGGCCTACTTCATCATTTAAAATCACAAACTTCTTGTACCAAAACACGTTATATCATGGTTATACATAATGATGCACATGTGTATTCTTAATATTGGTAATGTAAAAAGTAGTGTAATGCGGATGAGGATGTAAATGAAAGTGCATTTTTCTACTACTGGTAATATATTATGGAATTTGTCCAAGAAATGATACATATTGTCACACCCCCAAAATACCACATGCAGAAACCCCGCAAGACGTGTGACGTACCAGGATCTAGCCACTAATCATATTGAACTCATATCAAGATTTCAAGTAAAAGTTTCCATTCGTTAAAATAATATGTATCACGACATAAACTTAAAACCCAACATGTTCAGCGGAAGCATAATTTCATGTTTAAGTATTTCAAAACCCAAAAGTATAAAAGCAATTAAACTTGTCTCGTGACTTCATGTCTCATGACCCATGACCCCTCCAGCAATTCCAGATAGCAAGTTCCTCACCCATGTACCTAACGTCCTACAAGCATGCAGACAAGTATATCAGCATAACGCTTGTGAGTTCACTGATTTGTAAATCGTTTAGTTGCCAAGTGTTTAGTTTAAAACATATTGATAATAACTCAAGTACCGCAAGATGGCGTCAGTTTGGTTGCCCTTCCCCAATGCCCTATCAAACATTGGTCTTGTGGTTAAGGTCATTAGTTCACGCCCGTCCTCTCAGATACGGTGTGAGGTTGCCAAGCCTAATAGCGCTATCAACTAATACCCCGTTGCCTCTTAGGCAACTAGTTCGGTAGTAAGATGGGACTTAAGGTGATAGGTGTGAGTGTATTATCCAACATCTAAGTTTAACCCAGTAAAACGTATTCCTCTCAGGAATACCAGTTTGTTTGTCCCACCCCCAGGACGCATGCTCAAGAAGTAGTGAACTCACCTTAGATTTCTCGGTAAATTAAGTTACTTGTTCAACAATTGATCAACCATATCCTAACATGGTTATCAATAACAATCTGTCTCATACACATAAACCACGTATGTCATATACACATTGCTCAAGTAGCGAACAAGTAAAGCACATATCAATTCACAAGTCATAACAGGTAATCAGGTCATATGCAAATTTTCATCACAAGTTCCTGTTTCACAAAAGGTAGTATGTGTGTGTGTGTGTCCCAGCACCACTAACCCAGCTAGGAAGTGTGCGACTGAGCTCTAGTGTGCGACTTGGCCCAGCCGTACGGCCCAATACCATAATAACCCAACATAAGTGTGCGGCCCGTTACACGTGTACAGCCCAACTGTTCACCAATCCAGAGGGCTGTGCGGTCTAAAGTAGGTGTGCGACTAAGGTATGAGTGTACGGCTACCCCCAAGTGTGTGACCTCATTATGGGAGTGCGGTCCAGTTTACAAATGTGTTGTCCATTGATTTTACCCGGCCCAAATGATTGAGTGTGTGATTTCCCATATTTCAGTTACACATTCCCTTAATCACAGCTCATCAGTTTCACCAACTCATGATTTCCATAATCACAACAATTTCCATAACATCATGTAATTCCTAATCATCACTAATTCATTAACAAAATTTAACAATACTCTTAACTTTAATTCGGATCAAGTAATACAAACATTATAACGGTTTCTCTTCATCATGCGAATCCAAATCACCAAGTTAGATTCATTCTCGTATCACTCCAACATGAACAAGAACCCTAAACCATCGATTCCATCTAGTAGCAACTCCTAAGTTCATGGAACCCATAAGTATCATAGCCAATTCATCATGATCCTTATTAGCATACCATACTAGTTGTCTAATAATATCCTTTCATTTAATCAAACACCAATCAACCGTTATCGAAACCCTATTAAGTTTCTAATTATGCATGTCAAGAACATTCCTTATAATTCACATAGTTTTCACCAATCACATTCAAGATGGTTCACGAAACACAATCAAGATAGCTCACGAAACATAATTAAAACATAATCAAGATTGACTAAGAATGGGAATCTCCTAAAGACCAAAACGTACCGATTGAAAGGAGGGGAATACAGACTTGAATGTGGTAGCTGATGTTCCTGGAAGAAAAGCTCAATTGGTGAAGATGGCACTTCGAAAGAGGATCACAGCCATCACTTGTTTGAGGGGAAACTTGTTACAATTGTTTGAAGGAGGATTATGTGAATGCCTACATGCCTACACGTATGCCAAAGGAGAATGGGTTTGGCTCGGTTTGGGTTTAGAGACTTTGGCTTATAGAAACCCATGTGGTTTGAAAGAATGTGTGGCCAGAGAAAAGTGTGCGGCTTGGGGGTTAAGTGCGGCCACACTTGGCACATCCACACATACATACTTATAACATTCGCATAATACATTAACACATTACAACCATTCAATTATCATCAACCATAATAACCAATCCACCTAACGAACATGTAAATTATACCATAAAGCAAAGAACAAAAGAACTGCAAAATGCGAGTTGTCACATCATCCCCAAGTTGTAAGAAATTTCGTCCCGAAATTTGATAAGCAGTCTCGGGGAGGAGAAGTGATGAGTCAAGATGACTATGGGTTTCCCTCGGGTGCCACATCATCCCCAACTTGAAAGGGAATTTCATCCCGAAATTCACTAGTTGCGTTAGGATTGAATTCAGTGGTTTTGAACAATTGAGGATACTTGAGCTTCATCTGATCCTCGCGTTCCCTCATGAACTCCGGTCCACGTCTTGAGTTCCAACGAACTCTCACGATTGCGATTCGACTGTGTTTACGGACCTTAACTTCCCGGTCCATAATTTCGATGGTTCTTCAACAAACTGTAACTTGTCGTCAATTTTCAATTCTTTCAAGGGTACCACGAGTGTTTTATCCGACAGACACTTCTTCAGGTTGGAGACATGAAAGACATCGTGAACATTACCCAGTTCATCAGGTAATTCAAGCCGATACGCAACTTTGCCGATTCTCTCCAAAATCTTGAACGGCCCAATGTAACGTGGATTAAGCTTGCTGTGCTTCCCAAAGCGCACCATACCCTTCCAGGGTGAAACTTTCAACATAACGCGGTCCCCTACCGCGAACTCCAAGGGTTTCCTACGCTTATCAGCATAGATTTTTTGGCGATCACGCGCTGCCGCCATACGGTTTCTGATCTGAACAATCTTCTTAGAGGTTTCAAGTACAAGTTCTGGACCTGTGATTTGGCTGTCACCCACCTCAGCCCAACAAAGAGGGGATCAACATTTCCGTCCATACAATGCCTCGAATGGAGCTGCCTGGATACTGGAATGGAAACTGTTGTGTATGAAAACTCTACCAAAGGCAAGTGTCTCTCCCAACCTTTACCAAAGTCAATTACACATGCTCGCAGCATGTCTTCAAGCGTCTGGATGGTTCGTTCGCTTTGACCATCCGCCTGAGGGTGATAAGCAGTGCTCATGTCAAGATATGAGCCAAATGACTTGTGCATCGCCTGCCACAAATCAGATATGAAACGCAGATCACGATTAGAGATGATTGAGGTTGGCACCCCATGCCTAGAAATCACCTCTTTTAAGTAAATGCCAACGAGCTATGAAAACTTGTCAGTTTCCTTGATCGTAAGGAAGTGCGCAGATTTCGTCAGACGATCAACAATCACCCAAATGGTATCGTTCCCGTTTCGTGTTCTTGATAGCCGGGTGACAAAGTCCATGGTAATCTGTTCCCATTTCCACATGGGAATTTCTGGTTGTTGCAGCAACCCAGACAGTTTTTGGTATTCCACCTTGACTTTCGCATAAGTCAAGCATTTACTCACATACGTCACTATGTGGGCTTTCATTTTCATCCCCAGTATAAGACTTTTAGATCTTGATACATCTTATCAGAACCCGGACGAACAGAGTATCGAGACTTGTGCGCTTCGTCCATCACAAGCTCTCTAAGGTTACCATATAAAGGGACCCATAATCGCTCCATGAAATAGCGAATACCGTCAGATTTTTCTACAAGTTGTCTCTCCAAGTCTCGCATGGCTTCAGCTTTAAGGTTCTCATCTTTCAACGCTTCAGCTTGGGCAAAACGAATATGGTCAGGTAGGTTAGAATGGATGGTGAGCTGCAAAGCTCGAACACGTTTAGGTTTTGTTTCCTTGAGACTAAGGGCATCCGCTACAATGTTAGCTTTGCCTGGATGATACTTGATTGCACAATCATAATCATTTAAGAGTTCCACCCAGCGACGCTGTCGCATGTTCAACTCTTTCTGATCAAAGATGTGCTGAAGGCTCTTGTGGTCGGTATAAATAGTGCATTTAAAACCGTACAAGTAGTGCCTCCAGATTTTTAGCGCAAAGACCACGGCTCCAACTCCAAGTCTTGAGTCGTGTAATTCTTCTTGTGAATCTTCAACTGCCGAGAAGCGCAAGCTATCACTTTCTCACGTTGCATTAGTACGCAACCGAGACCCTAAATAGAAGCATCACAGTACACCATGAAATCATCGGTACCTTCGGGTAAGGACAAGATTGGTGCACTGTAGAGTTTTTGTTTCAGCAGTAGGAAGGCATCTTCCTGCTTTGTTCCCTAAGAATATACCACGCCTTTCTGTGTCAACATGGTGAGAGGTTGAGCGATCCTCGAAAAGTTTTTAATAAATCTGCAATAGTATCTGGCGAGACCAAGAAATTTCCGCACCTCCGAAGGATTCTTCGGTGCCGCCCAATTTCTGATAGAATCGATTTTAGCGGGATCCACGTGTATTCCCAATTCGTTGACTAGGTGACCAAGGAAGTGTACTTCTCGAATCCAGAAGTCACACTTAGAGAATTTCGCATAAAGTTGCTCCTTTCTCAGGAGCTCCAAGATAAGACACAACTGTCTCTCATGGTCCTCCTTGCTCATAGAGTAGATTAGAATGTCATCGATAAACAGGATGACGAAATCGTCAAGGTACGGTTTGCACACACGGATCATGAGATCCATGAATACCGCTGGTTCATTTGTTAACCCAAATGGCACGACTAGGAACTCGTAATGGCCATACCACGTTCGAAAAACTGTTTTAGGAACATCCACCTCTCAGACTCTCATTTGATGATAGCCCGACCTTAAGTAGATCTTCGAATAGATGCTTGACCCTTGCAACTGGTCAAACAGATCGTCGATGCAAGGTAAAGGATAACGGTTCTTAACTGTCACCTTGTTGAGTTCGCGGTAATCAATACACATACGAAAGGACCCGTCTTTCTTCTTTACGAATAGGACTAGGGCTCCCCAAGGCGAAGAACTAGGTCGGATAAAGCCCCTATCCAACAGTTCTTGAAGTTGATTAGACACTTCTTGCAACTCCCCCAGTGCAAGTCGATAAGGAGTGCGAGCAATCAGGCCGCTCCTGGCGTAAGATCGATATAAAATTCCACCTGACGACGTGGAGGTAAACCTGGAAGTTCATCTGGAAATACATCAGGAAACTCACGGAAAACTGGTAAATCTTTGATTCTCCTTTCCTCAGGCTGAGTGTCGGTAACAAGTGCTAGAGCAGCAGGATAGCCCTTCCTAAACACTTCTGGGCTTTCATAGCCGAAATGATGCCAACTATTGCACCACTTTGATGACCTTGAACAGACAGCGGTTCTCCACTAGGGAGAGAAATACGTACAATTTTCACTTTGCAGAGAATTTCCGCTATGTGCTTAGACAACCAATCCATACCAATGACTACATTGAAGCTTCCGAGAGTATCAGGGAGAAGGTCAATGTCGAACACTTGACCCATAAGATCGAGTTTACACCCATAATAAACATATGAGGCTTCAGTTGACTTACCGTCAGACAACTCTACAACATGTTTGGTTTCAAGGGGTGTTGGGGCTAACCCTAAGTGTCGACTGAACTCCAAGGACATATAACTCCAATCGGCACTAGAGTCGAATAAAACAGAGGCAAAAAGATTATTCACAGAAAACGTACCGGTCACAACGTTGCCGTCGTTCCTGGCTTCGCCAATGCCAATAGTGAAAACTCTCCCACGAGCACCATTCCCACCATTATTCCCGTTGTTGTTGTTCCCAGTGTTGTTGTTATTTCCCGCATTCTGATTTATTTGAGGGCAATCTCTCCTGAAGTGACCCTCGTCTCCACACTGGAAACATCCCTTTCGGTTACCTTGGTTTTGTTGAGGCTGTTGTCTTTGTTGTTGCTATTTTGGAAACGGGGCTCTGCAATCTTTTGCCATGTGACCCACTTTATCGCACCTATGACAGACTCGGATACACGGTCAATGGTGATGATAGTTGCACTTGCTACACTTTGGTTGTTTCCCCGCATAGGGACCCTGGTACGAGTTGTTGCTCTGGTTATGATTAACAGAAGACGACTGGCTGAAACTACGACTATTGCTGTTGTCTGGTTTCTTCTGTGAATGGTTTGCGTTGGACACCTTGTCCGACTCATTCCATTTACGTTTGTTGTCAGTAGTAGGAGTAGTAGTAGTAGCAGTAGCAGTAGTAGCAACAGCATGTGGTGGTAGCGAGCCACGCTCCACCTCCTGGTCGGTGATCTTGTGAGCTAATCGGATGATTCAGGGCAAATTGTCAAGATTTGCTGCAGTGACCAAGCCCTTGACTTGTGGTTCTAAACCATTGATGTACACCTCGATTCTCTGGTGTGGTGGTCGCGATAGGTTAGGAAACATGTTCGCAAGCTCGTGAGATCATTTCGTGTAGGCCTCGATCTCAGATCCCACCATCTTCAAGTTGTAGTACTCATTTTCCAGCATTTGAATGTCGTCACGATGACAGTACTACTCCCATATCAACTTCTTGAAATCGTCCCAAGTAGTTGTGTTTGCCATTTCAATGCCCAGCATCTGGACTTGGGCATTCCACCAAGTGACGGCACCATCCTCCAAGGTGCCTGAAGCATACTTCACCCTATCCCCAGCCGGACAGTTACACATAGCAAAGACGGACTCTGCCTTTTCGAACCAATGGAGTAGTCCCACTGCTCCCTCGGTTCCACTGAACGTCTGTGGTTTACAATCCTTGAACGTCTTGAACGTACAAGCAGGCAGATTGTTCTGGTTTTGATTCGCAGGTTGACCTAAAGACGAAAGAAAATATAGCGCACGAGTGAGATTCGAGTACACGACACAAGAATACAGAACGCTTGGTACAAGTCATACCAGCCTGCTGAGCTGCTAAGACTTCAGCCACGCGAGTATTGTTCAAGTCGGTCCGTTCCGCCTGGGTTATGACAATGTTGCCACGTCCACCACCGCGGCCACCACCTCGTCCACCATTGCATCCGCCACGTCCACTCATGATTCTATATAAGAAGAAAGGAAAAGGTTAAGGATCGAGTATTGTTCAAGTCGATCAGTTCTGCCTGGGTTATGACAATGTTGCCACGTCCACCGTCGCGGCCACCACCTCGTCCACCATTGCATCCGCCACGTCCACTCATGATTCTATATAAGAAGACAGGAAAAGGTTAAGGATCGGGATTGAGTAGGAGTCAAACATCGCTATGACTTCTACAGTTTACTGAATCCTACCATTATGTCAGATAATGGAGCAGAACCCCTTTCACACTTGTTAAGCCTCACTGGGACTCACATGCACCCCACATTATTATTATTATGTGTGCACCCATAATGATAATGCAATTTGCATGTTCATCTCAGCTCCTCTTAACTCACGCTAAAAGGTTTCTCAGATTTGAGTAGCAAGACAAAAGACATCACAAAACATGAATCACGAGTCTAAATGTACTATCAAAGCATCATAACATAACCAAACAATGCATGAAATCATATCGTAGTACCAAGTATGCAACATCATAAGTAAGTGTATACTAGGTATGCAGTGCATAAAGTAAACGAAAGGCGAACCTTGCAATCTGGAGCTGAGTGTCATGGTGGTATTCAGAACTGTTCGGTTATAGTCTGGTTTTATAAAAGCGCTTTAAAACCTAGTTCACTATAAACAATGGCTCTGATACCAAACTGTCACACCCCCAAAATACCACATGCGGAAACCCCGCAAGGCGTGTGACGTACCAAGATCTAGCCACTAATCACATTGAACTCATATCAAGATTTCAAGTAAAAGTTTCCATTCGTTAAAATAATATGTATCACGACATAAACTTAAAACCCAACAAGTTCAGCGGAAGCATAATTTCATGTTTAAGTATTTCAAAACCCAAAAGTATAAAAGCAATTAAACTTGTCTCGTAACTTCATGTCTCACGACCCATGACTACTCCAGCAATCCCAGATAGCAAGTTCCTCACCCATGTACCTAACATCCTGCAAGCATGAAGACAAGTGTATCAGCATAACGCTTGTGAGTTCACAGTTTTCTAAAACGTTTAGTTGCCAAGTGTTTAGTTCAAAAAATATTGATAATAACTCGAGTATCGCAAGATGGCGTCAGTTTGCTTGCCCTTCCCCAATGCCTTATCAAACATTGGTCATGTGGTTAAGGTCATTAGTTCACGCTCGTCCTCTCAGGTACGGTGTGAGGTTGCCAAGCCTAATAGCGCTATCAACTAATACCCCGTTGCCTCCCAGGCAACTAGTTCGGTAGTAAGAAGGGACATAAGTGATAGGTTTGAGTGTATTATCCATCATCTAAGTTTAACCCAGTAAAACATATTCCTCTCAGGAATACCAGTTTGTTTGTCCCACCCCCAGGACGCATGCTCAAAAAGTAGTGAACTCACCTTAGATTGCTCGGTAAATTAAGTTACTTGTTCAACAGTTGATCAACCACATCCTAACATGGTTATCAGTAAAAATCAGTCTCATACACATAAACCACGTATGTCATATACACATTGCTCAAGTAACGAAAAAGTAAAGCACATATCAATTCACAAGTCATAATAGGTAATCATGTAATATGCAAATTTTCATCACAAGTTCCTGTTTCATAAAAGGTTGTGTGTGTGTGTGTGTCCCAGCACCACTAACCCAGCACTAGGAAGTGTGCGACTGAGCTCTAGTGTGCGACTCGGCCCAGCCGTAAGGCCCAATACCAGAATAACCCAACATAAGTGTGCGGCCCCTTACACGTGTAAGGCCTAAGTGTTCACCAATCCAGAGGGCTGTGTGGTCTAAAGTAGGTGTGCGACTAAGGTATGAGTGTACGACTACCCCCAAGTGTACGACCCCATTATGGGAGTGTAGTCTAGTTTACAAATGTGTTGTCCATTGATACCACCTGGCCCAAATAAATGAGTGTGCGACACTTTAAGAGTGTGCGATTTCCCATATTTCAGTTACACATTCCCTCAATCACGGCTCATCAGTTTCACCAAATCATGATTTCCATAATCACAACAATTTCCATAACATCATGTAATTCCTAATCATCACTAATTCATTAACAAAATTTAACAG
This sequence comes from Helianthus tuberosus, assembly GCA_030545235.1. Lineage (NCBI taxonomy): Eukaryota > Viridiplantae > Streptophyta > Magnoliopsida > Asterales > Asteraceae > Helianthus > Helianthus tuberosus. The sequence continues at coordinate 19,147,706 of CM060420.1, read as the reverse complement.
TACTCTTAACTTTAATTCGGATCAAGTAATACAAACATTGTAAAGATTTCTCTTCATCATGCAAATCTAAATCACCAAGTCAGATTCATTCTCATAACACTCCAACATGAACAAGAACCCTAAACCGTCGATCCCATCTAGTAGCAACTCCTAAGTTCATGGAACCCGTAAGTATCATAGCCAATTCATCGTGATCCTTATTAGCATACCACACTAGTTGTCTAATAATATCCTTTCATTTAATCAACACCAATCAACCGTTGTCGAAACCCGATTTCATTTCTAATCATGCATGTCAAGAACATTCCTTATAATTCACATAGTTCTCATCAATCACATTCAAGATGGTTCACGAAACACAATCAAGATAGCTCACAAAACATAATTAAAACATAATCAAGATTGACTAAGAATGGGAATATCCTAAAGACCAAAACGTACTGATCGAAAGGAGGGGAATACAGACTTGAATGTGGTAGGTGATGTTCCTGGAAGAGAAGTCGATTGGTGAAGATGGCACTTCGAAAGAGGATCACAGCCGTCACTTGTTTGAGGGGAAACTTAGGGTTTACAATTGTTTGAAGGAGGATTATATGAATGCCTACATGCATACACGTATCCAAATGGAGAATGGGTTGGGCTCGGTTTGGGTTTAGAGACTATTGGGCTTACAGAAACACATGTGGTTTGAAAGAATGTGCGGCCGGAGAAAAGTGTGCGGCTTAGGGGGTTAAGTGCGGCCACACTTGGCACATCCACACATACATACTTATAACATTCGCATAATACATTAACACATTACAACCATTCAATTATCATCAACCATAATAACGAATCCACCTAACGAACATGTAAATTATACCATAAAACAAAGTACAAAAGTACTTCAAAATACGAGTTGTCACAGATATGGACATGTGCATCCATAACTGTTACTCGAAAAAAAAAAGTTTTTTCTGGTTACGAAATATAGCGATTTTTTAGAAAAATATTAAAAAAATATTTTGTGTGTTTTTTAGATTTTTTTAGGTATTTTTTTGTGTTCACATTGTTTCTCACGGTTCTCGCAATAAAGGTGGTTCTCGCATGAACCCTACCATATATACATATATATACATATATATATATATATATATATATATATATATATATATATATATATATATATATATACACACACACATAGGAGAAGGATCATTTAGGAACCACCATTTATTGCGAGAACCGGGAGAACCAATGTGAACACAACAAAAAATACCTTAAAAAATTAAAAAAACACACAAATACTTTTTTTTTTTTAATATTTTTATGGTAAAAGTAGCGATTTTACCAAAAAAAAAATTAAAAAAATTGTGTGTTTTTTAGATTTGTTTAGGTTTTTTGGGGGGTTTAGTTTTTAGCTTGGGTGGGGGTGGGTTTTTTTTTTTTTTTTTTGTGGGGGGAGGGATAGCTTTTAGCATTTAGCTTAGGGGGGGGGGGGGGGGGGTTAGGTTTTTTAGGTTTTTAGTGGTGTAGTGGGTTTATTTTGTTGTGTTCGCATTGGTTCTCGCGCTTCTCACAAAAAAGGTGGTTCTCGCATGAACCCTACCCTATATATATATATATGAAGTGTATTGTACAAAATGGTTTAACGTACGCTACGTACGCGATGTGAAATCGCATGTGATAATTTTGAAGAAATCGCATGTTGTTTTTTTGTAACAATTTCGCATGTGGTAATTTTGATGAAATCTCGTGTTAAAAAACCAACATGCGATTTCAATGTGGGATGAAGATCTGACGGTTGAGATGATTGCGTATGTAATGTAGGATAAGGGCTCTTGTACGTTAACCTTAATATATATATATATACTAGTCTAAGATCCCGCGAATTTCGCGGGTGGACTAACACACAAATATATAACTTAAAATTGTTGAAATAATCATTTGAAAGGAATAAACGTTCAAGTAACGAAATCCATCTCTCTACCTACGGGTACGTAATGTATCAAACGAAGTTACAACAGAAAGAGTAAGAATATGGATTTCATATCTAACATTTTTTTTACAAACCTTTAGGAAGTGACTGGGGTAACTCATAGGACAGGATCAGTTTCATGTGAAAAACGCCATTTTCACACGGAGTGCCAGCTGCACACCGGGGATACTCAGTCCGAAAATTTAGGAATTAACCATGATACAATATATACACTACACAGTCTAACATACACATGAAAATATATAAGCTAATAAGTACCTGGGCCTTTTATATGAATTAGATACTGGTGATCATGTGTTTACCCCATTGTAGTGTTTAACGTTGTTGTTTACATCATCAGGGGCAGTCTTCTCTTGTTCATTACATGTGTCGTTTTTTCTGTCTTTTGTGTCTTTGCAGCCAAGAACGTTGTTGTTCTCATCTTCAGCCGAAGAGGGATTCGAAAGACTGCTGGAATTCGTTACCAAGCTCTGACTTTGACTTATTTTGACTTCCTCATCATCTGCAAAATCATTTGACCTCAAAAGTCAAACTTTTAGCAAATAGAATAGTAAAAAGATCAAGAAATAAGAACCTTTTGCAAGATGTTGCGGGGTATTGGATAAGAGTGTATCAAGGGACTTGATTGCTAATGCACATAGTCTTTGAACCTCTTGACCCGAAGCGAGCCGGTTCACAATACCCCTGGCTTGTTTGACCGGCAAATCAGTCAACGGGCCCACATCTGATTTTAGTTCTTGAATACTTTCATTCACAATTTTGTGAAGATTTTCATATCGCATGGTCCCAGTCAATAGCTTTTGGCTTAAAGAAACGCGAAAGCATAATCATAAGTATACATATATATTTTATAAATAAAAAAAATTACTTAAACCAGGATATAGTTTTTGAGGGTAAAAAGGTCAATTCACATCATAAATTTACCTTGTGACTTTTTTCATTATTTCCACCTTGGCACGAGATAGCCTACGTCTTATTGTTCCATGATACTTCTTTGCATTCACAAATAAAGGTCCATCATCAGTTCTCATGTTCAAATGTAGCATAACTCAATCCTAAAAAAACAACAAAAAACAAAAACATAATCAAGTCAATCACTCATATTCCCACAAAGTCACTGTGATGAATAATCACTTTTTATCTAAAATTTTAACCCACACAACATATTTGCTCAAAGATAGTACACACCACGATTTGAGGTTCATAAGCAGCGAGCACACCATAATAATGATCACCATAAGGATACTTGCAACATATCTATCATAAATCATTATAGACCACGAAAAAAGTATAAGCGCTAATGACCTCCATATCTAGCGTAATATTGATCAACTAAACAAATAATTATTACCACAGCCGGTTGACCAAACCTGAGCTCAATATGAGCTCCAAATTCCTGTGTAGCATATTATAAAGAGCACACAACCTGTAAGTACACTCATTTTTTACCATTAGATGAACTCTTAGAATCTACACAATTTAAAAAAATGATATTAAGGCCTAGGAGTGGCAATCTCCAGCACGACCCGAAATACAACTCCAATATCAAGTTTTGGATTGTCATATCAACCACTGGTCACGATCGAGTTAATTGTTTAATTGAACAGGTCGAGTTCGGGTTGGCTAGTTAACCATATTTAAATAAACTGGTTAATCCGCTAACCCATGTTTTGACCAATTTAACCCATTTTCTAACGACTCACCAACTCGATTAACACACTACAACTTAATTACTACCGGTTGACATGTTTAGATAATGGGTTAAATGGGAGTCAGGTTACATAGCGATCATACAGGAATCATCAATACAACAATAAACATGTAGGGAATGACTTTTTAATCATCATAACCATCAACAATCAAAAGCAACAATAATATACTGGTTTAATAGTCATCAACACACCCTTAAATCTTTTTATGAATATGTGTGTTTAGATCAACCCGACTCAGCCTTGCCATACATATCCTTTTTATGAATATATGTGTGTTCAATAGTCATCAATACATACCCAACCTCTCTTATCCTCACATCTTTGCACTTTCTCTAAAGCCGTAGTCACCATAATCAACTTAAACACACATGCAAACACCACTCTGGAAATAGCTTAGTAGTTACCTGCCTTATTTCGTGACACCAACAAAACCGGGATTCAAGCTGGAAGTGCCCATTTCGTTGGGTTCCAAGCAGGCAGTGCCCCTTTAGTAAGCTTTTACACAGTAGTCAGTAAATCCTCAAATCCAGTTAATGGCGGATCTAGCCCAAAAATTCAGGTGTATCACAATTTTTTTTAATTAGGGGTATCCTTTGTATAAAACCAAAAAATAAATAAAAATTTTACACTACCTAGACAAAGTTGAGGGGTATTTTTACACAACGTAGACGGAGTTGATGGGTGCTACCCCTGTTTATACACTCCGCCACTAAATCCAGTATCATTCCCTTTTTATAAGAGAATTATGGGAGTGTGGAAAGATATAGGGGGTGTGGATAAAGACTTCGCTAAAGTAAACCTGTCAATCCTGGATAACATCATTGCGATGAAACATCCCAGGAATATTGAAACATCCCACTTAAATACTTAATTTTTTGACCCAAACCCAATAACATTAATAATAAATGTAAATTGCAGCCCAAGATTTAGAAGAATAGGATTAAAAGATTACACTTTTTTAATAATCGTTGGGAATGGAAACAACATCTTTTTTTTGCCTGGACAGGTGTCTCGGAGGGAGTCCACTATGGCTACGATGGCCCAAAGTGTGTGCGATGCTGTCCATTGGGCTTGGAATTGGACCGCTGGCTCTAATAGTTTTGAGGTACAAAATCATCATACTACAAAAAAATATACAAATAGCTGAAGATCAAAAAAATTGTAAAATAAGTACTCTTTTTTTTTCATTTTTAATCATACAAATAACTGAAACCAGCAGTCACTATTCCCTTTTCTTTCCCGAACTAAAATCCACAATCAATGCTTTTACCTATACTACATGGAATCAAATTACTAAGTACATAAAAAATTATTAGTTTTTTGTATGTTGTTAATGTTCAGAATAATAAGGACCCAGTTATCAATTCACATTGTCAACTCTAAATAATACAGTGCACTACAATTCACTTTGTCAACTTTAAATAATATAATGCGCTAGGATGTGCTCAAATTATACAACGGATTTATTGGGTATACTCAAATTATACAATGGGTTAAAACGGGTCATTCTTACAAACTTGCTTAAAAAATGGGCCCGAATGGGTCAGCTCCACCCATTGCAGCCGCCATTAAATGATATAGTTTTTTTCTAATACAATCATGTTTCAACTCGAGCCTGACCTTTTGGTCAAAAACCGTTTCAACACGAACCGGTGTCAGGGAACATAGGATTCCTTGCTCTCCGATTACAGAAAAATCAAACAGTCCGGTTGGAAGAAAGCGGGCAAGGAAAACATACAATATATAAACTTGCAAAGAAATAATGATGTTGTAATAATTAGGAAAACATGGAAACATGCATATGCAGAATATGTAAACATGTAACAAATGCAAATGTGGGAATAACTTCTAGAAAGACTAATTCTTCGGTTGAAGACACGTATTAATAGACTCTTAGTTACAGGTAGAAGAGAATCAGGGATATATAAGTAAATTTTATTCGGACTTGGATAAATATATTTTTTTGCACCTACTATGAAACCGACTAAGGTAAGTAAGGGGCCAAATGGGTAAAAAGACACATACCTTGTCAAGCTAGACCTATTTTCACCTGAGAACCAAAGATATAACTACCTTGTCAAGCAGTCCAATGATGACAACCAGGAGGGCGATGAAGATGACATTGTACAAAGACTGACACCAATCACCATAGAATCTTTGACCCGAGCAACCGGTTTGGAAAGTATACCAGAACTACTGAGTCAACGTGAATGTATGATAAAGTGGGAAACAACCAACATGAAGAAATCCTCGTAAGCAATAGACAAAAATGACAGAACAGTTTACATTCAATGTTTGGTACTTGAATTACTCCAACATCATTTGCACCATCCCCAGTTCCGTGAGTTTAAGGCTCTACAACATCAAAAATCAAGAAAAATTCATACCTTCTTCCTCGAAAATTGAGCAAATTAACCAACTTCTTCCTCTCTTCCTCTTCAACTTCAATCTAATATATAAAAAGAACCTAGATTACCTTATCATCAATTCGAAAGTTAGGTTTCATACTACGAACATAACTAAAAAACTGGATTAAGAGAAAGAAAAAGGAGACACTGGTAATTAAAAAGTGATATATTTGATCTGTTAAATACTACGAACATAACTAAATTACCTTGAAATTTCAATCACGGAACTGGTAATTTATCTTCTTCTTGGCTGCTTGAAGTGGTGGCAAATGAAGGACTAAAAATCACAAAAAATTAAACTATAAAGGTAAGAAACACTTACCTTCTTAAGTTCTTCATCATTGAAATCCTTCGACACCGCAGAAACTTCTTCCGATTCTGTCTCTGATGCTCAGGTTCAACTAAGCCAGCATCTTATAATGTTGGTGGTATGAATGCCACACCGTTTAGCAAGCTGGATGACACACTGGCCAACCATGTTGGTTGATCCATTTTGCACAATTGCATCCCGTATTCATATTTAAACTAAAATTCATCAGGTAAAGGCTAGAATTGCAAATTCAGTAACTGGAAATTGTAGCACCTGATTCGAGTTCCACGAAGTTCAGTAAAATCTATGTAAGCAACCCTAAAAAAACAAATCATTAAAGAAATTAATTTCTTACAACAAAGATCAAAATACACAGATTTAAATTACTGAGGGTAACATGCTTGGCATGAATCACACATAGCATTGAATCTTCAAACAACTGAATAACGTAATCTTCAGCTGCCTGAAAAAGATGGGATGCTTAAAATAATAGTTTTTAAGCTAATCAAATGGAACAACATACCAACCAATTTCATCAATTTAGTAAATTGATAATAGAAAATTGAAAACAAAAACGTAATTTATTGAAAGAACTTGAAAAACTGCTAGTGTCAAAGTGTCAACATAAGTTAGTTATTATGTAGCAAAAACAAACCAGTTTACACTAATCGACACGGTATTCAGTTTATACTTTTACTCATTTTTGGTTCCTCAAAAGCATCTTCAGTCAGTTAATGGCGTCATCCATGTAAATTGGTTTGCCGTTAGTAACCATGTCTTCTACAACCTGCAAATTTTCACAATATCGGCAGAGTGACCTAATGTTATTTCTACACGAATCAATGATACTTATAAATTAACATGGTCTAAGTACTTCTAAAAGAAGCACTACCAACATGAAATGGAAGCAGCAACTATTAGAAATCTCAAATGTAATCCTAATTCCCCAATAACGAATGTTCTAATCACAATCGTCATCATTCAAAATCAACTTCCAATAACAAATTCAAACTGTCACAAAAAAAAAAAAAAAAAAAATAGATCAATACAATGACCGAAATTTCACCTGCAATTGGCGGCAATAGTAGCAAGTCCATCAGAAACCCCCAAATCACTACTCAATCTGCAAAACCCTAGACGCCCTCTGTTTTGCAATAAATAGTGAAATTACCTACCATTTAGCCCTCGATTTGAAAATACGATGATATGATACGAAATTAAATAGATTAAATAACTGAAGAACACAAAAAATTGAAAGATCGCTAAACCTGATTGTTTTATGAATAAGAACGCTAGAGATTAGGATCGTAGATGATTAAGGAACACGATTAGGGTTTTAAGAAGAAAGCGTACTCTAAAAGAGAACGGCTGAAAGGGGAAGAAAACTATTAGCGTGAAAGAAAAAGAGGAGAAAGATATTGCCGCTCAATTCTCAATTTCCTGGCTTCTCAGCAAATGGTCAAATGGTCAACATTATTTTGCTTTAGTATATATATATATATAAGTGACCGCTAAAATGAGAACCACCTCGAGTTGTAACAACCGTGAGAAGTTTTTGATCCGGGGCGAGTTGGACCAATTTTTTTTTCATAAACGTAGATGCGTGTATTATAAACACATTTGTAAAAAAAGATTCAAAAAAAAATGTCGTATGTGTAGTTTTGAGCACCACAAGTTTGTGTTTACGGGTACCGTAAATTTTCCGGTTAAATTTACGGTACCCGTAAACACAAACTTGTGGTGCTCAAAACTACACACACGACATTTTTTTTTATTTTTTTTTACAATTGTGTTTATAATACACGAATCTACGTTTATAAAAAAAATTTTTGGTCCACCTCGCCCAGTACGGTGTAGTTCTCACGGTTCTTACAACTCGAGGTGGTTCTCATTTTAGCGGTCCCCATATATATATATATATATATCCACCTTAAGTTAATTTGACAGTTTGAATTTTGTAAAATTTATCACCTAATTTTGACGGTTTAATGTTTTGTAAAACTACCATATACGATCCTCCTCGTAAATGGTATCAGAGCCATGGAATCAAAGGAAGTTATTGTATGTCTTGTTTCAATACTTTAATTTCATAAATGTTAAATTTGTTTAGAAAGAAAAGTACTATTAAAAATAGTACTAATGAGGAATATGATATACCTCAAGATTTAGATCTACTTAATAAGTGGACAATTCCTCATATAAATTCAAGGGTTATATACCAAATTGGGAGTTTTGATAATATAATAAACAAACATGTGGTTAAAACCACTGAAGAATCAGCTTCTATAAAAGATGAAGAAATGATAATAAAACTTTTAAATATGTCTGATATAAACAGATATAAAAAGGATTTTAATTATATGCATATTGGATTAGTTCAAGTTGCTTTTAAACCTTTAACATTAAAGGGTTTACCAGAAAGTTTTATAGCTGTGTTAAGAGATGCTCGTAATTTAAACTGGAAACAATCATTAATGGGTATTATAGAAACCAGCTTGGCACATGGTCCAGTATATTTTAATGTTTATCCTGATATTCATTTATCATTAACTGATGAAAATATAAGTGATGCTTTAACTTTATATGTTAAAACGCATGGTTATAATTATGCTGAAGGATCTGAAGTTATATGTATTTGTTATAGAATATATTATAGATTACTTACTACTATGAATGCTAGATGTAGAAGAGTAGATAAGTCTAGTGATGAAACCATATTAATAGAAACAAATTATGGTAAGTCTAATATTTCTATAAGAAGACCAGTTAAATGGGAAGAAATAACTTTCCCAGAAAATTGGGTCATTAATAGAGCTGTTAAAATACAACCACAAATAAATCATAAGCTAAGGAGATTAATAGAAACTCCTGAAGGAAATATAGAAATAGAATTTGAGGAAGAAAGGAAAGATAAAAAACTTTTGAAATCTACTTCTTCTAGATCTTATATATCACCTTTTGATTATAAAGTAGACTTACCGGACTCTTCTAGAGCTTCTACTTCTCAAATAAGAAATAATAGAGTGGAAAATTTAAATGTTGATAATAATTTAGTTTCAGGGATATTCCAACAGGTTGGTGAGGATGATACAATCTCACACATGAGTTTTAGTTTATAATGAATAAAGAAAAATTGGATTTTAGTCCCGGATCTGTCATAAGACAAAAAATCTGTGAAAAATATAGAAATCCTATTTGGCAACCATTTAAAGATTGGTTTTTAGAGTCATACTCTAGAGAAAAAAGATTTGAAATAGGAAGAGAATTTTATAAAGATTTGGATAATAAACAGGAAATTATAGAATTTCCTGTTTGGTTTATAAACAAATATTCTTTGAAATATATTTCGGTTATTGAGAAAAATTATAAACTTAGTACATGGGACATAATAAAATCTATTTTTCCTCCTCAAAATGATTTTGAAATGACAAAAGAAAATGACATAATTCATTTTGCTGATTTTAAAAAAGCTTTGGGTATGCCACCATAGCTAAAAATAATCAAAATAGTGATGAAATAGTCTGTAAAATGATAACTGCAGGTTTTACAGGTCAGTTAAAAGGATGGTGAGATAATTATATAAGTGACAAACAAGAACAAATTTACAAACATTACAGACAAGAAGGTGAAGATAAAGTTTCTGATGCTGTCTATACTTTAATTTTAACTATTAAAGAACATTTTACAGGTAGATGGTCTGATAATTCGGAAACCATTAGGACCCTTTTAAATGGTCTTAAATGTCATACGTTAACATCTTTTAGATGGTATAAAGATGTATTTTTAAGTAGAGTTTATGAGCTACCAGAGAATAATAGTTCTCATTGGAAGTCCAAATTCATTGACGGTCTTCCATCCTTATTTGCTGAAAGAGTAAGGAAAATTCTTAGGGGTAATAATATTCAAATCCCTTATGACAGTTATACTTATGGCGGATTAATAGGAGTCTGTGTTCAAGAAGGTTTAGCTCTTTGTAATGAGTTAAAATTAAATCAACAAATTAAAAAACAAAGCCTAACAGAAAAAAGACAGTTAGGAGAATTTTGTGAACAATTTGGTATGGATTGCACCAAAGAAAAAAAATTTGACAATGAAAAATATTACAGAAATTATAGAAAGGAAAAAAGAGAAAAATATTTTCAAAAACGTAGAGAAAAAAGAGAAAGGAGAAGAACCCAAAGGAAAGAAAAATGGGTTTCCACTTGCTATATATGCAAGAAGAAAGGCCATAAGGCTAATGAATGTAGTCAAAGAAAAATTTTTAAAAAGAAAATTAATAATCTTGAGATAGCAGAAGATATAAAAAAATGAATTAAATAAAATTTTTACTTCTGAAGAATCCTCAGATTATAGTTCAGAGGAAAGTTCTTGTTCGGATAATTGTCAAGAAAATTGTTGTAATAAAATTGTTTCTGATAATGAAATGCTTTATAAAGTCATGTCACAATTTCAAGATAATAATCTTGATGATAATGAGATTAATGTTATAGATAGTAATATTATGGGAAATATTTTGAATAAAATTAGAAGTCCAGAAGAAAAGTTAAAAATTCTTCAGTTATTATATCAAAATGAAGAACTTCAAAATAACGAAGTTCAACAAGAAATAAAGGAACATGAAGGTCCTTATTCTATGAAACATGTTCAGAATATATTAAATAATAGAAAAAATAATTCTTCTACATCAGAGGATTTAAAAAGTGAAATTAACAATTTAAAACAAGAAATTGTTTATTTAAAAAATAAAAATTCTAGTTTTGAAAAAAAAATTATAAATCTTGAAGAGAAAATTATAGTAGATGAATCTTTTTATAAATCTTCTACTTATGAGTTAGGAGAAACATCTAATAAAATTCCTCCTCCTATTACTAGTCCTACTAAAGATTATGATAAAGATTTTCCTCCTTTAAGTTTTAAAAATAAAAGAGAAGAGTATATTAATAAAATAGAAAAATTTATTTCTCAAAAGTGGTTAGTTAAAGTAACCCTTTTAATTCAAAATACTTTTAAAAAGAATTTTATTGCTCTTATTGATTCTGGAGCAGATTTAAACTGTTTAAGAGAAAGATTGATTCCTACAAAATATTTTGAAAAAACTACTCATATTCTTAAAGCAGCTAATAGGCAAGATATGTGAGTAGAATATAAAATCCCTAATGCAAAGATTTGCAATAATGGGGAATGTATTCCTGTTTCATTTGTACTTGTAAAAAATATAACAAATGAAGTCATATTAGGAACCCCATTTCTTTCAAAAATATTTACTTTAAAAGAAGTTAATAAAAAAGGATTTAAAGCTTTTTATAATAATAAAGAATTGTATTTTGAGTTTATAACTCAACCATTTGAAAAATTTTTGAATGAATTTCTTATACAAGCAAAGATCAACCAAATAAATTTTCTTAAAGAAGAAATTAATATTTCTACTATTGAGGAAAAATTAAAAAATCCTAAGTTAATATTAAAAATTGAAAACATAAAAAATCAGTTTAATATAGAAATATGTAATGATCATCCAAATGCTTTTTGGAATAGAAAACAACATATTGTTTCTTTACCTTATGAAGGAGATTTTATAGAAAGTAATATTCCAACCAAGGCAAGACCTTGTCAGATGAATTCGGAATATTTAGAGTTATGCAAAAAGGAGATTGAGTCATTACAATAAAAGGGATTAATACGTCCCTCAAAGTCTCCTTGGTCATGTACTGCTTTTTATGTTAATAAACATTCTGAAAAAGAAAGAGGTGTTCCTAGATTAGTTATAAACTATAAACCTCTAAATAAAGTTTTAAAATGGATTAGATATTCAATTCCTAATAAAAAGGATTTACTAGATAGGTTATATGATGCTTTAATATTCTCAAAATTTGATTTAAAATCTGGATATTGGCAGATTCAAATTGATAAAAAAGACAGGTATAAAACTGCTTTTAATGTTCCTTTTGGACAATATGAATGGAATGTTATGCCTTTTGGACTGAAGAATGCCCCTTCAGAATTCCAAAAGATTATGAATGAAATATTCATTCCTTTTTCAAGCTTTATAATTGTTTATATAGATGATATATTGGTATTTTCAAAAGATATTGAAACTCATTTTAAACACCTTGACATATTTAAAACTATTATTATAAAAAATGGATTAGTTATATCTAGTCCTAATATGATGCTTTTCCAAACAAGTATCAGATTTTTAGGTCATATTATAGAAAAAGGGAAGATAGTTCCTATTAATAGAAGTATAGAGTTTGCCTCTAAATTTCCTGATAAAATTACTGAAAAAACTCAACTTCAAAGGTTTTTAGGAAGTTTAAATTATATAGCTCCTTATTATCATGTTTTAGCTAAAGATTCTTCCATTTTATATGATAGATTAAAAAAGAATCCAAAACCTTGAGATGAAAATCATACTCAAGCTGTTATAAAAATAAAACAAAAAGTTTTAGGTCTTCCATGTATGACTATTGCTAATCCAAATTGGCCTAAGATTATAGAAACAGATGCCTCAGAGTTAGGTTATGGGGGAATATTAAAACAAATTTCTCCCCAAACAAAACAAGAATATCTTGTTAGGTTTCATTCAGGAAAATGGCTTGAAAGCCAGAAGAAATATGCTACTATTGCAAAAGAAATTTTAGCAATTTTGAAATGTGTTTTAAAGTTTCAAGATGATTTATATAATCAAAAATTTATAATAAAAACTGATTGTCAAGCAGCTAAATTCATGTTTCAAAAAGATTTTAAACATGATGTTTCTAAACAAATGTTTGCTAGATGACAATCTCAATTAGCTCCATTTGATTTTGAAATTCAATATAAAAAGGAGAAGAAAATAGTCTTCCAGATTTCCTAACTAGGGAATATTTGAAGATAATATCTTCTGTTTAAATTGCAGGTGTCAAAATGACAAAGGCCAAGGGTCCATTGAAAAGAGTTTTTGATAATATCCAAATGGAGAAAAATAATTGTTATATCATGAAAAGAATGACAGTTTTTAGAATTCATGATTTAAGTAATGATTATAGTAATCCTAATATGTGGAAGGATCTAACTGATGAATATGTTGTTCTAAATAATATTAGGAATCGAATAAAGGTCCTTGAAGAAAATGAGAAAATAATCTCATCCGCCTGATTTTATATTTTCAGGAATGATTCCTCATAATAGAGGAAAACAACCTTTTCCCACATCATATAGGGGAAGAGGCAGGGGAAGAGGAAGAGGCCAAGATTTAGTTTTGGTCCAGCAAGGAAGCAGAAGGCTCATAGCCTCAGATATTGCTTCTGGTAGTTCGAATAATAATAATAAGGGAATTCAAATAAGTCTCAATGATCCATCATATGACAAGATCATGGCTATAATAAAAGCCCAAGAAGAAGAACAGGCTATTATAAAAGCCCAAGAAGCCTCAAAGGCTCCCTCTTATGCTAATATAGCACAAGATAATGATGATGATGATGATTGGGTTATATCCGACAGACAGAAGAAAATAATTCTTCTGAACCAAGAAGATAATAAGTTTCTTGATGATCCTTGGTTTCTAATGCAAAAATATTTAGAACTAGCATCATATGATGCCACTTCTTATAAACCAAGGCAATACTATGAAAGTATTGTTCAAGTTTCTGAGTCTACTGAGATAAGACACTTTTACCCAGCAGATAATAAACGTTCATTCAATTTTAGTAAAATTTTTATAAAATTTTTACTATCTCCTCAGAAATGGGGATTGAATACTTTAAATGAAAAAGAGTTTATAAACCTTAACAAACAGACATATAAATACAATTACTGGGATTACATTCAAAGTTTTGAAAAATGTCTATTTTATCAAAATCCCAGTAAGAAGCACTCATGGTTCATAAAAGTGAGTGACAAAATTTATAAAGATGGAATCCCAAGTTGGTTTCAAAGATGGTTTATGTTATATGGTCCATCGGTTCAAATTCTTCCTGAACCATTTAAAGGTCTCTACCAAGAATGGGTAGCAGTTTCTCCAGACCTTATGGAAGCCGAGTATAATAAAACTTGGTTTGAGGGAATAGCCTCAATGTACTTTTTTATAGAATTTTCCATACCATGGATTTGGAAATGGAAACCCACAACAGGTCATACCCTACGGGTTAATATTCCCTGTCTCAAAAGAACTAGTTATACAAAGTTCTGGTCCAAAATGATAAGAGTTAATAACTCCACTAAATAATTGGAAGGTCAAGATACCATAAAATTGATCACCAATAAAACTGAGTATTATAGAACTCAAATCAATAAAAGGCAACAGAGACAGCTTCCGAGTCCCTTTGAACAAATGACAAGGAGGATTCAAGAAAAACAAGCAACCTCAATAACATCAAAGGCTGAAATGCTGGAATTATACAAAGAAGAAATGAAGATGGAGTTGAAAAAGTTTTTTGAATCAACTGCCGAAAGTTCATCTAAAGCAATGTCAATCTCATCTACCAGTCAAGAAGATGAGAACAATCGTTTCTCATGTTTAGCAGGAGAATCTCAACCAATAGAAGAAATTCCAGAAATACGTTTGGATGATGATCTTGAAGCATACCTTCAAACGGTGGTAGAAGAATTTACCCCAAAGAAAGAATCCGAGGAAGAAAAGAAAAAAGACAAATAATTGAGTCGACACCAAGGCCCCACTCATAATGGGCATCTTTGAAAGCTGAAAAAGAAAGGCCATCATACTCGGCATCAAGGACAATAATAGAGTCACGCGGTATATATATATATATATATAGGGAGCCGCTAGAATGAGAACCACCACGAGTTATGAGAACCGCGAGAACCACGTGCCACGGGGGGGCGTTGACCACGATTTTTTTTACAACTAGATCCGTATATTTTAACAACATTCGTAAAAAAAAAATTTCAAACGGCGCGCCCGAGGGGGTAGTTTTTTACACCCAAAGTTTGTAAAAAAAAAAAAAGAAAAAACAAAAAAATAATAAAAACACCAAACTTAGGGTGTAAAAAACTACCCCCTCGGGCGCGCCGTTTGAATTTTTTTTTACGAATGTTGTTAAAATATACGGATCTAGTTGTAAAAAAAAAATCGTGGTCAACGCCCCTCCGTGGCACGTGGTTCTCGCGGTTCTCATAACTCGTGGTGGTTCTCATTCTAGCGGTCCCCTATATATATATATATAGGGAGAGGATCATGAGAAAACTACATATAAATGAGAAAACTAGAAAACAAACTAAAAAAACCTAAAAAACAAACCAATTTTTTTTTTACAATTTTTTATAAAAAAATCGCTAGTTTTTATATATAAAAAATTTTCAAAAAAATAATAATAATTTTGTAGTACTGCACATGTGCATTATATATGTACTACACATGTGCACTATATCCGTAATAGTGCACATGTGCAATACAACAAAAAACATTTTTCTTATATTTTTTTTTTGAAATTTTTTTTCCATACATAAAAAGCTGCGATTTTTTCATTAAAAATAAAAACAAATTGGTATGTTTTTTAGGATTTTTTTAGTTAGTTTTTTGGTTTTCTCATTTAAACTAGTTTTCTCATGATCCATCCCCTATATATATATATATATATATATATATATATATATATATATATATATATTGTGACACCTGTGTCACTTCAACCATCAAACAAATACCAAACCAATGAAATATTGTATTTCATACTTGGGATTTGTAAAAATATGTGTATCGATTGCACATATCAACTCTTGTTTCGATTTCAAGCTCTAAATCGCTTTCTGGAAGGTTATACACGCACTGATGCGTAAATATAACCAGTTTAATGCAACGAACACTCCGGAATAGTGAAATAGGCTTAACATACCTTAAATAACCTTTACATAACTTAGATATAAGTTTTGGAAGGTTTGGTGTGGTGAAATCAAAGTTTAATCGCTTACAGGGACTAAATTTGACAAACTGCGAAAGTATGCCAATTTGAACTGTAACAGACATTCCGGAACATGACCATAAGTTAAACATACCATAAATATCCTTTACATATCTTATAAATAGGCTTTGAGGTGTTCGGTACGCTAAAATAAACTTTTGTGTCATTCAGGGACTAAAAGCGTCAAAAAGTGCACAAGTTTGCATTTTCGCGCATAACTTACGTTCTGAATACATCCGGACATCCAAAAATTTATGTAAGTACTAAAACATTTTATTTTAGTGTTTGGTATAAGAAAAATCCATTCGTCGTGTCATTTGGATCGTTTTTCGCGATTATGCGCATTCCGTCGTAATTAACCGAACATCGCAACCGTACGGCTAAACGAACCGACATCCAAGATATTTTTGAGCATATTTTAAGTTCCCTATACTTTAAATTCATTTTAGAGCTTTGAAATGGGGTTAACGGGCCTTAAACGTGTCGAAAATGGGCTGAATGCATGACAGGGACTAAAATGGTAATTCTGCCAAACTTGGCCTTGCGCATCGTAGCCATTTTTGCCCTACGGTGCGTATGGGGTCTGCAGACCAGATGCAGTGTTTTTAACAGCCTGTTTGCAGCAGATTTAACCACAACCACATACTCATACTTGCCTAGTCAGCTGATAAGAACCAATTTGAGCTACCATAAGGTCCCGACACTTGTACGGGAGGGATTAAGGCACGTTTTTCATGAAACGATCTTAACGGTGGACCGAATACTATAAATACCCCACCCCCCATGCTTCAAAATCACAAGAACTTTGATTTGAGAAACTCTAAGTTGAAACTATTGTTTCATACCTGAGATTTTTGAATCGAAGTTAGCATTCGGGGACCCTTCGTAAGTATTCTTTCGTTCTTTTCCTTATTTTATTGCTTTTCGAGTCCGAAAGTCAAACTTTGTTTGACTTTCAGCGTTGACCAGTAATGGTCAATGCGAAGTTCGTTTGAACTTCGCAACGTGAGTGTAATCACGTTGGTTATAGTCCCTTGGGACTATGCCTACTGATTACCACGTTGTCTAGGGTCGTAGGGTAAGCGATCTGATAAATCGCTTATACCTCGAACCTGACCCATTTGGTCGATCATTAGGATCCGACCAAATACATTAGGTGACCATAGTAGGTAGGGAATAACCTTCCGAGGTTATACCCTACGGTCGCTTCGTTTAAGTAGTTGTATGATAGGTAGTTTATATGCGTTAGGTAAATTACCAGAATACCCTTTTCATGTATAATTGGTAATTAAGCATATGTAACCTAAACTTTTGTCACATAACTGATTATGTAACATGTTTAGGCATATAACACTTGTCATAGGACTAGTTAGACGGTCCGAACGCGTTTCACGCGCACGACGCGTTAAAGTAGCATAAGCTACCTTAATGGGTCGCGATGGGTCGAAAGCACTTAGGTTAGGTTTCATTTAGTATGTAGGCGTTGTTAAACCATATGACACGAGTCTCCACACTCGTTTTGTTTACGAACCCTCATTCTATCAGATCTTCCGATTTAGGTCCGGTTATTAACATAGTTACCTATAGTAGGTGTCGTTTGATATCCGCGATCTCTAAGCATTGTTTGGTTGTTACTCAAGGACTACTAAGCAATCTCAAGTGAGTACATAGACCCCTCTTTTACTGTTTTCCAAACTGTTTTGGGGTGAAACACATGTGCCTACTTGTTACTTTCATGCTTTCCTGTTTTCACATCATATACCTGCTATGTTCGTTAGTACATTATAGTACATGATTTCATTACATTTCATGCTAGGTGTGCCCATTGTGTGCATTACTTAGTACATCGTTCTACATTACATTTCATACTACGTATGTCCATTGTGTGCATACTTAGTACATTGTTTTACATTGCTTTTCTGTTGCATATGCTTATCCAGCATATGAACACATTATACTACATATTGAACCGTTGTAAACATTTGACTATGTGAACCGTTGTAATCATTTGACTATGTGATCCGTTGATATCTGTGAACCGTTTGTATCTGTGAACCGTTTGTATCTGTGAACCGTTTGTATCTGTGAACCGTTTGTATCTGTGAACCGTTTGTATCTGTGAACCGTGTGAACCGTATTTGACTATACACGAACATTTCTACACTTGTTAAACATTTCATCTTGATAGTTTGGTTTGAGTAAGTGATTAAGTAACGAGGCGTGTGTAATATGATACAAGCATGGTGGATACGCCGCTGGTACTTCCTATATATAAGTGTTTGTATGGTATTACATATTGTAGCGTTATTTGAATCATTTCAGTTTGAGACATAGAACATTTTATACAAGTAACATACTTTTCACAAGACACTGATTTACAAACAACTTATCTTATACAAACTCAGTTACATGGTTATTCATTTAACCATACATTATTCTTTTATCTATACATATCATCTGGACTTATTGATTTTCAAACGATTTACAAGACAAAGCAAATTACAAGGTTCATGACTAAACATTTTCTCAAACATAATTCATGAAATCTATTTTCACAAAACCTATGTATCTCACAGGCATTTTTATGCTGACGTACCTATTTTCACATGTGTTTTTCAGGAACTGTTGCATAAGATGATCAAGATACACATAGGCAGACTTGGGCTTTAGTGACAATAAAAGATGCAAGACTAGTTAATTATGTTGTATTTCTTTGTTTGTTAAGACATTGTAACACGTTTAATCAATAAAACGAAACTTCAATTGCCATGGATTTGAAACAATTAATTCTGTTACAACACTCCCCGACGTTTCCGCCACGTTTTGTATGTTCTACGTGGTCGGGGTGTGACAGAAAAGATGGTATCAGAGCCAATGGTTATAGGGAATTAGGTTATTAGTAATGCTTTGACCTAGTCTATAACCTTCTTAGGACCCTAACGCGAGTTTACTTGCGTTTAGTCATAAAACAATACCGTCACCTATCCTTAGGCGACTACCACAACAAGAACATAAATTTCAAAACCGCTTTGAAAACTAATCATCTGTTCTAGGATGATTTATTACAAGGTTTTGAACCCTCTATTGTAAGGTTTTGAACCCTCTGTTATATGGTTTTGAACCCCTTTGAATTTTCAAAATCTCGTCAAGGTTTTGGGTTTTAAATAATGTGAACACGTGCAAACTGGAAGGGTGAATGCCTGTATCCTGGGTTTTCTGTCTAGGCAAGCACTTCGTATACATCTCATCAGACGCGAGACCAGTTGTGCTTACCTGGGAATTCTTGGGATGAGTGTTCACTTATAGGCGAGCATGTCTTCGCGATACATTATTTTTGACCTATTTACTTTGATTAATCACCGAGGTCGTTTGTTGCTTTGTAGTAACAAACAAATGACCACTATCCTTGCTTTCATCAGATTTGTTTCATCTCATTCTTTTCGTCTAATTCTCTCACTCGTTTCCTTTCATGTTTCCTCTTTTAGAATGCCTCCTCGACGCGAAAACCAGATAGCAACTGCCGAACTGGCAGAAATTATTGCACAGCAAATGGCTGCTCAATTCCCAAACCTCTTTGCTCAATGGAATCAAGCCAACAACAACAACAATGGTCCATGCAATTTCAAGAGTTTTAACTCGGCGAAACCACTCAAGTTTAGTGGTTCTGAGGGAGCGACTGGGCTTCTTCAATGGTTCGAGAGCATTGAGAATACTTTCCGCCATGTGCAGTGTCCTGACAATCGCAAGGTCGAGTTTGCTTCGAGTGTGTTCCAGAAGAGAGCCCTTACGTGGTGGAACGGAGTTATGAGAGATCGTGGTGCAGAAGTTGCTCTAGCACAGACATGGGCTGAACTTAGGGCCCTTATGATGAAGGAATTCTGTCCTCGTCACGAGATCAGGGCCTTGGAAAGGGAATTCGACAATCTGGAGCAAGACAGCGGTGAGCATCGAGCCTACACGGACCGTTATGAGGAGTTAAGTCTGTTATGCCCAAACATGGTCACGCCTTTGGATAAGGCAATCGAAAAGTACATTGATGGCCTCCCTGATTCAATACAAGACATTTTGACTGGTAGCAACCCTACTACAGTTAGACAGGCCATTGAGCTATCTGCAACCTTGACTGAATCAAAGATCAGGAAAGGTAAACTTTTCCGAAAAGGTGACAAGAAGCCGGTCGAAGAATCGAAACCAATCGAGGAATCAAAGATCATGGATGAACAGACTGGATCCCCTAAGAGGTCAAAGAAGCGAAAGGCTTCTCAGAACTACGCTGTGGTCGCTCACAATGATCAAGCCGTCCTCAACCAACCAGCTCAACCCCCTGCCAGGAAACCCTACAATGGAACTGCACCTTTGTGCAACCAATGTGGCCTACATCATCATGCTGGGGTGAAGTGCCGCACATGCCAAGTTTGTGGACTTATAGGTCATACAGCTAGGGTTTGCCCAACCGCAGCTGCACCAAATCAAGCTGGCAACAATCCTGCTCAAGCTCGTTTTCCATCGGGATCTTGCTACAACTGTGGCGAGATGGGCCATTTTCGTAGGAATTGCCCAAGGCTTGCTAATGCAAATCCAGCGCAGGGATGAGCATATGATCAACCAGAAGACAACATCGTTTAGAAATAATCACGTCTTATGCATTATTTTCTTTTGTTGTCAAGATCCAAGAAACAGTTGTTATCGTTGTTTATAAATAAATCTTTTACATTGCAATGTATTTATGTGATTGTATGTATAAACAACATATCCCCTACAATACTGACAATCAAGGAACCGCATTCCTTGAAGAACAGACTACTCCCAAATTTCTTCCATTGTATGATCTCTTGCGTTTTTCACGAAAATCCTAAGTACCCGTTTCTTCCAAGAGAAACGAAGTACGAGGTGCCAAGTTAATTGCAATCAATAACAAGATAATAACAATTAAACAACTATGTGATTATGTGCTTATGAACATTACAAGACAAACTGTGCGGACTATGCAAGGAATTACGTAATTATGGATGCATACATAATTATAGAATTTAGTGCACAGAAACCACAGCGAGCTTTGTCATGTACCTAGAAGTTAACCCTATTCATTTCCAATTCTGATGAAGTATCCGTTGAGGAAAAATGAACTAGCTATTCATTTTTCACTTCTGAAGAATATCCGTTGAGGAAATGAATATCCGTTTATCCTTCATTTCCAATTCTGAAGAATAACCGTTGAGGAAAATGACTCCGTTTGTGCATTTTCGTTCTGAAGAGTATCCGTCGAGGGAAATGAATATCCGTTTATTTAATCCTTCATTTCCGAACCTGAGGAAACAACCGTTGAAAATGACTCCGTTAGTTCATTTTCGTTTCTGAAGATTATCCGTTGAGGAAATGAATATCCGTTGTTTAATTCTTCATTTCCGAACCTGAGGAAATAACCGTTGAAAATGACTCCGTTAGTTCATTTTCGTTTCTGAAGATTATCCGTTGAGGAAATGAATATCCGTTTGTCTATCATTTTCATTTCCGTTTCTGAGGAAGCAACCGTTGAAAATGACTCTGTTTGTTCATTTTCGTTTCTGAAGATTTGTCCGTTGAGGAAATGAATATCCGTTTGTCTATCATTTTCATTTCCGTTTCTGAGGAAGCAACCGTTGAAAATGACTCTGTTTGTTCATTTTCGTTTCTGAAGATTTGTCCGTTGAGGAAATGAATATCCGTTTGTCTATCATTTTCATTTCCGTTTCTGAGGAAGCAACCGTTGAAAATGACTCTGTTTGTTCATTTTCGTTTCTGAAGATTTGTCCGTTGAGGAAATGAATATCCGTTTGTCTATCATTTTCATTTCCGTTTCTGAGGAAGCAACCGTTGAAAATGACTCTGTTTGTTCATTTTCGTTTCTGAAGATTTGTCCGTTGAGGAAATGAATATCCGTTTCTCTATCTTTTTCATTTCTGTTTCTGAGGAAGCAACCGTTGAAAATGACTCCGTTTGTTCATTTTCGTTTCTCAGAATTGTCCGTTAAGGAAATGAATCCCCGTTTGTTTATTCCTTCATTTCCGCTTCTGAAGAATACTCGTTGAGGAAAATGACTCCGTTTGTTCATTTTCATTCTGAAGAATGTCCGTTAAGGAAATGACAGGATTATGCTTTACATATCTCTGGTGGTTATCTGACACAAAGTCACAAATAGACTCCTACGAATTAATTTCGGGACGAAATTTCCTAAAGTAGGGGAGACTGTGACACCTGTGTCACTTCAACCATCAAACAAATGCCAAACCAATGAAATATTGTATTTCATACTTGGGATTTGTAAAAATATGTGTATCGATTGCACATATCAACTCTTGTTTCGATTTCAAGCTCTAAATCGCTTTCTGGAAGGTTATACACGCACTGATGCGTAAATATAACCAGTTTAATGCAACAAACACTCCGGAATAGTGAAATAGGCTTAACATACCTTAAATAACCTTTACATAACTTAGATATAAGTTTTGGAAGGTTTGGTGTGGTGAAATCAAAGTTTAATCGCTTACAGGGACTAAATTTGACAAACTGCGAAAGTATGCCAATTTGAACTGTAACAGACATTCTGGAACATGACCATAAGTTAAACATACCATAAATATCCTTTACATAGCTTATAAATAGGCTTTGAGGTGTTCGGTATGCTAAAATAAACTTTTGTGTCATTCAGGGACTAAAAGCGTCAAAAAGTGCACAAGTTTGCATTTTCGCGCATAACTTACGTTCTGAATACATCCGGACATCCAAAAATTTATGTAAGCACTAAAACATTTTATTTTAGTGTTTGGCATAAGAAAAATCCATTCGTCGTGTCATTTGGATCGTTTTTCGCGATTATGCGCATTCCGTCGTAATTAACCGAACATCGCAACCGTACGGCTAAACGAACCGACATCCAAGATATTTTTGAGCATATTTTAAGTTCCCTATACTTTAAATTCATTTTAGAGCTTTGAAATGGGGTTAACGGGCCTTAAACGTGTCGAAAATGGGCTGAATGCATGACAGGGACTAAAATGGTAATTCTGCCAAACTTGGCCTTGCGCATCGTAGCCATTTTTTCCCTACGGTGCGTATGGGGTCTGCAGACCAGATGCAGTGTTTTTAACAGCCTGTTTGCAGCAGATTTAACCACAACCACATACTCATACTTGCCTAGTCAGCTGATAAGAACCAATTTGAGCTAGCATAAGGTCCCGACATTTGTACGGGAGGGATTAAGGCACGTTTTCCATGAAACGATCTTAACGGTGGACCGAATACTATAAATACCCCACCCCCCATGCTTCAAAATCACAAGAACTTTGATTTGAGAAACTCTAAGTTGAAACTATTGTTTCATACCTGAGATTTTTGAATCGAAGTTAGCATTCGAGGACCCTTCGTAAGTATTCTTTCGTTCTTTTCCTTATTTTATTGCTTTTCGAGTCCGAAAGTCAAACTTTGTTTGACTTTCAGCGTTGACCAGTAATGGTCAATGCGAAGTTCGTTTGAACTTCGCAACGTGAGTGTAATCACGTTGGTTATAGTCCCTTGGGACTATGCCTACTGATTACCACGTTGTCTAGGGTCGTAGGGTAAGCGATCTGATAAATCGCTTATACCTCGAACCTGACCCATTTGGTCGATCATTAGGATCCGACCAAATACATTAGGTGACCATAGTAGGTAGGGAATAACCTTCCGAGGTTATACCCTATGGTCGCTTCGTTTAAGTAGTTGTATGATAGGTAGTTTATATGCCTTAGGTAAATTACCAGAATACCCTTTTCATGTATAATTGGTAATTAAGCATATGTAACCTAAACTTTTGTCACATAACTGATTATGTAACATGTTTAGGCATATAACACTTGTCATAGGACTAGTTAGACGGTCCGAACGCGTTTCACGCGCACGACGCGTTAAAGTAGCATAAGCTACCTTAATGGGTCGCGATGGGTCGAAAGCACTTAGGTTAGGTTTCATTTAGTATGTAGGCTTTGTTAAACCATATGACACGAGTCTCCACA
Source organism: Helianthus tuberosus (assembly GCA_030545235.1). Lineage (NCBI taxonomy): Eukaryota > Viridiplantae > Streptophyta > Magnoliopsida > Asterales > Asteraceae > Helianthus > Helianthus tuberosus. Next base: position 19,123,369 of record CM060420.1, on the reverse strand, counting down.
CTCGTTTGGTTTACGAACCCTCATTCTATCAGATCTTCCGATTTAGGTCCGGTTATTAACATAGTTACCTATAGTAGGTGTCGTTTGATATCCGCGATCTCTAAGCATTGTTTGGTTGTTACTCAAGGACTACTAAGCAATCTCAAGTGAGTACATAGACCCCTCTTTTACTGTTTTCCAAACTGTTTTGGGGTGAAACACATGTGCCTACTTGTTACTTTCATGCTTTCCTGTTTTCACATCATATACCTGCTATGTTCGTTAGTACATTATAGTACATGATTTCATTACATTTCATGCTAGGTGTGCCCATTGTGTGCATTACTTAGTACATCGTTCTACATTACATTTCATACTACGTATGTCCATTGTGTGCATACTTAGTACATTGTTTTACATTGCTTTTCTGTTGCATATGCTTATCCAGCATATGAACACATTATACTACATATTGAACCGTTGTAAACATTTGACTATGTGAACCGTTGTAATCATTTGACTATGTGATCCGTTGATATCTGTGAACCGTTTGTATCTGTGAACCGTTTGTATCTGTGAACCGTTTGTATCTGTGAACCGTTTGTATCTGTGAACCGTTTGTATCTGTGAACCGTGTGAACCGTATTTGACTATACACGAACATTTCTACACTTGTTAAACATTTCATCTTGATAGTTTGGTTTGAGTAAGTGATTAAGTAACGAGGCGTGTGTAATATGATACAAGCATGGTGGATACGCCGCTGGTACTTCCTATATATAAGTGTTTGTATGGTATTACATATTGTAGCGTTATTTGAATCATTTCAGTTTGAGACATAGAACATTTTATACAAGTAACATACTTTTCACAAGACACTGATTTACAAACAACTTATCTTATACAAACTCAGTTACATGGTTATTCATTTAACCATACATTATTCTTTTATCTATACATATCATCTGGACTTATTGATTTTCAAACGATTTACAAGACAAAGCAAATTACAAGGTTCATGACTAAACATTTTCTCAAACATAATTCATGAAATCTATTTTCACAAAACCTATGTATCTCACAGGCATTTTTATGCTGACGTACCTATTTTCACATGTGTTTTTCAGGAACTGTTGCATAAGATGATCAAGATACACATAGGCAGCCTTGGGCTTTAGTGACAATAAAAGATGCAAGACTAGTTAATTATGTTGTATTTCTTTGTTTGTTAAGACATTGTAACACGTTTAATCAATAAAACGAAACTTCAATTACCATGGATTTGAAACAATTAATTCTGTTACAACACTCCCCGACGTTTCCGCCACGTTTTGTATGTTCTACGTGGTCGGGGTGTGACATATATATAGGGCATGAACTGGCTACAAAGTCCATTTTTCGTAAAAAAGTGTAAAAAGTCATAAAACACCATAATATCAACCATAAAACACACTCGAAACCCACAAATAACAAAGTGAAGATTACTAAAATGCTATATTTGTGGGTTTTGTGTTTTGTTTTGGATGATAAGGCTTTGATTAACGAATGACTAACGTTAGTGTGTTTTATGTTGATTATCATGTTGTGTTTTATATTCATAGTTCTATGATGGTGTGTTTGAAGTTTTTATGGACTGTTAGGGGTTGGATATTGTGTTTTAGTGATCTTCACTCTGTTATTTGTGAGTTTTGAGTGTGTTTTAAGGTTGAAATTGTGGTGTTTTATGACTTTGTACACTTTGTAGGAAAAATGAACTTTGTAGCCGAAACTCACCCTATACATATATATATATATATATATATATATGTATAGTGAGAGAGAGAGAGAGAAAGGTTAACATACAAAAAGCCTTATCATACTTCACATACGCGACAAGCGTAACCATCAGATCAGGGCCATAATCACGCTTGGATCAGTTAATCACGCATGGGAGCAGTTATTTGGTGATAATCACGCATGGGAGGTGATAATCACGCATGTGTTTGTTAATCACGCACGTTATGATGGTAAAAAAAATAATCACGCACGTTCTGTATTTGGTCGCGTAGGTTAATGTACGTTAAGCAGTTTTGTACATTATACTTTTCCTATATATATATATGTGTGTATATATATATATATATATATATAAGGGAATGCTAAAATGAGAACCACCTCGAGTTGTAAGAACCGTGAGAACTACACCATAGGGGGCGCGGTGGACCAAATTTTTTTCATAAACGTAGATGCATGTATAAAAACAACATTTGTAAAAAAAATTCAAAAAAAAAAATGTCGTGTGTGTAGTTTTGAGCGCCACAAGTTTGTGTTTACGGGACCCGTAAATCTGGCCGGAAAATTTACGGGTCCCGTAAACACAAACTTGTGGTGCTCAAAACTACACCCACGACATTTTTTTTGAATTTTTTTTACAAATGTTGTTTTTATACATGCATCTACGTTTCTGAAAAAAAAATTTGGTCCACCTCGCCCCGGATCAAAAAGTTCTCGCGGTTCTTACAACTCGAGGTGGTTCTCATTTTAGCGGATACTTATATATATATATATATATATAGGATGAGAGTTGTCTACAAAGTCATTTATCCTACAAAGTGTAGGAAGTGTTTCGGTGATGACATGTATCATCTCTAATATCTATACTTTCTATAAAAGGAGAAATCCCAGTGACATAAGAAAAGCTGAGGTGGCAGCCATAGAGGCTGTCCAATAATGCTTTTCTTATGTCATTACTGCATCATAAGTCTTAATATATAAAATCACTTTAAAATTCAATTAAAAATCTGCCCATATATATCCGTCTATACTTTAATACCCCGCAGAGGTTGAAGTTTTATATAATGCTTTTTATATCAGCATAGGTTTAAGGTTAATTGCCGGCAAATTCAAATTCAAAATGCATGGGAATAATTAATTTGCAATTAATGCATGTCAGTCACAAACTCCTGTCAATCATCTTCTTATATAAGGTTTTTCTTCTCATTTCCTTCTTCATATTTTTTCACAATCCGAATTCCGAATTAGAAGTATGTCAACATCAGTTGAGAGTAACAATCTTAGTTTTGTTAATGATTTGAATCCTGGGAAAGATATGTGGTACATGAAAGCGAGAATTATTCGAAAATGGAATCAAGGTTATAAAATGGATCTCATCTTCATTGACGAAAAGGTAATTTGTTTTTCTCTTTTTCCGTTCTATCAGATACTGTAGTTTTGTATGCTAAAAAAATACTTTGTGTAAATGTTCTTCAGGGTGCTAAGATTCATGCAGGTATTAAAAGTCATTTGATACCTATTTTTGATAGACAACTTCAAGAAGATGCTGTTGTTATTTTATCAAAATTTGGTGTTGGTGAAAATAAAGATTTATATAAATTTGTAGTAAATGATTATAAAATCAACTTTTATGGATGCACAACTGTTACACCTGTGAGAGATTGGCAAGGTGTTGAGTATGGTTTCAACTCAAAGCTTATCAAGATATTCTTCAAGGAGAGGCATTAAACTCTTTGAGTGTTGGTAGTGTACATTTTTGTAATCATGTCTTCTCTGTATAAAATTAGAAATTTTTACTTATACTGTTGTATAATGTGATCATATAGATGTTGCTGGATTTGTGGTTTGGTGTGGGGATGTTGAATTTTTTGGTCGACCTCCAAAAAAAACTAAGAAGATTAATTTCGATATTCAAGGCTTGGAGTAAGTTGTGGTTTACATGTCCAGTTATGTACAAATCATTGTTTGTATTTAATGATGTTAATAAAAAATATGAAGAATCTTGGTATTTAATTTGGAATCATGGTAATAGTAATAAATGAGATTAATAGTGTTTGTATCTAATGTTGAATCATGGTAATAAATGAGATCAACAATTTACTATTCAAGTGAATATGTTAGTTAATTTGTGGCTCATTTACTACTTTAATAAATGTCATAAATTTCATTTGATTTTGTGTTGTTATTCATTCAATTTAGTTTTGATATTATAGATTGTAAAAAAATGGTCATGAATTAGTCTTTAGTTTATCGTCATACGAATATTGTTTTCATGTAGGGGTAAAGTTTTGTGATGTACTGTGTGGAATGATTATGCTCTACAGTTTAAGGAGTTCATCTCTAAAACCCAAGCTCATGAGCATGTGATGGCTGTTATGCATCATTGAAAGTGTAAGGAATGGAAATGTAATTTTTGTTACTTTGCAAATCATAACTATACTCTTTATTTCTGGCAATATAATAACAGGTTGACTAAACATTTATATACTTTTGCATGTAGGTGAATATACAGTTCATAGTGATAAGTTTGCAACACGAATGTTTTTGAATGAAGAAATCGATGAAGTTAATCAGCTAAGGAGGAGGTAATTTGTCAACATAATTTCTACTGTATATAGATGTCCAAGTCAAATGCTTTGTTTCATGTTATTTGTATACTAATTACAATCATTTGTGGTATCGAAAAGTCTTATACTGAAACTTGGACAAGGGAGTGGTTCTACTTCTTAAACAATACTATCGTCTCAGAGTGTTTTTCCATTGCATAAAGAATTTGTAACAGATGGTGTGAGGAAACATGTTGATGAGATTAGTGAGATAGAAAAGGTTTCACATAGTTTTATATAGTTTGGTTATTTGTTTGGTTTATCATCTACATGTTTGTCAAACTATAGATTACAAGTGGATATATTGTTTTTACAGGAAATGTCTTGTGTTATGGTCGTGACAATTAAGATTGTGCAAGAAGAGTATGGTTGGTTTTATCCTGCCTGTGGTAAGTGTTTCAAGAAGGTCATGGCTAAAAGTGAATGCTTACAGAATGTGGAAAATGTTTCAGATGATATTGTTCAATTGCCTGCAACTTCTTTGGTTTGTCCCAAATATCATAGTGAATGTACATCCATCACCACACAAGTAAGCAATGATGATTATTTAACATTTTATTTATATAAATAACAGTTTAAGACTGGTATTTCAATATAATTTTGGAGCTTACTTAGGCATTTGTATATATTTCAGGTTCAAGGTGCAAGTGCGGGTGTAGGATGAGAGTGGTAGTGTTTCTTTTGTTATGTTTGATAGAGATGTTCAGAAGCTTCTTGGATTAGCGGCGAGTGACATAAGAGAAAGGCATGTGAAGGCGAATGATACTGAATATTTCCCTTATGAGATATGTGACAACCCGAGAATTCAAGTTCTTTCCTCTATGCATCACTTGTTTCACAATCCTGTTTTCGCAATTCATTTTACGTTGTATCATGTGCACGATATTCGAATGATTAAAGTATTGTTATGTCGACGAAAAACCCAAGTCGACGAAGAACTAGGGTTCTTCGTCCCAAGCACATGTCGACGAAGAACTAGGGTTCCTCGCCCCAAACACCCCATGACGAAGGAGGTTCTTCGACATGAGGTCTTTCGCCAGAAAGGGCCTCGGCCCAGGTTTATTCGCAGCCCAGATTGGGCCGACTGTGTAACAACCCATCATGACGCGTTTTAAAACCGTGAGGGGCGGACGCTGAGAGCATGCTGGCTGCCAAAGCAGAAAATATCATGGTGCGGTTACGCTGGGCTGTTACAGACTGTCACTTTGTTTGTATAACCTCTCATAACTTGCAACCGTAAACACAAAACCCTAAATTTCTCTCTCTCTCTAACCTCTGTGCGATGGCAGTTTTGGGGATCTTGAATCCTTTCCATCTTGATTAAACTAGTCACCACGGTGTCACGGTTAGTGAGATATTGATTGATTTGTTTGTGTTCTCTTGTGATACTTGTCTGGAATTAAAATGGTATTGATGCATGATGTTGTGTTAAATTGTGTTCTTGCATAAGGAATCGCATCTAGGGTTAAGGAATCGCATCTAGGGTTGTATGCTCCTAGAATCACTGGTGCATCTAATATAGATCACTGTCAAATCTAAACTAATGTACAACAGATGTAGATTGATGATCATACGCTAATGATTCAGTATTGATTAGGGTTGTTAGTGTGCCACAAAAACTGTAAGTCATTGAAATTGTTGATGTGCAACGATGAAAGACCTCCTCACGAAGAATCCACATTGACGAAGGACCTGATCCTTCATCGGCTGGCCCTTTGACGAACAACATAGGTTCTTCGTCGCAACACTTCTAGACGAAGTACTGTTCTTTGTCGAGAGGATCTTTCGCCGTGAGGCCATCCCACGAAGAACTGGTTCTTCGTGGAGATGCTGCAAGTGAACAAACAAACAGAACCTTTTAAACAGTAAGGTCTTAAATATTTATGACTTGTATGAGTTTGAATAATTGCTATGTGATATACGGTGATCCTTGCTATGAATGCAAGCTGTGAATATACGTGACTTAATTGATTATGAAACTGATTTCATTGGTAACCACGGTAGGGTTTTGTTGACTAACTTGGAACGGGTAACTTAACATACCGAGCAAAACTAAGGTGAGTTCACTCCTCTCAATACAAGCATGCGTCCAGTGGGGACAATCGAACAGCAAAACAAATAAACGGATTTTCACAAACCCATATGCTTGCAGGGGATATGAGGCAGTTTTCAGTAACAAACAGATTTTCACAAACCCATATCCTTGAAGGGGATATGAGGCGGTTTTCAGTAAATGTTGATGTTGGATAATACACTCACTTTCTATCACTTAAGTCCCATTATACTACCGAACTAGTTGCTTGTAGGGAAACGAGGTTATTAGTTGATAGCACTATTAGGTTTGGTACCCTCACGATGTACCTGGATAGGACGGGCGTGAACTAATAGCTTTAAAATCATGACCAATGTTTGATAGAGCATTGGAGAAGGGCAAAAAGGAGCCGTCTGCGGTATCAAGTTATTATCAACATAACATAAGTCAATACTTGGTAACAAACGGTTAAACAAACTGTGAACTCGCCAACTTTCGCTGATACACTTTTCTGCATGCCTGCAGGCCCTTAGGTACACCATCATGGAACTTGCTGTCTGGGAAGCTGGAGTGGTCATGGGTCGTGGCAATTGGAACGCTCTTTGATGTTGCATTGTTTTGAACACTTTCATTAAACTTATTGAACAAACTATTATGCTTCCGCTGAACATGTTTAGTTTTCCTAAACTAGTGTTTGAGTTATACTATTTTATTTAATGGAAAGTTCTATTTTATTAGGTTCAATGTGATTAGTGGCTAGATCCTGGTACGTCGCACGCCTCGCGGGGGTTTCTGCTTGTGGTATTTTTGGGGGTGTGACAAGATATTTCGATTGGTTGATAAGAAGGTCGCTTTTAAGATTGATGTTTCAGAATTCAATCTTAAAAATGACTATCGTGTTTATACCGTGCAAAAACATGTGATGATTCAGTAATAATTGATTAGTTGGTTGGTGGAGATGGTAATGGTGATGAAAATGCTGATGAGGTAGTATATAAAATTACTTTTTCAATCTATTTATTTTTCTTTTGAGATTCAAAAACTGGATTCTGCACTTTTTTATATAATATCATATATTATGATCCTTTAGGTTACTCAAGAAGTAGCTGAAGTTAAAGATGTTAACCTTTTAGAATCTTCGCAGGTGTCTGCTAAACGAACTTTAAGGGTGAGTATTTATTTTGAAAGTATGTTTAATATGTTTCTAGAGTTGTAAGACCCATATACGTTTTTGACAAAAGTCGTAGCATAAATTCGTGCCGTAAAATTTCTTTCCTTATAAATACTTTGACTTACTTGAAATTTCATTTAAAAATAATTCTTCCACATAAATTCATCAATCGACTCATTTACTAAATATAAACATAACTTATGTTTACTATATTACATACACCAACGTTCCCGTACAATCTATTTTGTGACTCGGTCTTCGATCTCTACTCCTCGATGATCCTTCGTGACTCGTATAACCTGCACTCACCACATACGTTCATAACATGAGCACATATTATAAACATAACAAGATTCATTCTCGTTTACTTTTTCATTCCATTATCTCTTTACATTCAAGCTTTCCATTCGAGTATATAAGCCTGGTGAGACTTCCTTATTGTACCTGTGTTACACATTAATCACAAGGCATGCTATTAATATCGACAATACTCAAATGTATTTGAAAGCTTGCATACATACCTACACACATACATGCCTACCCACATATAAACCTACATACGTATTTACCGTTGTACATACTTACATACATACATACATACATACATACATACATACATACATACATACATACATACATACATACATACATACATACATACATACATACATACATACATACATACATACATACATACATACATACATACATACATACATACATACATACATACATACATACATACATACATACATACATACATACATCCGCATATAGTTACTTACATACATATGAATATACATGCGTATATGCATACATACAAACTTACCTTCACATTACTTATAGTTCCTAAAACATAAAATAAGTTGGTCTTACATAGCTTACAAGTGTTTAAAACGTGTTTAAACAGGCTCGTGACTGAAAATAAACACCCAGCAGCAAGTTTGCTGCCATTTTGGGCCCTCGCGGGGCGCAACGAAGTGCACCCAAAGCCTTCGCGGGCCGCGAGCCTTGTCGCGCTGCACGACCATCCTTACCTCCTTCCGTCGCGTGGCGCGACAACCTCTTTTTGACAGACAGTTCACAGCTGGTTGCTGCATATTCCCAACATAACAAATTTTTACGGAAACGAGCATAAATCTCTCGTTTTTTATCCGTTTTACACGATTCTTTTTCGTACGTGGTCGTAATTTAATTTAATTTTCCTTCACATGGAGTTAACATCTGACATCCAGATTAACAAAACTTTAGACTTTTAAGCTTTCCGTTTATTACCTTATTACAAACTTTTGACCCGTTCATGCATTTATCAAAGTAACTTGTTTATTTGACCTCAATTTCTTATGAACCCTATAATTTCAACGTTTTCTATCATATACTGTTCAGATCACGGGTTTCTTGCATCTTCTTAACCCATTTTCGTTCGTGTGCTTATTTTGACCTGTTAAGGGTATTTTCACATTTCAATGCAATTTTACTCTCAAAATCATACTTTTCGCTTGCATACTTGTCCTAAGTGTTCACTTAATCAAATAGCTTGTTTCTAAACAACTTTTAAGGTTGTTTGGCCCGATATACCCATCAAGGGCGTTTTAGTCAACATTAGTTCCATCGTTTACGACGAAGGACTTCATTACATATTTAACCGATTCCACGACTTAACTACAACTGTAATCACACATACCTGGCTCGGGTAAAAGCTATGACCTGTTTTAATACTTCGTCCACTAAGTTGCTAGTTAATAGCAACGCAAATCCTTTCGCTATTCACCCTATGAATTCATAATACTTGACAATACAATCATTAGTCGACATCGTCAAATGGTGCTATCTTCACCATTTGACCCGTTTGGTCTAAAAGTCAATTCCATCCTTGTGGGATTGTAATTATATTTTATCCCCTCCATATAACATGTTCCTTCGTTAACTCGTAATCAAAATTACCATAATACCCATTTACCCCTTTTAACCATCAAACTTAGTCTCTTATCATAGCCACATGTTCCGACCCGTATCAATACTTGTCGGAACATCATACTTCATATATTAGCTTATCATGTTCGTAATCTATACGATGAATATATATTCTACAAAAAGGGTGTAAGCTTAACTTACCTCGCATCCAAATATGCTTCCCATGCGTATACGTTCCATTTGACCCGCTTCTTTCCCAAGCTTCCACACCGCTTATCAAGCATCAAACTATCATATATTATTTTCAAGATAGTTAGCTTATTCATCGTTTATCACGACCCTTCCATCTCACGGATCTTATATTGGAATTATCATTCGACCTTATAAATTCTTTAGACATTCACACACATATATGATTTCAAACATCATTAACATGAGCATATCATCATTTTCATCATATTATACAAAAACCCACTTCATAACTACTTTGTTAATCACTTAAAAGTGATCTAATCTCAATTACCTCATAATTTCATCATATTCTTAGTGTGCATACTACCTCCTAAGCATAGTGTACAACTAATTTATGCATATTCTTCTAATCTCATACATAATTCCTCCAATCCTCCTACTAATCAACATGCATCATTCACACATAAACATCAAACATATTAGCATCACATTTCTTTCAATTCCTCTAACAAGAATACATCATACATATCAAAATTCATCTATATTACACAAGAATTGGACATGGGTGATTTATTCAAGTCATCATTCTTATCATAACAAATGGGTTTCACCCCAAAACATCAAATTCACCTAAACCATGCATAATCCATGTTCTAGATGATGATTCTAACACATGCTTATACTCATACTCAATTTCATACCAATTCTTGGATTAGAACATAACCCACTTCGTGCACAATCACCAATCTAGGTTTTAAGACATACCTTATGATCCTCTTGTGAAGGTGATCATAAATCCATGCTCGGTTATGAATTTAAGCTTCATTTAGCCTTTCAATTTGATGAAAAGGATGAAGTTAGGGTTTTTGGCTCCATGGGAGCCTCCTGCTCCTTCTCGAACACATGATGTGTGTGTTTGTGTGTGTGAGTTTTGTTATTTAGTAACTCATCTTTCATCTTATTCCATTTAGCCCCTCCGTGTTTGCCACTAAAACATGATTGGCACAACTTTCATCTTTTAAATAGTTTTTACCATACACTTCACTAGGTTAAATAGCCCATTCATTTATTCCATGATATGTCATATAGGAACATATGGCAAATATAAACATTCAGCTTTTGGGGTGTTACAAGTTCATTATTTTATTAAATGAGATCAATAGCTGTTTTGTGATCTGTTGCAAGGACGTTATCTCTGTTATGGCCGACTCTTCAGCCATTGAAGTTGAAAAGGATTATGAATCAAGTTCCAATGGAAAGCGGACAGTTCAAGATGTTGATGTTGTGAATGTTGGTGAGCTATCCTCTAATGTGAGAAGAACCCGGATGAAGCTTTCTAAGGTTAACAATTAGATGTTTATGAAAAAACATTTCTTATAAGAGATAGTAGAAACCACTTATTTTGAAGACTCGTTGTGGTTTTTATTTATGTCTGTTAACTGTTGCTTTAACATACTGTGGTTAAAAGTTTGGTATGTAATGGCTACAATTTGAAACATCTAAACTGATGGATTTGGTATGTAATGTCTAGAATTTAAATATCAAGTAAATTTAACCTTTTGTTTGTTATATATTATTTTTATTATACATTATTCTTGATACTCATGTATTACGCAAGTAGTAGGGTTGTATATTATTGTTAGTGAATGAATGTAAATTTAATCAATTGGTTAGTGGGAAAACTGTTAGGGTCTGAGATACAATAACATCTGTTAGAGGCTAAGCACTGTTACAGACTCTTAACATCTGTTAACACCTACTAACTGTTAGGATCAGAGTTACATTAGCATCTGTTGAACAGACTTTGCTTCAACAAACCTTATCACATGTTAATCATCATCTGTTAAAGATCTTATGTTAAAAATCTTCTTTTAAATTGCATCATTTGTTGATCCACAGCAGAACTTAAATTCATCATACATTTGGCTTCATCAACATAGGTTCTCTTTGGTAGACCTTTGCTTCAACAATCTTTGTCTTCAACAGACTTTGCTTGAACAGACTTTGTCTTCAATAGACCTTGTGGTTTTTATTTATGTCTGTTAACTATTGTTTTAACATGCTGTGGTTAAAATTTTGGTATGTAATGGCTACAATATGAAACATCTAAACTAATAGATTTAGTATGTAACGTCTACAATTTGAATATCAAGTAAATTTGACCTTTCTTTGTTATATATTATTGTTATTATACATTATATACATTATTGTTGATATTCATGTATTACACAAGTAGCAGGGTTGTATACTATTGTTAGTGAACGAATGTAAATTTAATCAATTGGTTAGTGGGAAAACTGTTAGTGTCTGAGTTACATTAACATCCGTTAGAGGCTAAGCGCTTTTAGGGACTCCTAACATCTGTTAACGCCAAAGAACTGTTTGGATCTGAGTTACATTAGCATCTGTTGAATAGACTTTGCTTCAACAGACCTTATCAGGTGTTGATCATTATCTGTTAAAGATCTTATGTTAAAGTTCTATTGTTGAATTGCAATATCTGTTGATCCACAGCAGAACTTAGATTCATCATGCATTTTGCTTCATCAGTAAAGGTTCTTTTTGGCAGACCTTTGCTTTAACAGTCTTTGTCTTCAACAGACCTTTTGGTTCATCAGCAGAGGTTGTTTAGTTCAACAGACTTTGCTTCAACAGACCTTTTGGTTTGCAAAGTTTAGCAAAAAAGATGTTGAGTTTATCCCTTTGGTAGGAGCAGATTTTTAAAAGACTGTTATTTGTAATTAGAGGTTGTATAGTATTTTGTTAATTTTGAATCTTATATCTGTTTTCTTTGATCGACCAAAAAATGTGATGCAGTACAAAGCAACTACAAGATACTCATATAGTAATGTTTAGATGCAAAATATAAAAAAGGTAAACCCACAAAGTTTGGAAAGTATATAACTTTATACACTAACACTACATAACTTCATCCAACATGCAGTTAGTTTTGGTAGAGGAAATTTGTCCATCAAACATACCAACAAAAACATAAATCATTAAACCCTAAAAAGATGTTCAGGGACCATATCAACAAACTTCAAAGTGTACTTTATCTCTTGGCACACTTTTTCTTTAACCATCTCAAACCTCAGCTTTTTACCCATAGATATTCCCACTTCATCCATGATACGATGTTACTTCGAATACATCACTAGATGGGTGTTATCATCAACTTTTCTAGGATCTCTCCTTACAAGCAGCTGTAGCAGAAAATTCACATAACCAAATGACAACACAGCTCTATGCTACTTATTTAGCTAGTGTTCTCGAACAAACTTCTTCGGTATCGTCTGTAAAAGAAAATTATTTCTTTGGTTATTCATTCAAAACATCATATACTTTAAGTAACAGATAAATCCAACATTATAAGTAAAATAAACCATATTAAAAGTAGATGTGTAAATACCAGGTTGTGTGTCCTTATGACATGGTATTCAAACTGTTTCTTATAATGTAGACGCCTTTTGCGTTGTCGGTGGTTTCTACGGCTGCAGTGATGTTCAGTCCCCCCGTGAAGTCCAATCCCGTCTTTGTTAAAAATCTTGACAGTGAAGTTAAAGTGGTCTTAAGGAGTACTTCCCATCCATTAAAACAACACTTGGCAACTTTCCTCAATGTCATTTTCTAAGCAAAAAGTTGTCCATCCTCATCCCATAAAACCAGCAGCTAATCCCTTTTCGTTTTCAGGAGAGAAAACATAATACACATCAACTTTACTACTCTGCTTTGGTCCATGTACTTTTGCAACCACGTTATCTTCTTTTAACCTCCTCTCTGACAACAGCCACAACAAATCGTGTGATAAATCCAATAGTTTTCATACATTTCATAAATGTCATATTAGACTTTATATAGGATACAAAATATAAATGAGAAGTTTTTCTAACAGCCCAAAAGAAAGACTGACAATATATAAAAACAAGGTAGCAATTTTTAACCTGCTTATAGTATGTTTCTTCTTCATCCTGTATCAAGCAACCATGAACGTAATCTCTGTCTGAGGCATACTTTCTAACCTCCAAACCCTCATTGTTCAAAACACATATCTCAAATGTTGTTTCTTTCAATTTTTTTTTTTAACACAGCTTCTCTATATTCATATTTTTGTAAATTTCAACAAACCGAATCCATTCTGGCCCGTTTATCCTCTTACTTTTACGATCGATGCTCTGTACCACAACGTTATACTTAAATCCCATATAATCAACAAGCTTTATTACTTCACACTTTCTTGGTAATTGGTTACTCATTATCCTTGGAAGTACCTATGTATATAAAATATTATAAACATTTAATTTTATATTTTCATCATAAATACAGTTTTTAGCATACAATTGTGATTTGAGATAAGTTGTTCTAAGAATATAGCTTACCAATCCCTCACTTAGCTCGGTCAATTCGGAGTCATTGATAATTATCATAAACTCCATCTGAAAGTAAAAAAACACAATAACAATTAAATACTTAAACATAAAATCAATTGTATCTGAAAAGCATGCTATTTAACGTAAAAAAAATTATCCAACACCCTGTAGGACCAAAGTTATATGTTGTGTACTTCAATTTGTGTACTTCAATTTGGTCCCTACAACCAACAATATGAGTCTAACACCGTGTAAGACCAAATTTATATTGTTGTATAAAAAATATTATATGACATTAAACTTTCCAAATATCCATGTTTGTGTCAACTTCAAACTTCAATTTTTTTAGCAACCAACACTATATTCACTTACAAATCAGACATATGAGTACTATAAACTGATTGCAAATTTTTTTTCATCAAAATTAAGATTAGTAGGAGAAATATATCAATACTACATCGCAGTTCATACTATAATTCTAAAACCATTCGGAAAATATACAACCAAATACTTATGAAACAACATTATCTCAGATTCTTATTTAGATGGAGTGTATCAAAATGTAACTAAATAAGTTCATGTAAATCTTATTATAAAACAAAGAAAACAAGTTCATATAAGTTTATCTATTTTAACATTAGCAGATTAAGATTTTGATGTCTATATAATTTGAAATGAAGAAAGTGAAACGAACATGTCAAAACATAACTGTAAAATACACAAGAGAACAAAAAAGATACCTAATCTAAAACTTTAAACTTCTGATCGTCAAGTCTGAAGAAGAAGAAACTGAAGAGTTTTTTCGCCGGAGAAGAAGAGAAAAGATTGTATTGGGATTGTTGAAAGTAAGATACTTATCTGTTATGTAATTGTTTATTTATTTGATTTATAATAATCTTTAATATCGGGATTTAAAAACTATTTTTAATTATGTAAATACATGAATTAATACATAAGTTTTTGTTATTTAACATTAAATTTATATTGAAGCAGTGGTAAAATGTGCTAAAATTATATTGTTTTAAAGAAAAAAGGAGGTAAAGTATAAATTTTTTAAAACTTAAATACAACCAACCAATGTAAATGGAACATCTGTATTAACTCCATTTAATATTCTTTTCATCTCCATTATTGAACATAAGCATCAGAAAACACATTCGGAAGTTTTCTCACATAAGTTTCTTATCAAAATCGGAAAGGGTCTATTGCATAATATAGATTAGACACTATAAAACCAAGTATTGTTTCTTTGAAGTCATTGTTTGTATTATAAATGTTAGATTATCATTGTTTGATGTTATGAGCATGTATTTCTCATAAATGGCATTTCATATTCTTTGTTTCGCTCATAATACTTGTTGTAATCTAGTGTACTTTATTGATTAAGTACTGCATTAACTTAAATGAAGTTATTAATAGCATTCTCTGTGACAATTTATGCATGCATCTTCTTGATGTTGTCTTCTACATTATGATTGATAAATCAACCATATAATTTTTTGTTGTTGTTGATTTGCTTAACTGTTGTGAGAGATGATGATTTTCATTTTGTGCTTTGTTTTTGTAAAACCCTAAGTGTGTGATTATACAAATAGTCCCGTTAATATTTGGTACTTTTGTTTCTTAAGTGTTGATTTAGTTTAACGGAAGTTAGTGATGTTTTTTTATGATGTTGTTTGTCTATAAGTTTTCTTGGATGTTGTTCGTCTTTATAACTTGTAAGATTAAAATCTTTATTGTAGATATGAATCCATCTAACCAAACACCATCCTTTTTAAATTTCTTAATGAAGATGATTTTATATTTTTGGTATTTTTTTTAACTTTCTTGCTACTATTAGGATTGTACATTAATTTTTTATGTAAGATGTTTGCTAACTACTATCGCAGAATATACCACTTGATATTGAGAATTTGTTGTGGGGGAAGGAGGTCCCCTACGATCAAATTGTAGAACTACTTGATGGTGACAAAACATGGTTAGTACAAGTAAGGAAGAGAGATGATCATTGTATATTTACGGATGGATGGACAAAGTTGGTTAGAGATTGTTGTTTGAAAACCAAAGATGTTGTATTGGTAAAAGCTATTGGAAGTTTGTCATTCATTGTCTCATGTTTTAAATAAAATGTCTATGAGAACTCTTACATTTCAGCAAATATTAGACCTGAACTTGGCATGACTGTAAGTAACTATATATTATTTTGTTACTTACGGTAAACATTTTTTGCTAGCTCAACAACTTGCTAACATTTGTTTGCCCTTTTAACGCTTGTTTTTTAATCCTTTTAACGTCTGTTGACTAACCTTTTTAACTTCTGTTGACTTTGCTAGCTCAACAACTTGCTAACATCTTTTTACCCTTTTAACGTTTGTTTCCTTATAATCTTAACGTCTGTTGACTAACCCTTTTAACTTCTGTTGACTAACTCTTTTAACGTCGGTTTACTAACATCTGATCGTTAACATCTGTCCACGTTACAACCTCTATTGGGCATAATGGATGATAGTTGTTACGAAACCTAAGTTCGATAGCAACAGAGGTATGTGACAACTGATAGACAACAGTGGTTAGGTTGTGTGTAAATACCGTAACTCCTGTTCACTAACCCTGTTGACTAATCCTCATTTAACTTCTGTTGACTAACCCGTTGTAACTTCTGTTGATCATTAGTCCATATCAAATTTGTAAGTCTGCACTAATTTTTTTTTACTTCTTCTATAGCTAGTTGTTACAAATTCTGGAAAGAATTCTATGGTAAAAATTACGAGTATAGGATGGCAACTATCGATGTTGGCGAAAGGTTTTGGAATGTGATGATGAAAGGATGGACTGATGGATGGTTAAAATTGATTGAAGAAGTTCCGATAGCAGTTGAATCTTGGTTGGCTTTCACCATGATTGCATCTAAAACGTTTGAGCTTTCTGTTTTCCATCCCGAAACTGGAACTGAGGTTTCTTTCAAGAAAGCTGATGTTGTTGTTTTGGATGATTTTTCATTGGGATGATGGGTTTGACTTATTGGTTGTGGTATAAAAATTTATGTTAAAATACATTGTTTGATAACATGACGGTGATAAGTAAGTTTTATTATATTATGCTAATAACTATGGAAATGCCATATTATAGACTAAACACAAACAAGTTTTGGATTCCGGGGAAGTTGCTTTAGATGATGATGAGACTGGAGCACGGTTGGTAGTCCTACGCAGTTTACGAGTTTTGAGGATATTTTTAATGTATATATACACATGTAATATTTATTTAGGGGAAGGTTCAAATGAAAACCACTAGTTATTGTGAAAACTCGAAAACTAATTAAAAAAGCCAAAAAAACATACCAATTTTTTTTTGCATAATAATTTTCGCTACTTTTTGTATATAAAAAAAATTCAAAAAAAAAATCTTTTTTGTAGTGCACATGTGTAGTACACATACACATGTGTAATACAATTTTTTTTTTGAAAAAAAGTTTTTTTTATATACAAAAACATGCGATTTTTTATAAAAAAAATTGAAAAAAAATTTGGTGTGTTTTTTAGGCTTTTTAAGTTAGTTTTCGAGTTTTCACAATAAAAGTGGTTTTCATTTGAACCATCCCCTATTTACTTATTATTATGATTTAAAATATGGTTTCTTATATTTGATCATTCTTATAAATATAGTATGTTGATGATGGGCTATTTGATTCAAAGGTTGCGCCTCTAGTTGATGAGTCAGATGTTAAAAATGTTGTAAGTTTATATTTTCCTATTTTTCTTATCTATTGTATATAAACATATACAAATATATTTTATTGTATAATAAGTATAACAATGTTTTTTAAATTTTTTTGTAGCCTCAAGATCATTCTGTAAAAATAGCTGATGATGTTAACGATCCTCAACTTCAGTCTAAAGATTTTTCTGTTCATGGCATTCCTTCCTCTTCAAGTGTTTTATCTAATGTAAGTGGTTATTAGTTTTACACTAACCATTTTATTATTGTCTCAATACATTGATAATCTTTTGTATGATTGAGTCTTAAACTTCAAAGCTGAGTTGAGAAGATAGTTTGTGTTGACAAAGAAAGTTAAAAATTTCAAGAATTCAGAGTTGTTATAGTCTAAATTAATTTACTTAAGTTGAAAAGATGCGCAATCTTCGTGGAAAGGCCATTGTAGAGGATAACCAAGCTGTTGATAGACCGTGTAAAGTTCAAAAGGTTCATTTAGTATCATCCACTTCAGAGCCAGTCTTACACTCCACCACACAAGTTGAAGACAGGCTTGTAAGTTTTTGCAGTCCTTACTTTGTTTCATTATTTCAACAATTTCAGTTATATATGAATATTTTATAAAACTCATTATTCAATTTTCTGCTTTTTAGCATCTACCATCAGATGTATCCTCTGCGTTGGATCTTGTTAGGATCGAAGGCCCTCATGATTGTGTTTGTTTGTAATACTTGAACAATAAATGAATGTTAAACAGAGATCTAATGCAGCGGAATTGAAAACAAACTTTGTTAACACAATCAAAAGGAAAATAGTTTTTAGTAAACACATCCTTATCCTTGAGTCGAATGATTACAATACGGAAATGATTACAGACATGCTTACATACTAAAGCTCCCCCTCAGCATGATGCTCACTGGTTGATCGCTCAAGATGAAAGGATTGGAGGAGATAAACTCACTCAGTCAATCAAATGTTACAGTACAGGGTACTGTTCCATTTATAGGCAAATCAAACCACTGAAGCATCTAAGCTGACGTCACCATGAAAGTGACATCTAACAAC
Organism: Helianthus tuberosus; assembly: GCA_030545235.1. Lineage (NCBI taxonomy): Eukaryota > Viridiplantae > Streptophyta > Magnoliopsida > Asterales > Asteraceae > Helianthus > Helianthus tuberosus. The sequence goes on along the minus strand of CM060420.1, from coordinate 19,104,556 downwards.
CTTTAACCACTGTTCTAATACAAACACTGTTAACTTAACCATTGATTCTATATTATACAAGTGACAAACTAAACTACTGCTTTCTCCTTCCATTATTGCATGCCAAGCACTGATGTTTGACTATCAGTGCTTTCCTCAAAGTTGATCAATCCTTGAGTGGGCAGTTCTTTAATCAACATCAGTACTTAGATAGCGTCAGCAGATTGAACCAGCAGTGTTTAATCTTTAACAGTCTTTAGGGCTTCATCAACAGTTTGAAGGACAGCAACTGTTGTATATGGACAGTGGATAGAGGCCATCAGATGTTATAAACACTTTCAAGGGGAAAGCCTGGTGTAAACTACTGCTTATGATGAATCCACTGTTGTGAACCAGTTTTGGCTCTAATTATCTGTTCCTCTGATAGGGTTCAATCCCAACAATCTCTCCCTGGAACAGATAATGGCAAAACCCTTCATTATTCTGGATCTTTATTGTCTCATCAGAAGTTCCCTAACTTGTCCTTAAAATTGCAGTTCAAAATCCATAGAACTTGTATCATCCTCATCCCTACACAGTATAAGCTCAAGGAGATCTTATAGATCTTCAACACTCAGGCCCAGTGCTTGTTCCCTTGATATGTGCTTTACTTATCCATTGGATCTAATCAGTGTCAATATATGGGTCTTTTGATCAGACATCCATTTTAGTAATTTTGAACCCAATGGGTTTCTTGGGAGAGGTTTATTTACTGATGAGTTGGGAGATTGTGGCCTTGTGAGAATTTGTTGAGCAGTACCCTGAGCTTTTGCTAGTTCAGAATTTTCAGCTGACATTTGTTTGAAAGCCATTTTTATGATGTCATTTGCTGCAGCTATATCTTCTGCAGTTTCTTTTTCAATCTGCTCTTGTCTCTTCCTTTGATTTAGCTCAATGACTGAGATATCTACTGATGTGAACAGTGGTTTATAAGTATTGATCTGCTGTTTTGGCTTTTTGTAGTCAGGCTTCTTTGGGATGTTAGGATCTGTCATCCTTCTTTTCCTTAGCCTTTCATAAGCCTCATCTGTATATTGCTTTGTCCAATTTGATATGGCTTTAGCAGTTCCAACCTTTGCATCCACCAGCTCTTCTTTCTTCTTTGAGTCGTTCAGAAGAGTTTATATCTGAATCGAAGGCGGAATTCAGAGAAACGGACTTGTTTACAGCTTGATTCAATTTAAATGTCTCTATTATTTATATAACAGTGATTTACAACCTGGAGACAATTCGGCAGCACTTCGTTACCGAATAAAAAAAAGTTACAAATGAAGACCAAGACCTAGGTATATATAGTTGGTGGTATTTCGCACGAAATTACACAGGGTTAATTTCGTACGAAATAACTATGCTGATTTCGTACGAAATTACCTATGTTAATTTCGTGCAAAATCACTCAATTACACACAAACCCTGATTTCTCGAACTACGAACCCTGATCTATCATTCTAAATACAATACTTGATGCAAGACGAAGTCAACAGACATATTGCACTAACAGACTCCCCCTTGGATGTTGACGAAGTATTTAGTGTTTAATCTTCAGCATGACACATCTTCAGTCTTGACCAATCTTCAAACTCTTTCCGAATTGTCTAACATTGTAAGCATCCATCAATCATTCTTCAGGCTCCTCCTTTCACTAAGCTTCCGTGCTTTTTAGGATCGACACCTATCTTTCCAGTTACAAGCTCCCCCTTGCTTCGAGCTTGTCTTCAGACTCCCCTTTAGACTTAGTTGTCGGGATCGTAGTCTGGAATCACATCTGCAACACTCAAACATTTATAAGGAACAATGTTTTGAACATTCGATTAACCAGGAATTGAAAATCCTGACTCTTTTAGCATATTTTAACAATCTAGAATCCAAGTCCCTCACAGTTAATCATCCAAGTCCAAATTAATGACCTTGGAGATATCACAGACTGTTTTAGTTTTTTTTTTAATAAAACTTCAAGTTTCAAATTAACGAACTTGTTTATTTTCAGAAACACAATCTGCATACTTAAATTTTGAAACTCAGCATCCCAGACATCGTTTGTCGAAAATAAAGTAGAATCAAAATCTTTTTGTATTTTTCTGAAATATAAAACAGTAAAGAAATATTTACAAGCATATTTACAGACAATATTTTTGTTTGAGTTCGCGTTAGAGGATCATATCAGTTTTATGACAAATCACTAGCACCGTTGAGCTTTAAACACTTTAAGTTCTAAACGATTCACATAGATTGTCAGTATACTGATCCACTTAAATTTTCACACAAAGTTCAATTGATTCGAGATACGGATTACTGTATTAAGAACTTAAACTTATTTGTGTGTCCCACCTCAGAATATACTCCCGTATCCAGATCCCAATATTCAGTCTTACAGGTGAGTATACCTAGATGATATCTGTAAAGGGTTAAATGCGAGGGCCATGAGAGCTCAGGCTATTGCTTCCGCAAAATCAGAGAGATGATGGCTTCGACTTTAGGTGTGTTCCCTTTAGAGAATCTTTTCTTCAACAGCACATGATTAGCATTTTGCAATGTTTCATCATTTTTTATGCTGAGGGTGATGCTTTTATTTCAAGCAAGCAAAAAGTATTATACGGGGACTAGGCCATTGCTTTCGCAAAATCAGAAGTCCCGGGATAATACCCCAGATATCACTAAGCATAAAGACGTATCTCAGAAAGAGGGGTCTTTCAAACAAGATTTCAGGGGTTACCTATATATCTGAGAGATGTTCCCCACGAAATAAGTAAGTTTGAAATTTAGGTTTATTTCTCGAAAACAATCTACTAAGCGTGTAAAAACCTACTGGCATATCATCAGTGAGACCGTTTATCAAATTTTAAATTTCCATTTTTTAGCGTACTATGATTGTCTACTGATGTACTATCATTTCCTCTTTTTACACAAAAACTCATTTTTTAATTTTATCATGTTTTTGGCTTTTTCAAATTTTCAAGTGGCTTTTTCAAATTTTCAAATGGCTTTTTCAAATTTTCAAATGTTTTTGAATTTTTTGACATATTACTCCCCCCTAAAATGCAAAATCATTTAAAGAAAATTTGACAAACCGATACTGATAGCTTTGTCTCGCCATCCATTTTCTGCTTTTTGTGCACTGAATTGCAAATATATATATATAACATGAGAATCAGTAAATACCCACATGATTTAGAACACATTGATTTTTTACAATTTGAAAACCGTTTTTCAATCTTGTGAAATTAATCATGTTTGTTCCGCCGTGAGGGTTTCGGCATATTCAAGCAACAAATTTTTTTAATTTTTCAATATTTGACAAAATTTAAAAAAAAAACAAACATATTTTTGTTTTTTCAAGTTTTTGACAAAATAAAAACATATTTTTGGTTTTTTTTTTTAAATTTTTAAATTTTTTAGGGTTTTTGAAATATAGTTTATTTATATACAGAAAACAAATAAACTCCCTGTTTAACCATCACAGGGTTCAGCAGCCTTCTCTTCCTGTTGTGCCAGGCTGCTCCGATTTCCATTCTCACATTCTTCAATTTTCTTGAGCACCTACACATTTACAATTACTCAATAATTTGAACAATTTAGCCCAGGTCTATTGGACCTTAGGCATTTCTACACAATATGCATCATTCAACTTTGGAAAATCTTTGTCATTTTGAACAAAGACTTTTTCAACTTTGACTTCAACTTTTTCATCATTTACCGAAACGATTTGTTTCTTAGCACTCCAAGTTTGACCTTTAGGAGTACCTCGTTTATAAAAATGTGACTCTTTTTGAACATTTTGATTTTGAACAACAACTTTTGGTTTCCAAAACTCGTTTGATTTTGTTGAATCGACAGTTGTTTTCCAACTTTGTGTTGTTCTTAATCTGGGTGTGTGAGAATTCCAGGTCTGTCTAGAATCGAACCTATTTGGATTTGATTTCCAAGTTTGATTCGAAGCAAACTTGTTTGTGTTGTATCTCCAAGTTTGTTTTGAATCAAATCTGGTTGACCTTTGTTTCACATCCTCAGATTTCTGTTTCTCAACATTATCAGACTTCTTTTTGTCAACATCAACAGGTTTCGGATTTGGACACTTGCATGCAAGATGTCCTGTTTGATCACATTTAAAACATGTTCTCTTTGAAACATCTTTGACCTCTGGTTGTTGCTTTCTCTTTTGAGCATAGAATTCTTCATTAGACTGTCGTCTAAATTGGAGTTCTTTCTCTTCTTCAGAACTTGTCCCGTGAACAAAATTCATTTTAGTCTGATAATTTTGCGTTTCATTTTTATTCCATCTTTGTTTCTTCTTATAACCCAACCCACCCTTCATGTTTTTCTTCTTGTAACCAGGTTTGTTATAAAAAGTTTTGTGACACTTTCCAGCAAACTTTGGAATCTCAGATTTTTCAATCTCAATCATTTTGAAAACTTTATCAACCTTTTCTGAAATCACATTCTGAATCGGGAATACAACATCTAGGAATAATTTGTCCGATCCAATCATGGTATAAAACCAATCCTTTTGAATTATCATCCAAATTTTTCTCAGATTTTGAGTTTTTCAGATATCCATCATGAAAATTACCTTCATTTTCATCCTGTGATTCAGATTTACCTATTTCAACCGACTCTTCTTTCAACCGACTCTTCTTTCAACGACCTTACCTACCACCTCTGAATCACTAGAATCATCAGATTTGGAATAGGTTACGTCAATGTTATCTGGCAATTGATCTACCATGTTGAAAGCTTTTTCGACCTTTTCATCATCATAAAATGCAAACTTTTCCGGTGGTGGAACTTGATGAAACTCCGAGCCAATGCCCTTTTTGTTTTGCTCAAAATCTTTACCATCCGGTTTTATGTTGAAAATTCTTTCAAGCACATATGACGACGCATGATAACTTTTTAACTTGTTGTTATCCTGTTCTAAATCAGCAATCTGATGCTTTAGCTTAGCAACATCCTCAATATAAGAATTTACAACTTGTTGCTTTATTTCATACTATCGCTTAAGCGTATTAGTTGTTTCAGAACAGTAATTCAATCTTGATTGAACAAATTTCATTTCACTCTTCACCTTTTCATATGACTCTTTTGTAATGTGATATGCCAATTTTATTGATCATATTCTTTCTTCATTTCTTGACAAACAATTTCTTTTTGAGAGCATTCTTCTGTCATTTTCAAAACATTTTCTTTCAAAATCTCATTTTCTTTTTCTATTTTTTTACATTTTTCTGAAAGTTTTTCGTCATTATCTTTCAAAACTTTTTCATTTTCTAACATTTCTTTGTATTTACTTTTGAAAACATTTTCGATTTTTGTGAATTCAAGATCTCTTGTTCTGAACTTTTCGTCTTTTTCAGTACAAGCACTGCATGGTCTCATGCATTTCCTGCACTGTTCAACAGTTTCATTTACGACTTCAGAATCAAAATTTACCTCAGTGATTGGCACCTTGGTGTTCTCTTCTGTCTGTTTTAGATCAGCTTCACTCTTCTTCTCATTACCAGCACCATCATCACTATTCACTTCAGTCGAACTTTCCTTCTTTAATTCAACCGAAATTTCCAACTTCTCCTCAGCTTCTTTAACTTGTTGTTCTTCGGTAACAGCTTCTTCAACTTGTTGTTCTTCGATAACAGCTTCTTTTTCAACAACTTCTTCTTTTACCTTCTCTTCCTCAGCAATCTTCACATTTTCAACTTTCACATCTTCAGCGACCTTTTTCAACTCATCAACCAGCTTCTCAACATTATTCTTCATTCTCTCTTCATCCCTTTTCCTCAAACTCGATGTCATAACATATCTTATGTCTTTTTCATGCTTTTTCGCATATGTGTTATCATTTGATACATTTGTATAATATTCGACAGATCGAGGAATTATGAGAAGAGCATCATAAAAAATTATGTCCTTCTTGGGAACAACGGGTTCTCCATTTCTGTTGACATAGCACTCTCGTTTTTTATCCCATCTTTTATTAATCACTGCACTTTCATATTCTTCTTGCATTTCATCAATTCTGTTTGCAGCAATGTTTCTTTCTCTGTACGTTTTCTCACTCAGAATTTCTTCTCTGGTTTTCTCTTTGATTTCAGCCATAAAGACATAATGTTTGCTCTATGATGTATTTCTTCCATGAGCAGTAACTTGATTATCCAAACGATCTTCTTCAGGAAGAATCTGACTCCAATCATATCTTTCATCATCATGGATTACAGCACATGCTCTTGACTTCTCTTTGGGATGATTTTCAATCATTTTCGGCTCTTCTTTGCTACGGTGGTAGATTGCATTTCGGTAATAATCATCATTGAAAGGATGTTCATTTCCACCAACTGCAGAATTGTTGCATTCTCTCTTGAAATGACCTTTTTGCTTACATTTCAAGCAGGTCACTTTGGACTTGTCAAATCCAAGCTTTGTTGATGGATCACCCATTGAGTCTTTCCGAGTAATCTCCATGTATCTCTGAGCTCTGCGGATGCAACTAGCTAAACACCAGCGAATATCAATGAGTTCCATCTCTTCCGGATCAATCTGGTCGTAGTCTTCTTTGGTTAATTCAGAATTTCCAATTTTCCCAGCTACTAGACCTTCATATGATTCCAGAACAGATGCAAGGGAGCTCATTTGTGGTTTAGCAGCATTGATGCTCATAGCAGGAGAATTTTTCAACTTGAGAGCAATGTTGCACAGTATCTCTTCTGATTCTTCAGAATTGGCTTTCGAAGAAAATGAATGATAACCTGGATTGTAACTTGATGAGCTTTTCTGAGGTTCTTTTGTCCTCTCACCACTGAATGCTGTCTTTGGTGATTCACCAACTTTCACCGAAGGTAAGTTACCTTTGTAATAAAGATCAACATTCTGTTGATGTGAAGAACTGCTCATCTTGTTTTGTTTCTGCAATTCAAGCTCATGAGTTTCAATCTTTTCAATTAACACATCGAGAGAAATTGTTTCATATAAAGCATCATTTTTCAATATAAACACAAACGTTTGCCACTGATCAGCTCGTGGTAACGCTTCTATGATTTTGTCAATTATTTCTTCTCTCGTTTTCTCAATCTTAAATCTTTCAAGTTCGATTTTTAGATGACAGAAACGTTCAATCATTTGTTGAACTGATTCACCTTTCAAGCTATCAAACAAATCAAATTCTTTCTTTAACAAAGCAATTTTATTTTTCTTGATTTGTTTACCCCCCTCAGCTTTAACCCTTAAAGCCTCCCAAATAGATTTCGAAGACCCATCATGTTGTAATAAAGCAAACATGTCATTTCTGATAGATGATTGAATTAACGCAATCATTCTCTGTTCGGCTGCAAATTCGGATTTGTCTTCTTTGGATAAATTCTTGAGTGGGAGATCTTCTCCTTTATCATTTATCGGCCTACTATATCCGAACTCTAGACAGAACCAGCTTTCATGTGCGTAAGCTTTTGCCCAGTTAATGAAACGTTCTTTCCACCAAATACAGTCTTCAATACTATTGAGCATTGGTGGTTTTGAATGTGTTCCATAGAAATTATCATGTTTAATGTTTTCATTGATCGCTTTTGTTATGGTTTTTTGGTGTAACAGTTGTAGTTTCAGATGATTCGGACGGAAATGCATTGTAGAACGTATTGTAGAACTCTTCAGCCATGATGTGAAGTTCTTGAATTTTCTTAATCACCTGGAGACAAGCAAACAAACACAATCAGTCTAAACAATATCAAACAACTTGAAACAAACTGACACTCGGTTGACTTGAAATGATCTTGAAGCGAAATATCCACTTTCAAACGAAATAGTGATCTTCAAACGAAATACAAACTTAAGCGAAATCACTTTGATGTGAAATAGTCTTTCTTCAAGCCAAATACCAACTTGGTGCGAAATAAAGAGTTGATTTCGTGCGAAATTAAGTCCACACCCTTGATTTCGTGCGGAATTACCTGTAATTTCAAACGAAATACTAATTTCGTGTGAAATCAAAGATCTATTTCATGCGAAATAGTGCTGACGTCACTTAATCCGAAAACACTTTCAAGCGAAATAACCAATTTTACCACTTTTAGATCGAATTTAAGTCCAATTCTTTCAAGGCTTAGTTAAAACACTGTTTCGCATGTAATGTGTGAAATTCAAACCATTTTAACCGTGAAAAGTTGATTATTTTGAAAAAGAAGGTGTAGAAGTTAGAAATCTGATGAAATCAAGCTGAACTCTTCCTCCTGAGCTCTGATACCACTTGTAGGATCGTTGTGCGACCTGAATGAGTCGTTCAGAAGAGTTTATATCCGAATCTAAGGCGGAATTCAAAGAAACAGACTTGTTTACAGCTTGATTCAATTTAAATGTCTCTATTATTTATATAACGGTGATTTATAACCTTGAGACAATTAGGCAGCACTTCGTTACCGAATCAGAAAAGTTACAAATGAAGACCAAGACCTAGGTATATATAGTTGGTGGTATTTCGCACGAAATTACACAGGGTTAATTTCGTACGAAATAACTATGCTGATTTCGTTCGAAATTACCTATGTTAATTTCGTGCGAAATCACTCAATTACACACAAACCCTGATTTCTCGAACTACGAACCCTGATCTATCATTCTAAATACAATACTTGATGCAAGACGAAGTCAACAGACATAACAATTTGCTCTAGTTTGGAGCTGACCTTTTCATTCCTGGATTGTTCTTGATCTTCTCAATTCTTGTCACCTCATGCTTTAAAGCAATGAGTGGCCATTCATTGAATTGTTCTTCATTGGCTGGATAAAATTTTTCTTTCATGATGAATGCACGATAATCCTTTCTCATTTCCTTTTGTAGGACAGCTTCAGGTGGTAGATCTGACATATCTTTGCTCAGATCTCTTGCATAATCTTCCATATGTTTGACCTTAGTGAGCAGAAATTCCATTCTTTCATAAATGGCTTTATCACCTAGATCTTTACATTCAAGTCTAGCTCTTATATCAGCTTGCCTGGCTTTAAGTTTTAGATACTCATCCATATTTGCTGGATTCCTGAAGCCTATGACAGAAGGAAATTTTCTTTTTGAAGGATCATCCACCGTATAGAATTGTCTCATCTCATCCTTTACAGCTTCCAATTCCAGTGAATAACTTGCAGCAATGGATACAACATTAGCAGGATTTATTGGTTTGACAAAAGTTGGTGGAATGGATTGTTGTGGTTTGATAACATTGTAAGGTGTGGAGGATAAAGGAATGGGTGCTGGTATATCATCATTATTCTCCTGAGATTTCCTTTTCCTTGTGTAAAGCTTTTTGGGTGAAAGGGGTTTTGGTTGTGATGTGACAATGGGTTGTATGGTGATTGTTGAAATGGTGAGGGCAGTGGTAGATGACTGGCAAACAGCTGTTGAAACAACTGGTGTTTCAACCTCTGTTGTCATTACAACTACTGATGTGTTAGTAGATGTCTTCTGCTTTTCAGCAGGTGGTGATTTGGTGGGTGGTGATGTAGTGACGTGATGGTTTTTGGTGGTGAAGTGATTTTAGGTGGTGGTGGTAGGGCAGTGGTTGTGGTGTGTGTTGACGTGGTGTGTGTTGAAGTGATTGTTTTAGTTTTAAAAATTGTTGAAACCACTGATGTACCAACAGTAGTTGATACAACATGAGTTACAACAGCTGTTTGGGTAGAGGTTTGATGCTTGGAGCCTTTGGGAGGTGGTTTGGAGACATGCTTTGTGGGTCTGGATGGTGTGGATTTGGGTTGCCTCACTTGTCTAGAGGGCTTCTTCTTTTCATCCTTAGGATTTTCATCATCCATAGGTTCAGAAGGACCCTGTGCATTCAGCTCCATGAAAGCTTTCTTCTCCTGTTCCCACCTGGCTTTATCCTTAACCACCCTATCCCTTTTTACACTTGCTTCTGCTTTAGCAAGTGCATTTGTGGTGACATCCATCTTCTTACTACCATCTGGTAAAGGGATATTTTTAGTCATATTTTCTTTTTCTGGTGCTATATAGAGCTCATCTTCAATTCCCTTCTTCTTCCACTATGTAGGATCGGTTTCAGACCCAAACGAGTGGTTCAGAAGAGTTTTTGCTCAATACGAGAGGCGGAAACAAACGTATCAAGTTGATTCATCTTGCAATTCACTTAAAACTGTCTTTTGGTTGATATAACAACGTTTTACAGCGAGTAGACACTTCGGTAGCAATTCGACTCTGAAACCGGAAAGTTACAAAGGAGAACCAAGGCATCAGTATTTATAGGCAAGCCTATTTCGTACGAAACACCTTCATACGAAAACACATTTCATACGAAATGACATCTTTCATTTCGTGCGGAATAACTAAGCCTATTTCGTGCGAAATAGCTCAGTCTATTTCGTGCGAAATAGTTACCTTTCACATTTTCTCGAATAAGGTGCCCTGTTCTTTCTAATACAATACAAGACTCGATACAAGACGAAGTCGACATACATATGCACCAACAGACTCCCCCTTGGATGTTGACAAAGTCTTCAGTGTCGAGTCTTCAATCTCCAATCTTTTATTAGTCTTCTCGTTCTCTCCGAAATATCTAACAATGTAAAGCATCCTCAATTCTCTTTCTTCTTTCTATCAACAAATCTCTCCCTTGAATGTTGATCTTCCTAATTCTCTTAATCAGATCTCTTGATTCCTTAAGATCATCAGCATCTGCAATTTGCTTGATCTTCGGATCTGAACCTAGCTCTACTATCTTCAGACTTCTCTTTGCTAGCAGACTCCCCCTTAACTTGTGCTTGGGATCGTAGTCTTGCTTTTACAGAATCAGGATCGTAATCTGGCTCTCTATGACACCAGAATCAGGAACCTGGCTATCCTGCACAATCTCTACCTCACAATAAATTTCACAAATTTAAAATTTGACAAATTTATATACCACTTGCAGGTATTAATCAATCAATAAATGATTTTACAATGTTAATCTCTGATGAACCACTTGTAGAAATAGCATTTTTCTTTTTAATCAAATTTTTCATCACAAACATCTCAAACACACTCTCCCAAACCTTTTGTTCATCATGTTTAGCACTTGGAATTTTGAAAATCAGCTCTTCAACATTAGTTGTCGAAAATGTTTTTGAATTTTTTAGAATTTTATGCTAAAACACATTCTTTTTGGGTTTTTCTAAAATTTTCAGTGTGTTATCATGCAATAAGAAAATATTTACAAATAATATTTTTGTGAGTTTGTGTAAGAGGATCATATTAGATTTTGAGACCAATCACCAACACCGTTAAGCTTTCAACATTTTAAGTTCTAAACAATTCACTTAGATTGTCAGTATACTGATCCACTTAAATTTTTACACAAATTTCAACTGTTTCGAGATACGAGATTAATGTTTTAGAGACTTAAACTTATTCGCGTGTCCCATCTTAGAATATACTCTCATATCCAGATCCCAATATTCAGTCTTACAGATGAGTATACCTAGATGATATCTGTAAAGGGTTAAAATGCGAGGGCCATGAGAGCTCAGGCTATTGCTTCCGCAAAATCAGAGAGACGATGGCTTCGACTTTAGGTGTGTTCCCTTTAGAGAATATTTTCTTCAACAGCACATGATTAGCATTTTTCAATGTTTCATCATTTTTTATGCTGAGGGGGGTGCTATATTTCAAGCAAGCGAAAAGTATTATACAGGGACTAGGCCATTGCTTCCGCAAAATCAGAAGTCCTGGGATAATACCCCAGATATCACTAAGCAAAAAGACCTAATATAACAGAAAGAGAGACCTTTCAAACAAGATTTCGGGGGTTACCCATATATCCGAGAGATGTTCCCCACGAGATAAGTAAGTTTGAAATTTAGGTTTATATCTCGACACAATCTACTAAATGTGCAAAAACCTACTGGCATATCATCAGTGAGATTGTTTATCACATTTGACTTTCCAATTCTTTAACATGCTTTGAATGTCCACTGATGTACCATCATTTCCTCTTTTTCACAACAAAACTCATTTTTGATTTTATCATGTTTTTGGCTTTTTCAAATTTTCTAATGTTTTTGTATTTTCTGAAAATTTCTTACTCCCCCTTAAATTCAAAATCATTAAACGGAAATTTGAAAACAAACTGTACAAATAAAGTGACAACTGATATCGAATCGCTTCAAATCGCCATCCACTTAGCATAAACAATCCGAATTCCCCCTTACAACAAACTATTTTCCCATTATGATTTCAAAACACTTAAGTTTATTTTAATCAAATGGTTTTTTCGGAAAATAAGTTTTGCTACTTGTAGATTAGGGATTCATTCATCACTTTGTTTCTCAACCACTTGTATGAAAGTGAAATCAAGTTCAACTTAATGACCTTGATTAACCACTTGTATGTTCTCATCACCAATACCACTTGTAGGTCGAAATCACTTTTTTGAATTTCTCAAGAAAGATGCCAATTCATGCTCCACGATTACCAACTTGAGAGCTCCGGCAAGTCAGGTTTTTCAGTTAAAGAAGTTCTCCCAAGCCTGACAGACCTTGGGAGATTCCGAGTTATCAACACTCGGTTTCTTACCTTTCATCTTCTTCTCATAAAATTCCTTCACCCCTTTGACCTTCCCGTCAATCATTTTTCCAAAAATATTTTGAACTTTGGAGTTAAAGGCTTTTCAACATCAAATTCTTTCTTTTCAGAAAAGAATTGATTCGAAATCTCAACTTTACCAACTTTTTGTTTAAAATTTTCAGCCCTTAATGGTGGAAAATTTGCATCATCCATTGGTGGTACTGATTTTTCAACTTTTGATTCAACTTGTGGCTCCTCTGACTTTGTGGAATCAGATTCATTGCCAGAAAATAGCTCCTCTGATTTTGACAAATCAGAATCATTACTAGAACTATCATCAGATTTCTTAACAACCCACTTTTGGTTGTCAAGATTTGCTTTTCTTTTGTAAAAACCTTTTGAACATTCACCAACTTCAAATTTTGAGTTTTTGAAAACTATAAAAGGTTTGGTTGGTGATTCATTTTCAACCATCTTTTCTCTCAGTTTAAGAGAAACTCCCTGTTTTGTTTGGATTGCCTTTGAACAATTCCTGGAAATATGACCAACTGTTTTGCATGGAAAACAGGTTCTCGTTTCCTTTTTCTGAGCAATTTCCTTCTTCATTTCCTCTTGCTTCTTTGCAAGGAATTCTTTGTTTGTCTGCTTCCTGAACAATTTCTCTTTTTCTTCTTCAAATGATGTTCCTGAAACAAAAATAGTTTTAGGTTTATAAGTTTTCTCATTTTTATGATTTTTCGATGGAATAAAACCAAGACCTTTTCTTTTAAAATTACCATTATGGTTTGGTTTCTTTTGAAAACCAGAACCAGAACTGTAACCCTTTTTCTTGTTTAATCTTTGTTGATCTCTAGAGGTGTACTTTTTAGGTTTTACAGAAAGATTTACATCTTTTATTTCAGAAATATTAATTTCTATTAGTTTGAAAACCTTTTTGATCATTTCAGTTTTGACACCTCTTATTGGAAATTCATAATCAGAATATAATTTGTCAGAATCATTCAAAGTATATGCAACTTTGAATATTTCATCATCCAAATTAGATTTTGATAACAGAAAATCTTTATTGTAAACCCGTTTGGCCTTTTTGATTATTGGACTTGACATTTCAGACTTTGACTCTGAATTTCACTCCGACTTTGACTCCTCGGTTTCATCTTTATCCAACACTTGATCGACCACTTTCTTTATTAACTCTGACTCATGATCAGTATCGGATGAAGTAAAAGTAACATCAATGTTTTCTGGCAAGTTATCTGATGGTTCAGATTCCCACTGTATGTTAGTTGCCTTTTTGACTCTTTCTGAATTTGGATTTCGTGAAGAATATCCATTTTCAAGTGGGGGTGGACACTTGTTGTAACTGAAACCTTGTTTCTTACCAGAATCATTTACTTGAGTATCCTTCTTCTTTTCTTCAGATACTTCCTCATCAAATGTCTTCATGCCTTCCACTGTTGGATAAATCCTGTCAATAACATAAGAAGTACATGAGTAACTTTTTAACAATCTATTTACTCTTTCTGTTTCAATCCTCTGAGTTTCCAGTTTCTGTTCCAGCATAGCACACTTCTCAATGTAATTGTTGACAACTTTCTACTTTGTCATGAAAGCTCCTTGAAGTGTTTTCATTGCTGTTACTTGTTCACTGCTTGATTGATTGTACTGATTCATGGCTTTGTTTAGAACATCATAAGATTCTTTCAATTTGTTCATGTTGTGCATTAACGTGCTGTTTTGCTTTTTCACTGCTTCACAGTTTTCACATTTCACAGGAATCTTTTATGCATCAGCTTCTGCTTCAACAGTAAAAGCTGGAACTTCTTTTACCTTTTTCTTTATCACAGGAACTTCTTCATCATCACTGCTAACATGTTTCTTAACATTCTTATTTTTCTTTCGAATTTTTTCATCATCACTATCACTCTCCTCCATCAATCTTAAATGCTCTTCCATTCTTTTTGCATAATAATCATCATCATTATCACTATCTCCAGCAACTCTAGCAACAAATGCTTTAGCCAAGAATTCTTTATTTGGACAATAATCGTCCCAGCTAAAACCTTCTGGTAATCTTTCATCATCTTGATCAATCAATTTGCTCATCAAATATGCTTTCTTTGATTCTTCAATCTCTTTCTTAGCATGAGCAGTTTGTGGTTGTTGTTGATGTGGTTGTTGAGAAACTTGATGATAAATTACTTTCCGATAGTAATCATTGTTGTTTAACGGATTCTGAGCTCCACTTCCTTCGCGGTTTGTGCATTCATGCTTGAAATTGTGACACCTGGGTCACTGCGACCATCAAACAAATACCAAACCAATGAAATATTGTATTTCATACTTGGGATTTGTACAAATATGTGTATCATTTGCACATATCAATTCTTGTTCGATTTCGGGCTCTAAATCGCTTTCTGGAAGGTTATACGCGCACTGATGCGTAAATATAACCAGTTTAATGCAACGAACACTCCGTTATAGTGAAATAGGCTTAACATACCTTAAATAACCTTTACATAACTTAGAAATAAGTTTTGGAAGGTTTGGTGTGCTGAAATCAAGTTTATTTGCTTACAGGGACTAAATTTGACAAACTGCGAAAGTATGCCAATTTGAACTGTAACAGACATTCCGAAACATGACCATAAGTTAAACATACCATAAATATCCTTTACATAGCTTAGAAATAGGCTTTGAGGGGTTCAGTGTGCTAAAATAAACTTTTGGCTCATTCAGGGACTAAAAGTGTCAAAAAGTGCATTAGTTTGCACTTTCGCGCATAACTTACGTTCTGAATACATCCGGACATCCAAAAATTTATGTAAGCACTAAAATATTTTATTTTAGTTTTTGGCATGAGAAAAATCCATTCCTCACGCAATTTGGATCGTTTTTCGCGCTTATGCGCATGTCGCCGTAATTAAGCGAACATCGCGATCGTACGACCAAACGAACCGACATCCGGGATATTTTTGAGCATGTTTCATGTCCACAATGTTTAGGAATCATTTTAGGGCCTTAAAGTTGACTTAACGAGCCTTAAACATGTCAGAAATGGCCTTAATGCACAACGGGGACTGAAATGGAAACTTTGGAAACTGTTTGCTGATCAGAAGGACCTAGGCGTGACACCTAGCCCCCTTGGCGTCACGCGAGGCCCTTTCAGATCAGCAAGAGTTGTTTAATCAATTGCAAACAGCTGCTAAACACTCCAAAGGCCAATGCCACTTGTCATTACCTGATCATGGGGGGCCAAACTTGGGTACCAAGGTGTTGCAACAAGTGTAGGGACAAGATCAAAGCACGGTATTCGAGGAACGATCCTAACGGTGGTCCATTTCCTATAAATACCCAACCTTTTCATTTGCAAAAACCCACAAATCTGATCTCAAAGCTCTAAGTGGAAGTCATTGCTTCATACCTGAGCTATTCGATCAAGTTTTACTAGCGGGGACCCTTTGTAAGTGTTCCTTCGTTCTTTTATCTCTTTTCGAGTCTGAAAGTCAAACTATGTTTGACTTTCTGCATTGACCAGTTTATGGTCAACGCGAAGTTCGTTTGAACTTCATAACGTGAGCGTAATCACGATGGTTATAGTCCCTAGTGACTATATCTACTGATTACCACGTTATCTAGGCTCAGTGACGAGTAGTTTCGGCCAAAATGCGTGTTATTGCGTATTTTGAAACCAAACTACTCTTGGGTATCAAAACCGTTTGTTTTGATACCAAACCTGTTTTCTAAACTTAGTTAAGCATGTTTTAACATGCTTAGCTCGTCACTTGTAGTTTTGTGCTTATATAGGGTCGTAAGGTAAGCGATCTAAACAATCGCTTATACTTTCGAACCCGACCCGTTTGGTCGATCATTAGGATCTAACCAAACACATTAGGTGACCATAGTATATAGGGAATAACCTTCTGAGGTTATACCTTATGGTCGCTTCGTTTAAGTAGTTGTATGATAGGTAGTTTATATGCCTTAGGTAAATTACCAAAATGCCCTTTTTACGCCAAAATTCATTTTAAGCATATGTAACATAACTTTTGACATCTAAACTGGTTGGGCAACAATATTAGACATGTTAAGGCATATTTTACTTGTCATAGGACTAGTTAGGCAGTCCGAACGCGTTTTACGCGAACGACGCGTTAAAGTAGCATAAGCTACCTAAACGGGTCGTAATGGGTCGTAAGCACTTAGGTTAGGTTTCATTGTAGCATGTAGGCTTTGTTAAACCATATTACATGAGTTCCCATACTCATTTGGTTTACGAGCCCTCATTCTATCCGATCCTCCGATTTTGGTCCGGTTTATTAATATAGTTACCTATATTAGGTACCGTTTGATTTCCGTGATCTCTAGCATTGTTTGGTTGTTACTCAAGGACTACTAAGCAATCTTAAGTGAGTACATAGACCCCTCTTTTACTGTTTTTCAAATTTTTTGGGGTGAAACACATGTGCCTACTTGTTACTTTCCTGCTTTCCTGTTTTCACATCATATACTTGCTATGTTCATTAGTACATTTATAGTACATGATTTCATTGTGTTTTTGATATGTATGTCCATTGTGTGCATACTTAGTACATCGTTTTACATTACATTTCATGCTATGTATGCCCATTGTGTGCATACTTAGTACATTGTTTTACATTACATTTCATGCTATGTATGTCCATTGTATGCATAGTTAGTACATTGTTTTACATTACATTTCATGCTATGTACGCCCATTGTGTGCATACTTAGTACATTGTTTTACATTACATTTCATGCTATGTACGCCAATTCTGTGCATACTTAGTACATTGTTTTACATTACATTCTATGCTATGTATGTCCATTGTGTGCATACTTAGTACATTTATTATTCATCACATGCTTACATTTTGGTATGACATTTGGTTTGTTTAAATGGGACAATGTACATTCATTAACACCGATCATGCCGCTCGGTAGTAGGTAGTGGTACCATAGGAATTGACAACTCCCATTCCTGAAATCCCGGGTTTGTTTGGATTGGAAGGAATGACCGAATCCGACTACATTTCTAGGTGGACCTTAGACTTTGTGCTAGGGTTTATTCTACAGTCACAAGGCTTGGATGTATGAATTTTCACAATACCGCATAGATGTTTATATCAGTATAGCATGCATTTGTTCCACAAAACATAACCTTGATTTAAACCATGTTTTACTTCAATACCTTGTTTTTGTGCATTTTACATATGGTTTAGTTGATATATTTCACTTACCATACATGACATTGATATACACAATTCATGATTTACATTAGACATAAACATTTTGACACTGATACACACAAAACATTTTGACATTTGATTATACATAAACATTTTACAATGGTGGTTTGGTTTGAGTAATTGATTTAAGTAACGAGGCGTGTGTAATATGATACAAGCATGGTGGATACGCCGCTGGTACTTCCTATATATAAGGGCTTGTATGGTATTACATATCGTAGCGTTATTTGAATCATTTCAATTTAAGACATGTAACATTTTATACAAATAACATACTTTTCACAAGACATTGTTTTACAAAACAACTTATCTTATACAAACTCATTTTACTTGGTTATTCAGTTAACCATACATTATTCTCTTATTTATACATATCATCTGATCTTATTGCTTTTCAAATGATTTACAAGACAAAGCAAATTACAAGGTTCATGACTAAACATTTTCTTAAACATAAGTCATGAATTCTATTTTCACAAAACCTATGTATCTCACAGGCATTTTTATGCTGACGTACCTATTTTCACATGTGTTTCAGGATATGATGCATAGGATTTATCAAGATACACTTAGGCGGACTTGGGCCTTAGTGACAATAAAAGATGCAAGACTAGTTATTTATGTTATATTTCTTTGATTGTCAAGACATTGTAACTCTTTTAATCAATAAAACAATATTTCAATTTCCATGTGTTATGAAATAATGATTCTGTTACAACACTCCCCGACGTTTCCGCCACGTTTTGTTGTTTTACGTGGTCGGGGTGTGACAGAAATGCCCTTTTTCCCTGCAACGAAAACAAGTAACTTTAGATTTATCAAATCCTAAAGTAGAAACATTTACATCATGGAAATCATCTCTTCCCGTAATTTGTTTAAATTTCTCAGCTCTTCTCAACACACTCGCCATACACCACTTTATATCCATCAACTCCATCTCCTCAGCATCAATCTAATCGTAATCCTCTTTAGTCAACATCGGATTCCCGATCCTTCTTGCTACTAAACTACCATACGATTCTAACACAGTCACCAACAAAGACATGTGACTTTTTGCAACTTCTTCTGAGTAATCTTGATTATTTTCAAGGTTTAATGCAATGTTGCATTGAATAACTTTGCCATTCTTTGTTGTTGACAAGTTTGGATCAAATGATGAATATGAAGAAAATCCCGTTTTGCTGTTTGATCCTTTAGATGACCCTCCAGACGAACTCTTAACATTGAATGCAGTCTCAATCTTTGGTGACATGATGGTCTTATCACTGATACCTCCTTTGTAATAAAGACTGATATCTTGTTCACCATCAAAATCTTTCATTCTTGAGATCTTTCTTTGTTCCATCTCTTGAGCTTCAAGTTTTTCAATGAACTTACTTAGTGTTAAGTTTCCAAAATCCTTTTTATTCCTCAACATCATAAGATACGTGCCCCAAGTTTCATGTGGCAATGCATCAGCCGGCTTTTGAATCAATTCTTCATTATCTTTTGTAATGCTCACCCTCTTCATGTTGACTAATAGATTGCAATATCTTTCAATGATCTGCTTAATACTTTCCGTTCTCAAACCACGAAATAAATCAAACTCTTTTTTCAAAAGTGATTTTTTGTTCTTGATCATCTCTTTACTTCCAACAAACTTCGATTTTAATGCTTTCCAGATAGAGTATGCAGTTCCATTGTGTTGCAATAAAACCAAGATACCTTCTTTCACAGCTTGATGCAATAAACTAGTCATCATCTTTTCATCTTTGTATTTCTTTTTCTCTTCTGCACTAAGATCTTTAATTGCAATAACCTCTTCATCATCATTCATTGGTCTAACATATTTTGTTTCAACACATTCCCAAGCATCCAAATAATTTGCTTGCACCCAATTTTCGAATCGCTCCTCCCATCCTTTATACTCCTCGATATTCATGAGCTTTGGCGGTTTTTGCATGGTACCCGTTTCAATTTCTAACATTGTGTTCTGTGCAATGGCAATCGGAGTAGCAAAGGCGTTATAAAATTCTTTTTCCATGATTTGGTATCAAAATTTTACAAATTTTGTCTTTCAAACGAAATAGCACACTTCAAATGAAATAAACTTTGGTGCGAAATACACTGGTGCGAAATAGCCTGCAAAACAACTTCAAACGAAATAAACTTTGGTGCGAAATACACTGGTGCGAAATAGCCAAATTGATGCGAAATAAACTGATTTCGTGCGAAATAGATGATTTCGTACGAAATAACTGAACTTTCAAGCGAAATAGGTGATTTCATATGAAATGAGATGCTTTCGTGCTAAATGGATGAATCTGATGTGATTTCGTGCGAAATGAAAGATCTATTCCGTGCGAAATACTGCTGACGTCATCATGTCGTTCTGATTATGGTCCAATTGATCAATTTTTAGGTAGATTTTAGATCCAATTCTTTCAAGTCTTTGTTAAAACACAATTTCGCATATAATGTGAGAAAATTATGCCATTTTAACCAAGTTTTCACGGTCAATTTTGAAAAGAAGGTGTAGAAATCAGATTTTGCAACTGAATTGGTAAGAACTCTTCCTCCTGAGCTCTGATACCACTTGTAGGATCGTTTTTGGACCCAAACGAGTCGTTCAGAAGAGTTTTTGCTCAATACGAGAGGCGGAAACAAACGTATCAAGTTGATTCAGCTTGCAATTCACTTAAAACTGTCTTTTGATTGATATAACAACGTTTTACAGCAAGTAGACACTTCGGCAGCAATTCGACTCTGAAACCGGAAAGTTACAAATGAGAACCAAGGCATCAGTATTTATAGGCAAGCCTATTTCGTACAAAACACCTTCACACGAAAACACATTTCGTACGAAATGACATCTTTCATTTCGTGCGGAATAACTAAGCTTATTTCGTGCGAAATAACTCAGTCTATTTCGTGCGAAATAGTCACCTTTCACATTTTCTTGAATAACGTGCCTTGTTCTTTCTAATACAATACAGGACTCGATACAAGATGAAGTCGACATACATATGCACCAACACACTTCTTGATTTTCTCCCCCTCGATACAAGACAAAGTCGACAGACATATGCACTAACACACTGCTTGATATTCTCCCCCTTTTTAGCATTATCTGGAGGGGAGTTATCAATGAAGAGAACAGTGGGAGGAGCAGTGCCAGTGGTGTTCAGTATGTGGGCCTTTATAGCCTTGATGTCAGCTTGGGTATCTTTGAACCTTGACTCCATCATATTTCTTAGCATTTGAACATGTTTATCATGCTGCTGATCAGCCATTTGTCTTTGTTGTTGGAGCAAGGGTTGAAATAGATTCCATAACTCATTTGCAGCAGGTGCTTGTGGTGGAGCAGGTGCTTGAGCTGGAACAGCAGTGGGTTGCACCTTTTGAACTATCAACAACTATTGCAGCATTACTTTGATTTCTGCAACAGAGGTATCCAGTTTGTCAATTCTTTCCATCAATTCTAGGTACTTTAAACCATCACCCAACTTAATGGGATCCTCTGATTTCCCACTAACAGTGGTTGGAACAGTGGTTGACTTAGGAATTGTAGTCCAATAGTCATCCACTGATGCCCCTTTTTCTTGGTTCTGGGGACTTCTTCCTTCAAAAAGAGAGACACATTTTAGTGAACCAGTGAAGACTGGATACACAAATGTTCCCATAGAAGAAATTGCCTCCAAGGAAGTCTTATTGATGTAACCACTGTCCAAATGCAAACCAGTGGGTTCAACATTTGTAGTGGCTGCTTCACTTGGACTACCACCAAGAGTTACTTGTAACTCAAGGGGTGTAACCTCCTCAGGTCTTGTTGGTGGGTTAGAAATGATTGATACATCAGACCCAGTCACTTTTTGAAGTATGTTCTCATTGATAGGTGAGTGAGAAGGACTGGTTTGTGCCTGGTTCAAATCAATAGCATCCAACAATAATTTTGTTGGTGGGGGAATTGTGGAGGTGAGGTTGGGTGTAGAAAGAGAATTGGCCCCGGGCATTGGGCTGTGGATGATGGAAGCAAGTGATTCCAGAGCATCATATTGTGGTGTCCCTATTTTTACAACATGTTCTTTTTGAGAAGAAGCAGGAGGAGTTTCAGGCATAGGCTGAGATTTTTCTACCAACTACTGTGAGGAA
The DNA here is from genome assembly GCA_030545235.1 of Helianthus tuberosus. Lineage (NCBI taxonomy): Eukaryota > Viridiplantae > Streptophyta > Magnoliopsida > Asterales > Asteraceae > Helianthus > Helianthus tuberosus. Next base: position 19,082,611 of record CM060420.1, on the reverse strand, counting down.
GTAGCAGCAGTGGTTTCTTGTGACTTTTGTGCTGTCACTGGCAGTTGCTCTGGTATCTCATCCTCCAGAGTTGCCTTTTTGGTAGGTTTGGGGGGCTTTTGAGTTTTCTTTTGTTTTTGTCTTTTGGTGATTGTAGGTGTGGGTTTCAAAGCAGTTGTTTTGCTGCTATGATCACCTTGAGCAGTGGGCTCAGCAGCAGATACCTGAGGAGCAGTGGTAGCTGCTAAAGTCTGCTCAGGCACCTCTGCTTGTGTTTTTCTAGGTGTTGACATTCTTGTAAAGGTTTCAGCAGTTAAGCTTTTTATTTGAAAAGAGTCATCTTGTTTTATTGTAAAAGCATCATCCTTACCAAATTTCTTTTCAAAATAATAACTTAGAAATCTTGGAAAAAGTAAGAATGGCTTTTTATCAACATTTTTAACCAAATCATTAAAGATGTCACACCCCCAAAATCCACGTGCGGAATACCACCGCTTGGAGGCGTGACTGACCAGGATCCAGCCACCAATTATACTAAACATGGGTCAATAGTAAAGATGCCCACCGACCACAATAGTTAGTAAACATTATAGTTCGAAGTTTTAAAGGCTTTAATTTCAAATAACATTTTAGGTAAACAGCGGAAGCATAAACCAAACAGTTTCAAAACAAAGTTCATGGTTCAAGATTATTTAGAACCCAACACGTGGGCTAGACGACCACTACACATTCCCAAGCTGCAAGCTCCTGAGTCACTGGGTACCTGCAAAGCATGCAGTAGGGTATCAACAAAAATGTTGGCAAGTCCACGAGTTGTCCAGTTTTAATTACCAAAAACTTGTTTCACCAGTTAATTTATCCGTTTATACATGCGATGGGGAGCTACCCCATAAGTAAGCGACTAAACTGTTTTTCCAATACCGAATACTTACTTAACCGTACGTTTCCGTAGTGCCCCGTTGTCAATGTTCTATCATCATTGACGGTTTGCCAGATTTCATTAGTTCACTCCCGTTCCCAGTAACAAGGGTCGGTGTGAGGCTGGTTACACCTAAATAGCGCTATTAACTAATAACCCGTTCGCCAGGCCCCGACAACTAATCGGTATTAAATGGTAGGGACTTAAGTGATAGAGTTTCGTTTAGTGTTGCTTGTTGCATTCCGTATAAACAATAATCAACCAAGTGTTCCCAGTAACAAGGGAAGTAAGTAAGTTTGTTCCCAGTAACAAGGGAAGAAAAGTAAGTTTGTATCCCTTACGCGAGGATAGCGTTGATTAAGTTTCCGTTTCCCAAAACCACCGGGAACGCATGCTTTAATAGTTGTGAACTCACCTTGGGTTGCTCGGCAGTTTAGTTTACTTGGTCAAGCAAGCTGGTTACCACGTCCTAACATGGTTACCAGTTTTGGGTCAGGCTCGGATACAGAGAAGTCACGTTGTATATTCTACACGTATCTAACACATAGCATACACAACATATAATTATCCATTAAGTCATTGGGCCCGTCTAAATTCTTTGATCAGCAACAGTTAACAGTTAACACGTAGCCCACTGAACAGTAACAAGCATGTGCAGATAATACACTTGGGCCCAATAACGAAAACTAACAGTCCAGTCGAGACCAGGTGGTCTCGAGTAGTGCAGGTATGAGTCGCAATCAGAGGATCTCGAGTCGAGACCTTGAGGGTCTCGAGTCCCCAAGTCTGTTTTGAGTTGCTTGGACATGGTCTCGAGTCGTAACCACTACAGTCTCGAGTTGTCACGTGTTGGTCTCGAGTCGCAACCCGGGGTCTCGACTCGCAACCCCGGATACGTGCACATGAAGTTCTTCTAGAACCTCTGATGTACTAACCAATAGAATTGCAATTTCATGTAATTATGTACTATCCAATAGCATTTCTTAAACATGTTTCTTTGTCTAAAAATCAACCAAAAATGGATCAAACAGTAAGTTTTTCAAATATTCAAAGCACCTTCAACTCATGTTCATATTGTTCATCATATATACAAACTACCCATCATGCATAATCCTTCAAAACCGACCCGAAACATGTCATCCTAGATCTTATACTTGCAATTCTAAAAGCATTTTCAGCCAAACAATTACCATCATTTATTCCACACGGTTCATCTTACACACATATTCATTTCATGGTCAAGAATCACACATACTAAATATCAAAAACCATTTAAATCAAGCAACCAATAGATCAACATGCACTTTACTTAAACAACAATCATAATATCAACTATACAAGAAAAGGCATATTCAACATGCATATAGTTTAACAAGCAAACATATATAACATTTTCATCTCTATATTGCAAGGAACCACTAACCGGTTAGATTTCAAGGTGTGAGAATATGATGAATAAGCTTCCAAATAAGATCCTAAGCTTGAACCGAGAGTCCTTGTTATCACCGGTTTTGATCCGAGAGAGAAAGGAGAGTAGAGGTGATGCTTGATTGTTAGGGTTTAAGGTTTGCTAAAGAGAGAGAGAGTGAAGATGAAGTGAGAGAGAGTGTAGACGAAAAAGTGTGAGGGTTTTAGGTTTAATATAACAAAAGGTGCACCCTAAAGGTTTCCGAGTGGGCTAAGGGGAGTTGCGGCCCAACCGACCCAGTCGTTCACTCGAGACCGAGTGGTCTCGAGTCGGGTTCATGGTCTCGGTTCACATATACGTATATATATATATATATATATATATATATTACACACACATAGTTTAATACAAGCATTACATAATACTTCAAGGTAATTCGCAAATCTTCATTTAATAGTATATGTACACATAAGGCTAACAATGAGGTTGCCCGGGAAAACCCGAAGTGTCACATTATCCCCAAGTTTTAAGAACTTTCATCCCGAAAGTTAAGGCAGCCACTGACAAGCTAGTGTAAGTGAGAACGTTTCAACGGGGTGTCACATCATCCCCCTGTTAGTTTGGAATTTCGTCCCGAAATTCGGTTGTAGCTTCAGTGCTGGGGGTTTCATTTGGGAACAACTGGGGATACTTGCGCTTCATTTGGTCTTCCCGCTCCCAGGTAAACTCTGGGCCACGGCGTGAGTTCCAACGAACTCACACGAGAGGTATCTGGCTACGTTTGAGGGTTTTGATCTCACGATCCGTGATCTCAATCGGTTCCTCAGTAAAGTGTAGCTGTTCGTCAATAGTGAGTTCCTTGAAAGGAATGATGAGTGTTTCATCTGACAGACACTTCTTCAGATTAGACACGTGGAAGACGTTGTGCACAGCACTCAGTTCTTCAGGCAGATTCAATCTGTAAGCGACCTTACCGATCTTTTCGGTAATTTCAAAGGGTCTGACATATCTCGGATTTAGCTTGCCCCGTTTTCCAAAACGAACCACACCCTTCCAGGTTGAGACTTTAAGTAGAGCCCGGTCACCAACCTGGAACTCTAGCGGTTTCCTATCCTTTTCAGCGTAGCTCTTCTGACGGTCACAAGCTGCCGCCATGCGTTGCCTAATCTGGGCAATCTTTTCTGTAGTGTCTACTACATGTTCTGGGCCTGTGATCTGGCTGTCACCAACCTCCGCCCAGCAGAGAGGCGATCGGCATTTACAACCGTACAATGCCTCAAAGGGTGCTGCCTGAATGCTGGTGTGGTAGCTGTTGTCGTAGGAGAATTCCACTAACGGTAGGTGCTTCTCCCAATTCTTTCCAAAATTGATCACACATGCCCTAAGCATGTCTTCGAGGGTTTGGATGGTGCGTTCAGATTGCCCATCCGTTTGCGGATGATAAGCGGTGCTCATGTCTAAACGTGAGCCAAAAGATTTGTGCATAGCTTGCCACAACTCAGAAGTAAAACGCGCCTCTCGATTGGAAATAATAGAGGTTCGCACTCCGTGCTTCGAAACCACTTCCTTTAAGTATACCTCTGCTAAGGTAGAGAACTTGTCTATTTCTTTAATAGCCAAAAAGTGTGCAGACTTAGTTAATCGGTCCACTATTACCCAAATGGTGTCATTCCCGCGTTGAGACCTAGGCAGGCTAGTGACAAAATCCATGGAAATTTGCTCCCATTTCCATTGCGGGATTTCTGGTTGTTGGAGTAGGCCCGATGGTTTCTGATACTCAGCCTTGACTCTTGCACAAGTCAAACATTTTCTGACATAGGTTGCTATGTGGGCTTTCATGCCAGGCCACCTGTATGTAGTCTTTAAGTCGTGGTACATCTTATCCGAACCAGGATGTACTGAGTAACGGGACTTATGGGCTTCATCCATCACAAGCTCGCGCAAATCCCCATAAAGTGGGACCCATATACGCCCGTTTACGTAGTAGGCACCATCTTCTTTTTGTTCTAGCCGTTCCCTTGATCCTCGCAGGGACTCAGCCCTGACGTTCTCGGCTTTCAATGCTTCGGCCTGAGCGTTACGGATTTGCTTAGGGAGGTTCGAGTGGATGGTGAGCTGTAAGGCACGAACACGCTTAGGCTTGGTTTCCTTCCTGCTGAGGGCATCAGCTACCACATTAGCCTTGCCCGGATGGTATTTAATTGCGCACTCATAGTCGTTTAGAAGCTCGACCCATCGGCGTTGCCGCATATTCAACTCTTTTTGTTCCATTATGTGTTGGAGACTCTTGTGATCAGTGTAAACCGTGCACTTGGTACCGTATAAATAATGTCTCCAAATCTTGAGCCCAAAAACCACAGCTCCAAATTCTAAGTCGTGTGTCGTGTAGTTCCTTTCGTGGATCTTGAGTTGTCGCGAAGCGTAAGCAATAACCTTCTCGCGTTGCATCAACACGCAACCAAGCCCTTTAATAGAAGCGTCGCAGTAAACAACAAAGTCGTCGGTACCTTCAGGTAAGGAAAGTATAGGAGCACTACAAAGGTTCTTCTTTAGTTCCTGGAAGGCAGATTCCTGAGCCTCACTCCATTTGTAAGCAACACCCTTCTGAGTGAGGGTCGTAAGTGGTTGAGCGATCTTAGAAAATCCTTTGATAAATCTTCGATAGTATCTTGCCAATCCCAAGAATTGGCGAACTTCGGTCGGAGTCTTAGGTATAGGCCAATTCTTAATGGACTCGATCTTAGCGGGATCGACATGAATCCCATCCTGATTGACTATGTGCCCAAGGAAATGGACTTCTCTAAGCCAGAAATCACATTTCGAGAATTTGGCGTACAGTTGCTCATTGCGAAGGAGTTCGAGAATAAGACGCAGGTATTGTTCATGCTCCTCTTGACTCTTCGAGTAGATTAAGATGTCGTCGATAAACACAATTACGAACTTGTCGAGGTAGGGTTTGCACACTCGGTTCATGAGGTCCATGAAGATCGCCGGTGCGTTGGTCATTCCGAAAGGCATAATGAGGAATTCGTAGTGGCCATAGCGGGTTCTGAAAGCAGTCTTAGAGATGTCCTTTTCGCGGACTCTCAGCTGGTGATAACCCGATCGCAGATCGATCTTGGAATAATAGCTCGACCCTTGCAGCTGGTCGAACAGGTCGTCGATACGGGGAAGTGGATAACGATTCTTGATGGTAACTTTGTTTAGTTCGCGGTAGTCAATGCACATTCGGAATGTGCCATCCTTCTTTTTAACAAAAAGGACTGGGGCTCCTCAGGGTGATGAGCTAGGACGGATAAAACCTTTGTCCAAAAGCTCTTGTAATTGAGTAGAAAGTTCCTTGAGTTCTGCGGGGGCTAGTCGATAAGGTGCACGAGCTATAGGTGCTGCTCCGGGAGCTAGCTCGATTTGAAATTCGACCTGACGGTGAGGAGGGAGTCCAGGTAGTTCTTCAGGGAATACCTCGGGATAGTCGCGTACAACTGGAAAATCTTCAATCCTATTTTCCTTTTTCTGCGTGTCGGCAACAAGTGCTAAGATAGCGGTGTGCCCCTTTCGTAAACACTTCTGGGCTTTTAAAAATGAAATGATGCATGTGACTTCTCCGCTTTTGTCGCCTTGAACAATAAGGGGTTTGCCAGGAGGACGGGGGATACGAATAGCTTTCTCTTGGCAGAGGATTTTGGATCGATGCTTGGATAACCAATCCATACCAATGACGACGTCGAAGCTTCCGAGAATGATGGGGAAGAGATCGATACAGAAGGTCTGACCAGACAACTCTAATTTGCAGTTACGAATGACGTGTGAGGCCTCGAGGTTTCTACCATTAGCTATTTCAACGATGTGCTTAGAGCTTAACGGCGTAAGAGTGGACTTAAGTTTCTTACTAATACGTAGGGACACATAACTAGCGTCTGCTCCGGAATCAAATAATATGGAAACATAGCGATCATTAAGTAGGAACTTACCCGCCACTACGTTAGGGTCGTTCCTTGCTTCAGCAGCCCCAATCACGAATGCCCTTGCATTGTTTCCAGCTCCCTGGTTGTTGTCGTTGTTTCTAGCACCTCGATTATTGTTGTTGCGATTCTGGTTCAGCTGAGGGCAATCCTTTCGCATGTGCCCTATTGCCCCACATTTGTAGCATTCAAGATTGTTTCCTTGCTGTTGCTGTTGCTGTGGTTGATGCTGATTCTGCCTAGCTGGGAACTGGCTTCGGCAGTCTTTGGCTTCATGCCCCATCTTGTTGCATCGCTGACATTGACCTTTGCCACATGGCCCACTGTGGTGTCGGTTACATTTGTTACACTTTGGGTGGTTTCCTTGATAACCACCCTGTTGCTGAGGGCCTTTGTTGTTTTCAGTCTTCCTTTGTTGAACTGGGGCCTGAGTGGGGTTAGCATCCTTTCCCTGGCTTCCATCCCACTTTCGTTTGTTATCGCTAGAAGTTCCAGCAGTGGTACCGATCCTCTTGGGCAACTTGCCCTCCTCCACAGCCTGATTGGTGAGTTTGTGAGCAAGACGAACCACGGGCTGTATGGTATTGAGGTTGGCTGAGGTTACATGGCTCCGGATTTCTGGAACCAAGCCTTTGATGTACAATTCGATCCTTCGATACATAGGTCGGGACATGTTTGGGCAAAGTGCAACATAGTCGTTGGACTGCTTGGTGTAGGTCTCAATCTCCGATCCAACCATCTTGAGCTCATGGTACTCGTTCTCGAGTTTGTGGATGTCATCCCTGTGACAATACTCCTCTTTGATCATGTCCTTGAAATCTTCCCACGCAGTAGCATTAGCAGTTTCCAGACCAAGCATCTGAATCTGTGCTTTCCACCATGAAAGCGCGTTTCCTTCAAGCGTACCAGTCGCGAACTTAACCCAATTAGCAGGGGGACACTCGCAGACAGCAAAGACAGCTTCGGCCTTTTCAATCCAGTGCAGAAGGTCTATGGCAGCCTCAGTGCCGTTGAAAGGGAGAGGTTTGCCATCCATGAAGGTTTTGAAAGTACAAACACGTGGCTGCGCAGGTGCAGGCTGACCTGTTGTGAGAAGCGATGCGAATGGGTTTAGAGGTGAAAAGACGATGTGGGGGTAGGATCTAAACATCCTAAAGTAACGAGTTTACCTCCAGGGTGAGCTGCGAAAGCTGCAGCCACCGTGTTGAGCAAGTTAGTGAACTGAGCCTGAGTCATGTTAACGTTTCCTCTTTCGCGTCCACTCATTGTCTTCATAACCAGAAAACACAGTATGAGTGTGATGTCGTAATGTAGCGAGAATGAGATGGAAGAGGGATGCGTATCTAACTAATTAGGCACACTAGTATGTATAGTAGAGCAGTCAACATAAGATAAACAAGCAAGTAAATACAAGTCCGAGCTATGGGATCTAATATGTTGAGTCTTAACCTTGGAGTGTAGTGTCGTCACGAGTCACGGGTTATAGTCTGGTTTTTCTCAAAAAGACTCTTCTTTTTAAAACCAAGTTCACTATAACCAATGGCTCTGATACCAATCTGTCACACCCCCAAAATCCACGTGCGGAATACCACCGCTTGGAGGCGTGACTGACCAGGATCCAACCACCAATTATACTAAACATGGGTCAATAGTAAAGATGCCCACCGACCACAATAGTTAGTAAACATTATAGTTCGAAGTTTTAAAGGCTTTAAGTTCAAATAACATTTTAGGTAAACAACGGAAGCATAAACCAAACAGTTTCAAAACAAAGTTCATGGTTCAAGATTATTTAGAACCCAACACGTGGGCTAGACGACCACTACACATTCCCAAGCCGCAAGCTCCTGAGTCACTGGGTACCTGCAAAGCATGCAGTAGGGTATCAACAAAAATGTTGGCGAGTCCACGAGTTGTCCAGTTTTAATTGCCAAAAACTTGTTTCACCAGTTAATTTATCCGTTTATACATGCGATGGGGAGCTACCCCATAAGTAAGCGACTAAACTGTTTTTCCAATACCGAATACTTACTTAACCGTACGTTTCCGTAGTGCCCCGTTGTCAATGTTCTATCATCATTGACGGTTTGCCAGAGTTCATTAGTTCACTCCCGTTCCCAGTAACAAGGGTCGGTGTGAGGCTGGTTACACCTAAATAGCGCTATTAACTAATAACCCGTTCGCCAGGCCCCGACGACTAATCGATATTAAATGGTAGGGACTTAAGTGATAGAGTTTCGTTTAGTGTTGCTTGTTGCATTCCGTATAAACAATAATCAACCAAGAGTTCCCAGTAACAAGGGAAGTAAGTAAGTTTGTTCCCAGTAACAAGGGAAGAAAAGTAAGTTTGTATCCCTTACGCGAGGATAGCGTTGATTAAGTTTCCGTTTCCCAAAACCACCGGGAACGCATGCTTTAATAGTTGTGAACTCACCTTGGGTTGCTCGACAGTTTAGTTTACTTGGTCAAGCAAGCTGGTTACCACGTCCTAACATGGTTACCAGTTTTGGGTCAGGCTCGGATACAGAGAAGTCACGTTGTATATTCTACACGTATCTAACACATAGCATACACAACATATAATTATCCATTAAGTCATTGGGCCCATCTAAATTCTTTGATCAGCAACAGTTAACAGTTAACACGTAGCCCACTGAACAGTAACAAGCATGTGCAGATAATACACTTGGGCCCAATAACGAAAACTAACAGCCCAGTCGAGACCAGGTGGTCTCGAGTAGTGCAGGTATGAGTCGCAACCCTAGGGATCTCGAGTCCAGTCTTGAGTCGCAATCAGAAGATCTCGAGTCGAGACCTTGAGGGTCTCGAGTCCCCAAGTCTGTTTTGAGTTGCTTGGACATGGTCTCGAGTCGTAACCACTACAGTCTCGAGTTGTCACGTGTTGGTCTCGAGTCGCAACCGGGGGTCTCGACTCGCAACCCCGGATACGTGCACATGAAGTTCTTCTAGAACCTCTGATGTACTAACCAATAGAATTGCAATTTCATGTAATTATGTACTATCCAATAGCATTTCTTAAACATGTTTCTTTGTCTAAAAATCAACCAAAAATGGATCAAACAGTAATTTTTTCAAATATTCAAAGCACCTTCAACTCATGTTCATATTGTTCATCATATATACAAACTACCCATCATGCATAATCCTTCAAAACCGACCCGAAACATGTCATCCTAGATCTTATACTTGCAATTCTAAAAGCATTTTCAGCCAAACAATTACCATCATTTATTCCACACGGTTCATCTTACACACATATTCATTTCATGGTCAAGAATCACACATACTAAATATCAAAAACCATTTAAATCAAGCAACCAATAGATCAACATGCACTTTACTTAAACAACAATCATAATATCAACTATACAAGAAAAGGCATATTCAACATGCATATAGTTTAACAAGCAAACATATATAACATTTTCATCTCTACATTGCAAGGAACCACTAACCGGTTAGATTTCAAGGTGTGAGAATATGATGAATAAGCTTCCAAATAAGATCCTAAGCTTGAACCGAGAGTCCTTGTTATCACCGGTTTTGATCCGAGAGAGAAAGGAGAGTAGAGGTGATGCTTGATTGTTAGGGTTTAAGGTTTGCTAAAGAGAGAGAGAGTGAAGATGAAGTGAGAGAGAGTGTAGACGAAAAAGTGTGAGGGTTTTAGGTTTAATATAACAAAAGGTGCACCCTAAAGGTTTCCGAGTGGGCTAAGGGGAGTTGCGGCCCAACCGACCCAGTCGTTCACTCGAGACCGAGTGGTCTCGAGTCGGGTTCTTGGTCTCGGTTCACATATACGTATATATATATATATATATATTACACACACATAGTTTAATACAAGCATTACATAATACTTCAAGGTAATTCGCAAATCTTCATTTAATAGTATATGTACACATAAGGCTAACAATGAGGTTGCCCGGGAAAACCCTAAGTGTCACAAAAGATTTCCTGGGAGTAATTGAAATTTTCATCTTGAAGAGTAGCATATCCCAAGTTTTGAATCTTTAATGGTATCTCATTAAAAGAAGTGGTTTTGTTTGAAACACACATAAGCAGAGTATGGAACAAAAATCTTGTTGCAGATGGAAAATTACCTTTTTTGTAAGGTATCCTTTTTTATTTGTTCAGCATAACCCCTTTCAAGGAAATCAGTTTTTAACTCATTTTTGGGAAAATAAGTTTTACCATGCTGATCATTGAGTTCAAAGACTTCTGAGATGGATTGTGGTGTGATTTTGATAGCTTTTCCCATTAGAGAAGAGTTAATGGCTATGACATCTTCTCCTTGTTTTTCAAGGGTAGTATTTTTCCAAAACTCTCTCTGGGTTTGCAGATAGATTGGAGCATATGTTGTTAACAAAGTTTTGTACTTTGATGCAGACATGGTGTCAATGATGGAGTCGAATGTATTGGTGGTGCCTGGTTTTGTCAGAAGACCTAGATAATTGTGAGGTGCTTTGTATGGTATTTCGATGGGTGTAGCCTTTTGAACGGCCTTTTTATGAGAAGATTTTGAAGTGGATTTAGCGGATGACTTTGATTTTGTCATTTTGTTAAAGAAGATTGATGAAGGTTTTGAAGGAATTGAGAGAGGGAAATGGAAACTGTTTTGAGAAAGGAATTTTTTGTGAATTTGATTCGACAGTAAAACCCTGTTTGGGGTTTTGATCAGGGTTTTATAAGGGAAAAATGAATGCTGACGTGGCAGCGGTTACAAAGATCTGATGGCTAAGAACTAACCACGTGCCAACCTCTGATAGAAAGATGAATAATGGAGGACAGTTGTTTTGGGAACCACTGATGAAGCAAATATCAGTGGTTGCAACGGTTCAAGGTGAAGACAGTGGATGATTTTAACTACCAGTGGATAGCTTTATCAGTGGATAGAACACTGATTTTGAACAACAGTGATTGCCAAGAAAAAATGAAAGAACAGGGGTTGACTTTCAGTAGTGGACAGTATTTAGGAAACAGATGTTTGAACAAAACAGTGGTTAGAGGTAAGGTAATGGTAAGGATTTGAACTGTTAGTGCAACAGTGGATAAGCTTTTGACAAATGTTTTGTACATCTGCTGCTCTGATGAAAGGAATGATTTTGTCTTGTGAAACCACAATATCATGTCCAACATCTGTTGATGGTGATTATGAAATATCTGCAAGATTGCTATCCACAACAAAATACATTTTAGATTTAAATTTTCAAGTTTAGTATGTCCGCAGTTTTTACAGGAATTTGCATTCAAGGTTTTGGCACAAATCTATTACAAGTTTTGAAGCTTTTATAGATTTCAGACAATGGTTTAGTACCCCAGATGATGGAAACCTTTTACTATGGCTACTCATTTTGTGTCATAATATTTGAATTAGAACATGAGTACCCAAGTATTTTAAGGTCTGTTTGCAATCAATCTTTGATCTGTGTAAAAACAAACTTGAGTTTGACATGACCTTGACGTTTGCACCGTTTCCTTTTGAACTATTTTCAAGGATAATATCACCAAAAATAAGGGTTCTACATCCTGACAGGTGTTTGAAACTTTTGCTATCAAAAACAAGTAAAAGTACAAAATATATCATTCTTAGGGAAAAATAAAGAATAATATATCCTGTTTTATTTGAGAAAAACCTTTTCAAGCAAAATAAATAAAGATTTTTCTGAAAACAGCATCAAAAAGGATCTGGTACATTTTTCAATTAAACTCATAATCACATCACTCTCGAGTTTTATGAAAATGGTCAGTGGTTTGAAATACATTGTAATAACCAATGTTTGGGACCATTTCCTTGTTAATTGATTGCAAAAAAATGAGGAGACATGTTCACATAAGTTTTGAAAGTCCTATTATAGACTTTGTTATCATGTGATGATTTTGAAAAACTTGTCCAGTCCTCTTGTAAGTTTAATCACTAGTGATACTATTGTTACCTAAACTTCCCTGAATCAAGGAATGCACACAGTTGCTTGATGACCATTGTTAACCATATTTTGGACTCTTAAGTGTTTTATATTTATACTCTTTTCTTTTGACTTCAAAAGTTTTGAGATACACACACTTTTGATTTTTTTTACCCTTCCTATTCATAAGTATTGAAATACTTACTGGGAGGTTTTTATTGAAGGAATACTTAATCCAGAATCATTTTGCAACAATGTTTTGAGAGATCTGGACATATTTGTACCTGCTTATGTCAAATCTCACATTACATATGATTTGGACTATTTTAACACCTGATTTTCTTAATGTATTTTTAACAAAGTTGATTTGGTCCTGTTTAACAGGATTCTCAACCTGTTTTTCAACAAATAAGATCTAATAACTAAAGTTTTAATTTCCCTCTTTTATGTTAACAAAAACACTAATGTTTTTATGAACATAGGTTTTTGTTGACCTAAGGTACACACTGTAGGATCGTGAGACGATCGAAACGAGTCTATCAGAAGAGTTCTCGGTCTAATCAGAGGCGGAATTCATTGATTAGACTTTGTAAACAACTTGATTCACACTTAATTGTCTTGTTTATTGATTATAACACGTTTACAGATCAGAAGACACGTCCGCAGCACTTCGGTACCGGAAACATGAACGTTACAAATGAAATGACATGAAGGGTATTTATAGGAGTGGTAATTTCGCATGGAATTACATTGTGCTATTTCGTGAGAAATAGCAGATTGCTATTTCGTACGAAATTAGCCTTTCACACACAAACCCTATTTTTCTCGTACTACATGCCCTGATCTAACATTTCTAGTACAAGACTCGATACAAGACGAAGTCGACAGACGTATGCACCAACAGACTCCCCCTCGGTTGTTGACGAGTCTTCGGTGTCGAGTCTTCACAGTCTTCAGTCTTTATCAATCTTCGGGCTTTCTCCAAAGTATTTGACAGAGTAAGCATCCTCAATCTTTATCTCTTATCAACTCCAGGATCTCCACCTGGCTCTTACCTTACTCTAATTCTCTTGATCAGATCTCTTGATTCCTTAAGTTCATCAGCATCAGACTCCGCCTTAAAGTTTGCTTGGGATCGTAGTCTGGCTTTCACAAGTTCTAGAATCGCAATCTGGCTCTCTCATAGCCATAACCTGCACATTCTCTACCTCAAAGTAAATTTAACAAATTTAAACTTTCTCACTAGATAGAAAAACTCAACAAAAATGATTTAACAATTTATTAATCTCTGACGACCACTTGAAAGTATATCATATTTTTTAACACAATTTTTCCCAAAACATTTGTTCATCATGCTTAGCACTTGGAATTTTGAAAATCAGCTCTCCAATCATCAGTTGTCGAAAATCTTTTTGTATTTTTTCAAAATTTATGCTAAAACACTCCGAAAATCTTTTTGGATTTTTTGTATTAAAGAAATGCAGTAAAGAAATATTTACATATAATATTTTTGTGAGTTTGTGTAAGAGGATCATATCAGTTTTTGAGACAAATCACCAACATCGTTAAGCTTTAAACATTTTAAGTTCTAAACGATTCACTTAGATTGTCAGTATACTGATCCACTTAAATTTTCACACAAAATTCAAATGTTTCTAGATACGAGATTAATGTTTTAGAGACTTAAACTTATTCGCGTGTCCCACCTCATAATATACTCCCGTATCTAGATCCCAATATTCAGTCTTACAGGTGAGTATACCTAGATGATATCTATAAGGGGTTAAATGTGAGGGCCGTGAGAGCTCAGGCTATTGCTTCCGCAAAATCAAAGAGATGACGGCTTCGACTTTTGGTGTGTTCCCTTTAGAGAATCTTTTCTTCAACAACACATGATTAGCATTTTGCAATGTTTCATCATTTTTTATGCTGAGGGCGGGCTTTTATATCAAGCAGAGCAAAGTATTCTCCGTGGACTAGGCCATCGCTTTCGCAAAATCAGAAGTCCCGGGATAATACCCCATATATCACTAAGCATAAAGACCTAGTATCTCAGAAAGAGGGACCTTTCAAACAAGATTTCAGGGGTTACCCATATATCCGAGAGATGTTCCCCACGAGATAAGCAAGTTTGAAATTTAGGTTTATATCTCGAACACAATCTACTAGGCGTGTAAAAACCTACTGGCACATCATCAGTGAGACCGTTTATCACATTTGACTTTCCAATTCTTTAGCGTGTTGTGATAGTCCACTGATGTACTATCATTTCCTCTTTTTCACAACAAAACTCATTTTTGATTTTATCATGTTTTTGAATTTTTCAAATTTTCTAATGTTTTTGGATTTTCCAAAATTCTTACTCCCCCTAAAATTCAAAATCATTTAAAGGAAATTTGAAAACAAACTGTACAAATAACCTGACAACTAATTTTCGAGCTTCCATTCGCCATTCACTTGGCATAAATCAGAACCCCCCCTGACAACAAACTATTTTCCCATTATGATTTCAAAACACTTAAGTTTGTTTTAATAAAATGGTTTTTCCAGAAAATAAGTTTTGTTGATTTTACCACTTTGTAAGATCGAGGATTCATTCATCACTTTGTTTTTTCAAACATTTGAAAAAGTTAACATTTTCAGATTTTAACAACAATACCACATGTAGGAAATCAAGTACAACTTAATGTCCCTGATTAACCACTTGTAAATCGAAATATCACAGATGTGAATTTCTCAAGAAAAATGCCGATTTCTGCTCCACACTTACCAACCTGGGAGCTCCGGCAAGTCCACAACCTGTAGAATTTTAACAATTTTTAAATGTTTCACAAAAAATTTAAAGAATAATGCCAATTCATGCTCCACGATTACCCACTTGGGAGCTCCGGCAAGTCTGGATTTTAGTTTGAAAATGCTGTCACCCAAGCCTGACCAGCCTTGGGTGATTTTGATTCAACCCTATCCCAATCTCCTTTTGATCTATAGAAATCTTTTGCACTTTTCACTTTCCCATCTACCATCTTCCCAAAAATATGTTTTCCTTTCCCATTGAAAGTCTTTTCAGCATCAAATTCTCCTTTACCAGAGAAGAATTGATCTGAAATCTCAAATCTACCTTTTGATTTCAGATTTTCTGCCCGTATTGGTGGAAAATTTTCATCGTTCAACTCAGGAACGGAATTCTCATTCTTTTTCTCCACAGATGACTCTTCTGATTTTATGGAATCAGATTCATTGTCAGAACTACTCTCAGATTTTACAACCCATCTTTGTTTGTTTTCATCGACTTTTCTTTTGTAAAAATGTTTTGAAGTTTCACCAACTTCAAAAGTCGATTTATCAAACATCTTAGATTTTTCAGTTAGTTGTTTCTTTTCATCAACACATTTCTTGTTTGTTTCAAAGTTAGAAGAAACTCCCTGCTTTGAATAACTGGACTCGTGGCAATTCCAAGCAATGTGTCCAGCTTTTTGACATTTAAAACAGATTCTTCTGTCAACTCTCGGAACAAATTTCTTTGTATTCTTCTTTCTTTCAGCAAGAAACTCTTGGTTTGACTGTCTCCAAAATGGTTTCTTCTGCTCTTCTTCAGAACTTCCTCCTGCAACAAATTTTGTTTTTGATTTATAATTTTTCTCATTTTTATAATTTTCCGGGGGAATGAAACCTAAATCTTTCTTTTTGAAATTACTGTTATGGTTTGGTTTCTTTCGATAACCTGAACCAGAACTGTAACCCTTTTTCTTGTTCAATCTCTGTTGAACTCTTGAAGTGTACTTTTTAGGTTTTTCAGCAAAATTTAAATCTTTTATTTCAGAAATATTAATTTCTGTTAATTTGAAAACCTTTTTGATCTGTTCAGTTTTGACACTTCTTATTGGAAATTCCTCATCAAAATATAATTTGTCTGAATCATTCAAAGTATATGCCACTTTGATTAGTTCGTCATTCAAATTAAATTTTGATAACAAGAATTCTTTATTGTAAACCCGTTTGACCGGTGAACTCGGACTCTTTTCTGACGAACTCGATCTTTCAGATCTAGACTCCGAATTTGACTCTTCATCCATATCCAACACCTGATCGACCATTTTCATTAACAACTCAGACTCATGATCAGTGTCAGACGCTGTGAATGTGACATCAATATTGTCTGGTAACTCATCAATGTTTTCAGACTTTAACTTTATGTTGAGAGCCTTATTTAAACGTTCCTCATTTGGCTTTCTGGGAGAATAACTATTCTAAATCGGGGGCGGACACTTGTTATACTTGACACTTTGTTTCTTACCAGTATCCGTATCTTCTGTCTTTTTATCTTGAAACGCTTAAAGACCTGCAACAGTAGGATAAACTTGATCAATCAAATAATCACATGTTGTATAACTCAACAGCAATCGTTTGATTCTTTCACTTTCAATCTTGTCAAGTTCCAAATCCTGCTTTAGCTTTGCACAGTCTTCAATATATTCATTGATGACCTTCTGCTTTGTCATTAAAGTTGAACTCATCATTGTCATAGCAGCATCAACTTCTAAATTTGTCTTTTTCAGACCATCAACTGTTCTGTTCAAAACATCGTATGACTCTTTCACATACTTCACATCAGACAACAAATTCTCTTTCATCTCTTCTAGTTCAAGAATATTCTTGTCCTTCTCCTTACAATCTTTGCATGATTCCAGACATTTCAGACAAGGTTTAATGACTTTAATTATCTTTTCAACCTCGACAATCTTTTCAACTTCAACAATTTTTTCTACCTCGACTACTTTCTCAACTTTGACGAGTTTCTCAACTTCGACTATTTGTTCAATCTCAACAATTTTCTCTACCACTTTCTCCACTTCAACGGTTTTTTCTAACACCTTTTCAATCACCGATTCAACATTTTGTTCTTCAGCTTTCATCTTTGTCTTGTCATCAGCTATTTTTATTGCTTCCAGCTCTCTCTTTAATCTGGCAATCTTCTTCTCATTCAGCATCTCAACTTTATCTGCAAAAAACAAATTAAAACTGTCAGGATCCAGACCTTTTCTAGCTTTATTAAGATATTCTTCTTCATCATCAGTATCAATATCACTTCCTAAATCTGGAAAAAAATTGTATTCTTTTCGGACTAGATTTGACTTCATCTTCTTCCAAAATTCTAGCAACAAAACCTGAACCAGGTGGAATGTATTTATCCCAGCTAAATCCCTCTGCAACCTTTTCATCATCTTGGTCAATTATACCATAACAAGCTCTTTTCTCTTTTTCTTCAATTGCACGTGCATGTGCAGTTTGTGGTTGTTGAGCAATCTAATGAAAAATTGATTTGTGATAATAATTGTTTTTTCCAGACTGATCTTGTCTTCCATTTGCTTCTTTGTTTTTGCACTCACGCTTAAAATGACCTTTTTCTCGACAACGAAAACATGTCACTTTCGATTTGTCAAACCCTATTGGAGATTTAGACAATTCATTAAAGTCATCTCTTCCAGTGATTTGTTGAAACTTTTCTGCCCTTCGAACAACACTGGCTAAACACCACTTGACATCCATCAACTCAAGTTCCTCAGCATCAATCTGGTCATAATCCTCTTTGGTAAGCATCGGATTTCCAATTTTGCCAGCAATCAAACTTTCATATGATTCCAACATAGCAACGAGTGATGCCATGTGTTGCTTAGCTATTTCTGGAGAGAGATTTTGACCATTTTGAATGTTCAAGGTAACGTTGCACTGCAGATTTGTAGAATTCTGTTGTTGAGGACTTGATGTTGTAAAATTTGGATCAAAGCTTGAGTACGAAGACGAAGGTCCACCACTTTGAGTCACAGTACTTCCCTTTGTTCCAGAAGAACTATCAGCACTGAAACCAGTTTGAATCTTTGGGCTTGGAGTAACTTCAAATTTGTTTCCTCTGTAGTATAAACTGACATCTTGTTGAGCATTTGGATTCTTCATGATTGCCGTTTTCTGGATATCCAACTCATGCTCTTCAATCTTCTGAATAAACTGTGCCAGATTCATATTTTCAGATTTTCTCATGTGTTTTAGGATCAACAAATAAGTTCCCCATTTCTGCTGTGGTAATGCATCAGCTAGTTTATCAACCCATTCTTCGTCGTCTTTCTTTATGTCCAATCTTCCCATTTCCAAGACTAGATGACAATATCTATCAATGGTCATTTTTGTTGTTTCATGGTCAAAAGCTACAAACAGGTCAAATGATTTCTTCAATAATGCCTTTTTGTTCTTGATCATATCTGCACTTCCTTTAAACTTTTGAATCAATGTCGTCCAAATTGATCTAGCAGTACCCTCATGTTGAAGCAAAATAAATATATCTTCTTTAATCGCTTATTGAAGAATACTTATCATCATTTTTTCACTTGTATATTTCAATTTATCACTCTCTGAAAAGTCACAAAAAGCTTTTTCAAGCCCACGTTTATTTTTTGGTTTCTCATAATCTTTCTCTAATGAACACCATGCGTCAAACTTATAAGCTTGCACCCAGTTCTCAAATCGATTTTGCCATCCTTTAAAATCTTCAATGTACATAAGCTTTGGTGGTTTCTGGTAAGTTCCTGTCTCATTCTCATTGTACAATGTTTCTGCAGCTGTAACTGGAGCAACTGGTGTAGCAAACGCATTGTAGAATTCCCCTTCCATGCTTCAGTAATCTGTATCACAAAGTCAACAAAATTCAAACACAATGATATTTCACACAAAATATGAATTCAAACGAAAACACTTGGTGCGAAATAATCAGACTCAAACAAAATCAGCTTTCAAACGAAAACACCCTTTCAAGCGAAATAACCACTTTGGTGCGAAATAACTGATTTCGTGTGAAATAACACACTTTCAAATGAAATATGTAATTTCGTGTGAAATTATCAAATGGAATGCCAATTTGGTGCGAAATTATCTAATTTCGTGTGGAACTCTTAAACGAAATTACACTCTGATGCGAAATTATCTATTTCGAGCAAAATTAGGTAATTTCGTGTGAAATCAAGGAGGTAATTCCGTATGAAATAGTGCTGACGTCACTTAATCCAAAACCATTTTCAAGCGAAAGTATCAATTTTACCACTTTTAGATCGGATTTAAGTTCAATTCTTTCAAGGATTCATTAAAACATTGTTTCGCATGTTATGTATGAAATTCAATCCATTTTGATCGTGAATTTTGTTAATTTTGAGAAAGAAGGTGTAGAAAACAGATTTTCAAGCTGAAATTGGTAAGAACTCTTCCTCCTGAGCTCTGATACCACTTGTAGGATCGTGAGACGATCGAAACGAGTCTATCAGAAGAGTTCTCGGTCTAATTAGAGGCGGAATTCATTGATTAGACTTTGTAAACAGCTTGATTCACACTTAATTGTCTTGTTTATTGATTATAACACGTTTACAGATCAGTAGACACGTCGGCAGCACTTCGGTACTGGAAACATGAACATTAAAAATGAAATGACATGAAGGGTATTTATAGGAGTGGTAATTTCGCATGGAATTACATTGTGCTATTTCGTGCGAAATAGCAGATTGCTATTTCGTACGAAATTAGCCTTTCACACACAAACCGTATTTTTCTCGTACCAGGTGCCCTGATCTAACATTTCTAGTACAAGACTCGATACAAGACGAAGTCGACAGACGTATGCACCAACACACACCTTAGCAGCAAACATGATGGAAACATCACAGACTTCATAACAACAATTGAAATCAATTTTGTAAAGAAAATAATTATACCATAGTTATCAGACATATTTTCAGATCTGAAAACTATAGGTGGTTTATGCATGACATCACTTGTTATGTGAAGTTTGTGTGTCTTATGACATCTTGGTTGTTTTATAGAGTTTTTGAATAGCAACTTTGAACGTGATCACTCGTTACTCTGTTTTTCAACTAAATACGATCAACCTTAGCATCAATGAATTTTGAGCTGAACTGTTATGTTAAAACGATTTTTAGATCGAATTTGACTGTCTCTGATACCAATTGTTAGGATCGGAGGCCCTCATGATTGTGTTTGTTTGTAATGCTTGAACAATAAATGAATGTTAAACAGAGATCTAATGCAGCGGAATTGAAAACAAACTTTATTAACACAATCAAAAGGAAAATAGTTTTTAGTAAACACATCCTTATCCTTGAGTCGAATGATTACAATACAGAAATGATTACAGACATGCTTACATACTAAAGCTCCCCCTCAGCATGATGCTCACTGGTTGATCGCTCAAGATGAAAGGATTGGAGGAGATAAACTCACTCAGTCAATCAAATGTTACAGTACAGGGTACTGTTCCATTTATAGGCAAATCAAACCACTGAAGCATCTAAGCTGACGTCACCATGAAAGTGACATCTAACAACCTAACAACCTTTAACCACTGTTCTAATACAAACACTGTTAACTTAACCACTGATTCTATATAATACAAGTGAAAAACTAAACTACTGCTTTCTCCTTCCATTATTGCATGCCAAGCACTGATGTTTGACTATCAGTGCTTTCCTCAAAGTTGATCAGTCCTTGAGTGGGCAGTTCTTTAATCAACAGCAGTACTTAGATAGCGTCAGCAGATTGAACCAGCAATGTTTAATCTTTAACAGTCTTTAGGGCTTCATCAGCAGTTTGAAGGACATCAGCTGTTGTATATGGACAGTGGATAGAGGACATCAGATATTATAAACACTTTCAAGGGGAAAGCCTGGTGTAAACTACTGCTTATGATGAATCCACTGTTGTGAACCAGTTTTGGCTCTAATTATCTGTTCCTCTGATAGGGTTCAATCCCAACAGATCTGCATACTGATAATCCTAAACCTGTCAAGATCCAAACTCTGAAATGTGAAGTCCAGGAACTACTTACAATATCTCAAAAAAACCAATACTGGATTCAACTACGGTATTGTTGGATGGTCTGGTTATCTGAGATCTTCCAATATTGTTTTTGGTGATGAACTTTCGTTTGAATTTCACAAGTCTACTCAGTTGCTGAAGTTAACAAAAGTTGTGCATTTCATGACAAAGAGAAAGTCTTCTTCATGAGTGTTGCGTTGATTGAAGATTTATAAATAATGTTTCATGTGATGATTGTTTGTGGTTGTACATTTGGTTCCTCGGTGGTACTAATTTTGCTTCTTAGACATGTTCTATATGTAGTTATGTCTATAAACAAGTTTCATTGTCAATGGGTGGGTACTCCTATATTTTTTTGGATAGGACAATGGAAATACTCATATGTAACTGATATATTAACTGATGATCTATGTTTATAGTTGTCTATTATCTATAATAGATAACAAGTTTAGGTACAATATCTAGACACGTATCTATACTTTCTATTAAAATGTGTTATTCATGTTTTTCTAAAAACCACCCGTGTTTGCACACGGGTCATACTACTAGTTTTAATAAAAGGGTATAATTGTAATTGACTAAATAAGTTATTTATAAAAGAGATAATTCTTATTAACTAATAAAGATTTTTATGGAAACTCTTATTTCGTAAACCCATGATTGATTCAGTTATGTACACCACATTAATAATATTCATCTTACATTAATCTCATCATTCATCTGAAGTTCGAAACATAACACACATTAATTATTTCTTGACACTGTGTTTTATCAGTTTCTGGTTCTTCGCGTTCTGTTATATCAGTTTTCACAATAAAACATAGCATCCTTCATACAAAGTTTGAAACATAAAACAATTTAATTATTTTCTTGACGTTGTGTTTTATGAGTTTCTTGTTTCTTCACAATGTGTTACATCAATTTTCACAACTAAACATACCCCTCACACATAGAACACACCAGTGCCTGAAATACACAATATAAAACACACCCAACTTCTATAATACATTTATGGTTCTCTTTACCCACAACAATCATATAAATATTAGTAAATATAAATTAATCATTATAAGACGCTATCGTGTTATTATTGCTATCGTTGATTTGGTGTAGACCACTAACTAAGAGGTTATCGATCAAAAGAAGAAATATGTGTTATTACTAAAAGATTTATATCATCAATCCTATACAAGAGACTGGTCAAAATGTTATTGAAATTTCCCTAAGGATTGAATATTGTGAAAAACAATCTATACATATAATAAAAGAAACCAATTGATGGACACGTGTCGATACCAGAGACATCTATTTTTTAGTTTTCTTACCATATATTTATGTTTATTTTTATCTTAAAAATTACAATTTCTAAAATAATTTATCAAGTTATCCCATATTTTAAGTCGACATTTATCTATAACTATATCTCTATATTTATATTTATCTTCTAATATAATCTTTACACCTATCTTTAGTTTATTATTTTGCGATTAAATTGCACAAAACGTCCTTTATGTTTCCTCAAACTTGCAAGTTCCAGCCTTAATGTTTAAAACTTGCTAAAAACATCCTTTAAGTTTATTTTTGTTGCTGGTTTAATCCTTTATGACTAACCAAGTTAATTATCTCAGTTTATTTCCCTCACATGCCTAACATGTGAGGATCCTACTATCGCTTGATGACCGAAATCAACTGACTCGCAAAATGGAATGGGGATGTGGTGCAAACGCAAAACTGCCTGAAACCCAAGCAAAATTGTCTCTGTTTTCACCGGAGATGTAGTCCAAACACAATTGGATATATTAAATTTATGGGGTCATTCACATGGAGCAAGCCCCTTTTCATTCCGAGCTATCAACATCCACTCGGAGGAGAGATCCAGCCTGCGTTTCGCTGACTAAATGCCAAACAAGCCATATTTGTAGGTTAATAGCCTCATGTTAGTTCTGTATGTGAATTCAAATTGAAAAGTGCATATCATTTTTTGTAATTGTTTTCCTCTTTAGTTTTGATTACTTGATTGAGATTACATGTATTAAGTAGGGAAGAATAAAAACTAATATTTATGTACAAAGCAATGGGTCATGAATGGGGAAAGAAGAAATACGTGGATTTAATAGACTTTTGTAATACACAAGTTTATAATCTAATAATAGAAAAAAAAAAAACAAAGTAAAATGTTCTAATATGTAAATAGTATATCAAAGTTCTTTTTACCAAAAACGTATTTTGACGACTGTGTGTGTTAACTGATTACATAATATTTTTTCAAGCCATGTAGTACACGTGCTTATTCAACTCATGTTATACACTAGTAATTAAAGATGTAACTTTTTTATTATATAAAAATATATTTAACCAACCCGTGTAATACACGGGGCTCTAACCTAGTTAATTATTAAAAGATACCGTTGAGTTTCGTTGACGAGGAATCATTAATCATAGAATAATAATAAGCCAATTGAAGTAAAAGAAAATATTTTGAAAACTTAAAATAACACACAGAATTATCCGAATTATCCTGAATCTATTGGGTTTATATCGTTACTTAAAAAAAGTTTTAAGCTAAATTGTAACCATAATGTTATATGAAACCGACGTTTGTATTGTGATCCATGATTTTAGGAGATATTGGTTTTTTAGTATAGAAGATGATAAGTGAGAGAGAGCGGGAAGTTTGCAAGATTTTAGGAGTGCTTTTAAGGAGTGATAGTTATTTGCTCTTTTTAAAACACGATAAATGACCTTTTTGTCCTCCTTCAATCAAATCAGTCTATATTTGAAACTTAAACATTACTAAAATGCCATCAAAATAATCTCAACCATTAAAAACAGTCATCCAGCAGTCCAAAACACTTCCTACATGTAACACCTCGAAAATTTACGTCCAATAATGTATTGACACGTGTCATAGGCTTTGAATATGTGAAAAAGCACTTTAGAGGGACTAAAGTTGACAAACAGTGAAACTATGTGAATATAAGGGTCCAAAGTGTCAACAATGGATAAATAGGCCCTACAATAACCCTACATGGTGTTTATAATCTTAAACGGATAAATCGTGGATCATACGAAGCGGAAAATGAAAGAAAGTGAGGAATTTCAAACTACAGGGGCTGAATGTGTCAACAAGTTGAAAGTATACCTCTGAGTGACCTTTTGGCAAACCCGAAGCTTTGTAATGATAAAATTAACTCACTAGAATATGTGATAAAAATTTCATCAAGTTTCGTTATCGAATGAGAAAGTTGTGATCAAAACCGTGCACGAAGGGTTAAATGCGTTAACGTTAAAATTCGTGACTTTTCGGGTAAGCACAAAGTTAACCAAGGACTGTACCATGTTTGTAAATGTCCCAAGGTCCTTAAAAATCAGGTTTTAGGGTCTAATGTGCAAGAAAAGTAGCCAAAACCACGTTACAAAGGACAAGGACTGAATTGTAAATATTGAAAACTTGTTAGGCTGGTAACCAGCTGCTACGCGGCCCGCGAAGGGTCTCTCGCGGCCCGCCTACAAGTCGCCAGCGAACAAAACTCGCAGATGTCAGTTCTTTCAGGTCTTTTTCGATTGTTTCCAGCTGTTACTCGATACCTGGGGCTCTCTAATGGATTTTCATGCGTGTAGGGGCACTTGGACTCATCTTACAACATCAGTAGACCCTTGTGGCAGCTCCTAATGAGATCAAACTTGTCATAAAAGATCATTGAAGTTGTAACACATGAACACTTGCATTTATAAAAATTCACAAGACCACTTCTGGAGCTTCTCTGATCAACCTCAGGCTTTCTAGTGATCTCTAAGCTTAATTAGGACTCTTGTAAGTATTCCTAACCCTTTCAAATTCGTTCTAGCTTAGTTAATTAACCAATAATCAAACCGTTGTAATTTAAGTTTGACTTTGAGATTAAACAATTTTTGCTCAGTCATTTCTCAAATTGAAAGTACCTACAAGTTGGTATTTATGTGGGTAACAAACCCTTAAAAGGGTATTTTCAGATTCCCACTCTAAGTATGATTATTGTCGAGTCAAAGCTTATCTTAAAAAGTCAACAGAATGATTATTTGCAAATTTAAGCATGATTAGCAATGTAGGGTACATGCAACCTGTTTGATCATTAAAATAACTTGGTAATTAATGTAAGAACATGTCTCAACATGTTCATCTCGACAATTTTCAGTTTAAACCCGGATCGGAACCGAAAGTCGCATAAATTGACTTTTGCTTTGACTATCAGTTCTGATCCGTTTATGCATGTTTGAGATCTTCCTTAGAGCTTATTTTGGACCAAGTTTCATATAAGTATAACTCTCTGAGATTTTACAACTTGGTTCAATACTTATCCGATTCATATGCATGTTTCCGATTTATGCTTAAATGTGGACTATTATGCCCTTTTGACTATAAAACGTGATTTTTGAAAAAGGGAAAGAGTAGGAACATTTGTTACTGATTTATAAACTTGCACCTAAAATTTGATATCAGTTTGTGGTCTAGATTAAGAGTTATGCTCATTAGCGTAATTTGAAAGCTTTATGTTACTTAAACGGCGTAATTAGCATATAACTCATTTAAACCCACTTTTTGATATCAAACTTTTTACCCACTGATGTAATATAATATTTTGGGATTTTTGAAGATTTTTATTTAATTTTTGGCTGAGCATAACATAGGTCTCTAAGTTTAATTCGGTAAATACCGAATTTGCCTTTTTAAGCCATAAAATGAGTTTTACAAATCCTTTTGACCCCAAACCTTTTTCTACTGATTTTATTTGTTAAATAAAATATTTTGAGCCTTCTGGAATTATAAAAATATCAGCTTTCCTTTAAAAACCCGGAAATGGCTCTAAATCGCCTTTTTAAGCGTTTTTATCGCATAGTATGCACTATAACCATATTAAACATATAAGGTTGATACCTACTGATTTTTTTAGTATATTTTGAAATAATAACAGTAAGTAAAAGTTTTTGAACTCAGGTTTCCAGTTTTGACCTTTTTAGCCCTTGTGAAATTACCAAAATACCCCTAAGGTGCATAGTTTGGTTTTAAATGATAAGTTTCACATATAGATCATACCCTACTGTTATAACATGTTAAATTAAGTATATTTACTGTATAAACCAGACCTGTAATTCAGATTTCAAATTAAACTCTTTTATAATCTCTTAAATGACCAAAATGCCCTTATGAGGCATAAGTTGAGTTTAAATTCTTTTGGGGCATAATAGAAAATATCTTATTGATATTCTAACATATTTTAGCCATATTATCTCAGGGAACTTGCATATGACTCTTACGGTTACCCGTAACGCTCTTTTCGCGTTCGGTTCGGTTTATGTAACTAGTTTGCATAAATTGACCAAAACGGGTCAAACATTATCATTTCTGTCTCAAAATCCAGAATGTATTTAGTATACCCATATTATACAAGTATTCAAACTTGTCGGGTCTAAATCAGATTCTGTCCGGTCTTCGCTTAATCGTGCGTTTGAACCGTATCGTCCTTAAAACTAGCCGGTCTAAGCTTAAGCTTAAATAAAGACCCGTTAGAAATCTAATAGGTTAATATAAACCTTCGTTCCAGATTTGGAGCACCAGTAAAAGCTACTTGCAATTTGCTTATTGTGATTGATACTTACCAAGGTAAATACTTTTAACTTATTTTCCCTATACGGGCTTGGGGTACGGTATATAATATACCGCTTGGTCCGGCATTGAATTCTTAATCGAATAGAGGTTAATTTATTGATATGCTATGTTTTGAATGTGTTTTGTTTGCTTAAAGCCTTTGGGGGGTTAATGACTATGTCCCGGATATCCTTGGCATCATCTTACGAGATGGCCACGACCTGAGCACGGGGTGTAGGCGTACACCTGTCAGTGTATAACTCAATTTTTGTGGTGTGTCTATTACTCTTTAACCCGGTCTACGGATCGGGCTACTGAACGCATAAGTAACATGTAAATCCCTTACAAGATTATATTGCATAATTATCCCAAGTTATAAAATGTTTTGTGCCACGTGCATTCAAATCAATTTTCAACCCTTTTCAAAATGAGTCAGTTAAATTGTATTTACCAGTGTAAACTGACGTATTTTTCCCAAAAGGTTAAGTGCAGGTACTACTCGTACTAGGCTGGCTGTCTTCTAGAGCGTCCACAATAAGTCTCGCAAGTTTGGATGACAATAAACTGTTGAACAATATCTTATTTTATTTTGATCCGCCTGTGGATCCGTTTCAACTATTAGTGATATTTAATATTACACTTTATTAAAGTTGAAATGAATCTATCTTTGCTTCCGCTGTGCATTTATATATTGTGTTGTTTGTCTATGATGATACCAACTACGTCACGATACTCCCCACCCGGCCCACCGGTGACACGTGGAAAATAGGGGTGTGACAGGTTGGTATCAGAGCCAACTCTGAGTGAATTAAACACTAGCCTTTTGTGTTTAATCTCAGTTACACAATTGCACATTCCTCGATTCTCGAGTGTAGACAAGGAACTTAGGAATTATCCAAATTTGTTTTATTTCTAACTTTGTCTTATATATATTTCTTGTTGTATCACTTGTTTGTTTTTGACAGGTTGTCAACATGCCGCCACGTATGAGAGGAAGAGGAAGGGGAAATGGAGCACATGTAGCCCCAAACGACCACGAGGCCGGACCGTCACACCGGCGAACACCTTCGGATCCCCATAACACAGATGCTCAAGATCTTTGGAGGTCTCTTACTGAAACAGCTAGACGCTCAGTTTCACTGAGTACCTCCCCGTCTATCCCACACTCCTTTGGGCCTCATTCTGAGAATGAGCCCCACAACTCTCAACAGTCCTACATTCCCCTACTAGGACACAATTCACCCTTTGACCATCCATCACCCGTCTTCCTGGGTCAGTTCAACCCTGACGACTACTTAGGAGCAACAGTGGGTTTTAACCCACTTGGACCCGAACACCATTTTTCTGGTGGCAACCCGATGGGCATCGATGAGGATACCGATCCTGCAATGCCACCATCCGGAACTCCCAACCATCCCATTGAAATTTCAGATAGGTCACTGTTTGTGGGATCACCTTACAATGGTCCCGACAGCTTCGAGGAGAATTTCCGGCAGTACGACTGGGTGTTTACCCCCAGTTATCATAACTCTCCCCTGCACCAGCCACACCACTCTCCCCTGCACCAGCTTCAGCCCAACTCCCCCCTGCATCAGCTACAGCAGCAGCAGAATCCTTCCGAGGATTCTCGACTTGTCGCGGTCACTCCGCCGCCACCACCGCCTCAGCTTCAACCTCCCTCGCCTCCAAGGCGAAGGAGAACGACAGTGCGAATATCCGCACGAGGGGGAGTGCGCATCAGCACCCCTCCACATTCAGGTGGCAGCCGGACTCGCCTGTCCACGAAGAACCAGAGATGGGAGAATCCTCACACCCCGTCTCTGAAGTAGTCTCTGCGCCAGTCGCGCCACAACCACCATTGGGTTTCGGAGACCCAATTCCCACTTACACTGGTGCGGCAGCATACAATCCTTTCGAGCCGCCGATGCACACGAACTACAACTTTACAGAGGATCCCTATTGGATAGCAGCAAACTCCAACACTCTCCAACCGGGAGGTCACTATGGAGGTCCCTGGACTACGGGACACTCGACCTATGGATACCCATCATATGGGTATCAGCAGTTACAGCCTCCTCAACCTCCGCATTATCAACCATAACCTCCTCAACCTCCGCATTATCAGCAACCACCGCAGACACCGATGATGTCGCCGCCACAATTTCAAGAAATCCTTCATGAGATACATGAGGTGCGACAAGAGGTGCGACATGAAATGCGGGAGGAACGTAGGCATAACCGGGGGATGTTTAAGAAGATGGTGTATTTGATCAAGGGAAAAAGCAAGAAGGATCGCTAAATCCTTTGTTTGTTTATTTATTTTAGTTGTAATCATGTCCCTGCGAGGACATTTATTTCTGTACCCTGCCCCTGCGTGGGTATATTTTCCTTTCTGTTCTGCCCCTGCGTGGGCATGTTTTTCTTTTTGACCCCTGCGTGGGTTTGTTGTTAATTTGGCCCCTGCGTGGGCGTGTTATTTGTGTAAAAGTCCCGTTTAGGGCAAACTCGTACTAATTAAATTTTTATTTGGAATGGTTAATTTAAGTTTTTCATTTTTAAATTATGTGCATAAACATAGTGTATAAATAAATGAAAAATAACATTTATTATTTTGATTTACCATTTTAATAAAATAATAAGAATCTTAAAAGGTAAAACCTAGCTTGAATGTCATATTAAAGACCTGGCCAATATGGTAAAACCTGTTTAAAAAGATTCAGATCTCTGTTAACGTCTGCAAACATGTTAACATTCTTGGCTAGTGTGATCCGCAAAATCACACATGTCACCCTTTTTAATAAATTACCCAAATTTATATTTTTATATATATTTGATTGTGACAAAATGCCTACGGGTTATAATGAATGTCATATAAAACAAAAGGCAGCCGTAGTTTATAGACTCCCTGCCAAGAAAAGGATTGAATTGTCTTATTTATTCAAACTTTAATCCTGTAAGATCTAAATTTGTAATTTAGAAATTTGTCTATGTGACTGGGCCTATTATGCCAATATTATATTTCATTCTAAAAAGATTACTAAAAAAAATCCTGAATGAAATTATTAAATTAACTAAAATGGCTATTAAAACCATGGTTAATAAATCGTCAAGAACGATAATACTGTTTAGGCTTCTAAATAGACCTTGTCCTTATTTTTATGTAGCAATTAAGACTACATGGCTAGGTCAGAAGAGATAAACAGTCGTCCAGAGGAAAACCCTGACAATGCAAAAATATTAGTAACTGGTGCGGAGTTGAAAGCATTAGTGAATGATGCTGTTATTGAAGCACTAAATAGACAGTATAGTGAATCGAGCGGGACCCGAAGTAGAGCCCGATCTGCACCACATTCCAAGCCAAAGACACACTCGGAGGCTCATAACAAACCGCCCTCTAAGAAGGATGAATCTAAGAAAGATGAGCTCAAGAAGGATGAATCTAAGAGAGATGAGCTCAAGAAGGATGATGATCGACACTCATCAAATCAGAACAGTGTTCCTTCAAAAAGGATGGTGTTTGATGCTAAACCACACACCAAGTCCTGTACTTACAAGTACTTTGTTTCTTGCAAACCCCAGGACTTCACCGGGGAGAAAGGAGCAATAGATTGTATGACTTGGTTGGACGAAATGGATACGGTTGTAGACATCAGCGGTTGTGCTGAAAGGGACGTAGTAAAATACGTATCCCAATCGTTCAAGGGAGAAGCACTGGCGTGGTGGAAATCTCTCATACAAGCTGCTGGAAAGATCCCACTCTATAACTTGTCATGGGATCAGTTCGTTGCTCTTATTAAAGAAAATTATTGCCCGCAGCACGAAGTAGAAAGAATCGAATCAGATTTCTTATCTTTGGTGATGAAGAATCTAGATTGTCAGGCTTACCTCACCACTTTCAATACTCTATCTCGGTTGGTTCCGTACTTGGTAACCCCAGAACCGAAAAGGATTGCTCGTTTCATCGGGGGTTTAGCCCCTGAAATTAAAGCAAGTGTTAAGGCATCAAGGCCTGCAACCTTCAGATCAGCAGCTGATCTATCTCTCTCTTACCTTGGACGTAGTCAGGTTGAGATCACTCAGGAATTCAGAAGAGAACAAAAGGAAGCGTGAGGACGATACCTCACGAAGATCAGGTAAGAAACACCGAGGAAATGACGACCACAAGAAAGGGTCGGGGTCTAAGAGAGATGGGCAACAATCGGGGGATAAGCCCAAATGTAAAACTTGTAAGAAGAACCATTTTGGGAGGTGTCGACTTGAGTCGAAATCCCAGTCTCACACGAGACCCTGTGGGATTTGCAAATCTACGGATCATAAGACTTTGGAGTGTAAGAAGCTGAAAGATGCAACATGTTACGGTTGCAATGAGAAAGGGCACATTAAGTCCAATTGTCCAAAGAACGCCAAGAAAGCCGAGGATGGGAAGAAGACCAATGCGAGGGTCTTCAAGATGGACGCTAAGGAAGCTGTTCAGGATGACAACGTGATCACAAGTACTTTTCTCGTAAATGATGTTTTTGCTAGAGTATTGTTTGATTCTGGAGCAGATAAGTCTTTTGTGGATAATAAGTTTTGTGACTTGTTGAAATTGCCTGTAAAACCCTTAAGTGTGAAATATGAGGTGGAATTAGCTGATGGAACCATAGAAACCGCCTCAACTGTGTTAGATGGATGTGTTATCTCCATTAGGAATCACTCTTTTCCTTTGTCCTTACTTCCCTTTAAGCTAGCCGGCTTTGATATAGTTATAGGAATGGATTGGTTATCGCATAACCAAGCCCAGATTGTGTGCAATAGAAAGCAAGTGGTAGTCAAAACCCCGTCTGGGGAGTCACTTACCATTCAAGGGGATACTCAGCATGGATTGCCTGAGCAAGTGTCCATGCTCAAGGCATCCAAGTGTCTGCAGAAGGGTTGTGTCATTTATATGGCACAAGTTACTATTGATGAGCCAAAGCCTAAGATCGAAGACATCCCTATCATTTCGGAATATCCTGAAGTTTTTCCCGAAGAACTACCTGGTTTACCACCAGATAGACAAGTGGAATTCCGAATTGACATCATCCCGGGTGCAGCACCAGTAGCGAGAGCGCCTTATAGGTTAGCACCAACGGAGATGAAGGAATTAAGGACGCAGTTAGATGATCTGTTAGCTAAAGGTTTTATTAGACCTAGTTCGTCTCCTTGGGGAGCGCCGATATTGTTTGTCAAGAAGAAGGATGGATCGATGCGTCTGTGCATCGATTACCGTGAGCTTAATAAAGTCACTATCAAGAATAGGTATCCTTTGCCCAGGATCGACGACCTGTTCGATCAATTGCAAGGGGCAAGCTACTTCTCTAAGATCGACTTGAGGTCAGGCTATCATCAGTTGAAGGTCAAGGATGAAGATGTGCACAAAACTGCATTTAGGACTCGTTATGGACATTACGAGTTCCTAGTGATGCCTTTTGGGCTCACTAATGCACCGGTCGCATTCATGGATCTCATGGATCGCGTCTGTAAGCCTTACTTGGACAAATTCGTCATCGTCTTTATTGACGACATCCTTATTTACTCAAAGAACCAAGCTGACCACGAGAAACACCTTCGTTGTATTCTCAAACTTCTACATCATGAGAAACTCTACGCCAAATTTTCGAAGTGCAAATTTTGGCTTCGAGAAGTCCAATTCCTTGGACATGTGGTAAGTGAGCGTGGAATCCAAATGGATCCCGCTAAGGTAGAAGCAGTTATGAATTGGCAAGAGCCAAAGACGCCTACTGAGATACGTTGCTTCCTGGGTTTAGCAGGATATTATAGGCGCTTTATCGAAAATTTCTCAAGGATTGCTGCGCCCCTAACTTCGTTACCACGTAAGAAGGTTAAGTTTGATTGGGGCCCTAAGCAGCAGGAATCCTTTGACATTCAGAAGAAAAAGTTGAGCAATGCACCAGTGTTAACATTGCCCGATGGTATAGAAGAATTCGTGGTATATTGTGATGCATCCCACACTGGTATGGGCTGTGTACTCATGCAGAAAGGCAAGGTTATTGCCTACGCTTCACGACAGCTAAAGGTGCACGAGAAGAATTACACCACCCATGACTTAGAGCTGGGTGCCGTTGTTTTTGCATTAAAACTTTGGAGACACTACTTGTATGGTACCAAATGTGTGATCTATTCAGATCACAAGAGTCTTCAACACTTGTTCAATCAGAAGGACTTGAACATGAGGCAGCGACGCTGGATGGAAACTCTAAATGATTATGACTGTGAGATAAAATACCATCCAGGCAAGGCAAATGTAGTTGCTGACGCCTTAAGCAGAAAAGAAAGAGTGAAGCCGATAAGAATCAATGCCAAGCGCATTGAAATAAGGAATAGTCTGAACGAAAGGGTGTTAGCTGCACAGAAGGAAGCTATGTTGGAAGCTAACTATCCTGAAGAAAAGCTAGGAGTAACTGAGGAGCAGTTATCCTATGACAAAGACGGAATGCTAAGATTGAATGGGCGAATATGGGTTCCAGTTTATGGAGGACTTCGAGATGTTATTCTCCAGGAAGCCCACAGTTCCAAATATTCCGTTCATCCTGGAGCTGATAAGATGTACCAGGATCTAAAGGCCAACTACTGGTGGATTGGTTTGAAAAAGTCTGTAGCTGCTTATGTAGCTAAGTGTTTGACTTGTGCGTAAGTCAAAGCTGAACACCAGAAGCCGTCAGGTTTGTTACAACAGCCTGAAATCCCCACATGGAAGTGGGAGATGGTGACGATGGATTTCATCACCATGTTGCCAAAAACGAGGAAGGGAAATGATACTATATGGGTCATAGCGGATAGACTGACGAAGTCAGCACATTTCCTACCCATTAAGGAAACTTACAGCTCAGGCATGTTAGCTCAATTATATGTAGATAAGATCGTAGCTCTACATGGTGTACCATTGTCAATTATCTCCGATAGAGATACAAGATACACCTCTCATTTTTGGAAAAGTTTCCAACAGTCTTTGGGCATGCGCTTGAATTTTAGTACGGCTTACCACCCACAGACAGACGGACAGAGTGAGCGTACCATCCAAACATTGGAAGACATGCTTCGTGCATGTGTGATTGATTTAGGTGGCAGTTGGGATAAGCATCTGCCATTAGTCGAGTTCTCCTATAACAATAGCTACCATGCTAGTATTAAGGCTGCGCCTTTTGAGGCATTATATGGTAGAAAATGCAGAACACCTATTTGTTGGGCGGAAGTAGGAGAAGTTCAATTATCCGGACCAGATTTGGTCTTTGAGACGACGGACAAGATTGTCCAGATTCACGATCGTTTGAAAGCTGCCAGGGATAGGCAGAAAAGCTATGCGGATCCAAAGCGCAAATCGTTTCACTTCGAAGTAGGTGACAAGGTATTGCTTAAAGTATCACCCTAGAAAGGGGTAATGCGATTTGGTAAGAAAGGCAAGCTAAGCCCGAGATACATAGGACCTTTCGAGGTTATCGAACGTGTCGGGTCAGTTGCTTATAAGTTAAACTTTCCTGAAGAGCTTAGTGCTATCCATAATGTGTTCCACATCTGTAATTTGAAGAAGTGCTTCGCTGACGAATCGCTAGTCATACCGCATACGGATGTACATATAGATGAAGGCTTGAAATTTGTGGAAAAGCCATTGTCGATTGAGGATCGAAAGGTAAAGAAGCTTCGAAGGAAGCATGTGCCTATTGTGAAGGTCAAATGGGATGCCCGTAGAGGTCCCGAATACACATGGGAGGTAGAATCCACGATGAAGGAAAAATACCCTCAATTGTTTCAGTAAATCTCGAGGTCAAGATTTCTTTTAAGGGGGTGAGGATGTAACACCTCGAAAATTTACGTCCAATAATGTATTGACACGTGTCATAGGCTTTGAATATGTGAAAAAGCACTTTAGAGGGACTAAAGTTGACAAACAGTGAAACTATGTGAATATAAAGGTCCAAAGTGTCAACAATGGATAAATAGGCCCTACAATACCCTACATGGTGTTTATAATCTTAAACGGATAAATCGTGGATCATACGAAGCGGAAAATGATAGAAAGTGAGGAATTTCAAACTACAGGGGCTGAATGTGTCAACATGTTGAAAGTATACCTCTGAGTGACCTTTTGGCAAACCTGAAGCTTTCTAATGATAAAATATACTCACTAGAATATGTGATAAAAATTTCATCAAGTTTCGTTATCGTATGAGAAAGTTATGATCAAAACCGTGCACGAAGGGTTAAATGCGTTAACGTTAAAATTCGTGACTTTTCGGGTAAGCACAAAGTTAACCAAGGACTTTACCATGTTTGTAAATGTCCCAAGGTCCTTAAAAATCAGGTTTTAGGGTCTAATGTGCAAGAAAAGTAGCCAAAACCACGTTACAAAGGACAAGGACTGAATTGTAAATATTGAAAACTTGTTAGGCTGGTCACCAGCTGGTACGCGGCCCGCGAAGGGTCTCTCGCGGCCCGCCTACAAGTCGCCAGTGAACAAAACTCGTAGATGTCAGTTCTTTCAGGTCTGTTTCGATTGTTTCCAGCTGTTACTTGATACCTGGGGCTCTCCAATGGATTTTCATGCGTGTAGGGGCACTTGGACTCATCTTACAACATCAGTAGACCCTTGTGGCAGCTCATAATGAGATCAAACTTGTTATAAAAGATCATTGAAGTTGTAACACATGAACACTTGCATTTATAAAAATTCACAAGACCACGTTAGGAGCTTCTCTGATCAACCTCAGGCTTTCTAGTGATCTCTAAGCTTAATTAGGACTCCTGTAAGTATTCCTAACCCTTTCAAATTCGTTCTAGCTTAGTTAATTAACCAAAAGTCAAACCGTCGTAATTTAAGTTTGACTTTGAGATTAAACAATTTTTTCTCAGTAATTTCTCGAATTGAAAGTACCTACAAGTTGGTATTTATGTGGGTAACAAACCCTTAAAAGGGTATTTTCATATTCCCACTCTATGTATGATTATTGTCGAGTCAAAGCTTATCTTAAAAAGTCAACAGAATGATTATTTGCAAATTTAAGCATGATTAGCAATGTAGGGTACATGCAACCTATTTGATCATTAAAATAACTTGGTAATTAATGTAAGAACATGTCTCAACATGTTCATCTCGACAATTTTCAGTTTAAACCCGGATCGGAACCGAAAGTCGCATAAATTGACTTTTGCTTTGACTATCAGTTCTGATCCGTTTATGCATGTTTGAGATCTGCCTTAGAGCTTATTTTGGACCAAGTTTCATATAAGTATAACTCTCTGAGATTTTACAACTTGGTTCAATACTTATCCGATTCATATGCATGTTTCCGATTTATGCTTAAATGTGGACTATTATGCCCTTTTGACTATAAAACGTGATTTTTGAAAAAGGGAAAGAGTAGGAACATTTGTTACTGATTTATAAACTTGCACCTAAAATTTGATATCAGTTTGAGGTCTAGATTAAGAGTTATGCTCATTAGCGTAATTTGAAAGCTTTATGTTACTTAAACGGCGTAATTAGCATATAACTCATTTAAACCCACTTTTTGATATCAAACTTTTTACCCACTGATGTAATATAATATTTTGGGATTTTTGAAGATTTTTATTTAATTTTTGGCTGAGCATAACATAGGTCTCTAAGTTTAATTCGGTAAATACCGAATTTGCCCTTTTAAGCCATAAAATGAGTTTTACAAATCCTTTTGACCCCAAACCTTTTTCTACTGATTTTATTTGTTAAATAAAATATTTTGAGCCTTCTGGAATTATAAAAATATCAGCTTTCCTTTAAAAACCCGGAAATGGCTCTAAATCGCCTTTTTAAGCGTTTTTATCGCATAGTATGCACTATAACCATATTAAACATATAAGGTTGATACCTACTGATGTTTTTAGTATATTTTGAAATAATAACAGTAAGTAAAAGTTTTTGAACTCAGGTTTCCAGTTTTGACCTTTTTAGCCCTTGTGAAATTACCAAAATACCCCTAAGGTGCATAGTTTGGTTTTAAATGATAAGTTTCACATATAGATCATACCCTACTGTTATAACATGTTAAATTAAGTATATTTACTGTATAAACCAGACCTGTAATTCAGATTTCAAATTAAACTCTTTTATAATCTCTTAAATGACCAAAATGCCCTTATGAGGCATAAGTTGAGTTTAAATTCTTTTGGGGCATAATAGAAAATATCTTACTGATATTCTAACATATTTTAGCCATATTATCTCAGGGAACTTGCATATGACTCTTACGGTTACCCGTAACGCTCTTTTCGTGTTCGGTTCGGTTTATGTAACTAGTTTGCATAAATTGACTAAAACGGGTCAAACATTATCATTTCTGTCTCAAAATCCAGAATGTATTTAGTATACCCATATTATACAAGTATTCAAACTTGTCGGGTCTAAATCACATTCTATCCGGTCTTCGCTTAATCGTGCGTTTGAACCGTATCGTCCTTAAAACTAGCCGGTCTAAGCTTAAGCTTAAATAAAGACCCGTTAGAAATCTAATAGGTTAATATAAACCTTCGTTCCAGATTTGGAGCACTAGTAAAAGCTACTTGCAATTTGCTTATTGTGATTGATACTTACCAAGGTAAATACTTTTAACTTATTTTCCCTATACGGGCTTGGGGTACGGTATATAATATACCGCTTGGTCCGGCATTGAATTCTTAATCGAATAGAGGTTAATTTATTGATATGTTATGTTTTGAATGTGTTTTGTTTGCTTAAATCCTTTGGGGGGTTAATGACCATGTCCCGGATATCCTTTGCATCATCTTACGAGATGGCCACGACCTGAGCACGGGGTGTAGGCGTACACCTGTCAGTGTATAACTCAATTTTTGTGGTGTGTCTATTAATCTTTAACCCGGTCTACGGATCGGGCTACTGAACGCATAAGTAACATGTAAATCCCTTACAAGATTATATTGCATAATTATCCCAAGTTATAAAATGTTTTGTGCCACGTGCATTCAAATCAATTTTCAACCCTTTTCAAAATGAGTCAGTTAAATTGTATTTACCAGTGTAAACTGACGTATTTTTCCCAAAAGGTTAAGTGCAGGTACTACTCGTACTAGGCTGGCTGTCTTCTAGAGCGTCCACAATAAGTCTCGCAAGCTTGGATGACAATAAACTGTTGAACAATATCTTATTTTATTTTGATCCGCCTGTGGATCCGTTTCAACTATTAGTGATATTTAATATTACACTTTATTAAAGTTGAAATGAATCTATCTTTGCTTCCGCTGTGCATTTATATATTGTGTTGTTTGTCTATGATGATACCAACTACGTCACGATACTCCCCACCGGGCCCACCAGTGACACGTGGAAAATAGGGGTGCGACACTACACTTTGTAGGAAAAAGACACTTTGTAGAGCAACATCACCCTATGATGAAAATAAAAGAAAGATAAAACTTTAAATAACAAGAAATATAAGACTTACTTTGATGGATATATGCACAACGGATGATGACGGATGAGAGTATGCACA
The DNA here is from genome assembly GCA_030545235.1 of Helianthus tuberosus. NCBI lineage: Eukaryota > Viridiplantae > Streptophyta > Magnoliopsida > Asterales > Asteraceae > Helianthus > Helianthus tuberosus. Next base: position 19,044,400 of record CM060420.1, on the reverse strand, counting down.
GCGGAGTAGAAGGTTGCAGAAGAGGGTTTTTTTTTATGTGTGTGTTGGAATATAATATGAAGAACTGGAGAAAATTTGTGATGTTAAGGGAGTAGATCTAAAGAGATGTGGAGAGAGTTTTAGTGTGCCATTGAAGTAGTAATCTTATTACTTGTAATGGTTCTTCGTATCTTACAATGATTTACAATGCCTCTATATATAGGTAAAAATAAAGCAGCGAAGTCATATTCCTAGTCTAATCAAAGAAAATAAACGATTTACAAATTTCAAAAGTCTATTACAAAATTCAAAAGCCTATTATCTAGCCTAGAAGAAAAAGAACGATAAAATCAAAAGTTGCATTGTTATCTTTCAAAGACTTTGGTGGCCAAATAATTGAGCCATGTTTTTTGTCTTTTGTCGTATGTCGTCATTTCTCGCGTCATCTTCTAGAAGTCTCTGTGTGTGCTGTCTATTGACTGTGGACTTGAACAGTCTTTATGTTCACAATCTTCGTCTTCTAGGTTTATGATATGTTGTAACTGTAGCGTGTCTCCTTCCCCTGCAAAAGGTAGAAGCATTCTCCAATTTGTTTTTGTATAGACTTGTATGTAGTGTCCTTCGCCTATTAATTGATAGTTTCTCCATGGAAAATAGTTAGGAATTTCTAGAGTTTCCTGATGTTTTTTAATAAACTGTGTAAAGCTGTCTGGGATCTTTTCAGTTGTATGATACCAAGGTAAAGTTGTGAACTCTATGTTGGTTTTTGTCATTGCTGTTTGTAGATAATTGCTTGTATTTTTGTGTTTATTGTGTTCAATGAATATTCTCTTTCAAGCTGGTATGTATGTGTATGAATCTGTGTAAGGAAATGAGGAAAATATTTTGCAACCAATAATCGAGGTTGTCGATCTTGTTGCAATATTTCCTGCTACTAGAATAATTTTTTCTCCAAGTTGGTTGAGGAGATCTTCTGTTCTTCTGTTTAACTTGATTTCCAAATAATCAATCATACCATGATGATAGAATTGAATTATTTGTTCATCTGTCAATTTTGTAGGATGGTGTACTTGAAGCAACAGAAGACCAATTCAATCTCCTGCTTCATTTGTTCTTTCCACCACTGTGAATCCTTGTTGTTCACTGTCAAATCTAAATGCCATGTCTACCAACTGTTGTTGCAAATTGTATATAGTTAGAGGAAATTCTGCACATACTTTTTGTGAAACAAGATTCTCAAATTCTGGGAACCTTTCTGTAACTAGTTTTAAACATTGCCACCAGGTGTGTCTAAAATCCTTGTTCTAAAGGATTTAAAAGTTCTGTGTATAACTGTTTTGTCTTCTTTTTTCTCGAGCCTCTGTAATAACTGTGTATTTTTTGCTTCGAGCATCGCTACTTTTTGTTTTAACAGATTATTCTCAATTTTTATTTGTATGCCCTGTGTATCTTTCGCCTTGTCTTCAAGCTGTGTTTTTAATGATAAAATAAGTTCTTGCTGAGCCTTTATATACTGTTCAGGATCTATTTTGGCTATGTCAGAAAAACTTTTAACCTCTTCAGGTTCTATGTAAAAATTTTGTATACCAAAACTATCTCTTGCTACTTGAAGAGCTTCAGCAAAACTTGTATAACCTTTCCAAAATGATCCCCCCTTGACAATCTATGTGTTTTACTACTGTTTCCCATTTATTAAAAATACAAATCTTTGTACCTCTAAATATAACATAATGAGTGTAACTGGGTTTTGTTTTAAACTGTCTTTCAGGTGATTTTGAACTTTGTTCCTGAAAGTAAATGCTTAAAGCATTTAAAACCTGTACTTTAAATGTTGAAGCTTGTGGCATGGTTTGAATATGCCATAAGTTATCTAATAAACATTGTTGTTTATCTGTAAGTTTCATTCCCATAATAGGACGAAACTTTTTATCAACTTCATTGCATATCTGTAAGGCATATGTTCCAAATTCAATCACCAGCTTTGGTGAAAACTTGGTGTGCAAAGGTCGTTTGCCAGCTACCTTTGGTTGATGCTGTTAATAAAACGGTCCCATCATTATCTGTGGTAATGAGGTGTGAGGAGAACTGTATATTCTTTCTGTTGAATGTAGATATGACTGTTGAATTTGTTCTTCATCCGAAGAAGAATTCCCCTGCTTTGGATGTATAAGCTTTAATTTTTCCTTATCTTGTTTCCTGTCCATCTAAAACAAACCATTTGTTTATATTTCGAGATAACATATCAGCTATCCCATTATTTTTTCCTTTAATGTGTTCAAAGTTTATAAAATATCCATTTCCTTGTATAATATTTTGTAAATTAACCCATCTGGTTCTATTTACTTTTTTACTTTGGTCATTTTTTACAAATTTAACTATTGCTTCGCAATCAGTTCTTACTTTAAATTCTTTATTAAGAAAGATTTTAAAATTTTCTAATGCATGTATTAGTGCCTGTATCTCAAAATCAATTGTAGTCCAATTTGTTTTATTTTGAAAATTACCACTTGCATAAGCGCAAATTTTCTCTTCTTCCTTGAGATTGTATTTGTTTGGTTTACATAGAAGGACTGCTCCCCATCCTTCTTTGCATCCATCCGTTTCAATAATTATATAATCTGTAACTAATGGTAACTCTAATGGTTTAATGTTTTTGACTGCTTTTTTTATTTCTTTAACTAGTTTAATATCTTCTTGATTAAAAAACCTTTGACCATTCTTAGTGGTTTTACCATATAAGGGTCCAACTAATTTTGACAAGTTTGGAATAAATTTTCTAGCGTAGTTTATCAGACCCAAAAAGGCTTGTATCTGTTTTAAGTTTTCAAATTTTTCTGGAAAATTTAGAATTTTTGTAGAAATATGTGGTTGTAATTCTATTTTTCCATTTCCAATTTCTAATCCTAAAAAAGAAAATTTTCTTTTAAAAAGTTCCATTTTTCTTTTTGAAATAACTATACCATTTTTCTTTATTTCTTTGAAAACCTGTTGTAGATGTTTCTCATGTTCCTACACTGTATTACTTGCAACTAAAATGTCATCAATGTATACTAAGAAAAAAAATCAAATTTTAAAAATATACTGTCCATAAATCTTTGAAAAATTGAAGGTGCATTTTTTAGTCCAAAACTAAGGACATTCCATTCATATTGCCCTTCTGAACATGTAAAGGTTGTCCATGGTTTAAAACTTTCTTCTAACTTTAGCTGGTTATATTCTGATTTTAAATCAAATTTTGAAAATACTTTTTTATTTTGTATAAGATTTAGCAAACTATCTTTGTTAGGAATATTATACCCATCATCTATTGTATTATCATTTAATCTTTTATAATTATAAACTATCCTGGCCTTTCCTATTTTTATCTCACTGTGATTTCTTACTAAAAAAACTGTAGATCTATGAGGACTTTCTGATTTTCTAATTAATCATTGATTTACCATTTCAGGGATTTGTTTTTTAAACTCTTCTTTATCTAATGGGCTGTATTCTATATTAGCTGTTCTGATTATTATGTCAGGATTTTTTAATTTGAATTTACAAATATAACTTACCTTTGATTTTGTTATATCTTCTCCAATATATCCTATTTTTTCTAAATGTAGTATCATAGGATGATTCACAATTTTTGTAATATCCTGCCCCTTTTCTATTTCATGACTTAAAAAATCTATTAAAAGTTTTAATGACTCATTTTCTATAAACTTTTTTCTGTTCTGTGTTTTTAAGAAATCTAAATTCCCTTTATCCCCTCTTTTTTGAACAATTTGTGTTGTATTCATATATCTAAGGGTTGGTATTGTATATAATTGTTTACTTAGTGTTATAAAATTTCTTGTGATTGTTACTGCACCATTTAATCCTAATATGAAATTTAATCCTATTACAAAATCTTTTGATTTTATATTTGGTGGATTAATATTTATTTGTGGCATATCATATTTTATACTGTAATTGTTTGCAAAGTCTAAGAACTGTATTCCTATTGGTTCTAAGCAATGTGTAATATGTATTAGTCTGTCTTCTATTGTTCTTGTACTTAATTCATACGATATTTTTTTTTATGATATTCTATAGGTGCCAAATTGTATGAGATTAAGCTTTTTGTAGCTCCTGTATCAACTAATGCTGTTAAATCTAGGTATTTATTATTATCTAACCATAAACGACATTGTATATTTATCATGTTTGTTGATCCTTGTGTTTGTATGTAAGTTTGATCATCTGGTTTTTGTAGGGCCATTTTACTTATTTCTTCTATTTTAATTAATCTCTCAAGTTCTTATACTTTGTTTTCTAAGTTTTTTTATTTTTAAACTATATAACTCCATTGTTAATTCTAATTTGTCTATTTTTTCATTCTCATTATTTTTGAAAATTGTTTTAACTTTAGATGTTATAGCTATATCTTTATCATAAATCTCCTTAAGACATTTAAAACAGATTTCTGTAAAACATTTATTGCATTGTGACCTTTTCTCTATACTAGGGTAATATCCACAATTGTAACATCTTATGTGATTATTTCCTTTATTTTGTCTCCAATCATGTTCACAATTTTCTTCTGTATTCATATATGTATATGTTACTTTTGCTGTTGGATTTTCTTCTTCACTGTAAATACTACATATTGATTCGTTATCAGATTCATCATCTGTTCCTAGAGCTTCTATTTCATAGTCTTGTAATTGCTCTATTAAATTAGCTCTTTCATATTTTTTCTTTTATTTGGACATTTATTAGCTAAGTGTGTTGTTTCTCCACAAGTATAACATCTGCATTTTCGTGTTTGTGATTTTTTAACATATTTATTTGTATTATAATTTTTTCTATAATTTCTATTATATGTTGTGCTTTTTCGTATCTTTTTCTTTTTATCATAAACTCCATATGCTTGTGGTGTATAAATTGTTGTTTTACAGAATGCATAAGCATTTCTTTTTAATTGTTCTTGTAATGCTACTTCTTTGCATTTTTCTTCTAGTATACCGAATGTATAAGTTATTCTTGGTCCTATTCCTAGATTTTGTTGTGTACCATAATTTGTTTTCCATGCTTCATGTATAGATTTTCCTAAATCACCTAGTAGTTTTATAAAGTATTTATCACACAGATTATCATCCATTGCTTTTCCTGTTTGTGATAATAATCTTGTAAAATCTAGTGTGAATTCATTTATATATTTCATATCTGCTATACTTAATTGTTCTAAATTTCTGATAGCTGTATCCTGTATTAGAGAGTTATTTTTTGCTGGATCAACCCCTAATATAAGTGTTCTAATTTGTGATGTAAAATTATAGGGATTATCTCCTAATGCTTTAAGATTATTTATTTCTTCTAGATTTTGTGTTTTCTTACTTTGCAATATTCCTAATGCTATGGGTCCTAATGTAGTTTCTAAATATGAAAACATATCCATGCTATCTTTTTTATTTGTTTCCCATAATCTTACAACATTTTGTTCCCATGTTAAAACTTCATCTATCCATAACTGGGGTTTTTGTTGTTCTAACAATAACATATTTCCACTGTATATTTGTCCTATAGGCAGTCTTCTTCCTTTTCCTATAGAATTAGACTCTTGTTGATAATTAATTGTTGGTTGTGTCCATGGTTCTCTGCCATGACTTTCGTGTGTACCACTATATTCTCCTCCCCATTCTATTTTTGGTCTTTTTAAGGGATTAAACATTTGTGTATCCATAAAATTTTGTTCTTGTTTGTAAAAATCTGATAGCATTACTTTTCCGTTAATAATATCTTCTACTAATGGTAAATTATAATATTCTTGTAATTTTTTATAACTTTCTTCATAGTTCATCCCTAAGTCTGTTATACATTCTATAATCATGTCATCTACCTCTTCTTGTATATTTATTTCTGTAAATTTTCGATCTATAATTTGTTCTATGGTTTTATTTGTTTCTTCTACTTTAAAACAATCTATTGATTCTTCTTCATAGTCTAATAGTGTATAATCCATTGTTTCTTCTTGTTCAAATTTTAAGAAATTTATATCTATTTCATCATCTTCATTATCTGTATCATATGTAGAAAGTGTTTCTTCTTTATTTTCTTCCTCGATATTCATAAAATGATATTCTTCATCATGATTTTTCTCTGTTTATTTTTCTTTAAAATCAGTATACCTTAACTTTTGTTTTCCATCAATTTCTTCATATATATAACTTTTCTTAGGTATTAAAACTATATTTTATTCTTTTTCTTGTAAATCTTCTAAATCCCATTCTAATCCTGTTAATTGTTCTGGATCTATTTTTATCGGTTCTATCATTTGTATAGATTTTGATGCAATTATTTTTACTATTCCTTCTATGTTTACTTTGTATTTCATTCCTGAGCTATTACTAGCTTTTCCTAGTACTCCTATACTTACTACTAGGTTATTTCCTTCATATTCTTCGTAACCTTTTGTTTGTAGGGCTATTTTAATATTTTGTAAATCTTTAACATCTTTTAAAATATCTGGTGTACAATAGAATATTGCTATATTTTGACTTAAATTTACCTCCATACCTGAGATTATAGCTTTTTTCATATCGGATTTCCAACTTTTATCAAGTATTAGAGCTAATAGTTTTGTTTCTAAATTTTTTCTTCCTAGAGCTTTAACTTCTATTACTATTAATCCTGTGTGTACAAAGTTTTTGTTTTGTTTTTTTAATTTTTTCAATAGTTTCTGGTGACAAAAGATCTAGGGTTACTGTATTATCTACTACCCTCAAACTTTCTTCTCTACTACTTCTTATAAGAGTTGTGTTTATGTTTAATCTTCCTGTTTGATATAATATTCGTGGATTTAATATGTCTAATTGATGTTGGTTATATAATTCCAAGTTTTTGTCTAAATCTATTTATTCTTCTAGTTGTATTATTTGTCTATTACTATTAGATCCTGATCATCTTCAAATTATTCTATTTAAAAAGCTGTCTGATGTTATATTATCATTTATATTTCTTGTAGAATTTCTAGCTTCTTGTATAGTTCTACTTCTTCCTAAAAAATTATTGTTATTATTCATTTTCTTGGCTGCCAGTGTGTATATAGGGTATGTTTTTTTCTCTGTTTTTAGTTTTTGTAAAGCTTCTGTGATTTTTTCAACTTCCAGAGGTGTATTATTTTCAGTACTATTTTTATTTTTTCCTATTTCGTTAATTAATATATTAGACTGATTTTTTATATAATCTAGGTTTTGTGATAATTTTTTAATTTTTGCTGTTAGATTTTCTAATGTTTGTTTATTATTTATAACCTCTTGTTGTAAACTAATACTCAGATTTATAAATAAATCTACTAAAGTGTTTAACTGTGAGTTATTTGTATGTAAAGTATGTTCACAAAGGTCTTTAATATTACAAACTACAGTAAAATTATCTGTTATAAAAGATTTTCGGTGAGCTTTTTCAGAAAGTTCTAAATTTAAAAATTCTAAACGCTTGATTGTTTGAGAAGTACCAATGATTAATGAATTCCAACTCTCTCTAGCTTTTATCCCTTATTCCAAATTTCTCTTATACATTTTCTTATATTCCAACTTTTTAAAGAACAATAATAATATACAAACTAATCGATTAAACGATTTTTTCTATATATTCTTTATTTTAAATTAGCTCGTTGGTATAGATAATACTTTAAACGATATTCATTTATATAATCTAACCAATCTTCTGATTGTAAAGAAAGAATTATCCTATCATATCTTTTTAATCTATTTAAAAGTTGTTTAATATAAAAAGTAGTCATACTATTTAACCCTTTCGTTTATGATGTTATCAAAGCAACTATCTTTCCCACAATCTTTACCTAAGAGAGTATTCATATATATATATATATATTTTAAAAATTGACATTTATTTGAAAAGTTACAAAATAGTGTTTTGTAACTATGCTAGTAGTTACAAGTTTACAACCAGCACATATAAAAGCAACATATGAATTTGTATAATCCGTATATACGTATATAATTATAACCAGCACATACGTACACAATTATAACCAGCACATAATTTATATAAGAAACACATGAGTTTGTTTAACCAGCTCATATGTATATAATTATAACTAGCACATATACAAGCAACACATGAATTTGTATAATTAACATATGAATTTGAAATGACTTCCATGAATTTAGAAATTTTTAGAAGCCAACTCAAAACTAAAATACATAAATGCCCTTAACATATGAATTAGAACGATGACATGTGACAGGTTATGAGTAGTTTCTACTGTTTTACCCAAAATGAAGTTTGTATATGATCCTACCACATGTAAATATACGAATTTATAAAATATATAAAAAGAATTAACATTTATTTGAAAATTACAAAATAGTGTTTTAGAACTACACTAATAATTACAAGTTTACAACCACCATATCTAAAAGCCACACATGGATTTTTAAAATCAATACATAAATATTTAATTATAACCAGCACACACGTACATGATTATAAACAACACATAATTGTGATACTTGTGCTCCGTAAACACCACACGATGTAGGAAAATATCGTTTATCAAAGAAACAATGTGTTTTTGGTTTCAATGTTTGCTTTTTATGTTTTACAATTTCACAATTTAATTTTAAGTTCAATTACAAGCTTTAAATCGCTTTTTGGAAAGTTATACGCAAACTTGTGCGTAAACGTAATCAGTTTAATGCGACAAACACTCCGGAACAGTTACATAGGCTTAACATACCTTAAATAACTTTTATATAACTTACAAATAAGTTTTGAAGGCTTTGGTGTGTCAAAAACAAGTTTATTCGATCACAGGGACTATTTGCGTCAAACTGCAAAAGTCTGCCGATTCGCATAATAACGAACATTCTGGAACTTGATCATAAGCTAAAAATACCCTAAATATCTTTCACATATCTTATAAATAGGCTTTGAGGGGTTCGTTATGCGAAAATATGCTTATTTGATCAATAGGGACTAAAAGCGTCAAAAAGTGCATAAGTTCGCATTTACGCGCATAACTTACGTAATGAACATATCCGGACATCCAAAAATTTTTGTAATCATTAAGATATTTTATTTAATGATTGGAATGCAAAAATACCACTCGTCGTGTAATTTGGATCATTTTCGCGTCCGTTCGAGTTTTCGTCGTTAATAACCTAATAACGCAACCGTACGACCAAACAAACCGACATCCGAGATGTTTTCAAGCATATTTCATGTTCCCTATGCTTTAACTTCATTTTAGAGCATTGAAATGGGGTTAACGGGGCTTAAAAACATCAAAATCCAAGTTTTGGGCTTGCAGGGGCCAAAACTTACAATCTGTCAAACTTACATCGCGTGACGCGAAGAACTGAGCATCAGGCTATGCGGGGTGCGACAGACTACTAGACCAGAAACATTGAATCTGGCTTCAGCAGCTGTTTTCTTGCATTTCTAACATGGTTTTGGGATACCATTTGATTGTTTTTGAGTTCCCATTGTATTAGAAACAATGTGCCACAAGTGTATGGTTGAGATCATGCTTTGATTTGCTCAAAAACACTTGTAATCATCCTAAGAGCTCAACACTTTCTATAAATACCCACCATGTTCAACCTTCATTCCTTACACAATGATCTAAATCTGCTCTAAGTTGAAGCTAAGGCTTCATACCTGAGTATTTTAGTTCAATTCTTCCTAGCTTGTACCCTTTGTAAGCTTCTTTCATGCTTATTTATGCTTTTCAAGCGTGAAAGTCAAACAGTGTTTAACTTTCTGCTTTGACCATGAATAGGTCAACCCAAAGTTCGTTTGAACTTTGCAACGTGAGCGTAATCACGATGGTTATGGTCCCTTGTGACTATACCTACTGATTACGACATTTATTAGTCGAAGTAACGAGTCAAAGTTTCGGTCAAAATATGTGTTTATGCGTATTTTGCAAGGAAACTATTTTTGGGTATCAAAACACTTTGTTTTGATATCAAACCTGTTTTCTAACTTAGTTAAACATGTAACACCCTTGTTAAAAGAACTGAATTTAATAATAATTTACATAATTTTTTTTTAAAAACTTTGAGTTTACAAAAGATTTCCATGATTAGAAACCAAACATATTCATGATAAGTACAAAACAAAGTTTAAAGTAACTTCTACTAGTCAACTACCGACTAGTTTAAACGTTCAAAACATAGTTAACAATTCATTTACATCAAACTCATTGTCTAGACAAAGTTAAGTTAACGCGGAAGCTTCAAAATACGTGTTCGGTTCTTGGTAGCAAGCTTGATTATCATCCGGATAGTCCCCATCATTACCTAGAGTCAAAACCATTAAAAATATTAGTTTTGACATTGAAATAGAGTGTACAAACAAGTTCCAGCTTCAATTTATAAAAAAAAATATGAAATTTCTAACTTTGGTCCTCCCGCGTGTCGTGGCAGGAGACATTACATCCGTCGCGACTCGCGACGGCTTCCGCGTGTCGCGGGGGTTCCCAGGTGTTCTTCCGGTGGCGCGGGGGAACACTATTTCCAGCAGGTGCAGGTTTAAATCCTGCATTTCTGCCCAGTTCCGAAAATTCACAAAATTCAAACTTTAAACTATCTTCCGTTTTAACCGATTCTTTTTCCTATGAGTCCGTAATAAAATTTCGGATCCAACCATGTAAATTTTACATTGCGGAAACTGAGATACCGACAATCGGTTCACAATTTCCTTATTTCTATTATCCAACCCATTAGTGTAAGTGCATAACAACTCTTTTCAATTCTTAAGACCTTTTAGACATAATTACCCAATGTCCCGGGCTTGTAAATTTGGTGCATTCGCACCATTCTATGGCTTTGCGTTCCCTTGGAACTAAACACTTGTTTCTTTGGAATTCAAGCATTCCGTTTCAAGCGACACTTTCATTGAACTTCTATTGTTTGACCCGATTTTCCAGATTCTTAGACTTAAATTAATATGACCAATTCCATGGTGTGGTATAATCCACCACTTAACGAAATATGAGACTTTCAAGTCTCTACTCTCATGATTCTTTTAAAAAAACATCATTTCGACCCGTTTGGCTATTTAGTGAAAACCATCACTTTATTGACAAGCCAAACTAAATTCTAAGTCTTTATTTTGACCCGTTTGATGGTCGAGTGTACTTTGCCACTTTAACGACGCATCAAACGCATCTATTGCACTACAACATCATTTACACTCCAAACCAAAACATTTACGCATAATTTAACGGGACTAAAGCCACGTACCTTTAAAGCACACCTTTTCCGCGTGTATCACCTCCAGCGTGTCCACTTGACGTTCCGGATTCCTTGCCTAAAGAGTTCAATTCATAACAAGATTAGAACTCTTTCATAAGCTTTAACGCATTATTTCTTAACATGTTCAAATCTGCGTTTTACCCAACCTTTAACCTTTTAACCCTCATTTAGGCGTTTTATCAAACACCTAGTGGGTCAGATTTCTACATGATCTAAACCAAGTTCATGACTTGAGTTTATCACCCTAATTAACTTCAATTAGACTTCATGTCCATATTTTAACATCAATAACTTAGAGATTTCCTCATAATTTCAGTTTACACTAGAATAAGAGTTTTAATCCTATTGTTTAGCAAGTTCTACTAACATATTAGTCACCCACTATGGTGATTTTGATCCTTACAATTATCATGCAAGAATTTATCAAGAAATCATCTAGGGTTTGTCCCTAAACCTTATATCACTTCCAATTTCATGTTTACAACACATAATTAAGCTCAACACTCGATTTCAATCACATGCATGAATTTGGGTTGAATCAAAATGACCTAATTCGACATACCTTATGATCCCCTTGACGAGGTGATCACGATTCTATGTTCAGATTTCGATTTCAACTTGATTTTGGCCTTCAATTTGATAGTTTAGCAGAAGTTAGGGTTTTGGGAGTGTGGGTGTCGCCCTCTCCTGTTCTTGATCGACCAGACCTCTCATTTGAGGTGTTTGGTTTTGTTTTTAATTAAACTAATAATAATAGTTTCAAGTTTAACAACATTGGCCCCTCCACTTTTGTTTAACATTTAGTTTTGGTTATTCTAACCTTATTTCAAGTTATTTCTAGACTTGTAGTTAACTAGGTTATAATTTTCCTAGTTAATTAATTCTTGTTTATTTAAACTTTATAATCCTAATATAAAGTTTTATATTTACGGGATGTTACAAGTCCACCCCCCTTAAAAAGGGTTTCGTCCCCGAAACCGTATTACGTACCAAATAATATAGGGTAGAGCCGTTGCATTTCTTCTTCGGATTCCGAGGTGGTATCCGCACCCTTCCTGTGTTCCCATTTAACCTTCACTTGGTTAATTACTTTGTTCCTCAAACTCTTCTCTTTACGATCTAAAATTGCAATTGGCTTTACTGCATAGTTGAGGCTGTTATCCACCTCGATATCATCGTAGTGGATACGAGCGGTTTCATCTGCTAAGCATTTTCGGAGATGTGACACGTGGAATGTGCTATGAATTCCACTCAGCTCCTCGGGTAGTTCAAGACGATATGCTACCTTACCAACCCGTTCAGTGATTCTGAATGGCCCAATAAATCTCGAACTCAACTTTCCTCTTTTTCTGAACCGTATAATTCCTTTCCATGGCGATACTTTTAGCATTACTTTATCACCGATTTGAAATTCAATCGGTCTATTCCGTTTATCCGCGTACGGTTTTTATCGATCCTGAGCCGCCTTTAGGTGAGCTCGGACCAAGTCGATCTTCTCATTCGTAGTTCGGATTATATCAGTAGGAGCTAGTCCTCGTGGACCCACTTCTCCCCAACACACCGGGGTTCGGCACTTCCTGCCGTATAGCATTTCATACGGGGCCATTCTGATGCTCGCGTGATAACTGTTGTTATATGAAAATTCGACCAAGGGTAGATAAACATCCCAACTACCCCCGAAGTCGATAATGCAAGCCCGCAACATATCCTCCAACGTTTGTATCATTCTTTCACTTTGCCCGTCCGTTTGTGGATGGTAAGCAGTGCTAAGGAACAGTTTAGTTCCCATTTGTTCTTGGAATTCACGCCAAAATTTCGAAGTAAACCGAGTATCTCTGTCTGACACAATGGATATCGGTACCCCATGACGTGCTATGATTTCATTGGTATACACCTCTGACATCTTCTCGGATGTATAAGTCTCACGAATCAGAATAAAGTGAGCACTTTTCGTCAGTCTATCCACGACTACCCATATAGCATCAAACCCGCGATTGGTTTTGGGCAATTTGGTCAACAAATCCATTGTGATTTGTTCCCATTTCCAAACTGGGATGTCCAATGGTTGCAACTTACCATATAGCTTTTGGTGTTCCTCTTTGACTTGCAAACAAGTCAAACACTTCTCCACATATTTCACAATATCTCTTTTCATTCCGGGCCACCAATAGTTTTGTTTTAAATCATTATACATCTTGGTCGCCCCCGGATGGATCGAATAATGAGATTTATAGGCCTCGTCAAGTAAAAGCGCCTTGGCCCCACACGTATTTGGAACCCATATCCTTCTGAATCGAGTTTTCAACCCTTGGTTACCATCTGTCAAGTCTTTTAGCTGACCAACTATTCTCTCCTTCTTCACATTTTCTTCCTTCATTGCTTCAGTTTGAGATTTTTGGATTTGCTCAAGCAAACCCGATGTCACAATTAGTTGCATCGTCCGCACTCGAATAGGCGTATAGTCTGTCTTTCGGCTCAACGCGTCCGCCACTACATTAGCCTTCCCGGGGTGGTAATGTATGTCACAATCAAAGTCTTTTACCGTTTCTAACCACCGCCTCTGTCTCATATTCAATTCCTTCTGATCGAAGAAATATTTCAAGCTTTTATGGTCGGTAAAGATAGTGCATTTACCCCATACAAGTAATGCCTCCATATTTTTAAGGCAAACACCACTGCTGCCAACTCGAGGTCATGTGTAGGGTATTTCTTTTCATGAGTCTTTAGCTGCCTCGAGGCATAGGCTATAACCTTGCCTCGTTGCATCAAAACACAGCCAAGTCCCGAATGCGATGCATCCGAGTAAACAACCATATCTTCCGTTCCATCCGGTAATGATAATACCGGTGCATGGGTCAGTTTCTCCTTAAGGGTTTGAAATTCCCTTTCCTGATCTTCACCCCAAATAAACTTTTCATCCTTACGGGTTAATTTGGTTAATGGCATAGCGATTTTGGAGAAATCTTGCATGAACCTCCGATAATAACCCGCAAGCCCCAAGAAGCTTCTGATTTCTGAAGATTTTTCGGTGCATTCCATCTTGCCACAGCTTCTATTTTCGATGGGTCTACTAACACCCCATTTGCATTAATGATGTGCCCAAGAAATTGCACCTCCCGTAACCAGAAGGCACACTTCGAGTGTAACACTTGTGCCTCCATGGCCATCAAACAAATACCGAACCAATGAAATATTATATTTCATACTTGGGATTTGTAAAAATATGTGTATCGTTTACACATATCAACTCTTGTTCGATTTCAAGCTCTAAATCGCTTTCTGGAAGGTTATACGCGCACTAATGCGTAAATATAATCAGTTTAATGCGACAAATACTCCGAAATATCAACATATGCTTAACATACCTTAAATAACCTTTACATAACTTAGAAATAAGTTTTGAAGGCTTTGGTATGGCAAAAACAAGTTAATTCGCCTACAGGGACTAAACTTGACAAACTGCGAAAGTATGCCAATTTGAACTGTAACAGACATTCCGGAACATGACCATAAGTTAAACATACCATAAATATTCTTTACATAGCTTAGAAATAGGCTTTGAGGGGTTCGGTATGCTAAAATAAACTTTTGGGTCATTCAGGGACTAAAAGTGTCAAAAAAATGCACAAGTTTGCACTTTTGCGCATAACTCACGTTCTGAATACATCCGGACATCCAAAAATTTATGTAAGCATGACTATATTATGCTTTAGTGTTTGGCTTGCCAAAAATCCATTCGTTGCGTCATTTGGATCGTTTTTCGCGCTTATGCGCATTCCGTCGTAATTAAGCGAACATCGCGTTCGTACGACCAAACGAACCAACACCCGGCATATTTTTGAGCATGTTTCATGTCCACAATGTTTAGGCATCATTTTAGGGCCTTAAAGTTGGCTTTACGGGCCTTAGAAGTGTCGAAAATGGCTTAAATACACAACAGGGACCAAAACTGTCATTTTTGAAACTTATTTTCTGATCAGAACCCCCATGCGGCCCGCATTAGTTTTGGTGTATCCTGAAGCGGGCCGCCTCAGCCTCTGCAGACCAGATTCAATGTTTAACAACCTGTTTGCAGCTGTTTTGCACCCCCAATCCCAATTCCAAGTGTCAATTTCCTATGGTGAGTGGCAAATGAGCTACCATAAGGTTCCGACAAGTGTACGGCTTTGATCGTGCCCCCTTTTCCAAGAAACGATCTTAACGGTTCTCCGAATACTATAAATACCCAACCCACTTCACTTCTAAACTCACAAGAATCTGATCCAAAAGACTCTAAGTTGGAACCATTGTTTCATACCTGAGTTATTTGGATCTAGATTAGCATTCGGGGACCCTTCGTAAGTATTCTTTCGTTCTTTTATTGCTTTTCGAGTCTAAAAGTCAAACTTTGTTTGACTTTCTGCGTTGACCAGTTTATGGTCAATGCGAAGTTCGTTTGAACTTCGCAACGTGAGTGTAATCACGTTGGTTATAGTCCCTTGGGACTATGCCTACTGATTACCACGTTGTCTAGGGTCGTAGGGTAAGCGATCTGATAAATCGCTTATACCTTCGAACCCGACCCATTTGGTCGATCATTAGGATCCGACCAAATACATTAGGTGACCATAGTAGGTAGGGAATAACCTTCCAAGGTTATACCCTATGGTCGCTTCGTTTAAGTAGTTGTATGATAGGTAGTTTATATGCCTTAGGTAAACTACCAGAATACCCTTTTCATGTATAATTGGTAATTAAGCATATGTAACCTAAACTTTTGTCACATAACTGATTATGTAACATGTTTAGGCATATAAAACTTGTCATAGGACTAGTTAGACGGTCCGAACGCGTTTCACGCGCACGACGCGTTAAAGTAGCATAAGCTACCTTAATGGGTCGCGATGGGTCGAAAGCACTTAGGTTAGGTTTCATGTAGTATGTAGGCTTTGTTAAACCATATCATATGAGTTCCAATACTCATTTGGTTTACCAAGCCTCATCCTATCCGATCTCCCGATTTAAGTCCGGTTTATTTATATAGTTTTAGATTGCCGACTGATTCCGTGCTCCCTCAAGCTTTGTTTGGTTGTTGTTCAAGACCTTTAAGCATTCTCAGGCGAGTACATTATTCCCCTCTTTTACTGTTTTCAACTGTTTTGGGGTGACTCATATGTGCTAAATGTCTTAACAATGATTTCAAGAACGATTACAATGGTTTCAAAAACAATTACAATGTGGTTTCAAGAATGATAACAATGGTTTCAAGAACGATTACAATGGTTTCAAAAACAATTACAATGGTTTTAAGAATAATTTCAATAAAGTGAACAAACTTGTTGGTTGTAGTTACATAACCAATGACATTCATTAGCAATGATCAAGCCGACCAGTATTAGGTTATGGTACCATAGGATCTGACAAATCCCGTTGTTCTCTATACCCATGGTTATGTATGGGTATTTTGGGTAACGACTGAATCTGTAATTATTAATTTACCCTTTGGTAAGGGTTTGTTAAGAACGAGAACGAGTTGGAACGATGAACGAGTCAAGAAGGTTTGAATGTTATTAGAAAATCGACAATAAAGTAGTTTCACAATTAAAACAAGAACGATTTGAACGATTAAAACAACAAGAACGATTTGAACGGTTTCACAAAAAGTTTTAACGATTTGGTAAACATTTGGACATGATTTACATTTGATCATGCATTTCCACGAAACATAGTATTGATTTAAACCAAGTTTTACTTCAATACTTTGTTTTGTGCGTTTCACCTATGGTTTAGTTGATGCATTTCACTAGCCATACATATCATTTTGGTTACACATTACATGGTTTACATTTGACACAAACACTTTTGACATTGGTTATACATAACATGATTTACATCTTGACATGAACATTTTGACATATTATTTCAATACGTTTGACAATTTGTTTAAACATAGACATCTTACATTGGTGGTTTGTTTGGGTAAGTGATTTGAGTAAAGGTGCGTGTGTAATATGATACAAGCATGGTGGATACGCCGCTGGTACTTCCTATATATAGATGTTTGTATGGTATTACATATCGTAGCGTTATTTGAGTCATTTCAATTTAAGATATATAACATTTTATACAAATAACATACTTTTCACAAGACATCTTTTTACAAACAACTTATCTTATACAAACTCATTTTACATGGTTATTCATTTAATCATGCATTATTCTCTTATTTATACATATCATCTGAACATATTCTTTTTTTTAAAATGATTTACAAAGACAAAGCAAATTACAAGGTTCATGACTAAACATTTTCTTAAACAGAAGTCATGAATCTTATTTTCACAAAACCTATGTACTCGCCAGCATTTCTTTGCTGACCTCGTTTTCACATGTGTTTCAGGTATTGTTGAAAGATATCGACTGATAGGATGCATGCTCACATAGGACTGGACAAGGCCTTAGTGACTCAATAACAATGATAGACTATGTTTAAATTGTGTATTTAGATTTCCAGACGATGTAATTATTCAATGTTTAATAAAATGAAACACTTTTTGGTATCCATGGTTATGAAACATTAATTCTGTTACAACACTCCCCGACGTTTCCGCCACGTTTTGTATGTTACACGTGGTCGGGGTGTGACATCGAGAATTTCGCATACAATTTCTCTCTCATGAGCGTCTCCAACACTTCACGCAAATGACTTGCGTGTTCTACTTCATTCTTTGAATATATCAAGATGTCATCAATGAACACTATCACTGACTTGTCTAACATGGGTTTGCAAACCCGGTTCATAAGGTCCATGAAAGTCGCGGGTGCATTAGTTAACCCGAAGGACATCACAAGGAACTCGTAATGTCCGTACCGTGTGCGGAAGGCTGTTTTCGGTACATCCTCCTCTTTGACTTTCAACTGATGATACCCCGATCTAAGGTCGATTTTGGAGAACCAACTTGCACCTTGTAGTTGGTCAAACAGGTCATCAATTCTTGGAAGCGGATATCGATTCTTTACCGTGAGTTTGTTCAACTCCCGATAATCAATGCACATACGCATGCTCCCGTCCTTCTTTTTCACGAATAATACTGGTGCGCCCCATGGAGATACACTTGGCCGAATAAATTCCTTGTCAAGCAAATCTTGGATTTGGGACATCAATTCTTGCAATTCTGTTGGCGCGAGCCAATACGGCGCCTTGGCCACAGGATTCGCGCCCGGAATCAATTCAATTCCGAACTCTACCTCCCGTTCTGGCGGTATTCCCGGTAAATCTTCCGGAAATACATCAGCGTATTCACGTACCACTGGTACGTCTTCATTCTTCGGCGTCTCTTTATTAGGTTCGTTTGCGTATATCATGAACGCTTTACATCCGCGCCTCATAAGTTTGTGGGCTTTTAGTATTGAGCACATAACGGGACTGCCCCCTTTTTCGCCATAGATGGTAACTTGCTTTCCACTTGGAGATGTCAATTTTATCTCCTTGCGGAAACATATCACCTTTGCATGATGTCGGGATAACCAATCCATCCCTACCACTACTTGAAATTCTCCCATTGACATAGGGATCAAGTCTATTAAATATTCTTCATCATCAACGCTTATTTTGCAATCTCGACATACATCACATACAAGGAAACTTTTGTTATCACCTATTTCTACCTCTAATGGCATAGGCAATTTTGTTAGTACAAAAGAAGGATGTCGAATAAATCCATGTGAAACAAAGGATTTATTCGCACCCGTATCAAATAACACATGTGCGGGAATTGAGTTTATAGCAAATATTCCTGAAACCACATTGGGTTCCACCTTTGCTTCGGCTGCCGTTAACTGGAAGGATCTTGCTTTTGCTCTTGGTGTCTCAGTACGTGTATCCTTGTCATCTTTCTTTCCGATCAATTTCGGACACTCAGATTTCTTGTGACCCGGCTGATAACATTTGTAACACACCGACACCTTCCCCGGGCACAACGCAGCAGTGTGCCCTGTTTTCCCACAAATAGGACACGACTTGTCCTTAAACCGGCACTCACCCTTGTGCCCTTTCCTGCATATCTTGCAGCTTGATGACCCGCCTTTTCCTTCTTGTTTCTTTGAGGATTCGGTCGTGCGCGCCTTTTTCTTCGGGCTTGGATTGACTACCTGCGCCCTTCTTTCGCCTCTCTCAATCTGTTTCTTCAACTCTATCTCCCGTTCCCGAGCAACGATTATAATCTCGGTGAGAGTCTCATACTTCGAAGGAGTCATAAACTCCCTATACTCGGCGCTCATCATATTATAATAATAATATATTTTCTGCTCTTCATTCGTTATCAGATCATCACAAAACTTCATTTTATCCATGAATGTTCCCGTGATTTTATCGATAGATTCACCCTTGTGTCAAAGCTGCATAAATTCTTCCTTGATTTTGTTAATGACTGCCTTGGGACTATGATGTTTAAGAAACGGCGTCTTAAACTTGTCCCATGTCATAGCCTTAGCCGCTTCACTTCCGATCTCTTTCTTCTTGTTATCCCACCAATCTTTCGCCTGACCCCTTAACTGACCCGTGCCATAAGCCACGTAGTCATCCTCATCGCAAAGGGTCCTTTCAAATACTCCCTCCATATCACTTAGCCACCGTTGGCATATTATTGGGTCAACCTCCCCATTGTAGATTGGCGGTTTACACGCCATGAACTCTTTATAAGAACAAGATTTTCATCCTCCCAACTTCTCCTTTGCTAAATTGGTATTATCCTCCAATTTCTTAATTCTTTCTTCCACCACTGATAATACCGTGTTTTGGATTTTGTCTATGAAACCCGACAAACTGTTTTCGATTGCTTTTCCTACCTCCTCAGCAATCACTTCTCTCGTTTGCTCGGTGACTCTTTGCACCGCATCATCATTACCTTTATCCGTCATCTTTAACCGAAATGTTTACATTAAGCGTTAAACATTTCATCTATGACATATGGTTTATTTACTTTGGTTTATTCAAGTTCATAACTTGTTTTCACCGTTCTTATTTAATGCACTTTCCGGGTTTGAGTGTGTTAACACGCTCTTCCCATGCATATCTATTCATTATTTCCCTTTTTATACTTAGTAACTCTACTTTAGAACAATTAACTCTTACCGGATGTTTGACCAAGCTTGAACCGAACACACTTTGCTAACAACCTTGGGCTCTGATTACCAACTTGTAACACCCTTGTTAAAAGGACTGAATTTAATAATAATTTACATAATTTTTTTTAAAACTTCGAGTTTACAAAAGATTTCCATGATTAGAAACCAAATATATTCATGATAAGTACAAAACAAAGTTTAAAGTAACTTCTACTAGTCAACTACCGACTAGTTTAAACGTTCAAAACATAGTTAACAATTCATTTACATCAAACTCATTGTCTAGACAAAGTTAAGTTAACGCGGAAGCTTCAAAATACGTGTTCGGTTCTTGGTAGCAAGCTTGATTATCATCCGGATAGTCCCCATCATTACCTAGAGTCAAAACCATTAAAAATATTAGTTTTGACATTGAAATAGAGTGTACAAACAAGTTCCAGCTTCAATTTATAAAAAAAAAATATGAAATTTCTAACTTTGGTCCTCCCGCGTGTCGCGGCAGGAGACATTACATCCGTCGCGACTCGCGACGGCTTCCGTGTGTCGCGGGGGTTCCTAGGTGTTCTTCCGCGTGGCGCGGGGGAACACTATTTCCAGCAGGTGCAGGTTTAAATCCTGCATTTCTGCCCAGCTCCGAAAATTCACAAAATTCAAATTTTAAACTATCATAACTTTTCACTCGCTAGTCCGTTTTAACCGATTCTTTTTCCTATGAGTCCGTAATAAAATTTCGGATCCAACCATGTAAATTTTACATTGCGGAAACCGAGATACCGACAATCGGTTCACAATTTCCTTATTTCTATTATCTAACCCATTAGTGTAAGTGCATAACACCTCTTTTCAATTCTTAAGACCTTTTAGACATAATTACCCAATGTCCCGGGCTTGTAAATTTGGTGCATTCGCACCATTCTATGGCTTTGCGTTCCCTTGGAACTAAACACTTGTTTCTTTGGAATTCAAGCATTCCGTTTCAAGCGACACTTTCATTGAACTTCTATTGTTTGACCCGATTTTCCGGATTCTTAGACTTAAATTAATATGACCAATTCCATGGCGTGGTATAATCCACCACTTAACGAAATATGAGACTTTCAAGTCTCTACTCTCATGATTCTTTTAAAAAAACATCATTTCGACCCGTTTGGCTATTTAGTGAAAACCATCACTTTATTGACAAGCCAAACTAAATTCCAAGTCTTTATTTTGACCCGTTTGATGGTCGAGTGTACTTCGCCACTTTAACGACGCATCAAACGCATCTATTGCACTACAACATCATTTACACTCCAAACCAAAACATTTACGCATAATTTAACGGGACTAAAGCCACGTACCTTTAAAGCACACCTTTTCCGCGTGTATCACCTCCGGCGTGTCCACTTGACGTTCCGGATTCCTTGCCTAAAGAGTTTGATTCATAACAAGATTAGAACTCTTTCATAAGCTTTAACGCATTATTTCTTAACATGTTCAAATCTGCGTTTTACCCAACCTTTAACCTTTTAACCCTCATTTAGGCGTTTTATCAAACACCTAGTGGGTCAGATTTCTACATGATCTAAACCAAGTTCATGACTTGAGTTTATCACCCTAATTAACTTCAATTAGACTTCATGTCCATATTTTAACATCAATAACTTAGAGATTTCCTCATAATTTCAGTTTACACTAGAACAAGAGTTTTAATCCTATTGTTTAGCAAGTTCTATTAACATATTAGTCACCCACTATGGTGATTTTGATCCTTACAATTATCATGCAAGAATTTATCAAGAAATCATCTAGGGTTTGTCCCTAAACCTTATATCACTTCCAATTTCATGTTTACAACACATAATTAAGCTCAACACTCGATTTCAATCACATGCATGAATTTGGGTTGAATCAAAATGACCTAATTCGACATACCTTATGATCCCCTTGACGAGGTGATCACGATTCTATGTTCAGATTTCGATTTCAACTTGATTTTGGCCTTCAATTTGATAGTTTAGCAGAAGTTAGGGTTTTAGGAGTGTGGGTGTCGCCCTCTCCTGTTCTTGATCGACCAGACCTCTCATTTGAGGTGTTTGGTTTTGTTTTTAATTAAACTAATAATAATAGTTTCAAGTTTAACAACATTGGCCCCTCCACTTTTGTTTAACATTTAGTTTTGGTTATTCTAACCTTATTTCAAGTTATTTCTAGACTTGTAGTTAACTAGGTTATAATTTTCCTAGTTAATTAATTCTTGTTTATTTAAACTTTATAATCCTAATATAAAGTTTTATATTTCTGGGATGTTACAAAACATGTTTTAACATGTTTAACTCGTCACATTTAGTCTAGTGCTTGTTTAGGATCGTAAGTCAAGCGGTCTTGACAACCGCTTAGACTTTTGAACCCGACCTGTTTGGTCGATCGTTAGGATCCGACCAAACATATTTTGTGACCATAGTTGTATAGGGAATAACCTTCCAAGGTTATACCTTATGGTCACTTAGTTTAATTAGTTGTATGATAGGTAGTTTATATGCCTTAGGAAAATGACCAAAATGCCCTTTTTATGCATAATTTGTATTTAAACATATGTAACTTAATTTTTGTCACCTAAACTGATTATGCAACATATTTAAACATGTTAGGGCATATAATACTTGTCATAGGACTAGTTAGGCGTCTCGAACGCGTATTTGCGCGAACGACGCGTTAAAGTACCTTAATGGGTCGTAACGGGTCGTAAGCACTCAGCTTAGGTTCCGTTTTAAAATGTAGCCTTTGTTAAACCATATCATATGAGTTCCAACACTCATTTGGTTTACAATACCTCATTCTATCCGTTTCCTCGATTCGTGTCCCGATACACTAACATAGTATCTGTTACACTAGGAACCACTTCGACACTTGAACATTTGATCCTTTGAGCTTTGTTATATCATTTGAACAAGACCTACACGCAATCCCAGGCGAGTACATAGTCCCCTCTTTTACTGTTTTCAAATATTTTGGGGTGATTCATATGTGTAACCGATTTGTTTTCCAAATGTATGGCATATATGTGTTTACTAAGTGCTTTTATGTGTACTATTCCGATTATGCAAACCCGGTGTTTATCCAAATCCTTGAAAGATCTATCTATCTTCATAGTTAGACTCTTATAGGATATTTGAAGTACAGTCTTAGATCTTCCTATCTTCATAGTGAGATTTTTAAGAAGTACTTTACGACTCGATGGTTATGGTTTATGTGTAGATTGTTGGTGATTTGGATAATGAAACTAGAGTAATACAATAAAAACATGGTGGATACGCCGCTGGTACTTCCTATATATAAGTGTGTTTATTGTATTACCCTTCGTGACGTTATCCCGAATCACTATTAGGATTTAGGGTGTTGTGATACAATGATTCAATACGACAGAAACCTAATCCTTTTAGTGTCAACTTATCTTTATAAATTGATACTTATAGGATGTTTAGAGTGCTAATATTGGAGTCCTTGTTTGGATTCATTAAGTACTTTAATGCGTATGCGACTAGACAATATGACGAGAACCGGATCCCTGTAATATTTATCTATCTTCATAGCTAAACATACATGGGATGTTTAAAGTGCTAATATTGGAGTCCTTATTTAGATTCATTGTGTACTTTAATGCGTGTTTACAAGTTGTTGACAAATTGACGATTATGTGTTTATGTGGTAGTTGTGATTTAGATAAAGAAACGGGTGTAATAAAATAAGAACATGGTGGATACGCCGCTGGTACTTCCTATATATAAGTGTTCTTATGTAACACCTATATTATTTTAACGTTAATATATATAATTAAAGTAAGCATTTTATGAGAAAATGCCACTTATCAAAAACTTTTACATCTTGAGTATTTAAACATGTTTACAACATTCTAAAACATAGTTTAAATTGTTTTCATATTCCACTTGTTACAAAACAAAACTAGATAATTGCGGAAGCTTCAAAAGTGTGTGTGTTCAGTTCTTCAAAACATGCTTGATCGCCATCCGGAAAGACCCCATCATTACCTGGAGTCAAAACCACTTAAAAGTTAGTTTTGACATTAATATAGTACATATAAACAAGTTCCGACATCAAAATGTGAGAAATAAAATAAAATTTCAAAACTGATCCTGGCTTGGCGCGGGGAGCCCCCGCGTGTCGCGCCAGTTTACTGTGTCTCCCCCGCCTGGCGAGGGGAAGTACGTTTTCCAGCAAGTCCAGGAGCTGGTCCTGCATATCTGCCCAGCTCCGGAAATTCCCAAAACTCAACTTTGAGTGTTCATAACTTTTTCCTCGATTGTCCGTTTTAGGTGATTCTTTTTCCTGTACGTCTGTAAATTCAATTCCGACGTGCCTATTACAATTATCCTACCGAAAATTTGATTTACGGGCCAAACGATTAAAAGTCATTTTTTTTACATTATTTGACCCATTCAAGTTACACTCATTTTACTACACTTTTTAATAGTAAACATAGGCACTTTTTACCCAACTTCTGGGGCTTATTATCACTGGCATTTCATTACCAATCTCATGGTTTCATGCTCGTAAGATTGTAACCGCCTATGCTAACTATTAATATCTATAACAATACCATTTCACCATTATTCGACCCATTTGGCTCATCTTCGGAATCCTCCATTATGATGACTACCAAACGACTTCTAACCAATTCTTAACCTATTATTTCAATTAACGAACATTGTCATTCAATCAACGCTACCTTATTCCACAACGCAACTAAATATGCTCTAGTTATCAAATTACTCAGTGTAACGAATCAAGTTGCATACTTGTATAATTTATCAAAATTGGTTTCTAACCATAATTACCCATTCCCGGGCTTGTCAACCTTATGCATATCACATCATTCCATGATTTACACTCTAATAATTCCAATTTAATTAGTGACATTTAAGTCGCTTCAAGCAATAACATTTCGACCGTTATTTAACCCGTTTGGTTGTCTAATGGAATTCACCATTTCATCAACATACCAAACTTCTTACCACAAATATTCTAACCCGTTTCTTTATCTAGTGAGCTACATCACTTTATTTACATTCTAAAATGACCAATTAACCATATTGTCAACCAACATATCCAACTAACCTTTTGACCCGCTTGGTTTGTCGAGTGAACTTCGTCACTTCTATGACATACCAAACTCACATTTGACACTACAATCTCATCAACATTTCTAAGACTATTGTTTATGCATATTGTAACGAAACCAAAAGTTGCGTACCTTTAAAGCACACCTTTCAAGCGTGTATCACCTCCGGCTTGTCCGCTTGACGTTCCGGATTCTTCGCCTAAAGAGTTCAATTCACAATAAGTTTAGAACTCTTTCACAAGCTTTAACGCATAATTCTCTACAATGATCAAATCTGCGTTTTTACCCAACTTTTAACATTTTAACCCTCACTTAGGCGTTCCATCAAACACCTAGCGGGTCAGATTTTTATATAAACAAAAACCAAGTTCATGACTTGTAATTATCATCTAAACTAACTTTAATTAGTCAATTCTACATATATCTTAACATCAATATTTCTGAAATTTATTCTAAATTTCAGATTTGTGTTAGAACAAGATCAAAATTCTAAGGCTTATCAAGTTTTCTTCAAGTTTATTAATCACCTACAATGGTGGTTATAAACTCTATAATTATCATGAAATCTTTTAACAAGATTTCACCTAGGGTTCATCCCTAGACACCATATCTCTTCTAATTACATTCATGCATGACACAATCAAGCTAAATTTCGATCTTTCATAATTAACCTAGAACTTGAGATGAATCAAAACTTCAGGATTTTACATACCTTATGATCCCCTCAACTAGGTGATCATTAATTTGTGCTTGAAAATCAATTTGGACATGATTTAAGCCTTCAATTTGTGGCTTTTGTGAATGTTAGGGTTTTGGAGAAATGGGGGGTCGCCCTTCCCTGCTTCTGATCGAACCAGACCTCACAAAAGTGAGTTTGGTTTTTGTTTTATGTTATTAAGTTTCATTTTTAACAACATAAGCCCCTCAACTTTCATTTGGTTTATAATTTAGGCTTTTTTTCTCATTCATGTGTTACTACAAGATTCCTAACTAACCGGGTTATTTATCCTAGTTAGCTTATTCTCGTTTATTTTACACTTTATAATTCTAATATAAAGTTTTTACATTTTCGGGGTGTTACAAGTCCACCCCCCTTAAAAATGGTTTCGTCCCCGAAACCTTCTTTAAGTAGGCCTTTGGTTTGAACCTAACCGTCTTAGTTTCGTTTTTCAAGGCATTCCCTCTTATCCGGCATAAAGTTTTTATTCGTATTTACATGTTCGTCTTTTAGGCATATGTCCTATTGGCCCGTAACCTTTTATCATCTATTTCCTATCTTTGTCGCCTATTTGATCGGGTTGTCTTTTGACCATCTAGTCATTGAGTCCGTCAGCATACTTACTTCACGCTAATCTTACATTGAGAAGTGCTCTACATAGGTCACAACATTATTTTGACTATAACTTGTTTTATCGCCTTGACCAATTGGTCACCATTTTACCCCATACCTCGTTATTTGGGTATACTATAATGCCGTCATCGGCATTTTGCGTGTTTATATTTTCACATCTAACAACTCGTATTATAACGTGGCTGTATTTTGTATCCCTTTTGTGTCCGTGATCACATCACGTCATGTTTAGGTTTATGTCATCTTTTCATTATTATGAATCTTCCTTTGAATACATCATCTTACACATATCGGCGTTAATACCTATATCCTTTAGTATTAACCCTTTTTCTAATTTCTCTCTCGGTATTTATAGGTGTTAGAACATCGTTTCTTTACTAAAACTGAATTTTAGTTTAATGCTTTTCCCTTTAACCATGTCAATTAATCATATCAAGGAATTGACGACAAGGATTATTCTTCCCCGTTATCATTTTGCGCAGGAAATCATGACTGGTTCCCACGCTATATATTATCGACCCGTAGGTTCCTTAACTTAGCCTCGTAGGCTATTTTATTAGGTCTTCTTATCTTTATTCAACTACATAAGTATACATATGGCGTTAAGGCACCTCCTTTTTATGTTTAGAATAATAAATTCTCGCCTTCAAAATCCACTTGACCTTGGCCGTAGTCTAAAGTTATACTCATTTTCTTTCGGATTATCTTTCCGACTCTATGACATCTTATGTCTCCTCCGCGTCGGTTTATTTTGCTCATACCGTTATTTGGTTTATGGCCCTATTTCCTTTCAACCTGTTACCGGGTTCGTTATCTTAATGATTTTAACACCCCGGTTTTATTGGTTTGCGTTTTCCTTTCCATATTCTTTTACGACATATCACATTGGTTCAGTAATATTTCGCACTTTCATTATTCGGGTTGCGCTTATTTGGGATAACAACTACTATACTTTATTCAACCCGCCCAACATTAAAGTAGTTGAACATGACTATCAAAATTTCTGTTTTTGCAAAATTTTATCGTTTTCTCAGTCATAACTCTTAATCCGAGTCTTTTGACTTTTAATTCGCGTTCTCGACTGTTGGTCACGCATTTATCTGAAAACATACCTATCAATTGGGTATTTTATCGATATTATTTTCATAGCAACCCTTCCGGTATTCACTTAAGACTTCGTTTCTCAATTATTTGGTCGTATCAGCGAAATCCACCGCTTTTACTCAACCAAGTCTTTTATTCTTTCACTCGTCTGGTTTGACTTGTTCGTATGAGTTCCATCGCCTATGACAGACTACGTTATCCTTATGCCTTGACATTCTAAATTGTCAATTTATATTTCCGTTTACTTGATTCTTATCCCTTCCCTTGGGCTCATTATCTTAATATAATATGCTCCCATTATCCGGCTTTCGTTTTCTTTTATTATCAAGCACTTCACTTAATTAATCCGTACTCCACCTTTCTTTTGTCCGTGACCCTTAGGTCTGTTTCTTTTACTAATGTCCCGAACATGTCTCAAGTCTTATTTGGTAAACTACTGTTATTGTTATTCGGCCTTTGGGGTTTACTCGTTCTTATTCTAACGCTTTCATAATGTTTATCTTACTAATTCTTTTACATATTCACCCTCATCAATGTGATTATCGTTCTTCCTCAGGAGGAATTTATTAATAACATGTTACTTGGGTATCTACCCATACCCGAGCTTTTAAATCCAAATTTATTGGTATTCCATTATTTACAGCAACGAATAATACATATTGTCCATTTAGTTTCTTTTTCGAGGATATTCCTATCCAAATCTTAATCTCTTGATTTTTGACTTTAACCCATTGTTACAATAACAAAATCAATTCATTTCATGTTATAGTTTCATATCGTTGTATGGAATTTATCCACATCATTTGTTGACATAAACGATGCTTCTATATGTTTCATTTAGTTTAGCTTAGTCTACAACCATGCCCTTGTCATCTATTACTATTGTAAACTCTTAGGGTTCGGGTGTTATTACACTCCTCCCTATTATGACGCTTATCTTTCATCACGTTCTCGGGTTCGAGTGTGCGCGCACCCCTTTCCAAGGCAATATTTATCATGATTACTTTTACCTCGATGCTCAACGTACAGTTTCAGCACCTCTTATAAACAATAGAACTTTTATTATTACCTATTTCTATTTTTTTAAGCCTAGGTAATTTCGTTAGCACTAATGTAGAATGTTAAATAAATAGGTGTAAAACAAACGATTTATTTACACTCGTAATAATTAGAAATTCATACTGAAATTTAATCTACAAGAGTATACCTGAAACGACATCAGGTTCAGCTTTAGCCTTTGTGGCTGTTATATAAAACAACTTTGTCCTTGATTTCTGGGCATCAGACCTTGTGTCAGCTGTGTCCTTGGTTCTGAGCCTCTCTGGAAAATTAGACTTTTTATGTCTTGGCTTACCACATGTGCCCTTGTGAATTTTTCTACAAACTCTGCACTGATGTAACACACCTTTTGTAACCCCCTTCTTGGGAGCTTTATTAGACTTAGACTTCTTTACGGATCTTGTGACACCTGTGTCACTACGACCATCAAACAAATTCCAAACCAATGAAATATTGTATTTCATACTTGGGATTTGTAAAAATATGTGTATCGTTTACACATATCAATTCTTGTTCGATTTCAAGCTCTAAATCGCTTTCTGGAAGGTTATACGCGCACTGATGCGTAAATATAACCAGTTTAATGCAACAAACACTCCGGAATAGTGAAATAGGCTTAACATACCTTAAATAACCTTTACATAACTTAGATATAAGTTTTGGAAGGTTTGGTGTGGTGAAATCAAAGTTTATTCGCTTACAGGGACTGAATTTGACAAACTGCGAAAGTATTCCAATTTGAACTGTAACAGACATTCCGGAACATGAACATAAGTTAAACATACCATAAATATCCTTTACATAGCTTAGAAATAGGCTTAGAGGTGTTCGGTATGCTAAAATAAACTTTTGTGTCATTCAGGGACTAAAAGCGTCAAAAAGTGCACAAGTTTGCATTTTCGCGCATAACTTACGTTCTGAATACATCCGGACATCCAAAAATTTATGTAAGCACTAAAATATTTTATTTTAGTGTTTGGCATAAGAAAAATCCATTCGTTTCGTCATTTGGATCGTTTTTCGCGCTTATGCGCATTCTGTCGTAATTAAGCGAACATCGCGTTCGTAAGACCAAACGAACTGACATCCGACATATTTTTGAGCATGTTTCATGTCCACAATGTTTAGGCATCATTTTAGGGCCTTAAAGTTGGCTTTACGGGCCTTAGAAGTGTCGGGAATGGCCTTAAACACGTGCAGGGGCTGAAACTGTCATTTTTGAAAGTTATATGCTGATCAGAAGGGCCATGCGGCCCGCATTAGATTTTTCTGATCCTGAAGCGGGCCGCCTCAGCCTCCCAGAACAGATTAGATCGAACAGTCAGCATATTCCAGCTGTTTTAACCACAACCACACACTCACAACTGCACATTCAGCTCATTTAGACCCATTTTTAGCCACCACAACTTTGCAACACATGTACGGGTAGGATTCGAGCACGGTTTCCATGAAACTATCCTAATGGTTCGGGTATTCCTATAAATACCCATCCACCCCATTGCAAAACTTACAAGAATTCTGATTTGAGGGGCTCTAAGTTGAAACCATTGTTTCATACCTGAGCTACTTGGATCGGGATTAGCATTCGGGGACCCTTCGTAAGTATTCTTTCGTTCTTTTCTTTCTTTTATTGCTTTTCGAGTCTTTTCGAGTCTGAAAGTCAAACTTTGTCACATAACTGACCATAGTGTATAGGGAATAACCTTCCGAGGTTATACCTTATAGTCACATCGTTTAAGTAGTTGTATGATAGGTAGTTTATATGCCTTAGGTAAATTACCAGAATACCCTTTTCATGTATAATTGGTAATTTAGCATATGTAACCTAAACTTTTGTCACATAACTGATTATGTAACATGTTTAGGCATGTAACATGTTTAGGCATATAACACTTGTCATAGGACTAGTTAGACGTTCCGAACGTGTTTCACGCGAACGACGCGTTAAAGTAGCATAAGCTACCTAAACGGGTCGTAATGGGTCGTAAGCACTTAGGTTAGGTTTCATTTAGCATGAAGGCTTTGTTAAACCATATGACACGAGTCTCTATACTCGTTTGGTTTACAAACCCTCATTCTATCTAAATCCTCCGATTTAGGTCCGGTTTATTAACATAGTTACCTATATTAGGTGCCGTTTGATATCCGTGATCTCTAGCATTGTTTGGTTGTTACTCAAGGACTACTAAGCAATCTCAAGTGAGTACATAGACCCCTCTTTTACTGTTTTCCAAACGTTTTTGAGGTGGAACACATGTGCCTACTTGTTACTTTCATGCTTTCCTGTTTTCACATTATATACATGCTATGTTCGTTAGTACATTATAGTACATGATTTTATTACATCTTATGCTAGGTATGCCCATTGTGTGCATTACTTAGTACATCGTTTTACATTACATTACATGCTACGTATGTCTATTGTTGTATACGCAGTACAGGTCATATGCTACGTATGTCTATTGTTGCATACTTAGTACAGGTCACATGCTACGTATGTCTATTGTTGTATACGTAGTACAGGTCACATGCTACGTATGTCTATTGTTGTATACGTAGTACAGGTCACATGCTACGTATGTCTATTGTTGTATACGTAGTACAAGTCATATGCTACGTATGTCTATTGTTGCATAGTTAGTACATGTCATATGCTACGTATGTCTATTGTTGCATACTTAGTACAGGTCACATGCTACGTATGTCTATTGTTATATACGTAGTACAGGTCACATGCTACGTATGTCTATTGTTGTATACGTAGTACAGGTCATATGCTACGTATGTCTATTGTTGCATACTTAGTACAGGTCACATGCTACGTATGTCTATTGTCGCGTACTTAGTACATTTGTTATTCGTCACAGGCTTACATTTTGGATACATATTACATGATTTACATTAGACATGAACATTTTACATCTTGATGGTTTGGTTTGATTAAGTGATTTAAGTAACGAGGCATGTGTAATATGATACAAGCATGGTGGATACGCCGCTGGTACTTCCTATATACAAGTGTTTGTATGGTATTACATATCGTAGCGTTATTTGAATCATTTCAGTTTGAGATATATATAACATTTATTACAAATATCATACTTTTCACAAGACATTGATTTACAAACAACTTATCTTATACAAACACATTTTTACATGGTTATTCATTTAACCTGACATTTATTTATACATATCATCTGATCTTATCATTTTTCAAATGATTTACAAAACAAAGCAAATTACAAGGTTCATGACTAAACATTTTCTCAAACATAAGTCATGAAACCTATTTTCACAAAACCTATGTATCTCACAGGCATTTTTATGCTGACGTACCTATTTTCACATGTGTTTTTCAGGAGTTGTTGCATAAGATGATCAAGATACACATAGGCAGACTTGGGTTTTAGTGACAATAAAAGATGCAAGACTAGTTAATTATGTTGTATTTCTTTGTTTGTTAAGACATTGTAACACTTTTAATCAATAAAACGAAACTTCAATTGCCATGGATTTGAAACAATTAATTCTGTTACAACACTCCCCGACGTTTCCGCCACGTTTTGTAAGTTCTACGTGGTCGGGGTGTGACAGAAAAGATGGTATCAGAGCCAATGGTTATAGGGAATTAGGTTATTAGTAATGCTTTGACCTAGTCTATAACCTTCTTAGGACCCTAACGCGAGTTTACTTGCGTTTAGTCATAAAACAATACCGTCACCTATCCTTAGGCGACGACCACAACAAGAACATAAATTTCAAAACCGCTTTGAAAACTAATCATCTGTTCTAGGATGATTGATTACTAGGTTTTGAACCCTCTATTGTAAGGTTTTGAACCCTCTGTTATATGGTTTTGAACCCCTTTGAATTTTCAAAACTCTCGTCAAGGTTTTGGGTTTTTAATAATGTGAACACGTGCAAACTGGAATGGTGAATGCCTGTATTCTGGGTTTTCTGTCTAGGCAAGTACTTCGTATATATCTCATCAGACGCGAGACCAGTTGTGCTTACCTGGGAATTCTTGGGATGAGTGTTCACTTATAGGCGAGCATGTCTTCGCGATACATTATGAGGACCTATTTGCTTTGATTCAGCCTTTGTGTGTCGTTTGTTTGCTTCAAGATTCAAAAAAATGACCATCACCCGTGATTTTGGTCGGTAATTGTAACATCCTATTCTTACCCACTGCCATTTCATTTGTTTTCTCTCTTGTTTCCTCTTTTAGAATGCCTCCACGGCGCGAAAATCCGGTATCTATTGACGATCTAGCAGCTGTCATTACACAGCAAATGACTGTTGCAATCCCGAACGTCGTTGCTCAATGTTACCAAGCTATCAACAACAATAATGCCCTCTGCAGCTTCAAGACGTTCAACTCGGCCAAGCCATCAAAGTTTTCTGGGTCTCAAGGAGCGACTGCACTTCTGCAATGGTTCGAGAGTCTAGAGAGCACCTTCAGGCATGTTCAATGTCCAAACGAGCGAAAGGTAGATTTCGCATCTAGTGTCTTTGAGAAACGAGCTTTGACGTGGTGGAACGGTGTGGTGAGAGATAGGGGTGCCGAAGTGGCACTGGCCCAAACTTGGGAAGAACTTCGAGCACTGATGATGAAGGAATTCTGTCCTCGTCACGAGATCAGGGCATTGGAAAGGGAATTCGATGATCTTAAGCAAGACGGCGGTGAACATCGAGCATACACTGATCGATATGAGGAGCTGAGCCTGTTGTGTCCTACTATGGTCACGCCTTTGGATAAGGCAATCAAAAAATACATTGATGGTCTCCCTGACTCAGTTCAAGACATTGTTACTGGTAGTGACCCCACTACGGCTAGGCAGGCCATTGAGCTATCTGCAACCCTGACTGAATCTCAGATCAGGAAACGTAAGCTTTTCAGAAAGGGTGACAAGAAACCAATCGAGGAATCAAAGACCATGGATGAACAGACTGGATCCCTTGAGCGGTCAAAGAAGCAAAAGGCTTCTCAGAACTTCGCCATGGTCGCTCACAATGATCAAGCCGCCCCCAACCAACCAGCTAAACCCCGTACTAGGAAGCCATACAATGGAACTTCACCTTTGTGCAACCGATGTAACCTTTATCATCATATTAATGTGAAGTGCCGCGAATGCCAAATTTGTGGACGTAAAGGTCATACAGCAAAAGTTTGCGTAGCAGCAGTTGCACTAAATCAAGCTGACAACAAACCTGCTCGAGCTCGCTTTCCACCAGGTTCTTGCTACAAGTGTGGCGAGATGGGACATTTCCGAAGAAATTACCCAAAGCTTGCTAATGCTAATCCAGCACAGAGATGAGCATCTGACCGACTAGAAGACAACACCGTTTAGAAATAATCATGTCTTATGTATTATTTTCTTTTGTTGTCAAGGTCCATGAAACAGTTGTTATCATTGTTAATAAATAAATCTTTTTATTTACATTGCAATGTATTTACGTGATTGTATGTATAAACAACATATCCCCTACAATACCGACAATCAAGGAATCGTATTCCTTGAAAAGCAAACTACCCCCAAAATTCTTCCATTTTACAATCTCTTGCGTTTTACACAAAGATCCTAAGTACCCGTCTCTTGTAAAGAGACGAAGTACAAGGTGCAAGTTATAATTCTGTACGAATACCCCAAGCACCACTATAAATTCTTAATAGGGTACCCATGGGTATTTCCGTATGTCCTAAATTATTGTGTACCTTAATTCGCATATTGCGTTTTCCTGAAAACGAAAATCGAATTTTTGGTAGATCATCCTATCTTCATGGATGGATTCTTGAAATGATTAAAGTGCCAAATGAATTCCACGAATTGGATTCCTGGTGTGCTTTAAGTATCCGCGTCCAAAGATAACAAATCAATAACCAAGTTAAACAACTATGTGATTATGTGCTTATGTGTTTCCTTTTATGTTTTTGGTGTAATCCAAGTTTTTGTTATCCAAATCCTTGTAGAATCTTCCATATCTTCGTATAAGGGATTCATAGTAGGATATCCAAAGGTGCTATATTAAATCCTCAATGGGCTTGTACGTAATAGTAAAGACCCTTGGATTATATTGTACCATTCCATAATTAGACCCCTGAGTGGTCTAGGTAAATAGATTGATCCAAAAATCTGGTTAGGAATATCATGTGATGATATAGCTGAAAGGACTCCTTGGTGGCTTAATTAAAAGGATCATTTGTCGATCTAATTAAAAGGACCCTATGGTAGTCTAGTCACACTCATCACAGGTTTGATTTTCCTCCCCTTCACATTACAAACAAATTGTGCGGACTATGCAAGGAATTGCGTAATTATGGATGCATACATAATTATGGAATTCAGTGCACGGAAACCACAGCTAGTTTGGTCGTGTGTCTGGAAAATGACTCATTTCGTTCATTTTCGGTTCTGAAGAAGTTGTGGAAAATGACTCATTTCGTTCATTTTCAGTTCTGAAGAAGTAGTGGAAAATGACTCATTTCGTTCATTTTCGGTTCTGAAGAAGTTGTGGAAAATGACTCATTTCGTTCATTTTCGGTTCTGAAGAAGTTGTGCGTTCATTTTCGGTTCTAAAGAAGTTGTGGAAAATGACTCATTTCGTTCATTTTCGGTTCTGAAGAAGTAGCGGAAAATGACTCATTTCGTTCATTTTCGGTTCTGAAGAAGTTGTGGAAAATGACTCATTTCGTTCATTTTCGGTTCTGAAGAAGTTGTGGAAAATGACTCATTTCGTTCATTTTCGGTTCTGAAGAGGTTGTAGAAAATGACTCATTCTGTTCATTTTCGTTTCTGAAGAGGTTGTGAAAAATGATTCATTCTGTTCATTTTCGTTTCTAAAGAAATCGTGGAAAATGACTCGTTTCGTTCATTTTCGTTAACTCATTTCCGTTCATTTTCGTTGCTGAAGAATATCCATCAAGGGAAATGAATATCCTTGTTTATTCCTTCATGTTCCATTTTCTAAAGAATGCCTATTGAAAATAACTCCGTTCATTTTTTTCCTTTCTGAAAAAAAAATGTCCGTTAAGGAAATGTCAGGATTATGCCTTACATATCTCTGGTGGTTATTTGACACAAAGTCACAAATAGACTCCTACGAATAAATTTCGGGACAAAATTTCCTAAAGTAGGGGAGACTGTGACACCTGTGTCACTGCGACCATCAAACAAATGCCAAACCAATGAAATATTGTATTTCATACTTGGGATTTGTAAAAATATGTGTATCGTTTACACATATCAATTCTTGTTCGATTTCAAGCTCTAAATCGCTTTCTGGAAGGTTATACGCGCACTGATGCGTAAATATAACCAGTTTAATGCAACGAACACTCCGGAATAGTGAAATAGGCTTAACATACCTTAAATAACCTTTACATAACTTAGATATAAGTTTTGGAAGGTTTGGTGTGGTGAAATCAAAGTTTATTCGCTTACAGCGACTGAATTTGACAAACTGCGAAAGTATGCCAATTTGAACTGTAACAGACATTCCAGAACATGACCATAAGTTAAACATACCATAAATATCCTTTACATAGCTTATAAATAGGCTTAGAGGTGTTCGGTATGCTAAAATAAACTTTTGTGTCATTCAGGGACTAAAAGCGTCAAAAAGTGCACAAGTTTGCATTTTCGCGCATAACTTACGTTCTGAATATATCCGGACATCCAAAAATTTATGTAAGCACTAAAATATTTTATTTTAGTGTTTGGCATAAGAAAAATCCATTCGTTTCGTCATTTGGATCGTTTTTCGCGCTTATGCGCATTCTGTCGTAATTAAGCGAACATCGCGTTCGTACGGCCAAACGAACTGACATCCGACATATTTTTGAGCATGTTTCATGTCCACAATATTTAGGAATCATTTTAGGGCCTTAAAGTTGGCTTTACGGGCCTTAGAAGTGTCGGGAATGGCCTTAAACACGTGCAGGGGCTGAAACTGTCATTTTTGAAAGTTATATGCTGATCAGAAGGGCCATGCGGCCCGCATTAGATTTGTCTGATCCTGAAGCGGGCCGCCTCAGCCTCCCAGAACAGATTAGATCGAACAGTCAGCATATTCCAGCTGTTTTAACCACAACCACACACTCACAACTGCACATTCAGCTCATTTAGACCCATTTTTAGGCACCACAACTTTGCAACACATGTACGGGTAGGATTCGAGCACGGTTTCCATGAAACGATCCTAACGGTTCGGGTATTCCTATAAATACCCATCCACCCCATTGCAAAACTTACAAGAATTCTGATTTGAGGGGCTCTAAGTTGAAACCATTGTTTCATACCTGAGCTACTTGGATCGGGATTAGCATTTGGGGATCCTTTGTAAGTATTCTTTCGTTCTTTTCTTTCTTTTATTGCTTTTCGAGTCTGAAAGTCAAACTTTGTTTGACTTTCTGCGTTGACCAGTTATGGTCAATGCGAAGTTCGTTTGAACTTCGCAACGTGAGTGTAATCACGTTGGTTATAGTCCCTTGGGACTATGCCTACTGATTACCACGTTGTCTAGGGTCGTAGGGTAAGCGATCTAATAAATCGCTTATACCTTCGAACCCAACCCAGTTTGGTCGATCATTAGGATCCGACCAAATACATTAGGTGACCATAGTGTATAGGGAATAACCTTCCGAGGTTATACCCTATGGTCACATCGTTTAAGTAGTTGTATGATAGGTAGTTTATATGCCTTAGGTAAATTACCAGAATACCCTTTTCATGTATAATTGGTAATTTAGCATATGTAACCTAAACTTTTGTCACATAACTGATTATGTAACATGTTTAGGCATATAACACTTGTCATAGGACTAGTTAGACGTTCCGAACGTGTTTCACGCGAACGACGCGTTAAAGTAGCATAAGCTACCTAAACGGGTCGTAATGGGTCGTAAGCACTTAGGTTAGGTTTCATTTAGCATGAAGGCTTTGTTAAACCATATGACACGAGTCTCTATACTCGTTTGGTTTACAAACCCTCATTCTATCTAAATCCTCCGATTTAGGTCCGGTTTATTAACATAGTTACCTATATTAGGTGCCATTTGATATCCGTGATCTCTAGCATTGTTTGGTTGTTACTCAAGGACTACTAAGCAATCTCAAGTGAGTACATAGACCCCTCTTTTACTGTTTTCCAAACGTTTTTGGGGTGGAACACATGTGCCTACTTGTTACTTTCATACTTTCCTGTTTTCACATCATATACCTGCTATGTTCGTTAGTACATTATAGTACATGATTTTATTACATCTTATGCTAGGTATGCCCATTGTGTGCATTACTTAGTACATCGTTTTACATTACATTACATGCTACGTATGTCTATTGTTGTATACGCAGTACAGGTCATATGCTACGTATGTCTATTGTTGCATACTTAGTACAGGTCACATGCTACGTATGTCTATTGTTGTATACGTAGTACAGGTCACATGCTACGTATGTCTATTGTTGTATACGTAGTACAGGTCATATGCTACGTATGTCTAGTGTTGCATACTTAGTACAGGTCATATGCCACGTATGTCTATTGTTGCATACTTAGTACAGGTCACATGCTACGTATGTCTATTGTTGTATACGTAGTACAGGTCACATGCTACGTATGTCTATTGTTGTATACGTAGTACATGTCATATGCTACGTATGTCTATTGTTGCATACTTAGTACAGGTCACATGCTACGTATGTCTATTGTTGTATACGTAGTACAGGTCACATGCTACGTATGTCTATTGTTGCATACTTAGTACAGGTCACATGCTACGTATGTCTATTGTCGCGTACTTAGTACATTTGTTATTCATCACAGGCTTACATTTTGGATACATATTACATGATTTACATTAGACATGAACATTTTACATCTTGATGGTTTGGTTTGATTAAGTGATTTAAGTAACGAGGCATGTGTAATATGATACAAGCATGGTGGATACGCCGCTGGTACTTCCTATATATAAGTGTTTGTATGGTATTACATATCGTAGCGTTATTTGAATCATTTCAGTTTGAGATATATATAACATTTATTACAAATATCATACTTTTCACAAGACATTGATTTACAAACAACTTATCTTATACAAACACATTTTTACATGGTTATTCATTTAACCTGACATTTATTTATACATATCATCTGATCTTATCATTTTTCAAATGATTTACAAAACAAAGCAAATTACAAGGTTCATGACTAAACATTTTCTCAAACATAAGTCATGAAACCTATTTTCACAAAACCTATGTATCTCACAGGCATTTTTATGCTGACGTACCTATTTTCACATGTGTTTTTCAGGAGTTGTTGCATAAGATAATCAAGATACACATAGGCAGACTTGGGTTTTAGTGACAATAAAAGATGCAAGACTAGTTAATTATGTTGTATTTCTTTGTTTGTTAAGACATTGTAACACTTTTAATCAATAAAACGAAACTTCAATTGCCATGGATTTGAAACAATTAATTCTGTTACAACACTCCCCGACGTTTCCGCCACGTTTTGTAAGTTCTACGTGGTCGGGGTGTGACAGATCTTGGATTCATATCCAACACCCTCCTTTCTTCTATTTCTTGTAGTATGTTGTCTTTCAATTCAGCCATCATATCGTTCACCACCAGCACGATTGTGGTTTGTAATCTATCAATATACTGTGATAGACTATTTTCTAGAGCTTTTCCGACCGTCTCGGAAATCTTAGCTTTCATTTGTTCAGTCAATTGAGATGTCGAATCGTCTCCGGTTACTCCAGACATTTCTTTAACTGAAACATCCATCACGATTTATCAATAATTATTTCATTCATTTCCATCTTATTATACGGAAATTTATATTATTCTCACTCAGTCATAAATAATGTGTTATTCTTTTTCGGTTTGGTCAAGTATATATCTTGCCTTACCTTTCTTACTTAGTGTATTTTCCCGGGTTCGAGCGTATTTATACACTCCCCCCATCTTTACGTCATCTTGAAATTGAAATGT
The DNA here is from genome assembly GCA_030545235.1 of Helianthus tuberosus. NCBI lineage: Eukaryota > Viridiplantae > Streptophyta > Magnoliopsida > Asterales > Asteraceae > Helianthus > Helianthus tuberosus. Next base: position 19,004,428 of record CM060420.1, on the reverse strand, counting down.
TTACACTAATTGTTAAGCATTTAATCTATAACATATGCGTCATTCATTTTGATCTAGCCAAGTTCACCACTTGCTTAAACCATTTATGCTTAGTGCACTTTTCCGGGTTTGAGTGTGTAAACACGCACTTCCCGTGCATATCAATTTAAATTTTCTTTTTTCTAGTATTCTAGTAAGTCTACTAAAGCAATTAATTCTTACCGGATGTCTGGAAACTGAAATGTTTATAACGATTATTAAACATCTCTTTTATAACATAACTTTGTTTGCTTTGGTTTAGCCAAGTTTGTAACTTGCTTTGACCATTCTCATTTAGTACACTTTCCGGGCTTGAGTGTATTAACGCACTCTTCTCGTGCACATTAATTTCCTTTTTCTAATATTCAAATAGAATCTACTAAATGACTAATTCTTATCGGATGTTTGATCAAGCTTTGAACCGAACACACTTTGTTAACAACCTTGAGCTCTGATTACCAACTTGTAACACCCATATTATTTTAACGTTAATATATATAATTAAAGTAAGCATTTTATGAGAAAATGCCACTTATCAAAAACTTTTACATCTTGAGTATTTAAACATATTTACAACATTCTAAAACATAGTTTAAATTGTTTTCATATTCCACTTGTTACAAAACAAAACTAGATAATTACGGAAGCTTCAAAAGTGTGTGTGTTCAGTTCTTCAAAACATGCTTGATCGCCATCCGGAAAGACCCCATCATTACCTGGAGTCAAAACCACTTAAAAGTTAGTTTTGACATTAATATAGTACATATAAACAAGTTCCGACATCAAAATGTGAGAAATAAAATAAAATTTCAAAACTGATCCTGTCGCGTGTCGCGGCAGGATCCGTTCGCTTTGTCGCTTGGCGCGGGGAGCCCCCGCGTTTCGCGCCAGTTTACTGTGTCTCCCCCGCGTGGCGCGGGGAAGTACGTTTTCCAGCAAGTCCAGGAGTTGGTCCTGCATATCTGCCCAGCTCCGGAAATTCCCAAAACTCAACTTTGAATGTTCATAACTTTTTGCTCGGTTGTCCGTTTTAGGTGATTCTTTTTCCTGTACGTCTGTAAATTCAATTCCGACGTGCCTATTACAATTATCCTACCGAAAATTTGATTTACGGGCCGAACGACTCAAAGTCATTTTTTTTACATTATTTGACCCATTCAAGTTACACTCATTTTACTACACTTTTTAATAGTAAACATAGGCACTTTTTACCCAACTTCCGGGGCTTATTATCACTGGCATTTCATTACCAATCTCATGGTTTCATGCTCGTAAGATTGTAACCACCTATGCTAACTATTAATATCTATAACAATACCATTTCACCATTATTCGACTCGTTGGCTCATCTTCGGAACCCTCCATTATGATGACTACCAAACGACTTCTAACCAATTCTTAACCTATTATTTCAATTAACGAACATTGTCATTCAATCAATGCTACCTTATTCCACAACGCAACTAAATATGCTCTAGTTATCAAATTACTCAGTGTAACGAATCAAGTTGCATACTTGTATAATTTATCAAAATTGGTTTCTAACCATAATTACCCATTCCCGGGCTTGTCAACCTTATGCATATCACATCATTCCATGATTTACGCTCTAATAATTCCAATTTAATTAGTGACGTTTAAGTCGCTTCAAGCAATAACATTTCGACCGTTATTTAACCCGTTTGGTTGTCTAATGGAATTCACCATTTCATCAACATACCAAACTTCTTACCACAAATATTCTAACCCGTTTCTTTATCTAGTGAGCTACATCACTTTATTTACATTCCAAAATGACCAATTAACCATATTGTCAACCAACATATCTAACTAACCTTTTGACCCGCTTGGTTTGTCGAGTGTACTTCGTCACTTCTATGACATACCAAACTCACATTTGACACTACAATCTCATCAACATTTCTAAGACTATTGTTTATGCATATTGTAACGAAACCGAAAGTTGCGTACCTTTAAAGCACACCTTTCAAGCGTGTATCACCTCCGGCTTGTCCGCTTGACGTTCCGGATTCTTCGCCTAAAGAGTTCAATTCACAATAAGTTTAGAACTCTTTCACAAGCTTTAACGCATAATTCTCTACAATGATCAAATCTGTGTTTTTACCCAACTTTTAACATTTTAACCCTCACTTAGGCGTTCCATCAAACACCTAGCGGGTCAGATTTTTATATAAACAAAAACCAAGTTCATGACTTGTAATTATCATCTAAACTAACTTTAATTAGTCAATTCTACATATATCTTAACATCAATATTTCTTAAATTTATTCTAAATTTCAGATTTGTGTTAGAACAAGATCAAAATTCTAAGGCTTATCAAGTTTTCTTCAAGTTTATTAATCACCTGCAATGGTGGTTATAAACTCTATAATTATCATGAAATCTTTTAACAAGATTTCACCTAGGGTTCATCCCTAGAAACCATATCTCTTCTAATTACATTCATGCATGACACAATCAAGCTAAATTTCGATCTTTCATAATTAACCTAGAACTTGAGATGAATCAAAACTTCAAGATTTTACATACCTTATGATACCCTCAACTAGGTGATCATTAATTTGTGCTTGAAAATCGTTTTGGACATGATTTAAGCCTTCAATTTGTGGCTTTTGTGAATGTTAGGGTTTTGGAGAAATGGGGGTCGCCCTTCCCTGCTTCTGATCGAACCAAACCTCACAAAAGTGAGTTTGGTTTTTGTTTTATGTAATTAAGTTTCATTTTTAACAACATAGGCCCCTCAACTTTCATTTGGTTTATAATTTAGGCTTTTTACCTCATTCATGTGTTACTGCAAGACTCCTAACTAACCGGGTTATTTATCCTAGTTAGCTTATTCTCGTTTATTTTACACTTTATAATTCTAATATAAAGTTTTTACATTTTAGGGGTGTTACATCTTATTTTATCATTCTTGTAGCGTTATCCGAATCACTTTAGGATTTTGTGTACGATTGATCCAATGTTCGATTATCCAAATCCTTGAAGAATCTCCCATATCTTTATGCGTTAGATTCTTTGAAGGATGTCTAAGGTATTATTATAAATCATTGACTTGATTTATATAATACTCACACAAGTTTTGATTAATTTCAAAACTGTTATTATTAATCCTTGAATGGTTTTCTAATAATACATTAACGAATTTTACAATGATTTCAACGAGGTTACAATGTACAAATTTCAAATGGCATTAAAATTACTTAGTAATCATCATATTGCCATATACAATACTTTTTGCCATGAGTTTTCACAATAAAGATTATTTATTGCAATACTAAACTTTTGCCATTCTTTGGCTTCAAGATTCATTTTCAATCGACAACTCTTGTAGTTGTCAAAGTATTGCGATATCAAACTTTTACCAATTATTTGGCTAACAAAACCTATGTATTCGCCGGCATTTTTATGCTGACTATTTTTCACATATGTTTCAGGACTTTTGATTGTTCAAGCATGCAACGCATAGGATTGCATCTGGACCTTAGACTTCTTTAATCAAAAGACAATTACATGTTTTCTTTGTTTGTAAAACAATGTTAATAATATTGAAACAATATAGTACCAGTAGTTGTGAGCAATTTGTAACGTGACTCCCCGATATTTCCGCCGCGTGTTGTTGTATTACGTGATTAGGGTGTTACATATTGGTATCAGCGCACTGGTTATAGGGAATTAGGTTATTAGCATGCCTTAAACCTAGTCTATAACCTTCCTAGGACCCAAACATGAGTAGACTTAGGAACTCCTTCCTAAATCCTCATCCTTATTCATACCACAGCTACTCTATGATTTACAAATCATCTAGCCCTAGATGATTTATCCTGAACCTTAGGCTTCATGCCTTAAGGTGTTCCTCAAAATGTTTTTCTCAAAACATTTTCACTAAAATATTTCTCAAAATGTTTCCTTAAACTTTTTCGCCAAAATATTTCACAATATGTTTTATCTTAAACGATTTGTATCAAAAGATTTCTTAAATTTTTTCCTCAAACGTTTTTCATCGAAATCTTGGGTTTTAATAATGTGAACACATGCAATTTGGAAGGGTGGATGCCTGTACCCCGAGTTTTCTGTCTAAGACTAGAGTGTTCGTACAAATCCTCATTATCGGACCAGTCACTCTTACCTGGGAACTCTTAGGGTGAGTGTCCACTTATAGGCTAAAGCATGTCTTCGTGAAACATTATAAAAACCTATCCATCCTGACCATGTCGAACGATTTCTAAACGACCTTTGTGACACTACTCATCATATTACCCTCGGTAATATGTTTGCTATCCAAGACAATCGAAACAAATTTCCTTTCACAATACTAATTCATCATATTGACTTTGGTAATATGTTTGATTCGAGACAATCGAAATGAATTTCATTTCATTTCACGACATTATGAGATCATATTTCATTTTCGAAACACTACCTTTGTCCTTCAAAAATTTCAAATTTTTACCATTTGGATGAGAATTTTCAAAATTTCAAACACAAAGTTTCTTCATTTTAAAAATTTAATTTAAAACATTTTATCTTAAAAGCAATAAATTTTTAAAAGGTAAAGAATTTATAACACAAACCATTAACTTGGTTTGTATTCTCTCATCCAAAAATATTACAAAAGTTTATTTTTCAAACAACTCCTGTCTCAAAACAAAATACACAACACTGTATTTTCTAAATACAAGAACGAGACTTATAAACAAGATTCTACTGAGTCAAAGTTAACATTAAATTCTCTAAATACAAGAATGGAATCTAAGAACGAGATTTTACTAGGTTAAAGTTTTCACTATACAATATTACAAACTCATGATGATTTGATGAATCTAACTTATTTGATTTTCAGTATAGCTATACCCTGAAGATGCCTCCTCACCACGACGCCACTTGGAACGCTTAAATGGAAGCAATGATTTCTCAGCAGCTAAATACTTTACTCCCAGGCATTGCGACCCAAGTCAACCAAATCCAAAACAATAATAACATCAACAATGTTTTATCGCCTTGTAACTATAAACAATTCAACTCGGCTAAACCGCTCAGATTTAATGGGTCTAAAGGAGCAACTACGCTCCTACAATGGTTTGCAAGTATAGAAAGTACATTCCGCCATGTTCAGTGTCCTAATGAGCGCAAGGTGGATTTCACCTTGAGTGTCTTTCAAAAGAGAGCACTCACTTGGTGGAATGGTATTATGAGAGACCGAGGTGCCGATATGGCAATGGCACTGATGTGGGAAGAATTTAAGGATCTTGTGAAGAAGGAATTCTGCCCACAAAGCGAAATAAGGGCACTTGAAAATGAATTCTACCATCTAAAACAAGATAGTGGGGAAAACCGTGCCTACACTGACCGATTTAAACTGTTAAGCCTACTTTGCCCCACTATTGTCACACCTTTGGATCTGGCCATTGAGAAATACATTGATGGCCTACCTGATCTTGTCCAAGACATTGTCACTGGTAGCAAGCCTGCAACGCTTAGGGAGCCTAAGGAATTAGCCGTTATCTTAACCGACTCCCAGGTTAGAAAAGGTAAACTATTTCGAAAAGAAGACAAGAAACAAAACACCGAAACTACTAACGGAAATTCGAAAAGATCAAAGGCCGAATCTTCTAAAAATTCTAAGAAGCGCAAGACTTCAAAGAATTTTGCAATTCCTGCACCAGTTCAACTAAACTCAGTACCTTTTAAGGGATTTTATCGTGGAAAGCAACCTCGGTGCAATCATTGCAATTATCATCATGCAACAAATTCTCCTTGTCGCCAGCGTACAATCTGTGGTCTATTTGGACATTTAGCTGCAACCTGTCGTATCTAGAACCGAGCAGCCCCTACTCAGACTCGCCCTCAAGCATGTTTCAATTGTGGTGATTTAAATCATTGTTTGTAATGACAATATAAATTTCAAGAAGTTTATCTTTATCATTGTTATTCACTTTCCAATTTCAAACTCAAATGTGATTACAGTATGTGTGATTACAACTACATGCTGACTATGAGGATTCCGTTCTTTAAGAACTAGATCTTGTAAATTAGCATACCATGATTGCACTCTACTGCATTCATACAAACAAGGCAACACGATCGATACGAATGCTATGAACAAGTTAATACTATTTTGTGATCATGGCATTACATACATGATTTGTTTATTTAATATGTATTGTACACGATTATAAATACAGTTTGCGTCGTATGTTCACATAACGTACTTAGTACACTAATTTTCAAAAACATTTTGCTTAGTGTGTTAACTTAGCATACCTTGCGCATGATTTGAAAACATTTTCTCGATATGCTTACATTATGATGACAATGCATGATTAGTATATGTTGCATTCTACCTGTTTGGTTAGTATGAAACGTATATAAACATTTGTACTAGAATAAAATACCTACTACTAAATTTGTTGTATGCAAAACAAGTAGTGCTATCATCGCTAGTATGAAACACGATTTGATTTGACAGATGTTATGTTGTGACGATGTTTATTTGATTTAGACAATAGTTCGACCTTAGTATTTGTTTACCCTCGCTTAACAAGAGGAGCTATGTGGACCATGCGACGAAACGAGTAATTATGGGTGCACACTTAATTATGAAATTCGACGCATGAGAATCATAGTAAGCCTTGTTAAGTATGGTGGCATAAAATCTGGAGTGATTAAGGTAACGGGAGGAGTATGATGCGATAAGAACACGATGGTACTTCCTATATATAAGTGTTCTTATTATGTTATTCTTCAGAACGTTGCTAAGATCACTTGGTGATTTTATGTTATCTTGGACCATTATGTGATTATGTGCTTATTTGATATTTGTATGGTTATTTGCAATGGACGACGACGAGTACATTCATTAACTCAAATTGAGCCGACCGGGAGTATATTATGGTGTTAAAGATGAAGATCTTGATGCCATAGGTATGTTGACCTGTCTCCTAGGCATGAGATGCTCATGGTACATGGGATGTACCTCGTGGGACATTAGAAATCGTGTACGTGTAGGGCTTCAATGTACACCCCTTTGTTTTCTAGGAATTACACTAAGAGCTTATCATAACATAGTGTCATACCCAAACAATTTTTGAACTCTGGTCGAGTTTTTCTTTAAATTCACAAGTTTAAAAGGGTTGAATACCTTGAGATACTTTGAATATCTCAAATCACATTTTGAATCCCCTAAAATTTCCAACACCAAATGATGCTCCGCATCTTTGGGATCTAGCAATTTGCTTATCCGTCAGTTGTTTCAATTACACTCTACGGTCTCCTTCGAATAAATTTAGGGACGGAATTTCCTAAAGTAGGGGAGACTGTGACACTTGTGCTCTATAAACACCACATGATGTAGGACAATATCATTTATCAAAGAAACAATGTGTTTTTGGTCTCAATGTTTGCTTTTTATGTTTGACAATTTCACAATTTAATTTTAAGTTCAATTTCAAGCTTTAAATCGCTTTCTAGAAAGTTATACGCAAACTGGTGCGTAAACATAATCAGTTTAATCACTCCGGAATAGTGACATAGTCTTAACATACCTTAAATAAATTTTATATAACTTACAAATAAGTTTTGAAGGCTTTGGTGTGTCAAAAACAAGTTTATTCGATCACAGGGACTATTTGCGTCAAACTGCAAAAGTCAGCCGATTCGCATAATAACAAACATTCCAGAACTTGATTAGAAGCTAAACATACCCTAAATATCCTTTACATAGCTTAGAAATAGGCTTTGAGGGGTTCGTTATGCGAAAATATGCTTATTTGATCAATAGGGACTAAAAGCGTCAAAAAGTGCATAAGTTTGCATTTACGTGCATAACTTACGTCCTGAACATATCCGGACACCCAAAAATTTTTGTAATCATTAAAATATTTTATTTAATGATAGGAATGTAAAAATACCACTCGTCGTGTAATTTGGATCGTTTTCGCGTTCGTTTGAGTTTTCGTCGTAAATAACCGAATAACGCAACCATACGACCAAACGAACCGACATTCGAGATGTTTTCAAGCATATTTCATGTTCCCTATGCGTTAACTTCATTTTAGAGCCTTGAAATGGGGTTAACGGGGCTTAAAAACATCAAAATCCAAGTTTTGGGCTTGCAAGGGCCAAAACTGACAATCTGTCAAACTTACCTCACGGGGCTCGAAGACCTGAGCATCAGGCTACGTGGGGCGCGACAGACTACCAGACCAAAAACATTGAATCTGGCTTTAGTAGCTGTTTTCTTGCATTTCTAACATGGTTTTGGGATACCATTTGATTGTTTTTTAGTTCCCATTGTATTAGAAACAATGTGCCACAAGTGTATGGTTGAGATCATGCTTTGATTTGCTCAAAAACACTTGTAATCATCCTAAGAGCTCAAGATTTTCTATAAATACCCACCATGTTCAACATTCATTCTTTGCACATTGATCTAAATCTGCTCTAAGTTGAAGCTAAGGCTTCATACCTGAGTATTTTAGTTCAATTCTTCCTAGCTTGGACCCTTTGTAAGCTTCTTTCATGCTTGTTTATGCTTTTCAAGCGTGAAAGTCAAACAGTGTTTGACTTTCTGCTTTAACCATGAATAGGTCAACCCAAAGTTCGTTTGAAGTTTGCAACGTGAGCGTAATCACGATGGTTATAGCCCCTTGTGACTATACCTGCTGATTACCACGTTGATTAGTCGAAGTGACGAGTCAAAGTTTCGGTCAAAATACGTGTTTATGCGTATTTTGCGGCGAAACTATTTTTGGGTATCAAAACACTTTGTTTTGATATCAAACCTGTTTTCTAACTTAGTTAAACATGTTTTAACATGTTTAACTCGTCACTTTTAGTCTAGTGCTTGTTTAGAATTGTAAGTCAAGCGGTCTTGACAACCGCTTATGTCACACCCTGAAAATATCAGAGCTAGCGTGACTGGACTGGTATCTTCATTGCACAGCAGAAGCAAATAAGCTAAGACTTCTAGAAATTGAATGCCCACTAAGTACTCGAATCTCCAATGGTCCTCCTATTCCAACCGCACCACTATTTGAAGAAAGTAACCTGATAAAGAAACATGCGAAAAATCAACATAAAGTTGAGCGAGTTCATAGTTTTTTTTGGAAAAGATTTTTAAATAAATCTTTTTTAATAACCTTTTTTTGAAATATTGTTGAGAAAACGAATTTAAAAATCATTTTCTTTGGCATGTTATATGGAAACTTTGTATTCGTATAACTTCGTATTTGTAACACATTATGTTTGAAAAACCATGTATTTGTAACTCTTGTATTTGTAAAGTTTGTGTAACCGTCAATGTCCACCCTGACATTGACAACATGCATGCAGAATCCTATTCTTTAAATTTGTATAAAACAAGGTATGTAATTTGTAAAGATGTATCTGAAACTGAGTTATGTAAATGTAAGGAATACGAGATCGCTAATGGTTCGCAAGGCCACTAACATATGTAACGACATAGGAAGCATCCAAACCATAGGCATTTTTACTTGTCGATTCACGACTAGAGACACAAAAGCACTCTTGGTAAAAGTGTGGCCAAGAGTGTGGCTGCCTGAAACCCATTAGATCTAACCTTTTGTTCCGCGGTCTAGGTATATAGCTGATTAATGGTGCCTATGTTACCCTATTCGTGACATTATCTATTGTGTCATTCCTTAGTTTAATGTACCCCTTTGTACTTGTATTTTCCCGTAGTTTAGAAAACTAGAATACGTATGTATGCACATTTCTAAAAATACGCTTGTTTGAAAACCAGTATAGAACATAAGTTTTTTGTAAACCATTTATGTCAGTTAAAACTTGTGTGTAAAATGGTTTAGAAATATGTAATTCATGTTTATTGAAAACCTTGTATGCTTTGCAAAAAGTGCATGTCTTTCCACCCCGTAAACATTTAGAACAATGTAAAACCGTAAAAAGGTGGGGTTATGAACTCACCTGAATTTCCATGTGCAAAGCTAGCTTAATACGACTTCATGTTGTCGTTTCCAAGATGTGACTCGCTAGCGTGCATTCTATCATATTCCTAACACGGAATATCTTATAAGTTTTTAAATAAAAGCGGTAACTAAATTACGTGTCACCGAGCTCTACCGAATCGTTAATCGAACGATTCAATGGTAAGTTGATAACTTAATGAAAATGACAAAGTTAAACTTTGTTTAGTTAGTTTATTGTCAGAAATAACTAGTAAGTCTTAGAAAGACTTAATTCTCGAGAGATTTAGAGTATATATAAATATTTATATAAAAATATATAAATATATCGTTATCATTGCGTTAGGCGTCCCGAGAAGTAATATGTGTATAAAAGAATATTTACACGAAAATAATATATAACAAACTCGTATTATAAATCGCGTTTCGTATGATCTTTGTCAAAATATTCGTATATGCCGTTTAGGCGTATGAAATAAATGTAAAAGTTATATTCACTTTATAAAAGAATCGTCGACTTGTCGTGTTTGAAAATAAATATATAACTATATTTATTTTTATAAGAGAATCGATTTGTTTGTGTCGGAAATGAATATGTAACAATATTTATTTATAAAAAGGATTCGAGTTTAACGTTTGAGATAAATATAACAATTATATTTATTTTTTTAAAAATAGTTTGCGTCATCGTCGTTTTTGTAAGTTATAAAGTGTCGCCGAAAGTAATTGTGGGTTTGTATTAGTTTTTTTCTCTAAAAGTATATTTGAATCCGATCGTTTGTTTGATAATAAAAAGTGTTTTGTTTTATGGATTTTCTCAAAAAACGGGCAGAATTTCCTCTGTTTTTGGACGCCCCGACAACACAAGTTGTCGCTATTTTCAAAATTCAACAATATAATCAATGTCAATATAATAATTTGCATCATATGTATAAAAATGTAAGCTAATTTTCTGTCGAATCGGTTCAAGCTCGATTTCACGTAATATAACTATAGAAATAACGAAATTATTTATCGTGCCGAGACATTACCAAAATCTCGTGTCGTTTCGTTGAACAAGTTGACTGACTTGACTGAGTCAACTGACATGACTGAGTCAACTGAGTTGACCAAGTCGACTCGCTGAGTTGACCAGGCTTGACCGAGTTGACCCGATGCCCGAACCCGAAATTCTTCCGCGACCCGAACTGAACCAAACCATTGACCGCGTTTGACCAGATTGACCCGTTGACCTGAACCGTTGACCAGCGTTGACCGAACCGAAACCTTGACCCGAAAGCCGTTGACCCGAACCGGAAGACATAACTTAAATCTGCAACTGGACCAGACCGAGTAAACGTGACACGGATCTGAACCATCTCATACGGAACCCACTTAACAAACCTGAACCAAAAACCAAATCGGAAACTGTAGCACTACTAACCCGAGTCATGACTGAAGCTGGTGTTGACCTGAACCACCGCACCGTCGGCCGGCACGGAGCTCCGTCGGCCGCCGATCATCATCATCTTCATCAATATCATCTGATCATCATCATTATCGTCACACGGAGAGTCGCCGGCGAACCATCGTTGGAGAAACAACACCGGCTCCATCTCTTCCTCTAACCTTTACGCCGCCGCGCCACCGCCGTTGGCGGCGGCTCTCTCTCTCTCCTACTTCCCCGATTCTCTCTCATCTGTCAGTCTCTGTCTCGATCAGTCTCTCTCCCTCGTCTCTCTGCTTCCTCAACCGCCGCTCACCACCACCACCGTCGGGTGGTGGTGTCTCTTTAACCAACTGTTAGTGCATGCGTCTGTCGACTTCGTCTTGTATCGAGTCTTATACGTAGAATGTTAGAATAGGGCACGTATTTTGAGATTAAAGTAATTTCGCTTGAAACATGTGATTTCACTTGAAAGAGCATGTATGTCATTTCGAGCGGAATTAGATTTCGCTTGGAAATCTGATTTCTCTTGAAACCATTTCAAGCGAAATGATGGGTCTATAAATACCTGTTCAAGCGATATCAGATGTAATTTTTCCGGTCTGAGCAACGAAGTGCTATCGAAGTGTCGTCTAGCTGTAAATTGCTTTCAAATCAATAACACGACAGTTTAAAGTGATATTCTTGCTGAATTGACCTTAGTACGTCTGTTTCCGCCTTTCGTACTGAGCAAAACTCTTCTGATCGACTCGTTCGGGTCTTCAAACGATCCTACAAGTGGTATCTGAGCTCAGGAAGAAGAGTTCTTACCAATTCAGCTGAAATTTCTGATTTCTACACCATTCTTTTTCAAATTTAACAACTTTTCACGGTTAAAATTGGTTAAATTTCTCACAGAATGTGCGCAATAGTGTTTTAACAAAGCCTTGAAAGTTTCAGGCCTAAAATCGATCTAAAACTGGTAAATTTCATAATTCCGCTTGAAATACAGCTTGAGAATATGACATCAGCATAATTTCGCTTGAACTGATATGTTGATTTCGCTTGAAATCAAACTTTGGATCTTATTTCGCTTGAAAAATTGTGCTTATTTCGCTTGAGACTTGCTATTCTGCTTCAACTGTGTTATTTCGCTTAAAAAGGTGTTACTTGAAGCGAAATCAAGTATTTCGCTTTAAAGAGTATTTCGCTTTAAAGAGTATTTCGCTTCAGGGTGATTTCGCTTGAACTAGTCATTTCACTTGAGAACGTTATTTCACTTGAACCATCAGTTTTTGTGAACTTTGAAAAGCCGAAAGATGGAAGAGGAATTTTACAACGCATTCGCTACTCCTGTTACCCCGATTACTCTTGTACAGAACACGATGTTAGAAAACGAAACGAGAACTATGCAAAAACCTCCTAAACTCATGAATATCGAGGAGTATAAAGGTTGGGAAGGACGGTTTGAGAATTGGGTACAAGCTAACTACTTAGATGCTTGGGAATGTGTTGAGACGAAATATATTAGACCGACGAATGATGAGGAATAGATTATTGCAATAAAAGATCTAAGTGCAGAAGATAGAAAGAAATACAAAGATGAAAAAATGATGTTAAGTCTACTACAACAAGCTGTGAAGGAAGATATCTTGATTCTATTGCAACACAATGGAACTTCTTATTCAATCTGGAAAGCAATAAGATTGAAGTTTCATGGAAGCCAAGAAATGATTAAAAATAAGAAATCGCTTTTGAAAAAGGAATTTGATCTTTTTCGTGGGTTGAAAAATGAAAGCACAAAGGAAATTATTGAACGATATTGTAATTTGTTAGCCAACATGAAAAGATTGAGCATCAACAAAGATAATGAAGAGTTGATTGAAAAGCTAGCCGATGCATTGCCATATGAGACTTGGGGCACATATCTTATGATGTTGAGAAACAAGAAAGGATTTAGCAGTCTGACATTGAGCAAGTTTATTGAAAAGATTGAGGCTCAGGAGATGGAACAGAGAAAGGTTTTAAGAATGAAAGATTTTGACGGTGAACAAGATATTGGACTATATTACAAAGGTAGGGTCACTGATAAAACCACCAACATGTCACCAAAGATTGAGATAGCTTTCAATGCTAAGAGTTCATCTGGAATTTCTTCCAAAGGATCAAACAACAACACAAATTTTTCATCATATCCATCATTTGATCCAAACATTTCAACAACCAAGATTGGAAAGAAGCTACAATGCAACATTATTTTGAATCTGGAGAATGATGAGGATTATTCAGCAGAAATTGCTAAGAGTCACATGTCTTTGTTGGGAACCGTGTTGGAATCCTATGGTAGTTTTGTGGCAGGTCGGATCGGGAATCCTATGTTGACAAAAGAGGATTACGATCAAATTGACGCTGAGGAAATGGAATTAATGGATATTAAATGGTGTTTGGCAAGTGTATTGAGACGAGCTGAGAAATTTAAGCAGATCACAGGAAGAGATGATTTACGTGAAGCTAATGTTTCTACTTTGGGTTTTGATAAATCTAAAGTCACTTGTTTTCGTTGCAGGGAAAAAGGACATTTCAAGAGGGAGTGCAAAAACCGCGAAGCAAGTGGAGCTCAAAATCCGTTCAACAATAACAATGATTACTACCGGAAGGCCATTTATCATCAAGTTGCACAACAACAACAAGAACCACAAGTGGCACATGGTAGGAAAATAATCGAGGAATCTTCAAAGAGAGCTTGCATGGTGAATCAGGATGAAAAAGAGCCAACAAAGGGTTTCAATTGGGACAAATATATCTCAGCTGATAGTAAAGCATGCCTGATAAACCAAGATGATGAAAAGTTGCCAGAAGGTTTTAACTGGGAAGGTTTTAGTTGGGATGATTATGATCCAAACAAAACTTCAAATCACAAAGATTTTGTCGCTCGAGTTGAAGAAGATAGTGATGATGATAGAGAGTATCATGCTAGAAGATTGGCAGCTCATTTTAAAATGATGGAAGAGAGTGACAGTGAAGATGAAAAAGTTAAAAAGAAAAAGAGAAAGGTCAAAACACCGATCAGTAGTGATGATGAAGCTGTTCCAGTGATAAGGAAAAAGGTGGAAGTTCCAAAGTTTAAAGTTGATGAAGAAGTTGATACAAGGAAGAATCCGGTGATTTGTGAGAATTGTGAGATTATAAAGAAGAAAAACAGTGAGTTAATGAACAACATGAACATGCTGAAGGAATCTTATGATGTTCTGAACAAAGCCATGAATTAGTACAACCAAACAAGTGAAGGACAAGCAACAGCCATGAAAACACTTCAGGGAGCATTCATGATAAAGCAGAAAGTTGTGAACAACTACATCGAGAAGTGTGTTGTACTAGAACAGAAACTTGAAACACAAAGAATTGAAACTGAAAGAGTTAATCGTTTATTGAAAAGTTACTCATGTACTTCTTATGTCATTGACAGGATTTATCCAACGGTTGAGGGCATGAAGGCATTTGAAGATGATGAAGTAACTGAAGAACAAAAAGTTTCTGAAGAAAAGACTTCTAAAAAGAAGAAAGAAAAGAAGAAAGATACCAAAGAAAAGACATCTGGTAAGAAACAAGGTTTCAGTTACAACAAGTGTCCACCCCCGCTTGAAAATGGATATTCTCCGAGAAATCCAAATTCAGAAAGAGTCGAAAAGGCAACGAATTTACAGTGGGAGTCAGAGTCTTCAGTTAACTTGCTAGATAATATTGATGTCACGTTTACGTCATCTGACACTGATCATGAGTCCGAGTTAATAAAGAAAGTGGTCGATCAGGTGTTGGATAAAGATGAAACTGAGGAGTTAAAGTTGGAGTCTATGACAAAGTCAAAGTCTGAGTCGAGCATTCCGAGTCAATCCGTCAAACAGGGCAAAAGGGTTTACAATAAAGAATTCCTGTTATCAAAATCTAATTTGGATGACGAAACATTTAAAGTTGCATATACTTTGAATGATTCTGACAAATTATATTTTGATGAGGAATTTCCAATAAGAGGTGTCAAACCTGACATGATCAAAAAGGTTTTCAAACTAACAGAAATTAATATTTCTAAAATAAAAGATGTAAATCTTAATGATAAACCTAAAAAGTATACCTCAAGAGTTCAACAAAGAGAAAACAAGAGAAAGGGTTACAGTTCTGGTTCAGGTTATCGAAAGAAACCAAACCATAATGGTAATTTCAAAAAGAAAGGTCTTGGTTTTATTCCACCAGAAAATCATAAAAATGAAAAATATGTTCGAGATTTTAAATCAAAAATGATATTTGTTGCAGGTATGTATGCCGAGGAGGAACAAAAGAGTCCAATCTGGAAGCAATCTAGCAAAGAATTCCTTGCGAAGAAGCAAGAAGAAATGAAGAAGATGTTTGATCATCAGATGAAAGAAACGAGAACCTGTTTCAAATGCAACACTATTGGACATATTGCCAAGAATTGTTCCAAGGCAATACAATCAAAACAGGGAGTTTCTCGTAAACTAAAAGATAAAGAATTTGAGTTTGAACCACCAATTGAGAGAACTAAACTTTTTAAAAATTCAACATTTGAGATTGGTGAATGTTCAAACAGGTTTTACAAGAAAAGGGGAAATCTTGACAACCAGAAATGGGTTGTTAAGAAGTCTGACGATAGTTCTAGCAATGATTCTGATTTATCAAAATCAGATGAGCTATCTTCTGGCGATGAATCTGATTCCACAAAGTCAGAGGAGCCACAAATTTAGATTAAAAGTGAAAAGTCAGTTCCGACTGTGGATGA
Source organism: Helianthus tuberosus (assembly GCA_030545235.1). Taxonomy (NCBI): domain Eukaryota; kingdom Viridiplantae; phylum Streptophyta; class Magnoliopsida; order Asterales; family Asteraceae; genus Helianthus; species Helianthus tuberosus. The sequence goes on along the minus strand of CM060420.1, from coordinate 18,988,247 downwards.
TGTGAATTTTCCACCACTTCGGGCTGAAAATTTTAAAAAGAAAATTGGTAAAGTCGAAATTTTAAATCAATTCTTTTCTGAAAAGAAAGATTTTGATATTGAAAAAGCATTTAATTCCAAAGTTAAACATATTTTTGGAAAAATGGTTGACAGGAAAGTCAAGGGAGTCAAGGAATTTTACGAGAAGAAAACAAAGAAGCATGGTAAAGTATCATCCCTGGTTTGTGACTGGGATGGTACTTACTATGAACAGTAAAATCCTGGACTTGCCAGAGCTTCCAAGTTGGTAATCACGGAGCAGGAATCGGCATCATTCTTATGTTTTTGAAAAATTTAAAATTGGTCACAAGTATGACTTGCCGGAACTCCCAGGTTGGTAAGAGAGGAGTAGGTATCGGAATCTTGAGAATTCAATCTACATCTGGTATTGGTTGGTAAGCCATGTGGTTGAAAAAGCTTTCACCTACAAGTGGTAAATCAGGGACATTAAGTTGTACTTGATTTTCTTACAAGTGGTTGAAAAACAATGTGATGAGCCAAACCCCTAACCTACAAATGGTAAAATCAATCAACAAAATTATTTTTCGGAAAAACCATTTGATTAAAACAAACTTAAGTGTTTTGAAATCAATGGGAAAATAGTTTGTTATGAGGGGGAGTTCTGATTGTTTATGCCAAGTGAACGGCGAATTGAAGCGATTCGATATCGATTGTCAGTTTACCTGTATAGTTTGTATTAGAATTTCTTTAAATGTGTTTGCATTTTAGGGGGAGTAAAAATTTTCAGAAATTCAAAAACATTTGAAAATTTGAAAAAGACAAAAACATGATAAAATGAAGAATGAGTTTTTGTGTCAAAGAAGAGGAAATGATAGTACATCAGTAGACAGTTACAGTATGCTAACGAAATGTAATGATTAAATAGCATTAAACGGTCTCACTGATGATATGCCGATAGGTTTTTACACATTTAGTAAGCTTATTCGGGATATAAACTTAAATTCAAACTTGCTTTTTTCGTGGGGAACACTACTTGGATATATAGGTAACCCCTGAAATCTCGTTTGAAAGGTCCCTCTTTCTGAGATACTAGGTCTTTAAGCTCAGTGATATCTGGGGTATTATCCCAGGACTTCTGATTTTGCGGAAGCAATGGCCTAGTCCCCGGAGAATACTTTACTGCTTGCTTGAAAATAGCGCCGCCCTCAGCATAAAATGATAAGACAATAAAATTGCTAATCAATGCTGTTGTAAAAAATATCCTCTAAAGGGGACACACCAAAAGTCGAGTCGTCATCTCTCTGCTGAACGGAAGTTCTGACCTAAGCTCTCACGGTTTCGCAATTTAACCCCTTACAGATATCATCTGTGGTATACTCACCTGTAAGACTGAATATTGGGATCTAGATACGGGAGTATATTCAAGATGTGGTACACATGAATAAGTTTAAGTTCTTAAAACACCTAATTCGTATCCTGAATCAGTTGAAATCTGTGTGAAAATTTAAGTGGATCAGTATATTGGCAATCTAAGTGAATTGTTTAATTCTTAATGTGTAACTAAGCTCAACGGTACTTGTGACTTGTCATAAACTGATATGATCCTCTTACACGAACTCACAAAAAATATTGTTTGTAAATATTTCTTTACTACATTTCATTACATTCAAAAATCCAAAAAGATTTTCAGTGTGTTTTAGCATAAATTTTGAAAAATACAAAAATATTTTCGACAACTGGTGTTGGAGAGCTGATTTTCAAAATTTCTAGTGCTGAACATGATGAACAAATGGTTTGGGTAAAAATTGTTTGAGATGTTTTGAAATGAAATGAGAAAAGTTTTTGAGATGAAAACATAATTCCTGCAAGTGGTTCATCAGAGACTAACATTGTAAAATCATTGTCTGTATATCATATCCACAAGTGTTCATTAGATGGTGAGATTGTTTTTACAAATGGTCATCAGAAAATTTATTTTTGGGTAGAGAATGTGCAGGATATCTGAGTGATAGAGAGACAGGTTCCAATACTTGAGGACTCTGTGATCTTAACAAGCCAGGCTGCAATCCCAGCTTACTGAGAGGGGGAGTCTGAAGTTTGTAGAGTCAAGTTCCAATCCTGGATTTCACGCAAATTGCTGATGCTGATGAATTTAAGGAATCAAGAGATCTGATGAAAAGAGAAGAGAGAAGATTTGAGGATGCTTTACAGTGTCAAGATACTTCAAAAGAGAAGCCCAAGGACTGATAAAGACTGAAGGTGCGAAGGCTCGACACTTTAAGACTCGTCAACATTCGAGGGGGAGTCTGTTGGTGCATGCGTCTGTCGACTTCGTCTTGTATCGAGTCTTATACATAGAATGTTAGAATAGGGCACGTATTTCAAGATTAAAGTAATTTCGCTTGAAACATGTGATTTCGCTTGAAAGAGCATGGATGTCATTTCGAGCGGAATTAGATTTCGCTTGGAAATCCGATTTCGCTTGAAACCATTTCAAGCGAAATCATGGGTCTATAAATACCTGTTCAAGCGATATCAGTTGTAATTTTTCCGGTCTGAGCAACGAAGTGCTGCCGAAGTGTCGTCTAGCTGTAAATTGCTTTCAAATCAATAACACGACAGTTTAAAGTGATATTCTTGCTGAATTGACCTTAGTACATCTGTTTTCCGCCTTTCGTACTGAGCAAAACTCTTCTGATCGACTCGTTCGGGTCTTCAAATGATCCTACACCAACGAAAAAATAGGGGGGGGGGGGCGTACCAGCGGTGAAAAGGGAGTGGGTGTGGAGGTTGCTGGTGATAACCGATCGCCGGAGGTAACTTTCCGGTCGCTGGTGTTCAATCGAGAGGGAGGCAGAGACAAAGCTTTGATGTTGTGTGTTTCAGAAGATGAATTTACTGTGTTTGTTGCCTAGATGCATAAACGAGAGAGAGAGAAGGGATTCTTTAGTGTGAGTGTTTGAATTTAGAGAGAGTGGGGAGGTGAGAATGATCTTATAGATTGTAGAGGTTTCACTTTTTGAGACAAGATCTTTTGTAGAGATTTTGTAAAGATCTTGGTAAGATTTTCAAGCAAAATATACAGTTTGGTTCTAGATAAGATTTTCAAGGAAAAGATTTTCAGGGAAAATCTTGTAGAAGAGATCTTGTATAGATCTTCAAGCAAAGCAAAATATCTTAAAAAGAGAGAGTGGCCCGCAATTCCTACGAGACACATTTTCCCAACCCGAACACTTTGTAACGTCGTAAAACATAATTTTTGATTTAGAAATATATAAAATAGTGCCGGTATTCGATGTTGGACGCCCTCGTTACTCGGTTGCGGTAAATCGCGTAAAACACGTCGTTCACCGTTTTACTTCGTTTTCCGATCCGGTTTCGATCACGGTTATTAGAATTTAATTGCGAATGTAAAATATATCGTAAAAATTTAATAGTAGTCGGCGTTGTCAGTATTTTGTACAGTATCAGTTCGTTGTCGCGTAATATTCAGCAGATTTCCCGTAAATCACCACGCACTCCAAGGGCCTGGTTAAGTTAATTAGCGGCGTACACATTACTTATTATCGTCCTAATGTTTGTTAATCGCGTAATTAGGAGCCGTAAATCACCGGTTGTCACATTCTCCCCCTGTTAATGAAATTTCTTCCTCGAAATTTAGACTACGTTAACTCCTTAGAGTTACGTTGTGTGTAGGTAAATATGAATAGTATCAAAGTGGATGACCACGAAATCAAATCAAGACTCATTCGAGTTATGTGAATTCAAGGACATACCTCAACAATAAGAACCCAACGGTTAACAGGAATATGTTTCAGAAATCGATGTCAAAGGAAACAAGACGTATAGATACAGTCACTAGTGTGACTAAGTTAACAAGGGTCCAACAAAGGACAGGAATTTCAAGCAATAGAATTCCAAACGAACGTTTACAATATGCCAATGGGTTCTAAAAGTAATAACATCCTCTAGATGAACTTAGAATCAACAATTTCAAATGTAATAGTTTGCATGAAACGCTCGATCGGGATCAGCACAAGCTGCAAGTTATACCGACGCCACAAGGTGTCGTAGAGAATGAAATAATTTCAATATAGCGGTGATCGAACAAGTATCACCTGTGTTTTGCATGAAACGCTCAATCATGATTAGCCCAATCTACAAGTTTGTACTGACACCACAAGGTGTCGTAGTGATTTAAATAATTCAATAATAGCGGTGATCAAACAAATTCACCGTGTTTGAAGTCAAATGAAAGCGCAATGAAGTAAATATGGAAATTTGTTTCTAACAACATCATAGAATTTTTCAATTGAAAATGGAACATCAAAGAAATAATGTTTTCGATCGAAGGTGAAGAAGCAATGAATATCACAAAATATTCGATTGATGTTGAAAGAACCGTTAGTAGGTACACCGGAATATGCAATGAATTTGTGTACCATTGTCATAACACACAATTGTGTTAAGACCGCTTAAATATGATAAATTGAAGCGGATTTAAAGCAAATCAATAAATAACTATTTAAATCCATGCATAAGATGTGTAAACGAGATTAGCGCAAGCTTCAAATTAATGAAAGCACCACCACATGGTGTTGAAATCAACAAACAATTTAATGGAGTCGAATGCCAAACAAGTTTACTACGACTCGGAACAAATGAAGTGCTCGTTAAAATTTGATTTGAATATGATGCTCCCAATACATCATATGATGTCTTGAATTGAATAAGCGAAATGAATGAGTTCAAACAGTTGAACTTGGTTTTGGCGCAAGCCGACAATAAATACATGTATCGACAAGAAAACTTTCGGCATGGTCACAACGAAAAACCATGTATGTAACTTGAAAAGAAAATAAATTTCAAGAAAATGTGTTGACTTGATAACAAAGGAGCCAACAATTACAATAATGCAGGTCATTCGAATCACAAATCAATAATTAGATTTAGCGAAATAATATTTGAACTTTAATGAAACACTTTATTCGAAATGACACCACATGCGTAACAAACGATGCATGCGTAACATATAAATTTTCAAGAAATGAAGCAATGAGTGTTCGCTATAATGAAAGAAATGATCGTGATACAATGACCATTAAGAGGAGTAGAGATTGTGAAAATCTATTCATTAGATGCAAAAGTCAGAATTTCAATAAAAGAAATTTAAGGACTTAACCTGGGGTTTCATGTGATGTCCGGTTGTTAGTTGACATTACCATGGAATGTCGAACATAGCGTATTCGTCGTTAATAAGATAGGGGGAATACGAAGGTATGCGTCTTCTCCTTAGCATGACTCGTGTCGTTTGTAGGACCGCGTGCCAAACCGCCGCTTCCTGATCGATAGTTTTTGTGCTGACAGGATTACCATCATCGTTGAAATGCTCCATAGTGTCTTCTCGGTGACTTCACCTCGAAAGTCGTATGTGACGTACTTCAACCTCCGTTGATGTATAGCTTAAGTTTCACGTATACCTGTGCACTAGCATTTCATTTCACGTAGAAGGTGATGTACTCTGACATCCGTTGACGTAAAATTTGAGTTTCATGTATTCTCGTGCACTAGCGTTTCATTATGCGTAGGCTGCCTACTCGGGAAGTCAAAATATCATAGACAATATGGATAATAGTGTGTGCCTGAGTTAATATACGTCGTTCCTACGTAATGACATTTAATGAACTTCAACATAAGTTTCCGAAGGTCTTAAATGCATGTTTCCTAAACTCTCAGAGTTTTGTGCGCTGTATGCGACTGTTTTGTGTATCGTGTATGAAACTCCACAATAGTGTATGTTTGAAAACAAAATCTTGACTGTTTGTTTTTCGGCAACGGTTGGAGACCATATTCGAGTCTTAGGCGTTCTGTATGTACTCAAAGTCATAATAGTCTGAGTCCCCAGAGGAAAGTGACGTTAGAGGCTAGGTATCACTACAGAGACCTAATTCGCTGTAACCTATAGCTCTGATACCAATCTGTCACACCCCGAAAATATCAGAGCTAGCGTGACTGGAATGGTATCTTCATTGCACAGTGGAAGCCTATAAGCTAAGACTTCTAGAAATTGAATGCCCACTAAGTACTCGAATCTCTAATGGTCCTCCTATTCCAACCGCGCCATTATTTGAAGAAAGTAACCTGAGAAAGAAACATGCGAAAAATCAACATAAAGTTGAGCGAGTTCATAGTTTGTTTTGGAAAAGATTTTTAAATAAATCTTTTTGAATAACCGGTTTTTGAAATATTGTTGAGAAAACGAATTTAAAAATCATTTTCTTTGGCATGTTATATGGAAACTTTGTATTCGTATAACTTCGTATTTGTAACGCATTATGTTTGAAAAACCATGTATTTGTAACTCTTGTATTTGTAAGGTTTGTGTCACCGTCAATGTCCACCCTGACATTGACAACATGCATGCATAATCCTATGCTTTGAATTTGTATAAAACATGGTATGTAATTTTTAAAGATGTATCTGAAACTGAGTTCTGTAAATGTAAGGAATACGAGATCGCTAATGGTTCGCGAGGCCACTAACATATGTAACGACATAGGAAGCATCCAAACCATAGGCATTTTTACTTGTCGATTCATGACTAGAGACACAAAGGCACTCTTGGTAAAAGTGTGGCCAAGAGTGTGGCTGCCTGAAACCCATTAGATCTAACCTTTTGTTCCGCGGTCTAGGTATATAGCTGATTAATGGTGCTTATGTTACCCTATTCGTGACATGATATATTGTTTCATTCCTTAGTTTAATGTACCCCTTTGTACTTGTATTTTCCCGTAGTTTAGAAAACTAGAATACGTATGTATGCACATTTCAAAAAATACGCTTGTTTGAAAACCGGTATAGAACAAAAGCTTTTCGTAAACCATATATGTCAGTTAAAAATTGTTTGTAAAATGGTTTAGAAATATGTAATTCATGTTTATTGAAAACCTTGTATGCTTTGCAAAAAGTGCATGTCTTTCCACCCCGAAAACATTTAGAACAATGTAAAACCGTAAAAAGGTGGGGTTATGAACTCACCTGAATTTCCATGTGCAAAGCTAGCTTAATACGACTTCATGTTGTCGTTTCCAAGATGTGACTCGCTAGCGTGCATTCTATCATATTCATAACACGGAATATCTTATAAGTTTCTAAATAAAAGCGGTAACTAAATTACGTGTCACCGAGCTCTACCGAATCGTTAATCGAACGATTCGATGGTAAGTTGATAACTTAATGAAAATGACAAAGTTAAACTTTGTTTAGTTAGTTTATTGTCAGAAATAACTAGTAAGTCCTATAAATACTTAATTCTCGAGAGATTTAGGGTATATATAAATATTTATATAAAAATATATAAATGTATCGTTATCATCGCGTTAGGCGTCCCGAGAAGTCGTATGTGTATAAAAGAATATTTACACGAAAATAATATATAATAAACTCGTATTATATATCACGTTTCGTATGATCTTTGTCAAAATATTCCTATATGCCGTTTAGGCGTATGAAATAAATGTAAAAGTTATATTCACTTTATAAAAGAATCGTCGACTTGTCGTGTTTGAAAATAAATATATAACTATATTTATTTTTATAAGAAAATCAATTTGTTTGTGTCGGAAATAAATATGTAAGAATATTTATTTATAAAAAGGATTCGAGTTTAATGTTTGAGATAAATATAACAATTATATTTATTTTTTTAAAAATAGTTTGCGTCATCGTCGTTTTTGTAAGTTATAAAGTGTCGCCGAAAATAATTATGGGTTTGTATTTGTTTTTTTTTCTTTCTAAAAGTATATTTGAATCTGATCGTTTGTTTGATAATAAAACGTGTTTTGTTTTACGGATTTTCTCGAAAAACGGGCAGAGTTTCCTCTGTTTTTGGACGCCCCGACAACACAAGTTGTCGCTATTTTCAAAATTCAACAATATAATCAATGTCAATATAATAATTTTCATCATATGTATAAAAATGTAAGCTAAATTTCTGTCGAATCGGTTCAAGCTCGATTTCACGTAATATAACTATAGAAATAACGAAATTATTTATCGTGCCGAGACTTTACCAAAATCTCGTGTCGTTTCGTTGAACAAGTTGACTGAGTCAACTGAGTTGACCGAGTCGACTCGCTGAGTTGACCAGGCTTGGCTGAGTTGACCCGATGCCCGAACCCGAAATTCTGCCGCGACCCGAACTGAACCGAACCATTGACCGCGTTTGACCAGATTGACCCGTTGACCCGAACTATTGACCAGCGTTGACCGAACCGAAACCTTGACCCGAAATCCGTTGACCCGAACCGGAAGACATAACTTAAATCTGCAACTGGACCAGACCGAGTAAACCTGACACGGATCTGAACCATCTCATACGGAACCTACTTAACAAACCTGAACCAAAAACCAAATCGAAAACTGTAGCACTACTAACCCGAGTCAAGACTAAAGCTGGTGTTGACCTGAACCACCGCACCATCGGCCGGCACGGAGCTCCGTCGGCCGCCGATCATCATCATCTTCATCAATATCATCTGATCATCATCATTATCGTCACACGGAGAGTCGGCGGCGAACCATCGTTGGAGAAACAACACCGGCTTCATCTCTTCCTCTAACCTTTATGCCGCCGCGCCACCGCCGTTGGCGGCGGCTCTCTCTCTCTCCTCCTTCCCCGATTCTCTCTCATCTGTCAGTCTCTGTCTCGATCAGTTTCTCTCCCTCGTCTCTCTGCTTCCTCAACCATCGCTCACCACCACCGTTGGGTGGTGGTGTCTCTTTAACCAACGAAAAAATAAAGGGGGGGGGGGGGTGGCGTACCAGCGGTGAAAAGGGAGTGGGTGTGGAGGTTGCTGGTGATAACCGATCGCCGGAGGTAACTTTCCGGTCGATGGTGTTCAATCGAGAGGGAGGCAGGGACAAAGCTTTGATGTTGTGTGTTTGAGAAGATAAATTTTATGTGTTTGTTGCCTGGATGCATAACCGAGAGAGAGAGAGAGAGAGAGAGAGGGGGATTCTTTCGTGTGAGTGTTTGAATTTAGAGAGAGTGGGGAGGTGAGAATGATCTTATAGATTGTAGAGGTTTCACTTTTTGAGACAAGATCTTTTGTAGAGATTTTGTAAAGATATTGGTAAGATTTTCAAGCAAATATACAGTTTGGTTCTTAAGATTTTCAAGGAAAAGATTTTCAGGGAAAATCTTGTAGAAGAGATCTTGTATAGATCTTCAAGCAAACCAAAATATCTTGATAAGATAGAGTGGCCCGCAATTCCTATGAGACCCGTTTTCGCAACCCAAACACTTTGTAACGTCGTAAAACATAATTTTTGATTTAGAAATATATAAAATAGTACCGGTATTCGGTGTTAGACGCCCTCGTTAGTCGGTTGCGGTAAATCGCATAAAACACGTCGTTCACCGTTTTACTTCGTTTTTCGATCCGGTTTCGACCACGGTTATTAGAATTTAATTGCGAATCTAAAATATATCGTAAAAATTTAATATTAGTCGGCGTTGTCAGTATTTTGTACGGTATCAGTTCGTTGTCGCGTAATATTCAGCAGATTTCCCGTAAATCACCACACGCGCACTGTATAGTCGAATAAACGTTCCTGGGCACTCCAAAGGCCTGGTTAAGTTAATTAGCATCATACACATTATTTATTATCGTCCTAATGTTTGTTAATCGCGTAATTAGGAGCCGTAAATCACTGGTTGTCACATCTTAGACTTTCGAACCCGACCCGTTTGATCGATCGTTAGGATCCGACCAAACATATTTTGGGACCATTGTTGTATAGAGAATAACCTTCTAAGGTTATACCTTATGGTCACTTAGTTTAACTAGTTGTATGATAGATAGTTTGTATGCCTTAGGAAAATGACCAAAATGCCCTTTTTATGCATAATTTGTATTTAAGCATATGTAACTTAATTTTAGTCACCTAAACTGATGATGCAACATATTTAAACATGTTAGGGCATATAATACTTGTCATAGGACTAGTTAGGCGTCTCGAACGCGCATTTGCGCGAACGACGCGTTAAAGTAGCGTAAGCTACCTTAATGGGTCGTAACGGGTCGTAAGCACTCAGGTTAGGTTCCGTTTTAGAATGTAGGCTTTGTTAAACCATATAATATGAGTTCCAACACTCATTTGTTTTACAATACCTCATTCTATCCGTTTCCTGGATTCGTGTCCAAATACACTAACATAGTATCCGTTACACTAGGAACCACTTCGACACTTGAACATTTGATCCTTTGAGCTTTGTTATATCATTTGAAAAAGACCTACATGCAATCCCAGGCGAGTACATAGTCCCCTCTTTTACCGTTTTCAAATATTTTGGGGTGATTCATATGTGTAACCGATTTGTTTTTCCAAATGTATGGCATATATGTGTTTACTAAGTGCTTTTATATATACTATTCCGATTATGCAAACCCGGTGTTTATCCAAATCCTTAAAAGATCTATCTATCTTCATAGTTAGACTCTTATAGGATATTTGAAGTACAGTCTTAGATCTTCCTATCTTCATAGTAAGATTTTTAAGAAGTACTTTACGACTCGATGGTTATGGTTTATGTGTAGATTGTTGGTGATTTAGATAACGAAACTAGAGTAATACAATAAACACATGGTGGATACGCCGCTGGTACTTCCTATATATAAGTGTGTTTATTGTATTACCCTTCGTGGCGTTATCCCGAATCACTATTAGGATTTAGGGTGTTGTGATATAATGATTCAATATGACAGAAACCTAATCCTTTTAGTGTCAACTTATCTTTATAAATTGATACTTATAGGATGTTTAGAGTGCTAATATTGGAGTCCTTGTTTGGATTCATTAAGTACTTTAATGCGTATGCGACTAGACAATATGACGAGAACCGGATCCTGTAATATTTATCTATCTTCATAGCTAAACATACATGGGATGTTTAAAGTGCTAATATTGGAGTCCTTATTTGGATTCATTGTGTACTTTAATGCGTGTTTACAAGTTGTTGACAAATTGACGATTATGTGTTTATGTGGTAGTTGTGATTTAGATAACGAAACGGGTGTAATAAAATAAGAACATGGTGGATACACCGCTGGTACTTCCTATATATAAGTGTTCTTATTTTATCATTCTTGTAGCGTTATCCGAATCACTTTAGGATTTTGTGTACGATTGATCCAATGTTCGATTATGCAAATCCTTGAAGAATCTCAAATATGTTTATGCATTAGATTCTTTGAAGGATGTCTAAAGTATTATTATAAATCATTGACTTGATTTATATAATACCCACACAAGTTTTGATTAATTTCAAAAATGTTATTATCAATCCTTGATTGGTTTTATAATAATACATTAACGAATTTTACAATGATTTCAACGAGGTTACAATGTACAAATTTCAAATGACATAAAAATTACTTAGTAATAATCATATTGTCATATACAATACTTTTTGCCACGAGTTTTCACAATCAAGATTATGTATTGCAACACTAAACTTTTGTCATTCTTTGGCTTCAAGATTCATTTTCAATTGACAACTCTTGTAGTTGTCAAAGTATTGCGATATCAAACTTTTGTCATTTATTTGGCTAACAAAACTTATGTATTCGCCGGCATTTTTATGCTGACTATTTTTCACATAAGTTTCAGGACTTTTGACTGTTCAAGCATGCAACGCATAGGACTGCATCCGGACCTTAGACTTCTTTAATCAAAAGACAATTACATGTATTATTTGTTTGTAAAACGATGTTAATAATAATGAAACAATTTAGTACTAGTAGTTGTGAGCAATTTGTAACGTGACTTCCCGATATTTCCGCCGCGTGTTGTTGTATTACGCGATTGGGGTGTTACAATAATTTATATAAGAAACACATGGGTGTGTTTAACCAGCTCATAAGTATAATTATAACTAGTACATATACAAGCAACACATGAATTTGTATAATCAACACATAAATTTGAATTACTCATGATTTTAGAAATTTTTAGAAGTCAACTCTAAACTAAAATAAAAATATGTCATTCATACATGAATTAGAGTGATGAATGATAAGTTATAAGTGGTTCCTACTTTTTTTACTTAATATAAAATTTGTGTATAATCCTGCAATATGTAAATATTCGAATTTTATTGTATCCATAAAAGTAGCCATTAATTTTAAATTGATGTAAAATGGTAGAACGAAATGTATAAACTTAGTGTAATAAAGAAAGTGAAAGACGATATGTCATAAAATACGAACCAAATAATAATTCAACTACATAATTTTTTTTTTTCAACTACATAATTAATTGCCCAAAATGTAGGGTGGGTAGTAAGCTAAAAAAACCGAACTGAAATCAGAAAAAACCAATTTAACCGAACTAAAATAACCAAATCACAAAAAAAAAAAAAAAAAAAAAAAAAATTCCTGAACCGAAATTTAAAGTTTAGTTACCGTTTTGCATATTATGAAAAAAAAAAAAAAAAAACAAGAACAGAACCGAATAACCTTAAAAATCTCTTTCTTAATCTTTGTTATATATTAATTTAGGAATTATTAATTTTATTCTTGAATGTTAAGTACTTAGAGTAAAAACATTAACATGTTTATTTATCTTTGAAATGATTTATCTATTGCCGAGAAGGAATAACAAAATTTAACATAAAATTAAATGCTTTCAAAGTTTATAAAAGAAAATGTCTTAATAAAATCTTTCAAGAAAACAAGGGATTATGAGGTTAGGTTTACGTGAACAATATTATTTAAAGAAATTAAATATAATAATTTAAAACGTAAACATCTAAGAAAGATTCTTAAATATTAGATTATACTTTTTTAATATTTGAATCTTACATAATTTTGTGTTAAAAACCAAAAAAAAATCAAAACTCAGATAGATCGAACGATTGCTAAAATAGAAACCACATGGTTTTCAAAAACTGAAAACATTCAGTTTTATCATAAAATTGAATCGAACCGTGCACACCTCCACCAAAAATGACCAGACACAAATAATTTAGTTTTCTATTTGAAAATAATGTCTCTTTACCTGAACTATCATCAAAAAGCTAACTCGAAATTTATCTAAATTTTTGGCAAGTTATCAAAATATCTAAAAAAAAATATTGCCAATGAGAATTTAGTTGAATTTATTGCAAGTTATCAAAATATCTAGAGTAAATTGCGAAAATCATTTCTGAGGTTTGGGTATGTTTGCCATTTTCATCCAAAACAACTTTTTTGTACGATATAGTCCTTCACCTTTGAAAGTTTTTGCCATTTTTATCCAAACATCTAATTTGCTTTATTTTTTCTATCAAAAATTTGGATAAAAATGTCAAAAAATCCCAAATCTCAGGGACGATTTTGGCAACAAAAAAAACCAGATGTTTGAATGAAAATGGTAAAAAATCTAAAAAGTGAAAGACTATATGATACAAAAAAGTTATTTTGGATGAAAATGACAAATATATCCAAACCTTAGGGACGATTTTGACGATTTACTCAAATATCTAAGAAAACAATATTGCCATTGAGAATTTAGTTGAATTTATTGCTAGGGTAAATTACATTTTTCGTCCTTTATATTTGTATCGAATTGCAATGGATGACCTTTAACTTCAATAATTACAGTCACAGTCCTTTATTTGTTAAAACCATTACACCATAGGTCCTTTAGCACTAACCTGGTTATTTTTCATGGTTAAATCTAGTCATATGTGTTGCACATGAGGGTATAATGGTCTTTTTACCCATTTATTAAAAAAACTTAATCCATATATGTGTGTAAATACAGTTGAGACTTCAAATCCTTTGACTTTGTCTCAGGTTTCCCCCTCTTAACTCACCCACCTTCTCACCCCATGGTTTCTTCAATCGCAACCTGAATCCGATGCTCCGGTCACCGGCACCGCCGCCCTTGAATCCGATGCTCCGGCCACCGGCACCGCCGCAGCCGCCTCTTTCTCCTTATTCAACTGGTATGTGCTATAAATACCACCGACACCGCCGCAGCTGCCTCTTTCTCCTTCTTGTTGTTGGTTATTTTGGTTTGTTGGAGGTTATCAGATCTGAAACGAGTTGGTTATTTTGGTGGGTCTGTGGATTCTTGATATGGGGTTTTGGGGTTGGGTTTTTAGATCTGAAACGAGTAACAACAACATCGAGGTTATCAGATCTGAAACGAGTAACAACAACATCGAGGTTCTCGGATCTGAAACGCTATGGTGGTGGTTAGGTTTGATAGTTTAAAGGCAGCGTCGGTAGTGGCGTTTGATAGTGTGTTGGTTAAAGGGAGATTCGCTGATTTGGAATTCTTGAGTGAATTCAAGAACAATCAGACTTCAGATCTAATGATTTCAACTCGTATTCAAAACTTTCCAAAGATAAAAAATGAAACTAGATAAATATGATAAGGGAAGAAGACTTTTACTAAGTTTCTGAACAGAGCATGAATATGGATTTATAAATAACCCACAAATTCAATATATAGCAAATATTTGAATTTCTTTTTATAAAAAATGTTTTAAAGCATGCAACGTCAAAATGGAGAGGTGTCCTTGTGTATAGGTGGTCGACGTTGATGGAAGTGGTGGGTGGCAGACAGTGGTGGCTGGTGGTGTTTGAGAGAGAAAGGGGTGAGAAAGGAGAGAGCAAGATTACTAATATTTGGTTTTGTTTATTTGTTTAAATATTTATTAAACATTTAGATAAAAACATGAATTAACCAAAATACCCTTAAATGAATAAACTTAACTGAAAATTTTAATTTAGTTAGTACTTAAGGACGTAAAGTGTAACGAGTTTTGCAAATAAAGGATTGTGACTGTAATTATTAAAGTTAAAGGCTATCTATTGCAATCTGTTACAAATATAAACGACGAAAAGTGTAATTTATCCTCATTGCTAAGTTATCAAAATATCTAAAAAGAAATATCAAATGAGAATCAAAATATCTAAAAAGAAATATCAATGAGAATTTAGTTTTTTGTGAAATACTAAAGCTTTGTTAGCGTGACTTTCGAATCGAAATCTGCGTCAACCCAGAAACTTTTATATGGATCCGAAACTCTTCCACCCAGAAACTTTTTTTGATATAATTTTTTATTAATATGCCAAAGAAACAATTTACAAACAGTTGGATACCATTAACATTTGATATAATTTTTTTTATTAATATGCCAAAGAACCAATTTACAAACAGTTGGATACCATTAACAAGTTGCATCACAACCCCTTTAAATAACAAAACCAATCCTACTAAAACGATACCATTAACAAGTTACGTCACAACCCTTTTAAATAACAAAACCAATACTACTAAAACTAAGAACACTAAAAACTGGAATTAATATCATATCTAAAATAACAAATGAAGATGAATAAAATTATGTTAATTAAACACATAAGAAGTATTTATAATAATATCATAAAGAAAATAATTCTTTTTATATCGTTGGGTACGCTGAAGTATTTGTTTCCGTAATTAGATCATACATAATCGTCTCATGCCCATATAACACATGGGATTTCAACCCTCTTTCACGCCTCTATACACCGCCCCTTGGTTTGTATCTGCAACCTTTTGTTCTGGCTTAGGAATTAATTGTTTGAACCAACAAAAAAATACCATCTCACTCCACTTTCCATTTTTCTTTTTTTAAATTTAATTTTTATGATCCGACCCGGTTCAGCCCAAACCGGATAAAAAATATTATATGACAGTAGACAATCAACCCTAAAAATTTTCACCACCCATGAAAATATTATCTGGGTCCGTCACTAACTTTAACTTATTGATAGTGTTATTAAATAATTGATTAGCAACCGCATGTGTTGAAACAAAGCCTTTGTATAAACATATGGCCCTAAACTTTGTGGGATCCGAAACGTGACTTTTTTAAATGGCCCTGAACAGGGCCATTTAAAAAAGTTGCGTTCCTCGGATTCCACTATAACAACTCTCCTAAAAGTCTTATAACATCCCTATACGTCCTAAAATACACCCCGTATACGAGAAACAGCCCGAAATACCTTTAATTGTACAAAAATTAAATAAAAACAAGAAATTAGGAACGCTCGCGGGGCGCGACCCCCTTGTCTATATTCGTCGCGGGCCGCGACCAAGTGGACAGTAGGCGCAACCCTAGGCCGCCACGTGTCCCACTCGGTGTCAAAGCTATCTCGTGTCTGGCCAAGGCTAGGCCCTAGCCAGCCTAGCTCGCGGGGCGCGAAGACCCCCTTGTTCTCTCTCGCGGGCCGCCAGAAACCCCCTGTCAGGCCCTATATATAGAGAGTGCAAGCATTCACTTTCAATTCGTTCATCACACAACTTTCTCTCTCAATTCTGAATAGCAATTATAATTTTCGGGTATTATACCCACTAAAATAACGAAGCTCTGCCTCGATGTAAGTATTATAACCTCCGTTTACGTATTAGATACGCTGCCCGATTGATCTAGTGCTCCGTAACGCATGTCAAGGCTCTGCCTGACTTAGTCGTTGGAGTTCTGTCTCGGGGAGGGTATAGCTAATGTAAATTTAGGTTATTATACTAACGCGCGAGCATTATTTAAATTAATAGATTATAACCACGAAATCACAAGGAAATACCTAAATTAGCAATGTGAGTAATCCATTATTTTTGTAAGCTGTTTTTACAAAACCTCAATTGTTTTATATTATAATTAACAGTGATTGAGTATTTGTAATGTGACAACTGGCACAAACCGGTAATTTCCGTACCCTTTAATTATTATTTAATGACTGCAATTATATGCTTAAATGTCAACATTGACTGATTACATGCTAAACAAGTGAATTCATGCACGTTGTATACTACAAAATATTGCTTTATGCATAAACGAGAACGTTGCGTCAGAAATACTAGTAAACTTACCGGTAAGACACACTGTGTCAACAGAACTGCAGAAAGCAGTCAGACAATAAAAATTGGAGCCTAGGTGTAGGTCTGACAACAAGAATACATTAAAACCCAAGAGTACATACAAGGGTTTAATATATATACTCTCCGGAAGCAAAAATAAGCACTAAAAAGTACCCGAAACGCACTTTAAGTGCAGAATTTTAGTAAATTCAGCTCTAAACAGCTTTTAAACATATAAATATTATGCAGAAATTTCGTTTTATCATCCAGAATACTTCCCTAAGTGTCGGGAATCGAAAGGATACAAAAAGATACTTAATAGACACTAAACGGTGTAATTTAGCACTTTAACGAATCGGTATCTAACCGAACCACCGGACAATACCCGGAACACCAAAATAATGCTATAAGCATTGTTTTTATTTTTCTAAGCTAGTTAGGGTCCCCGAACACCCTAACACACCTTATATTACATAACACACCTTAACATACAAGTTTAACTTTTAAATCCTAACTAAACTCTAACCAAATATGTAACCAACAATTTCAACCCAACCCCCCCCCCCCCCCCCCCCCCCATGACCGGTTTTGGACAAGGGTGGCCCACCCTTGATTCCATTCATTTGTTTAATTGATCATGTTGGGTTATTTAGAACATAAAAACCATGGGATAAAGCCTTGGAATGGGTTATAAGTATGCACATTAGGATCATGAGTTCATAACTTCACACACTAAAAACACACTCTTCTCTCCTCCCTCCTTGCTTGCTCTCGGCAGCCACCTCCACCCACCATACAACCACCATCATTCTTCCTTTCAAGCATTTTACATACATACGAAGGTGCAAGAGGTCCAACAACAAAGCTTGGTGCTTTCGGAAGTGCAAGAACCTCTCTTATTTTCTTTTATCCACCACTTTTACGCTTTGAAACTTCCCTAGCCTTGTGCTAGTAGTAAGTGCTTCAAATCTTGTTCTTGTTCTTGTTTTTGGTGGTTAATAGGTGATTTAATGGTTAAAAATTATGAACACTAAAGAACATAACATAAAGTCTTGAACATAAGTGATTAATGGTGGATAAAGAGTAGATATGTGTGTAAATCATGTGAATCTTGTATGGTTGTGATTATTTGATGTTGTTTGTTAATAAAAGAAGGATGGATCATCGTCAAGACATACTAGATCATGTTCAAGAACATGAACTAGTATTATGTTAGTGCTTGAAATGAGAAAGATGATGAGACCATCCACCATGAACTTGAAACTTGAATAAACATAATTTTTCTTGTAAAATGAAGTTGTAAACTTGTGGATCTAAAGATCTACAAGTGGTTTTTCGGAAGAACCAAGTGGAAAATACTAGATTGTTAAAAACCCGGATCTTGTATGAACTAAAATCATTTTTAGCAAGTAAACGAGTGTGTAAACACTTGTGTAGAAAGAAAATTGCACAAAGAAATATTTTTGAAATTCATGACTAGAAGTTGTGAAAATACATATTCTTTAAAAATAAAGTTTTTAAGAAACTTATTCCCTAAAAATGTATTTAAAAATATTACCAAGGTTTCCCTAATTTTTGGTGATAAGAAATGAGGATTTCTTCAAGAATAAAAATGGATATTAAGTATGTATATATTTTTGAGAAAAATATATATATTTATTGATCACCACATTTTGTGCTAAGTGTATGTAGTATGTGATATACGTGCTAGTGTATTAGGACTTAAAAATACACTAAATACTCATGAGAAGTATAAACACAAAAATACACATACAACATACAAGATACATAATTCGGGTGCAAAGTGCAAAACACAAGATACTTATATTATTTTTTGAGAAAATAATATAAGTAAGATACTTAGTTAAAAATATAAAATATTTTTAACACAAGAAAACAAATACAAAAGATAGTGACTGTACTTGTGCGACACAAGTCTAGCGACTAACGTTAAGAAAACGCGTATAGGTCACGACGTTAATTAAACAAATCCGGTGAAGTTTACGACGCAAGGAACGCAAAGTTGTGAGTTCATGCTCCCCCTTTTCTTTTAACTGTTTTCAGTTTTATAACTTCGGGGGTGAAATACATGTACAAATGTTACAATGTTTATAAACGGTATGATACAAATACAAGAAGCGCACTTGGTGAGGACGAGTACCAAGTATGATGCGTTATGATAAATGATACGAGAAATCGTGTCACGAATAGGGTACATAAGCACCATTAATCAACAATATACCTAGACCGCAGAACAAAAGGTTAGATCTAACGGGTGCCGAGCAGCCACACTCTCGGTGAGGGCGAGTATCGAGTAGTGCTTTTGTGTCTCAGAATATGCCAACTAGAAAAATGCCTAAGGTTTGGTGACTTCCTATGTCGTGTCACATGTTAATGGCCTTGCAACCCATTAACAATCCTGATACTTACAGGAATACTTTATTTACATAAAATTCATACCATACTAAAACTTGATTTATACTTGAAGTACGTGGGGTACTCAAGAAAACTTGATTTATACTTGAGTACGTGGGGTACTTAAGAAAACTTGAATTATACATGAGTACGTGGTGTACACATGAATACTTGATTTATATATGAAAACTTGATTTATACATGACACAAACTATGTTTTCATACAAAGTATACAAACGTGAAATACAAAAATTGTATGAATTCACACCAACATTATGTTGACATTTTTTTTTCCAAAACTCACATGTATTTCAGGTAACTAGGATGGATGTGCACGCGGTCTTGCTTATGCTCTTGGATGTCGCTTATGTTTATCTTTAAATAAAGTTGTAAACTTTTTAAGACAATGTTTTATGCTACTTAGCGATGTAAACGCTAAACTTATGTTTTCAAATTATGGTATTTGATGTTATTTTTACGAGCATGTACCATGTTTACCTTTCGTATGCAATGAGAACCATTCATGATCACACCTCGTGCTTCCGCCGCAGAAAGGGGTGTGACAGATTGGTATCAGAGCTGCGATTGTAGTGAACCAGGATTCCTTCTCGAGTCTAGTCTACAATCTCTAGGATCCTTTCACGAAATTTTTTTTTCAAAGAGTTTTCATTGCATATAACGTCCCGCGACATCCAATACCTGAAATTGTCTACATGAGTCTAGAAAAAACACTACGAGACTTAGAGTGCACTTGAGTAGCACCTGTCGTTGACTAGAAATTACTTGCAATTATGTGTGATAATTAGCATATACTAGAAGTAGAATGTCACGAGTATACGTGACTTTATCTGAAAGTGATGGCCCATCTGAAGGAAGAAATACGAGGATGAAACGAACTGTGCGGACTGTGCAAGGAGTTACGTAATTATGGATGCATAGATACTTATGGGATTCAGTGCACAGAAACCACAACAAGTCTTGTCACGTATAGATTCCCTCAGTGCAAGCCTACTAAGTACTCTGCTAGAGTAATAGTTGTTTGATGTCACTTATGTGCTATATACCTGTGAATATATATACTACTACTGTCTAGTATGACGATATCAAACAAATGTTTAACCCTGTTGTGTTATGTTCTGTCAGAACATGGCACCCAGGAAAGCTGTGAATGCTCGCAATGATGATCAACCTCCTCCTCCCCCACTACCAAGAACTGCTGAAGAGCTGAACGCTCTACTGGAAGAAAGGATCTCCGCTGCTATCGCCCAGTACGAGGCGAACCGTACTCAAGACAGTGGAGGACCAAGCAATACTAGACGTAACGGGCATGGAGATTCGTCTGGAGGAAACGCAGCTCAAGGCTGCACATTCAAGCAGTTCCTCGACTGTAAGCCAATGAACTATGACGGCACAGGAGGTGCAGTAGCATTTGTGCGCTGGACGGAGAAGACCGAAGCTACTATCCGCATGAGCAAGTGTACCGCGGATCAGCAAGTCACTTTTGCTACTGGGTTGTTTGTCGATGAAGCTCTGACTTGGTGGAACTTGTAAGCCCAAACCTTGGGCGATGATGCCGCTTACGGCCTAACGTGGGATGAACTGAAGGAAAGAATGAGAGAGAAGTATTGCTCTCGTGCTGAACTCCAAAGACTGGAAACGGAGTTCTGGCACTTGACCATGGAAGGTGCTGACATTAATGGATATACTCGAAGGTTCCACGATCTGTCTAGAGTGCTTCCCTACATGGTGACTCCCGAATTCAAGCGCGTTGAACGCTACATTTAGGGACTGGCCCCAGAGTTTCGTGGCATGGTAACTTCGGCCAAACCTCAAACAATCACCGAGGCTGTAACTCTGGCTGTCAGCCTTACTGAAGATTGTGTTCGTATGAAGAAGCTGTCACTGAACCCAACAGAGAAGACTGAGACACATGCTGAGTCATCCGGTGATAAGAAGAGAAAGCATTCGAACCTGAACCAAGCAACTCGCAGCAACAAAGGTTTCAACAACAAGAAGCGTGACGCTAACCCGCCTCAGGAGGCGAAAACCCTTGCAACCAAAGGATACCAAGGTGCCATGCCTAAATGCCAGAAATGTAAGTATCACCATGAAGGAGCTTGTCGCATTCTAAGGTGCGACAAATGTGGTAGGTTGGGTCATCAAGCAGAAGACTATTGGGGAAAAAGTAAGAACTGGAATGGAAATGGTGCTGGTAACAAGAATGGTAACGGGAAGGGGCGGAACCAAGGATGCTTCAGATGTGGAAGCAATGATAATTTCATGAAGGACTGCCCAGAGGGAAACCATGCTCAGGCTCGAGCATTTGTGATTGGAGCAAAGAACGCACGCGAGGACCCTAACGTGGTCACCGGTACGTTTCTCATTAACAATCACTTTGCATCCATATTATTTGACACTGGCGCCGATTATAGCCTCATGTCTGTGGAATTTAAACGCATGCTTGGAATAGAATCTAGTAGATTAGAAATTCCTTATTCCATAGAACTAGCCAATGGTAAACTCGTTGAATCGGGCGAAGTTGTTAGAGGCTGCACACTAGAACTTGGTGAACGAAGATTTAGCATCGACCTCTTACCTATTCAATTGGGTAGCTTCGATGTAGTAGTCGGCATGGACTGGTTGTCCAAGAACAAAGCTGAAGTTATTTGTCATGAGAAAATCATTCGCATCCCTTTGGCAAATGATGAAACTCTCATCGTACACAGAGAAAGACAAGACGCACCCCTTCGAATCATCAGTTGCATGAAGGCACAGAAGTGCTTAAGGAAAGGATGTGTTGCCTTCCTAGCACACGTTGTAGATAAGAAGGCTGAGGAGCCGAAACTCGAAGACATTCCTGTGGTGAAGGAATTTCCTGATGTTTTTCCCGAAGATCTGCCAGGACTACCTCCGCAACGACAAGTCGAATTCCGTATAGACTTGGTTCCAGGAGTCGCTCCTGTGGCCAAGGCTCCCTATCGACTTGCGCCATCCGAAATGCAAGAATTATCTACACAACTCCATAAAGGTTTCATAAGGCTAAGCTTCTCACCCTGGGGAGCTCCAGTATTATTCGTGAAGAAGAAGGATGGAACACTGCGGATGTGTATCGATTACAGGGAACTGAACAAGCTCACTATCAAGAATCGGTATCCACTACCAAGGATTGACAACTTATTTGATCAATTGCAAGGATCAAGCTACTATTCCAAGATCGACCTTCGATCTAGATACCATCAGCTGAGAATCCAAGAGGAAAGCGTACCAAAGACTTCATTCAGAACACGCTATGGGCACTACGAATTTCTTGTGATGCCATTCGGGCTGACGAATGCACCAGCGGTCTTTATGGATCTGATGAACCGCGTATGCAAACCATATCTCGATAAATTCGTGATTTTATTTATCGATGATATCCTGATTTACTCGCGAACGAAAGAAGAACACGAGCAACATCTCAGAACCATCTTGGAACTACTGAAGAAAGAGAAGCTTTATGCAAAGTTCTCGAAATGCGAATTCTAGATTCGCGAAGTACAATTTCTGGGTAACGTGGTAAACGAGAAGGGCATTCATGTGGACCCATCCAAGATCGAAGCAATAAAGAATTGGGAAGCCCCCAAAACCCCAACTGAAGTTCGATAATTTTTGGGCTTAGTGGGCTATTATCGGCGATTCATCGAGAATTTCTCAAAGATATCTCAACCGCTAACGACCCTTACTCAGAAAGACAAGAAATACGACTGGGGTTACAAACAAGAAGAAGCCTTCCAGTTCTTTAAAAATAAGCTATGCGATGCACCAATACTATCATTACCCGAAGGCACTGAAGACTTCGTGGTATACTGCGACGCCTCACGACAAGGCTTGGGTTGCGTGCTTATGCAGCGCCAAAAAGTCATCGCTTACGCTTCAAGACAATTGAAGGTGCATGAAAGAAACTACACCACTCACGACCTGGAGCTGGGAGCGGTGGTATTCGCCTTGAAGATATGGCGACACTATCTATATGGTACTCGATGTACAATCTTCACAGATCACAAAAGCTTACAACACATATTTGATCAGAAGGAATTGAATATACGCCAGCGGCGATGGGTCGAGCTGCTAAATGATTACGACTGTGAGATCAAGTACCATCCTGGAAAGGCAAACTTTGTAGCGGACACATTAAGTCGAAAGGAAAGGGTTAAGACCCTAAGGGTTCGAGCGTTAGAGATGACGATTCGAACGAACCTCACCGCACGTATTCGTGATGCGCAACAAGAAGCCCTCAAGATAGAAAATCAAAGAGCTGAATACCTCCGGGGTGCATTGAAATACATGGTGCCAAATGATGAGGGAGCCTTATACTTCAAGAAGCGTATCTGGGTTCCGCTCTATGGTGGCATACGTGAAGTCATTCTTGACGAAGCGCACAAATCGAGATACTCGATCCATCCAGGATCGGACAAAATGTATCAAGACTTGAAAGAATATTATTGGTGGCCGAGACTCAAGAGCGACGTTGCTGTTTACGTTGGAAACTGCCTAACCTGTGCTAAGGTTAAGGCCGAATATCAGAAACCGTCCGGCCTCCTACAACAACCAGAGATTCCCCAGTGGAAGTGGGAACAAATCTCGATGGACTTCATAACGAAATTACCCAGGACCCCGAGAGGGCACGATATGATATGGGTAATAGTCGATCGGTTAACAAAGTCTGCGTACTTCCTACCGATCCGAGAAAAAGACAGCACTGGAAAGCTTGCCGAGATATACTTAAAAGAGATTATGGCACGTCATGGAGTGCCAATCTCAATTATTTCAGACAGAGATGGACGCTTTGTCTCAAGAATTTGGCAATCCTTTCAGGAAGCCTTTGGATCTCAATTAGATCTAAGCACGGCCTTCTACCTACAAACAGACGGCTAGAGCGAACGAACTATACAAACGTTAGAAGATATGCTTCGCGCATGTGTCATGGATCTAGGCGGCAGCTGGGATACTCACCTACCTTTAGTTGAGTTTTCCTACAATAACAGTTATCATACAAGCATAAAAGCCGCACCGTTCGAAGCTCTGTATGGCAGCAAGTGCCGATCGCCCTTATGTTGGGCAGACACTGGAGATAAACGTATGGTTGGTCCTGAACTTGTGCAAGAGACAACCGACAAGATTGCGCAGATCCGAGAGCGCATTAAGGCAGCTCGAGATCGACAAAAGAGCTACGCTGATCTGAAAAGAAAACCAGTAGAATTCGAGGTGGGAGACAAAGTGTCGTTAAAGGTCTCACCTTGGAAGGGTGTAGTAAGATTTGGAAAGCGTGGAAAGCTGAATCCACGATACATCGGACCATTCAGAATGTTGGAAAGAATTGGTACCGTGGCGTACAAGTTGGAATTACCGGAATAACTTAATGGGGTACATGATACGTTCCATGTATCCAACCTCAAGAAGAGTCCAACACAAGAAAACGTGATCATCCCGGTGGATGAAGTGCATATTAATGACGCCCTCCGATTTATAGAACAACCCGTTGAGGTTACCGACTGGAAAGTCAACAAGACCAGGAGGAGCACTGTTAAACTTGTCAAAGTACGTTGGAGCTCTAAGCACGGACCCGAGTACACGTGGGAACGTGAAGACCAATTCAAGGAAAAGTATCCCCACCTATTCAAGAAGACTCCAGCGAGAGTTAGTTCAGCCTGAATTTCCGGACGAAATTCTTTTAACGGGGGGAGACTGTGACAACTGGCACAAACCGGTAATTTCCGTATACTTTAATTATTATTTAATGACTGCAATTATGTGCTTAAATGTCAACATTGACTGATTACATGCTAAACAAGTGAATTCATGAACGTTGTATACTACAAAATATTGCTTTATGCATAAACGAGAGTGTTGCGTCAGAAATACTAGTAAACTCACCGGTAAGACACACTGTGTCAACAAAACTGCAGAAAGCAGTCAGACAATAAAAATTGGAGCCTAGGTGTAGGTCCGACAACAAGAATACATTAAAACCCAAGAGTGCATACAAGGGTTTAATATATATACTCTCCGGAAGCAAAAATAAGCACTAAAAAGCACCCGAAACGCACTTTAAGTGCATAATTTTAGTAAATTCAGCTCTAAACAGCTTTTAAACATATAAATATTATGCAGAAATTTCGTTTTATCATCCAGAATACTTCCCTAAGTGTCGGGAATCGAAAGGATACAAAAAGATACTTAATAGACACTAAACGGTGTAACTTAGCACTTTAACGAATCGGTATCTAACCGAACCACCGAACAATACTCGGAACACCAAAATAATGCTAGAAGCATTGTTTTTATTTTTCTAAGCTAGTTAGGATCCCCGAACACCCTAACGCACCTTATATTACATAACACACCTTAACATACAAGTTTAACTTTTAAATCCTAACTAAACTCTAACCAAATATGTAACCAACAATTACAACCCAACCCCCCCCCCCAATGACCGGTTTTTGACAAGGGTGGCCCACCCTTGATTCCTTTCATTTGTTTAATTGATCATGTTGGGTTATTTAGAACATAAAAACCATGGGATAAAGCCTTGGAATGGGTTATAAGTATGCACATTAGGATCATGAGTTCATAACTTCACACACTAAAAACACACTCTTCTCTCCTCCCTCCTTGCTTGCTCTTGGCAGCCACCTCCACCCACCATACAACCACCATCAATCTTCCTTTCAAGCATTTTACATACATACGAAGGTGCAAGAGGTCCAACAACAAAGCTTGGTGCTTTCGGAAGTGCAAGAACCTATCTTATTTTCTTTTATCCACCACTTTTACGCTTTCAAACTTCCCTAGCCTTGTGCTAGTAGTAAGTGCTTCAAATCTTGTTCTTGTTCTTGTTTTTGGTGGTTAATAGGTGATTTAATGGTTAAAAATTATAAACACTAAAGAACATAACATAAAGTCTTGAACATAAGTGATTAATGGTGGATAAAGAGTAGATATGTGTGTAAATCATGTGAATCTTGTATGGTTGTGATTATTTGATGTTGTTTGTTAATTAAAGTAGGATGGATCATCGTCAAGACATACTAGATCATGTTTAAGAACATGAACTAGTATTATGTTAGTGCCTGAAATGAGAAAGATGATGAGACCATCCAACATGAACTTGAAACTTGAATAAACATAATTTTTCTTGTAAAATGAAGTTGTAAACTTGTGGATCTAAAGATCTACAAGTGGTTTTTCGGAAGAACCAAGTGGAAAATACTAGATTGTTAAAAACCCGGATCTTGTATGAACTAAAATA
The DNA here is from genome assembly GCA_030545235.1 of Helianthus tuberosus. Lineage (NCBI taxonomy): Eukaryota > Viridiplantae > Streptophyta > Magnoliopsida > Asterales > Asteraceae > Helianthus > Helianthus tuberosus. The sequence continues at coordinate 18,961,645 of CM060420.1, read as the reverse complement.
ATTTGTAGCAAGTAAACGAGTGTGTAAACACTTGTGTAGAAAGAAAATTGCACAAAGAAATATTTTTGAAATTCTCGACTAGAAGTTGTGAAATACATATTCTTTAAAAATAAAGTTTTTAAGAAACTTATTCCCTAAAAATGTATTTAAAAATATTACCAAGGTTTCCCTAATTTTTGGTGATAAGAAATGAGGATTTCTTCAAGAATAAAAATGGATATTAAGTATGTATATATTTTTGAGAAAAATATATATATTTATTGATCACCACATTTTGTGCTAAGTGTATGTAGTATGTGTTATACGTGGTAGTGTATTAGGACTTAAAAATACACTAAATACTCATGAGAAGTATAAACACAAAAATACACATACAACATACAAGATACATAATTCGGGTGCAAAGTGCAAAACACAAGATATTATATTAATTTTTGAGAAAATAATATAAGTAAGATACTAGTTAAAAATATAAAATATTTTTAACACAAGAAAACAAATACAAAAGATAGTGACTGTACTTGTGCGACACAAGTCTAGTGACTAACGTTAAGAAAAGGCGTATAGGTCACGACGTTAATTAAGCAAATCCGGTGAAGTTTACGACGCAAGGAACGCAAAGTTGTGAGTTCATGCTCCCCCTTTTCTTTTAACTGTTTTCAGTTTTATAACTTCGTGGGTGAAATACATGTACAAATGTTACAATGTTTATAAATGGTATGATACAAATACAAGAAGCGCACTTGGTGAGGACGAGTACCAAGTATGATGCATTATGAGAAATGATACGAGAAATCGTGTCACGAATAGGGTACATAAGCACCATTAATCAACAATATACCTAGACCGCAGAACAAAAGGTTAGATCTAACGGGTGTCGGGCAGCCACACTCTCAGTGAGGGCGAGTATCGAGTAGTGCTTTTGTGTCTCAGAATATGCGAACTAGAAAAATGCCTACGGTTTGGTGACTTCCTATGTCGTGTCACATGTTAATAGCCTTGCAACCCATTAACAATCCTGATACTTACAGGAATACTTTATTTACATAAAATTCATACCATACTAAAACTTGATTTATACTTGAAGTACGTGGGGTACTCAAGAAAACTTGATTTATACTTGAGTACGTGGGGTACTTAAGAAAACTTGAATTATACATGAGTACGTGGTGTACACATGAATAATTGATTTATATATGAAAACTTGATTTATACATAACACAGACTATTTTTTCATACAAAGTATACAAACGTGAAATACAAAAACTGCATGAATTCACACCAACATTATGTTGACGTTTTTTTTTTTTCCAAAACTCACATGTATTTCAGGTAACTAGGATGGATGTGCGAACGGTCTTGCTTATGCTCTTGGATGTCGCTTATGTTTATCTTTAAATAAAGTTGTAAACTTTTTAAGACAATGTTTTATGCTACTTAGCGATGTAAACGCTAAACTTATGTTTTCAAATTATGGTATTTGATGTTATTTTTATGAGCATGTAGCATGTTTACCTTTCGTATGCAATGAGAACCTTTCATGATCACACCTCGTGCTTCCGCCGCAGAAAGGGGTGTGACATGTAATTCTACAATTATCGTCGGTATGTTGGGGTTTTGTATACAAAATTTGTTACTACACTGTGAGTAGTAACATTACCACAAGTCAGGATTGACAGTGTCGTGGGTGGAAATTAAGGTAGATGTAAACAAATGTAATTGTTAGATTGCCCTCAATACTGTAAAATGATAAAACTTGTTTTGATTAAACTGGGATTCACTCACCAATATTTTCCACTGACAAAAATGTTTTAAACGTGTTTCAGGTAACAAAATGTGAAAGCCAAATATAAGCCAGCTGGAGAGCACTGAAGGCTTGGAAAAGTGGCTATAAAAGTTACCTAAATAAAGAAGAAGTTTTATTTCAATAAAATAGAGTTTATCCTTACAAACATATTATGAATAGAAACTTGGGTTTTACCCATATGTTTAATATTTATAAAATGAGGTGTTTTACTCTGATAAAATATTTCCTAACTACGGTCCTGATGTAAATTCCGCTGCCAAAATTAAATAAACACCGATACCACCGAATGTGCGAAGCTCGTGGCCGCCCGCCTCCTAGGGCAAGGGGTTGGGGGTTGCGTCAGGAGGTGGTATCAGAGCTACAGCCACTGATTTCAGCCACAAAAGTGTTCTGCTGACATTGAAATTGTCAATTCTGTTAGGAAATAATCAATGTGACTATGTGCATATATGTATATTATTGTTTTGTGTTATTTGACAAACTGTTATTTTAAAGTATGAGTGATTAAGGACCATCGGACGCTTATCGTCAATTGTCTAGTTCTCCTAGAGATAAAGGAACTTCCTCCCAGCCTACTCCTTCGGGGTACTCAGCTGACACCGAAGAGGAGATATTCATCTTTAAAGCGCAATTCGCATAACCATTCCCTACCAAAAAGAGAGGATGGTTTAGTCGGGGAGCACATGAATGTAGGAAAAGAATGAGGAAATTACAGCAACAAAGGGCTTTAGCAGCAGCAAATAGGGATATGAATGCCCAGACCCAAGACATAATCAATAGGCGATTGGCCAATTTTCACATATTAGCTACCACTGCCGCAGACCCAAACCTAGAACAAATCATTGCACCACATCCACTACCACTTTTTCCCACTCAGCCTATGGAAATAGAACCCAACCAAGAAGAACCAGTTCCCATACCAGCTTTTAACCCAGATGAAATACCCAGAGTCCCAGCACCCAATCCCTTAGCATACGACCGTGGAATGACGACTACTGGGATTATCAAAAACTCTTCCCACAAGAGGAACCCATACCAAACCCTGTAGCACTATACCCAAATCTTGACACTCTAGATCCATATTGGGATGCTGACCAGTATGTTAGGGAAATCCTAGAAAACCCATACCCGTATGGAGACCCTTTACCACCATACCCTGAACCAATACCCGCACCGCCACCACCCATGAGTACCAAAAACATACAGGCGCTCCACACTTTTAGTGAGGAGTTAGTTTATAAAGGAGAGAGAATCAGGAAAATAGGGGAAAAGCTCGTTTGGAAATATGACGAACGAAACATGCAATACTGGATGAACCCCTAGAAATTATAGTAATATATATATATATATATATATAGTGTGTGTGAGGTTCATTGGGGAACACTAAAAGAGTGGGGAACAGTGGGGAACCGACTCAAACGAATTCCGATTGGACTCATTCTAGCGGCGTTGGAACCGGCTCGTCGAACCCTAACTAGGATCTCTTAACCCTAACCCCTAAATCATAACCCCTGAACCCTAAATATATTAGGGTTTGGCTTTTAGGGTTTAGCATTAGGATTTAGCTTTAGGGTTTAGTTTTAGGGTTTAGGGTTTAGCTTTAGGGTTTAGGGTTTAGCTTTAGGGTTTAGCATTAGGGTTTAGCTTTAGGTTTAGCATTTAGGGTTTAGCATTTAGGGTTTATAGTTTAGATTTTATGGTTTAGCTTAGGTTTTAGACTTATTTTTTTTAGCTTTAGGGTTTAGAGTTTAGGAGTTAGGATTTAGGGTTAAGAGATCTTAGTTAGGGTTCGACGAGCCGGTTCCAACGCCGCTGGAATGAGTCCAATCGGAGTTCGTTTGAGTCGGTTCCCCGCTGTTCCCCACTTTTTTAGTGTTCCCCAATGAACCTTCCCCTATATATATATATATATATATATATATATATACGAGTAGTTTAAAAAAACCAACTAAAATAGATAATCTAATACCTACTGATGCATAACTAGTAGTATGTTTTAAATTTCAGTTATAGTTGTAATAGATGCATATATATAAAATAGAGTAAATGTCGCAATGATCGACGGTTTTGACCAATGTGTTTGTTTGTGCAATTGTTGGCATTAAATCTTATTCTATGATATTAATACCTGATAAATTTAGTAAATCTAGATAGACAACGAAGAAAATCAGGAAAACTAAAATAATGATAACCAAATAAATAACAGTGCCTTTCAACACATAGTAACCCAAGGAATTAGAGATGCTAGGCCATATATTATCCAAACTGTTAAAGAAACGGAAAATAATAAAAGTAATAGTGGAAGTAAACGACCACCTACTGAACCCAGTCAATGCGTAAACAATGGACCGTTACTTCAATTGCCTATTCCGAAAAAAAGAAGAACCATGTCTTATGGTTGTTCTTACAAAGAATTCTGGTCTTGCAAACCGATAGAATTCTCTGGCAATGAAGGAGCCATTACAGCTCTACGCTGGATAGAAAAGCCAGAGGTTGTCTTAAAAATAAGCAAGTGGGCAGAGGAAGACAAAATCATGTTTGCTTCCAATTTTTTTAAGAATGCAGCCTTAGAATGGTGGAATACTATTCTCCAGTCTAGGGGAAGTGACAGAGTCTATAATATAGAATGGAATGAGTTTACGAACATGGTCAAAAGGAAATTCTGTCCTCCCAATGAAAAAGAATAAATTGCTAATAAGTTCTTGAACCTTAGAATGACTGGAGTAGACTGTAAGGGTTACTGTTGGACCCAGTTTGGACTTAAAAACTTCTTTTCACGTAATATGGCAAGTGATTTCAATAGATGTGGAAATAGTGTGCGGAAATAGAAATCAGACTTTCAAGAAACAAGACCTACAGAATTTTCAAGTTTATATCACTTTGAAACAAAATGCTTTACAAGGTGATTGTAAGTTTATTATCTATTACAAATGAATACTTGAACTCTGAGGTGAAAGGACAATGGAGTTTGTAGTATGTATTGAATGCTAGGCTTTACTCATTGTTCTTTGCTTGATGAGCCTTCTATTTATAGACGACTTGAATACATGAATAAACATTTGTTTATTCATGTATATTCCCTGCATAAAGTAGCTTCTTGACATATTCATTGAATCCAATAATCAAGTTGCCATTGTCATCATGATATCCAATAATGTTAACTTGCTTCGGTTACTGTGGCAGGATAGAACTGATTTTTAGACAAGTGGGGTTTCATCAGAAAATCTGATGATCAGAATCGTCAGAAACTGATGATATTTCATAAAAAATATCATCAGATCCATCAGAAAGACCTTCTCTAATAATCTTCTTTTAGTTCTTGATCAGCTTATGATACTTTGAGGTAGATTTTATTGCTTTCAGTTGTCCTATCCGATCTTCTTCTTGTTGTTGTGATCTTCAAGAATTTCATCTTCTTCATAGATCAAGCTGAATCTGATTTTCTTCAATACTTACAAATAATGTTTCCTAACAGTTTCCCCCTAAGTATTGTAAGAAAATGAACTATCTATATCAAACATAAACAGGCTTTTACTAACCCTTGAAAAAAAAGTTCAAACAACTAAATTCAGAAACATCAAACCAACCATTGTTCAAAATAAACAGAAATAAAATATTGTTCTTAAAAACATAAATTTAAACTCATGAATTCATCAGTTGATCTTCACTCCACTTCTGTACTTGTCTCCTAGTTTCAGCCTTTTCTTGTAGTCAATTGCCTTTTGAGTTGTTTTGTAAAGTTCTTTGTACCAACCTCTGGCTTCCATCCATTTATCTATGTCATTTTCAATTGTCTTCCTTAGCTGTTCATTGTTCTTCCCCTTGTTTCTCATTCATGCAATTCTTTATATATTTCAGAGTTTGATTAGAATACCTGTATATTTCACTGACTCTGAACAGAGCTTTCTCATCATAGGCATCTTTGAAAACCACACATTTTTTTGGTTTTTCAAAGATAGCTCCAGTTCTTAATTTGTTGAGAGGAATTTCAGCTTGAATGGTGTTGTTAGGAGGAGGTGTTAGTACCTTTTTGCTATATTCAAAGTTTATACACAGATCAAAATCTGTCAGTGCAGCCCTTTGATATAACTTTTCTCCTGCTTTCTTGATACTGTCAAGAGCTCTTCTGATCACAACTGCAGAACTTCTGTCATTATCAATAAGCTACTTCAACTTTACTAAACTCATTGGGTGAAGTTCATCAGCCAGGTCTCCATCAGTGACAATTGTATCACTATTATCTTTCCTGATCAGGGTGTATTTGTTCTGTCCACAAGTGCCTAAGACACCTCCTGCAGCATTGATAGTGATAATCTTTTCAATAGAAACTATTGGATTTTTGACTGGTTTGTGAAACATTTCCAAGCTTCCTGCATCTCTAAGTTCAACAATCTTTCTGCTTATTGGAGAGAGTGGTCTTTCAAGTTTGTCTTCTTGTTTGTTCCAGTAGTAATGCTTCAAGTGTTCTTCAGGGTACATGATTGTATGTAGATCACCTTTCAGAACTTCAAATTCTTTGAGTTTTCCATCTGAATCTTCTCCAATCACTTTTCTTGGCCTTTTTGAAGATGTTACTTCATGTTCCATTCTTCTCTTCTCTTTTGTATCCAGTTGTTTGCTGAATTATGTTTCACCTGTAAGAGCTATAGAAGATGATTGAACTGGAACAGCTCCTTGTATTTGTACCTTTAATGTATCTGGTTTTGGAATATTTGTTGGAGTAGCCATAAGTAACTTTGGCATACTGGGAGGAGGACCCATGGGTTACTTCTGTTTTTGTGTTGTTGAAGTTTCTGATTGATTGGTTGGATCTTGTTGAGCTACTTCTGGTTGCTTGAATTGTTGTTGAGGAGTTTCTGACTCTCCTGCAGGTTTTTCTTGTGGAATAGGAGCTTTCAATTCATGAAAATCAACTTTTGCTAGTCTGGAAACATTGTACTGCAACCTCTTTACTAACAGATGAACATCAGTAAGAGTTTGAGCATTTGTTTCTTCTTGTCTCTTCATTCTCTGAAACTCCAGTTTATCTTGATTTTTCTATGCAGACAATTCCACCACCAGTTTCTCAAAACCCTAAGCCATGCTGCTGTTCTTGGCTCTGAGGAACTGAATTTCTTCAAGGATTTTTCCAGAACTTGAGCTTTCCCCTGCACTTGCAACCTCAGCCATCTGTTTCTTGATTTCTTGCAGTTCTTTGAGAGCTTTCTTGAATTCTGATGAGCTCTTTCTATTTTCTGATGACTCCTGTAGTTTGTTGAGGGCTGTAGTGTTATCTTCTACTTGTTTCTGTATAGATTTGACAGTTTTTGATAAGGCTTTGATATATGTCTTTGGATTTCTGATCTCTTCCAGTATCAGATCAAGCTTTTCTTCTGTTGCTGATTTCCCAGTACAAACAGCTGTTATTTCATCAAGTTGTTTGTGCAATTGTTTAATTGACATGGATTGATGTTCTTGGGTAACAGGAGGAACAACAGATGCTCTTCCTTTAACACCAGCAGAAAACACATTCTCTGCTGTTCTGAGGTTAAGAGGACTGAAATATTCCATATTCTCTATTCCCTCACCAGAAAATTGAAACTCATTCAAATTATGGTTTTCCTCATATCCTTGAACCTTTTCAGGTTCTCCATGAGTTGTTGAGAAACTCTTATTTTTCTCAACCAGGTTTCCTTGATCAGTAGACTGATCTTCACCTGTTGCCATCGCATTCTCCTCCTCAGAATCTGATTCAGAGAATGGGTCTCTAGTTTTACTCACATCTTGTCTTTCAGAAACAGTGCCTCTATGTGAAATTTCATAATTTCCTTGAATTGAATCATCAGAATTACTCTCAGAATTATGAACAACATTAAGTTTAAAGCGTTGTGCACCTGTTTCTCCCGTATGTGATAAATCTGCATGATGTTCTTCTGCCACATGACTCATGCTCACATCTTCATCAGCTTGATGAGGTTCTGATTCACCTTGTTGTTCTATACTTGGTGTGCTTGACTCTTGTGCATCATGCTCCATAGGGGACACACTATAAAAAACTTCTTTGTTCTCTGACTTCTTGCTTAACATCCTTAGGTATTCTGCTCGGTAAGGTGAATCTTCTGGTATCAGATTCATCATTCTTTCGGACAGAACAGGCACATCATAATCTGACTTCCAAGACCCTACAGCAGTCCAAGGTCTCATGATTTCTGTTCTCCACATATTTTCTGATGCATGGATTTCTAGGTTCCTTTCAGAAAATGCATAAGAAATTATGACTGACAGAAATCTGGGAAAAGGTAGATGTGAATCTATCCTTCCAGTGTTAGTCAGAATTAATCTTCTGATCAGATAAAATATTTCTTTTCCAAAATCAATATTCAACCCACTAATGAGGCTGAACATGATTGTCAGAACATTCATATTTATCTGATCTGTACCTCCAATTTTTTATGATAAACATTTGTTCAGAATTTCCAATAATACTTGCCAGAAGGCATGTAGCTGATTCATCTTGAATTCACTGATTTTTGAGATCTTTGTCTTGTAGCCCATTACTGCATTGAGTAGTGAAAAAATATCTTCCTTTTCTGGTGCTTCTTGATAGCTTTGGCTGAAGGGTAGTTCCAAACATTCTCTTATTTTCTCTGGTGAAATTGTAATGAAGATATCTCCCCACACATGTGCTGTAAGCTTGATTTGATTTGAGAGTTTGAGAGTCTTTATAACTTGTTGTATGAGTTTTTTTGGTACCTTTCTAGTCTTTGTGAGAGCTTGAGCTATAGGGCATCTTGTCAGAAATTCAATCAGGATTTGACACTTTGTATCATATTCTTCAATATTATCGTTCATCGCTTCATTGTTGCTCTTTAATGGAAGAAATTCAGCTTCGGTGATGAGTAGAACAAAGTGTTCAACTGGTGGCATATTGATGTTGATAGCAGCCATTGAGAATTGAGGTTTTTGTTTCGGAAAAGGGTTTTTATGGTTTTGCTTTTGAAGGTTGAAGATGGAAGTCTCTGTTTTGAATGAGGTATTTATAGTGTTTTGAGACAGAGAACTTTTGAGTGTTTTTCATGGGTTGTTTGTATTTAAGGTGGTTTATGACACCTTAATGATGTTTTTAATCTGTTTAGGAAATAACCGTTTTTGAAACCCTTTGGTTTATCTTTGATTTAATGTAAACCTTTTATTTGAAAATAAAAGATTCCAAGGTTTTAGCAGATAAACACTATTTTCCAACTTGCATCTTTTCTCCATGTGGGACCCTTTTTGTTCTAAGAAGGTCCAATAAAAACCTTTTTATGATTGTGTATCTTCCCAAGATTTCCTTTTGATGGTGTATATCAGAAAATCCTTGAATAAACCTTTGTGAGTTGGATTTTCCTCATATTTCATCAGAATACAATTGATTCATATTTAGAAATTGAATCACCAATATTGTGACACCTGGGTCACTGCGACCATCAAACAAATACCAAGCCAATGAAATATTGTATTTCATACTTGAGATCTGTATAAATATGTGTACCTTTTGCACATATCAATTTTTGTTCGATTTCAAGCTTTAAATCACTTTCTGGAAGGTTATACGCGCACTGAGGCGTAAATTTAACCAGTTTAATGCAACGAACACCCCGGAATAGTGAAATACGCTTAACATACCTTAAATAACCTTTACATAACTTAGAAATAAGTTTCGAAGGCTTTGGTATGGCAAAATCAAGTTAAATCGCTTACAGGGACTAAAGTTGACAAACTGCGAAAGTATGCCAATTTGAACTGTAACAGACATTCCGGAACATGGCCATAAGTTAAACATACCATAAATATCCTTTACATAGCTTAGAAATAAGCTTTGAGGGGTTCGGTGTGCTAAAATAAACTTTTGGGTCATTCAGGGACTAAAAGTGTCAAAAAGTGCACAAGTTTGCACTTTCGCACATAACTTACGTTCTGAATACATCCGGACATCCAAAAATTTATGTAAGCACTAAAATATTTTAGTTTAGTGTTTGGCATAAGAAAAATCCATTCGTCGCGCAATTTGGATCGTTTTTCGCACTTATGCGCATTCCGTCGTAATTAAGCGAACATCGCGATCGTACGACCAAACGAACTGACACCCGGCATATCTTTGAGCATTTTTCATGCCCACAATATTTAGGCATCATTTTAGGGCCTTAAAGTTGGCTTGACGGGCCTTAGAAGTGTCGGAAATGAGCTTAAACACCAACAGGGACTGAAACTGTCATTATGGCAAAGTTGTTTTCTGATCAGAAGAGCCAGGCGGCCCGCGTAAGCCCTGTGTGATCCTTACACGGCCCGTGTCAGCTTCCTAGATCAGATAAACTTGTTTAAACAGCTGTTAATAGCTGTTATGCACCCAAAACTCAATTCCACTTGCCCTTTCCTGATCATGAGGGGCCATTTTGAGTTACCATAGGGTTGCAACAAGTGTAAGGTTGAGATTGAAGCACGGTTTCCAAGAAACGATCCTAACGGTGGTCCATTTACTATAAATACCCACCTTAGTTTTCACTTCTTCCTCACAAATATGATCAAAAGTGCTCTAAGTTGAAGCCCTTGCTTCATACCTGAGTTATTTGGATAGAGATTAGATTGCGGGGACCCGTTGTAAGTGTTCCTTCGTTCTTTTATGCGTTTTAGCGTTAAAAGTCAAACTTTGTTTAACTTTCTGCGTTGACTAGTTTATGGTCAATGCGAAGTTCGTTTGAACTTCATAACGTGAGCGTAATCACGATGGTCATAGTCCCTAGTGACTATACCTACTGATTACCACGTTATCTAGGCTCGGTGATGAGTCGTAGTTTCTGCCAAAATGCGCATTCGTGCGTATTTTGTAACCAAACTACTCTTGGGTATCAAAACCGTTTGTTTTGATACCAAACCTGTTTTCCAAACTTAGTTAAGCATGTTTTAACATGCTTAGCTCGTCACTTTTAGTTTAGTGCTTATATAGGGTCGTAAGGTAAGCGATGTAGATAATCGCTTATACTTTCGAACCCGACCCGTTTGGTCGATCATTAGGATCCGACCAAACACATTAGGTGACCATAGTATATAGGGAATAACCTTCTGAGGTTATACCTTATGGTCGCTTTGTTTAAGTAGTTGTATGATAGGTAGTTTATATGCCTTAGGTAAATTACCAAAATGCCCTTTGAACGCCAAAATTCATTTTAAGCATATGTAACATAACTTTTGGTATCTAAACTGATTTGGTAACAATATTAGACATGTTAAGGCATATTTTACTTATCATAGGACTAGTTAGGCATTCAGAACGCGTTTTACGCAAACGACGCGTTAAAGTAGCATAAGCTACCTAAACGTGTCGTAATGGGTCGTAAGCACTTAGGTTAGGTTTCATTTTAGTATGTAGGTCTTGTTAAACAATATTACATGAGTTCCCCTACTCATTTGGTTTACGAGCCTCATTCTATCAAATCCTTCGATTTAGGTCTGGTATATTAACATAGCTACCAATATTAGGTGCCGTTTGATTTCCGTGATCTCTAGCATTGGTTGGTTGTTACTCAAGGACTACTAAGCAATCTCAAGTGAGTACATAGACCCCTCTTTTACTGTTTTCCAAACATTTTGGGGTGAAACACATGTGCCTACTTGTTACTTTCATGCTTTCCATGTTTTCACATCATATATTTGCTATGTTCATTAGTACATTTATAGTACATGATTTCAATACATTTTATGCTATGTATGTCCATTTAGTGCATACTTAGTACATTACTTTACATTTCTGCTATGTATGTTTACTTAGCACACTAGACATTGTTTTACATTGCATTTCTGTTGCATATGCTCATCCAGCATATGAACACATTATATTACATTTTGAACCGTTGTATCCATTTAACTATGTGAACCGTCGTAACCATTTGATTATATGAGCTGTTTGTAACTGTTGAACCGTGTGAACCTTTTGTATCTGTTGACATGATTTACATTTGACAATAGACATTGGACTATACATAAACATTTCTACAATTGTTAAACATTACATCTTGATGGTTTGGTTGGAGTAAGTGATTTAAGTAACGAGGTGTGTGTAATATGATACAAGCATGGTGGATACGCCGCTGGTACTTCCTATATATAAGTGTTTGTATGGTATTACATATCGTAGCGTTATTTGAATCATTTCAATTTAAGACATATAACATTTTATACAAATAACATACTTTTCACAAGACATTGTTGTACAAACAAACTCATCTTACATGGTTATTCATTTAACCTTACATTTATTTATACACATCATCTGATCTTATTGTTTTTTTCAAACGATTTACAAAACAAATCAATTTACAAGGTTCATGACTAAACTTTATTAAACATTTTCTTAAACTTACAAGTCATGAATCCTATTTTCACAAAACCTATGTATCTCACAGGCATTTTTATGCTAACGTACCTATTTTCACATGTGTTTTCAGGAGTTGATGCATAGGACTTATCGAGACATACTTAGGCGGACCTGTGCCTTAGTGACTTAAAACGAGACAAGAACTAGTTAATTTTTGTTATGTACTCTTTGTTTCTTGTTTAAAACAATGTAACTCTCTTGTTTGAATAATAAAACGAAACTTTAATTGCCATGGATTTGAAACAATTAATTCTGTTACAACACTCCCCGACGTTTCCACCACGTTTCGTTGTCTCACGTGGTCGGGGTGTGACAGAAAAGTTGGTATCAGAGCCAATGGTTATAGGGAATTAGGTTATTAGTAATGCTTTGACCTAGACTATAACCTTTCTAGGACCCTAACGCGAGTTTACTTGCGTTTAGTCATAAAACGACACCTTCACCTATCCTTAGGTGATAACCACAATGAGAACACAAAGTTCGAATCCGCTTTGAAAATTAATCATCCGTTTTTGGATGATTGATTACTAGGTTTTGAACCCTCTGTTATAAGGTTTTGAACCCCTTTGAATTTTCAAAATCTCGTCAAAGTTTTTGGTCCTAAATAGTGTGAGCACGTGCAAACTGGAAGAGTGAATGCCTGTACCCTGAGTTTTCTGTCTAAGGCTAGAGTGTTCGTACAAATCCACATAATCGGACCAGTCACTCTTACCTGGGAACTCTTAGGGTGAGTGTCCACTTATAGGCGAGCATGTCTTCGCGATACATTATGAGGATCTAATTGCTTTGATTCAGCCTTTGTGTGTCATTCGTTTACTTCGTGGTTCAAACAAATGACCACCACCCATGATTTTGGTCGGTAATTGTAACATCCTATTCTTACCCAATGCCATTTCGTTTGTTTTCTCTCTTGTTTCCCCTTTTAGAATGCCTCCACGACGCGAAAATCAGGTATCTATTGGAGAGCTGGCAGCTGTCATTACACAGCAAATGACTGCTGCAATCCTGAACATCGTTGCTCAATGTAACCAAGCCCTCAACAACAATAATGCCCCCTGCAACTTCAAGACATTCAACTCGGCTAAGCCATCAAAGTTTTCTGGGTCTCAAGGAGCGACTGCACTTCTGCAATGGTTCGAGAGTCTAGAGAGCACCTTCAGGCATGTTCAATGTCAAATCGAGCGAAAGGTAGAATTCGCATCTAGTGTCTTTGAGAAACGAGCTTTGACATGGTGGAATGGTCTGATGAGAGATAGGGGTGCCGATGTGGCACTGGCGCAAACGTGGCAAGAGCTTCGAGCTCTGATGATGAAGGAATTATGTCCTCGTCACGAGATCAGGGCCTTGGAAAGGGAGTTCGACGATCTTAAGCAAGATAGCGGTGAGCATCGAGCCTACACGGATCGTTATGAGGAGTTAAGTTTGTTATGCCAGAATATGGTTACGCCTTTGGATAAGGCAATCGAAAAGTACATTGATGGCCTCCCTGACTCAGTACAAGACATTATAACTGGTAGTAAACTGTCATACCCCGACCACGTAGAACATACAAAACGTGGCGGAAACGTCGGAGAGTGTTGTAACAGAATTAATGTTTCAAATCCATGGCAATTAAAGTTTCGTTTTATTCATCAAACATGAGAGTTCACATTGTTATAAACAAGAAACAAAGAGTACATAACATAAATTAACTAGTTCTTGTCTCGTTTTAAGTCACTAAGGCACAGGTCCGCCTAAGTATGTCTTGATAAGTTCTATGCATCATCTCCTGAAAAACACATGTGAAAATAGGTACGTCAGCATAAAAATGCCTGTGAGATACATAGGTTTTGTGAAAATAGGATTCATGACTTATGTTTGAGAAAATGTTTAGTCATGAACCTTGTTATTTGCTTTGTCTTGTAAATCATTTGAAAAACGATAAGATCAGATGATATGTATAAATAAATGTAAGGTTAAATGAATAACCATGTAAAATGAGTTTGTATAAGATAGGTTGTTTGTAAAACAATGTCTGGTGAAAAGTATGTTATTTGTATAAAATGTTATATGTCTCAAATTGAAATGATTCAAATAACGCTACGATATGTAATACCATACAAACACTTATATATAGGAAGTACCAGCGTAGTATCCACCATGCTTGTATCATATTACACACGCCTCGTTACTTAATCACTTACTCAAACCAAACCAAATAATGTAAGATGTCTATGTTTAAACCAACCTCCAAATGTATTGAAATAATATGTTAAAATGTTTATGTCAAGATGTAAATCATGTAATGTATAACCAATGTCAAAAGTGTTTATGTGTCAAATGTAAACCATGTAATGTATAACCAATGTCAAAAGTGTTTATGTGTCAAATGTAAACCATGTAATGTGTAACCAAAATGAGATGTATGGCTAGTGAAATGCATCAACTAAACCATATGCACAAAAACATAGTATTGAAGTAAATCGTAGTTTAAATCAAAGTTATGTTTTGTGTAGTAAATGCATGATCAATGTAAATCATGTAACACGCATCCAAAATGTAAGCATGTGATGAATAACAAATGTACTAAGTATGCAACAATAGACATACGTAGCATGAAATGTAATGTAAAACATGTACTATAAATGTACTAAGGAACATAGCTAGTATACGATGTGAAAAAAGGAAAGCATGAAAGTAATAAGTAGGCACATGTGTTTCACCCCAAAACAGTTTGGAAAACAGTAAAGGAGGGGTCTATGTACTCACTTGAGATTGCTTAGTAGTCCTTGAGTAACAACCAAACAATGCTAGAGATCACGGATATCAAACGGCACCTAATATAGGTAACTATGTTAATAAACCGGACCTAAATCGGAGGATTTAGATAGAATGAGGGTTTGTAAACCAAACGAGTATAGAGACTCGTGTCATATGGTTTATCAAAGCCTACATACTAAATGAAACCTAACCAAATAGCTTACGACCCATTACGACCCGTTTAGGTAGCTTATGCTACTTTAACGCGTCGTTCGCGTGAAACGCGTTCGGACCGCCTAACTAGTCCTATGACAAGTGTTATATGCCTAAACATGTTACATAATCAGTTATGTGACAAAAGTTTAGGTTACATATGCTAAATTACCAATTATACATGAAAAGGGTATTCTGGTAATTTACCTAAGGCATATAAACTACCTATCATACAACTACTTAAACGATGTGACCATAAGGTATAACCTCGGAAGGTTATTCCCTATACACTATGGTCACCTAATGTATTTGGTCGGATCCTAATGATCGACCAAACTGGGTCGGGTTCGAAGGTATAAGCGATTGTTTAGATCGCTAACCTTACGACCCTAGAAAACGTGGTAATCAGTAGGCATAGTCCCAAGGGACTATAACCATCGTGATTACAATCACGTTGCGAAGTTCAAACGAACTTCGCATTGACCATAAGCTGGTCAACGCTGAAAGTCAAACAAAGTTTGACTTTCGGACTCGAAAAGCAATAAAAGAAAGAAAAGAACGAAGGAATACTTACGAAGGGTCCCCGAATGCTAATCTAGATCAAAATAACTCAGGTATGAAACAATGGTTCCAACTTAGAGTCTTTTTAATCAGATTCTTGTGGGTTTAGAAGCAATGGGGGTGGGGTATTTATAGTTTTCGGGTAACCGTTAAGATCGTTTCATGGAAACCGTGCTCGAATCTCATGCGTACACTTGTCGGAAACTCATGGTAGCTAAAAATAGTCCTTATCAGCTGAATAGGCAAGTGGGAAATGTGTGGGTGTGGTTAAAACAGCTGGAATCTGCTGACTGTTCGATATTATCTGATCAGAGAGGCTTATGCGGCCCGCGTGGATATGTACAAAAACTGAGGCGGGCCGCCTGGGAGTTGCAGATCAGAAAAATGTTTGCAGAATTACAGTTTCAGTCCCTGTTGGTGTTTTAAGCCATTTTCGACACTTCTAAGGCCCGTAAAGACAACTTTAAGGCCCTAAAATGATGCCTAAACATTGTGGATATGAAACATGCTCAAAAATATGTCGGATGTTGGTTCGTTTGGTCGTACGAACGCGATGTTCGCTTAATTACGACGGAATGCGCATAAGTGCGAAAAACGATCCAAAATGCGTGACGAATGGATTTTTCTTATCCCAAACACTAAAATACAATGTTTAAGTGCTTACATAAATTTTTGGATGTCCAGATGTATTCAGAACGTAAGTTATGCGCGAAAATGCAAACTTGTGCACTTTTTGACACTTTTAGTCCCTGAATGACCCAAAAGTTTATTTTAGCATACCAAACACCTCAAAGCCTATTTCTAAGCTATGTAAAGGATATTTATGGTATGTTTAACTTATGGTCAAGTTCCAGAATGTCTGTTACAGTTCAAATTGGCATACTTTCGTAGTTTGTCAAATTTATTCCCTGTAAGCGATTTAACTTGATTTTGCCATACCAAAGCCTTCAAAACTTATTTCTAAGTTAAGTAAAGGTTATTTAAGGTATGTTAAGCATATTTCACTATTCCGGAGTGTTCGTTGGATTAAACTGGTTATATCTACACATCAGAGCGCATATAACCCTCCAGAAAGCGATTTAAAGCTTGAAATCGAACAAGAGTTGATATGTGCAAACGATACACATATTTTTACAAATCCCAAGTATGAAATACAATATTTCATTAGTTTGGAATTTGTTTGATGGTTGAAGTGACACAGGTGTCACAGTCTCCCCTACTTTAGGAAATTTCGTCCCGAAATTTATTCATAGGAGTCTATCTGTGGCTTTGTGTCAAATAACCACCAGAGATATGAAAGGCATAATCCTGACATTTCCTTAACGGACATTCTTCAGAAATGAAAATGAATGAAATGAGTCAATTTTCCACAACTTCTTCAGAAACGAAAATGAACGAAATGAGTCATTTTCCACAACTTCTCCAGAAACGAAAATGAACGAAATGAGTCATTTTCCACAACTTCTTCAGAACCGAAAATGAACGAAATGAGTCATTTTCCACAACTTCTTCAGAACCGAAAATGAACGAAATGACTCATTTTCCACAACTTCTTCAGAACCGAAAATGAACGAAATGAGTCATTTTCCACAACCTCTTCAGAACCGAAAATGAACGAAATGAGTCATTTTCCACAACCTCTTCAGAACCGAAAATGAACGAAATGAGTCATTTTCCACAACCTCTTCAGAACCGAAAATGAACGAAATGAGTCATTTTCCACAACCTCTTCAGAACCGAAAATGAACGAAATGAGTCATTTTCCACAACCTCTTCAGAACCGAAAATGAACGAAATGAGTCATTTTCCACCACTTCTTCAGAACCGAAAATGAACGAAATGAGTCATTTTCCACAACTTCTTCAGAAACAAAAATGAATATTGTTAACTCCAGATGCACGACAAAACTTGCTGTGGTTTCTGTGCACTGAATTCCATAATTATGTATGCATCCATAATTACGTAATTCCATGCATAGTCCGCACAGTTTGTCATGAAATGTTTTTAGGGGAGGAAAATCAAACCTGTGATAAGTATGACTAGAATACCATAGGGTCCTTTTAATTAGATCAACAGATGATCTTATTGATTAGGCCACCAAGGAGTCCTTTCAGCTATCTCATCACATGATAATCCTAACCAGATTTTTGGATCAATCTGTTTAACTAGACCTCACTAGGGGTCTAATTATGGAATAGTACAAGATAATCCAAGGGTCTTTACTATTACGTAAAAGCCCATTGAGGATTTAATATAGTACCTTTGGATATCCTACTATGAATCCCTTATACGAAGATATGGAAGATTCTACGAGGATTTGGATAACAAAGCTTAGATTACACAAAAACATAAAAGGAAACACATAAGCACATAATCACATAGTTGTTTAATTTGTTATTAACTTGTTATCTTTGGACGCGGATACCTAAAGCACACCAGGAATCCAATTCGTGGATTTCATTTGGCACTTTAATCATTTCAAGAATCCATCCATAAAGATAGGATGATCTACCAAAAAATCGATTTTCGTTTTCAGGAAAATGCAATATTCGAATTAAGGTACACAATAATTTAGGACATACGGAAATACCCTTGGGTACCCTATTAAGAATTTATAGTGGTACTTGGGGTATTCGTACTGAATTATTACTTGCACCTTGTACTTCGTTTCTTTGTAAGAGACGGGTACTTAGGATCTTTGTGGAAAACACAAGAGATAGTAAAATGGAAGAATTTTGGGGGTAGTCTGTTCTTCAAGGAATGTGGTTCCTTGATTGTCGGTATTGTAGGGGATATGTTGTTTATGCATACAACCACATAAATACATTGCAATGTAAATAAAAAAAATTTATTTATTAACAATGATAACAACTGTTTCATGGACCTTGACAACAAAAGAAAATAATACATAAGACATGATTATTTCTAAAAGGTGTTGTCTTCTAGTCGGTCAGATGCTCATCTCTGTGCTGGATTAGCATTAGCAAGCTTTGGGCAATTTCTTCGGAAATGAGCCATCTCGCCACACTTGTAGCAAGAACCTGGTGGAAAACGAGCTTGAGCAGGATTGTTGTTAGCTTGATTTGGTGCAACTGCTGCTACGAAAACTTTTGCTGTATGACCTTTACGTCCACAAATTTGGCATTCGCGGCACCTCACCATAGCATGATGATAAAGGTTACATTTGTTGCACAAGGGTGAAGTTCCATTGTATGGCTTCCTAGTACGGGGTTGAGCTGGTTGGTTGGGGACGGCTTGATCGTTGTGAGTAACCATAGCGAAGTTCTGAGAAGCCTTTCGCTTCTTTGACTGCTCAAGGGATCCAGACTGTTCATCCATGGTCTTTGATTCCTCGACCGGTTTCATGTCACCCTTTCGGAAAAGCTTACGTTTCCTGATCTGAGATTCAGTCAAGGTTGCAGATAGCTCAATGGCCTGCCTAACCGTAGTGGGGTTACTACCAGTAACAATGTCCTGAACTGAGTCAGGGAGACCATCAACGTATTTCTCGATCGCCTTATCCAAAGGCGTAACCATGGTAGGACACAACAGGCTCAGCTCCTCATATCGATCGGTGTATGCTCGATGTTCACCGCTGTCTTGCTTAAGATCGTCGAATTCCCTTTCCAATGCCCTGATCTCGTGACGAGGACAGAATTCCTTCATCATCAGTGCTCGAAGTTCTTCCCAAGTTTGGGCCAGTGCCACTTCGGCACCCCTATCTCTCACCACACCGTTCCACCACGTCAAAGCTCGTTTCTCAAAGACACTAGATGCGAAGTCTACCTTTCGCTCGTTTGGACATTGAACATGCCTGAAGGTGCTCTCTAAGCTCTCGAACCATTGCAGAAGTGCAGTCGCTCCTTGAGACCCAGAAAACTTTGATGGCTTAGCCGAGTTGAACGTCTTGAAGTTGCAGAGGGCATTATTGTTGTTGATAGCTTGGTGACATTGGGCAACGATGGTCGGAATTGCAGCAGTTATTTGCTGTGTAATGACAGTTGCCAGATCGTCAATAGATACCGGATTTTCGTGTCGTGGAGGCATTCTAAAAGAGGAAACATGAAAGGAAACGAGTGAGAGAATTAGACGAAAAGAATGAGATGAAACAAATCTGATGAAAACAAGAATAGTGGTCATTTGTTTGTTACTACAAAGCAACAAACGACCTCGGTGATTAATCAAAGTAAATAGGTCAAAAATAATGTATCGCGAAGACATGCTCGCCTATAAGTGAACACTCATCCCAAGAATTCCCAGGTAAGCACAACTGGTCTCGCGTCTGATGAGATGTATACGAAGTGCTTGCCTAGACAGAAAACCCAGAATACAGGCATTCACCCTTCCAGTTTGCACGTGTTCACATTATTTAAAACCCAAAACCTTGACGAGATTTTGAAAACTCAAAGGGGTTCAAAACCTTATAACAGAGGGTTCAAAACCTGGTAATCAATCATCCTAGAACAGATGATTAGTTTTCAAAGCGGTTTTGAAATTTATGTTCTTGTTGTGGTCGTCGCCTAAGGATAGGTGACGGTATTGTTTTATGACTAAACGCAAGTAAACTCGCGTTAGGGTCCTAAGAAGGTTATAGACTAGGTCAAAGCATTACTAATAACCTAATTCCCTATAACCATTGGCTCTGATACCATCTTTTCTGTCACACCCCGACCACGTAGAACATACAAAACGTGGCGGAAACGTCGGGGAGTGTTGTAACAGAATTAATGTTTCAAATCCATGGCAATTAAAGTTTTGTTTTATTCATCAAACATGAGAGTTCACATTGTTATAAACAAGAAACAAAGAGTACATAACATAAATTAACTAGTTCTTGTCTCGTTTTAAGTCACTAAGGCACAAGTCCGCCTAAGTATGTCTTGATAAGTTCTATGCATCATCTCCTGAAAAACACATGTGAAAATAGGTACGTTAGCATAAAAATGCCTGTGAGATACATAGGTTTTGTGAAAATAGGATTCATGACTTATGTTTGAGAAAATGTTTAGTCATGAACCTTGTAATTTGCTTTGTCTTGTAAATCATTTGAAAAGCGATAAGATCAGATGATATGTATAAATAAATAAATCTAAGGTTAAATGAATAACCATGAAAAATGAGTTTGTATAAGATAGGTTGTTTGTAAAACAATGTCTGGTGAAAAGTATGTTATTTGTATAAAATGTTATATGTCTCAAATTGAAATGATTCAAATAACGCTATGATATGTAATACCATACAAACACTTATATATAGGAAGTACCAGCGGCGTATCCACCATGCTTGTATCATATTACACACGCCTCGTTACTTAATCACTTACTCAAACCAAACCAAACAATGTAAGATGTCTATGTTTAAACCAACCTCCAAATGTATTGAAATAATATGTTAAAATGTTTATGTCAAGATGTAAATCATGTAAGGTATAACCAATGTCAAAAGTGTTTATGTGTCAAATGTAAACCATGTAATGTATAACCAATGTCAAAAGTGTTTATGTGTCAAATGTAAACCATGTAATGTGTAACCAAAATGATATGTATGGCTAGTGAAATGCATCAACTAAACCATATGCACAAAAACATAGTACTGAAGTAAATCGTAGTTTAAATCAAAGTTATGTTTTGTGTAGTAAATGCATGATCAATGTAAATCATGTAACACGCATCCAAAATGTAAGCATGTGATGAATAACAAATGTACTAAGTATGTAACAATAGACATACGTAGCATGAAATGTAATGTAAAACATGTACTATAAATGTACTAATGAACATAGCCAGTATACGATGTGAAAACAGGAAAGCATGAAAGTAATAAGTAGGCACATGTGTTTCACCCCAAAACAGTTTGGAAAATAGTAAAAGAGGGGTCTATGTACTCACTTGAGATTGCTTAGTAGTCCTTGAGTAACAACCAAACAATGCTAGAGATCACGGATATCAAACGGCACCTAATATAGGTAACTATGTTAATAAACCGGACCTAAATCGGAGGATTTAGATAGAATGAGGGTTTGTAAACCAAACGAGTATAGAGACTCGTGTCATATGGTTTATCAAAGCCTACATACTAAATGAAACCTAACTAAATAGCTTACGACCCATTACGACCCGTTTAGGTAGCTTATGCTACTTTAACGCGTCGTTCGCGTGAAACGCGTTCGGACCGCCTAACTAGTCCTATGACAAGTGTTATATGCCTAAACATGTTACATAATCAGTTATGTGACAAAATTTTAGGTTACATATGCTAAATTACCAATTATACATGAAAAGGGTATTCTGGTAATTTACCTAAGGCATATAAACTACCTATCACACAACTACTTAAACGATGTGACCATAAGGTATAACCTCGGAAGGTTATTCCCTATACACTATGGTCACCTAATGTATTTGGTCGGATCCTAATGATCGACCAAACTGGGTCGGGTTCGAAGGTATAAGCGATTGTTTAGATCGCTTACCTTACGACCCTAGACAACGTGGTAAACAGTAGGCATAGTCCCAAGGGACTATAACCATCGTGATTACAATCACGTTGCGAAGTTCAAACGAACTTCGCATTGACCATAAGCTGGTCAACGCTGAAGGTCAAACAAAGTTTGACTTTCGGACTCGAAAAGCAATAAAAGAAAGAAAAGAACGAAGGAATACTTACGAAGGGTCCCCGAATGCTAATCTAGATCAAAATAACTCAGGTATGAAACAATGGTTCCAACTTAGAGTCTTTTTAATCAGATTCATGTGGGTTTAGAAGCAATGGGGGTGGGGTATTTATAGTTTTCGGGTAACCGTTAAGATCGTTTCATGGAAACCGTGCTCGAATCTCATGCGTACACTTGTCGGAAACTCATGGTAGCTAAAAATGGTCCTTATCAGCTGAATAGGCAAGTGGGAAATGTGTGGGTTTGGTTATAACAGCTGGAATCTGCAGACTGTTCGATATTATCTGATAAGAGAGGCTGACGCGGCCCGCGTGGATATGTACAAAAACTGAGGCGGGCCGCCTGGGAGTTGCAGATCAGAAAAATGTTTGCAGAATTACAGTTTCAGTCCCTGTTGGTGTTTTAAGCCATTTTCGACACTTCTAAGGCCCGTAAAGACAAATTTAGGGCCCTAAAATGATGCCTAAACATTGTGGACATGAAACATGCTCAAAAATATGTCGGATGTTGGTTCGTTTGGTCGTACGAACGCGATGTTCGCTTAATTACGACGGAATGCGCATAAGTGCGAAAAACGATCCAAAATGCGTGACGAATGGATTTTTCTTATGCCAAACACTAAAATACAATGTTTTTGTGCTTACATAAATTTTTGGATATCCAGATGTATTCAGAACGTAAGTGATGCGCGAAAATGCAAACTTGTGCACTTTTTGACACTTTTAGTCCCTGAATGACCCAAAAGTTTATTTTAGCATACCAAACACCTCAAAGCCTATTTATAAGCTATGTAAAGGATATTTATGGTATGTTTAACTTATGGTCATGTTCCGGAATGTCTGTTACAGTTCAAATTGGCATACTTTCGTAGTTTGTCAAATTTAGTTCCTGTAAGCGATTTAACTTGATTTTGCCACACCAAAGCCTTCAAAACTTATTTCTAAGTTAAGTAAAGGTTATTTAAGGTATGTTAAGCATATGTCACTATTCCGAAGTGTTCGTTGGATTAAACTGGTTATATCTACACATCAGAGCGCATATAACCCTCCAGAAAGCGATTTAAAGCTTGAAATCGAACAAGAGTTGATATGTGCAAACGATACACATATTTTTACAAATCCCAAGTATGAAATACAATATTTCATTAGTTTGGCATTTGTTTGATGGTTGAAGTGACACAGGTGTCACAGTCTCCCCTACTTTAGGAAATTTCGTCCCGAAATTTATTCATAGGAGTCTATCTGTGGCTTTGTGTCAAATAACCACCAGAGATATGAAAGGCATAATCCTGACATTTCCTTAACGGACATTCTTCATAAATGAAAATGAACGAAATGAGTCAATTTTCTACAACTTCTTCAGAAACGAAAATGAACGAAATGAGTCATTTTCCACAACTTCTCCAGAAACGAAAATGAACGAAATGAGTCATTTTCCACAACTTCTTCAGAACCGAAAATGAACGAAATGAGTCATTTTCCACAACTTCTTCAGAACCGAAAATGAACAAATTGAGTCATTTTCCACAACTTCTTCAGAACCGAAAATGAACGAATTGAGTCATTTTCCACAACTTCTTCAGAACCGAAAATGAACGAAATGAGTCATTTTCCACAACCTCTTCAGAACCGAAAATGAACGAAATGAGTCATTTTCCACAACCTCTTCAGAACCGAAAATGAACGAAATGAGTCATTTTCCACAACCTCTTCAGAACCGAAAATGAACGAAATGAGTCATTTTCCACAACCTCTTCAGAACCGAAAATGAACGAAATGAGTCATTTTCCACAACCTCTTCAGAACCGAAAATGAACGAAATGAGTCATTTTCCACAACCTCTTCAGAACCGAAAATGAACGAAATGAGTCATTTTCCACAACCTCTTCAGAACCGAAAATGAACGAAATGAGTCATTTTCCACAACTTCTTCAGAACCGAAAATGAACGAAATGAGTCATTTTCCACAACTTCTTCAGAACCGAAAATGAACGAAATGAGTCATTTTCCACCACTTCTTCAGAACCGAAAATGAACGAAATGAGTCATTTTACACAACTTCTTCAGAAACAAAAATGAATATGGTTAACTCCAGATACACGACAAAACTTGTTGTGGTTTCTGTGCACTGAATTCCATAATTATGTATGCATCCATAATTACGTAATTCCTTGCATAGTCCGCACAGTTTGTCTTGAAATGTTTTTAGGGGAGGAAAATCAAACATGTGATAAGTATGACTAGACTACCATAGGGTCCTTTTAATTAGATCAACAAATGATCTTATTGATTAGGCCACCAAGGAGTCCTTTCAGCTATCTCATCACATGATAATCCTAACCATATTTTTGGAACAATCTGTTTAACTAGACCTCACTAGGGGTCTAATTATGGAATAGTACAATATAATCCAAGGGTCTTTACTATTACGTAAAAGCCCATTGAGGATTTAATATAGTACCTTTGGATATCCTACTATGAATCCCTTATATGAAGATATGGAAGATTCTACGAGGATTTGGATAACAAAGCTTAGATTACACAAAAACATAAAAGGAAACACATAAGCACATAATCACATAGTTGTTTAATTTGTTATTAACTTGTTATCTTTGGACGCGGATACCTAAAGCACACCAGGAATCTAATTCGTGGATTTCATTTGGCACTTTAATCATTTCAAGAATCCATCCATAAAGATAGGATGATCTACCAAAAATTCGATTTTCGTTTTCAGGAAAACGCAATATTCGAATTAAGGTACACAATAATTTAGGACATACGGAAATACCCTTGGGTACCCTATTAAGAATTTATAGTGGTACTTGGGGTATTCGTACTGAATTATTACTTGCACCTTGTACTTCGTTTCTTTGCAAGAGACGGGTACTTAGGATCTTTGTGGAAAACGCAAGATATTGTAAAATGGAAGAATTTTGGGGGTAGTCTGTTCTTCAAGGAATGTGGTTCCTTGATTGTCGGTATTGTAGGGGATATGTTGTTTATGCATACAACCACATAAATACATTGCAATGTAAATAAAAAAAATTATTTATTAACAATGATAACAACTGTTTCATGGACCTTGACAACAAAAGAAAACAATACATAAGACATGATTATTTCTAAAAGATGTTGTCTTCTAGTCGGTCAGATGCTCATCTCCGTGCTGGATTAGCATTAGCAAGCTTTGGGCAATTTCTTCGGAAATGACCCATCTCGCCACACTTGTAGCAAGAACCTGGTGGAAAACGAGCTTGAGCAGGATTGTTTTTAACTTGATTTGGTGCAACTGCTGCTACGCAAACTTTTGCTGTATGACCTTTACGTCCACAAATTTGGCATTCGCGGTACCTCACCATAGCATGATGATAAAGGTTACATTTGTTGCACAAGGGTGAAGTTCCATTGTATGGCTTCCTAGTACGGGGTTGAGCTGGTTGGTTGGGGACGGCTTGATCGTTGTGAGTAACCATAGCGAAGTTCTGAGAAGCCTTTCGCTTCTTTGCTGCTCAAGGGATCCAGACTGTTCATCCATGGTCTTTGATTCCTCGATTGGCTTCGATTCCTCGACCGGTTTCTTGTCACCCTTTCAGAAAAGCTTACGTTTCCTGATCTGAGATTCAGTCAAGGTTGCAGATAGCTCAATGGCCTGCCTAACCGTAGTGGGGTTACTACCAGTAACAATGTCCTGAACTGAGTCAGGGAGACCATCAATGTATTTCTCGATCGCCTTATCCAAAGGCGTAACCATGGTAGGACACAACAGGCTCAGCTCCTCATATCGATCGGTGTATGCTCGATGTTCACCGTTGTCTTGCTTAAGATCATCGAATTCCCTTTCCAATGCCATGATCTCGTGACGAGGACAAAATTCCTTCATCATCAGTGCTCGAAGTTCTTCCCAAGTTTGGGCCAGTGCCACTTCGGCACCCCTATCTCTCACCACACCATTCCACCACGTCAAAGCTCGTTTCTCAAAGACACTTGATGCGAAGTCTACCTTTCGCTCGTTTGGACATTGAACATGCCTGAAGGTGCTCTCTAAGCTCTCGAACCATTGCAGAAGTGCAGTCGCTCCTTGAGACCCAGAAAACTTTGATGGCTTAGCCGAGTTGAACGTCTTGAAGTTGCAGAGGGCATTATTGTTGTTGATAGCTTGGTGACATTGGGCAACGATGGTCGGAATTGCAGCAGTTATTTGCTGTGTAATGACAGTTGCCAGATCGTCAATAGATACCGGATTTTCGTGTCGTGGAGGCATTCTAAAAGAGGAAACATGAAAGGAAACGAGTGAGAGAATTAGACGAAAAGAATGAGATGAAACATATCTGATGAAAACAAGAATAGTGGTCATTTGTTTGTTACTACAAAGCAACAAACGACCTCGGTGATTAATCAAAGTAAATAGGTCAAAAATAATGTATCGCGAAGACATGCTCGCCTATAAGTGAACACTCATCCCAAGAATTCCCAGGTAAGCACAACTGGTCTCGCGTCTGATGAGATGTATACGAAGTGCTTGCCTAGATAGAAAACCCAGAATACAGGCATTCACCCTTCCAGTTTGCACGTGTTCACATTATTTAAAACCCAAAACCTTGACGAGATTTTGAAAACTCAAAGGGGTTCAAAACCTTATAACAGAGGGTTCAAAACCTGGTAATCAATCATCCTAGAACAGATGATTAGTTTTCAAAGCGGTTTTGAAATTTATGTTCTTGTTGTGGTCGTCGCCTAAGGATAGGTGACGGTATTGTTTTATGACTAAACGCAAGTAAACTCGCGTTAGGGTCCTAAGAAGGTTATAGACTAGGTCAAAGCATTACTAATAACCTAATTCCCTATAACCATTGACTCTGATACCATCTTTTCTGTCATACCCCGACCACATAGAACATACAAAACGTGGCGGAAACGTCAGGGAGTGTTGTAACAGAATTAATGTTTCAAATCCATGGCAATTAAAGTTTCGTTTTATTCATCAAAGATGAGAGTTCACATTGTTATAAACAAGAAACAAAGAGTACATAACATAAATTAACTAGTTCTTGTCTCGTTTTAAGTCACTAAGGCACAAGTCCGCCTAAGTATGTCTTGATAAGTTCTATGCATCATCTCCTGAAAAACACATGTGAAAATAGGTACGTCAGCATAAAAATGCCTGTGAGATACATAGGTTTTGTGAAAATAGGATTCATGACTTATGTTTGAGAAAATGTTTAGTCATGAACCTTGTAATTTGCTTTGTCTTGTAAATC
The DNA here is from genome assembly GCA_030545235.1 of Helianthus tuberosus. Taxonomy (NCBI): domain Eukaryota; kingdom Viridiplantae; phylum Streptophyta; class Magnoliopsida; order Asterales; family Asteraceae; genus Helianthus; species Helianthus tuberosus. Next base: position 18,934,002 of record CM060420.1, on the reverse strand, counting down.
ATTTGAAAAACGATAAGATCAGATGATATGTATAAATAAATGTAAGGTTAAATGAATAACCATGTAAAATGAGTTTGTATAAGATAGGTTGTTTGTAAAACAATGTCTGGTGAAAAGTATGTTATTTGTATAAAATGTTATATGTCTCAAATTGAAATGATTCAAATAACGCTACGATATGTAATACCATACAAACACTTATATATAGGAAGTACCAGCGGCGTATCCACCATGCTTGTATCATATTACACACGCCTCGTTACTTAATCACTTACTCAAACCAACCCAAACAATGTAAGATGTCTATGTTTAAACCAACCTCCAAATGTATTGAAATAATATGTTAAAATGTTTATGTCAAGATGTAAATCATGTAATGTATAACCAATGTCAAAAGTGTTTATGTGTCAAATGTAAACCATGTAATGTATAACCAATGTCAAAAGTGTTTATGTGTCAAATGTAAACCATGTAATGTGTAACCAAAATGATATGTATGGCTAGTGAAATGCATCAACTAAACCATATGCACAAAAACATAGTATTGAAGTAAATCGTAGTTTAAATCAAAGTTATGTTTTGTGTAGTAAATGCATGATCAATGTAAATCATGTAACACGCATCCAAAATGTAAGCATGTGATGAATAACAAATGTACTAAGTATGCAACAATAGACATACGTAGCATGAAATGTAATGTAAAACATGTACTATAAATGTACTAATGAACATAGCCAGTATACGATGTGAAAACAGGAAAGCATGAAAGTAATAAGTAGGCACCTGTGTTTCACCCCAAAACAGTTTGGAAAACAGTAAAAGAGGGGTCTATGTACTCACTTGAGATTGCTTAGTAGTCCTTGAGTAACAACCAAACAATGCTAGAGATCACGGATATCAAACGACACCTAATATAGGTAACTATGTTAATAAACCGGACCTAAATCGGAGGATTTAGATAGAATGAGGGTTTGTAAACCAAACGAGTATAGAGACTCGTGTCATATGGTTTATCAAAGCCTACATACTAAATGAAACCTAACCAAATAGCTTACGACCCATTACGACCGGTTTAGGTAGCTTATGCTACTTTAACGCGTCGTTCGCGTGAAACGCGTTCGGACCGCCTAACTAGTCCTATGACAAGTGTTATATGCCTAAACATGTTACATAATCACTTATGTGACAAAATTTTAGGTTACATATGCTAAATTACCAATTATACATGAAAAGGGTATTCTGGTAATTTACCTAAGGCATATAAACTACCTATCATACAACTACTTAAACGATGTGACCATAAGGTATAACCTCGGAAGGTTATTCCCTATACACTATGGTCACCTAATGTATTTGGTCGGATCCTAATGATCGACCAAACTAGGTCGGGTTCGAAGGTATAAGCGATTGTTTAGATCGCTTACCTTACGACCCTAGACAACGTGGTAATCAATAGGCATAGTCCCAAGGGACTATAACCAACGTGATTACAATCACGTTGCGAAGTTCAAACGAACTTCGCATTGACCATAAGCTGGTCAACGCTGAAAGTCAAACAAAGTTTGACTTTCGGACTCGAAAAGCAATAAAAGAAAGAAAAGAACGAAGGAATACTTACGAAGGGTCCCCGAATGCTAATCTAGATCAAAATAACTCAGGTATGAAACAATGGTTCCAACTTAGAGTCTTTTTAATCAGATTCTTGTGGGTTTAGAAGCAATGGGGGTGGGGTATTTATAGTTTTCGGGTAACCGTTAAGATCGTTTCATGGAAACCGTGCTCTAATCTCATGCGTACACTTGTCGGAAACTCATGGTAGCTAAAAATGGTCCTTATCAGCTGAATAGGCAAGTGGGAAATGTGTGGGTGTGGTTAAAATAGCTGGAATCTGCTGACTGTTCGATATTATCTGATCAGAGAGGCTGACGCGGCCCGTGTGGATATGTACAAAAACTGAGGCGGGCCGCGTGGGAGTTGCAGATCAGAAAAATGTTTGCAGAATTACAGTTTCAGTCCCTGTTGGTGTTTTAAGCCATTTTCGACACTTCTAAGGCCCCTAAAGACAACTTTAAGGCCCTAAAATGATGCCTAAACATTGTGGACATGAAACATGCTCAAAAATATGTCGGATGTTGGTTCGTTTGGTCGTACGAACGCGATGTTCGCTTAATTACGACGGAATGCGCATAAGTGTGAAAAACGATCCAAAATGCGTGACGAATGGATTTTTCTTATGCCAAACACTAAAATACAATGTTTTAGTGCTTACATAAATTTTTGGATGTCCAGATGTATTCAGAACGTAAGTTATGCGCGAAAATGCAAACTTGTGCACTTTTTGACACTTTTAGTCCCTGAATGACCCAAAAGTTTATTTTAGCATACCAAACACCTCAAAGCCTATTTCTAAGCTATGTAAAGGATATTTATGGTATGTTTAACTTATGGTCATGTTCCGGAATGTCTGTTACAGTTCAAATTGGCATACTTTCGTAGTTTGTCAAATTTAGTCCCTGTAAGCGATTTAACTTGATTTTGCCATACCAAAGCCTTCAAAACTTATTTCTAAGTTAAGTAAAGGTTATTTATGGTATTTTAAGCATATTTCACTATTCCGGAGTGTTCATTGGATTAAACTGGTTATATCTACACATCAGAGCGCATATAACCCTCCAGAAAGCGATTTAAAGCTTGAAATCGAACAAGAGTTGATATGTGCAAACGATACACATATTTTTACAAATCCCAAGTATGAAATACAATATTTCATTAGTTTGGCATTTGTTTGATGGTTGAAGTGACACAGGTGTCACATAAACCCACTACAGTTAGACAGGCCATTGAGCTATCTGCAACCTTGACTGAATCTCAAATCAGGAAAGGTAAACTTTTTCGAAAAAGTGACAAGAAACCAATTGAGGAATCAAAGACCATGGATGAACAGGCTGGATCCCTAAGAAGTCAAAGAAGCGAAAGGCTTCTCAGAACTTCGCCATGGTTACTCACAATGATCAAGCCGTCCCCAACCAACCAGCTCAACCCCCTGCTAGGAAGCCATACAATGGAACTGAACCCTTGTGCAACCAATGTAGCCTCCATCATCATGCCAATGTAAAGTGCCGCAAATGCCAAACTTGTGGACTTATAGGCCACACAGCAAGAGTCTGCCCAGCTGCAGCTGCACCAAACCAAGCTGGCAACAATCCCGCTCAAGGTCGTTTTCTACCAGGTTCTTGTTTCAACTGTGGCGAGATGGGTCATTTCCGAAGAAATTGCCCAAGGCTTGCTAATGCAAATCCAGCACAGGGATGAGCATTTGACCGACCAGAAGACAACATCGTTTAGAAATAATCACGTCTTATGTATTATTTTCTTTTGTTGTCAAGGTCCATGAAACAGTTGTTATCATTGTTTATAAATAAATCTTTTATTTACATTGCAATGCATTTATGTGGTTGTATGTATAAAGAATATATCCCCTACAATACCGACAAGCAAGGAATCGTATTCCTTGAAAAGCAAACTACCCCAAAATTTTTCCATCTTATGATCTCTTGCGTTTTCCACGAAATTCCTAAGTACCCGTTTCTTCTAAGGAAACGAAGTACAAGGCGCAAGTTACAACACTGGACGAATTCCCAAAGTACCACTATAAATCCTTAATAAGGGTACCTAAGGATATTTCCGTAAATCCTAAAATTGTTGTGTTCCTTAATTCGAATGTTACGTTTCTTTGAAAACAAAATCGAATTTTTGGGAGATCATCCTATCTTTTCAGATAGATCCCAGAGGACATTGAAGTCTAGCGACTGGTTTCCTGGTGTACCTTGAATATCCATATTCAATCACTAACAAGTTAATAACAAATTAATAACCGAGTTAAACAACTATGTGATTATGTGCTTATTTGTTCCCTTTTATGTTTTTGTGTAATCCAAGTTTTGTTATCCAAATCCTCGTAGAATCTTCCATATCTTCGTATAAGGGATTCATAGTAGGATACCCAAAGGTACTATCTAAAATCCTTAATGGACTTCTACGTTGTAGTTAAGTCCCTTGGATTATAAAGTACTACTCCATAATTAGACCTCTTGAGTGGTCTAGTTAAACAGATTGATCCAAAAAATCTGGTTAGGAACATCATGTGATGATATAGCTGAAAGGACTCCTTGGTGGCCTAATTAAAAAGATCATCTGTCGATCTAATTAAAAGGACCCTATGGTAGTCTAGTCACCCTCATCACAGGTTTGATTTTCTTCCCCTAAACATTACAAGACAAACTGTGTGGACTATGCAAGGAATTACATAATTATGGATGCATACATAATTATGGAATTTAGTGCACAGAAACCACAACAAGTTTTGTCATGTGCCTAGAGTTAAATCTATTCATTTCTATTTCTGAGGAAGCACCCGTTGAAAATGACTCCGTTTGTTCATTTTTGTTTCTGAAGATTGTCCGTTGAGGAAATGAATATCCGTTTGATTATCCTTTTTCATTTCCGTTTCTGAGGAAGAACCCGTTGAAAATGACTCTGTTTGTTCATTTTCGTTTCGGAAGATTGTCCGTTGAGGAAATGAATATCCATTTGATTATCCTTTTTCATTTCCATTTCTGATGAAGCAACCGTTGAAAATGACTCCGTTTGTTCATTTTCTTTTCTGAAGATTTTCCGTTGAGGGAATGAATCCCCGTTTGTTTAAATCTATTCATTTCCGTTTTTGAGGAAGCACCCATTGAAAATGACTCCGTTTGTTCATTTTCGTTTTCTGAAGATTGTCCGTTGAGGAAATGAATATCCGTTTGATTATCCTTTCTCATTTCCATTTCTGATGAAGCAACCGTTGAAAATGACTCCATTTGTTCATTTTCTTTTCTGAAGATTGTCCATTGAGGAAATGAATCCCCGTTTGTTTAAATCTTTCATTTCCGCATCTGAAGAATACTCGTTAAGGAAAATGACTCTGTCCGTTCATTTTCGTTTCTGAAGATTGTCCGTTGAGGAAATGAATACCCGTTTGTTTAATCTTTCATTTCCGCATCTGAAGAATACTCGTTAAGGAAAATGACTCTGTCCGTTCATTTTCGTTTCTGAAGATTGTCCGTTGAGGAAATGAATACCCGTTTGTTTAGTCCTTCATTTCCGCCTCTGAAGAATACTCGTTGAGGAAAATGACTCCGTCCATTCATTTTCGTTTCTGAAGAATGTCCGTTAAGGAAATGACTGGATTATGCCTTGCATATCTCTGGTGGTTATTTGACACAAAGTCACAGATAGACTCCTAAGAATAAATTTCGGGACAAAATTTCCTAAAGTAGGGGAGACTATGACACCTGGGTCACTGCGACCATCAAACAAATACCAAGCCAATCAAATATTGTATTTCATACTTTGGATCTGTATAAATATGTGTATCTTTTGCACATATCAATTTTTGTTCGATTTCAAGCTTTAAATCACTTTCTGGAAGGTTATACGCGCACTGATGCGTAAATATAACCAGTTTAATGCAACGAACACCCCGGAATAGTGAAATAGTCTTAAAATACCTTAAATAACCTTTACATAACTTAGAAATAAGTTTCAAAGGCTTTGGTATGGCAAAATCAAGTTAAATCGCTTACAGGGACTAAAGTTGACAAACTGCGAAAGTATGCCAATTTGAACTGTAACAGACATTCCGGAATATGGCCATAAGTTAAACATACCATAAATATCCTTTACATAGCTTAGAAATAAGCTTTGAGGGGTTCGGTGTGCTAAAATAAACTTTTGGGTCATTCAGGGACTAAAAGCGTCAAAAAGTGCACAAGTTTGCACTTTCGCGCATCACTTACGTTCTGAATACATCCGGACATCCAAAAATTTATGTAAGCACTAAAATATTTTAGTTTAGTGTTTGGCATAAGAAAAATCCATTCGTCGCGCAATTTGGATCGTTTTTCGCACTTATGCGCATTCCGTCGTAATTAAGCGAACATCGCGATCGTACGACCAAACGAACCAACACCCGGCCTATCTTTGAGCATTTTTCATGCCCACAATGTTTAGGCATCATTTTAGGGCCTTAAAGTTGGCTTGACGGGCCTTAGAAGTGTCGGAAATGAGCTTAAACACCAACAGGGACTGAAACTGTCATTATGGCAAAGTTGTTTTCTGATCAGAAGAGCCAGGAGGCCCGCGTAAGCCTTATGTGATCCTTACATGGCCCGTGTCAGCTTCCCATATCAGATAAACTTGTTTAAACAGCTGTTAACAGCTGTTATGCACCCAATACTCAATTCCACTTGCCCTTTCCTGATCATGAGGGGCCATTTTGAGTTACCATAGGGTTGCAACAAGTGTAAGGTTGAGATTGAAGCACGGTTTCCAAGAAACGATCCTAATGGTGGTCCATTTACTATAAATACCCACCTTAGTTTTCACTTCTTCCTCATAAATCTGATCAAAAGTGCTCTAAGTTGAAGCCCTTGCTTCATACCTGAGTTATTTGGATCGAGATTAGCTTGCGGGGACCCGTTGTAAGTGTTCCTTCGTTCTTTTATGCGTTTTAGCGTTAAAAGACAAACTTTGTTTGACTTTCTGCGTTAACCAGTTTATGGTCAATGCAAAGTTCGTTTGAACTTCATAACGTGAGCGTAATCACGATGGTCATAGTCCCTAGTGACTATACCTACTGATTACCACGTTATCTAGGCTCAGTGACGAGTCGTAGTTTCGGCCAAAATGCGCATTCATGCGTATTTTGTAACCAAACTACTCTTGGGTATCAAAACCGTTTGTTTTGATACCAAACCTGTTTTCCAAACTTAGTTAAGCATGTTTTAACATGCTTAGCTCGTCACTTTTAGTTTAGTGCTTATATAGGGTCGTAAGGTAAGCGATCTAGACAATCGCTTATACTTTCGAACCCGACCCGTTTGGTCGATCATTAGGATCCGACCAAACACATTAGGTGACCATAGTATATAGGGAATAACCTTCCGAGGTTATACCTTATGGTCGCTTTGTTTAAGTAGTTGTATGATAGGTAGTTTATATGCCTTAGGTAAATTACCAAAATGCCCTTTGAACGCCAAAATTCATTTTAAGCATATGTAACATAACTTTTGGTATCTAAACTGATTTGGTAACAATATTAGACATGTTAAAGCATATTTTACTTATCATAGGACTAGTTAGGCATTCAGAACGTGTTTTACGCAAACGACGCGTTAAAGTAGCATAAGCTACCTAAACGTGTCGTAATGGGTCGTAAGCACTTAGGTTAGGTTTCATTTTAGTATGTAGGTCTTGTTAAACCATATTACATGAGTTCCCCTACTCATTTGGTTTACGAGCCTCATTCTATCAAATCCTCCGATTTAGGTCCGGTATATTAACATAGTTACCTATATTAGGTGCCGTTTGATTTCCGTGATCTCTAGCATTGTTTGGTTGTTACTCAAGGACTACTAAGCAATCTCAAGTGAGTACATAGACCCCTCTTTTACTGTTTTCCAAACATTTTGGGGTGAAACACATGTGCCTACTTGTTACTTTCATGCTTTCCATGTTTTCACATCATATATTTGCTATGTTCATTAGTACATTTATAGTACATGATTTCAATACATTTTATGCTATGTATGTCCATTTAGTGCATACTTAGTACATTACTTTACATTTCTGCTATGTATGTTTACTTAGCACACTAGACATTGTTTTACATTGCATTTCTGTTGCATATGCTCATCCAGCATATGAACACATTATATTACATTTTGAACCGTTGTAACCATTTGACTATGTGAACCGTCGTAACCATTTGATTATAACTGTTGAACCGTGTGAACCTTTTGTATCTGTTGACATGATTTACATTTGACAATAGACATTGGACTATACATAAACATTTCTACAATTGTTAAACATTACATCTTGATGGTTTGGTTGGAGTAAGTGATTTAAGTAACGAGGTGTGTGTAATATGATACAAGCATGGTGGATACGCCGCTAGTACTTCCTATATATAAGTGTTTGTATGGTTATTTGAATCATTTCAATTTAAGACATATAACATTTTATACAAATAACATACTTTTCACAAGACATTGTTCTACAAACAAACTCATCTTACATGGTTATTCATTTAACCTTACATTTATTTATACATATCATCTGATCTTATTGTTTTTTTCAAACGATTTACAAAACAAATCAATTTACAAGGTTCATGACTAAACTTTATTAAACATTTTCTTAAACTTACAATGAATCCTATTTTCACAAAACCTATGTATCTCACAGGCATTTTTATGCCGACGTACTTATTTTCACATGTGTTTTCAGGAGTTGATGCATAGGACTTATCGAGACATACTTAGGCGGACCTGTGCCTTAGTGACTTAAAACGAGACAAGAACTAGTTAATTTTTGTTATGTACTCTTTGTTTCTTGTTTAAAACAATGTAACTCTCTTGTTTGAATAATAAAACGAAACTTTAATTGCCATGGATTTGAAACAATTAATTCTGTTACAACACTCCCCGACGTTTCCGCCACGTTTCGTTGTCTCACGTGGTCGGGGTGTGACAAATATTTTTTTAATCTTTTGAGATAAGAGGGAATAAGTAGAGATTTTTGAAGATTTAACTTACATTGCATTTCTGAACTTCACATCATTGTTCTGATCTTCAGGAAGTGTTGTTGAGCAGAAAAATTTTAATATAGCTTGTTCCGATCCTCAGAAAAAAAATTGATAGAAACCTTTTTATTAAAAATTTGTGTTGTCACAAGTTTTTATGAATCTGGTTTAAAGCAAAGTTCCCTGATATTTCTTCTTATTTTCTGTTGATTTATCAGACTTCCTGGTTGTCAAGAGACTTTTCTGATGATTCATTTGGTTTGGACATATTATCTGATTTTCTGGTGAGTCATCAGATTTTTTGATGTTTTAACATAATTTATTTTTGAGCTTCACCAGATTTCCCATGTTTTTATCAGATATGCAGTTTTAGTTCCCCCTAGATTTATTATGATGAAAAAAATAAAGCAAAGATATACTATATTAAACAAGACAAAAGAAAATACCACTAAACAGTAAGAAAAAGAAAACAAAAGCTACTCCTCCTTGAGCACATTGCACATGCTCTTCACATACAACCAGAGGTAGGTTATATGTCCACTGTGATTTGTTGAAGGGACAAGGGTTGGATCACTTATATTCTCTTGTAGCGCCATCTGGGCCCTTGGATACCAGCTCCTTACTCCTCCGAAGTCCAGCTGACTGGTTATCACCTTGGTCACAAATCGAGGGTAGATCAGAAAGGGTTGACGGGTGTGCAAGTTTGCTTCCAAGTCTCTTATGAGAAACTTAGAAAAGTTTTACGGTTTCTCCTGGACAACTACATGAATCACCTCCATCATCCTGTAGGACAACTCGTTGAAGTGTCCAATCTTCTTAGAGAAGCAGGCACTGAGCTATGTCACCAAGTACTGGAAAGGTAGTATGAAACCAGACTTGCTGATCTGTCTTGACACGTTGTATGTATTATAGCCCATATCCCTCAGAGTTTGTTCCACCATTTCCTTGTTGAGGAAGGTGTTTTCTTGATCATCACCCAGCTGGAGAACATCCCTGAGAGTTTCCTCCTTTAGGGTGATTCTGACCCCCATAACCTCACTTTCTATCCACATGGTGGTACCACTGAAAATGATTTCAGCATTCCACCAGAATTCTTGAAGGAGTTCTGGATAGATAGTGACATATGTGGATACAACAAAGCCCAAGGGACTTCGCATGATCATGTTGTACACATACATGCAATCTTCCCATGTAGGACCTTCCAGATTAGACCTAAGTCTAAAATTATGATGTTTGTGAAGAGGAAGAGGAAAGTGTGTTTGTCTTATTGTTTTTGGAGGAGCCATTCTAAAATATGAAATTTCTGATAAAGGCTTTTGAAGAGAAGATTGTTTGAGATGAAGAAAGTCTTTTTCAAGTTGTTAATATTTATAGATGAAAGTGATAGTTATGCCATAAATGTTATTAATAACCAAGGATTTTCTTTTCCATTTCAATCTCTTCATTTAAGACGATATCTGTTGTAGTGAATAACTAGGCGACTACTTTCATAGCCCCTAATCATTTTTATGCCCCCGTGTCTCTCAAATTCCTTATGAAAGATGACGTTGCATGCATTGGAAGTATAAAAAAAATTCAATTTTCTGCAAAAAATTTCCCTGTGACGGTTGATTTTCTCTGCTGTGACTTTGAATTTATCTTAATGCATGTTACTTTCCCCCTTTTTTTGATTTTTTTTTAAATTAAACAAAAGAGAAAAAAAATTCAAAAACAGACTATTCACAGTTATGAGTTTATACAAATATGAGATATGAAAGAAGATGGAAACTTCATAAAACTTCTTGATGATCAGTGATTATTCTGATGTTTCAACACAGTTTCTGTTGTTATATCAGAATTTCTGATGATTTCATCAGATTTTCTGATAATTCTTCACATTTTCTGATAAATCATCAGATTCATTGATGATTTATCAAATTTTCTAATATTCCATCAGATTGATGGATTTCATTATCAGAAACCTGTTGAATTATCCTTTGATTATCAGAATTTTTGGCTTGATGTTCATCAGTTTGGTTTTCAGTTTGTAGCCTTTTATTTTCTGAAACATCTTCCTCTTTTATGTTAACCATGCCAAGTTTGCTGATTAAAAAATTGTGTCTCTTCTCATCAAAAGGTTTTGTAAAAATGTCAGCAATTTGGTTTTCTGTTGGAACAAAGTACATTTCTATGTTACCTTTTTCAACATGATCCTTTATGAAGTGATATCTGACATCTATGTGCTTGGTTCTGGAGTGATGAACTGGATTTTCTGTTATTGCTATTGCACTCTTTGAATCACATAGGATGGGTATCTTTTTCAGATTTACTCCATAATCCTTCAGCTGAGTTTGCATCCACAACACTTGTGAACAGCAACTTGCTGCTGCTACATATTCTGATTCAGTTGTTGATGTTGCAACACAGTTTTGTTTCTTACTTGCCCAACATACCAATTTCTCTCCCAAGATTTGACATTCACCAGATGTGCTTTTTCTGTCAATCTTGCAACCTGCATAATCTGCATCTGTATATGCAATTAGTTCAAGGTTTGTATCTTTTGGATACCAGAGACCAAGTTCTGATGTGCCTTTTAGATATTTAAAAACCCTTTTTACAACTTTTAAGTGGGACTCTTTAGGATTGCATTGATATCTGGCCAGAAAGCATGTTGCAAACATAATATCTGGTCTGCTTGCAGTTAAGTATAGCAATGATCCTATCATCCCCCTATAGGTTTTAATATCTACACAAATTCCATCTTTATCAGAATCCAATTTGTTCCCTGTTGCCATGGGAGTTTTTGAAATTGAGCAATTTTCAAGTGAGTATTTTTGCAGAATTGTTTTCACATACTTTGATTGACTCAAAAATATTCCATCAATTCTTTGTCTTACTTGTAAACCTAAGAAAAAGGTTAACTCACCCATCATGCTCATTTCAAAGTGGCTGGTCATTAACATTTGAAACTTTTTACAGAAATTTTCATTTGTTGATCCAAATATAATGTCATCAACATATATTTGGACTAACAAAGTGTGACCGTTGTGTGTTTTAAGAAAAAGTGTTGTGTCAATAGTACCTTTTATGAAGCCAGAATTGATTTAGAAGTTTGAAAGTGTTTCATACCAGGCTCTTGGAGCTTGCTTCAAACCGTACAAGGCTTTGTTTAACTTGTAAACATGATTTTCAAATTTTGGATCAACAATGCCTTCAGGTTGTTGCACATAAACTTCTTCCTCAATCTTACCATTTAGGAATGCAGATTTCACTTCCATTTGATATACTTTGAAGTCTTTGGATGCAGCATAAGCAAGAAAGATTCTTACTGCTTCTAATCTGGCCATTGGTGCAAAGGTTTCATCATAGTCAATGCTTTCTTGTTGAAAATAACCTTTGACCACTAACCTTGCCTTATTCTTGGTTATTATGCCATTTTCATCTGATTTGTTCCTGAATACCCATTTTGAGCCTATGACTGATTTGTCATTTGGCTTAGGCACCAGATCCCATACTTTACTCTTTTCAAACTGATCAAGCTCTTCTTGCATAGCTTGAATCCAGTCAGAGTCATTAAGAGCTTCTTTGACAATCTTGGGTTCTATCTTGCGTAGAAACCCAACAAATGCACATTCATGTGCTGTAACAGATCTTGTTCCTACACCATCTTCTGGATTTCCAATAATGTCAGAATGAACATGTCCTTTAATCCATCTCAACTTGTTGTGAAAAGTTGTTGGTTCGGATGGATTTAAAGTTTGTTCTGCAGGGTTAGCACATGAATCATCTAAAGATTTGTTTGTTAGAGATTTATCATGTTCTAAGAAGTCTTCAGTTATCATTTCAAAAAGATGTTCATATTTTTCTTGTTTATCAGAAAAGTTTATTTCCTTCATATATTCATCAGAAACTTCTGTTTCTGATGAATCATCAAAAGATACATATAAACTTCCTCTGATTGTCCTTGTGTTTAGAATAAAAATTCTATAAGATTTTGAGGAAAAAGAATAACCAAGAAAAATACCTTTTTCTGCTTTTCTGTCAAATTTCTCAAAGCTTTCAAAATCATTGAAAACAAAACATCTACAACCAAATGTGTGCAAAAATTTTACACTTGGAATTCTTTCATTTATAATGTTGTAGGGTGTTTTATTGTGCCTTTTATTGATTATGGACCTGTTTTGGGTAAAACAAGCATTTGCTATTGCCTCTGCCCAAAAGTGAGTGGGCAGTTATGCATAAGCAAGCATTGTTCTGGCTGATTCCACTAAAGTTATATTTCTCCTTTCTACCACTCCATTCTGTTGGGGTGTTCTGGGATCAGAAAAGTCATGAGAGATTCCTTTGCTCACCAGGAAGCTCTCAATTTTTGAATTTTTAAATTCTGTTCCATTGTCTGATATGATCCTTCGAACTGTTAAGTTTAAAAGATTTTCAATTTTTCTGATAAAATTAATGATCAGATCAGGAGTTTCACTTTTCTTTCTTAAAAATTCCACCCATGTGTATCTGGAAAAATCATCTACAATTACAAGTATGTATTTCTTCCTAGAAAAGTATTCTGTACTTATGGGTCCACAAAGATCCATATGTAAAAGTTCCAAATTTTGTGTTATAGACAATTCAGAAATTGCTTTGTGTGAACTTCTTTTGGATTTACCCATTTCACACGCCTCACAAATTTTATCCTTCGTTGAGGATATAAAAGGTAATCCTTTTACCAGACCTTTGCTTGCTAATTTTCTCAAGTTTTTAAAGTTTAAGTGGACTAATCTCTTGTGCCACAACCAACTACTACCTTTGTTAATTTTTGAAAACAAACATAATTTTGGATGTTCATTTTCTTCTTTGAAATCAAAATAGTAGATTGATTGCCTTATCCTTTTTCCACTTAAATAAATTTTGTTATCATCCATACCAATTAACAAGCATTTTTCTGGTAAAAAGGTTACTTGAAAACCTTTATCACAGAATTGACCACAGCTCAGCAGATTGTACTTTAAGCCTTCTACATAGGCTACTTTTTCTATGGTCAAACATCCATACCTTATGTATCCATATCCCAAAATCCTACCTTTTACTCCATTCCCAAAGTTTACCATTTTACCCAGTTTTGAAATAAAATTACTGAGTAAGCTCCTGTCCCCAGTCATGTGCTTGAAGCTTCCAGAATCGCAGTACCAGATCTGCTGCACATGATGGTCCCGAAATGGAAAAATTAGAGGGTTTTTGGTACCCAAACTTGCTTGGGTACTCTTTCTGATGAGATTTTAATCAGATTGTTTTCTCTTGATGGCATTTCATCAGAATATCTGTTGCATGCTGAGCCATGAACAGATTTTTCATTTTTCTTTTGGAGATGGTGTTGAACAAGCTTCAGTATGTCAACACACATACAAGATTCTTTATCCGAATTTTCTGATATCTTTTCTTGTAATGGAATGAGTGGATAGTTTTGAAACAATGAGTGAATTTCTTCTGAATTTTTTAAAGATTTTTGTTTTGATTCACTCCTTTTTGTTTTAAAGTTGGGTTTTTCAAAAGAGTTCTCAGAACTGGTTGATTTGCATGATTCAGAGTCAGATTCTGATGTGAGATTATTAGAAATCTGATGTGTTGCTTTCACAAAGATGGTGGGTTTAATTTCACTTGTTTTTACATATCCTAAACCCTCTCCTTTGTTCTTTGGTGAAGATTCAATAAAGTTAATGAATTCTTTAGCTTGTTGAAAACCTTTTACATTGATTTCTTTATCATGAATTTTCTTATAAAGATCTTTTCTTTCTTTTTCATAAGCTTTCTTCTATTAGTAACTGGTTTTCAAGTATAACTTTATTCATGGTTTTTTGCAACTCATCAAATTTTTTACTATCTGATCTCTGTTTGTCTTGCAGATTTAGAAAATCTGACATGAGCTTATTTAACTTGTGTTCAAGATCAAGATTATCTAAATTTACCTTATGTTCTGAAGTTTCTGGTAAGTCATCAGAAAGTGCCATAAGGCAGAAATTTGCCATCTCTTCTTCTTTTTCATCAGAAGAATCATCAGACAGCCATGTATATGTCCCTGCAATCAAACTGACTTGTTGTTGCTTCTTTGCTTCTTCCAGCTTCTTCTCATAATATGCAACATCCTTCAGTTTCTTGGTTTTGCATTCTGATGCATAAGGACCCTTTCCTTGCATTTGTAACATACAACTTCAGCCTTTCCTTTATCATTAGATCTACCTTCTTCCCTAGATCTTCCTTCCATCCACCCTCTGTTACTTTTCTGGTATCTTTGGCCTCCTCCCCTAAACCTCTGCTCAAAGGTTTTAGTGAGCAATGCAATTGCTTCAGCAAAAGCTGAAAAATCTGATAATGTATAAGAAATTTCAAGATTTTGACTGTTTGAAGGTTGTGGGTCATTTGTAGGAGTTCTTTGTGAGTTTGAGATTAAAGCTAATGATCCCCCTCTTTGAATGGATTCTTCAAATATTTCTTCTTCTCTGGGGACTAGAATGTTGTATAAGTCATGAAGACTCATGTTACCTAGTTCTAGGGTAGAGGACAAAGTCACAGTTAGACTTCTCCATTCTCTAGGTAAGGCATCCAGACATTTTATGTTTCTTTTATCATTTGATTTTGTTATCCCAAATTTCTTTAGCTCATTCAAAAGTTTTGTGAATCTTTGATATGTTTCATTTAATTTTTCATTTGGTAAACTTTTGAATCTTTCATATGAGGAAACATTGTTTGTTCTTTTGTTTGTTTTCATCCTTTCTCCTCCTACACAAAGATTTTCCAACTGATCCCATATTTCCTTGGCAGATGCACATGCATCAACTTGTGAAAATATGTCATTTGGGATAGCCATTATTAAAAGTGACTTTGCCCTTTCATCTGCAGCCACCAAATCCTTGTCTTCTTGGCTCCAAAGTGATTCACTTTTGGGAGTTCTAGAAGCAGGGATTCCTGGTGATTGATCAGTTGCTAGAATAGCTGGTATTTTAGTCATTGGTACATGTGGACCCCTTTCAATGGATTGAAACAGAGCTCGGTCATGACCATTAAGGAAATTGACCATCCTGATTTCCATTGGGGGTATTTCCTCTCTGACCAGAGTCGGAGGTTTGGACATTGAACCAATGTTAAAAGCGTTATTCCATGTTTGAAAACTAGCCATATTTAGAGAAAAGAAGATGAGCGGTTGATCATTTGAAAATGATTTATTCAATCTGCTCTGATACCAATTGTTGGACCCAGTTTGGACTTAAAAACTTCTTTTCACGTAATATGGCAAGTGATTTCAATATATGTGAAAAATAGTGTGCGGAAATAGAAATCAGACTTTCAAGAAACAAGACCTACATAATTTTCAAGTTTATATCACTTTGAAACAAAATGGTTTACAAGGTGATTGTAAGGTTATTATCTATTACAAATGAATACTTGAACTCTGAGGTGAAAGGACAATGGAGTTTGTAGTATGTATTGAATGCTAGGCTTAACTCAATGTTCTTTGCTTGATGAGCCTTCTATTTATAGACAACTTGAATACATGAATAAACATTTGTTTATTCATGTATATTCCCTGCATAAAGTAGCTTCTTGACATATTCAATGAATCCAATAATCAAGTTGCCTTTGTCATCATGATATCTAATAATGTCAACTTGCTTCGGTTAGTGTGGCAGGATAGAACTGATTTTTAGACAAGTGGGGTTTCATCAGAATTTCTGATAACCACTTCATTTGAAATTCTGGTGAACAAATCATCAGAAAATCTGATGATCAAAATCGTCAGAAACTGATGATATTTCATCAGAAATATCCCCAGATCCATCAGAAAGACCTTCTCTGATAATCTTCTTTCAGTTCTTGATCAGCTTATTATACTTTGAGGTAGATTTTGATGCTTTCAGTTGTCCTATCCGATGTTCTTCTTCTTGTTGTGATCTTCAAGACTTTCATCTTCTTCATAGATCAAGCTGAATCTGATTTTCTTCAATACTTACAAATAAAGTTTCCTAACAGTTACACTACCATATTCTTCGAATATGCTAGAATTGTGCCAACCTTAGCCTCACCAGAACCAGTATTAATCTCCCGTTACATCTAGGGATTAATCAGTGAGATTAGACATGTAGTCAGGGTAGCTAGACCCCAAACCATAGAAGAAGTTGTAAAACTAGCAAATACCTTGACCGATAAATTGGTACGTACACAAGAAGAGAACCAGAGGAAGAACCTAGTCCAGAAGCTTACCTAGGAATTTCGATACGGTAATTCCAACCGTGGGAAGAATGTAGGTTCTACTTCTGCACCTTAATGCAAGTCTTGCAAGAGGAAACATTCGAGAAAATGTTCTACTTGCTGCAACTTATGTAAGATACCTGGACATAAGGAAGAAGACTGCTGGAAACCCAGTAATGGAGTATGCTTCAATTATGGAGAGACAGGGCATATTAAGCCGAAGTGTCCGAAACTAGCTCCAGCCATGAACAACAAGACTACTAAGAATGCTAGAGCTTTTGTTCTAACAACAGAAGAAGCCAAGATGATTCCGGATGTGATTGCCGGTACGTTTTTAGTCAATGATGTTTTTGCTAAAGTATTATTTGACTCTGGTATGAACCAAAGTTTTATTAATACTTCATTTTGCAAAATTCTTAATCAACCATTAACTAAACTTCAACAAGAATGTCTAGTGGAGACGGCAAATGGAGAATCCATTAAGATCACTGAAATCTTGCAGGGAGCAAGAATCGAAATTCTAAACCATAATTTTAGTGCTAACCTTTACCCAATAAACCTAGTTGGATTTGATGTTGTATTAGGAATGGATTGGTTAGTAGCCAATAAAGCTAGTATTTTATGTGATCAAAAGTCAATACAAGTAAATTCACCAAAAGGTGAAAATATCACAATTAAAGGAGATAAGCCAACTAGATCAACGAAATTCATCTCTGTGTTGAAAACCACAAGTTATTCAAGAAAAGGATCATTTGTTTATATGATTTCCATAATCATTAACAATAAAGGAGAGAACTAAAAGATATTCCTGTAGTATCTCAATTCTCAGATGTTTTTCCTGAAGAGCTACCCGGACTACCGCCAGATAAGGAAGTTGAATTCCGAATTCACCTACTACCAGGGACAGCACCGATTGCCAAAGCACCTTACCGTTTGGCGCCAGCAGAGATGCAGGAACTAAAGAAGCAATTGGACTAACTTCTGGAAAAAGGTTTCATACAACCAAGTTCATTACCATGGGGAGCACCGATCTTGTTTGTCAAAAAGAAGGACGGATCAATGCGTATGTGCATTGATTACCGAGAATTGAACAAAGTCACGATTAAAAAGCGGTACCCATTACCGAGAATCGATGATCTGTTTGATCAATTACAAGGAGCTCGATTTTTTTCTAAGATCGATTTACGCTCAGGATATCATCAACTGAAAGTATAGAAAGAGGACATTCCTAAAACTGCCTTCAGAGCAAGGTATGGCCAGTATGAATTTACTGCCATGCCATTTGGTCTAACCAATGCCCCAGCCGCATTTATGGACATGATGAACATAATATATAAACCATATCTAGATAAATTCATAATTGTCTTTATAGATGATATTCTTATTTACTCTAAGAGTAAAGAGGAACATGCAACACATCTGCATGCACTTCTTACATTATCGAGTAAGGAAAAGCTTTATGCTAAATTCTCAAAATGTGAATTTTGGTTACAAGAAGTACAATTACTCGGATATTTAGTTAATCATGAAAGAATTCATGTGGATCCCACAAAGATCGAGGCGATTACTAAATGGAAAGTCCCTGAATCACCAACGGAGGTGAGAAGTTTTATTGGACTGGCAGGTTATTATAGACGGTTTATTCAAGATGTCTCTAGGATAGCCATTCCTTTAACAAAACTGATATGTAAATCAATTAAGTTTGAATGGGGACCAAAACAGGAAGAAGCCGTTAGAATCCTTAAGCAAAGATTAACCAACGCACCCATACTACCATTACCAGAAGGAACTGAAGACTTTGTAGTCTATTGTGACGCTTCTAAGTTTGGTTATGGATGTGTGTTAATGCAACGTCAAAAGGTTATAGCCTATGCCTCTAGACAACTTAAGAATCAGGAGGAAAATTATACGACCCATGATTTAGAATTAGGAGCCATAATTTTTGCCCTTAAAATTTGGAGACATTACCTTTACGGTAGTAAGTTTACCATTTTCACGGATCATAAGAGTTTAAGATATGTTTTCGGGCAAAAAGAGTTAAATATGAGACAGAGACGCTGGATGGAAATTCTTAGCGATTCTGATTGTCGTATCCCGTACCATGCAGGAAAGGCTAATGTAGTAGCTGATGCTTTAAGTCGAAAGTATCATGATAAGCCAAGAAAAGTACGTTCTCTCAAATTAAATCTGCAGATAGATTTAAATGAGCAAATTAGAACAATACAAAAACAAGTAATCAAGGACGATACTGAGAAATTAAAAGGAATGATTAAGGAATTAGAACAAGGAACGGATGGAATTTGGAGATTCCATAAGAAAAGAATTTGGATACCTAAACAAGGAAACCTACGCCACCGAATTTTAGAAGAAGCCCATAAGTCTAAGCATACGATACATCCCTGTAGTGATAAGATGTATCAAGACTTAAGAAAGAATTTATGGTGGATAGAAATGAAAAATGATATAGCAATATATGTTGCCAAGTGTTTAACCTGTTCACAAGTAAAAACGGAACATTAGAAACCCTCAGGTTTACTACAGCAATTAGAAATGCCTGTATGGAAATGGGAATTGATAACAATGGATTTTGTTACCAAATTACCCAAGACAAGAAAAGGTAATGATACAATCTGGGTGATTGTAGACATATTAACCAAGTCTTCTCATTTCTTACCGATGAAGGAAACTTTTAGTATGGAACAATTAACTAAGTTATATGTAAATGAAATAGTTTCATTACATGGAATTCCTTTATCTATTGTTTCTGATAGAGATAGCCATTTTACTTCTCATTTTTGGACTAGTTTCCAAAAAGCAACGTGAACCAAGTTAAATCTAAGCACAACTTATCACCCTCAAACGAATGGACAAAGCGAAAGGACAATTCAGACAATGGAAGATATGCTTAGAGCTTGTGTAATTGATTTCGGAGGAAATTGGGACGATCATTTACCATTAATAGAATTTTCCTATAATAACAACTATCATACCAGTATCAATGCTGCACCATTTGAAGCACTTTATGGATGAAAGTGCCGAACCCCAGTCTGTTGGGCAGAAATTGGAGAAAAGCAATTATCTGGACCAGAAATAGTACAAGAAACAACATACAAGATCATTCAAGTCAAGGAAATATTAAAAGCAGCACGCGATCGACAAAAGAGTTATGCTGATAACCGGCGAAAACCATTGGAATTTCAAGTAGGAGATAAGGTATTGTTAAAAGTTTCTCCATGGAAAGGAATAGTCAGATTCATCAAAAGAGGAAAGCTAAGCCCCAGGTATGTTGGACCTTTTGAGATTATTAGAAGAATATGACAAGTAGCCTACCAGCTACAACTGCCAGAGGAGATGGCAGGAATACATGATGTATTTCATGTATGTAATCTCAAAAAGTGTTTAGTAGATGAATCATCAGTAGTACCTCTTAAGGATATAGAGGTAAATGAGAAGCTTAAGTTCGTAGAGAAGCCTCTACATATTGAAGATAGAAAGATCAAGAATCTCAAACACAAGAGATTAGTTCTAGTCAAAGTAAAATGGGATTCTAAGAGAGGACCATAATACACCTGGGAGCTTGAATCAGAGATGAAGAGGAAATATCCACACCTGTTCCAGTAGACCTCGAGGACGAGTTTTAAAACAAGGTGGGGAGGATATAACAACTCTCCTAAAAGTCTTATAACATCCCTATACATCCTAAAATACACCCCCCACACGAGAAATGGCCCAAAATACCTTTAATTTTACAAAAATTAAATAAAAGCAAGAACTTAGGGGCGCTCGTGGGGCGCGACCCCCTTGTCTACATTCGTCGTGGGCCGCGACCAAGTGGAAAGCAGGCGCAACCCTAGGATGCCACGTGTCCCACTCGGTGTCAAAGCTATCTCGTGACTGGCTAAGGCTAGGCCCTAGACAGCCTAGCTCGCGGGGCGCGAATACCCCCCTTGTTCTTTCTCGCGGGTCGCTAGAAACCCCCTGTCAGGCCCTATATATAGAGAGTTCGATCATTCACTTTCAATTCGTTCATCACACAAATTTCTCTCTCAATTCTGAATAGCAATTATAATTTCCGGGTATTATACCCACTAAAATAACGAAGCTCTGCCTCGATGTAAGTATTATAACCCTCGGTTACGTATTAGATATGCTACCCGATTGATCTAGTGCTCCGTAATGCATGTCAAGGCTCTGGATGACTTAGTCATTGGAGTTCTGTCTCGGGGAGGGTATATCTAATGTAAATTTGGGTTATTATACTAATGCGTGTGAATTGTTTAACTTAATAGATTATAACCAGGAAATCACAAGGAAATACCTAAATTAGCAATGTGAGTAATCCTTTCTTTTTGTAAACTGTTTTTACAAAACCTCAATTGTTTTATATTATAATTAACAGTGATTGAGTATTTGTAATTCTAGAATTATCGTCGATATGTTGGAGTTTTGTATACAAAATTTGTTACTACACTGTGAGTAGTAACATTACCAAAAGTCAGGATTGACAGTGCCGTGGGTGGTAATTAAGGTAGATGTAAACAAATGTAATTGCTGGATTGCCCTCAATACTGTAAAATGATAAAACTTGTTTTGATTAAATTGGGATTCACTCACCAGTATTTTCCACTAACAAAAATGGTTTAAACGCGTTTCAGGTAACAAAATGTGAAAGCCAAATAGAAGCCAGCTGTAGAGCACTGAAGGCTTGGAAAAGTGGCTATAAAAGTTACCGAAATAAAGAAGAAGTTTTATTTCAATAAATTAGGGTTTATCCCTACAAACATATTATGAATAGAAACTTGGGTTTTACCCATGTGTTTAATATTTATAAAATGTGGTGTTTTACTCTGATAAAATATTTCCTAACTATGGTCCTGATGTAAATTCCGCTGCCAAAATTAAATAAACACCGATACCACTGAATGTGCGAAGCTCGCGGCCGCCCGCCTCCCGGGGAAAGGGGTCGGGGGTTGCGACACCCACAAAGTTCATGGCCATTGGGATTTCCAAGTATAATGTTTTTCTTTCTTGTATAATTCTATAATTTTTTGTTCTCAAAATTTACTATAATTTAAAATACGAAAAATTACATACAGCTAGGTTTAAAGAAGTTCGCCGCGTTGCGGTGAATTTCTTTTGTTATTTAGTTTGTGCTTACATGTGTTTTGAAATCACTATGAGCGTGTTGCGAACATAACTGTTGACAAGAATAAAAATAAAATGTAGAAAATAACACTAAAAGATAACCGAAATAAAATCAACCAAAAAAGTTGTATGGAAACGATGTTGTTTGTATGAAACACGTGGCCAGAGATGAGCAAATTGTTCTGGGTACCGGTAGGGGCGTGAATTTCTGACACGACCCGAAAACCCGACATGAACCTAACATGAAATTTGCAGGTTTAGGTTTAGTCTAAACGGGTTCGGGTCATGAAGAAACAGTGATCAAAATTGACCAGAATCAATTAGATCAGGGGTTTAGTCTCTGCATAAAAAGGGTTAATCCTCTCATTGATTCGTGGGTTTGGTTGAATTCCTTCTTCGGTGATCTCTGCAAAACAGAAAGCCGTTAGACTCGCCATGGGGAGAATGGGGGTTCTCTTCGTGACCACCCTCCGGCGTGAGAATAAGTACAGTGATCTCGATGAAGAAGAAATAGTAAAAGTGAGAATGAAGTGGAAGTAAGTTGTGAGATCATACCTGCAACGTCTTATTTATAGCCAGTTTTGGCGGGAAAAATAATGTAACGAAGAGAGTAACAGTAAGTATTTTCCATTGACGGTTATTCCCTTTTCCATCAATCACTAACGTCACATCCATACACACGGATTGTGAGTGTGATCGACAGCTGGAGAGATGCCACGTTGAAAGTGGGTTTGTGTAGATTAATCTTCAAACGAGTGCCATCATCGTGATTAGATAAGTGTCCAAGATTATGCCACATCAGGGTTAGTTGTAACTGAATGGCCATGCATGATGAGCATTGGGAAGTCTTCTAGAAGATCTACAGCTGTAACCCTTTATGCCCTTGCCACGTCTCTATTCTGTTGTAACAGAAAGATTCCTTTTGTTCAAGTCTTGATTTCAGGCACGAGGAGATGTGGAGGTTTTACTCTTTAAGTTTATGTGCCCTTGCGCGAGCTCGCGCAAGGGTGTTAGTTAAGTGTTCCTCTTTTTCCCTCAGGCACATGGTTATTGAAAGCTGTTTTTTTCCACATCTTTGTTTAGAAACGCTGCACAGCAACGCAAGGTTTTGTTTAAAGACGTTCTTGGAATAAGACTATGGTATGGTCCTGTGATCCTGTGCAAGGTTTCCGGGACTATACTATTTTATTATTGCTGTTTCTTTCCAAATCCTATTTAGGACCACTACGCGGCCGCGCAGGGTCTTATTCAGGGTGTTTTTAGAACAAGGCTGTGGTATGGTCCTTTACGTCTGCGCAAGGTTTTTGGGACCATACCCCTTCAAGCCCCTCTAGTCCAGTGTTTTTTCTACGCAAGTAGATGGAGTACTGGACTATATAGCATGAGGTGTGCGTTTTTTACTTTGAGGAGTAGCTTGTTTGTTCAGCGCAAAGTATGAAGAGTCTTCTTGTAGAAGATATTTCTGTTTCTTCAAGTTGAGGTTTCCATGATTTCAAATTTTGAAAAATTTGACTCATGGCAGGTAAAAGGTACTGTGCTGACTGTTGACGTGTGACGGTTTTTGTGACAGGCTTGTCAGTCATTCATTAAATGTGTGTCGTCAAACGTGGTCTAGACGTGCACGTGATGTTGCTTTTTGTTCCCCACTCGACTTTGTTGCCTTGGTAATCGTATTTTCTAATAAAATGGGGGCTGCGGTTTTCGAGAGCATTTATGGCGTTCCCTATATAAACCTTTGAGTGGCTTCATTTCTTTCATTAGTTATTGTTACCTCTTTCCTTCTTCTCTAAATTTTTCTTTAGAGAGAAACCTGCAACATCGTTTGCTTCTTTATGTCTACCGGAGAACATCCTGAAGATTATTCTGAAGATATATCTGCCTTATTATCACCGTTGAAGTGTTCAAAGGAAATCTTTGACGGTCTTATGAAGAACTTTAAATTTCCCGACGGCTGGGATGTCAGATACCCAGAAGAAGGGCAAACGGCGGCCGATGCTCCGGTCGGTTATATAACCTTATTATGTAATTACTTCGCCGACGGTAACTTCTGATTACCAACTACAAGATTCGTGCTTGATGTTCTTGGTAATTTATAAGTTCCACATTTCTCAGCTACACCCTATAGGAATGGTTCGGATTCAACACTTCAAATTCCTTTGCCGGTCAATGCATATCGAACGAACAATCAATCGTTTCCGGGTGTTTTACCAACTTCATTATGCTCAAGGCTTCTATTCTTTTGCTCAACGTCCTACTGCCAAGAATATTTTGCTTGTACCTCCGAAATATTTTCATGAGTGGAACCCCAAGTTCTTCTATAATAAAGCTGGAGTGATTCCGATAAGGATGACATTTCGGGGGGTTGAAGTTATTGAAGTAGAAACATTGAAGACTCCTGAGGCGAAGATTTGGTATCAAGATTTAAAGGATGTGCCTTCTATTGAATTGCCTGAAAGGGAACTTGTTGCTGCTGGAATGAGCTTACATTGGAGTATGGATCACCATGATAAACCGGTTTACATAGAGAATGATAAAGGTAAGTTATGAAATTCTTTTACATTATTGTGGAACTGGTTGCTGATTTTTCTTTCTGCAGTTGTTGCTCTGTATGTTGTGGCCTTTAAAAGAGAGAACAGGAGGATGGAAACCATACAGAAAGGTGTCGATGAAGCCCCATGGTATTACCAGATTATAAAAAAATTTGCGCTTCCAAAGGATGAGGATCTAGCGGCGCAACCTTCTACTGGTGCTGGTAAGCTTATTTAAACTTTTTATCAGTATTGCAATATTACTCTTTGTTGTCTTCACGCGTTGTGTAATATTGCAATATTTCTTTTTAAATAGGCGAGTTGATTAGTATGGGCATAGGCCCTGAGAAGAAGAAGAAACGTGTACCGGCTGTTACTGCTGTGCCGAAGAAAATTGATGCGCCGAAGGCACAAGTTCTAAAGGGAGAGAAGAAAGGTACGCGCCGTTTCTCTGAATCCTGGTGTGATTATATAGTGGTATCTGACACATTGGAGGGACTTGCGCTTGAAGTTTTAAGAAAACCAAAGGCGGAGCCTCGGGATATCGCGGATATTCCGGCATCGAACCCTGATGATCCCATTAACTTGGAATCAAGTCCAGAGCCTTTGTTGAGGACGAAGGCGGTGAAAAGGAAACAAGTGGAAGTTGAAGCTGCGGCACAGCCCGCCAAGAAGGAAATTTGGCAAGAAAGGCAATCTGGATGCTTTCGTTGCAAAAGTCTCCCCAGGTGGGTGTCATCTTTAACTGTTGTTTCCTCATATTTTATGTTAATATGACTTTTATTTTGCAGAAAAGCCTACTCCATTTGTTCGCGCAGAGTCATCGTCTGTTTTTAATGATGATATCCCGCCTTCACCACCTCGCGCATCTATTAAGGAACAGTTGGAAGGTAAGGCCGCTAAAACGGAGGCAGAGAAGGTTGTTGACGTGAAAAAACCCTGAAGTTGAAGTTGAGAAGTCCTGTCGAAATCGAGCTGGAGGCGGAGAAGGTTGTGGAACGGAGGCTGTGGATGCTGGTGTTACCAAGCCTAAGTCTCTTAAAGTTGTGGCGCACGAGCCTGAGAAAGGAAAATCCATTCAGGAGGACCCAATGATAACCCTTCCTTTCTCCGCCGCTACTTCTTCTCTTCCCCAAGTTGATGTTGAGCAAAGCCCCGTTGGTGGATCAGGGGTTTTATTTATCATGACGAAGAAGACCTTATTCACAGAGGAGGGCTTCTGAGATTCATGCGCCGGTTTGGAAGCTTAAACAAGGCGATACCTTTTCGGACTGGCAAATTTGCCGAGACTGGTTGCAAGGTGTGTTTCCTCCCGCTGAAGTTAAGTTCCAAGAGGAGCACTCTCATGACCAGACCTATCATGCTTATCTTGAAGAGACTACCAGCTCAACTTTAACCACCCATCGAATAGTGTGCGAATGGCGCAGCATGCATAAAGAGTGGGCTGCTTTTGAAGTGTCTAAGAAGGAGGCTAGTGAAGAGAAGGCGAGGGTTGCCCTGTTGAGGGCTAAGTTAGAGGTTGATCAAACCAAATTTAAGAGTGAGCAGAAGACTGAAGAGTGGTCTGCTGTGGGGTGGAAAAGGAAAGCTGAAGCTGAAGCTGCTCTTCTTT
This sequence comes from Helianthus tuberosus, assembly GCA_030545235.1. Classification (NCBI taxonomy): domain Eukaryota; kingdom Viridiplantae; phylum Streptophyta; class Magnoliopsida; order Asterales; family Asteraceae; genus Helianthus; species Helianthus tuberosus. The sequence goes on along the minus strand of CM060420.1, from coordinate 18,907,874 downwards.
CGAAAGAGCAAAAATGTTGGGGAGAGATTTGCAAAAAAGATAACAATGAAAAAATGGCTCTTTGGAATGGTATTAACAATCTCCAGGTGGAGATTGAGAAGTTGAAGAAGGAGAAGGCGGAGGCTGAAGCAGCTCGTGATGAGGCTCGCTCGCACAGGGAGAGAAGCGGGCAAAGAGAGGTACGAACCTGCGCTACCTTTGCCCTTAGAGATAAGGAGATAGAAGAACTTTCTTCTTTGTTATCTGATCAGGAACAAGTTAAAGCGGAGCTCGAGTCAGCCAAGAAAGATTTGCAGCTTTAGGGGGTTGAGAAAGTCGAGACTTCCCATCGTCTGGCTGAAACTGAAAAGAAGTTAGAAGATTCTGAAACTGCTCGAGTGAAGGCGGAGAGTTTGGTTGAACCTTTGAAGGATGATATGCTCTGGATGAAGCATCATGGGATTATAAATGTATGTCAACTCCTTGTAATATTTTTATATGTTTTGCACATCTTCTAACTTATTTCCTTACGCAGGTGGAAAATTATTTGTTGAATTCTACAGATCTGGATCAAACTGTTGCTCGTTTAATGGTTACCGCTCGTAATGACGGTTATGCCCAGGGCTATGCTGAATGTGCTCATCATATTACTAATGCGCTGAAGGTTTATTGGGACACCAGTAAGTCTGCTACCTCTAGGGTTGATACTGGTGCGGAGCATGTGGCGGCGAAAGAAGAATATAACAACCTGCGCCTCCCTGTGATGAATCTAGTAACCATTGCTCTCCAATCTGATGACTTCGTAGTGCAACTGAAGGAAGTGTTTCCAGATGAAGCAGATGATGACGAAGACCTAGAATAGGTTTTCCGTGTATTTTTTTTGTGGTTGTTGAACACTTAGTTGAATAGGTTTGGGATGTAGATCCCTTTTGTAATGGTATTATTGCGCTGTTGCGCAAGTAACTTTGCTGATGCACTGCTGTGCATGTAAATTTTTCTTAATGCGCTGCTGCGCAAGTAACTTTTAAATGTATGGTATGTTTTAATTATAATGTTTTACATGAGTACAATTACTTTGTTTAGGTAAGGCGAATAAAGATGGTATAAAGCTCATGTGTGAACGTAGGGCAGGACCTTGCGCGGTACTTGTGACCGTGGACCGTTCATGAGACTTGTGTTAGGTTACCATAGTGTTTGTGCGCTTACCAAAAGAAATTGCATGCATTTGTAATAAACATAATGTAACGAACTTTGTATTATTCGGATAGGGCGCAGAGGCCATGTATTATAATGTTGTTAAGATAAATAACGAAACTTAATATACTGCGCATGCAAATAGTTCTTGTGCCATAAGTTGGTGAGTTGAAGAACTTACCAAATATGAAGGAAAACTATGATTTGCATACGCGTAGATCTGCCTTGGGCTTTTAAGCTTGTTTAGCTTTTTTGTTACATGGCCCCTCGTCTCCTCATGTAATCTACTTGATTTCTTTGCGCACGTTTTGAACTAGTTGGGTAAGTTCCCCACTCTTAAGTGCTTTCTCTATTTTCATGCGGAGACTAATGCAGTTGTTCGTGGTGTGACCATTATCTTTGTGGTACTCGTAGTAGAGGTTTGGATCTTGTCCTCTTTTGTTTTTCATCGGCGATGGTGTCTTGAACTGGTAATCTTCGGTGCTAAGTACCTCCGCCGGTGTCTTGGTGAGAGGCGTCAACTGTCTTTCGCGGTTTTCTTGTTTGGCTTCCTTTTGAGCTGTGATCTTGTTGATTGTCGTGCGGGCGTCGTCTGAAGAGTATGCGCTTGAAGCCGAGTCTTTCCAACATTTCTTGAATTTCTTACCACTGCTTCCGCTCATGTATTGGGGGCGGTTTTGGGGCATTGCTGGTCTGTTGGAACTCAAATTGCGCTCTGTTTGAGCGTAGACTTTGGCGGCTGCCATCAACTTCTCCCAGCTTTCTGGCAAACCTTCAGTCCCTGACAACACTTTGATCATATCATCGCACCTTACCGCATACTTGAACTGTGCGTGGATTAAGTGCTCATGTATGCCACCGATTTCCAACACTTCTTTGTTGTATCTTGTGACGAAGTCTCCCAAGCTTTCGGCGTCCCTCCGCTAGATGTTCATGACATCCGCGGAGTCTCGAATGGTTCTGCACTGCTGACTGAAATGAACCAGAAATTTTTCCTTCAGATCAACCCAGGATGTTAGCTTGCCAACTGGTAGGTTGTCAAGCCAAAGGCGTGTGGCGCCTGTTAGGGTTTGTACAAACAAGTGGCACCACATGGGTAGTGTCCATCCACCGACTAATCCTGCGCCAGTGAATATGCAAAGGTGATCATCGGGATCTGATAATCCATTGAACTTCCCAACATTTGAAGGTAATTTTGCCCGCTCCAGGGGAGCTAGTGCAATCCCTTTGACAAACTTTGAATTTTCAGCAGCTTCTGCTGGTCGGTAAATCAGATTGTAATCATACTCCGCTTTTGGGTTGTAAACTGCGCGGATTTTTGGTTTGTAGCTTACATGATCTCTTTGAAATCGAATGGAAATACTCGTGTTGTCGTCTTCATTATACGTCCTGTCATATTGATCGATTTGGTTGTCCCGCTTCTGAGAAGAACGCGGGCCCAAACGTGAATGAACTGACTGAGGTGTGTGAGAGTACTGTTCATCATGGTGATCTTGTCGCCTAGATTCAGAGTGAGTGGATTCATACTTAGTGGTAGATCTGGAATAGACTTCCGTATCATCTACTGACATGTGTGATGGTGCATCGTAGTGCAACACTCAAGGTGCAGATGGAGCTCGCACTCAAGGTGCAGATGGAGCTCGCACATGCGTTTATCACACCTTGAGATTTTACGTACCACGAAATCTGAGTTTCACCGGGAGGTAAAATTGAACTGATCGGGATTTCAGGTTGTATTCCTGGTGTAACAGGATCATTTTCATGATTAACATTGTTCTGGATATCGTTATCATCGGATGCTTCGTCCATAATTTCCTCGACACGGGAAGCATGAGCAAAATTGCCCCTGTTCTCTGGTCGAGGACCTTGTGGATGATTCGACGTAGCTTTTGCCACAGAAAAGAGAAAATGAGAAGAGATGAATCAAACGAGAAGATGAAAATGAAAATTGAAGGATCGGTGGGCGCCAATGAAGAAACAGTGATCAGAATTGACCGGAATCAATTAGATAAGGGGTTTAGGCTCTGTATAAAAAGGGTTAATCCTCTCGTTGATTCATGAGTTTGGCTGAATTTCTTCTCCGATGATCACTGCAAAACAGAAAACCGTTAGACTCGCCATGGGAAGAATGGGGGTTCTCTCCGTGACCACCCTCCGGCGTGAGAATAAGTACAGTGATCCCGATGAAGAAGAAATAGTAAAAGTAAGAATGAAGTGTGTTGGTGCATATGTCTATTGACTTCGTCTTGTATCGAGTCTTGTACTAGATAGGATAGACTGGAGCTCGGTAGTCAAGAAAATAGGAATTTAAGGTTGTTAGTCCAGTTCGCATGAGCTGACCAGTTCGCACGGACTGGTCATGATGGTTCATGCGATCTGGTGAATCCTATAAATAGGTGAGCTCATGTCTTCATTTGTAACTTCTGATTCCGGTAGCGAAGCTCTGCCGAAGTGTCTCCAGCTTGTAAAACGTTGTGAAATCAATACAAGAGACAGTTAATGTGATTCTAAATGCAAATCAAGTTGCAATAACATCAATACGTTTGAATCCGCCTTTCGTATTGATCGAGAGCTCTTCTGAACGTCTCATTTGATCGATTCAGGAGGAAGAGTTCTTACCATTTCAGCTTGTTTTCACCATTACATCTCATTTCTACTCATTTTCTTCAAAATTTCAACGTTTTTACGGTTAAAATGATCTGAATTTCACATAAAACACGTAAAACTGAGTTTTAATCAATCCTTGAACAAATCAGACCTAAAATCAACCTAAAACCTGATAAAATTGACCAAACCGCGTGAAAAACATGTCAAATCATTCGGAACACAATCAGATCGTTTGAGATAGTCTTCAGTTCGCACGGTTTGAGTCATTTAGTTCATACGGGTTAAGTCAGGTCGCACGGATTGAACAAAACTGAACAGTCAGTTCGCACGAAGTGTTTCCAGGTTGTGCGAGGTTGTCAGTTCGTTTGACATCATTCAGGTCGTTTGAAAGTGTTCAGACCGTGTGAAACATCATCTAGTTCGCACGGAGTGTGTTATAAATCCCAGGTCGTGTGAAAAGACTCTAGTTCGCACGAATTGCTCCAAGTCGCACGAAGTGGACTTCAAGTTCGCACGGTTTGATCAGTCAGACTACCAGTTCGCACGATTTGAAATCATATCAGATCGCACGAGATTATTCCAGGTCACACCAGATCCAGGTCGCTTGGAATTGATTCCAGATCGTTTTGAAAACTAGTCAGCTCGTTTGAAAAGTCTGTTATTGTGAACTTTCGACATCGAAACATGGATAACGAATTTTATAATGCGTTTGCTACTGCCCCGGTCGCTCCAGTTACAGTTGCCGAAACTGTTGGTATTGAAAATGAAACGGGAACTTTCCAAAAGCCTCCAAAGCTTATGTACATTGAGGACTTTAAAGGATGGCAAGATCGTTTTGAAAAATGGGTGCAAGCAAATAAGTTTGATGCATGGGTTTCGTTAGAGAAATATTATACTTTACAGAAAGATGATCTTGGAAATGAAAAACCATTAAGTCAATTTACACCGGATGAAAAATTAAGATACACCAGTGAAAAGATGATGATTAGCATTCTCCAACAAGCGGTAAAAGAAGATATTTTCGTTTTGCTTCAACATAAGGGAACGGCTAGATCAATCTGGAAAGCGTTGATTAAAAAGTTTAAGGGTAGTGCTGATATGATAAAAAATAAATGTGCATTACTAAAAAAATCGTTTGATATGTTTACAGCTTTTGAAGGTGAGACGACTAGACATATTATCGAGAGATATTGTCATCTAGTCATGGAGATGAAAAGATTGGACATAAAGAAAGAAGATGAAGAATGGGTTGATAATGTGACAACCCTCACGATTTCATGTATCCGTACGATTTATTAATGATAATTAAAATGCTTGGTGACTGTGTTGAGTTACTTAACTGTTACCTGATTACTGTGCCATACTTACATGTGCTTGTTAACATACTAGCCTCATGCAGAATAATTGACTAAATGGTCCTGAATATTCTCCTATGTGTTAGGAATAAATTGTGTTACAAAATATATATAATAGACACTTTACGGAATAATTAAACACTTTAACGGAACGGTATCCAACCGAACAACCAGACATTTCCCGGGACACCAAATATTTGTCAAACACATTGTTTTATTATTCTTGGCTAGTCATGATCCCCGTACACCATAACACCCACTAAAATACCCACTAACTAACATATGAAACCACATACTTCGATTTGAACTTATATTTACCAACTAGCCATCAAATATTACAAATAACCCCCCCCCCCCCCCCCATGTCCCATTTACGGTTTAAAGAAAAGTACCCCACCCCAAGATTTGATTTCCATATATTTTGTTTAGATATCCTTTGATTTGTTGCTTGCACATATGAACAAGATATTGGAGAAATATTATAAGTATGATCTCTTAGATCATTACATATCTTTCACAATCATTCACACTCCTTACTCCCACTCTCTCTCTCCCTCCCTCATGGTTACACCCAACCGTCACCATCACCACCTCTAAACCACCATCTTCATCCTTTATTCAAGTCTCATTCAAGTGTAGAAGGTGGATACAAGAGACTTGCATCTTGTGGAGCTTCAAGAAGGGCTTTATTCTAGCTTTTTCATCATCTTTTCTCAACATCTTCTTCACTAGATTCTACCCTAGCCCTGTGCTAGCAGTAAGTCTCAGTTTACTCTTGTTCATGTCTATTTTGAGTAGTTGAAAGATTATTTATGATGGGATTGTATGAAATACAAGAACACTAAAAAACATAAACATAAAAGTTTAGACATAAAAGATTTCTTGAAGATGAAAGTAAAATGTTACTAGTAGGATGTTGTAGTGAACAAGTTGTTGACTACTTGATGATTTACTTTCTAATATTGATGTTAAAGGTCGTTGTTGATCATTATACATGTTAACGGAATCAATCGAACGTGCGTTAGAGAGTAGGGAACTGAAAACATAAAGCTGTTTAGTGATTACAGCCAACTTCAGTTGGCTGTAACTGGACCTTAATAAAACAGAAAATGTATTTTCTGAAGTCTATATTTATGTATTATGAAATACGGTTCTAATGGCACTGGAATCATAATTTTTGGACTTCGTTTACTATTTTTAAAGACCCTTTTTGTAACAGCAACTAAAGCTGAGTTTTTACTGCAGTAAATGGACGAAATGTTTTTAATCATAACTTGAAATCTATGTTGAATCAACTCATGAAATTTGTACTGTAAATGACCACTGATGTATTGGTAATTCTCCCACTGGAATTTCGTAAATCGGACTTACGATGAATTTTAAATAAATTATTCCGTGGACTGCAGTCAGAAAAAGATAAATCTGATTTCAGTCCGGAAAATGATTTTTTATAAAATATTGGTGATTTATTGAATCTCTAGATTTTTACACAATAATATATGGATCGTTTAAGACCTTCTGTAAAAGTTGGGAATTTTTGGAATAAGTTGACTAATTTATTTAAATCCCCGAAAACAGCCCGGTTTAGAAGATTAAAGCTGAAACAATATAAGTAGTAAACTGTGTGTCTAAATGTAGGGTAGGTTATATGAGAATAATCTAACATGTTATATGACAATAAAAGTGTTATGTGCAATGTCGTATGTTTGCTTATGAACGGGAATAGATGGGAAGTTTATATGGGCATGAACCGTTAAAGTGATGCATGTTATGTGATAGATGCGTGTAGGAACTTTGTGCTTTATTTGAAACCACTAAATGACTAACTGGTAATCATATTAGGACGTGATTGACTGACCTTGACTGTTAGCTATTTTTTAGAGTCAAACCGAGCAACCTAAGGTGAGTTCACACCCTTACTAAGGCATGGGATTCCCGGTGGTTGGGAATGGGATTAAATAGCTGAGACGGAACTTGTACTTTCACCACTACTAGACTACTTACCTCCATCCTCGGATTGGGAAGGACGCCAGCGCTAAACCTACGTACTCACTACGTACCACTATCCTCGGATTGGGAAGGGCACCAGCGCTAAACCTACGTACTCACTACGTACCACTGTCCTTGGATTGGGAAGGGCACCAGCGCTAAACCTACGTACTCACTACGTACCACTGTCCTCGGATTGGGAAGGACACCAGCGCTAAACCTACATATTTAATATGTACCTCTGTCCTCCGATTGGGAAGGACACATATAAATACATCTAGTCTAGTGGTTTACAACATGGGGTAGCCCCCACCGTTTATGGTTTGGGAAATAAGGAAAGTTGATTTAACCTGCAATTGCAAACCAACTCATAGTTCTTAAATAACTACTTTATAACGAACACCTACTGTGAACTCGCTCAACTTTGTTGTTGATTCGTTGTTACATGCCTTGCAGGTCGTTAGGTACTTATGGAACTTGCGCGAGGAGGAGGTCGTTGTGGAATATGGACTGTTATGTCCCGTGCCTAATAAATAAACTTTGTGAACTTATGGAACTTATGTTTGGTCATTAAACTTATGAACTATGAACTTATGTTTTATGCTTCCGCTGTTAACTTAAAGTTGGTTACTGTCTTTTGGTCACCAATTGTATTGTGGTTGGTTTATTTACTTAATTACGTTGTTCAATATGATTGGTGGCTCGATCCTGGTCATGTCACGCCTCCAAGCGGTGATACTCCGCATGGTGGATTTTGGGGGTGTGACAGATAAGCTAGCTGATGCGCTACCACAGAATGAATGGGGAACATATTTGTTGATTTTAAAGCATAACCGACAATTTGAAGATATGAATTTGAGTAAATTTATCCAGAAGTTGGAAGAACATGAGCTAGCAATTCGAAAAACTACTACAATGAGAAGTCCGGGTGCTCAACAGGATGTTAGTCTGTATTACAGAGAAAACAAGATTGAAACTACTCCTAGTCTGAAGATTCAAACTGTGTTTAGTGTTGATGGTACTTCCGGAACAAATGCAAACAATACAAATCAGAGCAGTGGATATTCTTCGTCTTATTCAAGTTTTGAACCAAATTTCTCAACACCAAATTCTCAACAACAAAATCCAACAAACTTTAATGGTCAAGTTTTGCAGTGCAATGTTACATTAAATATTCAAAATGGTAAAAATTTCTCTCCAGATATTTCGAAGCAACACATGGCATCACTTGCTACTATGTTAGAGTCGTATGAAAGCTTGGTTGCTGGACGAATTGGAAATCCGATGCTCACTAAAGAGGATTATGACCAAATTGATTATGAGGAACTTGAGTTGATGGACATCAAGTGGTGTTTAGCTAGCGTTTTGAAAAGACCAAAAAAGTTCAAACAAATCACCCAAAGAGATGATCTTCGTGAAGCTGCTACATCTTAGCTAGGTTTTGACAAATCGAAAGTTACTTGTTTTCGTTGCCGAGAAAAAGGACATTTTAACCGAGAGTGTACAAACAGAGAAGCAACCGAAAGACAAGATCCTTTTGGAAACAACGATTATCATAGAAAAGCAATTTATCATCAAGTTTCTCAGCAACCATATCAACAACAATCTTCACACTCACGTACTATTGAAGAATCAAAGGGTAGAGCTTGTTTTGGTCTGATAGATCAAGAAGATGAAGGGATTCCGAAAGATTTCAATTGGGATGATTATGATCCTTCGAGACCTTCAGTTTCTAAAGCATTTGTTGCTCGACTCTTTGAAGATTCAACCTCGGAAGAAGAATCAGTCAAATCTAAGAACAGTCCGAGAAGACAATCGATTTTTAAATCTTCAGGAAGTGATGAAGACACTGATGATGAGGAAGAGTATATTAATAAAGCTAGAAAACAATTGGATACTTATAGTTTTAATTTGTTTTTTTTTTGCAGATAAAATCGAGATTTTGAAAGAGAAAAAGGCTGCTAGACTGAACAGAAAAATGGAAGCAAGAAGGATTGCTGAAGAAAAGGCAAAAGTTGAAGAAAAACCAACAGAGAAGGTCGAGGTTGAAGAGAATGAAGTGAAGATAGAATTTGATAAAGAACCGATTGTGATTGAAAAGGTGGTGGAGAAAATAGTTGAAGTTGAAAAAATTGTTGAATTGGAAAAGATTGTAGAGGTTGAAAAACCTTGTACTAAGTGTTTAAAACCTTGCAACGATTGTGCTGAAAAAGATACAAAGCTTGTTGAATTGGAGAAGCTCAAAGAGAATTTATTGCATAATGTGAGAAGCATAAAGGAATCATATGATCTCCTAAGCAGCAAAGTAAATTTGTACAAAGGAGCTTGTGATGAGGATATTCAGATGAAGAATCTTCTGAAAGCAACAGTTCTTCAAAAGCAAACTGCAATCAACAAATACATTGAGATTGTTGCAGGGCTGAAACAAGAATTGGCGGTGATGACGATCGAAACCGAAAGAGTGAATTCTTTACTTCGAAGTTATAAAAGTTCAGATTATGTTATTGATCGCATCTATCTTACCGTGGCAGCTCATAAGTTTGCAGAAGATGAAGAAAATTGTAGGATTGTTTTACTGACCAAACGAGTCATTCAGAAGAGTTTATCTCAATACGAGAGGCGGAAACAAACGTATCAAGTTCAATTCGGCTAGATATACACTTTAAACTGTCTTTTGATTGATTTAACAAAGTTTTACAATGAGTAGACACTTCGGCAGCACTTCGGTACTGGATCCAGAAAGTTGGAACTGTTTCAAACGAAATCAGGAAGCACCTATATATAGGTTGTGTAATTTCGCATGGACCTGCCCAAACGAAATCACATTTCACACGGAATTACAATTCCGTGCGAAATTACCAAGCGAAATTATCACATTTGTAATTTCGTGCGAAATTAGCTCCCAACCTATTTTTGACATATTTCTCGTACTACGTGCCCTGATCTAACAATTACAAAACAAGACTTGATACAAGACGAAGTCGACAGACGTATGCACCAACAGACTCCCCCTCAGATGTTGACGAAGTCTTCAGCGTCGAGTCTTCAATCTTCAGTCTTTATCAGTCTTTTTGACTTCTCCCAAAATATCTGACAATGTAAAGCATCCTCAATCTTCTCTCTTCTATTCTTTTTCAGAATCTCCACCTGGCTCTTATCTTACTATCATCCCAAGATCTGAAGCTGGCTCTTATACTATCTTGATCAGATCTCTTGATTCCTTAAGTTCATCAGCATCATCAGCTTGCATGAACATCAGGTCCAGTTTCAGAATTTGCTCTATACAACTTCAGGCTCCCCCTTAAATTGTGCTTGGGATCGCAGTCTTGCTTTCACAGATTCAAGATTGTGACCTGGCTCACATCCTGCTCAGGATCAAAACCTGGCTAACCTGCACATTCTTAACCCAGAAATAAATTTCACAAATTTAACATTTTACAAATTTATTCTCTGCTTACCACTTGTAAACATAAATCAAGAAATGATTTTACAATGTTAAACTCTGATGAACCACTTGAAGAAATAATATTTTCATTTCAAACATTTTCCAATTCAAAACATTTTAAACACTCTCCCAAACCTTTTGTCCGTAATGCTTAGCACTCAGAATTTTGAAAATCAGTTCTCCAACCTCAGTTGTCGAAAATCTTTTTGAATTTTTCAAAATTTATGCTAAAACACACTAAAATCTTTTTGAATTTTTGAATTTAACGAAAAACAGTAAAGAAATATTTACAGATAATATTTTTGCGAGTTTGTGCAAGAAGATCATATCAGTTTTTTACAAATCACCAACACCGTTAAGCTTTAAACATTTTAAGTTCTAAACGATTCACTTAGATTGTCGGTATACTGATCCACTTAAATTGTCACACAAATTTCAACTGTTTCAAGATACGAGACTAATGTTTTAAGCACTTAAACTTATTCGCGTGTCCCACCTCAGAATATACTCCCGTATCCAAATCCCAATATTCAGTCTTACAGGTGAGTATACCTAGATGATATTTGAAAGGGGTTAAATGCTAGGGCCGTGAGAGCTCAGGCTATTGCTTCCGCAAAATCAGAGAGATGACGGCTTCGAGTTTTGGTGTGTTCCCTTTAGAGAATCTTTTCTTCAACATCACATAATTAGCATTTTTCAATGTCTCGTCATTTTTTGTACTGAGGGTGATGCTATATTTCAAGCAAGCGTAAAGTATTATACGGGGACTAGGCCATTGCTTCCGCAAAATCAGAAGTCCCAGGATAATACCCCAGATATCACTAAGTATAAAGACCTAGTATCTCAGAAAGAGGGACCTTTCAAACAAGATTTCGGGGGTTACCCATATATCCAAGAGATGTTCCCCATGATATAAGTAAGTTTGAAATTTAGGTTTATATCTCGTCACAATCTACTAAATGTATAAAAACCTACTGGCACATCATCAGTTAGACCGTTTATCACATTTTAACCTTTACAATTCTTTAGCATGCTGTGATAGTCCACTGATGTACTATCATTTCCTCTTTTTCACAACAAAACTCATTTTTGAAATTTTATCATGTTTTTGCCTTTTTCAAAATTTTCAAATATTTTTTCTGAAATACTTACTCCCCCTAAAATTCAAAAGCATTTAAAAGAACTTTGAAAATAAACTGTACAAGTAAAATGACAACTGTTGTGAATTGCTTCAAATCGCCACCCACTTGGCATAAACAATCAGAACTCCCCCCCCATAACAAAATATTTTCCCATTATGATTTCAAAACACTTAAGTTTGTTTTAATCAAATGGTTTTTCCGGAAAATAAATTTTGTTGATTTCATAAAACCTCTTGTAGGTTAGGGTTTAGTTCATCACTTTGTTCTATCAAACACTTGAAAAATGTAACAATTTTAAGTTCAAACACCAAATATCACTTGTAGAAAATCAAGTACAACTTAATGTCCATGATTTACCACTTGTAAGTCGAAATATCACAAACGTGAATTTCTCAAGAAAGATGCCGATACCTGCTTCACACTTACCAACCTGGAAGCTCCTGCAAGTCCTGGTTTTTCAATCATCATAATATGTTCCATCCCAGTCACAAACCTGGGATGACCCATTTTTACCTGGTTTCTTCATTTTCTTCTCATAAAATTCTTTCACTCCTTTGACCTTTCCATCAACCATTTTTCCAAAAATATGTTGCACTTTGGAGTTAAAAGCATTTTCAATATCAAATTCTTTCTTTTCAGAGAAAAATTGATTTGAAATCTCAATTTTACCAACTTTTTGTTTAAAATTTTCACCTCGCAATGGTGGAAAATTTGCATCATCCATTGGCGGAACCGAAGTTTTCAATTTTAACTCAACCTATGGCTCCTCTGACTTTATGGAATCAGATTCATCGCCTGAAAATAGCTACTCTGATTTTGATGAATCAGAATCATAGCTAGAATTATCATCAGATTTTTTCACAACCCACTTTTGGTTGTCAAAATTTGCTTTTCTCTTGTAAAACCTTTTTAAACATTCACCAACCTCAAACTTTGAATTTTTGAAAACTTTAAATTGTTTGGCTGGTGGTTCATTCTCAACAATCTTTCCTTTCAATTTTTCAGAGACTCCCTGTTTTGTTTGAATTGCCTTTGGATAATTCCTGGCAATATGGCCAACTGTTTTGCATTGAAAACAGGTTCTTGTCTCCTTTTTCTCAGCAACAATTTTCTTCATTTCTTCTTGCTTCTTGGCAAGGAATTCTTTGTTTGTCTGCTTTCTGAACAATTGCACCTTTTCTTCTTCAGTTGATATTCCTGAAACAAAAACAGTTTTTGGTTTATAAATTTTCTCATTTTTATGATTTTTCGGTGGAATAAAACCTAATACTTTTCTTTTGAAATTACCGTTATGGTTTGGTTTCCTTTGAAAACCAGAACTAGAACTATAACCCTTTTTCTTGTTTAACCTTTGTTGAACTCTTGAGGTGTAAGGTGTAGGTTTTTCAGAAAGATTTACATCTTTTATTTCAGAAATATTAATTTATGTTAGTTTGAAAACCTTTTTTATTATTTCAGTTTTAACACCTCTTATTGGAAATTCTTGATCAGAATATAATTTGTCAGAATCATTCAAAGTATATGCCACTTTGATTGGTTCGTCATTCAAATTAGATTTTGATAACAAAAACTCTTTATTGTAAACCCGTTTGTCCTTTTTGACAGTTGACTTTGACGTGTCAGACTTTGACTCTGAGTTTGACTCCGACTTTTACCCCTCGCTTTCATCGTTATCCAACACCTGATCAACCACTTTCTTAATTAATTCGGACTCATGATCAGTGTCAGACGATGTGAAAGTAACATCGATGCTGTCTAGCAAATTTTCTGAAGACTCAGACTCCCACAGTAAATTGGTTGCCTTTTTTACTCTCTCTGAATTTGGATTTCGTGGAGAATATCCATTTTCAAGCAGGGGTGGACACTTCTTGTAACTGGCATCTTGTTTCTTACCAGAAATCTTCACTTCAGTATCTTTTTTCTTTTCAGAACTCTTGTCTTCAGATACTTCATCTTCATCAAATGCCTTCATGCCTACAACGGTTGGATAAATCCTGTCAATAACATAAGAAGTACATGAGTAGCTTTTTAACAATCTATTAACTCTTTCTGTTTCAATCCTTTGGGTTTCCAATTTCTGTTCAAGCACATCACATTTCTCAATGTAATTGTTGACAACTCTCTGCTTTGTCATGAAAGCTCCTTGAAGTGTCTTTGATGCGTGCGAAGTGTTATATATATTAGGTGTATATTTTAAGCCCTTTTAACACTTATTTTAGCCAAGTTTTAAATTTATAAAACACGATATTTTACTAACACTAAACACACATATGGGCAAGTGCACCCGTCGTGAGCGTAGTATAGCGTTGGTAAGATACCGAGGTCGTCCAAGGACACAAGAGCTTTTAGTACCGGTTTATCCTCAACGTCTAATCAAAATAAAAAGTAAAAAAAATGTTTTAAACTAAGAAAAATAAAAACTAACTAAAATGCTGAAAATAAAAATAAAAGAAAAACAGATAGACAAGATGAATCACTTGGTTCCGACTCGTATCTAGTATAACCTTTGATTATTTCCGCACTTTTGCACATAATTAAGAGATTATCTTAGTTATTGTAGTAGGCCCCTCTTTTGAAGGTGACGTTACCCTCACCCCAGTAGTTTGAGTCAGCAAGGATACAATCCTAAAAGGGTGGATTATTGGAAGATAATGAATTAAGTTATTAATGCAGTATTGTGGTAGGCCCCGCTTTTGGCGGTGACCTTACCCTCGGCTAAGTAGTCTGAGTCAGCAGGGATACAGTCCTAAATAGCCGGGTTATAGTATTAATAGTAGTTAACTTATGAGGGGATCAAAGAGTTTGGACCCCCGCCATCTAATACCGTGAAGTATTGAAGGAGGTCCTACTAAATTTGACCCAGGTCCATTGCAGGACCTCTAAACGCTGAACAATGGCAAGACATTTACCAAACCGTTCCCTTAACCCCCGACCAGGTAGCCAACATACCTCCATATAGACCGTGGAGATATGAATGGTGAAAATCCTTTATTTTATATAGACAGTAAAATAATGCCAAGACACCACGGACAAACGATAAGGAAAGATCACCTTTAACATAAGTAACTAGTTATTAAAGTCATTAATACAAAACCAAATAAAAAGTGCAAAAGATTAGAAATAAAAAGTATTATACTAGACACTTTGTCTTCACCAAGTGATGTAAGAGACTTAGGCAAACATGGCCTTGATTTTCAAGAACTCTTACGATCAATCTTGGATCCCGAGACGACTCACACACTCTACGATGGACAATGGATGATGGTGGTGGATGATGGTGTTGTGGTGGTGGTGGGTGGTGGATGAAGTGTGAGAGAGGTGGTGTGCCAAGGGATGAGTTGAAATGAAACCAAGCACTCCTATTTATAGGCTGAACAGAGAGCTGGGCACGGCCCCGTGTCCGCTGGGCACGGCCCCGTGCCTGTCTGACACTCTCACTCCTCATTAATTGTAATTCGCAATTACAATTAATGCGCCTGCTGTACTTTCGACACGCCCCCGTGTCCGCTGGACACGGCCCGTGGTGGGCAATAGAAGCTTCTATAGGTTTGTCTTTTCTGCTCCTTCTTGGGCACGGCCCCGTGCTGGCTGAGCACGGGGCGTGTTCAGCCTTCTGCCTTCTCTATTTTGCTTGGGAATGTGCCGTTGAGGGGTCGGGCAGTCCACTTATGTTCCTTTCCTTGTATTTATGTTGGAATTAGCTGTCTTTTTGCTTCTTTTGTGTTTTTGAGCTCATTTAATCCTGAAAATACAAAAGGAAGACAAAAATACTCTTTTTCCAATATTAGTACTTAAAAAGGGTTAGTTTTATGCCTTATTTGATGTAATTTATATGTTGCATTTTACACACATCAAATACCCCCACACTTGAACTTTTGCTTGTCCTCAAGCAAAACTCTTTAATATGTGGCTTACACTCCCAAATGGAATGGGTAGAAGAGAAGGTTTTGGGCTTGTCGTAGAGTGTCGGGATATCCAAGATCTTTTTGGGTTTTATTTTTATCTATTTACAATCCTATTCGTAATGATTTATTTAGAACGTTTCATAGGAGAAATTACTTATTTGGGCATAACATGCCTTTTTAAAATTTCATTTATATACGAGTTCACATACCTCACGGGAGAAATCACTCACACTCGGCCGAAGGTGTATTTTTAGTGAATCACTCGAGAGCGGCATGGAACTTATTCCTACCATAAGCTTGCCAAGCAATCAATCCTCCTCCTTTTTATTTTTATACCTTTGTAAATATCAAGAGGACTTTGTGGGTTAAGGGTTAGGCTTGGGTTAAAGGTAGGTGGTTGGGATAGTGGTTAGTGGTTAGTAGAAAAAGGCGAAAAGCGTAACAAGTGTCGGTTTTCGTAAGACTTTCTATTTTTGTAACTTTTTATTTTGATGAAGCTTTTATTCAAACAAAGTTATTTTTGATGAACTTGTTTGTTTATTTTCTTTTTGCTTCATCATCAACACAAATTATTATATTTTTTTTGAACGATCATACGAAAAAGAACCGAACTTGTTACTAAAACAAAGGGTTAAAAATAAAAAAAAAGTTTTGGTGGGTAAAAGGGTTTTTTGGTTTGGGTGATGAAATGAAAATGTTTAGGCTCAAAGGGGCTAACTAGGGGGATTTTTGGGTAGGTGGTAAAAGAAAAAGAAAAATAATGGTGTAGAAAGAAAAAGGGTTAGTCCTAATGCCTCCATCATTTACTTACTCGGGTTTAAGTTGATAAGGACCGGGAATGTATCGTCATGGCAAGTTCTAGAGTTGTAAGAACCAAGCGGCTATTCACACAAGAAACGAAAAATGAGCATTTAGTCTAATGATATGTAATTGTATGCTCAATAAAGGCTCAAAACTCACTTTTGTGGGAATGGGTTTTTATGTGATCAAGTATATATAATCAAATTTTAACTAAGTTTGTCATGCCTTTTCATAATTTTCTTATGTTGGTTCTTTTTATCACTACGCTATCGGTTGTAAATTTGTAAAAATATAACCTTTTTGAGAACTTGAATTTCCCGAGTTAAACCTAGACAAGTAAGAAAAATGAAATTTTTGAAAAAAATTTGGGGTGATTAGCGGTTCCAATAGAGTTTTGTGTAAGGCTTGTATTTAGGACTTGCAAAATTCAAGGTTTTAACATCCCCCCCCCCCCCCCCCCACACTTAAATTACACATTGTCCTCAATGTGTCCCAAAAATAAATTTTTAGGTTGATTAGATGTGTAAAATGGTGTAAAAAGCAAAAATTTTCTGTTACTGGGCGCTGAACACGGCCCCGTGTTATCCGGGCACGGCCCCGTGTTCAAGAGCCAGTAACAAAATTAAAATAAGAGAAGCAGAAGTATGGACACAGGGGCGTGTTGGGTGAACACGGCCCGTGTCCAGTTACCTGAACTGGGCGTTTTTCTGCAGGTGGTTCAGCACGGGGCCGTGTTGGTTGGGCACGGCCCGTGTTGAACCTTCTGAAATGGAGAGAATTGTCGGGTTGCCTTGTTCTTGTGCATGAGTTCATTTTTCTCGTTCCCCTTTTCATCCCTTACCACCATGAGTGTGTTTTATTCCTGAAAATTAAAACTAACTAGAAAACATAAAAATTAATCTAAATTAAACTAAGGATAGTTCCGCGGAATGCCTCCGTGGTGCGCCATGTTTATAAGGGTCCTTGGCTAGACCCAAAGCCGGTCATATGTCACCCAAGTGGGATGTGTTGCATCCCATGTTACACCGTCGGAGAGCATCATCCAAGCTTTAGTCTATGACCTGCATGTAGTTGACCGGGTCTTCGTCCTCAATTCTTTTCCACATTCAAACTTCACCTCCTTATCCCCAAACTTCAATGTTAACGTTCCGTCATTTATGTCTACCACCGCTTGGGCGGTGGCTAGAAATGGCCTCCCGAGGATGAGAGGGACATCGGTGTCTTCTTCCATGTCTAGGATGACAAAGTCGGTTAGGAAAACGAAGTTGCCAACTTTTACCAACAAATTCTCAGCGACACCTTGTGGAAATTTGACGGATCTGTCGGCGAGTTGTATGCTCATCTTTGTAGGGCTCGTTGTTCCTAGGCCGAGTCGTTTGAACATTGATGTGGGCATGAGGTTAATGCTAGCCCCAAGATCGGCTAATGCATTACGAACGGGAGATTCCCCAATCGAGCAAGGAATTGTGAAACACCCGGGATCGATCTTTTTTTGTGGAAGTTTGTTGAGCACTAAGGCGGAGCATTCTTCGCCTAAGTTAACTAATTGCAATGATTCAATTTTCCTTTTGTTTGTGAGGAAATCCCTCATAAATTTTGCGTATTTAGGCATTTGGGTTAGGACCTCGATAAAAGGAATATTAACATGCAATTGTTTTAGTAAATTTTCAAATTTAGCGAATTGCTCGTTGGTCTTTTGACGATTTAACCTACCGGGGTACGGAATTGGAGGAGTCTTGGTGGGCTCTTGAGTTGGTAGAGAAGCTTTTTCTGGCGCAGGAGGAGTCACAGGCTGGCTAGAATGGCTTCTTTCATTTGGCGGCAATGGAGCATCCTCGGGACCCACGGTTCGATTTCTTAATGTGATGAGATGTACTTGTGCCTTCGGGTTGGTTTCGGTATTACTAGGTAACGCGCCTTGTGGTCTCTCGGAGAAATTTTGAGCTAGTTGATTTAATTGTTTTTCAACGTTTTGAATGCTAGCTTGTTGATTTCTAAAATTCGATTCCAATTGTTGAAATCGATCCGAGTTTTTCTTTTCAGTGTCAGAGATGAGGCGAGATACAGTATCTTCAAGCCTTTCTCTTCCACCTTGTTGTTGAGATAAATTTTGTGGTTGTTGAAAATTAGTTCGTTGGTTTTGTTGGTTACTACCATTGTCGGGATCTCTCCAACCAAGGTTTGGGTGGTTACGCCATCCTTGGTTGTAGGTACCCGTTGGAGGACCCGACGGCCTAGGTCTATTATCAATGTAGTTTACCGTTTCTGTTTGTTCGTCTAATTCTTTCATACTACTCCAATTTTCATGTGACCCACCACACCCTTCACAAGCCATAACCGAGGCCGTTTTTGTCATTTCTAGCCTTTTGATTTTTGAAGAGAGGGCCTCGATTTGGGCTTGTAAAGAGGTGCTTTCATCAACTTTATGGGTGCCCGGGGCAATAGATTTATTACCTCGGGGAGTGTGCCATTGAAAATTTGTTTGAGCAATTTCCTCAATTTGGTTATATATTTCATTTGGGCGACGATTACCTAAAAGTCCCCCGGAACTCGAATCAAGTGTTTGTCTTGTGTGTGGCAACAACCCATTGTAGAAAGTGGATACTTGTTGCCACACCGCCAGACCGTGATGAGGACACTTTCTTAGAAGCTCCTTGAACCTTTCCCAAGTTTCATATAAGGATTCCCCATCCTCTTGTGAGTATGTATTAATTTCAGTCATTAATTTAGCCGTTTTAGCAGGAGGGAAATACTTATATAGAAACTTTTGGGCGAGTTCATCCCAAGTGTTTACCGAGCCCACTCGGAGGGTGTTAAGCCAAGCATTAGCTCGGTCTTTTAGTGAGAATGGAAACATTCGAAGGCGGATGGCGTCATTTGATGCTCCATTGATCCGAAAGGTATCACATATTTCTAAGAAGTTAGTAATATGTAGATGGGGATCCTCGTCCGCAAGCCCGTGGAAGGTTGCGGAGTTTTGGAGCATTTGTATCAAATGTGGCCGAAGTTCGAAGTTATTGGCTTCGACATTCGGTGCATTGATAGCGGCGCCGAGATTGCCTACGGTAGGCCGTAGGTAATCCATGAGGGTGCGTTGATCCGCCATTGGAAGTGGGTCCCCCGAGACTTTCTCTTGATTTTTGGCTTTAAGTCTTTTTCTGAGAAAGCGTTCGGGTTCTTCTAGAGGTTCTTTTATGTCTCTACTAGAACTGGAGCTCATGCACTACGTAGGAGGTTCAAATGTGGCGCCTAGGTTCCAAGTCCTGCAATAAAAACAGAAAAGAATGTTTGTCAGAATATTCACCACGGCCCCGTGCTCAGTGAACACGACCCGTGGTCAGAGGCACAGTGATTGTTTTCTGGATCCCTGTTACTGGGAGTTGGACACGACCCCGTGTTGCACCGACACGGCCCCGTGTTCAGCTCTCTGTAACTTAGAAAATGAAAACTGCCAGTGATGATGCTGGGCACGGCCCGTGTCTGACCGGGCACGGCCCGTGTTGAGCGCTGCAAAAGCTGAAAAACTAAGAAAATCCTAAAAAAATTAAAAAGAAAAATAAAAGATGATTAGGCCGTTGATTCCTAACTTTCTTAAAATCCTTGTGTCCCCGGAAACGGCGCCAAAAACTTGATGCGTGCGAAGTGTTATATATATTAGGTGTATATTTTAAGCCCTTTTTAACACTTATTTTAGCCAAGTTTTAAATTTATAAAACACGATATTTTACTAACATTAAACACACATATGGGCAAGTGCACCCATCGTGAGCGTAGTATAGCGTTGGTAAGATACCGAAGTCGTCCAAGGACACAAGAGCTTTTAGTACCGGTTTATCCTCAACGTCTAATCAAAATAAAAAGTAAAAAAAAATGTTTTAAACTAAGAAAAATAAAAACTAACTAAAATGCTGAAAATAAAAATAAAAGAAAAACAGATAGACAAGATGAATCACTTGGTTCCGACTCGTATCTAGTATAACCTTTGATTATTTCCGCACTTTTGCACATAATTAAGAGATTATCTTAGTTATTGTAGTAGGCCCCTCTTTTGAAGGTGACGTTACCCTCACCCCAGTAGTTTGAGTCAGCAAGGATACAATCCTAAAAGGGTGGATTATTGGAAGATAATGAATTAAGTTATTAATGCAGTATTGTGGTAGGCCCCGCTTTTGGCGGTGACGTTACCCTCGGCTAAGTAGTCTGAGTCAGCAGGGATAAATAGCCGGGTTATAGTATTAATAGTAGTTAACTTATGAGGGGATCAAAGATTTTGGACCCCCGCCATCCAATACCGTGAAGTATTGAAGGAGGTCCTGCTAAATTTGACCCAGGTCCATTGCAGGACCTCTAAACGCTGAACAATGGCAAGACCTTTACCAAACCGTTCCCTTAACCCCCGACCAGGTAGCCAACATACCTCCATATAGACCGTGGAGATATGAATGGTGAAAATCCTTTATTTTATATAGACAGTAAAATAATGCCAAGACACCACGGACAAACGATAAGGAAAGATCACCTTCAACATAAGTAACTAGTTATTAAAGTCATTAATACAAAACCAAATAAAAAGTGCAAAAGATTAGAAATAAAAAGTATTATACTAGACACTTTGTCTTCACCAAGTGATGTAAGAGACTTAGGCAAACATGGCCTTGATTGTCAAGAACTCTTACGATCAATCTTGGATCCCGAGACGACTCACACACTCTACGATGGACAATGGATGATGGTGGTGGATGATGGTGTTGTGGTGGTGGTGGGTGGTGGATGAAGTGTGAGAGAGGTGGTGTGCCAAGGGATGAGTTGAAATGAAACCAAGCACTCATATTTATAGGCTGAACAGAGAGCTGGGTACGGCCCCGTGTCCACTGGGCACGGCCCCGTGCCTGTCTGACACTCTCTCTCCTCATTAATTGTAATTCGCAATTACAATTAATGCGCCTGCTGTACTTTCGACACGCCCCCGTGTCCGCTGGACACGGCCCGTGGTGGGCAATAGAAGCTTCTATAGGTTTGTCTTTTCTGCTGCTTCTTGGGCACGGCCCCGTGCTGGCTGAGCACGGGGCGTGTTCAGCCTTCTGCCTTCTCTATTTTGCTTGGGAAGGTGTCGTTGAGGGGTCGGGCAGTCCACTTATGTTCCTTTCCTTGTATTTATGTTGGAATTAGCTGTCTTTTTGCTTCTTTTGTGTTTTTGAGCTCATTTAATCCTGAAAATACAAAAGGAAGACAAAAACACTCTTTTTCCAATATTAGTACTTAAAAGGGGTTAGTTTTATGCCTTATTTGATGTAATTTATATGTTGCATTTTACACACATCAGTCTTCATAGCTGTTGCTTGTTCACTGCGTGTTTGATTGTACTGATTCATTGCTTTGTTTAGAACATCATAGGATTCTTTCAATCTATTCATGTTATGAATCAAAGTACTGTTTTGCTTCTTCACTACTTCACAGTTTTCACATATCACCGGAATCTTTTGTGCATCAACTTCAGCTTCATCTGTGAAAACTGGAATGTCTTTAACCTTTTTCCTTATCACTCGAACTTCTTCATCATCACTACTGATGGGTTTTTTAACTTTCTTCTTTTTCTTTTTAACTTTTCCATCCTCACTGTCACTCTCTTCCATCAACTTTAAGTGCTCTTTCATTCTTCTTGCATAATAATCATCATCATTATCACTATCTTCAGCAACTCGAGCAACACAAGCTTTGTGATTTGGAGTTTTGTTAGGATCATAGTTATCCCAACTGAAATTTTTCCAACTAAAACCTTCTGGTAGTCTTTCATCATCTTGATTTATCAGACATGCTTTGCTGTCAGCTGAAATATATTTATCCCAACTGCATTCTTTATACGAACTTCCATCATCTTGATTCACCATACAAGCTCTCTTTGATGATTCTTTAATCTCCTTCCTGGCATGAGCAGTTTGTGGTTGTTGAGCAACTTGATGATAAATTGCTTTCCGATAATAGTCATTGTTGTTGAACGGATTTTGAGCTCCACTTGCTTCTCGGTTTGTACACTCCCTCTTGAAGTGTCCGTTTTCCCTGCAATGAAAACAAGTAACTTTAGATTTATCAAAACCTAAAGTAGAAACATTTGCATCACGGAAATCATGTCTTCCCGTAATTTGTTTAAACTTTTCAGCTCTTCTCAAAACACTCGCCAAACACCACTTTATATCCATCAATTCCATCTCCTCAGCATCAATCTGATCGTAATCCTCTTTTGTCAACATTGGATTCCCGATCTTTCCTGCTACTAAACTCTCATATGACTCAAACACAGTCACCAACAAAGACATGTGACCTTTTGCAACTTCCTCAGTGTAATTTTGACCATTTTCAAGATCTAATACCATATTGCACGGTAATTTCTTTCCATTCTTTCTTGTTGAAAAGTTTGGATCATATGATGGATATGAAGAAAATTCAGTTTTGCTGTTTGATCCTTTAGATGAACCTCCAGATGAACTCTTAGCATTGAATGCAGTTTCAACCTTTGGTGACGTATTGGTCTTGTCACTGATACCTCCTTTGTAATAAAGACCGATATCTTGTTCACCATCAAAATCTTTCATTCTAGAGATCTTCCTTTGTTCCATCTCTTGAGCTTCAATCTCTTCAATGAACTTGTTCAGTGTCAGATTCCCAAAATCTTTCTTATTTCTTAGCATCATAAGATATGTGCCCCAAGTTTCATGTGGCAATGCATCAGCTAATTTTTCTATCAATTCTTCATTATCTTTTGTGATGCTCACTCTCTTCATTTGGAATAACAGATTGCAATATCTTTCGATGATCTGCTTTGTGCTCTCAGTTCTCAAACCACGAAATAGATCAAATTCCTTTTGCAAAAGTGATTTTTTGTTCTTGATCATTTCTTTACTTCCAACAAACTTTGATTTTAAAGCTTTCCAAATTGAATCTGCACTTCCATTGTGTTGCAGTAAAACCAAGATATCTTCTTTAACTGCTTGATGCAATAGACTAATCATCATCTTTTCATTTTTGTATTTCTTTCTATCATCAACAATTAAATCTTTAATAGCAATCTCCTCTTCATCATCATTCAATGGTCTCTAACATATTTCGTCTCAACACATACCCAAGCATCCAAATAATTTGCTTGAACCCAATTTTCAAAACGTTCTTCCCATCCTTTATACTCCTCGATATTCATGAGCTTGGGCGGTTTTTGCATAGTGCCCGTTTCATTTTCCATGTTCAAGTTCTGAGTAACAGATGCCGTAGTAGTCGGGGTGGTAGCAAATGCGTTATAAAATTCTTCTTCCATGTTTCGGTAATAATTTTCACAAAACAGTCTTTTCAAACGAAATTACTCCTTCAAACGAAATACCCTTTGGAGCGAAATCACTGATTTCGTGCAAAATCACACCTTTTCAAATGAAATAGGTAATTTCGTGTGGACCTCTCAAAAGAAATTACACTTTGGTGCAAAATAACTAATTTCGTATGAAATACTGCTGATGTCATCATCTCAAACTGTTTTTGTTAAAATTGACCAAGTTATTGTCCGAATTAAGATCTGAAACTTTCTAGGGTTTGTTAAAACATTATTGCGAGCACAATGTGTGAAATTCAAGACATTTTAACCGTGAAATCAAGTTTAATTTTGAAAAGAAGGTGTAGAAAACAGAAATTACAGCTGAATTGGTATGAACTCTTCCTCCTGAGCTCTGATACCACTTGTAGGATCGTTTTACCGACCAAACGAGTCGTTCAGAAGAGTTTATCTCAATACGAGAGGCGGAAACAGACGTATCAAGTTCAATTCAGCTAGATATACACTTTAAACTGTCTTTTGATTGATTTAACAAAGTTTTACAGCGAGTAGACACTTCGGCAGCACTTCGGTACTGAATCCGGAAATTTGGAACTGTTTCAAACGAAATCAGGAAGCACCTATATATAGGCTGTGTAATTTCGCATGGACCTGCCCAAACGAAATCACATTTCACACGGAATTAAAATTCCGTGCGAAATTACCTCCCAACCTATTTTTGACATATTTCTCGTACTACATGCCCTGATCTAACTATTACAAAACAAGACTCGATACAAGACGAAGTCGACAAACGTATGCACCAACAAAAATTCTGGTAAGAAAACTAGTTTGAAGTATAACAGAGTACCAAATCCAATGTGGGATGGATATACCCCCCGAAACTTTGAAAAGGTGGCTGAAGCACTCAATCTGAATCTGAAATCCAAGTCTATCGATGGATTACCAGATGATATTGATGTCACCTTCATAGCGTTTGACACTGATCATGAGTCCGGGTTAATTAAGAAAGTGGTCGATCAGGTGTTGGATAAAGATGAAGGGTCAAAGTCAGAGTCTAAATCTGAAAATTCGAGTTCATCAGACAGAAGTTCGAGTTCACCGGTCAAAAGGGTTTACAATAAAGATTTTCTGATGTCACAAAATAATTTGAATGACGAAACATTTAAAGTAGCATATACTTTGAATGATTCAGACAAATTATATTCTGATGAAGAATTTCCAATAAGAGATGTTAAAACTGAAATGATTAACAAGGTTTTCAAATTAATAGAAATTAATATTTCTGAAATAAAAGATGTAAATCTTACTGAAAAACCTAAAAAGTACACCTCAAGAGTTCAACAAAGATTGAACAAGAAAAAAGGTTACTGTTCTGGTTCGGATTATCGAAAGAAACCAAACCATAACAGTAATTTCAAAAAGAAAGGATTAGGTTTTATTCCACCTGAAAATCATAAAAAAAGAAAATTTATAAATCAAAAACTAAATTTGTTTCAGGAGCAAATTCTGAAGAGGAGAAGGAGAAACCATTCTGGAAACAGTCAAACAAGGAGTTTCTCGCCGAAAAGCAAAAGAATGTGTTGAAGGAATCTAAATCGAGAATTGAAAGTAGAACTTGTTTCAAATGTCAAGAGGTCGGACATATTGCTTGGAATTGCCCAAAGTCCACCAACACAAAACAGGGAGTTTCTTCTAACTCTGAATTGAAAGAAAAATGTGTTGATAAAAAGGAACAGCCAACAGAGAAATTTAAGGAATTCAAAAATTTGACTTTTGAAGTTGGTGAAAGTTCGAAACATTTTTACAAAAGAAGAGCCAATCTTAACAAACAAAAGTGGATTGCTAAAAAATCAGAGGTTGTTTCTGACAATGAATCTGACTCGTCAAAGTCAGAAGAGCCATCTGTTGTGCTAAATGTTGAGAATTCCGTTCCAACAATGGATGATGAAAATTTTCCACCATTGTTAAACGGAAACTTGAAATCAAAAGTTGGTAAGATTGAGATTTCAGATCAATTCTTCTCTGATAAGAAAGAATTTGATGCTGAAAAGGCTTTTAATGGTAAAGTGCTACATATTTTTGGTAAGATAGCTGATGGGAAGGTGAAGGGAGTAAAAGAATTTTATGAATCGAAAATTGTTAAACCAAATGCTGATGGTTCACTCATGATTGATCAGGCATGGGTGAGATTCTTTAAAAAGTAAAATCCTGACTTGCCGGAGCTCCCAAGTTGGTTGGTAATCGTGGAGCATGAATCGGCATCATTCTTGAAAAATGTTTTTGGGAAAAGCCTACAAGTGATAGTTGTTACAAGTAGTTGAAAGAACAATGTGATGAAACCCCATGATTTTTTATCAACAACAAAACTAATTTTCCGGAAAAAACAAACTTAAGTGTTTTGAAATCATAATGGGAAAAAAGTTTGTTGTCAGGGGGAGTTCTGGTTGTTTAAGCCAAGTGGATGGCGAATTGAAGCAATTCACATTAGTTTGTTATTTTATTTGTACAGTTTATTGCTTTAAATTTTCAAATTTTCCCGGAAAATCAAAAATTGAAACATATTTTTGATTTTAGGGGGAGTAAAAAATTTAGAAATTTCGAAAATTTGAAAAATCCAAAAACATGATAAAATCTAAAAAACCAAAAACATCGAAAAATCAAAATGAGTTTCGTTGTGAAAAAGAGGAAATGATAGTACATCAGTAGACAAACACATTATGATAAATAATTGGAAAGTTAAAATGTGACAAACGGTCTCACTGATGATATGCCAGCAGATTTTTACACGCTTAGTAGATTGTTTTCGAGATATAAACCTAAATATCATTACTTACTTATTTCGTGGCGAACATCTCTCGGATATATAGGTAACCCCTTAAATCTTGTTTGAAGGGCTTTCTATTTCTGACATACTAGGTCTTTGTGCGTGATGATATCTGGGGTATTATAGCAGGACTTCTGATTTTGCGGGAGCAATAGCCTAGTCCTCGTATAATACTTTGCACTTCTTTAATCATAAAGCCCACCCTCAGCATAAAAAATGATGAAACATTGAAAAATGCTAATCATGTGCTGTTGAAGAAAAGATCCCCAAACGGGACGCACCTAAAGTCAAGCCATCATCTCTCTGTCTGAACGGAAGTTCTAACCTGAGCTCTCATGGTCTCGCATTACCCGTTTACAGATATCATTAGTGTACATTCACCTGTAAGACTGAATATAGGAGTCTGGATACTAGAGTATATTCTGAGGTGGGACACGCGGATAAGTTTAAGTCGTTAAAACACTAATCTCGTATCTCGAATCAATTGAACTTTGTGTGAAAATTTAAGTGGATCAGTATACTGACAATCCAAGTGAATCGTTTAGAACTTAAAGTGTTTAAAGCTCAACGGTACTAGTGATTTATCATAAAAGTTTAGAACTTAAAGTGTTTGAAGCTCAAGAGTTTTAGTGTGTTTTAGCATAAAATTTTGAAAATTCAAAAAGATTTTATTTCAACTTATTTTTGACAACTGGTGTTGAAAAGCTGATTTTCAAAATTCCAAGTGCTAAACATGATGAACGACAGTGGGTTGGGAGAGTGTGTTTAAAATGAAAAATGAAATGATATTTTGAAGATGATTTTATTGTTAGTTAATCATGGTCATTAATTTGAACTTGATATAACTATTGTTGATGTTAAAAGATATCTACCAAATGGTTTCTAAATTTGTTAAATCTTATAAATTGTGAAATTTACTCTTGGGTAGAGGTTTGTGCAGATTCCCGTGTTCCTACGAAGAGCCAGGAATCGTTCCTGAACTTGTGAAAATGTCAGATTACGATCCCGGATCAACTTAAGGGGGAGTTTGTTAGCAAAGGGGAGTTTGAATATTGAAAGAGCCAGTTTTAAATTCTGGATCAAAGCTCAAGTTAGAAGCTGCTGATGCTGATGAGCTTAAGGAATCAAGAGACCTGATAAAGAGAATTAGAGAGAGAATAGAGCCAGGTTGAGATTCTAATAGAAGAAGAAAGAGATTGATGAGGACACGTACAATGGATAATACTTTGGAGAGAGCGTAAAGACTGATCAAGATTGAAGACTCGACACACTAAAGACTCGTCAACATCCAAGGGGGAGTTTGTTGGTGCATATGTCTATTGACTTCGTCTTGTATCGAGTCTTGTACAAGATAGGATAGACTGGAGCTCGGTAATCAAGAAAATAGGAATTTAAGGTTGTCAGTCCAGGTCGCACGAACTGGATAGTACAGGTCGCACGAACTGGATAGTCCAGTTCGCACGAGCTGACCAGTTCACACGGATCGGGTCATGATGGTTCATGCGATCTGGTGAATCCTATAAATAGGTGAGCTCATGTCTTCATTTGTAACTTCTGATTCCGGTAGCGAAGCTCTGCCGAAGTGTGTCCAGCTTCTAAAACGTTGTGAAATCAATACAAGAGACAGTTAATGTGATTCTAAGTGCAAATCAAGCTGCAACAACATCAATACGTCTGATTCCGCCTTTCGTATTGATCGAGAGCTCTTCTGAACATCTCGTTTGATCGATTCAACGATCCTACAAAGTGGTAGTAAGTTGTGAGATCATACCTGCAATGTCTTATTTATATCCGGTTTTGGCGGGAAAAATAGTGTAACTGAGAGAGTAACGGAAAGTATTTTCCGTCGGTGGATATTCCCTTTTCCGTCAATCACTAACGTCACATCCATACACACGAATTGTGAGTGTGATCGACGGCTGGGGAGATGCCACGTGGAAAGTAGGTTTGTGTAGATCAATCTTCAAACGAGTGCCATCATCGTGATTAGATGATTGTCCAAGATTAGGCCACGTCACGGTTAGTTGTAACTGAATGGCCATGCATGATGAGCATTAGGAAGTCTTCTAGAAGATCTAAAGCTGTAACCCTTTATGCCCTTGCCACGTGTCTATTCTGTTATAACAGAAAGATTCCTTTTTGTTCAAGTCTTGACTTCATGCGTGAGGAGATGTGGAGGTTTTACTCTTTAAGTTTATGTGCCCTTGCGCGAGCCCGCGTAAGGGTGTTAGTTGAGTGTTCCTCTTTTTCCCTCCAGCGCATGGTTATTGAAAGCTGTTTTCTTCCACATCTTTGTTTAGAAGTGTTGCGCAGCCGTGTAAGGTTTTGTTTAAAGACGTTCTTGGAATAAGACTATGGTATGGTCCTTTAATCCTACGAAAGGTTTCCGGGACCATACTCTTTTATTATTGCTGTTTCTTTCCAAATCCTACTTAGGACCACTGCGCGGACGCGCAGGGTCTTATTCAGGGTGTTTTTGGAATAAGGTTGTGGTAGGTCCTTTACATCTGCGCAAGGTTTTTGGGACCATACCCCATCAGGTCAGTTTCAGGTTGAACCCGCAAACGCGTTTAGTTTAACGGCTCGGGTTCGGGTCAACCTGGTCGGGTTGGCGGGTTGACCCGTTTAACACATTTATACTATATTATATTTTTTACAATATATTTTATGTCATAAATTAAATGGGGGTGTATTTTATGCAATGGTTATAACTTAAAAAGAGAAATTAACATAGATTTTATAATTTAAATATGATATTATTCTATACATTTCTGTTTTTTAAGTAAATTTTAATTTCAATATATTAATTTCAGAAAAAAATAAAAAAAAATCGGGTTGAACGGGTCGTGTTCGGGTCAACCCACGAAACTTCGGGTCGTGTTCGGATTCTTATGTATGATACAATTTTCGGGTTTGGGTTTATGTAAAATTTTCGGGTTCGTGTCGGGTTGAACCCGACAACCCGCGAACACGACCCGTTTAGCACTCCTAGGTACCGGTACCAAATTTTCCGAACCGGAAGATCTTAAGTACCAATTCAGTACCGAATTTTGGCGTTCCTGGTACCAGTTCACAACCGTTTTTACCTTCATATACTAGTACCGTAACCGATGTTCTGTATCGGTTGGCACCGAGCTCATCGCTACCCCTAAAACTAAAAAAATTAAAAGTTGAAGAAAATCAAAAAAAAAAAAGTTGTACGATGCCGTTGTTCGTACGGTAACCGTGATCAGGGATGAGCATATGATACCGGATAGAAGCACTGAATTTCCCGAACCAAAAGATTTACAATATCAATTCGGCACCAACTTTTGGCATTTTCTGTATTAGTGTCGGTTTTTACTTTCATGTACTGATACCGAACATGACCGTCCCGGTTGACACCAAGCTTATCCCAACCGCTAATATTAAAAAAAAGGATTAAAGTTTAAAAGTAAAGGCAATAACTATTATTATAAACTTAAAATAATAAAAGTATTAAAAAACTATATATTATTATAATATTAAAATCACTATTCATTTCAATTCGTTTTTTAATATATAGTAAAGTAATAATATATAGTAATAATCATCATCATCAGAAAATATTTGAAATATATAAAATAGTAAATTTGATGATGAGGTAAATGACAGAGATAATTTCGTAGCATTTAAATATAAATAATATCATCAAAGTATAACCTAAAACAAGAATTAAGAGGGAAAAAATTCGGCCATATGAATCGGGTATATGGTTCGGATAAATGAGTATATAGTTTAAGTTAATCAAGTCAGATATCAAATAATCACATACTCATGCAATACTCGAGAGATATTTTATCCACTTTCATACTCGTCACAAATGTTCAAGTTTTGAATATTCTTGTCAGGATTGAGTTATTTTGCCATCCCTAAATATATCTAACAACATTTCTAGATTATTGATATTGCAGATTTAAGCTTCAATTCATCCCACATAGCCAAGTTCATAATATGTGGCACACAAGGAAGGTTCAAATATTTTCCGTACAAGGTAAGTTAGGTAATCTAATGTTCTAAAAATAGATGTTCTCGAAATATTAGCAGATGCATTATCATTAAACATTTATAAATGGTTGTACCTGTTTCGTCTCCTTGTCGCTACATAAATCAGCTTAAGGTTAATATTTTATAAGTAAACTAGAATTAGTACCTGTCGCAATGCGGCGAGATTCATCACAAATAATGACAGCTTTTAAACACAACAAGTTCAAAGTATAATTTCTATTATAATAGCTACAATATTCAAACTGTAGGACCGGTTGACAGACGTGTAGATCTTGATAAAACTTGAAATGAACACGTACTGATATCTACCTATTTGTAATAAATGCGGAATCCAAATCACAAGATTGTATACACAAGGATTTCCGATTATTTATGTTTCATATAAATTTTGGCAGCTTAACGATGTCTTTACAAAATGTATCAAAAAGCTCCACACATGTAAGTTGTGAGCTCATGCGCACGGAGGTCCTATATATTGACCTTTGTCCTCCATGCACAGGACTCCTACGTTGGAGGTACTCATATGCGCGTATGACTCATGCAACACATTAGGCTATCTATAATCAAACAGATTTAAACTAATATGTAGGCACTATAAATTATGTACCAACAAACTCCCCTTGGATGATGTCGTAGTCTTATCTTGGTCTTCAAATTCTTTTAAACTTTCATCCCAAAAACCTGCTTCCGTACTCCTTCTGATGCTCTTCGGTCTTTGATCGGTGAGTGGTGGTTTTCTGTACTAGAAACCTGAAATAAACACTTTCTTCATCCTTTCAGCTATCGTTTCCATTCTCTTTTAACTCTTTCTCTTCTTCTTTCTTCTCTAGTGTGACACCTGGGTCACTGCGACCATCAAACAAATGCCAAGCCAATGAAATATTGTATTTCAAACTTGGGATCTGTATAAATATGTGTATCTTTTGCACATATCAATTCTTGTTCGATTTCAAGCTCTAAATCGCTTTCTGGAAGGTTATACGCGCACTGATGCGTAAATATAACCAGTTTAATGCAACAAACACTCCGGAATAGTGAAATAGGCTTAACATACCTTAAAATAACCTTTACATAACTTAGAAATAAGTTTTGAAGGCTTTGGTATGGCAAAATCAAGTAAAATCGCTTACAGGGACTAAAGTTGACAAACTGCGAAAGTATACCAATTTGAACTGTAACAGACATTCCAGAACATGGCCATAAGTTAAACATACCATAAATATCCTTTACATAGCTTAGAAATAAGCTTTGAGGGGTTCGGTGTGCTAAAATAAACTTTTGGGTTATTCAGGGACTAAAAGCGTCAAAAAGTGCACAAGTTTGCACTTTCGCGCATAACTTACGATCTGAATACACCCGGACATCCAAAAATTTATGTAATCACTAAAATATTTTATTTTAGTGTTTGGCATAAGAAAAATCCATTCGTCGCGCAATTTGGATCGTTTTTCGTGCTTATGCGCATTCCGTCGTAATTAAGCGAACATCGCGATCGTACGACCAAACGAACCGACATCCGGGATATTTTTGAGCATGTTTCATGTCCACAACGTTTACGCATCATTTTAAGGCCTTGAAAATGGCTTAAAGAGCCTTAAACATGTCGGAAATGGCTTTAATACACAACGGGGACTGAATTAGAAACATTGGAAACTGGTTGCTGTTCAGAGGGACCCTAGCGTGACACCTAGCACCCTTGGCGTCACGCGAGGCCCCTTCTGATCAGAAAAAGCCATTTTTAACAGCTGTTAACAGCTGTTTAGCACTCCCAATCCAATTCCAAGTGTTGTTTCCTGCTTATGGGGGGCCAATATGATGTATATGAGCTTGCCAACAAGTGTAGGGATGTGATCATTCCCTCTTCTCCAAGAAACGATCTTAACGGTTCGAAGAAATCTATAAATACCCAACCCCATTCATTTCAAAACCCACTTGAAATCTGAGATTTCTCTAAGTTGGGGTGTTTCATCACCTCATACCTGAGAATACTTGGATTATCAATCTTGCGGGGACCCTTTGTAAGTATTCCTTCGTTCTTTTATTGCTTTTCGAGTCCGAAAGTCAAACTTTGTTTGACTTTCTGCATTGACCAGTTTATGGTCAATGCGAAGTTCGTTTGAACTTCGCAACGTGAGCGTAATCACGATGGTTATAGTCCCTTGTGACTATGCCTACTGATTACCACGTTGTCTAGGGTCGTAAGGGTAAGCGATCTAATAAATCGCTTATACCTTCGAACCCGACCCGTTTGGTCGATCATTAGGATCCGACCAAACACATTAGGTGACCATAGTATATAGGGAATAACCTTCCGAGGTTATACCTTATGGTCACGACGTTTAGTTAGTTGTATGATAGGTAGTTTATATGCCTTAGGTAAATTACCAAAATACCCCTTTGACGCCAAAATTCATTTTAAGCATATGTAACATAACTTTTGGTATCTAAACTGATTTGGCAACAATATTAGACATGTTAAGGCATATATTACTTGTCATAGGACTAGTTAAGCGGTCCGAACGCGTTTCACGCGAACGACGCGTTAAAGTAGCATAAGCTACCTAAACGGGTCGTAATGGGTCGTAAGCACTTAGGTTAGGTTTCATTTAGTATGTAGGCTTTGTTAAACCATACTACATGAGTTTCTATACTCATTTGTTTTACGAGCCCTCATTCTATCCAATCCTCCGATATAGGTCCGGTTTATTAACGTAGTTACCTATATTAGGTGCCGTTTGATTCCGTGATCTCTAGCATTGCTTGGTGGTTATCTTAGGACTTCTGAGCAATCTCAAGTGAGTACATAGACCCCTCTTTTACCGTTTTCAAACTGTTTTGGGGTGAAACACATGTGCCTACTTGTTACTTTCATGTTTTCCATGTTTTCACATCATATACTTGCTATGTTCATTAGTACATCTATAGTACATGATTTACATTACATTTCATGCTATGTATGTCCATTGAGTGCATACTTAGTACATCGTTTTACATTACATTTCATGCTATGTATGTCCATTGTGTGCATACTTAGTACATTGTTTTACATTACATTTCATGCTATGTATGTCCATTGTGTGCATACTTAGTACATTGTTTTACATTACACTTATGCTATGTATGTCCATTGTGCGCATACTTAGTACATTGTTTTACATTACACTTATGCTATGTATGTCCATTGTGTGCATACTTAGTACATTGTTTTACATTACATTTATGCTATGTATGTCCATTACGTGCATACTTAGTACATTGTTTTACATTGCATTTTTGTTGCATATGCTCATCCAGCATATGAACACATTATACTACATTTTGAACAGTTGTAACCATTTGACTATGTAAACCGTCGTAACCATTTGATTATATTAACCGTTTGTAACTGTTGAACCGTGTGAACCGTTTGTAACTGTTGAACCGTGTGAACCATTTGTATCTGTTGACATGATTTACATTTGACAATAGACATTTGACTATACATAAACATTTCTACAATTGTTAAACATTACATCTTGGTGGTTTGGTTTGAGTAAGTGATTTAAGTAACGAGGCGTGTGTAATATGATACAAGCATGGTGGATACGCCGCTGGTACTTCCTATATATAAGTGCTTGTATGGTGTCACATATTGTAGCGTTATTTGAATCATTTCAATTTAAGACATATAACATTTTATACAAACAACATACTTTTCACAAGACATTGATTTACAAACAACTTATCTTATACAAACTCATTTTACATGGTTATTCATTTAACCATACATTATTCTCTTATTTATACATATCATCTGATCTTATCGTTTTTCAAATGATTTACAAGACAAAGCAAATTACCAGGTTCATGACTAAACATTTTCTCAAACATAAGTCATGAATTCTGTTTTCACAAAACCTATGTATCTCACAGGCATTTCTATGCTGACGTACCTATTTCACATGTGTTTTCAGGAGATGATGCAGAGGACTTATGAAGACATACTTAGGCGGACATGTGCCTTAGTGACTTAAAACGAGACAAGAACTAGTTAATTTATGTTATGTACTCTTTGGTTCTTGTTTAAAACAATGTAAACTTTCATGTTTGATTAATAAAACGAAACTTCAATTGCCATGGATTTGAAACAATTAATTCTGTTACAACACTCCCCGATGTTTCCGCCACGTTTCGTTGTCTCACGTGGTCGGGGTGTGACATCTAGTTCTCTCTAGTTGCTTTCCCACATTATCATGGAATGTATTTCGTAGGCAAAACATATCCTTACAACCCTCTGGAATTACATTGCTTGTTCTTAATCTTCGTGAGCATAGAAAATCTTGTTAAAGAATAAGATCTTGATGTCTTTGTTCGACATGTTGACTAACCAAATAGGATCATAAACCCTGATAGTTCTCCAATCTTTGTCACCTTCACATAATATAATCACTGCCTGCCTTATCTTCTCGTCATACTACAGCCATTTGAAAAAATTGTAGAAACCCTGTTCCATATCGTGAAATGGTATCTTATGCAACACATTCGGCCTCTTGTACTTCAAAGTGACAACATACTTGCCTATTTCAGGATCTCTCTTAGTTTTTGATACTATGCATTTTGACTCTTGAGGCTTCTAATGCTGAATCCGGTATGAGCTTCTCTCTTTATAAACCTGAGAACATGTTAATTGTACTGATTGAATTTTTAATTGATCATTTTGATTCTACACAGCTCCTTAACATCCCACCAAGGTAAGCTCTTTATGTCATTGATAACCCTGAAATACTGCACCCCAAACTCTTTTCAAATAACAATCTTTTTCAACTTTGCTATCCAGCTCCAACTACTTATGCATCCCATAGATATATCCTTATGTTGTTTAAGGAACTTCAACGGTCGTAGAAAGTTCCTTTCATCTTTTAATTCTTTGTACCATTTGACTTGTTGCATAATTGTATCAACATCATTCACAAGAGGAATATTTCCTTGTCGTTCTTTAAATTTTCTCTTCAACACTCCTTCAACTTCCTTTGCAAACATTTCATTGAATGTTGGAAACTGTTCGTTGATATTATTAGCATATCTTACTTCAGCATCTTCAAAGTCATCTTCAATCTCGACTTACTCATATTAATCAGCATCGACCACCGGTTCAAATATGTAATCCTCTTTCTTGTTATCATTATCAATATCTTCAAGCTATTTTTCAAAATCAAATTCAAACTCTTCTTCATGTATTGCACACAATCTTGCTAACTCCTCTTTAGTATAGTTATGCACAAATTCTCCTTCTTCTAGATCATAACCTTCTTCAAGAAATATATCAGCTTTCAGACTTGTAGGAATGAACGCGAAGTGTACTGCATTGGTGATGATTCCTGTAGTTTCCTCACTGAACACAATCAAAGCTTTTTCTGTAATCTAATCTCTAGTCTCCCCCTAACCTTCAACACTATCATCGGTCTTTTTCAGTTGGAGGTGACTCTTGTTGGTTCTCAGAAACATTATCTTTAACACTAGTATAAGTATGAACTCTAGCACCACCTTGATTATCATCATCATTATCATCACTAGGGCTGCAAACGAACCAAACGAACACGAACAAGACCTTGTTCGTGTTCGTTTGTTAAGAAATATATGTGTTCGCGAACCGTTCACGAACACTTATCAAATGAGATTTTATGTTCGTGTTCGTTTGTTAAGGAAATGAACTTGTTTGTGCTCATTTGTGTTTGTTTGTTAATTTTAGGCAATGAACATTGACGAGCACAAATGAGCACAAACTAATCTTCATGAACACAAATGGAAACAAATGAACACAAACAATCGTTCATGAACAGAATATATAATACACCGACAATTATTAGATATTTAATTTTTCGTAATTTTGAAGTATTTAATTAAATATAAAAACTAAAAACACTAGTGAAGTATCGAACACAAACGAACACGTTACCGAACATTCGTGAACATAAACAAACGAACACGACCTATGTTCATGTTTAGTAAACGAACGAACGCAAATGAACTTCCCGCCGAACGGTTCATGAACTGTTCGCCGAACGTTTGGTTCGTTTGCAGCCCTAATCATCACCATCAAGATCATAATTTAACCAATGGTAAACCACTCAATTTTAACCTTTCAAAACTCTCTTCTTGAACCGAAACTTCAAGCTTCAAGATTTAACCTCAAAACTCAACTAAGTTGCACGATATCATTACGGAATTGTTCGAATTCCATTTATGAATGTTAAATGTTCCCCAATTATTGAAATCAACCGTCAATTTTATCTCTGAAACCTCACAAGCTTTGATATCAGATGTAAACCCTAAAATCGTCAATACGTAACAATCAACGGTCACCTAGCATGAATCCACCGAAGGAATCAGAGCAAACATGGTCAATAACAATATCGTGAACGGATGGTAACAAACACGAGGTATATAAACTGGTTTAGATTTAAACACATCAAACAGTACAAATGGTCGTACAAATAGTAATCGCTGAAAGTCTATGACTCCAACACATGAACACACCTATTTATAGGCATGACCAAGTGTACGCATCATCTAGTGTACCCACCACCTTAGTGTACGCATTGATTAAAGTGTACGCACCGACAACATGTTGTGCGACAACTTTGTCTATCAACAGAAAGTGTACGCATTGATTAAAGTGTACGCATGACAACACCATGCAACCATTTTTGGTTTACAAATATTCTAATATGTAACCTTATATGCACTAACAAAAGTGGTAATTTACATATGAGGTTTCAGGTCCTTACACTTAAGATATAAACATATGTATATTGACGTGAGCGTGTATATACATGTTTTTACAATGAATTTTACACACGGTTCGGTTTTAAATTTATAAAAATGATTTATACTTCAACATTAAAACACACACGAAAGGGCAAGTGTACCCCGTCATATATGTAGTAAAGTATCGGTAAGAACCAAGTATCGATCCAAGGATGCGGGCGGATGCAATAATACTAAACCTTCGTCATTAAATTACCGGTAAAAAGATAAGTGGATAAGTTGTTTAAACTAAAATATGACTAAATATAAAATTATAAAACATAATAGACTCCAAATATAAAAATAGATAAATAGCCTTGCTTTATGAACAACCGGAACATGTTAACTAAGTCGGTTTTGCCACTAAAACACTTGATCAATTTTCTATTTTTCAAAGACAACTAGTATCCCTTTCGGGAATCCTAACATGACAACTCTTTGGAAAGTTAAAACGATAAAACACACTTTAACCACCTAAAATTGTTCTTTAACGCCCTATTGATGAATGTCTATGAAAATCCCTTAAAGATAAGCTAGTCATCCGTTAGGAGTTTTCTAACCTCACTTAATCAAGGAAAGTGACACCGAGAACACAATGCAACCACCGAGACAAGCATAAACTAGATTAAATCACAACCGAGTTCATTTTACAAATCTTGAACATAAATTCACCAAGAAAGCAATTTTGGCCTAAATTACTAACAAAGTTTACAACTTATGTCAAGAATTCATAACAACACCATCTAACCCGTTAAGGTCCTTCCGTGAGGGAAAGCATTCTTGATTAATATTAAATACCCCTTATTAAACCACTAACCATTTCTAGTATCATGGTGTAAACATTTTAAACAAGTTAAAAGCCTACTAATAAATGATTAATTAAGCTTCTTTTTGCAAATATCTTAACTAACCACATACTAATCATCTGAGACAATTAACTATAATAAAAAATCCAACATCAATAAACAAGGTTGCAAACTAATCATCAAGGATTTACATAGAAAATGCTTAAGTGTCATTACATATATAATTAACATACTAATGGTTGTTTATGAAGCAAGGAATACTAGTGTTTTTGCCTGTCGGTTACAATAATACATAAAACATCAACCAAAATGCTTGGATCATAACAAAATTATGGAAAGATTCAAGAATCAAACCATAAACAAGCACAAGATTGAAGGCTCGGATGGTAACGGGGCTTCTAGGCGTAATAGGGGCTTGATTCCGATCAAAAGACGTAGTCTTCGGAGCCCAGAA
The DNA here is from genome assembly GCA_030545235.1 of Helianthus tuberosus. NCBI lineage: Eukaryota > Viridiplantae > Streptophyta > Magnoliopsida > Asterales > Asteraceae > Helianthus > Helianthus tuberosus. Next base: position 18,869,243 of record CM060420.1, on the reverse strand, counting down.
AGTTGCCTAAGATGCTCCCAAAAGTCCTGTGTTTCGACCAGAATGCCCTCTGCTGTTTTTTATAACTTTTTCAATCGGCAAGGCCGTGCCAATAAAGTGCACGACCGTGCACTATTCATAAGATCTTGTGACGTCAGCAGATCTTGGCAGGTTTTCAAGATTGGCACTGCCATGCCAAAATCGGCACTGCTGTGCAAATGGTGGCCGGCACTACCATGCCAACGGTAGAACTTCCGTGCATGTCCGAGAGATAGGCCTGGTCTTCTGGATGGCACTACCGTGCCAACATTGGCACTGCCATACCGATGATGGCACTACCGTGCCAAAATTGGCACTGCCATGCCAACAGTGCTGAACTCAACAGAATCTTCGTATCACTGCGGATTCGCTCGAAAAATCCTCGTTTTCTTCATCCTCTTGTTCGGCACGCTGTTTCAGGCTTGTAAATAAAAACATACATGATTAAGTGTCTAATCCTTGGTTTTATGTCCGAAAACGCGTAAAATGGGGGAGTAAAGTATGTGTAATTTAACGAAAATCATATACTTTGTGTCACATTTTCATATCTTTGGCGTAATCAAAATTAAGGTATGCACTTCTTAATATGTAACCATATATGGACTAACAATGTTAGTGTGTGGGAGAAAACTATGTTATGTGAAAGAATAGAACATCGATGTTTTAAGAGCACCCCGGTGACATTTAAGCCTCTAGACAAAATTGTTACGACAACAACACATGCATATCATACACCATTGTCATTCAGTAAACTTACAAATAATATAACTGAAGAAACACCAATTTAATCCATAGATTAACTTGTGGGATTATTCTCGTTCAAATAAGATTAATCTTCTTTCTTCCTCGATTGACTACTGCTTGATCCTGCAAAACAACACAACACCGTGAAGCTCGTTACAAGGAGGAGGATTGGGGGGGGGGGGGGGTTCTCCTTGTAACCACCCTTTGGCGTGAGAGTAAGAACTTGTTTTAAGGATAATAAGTGTGTACATTAAGTGAGCAAGCAAGAGAGTGATCCTTAAACCTTGAGGTGAAGTCCTCTATATCTATAGATGAAGAGTGTAAAGAAGGAGTTGGGCTGATGAGCCTTGGGCTCGACGTCGAAAGCAAGGAATATCCCATTTGTCCTCTTAAACACAACGGTTAGTGTCTGCAGGCAAATAAGAAGATGGAGTACACTGATTGGATCCACATAGCATGCCAGTTGTACTTGTTGTCTTGTATGTCATCAGTGGTTAATTGAGATCACGGAGCAGTGGTTGGCGCATGGTGATTGGAGACATGTCACTGTCCTTTTGTACTTCTTGTCTCTTGCATGATTGTTCATCGTGAGGCCCTATTGGACACAGCCTGACGAGCACCCATTGGTCGCATGCTCTGACATTTGTAGTGGTTGTACTATGCCTCGATGGCATGCCCAACTCGTGCTAATGATACTTGTACGATTCTATTGAAAATGACTAATTGTCACATTAAATTGAATTGGGTATGGCCCTCTGCGCGCGACCCTTGCTTGAGCTGCACATGTCGGCTGAAGATTTGGGACCATACCCCTTCAAGTAACCCTAGTCCAGTTCTTCTTCCATGCACGATTGCGAGTGGTTGGAGCTCTGGACTTGAAAAAGTTGTTGCATGGTTGCGCTATGTATCGCGATTTAGATGCTATGGCGTCATATCCGTTAGAAGTGCACATCCTCCAACTTGTTTATTGTGTTGTGTTGCGCACATGTTTAAGCTCTTTGTGAAAGAGTTTAGGCGGCACACGTTTCACACCTGAGATTTGAAAAACGAATCTTCTGAAGGGTTGGTAAAAAGGTACCAAAGATGTGACAGCTAAGAATGTGACAAGCATGTCGTCACAGTGTCAGCACGCGTGGTAAACATTGGTCCCGTTTTCCTGCCCGATGTGTCGTTGTCTTATTGGACATGCGCTGTTAAGTGTAGGGCACGTTTACCCATCGTATTAAATGCGATGGGTATAAATACGAGACGAAGGTGAATAAGAAACCACTTCTGTTCAAATCTCATCCTTTTTTCTCTCTAATCTCCCATCTGCCTTTAAGTTCTTTAAGCACTTCAACTAGTTTCCTAGATTTTTGAAGATTCATTGATTATCTCTAGAAATTCATCATAGTTGATCAACCTAAAAACGTAGTCGACGTTGAAGAGGCTATAGGAGGAGTGCCTCCGATAAAATGGAATGAACCAGCATCCGAACAAATCTTCTATGGTTAGCACTTCGAGGATATTTGGGGTGCTATCTTCCCATCACCGAGGCAGATAGCGACAGATGCTCCAAACGGTTACATCACACTCTACGCCGGTTACTTTCACGAAGGTAACCTTTGGCTGCTGGTGAACAACTTCGTCGAAAAATATTATTTTTTTATCAATTCCATCTATCGTAGTTGAGCCCGTTGGGCATGGTGAGAATTCGACACTTTGAATTCTGCTTCCGTTCTCAAGGTTTGGAGCTGACGGTTGAACGATTTAGGATATTTTATCAGTTGCAGTACAACATGGGCTTCTACTCCTTCTCGCTGTGTGGTGTAGCCAAGAAGATCTCGTCGTCTCTTCCAAAGAGCTTTCACGACTGAAAAAGCAAATTTTTCTATATTCGCGAGGAGGTGATCCCAAGAGCCATGGCGTTCCGCACACATGGGGAAATTGAGGAGACCCTCCCAATCACCAAAAGAGGTGAATGGTATCATAGACTACTTGCGCTTCCCAACAAGTCTTTTGGGGAACAAACGCTGGTTGCCACAGGCATGAGCGATCGTTGGAAGTAAGATAGCTTAGATGTTCCCATATATGTTCAAGACGGTGTGGGTAAGATATTTTAACCCCTTACTTGCTTATGCGACATATAAACTTGACTCATTTATTCTTTGTGCACGCAGAGAGGGAGCCTTACCACCTGGCCTTCGAGGCTAGCTCTAGGATAATCGAAGTGAGGCAGATAAAACCTGGTGAGCAAACTTGGTACGATCGTATCTAGGTTAATTTTATGTACCCTCGCGAGGAGTTATTTGCCGCACTACCAACTAAAACTGAGGTGTGCGTTTTTGGAATCCTAGACCGTGTTGGGCCATAAATCCCGCTGGAGAAGAATTCATGATACTCTCCAGCGCGGAGTCTGTGGCCTCATCTGAACATGGGCTAACTTTGACCGGTTGTGATTATGCAGGTTGTAGGATCGTTTTACTGACCAAACGAGTCGTTCAGAGGTGTTCTACACAATATGAAAGGCAGAAACAGACATATCGTGTTTGATTCAGCTAGATATTCACTTTAAATGTCTTTCTGATTGATTTGACAAAGTTTTACAGCGAAATGACACTTCGGCAGCACTTCGGCTCCGGAATCACACACACATCCTTTTTCAAATGAAATTACAAGACCTCTATTTATAGGCAAGCTAATTTCGCGTGAATGGTTCATGCGAAATTACATTTCACACGAAATTAGAACTTCATGCGAAATTACCAAGTAATTTCGTGCGAAATTACTTGTTGGTAATTTCGTGTGAAATTAACTTCTAATCACTATTTGACATTTTCCTCGAATAATGTGCCCTGAACTATCTAAACAAATACAAGACTCGATACAAGACGAAGTTGACAGACGTATGCACCAACACAGGTGCCTTGCATGACCTGGGCATTGATCCCGAGGGTCAAAGAGCTAAAAAGACTTCAAGGGAGAAGCCCGCTTCGACTACTGGGGGATCGAATACCAAAAAGGTTGATGCTGCTTCATGTAAAGGTATACCTCGCTCCCGTCAAATTCGTTTAAACGATTATGTTTACGTAACTGATGCCCTCGAGGAGCTTGATTTATTAGGTGGCAAATTCAAACCGAGTAGTACTAGTGGTAATAAGAGCACATGTAGCACAGGCTCAAGGGAGCAACATTCAGGCACCACTCCTATGTCTGCTCCCGTCATTGAAAAGGGGAGTCCTGTAATGGAGCTGACGCACAAGAATACGAACAACCGTGATTCCAAAGAAACAAAACCAAACCTAAAGATGGCGGCAAAGAGGGTTACAATCCTAAAGCCTCCCGCCATTGGGAAAAATGGCAACTTAGGGTCCTTCATGTCAAAGATATCAGCAGGTAAGTTATCTTGTAGTTCATTGCGCATGTTATGATTATTTACATGTTTTTAACATGCTTTGTTCGTATGTAGAAGCAAAACCTTCACAACCGAAGAATAGAATCTTACATTCCAGGGACGCGCCTCCTCCGACTCCACCTTCCCTAACTAGTGCTAGTAAAAATGTATAGGTCATGTAGGAGGCGACACATGAAAAGGAAATGGAGGTTGAAGTTGAAAAAGGTCAAGTCGAAGGTGCCAATGGTAGTGGCGAACCGGTGAAGGCCATTAGTGTGACAACTGGCACCAAACCGGTAATTTCCGTACACTTTAATTATTATTTACTGACTGTAATTATGTGCTTAAATGTCAACATTGTTTGATTACATACTATACAAGTGAATTCATGCACGTTTTATACTACAAGAATTACTTTACGCATTAATGAACAGCGTTGCGTCAGAAATACTAGTAAGCTCACCGGTAAGACACATTGTGTCAACAATTCTGCAGAAAGCAGTTAGACAATAGAATTGGAGCCTAGGTGTAGGTCCAGCGACAAGAATACACTAAAACCCAAGAGTACATACATGGGTTTATATATAGACTTCCCGGAAGCTAAAATACGCACTTGAAAGCACCCGAAATACACTTTAAATGCTGAAATTCATACAATTCAGCAAAATTCAGCATTGTAACCAGATTGTATCGTGCAAAAATATGACAAATTGATCCAGAATATTTTTCTAAGTGTCGGGAATTGAAAGTATCACAAAAGGGCACTTGAAAGACACTAAACGGTGCAATTTAGCACTTTAATGGAACGGTATTTAACCGAACAACCGGACATAACCCGGAACATCAAAATATTGCTAGAAACATTGTTTTATTATTTTTAAACTAGTTATGATGCCCGAACACTTTAACATACTACATAATGCATGATACACTAAAACACTATACTTTTACATTAACCTTCCATTAATTAACCTACTTATCATCAAATTACACATGGACCCCCTCCCCTTCTTGATATTTTCGGCTCAAGCATGGCCCCCACACTCAAAGATTTATCTAATCTACTTAAATCTCCCAAGGATTCTCCTTGGGATTTGCCTTGATCATGTTTGTACTTCATGAGACACTATATCCTTTGTGTAAAACCCAAACTAGATTATAAGTAACCATACACCTTCATCATTTCACCACACCACAAAACTCCTCCTCTTGCCCCCACCTTCGGCCGAGTTTAGTGCCATCACCACCGCCACCTTTCATTCTTAATCCAACAATTCCAAGTTCATCTAGAGGTGTTAGAGGGTGGTTAACGAAGCTTGGAACACTCGGATCTTGAAGGACCACTTCTGTGCGCAAAATCCACTCAATCTACATCATTGTTCTTCCCTAGCTTTAAGCTAGGTGTAAGATTCTTGAACACTCTTGTTTACTTCCATTTTTGTTGGTTAAAAGATATAACATGTTGATTATCATAAGAACACTAAAAGACATACACATGAATCTTGAAACATAAGGTGAAATATGAAGATATCTTGTTGAAATGATATTATTTAGTGCATATTTGTTGATTACTAGAAATATTGATGTTGATCATTACATGGAACTTGCTAGATTATGATTAAAAACATGATTTAGCAAGATAAGGGATGATTATGTAACAACAAGAAATAATCATCACCTTGATTAAACATGAACTTGAAAGTAAAATGATTTTTCTTGAAAAGTAATAAACCAAGTGAACTAGTAATCTTGTAAATGCAAGACTTGTGAATGATTTTTCTAAAGGAACCAAGTTTAAAAAGATGATTCTTGAAGGATGGTTTTTATTAAACCTACACTATCTTTAGTGGAAAGACAAGTAAATAAACACTAGAGAAACAAGAAGATGTTATGGATAAACATTTTTGTAAATTATGTTTACAAGTTGTAAACACCAAATCTTTTCAAGAATGAGATTTACAAACAAATAACCATGTTTTTAAGGGTAACTAAACCTACTAAATAACGTGGTAAGTTGCTACAAGTTTTTAGAAAAACTTCAAGTTCATGATGTAGTATGATTTACATGATCTAGACTTATGATGAGACTTGAATGTGTTGTTGATGATTTAAAAGAAAATAAACACATGTTTTGAAAACATGGGAAACCTCCATTTTTAGGGGAAACTATATCAAAATTTTTATAAATTTTGACACTTAGAAAAATATAAGTTTTTGAGAAACTTATTCCCTAAAAATGTATCTAAAAACATTTACCAAGGTTTCCCTAATTTCTGTGTTAAGAAATGATGATTTCTTCAAGATTAAAATTGATATTAAGTATGTATATTTTTGAGAAAAATATATATATTTATTGTTCACCAAATTTTGTGCTAAGTGTATGTAGTATGTATTATATGTGATAGTGTATTAGGACTTGAAAATACACTAAATACTCCTAAGGAGTGAAGATACAAAAAAATACACATACAACATACTTAGACAAATACAAGAGAATATATTTATGAAAATATATTACTTGATAGAATAAATAACTTGGACAAGTTATGAACATGAAATGAAGTTATGGACAAAATACATAATTCGGGTGAAAAATACAAGATACTTATATTTATTGTTGAGAAAATAATATAAGTAAGACATATAGTTAAAAATATAAATTATTTTTAACACAAGAACACATATACAAAAGATAGTGACTTGTACTTGTACGATACAAGTCTAGTGACTAACGTTAATAAAACACGTTTAGGTCACGACGCTAGATAAGCAAATCCGGTGAAGTTTACGACGCTGGAACGCAAAGTTGTGAGTTCATGCTCCCCCTTTTCTTTTAACTGTTTTCAGTTTTATAACTTCGGGGGTGAAATACATGTTATAAATGTTATAATGTTTATAAATGGTATGATGGATACAAAAAAAGCACTCTTGGTGATAACTAGTACCAAGTATGATGCGTTTTCAGGAATGATACGAGAAATCGTGTCACGAATAGGGTACCATAAGCACCATTAATCGTGTACATACTAAGACCACAGAACAAAAGGTTAGATCTAATGGGTTTACGGGCAGCCACACGCTTGGTGAAAACTAGTACCGAGTAGTGCTTTTGTGTCTCCGTCGTGAATCGACAACAAGAAAAATGCCTATGGTTTGGTTGCTTCCTATGTCGTGTCACATGTTAATGGCCTTGCAACCCATTAACAACTTGATACGTACAAGAATACTTGAATTATACAAGAATACTTGATTTATGCAAGAAAACTTGATTTATACAAGAATACTTGATTTATACAAGATACATACCATGTTTTTCATACAAAGTATACAAACGTTCAATACAAGAACTGCATGAATTCACACCAACATTATGTTGACGTTTTTCCAAAACTCACATGTATTTCAGGTAACTAAAGTGGATGTACACGCGGTATTACTCATGCTCCTGGATTTTGTTTATGTTTAACCTTAAATAAAGTTGTAAACTTTCAGACAACATGTTGTCTCGTGATGTAAACACTTGATCTATGTTTTCAATAATGTAACATTTGGCATTTGAAGTTATTTTTATGAGCATGTAGTATGTTTACCAATCGTATGCAATGAAAACCTTTCATGATCACACCTCGTGCTTCGGCCTTAGAAAGGGGTGTGACAGATTGGTATCAGAGCTGCGATTGTAGTGAACCAGGATTCCTTCTCGAGTCTAGACTACAATCTCTAGGATCCTTTCACGAAAACGATTTTTCAAAAATTTTTCATTGCATAAAACTTTCCGCGACATCCACTACCTGAAACTGTTTACAAAAGAGTCAAGAAAAGACACTACGAGACTTAGGGTGCACTGGAGTAGCACTTGTCTTTGATTAAAGAATTACTTACGATTATGTGTGATAATTGATATTTACATATACTAGAAGTAGAATGTCACAAGTATACGTGACTTTACCTGAAAACAATGGCCTATCTGAAGGAAGAGATACGAGGATGAAACGAACTGTGCGGACTGTGCAAGGAGTTACATAATTATGGATGCATACATAATTATGGAATTCAGTGCACAGAAACCACAGCAAGTCTTGACACGTATAGATTTCCTCAGTGCAAGAAAAGGTCAAACGTGAACACCCCTCCCCCAGCCTACTAAGTACTCTGCTGGAGTAATAATTGTTTGATGTCACTTATGTGGTATATGCCTATATATATATATATATACTACTACTACTACTGTCTCGTAAGACGATATCAAACAAACGTCTAACCTTATTGTGTTGTGTTATGTCAGAACATGGCACCTAGGAGAATTGTGAACAATCGAGATTCTGATCAACCTCCTCCTCCCCCACTGCCAAGGACTGCTGAAGAGCTTAACGCTCTACTGGAAGAAAGGATCTCCGCAGCTATCGCCCAGTACGAGGCGAACCGCACCAAACAAAGTGGAGGACCAAGAAATGCTAGACGTAATGGGAATGGAGATTCATCTGGAGGAAACGCAGCTCATGGCTGCACTTTCAAGCAGTTTCTCGACTGCAAACTGATGAACTACGATGGCACTGGAGGTGCAGTAGCGTTTGTACGCTGGACGGAGAAGACTGAATCCACTATCCATATGAGCAAGTGTATCGTGGATCAGCAAGTCACTTTTGCTACTGGGTTGTTTGTCGATGAAGCTTTGACTTGGTGGAATTTACAAGTCCAAACTCTGGGTGATGATGTTGTGTACGGAATGACGTTGGATGAGCTAAAAGAACGTATGAGAGAAAAGTATTGCTCACGTGCTGAACTCCAAAGGTTGGAGACTGAATTCTGGCACTTGACCATGGAAGGTGCTGACATTACTGGTTATACTCGAAGGTTCCACGATCTGTCAAGAATGATCCCTTATATGGTGACTCCTGAATTCAAGCGTGTTGAACGCTACATTTGGGGATTGGCCTCGGAATTTCGAAGCATGGTAACTTCAGCCAAACCTCAAATGATCACTGAGGCTGTAACTCTGGCTGTCAGCCTTACTGAAGATGATGTTCGTATGAAGAAGTTATCACTGAACCCAACTAAAAAGACCGAGACGCATGCTGAATCGTCCGGTGACAAGAAAAGGAAGCATGCGAACCTGAACCAAGCAACACGTAACAACAAGGGTTTCAACAACAAGAAGCGTGACCCCAACCCGCCACAGGAGGCGAAAACTCTTGCAACCATGAATGACGCTCCTGCCAAAAGGTACCTGGGCACTCTGCCCATTTGCAACAATTGCAAGCGTCATCACGAAGGAGTTTGTTGCATTCCAAAATGCGACAAGTGTGGAAAATTGGGTCACTATACTGAGGACTGTTGGGGAAAAGGAAAGAACCAGAATGGAAATGGTGCTGGTAACAGGAATGGTAGCGGAAAGGGGGAGAACCAAGGATGCTTCAGTTGTGGAAGCAAAGAGCATTTCATGAAAGACTGCCCAAAGGGGAACAACGCTCATGCTCGAGCATTTGTGATTGGAGCAAAGAACGCACGCGAGGAACCTAATGTGGTCACCGGTACTTTTCTCGTTAACAATCACTTTGCATCCATACTATTCGATACGGGTGCCGATTATAGCTTCATGTCTGTGGAATTTAAACGTATGCTTGGGATAGAATCTAATAGATTAGATATTCCTTATTCCATAGAACTAGCCAATAGTAAACTTGTTGAATCGGGCGAAGTTGTTAGAGGTTGCACATTAGAACTTGGTGAACGAAGATTTAGCATCGACCTTTTACCTATTCAATTAGGTAGCTTCGATGTAGTAGTCGGGATGGACTGGTTGTCCAAGAACAAAGCTGAAGTTATTTGTCACGAGAAAATCATTCGCATCCCTCTGGCGAATGATGAGACTCTCGTCGTACATGGAGAAAAACGAGACGCGCCTCTACGAATCATCAGTTGTATGAAGGCACAAAAGTGCTTAAGGAAAGGATGTGTTGCTTTCCTAGCGCACGTTGTAGATAAGAAAGCTGAGGAGCAGCCAAGACATTCCTGTGGTGAAGGAATTCCCTGATGTTTTTCCCAAAGATCTGCCAGGACTACCTCCGCAACGACAAGTCGAATTCCGTATAGACTTGGTTCCAGGAGCTGCTCCTGTAGCCAAGGCACCCTATCGGCTTGCACCATCCGAAATGCAAGAATTATCGACACAACTCCAGGAGTTTTTGGATAAAGGATTCATAAGGCCAAGCTTCTCGCCTTAGGGAGCTCCAGTATTGTTCGTGAAGAAAAAGGATGGAACACTGCGGATGTGCATCGATTACAGAGAACTGAACAAGCTCACAATCAAGAATCGGTATCCACTACCGAGGATTGATGACTTATTTGATCAGTTGCAAGGATCAAGTTACTATTCCAATATCGACCTTCGATCTGGATACCATCAGTTAAGAATTCAAGAGGAAAGCGTACCAAACACTGCATTCAGAACACGCTATGGGCATTACGAGTTTCTTGTGATGCCATTCGGACTAACGAACGCGCCAGCGGTATTTATGGATCTAATGAACCGCATTTGCAAACCATATCTTGACAAATTCGTGATTGTATTTATCGATGATATCCTGATTTACTCACAAACGAGAGAAGAGCACGAGCAACATCTCAGAACTATTCTGGAACTACTGAAGAAGGAGAAACTTTATGCAAAATTCTCAAAGTGTGAATTTTGGATTCGCGAAGTTCAATTTCTTGGCCACGTTGTGAATGAGAAGGGCATTCATGTAGACCCATCCAAGATAGAAGCAATAAAGAATTGGGAAGCCCCCAAAACCCCAACTGAAGTTCGACAATTTTTGGGCTTAGCGGGCTATTATCGGCGATTCATCGAGAATTTCTCAAAGATAGCTCAACCACTAACTACCCTTACACAGAAAGACAAGAAGTACGACTGGGGTAATAAGCAGGAAGAAGCCTTCCAACTGCTTAAAAATAATCTATGCGATGCACCGATACTATCCTTGCCTGTAGGCACTGAAGACTTCGTGGTTTACTGCGATGCTTCACGCCAAGGATTGGGTTGCGTGCTCATGCAACGCCAGAAAGTCATCGCTTACTCTTCACGACAATTGAAGGTACATGAAAGAAATTACACCATGCATGACCTGGAACTAGGCGCAGTGGTATTCGCCTTGAAGATCTGGCGACACTATTTATATGGTACTCGATGTACAATCTTCGCAGATCACAAAAGCCTACAACACATATTTGATCAGAAAGAATTAAACATGCGTCAGCAACGATGGGTCGAGCTGCTGAACGACTATGACTGTGAGATTAAGTACCATCCTGGAAAGGCAAACGTTGTAGCAAACGCATTAAGTCGAAAAGAAAGGGTAAAGACCCTAAGGGTTCGAGCATTGGAAATGACTATTCGAACGAACCTCACTACACGCATTCGTGATGCACAACAAGAAGCCCTCAAAATGGAAAACCGTAAAGCTGAATACCTCCGGGGTATGTTGAAATATATGGTGCCAAATGAAGAGGGAACCTTATACTTTAAGAAGCGTATTTGGGTTCCGCTCTATGGCAACAATCGAGAGGTCATCCTTGATGAAGCACACAAATCGAGATACTCGATCCATCCAGGATCGGACAAAATGTATCAAGACTTAAAAGAATATTATTGGTGGCCGAGACTCAAGAGCGACGTTGTTGTTTATGTTGGAAAGTGCCTAACCTGTGCTAAGGTTAAGGCTGAATATCAAAAACCGTCCGGTCTACTACAAAAACTAGAGATACCCATGTGGAAGTGGGAGCAAATATCGATGGACTTCATAACGAAATTACCAAGGACCCCGAGAGGGCACGATATGATATGGGTGATAATTGATCGATTGACGAAATCTGTGCATTTCCTACAGATCCGAGAAAAAGACAGCACTGGAAAGCTTGCTGAGATATACTTAAAAGAAATCGTGGCACGTCATGGAGTGCCTATCTCAATTATTTCAGACAGAGATGGACACTTTGTCTCAAGAATCTGGAAATCCTTTCAGGAAGCCTTTGGATCTCAATTAGATCTAAGCACGGCCTTCCATCCGCAAACAGACGGCCAGAGTGAACGAACCATACAAACGCTAGAAGATATGCTTCGCGCATGTGTTATGGACCTAGGCGGCAGCTGGAATACTCATCTACCTTTGGTTGAGTTTTCCTACAATAACAGTTATCATACAAGTTAAAAGCTGCATCGTTCGAAGCTTTGTATGGCCGCAAGTGTCGATCGCCCTTATGTTGGGCAGACGCTGGAGATAAACGTATGGTTGGTCCTGAAATAATACAAGAGACAACCGACAAGATTATGCAGATCCGAGAGCGCATTAAGGCGGCTCGAGATCGACAAAAGAGCTACGCTAATCGAAGACGAAAACCATTAGAGTTCGAAGTGGGAGATAAAGTTTTGTTGAAAGTCTCACCTTGGAAGGGCGTAGTAAGATTTGGAAAGCGTGGAAAGCTGAATCCACGATACATCGGACCATTCAAGAGTTTGGAAAGAATTGGTACCGTGGCATACAAGTTGGAATTACCGGAAGAACTTAATGGAGTACATGATATGTTCCATGTATCCAACCTCAAGAAGAGTCCAACACAAGAAAACGTGATCATCCCTGCGGATGAAGTGCATATTGATGGCGCCCTCCAATTTACAGAACAACCCGTTGAGGTTACCGACTGGAAAGTCAACAAGACCAGGAGGAGCAGTGTGAAACTCGTCAAAGTACGTTGGAACTCTAAGCACGGACCCGAGTACACGTGGGAACGTGAAGACCAGTTTAAAGAAAAGTAGCCCCATCTGTTCAAGAAGACTCCTGCGAGAGTTAGCTCAGCCTGAATTTCGGGACGAAATTCTTTTAACGGGGGGAGACTGTGACAACTAGCACCAAACCGGTAATTTCCGTACAATTTAATTATTATTTACTGAGTGTATTTATGTGCTTAAATGTCAATATTGTTTGATTACATACAATACAAGTGAATTTATGCACGTTTTTTACTACAAGAATTACTTTACGCATTAATGAACAGCGTTACGTCAGAAATACTAGTAAGCTCAGCGGTAACACACATTGTGTCAACAATTCTGCAGAAAGCAGTTAGACAATAGAATTGGATCCTAGGTGTAGGTCCAATGACAAGAATACATTAAAACCCAAGAGTACATACATGGGTTTATATATAGACTTCCCGGAAGCTAAAATACGCACTAGAAAGCACCCGAAACACACTTTAAATGCTGAAATTCATACAATTCAGCAAAATTCAGCATTGTAACCAGATTGTATCATGCAAAAATATGACAAATTGATCCAGAATATTTTTCTAAGTGTCGGGAATTGAAAGTATCACAAAAGGGCACTTTAAAGACACTAAACGGTGCAATTTAGCACTTTAATGGAACGGTATTTAACCGAACAACCGGACATAACCCGGAACATCAAAATATTGCTAGAAGCATTGTTTTATTATTTTTAAACTAGTTATGATGCCTGAACACTTTAACATACTACATAATGCATGATACACTAAAACACTAGACTTTTACATTAACCTTCCACTAATTAACCTACTTATCATCAAATTACACATGGACCCCCTCCCCTTCTTGATATTTTCGGCTCAAGCATGGCCCCCACACTCAAAGATTTATCTAATCTACTTAAATCTCCCATGGATTCTCCTTGGGATTTTCCTTGATCATGTTTGTACTTCATGAGACACTATATCCTTTGTGTAAAACCCAAACTAGATTATAAGTAACCATACACCTTCATCATTTCACCACACCACAAAACTCCTCCTCTTGCCCCCACCTTCGGCCGAGTTTAGTGCCATCACCACCACCACCTTTCATTCTTAATCCAACAATTCCAAGTTCATCTAGAGGTGTTAGAGGGTGGTTAACGAAGCTTGGAACACTCGGATCTTGAAGGACCTCTTCTGTGTGCAAAATCCACTCAATCTTCATCATTGTTCTTCCCTAGCTTTAAGCTAGTTGTAAGATTCTTGAACACTCTTGTTTACTTCCATTTTTGTTGGTTAAAAGATATAACATGTTGATTATCATAAGAACACTAAAAGACATACACATGAATCTTGAAACATAAGGTGAAATATGAAGATATCTTGTTGAAATGATATTATTTAGTGCATATTTGTTGATTACTAGAAATATTGATGTTGATCATTACATGGAACTTGCTAGATTATGATTAAAAACATGATTTAGCAAGATAAGGGATGATTATGTAACAACATGAAATAATCATCACCTTGATTAAACATGAACTTGAAAGTAAAATGATTTTTCTTGATAAGTAATAAACCAAGTGAACTAGTAATCTTGTAAATCCAAGACTTGTGAATGATTTTTCTAAAGGAACCAAGTTTAAAAAGATGATTCTTGAAGGATCATGGTGTCACACCCCGACCACGTAAAACAACAAACCGTGGCGGAAACGTCGGGGAGTGTTGCAACAGAATTATTGTTTCAAACCATGGATACAAAGAGTTTCGTTTTATTGAATATTAAACATTGTCTTAAAGTTAAACAAGCAAGTAAAACATAGTCTATCATCGTTATTAAATCACTAAGGCCTCGTCCAGTCCTAAGTGAGCATGCATCCTACTCGCAATCAACATTAAGCAACATCACCTGAAACATATGTAAAAACAAAGTCAGCAAAGAAATGCTGGCGAGTACATAGTTTTTGTGTGAGTGTCAGATTCATGGCTCGTTTACATGTTGAAATATCTCGTACAACTTCGTTAATCGATATTAGAAACGTTGTTTTGTAAAATGTTTGTATTGTAAAATGAATAACCAAATCAAGCAGATTGGTTATAATTTATAAACTTCGATGCCATGAATCTTAACCCAAAACATTTGTTTTCGTAAACCAAATCGTACATCGTCCTCGTAATAAAACTCGTATGGTTTATATCGTTTAGTAAACCTCGTTGTGTAACATCATTTAACTCGTTCTCGTTATAGATCATCGTTCACTTGTTTAAATCATTCATAATCGTTCAATCGTACAAAATCATTCTCGTACAAATCGTTCTTGTTTTAAATGTGAAAACTACTTTTTGGTCGTCTCGCTAATAACATTCAAACCTTTGTGACGCGTTCATCGTTCAACTCGTATTAACAAACCACCAAAGGGTAAGTTAACAATCATCAGGTTCAGTCGTTACCCACCTAACCCACACATAACCATGGGTGCAGTCTGATAACGGGATTTGTCAGATCCTATGGTACCATAACCTAATACTTGTCGGCTTGATCAATGCTAATGAATGTCATTCGTTATGTAACTACCACCAACAAGTTCGTTCACATTATCGAAATCGTTATTAGTTTTGTATAAACCATCTCAATCGTTTTGAAACCATCGTTAGAATATTGAAATCGTTTTGATACATATGAATCACCCCAAAACAATAAAAAACAGTAAAAAGAGGGGATCTATGTACTCACCTTTGGGTGCGTTTATATGTTAACACAATCCCTCAAATTGTTTATTCGTACTAAATTAAATAAAAATTATTTAATAATCAAAAACCCACAAAATACATAAGTTTCTCCGATACTTAGGATTCTCACATAACTTTGAGATTTCTCGAAAAGTTATTATTTTTTATTATTTTGGTGTATTTGTATATACATACTCAAGCGTAATACACGTAATCTTGTTAACATTAAACACAACATCGTACACATATTGTAAAACACATAGCACATTGTAACACATAAAATTTAACCATTAACAACCCATTCTAGTTATGTCGAAAAGCACTTATTTTAGTGATTCGGTAACATTTTTGGGCGTCGGAAGTCACGTATGACTAACCAAACACCAAGTAAACTTAATATAAGTTAAAATACTTGTTTTTATATCAAAATATCAGTTTGGTTACTGATCTAAAATAGTTTAATAAAAATCCTCCGAAAAGGCGATTTTTAACCGTTTTACCGCATAGTTTTGCATCAAACGTTACCCGAACCATCCCAAATCGAAACGACTTGAAATTTTAACATAACCCATGTTATTTACTGAATAAAATAATGGTTATACTCATGATAGTGCAGGTCTTAAGTAAAGCACATAAATCATGCAAATTTCACATAATTTACCACTTTTTAAGCTATATGTACAACATGCAAAGCTATCAAACCTATGTCAAAGTTTCAAGCCATTATAATATACCAAATATTGTTATTTTTAGTGTTTGTAACCTGATCTAAAACATTTTTGTCATACAACCCTTTTTTACCATTTCTTGAGCTTTACATCAACATGTATCTTCATGTACAAGTGCCTAAAGCATATTATCAAAGCAACATCATTTTTTATGAGTTTAAAAGCATCAAATATGTGATTTATTCATGTTATTTGCTGATGTACTTAAATATTTAACATAGCATACATAGATCATCAACCACTTGCATTTTTAACTATTATTCAAGAACAAGCAACAACCTAAGCAAGTACTTAACAAGAATTCAAACTTCAAGACTCATACACACATATATATATGTACGGTCACACACACACACACACACATATATATATATATACATATCACCACCATTTTCATTTTGTATCAAGACCCATTTCATTTTAGATTTCAAGTTTAGTGAAAATTCCAAGATTCAAGAGAAACTTCAAATCATCAAGAACAACCAAGAATCTAAAGTATGATTTAAACATAAATGTTATACCTTCAAGATTCAAGTAGGTTGTGGGTTGAGATTTTGATTATAGGAAGCTTGTAATCACTTGACAACACCTTGGGAACACCTTTGTATCTTCACACCACTTGAAACATGCTTGAAAGGGAGTTTGAATGTGAAGAACAAGACTTGAAGGTGATGAAGATGGAGAGAGGGAGAGTGGACGGTTTGGGGAGAGAGAGAGTGAGGGACTTGGTTTGATATTGTGATCTTAGAAAGATTAGGAAGAAGATATATGGTGATATGGTGGAAGGCATGCAACAACAAGTGTCACTTAAGGATCCAAGAAGATTAAATAATATCAAAATAAATCTAGTAAAATATATGGTGGGGCCATCTAAATATTGTGACCGTAAATACATATGGGGGAGGGGGTCCATGTGTAATTTTTTATGGTAAATTAGATATAACAGGTATTTAATTGGATACCGGGTATTTTATCTAGCGTTTAAATCCCGGTTTATGGCGTTCTAAATTATTTTTATTATTCTATAAAAATAATCTCGCCAAAATATTACTGAAATAAATTTCAGTTGCCGAGATTGGCTGCGTTGTCTGCGTTTTGCAGTAGAAGCACTGTGTTGCGCTGTAACACGCGGTACGCGCTTAAACTTGAAAAATAATGTTTTTAAGCGTTTTAATTCATTTTTCAACACGAACCTGATTAAATATAAAATTTTAATCATAACAGAATATTTTTGGGATTTAAATATTATCTGGGCGGTCACCAACGTTCGTTTCGCAGTTTTGTAGTAAATAGTTCTTTAGTTCGCATAAACATGTTTTTGCCATACCGAATCCTTCGGAACTTATTTCTAAGTTATGTAAAGGATATTTAGGGTATGTTTGGCTTACATCACAGTTCCGGAGTGTACGTTGCGTTAAACTGATTGCGTTTATGCACCAGTTTGCGTATAACCTTCCAGAAAGTGATTTAAAGCTTGAAATCGGAATCGAATCAAATTGTAAATTCATTAAACACAATAACACATATAATAACACCAAAACACATTGTTTTATTGATAACCAACATTGTTTTACATTATACGATGATTACCGAACACAGTTGTCACACATGGTTTTTATTAAACCTACACTATTTTTAGTGGAAAGACAAGTAAATAAACACTAGAGAAACAAGAAGATGTTATGGATAAACATTTTTGTAAATTATGTTTACAAGTTGTAAACACCAAATCTTTTCAAGAATGAGATTTACAAACAAATAACCATGTTTTTAAGGGTAACTAAACCTACTAAATAACGTTGTAAGTTACTACAAGTTTTTACAAAAACTTCAAGTTCATGATGTAGTATGATTTACATGATCTAGAGTTATGATGAGACTTGATTGTGTTGTTGATGTTGTTGATGATTTAAAAGAAAATAAACACATGTTTTGAAAACATGGAAAACCTCCATTTTTAGGGGAAACTATGTCAAAATTTTTATAAATTTTGACACTTAGAAAAATATAAGTTTTTGAGAAACTTATTCCCTAAAAATGTATCTAAAAACATTTACCAAGGTTTCCCTAATTTCTGTGTTAAGAAATGATGATTTCTTGAAGATTAAAATTGATATTAAGTATGTATATTTTTTAGAAAAATATATATATTTATTGATCACCAATTTTTGTGCTAAGTGTATGTAGTATGTATTATATGTGATAGTGTATTAGGACTTGAAAATACACTAAATACTCCTAAGGAGTGAAGATACAAAAAAATACACATACAATATACTTAGACAAATACAAGAGAATATATTTATGAAAATATATTACTTGATAGAATAAATAACTTGGACAAGTTATGAACATGAAATGAAGTTATGGACAAAATACATAATTCGGGTGAAAAATACAAGATACTTATATTTATTGTTGAGAAAATAATATAAGTAAGACATATAGTTAAAAATATAAATTATTTTTAACACAATAACACATATACAAAAGATAGTGACTTGTACTTGTGCGATACAAGTCTAGTGACTAACGTTAATAAAACACGTTTAAGTCACGACGCTAGATAAGCAAATCCGGTGAAGTTTACGACGCAGGAACGCAAAGTTGTGAGTTCATGCCCCCCCCCCCCTTTTCTTTTAACTGTTTTCAGTTTTATAACTTCGGGGGTGAAATACATGTTATAAATGTTACAATGTTTATAGATGGTATGATGGATACAAAAACAAGAAGCACTCTTGGTGATAACTAGTACCAAGTATCATGCATTTTCAGGAATGATACGAGAAATCGTGTCACGAATAGGGTACCATAAGCACCATTAATCGTGTACATACTAGGACCGCAGAACAAAAGGTTAGATCTAATGGGTTTTCCGGCAGCCACACTCTTGGTGAAAACTAGTACCGAGTAGTGTTGGATCGTTTTGTGACCCTAACGAGTCAATCAGAAGAGTTTATGATCCATATCAAAGGCGGAATCAATGATATAGACGTGAAACAGCTTAATTCCTCTTAATTATCCTTTTATTAATGATTTCAAAGCAATCCTGATTGTTTGACAAACTGGCAGCACCTCGGCTCTGAAATCAAGACCGTTACAAATGAATCAGCTGGATGGGTATATATAGGGATTGTAATTTCGTGCGAAATAGCACTTGCTATTTCATGCCAAATTACCTTGTGTTATTTCGTGCGAAATAGCATTTTGCTATTTCATGTGAAATCACCCATTAACATCCAAAACCTGTTTTCTAACCTGCTGAACCTTAGTTTATCCTATCTAGACACATGACTCAATACAAGACGTAGTTAACAGACATTTATGCACCAACAGACTCCCCCTTGGATGTTGACGAAGTCTTCGGGATCGAGTCTTTAGTCTTGATCAGTCTTGTCTCTCTTTCAAATTGATTTAACACTTAAAGTATCCTTCAGTCTGTTTATCTTCTAATTCTCATGATCAGATCTCTTGAAACTTTTGACTTTAACAGCATCAGTAGCTAGCACTAGGTCTTGACTTTGACAATCTTCAAACTCCCCCTCGAATGTTGCTCCAGATTACATCTTCAGACTCCCCCTCTCAACAAGATGGGATCTCGTATTCTAGTTCAAGCTTTGTTCAGATATAACCATGAAGATTCTAGCTTTGCTGCTTTCACAGATTCAAACCTATTCCCTGCTTCTCAAAATTTAACATTACAATCTATTCTCCATTTTTGCTTCATTTGTTGTTTTTATCAGTTTTTAGAAATCCACTTAAGTAACTAGGTTCAAGTTAATGACCCTAGGCACTTAATTTATCTACCAAGTCCAACTTAATGACCTTGGTTGATCCAAGACGAAACAAAACTGACTTTTGTTCAACATAGTTTCACAACATTATCTGAAAATTACAAGTTTCAATTTAATGAACTTGTTTTGACTTTTCAATTTTCACAAGTTTAACATGATAAGCTCACAACTTTTCTGTTCAGCTCAGAAACTTCCTGCATCTTCTTCAAACTGCGAATCTGAAGATCAGCTTTCCACTTTGGTTTGTCGGAAAATAAAGCAGAAATGTAAAATCTTTTTGGATTTTGAATAAAGTTTCTATACTAGAATGCTAAACAGAAATGAAATGCAGTAAATGTAAACTATTTACAAACATATTTTTGGTGAGCGTGTTAGGGAATCATATCAGCTGTCGACAAGTCACAAGTACCGTTAACCTTAGATTTCATACTCAGAATTAAACAATTCGCTTAGATTTTCGATATACTGATCCACTAAAATTCTCACACAAATTTCAATCTGTCCAGGATACGGATTAAGTGTATTAAGAACTTAAACTCATTCATGTGTCCCACCTCTTGAATATACTCCCGTATCCAGATCCCAATATTCAGTCTTACAGGTGAGTATACCACAGATGATATCTGTAAGGGGTTAAATGCGAGGGCCGTGAGAGCTCAGGCTATTGCTTCCGCAAAATCAGAGAGATGACGACTTCGACTTTAAGTGGGTCCCCTTTAGAGGATCTTTTTTTACAACAGCACATGATTAGCATTTTTCAATGTTTCATCATTTTTTATGCTGAGGGCAGGCTTTTATTTCAAGCAAGGGTAAAGTATTATACGGGGACTAGGCCATTGCTTCCGCAAAATCAGAAGTCCCGGGATAATACCCCAGATATCACTAAGTATAAAGACCTAGTATCTCAGAAAGAGGGATCTTTCAAACGAAATTTCAGGGGTTACCTATATATCCAAGTAGTGTTCCCCACGAAATAAGCAAGTAAATATTTAGGTTTATATCCCGAACAAACCTTCTAAATGTGTAAAAACCTATCGGCATATCATCAGCGAGACTGCTTAAGACTATAAAACTTTACATATCTTTAGCATACCGTAACTGTCAAGCCAATGTACTATCATTTTCCCTTTTTACACAAGCTCTTTTTTCATTTTCTATTGTTTTTGGATTTTTGAATTTTTTATTGTTTTTGTATTTTCTGAAAATATTACCCTATACTCCCCCTAAATACCAAAACAAGTAAAAAATCGACAAACCATTGCAGATTGCTTCTCGACATCATCTACAGTGGTACCTTCATCTACGCCAATAATCTCCTCCAACACCGATAAAAGCTTCATACCGTTCAGTTTTAACAAATATTGAAAACGAGTTTTATCAAACGCTTTGGTATGTAAATCAGCTTTTTGTTCGTCAGTGCGGATTTTCTCAATTCGTATCAACTTCTTCTCGAAACAATCGCGAATGAAGTGATGACGAATTTCAATGTGTTTTGTTTTAGCGTGATGAACAGGATTTTTAGTAATGTTTATAGCTGCCTCATTATCAACAAAGATAGGGGTGTTAAGAAATTGCAAACCGTAGTCTCGCATCTGTTGCTGCATCCACAAGATCTGAGAGCAGCAACTGCTAGTAGATACGTACTCGGCTTCACATGTGGACAAAGCGACAGAGGTCTGCTTTTTGCATTGCCAGGTAACCAATCGTGGTCCGAAAAACTGGCACCCCGCTGTTGTTGACTTAGCGTTAACTTTGCAGCATCCGAAATCAGAATCAGAATACCCTTCGAGCGTGAAATCGCCTTCTCTTGGATACCACAACCCCAGTGATGGATTTCCTTTCAGGTAGCGTAATATCCGTTTTACAATCACCATATGCGAAGCTCTGGAATTTGACTGAAATCGCACTGCGAGGCAGGTTGGATTCATAATATCGGGTCTTCAAGCAGTCAAGTACATTAGCGATCCGATCATGGAACGATACATCGTTTCATCTACCTTCTCTCCGGTGAGATCAGGGTTTATCCCATGTTTCGTCGCTAATGGGGTGGAAGCTGGAGTACTCCCGGACATCCCGAATTTCTCTAAGATATCATGAACGTACTTCATCTGATGTATGAAAATTCCCTCCGGTAGTTGATCAACCTGAAGTCCCAAGAAGAATTTCATCCCACCCATCGATGACATTTCAAATTTCTGCTTCATAACTCTTTCAAAATATTTGCACAAATTTTCATTTGTTGACCCAAATATAATGTCGTCCACGTATATCTGAACTATCAGAAGATGTTCGTCGACTTCTTTGGTGAAGAAAGTGGCACCCACTTTTCCACGGATGAAGCTGTTGGCAAGCAAGTGTTGAGACAATGTCTCGTACCAGGCTCTCGGGGCCTGGTGTAAACCATACAACGTCTTATCCAGCAAATAGACCTTGTCTTTGTGGATTGGGTCGGTGAAGCCCGGTGGCTATCCGACATATACCTCCTCGTTTACCTTCCCATAGAGAAACGCCGATTTAACATCTAACTGATAAACTTTAAAACCTTTCCAAGATGCAAATGTTAGGAAGATTCTGATCGCTTCAAGTCTAGCTACTGGAGCATACACTTCAGTGAAATCTATACCCTCCTGCTGACTAAAGCCCTGGACTACGAGTCGAGCTTTGTTACGAATAATAACCCCTCGATCGTCTCTCTTTCACTTGAACACCTACTTAGTGTTTATCTTCCTGTGACCATCAGGCAAGTCTACCAATTTCTACACTCCTAACTTCTCAAACTGATTCAGCTCCTCTTGCATCGCGTTGACCCAAGAATCTTCAGTTAGAGCTTCCTTATATGTTCACGGTTCAATCTGCGAAATAAAACAACTAAGTGAAAACTCTGTTTGTAACGGAGCAACTGTAGAATAAAAACAAGTAAGGCCTTGGTCAATTTGTCATCTAGTTCGAACGCCTGATTGCAATTCTCCAATAATCAGCTCTTCTGGATGATACGAAAGAGTTCTCGGCATCACCTCGCCTGGAACATCTACCTCGCCTTCCAAATTTGTGACATTCTGATTTGCACCTTGTTCACTGACTGGAATTGTTTGACTTGATATCTGGATCTGCTCCCCCTCATAATCTGAATCACCATGATCGAATATTGGTCTATCATCAGATTCTAGATTATCGTTTACAGCCGTCTGATTTTCAGGAGCTTGTTCTTGTTCTGAAGATTGTTGAACATCATCATGTTCTCCAGCATTACTTGGACCGGCTTCATCATCATTTGAAGTTTTCCGTCGACTTCTAGTATACTCAGCTGGAAACCTTTCTTGTGATGACTCATACTCTCTTAGAATATCCAACTCATCAAAGAACTCTGGTTCTTCTTCCATGTCAAACAAATCCCACAGAGTATCATAGTTAAAACGCCATGAGTCGCCTGGGTTCTGCGGTGGCATTGTGTAACCTTGGCATTCAACATTGTGTACTTCAATAATCCGCTTCAAGCTTGGAACAAAGGCTCGTTTCAATGGACTTGCATAACCCACAAAAATTTCTTCAATGCTCTTTGCACCAAATTTACCAAAAGGTTCTAGAACTATGCAGGGAGACCCAAACGGTTCTAAATACTTCAGGTTAGGTTTGCGATTGTTGATCAGTTTGAAACATGTCTTGTTGAATTTCTTCACTGTTGGAACCCGGTTGAGTGTATAGCAAGCGGCTGACACTACTTCTGCCCAAAAATTAACTGGTAATTTCGAATCAGCAAGCATAGTCCTGGCCGTTTCAATTAGCATCCTGTCCTTTCTTTCAGCTACTCCATTTTGTTGTGGAGTATAAGGAGCACTAAATTCTTGCAATATACCTCTCTCATCACAATACTCTTCCATCTTGTTGTTCTTAAACTCAGAACCATTGTCACTTCTGATTCTTCTGATTCGAGTTTGGTACAAGTTTTCAATTTTTCTGAACAACACCATCAAACTTTCAAATGTCTCATCCTTTGTCTTCAGAAATGATACCCATGTAAATTTCGAGTAGTCATATGTTACTACTAGACAGTAGAGATCCCCAGTTATACATTCGACGTTTACTGGACTAAACAGATCCATATGGAGTCTCTCTAACGGTCTTGAGACTGAGTTAACCTTCTTTCCAGGGTGATATTTCTTCTTTTGCTTGCCTTTGATACAGTTAATGCACCCCCCCCCTCAAGATGAAAACCTTTCACATGAACACCAATTACTAAGTCGTTATGCACCAGGTGATTCATTTTTCGCAGATGAATGTGGCCCATCTTTTGATGCCACAATTGTGATTCTTTTTCCATTGCTCTTGACATAAAATAGTGAGCCTGACCCGTGGTAGTAGTTGCTACACTCATGTCCAACACATACAGATCATTCACTCTAGGTGCTCTCATGATAACCCACTCTTCGGGAACAACAAATCATGGTTTCAAGATCAAACATTCCTTATCTGTAAAGTGCATTGTATACATACGATCACAAATCTGAGAAATGCTCAGAAGATTGTTTTCAATCTCGGCGATGTAGTTTACTCTTTCAAATGTGACAATACCATTTGATAAAGTTCCTTCACCAACTATTCGACCACTTTTGATTACCTGCAAAACCTACATAACCTTCATTAAACCCTCGAACATCGTACAGTAGGGTCTTCTTCCCCGTCATGTGCCGAGAAGCTCCACTGTCCATAATACAACATGAAACGGATCTTGGAAGCTCCTACACATATCACAAATACTTAGTTAGATTTGGATGCCACCCAAGCCTCTTTTGACTCAGGTAGCTTGACTTTGATGTGAGTTTTAGCAGTGTAAAGTGGCGGAAAATTTTTGTCATTCATCTTTAAGCTCTCCTCAGATCCAATCTCAACCTCTTTGTATAAAAAGAAATCATTTTTAGAAGGTTGACCAGATGATTGGTCTTTCTTTGATACATCTTTCTTTTCAGAAGTAGTAGACATTTGTTTTTCAAGTTTCTCATAGTAATCCACAGGAACATTCATCTTTACCGGAGCAATAGAGGATGATTGTTTTTCCATCTCAGAAACCTTTGGTTTTGGAAAACTTGGTTTCTTTTCAACTGATTTTGGCTTCCATGCTTGTTGAGGTGAAGCAACCCGTTTGTAAAATTTATCAGTTTTAGTTACCACATTCTTTACGGGTTCAGTTTTGATCTTGATGTTTTCATTTTTCAAAACTTTCTTCTCAACAACCATTGGTGCTTTGCCTTTTGCATCAGCTTTCCTTTTCTGACTCTCAACAACTTCAGACTTAGGCTTTAAGTTGGTGCACTTTCATGCAATGTGTCCAACTTTGTTGCACTTAAAGCATGTACGGGTATCAACCACCCAACTTGTGCCTTCGGTCTGAGGCTGTGAGGCCTTTTCTTCAAAAAAACTCTTCACTTGATTTTGAAAAAATCTCAGATTCTTGCTCAGAATGAGAACTCGAGCTTTTTACAAACACCTTTTTCTCCACAAACTTCTTGTTTTGAAAGTTCCTTCGTTATTAAGTCTTACCACCCTTATATCCACCCGACCGTTTGTTTTGATTGTTGTTATGAAAACGCGGAGGTACAACATGTTTTTTATAGTAAGATTTATCTTTTTTCAAAATCCAACTGCCTCGTGGAACGTTTCAAACCTTCGATCTCAGACACATCGATTTTGACCAACTTAAACACATTTTTTAATTTGTCCACATTCTCCAATGGAAATTCAAGATCCGAATACAACTTATCCGATCCTGACATCTTGTACATCACAAGATTAGGTTCTTCACTTAAGTTGTTTTTGGATGTTGATTTCGGAATATATTTTTCCAAAAAGCATTCATCATCCTCAGTAGTGTCACTTTCAGACTTTAAAACATTTTCAACCATGCTTTTCACAACTTCAGATTGGACACTATCTTCATCGGAAGATGAAGTGAATGTGACATCAATTGTGTCTAGAAGCTTAACTTCACTTTCTTCTTCATCGGTTACCAACCCTGATTTTTTCTTTGAAAAATTGTTTAAAACCGGTGGTGGAACCTGATGAAACCCAACCCCTGTTCCATCGAAGTATACATCTTCGCCTGCTTTGTTCTTTCCAATTGGTTTAGGAACTATATGTTGAAGAACAAAGCTTGCGGAGTTGTAACTGTTCAATTTCAACTGGATGCGTTCATTTTCAATTTTAGCTTCTTGAAACTGAAGCTTCAACTTAGCAATTTCATCCAGTTGTTGATTGATTAGCTCTTCTTTTACCCTAAGAACACCTGACAATTGAACATTTTCTTTGTTTGTCTTACCATTTCTCTCATCATAATCTTTTACCGTTCGTTTTAGCTTCTCAAAATTTTCTGAAAGTTGACGATTTTCATGAATTAATTTTTCGTTTTCTTTCTTAATTCTTTCTACATCACTTTTATCTTTTTCGATTTTCTCAGTTAATTCTTTTAATCGTTCATTTGAAGCTTTTAACATTTTGTCACGGTTTAAGATCTGATTTTCAACGTCTCTGACTCTTCCTGTCAGTTCTTCGGTCTTTTTACCGCTGAGGTAAGCAAGTGTACTACAAACCTTGCAGTCTTTCATGCAATTTTTGCAATCGCTCTCAGTTTTAGCTTTCTTACCTGACTCATAGATTGCATCATTCTGACTGACCTTGCTTTTAGACTCAGTTCCAGAACCGGAAACTACCTCTAGCTCTTTTGCAGCAAGTACTTTGTTAGCCATCTTCTTCAAATTTTCAGCAGTAAACTCTTGTGACGTGTCAATAATCCCGTCATCAACTTTCTTTGGCTGCTGCTCTTTCTCTTTTTCTTTTTCTTTTTCTTTTTCTTTTTCTTCAGCTTCTCCTCCCCACCACATTTTCTGATTTGCTTCTTCTTGTTCAGCAATTTGCTGGATGAGAGCTTCAACACTAATAGAATCTGGATCAACAGCAATGTTTCCTTTGGGATCAAGGTAACATTCTCTATCAGCATCCCATCTCTTCGCCTTTTTAGCTTCTTTGTATGTATGATCGATTCTACTCTTCATGTTTTGGGCTTTCATCTTTCTGTTGACAAACTTCACTTCTTCTGTTCTGTTGTCTTTGAAAGGAACAATTTTTGTCACAAACGCATAGCCCACCGCATCCTCTTCTGGTAGCAGTTCACTCCAATCGAAACCTTTGTCATCATGAATAACAGCAAGTGCTCTTGATTTTTCTTTGGGGGTATCTTCAAGCTGCTTCTTTCTGGGAGGTTCAGATTTGTTCTGATGATAGATTGCTCTTTTGTAATAATCCTCTCTGAATGGATTTGCAGTATCATCAGCAGGTGCGTTTCGACATTCACGTTTAAAATGTCCCTTTTGTTTACATCTGAAGCACGTGACCTTTGATTTATCAAAACCAAGTTTTGTGGAAGGCCCGTCGATAGAATGTCTGCCTGTAATCTCCATGAACCTTTGTGCTCGTCTGACCGCACTAGCCATACACCACCTGATATCGATCAACTCCATCTCTTCTGGATCGATCTGGTCATAATCCTCCTTGGTGAGGTTAGTGTTTCCAATCTTGCCTGCAACAAGGCTCTCATAAGACTCTAACACAGACGCTAAAAACACCATTTGCTGCTTTGCGGATTCTTCACTGAAATTTTGTGCATTCTTGAGATCCACAGCAACGTTACATTGAAATAGATTATTTGGAACTGATTGACTTGAAGTAGTTGACGATGAACCACTATGAAAACCACTGCTTGAACTTTCTTGATTTGACGTGTTAGAACTTTCAGCTGAGAAAGCAGTCTTAGGAGACACATTCTTCGGGATCATACTTCCTCGGTAATACAGCTCAACATTCTGCTGATATGAGGAATGATTGACTTTGTTTGATTTCTTGATCTCCAGCTCATGACTCTCCAATCTTTCAATTAACAGATCAATCGTCAGATCCTCGGACTTTATTGTGTTCTTCAGCATCAAAGCAAAGTATTGCCAGTCTTTCTCATCCGGCAGCGAGTCAAACAGTTTGTCAACCAATTCTTCTTGAGTATAAAAGATTCCATGTCTTGCCAGCTCCATCTTCAGATGCCCAAATCTTTCAATCATCTTAGATACAGATTCGTTTTTCAAACATCCAAACAAATCAAATTCTTTTCTTAACAACTTCTATTTGTTTTTTACTATCTCGGCACTACCCACACATTTCACTCTCAATTTCTCCCATAGATCTTTTGCATTTGTGTACTCAATCAACGATATTATGTCGTCTCTCACAGACTGATGAAGCAATGCAATGCAATGCACTTTTATTCAGCATCAAAACTATCTACATCATCATTATCTGTTATATTTTCATAATCTGATCTTCCCATATTGAAACCATTCTTCAAGCTCTTCCAACTTGAATATGCAAATGCTTTTAGCCACTCTTCAAACCTTTTAGCCCATCTATTGTATTCTTTAATTGCCATCAGTTTGGGAGGTTTGTTGTATGTGCCATATGCACTCTCCACACTCAAAGCATCAGAAAGAGTTTTCTTCGCACTCGGAGCATTTTCATTTGTGTTGTTTGATGTATCATCTCCAGTGCTTCCCGTGAAAGCAAAGGCATCACTAAACGGATTCAGAAAATCATCCATCTTCACGTATCTGAAACAATCAACAAACACTTAGAAAAATTTTTGATTTTAACACAAACATTTTCAAACGAAATAGTTCAAACGAAATTAGAACTCAAGCGAAATTAACAGCCTTCAAACGAAAACAGATTTCAAGCGAAAATAGCTTTCACACGAAATAGGAACTCAAACGAAAATAGAATTTTCAAACGAAATAGTGATTTCGTTCGAATAGACCAAACGAAATATGATTTCGTGCGAAATTAGCTTGGATTTAAACGAAATTAGCCTCTTTGGAATGAAATAGTGATTTCGTATGAAATCACACAAACAAAATCTAATTTCGTGCAAAATTAATCAGCAATTTCAAACGAAATTAATCACAGAATGTAATTTCGTGCGAAATTAAGAGGCTATTCCATGCGAAATAATGATGACATCATCATTTCGGCCACCATTTTGTCAAATTGATCCAGATTTTGTTCGAATTTTGGTCCAATTCTTTCAAGGATTCATTAAAAAGATGTTTACGTGATATATGTGAAATTCAATCCATTTTGTCCGTTAAATCTCGTTTAATTTTGAAAAAAATGAGTAGAAGTGATGAAAACAAGCTGAATTGGTATAAACTCTTCTTCCTGAGCTCTGATACCACTTGTTGGATCGTCTTATGCCCTAACGAGTCAATCAGAAGAGTTTATGATCCATATCAAAGGCGGAATCAATGATATAGACGTGAAACAGCTTAATTCCTCTTAATTATCCTTTTATTAATGATTACAAAGCAATCCTGATCGTTTGACAAACTGGCAGCACCTCGGCTCTGAAATCAAGACCGTTACAAATGAATCAGCAGGATGGGTATATATAGGGATTGTAATTTCGTGCGAAATAGCACTTGCTATTCGTGCGAAATTACCTTGTGTTATTTCGTGTGAAATAGCATTTTGCTATTTTGTGCGAAATCACCCATTATCATCCAAAACATGTTTTCTAACCTGCTGAACCTTAGTTTATCCTATCTAGACACATGACTCGATACAAGACGTAGTTAACAGACATTTATGCACCAACAAGTAGTGCTTTTGTGTCTCCATCGTGAATCGACAACTAGAAAAATGCCTATGGTTTGGTTGCTTCCTATGTCGTGTCACATGTTAATGGCCTTGCAACCGATTAACAACTTGATGCATACAAGAATACTTGATTTATACAAGAATACTTGATTTATACAAGATACATACCATGTTTTTCATACAAAGTATACAAACGTTCAATACAAGAACTGCATGAATTCACACCAACATTATGTTGACGTTTTTCCAAAATTCACATGTATTTCAGGTAACTAAAGTGGATGTGCGCGCGGTATTACACATGCTCCTGGATGTTGTTTATGTTTAACCTTAAATAAAGTTGTAAACTTTCAGACAACGTGTTGTCTCGTGATGTAAACACTTGATCTATGTTTTCAGTAATGTAACGTTTGGCATTTGAAGTTACTTTTATGAGCATGTAGTATGTTTACCAATCGTATGCAATGAAAACCTTTCATGATCACACCTCGTGCTTCCGCCTTAGAAAGGGGTGTGACAATTAGTGATCAAGGGAAAACTGATGCTGACATGCCTGAAGATGTTATGCATGAAGCGCATGTTGAAAAGCCAATCCAAGAATCTCACCAGGATGAGAAGACTAAGGATACTCAAGCTTCTTCGTCTGGTGCGGCTAGTGGTAAGGTAAGTTATGCTGGTGGAGAGCGCAGGGAGCCTTTGCCTATCTAGCCGAATAAAACTCTTGGTGATTACTATTACTGGGCATATAACGATAGCCAAGCGGGGGAGGTACACACCTCTATTTGGAAGCTAAAACAATGGGATACTTTTGTTGACTTCCCCACTTGTCGTGAATAGTTCAAGGGAGCTTTCCCGCTAGCTGAGGTTAATCACCAAAAGAAGCGCTCACGTGATCAACTGTATCATTCCCACATTCTAGCGTAGCCCAACCAAATATCCACTAGCAATCATATTACAAGAGAATGGTGAATGATGTATCACAAGTGGGCTACATTTGAGGATACTAGGCGCTGCTTGGCAACAGATGTCAGGTTATTTGAAAAAGCTAAGGCTGAGTTAGCAGAAAATTAGGCGCAACTGGAGGCCAAGAAGAAGTCTGAAGAATGGGGCACCCTTAGCCTCAAGAAGAAGCTTAATGCTGCTGAAGATAAGCTGGTTGACGAGCGCAAACAATGGGTCGAAGCGTGCAAATGTGACAACGCCAATATGCACAAGTCTCATGAAGATATTGTGAAGTTAAAGGGGCAGCTTGAGTCTTCTTTGGAGGCAAACGCTAAGCTTCAGGCTCAAGTTGATGAAGCGTTGTCACACCGCAAATGAGCCAAAAAATGACAAGTTCGTCTTACTGCCACAGGTCTCAAACAAGATTATGAAATCCAATGACTAACTGCCCAATTATCTGAGCTGGAGGAACTCATGCAAGAGCTAGTTGCGAGAGATAGAGACCTATCGGGAAAGGATGTCGAGATGACCGAATTGAAGTGTCGGATGCGCGAATTTGAATAGAAGAGTGAATCGTTGGAGATATATCTCGTTGCCTAGAAGATGTGTGCCGAGACTACTGAAGAAGCGCGTAATGCTGCTTAATCTGTGCTGAACGTAGCACAAGACAATTATGCCGAGGCACAAACAATAGTGGAGCCTTTAATGAAAAACTTTGTATAGCCTTTGCAGCATGGAATCTTTCATGTAAGTTTTTTACCTTATCTATTTAAGTTTGCCATTATTGTCTTTACTGAACCTTAGGTGTTGTACTGGTGGCGAATGAGGTTTTGAACTCGGTCGAACAAGATGAGACCATCACCACACTTACTATGGCAGCATGTTCTCTTGGTCATCAATAAGGTTATACCAAGTGCATTTCACACGTGAACGATGCGCTCGAGATGCAATGGCATGACCGATACTCCACTTAACATGGAAAAATGTCGAAAGTGATTTTAACGTAATGCAAGAAGCTTATAGTAAATTTTCTTTACCCGTGATGGACCTGGTCTATGATGCTCTACAACATGACGACTATGTGGCATGCTTGAAGAGTATATTTGAATTGCAAGAAGCTCATGAAGTAGAAAACAAAGACGTTGAAGGCGAGGAAGACGACAATCTCGCGCCTTGAGTCGATATAGCTTGCACACTAGGAATGGGCTTTCATGCCTTTGTATTTTTTTTGTTTATTTGAGAAGACAAATATTACCTATGTGCTACCTCTATTGGGGCGCATGATTTAATGTTTACTTTAACTCGCTCGGCTTGTGTGACAAACGAAAAAATAAGCGGTAATTCCGTACAACTTAATCATTGTTTATGTATACAATTACATGCATTAGACTTAATTTTGATATAATTGAGTCTTATAAAGTCTAGCAATCCTATTATATACATTTACATTTCATATCACATCATCCTATTCCCCGCGCCGCGATGTGATTTAAACTATGTTAAAAAACGTTGGTATACAATGCGAACACACTATTCATGCCATGAGAGTTTCGGTACTCCCTGAAATGAAAAAAATAAGACAAGAAATCATATCCGACATGATATACTAAACCCTAAGTAGGGAAAATGAGAGTATATAATATAACTTTCCGGAAAAAAGCATAAACACTAAATCATCCGATCTGATCTACACAAGATACAATTGTTGTAAACCGGGCATAATTACATATCCAATGGAATATTGTGGGATCATTTGACATTGTTAAAAGTCACAAATGACAACCATGGTATCCAATATATCACAAGGAGATAAAAATACAAGTTACCATATAGTATTATACAAAGTGCTGGTAAGTGACCCAATAACAAAACTAGTGACATTTTCTTCATCTAACACTAGTTAGACTAGTCTAGTGAACTATTTAACCAAATTTAACACTTTAAACACTACTTAACACCCTAATTACCTTAATTGTATTAACAACCTAAATATCTAGACTATCCACATTTCCCCACATGTTCAAATGAATAAACAAATGACAAAGCCATGCCTTACCCCCCCCCCCCCCCCCCCCCCTTGGTTGACGGTCATGTGAGGGCGCACATGCCCCTACATTGTGGGATCTTGTAGGATATAATAAGGTATGGGTTGCCTTGACTACGGAAGTATGATTATTATAAGAACATGATCCTAAGACCTTATCCTTTCCATTACAATTTTCACCTAGTAAACACACACCAAAACCTCTCTTTCTTCTCTCTAAAACTCGAGGCACCTCCATATTCACCTTTTCATTCCATCTTCATACCAAGTATTCATGATGCAGGAGACCCGGATACTACATGACCTGGATTGACCCGGAACCGAGATCAAAGCTAGCTGGCGTATTTGGATTTTATTATTTAAAAAACCTTTGTTTTGAATTTTGTTTGGTTGTTTTTATCTTTTCAGTTGTTGCCTAGTTTGTAGGAGTTGAAGTATTCCATCGTTCTTGTTAGTTCCTGGAAAGGCAGTTGAGTATTTCTGAATAAAAATCGCAGCTTTAATCTTCCAAAATATTGTATCCAGCGATGAGCTAATGTGCATCGGAAGCGATTCATTTTCCAGGAAGGCGACCTAGTGTGGATACATTTGAGCAAGGATCATTTCCCGGGAGAGCGCTTTGGTAAACTAAAACCTCGTGCTGATGGCCCATTTAAAGTCCTCAAACGCATTAATGACAACGCTTATAAAATCGACTTACCAGGCGACTACAATGTTTCTGCTACTTTTAATGTTGCAGATCCTTCCCCATTCGTTCCTAAAGATGATGACCCGTTTGACTCGAGGACGAGTCCTTTCGAAGAAGTGGAGAATGATGCAGACGATGATACTACATGACCCGAATTGACCCGGAACCAGATCAAAGCTAGCTGACGTATTTGGATTTTATTATTTAAAAAACCTTTGTTTTGAATTTTTTTTGTTGTTTTTATCTTTTAAGTTGTTGCCTAGTTTGTAGAAGTTGTGAACTATTTGATCATTCTTGTTAGTTCCTGGAAAGGCAGTTGAGTATTTCTGAATAAAAATCGCAGCTTTGATCTTACAAAATATTGAATTCTAGATCCAACTTGATTGCTAAGAAAAACTGCATCAATTCAAGAGCCTTCAAGTTCATGACATGAAAATCTAATGAAGATGCAAGTGTGAAGATCATCTAGGAGCTTATCTTCGAGCATATCATCTTCATTTATTCTTCAACTAGAAATCTTCCCTAGATACTAGTGCTAGTAGTAAGTTCATCTTACACACTTCTAAGCTTCTCATTATTATAGATTACAATATTACAAGTTAATCATCTTGAAGCTCATCCTAAAAATACAAGAAACCCTAAAACAAACAATATAAAATAACTTATATACCTAGTCTTATGTTGTTGTGTGTTGTTTCTTGATATGATGAAGATGTGAAGAATATGATCTTGCAAAATGTGATTAAAAAGTATATGTTTATATCTAGCAAGATCCATAAACAAAAAGTATCATGACCTGAACATAGTCTTAAAATGATTTTTAAAAGATATAAAGTTGTGTAAGTTCTAAAAACTCATGTTCATAGTTTTTATGTTAAAAAAGTAAAGAAACTAGCTTTATATAAACTTGTTAAACATATAGATGAACATGAGAAAAGTATGATTATCTTGAAATAACTAGTGATTTACATGAAAAGTTCATGAACTTGTTGTTGGAAATATATCTATATATATATCTATATATATATATATATATATATATATATACATACATATTTAAGGTTTCTCTATGTATCATGGTTAGTTTTTAATAGACATTATTTTGTCTCAAGTGTTCATATTTAAGGTTTCTCTATGTATTGCAGTTGTACTATTGGAGTATTGGGGGGGGTTACTATTGTAATTACAAATCTATCCAGTATTTGATTTCATTAGTTTACATATTGACTTCTTTTTAATGATTTCAATTAGGATTCATATTATTTTTTTGAGGGTTTAGATGGCTTTTTAGGGTGGATGAACAGATGGCCTTGGTTTGCGTCTTACCTATATATAATTCTAAATGATTTCATATATGTTTCAATTTTTAAGTATGTTATAATAACTTTTGTCGATATATTATAATGCAGATACCAAACATTGGGCATGTTTCTATTGCTTCAGTCATGTATTATTGGGGCCGAAGGAATGTGGTGTAGCAACTTGGCATCCGTAACAGCTTCATTCAGCATACATCCGTACGGGTTCACCAACCGTCAGGTCTTAATATTCTTATCATAACTATTTCATTGGTTTCATATATCTCTAATTATCTCTCTCATATGTGCAAATATCATAACAAACTTACTAATTGCACCCTGAATGGAACAAACATGTGACTTAACGGTGGTTGATGATTACGTAAATATGTTTACATGGAATGCGCTTATAACCGCGTATGCTAGAATCGGAGATTGTGACGGTGCGCTTACTTCGTTTTCTAAAAATGAGTAAAATCGGTTTAGTTCATGATATAGTTACATGGAACGCAATGATTTCTGGATTTGTTCAAAGTGAAAATACAGCCGAAGCCGTTGAGTTATTTAGAGACATGCTGGTAGCCGGAGTCAAGCCCAACCCGATAACCATCACGGGCTTACTTCCTGCATTCAGGTCAACGGGCTCAGTTAAGAACGGTAAAGAAATTCACGGACTGGTCTATAGAACAAACATGTATGCGAATTTTTTTGTAGCTACTGCACTTATCGATATGTACTCTAAATGTGGGTACGCCAAACCCGCGAGAAACGTGTTCAACGTCACGGCATTCAAGAACATTGCTTCATGGAATGCGATGATCAGATGTGACGGAAAACATGGGATGGTTGATTCCGCTATCGAATTGTTGGATAAAATGGAAGACGAAAACGCGCAGCTGAATCAAGTGACACTAACATGTGTTCTTGCTTCTTGTAGCCATGGTGGGTTGGTCAACAAAGGTTTGACTTTATTCAAGTCAATGAGAGAAAGTCAACGGGTCGAGAAAAGACACGAGCATTACGCTTGTGTTATTAACATTCTTTGTCAGTCTGGGTAGATTGAAGAAGCGTATGGTTTGGTTCAAGAGTTGCGTACAGAAGTGACTGATTCGATGATCGGTGCGTTCTTGAACGGGTGTATGGTTTATAACAGACCATATTTGGCTAAAAAGGTGGGTGAAATTGTGATGAAAATGGAGGTGAAAGCACCAGGTGGGTTTGTTACTCTTTCTAATATTTATGCTGGTGAAGGAAAGTGGGCAAAAGTTGCAGAGTTAAGAGAAGTGATGAAGTTACAAGGGGTTCAAAAGCAACCTGGATTTAGTTCTGTGTACAACAATATATAGTTTTTCTTTTAATTTTGTTGTATTTTTTTTTTTTTTTTGAGTTTTAGATTATTGTTTTTGTTATTTTTAAAGTATTTTGATATGAGTTTTTGGTTAAATGGCTGGGTAATTGGTTTGGTTTGAGTTATACTTTTGACTAAGATGGGTGTAATTTTTAGATTAGTGAGTCTAATGGGTCAAAAGGGTTGAAAATTGGCGACAGTGTATTTACAAGCATAAATTTTTTTAATCATTTGATCTAAAAAGTTATGTTGCTATCTGGGTTTTTGTTTTTCTGGAGTTTGGCTTCCGGGTTTGTTTTTCTCATCCGAGTATATGCTGATGTCTGGGTTTTTGTTGCTGTCTGGGGTCCGAGTTATTGCTGATGTCCGGGTTTATTCTTCTGTCCGGCCCAAAAGTTTTTTTCATTTGTATGCCGATGTGTTTAGGCTGTGGTTTTCTGCTTTGAGCCGGGGTAGTTTTTTCTGCCTTCCAACTTGAACCGGGTCTGAGAAAAGCCCATCAGGTGGGGAGGTTATTTTGGCGCTGGTTATTTTGGTGGGGACGGGTGTTATTTTGCAGCCTAGGA
The DNA here is from genome assembly GCA_030545235.1 of Helianthus tuberosus. Lineage (NCBI taxonomy): Eukaryota > Viridiplantae > Streptophyta > Magnoliopsida > Asterales > Asteraceae > Helianthus > Helianthus tuberosus. The sequence continues at coordinate 18,832,514 of CM060420.1, read as the reverse complement.
TCAGACATCGGGCCGTGTTTATTGGTGTTTGGATATGGACTGCAGGCTCAAGTTGGATTGGTACTTTGGCTGCGCTGCTGGACCTGTTCTCTTCAGCAAAAATGGGCTGGACATTTAGCTTGATTGTATGCCCATGCTTATGGGTTTTATTTATTTCTAGATGTAATGCTGATTTTTTTCAAGGCCCAGCAATGGGTTATGTTTTGTGCAGATTGAAGGCCCTGTTCTTTTGGGCTTTATTGTTGTTTATTGTCGCTAGTCGCTTGTACTTGTAAACGGGTTTTGTTATATTAGAATTGATCACACAAGATAAAAGTTTGCCGGGAAAAAGCTCATTCAAAAAAAAAAAAAAAAAACCAAGATAGGGTTTTTTTTTAAAGTTTGATGTCTTTATTCATTATATTATTATTCTTTAGTCAATGTTATATATATATATATATATATATATATATACATATATAAAAGTTGATGTAAGATTGATCACATAAGACTCGTAATACTGACACAAAGATAAAAGGTAAGTTTATTTCATTTGTGGTTCTGTTTTGCCATATTATTATATATCTATATCTATATATATATATGATTTCCTTTTATTGTTTTAAGGCTTACGCTATCATCCCTTGTACTGTCGTCACCGCTGCAACGCGCGGGTTTCCCACTAGTATATATATATATATATATATATATATATATATATATATATAGATATATATATTAGGTAAGGTTCATGCGGAAACCACCTTTATTGCGATAACCGCGAGAACCAATGCGAACAGAGGGCATTAGTGTAAATACATAACAAAAATTAAATTACATGTCCATCCTCCTCCTACTGGACTTCAAAGAACAATTAAATCATATTTTTTCATTCAGTTAATGTCCGATACTCCAACATCTCCAAAATTCATCATCTCAGTTCACGTCTACACACCAAAATCTTCAAAATTCGTCATCTCAAACTTACCATTCATGGTGTATTCGTTGTATAATCGAAATTAGGGCAATAAGAACAGAATCGTTGATCATATATTCATCATCTGCTCGAAATTAGGACAATAAGAACATAATCATCGAAGACTGTGACACAATTAGGGAGAATCTAAAGAAACAGACGTCCAATGGACTCGCCGTAATCTAGTTATTGTCGGATTATTCAGTGTCGCTACACCATTTCGTGAATTTGTAAGTTTATACTCTTTGTTTTGCACTTTTATATGATAACATGACGCTTAATCGTCGATTCAGAATTTTATATGTTAATATGACGCTTAAATCGTTGTTTCATATCTGCACTAGTGAAAATTGTTCGATATATATTATTTTTGAGAGATTAGAGGTGACTGTTGTGATAGAACTATATGTAATGTGGTATTTATGTGTTTTTTTTTTTTTTTGTATGTATTTTTGTTACTAGTTAATGTTAGATATGATTGGTGGTAATACGAATTTTATTTGGTAAGGGTTAGGGTTTTTTTATTGAAGCAAACCTGTTGATAAGGCCAGTCGTGTTAATGCACATGTGCATAGTTATGCACATCTGTATATTTTGCCAGATTAGATTAATAAGGTCAATCATGTTGATGCAAATGTGTATAATTATGCACATGTGCATAATTTTCCAGAATAGGTTAATAAGGTCATTCATGTTAATGCACATGTGCATAATTATGCTATGCACATGTACACAGTCTACTACTAGAATTTGTCAACAAGGTTATTTTTTCGTTGTACATGTGCATAGTTAGTTATACACATGTGTAGAATTTTCCATAATAGTTACATTAGTGATTAATGTTAATTATGATTGGTGGTAATATGAAATTTGATTTGGTAAGGGTTAGGGTTTTTTTATTGAAACAAACATGTTGATAAGGTAAGTCATGTTAATGCACATGTGCATAGTTATGCACATATGCATATTTTGCCAGATTATTTCAATATGGTAAGTCATATGGATGCAAATTTGCATAGTTAGGCACATGTGCATAATTTGCCAGAATATGGTAATAAGGTCATTCATGTGTACGTGTGCGTAGTTATTCACATGCACATAGTTTGCCAGAATATGTTAACAATGTAATTTATGTTGATGCACGTGTGCATAGTGATGCACATGTGCATTTTGTATATAGTAATGATAAAGTTAATGTTACTGCACATATTCATTGAGATTGTATGTTTGTTAATCCTTTGTTTTTTTTTGTTTTGTTTTTTTTTTATTATTGTAGATTAGTAACGGAAAAAATCAAATAAGGTAACTTTCGTTTTGAAATCAAGGGATAAAGGGTCAAAAAATGTCTCATGCAATGGAAATGATTACGCAACTGTTAAACAAAGAGGTAAAAAAAGGTTGATTAATATTTGATGGTGCAGTTGGGAGTTTATGCACATATGCATCCCTTTATTACTTTCATGTTAAATGATATCATTTATGCAAACATATTACTTATATCACATGCAGGTGCACAAAAAGAAAAAAAAGTATAAAGAGGAGGACAAGTGAGCGAAACCACGATGAAACATTGAACAAGTAAGCGAAATCCCTTTATTACTTCACAGACTGCGAGGTGTTCGCTATGCGACATATGGAGATGTTTAAAGGGAGTGGTGAGAAGTTTGATTGCAGATTCAACAAAGATAAAGATATTCAAGACATGCAACTTAAGAACATGAGGGTGAAGAAAGTAACAAAATGGTCGTTACCAGGCGAATAATCATGTTAGTTAATATTTGATGTATTATGTTGTTTGGTAGATGAAATGTTGGTACTACACATATGAATAGTTTGAAATAGCATACATATTGGTATTGTATAATGTATTACAGTTGGTTATATTTGTTAATTTAGGATGTAATATGTTGTTTGCTATAGTATATGTTGGTGTTGCATATGTGTAATAATGATTGTTGATCGGATTATGTGATTCTTATGATGAGGGTGTTATATTTACTTGTTGTAACACAAAAGTTGTGTGATAATGTGTTAATGTTGGTAATGCACATGTGCATTAATAAAAAAAACAATAAACATGTCGGTAATGCGTGTGTATATTTTGAAATGTTGTATATTTGTGTATATCATATTACGTATGTGGTACCCTATTACGTTTGGGGTACCACGTTACATATGTTGATGTATATGTAAAGGAAGACGAATCACATGTAATTAATAATTTTACATGTATGCACATGTGCATTGTTCGAAACAGTAACCAAGTGGAGTGAAATAGTAAAGATTTACTTAAAACATAATGACATTAAAAACAATGCATCGATAAGTTTAGATGATATGGTTTCAATGTTGAAAATGCACGCATTGGGTAATGCACATGTGCATGATGTTAATTGGTAATTTATAAGTAGATAAAATGAATACAACAGTGAATACTACACCGCTAAGTAGATAAAAAATAACTCTAAACAAGGAATGTAAACAAAAAACAAGTGATAATCAATTTATAAGTAGTTCAACTATTTTTTGGTTGTCCTTATTTTGAACATAATATATACCATTCTTTTGAAGATAATATGTACGGATGTGTACAATGCTCAATGTAGGATTGTTCCAATATAAACAAAAAATAAAATGAATAAAAAGAGGATATAAATATCATAATTAATAAAACAAATGGAATGTGTACGCACAATGTTTAAACGGTCAACGATGTATACATGGTCAACAGTTTATCGGTCAACCAACTATACATGGTCAACAGTTTATCGATGATGATTATAGTGGGTCAACAGTTTATCAGTGACGATTATAGTGGGTCAATAGTTTATCAGTGACGATTATAGTGGGTCAATAGTTTATCAGTGATAATTATAGGGTGTTAGCGATACGATGCACATATGCATGGGAAATGTATTGATGGTTAACATATGATTATATGGAGATGATTAAAGGGTGTAGGAAATGTGATGCTCATGTGCACAGTTTATCAGTGACGATTATAGTGGGTCAATAGTTTATCACACCCCAACCACGAAAATCAACAAATCATGGCGGAAACGTCGGGGAGTGTTGTAACAGAATCATTGTTTCATAACACATGGATTGAGGTTTTGTTTTATTGAATTAAATGTATTACATTACATTGAAATTAGAAACTAAACATGAACAAATAGACTTTCATTGTTATTAAGTCACTAAGGCCTCGTCCGTTCCTATGTGATCATGCATCAATATCATCATCAAATATCACCAACTATGGTACCTGAAACACATGTGAAAATACGTCAGCATAAAATGCCGGCGAGTACATAGGATTTTATGAGAGTGTCAGATTCATGGCTCGTTTATGTTTTGAAAATATAACTTAAACACCTTTGTAAATTGATAATTAGAAAACCAAGTTTTGTAAAATGTTTGTAATGTAAATTGAAATAACTAAGTCAAAACAGATTTGTTATAATTTATAAAACCTCGATACAATGAATCTTAACTCCAAAACATTTGTTTATATAAACCCAAATTGTAAATCGTTTTTGAAATAAAATTCGAATGGTATATATATATTGATAGAAAAACCTTGTAATATAACTTTTTTTGATAACATTTGCCCAAGTGATCTAGATAACGCGACGATATATAATGTATTAAAAGCACTTATATATAGGAAGTACCAGCGGCGTATCCATCATGCTTTAAACACATTACACCCGCCCCGTTACCTAATCACTTCCCTAACCCAACGGTTCAAACAGTATCAAATGGTTCACATAAATCAAACAGTTACAAACGGTTCACATAATTCAAACGGTTACAAACGGTTCACACAATTCAAACGGTTCACATAATTCAAACGGTTACAAACGGTTCACACAAGTGTAAAACAATGTGTCCATATGCTGGTTGAACATATGCAACAAAATGTAATATGAAAATCAATGTGCTAGCACTCTAAGAGAACATACATAGCAAAACATAATGAAATCATGTACTATATACGTACTAATGAACATAGCAAGTATCTAATATAAAAGCATGAAAACATGAAAGTAACAAGTAGGCACATGTGTATCACCCCAAAACAGTTGAAAACAGTAAAAGAGGGGACTATGTACTCACTTGAGGATGCTTAGAAGTCTCGAATAACAACCAAGCAAGCTAGAGGGATCACGGAAATCAAACGGCAACTAATATAGGTAACTATGTTAATAAACCGGACCTAAATCAGATGATTGGATAAAATGAGGTTTCATAAACCAAATGAGTGTAGAGACTCATGTAATATGGTTTAACAAAGCCTACATTCTAAAACGAAACCTAACCTAAGTGCTTACGACCCATTACGACTCGTTAAGGTAGCTTACGCCACTTTAACGAGTCGTTCGCCTAAAACGCGTTCGGGCCTCCTAACTAGTCCTATGACAAGTATTATATGCCTTAACATGTCTAATAATGTTGCCTAATCAGTTTAGATGCCAAAATTTATGTTTCATATGCTTAAATGAATTTATGCGTAAAACGGGCATTTTGGTCATTTTCCTAAGGCATATAAATTACCCATCATACAACTAACTAAACGAAGTGACCATAAGGTATAACCTCGGAAGGTTATTCCCTATACAAAAATGGTCACAATAAATGCTTGGTCGAATCCTAATGATCGACCAAATGGGTCGGGTTCGAAAGTCTAAGCGGTTGTTTAGACCGCTTATCTTACGACCCTATATAAGCACTAAACCTAAAGCGACGAGCTAAACATGTTAAAACATGTTTAACAAAGTTAGAAAATAAGTTTGATATCAAGACAAAGGGTCTTGATACCCAAGAATAGTTTGGTTGCAAAATACGCAAGAATACGCATTTTGACCGAAACTATGACTCGTCACTACACCTAATCAACGTGGTAATCACTAGGTATAGTCACAAGAGACTATAACCATCGTGATTACGCTCACGTTACGAAGTTCAAACGAACTTCGTGTTGACCATAGACTGGTCAAAGAAGAAAGTCAAACACTGTTTGACTTTTACGCTTAAAACGCATAAAAACACGAAAGAAACTTGCAAAGGGTCCAAGCTAGGAAGATCTTGATCTAAATACTCATGTATGAAGCATAAAGCTTCAACTTAGAGCATAAAATTAGATCAAGGTGTGAGGAAAATGGAATGAGAGCTTGGGTATTTATAGATATCGGAGAACCGTTAGGATCGTTTCTCGCAAATCGTGCTTTGATCTTGACCTTACAAGTGGGCACATGGTTTTCAAAACTATGGGAATACTTAAAACCATCAAATTTCAGCCCATAGAGTGCAAAACCTTGGGTTAAATCCATCAAAACCTCAAAAATGGACCAAGTTCAATGAATCTGCCAGAAATTTCAAAAATGGTCCCTGCACTTGTAAAACTTGATTTTTTTGGCACTTTTAAGCCCCGTTAACCCCATTTGAAGGCTCTAAAATAAATTTAAAGTATAGGGAACTTGAAATGTGCTCAAAAATATCTCGGATGTCGGTTCGTTTGGTCGTACGGTTGGGTTGTTCGGTTAATTACGACGGAAATCGTAACGAACGCAAAAATGATCCTAATTACGCGACGAATGGAATTTTATCAAGACAATCACTAAAATAAAATATTTTAATGATTACATAAATTTTTGGATGTCCGGATATATTCAGAACGTCGGATATGCTCGAAAATGCAAGCTTATGCACTTTTTGACGCTTTTAGTCCCTATTGATCAATAAAGTTTATTTTTGCGCACCAAAACACCTAAAAGCCTATTTCTAAGCTATGTAAAGTATATTTAGGGCATGTTTAACTTATGATCAAGTTCCGGAATGTTCGTTACTATACAAATCGGTATAGTTTCGCAGTTTGACGCAAATAGTCCCTACGATCGAACAAACTTGATTTCGACACACCAAACCATCCAAAACTTATTTTTAAGTTATGTAAAGGTTGTTTAAGGTATGTTAAGCTTATATCATGGTTCCAGAGTATTTGTTGCATTAAACTGGTTATATTTACGCATCAGATCGCGTATAACCTTCTAGAAAGCGATTTAAAGCTCGAAATCGAACATGAATAGATATGTGCAAACGATACACATATTTATACAAATACCAAGTATGAAATACAATATTTCATTGATTTGGTATTTGTTTGATGGTCGCGGAGGCACAGGTGTCACAATCTCCCCTACTTTAGGAAATTTCGTCCCGAATTTTATTCGTAGGAGCATATCTATGACTTTGTGTTAAATAACCATCAAAGATAAGGCATAATCCTGTCATTTCATTCAATGGACATTCTTCAGAAGCGAAAATGAACAGACGGAGTCATTTCCCTCAACGGGCATTCTTCAGAAATGGAAATGAAGGAATAACCAAAAGGATATTTATTTCCCTCAACGGACATTCATCAGAAATGGAAATGAAGGGATAATCCAAAGGATATTCATTTCCCTCAACGGACATTCTTCGGAAACGAAAATGAACGAACAGAGTCAATTTCAACAGGTGCTTCATCAGAATTGGAAATGAAGGAATAATCAAAAGGATACTCATTTCCTCAACGGGCATTCTTCAGAAACGAAAATGAACGGACGGAGTCATTTTCGACGGGTGCTTCATCAGAAATGGAAATGAATAGAATTAACTCAAAAGGATATTCATTTCCCTCAACGGACATTCTTCAGAAACGAAAATGAACAGACGGAGTCATTTTCGACAGGTGCTTCATCAGATATGGAAATGAATAAAATTAAATCAAAAGGATATTCATTTCTCTCAACAGACATTCTTCAGAAACGAAAATGAATAGACGGAGTCATTTTCGACGGGTGCTTCATCAGAAATGGAAATGAATAGAATTAACTCAAAAGGATATTCATTTCCCTCAACGGACATTCTTCAAAAATGAAAATGAACAGACGGAGTCATTTTCGACGGGTGCTTCATCAGATATGGAAATGAATAAAATTAACTCAAAAGGATATTCATATCCCTCAACGGACATTCTTCAGAAAGGAAAATGAACAGACGGAGTCATTTTCGACGGGTGCTTCATCAGAAATGGAAATGAATAGAATTAACTCTAGACACATGACAAAACTTGTTGTGGTTCCTGTGCACTAAATTCCATAATTATGTATGCATCCATAATTACGAAATTTCTTGCACAGTTCGCACAGTTTGTTTTATAATGTGAAAGGGATAGAATTTGAACAAGCTTGAGACAACTTTGATTGGGTCAACACATAACACATAAGCATATAATTATTTTCTTGATTATTAATTTGTTATTATCTTGTTATTAATTGATATTAACTTGACGTCGATTTGAACATGGGTATTCAAGGTACACCAGAAACCCAGTCGATGGACTTCAACGTCCTTAAGAATCTATCTGAAAAGATAGGATGATCCTCTAAAAATTCATTTTTTTATTACAAGGAATCATAACATTCGAATTAAGGTACACAACAATTAAGGACTTACGAAAATACCCTTAGGTGCCCTATTAAGGATTTATAGTGGTACTGTAACACCTCGAAAATTCACGTCCTATAATGTGTTGACACGTGTCATAAAGTTTAAACGTGTGAAAGAAATATTATGGAAGGACTAAAGTTGACAAACATGGAAAGTATGTAAATATACGTATTCTAAGTGTCAACTATGAATAAATATAATGTATATTAACCCTACACGATACTCATACCTTCAAACGAATAAATCATGGATCATACGGAGCTAAAAGTGAGAGATTTCAAACTACAGGGACCAAATGTGTCAACATGTTTAAATTATACCTCTGAGTGACCTTTTGACAAACCCGAAGCTTTGTAAATATTAATTATGCTCATGAGAATGCACCATAAAAATTTCATAAAGTTTCGTTAACGTATGAGAAAGTTATGATCAAATTCGTGTGCGAAGTGTTAAAGCGTAAACGTTGAAAGTTAGGACTTTTCGGGTGACAATAAGGTTACCCGGGGACTTGGCAAAGTGGGTATATGTTTTAAAGCCTTACTAGATCAATTATAAGGGTTTACCATGCAAGAAACAAGTGCCTATTCGAGTTTTGAAGAGCCAAGGACTGAATCGCAAAATGAAAACAAAGTTGCTGATCTGCAGGTGCTCGCGCCACGCGAGGGTCCCTCGCGCTACGCGAGGGATGCCCAGAACCGTGAAACATGGACTGTTGTCTGCCAATGCGTATGTGCGCGTCTTTAACCGAATTTCCACACTCCTCTTGGCCCCTAGGCACCCCCTAAACCTCTAGGACACATGTTGGATGGTTGTGGTGACCTGGTAGACTTGTTTGTCAATGATTTGTGGTGATTGAAACCACTATAAATAGGCCTTCAATGTCACAAACATTCTCACACCTTCATCTGCATAATTTGATCATTCCTGGAGCTCTCAAGCAGGTCCAACTGATCTTAAGTCGTGCATAGGACCCTTGTAAGTGTTCTAATCCTTCCTTGTTTGAGTTTAGCTTAGTTAATTAGCTAAAAGTCAAACCGTCGTAATTACGGTTTGACTTCGAGATTAGTCAATAATGGCTCAGTCATATCTCGAATCAAAAGTGGTTATAAGTTGGTAATTATGTGGGTAATAAAACCTCAAAAGGGTTTCCCCTGATCACCACTCTAACCAGGTCAAAAGTCGGGTCAAACATATAATTAAAAAGTCAACAGGATGCTTAAAATGTCATTTATGCATAATTAGCTATCTAGAACATATATAACCTGTTTGATCATTGTTATAACTTAGTAATTAGTGTAAGAACATGTCCAAACATGTTCAACCCGACTATTTCCTGTTTAGACCCGGTTCGGAACCGAAAGTCACATAGTTTGACTTTCACTTTGACTTTCAGTTCTGACCCGTTTAGGCATATTTTAGAAATGCCTCAGAGCTTTAATTGGACTAGGTTACTTGTTAGAACAACCCTCTGTGATTATACACCTTGGTTCACTAGTTATCCAATTAATATGCATATTTCCGTTAATTGCTCATATGTTGACCATTATGCCCTTATTACCTTAAAACGTGATTTATGAAAATGTAAAAGTGTAGAAACCTTAGTTACTGATATATAGACTTGTATGCAAAGTTTGACATCAGTTTGACTTGTAGATTAAGAGTTATGCTCATTATCGCAAAATTAATGCTTTATGTTAATAAAATGGCGTAATTAGCGTATAGCCTAGTTAAACATACTTTTTGGTATCAAATCTTTTACCCACTGATGTAATATAATATTTTGGTATTTTTAAAGATTTTTAATTAATTTTAGGCTGAGCATAACTCGTAGTCGTAGGCTTAATCCGGTAATTGTCGGTTTTGCCCTTACGGGCCATAAAATGAGTTTTACATATCTAAACGACCCCAAACCTTTTGCCACTGATTAGTTATGATAAATAAATTATTTTAAGCCTTCTGGAAATATAAAAATATCAGATTTAAGTATTGAACCCGGTAATGGCCTTTAATCGCCTTATTTAGCGTTTTTAACGCATAGTATGTTTTAAAATCATATTGGACATACCCGGGTTGATACCTACTGATATTTTAGGAAAATTAGGATATTTTAACAGTAAGCAAAGGTTGATAAACTCATACCTCAGTTTTGAGCTTTTCGGCTTATGTGAAATTACCAAAATACCCCTACGGGGCATAGTTTGGATAAAAATGATAAATTTCACTTATATGCTTTAGCCTACTGATATGACATATCAAATTGAGTATGTTTGCTGTTTACATCAGACCTGTACTCAATTAAACTTCTAAACCCTTTTACAACCTTTAAAATGACCAAACTACCCCTACGGGGCATAGTTTGTGTTTAATTTCATTTCGGGCATAATGAAAGAAATCCTACTGATGTCACAACATATTTGAAGCATATTAACTTAGGAAACCTGTATATGGCTCTTAAGGATACCCGTTACGCTTATTTCGCGTTCGGTTCGGTTTATGTAACAAGTTTACATAAATTAGCCGAAACGGGTCAAACCTTATCGGTTTAATCTCAAAATCCAGAATGTGCATGAAGGACCCATATTAAACAAGTCTCTGAACTTGTCGGGTCTAAATCACATTCTATCCAGTCTTCGCTTAATCGTGCGTACGAACCGTATCTTTGAAACTAGCCGGTCTAAGCTTAAGCTTAATAAAAGACCCGTTAGTATTCTAATAGGTTATATTAAACCTTCGTTCCAGATTAGGAGAACCAGTAAAAGCTACGTGCATTTTGCTTATTGTGATTTATACTTTGCATCAGGTAAATACTTTTAACTTATTTTCCCTATACGGGCTTGGGTTACGGTATATAGCATACCGCTTGATCGGGCATCAAATCTCCACATTAAGTGGGTAGTTGAATAATTTGATCGGCTCGTTTAAACAGTCTTGTTTACTTTACAGCCTTTGGGGGGTTAATGACCATGTCCCGGATATCCTTGGCATCATCTTACGAGATGGCCACGACCTGAGCACGGGGTGTAGGCGTACACCGTCCGTGTATAACTCTATGATGTGGTGTATCTATTGATCTTTAACCCGGACTAGATCCGGGCTACTGAACGCACAAGTAACATGTAATTCGTTCACAAGATTATAATATTAAATAATTCTCCCAAGTTAAATAAAAATGTTTATGCCATGTGCATCCAAACCAATTTTCAATCATTTTCCAAAATGAGTCAGTTGAATGTATTTACCAGTGTAAACTGACGTATTTTCCCAAAAAGACTGAATGCAGGTACTAAACGAAATTGGCTGGATTGTCTCCTAAGCATCAATAAAAAGTCTCGCAAGCTTAGGATGCCAGAAGTCTGTTGAACCAATAATATTATTTTGTTTCGATCCATTCTGTGGATAACTTCCGGATATTGTTACATTGATAAACAATATTAAATTCGGTTGTATCATATTTTAAATTTTGCTTCCGCTGTGCATATTAATATTGTGTTGTTTGACTATTACGTTGCAAACCACGTCACGATACTCCCCCACCGGGCCCACCGGTGACACGTGGAAATCGGGGTGTGACAGGTTGGTATCAGAGCCAACACTGAGTGAATTAAACACTAGCCTTTTGTGTTTAATCTCAGTTACACAATTGCACATATCTAAACCTTCGAGTCTAGACTTATAACATAGGACAAGTTCCACCTTATTCGGGTTTTTGTTTTGTCATTTGAATTTTATATTTTGTTATTGTTATCTCATGCTTTATTGACAGGAATATCAAAATGCCTCCAAGATTTTTCCGGAGACGAGGACGAGGCAAGGGGCCAGTCACCGCCCCCAATGATCATGAAGCTGGACCGTCCAATGTACGAGCTCCATCTGCTACGGGGAGCGAAGATCCACGTCGGAACAGGAGAAACCTGTTCGAGCCGGCGAAACGATCAGTTTCGCACAGCTCTACACCTCCAGTCCACAATTCATACGGACCACATTCGGAAGACGAGCCCAACAACCCTCTGCCTTCCTACATACCGCTGCATAGATCTTTGTCCCATCATTCCTATGGAGACCCTACACCTGTTTTCCGGGGACAGTTTAACCCGGTAGGATTCATACCAGAACCCGTGGGTTTTAACCCACTGGGTCCAGATGATCATTTCTCAGGAGATCACGCAGATGACATGGACGAGGATACGGACCCCGTCATGCCGGCGAGTGGTACTCCGAACCACCCCATCGAGATCTCCGACGGATCGTCTTTTCACGGATCACCCTATGGTGGTCCAGACAGTTTCCAAGCCCTGTTTAATCAGCACGAGTGGTACTATACACCTTCTCACCACTCGTCGTCACATGGGCAGCAACAGCAGCAGCAGCAGCCACAGCCACAGCCGCATCATCAAGATTCATCTGAGGATCACCGATTTGTGGCAGTTACGCCACCACCTCCACCGCCACCAGTTCAGCCGGCACCTCCTCAACCGCCAAGGCGTAGGAGAACCGGTGCCCGCATGTCGGTACGACCAGGGGACTTCCATCTCAGTTCCCCACGACAATCAAGTGCTAGTCACTACCCGAATCATCAGGAGGACCCACAAATGGGTGGGCCTTCCAACCCAGCGATGCCGCAGCCGCCGCCAATGGGTTTTGACAACCCAATCCCAGCTTATACAGGTTCCATGGCTTACAACCCGTTCGAGCCGCCAGTCCACCACAACTATGGGTATGCAGAGGCTGACCCTTACTTGATGGCAGCCAACTACAATGCCCTGCAACCCGAAGGACCATACGGAGCTCCATGGGGAGTTGGGTACCCAACACATGGGTACCAAATACCACCTAGGCCTATCATAAGGACTCAATCGCAGCCGCCTAGGTTCTCCCCACCTGAGCATGAGGAACTCCTTCAGAGGCTGGATCAGGTGGAACGGGAAGTGCACAGGGACCGTAGGGAGAGGCAGACATTCTTCCAGGGATTAGTAGGATTGATCAAGGGGAAGAACAAGAAGGATCATTGAATCCTTCCATTTTCTGTAAGCCCCTGCATGGGTGTATTTGGTTGTTAAACCCCTATGTGGGTATGTGTGTTGTATGTTTGTTTTGAGCCCCTGCGTGGGCCTATCTTTCCATAAGCCCCTGCGTGGGTATGATGTTTAATTGTTAAGGTCCCTGCGAGGACTAGTTTGTTTGTTTGTTTAAAGCCCCTGCGTGGGCAAGTACTTGTTTAAAACCCCTGCGTGGGTAATGGTTTGTTTGAAAAGACCCGTTTAGGGCAACTTGTAACCTATGTATAATTAATGGAATGTTGTTTTTATAAATTTCATGTTTGCCATTTTGTGCATAAATAATATATAAATGAAATAAATAAATTAAAATCATTCCTTTTGAAATAATCTGCCTAAGTAATTATTTAATTAAGAATCTTAAAGTGTGAAACCTAACCTAGTGTCAAATATAAGACCGGGCCAAAATGGTAAGACCTGTTTAAAAGATTCAAATCCCTGTTAACATCTTAAAACATGTTAACACTCCTGGCAGAAGTGATTCGTTAAAAATCACATGTCATTCTTATATGTATAAGGATTCTTTAGAAGATTCCAAACCCAGTTATATGATCTCTGAATCATGGGTTAAGATCATCAATTAAGATGGTCATATTTTACCATACGTGGTAATATGATGCCTACGGGCCCAGCTCACTCCCATATGAGCCAAAGGACAGTGGTAACTAAGACTCCCTGTCTGATAAGGGTAATGAACTAGGTTCAAACCTTAAAAGTCTTGATTCTCTGAAATCATAGCTTATAATTTAAATTGTCCATATAACTAAGCCTTATGTGCTAATATATATTGTTATTGTTTATGTTTAGGATAAATTTTAATTGAAATCCTAAATTAATACGATTAATAAGTTAACCAAATATGGTCTCTGTTTACCATGGTTAACGAGTTACCCTAAGGGGTAATTCCATAATAAACTCCCAAGTAAAATATTGTTCTTGTTTTCTGCAACAGTTCAATTCAAATGGCTGAATCAAATGAAATCAATAGCCATCCAGCGGAGCCAAATGAGAACGCCCAGATCACGTTAACGGGTGCCAAATTAAAAGCGATCATAGACGGCGCTATTACACAGGCTTTGGATAGACAGTATGAGGAATACAGTGGTACTCGAAGTAGGACCCACTCTGCATCACATTCAAAGCCCGGGACACATTCTGAGGCTCATAGCAAGCCTCCTCCCAAAAAGAATGGACCCAAGAAAGATGGTGATGACCGTCAGTCCACCAACCATCAAAGTGTCCCATCTCGGCAATTAGTACTGCATCAAGAACCCCGTAACAAGGGTTGCTCCTATAAGTACTTCGTGTCTTGTAAGCCCAGGGATTTTACTGGGGAAAAAGGAGCCGTCGACTGTATGACTTGGCTGGACGAGATGGACACGGTGGTAGATATCAGCGGGTGCGCTGAAAGGGATATAGTTAAGTTTGTGTCACAGTCCTTCAAGGGTGAAGCGTTAGCATGGTGGAGATCTCTGATGGAGGCCTCCGGAATGATCCTGTTGTATAATATGTCGTGGGATCAATTCATTGCCCTAATCAAGGAAAATTTCTGCCCTCAACATGAGGTGGAGAAGATAGAATCTGACTTTCTATCGTTGGTGATGAAGAACCTCGACTGTCAAGCTTACCTGACAAGCTTCAATACGTTGTCCCGGTTGGTTCCCTACCTGGTAACCCCGGAGCCAAAAAGAATCGCTCGCTTTATTGGTGGTTTAGAACCCGAGATCAAGGCAAGCGTAAAAGCTTCCCGGCCATCTACCTTCAGGTCTTTAACTGACATTTCCTTATCCCTCACTCTGGATGCGGTCAGGCAGAGATCGCTGAGGAATAAGGAGGCCGAGAAGAGGAAGCGTGAAGATGATGGTTCACGAAGGTCGAACAAGAAACACCGTGGGAACGGTGATAACAAGAAGGGATCTGAGTCGAGGAAGGATGGGCATAAGTCTGATGAGAAGCCCAAGTGTAAAATTTTCAAGAAGCAGCACTATGGAAAGTGCAGACTAGAGTCGAACTCTCAGACTCAGTCAAAACCCTGTGCTTGTGGAATTTGCAAGTCCACGGATCACAAAACCCTGGATTGCAAAAAGATAAAAGATGCAACGTGCTACCGTTGCAATGAAAAGGGGCACATCAAGACCAACTGCCCGAAATACAACAAGAAGCCTGAGGAGGCTAAGAAGACTAATGCCAGAGTCTTCAGAATGGACGCGAAAGAAGCTGTGCAAGACGATAATGTCATAATAGGTACATTCCTTGTAAATGATGTCTTTGCAAGAGTACTTTTTGATTCAGGCACAGATAAGTCTTTCGTAGATCATAAGTTTTGTAAATTGTTGAATTTACCTGTCAAAACCTTAAACGCAAACTATGAGGTAGAGTTAGCAGATGGTACCATAGAAACCGTCTCTACTGTGTTAGATGGATGTGTTATATCCATTAAGAACCATTCTTTTCCTCTGTCTCTACTTCCCTTTAAGTTGGCTGGTTTTGACATAGTTCTGGGTATGGACTGGTTATCGCATAACCAGGCCCAAATTGTCTGTAACCAGAAACAAGTGGTAATAAAGACTCCGTCTGGTGAATCACTTACCATTCGGGGAGATACCCAGTATGGGCTGCCTGAGCAGGTGACTATGCTCAAGGCTTCCAAGTGTTTGAAGAAGGGGTGTGTCATTTACATGGCGCAAGTGATTATTGATGAGCCTAAACCGAAGATAGAAGACATCCCTGTCATTTCTGAATACCCAGAAGTGTTTCCTGAAGATCTACCTGGTTTACCACCAGATAGACAAGTGGAATTCAGGATCGATATCATCCCCGAAGCCGCACCAGTTGCTAGAGCACCATACAGGTTGGCACCCACAGAAATGAAGGAGTTGCGGACGCAGCTAGATGAATTGCTGGCCAAAGGTTTCATTAAACCTAGTTCATCTCCTTGGGGAGCGCCAATCTTGTTTGTCAAGAAGAAGGATGGGTCGATGCGTCTGTGCATCGACTATCGCGAGCTTAATAAAGTCACGATCAAGAATAGGTATCCTCTGCCCAGAATCGACGATTTGTTCGATCAGCTTCAAGGGGCAAGTTACTTCTCAAAGATTGATTTGAGGTCAGGCTACCATCAATTGAAGGTCAAGGATGAAGACGTGCACAAGACTGCATTTAGGACTCGTTACGGTCACTACGAGTTCCTAGTGATGCCTTTTGGGCTCACTAATGCACCAGCCGCGTTCATGGATCTCATGAATCGCGTCTGCAAGCCATACTTGGATAAATTTGTCATCGTTTTCATCGACGACATTCTTATTTATTCTAAGAACCAAGCTGACCATGAGAAACACCTTCGTTGTATTCTCAAACTTCTACGTCAGGAGAAGCTCTACGCCAAATTCTCTAAGTGTGAATTTTGGCTACGAGAAGTCCAATTTCTTGGACACGTGGTTAGTGAGCGTGGTATCCAGGTGGATCCCGCTAAGGTTGAAGCCGTAATGAATTGGCAAGAGCCAAAGACGCCTACAGAAATTCGTAGCTTCCTGGGATTGGCAGGATATTACAGGCGTTTCATAGAAAACTTTTCAAGGATTGCTGCACCCCTAACCTCCTTAACTAAGAAGAAGGTTAAGTTTATTTGGGGCCCTAAGCAGCAAGAATCCTTTGATATTCTGAAGCAAAAGTTGAGCAACGCCCCAGTACTGACACTGCCAGATGGAATTGAAGACTTTGTGGTTTATTGTGATGCTTCGCACACTGGCATGGGATGTGTGCTTATGCAGAAAGGCAAGGTTATTGCCTACGCTTCAAGACAACTGAAAGTGCATGAAAAGAATTACACCACCCATGACTTGGAACTGGGTGCCGTTGTATTCGCACTAAAACTTTGGAGGCACTATCTTTATGGTGTCAAATGTGTGATTTATTCTGATCACAAGAGCCTCCAACATCTGTTTAATCAGAAGGAATTAAACATGAGGCAACGCCGTTGGATGGAAACTTTAAATGATTACGATTGTGAAATCAAATACCATCCCGGCAAGGCGAATGTAGTCGCCGATGCCTTGAGTCGGAAGGAAAGGGTTAAACCCATCCGAATTAACGCCAAGCGTATGGAGATAAAGAATAATTTGATGGAAAGGTTGTTAGCTGCACAGAAAGAAGCTGTGTTGGAAGCTAACTATCCTAATGAAAAGTTAGGAGTAACTGAGGAGCAGTTAACTCTTAGCAAGGACGGAATTTTACGATTAAATGGACGAATATGGGTTCCAATTTATGGAGGACTTCGAGATGTCATTCTCCAAGAAGCTCATAGTTCCAAATACTCTGTTCATCCTGGAGCTGATAAGATGTACCAGGATTTAAAGGCAAATTATTGGTGGATAGGCTTGAAAAAGTCTGTAGCCGCCCATGTAGCAAAATGCTTGACATGTGCGCAAGTCAAAGCCGAGCATCAGAAACCGTCAGGTTTGCTACAACAGCCTGAACTTCCTACGTGGAAGTGGGAAATGGTGACTATGGATTTTATTACCAAGTTGCCAAAGACAAAGAAAGGCAATGATACAATATGGGTCATAGTTGACAGACTGACTAAGTCAGCTAATTTCTTACCCATCAAGGAGACTTATAGCTCCGACATGTTAGCCCAGTTATACGTTGATAAGATTGTAGCCCTACACGACATACCTGTAGCTATTATCTCTGACCGAGATACTAGGTACACGTCACATTTTTGGAAGAGTTTCTAGCAATCTTTGGGCACACGTTTGAATTTTAGTACGGCTTATCATCCTCAGACTGACGGTCAGAGTGAGCGTACTATTCAAACGTTGGAAGACATGCTACGTGCATGTGCGATCGATTTGGGAGGTAGCTGGGATAAGAACCTACCATTAATCGAATTCTCCTACAACAATAGCTACCATACCAGCATTAAGGCTGCGCCTTTTGAGGCATTATACGGTAGAAAGTGTAGATCGCCAATTTGTTGGGCGGAAGTTGGAGAAGTCCAGTTATCAGGACCAGAGATTGTGTTCGAAACGACGGACAAGATTGTCCAGATTCATGACAATCTCAAAGCTGCCCGGGATAGGCAGAAGAGTTACGCCGATCCAAATCGTAAGGATTTTCATTTCGAAGTAGGTGACAAAGTCCTACTTAAAGTGTCACCCTGGAAAGGGGTGATGCGATTTGGTAAGAAAGGCAAGCTAAGCCCGAGATACATAGGACCTTTCGAGGTTATCGAATGTGTCGGGTCAGTTGCCTATAAGTTGAACTTACCAGAAGAGCTCAGTGGGATTCACAACGTGTTCCACATCTGCAATCTGAAAAAGTGTTTCGCTGACGAATCACTGGTTATACCACATACAGATGTGCATATAGACGCGAGCTTAAAATTTGTTGAAAAACCTTTGTCGATTGAAGATCGACAGGTAAGGAAGCTTCGAAGGAAGCATATACCTTTTGTAAAGGTCAAATGGGATGCCTGTAGGGGTCCCGAATTCACGTGGGAGGTTGAATCCACGATGAAAAAAAGTACCCTTACTTATTTCAGTAAATCTCGGGTCGAGATTTATTTTAAGGGGGTGAGGATGTAACACCTCGAAAATTCACGTCCTATAATGTGTTGACACGTGTCATAAAGTTTAAACGTGTGAAAGAAATATTATGGAAGGACTAAAGTTGACAAACATGGAAAGTATGTAAATATTTGTATTCTAAGTGTCAACTGTGAATAAATATAATGTATATTAACCCTACACGATACTCATACCTTCAAACGAATAAATCATGGATCATACGGAGCTAAAAGTGAGAGATTTCAAACTACAGGGACCAAATGTGTCAACATGTTTAAATATCACCTCTGAGTGACCTTTTGACAAACCCGAAGCTTTGTAAATATTAATTATGCTCATGAGAATGCACCATTAAAATTTCATAAAGTTTCGTTAACGTATGAGAAAGTTATGATCAAATTCGTGTGCGAAGTGTTAAAGCGTAAACGTTGAAAGTTAGGACTTTTCGGGTGACAATAAGGTTACCCGGGGACTTGGCAAAGTGGGTATATGTTTTAAAGCCTTACTAGATCAATTATAAGGGTTTACCATGCAAGAAACAAGTGCCTATTCGAGTTTTGAAGAGCCAAGGACTGAATCGCAAAATGAAAACAAAGTTGCTGATCTGCAGGTGCTCGCGCCACGCGAGGGTCCCTCGCGCTACGCGAGGGATGCCCAGAACCGTGAAACATGGACTGTTGTCTGCCAATGCGTATGTGCGTGTCTTTAACCGAATTTCCACACTCCTCTTGGCCCCTAGGCACCCCCTAAACCTCTAGGACACATGTTGGATGGTTGTGGTGACCTGGTAGACTTGTTTGTCAATGATTTGTGGTGATTGAAACCACTATAAATAGGCCTTCAATGTCACAAACATTCTCACACCTTCATCTGCATAATTTGATCATTCCTGGAGCTCTCAAGCAGGTCCAACTGATCTTAAGTCGTGCATAGGACCCTTGTAAGTGTTCTAATCCTTCCTTGTTTGAGTTTAGCTTAGTTAATTAGCTAAAAGTCAAACCGTCGTAATTACGGTTTGACTTCGAGATTAGTCAATAATGGCTCAGTCATATCTCGAATCAAAAGTGGTTATAAGTTGGTAATTATGTGGGTAATAAAACCTCAAAAGGGTTTCCCCTGATCACCACTCTAACCAGGTCAAAAGTCGGGTCAAACATATAATTAAAAAGTCAACAGGATGCTTAAAATGTCATTTATGCATAATTAGCTATCTAGAACATATATAACCTGTTTGATCATTGTTATAACTTAGTAATTAGTGTAAGAACATGTCCAAACATGTTCAACCCGACTATTTCCTGTTTAGACCCGGTTCGGAACCGAAAGTCACATAGTTTGACTTTCACTTTGACTTTCAGTTCTGACCCGTTTAGGCATATTTTAGAAATGCCTCAGAGCTTTAATTGGACTAGGTTACTTGTTAGAACAACCCTCTGTGATTATACACCTTGGTTCACTAGTTATCCAATTAATATGCATATTTCCGTTAATTGCTCATATGTTGACCATTATGCCCTTATTACCTTAAAACGTGATTTATGAAAATGTAAAAGTGTAGAAACCTTAGTTACTGATATATAGACTTGTATGCAAAGTTTGACATCAGTTTGACTTGTAGATTAAGAGTTATGCTCATTATCGCAAAATTAATGCTTTATGTTAATAAAATGGCGTAATTAGTGTATAGCCTAGTTAAACATACTTTTTGGTATCAAATCTTTTACCCACTGATGTAATATAATATTTTGGTATTTTTAAAGATTTTTAATTAATTTTAGGCTGAGCATAACTCGTAGTCGTAGGCTTAATCCGGTAATTGTCGGTTTTGCCCTTACGGGCCATAAAATGAGTTTTACATATCTAAACGACCCCAAACCTTTTGCCACTGATTAGTTATGATAAATAAATTATTTTAAGCCTTCTGGAAATATAAAAATATCAGATTTAAGTATCGAACCCGGTAATGGCCTTTAATCGCCTTATTTAGCGTTTTTAACGCATAGTATGTTTTAAAATCATATTGGACATACCCGGGTTGATACCTACTGATATTTTAGGCAAATTAGGATATTTTAATAGTAAGCAAAGGTTGATAAACTCAGACCTCAGTTTTGAGCTTTTCGGCTTATGTGAAATTACCAAAATACCCCTACGGGGCATAGTTTGGATAAAAATGATAAATTTCACTTATATGCTTTAGCCTACTGATATGACATATCAAATTGAGTATGTTTGCTGTTTACATCAGACCTGTACTCAGTTAAACTTCTAAACCCTTTTACAACCTTTAAAATGACCAAACTACCCCTACGGGGCATAGTTTGTGTTTAATTTCATTTCGGGCATAATGAAAGACATCCTACTGATGTCACAACATATTTGAAGCATATTAACTTAGGAAACCTGTATATGGCTCTTACGGATACCCGTTACACTTATTTCGCGTTCGGTTCGGTTTATGTAACAAGTTTACATAAATTAGCCGAAACGGGTCAAACCTTATCGGTTTAATCTCAAAATCCAGAATGTGCATGAAGGACCCATATTAAACAAGTCTCTGAACTTGTTGGGTCTAAATCACATTCTATCCAGTCTTCGCTTAATCGTGCGTACGAACCGTATCTTTGAAACTAGCCAGTCTAAGCTTAAGCTTAATAAAAGACCCGTTAGTATTCTAATAGGTTATATTAAACCTTCGTTCCAGATTAGGAGAACCAGTAAAAGCTACGTGCATTTTGCTTATTGTGATTTATACTTTGCATCAGGTAAATACTTTTAACTTATTTTCCCTATACGGGCTTGGGTTACGGTATATAGCATACCGCTTGATCGGGCATCAAATCTCCACATTAAGTGGGTAGTTGAATAATTTGATCGGCTCGTTTAAACAGTCTTGTTTACTTTACAGCCTTTGGGGGGTTAATGACCATGTCCCGGATATCCTTGGCATCATCTTACGAGATGGCCACGACCTGAGCACGGGGTGTAGGCGTACACCGTCCGTGTATAACTCTATGATGTGGTGTGTCTATTGATCTTTAACCCGGACTAGATCCGGGCTACTGAACGCATAAGTAACATGTAATTCGTTCACAAGATTATAATATTAAATAATTCTCCCAAGTTAAATAAAAATGTTTATGCCATGTGCATCCAAACCAATTTTCAATCATTTTCCAAAATGAGTCAGTTGAATGTATTTACCAGTGTAAACTGACGTATTTTCCCAAAAAGACTGAATGCAGGTACTAAACGAAATTGGCTGGATTGTCTCCTAAGCATCAATAAAAAGTCTCACAAGCTTAGGATGCCAGAAGTCTGTTGAACCAATAATATTATTTTGTTTCGATCCGTTCTATGGATAACTTCCGGATATTGTTACATTGATAAACAATATTAAATTCGGTTGTATCATATTTTAAATTTTGCTTCCGCTGTGCATATTAATATTGTGTTGTTTGACTATTACGTTGCCAACCACGTCACGATACTCCCCCACCGAGCCCACCGGTGACACGTGGAAATCGGGGTGTGACAGGTACTTTGGGTATTCGTCTAGAGTTGTAACTTGCGCCTGGTACTTCGTTTCCTTGGAAGCAACGTGTACTTAGGATTTTCGTGGAAAACGCAAGAGATCATAAAATGGAAGAATTTTTGGGGTAGTCTGTTTTTCAAGGAATATGATTCCTTGATTGTCGGTATTGTCGGGAATATGTTATTTATACATGCAACCACATAAATACATTGCAATGTAAATAAAAGATTTATTTATAAACAACATCAACAACTGTTTCATAGACCTTGACAACAAAAGAAAATAATACATAAAGCTTGATTATTTCGAAATAGCGTTGTCTTCCAATCGGTCAGATGCTCCTTCTTGCGCTGGATTCGCATTAGCAAGCTTTGGGCAATTCCTTCGAAATTGGCCCATCTCGCCACAGTTGTAGCATGACCCTGGTAGAAAATGAGCTTGAGCAGGATTGTTGCCAGCTTGATTTGGTGCAGCTACAGTTGGGCAAACTCTTGCTATATGAGCAATAAGTCCACAAATTTCGCATTTGCGGCACTTCACACTAGCATGATGATGAAGGCTACATTGGTTGCACAAGGGTGCAGTTCCGTTGTATGGCTTCCTAGCAGGGGGTTGAGCTGGTTTCTTGGGGGCAGCTTGATCATTGTGAGCGACCACGGCGAAGTTCTGAGAAGCCTTTCGCTTCTTTGATTTCTTGGAGGACTTAGTCTGCTCTTCCTTTGGTTTCGATTCCTCGATCGGTTTCTTGTCACCCTTTCGAAAAAGTTTACCTTTCCTGATATGAGATTCAGTCAAGGTATTGGATAGCTCAATGGCCTGTCTAACGGTAGCGGGGTTACTACCAGTCACAATGTCGTGTACTGAGTCAGGGAGGCCATCAATGTACCTTTTGATTGCCTTATCCAAAGGCGTGACCATGTTCGGGCATAACAGACTTAACTCCTCATAACGGTCCGTATAGGCTCGATGCTCACCGCTATCTTGCTTAAGATCATCAAATTCCCTTTCCAATACCCTGATCTCATGACGAGGACAGAATTCCCTCATCATTAGAGCTCGAAGCTCTTCCCATGTTTGAGCCAGTGCCACGTCGGCACCCCTGTCCCTCATCACACCATTCCACCATGTTAAGGCCCGTTTCTCAAAAACACTAGATGTGAACTCTACCTTTCGCTCGATTGGACACTGAACATGTCTGAAGGTGCTCTCTAGACTCTCGAACCATTGCAGAAGTGCAGTTGCTCCTTGGGACCCAGATAAATTTGATGGCATGGCAGAGTTGAATGTCTTGAAGTTACAGGGAGCATTATTGTTGTTGATGTGTTTTGACTCCGAAACGATTGCGAACCAAACGTGTGACATGAGGAATCCGTACACGAACATGACCGAACACACGAGACGTAATATAACTGTGATTCTATTAGAAATCTGAAATCGTACAGCACCTTGAATCACATACAATGAGCTTTCTCTCTCTAGACTCTCTCTCTAGATCTCAAGCTCTCCAAAGCTCCAAATGTCAAAAGTCTTAAGGTCTAACACTAAGACTCCTATTTATAGGCCAAGGCTTTAATGAGACTTCTCATTAATTACAAGATTGCCATCTTGCCTTTTGACTAGTTATTACTATATAAAGACTTATTTTCTTCTGTTTTTGCTACGGACTGGATTGACGAAGGCGATAGACATAAATGCACTAACAGACTCCCCCTTGGATATTGCCGCAGTCATTCCGTAGCGTCTTGTCTTTTCTCTCTCTCTCTCTTTGAGTCTTTTTGAAGCTTTAACACGTTTTCATCAACGTAGACTCCCTCTTGTTTGAACAGAATCCCCGTGGATCTGTCTTCAGCTTCAGCTCCCCCTTTCTGTAGACTCTTTTCTTCATCAGGCTCCCCCTTTCGACAAGCTTCCGTGCTTTTGGGATCGACACCTTGCTTTCCGTGTACAAGCTCTTTCAGGATAGTTACATGGCTCCTTGAATCCACGCTTCCTCTTGTGTTAAGCTCGTCTTCAGACTCCCCCTTAGACTCGGCTATCGGGATCGTAGTCTGGAACAACATCTGCAATCCTCAAACATTTATAAGTAAAACATTTTGATCATCCAGGATTGAAAATCGTGACTTTCTGAGCTTATGCTAAAATATTTCGACAATGAAAGCAATTTTGATTTACCAGGAATCGTAACCTGGCTCTATTAAACTTTCTAAATCAAGATCCTGGCTTTAAGATATAATAATATGAATATATCCAGAAATACTTGATTTACTTCCCCTATCAACAATCTTCATAGATTTGGCAATTTTAGCAAACATGATCTAAACCTGGCTCTTTTACAGATTTTAACAATATGAGCATCCAAATCCCTCATAGTTAATCATTCAAGTCCAATTTAATGACCTTGGAGATATCACAAACTGTTTTTTATTTTGGATTTTAAAACTTAAAGTTTCAAGTTAATGAACTTGATTTATTTTCAGAAACACGATCAGCATACTTAGATTTTGAAACTCAGCTCTCTAACATCGGTTGTCGAAAATAAAGTGAAATCAAAATCTTTTTGTAATTTTCTAAAAATAAAAAACAGTAAGGAAATATTTACAAACATATTTACAGACAATATTTTTGTTTGAGTTTGCGTCAGAGGATCATATCAGTTTATGACAAATCACTAGCACCGTTGACCTTTTAACACTTTAAGTTCTAAACGATTCACTTAGATTGTCAGTATACAGATCCACTTAAATTTTCACACAAAGTTCAATTGTTTCGAGATACGAGATTAGTGTTTTAATGGACTTAACTTATTTGTGTGTCCCACCTCAGAATATACTCCCGTATCCAGACTCCTATATTCAGTCTTACAGGTGAATGTACACTAATGATATCTGTAAGGGGTGAATGCGAGGCCATGAGAGCTCAGGCTATTTCTTCTGAAAATCAGAGAGATGATGGCTCGACTTTAGGTGTGTTCCCTTTAGAGAATCGTTTCTTCAACAGCACATGATTAGCATTTTTCAATGTTTCATCATTTTTTATGCTGAGGGTGAGCTTTAAGAATAAAGCAATGCAAAGTATTATACGAGGACTAGGCTATTGCTCCCGCAAAATCAGAAGTCCAGGTATAATACCCCAGATATCATCACGCACAAAGACCTAGTATGTCAGAAATAGAAAGCCCTTCAAACAAGATTTCGGGGGTTACCCAT
This sequence comes from Helianthus tuberosus, assembly GCA_030545235.1. Lineage (NCBI taxonomy): Eukaryota > Viridiplantae > Streptophyta > Magnoliopsida > Asterales > Asteraceae > Helianthus > Helianthus tuberosus. Next base: position 18,806,703 of record CM060420.1, on the reverse strand, counting down.
ATATCCAAGAGATGTTCCCCACGAGATAAGTAAGTATTGATATTTAGGTTTATATCTCGAAAACAATCTACTAAGCGTGTAAAAACCTACTGGCATATCATCAGTGAGACCGTTTATCACATTTTAACATTCCATTTCTTTAGCGTACTGTGATTGTCTACTGATGTACTATCATTTCCTCTTTTTTACACAAAAACTCATTTTGAATTTTATCATGTTTTTTGTTTTTTCAAATTTTCTAATGTTTTTGGATTTTCTGATAATTTCTTACTCCCCCTAAAATGCAAAACCATTTAAAGAAAATTTGACAAACCGATGTAGATAGCATTGTCTCGCCATCCATTTTCTGCTTTTCGTGCTCTGTTTTGCAGAAAGTATAACGTATCCCCATGATTTACAACACATTGATTTTTACAGTTTGATAACCGTTTTTCAATCTTGTGAAATTAATCATGTTTGTTCCGCCGTGAGGGTTTCGGCATATTCACTCAACATATTTTTGAAATTTTTTAATTTTTGACAAATTTAAAAACAAACATATTTTTTATTTTTCAAATTTTTCAATTTTTAGGGTTTTATGAAATATGGTTTATTTATGTACAGAAAATCAAACAAACTCCCTGTTTAACTATTGCAGGGACCAGCAGCCTCCTCCTCTCGTGCCAGGCTGCTTCGATTTTCATTTAGCTGACATTATGTTTTCTTCAGAAGCACCTGCACATTCAAAGTATTCAATTACTTGAACAGTTTAGCCCAGGTCTATTGGACCTTAGGCATTTCGACACAATAAGCTTCATTCAATTTCGGAAAATCTTTGTCATTTTGTACAAAGACTTTTTCAATTTTGTCATCAACTTTTTCTTCTTTTATCGAAGTCATTTGTCTCTTAACCGATCATGTTTGACCTTTTGGAGTACCTCTTTTGTAAAAATGTGAATCTTTTTGAACATTTTGATTTTGAACAATAGTTGGTTTCCAAAACTCGTTTGGTTTTGTTACATCGACAGTTTTTTTCCAACTTTGTGTTGTTCTAAATCTGGGTGTGTGAGAATTCCAGGTCTGTCTAGAATCGAACCTATTCGGGTTTGATTTCCAAGTTTGATTCGAAACAAACTTGTTTGTGTTGTACCTCCAAGTTTGTTTGGAATCAAATCTGGTTGACCTTTGTTTCACATCCTCAGATTTCTGTTTTTCAACATCATCAGACTTCTTTTTCATCTCAACATCAACAGGTTTCAGATTTGGACACTTGCGAGCAAGATGTCCTGTTTGATCACATTTGAAACATGTTCGCTTGGACACATCTTTGACATGTTGTTGTTGCTTTTTCTGAGCATAGAACTCTTCATTAGACTGTCGTCTAAATTGAAGTTCTTTCTCTTCTTCGGAACTTGTTCCGTGAACAAAATTCATTTTTATTTGATAATTTTGTTTCCAATTTTGTTTCTTTTTATAACCCAACCCAGCCTTCATGTTTTTCTTTTTGTAACCAGGTTTATTATAAAAAGTTTTGTAACATTTCCAGCAAACTTTGGAATTTCAGACTTTTCAATCTCAACCATTTTAAAAACATTGTCAACCTTTTCTGAAATCACATTCTGAATCGGGAATACAATATCTAAGAATAATTTGTCCGATCCAATCATGGTATAAACCAATCCTTTTGAATCATCATTCAATTTTTTTCGGATTTTGAGTTTTTCAGATATTCTTCATGAAAACTACCTTCATTTCCATCATGTGATTCAGATTTACCTGTTTCAACCAACTCTTCTTTGAACACACTTTCAACGACCTTACCTACCACCTCTGAATCACTTGAATCATCAGATTTGGAATAGGTTACGTCAATGTTATCTGGCAATTGATCTACCATGTTGAAAGCTTTTTCGACCTTTTCATCATCATAAAATGCAAACTTTTCCGGTGGAGGAACTTGATGATACTCAGAACCAATGCCCTTTTTGTTTTTCTCCGAATCATCATCACCCGGTTTTATGTTGAAAATTCTTTCAAGCACATATGATGACGCATGATAACTTTTTAACTTGTTGTTATCCTGTTCTAAATCAGCAATCTGACGCTTTAGCTTAGCAACATCCTCAATGTAAGAATTTACAACTTGATGCTTTATTTCATACTGTCGCTTAAGCGTATCAGTTGTTTTAGAACAGTATTTCAATCTCAATTGAACAAGTTTCATTTGAATTTTCACATTTTCATATGACTCTTTTGTAATGTGATATGCCAATTTTATTGAATCGTATTCCTTTTTCATTTCTTGACATGCATTTTCTTTTTGAACACATTATTATGTCATTTTTGAAACCTTTTCTTTTAAAATTTCATTTTCTTTTTCTAAACTCTTGCATTTTTTTGTAAGCTTTTCCTCATTATTTTTTAAAACCTTTTCATTTTCTAGCATTTCTTTGATTTTTTGTTTGAAAACATTTTTGATTTTAGTAAATTCAAGATCTCTTGTTCTGAATTTTTCATCTTTTTCAGTACAAGCTCTGCACGTTTCCATGCATTTCTTGCACTGTTCAACAGTTTTTAAGATTTCAGATTCAGTTTTTACCTCAGTGATTGGCACCTCGGTGTTTGCTTCCATCTGCTTCTGATCAGCATCACTCTTCTTCTCATCACCAGCATCAACATCAACATCATTCAAACTCTCATTTTTCACTACTTCTTTCTTCTTCATCTCATCAAACTGTTGTTCTTCAATAACAGTTTTTTTCTTCAACAGCTTCCTTTATCACCTTCTCTTCCTCTTCTATCTTCACATCCTCAACTTTCACAGCTTCGACTTTAACTTCTTCAGCAACTTTCTTCAAATCTTTCACCATACACTCAACATTTTTCTTCATTCTTGCTTCATCCCTCTTCCTCAAATTTGATGTCATGGCATCTCTTATGATTTTATCCAGCCTTTTCACATATGTTTTATCTTTTTCAACATTTGAATAGTATTCGCCGGATCGAGGAATTACTAGAAGAACATCATCATGAACTATGTCCCTCCTGTGGACGACAGGTTCACCATCTCTGTTGACATAACATTCTCGCTTCTTGTCCCATCTTTTACTACTGACAGCATCTTCATACTCTTCTTGTATTTCATCAATTCTGTATCCAACTATATTTCTTTCTCTGGGTGTTTTCTCACTCAGAATTTCTTCTCTCGTTCTAACTTTTATTTCAGCCATGATGTTATCTCCTCGAATCACCTTAATATAAACAACAAGATCAGTTCAATCACTAACAATCAACTGAATCGGACAAGTATCCGATCGAGTGAGTCAACAAAAGTCAACAATATAACAAAGATAGGATGACAGCGAATCGGGTGAGTATCCGTTCAGGCGAGTATCCGATGCTTTGACTTGAATCACAACAACAAATGAAATGATTAGGGTCGAGTGGTAATCCGTTCGGATTGCCACTCGATTTGTTGCACTTTAAACTTGAACAAACAAAATCCCTTAACTCGGATTGTGACCCGATCGGGTGGGTCAACAATAGTCAAACTATATAATGAAATGCAATGAATCCTTGACAATACTTCACAAATTTTAAAACAAGTTTCAATTGTCAACACCTGTTATGCTTCACATGCAATTTTATTGAGCCACACAAAGTCACATGTAAATTGATTAAAATCTTTGAACTTGGGCCGAGAATAGATCACATCGGCTGACACTTTTGATTTGATCTATTTCTCAGATCACGTGATTCTTTATAATATCAATTTTGAATTTAATTTTTTAAAACTACAAATGTTCTATATATATGGCCGACAACTGAGATTAGGCAATACTTTTTATTGGACCGTTTATATTGCAATTTGAGTTTCCAATTGATTGTCACGTAATTGATGTAATTTTTTTAATAGCTAGCACATGGATCTGACAATTCAACCGATTGCAATTAATTCCACCGATTGTTCAACTTTAATTATTAATGATTTTTTACTAACAAGAGGCTGACTTCAAACGACTTGAACAACTTTTCACGCGAATTGGACCTTTCACACGAATTGAGCTTTGATTCAAACGAAATGAATCACCTACAAACGAAATGGAGCACTTTCAAACGAAATGGAGTACTTTCAAACGAATTGGAATCTTTTCATGCGAATTGGAGTTCATTTCGTGCGAAGTGACACGTTTTCAAACGAATTGAACTTCCTTCAAACGAATTGGAGATCAATACATGCGAAATGGACCTCCAAAAGATCAATACGTGCGAAATGGACCTCCAAAAGTCCAACTCGTGCGAAATGGACCTGAATTCAAACGAACTGATCAAGATTTCGGACCAAAAATCTTAGATTTCTCCTAAACGGCTTTGAATTAAGATTTGAAACTTTGTAGGGTTATAGATCAGGTGTTTTCGCACAACATATCAAAAAACCAGCTAATTTGGACCGTAAAAACCTGTTCAATTTTGCAAAATTCAGTTAAAAACGTGAAGAATATGAAAAAGATGAGGAAATTGATCAATTCTGATGCGATTTGGATCTGAATTCGATGAAATCCTGTGCGAAATCGTGCGTTTGATCCGTGCAATCGAGCTCCTGCTCTGATACCACTTGTTAGGACCGGTTTTGACTCCAAAACGATTGCGAACCAAACGTGTGACGTGCGGAATCCGTACACGAACGTGACCGAACACATGAGACGTAATTTAACTTTGATTCTATTTGAAATCTGAAATCGTACAGCACCTTGAATCACATACAACGAGCTTTCTCTCTCTAGACTCTCTCTCTAGATCTCAAGCTCTCCAAAGCTCCAAATGTCAAAAGTCTTAAGGTCTAACACTAAGACTCCTATTTATAGGCCAAGGCTTTAATGAGACTTCTCATTAATTACAAGATTGCCACCTTGCCTTTTGACTAGTTATTACAATATAAAGACTTGTTTTCTTCTGTTTCTGCTACGGACTGGATTGACGAAGGCGATAGACATAAATGCACTAACAGTTGAGGGCTAGGTTACATTGAACAATGATGTTTGGGATTGCAGCAGCCATTTGCTGCATAATGATAGCTACCAGTTCTTCATTAGGTATCTGATTGTCGCGTCGAGGAGGCATTCTAAAAGAGGAAACAAAAGAGAAAACAAATGAAATGGCATTAGGTAAGGATATTACAATTACCGACCAAAGAGGCATGGGTAATGGTCATTTGTTCGAACCACAAACAAAATAAACGACACACAAAGTCTGAATCAAAGTAAATAGGTCCTCATAATGTATCGCAAAGACATGCTCGTCTATAAGTGGACACTCACCCAAGAGTTCCCAGGTAAGAGTGACTGGTCCGATACTGCGAATTTGTACGAACACTCTAGCCTTAGACAGAAAACTCAGGATACAGGCACCCACCCTTCCAGATTGCACGTGTTCACATTAATAAGACCCAAACTTTGACGAGATTTTGAAAACTTTGAAGGTTCGAAACCTTATAATAAATCATCCTAGAACAGATGATTAGTTTTCAAAGCAGATTCGAAATTTGTGTTTTCATTGTGGTTGTCACCTAAAGATAGGCGACGGTATTGTTTTATGACTAAACGCAAGTAAACTTGCGTTAGGGTCCTAGGAAGGTTATAGACTAGGTCAAAGCATTACTAATAACCTAATTCCCTATAACCATGAGCTCTGATACAAACTTTTCTGTCACACCCTGACCACGAAAATCAACAAATCGTGGCGGAAACGTCGGGGAGTGTTGTAACAGAATCATTGTTTCATAACACATGGATTGAGGTTTTGTTTTATTGAATTAAATGGATTACATTACATTGAAATTACAAACAAAACATGAACAAATAGACTTTCATTGTTATTAAGTCACTAAGGCCACGTCCGTTCCTATGTGAGCATGCATCAATATCATCATCAAATATCACCAACTGTGGTACCTGAAACACATGTGAAAATACGTCAGCATAAAATGCCGGTGAGTACATAGGATTTTATGAGAGTGTCAGATTCATGGCTTGTTTATGTTTTGAAAATATAACTTAAACACCTTTGTAAATTGATAATTAGAAAACCAAGTTTTGTAAAATGTTTGTAATGTAAATTGAAATAACTAAGTCAAAACAGATTTGTTATAATTTATAAAACCTCGATACAATGAATCTTAACTCCAAAACATTTGTTTATATAAACCCAAATTGTAAATCGTTTTTGAAATAAAACTCGAATGGTATATATATATATATATATATACACTAGTCGTTTACCCGCGCGATGCGGCGGGAAACATATCACTTAGGCTTGTGAGTTTAGGGCTATATACGGGGCGGTTCGGTTTTGAGCCATAACCAAAACCAAATTCGCGATGCAACGGAAAACACAACACTTGTTAGTAATTCAAAGGGTGTGAGTTAGAAGGTTCAGTTTAGTTGGGTCATAACTAAAATCTAGGTACTTCAAAACCGGTCATGGGGATTTAAATAGTTTTAAAAGGATGTAAATAAACCGAACTGCGCCAAGCCAACAAAAGCACAACCATACGCAAATAATATCTAGATTCATTAAACATGACGGTCGTTCCAACTCGAAATCCTCGTCGTCGTCTAAAATAATATTTAAGTCGACGTTACGAGCATCTGAGGTGGGTGTGTCCGGGTCAACCGACGATGATGTTTTGGACCGCTTTGATTTACGTCTACCGCTAGACGTCATCATCGGTATGTTTGACCATTTGGGACTTCCTCGTAAAAGCTCCCAACATACCGAATGGGGTCGGAAGGGATTCATGATTTACTAATGAAAAGAGAGAGTAGAGAGTTTTATAAAAATAGAGGTGAAAAGTAGAGAATGTGGGTGAAAAGTGGAGAAAGTTTATAAAAAATGTAGTGAAAAGTGAGTCTTATATAGGTTAAAAGTTGAGTAAAATAAAAATAAAAAATTATTCTTTTGACCGTTTAACAACGGTCTTATTTCGAAAATCGTGTGGGGATAGCGTTTTTTAAACAACGCTTTTGATTTTTTTTTTTTTATCAAAAACGCCCCGGGGACGGTTTAATCGGCGTGGGGGTGCTTTTCAGAAAAAACGCCCAAAAACTGGGCCACTATGGGTGGTCTCACCGATTAATTCAAACAAACTTTAAGTGTTATTTTATCGACTTTTAATGTTTAGTGTAAATTCCCATTTAGGGTCAAATTAGGTTTAAATCATCAAGAACACATATATGGTCAGTTCTTGGATTTTACTATATTCATTTTTAATAATTTACTAACATCAGGTTGGATGTTTTAAAGCCTATTAAAGATACTTCATTTACACTATTAACAAGACATAGTGAATTTTTTCAAGCAACTCCAAGTTAAAAAGTCAAAGGATGGGATATCTTACCAAATGACTCCATGGTTAACAAAATAACTTTAGAGTTGGTATAAATAGAGTTTGATTTCTATCCTTTGCTTTGGATTTTTTTGGGTTGAATTGACTTCGCTTTACTGAGGAAAACAATGCGATTTTGTAAATATTGTTGTTTGAAACAAGATAGACACGTCAATTTATGATGTAGCTACAAGTTATCTCCAAATTAACAAAAAATAAAAAGAAACAATATGATCTACTATAATCATTTAATTTACTCAGGAGATTTATCCACCACTTAAATAGCAAACTCAAAACAAACCTTACATGGCAGCAAAATGTTATAAATATCAAACTCAAAAGAAACTCATGTAGACATGAATGCCTCAAAATGGCAGCAAACTGTTACCCGACCCAAATTCAACCACACCATTCTTTTCACTTAAACACGGTGTATTTCAGTATATTTGAGGAACGAAATGGTAAATCATAACACAAAACATAAAGAGTGCACGAGGGATTAAAAGTCCATTTTCGGTCATGGCAAGCAGCATTGAGAAAGATGACAATCCTCTGATGTTTTCAGGATTCAAGAAATTTGTCCACTGTTCAGAAGTTGGAACCGATAATGTTAATCAATTGTGTTTTTTTGTGTACTAAATACATGAGCTAAAATGATATGCTACCATTTGTGCAACGGGCATCCACATGAAAAGGAGTGTAGCAGTCCATCCAGATATTGATCCAACAAATTTGGTGACATTTTCTGCAAGTTTCCCAATTCGAGCCTTCAAGTAATTAGAAAACTTGAGTAGGAATTCAACAAAATGTAGCCATGTTTCAATACATTTCAGAAACTTGAGTTTAATGACCAGTTTAGGTTTTGGTCAAATCTTTTAGCTTAACCCAATTTGACACGTTAGAACCCCGGTGGACGTAAATGGGCTTGAGGCACACCTCTTGTAAGTGGGAAGGTTGTGTTAAGACAAAGAATGAACCATCAGGTTTCAACCTTCCTTCATAACATAGCCATATCCCTCAAAAGGTCAAAAACAACTATCTCAAAGGGCCTATAGTTGGCCGAATCAAACACATTCCAGTTAAACAAACTTAATTAATAAGATGTAGCTTACCATGACAACCATCACCACGGCTATCACAAAAGAAATGATTCCTGGCAAGATACTGTTTGGAACATAAGGTACAAACGTTGACCACATGACCTGCATTATTCGTACGAAATTCAGTCACTGGCACATTTTTAACTGAAAAATAAAGAAAAAAGAAGATTGATTGTATGTATTACTTGTGGAAGTGCGGAGAGGCCAGCAACAGTAATGAAATCCTAACAAAAATTCCAGATGTTTTGATTAAGCAGATTAAAATAGTTTAAGAAATTGAACCATGGCGTCGCCTCAAACCATGGCCGCTTCGCGCTTAAAGCTCGCCTCAAAACGCTTCACTTGTTTTGAGGCTTCAGACCAAATAAAGCGTTTTGCCAAACGCTTCAGCGCTTAACGCTTTAAGCTCGCTTTTTTAAACCAAGCCGATACCGAAAATCCCCAAAAGTGGGTGCCGGTACCGGTACCGAATATACGCGGTACGGTACCGGTACTTGAAGATAAAAACCGGTACCGAACCGGTACCGAAAATGTCAAAAGTCGGTACCGGGTCAATACCGAAAATGTACCCGGTTCGGTAAATTCGGTACCGGTACCCGCTACCATTTAATCATCCCTACTGCTAAGCCAATCAACATTTCAGTTAGCACATACCTAAACTGACTCTAATAACTGGATATGTATGCATTTATCTACAAAAGTCCATGCATTGGCAAAAAGAATAATCAGATTATAGGTGGCAGTTCTAAACCAAATACTTATGAATGGGTCAATATTCCACTCCTCCACTTGTGTCTCTTATTTTTGATTGTTTCCTCACTCCACCGCCACAGTGCTGCCAGTTCTGGGCAAAAAACATAAACATAAAGATAAAGATATAGGAAAGATGGGACGAGAGCCAGGTTTAGAGAGGGACTTATCGGAAGAAGAAGAGTGGATAATGACGGAAAACAGGAAAATCATTCAAGAGATTGATGGTAGAAAGAGAGAGGACATCAAACAAAGAGGGCGTTTGAAGTGGGCTATCGACGGTGATGAGAACACTAAGTATTTCCATGCTCTGGTCAATAACAGGAAGGCAATTAATAGCATTCACGGTATCAACATAGATGGTGAGTGGTGCACTAAACCGTCTAAGATAAAAAAAGGAGGTATTCTCGTTCTTTCGTGAGAAATTTAAAGAAAAGATTAAGTTTCGGCCGTTCTTGAATTGTCATAATATCAAAAAAAATTCTGAAGGTGAAAGTCTTTTGTTAGTTGAGCCGTTCTCCGAAATGGAAATTAAGAATGCGGTCTTCGAATGTGGGGATGATCGATCTCCAGGCCCGGATGGTTTCAATTTCAGATTTATTAAACACTTCTGGGATATCCTCAAAGATGATTTTGTTAGAATTTTAGCCCGGTTCCATGACCACGGTGTTATCAATGACGGATGTGGGGCTTCTTTTATCACTCTTATCGCTAAAGTGCCAGACCCGGTTTCTTTAAATAATTATAGACCGATTAATTTGGTCGGGGTTATAAGCAAGGTCATTTCAAAATTCATGGCTAACAGGATGAGGATGGTGTTGGAGAGTGTGATTTCGGATTCCCAGTCAGCTTTTCTAAAAGGTAGATTCATTTTGGATGGCCCTCTTGTTATCAACGAACTCATTGCTTGGATTAAAAAGAATAAAAAGAAGGCGTATTTTCTTAAAATTGACTTTGAAAAGGCATACGACAATGTCAATTGGAATTTTGTTATTAGTGTGCTTTCGCAAATGGGTTTTCCAGATTTGTGGTGTAAGTGGGTTTTGGGGATCCTAAAGTCGGCATCTTCGTCTGTTCTTGTCAACGGAGCTCCTACTTTTCTTTTTAGATGTGAGAAAGGCATGCGTCAGGGAGATCCGCTCTCTCCGTTTCTCTTCTTAGTGGTTATGGAGGCTCTTTCGTGTATGATTCATAGTGCTAGAAACGCGGAGTTGATCAAGGGTATCGTTATCCCTAATAATGGGCCGGCTATTACGCATCTCCTATATGCGGATGAGTCCATAATGGTGGGCGAATGGTCTAAGACGGAAGTGGTTAATGTTGTTAGAGTGCTTCGGTGTTTCTTCATATGTTCGGGTCTCAAAATTAATATAGACAAATCAATCTATACGGTATTAGGGTGGGGCAGGAGGAAATCGTTGCTATGGCTAGCGAGGTGGGATGCAATCCGGATGTTCTTCCTTTCAAATACCTTGGTATTAAAGTGGGTGCGAATATGAACCGGATCACAAACTGGCAGCCTGTATACGACATTTTCCATAGTCGGTTGGCTAAATGGAAATCGAATTTGCTATCGATAGGTGGGAGAGTGGTGATAATTAAATCCGTCCTAGAAAGTCTTCCGTGTTACTATTTCTCTTTATACAAAGCTCCAAAGAAGGTGATTGCTGATTTGGAATCCTTGATCAAAAAATTCTTATGGGGAGGCTCTAGTGAAGATAGGAAGATGCATTGGGTCGCTTGGGATTGGGTGGCGATTCAAAAAAAGGATGGTGGTTTGGGTCTTAATAAATTATCGGAAGTTAATATCTCGCTTCTCGCCAAACGGGGGTGGCGTTTCAAAACTGAAGTTAACGGGTTCCGGAGAAAAATCATTTCTGCCCTCCACGCTAACCGGGTTGGGTGGGAGGGTTTTCCAATTCAGAATTCCAGGAGAGGAGTTTGGTTTAACATTGTCAAAGTGTTACTACACAGTAATTTCGGTGGTAATGCTCTGAGGAACTACATCAAGGGTGATGTGGGCAACGGAAAAAGAATTTTTTTTTGGCTAGATCCGTGGATCTCCGATGAACCCCTCAAGCTGAAATTCCCCGAATTGTTCAGATTTGAGGCAGAAAAAAAATGTTACGTGGCGGACAGGATTTTAAGATCGGATTCAGGCTCGGATCTTACTTGGCGCTGGAAATCGGCTCTGCCCGATGCTGTGTTACCGGATTTGCAGCTCCTACGCAGTTTAATTGCTCCGATTCAGATTATTGACAGACAAGATAAGTGGCGATGGTCTCCCCAAAGTGATGGTATTTTTTCTGTTAAATCTGTGAAACGGTTGTGTTATTCGGACAGGACAGTGGGTCAAAACTTCGTTATGGAGTGGAGTGACTGGGTCCCCGATAAATGTAACATTCACTTGTGGAGAGCGGAGATGGAAAAGATCCCATCGAAGGTGGCATTAAGGAAGAGGAACATTCTGCAAGGTGATCCGATCTGCTCAATGTGTTCGAACGCTGAAGAGACTGCTGAACATGTTTTTACTGCTTGCTACATATCTGCGACAGTATGGAACGCGGTCAACGAATGGTGCAGGATCCCAGCCATTTTCGCCTTTTCCATCAAATTTAACCACAAAAATATAGAACAAATCACACTTTAATACCAAAAAAAACATAAATAATTAACATGTTTACCTGCAGTGATATCCAATTTTTTATCGCTCCAAGATAATTCCCAGGGTGTATAGATCCTGTTGGTTGGACACCCGACACAATTCTCTTCCTGTTAATACATTTTAAGTTAAAGAAAGAAGTAATTCATGACCAGAATTTTATGTATTAAAACCACAGAAAAAATAAATTTATAACTTACTGAGATTACAAAATGATTACTTTATAGAGGTGGAGGAACTCTCTGAAACAGTAAGTTCAGGGGCTAATACACTGCAATAGCATGTGTGGCTGCTAACACCTCCAGCAACATGAAGGTAATTACGATGAGTTACTGGAAATGCTCTTGTTATCACCAGCATTGAGAACTACAACTATAAATGAACAAGATAACAAGATCAGAATATACACCAGATATATAATTTTTTAAACACTCCCTACACAAGAGCCAAAACACACAAGTCAGATATCAAGAATACCTACCTTAAAGTTTCAACTTTCTTACAAACTAACCTCAATACAAAAAACTCTAAAACTACAAGATCATTCACCAAATCCAACAATCAAATCAAAACTCCCACACTCCTAATTCCACAAAGCATACACATCTCAACACCACACAAAACATTGAATTAATACAAACGCACAACACAACAAAATTAGGGTTCTACTTGAAAAAAAATTGGGGATTTTACAAACCATACCTCGAGAATTGAGCTCGTTACAAACCATACCTCGAGAATTGGGGATTAAGATTATGAGTCTTCTGGCGGTTCTTACCAAAACCCTAATCGTTGGCATGTGCTTGAGTTGCCAGAGAGAGAGAAGGTTGATGAAAAGATCTGGTGAGATGTGAGTTGTGAGAGAGATGAGAGGGAAGGAAGGGGAAAGGTCGATCCGTGTGAAAACAAAATCATCCGTCAGATCATGATCCGTGTGAAGAATTGAAAGAAAATGGACGGCTGATGATGGATCCGGGTGAAGGGTAAAAGTTTTGGAGGGCATAATTGGAATTGTAAATTATATTGTGCTTTAGAGGGTTGTGCAGCATGCTTTAGGGGTGTTTTAAGGGAATTTTTATGACTTTAAGAAGTCCTTTGGATATGCTTTATAAAGTAGTATAGATATTGATAGAAAAACCTTGTAATATAACTTTGTTTTGATAACATTTACCCAAGTGATCTAGAAAACGCAACGATATATAATGTCTTAAAAGCACTTATATATAGGAAGTACCAGCGGCGTATCCACCATGCTTTTAACACATTACACCTGCCCCGTTACCTAATCATTTCCCTAACCCAACGGTTCAAACAGTATCAAACGGTTCACATAAATCAAACAGTTACAAACGGTTCACATAATTCAAACGGTTCACACAAATCAAATGGTTACAAATGGTTCACATAATTCAAACGGTTACAAATGGTTCACACAAGTGTAAAACAATGTGTCCATATGCTGGTTAAACATATGCAACAAAATGTAATATGAAAATCAATGTGATAGCATGCCAAGAGAACATACATAGCAAAACATAATGAAATCATGTACTATATACGTACTAATTAACATAGCAAGTATATAATATAAAAGCATGAAAACATGAAAGTAACAAGTAGGCACATGTGTATCACCCCAAAACAGTTGAAAACATTAAAAGAGTGGACTATGTACTCACTTGAGGATGCTTAGAAGTCTTGAATAACAACCAAGCAAGCTAGAGGGATCACGAAAATCAAACGGCACCTAATATGGGTAACTATGTTAATAAACCGGATCTAAATCGGATGATTGGATAAAATGAGTTTTTGTAAACCAAATGAGTGTAGAGACTCATGTAATATGGTTTAATAAAGCCTACATTCTAAAACGAAACCAAACCTAAGTGCTTACGACCCATTACGACTCGTTAAGGTAGCTTACGCCACTTTAACGCGTCGTTCGCGTAAAACGCGTTCGGACGGCCTAACTAGTCCTATGACAAGTATTATATGCCTTAACATGTCTAATAATGTTTCCTAATTAGTTTAGATGCCAAAATTTATGTTACGTATTCTTAAAATGAATTTATGCGTAAAAAGGGCATTTTGGTCATTTTCCAAAGGCATATAAATTACCTATCATACAACTAACTAAATGAAGTGACCATAAGGTATAACCTCGGAAGGTTATTCCCTATACAACTATGGTCACAATAAATGTTTGGTCGAATCCTAATGATCGACCATACGGGTCATGTTCGAAAGTCTAAGCGGTTGTTTAGACCGCTTATCTTACGACCCTATATAAGCACTAAACCTAAAGTGACGAGTTAAAAATGTTAAAACATGTTTAAAGAACTTAGAAAACAAGTTTGATATCAAGACAAAGGGTCTTGATACCCAATAATAGTTTGGTTGCAAAATACGCAAGAATACGCATTTTGACCGAAACTATGACTCGTCACTACACCTAATCAACGTGGTAATCAGTAGGTATAGTCACAAGAGACTATAACCATCGTGATTACACTCATGTTACGAAGTTCAAACGAACTTCATGTTGACCATAGACTGGTCAAAGCAGAAAGTCAAACACTGTTTGACTTTTATGCGTAAAACGCATAAAAACACGAAAGAAACTTACAAAGGGTCCAAGCTAGGAAGAACTTGATCTAAATACTCATGTATGAAGCATAAAGATTCAACTTAGAGCATAAAATTAGATCAAGGTGTGAGGAAAATGGAATGAGAGCTTGGGTATTTATAGATTTCGGAGAACCGTTAGGATCGTTTCTCGCAAATCGTGCTTTGATCTTGACCTTACAAGTGGGCACATGGTTTTCAAAACCATGGGAATACTTACAACCATCAAATTCCAGCCCATAGAGTGCAAAACCTTGGGTTAAAACCATCAAAACCTAAAAAATGGACCAAGTTCAATGCATCTGCCAGAAACTTCAAAAATGGTCCCTACACTTGTAAAACTTGATTTTTTTGGCACTTTTAAGCCCCGTTAATCCCCATATCAAGGCTCTAAAATAAAGTTAAAGTATAGGGAACTTGAAATGTGCTCAAAAATATCTCGGATGGTGGTTCGTTTGGTCGTACGGTTGGGTTGTTCGGTTAATTACGACGGAAATCGTAACGAACGCAAAAACGATCCAAATTACGCGACGAATGGAATTTTATCATGCCAATCACTAAAATAAAATATTTTAATGATTACATAAATTTTTGGATGTCCGGATATATTCAGAACGTAAGATATGCGCGAAAGTGCAAGCTTATGCACTTTTTGACGCTTTTAGTCCCTATTGATCAATAAAGTTTATTTTTGCGCACCAAAACACCTCAAAGCCTATTTCTAAGCTATGTAAAGTATATTTCGGGCATGTTTAACTCATGATCAAGTTCCGGAACATTCATTACTATACAAATCGGTATAGTTTCGCAGTTTGACGCAAATAGTCCCTACGATCGAACAAACTTGATTTTGACACACCAAACCATCCAAAACTTATTTCTAAGTTATGTAAAGGTTATTTAAGGTATGTTAAGCCTATATCACAGTTCCGAACTGTTTGATGCGTTAAACTGGTTATATTTACGCATCAGATCGCGTATAACCTTCCAGAAAGCGATTTAAAGCTCGAAATCGAACATGAATTGATATGTGCAAATGATACACATATTTATACAAATCCCAAGTATGAAATACAATATTTCATTGATTTGGTATTTGTTTGATGGTCGCGGAGGCACAGGTGTCACAGGGGTGTTGTTAACGTGATGCACATGTTCATGTTAATGATGGTTAACAGTTAACGGATGACGAGTGTGGGTGTTATCAACATAATGCACATGTGCACGATCAGTGACGAGTATGGGTGTTATCAACATAATGCACATGTGCATGATCGTTGTACCGATCAATCAGATAAACAAACAACTGAACAATGTTAAATAAACAATGATACAGGAACATAGAGTAATCAAGCAAATGTTAATTTTTTTTTGTTTGAATAGCAGCAAAACTTCTCATACCGCAAAACTTCTCATACCACAAAAGAAATACCAGCGATTAGCTGGTAAAACAGCAACAAGGGGTAAAAATCTAAACAAGACAAAAAAGTGCAGAACATACTCTGCACATACACAGCCATACAAAACATAAAATAACAAAAAAAAAACAAATTAACCCAGCCTTTCCAGCTATCAACACAGAACTTCGAACGATATTTTACCTATCCAAATGAGAGGTTAATAACATCCTCGGAAGCCAACTCCAAAGAACGCTTGCCCCCCCCCCCCCCTTAAAGAGCTTGTTGTTACTATCCTTCCAAATTACCCATAAAATGGAGTAAATTATACCTAAAAGCAATGTACTATTGACATAAGCATCCAAAACCAATGTACTATTGACATAAGAATCTAGTCGTGTATACTCTTGAACAAGCTGCTCCAGGGATGAGAGGCCTGCAAGGTCCCAGTTACACCAAACAGAGATTTTCTTCCACACCGCCTTGGCTATCGGGCACTCATAAAAACATGCGTAACCGACTCCGAAACCCCCGCACACTCTATGCAGCAACCCGTAATGGTACTAACCCCTCTCGCACGCAGATTTTCCCCAACCGGAACCCGATTATGTAGCAACCTCTATATGAAAACATTAACTTTAATAGGGACCCAGTTAAGCCACCCGGACACCTTAAAATCCGACCCAAAGTAAGCTTCTTCCAGGACATTTTCTTGTCGCTTGAACTGTGAACCCATCAGATTGACGAGGAGGGTATATATGTGATGAATCAGAAGATGCTATATGTATCACAAATGGGTTACAAAGTGAAATCATGTTTATTTGTAAGTAGATGACAAATAGCAATATAATCGGACTGAGTAATCGTATAAGGACACTTACAGTGAGAATTGGTAACAACATAGAAATTGCTAACAGAATGGGTGTAACAAAAAAGATGTAATTTGTTGTAATCACCAGATAAATGATGTATTCGACTGAGTAATCGTATAAGGACGAGCCGGATTAGTTATCGCAGTGGTGACTTATGAGCAGATGTATGTCACCAGATGAGTTTTTGTCAGAGGAGTTTTCATCAAATCAGTTGTCACGGTGGTGGTGCGGTGGTGTCACGGTGGTGGTGGTAGCGGCGATGTGTTAACGTTGATCGGCGGCGGATGTGTCGTCAGTGGCGGCGGTTGTCATGGGGGTGGTAAAAGTTAACAACTTGAATGAACCCTTGAAGAACAGAACGAGGATATAGATGTTGTTGTTAGAATTTCACTTTAATTACAAAAATGTCATGTGTTCACACTGGTTCTCGTGGTTCTCTCAATAAAGGGTGGTTCCTAACTAATCCTTCTCCTATATATATATATATATATATAGAGAGAGAGAGAGAGAGGAAGGTTAATGTACATTACGGCTTAACGTACATCACGTACGACAGGTAATTACGCACGTTCATTTTAAAATCACGCACGTTATAACTAAAAAATCCAAAATCACGCATGTTGAAACACAATAATCACGCATATTGAAAACATTAATCACGCATGTTATAGAACAAATCACGCACGTTGTTGTACGTGAAGTACGTTAAGCCGTAATGTACAATATACTTTTTCTATATATATATATATAGAAAAAGTGTAATGTACAATAGGGCTTATCGTTCGCTCATACGATATTGTGAAATCGCATGTTATGAAAAAGCATGTTGGAAATCGCATGTTGGTATTTTTGATGAAATCGCATGTTTTTTTTTTTTTTTTTTGTATCAATTTCGCATGTTGGTTTCCAGCATAAATCGCATGTTCAAGAGTGAATTCGCACCAGATCGTACGGCTGAGATGATCGCACACATTTTGTACGATAAGAGCCATTGTAGGTTAACATATCCATATATATATATATATATATATATATATATATACAGGGGATGGATCATGAGAAAACTAGTTTAAATGAGAAAACCAAAAAAGCCTTAAAAAAAACCTAAAAACATACCAATTTTTTTTTTACAATTTTTTATAGAAAAATCGCTACTTTTTATGTATGGAAAAATAATTTCAAAAAAAAATAAATATATATATATATATATATATATATATATATATATATATATTTTTTTTTTTTTGTTGTACTGCACATGTGCAGTAATACATAAAGCTTGAACCACTTAACCCCCCCCCCCCCACCGACACCCCCCAAAAACCTAAACCCCCCCACCCCCCCCCCCCCCCAAAACCTAAATTCACCCTCCTACCAAAAGCCTAACCCCCCACCCCCCAAAAACCTAAACCCCCCCACCCCTACCCTCCCGAAAACCTAAAACTAAACCCTAAACATAAACCCGAAAAAAACCTAAACCCCCCACCCCCATCCCCCAAAAACCTAAACCCCCCCTCCCCCCCACACCCAAAAACCTAATCCTAATGCTAAACCTCCAAAAAAACTAACCCCAAAAGCTAAACTAGACTCAAAAGGCTAATTTTAAGCATGTAATGCAATTGTAGTACATGTTATATTGCACATGTGCACTACTATAGTAATAGTATTGAAAACAAGACGACACCATAAATCTTTTTTTTTATGTCATAAAAAATATGTTCGAATATACTTGAATGAAAGATACAAAAATTTGTGATCTTATGGTGCCATTTTTGTTTTAAAATGATAACGTATGGAGAAATGGGAAATGTTTGAAAAGTTATATATTTTTTTTCCAATTTTACCCCTCCTTCATTAAAAGTCTCCCCCCCCCCCCCCCTCCTTCATTAAAAGTCTCCCCCTCCTTTTTAGTGGTTTTTAGTTAGTTTTCTAGTTTTCTCATTTATATCTAGTTTTCTAATGATCATCTCCCTATATATATATATATATATATATATATATATATATATATATATATATATATATATATATATATATATATATTATGTTCTTATTGTTTATTGATGATTTTGGACGAGTTGAAAATTGATTTTTGAAGATGTTATTAAACATGGAAAAGTCCATATTTTAGGAGAAACTATGGCAAAATTTTCTAAAAATATAATAATGACTAAGGTGAAATTAACAAGGGTTTTACAAGGCTAAAATGTATTAGTGCACTTAATCATAAACAAAAATAGACTTATATATATAGGGTAAAGTTCTTGTACAAATAATCTTAACATACTAAACATACAAATTGAAGGAAAACTCAAAAAGACAAGGTGGCATTTTTGTAATTATCAATAACTATCAAAGTTACTCTACAAATATACCTAAAAAAACCTAACCACTCCCCCCCGCCCCCCCAAAAAAAAACCTAAACCCCCCCCCCCCACCCCCCAAAAACCTAAAAAAAACCTACCCCACCCCCCAAAAACCTAAAAAAACCTAACCCCCCACCCCCCAAAAACCTAAAAAAAAACCTAACCCCCCCCCCCCACCCCCCAAAAACCTAAAAAAACCTAACCCCCCCCCCCCCCCACCCACCCCCCAAAAACCTAAAAAAAAACCTAACCCCCCCCCCCCCACCCAAGCTAAAATGCTAAAAACTAAACCCCCAAAAAACCTAAAAAAATCTAAAAAAATAAAAAAAAACACACAAATTATTTTATTTTATTTTTTTAACATTTTTTATTAAAAAATCGCTACTTTTAGTAGCAGCAAAAAAAAAAAAAAAAATTTTTTTTTTTTCCTAACGAAATGTAGCGATTTTTTAATAAAAAATGTTCAAAAAAATTTGTGTTTTTTTAGGTATTTTTGGTTGTAACTTTGATAGTTGGTGGTAATTACAAAAATGTCACCTTATCTTTTTGGGTTTTCCTTCAATTTGTATGTTTAGTATGTTAAGATTATTTGTATTTGATCTTTTGCCTATATATATATAGGGTCAGGATTTAGAGATAACGGTGAAGAGTGTGAGAACGGTGAGAACGATTTTGGAATTGACATGTGGCATTGATGCTAAATTACACTAAGGGGTAATATTATCAAAAAACTCACACACATGAACTAGGTGTTCAAATAAAACGCCATAAAAACACTCAGTTCAGAAAAAACGCCATGAAAAACTCAGTTAAAACGCCATAAAACACTCAGTTCAGAAAAAACGCCATGAAAAACTCAGTTAAAACGCCATAAAACACTCAGTTCAGAAAAACGCCATGAAAACATCTAGTTAAAACACCATAAAAACACATAGTTCAGAAAAACACCATAAAAATAACTAGTCTAAAACGCCATAAAACACACAGTTCAGAAAAAAAAAAACGTCATAAAACCCATTTCATTTTTTTTCGAAAAAGTATATCAATAGTATACTCGTTGGAAAGATAAAAAATGATGAGTTTTATGGTGTAATTTTTTTAGAAAAATAATCACGTATAAAAAAGTTATTGGCGTTTAAATATGATGGGGGAAATGGCATGTGATTAGCATGTGCACCCATGTTTGGATCTTCCAGTTTTACCCCTCCTGGTAGTTATAAGGTTCCCATTATTTACAAAAATGCCACCGCATCATCTTAGCCACAAATCACAAAGATCCTATGGCAGAAAATCGTTCTCACTGTTCTCACACTTTAAATCGTTCTCTCCTGATCTCGTTCCTATATATATAGTAAATCATACAATTGTGTATAAATATCTATGTGTTATGTGTATTTATTAGAAGATGTAGGAATACATGAACTAATTACATACCAACACCAAAAATGTACTTACAAGAATATAAAAAGAATTACGACAAAATAAAAAAAATAGATATGCATATATGTATCTACAAAAGTACTTGGACGAAGTTACAATAAGTATATAAATTGATCTATACCTTCACACTCGTATCAGATGATCGGACAAGCGGGCAAGTATGGGCAGTGGCGGATCCAGGAATTTTTTCTAAGAGGTTCACTTATTTAAATGTTCCAATAACATATTTCCAAACATAAAAAATACGGTCCAGTTCGACGGTTCGGGTCGGTTCGACGGTTCGGGTCGGGTAAAGTTCATCACATAATAACAATACGATACAATAATTAAATAAACATCATCATGATAAATTTACAAAATGGTCTTTACGAATAACAAAAATACGTACACTTGTTCCCTACGAGGTTTCACCTTTTGAAAAACGTTGCACTACATTCTTGATCGAAACAAAACTTGTTGTAAGAACTCTATTTCAATGTAGCAAATACAAGAATCGTTCATAAGAATCTATTATTAACAGTAATTACCACAACAGGAGATCCTGGGAAACTATACCAGTGAAAAACTCAATTAGAGGGACTGCGAAAAACATCCAATAGTCGTGGATTATTTTAAAAGATTTAAACATTGATGTTCTTGACTTTCTGAAAAGAAAGAAGGTCAATGAAGAAGAGACACTTTGCTAGTTAGACAAATGGACATGTTAGTGGACCTCTTTCCTAAAATCTTTCATTTAGAGACTCAAAAAGCATGTAAGGTGGCTGCTTAGTTGCAAGCAAAAGACAATGGTTTATCTAGGAATTGGAGATGGAAGAGGGACCTAAATGGTGATATGGAAAACAAGGAGCTTTAGCAGGCACGTTCTCTTTAAAGGTTGATTCAGAAATCAATTAGGGGAGCATCCGTAATTCCTAAATTCTAAGTTACAACACAAGAGTTCAAGAATTAACATCAATAAATTCTCAGATATAACATCACTAATTATAGATTGAATCTAAAAATCACAAACTGAAAGTTAAAATCAACAAACCTGAATTGAAGAAAACGAGAAGTCAGAACTTAGAAGGGCTGCTGTCATGTCTGTGGTGGCTTGAGTGGAATATAGGGGTGTTTGTGCAGTGGTCGTGTTTGTGTATGCGTGTGTTTGGAACTCGGAGTAAACAAAAGAGGCGCTTAAACATTAAAAGTTAAACCCTAATTCATTTTGAGAGAAAAAAACACCAAAAAAAAAGAATAAAAGCGCTTAATGGGACTCGAACTCAAGACATCAAGTTGTTACACCATGCACTTTTCCAACAGACCACTTATCTTCTTCTGTTATGGGGTTCCCTTAAAAACTATTAACAGGTTCCTTCAGTCTTTTCTATTTAACTTAACGCTATAAATTGTGAACCAAACGGGTTCCCGGGAACCCCTTCCTTGGCTGTAAATCCGCCCCTGAGTATGGGCAAATAAATATATATATGATTTGAAGAATATATATACTTGTAGACAAGTCTTAGAAATAGATTTTTTTTAAAGACCAAGCAAGATATATATTTTATTGACACATATGAAATATATATATACTTGTTGACAAGTCTTAAAAACAGATTGTTTCTAAAGACCAAACAAGATATATATATTCTCTCAAATTAATATGTTAAACGTATAAAAGACTGAGTGTAGAAATACAAGTATACAAGTAAAATTATAAGTATAAATACGTATACCACAACACACTTAGTAAAATACAAATACGACACAAATACCTAATCTAAAAAGTCTACACACAAGTATAAACAATGGGTATACGTATACGTATAAATATAACAAGTACACAAATTGAGGAATATACAATAAGAGAACATTATACATGTATACATACACAAAGACGATGTTATTAATATTATTCTTAACAATCTATCTAACAAAGATATATACATATGTGTATATTTGTTTAAAGAGTAAATATATACATATATATACACATACAGAAAAAGATGTTCACAAAGCATGAATATATATTGATAGAATATATATGGATCATGGCAAAGAAACAATTGTGCGAGAGACAAGCACATACTAGGGGCTAGGCCCCGGAGATTACATGAACGAATACAGAACTATTGTGTGAGACACAAGAAGATACTAGGGGCTAGGCCCTGGACATCACATGAACAATGTATAAATAATCGTGCGAGACACGAATGCAAATAAGGGCTAGGCCCGTTCATACATGACAAGAGTACACACACACACACACACATATATATATATATATATGAAATATATAGTAACGAATTAACGAATAGTCAACCTACTGACGTGTTTAAACAAACAAGGGTTCTGAACAAATGAAGTAAAGTCAAGTCCTAACAAAGATTCAAGCTGAAAGACTTGTACATGGTTAAACTATGGACCTAAGTGCCTTCACAAATTAGGACACTTGTAGGTCAGACTATAAAACAAGGAACCACCCGAGATTTCTAGCACATTAGCTCAAAATGTAAACAGTGAGTTCATGTCCCCTATTTCAAATACATTTTTATTTTTCCAAAACCATGGGGAATTACATGCTACTAATGGTACCATAAGCTAGGGAATGAAATAACTATAGATCATGTGCACATAGGCTAGAATACACAAGTAGCCATTAATCACATATACAAACCGAGGAAGGAAAGTGGTAGATCTATTGAGTTTTGGCGAGCTCCAATCCTTGTCCGTGAGACCCCGTTGGAGTGCTTTTGTGTCCCAAGTCAAGGGGAATCGACAATACATTTTCTAGCTTTGGTTGCTTCCTATGTCGGCACACATATTAATGTCCTTGCAAAACATTAATGAACAACAAATTTTATAAACGCTTTACATAATGGGTTTTTCAATACAAGCATTTCAAATGTTTTAAAGATTCATTTGATACTAAACAAAACACATGAATTCACGAACTCAGGTTGACTTTTTAACTTACATGTATTTCAGGGATGTATGTTCAAGTGTGGACACAAGAACCGGGAAACCAAGAAAGATGTTGAAATATCTTCGTGAAACTACTGTTTGTTGAAATATCTTTGTGAAACTTATACATTTTGGGATTTGTAAACAATATACTTAACTTGTGACATGGTTTGGTTTCATTATACGATAATGGAATTCTTGGTTTGTTTTAGTTATGTAGTATGTTTACTTTATTGAATGCAATGAGAACAATCTAAGTTCACACCTCGCGCTTCCACTACGAGTGGGTGTAACAGCTTGCATGCCGAGGATTTGGCCCGTAGTGGGTATAGAAAAGTTTTACCTTTATTTGGCGAATGGCGCATGTGGAAAATAACTTGTCGCTTTTAAAATTTTGTTACAATATTTGCATGTGTCAACTACTTTGTGCAGGTATCGCGAATAAATGTTGGCATGACTCATGTGTAAACAGCGTAAATCCAGCTTCGCGCAAGAAATTGCGGAAGCCTTGGAGATTGTAGGGTTCATGAGTTCGTAATTTAGCCATAGTGTTTTTGCACATACCCAAACTGGTAAATGCATTTGTAACTAGTTTATATTTAGGAAATAACAAGGAAAATAACATAAACAACACTTGTATTAAACTTGTTAGGCTTAAAGCCATCGCTTACAAAGGTTTTGTTTTACATATAGCATTTTTGCAACTGTTGTGCATTCCAAGCTTGAGGAACAATGTGACCGTCTAATGTATGCAACTTGTATGCACCCATGCCTAGGATCTCGTGAACGATATAGGGTCCTTCCCATTTAGGGGCAATTTTTCCTGGGTGTTAAGTATTAGAGGCCTCATTATTGCGGAAGACGTAGTCATCTGAGTTGAAGGTACACACGCGTACTCGTGCTTGTAGTACTTCTCTAACTTAGACTTATACTCTGCTTCATTTATGGTTGCATTTTCACGTCGTTCTTCTGATAAGTCTAAGTCGAGATGACACTCCGCCTCATAATCATTGGAATTTATTGCCAACATGCATGGCAAGGGGAGGCTGATTTCAGCTGGGATAACTGCCTCTAAGCCATAGACCAGGCTAAAGGGGGTCTCGCCGTTACTTGTCTTCGGCATGGTACAATGAGCCCATAGTATACTAGGGAGTTCAATGATCCATCCTCTTTTTTTAGTGTTGAGTCGCGCTTTGATCCCCTCGATGATGATTTTATTTATGCTTTCACCTGATCGGAGATGTGCCATGGAAGAGAAAATATGCTCTATGTTCAACTCCTTCATCCAGTCTTGGAAATCTTCTAGGGAAAAATTGATTCCATTATTGGTGACAATACGAAAGGGTAGCCCAAACCGACAAATGATGTGTTCCCAGATGAACTTGCGCACAACCATGGTAGTAGTTGAAGCTCGAGCCTTTGCTTCCACCCATTTCATTAAATAGTCAACCGCGACTATGATGAACTTTATCGCGCATGGCACGTCAGGGAAGGGTCCTACCATATCAATGCCCCATTGTTGGAAATGCCATGCTGTTGTGACAGGAATGAAAGCGTTCTTTGGGCGCAGGGTCTTTGGCGAATGATGTTGGCATGAATCACATTTGTGCAAATCTTTGACTGCATCCAGGTGCATCCTTGGCAAGTAATACCCTGCATTCATGACTTTTGTAACCACCATGCGCCGCCCTGCATGGATCCCACATATCCCTTCATGAACTTCCCGAATTAGGTAAACTGGCATCCTGTTGGTCTACCCAGCGCCAAAATGGTCCTAAGTAGGACTTTCGATACAAGATCCCTCCATCCATATGGTCGTGCAGTGCCATATGTTGTACCTTTCGTACTTCTTCTTTATTAGCTGGAAGGATTCCCGACTGAAGATATTGGATGATGGGGGTCATTCAAGATGGTGGGCCCATCTCAATAACATTCACCTGGCGCAATGGAACAGGAGGATTTTTGAGCTCCTTAATGCGTATTTCCTTTGCCAAATGCTGAAAACTAGTAGCAACTAACTTGCTAAGTGCATCTATTGGATTGTTTCCACTTCTATTGATGTGTACGATCATGAACGAGTGAAACATTTGGATCAACTATTTGGCTTGCTCAAGGTACAATGCCATGATCTCACCCTTGGTGTAATGTAAGTCGTTAATCTGCCCTGCGACTAACAGGGAGTCAACATGTGCTTCGAAATTCTTTACGCCCATTTTTATTGCTAGGCGTAAACTAGCTAAAAATGCCTCGTATTCGGCCTCGTTGTTCGTGCTTTTAAAATCGAGGCGACTGGCATAAGTGAACTCGTGCTTTTCTGGGTTGACTAATCGCAAGCTTGGGCCTGCTCCATCATTGTTTGATGCTCTTTCTATTTACAGAGGCCAAATTTCTTCGGGTTGTGCTGACATAGGGTTTCCTAACGCTTCGCATTTTTTATCTTGTCAACGGGTACTTTCATGGAAAAGTCTGCCAAATCTGACCCTTAATTGTTGGTATAGGTTTATAAATGATGTTATGACGTCCCAACTTTATATCCCACTTGGCCAGTCTCCCTGAGATCTCGGGTTTCCTTAAGATGTTGTTGATATGGTAGTTTGTGAGAACTTTGATTACGTGACCTGTAAAGTAACGGTGTAACCTTCTGGATGTGTGGACTAGCACCAGGACCAGCTTCTCCATGATTGAATATATTATTTCAGGATCCGTTAACATGCGGCTAACATAGTAGATTGGTTTTTGTATCCCCTCCCTGTCTACGAGGAGCATTACGCCTATAGCCCTGTCTAAAGCTGACAAGTATAGGACCAGTGGCTTTTTCTCGCGAGGGTCAGTAAGGTTTAGGAGTTGAAATCAAACACTCTTTCATTTCTTTAAACACGACTTCTGCTTCAGGCGTCCATCAACCATTGATAGGTTGCGCTAGCATTACGCAAACCTAAAGGCATCTTGGTATAGCATAAAATTCCCATTTATGTTCGAACACTGACTTATCTTCATCCTTTACAGCCATCTACACTTGATGGTAGCCTTTGTAACAATCTAAAAAGCACTTCCACCTAAATGGCGTGACGGAGTCAATATTCTTATCGATTTCTACGAGAGAATAACAATCATTGGGACACGCCTTGTTGAGGTCTTTGTAGTCAACACACACGCCAGCCTCCATTCGCCTTTTCAACCATGACTGGGTTGGCTACTCACGTCTGATAGTATACATCATGCAAAATACTGGCGTTCAACAACTCTATTACTTGTTCATTTATTGCTCTGGTCTTTTCGGGATCGAGACTGCGTTTCCTTTGCACCACCGGCTTGACTGATAGGAAAGTATTTAAGCAATGCTCTATGATATCCCTTGGAACTCCTGTCATATATGCCGGCGACCATGCAAAGATATTCATATTCTTGAAAAGTAATAGCTTCAAGAAAACACAGATATTCTCAGATATAGTCGGGCCCAATGTGACTGTCTACTCTAGGTGTTTGCGATTTAAGATCCATTTCTCAGGCTCGGTGCGCGGTGTGTTCTTACTTTCTTTTGTTGGTCTCACTTCATCAATCGTCATGACTTTTTTCCTTGAGTAGATGATATCCACGCCTGTCTTCATTGGAAAACTGACTGCTGAATAAGGCGTAGACGTTCCCATGCTAAGATGGCCTTGAGTCTCTCTTCCTATCAAAACGTTATGTCGCAATTGTGCCGACATCACCATGAAGTTGACATCTGTTGTTCGTGAATGCTTCCTGTTTTGGTCAAAAATTACTGAAGCAATTAAGTGATCAAATTAGTTAAGTGAGGTAGTGTGCTAAAAACGTGTGTTGAAAATATGCTAGTTAAGTTGTTTGCAAAAACAGGTTCAGGATATAGCTCAGGATATTGGGCTATATCTATGATCAAACAATGAGTGAAAATGTAAAGGGTGACACGAGATATACGAGGAAGCCCTTGATCAATCTAGATCGCCAGCATAAAACCTCAGGAGCTGAAAATCGCAGTTGCCTTGTTCTTCTATTACTTCAAATATCAGGATATGATGCGGATCAACTAGGTGTTACAATGTAATTCGAGTACAAGTGTTTGTGTGTAGTGATTGTTTGCTGCCAGAGAGAAAAAGTGTGCGAAAAAGTGTGTACGAGTATGAGAGCTCGAATGCTGAGTCTTCCGGCGAGACAGACCAGATCATCTTCCGGCGACTCCTTTGGCCCATGACCTCATTCCCCAACAAGGTAAATATCTTGACCCTGTATTCTGCATACAAATGCTGAGTCTGTATCCCGATTAGACAGTATTAATGATACCTGTGTTCTGGTAAGCCTTCAAAGGTGGCTTAGGTGGCGGTTGAAGGTGCAAAGAAGGTGGAGCCTGGAGTCGATGTTGCTGTGTGAGAGCATTGAAGTGGGCAATGATGGATATTATTGCTTAGGTCGGAGCCCACTCTTTTAAATTTGAATGGTCTGTAACCCATAAACAATTTACATTTCCTGCACTTTACTTTTCCTGCACTTGAACAATTTAACAGTTGGAGGGATCCTGTGTTTTCAGGACGAAGCCTTCAACTGTTTATGTAAATATGCTTTAAAAACTTAATTGTGCTCTTGGTGGATGGGTCTATTTTTTAGATGAAACCAAGAATACAATCTTTTGGACCATTAATAATAAACTAACCTTTTAGCCTTATCTGTTGTTGTCTTTTAATTTTGAAAGGTATGTTTTGAATATCCTGATCAAATATCCTGGTCAGGATACTGATGAAATGTTCATTACTTTTGTCATCAAAATGTTAGACAAAACTTGGTTGAATATGACCTTTTAGAAAACTTAGATCATTTAGATAAGGTTTTCAAGACTTGAAAAATAAATCATACCAGAAAGACTTAGGCAATAATTTCCAACCTCAACCTTTGAGTCCTTTGCAATGTCCCCGGCATGGATGTCCCCTGTCTGTGCAGGATAGTGCATCAATATATGACACACTTGAGTATCTCTTCACTTAGTGATTAAACTTCGTAGTTTTTTGTCCACAAAAGAATGTGTGTAATCACAGCTTGTCATATCTTTGCAATCTTGTCAAAAACTTTAGTTTTGCTGGGGATAAACCCTTAATATACTGCGGATAAACCCTTAGTATCCTGGGGATAAACCCTTATTTTCGTGCGCTACAGGCGGGAGTGTATAAACTCCAAGACTTAGAAAGGTGAAAACCTTTAAACCTTAGAGAGTATGAAAATACCCTTTCGCGAGAAAGGGTGATCAATCCTCATATACCTTAAGGATCCAGGATATAGCCAACAGTGACGAAATTGTCTGCCACTTTTACATGAAATGGTCCCGCCACCTTGAACTATCCCTGGATAACTTGCGCTCCAGGCGGGGTGTTTAAACCCAATTCGTGAGAAAGGTGAATACCTTTAAACCTGTGAAGGGATCAGGATCCCTTAAACGTGAGAGAGGGGGCCAATCCTCTAATCTTTCGAAGTATCTTGAGTATATATCCCGGAGTAACATCCCAAAGCATATTTTGCAAAACACCATTAAACTAAGGTGGGTGTTAGCTTGGCTAACACCCCTCCGATGCTTAAGTCAGTATTGGGTTTCAAAGAATAAATTAAATAGATATACTAAAATGAAATAGAATCCATACCATTCTGAGTTAGAAATTAAATTATAAACTCACTTGAAGTAAGCTTTAAGGTGTATAGCATTCCAGGATCTCGGTAGCATATCCCCCTCCATATTCTTGAGTCGGTATGCTCCTTTTCCTGATTCTGATTCGATTTCATAGGGTCCTTCCCACTTCGGAGCCAAATTTCCATCAGCAGGGTTAGTAGTATTCTGAAAAGCCTTCCTCAATACCCAATCTCCAACCTGGAACCTTCTGGTCCTTATATTCTTGTTATACGCTTTAGGTATCCTCTGTTGATATGCTGTCATCCTTAGCCTTGCTGCGTTTCTTGTCTCATCAACCGTATCCAATTCCTTGCAAAGGACTTCAGGATTCTGCTCAGGATGGATCTTGCTGTTGGTATCACCATTTCCATTGGGATTAGCGCTTCTGCTCCAAATACTAAGGAAAATGGGGTTTGACCAGTTGCACTTTTCACCGTCATCCTATCAGCCCATAAAACAAAGGGTAGTTCTTCTGCCCATCTTCCTTTTTTAGCTCCTAGTCTCTTTTTCAGGTTGTTGACAATTATCTTGTTTGAGGATTCTGCTTGTCCATTTGCTTGAGGATGTACCGGTGTAGATGTGATCATTTTGATTCCCCAACTCTTGCAAAAGTCAGTAGTCCTCTTACTTATAAATTGAGATCCATTGTCACAAATTATCTCAGCTGGTACTCCAAACCTAGTCAGGATATTCCTTTTTATGAAGGATACCACTTCTTGATCTCTAACTTGAACAAATGCTTCAGCTTCGACCCACTTAGAGAAATAATCAGTCATTGCCAGCATGAAGACGTTCCCTCCTGGAGCCTTTGGCAATTTTCCTACTATATCCATACCCCACTTCATGAATGGCCAAGGGGAAGCGATAGGATAAAGTGGCTCAGCAGGCTGATGTAATATTATTGTGTCTTTGACATGCATCACACCTTTGAGCATACTCCGCAGCATCTCTTCTCATCGTCGGCCAATAGTATCCTGTTCTTAATACCTTTGAGAATAACGACCTGCCCCCAGTATGGTTACCACAATCCCCTTCGTGTATATCCTGAAGCACTTCTTTAGTTTCGGGATCCTCCAAGCACCTCAGATATGGTCCTGCAAGAGATTTCTTATACAAAACATTATTTAAAATAGTGAATCGTGATACCTTCATTCTAAAGGCCTTAGGATTCTCATCATTTGGGATGTATCCTTCCTTGAGATATCTCATGATTGGAGCCGTCCAGGACTTAGGATCCTGCTCAGGATACCCATCATCAGGATCCTGAACACTTACCACTTCCTTATCCTGAGGATCCGTCGTAGGATACAGGATATGTAATATTGGTATTCGGATTCCTTCCGGTATCCTGACTGATGATCCCAGATTTTCCAAGGCATCAGCTTCAGCATTATCCTCTCTTGGTACCTGTTCATGTGTAAAAATATCGAAATATCCTGCTAATTTTTTGAGAATTTCGAGATACTCGATTAACTTCTCACCTTTAACTGCATAGGATCCATTAAAATGATTGGTAATTAACAAAGAATCAACATATACTTGCAAACTCTTGATATTCATGCTTTTAGCCAATTCTAATCCTGCAATTAAAGCTTCATATTCTGCTTCATTATTAGTGGCAGGAAACTCACATCTAATAGCCTGGGGTAATATGTCCCCCTGTGGCGATTTTAGTAGTATACCCAAACCTACACCTCTGACATTAGATGCTCCATCAGTATATAATGTCCAGGATTCTAAGTTTTCTCCTAGCTGTTGTACTTCTAGGTCTACTTCATTTTGAATATCACTACTGAAATCAGCCACAAAGTCAGCTAAAGCCTGAGACTTTATGGCATTTCTAGGCTCATATACTAGATCATAGGCACTTAATTTCACTGACCACTTAGCCATCCTACCTGACATCTCGGGTTTCCTAAGCACATTTTTAACAGGATAGTTAGTTTTAACATGAATCCTATGTGTTTCAAAATAATGTCTAAGTTTTGTTGATGCCATAACTAGGGCTAATATCAATTTCTCTAAGTATGAATATCTAGTATCAGCATCTAATAAGCTTTTGCTAACGTAATAGACAGGATATTGCTGACCTTCATGATCCTTTACAAGGACAGCACTTACAGCATTCCCCGATACTGCGAGGTATAGGGATAATGGTTCACCATTTTCATGCTTCATCAATAGGGGTGCAGTTGAAAGATACTGCTTCAAATCCTGCAAGGCTGCTTCATGCTTCACTCCCCATTCGAACTTCTTATTCTTTTTCAGGATATCATAAATTCCTTGCATTTTTTCAAGGATCTTGAAATGAATCTGTTTATTGCTGCTACTCGCCCTGTTAACCATTGAACATCCTTCATATTTGAAGGTGACTTGATATCCAGGATAGCTTTAATCTACTCCGAGCTTGCCTCTTTCCCTCTTTTCGTCACCATGTATCCTAGAAACTTTCCTGCCCCCACTCCAAAATGGCATTTAGCAGGATTTAATTTCATGTTGTACTGGTCCAGGATATCAAATGCTCCCTTAATATCCTGGAGGTGATCCTCAGCCTTCTTAGATTTTACTACCATATCATCGATGTACACTTCCATGGTGTCCCCCAGCTTCTCTTTGAACATCATGTTCACCAATCTTTGATATGTTGCACCTGCATTTTTCAAACCAAAGGGCATAGCAGTGTAACAATAAATACCTGTTGGTGTCATGAAGGCAGTATCCTCCTGGTCTGAGGGTTCCATTTGGATTTGCTGGAATCCTGAGGATGCATCCATGACGGTCAACATCCCATGGCCGGCAGTAGCATCCACCATTGAGTCAATATGAGGAAGAGGAAATGGGTCTTTGGGACAAGCTTTGTTCAAGTCTGTGTAATCTACACAAACTCTAAATTTCCCATTTTTTCTTTTGCACCACAACTACATTTGCCAGCCATTTAGGAAACTTCACTTCCCTAATCATCTTGCTCTTTAGTAGTCTTTCAACTTCCTCTTGGATGATCACATTTCGCTCCGGAGCAAATTTCCTTCTCTTTTGTTGGACAGGCTTGAACGACTTGTCGATACCGAGCTTATGAGTTATAATATCCTTGGAAATGCCTGTCGTATCCTCATGCTTCCACGCGAACGTCGACATCCTGCATTTCAAAAAGTTAGTCAATTGATCTTCAATATCCCGAGGGATATTGGTTCCCACGAGCACCAAGATATCCGGATTATCCTGATCCAGGATAATTTTCTTTACATCCTGCTCTGAATCCTCCATGATATCCTGGCCTCGTATCTTTGATTGCTATGCTGCACTAGGCTTTGTTGAGGATTTCATCGAAGAAGAATAACACTCCTTCGCTTCCTGTTGATCGCTTTCCACCTTAACTACTCCCCAAGGGGTAGGGATCTTGATGCATTGATGATAGGTTGACGGCACAACTTTCATATCATGGATCCAAGGCCTACCTAATATAATATTATAGCAGGACAAGGAGTCCATGACACAAAAGCGCTGCATTGAATTGACCCCTTCGACATACATGGGCAACATTATCTCCCCTACAGTATTCCTAGCTTCTCCACTGAAACCAACGAGCACAGTGGACTTCAAAGTAATATCCATTGGGGATACATTCATCCTCTTCAACGTTTCCAGCTGAATTATGTTGACGGAGATACCATTATCTACTAATATCCTGCGTACAAAATGGTTAGCAACATATAACGTTATTACTAAAGCATCATGATGGGGATCCTGGACAGTATCCCTGTCATCATTATCGAACGTGATCACTTTGTCATTCGTGAGGGTTGACATCTTGGTTGGCTTATCTCCCCTCTCCGCTTTGGCTTCCTTCGCGTGTCTTTTCGCCGGAGAATATGATGTACCGCAGATGTCGGATCCTCCTGAAATAAAGTTAATTATTTTTGCATCTGCATGAGGTGATGCTGCACGTTCAGGATCCTGGCCCTTATTCTTCTTTCTTCCCAAGAGGTCCTTCAGATATCCCTTGCTTAAGATATGGCTTATTTCTTTTCTTAAAGCGATGCAATCCTCAGTAACATGTCTGAAATCCTCATGGAAAGCACACCATTTGGACTTGTCCTTCCAATCAGCCTTTTGTTGATTTTTCTGGGGCCATCTTGCTTTGTCTCCTAAACCCTGCATAGCATACATTAGTTCAGGTATGTTAACAGAAAAATAATATTCAGACAACTCAGGATACTCCTCAGGATCCTCATCTTCGACAGCATTCACTTTTTTGCTATCGTTTCTGCCATATGGCTTTGAGCGATATGGTTTATACGAGGACTCTGATTTCCTGTTGGTTGACTCATAGGTTGTGGACGAATTCATCCTCTCTTGCATCTTTTTATCATCCTCCAGCCGAATGTATCTTAAAGCTCTGTTACAAGCTTCGTCCAGATTCCTGCAGGGATTCATTACAAGATCCTGATAAAATTGAGAATCCTTTTGCAACCCCATCTTGAAGGCTTGCACAGCTGTTGCAACATCAAGATGTGGGATATCCAAGGATTCCCGACTAAACTTGTTCACATAATCCCTCAAGGATTCCTGAGGTCCTTGAGTTATCCTGTAAAGGTCACTGGTTAGTTTCTCAAAACTCCGACTACAAGAAAATTGACTATTAAATAAATTAACTAAATGAGCAAATGAAGTAATTGAGTGAGGAGGAATGTTTAAGAGCCATTTTAAGGCTGATCCTGTTAAGGTAGAACCAAAACCCTTGCACAAGCATACTTCTTTGAGATCTCGAGGGATAGGGTTGATTTTCATCCTTTCCCTATACTGGGCAATATGCTCCTCAGGATCCGTAGTTCCGTCATAGAGTTTCATGTTGGGGGGTTTGAAATCTTTTTGGGATTTCAGCATCACAAATTGGATATGCAAACCGTGATATCCTGTGGCTATCCTGGGACACTTCTGGAATTGGCTGGACCACCCCAGGCACACTGGATATCATGTCTTTCAGTTTTTGAAGCTCAAAGACAAGTGTTGTAAAGACTGAACCATGTCTATTTTGTCCTTAAAACACTACATTAGGTGTGCGATTCGATGTTATTTAGTCCTTATTAAGTGTTGTAAAGACTGAAAATTAGTCCCTTGGACCATGTCCTTTAGGCCTTAATACATTTCTTTTGGGGACTCAAAGATAACATCAAATACATTAATTTATTCTCAAACATGTTTTTCCATAGTCTCTTTACTATGTATCATCCCAAAAGTAAGCAAACCATACCAAAAAATCACAAAATTTCTTTAGTTCGTAAAACTATGCAAGAAATGCTCTCTTAGAATAATATATGTGCCTAGATACAGTATATGTAAAGATGTATAACTTGTGGGTTCTAGAACACAAATGTACAAAAACAAACAAGATAAATATAATACTTCAAAGTCATCGTCTTCATGTTTTGTTTTCTGTTGTAGGTCGTCATCATGCTCTTCTCATTTTCCGCCTTCTTTAGTGTTGTCATCTTTGGCTCTAAATACAAACTAAACCCTACACAGTGAAAGCTAAATAAAATTAAAAATTAAGCAAGACACTCACTAGATTAATTTTCTAAAAGAAATAGCAGTCACAGCAGCATGGATCTTTTAATCACTTTATGCTAAAAATTTAACCTGTTTATAAAAAACAGAGTCAAATAACTACAACACATACCAGCAATCATAGGTCATGGGTTCTGCCTTCTTTATATCCCAAATTGAAAATATGGTCATTCGCGTTTCACCAGTAACTGTCTTGAAGAGATCATTTATATTAGACAACGGTTCTTCCACCTTTTGCCTTGCCTTTGCCAGCTACCTTAGCAAGAGCCTTTTTCCCCTGCTTTTCTAAAAGATCAAAGATTCTGTTATTAGTTTATAAGTGATACCAATGAGCTTCAGTAGCCATTACCATTACAACAATTAATTAGTTTTCCATGAATTGTTGTAGTGATCTCATTATGATGTAAGATGGCAGGTAATGAGAATAACATACTAAAGCTCATAAAATTAATGTATTAAATAAGAAATGGTGCAAGATGACACCCGGTTTACATAGGATGGCAAATATATTTATCTCCATGCTAAAAGGAACCTTATTACCTGGAATAATCTTGCAAAAGAGAATACAATACTTATATATTTGATGAAGAAAATTATAGGAAGGAATGTATTACCTCTGTTACTAATTTTCAAAGTCACCTGCAGGCTCTAATATCTTCAAAGTCACCTCTATAATAAATTTAGAGATACGACATGTAGGATTGCCTGAAATTTCCTCATAAAAATGCAAAGCCACTAGTAAATAACACAAACTCCATTACTTTAACATTTAATTCCAACATAATCGATTATTTTAGAATACATATATGAGAGTGGGTGTATTGTATAATGTATTCGATAAAGACTACCATAAAATTGAATATAAAAGATTGGTTGCTTTGTTTTTTCAAATTCCAATAATTTATACAAATTCATAACATCAAAAAAAAATTGCCATAGTATATAAAAACAAATGGACCTGTACGGCTGTACAAATACTTTGAACAGATTCGCAAATTTCTACAAGAAGATTGTGCTTTCTTCAATTGCACCCTAAAAAAAATATAGCACTGTCATTGAGAAGAATGAACCATGTCTGCTCAAAAGAAGAGGAATAATCCTTCAAGTATGCGTCCGACCACTAAATTTTTTTTTCTAGGAACTCTACATTTACTCTAGAAATCGATTAGAAAACAATTCAAAGTTTTAAACCCTAGTATGTCCTCATATCGTTTCTCATTTCGGATCAAACTATGTGAACCAATATCGTATAATTACAAAAAGTCAAATACACAGATTAATGAACAAAGCATATACTGGACAAATAAAACACCTCAAAAAATTAACGAGAAAATCGGTGGAAAAGAAGCACAAACTGAGAAGCTTACCCACCGAATCTGATGCTTTCTTCACATTTTTCTCTACACCAAATCATAAAAATGCAAACTCAAAATCACCATCACGATTCTCCTCTACAACTCTCCAATCTCGTTTTCTTAGACGGTTCTGCATCTTGTGCAAAAGAGGAAAATGAGGAAAAAAGATATGCAAAACGAGTTAATTAGGGGGAGGACGAAAATTTTGAAAGAAATGGCGGGGATTTGAAATTCTTTTTTGAGAGTGGGGTCGATATGGTGGTCTTAGCGTAGGGTATAAAATCAAACACATTTTATCTTTTTTACTTTTAATAAATAAATATTAATATAAATATAACAAATATTCAAACGTCAAAATAAAAATACAAAACTAAAACTTATATAATAATAATGTAATACTAAATTTTTTAGTACAAATACGAAACGTTATTAAAATGGGGAATTGGCTTGTAATAATCCCAATTAGAGGTCATTGGTCATTAACAGTGTCACCTTTAAATATTCCCTCCACAAATCCCACCTTTCAACTATTTTTCCTACACCGGTCCCCCGTTAAAAAAAAATAACGGAGTTATGTTTTTTTTTTCCAAATTACAAACAGTTTTTTTACGGCTTTTGATCAGAACGACGATACGAGTCCATTGATGTAAAACCATTTCGAGGCAGGTTTTATATCAATGGACTTGTATCGGTGTTCTGATCAAAAGTCGTAAAAAAATTGTTTGTAATTTGGAAAAAATCTTAACTCCGTTAAGTTTTTTTAACGGGGGACCGGTGTAGGAAGAATAGGTGAAAGGTGGGACTGGTGGGGGAATATTCAAATGTGAGACTGTTAATGGCCAATGACCTGTAGTTGAGATTATTACAGGCCAATTCCCCTATTAAAATTTATGAGTGTTTAAGTATAAAAATCTATACACACATAGTTATATAAATAAATGTATGTAAATTAAATTATAAATGATACATAAAAAGTTTATGTATTATATGTAAATTGAATTATTAATGATACATAAAAAGTTTATGTATTTTAAATTCTTAAAAATTACTCATAATAGTTTGGAAGTAAAAATTAATTAACCATTAACACTCCTGATTTTCAACTTATTTTACATTTCTTAAAATAGTAGCATGTGTGTCAAAAATTAAAGACTAAAAAATTAGACCTTAATTCTTTCATATACAAAATGTGTTCAAGACTGAATATTAGTCTGTAATTTGACATATTTTGGGTGTGTAATTAATTTGATATATTTTCCTAGTTTATTAGAGACTGAAGATTTAGTCTCTTACACATTTGTGTTATTTTTTTTACATTGTAAATGTATTTTGGGACTGAAATTCAGTTGCTAACAAGTTTCCCTCTAAACTCTTGTATTACCCGGACAAATTTGTGACTGAAAGTTAGTCTCAAATAAGGTGCCAAAATATTAGCGACTGATTATTAGCCACTAACATCAGTCACATAAAAATCAGTCCTAGAAATTATCTGTAACTGATAAATCAGTCCCAAATATTATGTATTGGAGACTGATATACCAATCCCCAATAGTTTAGTCTCTAATGATCACTTTTTTTGTAGATATTGAGCTATATCTATGATCAAACAATGAGCGAAAATGTAAAGGGTGACACGAGATATACGAGGAAAGCCCTTGATCAATCTAGATCGCCAGCATAAAACCTCAGGAGCTGACAATCGCAGCTGCCTTGTTCTTCTATTACTTCAAATATCAGGATACAGTGCAGGATATGATGCGGATCAACTAGGTGTTACAATGTAATTCGAGTACAAGTGTTTGTGTGTAGTGATTGTTTGCTGCCAGAGAGAAAAAGTGTGCGAAAGAGTGTGTACGAGTATGAGAGCTCAAAAGTGTGTGAATTCCTATGATCCGGCACTCCTATTTATAGTTACAAGAAATAACAAACTATGCTAAAAATCTGGGATATTCCCCTATTATTCTGGGATCCTTGGAATATTCCCTTGTAACCGTTGTAGACCACTTCTCCTGGCTCCAACGTCTCTTTCCCAACTAATTTGAGCGAGTCTTCAGGGGAATTGGTCTTTGTGAACGTTAACAACCTTCAGCTACAAGCTACAAGAAAATCGTTAGTAACTGCCAGGATACTGCCTCAGGATGTTACAAATATCCTGGTCCGGTATCCTGATCCGGTATCCTGATCATAAACAACTAACATAAAATCAAGATATAGTGTCAGGATATGGGCTCAGAATTTCACCCATAACACTTCCCATCTGTGAGCATGACGGGAAACGAGATCTGCCCAAGAGGGAATACTATTTCATTGCAAAATCCTGACAAAGGATAGTCACCTGGTTCAAGGTGTGCTTTATCCTCTTAGTCAAACTGGTTGAAGCATTGCTCTTAAATGATGTCAGCTATGCTCCTTGGGTCAATAAATATGTAATTGATTCGATAATGACCAAGGAAACCGGTGATAATGACGGGTCGCGTTGCGCGTGGCCCCCCTCGTACTATTGGAAAGATTACCTGCTATTCACGCCACGAATCATTCTATTGACATTTTCCATGACTCTTTGCGTTTCTCCTTGGTCTGCCATTGACCATATGAGTATCCACTTGTGCTAGATCTGATGGGTCTCTTTACGCATGTTCTTGGTCAGATGGGTCGGTTTACCACTTTTCAAAGCTTTTTCAATTTCTGTAAGGTGCCTAGTGTCTTTGTGGTATTCACAAAACAAATTAGGGTCTTGGAACTTTTTGTTGCGCATTGGAAACGCGGGCTTGAACTGATGGTTCTCTGTGGTAAGCACCTCTAAAGGTGTCTTGGTCAACGTAGTCCAGTGCTTCTCTCTATTTTCATCCTTGACATCTTTCATGTACTCAAACTTGTTGATCGTTGTGTGAGCATTGTCGCCATGATTAGGTTTCTAATCATAACTGTTGTATGGACTTGGCTTCCAGCCAAAGTTCTTTCCTTTCTTGCCACGCCGACTCTGCTCGTGCGTGTGGCTGCTTGAGTAATGCTCACTTGAGTATTGGTTGTTCTTCCCTCCAGTTAGTGTTTTCTCTGTCTGCGCAACAATTTTAGCAGCTGCCATCACTTTATCCCGGTCTTTGGGCATCCCATCCTTTCTTATTATTGTTCGAATCAGACTATCATAGTGCACAACATGCGAGAAGCTTGCGCGCATCAAATCTTCACTGACATTTCCAATTTCCAAACATTTTTCGTTGAACCGAGTAATGAATTCTTCGATACCTTCATTCTCACTTCTCCAGATGTTCATTACCTCGGTCTTGTCACGCTCATGGCACCTGTGCTAACTAAAATGAGTGAGAAACTTTTCTTCTAAGTCGGTCTATGACTTTAGCTTGTCTGCTGGGAGGCTGTCAAACCAAGTGTGTGCCACACCTGTGAGGGTTTGAACAAAAAGATGGCACCACATCGGGTGGGTTCATCCACCGAAGACGCCAATACTTGTAAAAAATTGGTATATGATCATCCAGGTCTGACAATCCATTAAACTTACTGATGGTTAGAGGTAGCTTCGCCTTTTCCATCGGTTTAAGATAAATTTCTCGAATGAACTTCGATTGTTCTGCTGCTGTTGGCCTATAAACCACACTATAGTCGTGTTCTGCCTACGGGTTATATGTAGTGCAAGCTCGTGGCTTATACGATTCATGATTTCTTGGAAGACAACTAAATACTGATAAGCTATCTCCCTCATGGTATGTTGGATCAAATTCACCAATGTGTGTATCCCATTCATCATTCATGTTGCGCGGGCCAAGATGGTTGTTCACTAGTGTTCATCTATGTGAATAGGAGTACTGCTTGTAATAATGTTTACCTGTGTCGACGCGGGTATCTCGCGTGGTGTAGTCAACCTATTTTCGTGGTGAAGGTGACCTACGATGCTGGTTCCTGTCAGTTTGCTTAGATGGTACGTATGATGGTGTGCGCTCTTGATGAGGAGATTTGTAATCTAGCTGTCTGGGTGTAGGGGTCACCGCATGAGCTTGTTGCGCCAAAGATGGAGCTGGAGTTTGAGTTTATAAATGGAGTTAAGTGTTCCTTAACTTTTCATGAACCACGAGGCGGGAGACTCCCCCTCTGGTAATAATGACGATAGTTGCACCGATGGTCCGGCACCATGGCTTAATAGGGTTACATTTTGATTGGTACGGGTACCACTATTGTGCATGGCCCCAACTTCAGTGTATTCTCCCTTAGCATACTCGTTAATTGGGTGGTTTTGGACGTGCGCGTTGTCCATTGTCAGTCCCGATTGAGATTGCAAACCGAGAGGAGAAAATGGAATAGATTGATCTGCCATGAGATCAAAGAAGGTCAAACAGAAAGAAGAT
This sequence comes from Helianthus tuberosus, assembly GCA_030545235.1. Lineage (NCBI taxonomy): Eukaryota > Viridiplantae > Streptophyta > Magnoliopsida > Asterales > Asteraceae > Helianthus > Helianthus tuberosus. The sequence goes on along the minus strand of CM060420.1, from coordinate 18,766,242 downwards.
GAAAAAGTGATTAGAAAAATTGATGGGCACCAATGAAGAAACACCAAGTTAATCAATAGGTTAACTTGTGGGATTGGTCTCGTTCAAATAAGGTTAATCTTCTTTCTTCCTCGATTGACTACTGCTTAATCATGCAAAACAACACAACACCATGAAGCTCTTTACAAGGAGGAGGATTAGGGGTTCTCCTTGTAACCACCCTCCGGCGTGAGAGTAAGAACTTGTTTTGAGAATAATATGTGTGTGTGTATTAAGTGAGAGGGCAAGAGAATGATTCTTAAACATGGAGGTGAAGTCCTCTATTTATAGCCGAAGAGAGTAATAAAGGAGGTGTGCTGATGGGCATTGGGCTCGACGTCAACATCATGGAATATCACATTTGTCTCCTTAGACACAACTCTTAGTCTCTGCAGGCGAATGAGAAGATGGCGCACACTGATTGAATCCACTTTGCCTGGTAGTTGTCCTTGTTGGCTGGTCTATCATCAGCGGTTAATGGAGATCACGGAGCAGTGGTTGGCGCACGGTGATTGGTGACATGTCATTGTCCTTTTGTACTTCTTGTCTCATACACGATTATTCATCGTGAGGCTCTGCTGGACACTGCCTGGCGTGCGCCCATTGGTCGCATGCTCTGAGATTCCTACTGGTTGTACTATACCTCGCTGGCATGTCCAGACTCACGCCGATGAGGCTTGCGCAATTCTATTGAAAATGACTAAGTGTCACATTCGATTGACTTGGGTATAGCCTTTTGCGCGTGACCCATGCTTGTATCTGCGCATATCGGCGAAAGATTTGAGACCATACCCTTTTAATAACCCTTTTCCATTTTGAGGTATTTGCTGTTAATCTTACACAAAACCACACTTAATACCTTTACAAACTTTTAGGTACCATAGTCAACTCTTGCCAATGATCTCTAGATCAAGTGATAGAAGACTTGCATTTCTCTTGAGAGATGCAGGTTTGACTCCCACTTGGTGCAGAGTGAGGCACTGGTGGGCAATGATAGGAGACCAATGGAAACCTGGGCTGGATTCTTGAGCAAACGGGTTTTACTTGTAATTTCACCGTCGTGCTTACGGGCAGGTGGGTTACTAGGTTTTTTCCAGAATTGGTGGTGGACTTGGGGTAGTATCGGAGTACTCCGTTTGTTCAATGGGTGCTCCAAGAGTGCTCGAGATTGATTGCCGTTAAAAAAACGATAGTCAACTCTTCATGAGTTGTTCATTTGTAATGTGGTTGATTAGCTTTATTTGTGGATGTCACCTTGACAACTAGCAAGATTTTATCACGTTAACAAAAAAGATTTTTGTTAATCTAGTTGCCTTGAGGAGAGAAGCACATAACAAAATTAGAATAATTAGCATGGCCCATATATATATGAGAATTTAATCTTCAACCTGTGTTAACAGAATTTCAACTAAATTAAAAACTCCAATATGAGAGTCAATAACCTTGACTCGCTAGTGCTATGGAGTAGGTCTTTTCGTTAGGACACGACATCGTATGGCTTTGGTTTTTTTATTCTAGTAATGTGCTTATGAAATTCGTTACACATTTATTAGGACAGCGTTGCTTTTTTATTCTAATAACTAGAATTACGACCCGCCGTAATGCGGCGGGGATTCTTTAGTTATAACTAAGTCGATTTACGACGCGCACGTTATGTTGAACCTGTCAAACGGGGAAAAATAGACGATGTAAAAACGCTCACCCACACACGCACGTTGTGTCGTATTAACTCGCAAAATTTAGAACGAAACGTAAAAACGTTAAACCAAAGACGCACTCTGCGATGTGTTAAGTCACAAAATTTATAACGAAGCATAAAGCGAAAAATTTGCGGAAAATGGAAACTATAAAGGACCAAAGTTGAAAGTAAAAAAAGTTGTGAGGATAGATTGCAAAAAATAAAAAGTTTTGTGTTAAAAGTAAAAAAAACAAATAGTTTTGGGTTAAACGTAATTTATGAAATACTTTTGGGTGAAAAATAAAATAAATCTTTTTAAAAAAAAACCCCAAAGCCAAGGTTACAACAACCATATGCATAACCATTTTTTCTTTGAAAAACCCCCAAAGCCAAGATTACAACACATAAGTAAAAAAAATCAAAATTTTTTTTGAAAAAATCCCCAAAGCCAAGGTTACAACAACCATATGCATAACTATTTTTTCTTTGAAAACCCCCCAAAGCCAAGATTACAACACATAAGTAAAAAAATCAAAGTGGTTAAATCGCAAAAGATGGAAACTTTTGAATTAGAAGTGAAAAATCAAATTAATTAAAGGGGTTAAATTGTATAAGATGGGAACTTTTGAATTAGAAGTGAAAAATCAAATTAATCAAATGGGTTAAATTACCAAAGATTAAAACTTTAAACTTAAATTGTCAAAGATTAAAACTTTAGGGTTAAAAAGGAAACAAAGATTAAAACTTTAAACTTAAATTGTCAAAGATTAAAACTTTAGAATTTAAAAAGAAAAATTCAATTTTTTTTTTGGAAAACTCCCAAAGCTAAAGATACAACAACGTATAGAATAATTAGCATGGCCCATATATATATGAGAATTTAATCTTCAACCTGTGTTAACAGAATTTCAACTAAATTAAAAACTCCAATATGAGAGTCAATAACCTTGACTCGCTAGTGCTATGGAGTAGGTCTTTTCGTTAGGACACGACATCGTATGGCTTTGGTTTTTTTATTCTAGTAATGTGCTTATGAAATTCGTTACACATTTATTAGGACAGCGTTGCTTTTTTATTCTAATAACTAGAATTACAACCCGCCGTAATGCGGCGGGGATTCTTTAGTTATAACTAAGTCGATTTAGGACGCGCACGTTATGTTGAACCTGTCAAACGGGGAAAAATAGACGATGTAAAAACGTTCACCCACACACGCACGTTGTGTCGTATTAACTCGCAAAATTTAGAACGAAACGTAAAAACGTTAAACCAAAGACGCACTCTGCGATGTGTTAAGTCACATAATTTTTAACGAAGCATAAAGCGAAAAATTTGCGGAAAATGAAAACTATAAAGGACCAAAGTTGAAAGTAAAAAAAGTTGTGAGGATAGATTGCAAAAAATAAAAAGTTTTGTGTTAAAAGTAAAAAAAAAACAAATAGTTTTGGGTTAAACGTAATTTATAAAATACTTTTGGGTGAAAAATAAAATAAATCTTTTTTAAAAAAAAACCCCAAAGCCAAGGTTACAACAACCATATGCATAACCATTTTTTCTTTGAAAAACCCCCAAAGCCAAGATTACAACACATAAGTAAAAAAAATCAAATTTTTTTTTGAAAAAATCCTCAAAGCCAAGGTTACAACAACCATATGCATAACTATTTTTTCTTTGAAAACCCCTCAAAGCCAAGATTACAACACATAAGTAAAAAAATCAAAGTGGTTAAATCGCAAAAGATGAAAACTTTTGAATTAGAAGTGAAAAATCAAATTAATTAAAGGGGTTAAATTGTATAAGATGGGAACTTTTGAATTAGAAGTGAAAAATCAAATTAATCAAATGGGTTAAATTACCAAAGATTAAAACTTTAAACTTAAATTGTCAAAGATTAAAACTTTAGGGTTAAAAAAGAAACAAAGATTAAAACTTTAAACTTAAATTGTCAAAGATTAAAACTTTAGGATTAAAAAGAAAAATTCAATTTTTTTTGGAAAACTCCCAAAGCTAAAGATACAACAACGTTAAGCACAATTAAGTTGCTTATTTATAGGTTAATAATAATGTGCTTATGAAATTCGTTACACATGTTTGTTTTTTTTACGGTTTTATGTTCTTCTGACGATAAATTTTAATTTAAAACCACGTGGATATCATTGTAACTATAGTTCTCTATATTAATTAACTCTAACAAACCTTTACACTGACCTTAAAATATAAATCTATTTAATGTTATAAATAAGCTATATTATGGTGACTATCCATATCCTAACTCCCATCTCTTTATTTTCTTTGTATTAATGTAAGAACCCTATATATATATGTTTCTTTGTATTGCATGATGATATCTTAATGTATAAGAATTCATGTTCTCTTATTCTCCATATTCTTGTTATCTACATGATCTTTATAGTCTTGTTCTCTCATATTAATTAAAGTTATATACTGGTTGCTAATAGACCGTTGATTTACAACACGTTATCAGCACGACGGTGTTTTTTCCGAAAGCCTTGTTTTTGTAGCCGCTAGCAACATCACACAAACCGAATCACCTGTAAGGATTGTAAACACGGTGGTCACTTTTTCTGGATGATGTGAAATCCACACCTTGCAAAAGGACTCTCATTTGAGAAAAAAGGTAACCTTATAAAAATCATCTTAGATTATGATATATTAAACACATGCATGCCACTATTTTAAATTTTGCATTGCATTTTTATATGTATATATCTGACGGCATTTAAAAAGGTAAATAATAAAAGAAAGAATGTATTGTCTGGAAATTAAAGTCAATTGATTTGTCTACTCTAGTGGTTAAAAAATAAAATCATATTTTGATTTGAGTTATACTTCATGTGGTGTGGTGTCCCACAGATCAACTCTATTTATTAAAACGAATGGCATATGATTTTTTTTATAATTCGTTCTTGTTAATTTGATTTGAGTTATACTAGTCTTTTGGCAAATTGATTTGTTCCTATTTGATTTCGTTCAATGGGTCGGTGTTAGCCTATTACGAAGCTTGACCACAAATTATGTGAACCACCAACTATGAGATGTTTCTAAAATATCTATATAAAAAGGTTTTGGCTCATCTTATAAATGGGATTTAAATTGGGAGTTACACTGTTTCGAAATATGGGTAATTAAACTTTTAGGTACATGAAGCAAAACCTATTAATAACAATAGAATATAAAAAAAAATAGAGGAAATTAGGAGTCTTCGCATTAACTATTAAGAAAAATATCTATAAAATAATAATAGTAGTCAAATATTTAGGGCTAAAAGTTTGTATGTACTATTTGAAAGCATTTTATTTATAGTATAACCAACTTCTGTTCTTATAATAAACTACAAAATTAATTGTTTTGAATTCTTGATTGGAAATTGTAGCAACGTTTCATGTGGTTAACATATTTGCTGATATTTCAGTTAAAGTAACATATATGTTTATACAAGATAAGATATACTTGTGATCGCTTATATCGTGATAAGCTAATATGCAAAGTATGTATCCTTTTTGTTAAATGAAAAGTCGAAAATTTATGTCATCTGATTACATTTGCATTAATATGATTAGTACATATATGACTATAATTTATGTATAATCTCATGGTGTCTTATATGTGGAACTTGATCCACATATTAATTATTATAAAAAAAATGACTTATTTGAAACTAATAAATAATCATGTGTTTGAGAACTTGATAAAGAAAATTATTTATGTTTAAAGTTGAGTGAGATATATTTGTATTAAGATAAACCAATGACTGTTTATATATTATACATAAAATATATATTTGTTTGTAGTGGATGGGCAAGACATTTTATATGTAAAGTTCTATTATATGGTGATATGTTGTATAGTTTGATTTTATAGTATGCTCTTATATTTGGTTTGATATCATTTATTTACAAAGATGATACGGAGAGAACAACTAAACTAAAGTTATGATCTATTATTACTATCATGAAAGAATACAACTATTCTTCGATACGACACGAAGTGTCATACTCACGTATCTCATTATCAAGTTATGAAAGACCGTAAGATGTCAGACCGATAATATTATATAATCGGACATACGATTACTTCTTGATTGATATTATGTGAAGAGAAATTTATTTATAAGAGAAATCAGATAAAACAAATTTTGTTTGTCCCTCAAATATGTTTCTGAGGTATAAATATGCTTAAATATGACATCAGAAGTTTCATACTCTCTGAATCTGATTATTAATTTATAAAAGGTCATAAGATTTATAGACCGGTAATACTACATGTCTCGGTCATGTAACGATTTCTCAATTTATAATATATGAAAAGAAGATTGTCTTTAATGAAAATCTGGATAAAAGATGTTCATTTGTCACACCTGAGATATGCTCATGAAGTAGTGATACGATTAACAAAGTATGAGTTTAAAATGATTTCATACTCATGTGACTGAACAAAGAATGAGAATCCATGAATGTTTTCGGATTCTATCGCATTGCATAAAGTTAACATGATGATGATCAGTGTAAAGGTCACGATCATGACCAAATGAAATTATAATGATGCCACCATGAAAGTTTGTTATTATGCTCATGTTAATAATGAGATAAACTATGTTAATTATGTGGTGATTATACAATGATCGTTATAAAGGTCGTGATCATGGTAAATGAGAAAACTATAATGATCCTATATTGATAGTGAGATCAACCATGTTAATATTGAAATCGACCACAAGAAGTGACTCACTAAGGAAATGATTATACGAGAATATAATATATGAAACATATATAACATGTATGATCCATAAAACCCCCGGTAAAGAATGAAAAGCTATAAGACTTGTTCTGGTTCTACTTCATTCCCTGAATTGAATGTGATTATATAAGGATCATTGAAAATATCGTGATCATGGACATAATTGAGAAATTTGTAATGACGATCATAATAATAATAATGAGATCGGTCATCAGTAGTGATATGATAGCCAAGTTCAGAATTGTAATAGTGGTCATAATGAGATTGACCACTATAAGTGGCAAATTATGGTAGTGATTATACAAGAACAAAATGTGAAAAAAAAAGATAAAAGTCATATAACAAAATAGTTTGCAATGATAACACGTTGTTCTCTCTCGTAATGCAACTACTACACATACGATCGTAAACTAGAAGTTTATGTATCATGATTAGATACTTAATTGGCATGACTGGTTAGACCACACCGAGTCAATGATGATGTGAAACATAATGAAGAAGTAGAAGATTCTTCAAGCTGATAATTTGTATGTAATGTTTGCTCTCAAAGGAAATTTATATTTGCCAAATAAAGGGGGGTGTGTATCCCTAAATATTCTGGAAGTGACTGAAGGATACACATATCCAAACATGATACCATTTAGTGTTTTAAATCGATGCATCGTCTAAATGGTTATCAAATTCACAACTTGAAGTTTGTGTGATATGAGGCTTAACTAATGAGATAACAACCACAATATTCCAGATTACGCATTTATTTTGGTAATAATGGTAAATTAAAAAAAAACATTTGTATAAGTGCTTTTGTTAAGACGATCACTGAACATCTACGATTGACAGCAAAGCAAATAATCATGAGAGCAAGTTCATGTTTATATATGAGTACATGTAATTTTACATGCAATAACATTAATTCACATCAGGCCAACATGTTGTAATAGTTTCTCCCCATTATAGTTGGTTTTAGTCAGGAACCAAATATGTCCCTTCTAAGATTTTGGTTGTGCAGTATATATTGAAATTGATCCACCACTACGCACAAAGATGGGACCTTAAAAGGTGGTTGGGAATATATGATAACGAATAGAGTCTTTCACGAGATATTTATTTATGGCTCAATTAATTGATATCCATCTAAATGGATTAACATTCCCAACATCAGGGGGAGATAAAAAACAGTTGGAAAAGAAATGAGTTGGTATGAATTATCATTGATACTTAAAACTAAAAGTGTGAACCAGAAGTTCAAAGAATAACTCATTTACAAAGATTAGCGAATCTATTACCAGACACATTCACTGACCTTAAAAAGGTGACTATGTCACATATACCAACTGCTAATGCTCCAATTAAGATGAGTGTCACAGAAGGACAATCACCACATGTTTGTAATGAGTCTATTGCACGTCTGAAGCGTGGTAGACAAGTCGATTCCAACAATAAAATTCCTCGAAAGTTGGAGCAACTAATTAAGATGGTCAAGTCGAGGTTATATTAAAATGGTCTCTTGAAGAGACAATAGACATGATGGTTCAAGAAGAACCTCAGGTACCTGAAAATAAAGAGATCTCGATAAGTTGTATCATGTCTAAGATATGTTGGAATTAAAAAAATAAAATCGACGTCGTTATATTTTTGTATATAATATAGCGCTTGAAATGATGAAGTGACGAGGATCAAGATTTAAGATCTGCCTATGAATGAAAACATATAAATGATTGGCCAAAATGGAAAGACACAAATAAGGCAGAGTTGAATTCTCTAATAACATGGAAAGTTTCTGGACCAACAGTCCATACAACTGAAAATGTAAAATATGTTGGATACAAATGGGTCTTTTATGTGAATTATGTGAAAATTAAATAAAGTGATATAAGGCAAAATTGGTGGCACAAGTATTTTCGCAAAGACCTATGACTGATTATGAGGAGACGCATTCTCCGGTGGTGGATGTATTGGCTTTCCAATATTTAATTAGTCTGGTAATATAAAGAGAGAATTGATATGTGTCTTATGAAAGTTATGAATCACTGGATACTAAAAGTTTACATGAAAGTCCCTCAAGGATTTAATTTATTAAAATCATGTAAAAATAAGTTCTCGAGAACGATATGACTGTTGTATACAGATTCATATTTGAATACATTGAATATGATTGGAACTCTTGATGAGTATCCTAAAGCATCTAAGTGCTTATAAGGTTAAGTGGAAACATCTTATGGATGTAATTCTTGTGCACCAATAAACATACATAGAATACCCGTGCTTGGTGATTATGGTATCTCAATGTACAGTGTATAAGCATGGTACAATATGTATTATACAAAGGAAGCAAGTGTTCAAGACATCCTAGCATATGATATAGAAATCAATAAGGAGGTTTATGTAACAGAACTCCTAAAGAGTGTATGCACATACATTGTTTTTCAAAGTGGAAAGAAGTAAGTGAATGATTGTAAATGCCTGAAGCATTGATTTCAAAACCTCATGAATGTATCTTTATAAACTTAAAAGGATAGTATGGATAAAAAAGTTGGATTGAGTGTTGTACAACTCATGAGATATTATGATAAAAAGCAATACGAGTTTGATAATAGTATCCATCTTTATCAAAAGTCCTCTCCTAAAAGTTCACTATAATCGCAGTTTACAGTGATGATGTCTAGGCACCATCGAGAGAAACTGTCGAGCTTTTAGAGGGAGAATTTTTAAATGACCTTGACACATTGTAATTATCTCTCGACCTGTAGTTCGAGTATATGTGTAATTAACCAAACTATATCTATTAGAGGTTGACACGTTTTACCATGGATAAAGTTTATCCTTTAACTACGTTAAAGGTTGTTCAATTACTTGATATATAAAATGGCTGTTATAACTTCATATGAAAGAAATTGAAATTTTTGGTCTAGAGGTACCATCTTTTAGTGCAATTGTGCATTAGTATTTCTTGCTATCTATTCATGATTTTATATATCTTTATTGAATTTATCGATTTGATATAGCATGTGTTAAACGACGAAATATTGAAATAGGAAAACATCTATTTCAATACATCTAAGGTATGTAAGATATGAATTTATATTTTACTAACCTGTCAAAACAAGTTTGGTTAGTTTTGTAAATGCAGGGAATGTAACAAATCACAGTTGTGGATCTTATGATATTTATGTAAAAGAAGAGGCACTAGAAAACTCATATGAAGATATACAACATTGCGAACATAAAGAATTGCACATTAAGGGATGAAGCGACAAATCATTGACTACAAAAACTTTGAGCAACTTTCAATAAAAATGGGCACTAGTCACTTGAAGAATACATGTTCAAATGAGGGGGAGTATTACACAAATTGCACTCTTTTTCCCTTCACTAAGTTTTATCTCATTGGGTTTTCTTAGTAAGGTTTTTAATGAGGCAACATACCTGATCCAAAAGTATCAGGAGGAGAAAATACGCGCTGCACTCTTTTTCCCTTAGCTGAGGTTTTGTCCCACTGGGTTTTCCTAGCAAGGTTTTTAACGAGGCAGCATCACCAAGCGTATAATACATTGTTTTCTTTTATCACATGGATAGTCAAGGGGGAGTGTTATAAATAAGCTATATTATGGTGACTATCCATATCCTAACTCCCATCTCTTCATTTTCTTTGTATTAATGTAAGAACCCTATATATATAGGTTTCTTTGTATTGCATGATGATATCTTAATGTATAAGAATTCATGTTCTCTTATTCTCCATATTCTTGTTATCTACATGATCTTTATAGTCTTGTTCTCTCATATTAATTAAAGTTATATACTGGTTGCTAATAGACCGTTGATTTACAACATTTAAAACCTTAATCATAATAACTCTTAATTAATTAAATTTAATACCTTAGCAAACTATTATTTATTAATTGTTTATTAAGTTCATACATGTGTATTAAATCAAACGAATCATGTAATTTCATAGAAAACTAGAATCCATGTGTATCTCATTGAAACTATAGTTCTCTATATTAATTAACTTCAACAAACCCTTGCACTGACCTTAAAATATAAAGGGGAAGGTTCATTTGAGAAGAAATTTAATGTGAGAAGAAAAAGAAGAAAGGGCATATTAGTAAAATACTATTTCATTTATAACTCATATCATTAATTTTTGTCTCTTTAATTAATTAGTCAACAAATCATTAATTATTCTACATATAATCTACAAAACCTACACATATCAAAATTTTCCTAGATATACCATACACATTATAGAATTTTATCCTACACAGTCAAAATTTATCCTACACACCTCAAAATATATCCTACACAACTCGTAATTTATCCTACACAACTAGTAATTTATTCTACACTTTAAATTAAGTTGTTTTTTAATTTGGAAAAAATATATATTTTGAAAAGGAGTTACAAATTTAATTTAGTTAGTTATTAAAGGGGAATAATACAATTTAATGATTTATGTAAGTTTACCTACATACCCTTATATTAAAATTAAATGCAAATATTAAATGAAGTAAAATGAAGTTGAAACTTCTTCTTTCTTCTTACAAAAAAATTCTTCTCATTTGAACCCTCCACAAAATATAAATCTATTTAACACCTAGATCTAAATAACTCTTAATTAAATAAATTTGATACCTTAGCAAACTATAATTTATTAGGGAGGAGTTCATGCGAGAACCACCCTTATTGCGAGAACCAATGTGAACACAACCTAAAATAGCTAAAAAACCTAAAAACACCTAACCCCCACCCCCCCCCCCCCCAAAACCTAAACCCCCCCCCCCCCCCAAAAAAAAAAAAACCTAAACCCCCCTCCCCCACCCCCCAAGCTAAAATGCTAAAAACTAAACCCCCAAAAAACCTAAAAAAATCTAAAAAAAAATCTAAAATTTTTTTTTAATATTTTTTATGCTCAAATCGCTACTTTAGTGGCAAAAGAAAAAAAAATTAAAAAAAAATTAATTTTTTTTTTTGGCTTCGAAAAGTAGCGATTTTTATATAAAAAAATATTAAAAAAAAAAATTTGTGTGATTTTTAGCTATTTTTAGGCATTTTTTGTTGTGTTCACATTGGTTCGCGCGGTTCTCGCAATAAGAGGTGGTTCTTGCATGATCTTCTCCCTATATATATATATATATATATATATCCCTTGAAAGTTACGATTTTGATGACATTTTTTTCATTTATCTAGGGATAGATTTTGATTATTATTATTATTATTATTATTATTATTATTATTATTATTATTATTATTATTATTATGTTTCCAAATATCGTGTAACTTTATGTCCAAGTTTCGAATAAAATATAATTCTAAATATAATCGAATAATAAATTTGGATAGATTCACATGAGATATTTCGAAATTATAATCAAAATCCCTTAAAATTAGCTGATTCAACCTTATCACATTAACTGCCATAATTAGAGGATTTCGAATCTTGGAGAACACGTCTCGGACAAGATCCGGGATCATTTGAACTTACACATCTCGGATAGATCCGAGATTAATTCGAACTCATCCATCTCAGAATGATCCGAGATCATTCGAACTCATACGTTTCGGATGAATCCGAGATATAACTTATTCGAAATCATAAATATTCTTGAAATGACAAAATTTATCCAAAATCTCATTACTTTATTAGGTTGTTAATGTGAAGTAAATGATTGGTTTTGTAAACACTTAATTAATCAGAATTAGATAACCTTTTTACAAAACCAAATAGCTTAACTTGAATGAACTTCTGATGTATCACTTCTGGCCAAAGCCGATTTGATGCATCTATTTATTGTTCAAGTATTATAAAAGCTATGTTAAGTATGCGTTAGAAACGTGAATGTCTTATTTCTGGCCAATTTAATTCATTTATGTCTAGCATACTTAACAAGTACATAACTAAAGTGATTGTCTTATTTCTGGCCAAAGCTGATTTGTTACTATTACTTTGTACACATGTTTAAATGATTACACTTCTGGCCAAAGCTGAATTGTCTTCGTTTAAGTAGAATTTTAACTAAATCTATTATTTTGATGTTAGTAATAGACATATCACAACTTCTTCAAATTATGATCCACATATTAATGATCCTTCATTAATCTTATGATCATTTTGTCTTCCTTATCTTTTTAGGTACCCATAACTTTACTCACTGTAATTTTCTTCGATAAATCTATATCTCATCTACTTTAATTCCTAAACCTAAAATGTTTTGCTTTATTTAAAGTTTCTATAGGATTAGCTCTCTAACAAAATGTTATCACTAAAGTTATTCCAGATTTTTTTTTTCCTTAGACTAATCTATTATCTGTGGAATAATCACATGAACTCCTAAGATGCATGCCTTCATTTAAAAATTCTAAACTATAAGGTTAAGTGGCATTCATGAATACATCATAATGTATAGTACCATGACCCATAAGATTAAGGGCTTACGCATGAAAATAAGTGCATTTTCCAGTACATTACATACTAAAATTTTCACTTGTACATTTAATGCCTTATAAATCAACTATAACACTCAAAAGCACCAAAGTAAAATGAGTGTGTTGATAAGCAACATATGTACAAAGAAATAAATGTTTGAAACTGGAAAATAAGAATGTTATTCACCTTACAACCACTGAAACCTTAACAGAGGATTGTTCTAAGGTCCATAGTCAAAATACAAGTACAAAATTCCAACTCTAAGGTTCTTCAAGGGAGAATCTCACTGCATAATTATGCCATTAGACTAGGCATAAGCAGCGAGACTATCAATTATTCAAAAGAACAGTTGGATAAGTTAATTAGGTAGTCACTAATTAATGATATTTAATTCTGCTAATTCCAATATTCCTGTTAACACATGATTAGTTGACTCTAGTTCTATACGTTTCCTTACCAGAATTCAACAAATAACTAAAGTGAGAGTTAGTGATAAAATTAAATGTTAAGGCTATAAGAACCATAATAAGCAGTCTTCTAACAACTCCTTTCAATACCTTACATATTTTGAAGATTAATCAGAATATAGTATCATAATTAAGCTATGTTATGAAGGTTGTGAGGTTTGCATGGTCAACATAAAGTCACACTTACCTTAAACTCTCATATTATTTGTTCTCAATATCTGGATAGAAACATTACTAAGTTGAAACTAGATGATACCTTACACTTTCACAACTTTTGTTATCATGCAAATGAGAATTTGACAAAAGGAAAATGAGACCTATAAATTTCATCCATTATAACTAAAATTCATGAGAAATCATGACATGGTTAATGAGGATGTTTTTTTTTTTTCATCTAATCTTATTCTAAGTGATTTTGAATCATGACGTTAAAGTCCTAAAATATGACTTGGCTTAAGGAATAAGTATGGGTCCATTATAAGTTATTCATTGATCTTCGTGGAACTTATTCAAAATGGAATATTCAAACACAAATCATTTATCATTTAAAGACTATCCATTTGTATCTAAATTTGTCTCATATGGCCCACGGTCTTGAAGAAATCTATTCATATATATACTTAATATGATTTCTATTGAATATGTCCTTAAGCTTTTTATGACACATGGACATTAAGGAAATCAAATAAAGTCTAACATATGTATGAAAGGTTCCCATGTCACGTACCTCATTGAAACTTCTCTTGTAGTATTTATAGAGATATCAAAGGTCAGTGGGAGCATTAAGTGTCTTAATAATAGCTGGAAAACGTGGGGAGTGAAAACTTCATATTACTTCTATTTACACCTCTTGTACAAGACACTGCTCCATCTCGACACTGTTCCATCAAAACTTGTCTCCTTAAAATCTAATGCTACTCTTACAAAAGTTTCATTGTTACTTGATTGTAGGCACACTTAGATTTCTTACCTAAACTAACATAATCCTCAACAAGAGAAACTACAACGACTGACGTCATTAATTTGTTTTTCTCTATTAGAATGTGTTGGTCGTTACATATTGACCCTAAGCATGCTGAGTTCCTAAAGATTTCTAAGGTCAGTGGGAGCAATCAAAATCCTTATCTTGACTTGCAAGGAATACAAAAGGCGGGGGGATGAGAGTCATTAAATTTTACTCTGAATTTAACTCCTATACACCTCTTGTACACCATACTGCACCAACTCTTACAAACTTAGAATCCTAAAAATGATAGCAACCTCACCCAGAGCTAACCCATAAAACTGAAACTTTTAATAAACCCAATAATCAACTCAGGAGGTCATCTAAGTTTTAAAAACCTACTAACTTTGATGATTACATAACCTCCCTAACTGAAATTGAAATGGATTTTGGAAAAGTTTACTGATCCTATCTCTTCTAATTAAGCCATTAGCGTCAATCAATTAATATTCTAAATGGAATAAAACCGTTTTCTAGTAAAACTGATTTTATGTGTTCGTATAACGTTTGGGATTTGATTGAATTACTTGAGAGTGTTCATAACTAAACCAAATCCTGGTATAAGCGTTAAGACACGAAGAATCATAATTGATTGTCAAAAGGTCATACTCAGGAAGAGATAAATTATCAAAGAATCTTTCTACCTATCTTACAGAAGATTTTTTTGAGGATCATCACTGTTCTAGTAGCTTATAATAGTTTGAGCTACATTAGTTGAACATTAAAACAATTTTCCCTAAATAACCGACTTACATATTTACATGTTCATTAAATAACAACCTGAAAGTTCTGAACTGAAGGTTAAGAACACTTTATTTGTAAGCCAATAAAATCCATGTATGGGTTAATGCAAACATCATAATGTGATAAATCTTAACGCAATTATTTTCATCAAGAACCAAGTGGATTAATGTACCTACCTCAAGATGAGTGGGAGCAACTAAAATAAACTTGTCTCTATATAGATGATATTCTTTTGACAAGTATATGTTACATAAGTCAAAGCATTGTTAACACAAACTTTGATATAATAGATCTCAGGGATATCTTTTACATGATAGATATCATAACATACCGAGATAGACCCAATGGGACATTAGTTCTGTTCCGTAAGTTTAACCTTAAATGGATCCTTACATATGTAACAAACAATACTGCTCTCCTTTAGAGGATAATAGGATAAATGAGATTATTTCCTTAAGCTTCATTAATTAGAAGCCTTATGTAATTTAAAGTCTATACTCGTTTAGATATTACTCACATTGCAACACACTAGATATGTCTAGATTAATGTGAAGCATCTAACAGAGTATTACAATATCTTTAAAAGAAACGAGAGGCTATGATTTAAAGAAGAAGTGAGAACTCAAACCGGTTAATTACTCTAACTTTGTGATATTCAAAGATGACAAAATGTAATTTCGGGTATATCTTTATGTCAGCAGGCAAAACTTATCCCATGGAGGAGTCATAATGGACTGATATCAACAACCTAAGTTATAACGACATAATATAGTCACTAAATGTTGTTGGAAATTTATCAGTGGACTCATAAGTTTATTAACTCCATATAATTAATATATTGAAGACTTATTGTGATAAAGTCAGCTACCATGTCTCCTTGAATAGTAACAGTTTGAGAGGTGTTACATTAAATTTCGATACGAAATTAATTATTCATTTATGAACGAATTGAGGAAACTAAATCTTTGTATCGAATACATTCATGATATGCTTATGGATCCAATAACAAAAGGTCAATCACCCATATATATTATGTAAGCGCTTATAATAATGACATGTTTTATTGATGACCATGTACAACTGCATATCTTACTATGAATGACTAATTATTAATTTTCCTCGTACGTTTAGATTTGTTTATCTCTAAATATATGTTCATGCTAGCCTAAATGACATATAGACAATTACTATACAAATCAACGTTAAGGGCTTATTCATCAATTGATCCTAACTACTTAGGTTTTAAATTGGGATTATAGTATGATTAATGGGGGTCCTGAGTTGATTACTAACTCAACGGCTGTATTTCTCTGCTATGGTTTTTGTTTAAAGCTAAAATAAGTATTAACTCCTGATCAGGCTTATCTAGTACTCATAATAAATGATAACTCGGCCAAGTGGGAGAATGTAAGAATATATTTATATATTTAATATATTATGTGGCCATTATTATCATTCATCTAATATTGATCATTGACCTAATTACCCCTATATCATTAATTGGTAAATATTTGATGGACGTATTTACCCTTCGTAGATGAAAATAGGGTTTCCCCTTGGGTGTATATAAATAGAGATTACTAGAGATGTTTTATGCTAAGACAATTATAATAACATCATCATTATCAATTCGTCTCCTCTCTCTCTCTCTCATAACCGTGTTCATCAAGAACACCTAAACCCATCAGAACTGTACACCCTAAAGTGGAACTCGACCAATCTGACGAATATGACGTCTACTTCATTATCTGGTGTGGTTACTGGCTAATCAGGTACACACATCTTATTTTATTGTTCATGATTGAAATTATTTAATTAGGGTTTATGTTTACCCATGTTCTTACTGATATAATCAACAAATCTGTCAAAAATTTTAAAATGGAAACTAGCTATATTCTTATGCATTTATTCTCATTAAATTTGCGGATAAATTTGCTACATGTATGTATTTGCCTTCCCATACTCATATACATTTAAGTGCAGAATTGGTTTACTTCAGTATCCTAAAATGACGGTGTTCTTGGCAGTTCAAAAAAATAATTTAATATGATCACTAGCTGAAAAAACTGTATCACCAACATAATTATTTAGGTATTTCTAACGGAAAAAATTTACATCACAAAAAATCGAATTAAATATTCGGTAATTCATTGGTAACCTGCAACCTAATTACCGACATAACTTTGCCCATGGTTAAACCGGTGAAAAATCCGTCGGTAATCCATTGCTACAGCGTAGTCGGTATTCCGTTGCAAACAATATGTTGGTAAGCCGTCTAAAACAAGCACGTTGGACGACTTTAAAACATTTAGCAGTAATCCGTCGTAACTACAATCATTGATGAATTAATGACAAATTAGGGATAAATATTTCACATTATTCCTTTTTAGTGTATTCATGAAAACATCTTTCTTCACAAATACATGTGCCAAATTATCTACCTATTACATTTCCCCGCTATTTGCATAAACCCTTTACTTATGTTTATAAAATGTTTATAACCTGTTATGAAAAAAAATGTCACACCCCCAAAATCCACAAGCGGAGTATCACCGCATGGAGGCGTGACTGACCAGGATCAAGCCACCAATCACATTGAACAACGTATTTAAGTAAATTAAACCAACCACAATATAATTGGTGTCCAAAAGAAAGTAACCAACTTTAAGTTAACAGCGGAAGCATAAAAATGTAAAGCCCAAACATAAGTAATAAGTTCATAAAGTTTAAATGTTTAACATGGAACTCAACAGTCCATGTCCCACAACGACCTCTCCTCCCTGTGCAAGCTCCATAAGCACCTAACAACCTGCAAGGCATGTAACAACGAGTCAACAACAAAGTTAAGCGAGTTCACAATTGGTGTTAATTGTTAAGTTGTTTCAAAAACCATGAGTTCATTTGTAAGTTATAAGTTAACCAGTTTACCCTGTTTCCCAAACATATCCATAACCAGTGGGGGCTTCCCCATGTGAACCACTAGACCCGTTACCATATCGACCACTGACTAAAGTAAGTTGGTGCCCTGACGTCAATGTCTATCATCATTGACTAGTGCCCAGATCCATTAGTTCACGCCCGTCCTCTGCGGCACGGTGTGAGGCTTGTCAAACCTAAATAGTGCTATCTAACTAATGACCCGCTCGCCATTGGCCCCTCGCCATTGGCCTGGCGATTAAGTCGATATAAAAGGAGGGACTTCATGATAGAGATTTTGGTCTAGTATCCGTGTTGTCACCCTTCAATAAAGAGGGTGTGTACGAAATCCCCAAGCTAGGAGATTACGTAGGTTTCCAATTGAATCCTTATCGCATGTTGTCACCCTTCAATAAAGAGGGTGTGTACGTGTTCCAAACCAGGAGATCACGCAGTTTTGGTTTAAGTCCTTTACCCATTCCCAACCCTTGGGAATCCCATGCTTTGTGGAAAGTGTGAACTCACCTTGGGTTGCTCGGTATGCTCAACTACTTGTGCACAAACAATTCAGTCAAAGCCTATAGTATGCACGTATACACAATCAGTTTATGTTCGTAATGATTCTCATGCAATCTAACATCATAAGGTGTGCTTGGGCAATTATTATCAAGTAACACATAAACAGTTAATCAATCCATACAAGATTCCAAGTTTACATGTATGTTCCATAACCATGTTTTTCAATTAAGTGTACTGGGTGCAATACTAAATCATGTTGTTCGATCAAATGTAAACATCTATAACAATAACTGACAAAATAATCAACTCTAACATGCATGCAGTATACATAAACATAAACATACTAACCTACTGTTCCTTATAAGCTTCACGATGAAAACCTGAGATTTCGTCGACATAGGGTTGCGATGAAAAGGCCACGACGAACACTCGAGATTTCGTCGACATGGGATTTCGTCGAAGGGGAGTTCGTCGGGCAAGGGTCTTCGTCGGCACAGGGTTTTCGTCGACACAGGGATTTCGTCGGGTAAGGATGATCATCATCAACAGTTACACAACCCAGAAACCCTAATGATTATCTAACATATATCAACATAAACAACTTATAAATAAATCATAGTGCACAGTTTCAATGCAACGAACCACAAAACACAGTATGAAACAAGTAATGTATAGAGGAGAAACCTTGGAAACTCGAGTTGTCACATTATCCCCAACTTGAAAGAAATTTCGTCCCGAAATTTAGCACGTGGTTACTGAGGAAGCTAGATGGGTTGCTTGGTTTCCTGGGGTGTCACATCATCCCCCCGTTGGTTTGGAATTTCATCCCGAAATTCCGCAGTAGCTTCAGCCTCAGTAGTGGTTTCATTGTTCTTGAACAACCGGGGATACTTGAGTTTCATTTGGTCTTCTCATTCCCAGGTAAACTCTGGACCACGACGGGAGTTCCAACGAACTCGAACAAGAGGTATTCTGGTGCGCTTGAGAATCTTAACGTCTTGGTCTGTGATTTCTACTAGTTCCTCGATGAATCGCAACTGATCGTCGATTGTGAGCTCCTTCAAAGGAACTATGAGGGTCTCATCTGACAGACATTTCTTCAGATTTGACACGTGGAGTACGTTGTGAACTCCACTGAGCCCTTCAGGTAGATTCAATCTGTAAGCGACCTTGCCAAATCATTCAGTGATTTCAAAAGGTCCAACATAACATGGGTTTAGCTTCACTCGTTTACCAAAACGAACCACACCCTTCCAGGGTGAGACTTTAAGTAGAACCCGGTCCCCGACCTGGAATTCTAGGGTTTTCCTACGCTTATCAGCGTAACTTTTCTGATGATCACGAGCTGCCGCCATTCGTTGTCGTATCTGAGCAATCTTTTCTGTCGTGTCTACCACGAGTTCTGGGCCAGTGATTTGGCTGTCGCCAACCTTTGCCCAACAAAGAGGTGATCGGCATTTACGTCCGTACAATGCCTCAAACGAAGCAGCCTGGATACTGCTGTGGTAACTTTTGTTATACGAAAACTCCACCAAAGGGAGGTGTCTTTCCCAACCGTTGCCAAAATCGATTACACACGCTCGAAGCATGTCTTCTATGGTTTTGATGGTGCGCTCAGACTGCCAATCCGGCTGTGGATGATAAGCGGTGCTCATGTCTAAACGTGAGCCAAAGGACTTGTGCATAGCTTGCCACAACTCAGAAGTAAATCATGCATCACGATTGGAAATAATGGAGGTTGGCACGCCGTGACTCGAAATCACTTCCTTCAAGTAAACGTCTGCTAAGGTAGAAAACTTGTCTGTTTCTTTAATAGCCAAAAAGTGTGTAGACTTAGTCAATCAATCCACTATCACCCAAATAGTGCCATTTCCGCGTTGAGACCTAGGCAGGCCCGTAACGAAATCCATGGAAATTTGCTCCTATTTCCATGTCGGGATCTCTGGTTGTTGGAGTAGGCCTGATGGTTTCTGATATTCGATCTTGACTCTCGCACAAGTCAAACATTTGCTGACGTAGGTTGTTATGTTGGCTTTCATGCTAGGCCACCAGTATGTAGTTTTTAAGTCGTGGTACATCTTATCCGAACCATGATGTTCTGAGTAATGAGACTTGTGCGCTTCATCCATCACCAGTTCACGTAAATTTCCATCAAGTGGAACCCAGATGCGCCAGTTTACATAGTAGGCGCCGTTTTCCTTTTGTTCTAACCGTTTCCTCGATCCTCGTAGGGACTCCGCCCTGATGTTCTCTACTTTCAATGCTTCAACCTGAGCATCTCGTATTTGAGTGGAAAGACTAGATTGAATGGTAAGTTGTAACGCTCGCACGCGCTTAGGTTTTGACTCCTTTCGGCTGAGGGCGTCAGCCGTAACATTGGCTTTGCCCGGATGGTACTTGATCGCGCATTCGTAATCATTTAAGAGCTCGACCCATCGACGTTGTCGCATGTTTAACTCATTTTTCTTGAAGATATGTTCGAGACTCCTGTGATCGGTGTAAATGGTGCACTTGGTACCGTACCGGTAATGCCTCCATATCTTAAGTGCGAAAACAACAGCTCCCAGCTCCAGATCGTGTGTAGTGTAATTTCTTTCATGGACCTTAAGCTGGCGTGATGCGTAAGAAATGACCTTGTCACGTTGCATCAATACGCAACCAAGTCCTTGGATGGACGCGTCGCAATAAACCACAAAATCGTCTGTGCCTTTAGGCAATGAGAGAATTGGTGCGCTACAAAGTCTATCTTTTAAGTGCTGAAATGCAGATTCATGTGCATCACCCCAATGATAGGTGACACCCTTCTGAGTTAGTGAGGTGAGAGGTTGCGCAATCTTGGAGAAATCCTTGATAAATCTTCTGTAGTAGCCCGCCAAACCCAAGAATTGGTGGATTTCTGTTGGTGTACGGGGTACAGGCCAGTTCTTGATCGAGTCGACCTTGGATGGATCAACATGAATCCCATCCTTGTTTACCACGTGGCCTAGAAAGTGGACTTCGCGAAGCCAAAAGTCACATTTCAAGAATTTGGCATACAGCGGCTCTGTTCGAAGAAGTTCCAAAATAAGCCTCAGGTGTTGCTCGAGTTCCTCCCGACTCTTCGAATAGATCAGGATATCGTCGATGAAAACAATGACAAACTTATCCAGGTAAGGTTTGCACACTCGGTTCATGAGATCCATGAAGACCGCAGGTGCATTCGTCAATCCGAAAGGCATAACCAGAAACTCGTAATTGCCATAACGAGTCCTGAATGCTGTCTTAGAGATATCCTCGTCTCGGACTCTCAGTTGATGGTAGCCTGACCTCAGGTCAATCTTTGAGTAGAAACTCGACCCTTGCAACTGGTCGAACAAGTCATCAATGCGTGGAAGAGGATAGTGATTCTTCACGGTCACCTTGTTTAGTTCGCGGTAATCAATACACATTCTGAAAGTACCGTCTTTCTTTTTCACAAATAGTACTGGAGCTCCCCAAGGCGAAGAGCTAGGACGAATAAAACCTTTGTCCAAGAGCTCTTATAGTTGTGCGGACAGTTCTTCGAGTTCTGATGGAGCTAGACAATAAGGTGCTCGAGCTATTGGCGCTGCTCCAGGAGCTAGCTTGATTTGAAATTCAACCTGACAATGAGGCGGAAGACCAGGTAATTCCTCAGGAAATACCTCAGGAAAATCACGTACGATCGGAATATCTTCCATCTTCTTCTCTTTCTTTGAGGTGTCAGTAACGAGGGCTAAAATAGCAGTGTGGCCCTTTCGCAAACACTTCTAGGCCTTAAGGAAAGAAATGATGCCCACAACAGCACCACTCTTGTCGCCATGAATCACGGACGATCTTCTCCTTGCAAAGGATCTCTGTTCGATGTTGAGATAACCAATCCATCCCAATAACGATGTCGAAACTACCAAGAATGATAGGGATAAGATCGATAGAGAAATTCTGACCAGCTAAGACGAGATTACAACCCTTAACTATGTGTGTGGCCTCAAGACTTTTACCATTTGCTAACTCTACAACATGCTTTGTGTTCAAAAGTGTTGGAGTGCATTTAAGCATTTGACTAACCTTTAGGGACACATAACTAGTATCGGCACCCGAATCAAATAAAACAGTAACAAAGAAATCATCCAGAAGAAACTTACCCATCACCACGTTGGGGTCGTTCCTTGCGTCACCCTGACTAATCACAAAAGCTCGACCCCTGGCACCATTGCCACCATTGTTTCCCCCGTTATTGTTTTCGTTCCCCTGGTTGTTGTTGTTGTTATTCTGATTCAGCTGGGGGCAGTCTCTTTTGAAGTGACCTTCAGCACCACACTGAAAGCATCCTTTGTTGTTACCCTGCTGCTGCTGTTGCTGCTGACGCTGATTCTGTGGTGCTTGTTGCTAGTTCTGTCATCGCTGATTTGCAGGGTAGAGACTCCTGCAATCCTTGGCTGCATGGCCAGGTTTGTTACACCTCTGACAAGTGCCCTTAGTACACGGTCCGCTATGATGGAAACCACAACGATTACATTTGGGGTGGTTCCCCTTGTACCCACTCTGCCCTTGACTACCAGAAGATTGTTGACCAGGGCTCTTGTAGTCATCAGTCTTTCGCTGCTGAGACTGAGACTGGGCTGATGTTGAACCCTTGCTTGAGATTCCATCCCATTTGCGCTTGTTGTCACTGGGGGCATCAGAAGTAGTAGTAGTAGTAGTAGCACCAATACGCTTGGGCAACTTGTTCTGCTCGACTGCCTGATCAGTGAGACGATGAGCCAAACGAATAACTTGCTGGATGGTGGCGAGGTTCGCTACAGTCACATGACTCTGGATCTCTGGAACTAAACCTTTGAGGTACAACTCGATATGCTTGATAGGAGGATCTACCATAGTAGGACACAAGATAGCCAGTTCGATCTTTTCGTATACGCTTCAATTTCCGACCCTGTCATCTTTAAGTTGTAGAACTCTACTTCCAGCTTGTGGATGTCATCACAATTGCAGTACTCTTCCTTGATCAAATCTTTGAAGTCGTTCCATGGGGTGGCATTAGCAGCCGCTAACCCCAGCATTTGGACCTGAGCGTTCCACCACGTGAGTGCTACTCCTTCAAGAGTAACAGTAGCAAATTTTACCCTACGAGCCTCAGGGCATTCACACATCTCAAAGATAGATTCGAGCTTCTCGAACTAGTGGAGGAGGCCTACAGCTCTTTCAGTGCCGTTGAAAGTAGCAGGTCGGCAGTCCATAAAAGTTTTGAAAGTACACACAGGAGGCTGAGCATGTTGACCTGTCGTGCGAGTAAGAAGAGACAAAATTAAGCACAAGTGTTGGTTCACGAGAGTAGGATCTAAAGATCCTAGAGTAAGTTGCAATGGCAGGTTATACCTCCTGCCTGAGTGGTTGCGAGTGCTGCAGCAACTTGTTCATTGATTAAAGCCGTCAGCTGGGCTTGAGTTAGGTTGATACGTCCACTCATGATCTTCATATCAAAGGAAACATGGGTGAGAAAGGTGTCGCGAAAGTGCGATGACAGAAGAGAGTAAGCACACATGGGTTTCTAACAATAGTTGCCACGTTAACCAAGCATACCATGAACAATGTACTATGTAACTGACAAGTAGGCAATATAAACATAAATCATATCACCTATGGTGTTGAGCCTTGCACGTGGAGCGAAGCGTCGTTGTGGATCGTTGAGCACTGTACAGGTTATAGTCTGGTTTTTGCCAAAAAGCTTTTCCCTTTTTAAAACCAAGTTCACTATAACCAATGGCTCTGATACCAATCTGTCACACCCCCAAAATCCACAAGCGGAGTATCACCGCATGGAGGCGTGACTGACTAGGATCAAGCCACCAATCATATTGAACAACGTATTTAAGTAAATTAAACCAACCACAATATAATTGGTGTCCAAAAGAAAGTAACCAACTTTAAGTTAACAGCGGAAGCATAAAAATGTAAAGCCCAAACATAAGTAATAAGTTCACAAAGTTTAAATGTTTAACATGGAACTCAACAGTCCATGTCCCACAACGACCTCTCCTCCCTGTGCAAGCTCCATAAGCACCTAACGACCTGCAAGGCATGTAACAACGAGTCAACAACAAAGTTGAGCGAGTTCACAGTTGGTGTTCATTGTTAAGTTGTTTCAAAAACCATGAGTTCATTTGTAAGTTATAAGTTAACCAGTTTTCCCTGTTTCCCAAACATATCCATAACCAGTGGGGGCTTCCCCATGTGAACCACTAGACCCGTTACCATATCGACCACTGACTAAAGTAAGTTGGTGCCCTGACGTCAATGTCTATCATCATTGACTGGTGCCCAGATCCATTAGTTCACGCCCGTCCTCTGCGGCACAGTGTGAGGCTTATCAAACCTAAATAACGCTATCTAACTAATGACCCGCTCACCATTGGCCCGGTGATTAAGTCGATATAAAAGGAGGGACTTCATGATAGAGATTTTGGTCTAGTATCCGTGTTGTCACCCTTAAATAAAGAGGGTGTGTACGAAATCCCCAAACTAGGAGATTACGTAGGTTTCCAATCGAATCCTTATCGCATGTTGTCACCCTTCAATAAAGAGGGTGTGTACGTGTTCCAAACCAGGAGATCACGCAGTTTCGGTTTAAGTCCTTTACCCATTCCCAACCCTTGGGAATCCCATGCTTTGTGGAAAGTGTGAACTCACCTTGGTTTGCTCGGTATGCTCAATTACTTGTGCACAAACAATTCAGTCAAAGCCTATAGTATGCACGTATACACAATCAGTTTATGTTCGTAATGATTCTCATGCAATCTAACATAATAAGGTGTGCTTGGGCAATTATTATCAAGTAACACATAAACAGTTAATCAATCCATAAAAGATTCCAAGTTTACATGTATGTTCCATAACCATGTTTTTCAATTAAGTGTACTGGGTGCAAAACTAAATCATGTTGTTTGATCAAATGTAAACATCTATAACAATTACTGACAAAATAATCAATCTCTAACATGCATGCAGTATACATAAACATATTAACCTACTGTTCCTTATAAGCTTCACGACGAAAACCTGAGATTTCGTCGACATAGGGTTGCGACGAAAAGGCCACGACGAACACTCGAGATTTCGTCGACATGGGATTTCGTCGAAGGGGAGTTCGTCGGGCAAGGGTCTTCGTCGGCACAGGGTTTTCGTCGACACGGGGATTTCGTCGGGTAAGGATGATCATCATCAACAGTTACACAACCCAGTAACCCTAATGATTATCTAACAGTTACGTCGACTTCATCAAACAATCACTCGATCAGATCAAACCAACAACTATAACTTACACCCTAGATTAACAGGTTATCATCATGCACGTTCCATACCACCTATTCATTAATATACAAGAGCAACTGATATCATATATCGTAAAACATCAACAGGAATATCAACTACGAGTGGTGAACAATAAAGAATACAAATCATGAGAGCCTTAATTCACATACTATCCACAACTGATACAATCACGTAGATCTAATTATTTACTCACAAAATCATCATCCAATCATATGATCATAATCATTTCACAATAACAGTTAATTCATGATGCCAAACAAATAGTCAATAGTGATTTAAATCAAATAATCATTAATGGTTGATCACTAACCTAAACAGGAGGGACAATAAATCGATCGATGTATGAGGCTTCGAGTGTTCAAGGCTGCCGTCGCACAGAGGGATAGGGAGAGACTCTAGGGTTTTGCTAATAACAGTTTTCGTAGACTGTGCGTACACAGGGTTTTATAACTTAAACACTCTTGGGCTCCACATGGGCCAAAAGCCCATTACGGCGAAAATGCCTGGTTTTCGTCGAAGTGGTTAGTGTGACGAACACTCCAAGTTCGTCGGGTGGGTGTGTTCGTCGGGTGGGTGTTTTCGTCGGGCGGGGAGTGAAAAATGATAAGTCTCCTCTAAAATAAATGATTCACTACTCTTATTACTAACACAAAACACATATCAACATAAACAACTTATAAACAAATCATAGTGCACAGTTTCAATGCAACGAACCACAAAACACAGTATGAAACAAGTAACGTATAGAGGAGAAACCTTGGAAACTCGAGTTGTCACAAAAAACATTAGAGAACCAAAAAAAATAAACAAATAAAAGTTAAAGAGACTAGTTTTGCAATTCAGATGAACTTAAGAGAGGGACTGATTTTGCAATTCAAATGAACTTAAGGGAAGGAATTGATTTTGCAATTAAGATGAACAAAAAAAAAAAAAAAAAAAAAAAGAAGCCAGAAACTGCTCTAACCTTGGCTCGAACATGGGTGGCCAAGAAAAACCATGTAGTGCGTGGAACCATGGAGCAGATGCAATTTTATATTTAATTTTTGTTCAAATAAATTAATGACCTGTCATACAGTTTGTACTACTTATGAGAGTTGGTAAATGTGAGTATTAGAATAAAATAGAATGGAATAGATTACAATGTGAATATTAAAGTGAAAATTTAAGCTTTTTTATAATAAAATAAAATATATATGTTTGTTGTAGCTTTGTAGTGTGAATATTCTAGTTTCCTATGAAAGTGCATGATTCATTTGATTTGATACACATGTATGAACTTAAGAAACAATTAATAAATTTATAGTTCGCTAAGGTATCAAATTTATTTAATTATTTATTTAATTAAGAGTTATCACGATCACGGTTTTAAATAGATTTATATTTTAAGGTCAGTGCAAGGGTTTGTTAGAGTTAATTAATATAGAGAACTATAGTTACAATGAGATCCACATGTATTCTAGTTTCCTATGAAAGTACATGATTCATTTGATTTGATACATATGTTTGAATAATAAATTAGGGAGGAGTTCATGCGAGAACCACCCTTATTGCGAGAACCGCGAGAACCAATGTGAACACAACCTAAAATAGATAAAAAAAACCTAAAAAAAACTAACCCCCCCCCCCCCCCCCACCCCAAGCTAAATGCTAAAAACTAAAACCCCCAAAAAACCTAAAAAAAAACCTAACCCCCCCCCCCCCTCCCCCACCCCCCAAAAACCTAACCCCCCCAGCTAAAATGCTAAAAACTAAACCCCGAAAAAACCTAAAAAATAGAAAAAAGTTTTTTTTTAATATTTTTATGCTCAAATCGCTACTTTTCGAAGCCAAATTTTTTTTTTTTGCTTCGAAAAGTAGCGATTTTTATATAAAAAATATTAAAAAAAAATTTGTGTGATTTTTAGCTATTTTTAGGCATTTTTTGTTGTGTTCACATTGGTTCTCGCGGTTCTCGCAATAAGAGGTGGTTCTCGCATGATCTTCTCCCAATATATATATATATAGGATGATGCTCCATAGAAAACCTTAGATTTTTAGAAAACTTTGCAAACCCATCTAATGGCCTACATGTTGCCACGTGTCTCGGCCACCTTCATATCCTTTTTAGCTTTTGAGGGCACATTGGTAAATTTACATATTCATACCCCACTCCCAAGATATTTTGACCAACCTGATTTGACACTATCACCCATCACATCATTCTCACCCATCATCCTCCATTTTGTTTACTTTATTTCAAATTAACCAGTTTTTTTTTTCAAAATATGTTAATCTTCTTAAACCACTCATTTCACACTAGATCCGCCATTAATGCACTATGGAGCATCCATCAACAATGGTAGATCTAAAGGAAAATGGAGGATACTCTGATGTGCTCGACCATGAAAACCCAAAACATCTTCATTGACAACGATGATGTGTTCTACAATGAAGATAATGTTCCAGGTTTGCTCTACAATCTTCATCATGTTTATCAAGAACACCAAGAACACATAGAGAGAAGCAAGTTTGAAGATTTTCATCGTGTTCATCGCATGGTTCTAGATCCGGTAAGTGTTTTAGAGAGAGAAAACTGCTGTTTTAGAGAGAGAAACAACAATCTCTTGAGTATTTTATTTTAAAAAATTATTTCACACTTAATGTTTTTGTTAAAATGGTTGTTAATAGGTTTTTGTGTAATGGTTGTTTTAGAGATGAAACATGATTTTTTTTTGTTAAAATGGTTCTTAAAGGGGGTAAATGTTTATGTAATTTACAGGTTTTTATTTTTGTGTTAAAAAGTTGTGCTTGGTTTGGTTTCTTGTTTGGGCTTTTGATCTGAATAGTAACTGTTTTTTGTCGGTTTAGTTGCTTTGTTTGGGGCTTTTGATCTGAATAGTAACTGTTTTTGTGATGTTATTTGAGAAAAAAGATTTTCTGGCTATGAATGTGTTAATATTTATGTTTGGTTAACGACTTAACGGTTATCTTATCTTTTTGTTATTAGGACGGTGATGGATACAAGGGAAATAAGATCCAATTCTCGGGACTGTTGGTTTCGTCAAACGTGGATCAGATGCTCAAGGATCATGACCATGTTTATGTTACAGCACAACAAAACTAACACGTGTTATAGCTTGAACTTCTCAGACATGCATGTGTTACATGTGACATGAAACCCATGTACAACGTAACACGTGTTACGTGTGACATGAAAACACATTTTTATAACTTCCCTGGCATACACACACCCACATGTTTACAAACCGTTTCAAGACCGACCCAAACAAGCAAGGGTAGCCGCCGAAAAGCTAAGGCAGCAAAGGTAGCCGCTGAAAAGCTAAGGCAGACTGTCAAAGGAAGCTCCACCATTTTCTTAGTGCTATGTATTTTCGTTTACTAGTAATATGTAATGTGAGACTCTTATTGTTTTGTCTAGTACATGATGTTAAAACGGTATGGAATCTGGAAGTCTTAACATACGTTATAAAAGAGGCTTAACACACGTTATATCAGGTATACTATGTTGTTATTAAGTTACTATTGGAGTTTATGCATCCATTCTGGAAGTCTTAACACACATTATAATAGAGGCTTAACACACGTTACACATGTTACAGTATGTATATACAAATCATGGTGTTTTGGAAACCACTAGCTTATACATGACACCATGTTGGGTTAAACCAAGATTATAACATAGGCTTAACACATGTTATCCCAGGTATACGGTGTTACAATATTAACTTGAATGTTCCATATTACCTTGTACACGTGTTACGATCAATATATGCACATCATGGTGTTTTGCAAACCACTTTCATATACATGAATACAAGTCGGGTTATAATGGATGCTTACATGGTATCATATGTATACAAGTGGGGTTACAACAAGATTACGATATTGTACAAGTGGGGTTACAACAAGATTACGATATTAACTAAGCTCGCCATTAAACTCATCGCCCCCGTCGACTGTTTTCACCCTTGTCACATGTTAAGCAATTACATGTTCCAAACAGACAAATTGTAACACATGTTAGATCAGTATATACACATCATGGTGTTTTGTAAACCACTAGCTTATACATGAATACATGTCAGGTTACAAAAAGATTATAACAGAGGCTTAACACATGTTATACATTCCAAAATGTGCAAAAAAAATGACCCGTTTCATATTATATATTCCAAAATTACCGGTACATGTGTTACCATAAATGGCTCGTTTCATATTACACATTACATACTAACTTGTACATTTATTACTTGTACAAGTTTTACGCTCAATATCTGTAAGGACTATCAAAATTGTCCTAAAAATATCCGTAAGTAAAAAACCGGACCCCTGAAACCATACTGTGCATAAAAAATCAAGAAAACAAGAAATATGGTTCTCAGGCGGGCCGCGTAAGAGTAAGCATAGTCTTACGCGGGCCGCGTCAAGGTGTGGTTTGACCGGATAAGTATCCGGATCCACGTGGTGACCAGATGGCAAGCCTACTCGTGACCAATCCAACCTACGCATAGACTAGGCGGCTTCACGGGCCGCGTAAGGGTTGGCTCATGGTTTACGCAGGCCGCGTAAACCTTATTTTTCACCTATAAATAGGTTTGATCAGGAGCAGTCTGTTGGTGTCGAAACCAAAGTTCAAAAATGAATTATTGTTACTCTGAAGTCGAATTTTCAATTAAATTAGCGAGGCGCTGCTACGATTCAATGCCCGATCGATTAAAACTATCCAATGGATGTTTAAGTGCTGCCCACATTAGGGTTATGCTTTGTCTTTCGTCGTGAATTCGATGGATGTTTAAGTATCCCACTTTGTCATTCGTTGTGAGGGTTTAATCTCGTGAGTTATCGTAAATGCTGTATTAGTTACTGACCTAGTTCGTGTGCATGTTGTTTGAATTTAGGTTAAAAGGCTAATCAGTAGGCTAAGCCCTGCCCATCTAAAATCTGCAATGTGAGTCATTCTATTTTTATCAAAGTGCTTTATAAATTCTTAAATATTTTCAAAGTTATAATTACAGGGATTAAGTCTTTGTAATCACCAAATTACAGCCGGTATGTGGGGTTTTGTATACATTACTTGATAACCGTCACCATTGGACAACGGTGTAGCCAAGGGGTGATATGACCATAGTCACAGACACCATTGGACAATGAGGTTACCAATGGATGGTCGAGTGACATATACTGTGGGTAGTTGGTTGATATATGGAAACATTGTAACCGCTCTTAATACTGTAAATTATAACAACGTGTCGTTTTAGTAAAAAGAATGATTCACCAGTATTTCCCTGCTGACAAAATCTTTTTCAAACATGTTTCAGGTGATCTGTTGTTATCCAGGAAAAGTGCCATGAAGCACTACAAGCTTAAGAAAGTGTCTCAATGTAAATAAAGAAACATGTTTTATGAAATAAAGATTTCCCAGTGAAATCACCTTATTGTAAATTACCGGGATTTTATCCCGAATTATGGTATAAAATAATAAGGCTTTTTCGGTTTAAAAAAAATCCTGCTAAAGTCTTCCGCTGTCAACTCAATTAAATAAATACCACCGGATTTCTATCCCGCGACTCTTGGACCGGGTCAAACTGGGTCGGGGGCCGTGACAGAAAAAATGTGGTATCAGAGCCACTGAGTTAAGCTAATTAAGTATTTAGAAATACTTAATTTTCCTGATTGCCATTTTGTGATTATGTGTTTTATTAACTGACTATTTGTTATCTGGAGCCCTAGTACTTTTGCATATATGCTAAACAGCATGAATGAGTTATCTGGAGCCCTAGAGAATCTCAACCTCTACCCTGTAAACATAGAAGTTTCCAAAGATTTTACTGGTTACTTTGCTGATGTGGAACAACCTATGGAATTTTGTGCTCCACCTCTCGAGAAACCAAAGCCGAAGAAAAGGAGAAGACTTGTAGGCTGGAGACGTGTACGCAGGAGGAAACCAGCAACTAGGAGAGTTCCCAAAATAGAAATTCCCATGGATAAAGGAAAAAGGGATCGAGGTTGAGGAAAATACTAGGCAAGTAGAGAGGGAAATTGGGGAAAGTTCGAGAGAAGTCGAGGAGTTGCCATTACAAGAAGAGTTGGATCAGATATTGGCGAGCTGTGATATCATTAGACCTATTAATACTAACCTTTACCCTTATCATGCCGAAACTCAAATTCCAATAAATTTGGAACCAGTCATCCCAGAACCTTTAATCCATACTCAACCTTTAGGAATGGACGAGTGGTGGACTAATGATTGGCAGTTTCAAAACCTACTTAATAATCCTTATACGTTTTTCCCTCAGTTCGACCCAGAACCTATACCAAATCCACCGATGAGTAATGAAAATATGGCTGAACTCCGCCATTTTGGCGAAGAGCTGATGGATGCTGGGAATAGGATCCGGGAAATAGGAGGACAAATCTCTTGGAAATACGATGAGAGGGAACATCGCTTCTGAAATGCCAAAAGATTAGGGATAATGTGGTTATGAAGTTGTGATTGTATAATACTATAATAATCAAAATAAAACGTGTAAAATAAACAATAAAACTTGTGTAAAATAACGGTGTGTAATGATGCATAATATATATAAAATGGGAATCGAGAAATTGATAATTTTGGATATATATTTGTAGTGAAATGTGGATAATTGTTTTTGTGTATAATTGTTATTTATTTTATACTAATAAATTATATATATTAATAATCAGATGGAAAACGCTAATAATGAACCAGTTAACGAGGTTAACCAGTCTGAGCATCACCAGGAAGAGCAATTTATGACTAAGCAAGATATAGAAAATATCGTTACTCAAGGGATAGCCAATGCTATTCCAGCAATACTTGCTGCTGCTAGAAATCAAGTTGAACCTCAACAAATCATTCCTAGCAAACGTACTTCTGAAGATAACTTCAGTAATAGCGTAAATGGAGGCGGTAATCATACTAATAACAATAACGATCCACAGCAGGCCCCGCTCCCTAAGAAAATGAAAGCTGCAACACCTGGTTGCACTTACAAAAATTTCTTACCTGTAAACCCGTTGAGTTTGTAGGTAACGAGGGGGCAACGGCTGCACTGCATTGGTTAGAGAAAACTGAGGCAGTAATTGCAATAAGTAAATGTGCCAAGGAAGACAAAGTGATGTATACATCGCATTTGTTTAAAGAAGGGGCACTAGAATGGTGGAACACGGTACTTCAAGCCAAAGGAAGAAATGTGGCTTATGCCATGAACTGGGAAGAATTTAAAAGCTTGATGGAGAGAAAATTCTGTCCTGAGTATGAAAAGGAACAAATGGCGAATAAGTTCCTGAACCATCGGATGATGGGTGTAACTGTCGAGGATATACTTCGACATTCTTCGAATATGCTAGAGTGGTACCAACACTGGCTTCGCCAGAACCGGTACTCATTTCTCGCTATATTTGGGGATTGATTAGCGAAATCCGCAATATCGTTAAAGCTGCGAGACCTCGTATTATTGACGATGCGGTGGAATTAGCTAACACCCTAACTGACGAACTGGTACGCACAAGAGATGAAAACAGGAAAAAGGAACTGGCTCAGAAAATTACTCAAGGATTTCGTACGGGTAATAATAGCATCTTCAAGAAAAGAGGAACAGGGCAATCCTCAACTCCGTCGTTCTGCAAGAATTGCAGAAAGAAACATTATGGAAGATGCAATATAACCTGCAACTTTTGCAAAATGGTAGGACATCGTGAAGAAGACTGCAGAAAGAAAACAAGAATCTGCTTTAACTGTGGAGAAGCAGGACCTTTCAAAACAGATGTCCTAAATTAGTCAAACCAGCAGACAATAAAGCCAAGACGGCCGACGGAGCTACTAAAAAGAATGCCAGAGCATTCCAGCTGACCACTCAAGAAGCAGAACTCATTCCCGATGTGATAGCTGGTACGTTCTTAGTTCACAACGTGTATGCAAAAGTATTATTTGACTCTGGTGCAAACAAAAGTTTTACCAATACTTCATTCTGCCAAGCTCTTAATTTACCTTTGACCAACCTTAGGCAGATTTTTACAGTCGAAGCAGCAGATGGAAATTCTGTTAGCATAGATAAGGTTTTGCAAAAAGGAATTATAGAACTTTCAGGTCATAAATTCTCTGCAAACCTGTTACCTATGAAATTAGCCGAATTCGATGTTGTGTTAGGAATGGATTGGTTAGTAGCCAACCATGCTCGAATTCTATGTGATAAGAACTCCATAGAAATTCGTGCACCCACCGGAGAAATAATCATGATTACAGGAGATAAACCACGTAAACCCATGAAGTTCATTTCAGTAATGAAAGTTGCTAGTTATGAACGAAAGCAAGGAATAGTGTATATGATTTCTGTAATCATTAGCACTAAGGGTAAGGAACTTAAGGACATTCCTGTAGTCTCAGAATACCCAGATGTATTCCCAGAAGAGTTACCAGGATTACCATCAGATAGGGAAGTAGAATTTAGAATTCATTTAATTCCTGGAACTACACCTGTAGCTAAGGCACCTTATCGGTTAGCACCTACAGAAATGTTAGAACTGAAAAAGCAATTAGATGAATTATTAAGTAAAGGTTTTATACAACCTAGTTCATCCCCTTGGGGAGCACCAGTGTTGTTTGTAAAGAAAAAGGACGGGTCAATGCAAATGTGTATCGATTATAGGGAATTAAATAAGGTTACAATTAAGAATCGATACCCATTACCTAGGATTGATGATCTATTCGATCAACTTCAAGGAGCTAGATACTTTTCTAAGATAGATTTACGTTCCGGATATCATCAATTAAAGGTACAAGAAGAAGACATACCTAAAACTGCTTTCAGGACTAGGTATGGTCATTACGAGTTTACAGTCATGCCCTTCGGATTAACGAATGCACCTGCAGCATTCATGGACATGATGAATAGAATCTGTAAACCGTACTTAGATAAATTTGTAATTGTCTTCATCGACGATATACTTATTTATTCCAAAAGTCAAGACGAGCATTGTCAGCACTTGCATGCACTCTTAACTTTGTTAAGAAAAGAAAAGCTTTACGCCAAATTTTCAAAATGTGAATTTTGGCTACAAGAAGTGCAATTCTTAGGACATATGGTGAATCACAAGGGTATTCAAGTAGATCCTGCTAAGATAGAAGCAATTGTCAAATGGAAGGTTTCACAAACAGCCATGGAAATTAGAAGTTTCCTAGGGTTAGCCGGATATTATAGACGGTTTATTAAGGATTTTTCCAAAATAGCAGTACCATTAACTAAGCTAACCTGTAAAGCGGTTAAGTTTGAATGGGGATCTAGGCAAGAAGAAGCCTTTAGGATTTTGAAGCAAAAGTTAACAAATGCCCCAATCCTAGCCTTGCCAGAAGGAACTGAAGAATTTGAAGTTTACTGTGATGCTTCTAAGCTAGGATTAGGATGTGTGCTAATGCAACGCAAGAAGGTAATTGCGTATGCCTCAAGGCAATTGGAAAAGCACGAAGAAAACTATACGACTCATGATTTAGAATTAGGAGCCATAATTTTTGCTCTTAAAATTTGGAGACATTATCTATACGGAAGTAAATTTACTGTCTATACGGATCACAAAAGTTTAAAATATATATTTGGGCAAAAAGAGTTAAACATGAGGCAAAGAAGATGGATGGAAATCCTAAGTGATTACGATTGTGATATTCAATATCACGAAGGAAAAGCAAATGTAGTTGCTGACGCCTTAAGTCGTAAGTACCATGAGAAACAACGACGGGTTCATGCTCTTAGATTAAATCTACAATTAGATTTAATGGAACAACTAAAGCGTTTTCAAGAAACAGCAATCAAGGATGATGCTGAAGGAATGAAAGGACGAATAAAAGAATTAGAACAAGGAGTTGATGGAATTTGGAGATTCCACAAAGGAAGGATTTGGGTACCTAAGCAGGGAGAATTAAGAAATAAAATTTTATAAGAAGCCCATAAATCTAGGTATACCATGCACCCTGGAAACAATAAAATGTACCAAGATTTAAGAAATAACTTTTGGTGGATAGGAATGAAAAAAGATATAGCTCGATATGTTTCTAAGTGTCTTACGTGTTCACAAGTTAAGGCAGAACACCAGAAACCTTCAGGTCTACTACAACAATTAGAAATGCCTGTATGGAAATGAGAACTCATAACAATGGATTTCGTTACTAAGTTTCCTAAAACCAGAAAAGGTAATGAGGCGATTTGGGTAATTGTGGATCGATTAACCAAATCAGCTCACTTTCTACCTATGAAAGAAACCTTTAGTATGGAAAGGTTGGCAAAGTTGTATGTAGATGAAGTAGTATCCTTACATGGAGTTCCACTCTCCATTATATCAGATAGGGATAGTCGTTTCACTTGCCATTTTTGGACAAGTTTCCAAGAAGCAATGGGAACTCGACTAAATTTAAGCATAGCATATCATCCTCAAACAGACGGACAAAGTGAAAGGACAATACAAACTCTGGAAGATATGCTTAGGTCATGTGTGATAGATTTTGGTGGAAATTGGGACGATCATTTACCTTTGATCAAATTCTCCTATAACAATAGTTATCATTCAAGCATTGAAGCTGCCCCATTTGAAGCATTGTATGGACGAAAGTGCAGAACTCCAGTTTGTTGGGCAGAAATAGGAGAAAGTCAATTATCAGGTCCCGAGATAGTGCAAGAAACTACTGACAAAATCACACAGATCAAAGAAAGATTAAAGACTGCTCGAGATCGTCAAAAGAGTTATGCAGACAATAGACGCAAACCACTTGAGTTTCAAGTTGGAGACAAAGTATTATTGAAAGTTTCACCGTGGAAAGGAGTAGTTCAATTTGGTAAGAAAGGAAAGCTAAGCCTAAGATACGCAGGACCATTCCCAGTATCCAACGTATAGGACCAGTTGCTTATAGATTACAACTACCAGAGGAGTTAGTTGGAGTACATGATGTATTTCATATATCCAACCTCAAGAAATGCCTATCAGACGAATCTCTAGTAGTACCTCTTCCAGATATAGAGGTAAATGAGAAACTAAAATTTGTGGAGAAACCACTGCAGATAGAAGACAAAAAGATTAAGTTTCTCAAGCACAAACGACTAGTGCTAGTTAAAGTCAAGTGGGATTCAAAGAGAGGACCTGAATACACTTGGGAGCTGGAATCGGAAATGAAGCGAAAGTATCCTCACTTATTCCGATGAATCTCGGGGACGAGGTTCTAAATAAGGTGGGGAGAATGTAAGGACTCTCAAAATTGTCCTAAAAATATCCGTAAGTAAAAACCCGGACCCCTGAAACCATACTGTGCATAAAAAATCAAGAAAACAAGAAATATGGTTCTCAGGCGGGCCGCGTAAGAGTAAGCATAGTCTTACGCGGGCCGCGTCAAGGTGTGGTTTGACCGGATAAGTATCCGGATCCACGTGGTGACCAGATGGCAAGCCTACTCGTGACCAATCCGACCTACGCATAGACTAGGCGGCTTCGCGGGCCGCGTAAGGGTTGGCTCATGGTTTACGCGGGCCGCGTAAACCTTATTTTTCACCTATAAATAGGTTTGATCAGGAGCAGTCTGTTGGTGTCGAAACCAAAGTTCAAAAACGAATTCTTGTTACTCTGAAGTCGAATTTTCAATTAAATTAGCGAGGCGCTGCTACGATACAGGGTATTAACACGATCGCTGCTACGATTCAATGTTCGATCGATTAAAACTATCCAATGGATGTTTAAGTGCTGCCCACATTAGGGTTGTGCTTTGTCATTCATCGTGAATTCGATGGATGTTTAAGTATCGCACTTTGTCATTCGTTGTGAGGGTTTAATCTCGTGAGTTATCGTAAATGCTGTATTAGTTACTGACCTAGTTCATGTGCATGTTGTTTGAATTTAGGTTAAAAGGCTAATCAGTAGGCTAAGCCCTGCCCATCTAAAATCTGCAATGTGAGTCATTCTATTTTTATCAAAGTGCTTTATAAATTCTTAAATATTTTCAAAGTTATAATTACAGGGATTAAGTCTTTGTAATCACCAAATTACAGCCGGTATGTGGGGTTTTGTATACATTACTTGATAACCGTCACCATTGGACAACGGGGTAGCCAAGGGGTGATATGACCATAGTCACAGACACCATTGGACAATGAGGTTACCAATGGATGGTCGAGTGAAAAATACTGTGGGTAGTTGGTTGATATATGGAAACATTGTAATCGCTCTTAATACTGTAAATTATAACAACGTGTCGTTTTAGTAAAAAGAATGATTCACCAGTATTTCCCTGCTGACAAAACCTTTTTCAAACATGTTTCAGGTGATCTGTTGTGATCCAGGAAAAGTGCCATGAAGCACAACAAGCTTAAGAAAGTGGCTCAATGTAAATAAAGAAACATGTTTTATGAAATAAAGATTTCCCAGTGAAATCACCTTATTGTAAATTACCAGGATTTTATCCCGAATTATGGAATAAAATAATAAGGCATTTTCAGTTTAAAAAAAAATCCTGCGAAAATCTTCCTCTGTCAACTCAATTAAATAAATAACACGGGATTTCTGTCCCGCGACTCCTGGACCGGGTCAAACCGGGTTGGGGGCCGTGACAGTATCCACATTATCGGATATTTTAAACATCAACACAAATAAAATAGATATTACTTGTTTTTTTAATTAACAAAATGTTAACATACGTTATATATCATTCTAACAGGGGCTTAACACATGTTATACATGAACACATGTCAGGTTACTTCATGGTGTTCTGTTACAGCATGAAACACCAACACATGTTATAAATGAACGGAGACTTCTTTTCCAAAGGATGTGACTTATTCAATGTCCTCGCATTAACGTCGCCTACATCCATCCAGCTTGTCAATTGAATATCTTTTATGGATCTGTTTCTGTAAATCAACACACGTTATATATCATTCTAACAGGTTCTTAACACATGTTATGGGTCTGTCTCTGTAAATCAAGCAACCCAACAAAAAAACAATTATTGTTAAGATCAAAAGCCCCAAACAATCAACCAAACTAACAAAAAAACCCGTTCAAAATCTCATCCTAAAGTTTTGGATATATTTAAAATACATGAACATTAACCATTACTAGAACACGCATTAACTTCGCCTACATCTATCCAGCTTGTCAATTGAATACCTTTATGGGTTTGTTTCTGTAAATCAACACACGTTATATAACATTCTAACAGGGGGCTTAACACATGTTATGGGCATGAGTCTGTGAATCAAGCAACCAAACAAAAAAACACTTACTGTTCAGATCAAAAACCCAAACAAGCAACCCAAACCAACAAAACAACAGCTACTGTTAAGATCAAAAGCCCCTAACAAGCAACCAAACCAACAAAAAAACCCGTTCAAAATCTCATCTTAAAGTTTTTGATTTATTTAAAATACAAAATCATATTAACAACCATTACTAAAACACTTTCAGCACACAAAAACATATTAATAACCATTTCAACAAAAAATCAAGTGTGAAATGATATTTCAAGAACACTTACCGGATCTATAACCGTCCGATGAACACGAAGAAGATCTTCAAACCTTCTTCTCACACACACACTCGTGCGTGTGTCATCGTTCTCTCTCTAAAACAATATACTTCAAACTTCTTCTCTCTCACACACTTGTATGTGTGTTCTTGGTGTTATAGATGAACATGATGAAGATTGTTGTTTCTCTCTCTAAAACAAAAAAATCATCTCTCTAAAAACCTTCATCCTGCCGTCGTTCTCTCTCTAAAACAACAATCTTCAAACATTTTCTCTTTCACACGATTTAGATCTGAACTTGAAGATCGAAACTTGTGTTTGGTGTTCATCATGATCTTGATTGAAGAGAGAGGAGAGAGGAGAGAGAGATAACATGTGTGTGTAAGAGAAATAAAGTTGATGTGTGTGAGAGAAAAGTCAGATTTTCAATACCTTAAATGCCCTTCTCCTTTACTTTTTTTATAATTTATGGTTTTATTTAAATGTAAAAGACACCAAAAAAAGCTCAACCATTGATCTACTTGGATGAAACAAAATCAATGGATGAGGTTAGGTTTCCAAGGTTTTCTAAAAAAGATGGGGTTTTCCATATAACCCAACCATATATATATATAGGGGAAGGATAAATCGAAAACCCACTTGAGTTGAGAAAACTCAGAAAACCTTTGTAAAAAAACCCATGTAAACTCAAGAAACATTTCTAAAAAATATAGGAAATGTAATATACATATATATATGAACATTTTTAAAAAAGAAACACAAAAAAACACCTAGTTTTTTTTTTTTTTTTAAATGTTAAAAATTTCAGGTTACATAATATATATGTCCAAAAAAATGTAACATACAAATTTTCAACATTAAAAAAAAAACTAATAAGCATTTTTTCATTTTTTTTTTCATAAATAGGTCCGTGTACATTTATGTTACATTCCCTATTTTTTTTAGAAAAAAGTAAAAATGTTACATAGGGTTTATTTGGGTTTTCTCAACTCACATGGGTTTTCGATTTATCTTTCCCCTATATATATATATTTAAGATATCCTTCATTTAAGTAGGAAAAGAAAATAATTCCTATGTTCATCGTATGAATACAAATTTCCATATGATAATGAAGAACATATCTTAAAAAAAAAAAGTAAAATCATCAAAAGATTAAAACATGAATTTTCAATCACTTTTCTTTTTCTTCATATTTAGAAAATGATTAGGAGAAAGTTCACTAGGTTCAGACTTCGAAATTCCCTTTTATATTTATTACGATGTCTTCAAATTTAGTTAATCACAAATTTGTATCATGATTAAATTAATATGATCAACATTGCTCTGATACCACATGTTGATTATATCAGTAAGAACATGGGTAAACATAAACCCTAATTATATAATTTCAATCATGAACAATAAAATAAGATGTGTGTACCTGATTAGCCAGTAACCACATCAGAGAATGAAGTAAACGTCATGTTCGTCAGATTGGTCGAGTTCCCCTTTAGGGTGTACAGTTCTGATGGGTTTAGGTGTTCTTGATGAACACGGTTATGAGAGAGAGAGAGAGAGAGAGAGAGAGGAGACGAATTGATAAGGATGATGTTATTATAATTGTCTTAGCATAAACCCTCTCTAGTAATCTCTATTTATATACACCCAAGGGAAAACCCTATTTTTATCTACTAAGGGTAAATACGTCCAAATATTTACCAATTAATGATATAGGGGTAATTAGGTCAATGATCAATATTAGATAAATGATAATAATGGCCACATAATATATTAAATATATAAATATATTCTTACAAGATTGACTTAGGCTACACGGTATGGTGATGGTCCTCCTTTGGAGGATGGTCCGTCACGTAAGCGCCACGTATGATGGGCATGAGGATGGGGCAAAGAGGATGGAGGTATGGAAATGGGGGGATGGACCTAAAATGTATATGTATAGGTTTGTGTGAGAGGGAGATGATAGATTTTTGTCTTCTAGTGGATCATCCCCAACGTCCCATACTCGACGCCAAGGACGAAGCTGGAGGGGGACGGTACGGTGTTGGGGTCGGCGTAGTTCCGGAACTATCCGGGGACGGTCCCCATACCCATAAGCCTTAGTTTGAAAGATCTAAAACTACTAATCCAATTTGGAAAGTTCGATGAAATTTTGGTTCATTATATGCATTGGATAAGTCGCAAATATATTGGACTGGAATTCATTATTTGCATGAAGATCACAACCAAGAAATTTCTTTAAAGGACGTAAGTGGAATATCATGATATTTATAATTATAATTGTTCAATGAAACGACATTTGAAGTCAACTTTGATCGTCGTTTAGTTATATACATGTATTCCCGTCAAATAATATTTTTTAGATACCGATTAAAGAAAGTATGAGTTGGATGAAAGTCGTATTAATGTTTTTCTATAAATGTCTACGTACCGAGTCAATATTTAGTTGTCCTTATCTTGTTAGTTTATGCATACCTTCATGAATCATGCAGTTTATGATTTTTCTCCGAATATGTTAATAGTGGTTCTCTCTAAATAAGACCTACAATATATTAATGTTATAATTCATTAATGGTGGGAAAAATTATATAAAAATGGTTGGTAAATTGGCATCAAGCTGCTGTGCAACCCACTTTTGAGTAGCAAATCTAATTTTACGGAAAATAAAACTTTGGTTCCTTAGTGTCGAGAAATTATTGTGCACAACCCTCTGCACTCTGTGCAAAAAAACCAACTATTTTAGGAGCAAGGAAACCAAATGTATCAAAGGCAAAGAGAATGAAGACATATTTAGCTTTCTCATGCTTATCAACTTTTCCTAACTCTGCCTTCAACACAGCCCGACTAGCAACGGAACGGTTTTCTCTAAGCTCAACAAGGGGGGATAGTTTGGTAAGGTTCACACCAGCGTGTTTTCCTCATGCCTATCCCGAAAACAAGAACATCCGCCGGTCTCAGAGTAGACCTGCCTTCAAGTGGGGCTAGCCCGCTTAAGTACATCACATAGGACATCTTTGACCAAGTCATGTATGTATTTAAAACCCGGTAGCTCCTTACAATGGACCGCATGCTCTCCAAATTTATCTAAACAAACCTTGC
Source organism: Helianthus tuberosus (assembly GCA_030545235.1). NCBI lineage: Eukaryota > Viridiplantae > Streptophyta > Magnoliopsida > Asterales > Asteraceae > Helianthus > Helianthus tuberosus. Next base: position 18,723,766 of record CM060420.1, on the reverse strand, counting down.
AACAAATTAGGCAAGACTCATCGACTGGATAAGGATAAACTCTAGCCAAAATGTAACACCTCGAAAATTCATGTCCAATAATGTATTGACACGTGTCATAAGCTTTGAACGTGTGAAAGAACACTCTAGAGGGACTAAAGTTGACAAACAAGGAAAGTATGTCAATATAAGGGTTCAAAATGTCAACAATGGATAAATATGCTTTACAATGACCCTACACGATGTTTATACCCTTAAACGAATGAATCATGGATAATACGAAACTAATTGTGAAAGAAAGTGAGAGATTACAAAGGGTTAAATGTGTCAACATGTTTAAGGTATATCTCTGAGTAACCTTTTAGCAAACACGAAGCTTTGTAATGATTAATTTTGCTCACTAGAATGCATGATAAAAATTTCACCAAGTTTCGTTATCATATGAGAAAGTTATGGTAAAATTCGTATGCGAGGGGTTAAAAGCGTCAACGTTGAAATTATGACTTTTCGTGTGATAAAAAGTTAACCAAGGACTTAACAAAGTTGGTATAAGTCTTGAAGCCCTTAGAAATCAATTTAGAGGGCCCAAAGTGCAAAACAAGAAGTTAAAACAACTTTTAGGAGGACCGGGGGCCAAAAATGCAATAATAGAAAACTTGTTGACCTGACACCAGGTCTCACACGGGGCGCGTAAGACTTGACCAAGGCCTTACGCGGGCCGCCTCAGCCTCCCAGATACAGAAACTTTGGACAGGTGTCTGTCCAGCCCGTTTAACCGACTTAAAACACTTGTTTGCAATACCATGTGCTGCACAAAAGGGTTTTTAGGCTCTAGGGACACTTGTGATTGATCAGGGATCCAACATAGACTTGTTTGGCATCATCTTGTTCAATCAAAGTGCATATATAAAGGGTGCTTGTTTGCAACTTTTGATCATTCAATCATAACTTCATTCCTGGAACTTCCTGGAGCACAAGACCACCTCCTAAGCATCTCTAGTCGTAATTAGGACCTTAGTAAGTATCCTTAACCTTCCTTAATCGTGTTTTACTTAGTTATTTAGCTTAAAGTCAAACCGTCGTAATTAAGGTTTGACTTATCGATTAATCACTAATGCTCCAGTGATTAGTCAAACTTAAAGTAGTTATAAGTTGGTAATTATGTGGGCAATAAACCCTTAAAAGGGCACCCTCTGATTCCCGCTCTAACTAGATCATTTGTCGGGTTAAAGTTTGTTGTAAAGAGTCAACATAAACTTAATTTTCGAATTAACACGTAATTAGCAATGAAGAAGACGTGTAACCTATTTTATCACTCATATAACTTGGTAATTAGTATAAGAACTGGTCTAAGCTTGTTTGATCCGACAATTTTCTGTTCAGGGTCGGTTCGGAATTGAAAGTCACAAAACTTTGACTTTGGTTTTGACTTCAGTTCTGACCTGATTTAGATGGATTTAGAAATGCCTTAGAGCTCCATTAGGACCAGCTTGTATGATAGTATAACCCTCTGCGTTTATACTACTTAACTCGTTGATTGTCCGATGTTTCCGTTAAATGTCTAATGTTGACCAATATGCCCATTTGACCTTAAAACCAGAATTCTGGAAATGTGAGAGGACAATAATCTTTGTTACCGATTTATAAACATGTCCCTAAAATCTCACATCAGTTGGAGGTCTAGATTAGGAGTTATGCTCAATAGCGTAATTAGAAGGCCTTTTATTAATTAAACGACATAATTAGCATAAAGCCTATCTAAACCCAATTTTTGACACCAAACCTTTTAGCCACTAATGTAATATAATATTTTGGTATTTTTGAAGATTTTTAATTATTTTTAAACTGATCATAACCTAAGGTTATTGCCTTGATTCGATAAATACCGATTATACCCTTTTCGTTATAAAATGAGTTTTACACGACATGTTGATACCAAATCTTTTGCCACTGATTTTATATGATAAATGAAGTATTTTGAACTTTATAACCTGATCAGAAAACCAAGATTCCTGTTATAACCCGAAAATCGCTTTAAACGACTCTTTACGCGTATTAAACACATAGTATGGGTTTAAAACCATTTTGTCATATAAGACTTATCACTAACTGATATAACCTATTAAATTAAGTGGTTTTACTGATTATTTCAGACCCGAATCTCAGAATTATAATTAATCTCTTTTATAATCTTTTAAATGACCAAAATACCCCTACGGGGCTTAATTTGAGATTAAACTTGTTTTGGGCATAATGGAAGGTATCCTACTGATATCACAACATATTTAAAGCATATTAACTTAGGAAACCTATTCGTGACTCTTTCGGTTACCCGTTATGCGTTCGGTTTATGTAACTAGTTTGCATAAATTAGCCGAAACGGGTCGCACCTTATCATTTTTATCTCAAAATCCAGAATGAGTTAAGTTTACCCATATTATACAAATCTTCAAACTTGTCGGGTCTAAATCACATTCTATTCCGGTCTTCGCTTATCATGCGTTCGAACCGTATCTTCCTTTAAAACTAACCGGTCTAAGTTTAGGCTTAATTAAAGACCCGTTAGGATTCTAATAGGTTATTATAAACCTTCGTTCCAAAATAGGAGACCCGGTAAAAGCTACGTGCACTTGCTTGTTGTGATTATTACTTGCAAAGGTAAATACTTTTAACTTATTTTCCCTATACGGGCTTGGGGTATGGTATATAAAATACCGCTTGGTCGGGCATTGAATCTTTAATCGAATGGAGGTTAATTCATTGAAATGACCCATTTAAATTGTTTTGTTGCTTAAAGCCTTTGGGGGGTTAATGGCCATGTCCCGGATATCCTTGGCATCATTTTACAAAATGGCCACGACCTAAGCTCGGGGTGTAGGCGTACACCCGACGGTGCATAAATAAATAATAAGGTATAACCGCCGGTTTCGGGAATAAACCGCCGCGGGACTATATCGTGTGGTGCGTCTATTAAGCTCTAACCCGGTGTCAACCCGGGCTACTGAACGCATAAGAAACATGTAATTCTTTTACAAGATTATATTCAAATAATTATCCCAAGTTATAAAATGTTTTGTGCCTCGTGCATTTAAATCAACTTTCTAAACCTTTTCAAAATGAGTCAGTTGATTGTATTTACCAGTGTAAACTGACGTATTTTCCCAAAAAGAGTAAGTGCAGGTACTACTCGAAATAGGCTGGCTTTCTCCTTAGCATCAATAAGAGTCTCGCAAGCTTGGATGCATTTCAGTCTGTTGAACAAAGTTTCTTTTTATTTGATCCACCTGTGGATTATTTTCAACTATTTTGTGATACTTAATATTACAAATTTTATTCGGTTGAAATGAATCTATCTTTTGCTTCTGCTGTGCATTTATATATTATGTTGTTTGACTATAATGATATCAACTACGTCACGATACTCCCCCACCGGTAATACGTGGAAATATCAGGGTGTGACAGGTTGGTATCAGAGCTAACACTGAGTGAATTAAACACTAGCCTTTTGTGTTTAATCTCAGTTACACAATTGCACATTCCTAAATTTTCGAGTCTAGACAAAGAACTTAGGACTAATCCAAATTGTTTTAATTTTAACTTTGTCCTTTATATTTCTTTGTTGTATCTTTCATTTGTTGTAACAGGAAATATGCCACCGAGGTTCCGAAGAGGAGGACGAGGTAAGGGGCCAATCAATGCCCCCAACGATCACGAAGCCGGGCCTTCACATCGGCGAACTCCTTCTGCTACCATGAGTGCCGATCCTCAAGGAAACCGGAGGACCTATTTGGAGCCCGCTAGGCGATCTGCGTCGATTAGCTCAACGCCTCCTTACTGCCATTCTTTTGGACCGCAATCAAAGGACGAGCCTGAAGACTCACGCCACTCCTTCTTGCCGTTACAGCGATCCCTTTCGCACCATTCCTTTGGCGAGCCCACTCCTGTCTTCCAGGGCCGGTTCAACCCGGCAAACTATATTGAAGAACTAGTGGGTTTTAACCCACTAGGACATGAAGACCATTTCTCAGGAGACCATGCAATGGATATAGATGAAGACACGGATCCTGTTGAACCACCTTCTGGGACACCTACTCACCCCATCGAGATCTCTGATGGGTCATCCTTCCATGGATCACCCTACCATGGTCCTGACAGCTACCAAGCAAGGTTCAACCAGTATGAGTGGTATTTTACACCCTCTCACCATTCATCGCCTCACCAGCAGCAGCAGCAGCAGGATCCCTCGGAGGATTCGCGTTTCGTGGCAGTCACGCCACCGCCACCACCGCCGCCAGTTCATCAAGCACCCCCAGAACCACCAAGGCGTAGAAGAACAGGCGCACGAATATCCTTGCGAGAAGGGGTTATCACTTTAGCACCCCCCATCACTTAAGTGGCAGTCACTATCCGCCACTGCATGAAGACCCACAAATGGGTGGGCCTTCAAACCCAGTTTCAGAGGTGAATTCTGCACCAGTTGCACCACCACCGCCACCATTGGGATTTGGTAATCCAATACCTACATACGCCGGTTCCACGACGTATAATCCATTTGAGCAGCCGGCTCACATTAACTATAACTATGCTGAAGCCGACCCATACCTCGTAGCGGCAAACTACAACGCCCTTCATCCTGAAGGACCATATGGAACTCCCTGGGGAGTGGGATACCTAGCTCATAGGTATCAAATACCTGTTCGACCTCCGATTCAGCACCAGCCGCAACCACCATGGTTTTCCCCTCCGGAACAGGAAGAAATCCTCCACAGGCTAAATAGGATGGAGCGAGAATTTCAAGAAGAACGTAGGAACAACCGGGGATTCCTCAAGGGCCTAGCAAGCTTGTTAAAAGGAAAGAAGAAGATGGATCATTGAATCCCTATATGTATTGTTGTATTTCCTTATTTCAATCAAGTCCCTGCGTGGACATTTATCTATGTACTTAGTCCCTGCGTGGACTTGTATTTCTTTAGTCCCTGCGTGGATTTGTCTTTTTAGTCCCTGCGTGGACACCTATCTTAGTAATCAGTCCCTGCGAGGACTTGTGTTATCAGTTTAGCCCCTGCGTGGGCAAGTTATTTCTGTTAAAAGTCTCGTTTAGGGCAATATGTACTCCTTTTAATGTTTAATGGAATGTTAAGTTTTAAAATTTTCATTTTTATCATTATATACATAATATATTATACATGAAATAAATAAATTAAAAATCATTCCTTTTAAAAATATAATCTGCCTATTAAATATTGAATAAGAATCTTAAAGGTGTAACCTAGCCTGCATGTCATTAAAAGACTTGGCCAAAATGGTAAGACCTGTTTAAAAAGATACAAATCCCTGTTAACATCTGAAAACATGTTAACGCTCCCGGCAGACGTGATTCGTTAAAATTACACACGTCATTCTTATAATAGGATTCTTCAAAAGATTCCTATCCTAACCTGATGATCAATAAATCATGGGTTTAAACCATCAATTAAGATGACCATATATTAAACATCCATAGGTATTGTAGTGCCTACGGGCCATACTCATTGTCATATAAGACAAAAGACAGTAGTAGTCTACGACTCCCTGTCAGAAAAAGGTAAAGAACTATGTTTAAACCATAATGCCTCGATTCTTTGAAATCATGGCTTATGATTTAGAATGTCCCTGTGACTAGGCCTTTTGTGCCACTAATAATACTTTTATTATTTTATAATTAGGATAAATTATAATAAAAATCCTAAATAAATATGATCAACAAATTAACCAAATATGGTATATGTTTACCATGGTTAATGAATTGCCATAAAAGACAATTCCATAATAGACTCCCAAATAAATTATTATCAATATCTTATGTAACAGTTCAAACTACATGGCTGACTCGGATGAGATCAACAGTCACCCAAGGGAGGATCATGATAATACCCGAATTAACGTAGCGGGTGCAGAACTGCAGGCAATGATAGACAATGCCATTACTCGAGCTTTGAATAGACAGTTCCATGAATCCAGTGGTACCCATGCGAGGACCCAGTCTGCACCACACTCTAAACCACCCTCTAAAACTCACATTGCTCACAACAGTAATTCCCATCACTCATCAAACCAAAGGAGTGTTCCATCTCAAAGGACCGTACTGAACCAAGGACCCCGTGATAAGGGTTGCTCCTATAAGTATTTTGTTTCATGCAAACCCAGGGATTTCACTGGGGAAAAAGGAGCTATAGACTGCATGACATGGTTGGATGAAATGGACACTGTGGTAGATATCAGTGGTTGCGCTAATAAGGATGTGGTGAAATTCGTGTCTCAGTCATTCAAGGGTGAGGCATTAGCTTGGTGGAGGTCTTTGATCCAAGCTACATGGAAAATCCCATTGTACAGTATGACTTGGGAACAGTTTGTGTCATTGATCAAGGAGAACTACTGCCCTCAGCATGAGGTTGAAAAGATTGAAGCTGATTTCTTGTCACTGGTTATGAAAAACCTAGATTGTCAAGCCTACCTTACAAGCTTCAACACCATGTCAAGGTTGGTTCCTTATCTTGTGACACTGGAACCCAAGAGGATAGCTCGATTTATCGGGGGATTTAGCCCCAGAAATTAAGGCCGGTGTGAAAGCCTCTAGACCAGCTACCTTCCGGTCTACAGCTGATATAACATTATCTCTTACTCTGGACGCGGTCAGGCAGAGATCGCTGAGAAACCCTGATTCTGAGAAAAGGAAGCGTGAGGATGATAGCTCACGACGATCAGATAAGAGACATAAGGGAAACAATAACCACAAAAAGGGTTCTGGATCTAAGAAAGATGGTCATCAGTCGGGTGATAAGCCCAATTGTAAGATCTGCAAGAAACAGCACTTCGGGAAGTGCAAATATGAGTCGAAATCCTAGTCACAGCCAAGGGCATGTGGGATTTGCAAGTCTTCTGAGCACAAGACCCTAGACTATAAGAAAATCAAGGATGCTACATGCTATAGCTGTAATGAAAAAGGGCATATCAAGTCCAACTTCCCAAAACTTGCAAAGAAGACTGAGGATGGGAAAAAGACCAATGCAAGGGTCTTCCGGATGGATGCAAAGGAAGCTATTCAGGACGACAATGTGATCACATGTACCTTCCTCATAAATGATGTTTATGCAAGAGTGCTATTCGATTCAGGAGCTGATAAATCATTTGTAGATAATAAGTTTTGTAAGTTGCTGAATTTACCTGTTAAAACCTTAAGTGTGAAATATGAGGTGGAATTAGCTGATGGTACCTTAGAAACCGCCTCAACCGTGTTAGATGGATGTTTCATATCCATTAGGAACCATTCTTTTCCATTGTCTTTACTTCCTTTGAAATTAGCCGGTTTCGATATAGTAATAGGCATGGATTGGTTGTCTCGCAACCAAGCCCAGATCATTTGTGCTAAGAAGCAAGTGGTTGTCAGAACTCCTCATGGCGAGCATTTGACAATCCAAGGAGATACTAAGTACGGAATGCCTGAGCAAGTGTCCATGCTCAAGGCATCAAGGTGTCTGATGAAGGGTTGTGTTATCTACATGGCACAAGTAACTATTGATGAACCAAAGCATAAGATCGAAGACATACCCATTATCTCTGAATATCTAGACGTATTCCCTGAAGAACTACCTGGTTTACCCCCAGATAGGCAAGTGGAGTTCAGGATTGACATTATTCCTGAAGCAGCACCTGTTGCAAGAGCGCCTTACAGATTAGCACCAACGTAGATGAAAGAGTTGAGAACTCAACTGGATGATTTGTTAAGCAAAGGATTTATTAGACCTAGCTCATCTCCTTGGGGAGCACCAATCCTGTTTGTGAAGAAAAAGGATGGGTCGATACGTCTGTGCATTGATTATTGAGAACTTAACAAAGTTACTATTAAGAATCGGTATCCATTACCCAGGATCGATGACTTGTTCGATCAGCTTCAAGGAGCGAATTACTTTTCCAAGATCGACTTAAGGTCAGGATATCATCAACTGAAGGTCAAGGATGAAGATGTACATAAGACTGCATTTAGGACTCGTTATGGCCATTACGAGTTCTTAGTGATGCCTTTTGGACTCACTAATGCACCAGCCGTATTCATGGATCTCTGAGGTCACCGGTTCGATTCCTGGCAATGCCCTTATGGGGTGTTGGGGCTCTTCACCGTGGGTAATCACCGCCAGGCAGCTATGGGGCTAAGCTAGCTTGCGGAGTTGCAATACTCCGGTGGATGGGAGGTCCGTGCAACTACCCCCCCCCCATGAACCGCGTCTGCAAGCCCTACATGGATAAATTTGTCATCATCTTCATCGATGATATTCTTATTTACTCAAAGAATCAAGCTGACCACGAGAAGCACCTCCATTGCATTCTGAAACTGCTTCATCGAGAAAAGCTCTACGCCAAATTCTCTAAGTGTGAATTTTGGCTTCGTAAAGTCCAATTTCTTGGACATGTGGTTAGTAAACGTGGAATCCAGGTAGATCCCACTAAGGTTGAAGCTGTCATGAATTGGCAAGAGCCGAAGACGCCCACAGAGATTCGCAGTTTCTTGGGATTGGCAGGATATTACAGGCGTTTCATTGAAAATTTTTCAAGGATTGTTGCACCCCTAACTTCTTTGACTAGGAAGAATATTAAGTTCGACTGGGGACCGAAGAAACAAGAATCCTTTGATATCCTTAAGCAGAAGTTAAGCAATGCACCTGTGTTGACATTGCCTGATGGAATAGAAGAGTTTGTGGTATATTGTGATGCATCACACACCGGGATGGGATGTGTGCTTATGCAGAAAGGCAAAGTTATTGCCTATGCTTCACGTCAGTTAAAGGTGCATGAAAAGAATTACACCACCCATGACTTGGAGTTGGGTGCCGTTGTATTTGCACTGAAACTATGGAGGCACTATTTGTATGGTATCAAGTGTGTGATCTATTCTGATCACAAGAGCCTCCAGCACCTGTTTAACCAAAAGGATTTGAATATGAGGCAACGACGTTAGACGGAAACTTTGAACGATTATGATTGTGAGATAAGATACCATCCTGGAAAGAGTGAAGCCTATAAGAATCAATGCCAAGAGCATTGAGATAAAGAATAGTTTGAATGAAAGGTTGTTAGCTGCGCAGAAGGAAGCTGTGCTGGAAGCTAACTATCCTGATGAAAAGCTAGGAGTAACTGAAGAACAGTTATCCTATGGCAAGGACGGAATTCTGAGGTTGAATGGACGAATATGGGTTCCTGTTTATGGAGGAATTCGGGATCTTATCCTCCAGGAAGCCCACAGTTCTAAATACTCCGTTCATCCTGGAGCTGACAAGATGTACCAGGATCTGAAAGCAAATTTTTGGTGGATAGGCTTGAAAAAGTCTATAGCTGCCTATGTAGCTAAATGTTTGACGTATGCGCAAGTCAAAGCTGAACATCAGAAGCCGTCAGGTTTGCTACAACAGCCTGAACTTCCCACATGGAAATGGGAAATGGTGACAATGGATTTCATCACCAAGTTGCCAAAGACAAAGAAAGGAAATGATACTATATGGGTGATAGTAGATAGACTGACTAAGTCAGCACATTTCCTACCCATTAAGGAGACCTATAGCTCCGACATGTTAGCCCAATTGTACGTAGATAAGATTGTATCTCTGCATGGCGTACCAGTGTCTATTATCTCTGACAGAGATACTAGATACACATCACATTTTTGGAAAAGTTTCCAACAATCTTTGGGCACGCGCTTAAATTTTAGTACGACTTACCATCCTCAGACAGACGGGAAGAGTGAGTGTACAATCCAAACTTTGGAAGACATGCTTCGTGCATGTGTGATTGACTTAGGTGGTAGTTGGGATAACCACCTGCCATTAATCGAGTTCTCCTATAACAATAGCTATCATACCAGCATTAAGGCTGCGCCTTTCGAGGCCTTGTACGGTAGAAAGTGCAGAACGCCCGTTTGTTGGGCGAAAGTTGGAGATGTCCAACTGATAGGAATAGGCAGAAAAGCTACGCGGACTTAAGACGTAAACCTCTAAAGTGTGAGATTGGTGATAAAGTTCTACTTCAGGTATCACCCTGGAAAAGGGGTAATGCGATTTGGTAAGAAAGGCAAGTTAAGCCCGAGATACATAGGACCATTCGAGATCACCGAATGGGTCGGATAAGTGGCTTATAAGTTAAGGTTTCCTGAGGAGCTCAGTGGTATTCATAACGTATTCCACATATGCAATCTGAAGAAATGTCTAGCTGATGAATCACTAGTCATAACACATACAGATGTGCACATTGACGAGAGCTTAAAGTTTGTTGAAAAACCTTTGTCGATTGAGGATCGACGGGTTAAGAAGCTTCGAAAGAAGCATGTACCGATAGTAAAAGTTAAATGGGATGCCCGTAGAGGTCCCGAGTACACGTGGGAGGATGAGTCCACAATGAAGGAAAAGTACCCTTATTTATTTCAGTAAATCTCGAGGTCGAGATTTCTTTTAAGGGGGTTAGGATGTAACACCTCGAAAATTCATGTCCAATAATGTATTGACACGTGTCATAAGCTTTGAACGTGTGAAAGAACACTCTAGAGGGACTAAAGTTGACAAACAAGGAAAGTATGTGAATATAAGGGTTCAAAATGTCAACAATGGATAGATATGCTTTACAATGACCCAACATGATGTTTATACCCTTAAACGAATGAATCATGGATAATACGAAACTAATTGTGAAAGAAAGTGAGAGATTACAAACTACAGTGGTTAAATGTGCCAACATGTTTAAGGTATACCTCTGAGTGACCTTTTAGCAAACCCGAAGCTTTGTAACGATTAATTTTGCTCACTAGAATGCATGATAAAAATTTCACCAAGTTTCGTTATCATATGAGAAAGTTATGGTAAAATTCGTATGCGAGGGGTTAAAAGCGTCAACGTTGAAATTTATGACTTTTCGTGTGATAAAAATTTAACCAAGGACTTAACAAAGTTGGTATAAGTCTTGAAGCCCTTAGAAATCAATTTAGAGGGCTCAAAGTGCAAAACAAGAAGTTAAAACAACTTTTAGGAGGACCGGGGGCCAAAAATGCAATAATAGAAAACTTGTTGACCTGACACCAGGTCTCACACGGGGCGCATAAGACTTGCCCAAGGTCTTACGTGGGCCGCCTCAGCCTCCCAGATACAGAAACTTTGGACAGGTGTCTGTCCAGCCCGTTTAACCGACTTAAAACACTTGTTTGCAATACCATGTGCTGCACAAAAGGGTTTTTAGGCTCTAGGGACACTTGTGATTGATCAGGGATCCAACATAGACTTGTTTGGCATCATCTTGTTCAATCAAAGTGCATATATAAAGGGTGCTTGTTTGCAACTTTTGATCATTCAGTCATAACTTCATTCCTGGAACTTCCTGGAACACAAGACCACCTCCTAAGCATCTCTAGTCGTAATTAGGACCTTGGTAAGTATCCTTAACCTTCCTTAATCATGTTTTACTTAGTTATTTAGCTTAAAGTCAAACCGTCGTAATTAAGGTTTGACTTATCGATTAATCACTAATGGTCCAGTGATTAGTCAAACTTAAAGTAGTTATAAGTTGGTAATTATGTGGGCAATAAACCCTTAAAAGGGCACCCCCTGGTTCCCGCTCTAACTAGATCATTTGTCGGGTCAAAGTTTGTTATAAAAAGTCAACAGAAACTTAATTTTCGAATTAACACATAATTAGTAATGTAGAAGACGTGTAACCTATTTTATCACTCATATAACTTGGTAATTAGTATAAGAACTGGTCTAAGCTTGTTTGATCCGACAATTTTCTGTTTAGGCTCGGTTCGGAACCGAAAGTCGCAAAACTTTGACTTTTGTTTTGACTTCAGTTCTGACCCGATTTAGATGGATTTAGAAATGCCTTATAGATCCGTTAGGACCAGCTTGTATGATAGTATAACCCTCTGCGTTTATACTACTTAACTCGTTGATTGTCCGATGTTTCCGTTAAATACCTAATGTTGACCAATATGCCCATTTGACCTTAAAACCAGAATTCTGGAAATGTGAGAGGACAGTAATCTTTGTTACTGATTTATAAACATGTCCCTAAAATTTCACATCAGTTGGAGGTCTAGATTAGGAGTTATGCTCAATAGCGTAATTAGAAGGCCTTTTATTAATTAAACGGCGTAATTAGCATAAAGCCTATCTAAACCCAATTTTTGATACCAAACCTTTTAGCCACTGATGTAATATAATATTTTGGTATTTTTGAAGATTTTTAATTATTTTTAAACTGATCATAACCTAAGGTTATTGCCTTGATTCGATAAATACCGATTATACCCTTTTCGTTATAAAATGAGTTTTACACGACATGTTGATACCAAATCTTTTGCCACTGATTTTATATGATAAATGAAGTATTTTGAACTTTATAACCTGATCAGAAAACCAAGATTCCTGTTATAACCTGAAAATCGCTTTAAACGACTCTTTACGCGTATTAAACACATAGTATGGGTTTAAAACCATTTTGTCATATAAGACTTATCACTAACTGATATAACCTATTAAATTAAGTGGTTTTACTGATTATTTCAGACCCGAATCTCAGAATTATAATTAATCTCTTTTATAATCTTTTAAATGACCAAAATACCCCTACGGGGCTTAATTTGAGATTAAACTCGTTTTGGGCATAATGGAAGGTATCCTACTGATATCACAACATATTTAAATCATATTAACTTAGGAAACCTGTTCGTGACTCTTTCGGTTACCCGTTATGCGTTATTCGCGTTCGGTTCGGTTTATGTAACTAGTTTGCATAAATTAGCCGAAACGGGTCGAACCTTATCATTTTTATCTCAAAATGCAGAATGAGTTTAATTTACCCATATTATACAAATCTTCAAACTTGTCGGGTCTAAATCACATTCTATTCCGGTCTTCGCTTAATCATGCGTTCGAACCGTATTTTCCTTTAAAACTAACCGGTCTAAGTCTAGGCTTAATTAAAGACCCGTTAGGATTCTAATAGGTTATTATAAACCTTCGTTCCAAAATAGGAGACCCGGTAAAAGCTACGTGCACTTGCTTGTTGTGATTATTACTTGCAAAGGTAAATACTTTTAACTTATTTTCCCTATACGGGCTTGGGGTATGGTATATAAAATACCGCTTGGTCGGGCATTGAATCTTTAATCGAATGGAGGTTAATTCATTGAAATGACCCGTTTAAATTATTTTGTTGCTTAAAGCTTTTGAGGGGTTAATGACCATGTCCCGGATATCCTTGGCATCATTTTACAAAATGGCCACGACCTAAGCTCGGGGTGTAGGCGTACACCCGACGGTGCATAAATAAATAATAAGGTATAACCGCCGGTTTCGGGAATAAACCGCCGCGGGACTATATCGTGTGGTGCGTCTATTAAGCTCTAACCCGGTGTCAACCCGGGCTACTGAACGCATAAGAAACATGTAATTCTTTTACAAGATTATATTCAAATAAGTATCCCAAGTTATAAAATGTTTTGTGCCTCGTGCATTTAAATCAACTTTCTAAACCTTTTCAAAATGAGTCAGTTGATTGTATTTACCAGTGTAAACTGACGTATTTTCCTGAAAAGATTAAGTGCAGGTACTACTCGAAATAGGCTGACTTTCTCCTTAGCATCAATAAGAGTCTCGCAAGCTTTGATGCATTTCAGTCTGTTGAACAAAGTTTTTTTTTTTATTTGATCAACCTGTGGATTATTTTCAACTATTTTGTGATGCTTAATATTACAAATTTTATTCGGTTGAAATGAATCTATCTTTTGCTTCCGCTGTGCATTTATATATTGTGTTGTTTGACTATAATGATATCAACTACGTCACAATACTCCACCACCGGGCCCACCGGTAATACATGGAAATATCGAGGTGTGACACAAAACATTGCCAATCATACATCGAAAAGAAATTATTCTTGTGATGTTTTGAATATAATAAGTTGCATGTTATGTGAAGTTATGACGTCCGATAATTATTGGAAGTCCCATATTACTTTTTATAACAATGGGAATGCATTCCTTCAAGGTCAGCAGAGTCGAAATCATAGGCAGGTTTTTTAGTTTAGTAATACAAATAATTAGGTGGAATTATTCAACTTGTATCAAAATTGGAATTAATAATAGTCTCTAGTTTGCCTTTCAAATATAGAAACTAAAAAAATAATAACAATAGTCTCTCTAGTTCATGAAGGTAAAATAACAACATAAGTGAATTTTTTTTGGGTTAGGGGTATCATTTGTATAAAAAAATAAACAAAATTTACACTACGTAAAAGCAGTTGAAAAGTATTTTTACACTACAAAGACAAAGTTAGCCACACTATCCCTCTTGATACATTACGCCCCTAAGAGCATGCGTACTGGGGCGCGAAATGCCCCCATAGCGCCGAGATGGCGCCGGCCACACCAACACGGAGGGCGCTATGCCCAAAAAAAAATTCAAAGCGCTATAATTTTCGCGGCGCTATTCGATGAATGTTTATGACTTTTGACCGTTGTCAAACGGTCATGTTTAAAAAAAAAAAAAATTCAATTTTTTTTTATTTTCACACTATAAATACATTCCAACTCTACCATTTTTTTTACAAATCAATACATTCCAACTCTCATTCTCTCTATATTTTTTAAAAAGTGTTGAAGCTACTCTCACCTTATTCAAAAAAATGGGTTCCCCGTCGGAAGACTCGTTCACCGATATTTACCGAAGATTTTTTTCGCCCGAAGAAGACGCGGAGGAGGAAGAAGCGGTTACGAGTGTATGTACTTTTATGATACAAGCACTTGAGCACGTTCGGCCTACTCCCCCTCCACGACCCATCTTGCGGCGCACCTATATCTTGCGAGATCGTGAAGCCGCGAACGAGCGTTTGATGAGAGACTATTTTGATGCGACACCGGTTCACGGACCCAATGTTTTTAGACGGCGTTTTCGTATGAGCCAAAGGTTATTTTTGCGCATTTCTAATGATTTGGAAAATAAGTATGATTTCTTTAAACAAAGAATGGACGCACGAGGATATCTAGGCTTCACCTCAATTCAAAAGGTCACATCCGCCTTACGCGTATTGTCATACGGAAACACGTACGACATCAACGACGAGTACTTGAAGATGGCGGAGAAAACAACCCGAGATTGCTTGGAACATTTTTGCTATGGTAATTTTTATTGTCTTTTATTTATTTACTTTTATATATTTATTTTTTAGTAGCTTACTAGTAAGACTTTTGTATATTAAATTATATTTTAGGTATATGCCAGTTATATGGAAAACGTTATTTGAGACACCCCACTTGGAACGACCTTCAACAAATATATGAGGTGCATCTAGAAAAGCATGGAATACCCGGCATGATTGGTAGCTTGGATTGTCGCCAATGGCGTTGGTATAATTGTCCAACCGCATGGCGAGGTCAACATACAAGGGGTGATAAAAAAGGGCCAACTTTGGTATTACAAGCTGTTGCGTCATACGACCTTTGGGTTTGGTCGGCCTTCTTTGGTGTAGCCGGGTGTTTTAACGATATTAATACGTTAGAGGCTTCACCATTAATAGAGGGCTACATTTCTGGAACTATACCAAAGGCCGGTTTTCATGCAAACGGGAACGACTACGAGCATGGCTACTACTTGGCCGATGGTATCTACCCGGAGTATTCGATTATTGTTAAAACGTTTTCTGAAACGTTCGATGAAAAAAGAAAGTATTTTAAAAAATTACAAGAGTCTTCGAGAAAGGATATCGAGAGGTGTTTTGGGGTTCTACAGCAACGATGGCATTTTCTCAGAAATCCTTGTCGCATGTGGCATAAGGATAGAATACGAATGACCATGTATGCTTGCATCATTTTGCATAATATGATCATTGAGGATGATGGAAGAGCGATATGCCAAAACTATATTCCAGAAGATTTAGTCGAAGGAACCCAAGCAACAATGGAAGAGAGACTCGCAAATGCTCAGCTATTGCGATCTAGAGAAATACATAACACGTTGAAGGCGGATTTGGTTGAGCATGCTTGGGCGATTCGCCCAATTCGATTCAACAGTGATAACGACGAAGATTCCGAGGAAGAAGAGGTTGAGGAATTCGAAGACGGGAACTTTGAAGACGTAGGTTTGGATGCTGGAGAAAACGAAGAGGAAGAAGGAGAGAACGAAAATGAAACCGAAGAATAAATTTATTTTTTAGGTGTAATTTTTTTTTCTTTAACTTTTTTTTATTTTAATGTATTGTTTTTTATTTAATGGAATGTTTTTTAATTTTATAAAACTTATAAATTAATAAAAAAAATGAATATTAACATAATTGAGTAATGATGACAAAGGGGCTTTATGACTACGGCCTCAAATTGCATAACGCCCCATAAAGCCCCTTGCTGACGTGGCGCGCCACGTGTCGCATAACGCCCCCAAAAGGGCGTTATGACTACACATGTCCTAAGTGAACTACACCATATCCATATGTTATTCTTGAACTTTTAATTTATCTTGCATGTTTCTTGGGAACATATTTAAATTTAAGGATGAGTATGGTTTCAGATTGGTACCAAAAAATAGGAAAAGTAGGTATCGATACCGGTACTGAAAATAATTGGTATGATACGGTACCGTACCAACCCCAAAATGTGGGAAAATAGGTACTAAACTGAAAATTCGGTACCAAAACTTCTTTCATTTGTTTTTTTTCATAACTAAGATGAGCTACCAGAAAAAAATGACAAACTTTAGTTATGACCAAAACATGGTGTGCCAATTCTAGGAGAGCCAAGGGGCTGGCGGCGGTGATTGCTACATCGTTCATTGCCGTTAAAAAAAAAACAAGAGCTTTGAACATATGACCAAAACATGGTGTGCCAATTCTAGATATTCGTAGTCAGAAAAATTCCCCCTATATGGAGTTCATAAATGATTAGAGGGCTTTGAGTGATAGAATACCTAATTTATGAACTTCATATATGGGGAATTTTCCTAACTACCAATATCTAGAATTGGCACACCATGTTTTGGTCATATGTTCAAATTAGCTCTAGTTTTTGTTTTGAATGGTAAGGAACGATGTGGCAACCACCGTGACAACGGACGCTGTTGCGAAGGTCGATTACTCGACCGCCGCCAGTCCCTTGGCTCTCTTAGATGCGTGGAAACCCGACCTCCACCCGCCCGAAGACACGACAGTGGAATAATCGGTAAAACCTCGCCTCCCATCCAAGACGGACCGGCGCCACCCGTATTCGCCCTTCACCTGGATGCCGCAGAAAATAATGGGGAGAGTGGGAGTCGAACCTTTGTCACAAGAAACACCAAGTTTTTCTCCAATCACGTCGCAAATTAATGTTTAAGTAACCGAAAATTATTTCAGTTGGTCTTAGATGACGAAAACGATAGATTTGCTAAGAAAGACGATGATATCAGTATACGTTTTTTAAGTTTTTTCTCCATACGATCCAACTAACTGAGACTTGAGCAACATTCTTTCATATGGCCAAAACTCACAAGTAGTCATGCTCATACAAGGGGGGACATTATGTCAAGACATCATCATTGTCTTTCATATTCGTCAGAAACTTGTTTGCCATAAAGAATGGATAGATAAATATCTTTTTCTACGAAATTAGTATTTTGGATTGTATGGTATTATTAGCACACCTAACATTCTTAAATCGACTTGTTTAATACAGGTCATATAGACTTATACGACCCATATAGGGCTAATAACAATCCTCAGGCCAGTCAGAGGTTGTAACTGTCGTCCCATGTAAACACTCCACGCATCGTATAGGGTTATACATGTGTATCAAGTACGTAGTTAGATATCTGTCACTCGATAGTGACAAAAAGTGATGGATGTGAATATTACGACATCCCTATACGGATCGTATAGAGCTATACGACCCGTATTGATATCCAAAAAATCATTTCAACTTTCTGTCTTTATAAACAACGAAGGAGACGATGAAATTTCATTGTTTCTTCTTCGCTTCTTTCTTTCATTCGACAAACGATTACACCATGTCTTGGCCGATCTCAATTACGTTTTTAGCGAGTTGTCCGTCAACAACATGATCACATTTATTCTAGAAAGCAATGTGGTATAGTATTTTGAAAACTTGTTTTGTGTTTTTTTATAAAATTCTTACCACGTAGTTGTTTTAGGAGGGCCTATTGTCCCTGATTCTTACAGAGGGAGAGGAAATGATGATTACACGGAGGAGGTCATGTCCGGCTTTCATTATCATCATAAGAAATCGTTGTTGCCAGACCTGAACAAGGTAAGCATTTATTTACTTATTTGTATTCGGCAGTAAATTTACCTTTACCTTTTACCCGTTGTTTTTTTTAGTTTGTTGTGCCTCGTGAACCGTTGTTGCCAGATCTGAACGAGCTAAACATTTATTTACCTATTATTAATCAGGCTTTAGATGTACCATTATCTTTTAACCATTGGTTTTTTTTTTCAGGTTGCTGTGCCTAGCGGTGATTATGGTTATGGATGTTCAGGTTATGAAGACAGTTACGGTGTCTCGTACGGATAAGAAGACTATGGCAATAACTTTTTTGTTAGTGATGTCTGGTGTGTAAAACAAGACATTGGTGACCCTTCTTATGCCCAAGAGTCATTGGGTGATGAGCAACCCGCTTACCCTAAAGTTTCGTATAAAACTGATCAATTATGAATGATATATATTTTGTTAAAAATATTACTATAAATGTTATATATTTTTTAAAGTGTATTATCGATGTTATATATTTTTGTTAAAAAATAATTATAAATATTATATATATTTTTCGTTTAGGATTTTATATCCCACAATGAGTTGGAACTTTGTGTAAAAAGAAGGGGTTACTCAACGGATACATTATTGTTACTAGACGGTCCAAGGATCATTAGACATGGCTCTAAAGCTGTCGTAGCGGCGAGCATGAGAGTAAGACCCCGGTTAGGAAAACCGACAGCAAAAAATACAAAGGTATTTTTATGGTGATAGGTCGTCTCGAGCAAAGTCGTCAAGCTTGGCGGATAGATTATCTGCATAATCGTTATACCTAGAAACATAACCAGGACCCTACTGAAAATCTGGAGGGTTACGCGTATGCCAGGAGACTTAATCCTAATGAGTTTAGACTGGTGCAAGAGCTGACAGATCAAGACATACAGCCCCATACAATCTGGAAAGTCATAACTGAACAGAACCCTAAAAACAAATGTGTTTCGAAGGACATAAACAACGCTCGCCAAAAGATTAGGGCCTCAAAGTTGGATAAAAAAACAACTCCCATGCAAAGACTGGAACAAATCCTCTAAGAGAAAAAGATGACCTATTACATACAGGTGGAACCTTCCACCAACCTCGTTGAGAATATATTTTTTCTGTCATGATAAGTGCTTTGAAATTTGGCAGGCATTCCCACATGTGCTTATGATCGACGCGACCTACAAAACTAACATGTACAATCTTCCATTTTTGAAAGTTGTGGGTATGACATCGACAAACCAAACCTTTTGTGTTGCGCAGACATTTATTTCAAACGAGCAGGAGGTAAAGTACGTCTAGGTCCTGGAGAGGATCAGGTGTATGTTGTATGAGTGTATGGAGCCATATGTAATTCTTACGGACATAAACCAAGCCTTGATAAACGTGTGCCAAAAAAATATTCTCGGCCGCACACAGTATCTTTGCAGGTTCCACATCTTGCAAAATATCGTAAAACACTGCAAGAATTCATTTACTCAACCAGATTGGGAGAACTTTACTCGCCAATGGAAAACAATGTGTGATTATCCTAACGAGGAGTTATACGACTATAACCTCACCAACCTTCATAGACGCCTTTTTAATCAACAATGTAAACACACGTTTTCTTTTAAGTTTATACATTCATTTAAATATGTTTTATAATTTTCAGATGTTTTTGTTTACCTGTGGGATAACTGGTTAAACACATCCCGATATAAATTTATATCCATATGGACCAATCAAATGCTAACCTTTTACCAAAATACTACAAAGAGAGTTGAAGGCGCACATGCTACATTAAAAAAAACTTACTACACTTAAATGCAGTCTGGAAACTGTCACACCCCGATTTCCACGTGTCACCGGTGGGCCCGGTGGGGGAGTATCGTGACGTGGTTGGCAACGTAATAGTCAAACAACACAATATTATTATGCACAGCGGAAGCAAATTTAAAATATGATACAACCGAATTTAATATTGTTTATCAATGTAACAATATCCGGTAGTTTATCCACAGAACGGATCGAAATAAAATAATATTAATGGTTCAACAGACTTCAGGCATCCTAAGCTTGCGAAACTTTTATTGATGCTAAGGAGTCAATCCAGCCGATTTCGTTTAGTACCTGCATTCAGTCTTTTTGGGAAAATACGTCAGTTTACACTGGTAAATACAATCAACTGACTCATTTTGGAAAATGGTTTAAAATTGGTTTGGATGCACATGGCATAAACATTTTTATAACTTGGGAGAATTATTTAATATTATAATCTTGTGAACGAATTACATGTTACTTATGCGTTCAGTAGCCCGGATCTTGTCCGGGTTAAAGATCAACAGACACACCACATAATTGAGTTATACACTGACAGGTGTACGCCTACACCCCGTGCTCAGGTCGTGGCCATCTCGTAAGATGATGCCAAGGATATCCGGGACATGGTCATTAACCCCCCAAAGGCTGTAAAGTAAACAAGACTGTTTAAACGAGCCAATCAAATTATTCAACTACCCACTTTAACGGTGGAGATTTGATGCCCGATCAAGCGGTATGCTATATACCGTAACCCAAGCCCGTATAGGGAAAATAAGTTAAAAGTATTTACCTGAGTAAGTATTAATCACAATAAGCAAAATGCACGTAGCTTTTACCGGTCCTCCTAATCTGGAACGAAGGTTTATAATAACCTATTAGAATTCTAACGGGCCTTTTATTAAGCTTAAGCTTAGACCGGCTAGTTTCAAGGTATGGTTCGTACGCACGATTAAGCGAAGACCGGATAGAATGTGATTCAGACCCGACAAGTTTGAAGACTTGTTTAATATGGGTTTATTATTCACATTCTGGATTTTGAGATAAAACCGATAAGGTTTGACCCGTTTCGGCTAATTTATGTAAACTTGTTACATAAACCGAACCGTGCGCGTAATAAGCGTAACGGGTATCCGTAAGAGCCATATACAGGTTTCCTAAGTTAATATGCTTCAAATATGTTGTGACATCAGTAAGATGTTTTTCATTATGCCCGAAACGTATTTAAACACAAACTAGGCCCCGTAGGGGTAGTTTGGTCATTTAAAAGTGTATAAAAGAGTTTTAGTAACATTCTGAGTTACGGGTCTGATGTAATCAGTAATTATACTTAATTTTCTAAGTTATATCAGTAGGTTAAAGCATGTATGTGAAATTTATCATTTTTAACCAAACTATGCCCCGTAGGGGTATTTTGGTAATTTCACATAAGCCGAAAAGCTCAAAACTGAAGTCTGAGTTTATCAACCTTTGCTTACTGTTAAAATATCATAATTTTCCTAAAATATCAGTAGGTATCAACCCGGGTATGTTCAATATGATTTTAAAACATACTATGCGTTAAAAACGCTAAATAAGGCGATTAAAGGCCATTTCCGGGTTCGACACTTACATCTGATATTTTTATATTTCCAGAAGGCTTAAAATAATTTATTTATCATATGTGATCAGTAGCAACAGGTTTGGAGTCGTTTAGATGTGTAAAACTCATTTTATGGCCCGTAAGGGCAAAACCGACACTTACCGGATTAAGCCTACGACTATGAGTTATGCTCAGCCTAAAATTAATTAAAAATCTTTAAAATTCCCAAAATAATATATTACATTAGTGGGAATTAAGTTTGATACCAAAAAGTAGGCTTAACTAGGCTATACGCTAATTACGCCGTTTTATTAACATAAAGCATTAGTTTTGCGATAATGAGCATAACTCTTAATCTACAAGTCAAGCTGATGTCAAACTTTGCATACAAGTTTATATATCAGTATTTAAGGTTTCTACACTTTTACATTTTCATAAATCACGTTCTAAGGTAATAAGGGCATAACGGTCAACATATGAGCAATTAACGGAAACATGCATATTAATTGGATAACTAATGAACCAAGGTGTATAATCACAGAGGGTTGTTCTAACATGTAACCTAGTCCAAATAAGGCTCCTAGGTATTTCTAAATCATACCAAAACGGGTCAGAACTGAAAGTCAAAGTGAAAGTCAAACTATGCGACTTTCGGTTCCGAACCGGGTCTAAACAGGAAATAGTCGGGTTGAACATGTTTGGTCATGTTCTTACACTAATTACTAAGTTATAACAATGATCAAACAGGTTGTATATGTTCTAGATATCTAATTATGCATAAATGACATTTTAAGCATCCTGTTGACTTTTTAATTATAAGTTTGACCCGACTTTTGACCTGGTTAGAGTGGTGATCAGGGGAAACCCTTTTGAGGTTTTATTACCCACATAAATACCAACTCATAACTACTTTTAATTCGAGATATGACTGAGCCATTATTGACTAATCTCGAAGTCAAACCGTAATTACGACGGTTTGACTTTTAGCTAATTAAACAAGCTAAACTTAATTAAAGAAGGACTAATAGACTTACAAGAGTCCTATGCACGACTTAAGATCAGTTGGACCTGCTTGAGAGCTCCAGAAATGATCCAAGAATGCAGGAGAAGTATGAATGATCAAGTGTTGCACCTTGTGTGCTTTATATAGTGTTTAACACACCACAATATGTTGACATCTTAGTCTAGCACCCATCCACAACTGATTAACACTTGTCCTAGTGCTTAGGGGTCGTCCACATGTGAGAAAAACCGGCTAGATGGGTCAAATTCGCGCATAACAGGCTACTGCCTGTTTTTTTTTTCTGGTTCTGGGCGTCTCACGCGGCCCGCCTCAAGATAAGCTTAAACTCACGCGGGCCGCTTGGCCCCAAAAATCAGATTTTTATTTTTTAAATGTTTTGCAGCTTGACCTTTGGCTTCACGAAGGGGCAACTAGGGTTATTTCTTGCCTTTTGACCCCCTTATATTTACCCACAAGGGCTTTAGGACTTATACCCACTTTGCCAAGTCCCTGAACACTTCCGGTTAACCCGAAAAGTCTTAACTTTCAATGTTTGCACTTTAACCCCTCGCACACGAATTTGATTATAACTTTCTCATACGATAACGAAACTTTATGAAATTTATATCGTGCATTCTAGTGAGCATAATTAACATTTACAAAGCTTCGGGTTTGTCAAAAGGTCACTCAGAGGTACAAATTAAACATGTTGACACATTTAGCCCCTGTAGTTTGTAATCTCTCACTTTTTGCTTCGTATGATCCATGATTTATTCGTTTGATGTTATAAACATCAGGTAGGGTTATTATGAAGTATATTTATTCACTGTTGACACTTAGAATACGTATATTCACATACTTTCCATGTTTGTCAACTTTAGTCCTTCTATAATATTTCTTTCACACGTTAAACATTTGACACGTGTCTACAAATTATAGGACGTGAATTTTTCGAGGTGTTACATCCTCACCCCCTTAAAATAAATCTCGACCCGAGATTTACTGAAATAAGTGAGGGTACTTTTCTTTCATCGTGGATTCAACCTCCCACGTGTATTCGGGACCTCTACGGGCATCCCATTTGACCTTTACAATAGGTACATGCTTCCTTCAAAGCTTCTTTACCTGTCGATCTTCAATCGACAAAGGTTTTTCAACAAATTTCAAGATCTCGTCTATATGCACATCTGTATGGGGTATTACCAGTGATTCATCAGCGAAGCACTTCTTCAGATTGCAGATGTGGAACACATTGTGAATTCCACTGAGCTCTTCCGGTAAGTTCAGCTTATAGGCAACTGACCCGACACGTTCAATAACCTCGAAAGGTTCTATGTATCTCGGGCTTAGCTTGCCTTTCTTACCAAACCGCATCACTCCTTTCCAGGGTGACACCTTAAGTAGGACTTTGTCACCTACTTCGAAGTGAAAATCCTTACGCTTAGGATCCGCGTAACTCTTCTGCCTATCCCGGGCAACTTTGAGACGGTCACGAATCTGGACAATCTTGTCCGTTGTTTCGAACACGATCTCTGGTCCTGATAACTGGACATCTCCAACTTCCGCCCAACAAATTGGCGATCTACACTTTCCACCGTATAATGCCTCCAAAGGCGCAACCTTAATGCTGGTATGGTAGCTATTGTTGTAGGAGAATTTGATTAATGGTAGGTTTTTATCCCAACTACCACCCAAACCGATCGCACATGCACGTAGCATGTCTTCCAACGTTTGAATAGTACGCTCACTCTGACCGTCAGTCTGAATATGATAAGCCGTACTAAAATTTAAACGTGTGCCCAAAGATTGTTGGAAACTCTTCCAAAATGTGACGTGTATCTAGTATCTCGATCAGAGATAATAGGCACAGGTATGCCATGTAAGGCTACAATCTTATCAACATATAACTGGGCTAACATGTCGGAGCTATAAGTCTCCTTGATGGGTAAGAAATGTGCTGACTTAGTCAGTCTATCAACTATAATCCATATTGTATCATTTCCTTTCCTTGTCTTGGGTAACTTGGTAATAAAATCCATAGTTACCATTTCCCACTTCCACGTAGGAAGTTCAGGCTGTTGTAGCAAACCTGATGGTTTCTGATGCTCGGCTTTGACTTGCGCACATGTCCAGCATTTAGCTACATAGGTGGCCACAGTCTTCTTCAAGCCTATCCACCAATCAGTTTGCCCTTAGATCCTGGGTAGCTGATGGAAATTCTTAATCGTTGCCTAATTAGGGTTGCGGCATGTATGCATAATCAATATGAACCGTCTTTCTTATTTAATAACATCAAACCCTCATAATATTGAGTCAGGCTATATGAGCCTATGTCTTAAAACCTACTTAATCAAGGTTTTGATTATTCCATAATCAATATGGAGTTTTCACAATACTCCAGCCCACGGCGGGATACAAACCTTAATTCTACCATGCCTTCCAGGAGGTAAGCAGGGAAAACTTATGAGAAGATAATCAAGACGCAAGGAGGCTACAGAGATTTTCCATATCTCAGGCTCCAGTTCATCCATCATTGCTCGTGTCAAATAAGTGACACATTTATGTTATAAGTCCACGAATTCCTCAATCGGGAACATTTACTTGGACAAATCCATTCCGGATATCTTCTTTGAATACTACTAGTCGACATTAGTACAATATGACCATTGAGATATCTCAGGGGTTCCATGTATTAAACCTCCATACTGATCAGGCATGGAAGTAATCTATGGGACACACTAGGATACGCAAATCCTCATATGGCACTTTTATCAAACATAGTTTGGCATTCGCAGGCGATAGGAAAACAATGAGAAAAATAATTAAAATAACATATGTTGTCGTACTCTATGCAAAGAAAGAGTACTCTTAGATTTTTCGGAAGGATTCCTTGCCGATACTAGAAGAATCGGTTACTATGGTTTCCTTGGTAAGTTATACCTTGTGAATAATATAGAAGTTTTCTAAGCTTATGGTTTATGAAGATTTATTATTGCCTGTATTAAAAACAAGACACTTAGCAGATATTATCATTGGTAAATGACAAGGGATGTACTTGATGACATCGTGAACTGCCTCTTGGCGTTCATTAGGTGAGTTCAGGCATTTCTTCCTTTAGCCTTTCCAGTGTTTAGTTAACATAAGCAAGCCAAGAGTAACTAAAACATAGAGGTAAAATCTTGGATTCTAATACTTATTCAACATAATGAGGATAAGTAGGTGACTTATAGAAGAAATAAGGAAGTTATTGTACATGTGCTTATATTTAATCATAATGGAGATTTCACAAACTAGGCACCTAGCTCGGTTGGCTAGGCGCGCGAAAGGGTGCGGCCTAGACCCAGGTTCGATTCCGGGGACGGCCAATTCCACCATTTTTTTTCATTGCTTTTTATTTAGCTTGTTCTTGCTCTTTTTTTTTTTAGATTTCTGGGAGTTATCTTCCTCCTTTGGTTCATCCTTCGTATACGAAGTGTGAACAAAACTCTTCTCATGAGCAATTGAACATGGTTTTTAACGAAATTTAGAGCGAGGAGCATTCGGCTCTTCGGATCGTTTCATCATCTTTCTATGGTCCTTCCAACTGCTACGTCAACCACAGCCTGGAGATTAATTCCATTAATATTGAGGTTTACGTTTGTAGTTTTATTAACTTTCGTCGCATTAATAGTATTGCGACTGTCGTCTACCTCCTCCGAGTTTTCCATACTCGAAGCTTGGTACTAATCACCAAGATTTAACAATTTTTAGTCATCATCCTGATGACCTGACTTAATTTAACCACGGCATTCATAAACCGTATGGGCTATTCCGTTCTGAACATTCTTAATGAATGCTTTTTGAATGTATATCTATTACATTTAGCTTAGGTCACAAAAGGACTATCAATGGCATTTAAGGTTTGGAGCGAGTCCAATACCTGCTTGACAGGGGACCATAATGTCACAACTGTCTTTGTCACAAGGACGATTATAAATAGCTCAAAGGCTAGTCTTACAAGACTTTTATTATATATATATATACGTATATGGCATAGAAGCCTGTCTCGATGGACGTAGAAAGATATAGCATAAAGCCCAGTCATGAAGGACATAAATGATTATACGACACGAAGGCCTTGTCGCAAAGGTCATTTAGATATGGCACAAACGGCCTTGTCATAAGGACATTTATCAAATCTGGCACAAAGGCATGTCACCAGGAATGTTTAACATTTAATATGTTAGCGTGTCACGAATGACAATTTATAGCACATAGGCTTGTCATGAATGACTTTAAAACATAACTCGATGGTCTTTCATTAAGGACCTTAATTTATTAGCCGCAATCTTATTAGATTTGGGCTTCAAGGTTTGAACGTGGTTCTTCACCTTTGGACAGGGAGTCATAGACTACAACTGTCATCGTCTTGAAAGATGATTCATTTGGCAGAAAAATAAGCCAATCAACATCACTAACGGATGTTTATATATAACCATCGTATCTAATGATATTAGTCATGATCACATCGATCATATTGACTATTAGGTTTGGGTATAATCACACCATTTTGAACAGGGGATCATAAAGATCACTACTATCTTTGTCTTACCGACATTAGAATAAAGTATAGCCCGTAGGCATTTCATCACGAGGGATGTTAATATTATGATCATCATACCGATGATACTAGTCAGGATCGCAATGATAGTATAGACTATGGGATTTGAGTATAGCTCACCCCCTTGGGCAAAGAATCACAAAAGATTTCAATTGCCTTGTCTCAATTGGACAATATAATATAGCCCTTAGGCAAAACATCATTAAGGATGTTAAAATCTTTAATCATCATATTGACGATCTTTGTCACGATTGCATTGATCATATAGACTATTAGGCTTGAGCATAGCTCACTACCCGGGACAGGGAATCGTAAAGATCACAATGTCTTTGTCACACATGGACAATATAATATGGCCCATAGACGAAACATCACTAATGGATGTTTATAATAGGTTCATCCTATTAGAAGATAGAAGTCTTGATTGCATTAATCATATTGACTATTTTGGCTTGAGCATAGCTCACCACCTCAGACAAGGAATCATAAAGATAACAATGTCAATGTCTCAAATGGATAATATATTATAGCCCGTAGGCAAAACATCACTAAAGGATGTTAAATAATATTATCATCGTATTAAATGATATTAGTCATGATCGCATTGATCATATAGACTATTATGTTTGGACATAGTCCAATATCTTAGACAGGAGGTCAAAGACCATCACTTGTCGTTGTCTTATCGGACAACAAGTTTAGCCCGTAGGCACTTCATCGCTAACGGATGTTCATAATATGATCATGTTATGGGATGATATAAGCCGTGATTTCTAAATCACCAGGCTAGACAGGGGAATTGGAAGAATCCAATATAAGGATGATTGTTGTGATTTTCTCGAATCACATTTCTCAGGAGTGCTAACACGTTCTTGAGTGTTAACAAGGATCTGAATCCCTTGAGTAGGTTTCACCATCTTGGCCGCGTAGGCTAGGTTTCACCTTTAAGATTCTTTTTAAAATGCATACTGATAGGGAAGGAAGGATATTTATTTTATTCAGGATTTTTATCATAAATCCTAATTCATAAGTTAATAATAGCACAAATGGCCTAGTCGCGTAGACAAGTTAAATTTATAAACCATGATTTCAGAGAATCGCGGCATTAAGGTTTGAATCAAAGTTCATTACCTTTTCCTGACAGGGAGCTATAGGCTACCACTGTCTTTAGTCTCAGAGGACATCAACTATAGCCCGTAGGCACTTCCCTTCTAAGGGATGTTTATTACGGAATTGCCCCTTAGGGAAATTCATTAACCATGGTAAGCAGAGACCAAATTTGGTTAATTTATTAATCATATTTATTTAGGATTTCTATTTTAATTTATCCTAATTATAAAACATTAACAGTTTTATTAGTGGCACCCATTGGCCTGGTCACATGGACATTTTTAATTTATAAGTCATGATTTCAGAGAATCAAGGCCTTTAAGTATATTAGCACCACAGGCTTAGTCACAAGGACATATATAAATTATAAGCTAGGATTTCAGAGAATCAAAGCCTTGAGGTTTGAACCTAGTTCATTACCTTTTTCTGACAGGGAGTCATAGCTACCACTGTATTTTGGCTCATGTAGAAATGAGCAAGGCCCGTAGGCACTATATTACCACGTATGGTTAAAATATGATCATCTTAATTGATGATGTAAACCCAGGATTCAGCGATCATTAAACTGGGTTAGGAATCTTTTGAAGAATCCTTAATAACGTGTGTGATTTCCAACGAATCACATCTGCCGGGAGTGTTAACATGTTTTCAGATGTTAACTGGGATACGAATCTTTTAAACAGGTCTTACCATCTTGGCCAGGTCTTATAATCGACCCGTAGGCTAGGTTTCACACTTAAGATTCTTAATTTTTAATTAACGCAGAACAATTTTAAATTGAAATGTTAATAAGGATCTGAATCTAAATTGAGGAACTGCCATCTTGGCCGGTCTTAATATGACCCGAAGCTAGGTCTTGTCCTTTTTAGATTTTGCCATTTTATTATAATGGTAGATCTTGAAAAAGGAAATGTTATTTTCCATTTATTTAATATTCTTGTTTAGAATGAAAGTTTAAGCTTAATCATTCCACTATATAAAAATAAGAGTATAAAGTTGCCCTAAGCGGGACTTGAAAGGAATAGTGTTGTCCTCGAAGGGACTAAAAAGATAAATATGTCCTTATAAGGACTATTGAGGAAACGATTTTTAGCAAAGGAGTTTCTTCTTCATTCAATTCCTGAATGCTTTCTCCTTGGTTGCACGTCTCATCTTGGTCGCTGTATGAAGCTCAGCATTTCAAGGCTCCGGTGTGGAGAATCCCTAGTTCAGCTTCCTCGCTTGGCGACGTATTCAATAATAATAAAAATTGGAAGCAAAAATTTCCATATTAGGATTAAGATTATTCCTATGTTAAGCCTAGACTCGAAGGTTTAGAATGTGCTATTGTGTACTGAGATTAAACACAGAAGGCTAGTGTTTAATTCACTCAGAGTTGGCTCTGATACCAACCTGTCACACCCCGATTTCCACGTGTCACCGGTGGGCCCGGTGGGGGAGTATCGTGACGTGGTTGGCACGTAATAGTCAAACAACACAATATTATTATGCACAGCGGAAGCAAATTTAAAATATGATACAACCGAATTTAATATTGTTTATCAATGTAACAATATCCGGTAGTTTATCCACAGAACGGATCGAAATAAAATAATATTAATGGTTCAACAGACTTCAGGCATCCTAAGCTTGCGAAACTTTTATTGATGCTAAGGAGTCAATCCAGCCGATTTCGTTTAGTACCTGCATTCAGTCTTTTTGGGAAAATACGTCAGTTTACACTGGTAAATACAATCAACTGACTCATTTTGGAAAATGGTTTAAAATTGGTTTGGATGCACATGGCATAAACATTTTTATAACTTGGGAGAATTATTTAATATTATAATCTTGTGAACGAATTACATGTTACTTATGCGTTCAGTAGCTCGGATCTTGTCCGGGTTAAAGATCAACAGACACACCACATAATTGAGTTATACACTGACAGGTGTACGCCTACACCCCGTGCTCAGGTCGTGGCCATCTCGTAAGATGATGCCAAGGATATCCGGGACATGGTCATTAACCCCCCAAAGGCTGTAAAGTAAACAAGACTGTTTAAACGAGCTGATCAAATTATTCAACTACCCACTTTAACGGTGGAGATTTGATGCCCGATCAAGCGGTATGCTATATACCGTAACCCAAGCCCGTATAGGGAAAATAAGTTAAAAGTATTTACCTGAGTAAGTATTAATCACAATAAGCAAAATGCACGTAGCTTTTACTGGTCCTCCTAATCTGGAACGAAGGTTTATAATAACCTATTAGAATTCTAACGGGCCTTTTATTAAGCTTAAGCTTAGACCGGCTAGTTTTAAGGTATGGTTCGTACGCACGATTAAGCGAAGACCGGATAGAATGTGATTCAGACCCGACAAGTTTGAAGACTTGTTTAATATGGGTTTATTATTCACATTCTGGATTTTGAGATAAAACCGATAAGGTTTGACCCGTTTCGGCTAATTTATGTAAACTTGTTACATAAACCGAACCGTGCGCGTAATAAGCGTAACGGGTATCCGTAAGAGCCATATACAGGTTTCCTAAGTTAATATGCTTCAAATATGTTGTGACATCAGTAACATGTCTTTCATTATGCCCGAAACGTATTTAAACACAAACTAGGCCCCGTAGGGGTAGTTTAGTCATTTAAAAGTGTATAAAAGAGTTTTAGTAACATTCTGAGTTACGGGTCTGATGTAATCAGTAATTATGCTTAATTTGCTAAGTTATATCAGTAGGTTAAAGCATGTATGTGAAATTTATCATTTTTAACCAAACTATGCCCCGTAGGGGTATTTTGGTAATTTCACATAAGCCGAAAAGCTCAAAACTGAAGTCTGAGTTTATCAACCTTTGCTTACTGTTAAAATATCATAATTTTCCTAAAATATCAGTAGGTATCAACCCGGGTATGTTCAATATGATTTTAAAACATACTATGCGTTAAAAACGCTAAATAAGACGATTAAAGGCCATTTCCGGGTTCGACACTTACATCTGATATTTTTATATTTCCAGAAGGCTTAAAATAATTTATTTATCATATGTGATCAGTAGCAAAAGGTTTGGAGTCATTTAGATGTGTAAAACTCATTTTATGGCCCGTAAGGGCAAAACCGACACTTACCGGATTAAGCCTACGACTATGAGTTATGCTCAGCCTAAAATTAATTAAAAATCTTTAAAATTCCCAAAATAATATATTACATCAGTGGGTATTAAGTTTGATATAAAAAAGTAGGCTTAACTAGGCTATACGCTAATTACGCCGTTTTATTAACATAAAGCATTAGTTTTGCGATAATGAGCATAACTCTTAATCTACAAGTCAAACTGATGTCAAACTTTGCATACAAGTTTATATATCAGTATTTAAGGTTTCTACACTTTACATTTTCATAAATCACGTTCTAAGGTAATAAGGGCATAACGGTCAACATATGAGCAATTAACGGAAACATGCATATTAATTGGATAACTAATGAACCAAGGTGTATAATCACAGAGGGTTGTTCTAACATGTAACCTAGTCCAAATAAGGCTCCTAGGTATTTCTAAATCATACCAAAACGGGTCAGAACTGAAAGTCAAAGTGAAAGTCAAACTATGAGACTTTCGGTTCCTAACCGGGTCTAAACAGGAAATAGTCGGGTTGAACATGTTTGGTCATGTTCTTACACTAATTACTAAGTTATAACAATGATCAAACAGGTTGTATATGTTCTAGATATCTAATTATGCATAAATGACATTTTAAGCATCCTGTTGACTTTTTAATTATAAGTTTGACCCGACTTTTGACCTGGTTAGAGTGGTGATGAGGGGAAACCCTTTTGAGGTTTTATTACCCACATAAATACCAACTCATAACTACTTTTAATTCGAGATATGACTGAGCCATTATCGACTAATCTCGAAGTCAAACCGTAATTACGACGGTTTGACTTTTAGCTAATTAAACAAGCTAAACTTAATTAAAGAAGGACTAGTAGACTTACAAGAGTCCTATGCACGACTTAAGATCAGTTGGACCTGCTTGAGAGCTCCAGAAATGATCCAAGAATGCAGGAGAAGTATGAATGATCAAGTGTTGCACCTTGTGTGCTTTATATAGTGTTTAACACACCACAATATGTTGACATCTTAGTCTAGCACCCATCCACAACTGATTAACACTTGTCCTAGTGCTTAGGGGTGCCTAGGGGTCGTCCACATGTGAGAAAAACCGGCTAGATGGGTCAAATTCGAGCATAACAGGCTGCTGCCTGTTTTTTTCTGGTTCTGGGCGTCTCACGCGGCCCGCCTCAAGATAAGCTTAAACTCACGCGGGCCGCTTGGCCCCAACAATCAGATTTTTATTTTTTAAATGTTTTGCAGCTTGACCTTTGGCTTCACGAAGGGGCAACTAGGGTTATTTCTTGCATTTTGACCCCCTTATATTTACCCACAAGGGCTTTAGGACTTATACCCACTTTGCCAAGTCCCTGAACACTTCCGGTTAACCCGAAAAGTCTTAACTTTCAATGTTTGCACTTTAACCCCTCGCACACGAATTTGATCATAACTTTCTCATACGATAACGAAACTTTATGAAATTTATATCGTGCATTCTAGTGAGCATAATTAACATTTACAAAGCTTTGGGTTTGTCAAAAGGTCACTCAGAGGTATAAATTAAACATGTTGACACATTTATCCCCTGTAGTTTGTAATCTCTCACTTTTTGCTTCGTATGATCCATGATTTATTCGTTTGATGTTATAAACATCAGGTAGGGTTATTATGAAGTATATTTATTCTCTGTTGACACTTAGAATACGTATATTCACATACTTTCCATGTTTGTCAACTTTAGTCCTTCTATAATATTTCTTTCACACGTTAAACATTTGACACGTGTCTACACATTATAGGACGTGAATTTTTCGAGGTGTTACAGAAACCCTAGTCAACAAGGTGGACACATTGGTATTAAAACATTATACACAAATAAAGAAATGTTTGGAAGAAAGTAAAACCAAGCGAATGAACCACCACCTTGAGATTCCTTTGTTTCGCAACCTATTTTGTGAAGTTTCTATCCATGCTCTTAACGTACTAGAAAACGTGGTAACACGAAGACTATGCACCTTACGGTCATTTGGATCAACATGTGGCTGCAAGCTGTACATGGCTTGTGGGTTGTTATTTGCCTGTCATTTAGAGAAATTGAAAAATAGAGGCACTTATAAGCTTATTTCAAGAATTATTATATTAATTTAATATGCATGTGTAATGTGTTTTTTTGTTGGTTTGCAGAATGCATTATTGAGCTCGATGATATAGACATTTTCTGGAGAAAATTGACCTGAATCCATCAACAATTGATGACGAAGACGTTGATCTAGAAAAAGAATTCAAAGATGTGCAAAAGAAAATGCGTTCAAAACCCCTACAAGTGAAGAAAATCATTATGTCGAAGATCAAGGCGGTGATAAACCCATTCACAAGTGACAAAAAACCGCTTGTCATAGAAGAGAACACTCGTAGGCTTCCAACGTCCAAGGTCCAACAACAAAGAAGAGGACAAGCTGCTGGACATTGCTCAGTAGGGCTTTCCGAACAAAGCAAGCGTGACCCTCCTCGACACAGCTCTTATGTACAGTCGCAAGATTCTCTGATACCATCTACTTCTACAATGTCTCAAAAGTCTCAAAAGTCGTTAATGCGACGTAGTCTTTCAATGTCTTCACGAAATAAAGGGCCACGCGAGGACCATGGGTTTCCGTTAATTACTGATGATGTATCGCTTGAATATGTTCTCAAATTCAAAAATCAAATTCTAGAAGTGTTCCACCCCCACATTCCAAGAATAAAAGATGCCAGGCTTGATAGACACTGTGCGATTCGGCTATAGCTGTGAGTTTAGGGTTAGAACAAGACTACTTTAGGTTTATTCGGAGCAAACTAGTTAAGGAGTTGACGGGTGTGAACAAAGAAATGTGGATGTACATTTTTTACATCCATTTAGTGGGAGACAACGACATGCAACTAAAGAGAATAAATTTTACCGAAGTTGGGAGAGCACCCATGGAGCATTGTGTGGAGATGCCTCAGGCAGAACTCCTTCATGTACCCTTTTGATGATTTCCGAACTTTGGTATTTTAAGAGATTATATTAGTTATAGTAGTAGGCCTCTCTTGTGAAGGAGACGTTACCCTCAACCTAGTCGTTTGAGCCATCAAGGATACAATCCCACTAGGTCGGAATATTGAAAGATAATTAAGTAATTTATTAATGCAAAATGTGGTGGGCCCCCATCCAGGCAGCGATCACCCTCAACCTGTTGGTCTGAGTCAGAAGGGATACAGTCCTCGTGGGGTTGGTTTAAAGTTTTAATAGTAGTTTATAGATAAGGGGTTCAAGCGGTTTCTTACTCTCAGTTGGGCCAGTCCTTCCCGAACAATCCATCGAGTAGTACTAAACTTGAACCAGGTTCTCGCAGGATCTATGCACTGAACGAGACATACAATTACCCAACCACCCTTCTAACCCCCTTCCAAGTAGTTAACGTGCTTTATATAGACCGTAAGGACATGAATATGTGAATCAACAACATATGAAGAATGGTTAAACAAATTCACCTTCAATATAAAA
The DNA here is from genome assembly GCA_030545235.1 of Helianthus tuberosus. Taxonomy (NCBI): domain Eukaryota; kingdom Viridiplantae; phylum Streptophyta; class Magnoliopsida; order Asterales; family Asteraceae; genus Helianthus; species Helianthus tuberosus. The sequence continues at coordinate 18,688,781 of CM060420.1, read as the reverse complement.
AACTAGTTATTAAAGTCATTAATACTTACCCAATTAAAAAGTTGCTAAAGAGTAGAAATCATAAAAGAAATACATAAAAGATTTGTCTTCACTAAGTGATGTAAGAATTTAGCCAAGCATGGCCTTTGTTTGAAAAAGATTCTTACTATCAATCTTGGATCCCGAGACTACTACACACACTCTAAAAGATGGAAAATGGATGATAGTGGTGGATGATGGTTGTCACACCCCCAAAATACCACATACGGAATCACCGCGGGGCGTGTGACGTACCAGGTTCCAAGCCACCAATCACATTGAACTACGCATAATATAAAAATATTTAAATAAAACATTTCATTGATTTCAAGATATAAATCCAAGTCATAAGTTAAACCAAAGTAGTTGTTCAGCGGAAGCATAATGTAAACTGTAAATCGATTGTTTCAAAACAAGTGTTCATAATCAACGAACAAGTATCCAAGAGTCTAGACCCATGACCACTCTAGCACTCCCAGATAGCAAGTCCATATCAGGAATCTAACGACCTGCAAGGCATGTTACGATGAGTCAACAACAAAGTTGAGCGAGTTCACAGTTGGTTGTCCATTTTAAAGTTGTTCCAAAAACCACGAGTTCATTCAAAACCCATGAGTTATCCAATTCATTGTTTCCCAAACCATAACCAGTGGGGGCTACCCCATGTAACCACTAGACTCAATACCATATCGACAACTAACTGGAGTCATGTTTATGTGCCCTACGTCAATGTCTATCATCATTGACTAAGTGCCCAGATCCATTAGTCCACTCCCGTCCTCTGCGGCACAATGTGAGGCTTGTCAAACCTAATAGCGCTATTTAACTAATGACCCGCTCGCCATTGGCTCGACGATTAAGTCGATATCAAAATGAGGGACTTCATGATAGAGTTTTGTCTAGTAAGTTATATGTTGTCATTCTTCCTATGGAGAATGGAGGTACGTAATCTACCCAAGGAGAATACGCAGGTTTAATGTTGTCATCCTTCCCATGGAGGATGGAGGTACATATTCTACCCAAGGAGAATATGCAGGTTCCGTTTTAGTTTCTTAACCCATTCCCAAACCACCGGGAATCCAATGCCTTATAGAAAGTGTGAACTCACCTTGGTTTGCTCGGATTGTTAAGTTACTTTACCCGTTCCAAGTTGGTCAACCATACCCTACCGTGGTTACCAAAATTAGTCAGTTTCATGTATTCATTATTCACGTATTCATCGCACGCATTACTCAAGTAATAAACAAACCAAGCACATATCCTCATGTAAGGCATAACAAGTATCATGTTCATAGTTACGACACAAGGTCATGTTACACCCAAGCACATGTCGAATGGTTCAATTCACATTCAAGTAACCAGGTTAGTCATGACTAGAAAACATGCAACCTAATAAGCCGATTGTCCTTGTGTAATCATCTAGCAGGCACAGGAGTTCACATTACAGTTTCATGTCCAAAGCAAACAATTAATCAGTTTAATACATAATTCCCGTAGATGTACGACCTATGTGGTTCAGGCCCAATCATACTTATCTATATCGAATTAAATCATGCAGCTCGGTTTATGTGTGAGGCCCATGTTTCATCGACAAGGAAGGTGACGAATCTACTGAGGTGTTTCGTCGATAGCTAAGGTGTTTCGTCGAGGACTCTTGTGACGAAACACTAGAGTGTTACGATGATGTGCATGTGGCGAAACTCATATGTTTCGTCGAGTTACAGCCATGGCGAAACTCTTATGTTTCGTCGCACCAATCAACAGTTACAGATCTTTGGTTCGTTTCCATCAGATCAATCTAACACATTTGGTATTATATGCAATCGAATTCATCAATATTAACAATTTATCTTCATCGATTAACAGTCCACATCATCCCATTCAGATCAATAATACAATAATTTCAATCATCAACACGAAACCCTAATCATTTACTATCTCAAGAAAGACATATATTCATCGTACCGGTTAATCATCAAACACATAATCACATCATCAACAACATACACAATTACGACATCAACAGAATACACAACTACAACATCAACAGAATCCTCTAACTACCTCTTTAAAACTATACGCATTCAAGATTGTCATAGTCATTAAACTATCAACAATTTGTACATCATCTAGATCAAGCAACAAATAATAAAACAAGTGTTGTCGCACTCACCGGAGAATCGTAAAGCAATGGCGGTACTAGAATTGGTGAGAGAGAAGCTTTGAGTGGATGTAAGATTGTCGTCGGTGCTAAAGAGAAGGAGAAGGGTACTAGGGTTTTCGCTAAATGGAAACTCCGCGTACACTATGTAAATATAACTAATGCAAACTTGGGCCTCCCCTGGGCCACAAGCCCACACGGTGGCACCGAAACTCAAAGGCGACGAAACTCTAATGTTTCGTCGGGTGGGGTTTCATCGAAGTGGAGTTGGCCAAGGACATGAGACATAAGCTAGTCCTAAGTTATTAACAATCACATAACACAACCATATTTATCAATCACAAATAACACAACTTCAATCATGCAACAATCATACATATGTTTATAACGCAACCGGATTACGGAAACTGAATTGCAAACAAGTGACGTGCCGAGGGAAAACCTTGAAAAATCAGGTTGTCACATCATCCCCAACTTGAAAGAAATTTCATCCCGAAATTTGATAAGTAACCCCAAAAGTAAGGTGCTAGATCAGGATGACTGTGGATTTTCGCGTCAGGATGACTGTGGATTTCCGCGGGTACCACATCATCCCCAACTTGAAAGAGAATTTCGTCCCGAAATTCACCAATGATAACAGAAGTTGGTTCAACCACTTGAACAATTGAGGATATTGGAGCTTTAACAGATCTTTACATTCCCACATGAACTCCAGTCCACGTTTTTTAGTTTCAACGAACTCTCACGATTGTCATACGACTTATGCTAACGAACCTTGACTTCTTGGTCCATGTTTTTGATAGATTCCCTGATAAGTACAACTGGTCGGATGACCTTAGACTCTTGTAAGGGTATAACAAGTGTTTCATCGGACAACACTGCCTTAAATTCGAGGCATAAATATCATCGCGAACGTTATCCCATTTCGTCAGTTAACTCGAGTTTGTGAGCGTTGTCACTGATTCGTTCCAGAGATCCGGATGTCCCAACCCATCGTAAACTAAGCTTGCCACGTAGTCTATAGCATACCACACCCTCCCAGGGTGGGATTTTCGATTATGCCACGTTCGCCTACAGCGATCTCCCAGTGTTTCCTAAGCCTATCAACTTTCCTGACAGTCATGTGTTGCCCCCAAAAAATTTTTGATCTATGCAATCTTCAAGGATTTCGAGTACAAGTCGCGAACCTGCGATTACGTTGTCAACCACCTTAATCCAACAAAGAGATTGGTGTCACTGTCCATGCAATGCCTCAAACAGGGCTGTCTGAATACTAGAATGGTAACTGTTGTAGTAGAACTCACCCAAAGATAAGTTTCCTTCCAAATGTTTACTAAAGTCAATCACGCACATGCTCGCAGCATGTCTTCGTGTGCCAAGATGGTTAGTTACTCTGTCCGGTTGTCCTTCAGTGGTAAGCAATACCCATGCCTAGACGTGAGCCAAGGGTGTTGTGTATGGCCAGTCATAAATCAGGTATAGCTCAAAATCAAAGGTAACAGGAGTTGGCACTTCATGCCTAAAAGCCGCCTCTCTCAGAGGAACATTCACAACTGTGAAGACTCGTCAGTTTCCTTGATTGTAAGAAAGTGTGCTGGTAACGTGAGACAATCAACGATCACCCAGCTGATATTGTTTCCGTTTCGAGTTCTAGGTAGCCCAGTGACAAAATCCATGGCAGTCTGTTCTCGTTTCCATATGGGTGTTTCTTGTTGCTAATACTTCACATTGACTTTCCCACAAGTCAAACATCATTTCCATACTTAGCTAGGTGGGCCTTCATGCCTGATCACTAGTATAAGGTTTATAAATCCTAATGTCTTTCATCAAGACCCAGACGACTAGAATATCGAGGCCGGTGTGCTTTGCTCAACATAAATTTCCTACAGTTACTGTATGATGAAATCCACATTCATTCCATGAGGTAGCGAATATTGTCTGACCTACCAAGGTTGCTTCTCCATGCCCCGCATGGGTTCAACTTGAAAATCCTCTTCCTTCCGTTCTCCAGTTTGAACAGGGCGAGTCAGATCAGGTAAGTTAGAGTCGATAGTGAGCTGCAAAGCTCGTGCACGTTCAAGTTTCATAGTTGTAATCATCCAAAAGTTCCCTCTAGCGATGCCATTAACTGATTTAGCTCTTTCAAAGCCAAGGTACATGGGAGGCCTTTGTGATCGGTCTAAATAATGCATCTGGTACCATCCAAGTAATGTCTCCATCTAAAATCCCAAGGCCACGGTTTTCACTGCCAGTTGTGTGTCGTGCAGTTCCTCTTTGTATCTCCATCACGTAAGTCACCACTCTCTCGTGTTGCGTCGGTGTGTAACTGGGACTCTGATTCGTACCATCATGGTATATCAATAAATCACCCGCACCCTCGGGTAAAGACGATGCTCGGTACATTGCAGAGTTGGAATTCGAAAGTTGAAAAGACATCCTCCTGTTTCGTCTTTCACGAACACAACACCCTACTGTGCTAAAGAGATTTAAGCTGTGCGACCTTCGAAAATCCTCTGGGTAAGCTGCGATAGTATCTAGCGAAACCAAGGAATTGCTGCATCCCCGAAGGAATCTTTGGTGTCGATCAGTTTCTAACAAGATGCATCTTAGCGAGATCCACGTGTATTCCCACTCCATTGGTTACCTGATCAAAATGCATCTCTTGAATCTAGATGTGACATTTAACAAGACTTCGCACGTAACGGCTCCTCCCACAGAAGCGCTGAAATAGGATACATGTGCCACCCATGGTGTTCCTTTCTCCTGGTCATGATTCAGAACGTCGTCAACAAATACGGTCGATTCATGTGATCCCTGAAGCTGCAGGTGTGTTGATCAACTCAATGATCATGGTGTACAAAGTTGAAATGACTGCATTGCATTCGACATGTTGTTCTAAGAGCATTCTCCTCTTGGACTTCCATCTGATGATAGTTCGTTCGCTAGCCAATCCTCGAATGGAAGCTTGTTCCTCGCAACTGGTCGACAGGTGGCCAATACATGGTCGAGACAAGCGGTTCCTAACTGTCACCTTGTTACGTTCTCGATAATCGGTACACATACGAAAAGGCTTATCTTCACTGGTATAACTGGGGCTCCCCAAAGCGAAAAACTAGATCCGATAAAACTCATGTCCAATAGTTCCTGAAGTTGATTAGGTAGTTCCTGCAACCTTCCTGGTGTAAGACAATAAGGAATACTAGTAACAAGGGCTGCTTCTGACATGATACCGATCTGATATTCCTCATGACGATGTGAAGGTAAACATGATAGTTCTTCTCGTAGCACTTAGGAAGAAATTACGAACAATTGGTGGATCCTCGATCCTCTTATCCTTAGCCTTAACATCAGTAACGAGTGCTAACATAGCGGGATAATCCTTCCGTAGACACCTCTGGGCCTTCATAGTTGGAATGGCGCTAACCCTTGCACACTCTGACGCTTTAAAACAGACAACGATCCTCCACTAAGGAGAAGGATATGCAAAATCTTCTCCTCACAGGGTCTATCTACGCGGTCTCTAGATAACCAATCCTCACTAACTACTGCATCAAAACCATTAAGGATAGTAGTAGGAAGGTCAATGTTGAGCACTTGTCCCACGAGGTCGAGTTTGCATCCCACAAACATATGAGGTTCCATTTGCCTTGTCATTAGCCGATTCCACAACAGATTCGTTTTCAAGAATCATCAGGGTTAATTAGAACAGAGACGAAGCGTTTAGCTTCCCATTCAAGCTACCATGTTGCTATAATCCTGGCGTCACCCACGCCAATCTTAAATGCCCTTCCATGGGTATCATTTCCAGTGTTGTTGTTATCATTACGAGGATTTCCAGTACTGACGTCGTTTCCTTGGTTGTTGTCATCTTAATTTAACCATGGCCAATCCATGTTGTTGTCACCTCCATTTCCATACCGTTGGTTACAATTACGAGTATCTTGATGTCGTCGTGACTATTGCCTCTAATGCTGTTACTTGAAACGGAGTCCTACGATCTCTCTCTGACAAAATCCATCTTTTCACATTCCGTGCCATGTCCTAGAGTGTTATTCATTGTGCTGGTAGTCACACATTCCATACTACAGTCAATTGTCATCGCCTATGTCCCAATTGATTCGTAAGAGTTGGCTCCCATGAGCCGCTGACTAGGGTTACGGATTCGGTTGAAGCCGATTTGCTGATGCTCGCTGCCGGAAATCAGGGTCGTCCAACTACTGGTGTCGGTAAAGTACTACATTTACCCTCTTGTCCCTCGTCGTTGCAAGTTGACTGAATAATACACAGTATGTTGCCAAGGTGTTGCAGAAGTGATCGCACTTCGGGGTCTAAGTCGTCAGTACATTGAGTTCCCACAAACAAAGAGAAGTGAGGGAGGTATAGGCAAATCATTCGGCGTTGCAACGTCCAACTTAGGGATGTTCGTACAAGCACCTAACGTTCTACACAGTTCGCTAGGTGTTCAGATGGGTGTTCTGATGACACTTGATAGCATCGAGCTTCGAAAGGTTTCAGAGGGAAATGAAAAGATCACATTCGAGTAGGAGACAATCACTACTATGACTCCTATAGGCTGTTGTGTTTCACATCAATCAAATAACGGAACGGAACCCATTTTTCACTTGTTAAGCCACACTGGGACTCTTATGCACCCCACATTATTATTATGTGTGCACCCACATTAATATTGTGATTTGCATGCTCATCTCAGCTCTTCCTAACTCATGTCAAATGGTTCCTCAAACTCGAGTAGCGAACAAAGAGCATCACGAAACGTAATTCATGAATGTTTAGGGAAACACCACCCTATCAGTCACATAACACATGCAAGTAATACAGGAATTCCTACTGTTGTGCTAAACGTGCAATCACATGCAATATCATATGTAAGTGTTCACTAGTCATGCAGTACAATGAGTATACGAGGGTTGTCAGTTGGTTGTCCATTTTAAAGTTGTTTCAAAAACCACGAGTTCATTCAAAACCCATTAATTATGCAATTCATTGTTTCCCAAACCATAACCAGTGGAGGCTACCCTATGTAACCACTAGACCCAATACCATATCGACAACTGACTGGAGTCATGTTTATGTGCCCTACGTCAATGTCTATCATCATTGACTAAGTGCCCAGATCCATTAGTCCACTCCCATCCTCTGCGGCACGGTGTGAGGCTTGTCAAACCTAATAGCGCTATTTAACTAATGACTCGCTCGCTATTGGCCCAGCGATTAAGTCGATATAAAAATGAGGGACTTCATGATAGAGTTTTGTCTAGTAAGTTATATGTTGTCATTCTTCCTATGGAGAATGGAGGTACGTAATCTAACCAAGGAGAATACGCAGGTTTAATGTATTCATCCTTCCCATGGAGGATGGAGCTATATATTCTACCCAAGGAGAATATGCAGGTTCCGTTTTAGTTTCTTAACCCTTTCCCAAACCGCCGAGAATCCCATGCCTTATAGAAAGTGTGAACTCACCTTGGTTTGCTCGGATTGTTAAGTTACTTTACCCGTTTCAAGTTGGTCAACCATACCCTACCGTGGTTACCAAAATTAGTCAGTTTCATGTATTCATTATTCACGTATTCATTGCACGCATTACCCAAGTAATAAACAAACCAAGCACATATCCTCATGTAAGTCATAACAAGTATCCTGTTCATAGTTACGACACAAGTTCATGTTACACCCAAGCACATGTCGAATGGTTCAGTTCACATTCAAGTAACTCGGTTTATATCGAATGGTTCAGTTCAGTTCACATATCCTCATGTAAGTCATAACATGTCGAATGGTTCAGTTCATGCAGCCCGGTTTATGTGTGAGGCCCATGTTTCATCGACAAGGAAGGTGACGAATCTACTGAGGTGTTTCATCGATAGCTAAGGTGTTTCGTCGAGGACTCTTGTGACAAAACACTAGAGTGTTTCGTCGATGCGCATGTGGCGAAACTCATATGTTTCGTTGAGTTACAGCCATGGCGAAACTCTTATGTTTCGTCGCACCAATCAACAGTTACAGATCTCTGGTTCGTTTCCATCAGATCAATCTAACACATTTGGTATTATATGCAATCGAATTCATCAATATTAACAATTTATCTTCATCGATTAACAGTCCACATCATCCCATTCAGATCAATAATACAATAATTTCAATCATCAACACGAAACCCTAATCATTTACTATCTCAAGAAAGACATATATTCATCGTACCAGTTAATCATCAAACACATAATCACATCATCAACAACATACACAATTACGACATCAATAGAATACACAACTACAACATCAACAGAATCCTCTAACTACCTCTTTAAAACTATACGCATTCAAGATTGTCATAGTCATTAAACTATCAACAATTTGTACATCATCTAGATCAAGCAACAAATAATAAAACAAGTGTTGTCGCACTCACCGGAGAATCGTAAAGGAATGGTGGTACTAGAATCGGTGAGAGAGAAGCTTCGACTGGATGTAAGATTGCCGTCGGTGCTAAAGAGAAGGAGAAGGGTACTAGGGTTTTCGCTAAATGGAAACTCCGCATACACTATGTAAATATAACTGATGGAAACTTGGGCCTCCCCTGGGCCACAAGCCCACACGGTGGCGACGAAACTCAAAGGCGACGAAACTCCAATGTTTCGTCGGGTGGGGTTTCGTCGAAGTGGAGTTGGCCAAGGACATGAGACATAAGCAAGTCCTAAGTTATTAACAATCACTTAACATAACCATATTTATCAATCACAAATAACACCACTTCAATCATGCATCAATCATACACATGTTTATAACGCAACCGGATTACAAAAACTGAATTGCAAACAAGTGACGTGCCGAGGGAACACCTTGAAAACTCGGGTTGTCTCAATGGTGTTGTAGTGGTCGTGGAGTAGTGGCAAGTGAGAGAGAAGTGGTTTGCCAAGGGATGGTTTGGAGTGGAACCAAGCACATCTATTTATAGTTGAAATCAGAAGCTCCACCACGGCTAGTGTGTCACACCCCAACCGATGGCAGAATCATCGGGGCGCGGCACTGAGTGAAAAAGACTGTCCATGAGTATCCATAACAACTATTAATTACCAGATACTTAAAACGCCATGTACCATACCATAACATATCCAAATAAAATAGTTATTACAAATAATTGTCTCACAAACAAGTACTGATCCGACAACTCAGATTTCAAAATAGACAATTGGTTTATTTGTTTCAAGAATCTTTCCTAGCCTCAATTTCACAGCAAGCCAAGCATTTTAACATCTTAAGCACCTGCCACATACGTTAAAGTAAAAGTCAATACACATAGTGTAAAGGTGAGCATACAAGTTTAATAGATATAATAGAGTTCGAAATCGTTTACGCATAACCAGCATGTACAACATGTGATGTGAAGCACATAAGTTATCGACATGATCCTATCAATACCAATGACCGCGGGTTGACTGCGCAAGGCAGTTCGTAACACATTTTCACCACTGCAAATCATGTGATTAGTGGTCCTTAACAACCCCTGAGTGAACAGGTGCTGAGTCCAAACTATAGTACTATCATTGCTAAGGCAGGTAGACAGCAATCTATGTCTAAAGATAACAAACAAGCATTCATCGAGTCACGCATAACATGCAGTAGTGGTTAGCGATAAAGTATTGCGTAGTGTGTTCGATGTGATTTAGAATAAGTAACGTATGTAACACCAAAAAGTGCGTAATGCAAAAAGGGTTCGAGTATACTCACAACGATGATGGATTGAAGGGAGCGCTAGAGTGAGTTTAGCCTGATCAGAACGATAGCATAAACGATAAGCGGCGCATAAAACGATGCAAGCGTACCAAGGATCGGATGGGAATCCGATCAGATGGCAGTCTGATCGGATGGCCAGTCGATCGGGTGGCAATCCGTTCGGATGGTCATTCGATCGGATGACCATTCAATTAGATTGTCACCTCGTTTGGTGAGGATGTGTTTGTGTATGATGGTTTGCCTTTTGAAGCTTTCTTTGTAGCATTTTGAAAATAGAGAAGTATCTCTACCCTTCATGTCGGTCGATCGAACGGTCGTTCGATCGGACGGCAATCCGATTGGCGAGTCTTCTTAGTTGAGAACAAGTTCAGAGCAGGACAGTCACTCGATCGGATGGCTATCCGATCGGGTGTCAATCCGTATGTATTGAACATGTTGGAAATTGTTTAAGTGCTGATGTCCCAAACATCACATGGTCAGATAGTCGCTCGATTGGGTGGCAACCCGATCGGACGGTAATCCATTCGACGTTCAGTCCTTCAAAAGTTTTAAGTGTGGGACCAAGGTGCAAGCCGATCGGATGGCTGTCCGATTGGATGGTAATCCGATCGGATGGCAATCCGATCGAAGGCAATCCGTTCCGATGGCCTGATCGTCTTGACACTTGGTTGTTTTTTATAGTTTGTAGTTTTGATCGAGACGATGTGGTACGTGCTAAGCAACAGAACCTCGTCAACCCATAAGTGATTCAATCGGATAGGAATCACCCTAGTCCGGTCAGTCAGTGGTTTGAGCCTGTGGTTCATGCTTAACCCGAAAACCAGTTGTCTCTTTAATAGAAACCAGATCTAGAACCAACACTTCACTAGGAATGAGTGGAAAATCAGAACTAGTCCCTATTCTATCGGTTTTGAGTGCATTGAGTGTAAAAGAGTTGAAAGAAAGTTAGAAAAACCATCTTTCAATCCTTTTCACCATGAATATGTCAAGATCTATGCAAGATCGTTGTTTATTTATGTGGAAATTGTCCAGATCTAAGTTATTCTTGGTGGATTGAAGCTAAAACATGAAGTTCATAAGAACCCCATGATGACATCATCCTGGAACACCTCAAATCTAGTGATTTCATGGTTAAAAGTTAAGATTCAAAAGATAGAAAGGTGTATGAGTGTGTGTAGATCAAGAAAGTACAAGATTCAGGTTGAAAACTTACAAGAATCGCGAGAAATCGAGAGAAAGAGTGGCTAGAGCGAGCTGAGTCGAGTGAGAGCTGTCACATCAAGTGATGTGACATATGAAGGGTATTTATAGGGTTTCCGAAAAAGGAAAGTGAGGAAAGTGGCTGGTCAATCCGGTGGCTGCCCGATCGGTGACAACTCGATCGGATGGCAACCCGATTGGATGGCAATCCGATCGGATGGCCACTTGATCGGTTGGCCACTCGATCCTAGAGTCCGGCGCGATGAGTTTTGTCATTTCGATTCACGTGTTGAGCGTTACGATACGATTCGAGTGAGCGATGCGATAGTATTACTTGTTAGTTACACAAATAACATAACTACTATATCTAACATATAATCACTATAATTAACTTGCGTTTAGCATTTCCGATTCGATTCGATTCGATAGAGTTGCGACTGTGTTTTGATTTACCGCCTTAACATAAACATAAATAAGCATGCACAAGTAACACATAAAAGGCACACACACGTAAAACAATATCCAGAACGCATAATTCGAGTTACGACTGTGATTGCGATGCGTTAAGCGATAAAGCGATAAACACGCGATAAATAGCGGTTAAACCTCGATTATTAATAAGTACTCCACATATTACAACTAATGCGATAAAATAAATAGATTATCTACAAGTCAACGAATTCAAAACAGGAGTTGAGCAAGGAGTGACAGATCGCAATTAGCAACCTTGTCTTCCTTTGACTTCAATCTTGACTTTGACTTTGACTTTCGAAACACGGGGTGCTACAGCTTCCCCTTTTTAAGGGAATTTCGTCCCGAAATTAGGCCGAAGCCGTAATGAACAACTGCGGGTACTTCGCCTTCATGTCGCTTTCGAGTTCCCAAGTGAACTCGGCGCCTCGTTTGCCTTCCCATCGGACTTTCATAATGGGAATGCGTGAGCATCGGAGCTGCTTGGTTTGGCGGTCCATGATCTCGACAGGCTTTTCCACGAAGTGTAATGTTTCGTTTAGTTGTAGATTCTCGAGTGCTATGTGTAAATCATGCTCAGCTAAGCACTTTCTGAGGTTCAAAACTTGGAACGTCGGGTGGACGTTGTTAAGTTCCTCCGGTAGTTCGAGTCTGTAGGCCACTTTGCTGATCCTTTCCAGAATCCTAAAGGGTCCAACATATCGAGGCGTGAGCTTTCCTTTCTTGCCAAATCTGACCACACCCTTCCAAGGTGATACCTTTAGGAGTACATGGTCGCCAACGTCAAATTCAAGAGGCTTGTGTAATCTATCGGCGTAACTTTTCCGACAACTCCGAGCTTTCAGTAAATTGTCTCGAATTTGGAGGATTTTTGTCATTCGTTTCTTGCAATAGCTCAGGACCGGTTAGTTGCGAGTGTCCGATCTCGTGCCATACAATAGGCGATCACCATCTTCTTCCGTACAATGCCTCAAACGGTGCCATTTGAATGCTGGAATGATAACCGTTATTGTACGAGAATTCGACTAAAGGTAAGTATGCTTCCCAATTACCACCGAAATCTATGACACACGAACGGAGCATGTCTTCAAGGGTACGAATCGTTCTTTCAGTCTGACCGTCGGTTTGAGGGTGGAAAACGATACTTAGATTAAGCGTAGTACTGAGAGCAGATTGAAATGTTTCCCAAAGACGCGAGGTAAACCGAGCATCGCAGTCAGAAATGTTGTCGTGAGGCGTCCTATGTCGACAAATGATCTCCTTGGTGTAGACTCGGGCTAATTTTTCTACCTTGTAGTCTTCTCGTATCGGCAGAAAATGAGCAGATTTGGCCAAACGGTCAACGACAACCCAGATGCTGTCGTGACCTGATGGCGTGCGCGGAAGTTTCGTTATGAAGTCCATAGCTATACTCTCCCACTACCACATAGGGATCTCGGGTTGAACGAGTAAGCCAGAGGGTCTTTGGTGCTCAGCCTTGACTTTCGAGCAAGTCAGCCACTTTGAAACATAGAGGGCGATATCTCTCTTCATGCCCGGCCACCAGTAATTATAGCGTAGGTCCTGGTACATCTTGTCGGCACCGGGATGAATAGAATATCGGGATTTGTGGGCTTCGTCCATCAAAATCTGTCTTAAATTGGTCCGTTTAGGGACCCAAATTTGGTCCAGATAATGGAATATGCCATTCAACTAATTAACTAGCTGGGCTCCATCATTTAGAATCCTTTCCTTCTTTAAAGTGCGTTTGGTAAAGCAGGCATGTTGAGCTTCGCGGATAAGGGTTTCGAGATCATATTGGGCTTGAAAATTACGGGCGTTGTGCAAATAACTCCGTCTGCTGAGAGCGTTGGCAACGACATTTGGTTTGCCAGGATGATAACGAATCTCACAGTCATAATCGTTGAGAAGTTCTACCCACCGGCGTTAATGCATATTCAGCTCCTTCTGGTCAAAGATATGTTGTAGGCTCCTATGATCGGTGAAGATCGTACACTTAGTACCATAAAGGTAGTGTCGCCAAATCTTTAACGCAAAACCAATTGCGCCTAGCTCGAGGTCGTGGATTGTATAGTTCTTCTCATGGATCTTGAGCTGACGAGATGCGTAAGCAATAACCTTGTCTCGTTGCATGAGAACACAACCAAGGCCAAGGTTCGAGGCATCACAATAGACGATGAAGTCATCGTTTCTGTCGGGTAAAGTGAGAACAGGAGCATTGCAAAGCATGTGCTTGAGGGTTTGAAAGGCAGTCTCTTGTCCAGTTCCCCAAACAAAAGGCTTGTCTTTGTACATGAGGGCAGTAAGCGGCATGGCGATTTAGAGAATCCTTCGATGAATCGGCGATAATAGCCCGCCAGTCTGAGAAAAGAATGGACTTCAGACGGGTTCTTAAGCGTAACCCAACTCTTAACAACTTCAACCTTCGCGGGATCGACGTGAATACCTTGACAATTGACAATGTGACCGAGGAATTTAACCTCCTCCAGCCATAATTCACACTTGGAGAATTTGGCATAGAGTCGATTCCCCTGGAGTAGCTCGAGAACCAAATGTAGATGTTGCGCGTGTTCGGTCTTCGACTTGGAATAGATTAGGACATCATCGATGAACATGATGACGAAGAGGTCGAGATAAGGTTTACACACGCGATTCATCAGATCCATAAAAACCGCGGGTGCGTTGGTTAAACCAAAAGGCATAACAACAAACTCATAGTGGCCGTATCGAGTGCGAAAAGCGGTCTTGGGTATATCCTCCTCTTGTATGCGTAACTGGTGGTAGCCTGAGCGTAGATCGATCTTGGAGAAACACGTAGCACCTTGTAATTGATCAAACAAATCATCAATGTGAGGCATGGGATAGCGATTCTTGATTGTCAACTTATTCAACTCCCTATAGTCGATGCACATCCGGAACGACCCATCCTTCTTTTCGACGAAAAGGACTGGCACGCCCCAAGGAGAGATGCTAGGGCGAATGAAGCCTTTATCAAGAAAATTCCTGGAGCTGACTCTATAGTTCGCACATTTCGGACGGTGCGAGTCGATAAGGAGGTTTAGCAACAGGATTTGCCCCAGGAATGAGGTCGATACGAAAGTCGATATCAAGACTTGGTGGCAAACCTGGAAGATCATCAGGGAATACCTTTGGAAATTCACACACAATGGGGACTTCGTTTACTCCCGAATTACCTTTCTTTTCCTTCTTCGCTACTACAATATTAGCCAAGAAAGCTCTGTATTCCTTGCGGAGGTACTTGCTGGCTTGAATACATGACATGAGCTTGAGATCCTTCGAGAGAGTTTCACCATACACACAAAGTTGGTCACCATTAGCGAGCGAGAATCGAATCATTTTATCGAAGCAAACAACTTCAGCATGGTTTTCGCAAAGAACGTCCATGCCTAGTATGACATCAAAACTACCGAGCTGCATTGGAATAAGGTCGATAGGGAAAACGTGATTGTTGAGTTTGAGAGTACAATCACGAAGAACAGAGTTGACAGTGACTGTTCTTCCGGTAGCAACTTCAACATCGAACGTCGAGGGGAGATGGGCGCGCTTACGATTAAGGAGCTTTCGAACTCAAACGATACAAAGCAGTTATCGGCTCCAGAATCAAACAAACACGAAGCATAAATACGATTCACAAGGAACGTACCATTGACCACGTTGTTGTCAGCCAGAGCCTGGCGCACACTAATGTTGAAAGTTCGAGCACGAGCGGCTGTTGCTGTTGTTGTTGAGGCTGCTGCTGCTGTTGCTGGGCTGCTGCTATTGTTGCTCTTGCTTCACAACCCGATTGGGGCACATGTTTGCGAAGTTGTTGGGATCACCACACGCAAAGCCGTCTCTAGCATTGATCGCGGGTGCAGGAGCCGCTTGTTGGCCTTGAGGAGCAGGAAGTAGAGCTTGATGAGCAGTTGCTGGAGCTGGAGCTGGCCGTGGACCTATACGGCAAGTTAGCGATGAAGTGGCCGTACATGTTGCAATGCACACAAAATCTGCAGGCGATTCCCACCGGGTGATGATAGGTATAAGTCGGGCAGGCAGGGTGAGGACTAGTATAAGCACGCTTTGCCGGTGGTGCTTGGGTAACTGGTGCCGCGACTTGGTGGTGTTGAGTCTGCTGCTGAGCTGATACAGCTTGGAGCGGGGAAGCAGTGGTGACAAAACAGTTCTTGTTGCTGTTTTTCTTCCTCTTGCGACGAGAGGCCTTTGAAGACTGAGGGGTGGTGGCGATTTCAGCGGTTGGTGCGGTGGTAGCTTGATGTAGATTCTTGGCGGCTTTATCCCAGTAGCCAGACTTGACTCGCTTGTCGTTTATTTCAGCGGCAAGTAGGTAAGTTTCCTCGATTGTTGCTGGTTTTGAAGCTTGCACAAAATCCGCGACACAATCCGGCAGAGCTCGGATATACTTCTTGATCGTCACATCAGGAGTCTTGACTTGATCAGGACAGATTATGCTCAGCTGCTTGAAGCGAGCAGTTAAAGCAGCAATGCCACCATTCTTCTGCTTGATATGCCAGAATTCGTCCTCCAACTTTTGGCGCTCGTGGGGAGGGCAGAACTCTTCCAACATGACGTCCTTCAACTTATCCCACGTTAAACCATAAGCTGCATCGTTTCTGCCTTTGTTTCTCTCAGCCGTCCACCAATCTAATGCTCGGGATTGGAAGACGCCGGTAGCGTTCAGAGTGCGGAGATCATCAGGACAGCCACTCTGGCGCAGGGTGACCTCGATTGAATCAAACCATTGAAACAAGGCCGTAGGGCCATCTTCGCCAGTAAATTCTTTCGGTCCGCAAGCTTTAAACTGTTTGAAGCTAAAAGCAGCTTTAGGAGTGTTGGTCCTGGACTCTTCAGAAGACTTGCTAGCGTTCTCGTGTAAGTCGCTAACAATTTGGGGAATGACTTTCGCTATCTACTTAGCGACGAGAGCAGCAAGGCGTTTGTCTTTCTGGTTTCGGCGGGCAGTTCGAGAGTGACGGGATCCAGATGACGACATTGTCTACAACAGACATTGTCGCAGGACTTAGACACAATATAATCGAATCTCTCATCACACGCCTAATACTACTAAAGCTCAGGAACACAATCATGCATCACATAAACACATAGGCACATGAACACAAAATCACATAAGCACAGAAACACATAAGCAGGTAAGGCACAAATCACATGAGGCAGTTAGAATACAGAAACCTAACTATATGTTGCACGTATTCCCTATCCTTCACAGCGCGTATAGCGATTAATTATAATGATTGCGAGTATCGAGCAGTGATGGCGAATAATGACCAGCGATTTGTTGGCGTTTTGAGATGGATGAGCAGTGCGAGTTGTGCGTGTTGATCGAAATGAACATCGAAAACAATAAATTACTAAAATTGAGACACGTAATCACATAAAACACATAAAATCAACATAAAAGCGACAAATATCAGAGTCAGTAGTTGCGGGCTCAGAATCGAAACACATAAAATCGACGATTGCGAGCTTGAAATCGAAAATAGATTGTCTAAGGCTTCCATCAAAACACGTCTACCTAGCCAAAGTGATTCAGCTATTCACAAGGACTTTTGGTACACACTTAAGCCTTCGAGACTGTGCTCTCGCCTCGAATTCGGGCGATCGGCACGCATCCTTCCAGTTACAGTGTGACTTCAAGCTGTTGGAGTCCGTAGAGACTTTGGTGGGAGTTTTGTTAAAACAAAATAGAGCACGGAACAAGTCATCAAGGTTCGGATTTCACCCATAACATAGAGACTTTATTCCTGTTTGGTAAAATAGAGAGGAAATTTGCGTCAAAGTAAGGATTTCACTCCTGATTCAATGCAAAGTCTCCTGGTTGTAGATAAAATCCTAGTCGAACAAGTGATTTAGTCGAGAGTTTGCGGTTTTCACACCTAATCTCGACCTAATCATTCGTTCATTTTTTCGAGATTTTAGAGTGCAGTGTAGTGTAGAGCAAGCGAGAACAGCGAGATATAGCAAGTAAGCTTGTACAAAACCCTTACAGGGTATGCACAAGTCGGTCTGTTGGTACCTAACTATAGACTAGGTCATTTCTAAGACATCGACCCGGACTAGGTCGAGTATTTCCTAATTCCCTATAGTTATGGCTCTGATACCAATCTGTCACACCCCAACCGATGGCGGAATCATCGGGGCGCGGCACTGAGCGAAACAGATTGTCCATGAGTATCCATAACAACTATTAATTACCAGATACTTAAAACGCCATGTCCCATACCATAACATATCCAGATAAAACATTTATTACAAATAATTGTCTCACAAACAAGTACTGATCAGACAACTCAGATTTCAAAATAGACAATTGGTTTATTTGTTTCTAGACTCTTTCCTAGCCTCGATTTCACAGCAAGCCAAGCATTTTAACATCTTAAGCACCTGTCACATACGTTAAAGTAAAAGTCAATACACATAGTGTAAAGGTGAGCATACAAGTTTAATAGATATAATAGATTTCGAAATCGTTTACGCATAACCAGCACGTACAACGTGTGATGTGAAGCACGTAAGTTATCGACATGATCCTATCAATACCAATGACTGCGGGTTGACTGCGCAAGGCAGTTTGTAACACATATTCACCACTGCGAATCATGTGATTAATGGTCCTTAACAACCCCTGAGTGAACAGGTGCTGAGTCCAAACTATAGTACTATCGTTGCTAAGGCAGGTAGACAGCAATCTATGTGTAAACATAACAAACAAGCATTCATCGAGTCACGTATAACATGCAATAGCGGTTTGCGTTAAAGTATTGCGTAGTGTGTTCGATTGATTTGATTTAGAATAAGTAACGTATGTAACACCCAAAAGTGCATAAAGCAAAAAGGGTTCGAGTATACTCACAGCGATGATGGATTGAAGGGAGCGCTAGAGTGAGTTTAGCCTGATCAGAACGATAGCATAAACAATAAGCGGTGCGTAAAACGATGCAAGCGTACCAAGGATCGGATGGTAATCCGATCGGATGGCAGTTCGATCGGATGGCCAGTCGATCGGGTGGCAATCCGTTCGGATGGTCATTCGATCGGATGGCCATTCGATTGGATTGTCACCACGTTTGGTGAGGATGTGTTTGTGTTTGTGTATGATGGTTTGCCTTTTGAAGTTTTCGTTGTAGCATTTTGAAAATAGAGAAGTATCTCTACCCTTCAGGTTGGTCGATCGGACGGTCGTTCGATCAGACGACAATCCGATTGGCGAGTCTTCTTAGTTGAGAACAAGTTCACAGCATGACGGTCACTCGATCTGATGGCTATCCGATCGGGTGGTAATCTGTATGTATTGAACATGTTGAAAATTATTTAAGTTCTGAAGTCCCAAACATCACATGGTCAGATGGTCGCTCGATCAGGTGGCAACCCGATCGGACGGTAATCCGTTTGACGTTCAGTCCTTCAAAAGTTTTAAGTGTGGGACCAAGGTGCAAGTCGATCGGATGGCTGCCCGATCGGATGGCAATCCGATCGAACGACAATCCGTTCTGATGGCCTGATCGTCTTGACACTTGGTTGTTTTTGGTAGTTTGTAGTTTTGATCGAGACGATGTGGTACGTGCTAAGCAACAGAACCTCGTCTAGCCCCAAGTGATCCGATCGGATAGGAAGCACCATAGTCCGGTCAGTCAGTGGTTCGAGCCTGTGGTTCATGCTTAACCCGAAAACCAATTGTCTCTTTAATAGAAACCTGATCTAGAACCAACACTTCACTAGGAATGAGTGGAAAATCAGAACTAGTCCCTATACTATCGGTTTTGAGTGCATTAAGTGAAAAAGAGTTGAAAGAAAGTTAGAAAAATCATCTTTCAATCCTTTTCACCATGAATATGTTCAGATCTATGCAAGATCTTTGTTTATTTATGTGGAAATCGTCCAGATCTAAGTTGTTCTTGGTGGATTGAAGCCAAAACATGAAGTTCATAAGAACCCCATGATGACATCATCCTAGAACACCTCAAATCTAGTGATTTCACGGTTAAAAGTTAAGATTCAAAAGATAGAAAGGTGTATGAGTGCGTGTAGATCAAGAAAGTACAAGATTTAGGTTGAAAACTTACAAGCATCGCGAGAAATCGAGAGCTGTCACATCAAGTGATGTGACATATGAAGGGTATTTATAAGGTTTCCCAAAAAGGAAAGTGGGGAAAGTGGCTGGTCGATCGGGTGGCAACTCGATCGGGTGGCTGCCCGATCGGGTGACAACTCGATTGGATGGCAACCTGATCGGATGGCAATCCGATCGGATGGCCACTTGATCGGTTGGCCACTCGATCCTTGAGTCCGGTGCGATGATTTTTGTCATTTCGATTCGCGTGTTGAGCGTTACGATGCGATTCGAGTGAGCGATGCGATAGTATTACCCATTAGTTACACAAATAACATATCTACTATATCTAACATACAATTACTATAATTAACTTGCGTTTAGCGTTTCCGATTTGATTCGATAGAGTTGCGACTGCGTTTTGATTAACCACCTTAACATAAACATAAATAAGTATGCACAAGTAACACATAAAAGGCACACACACATATAACAATATCCAGAACGCATAATTCGAGTTGCGACTGCGATTGCGATGCGTTAAGCGATAAAGCGATAAAACACGCGATAAATAGCGATTAAACCTCGATTATTAACAAGTACTCCACATAATACAACTACAACAACAACCAACAACAACCATACCCAGTATAATCCCACATATAGCGACATCGTGTGATAAAATAAATAGATTATCTACAAGTCAAAGAAATCAAAACAGGAGTTGAGCAAGGAGTAACAGATCGCAATTAGCAATCTTGTCTTCCTTTGATGTTGGTGCATATGTCTGTCGAATTCGTCTTGTATCAAGTCTTGAAATAGGTTAGATAGATCAGGGCACGTTATATGAGAAAAATGAGAAATATGTAGCTTGTGGCCATTTCGCACGAAATGGATAATGTCCATTTCGTACGAAATGCAAATGGCCAGCTCGTGTGAGTCCATTCCACATGAAATGGTCTGCCTATAAATATGTGCCTTGTTCATTTCATTTGTAACGTTCTGATTCCGGTACCGAGGTTCTACCGAAGTGTCTCCAGCCTGTAAAACATTGTGAAATCAATATACGAGACATTTAAAGTGATTCTGTGTGCAAATCAAGGTGATTCAACATCGATACATTTGTTTCCGCCTCTCGTATTGATCAAAAACTACTCTGAACGACTCATTTGGTCATTACAACGATCCTACAATTGGTATCAGAGCTCAGGAGGAAGAGTTCTTACCGATTTCAGCTTGATTTCATCAAAATTCTGATTTCTACACCTTCTTTTACATGATTTTTCAAAATTGAACAAGATTTCACAGATAAAATGGCTTGATTTTCTCACATAACGTGCAAAATACTGTTTTAACAAACTCTTGAAAGAATCAGACGTAAAATCAACCTAAAACCTGATCAATTTGTCAAAAACATGGCCGATTGGATGACTTCAGCACCATTTCGCATGAGTTGAACCTTCCATTTCGCACGAAGTGGACCTATTTCGCATCAAAGTGTCATTTCGTTTTAAACATACAACCATTTCGTACGAATTGGGCATTTGTGACTCATTTCGCACGTATTGAACATTTGTGATCCAGTTCGCGCGAATTGAACATTATCCAGCTCGTTTGAGATTTGTTTTCAGGTTGTGTGAAAGATTTCAGTTCATTTCAAGATCATCCAGTTTGTTTGTAAAGTCTGATTTTGTGAACTTTTGATAACCATAACATGGATTCTGAATTCTACAATGCATTTGCTACCGCTCCGGGTACTCCTGTTACCGTTGCTCAGAGTGTAACATGGAAAATGAAACTGGAACGTTACAGAAACCTCCAAAGCTGATGGGTATTGAAGAATATCATAGTTGGAAAGAACGTTTCAAGAATTGGGTTCAAGCAAATCATCTAAGATCTTGGGAATGTATTGAAACTAAGTATGCTAGACCACTGTCTGATTTGGGAGTTGCTAAGATTATTTCAGAATTTTCTGATAAAGAGAGAGATATGTACAAGGCAGAAAAATGATGGTCAGTCTACTTCAACAAGTCGTGAAAGAAGATATTTTCATATTACTTCAACATGATGGTAGTGCTTATTCGATTTGGGATGCACTTCGCAAAAAATTCAAAGGAAGTGCAGGGATGATTAAGAGTAAAAAATCTTTATTGAAGAAAGAATTTGAATTGTTTACAGGTGTGCCAGGTGAAACTACAAAGACTCTCATTGAGAGATATTGTCATCTAGTGCGTTCAATGTCTCGATTGGAAATTACTAAAACTCCAGAGGAATGGGTTGAGAAATTAGCCGATGTGTTACCTCAAAAAGAATGGGGTACATACCTCATGATTTTAAAGAATTCCGGAGAGTATAGTAGATTGTCGATTGCACAATTTATTGAGAAACTTGAGGAACAAGATCTTGAGCAACAAAAGATTGCTAGAATGAACAATTTAAGCGGTCAACAAGACATCAAGATGTACTACAAAGGAAATGTTCAAAATGTTGAAGCAAGTTCAAATATCCAAACCGCTTTCAGCGCAGAGAACTCATCTGGATCAGTTAATCAAAGCTCAAACAATACTAGTGGTTTTTCTTCATATCCAAGTGTAAATCCGAGTGTTCAAAGTTCAAACAATGGTAATGGTCATATGCTTCAATGCAACATCGCGTTGCACCTTCAGAATGGTTACCGTGTTAGAATCTTATGAGGGTTTGATTGCTGGAAGAGTCGGAAATCCTATGCTAACAAAAGAGGATTATGATCAGATTGATGCTGAGGAAATGGAGCTTATGGATATTAAGTGGTGTTTAGCGAGTGTGTTGAGGAGAGCTGAGAAATTTAAGCAGATTACATGAAGAGATGACTTCCGTGATGGTAATGTTTCTACTTTAGGTTTTGATAAATCTAAAGTTACTTGTTTTCGATGCAAGGAAAAAGGACATTTCAAGAGGGAATGTACTAATCGAGAAGTAGGTGGAGCTCAGAATCCGTTCGGGAATAATGATTATTATAGGAAAGCTATATATCAACAAGTTGTTCAACAACCGTCATCATCCAATGCTATTGAAGATGGAAAGAAGAAAGCTTATCTTGTTAATCAAGATGATGAAAGAGTGCCAGAAGGTTTTAGCTGGGACAAATATATTCCGACTGATTCAAAGTTTAGAGCATTCATTGCACAAATAGTTCAAGAACCAGAGTTGATGAAATAGTGGATGGATGTGTTTGCAGATGATGAGAAAAGCCAAGATGAAGAGTCTGTTTCTTCAGAAAATTGTTCAGAAAAGACACAAGCCTTTGATTAGTCATCAACTGATAATAGCGATGATGAGGAAGAAATTAATCAAATTAACATTGGCAAAACTCTCCTGAAAGTTTCAAATTTTATTTTGCAGATAAGTTGGAGAAGCTAAAGGAGAGACGAGCAGCAAAAGAAAAGAAAGAGGTAAAATGCGAGAATGTTGCTCAGGAAGAGAAGTCTGAACAGAGTGATGAAGTTAAAGTTGTTGAAAAGATTGTTGAAGTCACAAAACCTTGTCTAAAATGTTTGGAACCATGCAAACATTGTGAAGAGAAAGATAAAAAGTATAATGAGCTTGACAAGATGAAAGAAAAATTATTGTTTGATGTCACATATGTAAAAGAATCATATGATGTTTTGAACAGAACAGTTAACAGTTTGCAAAAGACAAACTCAGAAAGGGAAGATGCTTTAACAATGATGAATACTATGATGATGTCTAAGCAGAAAAAAAATCAATCACTATGTTGAAGAATGTGCAAAGTTGAAGCAAGAATTGGAGACTGAAAAGATTAAAAATGAAAGAATAAGACGTTTGATGCAAAGTTATTCAAGTTCTGATTATTTGATTAATAGAATTTATCCTACTGTGGCAGGTTTTGAAGCCTTTCAGGACAAGAAGTCGGAAGATAAGGACACTGGTAAGAAACAAAGTGCAAATTATAAAAAAGTGTCCGCCTCCGATCTGGGAAGGTTATTCTCCCAGAAAACCAAATGAGGAATAAGTCAAAAAGGCAGTTAATATAAAGTTAAAGTCTTAAACAACTGACGAGTTACCAGAAAACAATGACGTTACATTCACATCGTCTGACACTGATCATGAGTCTGAGTTAATAAAGAAAGTGGTCGATCAGGTGTTGGATAAAGATGAAGAGTCAGAGTCAAAGTCTGAATCTGAGAGTTCGAGTTCGTCGGTCAACAGTTCAAAATCATCGGTCAAAATGGTTTACAATAAAGAATTCTTGTTATCAAAATCTAATTTGAATGACGAAACCTTCAAAGTTGCATATACTTTGAATGATTCCGACAAATTATATTTTGATGAAGAATTTCCAATAAGAAGTGTTCAAATTGAAAAGATCAAAAAGGTTTTCAAATTAACAGAAATCAATATTTTTGAAATAAAAGATGTAAATCTTACTGAAAAACCTAAAAAGTACACTTCAAGAGTTCAACAAAGAATGAACAAGAAAAAAGGTTATAGTTCTGGTTCTGGTTTTCAAAAGAAACCAAACCATAACAGCAATTTCAAAAAGAAAGGTTTAGGTTTTATTCCACCCGAAAATCATAAAAATGAGAAAATTTCTAAAACAAAAACAGTATTTGTGTCACACCCCGACCACGTAAAACAACAAACCGTGGCGGAAACGTCGGGGAGTGTTGCAACAGAATTATTGTTTCAAACCATGGATACAAAGAGTTTCGTTTTATTGAATATTAAGCATTGTCCTAAAGTTAAACAAGCAAGTCAAACATAGTCTATCATCGTTATTAAATCACTAAGGCCTCGTCCAGTCCTAAGTGAGCATGCATCCTATTCGCAATCAACATTAAGAAACATCACCTAAAACATATGTAAAAACAAAGTCAGCAAAGAAATGCTGGCGAGAACATAGTTTTTGTGTGAGTGACAGAGTCATGGCTCGTTTACATGTTGAAATAACTCGTACAACTTCGTTGTTCGATAGTAGAAAACCTTGTTTTGTAAAATGTTTGTATTGTAAAATGAATAACCAAGTCAAAACAAATTGGTTATAATTTATAAACCTTGATGCCATGAATCTTAACCCAAAACATTTGTTTTCGTAAACCAAATCGTAAATCGTCCTCGTAATAAAACTCGTATTATATCGTTTAGTAAACCTCGTTGTGTAACATCGTTTAACTCGTTCTTGGTATAGATCATCGTTCACTTGTTTAAATCATTCATAATCGTTCAATCGTTCAAAATCGTTCTCGTACAAATCATTCTCGTTTTAATTGTGAAAACTACTTTTGGTCGTCTCGCTAACAACATTCAAACCTTTATGACTCATCCATCGTTCAACTCGTTCTTGCATTAACAAACCTCCAAAGGGTAAGTTAACAATCATCAGATTTAGTCGTTACCCACCTAACCCACACATAACCATGGGTCCGGTCTGATAACGGGATTTGTCAGATCCTATGGTACCATAACCTAATACTGGTCGGCTTGATCAATGCTAATGAATGTCATTCGTTATGTAACTACCACCAACAAGTTCGTTCACATTATCAAAATCGTTATTAGTTTTGTATAAACCATCTCAATCGTTTTGAAACCATCGTTAGAATATTGAAATCGTTTTGATACATATGAATCACCCCAAAACAATCGAAAACAGTAAAAAGAGGGGATCTATGTACTCACCTTTGGGTGCGTTTTTATATGTTAAGACAATCCCTCAATTTATTCATCCTAAATTAAATAAGAATGATTTAATAATCAAAAACCCACAAAATACCGAAGTTTCTCCGATACTTAGAATTTTCACATAACTTTGAGATTTCTCGAAAAGTTATTATTTTTTTATTATTTCGGTGTATTTGTATATATCGTAATACATAATCTTGTCAACACTAACACATAATCATACACATATTGTACAACACATAGCACATTGTAACACATAAAATTTACCCATGAACAACCCATTCTAGTGTATGTCGAAAAACACTTATTTTAGCGATTCGGTAACGTTTTTGGGCGTCGGAAGTCACGTATGACTAACCAAACACCAAGTAAAGTTTATATAAGTTAAAATATTTATTTTTATATCAAAAATATCAGTTTGGTTACTGATCTAAAACAGTTTTATATAAATCCTCCGAAAAGGCGATTTTTAACCGTTTTACCACATAGTTTTGCATCAAACATTACCCGAACCATCCCAAATCGAAACAACTTGAAATTTTAACATAACCCATGTTATTTACTGAATAAAATAATGGTTATACTCATGATAGTGCAGGTCTTACATAAAGCACATAAGTCATGCAAATTTCACATAATTTACCACTTTTTAAGCTATATGTACAACATGCAAAGATATCACGTCGAGGAGGCATTGTCTAACAAGGAAATATGAGAAACGAGTGAGGTCGACAATTAGGAAAAACAAAAGAGATATTGAAAATATCGACGAAACATAAGGAAGGAGATCATTTGTTCGTTACCTCGAACAAACAAACGACACACAGTGACTAATCAAAGTAATGAATCAAAATAATGTATCGCGAAGACATGCTCGCCTATAAGTGAACACTCACCCCAAGAGTTCCCAGGTAAGAGTGACTGGTCCGATTATGTGGATTTGTACGAACACTCTAGCCTTAGACAAAAAACTCAGGGTACAGGCATTCACTCTTCCAGTTTGGACGTGTTCACATTATTTAGACCCAAACTTTGACGAGATTTTGAAAACTCAGAAGGCACTAAGCCAAAAATGAGTCAAACTGGAGGGGTTCAAAACCTTGCAACAGAGGGTTCAAAACCTAGTAATCAATCATCCTAGAACGGATGATTAAATTTTCGAAGCAGATTCGGATTTTGTTTTTAAAAATCTAAACGCAAATCAACTTGCGTTGGGGTCCTAGAAAGTTATAGTCTAGGTCAAAACATTACTAATAACCTAATTCCCTATAACCATTGGCTCTGATACCAACTTCTTCTGTCACACCCCGACCACGTAAAATAACAAACTGTGGCGGAAACGTCAGGGAGTGTTGCAACAGAATTATTGTTTCAAACCATGGATACAAAGAGTTTCGTTTTATTGAATATTAAACATTGTCTTAAAGTTAAACAAGCAAGTCAAACATAGTCTATCATCGTTATTAAATCACTAAGGCCTCGTCCAGTCCTAAGTGAGCATGCATCCTATTCGCAATCAACATTAAGCAACATCACCTGAAACATATGTAAAAAGAAATCCAACAAAGAAATGCTGGCGAGCACATAGTTTTTGTGTGAGTGTCAGATTCATGGCTCGTTTACATGTTGAAATAACTCGTACAACTTCGTTGTTCGATAGTAGAAAACCTTGTTTTGTAAAATGTTTGTATTGTAAAATGAATAACCAAGTCAAAACAGATTGGTTATAATTTATAAACCTTGATGCCATGAATCTTAACCCAAAACATTTGTTTTCGTAAACCAAATCGTAAATCGTCCTCGTAATAAAACTCGTATTATATCGTTTAGTAAACCTCGTTGTGTAACATCGTTTAACTCGTTCTTGTTATAGATCATCGTTCACTTGTTTAAATCGTTCATAATCGTTCAATCGTTCAAAATCGTTCTCGTACAAATCGTTCTCGTTTTAATTGTGAAAACTACTTTTGGTTGTCTCGCTAATAACATTCAAGCCTTTGTGACTCGTCCATCGTTCAACTCGTTCTTGCATTAACAAACCTCCAAAGGGTAAGTTAAAAATCACCAGATTCAGTCGTTACCCACCTAACCCACACATAACCATGGGTCCGGTCTGATAACGGGATTTGTCAGATCCTATGGTACCATAACCTAATACTGGTCGTCTTGATCAATGCTAATGAATGTCACTCGTTATGTAACTACCACCAACAAGTTCGTTTACATTATTGAAATCGTTATTAGTTTTGTATAAAACATCTCAATCGTTTTGAAACCATCGTTAGAATATTGAAATCGTTTTGATACATATGAATCATCCCAAAACAATCGAAAACAGTAAAAAGAGGGGATCTATGTACTCACCTTTGGGTGCGTTTTTATATGTTAACACAATCCCTCAATTTATTCATCCTAAATTAAATAAGAATGATTTAATAATCCAAAACCCACAAAATACCGAAGTTTCTCCGATACTTAGAATTTTCACATAACTTTGAGATTTCTCGAAAAGTTATTATTTTTGATTATTTCGGTGAATTTGTATATATCGTAATACATAATCTTGTCAACACTAGCACATAATCATACACATATTGTACAACACATAGCAAATTGTAACACATAAAATTTACCCATGAACAACCCATTCTAGTGTATGTCGAAAAACACTTATTTTAGCGATTCGGTAACGTTTTTGGGCGTCGGAAGTCACGTATGACTAACCAAACACCAAGTAAACTTTATATAAGTTAAAATACTTATTTTGATATCAAAAATATCAGTTTGGTTTCTGATCTAAAACAGTTTTATATAAATCCTCCGAAAAGGCGATTTTTAACCGTTTTACCGCATAGTTTTGCATCAAACATTACCCGAACCATCCCAAATTGAAACGACTTGAAATTTTAACATAACCCATGTTATTTACTAAATAAAATAATGGTTATACTCATGATAGTGCAGGTCTTACATAAAGCACATAAGTCATGCAAATTTCACATAATTTACCACTTTTTAAGCTATATGTACAACATGCAAAGCTATCAAACCTATGTCAAAGTTTCATGCCATTATAATATACCAAATAATGTTATTTTTAGTGTTTATAACCTGTTCGAAAATAGTTTTGTCATACAACCATTTTTTTTATCACTTCTTGAGCTTTAATTCAACAGGTATCCTTATGTACAAGTGCCTAAAGCATACCATCATAACATCATCATTTTATGTTAATCTAAATGCATCAAATATGTGATATATTCAGGTTTATTTGCTGATGTACTTGGTCATTTAACATAACATACACAAATCATTAAACACTTGCATTTTAACTATCATTCAAGAACATGTAACAACTTAAACAAGTACTTATAAAGAATTCAAACTTCAAAACTCATACACATATGTATATATGTACGGTATATATACATACATATCACCACCATTTTTATTTGTATCATGACCCATTTCATTTTAGATTTCAAGTTTGTGAAAATCCCAAGATTCAAGAGAAACTTCAAATCATCAAGAACAACCAAGAATCAAAAGTATGATTTAAACCTAATGTTATACCTTCAAGATTCAAGTAGGTTGTGGGATGAGATTTTGATGATAGGAAGCTTGAAATCACTTGAATACACCTTGGAAACACCTTTGTATCTTCACACCACTTGAAACATGTTTGAAAGGGAGTTTGAATGTGATGAACAAAACTTGAAGATATGAATATGGTGAGAAAGAGAGAGGGGATGGTTATGGAGGAGAGAGATGAAAGGGTTGAGTGACTTGTAGGATATGTAAGATCTTAGAAAGATTTAAAGGGATTATAGAAGATATGGGACTTGGCATGCATGAACACTTGGCACCTAAAGATCATATATGATATTTGCAAATCTAAGAAAATATTTTGATGGGGCCACCAAATATATGACGTAAGTTTGTATATGGGGGGGGGGGGGTAAATGTAATTTTGTTGGTAAATAAGATAAAAGTAGGTATTTAACTGGATACCGGGTATTTTATCTAGCGTTTAAATCCCGATTTATGGCGTTCTAAATTATTTTTATTATTCTATAAAAATAAACTCACCAAAATATTACTAAAATAAATTTCGGTTGCCAAGACTGGCTGCGTTGTCTGCGTTTTGCAGTAGAAGCACTGTGTTGCGCAGAAACACGCGGTACGCGCTTAAACTTGAAAAATAACGTTTTTAGGCGTTTTAATTTATTTTTCAACACGGACCTGATTAAAAATAAATTTTTAATCATAACAGAATATTTTTGGGATTTAAATATTATCCGGGCGGTCACCAACGTTCGTTTCGCAGTTTTGTCGTAAATAGTTCTTTAGTTCAAATAAACATGTTTTTGCCATACCGAATCCTTCGAAACTTATTTCTAAGTTATGTAAAGGATATTTAGGGTATGTTTGGCTTACCTCACAGTTCCGGAGTGTACGTCGCATTTAAACTTATTGCGTTTAGGCACCCGTTTGCGTATGACCTTCCAGAAAGCGATTTAAAGCTTGAAATCGGAATCAAATCAAATTGTAAAATCATCAAACACAATTATGCACATAATAACACACAAACACATATAATAACACCAAAGGAGATCGTTTTATTGATAACCAACATTGTTTTAAATAATACATCGATTACAGAACACAGTTGTCACAATTTGTTTCAAGGGCAAGTTATGAGGAAGAAGAAAAGAGCTCATTCTGGAAGCAATCGAACAAAGCGTTCTTTGTAGAAAAACAGAAACATGAGAAGAATGGAGTTCATCAGAAAAAGGAGACAAGAATCTGTTATAGATGTCAAGAAGTTGGTCACATCGCCTGGAACTGTCCAATGGCAACCAACATAAAACAGGAAGTTGTTTCTAAACTCAAAGAAAAGATTGTTGATAAAACTGAACCACCAACTGAAAAATTCAAAGTGTTTAAAAATTCAACATATGAGGTTGGTGAATGTTCAAAAAGGTTTTACAAAAGAAGGGTAAATCTTCACAACCAAACGTGGGTTGTTAAGAAATCAGATGTGAAATTTGGCGATGAATCTGACTCGTCAAAGTCAGAGGAGCCACAAGTTGAGATAAAAGGAGAAAATTCAGTTCCGCCATTGGATGATGTCAACTTTCCACCATTGCGGGCTGAAAATTTAAAATCAAAAGTTGGTAAAGTGGAAATTTCGAATCAATTCTATTCTGAAAAGAAAGAATTTGATGTCGAAAAGGCGTTCAATGGGAAAGTTAAAAATATTTTTGGAAAGATGGTTGAGGGAAAGGTAAAAGGGGTAAAAGAATTTTATGAAACAAAAAGAAATGTTCAAACCCCAAGTGAAACTGAAAAGGTCACACCCAAAGCTGGTCAGGCTTGGGTGTCTATATTCCATAAGTAAAATCCTGACTTGCCGGAGCTCCCAAGTTGGTAATCGTGGAGCAGGAATAGGCATCATTCTTGAGAAATTCACTTCAGTGATATTTCAACCTACAAGTGGTGGTATTATTCTTGAAAATTGTCATATGTTGATTTACAAGTGGTATGGTTGATGAGAACCTGCAAGTGGTTAATCAAGGTCATTAAGTTGAACTTAATGTAACTCTCATAAAAGTGGTTGAAAAACAAAATGATGAATCAAACCCCGATCTTACAAGTAGTTTCAACAAAACTAATTTTCCGGAAAAACCATTTTGATTAAAACAAACTTAAGTGTTTTGAAATCTTAATGGGAAAATAGTTTGTTGTCAGGGGGAGTTCTGATTTATTAAGCCAAGTGGATGACGATTTGAAGCAATTCACATCGGGTTGTCAAATTTTCTTTAAATGGTTTTCAATTTTAGGGGGAGTAAGATTTTTCAGAAAATCCAAAAACATTAAAAATTTGAAAAAGCCAAAAACATGAGAAAATGAAAAAGAGTTTTGTTGAGAAAAAGAGGAAATGATAGTACATCAGTGGACTATCACAGCATGCTAAGGAATTGAAAAGTCAAATGTGATAAACGGTCTCATTGATGATATACCAGTAGGTTTTTACACGTTTAGTAGATTGTGTTCGAGATATAAACCTAAAAATCAAGATTTACTTATTTCGTGGGGAACATCTCTCGGATATATAGGTAAACCCTGAAATCTTGTTTGAAGGGCTTTCTATTTCTGACATACTAGGTCTTTGTGCGTGATGATATCTGGGGTATTATACCTGAACTTTTGATTTTGCGGGAGCAATAGCCTAGTCCTCGTATAATACTTTGCACAACTTTAATCATAAAGCCCACCATCAGCATAAAAAATGATGAAACATTGAAAAATGCTAATCATGTGCTGTTGAAAAGAAGATCCCCAAGGGGGATACACCTTAAAGGCGAACCATCATCTCTTTAATTTTGCGAAAGCAATAGCCTGAGCTCTCATGGTCTCGCATTTACCCACTTACAGATATCATTAGTGTACATTCACCTGTAAGACTGAATATAGGAGTCTGGATACGGGAGTATATTCTGTGGTGATACACGCGAATAAGTTTAAGTTCATTAAAACACTAATCTCGTATCTTGAAACAGTTGAACTTTGTGTGAAAATTTAAGTGGATCAGTATACTGATAATCTAAGTGAATTGTTTAGAACTTAAAGTGTTTAAAGCTCAATGGTGCTAGTGATTTGTCTCAAAAACTGATATGATCCTGTTACACAAACTCACAAAAATATTGTCTGTAAATATTTCTTTACTGCTTTTCATTAAAAACAAAATCCTAAAAGATTTTAAGTGTGTTTTAGCATAAATTTTGAAAATTCAAAAAGATTTTATTTCATCTTATTTTCAACGACTGATGTTGACAAGATGATTTTCAAAATTCTGAGTGCTAAACATGATGAACAACTGGGTTGGGAGGTTTTGTTTGAAATGTGAAATGATTTTGAAATGATTAAATGGTTCATTAACTTGAAACCAAATTTGAATGTTTCGAATTCAAGTGGTAAAGCAGAAATTAAAATTGTTATAAATCAAAATCTTATGTTCTGGGTAGAGGATGTGCAGGTAATTCAGGTTACGATTCCTGTGGACTTTCCGCATAACCAGATACAGATTTTGGATCAACATCCAAGGGGGAGAAGCTGCTAATGCTGAAGAGAGAAAGAGATATAAGAAGATAGAAGATTGAGGATGCTTTCAGTGTCAGATACTTTGGAAAGAGCGCGAAGACTGATCAAGATCGAAGACTTATCATACTGAAGACTCGACACCGAAGACTTCGTCAACATCCAAGGGGGAGTCTGTTGGTGCATATGTCTGTCGACTTCATCTTGTGTATCGAGTCTTGTAATAGGTTAGATAGATCGGGGCATGTTATACGAGAAAAATGAGAAATATGTAGGTTGTGGCCATTTCGCACGAAATGGAACATGTCCATTTCGTACGAAATGCAAATGGCCAGGTCGTGTGAGTCCATTCCACACGATATGGTCTGCCTATAAATATGTGCCTTGTTCATTTCATTTGTAACGTTTTGATTCCAGTACCGAGGTGCTGCCGAAGTGTCTCCAGCCTGTAAAACATTGTGAAATCAATATACGAGACAGTTAAAGTGATTCTGTGTGCAAATCAAGCTGTTTCAACATCGATACGTTTGTTTCTGTCTCTCGTATTGATCAAAAACTCTTCTGAATGACTCATTTGGTCGTTACAACGATCCTATGTTTGACTTCAATCTTGACTTTGACTTTGACTTTTGAAACATGGGGTGTTACACCGTGCCCGCCTGGCACGGCCTGTGGTCATTTCTCTCTCTCTTACTCATTAACTGCTTGTCAGATCTTGTACTAACACGGCCCCGTGTGTCAATGGCATGGCATGTGGCCAAAGTACTTGTTGTACTATCATAGATACTGAAAATCTTTGAGTTGACCATGCCCCTTGTTGGCTTAGCATGGCCCCGTGTTGGCTACTAGTTTTGTCCTTTGTTGTTGTCTTATCTTCTGCATAGCATCCACCTTCGGACACGGCCGGTGTCAGGTGGACACAGCCCCGTGTCAAGTCTTTTGTACTTGCTATTTTGTGGTTTGAATGTGAATTGGGTCTTGGCAAGTTGCGTTAATTCCTTCTTATTTGTATTTATGTTGGTTTTTGTTGTGTTTTTGCTCCCTTTTCACATTTAAGCTCTTTTGACCCTGTAATTAAAAAGGAACAGAAGACCAAGCTTTTTCCAAAATTAGTACTGAAAAAGGGTTGATTTTACTTTGTATTTCATATAAGTTATATGTTGTATTTTAAGCACATCAAATACCTCCACACTTGAATCTTTGCTTGTCCTCAAGCAAAACTCTATTAGATGGCTTACACACCCAAAAGGAATAGGTAGAAGAGAAGGTTTTTGTCTCATCTTTAGAGTGGTGGGAATCCAAGTTCTAAATTTATTTTGTTTTTATTTTATTTACAATCTTATTCTTCATGATTTATTTAAAACACAATTTAAGAAAAATTATTTACTTTGGGCATAACATGCCTTTATAAAATTCTTTTTAGTTATATACAAATTTACACACCTCACAAGTGGTCACTCAACACTCGGCCGATGATGTATTAAGTGAAACGCTCGTGCCCATTTTGGAACTTACTCCTACCATAGGCTTGACAATCGATCAAACCTACTCCTTGTGATGTTAAATCGTTATAAATATCAAGAGGGCTTTTGAAGGGTAAGTGGTGGTTCGGGTTTGGTATGTTTTATTGAAAAGAGTAAAAAGCGTAAAATATCGGGTTTTCTATTTCTTTGTGGCTTAGTAAAAAATACTTTGGCATTTGTTCTGATTTTCTCATTTTTTTAGTTGCCAAAGTTGAAACTGAGCCGTAATCGCAATTTCATAACCGATAGGTTTACAAAAATGAAAGATGAAAAATGAAAAGGTTTGTTTTTATGGGTTTGGAAACGAAAAGGTTTTAAAGGTTCAAAGGGTTTAACTAGGGGAATGTTTTTGGATAAAGCAAAGAAAAATAAAGGTTTTGTTTTGAAAAATGGTTTGATCCTAATGCCTCTATCATTTACTTGGATTTTTGTCGGTAAGGACTTGGAACGCATCGCATTGTCAAGTTCTAGATTCATGAGAAACAAACAGGCTATTCACACAAGAAACGAAAATTGAGCAATTAGTATAGATGTAAATTTGTATGCTCGGTAATGGCTCAAAACTCACTTTTGTGGGAAAAAAGGTTGTAGTGTAAAAATGTATATATAATCAAATTTTACAAAGATTTGTCATGCCCGTTTTCGTTTTCTAAATTGGTTCTTTTTATTATGACGCCATCAGTTGTAAATTCGTAAAAACATAATTTTTAGAACTTATTTTACCCAACTAAACTAAGATAAGTAAAAGAAAATAAAACAAAAAAAATTTGAAAAAGTTTGGAGTGATTAGCGGTTCCAAGGTGAGTTTGTGTAAGGCTTGATTTAGGACAAACGATTCAAGGTTTTTATTATCCTCCACGCACACTTAAATTACACATTTCCCTCAATGTGTGCCAAATAGGATTTATTTTGGAAACATGTGTAAAAAGCGTGAAAATAGCAAAAAAAAATTTGTTACTAGCACTTGCAGCACGTGGGCGTGCTATGGGGACACGACCCCGTGTCCAAAGTGCCAGTAACAAATTGAAATTAGAAGACTTACAGTGGGGTTGCCACGGGGGCGTGCTGGGTGAACACAACAGTAAGTTGGGCATGGGGGCGTGCAAGGTGAGCACCGCCCCGTGCTGCAGCCACTGTTTTGCAGTTTATGAGTTGGGAGGCCTCTGATTTATGTGCATGGGTTCCATTTATCATCATCCATCATCCTCTGTTGAACGTGCCTTACTCCTACAAAGCTAAATACTCAAAAGAAAATATTAAACTAAATATTAAACTAAATTAAACTAAAACTAAACTAAAACTAAACTAAAACTAAACTAAGATCAATCTACTTAGCTAATGGATAGTCCGTGGAATGCCTCCATGGTGCGCCACGTTTATAAGGGTCCTTTGCTAGACCCAAAGCTGGTCAAATGTTACCCGTGCAAGATGACTCACACCCCGAGTTGTATCATTGCAATGCATCGTCTATCAGACAAATCAGAAAATTTCTGACAGAGTTCAGTACATAGACAGACATGGTATTGAGACACAGAATGAGCCAGAAACCAAGAGTTACACTAGTATAGTGTGTAGGAAAGTAAGGATCACAAAACTGCCTTCCTAGTGATAGTTTAAGTGGCGGAAAGTACCTAAAACTCAAATAAACTGCAGAATTCTGCAGAAGTCAGCAACATTCAGCACTTAAACAACTTGATTTCCTGCAGAAATATGGTTAAATGGTCCAGAATGCTTTCCTAAGTGTTGGGGATTAACACTGTCACAAAAGGTAACATAAAGCACACTAAAATGCGTAGTTTAGCACCTTAACGAACCGGTAACCAACCGAACAAACGGACACTGCCCGAGACACCAAATTTTCACTAGAAGCATTGTTTCAGCATTTCCGAGCTAGTAATGATCCCCGAACATCATAACACACTATATAACATCAGAACAACTAAAACCGTAACCAAGTCACTTAGATTCCAACTAAATTAACTAACTAATGCTTGAAACTTAACCAAGACCCCCCCCCCCCCTTGTTCATGGTTCCAACATAGGGGACCCACTTGTGATTTTCTTCTCATATTTTATTTGATCTTGTTGGAGCTTTTGAAACATATTACACAATAGTTAACTCTATGTTGGAAGATTTGTTTAAATGAACCATAAGACCAACACAACTTCATTTCACCAACACCTTCACACTCAAACTCCCTCCTCTCTTTCCACCATCCTACTTCCACCATTTTCATTCCACTAGCAAGCAATCTAAGGTTAAATTAAGGTGTAAGAAGCATATCTAAGAGGGTGTGGAGCTTGGGAAGTTGAAGGAGCTCATCAAGGAGCTTTTATCTGTGACAACTGTCACTATTCCGTACATTCCGTACAACAATTAGACAGTAATATGTGCTTTAATGACAGTGCATGATCTAGTTTATAAGATGAATGAATTTCTAATTACTGTTTTATACATACAATGGCATTTCATGTTGCAAGACTTTCATCATTACTACATGCAACACGATATAGTTCTATTAATGCACAGAACAGAATTGGCACCATTATCAGACAAACTAAAAGCACTGACGGGAGTTAAGACACAGAATGAGCCCTAGAACCAAGTGATACACTAGGATAGTGGGTAGGAAAGTAGGGATTACAAAACTGCCTTCCTAGTGATGACATAGGTGCCGGAAAGTGCCAGAAACACACTAAAACTGCAAAATTTTGCAGAAAATAAATAAATTCAGCAATTTTCAGCAAATTGACATCTCATTATAATGCAGAGAAGTGGTTTAATGGTCCAGAATACTTTCCTAAGTGTCGGGAACCGAAACTGTCATAAAAGACTACATAAAGCACACTAAACTGCGCAATTTAGCACTTTAATGAATAGTAACGAATCGAACAACCACACTATCCGAAACATCAAATTTTTACTAGAAGCACTGTTTTTATGTTACGAAGCTAGTTATGGTCCCCGAACATCACATTACCTCTTATAAACACTAAACACCTAAATCCCTAAATTTAATACTTGGAATCTAACTAGAATGAAGTAACTAATGCTTGAAATATTACACTTTACCCCCCCCCCCCCCATCCAAGGCCGATTAGACAAGGGCCCCACACATTGATTTTAGTTGATTTTATTTGATTTCTTTTGATTTCTTTCTTATATTTTATAAGATATTGTTGTAGAATATTCCCACAAAATATGCCATATGCTTACTAGAATTTTATAAAAACTACCAAATTAATACACTTGTCATTCATCCCCTTCCACCCACCAAACTCCTTCTTCTTCCTCTACCATTCACGGCCACAACAACCCTTCCATACATATTCATTTTCAAACCATTCCTTCATAATCTAAGCATATTCTAAGGTGTATGGAGCCTATCTAAGAAGGTTGCAAGCAACAGAATTGGAAGGACCTCTCTCTAGTGCTTTTATCCACCTCATTTATTCTCTTGATCATCCCTAGCCTTGTGCTAGTAGTAAGACTCTTGTGATCTCATTTTACTTCATGTTATGTTGGTTAAAAGATGATATAAGATGTTAAACATAAAGATCATGAAGAAACATAAGCATAAACTTGAACATAAAGCTCAAAAACATGAAGATCAAGTTGTTTTAAGTGTATGTAGTGTACTTTGATGTTGATTTCTTGTGTTTATGATGTTGATCATCATAAGAACCTTGCTAGATGATGATTAAACACATGATCTAGCAAGTACAAGGATAGATTTTTAGGAATTTTTAATGATCAACATTTATGTAAATCATGAACTTAAAAATAAATTTGTTTTAATGTATGATGATTATTCCTACAAGTTATAAGTCTTGAAAATAAAAGATTTCAAGAATAAGATTTTCGAGAAACTAAAGTTTATTATAAGATCTAACATGATCATGATGTTTAAAGAACGTAAACATGTTTTAAGTGTTAAATAAAAGTTAGAAACATATGGTTAACAAGAAAAATACAAGAAGAAATATTTTTAGAAAATCTTTATACAAGTTGTGAAAATCTAAATTCTTCAAGAATGATATTTTTAAATAAATAACCACACTTTAAAGGGAAACTAAGCTTACTAAAAACACTAGTAAGTTACTACAAATTTTTACAAGGTTTCAAGTTCATGACATAGTATACACTTCATATTTTTTTTTGGCACTTGGTAAGTGTTATTTGATTTGTTGATGATTGATGATGACTTTAAAAGAAAATGATATGCTTTGAAACCATGGAAACCTCCATTTTTAAGGGGAAACTATGGCAAAATTTTTGTAGAAATTAAACACTTAGAAAAATATTTTTAAAAACAAGTGTTTATAAGTAAATTTTGAGAATGGTTTTCATATAAAAGTTGCCATAATTTTATTACAAAATTTACAAATACTGGAGGTTGGTTTTTGATAAATCAAAGTGAGTAAGTATATATTTAGGAAAATATATATATTTAGATGTCATAATTTGTGTGATTACTTGTATATTATGTGTATTAGTTATATTATTTTAGAACTTCAAATAATATAACTCATCAAAATACCAAGGATTACAATCCAAAATATTACCAAAAACTTAAGGAATAAACATACAAGTTACACACAAAATATTGGCGAAACCGAACAAGAAATGTAACTTACAAAATATTCCGGAACTTAATTGACAAGTGTATTTTGGTAAATAATATTTTGGACACAAGGAAACGAAAATATGATTTTTACAATTACTACAAAGTTATATCATATTTTGACAAGAATGAAATATATGATTTTTGGTGAATAAATATATATATATATATATATATATGTTTCCTTGGAATTATTAGAAGATATATTATTTTTAGGAAATATATATATTTTCTTGAGTAAACTTGAAATACACCATTTTTAGGATAAAAATAAGTTTATATATATATATTTTCTAAAGTTAGACTTGAAAATATATTATTTTGGAAACTATATGAAAATACAAATATTTTTACCAAAGGAAAACTATAGATAAAATCTCTTAAAAATATATATTTTGGAAATTTATATTGAATCTTTATTAAAGATAATATTCCGGAAAAATTAATATAAAATTAAGTATAAAGAATACTTAATGAATACAATAAAATGCGTATTCTCACACGTATAAATACACACCGGAATACGACCCCAATACATTGCAAAAATATACAAGTATAAGAATGAAAATGCAAATACAAGTACACCCATCCTTGGGAAGGATTTATAAGCATGAATACTTGGGAAGTATCAAGTCAATATATATTGTTCTAAGAATTATTCCAAAATTTGATAAATATAGTTTAAGTTAAAATATTTATTATTTTAACAAATAATTACATGACTTGGAATAATACTGAAGGCGCAATAAAACGTAACTCAAAAACACTGACTAATACAAAGTCAAGGCACGACCCGCTCGCCTAATAGACAGTAGTACATTGTAGGTTGTCGGATTGAAGAACGCAAAATAGTGAGTTCATGTCCCCCTTTTCTCTTAACTGTTTTTGGTTTTATAACTCTCGGGGGTGGAATACATGTTACGAATGTTTAAACGGTATGAATTGACTATGAAATGAACTATTAGATAATGTGAGCATAGATTAAATTTGAAATGCCATTAATTCTTAATTAGGGATGAAGGTTAGATCTAACGGGTACGACCGAACCCCACTCATGGTACTTGTGACCACTTGAGTGCTTCGGTGTCCCAGTCGAGGTGAATCGACATTAGTCGAGGTGAATCGACATTAGTCGAGGTGAATCGACATAGTCGAGGTGAATTGACATAGTCGAAAGGGAATTCGACATAGTCGAGGGAATCGACGAGGGTATAAGTCTACTCATTTTGAGTGCTCCCTTGTAAAACATTAATTTGATATGTTCATAAATGCTTTTCATACCTGTTTTCAAAGGAGTCTCTCCGTGGATTACAAGTTTGTCAGTACTCACACAAAACGCATGAACTCGCTCAATTTTTGTTGATGTTTTCCAAAATTACATGTATTTCAGGTAACAAGTTGGATCTTGGGCGCAGGTGTTGTCTCTAGAAGTAGATTCCAAGTCTAGATATCATCCACTTTTGTTGATCTGTAACTTAGTCGAAGGTTGTGCTGTTGAAACTTAAACAAATGGTGTTTGTAATACTTTAAACTTAATGAATGGATGAACATCGTTTTGATCATATAGTGGTTTATTATGGTTGAATGCAATGATATTAAACCAGTCACACAACATACGCTTTCGCAAAAGTCAGGGTGTGACAGTTTGGTATCAGAGCTTCGATTGTAGTGAACTAGGATTCCTTCTCGAGTCTAGACTACAATCACTAGGATTCTCTCACGAAAAACATTTTACAAAAAGGTTTTCATTGCATTCACGTAAGCGTCAAGATCCACGAGTCAAACATTTTTCAAAGAAAAGACAAGGTAAGGACATTAGTAGGGAGGAGAATACCCCAAACTAAGGTGCCAATTAAGGCATAGTCTATGTGGGATAGACTTGCCAAAGACAAAATGACCCCCCCCCCCCTAAAGGATAAACGAGAGTTATATGTGATATGATGCATTTATTTTCCTGTTTATGCTAAGTAACATACTTGTTTATTGATATATACATACGAATAAGTGTACGGAATAATTATTGACGTGAATAAGATACCTTCGACTCCGAATCCTATTATTGTTCTTAACTCGCACGATGAAGCTATCGGCCTCGCATTCATTGCAAAGCTCATGGCTGGAGTGATTACCAAACGAGATTCTAAGCTTGTTTTCGTAGGAGATGGCTGCTCTTCCCTCTTGATTGTGAAGGTGCCTGACTACGGTAGTGACGGCGAGGCAGAGGCGGCAACCTTGGACAACAACCTTATCAGCACAAGGAATTCTCCTTATCCCTATTTCGTTTAATCATCGTGCCTATTCGCGCGTAACGATAACGAATGTTAAGCGCGTAACGATAACGAATGTTAGCGCGTGGACCACCGCAATGGTCCTTTCCATGTCAGAGGTATAAGGACAGTAGTGTCCCCTCCTTGGTTGATCATCTGCTTGGACGAGGGAAAATTGGGGTAACTGTGCAAGACAATTTATTATTACGGGGGCCCACGTAATAACAACTTGTAGTGCATGGAAATCCTGGTGGACTCTTTGGGTCAGGCTAATAATCACCATCCCTCCAAAAATAATCTATAGGTGTTCACACCTTCATCTGGTAGAACAACACCTAGACCATTGCTTTAGCACTTTACAAAGTAGGAAACCTGTCTTTGCCTACTTCGTGTCTAACACTACTACCCGTCTACGATCCGATGGGAATCAGTTTCTAAGCAAGTGAACATGGCTAACACACGGGAAAGATTCGGTGACGTTACACTCTCTCTCACCTCTATATGCACAAACCCCACCCATTGGAAAGCATATCCGTCGTTGTGAATCTAAAGACCTAAGAAAACCAATGCAGAAGGAAATTAACTACTACTTCATATTATGAAACTTGTATGACCGAGATGATGTAGCCTCGAGTTCATTTTACTTTTCCCATTACAAACAATAAGTCAAGTTGCCAAGCCTATATGAGAGCCCAGTGGTTGCTTCCTTACATCTACATTGTTATACATATGCATGTGATATTGGGCGATTACATGTTTGCTGGTGGTAATATGTACCTCATAGGCAATTATGGAATGTTGTCTAACCTACTCTCTACCTTTTTGACAGACGGAAATGCCGCCCAGACGTAACACGGACACCATTACGTTAACGGAGGCCAAACTCAATGAGCACATTTCCCAAGCTATAGCGCAGCATGAAGCCCTTCGCTCTGAATGCAGCGGTGGTACTTCTGGAAGTAACCCTCCAACTGGCTGCACTTATAAACGGTTCCTGAACTGCAAGCCATTGAACTTTGACGGCACAGGAGGTGCCGTTGCATTTGTTCGTTGGGCAGAAAAGACTGACTCCGTTCTGAGGATGAGTAACTGTTCGCCCCAGCGGTGTGTTACCTTTATCTCAGGGTTGTTTTTGGATGGCGCACTCTCTTGGTGGAACCTTCAAGTTCAGATCCTTGGTGAAGATGCTGCTTATGCACTGAGCTGGGACGAGCTCAAGGAAATGATGGAGAAGAAATACTGTTCTAGGGCCAAAATCCAGAAGCTTGAGACTGAGTTCTGGAATTTGAAAATGGACGGGCCGAAGATTTTTGAGTACGTCCAACGATTTCACGACTTGTCTAGGGTCGTTCCCTACTTAGTCAAGCCGGAATTCAAAAGGATTGAGCGATTCATTTGGGGACTTGCACCTCAAAGTAGGAGGCTGGTAACTACCTCAAAGCCTCCAACCATCGCAGAGGCTATCGATTTAAGTGTCACACTTACTGAAGAAGCTCTTCATATGGGAAAATGTTTGGAATCTGAGGATAACAAGAAAGAGACTCATATGGAGTCATCGGGTAACAAGAAAAGAAAGTCTTTGAACCTAAAGATAGGCACCCAAGTTAGCTATGGAAGCTCTAAAGCAAACAAAAGGAGGGAAGTGAACCCGCCTCGTGGCAGGAAGGCTTATGGAGCCACTAATAAGGCCGGTGGTAAGAATAAGCCGAGATGCGAGGAATGCAATTTTTACCATGAAGGTCAATGTCTGAGGCCTAAGTGTGGAAAGTGTGGAAAAGAAGGGCACAGCGAGGATGCCTGTTGGGCGAAGGATCCAGACGGAAGAGATAATGGTAGAGTACCAGGTTGCTACAGATGTGGTGAAGCAGGGAACTTCAGGAAAGATTTCCCTAGGAAGAACCAAGCGAGGGAGGGTCTTCACGATCGGAGCTCGTGAAGTATGCCAGGATCCAGATGCAGTTACGGGTACGTTCCCTATTAACCAACCTTATGCATCTATTTTTGATTAATACTGACACCAACTTTAACCTTGTTTGCTTAGAACTTAAGAAACTGCTTGGCCTAGTTTCAAGTAGAATAGACGTCCCGTATTCTTTATAATTGGCATATAGTAGGTTAGTTTAAGCAGACGAGGCGATTAAGGATTATATTTTGGGAACTCAGCAGGCCGGAACCTTCTATTACCATTGACTTGGGAAGTCATGATATGGTAGTCAGCATGGATTGGATATCCAAGTATAGAGCTGAAGTCGTTCGCATCCCTCTTGCGAATGATGAAACACTTATAGTACACAACCTTCTTGCAATAGGTGCAAGGGTACTAGGCCCCATACGACCGTGGGTCTGCGACATCTCACAATGGTCGAAGAGACACAAAAGCGCTTCCGAGTAGTCTGCATAGCCTTCCTAGCTCATGTCGCCGATAAGGAGACCAAGGAGCTGGAGCTAGAAGACAACCCTGTGGTGGAGGAATTTCCAGAAGCCTTTCCTGAAGACTTGCCAGGAATACCTCCCCAGCAACAAGAGGAGTTTAGGATAAACCTAGTGCCAGGAATGACATCGGTGACAAATGATGCCTTACTAACTAGCTTCGTCCGAGATATGGGAGCCTCCGATGCAACTGCAAGAGCTACTAGATAGAGGGAAATAAGGACATGACACCCTTAGTTAAGGACACGAGAAGAAAGTTGACAGATTCCATTTTGCATCAACTTTAGAGAATTGGATATCAAGGACCGGTATCCATTACTAAGGATTGATGACATGCTCAACCAATTGAAAGGTTCTAGTTACTACTGGAAGATTAACTTGAGGTCAGGATGTCCTCAACTGCAAATGTAGGAAGAAAATACCCCTAAAACGACCT
Source organism: Helianthus tuberosus (assembly GCA_030545235.1). NCBI lineage: Eukaryota > Viridiplantae > Streptophyta > Magnoliopsida > Asterales > Asteraceae > Helianthus > Helianthus tuberosus. The sequence continues at coordinate 18,645,026 of CM060420.1, read as the reverse complement.
TTAGGACTCGCTTCGAGCATTACGAGTTCCATGTCGTGCCATTTGGCTTAACACATGCATCGACAGTATTCATGGACCTCATGAATCGAATGTGTAAGCCATACCTGGATAGATTATGATTGACTAAATTATTACATGCTCAATGACCAAGGAAGGTCATGAGCAACATCTGCAATTTATCTCGGGACTCTTGGAGAAAGAACAGTCATATGCTAAGATGCCGAAGTGCGAACTTTGGATTCGCAAGGCAAGATTCTTAGGATACGTGGGAGATAAGAATGAGATTTATGTCGACCCTGCAATCAAGAACTAAGGAGTCCCACAAGATGCAACTAAGAAATTTTTGGGGATTGTAGGCTGTATCAGACGACCCCTAGAGAACCTGTCAAGGACTGCTCAACCGCTAACAACCCTAACCTAGTCAACACCTATCATGACGTCACCTAAAATGAACCAATAGAGTTGCGGTACGTGTGACGCCTCTCGACGAAGTCTCGATTGCACGTTGATGCAACGAGACCACGTCATCGCAAACGCGTCACGTTGATTAAAGGAATCATGAGAAGAGACCCTGAACTAGGTACAACAATTGCGCGCTGAAGTTTTGACACTAGTACTTGTATGGGAAAACGTTGCACGATCTTTACTGATCACAAGGATTGCAGCACACCGTCGATCAAAAGGACTTAAACATGAGATAACGAGATAGAGTGGGCTACTGAATGAATGTGACTGTGAGATTAAGCATCCCCTGAACAAGGCAAGCTTTGTAGCAGATGCCTTGATCCGCAAGGAGCGCGCAAAGCCTCTAAGGGTGCAAGCCTTAGAAATGACCATACAGACAAATCTCCTCAATCGGATTTGTGAAATGAGCATGAGATGCTCAAACCAGAGAACTTTCAAGCTGGAACATTATATGGAATGTAAGTGCAGTATTGCCTAAGGAAGACCGAACCATACACTTCCTGGAACGACTTTAGGTTCCGTTTCACGACAATTTTTGAACGTTTACTTTGGGGCAAGACTCATAGGTCCAGGTACTCGGTCCATCCTGGATCCGGCAAGAGGTGCCAAGACTTGAAGGATTAGTATGAGTGGCCTAAGATGGAAGCTGATATAGCTACTTATGTGGGTAAAAGTCTTACTTATGCCAAAGTTAAAACAGAATACCAGGAACCATCAGAGCTATGGCAACGGCCTGAGGTCCTCATGTGGAAGAGGGAACGAATCTTAATGGATTTCATTACAAGCTACCAGGAACCCAAAGAGGTCACGAGATGATTTGGGTGAGTATTGATCGACACACCAAGACCGCACACCTCCTACCAAACAGCGAGGAAGACAGCACAAGGGAATTAGCAGAGATTTAGCCTAGAAAGGGTGTGGCACGTCATGGAGTGCCTAATTCTATCATACCCGACCGAGATGGTCATTCTGTGCCAAGGATATGGCAGACATTTCAAAAGGTGTTTAGGTCACGATTGGACCTTAGTGCTACATCTCACCTTAGACAGACGGCCAGGGCAAACAGACGATACAGACTATATGAACATGTTACGTGCTTGTGTGACGAACCTTGATGAAAAGTTGGAATACACACTTGCCCTTAGTGGAGTTTTCCTACCATAACATTTTTCACACCGTCGTTTAGGCCGCCTTGTGTGAAGTTTTAGACGGAACGTAAGTGTCGATCCCCGTTGTGTAGGACGGAGACCGGAGATAAACGATTTACTGGCCCCAAATTGGTTCAGGAAAACTATGGGCAAGATCGTTCAGATATGTGATCATATCTGTCACACCCCTTTCTAAGGCGGAAGCACGAGGTGTGATCTTGAAAGGTTCTCATTGCATACGAATGGTAAACATACTACATGCTCGTAAAAATAACTTCAAATACCAATAACATTACGTAACTGAAAACATAGGTTAAGTTGGGAGTTTACATCACAGCATAAAACGTTGTCTGAAAAGTTTACAACATTATTCAAAGATAAACATAAACAACATCCAAGAGCAAGAGTAAGACCGCCCGCACATCCACTTTAGTTACCTGAAATACATGTGAGTTTTTGGAAAATCGTCAACATAATGTTGGTGTGAATTCATGCAGTTTTTGTATTGAACGTTTGTATACTTTGAATGAAAACATGGTATGTAATTTGTATGAAACAAGTATTTCTGTAAATATAAGGAAATCGAGATCGCTAATGGTCTGCAATGCCATTAACATGTGACACGACATAGGAAGCATCCAAACCATAGGCATTTTTAGTAGTCGATTCACGACTGGGACACAAAAGCACTGCTTGGTACTAGTTATCACCAAGATTGTGGCTGCCTGAAACCCATTAGATCTAACCTTTTGTTCCGCGGTCTTAGTATGTACACGATTAATGGTGCTTCTGGTACCCTATTCGTGACATGATCTAAAGTATCATTCCTTAGTTTTTATATCCAACATACCATAACACACGTATCTTCCCCAAGTTTAAAAAGAATGTAAAAGTTTAAAAGTGGGGACATGAACTCACAACTTTGAGTTTCTTGCGCCGTAAACTTCACCGGGTTTGCTTATATAGCGTCGTGACCTATACATGTTTTATTAACGTTAGTCACTAGACTTGTATCGCACAAGTACAAGTCACCATCTTTTATGTATGTGTTCTTGTTTGTTAAAAACAATTTATATTTTTAACTATGTATCTTACTTATATTATCTTCTCGAAATAAATATAAGTATCTTGTATTTTTCACCCGAGTTACGTATTTTTGTCCAAAACTTCATTTTAAGTTCGTAACTCGTCCAAGTTACGTAATCTATTAAGAAATATATTTTCATAAATATATTCTCTTGTATTTGTCTATACATGTTGTATGTGTATTTTGTATTTTTACTCCTTGGGAGTATTTAGTGTATTTTCAAGTCCTAATACACTATTTACATATAATACATACTACATACACTTAGCACAAAATTTGGTGATCAATAAATATATATATTTTCTTCAAAAATATAAATACTTAATATCAATTTTTATCTTGAAGAAATCATCATTTCTTAATTTGAAGTTTACATAAAAATTAGGGAAACCTTGGAAAACATTTTTAGGGAATAAGTTTCACCAAAACTTATATTTTTCTAAGTGTCAAAATTTTATAGAAATTTTGACCTGGTTTCCCCTAAAAATGGAGGTTTCCCATGTTTTCAAAATATGTGTTTATTTTCTTTTAAAATCATCATCAATCATCAATAACACAATCAAGACTTACCATAAGCCAACATCATGTAAATTACACTACATCATGAACATGAAGTTTTTGTAAAAACTTGTAGTAACTTACCATGTTGTTTAGTAGGTTTAGTTACCCTTTAAAACATTGTTATTTGTTTGTAAATCACATTCTTGAAAGATTTAGTCATTTACAACTTGTAAGATGATTTTTCTAAAAATATTTCTTTTGTATTTTTCTTGTTACAAACATGTTTCTAGTCTTGTTTAAACATTAAAAATATGATTAGTTTACTTAGAAACCATGACTTTGTAAATCTTATAAATAAACTTGGTTTCTTGAGAAATTTATTTTTGTAATCATCTATTTACAAGATTTGTATTTTGTTTAAATCATCTTTACATATGAAAATCAATTTCATCATTCAAGTTCATGAAGACATAAAGCATGATGATCTTGGTCTTTCACAAGATCACCACCTTAACTTACTAGATCATGTGTTTAATCACAATCTAGTAGGTTTCTTATGATGTCTAACATCACTAACACAAATCATCAATCATCATGAAGCAAATCAACACAATCAACATGTATTCTTATGTTATTAAGCTTATGTTAAAGTATCATGATCAAAGGAGATCTATGGTGGGGTCACCATATCAAGATCATACAAGATCAAAGGATATTTAGCATATCAACACAATCAACATGTACTATATGGAACACAAGAACCCTTGGATAAAAACTCAAGATGGTTATAAGAATACATGAGCCTCATTTCATCTTCACCACTCACCTCTCTCCTTCCTCCCTTCCCTAATCTTAGCCGAAACCACCATCCACACCACCACCTTCATTCAACTTTGATCAACCAATCCCAAGTTATCACAAGATCAAAATCCCTAAATATATCTTCACAATCTTAGGAGATTTAGCAAGATCATACAAGATCAAAGGAGATCTATGGTGGGGTCACCATATCACCATCCATTTTAAAGGGGGGGGGGGGTAAAGTTTAAGTTTGAATCATCTAGTTAGATTATAGTTCAAAACCAAGTATTTAATTAGTTAAGATAGTTACTAGATATTTTAGTGGGTGTTAAGGTGTTTGGGGATCATAACTAGCTTAGAAATAATAAAACAATGCTTTTAGCAATATTTTGGTGTTTCGGGTAGTGTCCGGTTGTTCGGTTAGATATCGGTTCGTTAAAGTGTCAAACTATTCCGTTTAGTGATGTTTAAGTACCCTTTTGTGACACTTTTAATTCCCAACACTTAGGAGGGTATTCTGGATAATAAAACATGAAGTCTGCATGATATTTATGTGTTAAAAAGCTGATTATAGCTGATTTATTGCTTATTTGTGAAGAATTCTGCATTTAAAGTGCGTTTCAGGTGCTTTTTAGTGCATATTTTAGCTTCCAGAAAGTCTATATGTTAACCCTTGTATCCATACTTGGGTTTTAGTGTATTTTAGACATTGGACCTACTCTTAGGCCCTAATTTCATTATCTGACTGCTTTCTGCAGAGTAGCTGACACAGCGTGTCTTACCGGTGAGTTTACTAGTCTTTCTGACGCAACGCTAACAGTAATGCATAAAGCAATATTTGAAGTATTAAACGTGCATGAATTCACAAGTGTAGCATGAAATCAGACAATGTTGTCATTTAAGCACATAATTGCTGATATTAAATAATAATTAAATTGTACGGAAATTACCGGTTTTGTGCCAGTTGTCACAATATCAAGACAGCACGTGGTATACAGAAAGGCTGCGCCGACGAGTGGCGGAAACCGTTGGAATTTGAGATAAGAAGTATGGTTTTAATGGGAGTCTCGCCTTGGGAAGGCGTGGTATGATTTGGAAAGCGTGGGAGGTTGGGCCCCCGGTATATTAGATCTTTCGAGATCCTGGAAGGGATCGGGACCAATGCTCACAAGCTGAAACTTCCAGAGAAGATCAGTAGTGATCGCGACACATTCCACGTGTCTAGTCTTTAGAGGTGTCTGACTCAAGGAACAGTCGTTATTCCCGCAATCAGGATTCACGTCAACAACAAACTCCAAATTATTAAGGAACCCGTTAAGGTTGCGGACTGGGAGTCCACAAAACACGAAGAAGACGTAATTGATATGTTTGAGTTCGTTGGAATTCATATCATGGCCTAGAGCTTACTTGGGAACATGAAGACCAATTTAAACCTAAGTGACCACATTTGATTCACAACTCCCCAGCAATCGATGGCATCGCTTGAATTTCGGGACGAAATTCTTTTAACGGGGGGAGAATGTGACAACTGTCACTATTCCGTACATTCCGTACAATAATTAGACAGTAATCTGTGCTTTAATGACAGTGCATGATCTAGTTTATAAGACGAATGAATTTCTGATTACTGTTATATACATATAATGGCATTTCAAGTTGCAAGACTTTCATCATTACTACATGCAACACGATATAGTTCTATTAATGCACAGAACAGAATTGGCACCATTATCAGACAAACTAAAAGCACTGACGGGAGTTCAGTACTTAGACAGACATGATGTTAAGACACAGAATGAGCCCCAGAACCAAGTGATACACTAGGATAGTGTGTAGGAAAGTATGGATTACAAAACTGCCTTCCTAGTGATGACATAGGTGCCGGAAAGTGCAAGAAACACACTAAAACTGCAAAATTCTGCAGAAAATAAATAAATTCAGCAATTTTCAGCAAATTAACATCTCATTATAATGTAGAGAAGTGGTTTAATGGTCCAGAATACTTTCCTAAGTGTCGGGAACCGAAACTGTCACAAAAGACTATATAAAGCACACTAAACTATGCAAATTAGCACTTTAACGTACAGTAACGAACCGAACAACCGGACACTACCCGAAACATCAAATTTTTACTAGAAGCACTGTTTTTATGTTACGAAGCTAGTTATGGTCACCGAACATCATATTACCTCTTATAAACACTAAACACCTAAATCCCTAAATTTAATACTTGGAATCTAACTAGAATGAAGTAACTAATACTTGAAATATTACACTTTACCCCCCCCCCCCCACATCCAAGGCCGGTTAGACAAGGGCCCCACACATTGATTTTAGTTGATTTTATTTGATTTCTTTCTTATATTTTATAAGATATTGTTGTAGAATATTCCCACAAAATATGCCATATGCTTACTAGAATTTTATAAAAACTACCAAATTAATACACTTATCATTCATCCCCTTCCACCCACCAAACTCCTTCTTCTTCCTCCACCATTCACGGCCACAACAACTCTTCCATACATCTTCATTTTCAAACCATTCCTTCATAATCTAAGCATATTCTAAGGTGTATGGAGCCAATCTAAGAAGGTTGCAAGCAACGGAATTGGAAGGACCTCTCTCTAGTGCTTTTATCCACCTCATTTCTTCTCTTGATCATCCCTAGCCTTGTGATAGTAGTAAGACTCTTGTGATCTCATTTTGTTTCATGTTACGTTGGTTAAAAGATGATATAAGATGTTAAACATAAAGATCACGAAGAAACATAAGCATAAACTTGAACATAAAGCTCAAAAACATGAAGATCAAGTTGTTTTAAGTGTATGTAGTATACTTGGATGTTGATTTCTTGTGTTTATGTTGTTGATCATCATAAGAACCTTGCTAGATGATGATTAAACACATGATCTAGCAAGTGCAAGGATAGATTTTGAGGAATTTGTAATGATCATCCATTATGTAAATCATGAACTTAAAAATAAACTGGTTTTAATGTATGATGATTATTCCTACAAGTTATAAGTCTTGAAAATAAAAGAATTTAAGAATAAGATTTTGAAGAAACTAAAGTTTATTACAAGATCTAACATGATCATGATGTTTAAAGGAAGTAAACATGTTTTAAGTGTTAAATCAAAGCTAGAAACATATTGTTAAGAAGAAAAATACAAGAAGAAATATTTTTAGAAAATCTTTATACAAGTTGTGAAAATCTAAATTCTTCAAGAATGATATTTTTAAATAAATAACCACACTTTAAAGGGAAACTAAGCTTACTAAAAACACTAGTAAGTTACTACAAATTTTTACAAGGTTTCAAGTTCATGACATAGTATACACTTCATATTTTTTTTTGGCACTTGGTAAGTGTTATTTGATTTGTTGATGATTGATGATGACTTTAAAAGAAAATGATATGCTTTGAAAGCATGGAAACCTCCATTTTTAAGGGGAAACTATGGCAAAATTTTTGTAGAAATTAAACACTTAGAAAAATATTTTTAAAAACAAGTGTTTATAAGTAATGTTTGAGAATGGTTTTCATATAAAAGTTGCCATAATTTTTATTACCAAAATTACAAATACTGGAGGTTGGTTTTTGATAAATCAAAGTGACTAAGTATATATTTGGGAAAATATATATATTTAGATGTCACAATTTGTGTGATTACTTGTATATATGTGTATTAGTTATATTAATATAACTCATCAAAATACCAAGGATTACAATCCAAAATATTACCAAAAACTCAAGGAATAAACATACAAGTTACACACAAAATATTAACGAAACCGAACAAGAAATGTAACTTACAAAATATTCCGGAACTTAATTCACAAGTGTATTTTGGTAAATAATATTTTGGACACAAGGAAACGAAAATATGATTTTTACAATTACTACAAAGTTATATCATATTTTGACAAGAAGGAAATATACGATTTTTGGTGAATAAAAAAAAAATATATATATATATATGTTTCCTTGGAATTATTAGAAGATATATTATTTTTGGGAAAAATATATATTTTCTTGAGTAAACTTGAAATACACCATTTTTAGGATAAAAATAAGTTTATATATATATATTTTCTAAAGTTAGACTTGAAAATATATTATTTTGGAAACTTATATGAAAATACAAATATTTTTGCCAAAGGAAAACTATAGATAAAATCTCTTAAAAATATATATTTTGGAAATATATATTGAATCTTTATTAAAGATAATATTCCGGAAAAATTAATATAAAATTAAGTATAAAGAATACTTAATGAATACAATAAAATACGTATTCTCACACGTATAAATGCACACCGGAATACGACCCTAATACATGGCAAAACGATACAAGTATAAGAATGCAAATACAAGTATACCCATCCTTGGGAAGGATTTACAAGCATGAATACTTGGGAAGTATCAAGTCAATATATATTGTTCTAACAATTATTTTAACAAATAATTACATGACTTGGAATAATACCGAAGGCGCAATAAAACGTAACTCAAAAACACTAACTAATACAAAGTCAAGGCACGACCCGCTCGCCTAATAGACAGTAGTACATTGTAGGTTGTCGTGCACACTAATAGCAGCTTGAGTTTCGTTGGATTGAAGAACGCAAAACAGTGAGTTCATGTCCCCCTTTTCTCTTAACTGTTTTTGGTTTTATAACTCTCGGGGGTGGAATACATGTTACGAATGTTTAAACGGTATGAATTGACTATGAAATGAACTATTAGATCATGTGAGCATAGATTAAACTTGAAATGCCATTAATTCTTAATTAGGGACGAAGGTTAGATCTAACGGGTACGGTCGAACCCCACTCATGGTACTTGTGACCACTTGAGTGCTTCGGTGTCCCAGTCGAGGTGAATCGACATTAGTCAAGGTGAATTGACATAGTCAAGGTGAATTGACATAGTCGAAGGGGAATTCGACATAGTCGAGGGAATCGACGAGGGTATAAGTCTACTCATTTTGAGTGCTCCCTATGTCCTCACATGCCTTAAAGTCCTTGTAAAACATTAATTTGATATGTTCATAAATGCTTTTCATACTTGTTTTCAAAGGAGTCTCTCCAAGGATTACAAGTTTGTCAGTACTCACACAAAACGCATGAACTCGCTATAGTTTTGTTGATGTTTCCCAAAATTACATGTATTTCAGGTAACAAGTTGGATCTTGGGCGCATGTGTTATCTCTAGAAGTAGATTCCAAGTCTAGATGTCATCCACTTTTGTTGATCTGTAACTTAGTCGAAGGTTGTGCTGTTGAAACTTAAATAAATGGTGTTTATAATACTTTAAACTTAATGAATGGATGAACATCGTTTTAATCATATACTTGTTTATTATGGTTGAATGCAATGATTTTAAACCAGTCACACAACATAAGCTTCCGCAAAAGTCAGGGTGTGACATTATCCACCTAGTTAACATCTTCGTCATCTTTGGTTTCTTCCCTAGCCTTGTGCTAGTAGTAAGACCTTCTTAATCTCATTTTACATCTTGTTAAGTTGGTTAAAAGATGTTACAAGTATATAATCATGAAGAACGCTAATGATCAAGAACTTAAATCATAAACATAAGCCTAAAAATCATAAGAATATATGTTGTTTAATGTATGTGTGAATATTGATTGATGATTACATGTACTTATGATGTTAAACATCATTTGAACTTGCTAGATGGTGATTAAAGACATAATATAGCAATATGAGAGGATGATTATGTTAGAAATCAAAGTGATCATCCTTATGTAAAAGCATGAACTTGAAGTATAAAATGTTTTCTTGAAAAATGATGATCAAAGTGTAATGTAAGTCTTGTAAATATGTGATTTCAAGAATGATTTCTCAAGAAACTAAGTTAAAATACAAGATTTACATAAACTTGGTTCTTAAAGAAACTAATCACATTTTTAGTGGTTAATCAAGTATAGAAACATGTATTTAACAAGAAAAATTCAAGAAGAAATATTTTTAGAAAAATATTTTACAAGTTGTAAACATTCAAATTCTTCAAGAATGATATTTTTAAATAAACAACCACACTTTAAAGGGTAACTAGGCTTACTAAAAACACAAGTAAGTTGCTACAATTTTTTATAAATTTTCAAGTTCATGAAGTAGTGATTAATGCTTGATTTATGGCACTTGGTAAGTATTATTTGATTTGTTGTTGATTATGATGATTTATAAAAGAAAATGATATGCTTTGAAAGCATGGAAACCTCCATTTTTAAGGGGAAACTATGGCGAATTTTTTCTAGAAATTTAACACTTTGAAAAATATTTTTAAACAAATATTTACAAGAATATTTTAACCATGATTTTTCATATAAAGTTGCCATAATTTTTGTTACAAAAATTATAAATATTGGAGGTTCGTTTCTGATATTAAAAGTGACTAAATATGTATTTAGGAGAATATATATTTAGATGTCACCATGTGTGTGATTATTTGTATATTATGTGTATTAGTTATATTATTTTAGGACTTGAAATAATATAACCCACCAAAATACCAAAAATTACAATACAAAATGTTATCAAAATTCCAAGAGAATAAATATTCAATTTATACCCAAAATATTAGAGAAACCGAACAAGGAATATAACTTACATAAATATTCCGGAATTAAATCCATAAGTATATTTTGGTAAACAGTATTTTGGACACCAAGAAAACAAAAACATGATTTTTACAATTATTACAAAATTATATCATACTTTTGTCAAGATGAAAATATATTATTTTTAAAGAAAGAAAAATATATGTGTTTTCTTAAGTTACTAGAAAATATATTATTTTTGGAAGAAAATATATATTTTCTCAAACCAATTTAGAATACATTATTTTTGGGTGAAAAATAGATTTATAAATATTTTCTAAGATAATCTTGAAAATATATTATTATTATTATTGAGGTTTAAATGAAAATACACTTATTTTTCCCAAGGAAAAATTATAGATAATTTCTCTATAAAGGTCTTCTTAAGATATATATTTTAAGAATATATATTGGTGATTTTTATTAGAAATATTATTCCGGAAAAGTCAATACAAAAATTAAATATAAAAATACTTAATAAACACAACAAAAAGACGTATTCTCGTACGTATAAAAATACACCGGAATACGCCACCAATACTTGGCAAAAATATACAAGTTTAAGATACGAGTATGAAATCACCCATCCTTGGGAAGTTATACATGTACAAATACAGAAATGTGTCAAGTTAAAATATATTATTTTAACTCATATTCCAAAATTTAAAAAATATAATTTAAGTTAAAATATTTATTATTTTAACAAATAATTATATACTTTGGAATAATACTTAAGAAATAATTATGACACAAAAAACGTAACTCAAAGACACTAATTAAGACTAAGGTTAAGGCACGACCCACCCGACTAATGAACCGTAGTACGTTGTAGGTAGTCGTGTGAACAAGTAGCAGCTTTGAGTTACACCAGATTCAAGACACAAGACTGTGAGTTCATGTCCCCCTTTTCTTTTAACTGTTTTCAGTTTTATAACTTCAGGGGTGAAATACATGTTACAAATGATTAAGATTACAAATGGTACGGTTAGCTAAGGAATGAACAGCTAGATCATGTGAATGGGTAGGCGAGTAACTAAAGACCATTAATCCTTGTTTAAGGACCGACGGGCATGAGTGATAGATCTATTGGGTGTTGCGAGCCCCCCCCCCCCCATGAGCCCGCGGGTTGGACCATGTGGCGACTATGTCGTTCCCGCCGGATGGCCCGGTACGAAATACGCATAAAGGATTGAGCCATTCCTACACCATTACACACATATGAATGTATTAGCTTCACATTAATTGATATGTTTCCTTGTTGCTTTCATACCGGTTTACAGACACATACATACATACTTACAAATGTTTACAAGGATGTTCGTGCACACATAAAAAACACGTGAACTATCTCAACTTTTGTTGATGTTTTTCAAACTACATGTATTTCAGGAAATTGATTATGGATCTGGCGGGTGTTCAAGATGTCAAGTTGTATCTTCAAATACAAGATGTCATCCAGTGTCGAAGGGTTTGGATTGTGCATCTTATCTTGGATAAGATACATAGTTCAAAGCCTACCTTTTGGTAGTGTCTTTTGTTAAGTCCATATTGGAACTTAAAACTTGGGTTGTTATGTACTTGAATTTAAAGTCTTAGTTTGTGGTTAAACAATGACAATTGTAATGTTTTGAAACATAATTTATGGATGAACATCTTGGTTTTATCATATAGATGTTTGTTATGGTTGAATGCAATGATATTAAGAAAGTCACACATAATCACGCTTCCGCAAAAGTCAGGGTGTGACAGTTTGGTATCAGAGCTTCGATTGTAGCGAACTAGGATTCTTTCTCGAGTCTAGACTATAATCATTAGGGCTCTCATGAAAATACTTTTACAACATGTTTTCATTGCATACACAAAACGCCCAGATCCATGGAACGAACGTTTTATAAAAGGAAAGACAAGAAACACGATTGCAAGGTCACATTGGTGGATTAGTCCGGGGTAGACTTGGGAAGATAGAAAAAGTTTCATGAAGGATGATGTGAATACATGATTGCATGATAAATTGTCTTTGTTTGCATATACTGAGTGTTAGTGGTTACTATATGTATACATGTTAGGATTACGATGTTACAGGCACACATGTCATCCTCAGAGAGTGGGTTGTCGGATGCCCACGACCCGATGGCAGTCGTATCAGACGACAAGGTTATGCCCGCGCCAAAGATATATACGTCAGACACTGAGAGTGATCCTGACATGTTGTCTGAGGACGAGGACGACTTCCAGCCATTTGCGCTACTAGACTTTGGTGATGATTTACCTATTGCTGATGGTTTCCCTGAAGAGGATCCTTTTGACATTCCTGCCCCAGTTCACGATCACCTCATCATTGGCCACCCTGATGGCGAGCACATCGTGGCTCCGATCCTCGATGCCATACCTCTTGTGGTCATTCCTCCCGAGGCTTGGCCTATCGATGACTTATTCGATGGCGATGTCGATTTGTATGTAGACGGTCATCCAGTTGACGCCCAGGACGATGGGGAGATAGATGAGGATGTTGTAGCTGTCACACCTCCTGATGTTCCTGTTGTTGAGATATCTTCTGATGCCAGTTTGCATTCGGTTTCAGACTCCTTTGAGTCTATGACATCTTCAGCTTTACAGGCGGCCGGATTGCAGCTTTTTGCTACTGATTCAGATGACGATACTGTTATGTCTGCTGCACCGTCACCTGCTCGAGATCCCGCACCTTCACACAATCCAGAGCCTGCTCCTGAGCTAGCTCCTGTTCCTTTTTGTTAGCCTGACATTGCACCTATTGACCCTGAGCCGATTCTTGATCCTGACCATACCCCGTTTGAATTACCAGACCTTGCACCTCTTATTCCAGACCCGGTGCCTGCACTTGTTGATCTTTCAGTTGTTGAGCCATTTATTCCTCCACCTCCACCCTCTGATGTTGCTCCTCTCCCTCCTGTAGAGTCTGACACTCACCGCAATGATTTGCCGATTGTTTTCTTACAGGACATCCCTGCACCCCGTCCTGGGGAATGAACTCTAGGCCAGCCCCCTAGTTATGACCCTTTTGCTTCTGCAGTTTTCCCTCCGATCCCTCGGGCGACGCCATTTGCTCCCTTCGCATTCTACACCGCTGGACGAGCCATTCTGATGGTTCCCACCATACACCATGCCAATCTCAGACCCTATCATCCCTCACATTATGGAGGCTACACACGGGATGAGTTGCTCCTGTCACTTCAGCTACAGTTTGAGGTTTTGAGTCACAGAGTTCTGGGGCTGGAGCTGACACCACATCCTCCACCCTGTCCCTGTCAGTCTACTTTTGTTCCTCCACATTCATCACTGTCTCCTTTGCACACCCACCTGCTGCTCTTATACCTTTTCCAGGTTTTGATACTCGTTTCCTTACTATCGAGCAGCAGATCAGTTACTTACTTCGTCGTGTATACGAGCTCGAGGAAGAGCTCACACATGTTCCCAGTTTCCTTTTCTTCCCTCCTCCACTTTCGCCATCAGTACAGTAGGTTTTTGGTCTTATGCAGATTCATTACTTTTGATGAGAGCACTACTATTGAGCCAAGATTGTGAAGACTTTTGAAGACCACTTTTTGACTATGTGATTTTAGTATATTGATAGACTTAATGGACAAGGGTAGTGTGACCCTATGTCCCTCTTGATGCGATACACGGTCGGTAATTAATGGAAGCTCAATCATCATGTTCTCACTAAACACTTTGTTGATTTACATGTTGTGCTATGATTATGTTGTTGCGTGATTACTTGCTATGATGAATGCTTATATATACATGTACATACGACCTTTAGACGACTATTTACTTACTTGGCGAATAAGACCTGACCTATCCGATCTTCTTCTTAGAAGATACCGCCTCGAAGGAACACCGATACCAACAACCCTCTGCCGACGACAGAGGCGAACTTACAAGAGCGCATCTCAAAGGCCATCGCACAGCACTAGGCCCTTCGCTCCAAACACAGCGGAGGTACCTCAGGAAATAACCCACCCAACGGTAATGTTTAGTCACTTAAGACACATTAAAAAACGTTTGGAGATTTCCAATTGTGCTTTATGTGAATGATGTTGCTTATGTCGCAGGCTGCACCTACAAGCAGTTCTTGGGCTGCAAGCCCCTGAATTTCGATGGCACTGGGGGTGCCGTGGCTTTTGTGCGCTAGGTCAAGAAGACGGATTTTGTTTTGCGAATGAGTAAATGTACCCCGGAGCAACAAGTCACGTACATTTCTGGATTGTTTCTAGATGGGGCTTTGTCATGGTGGAACCTTCAGGTTCAGAAGTTGGGCAAGGTTGCGTCGTATGCGTTGATGTGAGATGAATTGAAAGAACTAATGCGAAGGAAGTATTGTTCCCGAGCCGAAATCCAGAAATTGGAAACTGAATTCTGGAATCTAAAAATGGAAGGTCCAAAGATAGTTGAGTACGCGCAGAGATTTCATGATTTGTCGTGAGTTGTTCCATATCTGGTGGAACCAGAATTTAAAAGGATCGAATGTTTCATCTGGGAATTGGCACCTCAGATTCTGAGCATGGTAACAGCATCAAAGCCTCCAACGATTACCGATGCTATTGACTTAAGTGTGGCGCTCACTGAAGAAGCAATTAGGTTGGGAAAATTTTCAATCTTTGAGGAGAAAAAGGAGACTCATGTGGAGTCATCTGGTGAAAACAAGAGGAATTTTACCAATTTCAAGAAGGGTACTCGAGCGAATAACAACAACAATGCCAAAAAGGAAAAAAGGGTACATGGGTAACCTACCTAAGTGCGACAATTGCCGACGTCATCATACTGGGCGATGTAGATATGGAAAATTTGACAACTGTGGCAAAATGGGGCATGCCAAGGAGACGTGTTGGCATGGCACTGGACGTGGAAATGGAGGTCAAGATGATAGTGGAAATCGCGGAGGAAATGGTGATGATCAAGGACGTGGTCAAGGTTGTTTTAACTGCAGTGATGTGGGGCATTTCAGGAAGTATTGCCCTAAAAACAATCAGGCACGTGGAAGAGTGTTCAACATCGGAAGCACGCCAGGATCCAAATGTGGTTATCGGTACGTTCCCTATTAGTCAGCATTATGCATCTGTGTTGTTTGATACTGGTGCCGATTTTAGCTTCGTATCTCTAGACTTTAAGAACATGATTGATTTAGTTGCTAGTAAGAAAGATGTCCAGTATTCATTAGGGTTGGCTAACGAGAATTTGTAGAAAACAAATGAAGTGATTAAGAAGTTGTGTAATAAAGCTTGGAGATATCCCTGTGGTAAGGGAATATCCTAAGGTCTTCCGCGAAGACTTGCCAGGATTACCTCCTTAACGACAAGTCGAATTCCACATTGACTTGGTTCCAGGCGCTGCACCTGTAGCCAAGGCACCTTATCGACTTGCGTCTTCAGAGATGCAAGAGTTGTCCATGCAGCTTCAGGAGTTACAAGATAAAGAATTCATAAGGCCGAGCTTCACGCCTTGGGGAGCTCCAGTGTTGTTCGTCAAAAAGAAGGATGGTAGCTTTCGAAGGTGCATCGACTACCGGAAGCTGAACAAGCCAACCATAAAGAATCAGTATCCCTTTCCGAGGATTAACGATTTATTCGACCAACTCCAAGGATCCAACTACTATTCTAAGATTAATCTTCGATTGGGTTATCATCGGCTATGAATTCAGGAAGAGAGTATACCGAAGAATAGTGAGTCAAAATTTGTTTTTAGACATGCGCTAGTGTTGTGTTTTATACACGGTACACAAAACAGTTACACATAGAATACAAACTTTGAGGGTTTAGGAAACATGCACTTAAGACCTTCAGGAACATATGTCGAAGTTCATTAAAGGGCATAACGTAAGAACCACGTCTATTAACTCGGGCAGACACCATTATTCTGTCGTGTATGCTATTTTAGTTAACCGAACCAGTAAAGTACTTAAATTTCTTTTATTGGAGTTCTCTCTTTTGCATCTAGTGAGTAGGTTTTCACATCCCTACTCCTCTTAATGGTCCTTGTATCATGATCATTTCTTTCATTATAGCGAATACTCATTGCTTCATTTCTTGAAAATTCATAGGTTACGCATGCATCGTTTGTAACGCATGTGGTCTCGTTTCGAATAAGCGTTTCATCAAAGTTCAAATGTAATTTCGCTAAAACTAATCATTGAATTGTGATTCGAATGACCCGCATTATTGTAATGATAGGCTCCTTCGTTATCAAATCAACACACTTTCTTGAAACTTCTTTTCCTTTCCAGTTACATACATGGTTTATCTTTGTAACCATGCTGAAATTTCCTTGTCATTACATATATTTATTGTTGGATTGCACTGAAACCAAGTTCGGTTGTTTGAACTTGTCCATTAAACATATTTAATTCAAGACACCATATGATGTATTGAAAACATCATATTCAAATTCGTATTAACAAGCGTTTCCTTTGTTCTGAGTCGTAGTAGACTTGTTTAGTCTACGACCCCATTAAGTCTATTGTTGATCTCAACACCTTGTGGTGGTGTCTCACTAATTTGAAGCTTGCGCTAATCTCGCTTACGCATCTCATGCACGGGTTTAATTATTTATTTATTGATTTGTTTTAAATCCTCTTTGATTTATCATATTAAAGAAGTCTTAACACAATCATGTGTCAAGACGATGGTACACAAATTCATTTTATATTCCGGTGTACCTATTAACGTTTCTTTCATTATCGATCGAATGCCTTGCGATATTTATTGCTTTTTCATCTTCGATCGAAAACGGTAGTTTTCGCAATCCCCCGTCCCCTTTTTGCCCGGGAACGGGCGGCCGCAGCCAGTTTCAGTGGTATAGGTGTTTATCAATTTGGCAGCGGAATTTACATCAGGACCGTAGTTAGGAAATATTTTATCAGAGTAAAATACCACGCTTTTATAATATTAAACACATGGGAATTTCCCAAGTTTCCAGTACACACATTTTCATAGGGATAAACCCTACTTTATTTAAATAAAACATCTCTTTATTTAGGTAACTTTTATAGCTACTTTTCCAAGGCTTCAGTGCTGTCCAGCTGGCTTCTAATTGGCTTTCACATTTTGTTACCTGAAATGCGTTTAAAAACATTTTGTCAGTGGGAAATACTGGTGAGTGAATCCCAGTTTAATCAAGACATGTAAAACCGTTTACAACATTGAGGGTGGTCACGCAATTACATTTGTTTATTTTTCTACCTTAATTACCACCCACGGTACTGTCAACCCGACTTGTGGTCATGTTACTACTCACAGTGTAGTAACAAATTTTGTATACAAAACTCCAACATACCGACGATAATTGTAGAATTACAAATACTCAATCACTGTTTAATATAATGTAAAAACATTTGTGGTTTTGTAAAACTAGTTTGCAAAAAGGTTTACAAAAAGGAGATTACTCACATTGCTATCTTAGGGTTTTCCTTTGTGATTTCCTGGTGATTATCTATTAATTACACAATGCACACACGTTAGTATAATAACCCAATATTTACAATAGTAATACCCTCCCCGAGACAGAATTCCAACGACTACGTCGGCCAGAACCACGACAGCCGTTACGAAACCCTAGATCAAACGGGCAGCGTATCTAATATGTAACTGGGGGTTCAAATACTTACAACGAGGTAGAACTTCGTTATTTTAGGGGGGTATATTGCCCGAGATTATAATAGCTATGCAGAATATTGAGAGAGAGATCGAGAAAATGAAGGAATTGAAATTGAAAGTTGATGGCCCCTTTTATAGGGCTGGTCGACGGTTTTGTCCCGCCCTGCGAAGGTCTCAGCCAAGGGCTTCGCGTCCCGCGAGGCTAGCTAGGGTAGGCCCTAGCTTGTCCGACTCAAACCCTAGACCCAACACGTTGCTGCCACGTGGCAGCTCAGGGTGTCGCCCTGACTTCGAGCTGTCGCGCCCCGCGTAGAAGACCACTAGGGTCTTCGTGGCCCGCGAGCGATCCATAAAACTTGAATTTATTTAACTTTTTAATTATATAAGGGTATTTGGGACCCGTTTTCGTATACGGGTTGTATTTTAAAATGTCTAGGGTCATTCTAAATATATTAAGGGTGTCGGAAATAATTTTTGGATGGTTATTATATCCTCCCCACCTTATTTTAGAACTCGTCCTCGAGGTCTACTGAAATAAGTGTGGGTATTTCCTTTGCATTTCTGATTCAAGCTCCCAAGTGTACTCTGGTCCTTTCTTGGAATCCCATTTCACTTTGACTAGAACCAATCTTTTGTGTTTGAGATTCTTGACTTTTCTGTCTTCAATCTGTAGCGGCTTTTCCACATATTTAAGCTTTTCATTTACCTCTATATCCTTAAGAGGTATTACCAATGATTCATCGACTAAGCACTTTTTGAGATTACATACATGAAATACATCATGTATTCCTGCCATCTCCTCTGGAAGTTGTAGCTGATAGGCTACGGGTCCTATTCTTCTAATAATCTCAAATGGTCCAACATACCTGGGACTTAGCTTTACCTTTTTGAAGAATCTTACCACTCCTTTCCAAGGAGAGACTTTTAATAACACCTTGTCACCTACTTGAAATTCCAACGGCTTTCGCCTGTTATCAGCATAACTCTTATGTCGATCACGTGCTGCTTTCAGTCGTTCCTTGACTTGAACAATCTTGTCGGTTGTTTCTTGTACTATCTCTGGTCCAGATAGTTGCTTTTCTCCAATTTCTACCCAACAGACTGGAGTTTGGCACTTTCGTCCATAAAGTGCTTCGAATGGTGCAGCATTGATACTGGTGTGATAGCTGTTATTATCAGAAAATGCTATCAATTGTAAGTGATCGTCCCAATTACCTCCACATTCAATTACACAAGCTCTGAGCATATCTTCCATTGTCTGAATTATTCTTTCGCTTTGTCCGTCCGTTTGAGGATGATAAGCTGTGCTTAGATTCAGCTTGGTTCCCATTGCTTTCTAGAAACTTGTCCAAAAATGAGAGGTAAAACGGCTATCTCTATCCGAAACAATTGATAAAGGAATTTCATGCAATGAAACTATTTCATTTACATACAACTTAGCTAACTGTTCCATATTAAAAGTTTCCTTCATTGGTAGGAAATGAGCTGACTTAGTTAGCCTGTCTACAATCACCCAGATTGTATCATTACCTTTTCTTGTTTTTGGGTAATTTGGTAACAAAATCCATTGTTATCAATTCCCATTTCCACACCGGCATTTCCAACTGCTTCAATAAACCTGAGGGTTTCTGATGTTCAGCTTTGACCTATGAACTGGTTAGACACTTAGAAACATAAGCTGCTATATCCTTCTGCATCCCTATCCACCAAAAATTCTTTCTTAAGTCCTGATACATCTTATCATTTCCAGGATGTATCGTATACTTAGACTTATTGGCTTCTTCTAATATACGGTGGCGTAGGTTTCCTAATTTGAGTATCCACACTCTTTTCTTATGGAATCTCCATGTCCCATCAGTTCCTTGTTCTAGTTCTTTAATCATTCCTTTCAATTTCTCAGTATCATCCTTGATTACTGATTCTTGTGCTTTCCTAATCTGTTCATTTAAATCTACTTGTAGATTTAATTTAAGAGAACGTACTCTTTTTGGCTTTTCGTGATATTTTCGACTTAAAGCACCAACAACTACATTTGCCTTTCCTGCATGATACTGGATATTACAATCGTAATCACTAAGTAATTCCATCTAGCGTCTTTGTCTCATATTTAACTCCTTTTGCCCGAAGACATATCTTAAACTCTTATGTTCTGTGAAAATGGTAAACTTACTACCATAAAGGTAATCTCTCCCAATCTTAAGGGCAAAAATTATGGCTCCCAATTCCAAATCATGGGTAGAATAATTCTCCTCATGATTCTTAAGTTTTCTGGAGGCGTAGGCTATAACCTTTTGATGTTGCATCAACACACATCCATACCCTAACTTAGAAGCGTCATAATAGACTAAAAAGTCTTCAGTTCCTTCTGGTAACGCTAATATAGGGGCGTTGGTTAATCTATGCTTAAGAATTCTAAAGGCTTCTTCTTGTTTTGGTCCCCATTCAAACTTAACTGATTTACAGGTTAGCTTAGTTATGGGAATGGCTATTCTAGAAAAATCTCGAATAAATCTTCTATAATAACCGGCCAATCCTAGGAAAATTCTAACCTCGGTTGGTGATTAAGGGGTTTTCCATTTGGTAATCGCCTCATCTTTATGGGATCCACATGAATTCCTTCATGGTTAAGTAGATGCCCAAGAAACTGCACTTCTTTTAACCAAAATTCACACTTCGAAAACTTTGCATAAAGCTTTTATTTTCTTAATAAACTTAGAAGTGCGTGCAAATGCTTTACATGTTCCTCTTTACTTTTAGAGTAAATAAGAATATCATCTATAAAGACAATTATGAATTTATCCAAATATGGCTTACATATTCGGTTCATCATGTCCATAAATGCGGCTGGGGTATTGGTTAGACCGAATGGCATGACAGTAAATTCATAATGGCCATACCTTGTTCTAAATGCGGTCTTAGGAATGTCCTCTTCCTGTACCTTCAATTGATGATATCCTGAACGTAAATTGATATTCGAGAAAAATCGAGCTCCTTGCAATTGGTAAAACAAAACATCGATTCTTGGTAATGGGTACCGATTTTTAATCGTGACTGTCACACCCCGACCAAGTAAAACAACAAAACGTGGCGGAAACGTCGGGGAGTGTCGTAATAGAATCATTGTTTCACAACCATGGATTAAATGATTTCGCTTTATTGAATTATTGAACTAATTGTTTTATTACAAATCAGATAAATACAAATATTGTCTTTCAAGTTTTAAAGTCGCTAAGGCACGAGTTCATCCTATGTATAACATGCATCAACAATCATCACATAGCAGCACCTGAAACATATGTAAAAATAGGTACGTCAGCATAAAAATGCCTGTGAGATACATAGGTTTTATTAATGCAGGATTCATGACTTACAAGTTTAAAAGAATGTTTAACAAAAGTAGTCATGAACTTAAAAATGTTTTCTTTTATAAATCATACAAAAATTGATAAGAAACCAGATGATATAAAAGAATAATGCATAGGTAAATAAATAACCAAGTAAAATGAGTTTGTATAAAATATGTTGTTTGTAAAAAAATGTTTTGATAAAAAGGTTTGTAGTATATATAAAAATATACCTTGGTTTTGAGAAAATCGGATAAGCAATATATATTAAAATATATTTTAGTTTCAAAACAGTTAAACAGATAGTATATCAAATATACTTTAGTTGTTAAAATAATAGTTTTCAGTAGTATATCATAAGTATACTTTGGTTTTGTAAATAACATATCAAACTATGTTTTGGTTTTGAAAATAACATATCCATTATGTTTTGGTTTTGAAAATAACATATCAATTATGTTTTGGTTTTGAAAATAACATATCAATTATGCTTTAGTAAATAACAAAATATATGTTGGTTATGTACATAGTATATCAAATTATACGTTGGTAAACAATATCACAAATGGGAGCATATCAAACTATACTTTGGAAGTATATCAAAATATATAAAAGAAAATGTGATTTAGAATTCATTCAAACCTTAGTGTATCAAACTACACCTTAGAGACTATAGAAATACCACAAAGGCAATCTCTATTTGGATAAAATTTGGTTTCTGACATTCCATACAACAGGAATGGGGTGTCTAGTCCTATAGCGCTATATCATACTACCAATCAGTTTGGTGAATGTATAAAATAAGTACAACCCAACAATTTATTTAATAATCTTTGAAAAATTAGTGTTTAAACCATAGATAATCATTCAGTTTGTCAAAAGATAAGTACTAGCATGTATAATCAATTTATACTTTGAAATCATGAAAATAACAATTAAGCACACATGTTTCACCCCAAAACATTTGAAAACAGTAAAAGAGGGGACTATGTACTCACTTGAGGATACTTAGAAGTCTTGACCAACAACCAAGCAAAGCTAGAGGGATCACGGAAATCAAACGGCACCTAATATGGGTAACTACATTAATAAACCGGACCTAAATCGGAAGATCGGATAGGATGTGGTTTCGTAAACCAAATGAGTGTTGGAAATCATATGATATGGTTTAACAAAGCCTACATACTAAATTGAAACCTAACCTAAGTGCTTACGACCCATTACGACCCGTTTAGGTAGCTTACGCTACTTTAACACGTCGTTCGCGTAAAACACGTTCGGAATGCCTAACTAGTCCTATGACAAGTATTATATGCCTAAACATGTTTAAATATATTGCATAATCAGTTAAGTGACAAAATTTTGGGTTACACATGCTTAAATACCAATTATGCATGAAAAGGGAAATTTGGTCATTTTACCTAAGGCATATAAGCAACCATAAGATGTAACCTTGGAAGGTTATTCCCTACACATCTATGGTCACTAAACATGCTTGGTCGGGTCCTAATGATCAACCAAACAGGCCGGGTTCGAAAGTCTAAACGGTTGTTTAGACCGCTTATCTTACGACCCTATATAAGCACTAATCTAAAAGTGACGAGTTAAACATGTCAAAGCATGTTTAACAAGGTTTGAAAACAAGTTTGGTATCAAAACAAAGGGTCTTGATACCTAAGAATAGTTTGGTTACAAAATACGCATAAACACGTATTTTGACCGAAACTATGACTCGTCACTAAGCCTAAATAACGTGGTAATCAGTAGGTATAGTCACAAAGGACTATGACCATCGTGATTACACTCACGTTACGAAGTTCAAACGAACTTCGTGTTGACCATTGACCGGTCAAAGTAGAAAGTCAAACTCTGTTTGACTTTCGTGCTTGAAAACGCATAAAAGAACGAAAGAATACATACAAAGGTTCCAAGCTAGGAAGATATGATCTAAAATTTCTCAGGTATGAAGGTTTTTAAGCTCCAACTTAGAGAAATCAGATCATGTGTGAATGAAAATGGAAGTGGGGGTGGGTTTATATAGTTTTCGGGTAACCGTTAAGATTATTCCTCGTTAAAGGAGCTTCGATCTGAGCCGTATAAGTGCACCCCCTGATTTATAATACCATGGGCGCCCCTAAACTCGCCCATAGATTGTTTAAAACCATTTGCAAACCCAGGGAACAGCTGGAACAAGATGTAAACAACTTTCTGCTGAACTGGGGGTCGCTCGCACCCCATATAAGAGCCAAGGAAGGCTTACGCGACCCGCCAGAGCAGTTCAGTTCAGCAACAAGTTTTCAGATTTACAGAAATGGTCCCTGCACATGTTTAAGTCCATTTTTTATGCGTTTAAGGCCCGCTAAGCCATTTTCAAGGCACTACAATAATGCCTAAGCATAGGGGACATGAAACAAGCTAAAAATATGTCAGATCTCGGTTCGTTTGGTCGTACGGTTGCGTTATTCGGTTAATTACGATGGAAGTCGTAACGGGTGTCACACCCCGACCACGTATAGCATACAAGACGTGGCGGAAAACGTCGGGGAGTGTTGTAACAGAATTAATTGTTTCATAACCATGGCATTAAAAGTTGTATTTTATTTATCAACAAGCGTGTTACATTGTCAATACAGGAAATAAAGAGTTTATAACATAATTAAACTAAGTCTATCTTCGTTTTATGTCTCTAAGGCACAAGTCCGCCCTAGTGTCACGATCATCATCCTACGGAAAAGCTCCTGAAAACACATGTGAAAATAGGTACGTCAGCATAAAAATGCCTGTGAGATACATAGGTTTGTGAAAATAGGATTCATGACTTAACTTTAAGAAAATGTTTAGTCATGAACCTTGTAAATTGTTTTGTCTTGTAAATCATTTGAAAAACGATAAGATCAAATGATATGTATAAATAAGATCATAAAGTATGGTTAAATAAATAACCAAGTAAAAATGAGTTTGTATAAGATAAGTTGTTTTGTAAAACAATGTCTTGTGAAAAGTATGTTATTCGTATAAAATGTCATATGTCCAAATTGAAATGATTTAAATAACGCTACAATATGTAATACCATACAAACACTTATATATAGGAAGTACTAGCGGCGTATCCACCATGCTTGTATCATATTACACATGCCTCGTTACTTAAATCACTTAAACAAACCACCAATGTATAAAGTCTATGTTTAAACCAATAGTCAAAAGTCCTTGTATAAGCCATGTCAAATGTTTATAAGTCCAAGAGTAGTCAAGTAATGTGTAACAAATGTTATGTCTTGTAAGTAAAGTATTGTCAAATAGTCCAAATGTAGAAATGTACAAAACAAAGTAATTTGAATATATCAAAAAGTTATGTTTTGTAAAGTAATGCATGTTACATTGATACAAACATTTATGTGGTAAGTTAACGCATACATTCAAGCCTTGAGACAGTCGGATAACCCTTTCAGTTAAGTTAACGCATGTTACAAAACAAAGTAATTTGAATATATCAAAAAGTTATATTTTGTAAAGTAATGCATGTTACATTGATACAAACATTTATGTGGTAAGTTAACGCATACATTCAAGCCTTGAGACAGTCGGATAACCCTTTCAGTTAAGGTTATCAAAAGAAATGTTTTCGGATTCAGTCATTCCTTACATCCAAACAAACCCGGGATGTCAGGAATGGGATTTGTCAAGTCCTATGGTACCAGTACTTACTACCGAGCGGCGTAGCTAATGTTAATGAACGTATAATAGTCTCGTTTGTGCAAACCAAATGTCATAGCAAAAGTGAACATGTTATATGAAAACAATGTACTAAGTATGCTAAGTTAACATACAAAGCAGAAAAGTCATGTAAATCAATGTGCTAGCATGCTATCAGTTAACATACATAGCAGAAATGTAATGTAAAACAATGTACTAAGTATGCACACAATGGACATACATAGCATGAAATGTAATGAAATCATGTACTATAATGTACTAACAAACATAGCAGGTATATGATGTGAAAACAGGAAAGCACGAAAGTAACAAGTAGGCACATGTGTTTCACCCCAAAACAGTTTGGAAAACAGTAAAAGAGGGGTTCTATGTACTCACTTGAGATTTCTCAGAAGTCCTAAGATAACCACCAAGCAATGCTAGAGATCTCGGAATATCAAACGGCACCTAATATAGGTAACTACATTAATAAACCGGACCTAAATCGGAAGATCAGATAGAATGAGGGTTCGTAAACCAAATGAGTATGGGAACTCATGTAGTATGGTTTAACAAAGCCTACATACTAAATGAAACCTAACCTAAGTGCTTGTGACCCATTACGACCCGTTTAGGTAGCTTATGCAACTTTAACGCGTCGTTCGGGTGAAACGCGTTCGGACCGCCTAACTAGTCCTATGACAAGTAATATATGCCTTAACATGTCTAATATGGTTGTCAAATAGGTTTAGATGTCAAAAGTTATGTTACATATGTTTAAAATGAATTTTGGCATCATAGGGGTATTTTGGTAATTTACCTAAGGCATATAAACTACGTATCAAACAACTACTTAAACGAAGCGACCATAAGGTATAACCTCGTAAGGTTATTCCCTATATACTATGGTCACCTAATGTGCTTGGTCAGATCCTAATGATCGACCAAACGGGTCGGGTTCGAAAGTATAAGCGATTGTTTAGATCGCTTACCTTACGACCCTATATAAGCACTAAACTAAAAGTGACGAGCTAAGCATGCTAAAACATGCTTAACTAAGTTTAGAAAATAGGTTTGGTATCAAAACAAACGGTTTTGATACCCTTAAGTAGTTTGGTTACAAAATACGCAAGAATACGTATTCTGACCGAAACTACGGCTCGTCACTGAGCCTAGATAACGTGGTAATCAGTAGGTATAGGCATTAGGGACTATAACCATCGTGATCACGCTCACGTTATGAAGTTCAAACGAACTTCGCATCGACCATAAACTGGTCAATGCAGAAAGTCAAACAAAGTTTGACTTTCGGACTCGAAAAGCAATAAAAGAACGAAGGAACACTTACGAAGGGTCCCCGAATGCTAATCTTGATCAAAATAGCTCAGGTATGAAACAAAGGTTTCAAATTAGAGCACAAATGATCAGATTCTTGTGAGAAATGAAGTGAAATGTGATGGGTATTTATAGATTTCGGTCCACCGTTAGGATCGTTCCTTGGAGAAGAGGGAATGATCACATCCCTACACTTGTTGTAATGTTGTGGTTACTGATTTTGGACACCATAAGAGTTTAATATGTGGCACTTCACCTTTGGGGGATTCTAGGGGATGTTAATCTTGTGTTTAAATGACCTTTCCTGATCAGAAGGGGCCTAGCGTGACGCTAGGGGGGGCTAGGCATCGCGCTAAGGGTCCCCTGATCAGCAAACAATTTCAAATGTCCACCTTTCGGTCCCCGTTGCGTATTAAGGCCATTTCCGACGTGTTTAAGGTTCGTTAAATCATTTTCAAGGCTCCATAAGGATGCCTAAACATTGTGGGCATGAAACATGTTCAAAAATATGCCGGATGTCAGTTCGTTTGGTCGTACGAACACGAGGTTCGGTTAATTACGACGGAATGCGCATAAGCGCGAAAAACGATCTAAATTGCGTGACGAATGGATTTTTCTTATGTCAAACACTAAAATAAAATATTTTAGTGCTTACATAAATTTTTGGATGTCCGAATGTATTCAGAACGTAAGATATGCGCGAAAATGCAAACTTGTGCACTTTTTGACACTTTTAGTCCCTGAATGACCCAAAAGTTTATTTTAGCACACCGAACCTCTCAAAGCCTATTTCTAAGCTATATAAAGGATATTTAAGGTGTGTTTAACTTATGGTCATGTTCCGGAATGTTCGTTACAGTCAAATTGGCATACTTTTGTAGTTTGTCAAGTTTAGTCCCTATAAGCGAATTAACTTGTTTTTGCCACACCAAAGCCTTCAAAACTTATTTCTAAGTTATGTAAAGGTTATTTAAGGTATGTTAAGTATATGTTGATGTTCCGGAGTATTTTTCGCATCAAACTGATTACGTTTACGCATCAGTTTGCGTATAACTCTCCAGAAAGCGATATAGAGTTTGAAATTACACAAAAGTCAAAACATGAAAAAATGTAAAACACAACCAAACAAACATTGGGATCAAATAACATTGTTTTATTGATAATAGAACTGTTCACAATGATTACAAGCACGGATGTTACAGTCTCCCCTACTTGTGGAAATTTCGTCCCGAAATTTATTTAGAGGAAACTCGTGGGAAAAGATGTGGATATTTCGCCTTCATTTGATCTTCGCGTTCCCAAGTAAACTCGGGTCCACGTTTAGCTTCCCAGTAAACTTTGACCAAAGGAATGCGCTTGTGTTTAAGCCACTTGACATCACGTTCCATGATTTCCACTGGCTTCTCAACAAATTTCAGTGTCTTACCAACACGAATTTCGTCAAGTGGTATGTGGAGGTTCTCATCAGCTAAACACCTCTTGAGATTGGATACGTGAAAAGTTGGATGAACATTTCCAAGTTCAGGAGGTAACTCAAGTCTGTAGGCTACCTTTCCGATTCTTTCGACGATCTTGAATGGTCCAACGTATCTAGGTGCAAGTTTTCCTTTCTTTCCAAATCTGATCACACCTTTCCAAGGTGAGACCTTAAGTAATACTCAATCACCGACTTGAAATTCCAAGGCCTTGCGTTTTGGGTCCGCGTAACTCTTTTGACGGCTTCTAGCTGTCTGAAGGTTATCACGAACTTTCTTGATCTTGTTAGTAGTTTCTAAAATGAGGGCAGGTCCAGTAAGTTAAGCCTCGCCGATCTCATTCCAGCAGACTGGTGAACGACACTTTCGACCATAGAGAGCCTCGAAAGGAGCCATTTTGATGCTGGTGTGATAACTGTTGTTGTAGGAGAATTCAATCAACTTAAGATGTGAATCCCAACTACCACCAAAATCGATCACACAAGCTCTAAGCATATCCTCCAGAGTCTGGATTGTTCTTTCAGATTGACCATCCGTTTGCGGATGATAAGCTGTGCTCAGATTAAGTTGGGTCCCCATAGCAGATTGCATGGTTCTCCAAAAATGAGAAGTGAAACGAGCATCTCTGTCAGAAATGATATTCAAAGGAACACCATGTCGAGCTACAATTTCATCCACATAGATTTGAGCAAGTCTGTCAGCAGGAAAATCCTCACGGATTGGCAAGAAATGCGCTGACTTAGTAAGACGATCAACAACTACCCAGATGGCATCATGACCTTTCTTTGTGCGCGGAAGTTTAGTAACAAGATCCATAGTAATGTTTTCCCATTTCCAAACTGGGATCTCTGGTTGTTCCAATAAACCAGAAGGACGCTGATGTTCAGCCTTAACCTTAAGACAAGTAAGGCATTTTGATACGTATAAGGCAATGTCTTTCTTCATACCAGGCCACCAATAATGAATACGAAGATCCTTATACATCTTATCTGAGCCCGGATGAATAGAATAACGAGACTTATGGGCTTCATCCATAAGCAAGGTACGAAGATCATCCTGGCTTGGGACCCACAAACGGTCCATGAAGTAATACGATCCATTGTCCTTCAGTTCCAAAGCAGGCGTTATGTGATAGGGAAATTCCTTATCCATTAAACCTTGTGAAACACAAGATTGTTGAGCCTGAGAAATGCGTGCTTGGATATCGGATTGAGCTTGAATAACAGATTGAACACGTACACAATGAAGTTTAGTACGTTCCTTACGACTCAATGCATCAGCTACGACATTCGCCTTACCAGGATGGTAGCGAATTTCGCAGTCATAGTCGTTTAAAAGCTCAACCCAACGTCGTTGCCTCATGTTGAGTTCTTTCTGGTTGAAGATATGCTGAAGACTTTTGTGGTCCGTGAAAACCACACATTTTGTACCGTACAAATAGTGTCTCCAGATCTTTAGAGCGAAAACAACTGCACCCAACTCAAGATCATGAGTGGTGTAGTTCTTCTCATGTATCTTCAACTGCCTCGATGCATATGCTATGACTTTGTTCCTTTGCATAAGAACACAGCCAAGACCCAGTTTAGATGCATCGCAATAAACAACGAAATCATCATTGCCCTCAGGCAAAGTTAGAACAGGCGCGTCACAAAGCTTCTGCTTCAAGTTTTGAAAAGCTTCCTCTTGTTTGAATCCCCAATCAAACGGCTTGTTCTTCTGAGTTAAAGCAGTTAGAGGAACTGCAATCTTTGAGAAGTTCTCAATGAAGCGGCGGTAATAACCCGCCAGACCAAGAAAAGAACGAACCTCAGTGGGAGTAGTAGGCGTATCCCAATCCTTAATCGCACTGATCTTGGAGGGATCTACATGGATACCTTGTTCGTTGATGATATGCCCCAAAAATTGAACTTCTTTAAGCCAGAATTCACACTTGGAGAATTTGGCGAAAAGTTGCTCTTTCTTTAGGAGTTCCAGAGTAAGACGAAGGTGTTGCTCATGATCAGCTCGCGTCTTAGAATAAATCAAGATGTCCTCAATAAAAACAATGACGAACTAATCCAAATAAGGTTTGCAGACCCTATTCATTAAGTCCATGAAAACAGCAGGAGCATTGGTCAAACCGAATGGCATGACTGTGAATTCATAATGCCCATAACGAGTACGGAACGCTGTCTTGGGAATATCTTCTTCATGCACCCGAAGTTGATGATATCCGGAACGTAGATCAATCTTCGAAAAATAAGAAGCGCCCTGTAACTGATCAAAGAGGTCGTCTATGCGCAGTAGGGGATATCGATTCTTGATGGTAAGCTTGTTAAGCTCACGATAATCGATACACATCCTAAAAGATCCATCCTTCTTCTTGACAAAAAGAACGGGAGCACCCCAGGGTGAAAAGCTAGGACGGATAAAACCTTTGTCAGAGAGCTCCTGAAGCTGCTTAGATAACTCTTGCATCTCAGACGGTGCAAGACGATATGGAGCTCTGGCAATGGGATTTGCACCAGGTACGAGATCAATGCGGAACTCGACTTGGCGTGCTGGAGGTAGACCAGGTAACTCTTCAGGGAAAACTTCAGAATAATCCCGAACGACAGGAATATCTGAAATAGACTTACCCTTGCCTTTATCTGCTGTAACATGTGCTAAGAAAGCCACATAGTTCTTCCGCAGATACTTCCGAGCTTTAAAACAAGACATGAGTTTGAGACCACCGGCAGGTTTCTCACCTTGAACCTGTAGGATCTCGCCTGTCGAAAGCGGCACACGAACAATCTTCTCGGAACAAACTATCTCAGTGTGATGCTTGGATAACCAATCCATACCCACAATGATGTCGAAGCTTCCAAGTTGCATAGGCGTGAGGTTAATAGGAAAAAGATGATCGTTAAGGTTCAACTGGCAGTTGTGAAGAACAGAATCAAGAACAATGGGTTCACCACTAGTAACTTCTACTGTCAAAGGTTTACCTAGTTTTGTTCTAGACACGCGAAGTAATGGCTCAAAAGACAATGACACAAAACTCTTGTCGGCATCCGAATCAAAAAGAACAGATGCAGGCTGATTATTAATAAAGAACGTACCGTTCACCACATTATCGTCCACCTGCGCCTCTTGGGCATTCAAGTTAAAAGCTCTCCCTCGAGCCTGAGGCTGATTTTGGTTCTGATTCTGATTTTGGTTGGCTAGCCTTGGGCACCGGTTCCTGTAGTGGGTCAGATCCCCACAATTGTAGCACGAACCTGGAGGAAAATGAGGTCGTGCAGCTTGACCTTGTTGCTGAGCAAGAGGCTGAGCAACTTGTTGTGCTTGGTTCTGAACTGCCTGGTTCTGGTTAACAAGAATGCGGCAGGTGGCAGCAAGATGACCAGGCCTTCCGCAGTTGGTGCACTGACGACACTAGAGGTGTGGTTGATGATGGCCGTTACACCTGTTGCACAAAGGTGCATTGCCAAGATAAGGCTTCTTGGCTAGTGGTTGCGCAGGCTGATTTGGTGCAGCCTGAGCCTGTGCAGTAACAACATAGTTTTGGGAAGCCTTCCGCTTCCTAGACCCTCCAGAATTCTTTCCCTTCTTGTTTTACCCTTTCTTGCTATCTTCCTTATCAGACACCTGCTTCTTACCCTTGTCACCCTTTTTGTGCAGCTTCCCCTTTCGAATCTGCGACTCAGTCAATGTCGCTGATAACTCGATCGCCTGACGGAGTGTGGCAGGGTTACTACCAGTAATGATGTCTTGTACTGAGTCAGGTAGGCCGTCGATGTATCTTTCGATAGCCTTGTCGAGTGGGGTAACCATAGTTGGTCAAAGCAGACTCAACTCTTCAAACCTATCAGTATAAGCCCTGTGCTCGCCACTGTCTTGTTTCAAGTCCTCAAACTCTTTCTCCAACGCTCGCTGTTCATGACGAGGACAGAATTCCCTCATCATAAGGGCCCTAAGTTCAGCCCAAGTTTGCGCTAGAGCAACTTCTGCACCCCGATCTCTCATAACCCCATTCCACCATGTGAGAGCCCTCTTCTGAAACACGCTCGAAGAAAACTCAACCTTGCGATTATCCGGACACTGCACGTGGCAGAAAGTATTCTCAATGCTCTCAAACCATTGAAGAAGCCCAGTCGCTCCTTCAGAACCACTAAACTTGAGTGGTTTAGCCGAGTTAAAATCCTTGTATTTGCATGGAGCATTGTTGTTGTTGTTGGCTTGTTGCCATTGAGCAAAGAGATTTGGGAATTGAGCAGCCATCTGCTGCGCAATGATTTCTGCCAGTTCGGCAGTCGCTATTTGGTTTTCGCGTCGAGGAGGCATTCTAAAAGAGGAAAACATGAAAGGAAACGAGTGAGATGATTGGATGAAAAGAATGAGATGAAACAAAATTAACAAAAGCAAAGATGGTGGTCATTTGTCCGCATTACCAAGCAAACAAACGACGCACGGTGACCAATCAAAGTAAATGGATCAAAAATAATGTATCACGAAGACATGCTCGACTATAAGTGAACACTCATCCCAAGAATTCGCAGGTAAGCACAACTGGTCTCGCGTCTGATGAGATGTATACGAAGTGCTTGCCTAGACAGAAAACCCAGAATACAGGCATTCACTCTTCCAGTTTGCACGTGTTCACATTATTTAAAACCCAAAACGTTGACGAGATTTTGAAAATTTGAAGGCACAAGGCCAAATATTTAGTCAAACTGGAAGGGTTCAAAACCTTACAAAAGAGGGTTCGAAACCTTGTAATAAATCATTCAAAAACAGAAGATTGTTTTTCAAAAATCGTTTCGAAAAATTTGGTTTCTTGTTTTGATAATCACCTAAGGATAGGTGATGTACATGTTTTAAGATCTAAACACAAGATAACTTGTGTTAGGGTCCTAGAAAGGTTATAGTCTAGGTCAAAGCATTACTAATAACCTAATTCCCTATAACCATTGGCTCTGATACCAACTCTTCTGTCACACCCCGACCACGTATAGCATACAAGACGTGGCGGAAAACGTCGGGGAGTGTTGTAACAGAATTAATTGTTTCATAACCATGGCATTAAAAGTTGTATTTTATTTATCAACAAGCGTGTTACATTGTCAATACAGGAAATAAAGAGTTTATAACATAATTAAACTAAGTCTATCTTCGTTTTATGTCTCTAAGGCACAAGTCCGCCCTAGTGTCACGATCATCATCCTACGGAAAAGCTTCTGAAAACACATGTGAAAATAGGTACGTCAGCATAAAAATGCCTTTGAGATACATAGGTTTGTGAAAATAGGATTCATGACTTAAGTTTAAGAAAATGTTTAGTCATGAACCTTGTAAATTGTTTTGTCTTGTAAATCATTTGAAAAACGATAAGATCAGATGATATGTATAAATAAGATCATAAAGTATGGTTAAATAAATAACCAAGTAAAAATGAGTTTGTATAAGATAAGTTGTTTTGTAAAACAATGTCTTGTGAAAAGTATGTTATTCGTATAAAATGTCATATGTCCAAATTGAAATGATTTAAATAACGCTACAATATGTAATACCATACAAACACTTATATATAGGAAGTACTAGCGGCGTATCCACCATGCTTGTATCATATTACACATGCCTCGTTACTTAAATCACTTAAACAAACCACCAATGTATAAAGTCTATGTTTAAACCAATAGTCAAAAGTCCTTGTATAAGCCATGTCAAATGTTTATAAGTCCAAGAGTAGTCAAGTAATGTGTAACAAATGTTATGTCTTGTAAGTAAAGTATTGTCAAATAGTCCAAATGTAGAAATGTACAAAACAAAGTAATTTGAATATATCAAAAAGTTATGTTTTGTAAAGTAATGCATGTTACATTGATACAAACATTTATGTGGTAAGTTAACGCATACATTCAAGCCTTGAGACAGTCGGATAACCCTTTCAGTTAAGTTAACGCATGTTACAAAACAAAGTAATTTGAATATATCAAAAAGTTATATTTTGTAAAGTAATGCATGTTACATTGATACAAACATTTATGTGGTAAGTTAACGCATACATTCAAGCCTTGAGACAGTCGGATAACCCTTTCAGTTAAGGTTATCAAAAGAAATGTTTTCGGATTCAGTCATTCCTTACATCCAAACAAACCCGGGATGTCAGGAATGGGATTTGTCAAGTCCTATGGTACCAGTACTTACTACCGAGCGGCGTAGCTAATGTTAATGAACGTATAATAGTCTCGTTTGTGCAAACCAAATGTCATAGCAAAAGTGAACATGTTATATGAAAACAATGTACTAAGTATGCTAAGTTAACATACAAAGCAGAAAAGTCATGTAAATCAATGTGCTAGCATGCTATCAGTTAACATACATAGCAGAAATGTAATGTAAAACAATGTACTAAGTATGCACACAATGGACATACATAGCATGAAATGTAATGAAATCATGTACTATAATGTACTAACAAACATAGCAGGTATATGATGTGAAAACAGGAAAGCACGAAAGTAACAAGTAGGCACATGTGTTTCACCCCAAAACAGTTTGGAAAACAGTAAAAGAGGGGTTCTATGTACTCACTTGAGATTGCTCAGAAGTCCTAAGATAACCACCAAGCAATGCTAGAGATCTCGGAATATCAAACGGCACCTAATATAGGTAACTACATTAATAAACCGGACCTAAATCGGAAGATCGGATAGAATGAGGGTTCGTAAACCAAATGAGTATGGGAACTCATGTAGTATGGTTTAACAAAGCCTACATACTAAATGAAACCTAACCTAAGTGCTTGTGACCCATTACGACCCGTTTAGGTAGCTTATGCAACTTTAACGCGTCGTTCGCGTGAAACGCGTTCGGACCGCCTAACTAGTCCTATGACAAGTAATATATGCCTTAACATGTCTAATATGGTTGTCAAATCGGTTTAGATGTCAAAAGTTATGTTACATATGTTTAAAATGAATTTTGGCATCATAGGGGTATTTTGGTAATTTACCTAAGGCATATAAACTACCTATCAAACAACTACTTAAACGAAGCGACCATAAGGTATAACCTCGTAAGGTTATTCCCTATATACTATGGTCACCTAATGTGCTTGGTCAGATCCTAATGATCGACCAAACGGGTCTGGTTCGAAAGTATAAGCGATTGTTTAGATCGCTTACCTTACGACCCTATATAAGCACTAAACTAAAAGTGACGAGCTAAGCATGCTAAAACATGCTTAACTAAGTTTAGAAAATAGGTTTGGTATCAAAACAAACGGTTTTGATACCCTTAAGTAGTTTGGTTACAAAATACGCAAGAATACGTATTCTGACCGAAACTACGGCTCGTCACTGAGCCTAGATAACGTGGTAATCATTAGGTATAGTCATTAGGGACTATAACCATCGTGATCACGCTCACGTTATGAAGTTCAAACGAACTTCGCATCGACCATAAACTGGTCAATGCAGAAAGTCAAACAAAGTTTGACTTTCAGACTCGAAAAGCAATAAAAGAACGAAGGAACACTTACGAAGGGTCCCCGAATGCTAATCTTGATCAAAATAGCTCAGGTATGAAACAAAGGTTTCAACTTAGAGCACAAATGATCAGATTCTTGTGAGAAATGAAGTGAAATGTGATGGGTATTTATAGATTTCGGTCCACCGTTAGGATCGTTCCTTGGAGAAGACGGAATGATCACATCCCTACACTTGTTGTAATGTTGTGGTTACTGATTTTGGACACCATAAGAGTTTAACATGTGGCACTTGACCTTTGGGGGATGCTAGGGAATGTTAATCTTGTGTTTAAATGACCTTTCCTGATCAGAAGGGGCCTAGCGTGACGCTAGGGGGGGCTAGGCGTCGCGCTAGGGGTCCCCTGATCAGCAACCAATTTCAAATGTCCACCTTTCAGTCCCCGTTGCGTATTAAGGCCATTTCTGACGTGTTTAAGGTTCGTTAAATCATTTTCAAGGCTCCATAAGGATGCCTAAACATTGTGGGCATGAAACATGTTCAAAAATATGCCGGATGTCAGTTCGTTTGGTCGTACGAACACGAGGTTCGGTTAATTACGACGGAATGCGCATAAGCGCGAAAAACGATCTAAATTGCGTGACGAATGGATTTTTCTTATGTCAAACACTAAAATAAAATATTTTAGTGCTTACATAAATTTTTGGATGTCCGAATGTATTCAGAACGTAAGATATGCGCGAAAATGCAAACTTGTGCACTTTTTGACACTTTTAGTCCCTGAATGACCCAAAAGTTTATTTTAGCACACCGAACCTCTCAAAGCCTATTTCTAAGCTATATAAAGGATATTTAAGGTGTGTTTAACTTATGGTCATGTTCCGGAATGTTCGTTACAGTCAAATTGGCATACTTTTGTAGTTTGTCAAGTTTAGTCCCTGTAAGCGAATTA
Source organism: Helianthus tuberosus (assembly GCA_030545235.1). NCBI lineage: Eukaryota > Viridiplantae > Streptophyta > Magnoliopsida > Asterales > Asteraceae > Helianthus > Helianthus tuberosus. The sequence continues at coordinate 18,608,511 of CM060420.1, read as the reverse complement.
ACTTGTTTTTGCCACACCAAAGCCTTCAAAACTTATTTCTAAGTTATGTAAAGGTTATTTAAGGTATGTTAAGTATATGTTGATGTTCCAGAGTATTTGTCGCATCAAACTGATTACGTTTACGCATCAGTTTGCGTATAACTCTCCAGAAAGCGATATAGAGTTTGAAATTACACAAAAGTCAAAACATGAAAAAATGTAAAACACAACCAAACAAACATTGGGATCAAATAACATTGTTTTATTGATAATAGAACTGTTCACAATGATTACAAGCACAGATGTTACAACGGGCGCAAAAACGATCCAAATTACGCGACGAATGGAATTTTATCATGCCAATCACTAAAATAAAATATTTTAATGATTACATAAATTTTTGGATGTCCGGATATATTCAGAACGTGAGATATGCGCGAAAATGCAAACTTATGCACTTTTTGACGCTTTTAGTCCCTGTTTGATCAAAAAGTTTATTTTTGCGCACCAAACACCTCAAAGCCTATTTGTAAGCTATGTAAAGGATATTTAGGGCATGTTTAACTTATGATCATGTTCTAGAATGTTCCTTACAGTACGAATCGGCATACTTTCACAGTGTCGAAATTAGTCCCTGTAAGCGAATAAACTTGATTTCGACACACCAAACCTCCCAAAACTTATTTCTAAGTTATGTAAAGGTTATGTAAGGCATGTTAAGCCTATGTCACTGTTCCAGAGTGTTTGTTGCATTAAACTGATTATATTTACGCATCAGATCGCGTATAATCTTCCAGAAAGTGATTTAAAGCTCGAAATTGAACAAGAATTGATATGTGCAAATGATACACATATTTATACAAATCCCAAGTATGAAATACGATATTTCATTGGTTTTGTTGGACCGGTTTGCGACCCTGAAAAGTCAGTCAAGGTAGTTCATCTTTGCGTATAATGGCGGAATCAATGTACACAAAGTAACAACAGCTTTTCCTCTTTAATTCCTTCTATATTGATGCTTTCTGAATTGATTTTGACAGAGTTTAGTTACCACAAGCATGACCAGGTTTCGCTCCAAGTTACAGAATGAGATCACATGTGTGAGTATATATACTGTGACTGATTTCGCTCATATGGCATGCCATATAAGCGAAACCCCATGTGAACCATATCAGCGAAACCACCTGGTAACCCTAAGAGCGAAACCTCACTAATTATGTACATATGAGCGAAACCTAGTGTACACATAAGCGAAATTATCTAGTTAAAACCTATCTTAACTTTCAAGTTCCAATCTCGACTATCTTGACCTAAGACTTGATTCAAACGAAGTCAACAGACATTCCGTGCACCAACAAACTCCCCCTTAGATGTTGACGAAGTCTTCACCTCCGAGTCTTCAGTCTTGGTCATTTTTCCTTCTCATTCAGATTGTAACATTGTAAGCATCCATCAATCTTTCTTTTTGATCAGCTTCTCTCTTTGACTTTTAAAAAACACAAACTCATCACTAGCTTTATCATCAACAGCTTTATCATCAGCAGGCTCCCCCTCTCGTCAAACTTCCGTGCTTTTAGAGATCGACACCTAGCTTTCCAGCTTGTCTTCAGACTCCCCCTTAGATTCTGCTCTCGGGATCATAGTCTGGACTTTTCCTGCAATCACTCATACAACTATAAGTAACAACATTTTAATCTTCCAGATATCGTAATCTGACAATTCAATCTCCTCAAAATCACTTCTCATGAATTTGGCAGTTTCATCGAATCGTATCCGAAACTAACTCTTATAACAATATAAACATCCAAATCCCCCACAGTTAATCATCCAAGTCCAAACTAATGACCTTGGAGATATTACAAACTTGTTTCTTTGAATTTTTGATTTTAATACAAGTTTCAAATTAATGAACTTGTTTTATTTTCAGAAACACAATCAGCTTACTTAGATTTTGAAACTTAGCATTTCAGACATCAGTTGTCGAAAATAAAGCAGAAATCAAAATCTTTTTGTATTTTCCTGAAAATATAAAGCAGTAAAGAAATATGTACAAACATATTTACAGACGCTATTTTTGTTTGAGTATGCGTTAGAGGATCATATCAGTTTTTGACAAGTCACAAGTACCGTTGAGCTTAATTACACATTAAGAATTAAACAATTCACTTAGATTGTCGATATACTGGTCCACTTAAATTTTCATACAAATTTCAACTGATTCAGGATACGAATTAGGTATTTTAAGAACTTAAACTCATTCATGTGTCCCACCTCTTGAATATACTCCCATATCCAGATCCCAATATTCAGTCTTACAGGTAAGTATAACACAAATGATATCTGTAAGGGGTTAATAAATTATGAAGAATCATGAGAGCTCAGGTCAGAACTACCGTTCAGCAGAGAGATCATGACTCAACTTGGGTGTGTCCCCTTTAGAGGATCTTTTTTACAACAGCATTGCTAAGCAATTTTATTGTCTTATCATATATGCTGAGGGTGATGCTATGTTTCAAGCATTTGTGAAAAGTATTATTCGAGGACTAGGTCAGAACTTCCATTCAACAGAAGTCCCGGAATAATACCCCAGATATCACTGAGTATAAAGACCTAGTATATCAGAAAAAGGGACCTTTCAAACGAGATTTCAGGGGTTACCTATATATCCAAGTAGTGTTCCCCACGAAATAAGCAAGTGTTTGAATTTAGGTTTATATCCCGAAAAAGTTTACTTAGTGTATAAAAACCTATCGACATATCATCAGTGAGACTGTTTAACGCTATATAATCATTACAATTCTTTAGCACACTGTAACTGTCTACTGATGTACTATCATTTCCTCTTTTTACGCAATACTCAAATTTTTAAATTTTTATCATGTTTTTTGCTTTTTCAAATTTTCTAATGTTTTTGGATTTTCTAATGACAATTTTTCTCCCCCTAAAATGCAAAATCATTAAAAATTTGACAACACAATACTGATAGCTTTGTCTCGCCATCCATTTTCTGCTTAAAGTGCTCTGATTTGCAGAAAATATACATACCCCATGATTTACAACACATTGATATTTTACAGTTTGAAAACCGTTTTTCAATCTGATGAAAGTAATCATGTTTGTTCAGTCGTGAGGGTTTCGGCGTATTCAATCAACATACATTCAAAACAATATTAAAGACAACATATTTATGGTTTTTCAAATTTTAACAAACTAAAAACATATTTTTGGTTTTAAATTTTTCAATTTTTAGGATTTTGAAAATATTGTTTATTTATGTACAGAAATTGATAAACTCCCTGTTTAACCAAACCAGGGTTCTGCAACCTCTTCCTGTGCCAGGCTGCTCCAACTACCATTCTCACAATCTTCAGCTTCGTTGAGCACCTGCACATTCAAACTTTATCAATCATTTGAACAATTTAGCCCAGGTCTGTTGGACCTTAGGCATTTCAACACAAAAACGTTCATTTAATTTCGGAAACTCTTTGTCATTTAAAACTTTTTCAGCGTTGACTTCAACTTTCTAATCTTTTTCCGACGTCACTTGTTTCTTAGCACTCCACATTTGACCTTTCGGAGTACCTCTTTTGTAAAAATTTGTCTCTTTTTGAACCTTTTGATCTTGAACAACATTTTTAGGTTTCCAAAACTCTTGAGGTTTTGTCATGTCAACAGATGTTTTCCAACTCTGTGTTGTTCTAAATCTGGGTGCGTGAGAGTTCCAGGTCTGTCTTGAATCGAACCTGTTCGGGTTTTATGCCCAATTTTGATTTGAAGCAAACTTGTTTGTATTGTACCTCCAAGTTTGTTTCGAATCAAATCTGGTTGACCTTGGTTTCACATTCTCAGATTTCTGTTTTTCAACATCAACAGGCTTTGGATTTGGACACTTTCGTGCAACATGTCCAATCATATCACATTTAAAACACACTTTCTTTGAAACATCCTTGGCCTGTTGTTGTTTCTTTTTCATAGTCTCAAACTCCTCATTAGACTGCTGTCCAAATTTGAGTTTTTCCTCTTCTTTCAAACTTTTTCCTTGAACAAAATTCAATTTTTGTTGCAAATCCTGTTTTTCATTTTGTTTTCGATTTTGTTTCTTTTTATAACCCAAACCAGCCTTCATGTTTTTCTTCTTAAAACCAGGTTTGTTATAAAAAGTTTTGTGACCTTTACCAGCAAACTTTGAAATCTCAGACTTCTCAATCTCAACCATTTTGAAAACTTTATCAACCTTTTCTGAAATCACATTCTGAATCGAGAATACAACTTCTAAGAATAATTTGTCCGATCCAATCATGGTATAAACCAATCCCTTTGAATCATCATTCAATTTTTTCTCAGATTTTGTGTTTTTCAGATATCCATCATAAAGATTTCCTTCATCTTCATCCTGTGATTCAGACTTACCTTTTGTAGACTCATATTTCAAAACACTATCAACAATCTTACTCACCACCTCTGAATCATAAGCTTCATCAGATTTGGTGTAAGTCACATCGATACTTTCAGGTAATTGGTCAGCTATGTTCAAACCCTTTGCCACCTTTTCCTCATCATAAAAAGTATAATTGTTTCTCAATGGTGGTGGTACCTGATGAAATTCTGAACCAATACCCTTTTTGCAATTGTCAGTATCTTTGTCATCTGGTGTGATGTTGAAAATGCGTTCAAGAATGTACGAAGAGTTATGATAACTTTGAAGTTTTGTAACAATCTTTTCTTTTTCAGCCAAGACTTGTTTAAGATTAGCAATTTCATCAACACACTTGTTCAATTCAATTTGCTTTTCTTTAAACTTTCTTTCATACATTTCTTTAGTAACTAAAGTTTCAGACAATCTTTGATCAAAACTTTTGACTTGGCTTTTCAAAGTATCATAAGCTTCTTGTACTCTCTGACTCGACCACTTTAAAGAATCATACTGTTTCTATAAATCTTGAAATTTAGATTCTTTTTCAACACAATCGACACATTTTGCTGAACACAGTTGTCTATAAACATCATTATCCTTTTCAAGACCTTGACATTTCTGTGTCAATTTTTCAACTTTTAGTTTCAAAATTTCTTCTTTTTCAATCATATCTTTACATTTTGTTGTGAAACCATTTTCAAGTTTAACTATGTCATTGTCTTTTGTTTTTATGATGTCATCTTTTTCAGTACAGGCTTTGCACATTTCTATGCAATTCCTGCATTTGTTTTCTTTTTCATCAACCAATTCAACATTCGATAGATCAGAAGATTTTCTAACCTCAGTCTCATTCAGCACCAGTTCTTCTTACTCAACTTTCTGATCTTCCTCCTTTTCTTCTTTCTGAGCTTCTTCATTCTTCTGTTCTTCTTCAGCTTTCTGGTCTTGTTCAGCAGCAATCTTCGCGACAGTCTTTACTTCTTCAATTCTTCTTCTTTTCTCTTCTTCATCTCTGCCACCTTCGGTAGACTTGCTTCACAAATCTCTCTTATCTTTTTCTCCAAATCAGGCAAATATGCTTTATCAGATAACCTTCGTGTGTTGAAAGTAGCTTGCCTTGGAAGCAAATTTGTTACAGCTTTGAAATCCACTTTTGATGGGTCAGCAACTGGATTACCCCGTGGATCCATGTAACATTCCAAGTCTTCATTCAATCTTTTTGCTCTCTGGGCTTCTTTGAATGGTTCGTTTAATTTTCCGATTTCCCATCTTACATAATCTGCTTTCCACCATCTATCAGGATCAGCATCAGCCACAAATGCATATCCAACTGCATCTTCTTCAGGGCAAACCTGACTCCAGTCGTAACCTTCATCATCATATATAACCGCAAGAGCCCTTGATTTTTCTTCAGGCTGTTTCAATCTTGGAGGCTCAGACTTGTTCTGATGATAAATCGCTTTCTTGTAATAATCTTCTTTGAACGGGTTTTCAGAATCATCATCAGCATACGCATTTCTACACTCGCGCTTAAAGTGACCTTTTTGTTTACATTTGAAACATGTCAACTTTGATTTATCAAATCCCAATTTGGTAGTCGGTCCACCAATTGACTTTCTCCCTGTGATCTCCATGAACCGCTGTGCTCGACGAACCGCACTTGCCATGCACCATCTTATATCAATCAGTTCCATCTCCTCGGGGTCTAATTGATCATAATCTTCTTTCGTCAAGTTGGTGTTGCCAATCTTCCCTGCAACAAGGCTTTCATACGATTCAAGTACAGATGCCAAGAAAACCATCTGTTGTTTTGCCGACTCTTCGCTGAAATTCTGCCCATTCTTCAGATCCACTGCGATATTACACTGAAACAAATTCTTGGAAGCAGATTGACTTGAAGTGTTTGAAGAAGATCCACTGTGAAGACTTTCATTGTTCACTGAACTTGAACTTTCTGCAGAAAACGCTGTTCTTGGAGACCCAGCCTACGGTACATTTCCTCTGTAGTAAAGCTCTACATTCTGCTGATAAGCTGGATTGTTGACTTTAGATCTCTTTATCTCCAACTCATGGCTTTCAAGTCTTTTGATCAGCAAATCCACTTTTAAATCTTCAGGCTTGATTGTATTTTTCAACATTAGAACAAAGTATTGCCACTCTTGATCATTTGGCAATGAATCAAACAATTTATCCACCAGCTCCTCTTCAGAATATTTGATTTCATGTCTAGCCAGCTCCATTTTTAGATGCCCAAATCTTTCGATCATTTTACAAACAGATTCATTTTTCATACAACTGAAAAGATCAAACTCTTTACGCAACAATTTCTTTTTATTTTTTACAATTTCATTACTTCCTACACACTTTCTCCCTAACGCTTCCCACAAACTCTTTGAAGTTTTCTCTTGTTCAAGTAACGAGATAATATCCTCTCTCACTGACTGTTTAATTAATGTGATCATCTTATATTCAGCCACAACATTTTATATATCTATGTCTGTGAAATCTTTTGCATCTATTAACTCTCCTCCCTCTTTTACTGGTTCAATATATCCATTTATCAGTTTTAACCAGCTTTCAGGAGCGAAAGCTTTTACCCAACCCTCAAATCTGTTTTTCCACCAGTTATAATCTTCAACTTTCATTAGTTTTGGTGGCTTCTGTTGGCTTCCATACATGTTCTCAAACTTCAAATTCTCCGAAATCTCTCTCATCTCGGATCTTCTATCTGTCGATTCGGAAGTGAATGCGTTATAGAATGTGTTGTAGAATTCTTCACCGTTGCTTGACATCTTCAAACACCTAATAGCAAACAAACAAACTCAATCAGTTTAAACAATATCAAGTAATCTGAAATACACTGACACTCGATTGTCGTGAAATAATCTTGACTCGAAAAAATTCACTTTCGAACAAAATCAAGAAATAACACTATGAGCAAAATAGCACACAAGGTACTCTTGAGCGAAATTAGGTTCCTTATTAGCGAAATCAGTTTGAATGACTGATAAGCGAAATCAGGTTATATGTGACCCTCTGAGCGAAATCTGATTGTATCAATGAGCGAAATCAGGTTGTATGATGTCCGTATAAACGAAATAGCAGTATATGTCCTTAAGAGCGAAATTTGATGTTCAAATAAGCGAAATCAGATGTTCAAATAAGCGAAATCTGATTTAATGGCACTATGAGTGAAATCCTTCAATTACCGTAAAAGCGAAATCAGGTTTTTAGTGTATTTTTACCATTTTAAGCCGTTTTTTAACCTGATTGTTTCTTGGGTTTCTTATTACTGTATTTTACACGTTATACTCAAAAAACAGGCCATTTCAACCGTAGGAACCAGTTCAAATCGAAAAAGTATAAAAGAAAGTGAGTAGAAATAAGAGAATTTGGTTGAATCAGCTGTAGTAGTATGAACTCCTCGTCCTGAAGCTCTGATAGCACTTGTTGGACCGGTTTGCAACCCTGAAAAGTCAGTCAAGGTAGTTCATCTTTGCGTATAAAGGCGGAATCAATGTACACAAAGTAACAACAGCCTTTCCTCTTTAATTCCTTCTATATTGATGCTTTCTGAATTGATTTTGACAGAGTTTAGTTACCACAAGCATGACCAGCTTTCGCTCCAAGTTACAGAATGAGATCACATGTGTGAGTATATATACTGTGACTGATTTCGCTCATATGGCATGCCATATAAGCGAAACCCCATGTGAACCATATCAGCGAAACCACCTGGTAACCCTAAGAGCGAAACCACACTAATTATGTACATATGAGCGAAACCTAGTGTACACATAAGCGAAATTATCTAGTCAAAACCTATATTAACTTTCAAGTTCCAATCTCGACTATCTTGACCTAAGACTTGATTCAAACGAAGTCAACAGACATTCCGTGCACCAACAGGTTTGGTATTTGTTTGGTGGTTGAAGTGATACAGGTGTCATAGTGACTTTGTTCAATTCATGGTAATCAATGCACATTCTCATTGACCCGTCTTTCTTTTTAACGAATAAGATTGGTGCTCCCCATGGTGATAAGCTTGGCTGTATGAATCCTTTCTCCAACAGTTCGTCTAACTGTTTCTTTAATTCTTGCAATTCAGCTGGTGCCAAGCGGTAAGGTGCTATGGCAATTGGTGCTGTTCCTAGTAGCAGATGAATTCGGAATTCAACTTCCCTGTCTGGCGGTAGTCCTGGTAGCTCTTCTGGAAACACGTCTGAAAATTGAGATACTATAGAAATATCCTTCAGATCTTTTCCTTTAGTGTTAGTGATTATAGAAATCAAATACACTAATGATTCTTTCCTTATATAACTGGCTATTTTCATCACAGAGATGAATTTTGTGGATCTAGATGGTTTATCTCCTTTGATTGTGATCTTTTCACCTTTTGGTGATTTTACTTGGATTGACTTTTGATCACATAGAATACTGACTTTGTTGGCTACTAACCAATCCATTCCTAATACAACATTAAATCCTGCCAGATTCATTGGGTAAAGGTTTGCAATAAACTTTTGATTTAAAAATTCTATTCTTGCTCCCTGCAAGATTTCGGTAATCTTAATGCTTTCCCCATTTGCTGTTTCTACTAGACATTCTTGTGGGAGTTTAGTTAATGGTTGATTGAGAAGTTTGCAAAATGAAGTATTAATAAAAATTTGGTTCGTACCAGAGTCAAATAATACTTTAGCAAAAATATCATTAACTAAAAACATACCGGCGATCACATCCGGGAACATCTTTGCTTCTTCTGCAGTCAGAACAAATTCCCTAGCATTTTTAGTATTCTTGTTGGTTATGGCTGGAGCTAGTTTCGGACAGTGTGGCTTGATGTGACCTTTTTCTCCACAGTTGAAGCACACTCCATTACTGGGTTTCTTTCTACAATCTTCTTCCTTGTGTCCTGGTGTAAGGACTGGAAAATTTTCCATAAACGACCCGTAAGTGAAAATCCGGACCCCTGAAACCCTAATACGCATGAAAAAACAGAAAACATGAAATCTGGTTTTCACGCGGGCTGCGTAAACCATAAGGTAAGTCTACGCGGGTCGCGTCAACTTAAAAATGTTCCGGATAAGTGTTCAAGCCACGTGTCGCACACCTGGCAACCCTACTCGTGACACACAAAGCCTACACGTAGACTAGGGGTTCTCGCGGGCCGCGTAAAACCTATGTTAAGGTTTACGCGGGCCGCGTAAAACTCAAAATGTGGCTATAAGTAGCCTGTGTGTCACAACCCCCGATCCCTTATCTGTCCCGGGAACGGGCGGACGCGAACTTAGAGTTTCGGTGGTATCAGTTGGTTAATTTGGCAGCGGAATTTACATCAGGACCGTAGTTAGGAAATATTTATCAGAGTAAAACCACCATATTTAATATTAATAATAACATGGGCAAAATCCAAGATTCTTATTACAATACGTTTATAGAGATAAACCCTATTTTATTGAATTTAAAACATTGTCTTTTAGGTAACTTTTATAGCCACATTTTTCCCAAGCCTTCAGTGCTTTCCAGCTGGCTTTTTACTAATTGGCTGTCACATTGTGTTACCTGAAACGCGTTTTAAAAATATTTGTCAGTGGGAAATACTGGTGAATGAATCCCAGTTTAATCAAGAAACATTTTATCAATTAAAACAGTATTGAGAGCGTTCACATTGTTTATTTCTACACAATTACTCATTCAGTACTGTCAATCCTGACTTGTGGGTCATATTACACATTGGCTAACTCATTGTCCAATGGTAGCGTACTGTCATCCCGACTTACTACTCGCAGTAGTACATTTTGTATACAAAATCCCAACATACTGGCAGTAATTGAAGAACTACAAAGACTCAATCACCGCTTAATCACGTTGTAAAACAATTAAGGTTCTATAAAATATTACAAAAAGGTTAACAAAAATTGGATAAACTCACATTGTTATCTTAGACTTCGCGTAAGGGTTTCCTATGAATAATCTATAATTTACCCAAATGTATATAGGTTAGTATCATAACCCTTTGAAAATATTAATGATACCCTCCTCGAGATGGTATTCCAACGACTACGTCTGGCAGAACCACGACAGTTGTTACGGAACCCTAAATCAATCGGGCAGCGTATCTATTATGAAACTGAGGTTATAATACTTACAACGGGGCAGAACCTTGCTAATTAGGGGTATAATACTTGAATATTATGCCTATATCTTCAGAAATTCGCTTAAGAAAGAAAAGAAATGAACGAGGAATACTGAAACCCGATGCATGCTTATATAGTTGCTGAAACTGGGTCTCACGCGGCCCGCATAGAAGACAAGCGGGGCTTACGCGGCCCGCGTCATAGCCCGGGTAGGGTTTAGGTGATCTGGGTCATCGCCTAGACTCGCCACGATGTCGACACGTGTCTGCCTCTGGTGTCTCTGCGTTGTTGATCTCACGCGGCCCGCGTAAGTGTTAAGGTGAGCTTACGCGGCCCGCCTTAACTTAAAATTCCACCAGAATCAAGTTTCAGCCTTGATACCGCCCGCGTGGGTGTTGGGGTGGGTCTACGCGGCCCGCCTCAACTCAAAATTTCAATTTTGTTTATTTTAAATACTATTTAATGTATTTCGGACTCGGTTTTCACATACGCGGTGTATTTAAAGACATAATGAGACATTTTTTTTAAATATACTGAGGTGTCGGAAATATTATGAGGGTGTCGGTTTTATTGAGGGTTGTTACATTCTCCCCACCTTGTTTTAGAGCTCGTCCTCGAGATCTACTGGAACAAGTGCGGATATCTCTTTTGCATTTCAGATTCAAGCTCCCATGTGTACTCAGGTCCTCTTTTGGAGTCCCACTTTACTTTGACCAGAACTAGTCTCTTATGCTTGAGATTCTTGACTTTCCTGTCTTCAATCTATAGAGGTCTTTCAACAAACTTGAGTTGTTCATTTACCTCTATATCCTTAAGAGGTATTATTAGTGATTCATCAGCTGAACACTTTTTGAGATTAGATACATGAAACACATCATGTATTCCTGCCATTTCCTCTGGCAGTTGTAGCTGATAGGCTACAGGTCCTATTCTTCTAATAATCTCAAAAGGTCCAATATACCTGGGACTTAGCTTTCCCCGTTTGATGAAACTTACTACTCCTTTCCAAGGAGAGACTTTCAACAATACTTTATCTCTAACTTGAAATTCCAAGGGTTTACGTCGGTTATCAGCATAGCTCTTCTGTCGATCACGTGCTGCTTTCAGTCGTTCCTTGACTTGAATGATCTTGTTGGTTGTTTCTTGCACTATCTCAGGTCCAGATAGTTGTTTTTCCCTAATTTCTGCCCAACAGAGTGGGGTTCGACACTTTCGTCCATAAAGTGCTTCGAATGGTGCAGCATTGATACTTGTGTGATAACTGTTATTATAAGAAAATTCTATTAAAGGTAAGTGATCGTCCCAATTACCTCTGAAATCAATTACACAAGCTCTAAGCATGTCCTCCATTGAATTGTCCTTTCGCTTTGTCCATCCGTTTGAGGATGATAAGTTGTGCTCAATTTTAACTTGGTTCCCATTGCCTTTTGGAAACTTGACCAAAAATGAGAGGTAAATCGGCTATCTCTATCAGAAACAATTGATAAAGGAATACCATGTAAAGAAACAATTTCATTTACATATAACTTAGCTAACCGTTCCATTTTGAAAGTTTCTTTCATTGGTAGAAAATGAGCTGACTTGGTTAGCCTATCTACAATTACCAAGATTGTATCATTGCCTTTCTTTGTTTTGGGTAATTTAGTAACAAAATCCATTGTTATTAATTAATATTTCCACACTGGCATTTCTAATTGTTGTAGAAATCCTGAGGGTTTCTGCTGTTCAGCTTTGACTTGTGAACAAGTTAAACATTTAGAAACGTAGGCTGCTATGTCCTTTTTCATTCCTATCCACCAGAATTTTTTTTTTCCTTAAATCCTGGTACATTTTATCATTTCCTGGGTGCATCATATATTTGGATTTATGGGCTTCTTCTAGTATACGATGACGTAGGTTTCCTAATTTAGGTATCCATATTCTCTTTTTATGGAATCTCCAAATTCCATCTGTTCCTTGTTCTAACTCATTAATCATACCTTTCAATTTTTCAGCATCATCTTTGATTACTGATTCTTATGCTTCTCTTATTTGGTTATTTAAATCTACTTGCAGATTTAATTTAAGAGAACGTACCCTTTTTGGCTTTTCATGATACTTTCGGCTTAAAGTATCTGCCACTACATTTGCTTTTCCTTCATGATACTAGATATCACAATCATAATCACTAAGAATCTCCATCCAGCGTCTTTGTCTCATATTCAATTCTTTTTGCTTGAAAACATACTTTAAACTTTTATGATCAGTGAATACAGTAAACTTACTACCCTATAAGTAGTGTCTCCAAATCTTAAGAGCAAAAATTATAGCTCCTAATTCTAAGTCATGGGTTGAATAATTCTCTTCATGATTCTTAAGTTGTCTAGATGCGTAAGCTATAACCTTTTGACGTTGCATTAATACACATCCATAACCTAATTTGGAAGCGTCACAATAGACTACAAAGTCTTCAGATCCTTCTGGTAATGCTAATATGGGTTTATGGGTTAATCTTTGCTTAAGGATTCTAAATGCTTCTCTTGTTTTAATCCCCATTCAAACTTAACAGATTTACAGGTTAGTTTAGTTAAAGGAATGGCTATTCTAGAAAAATATTGAATAAATCTTCTATAATAACCAGCTAATCCTAAGAAACTTCTAACTTCGGTTGGTGATTCAGGGGTTTTCCATTTAGTAATTGTCTCGATTTTTGTGGGATCCACATGAATTCCTTCATGGTTGACTAGGTGTCCAAGAAACTGTACCTGTTCTAACCAAAATTCGCACTTGGAAAATTTAGCATAAAGCTTTTCCTTTCTTAATAAACATAAAAGTGCGTACAAATGCTTTGCATGATCTTCCTTATTCTTAGAATAAATGAGAATATCATCAATGAAAACAATTATGAATTTATCCAAATATGGCTTACATATTCGGTTCATCATGTCCATAAATGCGACTGGGGCATTGGTTAAACCATATGGCATGATAGTAAATTCATAATGGCCATACCTTGTTCTGAATGCGGTTTTAGGAATATCCTTTTCCTGTACTTTTAGTTGATGATATCCTGGCCTTAAATCGATTTTAGAGAAAAATCGAGCTCCTTGTAGTTGATCAAATAGATCATCGATTCTTGGTAATGGCTACCGGTTTTTAATCGTGACCTTGTTTAATTCACGGTAGTCAATGCACACACGCATTGATCCGTCCTTCTTTGTAATAAACAGTATCGGCACTCCCCATGGCGAGGAACTAGGTTGTATAAATCTTTTTTTCTAACAATTCGTCTAATTGTTTCTTCAATTCTTGCATTTCTGCAGGTGCCAAACGATAAGGTGCTTTGGCAATCGGTGGTGTTCCTGGTATTAAATGGATTCTGAATTCAACTTCCCTATCTAGAGGTTGTCCTGGCAATTCTTCTGGAAATACATCTGAAAACTGAGATACTTCTGGAATATCTTTTAAATCCTTTCCTTTAGTGTTAGTGATTATGGAAATCAAATACACTAATGATCATTTTCTTATGTAACTTGTAGTTTTCATCACAGAGATAGATTTTGTGGTTCTAGATGATTTATCTCCTTTAATTGTGATCGTTTTACGTTTTGGTGAATTTACTTGAATTGACTTTTGATCACATAAAATATTGGCTTTATTGGCTATTAACCAATCCATTCCTAAAACAACATCAAATCCTGCCAGATTCATGGGATAAAGGTTTGCAATAAATTTCTGATTTAAAATTTCTATACTTGCTTCCTGCAAGATTTCAGAAATACTAACAGTTTCTCCATTAGCTGTCTCTACTAAGCATTCTTGTGGTAGTTTAGTTAATGACTGATTTAGAAATTTGCAAAATGATGTATTAATAAAACTTTGGTTTGCACCAGAGTCAAATAATACTTTAGCAAAAACATCATTAACTAAAAACGTACCAGCTATGACATCTGGAATCATTTTGGCTTCATCTGTAGTCAGAACAAATGCTCTAGCATTTTGAGTATTCTTGTTGTTTGTAGCTGGAGCTAATTTTGGGCAATTAGGCTTGATATGACCTTGTTCTCCGCAGTTGTAACATATCCTGTTGTTAGCTTTCTTCCTGCAGTTTTCTTCCTTGTGTCCTGATATTTTGCAAAAGTTACAATATATAGAGCATCTTCCTGAATGCTTTCTTTTGCAATTCCTATAGTAGGGTGTAGAGGTATAACCTATATTTTTCCCACGATTAAATTTTCCAGAACGAAATTCTTGTGTGAGCTTCTGGGTTAGGTTCCTCCTTTGATCCTCTTCTCGGGTACGGACTAATTCATCTATCAAGGTATTTGCTAGTTCTACAGCTTCTTCTATAGTTTGAGGTCTAGCTGCCTTGACTACATGTCTTATCTCCCCGATTAATCCCTAGATATAACGGGAGATTAACACTGGTTCAGGTGAAGCAAGAGTTGGCACTATTCTAGCATATTCGAAGAATATTTTAGTGTATCCCTTACTATCCACACTAGTCATCCTAAGGTTTAAAAAATTGTTTGCTATCTGTTCCTTCTCATTAGGTGGGCAGAATTTCCTTTCTACTTTATCCCTAAATTCTTCCCATTCCATATTATAAGTTCTATCACTTCCTCTTGATTGGAGGATAGCGTTCCACCATTCTAGTGCTGAATTCTTAAACAGATTTGAGGCAAACAATATCTTATCTTCTTCAGCACACTTGCTTATTCTTAAGACTGCCTCAGTCTTCTCTATCCAGCGTAGAGTTGCAATGGCCCCTTCTTTGCCCGAGAATTCCATTGCTTTACAAGACCAGAATTCTTTATAAGAACAACCGTAAGACACGGTTCTTCTCCTTTTGGGAATGGACATTTGAAGTACGGGTCCATTGTTTATGTTGTTTTCGGGTTCAATGGGTCGCTTACTGCTATGCTTACTTTTATTATTCGCTTCTTGAATAGTTTGAATAATAAATGGCATTGCATCTATGATTCCTTGTGCCACTATATGTTGAACAACACTATTATCCATTTGGTTTCCATTGTTATTGATGCTTGGATTCTCATTAACCACGTTAATGTTACTCTGGTTATCATTATTCAGATTTCCTTGATTTCCTTCACCGGCCATCTGAATTTTAAACATTTACCCCATATTAATATCACAAGATAATATTTAATATAGTTAATCACATGACATGCAATCTAGCCAAAAACGTCGATCATTGCGACTTTACTCTATTTCCATATACTATTATGCATCTATTACACACTAGTACTGAAATAAAAATTACAATACAGAAATAGAATCACATTAATAGTAATAGGCATCCGTACACACATATTTTATTTTATTTTATCTTTATTTTTATTTTATTATATTATATTATTATTACCGTCTTCTCCATCACATCTATGGATATGGATTTATCCAAAAATCCATATTGCGCTCATCGTATTTTCATACGAGACGCTCTCCCACCTGTCGCATTCTCTCACTGCTTTCTAAAATTTCCTCACCAAATGTCCTAAGTTCTTGCACGTTCTCTGCACTCATTGGGGGTGCAGGTTCTAGGACTGGGTTCGGAATCTGGGGTGCGGGTTCCTGATATGGGGGTGAAAGTGCCTGAAATCGGTAAGGATCTTCTAAGATCTCCCTAATGTAGTTATCATGGTAATAGGGATCTAAAGGGTCCATACCTGGATAGGCTCCTATGTTCTGTATGGGTGTGTCTTCATGTATCGGGTAACGTTGCACAAAGTCCCTATTATCGTCCCACCAGGGGTCGTAATTTGGGTCTAGGGGGTTTGGTGCTTGTACCCTAGGGATTTCCTCTGGGTTGAAGTCATGCATCTCCACTTGGTTTTCAGGGTTTTCTATCTCCATTGGTTGGTCTGGGATTAGTGGTTGTGGGGCTACTAGTTGTTCCAGACTTGGGTCAGCAGCAGTTGTAGCTAGGATATGAAAATTGGCTAGGCTTCTATTAAGCATATCCTGTGTATGGGCATCTGTCTTTCGCTTAGCGGCTGCTAGAACCCTTTGCTGTTGCAACTTTCGCATTCTTTTCCTACGCTCAAAGGCTTCCTTACTGAACCATCCTCGTTTCTTATGAGGGAATGGCTCTTCTGACTGAGCTTTAAAGGCAAACATTCCTTCTTCCTGATCAGCAGAATACCCAGAAAGGGCAGGCTGTGAAGAGGTACCTTCACTCCTAGGTGAATCAGACAACTGACGACACATGTCTGAGGGTCCTTGATCACTCATACTGTAAACTAACAAATAGTCAAATAACACATAACAAATAAATAAAGTTATGCACATAATTCCGTAATTTATTTCCTAACACAAAATTTAGAATTTAATTGTCAGCGGAACACTTCTTTGGCTTAGACCAGTGGCTAGGCTCTGATACCACCTTCTGTCGCAACCCCCAATCCCTTATCTGTCCCAGGAACGGGCGGACGCGAACTCAGAGTTTCGGTGGTATCAGTAGGTTAATTTGGTAGCGGAATTTACATCAGGACCGTAGTTAGGAAATATTTATCAGAGTAAAACCACCATATTTAATATTAATAATAACATGGGCAAAATCCAAGATTCTTATTACAATACGTTTATAGGGATAAACCCTATTTTATTGAATTTAAAACATCGTCTTTTAGGTAACTTTTATAGCCACATTTTTCCCAAGCCTTCAGTGCTCTCCAACTGGCTTTTTACTAATTGGCTGTCACATTGTGTTACCTGAAACGCGTTTTAAAAACATTTGTCAGTGGGAAATACTGGTGAGTGAATCTCAGTTTAATCAAGAAACATTTTATCAATTAAAACAGTATTGAGAGCGATCACATTGTTTATTTCAACACAATTACCCATTCAGTACTGTCAATCCTTACTTGTGGGTCATATTACACATTGGCTAACTCATTGTCCAATGGTAACGTACTGTCATCCCGACTTACTACTCGCAGTAGTACATTTTGTATACAAAACCCCAACATACCAGCAGTAATTGAAGAACTACAAAGACTCAATCACCGCTTAATCACATTGTAAAACAATTAAGGTTCTGTAAAATATTGCAAAAAGGTTAACAAAAATTGGATAAACTCACATTGCTATCTTAGACTTCGTGTAAGGGTTTCCTGGGAATAATCTATAATTTAAACAAACGTATATAGGTTAGTATCATAACCCTTTGAAAATATTAATGATACCCTCCTCGAGATGGTATTCCAACAACTACGTCGGGCAGAACCACGACAGTTGTTACGGAACCCTAAATCAATCGGGCAGCGTATCTATTATGAAACTGGGGTTATAATACTTACAACGGGGCAGAACCTTGCTAATTAGGGGTATAATACTTGGATATTATGCCTATATCTTCAGAAATTCGCTTAAGAAAGAAAAGAAATGAACGAGGAATACTGAAACCCGATGCCTGCTTATATAGTTGCTGAAACTGGGTCTCACGCGGCCCGCGTAGAAGATAAGTGGGGCTTACGTGGCCCGCATCGTAGCCTGGGTAGGGTGTAGGTGATCCGGGTCATCGCCTAGACTCGCCACGATGTCGACACATGTCGGCCTCTGGTGTCTCTGCGTTGTTGATCTCACGTGGCCCGCATAAGTGTTAAGGTGAGCTTACGCGGCCCGCCTTAACTTAAAATTCCACCGGAATCAAGTTTCAGCCTTGATACCGCCCGCGTGAGTGTTTCGGTTGGTCTACGCGGCCCGCCTCAACTCAAAATTTCAATTTTATTTATTTTAAATACTATTTAATGTATTTCGGACTCGGTTTTCACATACGAGGTGTATTTAAAGACAAAATGGGACATTTTTTTAAAATATAATGAGGTGACGAAAATATTATGAGGGTGTCGGTTTTATTGAGGGTTGTTACACTGTGCATGGTGCTTTCATCTGTGTTCGAAAACTTTGATAAAAAACGAAGTATACTGCCTAAATTCGAATTTCCAAGTAGTGAAACGCTGCTACGACTACAGGGTATTAACTCGATCACTGCTACGATATAATGTCTGATCGATTGAAACCGATCCGATGGATGTTTAAGTGCTGCCCGTAATTGGGCTATACTTTGTCATTCGTCGTGAGGGTTTTGATCTCATGAGTTATCGTAAATGTTGTATTAAGTTACTGACCTAGTTTCGTATGCATTGCTGTTTAAATTAGGTTATCAGGCTTATCAGTATGCTAAACTCAGCCCGTCTAAACTTGCAATGTGAGTCATTCTCTTTTTATCAAACTGTTTTACTAAACCTCAAATTATTTTCAAAGTTATAATTACAGGGATTAAGTCTTGGTTATCTTAAATCACTGGCAAGTGGGGTATTGTGCACACTACTAATTTCTCACGGTTAGGTTCACCAACCTAACAGTGATAATCATCACTACTTGGGTGAAAGGACCCAATAGTGGTATGACCATCGTCACCAGGGTGTGACACGGCGCCAGATAAAAATAAGATAGTAGCCATTGTAATCGCTTTATGCTGTAATTTATAACTAATGTGTCGTTTTATATAACTTGAGTGACTCGCCAGTATATCCCCGCTGATAAAATATTTTTAAAACATGTTTCAGGTGACGTACTGTGAATCAAGGAAAAGTGCTACGGAGCACTAATAAAGCTTGAAGTGGTGCTCAGTTAAATAAATAAAAATGTTTTGTGAAACAGGGAATATCCTCGTGAAATTCCTCTATTGTAAATTACGGGGTTTATCCCAAATTATGAAATAAAATAAGTGGGCAGTTTCAAGTTTTAAAAGATCCTGTTAAACTTCCGCTGTCAACTCAAATAGTAAATACCACGGGTTTCTGTCCCGCGACTCCTGGACCGGGTTACACCGGGACGGGAGCCGTGACAGAAAAAGGTAGTATCAGAGCCACTGATTTAAGCCAATTAAGTATTTAGAAATACTTAATTTCTCAAATTGCCACTCTGTGATGCTGTGAAAATTTAATTTGCAAGATATAACTTTCTAATTAGGATTTTGTGTTTCCTTTATATCTGCTAAACAGCATGAATGAGTTGTCTGAAGCTCTTCAGAATCTTAGTATCTATCCTGCTGACGTAGAAGTTTCTAGAGACTTTTACGATTATCTGGCCAACACTAAAGAACCTATGGAGTTCCAGGCTCAAGCCCATGTGAAACCCAAGACGAAAAAGAGAAGGAGAATTGTAGGCTGGAGACGCGTACGGAGGAAGAAGCCAGCCGCACAAAGGATTAAAAAGACTGAGAACCCAAATGATAAAGGCAAAGGAAAGAAGATTGGGGAAAGTTCAGGGCAAACCCAGGAAATGCCACCCTAGGAGGAGCTTGATCGCAAACTAGCAAATTGTGACCTCATTGGACCTGCCAATGAAGACATTTTCAATTATCCAATTGAATCACAACTTCCAGATAACTTGGAACATGTTATCCCAGATCCCATTGTCAACCACCAACCTCTTAAATAATCCTAATACCTTTTTCCCTCAGTTTGACCCAGAGCCTGCACCAAACCCACCTATGAGCACTGAAAACCTAGCTGAACTCCGCCATTATGGCGAGGAGCTGGTGGACGCAGGAAACAGAATCCGGGAAATGGGGGAGAGGATATCATGAAAATACGACGAGAGGGAACGTCGTTTCTGAAGTGCCAGCTGACCGGGATCGTATGTGGTTGTGTGCTTATGTGTTTAATAATAATAAAATAATAATAACAATTAATAAAAAAATATAATCATGTAAAATAACTTAAAATAAAACTTTTGTGAAATAACTGGTGTGTATGGATGCATACTAATATATAAAAAGATCAACGTCGCAAAGTTGACAATTTTGGCTATACGTGTTGACATGATTATGTGTAATTGTTTTATTATGACTAATTATTAATTATTTTGTGCCAATAATTTATATATTTATATGTTGATAATTATCAGATGGAACACGCCGTCAATGAGCCAGTTAACGAAGTTAACCAATCTGAACAAAATCATGAAGGTCAATTTCTTAATAGGCAAGATATAGAGAACATCGTTGCCCAGGGAATAGCCAATGCTATTCCAGCAATCCTTGCTACTGCCCGAAATCCAGTTGAACCTCAACCAATTAATCCCAGCAAACGTACTCACGGAGAAAATTTCAGCAACAGTGTAAATGGAGGCGGCAACAATAATAATAATGATGATGTAATGCAAGCCCCATTTCTTAAGAGAATGAAAGCTGCAACGCCTGGTTGCACTTACAAGGAATTTCTTGCCCGTAAACCAATCGAATTTGCAGGCAATGAAGGGTGACTGCTGCACTGCGTTGGTTAGAGAAAACTGAAGCAGTAATTAAAATAAGTAAATGTGCCGAGGAAGACAAGGTCATGTACGCGTCGAATCTTTACAAAGAAGGGGCACTCGAATGGTGGAACACCGTACTACAAGCCAAGGGAAGTGATGTGGCGTATGCCATGAATTGGGAAGAATTTAAGAGTCTAGTGGAAAGAAAATTATGTCCCGAATATGAAAAGAACAAATGACAAATAAGTTCCTGAACCACCGGATGGTGGATGTAGACAGTCAAGGGTATACTTCAACATTCTTCGAGTATGCTAGAGTTGTACCAACCCGGGCTTCGCCAGAACCGGTACTTATTTCTCGCTATATTTGGGGTTTAATGAGCGAAATCCGTGATATCGTTAAAGCTACGAGACCTCGCACAATTAACGATGCAATGGAATTAGCCAACACTTTGACAGATGGACTGGTGCGTACGCGAGAGGAAAATAGAAAGAAGGAAGTAGCCCAAAAGATTACCCAAGGATTCCGAGTGGGTTTAGTAGTAACTTCAAGAAAAAGGGAACCGTGCAATCCTCCACTGCTCCATTTTGCAGTACCTGTAAAAGAAAGCATTTTGGAAAATGCAAAGGGTATTGCAATTTCTGCAAAATTCCAGGGCATCAAGAAGAAGACTGCAGAAGGAAGAAATCCACAATTTGCTTCAACTGTTGAGACGCTGGACCTTTTAGACCAGACTGCCCTAAACTGGTCAAACCAGCTGACAACAAAGCTAAACCTGCAGAAGGAACTACCAAGAAAAACGCAAGAGCCTTTCAGTTGACTACCCAAGAAGCAGAACTCATCCTAGATGTGATAGCTGGTACGTTCCTAGTTCACGACGTTTATGCAAAAGTATTATTTGACTCTGGTGCAAACCAAAGTTTTATAAATAATTCAATCTGCCAAGCTCTTAACTTACCCTTAACCAACCTTAGATAAATTTTGACGGTCGAAATGGCAGATGGGAATTCTGTTAACATAGATAAAGTTTTGCAAAAAGGAAAGATAGAACTCTTAGGCCATAAATTTTCTGCAAACCTGTTACCTATGAATTTAGCCAGATTCGATGTTGTATTAGGAATGGATTGGTTAGTAGCCAACCATGCTCGAATCCTCTGTGATAAAAATTCCATAAAAGTTCATACTCCTACAGGAGAAATAGTGGTGATTACAGGAGATAAGCCACGTAGGCCAATGAAATTCATTTCAGTAATGAAAATGACCAATTATTCAAGAAAACAAGGAATAGTGTATATGATTTCGGTAATCATTAGCACTAAAGGTAAGGAACTTAAGGAAATTCCAGTAGTATCAGAATACCCGGAGGTATTCCCAGAAGAACTACCTGGATTACCACCCGGTAGGGAAGTAGAATTTAGAATTCATCTAATCCCTGGAACTACACCGATAGCCAAGGCACCCTATCGGTTAGCACCCACCGAAATGTTAGAATTGAAAAAGCAATTAGATGAATTGCTCAGTAAAGGATTCATACAACCTAGTTCATCCCCTTGGGGAGCTCCAGTGTTGTTTGTGAAAAAGAAAGATGGGTCGATGCGAATGTATATCGATTATAGGGAATTGAATAAGGTTACGATTAAAAATCGATACCCATTACCTAGGATTGATGATCTTTTTTATCAACTTCAGGGAGCTAGATATTTTTCTAAGATAGATTTACGCTCCGGATACCATCAGTTGAAAGTACAAGAAGAAGACATACCTAAAACTGCTTTCAGAACTAGGTATGGTCATTACGAGTTTACAGTCATGCCCTTTGGATTAACAAATGCTCCTGCAGCATTTATGGACATGATGAATAGGATCTGTAAACCGTATTTGGATAAATTTGTAATTGTCTTTATCGACGATATACTTATTTATTCCAAAAGTCAGGACGAGCATTGTGAACACTTGCATGCACTCTTAACTTTGTTAAGAAAAGAGAAGCTTTACGCCAAATTCTCGAAGTGTGAATTTTAGCTACAAGAGGTACAATTTTTAGGACACATGGTGGATCACGAAGGTATTCACGTAGATGCCTCCAAAATAGAAGCAATCACCAAGTGGAAGGTCCCGCAATCAGCTATGGAAGTTAGAAGTTTTTTAGGGTTAGCCGGATACTATAGACGGTTTATTAAGGATTTTTCCAAAATAGTTGTGCCATTAACTAAGCTAACCTGTAAAGCAGTAAAGTTTGAATGGGGATCTAGATAAGAAGAAGCTTTTAAGATGTTAAATCAAAGGTTAACAAACGCCCCAATTCTTGCCTTACCAGAAGGGACAGAAGATTTTGAAGTTTATTGTGATGCTTCTAAACTAGGATTAGGATGTGTGTTGATGCAACGCAAGAAGGTAATTGCGTATGCCTCAAGGAAATTGAAAAAGCACGAGGAAAATTTATACGACTGATGACTTGGAATTAAGAGCCATAATTTTTGCCCTTAAAATTTGGAGACATTATCTGTACGGAAGTAGGTTTACTGTCTATACAGATCATAAGAGTTTAAAATACATATTTGGGCAAAAGGAATTAAACATGATGCAAAGAAGATGGATGGAAATTCTAAGTGACTATGACTGTGATATTCAATATCACGAAGGAAAAGCAAACGTAGTTGCAGATGCCTTAAGTCGTAAGTATCATGAGAAACAACGCCGAGTTCGTGCTCTTAGATTAAGTTTACAATTAGATCTAATGGAACAACTGAAGAATGTTCAAGAAACCGCAATCAAGTATGATGCTGAAGGAATGAAGGGAAGAATAAAGGAATTAGAACAAGGGATTGATGGAATTTAGAGATTCCACAAGAAAAGAATTTTGGTTCCTAAGCAAGGAAATTTAAGAAATAAAATTTTAGAGGAAGCCCATAATTCTAGGTATACCATGCATCATGGTAATAATAAGATGTACCAAGATCTAAGAAATAATTTCTGGTGGATCGGTATGAAAAAGGGCATAGCTAGATATGTTTCTAAATGCCTAACTTGTTCACAAGTTAAGGCAGAACACCAGAAACCCTCAGGTCTACTACAACAATTAGAAATGCCTGTTTGGAAATGGGAACTTATAACCATGGACTTTGTTACTAAGCTACCCAAAACCAGAAAAAGGTAACGACGTAATTTGGGTAATTGTAGATCGATTAACCAAATCAGCTCATTTCCTACCCATGAAAGAGACCTTTAGTATGGAAAGGTTAGCAAAGTTGTACGTAGACGAAGTAGTATCATTACATGGAGTCCCACTCTCCATTGTATCAGATAAAGATAGTCGCTTCACTTCACATTTCTGGTCAAGTTTCCAAAAAGCCATGGGAACGCAATTAAATTTAAGTACAGCCTACCATCCCCAAACAGACGCACAAAGTGAAAGGATGATCCAAACCCTGGAAGACATGCTTAGAGCATGTGTTATAGATCTTGGTGGAAATTAGGATGACCATTTACCCTTAATCGAGTTCTCCTATAACAATAGTTATCATTCAAGCATCGAAGCTGTCCCGTTCGAAGCACTATACGGACGTAAATGCAGAAATCCAGTCTGTTGGGCGGAAATAGGAGAAAGCCAATTATCAGGTCCTGAAATTGTGCAAGAAACCACCGACAAGATCACCCAAATCAAGGAAAGACTAAAGATTGCTCGAGATCGCCAGAAGAGTTATGCAGACAATCGACGCAAGCCACTAGAATTTCAAGTTGGAGACAGGGTACTCTTGAAAGTTTCTCCTTGGAAAGGAGTAGTTCGGTTCGGTAAGAAGGGAAAGCTAAGTCCAAGGTACATAGGACCATTCCCAGTAATCCAGAAAATAGGACCAGTCGCTTATCGCTTACAACTACCAGAAGAGTTAGCCGGGGTACATGATGTATTTCATGTATCTAACCTCAAGAAATGTCTATCGGATGAATCGCTAGTAGTCCCTCTTCAAGACATACAGGTAAATGAAAAGTTGAAGTTCATGGAGAAACCTCTTAAAATAGAAGACAGAAAGATTAAGTTTCTCAAACACAAAAGATTGGTACTGGTCAAAGTCAAATGGGATTCAAAAAGAGGACCCGGATACACCTGGGAGCTGGAATAAGAGATGAAGCGAAAATATCCTCACTTATTTCAATAAATCTCAAGGACGAGATTTTAAATAAGGTGGGGAGGATGTAAGGACTGCAAAATTTTCCATAAACGACCCGTAAGTGAAAATCCGGACCCCTGAAACCCTAATACGCATGAAAAACCAAGAAAACATGAAATCTGGTTTTCACGCGGGCCGCATAAACCATAAGGTAAGTCTACGCGGGCCGCGTCAACTTAAAAATGTTCCGGATAAGTGTTCAAGCCACGTGTCACACACCTGGCAACCCTACTCGTGACACACAAAGCCTACACGTAGACTAGGGGTTCTCCCGGGCCGCGTAAAACCTATGTTAAGGTTTACGCGGGCCACGTAAAACTCAAAATATGGCTATAAGTAGCCTGTGCATGGGGCTTTCATCTGTGTTCGAAAACTTTGATAAAAAAACGAAGTACACTGCCTAAATTCGAATTTCCAAGTAGTGAAACGCTGCTACGACTACAGGGTATTAACTCAATCACTGCTACGATATAATGTCTGATCGATTGAAACCGATCTGATGGATGTTTAAGTGCTGCCCGTAATTGGGCTATACTTTGTCATTCGTCGTGAGGGTTTCGATCTCGTGAGTTATCGTAAATATTGTATTATGTTACTGACCTAGTTTCGTAAGCATTGTTGTTTAAATTAAGTTATCACGCTTATTAGTAGGCTAAACTCTGCCCGTCTAAACTTGCAATGTGAGTCATTCTCTTTTTATCAAACTGTTTTACTAAACCTCAAATTATTTTCAAAGTTATAATTACAGGGATTAAGTCTTGGTTATCTTAAATCACTGGCAAGTGGGGTATTGTGCACATTACTAATTTCTCACAGTTAGGTTCACCAACCTAACAGTGATAATCATCACTACTTGGGTGAAAGGACCCAATAGTGGTATGACCATCGTCACCAGGGTGTGACACGGCGCCAGATAAAAATAAGATAGTAGCCATTGTAATCGTTCTTATGCTGTAATTTATAACTAATGTGTCGTTTTATATAACTTGAGTGACTCGCCAGTATGTCCCCGCTGATAAAATATTTTTAAAACATGTTTCAGGTGACCTACTGTGAATCAAGGAAAAGTGCTACAGAGCTCTAATAAAGCTTGAAGTGGTGGCTCAGTTAAATAAATAAACATGTTTTGTGAAACAGGGAATTTACTCGTGAAATTCTTCTATTGTAAATTACGGGGTTTATCCCAAATTATGAAATAAAATAAGTGGGCAGTTTCAAGTTTTAAAAGATCCTGTTAAACTTCCGCTGTCAACTCAAATAATAAATACCACGGGTTTCTGTCCCGCGGCTGTCACAGCCCCCGACCCGGTTTGACCCGTTTCAGGAGCCGCGGGACAGAAATCCCGTGGTATTTATTTAACAGCGGAAGTTTACTTCAGGATCTTTTAAAAACTG
Organism: Helianthus tuberosus; assembly: GCA_030545235.1. NCBI lineage: Eukaryota > Viridiplantae > Streptophyta > Magnoliopsida > Asterales > Asteraceae > Helianthus > Helianthus tuberosus. Next base: position 18,582,151 of record CM060420.1, on the reverse strand, counting down.
CAATTTCCCGATTATTTTATTTCACAACTCGGGATAAAATCCTGGTAATTTACAATCCTAAGATTTCACGGAGAAATCTTTTATTTTACAAAAACATGTTTCTCTATTTTATATTGAGCCACTTCCTTAAGCTTGTAGTGCTTCTCGGGACTTTTCCTGAATCACAACAGATCACCTGAAACATGTTTGAAAAAGGTTTTGTCAGCGAGAAATACTGAGTGAATCATTCTATTTACTAAAACGACTCTTTTGTTATAATTTACAGTATTAAGAGTGATTACAATGTTTCTGATATCAAACCAACTACCCACGGTATTTGTCACTCGACCGGATTTGTGACTATGGTCATATCCCCCAATGGTGACGATTATCAAGTAATGTATACAAAACCCCACATACCGGCTGTAACTTGGTGATTACAAAGACTTAATCCCCGTAATTATAACATTGAAAATAAACATGCTTTTGTAAACAAATTTGATAAAAAGAGAATGACTCACATTCCAGATTTAATTTGAGCAGAGTCTAGCCTACTGATTAGCCTTTTAACCTAAATTTAATAACAGGCACACAATTCGGTTAGTAACTTAATACAGCATTTACGATAACTCACAAGATTAAAACCTTCACAACAAATGACAAAGTGTGATACTTAAACATCCATCGATTTAACGACGAATGACAAAGCATAAACCCTAATGTGGGCAGCACTTAAACATCCATTGGATAGTTTAATCGATCGGACATTGAATCGTAGCAGCGATCGAGTTATTACCTTGTATTATGGCGGCGATTAGTGAATCGTGTGTGTTATTATAGTATTTCTACGATATCTCAGTGTGTATTTTGAGTTTCAACATCATTCAAGTGCCAAAATTCGATTGCCAATGCCTGCTATTTATACACAAAATTTGACACGCTTACGAACCGTAAGCCTCATCCCTTACGGTCCGTAAGGGACATGAAAAGGTCATAGGGTAGCCCCGTGTGTGTGTAGGCGTGCTGAGTTGACAATTTCTTAAAATTTGTTTTTGACAGCGAGATTTTAAGATAATCGTAACTAGGGTTTTACCCCCCCCCCCTGAGTTTTAGGGGCCCTGATCCTGATTCTGATTGTTCTGAAAATTTTAGGGTTTGTGCAGAATCTCTTGGGTGTCTCAATTAGGGTTTCCTATTGGATAATTTAATTAAATAATTATAACTTTTGATGAGAGTTGTTACATCCTCCCCACCTTAATAAAAATCTCATCCTCGAGATTTACTGGAATAAGTAGGGATACTTTCGCTTCATTTCTGATTCCAGCTCCCAAGTGTATTCAGATACTCTCTTTGAATCCCACTTGACTTTAACTAGAACTAGTCGCTTGTGCTTGAGAAACTTTACTTTTCTGTCTTCTATCTGAAGAGGTTTTTCTACAAATTTTAACTTTTCGTTTACCTCTATATCTTGGAGAGGTACTACCAATGATTCGTCTGATAGACATTTCTTGAGGTTGGATACATGAAATACATCATGTACTCCAGCTAAATCTTCTGGTAATTGTAAACGATAAGAAACTGGTCCTGCGTATCTTGGACTTTGCTTTCCTTTCTTACCGAATCGAACTACTCCTTTCCAAGGAGAAACTTTCAAAAGTACTTTATCTCCGACTTGAAATTCCAGTGGCTTGCATCGATTATCGGCATAACTCTTTTGACGATCTCGAGCCGTCTATTTGTGTGATCTTATCAGTCGTCTCCTGCACAATCTCGGGACCTGATAATTGACTTTCTCCTATTTCTGCCCAACAAACTGGAGTTCTGCAATTTCTTCCATACAGTGCCTCGAATGGGCCAGTTTCAATACTTGAATGACAACTATTGTTATAGGAGAATTCGATCAAAGGTAAGTGATCGTCCCAGTTTCAACCAAAATCTATCACACATGCTCGGAGCATGTCTTCTAGAGTTTGGATCGTCCTTTCACTGTGTCCGTCCGTTTGTGGATGATATGCAGTACTCAGATTTAGTCGAGTTCCCATTGCTTCTTGGAAACTTGTCCAAAAATGAGAAGTAAAACGACTATCACTATCCGAAACAATGGAGAGTGGAACTCCATGTAAGGATACGATTTCATCTACATACAACTTTGCCAATCTTTCCATGCTAAAGGTTTCTTTCATTGGTAGAAAGTGAGCAGATTTGGTTAATCGATCCACAATTACCCAAATCGCGTCATTACCTTTTCTGGTTTTGGGTAACTTAGTAACAAAATCCATTGTTATGAGTTCCCATTTCCATACATGCATTTCCAGTTGTTGTAGTAGACCTAAAGGTTTCTGATGTTCTGCCTTAACTCGTGAACAAGTAAGACACTTAGAAACATATCTAGCTATATCCTTCTTCATGCCTATCCACCAAAAATTATTTCTTAAATCTTGGTACATCTTATTGTTTCCAGGGTGCATGGTATACCTAGATTTATGGGCTTCTTCTAAAATCTTATTTCTTAATTCTCCCTGCTTAGGTACCCATATTCTTCTTTTGTGGAATCTCTAAATTCCATCAGCTCCTTGTTCTAATTCTTTTAATCTTTCTTTCATTCCTTCAGCATCATCCTTGATTGCTGTAGCTTGAACATTTTTCAATTGTTCCATTAAATCTAATTGTAGATTTAATCTAAGAGCACGAACTCGCTTTTGCTTTTCATGATATTTACGACTTAAGGCATCTGCAACTACATTTGCCTTTCCTTCATGATATTGAATATCACAGTCGTAGTCACTTAGGATTTCCATCCATCTTCTTTGCCTCATATTTAACTCTTTTTGCCCAAATATATATCTTAGACTTTTATGATCTATATAGATAGTAAACTTACTTCCATACAGATAATGTCTCCAAATTTTCAGGGCAAAAATTACGGCTCCTAATTCTAAGTCATGAGTCGTATAGTTTTCTTCGTGCTTTTTCAATTGCCTTGAGGCATAAGCAATTACCTTCTTGCGTTGCATTAGCACACATCCAAATCCTAGTTTTGAAGCATCACAATATACTTCAAAATCTTCAATTCCTTCTGGTAAGGCTAAGATTGGAGCATTGGTTAATTTCTGTTTCAAGATCTTAAAGGCTTCTTCATGTTTAGGACCCCATTCAAACTTAACTATTTTACAGGTTAGCTTAGTTAATGGTACAGCTATCTTGGAAAAATCCTTAATAAACCGTCTATAGTATCCAACTAAACCTATAAAACTTATAATTTCCATTGCGGATTGTGGAACCTTCCATTTGGTAATTGCCTCTATCTTAGCAGGATCTACATGAATACCTTCGTGATTCACCATGTGTCCTAAAAAATGCACTTCTTGCAACCAAAATTCACACTTCGAGAATTTGGCGTACAATTTTTCTTTTAAGAGTGCATGCAATTGCTGACAATGTTCTTCCTGACTTTTTGAATAAATAAGTATATCGTCTATGAAGACAATTACAAATTTATCCAAATACGGTTTACAGATCCTATTCATCATGTCCATGAATGCGGCAGGTACATTCGTTAATCCAAAGGGCATGACTGTAAACTCGTAATGACCATACCTAGTTCTGAAAGCAGTTTTAGGTATGTCTTCTTCTTGTACCTTCAATTGATGATATCCGGAGCGTAAATCTATCTTATAAAAATATCTAGCTCCTTGAAGTTGATCGAAAAGATCATCAATCCTAGGTAATGGGTATCGATTCTTAATTGTAACCTTATTTAATTCTCTATAATCAATACACATTCTCATCGAACCATCCTTCTTCTTTACAAACAATACTGGTGCTCCCCACGGGGATGAACTAGGTTGTATGAAACCTTTACTTAATAATTCATCTAATTGCTTTTTCAGTTCTAACATTTCTGTGGGAGCTAACCGATAAGGTGCCTTGGCTATCGGTGTAGTTCCTGGAATTAAATGAATTCTAAATTCTACTTCCCTATCTGTTGGTAACCCTGGTAATTCTTCTGGGAATACCTCTGGGTATTCTGAGACTACAGGAATCTCCTTAAGTTCTTTACCCTTAGTATTAATGATTACTGAAATCATATATACTATTCCTTGCTTTCGTTCATAATTAGCAACTTTCATTACTGATATGAACTTCATGGGCTTACGTGGTTTATCTCCTGTAATCATAATGACTTCTCCGGTAGGTGTTTGAATTTCTATGGAATTCTTATCACAAAGAATTCGAGCATGGTTGGCTACTAACCAATCCATTCCTAACACAACATCAAATTCGGCTAATTTCATAGGTAATAGGTTTGCAAAGAATTTATGACCTGAGAGTTCTATATTTTCCTTTTGCAAAACTTTATCTATGCTAACAGAATTTCCGTCTGCCGTTTCGACTGTAAAAATCTGCCTAAGGTTGGTTAAGGGTAAATTAAGAGCTTGGCAGAATGAAGTATTGATAAAACTTTGGTTTGCACCAGAGTTAAATAATACTTTTTGCATACACGTTGTGGACTAAAAAGGTACTAGCTATCACATCTGGAATCATCTCAGCTTCCTGAGTAGTTAATTGGAAGGCTCGAACATTCTTTTTAGTAGTTCCGTCGGTTGTCTTAGCTTTGTTGTCTGCTGGTTTGACTAATTTAGGACATTCTGTTTTGAAATGCCTTGCTTCTCCACAATTGTAACAAATTGTGGATTTCTTCCTGCAGTTTTCTTCACGATGTCCTATAGTTTTGCAAAAATTGCAGGTTATATCGCGTCTTCCATAATGTTTCTTTTTGCATTTCCTGCAGAATGACGGAGTTTGAGATTGCCCTATTCCTCTTCTCTTGAAGCTGTTATTATTACCCGTAGGAAATACTTGGGTAATTTTCTGAGCCAGTTCCTTTTTCCTGTTTTCATCTTGCGTGCGTACTAGTTCGTCAGTTAGGGTGTTAGCTAATTCCACAGCATCGTCAATAGTACGTGGTCTCGCAGCTTTAACGATGTTATGGATTTCACTAATCAATCCCCAAATATAACGAGAAATGAGTACCGGTTTTGGCGAAGCCAGCGTTGGTACCACTCTAGCATATTCAAAGAATGTCGAAGTATAACTGCGACAATCTACACCAATCATTCTATGGTTTAGAAACTTATTTGCCATTTGATCTCTTTCATATTCGGGATAGAATTTTCTTTCTACAAGACTCTTAAATTCTTCCCAATTCATAGCGTACGCCATCATTCTTCCTTTTGCTTGTAACACCGTGTTCCACCATTCTAGCGCCCCTTCTTAAAAAAGATTTGATGCGTACATTGTTGTGGGTGGAATTTTCTGACCTATATCCCGGAACTATACCCTGAAACTGTTTACATTTTCAACAAAGTTAACACATTTTTACAAGTTTACATAGCACACTACCTCACAAACTAAGTTTGATCACTAAATTGCTTCGGTAATTTTTGACCAAAACAATTTGGCGCCCACCGTGGGGCAAGTGGTGCTATTTTTAATCAATACTTTGTTAAAATCATTACTCGGTTTTCTGTTTTCGAAATTCTTTCAAAACTATTTCTAATGGCTTCTCAATCGAATTTGAACTCTTCTTCCATGTCTGTTTCAACCTCTGCTGCTGCTGGCTCATTACCTCCTCCACCTTCACGAGTTCAAACTTTTCAGAAGAGAAATGAAAGCAACACACCGAGAGAAATTCCTGCTGCTCAGAATGTTTCTAGATCCGGAAATTCAGGGAGAACCCATATCCCTGCTTCTAATGATGAAATTCTGTCTTTGTTTGGTAGTATACAGGAACAAATGAAGAGGCATCAAGAAACTACCTAGACGATCATGAAGAATATACAACTCTTGAAGTCAAACTCCAGGAAACCTGTGGAGGATACAACTACTCCTCTACAGCCCAGGATGCTGGACTTTAGTTCAGCGACATTTACCGAGGATAATCAAGGCAACATGATACCGAGTCAGTCCCGGAGCAACATGCTGGACATACCATCATCCGCCAGGATATCGATCATGAGGGATCCAGGATATGGCCCAGGATATGGCCCAGGATATGGTCCAGGATATGGCAAAAGTCAACAGGCTGGTAACATGTTTGCCAATATCAGTATCCCTGCTACTAATAATTCTGATTCTTTGCAGGATATAGGTGTAACACCAGCATTGACCAGGGAACTTCAAAAATTGAAGGATATGATATCAAGTGTTTATGGAGTAGTGCAACCTATACCGGAAGTATCCCATGATAGTCACAGGATATCCCAATTTGCTCATCCAATTTGTGATGCTGAAATTCCAAAAAGATTCCAGACTCCCAGCATGAAATTGTATGATGGGACGACATATCCTGAGGAGCATATTGCCCAGTATAGGGAAAGGATGGAAATAAATCCAATCCCACCAGAACTTAAGGAAGCATGCTTATGAAAAGGCTTCGGTTCAACTTTAACAGGATCGGCCTTAAAATGGCTTTTAAATGTTCCACCTTATTCTATTACATCATTTTCTCATTTAGTTAATTTGTTTATCAGTCAATTTTCTTGTAGCATGAGCTTTGAGAAACTAACAAGTGATCTTTACAGGATAACACAAGGATCACAAGAATCCCTAAGGGATTATGTTAACAAATTTAGTAGAGAATCCATGGATATCCTGAATCTTGATGTTGCTACGGCAGTACAAGCGTTCAAAATGGGGTTACGGAAGGATTGTCAATTTTATCAGGATCTTGTAATGAATCCTTGCAGGAATTTAGATGAAGCTCGGAATAGGGCTTTGAGATACATAAGGCTTGAAGATGACAAGAAAATGCATGAGAGGATGAACACGTCTTCAACATATGAATGGACAAATAGGATGTCAGAATCTTCCTACAAACAGTATCGTTCAAAGCCATATGCTAAGAACGATAATAAGAGAGTGAATGTTGTTGAGGATGAGGACGATGAAGAATATCCTGAAATCTCAGAGTATTGTTTTTCTGTAAATGTTCCTGAGTTAATGTATGCTATGCAGGGACTGGGGGACAAAGCTAGGTGGCCGAAAAAGAATCCAAGGAATACATATTGGAAGGATAAAGCTAAATGATGTGCCTTCCATGAAGACTTTGGGCATATGACAGATGATTGCATAGCCTTGAGAAAGGAGATAAGCTACTTGCTGAGCAAAGGATACTTGAAAGAAGAAAGCTCAGGAAACTGACCAGGATCCTGAGAGAGCTGCATCTCCACCACCAGATGCCAAGATAATTAACTTTATCTTTGGGGAATCTGACATATATGGAACTTCTTACTCTACAACTAAGAGGCATGTCAGGAAGGATAAGGAGGAAATAGGAGATAAGCCAACAAGGATGACCATGCTTACGGATGATAAAGTCATTACTTGATAAAGGGTCATGAAGGTCAGCAGTATCTTGTCTATTATGTTAGTAAAAGTTTACTAGATGCTAAGACTAGATATTCACACTTAGAAAAATTAATATTAGCTTTAGTTATGGCATCGACTAAACTTAGACATTACTTTGAAACACATAGAATTCCTATTAAACCAACTATCCTGTTAAAAATGTGCTTAGAAAACCCGAGATGTCAGGTAGGATGTCTAAATGGTCAGTGAAATTAAGTGCCTTTGATCTAGTATATGAACGCCATAAAGTCTCAGACTTTAGCTGACTTTGTGGCTGATTTCAGTAGTGATATTCAAAATGAAGTAGACCTAGAAGTACAACAGCTAGGAGAAAACTTAGAATCATGGACGTTATATACTGATGGTGCATCTAATGTAAAAGGTGTAGATTTGGGTATACTACTAAAATCGCCACAGGGGGACATATTACCCCAGGCTATTAGATGTGATTTTCCTGCCACTAATAATGAGGCAGAATGTGAAGCTTTAATTGCAGGATTAGAATTGGCTAAAAGTATGAATATCAAAAGTTTGCAAGTATATGTTGATTCTTTGTTAATTACTAATCATTTTAATGGAACCTATGCAGTTAAAAGTGAGAAGTTAATCGAGTATCTAGAAATTCTCAAAAAAATAGCAGGATATTTCGATGTTTTTACACTTGAACAGGTACCAAGAGAATACAATGCTGAAGCAGATGCCTTGGCAAACCTAGGATCATCAGTCGGGATACCTAAGGATCCTGATGAGTATCCTGAGAAGGATCCTAAGTCTTGGATGGCTCCGATCATAAGATATCTCAAGGAAGGACACATCCCAAAGGATGAGAATCCTAAGGCCTTTAGAATGAAGGTATCATGATTCACTATTATAAATAATGTCTAGTATAAGAAATCTCTTGCAGACCATATCTGAGGTGCTTAGAGGATCCCGAAACCAAGGAAGTGCTTCAGGATATACATGAAGGGGATTGTGGTAACCATACTGTGGGCAGGTCGTTGTTCTTAAAGGCATTAAGAATAGGATATTATTGGCCGACGATGAGAAAAAAGATGCTGCAGAATATGCTCGAAGATGTGATGCATGTCAAAGACACAGTAATATATTACATCAGCCGGCCGAGCCACCCTTTGTTTTATGGGTTGATAGGACGACGGTGAAAAAGAGACTAGGAGCTAAAAAAGGAAGATGGACAGAAGAACTACCCTTTGTTTTATGGGCTGATAGGACGACGGTGAAAAATGCAACTGGCCAAACCCCGTTTTCCTTGGTATTTGGAGCAGAAGCGGTGATCCCGACAGAAATGGTAATACCCACAGCAAGATCCAACCTCCGGGATCCTGAGCAGAATCCTGAAGTCCTATGCGAGGAATTGGATACTGTTGATGAAACAAGAGACGCAGCAAGGCTAAGGATGGCAGCATACCAACAGAGGATATCTAAAGCATATAACAAGAATATAAGGACTAGAATGTTCCAGGTTGGAGATTGGGTATTAAGAAAGGCTTTCCAGAATACTACTAATCCTGCCGATGGAAAGTTGGCTCCAAAATGGGAAGGACCCTATGAAATTGAGTCAGAATCTGGGAAAGGAGCATACCGACTCAAGAATATGGAGGGGGATATGCTACCAAGATCCTGGAATGCTATACAAGTGAGTTTAGATTTTAATTTCTAACTCATAATGGTACGAACTCTATAACTCATTTATATTTTTGATATTATCTTTTATTTTGATACCCAATACTGACTTAAGCATCGGAGGGGTGTTAGCCAAGCTAACACCCACCTTAGTTTAAAGGTGTTTTGCAGAATATGCTTTGGGATATAGCTCCAGGATACACACTTGGGATACTTCGAAAGATTAGAGAATTGGCGCCCTCTCTCACGTTTAAGGGATCCTGATCCCTTCACAGGTTTAAAGGTATTCACCTTTCTCACGAATTGGGTTTAAACACCCCGCCTGGAGCGCAAGTTATCCAGGGATAGTTCAAGGTGGCGGGACCAGTTCATGTAAAAGTGGCTGACAATTTCGTTACTGTTGGCTATACCCTGGATCCTTAAGGTATATGAGGATTGATCACCCTCTCTCACGAAAGGGTATTTTCATACTCTCTAAGGTTTAAAGGTTATCACCTTTCTAAGTCTTGGAGTTTATACACTCCCGCCTGTAGCGCATGAAAATTTGGGATTTTCCCCGGGATTAAAGGTTTTCACCTTTCTAAGTTTTGGGGTTTCCACACCCTCGCCTGTAGCGCACGAAACGTGGGTAAAATCCCCAGTAAAACTCAAAGACTTAAAGGTTTTCACCTTTTCAAGTCTTGAGGTTCTTATACTCCGGCTTAAATGCCTGGAAAATGGGTTTAGTCCCAATAAAATACAAAGTTTTTGGATAATCCCAAAGTATATTTTCAAAAAACATAATCATTTACAAGTCTACATAAATTTTTGAAAAAAGATTGCTATGTTTAAACAATTGGTTGAAGAATTGCTAAAGGATCATATCATGGTACAACATACTGGTCCTGCACAGACAGGGGACATCCGTGATAGAACATGACGTATGCTGATACTATATCCTACTGGGGACATTTATGCTGGAGCAAGAAGGAAACCTATGCCAACACTATATCCCACTAAGGCATTGTGAGGAACTCAAAGGATCAAGTTTGGGTATAATTCGCCAAGTATCCTGGACTGGGGACACCTTCGGTGGAATGGTTGCGAAAGGACTGGAATGAAAGGATTGAGATGTCTTCTGTTTCGGTATGATCTTTCCTATTTTTGTTCTTTAAAAAACCTTATCTAGATTGTCTAAATTTCTGAAACTATATTATAACACTTATGAGTATCCTGATCGGGATATGTTCTCAGGATATATTCTCAAGATGTATTCTCAGGATATACTTCAGGATACTTGGATTGAAAATTGAAACTATGTGCAAAATAAAAATGAACCAACCTTTTTCTTTGAAAACTTTATCGAAATTGTTTGAGTTGTAAGAACTCTATTTGGCAAAAAACTTGGCAAGATATCTGCGGGTAACCTGATCAAGATATTTTCAGGATATTTGGTCAGGACATTTGAAATATTACACTAAGTTTGGAACATTAAAATCATATTCAAACTAAGCAATGCATAACAAGAATAGAAAAAGGACAACGATAGATAAGGTCATAAAAAGGTTATATTGTTAACATAGCAAAAGTTTGTGCTTTTGGTTTCATCTCAAACCGAGACCCATCCGCCAAAAGCACAAATTCGTTTTTTGCCATACTTACTTAACAATTGAAGGCTTCGTCTTGGAACCCAAGATACCTCCCCTTTCAATTGTTAGAATGTTCAAAATTAAACATACTAATTGATGATCAAGGGCTTCATCCTGAAACTCAGGATCCCTCCACCCTTGGTCATCATATTGTACTAATGTCTAAAATGCAGGAAAGTAAATCGTTCAACATGCAAGAAAAAGAAAAGTGTTCAACAACCAACAACCATTGAACTTAAAAAAACGGGCTCCGGCGTAGGCATAAATATCCATCATCGCTCACTTTGCCACCCGCTCACGGGGTAGCACCAGATCCACCATCACCAGCTTCTTTCGTCGTCTCACCTGCCTTGGAAGATTCGCCAATCTCAGGCTTGGCAGGATACGTCACAGGACTGCAACCAAGATCCTTCAGTTTCTTCTCCCAGACATCAACGGTCCAGGTTGGGCATTTAAAGCCCGCTGTCCTGGCTTCATAAGCCATCTTAAGCCTGGCCTGAAGGAGGGAAACTACGACGGAACCCTTGAGGCCATCCCTGAATGAAGCCATATCTTGATTATGTTAGACCTCGGAGACAACCAGCTCGATATCAGTGGCCTTCTTCACTACAGCTTCGGGATCCAGAGTCACCTTTTTTAACTTATCTTCATAATGTTGTGACCTGGCTGCAATGATATTCCCCTTATCCACGATAGTGATCTTAGCTTTCTTCAACTTGGCCTCTGAGATCTTCACTGTTTCACAAGCTTCGGTGTAGAGATGCGTCAGACGCTCAAGACCCTACAAAACAGAACTCAGGTGTTGTTAATATAATCTAACCGGGGTATCGATTCAGCATATGTGTGCAGGATGTAGGATAAGGATATTTACCTGGTTAAGGAAAGAAGTCATGAAATGGCTAGATTCCATGAAACCAAGGTTCTCGTAGGAAAAGACTTCAACGATGACGAGAGAATCAAATTCTTTCCTCTTAAGGGAACTAGAAGCACAGAGCTTCGCTGCTGAGGAAGGCTTGGGCATGGCTGCAGGTTCAGAACTAGTTGAAGGCTTGGATGCTATGAAAGGCTTGGAGCTAGGCTCTTTCTTTACTGGAACGGTTGCCGGGAAACTATCAAGCTCTTCCAGATCAAAAATTGAAACAAGATTGTTGGAATCTACATAAAAGGGAAGTGATTTCAATTTTTATATGTTAATACATCAACTAACCAAACATGTGCATAAATGAATTTAGAACATACATCCTTACCCGACGTATTGGAGGATGAATGCTAACTTGAACTTGAGTGACTAAGCCAAAAAACAAACCCACTCAGCTGAAGAAAAATCTGACCGGATGTTCCAATCAAATGGCCGGGTGACGCAGGGAAGGCTCCAGAGGCACGTAGAGCGGCCATGTCGGCATTATCAAAATTGCAAACCTCTTTCTCGGGTTTGCCAAGCAGATTGTGTGCCATGAAGGTTGGCTTGGAGTCCCCGGGGCATGAACGAGTGCGTTTTGCCATGAGATCGGAGACGACGGAAAAGATGCACAAAGAAAGAATAGAGAGAGAGGGAATACCTAAATGGTCCGGTACAATGTGATAATTAACAAGAAGAAAGTAGAAGATATAGGGCGAAGATAGCTAACTATGAGAAATACTAGCCTTGAAAGTTGTATCAGGTCACATCACATCTCTATCCATTAAGACTTCAGATAACGTCAGAAAAATATATATGTTAACATCAAAGGATCCCAACAGCTATATTTTTTGGGACAATTGTTGTGGGTGGAATTTTCTGACCTATATCCCAGAACTATATCCTGAAACTGTTTACATTTTCAACAAAGTTAACACATTTTTACAAGTTTACATAGCACACTACCTCACAAACTAAGTTTGATCACTAAATTGCTTCGGTAATTTTTGACCAAAACATACATGACCTGATCGTCTTTGTCACATTTTCTTATTGTAATCACTGCCTCGGTTTTCTCTAACCAACGCAGTGTCGCAGTCGCTCCTTCATTGCCTGCAAATTCAGTGGGTTTGCAAGCAAGAAATTCTTTGTAAGTGCAACCAGGTGTTGCAGCTTTCATTTTCTTAGGGAGCGGAGCTTGCCATGGTTCATTATCATGATTAGTATGATTATTGCCTCCGTTTACGCTATTACTGAAGTTATCTTCAGAAATACGTTTGCTAGGAACGATTTGTTGAGGTTCGATTGGATTTCTAACAGCAGCAACTATTGCTGGATAGCGTTGGCTATCCCTTGAGCAACGATATTTTCTATATCTTGCCTATTTAAAAATTGATCCTCCGGGTGTTGCTCAGATTGATTAACCTCATTAACTGGTTCATTATTAGCATTTTCCATCTGATAATTAATATATATAATTTTATTAGTATCGAATAAATAACAATTATACACAAAACAATCATATAAATTTCACAAAACACACATAGCCAAAACTATCGATTTCTCGATTTCCCTTTATATTTAATAGTATGCATCAATACACACCATTATCTTACAAAGTTTTATTTTAGGTTATTTCACAAGATATTATTATTATTGCTATTATACAACAACAGTCTCATAACCCGCTACCCTTATCCCTCGTCAGTTGGTATTTCAGTAACTACGTTCCCTCTCATCGTACTTCCACGAGATCTGTTCTCCTACTTCCCTGATCCTATTTCCTGCATCCATTAACTCCTCGCCAAAGTGGCGGAGTTCAGCTAAATTCTCATTACTCATTGGTGGATTTGGTAAAGGTTCTGAATTAAACTGAGGGAAAAACGTATAGGGATTGTTGAGAAGGTTTTGGAACTGCAAATCGTTATTCCACCATTCGTTTATTTCTAAAGGTTGCGAGTGGATTAAAGGGTCTGGAATAGCTGGGTTTAAGTTCATTGGAAGTTGAGTTTCAATAGGATGAGTAAAAACATTTTCATTAACAGGCTTAATAGTATCATAACTTGCCAATATAAAATCTAGCTCTTCTTGAGATGGTAACCCCTCAATTTGCCTAGAGCTTTCCCCAACTTCCATTTTCTTAGGCTTGGTTTTCTCGAGAGGTGAAGCGTTGAATTCTATAGGTTCTTCTATGTCTGGTATATACCTATTGAAATCTCTGGAAACCTCTATTTTTACTGGATAGAGATTTAAATTCTGAAGGGCATCAGACAAGTCACTCATGCTGTTTAACAAAATACACATAATTACTAAGTTTAAAAATTGTAACAAAATTTCATAGAAACCTTTAAATATTAATTCAGACTGGTAACTACAAAACAACTGAAAATTAAAACACACTAGGGTTTACTGTAAACTTATTTATTTAATGAAATAAGGTTTCTAGACTGTAATTGATAAAGGTGCTAAAACTTGGGTCAATTTATTTAAAGATTTGCATTAACTGCTACAGTAGCTAGCATATAAAGATCTGCCCATTTTTCATCTAACTTGTCCTCCCAAGGTGTTTTACTAGTTAATTCCAGGGTTTCCTGTTTAACCTTCTTTTCTCGGAATTTCTTTATTTTCTCTTTACTTTTTCTAATAATCAGACTTCTTTTACTAGGAGAAAGTGGTTCCTCATATTGTGCCTTTCGCACAAATATTCCTTCATCAGGAATTACAGACTGATTTGAGGATTTTGTTTGGGATGAACTTCCCTTCTCGTTGGATGACCTATCTAATTTAAGATAGATATTTGACAGCTTTTGTTTACCCATACTGTACACAAATATTCAAATAAGAAAACACATAATCACAAAATGACAAGTAGAAAAATTAAGTATTTTCTAAATACTTAATAGGCTTAAATCAGTGGCTCTGATACCACCTTTTTCTGTCACGGCCCCCGACCCGGTTTGACCCGTTTCAGGAGTCGCGGGACAGAAATCCCGTGGTATTTATTTAACAGCGGAAGTTTACTTCAGGATCTTTTAAAAACTGCAATTTCCCGATTATTTTATTTCACAACTCGGGATAAAATCCCGGTAATTTACAATCCTAAGATTTCACGGAGAAATCTTTTATTTTACAAAAACATTTTTCTCTATTTTATATTGAGCCACTTCCTTAAGCTTGCAGTGCTTCTCGGAACTTTTCCTGGATCACAACAGATCACCTGAAACATGTTTGAAAAAGGTTTTGTCAGCGGGAAATACTGAGTGAATCATTCTATTTACTAAAACGACTCTTTTGTTATAATTTACAGTATTAAGAGCGATTACAATGTTTTTGATATCAAACCAACTACCCACGGTATTTGTCACTCGACCGGATCTATGACTATGGTTATATCCCCCATTGGCTGCCCCAATGGTGACGATTATCAAGTAATGTATACAAAACCCCACATACCGGCTGTAACTTGGTGATTACAAAGACTTAATCCCCGTAATTATAACTTTGAAAATAAACATGCTTTTGTAAACAAATTTGATAAAAAGAGAATGACTCACATTGCAGATTTAATTTGAGCAGAGTCTAGCCTACTGATTAGCCTTTTAACCTAAATTTAATAACAGGCACACAATTCGGTTAGTAACTTAATACAGCATTTACGATAACTCACGAGATTAAAACCTTCACAACAAATGACAAAGTGCGATACTTAGACATCCATCGATTTAACGACGAATGACAAAGCATAAACCCTAATGTGGGCAGCACTTAAACATCCATTGGATAGTTTAATCGTTCGGACATTGAATCGTAGCAGCGATCGAGTTATTACCCTGTATTGCGGGGGCGATTAGTGAATTGTGTGTGTTATTATAGTATTTCTATGATATCTCAGTGTGTATTTTGAGTTTCAACGTCGTTCAAGTGCCAAAATTCGATTGCCAATGCCTGCTATTTATACACAAAATTTGACACGCTTACGGACCGTAAGCCTCATCCCTTACGGTCCGTAAGGGACATGAAATGGTCATAGGGTAGCCCCGTGTGTGTGTAGGCTTGCTGAGTTGACAATTTCTTAAAATTTGTTTTTGACAGCGAGATTTTAAGATAATCGTAACTAGGGTTTTACCCCCCCTGAGTTTTAGGGGCCCTGATCCTGATTCTGATTGTTCTGAAAATTTTAGGGTTTGTGCAGAATCACTTGGGTGTCTCAATAAGGGTTTCCTATTGGATAATTTAATTAAATAATTATGACTTTTGATGAGAGTTATTACAGCGGCTCCTGGACCTGGTCACACCGGGACGGGGGCCGTGACACCTGGTATCTTGCAGAAATTGCAGTATGTGGAGTATTTTCCTGAATGCTTCTTCTTACAAGCCTTGCAGTAAGGTTCGGAGGTAGAACCTATGTTTCTCCTGCGGTTAGAATTTCCATAGCGGAATTCCTGGGTAAGCCTTTGAGCTAAGTTCCTCCTCTGATCCTCTTCTTGCGTACGTACTAATTCATCAGTCAAGGTGTTTGCTAGTTCTACAGCTTCTTCTATGGTTTGAGGTCTAGCTGCCTTGACCACATGCCTAATCTCACTGATTAATCCCCAGATGTAACGGGAGATTAATACAGGTTCTGGTGATGCAAGGGTTGGCACTATTCTAGTATATTCGAATAATAAAGTAGTATAACCCTTACTATCCACTCCAGTCATTCTAAGGTTTAAGAACTTATTTGCTATCTGTTCTTTTTCATTGGGAGGGCAAAATTTCCTTTCCGCCATGTTCTTAAATTCCTCCCATTCCATATTGTAAATCTTGTCACTTCCCTTAGACTGGAGGATAGTATTCCACCATTCTAAGGCTGAATTCTTAAACAGATTAGAGGCAAACATTATCTTATCCTCTTCCGCACACTTGCTTTTTTTCAAGACTGCCTCAGTCTTCTCTATCCAGCGTAAAGCTGCAACGGCCCCTTCATTTCCCGAGAATTCCATTGGTTTAAAAGACCAGAATTCTTTGTAAGAACAACCATAAGACATGGTTCTTCTTCTTTTTGGAATGGGCGCCTGAAGTATGGGTCCATTGTTTACGCGGTTTTCGGGTTCAGTAGGTCGTTTACTGCCATTATTACTTTTATTATCCGATTCCTTAACCGTTTTGATAATATATGGCATTGTGTCTATAATTCCTTGTGCCACTATGTGTTGGATGACACTGTTATCCACGTGGTTTCCATTATTATTGTTACTCTGGTTATCGTTATTCTGGTTTTCTTGGTTCACTTCATTGTCCATCTGAATTTTAAACATTTACCACATATTAATATCACAAGACAATATCTAATACAAATAATCACATCACAAGCATATTGATCCAAAATCATCGTCATTGCGACCTTTACTCTATTTTATATATATTATGCGTCTAGTACAACTAGAACTGAAATCTAAAATTACAATACTAATATGCATCCATATATATATATATATATATGGGAGGCTACATAGAAAACCCTTAAGTTTTTAGAAAACTCTGGAAACTCCAATCTCCCCCCAGTTTTACCCAACCTCCCGGCATTTTTTTTTTTTTGAAAAAATAACACATGTAATATACATGTTTTTTAGAGTTTTGGGCCAAAAAAAGCGCCGAAGGGATGTTTTTAAAAAAAATAAACAAATTTCAGCAAACTTCGGTTGACTAACATGTGTTAGGCAACAAAGGCTGAAACTTGCTGAAATTTTTTTTTTAAACATTCCTTCGGCGCTTTTTTTTTTTTTTTTTTTTTTTTGCCCAAAACTCTTAAAAACATGTATATTACATGTGTTATTTTTTTCAAAAAAAAATGTCGGGAGGTTGGGTTTTCTAGGGTTTTCTCAAAATGGAGGGTTTTCTACCTAGCTTTAGCCTATATATATATATATATAGGAATAAGTTAAAATGAGAACCACCTCGAGTTGTAAGAACCCGCGAGAACCACCCCCGCGGGGGGCCGTTGACCACGATTTTTTTTTTACAACTAGATGTGTATATTTTAACAACCTACGTAAAGTTTGGGTTTAAACGGCGCGCCCGAGGGGGTAGTTTTTTACGCCCAAAGTTTGGTTAAAAAAAAAGAAAAATTAAAAAACCCAAACTTTGGGCGTAAAAAACTACCCCCCCGGGCGCGCCGTTTAAACCCAAACTTTACGTAGGTTGTTAAAATATACACATCTAGTTGTAAAAAAAATCGTGGTCAACGGCCCCCCACGGGGGTGGTTCTCGCGGGTTCTTACAACTCGAGGTGGTTCTCATTTTAACCTTCCCCTATATATATATATATATATATATTCAAACATACACACTTATTATAAATATAATTATTATTATTATTATTATTACTACTACTACTACTACTACTACTGATATGGGTTCATCCAAAAGTCCATATTTCCAGACGAGTCGTTCCCCTATTTGTCTCATTCTCTCACTTTCTTCTAAAATCTCCTCACCAAAGTTTCGGAGTACTTGCACATTCACTGTGCTCATTGGTGGTGCAGGGGCTGGTATTTGGTTTGGGAACTGGGGCATGGGTTCTTCGTGTGGGTAAGGGTTCTCTAGAATTTCCCTAATGTATTGATCATTATCATAATAGGGGTCTAGAGGGTCCAGGTATGGGTAAGCTGCTAGGTTTGGCATGGGTTCCTCCGGTATTGGGTAGCGTTGTTGGTAATCCCTATGGTCATCAAACCAAGGGTCATAGTCTGGGTCTAAGGGATGGGGTGCTGGTACTCTAGGGATCTCAGCTGGATCAAAAGCAGGTGCTGGGATTTGGTTTTCTGGGTTGGCTTCAATTTCCATTGGTTGTGTGGGAAACAAGTGTAAGGGCTGGGGTGCTATGAGTTGCTCAAGATTCGAGTCTGCAGCTGTAGTTGCTAAGATATGAAAATTTGCTAAACTCCTATTGAGCATATCCTGAGTGTGAGCATCCGTTTCTCTCTTAGCGGCTGCTAAAGCTCGCTGTTGTTGTAACTTTTTCATCCTTTTTTTCTACATTCATGCGCTCCTCTGCTGAACCATCCTCTCTTCTTGGGAGGGAATGGCTCTTCAGATTGGGCCTTGAACACGAATATAGGGGTGTGCATGGGTCGGTTTGGGTCGGTTTTGACCAAAAACCATAACCATAACCACAATGTTGGTTATTGGATAACCATAACCGATTGGTTATGGTGGTTATGGTTATTTGGTTTTGATGGTTATAGGTCGGTTATGGGTGGTTAACCGTGTATTTAGCTTAGCTAAAAATAGCTTATTTTTTTAACATGTAATAAATTATTATTACATATTTGTATATATTAGTATATTACATAGTATTAAAGAATACATATAATCTATAATATTAATACTAATTGTTATCGAATATTCAAATAAAGTGATATTATACATTCCATAAATTCAAATAAATATACAACCAAAACCACAAAATGATATGAAAAAACCCATAAGTACTAAAAATCTTCGGTCAAAAACATCAAATATTAAAAATATGGTGAAAATTCCTAAATCCTACTAAGATTTATTACATGTCGGTTCGGTTCGGTTATGGTGGGTATGGAAAAATGATAACCATAACTGGCCCGCTACTTTCGGTTTTCAAAAAAATCATTAACCGATCCACCGATTTTTTATTTGGTTTAGTTTTTTCGGTTCGGTTTTATTGGTTAATTCGGTTATGCTTTGGATAATTCGGTTTTTTGCACACCCCTACACGAATATCCCATCTTCAGTATCAGCCGAATACCCGGAGAGGGTAGGCTGTGAAGAGGTGCCTTCGTTCCTAGGTGAGCTAGACAACTGACGGTAAGCGTCTGAAGGTCCTTGGTCGCTCATACTGTAAGCTAACAAATTGTCAAATAACACAAAACAATAATATACAGATATGCACGTAGTTTCGTAAATAATTTCCTAACATATTGAATAATATTTTGTTGTCAGCAGAACACTTTTGTGGCTGAATCAGTGGCTTAGCTCTGATACCACCTTCTGTCACAACCCCCGTCCCCTATTTTCCCGGGAACGGGCAGCCGCGGCCAGTTTCAGTGGTATCGGTGTTTATCAATTTGGCATCGGAATTTACATCAGGACCGTAGTTAGAAAATATTTTATCAGAGTAAAATACCACGCTTTTATAATATTAAACACATGGGAAATTCCCAAGTTTCCAGTACACACATTTTCATAGGGATAAACCCTACTTTATTTAAATAAAACATCTCTTTATTTAGGTAACTTTTATAGCCACTTTTCCAAGCCTTCAGTGCTGTCCAGCTGGCTTCTAATTGGCTTTCACATTTTGTTACCTGAAATGCGTTTAAAAACATTTTGTCAGTGGGAAATACTGGTGAGTGAATCCCAGTTTAATCAAGACAAGTAAACCCGTTTACAGCATTCAGGGCGGTCACGCAATTACATTTGTTTATTTTTCTACCTTAATTACCACCCACGGTACTATCAACCTGACTTGTTGTCATGTTACTACTCACAGTGTAGTAACAAATTTTGTATACAAAACCCCAACATACTGACGATAATTGTAGAATTACAAATACTCAATCACTTTTTAATATAATGTAAAACATTTGAGGTTTTGTAAAAACAGTTTGCAAAAAGGTTTACAAAAAGGAGATTACTCACATTGTTATCTTAGGGTTTTCCTTTGTGATTTCCTGGTGATTATCTATTAATTACACAATGCACACGCGTTAGTATAATAAACCAATATTTACATTAGTAATACCCTCCCCGAGACAGAATTCCAACGACTACGTCGGGCCACGACAGCCGTTACGGAACCCTAGATCAATCGGGCAGCGTATCTAATACGTAACCGAGGGTTAAAATACTTACAAAGAGGCAGAACTTCATTATTTTAGGGTGGTATATTGCCCGAGATTATAATAGCTATGCAGAATATTGAGAGAGAGATCGAGAAAATGAACGAATTGAAATTGAAAGCTGATGGCCCCTTTTATAGGGTTGGTCGACGGTTTTGTCGCGCCCCGCGAAGGTCTCAGCCAACGGCTTCGCGGCCCGTGAGGCTAGCTAGGGTAGGCCCTTGCTTGTCCGACTCAAACCCTAGACCCAACACGTTGCTGCCACGTGGTGTCGCCCTGACTTCGAGTTGTCGCGCCCCGCATAGAAGACCACTAGGATTTTCGCAGCCCGCAAGCGACCCATAAAACCTTATTTTATTTAATTTTTTAATTTTATAAGGGTATTTGGGACCGGTTTTCGTATACGGGTTGTATTTTAAGATGTCTAGGGTCATTCTAAATATATTTGGGGTGTCGGGAATAATTTTTGGAGGGTTGTTATAGTAGATCCTTGATATTCCATATTCAATTCAAAATCCTAGGGTGTCGTTTGAATCAAATTTTCAGACTTGCTTCAGTGCGCATTCGTTTGATTCCAAACGCGGTGAACTTGTTCGGTCACCGCTATTATTGAATTATTTCATTCGCTACGACACCTTGTGGTGTCGGTATAAACTTGTAGCTTGTGGTAAACATGGTCAACCGTTTCATACAAAACTACGTATACTTATCGTTTGACTCGTCATTTAGACACTCGTAATGCAACTACGAATTAAGACGATGATACACCAGGGTTGGTTGTATTTCATTTCGGTGTATTCTCACAATTCAATAATGTCAAGACACTAATTTTATCCATTTGTTTGTTCGAAGGTTGATGAATCATTTTCATGTCACTATTACATTTGAGCTTGCTAATTCCGAGTTCATCTAGCGGATGCTATTGTTTCTAGAACTCATTTGCATATTGTGAACGATCGTTCGGAGTTCTATTAGTCGAAACTCCTCTTATGTTGAACCCCTGGTAACTAATTCACGCTAGTTAATACGTCTGTACTTTGACAACAAATTCTGAAAACACATACCTTTTAACCATTGGGCTCTTAATGTTGTATTATATCCTTGGAGTCACCTGATAAGCATAAATCTTGATTTGGTTTCGTGGTTATTCACTTTAATATTATACATATCCATCTACGCATAACATAACCCTAAGGAGTTAACGTAGACTAAATTTCGAGGACGAAATTTTCTTAACAGGGGGAGAATGTGACAATTGTCAAAATTTGCATATATTCGTACAAAGATTAAACAGTAATTAGTGCCTTAATGATTGTGCTGATTTAAATTAATGACATGAATGCTTTCTGATTATTGTCATATACATACATGTGCATCATATTTTGCATAATGTCATACCATTATTGCATACAATAAGCTATTGACTCAAATGATGCATGAAACAAAGATGGCACAGTTATCAGACAAATCAGAAAATTTCTGACAGAGTTTAGTACATAGACAGACATGGTATTGAGACACAGAATGAGCCAGAAACCAAGAGTTACACTAGTATAGTGTGTAGGAAAGTAAGGATCACAAAACTACCTTCCTAGTGATAGTTTAAGTGCCGGAAAGTGCCTAAAACTCACATAAACTGCAGAATTCTGTAGAATTCAGCAAAATTCAGCACTTAAACAACTTGATTTCATGCAGAAATATGGTTAAATGGTCCAGAATGCTTTCCTAAGTGTTGGAGATTAACACTGTCACAAAAGGTAACATAAAGCACACTAAAATGCGTAGTTTAGCACCTTAACGAACCGGTAACCAACCGAACAACCGGACACTGCCCAAAACACCAAATTTTCACTAGAAGCATTGTTTCAGCATTTCCGAGCTAGTAATGATCCCCGAACATCATAACACACTATATAACATCATAACAGCTAAAACCCTAACCAAGTCACTTAGATTCCAACTAAATTAACTAACTAATGCTTGAAACTTAACCAAGACCCCCCCCCCCTTGTTCACAGTTCCAACATAGGGGACCACTTGTGATTTTCTTCTCATATTTTATTTGATCTTGTTGGAGCTTTTGAAACATATTACACAACAGTTAACTCTATATTGGAAGAATTGTTTAAATGAACCATAAGACCAACACAACTTCATTTCACCAACACCTTCACACTCAAACTCCATCCTCTCTTTCTCCTTGGTGACGGCCCAACACCACCATCCTACTTCCACCATTTTCATTCCACTAGCAAGAAATCTAAGGTGAAATTAAGGTGTAAGAAGCATATCTAAGAGGGTGTGGAGCTTTGGAAGTTGAAGGACCTTATCAATGAGCTTTTATCCACCTAGTTAACATCTTCATCATCTTTGGTTTCTTCCCTAGCCTTGTGCTAGTAGTAAGACCTTCTTAATCTCATTTTACATCTTGTTAAGTTAGTTAAAAGATGTTACAAGTATATAATCATGAAGAACACTAATGATCAAGAACTTAAATCATCATTATAAGCCTAAAAATCATAAGAATACATGTTGTTTAATGTATGTGTGAATATTGATTGATGATTACTTGTGTTTATGATGTTAAACATCATATGAACTTGCTAGATGGTGATTAAAGACAAAATCTAGCAAGATGAGAGGATGATTATGTTAGAAATCAAAGTGATCATCCTTATGTAAAAGCATGAACTTGAAGTATAAAATGTTTTCTTGAAAAATGATGATCAAAGTGTAATGTGAGTCTTGTAAATATGTGATTTCAAGAATGATTTCTCAAGAAACTAAGTTAAAATACAATATTTACATAAACTTGGTTCTTAAAGAAACTAATCACATTTTTAGTGGTTAATCAAGTATATAAACATGTATTTAACAAGAAAAATTCAAGAAGAAATATTTTAGAAAAATATTTTACAAGTTGTAAACATTCAAATTCTTCAGGAATGATGTTTTTAAATAAACAACCACACTTTAAAGGGTAACTAGGCTTACTAAAAACACTAGTAAGTTACTACATTTTTTTATAAATTTTCAAGTTCATGAAGTAGTGATTAATGCTTGATTTATGGCACTTGGTAAGTATTACTTGATTTGTTGTTGATTGTGATGATTTATAAAAGAAAATGATATTCTTTGAAAGCATGGAAACCTCCATTTTTAAGGGGAAACTATGGCAAAATTTTTCTAGAAATTTAACACTTAGAAAAATATTTTAAAACAAATATTTACAAGAATATTTTAACCATGATTTTTCATATAAAGTTGCCATAATTTTTGTTACAAAAATTATAAATATTGGAGGTTGGTTTTTTATATTAAAAGTGACTAAATATGTATTTAGGAGAATATATATTTAGATGTCACCATGTGTGTGATTATTTGTATATTATGTGTATTACTTATATTATTTTAGGACTTGAAATAATATAACTCAGCAAAATACCAAAAATTACAATACAAAATGTTATCAAAATTCCAAGAGAATAAATATACAATTTATACCCAAAATATTGGTGAAACCGAACAAGGAATATAACTTACATAAATATTCCGGAATTAAATCCATAAGTATATTTTAGTAAACGGTATTTTGGACACCAAGAAAACAAAAACATGATTTTTACAATTATTACAAAATTATATCATACTTTTGTCAAGAGGAAAATATATTATTTTTAAGAAAAGAAAAATATATGTGTTTTCTTGAGTTACTAGAAAATGTATTATTTTTGGAAGAAAATATATATTTTCTCAAACCAATTTAGAATACATTATTTTTGGGTGAAAAATAGATTTATAAATATTTTCTAAGATAATCTTGAAAATATATTATTATTGAGGTTTAAATGAAAATACAATTATTTTTGCCAAGGAAAAAATATAGATAATTTCTCTATGAAAGTCTTCTTAAAATATATATTTTAAGAATATATATTGGTGATTTTTATTAGAAATATTATTCCGGAAAAGTCAATACAAAAATTAAGTATAAGAATACTTAATAAACACAACAAAAAGACGTATTCTCGTACGTATAAAAATACACCGGAATACGCCACCGATACTTGGCAAAAATATACAAGTTTAAGATACAAGTATGAATTCACCCATCCTTGGGAAGTTATACATGTACAAATACAGAAATGTGTCAAGTTAAAATATATTATTTTAACTCATATTCCAAAATTTAATAAATATAATTTAAGTTAAAATGTTTATTATTTTAACAAATAATTATATAATTTGGAATAATACTTATGACACAAAAAAAACGTAACTTAAAGACACTAATTAAGACTAAGGTCAAGGCACGACCCACCCGACTAATGAACCGTAGTACGTTGTAGGTAGTCGTGTGAACAAGTAGCAGCTTTGAGTTACACCGGATTCAAGACGCAAGACTGTGAGTTCATGTCCCCCTTTTCTTTTAATTGTTTTCAGTTTTATAACTTCGGGGGTGAAATACATGTTACAAATGATTACGATTACAAATGGTATGGTTAGCTAAGGAATGAACTGTTAGATCATGTGAATGGGTAGGCAAGTAACTAAAGACCATTAATCCTTGTTTAAGGACCGAGGGGCATGAGTGATAGATCTATTGAGTGTTGCGAGCCTCGCCCATGAGCCCGTGGGTTGGACCATGTGGCGACTATGTCGTTCCCGCCGGATGGCCCGGTACGAAATACGCATAAAGGATTGAGCCATTCCTACACCATTACACACATATTAATTTATTAGCTACACATTAATTGATCTGTTTCCTTGTTGCTTTCATACCGGTTTAAAGACATATACATACATACTTACAAATGTTTACAAGGATGTTCGTGCACACATACAAAACACATGAACTCGCTCAACTTTTGTTGATGTTTTTCAAACTACATGTATTTCAGGAAATTGATTATGGATCTGGCGGGCGTTCAAGATGTCAAGTTGTGTCTTTGAATAAAAGATGTCATCCAGTGTCGAAGGGTTTGGATTGTGCATCTTATCTTGGATAAGATACATAGTTCAAAGCCTAGCTTTTGGTAGTGTCTTTTGTTAAGTCCAGATTGGAACTTAAAACTTTGGTTGTTATGTACTTGAATTTGAAGTCTTAGTTTGTGGTTAAACAATGACGATTTTAATGTTTTGAAACTTAATTTATGGATGAACATATTGGTTTTATCATATAGATGTTTGTTATGGTTTAATGCAATGATATTAAGCAAGTCACACATAATCACGCTTCCGCAAAAGTCAGGGTGTGACACATTTTACCAGTTTTAACAATCCACTCAGCTAACCAAATCCAAGTTAATGACCCTAGTTACCTGATTTGTCAACCAACTCCAAGTTAATGACCTTGGTTAAATACTTTATGAACAAACTGATGTTTTTCTGTCAATGTTAAGTTCAAAGTTATTGACTTGTATTCTTTTCAAAACATTTTCATTTCAAATTGACTCCCAACCAGCATCTTTGGATTTTGAAAGATTAGTATTCCATCATCGGTAGTCGAAAATAAGATGAAATAAAATATTTTTGGATTTTCCAAACATTATGCTAAAACACACTGAAAATCTTTTTGGTTTCTGAAATGAAATAACTATGTATAAACATATTTACAAACATATTTTTCTGCACCTCCACCCACTTCAGACCTGTATCCGTCAACCTCTTACTCCAAAATCGAAACCGCCGGGCACCTAATTTTCCCCCACCACAATCAAAATCGACGGCCACCTACACCATCACAATCGACGTCAGTGGGAAAGCTGGATGCCTACCTAAAAACATGAGGGGAGGAGATGAAGTCTGAGCGGTGCCTTGTGTAGTGGTTGGAGATGGTCGACCAACATGTTCATCCACATAAAATACTATCGAATGTGTTCCCAAGGTTACAACAACCGCATGTCACATTCTCAAACTAGTTTCTGTACCTGTAGTTCCGTCCCAAGCTCAGTAAAAGTTATAAGCGGTTCAAATGGAGTACCAAGCCAAACCCTGCCAGTTAATATAATTAATTCGACAAATCAATTGTAAATTGCTATTTACCTAATTTTATAGACATTTTTATAAATAGTGAAGTCTTAACTACTTAAACCAAAAGACATAAAATGTAACTGAAATTTTCCGTAAAAAAAGTTTCTCACTTAAAATTTGAAAAGTAAAGGATTTTATGCTGACCCAAGTCACCCAACAAAACGGTGTAATGAAAATACAAGATATTTTCCATGAACATGACATTGACATAAAGATGCATGTAATTCCATTCATCTTTTGGAAAAAAAAAAAAAAAAAAAACTTTCGTGAAGAAGATTAGCAATTATTTCTTTCGGAATTTGCTTCAAAAACATTTTAACAAATGTCAATAAATTTGTTGATAAAAATGTATATAGGTGGTACTTAATGATCAAACTTTTAGTTTATATGAGACAATGTAAATGTATGTTGCGTATATGAATGCTTATCGTCTCATTACAATTTTATTTGGTTTATAAGCATTTGAAAATTTTAGCCTAATTTTAAATAGGAAACGAAATATATATTCAAATTATTAATATTTGATTTGATTCCGTTAAAACCAATTTGGTTAACTTACTCTAAAGTCATAATTGAACTCAAGAAACACATTCAAAAATCACAATTACAAAATTACAATTGACTATTATTGAAAACCAACTAAATAAAAAAAAAAAAAAGTAAAGATTTTAATTTTTTATTTTTTTTCCAGTCCTAAAAAATATATTTTTACGTAGTTATTGCATTGTTTTGTCACTTATAAATTCTCTTTAATGTATGTAGCCATTGGGCCAGTATTGGGGAACGTCTTCAACCATCTCATTAAAAAGGGGAGCCATTAGATGGCTTGCCATACCAATAAAGGACGTTAAGAGGTTGATCTGATGGGCCCCAATTGCTACAACCAATCAGATTATTAATCTTTTTTTAGTTTTTTAATTAATAGTTTGGGACTTTATTCCACACCATCAATGTTAAAGGGGCACCATTTTTGCCCTAAAATCTATGTGACACTCATGTGACGTACGGCTTTATCCCGCACTATGCAACCTTAGAATATGGTATTTTGGCCATGCGCAACGAATGAGGATTTGGTTACTTTATCCTCGTTTATAGGTTTTTTATTTTCACAAAAAGTTGTGACTTTCATTATCCATTGTGACACTTTGTTCCTCCTGTGGATGGAGGTAGAACAAGAAATATGGTTGCACCGGATTCAAGTTGGGTTCATGAGTCTTGAGTGTTTAGTTTATAAATAGGAGAGATTGGGTTTTCAATATATATATAGAGCAACATTGAATGAGTTCGAATTGGAGAGAAGTAATGTTATATGAATCAAAACCATCATCACTTACGGTTCATCACTTCATCCACAAGATTCAGCTCCATCTTCATCGGTCTATCACTCCATCTTCATCATGCTTCCAGTTCCATCTTCATCGGTAGTTTTACTTATTTCAGTAAAATAATCTGAAAGTAAATAGATCCATAAGTGGTTCAAAAAGTGAATGACTTGAAGTAATTCGATATATATATCTCTCTCTCCATATGTATGTATGTATGTATGTATGTATGTATGTATGTATGTATGTATGTATGTATGTATGTATGTATGTATGTATGCATGCATGTCTATACGGGTAAAGCAATGTTATGTGAAAGATTGTATTTTGAAACTTGAAAAAGAAAGAGGACATGATAATAGTTATATTATAATTTATTATGTTAGTGAAAAAAATTAAAACTGATAAGTTATGTCAATTTAATTCATGTACATATGTATCCCTATGAAATTATAGAGTTAACTAGTTCATCCGGTTGAACCACCCGATACAACCCGGTTCTACCGGTTGAACCATTTTTAAGGCCATCCCGGTATGATTTAAAAACCGGTTTTTAAAACATTGGTTATATCCGTTATAGGTTTAGAACTCGAGACATCTTATACAATGTTATATCCGGTATAGGTTTAGGACTCGAAACATCTTATTCAACGATGAAAGTGATTACCACTTTCTTGGTTTTCATGATATCTAAACTATGCATCCCTTTATAGTCTCTCAAAGAATCTTCATTACTTTACTTGTCTTTTCTTAGAAATACAATAAATATCTTTTCTTCTTTTAAATATAACCGATATAACAGTATAATTACTTCCTAGATGTATGTTTTCTATATGAATATTAACGATAAACCAGAGGGAGCCTCATGGCGAATTGGCGATGAAGTAGGGACATTAAACTGTGTTATCGTACATTTTTGGGCACCAAATTAGATTAAGGCAATGTAGTAGTAGGGACATTAAACTGTGTTATCGTACATTTTTGGGTGCCAAATTAGATTAAGAAAAGCTACAAAATATATTGACTAATGTTGATTGTTCACTTTAGTGTACCAAAATTTAGAATCAACTACTTAACCTACAAACACTACGAATTTTTTTTAAATAACATCATCGGGCCTAGCAAAAAGCGCTATAAGCGCATCTATTTGAACTTGTTGTTTGGCCTTTCTTCGGCGTATACTGCTAACTCTTTCGATTAGCTCGTTAAGCTTGTCATTAATCCTACGATTTGACTCTGTAACCTCTTGAAGAAGCCAAGTAAGCCATTGTGATTCTGTTGATACAAAATGTCTGCTGCCTACCTCATCCGGATATAACTGTAACCTCTTGAAGAAGCTGGTCCGCACAAATGTGTCTCATCCGTACGGAAGAGTAGGTCTGTCCTAACTGTGCTACAATGTCTATAAGTTGCTGGTGAGTACCAAGTCATTTGTAACTTTGCAGAACTGACGACGAAGCCCTATCCAGTTGAAATCTTGGATGTAAATTGACTTTATATGAATGAGAACGTTGAAAATGAACTAATTTTGTGTTGTCACCTAATCGTAATGAATTCCACCCATTGTGACTAGGTTATTAGATATCACCGGAACATAACGTCAAGACAAATGGTCCTTACAAGTGGTATCAGAGCAGGATAGCTGATATCGGAGACATTTCACAAGATTTGGACATTAGGAGACTTATTTCTACTCTTTTTCTTTAATTTTTACATCTCCTATGGTTAAAATGTACTGATTTTTTTAATGGTTGTAAAAAACATATTTTTAATAAATCATTTAAAAATTTAGCATAAAATTCAACTAAAATCATCCTGAAATTTTCAAAAAAAAAAAAAACAAGAAAAACCATGTTTTTGATCTTCGTACGAATGAGCGCGTCCGCACGACCTAACCTTCGTCGCATGAACCAAGTTCATCCGCATGGAGAGAATTAATCCGTTTGAAAATTTCACATCCACACGAAAGAGTTGATTTTTTTTGTTTTATTTTCTTGTTGATTCGCACGAACCATGTACCTCCGCACCAAAATCTTTATCCGTACGAGGGGATCTTCGTCAAACTGTTTTTCTGCTCATCCGCATGAAACCTTCATCCGTCCGAAAAGTTGTCATTTGTTCCAAATTCACCTCATCCGTACCAAATTTCTTTCATCATGGAAAACGAGTTCTACAACGCGTTTGCTACCACTACACCCACAACTGTAGTCCAAAACATGAACTTAGATAATGAGATGTGTACTGTGACCAAACCTCCTTAGTTGATGTGTATGGAAGACTACAAGGGATGGCATGAGAGATTCGAGAACTGGGTTCAAGCAAACTACTTGGAGTGTTGGCTCGCCATAGAAGAAGAATGTGTTATTCCAATAGGGGAAAGTAGTGACACAATTAGCGTTACCCAAATCCCACAAGGTGATAAAGAGAAGTTCGTCAAAGAAAAGAAGATGATAAATTTGCTCCAACAAGCAATCAAGGAAGATATTTTCACTTTGCTTCAACATCAAGGAATCGTTCAATAGATATGCAATGCTTTGAAAGGTCGATCTTGATTGAAGATGGATTAAAATCCAAAGACAAGGCATTGGTTGTAAATCAAGAAGATGAAGGGTTCAACAGGAATAATCTCATTCCTAAAACCAACAGTCTTGCACTGATGGCTGAATTGGTTGAACTGGGAGAACCTGAACAGAGTGTGGATGAAAAAAAGGTTGAAGAAGTTGCTGAAGAAGCTTGTGTTGAAGCCAAATTTGATGAATGTCTAGAAGAATTTTATGATACTGAAACATCAATTTTGGATACTGAAAATTTCCAAATTCCTACTAAAGAGGTTATTAATAATGCATTTAAATCTATTATACCTCATGATGTTTTCAAATCTTTTGCAAGTTTCTTTGGCAAGGAGGGAAACTACAGTGGTCTACACTTTGATGAAGTTAAGATAGAACCTGTAGAAGAAATCATTGACGTGTCTAAGGAGATGAATGTTGAAAACCTGATCGAGATTGTTGAAAAAGCCATGATGGCACAATTGAAAGAGGCAGTGAAAACCTCTGAAGAAGAACAAAAAGTTGTGTCCAAGTTAGTTGGTGAAGAAGTTAAAAATGATAAAAAAAAAAAAAAAAAACATATCAGAAACATCTTTTCAATGCATGAATTACATAGAACCATGCAAGTCATGCATCGAAAATGATGAAAGCTATAAACTGTTGAAAAAGCATACGGATTATTTGACGTATGACTTGAAGAGTGTGAAAAAAGGATATGATAAACTGCAAAAATCAATTAACCAGTTTCGAGTAGCTAACAATGAAAATGATGCAACAATTTCAATGCTCAAGAAAACTGTTTTAGACAAACAAATGGCGATTAATATCCACATTGACACGATTGCAAAGCTAAAACAAGAACTAGAAACAACTAGGATCGAAGTTGAGCGTGTCGATAAAAAGTTGAAAAGTTACTCGACAACATCTTATGTCCTAGATCACATACTTCCCAAGCCTACAAGTAAGGACGAATTAGAGGAAAATGTGTACGGTTATCATAACCAGGGAGAAGTGGGTTGTCATCGAGTTCCACCCCCAATGTGGAATAGTTACTCTAAAAAGAAACTAGATGGGGTGGATAAGGTAGTGAACATTAAATTGAAAACTGAAGCAAAAGATCAACCGCCTGATAATATCGATGTCACATACACGAAATCTGAATCAGACTGTGAATCAGATGTGGTATAAGATGTTGTTGAAATGGTTTTTGAAAGTGAAAGTGATAAAACCGAGTTTGAAACTGTAAAAACAAAGTTCGGTAAAAAGAGTTCAAGTTCATATTCTGACAGCGATTAGAGCTTTCACAAGCACTACATTAAGAAATCGAGAAATAACTCGTGTGATCTTAATGTGATTATGTACAAATTCTTGGATCAGACAAGTTATATTCTAATTCAGAATTTTCGCTTCAGAATGTTAACATGGATAAAGTTGAGAAAGTTTTCAAACTAGTTGAAGTCGAGTTGTCTGAAATTGACACTTTGTCAAGTGGTCAAGATTTTTCAAACTTTAAAAGAGAATAATCTTACTGCTCTAAACCACGAAGTTCCCACATTAATAACCATCAAAGAAACTATTACAATGGGAGGAATGGTTCGGGGTATGGTAAGCAAAGTTATGGTAAGTTTGGAAAGACAAAGTTTGTGAAAAGATGACTTTCGTTTCAAAAACGAGTTCTGAAAGCGAGAAAGACAGTCAATTTAGAAACCAATCAAATAATGACTTCTATGAACAGAAAAAGAAACGTGAACACGTTGAAGGACCTACTGTCATTATTGATAGTAGAACCTTCTTTAGGTGCAACCAAGTAAGACACATTGCATATCAATGTCTTCAAAAAGATCCTAAACTAGTTCATGTTGTCAAGAAAACTTAAGAAGATCTAAAACAAAAATCACCAATGATTGAACCTAGGAAAATCTTGAAAAGAAACAATGAATCTACACAAAAAGTTAAGATGGTAACTGTTAATGTCATAAATGTTAAAACGGGAGACATTTCAAAGTCAATTTGTTAGTGCATATGTCTGTCGCCTACGTCTTGATGTAATAGGGCTAGGAATGTCAAATATGAGTTGTGTATGTAAAACTAGCTCATCCGCACGGATGAGCAGTTGGTCCGCACGAAGATACACGCTGGTACGAATGTAAGACCTCTAGTCCGTACGAATGTAACTATGTATCTATAGTTGTTCGGATTGAGTGTTCGGTAAGCTTTGGATATGGACTGTAAGGTGAAGCACTATCAAAATTGTACCAGAACTGTGAATTTAATAGAAAACTTAGAAAATTGTGAAATCTTGTATTTCTTTACTGCTTGGTTATAACCGACGCCTATTCGAGGTTCTCATGGGTGATGTTCCTAGAGAGTAAAGACAAAACGTTTGACTATCTGATGATATTATTCAAGAAGATAGAAAATATGTACCAGTTGGCCAATCAGACGTATACGAAGCGACAATGGAACAAAATTCATGAACAATAGAATTTTGGAGTACTGCAATGAGAAAGGGATCTTACATGAATTTAGTGCACCGTTTACTCCGCAACAGAACGGTGTAGCTGAAAGAAAAAATAGAACATTGATAGAGACCGCATGCACCATGCTTGTTGATTCCAAGTTACCCGTAAGTTTCTGGAGCGAAGTCGTGGCGTCCGCGTGTTATACACTTAACCGAGTTCTTAAGGTCAAGGCACATAAGAAGACATGTTTTAATTTGCTCAACCAACAGAAACTGAATCTTAAATGGTTAGAACCATTGGGGTCACTGGGTACAGTTATTAACCCAGACGACAAATTTGGGGCTAAGTCTTTAGAAGGTTTCTTTGTGGGGTATGCTAGTCCACTAAAGTGAGTATATCTTCCTAGCATCAACCGGGTGATTCAAGCTCAGCATGTAGATTTTCAAAGATATACATCTCGGACTCAAAAACCAGGAGATCCTTGGCTGTTTGACTATGAAGGTCTCTAGAATTCGTTCAACCTGCCAGCCGAACCGTCAGAGGAGGAACTTGCTATGCTCTATCAGCATTAACAATATTTTTTTGCAAGAACAAGTTCCAAGACCAATTGTTGTTACACAGAGACACGTTGGTACACACAATGTTGAAGTCGGTCCAAGTACTCAATACTATAAACCACAGATAGTAGGAACAAATGATCCCGATGTCGAACCAGTGGTGAATGAACCAGCTCCTAGTTTTGATAATTCCGATGACTCTGAAGCTGAACTGACATACGATGAAGATGGATATACTTCTGATGATGGTGAACTTCAATTTGACAATTTACCATACGATCAGAATGAGGGAACCAGTGCTCAGAATGATATTCTTGCTGTTAACCAAGATGTTGAACAAAATGTTACGAATTTACAACAAGAAGTGAGTGTTTCCAATGAAGTAATTCCATTAATGCTATCATATCATCCACCAGAGTTTATAATTGGAGAATTGCAGAGTGATGTTAAGATTCGACATCAAGTCAACAAGGGTTTTAGTTGTTTCTATACAAAAGTGGCTCCTTTACAAAATAGGTTCTCATTTAAATGTTTTATTTCGCAGATAGAACCGAAGACCTACAAGGAAGCACTAACGGAGGAGAGTTGGGTTAATGCCATGTAAGAAGAACCCTCACAATTTAAAAAGTTGGGTGCGTGGAAGCTAGTCGATTTGCCTGAAGATCACAGAAAGATAAATACCAAATGGGTCTTTAAGTGCAAAAAGGACGATCGTGGTGTGATAGTACGTAACAAGGCTCCACTTATTGTTTAAGGATTTTTTCAGTAGGAGGGTACTGATTTCACGGAGGTATACGCTCTAGTTGCGAGATTAGGATTCGAATCTTTTTGCCTTCTTGTACGGAAGAGTGAAAGAGGAAGTGTACGTCGGCCAACCACAAGGGTTTGTCGATCCAATCCACAAATACAAAGTATATATGCTTGACAATGCGTTGTATGGTTTACATCAGGCCCCGAGAGCCTGGTATGAGACGCTATCGTAGCATCTCCTCGACAACAGCTTCGTCAGAGGCACAATGGACAACACTCTTTTGACGAAAGAAGTAGACAATGACATTCTAATCGTACAAACAAACTTAGACGATATATATTCGGGTCGACGAAAAATGCTTTATGCAAAGACTTCGAAGTAGTCATGAAGAAGAAATTCTAGATGAGCCCAATCAATGGGGGAGATAACGTTCTTTCTATGACTTCAAGTAGACCAATTACCTAATGGGATCTTCATCCATCAGAGGAAGTATGTGAATGATGTTCTGGAGAAATTCAAGATGTCTGACACATCGCCGATGTCTACCCCACTTGCTCAGAATCATGGGATAGGACCAGATCCTACTGGCGAGAAGATCGATGAAACACTCTATCGCTCCATGATTGGGTCCCTGATGTATTTGACAGCTTCTCAACCGGATATAATGTATCCGACATGCCTCTGTGCACGCTACCAGTCGAGTCTGAGAGTAACTCACTTGATGATAGTCAAGAGGATCTTACGCTACCTCAAGGGTTGTTCGAGCACCGGTCTCTGGTACCCACGCAATGATGATTTCGAGCTAGTAGGCTATTCAGACTCAGACTTTGAGTGTTTTAAAATCATCGCTAAATCTACAACTGCAGGCTGCCAGTTCTTTGGCACACGTTTGGTAACGTGGCAGTGTAAGAAACAAACTACGGTCTCTCTCTCGACCTGTGAGGCAGAATACGTATCTGCTTCCAGTTCTTCTTCACAAATCCTATGGATTCAACAACAGATGAGGGGACTATGGATTGCAATTTCTTAACACGCCAATATTTGTAGATACCGAGGCTATGATTTCAATAACAAAAAATTTGGTTCAACACTCTAAAACAAAACATATCGAAATACGTCATCACTTTATTCACGACTGCTACAAGAAAAAGTTGATACGTATTGAAAAATTCCACACTAATGAACCAAGCTGATTTTTATACAAAACCATTTGATAAAACAAAGTTTCAATATCTTTTGAAATTGAACGGGATGAAAGATTTGTAATCAGCGGGGAACAAAGAGAGTGAAGCCGAGATGGATGGCGATTTGAAGTAATCCTCATCGGGAAGTCAAGTTTTTGTTTTCAAGTTCTTTCGTTAAAACCAAAAATTCAAAAATATGTTTTTGATTTTAGGGGGAGAAATGTTGTGAAAAAATACAAAAACATATAAAATTTGAAAAAAGTATAAAAACATAGAAAAAGAAAAAAATGACATTTTATGAGCAAAAGAGGAAATGATAGTACATCAGTAGGCTGTCACAACATGCCAAGGAAATGTAAAGTCAAAAAGTTTTTAAACAGTTTCACTGATGATGTGCCAGTAGGCTTCACACATTTAGTAAATTGTTTTCGAGATAAAGATAACAAAACTTTTAATTAGTGGTTAACATCTCTCGGATATATGGTCTTGGTACCGTAATTTCGTTTGAAAGATTGTCGGATTCTGATATACTAGGTCTTTATAACTAATTAATATCTGGGGTATTATACAAGTTCTTCTGTGTTGGTGCACTACGTCTTATGTCGAGTCTCAGTCTTGTTGCGGATCTGAAAGAAGATGATGTCACCATCTTTGATGATGACATCATAATAGTGATGTCATTATTACTTCACTACATATGAGATAATATAAGTTGCATGTGCACGTGAAGATAAAATCAGGAAACATGTTACTTGACTAGGTCCGCTCATGTGTCATGCTAGGTCCGCTCATATGTCAATGTCTAGGTCCGTTTATATGTACATATGGAGGTTCGCTTATATGTCATTGTTGTAGGTCCGCTTATACGGACATGACCGTATAAGCGAACCCTTCTCACCTATATATATATAGGTAGTCATTTCAAGCGGATCTAACAAGAGAGTTCTAGGTGATAGTCTTCCGGTGAGCCACGAAGTGCTGCCGAAGTGTTGTCAGGTCTGTAATCGATTGCATATCAATAAAAATAACAGATTAAAGTGAATGTTTGCTGAATTACACCGAAACACTTGTTTCCGCCTCTTGTTTTGGTGAAAAACTCTTCTAACCGACTCGTTCGGATCCAAATTCGATCCTACAATTGGTATCAGAGCCAGTGAAGAAGAGTTCTATTCAATTCAGCTGATAATTCTGTTTCTACACCTTTCTTTTACGAAAATCAAAACTTTTTACGGTCAGAATCGGTTCAGTTTTACACATCTTGCTCGGAATCATGTATTAGTAAACCCTTGAAATTTTCAGATCTAAAATCAACCTAGAACTTAGGATTTTAGGGGGTTCGCTTATACGTGCATGTTCAAAAATGACATCAGCAGACAGGTCCGCTTCAAATACCAGTTAGATCCGCTCCAAGGGTTAGCTAGTTCCACTTTTTAGACATATTTTGAGTAGGTCCGCTCAAAATTACCAGATAGGTCCGCTCTAAAGACGCTTTTTCAGTGGTCCCGCTCATCTGGTCCGCTTATTTGGACAATTTCTGATAGATCCGCTTCAAAGGGTCCGCTTATTGTGACATTTGAGGTATTTTACAAGGTAATACAACTCATTTGAAAATTCGAATCATGGATAACGAGTTTTACAACGCGTTTGCTACTCCGACTACTCCGGGTTCTATTGCTCAGAATATGAACTTGGAAAATGAAACCGGGACATCACAGAAACCACCAAAGCTCTTGGATATTGATGATTACAATGCATGGTCCGAACGGTTTGGAAATTGGGTTGAGGCATATCATTTGGATGCGTGGGAACACACTGAGGAACCATATGTTAGACCCACAACAAATAATGTGCAGTTAACAACTAGAGAAATGAGTACGGAAGATAAAAAGAAATATCGAGATGAGAAATTGATGGTGAGTCTGCTTCAGCAAGCGATAAAAGAAGACATTCTGATACTGCTTCAACATGATGGAACTGCTTATTCAATCTGGACAGAATTGGAAACAAAATTTGTTGGAAGTGATGATATGCTCAAAAACAAGATGTCTCTCATGAAGAAAGAGTTTGATTTGTTTCGTGGTTTAAAATCTGAAAACACCAAGCAAATAATTGATAGATATTGTAACTTGGTGAGAAATATGACAAAACTTGGAATTAAAAAAGATACTGATGAATTGATTGAAAAAATTGCAGATGCGCTACCTCATGAAACTTGGGGAACGTTTCTGATGATGCTGAGATCTAACAGAAAAGATTATAAAAACATGACACTGGGAGACTTCAACAAACATTTGGAAGCTCAAGAGATGGAGCAGAGAAAGATTGCCAGGATGAAGAACTACGATGGAGAACAAGATATCAGCTTGTATTACAAAGGTGGTGTCAACGAAAAGTCAAATTTTTCTCCAAAAATCGAAACTGCTTACAGTGTTAAAGATTCTTCAGAAAAGAAACCATCCCAGGGATCAAGCAGCACAAGATTTTCATCATTCGATCCAAACATTTCAGCAACAAAGAACGGAAGAAAACTTCAGTGTAACATTGTATTAAATCTTGAAAGTGATCAAGATTATTCTGAAGAAGTTGCCAAAAATCAAATGTCTTTGTTGGGAATGGTGTTAGAATCCTATAGTAGTTTTGTGGCCGGAAAGATCGATAATCCAATGCTCACGAAAGAAGATTACGATCAAATCGATACCGAAGAAATGGAATTGATGGATATTAAATGGTGCATGGCCAGTGTAATGAGAAGAGCTGAGAAGTTTAACAAATTACGGGAAGAAATGATTTCCTGGATGCAAATGTTTCAAATTTAGGCTTTGATAAATCTAAAGTTACATGTTTTCGTTGCAGGGAAAAGGGGCATTTCAAGAGAGAGTGCAAAAATCGTGAAGCTATTGGAGCCCAGAATCCTTTTGGAAACAACGATTATCACAAAAAGGCGATTTATCATCAAATCACACCACCAGCACTACATCAGGCACAAACTGCACATGGAATGATGGAGATTAAAGATTCAAAGAAAGCTTGTCTGGGAAAGGATGGTGGATTCAGTTGGGATAAATATGTTCCAACAAACAACAAAGTGTGTTTGGCAGAACAAGATGATGAAAAACTGGCTGAAGGTTTCAGTTGGGACAATTTTTGCCCAGATCAAGAACTTATGGCCAAAGAGATGTCCAAAAACACTTCAAATGTTAACGCTTTCATTGCAAATGCTTATAATTTGAAATGTGCTGAAAAGTGCAGAAAAGTCATGGAAGCTGCTGAAGCAAGACGGAGAAAGCTTGAAGAAGAGGAAGAAGAGGAAGAGAGATTAAAAGCTGAAGCAAAAGGTGAGAAAAAGAGAAGAGCTGAATTTTTACAATCAAACCGAACAGTCAAAGAGGTTCCTGAATTTGAAGTCAAAGTTGATGTAGAACCTGTCAAAGTTCCTGAAAAGTGCATGAATTGTGATTCTTTAATCAAACAGAACAATGAGTTGCTGCACAATATAAACAGATTGAAAGAATCCTATGATACAATGAACAGAGAAATTAACAAGTATACTGATTCAAACGGTGAACAAGTTGTGGCAATGAATACGCTGAAGAAAGCGTATCTGAGACAACTTGATGATGTCAACTTTCACATAAAGAAATGTGCTAATCTAGAGTTGAAGTTAGCAACACAAAAGATAGAAACTGAGAGAGTCAACAAGTTATTAGAAAGTTACTCATGTTCTACTTTTGTTGTTGACAGGATTTATCCAGTTGTGGAGAATTTGAAGACGTTTGAAGATGTGAAGACGTCCGAAGAAAAGAAATCTGTGACAAAAGATGAAGATAAAGTGAAGATTTCTAGTAAGAAACCAAGTGTGGTCTACACTAAATGTCCGCCTCCGGTCGAAAATGGATTTTTACCTCGAAATCCAAATTCCGAAAGAGTCGATAAGGCAATTAACTTACAATGGGAGTCTGGGCTGTCGGATAACTTGCCAGAAAATATTGATGTCACGTACACGTCGTCTGATACTGATCATGAGTCAAAGTTGATAAAAAAGTGTGGTCGATCAGGTGTTAGATAAAGATGACAGTGAGGAGTCAAACATGGAGTCCAAACCCGAGTCAAAGTCTGAGTCCGATGCGTCAAAGTATACAATCAAAAAGGACAAACGGGTTTATGACAAACAATTTTTGTTATCGAAATCTAATTTGAATGATGAATCAGTCAAAGTAGCATATACTTTGAAAGGTTCTGACAAATTATATTCTGATGAGAGTTTTCCAATAAGAAGTGTTAGATTTGAAATGATTCAAAAGGTTTTCAAAATCACAGAAATTAATATTTCTGAAATAAAAGATTTAAATCTTAATGGAAAACCTAAACAATACACTTCAAGAGATCAACAAAGATTTAACAAGAAAATGGGTTATAATTGTGGTTACAGTTTCCAAAAGAAACCAAATCATAATCGTAATTACAAAAAGAAAGGATTAGGTTTTGTATCACCGAAAAATTATAAAAATGAAAAATTTTCTAAACCAAAAACTGTGTTTGTTTCAGGAAAATCTTTAGATGATGAGAAAGAGCAAGCATTCAGAAAGCAAACGAATCAGGAATTCCTTGCCAAAAAGCAAGAAGAGTTAAAGAAAAATGTTGTACCAAAGAAGATAGAAACCAGAACCTGTTTTCAGTGCAAGATTGCTGGTCATGTTGCTAGGAATTGTCCGAAAACATTCAAACCAAAACAGGAAGTATCTGGTAAATTGAAAGAGAAAGTTGTGGAGAAAACTGAACTTACAACCAAACCATTTACTGGCTTTGAAAATTCGACCTTTGAGATTGGTTAATGTTCAAAGAATGTGATAAAAAGAAAAGAAAATGTAATAAATCAAAAATGGGTTGTGAAGGGTTCAGGTAATAATTCTGGTGATGAATCTGATTCCACAGAATCAGAGGAGCCATGTATTGAGAAAAAGGTTGATAAATCAGTTCCAACTATAAACGATGAGAATTTTCCACCTTTGCGTGCTGAAAATTTTATGAAGAAAGTTGGGAAAGTTGAAATTTCAAATCAATTTTATTCTGACAAGAAAAAATTTGATGTTGATAAGGCTTTCAATGGAACTATGAAACACATTTTTGGCAAAATGGTCAATGGTAAAGCCAAAGGTGTTAAAGAATTTTATGCTGCCAAAAGAGGAGTTCACAGGTTTGTTGAAAGAAAAGATGAAAAAGAAGTTGTTACACCCAAGGAAGGTCAGGCTTGGGTGGATATATTTTTCAAAGAATAAAAACCTGACTTGTCGGAGATCCCAAGTTGGTAATCGTGGATCATGAATCGGCATCATTTTTTTTTCATGTTTGTATAATGTGTTTTTTGAAAAGCAGGACTTGCCGGAACTCCCAGGTTTGTAAGTGTGGAGTAGGAATCGGCACTTTGAGAATTCAACTAACAGATGATGTTTGGTTGAAAATGCTTGATTGGATTGATCTTACAAGTAGTAAATCAGGGACATTAAGTTGTATCTGATTTTCTACAAGTGGTTGAAAAACAATGTGATGAACCAAATCCCTAACCTACTAATGGTTTTTACAAAATCAACACAACTTATTTTCCGGAAAAACCATTTGATTAAAACAAACTTAAGTGTTTTGAAATCATAATGGGAAAATAGTTTGTTGTGAGGGGGAGTTCTGATTGTTTATGCCAAGTGGATGGCGAATTGAAGTGATTCAAGATCAGTTGTCATGTTACTTGTACAGTTTGTTTTCAAATTTCCTAAAATGTGTTTTGCATTTTAGGGGGAGTAAGAAATTTTAGAAAATCCAAAAACATTAGAAAATTTGAAAAAGCCAAAAACATGATAAAATGAAAAATGAGTTTTTGTTGCATAAAAGAGGAAATGATAGTACATCAGTGGACGATCACAACATGCTAAAGAAATGGAAAGTTAAAAAGTGATAAACGATCTCACTGATGATGTGCCAGTAGGTTTTTGCACATTTAGTAAATTGTGACGAGATATAAACTTAAATTTCAAACTTGCTTATATCGTGGGGAAACATCTCTCAGATATATGGGTAACCCCCGAAATCTCGTTTGAAAGGTCTCATAATCTGATATACTAGGTCTTTATACTCAATGATGTCTGGGGTATTATTCCGGGACTTCTGCTGAACGATGGTTCTGACCTAGTCCTTGGATAATACTTTCCGCAAATGCTTGAAACATAGCATAAACCCTCAGCATGCAGATGAAACAATAAAATTGATAGTCACTGCTTTTGTAGCTAAAAGATCCTCTAAAGGGGACATACCGTAAAGTCGAAGCTGATATCTCTCTGCGTATACGGAAGTATCGACCTGAGATCCCTCGGCCCTCGCATTACCTAATTTATGTACAGATATCATTGATGTCATAATTACCTGTAAGACTGAATATTGGGATCTGGATACGGGAGTATATTCTGAGGTGGGGCACGCGATTGAGTTTAAGTTCTTAAAACATTAATTTCGTATCTCGAATCAGTTGAACTTTGTGTGAAAATTTAAGTGGACCAGTATACTGACAATCTAAGTGAATCATTTAGAACTTAAAATGAAATGAAGCTTAACGGTGTTGGTGATTTGTCTCATAAACTGATATGATCCTCTTGCACGAACTCACAAAAATATTGTCTGTAAATATTTCTTTTCTGCATTTTTTTGATTCTACAAGTGGTGTTAGTTATTTTCTTTCAGAAAATCCAAAAAGATTTTAGTGTGTTTTAGCATAATTTTTTTTTTTGAAAATTCAAAAAGATTTTGGACGACTGATTTTGGAAAGCTGATTTTCAAAATTCCGAGTGCTAAACATGATGAACAAATGGTTTGGGTGAAAGTGTTTGAAGATTGTTGAAATGAAGATGAGAAAAGTTTTTGCTATAAAACGTTATTCCTGCAAGTGGTAAATTAGTTTTGAAAAACTTCTCCACAAATGGTTATCAGAAAATTTATTTTTGGGTAGAGTTTTTGCAGGTTAGCAAGGTTCCGAAACCTGAATGTGATGAAGTGCCAGGTTACGATCTAAGAACCTGTGGAAATTGAGTTTCAGACTACGATCCCAGCAGATTGAGAGGGGGAGTCTGAAGACATCATGATATTCAACATTCGAGAGAGAGGAGTTTGTTGATGATAAAGATAGAGAATGAGGATTCTTGCAATGACAAATACTTCAGAGGAAGATCAAAGACCGATAAAGATTGTAGATTGACAATCAATGACTCGACACTGAAGACTCCGTCAACATCCGAGGGGGAGTTTGTTGGTGAACTACGTCTATCAACTACGTCTTATGTCGAGTCTCAGTCTTGTTGCGGATCTGAAAGAAGATGATGTCACCATCTTTGATGATGACATCATAATAGTGATGTCATTATTACTTCACTACATATGAGATAATATAAGTTGCATGTGCACGTGAAGATGAAATCAGGAAACATGTTACTTGACTAGGTCCGCTTATGTGTCATGCTAGGTCCGCTCATATGTCAATGTCTAGGTCCGTTTATATGTACATATGGAGGTCCGCTTATATGTCATTATTGTAGGTCCGCTTATACGGACATGACCGTATAAGCGAACCCTTCTCACCTATATATATAGGTAGTCATTTCAAGCGGATCTAACAAGAGAGTTCTAGGTGATAGTCTTCCGGTGAGCCACGAAGTGCTGCCGAAGTGTTGTCAGGTCTGTAATCGATTGCATATCAATAAAAACAACAGATTAAAGTGAATGTTTGCTGAATTACACCGAAACACTTGTTTCCGCCTCTTGTTTTTGTGAAAAACTCTTCTAACCGACTCGTTCGGATCCAAATTCGATCCTACATTATGATTTTACGTCAGCAATGACCTAAAACTTGTAGAATACTTTTTGTTTTAAACCCAAAACTGCATCAAAATTGGAAGTATCGAAAGATCTGATAATTGTAGTCAAAACATTCCAGATATGGAACACCACTTTCTAAGTCAAGCCTTCATCTCTTTGTCTGTACGGTGGTACTAACCTAAGCTCTCAAGGTTTCGCATAACCCAGATATAGATATCAATTAGGTACATTCTGATGTAAGATGAAATCCAGGGAATCTTGATACGAGAGTATATTCTGAGGTGGGGAACATTGTTAAGTCAAGTTCTAATACACCTAATTACCATATCTTGAAACAATTGAAACATGTGTAGAGGTTAAGTGGACAAACATTACTAACAATCTAGATGAACTTGTTTAAGACTTAAAGTTTAAGAAGCGTAAAATGAAATATAAAAACATTGAACCACACACGGACGTTATGTCGTGTTAACTCGCAAAATTTAAAACGTAACGTAAAACGAAAAATCTGCAAAATATGAAAAGTATGGGGGACCAAAGTTGAAAGTAAAAAAGTTGTGAGATTTAATTGAAAAGATGAAAACTATTGGGTTAAAAGTAAAAAGTCAAATAGATTTGGGTTAAAAGTGTAACGTCAATTTTTTTTGAAAAACTTCCAAAGCATTTGAGTATAACACCTATATGCACAATTATGTTACTAATTTATGGTTTGTTAATATAATATATTATAAATATAAATACAAATATAAATATAAATATAAATATATATAATATAATAATTGAGTTCCCTCGTGTGTTGCGGCAGGAATTCGGTCGGTATTGGTTCAGTTTGCTTCATTACAATATTGACACGGTACTGGCACTCTGTGTAGCAACCAAAAAGAAAACAAAAAATCCTGATATGCTCAAAACAACATCGACTTGTGTTTTACATCGATTGAAAATGATAAAAATGAATATTGGTAATGGTTCCTATAGTATCTATATCCGTTCTGATGTTGTTCGGCCGAAATCGGTGTGGCTTGTCATGGCAGCAGGTCGTTACTAGCACTCACTATAATCTACAGAAAATAAAACATTCTATTTCGAATACAACTCCATTTTAAATATTGTTCGGCAGGAATCTGTTTGACCTACCTGTGGAAAATTGGTCGGCTCCGGGTCGATACACAATGGTACCGACGCTCACTATAGCCACCGGAAGAGAAATTATTGATGTCGATACTAATGTTGATGTTGATACTGATGTTGTGCGGTA
Organism: Helianthus tuberosus; assembly: GCA_030545235.1. NCBI lineage: Eukaryota > Viridiplantae > Streptophyta > Magnoliopsida > Asterales > Asteraceae > Helianthus > Helianthus tuberosus. Next base: position 18,537,767 of record CM060420.1, on the reverse strand, counting down.
AGAATTGGCTCGATTCATCATGGAATTGGCACTGCACCATCACTTTTATAACTTTTTTTAATACAACTCTATTTTTGAAGAAATTTTACTAGGAACGTGAAGGAAAGTAAATAAACACGTTTGCCGTGGGATTTCGGTCAGCATCATCACAATTCATTATAGTCGATACGATATCGGTACTCGCTATTGTAACAAAAAGAGAAAAACAAATAACGACACTGGTACAGATATGGTGGGACGATATCTTATAGTCCAAATTCTATAAAGCGTCACATTAAATTATTAATATCACGAAAAGAATAAACGACCTCATCTTATAAAAAAATGTGAATTAATATCGATTACATGTACATTTGTGCATCAATTTGCACAAATTAATAAATTGTATGTTCCTAATCAGAGTGATATACTCAACATTATATAAAATATTATATTTTAAAAGTTATAAACAATAAAATATGTTTAAAATGAATTAAAATAATAAAACAATAATTAAAAAATTGAGTAAACTTCCGTTTTGCTCACTGTGGTTTGGTCACTTTAACGGTTCTGCCCAAAACCTTTAAAAATAGTCATTTTCCTCCGATAGTTTGCTATGGTTTTTCCATTTTGCTACCCGTCTCTAACTCCATCCAAATTGTTTGTTTTTCCATTTTGCTCCACGCAGGGAGCAAAATGGAAAAACCATAGCAAACTATTGGAGGAAAATGGCTATTTTTAAAGGTTTGGGACAAAACCGTTATAGTGACTAAACCAAAGGGAGCAAAACTAAATTTTACTCTAAAAATAACATTATAAGTTGTTTGAGTGAAAAAAAAAGTTGCACATTCTTGCTAAAAAAAGTTGTACCAATAAGATGCTTAAAAAAATGTATTTAACTGTTTCTTTAAAGCTTGTTTATTATAATGTATAATATAATGTATAATAGTTATTTTATTTAACGAGAAATTTCTTTAAAACTTTTTCGTCTGTAGAACTTGAACCCAATATCTCTTTTAAATTTAGATATTTTTAGGTTTTTTTTTATCAGTGAACCACCATCCCATTTAGTCGAGAAAAACAATTAAAACACAATAATTCATAAAGACAAACACTTACACGTGAAACACAGAACCTTTCGTATTATTTGGAGACAAATTTAGCATATAAGTTGGACAGGATTACTGTAATGTATATTTAACTTTTAATCTGTTTATTGTATTCTATGTCCATATTTTATAAAACTTGGGCCGGGGAATATAAAAAAAAAGAAGAAGAAGAAACCACCATGAAATTTATCAATTATAAAGATTGACTTCATATGGTTGAAACTTTGAATTAAAACTATTGGTTACAAGTCTTCTCTCTCCGAAGGAAGTGGCAGGAGTGCTCGACGATGAAGGTTTAATCCGGATAGCGTGTGGGGTTTTGACGATTAGCTTACTGGTAGCAATCTTGACTTAACCGTTCATCCTATCTAGAATATTCTAACATCCATTCGCCTCCTGGGCTATCGCTTCGGTGTTTTTCATCATGAACACGAGGGAGGAAGAGGGACCTTGGATCGACGTTCCTTCCAAGAAACATCGTAACAGAGAAGGTCAGCATGGGGAAAAGAATCTTTCAGGTTGTAGACCATGGGATGTTACAGAGTTTTTCAAAGTGTTCGGAGAGGTGGCCGGAGTCTATATTGCAAGGAAGGAAGGACTTTTGGGTTTGTTAGTTTCAGGAACGTGATAGACGTTAAGGAGATGGAAAGGGCTCTCAATGGAACGAAGATGGGGGGTAATAAGATCGTAGCTAATTTAGCAAGGTTTGCATCGGAGAACATCAGGCGAGTGGAATAAGGTATTTTTGATAGTAGGAAGATCCCCCCTGCCCCCCAACCCCAGTGTCGGAATAACGTGATAACTAACAATGCATTCCATAACAACGGGAAGGGCAAGTTGTTTAGCGACCTGTTTTCCAAGGAGAATCCCAGTAATTTTGGTTCCCCGGGTGCTGTACTGGGGGGAATGAGATCAGTCTCTGTTGGTGGGGATGCGGTGGCATTCAAGGAGCTGACGGGAAAGGCTCTGGTCAGAAGATGTAAGGACTTAAAGACTTTAAGATATCTTAACTCTTTCATTGGAGGTCTTCGTATCCAGGGGGTAACGCTATGCTACCTAGGTGGTCTTTCCTTGTTCATTAAGTTTGTTAAGGATGAGGATTGTGTGAAGTTTCTGTTGGATCATGAATGCTGGGAAGCTTGGTTTCCTAACCTGGATCCCTGGGAGGGTCAGTCTCTACCTTTCGAGAGACTAGCCTGGGTTAAGATTATCGGAGTTCCTATTCACTTGGCTAGCAATAACACATTTAACAACATCGCCGGTTTGTATGGGAAAATAGTTCACGAATCTCAAGTGGAGGAAGACGATGGAAATTTATCGGTCAGTTTGGTCGGAGTGTTGGTTGGGGAAGGAGGGAGGATAAATGATCAAATCAATCTCTGTTGGGAGGATAAACAGTTCAGGGTATGGATTGAAGAGGAACTAGACGATTGACTCCAGATAGTGTAGGTTCTGTGGATGTTCAGGAGGAAGGGTCGCCGTCCTCGGTCATCGGTGATGGAGGGGAGGATCATCTTCTTGACTCCGAGGCGGTTCCGGCTAAATCGGTGTACGGAAGAGAGGAAAATCAACAGTCTCTGGTTAGGGTTAATGAAAAGTCTCTGGCAGAAAATGTCGGTGGGACAATTCTCGAGGAAGATAATTATGAAAGGGACATTCGGAGTTCCGAGGTTGTTGGTGATCCCGCCGTTTTTAAAGAAGGGGCCAGTCTTCGAGCGGCACAAATTTTAATCATAGGAAGGAACTATTCTTTTTCAACTCTTTGGATTGTCACACCCCCAAAATCCACACGTGGAGTGTCACCGCTTGGAGGCGTGACTGACCAGGATCAAACCACTAATCATATTGAACAAGCAAGTAATTATTTATAAAAGTCCAACCAACACAATTAGTTTCCAAAACCAACATAGTTTAAGTTATGAGCGGAAGCATAATGTTCAAAACCAAAACATAAGTTTAATTATCCAAAGGTTTAACATGGCACACAGCTGTCCATGTCCCACAACGACACTCCCCATGCAAGCTCCAGCTACGTACCTATTGACCTGCAAAGCATGTAGTAACGAGTTAACAATAATGTTGAGCGATTTCACAGTTGGGTGTTTGTTTTAAGTTATTCCAAAAACAGTTCCTTTAACTGGGATCCCTGCCGTGGGGGTTACCCCATAATTGAAAAACGTGATTCTGTTTAACCCATTAACTCTGGCAATCCAGCCGTGGGGGCTACCCCATGATAGTTATCTGGCATTTCGGCCGTGGGGGCTACCCCATGTATACACTAGACTCGTTACCATATCGACTGCTGACTAAAGTCATGTTTAAGTGCCCTGAACTGTCAATGTCTATCATCATTGACGTACCCAGATCCATTAGTTCATGCCCGTCCTCTGCGGCACGGTGTGAGGCTTGTCAGACCTAAATAGCGCTATCTAACTAATGACCCGCTCGCCATTGGCCCGGGGATTAAGTCGATATAAAAAGGAGGGACTTCGTGATAGAGTTTTGGTCTAGTAAAAGTTATCTGTCCGTAAGGACGAGGAATTACATTCCTGAACCAGTACTGTCCTACCCAAGAAAATACGAGGAATCCATGTTCCTTAACCCCATTCCCAACCCCTGGGAATCCCATGCTTTGTAGAGTGTGAACTCACCTTGGTTTGCTCGGCAGATAAACAAAGGTCAATCAAGCTATATTGTGGTCAACCACGTACTAACATAGTTGTACCATACAAGTCAGGTTCGTATTTAGGTAGTGCACGTATCTTTTCTACACACATTTGCATACACGTATTGATCATGGCACACACGTATAAATACTTCAGTTAATCAACAGGGCACAAACACATCCAATAGCCTCATCTACGTAAATAAGCAAAGTCCAAGTATGCGGCCCAAATAGTTGGGCTCGTAACAGCATGCAAGTCCAAAACAGTGTGCACGTGTATATGGTCTCGAGTCGAGACTAGAGATCCCGAGTCGAGACTGTGCGGTCTCGAGTTGTAGCCTACAAGTTCTCGAGTCGCAACTGAGGAGGTCTCGGGTCATACGTTCATCACTCGAAACTGGCGGTCTCGAGTCATGTCTCGAGTCGCAACAAGACTCGCAACCATGATCTCGAGTCATGCTGTTTTTGTGCTGATGTGGTGTGGTCTCGAGTCGAGACTGTGGGTTCTCGACTCGCAACCCGTGTCGAGACCGGAGACGTAACTGATTTCCTGGTTTCCTTAATTTGCAGCTCATTAATTCCGTAAAAACAGCAAACAACTTTGGCAGTTTCGCAAATCAGATTAAACAACACTTTTAACAGCAATAATGAATACTCAACAACCCTAATCATGATCTAAGCAAGAACAATCAACCAATCATCATACGGAACATACGATCAGATCATTAAACTAGCAGATTCTAGACTAACATGCACCATAGTTCATGTGTACATCAAATCATTCAAAATAGCAAATCACTTATCCGAGTCATCATCATAAATCTGTTAACATGTTTTCAATCCATTCGATTTATATGCACACTATCCAATATATATATATATGAGCCGATTACAAGAACATCAACGTTAACAGTTTATAACATCATCAATTATATTTCATCCCATAATTCATCATGTAGAGCATATATATCACCACATCATGTATAATACAACCAACAATAAACACTAACCGGATTAGAGGGTGAACAAGAGTTAATCCGAAAGCTTCAAGGGATGGGGGTGGGGTCGCCGGTTACAAGAGAGAGGAAGAGAGAGAGATGTAGGGTTTGTGTGTTCTTGTTTTTGCAAGTAATCAGAAAACTAAACCCCCTAAAGGTTCATGTACGCGCATAAGGAGTGGGCCGAACCCATTAATGGGCTGCCCTTGGTCTCGAGTCCAAGCATAGTGGGCCGAGAAGAGTGTAAGAGAAAGGGACAAAGTGTGCGGCCCAATGGCTTGTGCGACCAGACAAGTGTTGTGCAACCGAGCTTATAAAATTCACATACAATTATGTAGCACATAGCATAACAAAACATAATATTCCATTACAATCAAACACGTCAACTAGTCACGTAATGTTCATACAGGTTACATCAAAGTATCAAGAAAGGTTCTGTGATACGAGTTGTCACATTATCCCCAAGTTGAAAGAAATTTCGTCCCGAAATTTAGCACGTACTTACTGAGGAAGCTAGTTAAGTTGCATGGTTTTCCTGGTTTTCCTGGGGTGTCACATCCTCCCCCCGTTGATCTGGAATTTCGTCCCGAAATTCCGTAGCTTCAGCCTCAGTAGTGGTTGTACCATTTGCGAATAGTTGGGGATACTTTTGTTTCATCTGATCCTCGCGTTCCCAGGTGAACTCTGGGCCGCGACGTGAGTTCCAACGAACTCGAACAAGAGGTTTTCTAGTACGTTTGAGGACCTTAACATCCCGGTCCGTGATTTCAACGGGTTCCTCGACGAATCGCAACTGCTCGTCGATAGTGAGTTCCTTCAAAGGAACTATGTGGGTCTCGTCTGACAGACACTTCTTCAGATTCGACACTTGGAAAACATTGTGAACTGCACTGAGTTCTGCTGGTAAGTTCAGTTTGTAGGCCACCTTGCCTATTTTCTCAATGACCTCGAAAGGTCCAACGTATCGTGGGTTAAGTTTGCCTCGTTTACCAAAACGAACCACACCCTTCCAGGGTGAAACCTTGAGTAATACTCGCTCCCCAACCTGGAGCTCTAGTGGTTTTCTGCCCTTATCGGCGTAAACTTTCTGGCGGTCACGAGCTGCCGCCATTCGTTGTCGTATCTGAGCAATTTTCTCTGTTGTGTCAACCACATGTTCTGGGCCAGTGATCTGACTATCCCCCACCTCTGCCCAACAAAGAGGTGACCGGCATTTACGCCCGTACAATGCCTCAAACGGAGCAGCTTTAATGCTGGTGTGGTAGCTGTTATTGTACGAAAATTCCACTAGTGGCAGATGCTTTTCCCAGCCGTTGCCAAAGTCAATCACACATGCCCTAAGCATGTCTTCAAGGGTCTGGATGGTGCGTTCAGACTGCCCATCCGTTTGTGGGTGATAAGCTGTGCTCATATCTAAACGTGAGCCAAAAGACTTGTGCATTGCTTGCCACAGTTATGACGTAAAACGTGCATCTCGATCTGAGATAATAGAGGTGGGCACCCCGTGCCTCGAGACGACTTCCTTAAGATATACGTCTGCTAGTGTGGAGAACTTATCCGTTTCCTTGATAGCCAAGAAGTGAGCAGACTTTGTGAGTCGATCCACGATCACCCAAATAGTATCGTTACCACGTTGAGATCTAGGCAGGCCAGTAACAAAATCCATGGAAATTTGCTCCCATTTCCATTGTGGTATCCCTGGTTGTTGAAGTGGGCCTGAAGGTTTCAGATATTCCGCCTTGACTCTCGCACAAGTCAAGCACTTGCTAACGTATGTTGCTATGTGGGCCTTCATGCTAGGCCACCAATATGTAGTTTTGATATCGTGGTACATTTTATCCGAACCAGGATGTACTGAGTAGCGAGACTTGTGTGCCTCATCCATCACAAGCTCTCGTAGGTTGCCGTAAAGTGGGACCCAAATGCGTCCTGTGACGTAGTAAGCACCGTCTTCCTTCTGTTCTAAGCGTTGCCTTGAGTCGCGTAGGGCTTCAGCCCTGACGTTTTCTGGTTTCAATGCTTCTACCTGAGCATTTCGTATCTGAGAAGGAAGACTAGACTGTATAGTGAGTTGTTAAACTCGTACGCGCTTGGGCGCAGTGTCCTTTCGACTGAGGGTGTCAGCCACAACATTGGCTTTGCCCGGGTGGTATCTGATCGAGCATTCGTAGTCATTTAGTAACTCGACCCATCGTCGTTGTCGCATGTTGAGTTCCTTCGGTTTGAAGATATGCTCGAGGCTTCTGTGATCAGTGTAGATAGCACATTTGGTACCATACAGGTAGTGTCTCCATATCTTAAGTGCAAAAACAACCGCTCCCAGCTCTAGATCGTGTGTAGTGTAGTTCCGTTCGTGAATCTTAAGTTGGCGCGAAGCATAAGCAATGACTTTATCCCGTTGCATCAACACACATCCAAGACCTTGGATAGATGCGTCGCAGTAGACTACAAAATCGTCCGTGCCTTCAGGCAATGAGAGGATAGGTGCGCTACAAAGTCTATCCTTTAAGTGCTGAAACGCTGTTTCCTGTGTATTACCCCAACGATAAGCAACACCTTTCTGTGTCAGTAATGTAAGTGGCTGTGCAATCTTTGGGAAGTCTTTGATGAACCTTCTGTAGTAACCTGCCAAACCCAAGAATTGGCGAATTTCCGTTGGTGTACGCGGTGCAGGCCAGTTCTTAATCGAATCTACCTTGGATGGATCAACATGAATCCCCTCCTTGTTTACCACGTGGCCTAGAAAGTGGACTTCACGAAGCCAGAAGTCACATCTCGAAAACTTGGCGTACAGTTGTTCTGTTCGAAGTGGTTCCAAAATAAGTCATAAATGCTGCTCGTGTTCCTCCTGACTCTTAGAGTAGATCAGAATGTCGTCAATGAATACGATAACGAACTTATCCAGGTAGGGCTTGCACACTCTGTTCATAAGATCCATGAAGACTGCAGGTGCGTTTGTTAACCCGAATGGCATGACCAGGAACTCGTAGTGGCCGTAGCGAGTTCTGAATGATGTTTTGGAGACGTCCTCATCCCGGACTCTCAGTTGGTGGTAACCTGACCTCAGGTCAATCTTCGAGTAGTAGCTCGACCCTTGTAACTGGTCGAATAAGTCATCGATGCATGGAAGAGGATAACGATTCTTCACGGTCACCTTGTTCAGTTCGCGATAATCTATGCACATGCGGAAGGTACCGTCCTTCTTCTTCACAAATAATACTGGAGCTCCCCAGGGCGAAGAGCTAGGACGTATGAAACCCTTTTCCAAGAGTTCTTGCAATTGCTTGGACAGTTCTTCCAATTCAGTTGGAGCTAAGCGATAAGGTGCTCGAGCTATGGGTGCTGCTCCTGGAGCTAGCTCAATCTGAAATTCGACCTGGCGATGAGGCGGTAGCCCAGGTAACTCTTCAGGAAACACTTGAGGAAAGTCGCGTACAACTGGAATATCCTCTAACTTCTTCTCTTTCATCGATGTATCTGTAACGAGTGCTAATATAGTTGTGTGGCCCTTTCGCAAACACTTCTGGGCCTTAAGGAAAGAGATGATGTCCACTACAGCACCACTCTTGTCGCCTTGGATTTCGAGAGGTTCTTTGCCAGAACGGGGAATACGAACAATCTTCTCTTTGCATAGGATTTCTGCTTGCTGTTGGGATAACCAATCCATCCCAATGATGATGTTGAAACCATCACAACGTTGGGGTCATTCCTAACATCACCCTGACCAATCACGAACACTCGACCCCTGGCACCATTGCCGTCGTTATTACCCCCCGTTGTTATTCCCGTTGCCCTGATTATTGTTGTTGTTGTTCTGATTCTGGTTTAACTGAGGGCAGTCCCGCTTGATGTGGCCTTCAGCACCACACTGGAAGCATCCCCTGTTACCTCGCTGTCGCTGCTGGTTCTGTGGAGCTGGTGGTTGTTGCTGTTAGTTCTGATTCGCAGGTCGTGAGCTCCTGCAATCCTTAGCTTCATAACCCATCTTGAGACACCTCTGGCAACGACCCCTGTTGCACTGACCACTGTGGTGCCTGTTGCATCTGTTGCACCTTGGGTGGTTTCCTCGATATCCACCTTGCCCTTGACTACCAGAAGACTGCTGACCAGGGCTCTGATAGTCGTCAATCTTCAGGTTTAAGAACTCCACTTCCAGCTTGTGGATGTCATCACGACTACAGTATTCATGTTTGATCAGTTCCTTAAAATCATTCCATGGGGTGGCATTAGCAGCCGCCAGCCCCAGCATCTGAACTTGTGCGTTCCACCAAGTTAGTGCAGTGCCTTCAAGAATACCAGTGGCGTACTTCACCCTACGAGCCTCAGGGCATTCACACATTTCGAAGACCGATTCGAGCTTTTCAAACCAATGGAGGAGACTAATGGCCCCTTCAGTGCCACTAAAAGTACTAGGACGACAGTCCATGAAAGTTTTGAACGTGTACACAGGTGGCTGAGCGTGTTGACCTGTCGTGTGCGTAAGAGTAAACATACTTAAGCACGAGTGTTGGTTTACGAGAGTAGGATCTAAAGATCCTAGAGTAAGTGGTGATGGCAGGTTATACCTCCTGCCTGGGCAGCTGCGAGTGCTGCAGTAACTTGTTCAGTGATCAAAGCCACCAACTGGGCTTGAGTTAGGTTAACGCTTCCACTCATGATCTTGATATCAAAGAGAACATGAGAGAGAGAGGTTCGCGAAAGTGCGATGACAAAAGAGAGTAAGCACATAAGTGTTTCAAGCAACTGTAGCTATACTAACTAAGCATATCATGAGCAAAGTTCTACGTAATCTAGCATGTAGGTAATAAGACATAAACCATATCACCTAGAATGTCGAGCCTTGCACGTGGAGTGTAGCGTCATTGTGGATCGTAGAGCACTGTACAGGTTATAGTCTGGTTTTAACAAAACGTTTTTCCCTTATTAAAACCAAGTTCTCTATAGCCAATGGCTCCGATACCAATCTGTCACACCCCAAAATCAACACGCGGAGTATCACCGCTTGGAGGCGTGACTGACCAGGATCAAACCACTAATCATATTGAACAAGCAAGTAATTATTTATAAAAGTCCAACCAACACAATTAGTGTCCAAAACCAACATAGTTTAAGTTATGAGCGGAAGCATAATGTTCAAAACCAAAACATAAGTTTAATTATCCAAAGGTTTAACATGGCACACAGCTGTCCATGTCCCACAACGACACTCCCCATGCAAGCTCCAGCTACGTACCTATTGACCTGCAAAGCATGTAGTAACGAGTCAACAATAATGTTGAGCGAGTTCACAGTTAGGTGTTTGTTTTAAGTTATTCCAAAAACAGTTCCTTTAACTGGGATCCCTGCCGTGGGGGTTACCCCATAATTAAAAAACGTGATTCTGTTTAACCCATTAACTCTGGCAATCCAGCCGTGGGGGCTACCCCATGATAGTTATCTGGCATTTCGGCCGTGGGGGCTACCCCATGTATACACTAGACTCGTTACCATATCGACTGCTGACTAAAGTCATGTTTAAGTGCCCTGAACTGTCAATGTCTATCATCATTGACGTGCCCATATCCATTAGTTCACCCCCGTCCTCTGCGGCACGGTGTGAGGCTTGTCAGACCTAAATAGCGCTATCTAACTAATGACCCGCTCGCCATTGGCCCGACGATTAAGTCGATATAAAAAGGAGGGACTTCATGATAGAGTTTTGGTCTAGTAAAAGTTATCTGTCCGTAAGGACGAGGAATTACATTCCTGAACCAGTACTGTCCTACCCAAGAAAGGACGAGGAATCCATGTTCCTTAACCCCATTCCCAACCCCTGGGAATCCCATGCTTTGTAGAGTGTGAACTCACCTTGGTTTGCTCGGCAGATAAACAAAGGTCAATCAAGCTATATTGTGGTCAACCACGTCCTAACATAGTTATACCATACAAGTCAGGTTCGTATTTAGGTAGTGCACGTATGTTTTCTACACACATTTGCATACACGTATTGATCATGGCACATACGTATAAATACTTTAGTTAATCAACAGGGCACAAACACATCCAATAGCCCCATCTACGTAAATAAGCAAAGTCCAAGTATGCGGCCCAAATAGTTGGGCTCGTAACAGCATGCAAGTCCAAAACAGTGTGCACGTGTATATGGTCTCGAGTCGAGACTAGAGATCCCGAGTCGAGACTGTGCGGTCTCGAGTTGTAGCCTACAAGTTCTCGAGTCGCAACTGAGGAGGTCTCGGGTCATACGTTCATCACTCGAAACTAGGCGGTCTCGAGTCATGTCTCGAGTCGCAACAAGACTCGCAACCATGATCTCGAGTCATGCTGTTTTTGTGCTGATGTGGTGTGGTCTCGAGTCGAGACTGTGGGTTCTCGACTCGCAACCCGTGTCGAGACCGGAGACGTAACTGATTTCCTAGTTTCCTTAATTTGCAGCTCATTAATTCCGTAAAAACAGCAAACAACTTTGGCAGTTTCGCAAATCAAATTAAACAACACTTTTAACAGCAATAATGAATACTCAGCAACCCTAATCATGATCTAAGCAAGAACAATCAACCAATCATCATACGGAACATACAATCAGATCATTAAACTCGCGGATTCTAGACTAACATGCACCATAGTTCATGTGTACATCAAATCATTCAAAATAGCAAATCACTTATCCGAGTCATCATCATAAATCTGTTAATATGTTTTCAATCCATTCGATTTATATGCACACTATCCAATATATATATATATATATATATATATATATATATATATATGAGCCGATTACAAGAACATCAACGTTAACAGTTTATAACATCATCAATTATATTTCATCCCATAATTCATCATGTAGAGCATATATATCACCACATCATGTATAATACAACCAACAATAAACACTAACCGGATTTGAGGGTGAACAAGAGTTAATCCGAAAGCTTCAAGGGATGGGGGTGGGGTCGCCGGTTACAAGAGAGAGGAAGAGAGAGAGATGTAGGGTTTGTGTGTTCTTGTTTTTGCAAGTAATCAGAAAACTAAACCCCCTAAAGGTTCATGTACGCGCATAAGGAGTGGGCCGAACCCATTAATGGGCTGCCCTTGGTCTCGAGTCCAAGCATAGTGGGCCGAGAAGAGTGTAAGAGAAAGGGACAAAGTGTGCGGCCCAATGGCTTGTGCGACCAGACAAGTGTTGTGCAACCGAGCTTATAAAATTCACATACAATTACGTAGCACATAGCATAACAAAACATAATATTCCATTACAATCAAACACGTCAACTAGTCACGTAATGTTCATACAGGTTACATCAAAGTATCAAGAAAGGTTCTGTGATACGAGTTGTCACATGGATAATTCACGCAAGTCCAATAAAAAAAGAAGGAAACTTAGGCCCAAAAAGAATACTGGTATTAGGAGTGGGCCTTCCAGTCCGAATTCTCTTGACAGGCCCAAAAAGAGAGCAAGGGAAAAAGAGGAATATTCTTTTGACTTAAATCGGACTATTCCAGAAACTCAGGTTGTGCCTCCTACTGATTTCATTCACACGGAGTCTGTGGGTATAGACAACCTCCGTCTTCGTGTTTTGGATCAAAACTCGAATCTCGGTTTTGGGAAGGTCGGAAGTGGAGAGCAAAATAATCAGGTTGTTTCGGATTCTCAAGAACAAAATAAAGGTGGAGCTCGTATGGAAGAGGAGATTGAAGCTACAATTAATCTAGGTAACGTGGTAGGAGTAAAGTTCGACGGACACAACGGTTTGATCAGAGAAGCGATCTGCGGAGAAGGTATTAATGTAGTTTATCAATGAATGTTTTATCTATTAATATCCGAGGCATTTGTGGTGGAGCCAAAGCTGCTTGGATCCAGGACATAAGAGTGGCTAACAGGATTGGAGCAGTGGCTATTCAGGAATCAAAGGCTGTAAAAGTGGGGAAGTCGGATTTAGTGAGGTATTGGGGGAATCGGAATTTTGAATTTTCTTCAGTGGATGCGACTGGCCTATCTGGGGGTCTTATTTGGATTTGGGACCCTAATATATTGAAGATTGAAGTTGTTATAAAGAAAAGGTTTTATCTAGTGATAAAAGGCGTCTTGGTCGGCAGTGATGATCAGATCAATCTCGTTAATGTTTACGCCCCCCAGAGTCCGGCTGAGAAACTAATTCTGTGGAACGAGCTAACTGGTCTGATCAATTTCTCCGATGGGAAATGGATCCTAGCTGGAGACTTTAACGCGGTCAGAGCCCCAGAGGAAAGGAAAAAATCGAAGTTCAAACAGGTCTGCGCCGAGAATTTTAATAAGTTTATTTACGATAGTGAATTGCTTGAGTTCCCAATGCATGGTCGTAAATTTACTTGCATAAGGGACAACGGGAATAAATTAAGCAAGTTAGAACGGTTCTTGGTCTGCCTGAGTTTTTTCAACAAATGGCCGACCTCATGTCTGAGGGTTCTGCCTGGTAGATTCTCAGACCACTGCCCTTTTGTTCTTGAAACGGTCGATCTGAATTTTGGGCCCCGTCCTTTCCGTGTGTTCAGCTCTTGGATAGGGAAACCTCGTTTTGCTGAAGCAGTAAAAAAATCGGTGAAAGGTTTCGCCAACTTTGATCCTCCAGATGCTAGTCTTACCTCTAAATTTGCTCAAATTAGAGTTGCTCTCAAGGCCTGGAGAGACGATTTTAATGCCAAGGAGGGGGAGAAGGTTAAATCGGCCCTTGCCGAATTAGAGCAGATAGAAAGAGATATGGAAGACAGGGAGATCACGGAAGAGGAGGAGTGGATCATGGCGGAGAATAAGAAAGTCATTAGAGAAGAAGAATATAGAAAAGCCTCGGATATTAAGCAAAGAGCTTGTCTGAGGTGGGCGGTAGACGGTGACGAGAATTCTAGCTTTTTCATGCAATGGTCAATAGTAGAAAAGCTACCAACTCTATCCACGGCCTTAGTATCGATGGCGAATGGTGCAATAAGCCAAATCTTATTAAAAAACATGTTCTTTCCTTTTTTTCGTAACAGGTTTAAAGAACCTATTAATGCTAGACCAGAACTCACTTGCAACAACATCAAGCAAATATCGGAGGCCGAAAAGTCTTTATTGGTTGAAAAGTTTTCAGATGAAGAAATCGAGCGGGCAATCTTTGAATGTGGGGACGACAAGGGCCCGGATGGTTTGAATCTTAGATTCATAAAAGTTTTTTGGGATCTCTTTAAGAATGATTTCTCTCGGCTTTTCGAATGGTTTCACAATCATGGGAAAATAAATCTTGGGAGTGGATCATCTTTTATTGCTATTGTCCTGAAGGTCTCGGACCCGATCTCTCTAAATAATTATAGGCCAATCAACTTGGTGGGGGTGATAAGTAAGGTTATTTCCAAAGTCATTGCTAATAGGATGAGGAAGGTTATGGACGATATTATTTCGGACGCCCAATCGGCTTTCTTAAGAGGTAGATACATTCTAGACGGCCCTTTAATTGTCAATGAGCTTATTTTTTGGAGTAGAAAAAGGAAATCTAAGGCGTTTATTCTTAAAATTGATTTCGAGAAAGCGTATGACAATGTGAATTGGAAGTTTGTGATTAACGTTCTTCTCCAAATGGGCTTTCCGTCAAAGCGGTGTAGTTGGATCATGGGAATTTTGGAATCGGCTAGCTCTTCGGTTCTAGTCAACAGGGCCCCCACATTCACGTTCAAATGTGAAAAAGGTATGAGACAAGGGGATCCTCTTTCCCCTTTTCTCTTCTTGGTGGTGATGGAGGCTCTTTCTTGCATGGTGCTTAGTGCTAGAGAAGAAGCTCTCGTTAAAGGTATTGTGTTTCCTAACAACGGACCGATTATTTCTCATCTCTTATATGCGGATGATGCCATCATGGTGGGTGAGTGGTCAAGACAAGAAGTTGCCAACATTGTTAGAATTCTTCGTTGCTTCTTTATTTGTTCGGGTCTTAAAATAAACTTGGAGAAATCATTATTGTATGGTATTGGAAAGGAATTGGTGGAATGTGAAATGATGGCTAATGAGGTAGGATGTAAAGCCGGGATCCCTCCTTTTAGGTATCTCGGTCTTAAGGTAGGAGCTAATATGAATCGTGTTAGTAATTGGCAACCGGTGTATAAAATTTTTCGTGCTAGGCTTGCTAAATGGAAAGTGCATCTTTTGTCAATTGGTGGTAGGGTGGTTCTTATCAAATCGGTATTGGAAAGTCTTCCAACATACTACTTCTCGCTTTACAAAGCTCCTAAGAAGGTCATTCAAGACTTAGAATCGATGATAAAGAAATTCCTTGGGGGGGGGGGGGGGATCTATAGAAGAAAGGAAAATGCATTGGGTGGCTTGGGATAAAGTTACGCGGCAAAAGAAAAACGGAGGTCTTGGTCTAATTAAGCTCCAAGAGGTCAATATCGCTCTTCTCACGAAATGGGGATGGCGCTATAAATCGGAACAAGAAAATTTATGGAAAAGAGCGATATACGCTCTTCATTCTAATAGGGTTGGTTGGGAATGTATCCCTTTTAAAAAAACGTTAACCGGTGCTTGGAACAACATCGCGAAAGTTATTGTCAATACTAAGGTGGTTGGAGTTCCTATTAGGAATTTTTTAAAGGGTATCGTCGGCAACGGAGAAGACATTAGATTTTGGCTGGATACCTGGATTATAAACGAACCTCTTAAATGCAGATTTCCCAGCTTGTTCAGTAAGGAAGCTACTAAAAAATGTTGTGTCGCTGAAAGGATTCAAAGAAACGAAAACGAGATGGTGCTGAATTGGAATTGGACGGCTGCGGATCTCCCTGCAGAGCTGCTGCCAAGCTTCGAAGAGATAAAAAAAACTTACTGTCGGGCGTTTAGCTATCGGTTTCGCTGGATAGTTGGAGTTGGACTTCGGTTTCTAGTGGGGCTTTTTCTGTTAAAGCTGTGAAACAGCTTCTCCTCGAAGGTTCAGGTCAAATGGTCGAAGGCAATATGGAATGGGTAAAATGGATTCCTGCAAAAATTAACATTCATTTATGGAGGTCGGCTTCGGAATGCATCCCCACAATTCAAGCTTTAAAGAAAAGAAATATTTCAGTCGGAGACGCCTTATGTACATTATGTAATACGGCGGAGGAGACGGCCGAACATCTGTTTACGGCTTGCCATACCGCTGCTATTGTGTGGAACGGGATATCTACGTGGTGTAAAATCCCTTTTATCTACGCTTTTTCGATCAAAGACCTATTCGGAATTCATAACGAGATCTCCGGTTCGGAAAGGAAAAAGGAAGCGGTTCAAGGTATTGTGAGGATCGTTTGTTGGAGTATTTGGCGTGCTAGGAATAACTCTAAATTCTCAAACTCCTCGGTTAGGATCGAAGACATTTTGAGTGAGGTCAAAGCTCTCGGATTTCTTTGGTTTTCGACTAGATCTAGAGATAAAGAAGTAGATTGGAAACAATGGTGTACTTTTGTAAATATGTGATCTTGTAGTTGTGTTTTGGTTGTCGGCTCGTTTTGGGCCGGCGGTTGTTTTAATGAAAGTTACTTTTCAAAAAAAAAAATTATCAATTATAACAATACAACATTCACGTCTAAAATTTATCAATTATCAATTATAACATTGAACAAATCAAGAACCAAAATCAGAGATGTGGTTGAGCAGTAAAGAGTGTTTCAAATATCCTAGAGTTTTTGAGTTCGATATTTGCCTCCACCGGTTTTCTAAAGGCCACCGACCCGGCGCTTGCATCGCGCTTTATCTGTACCCTTGGTTAGTCGGGTATTGGAGGACTCGGGGCTTTACCGCGTAAGCAGGTTCCCACAGTTATCAAGAAAAAAAAATCGAAACCAAAATATTTAGAAAATTTCCTTAAACCCAACAACATTCAACAAAACTTAAGATCATGCTTGATATTGGAATGCATTTTTAAGATTTTTTTATGATAAACGTACGTAGTTTTAGGATAAATCAATTGTGTCCACACAACGTTCACATTATTTTAGTTTTTGAATTTCTCTGGGAAGTCTTTTTTACGTCTTTCTCCCTAATGGGTTAGAAAGCATATTCGGTATATAAACTCAATGTTGATTAATGTGAGACAAGTCTACCTTGTAATGGTTATAATCCATAACAATGGACCCTCTTTAAGGGCCAACGTCCCCGTAGGTCACGACTGGCTTTTTTTTCAAGGCCACCACTCCATGGGCCAGCACTCCGAGCCTCGTTGGTCACGGCCACGTTGGTCACGGCTAGCTCTTTCCAGGCCACCCTTCCGTGGGCCACCACTTCGAGTCTCCCTTTGATACCAATATTACATACCAAACAAGAGAACTCAACCCAAAAAACCAGTAGTCTCATACCTTACAATCGTTTGAGACAAATCTCATACATTACAATCGTTTTCAGTCCAAAAAACATAGTATATAAACCCCACATTAATTACCCATACAATCGTATGAGACAAATCTCATACCTTACAATCGGTTTCAGTCCTTAAGAGTACTCAAAATGCTATATGTTTCTTCTTTAAAATAAAAAAAGATATAAAGGAAAAAAAACATAGGTCCCCTCTCCAATGTGACATAACCATCATTGGTTCTCCACTCTATGTGTGTTCCACATGCTTTAAGAAATAGGTAAATGTCACGACCAAAAATAAATTACAACATAAAATGTATCCTAATTACATCATGAAGCCCACCATAAGCACAGTACAAACCTGCAACAGATCCTTTATGTTTAAAAGAGTAAAACTTTGGTATTGAATGGTTTAGTGATTTATTTCTTAGTTTTTTCTTACTTTGATGGCATTAAAGATGCAAGGCCCCAAACCCGGGACATCACACTTAGGTTCCCGTCAATGTTTTAGAAATCGGTTTTTAAACCATACTGGATTGGGCTCAAAAATGGTTTAATCAGTTGAACCGGGTTGAAAAACGGGTTGTTCAACCGGGTTGACTAGTTAACCCCTAAAATGCAACTTCAATTTAAAAATAATTTAAAGCTACATGATTCCATAATAAAAAAAAACAATCCAAAAGTTAATTCATATAAAAAAATAATAATTCAAAACTACTCAGTTGTCCAACAAAGTTTTTTAAATAAAAGGAGTTAACTGCCATTTTCGTCCCTGCGGTTTGGTCACTTTGGCCATTTCAGTCCATTTTTCAAAAATGCGTCATTTTCCTCCCCGACGTTCTGGAAAGGTGCCATTTCAGTCCAAAAATCATAACCCAGTTAAGTCGGTTTGTAAATAAGGACTGATTGTGTAAATTTGTAACATAAAGGACCATTTAAGTAAAATGTATAAATATTAATATAATTATAAAATATAATATATATATATAATGTATACATATATATATACAGATCAGACGAGAGAGGGAGAAAGTCGGAGAGAGAGAGAGAGAGATAACGACGAGAGAGAGAGAGAGAAGGAGGCGGGAGAGAGAACCGGCGACGGTGGGGGTGTCGTTTTTCCGGTGAGTTGCAGGCGGCGGCAGTGGTGATGAAGGTCTGATGATGATGAAGATCGCGATGATGATAATGAAGGTCGATGATGATCGATGATGATGATAACCACCTTATCTGCATACTCACCTTACCTGCATACTCATCACCGCCGCCGGAACCGGAGCTCCGGTGGTCACCACCGCCGCCGCCGGAACCACCACCATCAACGTCATCATTGTCATCATCTGTTATCATCATCATCGATCATCATCGACCTTCATCATCATCATCATCATCATCGCGATCTTCATCATCATCATCAGACCTTCATCACCACTGCCGCCGCCTGCAACTCACCGGAAAAACGGCACCCCCACCGTCGCCGGTTCTCTCTCCCGCCTCCTTCTCTCTCTCTCTCTCTCTCTCTCGTCGTTATCTCTCTCTCTCTCTCCGACTTTCTCCCTCTCTCGTCTGATCTGTATATATATATGTATACATTATATATATATATATATATTATATATTATATATTTTATAATTATATTAATATTTTTACATTTTACTTAAATGGTCCTTTATGTTACAAATTTACACAATCAGTCTTTATTTACAAACCGACTTAACTGGGTTATGATTTTTGGACTGAAATGGCACCTTTCCAGAACGTCAGGGAGGAAAATGGCGCATTTTTGAAAAATGGACTGAAATGGCCAAAGTGACCAAACCACAAGGATGAAAATGGCAGTTAACTCAAATAAAAGTGTACAATAGGTTTATGTTAGACTCAAACTATCTACACACCAAGTGTGTAGATAGCCACCTCCAGAAGGTGTTTTTTGTCTTATATGCACACCCTGCAGTGTCGAGCTGTGGTCAAAGCGCGGCGTTTTGGTCTGGTCAACCAGACAAAAGACTGACGGGTCTGTTGACCGGACCAAAACGCCGAGCTTTGGCCGCGTTTTGGTCCGTCAACCAGACAAAAGACTGACACCCGGTCAGTCTTTTGTCTGGTTGACAGGACCAAAACGCGGCCAAAGCTCGGCGTTTTGATCCGGTCAACAGACCCGTCAGACACCCGTCAGTCTTTTATCTAGTTGACCGGACCAAAACGCCGCGCTTTGACCACAGCTCGACACTGCATGATGTGCATATAGGACAAAAAACACCTTTTGGTGTGTAGATAGCCAATGTGGTGTGCCAATAGGTACTCCCTTATGTTATTGGAGTGTACCAAAATAATGGAATTTTTTATATTATAAAAATCAATTTTGAAGATTTTGTAAACCGGTTTATTGGTTTAACTCGATATAACCGGATTTACCGGCAGTTTAGAACTTATGTCTGGTGCTCATTTTTCCGGCCTTAAACGTACCAGGGTCATGTCTAGTATCTTGTTATACCGGTTTTACTGGCCGGTTTATACTGCTATTTAAAACATTAATTTGCGTATCAAAAACATAGTTCTTCTTTGATAAAATCATATGAATGGCAGCGGAAAACATAAGATGTCATTACATCAAAACTTTAAAACATAATGTTGCGCGTAGGGATGCAGTTCACAAAATAACATTTTATTATAGGGTGGAGATTAAACGACATTTAATCAATGACTCCTATATAGTTTACTAGGTCTTTTGAACTCAATAACGTGGAGATTAAACCACATTTACTTTTTAAATAAAAAAATAGTAACTAGGTGTGACTATGTGTATGAGAGAGAAGAGAGGAAGTATTATATTCACCAGTTACATTTCTTTGAACTTGACACGTTATACTTTTATGTGGGTTTTGATTTTAGTTTTTAGAAATTATGAAGTGTATGGATTTTAGTTTTTAGAAATTATGAAGTGTATGGATTTTAGAATTTAGAATTTATGAAGATTTTAATTGCAGCACGTAAAGAGATGTTACATTTTTTAGTAGTGGATACTTGGTCTTCGTATCACTCTCAAGTAACAAAGTAAATTTGGCGCTACATTTTCCTTCCATCGAATCTTGACTATGGGAATCTGATTGCCCCCAAGTTGTTTGGTTCCTTGGTACATGATTTCGACCGACTTCTCAACGAAATGGAAAGACTCGTTGATTTTGTATGTCGTCAAGTGGAACTTGAAGTCCTTTTTTAGCTAACCACTTCTTGAGCTTTGAAATGTGAAACGTTGGGTGAACGTTGTTGAACTCTTGCGATAAATCTAGATTATATGCCACTTTGCCAATCCTCTCGAGAATCTTGAATGGACCTACAAAATGTGGAGCGAGTTAGCCTTTCTTAATAAAACGGACGACTCTTTTCCAAGGGGATACCTTGAGGAATACATGGTCACCAATGTTAAATTCCAATGGTTTGCATTGCTTATCAGCGTAGCTCTTCTGTCGGCTCCTAGCTTTGAGGAGATTGTCTCGGATTTGTAGGATATTGTCCGTCGTTTCTTGTATGAGCTCGGGACTGGTGATTTGTGCTTCGCCGATTTCGTGCCAAAAATAGGTGAACGACACATCTGACCATACAATGCTTCAAAAGGAGCCATTTGAATACTGGAGTGATAGCTGCTGTTGTACGAGAATTTCTATCAAGGGTAAATGTACATCCCAATTTCCACCAAAATCGATTACGCACGAACAAGCATGTCCTAGAGAGTTTGGACAGTACGCTCGGTTTGACCATCCGATTGAGGATGAAAAGCTGTACTAAGATTAAGTTGTGTACCCATTGTGGTTTGAAACTTTTGCAAAAGGCGAGAAGTGAAACAACCATCGTGTTCTGAAATGATGTCAATTGGAATGCCGTGACGGTAGATGACTTCTTCGGTGTAGATATGAGCTAATTTCTTAACTAGATAATCTTCATGAATGGGGAGGAAGTGAGCGGATTTCGTTAAGGGGTTGACAATCACCCAAATTCTATTGTTATCGGGTCAGGTCTAGGAAGTTTGGTTATGAAATCCATGGCTATACTCTCCTATTTCCACACGGAAATTTCTGGTTGTTAGAGTAGACCAGAAGGATGTTGATGTTCGGCTTTGAATTTGGAACACGTGAGACATTTGCCTATGAAAGTGGCGATTTCTTTCTTCATGTCAGGCCACCAATAGGTTTGACGAAGATCTAAGTACATTTTAACGAAACCTGGATGAATGGATTACCGGGATTTGTGTGCCTCTTTCATCAAGAGGTCATGAATGTTGTAGTGGTTTGGTACCCAGATACGATCGAGATAATAAAAGATACCGTTAGGTTTGTTTACGAGTTGGTTTTCGGCACCGCACTTCATCTCGCCATACAAATTGTTTTCGTTGACGGATTAGTATTGCGCCTAATGAATTCAAGTTTGAATTTCGTTTTGGATTTGAAAGAAACAAATACCTAGAAGTTGGATTTGGCTTTTTCAACTAAGAGCATTGGGCACGACATTCGCTTTACTGATGTGGTAGCGAATCTCGCAATCATAGTCGTTAAGCAACTCTACCAATCATCTTTGACCTATGTTGAGTTCCTTTTGGTTAAAGATATGTTTTAGGCTCTTTTGGTCAGTGAAGACCACACACTTAGTAGCATAAAGCTAGTGTCGCCAAATCTTTAGCGCAAAAACAACCGCACCTAGTTCAAGGTCGTGGGTAGTGAAGTTCTTCTCATGTACTTTGAGTTATCTTGATGCGTAAGCATAACATTGTCTCGTTGCATAAGAATACAACTGAGGCCTTGGTTAGACGGGTCGCAATAGACAACGAAATCATCATTACCATCAGGAAAAGTGAGGATAGGAGCATTGCAGAGCAAGTCCTTGAGAGTTTGAAAATACTCCTCTTGTTCGGAACCCCAAACAAAAGGTTTTATCCTTTTAAGTCAACAAAGTTAACGGAACGACGATTTTGGAGAAGTTGGAGATGAATCGCCAGTAGTAACCGGCCAATCCAACAAATGAACGAATCTCGAAGGGAGACTTTGCTGTGATCCATTTCTTAACATCTTTGATTTTAGCGGGTTCGACATGAATGCCTTTCTCGTTCACAGTATGACCGAGAAATTAAACTTCTTTTAGCCAAAATTCACACTTGGAGAATTTGGCATAGAGTCGTTCGGTACGAAGGAGTTCTAGAATTAGACGCAGGTGTCGCTCGTGTTTGATTTTGGTATTGGAATAGACGAGGATGTTGTCTACGAATACGATCACAAAGCGGTCCAGATATAACTTACCACATCAACGGCCATTTTGAGTTTAGTTAATCGGTCGTAGCTCGCTTCCACCCCTAAGCCCTATGTAGTGTTCTCGAACGCCTCTCCACAAACTCTCTTTTCTTTGTTGATTTCCTTTTTCTCGGTCGTATGAAACTTGGACGTATGCTTGAGCCAACAATACTTCTTTATCGGAAGTCCAATCCACCCAGTGGGCTTGGTTAGTGAATATCCCCTTTTTCTTCCCTTTTACTTCAACCACATCATCTTCAACATAGTCATCACTTGCCATGTTCATTTCATCCTAGTTAGCGTCGAATTGAGTTTCTTGGACGTATCCTTCGTAATCATCAATGTCTTGATAATGAAGTGGGGCTTCTCGATCCATATTTTCATCATGATAACGATGAGCTGGTCTCCTATATGATCTGAAACAGGTTGAAATTGTTCATAGCTTATTGAGAGAGATTAAGCCAGACGGATGGAAACATAGGTTGTGAAAAAAATAAATAGGTTGTTGGTTATAAAAATAATGAGGTTGGTGTTGTGGCGTTGGAAGAGGTTGCGTTGGAAGAGGTTGCCTGGATTGGTGTGGTGTATAAACTTCACGACCAAAAATGCCACCTCGTTTGCTCGAACGGGCACCTCTTTTTTTGTGAACCATGTATAAAATGAGAGTCGGTAGAAGTAAACCGACTTTGGTTTAAATTGGAAGTGAATACGATAGTATGCGTCGTTTAAAACGGGAGTGGAAGGATATGTTTATAAAGGTTTAAAAATGATTTAATTTTTTTATTCTTAAATGATCGAATTTTTTTATCATTGAACATTCGGCTTGTTACTTTGTGGCGCGACAATGGTTACCCGTAATCGAAAGTAGCTTGCGCTACCCTAGGGGGTGGCGGCGGTGTTACCGCCCGGGTTCGAACCCGCTGGCCCTTACCGCCCCGATCACCCTTAAGCAAAGTCAATCTTTTAATTGATCATATCCCATATTTATAATGTTTTGAATAAAATTTTGTATCCTATGAAAACAAATTAAAATCAAATTTCTTAGTTTTTAACTACAGTTTATGAAAATTAATTGTTTGGTAACACTCAATTGACTTAGCTAATAAAAATGTATATTTTGGAACAACGATTTTCTTGTGTTTGACCACCGCACTACCTAAATTAGAGAGATTTGTTGCACTATTCCGGAAAGACTATGTTGTCTTAACTAGACACACACTGACTTTAGAGTTTAGCTTGAGCATTTCCCTGGAAAACCATACCGGCGGCTGCCACTTAACAGTTGTGTCACCATAAGAGCAAAACTCTCTAGCGTAACACAAAGTGGGATGAAAACCCGGGTGGACTTGGGATTCGCACTGACAACCTCGTACAAGACCTAGCTAAAATTCTTCATTGCCTTAATCCACCAAAAGTGATACAAGTGGTGATTGAACTTAGGTCTCTAGTAAAGAATCTGGTGATTGTTGATTTGATGTTTCCCTGAATACGTGATTCGTGATCGTGAGACTGAGTTCGTCGAACAGACTCTATGCGCGGTGGCCCGTGGTTGCGTGCAAGACTGAAATCGAAGAACAAAAGAGTGCAGACTTTGTGGCTTCTGTGGGTGCAGACTCTGTGAGTTCTTCGTCGAACTAGGTCTGTCTCCTACTCTCCTGCTATATGACGTTTCAGTATCCACAGGGCATTAGTTGCCGCCCAACATATACTAAGTGTTTTTTTTAGTTTTTAAAATGATTTGGGTATTAGGCTCACTAACCTAATCCGAATAGGCTAACTAATATAAACCATATGATTTTTTGTAGGTGGTCCTATATTATGTTAGTATTTGTTTGGCTATACCCTTTAATTTTTTTTTTACATATATAATATTGGAATTTTTTAAAAAACTACGTGCCCTACGAAATCACGAGCCCTGACCGATGGTCCTCCCCGCCCACTTCCAAGTCCGGCCCTGTTCTACCATCATGCCACAAGTAATGGATAGTATATGCAACTGAATTAATATTTTTAATGAGTTGGATTTAATATTAACGAAGACGACCAACTAAAAGAGATATAAAAATTCAATTAGTTAAAGTATATTATATTTATTTATATGTTTGGTGGCACACTATTTTTTCTAAATATACAAATAAAAGTCTACTTTGTAATATATCATTGAAATACAAGAAAATCTCTGAATAATTTCTTAACAACTCAGATGCAAGTCCACATATTCAAGTGTAGAATGACCATAACAACCGAGTAGAAAGACTTTGACAATTCCACAGTCCATACGATGTCATTCATTTTCTACGTAACCTAATTGCCGAGGACATTGAATATTCAAATATCAAAAAAGCATGTATTTAATTAACCTTTGAACTCGAAATGCTAAAGCGACGTCACTTAAACGTTTTTATAAAATGTTAATGTTAATGTGAATTAGGGGTCCGCTAAAATGAAAACCACCTCCAGTTGTAAGAACCATGAGAACTACACCGTACTGGGCGAGTTGGACCAATTTTTTTTCATAAACGTAGATGCTTGTATTATAAACACATTTGTAAAAAAAAATAAAAAAAAAATGTCGTGTGTGTAGTTTTGAGCACCACAAATTTGTGTTTACGGGTACCGTAAATTTTGTTTAAAATTTACGGTACCCGTAAACACAAACTTGTGGTGCTCAAAACTACACACACGACAATTTTTTTTGAATTTTTTTAGAAATGTGTTTATAATACACGCATCTACGTTTATGAAAAACAAAAATTGGTCCACCTCGCCCCGGATCAAAAAGTTCTCACGGTTCTTACAACTCGAGGTGGTTCTCATTATATATATATATATAGGAGAAGGATCCGTTAGAAACAACCCTTTATTGCGAGAAACGCGAGAACCAATGTGAACACAACATAAAAGACCTAAAAATAGCTAAAAAACACACAATATTTTTTAACATTTTTTATAAAAAAATCGCTACTTTTAGTAGGTAAATTTTTTTTTTCCTACTAAAAGTAGCGATTTTAATGTAAAAAATACTAAAAAACATTTTTTTTGTGTGTTTTTTTTAATTTTTTTAGAAATTTTTAGGTTTTTTAGGGGTTTATTTTTTAGTATTTTAGCCTGGGGGAGGGGGGTTAGGTTTTTTTTTGGGGTTTAGTTTTTAACATTTAGCTTGGGGGGGGGGGGGGGGTTAGGTTTTTTTTTGGGGGGGGGGGGGGGCGGGGGTGAACCTAACCCTATATATATATATATATATATATATATATAGTGGATGGTTCAAATGAAAACCACTTCTCTTCCGAAAACTCGAAAACTAACTAAAAAAATCCTAAAAGAGACACCAATTTTTTTTTTTCAATTTTTTGATAAAAATCGCAGGTTTTTTTATATAAAAAAAATTTGTAGTACACATACACATGTGCAGTAAAAAAATGTTTTTTTTGTTTTGAAATTTTTTTAATATATAAAAAATGCCGAAAATTGTTATGCAAAAAAAAAATTGGTATGTTTTTTTTGGTTTTTTAATTAGTTTTCGAGTTTTCACAATAATTAGTGGTTTTCATTTGAACCTTCCCCAATATATATATATAGGAAGGTTCATTTGAGAAGAAAATTAATTTGAGAAGAAAAATAACAAAGGGTACAATTGTAAAACATTAAATAGTTTTTTTCTCATCTCATTTATGTTTGTTTTTTGACTAATTAATTAGTCATAAATACTATCATCCTTCACACTAAATTTTTTGCCTACACGCATAAAAATTTATCCTGCACGTTTTGAAATTTATCCTACACACCTCGTAATTCATCATACACATCTTGTAATTCATCGTTCACTTTAAATTAATTTTTTTTTTGTTCCTTGAAAAAATATTTTTTTTTGAAAATAAGTTACAAATTGAATGTAGTTAGTTATTAAAAAGAAAGACTACCAATTAATGATCTATTTAAGTTTATCAATATACCCTTACACTAATATTAAATGCAAAAATTAAATGAAGTAAAATGAAGGGTTCTTATTGGTTGAAGTTTATTCTTTTTTATTCTTACAAAAAAATTCTTCTCATTTGAACCCTCCACTATATATATATATATATATAGGGAGAAGATTATGCGAGAACCACCTCTTATTGCGAGAACCAATGTGAACACAACCAAAAATAGTTAAAAATCACACAATTTTTTTTTAATAATTTTTATATTAAAATCGCTACTTTTCAAAAAAAAAAAAAATTTTTTTTGCCCCTAAAAGTAGCGATTTGAGCATAAAAAATATTAAAAAAAAATTAGATTTTTTTTTTGATTTTTTTAGATTTTTTTAGATTTTTTTAGGTTTTTTGGGGGTTTAGTTTTTAGCATTTTAGCTTGGGGGGGGGGGGTTAGGTTTTTGGGGGGTGGGGGAGGGGGGTTTAGGTTTTTTTTTTTGGGGGGGGGGGGGTAGGTTTTTTTTTTTGAGGGGGGGGGTGGGGTTAGGTTTTTTTAGCTATTTTAGGTTGTGTTCACATTGGTTCTCGCGGTTCTCGCAATAAATAGAGTTCTCGCATGAGCCCCTCCCTAGGGAGAAGATCATGCGAGAACCACCTCTTATTGCGAGAACCAATGTGAACACAACCAAAAATGCCTAAAAATAGCTAAAAATCACACAAATGTTTTTTTTAATATTTTTTATATAAAAATCGCTACTTTTCGAAGCAAAAAAAAATTAATTTTTTTTTTGTTTTTTAAAAAAAAAAAAAAAATTTTGGCCACTAAAAGTAGCGATTTGAGCATAAAAAATATTAAAAAAAAAATTTAGATTTTTTTAGATTTTGTTAGGGTTTTTGGGGGTTTAGTTTTTAGCATTTTAGCTTGGAGGGGGGGGGGGTTTAGGTTTTTGGGGGGGTGGGGGATGGGGGTTTAGGTTTTTTTTTTGGGGGGGGGGGGGGGGCGGTTAGGTTTTTTTAGCTATTTTAGGTTGTGTTCACATTGGTTCTCGCGGTTCTCGCAATAAATGGAGTTCTCGCATGAGCCCCTCCCTATATATATATATATATAGGGTGAGGTTCTAGAGTGAACGCTAGTGTATTTGCGAACTGAGTGAACAAATCCTGGCCATTGATCTACACACGTGTATGGCCAGGATCTAATCATCAAATCGTAAATTACACTAGTGTATTTCAACATCAAATCCTGGCCATTGATCTACACACGTGTATGACCAGAATTAGTTCACTCAGTTCGTAAACTACACTAGTGTTCACTCTTGAACCTAATCATATATATATATATATATATACTCTTGAACCTATTCTTGGCCATACATGATTAGGTTCAAGAGTGAACACTAGTGTATTTGCGAACCGAGTGAACTAATCTTGGCCATACACATGTGTAAATCAATGGTCATGATTTGTTCACTCGGTTTGCAAATACAGTAGTGTTCACTCAAGAACTCCACCCATATATTGGATGGTTCAAATGAGAATAAAATTGTTTATAAGAAGAAAAAAGAAGAAATTTCAATCAATAGAAATGCTTCATTTGACATTATTTAATATTTATATTTAATGTTGTTATAAGGTATATCGGTAAACTTATATTATATCATTAATTTGTAGTATTCTTCTTTAATAACTAAGTATATTAAATTTGTAACTTATTTATAATAGAGTTAAATGTCATTTTTGTCTCTGTGTTTTGGGTCATTTTATCTGATTAGTCCAAAGGTTTCTTTTTCGCGTACGAGTTCAAAAAGGTTTCACCGTCGTCATTTTAGTACACTACGTTAATTTCATCCATTTTTTCAGTTAACGAGAAGGGCAAATTATAATTTTTATTAGAATTCTGATTTTGTTTTTCAAAATTTTCTTCATTTTGTGACAAGACCTTTTTTGGTATTTCTCCATACCTTTTATTGACCATTCCTAATTTACTCACTATAAAATTGTGTCTCCTTTCATCAACGAGTTTAGTGAAAATGTCAGCAATTTGGTTTTCTGTTGGAACAAAATACATTTCAATATTACCTTCTCCACATAATCTTTTATGAAGGGATATCTGACATCAATATGCTTCGTTCTTGAGTGATGTACTGGATTTGACGTTATTTCTATTGCACTCTTTGAGTCACATAGTATAGGAATTTTTGTCGGATTTACTCCATAATCTCTGAGCTGAGTTTGCATCCACAACACTTGTGAGCAACAACTTGCTATTGCTACATATTCTGATTCAGCTGTGGAGGTCACTGCTAGAAAATTAGGCAATTGCCACCAAAATTTCTCATGGACAAAAAATGGTGGCAAAATTAACTACCTTTTTCCGACCGAAATCTTGTTGGTAGTAAATTGTATGACGCGGTCACAAAATAGTTGCAAAATTTGTGACCATTTATTTTCAGTGGCACTATGGTGATAAACATAAAAACAAAATGTTTGATGAGAGTTGTGACCACTTTCTGACCTCTTGTTTTGCAGTCACTTATTGCTAGCAATATTGGGTAAACGTGTAAGGGGGGAGTTTTTAAATTTTTCAGCGCCTCTTTGATTTCTCCCAAAATTAAGCGGTAGTCAATTATACAATCGCTCCAAAACCTAATCCTCGTCAATTGAACCATCTACCATCCTCTGCTCATGCATCACTTCCGATGATCTTTGGATGCTAGTGCTCAGTTTCTCCAAAACCTAACCGCTCTCAATCAATCTGAAACCCTAATTGCCCCCAAATGTAGCAGTCGTTTGACTTTAACAACATGTAATCATTTGATTCTAGTGATTTTAGACTCGGAATTGTGACATTGATGTGGAGGTGAGTAAAACCCACAATTATTTTGATGCTATGTATGTTATATAAAGCATAACATAGGTTCTTGTTTATCTTGTTCTCACCAAAATATGCAGAACTAGACTGTTCAACTTTATTTGGAATTCTTAATCGTTCATGTATTCAGGTTTAAAGATATTATTTTGCTCATGATCCATACAATTGCTTCATTTATATTCTACATGAACACTAATTTCATCTTTTTATTTATTAGTTTTTGTGTACCAGTCAACTAGTCAATAATGATTTCATGAATTTGTTTAACCAGAATTACCCAGGTATCTACTTGTCTTACCCACTTGATACCGTATACTGTCACTAGTACGCATATATTTTCAACCTTGTTCATTTTGACCAAAAAGTCAAAATTCATCTTATAATTTTGGAACATAGGAATGCCTGTTAACTAGATTACTATTAGTTTTGTAGAATTCTCTCCTGTTTTAATTGATAAGTTACGTATTTATGGGTGTTACTACAGTAAAAACATGCCTTACATAGTCGATTTCACCGAGTTGAGATATATATATATATATATATATATATATATAGCTGAAGCTAGTGTACAAGAAATAGCCTAGTTTCTTCAATTTGGGCAAGAACCAATTGCTCAGATACAAGAAATAGTTTGACATATTTTGATTAACTAAAAACTATGCAATCACTTTGTTGTTTTACTTGTAATCCAAGAAAAAAAGCTTAATTCACCCATCATGCTCATTTCAAAATGGCTGGTCATTAAATTTTCAAAATTTTTACAAAATTTCTCATTTGTTGATCCAAATATGATGTTATCAACATAGATTTGGACCAACGATTATTCCCTTTGTGTGATTTCAAAAATAGTGTAGTCTTAATTGTACCTTTAGTGAAGCCAGAATTGATTAAGAAGTTTGATAAAGTTTCATACCATGCTCTTGGAGCTTGCTTCAACCCATACAAGGCTTTGTTTAGTTTATAAACATATTTTGGAAATTGAGAATCAACAAAGCCTTCTGATTGTTGCACATAAACTTCTTCTTCAATCTGACCATTCAAAAATGTAGATTTTACATCCATCTGATAAACTTTGATATTCTTTGAGGCAACATAAGCAAGGAATATTCTTACAACTTCTAGTCTTGCAACTGGTGTAAAGGTCTCATCATAGTCTATACTTTCTTGTTGACAATACCCCTTTACCACCAATCTTGCTTTGTTCCTTGTTATTATGCCTTGTTCATCAGATTTGTTTCTGAATACCCATTTTGATTCAATGATAGATTTGTCCATTGGTTTAGGTACCAGATTACACACTTGACTCTTTTCAAATTGGTCAAGCTCTTCTTGCATTGTTTGTACCTAATCTGAGTCATTCAGTGCTTCTTTGACAGATTTTGGCTCTATTATGCTTAAGAATCCAACATATAGGCATTCATGTGTTGTTACATATCTTGTCTTAATGCCTTCTTCAGGGTTTCCAATAATGTTTTCCTGTGAATGTCCCTTGATCCATCTTATGTTATTGTGTAAACTTGTACATCCTGATGGATTTGAAGCTTCCCCTTGATCTGTGACCTCTGTATTGTTAAGAGGATCAAAATTCTGTTGTTCAGTTGGATTTTCTGATGAATTCCTATAATTCTGATCATTTGGTGCAGTTTCTGATGGAGGTTCAAGATTATGTGCAGGGTTAGTGCATGACATGGTATTATTTAAAATAATTTGCATGTAGTCATGTTCTAAAAGTTCTTCATCCAATTTGTTAAGAAGATCTTCAAAATTTTCTACTTATTTTTATAAGCTTATATCTTGTAAAATTTCATCAGAAATTTTTGTTTCTGACGAATCATCAAATGACACATATAAACTTTCTCTTATTGTCCTTAAGTTTAAAAGAAAAACTCTCTATGCTATAGAGGACAATGAGTATCCTAGAAAAATTCATTTTCAGCTTTCCTGTCAAATTTTTCAAGACTATCAAAATCATTGAAGACAAAACATCTACAGCCAAAGGTGTGTAAAAATTTGATGTTTGGGATCCTTTGGTTAATAATGTTATAAGGAGTTTTCTGGTGTCTTTGGTTAAAGATAGATCTGTTTTGAGTAAAACAGGCATTTGCAATTGCTTTAGCCCAAAAGTAAGAGGGCAGTCTTGCATAAGCAAGCATTGTTCTTGCTGCTTCTACCAGGGTCCTATTCCTTCTTTCAACCACTCCATTCTGTTGTGGAGTTCTTGGAGCAGAAAAGTCATGAGAAATTCCTTTGCTTGTAAGGAAAGTCTGAAGTTTTGCATTTTTAAATTCTCTTCCATTGTTAGATCTGATCCTTCTTATAGGTAATTCAACAGATTTTCAGTTTTTCTGAAGAAATTAATGATTAGATCTAGGGTTTCACTTTTCTTTCTGAGAAACTCAACCCAAGTGTACCCGGAGTAGTCATCTACAATGACTAAAAAATATTTCTTTCTAGGAAAATTTGTTGTTTTTACAGGTCCACAAAGGTCCATGTGTAAAAGTTCTAGATTTTCAAAATTTGATGATTCAGAAATTGTTTTATGTGAGCCTCTTTTTAATTTTCCAAGCTCACATGCTTCACACATTTTATCATTTTTGGATGAAATGAAAGGTAAGCCTTTTACCAAATTTTTGATTGCCAATTGGTTTATAGTTTTAAAATTTAAGTGAGCCAATCTTTTGTGCCGCAACCAACTATTTCCTTTGTATTCTGTTGAAAATAGGCATAATTAAGGATGCTCAATTTCTTCTCTAAAGTGAAAGTAATAGATGGAGCTTTTTATTCTTTTGCCACTTAAATATACCTTGTTATCATCTAAACCAACCAGTAAACATTTTTATAGTAAGAAAGTTACCTGGAAGCCTGTGTCACAGAATTGCCCACAACTTAGTAGGTTATGTCTCAAACCTTCAACTTAGGCAACCTTCTCAATAGTTAATGATCCATACTGTATGATACCATAACCCATGGTTCTTCCCTTAACCCCATTTCCAAAATTTACAAATTTACCCAGTTTTTCTTGATAGTTACTGAGTAAGCTCTTATCCCCTGTCATGTGCTTGGAGCTTCAGAGGCGCAGTACCAGATCTGCTACACATGACGGTCCTAAAATGATAAGGTTAGAGAATTTTTGGTACCCAAACTTGTTTGGGTACTTTTTCTGATGAAAATACAATAGATATTTCTTCGTCAGATGAATAGTTCTCATCAAAACTTCTGTTTAATGCTGAGCCATTAACAGAGTGAATTTCTTTGGAGAGATGGTGTTGAATTAGCTTCAGAATTTCAACACACATACAAGTTGTTTTGTCTACATATTTAGACAAATGTGATTGTGATGGAAGATTTTTGCCTTTTTGAAATTTGGGATGCATTTCTTTTAGTTTTTCAGAAAAGTTTTGATTCTCATCCCTTTTTCCTTTTAAGATACTCTTGGATGGCAGAAAAAATTTATCAGAACTGCCTGATTTGCAAGAGTCAGCATCAGAATCTGATATTATTTTATCAGAATAGTTTTTTGATGCCCTTACAAAGGTGGTAGGATTTCTGGTATTTGTCTTCATATAGCCTAATCCTTCACCTTTGTTCTTAGGTGTTGCTTCAATGAAGTGTATAAACTCTTTAGCTTGTTGAAAACCTTTTACATTGATCTTATTATCATGAATTTTATTGTAAATATCTTTTCTTTCTCGTTCATAAAATTTAATTTTGGCCTCCTGTTTTAAATTTTTGATCAGTTAATAACTGGTTTTCAAGTTTGATTTTGTGGAGCAATTTTTGCAAATCATCAGATTTTGTGTTATTTTATAACTATTTATCTTGTAAAATCACAAAATCTTTCATTAGTTTGTCCATTTGTTGTTCCAAATCATTGTTATCTGAACTTACTTTGGGTTCTGATGAACTAGAGCATCCATCAGAAGTTGCAGCCATTAAACAGACATTAGCCATTTCCTCTTCTTCTTCATTAGAAGAGTCATCTATTAGCCAGGTATTTGTTCCTGCTAATAGACTAACTTGCTGTTGTTGTCTTTTGGCTTCTTCAAGCTTCTTTTCATAGTAGGCTACATCCTTCAGCTTCTTATTTTTGTACTCAGATGCATAGTACCCTTTTTGTTTGCATCTATAGCAAACAATGTCTGCCTTTTCTTTTTCTCTGGTTTTACCTTCCATCATCCCTTTGTCACTCTTCTAGTACTTGCTACCTCCACCTCTTCGCTTTTGCTCAAAAGTTTTTGTGAGCAGGGCTATTGCTTCAGCAAAGGGTGAAAAATCTGATGAGGTATCAGAAATTTCTGAGCTTTGGCAGTTAGAGGCTTGTGGATCAGTGATTGTTACTCTTTGTGTGTTAGAAACATGAGCAATAGGTCCTACTTTGTGTTTTCAGTTTTCATATATTTCTTCCTCTCTTAGAACGAGGATGCTATAAAGATCATGTAAGTTCATGTTCCCTAACTCAAGGGTGGATGCCAAAGTCATTGTGAGACTTCTCCACTCTCTTGGTAATGTATCCAGAAACTTTACATTTCTTTCATCATTAGACTTCTCAAAACCAAACTTCTTAAGATCATTCAAAAGTTTTGTAAACCTATTATATGTTTCTGAAAGTGTCTCACTTTGGAGACTTTTAAATCTTTCATATGAAGAAACACATTTTGTTCTCTTGTTTATTTTCATTCTTTCTCCTCCTTCAGAAAGATTTTCAAACTGATCCCATATCTCCTTAGCAGATTGTTAGTACATTTATGTCTATCGCCTTCGTCAATCCGAGCCGTAGCTAGAAACAGAAGAAAACGAGTCGTTATATTAGTGATAGCTAGACAAAAAGGCAAGGTGGCATAATTGTAATAATGAGAAATCTCATTAAATGCCTTGGACTATAAATAGGAGATTATGTCATAGATTAGGAACTTTTGCTACATTTGTCATTTGGAGCTTTCTAGATCTAGAGAGAGAATCTAGAGAGAGAAAGTGATTCAAGGTGCTGTACGATTTCAGAATTCTAATAGAATCACGTTAATATTACATCACGTGTGTTAGGTCGCGTTCATGTACGGATTCCGCACGTTATACGTTCGTTTTGCAATCGTTTCGGAGTCAAAACCGGTCCTACAAGTGGTATCAGAGCAGGAGCTCGATTGCACTAATCTATCACACATTTCCGCACAGAAAATCATCAGATTCATATCCGGATTTCATCTATTTCTTCATCCTTTTCATTTTTTTTTCACGTTTTTCACTAAAAATCGTCAAATTGAACGGGTTTTTACGGTCCAAATCGTCTGATTTTTTGATATGTTGTGCGAAAACACCTGATCTACAACCCTACCAAGTTTCAGATCCTAATTCCTAGCCGTTTAGGAGAAATCTGAGTTTTTAGGTCTGATTTCGTGATTAACAGCCTTAGTTCACTTGAATCAGTCATATTCCAGTATTTCGCTTGAAAGTAATGAATGGTTTCGCTTGAAAAGTACAATATAATCAGGTTTCGCTTGAAATATCTGTTGGTTTCGCTTGAAAAAGTACATATAATCAGGTTTCGCTTGAAAGTAATCAGGGTGTTTCGCTTGAATTGGGTTCCGCTTGAGTTGATCGCTTGAAGTGGGATTCGCTTGAAATTGGATTACCTGGTTTCGCTTGAACGAACATTACCAGTTTCGCTTGAAAGTGCTGTTTGGTCTAAGTTTCGCTTGAAAACCTTGTGGGTTTTGCTTCATTTTGACTTTCGCTT
Organism: Helianthus tuberosus; assembly: GCA_030545235.1. NCBI lineage: Eukaryota > Viridiplantae > Streptophyta > Magnoliopsida > Asterales > Asteraceae > Helianthus > Helianthus tuberosus. The sequence goes on along the minus strand of CM060420.1, from coordinate 18,502,891 downwards.
GAATAAGTCCTTTCGCTTGAAAGATCATCAGGTTTCGCTTGAAGGGTTATCAAGTTTGAAGTATCAGCTTTGCCTTTCGCTTGAAAGCTGATTTTCAGTATCAACTTGGGTTTCGATTCAACTTGTTGTGTCACTTGAAATTTTTAGTTCGCTTGAAAGTGAAAATTCCGAGTCAAGATTATTTCACACCAATCAAGTGTCAGTTTATTTCAGGATATTTGATATTGATTGTACTGATTGTGTTTATTTAATCTGTTCAGGTTTACATCATGGCTGAAGAATTCTACAACACGTTTTTCAATGCATTCACATCCGAATCGTCCGAGATTGCAAATGTTACACCAAAAACTATTACAAAAGCTATCAATGAGAACATCAAGCATGATAATTTCTACGGAACACACTCAAAGCCACCAACTCTGGAGAGTATTGAAGATTATACATGGTGGAAAGAATGTTTTCTCAATTGGGCGAAAGCGTATGCTCACGAAAGCTGGTTCTGTTTAGAGTTTGGATACGAACGACCGAAGGATGATAAAGGAGAATTAATTTCATTTAAGAAATTACCGAGAGAAGAAAAGGCAGATTATGCAGCTGAACAGAGAATGATTGCTTTAATCTAGACGGCAATTAGAAATGATATTTTTGCATTGCTTAATCATGACGGATCGTCAAAATCTGTTTGGGAAGCTTTACGTGTTAAAGTTGAGGGGGGTAAACAGATTAGAAAAAACAAAATTGCATTGCTTGAAAAAGAATTTGACTTATTTGATAGTTTAAAAGGAGAGTCGGTAAGGCAAATGATAGAGAGATTCTGTCATCTCAAAATTGAACTTGAACGGTTTAAAATTGAGAAAACAAGAGAGGAAATTATTGATAAAGTCATTGAAGCGTTACCACGAGCTGATCAGCGGCATACGTTTGTTTTTATTTTGAAAAATGAGGTTTTATATGATACAATTTCTCTTGATGCATTGTTTGAAAAGATAGAGAGTCATGATCTGGAGCTACAAAAGCAAAGCAAGATGACTGGTTCTTCACATCAACAGAATGTTGGTCTATACTACAAAGGCAGTGTACCTTCGGAGAAAGGTGTTGGTTCACCAAAGACAGCATTCAGTGGTGAGAAGATGAAAGAACCTCAAACAACTTCAACAAGTCATCATTCTGGATATCATTCATCTTCAAAATCAAGTTCTGAAGAAGCTGAGGAGATTCTATGCAACATTCCTCTTAAGTTGAAAAATTCTCCGGCAATGAGCATTAATGCAGCTAAATAACAAATGAGTTTCCTTGCATCTGTTTTGGAATCGTATGAAGGTCTTGTAGCTGGTAAAATTGGAAACTCAGAGTTAACCAAAGAAGACTACGACCAGATTGATCCGGAAGAGATGGAACTCATTGACATCCGTTGGTGTTTGGCAAGCTGCATTCGCAGAGCTCAGAGATATATGGAAATTACTGGGAAACAATCTCTTGGAGGTGCATCAACAAAGCTTGGATTCGACAAATCCAAAGTGACTTGCTTCAAATGTAAGCAGAAAGGTCATTTCAAGAGAGAATGCACTAATTCTGCAGTTGGTGGAAATGAACATCCGTTCAATGATGATTACTACCGAAAGGCAATCTACCATCGAAGTAGAGAAGAGCCTAAGATGATTGAAGATAAACCTAAATCGAGAGCTTGTTTTGTAATTCAAGATGATGAAGGTTTTGATTGGTCAGAGGTATGTCCAGAAGAAGATCGTTTGGAGAATATTCGAAAAACAGCTCATGGGAAAGCTATAACAGAGGAAAGAAAGTATGTGTTTGTTGCTGAAATTTGTGAAGAGAACAATGAAGATAAAGATACAGCTGAGATCAAAGTGAAAACCAGAGAAGAGATTCTGAAAGAAAAGACCTACAAAGAAAGAAACGTTGTTTATAACAGAATGGATGAGATGCATGATGAATATGAGAGTGCTGTTATGAGCAAAAGATGGGATAAGAAGAGAGAATGTTACTTCAACAGAGAAGGTGAACCAGTTGTTCCAAAGAAAGACATAATCTTTGATGATGTTCTTCTCATAATCTCTTTGAGAGCCGAATATTATAGAAATGTAATGAAAGATGACACATATGCTAAAAGGCATGAAAAGGAGATCAGATATGCCATGCTATCTTGTCTAAGAAAAAGGGATGAAGAGAGAATGAAGAAGTGTGTTGAAGAGATGGTGAACAATCTGAAGAAAGTAGTTGAAGAAGTAAAAGAAGAAGTTGTTATGAATAAAGAAGTTGAGAAAGTTGTTAGTGAAGAGCAGCAAATTGGAGAAAATGTGAAGAAAGTAGTTGAAGAAGTAAAAGAAGAAGTTGTGGTAAATGTAGAAGTTGAGAAAGCTGTTACTGAAGAGCAGCAAGTTGAAGAAACTAAGAAGAAAGAAGAAGTGAAGAATGAGAATTTGGAAACTAGTGATGTTGGTGAAGAAGTTGGTGTTGAAGGAAAGAAGAATGACGCTGATCAGACATATGCAGTAAACACTGAAGTGCCAATCACTGAGGTAAATTCTAACTCTGAAATCTTGAAAACTGTTGAACAGTGCAAGAAATGCATGGAACCGTGCAGAGCTTGTACTGAAAAAGATGAGCAATTCAGAACAAAAGATCTTGAATTTACTAAAATTGAAATCATTTTTAAAGAAAAATGTAAAGAAATGTTAGAAAAAGAAAAAGTTTTAAAAGAAAATGATGAAAAACTTTCAGAAAAATGTAAAAAGATAGAAACAGAAAATGAAGTTTTGAAAGAAAATGTTTCTAAAATGACAGAAGAATGTTTACAAAAAGAAATTGCTTGTTAAGAAATGAAGAAAAAATATAACTCAATGAAATTAGCATATCATATTACGAAAGAGTCATACGAAAAAGTAAAAGATGAAATGAAATATGCTCAATCAAGAATGAATTATCTTTCTGAAACAACTAAAGAACTTAAACGAATGTATTCCATAAAACAAGATGTTGTTAATTCTTATATTGAGGATGTTGCTAAGCTAAAGCGACAGATTGCTGATTTAAAACAGGATAACAACAAGTTGAAAAGTTATCACGTGTCGTCATATGTGCTTGAACGTATTTTCAATATAAAACCGGGAGATAGTGAGTCTGAGCAAAACAAGAAAGGCATTGGCTCAGAGTTTCATCAAGTTCCACCACCGGGAAAATTTGCATTTTATGATGAGGAAAATGTCGAAAAAGCTTTCAACATGGTAGACCAATTGCCAGACAACATTGACATAACCTATTCCAAATCTGATGATTCTCATGATTCAGAGGTGGTAGGTAAAGTCGTTGAAAGTGTGTTGAAAGAAGAGTCGGTTGATACAGGTAAATCTGAATCACAGGATGAAGATGAAGGAAATCTTCATGATAGTTATCTGAAAAACACAAAATCTGAGAAAAGTTTGAATGATGATTCAAAAGGATTGGTTTATACCATGATTGGATCGGACAAATTGTTCTTAGATGTTGTATTCCCGATTCAGAATGTGATTTCAGAAAAGGTTGATAAAGTTTTCAAAATGGTTGAGATAGAGAAGTCCGAGATTTCAAAGTTTGTTGGTAAGAGTCATAGAGGTTCGTATAACAAACCTGGTTACAAGAAGAAAAACATGAAGGCTGGGTTGGGTTATAAGAAGAAACAGAATCGAAACAAAAATGAAACGCCAATTTATCAGGAAAAAATGAGTTTTGTTCAAGGAAAAAGTTTTGAAGAAGAAGAAAAACTTAAAATTGGACAACAGTCTATTGAAGAGTTCTTAGCTTAAAAGAAAAAGCAACAACCACAGGTCAAAGATGTGTCCATGAGAACATGTTTCAAATGTGATCAAAAAGGGCATCTTGCACGCAAGTATCCAAATCTAAAACCTGTGGATGTTGACAAAAAGAAGATTGATGTTGAGAAACAAAAATCTGAGAATGTGAGACAAAGGTCAACCAGATTTGACTCAAAACAAACTTGGAGGTACAACACAAACAAGTTTGCTTCGAATCAAAACTGGAAATCAAGCCCGAACAGGTTTGATTCTAGACAGATCTGGAATTCTCACACACCCAGATTTAGAACAACACAAAGTTGGAAACCAACTGTTGATATGACAAAACCACAAGAGTTTTGGAAACCAAAAGTTGTTCAAAAACAAAATGTTCAAAAAGAGTCTCATTTTTATAAAAGAGGTACGCCGAAAGGTCAAACATGGCCTATTAAGAAACAAATGACTTCGGTAAAAGATGAGACAGTTGAAGTCAAAGTTGAAAAAGTCTTTGTTCAGAATGACAAAGATTTTCCGAAATTGAATGAAAATTATTGTGTTGAAATGCCTAAGGTTCAACAGACCTGGGCTAAATTGTTCAAGTAATCAAGTAGTCTGAATGTGCAGGTGCTCAACAAATCCGAAGATTGTGAGAATGGAAGTTGGAGCAGCCTGGCACAAGGTGGAGAGGAGGCTACTGAATCCTGTGTTGGTTGAAACAGGAAGTTTGTTTGTTTTTCTGTACATAAATAAACAATATTTTCAAAAATCTTAAAAATTTGAAAAAATTAAAAAACCAAAAATATGTTTTAGTTTGTTAAAAACTTGAAAAACCAAAAATATGTTTGTGTTTTAATTTTTGTCAAAAATAGAAAATCAAAAATATGTGTTGATTGAATACGCCGAAACCCTCACGGTTGAACAAACATTATTAATTTCACAAGATTGAAAAATGGTTTTCAAACTGTCGAAAATCAATGGGTTGTAAATCATGGGGGTACTTTATATTAGTTTTTCTACAAAACAGAGCATAGTTAGCAGAAAATGGATGGCGAGACAAAGCTATCAGTGTTGGTTGTCAAATTTTTCATTAAATGGTTTTGCATTTTAGGGGGAGAAAAATTGTCAAAAATACAAAAACATTAGAAAATTTGAAAAAGCCAAAAACATGATAAAATTTAAAAAAAATTGAGTTTTTGCGTAAAAAGAGGAAATGATAGTACATCAGTAGACAGTTACAGTATGCTAAAGAAATGTAATGTTTAAATAGCGTTAAACAGTCTCACTGATGATATGCCGATAGGTTTTTATACATTTAGTAAACTTTTTCGGGATATAAACCTAAATTCAAACTTACTTATTTCATGGGGAACACTACTTGGATATATAGGTAACCCCTGAAATCTCGTTTGAAAGGTCCCTCTTTCTGAGATACTAGGTCTTTATGCTTAGTGATATCTGGGGTATTATCTCGGGACTTCTGATTTTGCGGAAGCAATGGCCTAGTCCTCGGAGAATACTTTCTGCATGCTTGAAATATAGCGCCGCCCTCAGCAAATTGATGAAACAATAAAATTGATAGTCATTGCTGTTGTAATACAAAAGATCCTCTAAAGGGGACACACCAAAAAGTCAAACCGTCATCTCTCTGCTGAACGGAAGTTCCGACCTGAGCTCTCACGGTTTCGTACTATAATTTATTTCCCTGACAGATATCATCTAGGTATACTCACCTGTAAGACTGAATATTGGGATCTGGATACGGGAGTATATTCAAGAGGTGGGACACATGAATGAGTTTAAGTTTTTAATATATCTAATTCGTATCCTGAATCAGTTGAAGTTTGTGTGAAAATTTAAGTGGACAAGTATATCGACAATCTAAGTGAATTGTTTAATTCTTAATGTGTAAATAAGCTCAACGGTACTTGTGACTTGTCAAAAACTGATATGATCCTCTAACGCGAACTCAAACAAAAATATTGTCTGTAAATATGTTTGTACATATTTCTTTACTGCTTTATATTTTCAGAAAAATACAAAAAGATTTTTGATTCTTCTTTATTTTCGACAACCGATGTCTGAGATGCTGAGTGTCAAAATCTAAGTAAGCTGATTGTGTTTCTGAAAATAAAACAAGTTCATTAATTTGAAACTTGAAGTTTAAAAAAAAATCAAAAATCAAAAACAGTTTGTGATATCTCCAAGGTCATTAGTTTGGACTTGGATGATTAACTGTGAGGGATTTTGGGTACTTAACACTGCCAAATCTGTAAAGATTGTTGATAGGGGAAGTGATTTAGAAAGTTGAATAGAGCCAGATTACGATTTCTGGAAAATTGAATGTTCAAAACGTTGTTACTTATAAATGTTTGAGAATTGCAGATGTTGTACCAGACTACGATCCCGGAAGCTGAGTCTAAGGGGGAGTCTGAAGACGAGCTCAACGCAAAAGGAAGCGTGGATTCAAAGAGTCATGTAACTATCCTGAAAGAGCTTGTATATGGAAAGCAAGGTGTCGATCCCAAATCACGGAAGCTTGATGAAAGGGGGAGCTTGATGAAGAAAATAGTCTACAGAAAGGAGAAGCTGAAGCTGAAGACAGATCCACCGGGATTCTGTTCAAGAAGACTAAAAGAGAAAAAAAAAAACGCTACGAGATTGACTGCGACAATATTCGAGGGGGAGTCTGTTAGTACATTTATGTCTATCTCCTTCGTCAATCTGAGCCGTAGCAAGAAACAGAAGAAAACGAGTCGTTATATTAGTGATAGCTAGACAAAAAGGCAAGGTGGCATAATTGTAATAATGAGAAATCTCATTAAATGCCTTGGACTATAAATATGAGATTATGTCATAGATTAGGAACTTTTGCTACATTTGTCATTTGGAGCTTTCTAGATCTAGAGAGAGAATCTAGAGAGAGAAAGTGATTCAAGGTGCTGTACGATTTCAGATTTCTAATAGAATCACGTTAATATTACATCACGTGTGTTAGGTCGCGTTCGTGTACAGATTCCGCACCTCATACGTTCGTTTTGCAATCGTTTCGGAGTCAAACCGGTCCTACACAGATGCACATGCATCTACTTGTGAGAATATGTCATTCGGAAGTGCCATTATCAAGAGTGATTTGGCCCTTTCATTAGCCTCAACCATATCCTTATCTTCTTTGCTGCAATGCATTTCTTGTTTAGGAGCAAAAGAGATAGGGATTGCTGGTGTGAGCTCAGTTGCTGGAATAGCAGGAATTTCAACAGTGGGTCTATGTGGGCCCCTCTCAATGGATTGAAATAGAGCTCAATCATGTCCATTAAGGAAATTGATCATCCTGATTCTCCATTGGGGGTACTCCTCTTTGACCAAGGTTGGAAGCTTTGACATAGATCCAATGTTAAAAGCATTGTTCCAAGTTTGGAAGTTTGCCATATTTAGTAAAAGAGATTGTTATAAAAAATATGAGCAATTGATCTTTTGAAAATAATTTATTCAATCTGCTCTGATATCAATTGCTGATCCTAGATAAGATGCTCAAATACTAAGTATGGAAAATAGATTTCAACAAGTAGGAAAATATTGTGCGGAACTAGAAATCAAACTTTCAAGAAACCCCAACTTTCAAAATTTTCAAGTATATTGATCACTTTGGAAAACAAATTTATTGACTGTTACAAATGAATGCTCAAAGAATTCTGTATTGAAGGGTACCGGAGTTTGTGGTGTGTGTATTATATGTTTGGCTCAACTCATTTAACCTTCGAGGTTGACATCTTTATTTATAGAGAGTCTGAATCATGAATAAACATTTGTTTATTCATACACTTGCTCTGCACAAAGTAGCTTTTTGGCATATTCATTGAATCCGTGGATGTCAACTTGCTACTTTCCAAATTGTGTCAGGGCTTTATCTTTAAGACAAGTTCCATCAGAGTTACCAGATTCTGATGAGAAATACCAGATTTATCATCAGACTTATCAGAATGGTCCTTTCTGATCGTCTTCTCTTTGTCTTGATCATTTCCTGATACTTGTTGAAGATGTTTCTATCTTTCCTCTTGTCCTGCTATCATGTAGGCACCTTTTTATTGATCTTCCTTGACTGTATCTTTAGCATATGACCAGGTTGATCATCTTTTTCTCCAATACTTACATAAAAGTTTCCAAACACTTTCCATAAGTCACATTCATCCACAACCAATATCACAACAAAACCATTAACGAACAAATCATTATTTCTAGGAAAACACTTGAGCTTTGCGAGCACTTGTAGGAACATCATCTAAGCAACATGTGAGTACATAGTTCCCCTCTTTTATGTTTTTCAATGTTTTGGGGTGATTCATATGTGCCTATTACTATTTCCAAAGATTTCAAAACAATATATATGGTTTATATATACAAAATGATTTTCAATTGGTATGAAACTTGGTGGTGCGTCGAACTTGACAATGATACATTCATTAACTTAGGCCAGAGCCAACCGGTAATAAGTTATGGTACCATAGAACTGACAATCCCGTTACCAAATTTCCCGGGGCATGTGGGGAAGTTTGGGGAATGACAGAAACTGTAAAACACAATTGATAAACTCTTTGGTTGTTTGTCCAACGAGTCAAAACAGGCTTGAATGTATTCGCTGGCAAACCATGCTAGTTCATATAAAACAAGGACGATTGGTTTATACAAAACAAAGTCGATTGGTTTTCACAAAACAAGGAAGATTAGATTACACAAAACAAAGACGATTGGTTTATAAAACACAGTCGACTAGTTTATACAAAACAAGGATAATTGGTTTTTCACAAAAGAAGGACGATTGGTTTATTCAAAGTCACAAATGGTTTTCAAATATATAAACCATACAAAATAATACTATAACAAACTGGTTATTCAGACGAATTTTCACAAGGAACAATATTCTCAAGATTCATGGCTATAAAGATTTATTTATAATATCAACTTTTGTAGTCGGTTAAACTTTTTTTTAATACATATTTGTAGCAAATTTGACCATAAAAACCTATGTTTCTCACCAACTTTATTGTTGACATTATTTTCACATATGTTTCAGGTGCAAGTATGTGTGATGATTATTCAAGTATGCTACACGAAGGAATGGAGTCATTCCTTAGTTTCATTTAATTTAAAAAAAATTATTAGTAATCTTTGTGTTGAAAAACAATATAATATAATGAAAATTTAGTACCATGTGTTATGAGCAATTCATAACGTGACTCCCCAGCGTTTCCGTGGCGAGTTGTTTTACGCGATCGGGGTGTTACAAATTGGTATCAGAGCACTGGTTATAGGGAATTATGTTATTAGAATACTTTTGACCTACACTATAACCTTCCTAGGGACCTAAACATGAGTTATCTCATGATATCAATTAATTGCTTTCCATATCCTAATCTTCATCCCATGCTCATCCTTATCTTTGCCATAACTATTTTATAACTTCCAAATCATCTAGACTTAAAATGAGTTATCTTAAATCCTTAGGCTTTAAACCTCAAAATATGTTCCAAAAATCTCGTCGAATCTTGGGTTATAATGATGTGAGCACATGCAATCCGGAGGGTGGATGCTTGTACCCTGAGTTTTCTGTCTAAGGCTATAGTGTTCATCCAAATCCACATAATCGAACCAATCACTCTTACTTAGGAACTCTTGAGGTGAGTTTCCACTTATAGGCTAAAGTATGTCTTCCCAAAGCATTATGAAAACCCATCTACCATTAGTCAAAAAACGCTTTCAAAACATTACGACACTTGTGTCATTATTTCATCCTGTTACTTCGGTGATATGTTTTTATTCAAGCCTTCGATACGAATTACATGTCAGCTCACCACTCTTTGTGTCTCTATGGTGTTTTCAAGTACTCTTGTATGTTTACTCCCTTCTCATATGTACAAAATTTTTATCGTTTATAAGAAAATTTTAAAATATATTCATATACAAATTAACTATTTGCATATTATTCTCTATTCAAATAAATAAATAAAAAATGTATTATCTTAAAAAGAATTTAAAAAAAAGGATTAAGGAATTTCGAATCACACAAAACATTAATTTGGTTTGTATTTCTCATAAATTTTTTATATATAAAAACTCATCTATCTAGCATTCCTTCATCCATCAAGCATTTCTTCTTTCAAAGAAAATTTGCAATCCGATTTTTCCAAAATCCGAAAACAAAACTTTTGACCAATACTAATTAATTGTTTACTTCATTACCTTATTCCTTTTAATTTATGATTTTACCAATACCACGTGAATCTCACTCATTCATTCTATTCGCTTGTATCTATTTTCTTCAATGGATGCCTTCTCGACATAATAACCAAATTAATACCCAACATTACAAACTTGCTACCACGATCGCCTAACAAATAGTTGTAATACTCAATGGGACCATTGAGTTAATTGCAACCTTAACAAGCCTCCATAAGGAAGAAAACCTTCATCAAATAAGAAAAAGGAAAACTGCTAAGGCTACTCTTAAGGCACCAAAGGAAGTAAAAGCTGAACCTTCCAAAAATTCTAAGAAGCGTAAAGTTTCAAATAATTTTACAATATTTCCCCAACCTCAAATAATCAAGTACATCTTAACCAGGTGGCCCCGCCACCCACTAGGAAACTTTTCAGAGGAAAAGTACATCTACTCAATCATTGTAACCCATCATGCCAATATCCTTTGATGAAAATGCTCAAATTGTGGACGTTTGGTCATACGGCTAACATTTGTCCTTTTGCTGCTACACCAAACCAAATTATTGCAATTCCTGCTCAACTTGTTGCACCTCCTCCTCATGTGTTACCTGTTCGTCCTCATTACCCTTTTGGAACCTGCTTCAATTGTGGTGATCCTAATCATTTCAAACAAAATTGCCTAGGCTTGTAGATGACAACCCAACCCATGAACGCTAGTTTAGCATTTGCAATAACAAGTCTCGCACCGATGTAAATGCACTAATAAACATTTAAACTTTTACATTTTCTGTTTGTCATCCAAAAATCGTGAACACTTGTCAGATATTTTGTAATGATATTATTATTCCTATTTCATCTAAAAATCACAAGTTAGATTCTTGTTGGATACTCAAAGTACTATTTTAAATCCTTGATTGGATTTCTAAAGAGTACTTTCACATGTTCTTGAATTGTTCTTTATGAAATGTGTTGATGTGCCACTTATGTGATGAAACAAAGTACGAGTGATTATGTGTAAAAGTTGTGTGATGTTATAACACAGAATCTAGAGTAATAAATAACGAGACGAGTGTAATACGATAAGGGCATGGCGGATACGCCGTTAAGTGCTCTTATTGTATTACTCATCATAGCGTTATTAAAATCACTTGAAGATTCTATGTTTTGGTGAAACAAAATACAAATCCCAAATTCTTGTTGGGCCCTTCTATGCAAATAGTTAGACCCTTGGATCCCATTGTACTAACCCAAATCATTATTTGATTCCTATGCTTAATGTTTAAATACCCTTGGTGAACTTGCTTGTTTGTGTCCCCTCACAGATAACAAGATGAACTATGCGGACTATGCAATGAATTGAGTAATTATGGGTGCACACATAATTATAAAAATCGAAGCATGGAAATCATAGCAAGTTTTGTCATGTGTGATTATATAGAACCTATAGTGATAAAGATAACGAAACGGATACAATATATTAAGGACATGGTGGATACACCGTTAGTATTTCCTATATATAAGTGTTCCTTCATATATTGTAAACATAGCGTTATTTAAGTAACTTGAAGTTCATAACCCTGACAGTGGTGTTAGATCTATTATCTAGTAATGCCCATTCAAAATAATAGAAAAGCAATCCTAAGCGAATAACTTAATTCCAATACCAAATGATGCCCTCATCATTGGAAACTAAACCACACATTGATAACGCTAGCGAAACCTTCCAACCAAATTTTATCCTATATTCTCAATCTTCAAACTTTGACACACACATAAGTTTCTCATACAAATAGTCTCCATCGATTATTCAGGAAACCTCTATAACACAATTCCTTCCGTTATTAAAATCTCTGGCCCCTTTTCAAATATGCACCCTACAACAATGCACAACTTGATCCGGCAGTCTCCTATGAATAAATTTAAGGACAATTCCCTAAAGAACGGGAGACTGTAACCCCCGCAAAAAATTTTGAGCCTTCAAAAACATTTATATTTCTTTCATAAACATTTCGTTAACCGATATTTGAACATAATGATTCTAACGCAAAGTAAATTCCGAGACAAAGATACAAGTTACACATACCCTAAATACCCTTCATATAGCTTAAGTAACAAGTTAGAGGGATGAAAATATCAAAAAGCTGATATTACAAGTCCATGGCCCAAAACTGCAAAAAATAAAATTTTACGCGTTAGATTGCCTTACAGACCGTAAGGGAGTGGTTACGGTCCGTAAAGGGTGCCCAGATGCAGCAGATTTGCTTGATCACCAAGTTTGGCCACCTATCTTCAATTTTTGCCACCTAGCACTTTCCTTGCCACTTCTAATCTGGTCTTGAAACTTGTTAGGACACTGATTAACATCATAACACCTCATCAAATGCTTAGCAACACTTCTTTGATCCTCTATTAGTATAAATAGGTCCATGATCTTGAGTTTTCTTCACACCATTCTTTTCTTTCTCACCAGCACACTCTAGGAGCTTGCTTCTACATTGAGGCCTCCATTCCTTAGTTCTAATCCTTCCTCTAGACACAAGTAAGTGTCTCTCCTAGTCTATTTCATTTTATGTAGTTAGTTATGAGCCAAAGTCAAGCAAATTGACTTTTTCTTTTAATTTAGGTTCTAACCATTTCGATCAGTCAAAGTTCAAAATGAACTTTGCTACATGATCGTAATAATGAAGGTGTTAATCCCTCGTGATTACACCCTCTGATCATCACGTTTAGTAGGTGAAATGACGAGTCAAACTTTTACAAAATAAAAGTAAAAAATGTAAAAATGTGCATATTACGACTAATGAGTTTTTAAGAATTAGGTTTTGACACCAAATCAGTTTACATAACGTTATTAGACACATCTTAACATGTCTAACTCGTCATTTCTAGTTTAAAGCTAAATTCCTAGTCGAAAGTTAAGTAGTTTGACTTTACTTTGACTTTCCAATCCGACCCGTTTGGTCAACCCTAGGACCCAATCATGTCCAGCTATATGACCATTGTAACATAAGGAATAACCCTCTGATGTTATACCTTATGATCATTCCATTTGGGGAGTCGAATGACGAGTCAACTATGATACTTTAAAAATGTCGAAAATACCCTTCTTTCAAAAAAATGGTTTTAAACCTATACGATCCATACTCTTGCATCAAAACTGATCATACAACATAAATATACTTTTTTTGACATTCCAAAATTTTCATAAGAACCATCCGACCATCTGGACCCTTTTTTGCACATACGACTCGTTAATTAGCGTAAACTAGTCATAACGGGTCAAAACACTTGAAAAGTCATTCCAATCAGAATGTTTGGTTTAAACCACCATGCTGCATGAGATCCCTTCTATATGGTTATAAACCACAGTCTATTCACTCTTCCATCAAATCCATAGTATGCCTAATTAATCAATTTCCGACGAAAACTCCTTGTTTAGATAGATCCTGTGCTGTTATTTTAACCAAGCATAACTAGGTTAAAACTTAACCAAACAAAGTAAAATCTTACGTTTTTATTAAGTTCATGGAAATTCCTTTTCAATGATGTATGATACATCGACAAATACCTCTATTTGGACCCTCAAATGTCTAAAACCAAACCGAAGGTCAAAACTGGACAACTTGAAAAGATCAGTTCTTTTGACCACTTTTCGGGTTCCAAACAGAAAAGGCATTCTAAATGAAAGTTGTAGAGCACACTTTGATCGAGTAGACTGGATATTTTTATAAATTTTCGACAACGTTTTGTATTTTTAAATTATTTTACAAATACAACATAGAAGGCTGCCAAAACTCCCATCTTCTAAAAACATCTAAACTTCTTTAAAATTTATGATGTTTTCATAAGTCACATTCATCCAAAACCAATATCACAACAAAACCATTAACGAACAAATTATTTTTTTCTAGGAAAACACTTGAGCTTTGCGAGAATGTGTAGGAACATCATCTAAGCAACCTGTGAGTACATAGTTCCCCTCTTTTATGTTTTTCAAATGTTTTGGGGTGATTCATACGTGCCAGTTACTATTTTCAAAGATTTAAAAACAATATGTATGGTTTATATATATAAAATGATTTCAATCGGTGATGCATCGAACTCAACAATGATACATTTATTAACTTATGCCAGAACCGACTGTTAGTATGTTATGGTACCATAGGACTGACAATCCCATTACCAAATTTCTCGGGGCATGTGGAGAAGGTTGGAGAACAACATTGTCACACCCCCAAAATCCACATGCGGAGTACCACCGCTTGGAGGCGTGACTGACCAGGATCCAGCCACCAATTATACTGAGCATTGATAATAGACATCACAGTTTAAAGTCTTAAATGTTTCAATTCGAATAATAGTTTAAATAAGCAGCGGAAGCACAAACCAAACAGTTTTCAAAACAAGGTTCATAGTTTAAAGATTATTTAAAACCCAACACACGGGTTAAGACGACCACTACACATCCCCCAAGCTGCAAGCTCCTGATTCACTGGTTACCTGCAAAGCATGCAGTAGGGTGTCAACAAAAAATGTTGGCGAGTTCACGAGATGTCCAGTTTTAGCTTTTCAAAAGAAAATGTAGGTTGTTTAGGTAAAGCATTTATAATCACGTCATGGGGAGCTACCCCATATGAAAGCTACTAAACTTGAATTACCGAAACTGTTGACGAGAAGATTTGGTGCCCCAGGTCAATGTCTATCGTCATTGACCAAGATGCAAGGTCTACTAGTTCACGCCCGATCTCCCCCGGTCACGGTGTGAGGTTGTCAAACCTAATAGCGCTATCAACTAATAACCCGTTCGCCCCCGGCGATTAATCGGTACTATAAGCAGGGACTTTACATGATAGAGATTTGTTTAGTGTTGCTAGTTGTGATTTATAAAAAATACCCAAACGTATCTCCCCCGGATGTAGTAGTACAAGAGTACCATTTGCATATTCCCCCGGAAATTATCAGTTTGACCACAGCTCCAAATTCCAAGTCATGCGTCGTGTAGTTCCGTTCGTGGATCTTGAGTTGTCGCGAGGCGTAAGCAATAACTTTCTCGCATTGCATCAATACGCAGCCAAGTCCTTGAATAGAAGCGTCGTAGTAAACAACAAAATCATCGGTACCTTCAGGTAAGGAGAGAATAGGAGCACTACAAAGGTTCTTCTTTAGTTCCTGGAAGGCAGATTCCTGAGCATCACTCCATTTGTAAGCCACACCATTCTGAGTGAGGGTCGTAAGTGGTTGAGCGATCTTAGAAAATCCCTTGATAAATCTTCGATAGTATCCTGCCAATCCCAAGAATTGGCGGACTTCGGTCGGTGTCTTAGGTACAGGCCAATTCTTAATGGATTCGACCTTAGCGGGGTCAACATGAATCCCTTCCTGATTGACGATGTGCCCAAGGAAATGGACTTCTCTAAGCCAGAAATCACATTTCGAGAATTTGGCGTACAGTTTCTCATTGCGAAGGAGTTCGAGGATAAGACGCAGGTATTGTTCATGCTCCTCTTGATTCTTCGAGTAGATTAAGATGTCGTCGATAAACACAATTACGAACTTGTCGAGGTAGGGTTTGCATACTCGGTTCATGAGATCCATGAAGATCGCAGGTGCGTTGGTCATTCCGAAAGGCATAACAAGGAATTCGTAGTGACCATAGCGAGTTCTGAAAGCAGTCTTAGAGATGTCCGTATCGCGGACTCTCAGCTGGTGATAACCCGATCGCAGATCGATCTTGGAATAATAGCTCGACCCTTGCAGCTGGTCGAACAGGTCGTCGATACGGGGAAGTGGATAACGATTCTTGATGGTAACCTTGTTTAGTTCGCGGTAATCAATGCACATTCAGAATGTGCCATCTTTCTTTTTGACGAAGAGCACTGGGGCTCCCCAGGGTGATGAGCTAGGACGGATAAAACCTTTGTCCAAAAGTTCTTGCAGTTGAGTAGAGAGTTCCTTGAGTTCTGCGGGAGCTAGATGATAAGGTGCACGAGCTATAGGTGCTGCTCCGGGAGCTAGCTCGATTTGAAATTCGACCTGACGGTGAGGAGGGAGTCCAGGTAGTTCCTCCGGGAATACCTCAGGATAGTCGCGTACAACTGGAAAATCTTCGATCCTGTTTTCCTTTTTCTGTGTGTCGGCAACGAGTGCTAGGATAGCGGTGTGCCCCTTTCGTAGACACTTCTGGGCCTTTAAGAATGAAATGATGCCTGTGACTTCTCCGCTCTTGTCGCCTTGAACTATAAGTGGTTTGCCAGGGGACGGGGAATACGAATAGCTTTCTCTTGGCAGAGGATTTCAGCTCGATGTTTGGATAACCAATCCATACCAATGATGACGTCGAAGCTTCCAAGAATGATGGGGAAGAGATCGATACGGAAGGTCTGACCAGACAATTCTAATTTGCAGTTACGTATTACGTGTGAGGCCTCGAGGTTTCTACCATTAGCTATCTCAACGATGTGCTTAGAGCTTAGCGGTGTAAGAGTGGACTTAAGTTTCTTACTAATACGTAGGGATACATAACTAGCATCTGCTCCAGAATCAAACAATACGGAAACATAACGATCATTAAGTAGGAACTTACCCGCTACAACGTTGGGGTCATTCCTCGCTTCTCCAGCTCCAATCACAAAAACCCTTCCTCTTGCACCATTCCCAGCATTGTTGGCGTTGTTGTTGTTATTTCCCGCACCCTGATTGGGGTTGTTCTGGTTTAACTGGGGACAATTCTTCTTAATGTGCCCCTCGGCTCCGCACTGGAAACAACCCTTGATGTTCCCATGATGCTGCTGCTGCTGTGGTTGATTCTGCCTTGCGGGATGAGGGCTCCTACAATCCTTGGCCTCATGTCCCATCTTGTTGCACCGCTGGCACTTGTTCTTCGCACAGGGCCCATTGTGATGTCGATTGCACTTGTTACATTTGGGGAGATGGCCCTGATAGCCGCCTTGCTGCTGAGGGCCCTTATTGTTTTCAGTTTTCCTTTGCTGAGCTGGGGCCTGAGTAGAGTTAGCATCCTTACCCTGGTTTCCATCCCACTTTCGTTTGTTGTCATTAGAAGTTCCAGCAGTAGCACTGGTCCTCTTGGGCAACTTGCCCTCTTCCACAGCCTGATTGGTGAGTTTGTGAGCAAGACGAACCACGGGCTGTATGGTATTGAGGTTGGCTGAGGTCACATGGCTCCGGATTTCTGGGACCATGCCTTTGATGTACAATTCGATCCTTCGATACATAGGTCGGGACATGTTCGGGCAAAGTGCAGCATAGTCGTTGGACTGCTTGGTGTAGGTCTCAATCTCTGACCCAACCATCTTGAGCTCATAGTACTCGTTCTCGAGTTTGTGGATGTCATCCCTGTGACAGTATTCCTCTTTGATCATGTCCTTAAAATCTTCCCACGCAGTAGCATTAGCAGTTTCCAGACCAAGCATCTGAATCTGTGCTTTCCATCATGAAAGCGCGTTTCCTTCAAGCGTACCAGTCGCGAACTTAACCCAGTTAGCAGGGGGACACTCGCAGACAGCAAAGACAGCTTCGGCCTTTTCAATCCAGTGCAGAAGGCCTATGGCACCCTCAGTGCCGTTGAAAGGGAGAGGCTTGCCATCCATAAAAGTTTTGAAAGTACAAACACGTGGCTGTGCAGGCGCAGGCTGACCTGTTGTGAGAAGTGGAGCGAATAGGTTTAGAGGTGAAAAGACGATGTGGGGGTAGGATCTAAACATCCTAAAGTAACGAGTTTACCTCCAGGGTGAGCTGCGAAAGCTGCAGCCACCATGTTGAGCAAGTTAGTGAATTGAGCCTGAGTCATGTTAACGCTTCCTCTTCCGCGTCCACTCATTGTCTTCATAATCAGAAAACACAGTATGAGTGTGATGTCGTGATGTAGCGAGAATGAGATAGAAGAGAAATGTGTATCTATCTAATTAGGCACGCTAGTATGTATAGTAGGGCAGTCAACAATAGATAAGCAAGCAAGTAAACACAAGTCCGAGCTATGAGGTCTAATATGCTGAGTCTTGCCCTTGGAGTGTAGTGTCGTCACGAGTCACGGGTTATAGTCTGGTTTTTCTCAAAAAGACTCTTCTTTTTAAAACCAAGTTCACTATAACCAATGGCTCTGATACCAATCTGTCACACCCCCAAAATCCACATGCGGAGTACCACCGCTTGGAGGCGTGACTGACCAGGATCCAGCCACCAATTATACTGAGCATTGATAATAGACATCACAGTTTAAAGTCTTAAATGTTTCAATTCGAATAATAGTTTAAATAAGCAGCGGAAGCACAAACCAAACAGTTTTCAAAACAAGGTTCATAGTTTAAAGATTATTTAAAACCCAACACACGGGTTAAGACGACCACTACACATCCCCCAAGCTGCAAGCTCCTGATTCACTGGTTACCTGCAAAGCATGCAGTAGGGTGTCAACAAAAAATGTTGGCGAGTTCACGAGATGTCCAGTTTTAGCTTTTCAAAAGAAAATGTAGGTTGTTTAGGTAAAGCATTTATAATCACGTCATGGGGAGCTACCCCATATGAAAGCTACTAAACTTGAATTACCGAAACTGTTGACGAGAAGATTTGGTGCCCCAGGTCAATGTCTATCGTCATTGACCAAGATGCAAGGTCTACTAGTTCACGCCCGATCTCCCCCGGTCACGGTGTGAGGTTGTCAAACCTAATAGCGCTATCAACTAATAACCTGTTCGCCCCCGGCGATTAATCGGTACTATAAGCAGGGACTTTACATGATAGAGATTTGTTTAGTGTTGCTAGTTGTGATTTATAAATAATACCCAAACGTATCTCCCCTGGATGTAGTAGTACAAGAGTACCATTTGCATATTCCCCCGGAAATTATCAGTTTGAAAACATTCTTTAGTTTGTTCATGTCCCTCCCTGGGACGCATGCTTTTAGTGTGTAAACTCACCTTGGGTTGCTCGGCAGATTAGCTTACTTGGTCAAGCTTGCTGGTCACCACGTCCTAACATGGTTACCAGTATAGGTCAGGTTTGGGGGTACAAGTAATCACGTATATCTTACAGGTATCTAACACATCGAATGCATACAGTTACCATTTGAGTTATTGGGCCTGCCCTTATAATCATACGGTTAAACAATAACAGTTAACACATTAGTCCAGTCAAACAATAATCATGCATAATCAGTCCATTTACTTCGGCCCAATAACGGAGATCAGCAGCCCACTTGAGACGAGGTGGTCTCGAGTCAAGACCAAGTGGTCTCGGGTTGTAGCGTAGTGGTCTCGAGTAGTGCTGGTCGGAGTCGCAACCTCAGGGATCTCGAGTCCAGTCTCGAGTCGCAATCAGGAGACTTCGAGTCGAGACCTTGATGGTCTCGAGTCCCTGAAGTCAGTTTTGAGTTGCTTGGACATGGTTTCGAGTCGTAATTGCTACAGTCTTGAGTTGTCCCGTGTTGTTCTCGAGTCGCAAATGTGCACATGAAGTCCTTCTAGAACATCTGATGTACTAACCAATAATCTTGCAATTTCATGTAATAGTGTACTAGCCAATAGAAATTCCCTAAACATGTTTCTTTGTCTAAGATTTGATAAAAATGGATCAAACACACAATATTTCAAATATTCATGTCATATTCAACAAGTTCATCATTAGGGTTTTCATCATAAACATGTTCATACGGTTCATCATGAGATTCATTCAAATAGATAACATTTCTCTTGTTCAAAGCATAAGCATACATCCTCATTCTACAATACATATCTGTCAACAAGGATCATGTGAACATTTATTCTAAACATTAAACACCCTACACTAACAATCATTCATCATTCAATATCTTAGCACTTTATTATCATGCAAGAGTTCACATGATTCATCCATCATTTCAATCATTCCAAGCAAATAGCACCATTGTACATATAAACACATAATGAACATCTAAAGCACTAACCGGTTGTGGAAAGGCACCGAGTTAACGAAGAAGGTGAGAAAATGAAGTGTCTGAGTAATGATGATGAGCTTGACCGATCCTCCTTGTTGTTGCCGATTTAATCCGAGAGGGAGAGGGGAGGAGGTGAGCTTGATTTGTTAGGGTTTTCTAGAGAGAGAAAGGATGAGAGGAGAGAGAGAATGGATAAGGGAATGTTTGGGATTTGAGATGCTGATTGTTCTTGCCAAAAGAGGAGATATCGGCTACATATGTGGGGTTTTATACCCATTCCGAGCATGTGCACCCTAAGGGTTTCCGAATGGGGGTGCGGCCTAAGTGGCCCAACTGTTCACTATTAGTCGTGGTTTCGGTTCACGAGTATCTTTATACACACATATATATTACATACACGTTATCGACACATAGCACAAGAAGAATCACAACTTTCATTTAATAACATATATATATACGCACTAAGTAATTACAAGGTGTTTGCTCGGAAAAACCTAGAGTGTCACAAACATAAGCTGTAAAACACCGTTGGTAAACCCTTTGGTGGTTTGTCTAATGAGTCAACACAGGCTTGAATGTATTCGTCGGCAAACCATGCAAGTTCATACAAATCAAACATGATTGGTTTATACAAAACAAAGTTGATTGGTTTTCACAAAACAAAGTCGACTTGTTTTCACAAAAAAAGGATGATTGGTTTACACAAAACAAAGACAATTGGTTTATACAAAGATGTTTATACAAAACAAAGTCGACTGATTTATACAAAACAAGGACAATTTGTTTTTTTTTTTACAAAACAAAGGCGATTGGTTTATTCAAAGTCAAAAATGGTTTTCAAATATATAAACCATACAAAATATTACTTTAACAAACTGGTTATACGGAAGAATTTTCACAAGAAATGATTTTGTCGAGATTTATGACTACAAATATTTATTTATTATATCAACTCTTGTAGTTGGTTAAACTTTTTTTTTATTACAAGTTTGTAGCCAAGAATTTGACCACAAAACTTGTGTTACTCACAAACTTATTGTTGTAACAACTCACTTATCTCCCTCGTTACTCTCGTTACGCCTAGCACCCGAGATTCGAATCATAATGTAAACTATAACGCTTACAACGGTATTTCGCATATTTTCGCACACGCTATATCACAACGCATACGCTTATAACGCTAACACATACACTATTGCGCTATATATCGCCCAACGCAACGTAAACATAAAACGCAGTTACTTATGCTATGTCCTATTAATGTATATTATATTAAAACATCTGGGTATTTAAAACTTGTTGAAACGCGCACTCGCGGGCACGCGCAATTCTACTATCACACTGAAACACAACGTAACACGATACTACTTATCTCGCTAAAATGCTAAATGTACTTACAACAATTAACGCAACAAAACGGATCAAACGAGTAGAAAGTTGGGAAACTAACTCACCCGTGAGGATGACCATCCGACAGGATGACCATCCGTCCGGATGACTATTCGATCGGATGGCCATTCGATCGACTGGCCATCCGACATCTCACCAGCACCGCCTTACTTCTCTCTCACACTATAAATACCTCCCACATGTCACTTTTCACTGATGTGACAGCCCTATCCGACCAACTCACTCCCAGCTCGTTCTCAAGCACTATTTCACTCGATTCAAGGCTATTTCTTAAGTAATTCTCCCTAAATCTTGTACTTCTATCTTCACTACACACATCTCCATCATCTGCTCCATCAAAAACACTAATTTCATCATGAAATCACCTGATTTGGGTTGCTTGAAGATGGTGTTCACTTGGTGACGTCATCTCATTAAGTTTAGCTCTGATCTAAAGGAACTCTACACATTTTGACACAAATCTTAAACAAAACTTCAACATTTCAACTGATTCAAACTTCCTTTCAACTCTTTTACACTCTTCAACTCAAAATCGATGGAATTTGGAATCAACCTGACCTAAGACTCACTCTATAGTCTAGGGCCGGCTCGAAAATGGATTTCCACCAGAGAGGAGATTGACAAATGGGTTGAACATGAAGTCCCATCAAGCTCAGATGGTCTGATCGAATGGGGTGGTTCCCATCCGATCGACTCGGCTAGACTCGGTGTGGATTTCCGTTGCCTGACACGTCGTCATGCCATCTCCGTTAACTCGAAAGTGTTTACTTGGAAAATTTAACAAAAACTTCAAACTACAGTCTGCAACTCACTCGAATAGCCATCCGATCGAATGGCCATCCAACAGGATGACCATCCGACAGGATGACCATCCGTCAGGATGACCATCCGACATGATGACCATCCGTCCGGATGACCATCCGTCCGGATGACCATCCGTCAGGATGACCATCCGTCAGGATGACCATCCGTCAGGATGACCCTCCGTCAGGATGACCCTCCGTCCGGATGACCATCCGTCCGGATGGATGCACTGTTACAACACTTAACCCACTTTTACCCCGTTCTACACGCTGATTCAGACCGTTCAGCCCTGAGGAATACTTATGGATCTGTTCCCGTACACAGGCTGATCCGGCGCTCTCAACCATCCAACCAGATCGTGTTTATTTGTTGGACACGCACTATGAGTATACTTGACCCCCTTTTCACGCTTTAAACACACTTTTGGGGTGTAACATACGTTTATATCGAAAACACACTTATCAAAATGCAGTACACAATTTAACTATTATCACATGCGAATGACTGGCGTATATATTTACACGTGATGCTTGATACATATGTGCTAGGACTTTTACTCGTGACGTTCCAACTTAACTAGAATAGTACTATAGTTCGACTCACGCCCGACGGGGTCTAGTTAAGACAAACTCGCACTCGCGAATGCACATCGCAGTCATCTCGGGACTTAGCTGGTAGTTTTTGTCTTGTAGCGTATGTGTTGTGTATCATGTTTTTGTATGTGGAAATTCGCAACGCTTTTTATCTACTTTATGCTATATCAAACCTGTATACTCGCCAATACTTTATTGTATTGACGTTATTTTAACGTATGTTGCAGGTTAAACGTAGGTTATCTCAATCAAGATAGGCTACTTTAGAAACTCACCTAAAAATGTAGGTTGTCGAATTTGTATTGTTTGAGAGACATGAAATCTGTACAACTTTATGTGAAATATTTGGTTATTAGCATGGGATAATGAACTTGTTAAATATTGTCGCTAAAGTAGTTGTTATGGATTCTCTTGAGTCTGATTCGCCTAGTGCCGTGCCCCGATGATTCCGCCATCGGTTGGGGTGTGACAGATTGGTATCAGAGCCATAACTATAGGGGATTAGGTAGGATTGCATGGTCTGACCTAGTCTATAGTCTAAGCACCAAACGGACCCCTCGTACGAACCCACTTGGGGTATCGTACGAACCTACATGCTGTTATACTCTTGCTCGAATTTACAATGTTATACTACACCTTCGTACAAACCCGCATACTACAGCTTAGTTCGAAGGAGCCTTTCCTAAGGCTGAAAACTTACTTTTGCCTTTCCTAAGGCTAACACAATATACACAAGTATGGACACTCGCATAACACAATTGAGCGACTACGTCGAGATTAGGTGTGAAAACCAAGAACTCTCGACGAGATCCCGCACTCAGCATATTACTCTTAGCACGAGAATCTTTCGTCGAGTCAGGAGTGATATCCATATCTCGACGGAATTATCCATTTCTATCTCATGGAACTCCTGAATTTATTCAGTGAGAACCTTCGCTGTTAGGAGAGAAGTTGTTAAGTCAAGGGTGAAACCCGCATCATAATAACCCGTTCTACTCCCTAAAATGGTTTTTAAAAGATCTCACCAAAGTCTCGACTGTACCAACGACTCGAGCCGCGTAGTAACTGGAATGACGAATGCCGTAGCTGCATCCCGGTGAGGGCATAGTCTATTAGGCCAAAGCGTGCGCTCGTACTTACTGTGGATAGTTGAATCACTTTGGATAGTCGACGCCTCAAAACCCCGGGCACTCTATCTATTTTCTAGCCTGCAATCGCCGATTTTACGCGTCATCGAATTTTATTACGTTTATACGTTTTCAAATGAAAATTTTACGCTTTATCGATTTCTCGACTTACCAATTTTCGCCTCCCCGCTTTACGAATGCACAACTCGCACATCCATCGCAATCTAAAACAAGAGCTAATACTCGCAACAGAACTAAATTCTAACAACTCTCCCTCTTAAACGCGTCCTCGCGCTATCTATACATGCATATAAGTATATACGTGTTTAATATACGATGTATGATCGCACACGCTTATGTGAATACGTGGAAATCTAGGAATTTCGTGTCTCCTATGTGGCACCTATGTGAATACGTATTACTATATCAACTGCAACAAGTTTTACGTGCTAAATCGCTAACGCAACACAAAGTCATTATGATCGAATCTCATTCCAAATCTCTTTGTCTAGATGCCTTCGAACTCTTCTACCTCGCGACGTACAGCCAGAAGAAGAGCTAGACGAAACGCTGATTAGAGGATCGTCTCACTCGTGAACAAGGAAGTGGCCAAGGTTATTCCTCAAATCGTTGCGCAAATTCAATCTTTCAGCAACTCTCAAACTTCAGGAGACCCTAAGACCATCGCACCAAGGTCTACTTTCTCCTTCAAGCACTTCAAAGCTCGTGGTCCAATGGACTTCACATGCGAAGAAGGTGTATCTAAGCTATTTCAATGGTTCGATGCCATCGAGGTTACCCTTCGTCAGAGTGGGTGCCCCGAGCATTTCCATACCACATGCGCTACCGGAGTATTTCAATCAAGAGCCCTCGTGTGACAACTCAAAATTTAGAACCTTTCGTTGTATGCTTAAACGTGTGACTAGTTAACTTATGTGATTAATGACAAATGAACCTTTATGTGATTATGTGTTATGTGTGTATGCTTGTATGTATAGTATGCGTATAGGTTTATGTGAGCCGAGAACCAAGAACCCGACTCGAGACCATGTGGTCTCGAGTAAACAGTAACAGTGGGCCGGATGGGCCACGCACCCCATTTAACCCAACCGAAACCCATTAGGGTGCACCATGTGGACAAGTATATAAACCTTAGTGATGGCCATGTTTGCCATTTCTTTGGACAACACACTCACTCTCACACACACACCCTCTCCTACAAACCTTAAACCCTAGAGAATCAAGCATCACCCCTCCTCCTTCATTCTCGGATCAAACCGGTGACCACCAGGACTCGCGGATCGGCTCACACACACACACACATTCGGAAGCTTCATACTCACCTTTGAAACCCATCAATCGGTTAGTGCCTTTATAATGTTTGTTAAATGATAGTATGAATGGTATGATTTAACTAGTTGTATGCTTGATGATGTTGTTGTGAATCGGATGTGTGTGATGTTGATAATCGGCTAACATGTTTTGATTTCGGAGATGTTACATGATGAACTTATGATGTCTTGCGTCTAAATGTGATTTAAACCATGGTTGTTAATGTTCATGAAATCGGCTTGCACATGTATGTTAGATAATGTTCATATAAATCGGATTGTATACTCTTGTGTTAAGAACCGAAAGCTTACTATTAGGGTGATTTATTGTGTTGATATCATAGATGTTGATAAGTTGTTGTTCGTGATTTCATTTGATTAAGGCTCATATGAATGTTGGTATGATGAACTACATGAATATTTGAAGAGCATGATGAATGTGATATGAATGTGTTATGATATTTGAAAATTGCCATGTTTGATCTATTTTGGTTAATTGTTAGACAATTAGACATGTTAGTGCATTGTTATTGGATAGTACAGAAAATCACAACAGTGAAATCCCATTGGTCTAGTACAATGTGGAATTCAGCACATGTCCCCAGCCGAGAACTTCAGTCTCGACTCGAGACCACCACGGAACAAGTCGAGATCCCCGGTTGCGACATAGATTGCGACTCGAGACCACACTTGATCAACACCCAAACATTTTGACTCGAGACCATGTTTGCGAGTCCAGTTGCGACTCGAGACCACTACAGGCATGACCCGAGACTACCTCAGTTGCGACTCGAAACCTTGTGGACTACAACTCGAGACCGCACAGTCTCGAGTAGAGACCGCACAGTCTCAACTCGAGACCACACACATGTGCTCGCTGTTTGGACTTGTACCCCGTTTCGGGCTTAAGTGATTGGGCCGGACTTCTGGGCCTAATGCATGGACCTTATACGTTTCTGTTATGTTAATAGACTGCCATGAATGATACTTGAGTACAATGTGCTAGCATACGTGTAGAACATACGTGCAATACGTGGTTTGAACCTGACTTGTATGATACGACTATGATAGGACGCGAGTGACCACAATATTGCTTGTTTGACTTTTCTGTGTATCTGCCGAGCAAACCAAGGTGAGTTCACACCCTCTACAAAGCATGGGATTCCCAGGGGTTGGGAATTGGGGTTAAGGAACATGGGTTCCTCGTCCTCCTTGGGTAGGACAGCAATGGTTCAGGAATGTAATTCCTCGTCCTCACGGACAGATAACTCGTACTAGACCAAAACTCTATCATGAAGTCCCTCATTTTTATATCGACTTAATCGCCGGGCCAATGGCGAGCGGGTCATTAGTTAGATAGCGCTATTTAGGTCTGACAAACCTCACATCGTGCCGCAGAGGACGGACGTGAACTAATGGATCTGGGGCACGTCAATGATGATAGACATTGACAGTTTCAGGGCACTTAAACATGACTACAGTCAGCAGTCGATATGGTAACGAGTCTACTGTATACATGGGGTAGCCCCCACGGCCGAAATGCCAGATAACTAACACGGGGTAGCCCCCACGGCTGGATTGCCAGAGTAACCGGGAATAAACAAGTCACGTTTTAACTATGGGGTAACCCCCACGGCAGGATGCCAGATAAAGGAAACAGTTTTCAGAACAACTTAAAACAAACACCCAACCGTGAACTCACTCAACTTGTTGTTGACTCGTTACTACATGCTTTGCAGGTCAATAGGTACTTAGCTGGAGCTTGCATGGAAGAGAGTCGTTGTGGGACATGGACGGCTGTGTGCCATGTTAAACTTTGAAACAATTAAACTTATGTCTTGATTTTAACGTTATGCTTCCGCTTGCAACTTAAACTATGTTTTGTTTGAACACCAATTGTATTGGTTGGATTTTATAACTACTTATATGCGTGTTCAATATGATTGGTGGCTGGATCCTGGTCAGTCACGCCTCCAAGCGGTGGTATTCCGCAGGTGGATTTGGGGGTGTGACAGATTGGTATCAGAGCCATTGGTTATAGTGAACTTGGTTATAATAAGGGAAAAGTTTTATTAAAATCAGACTATAACCTGTACAGTGCTCAACGGTCCACAACGACGCCTCACTCCACATGCAAGGCTCGACATTCTAGGTGATATGGTCTGTGTATATTGCTACTTGTTAGTTATATAGTACATTGCTCATAGTATATTTGGTTAGTATAACTACTGTTGCTCGAACACGTGCGTGTCTGCTCTATCCTATCATTGTGCTTTCACGAACCTCTCTCACTCACGTTCTTCTTGATATGAAGATCATGTCTGGACGCGTTAACCTGACACAAGCCCAGTTGACGGCTCTGATCAACGAACGAGTTGCCGCAGCACTTGCAGCTGCACACGCAGGAGGTATATCCTGCAGTCCGAACTCATTCTAGGATCTTTAGAATCCTACTCTCGTGAACCAACCTTTGTGTTAAACTCTGTCTTTTCTTTCACCCACAATAGGTCAGCATGTTCAGCCACCCGTGTGCACTTTTAAGACTTTCATGGACTGCCGACCAACTACTTTTAGCGGCACTGAAGGAGCAGTAGGTCTCCTACACTGGTTTGAGAAGCTAGAATCTGTGTTCGAAATGTGCGAATGCCCTGAGGCGCGCATGGTGAAGTATGCTACTGGTACTCTCGAGGGTTTAGCTCTCACATGGTGGAACGCTCAAGTCCAAATGCTGGGGTTGGTTGCTGCCAATGCCACCCCATGGGAAAATTTTAAAGAGATGATCAAGGAGGAATACTGCAGTCGTGATGAGATTCACAAGCTGGAAGTGGAGTTCTTCAACCTCAAGATGACGGGGTCCGAAATTGAAGCTTATGTGAAAAGGTCGAACGAACTGGCAATTCTGTGTCCTACTATGGTGGATCCTCCCATCAAACGCATCGAACTATTTCTTCAGGGCTTAGTGCTAGAAATCCAAAGTCATGTGACTTCAGCGAACCTCGCCACCTACCAGCAAACTGTTCAGTTGGCTCACCGTCTCACGGACCAGGCGGTGGAGCAGAACAAGTTACCAAAACGCATAGGTGCTGCAACTACTTCTGGTACCTCTAGTGACAACAAGCGGAAATGGGATGGAACTTCAAGTAAGGGTTCGACTTCTCTTCAGTCCCAGTCTCAGCAAAGAAAGACTGATGACTACAAGAGCCCTAATCAGCAATCGTCTGGTGGTCAAAGTCATGGTGGGTACAAAGGAAATCACCCCAAATGCAATCGTTGCAGCCTGCACCACAGCGGGCCATGCACCAGGGGCAACTGTCATCGGTGCAACAAACCAGGTCACGCTGCAAAGGATTGCAGGAGCTTATACCCCGCCAATCAGAATCGTCAGCAAGCTCAACAGAACCAGCGCCAGCAGCAGCAGCAGGGCGATAACAAAGGGTGCTTTCAGTGTGGAGCTGAAGGCCACTTCAAGAGAGACTGTCCTCAACTGAACAGGAACCAGAACAACAACAACAACAATAACAACAATCAGGGGAATGGTAACAATGGGAACAACAACAACAATGGCGCCAGGGGGCGGGTGTTTGTGATTGGCCAAGGTGAAGCAAGGAATGACCCCAATGTTGTGGCGGGTAAGTTCCTTCTCGATGACTTTTATGTTTCAGTTTTATTTGATTCGGGTGCCGATACTAGCTACATGTCACTAGAAGTTAGTCGAATGCTTAAGCGTATTCCAACACTTTTGAACAACAAGCACACCGTAGAGCTAGCAAATGGTAAGAGTTTAGAAGCCACACACATAGTCAAGGGATGTAAACTTATTCTCGCTGACCAGGCCTTCTCTATCGACCTCATTCCTATTGTCTTGGGTAGTTTCGACGTTGTCATTGGGATAGATTGGTTATCCCAACACCGAGCAGAGATTCTTTGCAACGAGAAGGTTGTCCGTATTCCAGGTTCCGGTGGTGAACCTCTCATGATTCATGGCGACAAGAGGAGTGCTGTTGAGAACGTCATTTCTCTCCTTAAGGCCCAAAAGTGCTTGCGAAAGGGCCACACTGCCATTTTGGCTCTCGTTACTGACACCTCAGAAAAAGAGAAGAAGATAGAAGATTTTCCAGTTGTACGCGATTATCCAGAGGTATTTCCTGAGGAATTACCTGGTCTTCCGCCCCATCGCCAAGTCGAGTTTCAGATTGAATTAGCTCCTGGAGCTGCACCTATAGCTCGTGCACCTTATCGTTTAGCCCCATCAGAGTTGAAGGAACTCTCTACGCAACTACAAGAGCTCCTGGATAAGGGTTTTATTCGTCCAAGCTCATCGCCCTGGGGAGCTCCAGTATTATTTGTGAAGAAGAAGGACGGCACTTTCAGAATGTGCATCGACTACCGGGAACTCAACAAGGTGACGGTGAAGAATCGTTATCCTCTACCACGCATTGACGACTTGTTCGACCAGCTGCAGGGGTCGAGCTACTATTCAAAGATCGATTTAAGATCGGGTTACCACCAACTGAGAGTCCGGGAAGAGGACGTCTCCAAAAACAGCTTTCAGAACTCGATACGGGCACTATGAGTTTTTGGTCATGCCTTTTGGGATGACAAACGCACCTGCGGTTTTCATGGACTTGATGAACCGAGTGTGCAAGCCTTACCTGGACAAATTCGTTATAGTCTTCATCGACGACATCCTGATCTATTCCAAGAGTCAGGAGGAACACGAGCAGCATCTACGACTTATTCTGGAACTCCTTCTAACAGAACAACTTTATGCAAAGTTCTCGAAATGCGACTTCTGGCTTCGAGAAGTCCATTTCCTAGGCCACGTGGTAAACAAGGATGGGATTCACGTTGATCCATCCAAGATAGACTCGATTAAGAACTGGCCTGCACCTCGTACACCAAAAGAGATTCGCCAATTCTTGGGATTGGCAGGTTACTACCGGAGGTTCATTAAGGATTTTTCTAAGATTGCCCAGCCTCTCACCTCACTAACGCAGAAGGGCGTTGTTTATCGCTGGGGAAACGCACAGGAGTTGGCATTTCAGCACCTAAAGGATAGACTTTGTAGCGCACCTATCCTTTCCTTGCCGGAAGGCACAGACGACTTTGTGGTTTACTGCGACGCATCAATTCAGGGTCTTGGTTGCGTGTTGATGCAACGAGACAAAGTTATAGCCTACGCCTCACGCCAACTTAAGGTTCATGAAAGGAACTACACTACGCACGATTTAGAGCTGGGAGCTGTTGTTTTTGCACTAAAGTTATGGCGGCATTACCTGTATGGTACCAAGTGCGCAATCTACACCGACCACAGGAGCCTCGAGCATATCTTCAAGCAGAAGGAACTGAACATGCGACAACGACGATGGGTCGAACTACTGAATGACTACGAGTGCTCAATCAGGTATCACCCGGGCAAGGCCAATGTTGTGGCTGACGCCCTCAGCCGGAAGGACACTGCGCCTAAGCGCGTGCGAGCTTTGCAATTCACGATCCACTCTAGTCTCCCTTCCCAAATACGAGCTACTCAGATAGAAGCACTGAAACCAGAGAACGTCAGGGCTGAAGCCCTACGCGGATCAAGGCAACGATTGGAACAGAAGGAAGACGGTGCTTACTACGTAACGGGACGCGTTTGGGTCCCACTCTACGGCAACCTACGAGAGCTTGTGATGGATGAAGCACACAAGTCTCGCTACTCAGTACACCCTGGATCAGATAAGATGTATCATGATATCAAAACTACGTACTGGTGGCCTAGCATGAAGGCCCACATAG
This sequence comes from Helianthus tuberosus, assembly GCA_030545235.1. Taxonomy (NCBI): domain Eukaryota; kingdom Viridiplantae; phylum Streptophyta; class Magnoliopsida; order Asterales; family Asteraceae; genus Helianthus; species Helianthus tuberosus. Next base: position 18,471,922 of record CM060420.1, on the reverse strand, counting down.
CAACCTACGTCAGTAAGTGTTTGACTTGTGCGAGAGTCAAGTCTGAATACCAGAAACCCTCAGGCCTACTCCAACAACCAGAGATACCTCAATGGAAATGGGAGCAAATTTCCATGGATTTTGTTACTGGCCTACCTAGATCCCAGCGCGGAAACGATACTATTTGGGTGATCGTGGATCGACTCACAAAGTCCGCACACTTCTTGGCTATCAAGGAGACGGATAAGTTCTCCACTCTTGCAGAAATATACCTTAAGGAAGTCGTTTCGAGGCACGGGGTGCCCACCTCCATTATCTCGGATCGAGATGCACGTTTTACTTCAGAGCTGTGACAAGCAATGCACAAATCCTTCGGCTCACGATTAGACATGAGCACAGCGTATCACCCTCAGACGGACGGGCAGTCCGAGCGCACTATTCAAACCTTAGAAGACATGCTTCGTGCATGTGTAATCGACTTTGGCAACCGCTGGGAAAAGCATCTGCCACTCGTGGAATTCTCGTACAATAACAGCTACCACACCAGCATTAAAGCTGCTCCGTTTGAGGCATTGTACGGACGTAAATGCCGGTCACCTCTTTGTTGGGTAGAGGTGGGAGATAGTCAGATCACTGGTCCAGAACATGTGGTAGACACAACCGAACAGATTGCTCAAATACGAAAACGCATGGCGGCAGCTCGCGACCGTCAGAAAGTTTACGCCGACATGGGCAGGAAACCGCTTGAGCTCCAGGTTGGGGAGCGGGTACTACTCAAAGTTTCACCCTGGAAGGGTGTGGTTCGTTTTGGAAAACGCGGCAAACTTAACCCACGATACGTTGGACCTTTCGAAGTCATTGAGAAAATAGGCAGGGTGGCCTACAGACTGAACTTACCAGCAGAACTCGGTGCAGTTCACAACGTTTTTCACGTGTCGAATCTGAAGAAGTGTCTGTCAGATGAGACCCACGCAGTTCCTCTGAAGGAACTCACTATCGACGAGCAGTTACGATTCGTCGAGGAACCAGTTGAAATCACGGACCGGGATGTTAAGGTCCTCAAGAGCACTAGAATACCTCTCGTTCGAGTTCGTTGGAACTTACGTCTCGGCCCAGAGTTCACCTGGGAGCGCGAAGATCAGATGAAACAAAAGTATCCCCAACTTTTCGCAAACAGTACACCCACTACTGAGGCCGAAGCTACGGAATTTCAGGACGAAATTCCAGATCAACGGGGGGGTGGATGTGACACCCCAGGAAAACCGGGAACACCATACAACTTAACTAGCTTCCTCAGTGAGTGCCTACCAAATTTCGGGACGAAATTTCTTTCAACTTGGGGATGATGTGACAACTCGAAATTTAGAACCTTTCGTTGTATGCTTAAACGTGTGACTAGTTAACTTATGTGATTAATGACAAATGAACCTTTATGTGATTATGTGTTATGTGTGTATGCTTGTATGTATAGTATGCGTATAGGTTTATGTGAGCCGAGAACCAAGAACCCGACTCGAGACCATGTGGTCTCGAGTAAACAGTAACAGTGGGCCGGATGGGCCACGCACCCCATTTAACCCAACCGAAACCCATTAGGGTGCACCATGTGGACAAGTATATAAACCTTAGTGATGGCCATGTTTGCCATTTCTTTGGACAACACACTCACTCTCACACACACACCCTCTCCTACAAACCTTAAACCCTAGAGAATCAAGCATCACCCCTCCTCCTTCATTCTCGGATCAAACCGGTGACCACTAGGACTCGCGGATCGGCTCACACACACACACACATTCGGAAGCTTCATACTCACCTTTGAAACCCATCAATCGGTTAGTGCCTTTATAATGTTTGTTAAATGATAGTATGAATGGTATGATTTAACTAGTTGTATGCTTGATGATGTTGTTGTGAATCGGATGTGTGTGATGTTGATAATCGGTTAACATGTTTTGATTTCGGAGATGTTACATGATGAACTTATGATGTCTTGTGTCTAAATGTGATTTAAACCATGGTTGTTAATGTTCATGAAATCGGCTTGCACATGTATGTTAGATAATGTTCATATAAATCGGATTGTATACTCTTGTGTTAAGAACCGAAAGCTTACTATTAGGGTGATTTATTGTGTTGATATCATAGATGTTGATAAGTTGTTGTTCGTGATTTCATTTGATTAAGGCTCATATGAATGTTGGTATGATGAACTACATGAATATTTGAAGAGCATGATGAATGTGATATGAATGTGTTATGATATTTGAAAATTGCCATGTTTGATCTATTTTGGTTAATTGTTAGACAATTAGACATGTTAGTGCATTGTTATTGGATAGTACAGAAAATCACAACAGTGAAATCCCATTGGTCTAGTACAATGTGGAATTCAGCACATGTCCCCAGCCGAGAACTTCAGTCTCGACTCGAGACCACCACGGAACAAGTCGAGATCCCCGGTTGCGACATAGATTGCGACTCGAGACCACACTTGATCAACACCCAAACATTTTGACTCGAGACCATGTTTGCGAGTCCAGTTGCGACTCGAGACCACTACAGGCATGACCCGAGACTACCTCAGTTGCGACTCGAAACCTTGTGGACTACAACTCGAGACCGCACAGTCTCGAGTAGAGACCGCACAGTCTCAACTCGAGACCACACACATGTGCTCGCTGTTTGGACTTGTACCCCGTTTCGGGCTTAAGTGATTGGGCCGGACTTCTGGGCCTAATGCATGGACCTTATACGTTTCTGTTATGTTAATAGACTGCCATGAATGATACTTGAGTACAATGTGCTAGCATACGTGTAGAACATACGTGCAATACGTGGTTTGAACCTGACTTGTATGATACGACTATGATAGGACGCGAGTGACCACAATATTGCTTGTTTGACTTTTCTGTGTATCTGCCGAGCAAACCAAGGTGAGTTCACACCCTCTACAAAGCATGGGATTCCCAGGGGTTGGGAATTGGGGTTAAGGAACATGGGTTCCTCGTCCTCCTTGGGTAGGACAGCAATGGTTCAGGAATGTAATTCCTCGTCCTCACGGACAGATAACTCGTACTAGACCAAAACTCTATCATGAAGTCCCTCATTTTTATATCGACTTAATCGCCGGGCCAATGGCGAGCGGGTCATTAGTTAGATAGCGCTATTTAGGTCTGACAAACCTCACATCGTGCCGCAGAGGACGGGCGTGAACTAATGGATCTGGGGCACGTCAATGATGATAGACATTGACAGTTTCAGGGCACTTAAACATGACTACAGTCAGCAGTCGATATGGTAACGAGTCTAGTGTATACATGGGGTAGCCCCCACGGCCGAAATGCCAGATAACTAACACGGGGTAGCCCCCACGGCTGGATTGCCAGAGTAACCGGGAATAAACAAGTCACGTTTTAACTATGGGGTAACCCCCACGGCAGGATGCCAGATAAAGGAAACAGTTTTCAGAACAACTTAAAACAAACACCCAACCGTGAACTCACTCAACTTGTTGTTGACTCGTTACTACATGCTTTGCAGGTCAATAGGTACTTAGCTGGAGCTTGCATGGAAGAGAGTCGTTGTGGGACATGGACGGCTGTGTGCCATGTTAAACTTTGAAACAATTAAACTTATGTCTTGATTTTAACGTTATGCTTCCGCTTGCAACTTAAACTATGTTTTGTTTGAACACCAATTGTATTGGTTGGATTTTATAACTACTTATATGCGTGTTCAATATGATTGGTGGCTGGATCCTGGTCAGTCACGCCTCCAAGCGGTGGTATTCCGCAGGTGGATTTGGGGGTGTGACAGATTGGTATCAGAGCCATTGGTTATAGTGAACTTGGTTATAATAAGGGAAAAGTTTTATTAAAATCAGACTATAACCTGTACAGTGCTCAACGGTCCACAACGACGCCTCACTCCACATGCAAGGCTCGACATTCTAGGTGATATGGTCTGTGTATATTGCTACTTGTTAGTTATATAGTACATTGCTCATAGTATATTTGGTTAGTATAACTACTGTTGCTCGAACACGTGCGTGTCTGCTCTATCCTATCATTGTGCTTTCACGAACCTCTCTCACTCACGTTCTTCTTGATATGAAGATCATGTCTGGACGCGTTAACCTGACACAAGCCCAGTTGACGGCTCTGATCAACGAACGAGTTGCCGCAGCACTTGCAGCTGCACACGCAGGAGGTATATCCTGCAGTCCGAACTCATTCTAGGATCTTTAGAATCCTACTCTCGTGAACCAACCTTTGTGTTAAACTCTGTCTTTTCTTTCACCCACAATAGGTCAGCATGTTCAGCCACCCGTGTGCACTTTTAAGACTTTCATGGACTGCCGACCAACTACTTTTAGCGGCACTGAAGGAGCAGTAGGTCTCCTACACTGGTTTGAGAAGCTAGAATCTGTGTTCGAAATGTGCGAATACCCTGAGGCGCGCATGGTGAAGTATGCTACTGGTACTCTCGAGGGTTTAGCTCTCACATGGTGGAACGCTCAAGTCCAAATGCTGGGGTTGGTTGCTGCCAATGCCACCCCATGGGAAAATTTTAAAGAGATGATCAAGGAGGAATACTGCAGTCGTGATGAGATTCACAAGCTGGAAGTGGAGTTCTTCAACCTCAAGATGACGGGGTCCGAAATTGAAGCTTATGTGAAAAGGTCGAACGAACTGGCAATTCTGTGTCCTACTATGGTGGATCCTCCCATCAAACGCATCGAACTATTTCTTCAGGGCTTAGTGCTAGAAATCCAAAGTCATGTGACTTCAGCGAACCTCGCCACCTACCAGCAAACTGTTCAGTTGGCTCACCGTCTCACGGACCAGGCGGTGGAGCAGAACAAGTTACCAAAACGCATAGGTGCTGCAACTACTTCTGGTACCTCTAGTGACAACAAGCGGAAATGGGATGGAACTTCAAGTAAGGGTTCGACTTCTCTTCAGTCCCAGTCTCAGCAAAGAAAGACTGATGACTACAAGAGCCCTAATCAGCAATCGTCTGGTGGTCAAAGTCATGGTGGGTACAAAGGAAATCACCCCAAATGCAATCGTTGCAGCCTGCACCACAGCGGGCCATGCACCAGGGGCAACTGTCATCGGTGCAACAAACCAGGTCACGCTGCAAAGGATTGCAGGAGCTTATACCCCGCCAATCAGAATCGTCAGCAAGCTCAACAGAACCAGCGCCAGCAGCAGCAGCAGGGCGATAACAAAGGGTGCTTTCAGTGTGGAGCTGAAGGCCACTTCAAGAGAGACTGTCCTCAACTGAACAGGAACCAGAACAACAACAACAACAATAACAACAATCAGGGGAATGGTAACAATGGGAACAACAACAACAATGGCGCCAGGGGGCGGGTGTTTGTGATTGGCCAAGGTGAAGCAAGGAATGACCCCAATGTTGTGGCGGGTAAGTTCCTTCTCGATGACTTTTATGTTTCAGTTTTATTTGATTCGGGTGCCGATACTAGCTACATGTCACTAGAAGTTAGTCGAATGCTTAAGCGTATTCCAACACTTTTGAACAACAAGCACACCGTAGAGCTAGCAAATGGTAAGAGTTTAGAAGCCACACACATAGTCAAGGGATGTAAACTTATTCTCGCTGACCAGGCCTTCTCTATCGACCTCATTCCTATTGTCTTGGGTAGTTTCGACGTTGTCATTGGGATAGATTGGTTATCCCAACACCGAGCAGAGATTCTTTGCAACGAGAAGGTTGTCCGTATTCCAGGTTCCGGTGGTGAACCTCTCATGATTCATGGCGACAAGAGGAGTGCTGTTGAGAACGTCATTTCTCTCCTTAAGGCCCAAAAGTGCTTGCGAAAGGGCCACACTGCCATTTTGGCTCTCGTTACTGACACCTCAGAAAAAGAGAAGAAGATAGAAGATTTTCCAGTTGTACGCGATTATCCAGAGGTATTTCCTGAGGAATTACCTGGTCTTCCGCCCCATCGCCAAGTCGAGTTTCAGATTGAATTAGCTCCTGGAGCTGCACCTATAGCTCGTGCACCTTATCGTTTAGCCCCATCAGAGTTGAAGGAACTCTCTACGCAACTACAAGAGCTCCTGGATAAGGGTTTTATTCGTCCAAGCTCATCGTCCTGGGGAGCTCCAGTATTATTTGTGAAGAAGAAGGACGGCACTTTCAGAATGTGCATCGACTACCGGGAACTCAACAAGGTGACGGTGAAGAATCGTTATCCTCTACCACGCATTGACGACTTGTTCGACCAGCTGCAGGGGTCGAGCTACTATTCAAAGATCGATTTAAGATCGGGTTACCACCAACTGAGAGTCCGGGAAGAGGACGTCTCCAAAAACAGCTTTCAGAACTCGATACGGGCACTATGAGTTTTTGGTCATGCCTTTTGGGATGACAAACGCACCTGCGGTTTTCATGGACTTGATGAACCGAGTGTGCAAGCCTTACCTGGACAAATTCGTTATAGTCTTCATCGACGACATCCTGATCTATTCCAAGAGTCAGGAGGAACACGAGCAGCATCTACGACTTATTCTGGAACTCCTTCTAACAGAACAACTTTATGCAAAGTTCTCGAAATGCGACTTCTGGCTTCGAGAAGTCCATTTCCTAGGCCACGTGGTAAACAAGGATGGGATTCACGTTGATCCATCCAAGATAGACTCGATTAAGAACTGGCCTGCACCTCGTACACCAAAAGAGATTCGCCAATTCTTGGGATTGGCAGGTTACTACCGGAGGTTCATTAAGGATTTTTCTAAGATTGCCCAGCCTCTCACCTCACTAACGCAGAAGGGCGTTGTTTATCGCTGGGGAAACGCACAGGAGTTGGCATTTCAGCACCTAAAGGATAGACTTTGTAGCGCACCTATCCTTTCCTTGCCGGAAGGCACAGACGACTTTGTGGTTTACTGCGACGCATCAATTCAGGGTCTTGGTTGCGTGTTGATGCAACGAGACAAAGTTATAGCCTACGCCTCACGCCAACTTAAGGTTCATGAAAGGAACTACACTACACACGATTTAGAGCTGGGAGCTGTTGTTTTTGCACTAAAGTTATGGCGGCATTACCTGTATGGTACCAAGTGCGCAATCTACACCGACCACAGGAGCCTCGAGCATATCTTCAAGCAGAAGGAACTGAACATGCGACAACGACGATGGGTCGAACTACTGAATGACTACGAGTGCTCAATCAGGTATCACCCGGGCAAGGCCAATGTTGTGGCTGACGCCCTCAGCCGGAAGGACACTGCGCCTAAGCGCGTGCGAGCTTTGCAATTCACGATCCACTCTAGTCTCCCTTCCCAAATACGAGCTACTCAGATAGAAGCACTGAAACCAGAGAACGTCAGGGCTGAAGCCCTACGCGGATCAAGGCAACGATTGGAACAGAAGGAAGACGGTGCTTACTACGTAACGGGACGCGTTTGGGTCCCACTCTACGGCAACCTACGAGAGCTTGTGATGGATGAAGCACACAAGTCTCGCTACTCAGTACACCCTGGATCAGATAAGATGTATCATGATATCAAAACTACGTACTGGTGGCCTAGCATGAAGGCCCACATAGCAACCTACGTCAGTAAGTGTTTGACTTGTGCGAGAGTCAAGTCTGAATACCAGAAACCCTCAGGCCTACTCCAACAACCAGAGATACCTCAATGGAAATGGGAGCAAATTTCCATGGATTTTGTTACTGGCCTACCTAGATCCCAGCGCGGAAACGATACTATTTGGGTGATCGTGGATCGACTCACAAAGTCCGCACACTTCTTGGCTATCAAGGAGACGGATAAGTTCTCCACTCTTGCAGAAATATACCTTAAGGAAGTCGTTTCGAGGCACGGGGTGCCCACCTCCATTATCTCGGATCGAGATGCACGTTTTACTTCAGAGCTGTGACAAGCAATGCACAAATCCTTCGGCTCACGATTAGACATGAGCACAGCGTATCACCCTCAGACGGACGGGCAGTCCGAGCGCACTATTCAAACCTTAGAAGACATGCTTCGTGCATGTGTAATCGACTTTGGCAACCGCTGGGAAAAGCATCTGCCACTCGTGGAATTCTCGTACAATAACAGCTACCACACCAGCATTAAAGCTGCTCCGTTTGAGGCATTGTACGGACGTAAATGCCGGTCACCTCTTTGTTGGGTAGAGGTGGGAGATAGTCAGATCACTGGTCCAGAACATGTGGTAGACACAACCGAACAGATTGCTCAAATACGAAAACGCATGGCGGCAGCTCGCGACCGTCAGAAAGTTTACGCCGACATGGGCAGGAAACCGCTTGAGCTCCAGGTTGGGGAGCGGGTACTACTCAAAGTTTCACCCTGGAAGGGTGTGGTTCGTTTTGGAAAACGCGGCAAACTTAACCCACGATACGTTGGACCTTTCGAAGTCATTGAGAAAATAGGCAGGGTGGCCTACAGACTGAACTTACCAGCAGAACTCGGTGCAGTTCACAACGTTTTTCACGTGTCGAATCTGAAGAAGTGTCTGTCAGATGAGACCCACGCAGTTCCTCTGAAGGAACTCACTATCGACGAGCAGTTACGATTCGTCGAGGAACCAGTTGAAATCACGGACCGGGATGTTAAGGTCCTCAAGAGCACTAGAATACCTCTCGTTCGAGTTCGTTGGAACTTACGTCTCGGCCCAGAGTTCACCTGGGAGCGCGAAGATCAGATGAAACAAAAGTATCCCCAACTTTTCGCAAACAGTACACCCACTACTGAGGCCGAAGCTACGGAATTTCAGGACGAAATTCCAGATCAACGGGGGGGTGGATGTGACACCCCAGGAAAACCGAGAACACCATACAACTTAACTAGCTTCCTCAGTGAGTGCCTACCAAATTTCGGGACGAAATTTCTTTCAACTTGGGGATGATGTGACAACTCGAAATTTAGAACCTTTCGTTGTATGCTTAAACGTGTGACTAGTTAACTTATGTGATTAATGACAAATGAACCTTTATGTGATTATGTGTTATGTGTGTATGCTTGTATGTATAGTATGCGTATAGGTTTATGTGAGCCGAGAACCAAGAACCCGACTCGAGACCATGTGGTCTCGAGTAAACAGTAACAGTGGGCCGGATGGGCCACGCACCCCATTTAACCCAACCGAAACCCATTAGGGTGCACCATGTGGACAAGTATATAAACCTTAGTGATGGCCATGTTTGCCATTTCTTTGGACAACACACTCACTCTCACACACACACCCTCTCCTACAAACCTTAAACCCTAGAGAATCAAGCATCACCCCTCCTCCTTCATTCTCGGATCAAACCGGTGACCACTAGGACTCGCGGATCGGCTCACACACACACACACATTCGGAAGCTTCATACTCACCTTTGAAACCCATCAATCGGTTAGTGCCTTTATAATGTTTGTTAAATGATAGTATGAATGGTATGATTTAACTAGTTGTATGCTTGATGATGTTGTTGTGAATCGGATGTGTGTGATGTTGATAATCGGTTAACATGTTTTGATTTCGGAGATGTTACATGATGAACTTATGATGTCTTGTGTCTAAATGTGATTTAAACCATGGTTGTTAATGTTCATGAAATCGGCTTGCACATGTATGTTAGATAATGTTCATATAAATCGGATTGTATACTCTTGTGTTAAGAACCGAAAGCTTACTATTAGGGTGATTTATTGTGTTGATATCATAGATGTTGATAAGTTGTTGTTCGTGATTTCATTTGATTAAGGCTCATATGAATGTTGGTATGATGAACTACATGAATATTTGAAGAGCATGATGAATGTGATATGAATGTGTTATGATATTTGAAAATTGCCATGTTTGATCTATTTTGGTTAATTGTTAGACAATTAGACATGTTAGTGCATTGTTATTGGATAGTACAGAAAATCACAACAGTGAAATCCCATTGGTCTAGTACAATGTGGAATTCAGCACATGTCCCCAGCCGAGAACTTCAGTCTCGACTCGAGACCACCACGGAACAAGTCGAGATCCCCGGTTGCGACATAGATTGCGACTCGAGACCACACTTGATCAACACCCAAACATTTTGACTCGAGACCATGTTTGCGAGTCCAGTTGCGACTCGAGACCACTACAGGCATGACCCGAGACTACCTCAGTTGCGACTCGAAACCTTGTGGACTACAACTCGAGACCGCACAGTCTCGAGTAGAGACCGCACAGTCTCAACTCGAGACCACACACATGTGCTCGCTGTTTGGACTTGTACCCCGTTTCGGGCTTAAGTGATTGGGCCGGACTTCTGGGCCTAATGCATGGACCTTATACGTTTCTGTTATGTTAATAGACTGCCATGAATGATACTTGAGTACAATGTGCTAGCATACGTGTAGAACATACGTGCAATACGTGGTTTGAACCTGACTTGTATGATACGACTATGATAGGACGCGAGTGACCACAATATTGCTTGTTTGACTTTTCTGTGTATCTGCCGAGCAAACCAAGGTGAGTTCACACCCTCTACAAAGCATGGGATTCCCAGGGGTTGGGAATTGGGGTTAAGGAACATGGGTTCCTCGTCCTCCTTGGGTAGGACAGCAATGGTTCAGGAATGTAATTCCTCGTCCTCACGGACAGATAACTCGTACTAGACCAAAACTCTATCATGAAGTCCCTCATTTTTATATCGACTTAATCGCCGGGCCAATGGCGAGCGGGTCATTAGTTAGATAGCGCTATTTAGGTCTGACAAACCTCACATCGTGCCGCAGAGGACGGGCGTGAACTAATGGATCTGGGGCACGTCAATGATGATAGACATTGACAGTTTCAGGGCACTTAAACATGACTATAGTCAGCAGTCGATATGGTAACGAGTCTAGTGTATACATGGGGTAGCCCCCACGGCCGAAATGCCAGATAACTAACACGGGGTAGCCCCCACGGCTGGATTGCCAGAGTAACCGGGAATAAACAAGTCACGTTTTAACTATGGGGTAACCCCCACGGCAGGATGCCAGATAAAGGAAACAGTTTTCAGAACAACTTAAAACAAACACCCAACCGTGAACTCACTCAACTTGTTGTTGACTCGTTACTACATGCTTTGCAGGTCAATAGGTACTTAGCTGGAGCTTGCATGGAAGAGAGTCGTTGTGGGACATGGACGGCTGTGTGCCATGTTAAACTTTGAAACAATTAAACTTATGTCTTGATTTTAACGTTATGCTTCCGCTTGCAACTTAAACTATGTTTTGTTTGAACACCAATTGTATTGGTTGGATTTTATAACTACTTATATGCGTGTTCAATATGATTGGTGGCTGGATCCTGGTCAGTCACGCCTCCAAGCGGTGGTATTCCGCAGGTGGATTTGGGGGTGTGACAGATTGGTATCAGAGCCATTGGTTATAGTGAACTTGGTTATAATAAGGGAAAAGTTTTATTAAAATCAGACTATAACCTGTACAGTGCTCAACGGTCCACAACGACGCCTCACTCCACATGCAAGGCTCGACATTCTAGGTGATATGGTCTGTGTATATTGCTACTTGTTAGTTATATAGTACATTGCTCATAGTATATTTGGTTAGTATAACTACTGTTGCTCGAACACGTGCGTGTCTGCTCTATCCTATCATTGTGCTTTCACGAACCTCTCTCACTCACGTTCTTCTTGATATGAAGATCATGTCTGGACGCGTTAACCTGACACAAGCCCAGTTGACGGCTCTGATCAACGAACGAGTTGCCGCAGCACTTGCAGCTGCACACGCAGGAGGTATATCCTGCAGTCCGAACTCATTCTAGGATCTTTAGAATCCTACTCTCGTGAACCAACCTTTGTGTTAAACTCTGTCTTTTCTTTCACCCACAATAGGTCAGCATGTTCAGCCACCCGTGTGCACTTTTAAGACTTTCATGGACTGCCGACCAACTACTTTTAGCGGCACTGAAGGAGCAGTAGGTCTCCTACACTGGTTTGAGAAGCTAGAATCTGTGTTCGAAATGTGCGAATACCCTGAGGCGCGCATGGTGAAGTATGCTACTGGTACTCTCGAGGGTTTAGCTCTCACATGGTGGAACGCTCAAGTCCAAATGCTGGGGTTGGTTGCTGCCAATGCCACCCCATGGGAAAATTTTAAAGAGATGATCAAGGAGGAATACTGCAGTCGTGATGAGATTCACAAGCTGGAAGTGGAGTTCTTCAACCTCAAGATGACGGGGTCCGAAATTGAAGCTTATGTGAAAAGGTCGAACGAACTGGCAATTCTGTGTCCTACTATGGTGGATCCTCCCATCAAACGCATCGAACTATTTCTTCAGGGCTTAGTGCTAGAAATCCAAAGTCATGTGACTTCAGCGAACCTCGCCACCTACCAGCAAACTGTTCAGTTGGCTCACCGTCTCACGGACCAGGCGGTGGAGCAGAACAAGTTACCAAAACGCATAGGTGCTGCAACTACTTCTGGTACCTCTAGTGACAACAAGCGGAAATGGGATGGAACTTCAAGTAAGGGTTCGACTTCTCTTCAGTCCCAGTCTCAGCAAAGAAAGACTGATGACTACAAGAGCCCTAATCAGCAATCGTCTGGTGGTCAAAGTCATGGTGGGTACAAAGGAAATCACCCCAAATGCAATCGTTGCAGCCTGCACCACAGCGGGCCATGCACCAGGGGCAACTGTCATCGGTGCAACAAACCAGGTCACGCTGCAAAGGATTGCAGGAGCTTATACCCCGCCAATCAGAATCGTCAGCAAGCTCAACAGAACCAGCGCCAGCAGCAGCAGCAGGGCGATAACAAAGGGTGCTTTCAGTGTGGAGCTGAAGGCCACTTCAAGAGAGACTGTCCTCAACTGAACAGGAACCAGAACAACAACAACAACAATAACAACAATCAGGGGAATGGTAACAATGGGAACAACAACAACAATGGCGCCAGGGGGCGGGTGTTTGTGATTGGCCAAGGTGAAGCAAGGAATGACCCCAATGTTGTGGCGGGTAAGTTCCTTCTCGATGACTTTTATGTTTCAGTTTTATTTGATTCGGGTGCCGATACTAGCTACATGTCACTAGAAGTTAGTCGAATGCTTAAGCGTATTCCAACACTTTTGAACAACAAGCACACCGTAGAGCTAGCAAATGGTAAGAGTTTAGAAGCCACACACATAGTCAAGGGATGTAAACTTATTCTCGCTGACCAGGCCTTCTCTATCGACCTCATTCCTATTGTCTTGGGTAGTTTCGACGTTGTCATTGGGATAGATTGGTTATCCCAACACCGAGCAGAGATTCTTTGCAACGAGAAGGTTGTCCGTATTCCAGGTTCCGGTGGTGAACCTCTCATGATTCATGGCGACAAGAGGAGTGCTGTTGAGAACGTCATTTCTCTCCTTAAGGCCCAAAAGTGCTTGCGAAAGGGCCACACTGCCATTTTGGCTCTCGTTACTGACACCTCAGAAAAAGAGAAGAAGATAGAAGATTTTCCAGTTGTACGCGATTATCCAGAGGTATTTCCTGAGGAATTACCTGGTCTTCCGCCCCATCGCCAAGTCGAGTTTCAGATTGAATTAGCTCCTGGAGCTGCACCTATAGCTCGTGCACCTTATCGTTTAGCCCCATCAGAGTTGAAGGAACTCTCTACGCAACTACAAGAGCTCCTGGATAAGGGTTTTATTCGTCCAAGCTCATCGCCCTGGGGAGCTCCAGTATTATTTGTGAAGAAGAAGGACGGCACTTTCAGAATGTGCATCGACTACCGGGAACTCAACAAGGTGACGGTGAAGAATCGTTATCCTCTACCACGCATTGACGACTTGTTCGACCAGCTGCAGGGGTCGAGCTACTATTCAAAGATCGATTTAAGATCGGGTTACCACCAACTGAGAGTCCGGGAAGAGGACGTCTCCAAAAACAGCTTTCAGAACTCGATACGGGCACTATGAGTTTTTGGTCATGCCTTTTGGGATGACAAACGCACCTGCGGTTTTCATGGACTTGATGAACCGAGTGTGCAAGCCTTACCTGGACAAATTCGTTATAGTCTTCATCGACGACATCCTGATCTATTCCAAGAGTCAGGAGGAACACGAGCAGCATCTACGACTTATTCTGGAACTCCTTCTAACAGAACAACTTTATGCAAAGTTCTCGAAATGCGACTTCTGGCTTCGAGAAGTCCATTTCCTAGGCCACGTGGTAAACAAGGATGGGATTCACGTTGATCCATCCAAGATAGACTCGATTAAGAACTGGCCTGCACCTCGTACACCAAAAGAGATTCGCCAATTCTTGGGATTGGCAGGTTACTACCGGAGGTTCATTAAGGATTTTTCTAAGATTGCCCAGCCTCTCACCTCACTAACGCAGAAGGGCGTTGTTTATCGCTGGGGAAACGCACAGGAGTTGGCATTTCAGCACCTAAAGGATAGACTTTGTAGCGCACCTATCCTTTCCTTGCCGGAAGGCACAGACGACTTTGTGGTTTACTGCGACGCATCAATTCAGGGTCTTGGTTGCGTGTTGATGCAACGAGACAAAGTTATAGCCTACGCCTCACGCCAACTTAAGGTTCATGAAAGGAACTACACTACGCACGATTTAGAGCTGGGAGCTGTTGTTTTTGCACTAAAGTTATGGCGGCATTACCTGTATGGTACCAAGTGCGCAATCTACACCGACCACAGGAGCCTCGAGCATATCTTCAAGCAGAAGGAACTGAACATGCGACAACGACGATGGGTCGAACTACTGAATGACTACGAGTGCTCAATCAGGTATCACCCGGGCAAGGCCAATGTTGTGGCTGACGCCCTCAGCCGGAAGGACACTGCGCCTAAGCGCGTGCGAGCTTTGCAATTCACGATCCACTCTAGTCTCCCTTCCCAAATACGAGCTACTCAGATAGAAGCACTGAAACCAGAGAACGTCAGGGCTGAAGCCCTACGCGGATCAAGGCAACGATTGGAACAGAAGGAAGACGGTGCTTACTACGTAACGGGACGCGTTTGGGTCCCACTCTACGGCAACCTACGAGAGCTTGTGATGGATGAAGCACACAAGTCTCGCTACTCAGTACACCCTGGATCAGATAAGATGTATCATGATATCAAAACTACGTACTGGTGGCCTAGCATGAAGGCCCACATAGCAACCTACGTCAGTAAGTGTTTGACTTGTGCGAGAGTCAAGTCTGAATACCAGAAACCCTCAGGCCTACTCCAACAACCAGAGATACCTCAATGGAAATGGGAGCAAATTTCCATGGATTTTGTTACTGGCCTACCTAGATCCCAGCGCGGAAACGATACTATTTGGGTGATCGTGGATCGACTCACAAAGTCCGCACACTTCTTGGCTATCAAGGAGACGGATAAGTTCTCCACTCTTGCAGAAATATACCTTAAGGAAGTCGTTTCGAGGCACGGGGTGCCCACCTCCATTATCTCGGATCGAGATGCACGTTTTACTTCAGAGCTGTGGCAAGCAATGCACAAATCCTTCGGCTCACGATTAGACATGAGCACAGCGTATCACCCTCAGACGGACGGGCAGTCCGAGCGCACTATTCAAACCTTAGAAGACATGCTTCGTGCATGTGTAATCGACTTTGGCAACCGCTGGGAAAAGCATCTGCCACTCGTGGAATTCTCGTACAATAACAGCTACCACACCAGCATTAAAGCTGCTCCGTTTGAGGCATTGTACGGACGTAAATGCCGGTCACCTCTTTGTTGGGTAGAGGTGGGAGATAGTCAGATCACTGGTCCAGAACATGTGGTAGACACAACCGAACAGATTGCTCAAATACGAAAACGCATGGCGGCAGCTCGCGACCGTCAGAAAGTTTACGCCGACATGGGCAGGAAACCACTTGAGCTCCAGGTTGGGGAGCGGGTACTACTCAAAGTTTCACCCTGGAAGGGTGTGGTTCGTTTTGGAAAACGCGGCAAACTTAACCCACGATACGTTGGACCTTTCGAAGTCATTGAGAAAATAGGCAGGGTGGCCTACAGACTGAACTTACCAGCAGAACTCGGTGCAGTTCACAACGTTTTTCACGTGTCGAATCTGAAGAAGTGTCTGTCAGATGAGACCCACGCAGTTCCTCTGAAGGAACTCACTATCGACGAGCAGTTACGATTCGTCGAGGAACCAGTTGAAATCACGGACCGGGATGTTAAGGTCCTCAAGAGCACTAGAATACCTCTCGTTCGAGTTCGTTGGAACTTACGTCTCGGCCCAGAGTTCACCTGGGAGCGCGAAGATCAGATGAAACAAAAGTATCCCCAACTTTTCGCAAACAGTACACCCACTACTGAGGCCGAAGCTACGGAATTTCAGGACGAAATTCCAGATCAACGGGGGGGGGGGGGGTGGATGTGACACCCCAGGAAAACCGGGAACACCATACAACTTAACTAGCTTCCTCAGTGAGTGCCTACCAAATTTCGGGACGAAATTTCTTTCAACTTGGGGATGATGTGACAACTCGAAATTTAGAACCTTTCGTTGTATGCTTAAACGTGTGACTAGTTAACTTATGTGATTAATGACAAATGAACCTTTATGTGATTATGTGTTATGTGTGTATGCTTGTATGTATAGTATGCGTATAGGTTTATGTGAGCCGAGAACCAAGAACCCGACTCGAGACCATGTGGTCTCGAGTAAACAGTAACAGTGGGCCGGATGGGCCACGCACCCCATTTAACCCAACCGAAACCCATTAGGGTGCACCATGTGGACAAGTATATAAACCTTAGTGATGGCCATGTTTGCCATTTCTTTGGACAACACACTCACTCTCACACACACACCCTCTCCTACAAACCTTAAACCCTAGAGAATCAAGCATCACCCCTCCTCCTTCATTCTCGGATCAAACCGGTGACCACTAGGACTCGCGGATCGGCTCACACACACACACACATTCGGAAGCTTCATACTCACCTTTGAAACCCATCAATCGGTTAGTGCCTTTATAATGTTTGTTAAATGATAGTATGAATGGTATGATTTAACTAGTTGTATGCTTGATGATGTTGTTGTGAATCGGATGTGTGTGATGTTGATAATCGGCTAACATGTTTTGATTTCGGAGATGTTACATGATGAACTTATGATGTCTTGTGTCTAAATGTGATTTAAACCATGGTTGTTAATGTTCATGAAATCGGCTTGCACATGTATGTTAGATAATGTTCATATAAATCGGATTGTATACTCTTGTGTTAAGAACCGAAAGCTTACTATTAGGGTGATTTATTGTGTTGATATCATAGATGTTGATAAGTTGTTGTTCGTGATTTCATTTGATTAAGGCTCATATGAATGTTGGTATGATGAACTATATGAATATTTGAAGAACATGATGAATGTGATATGAATGTGTTATGATATTTGAAAATTGCCATGTTTGATCTATTTTGGTTAATTGTTAGACAATTAGACATGTTAGTGCATTGTTATTGGATAGTACAGAAAATCACAACAGTGAAATCCCATTGGTCTAGTACAATGTGGAATTCAGCACATGTCCCCAGCCGAGAACTTCAGTCTCGACTCGAGACCACCACGGAACAAGTCGAGATCCCCGGTTGCGACATAGATTGCGACTCGAGACCACACTTGATCAACACCCAAACATCTTGACTCGAGACCATGTTTGCGAGTCCAGTTGCGACTCGAGACCACTACAGGCATGACCCGAGACTACCTCAGTTGCGACTCGAAACCTTGTGGACTACAACTCGAGACCGCACAGTCTCGAGTAGAGACCGCACAGTCTCAACTCGAGACCACACACATGTGCTCGCTGTTTGGACTTGTACCCCGTTTCGGGCTTAAGTGATTGGGCCGGACTTCTGGGCCTAATGCATGGACCTTATACGTTTCTGTTATGTTAATAGACTGCCATGAATGATACTTGAGTACAATGTGCTAGCATACGTGTAGAACATACGTGCAATACGTGGTTTGAACCTGACTTGTATGATACGACTATGATAGGACGCGAGTGACCACAATATTGCTTGTTTGACTTTTCTGTGTATCTGCCGAGCAAACCAAGGTGAGTTCACACCCTCTACAAAGCATGGGATTCCCAGGGGTTGGGAATTGGGGTTAAGGAACATGGGTTCCTCGTCCTCCTTGGGTAGGACAGCAATGGTTCAGGAATGTAATTCCTCGTCCTCACGGACAGATAACTCGTACTAGACCAAAACTCTATCATGAAGTCCCTCATTTTTATATCGACTTAATCGCCGGGCCAATGGCGAGCGGGTCATTAGTTAGATAGCGCTATTTAGGTCTGACAAACCTCACACCGTGCCGCAGAGGACGGGCGTGAACTAATGGATCTGGGGCACGCCAATGATGATAGACATTGACAGTTTCAGGGCACTTAAACATGACTACAGTCAGCAGTCGATATGGTAACGAGTCTAGTCTATACATGGGGTAGCCCCCACGGCCGAAATGCCAGATAACTAACACGGGGTAGCCCCCACGGCTGGATTGCCAGAGTAACCGGGAATAAACAAGTTACGTTTTAACTATGGGGTAACCCCCACGGCAGGATGCCAGATAAAGGAAACAGTTTTCAGAACAACTTAAAACAAACACCCAACCGTGAACTCACTCAACTTGTTGTTGACTCGTTACTACATGCTTTGCAGGTCAATAGGTACTTAGCTGGAGCTTGCATGGAAGAGAGTCGTTGTGGGACATGGACGGCTGTGTGCCATGTTAAACTTTGAAACAATTAAACTTATGTCTTGATTTTAACGTTATGCTTCCGCTTGCAACTTAAACTATGTTTTGTTTGAACACCAATTGTATTGGTTGGATTTTATAACTACTTATATGCGTGTTCAATATGATTGGTGGCTGGATCCTGGTCAGTCACGCCTCCAAGCGGTGGTATTCCGCAGGTGGATTTGGGGGTGTGACACCTCGACTGGTGGACAACTGAGTGAAACAAACGTGGGAACGATGCAGCCTACGCGCTCTCCTGGGATGAGCTGAAGGAGCTCATGAAGGAAGAGTACTGCCCTCCCCACGAAGTTCAGAAGCTAGAAACGAATTTTGGGATATCAAGCATGTTGGAGGTGACAACAATGGCCTCACAGCAAGGTTCAAACAGCTTAGCATTATCTGCCCAAGCCAAGTTGACACTCTCGATAAGGCCATCAAGAAGTACTTACGAGCTTTGCCTGAGTGTGTGGGCGATTTTGTCGAAGCTGCGATACCTGCTACCATCGAAAAAGCCTATCGCTTGGCCGCAGAAATCAATGACAAGCGAATCTTGGATGGATTCTTCTCCAAAGAGTCCACCAGGAAGGCTAATCAAGCAATCGTCATCGAATCCTCCGACGAACCCTTAGACGAATCCTCCGATGACAACGCGCCACCGCAAGACGCTCAACCTAGCCGCAAGAGAAAGAGCTAGAGCCTAAATAATTCAACAACTGCAATGCCACAACCAGAGCCTCTCCGAGCAGTTCCGCTTTAAACAAGGCGTAACTACACGGGAACTCTTCCCCTGTATCAGAGGTGTACCTATCACCACCAGGCTGTAGCTGACTGTCGCTATTGCATCAATTTCAACTGTTATGGTCACTTCACTCGCCACTGCCGCACAGGACCACGACACCAAGGCATGCTAGCACTCCCAGCACCGCCGACGCAATTTGCAGAACCAGCCGTCGCCGCACCAGTAGCACCAACAGTTGCAGCACCAGTAGCAAAAGCTCCAACAGCAATCGCAACCCAAGCAGGAGACTTCAACATCAACACCGACCAGGCGCAGAACGACGTAGTTATCAGTAAAATTTCCGACACTGTTACTTGTGTTTCATGATTATTCTATCGAACGATGCCACCACGAGACGCGATGCCGACACTCGCTCGCTCTCTCTCTCCCTATCGTACTCGCATTTAGTCTAAGCTCATACACAGATTCTATTACTAGAACTATGTATAATATATCACGATATAGTATGATTTACCCCGACTATGCGCTCTTAGAATAAGGTACGATAAACGCGCAAGGAACAAACTAATCACGGGTGCACATGGGCTTATTTTGGTAATTGCACGGAGATCGTAGTAAGTTCTAATGGTGCCATAACGTTAAAAGAGTGGTTAAGCGTGGTGGATACGCCGCTGGTACTTCATATATATAAGTGTCTTAACCATGTCGACAAAGTGTGACATCTATTCACGGGACGTAAGTGGTGTGGTTTAAGGGTGGTGAACACGCCGCTGGTACTTCCTATATATAAGTGATTTGCAATGCTAACGAAGTTTCATGAAGAAAATGCCATGTGGATTTGAACGTTACTAGACCTCTTATAGTATTGTGATTATTTTCAACACGCTAAACTCCTTCGCAAGGCGTAACATCTCAATCGCATCATCGCTAGAGTTTCGTAAGTCCACAACGCAACGCAACGCAACACAATCGCACATTCACTGGAAATCTGTTACACTTCTCTCTCGCTTTCCCTCTCAACGCTTCAACGCTTTAACGCTCACCGCATCTACCACACTCATCGCTTCGATACTCTCATCGCTTTTGAAACTTATCTCATTTATCAATCTTAACGCTTCGATACTCGCGTCGCTTTTCCCTCTCGGCGCTTATCGCTTACCGCGTATCGCTTACTGCTTATCGCACTTAGCATCCCCGTTACTTCGATATTTTCGCATCATCAAACTATTCGCGCACGCTCTCGATCACTAACTAAGTTCACGATCCGCTTTATTCGCCAAGCTCGGTCCGACCCCTTACCGCTTGGACCGAGGATACGAAAATCTATCCATGTCATATCGGCACGCATGAAATCGCTTCACGAAATGGAGGTGATATGGTCAAAACATGGTGGATACGCTGCTGGCACTTCCTATATATAAGTGTTTTAGCCATATTAACAAACTTTCGTGGAAAGATGCCATGTGGGGGCTCGATATTAATTTAAACTTTTAACCTGGTAAGACTTAATTGTTACTGTTTTCAACTAGAAATTTTTTCTAAAATTTTTGATAAAAACCTTTGGACGAATGAAATTTCCTCACAACGTGGAGGTAACATTGACTCAACTTAACTCCACTTTCAAGGGAAGTTTTCATAAGTCCAGTTTTTCTTTAAACCTTTTACAATATCTAAACAAAACTCTTCTTAAGAAGTTGGTTTAACATCAAACTCAGCTTAATTCCATGTCATAAGAGAGGTTTCTTAAAGCAAGTTTTCCTTCCAAATCTTTTTAATGTCTAAACAAAACCCTTCTTACGACGTTGGTTTAACATCGACTCAGCTTAACACCACATTATAAGAAAATTTTCATAAACTCTTTTGCAATAACCTAACAAAACTCTTCGAAGCACAAAATGTTTTGGAACGTAAACTCGTGAGTTACAAACTTTTTAAGTCAAACAAGTTGCTTTTCCGAGACACTCTCACTGGTCAATCCTCGATCGATTGCTCGTTCATCCTCAGTTACCCTAACGCTTTTATCGCTATCCCTCTATGTCAATTCTCACAGTCTTATTAAAGCAGGGGAGACTGTAACAACCCGTTTATCGCTCTCGTTACTCTATTTACGCCTAGCACCCGAGATTCAAATCAAAATGTAAACTATAACGCTTACAACGCTAATTCGCATATTTTCGCACATGCTATATTACAACACGTACGCTTATAACACTAACACATACTCTATTGAGCTATTCGCTATCGCTTAACGTAACGCAAACTCAAAAAACAGTTACTTATGCTATGACCTATTAAAGTACATTATATTAAAACATCTGGGTATTTAAAAATTGTTGAAACGCGCACTCGCGGGCACGCGCAATTCGACTATCGCACTGAAACACAACATAACACGATACTACTTATCTCGCTAAAATGCTTAATGTACTTACAACAATTAACACAACAAAACGCATCAAACGAGTAGAAAGTTAGGAAACTAACTCATCCTGGGGGCCCCATCCGACAGGATGGGGCCCATCCGTCAGGATGGGGCCCATCCGTCAGGATGACCATCCGACAGGATGACCATCCGACAGGATGACCATCCGACAGGATGACCATCCGACAGGATGGCCATCCGATCGACTGGCCATCCGACACCTCACCAGCACCGCCTTACTTCTCTCTCACACTATAAATACCTACCACATGTCACTGTTCACTGATGTGACAACCCTATCCGACCAACTCACTCCCAGCTCATTCTCAAGCACTATTTCACTCGATTCAAGGCTATTTCGTAAGTAATTCTCCCTAAATCTTGTACTTCCATCTTCACTACATACATCTACATCATCTTCTCCATCAAAAACACTGATTTTCATCGTGAAATCACCTGATTTGGGTTGCTTGAAGATGGTGTTCACTTGGTGACGCCATCTCATCAACTTTAGCTCAGATCTAAAGGATTTCTACACATTTTGACATGAATGTTAAACAGAACTTCAACATTTCAACTGATTCAAACTTTCTTTCAACTCTTTTACACTCTTCTACTCAAAATCGATGGAATCTGGACTCAACCTGACCTAAGACACACTCTATAATCTAGGGCCGGCTATAAAAAGGATTTCCACCGGAGAGGTGATCGACAAACGGGTTGAACATGAAGTCCCATCAAGCTCAGCAGGTCTGATCGACTGGGCTAGACTCGGTGTGGATTTCTGTTGTCTGACACACCGTCACGCCGTCTCCGTTAACTCAAAAGTGTTTACATGGAAAATTTTACAAAAAACTCATTCTACAGTCTGCAACTCACTCAAATAGCCATCCGACAGGATGTCCATCCGACAGGATGTCCTTCCGTCCAACTGCAATGTTACAACATTTAACCCACTTTTACTCCAATCGACACACTGATTCCGACCGTTTAGCCCCGAGGAATACTTATGCATCTGTTCCCATACACAGGCTGATCCGGCGCTCTCAACCATCCAACCAGATCGTGTTTATTTGTTGGACACGCATAGAGAGTATACTTGACCCCCTTTTCATGCTTTAAACACACTTTTGGGTTGTAACATGCGTTTATATCGAAAACACACTTATCAAAATGCAGTACACAATCTAAACTATTATCACATGCGAATGACTAACGTACATATTTACACGTGATGCTTGATACATATGTGCTAGGAATTTTACTCGTGATGTTCCAACTTAACTAGAATAGTGCTATAGTTCGACTCATGCCCGACGGGGTCTAGTTAAGACAAACTCGCACTCACAAATGCACATTGCAGTTATCTCAGGACTTAGCTGGTAGTTTTTGTCTTGTAGCGTATATGTTGTGTATCATGGTTATGTATGTGGAAAATCGCAACGCTTTTTATCTACTTTATGCTATATCAAAACTGTATACTCGCCAATACTTTATTGTATTGACATTATTTTAACGTATGTTGCAGGTTAAACGCAGGTTATCTCAATCAAGATAGACTATAGAAACTCACCTTAAAATCTAGGTTGTCAGATTTGTATTGTTTGAGAGACATGAAATCTGTACAAATTTATGTGAAATATTTGTTTATTAGCATGGGATAATGAACTTGTTAAATATTTTTGCTAAATTGGTTGTTATGGATTCTATTGAGCAATCTGATTCGCCTAGTGTGGCGCCCCGATGATTCCGCCATCGTTTGGGGTGTAACAATTGTTGACATTATTTTCACATATGTTTCAGGTGCAAGAATGTGTGATGATTATTCAAGTAAGCTACATGTAGGAATGGACTCAGGCCTTAGTTTCCTGTAATTTAAAAAAAATTATTAGTAATCTTTGTGTAAAAAATAATACAATATAATGAAACTTTAGTACTATGTGTTTTGATAAATTGATAACGTGACTACCTGAGGTTTCCGTCGCGAGTTGATTTACGCATTCGAGATGCTACAACTTTTGGACCGATCACTCATAGGTGCGGATGAATCCTCACCGGTGCGGATGGGTCCTCATACGTGCGGATGAGTCGTCATCTGTGCGAATGAGTACTCGTCCTCTCAAAAGTGTTGTCCTCTCAAACGTCACTGTTAGTATTCATTTTGAACTATATAATATTCAACATAAGCTCTATCTAGTCTATTCGCACAGTGGCGGACACGCATAATATGCACTAACAGTTTCCCCCTTGTATGTCACTATCGAATCTTGATCTTCAGATATGTAAGTCGTGTTTGAATATTCTGAAATTTCAATCAAGCATTTGATATCTTTAAATAATTCCCCTTGAATAAAGATTCGGGTTTGCATTATATCCAATGTATTCCCCCTGAAATGAATCCACATTTAAGTCTCTCTTTAGACACTTCCTAACCTCCTCTGATTTGCTTTACTGCAATATTCACGAATAATCACTAACTTGAAATGACATAATGTAGCTTCTCTATTTCAACTTTCACCACATCCGAGTTCAGTTTTTTATTTATCTCTCATAGCTCAAAGTTGATCTTCTAACATTCAAAGTTCAATATCTTAATCTTAAAAAACCCAACCGGGAATTGATAGAAACTTCAAACACCACATTGGTAAACTTCAAATTTGTGAATACCCACGAAAATTTGAAATCCCGTCTTCTGTAATCACCTTTATGCACACTCCTGAATGATTGATTAGTGTAAACGGTAATCTCCAGAATCAACAATAACAAATCATCTAGTAACACATAGTGATCTAAGAAATAGTCTTCCATGATCAAACTCACATTCTTCGTCTTCAGTCACAAAAACAGATGTACAGTCTTCTCCGTTAGTCCCAACAATAACTTATTCAACAAGCATCATCATTCCCCGGCAGTTAGTCTGAAAAACAACTCATTTTCTCGAAGATTAACCATTATGACACTTTAGACTATCACAGAACTATTAGGTAAAAGTTTTGAAAGCCCTCTGATATCTTTTAAGTATCAACAATACTGATGCATCTTCCTGACGTTAATCATGCTAACTGATATCGGGTCGAAACACGATGTATTTTATACTAGTTTGTGTCGATTTTAGTGTGTTAAATATGTTAAATCATATGTGTTTATATATGTATAGTACATTGATGTTTGGTTGCTTAAACAGGTGATACGAAAGTGAATGAGGGAAACAAGGTTAAAAACGGCGTCGACAAGCCAACATGAGACGAGAAACAAAAGAAAATCAATCCTAGTAAGCCAGGAGACATGCGCAAGGATCCATAACATGCTCCGCGATACTGATGTGCGTGAGTGTGTTATGTAATTTTAAGTATATTTTAAGCCCTTTTTACACGTTAGTCAAGTTTTAAATTTATAAAACACGATATTATACTAACACCAAACACACATATGGGCAAGTGCACCCATCGTGAGCGTAGTATAGTGTTGGCAAGATACCGAGGTCGTCCAAGGACACAAGAGCTTTTAATACCGGTTTATCCTCAACGTCTAATCAAATCAAAAAGTTAGAAAAAAGGTTTTAAACTAGAAAAAAAAACTAACTAAAATGCTGAAAAATAAAATAAAAATAAAAACAGATAGACAAGATGAATCACTTGGCTCCGACTCGTGTTTAGTGTAACCTTTGATTATTTCTGCACTTTTGCACTTTTTAAGAGATTATCTTAGTTATTGTAGTAGGCCCCTCTTTTGAAGGTGACGTTACCCTCAACCCAGTAGTTTGAGTCAGCAAGGATACAATCCTAAAGGGTCGGATTATTGAAAGATAATTAATTAAGTTATTAATGCATATTATGGTAGGCCCCTCTTTTGAAGGTGACGTTACCCTCGGCTAAGTAGTCTAAGTCAGCAGGGATACAGTCCTAAGTAGTCGGGTTAAAGTATTAATAATAGCTTACAAATGAGGGGATCAAAGAGTTTGGACCCCCGCCATCCAATACCGATAAGTATTGAAGGAGGTCCTACTAAATTTGACCCAGGTCCTTGCAGGATCTATACACTGAACATGGCAAGACTCTTACCAAACCGTTCCCTTAACCCCCGACCAGGTAGCCAACATACCTCCATATAGACCATGGAGATATGAATGGTGAAAATCTTTTAATTTATATCGACAGTAAAATAATGCCAAGACACCACGGACAAACGATAAGGAAGAATCACCTTCAACATAAGAAACTAGTTATTAAAGTCATTAATACATAACCAAGTAAAAAGTGTGAAAAGATTAAAAATAAAAAGTATTACACTAGACACTTGTCTTCACCAAGTGATGTAAGAGACTTAGGCAAACATGGCCTTTGATTGTCAAGAACTCTTACGATCAATCTTGGATCCCGAGATGACTCACACACTCTATGATGGACAATGGATGATGGTGGTGGATGATGGTGTTGTGATGGTGGTGGGTGGTGGGTGAAGTGTGAGAGAGGTGGTGTGCCAAGGGATGGTTTGAAAATGAGCCAAGCACCCCTATTTATAGGCTGAACAGTAGCTCGGGCACGGCCCCGTGTCCATCCTCCTTCTCTGTCTTCATTAATTGCTCTTGTCTGCATTAGTTGACCACGGCCCCGTGTCCGCTGGGCACGACCCCGTGTGCAGAAGCGTATCTGTACTATCAAGATTTGCCTGGATTCTGTGAATCTTATAGTTGACCACGGCCCCGTGTCCGCTGAGCACGACCCCTTGGTGGGCGATAGAAGCTTCTACAGCTTTGTCTTTTATGCTGACACTTGGGCACGCCCCCGTGTTCACTGAGCACGGGGCGTGTTCAGCCTTCTGTTCTCTTGTTTTTTTTCGGAAGATGTTGTCGGGGAGGCTGGGCATGCCACGTTTGTTTCTTTTCTTGTATTTATGTTAGATTTAGCTGCCTTTTTGCTTCTTTTGTTAATTTGAGCTCATTTAATCCTGAAAATACAAAAGGAAGACAAAAACACACTTTTTCTAACATTAGTACTAAAAAGGGGTTAGTTTTATACCACAATTGATGTAATTTATATGATGCATTTTTTGCACATCAAATACCCCCACACTTGAATCTTTGCTTGTCCTCAAGCAAAAGTCTTTATAATGTGGCTTTACACTCCCAATTGGAATGGGTAGAAGAGAAGGTTTTTGGGCTTGTCATAGAGTGTCGGGATTTCCAAGATTCTTTATTAAGTTTTTATTTTTATTTATTTACAATCCTATTCGTCATGATTTATTTAAAACTTTTTCATAATATAAATTACTTATTAGGGCATAACATGCCTCTTTAAAATTCTATTTATATACAATTTCACATTCCTCACGGGGGATCACTCAACACTCGGCCGAAGATGTATTTTAGTGAATCACTCGAGAGCGGCATGGAACTTACTCCTACCATAGGCTTGCCAAGCAATCAATCCTCCTCCTTTTTAACTATATACCTTTGTAAATATCAAGAGGACTTTTGGGTGAAGGGTTAGGCTTGGGTTAAAGGTAGGTGGTTGGGTTAGTGGTTAGTAAAAAGGGTGAAAAGCGTAAAAGCGTCGGTTTTCGTATGACTTTTTACTTTTGCAATTTTTATTTTGATGAAGCCTTTTTTTTTCAAACAAAGTTACTATTATTTTTTTTTGAACTTGTTTGTTTATTTTCTTCTTTTGCTTCATCATCAACATTTTTTTTTGAAAAGTCACATGAAAATCCGGGCTTGTTACTAAAACAAAGGGTTAAAAAATAAAAAAAAGTTTTGGTTGGTGAAAGGGTGTTTGGTTTGGGTTAAGAAATGAAAAGGTTTAGGCTCAAAGGGGTTAACTAGGGGGATTTTGGGTAGGTGGTAAAAAAAGAAAAAAATAATGGTGTAGGAATAAAAAGGGTTAGTCCTAGTGCCTCCGTCATTTACTTACTCGGGTTTAAGTTGGTAAGGACCGGGAATGTATTGTCGTGGCAAGTTCTAGAGTCGTAAGAACCAAGCGGCTATTCACAAAAGAAACGAAAAAAATGATCATTTAGTTTAAAGATATGTATTTGTATGCTCAATAGAGGCTCAAAACTCACTTTTGTGGGAATGAGTTTTTATGTGATCAAGTATATATAATCAAGTTTTAACTAAGCTTGTCATGTCGTTTCATAATTTTCTTATGTTGGTTCTTTTTATCACGACGCTATCGGTTGTAAATTTGTAAAAATATAACCTTTTTAGAACTTGAAATTCCCAAGTTAAACCTAGACAAGTAAAAAAAATGAAAAATTTTTGAAAAAATTTGGGGTGATTAGCGGTTCCAATAGAGTTTTGTGTAAGGCTTGTAATTAGGAATTGCAAGATTCAAAGTTTTAGCATCCCCCCCCCCACACTTAAATTACACATTATCCTTAATGTGTCCCAAAAATAAGTTTTTAGGTTGATTGAATGTGTAAAAAGGTGTGAAAAAGCAAAATTTTATGTTACTGGGCGTCTGGACACGGCCCCATGGTGTCCGGGCACGGCCTCGTGTTCAGTCGCCAGTAACAAAAAGTTGTAAAAAGAAACAGAAGCCTGGACACGACGACGTGTTGGGTGAATACGGCCCGTGCCCAGTTCACCTGAACTGGGCATTTTCTGCAGACTGTGTTGCACAGGGCCGTGTTGGGCGGGCACGACCCGTGCTGAACTTCCTGTAATGAAGAAAATTTTGTCGGATGACCCTGTTTTTGTGCATGGGGTGCTGGTCCATTTTCCCTTGTTATCTTTCACCATCCTGAGTATGTTTTACTCATTACAACATCATTCAAACACCAGGTTAACTAAAACCATCATTCATTAAGTCATAGAGAGAATTACATAATAATCCTAAAAATTTGAAAACAAAGCAGAAAATAAAATTTAAGGGTCCTAAATTAGATAGGTCAAGTGATACGTAAAATCATCCGAAGGATCTCTACTAATACAATAATAACCAAAATTTTGGAAATAGTTTTCCGGCATCTTAAAGTTTTGTAGAACTCCGAGCTGAGAGGTATTCCCTAGATGTTGCTAGAGCCATTTTTCTATCTCTCTCGGGAGAAAGAAGGCGGGGTCGTTTTCCTCAACATCTTGTGGAGGAGGAGTGACACCAATAGGAACCCCTTGTAGTACGTCCCGAGGGGGCTCCAGATGTATGGCGTACCATTCGGCCGGTATGATGACTTCGGGAACCACATTCCATGCCCTTTGGGTATTGATTGGAACCAAAGGAGGAGAAGCGAGAATGTTCAACCTTTGGTGCAAAATGGGGCCTCTCGAAGACATCCCTCTAGTCCCACCGTCAAATGATTAATACGGTCAACCAATGCTTCTTCCACCCCCGTCATCTCATCAAGGGCATCTCTTAAGGCGTAAACGTAGTTTACAAGAGAATCTTCAACCGTTGATGATCTTCTCCCTTGTCGGTTGTTTCTGGAGTGTGATGAAGATGTTCCGTTAGTTCTGCTCGCCATTATGAGAAAACATACCGAGAAGAGTTCAACTTTATGGGATCAGTACTTCGGACACGGCCCCGTGTTCAATGAACACAACCCGTGTTCAGATGTCTGCAGATTTTCAGGACAAGGGATCATGGAGTTTTAATTTGTTTTTATGATGTTTAAAACGTTTTTAAGCAGAAACAACTTAAAACATTGTTGTAGAACTTATTTTTAACAAGATCCCATGAATAAAAATATAACAAACATCTCAAGAAAGCTTGAAATTATTGAGATTTCAAGTTTTAATGGAAGCATGAAGGAAAAATTGAAGAAGATGAAAGTGGGTAAAAGAGGAAAGGACAAGAAGGTTGTTGAGAAACTTCTTTTAGAAAATACCTAGGATGGTATGTGAGAATATTCCCCAAATATCTGTCCCTGGAATGGTTCAAATGTGCAGGATTGTTGGCTGCATTTATAGAAAACAACAGTACGCTGCACACGGCCCCGTGTCGGATGGACACGGCCCCGTGTTCAGGTGGAATCCTGACACATTTTGTCCGTATTCTGACACGAAATCAGGCGGGAATCTTTGAGTGGACACGGGGGTGTGTTGACCTGGACACGGCCCCGTGTCTAGAGGCTGTCTTATGGAGTTTTCCTTCTTTTAAGGTTTTTATCCAGATCGGGCGGTTCCTTACTGGATGGAACAACCCCAAATTGCCTAAGATACCTTAATTGTTCTAGATTAAGACGAGAACGTAAGAGGTTGTCGGTGAGGGTGATTCCTAAGCTATATGTAGGTGGACAAGTCCAACCCTTTTCCGTGCTCTCGTTAAAGAAGGTGTATGCCAAATAGCTCAGGTCTATGTATGCATCGAACGAAGTCGATGGGGAGTCCTTCATGACACAATCGACACAGGGACGACTATCGCTCAAGTCCTCACTAGAGTTAGAGGTAACATCGGGAACAACGAAGTTGTTTTAATTTGAATGCGATCCCAACAAATCTTTTTGGTTATCGTCTTGAGATAAATTATTGAAATCCATCCTAAGTTCTTTTAACCAATTAAGAATTAGATCTTCTAATTGAAATAATTCATCAAGAAGCATTTCTCCTAGAAGATCCGGTTGAGAGCATTCGAGGGAGAGATAAGGATTATTTTTACTTTCGCCCCTCTTAAGGCTACGGGAAAATGATGGGTCTATATAGTGGAGCTTATAATTTAGAAAATAACATTCCAATTCTTTATGGGAGCCGCCACATATTTGACACCACGTACCATAAGAGTGCCGAAAGTAAAAAATATCAGTATCACTCATTTTGTGTCAGAAATTACCAACCGTCGGGATCTTACGGTCCTGTTTTCTGTAACTGAATCTTGGGCACGGGGCGTGTTGAGTGGGCACGGCCCTGTGTTCAGCTTACTGTCTGACTTAAAACAGGATTGCCAGTTCCAATGATTGGGCACGGGGCGTGTTCAGCGGGCTCAACCCGTGCTGAGTTCTGCAGAAGCTGAAAATTAAGAAAATCCTAAAAAAAACAGAAAAATAAGAAAAACGATTAGGCCGTTGATTCCTAACTTTTTTAAAATCCTTGTGTCCCCGACAACGGCGCCAAAAACTTGATGTGCGTGAGTGTGTTATGTTTAAGCCCTTTTTACACGTTAGTCAAGTTTTAAATTTATAAAACACGATATTTTACTAACACCAAACACACATATGGGCAAGTGCACCCATCGTGAGCGTAGTATAGCGTTGGCAAGATACCCAGGTCATCCAAGGACACAAGATCTTTTAATACCGGTTTATCCTCAACGTCTAATCAAATCAAAAGGTTAGAAAAAAGGTTTTAAACTAGAAAAATAAAAACTAAATAAAATGCTGAAAAATAAAATAAAAATAAAAACAGATAGACAAGATTAATCACTTGGCTCCGACTCGTGTTTAGTGTTACCTTTGATTATTTCCTCACTTTTGCACTTTTTAAGAGATTATATTAGTTATTGTAGCAGGCCCCTCTTTTGAAGGGGACGTTACCCTCAACCCAGTAGTTTGAGTCAGCAAGGATACAATCCTAAAGGGTCGGATTATTGAAAGATAATTAATTAAGTTATTAATGCATATTATGGTAGGCCCCTCTTTTGAAGGTGACGTTACCCTCGGCTAAGTAGTCTGAGTCAGCAGGGATACAGTCCTAAGTAGCCGGGTTAAAATATTAACAGTAGCTTACATATGAGGGGATCAAAGAGTTTGGACCCCCGCCATCCAATACCGGTAAGTATTGAAGGAGGTCCTACTAAATTTGACCCAGGTCCTTGCAGGATCTATACACTGAACAAGGCAAGACTCTTACCAAACCGTTCCCTTAACCCCCAACCAGGTAGCCAACATACCTCCATATAGACCGTGGAGATATGAATGGTGAAAATCTTTTATTTTATATAGACAGTAAAATAATGCCAAGACACCACGGATAAACGATAAGGAAGAATCACCTTTAACCTAAGAAACTAGTTATTAAAGTCATTAATACATAACCAAGTAAAAAGTGCGAAAAGATTAAAAATAAAAAGTATTACACTAGACACTTGTCTTAACCAAGTGATGTAAGAGACTTAGGCAAACATGGCCTTTGATTGTCAAGAACTCTTACGATCAATCTTGGATCCCGAGACGACTCACACACTCTATGATGGACAATGGATGAAGGTGGTGGATGATGGTGTTGTGATGGTGGTGGGTGAAGTGTGAGAGAGGTGGTGTGCCAAGGGATGGTTTGCAAATGAGCCAAGCACCCCTATTTATAGGCTGAACAGTAGCTCGGGCACGGCCCCGTGTCCATCCTCCTTCTCTGTCTTCATAGATTGCTCTTGTCTGCATTAGTTGACCATGGCCCCGTGTCCGCTGGGCACGACCCCATGTGCAGAAGCGTATCTGTACTATCAAGATTTGCGTGGATTCTGCGAATCTTATAGTTGACCAATTACCCGTGTCCGCTGAGAACGGCCCCGTGGTGGGCGATAGAAGCTTCTACAACTTTGTCTTTTATGCTGACACTTGCGCACGCCCCCGTGTTCACTGAGCACGGGGTGTGTTCAGCCTTCTGTTCTCTTGTTTTGCTTGGGAAGATGCTGTCGGGGAGGCTGGGCATGCCACGTTTGTTCCTTTTCTTGTATTTATGTTAGATTTTGCTGCCTTTTTGCTTTTTTTGTTAATTTGAGCTCATTTAATCCTGAAAATACAAAAGGAAGACAAAAACACACTTTTTCTAACATTAGTACTAAAAAAGGGTTAGTTTTATGCCACAATTGATGTAATTTATATGTTGCATTTTGTGCACATCAATACGCTAGGCCCATCAGAAGTCAATGTCGGCATGTTTAAAGTTAAAGTGGTTAAAGGTGGACCCCGCTACACGCCGGGGCTGGCTGGGTTTGGTTCGTGACACGCTGGAACACGCAAAGTCAAGTCGGTTCGATTTGAAACGTGCAGGTCAAAATTGAGACCACCGCGACACACGGGGGTTTTTATGAACACGTCCGCGACGCGCGAAGATATTAAAAATCCAAGAATATTAGGAAGTCGACTGGAAACAAGTATTAAAAGCACCAGTTCTCATTCATTCGATATCAGTCGTCATTCACGAAACTAAGGATGAACTGTAGCATCCATATTCCATCTTTCACGTTCCAACTTTCATGTTTGAAGCTATTACTCATATCTCAACCGTTCTCGATCAAATTTGAAGCTTTAATGACAACCATGAGCGGCTAAACCACTTGTAGTGTGACATTTGTGCCTTTTTAATCATTTTACAATTCCAAAAAAAAAAATCCATATTCAATGAAACCTTCTGTTTTATTTCTAGGATTCTATAATTATCTATGACATTTGCACATTTTCAATCCTTGTACAATTTCGAACTCTCATAAGCTTTTCTTGAAGTAATTCGTAAACTGTTACGCAAAACGTAATCAGTTTAATGCGACGTACACACCGGAACAAGGACATACGCTACACATATCCTAAATACCCTTTACATAACTTAGAAATTAGTTTTGAAGGGTTAGGTATAACAACAAGATGCTTATTCGAGTTCAGGGACTATTTTTGAAAAAATGCGAAAGTCTACCAAATTCTCCTATTTTCGAATACGGACCACATATACACATCCAAAAAATTTGGTAATCATTAAAATCTTGTATTTTATCGATAAGAATGCGAAAATATCTATCATTTCACCATTTCGGTCATTTTCGTGTTCGTTATAGCGTTTGACCTAATTTCGCAAAACACGTAACCGTACAACCGAACGAACCGACATCTGTTGATGCATATATTGTATGTCTGCCATTGTGCGAATAGGCTAGATAGAAATGTGTGTTGAATATTGTATAAAATAGAGTGAAATCCGTTACGAAGCAAAGGTTTTGTGATGTATAGGCCGCTTCGTACGAAGGGAGTCCTTTCGTATGAACGGACAGTTTAGCAGCTTCGTACGGATGCACAAGACTAGCCGCTTCGTACGAAGGCACCATGCCTATATATATGGGCTTTAGGGTCTTGTGTTGGACAAGCTTTTGGTTCCCAGAGGGGAGATGTTGTCCAACTGGTTTCACGGGTATGTAACTTTCATATTTTTATGAGAAACCAGATTATAAGTGTCTGTTTGGTGCCGTTTTCTACATCTACTCATTTCTTATCACCAAACCGATCATCTCGGGACCAAAGGTCCGTCAAACTCGACGTTTCCTAGACTATCAAGTGGTATCAGAGCTATGGTACCGATTCAATCAATCTAACAGTTGATTGAATCACATACGCTCAATAATTTTGGACGTGTAGTGAGTTTTGACGTAAAATATAAGAAAAACATCAAATTGAAGGTCAATTCACGGATAAATTTCCAAACTGAAGACATAATTATGTTCGGAATTGATTTTCGCACAATCCTGTGAAGTTTCACCATGAAATTCAAAGTATTAAAGATTCTTGATCAAAAAATGTTTTTGGAAGTGTTCTTGAGGAAACAACGCTGCTTCGTACAAATGCGCAGTTTCATACGAAAAACTAATATTCGGTGCAGAGATTGTCATCATATTCTCAGTATCTGACTAATATTGGTGTAGAATGTTTATCATCTAGAGTATCTGACTATTTATGGGCCAAAACTTTAAATCCGCATAGATGAAAAACTAATATTCGGTGCAGAGATTGTCATATTCTCAGTATAGTCAAGTTTTTCAGAGATGTCAAAAGACTGAATTGCTCATTTTGAGGGGGAATTCAGTGTTAAGACGTCATAATTTGCAAAAATGAGGGGGAATCAAAATTTCAATGTCATATATTAAAATTCCGGCATCTTTTAAACTCGTGACACTGCAACAACATTCGAGTGGTTCCGACTTCAGAATTATCCGGGAATGTGAATCTGATTGTGGATGATAGTGGTGTGCGTTCGGCGTGATATGTTTTTATTGATATTTTAAGCCCATTTTACACATTAATCAAGTTTTAAATTTATAAAACACGATATTCTACTAACACTAAACACACACTTGGGCAAGTGCACCCATCGTGAGCGTAGTATAGCGTTGGTAAGATACCGAGGTCGTCCAAGGACACAAGAGCTTTTAGTACCGGTTTATCCTCAACATCTAATCAATCTAATTTTTTTTATAAAAGGTTTTAAACATAAAAATAAAAACTAAAAATGCAGAAACAAAATAAAATAAAAACAGATAGACAAGATGAATCACTTGGATCCGACTCTCCTTTAATGTATCCTTTGATGATTTTTGCACTTTCGGACTTTTTAAGAGATTATTTTAGTTATAGTGGTAGGCCCCTCTTCTGAAGGTGACGTTACACTCAACACAGTGGTTTGAGTTAGCAAGGATACAATCCCAAAGGGTCGGAATATTGAAAGATAATTAATTAAGTTATTAATGCGAAAAGTGGTAGGCCCTCTTCCGAAGGTGACGTTACCCTCGGCTAAGTGGTTTCAGTCAGCAGGGATACAATCCCAAGTACCCGGTTTAATGTATTAATAGTAGTTTACATATGAGGGGATCAAGCTATTCGCACCCCCGCCATCCAATACCAGTGGGTATTGAAGGAGGTCCAAGTAAGCTTGACCCAGGTTCTTGTAAGATCTATACACTGAACAAGGCAAGAACCTTACCAAACCATTCCCTTAACCCCCGACCAGGTAGCCAACATATCTTTATATAGACCGTAGAGACATGAATGGTGTAAATCTTTTACTTTATATAGACAGTAAAGTAACGCCAAGACACCACGGACAAATGATAAAGAAAATTCACCTTCAACAAAAGAAACTAGTTATTAAAGTCATTAATACAAAACCAAATAAAAAGTGCCGAAAGATTAAAAATCAAAAGTCATACATAAAAGAGTTGTATTCACCAAGTGATGTAAGAGGCTTAACCAAACATGGCCTTTGATTGGTAAGAACTCTTACTATCAATCTTGGATCCCGAGACTACTACACTGTCACACACTCAAAAACCACAAGCGGAGTATCACCGCGAGGCGTGTGACTGACTAGGATCATACCACTAATCATACTGAACGATAAGTAAAGTAAAGTAAAGTAAAGTAAAGTAAAGTAAAGTAAAGTAAAGTAAAACCATCATAATCCAAACGTTTAGTGTTTATGAAAACGAAATCCCAAAACCAAGTTTAAATGTTAGCGGAAGCATAAGATTAAAACCCATTAAGCAAAATAATAATCATAAAGTTTAATAGTAGGAATCCAACAGTTAATTGCTAGCCACAACGGCCACTCCTCATGTAAGCTCCAACCATGTACCTAACGACCTGCAAAGCATGCAGTAGTGTGTCAACAAAAAATTGGCGAGTTCACAGTTGGTTGTTCGTTTTAATGTTGTTCCAAAAACCATAAGTTGTTAAGTTTCTTTTTCTTTATAAAAACATGCCATGAGGAGCTACCCCACTATTTTAAACCATTAGATCCGTCACCATATAGACTACTGACTGAAGTTATGTTGAGTGCCCCAAGTCAATGTCTATCATCATTGACTAAGTGCCCAAGTATATTAGTCCACGCCCATCCTCTGCGACACGGTGTTAGGCTTGTCAAACCTAATAGCGCTATTTAACTAATAACCCGTTCGCCATTGGCCCGACGATTAAGTCGATATAAAATATGGGGGTCTTTAAGATAGAGTTGGTGTCTAGTATGCTTAAGACATGTATTATACGGTTGTCATCCTTCCCAAGGATGGCGGAGGTACGTATTCTACCCAAGGAAAAACGTAACATGAAATTTCTGCAGAAAAAACGCAGCTTTTGCTGCTGTGAAAAACGACTCTTTAAAAATAGCAAATGACCTCAGAAAAATGTGATTCCAGTGCCATTTGAAGTGTTTTTCGAAAACGTATAATTTAGACTTCAGAAAATCAGATTTACGATACAAAACGACCTGTTTACAGCCAACTTCAGTTGGCTGTAAATATTAATCAGCTTTCTGTTTTCGTTACCCGATCTCCCCAACCGAAAACTAGTGCTCTCAACGACCCATGATGATTATTTGCAGCAGATTATCATCCCTATACGTCACCTACGACATTAAAAGAGCAAGATTTTACCCAAAACCATTCAAGATCATTAATCACATAAAACCCTAGACAACTTACATACGTTTAAGCATATCTACGCAATACTACGAACTCATACAAGGTTTTCATGCCTCCTACTCTACAATTTACCACTAATAATCAACATGATCATCAAGGCACACAAAAACACAACCATGTATACATGAATTTCAAACCAAAACAAACACCACAAACATAACTACTAACCTTGTAAAGGTAGTTGAGAGAGAGAGAGAGAGAGAGAGAGAGAGCTAGAGAGAGGAGAAGAAACGATTGGGGGGGGGGGTGCCTGCTGCTGTACGACTGAGAGGAGAGGAGGAAGTATTAGGGTTTTTCTCTTGAAGGCTCTGTGATCGTAATTCAATAACTGCCTTCCCATGTATACGTATAACTTAACGCTGCATCTTGGACTTGGGTTTGTTTGGTTTGGGCAGCACATAATAAAAAGATGGAGATGGGGTGGCGATTGGGCGGCGATTGGGCTGAGGTGGGAGTGGGTTTGCGCAAGGGTATGGGCTCGGGCTAGGTTGTGCTCACATGGTTTGGATTTCGGTTTTGCGTACTAGTTTATATAATAAATCTAGTTAGTATATATTTAATTCACCTTAGGAATTCATTCGTTTATGTAAAATAAGATAAGTGTCCGCATTAATTAATAAACGCGAAAATGAACGGTTTTTACCTCGAAAAACCGGGTTGTCACATCATCCCTAAGTTGAAAGAAATTTCGTCCCGAAATTTAGCAATCAGTTACTGAAGAAGCTAGTGTATTTAAGCATTGTCGCGGGGTGTCACATCATCCCCCCGTTGGTTTGGAATTGTGTCCCGAAATTCCACTGTAACTTCATTGTTGGACTCATCTTCCTTAAACAACTGAGGATACTTGCGTTTCATTTGGTCTTCACATTCCCAGGTGAACTCTGGGACATGACTGGAGTTCTAATGAACTTGAACAATAGGTATCGTACTTCGTTTAAGAGTTTTGATTTCCCGGTCCATAGTCCCCACCGGTTCTTCGATGAAACGCAACTAGTCGTCGGTAGTGAGTTCCTTGAAAGGAATTATGAGGGTCTCATCTGACAGACACTTCTTTAGATTCGACACGTGAAAGACCTTGTGAACACCACTGAGTTCTTCGGGCAAATTCATTCTGTACGCCGCTTTGCTGATTTTCTCAGTGATTTCGAAGGGTCCGACATTACGCGGATTAAGTTTACCCTGTTTGCCAAAGTGAACCACACCTTTCCAAGGTGAGACTTTGAGTAGCACTTGATCCCCAACCTGGAACTTGAGAGGTTTCCTACGCTTGTCAGTGTAGCTTTTCTGACGGTCACGAGCTGCTGCCATTCGTTGTCGGATTTGGGCAATCTTTTCCGTTGTGTCGAGAACAAGTTATGGGTCAGTGATTTGGTTGTCGCTAACTTCGGCCCAGCAAAGCGGTGATCGGCATTTCCTTCTGTACAAAGCCTCGAACGGAGCAGCCTTGATGCTGGTTTGGTAACTATTGTCGTATGAAACTCTACCAAGGGTAGGTGTCTTTCCCAGCCATTACCAAAGTCAATGACACATGCTTGAAACATATCTTCAAGAGTCTGGATGGTACGTTCAGTTTTCCCATCCATCTGTGGGTGATAAGTTGTGCTCATGTTTAGACGTGAGCCAAATGATTTATGCATTGCTTGCTATAACTCAGATGCAAAGCGCGGGTCACGGTCAGAGATAATGGAAGTTGGCACTCATTGCCTAGCAACTACTTCATTCAAATAGATATCGGCGAGTACAGAAAACTTGTCAGTTTCCTTGATTGCCAAGAAGTGTGCCGATTTAGTAAGTCGGTCTATAATCACCCAAATGGTGTCGTTTCCTCACTGGGATCTACGTAAACCAGTGGCGTAGTCCATGGGAATTTCCTCCCGTTTCCATGTTGGGATCTCAGGTTGTTGCCGTAGTCCTGATGGCTTTTGGTATTCAATCTTAACCCTAGCTCAGGTCAAGCATTTACTAACATAGGTCTCTATGTTAGCTTTTATGTGGGGCCACCAGTACAAAGTTTGAAATCCTTGTACATCTTGTTACAACTAGAATGTACCGAGTAAAGAGACTTGTGTGTTTCGTCCATCATAAGTTCTCGTAGGTTTTGATAGAATGGAACACAGATACGTCCCTTGAAGTAATAGGTACCATCTTCCTTGCGTATAAGTTTCTTTACCATGCCTCGCAGGGACTCAGCTTTGAGGTTTTCTTCCTGCAGTGCTTCAACCTAAGCGTCACGAATCTGGGTAAGAAGACTAGGGTGAATTGTACGCTGCAACGCACGTACACGCTTAGGTTTGGTTTCCTTACAACTGAGGGCATCGACCACAACGTTGGCCTTGCTTGGATGGTACTTGATTGTGCACGCGTAGTCGTTGAGGAGTTCGACCCATCGACGCTGTCGCATGTTCAACTCCTTTTGATCGAAGATATGCTGGACACTCTTATGATCGGTGTAGATAGTGCACTTGGTACCGTACAAGTAATGTCTCCATATCTTGAGTGCAAAATTTACTGCTCCCAACTCCAAATCGTGGGTAGTGTAGTTCTTTTCGTGAACCTTGAGTTGGCGTGATGCGTAAGCAATGACTTTCTCACGTTGCATCAACACATGCCCAAGTCCTTCGATTGACGTGTCAAAATAAACAACAAAATCATCTGTGCCTTCTGGTAACGAAAGAATGGGTGCACTTCAGAGTTTCACCTTCAATTGTTTGAAACGCGGATTCCTGGGAAATCTTTCAAGTTAGAGTTGTGAGGGTTTGTACATGCGATCAAGAAAATCGGGCTTCATGACGTCAAAAGTCGCATGTTGGAAACTTAACATAAGGGTGTTTGTGTTGTAGGAGCTCAATGGTAAGGCGTAGGTATCGTTCTACTAGTTCTTGGAGTAGATTCGGAGGTCACTGAAGAAATAAAGTGACATATCCGTCAGGGTAGGCTAAATTCGAATGTCGTGACTGGGAACCTATATCGGTCGTATCGGGTTCTAAGGACAGTGCGCGTGATATCTTCATATCCGTGATATTTATGGCCCAATGCTCCTCGAGTAACGTTCGTAGAGAGTAACTCGTCTAAGCGAGAGTTCTGGAAGACTGTTGTTACGATAAGGATCATAGGATTCGAGAAGTATATCGTGAGAGGATGTGGAAACATGCAAAAAAGGTAGTCGCAATCGATGCGTAAGCGTTTAAGAATCCATAGCTGGGGTTTACCTGATGTCGAGGGTATAGCTTGTCGTACACAAGTTGTATAAGGTTAAAATAAAGAACGTCGTTAGTCAAATAGAGATGTCACGTGGATATATCAATCATAACAACAATTTACCATAGACGAATGGTTGTTGTACGAGTTTGTAGTGTTAAGGTTCACTGAAACTTCCGTCAAAGTTGTCGGGCTCGCCCACATGCAAAGGAGAAATAATTCACCTTGATCCATGAACTTAGATGAGTTTGCGATTTATCGAGTCGGTAGGCAACCAAATTCGGAGGAGTTTCCTTAGGTCGTGTGAATGAATCTGAAATATGCCTGTGTAGTCAAGAGGTTTTAGAGAAAGGACGTGAAAACATGTTCAAGAGGGTATGATCGTATTAACAACACATCACCATCCTCAGGGTTTCAAGCAGTGATCACCAATTATCGGAAGTCAAGCCTGCCGAATTCTCTAAACTGGAATTCGTTTTAGTATCTCTGCATGGAGAAGCAAGGACGTAGTGTCATCGTGGTAAAGGAATGACGGTTTTGTCTAATTCAATAGCAGAAATTAGGCATGGCATTAGTCAAAAAACATAGGTCAGTACAAAGACTAGCGAAAAGGTTTCACAAAATCAAGATAAACTATCGTAGACTCAAAATGCGACTCCTGTAGTGTACGGGGGTAAGGTAAATGTGTAGATCATCGAGTTCGTCTATAGGTTGAGTAATCCGTATCTCCGTCCTCAAATGTCCCGAAGAGTATCCCATCATTAGGAGGCATCTATTTGTTAAGTTGGGTATACGAAGGTGTAAATCAAATTAGAATAAGAATTAACCACCCATTAGGGTAATGGGGGGGGGGGGGTAATCTTGTGATCGGTGGAAATCGTGGTATGGTTTTTAGCATTTCGTTAGATTGTTTGCGGATCGAAGAAACAGGAGGTTGGTGATGTTCATACGAAGAATTGAGCGAAAACAAAATCCACAAATAACTGAAG
Source organism: Helianthus tuberosus (assembly GCA_030545235.1). Taxonomy (NCBI): domain Eukaryota; kingdom Viridiplantae; phylum Streptophyta; class Magnoliopsida; order Asterales; family Asteraceae; genus Helianthus; species Helianthus tuberosus. The sequence goes on along the minus strand of CM060420.1, from coordinate 18,430,737 downwards.
AATTTCACCGACTATTCTGTTCTCCATAGGCAGTTCCAGTAATGGTAGATAGCGGCAACGACACGAAAAGAAAGTTCGTTGCATCACGGTCACGTGAGTATATCATTTGTCCAAAAACAGAGTTCGGATGATAGGGTTTCGAGTTGTACAGTGACAAACACGTGTAACTGTGACTGCTTCATTTCTGGTGTCGATAACTAGTGGAAATGATGGGGTTTGTCAACATGGACGCGTGGGTATATTGTTCTCCTAAATCCAAGTTCGTTTGGGCCGGTTCTGGTCTACGTTAATGCTGATGCGCAAAACCGAATGTACGGAGAGTCAGATCTGAATTCTGGCTATAACGGCGATGTCATATCGAGACACTCGCATGAATAGGTAGAACGCATAGAACGGTTGTCATAGTGGGGTGAGGGGAAATCAGGAAAGAATTTGATCATCACACATCAAGTTTCAAGTAAACAGTTGGGTGTCAAAAAGAATACATTAGGGCTAATAGGTACCATGCTACTACCCTAACTAAGAATACCATAAGCAACACGCCATGCAAAAGTAAACTGGCAAGTAGGAACATAAGCATAAATCATACCACCTAAAGTGTTGAGCCTTACACGTGGAGTGAAGTGTCATTGTGGACCGTTGAGCACTGAGTAGGTTATAGTCTGGTTTTGTCAAAAAGATTTCCCCCTTTTTAAAACCAAGTTCACTATAACCAATGGCTCTGATACCAATCTGTCACACCCTCAAAAACCACAAGCGGAGTATCACCGCGAGGCGTGTTACTGAACAGGATCATACCACTAATCATACTGAACGATAAGTAAAATAAAGTAAAACCATCATAATCCAAACGTTTAGTGTTTATGAAAACGAAATCCCAAAACCAAGTTTAAATGTTAGCGGAAGCATAAGATTAAAACCCATTAAGCAAAATAATAATCACAAAGTTTAGTAGTAGGAATCCAACAGTTGATTCCTAGCCACAACGTCCACTCCTCGTGTAAGCTCCAACCATGTACCTAACGACCTGCAAAGCATGCAGTAGTGTGTCAACAAAAAGTTGGCGAGTTCACAGTTGGTTGTTCATTTTAATGTTGTTTCAAAAACCATAAGTTGTTAAGTTTCTTATTCTTTATAAAAACATGCCATGGGGAGCTACCCACCTGTTTTAAACCACTAGACCCGTTACCATATAGACTACTAACTGAAGTTATGTTGAGTGCCCCAAGTCAATGTCTATCATCATTGACTAATTGCCCAAGTATATTAGTCCACACCCGTCCTCTGCGGCACGATGTGAGGCTTGTCAAACCTAATAGCGCTATTTAACTAATAACACGTTCGCCATTAGCCCGGAGATTAAGTCAATATAAAATATGGGGGACTTTAAGATAGAGTTGTTGTCTAGTATGCTTAATACATGTATTATACAGTTGTCGTCCTTCCCAAAGAGGGTGGAGGTATGTATTCTACCCAAGGAGAATACGCAGGTTACATCCCACCCAAGGGGGATAGTTGTTGTTTAACCCATTCCCAACCACTGGGAATCCCATGCATTGAAGAAAAAGTGTGAACTCACCTTCGATTGCTTGGTTTGTCTCTTAAAATGGTTAGGAGTCAAGTTAGGTCAATCACGTCCTATTACGATTACCACTTAGTTTATTAGTGTGTTCAAGTAAGGCACAAAGCTCATTCAAGTATCTAACACGCACCATGTAGTCACTTTGACAATTTACGCACATATACATATTCCACATATAATTACACGTGATCAAAGCACACAATAATTCACATAACACTTTCTTTTACATTAAACAAGTTTGATCATTCTCAGATAGCATAAACAACATTTAGATACGCATATGACAACTTATTACGTTTCAGCTTTAACGTCCAGAACTGGGCTGTTTTCGGGTATTTTTATAAAATAGTTGTGCTATTCCAAAAATTCTACATAATTTACAAAACGTTCTAAGTGTTCCACGTCATCTTGTGTAAAAATATCAAGACCTAATTCATTACTGATTATTTAATAAAAATCATTTATTGGGCTGCAGTCAGATTCGTCACTTTCTGACTGCAGTCCACGGAACAATTCATTTAAAAATCATCATCCACCCGATTGGAGAAAATCCAGCGGTAGATTTACGGCAACCTCCGTGCCCAGCTACTGTACGAAAATCACAGCCTAACTCTATCTGGTTTACAGGTTATAATGAAAAACGTAACATGAAATTTCTGCAGAAAAAACGCAGCTTTTGCTGCTGTGAAAAATGACTCTTTAAAAATAGCAAATGACCTCAGAAAAATGTGATTCTAGCGCCATTTGAAGAATGTTTCGAAAACATATGATTTAGACTTCAGAAAATCAGTTTTTCGATATAAAACGACCTGTTTACAGCCAACTGAAGTTGGCTGTAAATGTTAATCAACTTTCTGTTTTCGTTACCCGATCTCTCCAACCGAAAACTAGTGAACCCAACGACCCATGATGATTATTTACAGCAGATTGTCATCCTTATACATCACCTACGACATTAAAACAACAAGATTTTACCCAAAACCATTCAAGATCTTTAATCACATAAAACCCTAGACAACTTACATACGTTTAAGCATATCTACGCAATACTACGAACTCATACAAGGTTTTTGTTTTGGTCAAAAATTACCGAAGCAATTAAGTGATCAAATTAGTTAAGTGAGGTGTGTGCTAAGAATGTGTATCAGAAATATGCTGATTAAGTTGTTTGTAAAAACAGTTTTCAGGATACGGCTCAGGATATCGAGCTGTATCTACGATCAAACAATGAGCAAAAATGTAAAGGGTGACACAGGATGTACGAGGAAAGCCCTTGATCAATCTAGATCGCTGGCATAAAACATCGGGAGCTGACAATCGCAGCTGTCTTGTTCTTCTTATTGCTTCAAATATCAGGATACAGTGCAGGATATGACACAGATCAACTAAGTGTTACAATGTGATTTCGATACAAGTGTAAGTGTGTTGTGAGTGTTTGCTGCTAGAGAGAAAGAGTGTATGAGAGATTGTGTGTTTTCTTATCTGATCCGATCATTCCTATTTATAATAAAAAGAAACTAACTAACTAGCCTATAAATTCGGGATATATGGAATATTCCCTTTGTGAACGTTGTAGTCCACGTCTTCCTGCTTCAACGTCCATAATCTAACAGATTTGCCTGAGTCTTGTGGAGAAGAAGTCCACTTGAACGCTAGAGACTTGCACCATTTAATCTGCACGTGAGTTAATTAGTTACTACCAGGATATCGTACCAGGATGTTACCAATATCCTGATCCGGTATCCTGGTCACAACAAAAAGAAACATAGTCAGAATATTAGCCAGGATATATGAGCAGAAAATCACCCATAACAATTGTCCCTAAAATATATTTATTGGTATACCAATTCCAACGGATATATTTTAAAGCTTATCTCTTAAATCGAGGCAATTAATACGATTGGACTCTTGAAGTGACAGTGTGCAACTTCCCACGCGTTTTTCACTCGATGGCTATCCATTTAGCCCCTATATCATCTCTCTTTTTGTTTGATAAACCACCATCTTCATCAGAATTCTCAGGTAAATTCTCTCCTCTCTTTCTTCTTTGTTTTTCTTCACAGAAATCCTTCATGGCTAGAAGAATGAGATCTCACCCAGGCGATTCAATCCCGACCTTCGAAGCCTAAAACCTTCTTAAAGAACCCTAGAAAGAGGTCTATTCATTCGACAATGCTGACATTGCTGCCCTGCAAGGCTCCGGTGCTTTCCCTGTTGGTACGATCATCCGCCCTTTCGACAGAGAAATCCGATTGGATTTTTCTTCCAACGAATGGGTGTGCTTCTTGGCTTACCCCTTTTCCATCGGACTCTGCTACCCCTTTCCGGCTTTTATATCTCGATTCATTGAACTTACCGGTCTTAGTTATGCCTAAACCATGCCCATGGTTTGGCGTGTGCTAGTGACCTTGGACCAAATCAGATCTCGTTTTATCCCTGATCTTTGTATCGAGGATCTCCCAATTGCCTATCGCCTCCGTTCTCACAACAACATCCGTTTTCTACTTTTCTCAACCTCCAAAAATCCTCTCATCCTCAAATCCACAAAAAACGAGGAGAAATGGCAACGAAAGTTCTTTTTTGTAAAACGGGATTCTATTACTGGAGGTTTTGACCTTTCGGTGAAGTGGTTAACTTCTGGTATGATTAGGGTTTTAGAAATATCCCCAACCGTATCCTGAAGTTATATCCTGAACTGACATCTTTATTTCTTGTGCAGCAGATTTCAAAGAACTGGCCCCTCCAAACGCTGAATCGGATCCGAGAATCAAAAGCATTTACTAATTCCCGGAGAGTGAGAGAACTTTCTCCCTGTCATTTGCAAGTTCAAGCCAAAGGTCCAGCTCCGCAATGTCTGGTAAGTACATCAGTATACATGAAACAAATATAATAGTTTATAAATACTCAATAGTTAGAACTTTTTTCCCTTTTATGCTGCACCAGTCAAAGCTCCAGAGGTCTTCGATCTCGACGAATCGGACAGCTACTCTGCTCCCATCTCGGTGAAGAAGGAACCAAGCCCCAAAGCCACAATGTTTTCCAAGCCCAGCGGTTCGAAAACTGTTACCACTCCCAAGCCTCCTCCAGCCACTAAGACTCGTGCTTCCAGCGCCCGGAAGAGGAAGGAAACGGACTCTCTGGCTACTTCTGAGACCTTTCCTTACGAGAACTATGGATTCAATGAAGCCAGTGGGTTCATGACTTCATTCCTTAATCAGGTAAAAACTCTCATCTGATATCCTGCACATATAGGTTTAACTATTATCCTGGACATCCTATATATGTTGATACCTGAACTTTTGATTGCAGGGCCTGGAACATCTCATGCACTTATATGAAGAAGCCTGTGGGCTTAACAAAATGCTGGAGATCAAGCTCAAGAAAGCCGAAGTCACCATTGCTGATCAAGGAATGATCGCTACCGCCAAGTCTCAGCACTATGAAGACAAATTCAAGGCGATGACCCAGGAGCACCAAGCTGGCATTCACAAAGCCAATGAGGATGCCCAAGCCAAGCTGGATGCTGCTCATCTCTAATACCAGCAGGATATGAGTTCTTATCGGGATGTCCTCAAAGGATCTGTTGTAATTTCCCTTCTCCAAGCCAGGTTAAGGATGGCCTATGAGGCCAAAGCATTGGGCTTCGAATGCCCCTCCTGGAATGTTAACGATTGGGAAGCGAAATTAAAAGATCTCAGAGGCAATCCCGTGGAACATCCTGTGAAGCATGCTGGTAAGGAGCCTTTCGAGGCGGTAGAAGAGGTGGCCAATGCTGGTGGTGATGCTGAGTAGAATCCTGAGGATGATGGTTGCGAGGATACTGGAGGGAATGCTGCTGGTCAAGAAGATGCTGCTCCTTGAAAGCAGCGAAGTGGGCGATGATGGATGTATGTGCCTAGGCCGGAGCCCACTTTTTTAAGTCTGATGGTTGTGCTTGTTTGAACAATTTACTTTTCCCGTCTCTAAACAATTTATTTCCTGCATTAAGACAATATGATGGCCAAAGGTGGATGGGTCCTGGGTTTCAGGATGAAGCCCTTGGTCATCAATTAGTATAATTTGTTTTGAACAATATAACAGTTGGAGGCGGATGGGTCTCGGTTTGAGATGAAACCTTCAATCGTTATGTAAATATGGTTAGAAACTAATCGTGCTTTTGGCGGATGGATCTTAGTTTGAGATGAAACCAAAAGCACAACTTTTGCTATGTTAATAATATAACCTCCTTTTGACCTTATCTATGATTGTCTTATTTCAACTCTTAATATGTATTGTTTGGTTTTAATTTCAATGTTCCAAACTTAGTGCAATTATTTCTTATGAAAATATCTCGATCAGTATACTCGCAAATATCCTATAAAGACTTTCGTCAAATAGGGTTTTTATAACTCAAACAATTCAGATAAAGTTTTCAAAGAAAAAGGACAATTCAGTTTTATTTTACAAAGTTTGTTTTGATAATACTTGTTTGACTAGAATACAGTTTTAGTTTTCAATCCAAGTATCATATCTCAAATATTCCAACCAAATGTCTTAAAGCATATTCTAAAATATATTTTGAAAATATATCCTGGAAACATATCTCAATCAGGATATTCAAGCTTTTGTCAAATATAGTTTCAAAAATTTAACAGATTTAGACAAGGTTTTTAAAAGGAAATATCATACCAGAAATAGAGTTCAACCCCACTTTCCTTCTTCGATCCTTTTGCAACCTTTCCAACGAAGATGTCCCCAGTATGGGACACTTAGTGTACTAGGTTCGAGCTTGATCCTTTGAGGTTTCTACAACTGCCTTAGTAGGAATGTCCCCGTGCATTATGTTTTTCAATACTCAGAATTTTTTGGACATCAATTGCAACAATTTTTGTATTTCAAGGGATAAACCCGAAAATATACTGGAGATAAATCCTTAGTGTTCAGGGGAAAATCCCATGAGTATTCTGGGGAAAATCCCAAGTTTTCATGCGCTACAGGCGGGAGTGTATAAACTCCAAGACTTAGAAAGGTGAAAAGCTTTAAACGTTAGAGAGTATGAAAATACCCTTTCGTGAGAGAGGGTGATCAATCCTCATATACCTTGAGGACCCAGGATATAGCCAATAGTAACGAAATTGTCAGCCACTTTTACATGAACTAGTCCCTCCACCTTGAACTATCCCAGGATATCTTGCGCTCCAGGCGGGGTGTTTAAACCCAATTCGGGAGAAAGGTGAATACCTTTAAACTTGTGAAGGGATAAGGATCCCTTAAACGTGAGAGATGGGGCCAATCCTCTAATCTTTTGAAGTATCCTGAGTGTGTATCCTGGAGCTATATCCTGAAGCATATACTACAAAACAATTGTAACTAAGGTGGGTGTTAGCCTGGCTAACACCCCTCCGATGCTTAAGTCAGTATTGGGTTCAATAGAATAAACAATACCAAATATATTAAAAGAGATAGAATTCATACCATCCTGAGTTAGAAATTAAATTCTAAACTCACTTGAAATAGAGCTTTAGGTGTATAGCATTCCAGGATCTTGGTAGCATATCCCCCTCCATATTCTTGAGTCGGTATGCTCATTTCCGTGATTCTGATTCAATCTCATAAGGTCCTTCCCACTTTGGAGCTAACTTTCCATCAGCAGGATTAGTTGTATTCTGAAAAGCCTTTCTTAATACCTAATCTCCAACCTGAAACCTTCTAGTCCTTATAATCTTGTTATATGCTCTGGATATCCTCTGTTGATATGCTGCCATCCTTAGCCTTGCTGCATCTCTTGTCTCATCAATAGTATCCAAATCCTGGCATAAGGCTTCAGGATTCTGCTCAGGATCCCAGAGGTTGGATCTCGCCGTAGGTATTACCATTTCTGTTGGGATCACCGCTTCTGCTCCAAATACTAAGGAAAATGGGGTTTGGTCAGTTGCATTTTTTACTATCGTTCTATCAGCCCATAAAACAAAGGGTAATTCCTCTGCCCATCTTCCCTTCTTATCCCCAAGTCTTTTCTTCAAATTGTTGACAATTATCTTGTTCGAGGATTCTGCTTGTCCATTTGCTTGAGGATGTACCGGAGTAGACATGATCATTTTGATTCCCCAACTCTTGCAAAAGTCAGTAGTCCTCTTACTTATAAATTGAGAACCATTGTCACAAATTATCTTAGATGGTACCCTAAACCTGGTCAGGATATTCCTTTTTATGAAGGATACTACTTCTTGGTCTCTAACCTGAACAAATGCATCAGTTTCAACCCATTTAGAAAAATAATCAGTCATTGCCAGCATAAAGACTTTTCCTCTTGGAGCTTTAGGCAATTTTCCTACTATATCCATTCCCCACTTCATAAATGGCCAAGGGGAAGCAATAGGATACAGTGGTTCAACAGGCTGATGTAATATATTACTGTGACTTTGACACGCATCACATCTTCGAGCATATTCTGCAGCATCTTTCCTCATCGTTGGCCAGTAGTATCCTATTCTTAATACCTTCGAGAATAACGACCTGCCCCCAACATGGTTACCGCAATTCCCTTCATGTATATCCTGAAGCACTTCTTTGGTTTTGGGATCCTCCAAGCACCTCAGACATGGTCCTGCAAGAGATTTCTTGTACAAAACATTATTTATAATAGTGAATCGTGATACCTTCATTCTAAAGGCCTTAGGATTTTCATCCTATGGGATGTATCCTTCCTTGAGATATATCATGATTGGAGCCATCCAGGACTTAGGATCCTCCTCGGGATACTCATCATCAGGATCCTGGATACTTACTACTTCCTTATCCTGAGACTTGAGAAGATCCGTCGTAGGATACAGGATATGTAATATTGGTATCTGGGTTCCCTACGGTATCCTGATTGATGATCCTAGATTTGCCAAGGCATCCGCTTCAGCATTATCCTCTCTTGGTACCTGTTCAAGTGTAAAAATATCGAAATATCCTGCTAATTTTTTGAGAATTTCGAGGTATTTGATTAACTTCTCACCTTTAACTGCATAGGTTCCGTTAAAATGATTAGTAATTAACAAGGAATCAACACATACTTGTAAACTTTTAATACTCATATTCCTGGCCAATTCTAATCCTGCAATCAAGGCTTCATATTCTGCTTTATTATTAGTGGCAGGAAATTCACATCTAACAGCCTGGGGTAATATGTCCCCTTGTGGCGATTTTAGTAGTATACCCAATCCTACACCTCTAACGTTAGATGCACCATCAGTATATAATGTCCAGGATTCTGAGGTTTCTCCTAGTTGTTGAACTTCTAGGTCTACTTCATTTTGAATATCACTACTGAAATCAGCCACAAAGTCAGCTAGAGCCTGAGACTTTATGGCATTTCTAGGTTCATATACTAGAAAATAGGCACTTAACTTTACTGACCATTTAGCCATTCTACCTGACATCTCAGGTTTTCTAAGCACATTTTTGACAGGATAATTGGTTTTAACATGAATCCTATGTGTTTCAAGGTAATGTCTAAGCTTCGTTGATGCCATAACTAGGGCTAATATTAACTTTTCTAAATGAAAATATCTAATTTCAGCATCTAATAGACTCTTACTAACATAATAGACAGGATATTGATGACCTTCATGATCCTTTACAAGAATAGCACTTACAGCATTCCCTGATACTGCGAGATACAGGGATAATCGTTCACCATCCTCAGGCTTCATCAATAGAGGTGCAGTTGAAAGATACTGCTTCAAATCCTGCAAGGCTGCTTCATGCTTCTCCCCCCCTCCCCCATTCGAACTTCTTATTCTTTTTCAGGATATCATAAAATTCCTTGCATTTTTTCAAAGTGTTGGTGCATCTAGTGTCTGTTAACTTCGTCTTAATCGAGTCTTATGTCTAGATAGGATAAACGAGCACATAACAGGGTTAGAAATTAGGGTTTTATATGTGAAAGTGGGTGATTCCGCTTGAAAGTGACACAGATCAGTTCAAGCGAAATCAATATGTTGATTCCGCTTGAAATGGAATGTGACAGGTTCAAGCGAAATCAGATCTCTATAAATAGGTGTGTGCTATGTTCATTTGGAGCGGAATTAGAGATCATTGTTTGTGAGTCGAGGTGCTGCCGAATTGTAATCAGATCTGTAAAAGCTCAGGAAATCAGTAATAGATAAAGATTAGAAAGGAACAAGCTGTATTGACGTCATTTACATTGATTCCGCCTTTGTTCTTGATGATGAACTACTCAGATTGACTCGTTAGGGTCACCAAACGATCCAACAAGTGGTATCAGAGCTCAGGACGAGGAGTTCATACCAATTCAGCTTGATTTCATCGGATTCTCACACTTCTACTCATTCTTTTCTGATTTGAACGAAATTTAACGGTTGAAATGGCTTAAAACTCTCACATATCAAGCGAAACATAGTTTTAACTAATCCGTGAAAGATTTGGACCTTAATTCGACTTAAATCTGATAAAATTAGTTAATTCCGCTTGAAAAACTGTTCTAACATGCTGATGTCATCGTGATTCCGCTTGAAACTTCTATTGATTTCAAGCGAAATAGGTGATTCCGTTTAAAAGATATTGTCTGATTCCGCTTGAAATCAGATTTCGCTTGAAAGTTCAAGCGAAATAAGTGATTTCGCTTCAAAACCTGATTACGCTTGAAAAATCTTATTCCGCTTGAAAAGTCATATCTCGCTTGAAAGTTGATTTCGCTTGAGATAATTCCGCTTGAAATTGTTGTTTTAAAATTTCAAAAATTTGTCTAAGCATTTGTTGATTGTTTCAGGTACGTAAAAGATGGATGATTTCATGAATCTTTTCTGTGATGCATTTGGATTTACTAGTGGTTCGGGAGATGGCACTTCAAATAATACGAATGAAACTACACCAGCACCGAGTGCGAAGAAAATTCTCCAAGATGCTATGAGCGTAGACAGTGCATACGGAACATACAATAAGCCGCCCAAGTTGATGGCTATTGAAGATTACAACAGGTGGGCTACCAGATTCGAAGAATGGCTTAAAGCGTTTGCGTATTCCAGTTGGAGAAGTTTGAAAAATGGATTTGATATGGGGAGAGATGATTATGAGAACTTAGAGGAAAATCAGATTGAAAGATATGTTGCTGAACAGAAGTGTATTGCTTTGCTTCACCAATCTGTCCGAGATGATATTATCACACTAATCGAGTACAAAGATTCAAGAGATCTTTGGGAAAAATTAAAAATAAAATGTATTGGTAGTGCTGAAATAGTTAAGAACAAAAAGAAACTGTTACGTAAAGAGTTTGACTGTTAAAAGATTCAAGAGTTTGATTTGTTTGGTTGTTTAAAGAACGAGTCTGTTTCAAAGATGATTGAGAGATTTGGGCATCTGAAGATGGAGCTTGCTAGACATGACATCATTTACTCTCAAGAAGAGCTGGTAGATAAACTGTTTGACGCACTACCGAATGAACAAGACTGGCAGTATTTTGCATTGATGCTGAAAAATACGATAAAGCCAGCTGATTTGAAGGTTGATCTGCTTATAGAAAGACTGGAGAGTCACGAGTTGAAGATCAAGAAATCTAGCAAAGTCAACAACTCATCTTATCAGCAGAATGTGGAGTTGTACTACAGAAGAAATCTACCAAAGACTGGTTATCCAAGAACAGCATTTTCTGCAGAGAGTTCTAATAATGTGAATCAAGAAACTCCTCACAGTGGTTTTCATAGTGGATGTTCTTCAACAACTCCAAGCCAATCTGCACCGAAGAATCTATTTCAATGCAACATTGCTGTTGATCTGAAGAATGGTCAGAATTTTAGTGAATAAACAACAGATGGTGTTCTTAGCGTCTGTATTAGAATCGTACGAAAGTCTCGTTGCAGGAAAGATAGGCAACACTAACCTAACAAAGGAGGACTACGATCAGATCGATCCTGAGGAGATGGAATTGATTGATATAAGGTGATGTATGGCCAGTGCAGTGAGAAGAGCACAGCGTTTCATGGAGATTACAAGAAGACAGTTTATTGGGGGACCTTCTACCAAGCTAGGCTTTGACAAGTCAAAAGTGACGTGTTTCAAGTGTAAACAGAAAGGTCACTTTAAGCGTGAGTGCAGAAATGCTTACACTGATGATACTGCAAATCCTTTTCGAGAGGATTATTACAAGAAAGCGATCTATTATCAGAATAAATCAGAACCTCCTAGGATGAAGCAGATAAAGGTGGCACCTAAAGAGAAATCCAGGGCACTTGCAGTTTTTTATGAAGATGAAGGTTATGATTGGAGTGATGTTTTGCCGGAGGAAGACGCAGTTGGTTATGCCTTCACTACAGCAAAGATTGTTCCATTTAAAGATAAGAGAACTGAAGAAGTGAAGTATGTAAACAGGAAGGAAACAACTCGATACATGAAAGCCAAAATCTATCGTACCTGGATGGAAGCAAAGAAGGCAAGGCAATGGGATCCTGATAGAGAATGTTATCTTGATCCTAATGGTAACATAGCTGTAGATCCAGATACTGTTGATCTTGAAGTTCTCACCAAACAAATTGTTGATGAAGAAGAAGCCAGACAGATAGAATGGTGGGGAGGAGGAGAAGCCGTTGAGAAAGAAAAAGTAAAAAAGACAGCAAAAGAACCGGAGCCAAAGAAGATTGATGGCGGAGTTATTGATACGTCACAAGAACTCACCGCTGAAAACTTGAAGAAGATGGCTGACAAAGTTCTAGCTGCAAAAGAACTAGAGGTAGTTTCTGGTTCTGGAACTGAGTCCAAAGATAAGGTCAGTATAAATGATACACATGTGTCAGGTAAGAATGGTAAATCTGAGAACAACTGCAAAAATTGCATGAAAGAGTGCAAAGTTTGTAGTACAGTTGCTTACCTTAGTGGTAAGAAGGTTGAAGAACTGACTGGTAGAGTCAGAAGTGTTGAAGATCAGATCTTAAACCGGGATAAATTGTTGAAAGCTTCGAACGACAAATTAAAAGAATTAACTGAGAAAATCAAAAAAGATAAAAATGATGTAGAAAGAATTAGGAAAGAAAATGAAAAATTGATTCTTGAAAATCGTCAAATCTCAGAAAATTTTGAGAAGCTAAAACGAACGGTTAAAGATTGTGATGAAAGAAATGGTAAGACAGACAAAGAAAATCTTCAACTGACCGGTGTTCTTAGAATGAAAGAAGAGTTAATCAATCAGCAACTGGATGAAATTGCTAAGTTGAAGCTTCAATTTCAAGAAGCCAAAATTGAAAATGAACGCATCCAGTTGAAATTGAACAGTTACAACTCTGCAAGCTTTGTTTTACAACACATTGTTCCCAAACCCATCGGGAAAAACAAAGCAGGCGAAGATGTATATGCTGATGGAACCGGGGTGGGGTATCATCAGGTTCCACAACTAGTTCTAAACAATTTCTCAAAGAAGAAATCCGGGTTGGTCAATGTTGAAGATGTTCATGAAGTGAAACTTCCAGAGTCAATTGATATCACATTCACTTCATCATCCGATTAAGATAGTGTCCAATCTGAAATTGTTAAAAGTATGGCTGAAAATGTTTTAAAATCTGAAAGTGACACTACTGAGGAAGATGAATGTTTTCTAGACAAATACATTTCGAAACCAAAATTCAAAAACAACTTAAATGAAGAACCTACTCTTGTCATGTACAAGATGTCAGGATCGGATAAGTTGTATTCGGATTCTGAGTTTCCATTGGAGAATGTGAATGTGAACAAATTGAAAAATGTGTTCAAATTGATTGAAATTGATCTGTCTGAAGTAAAAGGTTTAAATCAGACAAATAGGCAAATGAATTTTGAAAAAGATAAAGCTTACTACAAGAAACCAGTTGTTCCACCGCGTTTTTATAACAACAATCAATACAAATGGTCGGGTGGATATCAGGGTGGTAAGAATTATTAGAAAAAGAATGTTCAAAACAGAAGATTTGCTGAGAAAAAGGTGTTTGTGAACAGTTCAAGTTCACTTTCTGATGAAGAATCTGAGATTTTTTCTAAATCAAACAAAGAGTTCTTTGAGAAGAAAGCATCGCAACCTCAGTCTGAAGGTACAAGTTGGGTAGTTGACACTCGAACATGCTTCAAATGCAATCAAGTTGGACATATTGCACGAAAGTGTACCAACTTGAAGTCTAAGACTGAAGTTGTGATGAATTCGAGAAAGAAAGTTGATGTGAAGGGAAAAGCTCCATTGGTTGTTGAGAAAAAGGTTTTAAAAAATGACAACACCAAGATCAAAACTGAACCTGTTAAGAATATGGTAACTAAAAATGACAAGTTTTACAAACGGGTTGCATCGTCTCAGCAAACATGGAAGACAAAAGTGGTTGAAAAGAAATCAAGTGTTCCAAAACCAAAGGTTTCTGAGACTGAAAAACAATCGTCTTCTACCACTCCGGTAAAGATGGATGTTCCTTTGGATTATTATGAACAATTGGAGAAACAATCTTCTACTCCACCAGAGAAGAAGAATGTTTAAAAGAATAATCAACCAACTGGTCAAACTAAGAAAGATGAGTTTTCTTATACAAAAAGGTTCAGGGTAGTTCTGAAGAAAGCTTGAAGATGAATGATAAAAATTTTCCGCCACTTTACATTGCAAAATCTCACCTTAATGTCAAGTTACCCGAATCGAAAGAGGCTGGGGTAGCATCAAAATCTCACTAAATGTTTTTGAAATGTGCAGGAGCTTCCAAGATCCGTTTCGCGTTGGATTATGGATAGTGGAGCTTCTCGGCACATGACAGGGAAAACAGCCCTGCTATACGATGTTAGAAATTTTAATGGAGGTTATGTGGGATTTGCTGGAAATCAAGGAGGTAGGATAGTTGGAGAAGGAACGTTATCCAATGGCATTGTCACGTTTGAAAGAGTTAACTACATTGCTGAGCTTGAGAACAATCTTCTGAGCATATCGCAAATCTGTGATAGGATGTATACTACTCACTTCACAGACAAAGAATGTTTGATATTGAAACCAGGATTTGTTGTTCCTAAAGAATGGATTATCATGAGAGCACCAAGAGTCAATGATCTGTACGTGTTGGATATGAGTGTAGCAACTACAACCACAGGTCAGGCTCATTGTTTTATATCAAGAGCAACAGAAAAAGAATCTCAATTGTGGCACCAGAAAATGCGTCATATACATTTGAGAAAAATGAATCACCTGGTGCATAATGATTTGGTTACCGGTGTTCATTTGAAAGGTTTTCATCTTGAGGGGGAGTGCATTAGCTGCATCAAAGGAAAGCAAAAGAAGAAATCTCACCCTAGGAAGAAAGAAAACTCAATCTCGAGACCTTTAGAGAGACTCCACATGGATCCGTTTGGTCCAGTGAACGTCAAAAGCATTACTGGGGATCTCTATTGTCTAGTAGTTACAGATGATTACTCGAGGTTTTCATGGGTTTCATTTTTGCAATCAAAAGATCAAACATTTGGGAGTTTAATCATGTTGATCAAAAAGCTTGAAAACTTGTACCAAACTCGTGTTCGAAGAATAAGAAGTGATAACGGTACAGAGTTCAAAAGTAGCAAAATGGAAGTGTTTTGTGATGAAAAAGGTATATTGCATGATTTTAGTGCTCCTTACACTCCGCAGCAGAATAGAGTAGCTGAAAGAAAGAACAGGACGCTAATTGAAACAGCCAGGACAATGCTTGCTGATTCTAAATTACCTGTAAATTTTTGGGCAGAAGCAGTGTCAGCCGCATGCTATACACTCAACCGGGTTTTCACTGTCAAGAAATTCAACAGGACATACTTTGAGTTGATCAATAACCGCAAACCGAACCTGAAGTATTTAGAACCGTTTGGGTCTCCCTGCACCGTTCTAGAGCCTTTTGGAAAATTTGGTCCAAAGAGCATCGAAGGAATATTTGTGGGTTACTCAAGTCCACTAAAACGAGTCTTTGTTCCAAGCTTGAAGCGGATTATTGAAGCACACAATGTTGAATGCCAAGGTCACACAATGCCACCACAGAATCCAGGCGACTCATGGCGTTTTCACTATGATAAATTATGGGATTCATTTGACATGGAAGAAGAAGAACAAGAACAAGATTTCTTTGACGAGTTGGATATTCTAAGAGAGTATGAGTCATCGTAGAAAAGGTTCCCAGCTGAGTATTCAAGTCGACCATGACAGACTTCAAATGACGATGAAGCAGGTCCAAGCAATGCTGGAGAATATGATGATATCCAACAAAATGAAGTTGCTCATGATAATCAGAAGGCACAGAATGATAATCAAGAATCTGAGAACAGACCAGTATTTGATCGTGGTGATTCAGATTCTGAGGGGGAGCAAATTCAGATTTCAAGTCAAACAAACCCAGTCAGTGAACAAGGTGCAAATCAAAATATTACAAATCTGGAGGGCGAGGTAGATGTTCCAGGCGAGGTGATGCCAAGAACTCTTTCATACCATCCAGAGGAGCTGATCATTGGAGAATTGCAATCAGGCATTCGTACTAGACGTCAAATTGACCAAGGGCTTACTTGTTTTTACTCTACAGTAGCACCTTTACAAACTAAGTTTTTACTAAGTTGTTTTATTTCGCAGATCGAACCGCGAACATACAAAGAGGCGCTAACTGAAGATTCTTGGGTCAATGCTATGCAAGAAGAGTTGAGTCAGTTTGAGAAGTTAGGAGTGTGGAAGTTAGTAGACTTGCCTGATGGTCAAAGGAAGATAAACACCAAGTGGGTGTTCAAGTGCAAGAGAGACGATAGAGGGGTTGTTGTTCGTAACAAAGCTCGACTCGTAGTCCAGGGTTTCAGTCAGCAGGAGGGTATAGATTTCACCGAAGTGTATGCTCCAGTGGCTCGACTAGAAGCAATCAGAATCTTCCTGGCATTTGCATCTTGGAAAAATTTCAAAGTATATCAGTTAGATGTGAAATCGGCTTTTCTCTATGGGTAGGTAAAAGAGGAGGTATATGTCGGTCAGCCACCGGGCTTCACCGATCCAATCCACAAAGACAAGGTCTATTTGCTGGATAAAGCGTTGTATGGTTTACACCAGGCCCCGAGAGCTTGGTACGAGACATTGTCTTAACACCTGCTAGCCAACAGCTTCATCCGAGGAAAAGTGGATGCCACTCTCTTCACCAAAGAGGTCGACGAACATCTTCTGATCGTTCAGATATACGTGGACGACATCATATTTGGGTCAACAAATGAGAATCTGTACAAAGATTTTGAACGAGTTATGAAGCAGAAATTCGAAATGTCATCAATGGGTGAGATGAAATTCTTTTTGGGTCTACAAGTTGATCAACTGCCTAAAGGAATTTTCATACATCAAACGAAGTACGTTCATGATATTCTAGAGAAATTTGAGATGTCAGGTTCTACTCCAGCTTCCAACCCATTAGCGATGAATCATGGGATAAACCCTGATCTCACCGGAGAGAAGGTAGATGAAACGATGCATCGTTCCATTATCGGATCGCTGATGTACTTGACTACTTCAAGACCCGATATTATGTATACAACCTGCCTCGCAGCAAGATTTCAATCTAACCCGAGAGCTTCGCATATGGTTATTGTTAAAAGGATATTACGCTACCTGAAAGGAACTCCATCATTGGGGTTGTGGTATCCAAGAGAAGCCGATTTCACGCTCGAAGGGTATTCCGATTCGGATTTCGGATGCTGTAAAGTTAACGTTAAATCAACAACAGCGGGGTGCCAGTTTTTTGGATCACGATTGGTCACCTGGCAATGCAAGAAGCAGACCTCTGTAGCTCTATCCACATGTGAAGCTGAGTATGTATCTGCTAGCAGCTGCTGCTCTCAGATCTTGTGGATCCAACAACAGATGTGCGACTACGTTTTGCAATTTCTAAACACCCCTATCTTTTTTGATAATGAGGCAGCGATAAACATTACTAAAAACCCAGTTCATCACGCTAAAACGAAACATATTGAAATTTGACATCACTTCATCCGAGATTGTTTCGAGAAGAAGTTGATACGAATTGAGAAAATCCACACTGACGAGCAAAAAGCTGATTTACATACCAAAGCATTTGATAAAAATCGTTTTCAATATTTGCTAAAACTGAACGGTATGAAGCTTTTATCGGTGTTGGAAGAGATTCTTGGCGTTGATGAAGGAGACATTGTAGATGATGTTGAGAAGCAATCTGCAATGGTTTGTCAATTTTTTACTTGTTTTGGTATTTAAGGGGAGAGTATAGGGTAATATTTTCAGAAAATACAAAAACAGTAAAAAAATTTCAAAAATACAAAAACATGAGATATTTTCAAAATTAAAAAACAATAGAAAACCAGAAAAGAGCTTGTGTAAAAAGGGAAAATGATAGTACATCGGCTTGACAGTTACGTATTCTAAAGATATGTAAAGTTTAAAAGTGATTAAACAGTCTCGCTGATGATGTGCCGATAGGTTTTTACACATTTAGTAGGTTTGTTCGGGATATAAACCTAAATCTTTACTTACTTATTTCGTGGGGAACACTACTTGGATATATAGGTAACCCCTGAAATCTTGTTTGAAAGATCCCTCTTTCTGAGATACTAGGTCTTTATACTCAGTGATATCTGGTGTATTATCCCGGGACTTCTGATTTTGCGGAAGCAATGGCCTAGTCCCCGGAGAATACTTTACTGCTTGCTTGAAATATAGCAACCCCCTCAGCATAAAATGATGAGACAATAAAATTGCTAATTAATGCTGTTGTAAAAAAGATCCTCTAAAGGGGACACACCTAAAGTCGAACCGTCATCTCTCTGCTGAACGGAAGTTCTGACCTGAGCTCTCACGGAACCCCTTACAGATATCATCTGTGGTATACTCACCTGTAAGACTAAATATTGGGATCTGGATATGGGAGTATATTCAAGAGGTGGGACACATGTATAAGTTTCAGTCTCTAAAACACTAAATTCGTATCCTGGACAGATTGAAATGTGTGTGAAAATTTAAGTGGATCAGTATATCGACAATCTAAGCGAATTGTTTAATTCTGAGTATGTAATCAAAGCTTAACGGCACTTGTGACTTGTCGAATAGCTGATATAATTTCCTATGACGCTCACCAAAAATATGTTTGTAAATAGTTTACTTTCATTACATTCTATTACTGCATTTTATTTCTGTATTTCATTTCTAGTTTAGATACTTTATTAAAATTCAAAAAGATTTTACATTTTTGCTTTATTTTTGACAAACCAAAGTAGAAAGCTGATCTTCAGATTCGATTTGAAGCAGATGCAGGAAGTTTCTGGACTGGAGGATGAGGAGAGCTTATTTTGATAAAATCTGATTGATGGAAAGTCAAAACAAGTTCATTAACTTGAAACTTGTAAATTTCAGAAAATGTTTGAACTAGTTTGTACGTAATGTCAGTGTGATTTATCTCAGGTCAACCAAGGTCATTAAGTTGGACTTGGTAGACAAATTGAGTAATCAGGGTCATTAATTTGGATCTGAATACTTAAGTGGATTACTAATTCTAACAAAAATTATCAACATATATGTTATATATAGGTAGAGATTGTATAGATAACATGTATGAATTTGAGAAAGCAGCTAAGCAAAATTCCAGCCTACTGATAGGGGGAGTCTGAAGACTTAAAGTCAGATGCAGTTCCTAGATCTACATTCAAGGGGGAGTTTTAAGGTTATTAAAGATTCAGATTATGTGATTCATGCTAGCTGTTAATCGAAGAAGATAAAGATTGAAGGAAGCTTTTACAATGTCAAGACAATTTAGAAAGAGACAAAGACTAAAGACTCGACGCCGAAGACTTTGTCAACATCCAAGGGGGAGTCTGTTGGTGCATCTAGTGTTTGTTAACTTCGTCTTAATCGAGTCTTATGTCTAGATAGGATAAACGAGCACATAACAGGGTTAGAAATTAGGGTTTTATATGTGAAAGTGGGTGATTCTGCTTGAAAGTGACACAGATCAGTTCATGCGAAATCAATATGTTGATTCCGCTTGAAATGGAATGTGACAGGTTCAAGCGAAATCAGATCTCTATAAATAGGTGTGTGCTATGTTCATTTGGAGCGGAATTAGAGATCATTGTTTGTGAGCCGAGGTGCTGCCGAATTCTAATCAGATCTGTAAAAGCTCAGGAAATCAGTAATAGATAAGGATTAGAAAGGAACAAGCTGTATTGACGTCATTTACATTGATTCCGCCTTTGTTCTTGATGATGAACTACTCAGATTGACTCGTTAGGGTCACCAAACGATCCAACACAAAGATCTTGAGATAAATCTGTTTAATGTTGCTACTCGTCCCGTCAGTCTTTGTACATCTTTCATGTTGGAACGCGACTTGATATCCAAGATGGCTTTTATCTGTTCTGGGCTCGCTTCTATCCCTCTTTTAGTCACCATATATCCTAAAAACTTTCCTGCCCCCACTCCAAAATGGCACTTGGCAGGATTTAGCTTCATGTTATATTGATCCACGATATCAAATGCTCCCTTAATATCCTGGAGGTGATCCTCAGCCTTCTTAGATTTTACTACCATGTCATCGATGTATACCTCCATAGTGTCCCCCAGCTTGTCTTTGAACATCATGTTCACCAATCTTTGATACGTTGCACCTGCATTTTTTTAACCAAAGGGCACAGCAGTATAACAATAAATACATGTTGGTGTCATGAAAGCAGTATCCTCCTGGTCTGAAGGTTCCATTTGAATATGCTGGAATCCTGAGGATGCATCCATGAAGGTTAACATCTCATGGCCGGCAGTAGCATCCACCATTGAGTCTATATGAGGAAGAGGAAATGGGTCTTTAGGACAAGCTTTGTTCAAGTCTGTGTAATCTACACAAACTCTCCATTTCCCATTTTTCTTCTTCACCACAACTACATTTGCTAGCCATCTTGGAAATTTGATCTCCCTGATCATTTTGGATTTCAATAACCTCTTTACTTCTTCCTGAATAATCATATTTCGTTCCGGAGCAAACTTCCTTCTCTTTTGTTGGACAAGCTTGAAAGACCTATCAATTCCGAGTTTGTAAGTTATGATATCCTTGGAAATACCTGTCATATCCTCGTGTTTCCACGCGAATGCTGACATCCTGCATGTCAAAAAGTTAGTTAATTGATTTTCAATATCCTGAGGGATATTGGTTCCTACGAGCACCGAGATATTTAGATTATCCTGATCCAGGATAATTTTATTTAAATCCTGCTCGGAAGCCTCCACGATATCCTAGGCTCGCATCTTTAATTGCTATGCTACATTAGGCTTTGTCGAGGATTTCATCGAAGAAGAATAACATTCCTTTGCTTCCTGCTGATCGCTTTCCACCTTGACTACTCCCCAGGGGGGTAGGAATCTTGATGCATTGATGATAGGTAGATGGCACAGCTTTCATATCATGGATCCATGGCCTACCCAATATAATATTATAGCAGGATAAGGAGTCCATAACACAAAAGCGTTGCATTGAATTGACCCCTTGAATATATACTGGTAACTTTATTTCTCCCATGGTATTCCTAGCTTCTCCACTGAACCCAACAAGTACAGTGGACTTTGAAGTGATATCCATCGGGGATACATTCATTCTCTTCAGTGTTTCTAGCTGAATTATGTTGACGGAGCTACCATTATCTACCAGTATCCTGTGCACCAAATGATTAGCAAGATATAAAGTTATTACCAAAGCATCATGATGAGGATCCTGGACAGTATCCCTATCATCATTATCGAACGTCATCACTTTATCAGTCGTGAGGGTTGACATCCTGGTTGGCTTATCTCCCCTCTCTGCCGTAGCCTCCCTTGCATGTCTTTTTGCAGCAGAATAAGAGGTCCCACAGATATCGGATCCTCCTGAAATAAAGTTAATTATCTTGGCATCCATAGGAGGTGATGCTGCTCGTTCAGGATCCTTCTCAGTATCCTGGACCTTATTCTTCTTTCTTCCCAGGAGATCCTTCAGGTATCCTTTGCTCAGCAAATAGCTTATTTCTTTCCTCAGGGCAATGCAATCTTCTGTAACATGTCTGAAATCCTCGTGGAAGGCACACCATTTGGACTTATCCTTCCAATCAGCTTTTTGTTGATTCTTCCGGGGCCACTTAGCCCTGTCTCATAAACCCTGCATAGCATACATCAGTTCAGGTATATTTATAGAAAAACAATATTCTGACAACTCAGGATACTCCTTATGATCCTCGTCTTCAACAACATTCACTTTCTTGCTGTCATTCCTGCCATATGGCTTAGAGCGGTATGGTTTATACGTGGATTCTGATTTCCTGTTGGTTGACTCATAAGTTGTGGATGAATTCATCCTTTCTTGCATCTTTTTGTCATCCTCCAGTCGAATATATCTTAAAGCCCTGTTTTGAGCTTCATCCAGGTTCCTGCAGGGATTCATTACAAGATCCTGGTAAAATTGAGAGTCTTTCTGCAATCCCATCTTGAAAGCCTGCACAACTGTTGCAGGGATTCATTACATAATCCCTCAAGGATTCATTACATAATCCCTCAAGGATTCCTGAGGTCCTTGAGTTATCCTGTAGAGATCACTGGTTAGTTTTTCAAAACTCCGACTGCAAGAAAATTGACTATTAAATAGATTTACTAAATGAGCAAATGATGTATTCGAATGAGGAGGAACATTTAAAAGCCATTTTAAGGCTGATCCTGTTAAGGTAGAACAAAAACCCTTGCATAGGTATGCTTCCTTTAGATCCGAGGGAATAGGATTAATTTCCATCTTTTCTCTATATTGAGCAATATGCTCTTCAGGATCCGTAGTTCCGTCATAGAGCTTCATGTTGGGGGTTTGAAATCTTTTTGGGATTTCTGCATCACAAATAGGATATGCAAACCGGGATATCCTATGGCTATCTTGGGATACTTCTGGAATTGGCTGGACCACCCCAGGTACACTGGATATCATGTCCTTCAATTTCTAAAGCTCCCTAGAAAATGCTGATGTCATACCTGCATCCTACAAAGATCCAATACCATTAGTAGCAAGAGTGTTTTTATTATTTGACACGTTACCAGTCTGATGATTTTGGCCATATCCAGAAGCATATCCTGAACTTCTCATAGTTGACACCCTGACCGAAGAGGGTATCTCAGGAGTATGATTCTGAGAATGGCTAGGCACAATATTCCCCCTGTTATCTTCAGTAAACACTGCAGAACTGAAGTTCAAAGCTCTGGGTTGCAAGGGGGTGATAGTATCCTCAGTGGGCCTGCTTGAGCTGGATTTCAAGAGTTGTATCTCTCTTATCAGCATTTGGTTGGTCTCCTGTTGTTGCGTCATCTGTTCCTGTACACTACCAAACAGAGTTAGAATTTCTTCATTAGAGGCCAAAACAGGAGCAGATCCCTGAATGTTGCGAGCGGGGATGACATCCTGAGGCAGTGAAGAGGCTTACGTCCTCGGAGGAGGTGGTGGAAGCACTGAACCAATTGTTGCACAGGTTGTAGCAGACACGGTGGAAGAGCTCATGTTTGATCTCGAGGCCAATGAAATTAGTGTAGCAAAAAGTTTTGAAAATAGAAAACCAAGTAATGATTTTGCAAAAGCTTTTAGTAGAAATAGCACCACTTGCCCCACGGTGGGCGCCAAATTGTTTTGGTCAAAAATTACCGACGCAATTAAGTGATCAAATTAGTTAAGTGAGGTAGTGTGCTAAGAATGTGTATCGGAAATATGTTGATTAAGTTGTTTGTAAAAACAGTTTTCAGGATACGGCTCAGGATATCGAGTTGTATCTACGATCAAACAACGAGCAAAAATGTAAAGGGTGACACAGGATGTACAAGGAAAGCCCTTGATCAATCTTGATCGCCGGCATAAAACCTCGGGAGCTGACAATCGCAACTGCCTTGTTCTTCTTATTGCTTCAAATATCAGGATACAGTGCAGGATATGACGCAGATCAACTAAGTGTCACAATGTGATTTCGATACAAGTGTAAGTGTGTTGTGAGTGTTTGCTGCTAGAGAGAAAGAGTGTACGAGAGATTGTGTGTTTTCTTATCTGATCTGATCATTCCTATTTATAGTAAAAAGAAACTAACTAACTAGCCTATAAATCCGGGATATATGGAATATTCCCTTTGTGAACGTTGTAGTCCACGTCTTCCGGCTTCAACGTCCATAATCTAACGGATTTGCCCAAGTCTTGTGGAGAAGAAGTCCATTTGAACGTTAGAGACTTGCACCATTTAATCTGCACGTGAGTTAATTAGTTACTTCCAGGATATCGTACCAGGATATTACCAATATCCTGATCCGGTATCCTGGTCACAACAAAAAGAAACATAGTCAGAATATTAGTCAGGATATATGAGCAGAAAATCACCCATAACAGTTTTCATGCCTCCTACTCTACAATTTACCACTAATAATCAACATGATCATCAAGGCACACAAAAACACAGCCATGTATACATGAATTTCAAACCGAAACAAACACCACAAACATAACTACTAACCTTGTAGAAGTAGTTGAGAGAGAGAGCTAGAGTGAGAGAGGAGAAGCAAGGATTGGGGGTATCTGCTGCTGTACGGCCGAGAGGAGAGGAGGAAGTATTAGGGTTTTGCTCTTGAAGGCTCTATGATCGTAATTCAATAACTGCCTTCCCATGTATACTTATAACTTAAAGATGCATCTTGGGCTTGGGTTTGTTTGGTTTGGGCCGCACATAATAAAAAGATGGGGATGGGGTGGTGATTGGGTTGAGGTGGGAGTGGGTTTGCACAAGGGTATGGGATCGGGCTAGGTTGTGCTCACATGGTTCGGATTTCGGTTTTGCGTACTGGTTTATATAATAAATGTAGTTAGTATATAGTTAATTTACCTCAGGAATTCATTCATTTATGTAAAATAAGATAAGTGTCTGCATTAATTAATAAACGCGAAAATGAACGGTTTTTACCTCGAAAAACTGGGTTGTCACATACACACTCTAAAGATGGATGATGGATGATGGTGGTGGATGTGGGTGTTGTAGTGATGGTGGAGTGGTGCAAAGTGGGAGAGTAGTGGTTTGCCAAGGGATGCCTTTGAAGTGAGTCAAGCACCCCTATTTATAGCCTTCACAGAGCTCTGGCCACGACCTCATGTCCAGCGGGCACACCCCCATGGCCAGCCTTTTCTCTTCCTTCATTAAATTTATGTGTCTGTAGAGGGTTCCACACGGCCCGTGTTCAGCAGGCCCGGCCCCGTGGACAGAAGCGTATCTGTACTATTAAGATTTTGCAAGATTCTGCGTATCTTAGTGTTGACCAAGGCCCGTGCTGAGCTGGGCACGCCCCTGTGGTGGGCGTAGAAGCTTCCATAGCTTTGTCCTTTCTGCAGGCACCTAACCACGCCCCCGTGTCCAGCGGACACGGCCCCGTGGTCAGTCTTCTATTTCTTTGTTTTTGCTTTGGGGATGCTGCCGAGGGGTCGGGCATGTCACGTTTATTCCTTTTCTTTGTATTTATGTTGGTTTTGGCTGTATATTTGTTCCTTTTGCTCGTTTAAGCTCATTTGGTCCTGTAAATTCAAAAGGAAGACAAAAACACACTTTTTCCAACATTAGTACTAAAAAAAGGGTTAGTGTTATGCCTCATTTGATGTAATCTATATGTTACATTTTGCATACATCAAATACCCCCACACTTGAATCTTTGCTTGTCCTCAAGCAAAACTCTTTAATATGTGGCTTTACACACCCAAATGGAAGAGGTAGGAGAGAAGTTTTGGGCTTATCTTGAGTGAATCCAAGATCTTTATGGGGTTTTATTTTTATTTTATTTACAATCCTATTCATTATGATTTATTTAGAACATTTTATAAGAAAAACTACTTATTTGGGCATAACATACCTCTTTAAAAATCCATTTATATACAAGTTCATATACCTCACGGGAGATCACCCAACACTCAGCCGAAGATGTATTTTTGTGAAACACTCGAGACCGGCATGGAACTTACTTCTACCATATGCTTGCCAAGCAATCAAACCTCCTCATTTTTAACTATAAACCTTTGTAAACATCAAGAGGACTTTGGCAAAGGGTTAGGCTTGGGCTAAGGGTAGGTGGTTTTGGTTAGTGGTTAGTAAAAATGGCTAAGAGCGTAAAAAGCGACAGTTGTCGTAAAACTTTTTTGTTTTTTGTGACTTTTATTCAAACTAAGCTCATCCAAACAAAGTTTCTTTGAGGAACTTGTTTGTTTATTACAATACTTTTATTTTTTTCTGATAAAGAAACGTCACAAGATAGCCGAGCTTTTTACTAAAACAAGGGGGTTGAAAAAGAAAAAATGTTTTGGTGGGTAAAGGGTGCTTGTTTTGTGGGCTTTGAAATGAAAAGGCTTAGGCTCAAAGGGGTTAACTAGGGGGGTTTTGGGTAGGTGATAAAAAAATGAAAAATAATGGTGTTGAGAGGGAAATGGGTTAGTCCTAATGCCTCTATCATTCACTTACTTGGGTTCAAGTTGGTAAGGACCAGGAATGCATCGTCGTGGCAAGTTCTAGAGTCGTAAGAACCAAGCGGCTATTCACACAAGAAACGAAAAATGAGCATTTAGTTTAAAGATATATGCTTGTGTGCTCAATAAAGGCTCAAAACTCACTTATTGTGCGAATGCGTTTATAATGTGATCAAGTATATATAATCAAATTTTAATTAGATTTGTAATGTCTTTTCATAATTTTCTTCTTTGGTTCTTTTTATCACGACGCTATCGGTTGTAAATTTGTAAAAATATAACCTTTTTAGAACTTGTTATTCCCAAATTAAACCAATACAAGTAAAAAATGAAAATTTTTGAAAAAAATTTGGGGTGATTAGCGGTTCAAATAGAGTTTTGTGTACGGCTTGTTATTAGGACTTGCGAGATTCAAGTTTTTAGCATCCCCCACGCACTTAAATTACACATTGTCCTCAATGTGTCCTAATAATTGTCACTTCAGCAGATGATAATCATAATGAATAGGTATCGTGACTAACCCACTCTCTATCAACATTCTGTCTGTGAATTCATCATCCTTTTATTCTCTCTGAAAATTCCTACGTGTCCCCGAATAACCAATATTTAACGCTAAAATCCCTGAAAAAAAATCATCACCAAATCTTTTCTGGACACTTTTCCACTCAAATCTGTCCTTGAAACAAATTTTTATGATTTGGAATTTCGGAATTTTCCACACCAAATTTATTTATTTATTTATTTATTTTAGCCTCAAACAGTCTCTTTCACGTGTGAGAGTCTTTGATCGAATGACTCTTTCGTGCGGATGAGAATTAGTTCATGCGAATGACTAGACTTTTGGAACAAATGAGACTTGTTCATGCGAATGAAGTCTGGTTCGTGCGAGTGACAGCTTGATCCATCCGGATGAGACCTCATTCGTGTGGATGAGTCTTCATCCATTTAAAAATGATTCCTCCGCTCGAAAGCTGTTTTTCAAATCTTTTCGATCCAATATCTTCATTTTTTTCGAATTTGATAATTATTCTTCTACAGACATGAATGAAAATGAAAATGAAAATGAATTTTGAATGTAATAGTGTCTTTAATTTTAAATTCCATCCATGAATTGACCTTCAATTTGATGTTTTACTTCTAAAAACCCATAAATTATGAGCGTAGGTGATTCAATCAACTGTTAGATCGATTGAATCGTTACCGTTGCTCTGATACCAATTAAATGTTTCGGATCAGTGGCGGATGTAGCATATACCGGGGGGCAACCCCCGCTACGGCTTGGCACGGAAAAATTTGACGTTTTTAGTGTAAATTTTGGAAAAAATTGATGTTTTTTTGATTTCGTTACGGCTTATTTATAAAACGTTACGGCTTGGCGTGAATCCTAGATCCGCCACTGTTTCGGATCCAGTGGGTTTAGACAGAATTTTGGATAAGATAAAGCTAATTTAGTAGAAATCTCATAAGAATAATCAAAAGTATAAAGCTTCCATTAATACCGAAAGAACATACATCATTTTACAAGCTGGAGAGAAATCTAAGGTCTCTCCAGCATTTCCCCATAACTTGTAAATTCTAACACATGACTCCCTATATATAGATTTTGGAGCGCAGGTCACTTTCAAACGGATGACTCATCCGTGCGGATGAGTCCTCGTCCGTGCGGATGAGTCCTCGTCCATGCGGATGAGTACTCGTCCTCTCGAAAGTGTCGTCCTCTCGAAAGTTGTTAGTTCGTTTTAGGATTGATTCCGATACACCGTTGACTGCGTAGATCTCGTATCTTGTGCAGAATCCAAGTACCAGAGTGGATCAGATGAGAACAAGCTAATTGAATGTTGTTTTCTATTATTGATTTGATATTACAGCACCACGAAAACAAACGAGCATTTATAGACCTAGTAGGTTCGCACTAAACAAGTATTCACTGATGGACACCGATTGCGCGGATTAACTCTGTGTGCGGATGGAGTTATATTCACGGATCATCACCACGGACGGGTGTACTATGCGCATCCGCGAACCGACTAAAAACCCTAGAACTGCGCCTATTCATGCGAACCTAGTATATCATGTGTGATCTTCATGTTAAACCCTGTCTTGACTCATTTGCTCAGCTACGATACGTGATTGATGGAAGCAATAAACATATGCACTAACAGACTCCCCCTTGGATATAGATGTAGTCAATCTCGTAGCATCTTTATCCCTTCTGAGTCTTTACGAAAGTTTGACCAAATCAGCACCACAGACTCCCTTTGCTTTAATATACTCCCCTTGGATTTGCATCCTGATTCATCAGCTCCCCCTTTCGATAAACTCTCTCTCCAGATCCCCCTTGCTTTAATCTTCCGGCTTTTAGAACCTAAACCTTGCTCATTATCAATTCAAAATACTTGTAAGAATATTTGGCCACTATAGGATCGAGGACCTGGCTCTATGAAAGACTGATTATATGACAATTCAAATCATTTGAGAGAATATTTAATAATTTTAGAATCAAACACGTGGCTCTCAAAAAAAATATTAATTTGACAGTTAACACTTTTGAGATTTCCAGGATTGGTAATCTGGCTCTAATGCAGAATTAAACATCTGTAAACCTAGGAACACATTAACTGGCTTTCTCCCCCTATCAAATAACTATATACCTGACAATCAAAATATCCAATCACCACAAACCCTTAGATAATCAAGTTCAACTTACTGACCTTGATTCATCTGATTATCTACCAAGTCTAAATTAATGACCTTGGAGATTTTCAGAAACTGTTTTTATTTTTTCCATAAAAAACCTCAAGTTTCAAATTAATGAACTTTTATTTTCCGAGACATGTTCAGCATACTTAGATTTTGAAACTCAACTTTCCAACATCATTTGTCTAAACATAAAGTGAAACAAAATCTTTTTGAATTTTTTCTATACTGAAATGCAATAAAGAAATATTTACAGACATATTTTTGTTTGAGTTTGTATCAGAGGATCATATCAGCTTATGACACATCACTAGCACCGTTGATATATATAAACTTTAAGCTCTAAACGATTCACTTAGATTGTCAGTATACAGATCCATTTAAATTTCCACACAAACTTCAATTGATTCAAGATACGAGATTTAATGTTTTAAGAAACTTAACTTATTCGCGTGTCCCATCTCAGAATATACTTCCGTATCAAGATTCCCTAGATTCAGTCTTACAGGTGAATATACTTAATTGATATCTATCTCTGGGTTAGTGCGAGGCCTTGAGAGCTCAAAGAGATAAAGGCTCGACTTAAAGGCGTGTTCCACTTAGGAATCTTCTTTACAACTGCACTTGATATATATCTTTCGATATTTTCTCAATTTTTATACAGAGGGAAAGTTTTAAGTGCAAAATCATTATACGAGGTCTAGGCCATTGCTGATGCAAAATCAGGAGGACCAAGTATACTGCCCCAGATATCAATAAGTATAAAGACCTAATATCTCATAATCAGGAAATCTCTCAAATGAAATTTCGGAGTACTAAGTCCATATATCGAAGAGATGTTCCCCACGAGATGAGAAAGTTATTGATTTAGGTTTATATCTCGAAATCAATTTACTGATTAAGTAAAAACCTACTAGCATATCATCAGTGAGATCGTTTATCACATTTTAACTTTCCAATTCTTTAGCATGTTGTGATTGTCTTACTAATGTGCTATCGTTTCCTCTTTTTACACAAAACTCTTTTGATTTTTCTCATGTTTTTGTTGTTTTTCAAATTTTCTGATATTTTAACATTTTGAACCAATGTTTTCAATTTGTCTTTTCATGTTTGTTCAGCCGTGAGGGTTTCGGCATATTCACTCAACATATTTTTTTTTCAAAATTTTGATTTTATCAATTTAAAAACAATAATTTTTTATTTTTTATGTTTTTCTAGTTTATATTTGTTTTTTATTTATGTTTTATTTATTATTATTAACAAACAAACACTCCCTGAACTCAACCACAGGGATCCTCCTCATGTGCCAGGCTGCTCCTCCTCTCTTGTTGACTTTCAATTGGCATCTGCAACACCTACACATTCAAACACTTCAATCATTTGAATAATGCAACCCAGGACTGTTTGACCATGGGTATTGTGACACAATACGAATCATTCAACTTCGGAAAATCTTTGTCATTTTTACAAAAACTTTTTCATTTTTATTTTCAACCTTCTTGGTTGAATCAATCTTCTGTTTCTCATTCACAGAAGTCTATTTCTTGACCACCCAAATTTGTCCGTTTGAAACATTCATTTGATAAAATATTGAATCATTTTGAACGTGTCGTTTTGACATAACAATCTTTAGTTTCCATATTTGTTTTGGTTCAAACTTGGATATTTATGGTTTCCAAGTTTGTTTTGGCTTTGATAAATTAACCTTTAGTTTCCAAATCTGTTTTATCTCAAATTTGGGTGTTTTTGACTTCCAAGTTTGTTTTGACTCAAACTTGGTTGACTTCTAGTTCTCAACCTCAAATTTCTTTTTCTCAACATCAACAGGCTTCAGATTTGGACATTTGCAACCAACATGTCCAATTTGTTGACATTTAAAACATGTTTTCTTTGATTTTGTTTCTTTTTATAACCCAACCCAGCCTTTATGTTTTTCATTTTGTATCCAGATTTGTTATGAAAAGTTTTCTTGCTCGTTTTTCCAGCAAATTTGTCAATTTCAGACTTCTCGATTTCTACCAATTTGAAAACTTTATCAATCTTTTCCGCAATCACATTTTGAATTGGAACTTCAATATCTGAGAATAATTTGTTCGATCTAATCATATAATATGCCAACCCTATTGAATCATCATTTTCATTTTTCTCAGATTTTGAATTCTTCAGATAATTTTTATGAAAACTTTCCTCATCTTCATCATGTGATTCGGACTTATAATTTTTGGTAGAATCCTCTTTTAGAACGCTTTCAACAACCTTGTCCACCACCTCTGAATCAGCAAGATCATCAGATTTGGAGTAAGTGACATCAATATTGTCAGGCAATTGGTCAACTATGTTTATAGCTTTTGCCACTTTCTCGTCATCATAGAATGTATAATTATTCTCCAACGGTGGTGGCACCTGATGATATTCTGAAGCAATGCCCTTTTGTTCTTTTCAGAATCATGGTCATCTGGTGTGATGTTGAAAATACATTCGAGAATATACGAAGAAGCATGATAACTTTGAAGTTTATTGACTTTCTTTCTTTATCAGCTAATTGTCGTTAACTTCAGCAAGTTCATCAATATATTGATTTAAAACCCGTTGTTTACCCTCATAATTTTTCACACCCCAACTGATGGTGGAAACATCGGGGTGCGAGCACTAAGCGTTCAGATTGCTCACGAGAATCCATAACACTAAATAGTTTCAATATAAATTAAATTCATTTCATGCGATTGTCTAAAGCAACATCAACCACCAAAATATAGCATCAGCCAAAACAAACATAACCATTGTTTCAAAAGTTTCTAGATTTAGCTAGGTGGAGTATCTAAGGTTCCTCCTAGCTTGTTTCATGAATCCTATCATCCTGTCAGCCTGCAACATGTATTAAAATAGAGTCAGTACAAAAACGTACTGGCGATTATACAAGTTTGAGTAATAGCATAATAGATTAAAACAACTCATATCCATCGTGTAAATGATACAAAAATAGTTTCAACCATGCTAGTGTTCGCAGTCTAACAAGTGATAGCCCAAGTATCCCGATGCTTTAGTGTTTTCCCAAGTCTCAAGGAAAACTAGAATCCTCCTAACAATACCCCCGAGAATAATGGGGAGGTGCATCTCCTATAGCGCTACTATTGTTAAGGCGGAACTACACACTCTGGATTAAACGTCCACATAGCACAAAGAGTCTAGAATCGAGAATCACAAGTTTTACATACACATAGGATACAGTTTAGATTCCAAAAGTTTCACGTATCACAGTTTAGTAGAATACATGTTGCATCCCAAAGTTTAAAACAAAAAGGGATTGAGTATACTCACAGTGATTGCTTAACAGATTAACTGTTATTGGATCAAAGGGAGCTCTTTAGAGTTAGCCTGATTAGATTACAACAGATAAGAGTCGGGCAGAATAACGAGATTCAAACTAAGTGTCGGATCAGTTATCTTTATTGGATGGCTGTTCGATCGGATGGATATCCGATCGGATTGCCATTCGATTGGGACGACTATTGTGTGGGGGACGGAATGCCTTCCGATCGCATGGTCATCCGTACGGACAGCAATTCGATCGAATGGTCATTCGATCCAAGTGTTGAGATTTCAAATTGATTACCAAGTTTCTGAAAAAGTTTCCAAGTGTTGAAGGGTTCCAAAAACACATGTTACCTCGATCGGATGGTAGTTCGATCGGATGGCTACTCGATCGGATTGCCATTCGATGATCAAGGATTCAAGGCTTCAAAGTATTTTAAGGTTATGAGGCAAGTGCCACTTGATCGGATGGCGGTTCGATCGGATGGCTATCCGATCGGATTGCCATTCGATCGAGTTGTCCTTGTCCCATTGATAACCTTATACCGTTTCTGAGTTTAACGTGACGACTAGGTACGTATTGAGACAATGATAATCACACCAATATACAGCCGTTCTGATCGGATGAGAATCACCCCAGTCCGTCCAGTCGTCTGCTCTTGGCGATGCTTATGTCAGAATCCGTACTTCGGTCATCTTTTCCGGCAACAATCCATTTCCAAGCTGACTCAAGACTAATCATCAAGTCTTTAGTCCATTCAGATCCGGATTCCACCGTTTTAAGTGAAAAATTATGAAAAGATGAGAGAAAACATAAGTTTTAGCTGAAAAAGTCTAGATTTAGTTAAGATTCGATGTAAAACACATGAAATTCCTTAGATCTGAGTTAGATCTTGGCAGGAATGACATCACACCATAGTTTGTATAAACCACCATGATGACGTCACCCTCAAGAGCTCAAATCTTAGGGATTTCACGGTGAAAAGTGTGATTTCAAAGGAGAATCATGTAGAGAATAACGTGTAGATCAAAGATGTACAAGACTCTAGTGTAAAACGTACCGAAATCACCGAGAAATGGAAGAAAAGTAGTAGTGCGTGCGTCTTGGTCGAGTGAGGTTGTCACATCAGTGAGAATGATGTGACAGACCTATTCATAGTGTCAGAGAGAGGGAGTGAGGCGGTGTGCACGGATCGAATGGCACTTCGGTCGGTTGGTCATCCGATCGGTTGGTCATCCAATCGGATGGTCATCCGATCGGATTGCCACTCGGTCAATCCTATCCTTTTCGCGTTCCCGTCTTTGATTCGTCTCGCGAGTTAGATTAAGCGTTGCGTGTATTATTGGGTAATAGTATCACATAACTAGATTATATCATTAACACCAAAGTTTTCCATTGTTTCCGCCAGTGACAAGACTCCAGTCCCTCGTTCAACCAACTCTCAAGTTTCACGAGCCTCAAGAGTCAAGCACCAAAGTATCAAGAGTCAAGAATCTAGATTCCAAGCCTCAAGAATCATAGTTTCCAAGTATCAAGTATCAAAATCATAGCATTAAGAATCAAGTATCATAGCATAAGATTCACCAAGTATCAAAAGTGTCAAGTATCACATAGTGTAAGGGCTAAAAGTGACAAATAGCTAAAAGTCTAGGGACGCAGGCGTTACAGTCTCCCCTCCTTTAGGAGATTTCGTCCCCGAAATCTAGGAAGAAGACTGCTCGAAGATCTGCGGATACTTGGCCTTCATCTCACTTTTCAGTTCCCAAGTGAATTCGGCGCCATGCTTTCCTTCCCATCGAACCTTGACTATGGGAATTTTGCTGCGCCTCAATCGCTTAACACCCTGATCCATGATTTTGACCGGTTTCTCCACGAAGTGTACAGCTTCATTTATTTGCAAGTCTTCAAGGGGAACATGCAGTAACTTGTCGGCTAGCGAGGAGCGATCTTTCCCTTCTTGCCAAGACAAACTACTCCCTTCTAGGGAGATACCTTGAGAAGAACTCGGTCACCAACATCAAATTCCATAGGCTTGCGCCTTTTATCAGCATAGCACTTTTGTCTACTCCTAGCCTTGATCAAGTTATCACGGATCTGAAGAAACTTATCCGTTGTCTCTTGAATGATTTCAGGGCCAGTAAACTGCTTGTCACCAATCTCATGCCAGCTAAGAGGAGATCGGCACTTGCGGCCATACAAAGCTTCTAAAGGAGCCATCTGAATACTGGAATGATAGTTGTTGTTGTATGAGAACTCAATCAATGGTAAATGTACATCCCAGTTACCACCAAAGTCGATGACACAAGAACGGAGCATATCCTCTAGGGTTTGAATAGTACGCTCGGTCTGTCCATCCGTTTGAGGATGAAAAGCCGTGCTAAGATTCAAATGAGAACCCATAGCGGATTTAAAGGTTTGCCAAAGACGTGAAGTAAAACGACCATCACGCT
Source organism: Helianthus tuberosus (assembly GCA_030545235.1). Taxonomy (NCBI): domain Eukaryota; kingdom Viridiplantae; phylum Streptophyta; class Magnoliopsida; order Asterales; family Asteraceae; genus Helianthus; species Helianthus tuberosus. The sequence goes on along the minus strand of CM060420.1, from coordinate 18,396,243 downwards.
CCGAGATTATGTAAAGAGGTATGCCATGACGGCATATAATCTCATCGGTATAGATTCGAGTAAGTTTCTCCACCTTGTAATCTTCACGAATAGGAAGAAAGTGAGCGGATTTGGTCAAACGATCAACGATCACCCAGATACTATCGTGACCAGAAGGTGTTCGAGGTAGCTTAGTAATAAAGTCCATAGCGATACTATCCCATTTCCAAACTAGGATTTCGGGTTGTTCTAAGAGTCCAGAAGGACGTTGATGTTCAGCCTTAACCTTTATGCAGGTAAGGCATTTCGAAACGTATATAGCAATGTCCTTCTTCATACCAGGCCACCAATAAGTTGTACGCAAATCATGGTACATCTTATCAGCGCTTGGATGAATAGAGTAACGGGACTTGTGAGCCTCATTCATAATGAGCTCATGAAGATTATCACGATCCGGTACCCAGATGCGATTTAGGTAATATTGAAGTCCATTAGGTGTAGTTTCAAGTTGATCAATTTTAGCGCCTTGGATTTCCACTTCTAGACTTCCTTCATTTGTTGAAGAATACTGAGCTTCACGAATACACGCATGGAGATAACAAGAGATATGGATAGCATTTAAGTAAGTTTTACGACTAAGAGCGTCGGCCACTACATTCGCCTTCCCAGGATGATAGCGAATTTCACAGTCGTAATCGTTGAGCAATTCCACCCAACATCTATGTCGCATGTTTAGTTCCTTTTGGTCAAAGATATGTTGAAGGCTCCTATGGTCAGTGAAAACCACACACTTAGTACCATACAGGTAGTGTCGCCAAATCTTTAACGTAAATATGACTGCACCAAGCTCCAAATCATGAGTAGTATAGTTTTTCTCATGTATATTGAGCTGATGAGAGGCATAAGCAATAACCTTGTCTCGCTGCATGAGCACACATCCCAAGCGACGATTCGAGGCATCGCAATATACCACGAAATCATCATTCCCATAGGGGAGAGTTAGAACAGGAGCATTACACAAAAGAGTCTTGAGAGTCTGGAAAGATTCCTCTTGTTTGGGCCCCCAAACAAAAGGCTTCTCCTTCTGAGTTAACGAAGTGAGAGGAACGGCGATCTTAGAGAAGTCCGAGATGAATCGGCGGTAATAGCCTGCCAATCCTAGGAAGGAACGAATCTCGGATACGGATTTAGGCATTGATATTCGTTAATTTACACATATTTTAGTCCCCCGTTTTACCCCTATTTTATGCGTTTTCGGCCGTAAAACCTTCAATCGGATGCTTAATCATCTACAATTTTGTTTACAGGTCTAAAACTGTATACCAGACAAGATGATAGCGAAAACGAAGACTTTCCGGACAAAATGTCGAAGTTGCGAACCTTCTGTTAGAAAAACTGACCTGGGCGTTTGGAACGGTCGTGCCACCTATTGCACGACCGTGCGTATCCGACAAATGCAAGTAAGCCCGGAAATGAACGAGGGTGCAACTCCGCGTGCAAGGCATTGAAAGCCAGCCCGGTGACGCACGGTCGTGCCATGATCTGCACCCCGTGCGGATCCGATGATCAGACAAAATCTCGGAACTGAACGATCGGTGCGACCAAGCGTGCAACAAGAACCCAGCGAAGAACGACTGTGCCATATTAAGAACGGTCGTGCGATTTCGAATCTGGTCAACGATCTGATGACGTCATGCAGTATGGTGCACCATACCCAATAATTGCTTAAAGTGCACGGTCGTGCCACAGGAAGAACGACCGTGCGACATCGAAAAAATATAAAAACAGAACAGAAACATTCTGTTCGAAATTCTGGAATTTTGGGAGCTTCACAGGCGATTTTACAGGCTCCGGAGGCTTTGCTTTTGACCCGGATTCAAGCCACATTGTGCCGTTTAGCTCCATTACTATCCGGATTCTTAGTCCAGTGCTTGTTTATGGTTTGGTTTTCTAATCTTTCCATGATTTTGTTAATCTTTCAAGCATTTAGATTAATTTTTATGTATTATTGTAGCCTTTGGGCAAAAACACAACAATCCCTTGCTTGATTATAGCCATTAGTGTGTTAATCTTTGTTTGTAATGGCACTTTGAAGTATTTTCTATGTTTATCTTTGATGATTAGTTTGCAACCTTGTTATTGATATTGATTTATTGATTACAAGTAATTATGTTGGATGATTGATGATTGGTTAGTTAAGATAGTTGAAAAATGAAGCTTAGTTAATCTTGTATTAGTAAACTTTGAACTTGGTTAACTAGTTTAGCTTGGTTTAAATGTATGCATCATGATACTAGAAATGGTTAGTGATTTAATAAAATGTAATTATTGTTAATCAAGAGAGCTTGCCGTCACGTAAGGACCTTAACGGGTTAGATGGTGTCGTTATAAATTCTTGCCATGATTTGTTAGCTTAGTTAGTAGTTTAGGCCAAAATTGCTATCTTGGTGAATTATTGTGCAAGATTTGTAAAATGAACTCGGTTGTGATTTAATCTAGTTTATGCTTGACAGTTGGTGGTTGCATTGTGTTTATCGGTGTCGCTTTCCTTGTTTAAGTGCGGTTAGAAAACTCCTAATGGATGACTAACTTATTTTTAAGAGATTTTCATAGACATTTATCAATTGTACGTTAAAGAACAATTTTAGGTGGTTAAAGTGTGCTTATCATTTTAACTTTCCGAATGATTGTCATGTTAGGATTCCCGAAAGGGATACTAATTGTCTTAAATAGAAAATTGACCGAATGCTTCTAGTGCCAAAACCGACTTAGTTGACATGCTTTGGGTGTGTATTAAGCAAGGCTTTTTATCTATTATCTATTATCTATTATGTTTTTATTATGTATTTGTTTACGCTTACTTTAGTTTAATTAAAATCAAACAAAACTTATGTTTTTACCGGTAGTTTAGTGACAAAGGTCTAGTATTATTTCTCCGCCCATTTCCTTGGATCGATACTTGGTTCTTACCGATACTTTACTACATATATGACGGGGTACACTTGCCTCTTTCGTGTGTGTTTTGATGTAAAAGTAATAATCACTTTTATAAATTTAAAACCAAATCGTGTGTAATTTCATTGCAATATTATGTATATATACGCACACACCAGGCATACTCCAATTCTTCACAGCTTCGATTTAAGACGGGTCAACATGAATACCTTGCTTACTAATGACGTGACCAAGAAATTGCACTTCATTAATCTAAAATTCACAGTTAGAAAATTTAGCATACAAACGTTCACCACGTAGGAGTTCAAGCATCAAGCGTAAATGACAAGCATGATCAGCTCTAGTTTTAGAATAAATGAGAATATCATCGATGAAGACTATCACAAAACGATCCAAATAGGGCTTACAAACATGATTCATGAGATCCATGAACACAGCGGGTGCGTTGGTCAATCCGAAAGGCATGACTACGAACTCATAGTGCCCATAACGAGTGCGAAAAGTAGTTTTGGGTACATCAACCTCGAGTACACGAAGTTGATGATAGCCATAACGAAGATCGATTTTCGAGAAACAGGACGCGCCTTGTAGTTGGTCAAATAGATTATCAATACGAGGAAGAGGATAACGATTCTTAATGGTAAGCTTATTAAGTTCACGGTAGTCGATACACATACGAAACAAACCATCGTTCTTCTTGACAAATAGCACGAGAGCACCCCACAGAGAGGTACTTGGGCGAATGAATCCTTTGTCGAGCAGTTCCTAAAGTTGGCTAGATAGCTCTTGCATTTTGGAAGGTGCAAGTCGATAAGGAGCCTTGGCGACAGGAGTCGCACCAGGTATGAGATCAATATGAAAATCAACGGATCTGGGAGGAGGAAGACCTGGTAGATCCTTAGGGAAGACGTCAGGGAAATCACAGACTACTGGAACGTCACTTATGTTCTTCCCTTTGCCCTTTTGTTCCACCACGTGGGCCAAGAAGACAAAGTTCTGTTTACGTAAGCATTTGCTCTCCTGAGTGCATGACATCAACTTCAGTGCCCTCGAAGGTCGGTCTCCATAGACATGTAAGATATCACCGGACGGAAGAGGTAAGCGAACAAACTTCTCGTGATAGGCAATCTCGGCATGATTCTTACGCAACCAATCCATACCGATAATGACATCAAAACTACCAAATTGCATGGGTATTAGATCAATAGTAAACACGTGGTAGTTAAGAATCAAGGAACAACCATAGTGAACAGAATCAACTAGAATAGACTTCCCATCTGCAATATCCACCGAAAACGACTTAGGTAACTTAGAGCGTGCATAGTTTAACAAAGATTCAAATTCCACGGACACAAAACTTCTATCAACACCAGTATCAAACGAAATTGAAGCATAAAGGTTATTCACAAGAAACGTACCATTAACGACGTCATTGTCATTACAAGCATGATTAGCATTAAGATTGAACGCTCGTCCATGAGCGGCTGGCTGTTGATCTTGGTTCAGCTGAGGACACTGGTTACGAAGGTGAATAGTATCTCCACATTTGTAGTATGCACGAACAGCGTTGACTGGTTTAGGATTCTGAGTAGGAGCTGGAAAAGCTGGTAGGGCTGCCTGAGCTGGGGCTTGTTGAGCCAGTTGTGCAGGATTAGCTTGACGACAGTAAGGAGTCGTGTGACCATAGCGATTGCAGTTGGTGCACAAACGACATGCAGAGTTAGCAGGATGATGAAAGTTGCAAGTTGCGCATTTGGGGTAAGACCCAAAGTACTGCTTTTTGACTTTAGGGGTAGTAGGGTTCTGAATAGTAGCAGCAGGAGCAGGTTTAGCAGCAGGGTTTGCAGCAGGAACTATAGCATTGCATCCTGAACCCTGTGACTTTTGCCTCTTGTTCTTGCTGCTACTTGGCTGCTGGGTAACTTGATGTGCAGACTTGGAGGGAGCAGAGGGAGCAGAGTTAGCAAACTGCTTATAACGAACACAGTTGTTGTTGAGACTTGCTGCAAGACGGTAGACTTCCTCAATAGTTTCAAGTTGAGTTGCTTCAATAGAATCACGCATAGCAGGAGGTAGACCATTGATGTACTTGGTTATCATGCGCTTAGGGGTAGAAACCAAGTGAGGAACAATCAAGCTGAGCTGCTTGAATCTGGTAGTATAAGCCATATTATCATCACCAATCTGCTTCAAGTGCCAGAACTCTTCTTCAAGCTTCAGTTGTTCATGAGGAGGGCAGAATTCAAGCATCATCAATTCTCGCACCTTAGCCCATGGAAGAGCATAGGCTTCTTCGTTCGAACGGATGTTTTTCTCATTGGACCACCACTCTAACGCTCTTCCTTGAAACATTCCCGTTGCACTCCTAGTCTTTAGCTGCTCTAGGCACTCACTGTTAATGAAGTTAACCTCGATGTTGTCAAACCACTCGAGAATAGCAGTCACCCCATCACTACCCGTGAAAGACTTAGGGTTGCAAGAGACGAAATGTTTGTAGCTGAACTTTGTAGACTTTTCTTTCTCCGTCTTAGAGTCTACAGAAGAGGGCGGAGTGTTCGATCCTTGGATCTCAGAGACGATCTTTGTGACACCTGTGCTCTGTAAACACCGAGCGATGTAGGACAATATCTTTTATCAAAGAAACAATGTGTTTTTGGGCTCAATGTTTGCTTTTTATGTTTGACAATTTCACATTCTGATTCTAGTTCGATTTCAAGCTATAAATTGCTTTCTAGAAAGTTATACGTAAACTGATGCGTAAACGTAATCCGTTCAATGCGGAAAACACTCCGGAACAGTGACATAGGCTTAACATACCTTAAATAACTTTTATATAACTTACAAATAAGTTTTAAAGGCTTTGGTGTGTCAAAAACAAGTTTATTCGATCACAGGGACTATTTGTGTCAAACTGTGAAAGTCTTCTCATTCGTACTGTAACGAACATTCCGGAACTTTATCATAAGCTAAACATACCCTAAATATCCTTTTCATAGCTTAGAAATAGGCTTTGAGGGGTTCGATATGCGAAAAAAATGCTTATTTGATCAATAGGGACTAAAAGCGTCAAAAAGTGCATAAGTTTGCATTTACGCGCATATCTTACGTTCTGAACATATCCGAACATCGAAAAAAAATTTAATCATTAAAATATTTTATTTTAGTGATTGGAATGCAAAAATACCACTCGTAGCGTAATTTGGATCGATTTCGCGTCCGTTACGATTTCCGTCGTAATTAACCGAATAACGTGACTGTACGACCAAACGAACCGACATCCGAGATATTTCCAAGCATATTTCTTGTCCCCTATGCTTTAACATCCTTGTAGAGCCTTGAAAATGGGTTAACGGGGTTTAAACGCGTCGAAAATGGCTTAAACATGCAGCAGGGACCATTTTTGCCAAGTTTCAAAAGTTTCTGGCCCAGGTTGGCTGTGGCGTCGCGCCACAACAAAGGGGGGGGGGGGGTACCCGTGGCGGCATGCGATGGCCTACTTTTGACATAAAGTATGTTTTCAGCAACCAGCTTGAACTTCAGGGTCCTTTATGCAATGTTTCAATACCATGGACTTGTTTTAGAGCATCCCATTGTATTAGAAACCATGTTCCACAAGTGTAGGGTCAAGATTGAACCTCCTAACACATGGAATGATCTTGTTAATCCAAACTTACTATAAATATACTTGGCTTTCTCATTCATTCCTCACACAAATTGAATCAATTATGTTCTAAGTTGAAGCTTATGCTTAATACCTGAGTATTTTGGTTCAATTCTTCCTTGCTTTGACCTTTTGTAAGCTTCTTTCATGCCTTTATGCTTTTCAAGCATGAAAGTCAAACAGTGTTTGACTTTCTGCTTTGACCACGATTTGGTCAAGTCAAAGTTTAATGGAACTTTGCAACGTGAACGTACTCACGATGGTTATAGTCCCTTGTGACTATACCTACTGATTACCACGTCGATTAGTCGAAGTGACGAGTCAAAGTTTCGGTCAAAATACGTGTTTATGCGTATTTTGCAACGAAGCTATTTTTGGGTATCAAAACACTTTTTTGATATCAAACCTATTTTCTAACTTAGTTAAACATGTTTTAACATTTTAACTCGTCACTTTTAGTCTAGTGCTTGTTTAGGGTCGTAAGACAAGCAGTCTTGACAACCGCTTAGACTTTCGAACCCGACCCGTTTGGTCGATCGTTAGGATTCGACCAAGCATATTTTGTGACCATAGTTGTATAAGGAATAACCTTCCAAGGTTATACCTTATGTTCACTTATTTTGATTAGTTGTATGATAGGTAGTTTATATGCCTTTTCATGCATAATTGGATTTTAAGCATATGTAACTTATTTTTTGTCACTTAAACTTATTATGCAACGTATTTAAACATGTTAGGGCATATAATACTTGTCATAGGACTAGTTAGGCATCTCGAATGCGCATTTGCGCGAACGACACGTTAAAGTAGCGTAAGCTACCTTAATGGGTCGTAACGGGTCGTAAGCACTTAGGATAGGTTCCGATTTAGAATGTAGGCTTTGTTAAACCATATCACATTAGTTTCAATACTCGTTTGTTTTACGAGACCTCATTCAACACGATCTCATGATTTAGGTGTCGATTTATTAACTTAGCGATCCGATTACTATGTGCCACTTGATTTCCTTGGTTTGCCCGAGCTTTGTTAGTTCACTATTAATCGAGGATACTTTGCAATCTTAAGTGAGTACATAGTTCCCCTCTTTTACCTTTTTCAAATGTTTTGGGGTGATTCATATGTGTAACCGATTTGTTTTCCAAATATATGGCATATATGTGTTTACTAAGTGCTTTTATGTGTACTATTCCGATTATGCGATACGATGTTTTTCCAAATCCTTAAAAGGTCTACCTATCTTCATATTTAGATTCTTATAGGATATTTGAAGTACAGTCTTAGATCTTCCTATCTTCATAGTGAGATTTTTAAGAAGTACTTTACGACTCGATGGTTGTGGTTTATGTGTAGATTGTTGGTGATTTAGATAACGAAACTAGATAATACAATAAGCACATGGTGGATACACCGCCGGTACTTCCTATATATAAGTGTGCTTATTGTATTACTCTTCGTGGCGTTATCCCGAATCACCATTAGGATTTAGAATGTTGTGATATAATGATTCAATGTGCTCGAGATCGAATCCTTTTAGCATCAGTTTATCTTTATAGATTGATACTTGTAGGATGTTTAAAGTGCTAATATTGGAGTCCTTGTTTGGATTCATTGTGTACTTTAATGCGTGTTTGACTAGACGATGTGACGAGAACCGTATCCCTGTAATATTTATCTATCTTCATAGCTAAACATATATGGGATGTTTAAAGTGCTAATATCGGAGTCCTTATTTGGATTCATTGTGTAATTTAATGCGTGTTTAACTAGACGATGTGACGAGAACTGCATCCCTATAATATTTAACTATCTTCATAGTTAAACATACAGGGGATGTTTAAAGTGCTAATATCGGAGTCCTTATTTGGATTCATGGTGTACTTTAATGCGTGTTTACAAGTTGTTGACGAATTGATGATTATGTGTTTATGTGGTAGTTGTGATTTAGATAACGAAACGGGTATAATAAAATAAGAACATGGTGGATACGCCGCTGGTACTTCCTATATATAAGTGTTCTTATTTTATTATTCTTGTAGCGTTATCCGAATCACTTTAGGATTTTGTGTACGATTGATTCAATGTCCGATTATCCAAATCCTTGTAGAATCTCCCATATCTTTATATGTTAGATTCTTAGAAGAATATCTAAAGTATTATTATGAATCATTGACTTGATTTATATAATACTCACACAAGTTTTGATTTATTTCAAAACAGTTATTATTAATCCTTGATTGAATTTCTAAAAACACATTAACGAGTTTTACGATGATTTAAACGAGAGTACGATGTACAATTTCAAATGGCATAAAAATGACTTAGTAATAATCATATTGCCATATACAAAACTATTTGCCACGAGTTTTTCACAATCAAGATTATGTATTGCAATACTAAACTTTTTCCATTTTTTGGCTTCAAGATTTATTTTCAATTGACAGCTCTCGTAGTTGTCAAAGTATTACAATATCAAATGTTTTGCCATTTATTTGGCTAACAAAACCTATGTACTCGCCGAAATTTTTATGACTATTTTTCACATATGTTTCAGGTTTTTAACTATTCAAGCATGCAACGCATAGGACTGCATTCGGGCCTTAGACTTCTTAATCAAAAGACAATTACATGCATTCTTTGTTTGTAAAAACGATGTTAATAATATTGAAACAATTTAGTACCAGTAGTTGTGAGCAATTTGTAACGTGACTCCCCGATATTTTCACCGCGTGTTGTTGTATTACACGATTCGAGTGTTACAGATTGGTATCAGAGCACTGGTTATAGGGAATTAGGTTATTAGCATGCTTAAACCTAGTCTATAACCTTCCTAGGACCCAAACATGAGTAGACTTAGGAACTCCTTCCTAAATCCTCATCCTTATTCATGCCACAACTACACTATGAATTACAAATCATCTAGTCTTTGATGATTTATCCTAAATCCCTTAGGCTTTATGCCTTAAGGTATTGTTTAAAATGTTTTCTCAAAACATTTTCATTAAAATATTTCTCAAAATGTTTTCTTAAACGTTTTTGTTAAAATATTTCACAACATGTTTTATCTCAAACGATTTGTATCAAAAGATTTCTTAAATGTTTTCCTCAAACATTTTTTTTCATCAAAATATTGGGTTTTAATAATGTGAACACATGCAATCTGGAAGGATGGATGCCTGTACCCCGAGTTTTCTGTCTAAGGCTAGAGTGTTCGTACAAATCCGCATATTATGACCAGTCACTCTTACCTAGGAACTCTTAGGGTGAGTGTACACTTATAAGCTAAAGCATGTCTTCGTGAAACATTTTAAAAACCAATCCATCTTGACCATGTCAAACGATTTCTAAACGACCTTTGTGACACTACTCATTCATATTACCCTCGGTAATATGTTTGCTATTCGCAACAATTTTAACAACTTTCCTTTCACAATACTATTTCATCATATTACCTTCGGTGATATGTTTGATTCGAGACAATTGAAATGAATTTCATTTCATTTCACGACACTATGAGATCCTATTTCATTTTCGAAACACTACTTTTGTCTTTCAAATTTTTACCATTTGGATGAGAATTTTCAAAATTTCAAACACAAAGTTTCTTTATTAAAAATTAAATTTAAAGCATTTTAACTTAAAACAATAAATTTTTAAACAATAAAGGAATTTTTTTTAACACAAACCATTAACTTGGTTTGTATTCTCTCATCCAAAAATATTACAAAAAGTTTATTTTCCAAACAACTCTTGTCTCAAAACAAAATCCACAACACTATATTTTCTAGATACAAGAACGAGACTTATGAACAAGATTTTAGTAAAGTCAGAATTAATATTATATATTCTACGAACAAGAGCGAGACCTATGAACGAGAGTTTTACTAGTCCAAAATTTTCACTACACAATGATGTTACGAACTCATAACAATTTGATGGATCTAACTTATTTAATTTTCACTATAGCTATACTTTCAAGATGCCTCCTAGACGTGATCAAACTGAGAATGCTGCTCCCGCAGCCACAATTGTTCAGTAGATGGCTGCTGTGATTCGGAACCTCATTACTCAGATAAACCAAGTAAATAACAATAACAATAATAACAATGGTCAGTGTGAATTCAAAATGTTCAATTCAGCTAAGCCATCGAAATTTTCTAGGTCTCAAGGAGTAACTGCGCTCCTACAATGGTTTGAGAGTATAGAAAGCACATTCTGCCATATTCAGTGTCCTAATGAGCGCAAGGTGGATTTCGCCTCGAGTGTCTTTCAAATGAGAGCACTCACTTGGTGGAACGTTAGTATGAGAGATCAAGGTGCCGATATGGAAATGGCACTAACGTGGGAAGAATTTAAGGATCTTATGAAGAAAGAATTCTGCCCACGAAGCGAAATAAGGGCACTTGAAAACGAATTATATCATCTAAAACAAGATAGTGGGGAAAACCGTGCCTACACTGACCAATTTAAACAACTAAGCCTACTTTGCCCCATTATGGTCACACCTTTGGATCGGGCCATTGAGAAATACATTGATGGCCTACCTGATCTTGTCCAAGACATTGTCACTGACAGCCAACCTGCAACGCTTAGGGAGGCTAAGGAATTAGCCGCTATCTTAACCGACTCCCAGGTTAGAAAAGGGAAACTATTTCGAAAAGGAGACAAGAAACAAAACACCGAAACTACTAATGAAAATTCAAAAGGAACAAAAACCGAATCTTCTAAAAATTCTAAGAAGCGTAAGACTTCAAAGAATTTTGCAATTCCTGCACCAGTTCCACTAAACTCAGTACCCTTTAAGGGATTTTATCGTGGAAAGCAACTTCGGTTCAATCATTGCAACTATCATCACACATCAAATTCTCCTTGTCGCCAGTGTACAATCTGTGGTTTATTTGGACATCTAGCTGTGACCTGTCGTATCCAGAACCAAGCAGCCCCTACTCAGACTCACCCTAGAGCATGTTTCAATTGTGGTGATTTAAATCATTTCAAGCGAAACTGCCCCAAGCTTGTCAATGCTAATGGACGAGTGTTCAACGCAATGAGGCTCAAGCTAATGATCAAGCACTTATGATCATTGGAACCTCTATATTTTCTATTTATTTTCGAAACAATGTACATATTTCAACTATGTTTGTAATGACGATATAAATTTCAAGAAGTCTATCTTTATCCTTGTTATTCATTTTCCAATTACAAACTCTAATGTGATTACACTATGTGTGATTACAACTACATGCTGAATTTGAGGATTCCGTTCTTTAGGAACAAAATCTTGTAAATTAGCATACCATGATTGCACTCTAGTGCATTCATACGAACTTGACAACATGATCGATATGAATACTATGAACAAATTAATACTAATTTGTGATCATGGCATTACATACATGATTTATTTACCTAATATGTAAAGTACATGGTTATAAATACGTTTTGCTTCGTATGTTGACTTAACGTACTTAGTACACTAATTTTCAAATACATTCTGCTTAGTGTGTTAACTTAGCATACCTAGCGCATGAATTGAAAACATTTTCTCGATATGCATACAATATGATGACAATGCATTATTAGTATATGTTGCACTCTACCTGTTTGCTTAGTATAAAACATATATAAACATTTGTACTAGAATAAAATACCTACTACTAAATTTGTTGTACGCAAAACAAGTAGTGTTATCATTGCTAGTATGAAACACGATTCGATTTGACAGATGTTATGTTGTGACGATGTTTATTTGATTTAGACGATAGTTCGACCTTATTATTTGTTTACCCTCGCTTAACAAGAGAAGCTATGTGGACCATGCGATGAAACGAGTAATTATGGGTGCACACTTAATTATGAGATTCGACGCATGAGAATCATAGTAAGCCTTGTTAAGTATGGTGGCATAAGATCTAGAGTGATTAATGTAACGGGAGGAGTGTGATGCGACAAGAACACGGTGGATATGCCGATGGTACTTCCTATATATAAGTGTTCTTATTGTGTTATTCTTCAGAACGTTGCTAAGATCACTTGGTGATTTTATGTTATCTTGGACCATCATGTGATTATGTACTTAATTGTTATTTGTGAAGTTATTTTCAATGGACGATGAGGAGTACATTCATTAACTCGAATCAAGTCGACCGGGAGTATATTATGGTGTTAAAGATGACGATCTTTATGCGATAGGTATGTTGACCCGTCTCCTACGCATGAGATGCTCATGGTACATGGGATGTACCTCGTGGGATGTATGAACCGTGTACGTGTAGGGCTTGAATGTACACCCCTTTGTTTGCTAGGAATTACACTAAGAGCTTAGTATAACATAGTGCCATACTCAAACAATTTTTTTGAACACTAGTCGGCTTTTTCTTTAGATTCACAAGTTTCAAAGGATTGAATACCTTGAGACACTTTGAATATCCCAAATCACATTTTGAATCCCCTAGAATTTCCAACACCAAATGATGCCCCGCATCTTTGGGATCTAGAAATTTTCTTATCCATCAGTTGTTTCAATTACACTCTACGGTCTCCTTCGAATAAATTTCGGGACGAAATTTCCTAAAATAGGGGAGACTGTGACACTTGTGCTCCGTAAACACCGCGCGATCTAGGACAATATATTTTATCAAAGAAACAATGTGTTTTTGGTCTCAATGTTCGCTTTTTATGTTTGACAATTTCACGTTTTGATTCTAGTTCGATTTCAAGCTATAAATCGCTTTCTAGAAAGTTATACGCAAACTGATGCGTAAACGTAATCAGTTTAATGCGGAACACAATTCAGAACAGTGACATAGGCTTAACATACCTTAAATAACTTTTATATAACTTACAAATAAGTTTTGAAGGCTTTGGTGTGTAAAAAACAAGTTTATTCGATCACATGGACTATTTGTGTCAAACTGTGAAAGTCTTCTGATTTGTACTGTAACGAACATTCCGGAACTTAATCAAAAGATAAACATACCCTAAATATCCTTTACATATCTTAGAAATAGGCTTTGAGGGGTTCGCTATGCGAAAAAGTGCTTATTTGATCAATAGGGACTAAAAGCGTCAAAAAGTGCATAAGTTTGCATTTACGCGCATATCTTACATTCTAAACATATCCGGACATCCAAAAACTTTTGTAATCATTAAAATATTTTATTTTAGTTATTGGAATGCAAAAATACCACTCGTCGCGTAATTTGGATCGATTTCACGTCCGTTATGATTTCCGTCGTAATTAACCGAATAACGTGACCGTACGACCAAGCGAACCGACATCCGAGATATTTCCAAGCATATTTCTTGTCCCCTATGCTTTAACATCCTTTTCAAGCCTTGAAAATGGGTTAACAGGGTTTAAACGCATCGAAAATGGCTTAAACATGCTGGAGGGACCATTCTTGCCAAGTTTCAAACGTTTCTGGCCTAGGTAGGTTGTGGCGTCGCGCCACAGCAAAGGGGGGTACCCGTGGAGGCACGCGATGACCTACTTTTGACAAAAAGTCTATTTTCAGCAACCAGTTTGAACTTCAGGGTCTTTTATGCAATTTTTCAATACCATGGACTTGTTTTAGAGTATCCCATTGTATTAAAAACCATGTTCCACAAGTGTAGGGTCAAGATTGAACCTCCTAACACTTGGAATGATCTTGTTAATCCAAACTTTCTATAAATATACTTGGCTTTCTCATTCATTCCTCGCACAAATTGAATCAATTCTGCTCTAAGTTGAAGCTTATGATTCATACTTGAGTATTTTGGTTCAATTCTTCCTTGCTTTGACCTTTTGTAAGATTCTTTCATGCTTTTATAATTTCAAGCATGAAAGTCAAACAGTGTTTGACTTTCTGCTTTGACCACGATTTGGTCAAGTCAAAGTTCAATCGAACTTTGCAACGTGAACGTAATAACGATGGTTATAGTCCCTTGTGACTATACCTACTTATTACCACGTCGATTAGTCGAACTGACGAGTCAAAGTTTTGGTTAAAATACGTGTTTATGCGTATTTTGAAACGAAGCTATTTTTGGGTATCAAAACACTTTGTTTTGATATCAAACCTGTTTTCTAACTTAGTTAAACATGTTTTAACATGTTTAACTCATCACTTTTAGTCTAGTGCTTGTTTAGGGTCGTAAGTCAAGCAGTCTTGACAACCAATTAGACTTTTGAACCCGACCCGTTTGGTCGATCGTTAGGATCCGTGTGACAACCTGAGATTTCAAGACCCTTCCTTTACGCGTCACCTGTTTTACAATCCTGCTTTACATTTCGTTGTACGTTGCATCATGTATATTATTTGGGAATGATATTAGTTACTTGGTGATTTTATGAGGTTAGCAATCACTTAAATCATGAGTTGATTTGAATAGTGGCCGACAAAAGGGTTTAAACAATTCATTTCATTGGAGCTTTAAAATGAATCTATATATTTTAAAGAATCAAATGGATTGTGCACAGTGAATCATGTGATTTCTGTTGTAGAGTATTAATGAGGCCGACACTTGTTTTATAAAATGACAAAACCCTTTCATCACCACACATTGCTTGACGAAAGATTGCCTGTTCGACGAAAGACCACATTATTTTTCGCCACATTCCGTTTTTTGCCACAGAGGGTTTTTCGCCGGCCCACAGCCCAGTATAGGCCCAACCCTTTGCGTTATATTCTAGTTACAATTAGCGAACCCTAGCACTATCTCTTTCTTCCTTTCTTGGTTCGACGGCAGTTCTTCACCTTGAAGCCCCACTCTCGAAGCATCATACATCTTTCTCGTGCAAATAGGTTACGCTCATTTAACTGGTACGGTCCATCCTTGTTATAATCCATACTTACTGATTTGTCCAGTGTCTTGATCCATATGGAAAATGTTTTGTTGCAATATGGGATTATGTGAGTTATTGTTGATGCTTGTGATTGTATGCGACGTAGAATTATGATTAGAGCATGTGTTCATGAATGGCAAGGGTTGTTAATCCATGGTAATGTGTTTCAATATCCGTGATAATGACAAACGGTAATTAGGGTTTAATATGTTGTGGTCGCATGAAAGATATGATATATATGAATATAATTGATTAAATTGTGATGATTGATCTGATTGGAAAATTGCAAAACGTGTTAGAAACTGTAACTTTCTGTTTGGGGTAGCGGTGAAAAACTAGACTCATCATTTATCTGGTCCTTGACGAAACATGGGGTGTTTCGTCACCTAAATACTCGACGAAACATGGGGAGTTTCGTCACCCATATACTCGACGAAACATGTGGAGTTTCGTCAACCATATTCTCAACGAAACATGGGGTGTTTCGTGACCCCTCATCTCGAAGAAACATGGGGGTTTCGTCATGTAAGTAAATGAGCTGAACAGTAGGTGATCTATGTTGGTTTGACTTGTATGAAAAACAAACTCACCTGTTATACTTTGTGACATTCGCGTGAGACGTGAACTTGTGAAAGGTAGTGTGTATTAGTTGCATGTTATACTGTGGTCAGGTGATAGATGTAAACGGTGAACTTGATTGATTGTAAAAGCTGATATTATTGGTAACCATGGTTGGGAACACGAACTGTGTTTTAAACGTGTATGAAATATGAATGCTTGCTATGTGATATGCGTTAACGGTATTTCGTGTGACTTGTTACAAACGTGAATTGGATATGTGTTTACAAAACTGACCGTTCTTGGTAACCACGGTAGGGTATGGTTGACCAACTTGGTACGGGTAATGTGATGTAACATACCAAGCAATCTAAGGTGAGTTCACTGCTCTTTTTCCAAGCATGCGTCCCGGTGAGGGACATCTGGTAAACGTTCCGGGGAGGAATGTTGGGTAATGGGTTTGACTGGAATGTTAAACCTGGGTTGTTGGTTAATACACGTTTATATCTATCACTCAAGTCCCTCCTACTGATTGTTGCTTGTAGGGCAACGAGGTATTAGTTAGTAGCGCTACTTAGGTTTGGCACCCTTACACCGCACCGAGGAGGTCGGGAGTGAACTAATGACCACCATCTTGACCATTGCTTTGATAGAGGCATTGGGGTTTAGGGCAAATAATCTGGAGCCATCGGCGGTAAGCGTGTGATTAACAACATCGAATCTGTGAGAGGTTTTAATCTAGTAACTGGTAACAAAACTTTGAACTCACCAGCGTCGTCTGACACACTTGTCTGCATGCTTACAGGTCTATTGGGTTATAGCATTGGGAACTTGCTGTCTGGAAGGCTGGAGTGGTCATGGATGGAGATACATGGAATCGCAATACAAGCCTAATGGTTTTTTCACTTGTGATTTATAAAACACTTAATAAATGAGTTATGCTTCTGTTGTATACAATGAAATATATGTAACGTTTTGTAACACTTTATGTTAAGCAATGAAAGTTTTATTTAAATATATTATGAGTTCAATGTGATTGGTGGCTAGATCCTGGTACGTCACACGCCCCGCGGTGTTTCCGCAAGTGATATTTTGGGGGTGTGACAGTTTGGTATCAGAGCCACTGGTTATAGTGAACTTGGTTTTAAAAGCGTTTTTAGAAAACCAGACTATAACCGAACAAGTTCTGAATACGACCATGACACTCAGCTCCAGACTGCAAGGTCCGTCTCTCGTTTACTCATTGAACTGCATAACTAGTGAACACTTACATATGAAATTGCATGGGATTGCACGTTTAGCACAACAGTATGAATTCATGTATTACTTGCATGCGTTATGTGATTGATAGTGTGGTGTTTCCTTAAACATTCACGACTTACGTTTTGTGATGTTCTTTGTTTGCTACTCGAGTTTGAGGAACCATTTGACATGAGTTAGGAGGAGCTGAGATGAGCATGCAAATCACAATATTATTGTGGGTGCACACATAATAATAATGTGGCGTGCATGCGAGTCCTAGTGAGGCTTAACAAGTGGAAAAGGGGTTCTGTTCCGTTATTTGATCAATGTGAAACGTATCAAGTCTATAGGAGTCATAGCCGTGATTGCCTCCTACTCGAACGTGATCTTTTCATATCTCTCTGAATCCTTTCGAATCCCGGTGTTATCGAGTATTACCTGAACAACCATCTGAACGCCTAGCGACCTGTGTAGAATGTTAGGTGCTTGTACGAACGTCCCTGAGTTGGATGTTGCAGCATCGGATGATTGGTTTATAGCTTTCCCACTTATCTTCGCTTGTTGGAACTTAACACACTGACTCCCTAGATCCCGAAGTGCGATCACTTCTGCAACACTCTGGAAACATACTGTGTATTACTCAATCAACTTGCCAGATCGATAGACAAGAGGATGAGCGTAGTACCTTACCAACCTCAGTATTAGAACGACCCTGGTTACCAGCAACGAACACCAGCGGATTAACTTCAATCGAATCCTAAAACCTAGTCAGCGACTTATGGGAGTTAACTCTTACGAATAAATTGGGACATAAACGATGACAATTGACCATGGTGTGGAATGTGTAACTGCCAGCACAATGAGTAGCGCCTTAGGACGTGGCACGGAATGTGAAAAGATGGACCCTGTTGGTGGAATATCGCAAAGCTCCATTTCAAGCAACGACATCAGAGGCAACAATCCCGGCGACATCAAGGTACTCGTGATCATAGCCTACAGTATGGAAACGAAGGTGCCTACGACATGGACTGGCCGTGGTTATGTCAAGACGACGATGACCAAGGGAACAACGGCTGTATTGAGAATTTTCGTAACGAAAACAACAATACTGGAAATGATACTCATGAAAGGGTATCTATAATTGGCGTAGGCAACGCCAGGTGTAACAGCAACATGGTAGCTTGTACGTTTTAAGTAACTAATCGCTTTGTCTCTGTTCTGTTTAACCCAGATACTTCTGGAAACCAAACCTGTTATGGAACCGACTGATGACAAGTCAATGGAAACCTCCTATGCTCGCTGGGACAAGTGTTCGACATCTACCCTTGATAGTTTTGTTGTAGTAGTTAGTGTGGATTGGTTATCCAGATAACGCTCAGACATACCTTGTGAGAAGAAAATTTTGAGTATCCCTCTCTCTAGGGGAGAATCGCCGTCTGTCTTGAAGCATCAGTGTGGTGTGAAGGTTAGTATCATTTCAGCAATTAAACCCCGAAGTTACTACGGAGGGATTACCCCGCCATTGTTAGCAACCGTTACTAACGATAAGGCTAAGGAAGAAAGGATCGAGGATCCACCAGTTGTTTGAAATTCCTCTCAGTGAGCTACCCAAGAAACTCTCAGGTTTACTTCTACAACTGATTGGGTAAAATCTCAGTTTGATCTCACGCCAGAAGCAGCCCTGATTACTCGTACTCTTACCATCTTGCACCAGGAGGGTTGCAAGAATTGTCTAATCAACTACATAAACTGTTGAACGAGAGTTTTGTCGGATCTAGCTTTTCGCGTTGGGGAGCCCCAGTTATTTCCGTGGAGATAAGCCTTTACATATGAGAACTGATTATCGAGAACTCAACAAGGCGACAGTCAAGAACTGTTTGCCTCGAACATGTATTGCCAGCCTGTCGACCAGTAGCAAGGGTCAAGCTCCCATTCGAGGATTGATTAGCGAACGAATTATTGTCAGAGGGAAGTCTAAGGGGAGAATGTTCCTGGAGCGGCATATCGAACGCAATGCGGCCATTGCAACCTTATACACCATGGCCATTGATTTAATCAACACACCAGCAGCTTTATGGATCACGTGAATCGACCGTGTTTATTTATGATGTTTTGAATCATTTCCCATGGAAGGGAACAACATGGACGGCATTCGTATCTTATTTTAGAGCTCCTGAGGGAGGAGCCACTCCGTGTGAAGTCTTGTTAAATGTAACTCCTGAATTCGAGAGGTACCTTTTTGGTCATATAATCAACGAAGTGGGAATACACGTGGATCTCGCTAAGACCCGTTTTGGTTAGAAACTGATCAGCAACCAATAGTCCATCGGGGATACAGTAATTTCTTGGTCCAGCTAGATACCACCGTAGATTCATCACAGGATTTTCGGGGATTTCGCAGCTTTAATTTCTTTAGCACAGCAGGGTGCTGTATATTCGTGGGAGACAAAACAGGAGGACGTCTTTTCAGCTTTTGAAACCCAACCCTTCAATGCGCTGAGCATCGTCTTTACCCGAGGGTACGGGGTGGTTTAGTGGTATACCATGATGGTTCGAATCAGAGTCCCAGTTACACACCGATGCAACACGAGAGAGTGATAACTTACGTAATGGAGTTACAATGAGGAACTGCGTGACACACAACCTGCGGTGGAAACCGTGGTCTTTGGATTTAAGTTGGAGGCGTTACTTGGACGGTACCAAATACACTACTTAGACCGATCACAAGGGCCTCCCGTGTACCCTTTGTTCAAAGGAGCTAAAACACGTGATGGTATCGCTGGATGGAACTCTCGAGCGACTACGACTACGGACCTTAAACACGTGTGAGCGTGTAGCTCACCATCGACTCTAGCCTACCCGATCAGATTCACCCTGCTCAAAATGAAGCGCTGAAGAAAGAGAATATTCAAGTTGGGTCCATGCGGGGCATGGAGGAGCAACTTTTGGCAAGGCGGACGGTACTCGCTACTTCATGAAACGACTATGGATTCTACTACACGGCAATCGTAGGGAACTTGTGTAAGCAAAGCACACCGGCCTCGATATTCTAGTCGTCTGGGTTTCGATGAGAGATATTAGAATCTATAAATCTTGCACTAGTAGTCGGGCATGAAGGCCCACCTGGCAATGTATGAGAATGATGTTTGACTTGTGGGAAAGTCAAGGAGGAGTATCAGCAACCAGAAGCATCGAAATAGAAACAATATCACATGGGTGATCATTGATCATCTCACGCAACCAGCATACTCTCTTGCAATCAAGGAAACTATCGAGCCTTCACAAGTTGTGAATATCCCTCAGAGAGAGATGGCTTTTTAGGAACGAGGTGCCAACTCCTGTTATCTCTGATTTTGATCTATACCTGATTTATGACAGGCGTTACACAACCCTCTTGGCTCACGTATAGACAGGAGTATTACTCATCATTATAGGACAAATGGTTAGAGTAAACGAACCATCCTGACACTTGAAGACATGCTGCGAGCATGTGTGTGATTGACTTAGTAACATCGGAAGGACACCTACCTCTGGTTGAATTTACTGCAACAACTACCATTCTAGTATTCAGACAGCTCTGTTTGGGGGCATTGCATGGACGATAATACCAATCTTCTTGTTGGACTAAGGTGGGTGACAATCTAATCACAGATCCAGGACTTGTACTCGAAACTCTTGAAGATTGCTTAGATCAGGAATTGTTTGACGGCAACGCGTGACTGTCATGAAACACTGGGAGTTCGCTATAGGCGAACGTGTCATAATCGAAAGTTTCACCCAGGGAGGGTGCGGTACGCTATTGAAAACGTGGCAAGCTTAGTTTACGATGCATTGGGACAATCGGATTCCTGGAACGAAACGGTAACATGGCTCACAAACTCGAGATACCTGACGAATTGGGTAAAGTGCACAACGTCATTTAGGTCTCGAATCTAAGGCAATGTTTGAGGAAACATTTGTAATACCTCATTTAGACAAGTTGCAGTGGTCGAGGAGCCAATCAAAGACATAGAAGAGGAAGTAAGGTTGTTAACACAGTCCAATTTCCTATTGTGAGAGTTTGTTGGAACTCAAGACGTGGACCGGAGTTCACATGGGAACGCAATGGAGTAAACTCTAGTATCCTCAGTTGTGTTCAAATGGTTGCATCAACTACTGATATCATTGGCGAATTTCGGGACGAAATTCCCTTTCAAGTTGGGGATGATGTGGCACCCACGTAAAATATACAGTCATCCTGATCTAACGCTGTGACTATTCTGGATTGCTTATCAAATTTCGGGATGAAATTTCTTTCAAGTTGGGGATGATGTGACAACCTGAGATTTTCAAGACCCTTCCTTAACGCGTCACCTGTTTTACAATCCTGCTTTACATTTTGTTGTACGTTGCATCATGTATATTATTTGGGAATGATATTAGTTACTTGGTGGTTTTCTGAGGTTAGCATTCACTTAAATCATGAGCTGATTTGAATAGTGGCCGACAAAAGGGTTTAAACAATTCATTTCATTGGACCTTTAAAATGAATCTATATATTCTAAAGAATCAAATGGATTGTGCACAGTGAATCACGTGATTTCGGTTGTAGAGTATTAATGAGGCCGACACTTGTTTTATAAAATGACAAAACCCTTTCATCACCACACATTGCTTGATGAAAGATTGCCTGTTCGACGAAAGACCACATTATTTTTCGCCACACTGGGTTTTTCACAACAGAGGGTTTTTTGCCGGCCCACAACCCAGTATAGGCCCAACCCTTTGCTCTATATTCTAGTTACAATTAGCGAACCCTAGCACTATCTCTTTCTCCCTCTCTTTGTTCGATGGCAGTTCTTCACCTTGAAGCCCCACTCTCGAAGCATCATACATCTTTCTCGTGCAAATAGGTTACGCTCATTTAACTGGTACGGTCCATCCCTGTTATAATCCATACTTACTGATTTGTCCAGTGTCTTGATCCATATGGAAAATGTTTTGTTGCAATATGTGATTATGTGAGTTATTGTTGATGCTTGTGATTGTATGCGACGTAGAATTATGATTAGAGCATGTGTTCATGAATGGCAAGGGTTGTTAATCCATGGTAATGTGTTTCAATATTTGTGATAATGACGAACGGCAATTAGGGTTTAATATGTTGTGGTCGCATGAAAGATATGATTTATATGAATATAATCGATTAAATTGTGATGATTGATCTGATTGGAAAACTGCAAAACGTGTTAGAAACTGTAACTGTCTGTTTGGGGTAGTGAGGAAAAACTAGACTCATCATTTATCTGGTCCTTGATGAAACATGTGGTGTTTCGTCACCCAAATACTCTACGAAACATGGGAGTTTCGTCACCCATATACTCGACGAAACATGGGGAGTTTCGTCACCCATATTCTCGAGTAAACATGGGGTGTTTCATGACCCCTCATCTCGACGAAACATGGGGGTTTTGTCGTTTAAGTAAATGAGCCAAACAGTAGGTGATCTATGTTGGTTTGACTTGTATGAAAAACAAACTCACCTGTTATACTTTGTGACATTCACGTGAGATGTGAACTTGTGAAAGGTAATGTGTATTAGTTGCATGTTATACTGTGGTCAGGTGATAGATGTAAACGGTGAACTTGATTGATTGTAAAAGCTAATATTATTGGTAACCATGGTTGGGAACACGAACTGTGTTTTAAATGTGTATGAAATCTGAATGCTTGCTATGTGATATGTGTTAACGGTATTTCGTGTGACTTGTTGCAAACGTGAATTGGATATGTGTTTACAAAACTGACCGTTCTTGGTAACCACGGTAGGGTATGGTTGACCAACTTGGTACGGGTAATGTGATATAACATACCGAGCAATCTAAGGTGAGTTCACTGCTCTTTTTCCAAGCATGCGTCCCGGTGAGGGACATCTGGTAAACGTTCGGGGGAGGAATATCCGGTAATGGGTTTGACTGGAATGTTAAACCTGGGTTGTTTGTTAATACACGTCTATATCTATCACTCAAGTCCCTCCTACCGATTGTTGCTTTTAGGGAAACGGGGTATTAGTTAGTAGCGCTACTTAGGTTTGGCACCCTCACACCGCACCGATGAGGTCGGGAGTGAACTAATGACCCCCATCTTGACCATTGCTTTGATAGAGGCATTGGGTTTAGGGCAAATAATCTGGAGCCATCGGTGGTAAGCATGTGATTAACAACATCGAATCTGTGAAACGTTTTAATCTTGTAACTGGTAACTAAACGCGTTAACAAAACTTTGAACTCACCAGCGTCGTCTGACACACTTGTCTGCATGCTTGCAGGTCTATAAGGTTATAGCATTGGGAACTTGCTGTCTGGAAGGCTGGAGTGGTCATGGATCGAGATACATGGAATCGCAATACAAGCCTAATGGTTTTTGCACTTGTGATTTATAAAACACTTAATAAATGATTTATGCTTCCGCTGTATACAATGAAATATATGTAAAATTTTGTAACACTTTATGTTAAAAAATGAAAGTTTTATTTAAATATATTATGAGTTCAATGTGATTAGTGGCTAGATCCTGGTACGTCACACGCCCCGCGGTGTTTCCGCAAGTGGTATTTTGGGGGTGTGACAATCCGACCAAGCATATTTTGTGACCATAGTTGTATAGGGAATAACCTTCCGAGGTTATACTTTATGGTCACTTATTTTGATTAGTTGTATGATAGGTAGTTTATATGCCTTAGGAAAATGACCAAAATGCCCTTTTCATGCATAATTGGATTTTAAGCATATGTAACTTAATTTTTGTCACTTAAACTTATTATGCAACTTATTTAAACATGTTAGGGCATATAATACTTGTCATAGGACTAGTTAGGCGTCTCGAAAGCGCATTTGCGCGAACGACACGTTAAAGTAGCGTAAGCTACCTTAATGGGTTATAACGGGTCGTAAGCACTTAGGATAGGTTCCGATTTAGAATGTAGGGTTTTTTAAACCATATCACATGAGTTTCAATACTCAGTTACTCAGAATGCTTTGCTTGAAAATGAAACCGGGACATCACAAAAACCGCCTAAGCTCTTGGATATTGATGATTACAATGGTTGGTCCGAACGCTTTGGAAATTGGGTTGAAGCTTATCACTTGGATGCTTGGGAACACACTGAAGTCCCATATGAAAGGCCCATAAGGAATGGTATTCAGTTAACAATCAGAGAAATGAGTGCTGATGAGAAAAAGAAGTATAGAGATGAGAAATTGATGGTGAGTCTGCTTCAGCAAGCAATTAAAGAGGACATTTTGATTTTGCTTCAACATGATGGAAGTGCATATTCAATCTAGACTAAATTGGAAGCAAAGTCTATAGGAAGTGATGATATGCTTAAAAACAAGATGTCACTCATGAAGAAAGAATTTGATCTATTCCGTGGTTTGAAATCCGAAAACACCAAGAAGATTATTGAGAGATATTGTAACTTGGTGAGAAATATGATGAAATTAGGGATCAAAAAGGATACTGATGAGCTGATTGAGAAACTTGCTGACGCGTTACCACATGATACTTGGGGAACATTCCTGATGATGTTGAGAAACAATCGGAAAGAATATAAAAAGTTAACACTGGGTGAGTTCATCAAACATCTGGAAGCTCAAGAGATGGAACATAGGAAGATTGCCAGGATGAAGAACTACGATGGAGAACAAGACATCGGCTTGTATTTCAAGAGTGGTGTTAGTGAAAAGACAAATTTTTCTCCAAAGGTTGAAACTGCTTATAACGCGAAAGGTTCTTCTGAAAGTGCATCTCAGGGATCAAGCAGCACAACAGGATTCTCTTCATTTCCAACCTATGATCCACAGTTTTCTACGACAAAGAGTGGTAAAGTTCTTCAATGCAACATTGCTTTAAAGCTTGAGAATGATCAGAATTATACTGAATAAGTTGCAAAAAGTCGCATGTCTTTGTTGGTTACCGTGCTTGAATCCTATGGAGGCTTAGTTGCAGGGAGGATCGGAAATCCAATGCTCACTAAAGAGGATTACGATCAAATTGATGCCGAGGAAATGGAATTGATGGATATTAAATGGTGCATGGCTAGTGTATTGAGACGGGCTGAAAAGTTCAAACAAATTACAGGCAGAGATGATTTTCGCGAGGCACATATTCCAACTTTAGGTTTTGATAAGTCTAAAGTTACTTGTTTTCATTGCAGGGAAAAGGGGCATTTCAAGAGAGAGTGCACAAATCGAGAAGCGAGTGAAGCTCAAAACCCTTTCGGAAACAATGATTACTACAAAAAGGTGATTTATCATCAAGTCACACAACAGCCATATCAACAACAACAGGCACCACATCAGGCTCAAACTGACATGGTAGAAAAGAAATTGAAGATTCAAAGAGAGCATGTATGGTTAATCAGGGCAAGGATGGTGGATTCAGTTGGGATAAATACATTTCAACAGACAGTAAAGTGTGTTTGGCAGATCAAGATGATGAAAGATTGCCTGAAGGTTTCAGTTGGGATAATTTTTGCCCAGACCAAGAATTCATGGCCAAAGAGATGTCAAATGGTAAAGCCTTTATTGTTAATGCTTATGATGAGTATTGGGCTGCAAAATATAGAAAAGTCAGGGAAGCTGAAGAGGAAAAATGGAGAAGAATTGAAGAAGAGGAAGAAGAAAGGTTAAAAGCTGAAGCTGAAGCCGAAGCCGAGAAAAAGAAAAGAGCTGAGTTTTTCCAAACGAGAAGAACAGTCAAAGATGTTCCTAAATTTGAAATCAAAGTTGATACTGAAGCAATCAAAGTTCCTGAAAAGTGTTTGAATTGTGATTCTTTGATCATGCAGAACAACGAGCTACTACACAACATAAAAAGATTGAAAGAATCTTATGATACTTTGAACAGAGAGATTAACAAGTACACTGATTCGAACAGTGAACAAGCAGTTGCATTGGATACACTCAAAGGAGCTTACATGAGACAGCTTGATGACGTAAACTATTACACAGAGAAGTGTGCTGAACTGGAATTGAAGTTGGCAACACAAAGAATAGAAACTGAAAGAGTCAACAATTTACTGAAAAGTTACTCATGTTCTACTTTTGTTGTTGACAGGATTTATCCAATTATGGAAAGATTGAAGACTTTTGAAGAAGAGAAGACTTCGGAAGAAAAGAAGTTCGAGACAAAAGAAGAGGATGAAGTAGAAATTTCTGGTAAGAAACCAAGTGTTGTCAACAATAGATGTCCGCCCCCAGTCGAAAATGGATATTTGTCTCGAAATCCAAATTCCGAAAGAGTCAAAAAGGCAATTAACTTACAGTGGGAGTCAGGGTCGTCGGATAATTTACCAGAAAATATTGATGTTACATTCACATCGTCTGATACTGATCATGAGTCCGAGTTGATAAAAAGTGTGGTCGATCAGGTGTTAGACAAAGATGACATAGAGGAGTCAAAACCGGAGTCCAAATCCGAGTCAAAGTCTGGGTCTGACAAGTCAAAGTCAACAATCAAAAAGGACAAACGGGTTTATGATAAGGAATTTTTTCTATCAAAATTTAATTTGAATGACGAACCGGTCAAAGTAGCATATACTTTGAAAGATTCTGACAAATTATATTCTGATGAGATTTTTCCAATAAGAAGTGTTAAAATTGAAATGATCAAAAAGGTTTTCAAAATCACAGAAATTAATATTTCTAAAATAAAAGATTTAAATCTTTCTGGAAAACCTAAACAATACACTTCAAGAGATCAACAGAGAATTAACAAGAAAATGGGTTACAATTATGGTTATAGTTTTCAAAAGAAACCAAACCATAATAGTAATATAGAAAAGAAAGGTCTTGGATTTAATCAACCAAAAAATCATAAAAATGAAAAAGTTTATAAACCAAAAACTGTGTTTGTTTCAGGAAACTCTTTAGAAGCTGAGAAAGAGCAAGCGTTCAGAAAGCAGACAAACCAAGAATTCTTTGCAAAGAAGCAAGATGAGATGAAGAAAAGTGTTATTCAGAAGAAGACTGAGACAAGAACCTGTTTTCAGTGCAAAACTATTGGTCATATTGCTAGAAATTGTCCGAAAACATTCAAACCAAAACAGGAAGTCTCTGGTAAAATGAAAGAAAAAGTTGTTGAGAAAACTGAACTTACAACCAGAAAATTTACAGGCTTTGAAAATTCAACCTTTGAGATTGGTGAATGTTCAAAGAATGTGGTTAAAAGAAAAGAAAATCTGAAAAATCAAAAATGGGTTGTTAAGGGTTCAGGAAACAGTTCTGGTGATGAATCTGATTCCACAAAATCAGAGGAGCCAAGTGTTAAAGAAAAGGTTGAGAAATCAGTTCCGAATGTGGATGATGTGAATTTTCCACCTCTACGGGCTGAAATTTTCAAAAAGAAAGTTGGGAAAGTTGAAATTTCAAATCAATTTTATTCTGACAAGAAGAAATTTGATGTTGATAAGGTTTTCAACAGAAATGTGAAACACATTTTTGGAAAAATGGTTGATGGTAAGGCCAAAGGAGTTAAAGAATTCCATGCTTCCAAAATGAATGTTCACAAGTCTGTTGAAAGTAAAGATGAAGAAGAGGTTGATACACCCAAGGAAGGTCAGGCTTGGGTGGATATTTTTTTCAAACAGTAAAAACCTGACTTGCCGGAGCTCCCAAGTTGGTAATCTTGGAGCATGAATCGGCAATATTCTTGAAAAAGTTTTTGAAAATTTTAAATTGAGAAGTGTGAATTTCGGGAACTCCCAGGTTGGTAAGTGAGGAGTAGGTATCGGCACTTTGAGAATTCAACCAACAGATGATGATTGGTTGAAAATGTTTGATATTTGATCTTACAAGTGGTTAATCAAGGTCATTAAGTTGAACTTGATTTAACTATCATTTAAAAGTGTTGGTAAACAATGTGATGAGTTTTCCTCGAACCTACAAATGGTAAAATCAACAAAACTAATTTTCCGGAAAAACCATTTTGATTAAAACAAACTTAAGTGTTTTGAGATCATAATGGGAAAATAGTTTGTTGTGAGGGAGAGTTCTGATTGTTTATGCCAAGAGGATGGAGAATTGAGGCAATTCGATATCAGTTGTCATGTTCTTGTACAGTTTGTTTTCAATTTTCTTTAGATGTATTTGTATTTTAGGGGGAGTATATTTTCAGAAAATCCAAAAACATAAAAAAATTTGAAAAAGCCAAAAACATGATAAAGTGAAAAATGAGTTGTTGTTGCATAAAAGAGGAAATGATAGTACATCAGTGGACTGTCACAACACGCTAAAGAAATGGAAAGTTAAAATGTGATAAACGATCTCACTAAGGATGTGACGGTAGGCTCAGCTAGACTAGTAGATTTGCGATAACGATACAAACTTAAATGAAAAGGCCTAGTTCTAGTGGGAAACATGGTCAAAAGCATATTACTTAGTTTTGTCCTTCTTGACTGTGTGCCTACTCAGTAATCGCTGATTGTCGAATGACATAAAACTGGTTAAGTTTGTGAACTTTCACAACTTTGCTGAAAAGTTGTTGTGATTGTGCATTTCATTTTGCAAAGATTTAAACTTGTTTGATTTCTTTATTTTGTTTAAGCATTGGACTTCCTCTGATTATACGTGAGTATCGACCTGGTTGTTAATGCCTAAACGTTCTGCTTTATTTTCTTTGGTGTTTCGTTTAAGCTTTGGACCTCCTCTGCGTATACGGAAGTATCGACCTGGTGGTTAAAGCCTAAACAACTTCAACTTATTTTTATTTTCTTATTTTGTTTAAACATTGGACTTTCTCTGCGTATACGGAAGTATCGACCTGATTGTTAATGTTTAAACATTCTGCTTTATTTTCGCACAAATCACAGTTGATAAAAGTTTAAAGGCATTGCTTGAGATAGTGTATTGCATGATGAGGGGATATGCTGAGATCGTGGGGTCCATAAGAATTTAGTGCAAATTAATATACCTTAACGTATTGGTAAGCATTTCGAAAGTTTTTAGATTGAGTTTAAGTGGATAACAATATCGTCAATCTATGTGAATCGTTTAGAACTTAAAATGAAATCAAGCTTAACGGTGTTAGTGATTTATCTCATAAACTGATATGATCCTCTTGCACGAACTCACAAAAATATTGTTTGTAAATATTTCTTTACTGCATTCTCATTCAAAAATCTAAAAAGATTTTAAGTGTGTTTTAGCATAAATTTTGTAAAAATCCAAAAAGATTTTTGACAACTGTTGTTGGAAAGCTGACATTCAAAATTCCAAGTGCTAAACTTGATGAACAGGTTTGGGAGAGAGTGTACGAAGAAGTTTTTACAAGTGGTTTGCAGAGAATAAATCATTTTTTTTAATATTTTGTGCAAATGGTTTCTAAATTTTAAAGATTTAATCTTTGAGAAACTTATGTGTGTGGTAGAGAATTTGCAGATATGAAGATTGACCAAAGCCAGATTCCGATATCTGAGCAGATGGTGATTTCCAGACTGCGATCCCAGCTTAGTGAGAGGGGGAGTCTGAGGACATCAACAGAGAGCTCAGAGCTAGATTGCGATTTTGGAAGAAAGAGAAAGAGATTGATTGTGGATGCTGACAATGAAGAATACTTCGGAGAAAAGCACAAAGACTGATAAAGACTGAAGGTTTGACAACCGAAGACTCGACACTGAAGACTCCGTCAACATCCGAGGGGGAGTTTGTTGGTGCATCCGTCTGTCGCCTACGTCTTGTATAGGCATGAGAATCAAAATAGTGATTTTTAGAGGTGATTCCGCTCGAAATGACACCTTGTCATTTCGAGCTAAATCACATATAATTCTGATTCCGCTCGAAAGTAACTTTCTGATTCCGCTCGAAAGTAACATGCTGATTCCGCTCGAAATGACACCTTGTCATTTCGAGCTAAATCAGAACACCTATAAATAGGTCATTTGGGGCGAAATCAGAGAGAAGTTGTGTGTGTTGTCTTCCGGTGAGCCACGAAGTGCTGCCGAAGTGTTGTCGTGATTGTAAAAGGCTTCTATATCAATAACATCAACAGTTTAAGGTGAATACGGCTGAGTTAGCTCCAAAACATTTGTTTCCGCCTCTTGTTTTGGATAATTACTCTTCTGATTGACTCATTCGGGTCCGAATTCGATCCTACACATTTCATGCTCAATGCAACATAGCTCCAAACATCCCCGACTGGACCGCCGACTCCGGGGCCACGACTCACATGCTTAGATCCACTGATGGGCTTGATCAATATCATCCAGACTCGGGTAATAGTGTTACTTTTGGTAATGGTCAAACGTTACCCGTCACACAAATTGGTAACTCTAAACTCAATAATATACCGCTACATAATGTACTTGTCATTCCAAATCTCACAAAAAATCTACTTTCTATCAGTAGTTTAACAAATGATTAGCCCGTGGATGTTTTGTTTTCTAATAATTTCTTTCAAATACAGGATCGAAACCGGCGGCGGTTCTTGCTAGAGGTACTTGTGAAAACGGATTTTATGTTCTCTCTCAAAGTCACAAGTCTTTTGTTGCCGCTCTTGCTGCTCCTCATCTTCGTACTTCATTTAATAAATGGCATAGCCGCTTAGGCCACGTCTCGTTTGATACTATTTCCGTTTTAAATAAATTTGGGCATGTTTTTGTTACATCATTCTTACCCAAACCGGGTCCATGTTCGTCTTGTGAATTGTCAAAATCCCACCGTTTACCTTTTATTGAAAATAACAAACGAGCCACTCATGTATTGGACTTGATTCATTGTGACCTTTGGGGTCCTACGCCGATTTCATCTTCGGATGGGTACTTATATTAAAATTCAAATCGGACTTTTACACCATACTTGTCACTTTTTTAAACTTCGTACAAAATCAATTTACAAAAAGTGTCAAAGTTTTCCAAAGTGATGGTGGCACCGAGTTCACCAACCATCGAGTTCAAACTCTTTTTCAACAACATGGCATACATCATAGACTTTCATGTCCCCACACACCACAACAAAATGGACGGACCGAGCGTAAACACCGCCACATAACTGAAATGGGCTTAGCTATGATGTTTAATTCCCATGCACCGGCCAAATTATGGTTAGAAGCTTTTGCTTTCGCTACATACATAATCAATCGTCTTCCGACACCTATTCTCGAAAATAAATCTCCCTTTGAAGTTCTCTTCAATCATCCACCATCTTATGCCATGTTTCGAGTATTTGGTTGTCGTGTATTTCCATATTTAAGAGACTATACAAAAAAAACAAACTTCTCCCAAGAAGTGCACCTTGCATTTTTATCGGGTATAGTCCAAAACACAAAGGTTATAAATGTCTTGAACCAATAACCTCTCGGGTTTATATTACCTGACATGCAAAATTCGATGAAGACACCTTTCCTTTCAGTGGTATTGTTCCCACCATTGATCAACAAAAATTACTTCTATCAAATTTTGATGACAATATCCCACAACCCATTACCAATCTCATAGAAACTCCATCTCCTACTCACACCACTCATAATAAATCATCAACACACAACATATGCACTCTATGTGCCCATGACAACGCTACATCCACATTGATAAACACATCTCAAAATTTAGCCCAAATACATCTAACCCCTCTGACTCATTTTACCCAACCGGCACCCATGACACAAACCCAAAACCACTCTGCCCAAACCAAAACCCCTCAGCCCATTCCACTCAACCGCCAAACCAATCTACATCCAACCAACCCACAAATACTCGAACCCATATAAACAACTCTTCAGCCCAAGCCGAACCCAATGCCACAATTCACATCCCACCGCAAACCACCTCTGTTCACCCCATGCACACTCGTTCTAAATCCGGCATACATAAAACGAAACACTTTGCCGACCTAGCCAATCTTAACACCAATCCTTTATACCATGCCCTTTTTTCCGCTTCCATTCCCAAAGGTGTTAAAACTGCCTCAAAAAATTAAAAATGGGTGGCCACCACGCGTGAAGAACTCACCGCCCTAAAAATAACAACACATGGGAACTCGTTACCCGTCCGTCACATTCCAACGTTGTTGGTTCAAAATGGATATATCGCATCAAATATAAGGCAGACGGTTCCTTAGATCAATATAAAGCTTGGTTGGTAGCTCAAGCTTTCACACAAGTTCCCAGTCTCGACTTTTCACATACTTTCAGTCCCGTTGTAAAGGCCTCAACAATTCGAGTTGTACTTAGTCTCACCACCATTTATGGTTGGAATCTCCGACAAATCGATGTCAACAACACCTTTCTAAATGGGCACTTAATCGAAACCGTTTACATGGAACAACCATCGGGTTTCATAGATCCTGAATTTCCAAATCATGTGTGTCGTCTCAAACATGCTCTATATGGTCTCAAACAAGCTCCAAGAGCGTTGTTTCAACGTTTAAGCATGTTCCTCATCTCTCTTGGGTTTATATGTAGTCGGGCCGACCCGTCACTTTTTGTCTACAAAACTGATAAGGTTTTACTTTATCTCCTTGTGTACGTTGATGATGTCATAATTACCGGTAACAATTCTCAGTTCATAAATGACTTCACAACTCGTTTACACAAGGAATTCAAAATCAAGGATCTTGGAAGTTTGAATTATTTTCTTGGCCTTGAAGTCACTCAAAACCATTCGGGTCTATTTTTAAGCCAAGCTAAATATGCCACCGACATTCTTTCAAGAGCAGGCCTTCTTGATGCCAAACCGGTTGCTACCCCACTCACCACTACCGATACTTTTACCTCAACTGGCACTCCATTTCATGATCCTATGTTTTACTGTTCCTTAGTGGGTGCTCTTCAGTATCTCACCATCACAAGACCAGATTTATCGTATGCGGTAAATCAAGCAAGTCAATATCTCCAAAACCCAACCACTGCCCACTTCCAACTTGTTAAAAGAATACTTCGGTATATCAAAGGCACTTTATCATTTGGTTTAACTTTTGATCTCCCAATCAAAACGACTTTGGTCGGTTACTCAGATGCTGATTGGGCATGATGAATCAAGATAAGACGGTCAACTTATGGCTACTCTATCTACCTAGGAGGCAATCTAGTATCTTGGAGTGCAAATAAACAACCAACAGTTTCTCGCTCAAGTTGCGAGTCAGAGTAACGTGCCATGGCTAACACCGCTACAAAAATTGTTTGGCTAACCCAACTGTTACGAGAACTATATGCTCTCCCACCAGACCGACCCACCCTATTATGCGACAACACAAGTGAATTATTTCTCAGTCAAAATCCGGTGTCACATAAACGAGCCAAACACATTGATATTGGCTACCATTTTATTAGGGAATTAGTCTCCGCAGGAAAGTTACACACCAAGTTTGTTCCTACCACGCTCCAGGTAGCCGATATCTTCACAAAGAGCCTCCCAAGACCACTTTTTGAACAATTTAGTACAAAGCTTCGCGTAGGAGCGCTACCTGATTGTATATTTTAGTAAGGAGCCATTATCTTCTTAATTCATGTATATTTTAGAATAGTCAAAGATTGCATTTAAATTTTTGTAGAATAGTAAAAGATTTCCTTTTTCTATATTTTAGTAAGGAGCCATTATCTCCTTAATTCATGTCATGCTCCCTGTATATATTTCTGTTGTGTTCGGCAATTGAAACAATATATACAAAAGATATTTTTCTTTACACTTTTATTTATCATCGAACTAAATTTTAATTACAATAGTAGGAAATATCTAATTGTTGTATGCATAAATTCAAAGAAAATGGATATACAAATAGCATACATATACATATTATGAGTGAACTTTGACCTTTTTGATATCAGATATAAGTTTGACTTTTCCAAACCTTGTCAAAAATAAGAAAAAAACCTTTGTAACTCTGAGAACAATGGCGTAAAAAATACCTTTGCAAACCTGGATTCAAGCATATGCCGCGCCAACAACATTCTCAATAAAAACGACAATTAAAGCAAAAAAACAGACAACCAACAATCACTGACCAAGCAGCGAGAAGAAAAACACCAGACAAAAAAACATACCTGAGACTCGAACTTTACTTTACCTGGTAGAAAGAATAAATAGCATACAATCACTCCAACCAAACATCAGTAAATGCTATAAACAATGGTAGTGAGCCAAGGATAAAAAAGGCCCCTCCTATTTACACATACCCTATATCTTATTTTCACACCCCGTATTGTATATGGGTCGTATAAAGTTATATGGCCCGTATAGAATGTTTTTGAATACGAAAATGCGCAGGGAATGTTTTTTTTGATTTTACTATATACGACCCGTATATATGTATACGAGCCGTATACATGTGTATACGATTTGTAAAACGTATACGGCTCAATAGATTTATTTTGTGAGGTTTTTGATGTTACCAAATGTATACGGGCCGTATAACTGTATACGGCCCGTATATAAGGATGTTTTTCAAGTATCACCCTTTTCCAGTAAAAACACAATCATTCTAGGGTTTCTAAACTCTTCATCACCTTTAACAATGTCGATAAATGTTGATCGGAACACGCCGCTTAAATCGGAGCATAAGTAGAGTAACGTTACCGATCATTCCGTTGATGGAAACCTTAGCGATCGCAGAGATCTTCGTGTTGGTTATTTATCGATTCTGCTAGTTATCGGCGGGGATGGGTACAGAAACCACCAAGGGTGATAATGGATTGGTTACAGAAACCACTAGCAGAAGAACCCGACACGTCTTCTATGATGATCTGAAACATTCCGAATAGCTAGAAGAAGAACCCGACACAAACAAGTTCTCCACAATTTGTTATTCAGATCTCTATTCGGTCATATTTCCAAACTACAACACACGATAACTTTATACTTTATATGGTGTGATTTGACCAGGAAAGGATTGGAGGTGATTCCTACTTTTAATTAGTTGTCACAGTTGTCAAATTCGTCGCGTGCATTCATATTTTTGATACAACAACAGGTAATGAATGGATTATTGGACTTCTTGTTCCAAATGCAGCTGTAGGATCCGTACTTAAAGGTCTCTCTAAAATATGCAACCGACACCGCCTTGTTAATTTTAATGAAGCAATGAAGATTCAATGTGTAAACCGCAACCTTCTTTGACTATGGAAACGGTGGCTATGAGAAATCACCATTTCCGCTTACCTTAATCACATCTTTCGATCTGGAATTGGAGAACCGTTGTGTATTTGCTTACTGATCTACAATTGGAGAATCGTTGTGTATCTGAATCAGGTTCTCAAACAAACACCACTAAAGATGAGTTGTTATTGAACCAAGAATATGAAGATCACGGTGCAGACACGTGGGAAGAAAGTCATTGGACTGCCGCAGATGAAGTCAAATGTGATAAAACTTGGACATCAGACGTAAATCTTGAAGCAAATATGTGGTTCCCAATTGGTCTAAAACTTGAAAATGGATATGATCGTGTCAAGATCTTTATCTATCATGTCATCGACCAACTGCTTGAAATCTCTTTCGTTTCTCATGTTAGGGAGAATGTTCTCGAAATTGAAGGAAAATGACAAATGGTTGTTGAAGTTTCGTTTTCTATGATGATTCGAAACATTTCGAATAACTACACAATGTAAACGTGTAATTCGTAATGATGTTTGAGAATTAAACGCATGTACGTGATAATACAAAGATCGTTCTGATAGATTAAAGAGATTAAACAGTTGTCAAATTCGTTGCGGGTTGGTTTTGGGAAGAAAAGAAGGGGTTTAAGGTGTTTTGGTAGGTTGAAAGAGGTGAATTAGTTTGAAAGATTTGTTGAAATCAAAGAAAAGAGTAACTAGCAGAAGACGTGTCGGGTTCTTCTGCTAGTTATTCGGAATGTTTCGAATCATCATAGAAGAGGTGTCGGGTTTGTATTTCCCATAACCACAGTTCCGTAGTAAAAAACGGATGCGGTTTGCACATTCAATCGTCATTGCTTCATTAAAATTAACAACCTGATTCGGATCATCTTTAGTAGTGTTTGTTTGACAACCTGATTCGGATTTAAACAATGCCCGCCTCATTTAATCTTTTTTACTCATTTCTTTGATTTCAACAAATCTTTTCAACAATCAGTAAGAAAATACACAACCTGATTCAGATCTCTATTCGGTCATCTTTCCAAACTACAACACACGATAACTTTACACTTTATAGTGTGTGATTTGACCAGTTGTCAAATTCATTGTGTGCATTCATATTGTTTAGACAACAAACAGATAATGAACGGATCGTTGGACTTCTTGTTCCAAATGCAGCTGTAGGATCCTATCAACTCTCCTATATCAACATAATCTTCTCCAGACGCTTAGTTGTTATGAATGACAACTTGAGGGATCTAGTTAACTTTCAGATTCAAGAAGCAGATGATTTGTTAAAAGACATGTCGGGCTCTTCTGCTACTGGAATGCCCGACAAACAGTCTTGTACGTGGTTTAATGTCTTTAATATATTAGAACGATCCTTGTTTTGTCACGTACATGCATTTAATTCCCAAACATCATTACAATGTAGTAAAATGTGAGCTTTTACACCAACCATATCGATATTCTAGTTCTCCTTTTCCTTCAATGATTAATTTGTAATATATGAATAAAATACCTTCGAGATACTTCGTGTTAGTTTGATTTGAATTTTGAATGTTGGAAGATGTATTTGGTGGGGGTGATATAGTAATTTTCAATAATGTAGGAAGGATTGAGCTTGATGGATGTCTGTTATCTTAACGCTTCTCCTTACATTACTGATCTGGAATTGGAGAACCACAACTGTTTTAGTGCTTCTCAATCAGATATTATTTATTGAATCATAACTGAAACAGTCGAAAAAAAACTAAACCAAACCAACATAGTTGAAGGTGCATGTCTGCAAAAGGTGCAAGAGAATGGCGAGTAATCAGTTGTATTTTAACAGATTTGTTTCTTATTGGCCATTATTTGACCGAGTAATCAGTTGTATTTTTACAGATTTGTTTCTTAAAATTTCAGGAAGACATGTCGTGCATTGTTTAAATCTGAATCAGGTTCTCAAACAAACACAACTAGACAAAACAATGATCGTTCTAATAGATTAAAGAGAATAAACCACGTCCTAAATATAATATTTTTTACCATTTTTTACCCTAAGAATACGGGCCGTATACTATTATACGTCCCGTATACAATCATCGTATACATTGTATACGATCTGGTAAATTTTTTTCACATGGTGTATACGGGCCGTATAAGTTTATATGGCCCGTATATAATTAAATGAACTGACAAAAGTCTGCTGGCAAGAATCTTTTTTCACATGGTATTGAACCAAGAATATGAAGATCAATAAAGATGAATTGGTATTAAACCAAGAATACGAAGATCAATAAATATGAGTTGGTATCTAACTAAACCCATCGTATTTAAATACCAACGGGTTGGTTTTGGGAAGAAAAGAAGGGGTTTAAGGTGTTTTGGTAGGTTGAAAGAGGTGAATGATGTTCAAAGATTTGTTGATATATATAACAGAGTAACCCTCACTCTCAGTCATATCTATAAAGTGAGTTGGGAAACAAATATACCTTCAACCATTCTAAACCCTAGCTGGAAACAAACCAACAAAATCCGAATACTGAAATACATCAGCAACCATTTTTCCTTTTCCTTCAATTTCGAGAACATTCTCCCTGTGTATGTGCTTGTGCTATAGAAACCGGTGGTGAATTTGCGTACACAACTGAAGGTTCTGTGCACGAAAAGTTTCTTACGAAATGCATTAATATTACTTTAAAACCCACAAAAAGGACTACTTCCGAGACGATTCAAGTGAGTCCTATGAAGCAAGTGTCTGTCTATTCAATTGAGAGAAATCATTGCATTACATCCCCGTTGAAAACAAGTGGATGCATTTGGGAATTAAATGTGGAATTTGTAATGATGTTTGGGAATTAAACGGATGTATGTGACAAAACATGGATTGTTCTAATAGATTAAAGATACTAAACCACGTACAAATCATCTGCTTCCTAAATATGAATCTGAAAGTTAACTTTGACTCATAAACCCTTGAATCTCAATGTTTCTCTAAAAAAAATTGTTTCTTTCCTTTTCATGAGGTAAAACCGGTTTCAACATCAAGGGTTGTTTTTCACCCTGTGTGAGCACTAGAAGCCCGAAAACAGTCTTGCAATTACGTCTTCAATCGAGACCTCATTGTTAATTTTAATGATGATTCGAAACATTCCAAATAACTAGCTGAAGAACCCGACACGTCTTCTATGATGATTCAAAACATTCACGAACCACAATGGACTCAGACTCATACTACTCACCCTCCCATGAGGAAAAGTTTTCCCGACGACTCAAGGATAAAGCAGCTGGGTTGTGTTCATATCAGCGTTGTTTATTACCCGGTGTGAGCATTGGAAGCCCGACCACTAGCAGAAGAACTCGACACGTCTTCTTAATCGGATGATAACAACTAGCTAGGACTAGACCCCTCAAGTTGTCATTCATAACAACTAATCGGCGTTTTCCGATCAACTTTTATCGGCATTTTCATTGTTGCAAATTTGGTTTCTTCGGTACAGGCTGATCAACCGTCCGAAGAAGAGTATGTTGATATAGGAGAGTTGATGCAATTTTCCAAATCATCTTTCATGGTTTCTGTAAGGATGCATTTCACGGTAAACGATGCAGCTGATGAAACCGAAGCTGTTATTTCGGTTGTTCAGTACTTCCGAGACGATTCAAGTGAGTCATATGAAGCAAGTGTCTGTCTATTCAATTGAGATGAATCATTGCATTACATCCCCGTTGAAAACAAGTGGTTGTAATGATGGGACCCTTGATTTGAAACGAAATCGTTTGTGACTATAGGAAACACAAGTTTTCTTTTTGAGCTTGATGGATGTCCGTTATCTCAACGCTTCTCCTTACATTACTGATCTGGAATTGGAGAACGGTTGTGTATTTGCTTACTGATCTGGAATTGGAGAACCGTTGTGTATTTGAATCAGGTTCTCAAACAAACACTACGTATCCTTCCTTTTATTCTGTAAATATTAAATAAAGAATAACACCATGCCTGTAACCGTACGTACCCTTCTACTAAAGATGAGTTGGTATTGAACCAACAAAATCCGAATACTGAAAATTGACATTCCTTCAACCATTCTAAACCCTAGCTGGAAACAAACCAACAAAATCCGAATACTGAAAAACATCAGCAACCATTTTTCCTTTTCCTTCAATTTCAAGAAAATTCTCCCTAACATGATAAAACCGCTTATTTTGCTAGTAGGTTTTATAAGTCAAAGTTAACGTTGCTATTCAGATTCAGATTTAGGAAGACATGTCGGCTTTCGTACCCATCCCCGCGTTGATAGCTTCCGTTTTATTACAGTCATACGACACGTCTCTTTGTTTTTCAATCTTTGTTACTTGTTAATGTTTTATATTTTTCTACTTTTAGAAAGGTTTGACCACCTCACGACTGTATGATAAAACCGCTTATTTTGCTAGTGGATTTTATAAGTCAAAGTTAACGTTGCTATGCAGATTCAGATTCAGGAAGACATGTCAGCTTCCGTACCCATCACCGCGTTGATAGCTTCCGTTTTATTATAGTCATACGACACGGCTTTTTATTCTTCAAACTTTGTTACTTGTTAATGTTTTATTTTTTCTACTTTTAGAAAGGTTTGACCACCTCACGATTATAAAATGTCTCGTGTGATTGGCACCTTAAACCCCTTATATACTTTGAGAAAAATCAAATTTTCGAGGAATACGGGTCGTATAACATTATACGGCCCGTATACAATGTTCGTATACATTGTATACGACCAGGTAACTTATTTTCACATGGTGTATACGGACAGTAAAATGTTATACGACCCGTATAGAATTTAAAAAAAAACTGACAAAGTCTGCTGGCACAGACTTTGTTAGTTTTTAAAATTCTTTACGAGCCGTATAACATTATACGGCCCGTATACACCATATGAAAATAAGTTTTTTCCATGTGTTATTATCAGGACCCTAAAAAACCAAAGAAAGCGTGTCACACAGGTCTAAACACTGTTCAAATCACATGGAATTTATACATATTAAAAGCTTTACATGTTTTATGACTTGTAAAATTCTTTCTTGATGGTCTTTAAGGTAGTTCTATAATACATTTGCACATTCATGTATCTTTTACACGTTTTAGGATCAAATATAAAGGCTCCTAAAAATAAAAAATGTACAAAGTCTCCTAAAAATAAACCCAGTAAACCAAAAAAACATAAACACCCACTACCACCCAAAAGCCTAAACCCCCCACCTCCCCACCCCTCATCACCCACCCTAAAATAAAATATATATTGTGGATGGTGGGAGGGGGGAGGGGGGTTTAGGTTTTTGGGTGGTGGTGGTGGTGGGGGTGGGGGTGGGTGTTTAGGTTTTGGGTGATGGTGTGATGGATTTAGGTTTTAAGTTCTTAAACACTTGTCACTCTATAATATCTTCTTACACATCTTATTTATCAGGATTTGTAGAATAATTTAACTCTCTTATACACATTAGCTGATGATGGGATTCAAATATCAGCTACTACCACAAATTATTTTGAATAAAATTTTAGCTCGAAACGAACCTTTTCTTTTGAGTTTTATGATGCAAGAAAATATATAAAGAAAAGAAAAACTTTGTTGACAATATTGATCTTAATCTACAAGATGGGATTTCATCTCATTTGACTTTAAAGTCAAGGGGATTTATACTATTTCCCATACCTTAATCTATGGTTAACTGGTTCGGCTCTTTTCTATAACTCTATTGTGTGTCTGCTAAGCTCCAAGGGAGATAAACGTAAGAGCATGTAAGATCACAAAAATCATAAGATTAAAAAAATGATATAACATCTTATTTTCTGTAGTAATGAAAAATAAAAAAGAAAATTAAAGAAAGAGTAAACTGTCATTTTGGTCTCTGACGTTTTGTCACTTTTGCCACTTTAGTCTAAAACATAAACATTTTGAATCTGGGTCCCTGTGGTTTCAGTTTTATTGTCATTTTGGTCCAAAAGTAAAATCAGCTCAAATTTCTCAAATAAAATCCTAGTATTTTGTCATTTTCTTCATGTGCAAAATGATCATTATAAGTTTTATTATAACAATTATTAATTAAAATAATAAAATTAAATATTGTTCTTTGACCTTATAAAAGCAGTCCCCCCAAACATCATCTTCTCCAAACCCACCATGTCTGCATTCAGGTGCGGCCCACCCCCACCCCTTTTTCCTTTTTTCTCTCGAACAGAACCACCATGTCTCAATCACCCACCCCTCCACCATACCACCACCATCAATCCCACCACACTATAACAACACATGCGTATATAAACCACATCTCTCGCCCTCTCTAAACAAACACCCAAATTATGACAACGGATCTCCTCCGCATCCCCCTACCACTTCACCTCAAGTCAACCACCAACCACCACCGCATTTTGAATCATAATGTCAGTCGTCCCTACTTCCACCGTCCACCACCACCACATCTCAAATCACAACAACCGTCTGGCCTCCTCGATGTCACGGGAATAATGTACGGAGCGTGCGTCTCACGCGTCAAATCAATCCTCGACGTCACCGGAATAATGTTGATATGTTGAAATTAATTCAATTGGATCTCACTTTTTCTGATGAAGATTGGAATTTACCCACTTGTGGGACTGATAAGCCTTGCATTTGGTAGTTTAATTTTAGAGAGTTTAATGTTAATGAAGATATTTATGCTAATGATTCAATCGAGATGTAAAGCAGTGTGGGATTGATGTTAAAAAGAATAGTGAGATGGGTATTGATGCAAATCGGTTTGGGTAGCTTTTGATGTCTTCTGTTGTTGTGTTCAATGATAATATTTGTCAGTGAAGGAGAGGTGTATGGTGGTGGTTTTATGAGGCGCCGGAAGTTACGGTGGTGTTGGTGGTTTGATGAGAGATGAAGAAGAAGAAAGAGGGTAGAGGGTGGGGTTGGAGAAGATAATGTTTGGGGGGATTGCTTTTTTAAGGTCAAAACACAATATTTGATTTTATTATTTTAATTAATAATTGTTATAATAAAACTTATAATGATCATTTTACCTCTGAAGAAAAGGGCAAAATACTTGGATTTTTTTAGAAATATGAGCTGATTTTACTTTTGAACCAAAATGGCAATAAAACTGAAACCACATGAACCCAGATTTAAAAGGTTTAAGTTTTGGACTAAATTGGGAAAAGTGAGCAAACCTCAGGGACCAAAATAGCAGTTTACTCTTAAAGAAATATACATTGAATATTATCTCTATAATCAAAACCATCACATTAACATTAATTGATGGAATTCTACAAATTTACCAATCGTTCTACCCGCTGTTCATCATTAAACCATCACATTAACATTAATTGATGGAATTCGGTTACGGTTACGGATAATGCTAATAACCGAACCGAACCGAACCGTGCACACCCCTACCAGAAACAGATGCCTTTGAAGCTAGTT
The DNA here is from genome assembly GCA_030545235.1 of Helianthus tuberosus. Taxonomy (NCBI): domain Eukaryota; kingdom Viridiplantae; phylum Streptophyta; class Magnoliopsida; order Asterales; family Asteraceae; genus Helianthus; species Helianthus tuberosus. The sequence goes on along the minus strand of CM060420.1, from coordinate 18,353,531 downwards.
GGTTGGCCAATTCCAGTTATATAAGGCCACAGGGTATACTCTAACCCCATTTAACTCCTTCTAGGTGCCATATCACCCACTTTACTCCAACTCACTCATTTTATACGCATTAATAAATACCAATTATTCTATACATTAACTATTTTGCCTTACCTTAAAAAACTATTTTACCTTAATGCTAAACTAAATAATAAATATACAAATAACTGATCTAGAATGAATTTGTATCACCATCTTCAAAGTGTAATTCAACTATTTTGCCTTCCCTCAAAGAAAGAAAAACGGCCAGCACTGAAATTACACCAGAGATCATCTCATGCATAGTGGTCATGATCTTCAAGCATCTGAACCACATTTGATGAAACCATGGGAGCCGAGTATACATCTAATATCCTTCACCATCCTAACAACATACAAACAAGACACCAGCACCCTTTTAAACTTGACTTCAAGTCAAAACCAGTCAACCAGAACCCCTACTAACATGGTTTAAGTGATTCTACCATTGTTTCCTTGCTCTTAGCTCTTCCACTTCTTACCCTGTAAGGACCATCCATGTTCTAAGGAAGACATTATCAACAGGTGTAGAGAACAAGGGGTTTGTATTAGATTGATAAAAAAACATTTTTTAGGATTTACAATAATGGTGTTTATATAGGACACCATGTTACACACTAACCCCTATATTATAAATTATTATCTTCTTTCTGACATTCCCCCTCAAGTTGAGTAGTGGGATCACCATTACTTAACTTGCTTAAGCAACTACTAAACGCGTTTCCGTTGACGGCTTTTGTAAGAATATCTACGAGTTGATCTTTAGACGAAACATATGGGAGCTCTATGTTTTTTTCCTCCAGTTTCTCTTTGATGAAATGGCGATCTACCTCCACGTGCTTCGTTCTGTCATGTTGAACTGGGTTTTCTGAGATCTGAATTGCAGCCGTATTGTCACACATAATTTTGCTTGGTTCCCTTTGGGAGAAGTCGATGTCTTCTAGAAGCTTGCTGATCCAAAGAACTTCGCTTAACCCTCGAGCTATACCTCTAAATTCTGCTTCTTCACTCGACAAAGCAACCACCTTTTGCTTCTTACTTCTCCAAGTAACCAGGTTTCCACCGACCAAGGAGAAATATCCTGATGTTGACCTTCGGTTTCCTTTATCTCCAGCCCAGTCTGCATCAGTGTAGAGCTCAACACTTAAATGTCCATTTGTTTTGAACAATACTCCGTGGCCTGCGGTCCCCTTGAGATACCTTAAAATTCTCTGAGTTGCTTTCATGTGGGCAACTTGTGATTGGTGCATGAACTGACTTACTACTCCAATAGCATAAGCTATATCAGGACGAGTGTGAGAGAGATAGATTAACTTGCCCAAGAGCCGTTGATACCTTTTCTTGTCTCCAAGCTCTCTATTAAGTTCCATGTGAAGGTTGTGATTCACCACGATTGGGGTATCCGTCGGTTTACATTCAATCGGCTCGGTTTCTGTAAGGAGATCGAGGACATACTTCTTTTGGCAGATGAAGATCCCCCGTTTAGACCTGAGGACTTCTATTGTTGGGATTGAACCCTACCAGGGGAAAAGATAATAAAAGCCAAAACCGGATCACAACAGTGGATTCACAATAAGCAATTATTTACACTAAGTCTTCTCCCTTGAGAGTGATTATAACAGTTGATGATCACATCCACTGCCCGGATACAACTGCTGCTGTTATTCAAAACCACTGATGAAGCCAGAAGACTGCTAAGAACTAAGCACTGCTGGTACAATCTACTGATGACAAAGCACTTCCCAATCAAGGACTGATCAACCTTGAGGAAAGCACTGACATAAAGAGAGATCAGTAGTTTAGTATATCATTTGTTTCATGTATAGTCAGTAGTTAAGATTAGCAGTGTTTGTATAAGAACAGTAGATACAGGTTGTTAGGCTGTTAGACGTCGCTTTCATGGTGATGTCAGCTGAGATGCCTCAACGGTTTGGATTGTCTATAAATGGAACAGTACTCTGTACTGTCACAGTTGATCGTTTTGAGTGAGTTCTTCTCCTCAATTCAATCCTTTCATCTTGTGCAACCAACCACTGTAGTATCAGGCTGAGGGGGAGCTTAGTTTGTAAGCTTGCAATGTAATCTTTTGTTTTGAATTGTAATCTTTCGACTCTATGAAAAGCAAATGTTTATCAAACTATTTTCTCCTTTGATTGTGTTTACAAAGTTTGTTATTCATTTCCGCTGCACTTTACATTGTTTCATATTCATTCATTGTTCAAATCATACAAACAAACACAATCATGAGAGCCTCCGATCCTAACAATTGGTATCGGAGCCTGGACAGTCAAATTCGATCTAACAATCAATTTGACATAACAGTTCGGCTCATAATTCATTGATACTAAGGTTGGGTGCATTTAGTTGAAAAACAAAGTGCCAAGTAAACCATGCTCAAAGTGGTTATTCAAAACTCTATAAATCAACCAAGATGTCATATGACACACAAATCTCACACAACAAGTGATTTCATGCACAAGACACTCATAGTTTTTAGATCTGAAAACATATCTGTTAAACTATGGGATTATTTCTTATTTTCAAAATTGATTTCAACTGTTGGTATGAAGTTTGTGATGTTTTCATTATGATTAGATGCTAAAGTATGAACCTCGGATTAACAAAAACCTATGTTCAATAAAAACATTAGTGTTTCTGCTAACGAAAGAGAGGGAAATTAAAACTTTAGTCACTTGATCTTATGTGTTGAAAAACAGGTTGAGATCCTCAAAAGGAACAAATCAACTCTGTTAAAATACATTAAGAAAGCAGGATAGTCCGTATCATTTGTAATGAGAGATTAGTTAAAAAATTGTACAAATATGGCTAAACCTTTTAAAACATTACTACAAAATGATTCTGGATTAAGTATTCCTTCAATAAAGACCTCCCAGTAAGTATCTCATGACTTATGAATGGGAAGGGTGAAAGGGGAAGAAGAAAATTCACAAAAACTCAGAAGTGTGTTGATCTCAAAACTTTTGAAGTCAGGAGAAAAGAGTATAAACATAAAACACTTATGAGTCAAAGTTTGGGGTAATAATGGTCATTAGGCAACTATGTGCAACCATTGGTTCAGGGAAAGGTTCAAGTAACAATAGTATTCGCAGAAGAATAAACTTTCAACAGGACTAAACAAATGTCCTCATTTCTGTCGTCAATTAATCAACAAGAGAATGGTACCAAACAGTGGCCAAAATGTATTTAATATTTCATACCACTGTTGTCAAACCATTGACCATTTTCATAAGCTTGAGATTGATATGATTAGGAGTTTCAGTGGAAAATTATACCAGATCCTTTTGTTGCTGTTTTCAGAAAATCCTTTAATTTTTTAAAAAGGGTTTTCTCAAATAAAGCAGGATATGTCATTCTTCATTTTTCTTTAAGAATAATATATTTTGAATCTTTACTGTTTTTTGATAGTAAAGTTTCAATCTCCTGTCAGGATATATTACCTTTATTTTTGCTGGTAATATTATCCTCAAAATGGTTCAAAAGGAAATGGTTCATGTATCAAGGTCATATCTAACTCAAGTTTGTCCTAAAACTGATCAAAGATTGATTGCCAAAAGACCTTAAAATACTGGGGTACTCTTGTTTTTAGCTTAAGTATTTATTATTGCAAGAATGAGTTGCCTTAGTAAAAAGTTTACATCATCTGGGGTACTAAACCACTGCAGGAAGGTGTAAAAGCTTCAAAATGTGTAATTGACATGTGGCAAAACCTTGAATAAAATTTCCTTTAAAAGTTGCAGACATATGGAGCCTTCAAGCCAAACCATTGCCATTACTTTAACCACTGTTTTGCTAAAACATCTGTTTTCTAAATACTGTCCACTGCTGAAAGTCAGCCACTGATCCTTCATTTTGCTCGGCAAGCACTGATGCTCAAAATCAGTGTCTTATCCACTGATATGCTATCCACTGATAGTAAAAATCATCCACTGTTATCACAGTATTACCGTTGTAACCACTAATGCTTGCTTCATCAGTGGCTCTCAAAACAACTGTCCTCCATTCTTCATCCATATCATCAGAGGTTGACACGTGGTCAGTTTTTAGCCTTCAGATCTTAATAACCATTGCCACATTAGCGATCATTTTTTTTCTTAATAAAACCCTTATCAAAACCCCCAAACAAGGTTTTACACTGTCGAATTGAATTATAAAATTCTCTTCTCAAAGCAGTTTTCAACCCTCCATCCCAAATTATTCTCTGCTCTTCTTCTTCCTTTTCAAAATGACGAAATCAAAATCAAAATCAAAATTAAAATCACCATCATCTTCCAAAGAGGTCGCTCAAACGGCCGCTGAATCCGTTGAAATACCATACAAATCTCCTCATAATTATGTGGGTCTACTCACAAAACCCACAAACAACCATACCTTCGATTCTATCATTGACACCTTATCTGAATCAAAGTACAAAACTTTGATAACGGCAGACGCTCCCATTTACTTACAAACCCAGAGAGAGTTATGGAAAAAGGCGACGCTTGAAAAACAAGACGATAAAGTCATAGCCATTAACTCCTCGATACAGGGTAAAGTGATTCAAATCACTCCACAATCAATCTCAGAAGTCTTTAAACTCGATGATCAGAAAGGTAAAACTTCTTTTGATAAAACCGAGTTGAAAAATGATTTTCTGAAAAGGGGGTATGCAGAACAATCAAAGGTAGATACCTTACAAAAAGGTTACTTCCCGTCTGCACCTAGGTTTTTATTTCACACACTTTTGATGTGTGTTTCAAATAAAACAACAGCGTTTAACGAAATACCATTGAAGATTCAATGTCTGGGTTACGCTATTTTAAATAGTGAAAATTATAACTATTCCCAGGAGATCTTTAATGACTTGATAAAAAATGTTGATAGCAAATCATTTTTACTTTTTCCAAGATTTCTAAGCTACTATTTTAAACAAAAATTTGCAAAAAAAAATGAAAATTTGCTTAAACAAGGTGTTTATTTTCAAATAAAAAGTTTAACACCTGAAACATTCACTAGAATGTTGGCACCAATAAAAACAAAAGCAGAGGTGTCTGAGCAGAATTTAGCAACTGTCACTGCTCCTCAGACATCTGCTGCTGAGCCCACTGCTCCAGGTGATCATAGCAGCACTACCACTGCTTTGAAACCTACACCTGCCACTACCAAAAAGACTAAAAAGAAAACATCCAGAAAACCCACCAAACCCAAAACAAAGGCAACTCTGGAAGATGAGATCCCAGAGCAACTGCCAGTGACAAAACAAATGTCACCACAAACCACTGCTGCTACTTCCTCACAGCAGTTGGTAGAAAGATCTCCACCATTGCCTCAAACTCCTCCTGCATCCTCACAAAAGGATCAGGTTGTAAGCACAGGGACCCCACAATATGAAGCTCTGGACCCGATCGGATCCATCTTCCTCAGTCCTGATCCCAAGGACATGTCTCTTTCAACACCCACACCCATACCCTCACCAATCATATTACCACAATCCATAATACCCTTGTTCCATGCAGTTGCTATAGCTCAGACACAAACCAGTTCCTCTCTATCACCTATCACTGAGAGTATACTCCCACAAGTGACTGGGTCTGATGCTACTACCCCTGCTATCCCAGCAACAACTGAGGAGGTTACACCCCCTGAGTTACAAGTAACTCTCGGTGGTAGTTCAAGTGGAGCAGCAACTACAAATGTTGGATCAACAGATCTATATTTGGGCAGTTGTTTCATTAATAAGTCTCCCTTGAAGGCAATTTCTTCTATAGCACCTTCGGTAACCACCAGTGAGTTTGTTTTAACCACTGGTACCATCAAAGGATTATCAAGTGCTGAAGAAAGAAGTCCCTAGTACCAAGAACAAGGGGCATCAATGGGTGATTTTTGGGACTCAGTTCCTAAGTCACACATTGGTACAACCACTGCTGGTGGGGATTCAGATGATCCCATTAAAGTGGGTGATGATTCAAAATATCAGGAATTGATGGGCAGAGTTGAAAAACTTGAAACATCAGCTGCTGAGATAAAGAATATGGTGCTGCAGCTGCTAAAAGCTCAAAAAGCTCAAAAAGCACAATCCACTGCTGCTCCAGCTCAAGCATCTGCACAACCTGCACCTGCTGCAAATGAGCTGTGGAATATATTCCAACCCTTGCTTGAAAAACAAAAACAGATGGCTGATCAGCAGCATGAAATACATGTGACAATGCTGACAAACATGGTGGAGTCGAGATTTAAAGATACTCTGTAGGATCGAATTTCGACCCGAACGAGTCGCGTAGAAGAGTTTTTCACCAAAACAAGAGGCGGAAACAAGTGTTTCGATGTAATTCAGCACATATTCACTTTTAACTGTCGATATTATTGATATGAAAGACGTTTACAACCTGTCGACACTTCGGCAGCACTTCGTGGCTCACCGGAAGACAACACCTAAAACTATGCATCTGATTTCGCTCTAATGACTATATATAGTAGGCATGATTCCGCTCATATGGTCATGACACAAAAGCGGAATCACATGTTGACATAAAAGCGAAATCATGCATGCCATATAAGCGATACCTATTACTTTGACAAATGAGCGAAATCACTTCTATGACTAAAAAGCGAAATCTACTTGGACTAAAAAGCGAAATCTGAATATTCCAAATAAACGAAATCATAATCTTTATCCATGCAACTTCTTTGTCTTTAATGAGATGATGTTATGATGATGTTGCTTTGGTGATGTCATCATGACATCATACTTGAACATTCTACGCAACGAACTGAGACATGACTGAAGACGTAGACGACAGACGGATGCACCAACAAACTCCCCCTCGGATGTTGACGGAGTCTTCAGTGTCAAGTCTTTGCATCTTTAGTCTTTATCAGTCTTCTCTAATTATCTGAAGTGTCTGACATTGTAAGTATCCTCAATCTCTTTCTTCTCTCTCAATCTCTATATCAGGTATCGGAACCTGACACTCTATCTTCATGTTTAAAATTGAAATCTGACTATACCTGCACATGCTCTACCCAAAAATAAATTTTCTGATGATAACTTGAACACAATCAGACATCACTTGAAAATATCACAAAAATGATCTAACATTTATAGCTTATGATGAACCATTTGAAAAAAAATATCATTTTCAAATTCAAAAACAACACACTTTCCCAAACCATCTGTTCATCATGTTTAGCACTCGGAATTTTGAAAGTCAGCTCTTCAATATCAGTTGTCGAAAATCTTTTTGAATTTTCAAAAATTTATGTTAAAACACACCGAAAATCTTTTTGGACTTTTGAAATAACAGAAATGAAATGCAATAAAGAAATATTTACAAACAATATTTTTGTGAGTTTGTGTAAGAGGATCATATCAGTTCTTGAGACAAATCACTAACACCGTTAAGCTACATTTCATTTTAAGCTCTAAACGATTCACTTAGATTGTCAGTATATTGATCCACTTAAATTTTCACACAAAGTTCAATTGATCCGAGATACGAGGTTAATGTTTTAAGCTCTTGAACTTATTCGTGTGTCCCACTACTTGAATATACTCCCGTATCCAGATCCCAATATTCAGTCTTACAGGTGAGTATACCACAGATGATATCTGTAAGGGAATAAATTATAGTGCGAGGGCCGTGAGAGCTCAGGTCGATCTTTCGATACGCAGAGAGATGACGACTTCGACTTTTGGTGTGTCCCCTTTAGAGGATCTTTTGCATTACAACAGCAGCGACTATCAATTTTATTGTTTCATCAGCTTGCTGAAGGCGATGCTATGTTTCAAGCATTTGCAGAAAGCATTATCCGGGGACTAGGTCAGAAATTTCTTTCAGCAGAAGTCCCGGGATAATACTCCAGATATCACTGAGCATAAAGACCTAGTATCTCAGAATAAGGGACTTTTCAAACAAGATTTCAGGGGTTACCTATATATCCAAGTTTGTGTTAACCCACATAACAAGCAAGTTTGAAATTTAGGTTTATATCTCGTCACAATCTACTAAATGTGCAAAAACCTACTGACACATCATCAGTGAGACCGTTTATCACTATTTAACTTTCCATTTCTTTAGCATGCCGTGATCGTCCACTGATGTACTATCATTTCCTCTTTTTGTCAACAAAACTCATTTTTGATTTTATCATGTTTTTGTCTTTTTCAAATTTTCTAATGTTTTTGGATTTTCTGAAAATTTTACTCCCCCTAAAATGCAAACACATTTTAGGAAATTTGAAAACAAACTATACAAGAAAGTGACAACTGATATCAAATCGCTTCAAATCGCCATCCACTTAGCATAAACAATCAGAACTCCCCCTCACAACAAACTATTTTCCCATTGTGATTTCAAAACACTTAAGTTTGTTTTAATCAAATGGTTTTTCCGGAAAATTAGTTTGCTTGATTTTACCACTTGTAGGTTAGGGGTTTATCACTTTGTTCATCAAATACCATTTGTAAGTATGGTCCAATCAAGTTCAACTTAATGACCTTGATTAACCACTTGTCAATGAAAACCTTCTTCAACCACTTACAGGTTCATTTCACCAACCATAACCACTTGTGAATCAAAATATAACAATTTAAATATACCACCTGTACTTTACCAACTGTACCACTTATAGAATCAATTGCTAAGAAAGATGCCGATTCCTGTTCCACTCTTACAAACCTGGGAGCTCCGGCAAGTCAGGAATTTATGTTGAAAATGCTGTCACCCAAGCCTGACCAGCCTTGGGTGATTTTGGCGGCAAACATCTGTCCCACCAACATTTTGATTTGTAAAAATCTTTTGCACTTTTAACCTTCCCATCAACCATCTTCCCGAAAATATGTTTAACATTTCCATTGAAAGCCTTCTCAACATCAAATTCTCCCTTATCAGCGAAGAATTGATTTGAGATCTCTACCTTTCCCACTTTCTTCATCAAATTTTCCTTTGACAATGGAGGAAAATCCTCATCGTTCACCTCTGGAACGGAATTCACAACCTTTTTCTCAACCAAAGACTCCTCTGATTTTATGGAATCAGATTCATTGTCAGAACAACTATCTGTTTTAACAACCCACTTTTGTTTACTCAAATCACCTCTTCTTTTGTAAAACCGTTTTGAACTTTCTCCTTCCTCAGAAGTAGAATGTTCAAACTTTTTAACAATTTTCACAGGTTGTTCTTTCTTATCAACACATGTCTTTCTCAACACAGAGTTAGAAGAAACTTCCTGTTTTTGGTAGTTGGTCTTGGGGCAATTCCAAGCTATATGTCCAACTTCTTGGCATTTGAAACAGGTTCTTCTGTCAACTCTTTCAGCAAACCTTCTCACATTCTTCTTCACTTCAGCAAGAAACTCCTGATTTGACTGTTTCCAGAAAGGTTTCTTCTGCTCATCTTCACAACTTCCACCTACAACAAATGTTGTTTTTGGTTTATAATTTTTCTCATTTTTATAATTTTCTGGAGGAATAAAACCTAATCCATTCTTTTTGTAATTACGGTTATGATTCAGTTTCTTTCGATAACCTGAACCAGAACTGTAACCTTTTTTCTTGTTCAATCTCTGTTGAACTCTTGAAGTGTACTTTTTAGGTTTTTCATGAAAATTTAAATCTTTTATTTCAGAAATGTTAATTTCTGTTAATTTGAAAACCTGTTTGATCATTTCCGTTTTTACACTTCTTATTGGAAATTCCTCATCAGAATATAATTTGTCTGAATCATACAAAGTATAAGCCACTTTGATTGATCCGTCATTCAAATTAGATTTTGATAACAGGAATTCTCTATGGTAAACCCTGTTAACCGGTGAACTCGGACTCTTTTCTGATGAACTCGAACTTTCAGACTTAAACTCCGGTTTTGACTCTTCATCCATATCCAACACCTGATCGACAACTTTCTTTACTAACTCAGACTCATGATCAGTGTCGGACGCTGTGAATGTAACATCAATATTGTCTGGTAATTCATCAATGATTTCAGACTTTAACTTGATGTTGACTGCCTTTTTTAGACGCTCCTCATTAGGATTCCTGGGAGAATAAGTTTCATGGATCGGGGGCGGACATCTGTTATACTTGACACTTGGTTTCTTACCAGTATCAGTATCTTCAGTCTTTTTCTCCTTGAATGCCTCCAAACCTGCAACAGTAGGATAAACACGATCAATCAAATAATCACATGTAGTATAACTCAACAGTAATCGTTTAATCCTTTCACTTTCAATCTTTTCAAGCTCCACTTCTTTCTTCAGCTTAGCATAGTCTTCAATATATTCATTGATAACACTCTGCTTTGTCATTAATGTTGAGCTCATTTTGTCATTTGCTTTTTCAATTTCTGAATTTGTTCTTTTCAAACTATCAACTGTCCTATTCAGTACATCGTACGACTCCTTCACATACTTCACATCAGACAGTAAATCTTCTTTTATCTTCTCTAACTCAGCAATCTTCTTATCTTTCTCCTCACAAGCTTTGCAAGATTCTTTACAATTCAGACAAGGTTTAATGATTTCGACTATCTTATCAACCTCAACAACTTTCTCAACTTCTACGATCTTTTCTACTTCAACAATTTTCTCTACAATCTTTTCAACCACTGGTTCTTCAGATTCTATTTCAGCTTTCTGTCCCTCAGTTTCCTTTGTTGAACTTTCTTCAACCTCTGCTTTCTCAGTTTCTACTTTTGCTTCCAACTCATGTTCTTCAATTTTCTGAATAAACTGTGCCAGATTCATGTTTTCATGTTTTCTCATATGTTTTACAATCAACAGATAAGTTCCCCATTTTTGTTGTGGTAATGCATCAGCAAGTTTATCAATCCATTCATCATTGTCTTTCTTAATGTTCAATCTTCCCATTTCCACGACTAAATGACAATATCTATCAATGTTCATCTTTGTTGTTTCATGGTCAAAAGCTACAAACATGTCAAATGACTTCTTCAACAACTCCTTTTCCATGTTTCAGTAATCAGGAGATACTTCGGGAAACACCTGAAAACAAACGAACAAACACTCAGTTTAAACGTACTGAATACGTAACAATGTGAGTTGATGAAATCAATCTAAGACTCGTTGTCGAAGATTTGCGAACTCGTTCCAATATTGTTCGAGTGAAGACACTGAATGAATGAGCTTGATTGGTTGTGATTAGAAATATGCTTAGACTGATTTGAACCTTCCTTTACACACACTTATCACCTAAAACCGGGCCGTTCAAAACATGCAAATCAAACAACTGATTGGACCTTTAAATGAATGTGACCGACAAATTTAATTCACAACACCACATATTCATTAATATGATCACATGTATCGAAAATGGTGCTGACACAACATATGTCCTCGGTATCAATATTAATTCTCAAAACTCTGATTGGGCCGCAATAATTAAAGTAACATGGGCCGATGATATAAGGTTTATCCACATGCACACCTGACACCCTTTCACGTGATATCCAACAATTTCAAATCACATAAAACTTTGATTGGGCCGCAATAATCCACTAAACCGACAATTCTAATATGATACTGAATTCTATTTGGCCGCCCAAACTTCAACCTATATCCAAACTGAATTTCTCATGACCTGGTACTGACACAAATCACATGATACCATGATTATTTCTTGCCGACACCACCTATTAAAGCTTCACATGCCAAACCGAATTAATGGACTTCACATATATCGACGATATCAATATTCAAAGCCAATTTATAAAACCAATGAGTCGGATTTCACAATCTGGACTACAATTTACGATAATCACATGCAATTGCGAATCAACCGATACAACCTAACATCCTCATTTAATATTTCACACAATTCAAAGCACATTTAAACAGTTCACACTACTCAATGTTCAAACACATGAATTAAACGGTGCACCAGATCACATGATTACACTGTTCTATGACCTTAGTTGTCACAAAGTCGAAATCACTCTTGGTCACAAAAGCGGAACCCAACTGTTCAAATGAGCGGAATCAAATTGTACGTATGAGCGAAATAGTCACTGTCCAAATAAGCGGAACCAGGTGATGATGTCACCTTTTCACGAGTCCGTAAAAGCGAAACCTCAAAAATTCGATGTTTTAGGTCGATTCAAGCTTTGAAACTTACAAGGATTTGCTTATCTATGATTACGAATGTTATGTGTGAATTTGAAGTGATTTTGACCGTAAAAAGTTTTGATTTTCGAAAAAGAAAGGTGTAGAAACAGAAATATCGAAACTCTTCTTCACTGGCTCTGATACCAATTGTAGGATCGAATTTCGACCCGAACGAGTCGCGTAGAAGAGTTTTTCACCAAAACAAGAGGCGGAAACAAGTGTTTCGATGTAATTCAGCACATATTCACTTTTAACTGTCGATATTATTGATATGAAAGACGTTTACAACCTGTCGACACTTCGGCAGCACTTCGTGGCTCACCGGAAGACAACACCTAAAACTATGCATCTGATTTCGCTCTAATGACTATATATAGTAGGCATGATTCCGCTCATATGGTCATGATACAAAAGCGGAATCACATGTTGACATAAAAGCGAAATCATGCATGCCATATAAGCGATACCTATTACTTTGACAAATGAGCGAAATCACTTCTATGACTAAAAAGCGAAATCTACTTGGACTAAAAAGCGAAATCTGAATCTTCCAAATAAACGAAATCATAATCTTTATCCATGCAACTTCTTTGTCTTTAATGAGATGATGTTATGATGATGTTGCTTTGGTGATGTCATCATGACATCATACTTGAACATTCTACGCAACGAACTGAGACATGACTGAAGACGTAGACGACAGACGGATGCACCAACATACTCAAGCAGACATCAAAGCTATCAAGGCTCATCTTCGAAGCACCTCTGGAAAAGTTCCTTCAACTATCATTTTCATGGATAAACCCCTTGCAGATAATGCCAAAAAGGGGGAGAATATCAAGCAGTTGAAGAAAAAGGGAATTGAAGATGGGCTGTATGTTGAACAAGAACAAGAAAAACAGACATCTAAATCCTCAAAAGGTTCAAATTCTAAAACTTCCATCCAAACAGCTGATACAGCAGTAGTTACAAAAACTGCTAGCAGTAGCCAAACAGCTGTCATCTTATCAACAGACACAACTTCACCACACACCACCAAAACCACTGCCCTACCACCATTACCTCCTGTCATAAAACAGAAGACAACAGATGTTACAACATCTGTTGTAATGACAACAGTGGTTGAAACACCAGTTGTTTCAACAGCTTTTAGTCAATCACAAACCACTGCCATTCAATCTCAAACTACTGAGCCACCCAAGACATCATCAGCCTCTCCTACAATAAAAAGGAGAAGGATCTTCATACCTGATGATTCACCACCATCAAAAACTACCTCATCACTTTCAACCCCTGCTCAAAAGCAGAAGACATCTAGTGACACATCAGTAGTTGTAATGACAACAGGGGTTGAAGCACAAGTTGTTTCAACAGCTGTTTGTCAACCATCCACCACTGCTCTCATCATCCCTACATCACAATCAAAACCCTCTTCATTTGTAAAGCTTCACAAAAGAAAAAGAGAAACAACTCAAGCCACTGATGAAAAATATGATCCTGTTGCCGCTAAGTATCCACTGGAACTAGATGCTGTGAAAAATGAGATGAGACAATTTTACACCGAGGAAGATCCTTCAAAAAGAAGATTTCCCTCTCTCATTGGCTTCATAGTCCCAGAAAACATGGATGAATATCTCGAGATAAAAGCAAGACAAGCAAGGATTAGAGCTAAGCTTGAATGCAAAGATGAAGGTGATGAAGCCATCGCAGAAAGAATGGTACTCTTGCTCACAAAAGTCAAGCTGATGGAAGACTATGCACAAGATCTGATCAAAGAAAAGACAGATCAACGAAAAGCAATGAGGAAAGAATATCTTGCATATATAATGAAAGAAAAATTCTATCAAACTGAAGAAAACCAATTTGAAGAGTGGCCACTGGTTGCTTTAAAGCATGAAGCAAACAGGATTGAAAAGATTAGAAAGGATCCAAGTAAGAAGAAGATAGCTCCAAATTGGAACAAATACAAAAAGCTGATTGCTGATCTTACTTCTGAATACAAAAAGAAAAAACAGGAACTGATAGATGCTAAGGTGGATACTGCTGAAGCCATAGCAAAATGGACAAAGCAGTATACCGACGAAGCTTATGAACGGCTGAAGAAAAGAAAGATAACAGTCTCAGGCACTTCTAAAAGGCCAGACTATAACAAGATAGAACAACAGCTGGATGCTCTCAAAACACTGATCACATCAACAATTAACCCGAGCCTTGAGGTAAACCAAGAGAAAGGAAAACTGTTGACCAGTGAAGAAGAAAAAGAAAAGGAAGCTGAGTACTTCACAGATGCCATCAAGAAAATGGAACTAAAAGAAGACAGCTCAGTGAAACTTCAAGACCTTTTCAAAAAGGTATTAACCAAACCTGCATCACCAAACATTTCTGCAGATATCTCAGAGTGTGAGCTTGATCAACAAAAGACACAAGAACAAATTGACAAAGAAGTTGCAGAAGACATAGCTGCAGCAAATGAAGTCATAGAAGAAGCTTTCAAAAGAATGTCTGAAGTTCAGGATACTGCTTTACAATTTTTCTCAAGGCCAAAATCTCAAAGCTCATCAGAAAATAAATCTCTCCCAAGAAACCCATTGGGTTCAAAAGTACTAAAGTGGATGTCTGATCAAAAGACCCACGTATTGACCCTGGTCAGATCCAATGGTGAAATGAAGTACATATCAAGGAAAGAAGCACTAGACCTTAGTGTTGAAGATTTGCAGGATCTCCTTGAACTTTCATTGTGCAGGGATGAGGATGACACAAGTTCCAAAGAATTTGAAGAAGAATTTAAATGACAAGCAAGGGAACTACTAATGAGAAATAAAAATCCAAAATAATGAAGGGTTTTGGCATTATCTGTTCCAGGGGGAGATTGTTGGGATTGAACCCTACCAGAGGAACAGATAATAAAAGCCAAAACCGGATCACAACAGTGGATTCACAATAAGCAATTGTTTACACTAAGTCTTCTCCCTTGAGAGTGATTATAACAGCTGATGATCACATCCACTGCCCGGATACAACTGCTACTGTTATTCAAAACTACTGATGAAGCCAGAAGACTGCTGAGAACTAAGCACTGCTGGTACAATCTACTGATGACAAAGCACTGCCCAATCAAGGACTGATCAACCTTGAGGAAAGCACTGACATAAAGAGAGAGCAGTAGTTTAGTATATCATCTGTTTCATGTATAGTCAGTAGTTAAGATTAGCAGTGTTTGTATAAGAACAGTAGATACATGTTATTAGGCTGTTAGACGTCGCTTTCATGGTGACGTCAGCTGAGATGCCTCAGTGGTTTGGATTGTCTATAAATGGAACAGTACTCTGTACTGTTACATTTGATCATTTTGAGTGAGTTCTTCTCCTCAATTCAATCCTTTCATCTTGTACAACCAACCACTGTAGTATCAGGCTGAGGGGGAGCTTAGTTTGTAAGCTTGCAATGTAATCTTTTGTTTTGAATTGTAATCTTTCGACTCTATGAAAAGCAAATGTTTATCAAACTATTTTCTCCTTTGATTGTGTTTACAAAGTTTGTTATTCATTTCCACTGCACTTTACATTGTTTCATATTCATTCATTGTTCAAATCATACAAACAAACACAATCATGAGAGCCTCAGATCCTAACATATATCCTGAGGAAATACTTGAGATTCCCATGGTTTTTAATTTCAAATTAGAACAGATTCTTTTTCATCCGTGTTATTTCTTCTACATTGTTTCCGGTAATAATCATGTCGTCTACGTATATGATTAAGCACGTTACAAGACCATTTCTTTTCTTGAGAAACAAGGTATGATCAGCATTACTTTGGTGATACCCATATTCTTTCATGGCCAAACTGAACTTTCCAAACCATGCCTGAGGAGACTGTTTCAGCCCGTATAAAGATTTTCTCAACCAACAGACTTCCCCTTCTTAAACCCCACTCCAAAACCTGGAGGTGCTTCCATGTAGACTTCTTCCGTTAGGTCTCCATGGAGAAATGCGTTTGTAACATCGAACTGATGGAGTGGCCAGTTCCTATTGGCTGCCACAGAGAAGAGGACTCTGATGGTGTCCATTTTTGCAACCGGAGAAAATGTCTTAGAGTAATCGATCCCATACGTCTGAGTGTAACCCTTGGCTACAAGTTGTGCTTTGTATCTCCCAATGGACTCATCTGGTTTATATTTGATTGAATACACCCACTGGCATCCAACTGTTTTCTTTCCTTTAGGAAGGCTACACTTCTCCCATGTGTTGTTTTTCATAAGAGCATGCATCTCCGTTTCCATTGCTTCTTTCCAGTTCTTCTGACTTTGGGCTTCCTTTACGGAACTAGGTATTTGTTCGGAGTATAGAGAGGTAACAAATGCTTTCGCACTGTTAGATAAGTTCCCGTCAGCCGTATTAGCTATAGGATATCTTGAAGTTCTGGTTTCCCTTTCTGGGGAGTACCATTTTGGAAGAACCCCTCTATTGGCTCTTGGAGGTAAAACATATGTTCCCGGTGTTGTTCTAGAGCCTCCATCATGTTGCTCATTTGATTCGGCCTCTCATTGGACTGCGTTGTTCTGCTCAGCAATTTCCACCTATTCTATTGTCTCGGGACTTTCTTGATTGTTAGTAATGACTGGATCAGATTCAGACATATTTTCAAGGTTTGGAGAGTCACTTACCTCGAACTCCAGTCTGGATGATTCTTAGGTGGGACTTTCGGACAGGCTTTGGTGACTCATTAATATGTGTGGATGTATGAGATGACTCATCTTCATTTGTGGATGGAATCCACTTCAACCAACTCAGTGAGTCGTCATGCTCTATCTCCCCCCGACCACTGAGATGGGACTGATAGTAATATTCTGTTTCAAGAAAGTTGCAGTGGACAATGGTAATCATACGACATCGTAATGGGTTAAAACACCGATATCCTTTCTGATTCACTCCATAACCAACAAAGACAAATTTCTCGGCACATGGGTCTAGTTTGGATCGCTTGGTTTTGGGTATATGGGGAAAACTGTACACCCGAAGACCCGAGGTGGTAATGTAAGAGGTGGGGGTAGTTTGGTGAATGTGGATAAGGTATCTAGGGGAGTTTTTAGGTCAAGGGCTTTGGTTGGTAAACGGTTAAGGAGATATACAGTTGTGTTTATAGCTTCAGGCCAAAAAGATTTAAGGACTTTAGATTCAAGCATAAGGGCTCGGGCCATTTCTACCAGAATCCCATTTTTTCGTTCAACTACACCATTCTGTTCTGGGTGTTTTGGGCAAGTGGGTTTGATGAATCATTCCCTTTTCTTGGAAAAATGTTTCATGGAGTTATTAACGTACTCCCCTCCATTATCAGATCGTAAGATTTTGAATGTTGGTTTTGAATTGAGTTTGGACCATTTTGTAAAACAGTCTGAATTTGTCAAAGACTTCAGATTTGTGTTTTAAAAAATACACCCAGGTCATCCTGGTGCAGTCATCAACAAATAATAGGAAAAAACAGAACTTTTGACCTCCATTAGTTTCAGCTGGACCCCAAACATCTGAGTGTATCAGTGAAAAGGGTTCACTGGCCCTAGTGTTACTTGGTTTGAATGGTTTTTTATGGCTTTTGGCTAAGGCACATGTCTCACAATCTAATGTACTATTGGACGGGAAAAGCTCAGGGAGTAAAAGGTGTAGACACCCAGCCGAAGGATGCCCTAATCTTCTATGCCAAAGCCACGCTTCTCTACTCTTTGTTCTGTTAGCAAGCATCATAGTCATTGACTGAGTCACCTCATCCACATAGTACAAGCCTTGTCGTTCAGTGGCACCCCCAATTATCTTTCCAGTTCTAATGTCCTGTAAGATACAGAAATGAGGGTGCATTAGAACTGTGCAATTGAGTTCCTTTGTAACATGACTTATTGATAACAATTTGTGCGTTAACGAAGGAACATATAAACAATTTGACAGTCTCAGACTTAGAGATATTTCGACAGTTCCTCCTCCCATTACTAAAACGTTTTCACCATTTGCAGTTTTGATGTGTGTTCTGTTTGGTTTCTTTGTAGAGACAAAGTCCAATGGCTCAAACGTCATTGTATCCATGGCTCCACAATCAAAAATACAAGAGTTGAATTGATCACTGCCCTCCTGCGTTGTTAAATAGGCTTCTCCACTTGTTGGTGGATAGTCTTTATGTAACTCATAGACCTAGTGATTAGTCATTTGCAATGGGATTTTTTTTATTTTTTTATTTTTTACTAGTACTGGACAGTTAAGTATCCAGGTGTATCTAAATTTTCGGTCAAACACCCACTTCTACTCCCTTTCTCCCTCTATCGAAAACAAGAGCAGATAACCCTATTTTATAATTCAGCCACCACCTCTACTTTCTCTTTCTATGAGAAACCCAAACCCAAAAAAAAACTATTCCACCACCTGCTTCTTGCTTCTGTATATCTCTTCAAAACACATAATCAACCATCTTCCTTCTACTTTTCTTTGAATAACACAAGCAACAGATAGTGGTCTTTGTATGGTGGTCTTTAAACAACACAAGAAACAGTGAGTTCAAAAAACAGATTTAACGGTCGGTGGAAGGTGCGGTGGTTGGAGATAACAAATAATCACCAGAACACTTTTTCCCTTTCTACTCTTTTCCGTACCAACTAAATACACTCTCCTGAATAACGACGCCGGAATAACGACGCTAGAATAACGTGACTTACCGGCGTATTTATCAAATACGCCGGGCAACTCGAACTCTCGTTCAAGATTTGAAATGGCATGGAACAGAACAAACCTGCTAGTAAATCCGCTAGATTGAAGGCGGCGGCTAGGGTTCGGCTAGATTGAAGGCAGCGACTACGGTTTCCTGAACAGAGTCAGAGTGTGCGGCAATAAATCCAACGGATTTAGGGTTTTGCTTACCAAAGAAAGAATCCGACAACTGACAAAGATGAGTTTTGATGGAGGCGGCAGGTTTGATTTTCGGGGTTTGATCTTGATTTTGATTTTAATTATCGGGTTTTTTCTGGTTTGAGGTCGGATTGGCTTGAAATAGATTGTAGATGATGAGCAAAGTGTTTAAGAATCAAAAACACTGCTTTGATACCATATCAACAGGTATAGAGAACATTAGATTAATAAAAAACATTTTTTAGGGTTTACAATAAAGGTGTTTATATAGGACACCATGTTACATACTAGCCCCTATATTATAAATTATTGTCTTCTTTCTAACAGACTTAGATGTTTGGTTGGTTGTGAAAAGCATCTTTATGTCTTCCAGCTTTAGCTTTACTCCTGGTGGAAATTACATCCACACCGCCAGCACTTGCCGCCAGTGGCCCGAATAAGAACCCCTCAACGGTGGTGAAATTTTAACGCCATCTTTTGAACCCTTAAAGATTGTGAGGTGTTCTATAGGTTCCTGAGTTGATGCGACACGCTCTATATTGACATCATGAGCTGGCACTACACGGGTTTCTTTTGTTCCCCGACTTTCATTGTCAAGATTTTGACAATCCACTCTTGTTTCCCTTTGCCTCCAGGAATCATTTGAATCAGCTTAGCCAAAGTTGAAGTTAAGTACTCAAATACTTTGGAGTTGAATTTTTTTCATACCTTCTCCAGCATTGGTTTTGCTCTATGATTAGTAGCCTTTTACTCCCCTTTCTAGAAAAAAAACAATTAATAAAAATTTAAATTTGTTAATTCAGTTCAAGTCACAACTGACTTTAAATGAACTTCAACTTCAAAACACAATATATGAAATAACACATATTAAATGGGAGGCCATTGATCAAACACCTGATAGGCAACCACTTTCCGAGACAAGTTTGACCCGTTTATGAAGCAGCTTTGACCCTGAATTTGAAATAAACACAAAAACAACTTCAACTTCAAAACACAATATATGAAATAATACATATAAAGTGGGAAGCAATTAATCAAACACCTGGTAGGCTGTTAGGCATGTAAGTAGGCTACACTCCAAAGAAAATTAGGAAGAGAACAAGATCAAGTTTTGGAACGATTTTCTGATGTTTATGTTAGGAAACTTTATTTGTAAGTATTGAAGAAAAACACAATCAACTGGATCTATGAAGAGATCACAGTCCTGAAGATCACGAACTAGAAAAAGAAGATCAGATGGGACAACCGGAATACATAGCATCTACTTCAAAGAATCACAAGTTGATCAAGAGCTGAATTGGATTATCAGAAGAGGTCATTTCTGATGGATCTGATGAAATATCATCAGTATCTGACGATTCTGATCATCAAGGATTTTCTGATGATTTGTTCATCAGAATTTCTGATGAAGTGGTTTATCAGAATTTCTGATGAAATAACCCACTTGTCTGAAATTGGCTCTGTCCTGCCACACTTACCGAAGCAAGTTGACATTTAATGATATCATGATGAAAAAGGCAACTTGAACGTTGGAATCAATGAATATGTCAATTGGCTACTTTTTGCAGGAATTATTGTATGAATAAACTATTGTTTATTCATACACCAAGCCGTCTATAAATAGAAGGCTAAACAAGGAGAAGCAAAGTGAGTTTGAAGCTTAGCATTCACACATACACCTAAACTCCATTGCTCTCTCCCCCACAGAATTCAAGATTCGTTTGTATTAGATAATAATCTTACAATCACCTTGTAAACCATTTTGTTTTCTAAGTGATATAAACTTGATAATTCTGTAGGTCTTGTTTCTTGAAAGTCTGATTTCCATTTCCGCACATCTTTTTCACATCTACTGAAATCACTTGCCATATTACGTGAAAAGAAGTTGTTTTGAGCCTGAACTGGGTCTAACAATTGGTATCAGAGCAGATTGAATAAAATATTTTCAAACGATCAATCGCTCATCTTCTTTTCTCTAAATATGGCCAGCTTTCAATCATGGAATAATGCTTTTAACAATGTGAGTTGATGAAATCAATCTAAGACTCGTTGTCGAAGATTTGCGAACTCGTTCCAATATTGTTCGAGTGAAGACACTGAATGAACGAGCTTGATTGGTTGTGATTAGAAATATGCTTAGACTGATTTGAACCTTCCTTTACACACACTTATCACCTAAAACCGGGCCGTTCAAAACATGCAAATCAAACAACTGATTGGACCTTTAAATGAACGTGACCAACAAATTTAATTCACAACACCACATATTCATTAATATGATCACATGTATCGAAAATGGTGCTGACACAACATATGTCCTCGGTATCAATATTAATTCTCAAAACTCTGATTGGGCCGCAATAATTAAAGTCACATGGGCCGATGATATAAGGTTTATCCACATGCACACCTGACACCCTTTCACGTGATATCCAACAATTTCAAATCACATAAAACTTTGATTGGGCCGCAATAATCCACTAAACCGACAATTCTAATATGATACTGAATTCTATTTGGCCGCCCAAACTTCAACCTATATCCAAACTGAATTTCTCATGACCTGGTACTGACACAAATCACATGATACCATGATTATTTCTTGCCGACACCACCTATTAAAGCTTCACATGCCAAACCGAATTAATGGACTTCACATATATCGACGATATCAATATTCAAAGCCAATTTATAAAACCAATGAGTCGGATTTCACAATCTGGACTACAATTTACGATAATCACATGCAATTGCGAATCAACCGATACAACCTAACATCCTCATTTAATATTTCACACAATTCAAAGCACATTTAAACAGTTCACACTACTCAATGTTCAAACACATGAATTAAACGGTGCACCAGATCACATGATTACACTGTTCTATGACCTTAGTTGTCACAAAGTCGAAATCACTCTTGGTCACAAAAGCGGAACCCAACTGTTCAAATGAGCGGAATCAAATTGTACGTATGAGCGAAATAGTCACTGTCCAAATAAGCGGAACCAGGTGATGATGTCACCTTTTCACGAGTCCGTAAAAGCGAAACCTCAAAAATTCGATGTTTTAGGTCGATTCAAGCTTTGAAACTTACAAGGATTTGCTTATCTATGATTACGAATGTTATGTGTGAATTTGAAGTGATTTTGACCGTAAAAAGTTTTGATTTTCGAAAAAGAAAGGTGTAGAAACAGAAATATCGAAACTCTTCTTCACTGGCTCTGATACCAATTGTAGGATCGAATTTCGACCCGAACGAGTCGCGTAGAAGAGTTTTTCACCAAAACAAGAGGCGGAAACAAGTGTTTCGATGTAATTCAGCACATATTCACTTTTAACTGTCGATATTATTGATATGAAAGACGTTTACAACCTGTCGACACTTCGGCAGCACTTCGTGGCTCACCGGAAGACAACACCTAAAACTATGCATCTGATTTCGCTCTAATGACTATATATAGTAGGCATGATTCCGCTCATATGGTCATGACACAAAAGCGGAATCACATGTTGACATAAAAGCGAAATCATGCATGCCATATAAGCGATACCTATTACTTTGACAAATGAGCGAAATCACTTCTATGACTAAAAAGCGAAATCTACTTGGACTAAAAAGCGAAATCTGAATCTTCCAAATAAACGAAATCATAATCTTTATCCATGCAACTTCTTTGTCTTTAATGAGATGATGTTATGATGATGTTGCTTTGGTGATGTCATCATGACATCATACTTGAACATTCTACGCAACGAACTGAGACATGACTGAAGACGTAGACGACAGACGGATGCACCAACATACTCAAGCAGACATCAAAGCTATCAAGGCTCATCTTCGAAGCACCTCTGGAAAAGTTCCTTCAACTATCATTTTCATGGATAAACCCCTTGCAGATAATGCCAAAAAGGGGGAGAATATCAAGCAGTTGAAGAAAAAGGGAATTGAAGATGGGCTGTATGTTGAACAAGAACAAGAAAAACAGACATCTAAATCCTCAAAAGGTTCAAATTCTAAAACTTCCATCCAAACAGCTGATACAGCAGTAGTTACAAAAACTGCTAGCAGTAGCCAAACAGCTGTCATCTTATCAACAGACACAACTTCACCACACACCACCAAAACCACTGCCCTACCACCATTACCTCCTGTCATAAAACAGAAGACAACAGATGTTACAACATCTGTTGTAATGACAACAGTGGTTGAAACACCAGTTGTTTCAACAGCTTTTAGTCAATCACAAACCACTGCCATTCAATCTCAAACTACTGAGCCACCCAAGACATCATCAGCCTCTCCTACAATAAAAAGGAGAAGGATCTTCATACCTGATGATTCACCACCATCAAAAACTACCTCATCACTTTCAACCCCTGCTCAAAAGCAGAAGACATCTAGTGACACATCAGTAGTTGTAATGACAACAGGGGTTGAAGCACAAGTTGTTTCAACAGCTGTTTGTCAACCATCCACCACTGCTCTCATCATCCCTACATCACAATCAAAACCCTCTTCATTTGTAAAGCTTCACAAAAGAAAAAGAGAAACAACTCAAGCCACTGATGAAAAATATGATCCTGTTGCCGCTAAGTATCCACTGGAACTAGATGCTGTGAAAAATGAGATGAGACAATTTTACACCGAGGAAGATCCTTCAAAAAGAAGATTTCCCTCTCTCATTGGCTTCATAGTCCCAGAAAACATGGATGAATATCTCGAGATAAAAGCAAGACAAGCAAGGATTAGAGCTAAGCTTGAATGCAAAGATGAAGGTGATGAAGCCATCGCAGAAAGAATGGTACTCTTGCTCACAAAAGTCAAGCTGATGGAAGACTATGCACAAGATCTGATCAAAGAAAAGACAGATCAACGAAAAGCAATGAGGAAAGAATATCTTGCATATATAATGAAAGAAAAATTCTATCAAACTGAAGAAAACCAATTTGAAGAGTGGCCACTGGTTGCTTTAAAGCATGAAGCAAACAGGATTGAAAAGATTAGAAAGGATCCAAGTAAGAAGAAGATAGCTCCAAATTGGAACAAATACAAAAAGCTGATTGCTGATCTTACTTCTGAATACAAAAAGAAAAAACAGGAACTGATAGATGCTAAGGTGGATACTGCTGAAGCCATAGCAAAATGGACAAAGCAGTATACCGACGAAGCTTATGAACGGCTGAAGAAAAGAAAGATAACAGTCTCAGGCACTTCTAAAAGGCCAGACTATAACAAGATAGAACAACAGCTGGATGCTCTCAAAACACTGATCACATCAACAATTAACCCGAGCCTTGAGGTAAACCAAGAGAAAGGAAAACTGTTGACCAGTGAAGAAGAAAAAGAAAAGGAAGCTGAGTACTTCACATATGCCATCAAGAAAATGGAACTAAAAGAAGACAGCTCAGTGAAACTTCAAGACCTTTTCAAAAAGGTATTAACCAAACCTGCATCACCAAACATTTCTGCAGATATCTCAGAAAGTGAGCTTGATCAACAAAAGACACAAGAACAAATTGACAAAGAAGTTGCAGAAGACATAGCTGCAGCAAATGAAGTCATAGAAGAAGCTTTCAAAAGAATGTCTGAAGTTCAGGATACTGCTTTACAATTTTTCTCAAGGCCAAAATCTCAAAGCTCATCAGAAAATAAATCTCTCCCAAGAAACCCATTGGGTTCAAAAGTACTAAAGTGGATGTCTGATCAAAAGACCCACGTATTGACCCTGGTCAGATCCAATGGTGAAATGAAGTACATATCAAGGAAAGAAGCACTAGACCTTAGTGTTGAAGATTTGCAGGATCTCCTTGAACTTTCATTGTGCAGGGATGAGGATGACACAAGTTCCAAAGAATTTGAAGAAGAATTTAAATGACAAGCAAGGGAACTACTGATGAGAAATAAAAATCCAAAATAATGAAGGGTTTTGGCATTATCTGTTCCAGGGGGAGATTGTTGGGATTGAACCCTACCAGAGGAAAAGATAATAAAAGCCAAAACCGGATCACAACAGTGGATTCACAATAAGCAATTGTTTACACTAAGTCTTCTCCCTTGAGAGTGATTATAACAGCTGATGATCACATCCACTGCCCGGATATAACTGCTACTGTTATTCAAAACTATTGATGAAGCCAGAAGACTGCTGAGAACTAAGCACTGCTGGTACAATCTACTGATGACAAAGCACTGCCCAATCAAGGACTGATCAACCTTGAGGAAAGCACTGACATAAAGAGAGAGCAGTAGTTTAGTATATCATCTGTTTCATGTATAGTCAATAGTTAAGATTAGCAGTGTTTGTATAAGAACAGTAGATACATGTTATTAGGCTGTTAGACGTCGCTTTCATGGTGACGTCAGCTGAGATGCCTCAGTGGTTTGGATTGTCTATAAATGGAACAGTACTCTGTACTGTTACATTTGATCATTTTGAGTGAGTTCTTCTCCTCAATTCAATCCTTTCATCTTGTGCAACCAACCACTGTAGTATCAGGCTGAGGGGGAGCTTAGTTTGTAAGCTTGCAATGTAATCTTTTGTTTTGAATTGTAATCTTTCGACTCTATGAAAAGCAAATGTTTATCAAACTATTTTCTCCTTTGATTGTGCTTACAAAGTTTGTTATTCATTTCCACTGCACTTTACATTGTTTCATATTCATTCATTGTTCAAATCATACAAACAAACACAATCATGAGAGCCTCAGATCCTAACATATATCCCGAGGAAATACTTGAGATTCCCATGGTTTTTAATTTCAAATTTTGAGAACAGATTCTTTTTCATCCGTGTTATTTCTTCTACATTGTTTCCGGTAATAATCATGTCGTCTACGTATATGATTAAGCACGTTACAAGACCATTTCTTTTCTTGAGAAACAAGGTATGATCAGCATTACTTTGGTGATACCTATATTCTTTCATGGCCAAACTGAACTTTCCAAACCATGCCTAAGGAGACAGTTTCAGCCCGTATAAAGATTTTCTCAACCAACAGACTTCCCCTTCTTTAAACCCCACTCCAAAACCTGGAGGTGCTTCCATGTAGACTTCTTCCGTTAGGTCTCCATGGAGAAATGCGTTTGTAACATCGAACTGATGGAGTGGCCAGTTCCTATTGGCTGCCACAGAGAAGAGGACTCTGATGGTGTCCATTTTTGCAACCGGAGAAAATGTCTTAGAGTAATCGATCCCATACGTCTGAGTGTAACCCTTGGCTACAAGTTGTGCTTTGTATCTCCCAATGGACTCATCTGGTTTATATTTGATTGAATACACCCACTGGCATCCAACTGTTTTCTTTCCTTTAGGAAGGCTACACTTCTCCCATGTGTTGTTTTTCATAAGAGCATGCATCTCCGTTTCCATTGCTTCTTTCCAGTTCTTCTGACTTTGGGCTTCCTTTACGGAACTAGGTATTTGTTCGGAGTATAGAGAGGTAACAAATGCTTTCGCACTGTTAGATAAGTTCCCGTCAGCCGTATTAGCTATAGGATATCTTGAAGTTCTGGTTTCCCTTTCTGGGGAGTACCATTTTGGAAGAACCCCTCTATTGGCTCTTGGAGGTAAAACATATGTTCCCGGTGTTGTTCTAGAGCCTCCATCATGTTGCTCGTTTGATTCGGCCTCTCATTGGCCTGCGTTGTTCTGCTCAGCAATCTCCACCTATTCTATTGTCTCGGGACTTTCTTGATTGTTAGTAATGACTGGATCAGATTCAGACATATTTTCAAGGTTTGGAGAGTCACTTACCTCGAACTCCAGTCTGGATGATTCTTAGGTGGGACTTTCGACAGGCTTTGGTGACTCATTAATATGTGTGGATGTATGAGATGACTCATCTTCATTTGTGGATGGAATCCACTTCAACCAACTCAGTGAGTCGTCATGCTCTATCTCCCCCCGACCACTGAGATGGGACTGATAGTAATATTCTGTTTCAAGAAAGTTGCAGTGGACAATGGTAATCATACGACATCGTAATGGGTTAAAACACCGATATCCTTTCTGATTCACTCCATAACCAACAAAGACAAATTTCTCGGCACATGGGTCTAGTTTGGATCGCTTGGTTTTGGGTATATGGGGAAAACTGTACACCCGAAGACCCGAGGTGGTAATGTAAGAGGTGGGGGTAGTTTGGTGAATGTGGATAAGGTATCTAGGGGAGTTTTTAGGTCAAGGGCTTTGGTTGGTAAACGGTTAAGGAGATATACAGTTGTGTTTATAGCTTCAGGCCAAAAAGATTTAAGGACTTTAGATTCAAGCATAAGGGCTCGGGCCATTTCTACCAGAATCCCATTTTTTCGTTCAACTACACCATTCTGTTCTGGGTGTTTTGGGCAAGTGGTTTGATGAATCATTCCCTTTTCTTGGAAAAATGTTTCATGGAGTTATTAACGTACTCCCCTCCATTATCAGATCGTAAGATTTGAATGTTGGTTTTGAATTGAGTTTGGACCATTTTGTAAAACAGTCTGAATTTGTCAAAGACTTCAGATTTGTGTTTTAAAAAATACACCCAGGTCATCCTGGTGCAGTCATCAACAAATAATAGGAAAAACAGAACTTTTGACCTCCATTAGTTTCAGCTGGACCCCAAACATCTGAGTGTATCAGTGAAAAGGGTTCACTGGCCCTAGTGTTACTTGGTTTGAATGGTTTTTTATGGCTTTTGGCTAAGGCACATGTCTCACAATCTAATGTACTATTGGACGGGAAAAGCTCAGGGAGTAAAAGGTGTAGACACCCAGCCGAAGGATGCCCTAATCTTCTATGCCAAAGCCACGCTTCTCTACTCTTTGTTCTGTTAGCAAGCATCATAGTCATTGACTGAGTCACCTCATCCACATAGTACAAGCCTTGTCGTTCAGTGGCACCCCCAATTATCTTTCCAGTTCTAATGTCCTGTAAGATACAGAAATGAGGGTGCATTAGAACTGTGCAATTGAGTTCCTTTGTAACATGACTTATTGATAACAATTTGTGCGTTAACGAAGGAACATATAAACAATTTGACAGTCTCAGACTTAGAGATATTTCGACAGTTCCTCCTCCCATTACTAAAACGTTTTCACCATTTGCAGTTTTGATGTGTGTTCTGTTTGGTTTCTTTGTAGAGACAAAGTCCAATGGCTCAAACGTCATTGTATCCATGGCTCCACAATCAAAAATACAAGAGTTGAATTGATCACTGCCCTCCTGCGTTGTTAAATAGGCTTCTCCACTTGTTGGTGGATAGTCTTTATGTAACTCATAGACCTAGTGATTAGTCATTTGCAATGGGATTTTTTTTATTTTTTTATTTTTTACTAGTACTGGACAGTTAAGTATCCAGGTGTATCTAAATTTTCGGTCAAACACCCACTTCTACTCCCTTTCTCCCTCTATCGAAAACAAGAGCAGATAACCCTATTTTATAATTCAGCCACCACCTCTACTTTCTCTTTCTATGAGAAACCCAAACCCAAAAAAAAACTATTCCACCACCTGCTTCTTGCTTCTGTATATCTCTTCAAAACACATAATCAACCATCTTCCTTCTACTTTTCTTTGAATAACACAAGCAACAGATAGTGGTCTTTGTATGGTGGTCTTTAAACAACACAAGAAACAGTGAGTTCAAAAAACAGATTTAACGGTCGGTGGAAGGTGCGGTGGTTGGAGATAACAAATAATCACCAGAACACTTTTTCCCTTTCTACTCTTTTCCGTACCAACTAAATACACTCTCCTGAATAACGACGCCGGAATAACGACGCTAGAATAACGTGACTTACCGGCGTATTTATCAAATACGCCGGGCAACTCGAACTCTCGTTCAAGATTTGAAATGGCATGGAACAGAACAAACCTGCTAGTAAATCCGCTAGATTGAAGGCGGCGGCTAGGGTTCGGCTAGATTGAAGGCAGCGACTACGGTTTCCTGAACAGAGTCAGAGTGTGCGGCAATAAATCCAACGGATTTAGGGTTTTGCTTACCAAAGAAAGAATCCGACAACTGACAAAGATGAGTTTTGATGGAGGCGGCAGGTTTGATTTTCGGGGTTTGATCTTGATTTTGATTTTAATTATCGGGTTTTTTCTGGTTTGAGGTCGGATTGGCTTGAAATAGATTGTAGATGATGAGCAAAGTGTTTAAGAATCAAAAACACTGCTTTGATACCATATCAACAGGTATAGAGAACATTAGATTGATAAAAAACATTTTTTAGGGTTTACAATAAAGGTGTTTATATAGGACACCATGTTACATACTAGCCCCTATATTATAAATTATTGTCTTCTTTCTAACAGACTTAGATGTTTGGTTGGTTGTGAAAAGCATCTTTATGTCTTCCAGCTTTAGCTTTACTCCTGGTGGAAATTACATCCACACCGCCAGCACTTGCCGCCAGTGGCCCGAATAAGAACCCCTCAACGGTGGTGAAATTTTAATGCCATCTTTTGAACCCTTAAAGATTGTGAGGTGTTCTATAGGTTCCCGAGTTGATGCGACACGCTCTATATTGACATCATGAGCTGGCACTACACGGGTTTCTTTTGTTCCCCGACTTTCATTGTCAAGATTTTGACAATCCACTCTTGTTTCCCTTTGCCTCCAGGAATCATTTGAATCAGCTTAGCCAAAGTTGAAGTTAAGTACTCAAATACTTTGGAGTTGAATTTTTTTCATACCTTCTCCAGCATTGGTTTTGCTCTATGATTAGTAGCCTTTTACTCCCCTTTCTAGAAAAAAAACAATTAATAAAAATTTAAATTAGTTAATTCAGTTCAAGTCACAACTGACTTTAAATGAACTTCAACTTCAAAACACAATATATGAAATAACACATATTAAATGGGAGGCCATTGATCAAACACCTGATAGGCAACCACTTTCCGAGACAAGTTTGACCCGTTTATGAAGCAGCTTTGACCCTGAATTTGAAATAAACACAAAAACAACTTCAACTTCAAAACACAATATATGAAATAATACATATAAAGTGGGAAGCAATTAATCAAACACCTGGTAGGCTGTTAGGCATGTAAGTAGGCTACACTCCAAAGAAAATTAGGAAGAGAACAAGATCAAGTTTTGGAACGATTTTCTGATGTTTATGTTAGGAAACTTTATTTGTAAGTATTGAAGAAAAACACAATCAACTGGATCTATGAAGAGATCACAGTCCTGAAGATCACGAACTAGAAAAAGAAGATCAGATGGGACAACCGGAATACATAGCATCTACTTCAAAGAATCACAAGTTGATCAAGAGCTGAATTGGATTATCAGAAGAGGTCATTTCTGATGGATCTGATGAAATATCATCAGTATCTGACGATTCTGATCATCAAGGATTTTCTGATGATTTGTTCATCAGAATTTCTGATGAAGTGGTTTATCAGAATTTCTGATGAAATAACCCACTTGTCTGAAATTGGCTCTGTCCTGCCACACTTACCGAAGCAAGTTGACATTTAATGATATCATGATGAAAAAGGCAACTTGAACGTTGGAATCAATGAATATGTCAATTGGCTACTTTTTGCAGGAATTATTGTATGAATAAACTATTGTTTATTCATACACCAAGCCGTCTATAAATAGAAGGCTAAACAAGGAGAAGCAAAGTGAGTTTGAAGCTTAGCATTCACACATACACCTAAACTCCATTGCTCTCTCCCCCACAGAATTCAAGATTCGTTTGTATTAGATAATAATCTTACAATCACCTTGTAAACCATTTTGTTTTCTAAGTGATATAAACTTGATAATTCTGTAGGTCTTGTTTCTTGAAAGTCTGATTTCCATTTCCGCACATCTTTTTCACATCTACTGAAATCACTTGCCATATTACGTGAAAAGAAGTTGTTTTGAGCCTGAACTGGGTCTAACAATTGGTATCAGAGCAGATTGAATAAAATATTTTCAAACGATCAATCGCTCATCTTCTTTTCTCTAAATATGGCCAGCTTTCAATCCTGGAATAATGCTTTTAACAATGTGAGTTGATGAAATCAATCTAAGACTCGTTGTCGAAGATTTGCGAACTCGTTCCAATATTGTTCGAGTGAAGACACTGAATGAATGAGCTTGATTGGTTGTGATTAGAAATATGCTTAGACTGATTTGAACCTTCCTTTACACACACTTATCACCTAAAACCGGGCCGTTCAAAACATGCAAATCAAACAACTGATTGGACCTTTAAATGAATGTGACCGACAAATTTAATTCACAACACCACATATTCATTAATATGATCACATGTATCGAAAATGGTGCTGACACAACATATGTCCTCGGTATCAATATTAATTCTCAAAACTCTGATTGGGCCGCAATAATTAAAGTCACATGGGCCGATGATATAAGGTTTATCCACATGCACACCTGACACCCTTTCACGTGATATCCAACAATTTCAAATCACATAAAACTTTGATTGGGCCGCAATAATCCACTAAACCGACAATTCTAATATGATACTGAATTCTATTTGGCCGCCCAAACTTCAACCTATATCCAAACTGAATTTCTCATGACCTGGTACTGACACAAATCACATGATACCATGATTATTTCTTGCCGACACCACCTATTAAAGCTTCACATGCCAAACCGAATTAATGGACTTCACATATATCGACGATATCAATATTCAAAGCCAATTTATAAAACCAATGAGTCGGATTTCACAATCTGGACTACAATTTACGATAATCACATGCAATTGCGAATCAACCGATACAACCTAACATCCTCATTTAATATTTCACACAATTCAAAGCACATTTAAACAGTTCACACTACTCAATGTTCAAACACATGAATTAAACGGTGCACCAGATCACATGATTACACTGTTCTATGACCTTAGTTGTCACAAAGTCGAAATCACTCTTGGTCACAAAAGCGGAACCCAACTGTTCAAATGAGCGGAATCAAATTGTACGTATGAGCGAAATAGTCACTGTCCAAATAAGCGGAACCAGGTGATGATGTCACCTTTTCACGAGTCCGTAAAAGCGAAACCTCAAAAATTCGATGTTTTAGGTCGATTCAAGCTTTGAAACTTACAAGGATTTGCTTATCTATGATTACGAATGTTATGTGTGAATTTGAAGTGATTTTGACCGTAAAAAGTTTTGATTTTCGAAAAAGAAAGGTGTAGAAACAGAAATATCGAAACTCTTCTTCACTGGCTCTGATACCAATTGTAGGATCGAATTTCGACCCGAACGAGTCGCGTAGAAGAGTTTTTCACCAAAACAAGAGGCGGAAACAAGTGTTTCGATGTAATTCAGCACATATTCACTTTTAACTGTCGATATTATTGATATGAAAGACGTTTACAACCTGTCGACACTTCGGCAGCACTTCGTGGCTCACCGGAAGACAACACCTAAAACTATGCATCTGATTTCGCTCTAATGACTATATATAGTAGGCATGATTCCGCTCATATGGTCATGACACAAAAGCGGAATCACATGTTGACATAAAAGCGAAATCATGCATGCCATATAAGCGATACCTATTACTTTGACAAATGAGCGAAATCACTTCTATGACTAAAAAGCGAAATCTACTTGGACTAAAAAGCGAAATCTGAATCTTCCAAATAAACGAAATCATAATCTTTATCCATGCAACTTCTTTGTCTTTAATGAGATGATGTTATGATGATGTTGCTTTGGTGATGTCATCATGACATCATACTTGAACATTCTACGCAACGAACTGAGACATGACTGAAGACGTAGACGACAGACGGATGCACCAACATACTCAAGCAGACATCAAAGCTATCAAGGCTCATCTTCGAAGCACCTCTGGAAAAGTTCCTTCAACTATCATTTTCATGGATAAACCCCTTGCAGATAATGCCAAAAAGGGGGAGAATATCAAGCAGTTGAAGAAAAAGGGAATTGAAGATGGGCTGTATGTTGAACAAGAACAAGAAAAACAGACATCTAAATCCTCAAAAGGTTCAAATTCTAAAACTTCCATCCAAACAGCTGATACAGCAGTAGTTACAAAAACTGCTAGCAGTAGCCAAACAGCTGTCATCTTATCAACAGACACAACTTCACCACACACCACCAAAACCACTGCCCTACCACCATTACCTCCTGTCATAAAACAGAAGACAACAGATGTTACAACATCTGTTGTAATGACAACAGTGGTTGAAACACCAGTTGTTTCAACAGCTTTTAGTCAATCACAAACCACTGCCATTCAATCTCAAACTACTGAGCCACCCAAGACATCATCAGCCTCTCCTACAATAAAAAGGAGAAGGATCTTCATACCTGATGATTCACCACCATCAAAAACTACCTCATCACTTTCAACCCCTGCTCAAAAGCAGAAGACATCTAGTGACACATCAGTAGTTGTAATGACAACAGGGGTTGAAGCACAAGTTGTTTCAACAGCTGTTTGTCAACCATCCACCACTGCTCTCATCATCCCTACATCACAATCAAAACCCTCTTCATTTGTAAAGCTTCACAAAAGAAAAAGAGAAACAACTCAAGCCACTGATGAAAAATATGATCATGTTGCCGCTAAGTATCCACTGGAACTAGATGCTGTGAAAAATGAGATGAGACAATTTTACACCGAGGAAGATCCTTCAAAAAGAAGATTTCCCTCTCTCATTGGCTTCATAGTCCCAGAAAACATGGATGAATATCTCGAGATAAAAGCAAGACAAGCAAGGATTAGAGCTAAGCTTGAATGCAAAGATGAAGGTGATGAAGCCATCGCAGAAAGAATGGTACTCTTGCTCACAAAAGTCAAGCTGATGGAAGACTATGCACAAGATCTGATCAAAGAAAAGACAGATCAACGAAAAGCAATGAGGAAAGAATATCTTGCATATATAATGAAAGAAAAATTCTATCAAACTGAAGAAAACCAATTTGAAGAGTGGCCACTGGTTGCTTTAAAGCATGAAGCAAACAGGATTGAAAAGATTAGAAAGGATCCAAGTAAGAAGAAGATAGCTCCAAATTGGAACAAATACAAAAAGCTGATTGCTGATCTTACTTCTGAATACAAAAAGAAAAAACAGGAACTGATAGATGCTAAGGTGGATACTGCTGAAGCCATAGCAAAATGGACAAAGCAGTATACCGACGAAGCTTATGAACGGCTGAAGAAAAGAAAGATAACAGTCTCAGGCACTTCTAAAAGGCCAGACTATAACAAGATAGAACAACAGCTGGATGCTCTCAAAACACTGATCACATCAACAATTAACCCGAGCCTTGAGGTAAACCAAGAGAAAGGAAAACTGTTGACCAGTGAAGAAGAAAAAGAAAAGGAAGCTGAGTACTTCACAGATGCCATCAAGAAAATGGAACTAAAAGAAGACAGCTCAGTGAAACTTCAAGACCTTTTCAAAAAGGTATTAACCAAACCTGCATCACCAAACATTTCAGCAGATATCTCAGAAAGTGAGCTTGATCAACAAAAGACACAAGAACAAATTGACAAAGAAGTTGCAGAAGACATAGCTGCAGCAAATGAAGTCATAGAAGAAGCTTTCAAAAGAATGTCTGAAGTTCAGGATACTGCTTTACAATTTTTCTCAAGGCCAAAATCTCAAAGCTCATCAGAAAATAAATCTCTCCCAAGAAACCCATTGGGTTCAAAAGTACTAAAGTGGATGTCTGATCAAAAGACCCACGTATTGACCCTGGTCAGATCCAATGGTGAAATGAAGTACATATCAAGGAAAGAAGCACTAGACCTTAGTGTTGAAGATTTGCAGGATCTCCTTGAACTTTCATTGTGTAGGGATGAGGATGACACAAGTTCCAAAGAATTTGAAGAAGAATTTAAATGACAAGCAAGGGAACTACTGATGAGAAATAAAAATCCAAAATAATGAAGGGTTTTGGCATTATCTGTTCCAGGGGGAGATTGTTGGGATTGAACCCTACCAGAGGAACAGATAATAAAAGCCAAAACCGGATCACAACAGTGGATTCACAATAAGCAATTGTTTACACTAAGTCTTCTCCCTTGAGAGTGATTATAACAGCTGATGATCACATCCACTGCCCGGATACAACTGCTACTGTTATTCAAAACTACTGATGAAGCCAGAAGACTGCTGCGAACTAAGCACTGCTGGTACAATCTACTGATGACAAAGCACTGCCCAATCAAGGACTGATCAACCTTGAGGAAAGCACTGACATAAAGAGAGAGCAGTAGTTTAGTATATCATCTGTTTCATGTATAGTCAGTAGTTAAGATTAGCAGTGTTTGTATAAGAACAGTAGATACATGTTATTAGGCTGTTAGACGTCGCTTTCATGGTGACGTCAGCTGAGATGCCTCAGTGGTTTGGATTGTCTATAAATGGAACAGTACTCTGTACTGTTACATTTGATCATTTTGAGTGAGTTCTTCTCCTCAATTCAATCCTTTCATCTTGTGCAACCAACCACTGTAGTATCAGGCTGAGGGGGAGCTTAGTTTGTAAGCTTGCAATGTAATCTTTTGTTTTGAATTGTAATCTTTCGACTCTATGAAAAGCAAATGTTTATCAAACTATTTTCTCCTTTGATTGTGTTTACAAAGTTTGTTATTCATTTCCACTGCACTTTACATTGTTTCATATTCATTCATTGTTCAAATCATACAAACAAACACAATCATGAGAGCCTCAGATCCTAACATATATCCCGAGGAAATACTTGAGATTCCCATGGTTTTTAATTTCAAATTTTGAGAACAGATTCTTTTTCATCCGTGTTATTTCTTCTACATTGTTTCCGGTAATAATCATGTCGTCTACGTATATGATTAAGCACGTTACAAGACCATTTCTTTTCTTGAGAAACAAGGTATGATCAGCATTACTTTGGTGATACCCATATTCTTTCATGGCCAAACTGAACTTTCCAAACCATGCCTGAGGAGACTGTTTCAGCCCGTATAAAGATTTTCTCAACCAACAGACTTCCCCTTCTTTAAACCCCACTCCAAAACCTGGAGGTGCTTCCATGTAGACTTCTTCCGTTAGGTCTCCATGGAGAAATGCGTTTGTAACATCGAACTGATGGAGTGGCCAGTTCCTATTGGCTGCCACAGAGAAGAGGACTCTGATGGTGTCCATTTTTGCAACCGGAGAAAATGTCTTAGAGTAATCGATCCCATACGTCTGAGTGTAACCCTTGGCTACAAGTTGTGCTTTGTATCTCCCAATGGACTCATCTGGTTTATATTTGATTGAATACACCCACTGGCATCCAACTGTTTTCTTTCCTTTAGGAAGGCTACACTTCTCCCATGTGTTGTTTTTCATAAGAGCATGCATCTCCGTTTCCATTGCTTCTTTCCAGTTCTTCTGACTTTGGGCTTCCTTTACGGAACTAGGTATTTGTTCGGAGTATAGAGAGGTAACAAATGCTTTCGCACTGTTAGATAAGTTCCCGTCAGCCGTATTAGCTATAGGATATCTTGAAGTTCTGGTTTCCCTTTCTGGGGAGTACCATTTTGGAAGAACCCCTCTATTGGCTCTTGGAGGTAAAACATATGTTCCCGGTGTTGTTCTAGAGCCTCCATCATGTTGCTCATTTGATTCGGCCTCTCATTGGACTGCGTTGTTCTGCTCAGCAATCTCCACCTATTCTATTGTCTCGGGACTTTCTTGATTGTTAGTAATGACTGGATCAGATTCAGACATATTTTCAAGGTTTGGAGAGTCACTTACCTCGAACTCCAGTCTGGATGATTCTTAGGTGGGACTTTCGATAGGCTTTGGTGACTCGTTAATATGTGTGGATGTATGAGATGACTCCTCTTCATTTGTGGATGGAATCCACTTCAACCAACTCAGTGAGTCGTCATGCTCTATCTCCCCCCGACCACTGAGATGGGACTGATAGTAATATTCTGTTTCAAGAAAGTTGCAGTGGACAATGGTAATCATACGACATCGTAATGGGTTAAAACATCGATATCCTTTCTGATTCACTCCATAACCAACAAAGACAAATTTCTCGGCACATGGGTCTAGTTTGGATCGCTTGGTTTTGGGTATATGGGGAAAACTGTACACCCGAAGACCCGAGGTGGTAATGTAAGAGGTGGGGGTAGTTTGGTGAATGTGGATAAGGTATCTAGGGGAGTTTTTAGGTCAAGGGCTTTGGTTGGTAAACGGTTAAGGAGATATACAGTTGTGTTTATAGCTTCAGGCCAAAAAGATTTAAGGACTTTAGATTCAAGCATAAGGGCTCGGGCCATTTCTACCAGAATCCCATTTTTCCGTTCAACTACACCATTCTGTTCTGGGTGTTTTGGGCAAGTGGTTTGATGAATCATTCCCTTTTCTTGGAAAAATGTTTCATGGAGTTATTAACGTACTCCCCTCCATTATCAGATCGTAAGATTTGAATGTTGGTTTTGAATTGAATTTGGACCATTTTGTAAAACAGTCTGAATTTGTCAAAGACTTCAGATTTGTGTTTTAAAAAATACACCCAGGTCATCCTGGTGCAGTCATCAACAAATAATAGGAAAAACAGAACTTTTGACCTCCATTAGTTTCAGCTGGACCCCAAACATCTGAGTGTATCAGTGAAAAGGGTTCACTGGCCCTAGTGTTACTTGGTTTGAATGGTTTTTTATGGCTTTTGGCTAAGGCACATGTCTCACAATCTAATGTACTATTGGACGGGAAAAGCTCAGGGAGTAAAAGGTGTAGACACCCAGCCGAAGGATGCCCTAATCTTCTATGCCAAAGCCACGCTTCTCTACTCTTTGTTCTGTTAGCAAGCATCATAGTCATTGACTGAGTCACCTCATCCACATAGTACAAGCCTTGTCGTTCAGTGGCACCCCCAATTATCTTTCCAGTTCTAATGTCCTGTAAGATACAGAAATGAGGGTGCATTAGAACTGTGCAATTGAGTTCCTTTGTAACATGACTTATTGATAACAATTTGTGCGTTAACGAAGGAACATATAAACAATTTGACAGTCTCAGACTTAGAGATATTTCGACAGTTCCTCCTCCCATTACTAAAACGTTTTCACCATTTGCAGTTTTGATGTGTGTTCTGTTTGGTTTCTTTGTAGAGACAAAGTCCAATGGCTCAAACGTCATTGTATCCATGGCTCCACAATCAAAAATACAAGAGTTGAATTGATCACTGCCCTCCTGCGTTGTTAAATAGGCTTCTCCACTTGTTGGTGGATAGTCTTTATGTAACTCATAGACCTAGTGATTAGTCATTTGCAATGGGATTTTTTTTATTTTTTTATTTTTTACTAGTACTGGACAGTTAAGTATCCAGGTGTATCTAAATTTTCGGTCA
The DNA here is from genome assembly GCA_030545235.1 of Helianthus tuberosus. Taxonomy (NCBI): domain Eukaryota; kingdom Viridiplantae; phylum Streptophyta; class Magnoliopsida; order Asterales; family Asteraceae; genus Helianthus; species Helianthus tuberosus. Next base: position 18,315,133 of record CM060420.1, on the reverse strand, counting down.
AACACCCACTTCTACTCCCTTTCTCCCTCTATCGAAAACAAGAGCAGATAACCCTATTTTATAATTCAGCCACCACCTCTACTTTCTCTTTCTATGAGAAACCCAAACCCAAAAAAAAACTATTCCACCACCTGCTTCTTGCTTCTGTATATCTCTTCAAAACACATAATCAACCATCTTCCTTCTACTTTTCTTTGAATAACACAAGCAACAGATAGTGGTCTTTGTATGGTGGTCTTTAAACAACACAAGAAACAGTGAGTTCAAAAAACAGATTTAACGGTCGGTGGAAGGTGCGGTGGTTGGAGATAACAAATAATCACCAGAACACTTTTTCCCTTTCTACTCTTTTCCGTACCAACTAAATACACTCTCCTGAATAACGACGCCGGAATAACGACGCTAGAATAACGTGACTTACCGGCGTATTTATCAAATACGCCGGGCAACTCGAACTCTCGTTCAAGATTTGAAATGGCATGGAACAGAACAAACCTGCTAGTAAATCCGCTAGATTGAAGGCGGCGGCTAGGGTTCGGCTAGATTGAAGGCAGCGACTACGGTTTCCTGAACAGAGTCAGAGTGTGCGGCAATAAATCCAACGGATTTAGGGTTTTGCTTACCAAAGAAAGAATCCGACAACTGACAAAGATGAGTTTTGATGGAGGCGGCAGGTTTGATTTTCGGGGTTTGATCTTGATTTTGATTTTAATTATCGGGTTTTTTCTGGTTTGAGGTCGGATTGGCTTGAAATAGATTGTAGATGATGAGCAAAGTGTTTAAGAATCAAAAACACTGCTTTGATACCATATCAACAGGTATAGAGAACATTAGATTGATAAAAAAACATTTTTTAGGGTTTACAATAAAGGTGTTTATATAGGACACCATGTTACATACTAGCCCCTATATTATAAATTATTGTCTTCTTTCTAACAGACTTAGATGTTTGGTTGGTTGTGAAAAGCATCTTTATGTCTTCCAGCTTTAGCTTTACTCCTGGTGGAAATTACATCCACACCGCCAGCACTTGCCGCCAGTGGCCCGAATAAGAACCCCTCAACGGTGGTGAAATTTTAACGCCATCTTTTGAACCCTTAAAGATTGTGAGGTGTTCTATAGGTTCCTGAGTTGATGCGACACGCTCTATATTGACATCATGAGCTGGCACTACACGGGTTTCTTTTGTTCCCCGACTTTCATTGTCAAGATTTTGACAATCCACTCTTGTTTCCCTTTGCCTCCAGGAATCATTTGAATCAGCTTAGCCAAAGTTGAAGTTAAGTACTCAAATACTTTGGAGTTGAATTTTTTTCATACCTTCTCCAGCATTGGTTTTGCTCTATGATTAGTAGCCTTTTACTCCCCTTTCTAGAAAAAAAACAATTAATAAAAATTTAAATTTGTTAATTCAGTTCAAGTCACAACTGACTTTAAATGAACTTCAACTTCAAAACACAATATATGAAATAACACATATTAAATGGGAGGCCATTGATCAAACACCTGATAGGCAACCACTTTCCGAGACAAGTTTGACCCGTTTATGAAGCAGCTTTGACCCTGAATTTGAAATAAACACAAAAACAACTTCAACTTCAAAACACAATATATGAAATAATACATATAAAGTGGGAAGCAATTAATCAAACACCTGGTAGGCTGTTAGGCATGTAAGTAGGCTACACTCCAAAGAAAATTAGGAAGAGAACAAGATCAAGTTTTGGAACGATTTTCTGATGTTTATGTTAGGAAACTTTATTTGTAAGTATTGAAGAAAAACACAATCAACTGGATCTATGAAGAGATCACAGTCCTGAAGATCACGAACTAGAAAAAGAAGATCAGATGGGACAACCGGAATACATAGCATCTACTTCAAAGAATCACAAGTTGATCAAGAGCTGAATTGGATTATCAGAAGAGGTCATTTCTGATGGATCTGATGAAATATCATCAGTATCTGACGATTCTGATCATCAAGGATTTTCTGATGATTTGTTCATCAGAATTTCTGATGAAGTGGTTTATCAGAATTTCTGATGAAATAACCCACTTGTCTGAAATTGGCTCTGTCCTGCCACACTTACCGAAGCAAGTTGACATATAATGATATCATGATGAAAAAGGCAACTTGAACGTTGGAATCAATGAATATGTCAATTGGCTACTTTTTGCAGGAATTATTGTATGAATAAACTATTGTTTATTCATACACCAAGCCGTCTATAAATAGAAGGCTAAACAAGGAGAAGCAAAGTGAGTTTGAAGCTTAGCATTCACACATACACCTAAACTCCATTGCTCTCTCCCCCACAGAATTCAAGATTCGTTTGTATTAGATAATAATCTTACAATCACCTTGTAAACCATTTTGTTTTCTAAGTGATATAAACTTGATAATTCTGTAGGTCTTGTTTCTTGAAAGTCTGATTTCCATTTCCGCACATCTTTTTCACATCTACTGAAATCACTTGCCATATTACGTGAAAAGAAGTTGTTTTGAGCCTGAACTGGGTCTAACAATTGGTATCAGAGCAGATTGAATAAAATATTTTCAAACGATCAATTGCTCATCTTCTTTTCTCTAAATATGGCCAGCTTTCAATCCTGGAATAATGCTTTTAACATTGGTTCTATGTCTAAACCTCCGACTCTGGTCAGAGAGGAATACCCCCAGTGGAAAATCAGGATGGTCAATTTCCTTAATGGTCATGACCGAGCTCTGTTTCAATCCATTGAAAGGGGTCCACATACACCAATGACTGATATACCTGCTATTCCAGCAACTGACCAATCACCAGCAATCCTTGCCTCCCGCGCTCCCAAAAGTGAAATAAACTGGAGTGCGGAAGACAAGGAACTGGTGGCTGGGGATGAAAGGGCAAAGTCACTTTTAATTATGGCCATCCCCAATGACATATTTTCACAAGTTGATGCATGTGCATCAGCTAAGGAAATATGGGATCAATTGGAAAATCTTTGTGAAGGAGGAGAAAGGATGAGAAGAAACAAGAGAACAAATAATGTCTCATCTTATGAAAGGTTTAAAAGTTTGCCAAATGAAAGGTTAAATGATACATATCAAAGATTTACAAAACTTTTAAACGAGCTAAAGAAATTTGGTATAACAAAATCAAACGATGAAAGAAACATAAAATTTCTTGATGCCCTTCCTAGAGAATGGAGAAGTCTAACCATGACTTTATCATCAACCTTAGAACTAGGAAACATGAGTCTTCATGACTTATACAGCATCTTGATCCCCAGAGAGGAAGAAATATTTGAAGAAACCATTCAAAGAGGGGGATCTTTAGCTCTAATCTCAAACTCACAAAGATCAACAACAACAAATGATCCACAACCATCAAACAGTCAAAATCTTGAAACTTCTGATGCATCATCAGACTTTTCAGCTTTTGCTGAAGCAATAGCACTGCTCACCAAAACATTTGAGCAGAGGTTGAGGGGAAGTAACCAGAGATACCAGAGGAGTGACAAAGGAAGGATGGATGGAAGATCTAAAGAAGAGTTTAGATCTAAGGATAAAGGGAAGGCTGAAGTTGTGTGTTACAAGTGCAAGCAAAGAGGTCATTATGCATCAGAATGCAAGACCAAAAAGCTGAAGGATGTTGCCTATTATGAGAAAAAGCTTGAAGAAGCAAAGAAGCAGCAACAAGTAAGCTTAATTGCTGGAACAGATACATGGTTATCTGATGATTCTTCTGATGATGAAGAAGAAGAATTGGCAAATTTTTGCCTCATGGCACTCTCTGAAGGACTACCAAAAACTTCAGAACAAAAGGTAAATTTAGACAATCTTGATCTTGAACACAATCTAAACAAGCTCATGTCAGATTTTCTAAATCTGCAAGAAAAACATCAATCAGATATTAGAAAATCTGATGAGTTGCAAAGGACTTTGAATAAAGTCATTCTTGAAAACCAACATCTTATAGAGGACAGTTTAGATCAAAGAGCAAAAATTGAGTTTTATGAAAATGAAAGAAAAGATCTTTACAAGAAAATCAATGACAAAGAAATCAACGTAAGAGGTTTTCAACAGGCTAAAGAATTCATAAATTTTATTGAGTCCACACCAAAGAACAAAGGAGAGGGTTTAGGCTATACAAGTACTACAAGATCAAATAGAAATAAACCCACTATCTTTGTAAAAGCAACTCATCAGATTTCTGAGAATTTAGTATCAGAATCTGAATCTGAATCTTGCAAATCAATCTGTTCTGAATATTCTTTTGACAAACCAAACTTCAAAACAAACAAGAGTGAATGCAGTCAAGAATATGTAAAAACTCCAGAAGCAGTTCACTCATCTTTTCAAAATTATCCAATCATTCCATCACAAGAGGAACTATCAGAAAATTCTGATAACTCTTGTATATGTGTTGACATACTGAAGCTTGTTCAACACCATCTTCAAAAGAAAAATGTAAAATCTGTTAATGGCTCAGCATATAACAGAGTTTCTAATGCAAAACCAAGAAGAAATAAAAATAAAATGTTTCAAGTTTCATCAGAAACAGTACCCAAGCATGCCTGGGTACCAAAAACCCTCTATTCATTTCATTTCAGGACCATCATGTGCAGCAGATCTGGTACTGCGAATCAGGAAGCTCCAAGCACATGACTGGGGACAGGAGCATACTCAGCAACTTTGTTTCAAAGCTGGGTAGATTGGTAAACTTTTGGAAATGGAACATGGTGAAGGAATAGATATTGATTAGGTTTTATTTTTTTTGCTTGTACAAGTTTTTTTTTGTTAATATTTTTGCTTACTAGTCTTCTGGTTTGTGGTTTTGGGAAATAGGTAAAGATAAAATAATCATCAGAAATCAAACTCAAAATTTTCTGATAAAATGGGACAAAATCTGGTTATTCAAAATTTTCTGATAAAACTTCAATGATAACAAAATGTTTTTAGAAAATATCAGAAAAGTAAAAGAAACTTGGATGCTACCAGAAAAACAAATGTAAGTCTTCTGATCTTTCCTTATTCCCTCTCATCTCAAAAAAAAAAAAAAAAAAAAAAAAAAAAAAAAAAAAAGGGGCACTCATAAGTTTAGGGGGAAATCTCAGAAATTCTGATAGAAAGACTGATTATCTCTGTTAACTACATCTCAAAAAGTCAACAGAAGTCAAAACAAAAGAATACATATGGTCAACAGAATTTCTGATGATCTTATCAAAATGGGACTTTCTGACTTATGAAAAAAAAAGAGGTTACATATGAAGGAAGATAATTGGACCTTTTATCAAATGGGGTCCACAAAGAAGAAAAGGTGTCATAGAACCGATAGTTTTCTCCAATCAAAAATCAGTGCAACAGTTTCAAAAAATGACTGAAGAAACTACAAATTGAAGAGTCAAGTTGAAAGGGCATAACCACGATTCCATGATAAACAATTTCATTAATGTCTTAACACCCATGATCCAACGGTTATATTTTGAACCAAAAACTCAGCATACACGATCTAACGGTTATAAAGACAATTAATGATCTCTTTATCACTATCTCTTACCACGATTTATACTCCTTCAACTCCTTCTACTTCATACACCTACAATACTCTCAATTTTCTCATATCCTAAAAACCCTTGTTTTTTTCCCACAAATCAAAAATCCCTAAATTTCAAACCCTAACTCACAGAGACCAAAAATGGCAGAAGTTAACCTCAATATTCCAATTATTCAACATGAAGTACCTTTTGTCGAGGAAGCAGAATTTCTACCAATGAAGGAAAACAATCTGCTGATGAATACAGAGTATTCAGAGTATGATAAAAGATGTCAACTTCTGGTAGAATATCTTACAAAATGCCCAATCTCAGGAGCACTGACAAAAGAAAGAGAAATACCAGAAAGGATGCTACAGCAATTTGTTTACACTTTTAAAGAAGTTGAAGAAAATCGGGTGTCTGCTCATGTATGGGGAAGTGTCTATGTAGAATTAACTCCAGCAAGAGTAAGAGAATGGCTTGGATTGCCTATTCTTGGCAGTTACACTAAAGCCCCAAGCAAAGAAGATTTATTAGACTTCGTCTTGGATACAAGAAAAGAGATGTCAACAAAATTGGAGCAATAAGAAGAAGTGAATTGCCAGCCATCTGGCAAGTGATGATGGAAGTGTTAAACAAATGTCTCACCTCAAAGATAGGAGGAACTGATCAAATCAATCAAGCTGTTCTGACGATCATGTTTGGACTCATAAATGGGTTCAAGATTGATTATGGGTCAGAAATCTTTAACCTTCTCAAAAGATCAATCATCACCAGAAATGGAAGAATAACATCTCATCTGCCATATCCAAGGTTAATCTCAATTTTCATTTCTGAAGCATTTATTGAAAGAAACATGGAGATTCCAATCTTAGAAGACATCTGGAGATCAAAAACAATGAAGGCCTGGAGTTCAAATCATGGATGGGAATCAGACAAAGATATCCCTGTGTTACCAGAAAGCATGTTATGCTTCATTGCACCAAACTCACAATACATAATACAACATGAAAAACTTCTGACAAAATCAACCTCTCCCACAGAAGAACCAAGCAGAGAAATTGTGAACTGTTCTTCATCAACAAAAAAAAGGAGACAATGAGAAGTCCTCACCATCAAAAAATGAGGGTGTAGAAGAAAGAAGAATTCTGGAAAAAGCTAACTTGGAGATAGCCAAATCACCAGAAAACGAAGAAAAGCATGCTGAAAGTCAACAGATTCATGAAGCAGGAATTCATCATGAATTTGAAATCCATCAAACACATGATGCAGGATCACACATTGCTGGAGAAACACACGATGTTGAAATTGAAGCCACTGAAGTCATTCATCATGATGGTTTTACCAATGTATTGTAATAAGAAACTTGGGTTTTGCCCATGTTATTATTAATATCAAATATGGTGGTTTTACTCTGATAAACATTTCCTAACTACGGTCCTGATGTAAATTCCGCTGCAAGATTAAATAACCCTGATACCACCAAAACTTTGTGCTCGCGTCCGCCCGTTCCCGGGGATCAGGGATCGGGGGTTGCGACAGGAGGTGGTATCAGAGCCTAGCCACTAATCTAAGCCAAAGAAGTGTTCTGCTGACACTTGAAATTTTAAAATTTGTGTTAGGAAATAAATTACAGAAATACGTGTATAACTGTAATTATTTGTTATGTGTTATTTGACTATTTGTTAGTTTTCAGCATGAGTGATCAAGGACCATCAGACGTGAATCGTCAGTTAGCTGATTCACCTAGGAGTGAAGGTACATCATCACAGCCTACCCTTTCAGGGTATTCTGTTGATCAGGAGGAGGGAATATTTGCCTTTAGAGCTCAATCTGAATGATGAAAAGGTATAAAAAGTTTATCGTGGTGATAGAGTAAACCTTCTTTGACCGAAAAAGCAGCACCAGTAGCTGTTGACTTGCACTTTTCTATCAGTTCTTTCCCTTCACTTGATTAATAAAATTTTCGCAATTTCCTTAACCCATGTAGGATCGGTTATGGAAATGGCCATTAGTTGATCTTTGTGCAAGCGATTGAGAGCATCGGCTACCCGATTTTCTCTACCCGGTTTGTAATGAATTTCAAAGTCGTACCCGATTAACTTTGTCACCCATTTGTATTGCTCCGGCGTTTGGAAGACTTGTGATAACAAGTGCTTCAAGCTCCTTTGATCCGTAAAAATGTGAAACTTCCACCCAAGTATATACTGTCACCATATGTGACAACCCTCAAAATTACATGTATCCGTACAATTAATTAATGTTAATTAAAGTGCTTGATGACTGTGTTGAACTACTTAACTGCTTTCTGACTATTGTGTCATACTTACATGTGCTTGTTAACATACTAGTCTTATGTAGAAAATTTGACTAAATAATCCTGTATGCTTTCCCAAGTGTTGGGAATTAAAAGTGTTGCAAAAAGAAACATAAAAGACACTAAATGGAATAACTTAGCACTTTAACGGAACGGTATCCAACCGAACAACCGGACATTACCCGGAACACTAAAATATTATCAAAAACATTATTTCACTTTTCTGAGCTAGTTATGATCCCCGAGCACTATAACACCTTACATAATACCCGGTACACACTAAACACTAGACATAACATTAAACTCCCACTAACTAACTTATTTACCCACAAATTTACATCTTACCCCCCCCCCCCACTTGTGTGTAACCGTCCCCAAGGGACCCACCACCTCAAGATTTGAGTAAATCTCCCAAGCTCCCATGTAATCTCTTTAGAATATTATGATGATCATGTATGTACTATTGGTGACACAAGAACCATTGGACAATGAGGATTAGTCTACAAATAACCCATAATCTCATCATCTTCATCAAGCTCACTCTCTCTCCCTCTCCATTAAAGTTTCGGCCGAACACCCCCTATATCACCATCACCATTTTCTTTCAAACTTCAAGCAATCCAAGTGTACTTCTAGGTGCTACAAGGCGTTCAACGAAGCTTGGTGTTCTCGGAAGTTGAAGGACCTCTTGCTAGTGCTATTAACCACACATTTTCCATCTTGTTTCTTCCCTAGCTTCAAAGCTAGTAGTAAGTCTCTTGAATCCTCATTTACTTCATGTTTAGAGTGGTTAATAGTTAAATCATGATGAAACCTTAAGAACACTAAAAATCAAAAAGATAGGTCTTGAACATAAAGCGAACTTAATGATGAAATAATGATAAAATGAAGAAGTAATGATATGAATGATGTTGTCTTGTATTGTCGATGATTTCTTATTGCTTGTTGTTGATTACTAGAGATATGATGTTAAACATCATGGTTGAAACTTGTTAAAGTAAGATTAAAAGCTTAAGTTAACAAGTTAGGAGGTGATTAGTGATTTCCATAAAAGAATCACCTCCATGTTTAAGCATGAACTTGATAACAATATGTTTTCTTGAAAAATTAGTAAACAAAGTAAGTTGGTGATCGTATGGATCCGAGGTTTACAAATGGTTTTTTTCCTAAATAAACCAAGAGTAGAAGATGATTTTTGAAAGGTTACGACTTTTGTTAAACCTACACTATTTTAGTAACAAAATAAGCGTAGAAATATTTTTAGAACAAGAAGATCCAATAAATACACATTTTTGCAAAATGAGTTTACAAGTTGTAAATATCTAAAAATCCCGAGAATGAGATTTCAACAAAAGTAAACACACTTTGGAGGGTAACTAAACCCACTAAACACCCCACTAAGTTACTACGCGTTTTTATGAAAAACCAAGTTCATGTTGTTATGTAAAAGTGCATTGTTTTTGAACTTGACTAGTATAATGTTGTTTGGTAACTTGTTGTTGATTGATTGAATGATTTCCGAAAAGAAAATGATATGCTAATAAGCATGGATACCTCCATTTACAAAGGAAACTCTGGCGAAATTTTCTAAAATTCCAACACTTAGAAAGTATTTTCTAAAACAAGTGCTACAAGTATATCTTTAGCCTTGTTTCCAAAATAAACTTCACCAAAGGTTTTGCTACAAAATACAAAGTATCGGAGGTTGACTTTTACAAGTAAAAGGGATAAATATATATTTAGAATATATATTTTATATTAGAACACTTGTGTGGATACTTGTTTATTTTGTGAGATAGTTATATTATTTTAGGGTAAAATAATGTAACTTAACAATATAACTTGACATTTGAATTGTGTGGTATGTGATAGAAGTAATGAGTAAATAAACCGTACATAGGATACGCGTTATGCATTAGAAACTGATTGTTATCCGTACCTTATTAAGACGTGCTTGATTTCTGATTATTAGAGTAACTAATCTAACCGAGCAAACCAAGATGAGTTCACACACTTTCTAAGGAATGGGATTCCCGATTGTTGGGAATGGGTTAAAGAATTAAAACGGAACCTACATATACTCCTTGGGTAGGATATGTACCGCCATCCTCCATGGGTAGGATGCCAATATTAATCCTGCGTATTCTCCTAGGGCAGAATACGTACGTTCGTCCTCCTTGGGTAGGACAACAACCTTAAAACTTACTAGACAAAACTCTATCATTAAGTCCCTCATTTTATATCGACTTAATCGCCGAGGCCGATGGCGAGCGGGTCATTAGTTAATAGCGCTATTAGGTTTAACAAACCTCACACAGTGCCGTTCGGACGGGCGTGTACTAATGGACTATAGCAAACTGTCAATGATGATAGACATTGACGTAGGGCAGAACTATTGTTCGTCAATTATCGATATCTTAACGGTCTAATGGTTCACATGGGGAAGCCCCCACTAAATATGGTTTGGGAAAAGAGAAATTGGTTAAACATATTTTCAACTATGGGGTAACCCCCACGGCAAGTAAGCCAACTAAACAAAAAATATGTTTTCAGAAACAACTTAAAACTAAACAACTAACCGTGAACTCACTCAACTTTGTTGTTGACTCGATGTTACATGCCTTACAGGTCACTAGATGCTATGGAGCTTGCACGAGGAGGAGGTCGTTGTGGGATATGGATTGTTATGTCCCATGCTTAATATTCAATCTTTATGAACCTATTAAACTTACGTTTTGAACTTTAAACTAACGAACTATAGGACTTATGTTTTGAACTTACGTTTTATGCTTCCGCTGTTAACTTAAAGTCGGTTACTCTCTTTTGGTCACCAATCGTATTGAGGTTGGTTTTATTTACTTAATTATGTGGTTCAATATGATTGGTGGCTCGATCCTGGTCATGTCACGCCTCCAAGCGGTGATACTCCGCATGGTGGATTTTGGGGTGTGACAGATTGGTATCAGAGCCATTGGTTATAGTGAACTTGGTTTTAAAAAGGGAAAATCTTTTTGACAAAACCAGACTATAACCTGTACAGTGCTCAACGATCCACAACGACGCTTCGCTTCACGTGCAAGACTCGACACAATAGGTGGTATGATTTATGTTATATTGTCGGTTAGATAGTTCACATTGTGCACTAGTTAACGTGACAACTGCTATTTGAACCCTGTGTGTTTGCTCCCTTCTGTCACTCCATACTTACGCACTTTCACGACACTCTTCTTACTTGTGTTTCCTTCGATGTGAAGATCATGAGTGGACGCCTGAATTTGACTCAAGCCCAGTTGATGGCTTTGATCAACGAACGAGTTGCTGAGGCACTCGTAGCAGTTCCAGCAGGAGGTCAACATGCTCTGCCTCCCGTATGTACGTTCAAAACGTTCATGGATTACCGACCTAGTACTTTCAGTGGCACAGAAGGAGCTGTAGGTCTTCTTCACTTGTTCGAGAAGCTTGAGTCTGTTTTCGAGATGTGTGAATGCCCTGAAGATCGTATGGTGAAATATGCTACTGGAACACTCGAAGGTGCTGCGTTAACCTGGTGGAAAGCACAGGTTCAACTGCTAGTGCTGGCGGTTGCTAATGCCACACCATGGAACGGTTTCAAGGAACTGATCAAAGAAGAGTACTGTAGTCGTGACGACATCCACAAGCTAGAGGTAGAATTTTTCAATCTGAAGATGACGGGGTCTGAAATCGAGGCATACACAAAGAGGTCGAACGAATTAGCTATCTTGTGTCCCACTATGGTGGATCCTCCTATCAAGCGTATCGAGTTGTACCTTAAGGGTTTAGTGCCAGAAATTCAAAGCCACGTGACCTCAGCTAATCTTGGCACCATTCAGCAAATCATCAAGTTGGCTCATCATCTCACTGATCAGGCAGTTGAGCAGAACAAGTTGCCCAAGCGTATTAGCGCTACTACTACCGATGCTCCCAGTGATAACAAGCGCAAGTGGGATGGAAATTCGGGCAAGGGTTCTACTTCAGTTCAGTCCCAGCAGCGAAAGACAGATGAGTACAGGAGCCCCGGTCAGCAATCTTCTGGGAATCAAGGCCTGGGTGGCTACAAGGGAAGTCGCCCTAAGTGCAATCGATGTAATTTGCACCACAGCGGGCAGTGCCACAAGGGTCGTTGCCTGAGGTGTAACAATTTTGGTCATGAAGCAAAGGATTGCAGGAGCACGCAACCAGCCAATCAGAATCGCCAACAACAATAACAAGCTCCACAGAACCACCAGCAGAAGCAACAGCAGGGCAATAAAGGATGCTTTCAGTGTGGCGCTGAAGGCCACTTTAAGAGGAACTGCCCTCAGCTGAACCAGAATCAGAACAACAATAACCAAGGAAATGGGAACAACAATGGAGGCAACAACGGGGGTAACAATAATGGCAATGGTGCCAGGGGACGTGTATTCGTGCTGGGTCAGGGTGACGCGAGGAACGACCCCAACGTTGTGATGGGTAAGCTTCTTCTGGACGACTTCTTTGTTACTGTTTTATTTGATTCGGGTGCCGATACTAGTTATGTGTCCTTAAAAGTTAGCCAAATGCTTAAGCGCACTCCAACACTCCTGAACACCAAACACACGGTAGAACTAGCAAACAGTAAAAGTCTTGAAGCCACACACATAGTTAAGGGCTGTAACCTCGTCTTAGCTGGTCAGACCTTCTCTATCGATCTTGTTCCTATCGTTCTGGGTAGTTTCAATGTTGTTATTGGGATGGATTGGTTATCTCATCAGCAAGCGGAAATTCTTTGCAACGAGAAGATTGTCCACATCCCTCGTTCTGGTGAAGAACCCCTTGTGGTTCATGGCGACAAGAGTGGGGCTGTCGTAGGCATTATCTCTTTCCTTAAGGCCCAGAAGTGTTTGCGAAAGGGGCACACTGCCATTCTAGCACTCGTTACTGACGCATCAATGGAAGAGAAGAGAATTGAAGACATTCATATTGTGCGCGTTTATCATGAGGTATTTTCCTGAGGAATTACCTGGTCTTCCGCCTCATCGTCAAGTTGAGTTTCAAATCGAGCTAGCTCCTGGAGCAGCACCAATAGCTCGTGCACCTTATCGACTAGCTCCATCAGAACTTGACGAACTATCCACGCAATTACAAGAACTCTTGGAAAAGGGTTTTATATGTCCTAGCTCTTCGCCCTGTGGAGCTCCAGTCTTTTTGTGAAGAAGAAAGACGGTACTTTCAGAATGTGTATTGACTATCGTGAACTTAACAAGGTGACCGTGAAGAATCGTTATCCTCTTCCACGTATTAACGACTTGTTCGACCAGCTGCAAGGATCGAGCTTTTACTCTAAGATTGATTTGAGATCGGGATACCATCAGCTGAGAGTCCGAGAGGAGGACGTCTCCAAAACAGCATTCAGAACTCGTTACGGCCATTACGAGTTTCTAGTTATGCCTTTCGGATTAACGAATGCACCTGCGGTCTTCATGGATCTCATGAACCGAGTATGCAAACCTTACCTGGATAAGTTCGTTATTGTTTTCATCGACGACATCCTGATATATTCTAAGAGCCAGGAGGAACACGAGCAGCATCTATGACTTATGCTAGAACTTCTTCGAGCAGAGCAACTGTATGCCAAGTTTTCGAAATGCGACTTTTGGCTTCGTGGAGTACATTTCCTAGGCCACGTGGTAAATGAGGATGGGATTCATGTGGATCCATCCAAGGTTGACTCGATCAAGAACTGGCCTGCACCCCGTACACCAACGGAAATCCGCCAATTCTTGGGTTTGGCAGGATATTACAGAAGGTTTATAAAGGATTTCTCAAAGATTACGCAACCTCTCACATCACTGACTCAGAAGGGTGTCACATATCGTTGGGGTGATGCACAGGAATCTGCTTTTCAGCACCTAAAAGATAGACTTTGTAGCGCGCCTATCCTCTCATTGCCTGATGGCACAGATGATTTTGTGGTTTACTGCGACGCTTCCATCCAAGGACTTGGTTGCGTGTTGTTGCAACATGACAAGGTCATTGCTTACGCATCGCGCCAACTTAAAGATCACAAAAGGAATTACACTACTCACGATCTGGAGTTGGGAGCAGTTGTTTTCGCACTTAAGATATGGAGACATTACCTGTACGGTATCAAGTGCACCATTTATACCGATCACATGAGTCTCGAGCATATCTTCAAGCAAAAGGAATTAAACATGAGACAACGTCGATGGGTCGAGCTCTTGAATGATTATAAATGTGCGATCAAATACCATCCGGGAAAGGCCAATGTTGTGACCGACGCCCTCAGTCGAAAGGATACTATACCTAAGCGTGTACATGCATTACAGCTTACCATTCACTCTAGCCTTCCCGCTCAGATTCGTGATGCTCAGGTCAAAGCATTGAAAGCAGGAAACATCAGGGCTGAGTCCCTACGAGGATCAAGGAAACGGTTAGTACAAAAGGAAGACGGCGCCTACTATGTAAACGGGCGCATCTGGGTCCCACTTTATGGAAACTTACGCGAGCTTGTGATGGATGAAGCACATAAGTCTCGTTACTCAGTACATCCTGGTTCGGATAAGATGTACCACGATCTCAAGACTACGTATTGGTGGCCTAGCATGAAAGCCAACATAGCAACCTACATTAGTAAATGTTTGACTTGTGCGAGAGTCAAGATTGAATATCAGAAACCATCAGGCCTACTCCAACAACCAGAAATCCCGAACTGGAAATGGGAGCAAATTTCCATGGATTTCGTTACTGGCCTGCCTAGATCTCAACGCGGAAATGATACCATTTGGGTGATCGACTGTCCAAGTCTGCACATTTTCTGGCTATCAAGGAAACAGATAAGTTTTCTACTCTAGCAGACATCTACCTTAAGGAAGTAGTATCAAGGCACGGAGTGCCAACCTCCATCATTTCTGACCGTGACTCACGTTTTACATCCGAATTGTGGCAAGCTATGCACAAGTCCTTTGGCTCTTAATTAGACATGAGCACGGCATATCATCCACAGACGGATGGGCAATCGGAACGCAACATCCAAACCCTTGAAGACATGCTTAGGGCATGTGTAATCGATTTTGGTAATGGCTGGGAAAAAACACCTCCCGTTAGTGGATTTTCGTATAACAACAGTTACCACACCAGTATCCAGGCCGCCCCGTTTGAGGCATTGTACGGACGGAAGTGCCGATCACCTCTTTGTTGGGCAGAGGTTGGCGACAGTCAAATCACTGGCCCAGAACTTGTGGTAGACACGACTGAGAGGATTGCTCAGATACGACAGCGAATGGCGGCAGCTCCTGACCGTCAGAAAAGCTATGCTGATAAGCGCAGAAAACCACTCGACTTCCAGGTTGGGGATCGAGTGCTACTTAAAGTCTCACCGTGGAAAGGTGTAGTTCATTTTGGAAAATGAGGCAAACTCAATCCGCGCTATGTCGGACCGTTCGAAATCATTGAGAAAATTGGCAAGGTCGCTTACAAGCTGAATCTACCGGCAGAACTCAGCGGAGTTCACAATGTTTTCCATGTGTCGAATCTGAAGAAGTGTCTATCAGATGAAACCCTCTTAGTTCCTCTTAAGGAGCTCACTATCGACGACCAGCTGCGATTCGTCGAGGAACCAGTAGAGATTACCGATCGAGATGTTAAGATTCTCAAGCATACCAGAATACC
Organism: Helianthus tuberosus; assembly: GCA_030545235.1. NCBI lineage: Eukaryota > Viridiplantae > Streptophyta > Magnoliopsida > Asterales > Asteraceae > Helianthus > Helianthus tuberosus. The sequence goes on along the minus strand of CM060420.1, from coordinate 18,299,631 downwards.
TCTCGTCCGAGTTCGTTGGAATTCCCGTCGTGGCCCAGAGTATACCTGGGAACGAGAAGACCAAATGAAACTCAAGTATCCCCAGTTGTTTAAGAAAAGTGCAACCACTACTGAGGCTAAAGCTACTGCAGAATTTCGGGACGAAATTCCAAATCAACGGGGGATGATGTGACACCCCAGGAAAACCAGGAAACCACACAACTTAACTAGCTTCCTCAGTAACCAAGTGCTAAATTTCGGGACGAAATTCTCTTAACAGGGGGAGAATGTGACAACCCTCAAAATTACATGTATCCGTACGATTAATTAATGTTAATTAAAGTGCTTGATGATTGTGTTGAACTACTTAACTGCTTTCTAACTACTGTGTCATACTTACATGTGCTTGTTAACATACTAGTCTTGTGTAGAAAATTTGACTAAATAATCCTATATGCTTTCCCAAATGTTGGGAATTAAAAGTGTTGCAAAAAGAAACATAAAAGACACTAAATGGAATAACTTAGCACTTTAACGGAACGTTATCCAACCGAACAACCGGACATTACACGGAACACTAAAATATTATCAAAAACATTATTTCACTTTTCTGAGCTAGTTACGGTCCCCGAGCACTATAACACCTTACATAATACCCGGTACACACTAAACACTAGACATAACATTAAACTCCCACTAATTAACTTATTTATCCACAAATTTACATCTTACCCCCCCCCCCTGTGTGTAACTGTCCCCAAGGGACCCACCACCTCAAGATTTGAGTAAATCTCCCAAGTTCCGATGTAATCTCTTTAGAAGATTATGATGATCATGTATGTACTATTGGTGACACAAGAACCATTGGACAATGAGGATTAGTCTACAAATAACCCATAATCTCATCATCTTCATCAAGCTCACTCTCTCTCCCTCTCCATTAAAGTTTCTGTCGAACACCCCCTATATCACCATCACCATTTTCTTTCAAACTTCAAGCAATCCAAGTGTACTTCTAGGTGCTACAAGGCGTTCAACGAAGCTTGGTGTTCTCGGAAGTTGAAGGACCTCTTGCTAGTGCTATTAACCACTCATTTTCCATCTTGTTTCTTCCCTAGCTTCAAATCTAGTAGTAAGTCTCTTGAATCCTCATTTACTTCATGTTTAGAGTGGTTAATAGTTAAATCATGATGAAACCTTAAGAACACTAAAAAACATAAAGATAGGTCTTGAACATAAAGCTAACTTAATGATGAAATATTTATAAAATGAAGAAGTAATGATATAAATGATGTTGTCTTGTATTGTCGATGATTTCTTGTTGCTTGTTGTTGATTACTAGAGATATGATGTTAAACATCAAGGTTGAAACTTGTTAAAGTAAGATTAAAAGCTTAAGTTAACAAGTTAGGAGGTGATTAGTGATTTCCATATAAGAATCACCTCCATGTTTAAGCATGAACTTGATAACAATATGTTTTCTTGAAAAATTAGTAAACAAAGTAAGTTGGTGATCATATGGATCCGAGGTTTACAAATGGTTTTTTTCCTAAATAAACCAAGAGTAGAAGATGATTTTTGAAAGGTTACGACTTTTGTTAAACCTACACTATTTTAGTAACAAAATAAGCGTAGAAATATTTTTAGAACAAGAAGATCCAATAAATACACATTTTTGCAAAATGAGTTTACAAGTTGTAAACATCTAAAAATCCCGAGAATGAGATTTCAACAAAAGTAAACACACTTTGGAGGGTAACTAAACCCACTAAACACCCCACTAAGTTACTACGCGTTTTTATGAAAAACCAAGTTCATGTTGTTATGTAAAAGTGCATTATTTTTGCACTTGACTAGTATAATGTTGTTTGGTAACTTGTTGTTGATTGATTGAATGATTTCCGAAAAGAAAATGATATGCTAATAAGCATGGATACCTCCATTTACAAAGGAAACTCTGTCGAAATTTTCTAAAATTCCAACACTAAGAAAATATTTTCTAAAACAAGTGCTACAAGTATATCTTTAGCCTTGTTTCCAAAATAAACTTCGCCAAAGGTTTTGCTACAAAATACAAAGTATCGGAGGTTGACTTTTACAAGTAAAAGGGATAAATATATATTTAGAATATATATTTTATATTAGAACACTTGTGTGGATACTTGTTTATTTTGTGAGATAGTTATATTATTTTAGGGTAAAATAATATAACTTAACAATATAACTTGACATTTGAATTGTGTGGTATGTGATAGAAGTAATGAGTAAATAAACCGTACATAGGATACGTGTTATGCATGAGAAACTGATTGTTATCATTACCTTATTAGGACGTGCTTGATTTCTGATTATTAGAGTAACTAATCTAACCGAGCAAACCAAGGTGAGTTCACACACTTTCTAAGGCATGGGATTCCCGGTGGTTGGGAATGGGTTAAAGAATTAAAACGGAACCTACATATCCTCCTTGGGTAGGATATGTACCGCCATCCTCCATGGGTAGGATGCCAATATTAATCCTGGGTATTCTCCTTGGGCAGAATACGTACGTTCATCCTCCTTGGGTTGAACAACAACCTTAAAACTTACTAGACAAAACTCTATCATTAAGTCCCTCATTTTATATCGACTTAATCGTCGAGGCCGATGGCGAGCGGGTCATTAGTTAATAGCGCTATTAAGTTTAACAAACCTCACACCGTGCCATTCGGACGGGCGTGTACTAATGGACTATGGCAAACTGTCAATGATTGTCACACCCCCAAAATCCACACGCGGAGTATCACCGCTTGGAGGCGTGACTGACCAGGATCAAACCACTAATCATATTGAACAAGCAAGTAATTAATTATAAAAGTCCAACCAACACAATTAGTGTCCAAAACCAACATAGTTTAAGTTATGAGCGGAAGCATAATGTTTAAAATCAAAACATAAGTTTAAATATCCAAAGGTTTAACATGGCACACAGCTGTCCATGTCCCACAACGACACTCCCCATGCAAGCTCCAGCTAAATACCTATTGACCTGCAAAGCATGTAGTAACGAGTCAACAATAATGTTGAGCGAGTTCACAGTAGAGTGTTTGTTTTAAGTTGTTCCAAAAACAGTTCCTTTAACTGGCATCCCTGCCGTGGGGGTTACCCCATAATTGAAAAACGTGATTCTGTTTAACCCATTAACTCTGGCAATCCAGCCGTGGGGGCTACCCCATGATAGTTATCTGGCATTTCGGCCATGGGGGCTACCCCATGTATACACTAGACTCGTTACCATATCGACTGCTGACTAAAGTCATGTTTAAGTGCCCTGAACTGTCAATGTCTATCATCATTGACGTGCCCAGATCCATTAGTTCACGCCCGTCCTCTGCGGCACGGTGTGAGGCTTGTCAGACCTAAATAGCGCTATCTAACTAATGACCCGCTCGCCATTGGCCCGGCGATTAAGTCGATATAAAAAGGAGGGACTTCGTGATAGAGTTTTGGTCTAGTAAAAGTTAACTGTCCGTGAGGACGAGGAATTATATTCCTGAACCAGTACTGTCCTACCCAAGAAAGGACGAGGAATCCATGTTCCTTAACCCCATTCCCAACCCCTGGGAATCCCATGCTTTGTAGAGTGTGAACTCACCTTGGTTTGCTCGGCAGATAAACAAAGGTCGATCAAGCTATAAGTGGTCAACCACGTCCTAACATAGTTACCATTCAAGTCAGGTTCATATTCAAGTAGTGCACGTATGTTCTACACGTATTGTACACAAGTAACGATCATGGCATACACGTCTTAGCATGGCAGTTCAACAACAGTGCTAGATCAACAGTAGAAATCATGTAGCAAACAAAGCCCAACCACCTAAGCCCGTAACAGTGTGCAAGTCTAAATCAGTGAGCGTGTGTACGTGGTCTCGAGTCGAGACTAGAGATCTCGAGTCGAGACTGTGCGGTCTCGAGTTATACCCTACGAGTTCTCGAGTCGCAACTGTGGAGGTCTCGAGTCATGCATGTACTAGTCGAGACTAGACGGTCTCGAGTCGCAACCGGACCCGCAACCATGGTCTCGAGTTATGCTGCTTGTGTGAGGGTGTTGTGGTCTCAAGTCGAGACAGTGGGTTCTCGACTCGCAACCCGTGTCGAGACTAGGTGTGTAACAACTTCCTAATTTGCAGCCAATTATCTTCGAAACATCAGCAAACAACTTTGGCAGTTTCAAATCGGATTAAACAACATTCAATTCAGAAATCATAAAATCTAATTATTCTCTAATCATGAACCACAATTAAGCATTCAACCGGATCATTAGGTTAACAGTTTCGAGTACTATCATGTGACCTAAATTATGAGCATCAAATTATCAACCCAAGCATACATCACAACACTTATTCGAGAATCATGATTCAAGTAGCATGTATTATCACATCATCATCATGCAAAACACATCAACCATTTACTCATGAAATCATTAATCATCAAAACCTTAAATCAATCTATTTAGGGTACAGCCTTGGGCCGATTTACATGAACACCAAGTCATATCACCTCTAACATCATAATCGGGCACAAGTTCAAGCATAATCTCATCAATTGAAGCACTAGCATGAAACCCTAGTTATCACATAACAACACCACAACAAGATCATGGCAACTACTAATGATGGAACACTAACCGGAATGTTGAATGGGTTGGTTTGATCGATGCAAGGGCTTCGAATAAGAGGGGTGTTTGCTGTAGGCTTCGAGAGAGAGGAAGAAAGCGAGTAGGGTTTGTGTGTGTGTTTCCTTGTTTTGCAAATAATGAGAAGTAAACACCCACAAAGGGTATGTGTATGCGCAAAAGAGAGTGGGCCGAACCCATCCCTTGGGCTACCCATGGTCTCAAGTTCAAGCATAGTGGGTCGAGAAGAGTGTGAGAGAAAGGGACAAAGTGTGCGGCCCAATGGCTTGTGCGACTAGACAAGTGTTGTGCAACCGAGCTTATAAAATTCACATACAATTACGTAGCACATAACATAACAAAACATAATATTCCATTACAATCAAACACGTCAACTAGTCACGTAATGTTCATACAGGTTACATCAAAGTATCAAGAAAGGTTCTGTGATATGAGTTGTCACATTATCCCCAAGTTGAAAGAAATTTTGTCCCGAAATTTAGCACGTACTTACTGAGGAAGCTAGTTAAGTTGCATGGTTTTCCTGGGGTGTCACAATGATGATAGACATTGACGTAGGGCACAACTATTGTTCGTCAGTTGTTGATATCTTAACGGTCTAGTGGTTCACATGGGGAAGCCCCCACTAAATATGGTTTGGGAAAAGAGAAATTGGTTAAACATATTTTCAACTATGGGGTAACCCCCACGGCAAGTAAGCCAACTAAACAAAAACTATGTTTTCATAAACAACTTAAAACTAAACAACCAACCGTGAACTCACTCAACTTTGTTGTTGACTCGATGTTACATGCCTTACAGGTCGCTAGATGCTATGGAGCTTGCACGAGGAGGAGGTCGTTGTGGGATATGGATTGTTATGTCCCATGCTTAATATTCAATCTTTATGAACCTATGAAACTTACGTTTTGAACTTTAAACCAATGAACTATGGGACTTATGTTTTGAACTTACGTTTTATGCTTCCGCTGTTAACCTAAAGTCGGTTACTCTCTTTTGGTCACCAATCGTATTGAGGTTGGTTTTATTTACTTAATTACATGGTTCAATATGATTGGTGGATCGATCCTGGTCATGTCACGCCTCCAAGAGGTGATACTCCGCATGGTAGATTTTGGGGGTGTGACAAAATGGCCATTAGTTGATCTTTGTGCAAGCGACTGAGAGCATCGGCTACCCGATTGTCTCTACCCAGTTTGTAATGGATTTCAAAGTCGTACCTGATTAACTTTGTCGCCCATTTGTATTGCTCCAGCGTTTGGAAGACTTGTGATAACAAGTGCTTCAAGCTCCTTTGATCCGTAAAAATGTGAAACTTCCAGCCAAGTATATACTGTCACCATTTTCTTACTGCTTCTGTAACCGCGTATCATTCACGAACATATGCGGAGGCGACTTGCATCCGGGAACACATTTTTTTATTAAAGAAAGCAATAGGGCAGTCTCCTTGACACAAAACCACACCAATAGCGATGGTAGACCCATCAGTTCTGACATCAAAAGGTTGAGAACAATTCGGAAGTGTGAGAGTTACTAGTGAAATCATTGATGATTTTAAAACCTTGAAGGCTGCGTCACTTTGCGTTGACCACTTGAAAGAAGGTAACTTGAGAACATCAGTTAACGGTGCCGCGATTTGAGCATAATTTCGAACAAAACACCGATAATAACCCATTAAGCCTAAGAAGCCACGTAGTTGTGTGATGGTAGTGGGTGTTGGCCATGACTGAATGGCCGTGAGTTTTTCTGGATCAGCTTCTACACCTTTAGCCATGATAATATGCCCAAGATAATCAATAGAAGAAACCGCAAAAATGCGTTTGGAAGGTTTTGCAAAGAATTGGTTTTGAGAAAGTGTCTCAAAAACCTATTGTAAGTGGTGATAATGTTCATCTTTTGATTGGCTGTAAACAAGAATATCACTGAAAAACACCAGTACATACCTCTGTAAGACATATCGAAAAATATCGTTCATTGTGGCTTGAAAAGTCGGCGGTGCATTTGTTAAGCCGAAGGGTATAACAAGGAATTTGTAATGACCATCTACTGTTGGAAATGCGGTCTTATGAGTATCTTCCACGGCTAATCAGATTTGGTGGTAGCCGGCTGTTAAATCGATTTTGGAGAATACTACAGCGCCATGTAACTCGTCGAGATGCTCGTCGACTGTGGGAATCGGAAAACGATCCTTGACAGTGATGGCATTTAGATCGCGATAATCTACACAGAAACGCCAAGACCCGTCTTTCTTATGAACCAAAAGAACCGGAGATGAGAAAGGGCTGTGACGGTACGGATGAACGTTAATCGGTTTTGATAAGGGAAGTGTTGGAATATGGTGATCTTGATTACGGTTTGGAGGGAGTTGTGTAGGAGGTTGAAATAGATTATCATATGTTTGAAGTAGTTGGTGGATGGTAGGATCAGGATGTTGGCTGGTGGTTGATATTTGTGTAGTAGTGGGGGCGGCTACGTGGAAAAATAATGCATGCAAGGAAGCTACAACATCTTTTGATAAAAGGGTTTGAAGGGAAGTGGATGACACTTGGGTCGTAGGTTGTTCCCCACGCAGGGTAATGGCACATGGGCCCACATTGAAAGTTAACTGTGGGGTCAAAAAATCAGCTAGGATTGGGCCTATAGTTTTGAGCCAAGCTAACCCTAGGATGATATTTGCGCCTTCAATCGGAAGAATGAAAACCGGTATTGTAAAAGGAGTTTCTTGTAGGGTGATCACGACCGACGGGCAGACGTCATTACACTTCAGATTATCACCGTTTCCGACCATCACAGAAAATTCAGAAACCTCCTGTTATGGAAGCTTCAAAAATGAAATGATGTCGGGTTGCAAATGTTATAAGTGCTACCCGTATCAATCAAAACCTGAACCGGTTGATTGTTAATATACAGCGCCATGTAACTCGTCGAGAAGCTCGTCGACTGTGGGAATCGGAAAACGATCCTTGACAGTGATGGCGTTTAGAGCGCGATAATCTACACGGAAACGCCAAGACCCGTCTTTCTTATAAACCAAAAGAACCGGAGATGAGAAAGGGTTGTGACGGTACGGATGAACGTTAATCGGTTTCGATAAGGGAAGTGTTGGAATATGGTGATCTTGGTTACGGTTTGGAGGGAGTTGTGTAGGAGGTTGAAACAGATTATCATATGTTTGAAGTAGCTGGTGGATGGTAGGATCAGGATGTTGGCTGGTGGTTGATATTTGTGTAGTAGTGGGGGAGACTACGTGGAAAAATAATGCATGCAAGGAAGCTACAACATCTTTTGATAAAAGGGTTTGAAGGGAAGTGGATGACACTTGGGTCGTAGGTTGTTCCCCACGCAGGGTAATGGCACATGGGCCCACATTGAAAGTTAACTGTGGGGTCAAAAAATCAGATAGGATTGGGCCTAGAGTTTTGAGCCAAGCTAACCCTAGGATGATATTTGCGCCTTCAATCGAAAGAATGAAAACCGGTATTGTAAAAGGAGTTTCTTGTAGGGTGATCATGACCAACGGGCAGACGTCATTAAACTTCAGATTATCACCGTTTCCGACCATCACAGAAAATTCAGAAACCTCCTGTTGTGGAAACTTCAAAAATGAAATGATGCAGGGTTTCAAATGTTATAAGTGCTACCCGTATCAATCAAAACCTGAACCGGATGATTGTTAATATACCCCGTCACCCGGAGAGCCTGTGGAGAGGACAATCCAAACAAGGCCACGGAAGATAGGGAAAACAATTGGTCAGATGGAGATGGATCAAGGATGTCGGCTGGAGTTGCACTATCAACAAGATCGGAAGAAGTGTTTGTATGATCAGCAGACTCATTATCGGCGATTAACAAAAACTAGGGTAGGTTACACTTATGACCCGACAAATAGCGTTCCAGACAACGAAAGCATAGGCCCTCGGAATGATGTTTTTGAAGTGCCTCTAGCGATAGTTTAGTGAACGGAAGTTGTGGTCTAGGGGTTGTGAGAAGTGGAGGGGTTTAACAACGATTTAAGGTTGTTCGGTATTATTGGTAAGGATGGCTAACAAGAGATTTGTGGAATCGGTTTGCTGTTGGATCGATGTTTGGAGGGCTTCGAGTTGTGCTAAGGCTCGGGTTTCGGATTGGGCAGAAGTGGTGGTGTAGTGTGTGAAGAATTGTGTGAATTGCTCACACAGATTGTTGAAAGGATAGGGGTCATCGGTTGTGGATTGGTCTTTGCGAGGACGCATGGTAAGGATGATGAAAGCACTAAAGGTTAGGCCTGTAAGTAGGCTACACTCCAAAGAAAAATAGGAAGAGAACAAGATCAAGTTTTGGAACGATTTTCTGATGTTTCTCAAATGCAAAGTACAAGAATATAAATATGCATGAGATTACATATCCACCATGCCCATGAAAGCATGTACACCATGTCTTATCCCTTATTTTTAGCCATGACTTCCACTAACACCTAAATGCACATGTGACTCTAAAACTAATGCAACTAACTCCACCATGCAACAACAAACAGTAAACGTGCAGAACTAAAAAAGATGCGAATATAACTTCACTGGATTCTTTGGACTAGCCCATCAGCCTAGCAGGCTTCTTAATAATCCTTCTGGGCCTGGACGTTGGGCCTTCTACGATTGGACCCGTAAAATAGGCAGCCACTTTCTACTACAATTCTGACCCGTTTACAAAAATGGTCATCCGACCCGGGAATTCGATATCGAGACGTAAGCAAGAAAAGTGAGTACTAGTGGCGACCTCCATCATGTAATCTATGTTTCTTGATTCGATTTGATTTCACGTATGTCTTCTTTTAGGTTTATTAAGGTATCAAAATCACACAAACAAACATTCTGTTTTGAGGCATTGGATTATGGCAGTTGCATAGAGGCAAACAATATATATTAATAATAGGAAATATGAAATTGATTACTTATTATTTAACAAGCCACAACATATATTTTGTTTGAAACACATCGGGTCTCCTTTATATAAAAATATACAATGAAACACTCAATATCTTCCTTTTTCTACCTATTCGTCACCTACTTGCCTCATCTCTTTTTTCAATAAATTACTTTTTGAGTTCCTTTGTTTTATAGGTTTTAACTAGTTTAGTCCAAAAGCAAAAAGTTTAACGATCTGAGTCCCCATTAGCATTTTCTTTAACCATTTGAGTCCAATTTTTGGATGTCTATTAAGTCTGCTGTTAAGTCCCCCCACGTGCAATCCACGTGAGGGGTATTTTCGTCCATTTCTGCCTATTAACCCTTAATTGCTCCTGTATTTATCTCACCAACCACCATTAAAACCCTATTTTTACCCCCAAATGTTACACTCGCTCACAATTCCACTGATAAAATTCAATCCATCTCGTTCATCATCATCTACAATCAAACGGAGAGCAATGGAGAATCTTCACGACATCTCAACGTGGTGTATTTGTGGTTATGGACAGCATTTCGATCCGTATGTGGAGTATGGTAAGCAACTGAGAACCCAAATGTCATCTCTGTTTTAACATGAAAATTTTTACAGTAATTCCACCTCTGTTTTACTTCATTTCAGTTGGTGAGCCTACAATGTTCAGCATTCACATTTCCATGGTGGGGAGTTTATGGTTAAACTTGTGTTGAAGTATGTAAAAGGTAAAAGAAACCATATTGATTACATAGACGCTGATGAATTCTCATGTATTGAGTTTAACACGATGTTTAAGATGCTGCATCATCCAAAGGATGAAGTTGTGTATAACCATTATAGGATTCTGGATAAAAGTTTGGATGAAGGTATTAGGGATTTTGGGGACTGATCAAGCTGTGATAGATATGTGTCAATATGTTGGTAGGATTATAGAGATTGAGGTGTACGCTAAACCTAGAGCGTGTGTTAGAAGACTTGCACTTGAGTGGATGGATGAAAGTGGCTAATCAGTTGATACCCAAGATGGAAATAATGTAGAATCAGGTGGGAATGGTGTAAATATGTTAGGTGTGAATGAGGGGTATCACACCCCAACCGATGGCGGAAACATCGGGGCATGGCACTGAGCAAAACAGATTGTCCAGAAGTTTCCATAACAATTGTCATTACTATTCAATTTAAAATAACATGTCCCATACCATGTCTCAAACAGTAAACAAATTATTACAGGTAAATCTAGGCAAATAATTATGTTCTGACAACTCAGATTTCAAAATAGAGCAATTGTTTATCTGCTTCTAGAGACCCTTGATTCAATTACTACAGACAACTATTTGTTGGGCTCTAAAGCTTTATTCTAGCTTCAGGTTCCTATCATGTCTGCATCCTAAGAACATGTCACATACGTTAAAATAAAGTCAATACATAAAATGTAAAGGTGAGAATACAAGTTTGATAATAGCATATAAAGTTCGAATTCGTTTACGCATAACCAGCACGTACACATAGTGAAATGAAGCACGTTAGTTATCGACATAGATCCATCGATACCAATGACTGCGGGTTGACTGCCAAATGCAGTTCACAATACATGATTACCACTGTAATCCATGCAAGTAATTGTCCTTAACAACCCCCGTGTGAACGGGTGCTGAGTCCAAACTATAGTACTATCGTTGCTAAGGCAGGTAGACAGCATTCCATGTGTAAACATAACAAACAAGCATTCATAAGCCACGTATAACATGCATTAACGGTTAGCGTTCAAATAGTATTGAGTAGTGTGTTTGATGTGATTTGAACAGTGGTAACGTATGTAACACCCAAAAGTGCATAAAGCAAAAAGGGATCGAGTATACTCACAGTGGTTGATGGATTGAAGGGAGCGCTTAGCGAGTAAAGTTAGCCTAAATGGATTGATAGCATAATAATAAGTGACGCGTAAATGGAAAACAAGTGTTGGAGAGTCGGACAGCTGGTCGATCGGACGGTAGTCCGATCGGACGGCTGACCGTTCGGTTGGCAGTCCGCTCAGACCGCTGTCCGGTCGGTCGGTAGGCCGATCAGATGGTTGTTCGAGTGGATTGTTTCTTCCTTTGAGAAGGATGTGTTTGTGTATGATGGCTTGACTTTTGAAGTTTTCATTGTAGCATTTGAAAACATTGAAGTACCTTTACCCTTCAGGTCGATCAATCGGATGGCTGTTCGATCGGACGGCAACCCAATCAGTTAGGTATATTTTAATGAATTGTAGTGATTTGCTTTGGATCGGACAGGTGTTCGATCGGACAGCTGACCGATCGGTTGGCAAGTCAACAATAGTCAACAACTTTAAATGGAATGCAAAGTATGGTGCAGTGGATCGGTTAGCTGATCGATCGAACACTAATGCTGTTCGATCGGACAACATGCATAAACAACCATGACGAGTTCTCAGAAGGATGTCACCTGATCGGACGGCTGTTCGATCGGGTGGCACTCCTAGTGCATCGAAAATGTTGAAAAATCGATCAAGTGTTGAAGTATAGTATCTCATGATCCAAAAAGTAATCCGATCAGACAGCAGTCCGATCGAACAACAATTCGTTCAATGCTAGTCTTCGAAATGAATTGATTAAGTGTGGGACCATGTGTTAACCGATCGGCTGGCTGTCCGTTCAGACAGCAGTCCGATCGGTCAGCACCCTGACCTAATCAGCCTATTCGTCTAACACTTGGTTGTTCTGTTTGTCTGTCGTTTTATTGAGGTATTTTGACAACGAGTCGAACCATAGATCCCTCGTCCTTACTTGGTTCCCCTGGTCGGACAGGAATCACCCAAATCCGGCCGGTGAACTATTCGGAACGGGGTTTAGTGTTTAACCCGAAATCGGTTAACCTCGTGGATAGAATCCGGATCTTGAGCCATGAAACCACCGGAGTGATTTGTAAACCGGCACAGGCTCTGTTTCTATCGGTTTGGAGGCATTGAGTGAAAAAGAGTTGGAATAAAGTTGGAAAATCCATCTTTCAATCCTTTTCACCATGTATATGTTTAGATCTATGGAAGATCTTTGTTTGTTTATGTGGAAATCGGCTAGATCCAAGTTATTCTTGGTGGATTGAGGCCAAAACATGAAGTTCTTCAAGAACCCATGATGACATCATCCTAGAACACTTGAATCTTGATGATTTCACGGTTAAAAGTTAAGATTTGAAAGATAGAAAGGCGTAGGAGTGCGTGTAGATCAAGAGTATAAGATTTAGGACGAAATCTTACCGGAATCGAGAGGAATCTGAGAAAAAGATGAGCTGAGCGTGCTGGTCGAATAGAGGTTTCCAAAAGTGGAAAGGATGATAATGACAGGGGTATTTATAGGATGCCAAATGGGGAAAGTGCTGGCTAATCGGCCAGGCAGCTCGATCGGACAGCAGTCCGATCGGCTGGCTGTTCGATCGGCTGGTAGCCTGATCGATCAGCTGCACGTTTCGAGTGTTCGGTGCGACGATTTTTGGTATTTCAATTTCGGTTGCGAGCGGTTCGATACGATAGGGTTTCCTAGTCAAATTACTTTAAATCCCAACCACTCATATCTTGCACTATCCTTTCTCCACTAATTATCATAGTTCGATTGTGATTCGAGTTCGATGTCGATTGAGTTCGATTGCACTTTGAGTTTCGATTGATTCCACACATAACATAAATGAACATGCACAAGTAACACAAAAGGCACACACACACGTATAACAATAATTTAATTTAAAAATACGTAGTTCGAGTTGCGATTTGAAGTCGACTTGACTTGACTTTGACTTCTCGAAAACACGGGGTGTTACAGCCTCCCCTTGTTTAGGGAATTTCGTCCCGAAATTAAGGTGAAAGTTGTACAACACCGTGAATCACTTTCTCTCTCTAGACTTTCTCCTTAAAGAACTGCGGGTACTTCTCCTTCATGTCACTTTCGAGTTCCCAAGTGAACTCTGCGCCTCGTTTGCCTTCCCATCGGACTTTCACAATAGGAATGCGAGAGCGTCTGAGTTGCTTGGTTTAGCGGTCCATGATTTCGACAGGCTTTTCCACGAAGTGTAATGTTTCGTTCACTTGCAGATCATCGAGAGAAACGTGAAAGTCGTGGTCGGCTAGGCACTTTCGGAGGTTTGACACGTGGAAAGTCGGGTGGATGTTACTAAGTTCCTCCGGTAGTTCGAGTCTGTAGGCGACTTTTCCGATCCTTTCCAGAATCTTAAAAGGTCCAACATATCGAGGCGCGAGCTTTCCTTTCTTGCCGAATCGGACCACACCCTTCCAAGGTGATACCTTTAGGAGTACGTAGTCACCAACGTCAAATTCAAGGGGCTTGCGTCGTCTATCGGCATAACTTTTATGTCGATTCCGAGCTTTAACCAGGTTGTCTCGAATTTGGAAAATTCTGTATGTCGTTTCTTGTAATAGCTCAGGACCGGTTAATTGCGAATGGCCGATCTCGTGCCACACGATAGGCGATCGACATCTTCTTCCGTATAAATCCTCGAATGGTGCCATTTGAATGCTGGAATGATAGCTGTTGTTATACGAGAATTCGACTAATGGCAGGTATTTATCCCAATTTCCACCGAAGTCTATGACACACGAACGGAGCATGTCTTCAAGAGTACGAATCGTTCTTTCAGTCTGACCGTCGGTTTGAGGGTGGAAAGCGGTACTTAGATTAAGCGATGTACCGAGTGCTGTTTGAAACGTTTCCCACAGTCGTGAGGTAAACCGAGCATCACGATCAGAGATGATGTCGCGAGGCGTACCATGATTACAAATGATCTCGTCGGTGTAGATTCGGGCTAATCGTTCTACCTTGTAGTCTTCCCGTAACGGCAAAAAGTGAGCTGATTTAGTCAAGCGGTCGACCACAACCCAAATGCTGTCGTGACCTGATGACGTGTGTGGTAGCTTTGTAATAAAGTCCATAGCTATACTCTCCCACTTCCACATGGGGATCGGTGGTTGTTCGAGTAAGCCAGAGGGTCTTTGATGTTCAGCCTTGACTCTTGCACAAGTTAGGCATTTTCCAACGTAGAGAGCAATATCCCTTTTCATGCCCGACCACCAGTACTTGTAACGAAGATCCTGGTACATTTTTCGGCACCGGGATGAATAGAATACCGGGATTTGTGGGCTTCGTCCATCAAGACTTGTCGCAAATTGGTCCGTTTAGGGATCCAAATTCGGTCCAGAAAATGGAATATCCCATTTGACTTGCTCACAAGCTGGGCTCCATCATGGTAGATTCTTTCCTTCTTCAGCGTGCGTTCGTTAAAACATGCATGTTGAGCTTCGCGGATGAGGGTCTCGAGGTCGTATTGGGTTTGAACATTACGAGTGCTAAGCAGATAGCTCCGTCTGTTGAGTGCGTTGGCAACAACATTTGCCTTGTCTGGGTGATAACGAATCTCACAGTCGTAATCGTTGAGAAGTTCTACCCATCGGCGTTGACGCATATTAAGTTCCTTCTGATTAAAGATATGTTGTAGGCTCTTATGATCGGTGAAGATCGTACACTTGGTACCATATAGGTAGTGTCGCCAAATCTTTAACGCAAAAACATTTGTACCTAGCTCGAGATCATGGGTTGTATAGTTCTTCTCGTGGATTTTGAGCTGACGAGATGCGTAAGCTATAACCTTGTCCCGTTGAATGAGGACACAACCAAGACCAAGGTTGGAAGCATCACAATAGACAATGAAATCGTTGTTTCCGTCGGGTAATGTGAGAACGGGAGCATTGCAAAGCATATGCTTGAGGGTTCGAAAGGCAGACTCTTGTTCAGTTCCCCAAACAAAAGGCTTGTCTTTATGCGTGAGAGCGGTAAGCGGTACAGCGATCTTTGAGAATCCTTCAATAAATCGCCGATAATAGCCTGCCAGTCCGAGAAAAGAACGGACTTCGGATGGGTTCTTAGGCGTAATCCAACTCTTGACAGCTTCAATCTTTGCAGGATCGACATGAATACCGTGACTATTAACAATGTGACCTAGAAACTGAACTTCCTCCAACCAGAATTCACACTTGGAGAACTTGGCATAAAGTTGATTCCCCTAGAGTAGCTCGAGAACCAAACGTAGATGTTGCGCGTGTTCGGTTTTCAATTTGGAATAGATCAAGAAGTCGTCGATGAATACAATGACGAAACGGTCGAGATATGGTTTACACACGCGATTCATCATATCCATGAAAACCGCAGGTGCGTTGGTTAAACCAAAAGGCATAACAACGAATTCGTAGTGGCCGTATCAAGTGTGAAACACGGTTTTGGGTATATCCTCCTCTTGAATACTTAGCTGGTGATAGCCTGAGCATAGATTGATCTTCGAGAAGCACGTAGAACCTTGTAGCTGATCAAACAAGTCGTCGATGCGAGGTAGAGGATAGCGGTTCTTAATAGTTAGCTTATTTAATTCCCGATAGTCGATGCACATCCTGAACGCCCCATCCTTCTTTTTGACGAAAAGGACTGGCGCGCCCTAAGGAGAGGTGCTCGGGCGAATGAAGCCTTTCTCAAGTAATTCCTGAAGTTGGTTTGAAAGTTCGCGCATTTCGGATGGCGCGAGTCGGTAGGGAGCTTTGGCAATAGGGTTGGCTCCAGGGATAAGGTCGATACGAAAGTCGATATCACGACTTGGCGGTAGTCTGGGAAGATCCTCTGGGAAAACATTAGAAAATTCTCGAACCACTGGAAAGTCCTTCACTTCCTTCTTTTCTTTCTTTTCCTTCTCCGCTACTACAATGTTAGCCAAGAAAGCCCTGTATTCCTTGCGGAGATACTTGTTAGCTTGAACACATGACATGAGCTTGAGACCTTTCGAAGTTGTATCACCGTAAACACACAATAATTCACCATTCGCGAGCGAGAATCGAATCATCTTGTCGAAGCACACAACTTCAGCATGGTTTTCACGAAGAAAGTCCATGCCTACTATGACGTCAAAACTTCCGAGTTGCATCGGAATAAGGTCGATTGGGAAGATGTGATTGTTGAGCTCAAGAGTACAATCACGAAGAACAGAATTGACGGCGACAGTTCTTCCGTTAGCGATTTCAACATCGAATGTCGAGGGGAGTTGGGAGCGCTTACGACTAAGGAGTTTCTCGAATTTGAACGACACAAAGCAATTATCGGCTCTAGTATCAAATAAACACGAAGCATAAATACCATTCACAAGGAACGTACCATTGACCACGTTGTTGTCGGCTTGGGCTTGACGCACGTTGATGTTGAAAGTTCGTGCACGTGCTGCTTGTTGCTGTTGCTGCTGGTGTTGTTGAGGCTAGTGTTGTTGAGGCTGCTGCTACTGAGGCTCTTGTTTCACAACCCTGTTTGGGCACATGTTAGCGAAATGGTTAGGATTGCCACATGCGAAGCAGGCTCTGGCTTTGACTGCGGTTGTCGGAGGAGCTTGTTGACCCTGAGGGGCGGTGAGTAGAGCTTGACGAGCAGGAGCTTGTCGAACACGGCAGTTAGTAGTAAAATGGCCGTACATATTGCAATGAGCACAAAAACGGCAAGCAATGGCAGTCGGGTGGTGGTAGGTACAAGTAGGGCAGAGCGGATGTGGCCCAGTGTATGCACGCTTTGCAGGCGGTGCATTTGCCACAGGCGCCGCTACTTGACGCTGTTGGGCTGGTACAGCTTGAATCGGTGCAGCAGTGATCGCACAGTTCTTGTTGCTGGAGTTGTTTTTTCTCTTGTTCTTCCTCTTGTTGCTCGATGTGGTGGTGGTTTCAGCAATTGGTGGGGCGGTGGTAGCTTGATGTAGGTGCTTTGAAGTTTTATCCCAGACACCAGCCTTGACCCGTTTGTCGTTGATTTCAGCGGCCAGTAGATAAGTTTCTTCGATCGTCGTAGTCTTAGCCGCTTGAACGAAATCTGCGACGCAGTCGGGCAAAGCTCGGATGTACTTCTTGATGGCCATGTCTGGAGTCTTGACCTGATCGGGACAAATGATGCTGAGCTGTTTGAAGCGAGCAGTGAGAGCAACGTTGTCACCTTCCTTCTGCTGTATGTGCCAGAACTCATCTTCTAACTTTTGGCGTTCATGAGGAGGGCAGAATTCTTCCAGCATGACTTCCTTGAGCTCGTCCCACGACAGACCGTAGGCTGCATCGTTCCCTCGCTTGTTCCTCTCGGCCGTCCACCAGTCTAGTGCACGGGACTAGAAAACGCCGGTAGCATTCAGAGTTCGGAGGTCATCGGGGCAACCACTCTGCCGTAGAGTGACCTCAATGGAATCAAACCATTGGAATAGTGCAGTAGGACCTCCCTCGCCAGTGAATTCTTTAGGCCCACACGACTTGAATTGCTTGAAATTGAAGGACTTGGTGGTAGCTTTAGGAGCTTTGGTCCTTGATTCCTCAGATGATTTGCTGACGTTCTCGTAGACATCACTTACGGCCTTTGCTACCTGCTTGGCGATGATAGCAGCAAGGCGTTTGTCTCTCTTCTCTTGATGAGAAAGTGTGTGACGGGATCCAGATGACATTGTCTGCAATAGACATCGTCACAGGACTCAAAACAACGTATTCGAATCTCACCTCACACATCTAACGTTCACTAAAGCTTAGGAACACACAATGTAACACGTATCACATAAACACATAGGCTCATAATCACATATTCACGTAAACACATAGGCACGTAGAGCACAGAATCCACAAAAGCACATAATCATGTAATCACAAGATGCAGTCAGAATACAGAAACCTATCATTTACAGTTCGCGATTGTCCGAATATAGCGTTCGCGTTTGATATATCGAGTCGTGTAGTATAAGCGTAGCATAAAGTCGTCCATAATTTAGCGATTTGTTAACGTTTTGAGGTAGAAATGTAAGGCGAGTTGTGTGTGTCGATCGATGTGAAAGCAAAAATCGAGTAAATCTCCAAAATTTAAACACATAAACAGGTAAACACACATATAGCACATAAAATCAACGAATCATCAGAGTCGGCAGTTGCGGGCTCAGAATCGAAACACATAGAAATCGAGAAATAGATTGTCTGCGGCTAGTAGACTTCGACTACCCAAAGTGGTTTGACTATGCACAAAGATCCATTGTGCACATTTAACCTTCAGGATTGTGCCTTTGCCTCGATTCTTGGGCATTTGGCACGCATCCCGTTAGTCATATCGTGACTTCAGGTCGTTGGAGTCCGTCGAGACTTTGGTGAGAGTTTTGTAAAACCAAAATGAGTCAGGAATAGCTATCAAGGTTCGGGTTTCACCCCTGACTTAACAACTTTTGCTCCTAAGCTTTAATAAAATAGAGGAGATTATTCATCAAAATACGGATTTCACTCCTGATTTGGCATAATTCTCCTTGTTTGTAGATAAAATGCGGGTTGATTAAGCAATTTTAGTCGAGAGTTTGTGGTTTTCACACCTAATCTCGGCTTAATCGCTCATTCATAGCTGAAAATTCGAGTGCAGTGAAAGTGTAGCATAAGCGAGAATAGTGAGAAATAAGCACGTACATAATCCCTACCGGATGTGCTCAAGTCGGTCTGTTGGTTCCTAACTATAGACTAGGTATCTAAGACATCGACCCGGACTAGGTCGTGTCCTGCCTAATTCCCTATAGTTATGGCTCTGATACCAATCTGTCACACCCCAACCGATGGCGAAAACATCGGGGCATGGCACTGAGCGAAACAGATTGTCCAGAAGTTTCCATAACAATTGTCATTACTATTCAATTTAAAATCTAGGCAAATAATTATGTTCCGACAACTCAGATTTCAAAATAGAGCAATTGTTTATCTGCTTCTAGAGACCCTTGATTCAATTACTACAGACAACTATTTGTTGGGCTCTAAAGCTTTATTCTAGCTTCAAGTTCCTATCATGTGTGCATCCTAAGCACCTGTCACATACGTTAAAATAAAGTCAATACATAAAATGTAAAGGTGAGCCTACAAGTTTGATAATAGCATATAAAGTTCAAATTCGTTTACGCATAACCAGCACGTACACATAGTGAAATGAAGCACGTTAGTTATCGACATAGATCCATCGATACCAATGACTGCGGGTTGACTGCCAAATGCAGTTCGCAATACATGATTACCACCGTAATCCATGCAAGTAATTGTCCTTAACAACCCCCGTGTGAACGGGTGCTGAGTCCAAACTATAGTACTATCGTTGCTAAGGCAGGTAGACAGCATTCCATGTGTAAACATAACAAACAAGCATTCATAAGCCACGTATAACATGCATTAACGGTTAGCGTTCAAATAGTATTGAGTAGTGTGTTTGATGTGATTTGAATAGTTGTAACGTATGTAACACCCAAAAGTGCATAAAGCAAAAAGGGATCGAGTATACTCACACCGGTTGATGGATTGAAGGGAGCGCTTAGCGAGTAAAGTTAGCCTGAATGGATTGATAGCATAATAATAAGCGACGCGTAAACGAAAAACAAGTGTTGGAGAGTCGGACAGCTGGTCGATCGGATGGTAGTCCGATCGGACGGCTGACCGTTCGGTTGGCAGTCCGCTCGGACCGCTGTCTGGTCGGTCGGTAGGCCGATCGGATGGCTGTTCGAGTGGATTGTTTCTTCCTTTGAGAAGGATGTGTTTGTGTATGATGGCTTGACTTTTGAAGTTTTCGTTGTAGCATTTGAAAACATTGAAGTACCTTTACCCTTCAGGTCGGTCGATCGGACGGCTGTTTGATCGGACGGCAACCCGATCAGTTAGGTATTTTAATGAATTGTAGTGATTTGCTTTGGATCGGACAGGTGTTCGATCGGACAGCTGACCGATCGGTTGGCAAATCAACAATAGTCAACAACTTTAAATGGATTGCAAAGTATGGTGCAGTGGATCGGTTAGCTGATCGATCGAACACTAATGTTGTTCGATCGGACAACATGCATAAACAACCATGACGAGTTCTCAGCAGGGTGACACCTGATCGGACGGCTGTTCGATCGGGTGGCACTCCTAGTGCATCGAACATGTTGAAAAATCGATCAAGTGTTGAAGTATAGTATCTCATGATCTGAAGAGTAATCCGATCGGACAGCAGTCCGATCGAACAACAGTTCGTTCAATACTAGTCTTCGAAATGAATTGATTAAGTGTGGGACCATGTGTTAACCGATCGGCTGGCCAGTCGATCGGCTGACTATCCGATCGGCTGGATGTCCGTTCGGACAGCAGTCCGATCGGTCAGCACCCTGACCTGATCAGCCTATTCGTCTAACACTTGGTTGTTCTGTTTGTTTGTCGTTTTATTGAGGTATTTTGACAACGAGTCGAACCATAGATCCCTCGTCCTTACTTGGTTCCCCTGGTCGGACAGGAATCACCCAAATCCGGCCGGTGAACTGTTCGGAACGGGGTTTAGTGTTTAACCCGAAATCGGTTAACCTCGTGGATAGAATCCGGATCTTGAGCCATGAAACCACCGGAGTGACTTGTAAACCGGCACAGGCTCCGTTTCTATCGGTTTGGAGGCATTGAGTGAAAAAGAGTTGGAAGAAAGTTGGAAAATCCGTCTTTCAATCCTTTTCACCATGTATATGTTTAGATCTATGGAAGATCTTTGTTTGTTTATGTGGAAATCGGCTAGATCCAAGTTATTCTTGGTGGATTGAGGCCAAAACATGAAGTTCTTCAAGAACCCATGATGACATCATCCTAGAACACTTGAATCTTGATGATTTCACGGTTAAAAGTTAAGATTTGAAAGATAGAAAGGTGTAGGAGTGCGTGTAGATCAAGAGTACAAGATTTAGGACGAAATCTTACCGGAATCGAGAGGAATCTGAGAAAAAGATGAGCTAAGCGTGCTGGTCGAACAGAGGTTTCCAAAAGTGGAAAGGATGATAATGACAGGGGTATTTATAGGATGCCAAATGGGGAAAGTGCTGGCCGATCGGACAGCAGTCCGATCGGCTGGCTGTTCGATCGGCTGGTAGCCTGATCGATCAGCTGCACGTTTCGAGTGTTCGGTGCGATGATTTTTGATATTTCGATTTCGGTTACGAGCGGTTCGATACGATAGGGTTTCCTAGTCAAATTACTTTTAATCCCAACCACTCATATCTTGCACTATCCTTTCTCCACTAATTATCATAGTTCGATTGTGATTCGAGTTCGATGTTGATTGAGTTCGATTGCACTTCGAGTTTCGATTGATTCCACACATAACAAAAATGAACATGCGCAAGTAACACATAAGGCACACACACACGTATAACAATAATTTAAATTAAAAATACGTAGTTCGAGTTGCGATTTGAAGTCGATGTCGATTCGATTAACATAGCTTGATTATTGTTTCGTTAACTTTATCGCATTGTTACTTCCTAAAATTCACAGTCGTAAGTCGATTGAATTGCGAAAATCATAAGTCGATTATTGTAGTTATAGACACTTGCTCCATATAATAGCTAAAACAAAAGAAATCTATTATTAATCAGCTGCGCGAAAACGGTCGTTGACTTGACCTTGACTTGACTTGACTTTGACTTCTCGAAAACACGGGGTGTTACAAGGGGAATGACTTAGAAGGTGGTATTAACTTAGGTCTGAATGTTCAAAATGACTTAGAAGATGGCAATGACTTAGGTGTGAATGGTGTAATTAATGAGCAGTTTAAAGATAATGAACAACATGATGAGCAGGATAATCAAAATGCAAAAGATAGTGAACAACTAGATGAGCAGGATAATGAAAATGCAATTGATGATACTGAAGAATCATCTTTGAAGTTTACTGATGATGAAGAGGATTCTGATGATCCGGATTACAGGATGGAACATGAGGCACCTAATACGGATGAGGATGATAACTAAAGAGCGCATGAAGGTAACAAGCATAGAAAAAACAATAATGATGATGGTGATGACTTAGATTACAATATTGATAAACACAATGTGATTCAAGAACTTGAAGTGGATATGGAGACATTTAGAGCAGTTGTTGAAACAGAAGATAATGATATAGAAAATCAGAATGAAGAAGAAAATCAGAATGATGAAGAACAAAATGAAGAGGAACCCACTGAGATTGACCTTGAAGATTTTGTAAGTGCCGATGAAAATCTAGAAATCAATCATCCGAGAAAAGTCACAAGAGATAAAGGTAACGTCCTCCAAGTTTCAGATTCTAGATCCATACCAAACTCAGTTTAATCATTAATTGGACACCACATAGACATGGTGCTAAAAAGTTGGTTAATTTAAGTGGTAATCAAAAACATGTCTTTGTCATTAGATCTTTTACAATTCAATTACCCTATTTACTAATGTGAGTCAACCTACTCTATGTCACCCAGCAAACTACAAGGTCTTGTCATCAACCGAGCAAGTTGTAAAGCAAGAACTCAAAAGACATGCAAATAGTTTAAATAAACCAACGCATCAAATTGTTTATGGACGTTGTCAATGTCAAAAACAAATCCAAACATGAATAAACTGAGAAAAGTATTAAACCCTATGAACCGTACGCTTGAAGAAAGCCACCTAGATGCTTGTACCTTTTGGTGGCTGCTTCTCTGTGCGTCCCCTCCTGACTTCCTTCAGCTCAGCCGTCAAATCAAATCCTCTGTTATGCGATGTAGTACCCTCTTTTATTATTTTTCTCCACAACTAACCGACTCATCATACTCTATTTGTGGGATGCCCAACTTCGTGACCCACCCATGAGCTAACTAGCCCAATAACTTGTTTACCCACATGAATTAATTATAAGCACACCTTGAGGCTTGATCCATTTGGTACGACTCCAACAAAAACAAATGATATAATGCAATCACCTTCTTTCTCACAACTCACTTGTAAAATTTTATGATATTAAATTTTAATCTCAAAAGACTTTCGATCTTGCATTTGAAATTTGAGTTAAATTTTTTATTGTAACATTTAATTTATTTAACTCTCATTCTTGTATTTACTTCGTTTTTTTCTTCTCATTTAGCTTTAATTATTATTAATTAGTACATTATTTAATTAAACCTACACAACATAAATACAGCATAAAATAATATCTTATAATACTAATATCAATGCAATTCATTATAACTAATATACAGTAGAGTGCATTTAAAATGCACCGATTATCTTATCGTGTGAAGTTCATTGAGATGAAGGAGCTGATATGTGTGAAGCTATGTGGAAAGGAGAGTCCACATCAGGGGAAGAATGTTGGATGATGTAGCACAAAGAGGAGTCAACATGGCGTGGACCTCCCCAACGGTCCAGGATCTCCTGAAAGTGGTAAACATGAAGAAGTAAAAGAAAAAAAAAGGATCCTTGTTTTTTAGCTTTATTTGTTATTCAGTTCGAGACTTGTTTTAAATAGCAAAGTAGGTTCTTGTTTGTTATCAATCAATCGAAAAAACCAATTGTAAATCAACGGACTGGTGAGTTTGTTTCCAGTTTATTTTGCATCTAAACCTAGTTATTTCATCTCTGATCACCAACACTTAAAGTACTTAGATCTTGAAAATCTTTATGTCGGTGTTGCATAGTACGCCATCTATGTTTCTACAACAAACAACTTTTGCAGCCTGCAAATCGGGAGTTGTTGCTTGTTTATTAATTCTTGTTGTTTTATCGAGTGATGTAATAGGTTTGTGGTTAGCGTGTTTGGTATGATTAAATTGTTTGTATTGATTTTAATCTAGGATGAATCATGTAGATTTATTCTACAGTCATGTCCAATAATGTGATATAAAATGGTAAACAAAATAAGTATAACCGTAAATCAAGTCCTTCATATCTTAAAAAAAAATAACATATCAAGTCCTTCATATCTCTATTTAACTGCATAATGGTAAACTTAATTCAGACGTGCACTTCTATAGTTACATTCATGGATAGAATTGCAAAGCATCCAGCAAACTACGTCCCACTTACTCCACTCACTTTCATCAAGAGGGCCACTAAGATTTATTCAAACCGTACCTCAGTCATAGACGGTGGCGTCCGGTTCACATGGAGCCAGACTTATCGAAGATGCTGCCGTCTTGCCTACTCTCTCCGATCACTTAATGTTGTCAAGAATGATGTTGTAAGTTTCTACTATTTGAAACTTGGTTACTATTCTGGGACATTTTCCCTAAAACAAAAAACTGAAACTATATCAACTGATTTACCAGGTATCGGTACTCGCACCCAATGTACCGGCATTGTATGAGATGCACTTCGCAGTGCCTATGGCAGGAGCTGTCCTTAATCCGATTAACACAAGGCTAGACGCTAAAACCATAGTCACCATCCTCCGTCATTCTGAAGCCAAGATCTTCTTCGTTGACTATGAGTACATTCCCATAGCTTCTGAGGCACTACAGATGCTGGTGAAAGGATCCGAAGACAGCTCTTCGGATCACCACCAGCACCAGTTACCCTTGGTCATTGTGATCGATGACATCAACAAGCCCACAAGCGTCCAGTTCGGAGACTTGGAGTACGAACAACTTATTCACCAGGGCGACCCGGAATATCTAGGTGAAGATCTAGAGGACGAGTGGGACGCTATCTCACTGAACTACACATCTGGAACCACCTCTAACCCTAAGGGCGTGGTCTGCAGCCACCGCGGTGCGTTTCTGAGCACACTGAGCATGATTCAAGGGTGGGAACTTAGTAACGAGGCGGTGTACCTGTGGTCACTACCGATGTTCCACTGCAATGGGTGGACATTCACTTGGGGCGTTGCGGCTAGAGGCGGGACAAACGTGTGCATACGTAACGTAACCGCTAGTGAAATGTACAAAAGTATTTCTAACCACAAGGTGACTCACATGTGTTGTGCCCCTATTGTCCTTAACATCCTGTTAGAGGCCCAACATTATGAGCGTTGTGACATGACCTCTAAGGTGAACATACTCATTGGGGGATCGCCTCTCCCGGTCCCCGTGTTGGAGAAGATGGAGGACCTTGGATTTCACATAACGCATGCCTATGGCCTTACTGAGGCCACCGGGCCTGCACTTGTGTGCGAGTGGCAATCGAAATGGAATCTACTACCCAAAGATCAACAGGCGCGACTGAAGGCCCGTCAAGGTGTAAGTATACTCACGCTTGCTGATATCGATGTAAAGAACACGAAAACAATGGAGGGTGTCCCGCATGATGGAAAGACGATGGGAGAGATCGTACTTCGAGGAAGTAGTCTCATGAAAGGTATTAGAGATATATTTGCATATGATTGCGTTGTTATATTAATAATTTTTATAATTAACTGGTCGTAATCTTTATACATAAAGGATACTTAAAAGCTGAAAACATGACTGAAAAGGCTTTTCAAAACGGATGGCTATTAACCGGGGATGTGGGAGTCATCCATCCAGACGGATATGTGGAAATCAAAGACAGATCTAAAGACGTGATCATCTCTGGTGGCGAAAACATCAGTAGTGTGGAACTAGAGTCAGTTCTATACAAACACCCCGCGATACTAGAAGCTGCAGTGGTGGCGATGCCTCATACGCGGTGGGGAGAAAGCCCTTGTGCTTTTGTTGTCTTGAAACTGACAGGAGACGTAAATGAAACCGAAATCTTGGCATATTGTACCAAAAGCATGCCAAAGTTTATGGTTCCAAAAAAGGTGGAGTTTGTGACAAAACTACCAAAGACAGGAACCGGTAAAGTACTTAAAGAGGAGCTTAGAAAAGTGGCAAAAACTCTTGGATTGTCAACAAACACAACCACAAACAACAAGGTTCGTGCAATGTCTAGACTTTGAATCCAATATTTTCCCACTTTTAGTTTCATGTCAACTTCAAAAAAAAAGATGTATAGGACATTTGTAGATGTTTCGGAAGAATAACTTAATTAGTTAATCCAACATGTATCACATGTATGTATGGTTTATGTGCTTACACATTTGTAACTATTTCGAGTTGTCCAATCTTAATACGGAAATTTACCATGATGGAAAACTTAAATGTTAATCTATTTGTTCTAAAAGTGTCATGTTTATTTAAATGCCAATTAATAAATTGAAAATGCTCACGGTTTGGTTTAAAATCGTGAAACCGTTCAAACCGATCATCGGTTTGATTTCATTGCCAGTCTTTATTTCTTAACTTTCGGTTACTGTTCTAAAATTTCAAACCGTAGCAAACGGATTGGTTTGCAATTTATACCAAAAAACAGTCGTATGACACTCTGCCAGAACATAAAACTTTATTATAGAACGTAAAACTTTATTATATGTATATTTTTTTAAGTATTTCATATTAAAAAATTAATATTATATTAGGCTTGTTTATAATTAGGATAACCACTAAAGTCGCCGCCACTACACACGAACACCAGATTTGAACAGATTCGATCTCAGATTTGATCGCCGCCACTAAAGTCGCCGCCATAGTGGTGGGGTGTTTAATGGTTACTCGCAGATTTGATCTGGAACCTTAGCTGAACACATACCAGATCTGATTGGAGGTGGTTTGGTGGGGCTTGGTTTTTTTTTTTTTCTTTTTTGTTTCTTGGTTTTTGATTTATTAATTTTAAACAGGGATTTGTCTATCAAGAACTCTAATTTGGTGAGATATGTATGTATTTCTGTAAATATTAGAAGTGGGAGTTGATGTAATTTGGTTCATGTAGGCTGGTGGCCATTGTTGGTTGTTAATAAGGGCATGTTTGGCTAAGCTTTTTGAAACAACTTATTGACTTATTAGCTTTTTGAAAAGTTATAAGCTTCAAAATGATGTTTGGCAATGAGGGTGTATGTGAGGGGGAAAAGTCAATAAGTCACTCCATACTAACTTTTCCAAAAAGCCAATAAGTCAATAAGTTGTTTTGAAAAGCTTAGCCAAACATGCCCTAAATGAGAAAATCATATCTGCCAATAGGTCTATTTGTGTGGTGGTGGCAATGGTGGCGGGACAAGTGGAGAAGAAGGACTGAAAAGAATAGGGTTTTATTTATATTTAAATTTTTAAATAAAAGGGTAGCGTAAAATTACCAACTTACCCTCATGTGTAAGGCACATGTCTAACTTAACTGAAAATTTTAATTAAGTTAGTGCTAAAAGACGTAGGCTGTGATGAGTTTTCTAAATAAAGGACTGTAACTGTAATTATTGAAGTTAAAGGGTATCCATTGCAATCCTATGCAAACATAAAGGACGAGATGTGTAATTTACCCTTATAATTATAAGTAGGTTAACTCTAGTTAAATTAATGTAAAGTGGGCCAAGTTCAATCTTCCGTTCTCAACAATCTTGTGTGGTTTTTAAATTCTAACCCCATTGATTAATTAAGACAGTAAGTGGGCTAAGCCCAATATCTACATGCCAACAACCATAGTACCGGTAATCCAACACACCAGTTATGTTTATGTTTTCATTCATTTATGTTCTACACTAGTTTTTTTTTACCCATCGCGAATTGCGTCAGAGTTGAAACTTAAAATAGTTGTACTGTCAAATATTTGACCCCGACTTGTTCTCGAACAAAATTTACGTCACCAACTGAAAATGCACATAAAAAATAAACACGAAAACATATTATATTTGACTGACTCATTATCGAGAAAAATTTACATTAAAACGTCAACCAACTTGGATTTATACCAACACATACGTAAAATTAAGCACTTAACAAATATTGTTTTTATTTTAACTTAAAGAATGGTACCACGAGCTGAATCAGCGTCGAAAAATAAAGTAACTCAAATTTATATATAGTGAAATCGTATTATAGTTGACCCGACTCATTTAGGAACAAAATTTATAACAAAACGTAGATCAACTGAAAACGTACAAAAAATAAGCACGAACATGTAAACAAAAATAAGCATGTAAAACTCGAGGAGGTTAAAATGACTTTTTACAAAATGTTTAGATAGTTGAGAGGGTGTAAGGGATAATGCTAAAAGTTGAGAGGTTGAGATAAAAAAAAACAAAAAAATACACAAAAACCCAAAATATGAGAGAGAGAGAAGTGTAGATGATTTCGCTACAGTGCTAAACCGAATGTTATATATGTAGTGGGGAACGATCCACTAAAAAGTTGATTTTTCTTAAGTAGTTTAAGAAGGATTGTGATGATGTCATGTGGCACTCCTAATAAGTAGGAATGAATGGCATTTTGGTACTTATAAATAGGAGTGAAAATAACATGTGGCACCCCTTTTGTTTTTTAAAAATACAACAAAAAAAATCTAGTATAAAAAAATCTAGCACAAAAAATCTAGTACAAAAAAATATAGCACAAAAAATGTAGTACAAAAAAATATACCACAAAAAAATCTAGTACAAAAAAATATATCACGAAGAAATTCAGAAAAAAAAAATGTAGTACAAAAAATCCATCACAAAAAATTGAGAAAAAAAATTTAAGACAAAAAATTCAGCACAAAAATATAGTACAAAAATCTAACACAAAAAAATGTTATACGATATAGAAATACAACACATTTTAGTGGGTTTTTAAGTCTTCATATTTTATATAGCAATATGGTACTCAAATTAAAGATAAAAAGACGCTCGATTTTACGGTGAATTTTTTATGAAAAAAATAATGTCATATAAAAAAGTTATGAACGTTTAAAAAATGGGGGTGGAATATGCATGTGCCTTGCATGTGGAGAGAGAGTCTATAAATAGGATTTTCCCAAGATACCCTTACACTCATCCTTTCTCCTACACTTTCATCTTAACCATTGATTTAAAAAAGAGTAAACTGCAATTTTACCCCCTAGGGTTAGGGGTCATTGGCATGTCTACCCCCCTAAGGAAATAATTGCATTTTTACCCCCCACTGTTTGGGGTTCTGTCGCATGTTTACCCCCTGACCATTTCAACGTTAGAGTTTAGCGATTTCTGTTAATGGTCAAAGGGAAAATAGGTAATTTCGCGTTCTTGTTGAGCTGCAACCTCATTTAATCCCCCTTTCATCACTTTGAAACCCTGAACTTAACCTACCTCGAAATTAAAGAGCTCCGCACTGGCGATCAGGCATTCTTCAACAATTACAGCTGATTAGAACACTGTTACGAGCATGGATCTTCGATTGTGGAAGGTACGAGCTGAAGATCAGTATTTCGAACCGGCTGAAATGTACCGTAAGTGACATGCAAGCTCACAGGGTCTGAATTAGGTAAAATTTTCACTTTTTTATGTGTTAATTTCTTGTTGATGTTTGTTTACAGGAGAAACCGAATCTCAATTTACCATAAAATTTCACCATGGAGGTAGTTTTGTAGAAAACCCAAATAGGAAATACTTTGGTGGGAAGATGAACTACATTGATCATGTAGATTTTAGAGTGTTGAATACTGATGTTTTACAGGAAATGGTTAAGAAATTAGGATACAATGATGGTTTGTTTTTCTGCGTTCATTACAAGGAACCGTACTGTTCGTTGGATTTTGGTCTTAGGACATTAAAATGTGATGTTGACTTAGAGCCGATCTTTGATCATGTGCGTCAAGGAGTCCACATGATAGACATGTATGTTGAACACCGGAGGTCAACAACATTGGAAAATACAAGTGAAGGTCCTGTGGGGGCATGTAAACAATTGTTCCAGCATCGTTTACAATAAATAATCAGAATCATAGTATGAATGAAGATGAGGAAGAGAGTGACGGGAGTGATCCTGATTATGAGTATGTTGAGGAAGATAATTTGGTTTATGAAATAGAGGTGGATATGCAGAGGTTCAGGGCTAATGTTGATTTTACTAGGGAAGAACTGGATGGTTCAAGTGATGGGATCATGATGATGACAGAAGCGAAGAAGGTCATCAGCCTGTTGAGCTGGAGGTTTTTGAAAGTGGGTCTGATGACAATTCAAGCCTTAGAGATAAGGTTGCTAGGAAGATAAGGAGGAGAAACAAAGTGTATGGGGCCACTGACACCTCATGCCACTGAGGTCTTCGATGAGATCAAGAAACAGGCTGCTGAAATGTCTGTTTTAATGGTTGATTCAGACAAGTATCAAGTAACAGGTCCGAGATCACAGTGTGTTGTGAATGTCAAACATAAAACTTGTGCATGCAGGAAGTGGGATTTGACAGGGATGCCTTGCAAACATGCAGTTGCAGCCATATGGGATATGGCAAGGAATAGCATTGATGCTGGCATACCAGAAGAGTGGGTGGATAAAGTGTATTGGATGTCAACATGGAAGAAAGTATATGGCAATGTCATAGAGCCAATCAACGGGTCGGAGATGTGGACTCCTTCAGAGTGTCCAACAACACTCATCCCACCAAAGCATCATACACAAGTTGGAAGGCCAAAGAAGAAAAGAAAGAAGGCATATGGTGAAAAAGAACTTGAGAAGGAGTTCGACAAAGGAGGTAAAATGACCAGAAAGGGAACTAGCATCAAGTGTGGTAAATGTGGGAACATGGGCCACAATGTCAGGAGCTGCAAAGGACAAGGGGGTGAACAATCCACTGCTTCACAGGAATCACACACTGCCACTCAAGGTGCACCAGTTTACAATCTTGATGAGTGATGGATGGTTTGTTAGTTAGTTTAGACTATGTTTGTTTGTTTGTCAACTTCGTTCAAGACAATGTTTGGTTTGTAACTTTATACTATGTTTATTTGTTTGTTTGTTCAACACAAAGTTAGGTTTGTCAACTTTGTTCAAGACATATGTTTGGTTTGTACCTTTATGTTTGGTTTGTCAATGTTTGTTCAACACAATATGGCTGCTTTAGTACAAGACATTGTTTGGTTTGGTTTGTAGTCATGGCTGCTTTATGTTTGTTCAAGACAATATGGCTGCTTTATGTGTGTTCAAGACAATATGGCTGCTTTAGTAATGTGTTCAAACAGAATTTTAGCGGAAAGTGATTCGATTACATTGTAACATTTAGTACAAATAAGAGGTCCAAAATACAAACTTACAACCAAACAAATCTAGCCTATTTCCAGTGACAATCATCCAAACAAGACCAATCCGAATCAGAACCATGCTCCCCCTCATATGGGTAAAAGTACCAATCATCATCTTCATCCCAATATGTGTAATCCCATGCATGTTCCAGCACTTCAGGGTCATAATCCTTTGTCGGATCTCCGAATATCTTTTCATAATCACTTTCTTGCTCCATGTAAGGTCTGAGTATCTCAGACTCTTGATCCTCAAAGTAGACATAACTGTCTGGTTCTTCGGCTGCAACGACGTCTTCATCCTTACCAACATCTTTCTCATTCTCAACTTTATCATTCGCCATGCCTACAGAATTACAACCAGGCTACCAAAACATACATATAAGAACTTGAACAAGGACCATTGCATAAAAAAGTATAATTACAAGTAGTCAAAATACACAACCAAATCTAATTTCTTCACATTAGACTACTTAACCAAAAAAACAAGAACAATCAAGACCCAAGTAATCACAAAGTACATCTTCAGTTTGAACACATATCCATTCTTGTACCGAGCCAACTGTCCTTTGCACTTAGCCAACTCATCCTTATCTTTAATGCTTTGAATTAAACCAGGCATTACCTGTCGACAAACCGGACATCCCTGTTCTTCACCTTTGTCAGCCCATTTGAGGAATCCACATCCTCCAACCTATTATCGGACATCAAAAGCAAGAGTTTCAAACACAGTTGAGTTTCAAAAAGCATAAAACATAACAAACTTACACATCGAAGATACCATCGACCAGGATTAGCTGTCGATTCTGATTGTTTCACCACTGTTTTCGCACCACAAGGACATATGATGTCTGAATCTTGAGTTTTTCCCTTGAATTGAAGCACAGGGGACGAAGATGAAGACATGTTCAGGGCAGTGATTTGAGGGGCAGTGAATTGAGGGATGGAAGCTTGAATTTGGGGTCGATTGAAGATGAATTGCGTTTAGGGTAGGGTTCAAGCTTTTATTGGAGAAGATGAAGGGCACTTTCGACATTTCCATACAAACTAACGGTCACTCTAACGTTGAAATGGTCAAGGGGTAAACATGCGACATAACCCCAAACAGTGGGGGGTAAAAATGTAATTATTTCCTTAGGGGGGTAGACATGCCAATGACCCCTAACCCCAGGGGGTAAAATTGCAGTTTACTCTTTAAAAAATGAATGGTTAAGATTACTTCTCATCCTACTTAGGCAAAATAAACTTTTTATTTGATCTTACCCCATATGTTGTGTGTAGTGTGAAAATATGCACACTCGTATATCGAAAGCATCCCAAAACTCATTAGATATTGGATTTGGGGCAAAAACCTTTTGCAAGTTTACTAAGTACGTAAACAAAAAAATAGATAAATGTAATTAACGATTATTTTCGCGCATTCTGTTGATGAAATGCCGGATGCTATGATAGTATTTAGTTGTATACAATAATTGCGTAAATCGGCTGGCGAAAAAAATAATAAAACTTCCGTATGGTGCACATGAAACCAAACATGGAATTCCATGAATACTAGATAGGATTGATTGTACACATATGCTTGCGATGAACAACATGAAGAAGTCAATACCATGTAATCATATGTACCCGACAATTAAGCTCAAAGTAGTAGCCTCACAAGATTTAAGGTTTTGACATGCATTATTTGATGTCACTGATTCCAACAACGACATCAATGTCCTCAATCAATCATATCATTATTCAACAAGATTGTACATGGATCCTTACCCAAATGTCAATTAAGGTAAACTATATACAATACAAGCAAATGTGTTATATTACTGAGGAGTATACCCTAATTGGACAACTAATTTGAAAACATTTGCTTAACCACATGACGATATATCCCAATTAAGTAACTATTTTTATTTTTTCATGTTTTTTTTAATTAATAAACTATTCGATTATTTACAACTTTCACATTTTGGTTTAATTGTGTATTTTACATCAGCTTTTACTTATACAAATAAATTAATTCGTCTAAAAAAGGTTTAGGGATGGGAGAAATGAGAAAGATAGGGACACTTAGGAAAACGATGGAAACTATTGATGTTGCGTTGTTGATAATGAAAAAGCTCTTCGAGATAGGATGAATGGCAAAACAAATTTCATCCATCCTATGTCACTAGGTATTACTCATTTTAATGAACCTTAAACATCAACCCGAAATACGACACAAACACGAACACAATATGGTTTTAAGTGTGTCTGACATGACACGATACAAATAAATATACGGTTTGGGTATATGGTAACAAAAAACCTTTATCATGATAACTAGACATGATTTACGGGTAAATGATAACAACCGATAAAAAAGGAGAAAAAGATTACAAAAGAATGGTAAAAAAGTAATAGTAAAAAAATGAAAAATATAAAAACAAACAAACATTGCCATGTTTTGTTTTCTTAGAAACTCCCATACATGGGTGGGGTTGAGTCTAATTGACAAACTCATTTAATGTGTTGCTCCCCTTGAAGTGAAGAGTTCAAGTCTCGTCAAAGACGGATATATCTAATTTAACTTGTTAAGAAAATAAAAAAAAAACTCCCATACATGCATAGACATGTGTCACCATGCATTTCAAGGTAAGGGCCCAAATAAGTGTCAATCACATGTATGATTGCCGACGCAAATTAATCTACATAAAAATAGGATTCAAAATTTTATTTATTTTTTAACAGCCTACGGTAAGGATGTCAATAAACATGTTAATAGTTCGTATTAAAATCTTATATGGAATTAAACTTCAAATTTTTAAAAGAAACAAAGCTTATTGATAGGAGTAAAAAATTTCTGGTTAAACAAAGACTTGGTTCTTTTTGTGTCAAAGAGATAATTGGTAGGGGTCAAAATTTATTGGTGGAAGAAAAACTTGGTCCATTTTTTTTCAATATAATTGGTGAATTTTTTTATATTTTTTGTGCAAACCTTGTTATCTTTTCAATTTTCACCGCTAGTACACGTACACATGCCCATTCTGTACAATCTTGATATAATTGGTCCACCTATCCTTTCACCTAATTAATTCATGAACTTTCAAACGGGTTGGTGTTCCATTAGCAAAGGTAAAGCCTTTAAACACCTTGAGAGGGAGAGGTCTTGGGTTGAAATCCCACAGACGATAGAAATAAAATAAATTTGACGTTCAAAAAAAATTTCAAACAAAACTTATATAAAAGATTAATTTATAAGTTAAGTTGGTTATACAAAATTTAGAAAGGATTAGTTTATATCCTATGGTTATATTTGACTGACCCATTATCGAGAAAAATTTACATTAAAACGTCAACCAACTTGGATTTATACCAACACATACGTAAAATTAAGCACTTAACAAATATTGTTTTTTTTTAACTTAAAGAATGGTACCACGAGCTGAATCAGCGTCGAAAAATAAAGTAACTCGAATTTATATCTAGTGAAATCGTATTATAGTTGACCCGACTCATTTAGGAACACAATTTATAACAAAACGTAGATCAACTGAAAACGTACAAAAAATAAGCACGAACATGTAAATAAAAATAAGCATGCAAAACTCGAGGAGGTTAAAATGACATTTTACAAAATGTTTAGATAGTTGAGAGGGTGTAAGGGATAATGCTAAAAGTTGAGAGGTTGAGATAAAAAAATATACAAAAAAATACACAAAAACCCAAAATATGAGAGAGAGAGAGAAGTGTAGATGATTTCGCTACAGTGCTAAACCGAATGTTATATATGTAGTGGGGAAGGATCCACTAAAAAGTGGATTTTACTTAAGTAGCTTAAGAAGGATTGTGATGATGACATGTGGCACTCCTAATAAGTATGAATGAAGGGAATTTTGGTCCTTATAAATAGGAGTGAAAATGACATGTGGCACCCCTTTTGTTTTTCAAATATACAACAAAAAAATCTAGTATAAAAAAATCTAGCACAAAAAAATATAGCACAAAAAATGTAGTACAAAAAAATATAGCACAAAAAAATCTAGTACATAAAAATATAGCACGAAAAAATTCAGAAAAAAATGTAGTACAAAAAATCCATCACAAAAAATTGAGAAAAAAAAATTAAGACAAAAAATTCAGCATAAAAATTTAGCACAAAAATATAGTACAAAAATCCAACACAAAAAAAATGTTATACAATATAGAAATACAACACATTTTAGTGGGTTTTTAGTCTTCATATTTTATATAGCAATATGGTACTCAAATTAAAGATAAAAAGACGCTCGATTTTACGGTGAAATTTTTATGAAAAAAATATTGTCATATAAAAAAGTTATGAACGTTTAAAAAATGGGGGTGGAATATGCATATGCCTTGCATGTGGAGAGAGAAAGTCTATAAATAGGATTTTCCCAAGATACCCTTGCTCTCATCCTTTCGCCTACACTTTCATCTTAACCATTGATTTAAAAAATGAATGGTTAAGATTACTTCTCATCGTACTTAGGCAAAATAAACGTTTTATTTGATCTTACCCCATATGTTGTGTGTAGTGTGAAAATATGCACACTCGTATATCGAAAGCATCCCAAAACTCATTAGATATTAAATATGGGGCAAAACCTTTTGCAAGTTTACTAAGTACGTAAACAAAAAAATAGATCAATGTAATTAACGATTATTTTCACGCATTGTGTTGATGAAAAAGCCGGATGCTATGATAGTATTTAGTTGTATACAATAATTGCGTAAATCGGCTAGCAAAAACATAATAAAACTTCTGTATGGTGCACATGAAACCAAACATGGAATTCCATGAATACTAGATAGGATTGATTCCATGGAATTTCATGTTTTTTTTTAATTAATAAACTATTCGTTTATTTACAACTTTCACATTTTGGTTTAATTGTGTATTTTATATCAGCTTTTACTTATACAAATTAATTAATTCGTCTAAAAAAGGTTTAGGGATGGGAGAAATGAGAAAGATAGGGACACTTAGGAAAATGATGGAAACTATTGATGTTGCGTTGTTGATAATGAAAAAGCTTTTCGAGATGGGATGAATGGTAAAACAAATTTCATCCATCCTATGTCACTAGGTATTACTCATTTTAATAAACCTTAAACATCAACCTGAAATACGACACAAACACGAACACAATATGGTTTTAAGTGTGTCTGACATGACACGATACAAATAAATATACGGTTTGGGTATATGGTAACAAAAAACCTTTATCATGATAACTAGACATGATTTACGGGTAAATGATAACAACCGACAAAGAAGGAGAAAAAGATTACAAAAGAATGGTAAAAAAAGTAATAGTAAAAAAATGAAAAATATAAAAACAAACAAACATTGCCATGTTTTGTTCTCTTAGAAACTCCCATACATGGGTGGGGTTGAGTCTAATTGACAAACTCATTTAATGTGTTGCTCCCCTTGAAGTGAAGAGTTCAAGCTCGTCAAAGACGGATATATCTAATTTAACTTGTTAAGAAAATAATAAAAAAAAAAACTCCCATACATGCATAGACATGTGTCACCATGCATTTCAAGGTAAGGGCCCAAATAAGTGTCAATCACATGTATGATTGCCGACGCAAATTAATCTACATAAAAATAGGATTCAAAATTTTATTTATTTTTTAACAACCTACGGTAAGGATGTCAATAAACAGGTTAATAATTAGTATTAAAATCTTATCTAGATTTAAACTTCAAATTTTTAAAAGAAACAAAGCTTATTGATAGGAGTAAAAAATTTCTGGTTGAACAAAGACTTGGTTCTTTTTGTGTTAAAGAGATAATTGGTAGGAGTCAAAATTTATTGGTGGAAGAAAAACTTGGTCCATTTTTATCAATATAATTGGTGAATTTTTTGATATTTTTTGTGTAAACCTTGCTATCTTTTCAGTTTTCACCACTGGTACACGTACACATGCCCATTCTGTACAATCTTGATATAATTGGTCCACCTATCCTTTCACCTAATTAATTCATGAACTTTCAAACGGGTTGGTGTTCCATTAGCAAAGGTAAAGCCTTTAAACACCTTGAGAGGGAGAGGTCTTGGGTTGAAATCCCACAGACGATAGAAATAAAATAAATTTGATGTTCAAAAAAAATTTCAAACAAAACTTATATAAAAGATTAATTTATAAGTTAAGTTGGTTATACAAAATTTAGAAAGGATTAGTTTATATCCTATTGTTATATTTGACTGACCCATTATCGAGAAAAATTTACATTAAAACGTCAACCAACTTGGATTTATACCAACACATACGTAAAATTAAGCACTTAACAAATATTGTTTTTTTTAACTTAAAGAATGGTACCACGAGCTGAATCAGCGTCGAAAAATAAAGTAACTCGAATTTATATCTAGTGAAATTGTATTATAGTTGACCCGACTCATTTAGGAACAAAATTTATAACAAAACGTAGATCAACTGAAAACGTACAAAAAATAAGCACGAACATGTAAATAAAAATAAGCATGCTAAACTCTAGGAGGTTAAATGACATTTTACAAAATGTTTAGATAGTTGAGAGAGTGTAAGGGATAATGCTAAAAGTTGAGAGATTGAGATAAAAAAATACAATAAAATACACAAAAACCCAAAATATGAGAGAGAGAGAGAAGTGTAGATGATTTCGCTACAGTGCTAAACCGAATGTTATATATGTAGTGGGGAAGGATCCACTAAAAAGTTAATTTTGCTTAAGTAGCTTAAGAAGGATTGTGATGATGACATGTGCCACTCCTAATAAGTATGAATGAAGGGCATTTTGGTCCTTATAAATAGGAGTGAAAATGACATGTGGCACCCCTTTTGTTTTTCAAAAATACAACAAAAAAAATCTAGTATAAAAAAATCTAGCACAAAACATCTAGTACAAAAAAATATAGCACAAAAAATGTAGTACAAAAAAATATAGCACAAAAAAATCTAGTAAAAAAAATATAGCACGAAAAAATTCAGAAAAAAATGTAGTACAAAAAATCCATCACAAAAGATTGAGAAAAAAAAATTTAAGACAAAAAATTCAGCACAAAAAATATAGTACAAAAATCCAACACAAAAAAATGTTATACAATAAAGAAATACAACACATTTTAGTGGGTTTTTTTAGTCTTCATATTTTATATAGCAATATGGTACTTAAATTAAAAATAAAAAGACGCTCGGTTTTACGGTGAAATTTTTATGAAAAAAATAATGTTATATAAAAAAGTTATGAACGTTTAAAAAATGGGGGTGGAATATGCATGTGCCTTGCATGTGGAGAGAGAAAGTCTATAAATAGGATTTTCCCAAGATACCCTTGCACTCATCCTTTCTCCTACAATTTCATCTTAACCATTGATTTAAAAAATGAATGGTTAAGATTACTTCTCATCCTACTTAGGCA
The DNA here is from genome assembly GCA_030545235.1 of Helianthus tuberosus. NCBI lineage: Eukaryota > Viridiplantae > Streptophyta > Magnoliopsida > Asterales > Asteraceae > Helianthus > Helianthus tuberosus. Next base: position 18,260,806 of record CM060420.1, on the reverse strand, counting down.
AAATAAACTTTTTATTTGATCTTACCCCATATGTTGTGTGTAGTGTGAAAATATGCACACTCGTATATCGAAAGCATCCCAAAACTCATTAGATATTGGATTTGGGGCAAAAACCTTTTGCAAGTTTACTAAGTACGTAAACAAAAAAAATAGATAAATGTAATTAACGATTATTTTCGCGCATTGTGTTGATGAAATGCCGGATGCTATGATAGTATTTAGTTGTATACAATAATTGCGTAAATCGGCTGGCGAAAAACATAATAAAACTTCCGTATGGTGCACATGAAACCAAACATGGAATTCCATGAATACTAGATAGGATTGATTGTACACATATGCTTGCGATGAACAACATGAAGAAGTCAATACCATGTAATCATATGTACCCGACAAATAAGCTCAAAGTAGTAGCCTCATAAGATTTAAGGTTTTGACATGCATTCTTTGATGTCACCGATTCCAACAACGACATCAATGTCCTCAATCAATCATATCATTATTCAACAAGGTTGTACATGGATCCATACCCAAATGTCAATTAAGGTAAACTATATACAATACAAGCAAATGTGTTATATTACTGAGGAATATACCCTAATTGGACAACTAATTTGAAAACATTTGCTTAACCACATGACGATATATCCCAATTCAGTAACTATTTTTATTTTTTCATGTTTTTTTGTAACACCTCGTAAATTCATGTCCAATATTATATTGACACGTGTCATGGTCTTTGAACGTGTAAAGGATTAAGTTAAAGGGACTAAAGTTGACAAACAAGGAATCTATGTGTGTAAAAGGATTCAAAGTGTCAACAATGGATAAATGTACCTTTCAATAACCCTACAAGATGTTTATAACCTTAAACGAATGAATTATGGATCATACGAAGCCAATTATGGAAGAAAGTGAGAGATTTCAAACTACAAGGGTTAAATGTGTCAACATGTTTAATTTATACCTCTGAGTGACCTTTTAGCGAACCCGAAGCTTTGTAACGATTAATTATGCTCACTAAAATAAGTATTAAAAATTTCACAAGGTTTCGATAAAGTATGAGAAAGTTAGGCTAACATTCGTTTGTAAGGGGTTAAAAGCGTCAACGTTGAAATTTATGACTTTTCGGGTGATCATAAAGTTAACCGAGGACTTAACGATGTTTGGTTATGTCTTGGAGCCCTTAAAAGTCAATTTAGAGTGCAAGAAATAAGGTTTAAACCACGTTTACAAGGACCAGGGACCTAAAGTGCAAACCTTGAAACTTGTTTAACTTGTTCTTGGGAGCCATACCAGCCGCGTAAGCCCCCTAGGGAGTCTTACGCGGGCCACCTAAGCATGTCAGCGACAGAAAATACATGGCAGCTGCCAGTTCAGTCTGTTAACCAACTTTGGAGCCTTGTTTTGTATACCAGGGACTCCTCCACTGGTATTTCATGCAATAGGGACACATGGGACCATCTCATAACATTTGTAGACTTCCTTGGCATGATCCTAGGTGATCAAAATCACTATATAAGGAGCTCTATTGTTGCAACATTGGACACTTTCATTTCAAAACTTTCACAACTTCAATTCTGAAGATTCCTGGAGCTCAAGACCTGTTCCTAGAAGTCATCAGTCGTGCATAGGACTCTTGTAAGCTTTCTTAACTTTCCTTAATTCAGTTTTGCTTAGTTAATTTGCTTAAAGTCAAACCGTCGTAATTAGAGTTTGACTTCGTGATTAATTAAATTTTGTCCAGTCAAATCTCGAATTGAAAGTACCTTTGAGTTGGTATTTATGTGGGTAATAAACCCTTAAAAGGGCACCCTCTGATTCCCACTCTAACTAGGTCAATTGTCGGGTCCAAGTTAATCTTAAAAAGTCAACAGAAAGCTTATTTTCAAATAAACGCATAATTAACAATGTAGAACCCATGCAACCTGTTTTATCACTAATATAACTTGGTAATTAATGTAAGAACATGTCTAAACATGTTCAACCCGACAATTTTCAGTTTAGGCTCGGTTCGGAACCGAAAGTCGCATAATTTGACTTTTGCTTTGACTTTCAATTCTGACCCAATGTAGCATGTTTTAGAAATGCCTTAGAGTTTTTTTTTTTTTGGACCAGGTTACATGTTAGTATAACCCTCTGTGATTATACAACTTGGTTCATTAGTTATCCGATTCATATGCATGTTTCCGTTATATGCCTAAATGTTGACTAGTATGCCCTCTTGACCTTAAAACAAGAATTTTGAAAATATGAGAGGACAATAATCTTTATTACTGATTTATAAACTTGTCCCTAAATTTTCACATCAGTTAGAGGTCTAGATTAAGAGTTATGCTCAATAGCGTATTTAGAACGTTTTTTATTAATTAAACGGAATAATTAGCATATAGCCTATCTAAACCCAATTTTTAATACCAAACTTTTTACCTAATGATGTAAAATAATATTTTGGGATTTTTGAAGATTTTTATTTATTTTTAGGCTGAGCATAACATAGGGTTATAGCTTTGATTCGGTAATTGTCAGTTTTGCCCTTTTGGCCTATAAAATGAGTTTTACAAATCATTTTGATACCAAACCTTTTTCTACTGATTTTATATGATAAATAAAATATTTTTAGTCTTCTGGAATAATAAAAATATCATCTTTTCTTATAAAACCCGGAAATCGCTTAAAACCGCCTTTTTACGCGTTTTAAACGCATAGTAAGTATTAAAACTATTTTAAATATATAAGACTTGATACCTACTGATATTTTTAGTAAATTTATATAGTTTAACAGTAAGCAAAAGTTTTAAACTCGGATTTCCAGATTTGACCTTTTAAGCTTATGTGAAATTACCAAAATGCCCCTACGGTGCATAGTTTAGTTATAAAAGCTAAATTTCACCTATATATCATTCCCTACTGTTATGACTTATAAAAATAAGTATTTTCACTGAATATATCAGACCTGAAACTCAGATTTGTATTTAAACTCTTTTATAAACTTTAAAATGACCAAAATGCCCCTACGGGGCATAGTTTGAATTTAAAACCATTTTGGGCATAATGGAAGGTATCCTACTGATATCACAACATATTTAAGGCATATTAACTTAGGAAACCTGTATTTGACTCTTTTGGTTACCCGTAACGCATTATTCGCGTTCGGTGCGGTTTATGTAACTAGTTTGCATAAATTAGCCGAAACGGGTCAAACCTTATCGTTGTTATCTCAAAATCCAGAATGTGGTTAGTTTACCCATATTATACAAGTATACAAACTTGTTGGGTCTAAACCACACTCTAATCCGGTCATCGCTTAATCATGCGTTTTGAACCGTGTATCTTCCTTTAAAAACTAACCGGTCTAAGTTTAGACTTATTTAAGACCCGTTAGGAATCTAATAGGTTATTAAAACCTTCGTTCCAGATTAGGAGCCCGGTAAAAGCTACGTGCACTTGCTTTTTGTGAATTATACTTGCTCAGGTAAATACTTTTAACTTATTTTCCCTATACGGGCTTGGGATACGGTATTATAATAATACCGCTTGGTCGGATATGTAGTCATTTAAATTGGATTGTGATTAATGTATTTACATAACTCGTTTTAATCTGTATTATTTGGTGTATGGCCTTTGGGGGTTAAATGACCATGTCCCGGATATCCTTGGCATCATTCAAAGAAATGGCCACGACCTAAGCACGGGGTGTAGGCATACACCTGACAGTTGCATATGTAAAAACTGGTAATCCACTTAAAGGAATCAACCTTGTGGGCATTATACATGTGGCGTGTCAATTAATCTTGACCGGCTCTTCTAACCGGCACTAACGGACGACAAATAAGTAAAACTGTATACAGGATTATTTTTAAATAATTGTCCCAAGTTATAAAAGATTTTGTGCCATGTGCATTTAAACTAATTTTCTTAAACTCTTTTCAAAATGAGTCTGTTAATTGTATTTACCAGTGTAAACTGGCGTATTTTCCAAAAAGGTTAAGTGCAGGTACTAGACGAAATAGGCTGGCTACTCCTGGCATCATTAATCAAGTTTTGCAAGCTCTAGATGTTAAAGTCTATTGAACAATAATCTTTTTACCTTTCGATCCGCCTGTGGATCCATTACAGTCCGTTGTGATACTTTGATATTACTATTTATTCGGTTTGTAATGTGATTCATCTTTTACTTCCGCTGTGCATTTAAAATTGTGTTGTTTGACTATGATGATATCAACTACGTCACGATACTCCCCACCAGTAATACGTGGAAATATCGGGGTGTGACATTTTTTTAATTAATAAACTATTCGTTTATTTACAACTTTCACATTTTGGTTTAATTGTGTATTTTATATCAGCTTTTACTTATACAAATTAATTAATTCATCTAAAAAAGGCTTAGGATTAATCCAAATTTGTTTTATTTCTAACTTTGTCTTTTATATTTTCTTGTTGTATCCTTTGTTTGTTTTGACAGGTTCAAAAAGATGCCACCAAGAATGAGAGGGAGAGGAAGAGGCAAGGGGCCACTCGTTGCCCCGAATGATCATGAGGCCGGGCCTTCGCACCGGCGAACACCATCTGATTCTCTAAGCCGGAGTCCTCAAGAAAACTGGAGGACCTATATTGAACCCGCAAGGCGCTCAGTTTCGCTGAGCTCCTCCCCTTCTTTCCAAAACTCCTTTGGGCCTCAGTCTGAAAATGAGCCCCATAATTCCCACCATTCTTATATACCTCTCCAGGGCCACAACTCACCCTTCGATGACCCAACGCCCTATTTCCAGAGTCGGTTCAACCCGGCAAACTACATCGAAGAACCAGTGGGTTTTAACCCATTAGGACCTGAAGACCACTTCTCGGGCGACCATGCGATGGACATGGACATGGACGAGGACACCGATCCCGCAGAGCCACCGTCCGGAACCCCTACGCACCCCATTGAAATTTCGGATGGGTCACCCTTTCTAGGATCACCATATAATGGTCCCGATAGCTACGAGGCTAGGTTCAACCAGATCGACTGGGTGTTTACTCCCAGTTACCACAACTCACCGCAGCAGCATCAGCCATAGCAGGATCCCTCCGAGGATTCCCGTTTTGTAGCGGTCACTCCACCGCCACCACCAGTGCAGCAACAGCCTCCGGAGCCACCGAGGCGTAGGAGAACAACCGCACAGATGTCCATGCGAGGGGGAGTCCGTATCATCACTCCTCAACCATCTAGTGGCAGTTATTATCCGCCACTATACGAAGACCCACAGATGGGTGGGCCTTCGAACCCTGTTTCTGAGGTGCAGTCTACGCCGGTCGCACTGCCACCAGTGGGTTTTAACAACCCAATTCCTACATACGCCGGTTCAGCGGCGTACAACCCATTTAAGCAGCCGGCCCACACCAACTATAACTACGCTGAGGCTGACTCATATCTGGTAGCGGCAAACTACAATGCCCTTTATCCGGAAGGACCCTTTGGAGTCCCATATCAAGCTGGATATCCACACTATGGGTACCCACCTTATGGGTATCAACAGCCGCCACCTCCTCAACCTCCGCTGTTTCAGCAGCCCCCGCAGCCGTCAGTGATATCACCACCGCAGCATCAGGAGATTCTTCAAAGGTTGAGTCAGGTGCAACAGGAGGTTCGGGAAGGGCGTAGGCAAAACCGAGGAATTTTAAAGGGTCTGGCGAGCTTAATCAAGGGGAAGAGCAAAAGGGATCATTAAATCCTTTATTTGTTTGTTTGTTTTTAGTGTTTAATCAGTCCCTGCGTGGACATCTACTTCTCTAACCAGTCCCTGCGAGGACTTGTAATTTCTGTTTAGCCCCTGCGTGGGCATGTCTTCCTGTTTAACCCCTGCGTGGGTATGTTATGTTTGTTTAGCCCATGCGCGGGCAAGTTAGTTCTCTTTAAGTCCCGTTTAGGGCAAACCTGTAATTTTTAATTTATGTAGTGGAATGGTTTAATTTAAAATTTTCGTTTTGTTAATTATATGCATAAACATAAAATATAAATAAATATAAATAAATTTAAAAAATAACATTTCTTTTATAAGATCTACCATTATAATAAAATGGCAAAATCTAAAAAGGACAAGACCTAGCCCATGTGTCATCTTAAGACTATGCCAAGATGGTAGTTCCTAAATTAGATTCAGATCCTTATTAACATCTCAATTTAAGATTGTTCTGCATTGAATATTAAAAAGAATCCTAAAGGTCAAACCTAGCCACATGTCATTCTAGATATGGCCAAGATGGTAAAACCTGTTTAAAATATTCAAATCTTTGTTAACATCTGTAAACATGTTAACATTCTTGACAAAATGTGATTTGATAAAATCGCATAAGTCATTCTTAAATTGGATTATTCCAATTCCCTCCTTATTTATATAATCACCCATTAGGGATGAAGTGCCTACGGGCCATAATTACCGTCCTTTGTGACTAAAGACAGTGGTGGTCCACGACTCCCTGTCAAGAAAAGGTAATGAACTTTGATTCAAGCCTTAATGCCTCGATTTTATAAAACCCTGGCTTATAAATTAAATATGTCCCTGTGACTTGGCCTTTTGTGCTATTATTAAGTTATAATTAAAGGATTATTATGATAAAGATCCTAAATAAATACAGTTAACAAATTAACCTAAATGGTTATTAATACCGTGGTTAATAAATCATCAAGAATGATATTACTGTATTAGACTTCTGAATAAATGATTATCATCAATTTATGTAGCCAGCAAGCTACATGGCAGAGTCTAAAGAAATAAACAGACACCCTCAGGAAAATCATGACCCTACCAGGATCAACATGACCGGTGCGGAACTTCAAGCACTAATTGATAATGTTGTTACCAAGGCCATAGATAGGCGATTAAATGAGTCAAGTGGTACTCAAAGCAAGGCCTCATCTGTACCCCACTCTAAACCTAAGACTCACTCTGAGGCTCATGATAAGCCGCCATCAAAGAAGGATGATGACCGACACTCATCAAATCAGCATAGTATTCCGTCAAATAAGATTGAGCTCAAACAAGAACCACGTGGTAAGTCCTGTACCTACAAATATTTCGTCTCTTGCAAGCCCCGGGATTTCACTGGGGAGAAAGGGGCTGTGGATTGCATGACATGGTTGGACGAAATGGATACCGTGGTTGACATCAGTGGTTGCGCTGATAGAGATGTTGTGAAGTATGTATCTCAGTCGTTTAAAGGAGAAGCACTAGCCTGGTGGAGGTCTCTAATCCAGGCTACTGGGAAGATTCCATTATACAATCTGTCTTGGGATCAATTTGTTGCGCTCATCAAAGAGAAATATTGCCCTCAGCATGAGGTTGAAAAGATTGAGTCAGACTTCTTATCTCTGGTGATGAAAAACCTAGACTGTCAGACTTACCTTACTAGCTTTAATACCATGTCTCGACTGGTTCCATATCTGGTAACACCGGAACCCAAGCGAATTGCTCGTTTCATTGGGGGTTTGGCCCCAGAGATCAAGGCCAGTGTCAAGGCATCATGGCCTGCTACTTTTAGGTCAGCAGCTGACCTATCTTTATACCTTACCTTGGATGCGGTCAGGCTAAGATCGCATAAGAACTCGGAGGAAAGCAAGAGAAAATGTGAGGATGATAACTCACGGCGGTCTGAGAAGAAGCATAAGGGAAACACAGACCACAAGAAGAGGTTTGGATCTGGCAAGGGTAGTCAGCAAACAGATGAGAAGCCAAAGTGCAAAACCTGCCAGAAACGTCATTTTGGAAAATGCAGGTTCGAATCCAAGTCTCAGTCAAAACCATTTGCGTGTGGGTTATGCAAATCCAAAGAGCACAAGACGATAGAGTGCAAGAAGATAAAGGATGCAACATGCTATAACTGTAACGAGAAGGGGCACATTAAGTCTAACTGCCCTAAGTATGCCAAAAAGCCTGAAGAAGCTAAAAAGACCAATGCTAGGGTCTTTCGAATGGATGCACGAGAAGCCGTTCAGGATGATAATGTGATCACAGGTACCTTCCTTATAAATGATGTTTATGCAAGGGTGTTATTTGATTCGGGTGCGGATAAGTCATTTGTAGATGATAAGTTTTGTAAGTTGTTGAATTTACCTGTTAAAACCCTAAGCGTAAAATATGAAGTAGAGTTGGCCGATGGTACCTTAGAAACTGCCTCAACCGTGTTAGATGGATGTTTCATATCCATTAGGAACCACTCTTTTGCCTTATCCTTACTTCCTTTGAAATTAGCTGGTTTCGACATAGTAATAGGCATGGATTGGTTATCACATAACCAAGCCCAGATCTTGTGTAACAAGAAACAAGTGGTGATCAAGACTCCATATGGTGAACCACTTACCATACAGGGAGATACTCAGTATGGGTTGCCTAAGCAAGTGTCTATGCTTAAGGCGTCAAGGTGTATGAAGAAAGGTTGTGTCATTTATATGGCGCAAGTAACCATTGATGAGCCAAAACCCAGGGTTGAAGACATCCCTGTCATCTCTGAATATCCAGAAGTATTCCCTGAAGAACTACCTGGTTTACCCCCAGATAGGCAAGTGGAGTTCAGAATCGACATAATACCTGGAGCAGCACCTGTTGCAAGAGCACCTTACCGGTTAGCCCCAACTGAGATGAAAGAGTTGAAGACTCAGTTGGATGATTTGTTGGCAAAAGGATTTATTAGGCCTAGCTCATCTCCTTGGGGAGCACCAATCCTGTTTGTAAAGAAGAAGGATGGATCGATGCGTCTATGCATCGATTATCGCGAGCTTAATAAAGTCACTATCAAGAATAGATATCCATTGCCCAGGATCGATGATCTATTCGATCAATTACAAGGGGCAAGTTACTTCTCCAAGATCGACCCGCGGTCAGGCTACCACCAACTAAAGGTTAAAGATGAAGATGTACACAAGACTGCATTTAGGACTCGTTATGGTCATTACGAGTTCCTTGTGATGCCATTTGGACTCACTAATGCACCAGCAGCATTCATGGATCTCATGAATCGCGTATGCAAGCCTTACTTAGATAAATTCGTTATCGTCTCCATCGATGATATTCTTATTTACTCGAAGAATCAAGCTGACCATGAGAAGCACCTTCGTTGTATTCTTTCACTGCTTCAACAAGAGAAACTCTATGCCAAGTTTTCAAAGTGTGAATTTTGGCTTCGTGAAGTCCAATTTCTTGGACACGTGGTTAGTGAGCGTGGTATCCAGGTGGATCCCGCTAAGGTTGAAGCTGTCATGAATTGGCAAGAGCCGAAGACGCCCACAGAAATTCATAGCTTTTTGGGACTGGCAGGATATTACAGATGTTTTATTGAGAATTTCTCAATGATTGCAGCACCCCTAACTTCGTTAACTAGAAAGAATATTAAGTTTGATTGGGGTCCTAAGCAACAAGAATCGTTTGATATACTTAAGCAGAAACTGAGCAATGCTCCCGTGTTGACATTGCCTGATGGAATAGAAGAATTTGTAGTATACTGCGACGCATCACACACTGGTATGGGATGTGTGCTCATGCAGAAAGGCAGGGTTATTGCCTACGCTTCTCGACAGTTGAAGGTGCACGAGAAGAATTACACCACCCATGATTTGGAGTTGGGTGCCGTTGTATTTGAACTAAAACTATGGAGGCATTATTTGTATGGTACCAAGTGTGTGATCTATTCTGATCACAAGAGCCTTCAACATCTACTTAATCAGAAGGATCTGAACATGAGGCAGCGACGATGGTTGGAGACACTGAATGATTATGATTGTAAAATCAGATACCATCCAGGCAAGGCAAATGTGGTTGCCGATGCCTTAAGTAGGAAGGAAAGGGTTAAGCCCATAAGAATCAATGCCAAGAGCATTGAATTAAAGAACAGTTTAAATGAAAGATTGTTAGCCGCGCAAAAGGAAGTTGTGTTAGAAGCTAACTATCCTGACGAGAAGTTGGGAGTAACTGCTGAGCAGTTATCTTATGGCAAGGATGGAATCCTAAGATTAAATTGACGAATATGGGTTCCAATTTATGGAGGACTACGGGATGTTATCCTCCAAGAAGCCCACAATTCTAAGTATTCCGTTCATCCTGGAAGTGACAAGATGTACCAGGATTTGAAAGCAAATTATTGGTGGATAGGCTTGAAGAAGTCTATAGCTACTTATGTAGCCAAATGTTTGACGTGCGCGTAAGTTAAAGCTGAACACCAAAAGCCGTCAGGTCTGCTACAACAGCCTGAACTTCCCACTTGGAAGTGAGAAATGGTGACTATGGATTTTATCACCAAGTTTCCAAAGACGAAGAGAGGAAATGATACTATTTGGGTTATAGTGGATAGACTGACTAAGTCAGCCCACTTCTTACCGATTAAGGAAACACACAGCTTAGATAAGTTAGCTCAGCTATACGTGGATGAGATTGTATCTCTCCAAGGAGTACCAGTGTCTATCATCTCTGATAGGGATACAAGGTATACATCGCATTTCTGGAAAAGTTTTCAACAATCCCTAGGTACTCGATTAAATTTCAGCACAGCATATCATCCTCAAACGGATGGTCAAAGTGAACGTACTATACAGACACTGGATATGCTACGAGCTTGTGTTATTGATTTGGGTGGAAGTTGAGATGATCATCTTCCATTGATCGAATTTTCATACAATAATAGTTATCATTCCAGTATTCAAGCTGCACCTTTTGAAGCTTTGTATGGAAGAAAGTGCAGAACGCCAGTTTGTTGGGCAGAAGTTGGAGATGTCCAACTAACAGGACCCGATATAGTCTTGGAGACGACCGATAAGATTGTACAGATACGAGATCGTCTCAAAGCTGCCAGGGATAGGCAGAAAAGCTACGCAGATTTAAGACGTAAACCTCAAAAGTTCGAGGTAGGTGACAAGGTTCTACTTAAAGTGTCACCCTGGAAGGGAGTGATGCGATTTGGTAAGAAAGGTAAGTTAAGCCCAAGATATATAGGACCATTCGAAATCATCGAATGTGTCAGAACAGTGGCTTATAAGCTAAATTTTCCTGAAGAGCTCAGTGGTATTCATAATGTATTCCACATCTGCAATCTAAAGAAATGTCTAGCTGATGAATCATTAGTCATACCGCATACAGATGTGCACATAGATGAGAGTCTGAAGTTTGTTGAGAAACCTTTGTCAATTGAGGATCGACAGGTCAAGAAGCTTCGAAGGAAGCATGTACCGATTGTAAAGGTTAAATGGGATGCCCGTAGAGGTCCCCGAGTACACGTGGGAGGTAGAATCCACAATGAAAGAAAAGTACCCTCATTTATTTCAGTAAATCTTGAGGTCGAGATTTCTTTTAAGGGGGTGAGGATGTAACACCTCATAAATTCATGTCCAATATTATATTGACACGTGTCATGGACTTTGAACGTGTAAAGGTTTAAGTTAAAGGGACTAAAGTTGACAAACAAGGAATCTATGTGTGTAAAAGGATTCAAAGTGTCAACAATGGATAAATGTACCTTTCAATAACCCTACAAGATGTTTATAACCTTAAACGAATGAATTATGGATCATACGAAGCCAATTGTGGAAGAAAGTGAGAGATTTCAAACTACAAGGGTTAAATGTGTCAACATGTTTAATTTATATCTCTGAGTGACCTTTTAGCGAACCCGAAGCTTTGTAACGATTAATTATGCAACCTGTTTTATCACTAATATAACTTGGTAATTAATGTAAGAACATGTCTAAACATGTTCAACCCGACAATTTTCAGTTTAGGCTCGGTTCGGAACCGAAAGTCGCATACTTTGACTTTTGCTTTGACTTTCAGTTCTGACCCAATGTAGCATGTTTTAGAAATGCCTTAGAGTTTTTTTTTTTTTTTTTTGGGACCAGGTTACATGTTAGTATAACGCTCTGTGATTATACAACTTGGTTCATTAGTTATCCGATTCATATGCATGTTTCCGTTATATGCTTAAATGTTAACTATTATGCCCTCTTGACCTTAAAAAAAGAATTTTGAAAATATGAGAGGACAATAATCTTTATTACTGATTTATAAACTTGTCCCTAAATTTTCACATCAGTTAGAGGTCTAGATTAAGAGTTACGCTCAATAGCGTAATTAGAAAGCTTTTTATTAATTAAACGACATAATTAGCATATAGCCTATCTAAACCCAATTTTTAATACCAAAATTTGTACCTACTGATGTAAAATAATATTTTGGGATTTTTGAAGATTTTTATTTATTTTTAGGCTGAGCATAACATAGGGTTATAGCTTTGATTCGGTAATTGTCGGTTTTGCCATTTTGGCCTATAAAATGAGTTTTACAAATCATTTTGATACCAAACCTTTTTCTACTGATTTTATATGATAAATAAACTATTTTGAGTCTTCTAGAATAATAAAAATATCAGCTTTTCTTATAAAACCCGGAAATCGCTTAAAACCGCCTTTTTACGCGTTTTAAACGCATAGTAAGTATTAAAACTATTTTAAATATATAAAACTTGATACCTACTGATATTTTTAGTAAATTTGTATAGTTTAACAGTAAGAAAAAGTTTTAAACTCAGATTTCCAGATTTGACCTTTTAAGCTTATGTGAAATTACCAAAATACCCATACGGTGCATAGTTAAGTTATAAAAGGTAAATTTCACCTATATACCATACCCTACTGTTATGACTTATAAAAATAAGTATTTTCACTGAATATATCAGACCTGAAACTCATATTTGTATTTAAACTCTTTATAAACTTTAAAATGACCAAAATGCCCCTACGGGGCATAGTTTGAATTTAAAACCATTTTGGGCATAATGGAAGGTATCCTACTGATATCACAACATATTTAAGGCATATTAACTTAGGAAACTTGTATATGACTCTTTTGGTTACCCGTAACGCATTATTCGTGTTCGGTGCGGTTTATGTAACTAGTTTGCATAAATTAGCCGAAACGGGTCAAACCTTATCGTTGTTATCTCAAAATCCAGAATGTGGTTAGTTTATCCATATTATACAAGTATACAAACTTGTCGGGTCTAAACCATACTCTAATCCGGTCATCGCTTAATCGTGCATTTTGAACCGTGTATCTTCCTTTAAAAACTAACTGGTCTAAGTTTAGGCTTATTTAAGACCCGTTAGGAATCTAATAGGTTATTAAAACCTTCGTTCCAGATTAGGAGCCTGGTAAAAGCTACGTGCACTTGCTGTTTGTGAATTATACTTGCTCAGGTAAATACTTTTAACTTATTTTCCCTATACGGGCTTGGGATATGGTATTATAATAATACCGCTTGGTCGGGTATGTAGTCATTTGAATCGGATTGTGATTAATGTATTTACATAACTCGTTTTAATTTGTATTATTTGGTGTATGGCCTTTGGGGGTTAAATGACCATGTCCCGGATTTCCTTGGCATCATTCAAAGAAATGGCCACGACCGAAGCACGGGGTGTAGGCATACACCTGACAGTTGCATATGTAAAAACTGGTAATCCACTTAAAGGAATCAACCTTGTGGGCATTATACCTATGGCGTGTCAATTAATCTTGACCGGCTCTTCTAACCGGCACTGACGGACGACAAATAAGTAAAACTGTATACAAGATTATTTTTAAATAATTGTCCCAAGTTATAAAAGATTTTGTGCCATGTGCATTTAAACTATTTTTAAATAATTGTCATGTTTTGTTCTCTTAGAAACTCCCATACATGGGTGGGGTTGAGTCTAATTGACAAACTCATTTAATGTGTTGCTCCCCTTGAAGTGAAGAGTGCAAGTCTCGTCAAAGACGGATATATCTAATTTAACTTGTTAAGAAAATAATAAAAAAAACTCCCATACATGCATAGACATGTGTCACCATGCATTTCAAGGTAAGGGCCCAAATAAGTGTCAATCACATGTATGATTGCCGACGCAAATTAATCTACATAAAAATAGGATTCAAAATTTTATTTATTTTTTAACATCCTACGGTAAGGATGTCAATAAACAGGTTAATAGTTAGTATTAAAATCTTATCTGGATTTAAACTTCAAATTTTAAAAAGAAACAAAGCTTATTGATAGGAGTAAAAAAATTTTGGTTGAACAAAGACTTGCTTCTTTTTGTGTCAAAGAGATAATTGGTAGGAGTCAAAATTTATTGGTGAAAGAAAAACTTGGTCCATTTTTATCAATATAAATGGTGAATTTTTTGATATTTTTTTTGCAAACCTTTCTATCTTTTCAGTTTTCACCACTGGTACATGTACACATGCCCATTCTGTACAATCTTGATATAATTGGTCCACCTATCCTTTCACCTAATTAATTCATGAACTTTCAAACGGGTTGGTGTTCCATTAACAAAGGTAAAGCCTTTAAACACCTTGAGAGGAAGATGTCTTGGGTTGAAGTCCCACAGACGATAGAAATAAAATAAATTGGACGTTCAAAGAAAATTTCAAACAAAACTTATATAAAAGATTAATTTATAAGTTAAGTTGGTTATACAAAATTTAGAAAGGATTAGTTTATATCCTATGGTTATATTTGACTGACTCATTATCGAGAAAAATTTACATTAAAACGTCAACCAACTTGGATTTATACCAACACATACGTAAAATTAAGCACTTAACAAATATTGTTTTTTTTAACTTAAAGAATGGTACCACGAGCTGAATCAGCGTCGAAAAATAAAGTAACTCGAATTTATTCCTAGTGAAATCGTATTATAGTTGACCCGACTCATTTAGGAACAAAATTTATAACAAAACGTAGATAAACTGAAAACGTACAAAAAATAAGCACGAACATGTAAATAAAAATAAGCATGTAAAACTCGTGGAGGTTAAAATGACATTTTACAAAATGTTTAGATAGTTGAGAGGGTGTAAGGGATAATGCTAAAAGTTGAGAGGTTGATATAAAAAAAATGCACAAAAAGCCAAAATATGAGAGAGAGAGAGAGAGAGAGAGAGAGAGAGAAGTGTAGATGATTTCGCTACAGTGCTAAACCGAATGTTATATATATGTAGTGGGGAAGGATCCACTAAAAAGTGGATTTTGCTTAAGTAGGTTAAGAAGGATTGGGATGATGACATGTGGCACTCCTAATAAGTAGGAATGAAGGGTATTTTGGTCCATATAAATAGGAGTGAAAATGACATGTGACGCCCCTTTTGTTTTTAAAAATACAACAAAAAAAAATCTAGTATAAAAAATCTAGCACAAAAAATCTAGTACAAAAAAATATAGCACAAAAAATGTAGTACAAAAAAATATAGCACAAAAAAATCTAGTACAAAAAAATATAGCACAAAAAATTCAGAAAAAAAATGTAGTACAAAAAATCCATTACAAAAAATTGAGAAAAAAAAATTTTAAGACAAAAAATTTAGCACAAAAATATAGTACAAAAATCCAACAAAAAAAATTTTATACAATATAGAAATACAACACATTTTAGTGGGTTTTTTTAGTCTTCATATTTTATATAGCAATATGGTACTCAAATTAAAGATAAAAAGACGCTCAATTTTACGGTGAAATTTTTATGAAAAAAAATAATGTCATATAAAAAAGTTATGAACGTTTAAAAAATAGAGGTGGAATATGCATGTGCCTTGCATGTGGAGATAGAAAGTCTATAAATATGATTTTTCCCAAGATACCCTTGCACTCATCCTTTCTCCTACACTTTCATCTTAACCATTGATTTAAAAAATGAATTGTTATGATTACTTCTCATCTTATTTAGGCAAAATAAATTTTTTATTTGATCTTACCCCATATGTTGTGTGTAGTGTGAAAATATGCGCACTCATATATCGAAAGCATCCCAAAACTCATTAGATATTGGATTTGGGGCAAAACCTTTTGCAAGTTTACCAAGTACGTAAACAAAAAAAATAGATAAATGTAATTAACGATTATTTTCGCGCATTGTGTTAATGAAATGCCGGATGCTATGATAGTATTTAGTTGTATACAATAATTGCGTAAATCGGCTAACAAAAACATAATAAAACTTCCGTATGGTGCACATGAAACCAAACATGGAATTCCATGAATACTAGATAGAATTGATTGTACACATATGCTTGCGATGAACAACATGAAGAAGTCAATACCATGTAATCATATGTACCCGACAATTAAGCTCAAAGTAGTAGCCTCACAAGATTTAAGGTTTTGACATGCATTCTTTGATGTCACCGATTGCAACAACGACATCAATGTCCTCAATCAATCATATCATTATTCAACAAGGTTGTACATGGATCCTTACCCAAATGTCAATTAAGGTAAACTATATACAATACAAGCAAATGTGTTATATTACTGAGGAATATACCCTAATTGGACAACTAATTTGAAAACATTTGCTTAACCACATGACGATATATCCCAATTCGGTAACTATTTTTATTTTTTTCATGTTTTTTTTAATTAATAAACTATTCGTTTATTTACAACTTTCACATTTTGGTTTAATTGTGTATTTTATATAAGCTTTTACTTATACAAATTAATTAATTCGTCTAAAAAAGGTTTAGGGATTCGAGAAATGAGAAAGATAGGGACACTTAGGAAAACGATGGAAACTATTGATGTTGCGTTGTTGATAATGAAAAAGCTCTTCGAGATGGGATGAATGGCAAAACAAATTTCATCCATCCTATGTCACTAGGTATTACTCATTTTAATGAATCTTAAACATCAACCCGAAATACGACACAAACACGAACACAATATGGTTTTAAGTGTGTCTGACATGACACGATACAAATAAATATACGGTTTGGGTATATGGTAACAAAAAACTTTTATCATGATAGCTAGACATGATTTACGGGTTAATGATAAGAACCGATAAAGAAGGAGAAAAAAATTACAAAAGAATGGTAAAAAAGTAATAGTAAAAAAATGAAAAATATAAAAACAAACAGACATTGTCATGTTTTGTTCTCTTAGAAACTCCCATACATGGGTGGGGTTGAGTCTAATTGACAAACTCATTTAATGTGTTGCTCCCCTTGAAGTGAAGAGTTCAAGTCTCGTCAAAGACGGATATATCTAATTTAACTTGTTAAGAAAATAATAAAAAAAAACTCCCATACATGCATAGACATGTGTCACCATGCATTTCAAGGTAAGGGCCCAAATAAGTGTCAATCACATGTATGATTGCCGACGCAAATTAATCTACATAAAAATAGGATTTAAAATTTTATTTATTTTTTAACAGCCTACGGTAAGGATGTCAATAAACAGGTTAATAGTTAGTATTAAAATCTTATCTGGGTTTAAACTTCAAATTTTTAAAAGAAACAAAGCTTATTGATAGGTGTAAAAAATTTCTGGTTGAACAAAGACTTGGTTCTTTTTGTGTCAAAGAGATAATTGGTAGGAGTCAAAATTTATTGGTGGAAGAAAAACTTGGTCCATTTTTATCAATATAATTGGTGAATTTTTTGATATTTTTTGTGCAAACCTTGCTATCTTTTCAGTTTTCACCACTGGTCCACGTACACATGACCATTCTGTACAATCTTGATATAATTGGTCCACCTATCCTTTCACCTAATTAATTCATGAACTTTCAAACGGGTTGGTGTTCCATTAGCAAAGGTAAAACCTTTAAACACCTTGAGAGGGAGAGGTCTTGGGTTGAAGTCCCACAGACGATAGAAATAAAATAAATTTGACGTTCAAAAAAAATTTCAAACAAAACTTATATAAAAGATTAATTTATAAGTTAAGTTGGTTATACAAAATTTAGAAAGGATTAGTTTATATCCTATGGTTATTCTGATGATTTTTATGATGGTTATGTTGTTTAGATGATATTTAGGATGATTATGTTGTTTTTATAGAGAAATACTTGCTTAAGAAAGTAGCTTTAGATGATTTTTGGATAGATTTCAAAAAATGAAAACCCGTAGGGCGATGTTTTAATTATGTTTGTAACAAGGTTTGACGTGTTTTAGATGATTATATAAATTTAGTTTGATGTTCTTTTGTTATACATAACCCGACCCGATACGAACCGATTTTTTTACTTATATTCCTAGGGGTCTAAAGTTTTTAAAAATGTTCCGCACCCCATGGAAAAATTCTTGGATCCACCACTGGTAACATCCAGGAAGTATAGAGGGATCAGACGGAGATCGTGGTGGCGGAGAGAAAAACCAGGGCACGACGGGGGAGTTGCAGGTTTCCGGCTAGGTTGTAGAGGTGGTGGTAGGTCATGGAAGATGAAAAAGAAGAGAGATATAGTGGCTGCCAGGAGAGATTTAGTGTTTAACATTATTATTTAGGGTTTAGCTTTATTGTTTAGTTTTAGTGTTTATCATTAGTATTTTAGGATTTAGCTTTAGGGTTTTAATAATAGGGTTTAGGATTTAGCTTTAGGGTTTCGTTTTTAGGTTTTAGCATAGGATTTAGCCTTAGGGTTTAGATTTATGGTTTAGCTTTAGGGTAAAGGGTTTAGAGTTTATAGTTAGTGTTCGACGAGCCTATCCCAATGTCGCTGGCATGAGCTCAATCGTCGTTCATTTGAGCCGGTTCCTACCTTTCTAAGGTTAAGGATATATATTTTTCACAATATGTACATATGTATAGTTTAAAATCGACTATATACATATTTATATAATTCAAAATTGACAAAACCGAACCGTTTTCATCTCGAAACAGAGCCACTCGCATGAAGGGATAGACCCTTCGTGCAGCAGCTATTCGCACGAAGGGTACTATTTCATCTCGTTCGGAATTTTTCTAAGTGTTGAACGTTGATCAGATCCCCATGTTCAATATGGACGATTCTGTGATACCAGAGTGTGAACAATGGAGCCTTGGCTTCCAATCTAGTTCCACCACCTCACTTGAACTTGCAAACGAACACCCAAATTATGATAACCCAGGAAAACGCACAACACAACTAGCTTCTCCGGCAACTATGTGCTAAATTTCGGGACGAAATTTCTTTCAACTTGGGGATGATGTGACAACTCGTATAAATCCCTGAACGTTTCGTTTTACTATGTAATTACATGTACGTTAAATGAATTGAATTTGGTGATTTATTTTATTTGAACGATGGTGTGCTTAGTAATGTGTAATGTGAATTATGTGAAACCGAAACCTGAAACTGAAATATTGAAATATGTTATTTTGTGAAACGAAGCGTTGTAATATATTGCTCTGCTATACAAATCGTTTTAATTAGTTTTTCTGTGAATCTTGCGAAACCGTCACTTATTAAAACCCAACCCAAACCCACCTCTCCCCTCCTTGCGCCACATATAGGCCCAACCCCAACCCAAGTCCCCTTATTTGAAACATTAGGCCCAAACCCACACTTCTTGTTCCTTGTAGCCCATTAGCCCAACTTTCTTGGGTTTTAATTATATGTAAGAGACTTTGGGAATAAGTAATAAAAAACAAAAACCCTAATTCCCCTTGTGTACATCGACCAGAAGGAACCCCCCCCCCCCCCCGCGCAAATTGTTAGTATTCTTGATTTGATTGTGATTCTTGTAGAAACATGGCTGTGATTTTTAGATAACATGCAAGGGTTTTGATGTTATATGATTTATTTCGGTTAAGAATGAGATTTGTTGAAGTAACCGATAGTATGTATGCATACATGATCATGGGCTGCGTTTTTATGAAAAATCATGATATGTTATGGCTAGGGTTTTGTGATGGTTAGATGATAATTGATGATTAACCTATTTTGAGTTGTTATTAGGAAGAGTTGAGATCGTTTACACGCGTTTTGGTGTTGTTAAATTGTAAAACTGCATGTTGATTGACCAAAACAGCCAACTTCAGTTGGCTGTAAACGGACCGTTATTAATCAAAAATTTGATTTTCTGAAGTCTAAATTATATGTTTTCGAAAAAAAAAAAATCAAATGGCACTGGAATCATATTTTTTCGAGGTCGTTTTCTATTTTTAAAGGTCTGTTTTGTACAGCAGCAAAAGCTGCGTTTTTTCTGCAAAAAATGTGTGTTATGTTTTTCGTCATAACTTGAAACCAGGATGAGTTAGGTCACGAAATTTGTACAGTAGATGGCCACGGGTGTCTCCGTAATTATCCAACAGGAATTTCGTCAATCGGACTTACGATAAATTTTAAATGAATTTTTCCGTGGACTGCAGTCAGAAAGTGACGAATCTGGTTGCAGCCCGGTAAATGATTTTTATAAAATAATTGGTAACGAATTGGATCCCGAGATTTTTACACAATAATATATGGACCGTTTAAAACTTTCTGTAAAGTTTTGGGAATTTTTGGAATAAGTTAACTATTTTATTAAAATACCCGAAAAAAGCCCAGTTTTGGATGTTAAAGCTGAAACATTATAAGTAGTGATTTGCGTGTCTCAATGTCGGTTAGGTTATCTGATAATGATCCAACTTGTTATATGTTAACGAAAGTGTTATGTGAAATATGGTGTGCTTGATCTTGAGTAGTTATAGGTGGAATGTGTTTATGGGCGTGAACTGTCAAAGTGGGTGCATGTTATGTGGTAGATGCGTGTAGGAACTTTGTTCTCTATTTGAAACCACTAATGGACTAAGTGGTAATTATACTAGGACGTGAATGACCAACCCTGATTGTTAGCTATTTTAAGAGTCTAACCGAGCAACCAAAGGTGAGTTCACACTTTCGTCAAAGCATGGGATTCCCGGTGGTTTGGGAATGAGTTAAGTAACAATTATCCCCCTTAGGTGGGATGTAATCGGAATGGGTTAAGTAACAACTGTCCCCCTTAGGTGGGATGTAATCTGCGTATTCTCCTTGGGTAGAATACGTACCTCGGTCCTCCTTGGGTAGGACGTCAACCTTAAACTTACTAGACAAAACTCTATCATGAAGTCCCTCATTTTTATATCGACTTAATCACCGGGTCAAAGGTGAACGGGTCATTAGTTAAACAGCGCTATTAGGTCTGACAAGCCTCACACCATGCGGTAGAGGACGGAGTGGACTAATGTACTTGGGCACTGTCAATGATGATAGACATTGACGTAGGGCACATAAACATGACATAAGTCAGTAGTCTACATAGTAACGAGTCTAGTGGTTTACAACATGGGGAAGCCCCCACGGTATATGGTTATGGGAAATGGAATGGGATAACTTTTGGTTTTCGAAACAGCTTAACAACCTATGGTTTTTGGGACAACATTAAAACGGACAACCAATTGTGAACTCGCCAACATTTTTGTTGATACGTTACTACATGCTTTGCAGGTCGTTAGGTTATTGGCTGGAGCTTGCATTGGAGAAGAAGTCGTTGTGGGACATGAACCGTTGTGTGTTCATGATAAACTTATCAAAACGTTTAACTTATATTTTGGTTTTTGAACTTATGCTTCCGCTGACTTTTTAAATTTGGTTTTGGACTTTGGTTTGGTGAACTTTATACGTTTAGTTGCAATGGTTTTCCTTTACTTTACTTAATGTTTATTATGATTGGTGGTATGGTCCTGGTCAGTCACACGCCTCACGGTAATACTCCGCTTGTGGATTTTGAGGGTGTGACAGATTGGTATCAGAGCCATTGGTTATAGTGAACTTAGTTTTAAAAAGGGAAAAATCTTTTTGACAAAAACCAGACTATAACCTGTTCAGTGCTCTACGATCCACAACGACACGTCACTCCACGTGCAAGGCTCAACCCTTTAGATGGTATGGTCTATGTTTATGTCACCTACTTATTAGTTACATTTGCATGGTGCGTTGTTTATGGTATGCTTAGTTAACGTAGTAGCATGTTGCCTTTATTAGCCCTAGTGTGCTCGTTTTGACACTCAACTGTTTACTTGAAACTTGACAAGTAGTGATCAAATTCTTTTCATGTTTTCTCCTCACTCCACTACGACAACTATTTTATGCGTTCTATTTATCCATATGATTGTCTCGACATGACGTCGTCGTTACAGCTAGAATTCAGATCTGACCCTCCATACATTCGGTTTGCACGTCGACATTCACGTAGACCCGAAACCAGCCCAAACGAACTCGGATTTAGGAGAACAATATACGCATGTGTCCATGTTAACGAACCCCATCATCTCCACTAGTCGTCGTCACCAGAAGCGAAGTAGTCACAGTTACACGCATTTGGCGTTGTACCACTCGAAACCCTATCATCCAAACTCTGTTTTGGACCAATAATATACTCACGTGACCATGATGCAATAAACCTTCCTTTCGTGGCATGCTGCCATTTACCATTACTGGAACTGTCTCTGGAGAACGGAATAGTCGGCAAAATTCTTCGGTTATTTGTTGGATTTTTTATTTCACTCAATTCTTCGTATGAACGTCACCAACCTCCTGTTTCTTTGATCCGCAACCGATATAACGAATCGCTAACAACCATACCACGATTTCCACCGATCATAAGATTACCCCCTCCCCTATTGCCCTGTTGGGTGGTTAATTCTTATTCTAATTTGATTTACACCTTTGTATACCCAACTTAGCAAGTGGATGCCTCCTAATGATTGGATAGTCTTCGGGACATTCGAGGATGGTGATACGGATTGCTCAACCTACAGACGGACACGATGAACTACACATTCACCTCACCCCTTTCCCCCTTATACTATCAGAGTCGCATTTTGATCCTATGAAAGTTTATCTTAATTGTGTGAAACCTTTTCGCTAGCCTTTGCACCAACCTATACTTGTTAATTAATGCCATGCCTAAATTTTTTTTTTCTATTGACTTAAACATAACCATCAATCCCTTACCACAGTGACACAACGTCCCCACTTCTTCATGCAGAGACACTAATACGAACTCACTATAGTTTAGAGAATTTGGAAGGCTCGACGTTCGATCATTGGTGATCACTTTTGGAACCCTGAGAATGGTGATGTGTTGTTGATATGATCATACCCTCTTAAACATGTTTCGCGTCCTTTCTTTGAAACCTCTTGACTATACATGCATATTTCAGATTCATTCGCACGACCTAAGGAAACTCCTCCAAATCTGGTTGCTTACCGACTTGATAAATCGCAAACTCATCTAAGTTCATGGATCAAGGTGAATTAGTCCTCCTTCACATGCGGGCGAGCCCAACAACTTTTACGGAAGTTTCAGTGAACCTTAACTCTACAAACTTGTGCGACAACCATTCTTTTCTGGTTAATTCTTATTATGCTTAATATACCAACATGGCACCTCTATTCGACAAACAGCGTTCTTCATTTTAACCTTATGCAACTTGTGTACGACCAGCTATACCCTCGACAGTAAGCAAACCCCTACTACGGATTCTTAAACGCCTACGCATCGATTGCGACTACCCTTTTTGCATGTTTCCACATCCAGTCGCGATAAACTTCTTGAATCCTATGATCCTCATCCTAACAACATTCTCGTCGAACTCTCGCCTGGAAGAGTTACTCTCTCTACGAATGTTACTCGAGGAGCAATGGGTTATGAATATCATAGATATGGAGGTATCACGAGAACTGGACCGTTCTACGACCTTAAACCGTCAGTTAAGGTAGTTCATCTTTGCATACGAAGGCGGAATCAACGTAAACAAAGTCATAACAGCTCTAATCCTTTTAATCTTTCTTTTCTGATTGATTTGAGTGCTTGTACAACGTTTTCTGATACAAATCCGGCAGCACTTCGTGTTTCACACTATGACCTCTCTCTCTAATGAACAACACAACACACATATATATAGGCTTGATGATTTCGCTTGAGCATGCTTGAAGCGAAATCATATGTTGTTGATTTCGCTTGAAGATGTTTCAAGCGAAATCTTCAATCTTATCCACTACAAACCCTAATTTAACCCTAATGTGTGTTTAATCAAACAATTCTAGACGCAAGACTTGATTATGACATAATCAGCAGACATTTAGTGCACCAACAGACTCCCCCTTGGATGTTGATGAAGTCTTTGGCTTCAAGTCTTTGTCTTTAACAATCTTCAAACATTGTAAAAACTCTCATCAATCTTTATCTTCAATCTTCAAACTTTAAACTTCAATCTTCCCTTTGACAGTTGATCCAGACTCCCCCTTTCACAGACTCCCCCTCTCGATATGCTAGAATCTGAGAAATCTGGTTCAAGCTTTGACAATTAGCTTCCGTGGGAATGATAAAGTCCAATCCTGTTACTCAACCAACAAACATAACCATTCTATCTTTTCAACAATAAAACACAAACTCAATCAGCTTTAACAATCCACTCAAGTATTCAAGTTCAAGTTAATGACCCTGATTACTCAATTAATCTACCAAGTCCAAATTAATGACCTTGGTTGATCTTTTGACGAATCAATACTGATTTTAAAACAATATTTTCAAACATTTTCTGAAAATAACAAGTATCAATTTAATGAACTTGTTTTTGACATTTCAAACAATTCAAACTTCTTCAAAGTAAGCTCTCCTAATTCTTCAGTCCAGAATCTCCTGCATCTGCTTCAAACATTTGAGAATCCAACAATCAACTCTCCACTTTGGTTTGTCGGAAAATAAAGCAGAAATAAAATCTTTTTGGATTTTATAAAAGTGTTCTAAACTAAAAAATGAAATACAGAAAACTTAAATTGCAGAAAGTAAACAAAGTAAACTATTTACAAACATATTTTTGGTGAGAGTGTCAGGGAATCATATCAGCTTTTCAGACAAATCACAAGTATCGTTAAGCTACATTTCATACTCAGACTTAAACAATTTACCTCGATTATCGATATACTGATCCATATTAAATTCTCACACAAATTTCAATTTATTCAGGATACGATTTAGATGAATTAAGAACTTAGATCATTCATGTGTCCCACCTCTTGAATATACTCCCGTATCCAGAATCCCAATAATCAGTCTTACAGGTGAGAATACTACAATGATATCTGTATATAATTTAGGTATGCGAGGGCCGAGGGATCTCAGATCGATACTTCCGTATACGCAGAGAGATATCAGCTTCGACTTTTCGGTGTGTCCCCTTTAGAGGATCTTTTTGCTTACAACAGCAGCATTTATCAATTTTATTGTTTCAGCATGCTGAGGGTTTAATGCTGTGTTTCAAGCATTGCAGCAAGTATTAGCCAGGGACTAGGTCAGAACCACCGTTCAGCAGAAGTCCCAGAATAATACCCCAGACATCATTGAGTATAAAGACCTAGTATATCAGATTAAGAGACCTTTCAAACGAGATTTCAGGGGTTACCTATATATCCAAGTAGTGTTCCCCACGAATTCACAAGTTTGAATTTTAGGTTTATATCCCAAATAAATCTACTAAATGTATGAAAACCTATCGACACATCATCAGTAAGATTGTTTAACTCTTTTATACTTTTCAAATCTTTAGCATACTGTAATCGTCTAGCTGATGTACTATCATTTTCCCTATATACACAAGCTCTTTTTCAGATTTTATCATGTTTTTGTATTTTTGCATTTTTTACTGTTTTTGTATTTTCTGAAAATAACTATGTACAAACATCTACTCCCCCTAAATACCAAAACAAGTAAAAAATCGACAAACCATTGCAGATTGTTTCTCGTCTTCATCCGCAACAGTACTCTCATCAACGCCAATTATGCCATCCGACACCGACAGAAGCTTCATACCATTCAGTTTTAACAAATATTTAAACCGTCAGTTAAGGTAGTTCATCTTTGCATACGAAGGCGGAATCAACGTAAACAAAGGCATAACAGCTCTAATCCTTTTAATCTTTCTTTTCTGATTGATTTGAGTGCTTGTACAACGTTTTCTGATACAAATCCGGCAGCACTTCGTGTTTCACACTATGACCTCTCTCTCTAATGAACAACACAACACACATATATATAGGCTTGATGATTTCGCTTGAGCATGCTTGAAGCGAAATCATATGTTGTTGATTTCGCTTGAAGATGTTTCAAGCGAAATCTTCAATCTTATCCACTACAAACCCTAATTTAACCCTAATGTGTGTTTAATCAAACAATTCTAGACACAAGACTTGATTATGACGTAATCAGCAGACATTTAGTGCACCAACACTGTCCTTAGAACTCGATACGACCGAAATACGTTCCCAGTCACGAAATTGGAATTTAGCCTACCTTGACGGATATGTCACTTGATTTCTTCGGCGACATTCGAATCTACTCCAAGAACTAGTAGAACGATACCTACGCCTTACCATGGAGCTCCTTCAACACAAACAACCTTCTGTTAAGTTTCTAACGTGCGACTTTTGACGTTACAAAGCACGCTTCTCTTGATCATATGCACAAACCCTCGCAACCCTAACTCTAAAGATTGCTCAGGAATCTGCGTTTCAATAGCTGAAGGTGAAACTCTGTTGTACCCCTATTCTTTCTTTACCAGAAGGCACAGACGATTTCGTTGTTTATTGTGACGCGTCTATCCAAGGACTTGGTTATGTGTTGATGCGACGTGAGAAAGTCATTGCTTATGCATCATGCCAACTCAAGGTTCACGAAAAGAACTACACTACCCATGATTTGGAGTTAGGAGCAGTAGTGGTTGCACTCAAGATATGGAGACATTACCTGTACGGTACCAAATGCACTATTTACACCGATCACAGGTGTAACGCCCTGCTATTTCGTACCTTCTATATTTGGAAACCTTTGTTTATAATCCTATTCTTGGAAACCTTGCGTTCTTATAATCGTCGTTTCGACGTAACCTTTGTCGAATTTGAGACTTGAATCACAATGAATTTCTCGTTTGAACGAAATATTTTTCAAGCATTCTTGATTCTATACTTATCGACGCTTGATACTCATTAAACTAGTTAAAACTCATAAAATAATGAGACTCGAAAGCTTTGTGAAATGAAAAATCGTTTAAAGATTTTTATCCTAATTTAAATTCGTTATTTACCTATCCTATTTTATTTAATTAAATTAATTCATTTTACTGTTTAAAAGTTTATTTTTATAATAAACTAGCTAGTCTCGTTAAATTTTAGAGTTAGTAAATACAAACTAACTGAGTTAGATTAAATTATAAATTAGTTTCTTTTAAATGGTAACATAAGTTAGTTGATTTAAAGTCCAGGGACTAATTGCGTGCATTGTTGAAAGTATTAGGCTTTTAAAACAAAAAGAAAAATTAATAAAACAAAACTGCAGACCCTAGGGATCGAACCCGGGTAGGCAGGTTAATAAACACGCGCACTAACCAGCTGGCCTGGCCTTGACTTCGAGTTAAACCCAGACCATTTAATTCTTAAACACTCGCCCGAACCAACCTGGCAGCCGCGAACCAGCTCCCTTTCAGCGCGATTTTAGGCGGGTTTTTTGTGTTTTTCTTAAGTTTAAACTTAGTTTTAACATTAATTATCCAACTACAAACTAACCTAACACTTCCCTATAAATACCACACCTCTTCCAAGCTTCATACACTTTACAAAACAACAAAAATCACACCCAAATCCATCTCAAAAACTGCTGAAAATCAAAATTCGGACAGAAGTGTAGCAAGTTCTTCAAGAGAGCATAACTTATTCATTTCTTATCCGATTCACTCGATTCTTTTTACTAATTCTTTGGATTGACCTTAGCTACGTTTCCATTGGTTTTCCATGGAAAACCAGGCCTTGGAACGTCACCAAAAAGGCTCCAAAGTTGACTGATTTTCTGTTTTCATCTAAAACTTTGTTAAACTTAGTAAACTTGAGTTAATCTCATCTCAAACCTATGTCCTAATGCTCATAATCAATCGAATGGTTAGTTTGGCTTAAAAACAAGGCGGAGAAATGTTAAATCAGAGGTTAATCCTCAAATACTTTCTGTTTTATTTAGGGTTTTTTTTACCCACAAGTCATGTTCAAGCTTCAAGCTTGATGAATGTGTGATTATGGACCAACTTGGATTGTCCAACATAAAATCCCCACATTACTTGATGATTTCTCTTAGTATAGTTGTTTCTTATTCTTGTATTGATATTAGTTCATGACCCTCCTTGTATGATTTTACATCAAGTGTAGTGGTGAACCATAAGAGGTACCTAAATGGAAGCTTGTTCTTTCTACCTCCTACATGAATTCTATGACACAATAGAGGTACCTAAATGAAGATTTATCTTCTGCCTCATGCTTGACTAAATAATACATATAATACTTATACATATATATACTATTCGAACCCTTGATGATGGATTTGTGTTCATTTGTCAAGATATTAGAATAACATCATCTAAGACATAAGACTTGTTACGATTCTAATGAGTATATTACTCATGAAAACATTAACCCTTGAGGTTTCATAGTGTCAAGAACAAGTACTTGGTGTTAAAGGATGATTACTTTCGAATACCTATATTCTTGTGTTTTAACTTCCTAAATCCCTACACAAACACATTCAACCTCCTAACCTCATCAACTTCGTCACATTGGATAATCGAAAAGCATATGCAAATTTGTGAGTATACTCGCAACCCCCTTTTTTTATGTTTAGCACTTTTTGGGGTGTAACATGTTTAACTATTAAACTACACTTAAAGTTATTCTTTATGCAATGCACAAAAACAATCCTTATACATGAATACAATGTTATGATACTTGATGCCTACGTGGACCATACTTATGTGATATGTTTTAGTCATTAGCTTTCACGAGCCTCAATTCGACATGTATAGCGCTATAGGAGTAACGCACCGCTCGTAGACTAGTGGTCATGTTGAATTATATCATTTTTGCGTAAAAAGAGGATTGGCTAGAAATATTGCATGCCATGTTAGGTTGATCTTGTATAAACTAAGTTGCCATGTGGATTCGTTTTTTTTTTTACTTTTATACTTATACTTATTCTTAAACTTGTATACTCGCCTTTGCTTTTGCATTGAATTGTATTTTAAACATGTTACAGGTTGAGGATTGATGATGCTATGAAAATGGACTAGCAAAGATGCCTAGATACACACTTAGACGTTTAGGTTTAGAGTGTTGTATAAATTTTGTTATGTTATGTTGAACAATGTAGTTAAATTGAATTTATTGTAATGTTTTGACAATTTATCTATGAAATGAAAACGGTTGAATTAAATATTGTCACAATTAGTGTTATGAAGTCTCTTGCAATCTATTTCGTCTCACTCTGATGTTTCCGCCATCGGTTGGGGTGTGACAGATTGGTATCAGAGTCATAACTATTAGGAATTAGGTAGAATTGCCATGCTTTTTTCCTAGTCTATAGTTCTAGAGCCTTATTCTTATGTTTTATTTGAAACTACATGCATGCCACTTTATGTGTTTCTTATTTATTCTCTTGAGCCTTTTAAACGTATATGTCTTTTTTTTATCCTTATGTATCATACTTGACATACTATTCTTATGTGTTAATACATGTTTTATTACCTGTTAATATTTGTTTTAATACATCATTCTTTATGTGTCATTCTTGACATGTCTATACTTGTTTGTTTAATCTTCAACATACGCTTTTTCTCATACATTTTACTCGACTATTCTAAATTCACAAACACTCGTAATACACAAACGAGACAACTTCACCAAACTAGGCGTGAAACCCACAATTTGGTGAATGACTCTCAATCTACCTATTCTTTTCATACGAGATTCATCATCAAGTTAGGAGTGAAGTCCTCATCTTGATGAAGAATTTCAACTTCAAATTCTAGTGGACCCTCGTCAACGTGTCGAAACTAAATTTTGACCCGACGAGTAACAACCACACTTAGGATACGAAATCGCCAAGTTAGGGGTGAAATCCGCACCTTGTCGACTAGTTCCACTCCTTGATTTTCATTAATCCCGCCAAGTCTCGAAATTTCAATTGATTTAGGGACATGTAGTAACCGGAAGGATAAATACCGTTAACCGACTTGTCGGTGAGAGTATTTCACCTATTAGGCCAAAGCATGCTCCTCAAACTCGAAAGATTTTTCGACCACTTTGGTTAGTCAAAGTTCCGTTTTGGAACCATCCCAAATTTTAATCAAACATGTGTTCTACTATTTATTTTATACGATGCAATCTTTCGAATTCGAATTTACTTTCAATATTTACTCCTCACACACACACAACATATTAAATCTTTTTCATACATTTATACATATGCATGATTTCAAAATGTCACTCAATTTTGTTTACATTCTTTGTAACACCAAAATGGAGGCATACCATCGAGATAGGAGTGATTTCCTTACCTTGACGATTAGCTCCACTCCTTCTTTTCTTAAAACGACCTCACCGACGAGTTAGGGGTGATTCCCTTACCTAGGTGATCGTTACCAAGACTTTACCTCAAAAATGTCCTATTATGCAAATCCGATCATGTGTTATAACTAAATCATTTATCATTATTCAAAATACCTACTTATATCGATTTCAAAATACATTGTTTTATCAAATGTACTTCTTATTCTACGATCTATTTTCACTCAACTCATATACACGAGATTCTTAATCATATCTTAAAACGTTTTATTACCCGGATTTCAAAACCTTACTAAATGCTACCTATCAACCTAATCGGTCCAATGAAACTCTTGCCCATGAACTTCATATTCGACTTAATCACCAAAACATGCTCACATTATATCATCATACTAGAGACATCTAATCTTAATCGAAATCAAACCAACCTTTCTTAATTGCTTATAAGATCTTATAGATATTATAAGATCGTTTTACCAGGGACTCTTTTCAACATCAACAAATCATTTGACAAAACCCTTTACAATAAACACTAAGTCCTTTTGCTAAATCTCTTTTTCTAAAGATCAACGTTTTTACAAGAACCTCCTAAATTCAAAATTTCTTATTTTGATGCAAATGAAGCAAACTTATTATTTTCGAAGACCTTTTTTCCTACACTACTTAATACAAATTTCCTAAACACGTGGGCTAGAAGACTTCATGGGGACCGATAATCTTCAACATGCGTAATATCAACCTAATCGGTCCAATGAAACTCTTGCCCATGAACTTCATATTCGACTTAATCACCAAAACATGCTCACATTATATCATCATACTAGAGACATCTAATCTTAATCGAAATCAAACCAGCCTTTCTTAATTGCTTATAAGATCTTATAGATATTATAAGATCGTTTTACCAGGGACTCTTTTCAACATCAACAAATCATTTGACAAAACCCTTTACAATAAACACTAAGTCCTTTTGCTAAATCTATTTTCTAAAGATCAACGTTTTTACAAGAACCTCCTAAATTCAAAATTCCTTATTTTGATGCAAATGAAGCAAACTTATTATTTTCGAAGACCTTTTTCCTACACTACTTAATATAAATTTCCTAAACACGTGGGCTAGAAGACTTCATGGGGACCGATAATCTTCAACATGCGTAAACTCCCTTTTTAAACAAAAGTAGCATTTCAAGCATTACAAAATACGATATGCATAACCAATGAGTACTTTATGCTCCTTTACATTTACAAACTACATTCTACCTTCCAAATCAAACTCAATCAATTTTCGATTTCGATAAACTCAACATTTCGCTTGCACTACGTCAAAAATAGGATATGGCCACACAAAAAAAACTGTGACCATATGCCAACCGCCACATAAAAAAAATCCAGTCCACGTGTGACCAAATGTCGAGTCATCGTAGGCAGCATACGACCACATTCACTTATGTGTGGCCGTAGCAACTTAAACTGTGGCTAAAAGGTCTTGCTGAAATCAATCATTTTTTTCCAATAAGTGTGGCTAAAGGGGTAGTAACGGCCACATGAATTTACTGTAAGTGTGGTCATTTCTATTATATAGTCACTAATAAGTTTGTTTTAGCCACATCAATTTTATAAAAATGTGGCATAAAAGGTTGTTGTAATCAAGCAAATGGTCTATTAAGTGTGGCTAAATGGTATCAATGGTCACCTGAATTTATTGTAAGTGTGGGCTTTTATATTATACAGCCACATGAATTCATTACAAGTGTGGTCGTTTCTATTATATAGTCACTAAAAAGTTTGTTTGTCACATCAATTTTAAAAAACTGTGGCAAAAAGATTGTTGTAATCAAGCAAATGGTCCATTAAGTATAGCTAAATGGTATCAATGGCCACATGAATTAATTGTAAGTGTGTCTAATTCTGTTATATAGCCACATAAATTTATTGTAAGTGGCTGCTTCTATTATGTAGTCACTAAAAAGTTTGTTTTCGCCACATCATTATAGAAAAGTATGACAAAAAGGTTGTTATTAAGCAAATGGTAAATTAAGTGTGGCTAAATGGTATCAAAGGCCACATGAATTTACTATAACTATGGTTGTTTCTATTATAGTCACATAAATTTACTATAAGTGTGACTAAAAACTATTTCTAGACACACAAAAATTGTGATTTTAAGTGTGACTATTGTCTAAACTATGGTCATGCATATTTAATGTGATTTTATGTGGCCATTTCCGTGTATCCACCCACTTTATTTTCATTTTTTTACAAAATAAAAACTGCAATGAACATGAGAGAAACTAAAAACCAAATGCTATTAACAATAATAACCAAGAATCCATACATATATTTCAATGTAAATACTAATTAAAGACATAAACTTCTATTCAAAACCCATGTACAGTAGTTACAAAGGGAAATGACTCTACAAGCTGTTTTTGGACATATGAAAGTGCTGGCCTCTGTTGTTTTGCCTTTGATGAATGCTCCATGATTTGAAAAAGAGCTATAGGTTGTTTTCTTCAAGTCCAATCCATTCAATTTTGTGTTATCATATTTGTCCTTCTCGACCTCATCATATCATTTCACCTACAATTAAATCAAAACAACATACATATCAACGTCTCGTTTAAATAAAGACTAGGGATAAGCATTTGGTTCCGGGTATATTCGGTACCAGTACCCATCTTTCCCATTTCTTGTTACCGGTACCGGTATTTATTATCCCTAATAAAGACTTACACAAATCAAAAATTCCATTCAAATCAGAAGAAACTACACACCAGATTTTTTTATTTAAATAAAGTCCTACATTGAACATATATTCCATTTAAACAATCACCTACATTTGAGTCAAAACAGTCCGCCTCATCTTTCACTTTAACTATTCACCTACATTTAAAAAAACATACACATTAACTTTCCATTCAAATAAAGACCTACATAGTTTATACATTCCATTTAAATAATCACCTAACAGTTAAATCATAAGAAACTACACATCAACTTCTTACGGTTGAACTAAACAAACTTACACAGTAAAGGATTCTAAATTTCCATTCAAATTTAACAAAATGCAAAAGGAGTCTAAAGTGGCCTTCACTGATAACAAACTTACACACTAAAGGTTGAACGCACACGACAATGATGCCGCCTCTCAAACCATAAAAGCATATCTGAAAGGAAAAAAATGATAATGGAGTTAAGACGGTTATAAAGAAGCGTATATCTATCAATAGATGTGAGGGTATATTTGAACTTTCACTTAAACCCTTAATTTATGCATATATCTGCATATAGATGTGAGGGTATATATATATGGTTCAATAAATAAGTCAAGATTCTTACGGTGTTCGCTGCAATTACGCTTTTTATTTTCTTGTTCACCCGATATAACTATTGTCATGCATTCTTGAAACTCTGAAGCACATACATCTTTTGCCGTTTACCCGTTACCAAAGCCTCACATTGATCTTTGACTTGGACATATGTTACAGGAGTCGAGGAAACGAGCAAGCTTGCAACCTGTCGGGCTATTTCCGGTACATGTCAATGGCACATAATGTAATTCAATTAAATATTTTAATTTATAATTGAAATTTATATACGCCCTGCTTGTGTTATGCGCATATAATGTATATATGTGTGGGCGCTCGTGGGGGGGAAAGTGAAAGTGCACTAATTTTAATGTTATTTTACTAATTTCGTGAAAATAACGTTAAAAGAGGAGGTGGTTAATCATGCATCATGTGGTGGCGTTGATAGCTGAAAGACAAGGGGTACATGCACTAATCATCCTTTGTCTTAATTGCTGAGTGATAGTAAAATAACGTTAAAATTAGTGCACTATCACTTTTGCCCCCCGAGCGCCCACACATATATACATTATATGCGCAAACCGCAAGCGGAGCTACCATTTTACAACCTCTAGTAAATAAATAAAAAATGAAAAAAAAAATATTTTGACTAGTCACCCAACCCGTCCATTGTACCACTGTAGTTACAAGCTACATACTAGAGATGACATGTGGAAAAGGGGAATCCAACTTGGGCTTGATTCTATAAAGGAGTTTTAACTCCTAGGAGGCTGGTTAAGCAGCCCTAAGTGATACTTAAATAAAACTTGCAATTGCACAAATAACAATTATCTGACTCTAATAAGAAGATAGTGCCAATAGACAATACCGAAAAGCCTTGAATCCATGTTTTGCATACGCGATAACGTCCTGCCCACATCTTTTGCAGCATACACACGCCAGGCTCCAAACTTTGACCGACCATGACCTGATTTAATAGTCATTTTTTTTTCATTTTGGAGCCTGCCCAACACAACTAGCAATGTATGTTTTTCTCACTTTGTGATCTGTGAAAGCCTTAACAAGCTTTGCAGCCACTTTATGTGATTTTGTGACTAATATCACACCACTTGTATCGCGATCAAGTCTATCTGCAAGATGGAACTCCGTCTTCTTGGACCAGGTACCTGATCCAGATGCACTCATCAAACAAAATCAAAACAATAAACACAACAATAACCTCTCTAATTCACGTAACAACTTAAAACGCACAGTAACAACCTAAAAGGATAAAACTAACACTTATTAATTGCAATAACACAGATCTCGTAAAAATAAACAATAATATTCATTATGTACTGCGGATTTACTAGAAACAGAAGTCAATAAACAGATTTCTAAGCATCCACAACCGTATGAACCCTCAAATTGAAGGTCTCTGCACCGGAAACGACGTCGCACAGCCTCTTAACCTCCATTTGCGGCTTATTCAAGTGTTTTAATCGAGAAACAAGAGGTTTTGATGACACCGCCAGTCGGATTTCTCTCCTGCAACCACCGCTGGATGGAGTTATCTCCTGCAACCACCACCGAAGTCGTATGGCCTCTCAAACCGTAGCAGCTTCACACTCCTCTATATTATATATTGAGGCTGAAATCCGCTAAGAATAAGAACAAATCGCTTCATCATTTGAGCCGCCACATGGAGATTTAGGGAATACACAATGGGGATTTAAAGAATACACGATGTTCACCTCGTTAACTAGTTGAATCAGAGGGAGAATCAATCATTGAGATGGATCCATTGCACGAATTTTCAATAAAGGAGACTTGGTTGAACAAAGTTAATTGTGAAGATGTAGTATTTTGCGGCAGATCTGGTTGGGAATTTGGAGGTGGATTTGTGAAAGTGTTTTGCAATTGGGGAGGGAAGGAATTAGGGTTTAGAATGGAGATAAGAGGGAGATAGAAATTTAGATGTGAAAATATGAAATTTTAAAAAGTTTAAAAGAGGAAAATTAATACATACTAGTTCTTTTATATCGCGCATTGCGCCGAAATTGATCAAATGATAATTTAAAAAAAAAACGTGATTTGAAAATAAAGCATGTTGTTTAAAAAGTCAAACCATTAGAACGATTTAGTTTATCATCGTACCGTTTTATAATAACAAATAAATACTTTATTTTGAGTATAACCTCACTTTTAACAAAACTTATAACCGAATGTCAGGGAAAGAAATCAAGCACAACTACGTACTTAAGTTTTTAGAAAAAAAAAGTTATAAACGTAACTTATTAAAGAAGTATCAAATTAATCGATAAATTAATATATGTTAAAAATAATTATTAAAAGAAGGTAAAGGAAATATATGTTAAAAAAAGAAAAATATGTTATTAAAACTATATATTATTATAAAAATAAATTTACTATTTATCATACCTCGAAAACAAAAACTATATATTACTATAAAAATAAATTACTATTCATCGTTCCTCGAAAATAATATATATATAATTGTGTAAAAACTTTTTTAAAAGATTTATAAATTTAATAATATTATCTTTTGTGAACCATTAACCTTCTATATGGTTCAAGAAAACTTTTTGTAAAAGATATATAAATTTAACATAAAAATTAATACATATTGTGTAAAAAGGTAAATTAAAACTTTTAATCTTAATCATACAAAAATAACTTATTAAAATAACTAACATTAAACAAGACACCTATAATTTACTATTATCTTTTGTTAACTATTAACCTTCAATATGGTTCATTAAGACATAAATGTTCTATTATTATCCTTTGTAATCCATTAAGACTTAATATGGTCTATTAAGACACATACGATCTATTTTTATACATTGTGATCCAATAAGGCCCAACATAATCCATTAAGTCATATATAATCTACTACTGTTCATTGTGATCCATTAAGAACCTATACGATCTAGTAAGACATGTATGATCTACTATTGTCCATTATAATCCATGAAGGCCCAATATGCTCTATTAAGGCGTATATGATCTACTGTTGTACATTGTGATCCATCAAGGGCCAATATGCTCCAATAAGACGTATATGATCTATTGTTGTCCATTGTGATCTATTAAGGCCTAATATGGTCCATTAAATCATATATGATCTTATTACAGTCCATTGTGATCCATTAAGTCCCAATATGGTCCATTAAGGCGTATATGATCGACTATGTTTCACTTTGATCTACGAATGCCCAATATGGCCCATTAAGACATATATGATCTATTATTGCCCATTGTGATCCATTAAAGACCAATGTGGTCCATTAAGACAAGTATGATATATTATTGTTCTTTGTGATCCATTAAGACCTAGTATGGTCCATTAAGACATGTATGATCAACTGTTGTCCATTTTGATCCATTAAGGCCCACTATGGTCCATTAAGACAAATATAATCTACTATTATCCATTGTGATTTATCAAGTTCCAATATGGTCCACTAAGACATATATGATATACTATTTTCCATTATGGCCCAATATGGTCCATTAACTTCTATATGATCTACTATTGTCCATTCTGATTCATTAAAGCCCAATATGGTCCATTAAGACATAAATGATCTACCATTGTCCATTGCGATTCATTAAGGCCCAATATGGTCCATTAAGACATAAATGATCTACTATTGTCCATTCTGATTCATTAAGACCCAATATGGTCCGTTAAGACATCTATAATCCACTATTGTCTGTATTAACCCACTAAGGCTCAATATAGTATATTAAGACATATGTGATCTACTGATTGACAATTTTGATACATTAAAGCCAATATGGTTCATTAAACGAAAAATATAAGTTTGGAATGAAATTACTCAAATCATAAAAGGAAACTTAAAAAATATAAGATTTTTGAAAAATGATATTTATAAAATTTGGAATGAAATTACTCAAATCATAAAAGGAAACTTTAAAAATATAAGATTTTTGAAAAATGATATTTATAAAATAAAAGATATTAAAAAGGCATATAAATGTGACTAATATAATATTTATTTGAAAACGATTAACAACAAATATGATTTAGAAAATAAAATGTTTAATGAAAGTTTGAATTTTAAATATGTAGTAAGATTTTTTATATTAAATAATGTATTTTTTTAAAATGAGAATATTATTTGAGAGGGAAGTTTTAAAATTAAATATGTAATATTTTGAAGGGAAATTGTATGATGAAATATTTTGGAGGGAAGTTTTAGAATGAAACATTTTGGAGGGAAGTTTAAATTTTAGAATAAAAATTTTAGGAGGGAACTTTTAAACATGTAGTAAGTTTAACTTTTGGTCACATAGTTTTTTGGTAACATTTGATATCATTTCGTCACACGAAATAAAGAAAATAACGATGATGTGAAGAATGTTTATGAAAAGCCATATGAAATTTTGTAATTATATGTGTGACTATTGTCTAAACTTTGGTCACACAATATAATGTGTGGGCATATGTATTACACTTAGCCACATTATCAAACATATACTGTGGTCGTAGATCGCATTTGGCCACGTTTTTCTTGTGTGACTGTTTTTTTTTTCTTAACGTGTGACTAAAGATTACGAATACATGTGTTTTTGGTCAAATGAAATAAATATTGTGGGCGTAGATCACATTTGGCCACACTTTTCTAGTGTGTCTAATAAATGTCACATTTTTTTCTTAAAGTGTGGCTAAAAGTTTCATATACATGTGTTATTGGTCACACAAAAATAAATATTATGGTCGTATATTACATTTGGCCACAGTTTGCTAGTGTAGCTAATAAATGTCACAATTTTTTTCTTAAAGTATGACTAAAGGTTTCAAATACATGTGTCTTTGGTCACATGAAAAAAAATATGTGGTCGTAGATCACTTTTGGCCACACTTTCCGAGTTGTGGCTAGTAAATGTCACATTATTTTCTAAAACTGTGGCTAAAGGTTCTGAGCTGGCTTATAATCGTCACATTAATAATCAAATGTGTGGCCGAAGGTGTTTTAAAATTGTATGAATGACCTTAAGCCACACATTGAAAAAAATGTGTGGCAGGCAGTTTTGCCAAAAGTGTGGCCATAGCCCATTTTTGACGTAGTGTTGAACAACTATACATGCATATCATCATACACGTCTTAGTCAAAACCTCACGACGCCTTCGTTATATCATACGTTTTACATACTCAAATTTCTCAAAGGTTTTACATGCTTAAATTCGTTATGTTTCAACATAAACTACATACTTAATCCTTATTATTCGTATCAACACTCATACTCATACTCATGACAATACATTTTATGTTTATACATATACTCATACTACTTATACGTTTTATGTTTATACTCATACTTACATGCATTTTCATACTTAAACTTATGCTCATACTTTCATTCATACTCATAATTCATACATTCGTGCCCGTACGCGAGCGTAATCCGAGGGATTCGCTTACGTGGGTCCCATACATACTTAAGCATGGACTTGCTTACATACTATATTCTTATACGTACACATTCTTATTCTTTTATGTATACCCTGATTCATACACAACTAGTACAAGCTATGCGGATCATGCGACAATTAAAATAATCGCGGGTGCACACGGGATTATAGTGATAAGCGCATGAGAACCATAGAGTGTACTACTGTGTATGGTAAGACACGGAATGTAACATGACACCGAATACGAAACGGGCGTAATGTGGTCAAAACATGGTGGATACGCCCCTGGTACTTCCTATATATAAGTGTTTTCACAGTTTTACCTAACTTTCGAAAACGTGCCATGAGCAATTCGGTGTTCTGCGGACCTACTTAGACCTAATATGTAAACTTTAACAACTCACAAACGCATTGCTAAGCGCGTTATATCTGATTATCCACGATGAGACCTCATACCTAACACTACGTTCGTCTATACGATACTTATGTTATTCTTATACTTGTATTAATTTATTAAAGGTCAATCGTTCACTTTTATACTCCTATTACTCTCCATTATTTTCTGTCTTTGTACGAACCTCGTTTACAATAAATCAGTTTAAACGTTCGAATTCTAATCTACCTCCTTACTTTTAAAGCTACCTTTTAGTTCTTAATTCATGTGCAAATGCCCGTAGTTGTTCGTTACCTCTAAAACTGTCATGTAGAGATGTTAAACCTATCCTTCAATCCCTCTTAAACTCTTCCTCTTGAATAAATTTCGGGAAGAAATTTCCTAAAGGAGGGGAGACTGTAACGCCCTGCTATTTCGTACCTTCTATATTTGGAAACCTTTGTTTATAATCCTATTCTAAGAAACCTTGCGTTCTTATAATCGTCGTTTTGATGTAACCTTTGTCGAATCTGAGACTTGAATCACAATGAATTTCTCGTTTGAACGAAATATTTTTCAAGAATTCTTGATTCTATACTTATCGACGCTTGATACTCATTAAACTAGTTAAAACTCTTAAAATAATGAGACTCGAAAGCTTTGTGAAATGAAAAATCGTTTAAAGATTTTTATCCTAATTTAAATTTGTTATTTACCTATCCTATTTTATTTAATTAAATTAATTCATTTTACTGTTTAAAAGTTTATTTTTTATAATAAACTAGCTAGTCTCGTTAAATTTTAAAGTTAGTAAATACAAACTAACTGAGTTAGATTAAATTATAAGTTAGTTTCTTTTAACTGGTAACATAAGTTAGTTGATTTAAAGTCCAGGGACTAATTGCGTACATTGCTGAAAGTATTAGGCTTTTAAAACAAAAAGAAAAATTAATAAAACAAAACTGCAGACCCCAGGGATCGAACCCGGGTTGGTAGGTTAATAAACACGTGCACTAACCAGCTGGGCTGGCCTTGACTTCGAGTTAAACCCAGACCATTTAATTCTTAAACACTCGCCCGAACCAACCTGGCAGCCGCGAACCAGCTCCCTTTCAGCATTATTTTAGGCGGGTTTTTGTGTTTTTCTTAAGTTTAAACTTAGTTTTAACATTAATTATCCAACTACAAACTAACCTAACACTTCCCTATAAATACCACACCTCTTCCAAGCTTCATACACTTTATAAAACAACAAAATCACACCCAAATCCATCTCAAAAGCTGCTGAAAATCAAAATTCGGACAGAAGTGTAGCAAGTTCTTCAAGAGAGCATAACTTATTCATTTCTTATCTGATTCACTCGATTCTTTCTCCTACTTCTTTGGATTGACCTTAGCTACGTTTCCATTGGTTTTCCATGGAAAACCAGGCCCTGGAACGTCACCAAAAAGGCTTCAAAGTTGACTGATTTTCTGTTTTCATCTAAAACTTTGTTAAACTTAGTAAACTTGAGTTAATCTCATCTCAAACCTATGTCCTAATGCTCATAATCAATCAAATGGTTAGTTGGGCTTAAAAACAAGGCTGAGAAATGTTAAATCAGAGGTTAATCCTTAAATACTTTCTGTTTTATTTAGGGTTTTTTTAACCCACAAGTCATGTTCAAGTTTCAAGCTTGATGAAGGTGTGATTATGGACCAACTTGGATTGTCCAACATAGAATCCCCACATTACTTGATGATTTCTCTTAGTATAGTTCTTTCTTATTCTTGTATTGATATTAGTTCATGACCTTCCTTGTATGTTTTTACATCAAGTGTAGTGGTGAACCATAAGAGGTACCTAAATGGAAGCTTGTTCTTCCTACCTCCTACATGAATTCTATGACACAATAGAGGTACCTAAATGAAGATTTATCTTCTACCTCATGCTTGACTAATGGACTAAATAATACATATAATACTTATACATATATATACTATTTGAACCCCTGATGGTGGATTTGTGTTCATTCGTCAAGATATTAGAATAACATCATCTAAGACATATGACTTGTTACGATTCTAATGAGTATATTTCTCATGAAAACATTAACCCTTGAGGTTTCATAGTGTCAAGAACAAGTACTTGGTGTTAAAGGATGATTACTTTCGAATACCTATATTCTTGTGTTTTAACTTCCTAAATGCCTACACAAACACATTCAACCTCCTAACCTCATCAACTTCGTCACATTGGATAATCGAAAAGCATATGCAAATTTGTGAGTATACTCGTAACCCCTTTTTTTTATGTTTAGCACTTTTTGGGGTGTAACATGTTTAACTATTAAACTACACTTGAACTTATTCTTTATGCAATGCACGAAAACAATCCTTATACATGAATACAATGTTATGATACTTGATGCTTACGTGGACCATACTTATGTGATATGTTTTAGTCATTAGCTTTCACGAGCCTCCATTCGACATGTATAGCGCTATAGGAGTAACGCACTGCCCGTAGACTAGTGTTCATGTTGAATTATATCATTTTTGCGTAAACAGAGGATTGGCTAGAAATATTGCATGCCATGTTAGGTTGATCTTGTATAAACTAAGTTGTCATGTGGATTCGTTTTTTTTGTTTTTTAACTTTTATACTTATACTTATTCTTAAACTTGTATACTCGCCTTTGCTTTTGCATTGAATTGTATTTTAAACATGTTATAGGTTGAGGATTGATGATGCTATGAAAATGGACTAGCAAAGATGCCTAGATACACACTTAGACGTTTAGGTTTAGAGTGTTGTATAAATTTTGTTATGTTATGTTGAACAATGTAGTTAAATTGAATTTATTGTAATGTTTTGACAATTTATTTATGAAATGAAAACGGTTGAATTAAATATGGTCACTATTAGTGTTATGAAGTCTCTTGCAATCTATTCCGTCTCACTCCGATGTTTCCGCCATCGGTTGGGGTGTGACAACAGGAGTCTCTAGCATATCTTTGACCAGAAAGAATTGAACATGCGACAGCGTCGTGGGTCGAACTTCTTAATGATTATGAGTGCGCGATCTAGTATTATCCCGGCAAGGCCAATGTTGTGGCCGATGCCCTCAGTCGTAAGGAAACCAAACCTAAGCGTGTACGTGTGTTACATTTTACCATTCACTCTAGTCTTCCTGTCCAAATCTGTAATGCCCAAATCCGTAATGCTCAGGTTGAAGCATCGAAGGAAGAGAACCTTAAAGTTGAGTCCCTGCGGGGCATGGGAAGGAAAGTTGTACGCTAGGAAGATGGCACTTACTATTTCTTGGAACGTATCTGGTTTCCATCCTATGGAAACCTTCGAGAGCTTGTGATGGGCAAAGCGCACAAGACTCGATACTCAGTGCATCCTGATTCTGACAAGATGTACCAGGATCTCAAAACTTTGTACTGGTGGCCCTACATGAAAGCTGACATAGCGACCTATGTTAGTAAATGCTTGACCCGTGCTAGGGTTAAGGTGGAATACCAAAAGCCATCAGGATTACTGTAACAACCTGAGATCCCGACATGGAAATGGGAGCAAATTTCCATGGATTTCGTCACTGGCTTACCTAGATCTCAGCGAGGAAATGACACCATATGGGTGGTCATGGATCGACTAACTAAGTCTACACACTTTCTGGCAAATCAAGGAAATGGATAAGTTTTCTACACTCGCAGACATCTATTTGAATAAAGTGGTCGCTAGGCATGGAGTGACAACTTTCATCACATCTGATCAAGACCCGCACTTTGCGTCTGAGCGTGGCAGGCGATGCACAAATATTTCGGCTCACAACCAGACATGAGCACAATATATCACCCTCAGACGGATGGGCAGACTGAACGCACCATCCAGACTCTAAAAAACATGTTTCAAGCATGTGTCATTGACTTTAGTAACGGATGGAAAAGACACCTATCCTTGGTAGAGTTTTCATACAATGATAATTACCACACTATCATCAAGGCGGCTCCGTTCGAGGCTTTGTACGGGTGGAAATATCGATCACCTCTA
The DNA here is from genome assembly GCA_030545235.1 of Helianthus tuberosus. Taxonomy (NCBI): domain Eukaryota; kingdom Viridiplantae; phylum Streptophyta; class Magnoliopsida; order Asterales; family Asteraceae; genus Helianthus; species Helianthus tuberosus. Next base: position 18,217,462 of record CM060420.1, on the reverse strand, counting down.
TACTGGATAGAAGCGAGCAACAACCAAATCACTGGCCCAGAACTTCTTGTCGACACAACAGAAAAGATTGTCCAAATCCGACAATGAGCGATGGCAGCTCGGGACCAACAGAAAGGCTACGCTGGAAGCGTAGGAAACTGCTCGAGTTCCAGGTTGGGGATCGTGTGCTACTTAAAGTCTTACCTTGGGAAGGTGTGGTTCGATTTGGGCAAATGGGGCAAACTTAATCCGCATTATGTCGGACCCTTCGAAATCACTAAGAAAATCGGCAAGGTGGTGTACAGACTGAATTTGCCCAAAGAGCATAGTAGTGTTCACAACGTCTTTCACGTGTCGAATCTGAAGAGGTGTCTGTCAGATGAAACCATTAACGTCCCTATCAAGGAACTCACTATCGACGACCAGTTGCACTTCGTCAAGGAATCGGTTGAAATTATGGACCGGGAAATCAAGACTCTCAAATGTACCAAAATACCTATTGTACGAGTTCGTTGGAACTCCCGTCGGGGCCCAGAGTTCACTTGGGAACGAGAGGACCAGATGAAATGTAAGTACCCCAAGTTGTTCAAGAAAGGTGAGTCCGGAACCGAAGTTACTTCGGAATTTCGGGACGAAATTCCAAACCAACGGGGGGATGATGTGATACCCCAGGAAAACGCACAACACAACTAGCTTCTCCGGCAACTATGTGCTAAATTTCGGGACGAAATTTCTTTCAACTTGGGGATGATGTGACAACTCGTATAAATCCCTGAACGTTTCGTTTTACTGTGTAATTACATGTATGTTAAATGAATTGAATTTGGTGATTTATTTTATTTGAACGATGGTGTGCTTAGTAATGTGTAATGTGAATTATGTGAAACCGAAACCCGAAACTAAAATATTGAAATATGTTATTTTGTGAAACGAAGCGTTGTAATATATTGTTCTGCGATACAAATCGTTTTAATTAGTTTTTCTGTGAATCTTGCGAAACCGTCACTTATTAAAACCCAACCCAAACCCACCCCTCCCCTCCTTGCGCTACATATAGGCCCAACCCCAACCCAAGTCCCCTTATTTGAAACATTAGGCCCAAACCCACACTTCTTGTTCCTTGTAGCCCAGTAGCCCAACTTTCTTGGGTTTTAATTATATATAGGAGACTTTGGGAATAAGTAATAAAAAACAAAAACCCTAGTTCCCCTTGTGTACGTTGACCAGAAGGAACCCCCCCCCCCCTCGCGCAAATTGAAACCCTAGTTCAGCTTCTTGATTCGTCTTTCACTTCCATGTAATCCTTTCTCTTGCTCCAAGGTTAGTATTCTAGATTTGATTGTGATTCTTGGTGTGATTCTTGTATAAACATGGCTGTGATTTTTGGATAACATGCTAGGGTTTTGATGTTATATTATTTATTTCGGTTAAGAATGCGATTTGTTGAAGTAATCGATAGTATGTATGCATACATGATCATGGGTTGCGTTTTTATGAAAAATCATGATATGTTATGGCTAGGTTTTTGTGATTTTGTGATGGTTAGATGATAATTGATGATTAACCTATTGTGAGTTGTTATTAGGAAGAGTTGAGATCGTTTACACGCGTTTTGGTGTTGTTAAATTGTAAAACTGCATGTTGATTGATGAAAACAGCCAACTTCAGTTGGCTGTAAACGGACCTTTATAAATCGAAAAATTGATTTTCTGAAGTCTAAATTATATGTTTTCAAAAAATGAATCAAATGGCACGGAATCATATTTTTTCGAGGTCATTTGCTATTTTTAAAGTTCTGTTTTGTACAGCAGCAAAAGCTGCGTTTTTTCTGCAGAAAATGAGTGTTATGTTTTTCATCATAACTTGAAACCTGGATAGAGTTAGGTCACAAAATTTGTACAGTAGATGGCCACGGGTGTCTCCATAATTCTCCAACTGGAATTTCGTCAATCGAACTTACGATGAATTTTAAATGAATTTTTTCGTGGACTGCAGTCAGAAAGTGATTAATCTGGTTGCAGCCCGATAAATGATTTTTATAAATAATTGGTAATGAACTGGATCCCGAGATTTTTACACAATAATATTTGGATCGTTTAAAATTTTCTGTAAACTTTTGAGAATTTTTGGAATAAGTTAACTATTTTATTAAAATACCCGAAAATAGCCCAGTTTTGGATGTTAAAGCTGAAACACTATAAGTAGTGATTTGTGTGTCTAAATGTCGGTTAGGTTATCTAATAATGATCCAACTTGTTATATGTTAACGAAAGTGTTATGTGAAATATGGTGTGCTTGCTCTTGAGTAGTTATAGGTGGAATGTGTTTATGGGCGTGAACCGTCAATGTGGGTGCATGTTATGTGGTAGATGCGTGTAGGAACTTTGTGTTATATTTGAAACCACTAATGGACTAAGTGGTAATTATACTAGGACGTGATTGACCAACCCTGATTGTTAGCTATTTTAAGAGTCCAACCGAGCAACCAAAGGTGAGTTCACACTTTCGTCAAAGCATGGGATTCCTGCTAGTTTGGGAATGGGTTAGGTAACAACCATCCCCCTTAGGTGGGATGTAATCGGAATGGGTTAAGTAACAACTGTCCCCCTTAGGTGGGATGTAATCTGTGTATTCTTCTTGGGTAGAATACGTACATCGGTCCTCCTTGGGTAGGACGTCAACCTTAAACTTTGTCACACCCCGATATTTCCACGTATTACAGGTGGGCCCGGTGGGGAGTATCGTGACGTAGTTGATATAATCATAGTCAATTAATCACAATTTAATGCACAGTGAAAGTTTAAAAGTAAATTATACAAACCGAGTTGAAAGTACAATAAAATATTATACAACGGATTGTAAAAGGATCCACAGGCGGATCTAAAATAAAAAGAAATATTGTTCAACAGATTTAAGCATCAAAAGCTTGCAAGACTCTTTATTTGATACTAGGAGTAGCCAACCCATTACGCGTAGTACCTGCACTTAACCTTTTTGAAAAATACGTCAGTTTACACTGGTAAATACAATTAACTGACTCTTTTGAAAAGTGTTTTAAAAAATTTGATTTAAATGCACAAGGCACAAATATTATTTTATAACTTGGGACAATTATTTTAAAATAATCTTGTATACAGATTTACATGTTTGTCGTCCGTTCAGTACCCGGTTAGAAGAGCCGGATTAGATTAATAGACACACCACAAGTATAGGCCTACAAGAGAGTGAGATACCGTTTATACATACGCAACTGTCAGGTGTATGCCTACACCCCGTGCTTAAGCCGTGGCCATTTCTAATGAATGACCCGAGGATATCCAGGACATGGTCATTAACCCCCCAAAGGCATTGCATCAAACAAAACAGATTAAAACGGGTTATTTCAATGGTTTAAAAACTAATCGATTAAACATTCAATACCCGACCAAGCGGTATTATTACCATATCCCAAGCCCGTATAACGGAAAATAAGTTAAAAGTATTTACCTGAGCTTAAAATATAATTTTACTCTCAGCCGTATATCAATCAGCAAGCACAAATAGCTTTTACTGGGCTCCTAATCTGGAACGAAAGTTTTAATAACCTATTAGATTCCTAACGGGTCTTATTTAAGTCTTAACTTAGACCAGTTAGTTTTAATGAAAGGTTTACGGTTCAAAACGCAAGATTAAGCGAAGACCGGATTAGAATGTGATTTAGACCCGACAAGCATGAGGACTTGTACAAAATGGGTAAACTAAACACATTCTGGATTTTGAAGAAAAAAATGATAAGGTTTGACCCGTTTCGGTTAATTTATGCAAACTAGTTACATAAACCGTACCGAACACGAATATGCATAACGGGTAACCAAATGAATCATGTACGGGTTCCACAAGTTAATATGCTTTAAATGATTTATGATATCAGTAGGATATCTTCCATTATGGCCAAAACAAATTTAAAAACAATTTATGCCCCATAGGGTTATTTTGGTCATTTTTAAGTTCATAAAAGAGGTTAAATAGTAATCTGAGGCTCTGGTCTAAAACAATCAGTGAAAATATTTATTTTAACAAGTTACATCAGTAAGATATAACACATATGTGAATTTTATCATTTATGGCCAAACTATGCACCGTAGGGGCATTTTGGTCATTTCGCATATACTATAAGGGTCAAATTTGGAAATCTGAGTTCAAAAATTTTACTTATTGTTAAAGTATAAAAATTTGCTTATAATATCAGTAGATAATAAGTCTTAGGTGTTAAATATAGTTTTAAACCATACTATGCGCTAAAATCGCATAAAAGTCGGTATTTGACGATATTCGGGTTGTTTAAGGCAATCTGAGATTTTGATCAGCCTCTATTGTTTAAAATAATTTATTTAATGTATAAAATCAGTATAAAAAGGTTTGACATGTAAAGGATGTGTAAAACTCATTTTATTAGCGAAAAGGGCATTATCGTCAATTACCGAGCCTATGCAAGAACTCTACGTTATGATCAGTTTAAAATTTGGAAAAAAAATTCAAAAAATCACTAAATATTATATTATACCAGTGGGTAAAAAGTTTGGTGCCAAAATTTGGGTTTAAATATGAATTATACTAAAAATGTCATTTAATTAATAAAAAGCTTTCATTTTACGATATCGCGCATAACTTCTATTTTAGACCATGAACTGATGTCAAATTTTTAGGACATGCTTATAAATCAGTAATAAAGGTTTTTGTCATCTCGCATTTTCAAAAATCTCATTTTAATGATAAAAAGGCATAATGGTCAACTTTTAAGCATTTAACGGAAACATGCAAATAATTCAGATTTCAAAGGAACCATATAGTATAATCTCAGAGGGTTATACTAACATGTAATATGGTCCTAAGGGAACCATAAGGCATATCTAAACTAAGCTAAATCGGTTCAGAACTAAAAGTCAAAGCAAAAGTCTACTTTTGCGACTTTCGGTTCCGAATCGAGCCTAAACTCAGAATTTGTCGGGTTGAACATGCCTAAACATGTTCTTGTATTATTTACCAAGTTATTTAAGTGTTAAAACATGTTCCATAACCTCTGCATTATCAGTTGTGAATTAATTTGTAAAAACTGACCCGTTTGACTTTTTATTACTAAGTTTGACCCGACAATTGACTGAGATAACGTGATAATTTGAAGGTGCCCTTTAAGGGTTTAACACCTACATAATTACCAACACATAGCCACTTTCAATTCGAATAATGGCTGGACCATTTGTGATTAATCACTAAGTCAAAGCTTAATTATGCTAACTTTGACTTTCGGTCATTACATTAATGAAAACTTAATTACATAGGCTAAGTACACTTACAAGAGTCCTTAGCACGAAGTTTGAACTAGAGAAAGCTTCCTTTAGCTCCAGGAGGCTTCAGGGAGTAAGTTTTGAATGAAAATTCAAATGTGCAAGTTCTAAGTGATCAAAATGGGGGCTATTTATAGGAGATTTGAGCTTGCTAAGATCATTACACCTGTTTAGGGAGGCTCCCAGATGTTTACAGGTGTTGTGGTGGCAGAAGAAACCATCAAACACGCCCCTAGAATCGAAAATTTGCAAGCAAAGGTGGTGGAACTGGCTGAACCTGCAGCTGTGCAGAATTTTTGTCGCTGGCACCTTTGTCGCGGGCCGTGTAGACTGCTAGGAATGTCTACGCACCCCGCGAGGCTCTCTTCAAACGGTTAAGAACTTTCATTTATTGTAGTTTCAGTCCCGGGTCCATTCCTAATTTAAATAACTTTCGTTTATTGCACTTTTAACCCCCAAAGTTAACTTTTAAGGGTCTTGAGTCATCAAATAACATTGTTAAGCTCCCGGTTAATTACGAGATCACCCGAAAAGTCTTAATTTCATACGTTGACGCTTTTAACCCTTTATTACGAAAGTTGACCTATTCAATATCAAACGATAACGAAACCTTGTGAATTTCTCGTCACTTATTCTTGAGAGTATGATTAATCGTTACAAAATCTCGGGTTCATTAAAAGGTCATTCAGAGGTATCAATTAACATGTTGACACTTTTAACCCCTATGCTTTGTAAAATTCTCAATTTAAGCACAAACGACTTTCTACGTTCGTCAATTTATTCATTAAAGAATACGAGCATCTTACGAGGTCATTCAGAGGCACAAGCTTGGCATGATGACACATTTGATCCTTCTATACACATACTTTCATCGTTTGTCCACTTTAGTCCCTTGTAAACACTTTGTTACACGTTTAAAGTCCATGACACGTGTCCTTATTGCATTGGGCATGATTTTGCGAGGTGTTACAAACTTACTAGACAAAACTCTATCATGAAGTCCCTCATTTTTATATCGACTTAATCGTCGGGCCAATGGCGAACGGGTCATTAGTTAAATAGTGCTATTAGGTCTGACAAGCCTAACAGCGTGCCGCAGAGGACGGGAGTGGACTACTATACTTGGGCACTGTCAATGATGATAGACATTGACGTAGGGCACATAAACATGACATAAGTCAGTAGTCGATATAGTAACGGGTCTAGTGGTTTACAACATGGGGAAGCCCCCATGGTATATGGTTATGGGAAATGGAACGGGATAACTTTTGGTTTTCGAAACAGCTTAACAACCTATGGTTTTTGAGACAACATTAAAACGGACAACCAACTGTGAACTCGCCAACATTTTTGTTGATACGTTACTACATGCTTTGCAGGTCGTTAGGTTATTGGTTGGAGCTTGCATTGGAGAAGGAGTCGTTGTGGGACATGAACCGCTGTGTGTTCATGATAAACTTATAAAACGTTTAACTTATATTTTGGTTTTTGAACTTATGCTTCCGCTAACTTTGTAAATTTGGTTTTGGACTTTGGTTTGGTGAACTTTATACGTTTAGTGGCAATGGTTTTCCTTTACTTTACTTAATGTTTATTATGATTGGTGGTATGATCCTGGTCAGTCACACGCCTCGCGGTAATACTCCGCTTGTGGATTTTGAGGGTGTGACACAAATAATCTCCTAGACCTAGAATAAGTTAACCTCGTCCAACCTCCAACACTTGGTTCATACCTTCCATGTCGAGATGGCACACCCGGGTTGTCTTTGTTCGATTGTTTTACATTTTATCTTTACATTCTTTTATTCATGACCAATCGGTTTATTAACTTAGTTAATTAACTTGTGCTTTGGTGAACTATAATGAGGTTATTACCTCTGTACATGACTTATGATATCTATATGACTATAGGACAGTTTACTATACTAATAATATAACTAAATAACACAACTGGACTCTTGACATGACTGTTTAATAGTTAAAATGTTCGAAACGAAGTTCTGTCCACACAAACAGACACCATTCGAACGAAGGGGATTCCCTCTCGTGCGAAAGGACACTGGCCCATTCGTGCGAACCGTCCATTCACCCGAACTAAGTTGTGGTTTTGACGGGCAAATCAGGACCCGTAAAACCATAGAAACTCAGTGTCGTAACAAGTACCTGGACGGAATATATTTTCTGTTTAAGTTCTACTTTCATACACATTCTTATGTATTTTACATTACGAATCCGAATCCTGCATTCAACTCCAACACTCACACCTTCGTTTACCCACCTATAGGGTAACCTCGGTGTTCCAGTGCTCTCATCCTCTACTCAACGACTCGTGGTTTATCAAATGAAGATTTGCAAAACTGTGAGTATACTCGAACATCCTTTTTCAATTTTACACTTTTGGGTGCAATATGTTTACTTATTAACCTACACAGTTACACTTACATTTTGTGCAATCACAAACAATCCAAACATGCATGCTAATGCGTGTTTCTGGAACATTCTTATGTGATAATCTTGTCATTAATTTCGTACGAGCCTTCTCATAACATGTATAGCGCTATAGGAGTAACACATCGCCCGTAGTCTTGTGGTCATGTTAAGTCTTTAATACTTGCTGTAATCAGAGGGTTGATTTGAATATTCGCATGCCAGTTTTACGTTAATCTTGATAGCTAAGTTTTCCATGTGGATTTGTTTAAATCATTTTTATACTTATGCTATATTAAACTTGTATGCTCGCCAATACCTTGTATATTGAACTATACTTTTAAACATGTTGCAGGTTGAAGATGTTGATATCGACGAAATCTAGTAGGGATGCTTTAGAAACACATTTAGAAATACTAGATAGGTTGTTGTACTTGTTATATTTTGTTGTATCATTTTGAACAATGTTGTACTTGTTTTTTTGTATCAATGTTTTATTTTCATTTCAAATGTTGTACCTTGAATTTCCATGTATTGTACTTGACAATATTTATTTTCAAATGGAATCAGTTTTTGAATTAAATTATTGTCACAATAGTGTTATGAAGTCTTGAGCAATCTCGTTTCGTCTCACTCTAATGTTTCCGCCATCGGTTGGGGTGTGACAACATCAGTCGTACTTCTCACCAAACCTTATCTTCAAAAGATTTCGTTTGAAATTCAAACCTTCAAAACATGAGTAACAAAGTTCCTTTCCCTCCAAGGAAGCAAGGTATGTGAACCTTGCGCCTGCGACCAGAACACATAATGTGACACCCTAATTTCCCGGTGGGCCCAAAATTGGGGTTTATGTGTGACAATTGATAACAGTATCACAGTAGCAACGGAAGATGAAATAAAGTAAAGTAATAAATGTAAAAGCTTGAATATAATAAATAAAAGTTATACAAGTTGTCCGTACAAAAGCTACTTGATACTAATATGGGTCTTTTGTCATGGAGTTGCAAATTCCAACATCTAAGACCATGCCTCTTCTAGCCTATTCTATATTTGCTTTTAACTTGCGCTTAGTCTTTTGAAAATACGTTAGTTTTCACTAGTAAATACAATTAACGGACTCTTTTGAAAACCTTTTCAAAATTTATTTAATACCATTTGGTATTTCATTTTTAAATAACTTGGGACAAACTATATCTCTTGTTACCAATTTCACATGCTTGTAAATTACAGTCGAGGACAAGAAATCAAATGTCGTGTACATGATTAATAGACAAACCACATTTATATATATTATTAGCGCCTGTCAGGTATATACCTACACCCCGCACTTTAAGTCGTGGTCATTTGCAATTGAATGAGTCAGGACGCCCGAACACGGTCATATTAACCCCCAAGTGCTTAAGTTATCAAGTAATACGAATTAAAATGACTTATTTGCATTTCTATGACATCATTCGCCTGTATGCAATACCCGACCAAGTGGCTAGTGCAATATCCCAAACCTTTATAAAATAAAATAGGGTAAGAATATTTACATGTGTTAATCTTTTATAATATCAATATATATTTAGCACAGACGTATTCAAAACAGTTCAGCTTAGGTGCAATTTACTGGAAGTTTCTAGTCTGAAATGAACGGAAATATTATCCATTAGAATGTTAACGGGTCATTTATAAGTCTTTGAGTTTGACCGGTTAACTTCAGGATATGCTCGGTTCGCTAGATTAAGCGTTGACCGGATATAATGTGGTTTATACCCTTCTGAGTGCTAGGCCTGATGTAATATGGGTCTATTAACCAAACATTCTTATTTAAAATAGTTTTGAAAGGTTTTGACCCGATTTGACTAGTTTATATATTTTATATTATTTAAACTAGTCTTAGGCATATATACGGTATCGGATGGTCGAATAGATCTATGATGAGTCCGTTATGTCATAACATATTTCATAAAGTTATAAGATCAGTTTCAAGGTCAGATTATATGTCTTGTAGGTTTTAAAACCACAAGCTATAAGGGTATTTTTGACACTTTAAAAGTATATAATGTTGACTCATCAATTGATCCATCAAACGGCATGACCAGAAGGTGTAACCTCAAAGGGTTATTCCTTATAATAGTATGGTCATATAACAAGCCTTAATCAGGTTCTAAATTTGACCAACCGGTCAGAATCGAAAGTCAAAGCAGAAGTCAAACTGTTTTGACTTTCGACTAAGAAATGAGTACTAAACTGAAAATGATGAGTTGGACATGATAAAACATGTCCTAATATGTTATGTAAACTGTTATGATGTCAAAATTTAGAGTTTTAATACTTGGAAATTCATTTATCATAATTTGCAAAAATCTGTATTTTTTACTTTTTATTTTATACATGTTTGACTCGTCATTTCGCCTATTTAACGTGATGATCAGAGGGTGTAATCATAATGGATTAACACCTTCTTTATTAGGATCATGTTGCAAAGTTCAATTTGAACTTTGACTTGACCAAAACAATCAGAACTAAAAGTCAAAGCAAAAGTCAATTTGCTTGACTTTCAGCTAATAACTAGCTAATAAACTGAGATAGACTAGAAAGAACACTTACTAGTGTTAGAAGGAACACTTAAACTCAGAAAAGGAGGCTTCTATAAGCAGAAGCAAGCTCCAAAGTGTTTTAGAGTGAAAGAAAAGAATGGTGTGATGATTTTGTGAAACTAAGGGGCTATTTATACTAATCTTGGAGTCATAAGAATGTGCCAAGTGTTGCTAGGTGTACTTATGAAGTGATTAGAGGTAGGACACATGGCAAGAGGAGGTTAAGTATGGCAAAGATTCAAAGTGAGGTGTCAAAAGAGGATGAATGCTGCTGTGCAAGCAATTAATAGATGTCAACGAACGCCTTATGGATCATAAGGCTTTCTGCCTTGTCGTCCATAAGGACCTTGGCCACGTAGGGAATTTGAACATCCTTATGGACCGTAAGAGGATGTTTTTGCGGTCCGTAAGGGACCTCAAACTTTTTCTAAATTTCGTCTTTTAGGCAGAATTAACCCCTTTTTAACATTATACTTTCTCTGGTTCAACATATCTCAATTTATATGGAGAGAATTTAGACACGTGTCATGCTAGGATTCGATCCAAAATTACCGGGTTGTTACACATAAGTAGCAAAAGGATCAAAAGGATAAACTAGGCTTGCGCCAAGCAACAAAACTAGAGACAACACTCATCTAGCCCAAAGCTCCACCCACTTACCATTCGCGCATGGGAGCAACACTGGGCTGGGGCACTTGAAGAAGTATGGTCCAAAATCCTACGCAAGGCATTTCAAGGTATGCGCAGAAGGCCATACCCAAACTTAACGAAACAACACTGAACTATCACCAGAGCATGCGCGCAATCTCTTATCGGCGCATGGAGCGCAGTGACAACTAACACAAATACAAATAGTACAGATGACAGATGCTTCAGCCAATCAACGTGCACCAGGTCCTGTCAAGAAAACTCTGTAGGATCGTTTTGCGACCTAATGAGTCGTTCAGAGTCAACACAAAGCTGTTTGAAAGGCGGAAACAGTCAAACAACCTCAAATCAGTGTAAGAAAGGTGTAGAAACAGAGTATGATACTTAAAACAAGCTTCTCATTGATATTTGACTTGAATACACGGTGAAAATTGGACAGCACTTCGTTACACCTTGACTAATTTCGTACCAAATGAGAAGCATGACACCCATATATATAGGCATCTAATTTCGCATGGAATTACCACATGTAATTTCATGCGAAATTACACTACTTAATTTCGTGTGAAATTGCAATTTCGTGTGAAACGGCTATTTCGCACGAAACGGCTATTTCGCACGAAACGGCTATTTCGCACGAAACTGCTATTTCGTGTGAAATGACTTTTTCAGCCTATTTCCCATTTTCCTCGTACTCCGTGACCTAGATCTATCATTTCTATTATAAGACTTGATACAAGACGAAGTCAACAGACATATGCACCAACAAACTCCCACAATGATCAATCGTACAGGAGACGAGAAGTACAAAAGGACAATGACATTTAACCAATCAGGTTGCGGCATTCACGTCTCTATGATCTCAACTCACGCCTGGTGACAGGCTCGATAACAAGGACAACCGTCAAGCCACGTGGCTCTAATCATAGTGCGCCAACGTCGCAATCCTCTGCAAAAACTAACGGTCGTGTTAGAAGAAACAAATAGGATGTTCTTTGATGGTGACGCCTGGCCTAAGGCCCATCAGCCCATCTCATTCTCCATACTCTCCGGCTATAAATACCAGCCTTCAACCATATGTTTAAGGATCGGCTCTCACCCTCTCACCCTCTCACTCTTAACACACACTCATTTATTGTTCTTATACGATACTTATTCTCACGCTGGATGGTGGTTACAAGGAGAACCCCCCACCTCTCCTCCTTGTAACGAGTCTCATGGTGTATTTTTTTGCAGATCACATCCCTAGTCATTGATCGAGGAAAGATTAAGGGTTAACCTTCTTGACGAGACCGTTCCCTCAAGGATAAACCTGACGGTTTAAACTTGGTGTTTCTTCAACATGAAATATCACTTTTTCTTCAAATAAAACTCCCCAAGACACTAGGGGTGTTCAGAATTCGTTTCGAATTCGAAAAATTCGAAATTCGATTCGATTATCAAGAATTCGTTTTTATTATAAGAATTCGAATTCGATTCAATTCGAGTAAAGTAAATCGAATACGAATTTATAATTTCAAATTCGATTCAGTTCGAAATTCGAATAAAAATTATACATTTTTATTTATTATTTTTATAAATAATACATATATAACTTTTATTGGGCTCTACTATTTATTCCAAGTATTAAAATTACCCATTACCAAACCCACTACATGGCCATAAATAAAACCTAAGTAACAAATCTATCAATAGATTTTTAACCCTAAAAATATAAACTTGTAATTGAGAAGTGGTTAGTCCAGACTTCTTGTTTTGAATTTAATTCTTATGGTACTTTATCTAGAATTTTTTGAATGTAATATCGTGCTTTATGGTTGCTAAAAAAAATTATGTTTCATCTTAATAGTTTTTTACATGTTTTAAAAGAATTTCAATCAAATCGAATTCTATTCGAATTCAAATATTTAATCGAATACGAATTGGGTTTTTTATTCGAATATGAATTCGAATCGAATTCGCTATGTTTTAAACAAATTCGAATTCAAGGGAAAATAATAATTATTCGAATAATTCGATTCGAATAATTCGAAAATTCGATATTCGTTTCGATGAACACCCCTACATGACACAGTCTTGTAAAAAGGAAAGGTGGCCCTCTTTCCAAAGGGTTCTGTCATATTGATTCCTAGCAGCCATACCCCGTCTCTACCCGCTTGGGCATGTTCTAATGAGTTTCAACCAATCCTAAATTGACACTTTAGGGTTGCTTGATTCCTTCTCAACCTTTTTTTTCTTTCATACCTACGGCACAATATATACACACATTTATGTTTATGCTATATATCTATTCAATTCCTATGTGTGTTCAGACCAGACGGTATGGGGGCCGGCTTAGGCCCGACCTGGCCCGGTGCCGGTCCCCCACACCGCCCCCCCATAGGGTCGGCTCGTCTCATCCGTCTCCCACAAGCCGGACTCGCCGTGCCTCCTTCTCTCACATATGCCTATATATATATATATATAAAGGGGTTCATCCCCCACCCCCTAGGTCCATCCCCTTCAAGCCCCGCTTACGTGGCGGTGACATGGTGGCCCATCCCCTTGGGGATGAGGCTCTCCATACCCTCCAGTCTCACAGGACCATCGAGTGTGTCCCTAAGGGTAGGCCTAGGACCCGTCTAACGTGTTCTTGGTATAAACCCTGCCTACCGAGTTCTTGGTGAGGTTTATATGATAAGCCATGAGGCCACCTGTAGTGGTCCGGGATATAACGCCAAACTCAAGCATGGCGTCGCGCCCCATAGCGCGGCCCAACACCACTACGGTGAACGCTATGGGGGTTAAATTTTGTGTTCCCGTGATCCGCATAGCGGCGTGAGGGGGATTATTTCATATACTAACTCACATCTATCTATTATACTAAAGCAAAATAGTGTTGACTATTTGACTTTGATGTGGCTATTCTCTTTGGCCAGAGAATTGTGTTTTTAGGCGCCATTCTCCTTCTCTCTCTATTTTCCTTCAATTTTCTTGGCCGCCTCTTTCTTCATTCAATGTGTCTTTGGATTATATATGGTAGGTTGAAAACTTAATCAATTATCGGAAGTTTTTTTAGGAAATTATGGAACCGTTTTGAATTCTACGGCCTATATACCAATTATTGCTTTTAATCGGATGTTTCAAACGACGACTGAAGAATTCATCATCAGACTTCGAAATTCAAGCATTGGTAAGTTGGATTCCACCTCTGTATTTGATTTTTTTATTGCTATTAGAAACCTAATTTTGTTGTATGATTTCTATGATGTTGTTGATGTCAACGGATCAGCTAATTGTTTTTTATATGCGGATTTAACCTGTTTATTGTTGTAATTTGTGTGTTTATTGAAGTTGCTAATTCTTTATCAAGAGTTTTGCATTGAACGGTAACTTGGATTCCACCTCTGTATGTGATTTTTTACTTTGCTATTAGAAAACCCTAACTTTGTTGTATGATTTCTATGTTGTTGTTGATGTCAACTGATCCGCTAATTCTTTATGTATTAGTTTTTATGGTTTCTTGATTTTAAATAATGTTGAGTTTGTGGGTTTTATTTTTCGTTGGTGTTTCAAAGAATTTTGTTTCGATTTTTCAGGCATGTGTACTTTTTTGTCTAGAAAACTCAGAGATATTTGACGAATGACGCGACATCTTTATCAGGTGATAGAATTTTCATTTTACCGGGCCTTTCCATGATTTTTTTCTGTTTGATATGGTAAGAGCAGAGCTATTTGTTTTCCACGACATATTAAGTCTAATGGAGGAATGACTTAACTCTAACGACTTCTAGATGCTCATGTTCCGGTCATGATTCAACTTCAAATTTTAAATTTTTGCAGATGCAAAGTGGCAAGATATCTCAAGGCAACACTTGTGACTTCAGACATTAGTGGAAGTCAACATGAACCTGGTGATTGGAGGTTAGTACCACCAAAACCTTTAGTTCTTTAAAATAGAGTTTTTTTTAATATTTGGTTTATATAACCTACTTTTAAACAAAAGATTGATTGTCACACTCTAAGATTATCTAATAACCGGTTTGGTGATAATTTAACACTAAAAATATGTTACTTGCAGGAACTTTGGAGATATTCAATGGGATGTTTAGCCATGTTTGGAACACTTGAGCTACAACCAGAGGTTCGGGAAGTGGTTAACTCAATTTTGGTTTTGTATTTAAAATGTTGGTATCATATCTATTCTAAGAAGATGTTCCGGTTACATCAGGTAATTGACGCTAATATGTAATGTTCGTATTTATAATTGGATTAGAACTTTGTTTCAATGATGAAATATTGTTTTTGATGATTTCATTTATGTTTAGACCGTTTCAAGATGTGAAGATCCGATACCAGCAAAAGAAGGATGTTTGGTTTTGCTACGTTTATACTTCCAGAGACTGTGAAAGAAATTTTGGCAAAGGGAAACCCACACTTCTTAAGCGATTCATGGGTTATTGTTAAACCGTACAAAAACGGGTAAAATACTAGATAAGTATCACACATTGTCTGTTTTGTTTTTTTTTTTTTTTTTTTCATGTTCGTTTGTTAATCTATACCTCTATACTATTTAATAAATCAAAACAAAAGGGGGACACATGGTAGTGAAATAAGCAATTACAATTGGGTTTTGCCGCCTAAAGTGAAGATCTGGAATACTATCACGAGTGATCTGGCCCATCTGGCTTATTCCAATCCGTTTCATCGTTAAACATTCCTAAAATAACATCAAATACCATGATCTGGAATACAAGATACATAATTCAGGTGCAAAGTGCAAAACACGAGATACTTATATTAATTTTAGAGAAAATAATATAAGTAAGATACGTAGTTAAAAATATAAGAATATTTTTAACACAAGAAAATATACACAAAAGAGAGTGACTGTACTTGTGCGACGCAAGTCTAGTGACTAACGTTAAGGAAACGCGTATAGGTTACGACGTTAATTAAGCAAATCCGGTGAAGTTTACGATGCAAGGAACGCAAAGTTGTGAGTTCATGCTCCCCCTTTTCTCTTTAACTGTTTTCAGTTTTTTATAACTTCGGGGGTGAAATACATGTACAAAAGTACAATATTTATAATTGGTATGATATAAATACAAGAAGTACACTTGGTGAGAACGAGAACCAAGTGTGACAAAATATAAGATAATAAGAAACGCACTTGGTGAGGACGAGAACCAAGTTGGATGCGTTATGAGAAATGATAAAAAGAAACGCGCTTGGTGAGGACGAGAACCAAGTTGGATGCGTTATGAGAAATGATAAAAAGAAACGCGCTTGGTGAGGACGAGAACCAAGTAGGATGCGTTATGAGAAATAGTGTCACGAATAGGGTACAGAAGCACCATTAATCGTGTACATACTTAGACCGCAGAACAAAAGGTTAGATCTAACGGGTGCCTGGCAGCCACACTCTCGATGAGGGCGAGAATCGAGTAGTGCTTTTGTGTCTCAGAATATACCAATTAAATGCCTTAGGTTTGGTGACTTCCTATGTCGTGTCACATGTTAATGGCTTTGCAACCCATTAACAATCCTGATATTTACAGAAATACTGTATTTATATAAAATTCATACCATACTGAAAATTGATATATAACTTGAAGTACGTGGGGTACTCAAGAAAATTGATATATAACTTGAAGTACGTGGGGTACTCAAGAAGATTGATATATAACTTGAAGTACGTGGGGTACTCAAGAAGATTGATATATAACTTGAAGTACGTGGGGTACTCAAGAAGATTGATATATAACTTGAAGTACGTGGAGTACTCAAGAAAAACTTGATTTATTCACAACTATGTTTTTATACAAAGTATACAAACGTGAAATACAAAACTGCATGAATTCACACCAACATTATGTTGACGTTTTTCCAAAAACTCACATGTATTTCAGGTAACTAGGATGGATGTGCGCGCGGTCTTGCTTATGCTCGTGGATGTCGCTTGTGTTTAACTTTAAATAAAGATGTAAACTTTTAAGACAATGTTTTAAGCTGTCTAGCGATGTAAACGCTAAACTTATGTTTTCAAATCATGGTATTTGATGTTATTTTACGAGCATGTAGCATGTTTACTCTTCGTATGCAATGAGAACCTTTCATGATCACACCTCGTGCTTCCGCCGCAGAAAGGGGTGTGACAATACGTCAGTTTTCACTGGTAAATACACTCAACCGACTCATTTTGAAAAGGTTTAATAAAAATTGATTTGAATGCACGTGGCACAAATTCTTTATAACTTGGGACAATTATATTTATAATCTTGTATACAGATTTACATGTTTGTTATACGTTCAGGGCCCGATGTAGAAACCGAGTCAGATTAACAGACACGCCACAAGTATAGGCCCACAAGAGAGTGAGATACCATTTTTCCTTAAACAACTGTCAGGTGTATGCCTACACCCCGTGTATAAGGCGTGGCCATTTTATAACACAATGATGTCAAGGATATCCGGGACATGGTCATTAACCCCTAAAGGTCTTTATTTCAAACAATACAGATTAAACCGGGTTACCTCAATAATTTAACCACAATAAGATTAAATATTCAATACCCGACCAAGCGGTATTATTATAATACCGTATCCCAAGTCCGTATAGGGAAAATAAGTTAAGAGTATTTACCTGAGCTAGCTCCTGACTTAAATAGCAAGAATTTAATAACTCAGCCGTATTCACTTAAGTAAGCGTAGGTACCATTTACCGGAAGGCTCTAGTCTGGAATGATGGTATAAATAACCAATTAGAATGCTAACGGGTCTTTAATTAAGCCTAAGCTTAGACCGGTTAGTCTTACAGAAAGATACGGTTCAAACGCATGATAAGGCGAAGACCGGATTAGAATGTGGTTTTGACCCGACAAGTTTGAACACTTGTATAATATGGGTAATCTAAACACATTCTGGATTTTGAGACAAAAAGGATATGGTTTGACCCGTTTCGGCTAATATATGCAAACTAGTTACAAACGCCGATCCGAACGCGAAAAGTGCGTAACGAGTAACCAAATGAGTCATATGCAAGTTTCCTAAGTTATTATGCTTTAATTATGTTGTGACATCATAAAGATATCTTATATTATGCCCAAAACGGATTTAGACTCACAATACGCCCCGTAGGGGTATTTTGGTCATTAAAAAGGTTATAAAAGAGTTTAAATATGAACCTGAGTTTCAGGTCTGATGTAATCAGTAAAATTACTCAATTTACTAGGTTATATCAGTAGGGTATCATATATATGTGAAATCTATCCTTTATAACCAAACTATGCCTCTTAAGGGTATTTTGGTAATTTCACATAGGCCTAAAAGGTCAAAACTGGAAACCTGAGTGTAAGACTTTAGCTGACTGTAAAAATATAATAATTTACTTAAAATATCAGTAGGTATCAAACCTTATGTGCTCAACATAATCTTAATACCTACTATGCGTCAAAAATGCCAAAAAAGGCGATTTGGAGCCATTTCCAGGTTTTCAAAGGAAAGCTGATATTTTTATAATTCTAGAAGGCTCAAAATACTTTATTTATTATATTAGATCAGTAGAAAAAGGTTTGGGGTCAAAAGGATTTGTAAAACTCATTTTATGGCTTAAAAGGGTAAAACCGGCATTAACCGAATCATACTTAGAACTCTAAGTTATGCTCAGCCTAAAAATAAATAAAAATCTCCAAAAATATTAAAATATTATTTTATATCAGTGGGTAAAAAGATTGGTATCAAAAAGTGGGTCTAGATAGGCTATATGCTAATTACGCCATTTAATTACTAAAAAGCTTTCAAATTACGCTAATGAGCATAACTCTTAATCTAGACCTCAAACTGATGTCAAATTTTAGGTTCAAGTTTATAAATCAGTAATTAAGGTTTCTACTCTTTTACTTTTTCAAAAATCACGTTTTAAGGTCAAAAGGGCATAATAGTCAACATTTAAGCATTTAACGGAATCACGCACATGAATCGGATAACTAATGAACCAAGTTGTATAATCACAGAGGGTTATACTTATAGGTAACTTGGTCCTAATAAAGCTCTAAGGCATTTCTAAACTATGCTTAAATATGTCAGAACTGAAAGTCAAAGCATAAGTCAAACTATGCAACTTTCGGTCCGGAACCGAGCCTAAACTGAAAATTGTCGAGTTGAACATGTTGGGACATGTTCTTACATTAATTACCAAGTTACATTAATGATCAAACAGGTTACATGTATCCTACATTGCTAATTATGCTTTAATTTGGAAATAAACATTCTGTTGACTTTTTAAAGTAAGCTTTGACTCGACAATTAACATAGTTAGAGTGGGAATCAGAGAGTACCCTTTTAAGGGTTTATTACCCACCTAAATACCTACTTAAAGGTACTTTTAATTCAGGATTAGACTGAGCACATATTAATTAATCACGAAGTCAAACCTTAATTACGACGGTTTGACTTTTACCTAATTAACTAAGCTAAAACGAATTTAGAAAGGTTAAGTATACTTACAAGGGTCCTAATTATAATTAGGGATCACTAGGAAGGTTGCTTGCTGACCAAAGAGCTCCAGAAAGTAAGTTGTGAATGTTGCAAATGCAAATACCCAAATGTTGCAACTTTGCATCTCTTATATAGGCTTTTAAATTCAAGTAGATCATGCCATGTAACTCTAGTGATGTTATAAGATCATCCCAGGTGGCCTAGGATGCTAAAAACCAGATATAGGAGCCCCTTGAATCGAAAAACCAGCTTTTAAGTCGGTATAACCGTTTTAACAGGCAGTTGGAAGTTTTTCTGCACCTGGGACCTGCTTGCGCACCGCAACGTCCACAGTGTTGAGGTGCGCAAGGGTCATGCCAGCACAACACATCTTTCAAATGTTTACAGTTTGGCCCCTGGACCTTCCAAACGTCGTTTTCACATTATTTCTTGCATTATAAGCCTTCTAAATTTACTTTTGAGGGTTCCAAGACTTATACAAACTTTGTTAAGTCCTTGGTTAACTTTGTAATCACCCGAAAATCCATAATTTCCTACGTTGACGCTTTTAACCCCTCGTATATGAATTTGATCATAACTTTCTCATACGATAACGAAACTTGATGATATTTTTATCATGTATTCTAGTGAGCATATTTAATCGTTACAAAGCTTCGAGTTTGCTAAAAGGCCACTCAGAGGTATACTTTAAACATGTTGACACATTTAACCCCTGTAGTTTGTAATCTCTCACTTTCTTTTATATTTAGCTTCGTATGATCCATGATTCATTCGTGTGAATGTATAAACATCTTGTAGGGTTATTGTAAGGCATATTTATCCACTGTTGACATTTTGAACACTTATATTCACATAGTTTCTTTATTTGTCAACTTTAGTCCTTCTAGGGTATTCTTTCACACGTTCAAGCTTATGACACGTGTCAATACATTATAGGACGTGAATTTTCGAGGTGTTACATCCTCACCCCCTTAAAAGAAATCTCGACCTCGAGATTTGTTAAAACGTTGGAAGTACTTTTTGTCGCATAATGGACCTAACTCTTATAACATATCTGGAGTCTTTCCAAGCTCCCACAGTTGACCTCTATAATAGGCACATGTATCCTTTTGGAGCTTCTTCACCTGTCGATCCTTAATCGACATAGGTTGCTCATTATATCATAAATCTGCATATCATTATGTGATAGTGCTTCTTGACTTATTGGCGAAACACATCCTTAAATCATTAGTGTGAAATGTATTGCGAGCTCCATCCAACTCCTTAAAAAGGTTTCAGCTTTAAGCTATCTGATCTTGATACATTCGATTCCTTTGAATGATTTTATATATTCAGAGCTTAACTAGTCTAATAATTAACAAATTGGCACACCCTTCCAGGGTGATATCTTTTGTTGGACCTTATTCTTTAACAAGAACTTAGGAGGGTTGCTACTTTCATAAATCCTTGATTTCCTGCCGTATACTGGCAACTTACAATCGATCATGGATTTGTATAATCTTATTTGTTGTTTCCTAGGCAACTTTCGAATCCTGATAATTGGACTCACTAATTCTCTATCTAACAATGGATGTTTAACATTCCATCTATACAAGGTCTCCAAAGGAGCAGCCTTAATACTTACATATCAATTATTATAGAAAAGCTTATCTTAAGGTGGGATGGTTATCCCAATCATTGCTTAAAACTAATCTTAAGGAATAGCTAACCCTTGCCGTTAGTTGAACAAATCGACGATCCTGGGCAGCTGATGGCAATTCTTAATTGTTGCCTAATTAGGGTTGCGGTAATCAATGCATAAGCAGAATGAACCGTCTTTCTTATTTAACTCTCGGAATATCGAGTTAGACTATATGAATCTCTTATCTTAAAGTTTACTTAATCAGGGTTTTGATTATCCCATAATCAATCATGGAGTTCTACAACACTCCAACCCAAAATGGGATGTTAATCTTAACTCTACTTGCCTCTCAGGGGTAAACAGGGTAATCTTAGGAGAAGATAATTAAGGTACAAGGAGGTTACAGAGATTTCCAAATCTCGGGCTTCAGTTCATCAATTATATTCTGTGTCATATAAGTGACACATTTATGTTACGAGTCCATGAATTCCTTAATCGGGAACATTTACTTGGACCATTCCATTTTGGATATCTTCTTTGAATACCAATAGTTGACCTTAGCACCATATGACCATTGAGATATCCTTGTGGTCCCATGCATTAAACCTCCATACTGATCAGGCATGGAAGCAATCTATGGGACATATTAAGATACACCAATCCTCATATGACGCTTTTATCATACCGTCTGGTATCCGCAATCATTAGAGATCAAAGAGATATCAATTCTAAGTGTTGACGCATTACACCTAGAAAGAGGATACTTCTAAAATTCTACGACTGAAGGTTCTTGACAAGAACAGAAGAAATAGTTCTTATGATTCCTGCCTTCACTTAATAACTATGGTTCTTAAGAAAGATTTTAAAAGTTTGCTATACTTATAGTTTACGAAGGATTTGGAGCAAGTAGCATTCGGCTCTTTGAATTTTTCTCACGATCTTCTTCACAGCTTTTCCCACAGCTGCGTCTTATCATAGTTTGAAGAACATCCTTGGACTTTTTCAGGTTTACAATTGTAGTATCATTAGCATGCGCCGCCTCATCAATGGCGTGATTGACTGATGTCTTATCCGAGTTTGTCATACTCAAGATTTGGTTCCTGTTACTAAATGAATCAATCTCTTGGTTGCGATCCGACAACTGCTATTCATCATCCTCATGGTCTTATATACTAACCATGGTTTCATTAAACCATACTGGCCAATATAGAATTAACATTCTCAATGGACGTTATTTAATATATATAAATTTTACTTAGCCTAGGTCACAAAAGACATTTAATGGCATTTAAAGTTTAGTCCTAATCCATCACCTTTTTGACAGGGGATCAAAATGTCACATCTGTCTTTATTATAGTGATGAATTTGGATAGCTTGAAGGCTTGCCATAAGGATATCAGAAAAGAGTGATTTAAAAAAAAATTAATCTAAGATTTGTTAGAGCATTTTCTATAGTGTCATCGGCCAATTTCTATCTTGCGTTAAATGACCGGAGTCCTAATCAACGGAGACAACAGTTCACAACATTTATTGTTCTTTATAGAATTATATGTGCCAGTAACAAATAAATTTCTGTATAAACTGCTTGACAAGGAAAGGTACCTGCTATAAGGTTATCATTTTGCATCCTAGGCGTTCATCATGCGTTTGTTTCCTTGACCTCTTCGGGCTTCTTCTGATTCCTAGGGCAGTTGGTCTTGATATGCCCCTTCTCGTTGCAACCGTAACAGGTTGCATCTTTCAACTTCTTGCAATCCAGGGTTTTATGTTCCCTAGACTTGCAAATTCCACACGGTAGAGGCTGAGATTCAAATCTGCATTTCCCGAGATGGTATTTCCTACAGGTTTCGCACCTGGTCTTCTCACCCGACTGCTGGCTGTCTTTCTTAAACCCGGAACTCTTCTTATTCTCAGAGTTCCTCTTCCTATCGGAGCGATGAGAATCCTCATCCTCCCTTTTACGCTTTCCATCTTCAGAGGCTTTGGCAGCCTTGTTTCTGACTACATCGAGTGTAAGGGATAGCGACAGACCGGCCGCTGACCTGAATGTAGTAGGTCTTGAAGCCTTAACACTGGCTTTGATTTCTGGGGCTAAACCCCCAATGAAGCGAGCAATTCTCTTGGGTTCTGGTGTTACCAGGTAAGGAACCAGTCTGGACAGGGTATTGAAACTGGTGAGGTAAGCTTGACAATCTAAGTTTGTCATAACCAATGATAAGAAATCTGACTCAATCCTCTCAACCTCGTGTTGAGGGCAGTAGTTCTCCATAATGAGAGCAACAAACTGTTCCCATGACATGTTGTAAAGTGGGATCTTCCCAGCAGCTTGAATGAGAGCCTTCCACCATGCTAGTGCCTCTCCCTTGAACGATTGGGATACATATTTCACTACATCCCTTTCAGCACAACCGCTGATGTCAACTACCGTGTCCATCTCATCCAACCAGGTCATACAATCTATTGCTCCTTTCTCCCCAGTAAAATCCCGGGGTTTGCAGGAAACAAAGTACTTGTAGGTGCAGGACTTGGTGCGTGGCTTATCATCAAACACTATCCTTTTAGATGGAATACTGTTTAGGTTAGATGAATGTCGATCATCATCTTTCTTTAGTTCGTCTTTCTTAGAGGATGGCTTGTCATGATCCACTGAATGGGTCTTAGGAATAGACTTAGAGTGGGGTACTGAAGAAGTTCTACTATGCGTCCCACTATACTCCTTGAATTGCTCCTCTACAGCTTTAGATACAGCTGTATCAATCAGTGTACGGAGCTCTCCTCTGGTTATATTAACCCTATCATCATCGTGGTTTTCCAGGGGATGACTGTTTACTTCTTCTGACCTAGCAATGTAGCTTTAATTGCTACATAAAATCAAATACGGACAAGGTTTATATGGAAGCCTATCCAGTTTTATTGTTTTAAACGATTTATTAACCATGTTTTTAATACACATATTAGTTAATTTGCTATATATATAATTGTTCAGGATCTTTATCATAATCCTAAATTATAAGTTAATAATAGCACAAAAGGCCTAGTCACGTAGACAAATTTAATTTAAAAGTCATGATTTCAGAGGATCAAGGCATTAAGGTTTGAATCAAAGTTCATTACCTTTTCTTGACAGAGAGTCAAAGACTACTACTGTCTTTAGTCTCAGAGGACGCTAATTATAGCCCGTGGGTGCTTCATCCATAAGGGATGGTTATATAAATAAGGGAATTTAGAACATCCCAATTTAAAAATGACATATGTGATTTTATCGAATCAAATCTTTGTCATTAATGATAACATATCAAATGTTAATAAGGGTTTGAATCTTTCGAATAGGTTTTACCATCTTGGCCATGTCTGCAACGACAATTAGGCTAGGTTTTACCTTTAAGATTCTTTTAATAATTACGCAGAACAATCCTAAATTGAAATGTTAACAAGGATCTGAATCTAATTGTGGAACTACCATCTTGGCCTTGTCTTAAGGTGACATATGGCTAGGTCTTGCCCTTTTTAGATTTTGCCACTTTAATATAATGGTAGATCTTATAATATAGGAATCTAACCGTCCTATTAAAATTTAAACAAATACATGGTTGCCCAAAGCGGGACTTCTAACTGAAATGACTCGCCCATGCAAGGGCTAATCAGAAAATAACAAAAGAAACAATAAAACGTATTAGGATTAGTCCTATGTTCTTGTCTAGACTCAAGAATGTGCAATTGTGTAACTGAGATTAAACACAAAAGACTAGTGTTTAATTCACTCAGTGTTGGCTCTGATACCAACCTGTCACACCCCTATTTCCACGTATCACCGGTGGGCCCGGTGGGGAGTTTCATGACGTAGTTGATATCATCATAGTCAAACAACACAATATATATGAATGCACAGCGGAAGCAAAAGATAAATATATTACAATCCGAATATAAAGTAATATCCAGTATTACAACGGAAAGTAAAGGATCCACAGGCGGATCTTAAAACATAAACATTGTTCAACAGACTTTAGACGCCTAGAACTTGCAAGATTCCTTTTTAACGCCCTGAGCTTCCAGCCAATTACGTTCAGTACCTGCCACTTAACCCATTTGGAATATACGTGTGACAACTGGCCCAAACCGGTAATTTCTGTACACACTAATTATTGCTTAATGACTGCAATTATGAGTTTAATTGTCAGCAATGTCTGAACACATGATTAAACAAGTGAATTCATGCACGTTGTATACTACAAAATATTGCTTTATGCATAAACGAGAGCGTTGCGTCAAAAATAATAGTAAACTCACCGGTAAGACACAATGTGTCAACAGAACTGCAGAAAGCAGTCAGACAATAAAATTGGAGCCTAGGTGTAGGTCCGACAACAAGAATGCATTAAAAACCCAAGAGTACATACAAGGGTTTAATATATATGCAATGCGAAAGCAAAAATAAGCACTAAAAAGCACCCGAAACGCACTTTAAGTGTAGAATTTATATAATTCAGCAATAAATCAGCATTTAGACATATAAATATTATGCAGAAATGTCGTTTTATTATCCATAATATTTCCCTAAGTGTTGGGAATTGAAAGAGTACAAGAAAGGTACTTAAAAGACACTAAAAAGTGTAATTTAGCACTTTAACGAATCGGTATCTAACCGGACAATACCCGGAACACCAAAATAATGCTAGAAGCATTGTTTTTATTTTCCTAAGCTAGTTAGGGTCCCCGAACACCCTAACACACTATAGATTGCTTAACATACATGAACCCCTAAATACTTCATTTATTTACTAACTAGATTAGTAACTTGGGATTGAAATCAAACTAAGCCAACCCCCCCCCCCCCCAACCGGATTTGGACTAGTGGGACACCCCACTTGATTTTCTTGATTAAATTAGTGGATATGCATGGTACTTAAGGAACATGTAATCCAAAGGGTAATGGTTTGTTGGAGAACTTGTAGTTTATAACCCTTAGACCACCCACATTCTCACCATTCACCACCCAACTTCACAAAACTCCTCTCCTCCCTTCCTCTTAGCTACGGCCCAAACCATACACACCCACACATCCATTGCAAGCTTCATATCAAGCAATCTAAGGTGACTCCAAGGTGTAAGAAGCTAAGTTAGGAGGTGTGGAAGCAACGGAACTTGAAGGACCTTCTCCATTTGCTTTTATCCACCTCATTTGCACTCTTGAACTTCCCTAGCCTTGTGCTAGTAGTAAGTGCTCTAAAACACTTCCTTGTTCATGATTAAAGTGGTTAATAAGAAGTTTATTGGTTAAAAAGCAAGAACACACAAGAACATAACTAAAAGTCTTGAAAGAAAGATAAACTAGTTGGATAAAGAGTAGACATGTGTGTAAATCATGTGAATCTTGTATGATTGTTATTATTTGATGTTGTTGTTAGTAAAAACAAGATGGATCATCATCTAGACATACTAGTCCATGTTTGAAAGCATGAACTAGTAGGATGTGAAAGTTATAAAGTTAAAAGATGATGGATCCATCCATTCATAAGACATGAACTTGTGTAAAAGTAAATTTTCTTGTAAAATAAGACTCTAAACATGTAGATCTAAAGATCTACAAGTGGTTTTTCGGAAGAACCAAGCAAAAATATTAGTTTTGTTAAAGCCCGGATCTTATCCGAACTAAAAGCATTTTAGTACATAAACAAGTGTGTAGACACTTGTGTCACAAGAAAAATTTAACAAAGAAATATTTTTGCGAATCTCGACTAGAAGTTGTGAAACTTCATATTCTTTAAAAATAAAGTTTTTAAGAAACTAAAATTATTTTTAAAGATGACAAGACTTACTAAATGTGCTAGTAAGTTACTACACATTTTTGTAAATATTCAAGTTCATGAAATGGAGAAATTAGTGATTATTGTTGATGATTATTGTTGATAATTGTTGTTGATGATTGATGACGATTTAAAAGAAAATAAACACATGTTTTGAAAACATGGGAAACGTCCATTTTTAGGGGAAACTCTGTCAAAATTTTTATAAATTTTGACACTTAGAAAAATATAAGTTTTGAGAAACTTATTCCCTAAAAATGTATTTTAAAGTATTACCAAGGTTTCCCTAATTTTTGGTGATAAGAAATGGTGATTTTTCGAGAATAAAAATGGATATTAAGTAAATATTTTTGAAAGAAAAATATATATTATTTGATCACCAACTATTGTGCTAAGTGTATATAGTATGTGTTATACGTGCTAGTGTATTAAGACTTAAAAATACACTAAATACTCATGAGGAGTAGAAATATAAAAATACACATACAACATACAAGATACATAATTCGGGTGCAAAGTGCAAAACACGAGATACTTATATTAATTTTAGAGAAAATAATATAAGTAAGATACGTAGTTAAAAATATAAGAATATTTTTAACACAAGAAAATATACACAAAAGAGAGTGACTGTACTTGTGCGACGCAAGTCTAGTGACTAACGTTAAGGAAACGCGTATAGGTTACGACGTTAATTAAGCAAATCCGGTGAAGTTTACGATGCAAGGAACGCAAAGTTGTGAGTTCATGCTCCCCCTTTTCTCTTTAACTGTTTTCAGTTTTTTATAACTTCGGGGGTGAAATACATGTACAAAAGTACAATATTTATAATTGGTATGATATAAATACAAGAAGTACACTTGGTGAGAACGAGAACCAAGTGTGACAAAATATAAGATAATAAGAAACGCACTTGGTGAGGACGAGAACCAAGTTGGATGCGTTATGAGAAATGATAAAAAGAAACGCGCTTGGTGAGGACGAGAACCAAGTTGGATGCGTTATGAGAAATGATAAAAAGAAACGCGCTTGGTGAGGACGAGAACCAAGTAGGATGCGTTATGAGAAATAGTGTCACGAATAGGGTACAGAAGCACCATTAATCGTGTACATACTTAGACCGCAGAACAAAAGGTTAGATCTAACGGGTGCCTGGCAGCCACACTCTCGATGAGGGCGAGAATCGAGTAGTGCTTTTGTGTCTCAGAATATACCAATTAAATGCCTTAGGTTTGGTGACTTCCTATGTCGTGTCACATGTTAATGGCTTTGCAACCCATTAACAATCCTGATATTTATAGAAATACTGTATTTATATAAAATTCATACCATACTGAAAATTGATATATAACTTGAAGTACGTGGGGTACTCAAGAAAATTGATATATAACTTGAAGTACGTGGGGTACTCAAGAAGATTGATATATAACTTGAAGTACGTGGGGTACTCAAGAAGATTGATATATAACTTGAAGTACGTGGGGTACTCAAGAAGATTGATATATAACTTGAAGTACGTGGAGTACTCAAGAAAAACTTGATTTATTCACAACTATGTTTTTATACAAAGTATACAAACGTGAAATACAAAACTGCATGAATTCACACCAACATTATGTTGACGTTTTTCCAAAAACTCACATGTATTTCAGGTAACTAGGATGGATGTGCGCGCGGTCTTGCTTATGCTCGTGGATGTCGCTTGTGTTTAACTTTAAATAAAGATGTAAACTTTTAAGACAATGTTTTAAGCTGTCTAGCGATGTAAACGCTAAACTTATGTTTTCAAATCATGGTATTTGATGTTATTTTACGAGCATGTAGCATGTTTACTCTTCGTATGCAATGAGAACCTTTCATGATCACACCTCGTGCTTCCGCCGCAGAAAGGGGTGTGACAATACGTCAGTTTTCACTGGTAAATACACTCAACCGACTCATTTTGAAAAGGTTTAATAAAAATTGATTTGAATGCACGTGGCACAAATTCTTTATAACTTGGGACAATTATATTTATAATCTTGTATACAGATTTACATGTTTGTTATACGTTCAGGGCCCGATGTAGAAACCGAGTCAGATTAACAGACACGCCACAAGTATAGGCCCACAAGAGAGTGAGATACCATTTTTCCTTAAACAACTGTCAGGTGTATGCCTACACCCCGTGTATAAGGCGTGGCCATTTTATAACACAATGATGTCAAGGATATCCGGGACATGGTCATTAACCCCTAAAGGTCTTTATTTCAAACAATACAGATTAAACCGGGTTACCTCAATAATTTAACCACAATAAGATTAAATATTCAATACCCGACCAAGCGGTATTATTATAATACCGTATCCCAAGCCCGTATAGGGAAAATAAGTTAAGAGTATTTACCTGAGCTAGCTCCTGACTTAAATAGCAAGAATTTAATAACTCAGCCGTATTCACTTAAGTAAGCGTAGGTACCATTTACCGGAAGGCTCTAGTCTGGAATGATGGTATAAATAACCAATTAGAATGCTAACGGGTCTTTAATTAAGCCTAAGCTTAGACCGGTTAGTCTTACAGAAAGATACGGTTCAAACGCATGATAAGGCGAAGACCGGATTAGAATGTGGTTTTGACCCGACAAGTTTGAACACTTGTATAATATGGGTAATCTAAACACATTCTGGATTTTGAGACAAAAAGGATATGGTTTGACCCGTTTCGGCTAATATATGCAAACTAGTTACATACGCCGATCCGAACGCAAAAAGTGCGTAACGAGTAACCAAATGAGTCATATGCAAGTTTCATAAGTTATTATGCTTTAATTATGTTGTGACATCATAAAGATATCTTATATTATGCCCAAAACGGATTTAGACTCACAATACGCCCCGTAGGGGTATTTTTGTCATTAAAAAGGTTATAAAAGAGTTTAAATATGAACCTGAGTTTCGGGTCTGATGTAATCAGTAAAATTACTCAATTTACTAGGTTATATCAGTAGGGTATCATATATATGTGAAATCTATCCTTTATAACCAAACTATGCCTCTTAAGGGTATTTTGGTAATTTCACATAGGCCTAAAAGGTCAAAACTGGAAACCTGAGTGTAAGACTTTAGCTGACTATAAAAATATAATAATTTACTTAAAATATCAGTAGGTATCAAACCTTATGTGCTCAACATAATCTTAATACCTACTATGCGTCAAAAATGCCCAAAAAGGCGATTTGGAGCCATTTCCGGGTTTTCAAAGGAAAGCTGATATTTTTATAATTCTAGAAGGCTCAAAATACTTTATTTATTATATTAGATCAGTAGAAAAAGGTTTGGGGTCAAAAGGATTTGTAAAACTCATTTTATGGCTTAAAAGGGTAAAACCGGCATTAACCGAATCATACTTAGAACTCTAAGTTATGCTCAGCCTAAAAATAAATAAAAATCTCCAAAAATCTTAAAATATTATTTTATATTAGTGGGTAAAAAGATTGGTATCAAAAAGTGGGTCTAGATAGGCTATATGCTAATTACGCCATTTAATTACTAAAAAGCTTTCAAATTACGCTAATGAGCATAACTCTTAATCT
This sequence comes from Helianthus tuberosus, assembly GCA_030545235.1. Lineage (NCBI taxonomy): Eukaryota > Viridiplantae > Streptophyta > Magnoliopsida > Asterales > Asteraceae > Helianthus > Helianthus tuberosus. The sequence continues at coordinate 18,187,024 of CM060420.1, read as the reverse complement.
AGACCTCAAACTGATGTCAAATTTTAGGTTCAAGTTTATAAATCAGTAATTAAGGTTTCCACTATTTTACTTTTTCAAAAATCACGTTTTAAGGTCAAAAGGGCATAACAGTCAACATTTAAGCATTTAACGGAATCACGCATATGAATCGGTAACTAATGAACCAAGTTGTATAATCACAGAGGGTTATACTTATAGGTAACTTGGTCCTAATAAAGCTCTAAGGCATTTCTAAACTATGCTTAAATGGGTCAGAACTGAAAGTCAAAGCATAAGTCAAACTATGCGACTTTCGGTCCCGAACCGAGCCTAAACTGAAAATTGTCGAGTTGAACATGTTGGGACATGTTCTTACATTAATTACCAAGTTACATTAATGATCAAACAGGTTACATGTATCCTACATTGCTAATTATGCTTTAATTTGGAAATAAACATTCTGTTGACTTTTTAAAGTAAGCTTTGACTCGACAATTAACATAGTTAGAGTGGGAATCAGATAGTACCCTTTTAAGGGTTTATTACCCACCTAAATACCTACTTAAAGGTACTTTTAATTCAGGATTAGACTGAGCACATATTAATTCATCACGAAGTCAAACCTTAATTACGACGGTTTGACTTTTAGCTAATTAACTAAGCTAAAACGAATTTAGAAAGGTTAAGTATACTTACAAGGGTCCTAATTATAATTAGGGATCACTAGGAAGGTTGCTTGCTGACCAGAGAGCTCCAGAAAGTAAGTTGTGAATGTTGCAAATGCAAATACCCAAATGTTGCAACTTTGCATCTCTTATATAGGCTTTTAAATTCAAGTAGATCATGCCATGTAACTCTAGTGATGTTAAAAGATCATCCCAGGTGGCCTAGGATGCTAAAAACCAGATATAGGAGCCCCTTGAATCGAAAAACCAGCTTTTAAGTCGGTGTAACCATTTTAACAGGCAGCTGGAAGTTTTTCTGCACCTGGGACCTGCTTGCGCACCGCAACGTCCACAGTGTTGAGGTGCGCAAGGGTCATGCCAGCACAACACATCTTTCAAATGTTTACAGTTTGGCCCCTGGACCTTCCAAACGTCGTTTTCACATTATTTCTTGCATTATAAGCGTTCTAAATTTACTTTTGAGGGTTCCAAGACTTATACAAACTTTGTTAAGTCCTTGGTTAACTTTGTAATCACCCGAAAAGCCATAATTTCCTACGTTGACGCTTTTAACCCCTCGTATATGAATTTGATCATAACTTTCTCATACGATAACGAAACTTGATGATATTTTTATCATGTATTCTAGTGAGCATATTTAATCGTTACAAAGCTTCGAGTTTTCTAAAAGGCCACTCAGAGGTATACTTTAAACATGTTGACACATTTAACCCCTGTAGTTTGTAATCTCTCAGTTTCTTTTATATTTAGCTTCGTATGATCCATGATTCATTCGTGTGAATGTATAAACATCTTGTAGGGTTATTGTAAGGCATATTTATCCATTGTTGACATTTTGAACCCTTATATTCACATAGTTTCTTTATTTGTCAACTTTAGTCCTTCTAGGGTATTCTTTCACACGTTCAAGCTTATGACACATGTCAATACATTATAGGACGTGAATTTTCGAGGTGTTACATTTTCTTGAAGTAGCATACATCTGAGTTGTTACAGCAATAGATCACTGGTAATTTTCTTTGTTTATTGTTTTAAGATTGTAGACACAATAAGTTTTAAGCGGTCACTGGTAATATGAAGGGCAATTCTGACCCAACGGTTGTTATACGAGGGTCAATTTGGACTTTTAATAAAGTGTTATGGGTGAATTTGGGTAAAGCTAAAAGGGATGAATGGGTCTAACTAGGCATATTGAAAATAGGTAAAAAGGTTGAACGGGTCTAACTGAGTTGAACAAAAAACATGAACGAGAGTAACTGGGATAAAAGAAACAGAATGGGGATATTTTTACTCAGATTATTGTTTCTTACATTGTGCTTAGAGAAAAAAAAATGAGCTTTGATTGCAAAGAAGATAGACTGCAATATTGACGAACGATGAATTATAAGGTTTTGCCGAGAAGATGACCTATGGCGCGACCCTCTGGATATCAATATAGTGGAAGCTACCAGATGTTATATTATTGTATCAAATACTGGGATAACTACACACCAAAAGATTCATTTAAATGGAGCACCCTGGTAACCCCAATGATTAACTGTCCAAAGGTAAATAGGTAATAATGTTTTGTCTGTTGGTTGGTAAAAAAAAAAGTATATGTAAAAAACTTTCTACATTTATTTTCTTTAAAAGAATGTTTAAGACTATTGTAGTTATGTGATTCAGTTGAAAACTTTAATCGTTTATAAAAGAAATCAATAAAAAGTGTTTGTTGATCTGTCATTTTTACCCGTATCAAAAGTATCTATTTTGACCCATTATCATAATATTTAGGTTTTCATGTATACAAACTCTGAATGAGTTAAACTGGTTGTTTATGGTTTGGAAAGTTGAAGAATTTTTATCAACTTTGAAGGTCTGAGTTTATGATTTGTTTAATTTTGAATTAGAATTAAATTATTGTTTTCTTGGAGGCGTGGAGTAATTTTTTGTGAACTGATATTAAGAATACACTGGTCCGAAAGTCACTAATGAACCTCAAGATTTTTGGAAGCCGATATGAGCAGGTAATTCATCGTCTTTTACTACAAAAAAATTTTGATGGTATCTCTGTGTATTTTATTTTGAACTCGAAGAAACCGGAATTCCAGTGACAAGTTTGAATTCGAAAATTCGAATTAGGTACAAATCTTAGCCACACTAATACTTTTAGTTTGAGACATATCTTATATGTTGCCATATAAGATAAAAACTCAAAATTACAATGGAATATATATTTGGGATGCCCTTATGGAATTGAGATTTTGTAAATATGGAATTGGCCTCCATACTCTATATGGGCTGTCATTTAGGTGGCATCATTTAGGTTCAAGATTCTCTTAAGATTTTAGCTCGGATAGCTGCTCTGATTTAATTATCGAACGAAAACCATGGGACGTAATTCTATTTATCAAGATTCTCTTTCACAAGGTTGTCAATAGTGGTCGTTATGGTCGCTATAGCGAATAGCGTAGCGTATAGGTCGAAGGTCGCTACAAGGTATGTAACCATAAATAGCGGGATTTCAGTTATCTTTTATTTTTTTAAATATAAATATCGATTAAATATAGCTATAAAATAGTTAGAATATAATCATGACGTTAGCCAAACGCTCAATAACCCGCATAGGAATTTGGTTCATCGACGCACTCATTTGGAACTTCTGACCCTACTTGATGATATTAACTTCGATAGCGATCTTGGTGTGGTGGGTGGGTTTGAAGGCTCTTCGTTTTCTGATGATACTGAAGAAGATTTGATTTCTATGTGCCTTGATATGGATAAGTTTAATGCGTCATCCGTTACGTGGTGAATCGTCATCAGCTGCGGTTCAAGTTTCAGCAAGTTTGAGTTTGACTCCTGGGCCTGAGACCTTTGTTCCGGGCCCGATTGAACTAAGCCGTTTAAATCTCAAACCGTTCAGTTTCAACGGTTTATGAACACTCTTATAATGTGTTCAAGTGGATATAAATATTTACAACCTCTTTAGTTGTTTATGTCAAATATATAGGTTAGTATCGTACTAAGTTCGGAACGTTTGTATACAATCTTTTTGTACAGTTCTGCAATAACTGGACCAATTGGAAAGCAATATGCTGATCTTTGTGGCCTATAATTGCAAGTGTTGCTAATGAAAGTGTTTTAGAATTGTTTAGTAGATTGGCGAGTCGGTTTTTACGCTTTGAACTGATCTTTTTCTTTTTTTTATTTGGAATTGTTAGAGTTCAATGTGAGTTGCCGGAGTGGGAGTTTAAAAGTTATCTCGGATGGCATGAGCAGGTAAGTTTCATCACATTATCTTCACATCATTAGAAGCTATGTTTTAAAATTGTTTTTACCAGGTATATTTTTTTAATTTATTTGTGGCAGGCTGATTGGTGTTTATTTTGTGGGCTCCATGTTGACAGTATAATTATACGGATGCAATTACGTACTATCACAAGGTAAGTTAGTTCATTTGTTGGTAAGAACAATTATGATCATATGAAGTGCATGTTTTGTTTTTTTGTAATTTGCAAGTAATTGGATTGGTTTTTGTATGAGCAGACATTATGGATTTATACAAATGACCAGTTCTGCCCAAAAATGTTAGACATTGGTTTTTATGGATGAAAGTCGTCAAGGTATATAATCTGAAATTTATTTTTAGAAGAAAATGAAGAATGTGTATACAATTTTATATGTTTTATAAAAGCATTAATTAATTAATATAATGACAAAGTTTAGAAAATAAGCCTGACCCATACTGAAACATTTCAAGTTGGCTACATTTATACTTTTGACTATTTCAATTTTAATTTATAGAACTTGTGGGAATATGCAGGTGTTACTGAAAATCGGATCATTCATTAGCTATCTATTCAATTTTATAATTAATTAAAAACATATAATACAACAAAAAGTATACTCACTACTACAAAAAAGGGCATTTTCCACCAAATTTTGCTACAGAAAAAATAGGTAGCAAATAATTAACAATTTTACACCGAATACGCGATACCTTCAAATTATTTGCTACCGTATTTATTGGTGGCAAATATACTATACTTATTTTACCCTAAAATCACATTCACCTCCAAATCATCACGCCTATTCACATGTTCACACATTCCGGCATGAAGAACCCTAAATCTAACGATTCACACGTCGTTCAACCCTAAATCACAACAACGTCGTTCAGTGTCATCAGAGATCGTGAAGATTGCATACATGTTTCAATGAATTCAAAATCACAACCGAATCAATTAGGGCTTAATTAGGGCTTCAATTGTTCGACGGATTTAGTTCAATATCACAACCGAATCATTTGCATACATGATGGATTTAGTTCAACATCACAACCGAATCGATTCGAATATTGAAGCTCTGGTTAGGGCATCAACATCACAACTAAGGGCATGTTTGGCTAAGCTTATTAGAGTTAAAAAGGACTTTTGGGAAAAGGACTTTTTAAAAAAAGTGTTTGGATTAGCTTATTGGTGTAAAATGACTAAAATGGGCATTCTTTTAGATATAAGGGGGTAAATAAGGGGTAATTTAGTAATTTCATTTTTGAAAAGTCACTTTTGGATCCAAAAGTCATGAAATCTTGGCTTTTCAAAATCTCATTTTCCTTCTTTGCAAAAAGCTATTTCCAAAAGTCCTTTTAGGTGGTGTTTGTTTTTTCTGTACGAAAACCTCTTCTGCTGCAGGCCACATCTGCAGACATCTGCAGGAGAAGAGGTGGACCAAATGTCTGCAGTCTGCAAGGAGAAGAGGGTTTGTTTTTTTTATATAAAACCTCTTCACCCTTTTAAAAAACACACACAGCACCTGATCTCTCTACTCTCTCTCTCTACAAACTTCACCACCGCCATCATCATCACCGCCACCACTTCACCACCGCCACCACTTCACCACCGTCATCATCACCACCGCCATCATCACCACCACTCTCTCTCTACTCTCTCTCTAACAGATCTGTCTCTACTCTCTCTCTAACAGATCTGTCTCGGCGGAGGTGGGGGTTTCGGAGGTGGAGGCGGAGGTGGGGGTTTCGTTTCTGATCGTTTTGGGGTGTTTCGATTTAGGGTTTCGGCTGAGGTGGGGGTTTCGGAGGTGGAGGTGGGGGTTTCGGAGGTGGAGGCGGAGGTTTCGGAGGTGGTGGCGGAGCAGTGGTGGTGGTGGCGGAGCAGGGGTGGTGGTGGCGGAGCAGGGGTGGTGGTGGCGGAGCAGTGGTGGTGGTGGCAGAGCAGGGGTGGTGATGATGATGATGATGATGGTGGCGGAGCAGTGGTGGTGGTGGCGGAGCAGGGGTGGAGGTGGAGGTGGTGCCAAGAAGAGGTAAACCTCTTCTTGGAGAAGCTTACCTCTCATCTCTTCCCCAAAAAGAGGTTGGGGAGAGGTAAAAAGCACTTCTCGAAAAAAAAAAAAAAAACAAACACTCTTTCTGAGGCTATACCTCTTCCCGCGTCTGCACGGTGCAGACAGAAGAGGCCAGGAAGCTCTTCTTCCAAAAAACAAACACCACCTTAGTCTATCCAAACACAAAAACAACTTATTGGCTTCTTGATAAGTCAGTAAGCCAATAAGTTGTTATGAGAAGCCCATCCAAACATGCCCTAAATCTATCGTTCGTTTTCAGAAATCAATTGAAGGAAATTTATCAGGATCTATCTCAACCGCCTGGTGGATTTAGTTCGAATCGGTTTGTTCAAATTCTCGTAGCTTATGATTGCTTGATGCTTGTTTATTGTTGGTGATAAGTTTAAACGGTTATTTGATTGTTCTGCATATTGTTTTTTATAGGAATTTATGTTCTTATTTGGTGAATTAGGTTAAAGTTGCAATATGAAAATTGAAATGAAAACTCGTGGTGTTTGTTTGTGACCGGCAGTTGTAATGCTAGGTTTTTGGTTGAAGGAATTAGGAGAAGTGTATGATTTGACATGAATTGTACTATTGTAGGAACTGCTGGTGACTGTTTTAGTTTGTGTGTTGAAATTTTAGTTGCGTTTAGTGAAGGAAAGAAGGTGAAATGTGGATTTGTATGCTAATTGTAGGTTTTAGAATTCGTAGGGCTTGATATCTCTTATGAATCGTGTAGATGTTACAGTCAGGTTGAAATATTTGTACGTTGATCTCAAAAGTTTTATTCTGATGATTTATAGAGAATAAAATGTTTAGTTGACGGTTGGCCATTATAAGTGTCAACAGTTAAGACAATTACATCAGTGAGAAGATCATAAGTGGAAATTTTATCAGTAGTAACTCTGTTATGTCTAACTCACTAAAATGGTTTGACTCGCTAAATCAGTAGTAACTCATTTTGATGATTGTTTTTGTAACTATATTACGCAGGAACTCCATCTGATTACAACAAAAATATTGAAGAGTGGCCTCGGAGGTGGAGCAAATGGAATCTTGAGGTTTGATGTTGAACAGAAACATGCAGCCAATGCTGGCAAGTGATTTGTTACTCTTTAAGTATTCTTATTTTTTGCTTTGGGTATTCTCTTAGTGACTGGTGCTACACAGGGCTTTGCATGCAATTATAACAGTTGTTAACTAATGAGGATCTTTACCCAGGTACACGTTTCTTGTATAAACATTATAAAATTCTGATATGATTCAGGTTTTAATTTATTGATGTAGCTTGGGCTCGTTCTCTGACCATCTCTAAGGGAAGTATATGTGTGCAAATGGAATTGTTTGCGAAGCTGTAGGTTGAGAATTGAGATTTATTGGGAATCTGTTAGATCATGCCCTGGTAAAACAGAGAATGTCATGTGCAACTGTATGATTTCGACGGCAGAATATAAGCATTGTTTATATGGACAAGTATTTAAGAATATGTTTCTTTTTTATGTAAACCAACTTCATTAAGGCTGGGCGATTGATGTGGATTATAGGCTTACGCTTAGCATAAGCATGGAATGTGTAATTGAACTGTTATCGCCTAGGATTTTTAAGAATCCTTTACCAGTTTCTTTAGTTAAGGCTCCTTAATTAGCACGTAGGAGTTAAGAATCCTCAGCCATTTCTAATAAACTAGTCTTGATTCTTGAGTTAACCATTTCAAATAATTAATTGTATTTTATTTATCATCAAACTTTACTAAACTTGTGTTAGACAAGTTAGCTTATCTCTAATTGAACAGAACTTTCAACCTTTTGACAAGGATAGTCTTGTATGTTTTTACTATCTATAAATATTTTAAATTGAAATGAACCACTTATGGTTCTGCGTATGGACTGAATGTTTGGCCACAAGAGGACAAGATACTATCAAGATTAACAGTAAATGTATATAAGTAGTGGAACCAAACTTACTGTAGTGAGCTTATGCTTGTCTGCGTTATGTGTTTGGTAGCAGTCATTCTTTCCAAACTTGCTAAATTTTGAATATTAACTTATTGCTAAAAATCTGCAGTATGATCGTTTGGAACAGAAGGGAGAAAAAAAGATGGTCCACAAGTCATGCCTAGTGACAAGGTTTATGAGTACATATTATTTCGCGGAAGTGATATCAAGGTATCTAAGTTGGAAGATATTTGACTCTCTTTTCTCTACTTGCTTGTTTGTATTTAGGAGGGCATATATCATGATTGTTGTTTTTTTAAAGCTCCCTTTTTTTTAAAAGAATTAGTTAGATATTGATTTTCGCCGTTGTTTACAGTTGAAAAAATCAATTATGATTGATTCAAGTGCAATTAAAGTCGAGGGACTAAACACGTATATCATTCAAGTCTCACAGCTTTGACTTGATCTTTATTACTGACTGATCCTCATTTTATAATGTTGTTTCCCTAGGCGCAAGGCACTATTTTTTGGGAGTTTTATCCATGAATTTAACTCTAATTATTTTGCTATTTAAATATGGAAGATTGCATCAATTATAGCACAAGGAAAAGAAACTCGTAAACCAGCTCTCGTACATTATGTCTCTAGTGATGAGGTAACAATCCACTTTCACATTGATGTTGCTTTCATTATTTGATAGTACACTTCAACTTATAACATCTTTTAAGTAAATAGATTCGCTACAGAGTGTAGAGCAAATTGTAAACAGGTCAGATCGTATGGAAATCAACACCGATGAGTTATTTCTATATTCAACTACCAACATAGAGGTTATTGTTTCATAATTTGCATAATTTTATAAATTCGTTTGTGGTTTCATGAACATGTTTTATAACTAGTGATAATTTTAGGAGATTTTGGGAAAAGCTCAGGCTCTCTCCATGTGCTCTAAAAATCGATTCTATTAAGACGATCAGGAGTTACTGGTAGTGGGCTGGAAGTATTTACAGTTTTTTGTTCTATTTTATTAATTAACGCTCTTGAAACATCCATTTTTTTAGATTTAATATGATATGAATTTAATTAATAGCTTTTGATCTATTTGTTTGAGATTTGTTGTTTGTAGACTGTAGTTGCTGTTAAACAGATCTATCATCTTGCCCCTGCATTGCAAGATGATTTTTATTTGAATCTTGTTGACTGGTCTTCGCATAATATGTTGGTTGTGGGATTAGGGAATTGTGTTCTTTAGATTTAATATGAATTGTGTTTATTGGTCTTGTTGTTAATAAATGAAGTGCGTATTCATTCTACGAGGAGTCTTGATGGACTGGTAATTTTTTTATGGTCTCGTTGGTTATAGAACATTTAGGTAGCAAAAGTTTGGGCTGAATTGAATGTGAAGGTGAAAAGATTGGTTGGTTGTGTTACGGGTCAAAAAGGGGGTCGTTCGGTTTATTTAGGTCTAGTTAGAATTTTATAAATAGTTGATTTTTCAAAGTTTAGATATCGTATATTTGTAAGTTTTTTTTTTTATATCAATAAGGCTTATGTTGACATGACTATGCATTGGTGGTTTTGTAGATTGAGAAGTTGAACGAGGTTAGCAAAGGTTGGTTATCAAAGAGCTTGTTAAGAAAAGGAAGAAGATAAAGAAAGGTTTAATGGAATTATAGCAGAGGTTATCAAAGTGTAGATATTTGTAACATTTTGGATTTGGATGTTTTGATGTTTGGTTATTAGATGTTTTGATTTGGATGTTTGTTATTATTTTGATATTTTATGGTTGCAATTTTTAAGTTCAGCAAAGAATACATATGGCAAAGAAATGACAGCTGGTATAAAAAGAAAAAAAAATAGTAAAATGACAAGGGGGTAGCAATATGGTGATAAAAAGCGGTAGCAAAATGATGACAAAAAAGAGGTAGCAAAATGGTAGCAAAAACAAAAAGGAGGTAGCAAAACGGTAACAAAAAGCGGTAGCAAAACGGTGGCAACCTAATGGTAGCAAAACCGTAGCAAAAAATAAAATGGTAGCAAATAGGTGGCAATAGGGCAATTGCCACGTGTGCTTTCGCTACCGAGTTTTTGGTAGCAAAACGGTAGCAAAAGGGCAATTGCCACCGTTTTGCGACCGAAAATACGGTAGCAAATACCCAATTCTCTAGTAGTGACTATCGTTTTATATTCGACAAAGAAGAATAACAATACCATTAGTATATGATTTGTGTGCGTGTGTGTATATATATTCACGAAATTTTTTGGCAAATAAAATGATAAAAAGTTAGTTTTTGGTGAGAATTGTGCGAAGTGAATTTAAACGTTTGTGTTGAGCCATCCGCGAAACTCGCGGGATCTTAGACTAGTAAATATATACATACATATATAACCCCACTATACTCTCTTATGATATAAAACCCCATAAAACCTCTCTTGCGTGTTTCGCCACTTATCACATAACATCCCCTAAAAGGCTTTATAACTACACATGTTCTCAAAACTATCCAGATGAATTAATACTTCATGTATACCTACACCCTTGCTGAGCAGCTAGGAATGCAATATGTGCACATGGTAGACAAACCCCCCATAAATTATGTGTATATGCACATGGAGTCTTTAACTGTATACATAACATCCTAAAATATACACTTTAACCATTTTTAAAATCCAGGCGTATGCAACTATATACATGTTAATATTAGTTCTACAATTCATTGTTATTTTCTCGTATAAAATACGACTAATTGTTTCATATCCCAACTTAATTTCAACCTGACCCATATTAGTGACCACCCCAAATTCCAACACCCAATAACCCCAAATCAATTCCCATAAACAAATCCATTAGTATATACAAATGATTGTCTTGTATTGTAAGCTTGTAACTCAAATACACGAATACGGTTCATGAAAAACATCCTCCACAAAAAGCCCTTTCGACCATCCTAAAAGCCCAGAATCGAGATCATACATCCCAACAACAAACCAATAGAATCGAACACGATTACTTCAAACAAACAAAGGTGTTTGATTTGAGAAACCAGAAGCACTTGTAGCACCATTGGTATGGGATGGATGAGTAGGTGGCCTGCTGCTATTGCTCAATGAAGAACAAGAAGCTCTTGTCGCTTTTGTGAAAAGCTTTGAAGAAGATGCACTTCGTGTTGGAGGTGGAAGAAGTGATCTTGATAATACCGCGTAACTTTTGCATGATTTTATCTTCTTGTTGTAAGGGTTTTCTGGTTTTGCAAGATCTTCTAAACATGTCACTTTTGATAAAGATGTGAAGGATTGTGATTTCCCTTGAAAGTGCTTGGATAATCCTCTCCTGTAAATTCATTAAACATAAACATAAGAACAAACCTAAAGCAAACATAAACATGTCACAAGTGAAGTGGTAGGATCTAGGTTTCATAAAACATGTTGTGTTGCAACTGATTAATATTAACTTACTTGGATGGAAGTTGTTGAAGCAGATCAGACATGCTTCCTAACGCATGACTGTTGTTGTTGTTATCCAAGGAAGAATTATTGCTTTCTTCAAAGGCATCATCAGATTCATCATCTGAAGACACAACACTCGAAACATCCGATGAAAATGAATCATCTTCTTCATCATTATAACCCATGAACCCGATCTTGTTTTCTTGATCTAATGAAGAAGAACCCATCTGCATCTGCGTCACCATCATGCTATGAAAGTATGAATGAATGATCTTCTCTTCTTAAATATATGATCTTGAACCCTTTAAAGTAATCAACTGTTGAGCCTTGGAAATTTGAAACCAAATCAAGTTTTTGACTTTCTGGTGTATGAAGATAGAATGAATGATGCTTATCTTTGCTTTAGGTTAAAGTGAGAGATGAGGAGGAGGATTTAAAGGCGTGATTGATTGGATAAGGGTACAAGTGGTATATGCGTGATTATAGATACAAATGCTGTGTGTGTATTTATGGTTGTATTTTGTAGTGGGCAAAGGAAAGATTCGGTGTTATCCACTTCTATATTTGGTGGGGCCCATTTTTATTTGGTTTGAACGACACCACCTCACAAAGTACGATTATTAGGTATGGGTTGGTTTACACTTAGACCTCTTAAGTTGTGGTTAAGAAGCGCTAGGGTCCTTATATTTTTAAAGATAGTCATGTGAAACCTTTAGGTAGTGTTCGTTTCACAGAATGGAATGTTAATGGAATTTTACTGTTGATTTTACTCGGTTTCAACAAGAAAATGAATTGTAATTGAACAACAACATAAGAAAGGAAATCTATATTCCAATTCCATTCAAATTTCATTCCATTTTGCAAAACAAACGCACCTAAATTACAAATCAAATTTCAATTTCTACGTAAATTCTCATTCCAATTCCATTACAATCCATTTCAATTTTGCATGAACCACATGACTAAAAGGTTTAGAACATAGAACTATTTTCGTATAAATGAGGGTTTTACATGATCATGCAGAAACTGATGATGTTTCAGTTGAAAACCAACACAACTTAGGACTGGTGTGTCACCATTTAAAATTCTATAGATTATCCCTCAGTTTAGAGTTATCTCTTCATTTTAAATGTCTTGATGATTTTTCTAATCTCTTTCCTTTTATATATTTTTAGATACACTTTGATTTAACCATCTCAAAATTCAAAAAATAAAATCCATCAAGTGATCTTCTATTCATACACTTCATTTATAATATCTAAATCTTCAACGGAGACTATAGGTATTGTACATGGTCATTTATATTATATAAGATATTCTTGCTTATAAGTGAGTTACTACCAAAGTTAGAGAGAAATGCAAGAATGATCATTGATTACATTAGTGAGAAGTTAAAGAGGTGGTCATTTCCTTGAAAGTGAAAAGATTGTGGTTATCTCTTCTACATTGTAACAAAGGGGAAGTCAACGTGATTTCTACCTCATAGTAATGAGAATTTATAGCATTCTTTGATCTATTAGATAACACTTTGTATAACACTGATATTTACTTTGTAGAGAGAACTTTAGTGAACAACTCTTGGTGCAAAGCGAGCGGATGTACGACAAGTTTATTAACACTCAACCTCTATATATTAGTAATATTTATCTAACCTTAAAACTCTTCACTTGTGAGTTGTTATTTAATTTATAACAAAAAAAAAACGAATAACATAGTTGTTATGTGGGTTTTCTTTATCACACATTCACTGTTACAAACTAAAACTACGTTTTGAGTAATTTGAATAAAACAAAGTTTTGTGTAATTTGAATATATATATATATATATATATATTTTTTTTTTTTGAACGGCAAATTTGGATCACTGACGGACCACTGGAGTATCATCGTGCCACCCGCGGAACCACCCGATCATATCCATCTCCACTAGGCATAATGCCTATACACTAATTCAGGAGGAAACCCAATAAATATGGGAAAACCCCCCTTGTGGGAATCGAACCCAGGACCTATTGGTCCCAAAGCCTTATCCCACCACCAAGATGCCACTAGGCTATAAAGCCATGGGCATAAACCTTCCCTGCTATTTATACCCTTTATATAACTTGAGGGGGTCTAGGTGTTGATCTTCTATAAAGTGAGGGCCTAAGTGACACTAACCATAGGAATAAATGAAAAGGAAAATGGGGCGGTGGCATCTCAAATGTAAAAGCGCGTTGAATATTTAATGGTCAGCGAGTCATGTTCCATACTCTACGCTATAATCCTAGGATAAGGATGCTACATCGAAGGATATTATTCGGCTTACCTACAATTTGTTCCCCGTTAAGAAAAGACACAAACAGCCGGACCATTTTTTAGACCGTTTCTATTTATATTTTATTTCTTTGTTATCTAGAACAAAAAATTTAATAAAAAAGTAATATAATCGATCCACTTGCAAAAAGTACACGCAATTTGTATAAAAATCTCTAAACTTACTAAGGGCTGTTTGGTAGCCTCTTAATGGTCATTCAGATGCTACCTTTTAATGGTTTAAAACCTCTGAATGAATAAGAGGTAACCTCAAGTCTGAATGGTTAAGAGGTAACCTCTGAATGGTAAATCATCACATGTCACATTCTTCTACCTTCTCATTGGTAAAATTCTTAATGGTTCCATTAAGAGGTAGCGTCTTAATGATCATTCAGAAGCTACCAAACAGCCCTTAAGAGCATTCACATTCAACCCACTAAAATCTGTGAGCGAAGTTTTTATAATATAAAGAGTATAAAAAGTGGTTGTGAGTGGAGGAGAGAGAAAATGTTACTGTTCATCTTTATATTTGAGGGGACACTGTTCAACCCCTATAATTTTTTAATATATTTTGAAAGTGGTTGTGAGTGGAGGAGAGATAAAAGGTAATGATAAAGGTATAAAAGAATATTATTTAATTGAAAAGAAGAGAGAAGATGTAGTGTTTTTTAGTGTAATTTAGGGTGAAAAAAATGATGGAATGGATATGAATACTCTAAGTGTATACTTATTTTTAATAATTATTTGTTAACTTTAAATTGGTCATAACTAGAGTTACTACCTGTCGTCGCAATCGAAAACCAACAAACAAAACACAATGCATCTAAAGACTAGTCGCTATTATAAACACTACAAAAAACTATAACGTCAACATTTTTTTCCTATACTAAACCTAGTGCGCCTAAGCAATGCTAATACATCTTCGTGACACGATCGGTTATCCCATCTTGATTAAGTGTTTGGCCTCCAACTAGTCTAGCCGGTCGTTCTCTTTTTGAAATAAAAATATATTATTTCACTAAACAAAACAAACGTCTAGGACACGAAGTTATACAAGGGGCTATGCCCCGAACATACACAAACAAGGATACAAATGTATGTAGATACATTACACATATGATCATCCGGATGATCAATCACCAACGCGTCTAAACAAAAAAAAAACAAGGTCAAGTCTTAACAAGGTACATGAACAAACAAGTAGACCTAAGTGCCTTAATGGAATTTGGACACTTGTAGGTTGGGTGCAAACAGGAACACAACGGATTGCTAGCACTATAGGACCGAACACAAGTTATAAGTTTCATGGCCCTCATTTAACTATTTTTACATTTTAAAACTCCAAGGAGGAATATATGTTACACAATGGTATGATAGATATGCAGTGAAATCAACTAGATCGTGTGCATAAGCGTATACACTAGCGGTAACCATTAGTCAACATTCACAGAGTCTAGGCATGTTTCACTTTTGGTCCATAAGACCCTGAAGAGTGTTTTTGTGTCCAACAAGTCGGGGTATCACTATGGACTAGTGGCCAGGTAATGACGGTTAACATTGTCGAGGTTTGGTTACGGGCTTATTGTCACGCCCTGACTTTTGCGGAAGCGTGGTTAATTGGTGTGACTTCTTAATACCATAGTATTCAATCATAACAATGCAATATGATAAAACCAAAAGACATTCATCCATTAATTAAATTTAGAGAATACCGTAACACACTTGTCTCGAAAACATCGATACCAAATTAAGTTACAAACTTTGACTTGTCTAACCGAGTTCATAAAGACTCCACAAACGACTTTAAATAAAACCTGAGTTTGGAAACATGTATCCCGTCTAGGAATAGGATACACCCCTAAACTCAACAACCATGGATAACATCTTTTATTAAAACGCAGCTTGAAGACACATGCATACCCTTGCCAGATCCACTAGTTCCCTGAAATACATGTAGTTTAAAAATATCAACAAAAAGTTGAGCGAGTTCATGTGTTCGTGAGTATGTATAAAACCTTTGTATTCAATGTATGTATGATAGTCCCGGTATGATAGCAAACAAGGAAAAGAACACCAATGGTTTGCAAGGCCACTGATATGTGTGACAGTGTAGGAAGACTCAAACCTAGCAAAGTTGTACCGGGCTTCCGGCTGGAAGACATAGTCACCACTATGGGCCACCCTGGCCTCATGGGTGTGGGCTCGCTACACCCAAATAGATCTATCACTCATGCCCCTCGGTCCTACAAGAGGATTGATGGCCTCAAGTATACGCCTACCCAATCACATGATATATGGTTCTTTCCTAGGCTAACCATACCAATTGTATTGTAAGTAATCCCTTTGTAACATATATTTCACCCCCGAAGTAAATAAACAAAACAGTTTAAAGAAAAGGGGGACATGAACTCACAGTATTGCGTCCCCAGCTCGTAACTCAAACTCTGTCAGCAAACACGACTACCTACAGTGTACTAATGTCTATTAGATAAACGGGTCGTGCCTTTGCTTAGTATTTGCGTTTTGAGTTACGTTTCTTATATTATTCCAAGTTATAATTATTTGTCAAAATAATATTTCAACTTAAATTATATTTAGTTTTGGAATAATTGTTTAAGCAATATTTCTGTATTAATACTTCTCAAGTATTTAACTTTGTATTTCCTTCCCTAGGATGGGGTATTTTATACATGTATTTGTATTATTGTATTTGAAATGTCCGAAATAATATACCTCTAAGTCTCACTTTAGAGAATATATTTGTAAACTCATTTTGTCCCAAAAACAACATATTGTCCAAAAAAAAATATATTTTTCCCAAAAATCATATATCTTCTAAATATACTAGGAAAACATATTCTTAGTTCCAAAATAATATATTTTCTCCTCGTCAAAAATATGATGCAACTTTGTAATATTTACAAAAATCATATTTTTATTTCTTGTATCAAAAATAGTATTTACCAATAATATATAAGTAACGGTATTGCTTTGGATAATAAATTTCACGGTACTTTGTTAAGTTATATAATATAACCATTTCTCCGAGTATACAAATAATCACACAAGTGCCTTAATATAAAATATATATTCTAAATGTATATGTTTACCCATTTTTGTTTATAAAAACCAACCTCAAGTATTTGTATTTTTGTTACAAAAATTATGGCAAAGTTTATATGGAAGACTTATGATCGAAATATACTTGTAAATACTTATTAGAAAATATTTTTCTAAGTGTTTATATTTTTAGAAAATTTTGCCATAGTTTCCCCTAAAAACGGAGGTGTCCATGCCATATAAGCATATCATTTTCTTTTCAAAAATCATCCCAGCAATCAATAATCAAACTACATTTCCCAAGTGCAAAAATTATACAATGTATATAACAACATGAACTTTGAACTTTCACAAAAACTCGTAGTAACTTGGTAGCATGTTTAATAGACTTGGTTACCCCTTAAAGTGTGTTTACTTCTTTAAAAATCTCATTCTTAAAGAAACCAGGTGTTTACAACTTGTAAACATTTTCTACAAAAATTATTCTTTTGTACTCTTCTTGTAAATAAAGTGTTCTTACACTTATTTTATCACCAAAAATAGTGTACATTTAAGTAAGAATCAAGTTCTACTAAAAATCATATTTTGAACTTGGTTATCATTCATGAATCTTAGATTCACAAAAATTACTAGCTCACTTTATTTATTATTTTTCAAGAAATCGCTTTATTTTCAAGTTCATGTTTGTAAGAGAGGATGATCTTCTTGGGTTAACATATAATCATCCTCTAACTTGCTAGATCATGTGTTTAATCACAATCTAGCAAGCTCCTTATGATGATCAACATCATAATCTCAAGTAAATAACAATCAAGTGTCATGCATGTATTTAACAACATTATTTCAACAAGACTTCATCATTTTTAAGCTTCATATTCATAATTCTTGTTTAAGTCTTTTAGTGTTCTTGTGATAAACAATATACTACAACTTTTAACCAACAAAATGAGAAGTAAAAACTAGTAACAAGAAGCTTACAACTAGCTCAAAGGCTAGGGAAGATCACAAGAGAAAAAGATGATAAAAATGGAGGATAAAAGCAATGGATGAAGGTTCTTCAAGTTCTTCAAGCACCAAGCTCCATGTAACACCTTCTAGCACTTGAAATGAGCTTGAAATTGGATGAATGGTGGTTGCAAGGTGGTGGTGGTGGTGGTGGTGGCGGCACTATGTAGAGCCGAGAGGGAGAGAGAGAGAGTATGAGGGAGTGGAGTGAGGTTGAGAATGAAATGATCTTGTAAGAGATTCACATCATACTTATATCTTTCCTACTCAATAGCATGTTTACTCAATCAAGCAAAGATCAAATAAAATATATAGAATGAAATCTAGTGGGATATGGTGGTGGGGTCCTCCCCTTTGGACCGTAAATTATGATGGGGGGGGGGGGGGGTTAAATGAAACTTTGATGGTAAATGTAGGTAAATAGTTGGGGGTTAAGTGTAATATCTAATGTTTTATGTGTATGACATATTGTATAGTGTGTTGGGGTATTCGGGGACCATAACTAGTTCAAAAATAATAAAACAATGTATCTGGCAAAATTTTGGTGTCCCGGGTAATGTCCGGTTGTTCGGTTAGATACCGGTTCGTTAAAGTGTCAAGCTATTCCGTTTAATGATCTTTATGTTACTTTTTGTGACATTTTTAATTCCCAACACTTAGGAAAGCATTCAGGACCATTTAGTCAATTTTTTGCATAATACTAGTATGTTAAAAAGCTGAATTTTGCTTAAAAATGCAGAATTCTGCACTTTTAGTGGGTTTTAGGCACTTTTCGGCACTCAAACTATCACCTAGTGATGCAGTTATATGGTCCTTACTTCCCTACACACCATACTAGTGTGGTAGCTTGTCCCTGGCCCATACTGGGTCTCAAAACACTGTCTGACTATGTACTGAACCCTGTCAGCATATTCCCGTTCTATCCGTTAACTGTACTAACTGTGCTTTGTGCATCAAGTATGTCAATGTAGTTTGTATGTGATAATGAGGTGACATTATGTAATATGTGATGCACATGTAAGTATGACGCAGTAATCAGAAAGCAGTTAAGTAATCCAGCACAGTCATTAAGCACTTAATTATAATTAATTAATTGTACGGATACATGGTTTTATGAGGGTTGTCACATTCTCCCCCCGTTACGAAAATTTCGTCCCGAAATTTTAGTTCTGCTACTAGATGCAGGGGTCTTAGGGAACAAATGTGGTTATTTTTCCTTCATGCGATCCTCACGCTCCCATGTGAATTCTGGGCCGTGTTGCGCGTTCCAACGAATGTTGACGAGTTTGACACTACTCCGTCGCATCTTGTTAATCTTCCAATCAGTAACCTCAACAGGTTCTTCAGTAAAGTGGAGTGTGTCGTCAATGTGGACCTCATCGGCAGGTATGACAACTGTTTCTTTAGTTGGACTCTTTTTCAGGTTAGATACATGAAATATATCATGAACACCATTCAGTTCTGCGGGTAGATCCAACTTATAAGCTACAAGACCAATCCTTTCCAGGATTTTAAATGGTCCAATGTATCTCGGGTTCATCTTTCCACGCTTCCCGAAGCGTGCTAAACCCTTATAGGGTGAAACCTTTAACAAAACCATATCTCCCACTTGAAACTCCAACGGTTTCCTTCTTCTGTCCGCGTAACTCTTTTGTCGATCACGAGCCGCCCTTATGCGCTCTCGGATCTGTGTAATCTTGTCAGTCGTCTCTTGAACCAATTCCGGACCCACAAGCTGCCTATCCCCCGCGTCTGCCCAGCATAACGAGGATCGGCACTTGCGTCCATAGAGGGCTTCAAATGGTGCAGCTTGGATACTCGCATGGTAGTTGTTGTTGTATGAACCAAGGGTAAGTGAGTGTCCCAACTACCACCCAAATCCATCACGCAAGCTCGTAACATATCTTCTAAAGTTTGAATCATTCGCTCGCTCTGGCCATCTGTCTGCGGATGAAATGTAGTACTCAGATTCAACTGAGAACCAAAGGCTTCTTGGAAGGATAGCCAAATCCTTATCACAAACCTTCCATCTCTATCAGAAATGATCGAGAGAGGCACTCCATGTCGTGCAACAATCTCTCTCAGGTATAGCTAAGCAAGCTTGCTTGTATTGTCTTTTTCCCTGATTGGCAAAAAGTGTGCAGATTTTGTTAAACGGTCTACAATTACCCAAATCGTATCATGATCTCTGGGTGTCCTTGGCAATTTCATTATAAAGTCCATTGAAATCTGCTCCCATTTCCACATGGGTATTTCGGGTTGTTGCAGAAGACCTGAAGGCTTCTGATATTCGGCCTTTACCTTGGCACAAGTCAAACATTTGCCAACATATGTTGCAACATCGCCTTTCAATCTTGGCCACCAATAAAAATCCTTTAAATCTTGGTACATTTTATCCGATCCTGGATGGATCGAGTACCGTGACTTGTGAGCCTCATCAAAAATTACGTCTCTCAGACCACCAAAGAAAGGAACCCAAATTCGTTTCATAAAGCACAACGTTCCTTCATCATTCGGTACTAACTGCTTCTCCATCCCACGGAGATATTCATTCTCAAGATTCACTTCCTTGAGTGCTTCTCTCTGCGCGGCACAAATGCGCAATGAGAGGTCCGTTTGAACAATCATTTCCAAAGCCCTAACCCTTATGGGCTTGATTCTTTCTTTCCGACTTAAGGCATCGGCGACCACATTCGCCTTCCCTGGGTGATACTTAATTTCACAATCATAGTCGTTCAACAACTCTACCCAGCGTTTCTGTCTCATGTTAAGCTCTTTCTTATCAAATATATGCTGTAAACTCTTGTGATCAGTAAAGATGGTGCATCGCGTGCCGTACAAATAATGTCGCCAAATCTTTAATGCAAACACCACAACACCTAGTTCCAAATCATGTGTGGTGTAGTTTTTCTCGTGAACCTTCAGCTGGCGTGAAACATAGGCTATAACCTTCTCTCGCTGCATCAGCACGCAGCCTAAACCTTGACGCGAGGCGTCGCAATATACCACGAAGTCGTCCGTGCCTTCAGGTAGAGATAAGATTGGTGCGTCGCAAAGATTGTTTTTCAACAACTGAAATGCTTTTTCTTGCTTGTCTCCCCATTCGTACTTCTTGTCTTTCTGTGTAAGGGAAGTCAAAGGTTGAGCGATTTTCGAGAAATCCTCAATAAATCTGCGATAATATCCTGCCAAACCTAGAAACTGGCGGATCTCGGTTGGCGTCTTTGGGGTTTCCCAATTCTTGATTGCTTCAATCTTTGTAGGATCAACATGGATTCCATTTCCGTTAACCACGTGACCAAGGAACTGAACCTCGCGTAACCAGAACTCGCACTTCGAGAACTTTGCGTACAGCTTCTCTTTCTTAAGCAGCTCTAAGATAGTTCTTAGATGTTGCTCATGTTCTTCCTTCATCTTCGAGTAGATCAAAATATCGTCAATGAACATAATCACAAACTTGTCGAGGTACGGCTTACAAACTCTATTCATCAAATCCATGAATACTGCTGGCGCGTTTGTCAGCCCAAACGGCATAACCAGGAACTCGTAATGTCCATATCGATTTCTGAAGGCAGTCTTCGGAATACTCTCCTCTTTTATAAGCAACCGGTGATAACCTGATCGAAGATCGATCTTGGAGTAACAACTCGAACCTTGTAGTTGATCGAACAGGTCATCAATCCTTGGCAAAGGATATCTATTCTTGATAGTCAACTTGTTAAGCTCCCGGTAGTCAATACACATGCGGAAACTACCTTCTTTCTTCTTGACAAACAAAATTGGAGCTCCCCAAGGCGAGAAGCTTGGTCTGATAAATCCCTTATCCAATTGCTCCTGAAGTTGCGTTGACAGTTCTTGCATTTCTGAGGGCGCAAGTCGATAAGGTGCCTTAGCTATAGGCGCGGCGCCTGGAACTAAGTCAATGTGAAATTCAACTTGTCGCTGCGGCGGCAATCCTGGCAAGTCTTCGGGGAAGACTTCAGGATATTCCTTCACGAATGGAATGTCTTCTATCCTTGGCTCAACGGCTTCTTTATCCACAATGTGTGCTAAGAAGGCGACATATCCTTTCTGCAAACACCTTCGTGCCTTCAAACAACTAATGATTCTTAGGGGCGTATCGCGCTTCTCCCCATGTACCACAACTGTTTCTCAATTCGCCATCAGAATGCGAATGATCTTCTCGTGACAAACAATCTCTGCTCGGTTGCTCGACAACCAATCCATCCCCACTACCACGTCGAAGCATCCCAACTTGACAGGTAGCAGATAAAGTGTGAACTCGTGCTCTCCCAGTTCTATCACGCAACCCCTAATAACTTTATTTGCTTCTACTAGCTTCCCGTTAGCTAGTTCTATTGAATACGGAACGTCTAACTTACTGGTTACCAACCCAAGTATATTCTTAAATTCTAGCGATACAAAACTATAATCAGCTCCGGTATCAAATAATACAGATGCAAAGCGTTGGTTGATAGGGAACGTACCAGTAACTACATTTGGATATTGGCGAGCTTCCCTCGCACCGATGTTAAAGACTCTTCCATGTGCTTGATTCAGCTTTGGGAACTCCCTCTTGAAATGCCCCATGTCTCCATAATTGAAACAACTTGGTCCTCGACCATTACCATTCCCGTTACCACCTTGAACGTTGTTTTGGTTGCGGTTTCTACCCCCAGCTTGATTCGCAAAATTTCCATGATTTTCGTTACCTCCATTATTTCCTTGCGGACGGTTTCCATTCCCATTACCTCCGCGGTTGTTGTTACCAAAACCCCTTTGACTACCCCGGCCAGTACCAACCCAGCATGTTTCTTTCGAGTGACAAACTCGTCCACAAGATTCACATTTTCCAGCTCGACATCGTCCATTGTGATGCGACTGACATGCATCACATTTGGGCAAAGTGCTCATATACCCCTTTCCTTTGGTCTTGGCCGGTGCGCTGGTCTCATCCTTCTTGGTTGTACTGATGGTACCCTTTTTAAAGTTCGAGAACTTTCTCTTGTTCTCGCTTGATGACTCCACGTGAGTCTCCTTCTTCTTTGGGTCGGAGATCGAAAACTTGTTTAACCGGATCGCTTCTTCAGTCAGTGACACGCTCAGATCGATAGCCTCAGTAATTGTCGGTGGCTTTGACGTCGTTACCATACTCATAATCTGAGGCTCCAACCCCCAAGTGAAACGCTCAATGCGCTTGAATTCCGGAGTAACCATATAGGGTACCACATGAGATAGATCGTGGAATCTCTGCACATATTCGGCGATCTTTGGGCCGTCCATCTTAAGGTTCCAAAATTCTGTTTCCAATTTTTGAATTTCGGCCCGGGAGCAATACTTTTTACATATGAGTTCCTTTAACTCATTCCAAGTTAAAGCGTATGCTGCTGCCTCTCCCAAAGTTTGGACTTGGAGATTCCACCATGAAAGCGCTCCGTCTACGAATAGTCCGGAGATGTAGGTAACTTGCTGATCTGGCGCGCATTTACTCATCCTTAACACCGAATCGGTCTTCTCTGTCCACCTAAAAAAAGCCACAGCACCCCCGGTGCCGTCGAAATTCAGCGGTTTACAGTCTAAAAACTGCTTAAAGGTACAGCCTGTACAAGTAACATCATTCACAGAAAGCATTAGCAACCGAACATGGAATATCCAATTGTAATGCGTCTCAAGTGACTTAAACATTACCATGGGGTGGGTTGTTCCTTGAGGAACCCCCGCTTGTTTCGGCGCGTGAGGCCTCGTGCTCTGCTATTGCTCGGGAGATCCTTTCCAGGAGTTCGGCCTCAGTAGTGGGTAATCGGGTTTCCCTTCGTGGAGGCATCTTCTATAAGAAGATTGTATAGGTCAGGTCTTATGCATATAAATATGTAGTACGTGTATATAATAACATTTATCAATCACACATAACATCCTATGTCATAACACAAACAGGTAATTCCAACAACGCATATAATGAGAATGCTGCGATTAGGCTTTCATATAACAAGACCACAAGTACAGTTTTACAAGTTTCATAATTATATCATACATCAATATGGGACTATAGGGTCACATCACCCCTATCCAAAATGTCTACCAACTACAATAAATCATAAGTCAAAAGTCAATGCGTGGTCTTCAAAATGCTGTGAATCTGGCTCAATAGCTGCATTCTCATCAAAGTAGTCTATCTGCAGGAGACCAAAAACCTCTAAGCTGATGGTGGAGGAGGAGGAGGTGGAGGAATGAAAAGCAAACGGCGCATACGCGCTAACTCCTCCTCTAGAGTATGAACGAGCTGCAACAAACAGCTGATCTGCTGCTCCATCGTAAGAAATCAAATATCGAAATCCGGGTAAGGAAATAGTGGAGTAGCAAACTGTGATGGACCAGAACCAGGTGGAGGACGCGGGATCCTCTCTAGCTCAGTGACTCGATGACTCAACATATCCTGCTGGAGCTGCAGCGATAAAAGCAAATCATCCCTCGTATAACCAATGTGGAAGGGATGGTATAGGTCAGAAATAGGCATGAATGGTGCCGAATCAAATGGAGCAGTGTGTGTAAACTGTGGCATGAAATGATCGGTTGCTGACATAGGAGGTATGTGACCAAACGGCTGACTCGACGGTCCTTCCCCGGGACGGGGAGGAGGGATATCCTGAAGAAATGTGATGGGTAAATCTGCGCGATGAACATCTGATATGTGTGGGTGAGATGGAGCAAAGTCAACGGGTGCATGTACAGGTGCAGCAGGGGGAGTGACAGGTCTAACAAATGGAGGAAAGTCGTCATCATCCTCGATCCACCCATTGTGGGTGAATGCATAACGGGGGTCAACCTGGGCTGCAAAAGGAGCAGGGTCAGGCAAAGGTGGAACAACTGGTGCCTCGGCAAGTGCAAGGTCATGCTTGGGTAAAGGATCGAGAGCAAGTATGGGCTCTGGTGCAATCAAGGGCTCGGGGTCAGCTGGAGCAAGCTCATGATCAGCAGGTATATCAAGGAGCTGCTCGTCAGGTATGGCAGGTGCATCAATGGGCTGCTCGGCAGGAATGAAATCAATCTCCTGCTCAGGATCGAAATCAGGATCAACCGGTGCCTCAAAAGGCTGCTCCTCAGGGACAAACTCGACCTCATGATCGGGGTCAAAATCGTGAGAAAAGATAAGATCCATCTCATCATCAAAATCAAAATCTTGATCATCGTCGTGTGGAATATCAGGTGCAACGGACATGGCTGTGTCAGAGTCAGTATCTGTGGGATATCGCTGTAAACCCAATGCGTGTAAGGTACTGGAAGACACTGACTCGTACAAATCGGGACCTGAATGGTCAGAAGGAGCCTCGACAATGGGAATCTCCTCATGTGGAATAGCAACGTCATCACCAACTGGGATCTCGACAAGGGGGATAACAACATCATCATCAACTGGAGCCTCGATAAGTGGAACGACAACGGCATCCTCGACTGGAGCCCCACCATCCTGGGCATCCTCAGGGGGACCCTCAATCAATAGATCGGTGTCGTCGTCGGCCATAGCGTCAAGAGGCAGATCCTCAAGAGGAACTGCAGTAAGTGGAAGAGGGGCAGGGATCTGTACAAGAGATAGATCCTCGCCCGGAAGACCATCAGCTAGTGGTATGTCGTCTCCAAAATCCGACAAGGAGAAGGGCTGAAAATCGTCAGTATCATCTGAAAGCATCTCTGGATCGCTCTCTGAGTCAGAGATAGGAATCTCGGGTGTCGGGATGATCTCATCATCCGAAGTGATAGCCATGGCATCAACGGTGTCGGATACTCTGCTCTCTGAAGAGGACACGGTGTCTGTAACAAATCAGTCACACGTATGCACATATATCAACAATCGTAAAATAAGCATGTAAGTAGTAACAATGTAAGCATGTATGCAATCCTAGTCTTCCCAAGACTATCCCACCCAGCCTCTCAGACTGACTACTTAGTCTCTCAGACTAAACCTCCCAGTTTCCCAATCTGAACTACCCAGCCTCTAAGACTCAATTTCCCCACTCTCTAAGACTCAATTTCCCCCACTCTCTAAGACTCAATCTCCCCAGCCTCTAAGACTGAACCTCCCCAGCCTCTAAGACTGAACCTCCCTCAGTCTCTAAGACTGAACTCCCTCAGTCTCTAAGACTGAATTATAAACATAGCCTTTTTGAAATGTGTACTTGTGCCTTTTGTTTGTAAAAATGTTTGTTCCCTGGATCTGGACATTTTGTGTATGCAATGTAAAAATGTTTGAAAACATTTTCCTGAGAGCCCTGATGATCATAGTCTAGACTCGAGAAAGAATCCTAGTTCGCTATGATCGAGGCTCTGATACAAGCTGTCACACCCTGACTTTTGCGGAAGCGTGGTTAATTGGTGTGACTTCTTAATACCATAGCATTCAATCATAACAATGCTATATGATAAAACCAAAAGACATTCATCCATTAATTAAATTTAGAGAATACCGTAACACACTTGTCTTGAAAACATCGATACCAAATTAAGTTACAAACCATGACTTGTCTAACCGAGTTCATAAAGACTCCACAAACGACTTTAAATAAAACTTGAGTTTGGAAACATGTATCCCGTCCAGGAATAGGATACACCACTAAACTCAACAACCATGGATAACATCTTTTATTAAAACGCAGCTTGAAGACACATGCATACCCTTGCCAGATCCACTAGTTCCCTGAAATACATGTAGTTTAAAAATATCAACAAAAAGTTGAGCGAGTTCATGTGTTCGTGAGTATGTATAAAACCTTTGTATTCAATGTATGTATGATAGTCTCGGTATGATAGCAAACAAGGAAAAGATCACCAATGGTTTGCAAGGCCACTGATATGTGTGACGGTGTAGGAAGACTCAAACCTAGCAAAGTTGTACCGGGCTTCCGGCTGGAAGACATAGTCACCACTATGGGCCACCCTTGGCCTCATGGGTGTGGGCTCGCTACACCCAAATAGATCTATCACTCATGCCACTCGGTCCTACAAGAGGATTGATGGCCTCAACTATACGCCTACCCAATCACATGATCTATGGTTCTTTCCTAGGCTAACCATACCAATTGTATTGTAAGTAATCCCTTTGTAACATGTATTTCACCCCCGAAGTAAATAAACAAAACAGTTTAAAGAAAAGGGGGACATGAACTCACAGTATTGCGTCCTCAGCTCGTAACTCAAACTCTGTCAGCAAACACGACTACCTACAATGTACTAATGTCTATTAGACAAACGGTCCGTGCCTTTGCTTAGTATTTGCGTTTTGAGTTACGTTTCTTATATTATTCCAAGTTATAATTATTTGTCAAAATAATATTTCAACTTAAATTATATTTAGTTTTGGAATAAATGTTTAAGCAATATTTCTGTATTAATACTTCTCAACTATTTAACTTTGTATTTCCTTCCCAAGGATGGGGTATTTTATACATGTACTTGTATTATTGTATTTGAAATGTCCGAAATAATATACCTCTAAGTCTCACTTTAGAGAATATATTTGTAAACTCATTTTGTCCCAAAAACAACATATTGTCCAAAAAAATATATATTTTTCCCAAAAATCATATATCTTCTAAATATAATAGGAAAATATATTCTTATTTCCAAAATAATATATTTTCACCTCGTCAAAAATATGATGCAACTTTGTAATATTTACAAAAATCATATTTTTATTTCTTGTATCAAAAATAGTATTTACCAATAATATATAAGTAACGGTATTGCTTTGGATAATAAATTTCACGGTACTTTGTTAAGTTATATAATATAACCATTTCTCCGAGTATACAAATAATCACACAAGTGCCTTAATATAAAATATATATTCTAAATATATATATTTACCCATTTTTGTTTATAAAAACCAACCTCAAGTATTTGTATTTTTGTTACAAAAATTATGGCAAAGTTTATATGGAAGGCTTATGATCGAAATATACTTGTAAATACTTGTTAGAAAATATTTTTCTAAGTGTTTATATTTTTAGAAAATTTTGCCATAGTTTCCCCTAAAAACGGAGGTGTCCATGCCATATAAGCATATCATTTTCTTTTCAAAAATCATCCCAACAATCAATAATCAAACTACATTTCCCAAGTGCAAAAATTATACAATGTATATAACAACATGAACTTTGAACTTTCACAAAAACTCGTAGTAACTTGGTAGCATGTTTAATAGACTTGGTTACCCCTTAAAGTGTGTTTACTTCTTTAAAAATCTCATTCTTAAAGAAACTAGGTGTTTACAACTTGTAAACGTTTTCTACAAAAATTATTCTTTTGTACTCTTCTTGTAAATAAAGTGTTCTTACACTTATTTTATCACCAAAAATAGTGTACATTTAAGTAAGAATCAAGTTCTACTAAAAATCATATTTTGAACTTGGTTATCATTCATGAATCTTAGATTCACAAAAATTACTAGCTCACTTTATTTATTATTTTTCAAGAAATCGCTTTATTTTCAAGTTCATGTTTGTAAGAGAGGATGATCTTCTTGGGTTAACATATAATCATCCTCTAACTTGCTAGATCATGTGTTTAATCACAATCTAGCAAGCTCCTTATGATGATCAACATCATAATCTCAAGTAAATAACAATCAAGTGTCATGCATGTATTTAACAACATTATTTCAACAAGACTTCATCATTTTTAAGCTTCATGTTCATGATTCTTGTTTAAGTCTTTTAGTGTTCTTGTGATAAACATTATACTACAACTTTTAAATAACAAAATGAGAAGTAAAAACTAGTAACAAGAAGCTTACAACTAGCTCAAAGGCTAGAGAAGATCACAAGAGAAAAAGATGATAAAAATGGATGATAAAAGCAATGGATGAAGGTTCTTCAAGTTCTTCAAACACCAAGCTCCATGTAACACCTTCTAGCACTTGAAATGAGCTTGAAATTGGATGAATGGTGGTTGCAAGGTGGTGGTGGTGGTGGCACTATGTAGAGCCGAGAGGGAGAGAAAGAGTATGAGGGAGTGGAGTGAGGTTGAGAATGAAATGATCTTGTAAGAGATTCACATCATACTTATATCTTTCCTACTCAATATCATGTTTACTCAATCAAGCAAAGATCAAATAAAATATATAGAATGAAATCTAGTGGGATATGGTGGTGGGGTCCTCCCCTTTGGACCGTAAATTATGATGGGGGGGGGGGGGGATTAAATGAAACTTTGATGGTAGATATAGGTAAATAGTTGGAGGTTAAGTGTAATATCTAGTGTTTTATGTGTATGACATATTGTATTGTGTGTTGGGGTATTCGGGGACCATAACTAGTTAAAAAATAATAAAACAATGTATTTGGCAAAATTTTGGTGTCCCGGGTAATGTCCGGTTGTTCGGTTAGATACCGGTTCGTTAAAGTGTCAAGCTATTCCATTTAATGATCTTTATGTTACTTTTTGTGACATTTTTAATTCCCAACATTTAGGAAAGCATTCAGGACCATTTAGTCAATTTTTTTGCATAATACTAGTATGTTAAAAAGGTGAATTTTGCTGAAAAATGCAGAATTCTGCACTTTTAGTGGGTTTTAGGCACTTTCCGGCACTCAAACTATCACCTAGTGATGCAGTTATATGGTCCTTACTTCCCTACACACCATACTAGTGTAGTACCTTGTCCCTGGCCCATACTGGGTCTCAAACATTGTCTGACTATGTACTGAACCCTGTCAGCATATTCCCGTTCTATCCGTTAACTGTACTAACTGTGCTTTGTGCATCAAGTATGTCAATGTAGTTTGTTTGTGATAATGAGGTGACATTATGTAATATGTGATGCACATGTAAGTATGACGCAGTAATCAGAAAGCAGTTAAGTAATCCAACACAGTCATTAAGCGCTTAATTATAATTAATTAATTGTACGAATTCCTGGTTTTATGAGGGTTGTCACACTTATGTCGACACCTATATTAATATCCTTGTAAAACATTAATGATCAACGAATTTCATTGACACTATGCATGTTGGTTTTCCATACAAAGATTATCAAATGTTTTTGAGATTCATTTGTGACAAAACAAAACGCAGCAGCTCACTGACATTTTTGTTGACAATTTTCTTCACATGTATTTTAGGAAATAAGAAACATTGCATGGTTTGGAAGTCAAGGATAAGAGTTACAAGAACGATGCCTTTTGGAGGGGTTGCCACATATATCCCGCCCTCATGTGGAATATAGGTGTCAAATCCTCGTTTCAAATATCTATATTTTGGTTAAGACCATTTTGTGAACATGAAGTACTCGGTTTATATTTGTGAACAAAACACTTTAGTCTTGTATTTTTAACTCAAGTAATATATATTTGGCATCTTGTTTATTTTTAATCATGTGGATGTTTACGATATGGGTATTGTAAAATGGATGGGACAATTTATAACGTTCACAACACAAAATAACAAACAAACAAGATCCAGCCTTCTAGCAGTCGATGACACCGATTTCCTGATCGACCACCAAACAGGCAGATCCGGTTTGTCTTGTTTTTTATGTTGTGTACATAAATACATTCATCCTTTTTCATTCCAAACCACCCTTTTTTTTTTTCCCTCTAAGCTCTTTCTAATATCATTAAGACTTGTCTCTCTAATTCTATTTGTTTAGTGAGATGTTTACGTAACGGTGATCCCTATCGGTTATGGTAGACGACTAGTAGAGAAACTCTCGATCAAAGGATATCAGACAAAGGACGTAGAGGGATTAGTTAATATCTCTCAAATTTCTATAAATCGGTTTTGTCATTCATTCCCTAAGCTTTTGAAATACTTGCACAACTTGTTTTTTATTGCTTATAAGTGCATTGTTGGGTTTTATCAAGTGACTAATCAACTAAACAAGTGTTTAATAAAGAAATTAAAAAAAACCCAATGTCACAACCCAACTGATGACGAAAACATCGGAGTGAGACGAATGAGATTGTTCAAAGACAACATAACACTATGATCGTGACAATAACTTAATAATTCAATATTATACCATCGCTAAAAGTTACATCGTCTTAAAAGGAAAGTACAACATATTGGGAAATAACATAATAATTTAACGAGAAAACATAAAATGAAATTTTGGATGAGTTTCTAGTTCGCCCTAAGTTGATTTTGTTGAGTGTCATCATATATTTCTTGCAACATGTATTAAAGTATTTGTCAACAAAAATGGTCGGTGAGCATACAAGTTTGGTTTACATAGCATAAGTATAAAAAAATGTCTCAGATCCACATGACAATTGTATACTAAGTTATATGAATCATACTAGCTTGCATGAATTATAAATCAAACCAAAGTGTCCACTAGCGTAATCTTATCATCGCAACGATAAGACCGTAAAAATTGAATACTTAAGAATGACCCAACAAATGCGGTAGTGTGCTACTCCTATAGCGCTATACATGTTAATGTAGGCTTGCAAAGTTAATGATGGATAACATGCATTTAGTGTGTCCTAGTATGTATAACAAATAGCATAACAAGTAGCATATTGATAGATTGAGGTGTTTGTGTAAGCATGATTGTATGTGTGATTGTGAATTTAATAATGATACATGTTGCAACCCAAAGTGTATAAATAATAAAATGGGTCAAGTATACTCATGGTTTGCGAAGAATTTCCACAAAATATGAGTGAGCGGTTTTGTGAGGATGGAACACCAAAGTCATCAGTTTTGGTTCTTGAACTTTTTCCCAAAGTTGAAAATCTTGGAGATTTGAGAGAGTTTGGAAGTGATTTGGAGGTGGTGCAAGTGTTTTGAAGGTGTTAGCAGTTGGTATTTATAAGAGGGTTAAGTGGTTGACATTTAAATGAAAGTGGTTGGGAGTTAGGAAGAATATTAAATGAGTTGGTTGGAGGTTAGAAGGTGAGTTTGGTTATTAAATGAGTTGGTTGGGGTTAAATGTAATAATGTATGCAAATATAATAAGAAAACTTATGAAATAACATTCCAAATAAAATCTCAATGTATAGCTCGGTTTTGAATTAAAAATGTGTATTTGTAATTGTTTACGTATTATGCAAAAATAATATAAAATATGATTATCGTTTTGATCAAGTCTCGATTACAAAGGATTGAAATAAGAATACGAATTACAATAAAATGGAAAAGAATGAAAAATTATGGAACGTTACACTTAAACACCCCCCCCCCCCCCCAAGTTTTCTATAGTATCCAATAGTATTTCACTCATAGAATATGACCTTAGATCATGTGTGGTGGTCACCTAAGTTGTTTGGTGTTTTTTGTCCTATTGCTTCCACATTAAGTCTGAAAATTTGGTAAAATAAAGCAGTGGTGAGATATAAGAAATTAGTAGATTTTGAATTGGAATTATATAAAAAATGATTGGTCAAGACAAACTCCAATAAATCTCTCAACTTGGCTTGTGGCACAGAGGATCCCAAATGTGCATTTCATATAGGGAGGAGGTGGTGTAGTGTATGTGGTTTGGTCAACCATATACACACTCTACATAGTCTTAACAGAGTGAGTTGTAAGTAAACATTTCCTCTATTTTTTTTGAATGACGAATTTCTTTAATCACCTATCGTCTGTGGGACTTGAACGTGGGACTTGAACCCAAGATCTTTCCCTTTCCAACCTAGGTATTTTTGAAGGCTTTGTCTTTGAAAATGTACCCTTTTATATAAAGTGTACTATGTAACATAAAATGTATAGACCGACACTATAACTAGAATTACGCATAGTACACTAGTGTTACTTTTAATCATTTAAAAAACCAAATATAAACAATATCATATTAAAAATTAACAATATTGTTTTCATATAATAGGCATTTAGGGGCTGTTTGGTAGCATCTTAATGACCATTTAGATGCTACCTCTTAATGGTTTAAAACCTCTGAATGAATAAGAGATAACCTCAAGTCTGAATGGTTAAGAGGTAACCTTAGAGTGGTAAATCATCACATGTCACATTCTTCTACCTTCTCATTGGTAAAATTCTTAATGGTTCCATTAAGAGGTAGTCTCTTAATAACCATTCAGAGGCTACCAAACAGCCCCTTAGTGTTTTTATTTAACAAGCATATAGTTATTACACATGCATATTTGATTAAAAAATTACCACCACCCTTTATACCTATTGATTTGCCTCTTCATTTCTCATAAAAATATACTTTGTATCTCATGCTTTTTGACTTTTTTATATAAAAATATAGAATATTTAAGAGGGAGCCCTACTAGAACGTCAATACACAACCAGAAGCTACAACTGGAAGACCATCTAGCAACAAAGCGTGGCTACATGTTGGCCACAACCAGCAAGAGGGAAATTCTATGATTCTTGTCTTTTTCTTACACATCTACTTTTTGTTAATACGATTAAAAATATTATATAAGCTATATTTATCTTTTTTTAACGGCCAACAGAATCAATCCCGAACACTCTCGGGGCACCCACTGGACCAAACGGAGTACTCCGAGATTAACCCGAGTCCACCACCAATTCCTGGAAAAACCCGGTAACCCACCCGCCCGTACGACGGTGAAATTACCAGTACAACCCGTTTGGCTCAAGGATCGAACCCAGGTTTCCCTGGGTTTCCTATCATTGCCCACCAATGCCTCACTCTGTACCAAATGGGAGTTGAACTTGCATCTCTCAAGAGAAATGCAAGCCGTACTCCGAGATTAACCCGAGTCCACCACCAATTCCGGAAAAAACCCGGTAACCCACCCGCCCGCACCACGGTGAAATTACCAGCACAACCCGTTTGGCTCAAGGATCGAACCCAGGTTTCCTTGGGTTTCCTATCATTGCCCACCAATGCCTTACTCTGTACCAAATAGGAGTTGAACTTGCATCTCTCAAGAGAAATGCAAGCCTTCCACCACTTGATCTAGAGATCATTGACTATATAAACTATATCTAAGCAAGACATTATATCTTCGATATTATTAATATAAAATAAAATTAAAGTAATTTATTTAAAATAAAACTGATAAAACTTTTTAAATTAGTAGAGTTAATTTCGTAAAACACCAACATGCTTATTTTCATGAAAAAAGTCTTTTAACATTTAACATGATTTTATAACATTAAAGTACACAATTAAAATGAGCTCATACAAAAATTATGGATGAAATTAACGTAAACTCGTTAGCATGGATGAAGCATATAGCAAAACTTAATTTGGTGGAATAGATTTGGTGTAGTTTTAACGCAAGAATGTAATTTTGTAACTTGGTTTTGTACACTCTAGCTCCTTGCTAGAAGTTGGCCTCTTTTTCAATAATGTACCATTTACCTTGCGGTAAAAAAAAAGTACATATTTTTAAAATACACGTATATAAATCTTTGTGTGTAAAGCGATCAAAATTTTACTGTCAACAAAGATGTAGTTGCATTGTCTCCTCACAATTCACATATACGAAATACGATCATGTTGGTAATATACTGATTTTCTTAACATGTTTAAAAATATCTTAAGTAAAAAATACAAATATTTTGTAACCGCTAGTTATTGGTGGAAGCAAAGTCAGTACTGTAGATGAGGCCAGGTCCCGAAAACATGCATGCCGGTTTCCAATTTGGCAATTTGACCTTTATCATTCCAATGGCGACTGCCCACTGTCTCAAAGGCCAAGTGGCCCCATACCTCTAGACCAACGAACCATATAAAAAATTGATGACAGCCATATAATATTTTTTATATTCTTAATTCCTACTTTTTTTTATCTAATATATTTAAATAAGAATATCCATCCTTGCAGTTTTCTTTTAATGGCCCTTGCAGTAAATATATTTAAAGTGTGATTTTTGTTCTTAGGCTACCCCTTGTGGTTTCACTAAGAAGCGGTTAACGGGGTCACCTTACCCGTTAACGGGTGGAAAATCACGTCCGCTCTTTTAACGGGGTTCGTTAATGGGTGCCTTCGTGAATCTATGGATGTGGGAAATAATCATATGCTACTTTCTTTTTTTAGTTATTGATATTTGGTGTTTAGTTAACTCACAACACATTGTTAACGAGTATTTAGTTAATGTCAAGAACATATGTGATAGTGACGTGACGGTGATGTTGCAATGAGTTTAGTTAACCACTTAACCCATAACACATAGTCTTATAGTTTGGTGGCGAGATCAACTTGCTTTCCCCAACCTAATTTTGTCACCTATGTGTTTGTGGTTTCGAAATTTAACATTTTGCGTCCCTTCTATCATCTACCTGTTAACTCACCGTGTGAAATTACAACTTTATCTCGGATCATTTATAAAACTATGGGGCTGTTTGGCCCAGTCAGATCTGACCAAATAAGCTCTCATTTCTCCTCTGGCCCAGTCAGATATCAACCAATGTCTGACCGAATCAGACCTAACTTTAATCATTCAGATGCTTTTTTTTTGAACCAAACAGTCTCAATGAACAAACATCTGACCGAATCAGACCCTTTCCCTCTTAATGGTTAAGTTCAGATCCAAACAAACAGCCCCTATATTTTTTCTCACTCTATCTTCTATCTCTCTTCTTCCACTCTCTCTCTATAAAAAGGCAGCGCCCACCATCACACCATCACCTGCCACCACCGTGAACCTCCGCCGCTACCAAACACCACCATAAGTCCGACCACCTCCACCGTTGCAAAACGCTCGTCATCGTCACCATCACCTGCACCACGTTACCTAAAAAAATCTCATTGTCACTTTATTAACAATATGTGACAATCATAGACTACCCATACTTGTAAACCAACTCGTTTCCATATCAGATTTTAAAATTCCCAACCAATCCTATAAATGTTCTATTTTCCTGTTTATTTTTTAGACTAAAATAAGTAAACAATAAATCTTTTAAAACTCTAGATGTCCGCCAGCAAGCTCGCTCTTCCAATCCCCACGTTTGTTTTCCGTTTCCGGCGATACCAAATATTTTGGTCAGCCTTTCTTTAACTGACCCAAATAAATTCGTTTAAGGCAATATTATTTCAATTGAACACAATTCTATTGTAACCGACAATTTTAATTCAATCATCATCATCATCATCCCATAATTCAGTTTTAATGTTTGAAACCGAAACAACAATTAAGCCTCAAGATAATGTCCTAAACATCGAATTTGTATAAAATGCTACCTCAGAATCATTGTCAAGTCTTTTCCGAACATAAGAACACTCTCAATTTCATTTTTCGGACCTGAGGTGATCGTTCAGCAATTGCCGGAAAACATAGAACTCCGGGCACATCCATCTGAGCATTCGCATCACCATCCGGTAAAACTTAAACATACATATTGTTTGTTTTGTATATGAAGATCCGAAATCTAAGGCCGGAGCCTGAGATCTGAGTTTGGACCTTTGAAGATGATCGAGGACCTGAATGTCACACCCCAACCGATGGCGGAAACATTGGGGCGCTGCACTGAGCGAAACAGATTGTCCAAGAGAAATCCATAACAACTAAATTACCGGATAATTAACATTATGTCCCATACCATAACTCATCAAGTAAAAATAATTATTACAGACATAGATATCTCTAGGCAAATCATTGTTCCGACAACTCAAAATATAAATTGTTTGTTTCTAGACTCTCCTACTTGATTCCACAAAAGCAAGAGCACAGCATCCTAAGCATTCAAACACCTGTCACATACGTTAAAATAGAGGTCAATACACATAGTGTAAATGTGAGCATACAAGTTTAATAGTATAATAGTAGCGAAAACGAGTTTACGCATAACCAGCATGTAACATGTATAATGTGACGCAAGTAAGTTATCGACAATGAAATATGCACAGACGTGACTGCGAGTTGTAGAATGCGCAACACATATCACCACTGTGACATGCAAGAAATGCCCTTAACAACCCCTGTCCACGACAGGTGATGAGTCCAAACTATAGTACTATCGTTGCTAAGGTGTCAGGCAACAATCACTGTGTAAACATAACATACAAGCATTCATCGAGTAACACGTATAACATGCAGAAACGGTTAGCGTATAAAAGTGTTTGCGTTGTGTGATCGATGTGATTTGATATAAGTAACGTATGTAACACCCAAAAGTGCTTAAAGCAAAAAGAGATCGAGTATACTCACAGATCGTGTTTAGTAAATAAACACTCTCTTGGATTGAAGGGAGCGCTGAGGGATTAGCCTGAACAGTTAACAATAGCATAAGAGAATGAACGATGCGTTAAACAGTGAAGAGGGAACCAAGTGACGAATGGTCATCCGATCGGATGACAATCCGAACGGATGGTCATTCGATCGAATGACAATCCGTTCGGATGGCCATTCGGTCGGATTGACATTCGTTTGGGATGGATGTGTTTGTGTATGATGTGACTTTGAAGTTTTCGTTGTAGCATTTTGAAAACAGAGAAGTATCTCTACCTTTCAAGTCGCCCGGTCGAACGGTCGTTCGATCGGATGGTGATCCGTCGATTAGACATTTCTCAGAGAACAAGTTCACAACAGGATTGTCATTCGATCGGATGGTCTTCCGATCGGATGGCAATCCGTTTGAAACTGGTGATCTTTGAAATTTTGTTAAAAAATTGAAGTATTGATGATCATGTGTCGTCCGATCGGATGACAATCCGATCGGACGGCAATCCGTTCGGCAGTCTGATCGTTTTGAAACTTGAATATTTTGTTAAGTTTAAAAAGTTTGCGGTTTGATCGAGACGGTGTGACAACGTATTGAACAACGGAACCTTGTCAAGTCCAAGTCGTCCGACCGAAGTGGGAATCACCCCAGTCCGATCAGTTCACTGTTCGTGATGGTTGTTCATGTTCAATCCGAAATTGGTTTTCTCTTTGATAGGAATCAGATCTCAGACCGACACTTCACTAGAAACGAGTAGAAGGCCTGAACGAGCTCCGATTCTATCGGTTTTGAGTGCGTTGAGTGTAAAATAGTTGAAAGAAAGTTGTGAAACCATCTTTCAATCCTTCTACTCATGAAAATGTTTAGATCTATGCGAAAATAGTGTTAAAACATGTGGAAATCATGTAGATCTGAGTTGTTCTTGGTGGAATGAGGCCAAAGCTTGAAGTTCATAAGAACCCCATGATGACATCATCCTAGAACACCTCAAATCCGCTGATTTCACGGTTAAAAGTGAAGATTCAAAGGTGAAAATGATGAAGAAGTGTGTGTAGATCATTGAAGTACAAGATTTGAGTTGAAAACTTACAAGAATCGCGAGAAATCGAGAGAAAAGAGGGCTTGAGCGTGCTGGTCGGAATAGAGGGCTGTCACATCACTGTTGGTGATATGACAGGGGGTATTTATAGGTCTCCAAAAGAGGAAAGTGGCGCACAAGGGTTAGATCGGATGGCAACCAGATCAGATGGCCATTCGATTGACTGGTTGCCGCGAGTTAGTTTTCGTGTTTTTGTTTCGTGCGTTGAGCGTTGCGATGCGTTTCGAGTGAGTGATGCGATAATATTACCCATTAGTTACACAAATAATCTAACTACTAAATACCATAAATATAAACCTTAAATCTCGAGTTTGCGATGAGATTGCGTTGTGATAGAGTTGCGATTGCGTTTTCGATTAAATACCACAAACATATCATCTACACACAAGTAACACATAATAGCACACACACGTAAAACAATATCCAGAACAAATGATTCAAGTTGTGAATGTGATTGCGTTGCGATTAGCGATAAATAGATAAATAGATTAGCGATTAGACACGCGATTAAATAGCGATTTATTAATAAGTACTCCACATAATACAACTAAAGCGAAATAAAATAGAATATCGATTACAAGTCAAAGGGTACAATCAATAATTAAGCAATGGGTGATAGATCGCAATTAGTAATCTTTTCTTCCTTTGACTTTGACTTCAAAAAGTTGGGTTGTTACAACCTTCCCTACTTTAGGAAATTTCGTCCCAAAATTTAAGAAGCAGGCGTAATAAACAGTTGCGGATACTTCGCCTTCATGTTGCTTTTGGGTTCCCAGGTGAACTCGGTGCCGCGTTTGCCTTCCCAGCGAACCTTCACAATGGGAATGCGTGAGCGTCGGAGTACCTTGGTTTCTCGGCCCATGATCTCGACAGGCTTCTCCATGAAGTGTAATGTTTCATCCACTTGTAAATCCTCAAGAGGGACATGTAATTCCTGGTCGGCTAGACACTTTTTGAGGTTTGAAACGTAGAAAGTCGGGTGGACATTACTAAGTTCCTCCGGTAGTTCGAGTCTGTAGGCCACCTTACCAATCCTTTCTAGAATTTTAAAGGGTCCAACATATCGAGGCGCGAGCTTTCCTTTCTTGCCGAATCTAATCATCCCCTTCCAAGGTGAAACCTTTAGGAGTACGTGATCGCCAACGTCAAATTCAAGGGGCTTGCGGCGTCTATCGGTGTAACTTTTCAGACGACTCTGAGCTTTCAGCAGACTGTCTCGAATTTGGAGGATTGTGTCAATCGTTTCTTGCAATAACTTAGGACCGGTAATTTGCGCGTCCCTGATCTCGTGCCATACAATAGGCGATCGACATTTTCTTTCGTATAATGCCTCAAATGGTGCCATTTGGATGCTAGAGTGATAACTGTTATTGTACGAGAATTCGACTAAAGGTAAATGCGAATCCCAATTACCACCGAAATCTATAACACACGAGCGAAGCATGTCTTCGAGGGCACGAATCGTGCGTTCAGTCTGATCGTCGGTCTGGGGATGGAAAGCAGTACTAAGATTGAGAGTAGTACCGAGAGCAGATTGGAACGTTTCCCAAAGACGCGAGGTGAATCGACCATTGCGGTCAGAGATGATATCACGAGGTGTCCCGTGTCGACAGATAACTTCGTTGGTGTAGATTCGATCTAATCATTCTACCTTGTAGTCTTCCCGTATCGGTAGAAAGTGAGCGGATTTAGCAAGACGATCAACGATAACCCAGAGGCTGTCGTGATCTGATGGCGTGCGCGAGAGCTTCGTTATAAAGTCCATAGCTATACTCTCCCATTTCCACATAGGGATCTCGGGTTGTACGAGTAAGCCAGAGGGGCGTTGATGCTCAGCCTTGACTTTGGAACAAGTCAGGCATTTCGAAACATAGATAGCGATATCCTTCGTCATGCCCGGCCACCAGTACTTATAGCGCATGTCCTGGTACATTTTGTCAGCACCAGGATGAATAGAATACCGAGATTTATGGGCTTCGTCTAGCAGAATGTGTCGCAAATTGGTATGCTTTGGAATCCAAATTCGATCTAGATTATGGAATATACCATTCGATTTATTCTCCAATTGTTCGCCATTATTGATGATCCTTTCTTTCTTCAAAGTGCGTTCAGTGAAACAAGCATGTTGGGCATCGCGGATGAGAGCTTCGAGATTATGCTGGGCTTGAGTATTACGAACGCTATGCAAATAGCTTCGTCGACTGAGAGCATCGGCAATGACGTTTGCTTTGTCTGGATGGTAACGGATCTCACAGTCGTAATCGTTGAGGAGTTCTACCCACCGACGTTGGCGCATATTCAGTTCCTTCTGTCTAAAGATGTTTTGTAAGCTCTTATGGTCGGTGAAGACCGTACACTTTGTGCCGTTTAGGTAGTGTCGCCAAATCTTTAGCGCAAAAAGAACTGCACCTAGCTTGAGATCGTGGGTTGTATAATTCTTCTCGTGGATCTTGAGCTGTCGAGAGGCGTATGCGATAACCTTGTCTCGTTGCATAAGAACACAACCAAGACGAAGGTTAGAGGCATCGCAATAGACTACAAAATAACCGTTTCCATCAGGCAGTGAGAGCACGGGAGCGTTGCAAAGCATAGCTTTGAGAGTTTGATAGGCCTCCTCTTGTTCAGTTCCCTAAAAAAAAAGGTTTGTCCTTATGCGTAAGCGAGGAAAGCGGCACAACGATTTTCGAAAAGTCAGCGATGAATCAGTGACAGTAACCCGCCAATCCGAGAAAAGAATGAACTTCGGACGGGTTCCTTGGTGTAACCCAACTCTTAACAGCTTCGATCTTCGTAGGATCAACATGAATTCCCTAACTATTGACGATGTGACCGAGGAATTGAACCTCCTCAAGCCAAAATTCATACTTGGAGAACTTGGCATAGAGACGGTTTCCCTGGAGTAACTCAAGAACCAAACGGAGATGTTGCGAGTGTTTGGTTTTTGACTTGGAATAGATCAGGATATCATCAATGAACACGATGACGAAGCGGTCGAGAAAGGGTTTACACACGCAATTCATTAGATCCATAAAGACTGCGGGAGCGTTAGTCAAACCAAAAGGCATAACAACAAACTCATAGTGACCATATCGGGTTCGAAAAGCGGTTTTAGGGATATCTTCCTCCTGAATCCGTAGTTGGTGATAGCCTGAGTGTAGATCGATCTTTAAGAAACTCGTAGCACCTTGTAACTGATCAAATAAATCATCGATTCGAGGCAAGGGATAACGATTCTTGATAGTCAGCTTATTCAATTCCCTGTAGTCGATGCACATCTGGAACGATCCGTCCTTCTTTTTGACAAAAAGGACAGGCGCGCCCCAAGGAGAGGTGCTAGGGCGAATAAAGCCTTTATCAAGTAGTTCCTGGAGCTGACTCGAGAGTTCGCGCATTTCAGAAGGAGCGAGACGATAAGGCGCTCTAGCAACAGGATTTGGTCCAGGAATAAGGTCGATTCGGAAAGTGATATCACGAGTGTGAGGTAAACCAGGCAAATCATCAGGAAAGACTCTAGGAAAATCACGAACCACAGGCACCTTGTCTATTGCCTTAACTTCCTTTTCCTCCGCTACTACGATGTGCGCCAAGAAAGCTTGGTATTACTTGCGGAGACACTTGCTAGCTTGGACACACGACATGAGTTGTAACTTCTTCGAAGGGACTTCGCCATAAACACATAATTGATCACCGTTCGCGAGAGAGAAACGAATCATTTTATCGAAGCAAACAATTTCAGCATGATTTTCCCGAAGGAAATCCATACCTACTATGAAATCAAAGCTACCGAGCTACATCGGGATGAGATTGATCAGGAAAACGTGACCGTTGAGATCGAGAGTACAGTCACGCAGAACGGAACTAACTATGACGGTTCTTCTGGTGGAAACTTCTACGTCGAATGTTGATGGGAGGTTAACGAGTTTACGGTTTAGGAGCCTTTCGAATTCGAAAGATACAAAACAGTTATCGGCTCCAGTATCAAATAAACAAGAAGCATATATACCATTTACGAGAAACGTACCATTAACCACGTTGTTGTCTGCCTGAGCCTTGCGGTCGTTGATGTTGAAGACTCGCCCGCGGGCTGCTTGCTGAGCTAGCTGCTGCTGCTACTGAGGTTGGTGTTGTTGCGGTGCTGGATGCTGCTGTGGCTCTTGCTTAACCACTCTGTTGGGGCAGACGTTTGCGAAGTGGTTGGGATCACCACACGCAAAGCAGGCTCTTGCGTGAGCAGTGGGTGCAGAAGCTGCTTGCTGTCCTTGCGGAGCTGGTAGAGCAGGAGCTTGAGCTTGAACTGGTGCTTGGCAAGGACAGGTACGGCAGTTAGCGGTGAAGTGGCCGTACAAGTTGCAATGACACAGAACCGGCATGCGATTCCAACCGGGCGATGATAAGTGAAAGTAGGGCATAGATGGTGTGGTCCAGTGTATGCACGCTTGGCGGGCAGTGCATTGACCACAGGCGCCGCTACTTGGCAGTTTTAGGGTTGCAGTTTAGCCGGTACAGCTTGAAGTGGAGCGGCAATTACTGCACAGTTCTTGTTGTTGGAACTGTTGTTTTTTCTCTTGCGGCAGGAGGACTTTGAAGATTGTGATGCGATGGTTTCAGCGGTGGGAGCAGAGGTGACTTGGTGCATATTCTTGGAGGCTTTATCAAAGTAACCAGCCTTGACTCGCTTGTCGTTAATCTCAACAGTGAGCAGTTAGGTTTCCTCAATAGTTGTCGTTTTCGCAGCCTGAAGAAAGTCTGCAACATAATCCGGCAGAGCTTGGATGTACTTCTTGATCGTAATCTCGGGGGTAGTAACTTGACCAGGGAAGATGATACTCAGCTGCTTGAAGCGAGCAGTTAAACCACCGTTATCTCCACTATCCTGCTTGATATGCCAGAACTCGTCCTCCAGCTTTTGGAGTTCGTGGGGAGGGCAGAACTCTTGCACCATGATGTCCTTCAACTCGTCCCACGTCAGCCCAAATGCTGCATCATTCCCTCGTTTGTTTCTCTCGGCAGTCCACCAATCCAGAGCCCTGGATTGGAAGACGCCGGTGGCATTAACAGTGCGAAGGTTTTCCGGACAGCCACTCTGGCGTAGGGGTGTTCATGAGCCGATCCGATCGAGGGTCTGCTCATGCTTTGATTGAATTACAACCGATCCGATCCGAGCGGATCAAATTTGTAAAACCGAGCGCAAAAGTGATGCTCATGCTCGGATTGAATTTGAATCGATCGGCTCGGTTTCGCTCGGTTTTTATCAAATCCTAAAAAAAAATATTGAGCGGATCGTTTTCGCTCGATTGAATGATAAGGCTTCGTTCAACAAAAACAAATTCTAACTTAATTAAAACATGTCCAACACTTTACTAACAAAAGCAATACATAATAACTCAAATCATGATTTTAAAAATGTTCTTAACAATATCAAGAAACACAAAATAAAGTGCGGATACAAATTGTCATTTACTTTTAATGTTTTTAAGGTAGTCATCCCGTATACGCCCCCAGCACTAAAGGCTGATTCGGAAGCCACGGTAGTGATCGGGATGCCAAAAATGTCTTTCGCCATTTTACTCAAAACCGGAAACTTTCAACACATCAAACTTTGGATCCGTACATTTTAGGTTCAGCTCATCCAAATACTCATCAAGTTCAGATTTTCTTTCAATCGAACTGGTTCTTGAATTGAGGCAAGCATAAAAATCATTTGTGTGTGAACTTGATTCATTATAAGATGTTTTTGAGCTATACATGGGAGCCTCAGATGTCTTATATGCATTACAATACTCGTCAAAAAGTGATTTTAACTTACTTTTCACATCTTCAACCATGATCGTACATTCATCATCTAAATACAATCTCTCAAAAGTCCACTCAACTGAGAACATCTTAAAACGGGGATCTAAAATTGTGGAGACCGGAGAGTGAGAGTCGGAGATTAGAGAGCGGCGATATGAATATGATACGACTGAATAGTGAATACTCTTTTAGGAATAGGATTTAGGGTTAGATTTACATATTAAATATTAAGTTGGGTTGAATGTTATTTGGGCTTTTAATTTTTTTTTGGGCTATTATATTTTTTTGGGTTTTTAATCTATAAAATCTATAATATAAATATATATATTAATTATTAATAAAAATAATTCGAGCGAAACCGAGCGATCGACGAGCGAGCGGAGCTATGCTCATGCTCGGATTGAATTTGAATCGAACCGATCTGATCGGCTCATTTACAAACTAAGCGGGAATCGAACGAGCATTTTTCGAGCGATCGTCGAGCAGTTTGGACAGCCCTACTGGCGCAGGGTGACTTCGATCGAATCAAACCATTGAAACATGGCCGTAGGCCCATCTTCACCGGTAAATTTCTTAGGTCCGCATGCGTTGAACTGCTTAAAGCTAAAAACTGCTTTGGGAGTATCAGTCCTGGACTCTTCCGA
This sequence comes from Helianthus tuberosus, assembly GCA_030545235.1. Taxonomy (NCBI): domain Eukaryota; kingdom Viridiplantae; phylum Streptophyta; class Magnoliopsida; order Asterales; family Asteraceae; genus Helianthus; species Helianthus tuberosus. The sequence continues at coordinate 18,142,656 of CM060420.1, read as the reverse complement.
GGACTTGCTAGCGTTCTCGTTCAGCTCACTAACAATTTGTGGGATGACTTTCGCCATTTGCTTGGCGACTAGTGCAGTGATGCATTTGTCTTCGTGGTTGCGGCGAGTTGAGCGAGCAGTGTGTGATCCAAATGACGTTATTGTCTGCAAATAGACATCGTCACAAGACTTAAACACAGTTTTGATTAACCCTAGTATAGTCTAGCGAATTCACAAGAGCTACTTTATAAAGCACAGGAACACATCAAATCACAAAATCACGTAGGCACAAAATTCACAGAATCACATAAGCACAGAAACACATAAGCACGTAGTCCTCATAAGCACGTAGTCCTCATAAGCACGAAAGCATGTATTCAACTACATTTTGCACGTATTGACCTACATATTTTGCACGTATTCACCTATCTTTCACAGCGACGTAGAACGATCGAGTATTGCGAGTGCGATCAGCGTGTAGCGATTGCGAATAACACAAGCGATTTGTTAGCGTTTTAGGATAAATATGTAGTGCGAGTTGTGCGTGTTGATCAAGGCGAACAGCGAAAAGCGAGTAAATCACCAAAAATCGAAACACATAAACACATGAAATCACGTAAAACACATAAAATTTCGCATAAAATCGATAAATCACTGAGTCAGCGGTGGCGGATTCCAGAATCGAAACATATAAAATCGAAGAGAGATTGTCTCGGCTTGATAGACGTTGACTACCCAAAGTGATTCGATTGCTCTCAAGGACTTTGGGTGCACATTTTGGCTTAATAGACTGTGCTCTCGCCTCAGTCCGGGCGATCGGCACTCATCTTGTTTGGCCATTACGTGACCCTAGTCGTTGGAACCCATCGAGACTTTGGTGAGAGTTTTGTAAAACCAAAAATATAGAGCGGAACGAGTCATTAAGGTTCGGGTTTCACCCCTGACTTAACGACTGCATCCCTGTTTGTGTGATAGAATCACGAGATAGATAAGGAGAATTGCGTCAAAGTGTGGATTTCACTCCTAATTCAACGCAAATTCTCTTGTTTATAGTAAAAAGAGCAAGTCGAACGAGTGACTTGGTCAAGAGTTTGCGGTTTTCACACCTAATCTCAACCAGATCATTCGTTTGTGTGTGTAGCCAGCCTTAGGAAAGGCTGATCTTATGCGGAACTGTAGTATGCGATGTTCGCGCGAGTGTGCAGTATTCAGCGAGTTTGAGCGAGAGTATCAAGTAAGCTCGTGCAAAACCTATACCGGGTATGCACAAGTCAGTCTATTGGTACTTAGACTATAGACTAGGTCGATTCTAAGACATCAACCCGGACTAGGTCGAGTCATGCCTAATTCCCTATAGTTATGGCTCTGATACCAATCTGTCACACCCCAACCGATGGCGAAAACATCGGGGCGCGGCACTGAGCGAAACAGATTGTCCAAGAGAAATCTATAACAACTAAATTACCAGATAATTAACATTATGTCCCATACCATAACTCATTAAGTAAAAATAATTATTACAGACATATATATCTCTAGGCAAATCATTGTTCCGACAACTCAAAATATAAATTGTTTGTTTATTTCTAGACTCTACAACTTGATTCCACAAAAGCAAGAGCACAGCATCCTAAGCATTCAAACACCTATCACATACGTTAAAATAGAGGTCAATACACATAGTGTAAAGGTGAGCATACAACTTTAATAGTATAATAGTAGCGAAAGAGAGTTTACGCATAACCAACATGTAACATGTATAATGTGAAGCAAGTAAGTTATCGACAATGAAATATTCACAAATGTGACTGCGAGTTGTAGAATGCGCAACACATATCACCACTGTGACATGCAAGAAATTCCCTTAACAACCCCTGTCCACGACAGGTGCTGAGTCCAAACTATAGTACTATCATTTCTAAGGTGTCAGGCAACAATCACTGTGTAAACATAACATACAAGCATTCATCGAGTAACACGTATAACATGCAGAAACGGTTAGTGCATAAAAGTGTTTGCGTTGTGTGATCGATGTGATTTGATATAAGTAACGTATGTAACACCCAAAAGTGCTTAAAGCAAAAAGGGATCAAGTATACTCACAGATCGTGTTTAGTAAATAAACACTCTATTGGATTGAAGGGAGCGCTGAGGGATTAGCCTGAACAGTTAACGATAGCATAAGCGAATGAACGGCGCGTTAAACGGTGAAGAGTGAACCAAGTGACGAATGGTCATCCGATCGGATGGCAATCCGAACGGATGTCATTCGATCAGATGACAATCCGAATGGATGTCATTCGATCGAATGACAATCTGTTTGGTTGGTCATCCGTTCGGATGGCCATTCGGTCGGATTGACATTCGTTTGGGATGGATGTGTTTATGTATGATGTGACTTTGAAGTTTTCGTTGTAGCATTTTGAAAACAGAGAAGTATCTCTACCTTTCAGGTCGCCCGGTTGAACGGTCGTTAATCGGATGGCGATCCGTCGGTTAGACATTTCTCAGAGAACAAGTTCACAGCAGGATTATCATTCGATCGGATGGTCTTCTGATCAGATGGAAATCCATTAGAAACTGATGATCTTTGAAATTTTGTTAAAAAGTTGAAGTGTTGATGATCATGTGTCGTCCGATCGGATTGTCGTTCGATCGGATGGCAATCCGATTGGACGACAATCCGTTCGACAGTCTGATCGTTTTGAAACTTGAATATTTTGTTAAGTTTGAAAAGTTTGCGGTTTGATCGAGACGGTGTGACAAAGTATTGAACAACGGAACCTCGTCAAGTCCAATTCGTCCGACCGAAGTGGGAATCACCCCAGTCCGATCAGTTTACTGGTCGTGACGGTTGTTCATGTTCAATCCGAAATCGGTTATCTTTTTGATAGGAATCAGATCTCAGACCGACACTTCACTAGAAATGAGTAGAAGGCCTGATCGAGCTCCGATTCTATCTGTTTTGAGTGCATTGAGTGTAAAAGAGTTGAAAGAAAGTTGTGAAACCATCTTTCAATCCTTCTACTCATGAAAATGTTTAGATCTATGCGAAAATAGTGTTAGAACATGTTGAAATCATGTAGATCTGAGTTGTTCTTGGTGGAATGAGGCCAAAGCTTGAAGTTCATAAGAACCCCATGATGAGATCATCCTAGAACACCTCAAATCCGCTGATTTCACGGTTAAAAGTGAAGATTCAAAGGTGAAAATGATGAAGAAGTGTGTATAGATCATAGAAGTACAAGATTTGAGTTGAAAACTTACAAAGTGTGCGTAATGATAGTTTAACAAAGCCTTCTTTCTTGAAAATCTCATTTTCTACACCTTCTTTCTTAAAACAGATACTTTTTACGGTTGAAATTGGCTGAAACGTTCACAAAGTGTGCGTAATGATAGTTTAACAAAGCCTTAGAAATTTCAGACTAAAACTCGAACTAAAACTTGATAAAAATATGGTTTCCGTTTGAAACTGTTCGCGAGTTGATGATGTCATAGATCTGTCGTTTGAAAAGATATTCCATCGTTTGAAAATTCTATCCTATCGTTTGAAACAAAGAGTCATCGTTTGAAATGTGTATTGTTTGAAACAAGTTGTCGTTTGAAACTTGTTGGTCGTTTGGAATCCTTGTCGTTTGAAAGTATTGATTCAAACGGAACAGTCCATCGTTTGAATTCTTTGTCGTTTGAAAACATATTGTCGTTTGAACAGCTATAGTTTGAAACCATCATCGTTTGAATTTTCATCGTTTGAAACCACATCAGACCATTTGAGATACAATCTATCGTTTGAAATATATCGCACCGATTGAAAGTGATTGAAGCTTCATGTGATAATTGTTTTTATCTGATCAGATGTATCAGGTTCATGTGATTATCTCAGCCAAATAGGAATGATCATGTGATTTGTTGTCAGTAATTGGAAAAGAATATCACGTGTTAGAGTGTCAGTTGATAACGTGTGTGAACATCTAATACTTGCATGTGATTCTTATAATCTGGATTTGTGCAACTTTAAAGACAGTAGCATGTGATATAGTAATTCATAAATTCATGTGATATGTCAGACTCAATTAATCATTTGTCAATTTGTGGATATATGATGAGATAAATTCTACATTTGGTTTGTCAGATAGCATGTGTTCATATTCGATATATGTGAAAGTAGTCGGTTTGCATGTGATGTTGGTGTGTCATCAACCAAAGTGAAAATATTAGTTATCAAAATTAAAAATTCAGTGATAATTCTTTGAATATTGTTTGGATAAGTTTTTGGCAGTCCAAGAAAATCACCGGCCCAGATGTTTGTTTTGTTTCTATTCATATTCAGCGGCCCAATGTTTGTTTAAAGTTCATTTAGTTTTATAATGATATCAGGAATGTTTGTTAATTCACCGGCCCATGTGTGTGTATATTAGATATCATATAGATTTGTGTTAGTTGTTTGTAAGAATCGACAGGTTGCGTGGTTTGAGTTTTGGTTCCGGTCAGTTTTTTCAAAAGAAAATCATTGTTTACACGGATTGATCAGTCAGGTTGTTTCGTGTGATCAAGTTGTGTGATAATTGTTCAGTTCGCACGGTTCGGAGTTCAAAGGTGTCAAAAAGTCATTCGAGTCATTCAGTTCACACAATTGGTCAACGTTCAGTCCGCACAGTGTGTCAACCTTCAATCCGCTCAAAATTGTCACCAGTTCGAGTAATAGTTTCTTTCAGATAATAGATAAACGTTTAAAACTGATTGTGTGTTTGTTTGTTTTTGTCAGGTATTTTCACAAGGTGATACAGTTCAGTTGAAAAACCGAAACATGGACGAAGATTTTTACAACGCATTCGCTACTCCGGTTTCCTCAATCACTGTTGCACAGAACACAATGCTCGAAAACGAAACTGGAACGATGCAAAAACCGCCCAAACTAATGAACATCGAAGAATATAAGGGTTGGGAAGGTCGTTTCGAGAATTGGGTACAAGCTAACTACTTAGATGCTTGGGAATGTGTCGAGACAAAATATGTTCGACCGATGAATGATGATGAAGAAGTGGTTCCGATTAAAGATCTGAGTGCCGATGCTAGAAAGAAGTACAAAGATGAGAAAATGATGCTGAGTTTATTGCAACAAGCTATGAAAGAAGATATTTTGGTTCTATTGCAACATAATGGAACTTCCTACTCGATTTGGAAAGCTTTAAGGTCAAAGTTTCGTGGTAGTGAAGAAATGGTCAAAAGCAAGAAATCGCTTCTAAAGAAAGAATTTGATCTGTTTCGCGGATTAAAGAATGAAAGTACAAGAGAGATTATCGAAAGATACTGCAATTTGCTTGCTAACATGAAGAGATTGAGTATTGAGAAAAACAATGAAGAGTTGATCGAAAAACTTGCTGATGCTTTGCCATACGAGACTTGGGGAACATATCTCATGATGCTCAGAAACAAGAAAGGTTTTAGCAGTTTGACACTCAGCAAGTTCATTGAGAAGTTGGAAGCTCAAGAAATGGAGCAACGAAAGATTATTCGAATGAAAGATTTCAATGGTGAACAAGATATTGGGTTGTATTATAAAGCAGGAGTGAATGAAAAGTCTTCAAATCTATCTCCGAAAATAGAAACTGCTTACAATGTCAAGAATTCTTCTGAAAATTCATCATCAGGATCAAACAGCAAAACAAGTTTTACATCATTTTCATCATTTGATCCAAATGTGTCAACAACAAGAAATGGCAAAAAGATTCAATGCAACATTGTGTTGAACATTGAAAATGATCAGGAATTTTCTGAAGAGTTAGCAAAAAGTCATATGTCTTTATTGGGAACTGTTCTTGAATCTTATGGTAGTTTTGTTGCAGGTCGAATCGGGAATCCAATGTTGACAAAGGAAGATTACGACCAGATCGATGCTGAAGAGATGGAACTGATGGACATAAAATGGTGCTTGGCCAGCGTGTTGAGGAGAGCTGAGAAATTCAAGCAAATCACTGGAAGAGATGATCTACGTGAAGCTAATACTTCTACTTTAGGTTTTGACAAATCTAAAGTCACTTGTTTTCGTTGCAGGGAGAAAGGTCACTTCAAGAGGGAGTGCACCAATCGCAAAGCAAGTGGAGCTCAGAATCCTTTCAACAACAACAATGATTATTATCGAAAAGCCATTTATCATCAAGTTGCTCAACAACCATCTCAACAACATCAACATCAAAATCAAGCACAAACTGCACATGGAATGCACATTATTGAAGACTCTGGAAAGAGAGCTTGTGCAGTGAATCAAGATTCTTTAAAAAGAGTAAATGGTAGTGCCTTGATAATAGATCAAGATGACGAAAAGTTACCTGAGGGTTTTAGCTGGGAGAATTTTACTTGGGATAACTATATTCCTGATCAAGCTAAAGCTCACACAACTTTTGTAGCTCGAGTTGAAGAGGACAGTGATGATGATACTGAATATTGGAAGAGAAAATTCGAAGCTGATATGAAACTGATTGCTGAAAGTGATAGTGAAGATGAAAAGGTTAAAAAGAAGAAGAAAAAGGTAAAAACACCAGTTAGCAGTGATGATGAAGAAATTCCAGTGATCAAAAGGAAAGTAAAGGTTGAAGTTCCAAAATTCAAAGTTGATGAAGAAGTTGATGCAAATAAGATTCCAGTGAAGTGTGAAAACTGTGAAGCTGTGAAGAAGCAGAACAGTACACTGATCTATAACTTGAATAGTTTAAAGGAATCTTATGATGTACTGAACAAAGCAATGAACCAGTATAATCAAACAAATGAAGAACAAGCAACAGCGATGAAAACACTTCAAGGAGCTTTTATGACAAAGCAAAAAGTGGTGAACAATTACATTGAGAAGTGTGCTGTGCTAGAACAAAAGTTGGAGTTGCAAAGAATTGAGACTGAAAGAGTGAACCGATTGTTGAAAAGTTACTCATGTACTTCTTATGTCATTGACAGGATCTATCCAACTGTTGAAGGAATGAAGGCATTTGAAGAGGATGAAGTAACTGAAGAAAAGAAGGATGATGGAAAAGTGATTGAAGAAAAGACTCCAGAAAAGAAGAACAAGAAGAAGAGTGACTCAAAGAAAAAGACTGACAAGAAGGATTCTGGTAAGAAACAAGATGTCAGTTACAACAAGTGTCCACCCCCGTTAGAAAATGGATATTTGCCCAGGAATCCAAATCAGGAAAGAGTCGAAAAAGCAACAAATTTACAGTGGGAGTCGGAGTCGTCAGTAAATTTGCCAGAAAATATTGATGTCGTGTTTACATCATCTGACATTGATCATGAGTCCGAGTTAATAAAGAAAGTCGTCGATCAGGTGTTGGATAAAGATGAAACTAAGGAGTCAAAGTTGGAGTCAAACTCAGAGTCAAAGTCAGTGTCAGAGTCAAAGGCTGGTTTTGAAAGTTCGAGTTCGACAGTCAACAATAAAAAATCTTCGGTTAAAAGAGTTTACAATAAAGAATTCCTGTTATCAAAATCTAATTTGAATGACGAAACGTTTAAAGTTGCATATACTTTGAATGATTCCGACAAATTATATTCTGATGAGGAATTTCCAATAAGAGGTGTCAAAACTGAATTGATAAAAAAGGTTTTCAAACTTACAGAAATTAATATTTCTGAAATAAAAGATTTAAATCTTAAAGGTAAACCTTACACCTCAAGAGTACAACAAAGATTAAACAAGAAAAAAGGTTACAGTTCTGGTTCTGGTTTTCAAAAGAAACCAAATCCTAACCGTAATTTCAAAAAGAAAGGTCTTGGATTTATTCCAACAGAAAAACAGAAAAATGAAAAATATGTTCGTGATTTTAAATCAAAGATGACATTTGTTTCAGGTACTTCATCAGAAGAAGAAGAAAAGAAAGAATTCTGGTGACAATCGAACAAAGAATTTCTTGCAAAGAAGCAAGAAGAGATGAAAGAAACGAGAACCTGTTTCAAATGCAACAATGTTGGACATATTGCCAAAGATTGTTCAAAGGCAATACAGTCAAAACAGGGAGTTTCTCGTAACTCGAAAGACAAGAAAATTGTGTTTGAACCACTAATTGACAGAACCAAACTTTTCAAAAATTCTACTTTTGAAATTGGTGAATGTTCAAACAAGTTTTACAAGAAGAGAGCTAAATCTGACAACCAGAAATGGATTGTTAAAAGGTCTGGTGGTAGCTCTAGTGATGATTCTGATAGGTCGAAATCAGAGGAGCTATCTTCTGGCGATGAATCTGATTCCACAAAATCAGATGAGCCACAGGTTGAGGTAAAAGGAGAAAAATCAGTTCTGACTGTGAATGATGAAAATTTTCCATCACTTCGGGCTGAAAATTATAAAAAGAAAATTGGTAAAGTTGAGATATCAAATCAATTTTATGATGATAAAAAGGATTTCGATGTTGTGAAAGTCTTTAACTCCAAAGTTCATCATATTTTTGGTAAAATGATTGACAGGAAGGTCAAAGGAACAAAGGAGTTTTATGAGAAAAAGATGCAGAAGGAGAAAACTGAACCATCCTTAGTTTGTGACTGGGATGGTTCATACTATGAACAATGAGTCTGTGGACTTGCCGGAGATCCCAAGTTGGTAATCGTGGATCAGGAATCGGCATCTTTCTGTGTATTTGATTGTGTTTTTTGTACAAGTGGTAAATCAGGGACATTAATTTGTACTTGATTTTCTACAAATGGTTGAAGACAAAATGATGAACCATATCCTCAACGTTACAAGTGGTAAAATCAAACTTATTTTCTGGAAAAACCATTTGATTAAAACAAACTTAAGTGTTTTGAAATCTAAATGGGAAAATAGTTTGAGGGGGAGTTCTGATTGTTTATGCCAAGTGAATGGCGAATTGAAGCAATTCGATATCGGTTGTCAATTTTATTGTATAGTTTGTTTTCAAATTTCCTAAAATGTGTTTGCATTTTAGGGGGAGTAAGAAATTTTTAGAAAATCCAAAAACATTTGAAAATTTGAAAAAGCCAAAAACATGATAAAATGAAAAATGAGTTTTTGTTGCATAAAAGAGGAAATGATAGTACATCAGTGGACGATCACAACATGCTAAAGAATTGGAAAGTAAAAATGTGATAAACGGTCTCACTGATGATGTGTCAGTAGGTTTTTGCACATTTAGTAGATTGTGACGAGATATAAACCTAAATTTCAAACTTGCTTGTTCTGTGGGTTAACACAAACTTGGATATATAGGTAACCCCTGAAATCTTGTTTGAAAGGTCCCTTATTCTGAGATACTAGGTCTTTATGCTCAGTGATATCTGGGGTATTATCCCGGGACTTCTGCTGAAAGAAATTTCTGACCTAGTCCCCGGATAATGCTTTCTGCAAATGCTTGAAACATAGCATCGCCCTCAGCAAGCTGATGAAACAATAAAATTGATAGTCGCTGCTGTTGTAATGCAAAAGATCCTCTAAAGGGGACTCACCAAAAGTCGAAGCCGTCATCTCTCTGCGTATCGAAAGATCGACCTGAGCTCTCACGGCCCTCGTACTATAATTTATTCCCCTGACAGATATCATCTGTGGTATACTCACCTGTAAGACTGAATATTGGGATCTGGATACGGGAGTATATTCAAGTAGTGGGACACACGAATAAGTTCAAGAGCTTAAAACATTAATCAATGTATCTCGGATCAATTGAACTTTGTGTGAAAATTTAAGTGGACAAACATACTGACAATCTAAGTGAATTGTTTAGAACTTAAAATGAAATGAAGCTTAACGGTGTTGGTGATATGTCTCAGTAACTGATATGATCCTCTTGCACAAACTCACAAAAATATTGTTTGTAAATATTTCATTTACTGCTTTTCAGTACTTTCAAAAATCCAAAAAGATTTTAGTGTGTTTTAGCATAAATTTTGAATAATTCAAAAAGATTTTCGACAACTGGTGTTGAAGAGCTGATTTTCAAAATTCCGAGTGCTAAACATGATGAACAAATGGTTTGGATGAAAGTGTTTGAAGATTGTTGAAATGAAATGAGAAAGTTTTTGAAATATAAACATTATTCCTGCAAGTGGTAAATTAGACTTGAAAATCTTATCCATGAATTGTTATCAGAAAATTTATTTTTGGGTAGAGTTTTTGCAGGTTGGCCAGGTTCCGAAATCTGAGTGTGATGAAGTGTCAGATTACGATCTAATAATCTGTGGAAAGTGAATTCCAGACTGCGATCCCAGCTTAGCGAAAGGGGGAGTCTGAGGACATCGAGAGGGAGTCTGAAGATAGTAGAGCCAGATTCAGATTCTGAAGATTACGAGAAAGAGTAAGAGATTGATTGAGGATTCTTGCAATGACAAATACTTCAGAGGAAGATTAAAGATCGATAAAGATTGTAGATTGACAATTGAAGACTCGACACTGAAGACTCCGTCAACATCCGAGGGGGAGTTTGTTGGTGCACTACGTCTGTCGACTACGTCTTATGTCGAGTCTCGGGTTTGTTGCAGACTTGAACAAGTGTGACATCATCATTATGACATCATCATGTGACATAATAATGATGACATCACAATTTAAAGTACATGAAACAAGAATTAGGAGATTGGCCGTTTGGAATGAAGGGTTCCGTTTGAGAAGCTGTTGAATGACCCTTCCGTTTGAACTGATAGTTTGAATGACCCTTCCGTTTGAGCTGGTCGTTTGAAACAATAGGGTTCCGTTTGAGTGCATCGTTTGAACTATTATGTTTACTTTCAAACGGAAGAGTACATCTCTATAAATAGGATTCAAACGATTTCATTTGTAACGATTCGGAAAAGTGTTACCGAGGTGCTGCCGGTATTTCCTCTCACTGTAAACGTTGTCAATCGTATATAAAAGAGGATTATAGTATATTTCAAGCTGTTTTACTGTGCGTTTCTTAGTTTCCGCCTCTGAAACGCACGAGAGCTCTTCCGATCGACTCGTTTAGGTCGCGAAACGATCCTACACTCTGCGACCACCCTCCGGTGTGAGGATAAGTATTTGATAGAGAGAGATAGTAAGGATGAAGGTTCAGAAAAAATCTTGGCTTGTACTTGATGAGGTTTTTACACTAGTCAACTGAGATGACGTCATTCGGTTGGACGTACTTACTGATTGTCCGTCTGCAGGCGTCCAGGGGACGGAGGCCCTTCAGACATGCGTCTAGTTATGATCTGGTCCGGCCTTCATAAGGAAGGCCTGTCCTCGGATATGTATCTTCAAGTCCCCCAGTTTATTAAGTCCAGGTATAGACTTGGTAAAATGTTGTGCTAGGCTCCGGATGGGTGATGTGGCAGTTTAGGTGCAGAGCTGACGTAGCGTTAGTGAGATACAACTTCTTTAACCGTCAGTCACCGTCTGGTGACTCTACGTCTGTACCATTCCCCTTCTCGGGAACCGCAAGCGGCGCGTGATGTAACGGTTGATATGATGGGCCAGCTGTCACCGACTTATTTTCTTCTATAAAAGGCGTTCAGATTTTTCATTTTTTACTTTTTACCTCTCTGATTTTTCTCTCCGGTGTTACCCTCTTCAATTCTCCTTCCATAAACTTCTTTTTCTACAAGGTGCGTTCTTTTACTCAGTTTGAAAATGGCTCCTAGAAAGGACAATCTTTCTGAAAGATTCAGTAGTCTGTCTTAGAGACAGTTAGATAAATTTGTCCGGGAATATCGCATTGCTTCCGATCTTCATCAGGTTCTTCCGGCCAAGGATAAAAGGATATAACCTTTTCATCCTGGAAAATTTCCCTTATACACTAGCGTCTGCAATTTTGCAAATTACAGGGTTCGTTTTACAAAATTTTAAATCAAAGTCCTTCGGTTCTTTCGGGTTCATCTTAGTCAAGTGAACCCGTTCGGACTGAGTCGGGTCAATCGCTTCGAAATATCCTGTAGGGACTTGAATCAGAAGCTGGACTTATATGTTTTTAGATATTTTTACGAGGTTATCACCGCTGGTGACTTGTACACTTTCGCCCATCGGAAAGGTAACCCCAGCCCGACCGGAGAAGAGAAGTCCAGCTTAAAAAACTGGAAGGACAATTTCTTCTGATTGGACGACCTTTGTCTTCTGGCCGATATGGCATGGAGATTTAAGGATTAGTCTATGGACTTCGATCTCGGCAAAAACTTTGCTTTTAATCAAAAGTTAGCTCAGGATTTGATTGATAACCGGTCTCCTATCCGTCCCCTTCCCGAGCATTAGTTATTGTTAGGACGGTTTTGCCATGTTTGGGGCCGAGGGGACAGAGAATGGCCGGTGATCCGTAGGAGTTGTGAAAGTAAGTAATCCGGCCTATCTCCCCCCCCTTCGGTGTCTTGAAATTTTTATATTGCTTATTTATTTTGTTTGGTTTGCAGGGGACGAGATGTCACTTAGGGACGCATTGAAGGTGCCAAGCTTTTCTACCCTGGAGTTTGACTACGATGAGCTTCCCGCGGATGAAGAGCCCTTCTTGAAGTAGAAGTCTTCAGCTGACAAGAGATTCGGCCTCAGGTTGATCCAAAAACTTATGAGACCGTTGTTGCTGTTTCGGAGTCGAAGAAGGAAGCTGCTGGTTCATCTGAGGCTCGAGTCAGGGAAGAACTTTTATCAGTGGAAGAAGACAGGGACCTGGAGGTTCGGGAGTTGGATCAGGCGCTGTTATACCCCTCTTTGGCGGTGGCTTCAAAAGGCAAAGCTTCCTCGGATTCTGTACCGAAAGCGCTTATCCGTAAGCGAAAGGCCGAGGTTCCTCAAATCAGGTCTACAATTTCCTTACCCATGCCGAAGGTGATCAAGAAGGCGAAGAAAACCACTTCATATTCTGGTGATAATGTTTTGACTGACCTCACCGAACATTTATCGGGTGGGAAGTCATCTAGAGAGGAGGCAGCGGGGGCCCTATCTGCTCCTTCGACCACTTTCTCTGGTGGCTTCCTTCCGGTGGATGAGGCGGAGGTGATGGAGACGGAGGAACCTGCGGTTACGAGTAAGGATGGAGGGAAGAATCAACGTGAGGTGAAGGTGGTAACTTTTTCAGGTACGATTTTAGGTTCCTCTTTAGGTCCGGACTGTTTCCTTGATGATGGTGAGGATCAAGTGTCCTCTCTTCCTTCATCTTGGTTCGGACCTGAAGTGATGACCTTCTTTCGATATGCAGATGTTTTTTCGGATGAGATGGAAGTAGATCCGGCTACGGCTGAAGAGAAGTTTACCCCTGAGTGGGATATCAAAAACAAAGATTCAGTGATGGATGATCTTACGGCCAGGATGTTCCTCTTCGGTATTAATACTCCGGTAGACCATTCTCGGAGCCGGAGAATGAAGAGCCAAGATCTGGGTGCAGCGGTACTGGCCAACCAAGCTCAATCAGATGTATATGTAGTTGAGTTATACCAAAGGCGAGTGGAAGCGGAATCGGTTAGGGAGAATCTGGAGAAAGAAATTATTTCCCTGAAATGTAAAATGCAGAAAACTCCAGATACCGAGAAAAAAGCCCAACTTACCCAGGATTTGGCAGCTCAGAAGGAGAAAGTGAAATCGTTGACAACTTTGAACCAATCATCTCAAGCCGCGGCTGCCTCTGCCTCCGAAGAGAGGATAAAGCGGCGGCCGAGTTTGCTGATTTTGTTTCATCCTCCAAAGAAAAAGATGAGGAGCACAAGGGGGTGTTGGCCAAGATGGAGGAGTCTTTAACTCAAGCTCGGGCAGCCTACGAACGGATGCTTGCATGTTCGGTTGCATTTTTTATTTGTTTTGAACTTTTACCTTGTATTTTCTAACATGTTTCTCAGAGAGGGATGCACATAAAACATGTGAAGCTGACCAGAAGGCACGGATGGAGGAAATGAAAAAGCATCATCGAGCTGAGATTGAAGACTGGAAGTTGGAGAGTGCGGATTTGGCTAAGAAGGTGGAAGAGCTGCGTGCGACTTAGGTTTGGCTGATGACCGAGGGTGCCCAGCTGTTAGGAAAACATATCCACAAGTGTCCGGAGATGACCCAGGCGGTGGTTGCGGTTAATAATGCAATGAGTGCGGTCGGCGTTAATTCCGGAGTTCATGGGGGCTATATCCATGCTTTAAAAAAGAAGACTCCGTATGGTGAAGTTCCTCTGCTGAACCGAAATGCTAAAGCCGAATTAAATATTGCTATAGCCTGCTTTGATTCCCTTAGTTTTTCACCGATAAAAAATCTTCCAAACCTTGTGGATGAGCCTCTTCCTCGGATCCAGGAAGCTCTTTCTTTCAAAGAGACATCCGCGGATGAAGTTTGAGGTGGACATGCCCAACTCTTTGGGGTATGCACCTTTGGCATATAGTGATAAATGCTGTAGGTGGACATATCTGGCTTCTTGGGATATGCACCTTTTTGGTTTATATTGTAATGTCTTTTCTTGTTTTACAGATTGTAAGTATTTGACAATTATCCTGATTTTTAATAGTTAAGTAACTTCTGGATCTTTTTAATCCGGTCATTTTGATGCAAACCTATGCTTGTGTAAAGTCATGCGTCCATGTTTATTGTGATTTCATATTTTATTATTTTTTGGAACGTTTATAAATATGTGCGGAGTCCGTCTTATTTCATGCTTAGGATAATTTTTTAATATTTCTTTGAAAATAAAGAACGGACGTTTGCCAGTCTGTCTCTATTTTTTAGGGTTTGAATCCCTTGATTGGCCAGTAATAATTCATATGCTGTAGCTTTTGACATTACGGCATCCCCTTGACTGATAGCCGGAGCTTGCAAAGTTTCAACCAGAACTTCTTTTGAGAGATGACAGAATGAGACTGAAGCCAACTTGCTTAGAGCATCGGCTTTTTGTTCTCGCTTCTCGGGATATGGACAACTTTGCATGCGTCGAATGTGGCCATTAGGCTGTTTACTTGACTCAGGTACCGAACCATGTTCCTTTCTCGTGCCTCCTATTCTCCGTTGACTTGATTAGCGACTAACAGAGAGTAAACATGAGCTAAAACGGAGCTTGCCCTGGCTTTGGCGGCAGTTTGGAGTCCAGCCAGGAGGGCTTCGTACTTTGCTTCATTGTTTGATGTTTTGAATTCAAAATGCAAAGCCTAGGTATACTCTATCCCTTCAGGATCAATCAGAATTAGGCCAGCTCCGGCCCCTTCCTTACTGGAAGCCCTGTCCATGTACAAGTTCCAGACTTTAAGGAGGATGGGCCTTTCTTTGGTGCTCTCTCCAGTAGGAACTTCCGTAAGGAAATCTGCAAATGCTTGGCCTTTTACTGGACCTCTCATTTGATAAGTAATGTCGAAGGCACTAAGCTCAATGGCCCATTTCATAAGACGTCCGGAGATCTCAGGCTTTCGCAAGATCTGCTGAATCTGGAGATTGGTTTGCACCTCTATGTTAATGGCTTAAAAGTACCTTAAAAGCCTCCTTGAAGCATGTAGAAGAGCTAGTGCCAATTTCTCGATCATTGGATATCTGGTTTCATAGTCTTTTAAGATGCGGCTTACGTAGTATACCAGAATCTGAGCCTGATTTCGATGGACCACTAATACCGCACTGATGGCAAAATGAGAAGCGGATAAGTATACAAAGACTGTTTCACTTGTTATCGGAGCACTTAAAGTAGGTAGGGACCCCAAGCAAACTTTTAGCTCTTGAAAAGCAGCTTCGGCCTCCGTCTTCCATTCAATTTTCCCTTTACCGGTGCTCTTTTTTAGAACATTCATAAAAGGTATGGTGCGATCGGCGGCCTTGGAGATGAAATGATGCAATGCCACTAACTTACCATTTAGAGACTGAATTTCTTTCACCGTTTTCGGAGGGTACATGGAGACTACGGCCTGAACCTTGTCAGGATGTGCTTGAATTCCATATTGGGTTATCCATACCCCCAGGAATTTTCCTTCTTCAAGACCGAAAGAGCATTTCTTTGGGTTTAATTTCATATTTATACTCTGAAGCCTTGTGAAGGTTTCGAGTATGTCATCTATCATATCATCTACGACCGCACTTTTGATGACGAGATCATCCACATATATCTCCAAGTTCCTACCAATTTGGCCCTTGAAGGCTTTGTCCATCAACCTTTGATAAGTTGCTCCGGCATTTTTTAATCCGAACGGCATTTTAGTGTAGCAGAAACGACCTTCCTTCGTTACAAATTTTGTCTTATCTTCGTCTTCCAAATTCATCTGTATCTAGTGGTACCCCTTGTACGCTTCCAGGAAGCACTTGAGGCTGAAACTTGCCAAAGAATCAATTTTCAAATCAATCTCCGGAAGGGGGTAGCGGTCTTTTAGGCATGCGTTATTGAGGTCGGAGAAGTTGACACACATCCTCCACGTGTTGTCTTTCTTGGTGACCATTACAGGGTTCGAGACCCATGTTTGGTACTGTACCTCCCTGATGATTCCGGCGCTTAGTAATTGTGACACATCCTCGGCAATGGCCCTAAGCC
The DNA here is from genome assembly GCA_030545235.1 of Helianthus tuberosus. Taxonomy (NCBI): domain Eukaryota; kingdom Viridiplantae; phylum Streptophyta; class Magnoliopsida; order Asterales; family Asteraceae; genus Helianthus; species Helianthus tuberosus. The sequence continues at coordinate 18,126,265 of CM060420.1, read as the reverse complement.
GGGGTGGAGCCATGTTCCTTTTTCTTTGGGCTATAGGCTTGACCGCATGTGACACCTTCAACTTATGTTTGGCCAAAACCCGAGGAACTCTGACCATGTCAGAGGTTTGCCAAGCAAATACGTCCAAAGAGTTGGATAACAACTTGCATAATCAGCGCTTGGTCCGTTTGGGGAGTAGTGCACCGATGATAATTTTTTGTTCCGGAAAGTCAGGATGGATGGCCCATGCTTCGGTAAGTAGTGCCGGAGGTTGCAAATTGCTTCCTTCACTTTGTCTGACTTCGGCGATGCATATGGCTGACTTAGAGTGTAAGGTTGCAATACCTACTTCGGTGGGAAACTTCAATGAGCCATGAATGGTTGAACTGATTATGCCGAAGGCACACATCCCTGGCCTTCCCAAAATAACGTTATGCACAGACCTTTCTCCAACCACTAAATAAGTCAGGTTTACTGTTCTCGCCAAACTTCCGGTACCCAAGGTTGTTGGTAAGGTGATTTGCTCAATGGGCTGGACCACTTCTCCGGAGAAACTAACCAACGGCATGGACACCTGAATTAGTTTTGCCTTGGTTTACGGAGCCAGCTACTGAAAACATTGTTGGTACATGATATCGGAGGCACTTTCGCTATCCACGTAAATTCGACGAACCTTGTGTCCTGCAATGACTACAGACACAATGATGGGTCCGTCCTTGACCGGTGATATTCCAAGCGGCCAGATGGTGATTGGACTATTTGATGCCCTGACTGTCTATCTTTCTTATCATGCAAATTCCGGACTGATTGTTTGGGTTATCGATCAGAGCGGTGATAGATTTGCCCTCCTTAACTTCTTTCACTAGATGTGACAGTTTTCCGGAGCGGACAACTTTTTCAATCTCCAGCTTCAAGGACCAACAATTGTCGGTGGTGTGACCTCTTGCCCGGTGATAATCAGAATATTTTTTGGGATTTTTGTCACCTGCGTTCCGGAGCTTCGGAGGTGTGGGGAAGTTTGCTCCGTCGGTACTGAGGATTTCACTAGGAGTCTTGGAGAGATCCGATAGGTTATAGAACCTTGAGTTAGAGCTTCTTCCTCACTGGGATCAGTCGTTTCTGTTATAGGGATGCGTCCGCCCCCCATTTCTGACTGGAGCCTTGTCGAAGACGGATCCTCCGTTTTTCTCCCAAGAAGACATTTTCTGATCTGTTTCAGCTGCCGAGCTGCAATCATTTTTTCCCCGGGCAAATGCTCGAGCACGTTCCATCAATACTTCCATCGCCTTTGGCAGGTTTTCATGTAGTTTTTCAACCAACTGATTGTTCCGGACTCCATGACAGAAACCAGAGACTCTCAGTTGATCAACTACTCCACTGATCTGCATACTCTCCCGATTGAACCTTTCTATGAAGCTGTCGAGAGACTCTCCATCCTTTCTTCGGATATTGTGTATCTCAGCAATCTCTTTGGAATAATGCCTTTGCTAACTGAAATGTTGGAGGAACAGCCTCCGGAGCTCCTCTAAATCATTGATTTCTCCTTCATTTAGGTCATCAAACCATACGCATGCTGCTCCGGTTAGAGTCTGTGCGAACATGAAGCACCAGGCTGGCATCGACCATTGCTCGACACGTGCGGCTTCGTCGAAGTCGAACATGTGATCTACCGGATCCGTAGTGCCATCATACTTTTTCACTGTTGATGGCATTTTAAGCTTCGGAGGGAGCTTGGCATGGATGATGCGAGCACTGAATTTTGATTTTGTCGTCATTGATACTGGATGGTAGGGCTTTGTGAGCTCCGGATCATTGGTTACAACCACCTGAGGATCCGTTCGTATCATGAATGCTGGAGATGGTCCTATGGATCCCTTCATATAATAATTATTCTAAGTTTCTCCTATCGGAGTAATAATTGTGGAGAAAGTAGGAGATGCGAATGTTGTAGGACGCATAGTCCTTACCGGTGTTTCATCATGAAAGAGCCTGCTTGTAAACCAAGGATCTGCTCATATCTAGCTTGCTGAGCTTTCAATCGTTGTAAGAGACTGGCGTTTTTGGAGAGGAATTCTGCATTGAATTCCGATGCCTGTGAAGTTGGCATCAGTATGAATGGTAACATTGTTCCCGGTCCTGAGCTCAAAGGAGCTGAAACCATGGAGGTGACGTTTGTCGGGGTTGTAGTTTATGAACTAGCAGCAGTGGATCCCCAATTCAAGGAACCTGGGGCTGTCATAGATCAGTCGTTTTTCGTTGCTCAAGAAATTCACTAAGTGAAGGACTGTGAGCTATGAAAACGGATGGAGCCAATTGAAGATCCGAAATCTAAGGCCGAAGCCTGAGATCTGAGTTTGGACCTTTGAAGATTATCGAGGACCTGAACTTGCAAAAGAGCAAACCGTTAGGCTCGCCGCAGAGATGGGAGGGCCCCTCTGCGACCACCCTTTGGCGTGAGGATAAGTATTTGATAGAGAGAGAAAGTAGGGATGAAGGTCCAGAAAAAAATTGTACTTGGCTTGTACTTGATGGGGTTTTTATACTAGTCAACTGAGATGACGTCATTCGGCTGGACACACTTACTGATGGTCCATCTGCAGGCGTCTGGGGGACGGAGGCCCTTCAGACATGCGTCTAGTTATGATCCGGTCCGGCTTTCATAAGGAAGGTCCGTCCTCGGATATGTATCTTCAGTATCGATATTCAAAAGCCCCATATCTAATGATTCAATCTATAATCGATCCGTGTTTAATTTTGTGATTTAGGAACCTAGGGGATCCACTGCTGCTAGTTCATAAATAAATACAAACAATTGTTCTTTGTTTTAAGAAAAACTAAAGCCCAAGTCCAGATCCTACGTGTAACACCCTGACCTCTGTTGGTACATAATGTCTGCCACCTACGTTATCATGTCATGTCAAATGTAATTAAGGCTTTAATTATTAGACTTTGTTTTTGTATGTATTAGAGTAGGTCCGTACGGATGAGACACATCCGCACAAATGAGATAGATCCACAAGGACGAGACTCATCCGTATGGAGGAGACTGGTCCGTCCCAAACTCACTAGAATGTCTATAAATAGTGTTGAGGACTAGGTCATTTGTAACTTTTGTGATCCGACGGCGAAGCCCTGTCAAATTGGAAACTCGCATGTAAACTTGACTTAAATGAATGATAAACATTGAAAATGAACTAATCTTGTTAAACTCATCTAATATAATGAATTCCGCACTTTATATTGAGGTATAGATATCACCGAAACATAAACGTGACACGAACGGTCCTATCAAGTGGTATCTGAGCAGGATGGCTGATATCTGAGAGTTTACACAAGAATTGGACATCGAAGAGCTTCTTTTCTACTCTTTTTCTTATTTTTTACACTTCGTACGGACTAAATGGACTAGTTTTTTCAAGGATTGTAAAAAAGTCATTTTTAACCAACATATTAAAAAATTAACTTAAAATTCAACTGTTACCATGCGGAAATTTAAAAAAAAAGAGAAAAACCTAACTTTTGTCCTCGTTCGCATGGACTAAGCTTCGTCCGCACGAAAGTAAATCTAATTTGTTTGAAAATCTTTGCTCTGCACGAAAGAACTAATTATGTTTGAACTTTTTGTTGATCCATACGAACCTAGGTACATTCACATGAAAGTATTAATCAGTACAAGGGATTTCTGTCCGTTTGTTTTCTGCTCGTCCGTACGAAACCCTTATTCACACAAGTTTTTGGGTTCATCCGTTTGAAACCCATATTCGTCCAAGTTTCATCTTATCCCTTCTAAACATGTTGGACCGTTCTACGACCTTGAAATGTCAGTTAAGGCAGTTCATCTTTGAGTATGAAGGCGGAATCAACGTAAACAAAGTCATAACAGCTAGTTTCCTTTTAATCTTTCTTTTCTGATTGATTTCCGTGCTTGTACAATGTTTTCTGATACAAATCCGGCAGCACTTCGTTTCACACACAATGACCTTGTCTACCACAAATGAACCACACAACCCTATTTATAACCCTAAGATTTCGCTTGAGACTGTTTCAAGCCAAATCATGATTTCGCTTGAACCTGTTCAAGCTAAATCTCTATTGTTGATTTCGCTTGAATCAGTTCAAGCTAAATCTGATTTAGCTTGAATCACACAAGAACACTTTCAAGCGAAATCTACAAGATAAACATGTAAAAACCCTAATTAAGACCCTGTTGTGTGTACATTTAAACTATCTAGACACAAGACTTGATTAAGACGTAATCAGCAGACATTCAATGCACCAACAGACTCCCCCTTGGATGTTGATGAAGTCTTTGGCTTCAAGTCTTTGTCTTTATCATTCTTTAAACATTGTAAAAACTCTCTTCAATCTTTATCTTCAAACTTTAAACTTTAAACTTCAATCTTCCCTTTGACCGTTGATCCAGACTCCCCCTTTCACAGACTCCCCCTCTCGATATGCTAGAATCTGAGATATCTGGTTCAAGCTTTGACAATTAGCTTCCGTTGGGAATAATGAAGTCCAAAACCTGTTACTCAACCAATAAACATTACAATTCTATCTTTTCAACAACAACTCACAAACTCAATCAGTTTTAACAATCCACTCAAGTATTCAGGTCCAAGTTAATGACCCTGATCACTTGATTAATCTACCAAGTCCAAATTAATGACCTTGGTTGATCTTTTGACGATACAATACTGATTTTAAAACAACAATTTCAAACATTTTCTGAAAATAACAAGTATCAAGTTAATGAACTTGTTTTTGTCTTTTCAAACAATTCAAACTTCATCAAAGTAAGCTCTCCTCATTCTTCAGTCCAGAATCTCCTGCATCTGCTTCAATCAACTGAGAATCCAACAATCAACTCTCTACTTTGGTTTGTCAGAAAATAAAGCAGAAATAAAATCTTTTTGGATTTTATCAAAGTGTTCTAAACTAAGAAATGAAATACAGAAAACTTAAATTGCAGAAAGTAAACAGAGTAAACTATTTACAAACATATTTTTGGCGAGCGTGTCAGGGAATCATATCAGCTTTCCCGACAAATCACAAGTACCGTTAAGCTTCATTTCATACTCAGATTTAAACAATTCATCTCGATTGTCGATATACTGATCCATCTTAAATTCCCACACAAATTTATATTTACTCAGGATACGATTTAGATGAATTATGAACTTAGCTTATTCATGTGTCCCACCTCTTGAATATACTCCCATATCCAGAATCCCAATAATCAGTCTTACAGGTGAGTATACTACAATGATATCTGTATATAATTTAGGTATGCGAGGGCCGAGGGATCTCAGGTCGATACTTCCGTATACGCAGAGAGATATCAGCTTCGACTTTACGGTATGTCCCCTTTAGAGGATCTTTTTGCTTACAACAGCAGCGACTATCAATTTTGTTGTTTCATCGGCATGCTGAGGGTTTAATGCTGTGTTTCAAGCATTGCAGCAAGTATTATCCAAGGACTAGGTCAGAACCACCGTTCAGCAGAAGTCCCGGAATAATACCCCAGAGATCATTGAGTATAAAGACCTAGTATATCAGATTAAGAGACCTTTCAAACGAGATTTCAGGGGTTACCTATAAATCCAAATAGTGTTCCCCACGAAATTCACAAGTTTGAATTTTAGGTTTATATCCCGAATAAATCTACTAAATGTGCGAAAACCTATCGACACATCATCAGTGAGACTGTTTAACTCTTTTATACTTTACAAATCTTTAGCATACTGTAATCGTCTAGCCGATGTACTATCATTTTCCCTATATACACAAGCTCTTTTTCAGATTTTATCATGTTTTTGTATTTTTGCATTTTTTACTGTTTTTGTATTTTCTGAAAATAAACTATATACAAATATCTACTCCCCCTAAATACCAAAACAAGTAAAAAATCGACAAACCATTGCAGATTGTTTCTCGTCTTCATCCGCAACAGTACTCTCATCAACGCCCACAATTCCATCCGATACCGAAAGAAGCTTCATACCGTTCAGTTTTAACAAATATTTAAACTGATTTTTATCAAAAGCTTTGGTATGTAAATCAGCTTTCTGTTCGTCAGTGTAGATTTTCTCAATTCATATCAACTTTTTCTCAAAACAATCACGAATAAAGTGATGACGAATTTCTATGTGTTTAGTTTTAGCGTGATGTACTGGATTCTTTGTTATATTTATAGCGGCCTCATTATCAACAAAAAGAGGTGTGTTAAGAAACTGCAAACCGTAGTCGCGCATCTGTTGCTGTATCCATAAGATCTGAGAGCAGCAACTGCTAGCAGAAACATACTCCGCTTCACATGTAGATAACGCCACAGACGTTTGTTTCTTACACTGCCAGGTAACCAATCTAGGACCAAAAAACTGGCATCCTGCAGTTGTTGATTTTGAATTGACTTTGCAGCATCCGAAATCCGAATCGGAATACCCTTCGAGCGTAAAGTCGCCTTTCCTAGGATACCACAACCCCAATGAAGGAGTTCCTTTCAGGTAGCGCAATATCCTCTTCACAATGATCAAATGCGATGCTCTCGGGTTAGACTGAAATCTTGCTGCGAGGCACGTTGGGTACATGATATCAGGACGTGAAGCAGTTAGGTACATTAAAGAACCTATCATGGAACGGTAAAACGTTTCATCAGCCCTGTCTCCGGTGAGATCTGGGTGAATCCCATGATTTGTTGCAAGTGGGGTAGCAGCTGGAGTAGAACTTGACATCCCAAATTTCTCTAGAATATCATGAACATACTTTGACTGATGAATGAAAATTCCCTCAGGAAGTTGTTCAACTTGTAAACCCAGAAAGAATTTCATCTCCCCCATTGATGACATTTCCAACTTTTGCTTCATCACTGATTCAAAATCTTTGCATAGATTTTCATTTGTCGACCCAAAGATTATATCGTCCACATAAATCTGAACTATCAGAAGATGACCATCGACTTCTTTAGTGAAGAGAGTGGCATTCACTTTTCCACGAATGAACTTGTTGGCTAGTAGGTGTTGAGACAAAGTCTCGTACCAGGCTCTCGGGGCCTGGTGTAAACCATACAGCGCTTTGTCCAATAAGTAGACCTTGTTTTTGTGGATTGGATCGGTGAAGCCCGGCGGCTGACCGACATAAACCTCCTCTTTAACCTTCCCATAAAGAAACGCCGATTTAACATCCAACTGATAAACTTTGAAGTTCTTCCAAGACGCAAATGCTAGGAAAATTCTGATAGCCTCTAGTCGTGCTACAGGAGCATAGACTTCGGTAAAATCAATCCCCTCCTGTTGACTAAATCCCTGAACAACGAGTCGAGCTTTGTTCCTTAAAACAACTCCTCTATCATCCCTCTTACACTTGAACACCCACTTGGTGTTAATCTTTCTCTGACCATCCGGCAAATCAACTAACTTCCACATTCCTAAGTTCTCGAATTGACTAAGTTCCTCCTGCATTGCATTGACCCAAGAGTCTTCAGTAAGCGCCTCTTTGTAAATTCTTGGTTCAACCTGCGAGATAAAACAACTTAATGAGAATTCAGTTTGCAAAGGAGCAACTTTTGTATAAAAACATGTAAGCTCTTTATCAATCTGATTTCGAGTGCGAACGCCTGTCTGCAATTCTCCTATGATCAACTCCTCTGGATGATATGAAAAAGTTCGCGGCATCACTTCGCTTGGAACATCTACATTTCCCTCCAGATTAGTAACATTCTGCTCTGCATCTTGTTCACCAACTTGGTTTGTTTGACTTGAAATCTGAATTTGCTCCCCCCCAGAATCTGAATCACCATGATCAAATACTGGCATGTTTTCAGCTTCTAGATTATCATTCTGAGCCGACTGATTATCCTGAGCAACTTCATTCTGTTGGACATCATCATGTTCACCAGCATTACTTGGACCTGCTTCATCGTCATTTGAAGTTTCCCGTGGTCGCCTTGAATACTCAGCTGGGAACCTTAGCTGCGACTCATATTCACGCAAAATATCCAACTCATCAAAGAAATCTTCATCATCCTCTGATTCTTCTCTCATGTCAAACGAATCCCACAGTTTGTCATAATGATAACGCCATGAATCACCAGGATTCTATGGCGGCATAGTATAACCTTGACATTCCATATTTGCAGCTTCAATAATCCGCTTCTCACTTGGAACGAAGACACGTCACATCGGATTTGCATAACCAACAAAAATTCCCTCAATGCTCTTCGGACCAAACTTTCCATGAGGCTCTATAACCGTACAGGGTGACCCAAACGGTTCTAGATACTTCAAATTCGGTTTGCGATTATTGATTAGCTCAAAGCATGTTTTGTTGAACTTCTTGACAGTGAGAACCCTGTTGAGCGTATAGCATGCGGCAGAAACAGCTTCAGCCCAAAAATTAATCGGTAACTTTGAATCTGCGAGCATAGTTCTAGCCGTCTCGATTAGCGTCCGGTTTTTACGTTCTGCGACTCCATTCTGCTGCGGAGTATACGGAGCACTAAAGTCATGCAAAATACCTCTTTCATCACAAAATTCTTCCATCTTGCTGTTCTTTAATTCAGTACCATTATCACTTCGAATTCTCTTGATACACCTTTGGTACAGATTCTCAATCTTCCTGAACAGCCCCATCAAACTGTCAAATGTTTCATCTTTCGTCTTCAAGAAAGAAACCCACGAAAATCTGGAATAATCATCAGTAACGACCAAACAGTAATAATCTCCTGTAATACTTTTGACATTCACCGGACCAAACAAATCCATGTGAAGTCGTTCCAGAGGTCTTGAAACTGAATTGACTTGCTTTGTAGGGTGTGACTTTTTCTTCTGCTTGCCTTTGATACAGCTAATGCACTCCCCTTGCAGATGAAAACCCTTGATATTAACACCCAAAACCAAATCATTGTGTACCAAGTGATTCATTTTTCTAAGATGTATATGCCCCATCTTGCGGTGCCACAATCTTGATTCTTTCTCAGTTGCTCTAGACACAAAACAATGTGCTTGACCAGTAGTTGTAGTTGCTACACTCATATCTAACACATATAAATCATTCACTCTAGGTGCCCTCATAATAATCCATTCTTCAGGAACAACAAAACCAGGTTTTAAAATCAAACATTCTTTATCAGTGAAGTGAGTAGTATACATGTTGTCACAAATCTGCGAGATACTAAGCAGATTGTTCTCCAGCTCAGTGATGTAGTTAAGTCTTTCAAACGTCACAATCCCATTGGATAACGTTCCTTCACCAACAATTCTACCACCTTCATGACCTGCAAATCCCACATAACCACCATTGATATTCTTCACATCATACAGCAATGCAGTTTTTCCTGTCATATGTCGAGATGCGCCACTATCCATGATCCATCTTGAAATGGCTCTTGGAAGATCCTGCACATACCACAAGTTGATTACAAAACATTTCAATAAAGATGCCGATTCATGCTTCGCGATCCAGGAAGCTCCGGTAATTCAAACTGCTTATTCGAACATGGTGTCCACCCAGGCCTCATTAGCCTTAGGTGTAACCTTGATTCTCGCAATTTGAATTTTGAAATTTTCAGCCTTCAAAGGTGGAAAATTTGCATCATAATCAACCGAAATTGATTCTTCAGCCTTTTTCACTTCAGAAGTTGAAATTTTTATTTCAGTTTTTGGTTTCCAAACTTGTTGAGATAATGCAACCTGTTTATAAAACTTGTCGTTTTTAGTTACCACTTTCTTTACAGGTTCATTTTTCACTTTGATGTTGTTATTTTTCACACTCTTTTTCTCAACAACGATTGGTGCTTTACCCTTCACATCAACTTTCTTCTTTTGAATCTTCACATTTTCAGTCTTAGGCTTCACATTGGTACACTTTCGTGCAATGTGACCAACTTGATTACATCTGAAACATGTTCGAGTATCAACAATTCGACTTGTGCCTTCAGACTGATAATGTGAAGCTCTTTTCTCAAAGAACTCTTCATTTGATTTTGAAAAAATTTCATTTTCCTCATCAGAAAGTGAACTTGAACTGTTCACAAACACCTTCTTTTCTACAAATCTTTTATTTTGAAAACTTTTCTTCTGATAACTCTTACCACCCCGATAACCACCCGACCAATTGTTTCGATTGTTATTATAAAAACGTGGTGGAACAACAGGCTTTTTGTAATAAGCTTTATCTTTCTCAAAATTCATTTGCCTTTTTGTTTGACACAAACTGTTCACTTCTGACAACTCAACTTCAACTAACTTGAAAACATTTGTCAACTTTTTCACATTAACATTCTCAATGGGAAACTCAGAATCCGAATACAACTTATCAGATCCAGCCATCTTGTACATCACAAGACCCGGTTCATCACTTAAGTTGTTTTTGGATTTTGATTTCTGAATGTATTTGTCTAAGAAACACTCATCATCTTCAGTTGAATCAGACATTAAAACACTTTCAGCTGTGCTCTTAACAATCTCTGTCTGAACACTATCATCAGATGATTTAGAAAAAGTAACATCAATGTTCTCCGGAAGTTTAACTTCACTCTCTTCCTCAATTTCAACCAACCCAGACTGCTTTTTAGTGTAATTATCAAGAACAGGTGGTGGAACTTGATGAAACCCCACCCCAGTTCCATCACAATACACATCTTCGCCCGCTTTGTCTTTCCCGATGGGTTTGGGAATAATATGTTGCAACACAAAGCTTGCGGAGTTGTAACTGTTAAGCTTCAACTGGATTCGCTCGTTTTCGATTACAACCTCTTGAACTTTAAGTTTCAATTTAGCGATTTCATCTAGTTGTTGGTTGATTGATTCTTCTTTTACTCTAAGCACTGCTCTTAAATGTTCATTTTCTTTAAAAGTTTTACCATTTCGATCATCACAATCTTCATTGTGCTTTTGAGTTTTTCAAATTTTTCAGAAATCTGACGGTTTTCAAGAATCAACTTTTCATTTTCTTGTTTAATTTTGTCATGATCAATTTTATCATTTTCAATTTGTTTAGTTAATTCTCTTATCCGTTCAGTTGAAGCTTTAACTGTTTTGTCACGATCAAGAATCTGATTCTCAACGCTTCTGACCTTTGCTATCATATCATCAACTTTCTTCCCGTTGAGATACGTGACTGTGCTACAAAATTTGCACTCTTTGTTGCAATTTTTGCAATAAGCATTTCCATCAATTTTCTTACCTGACACATTTGTTGACACATCTGAACTGACCTGGCTTTTTGAATCAGACACGGAGTTAGAGTCTACCTCAAGTGCCTTAGCAGCTAGCACTTTGTCAGCCATTCTTCCAAGATTTTCAGCAGTCAACTCCTGCGTTGTGTCAATAACTCCAGTATCAACTTTCTTTGCTTTCTCGATCTCTTCTTTCTCTTTTCTCTCTTTCTCTTCTTCTTTCATTTTCTCGGTTGGAGTTCCCCACCATTTGTGTTGCCAATACTCATCATCTTCTTTGTATTGCTGGATTATGGCTTCAATATCAAGTGTACTATCATCAATTGCAATATTTCCATACTCATCAAGATAGCACTCTCTATCTGGATCCCATCTATTAGCTCTCCTTGCTTCCAGAAAGATACGAGATATTCTAATGATTTTGTTTTCAGCTATCATTTTTCTGTATCTATACTTTTGCTCTTTAGTTCGATCGTCTTTCCACGGAATAGGATCGTCATTTTTCGCCATGAATGCATAACCAACCGCATCTTCTTCTGGTAGAACCTCTTGACTCCAATCATAACCCTCATCATCGTAATCACCGCAAGAGCTCTAGATTTCTCTCTGTTGTCTTCAACCTGCTTCAATCTAGGCGGCTCGGATTTATTCTGATGATAGATTGCCTTCTTGTAGTAATCATCTCTGAAAGGGTTCTCCGACTCATCAGCATAAGCGTTTCGGCATTCTCGTTTGAAGTGACCTTTCTGCTTACACTTGAAGCATGTCACTTTGGATTTATCGAACCCCAGCTTAGTAGAAGCACCACCAATTGTCTTTCTTCCGGTAATTTCCATAAATCTTTGTGCACGACGAACAGCACTTGCCATAGCCCAACGAATATCGATCAGTTCCATTTCCTATGGATCAATCTGATCGTAATCTTCTTTCGTCAGATTGGTGTTGCCTATCTTCCCAGCTACTAGCCCTTCATATGATTCCAACACCGATGCTAGAAAGATCATCTGCTGCTTGGCCGATTCCTCATCAAAGTTCTGAGCATTCTTCAAATCTATCGCAATGTTACATTGAAAACGATTCTTTGCATCTGGATGATTTCCAGAAGATGAAGATCCATTGTGATAACCACTGTGACTTCCACTGCTTTGACTGCTTTGACTTTCTTTGCCAGCTGTCGACACATTCTCAGCAGAAAACGCAGTTTTTGGAGAAGTTGCTTTTGGCATCATGCTCTTTGGATAATACAAATCCAAATTCTACTGGTAAGATGAGTGATTGACTTTGTATGTCTTTTTCAACTCCAACTCGTGACTCTCGAGTTTCTCAATCAGCAAATCTAATGTCAACTTTTCTGGTTCTTTGATAGTATTCTTCAGCATCAGCGCATAATATCTCCAATCCATCTCATCAGGTAACGAATCGAACAATTTGTCGATAAGATCTTCTTCAGGAATGTCGATATCATGTCTTACTAATTCCAGCTTTAGATGACCAAATCTTTCTATCATTTTACAAACTGACTCGTTCTTTAAACATCCAAACAGATCAAACTCTTTTCTAAGTAATTTCTTTTTGTTTTTCTTAATTTCTTCACTACCTATACATTTCTTTTCTAACTTTTCCCAAAGATCTTTTGCATTTGAATAGTCGATCAAGGCAATAATGTCTTCCCGGACTGACTGAAATAACAATGCCACACACTTTTGTTCAGCTACAAACGATTCAATTTCCTCAGCTGCTCTTAAAGTTTCACCATATTTCTTTCCATGTTCATAACCGTTTTTCAAACTCTTCCAGCTGGGAAATGCGAATGCCATCAACCAGTCCTCAAACTTTCTTGACCACCGACTGTATTCCTCAATAGCCATTAGCTTTGGAGGTTTATTGAACGTTCCGAAAGCACTTTCCGATTCCCAAGCTTCCTTTTTCTTCTCTTTTGGCGGGTTATCATTCACATTGCTTGACAAAGTATCATTGTTTCCGGAATCTCCAGCGAACGCGTACATGTCACTAAACGGGTTCATGAAAAGATCATCCATCGTGAATGTTCCTGCAAAATCAGCAAACACTTAGAAAATTTTTGGGTCTCAACACTTTAAACTATTCAAGCGAAATCTCAAAAATAAACTCAAGCGAAATCTGATCCAAGTGTTTCAAGAGAAATTCAGCAATTCAATTTCGCTTCAAATGTTTCAAGCGAAATTAAAAAATACAAGTTTAACAGTTTCAAGCGAAATCCAACTAAACAATTTCGCTTCAACTGTTTCAAGCGAAATCCCCAAAGATCAAATGTCAACAGTTTCAAGCGAAATCTCACAACTCAATTTCGCTTGAAATGTTCAAGCGAAATCTTCTGATTTTCAAGCTAAATCTTATACTTTCAAGCGAAATCTACCTTCAAGTTCGAACACTTTTCAAGCGAAATCTAGTTTTAGGTCATTTTTAACAAGTTTTAATCAGAATTTTAGTCCGAATCTTTGTAGGCTTTGTTAAAACTACGTTTTACACAATATACTCGAAAATCAGACCATTTCGACCGCTGGAACTCGTTCAGATCAAAAAAAGATAAAAAAAAATGAGTAGAAAGAAGAGAATCCGCTGCTAAGGTATGAACTCCTCGTCCTGAGCTCTGATACCACTTGTTGGACCGTTCTACGACCTTGAAATGTCAGTTAAGGCAGTTCATCTTTGAGTACGAAGGCGGAATCAACGTAAACAAAGTCATAACAGCTAGTTTCCTTTTAATCTTTCTTTTCTGATTGATTTCCGTGCTTGTACAATGTTTTCTGATACAAATCCGGCAGCACTTCGTTTCACACACAATGACCTTGTCTACCACAAATGAACCACACAACCCTATTTATAACCCTAAGATTTCGCTTGAGACTGTTTCAAGCCAAATCATGATTTCGCTTGAACCTGTTCAAGCTAAATCTCTGTTGTTGATTTCGCTTGAATCAGTTCAAGCTAAATCTGATTTAGCTTGAATCACACAAGAACACTTTCAAGCGAAATCTACAAGATAAACATGTAAAAACCCTAATTAAGACCCTGTTGTGTGTACATTCAAACTATCTAGACACAAGACTTGATTAAGACATAATCAGCAGACATTCAATGCACCAACAAAACATACTTCATTCGTACCAATTAGTTTCAATCATGGAAAATGAGTTTTATAACGCGTTTACTATTACACCCACTACCATGGTCCAAAATCTTAACCTAGATAAAGAGATGGGTACAACGACCAAACCCCCAAAGCTGCTGTGTATGGAAGACTATAAGGGGTGGTATGGCAGATTCGAGACATGGGTACAAGCATATCACTTTGATTATTGGTTTACAATAGAAGAAAAGTATCTGATTCCAACCGGAGAAAATGGTGAGAAGATTAGGGTGACCCGTATGTGTAATATGCATCTATATACCAACTACGGAGTTCTCGTTCTCTACAAATTTGAACTACTCTCGTAATTTCTCCCATTTGTGATCGCACTTAGTGCGGCCATACATTCTCTACCAAACCTATGAACTTGTCTATTAAGGAAACACGTACTGTCAATATAGCTAGTGTGAAACACGCGAAACCAATATTGCTCCAGTTTTTGTTGTATCGATTGAGAAACTTATTTGATTAAAACGTTTCCTTTGACTTTGTTTGTTCTCCCCCACTTGGGAAGATGAGCTATGCAAACTATGCGACGAATTAAGTAATTATGGGTGCACACATAATTATGAAATTCGATGCATGGAAGTCATAGTAAGTCCTGTTAGGTATGATGACATAAAATCTAGAGTGATTAGATAACGGGGGGTATGATGACAGGGTGGATACGCCGCTGGTACTTCCTATATATAAGTGTTCTTATTGTATTATCCGTCGTAATGTTATTCAAATCACTTGAAGGTTTTATGTTATCTTAGACCCATATGTGTTATCTGATCTTTGTTTATGGAACTTATGTGGTTAACCAAGAATCCAAAACCATCCATTTTCATTTCCGCTTCCAGTGTTGTTTGAGGAAGTATCCACTGGGAAGTGAACAATTTGTTCTAGGAAACCATTTGGTTTTATCCTCATGGTTTCCTATTTATCCATCCATCATTTCCGCTTCCATTGTTGTTTGAGGATGTATCCACTGGGAAATGAACATTCTATTCTAGGAAACTAGCGTGCGTGGGTGAGTATATATATTTTTATTATTATTTTTAGCTCTTTTTACTCGCCGATTTCAAGTTTTAAATTTATAAAACACGATATTCTACCATCACTCTACACACACGCTAGGGCAAGTATACCCATCGCGAACGTAGTAAAGTGATGGAAAGATACCGAGGTCGTCCAATGACACAAGAGCTTTTAGTACCGACTTATCGTCAACGTCTAATCGAACCAACTTTTGTGAAAATATTTTTAAACTAATAAAAAGATAAAAACTGAAAATAAAAATAAAATAAAAATGATAGATAAGAAAGAATCACTTGGATCCAACTTATCTTTCATGTACCCTTTTGATGATTTCCGCACTTTGGCCATTTTAAGAGATTATCTTAGTTATAGTAGTAGGCCCCTCTTCCAAGGCGACGTTACCCTCAACCTAGTGGTTTGAGTCAGCAAGGATACAATCCCACAAAGTTGGATTATTGAAAGATAATTAAGTAAGTTATTAATGCAAAATGTGGTGGACCCGTCTTCCGAGGTGGCGATCACCCTCAACCCGTTGGTCTGAGTCAACAGGGATACATTCCTCGCGGGGTTGGTTTAATGTTTTAATAAAAGTTTAAGATTAAGGGATTCAAGCTTTTTTCACCTCTCCTGTGGTGGGTAATGCCTGCTCCGACTCGTGAGGTGTTACTGGGCTTGAACCAGGTACTCACAGGATCTATACACTGAACGAGACATAGAATTACCCAAACCACCCTTCTAACCCCCTTCCAGGCAATTAACATGCTTTATATAGACCGTAAAGACATGAATATGTTGAATCAACGAACATATGAAGAATGATTGAGTAAATTCGCCTTCAATATAAAAAACTAATTATTAACGTCATTAATACATACCCAATTAAAAAGTAGCCAAAGTTTGGAAATCATAAAAGCAATATATAAAACATATGTCTTCACCAAGTGATGTAAGAATTTAGCCAAGCATGGCCTTTGTTTGACAAAGATTCTTACGATCAATCTTGGATCCCGAGACTACACACACACTCTAAAGATGAAAAGATGGATGATGGTGATGGATGATGGTGTTGTAGTGGTGATGGAGTGGTGGCAAGTGAGAGAGAAGTGGTTTACCAAGGGATGAGTTGAAGTGGAACCAAACACTCGTATTTATAGTTGTAAACAGAAGCTTTAGCATGCCCGTGCCCGCCTGGCACGGCCCCGTGCCCATCTCTCTCTCTCTTCCTCATTAACTGCTTGTGAGATATTGTACTAACACGGCCCCGTGTGTCAACGGCACGGCCTGTGGCCAAAGTACTTGCTGTACTATTGAAGATTCTGAAAATCTTTGAGTTGACCACACCCCGTGTTGGCTTAACATGGCCCCGTGTTGGCTGCTATTTTTTCTTTTGCAGTTGTCTTTTTCTTTTGCCTAGTATCCATCTTCTGACAAGGCCCGTGTCAGGTGGATACGGCCCCGTGTCAGCCTTTTGTTCTTGTTATTTTGAGGTTTGGATGTGAATTGGGGCTTGGCGATCTGTGACAATTCCTTCTTCTTTGCATTTATGTTGGATTTTGCTGTCTTTTTTCTCCTTTTGCAAATTTAATCTCTTTTATCCCTGAAAATATAAAAGGAACAAAAACACGAGCTTTTTTCCAACATTAATACTAGAAAAGGGTTGCTTTTATGTCGTATTTGACACAATTTATATGTTGTATTTCAATTACATCACATACCCCCACACTTGAATCTTTGCTTGTCCTCAAGCAAAACTCTATTACGTGGCTTACACACCCAAACGGAATAGGTTGAAGAGAAGGTTTTTGGGTCTTATCTTTAGAGTGTCGGGAATCCAAGTTTTAAATCTATTTTGTTTTTATTTTATTTACAATCCTATTCGTCATGGTTTATTTAAAACTCAATTTACGAAAAATTATTTACTTTGGGCATAATATGCCTTTATAAAATTCCATTTAGTTATATACAATTTTACAAACCTCACAAGTATTCACTCAACAATCGGCCAATATTAAGTGAAACGCTCGTGCCCGATTTGGAACTTACTCCTACCATAGGATTGACAATCAATCAAACCTCCTCCTTTTGACGTTAAATCCTTATAAGTATCAAGAGGACTTTGAAGGGTAGGTGGTGGTTCAGGTTTGGTTAGTTTTATTCGAGAAAGGGGTAAAAACGTAAACTATCGGTTTTTCTATTGCTTTTTGGCTTAGCAAAAAATACTTTGGCATATTTTTCAAAAATTTTTGATTTTTTTGGTGCCAAAGTTTAAACTGAGCCGAAATCGTAACTTCATAACCGATAAGTTTACAAAAATGAGAGATGAAAAATGAAAAGGGTAGTTTTTGTGGGTTTGAAATGAAAAAGGTTTTTAAGGTTTAAAGGGTTTAACTATGGGGTGTTTTTGGTTAAAGCAAAGAAAATAAAGGTTTTTGTTTTAAAAATGGGTTTGTCCTAATGCCTCTATCATTTACTTACTCGGATTTTTGTCGGTAAGGACTTGGAATGCATCGGGTTGTCAAGTTCTAGATTCGTGAGAACCAAACGAGCTATTCACACAAGAAACGAAAATAGAGCAATTAGAAAATGTGTATATTTTATGCTCGGTAATGTCTCAAAACTCACTTTTGTGGGAAAAGGGGTTATAGTGTAAAATGTATATATAATCAAATTTTACAAAGATTTGTTATGCCCGTTTTTGTAATTTTCTAAATTGGTTCTTTTTTATCACGACGCTATCGGTTGTAAATTTGTAAAAACATAATTTTTAGAACTTGTTTACCCAACTAAACTTTAGACAAGTAAAAAAATGAAAAGATTTTTTTTTGAAAAAGTTTGGGGTGTTTAGCGGTTCCAAGGCGAGTTTTGTGTAAGGCTTGATTTAGGACAAACGATTCAAGATTTTTATTATCCTCCCCCCACCCACACTTAAATTACACATTGTCCTCAATGTGTCCCAAAAAGGATATTTTTGGAAAAATGTAAAAAAGTATGAAAATAACAAAAAATTTTGGTTACTGACACTTGTAGCACGACCCCATGCTATGGGGACATAGCCCCGTGTCTAAAGTGCCAGTAACAAATGAGTTCAAAAGACTTACAGTGGGGTGGCCACGGGGGCGTGCTGGGTGAGCACGACCCTTGCCACCTTCTGGACATTAGATTTTTGACAATAGTAAGACAGGCACAGAGGCGTGTTGGGTAAGCACAGCCCCGTGCTGCAGCCACTGATTTGCAGAAAATGAGTCGGGAGACCTCTGTTTTATGTGCATTGGTTCCATTTTATCATCCAATTGGTGTTACTGATTTCCATCACACATTTATTTCAAATTCCACCAAACATCCATTTTTATTAAAGATAAAACATTACAAGGAAAGAAAACATTACAATCCTACTTAGACTAAAGCTAGATAGATAGAATCTTGGAAATACCTCTCCGAGATCAATTTTTTTAATAACCTAAAAGCTACATTCCTAAATCTATGAATGTTGGATGATGGAAGACCAATAGCTTTTGTGGGAACACTCAATCTAGAGATCGTTGAGCATTTCCTCAATCTCCCTTGGTAAAAAGATAAAGGGTTCCTCATCCGCCTCTTCTTGAGCAGGTGCGGGACTAATCGAGACCTCAAAGGTGGCGTTAATAGTGGGAGGTTCCGAAATCTCGACATCCCAACCCGTAGGTTGTATGACCTCATTGGCTAGGTTCCAATCTTCTTGTGGGAAGATTGGCTCCATGGGAGGTAAGGCCAAGATATTCAACCTTTGATGTAGAAGGTTGATTTCTCTGAAACAATCCTCCAGCCCCATGGTAAGGAATTATCCGATGTCGGGTGGTTTCTTATTGGTTGGAACAACACCATACTTGTAACACCTGTGTCATTTCAACCATCAAACAAATTCCAAACCAATGAAATATTGTATTTCATACTTTGGACTTGTATAAATATGTGTATCTTTTGCACATATCAAGTCTTGTTCGATTTCAAGCTCTAAATCGCTTTCTGGAAGGTTATACGCGCACTGATGCGTAAATATAACCAGTTTAATGCAACGAACACTCCGGAATAGTGAAATAGGCTTAACATACCTTAAATAACCTTTACATAACTTAGATATAAGTTTTGGAAGGTTTGGTGTGGTGAAATCAAAGTTTAATCGCTTACAGGGACTAAATTTGACAAACTGCGAAAGTATGCCAATTTGAACTGTAACAGACATTCCGGAACATGACCATAAGTTAAACATACTATAAATATCCTTTACATAGCTTAGAAATAGGCTTTGAGGGGTTCGGTGTGCTAAAATAAACTTTTGGGTCATTCAGGGACTAAAAGTGTCAAAAAGTGCACAAGTTTGCATTTTCGCGCATAACTTACGTTCTGAATACATCCGGACATCCAAAAATTTATGTAAGCACTAAAATATTTTATTTTAGTGTTCGCCATAAGAAAAATCCATTCGTCACGTCATTTGGATCGTTTTTCGCATTCGGGACCAGATTCGATGTATTAGCCGTTGTTTAATTCACAACCACACATTCTAAACTTGCTTAGTCAGCGGATAAGGATGGAATTTTGGTACCATAACTTTGCAACACATGTATGGATGGAATTTAAACACCTAAACACCATAACTTTGCAACACATGTATGGATGGAATTTAAACACCTAAACACCATAACTTTTCAACACATGTACGGATGGGATTAAGGCACGTTTTCCATGAAACGATCTTAACGGTTCGGGTATTCCTATAAATACCCCATACCCCCCATTGCTAAAATCACTAGAAACTTGATTTGAGAAACTCTAAGTTGAAACAATTGTTTCATACCTGAGATTTTTGAATCGAGTTTAGCATTCGGGGACCCTTCGTAAGTATTCTTTCGTTCTTTTCCTTATTTTACTGCTTTTCGAGTCAGAAAGTCAAACTTTGTTTGACTTTCAGCGTTGACCAGTAATGGTCAATGCGAAGTTCTTTTGAACTTCGCAACGTGAGTGTAATCACGTTGGTCATAGTCCCTTGGGACTATGCCCACTGATTACCACGTTGTCTAGGGTCGTAGGGTAAGCGATCTGATGAATCGCTTATACCTCGAACCCGACCCAGTTTGGTCGATCATTAGGATCCGACCAAACACATTAGGTGACCATAGTAGGTAGGGAATAACCTTCCGAGGTTATACCCTATGGTCACATCGTTTAAGTAGTTGTATGATAGGTAGTTTATATGCCTTAGGTAAATTACCAGAATACCCTTTTCATGTATAATTGGTAATTAAGCATATGTAACCTAAACCTTTGTCACATAACTGATTATGTAATATGTTTAGGCATATAACACTTGTCATAGGGCTAGTTAGGCGGTCCAAACGCGTTTCACGCGAACGACGCGTTAAAGTAGCATAAGCTACCTAAACGGGTCGTAATGGGTCGTAGACACTTAGGTTAAGTTTCATTTAGTATGTAGGCTTTGATTAACCATATCACATGAGTTCCTACACTCATTTGGTTTACAAACCCTCATGCTACCCAGTCTTCCGATTTAGGTCCGGTTTATTAATGTAGTTACCTATATTAGGTGCCGTTTGATATTCCGCGATCTCTAGCATTGCTTGGTGGTTATCCTAGGACTTCTGAGCAATCTCAAGTGAGTACATAGACCCCTCTTTTACTGTTTTCCAAACTGTTTTGGGGTGGAACACATGTGCCTACTTGTTACTTTCATGCTTTCCTGTTTTAACATCATATACTGCTATGTTCGTTAGTACATTATAGTACATGATTTTATGACATTTCATGCTAGGTGTGCCCAATTGTGTGCATTACTTAGTACATCGTTTTACATGACATTTTGACATAGACATTTGACATGGATATTTGACATAGACATTTGACATGGATATTTGACATAGACATTTTGATATGATTTACATCTTGACATGAACACTTTGACATATTACCCAATACATTTGACAATTGATTTAAACATAGACTTCTTACATTGGTTAGTTTGGTTTGATTAAGTGATTAAGTAACGATGCGTGTGTAATATGATACAAGCATGGTGGATACGCCGCTGGTACTTCCTATATATAAGTGTTTGTATGGTATTACATATCGTAGCGTTATTTGAATCATTTCAGTTTGAGACATATAACATTTTATACAAATAACATACTTTTCACAAGACATTGTTTTACAAACAACTTATCTTATACAAATCCATTTTACTATGGTTATTCATTTAACCATACATTATTCACTTATTTATACATATCATCTGAACTCATTGTTTTTCAAACGATTTACAAAACAAAGCAAATAACAAGGTTCATGACTAAACATTTTCTCAAACATAAGTCATGGAACCTATTTTCACAAAACCTATGTATCTCACAGGCATTTTTATGCTGACGTACCTATTTTCACATGTGTTTTTCAGGAACTGTTGCATAAGATGATCAAGATACACATAGGCAGACTTGGGCTTTAGTGACAATAAAAGATACAAGACTAGTTAATTATGTTGTATTTCCTTGTTTGTTAAGACATTGTAACACTTTTAATCAATAAAACGAAACTTCAATTGCCATGGATTTGAAACAATTAATTCTGTTACAACACTCCCCGACATTTCCGCCACGTTTTGTATGTTCCACGTGGTCGGGGTGTGACAGAAGAGATGGTATCAGAGCCAATGGTTATAGGGAATTAGGTTATTAGTAATGCTTTGACCTAGTCTATAACCTTCTTAGGACCCTAACGCGAGTTTACTTGCGTTTAGTCATAAAACAATACCGTCACCTATCCTTAGGCGACTACCACAACAAGAACATAAATTTCAAAACCGCTTTGAAAACTAATCATCTGTTCTAGGATGACTGATTACTAGGTTTTGAACCCTCTATTGTAAGGTTTTGAACCCTCTGTTATATGGTTTTGAACCCCTTTGAGTTTTCAAATTCTCGTCAAGGTTTTGGGTTTTAAATAATGTGAACACGTGCAAACTGGAAGGGTGAATGCCTGTATTCTGGGTTTTCTGGCTAGGCAAGCACTTCGTATACATCTCATCAGACGCGAGACCAGTTGTGCTTACCTGGGAATTCTTGGGATGAGTGTTCACTTATAGGCGAGCATGTCTTCGCGATACATTATATTGACCCATTTACTTTGATTAGTCACCATCTCATTTGTTTGCCTTTGGTAACAAACAAATGGTTACAATCTTCATGAGTTGTCATTTTCTTTTGACTATCTTTCGCTTATTTCCTCCTATGCCTTTCGTTATCTTCAAGATGCTTCTTCATCGCAACAACAATGTCCGAACCAGGTGCTGCAATTACCCAGCGAATAGGCGTCGTACTCCAGAGGACCGTTGACTTAGCTATCACCATGACTCGCCTCAGGGATGAAGCTGTATAAGGGAACTGCTCCTTGGTGCAATCAATGCCATCGTCATTATTCAAATCAAATACCTTGTTTCAAATGTACCCACGGTGGACGATGGAGACATTTGGTTAACATGTGCCGCTTTGTAATCTAAAGCAAAGCTGTTACAAATCCTGCTGCTGCTCAACCTTCAAACTCTGCTTCATATGTCGCTTGGCATATCTGGCGCCTCAACCTCATGAACTTTCTACCTTGTGTATCGACTTAAGCACGCCTAGTGCAAGGTGTCGAAGCACCTCTCGTTACACAAATTCCAAAATCCATTTAGGATCTTTCTATCCTCATAATTAGATCCTTGTGGATGGGTATCATTCATCGGAATCCTTAATTGAATTCTTTGTATGATTCAATACGTACATCACAATTCAATAAGGACAAAGCCGAATTCCTTTTAAGATTATCCTATCTTCATAGATAGATTCTTGAAATGATTAAAGTGCCAAATGAAATCCACGAATTGGATTCCTGGTGTGCTTTAAGTATCCGCGTCCAAAGATAACAAATTAATGGTCAAGTTAAACAACTATGTGATTATGTGCTTATGTGTTTCCTTTTATGTTGTGTGATCCAAGTTTTGTCATCCAAATCCTCGTAGAATCTTGCATATCTTCATATGAAGGATTCATAGTAGGATATTCAAAAAGGTACTATCTTAAATCCTTAATGGACTTCTACGTTGTAGTTAAGTCCCTTGGATTATAAAGTACTATTCCAAAGTTTAAGGGCAACATGTGTTGATAAGTTAAATACATCCTACGTCGGTGTAGTAGTTAAAGAGATCCTACGTCGATCTAAGTTAAATAGATTGGTTCGACAATCTAGTTAAATACATCCTACGTCGGTGTAGTAGTTAAAGAGATCCTACGTCGATCTAAGTTAAATAGATTGGTTCGACAATCTAGTTAAATACATCCTACGTCGATGTAGTAGTTAAAGAGATCCTACGTCGATCTAAGTTAAATAGATTGGTTCGACAATCTAGTTAAATACATCCTACGTCGGTGTAGTAGTTAAAGAGATCCTACGTCGATCTAAGTTAAATAGATTGGTTCGACAATCTAGTTAAATACATCCTACGTCGGTGTAGTAGTTAAATACATCCTACGTCGGTGTATTAGTTAAATACATCCTACGTCGGTGTAGTAGTTAAATACATCCTACGTCGGTGTAGTTAAATGTTACTTTTAGGTAGTTGAGTTAAATAGATCCTACGTCGATCTAAAGTTAAATAGATCCTCCGTCGATCTAAAGTTAAATACATCCTACGTCGGTGTAGTTAAATGTTTCTCTTAGGTAGTTGAGTTAAAGAGATCCTACGTCGATCTAAAGTTAAATACATCCTACGTCGGTGTAGTTAAATATTTCTCTTGGGTAGTTTAGCTGAAGAGATTGTTAGTTTATCTAATCCTTTGGTGACCTAGTTAAAGAGACTCTATTGCAGTCAAGTTAATTCACCACAGGATTATTCGTTTGATTTTTCCCCATACGCATTATGAAATAAACTGTGCGGACTGTGCAAGGAACTACGTAATTATGGAGGCCTACATAATTATGGAGTTCAGTGCATAGGAACCACAGGAAGTTTTGTCATGTGTTAAGACCAACAGTGGCAAGAGTAATGATACGGGAGAAGTCTTGGACTTTGACCAATGTCATTTATTCTCACACTACCCAATTCTGATTTCAAGCACACACAAGTTTCCTATGATAATTCTTCACGGGAACTGTTCTCCTGTCTATAGTTCAAAACTCCATGTTTTGTTACTACAATGACTTCAATTTGAGGGTTGACATCTTTGCTAAGAATCCTAACATGGCCCAGAGTTTTACTTAAGGGCTCAATGGATTTGTCTGAAGGCAAAACCGTCACAGCTGTCTCCACAAGTTTCCTCTAAAACTAAATTTCGGGACGAAATTTCCTAAAGTAGGGGAGACTGTAACACCTGTGTCATTTCAACCATCAAACAAATTCCAAACCAATGAAATATTGTATTTCATACTTTGGACTTGTATAAATATGTGTATCTTTTGCACATATCAAGTCTTGTTCGATTTCAAGCTCTAAATCGCTTTCTGGAAGGTTATACGCGCACTGATGCGTAAATATAACCAGTTTAATGCAACGAACACTCCGGAATAGTGAAATAGGCTTAACATACCTTAAATAACCTTTACATAACTTAGATATAAGTTTTGGAAGGTTTGGTGTGGTGAAATCAAAGTTTAATCGCTTACAGGGACTAAATTTGACAAACTGCGAAAGTATGCCAATTTGAACTGTAACAGACATTCCGGAACATGACCATAAGTTAAACATACTATAAATATCCTTTACATAGCTTAGAAATAGGCTTTGAGGGGTTCGGTGTGCTAAAATAAACTTTTGGGTCATTCAGGGACTAAAAGTGTCAAAAAGTGCACAAGTTTGCATTTTCGCGCATAACTTACGTTCTGAATACATCCGGACATCCAAAAATTTATGTAAGCACTAAAATATTTTATTTTAGTGTTCTCCATAAGAAAAATCCATTCGTCACGTCATTTGGATCGTTTTTCGCATTCGGGACCAGATTCGATGTATTAGCCGTTGTTTAATTCACAACCACACATTCTAAACTTGCTTAGTCAGCGGATAAGGATGGAATTTTGGTACCATAACTTTGCAACACATGTATGGATGGAATTTAAACACCTAAACACCATAACTTTGCAACACATGTATGGATGGAATTTAAACACCTAAACACCATAACTTTTCAACACATGTACGGATGGGATTAAGGCACGTTTTCCATGAAACGATCTTAACGGTTCGGGTATTCCTATAAATACCCCATACCCCCCATTGCTAAAATCACTAGAAACTTGATTTGAGAAACTCTAAGTTGAAACAATTGTTTCATACCTGAGATTTTTGAATAGAGTTTAGCATTCGGGGACCCTTCGTAAGTATTCTTTCGTTCTTTTCCTTATTTTACTGCTTTTCGAGTCAGAAAGTCAAACTTTGTTTGACTTTCAGCGTTGACCAGTAATGGTCAATGCGAAGTTCTTTTGAACTTCGCAACGTGAGTGTAATCACGTTGGTCATAGTCCCTTGGGACTATGCCCACTGATTACCACGTTGTCTAGGGTCGTAGGGTAAGCGATCTGATGAATCGCTTATACCTCGAACCCGACCCAGTTTGGTCGATCATTAGGATCCGACCAAACACATTAGGTGACCATAGTAGGTAGGGAATAACCTTCCGAGGTTATACCCTATGGTCACATCGTTTAAGTAGTTGTATGATAGGTAGTTTATATGCCTTAGGTAAATTAACAGAATACCCTTTTCATGTATAATTGGTAATTAAGCATATGTAACCTAAACCTTTGTCACATAACTGATTATGTAATATGTTTAGGCATATAACACTTGTCATAGGGCTAGTTAGGCGGTCCAAACGCGTTTCACGCGAACGACGCGTTAAAGTAGCATAAGCTACCTAAACGGGTCGTAATGGGTCGTAGACACTTAGGTTAAGTTTCATTTAGTATGTAGGCTTTGATTAACCATATCACATGAGTTCCTACACTCATTTGGTTTACAAACCCTCATGCTACCCAGTCTTCCGATTTAGGTCCGGTTTATTAATGTAGTTACCTATATTAGGTGCCGTTTGATATTCCGCGATCTCTAGCATTGCTTGGTGGTTATCCTAGGACTTCTGAGCAATCTCAAGTGAGTACATAGACCCCTCTTTTACTGTTTTCCAAACTGTTTTGGGGTGGAACACATGTGCCTACTTGTTACTTTCATGCTTTCCTGTTTTAACATCATATACTGCTATGTTCGTTAGTACATTATAGTACATGATTTTATGACATTTCATGCTAGGTGTGCCCAATTGTGTGCATTACTTAGTACATCGTTTTACATGACATTTTGACATAGACATTTGACATGGATATTTGACATAGACATTTGACATGGATATTTGACATAGACATTTTAATATGATTTACATCTTGACATGAACACTTTGACATATTACCCAATACATTTGACAATTGATTTAAACATAGACTTCTTACATTGGTTAGTTTGGTTTGATTAAGTGATTAAGTAACGATGCGTGTGTAATATGATACAAGCATGGTGGATACGCCGCTGGTACTTCCTATATATAAGTGTTTGTATGGTATTACATATCGTAGCGTTATTTGAATCATTTCAGTTTGAGACATATAACATTTTATACAAATAACATACTTTTCACAAGACATTGTTTTACAAACAACTTATCTTATACAAATCCATTTTACTATGGTTATTCATTTAACCATACATTATTCACTTATTTATACATATCATCTGAACTCATTGTTTTTCAAACGATTTACAAAACAAAGCAAATAACAAGGTTCATGACTAAACATTTTCTCAAACATAAGTCATGGAACCTATTTTCACAAAACCTATGTATCTCACAGGCATTTTTATGCTGACGTACCTATTTTCACATGTGTTTTTCAGGAACTGTTGCATAAGATGATCAAGATACACATAGGCAGACTTGGGCTTTAGTGACAATAAAAGATACAAGACTAGTTAATTATGTTGTATTTCCTTGTTTGTTAAGACATTGTAACACTTTTAATCAATAAAACGAAACTTCAATTGCCATGGATTTGAAACAATTAATTCTGTTACAACACTCCCCGACATTTCCGCCACGTTTTGTATGTTCCACGTGGTCGGGGTGTGACAATACTGTCGGATATGCCGTAGACTTAGGCGAGGGATACGAAAACGCAAGAGGTTGTCGGAAAGGTAGAAGATTTCTCTAAAAATGGGAAAATAGATCCGTCCCTTATTTACCTTTTCCGGGCTCTTGTTAAAGAAGGTGTGAGTCGATTCACTCACGTCCATACTCTTCGTGTGAGATTCATAGACGGTAAGGGCGATCGTTATCGCTGAACCGATACAGGGACGACTATCGCTTTCGTTTTCGCGGTCGTCCATGGTGGAAGTTTGGTTGACGCCGATGTTGTTTTCTATGCCTAATTTTTCCTCCATTGTTTCTCCTTTTGATGGAATCTTTGATGAATTTCGCGCCTTCAAGTAAGATTCTATCACTCGGATACTTTGGATGATCCTCTTTTCTATTTCACCTATGGGTTCTAGGTCATCAACAAAAGAGGATCTAGAGGGTTCAGGCAAAGGGGTTTCTTCGTTATTTCCACTCCAGCTTACAAGAAAACGATGGTGCTAAATAGTTGGGAGTGAAGTTTAGAACACCACATTCCGCTTCTTCATGATCATCCCTACAAAAATTGCACCATAATCCGTAAGAGTGATAGGGGTAGAAATAGTCAAACAAATCCATAAAGTTTTGTTTTTTTAGACCATCGGGATCAGGCGGCCACAAATTTCTTATAAACATAGAGTTTGGCACGACCCCGTGCCGCACTCTGTATCTGGGAGAAATT
Source organism: Helianthus tuberosus (assembly GCA_030545235.1). Classification (NCBI taxonomy): domain Eukaryota; kingdom Viridiplantae; phylum Streptophyta; class Magnoliopsida; order Asterales; family Asteraceae; genus Helianthus; species Helianthus tuberosus. The sequence goes on along the minus strand of CM060420.1, from coordinate 18,097,994 downwards.
AGATTTTAAGACTCTGGAGAGTTGATACGGCCCCTTGTTGGAGCAGCACGACCCCAAGTCTTGTGGTAACATGTAAGTGGGTTAAAACACCGAAAATACGAACTAAACAAATGTTGAGGGACTAAAGTAGTTAAACTTGAAACTTAAAATCATAAAACAAAATTAGTCACACCAAACACACACTTAGGTGTGTGTCTGGTCGATCTCAACACAGGGGCGACACAAGAGCTCCCCACCAAACCCTAGTCTTGCAATTTTCACCAAATTGAGGGCTCTAATCTAGTCTAAATCGATTTCCAAGCACGAATTCGTGATCACCTCGTTGAAGGGATCATAAGGTATGCAAAATCTCGATGTTTTTATTCATCTTAAATTCTAGGTTAATTGTGAAAATCGAATTATAGCTTGATTATGTGATGATTAGATGAAACTTGTAATGAAAACAAGTTATAGCAAGAATCATGTTTTAAAATTCTGAAAATTTTGATAACCCATTCATGAGTTAAATGGGTTTTTACAAAGAGATGAACACAAGAATTTGGGTTATTAGAAGTAGTATTACTTGAATCCTCTATGATAATTTTATAAATTTATGCATGCATGACATGAGGAAATCGAAATATGTGATTGAAATTGGTGAAAATAACAAGTCATGAACTTGATTCTAACTATGTAAAAATTAGACCCGCTAGGTGTTTGTTAAAATGCCTAAGTGAGGATTAAAATGTTAAAAATCGGATGAAAACGCATATTTGATAATTATAGAGAATTATGCATTAATGATTATGAAAAGAGTTCTAAATTCGTTGTGAATTGAACTGTTTAGGCAAAGAATCCGGATCGTCAAGTGGACAAGCCGGAGGGGATACATGCTTGAATGGGTGCTCTAAAGGTACGTGACTTTGGTTCCGTTACATTACGTGTAAACGTTTGGTTTTAGCTAGTTAACATTGTCATAACGTAGTATATGCGTTTGACGTGTCATTGAAGTGGCGAAGTCCACTCGACACTCAAACGGGTCAAAATATTGGTTAGGAATGGTTTGGATTGACATTAAAGTGAGGATTTTCACTCGTCAACCAAACAGGATCAAAACTATGTTTTTATGTTGATCTTGCGCGTAGAGACTTGAAAGCCTCATAATGAGTTAGTGCTAGATAGCAATTTAGTAAAGACTGGTTATACTAAGTTAAGTTTATGAATCCGTGTTATCGGGTCGAATGATAGAAATTAGTTGCCAGAATTGCATAAAGTGGTAATACTTGAATTTATAACAAACAAGCATGAAATTTGTATATAAGCGTAAAGCCATGTATTGGTATGGATACACTAAGAATTACAAGCCCGGGGGATGGGTAAATAAGATTAGAATGCCAAAGAATAGATTGGCAAACAATTGCACACAAAGTTAATGGGTCGAATAATCAAAACAAGGATTATGTGGGCTATTCATTCACAATCCGGGTTTCGTTAAGTGAAATTTATATAGTTAGATCCGTAATATTAATACGGACATATAGGAAAAAGAATCGGCAAAAACGGACATGTAAATCGAAAGTTATGATAGTTTAAAATTTGATAAGTGAAATAAAGTTGTTGGGCAAACATACAGCACCAAACAACAACCCTTTCTGCCGAAATGAAGGTCTCGCCTCACGCGACGCCAAAATGCTTTCACCGTCACGTCACGCGACGGCTGTCGCGGGCCGCGAAGGCTTGGACTCCATCCGTCGCGGGGCGCGACAACCCTAATTGCTGCAATTATTGTTTGTTTTTCATTGTTTAGAAATGGAACTTGTATATATTCGATATTATGATGTCAAAACTAACAATTTGTTGGACTGATCTACGACCTTTAAATGTCAGTTAAAGCAGTTCATCTTTGTGTATGAAGGCGGAATCAACATAAACAAAGTCATAACAGCTAGTTTCCTTTTAATCCTTCTTTTCTGATTGATATTCGTGCTTTTACAACGTTTTCTGATACAAATCCGGCAGCACTTTGTCTCTCATACAATGACCTTCTCTTCTACAAATGACACACACAAACCTATTTATAGATCTAAGATTTCGCTTGAACCATTTCAAGCTAAATCATGATTTCCCTTGAACCATTTCAAGCTAAATCTTCAATGTTGATTTAGCTTGAAACACACATAAACCCTTTCAAGCGAAATACACAAGTTTATACATATAAAACCCTAATGTGTGTTCATTCAAACTATCTAGAAACAAGACTTGATGTAGACATAGTCAACAGACATTCCATGCACCAACAGACTCCCCCTTGGATGTTGACGAAGTCTTCAGCTCCAAGTCTTCAGTCTTGGTCTTTTCTCCAACTCTGTCTTTTTATCAAAACACTCTATCTTCACAGGTTTAGGATCACAACCTGACTCCATCTTCAAACTTCCCTTTGACTGTTGATCCAGACTCCCCCTTTCACAGACTCCCCCTCTCAATATGCTAGAATCTGAGATATCTGGTTCAAGCTTTGACAATTAGCTTCCGTTGGGAATAATGAAGATCAAAACCTGTTATCCTGCACATCCTCTACCTCACCATAAGTTTCACAAATTTATAACATTTGAATTTAACAAACTTACTGGTAGACATCATATAATTCAACAATCTGTATAGTTACATCAAGTTCAAATAAATGACCTTGATTAACTAACCCCTCAATCTTTCAAAAACATTTGTCTATGACATTCAAAGTTTTCAACATATACTCCCAAACCAATTCATCATGTTTAGCACTTGGAATTTTGAATATCAGCTCTTCAACATCAGTTGTCGAAAATCTTTTTGAATTTTCAAAATTTTATGCTAAAACACACTAAAATCTTTTTGGATTTTTGATTTTAAAGAAATGCAGTAAACAAATATATACAAACAATATTTTTGTGAGTTTGTGTAAGAGGATCATATCAGTTTATGAAACAAATCACTAGCACCGTTAAGCTTTTGACATTTTAAGTTCTAAACGATTCACATAGATTGACGATATAGTTGTCCTCTTAAACTCAATCTAAAAACTTTCGAAATGCTTACCGATACGTTAAGGTATATTAATTTTGCACTAAATTCTTATGGACCCCACGATCTCAGCATATTCTCTCATCATGTAATACACTAACTCAAGTAATGCCTTTAAACTTTCATCAACTGTGATATGTGCGAAAACAAAGCAGAATGTTTAAACATTAACAATCAGGTCAATACTTCCGTATACGCAGAGAAAGTCCAATGTTTAAACAAAATAAGAAAAATAAAACAAGTTGAAGTTGTTTAGGCTTTAACCACCAGGTCGATACTCCCGTATACGCAGAGGTGATCCAAAGCTTAAACGAAACACCAAAGAAAATAAAGCAGAACGTTTAGGCAACAACATCCAGGTCGATACTCACGTATACGCAGAGGATGTCCGATGCTTAAACAAAATAAAGAAATAAAACAAGTTTAAATCTTTGCAAAATAAAATGCACAATCACAGCGACTTTTCAGCAAAAATGTGAAAGTTCACAAACTTAACCAGTTTTATGTCTTACGACAATCAGCGATTACTGAGTAGGCACACAGTCAAGAAGGACAAAACTAAGTACTATGCTATCGACCATGTTTCCCACTAGAACTAGGCTTTTTCATTTAAGTTTGTATCGTTATAGCAAATCTACTAGTCTAGCTGAGCCTATCGTCACATCATTAGTGAGATCGCTTATCACATTTGACATTACATTTCTTTAGCATGCTGTGATAGTCCATTGATTTACTATCATTTCCTCTTCTTTAACACAAAACTCATTTTTGCTTTTTCAATGTTTTTGGTATTTTCAAATTTTCTAATTTTTTTTAAAATTTTTCTCCCCCTAAAATCAAAATATGTTTCAATTTTGATTTTCTGAGAAAATTTGAAAAACAAACTATACAAGAAACGTGACAAACTGATATCAAATCGCTTCAATTCGCCATTCACTCGGCATAAACAATCAGAACTCCCCCTGACAACAAACTATTTTCCCATTAAGATTTCAAAACACTTAAGTTTGTTTTAATCAAATGGTTTTTCCAGAAAATTAGTTTTGTTTGTCTTTTTACAAACTCGGGGTTTCATCACATTGTTCTTTTTCAACCATTTTAAAGAATTAACAATTAAGACCCTTGTCAACAACAAACACTAGTAGAAAATCAAGTACAACTTAATGTCCCTGATTTACCACTTGTAAATCGAAATATCACAGTTACCATCCTTAGAATTTCTCAAGAATGATGCCGATACCTGCTTCACGCTTACCAACCTAGAAGCTCCGGCAAGTCAGGTTTTTCTATTTGAAAAGATTCACCCAAGCCTGACCAGCCTTGGGTTTGACAATTTTTACCTCAACAGATGGCTCTTCTGGTTTTGACAAACCAGAATCATTGCCTGAACATGGCTTGTCTGACTTTGACCTGTCAGATTCATTGCCTGATGGTGGCTTGTCTGACTTTGAGACGTCAGATTCATCGCCAACACGTGGCTCCTTTGTTTTTGAAGAAACAAATTCATCGCCAACCATTTTCTTCTTCTCCTTTTTCTCTTTTGTCCTCAGATTTGCATCTGAAGAATTCAATTTACTTGGCTTTGCAGTCGAGTGAATTGATTCATCAGAACTTTTATTCAATCTGTCCGGTGAACCCGAAGACAAAATTTTCTCTAGATACTCTCTCGCCTTCTTCCTTTTCTTTCGCAGTCTGTCTTTCTGCCCCTGTGAAAGTTTAACTTTCTTTTCTTGAATTGTCTGATCCTGAACTTTAGGTTTTAGAACCTTCTGTTCATGGGGCTTGACGTTGACTGGCTTCTTTGCCATTCTTTGAGATTCAACCCTTGATCTTCCCATTGATCTCCTTGGGCAGTCTCTGGCAATGTGTCCTCTGATGTGACAATTATAGCATCTTTTTGTTTCATAATTCCAATTCTGGCAGTTAACAGCAATGTGTCCTCTCACACCACAGGTGTAACACACTCTGTTATCGTACCATTCACCACTTTCACACCATATGCTTAGATCATAACATTGTCTGGCTTTGTGGTAATCATCACTCTTCTTGAAAACTGGTTTTGGCTTTGAAGCACTGTGGTCAAACCTGCACCACTTATTACCAACATTTTGTAAGTTTTTATTTTTAGATTTTTGTGATTTTTCAAAATGATTGGATGACTTATCTGATGAGCTTTTATTTTCAATTTTAAAATTTTTAAAATTTCTAACTTTTTGTGTCTGTTCTACACTCTTCTTAACAGGTTTTTGTTTAGAACATTCACCTGTTTCAGTAGATTCCAAAACAGTATTTTTAAATTTTTCTTGTAAATCTAAAAATATTTTTCTTTTCTTTTTCATCATCAGATATTTCATCACAATCTTCAATTTTGACTTTGTCAAAATTTGTGACATTGTCACTTATTGGAACAGAATTGATCGGTTTTGGGCACTCATATGGTGCCGAAGTCACAAAACCTTTCAATTTATTCTCTAATTCAGCAATTTTGTTCCGAGCAATTTCAGCTTCTTTTTCAAGCCGAATGATTTTCTGAAGATGAGAATTTATTTCAATTTGTTTTTCAAGGTTATTCTGAAAAATAACAGATTTTTCATCTTCTAAAGTCTTCATTTGACTTTGAAAATCTTTCTCAAATTTTAATTTTTCATTTTCAAAATCTTTTTCATTTTCTTTTGCATTTTTGATTTCCAATGTCAAACTGTCCAAACTACTCAACAGTTTGACATTTTCAGACGTCAATTTCTCACAATTTTCTTTCATTTCAAGAATCTGTTTATAATCAGATTCTTTCTCATCCTTCAAAATTTTGATTTTCAATGTTAAACTCTCTACATTCTTCAGAAGTTTGACATTGTCTGTTTCTGATTTTTCGCATTTCAAGCATTTTCCATTCATCTCTCCATCATCAGCTTCTTTCTTTGTTTCCATCTTGTATGTTCCTGCACATAATATTTTAACAAAATCAAAAGGATTCAAATATTCATCAATATAACAACCCCTCTTAATATCGTATTTCATAACATTTTTTGCAGCAAGACACACATTTACTCTTCTTCTTATTTCAAGAATCACATCCAAACTTATTTTTCTTAAATTCTTTTCTATTTCATTTATCAACTCATTCTTTTTCTTTTCATTTTCATAATCGTGTGTTTTAATCTTACTGATGAATTCTTTTAAACTCAAATTTGAGAATCTATAATCCTTTTTCAGGTTAATCAAGAATTCATTCCATTCAGCCGGTAATACATCTGCAAATTTTGATATTTGTTCAGCATCTGACATTCTTATCTCATTCGTTTTTAAATTTTCAAGTAATTGATAATACCGTGTTACCAACTCATCCAACGGTTCATGTTTCTTGCAAAAAAAAATTTCAAGTCTATTAACCCAAACATGCTTATTCCCATTTTCTCTCGTGTTAAACCAAAATCTATTATACCAATCATTCAATCTTTCAAGATTATCATTTTCCTTTTCGTCAAACATTTTAACCACACTTTCTTCATTAAATGACATGATTAAAAAATTGTTGATTTTTTATAATTGAGCCAATTACTCTATCACATGTAAAGTTTCAATCAAGAGCCTATTTGACCTCCAAGTCCACTAAACCGACAAGTGCCAACTTTGATTACTAACCAATGACTTTAGTGGCCGGCAAACTTATATCACGACAAACACAAGTAATTAATCACTTCTTGATTCAAGTAAATTGACTTATATGCACACCTGACAACTTCACATGCAATTTTTAATTGCTTTTAATAATCCTACAAACCCAATAAAGCCGACAACAACACAAGTAAAAATTATCTTTCAAATGATCTTATTTGACCTCAAATGTTGGACAACACAATCAGCACATGGGTTAGACACTTCAATTCACAAGAGCCGACAAACTAAGTTCACTCCTCAAAATCTCATTGGGTCTCAAAATTCTTTAATGGATTTTTTTTTCAATTTTCGTGGCCTACAACACACGTTATACAAACAGATCACATGCAGACTACAAATTACGAGACCAGGAATCACATTAACTTTTCTCAAATACTGACACCCTCGAAAACTGAACTGCTGATTTCAAGTGAAAACCTGATATTATGTACTATTTCAAGCGAAATCTAAAAGAACAATTTCGCTTCAACTGTTCAAGCGAAATCCCCAAATATAAGTTCAATGATTCAAGCGAAATTCAGCCAATCAATTTCGCTTCAACTGTTCAAGCGAAATCCTTTGATTAGTTCTTTTTCAAGCGAAATCGACAAACAAACTCAAGTTTCAAGCGAAATCTTCAATATATTTCAAGCTAAATCTGCTGATGTCATCTTTTACGAAAATTTTTCAAGCGAAATGTTAAATTTTTATATGAATTCGATCGATTTTAAGTCCAAATCTTTCAAGGATTAGTTATCACACTAATTCGCTTGTTATATGTCAAATTTAGGTCATTTTCACCGCTGAAATATGTTCAAATCAGAAAAGTAAGAGAAGAAGTGAGTAGAGATAAGAAAATCCGGTAGAATCAAGCTGTAATGGTATGAACTCCTCGTCCTGAGCTCTGATACCACTTGTTGGACCGATCTACGACCTTTAAATGTCAGTTAAAGCAGTTCATCTTTGTGTATGAAGGCGGAATCAACATAAACAAAGTCATAACAGCTAGTTTCCTTTTAATCCTTCTTTTCTGATTGATATTCGTGCTTTTACAACGTTTTCTGATACAAATCCGGCAGCACTTTGTCTCTCATACAATGACCTTCTCTTCTACAAATGACACACACAAACCTATTTATAGATCTAAGATTTCGCTTGAACCATTTCAAGCTAAATCATGATTTCCCTTGAACCATTTCAAGCTAAATCTTCAATGTTGATTTAGCTTGAAACACACATAAACCCTTTCAAGCGAAATACACAAGTTTATACTTATAAAACCCTAATGTGTGTTCATTCAAACTATCTAGACACAAGACTTGATGTAGACATAGTCAACAGACATTCCATGCACCAACACAATTTATGTGATTTTGACCTTAGGTGATGCTCGTTTTGTTGCGGATGTCGATCAAGCAAGGGAATCGAGAACCGAACACAAGTTTTGAATGCTTCCGCACTAATCTAATTTAGTTTAAACCACGTTATTTTGTAAACACTACTGAATGTTGAATTTCTTAATCTAGTTAGTTGGCTATGTGTAAACACTATAATGAAGTACATCTTAGTTATTAACTAAGCTTTTGTTAATTATGTATTTAAATTTTAAAAGTTCGTATTTTATGATTAAATAATGGAATTATAAGATGAGTGTTACAAGTTGGTAATCAGAGCTCAAGGTTGTTAACAAAATGTGTTCGGTTCAAGCTTGGTCAAACATCCGGTAAGAGTTAATTGCTTTAGTAGACTTATTAAATGTAGAAGGGAAGTATGAATTGACGTGCACGGGAAGAGCGTATTAACACACTCAAACCCGGAAGATGCACTAAATAAGAACGGTTAAAGCAAGTTATGAACTTGGCTAAACCAAAGCAAATAAATCATATGTTATAGATGAAATGTTTAACGGTTGGTGTAAACATTTCAGTTTTAAAGATGACGGAAGAAGGTAATGAAAATACGGTGCCGATAGTCACCGAGCAAATAAAGGAAGTGATTGCCGAGGAAGTAGGAAAGGCAATCGAAAATAGCTTATCCGGTTTTATTGATAAGATCCAAAACACGGTACTATCGGTAGTTGATGAGAGAATCAAGAAGTTGGAAGATTGTACCAACATAGCTAAGGAGAAATCTGGAGAGCGCAAGGGCTGCTCATACAAGGAATTTATGGCATGTAAACCACCACTTTATAATGGAGAGGTGGATCCAATAGTATGCCAGCGTTGGTTAAGCGAAATTGAGGGGGTGTTTGAGAGAACCCACAGTGACACGAACGACTTCGTAGCTTATGGTAGAAGTCAAGCAAAGGATTGGTGGGATAACAAGAAAAAGGAAATCGGAAGCAAAAGCGAAACGGAAAGAGCGATGTCATGGGACGAGTTTAAGGTGCCATTCCTTAAACACCACAACTCCAAAGCAGTTATTAACCGAATCAAGGAGGAATTTATTCAGCTAAGGCAAAAAGGTGAATCTATCGATAAGATCACGGGGATCTTTCTTGATAAATTGAGATTCTGTGACGAGTTGGTGACGTCCGAAGAACATAAAGTATATTATTATTATAATATGCTAAGTGCAGAGTACCGGGAGTTTATGACTCCCTCAAAATATGAGACTCTCACTGAAATCATTAATACTGCTCGAGAAAGGGAGATAGAGCTGAAGAAGCAAATAGAGAGAGGTGAAAGAAGGGCACAAGTTGTTAATCCAAGCCCTACGAAAAAGGCGCGTACAACTGAATCATCTAAGAAACAGGATGGGAAAGGCGGGTCGCCGAGTCGTAAGGTTTGCGGGAAAGGGCACAAGGGCGAGTGCCGGTTTAAAGATAAGCCATGTCCTATATGTGGGAAGACAGGGCACACGGCTGCATTATGCCTGGGGAGTGTGTCGGTGTGTTATAAATGCTACCAGCCGGGTCACAAGAAATCTGAATGCCCGGAGCTAGTCGGGAAGAAGGATGGCAAGGATTCACATACAGAGACTCCAAAAGCAAAAGCCAGATCCTTCCAATTAACCGCAGCCGAGACGAAGATGGAACCTGATGTGGTCTCAGGTATATTCATCATAAATTCAATTCCCCCACATGTATTATTTGATACGGGTGCGAATAAATCCTTTATTTCACATGGGTTTATTCGACATCCTTCATTTGTATTGACGAAATGACCTATGCCTCTAGAAGTAGAAATAGGCGACAACAAAAGTTTTATTGTTTGTGACGTATGTCAAGATTGTAAGATGAGTATCGACGGTGAAGAATACTCAATCGACATGATTCCGATGTCTATGGGAGAATTCCAAGTGGTGGTCGGGATGGATTGGCTATCCCGATATCACGCGAAGGTTGTGTGTTTCCGTAGGGAGATAAAATTAACATCTCCAAGTGGGAAACATGTTACCATTTATGGCGAGAAAGGGCTAATCCCGTGATATGCTCGATGCTGAAAGCTCATAAACTTATGAGGCGTGGATGTAGAGCGTTCATGATATACGTGAACGAATCAGACAAAGGATCGCTAAAGATTGAGGACGTACCGGTGGTACGTGAATATGCTGATGTATTTCCGGAAGATTTACCAGGAATACCGCCTGAACGGGAGGTAGAGTTCGGAATCGAATTGATTCAGGGAGCGAAACCTGTGGCCAAGGCACCATATCGACTCGCGCTATCGGAGCTACAAGAATTAATGTCTCAAATCCAAGACCTACTCGACAAAGGGTTTATTAGGCCGAGTGTGTCTCTGTGGGGCACATCGGTGCTATTTGTGAAAAAGAAAGACGGGAGCATGCGCATGTGTATCGATTACCGGGAGTTAAATAAACTCACGGTGAAAAATCGATACCCGCTCCCAAGAAAGTATGATTTATTTGACCAGCTTCAAGGCGCGAGTTGGTTCTCAAAGATTGACCTTAGGTCGGGTTATCATCAATTAAAGGTCAAGGAGGAAGATGTATCGAAGACAGCCTTTCGTACATGGTACGGGCATTACGAATTCCTCGTGATGTCCTTTGGGCTGACCAATGCACCCGCGACTTTCATGGACCTCATGAACCGGGTTTGCAAACCAATGTTGGATAAGTCGGTGATAGTGTTCATGACGACATCTTAGTGTATTCAAGAAATGAAGCAGAGCATGCAAGCCATTTACGCGAAGTGTTGGAGACGCTCAGAAGAGAGAAGTTGTATGCAAAATTCTCGAAATGTGCTTTCTGGTTACGAGAGGTGCAGTTTCTCGAGCACATTATTAGTGCAAATGGGGTGTTAGTAGACCCATTAAAAATAGAAGCTGTGGCGAGATGGAATCCACCGAAGAATCCTTCGGAAATCAGAGGCTTTTTGGGGTACGCGAGATATTATAGGAGATTCATACAAGATTTCTCCAAGATTTCTACGCCATTAACCAAGCTAACCTGTAAAGGCGAAAAGTTTATTTGGGGCGAAGATCAAGAGAAGGCGTTTCAAACGCTTAAAGAAAAATTGACCCACGCTCTGGTATTGACATTGTCGGATGGAGTTGATGATATGGTAGTTTACTCGGATGCGTCGCATTCGGGTCTTGGGTGCGTTTTGATGCAATGGGGCAAGGTTATAGCCTATGCCTTGAGACAACTAAAGACTCATGAAAAGAATTATAATACACACGATCTAGAGTTGGCGGCGGTAGTGTTTGCCTTAAATATATGGAGGCATTATTTGCATGTGTAACGCCCCAAAATCCAAATGTTATATATTCGAAATATGTCCTTATGCGTTATATTATGAAACAAATAACTAGGCTATTTAACCTAGTTAAGTGCATGGTAAAAACCATTAAAAGAGAAAAGTAGTGCCAAATATGTGTTAGAAGTAAACTCGAGGGGTTAAAGTGGATAAGATGAAACTTGGTTACTAACTAAAAGAAAACCAACACACAAATAAACACACACATCGTGTGTGTTCGAGAAGGAGCCAGGAGCTCCATGAGGACTCCTCAAACCCTAATAAAGAAGATCATCAAATCGAAAGGCAAGATGAAGCTTAAATGCATAACCGAGCATGGATTAGTGACCACCTTCACGAGGGGATCATAAGGTATGTCTTAAATCTAAGATTGGTGATCATGTGTAAAGTGGGTTATGTTCTAATCCATGAGTTTAAGTGGAATTGAGCATGAGTATGTGTTATAATCATCATATAGAACATGGATTATGAATGGTTTGTGCTAATTTGATGTTTAGATGTGAAACCCATTAGTTATGGTGATGAAGATGACTTGACTCATCACCTAAGTCTAATTCTTGTTGAAAGATTGATGTATTTTGTGAGTATGATGAGTTGTTGTTAGATGAATTGAATGAAATGTGGTGTTGATATGTTTGATGGTATGTGTGAGTGATAGGTGTTGATTTGGAGAAGGATTTGATGAGTTATGTATGAGTTTAGAAGATTTATGCATGAATTAGTTGTACGTTATGCTTAAAAGGTGGTACGCACACCAAGCGTATGATAAGATGTATATAGTGTCGTCCGTATAGTCGATTATGATGTTACGTGTCACACCCCCAAAATCCACACGCGGAGTACCACCGCTTGGAGGCGTGACATGACCAGGATCAAGTCATCAATCATATTGAACATAAGTATATATATCAAAAGTCATTCATCAATACGATAGGTGTTTACAAAACCAAATATAAACAAGTGTGTAGCGGAAGCATTAATGTAGAACCCAACATAAGTTTAAGTACAAAATGTGACACGTAACATCATAATCGACTATACGGACGACACTATATACATCTTATCATACGCTTGGTGTGCGTACCACCTTTTAAGCATAACGTACAACTAATTCATGCATAAATCTTCTAAACTCATACATAACTCATCAAATCCTTCTTCTAATCAACACCTATTACTCACACATAAGCATCAAACATATCAACACCACATTTCATTCAATTCATCTAACAACAACTCATCATACTCACAAAATACATCAATCTTTCAACAAGAATTGGACATAGGTGATGAGTCAAGTCATCTTCATCACCATAACTAATGGGTTTCACATCTAAACATCAAATTAGCACAAACCATTCATAATCCATGTTCTATATGATGATTATAACACATACTCATGCTCAATTCCACTTAAACTCATGGATTAGAACATAACCCACTTTACACATGATCACCAATCTTAGATTTAAGACATACCTTATGATCCCCTCGTCAAGGTGATCACTAATCCATGCTCGGTTATGGATTTAAGCTTCATCTTGCCTTTCGATTTGATGATCTTCTTGATTAGGGTTTGAGGAGCCCTCATGGAGCTCCTGGCTCCTTCTCGAACACACACGATGTGTGTGTTTATTTGTGTGTTGGTTTTTCTTTTAATTAGTAACCAAGTTTCATCTTATCCACTTTAACCCCTCGAGTTTACTTGTAACACATATTTGGCACTACTTTTCTCTTTTAATAGTTTTTACCATGCACTTAACTAGGTTAAATAGCCTAGTTATTTATTTCATAATATAACGCATAAGGACATATTTCGAATATATAACATTTGGATTTTGGGGCGTTACAAGTCTACCCACCTTAAATGAGGTTTCGTCCTCGAAACCTTTCTTACCTTTATTTAACACTAGTTATCTCTTCTCTACGTCCCCTCGACTAGACCGCTAGCCCATCACCATGACTATCCTTCATTTTTTTTCAAGAACTCATCCCAGAGTTATTATTAATGCCACTTTCACTAAATAGTGCTTGCTGTTCATAGCTAGCGATTCATTCATCATTTTGTTTGCTTAAAACAATTCCAACTTCCCATTACTAACATTCTTTTATGTTTATTGCAATATTCATATCGTTTTCGTCGACTATACGATCTTACTTTGCAATTTATATATACTCATATATGCTTAACTCTAACTGGTACATCATAAAAATGGGTAACTATTCATTCTTGATTCATAAACTACTCAAATACCTGACTTCTTCCTAACAAATCCGTACTTTCCTTATCTTACATACATTCGTATGATCCGTTCTTAACGAATCTAATATCTTCATCTCATCTACTTAAATTACATAATCTACATGTACTGTATAACATTTAACTTTTGTTTTGTTACCACCACAAAACTACTATTACATAATCACACCTACGTGCTTAACTCTAACGTTAACCTTACTCTACGTTTTCTACAGTTACTTGTACCTTGCATACCTTTACGTTACCTTTAAATCATTTCGTTCATTTCACATTACTATTGCTTTCACTTCATGCATTACTTAGTTTACATATATACATGTGTCATACTAGTTCATATCTATCCAACATGAGTTAAACATTTTACTAACCTCTTTTCATTTCACAAACCAACGATCCGTAACCCAAATCGATCGTCTTCTCCTCGAGTACTAGCCGTAACAGGCCAGGTTTCATTCATTCGTGTAATGAGCTTCCGCTCGTGCACGTCCTTTCACCAATACGATTGGTTTCATCACATCAATAGTTCTAACATTATCATCAACAACATCGGCGATTAGCATATGTCATTCAAACATTCATTACAGTAGGTGATTACCCACCTATAACTCTTCTATAATTTCCTACGTACCTGCTATAACGTACCACACATTCTATTTCTTACATGCAATCCTTTCATTCTATTAATCATTTCACCAACTGAAGTACACGCTTGTACTTCCTTCTATTCATGCTTACTTGCAAAGACCTTATTACATCGTTTCAATATTTCTTACCAACTTACCATTCCCGCCCCTACTTAAGTTATTGTTCGGGTCACAGCCGGTCATCATTCTGACTTCTAAGAGTCAATTACTAACACATCTAACACGTAACTTATACATAACTTCATCTATTATACTATCACCTTTTACTTTATACTTATTTCTAGGACCCGTTCGACTCAATCAAGGTCAAACTGTCGACATCTTCTTATACGGATTAATTTCATCTTTTTATATTTTTAAATCTGTCTCACGGATTCAGACGCATCATTTATGCTTTCTCATTCATTGAATCCGCCTTACGGATTCAAACATTACATTCATGCATTTCATTACTTCTGCATTCTGAATCCTTCTCGCGGATTCAAACATATTATCCATGCCTCTCATCCTTGAATCCGTTTCACGGATTCAAACATATCATTTCACGGATTCAAACATATCATCCATGCCTTTCATCCATGAATCCGTCTCACAGATTCAAACATATCATCCATGCCTTTCATCCTTGAATCTGTCTCACGGATTCAAACATTGCATTCATACCTTTCATTCCCTGAATCCGTCTTACGGATTCAAACATATTATTCATATCTTGTTGATCCGCACTTAATCACGGATTCAACATTCTTCATTCTTATCAGGCATGTTTTTCATTCTTCCATAGTACTCTCAATTTCCCGAGAGTCTTACTTCCCATTTCACCCACACGCCCGCCTGCTACCCAACTCTACCGGATATACCTGTAACAATTATCATGATCTCACGAACGTCATACGTTTCTCGTGTACTGGCCAGGTACATAATCCACATAGTAGTTCCGTGCCTTCATGTAATTGTCACCTTATGTCCGTAGACTTAGGTTTCGGCGCGTGTATCACTTTCAGTACTTCATTACTTTACTATCCTTATCCTTAATTTAAAATTTTCCTTCCCTTAATGAGTTTTACTATTACATATACCTACATATCGAATTTACGTACCTGGATTCAAATTTGGCTTATTACCTCTTTGCCTGCCTTGTATTCATCCTAGACTGCATTCACAGATCATCCTCTTCAAACACTTATGCTTACCTTGCACATACAAAACCGTCAGTTTCTTTATACGTATACATAAGTACATACTTACATTAGCTTTTACCTTTGGATCTTGATCGAGTCTTAGATTGTACGGGTTTCTTATCTCAAGAGCACACAAGTTTGAGTTCAAGTACTTACCTTCTCATACTTGATTCCCTCAAACCAGGGCTCTGATACCAACTTGTTACACCCTAATTTGTAAATGACAAAAGTCGCAGCGGAAATTCGTACCATAAAAATTTCTTTCGTTACAACACCTCTTGACGTACTTAAATTCATTTTCATAGTTAATTCTTTCTCAATAAATACATTTAACGAACTTAGTTACAGTAAGAAAACATAACTTAGCTTCGCTCAATTACGTACTCAATCACTCCCGTACAATCTATCTTGTGACTCAATCTTTGATCACTCCACTTTAATGTAATAATCTGGCTCGAACGACCTGCGCTCACCAAATACATACAAGACATTAATATATTATCAATATAAACTATACTTATCCTTGGACTATTTCCGTTCCATTATTCCTTTACATTAATCGTTTCCTCTGGGTACCTCACTGTAACACCTGTGCCTCCACGGCCATCAAACAAATACCGAACCAATGAAATATTGTATTTCATACTTTGGATTTGTATTAATATGTGTATCATTTGCACATATCGATTCTTATTCGATTTCAAACTCTAAATCGCTTTCTGGAAGGTTATACGCGCACCAATGTGTAAATATAACCAGTTTAATGCAACAAACACTCCGGAATAGTGACATTGGCTTGACATACCTTAAACAACCTTTACATAACTTAGAAATAAGTTTTGAAGGCTTTGGTATGGCAAAAAAATCAAGTTTAATCGCTTACAGGGACTAAAGTTGACGAACTGCGAAAGTATGCCAATTTGAACTGTAACAGACCTTCCGGAACATGACCATAAGTTAAAAATACCATAAATATCCTTCACATAGTTTAGAAATAGGCTTTGAGGTGTTAGGTATGCTAAAATAAACTTTTGTGTCATTCAGGGACTAAAAGTGTCAAAAAGTGCACAAGTTTGCATTTTTACGCATAACTTACGTTCTGAATACATCCGGACACCCAAAAATTTATGTAAGCATGACTACATTATATTTTAGTGTTCGCTTTAAGAAAAATCCATTCGTTGCGTCATTTGGATCGTTTTTCGCGCTTATGCGCATTCCGTCGTAATTAAGCGAACATCGCGTTCGTACGACCAAACGAACCATCACCCGGCATATTTTTGAACATGTTTCATGTCCACAATGTTTAGGCAACATTTTAGGGCCTTAAAGTTGGCTTTACGGGCCTTAGAAGTGTCGGAAAAGGCCTTAAACACGTGCAGGGACTGAAACTGTCATTTCTGAAACAAGTTTGCTGATCAGACAGGCCAAAGCGGCCCGCATTGTGTTTGCTTGAATCTAAAGCGGGCCGCATGGCACCTTCAGACCAGATTCAATGTTTGTTTTTGCAACTTGCAGCTGATTAAACCCCATCCACATGTTTTAAACTTGCCTAATCAGCAAGATAAGATCAAGATTTAGCCACCACAACATTCCAACACATGTACGGCCTTGATCGTTTCCCCTTTTCCAAGAAACGATCTCAACGGTTACCCGAATACTATAAATACCCCACCCCCCATTACTTCAAATGCACTAGAATTCTGATTTTAGAAACTCTAAGTTGAAACCATTGTTTCATACCTGAGATTCTCGAATCGGGATTAGCATTCGGGGACCCTGGGTAAGTATTCTTTCGTTCTTTTCCTTATTTTTACTGCTTTTCGAGTCAGAAAGTCAAACTTTGTTTGACTTTCAGCGTTGACCAGTAATGGTCAATGCGAAGTTCGTTTGAACTTCGCAACGTGAGTGTAATCACGTTGGTCATAGTCCCTTGGGACTATGCCCACTGATTACCACGTTGTCTAGAGTCGTAGGGTAGGCGATCTGATAAATCGCCTATACCTTCGAACTCGACCCATTTGGTCGATCATTAGGATCCGACCAAATACATTAGGTGACCATAGTAGGTAGGGAATAACCTTCCGAGGTTATACCCTATGGTCACATCGTTTAAGTAGTTGTATGATAGGTAGTTTATATGCCTTAGGTAAATTACCAGAATACCCTTTTCATGTATAATTGGTAATTAAGCATATGTAACCTAAACTTTTGTCACATAACGGATTAAGTAACATGTTTAGGCATATAACACTTGTCATAGGACTAGTTAGGCGGTCCGAACGCGTTTCACGCGAACGACGCGTTAAAGTAGCATAAGCTACCTAAACGGGTCGTAATGGGCCGCGGTGGGTCGATAGCACTTAGGTTTGGTTTCATTGTAGTATGTAGGTCTTGTTAAACCATATCATATGAGTTCCAAAACTCGTTTGGTTTACCAAGCCTCATCCTATCCGATCTCCCGATTTAGATCCGGTTTATTTATATAGTTTTAGATTGCCGATTGATTCCGTGCTCCCTCAAGCTTTGTTTGGTTGTTGTTCAAGACCTCCAAGCATTCTCAGGCGAGTACATTTTCCCCTATTTTACTGCTTTCAATTGTTTTGGGGTGACTCATATGTGCTAAATGTTTTCGATGTTATAACGATGGTTTCAAAAACGATTAAGACGATTTATACAAAACTAATAACGATTTCATAAAGTGAACAAACTTGTTGGTTGTAGTTACATAACAAATGACATTCATTAGCAATGATCAAGCCGACCAGTATTAGGTTATGGTACCATAGGATCTGACAAATCCCGTTATTTACTGCACCCGTGGTTATGTGTGGGTGTTGTGGGTAGCGACTGAATCTGTAAGTGTCAACTTACCCTATGGAGGTTTGTTAATGCGAATACGAGAAGCGACGAAATCGAGAAGCGACGAAATCGAGAAGCGACGAAATCGAGAAGCGACGAAAGTCAAGAAGGTTTGAATGTTATTAGCGAGACGACCACATAAGTAGTTTCACGACCTAAAACGAATTAAACGATTAACGATAGGGTTTTCACACGATGTTTTAACGATTGGGTAACGATTGGGTAAACGATTGGCTTCAAAGCGATATACGATTGGGTTTTGTTTACATATTACATGTTTTACATTGGGCATGAACATTACTTTGGTGGTTTGGTTTGGATTAAGTGATTAAGTAACAATGCGTGTGTAATATGATACAAGCATGGTGGATACGCCGCTGGTACTTCCTATATATAAGTGTTTGTATGGTATTACATATTGTAGTGTTATTTGAATCATTTCAGCTCGAGATATAGAACATTTTATACAAGTAACATACTTTTCACAAGACATTTATTTACAAACAACTTATCTTATACAAACTCATTATTACATGGTTATTCATTTAATCATGCATTATTCTCTTAGTTATACATATCACCTGAACTTATCATTGTTTTTCCAAATAATTTACTAAAACAAATGTTTTCGGGTTAAGAGTCATGGCTACGAGGTTTTACAAATTATAACCCGCTTGATTCGAGTTGGTTAATTAAGTTGCAATATTATACTCTTTTCAAAACAAGGTTTTTAAATAAAGTATTGCAACATCTAAACTAGCCATGATTTCGACACTCCTACAAAACCTATGTACTCGCCAGCATTTCTTTGCTGACCTCGTTTTCACATATGTTTCAGGTATTGTTGAATGGTATCGATTGATAAGATGCATGCTCACATAGGACTGGACAAGGCCTTAGTGACTAAATAACAATGATAGATTACGTTTAAATTGTGTATTTAGATTTCCAAACGATGTAATTGTTCAATGATTAATAAAACGAAACACTTTTGATATCCATGGTTATGAAACATTAATTCTGTTGCAACACGCCCCGATGTTTCCGCCATGTTTTGTATGTTCCACGTGGTCGGGGTGTGACAGAAAAGATGGTATCAGAGCCAATGGTTATAGGGAATTAGGTTATTAGTAATTAGTAATGCTTTGACCTAGTCTATAACCTTCTTAGGACCCTAACGCGAGTTTACTTGCGTTTAGTCATAAAACAATACCGTCACTTATCCTTAGGTGACAACCACAACAAGAACACAATTTTCGAATCCGCTTTGAAAACTAATCATCCGTTCTAGGAAGATTGATTACAAGGTTTTGAACCCTCTGTTATATGGTTTTGAACCCCTTTAAGTTTTCAAAATCTCGTCAAAGTTTGAGTCTAAATAATGTGAACACGTGCAAACTGGAAGGGTGAATGCCTGTATTCTGGGTTTTCTGTCTAGGCAAGCACTTCGTATACATCTCATCAGACGCGAGACCAGTTGTGCTTACCTGGGAATTCTTGGGATGAGTGTTCACTTATAGGCGAGCATGTCTTCGCGATACATTATTTTTACCCATTTACTTTGATTAGTTCCGTGTGTCGTTTGTTGCTTAGTAGTAACAAACAAATGACCACTATCCTTGCTTTCATCAGATTTGTTTCATCTCATTCATTTCGTCTAAACCTCTCACTCGTTTCATTTCATGTTTTCCTCTTTTAGACAATGCCTCCTCGACGCGATGATCGAACCGATGCTCGGACTTTCACTATTGAAGAACTCGCAGCTCTGATCTCTCAGCAGGTGGCTGCTGTGGTTCCCGGGGTTGTAACCCAAGTCCATGAGATATACAACAACGGCAACAATAACAACAACAATAACGCGCAGTGTAAATACAAGGATTTTAACCAAGCTAAACCACTCAAGTTTAGTGGTTCTGAAGGAGCGACTGGGCTTCTTCAATGGTTCGAGAGCATTGAGAATACTTTCCGCCACGTGCAGTGTCCTGACAATCGCAGGGTCGAGTTTTCTTCGAGTGTGTTTCAGAAGAGGGCTCTTACATGGTGGAACGGGATTATGAGGGATCGTGGTGCAGAAGTTGCTCTAGCACAGACGTGGGCTGAACTCAGGGCCCTTATGATGAGGGAATTCTGTCCTCGTCATGAGCAGCGAGCTTTGGAGAAGGAATTTGATGAGTTGAAGCAAGATAGTGGTGAGCACAGGGCGTATACTGATAGGTTTGAGGAGTTGAGTCTGCTTTGCCCGAGAATGGTTACCCCACTTGACATAGCTATCGAAAGGTACATCGACGGCCTACCTGACTCGGTACAAGACATCCTTACTGGTAGTAGCCCTGCCACACTTCGTCAAGCGATCGAGTTAGCTGCGACATTAACTGAGTCGCAGATTCGGAAGAATAAACTACACAGAAAGGGTGACAAGGGTAAGAAGCAGGGGTCTGACAAGGAGGATAGCAAGAAAGATCAAAACAAGAAGGGTAAGGAAGGTGAGACTTCGAAGAAATCAAAGAAGCGGAAGGGTGCCCAAAACTTTGCTGTTACAGCACAGACTGCTCAGAACTTGCAGAACCTACCGGCTCAGCCACTTGCAAAGAAGGCATATGCTGGTGCCGCACCACATTGTGCCCGTTGCAACGGTCATCACGTTGCACAACGAGGTTGCAAGAAATGCACAACATGTGGTAGACTTGGGCATTTGGCCAATATTTGTCGTCTGGGACAAAATCAAGCTGTTCAGGTTCAAGCTCCGGTTCAAGGGAATGCAGCGAGATTTCCACTGGGTTCATGTTTCAACTGCGGAGAGATTGGTCACTTCCGCCCCAACTGCCCGAGACTGGGGAATGCAAATGCTGATGCAAACCCGAATGCGAATGTCATTGTGAATCCAGCACGTGGTCGAGTGTTTAACATCAATGAGGCAATCGATGATGAAGGAGTGAACTTTTAGTATTTTGTGATTTCCTCTGGTTGTTATCTTGTAACATTTAAAGACAATGCGGTTGTTATATAAATAAAAATTTGTGGTTTTTATTTTTAACTAATGCAATTGTATGAATGTTTGATCCAACCTTGTGATGTCAACACAAAGACAAAAACTACTCGTGTGGTTCTGTCATTTTTACGATCACTTGAGATCTCCCTAAGAACCTCAAACGCTAGTTTCTTCTAAATCTAAAGTATCTTATCATCTTGCACCGTTCGAGATGCAAGAATTATCAAAACAACTTCAAGAGTTGTCTGATAAAGGATTCATCCATCCGAACTTTTCACCTTGGAGAAACTCCTGTTCTCCTTGTGAAAAGAAAAATGGATCCTTTCGAATGTATATCGAGTAACGTAAGCCTAGTAAGCTTACCATCAAGAATCGATATCCCCCTACCTTAAATCAACGATTTCTCCGATCAACTGCATAGCGTTTCATGCTTTTCCAAGATCGATTTGCGTTATGGGTATCATCAACTTCGTATTCTCGAAGAAGATATTCCCAAAACGGCTTTCAACACGAAGTATGGCCATTAAGAGTTTACAGTCATGCCTTTTGGGTTGACAAATGCTCCAGCCATCTTCATGGACTTAATAAATAAAGTCTGCAAGCCTTATTTGAATCAGTTCGTCATTGTTGTTATTGATGACATCTTGGTCTATTCATATCCCGAGCCGATAACGATCAACACCTTCGTCGATATCGAAGCCCTGATTGAATTCCTTGTACACCTTAAAATGTACATTACAACTCAATTAGGACAAACCGAATTCCTTTTAAGATCTTCCTATCTTCATAGTTAGATTCTTGAAAATATTTAAAGTGCCAAATGAAATCCACGGATTGGATTCCTAGTGTGCTTTAAATACCCATCTCCAAAGATAACAAATTAAACAATTATACGATTAAACGATTTTCCGATTTAACGATTATACGAATAAGCGATTATGCGACTATGTGGTTAAGTGTTATGTGTTCTCCTCTATGTTTTTGTGTGATCCGATTTTCAAATCCTCATAGAATCTTTCATATCTTCATATGAGAGATTCGTAGCAGGATATTCAAAAGGTACTACCTTCAATCCTTAATGGGCTTCTATGTAATAGTTAAGACCCTTGGATTATATAGTACCACTCCAGACTCTTTTTAGTGGTCTAGTCAAAAGATTGTTTCACAATTTGGTTAAAGAACGACATCTAGTGATGTAGCTGGACAGACTCCTTGATAGTCTATTTAGATCATTTATTGATTTAGTCTAAGGGACTCTATGGCGGTCTAGTCACACTCATCACAGGTTTGTTCATTTGGTTTTCCCCTACACATTATAAAATAGACTGTGTGAACTGTGCAAGGAATTGTCTGATTATGGACGCGTACATAATTATGAAATTTAGTGCACAGAAAACCAGCAAGTTACTGTGTAAGAACCGATAGTGACAACAATAACAAAATGAGAACGATGTAATAGAGGTACGGTGGACGCACCAATGACGCTTCATATACTTGTATATAAGTATCCCTCTTACATTGCAATCATGATGCTATTAAAGTTACTAGAAGTTCAGAACCCTAACCAATGTTGTTTGATCTTTTCAACTTCATATTTTCAAGCTCTCACAAGTTCCTCTAAATAAATTTCGGGACGAAATTTCCTAAAGTAGGGGAGACTGTAACACCTGTGCCTCCACGGCCATCAAACAAATACCGAACCAATGAAATATTGTATTTCATACTTTGGATTTGTATTAATATGTGTATCATTTGCACATATCGATTCTTATTCGATTTCAAACTCTAAATCGCTTTCTGGAAGGTTATACGCGCACCAATGCGTAAATATAACCAGTTTAATGCAACAAACACTCCGGAATAGTGACATTGGCTTGACATACCTTAAACAACCTTTACATAACTTAGAAATAAGTTTTGAAGGCTTTGGTATGGCAAAAAAATCAAGTTTAATCGCTTACAGGGACTAAAGTTGACGAACTGCGAAAGTATGCCAATTTGAACTGTAACAGACCTTCCGGAACATGACCATAAGTTAAACATACCATAAATATCCTTCACATAGTTTAGAAATAGGCTTTGAGGTGTTAGGTATGCTAAAATAAACTTTTGTGTCATTCAGGGACTAAAAGTGTCAAAAAGTGCACAAGTTTGCATTTTTACGCATAACTTACGTTCTGAATACATCCGGACACCCAAAAATTTATGTAAGCATGACTACATTATATTTTAGTGTTCGCTTTAAGAAAAATCCATTCGTTGCGTCATTTGGATCGTTTTTCGCGCTTATGCGCATTCCGTCGTAATTAAGCGAACATCGCGTTCGTACGACCAAACGAACCATCACCCGGCATATTTTTGAACATGTTTCATGTCCACAATGTTTAGGCAACATTTTAGGGCCTTAAAGTTGGCTTTACGGGCCTTAGAAGTGTCAGAAAAGGCCTTAAACACGTGCAGGGACTGAAACTGTCATTTCTGAAACAAGTTTGCTGATCAGACAGGCCAAAGCGGCCCGCATTGTGTTTGCTTGAATCTAAAGCGGGCCGCATGGCACCTTCAGACCAGATTCAATGTTTGTTTTTGCAACTTGCAGCTGATTAAACCCCATCCACATGTTTTAAACTTGCCTAATCAGCAAGATAAGATCAAGATTTAGCCACCACAACATTCCAACACATGTACGGCCTTGATCGTTTCCCCTTTTCCAAGAAACGATCTCAACGGTTACCCGAATACTATAAATACCCCACCCCCCATTACTTCAAATGCACTAGAATTCTGATTTTAGAAACTCTAAGTTGAAACCATTGTTTCATACCTGAGATTCTCGAATCGGGATTAGCATTCGGGGACCCTGGGTAAGTATTCTTTCGTTCTTTTCCTTATTTTTACTGCTTTTCGAGTCAGAAAGTCAAACTTTGTTTGACTTTCAGCGTTGACCAGTAATGGTCAATGCGAAGTTCGTTTGAACTTCGCAACGTGAGTGTAATCACGTTGGTCATAGTCCCTTGGGACTATGCCCACTGATTACCACGTTGTCTAGAGTCGTAGGGTAGGCGATCTGATAAATCGCCTATACCTTCGAACTCGACCCATTTGGTCGATCATTAGGATCCGACCAAATACATTAGGTGACCATAGTAGGTAGGGAATAACCTTCCGAGGTTATACCCTATGGTCACATCGTTTAAGTAGTTGTATGATAGGTAGTTTATATGCCTTAGGTAAATTACCAGAATACCCTTTTCATGTATAATTGGTAATTAAGCATATGTAACCTAAACTTTTGTCACATAACTGATTAAGTAACATGTTTAGGCATATAACACTTGTCATAGGACTAGTTAGGCGGTCCGAACGCGTTTCACGCGAACGACGCGTTAAAGTAGCATAAGCTACCTAAACGGGTCGTAATGGGCCGCGGTGGGTCGATAGCACTTAGGTTTGGTTTCATTGTAGTATGTAGGTCTTGTTAAACCATATCATATGAGTTCCAAAACTCGTTTGGTTTACCAAGCCTCATCCTATCCGATCTCCCGATTTAGATCCGGTTTATTTATATAGTTTTAGATTGCCGATTGATTCCGTGCTCCCTCAAGCTTTGTTTGGTTGTTGTTCAAGACCTCCAAGCATTCTCAGGCGAGTACATTTTCCCCTATTTTACTGCTTTCAATTGTTTTGGGGTGACTCATATGTGCTAAATGTTTTCGATGTTATAACGATGGTTTCAAAAACGATTAAGACGATTTATACAAAACTAATAACGATTTCATAAAGTGAACAAACTTGTTGGTTGTAGTTACATAACAAATGACATTCATTAGCAATGATCAAGCCGACCAGTATTAGGTTATGGTACCATAGGATCTGACAAATCCCGTTATTTACTGCACCCGTGGTTATGTGTGGGTGTTGTGGGTAGCGACTGAATCTGTAAGTGTCAACTTACCCTATGGAGGTTTGTTAATGCGAATACGAGAAGCGACGAAATCGAGAAGCGACGAAATCGAGAAGCGACGAAATCGAGAAGCGACGAAAGTCAAGAAGGTTTGAATGTTATTAGCGAGACGACCACATAAGTAGTTTCACGACCTAAAACGAATTAAACGATTAACGATAGGGTTTTCACACGATGTTTTAACGATTGGGTAACGATTGGGTAAACGATTGGCTTCAAAGCGATATACGATTGGGTTTTGTTTACATATTACATGTTTTACATTGGGCATGAACATTACTTTGGTGGTTTGGTTTGGATTAAGTGATTAAGTAACAATGCGTGTGTAATATGATACAAGCATGGTGGATACGCCGCTGGTACTTCCTATATATAAGTGTTTGTATGGTATTACATATTGTAGTGTTATTTGAATCATTTCAGCTCGAGATATAGAACATTTTATACAAGTAACATACTTTTCACAAGACATTTATTTACAAACAACTTATCTTATACAAACTCATTATTACATGGTTATTCATTTAATCATGCATTATTCTCTTAGTTATACATATCACCTGAACTTATCATTGTTTTTCCAAATAATTTACTAAAACAAATGTTTTCGGGTTAAGAGTCATGGCTACGAGGTTTTACAAATTATAACCCGCTTGATTCGAGTTGGTTAATTAAGTTGCAATATTATACTCTTTTCAAAACAAGGTTTTTAAATAAAGTATTGCAACATCTAAACTAGCCATGATTTCGACACTCCTACAAAACCTATGTACTCGCCAGCATTTCTTTGCTGACCTCGTTTTCACATATGTTTCAGGTATTGTTGAATGGTATCGATTGATAAGATGCATGCTCACATAGGACTGGACAAGGCCTTAGTGACTAAATAACAATGATAGATTACGTTTAAATTGTGTATTTAGATTTCCAAACGATGTAATTGTTCAATGATTAATAAAACGAAACACTTTTGATATCCATGGTTATGAAACATTAATTCTGTTGCAACACGCCCCGATGTTTCCGCCATGTTTTGTATGTTCCACGTGGTCGGGGTGTGACACTCACCTCTGGTGAGTCTTCGATACTGTACCTGCATTACACCTAATACTCCCGGTACCCGAATAACAACGTAAAAACTTAATCATACTGAATGATTTACATACATACTTAAACTTCATACATATTATCCACATAGGTACATGTGTACACACATGCATACCAATCTACATGCATACCTACACATGAATACATTTACATCATTATATACGTATCTACATATACACATACCTACATACCTACATCACTACGTGCACTCATGACATTATACATCCATACATACATATATTCCTACTTGCAACATACCAAACTCATACACGCCTACTCACATACCAACCTTTTATGCATAACGTACAACTAATTCATGCATAAATCTTCTAAACTCATACATAACTCATCAAATCCTTCTCCTAATCAACACCTATCACTCACACATAAGCATCATACATATCAACACCACATTTCATTCAATTCATCTAACAACAACTCATCATACTCATAAAATACATCAATCTTTCAACAAGAATTGGACATAGGTGACGAGTCAAGTCATCTTCATCACCATAACTAATGGGTTTCACATGTAAACATCAAATTAGCACAAACCGTTCATAATCCATGTTCTATATGATGATTATAACACATACTTATGCTCAATTCCACTTAAACTCATGGATTAGAACATAACCCACTTTACACATGATCACCAATCTTAGATTTAAGACATACCTTATGATCCCCTCGTGAAGGTGATCACTAATCCATGCTCGGTTATGGATTTAAGCTTCATCTTGCCTTTCGATTTGATGATCTTCTTGATTAGGGTTTGAGGAGCCCTCATGGAGCTCCTGGCTCCTTCTCGAACACACACGATGTGTGTGTTTATTTGTGTGTTGGTTTTTCTTTTAATTAGTAACCAAGTTTCATCTTATCCACTTTAAGCCCTCGAGTTTACTTCTAACACATATTTGGCACTACTTTTCTCTTTTAATAGTTTTTACCATGCACTTAACTAGGTTAAATAGCCTAGTTATTTATTTCATTATATAACGCATAAGGACATATTTCGAATATATAACATTTGGATTTTGGGGCGTTACAGCATGGGGTAAAATGAACTATTTTTACCGACCATAAAAGCTTGAAATATTTCTTCGATTAGAAGGAATTAAACATGAGACAGAGGCGGTGGTTAGAAACTGTCAAAGATTTCGATTGTGATTTACATTACCACCCGGGGAAAGCTAATGTGGTGGCGGATGCGTTGAGCTGAAAGGTAGATTATACGCCCATTCGAGTGCGATCAATGCAACTAATTGTAACATCGGGTTTACTTGAACAAATCCGGAAATCTCAAGTTGAAGCAATAAAGGAGGAAAATGTGAAGAAGGAAAGAATAGGTGGCCAATTGAAAGAATTGGCGGATGGTAACCAAGGGTTAAAGACTCGTTTGAGAATATGGTTTCCAAATTCGTGCAGAGCCAAGGCGCTCCTACTTGACGAAGCCCATAAATCCCGTTATTCTATCCATCCGGGGCAACCAAGATGTATAACGATCTAAAGCAAAACTATTGGTGGCCCGGAATGAAAAGAGATGTTGTGAAGTATGTGGAGAGGTGTCTGACCTGTTTACAAGTCAAAGCAGAACACCAGAAGCCATACGGTAAGCTACAACCGTTGGACATCCCAGTTTTGAAATGGGAGCAAATTACAATGGACTTGTTGACCAAATTGCCCAAAACCAACCGCGGATATGATGCTATATGTGTAGTTGTAGATAGATTGACAAAAAGTGCTCACTTCATTCCGATTCGTGAGACTTATACATCCGAAAAGAAGTCAGAGGTGTATACCAATGAAATAGTGGCACGCCACAGGGTACCGATATCCATTGTGTCTGACAGAGATACTCGGTTTACTTCGAACTTTTGGCGGGAATTCCAAGAGCGAATGGGAACTAAATTGTTCATTAGCACCGCCTACCATCCAAAAATGGATGGACAAACTGAAAGAATAATACAGACGTTGGAGGATATGTTACGGGCATGCATTATCGACTTCGCGGGTAGTTAGGATATCTACCTACCGTTGGTTGAATTTTCATATAATAACAGTTACCACGCAAGCATCGGTATGGCTCCATACGAAATGCTTTATGGTAGAAAATGCCGAACCCTGGTGTGTTGGGATGAGGTCGGTCCGCGAGAACTTGCACATAAGGACGTAGTCCGAATCACGAATGAGAAAATTGACTTGGTCTGAGCTCACTTGAAAGCGGCTCAGGATCGACAAAAGTCGTATGCAGATAAACGAAGGAGACCGATTGAGTTTCAAGTTGGTGATAAGGTGATGTTGAAGGTGTCACCATGGAAGGGAATAGTCCGGTTTAGAAAAAGGGTAAAATTAAGCCCAAGTTTTATTGGGCAATTTAGAATCATTGAACGAGTTGGTAGAGTCGCATACCGTCTCGAATTACCCGAGGAATTGAGCGGGATACATAGCACGTTCCACGTGTCAAATCTTCGGAAATGTCTAGCCGACGAAACTGCTTATATCCACTACGACGACATCGAGGTGGATAATAGTCTCAATTACGCAGTAAAGTCGATTGCAATTTTAGATCGTAAGGTTAAGTGTTTGAGGAACAAAGAAATTGACCAAGTAAAGGTCAAATGGGTGCACAGGAAAGGTTCGAATACCACATGGGAATCCGAGGAGGAGATGAGACGTCTCTACCCTACACTTTTCAGTACATACTCTGGTTTCGGGGACGAAACCCTTTTTAAGGGGGGTGGACTTGTAACACCCCGAAAATATAAAACTTTATATTAGAATTATAAAGTTTAAATTAAACGAGAATAAGCCAACTAGGAAATAAATAACACAGTTAGTCACAAGTCTTCTAGTAACATATAAGTGGGTTAAAACACCTAAAATACGAACTAAACAAATGTTGAGGGACTAAAGTTGTTAAACTTGAAACTTAAAATCATAAAACAAAATTAATCACACCAATCTCAACACAGGGGTGACACAAGAGCTCCCCACCAAACCCTAGTCTTGCAATTTTCGCCAAATTGAGGTCTCTAATCTAGTCTAAATCGATTTCCAAACACGAATTCGTGATCACCTCGTTGAAGGGATCATAAGGTATGCAAAATCTCGATGTTTTGATTCATCTTAAATTCTAGGTTAATTGTGAAAATCGAATTATAGCTTGATTATGTGATGATTAGATGAAACTTGTAATGAAAAGAAGTTTATGAGTGAATCCTAGTTGATAATTAGCAAGAATCATGTTTTAAAATTCTGAAAATTTTGATAACCCATTCATGAGTTAAATGGGTTTTTACAAAGAGATGAACACAAGAATTTGGGTTATTAGAAGTAGTATTACTTGAATCCTCTATGATAATTTTAAAAATTTATGCATGCATGACATGAGGAAATCGAAATATGTGATTGAAATTGGTGAAAATAACAAGTCATGAACTTGATTCTAACTATGTAAAAATTAGACCCGCTAGGTGTTTGTTAAAATGCCTAAGTGAGGATTAAAATGTTAAAAATTGGATGAAAACGCATATTTGATAATTATAGCGAATTATGCGTTAATGATTATGAAAAGAGTTCTAAATTGGTTATGAATTGAATTGTTTAGGCAAAGAATCCGGATCGTCGAGTGGACAAGCCGGAGGGGATACACGCTTGAAGGGGTGCTCTAAAGGTACGTGACTTTGGTTCCGTTACATTACGTGTAAACGTTTGGATTTAGCTAGTTAACGTTGTCATAATGTAGTATATGCGTTTGACGTGTCATTGAAGTGGCGAAGTCCACTCGACACTCAAACGGGTCAAAATGTTGGTTAAGAGTGGTTTGGATTGACATTAAAGTGAGGATTTTCACTCGTCAACCAAACAGGGTCAAAACTATGTTTTTATGTTGTTCTTGCACGTAGAGACTTGAAAGCCTCATAATGCGTTAGTGCTAGATAGCAATTTAGTAAAGAATGGTTATACTAAGTTAAGTTTATGAATCCGTGTTATCGGGTCGAATGATAGAAATTATTTGCCAGAATTGCATAAAGTGGTAATGCTTGAATTTATAACAAACAAGCATGAAATTAGTATATTAGCGTAAAGCCATGTATTGGTACGGATACGCTAAGAATTACAAGCCCGGGGATGGGTAAATAAGATTAGAATGCCAAAGAATAGATTGGCAAACGATTGCACACATAGTTAATGGGTCGAATAATCAAAACAAGGATTATGTGGGCTATTCGTTCACAATCCGGGTTTCGTTAAGTGAATATTATATAGTTAGATCCGTAATATTAATACGGACATATAGGAAAAAGAATCGGCAAAAACGGACATGTAAATCGAAAGTTATGATAGTTTAAAATTTGATAAGTGAAATAAAGTTGCTGGGCAAACATACAACACCAAATAACAACCCTTTCTGTCGAAATGAAGGTCTCGCGTCGCGCGTGTGACAACTGTCCAAAATTCAGGTATCCGTACAATTAATTAACCATGATTAGTCCTTAATTACTGTGCTGAATTTGCAATTAACTACTTTCTGATTGCTGCCATATACATACATGTGCATCACATATTGCTTGATGTAACATTATTATTGCATGATAGCTTATTGACTCAAATGATGCACTAGACGCAGTTAGCACAATTATCTGATAAGACAGGAAAATGCTGACATAACTCAGCACATAGATATACAGTGCATTGAGACACCGGATGAGCCAGAAACTAAGTACAACACTAGTATAATGTGTAGGAAAGTAAGGATCACAAAACTGCCTTTCTAAGTGATAGTTTAAGTACCGGAAAGTGCCTAAAACTCACCCAAATTGCTGAATTCAGCAAAATTAAGCAAAAATCAGTATTTTAACACACTAATATTATGCAGAAACATGGTTAAATAGTCCTGAATGCTTTCCTAAGTGTCGGGAATCAAAAGTGTCACAAAAGGGTACATAAAGCACACTAAACTGCATAGTTTAGCACTTTAGCGAACCAGTAACCAACCGAACAACCGGACACTACTCGAAACACCAAATTTTCACTAGAAGCACTGTTTTAACATTACCAAGCTAGTTATGGTCCCCAAACATCATAACACCCTATAAAATATCAAATACCTAAGTAGCCAACTACATACTTGAATTTTTACCCTAAACTAACTATATGATTAAACCTAGCCTACATACCCCCCACCTAGTAATCGGCCATACTTGGCCCCTTACCTCAAGATTTTATTTCATTTAAAAATTGGATCTTGTTTTGCTTTAAGTAACATAATATACAAGGGTTAAAGTGTAGAATCGAATTATAAGAAGGCACATGAGTATTCTAACTTCATTTCCACACACACACACACTAACACACACAAGTTCTCTTCTTCCTTCCTTGGAGCTCTCGGCCGAACATCACCCCACACACATCCACCATCATTCAATCTTCTTCATACATTCTACATATATACAAAGGTGTTAGAGATCATACAAAGAAGCTAGGAGCTTTCAGAATATCAACGACCTCTCTCATTTGCTTTTATCCATCTCATAACTTCTCTTGATCATCCCTAGCCTTGTGCTAGTGGTAAGAGTCTTGATCTTGCTAGTTTACTTCTATTTTTAGTGGTTAAAGAAGAATCATACTCATAATCTTGAAGAACACTAAGATACATAAGAAGTAATCTTGAACATAAGCATGATTAATGAAGAAACTAAGTTGTTTATGCGTTGATTTGCTTGATGATTGTTGTTTGTTCATGTATATGATGTAGATCACCATATGATCTTGCTAGATCATGATTAAAAACATAATCTAGCAAGATGAGAAAGTAGAAATGTTGTAGGGTGATAGATCATCCACACAAGGATCATGAACTTGAAAGAACATAATATTTTCTTGTAAAATAATGATCAAAGTAAGTTGTTAACCATGTAGATCTAAAGATTTCATGGGTGATTTCTAAAGAAACCAAGTTAAAAATATAAGTTTTACTAAATCTTGGTTTTTACATAAACAAACTTTATGTTTGGTGGATAAACAAGTGTAGAAACACTTGTGAAACAAGAAGACATCATAAAGAAACATTTTTAGAAATGATGATCATAAGTTGTAAAGATCAATCTTCTTCAAGAATGAAGTTTTTAAAGAACTAATCACACTTTAAAGGATAACAAGGCTTACTAATGACACTAGTAAATTACTACAAATTTTTACAAATATTCAAGTTCATGAAGTAGTAGATTATGCATGATTTGGCAAAATTGGTAAGTAAAGGTTATTTATTGTTGATTGTGATGATTTTTACAAAAGAAAATGATATGCTTGAAAGCATGGAAACCTCCATTTTTAGGGGAAACTATGGCAAAAATTTTTAAAAATCTAAACACTTAGAAATATATTTATTAACTACACTTACAAGTGTATTTCAAACCATAAATTGTTACACAAACTTTGCCACAATTTTTTGTTACAAAAATATAAATATTGGAGGTTGGGTTTTATAAATAAAAGTGACTAAATATGTATTTAGGAAATATATATTTAGAAGACATCATGTGTGTGATTATTTGTATATTTTGTATATTAGTTATATTATTTTAGGACATGAAATAATATAACACATCAAAAATACCAAGAATTACAATCTAAAATATTACCAAAATTCCAAGAATATGAACATACACATTTACACAAAATATTGGGGAAACCGAACTATGGAATATAACTTACAAAATATTCCGGGAATAATATTCACAAGCATATTTTGGTAAATAATATTTTGGACACCAATAGACAAAAACATGATTTTTACAAGTATTACAAACTTATATCATATTTTTAACAAGAAGAAAATATATTATTTTTGGGTGAATAAAAATATGTATTTTCTTGGAAATATTAGAAGATATGTCATTTTTGAAAGAAATATATATTTTCTCAAACAAAAACGGAATATATCATTTTTGGAGAAAAATGAGTTTATATATATTTTACAAATTAGACATGAAAATATATTATCTTTGAAACTTATGAGAAAATACAAATATTTTTGCCCAAAAGAAAAATTATAAATAAATTTTCTAAGTAATATATATTACAATATATATTTTTGGAAATATATAATGGTGGACTTTTATTAAAGATAATATTTTGGAAAAATTAATACGAAATTAAGTATTAGAATACTTAATACAATAAAATACGTATTCTCATACGTATAAATACACACCGGAATGCGACCCTAATACATGGCAAAAATATACAAGTGAAAGATACCCCCATCATTGGGAAGGATATACAAGTATAAATACTTGGGAAGTATTAAGTTACAATGATATTGTTTTAACAATTATTCCAAAAATATTAGTGAATATAATTTGAGTTAAAATATTTATTATTTTAATAAATAATTATATAACATGAAATAATATCGAAGATACAAAGAACGTAACTCAAAGACACTAACAAATACTAAATCAAGGCACGGCCTGCTCGTCTAATAGACATTAGTACATTGTAGGTAGTCGTGTTTACCCGAAGGAGCTTGAGTTACGATGATTGAAGACGTAAGACTGTGAGTTCATGTCCCCCTTTTCTTTAAACTGTTTTGTTTTATAACTTCGGGGGTGAAGTATATGTTACAAAAAGATTACAAACAATTACAATTGGTATGGTTAGCTTTGGAAAGTACAGTAGATTATGTGAATGGGTAGGCGCACTCCTAAGACCATTAATCCTCGTGTTAGGACCGAGGGGCATGAGTGATAGATCTATTTGGGTGTAGCGAGCCCACCCATGTGGACCGGGGTTTGGCCCATGAGGTGACTATGTCTTACAGCCGGAGGCCCGGTATAAATCTGCTAGGTTTGAGCCTTCCTACGCCGTTGCACGCATGTTAATGGCCTTGCAACCCATTAATCGATATGTTTCCTTGTTTTTCTTTCATACCAGGATTTACAAAACACCCATACATACATACAATGATATCAAAGGTTTATTCATACATACAAACAAACACGTGAACTCGCTCAACTTTTGTTGATGTTTTCAAAATACATGTATTTCAGGGAATTAAAAGTGGATCTGGCGGGCGTTGGATGTTTTCAAGTTGCGAATAAGGGATGTCATCCATTGTCTTAGGGTTTGGCTAGTGTGTCTTATTCCTGGATGAGGCATATCTACCAAAGCCTGATTTTATTTAAAGTCTTTTGATGAGTCCTTAGGGAACTCTAAACAATTCACATGGTTTGTAAAACTTAAATTTGGATTCTATGTTTCAAACAATGATGTTGTGATGTTTTTAAACTTAATTAATGGATGACCATCTGTGGTTTTTATCATATAGTTGTTGTTACGATTGGATGCAATGATATTAAGAAAGTCACACCATAATCACGCTTCCGCAAAAGTCAGGGCGTGACAGTTTGGTATCAGAGCTTCGGTTGTAGCGAACTAGGATTCCTTCTCGAGTCTAGACTACAATCATTAGGGCTCTCACGAAAATGTTTTCACAACATGTTTTCATTGCATACGCGAAACGCCCAGATCCAGGAAAACAAACATTTTTACAAACAAAAAGACACAAACACATTTCAAGGTTTATGTTTATGGTTCAGTCTGAGAGACTGGGTGGTACAGTCTGGGAGACTGGGTGGTTTAGTCTGAGAGACTAGGTAGTTCAGTCTGGGAGACTGAGTGGTCTAGTTTGAGAGACTAGGTGGTACAGTCTGGGAGACTGGGAGGTTTAGTCTGGGAGACTAGGAAGGATACATGATTACATAAATACCTTGTTATTGATTATATGCTTAGTGTCAATAGTTGATATATGTGCATATGTTGTGATTGTTATGTTACATATACCATGTCGTCATCTGATAGCGGATTGTCCGATGACCATGATCCTATGGCTGTTGTTTCTGACTATGAGATTGTCCCCGAGCCAGAGACCTTTACTTCCGATACCGAGAGTGACCCGGAGATGATGTCCGACGATGACGATGACGACGACTTTCAGCCCTTTGCGCTGCCCAATTTCGAAGATGATTTACCGATTGCTGATGGTATCCTGGACGAGGATCCGCTTGTTATTCCTATTCATGTGCACGATCATCTTATCATCGGTCACCCTGATGGTGAGCATGTCGTGGCACCGATCCTCGCTCCTGTTCCTTTAGTGGTCATTCCTCCTGAGGATTGGCCATTCGATGATCTTTTTGACGATGATTTTGATTTGTTTGTTGATGGTCCCCCTGATGATGCCCATGACGATGGGGAGCTCGATGAGGACGTTGTTGATATTCCACTTTTGGGGATTCCTGTTATTGAGATTTCTTCTGATTCTAGCTTACACTCTGTTCCAGATTCCTTTGAGTCTGTGTCATCTTCCGCCTTACAGGCAGTCAGATTCCGACGTTATGCTACTGATTCTGATGATGATACGGCCATGTCAGCTGCACCGTTAACTCCACATGACATTGAGCCTGGACTTGATCTTGACTTTATTCCTGTTGATCAGCCTGTTGATGCACCCGCTGACACTGAGCCGATACCTGCACCTGAGCCTTTGCCTGATCATGATCCTGTACCATTTGGCATACCTGACATTGCACCTCTCATACCAGATCCAGTTCCTGCACCTGCTGACCCTCCTGTTATTGAGACAGTCACTCCCCCACTTGCACCCGCACCTGTTGATGTTGCTCCTTTTCACCTAGTAGAGTCAGATGTGCACCGTGTCGACCTGTCTATTGTTTTCTTGTAGGATATAACCGCACCCCGTCCAGGGGAAGGCACTTGTAGCCAGCAACCTAGCCATGACCCACATGTATCAGCAGCTTTCCCTCACATGCCACAGTCTGCACTTTTTGCTCATTTTACTTCTTCACCACTAGATGAGCCACTTAGATGGTTCCCACCTTACACCATGCCGATTTCTGATCCCTACCATCCCTCACATTTTACTAGTTATACACAGGATGAGTTACTTCTATCATTGCAGCTCCAGTATGAGATCATGAGTCGCAGGATTATAGAGCTTGAGATGATACCGCGACCTTTGCCATGTCCGTGTCAGCCTGCATTTTCTCCTCGTTCATCACCATCCCCATTTTCACATCCTCCTGCACCGCTTACTCCATTTCCTGAGTTTGACGCTCAATTTCTCACTGTTGAGCAGCAGATCAGTTATCTGTTGCGTCGTGTTTATGATCTTGAGGAGGAGCTAGCGCATGTGCGCAGCTTGCTTTTTGTTCCTCCACCACCATCAGCATAGCCGGTTTTTGGTTTTATGTAGGTAGATTGCTTTTGATGAGAGCACCGCTATTGAGCTGAGCTAGTGAAGCCTTTTTGGAGACCACTTTTTGATTGTATGACTTATGGTAGATTGATAGACAGTTTGGACAAGGGTAGTGTGACCCTGTGTTCCCTTTTGATACAATACTTTGTAAAACATGTAATAATATGTGTGGTCGATGATTAATGGAAAGCTCAATCGTAATGTTCTCATTAAATACGTTGTTAACTTACATGCTCGCATAATAATTGTGTTGGTTACCTGATTGCTTGCTAAAATACTTGCTACTACATATACATACTATATACTTATTATATGAATAAGACTTGACCTATACAATCTTCTTTATATAAGACGCCTCCTCGAAGGAACAATCAATTGCCCACAACAGAGGCAGAACTGCATGAACAGATTTCACAAGCAATTGCACAACATGAGGCCTTACGCTTTGAACACAGCGGAGGTACCTCAGGAAATAACCCACCTCATGGTAATGTTTAAGTCACTTAAGACACATTACGATACGTTTGGACATTCCATGTGCGTTTGCTAATGCTTCTGTGAATGATGTTGCTTGTACGGGTTGTACTTACAAGCAGTTCCTTGACTGCAAGCCTATGAATTTTGACGGCACTGGAGGTGCTGTAGCTTTCGTTAGATGGCCTGAGAAAATAGATTCTCTGCTGCGAATGAGCAAGTGTGTGCCAGAGCACCAGGTCACTTACATTTCTTGACTATTCCTAGACGAAGCTCTATCCTGGTGGAACCTTCAGGTTCAGACTTTAGGTGAGGAAGCAGCATATGGTATGACTTGGGATGAGATGAAAGAACTGATGTGCAAGAAGTACTGCTCGAGAGCTGAGATTCAGAAGTTAGAAACCGAGTTTTGGAATCTCAAGATGGATGGTCCCAAGATTGCTGAGTATGTGCAGAGATTCCATGACCTGTCTCGTGTTGTCCCCTACATGGTAGAACCGGATTTCAAGCGAGTTGAACGCTTCATCTGGGGATTGGCACCCCAAATTATGAGCATGGTGACTACTTCAAAGCCTCCAACGATCACCGAGGCCATTGATTTGAGCGTAGCTTTGACTGAAGAAGCAATTAAATTGAACAAGTTTTCAATCTCTGAAGGAAAGAAGAAGGAGACTCATGTCGAGTCGTCAGGAGAGAACAAAAGGAAGTTCTTAAATTTCAAGAAGGGTACCCAAGGAAACAACAGTGGTAACAAGAAGAGAGATGTGAATCCACCAGCCGAGGTTAAGACTGGTGCTGCTACTTCTGGTGCTGAGGTTAAAGGAAAAGGATATATGGACACCCTGCCCAAATGTGATGTGTGTCAATTTCATCACACTGGACGATACCGAGCTGGAAAGTGTGAAACATGCGGAAAAGTTGGCCATGCCAAAGAGACATGCTGGCATGGTGCCGGTCGTGGAAATAATGGTCAGAGAGGAAATGGTAATGGAAACGGAAACCATGGTGGCAACGGTTATGGCAACAGAAGCCAAGGTGGAAATCAAGGAAGCAACGGAAATCGTGGTGGTTCTGGAAACCAAGTTGGTAATGGAAACCGCAACCAAAACAACAACTAGGGTGGTACTGGGAACAAGCAAGGATGCTTTAGTTGCGGAGATGCCGGGCATTTCAAGCGAGATTGCCCAAAGAACAATCAAGCCCAAGGAAGAGTTTTCAACATTGGAGCTAGGGAAGCTCGCCGGGATCCGAACATAGTCACGGGTACGTTCCCTATCAACCAACACTTTGCATCTGTACTGTTTGATACTGGTGCTGACTATAGCTTTGTATCCCTAGAATTTAAGAATATACTTGGGTTAGTTTCCAATAAGTTAGAAATTCCGTACTCGATACAACTAGCTAATGGAAAGCTAGTAGAGGCAAACAAAGTAATTAGAGGTTGTGTAATAGAGCTGGGAGAGCATGAGTTTACGCTTGATCTTCTACCAGTTGAATTGGGAAGCTTTGACATGGTAGTAGGAATGGATTGGTTATCAAGTAACCGAGCTGAGATCATATGTAATGAGAAGATCATCCGAATCCCGATGGTGAATGGAGAGACGATCCTAGTGCACGGAGAAAAGCATGATACGCTTCTAAGGATTATCAGTTGTTTGAAGGCCCGGAAGTTTTTACAGAAAGGATGTGTTGCCTTCAGTGTTGTAAAAGTCGCTAGGCGGTCCCTAGTCGGCCGACTGGGGAGTTGGGAGTAATCGGAGTACTCGGAGAGTACTCGGGGAGTACGCGGACATGGTAAATATAAAGAAAATTAATTGTTATATATTATTTATGTGTTAAAATAAGCATAATTCATGTCAACTGGGTATAATTTAAAATGAAACATGTTTAAAGTTCAAATATTCTGAATACAAGGCCGAGTAGTCCGAGTACAAGGCCGAGTAGTCCGAGTACAAGGCCGAGTAGGCCGATTTTGACCGAGTTTGACCGATTAAAAGTCAACAAACCACGTTGACCGCCTAGACCGATTAGGCCGACTAGGCTCCGACTAGGCCGACTAGGCTCCGACTAGGCTGACTAGGCGCCGACTAGGACCGAGTACTCCCGAGGCCGACTAGTTGAGACCGCCTAGGAGGAAGTCGCCAAGGTGGAGGTCCGAGGACCAAGTACTCGGCCGAGGAATCCGACTTTTGCAACACTGGTTGCCTTCTTGGCTCACATTGTTGATAAGGAAGCCGAAGAACCGAAGCTGGAAAATATCCCTGTGGTAAGGGAATATCCTGAAGTCTTCCCCGAAGACTTGCCTGGAGTGCCACCGCAACGACAAGTCGATTTCCACATTGATTTGGTTCCAGGTGCCGCGCCTGTAGCTAAGGCACACTATCGACTTGCGCCTTCAGAGATGCAAGAATTGTTGACACAGCTTCAAGAGCTTTTGGACAAGGGATTTATTAGACCAAGCTTCTCGCCTTGGGGAGCTCCAGTTCTGTTTGTCAAGAAGAAGGACGGTAGTTTCCGTATGTGCATTGACTACCGAGAGCTGAACAAGTTGACCATCAAGAATTAGTATCCTTTGCCGAGGATTGATGACCTCTTCGATCAACTTCAAGGTTCGAGTTACTACTCCAAGATCGATCTTCGATCAGGTTATCACCAGCTAAGGACACAAGAAAAGACTATACCAAAGACTGCCCTTAGAACTCGTTATGGACATTATGAGTTTCTAGTAATTCCGTTTGGTCTGACAAACGCTCCGGTAGTGTTTATGGATCTGATGAACCGAGTTTGCAAGCCGTATCTTGATAAATTCATGATTGTATTTATCGATGATATTTTGATCTATTCAAGGACGAAGGAAGAGCACGAGCAACACCTTAGAGCCATTTTAGAGCTGCTCAAAAAGGAGAAACTGTACGCAAAGTTCTCAAAGTGCCAGTTCTGGTTGCGTGAGGTACAATTCCTTGGTCATGTAGTGAATGAAAATGGAATCCACGTGGATCCCACCAAGGTCGAGGCAATTAAGAATTGGGAAACTCCAAAGACGCCGACCGAGCTCCGACAGTTTCTAGGTTTAGCAGGGTATTATCGCCGATTTATTGAGGATTTTTCAAAAATTACTCAGCCGCTAACCTCTCTTACTCAAAAGGACAAGAAGTATGAGTGGGGAGATAAACAAGAGGAAGCTTTTTAGTTGCTTAAGAACAAGCTTTGCGATGCACCTATTCTATCCCTACCCGAGGGCACCAATGACTTCGTGGTATACTGTGGCTCCTCGCGTCAGGGATTGGGCTGTGTGCTGATGCAGCGACAGAAGGTTATCGCTTATGCTTCGCGCCAGTTAAAGTTCATGAGAAGAACTACACCACACATGATTTGGAATTAGGCGCAGTGGTGTTTGCTTTGAAGATCTGGCGACATTATTTGTATGGCACCCGATGTATGATCTTTACCGATCACAAGAGCCTTCAGCACATATTCGATCAGAAAAAGCTTAATATGAGACAACGACGATGGGTTGAGTTATTAAACGATTATGATTGCGAAATCAAATATCACCCAGGAAAGGCGAATGTGGTGGCAGACGCCTTGAGTCGAAAATAGAGGATTAAGCCCATAAAGGTTAGGGATTTGGAGATGATCATCCAAACAGTCCTCTCGTTACGTATTCGTGCTGCACAAAGAGAGACTCTCAAGAAGGAAAACTCGAAGGATGAATATCTCCGTGGGATGGAGAAGAAATTGGTACCCAATGAGGAAGGAACCTTGTGTTTCATGGGACGAATTTGGGTTCCCCTCTTTGGAGGTCTTAGAGATGTGATCTTTGATGAAGCTCATAAATCAAGGTACTCGATCCACTCAGGATCGGATAAGATGTACCAAGATTTGAAATATTTCTACTGGTGGCTGAGATTGAAAGGTGATGTTGCAACTTATGTTGGAAAATGTTTAACTTGCGCCAAGGTGATGGCCGAGTATCAGAAGCCTTCAGGTCTTCTGCAGAAACCTGAGATACCCATGTGGAAGTGGGAGCAGATCTCGATGGATTTTATAACAAAGTTGCCAAAGACACCTAGAGGTCATGATACGATT
Organism: Helianthus tuberosus; assembly: GCA_030545235.1. NCBI lineage: Eukaryota > Viridiplantae > Streptophyta > Magnoliopsida > Asterales > Asteraceae > Helianthus > Helianthus tuberosus. The sequence continues at coordinate 18,056,723 of CM060420.1, read as the reverse complement.
TGGGTAATCGTAGACTGTCTGAAAAAATCTGCGCACTTTCTGCCAATTAGAGAAAAGGATAACACAGGTAACCTAGCTGAGCTATACCTAAGAGAGATAGTTGCACGTCATGGAGTGCCTATCTCGATTATATCTGATAGAGACGGGAGATTTGTGTCAAGGATTTGGCAATCTTTCTAAGAAGCGTTTGGCTCACAGTTGAATTTGACCACCGCATTTCATCCACAGACAGACGGCCAAAGTGCGAGAATGATTCAAATGCTTGAAGATATGTTAGGAGCTTACGTAATGGAATTGGGTGGCAGTTGGGATACTCACCTGCCTTTGGTAGAGTTTTCCTATAACAACAGCTACCATACGAGCATTCAAGCTGCACCGTTCGAAGCTCTCTACGGATGAAAGTGTTGATCACCATTATGCTGGGCAGACGCAGGTGATAGGCAACTAGTTGGTCCTCAATTGGTCCAAGAGACGACAGATAAGATTATACAGATCCGAGAGCGCATTAAGGCGGCTCGTGATCGACAAAAGAGCTATGCGGACCAAAGGAGGAAGCCTTTGGAATTCGAAGTGGGAGATATGGTTTTGTTAAAAGTCTCACCTTGGAAAGGTGTGGCACGCTTTGGGAAGCATGGAAAGTTAAACCCGCGATTTATTGGACCGTTCTAAATCCTGGAGAGGATTGGTCTTGTAGCATACAAGTTGGAACTACCAGCAGAACTTAATGGTGTTCATGATACATTCCATGTATCTAATCTAAAGAAGAGTCCAACTCAAGAAACAAAGATCATACCTGCTGACGAAGTTCACATTGACGACACCCTCCACTTTACCGAAGAACCTGTTGAGGTTACTGACTGGAAAGTTAACAAGACTCGGAGGAGTAGTGTTAAGCTCGTCAAGGTTCGATGGAACGCACGTCACGGCCAGTTTACTTGGGAGCGTGAGGACCACATGAAAGCTAAGTACCCACATTTATTCCCCAACTCCCCTGCAACTAGTAGTAAAGCTTAAAATTTCGGGACGAAATTTTCTTAACAGGGGGAGAATGTGACAACTATAAAAAATTCAGGTATCTGTACAATTAATTAACCATGATTAGTCCTTAATTACTGTGCTGAATTTGCAATTAACTACTTTCTGATTGCTGCCATATACATACATGTGCATCACATATTGCTTGATGTCATATCATTATTTCATGTTAGCTTATTGACTCAAATGATGCACTAGACACAGTTAGCACAGTTATCTGATAAGATAGGAAAATGCTGACAGAAATCAGCACATAGACAGACAGTGCATGGAGACACAGTGTTAGTGCACTATGTCTATTGACTTCGTCTTGTATCATGTAATAGGATTATCAGTGTATAAGGTAATTTAGCTTGAAAGTGGTGATTTACCTTGAAAGTGTCGCATGTCATTTCAAGGGAAATCATGATTTAGCTTGAAAGTAGCATATGTTATTTCAAGCTAAATCAACACACTATATATAGGTTTCAAGCTAAATCATTTTAGACTTTTGCACATTTGACATTTGGAGAGCTTAAATTCTAGAGAGAGAGTCTAGAGAGAGAAAGTACTCCAAGTGATTCAAGGTTCTTTGTACGTTTCAGATTTATAAATAGAATCACGTTTATATTACATCTTGTGTGTTTCGGTCTCGATCGTTCACGGATTCCGCACGTCGAACGTTCGTTACGCAATCGTATGGTGTCGAAACAGGTCCTAACAAGTGGTATCAGAGCAGGAGCTCGATTGCATTGATCAAACAACAAGATTCGTACCAGATTACAGTGTTTTCAGATCTGAATTACATCATTTCTTCTTCATCTACTCATTCTTTCACATTTTGATCGGTTTTTCGACAAATTGAACAGGATTTTATGGTCCGGATCGGCTGATTTTTTAGAATATTGTGCGAAAATTGTTGATCTACAATCCTGCCAAGTTTCAGATTCAAATTCCTTGTCGTTTAGGAGAATTTCGAATTTTTGTGTCCGAATTCGTAACAATCAGCAAGATTTCGCTTGAATTCGTAACAATCAGCAAGATTTCGCTTGACTTCGTAACAAACAGCAAGATTTCGCTTGAATTTCAAGCGAAATCCTTATAAGTCAGATTTCGCTCAAGTGTCGGCTTTAACAGAATCTCGAAAAAGAATTTGTCAGTTTAGTGGTGTCGGCATTTTGTCTCAATCAGAATTGAATATTGTAAAGTTGAAAGTTGTCGGCTAGTATAATTGTCCACTAAATTGAGAGGTCCAATCAGAAAATAATAGGTTAAAAGTTCAATTGATACCAGATTTCATGTGACTTTAATTGAACGGTCCAATCAAGTGATAGTGTGGACAGCCCATGTGACTTCAAACGTTTGGCTAATTAATTTGTGTTGGGTATTAATTGTGTCGGTATAGTGCAAGTTTAGGCCCAATCATAGTTGTCGGTTCATGTGATTTGGTATTGAAGTTGTCGGCAAGTGTTCATCAATATTAAAGATTGCATGAAAATTGATAAGGGTTGTCGGCTAAGTGGTGTGTTGAAAACAACAATTTGCATATGATATTGTTAGTGGATTATTTGGTCCAATCACATTCACTTAATCCTCGGCCCAAGTTAAAGTTTCAACATTTAAAACAAGTGTGCGACCCAATCATTATAAGTTGATACATGTGATTTTGCATTAAAGTCAAAGAATCAGTCGTCACCCAAAACGGACAACACATTTGTCATTTAGTACCATACATTGAGAAGTTATCCGTTCAGACAGCTCCAATCTCACCCGAACGGACAGCGTTGTCACGCAATTATTGTCACTGTTGATTTGTGTTGACTCACTTGATCGGATACTCGTCCGTTTCAGTTGGTTGATATTCTTGTTGAAAATAATCATTGTTATTTGATTGTTTCTTGTGTTGTGATTTACGAGGTGTGAATATCAAGGTTTACATCATGGCTGAAAACAAAGAAGAAAATGCTGTTGCTGAGGTTAAAGAGAAAACTCGAGAAGAGATCTTGAGTGAGAAGACCTACAGAGAAAGAAACGTGGTCTATAACAGAATGGATGATATGCAAGAGGAGTATGAGATGGCTGTAGGTAGCAAAAGATGGGATAAAAAGAAAGAATGCTATTATAACAGAGAAGGAGAACCGGTTGTTCCCAAGAAAGACATAATTTTCGATGATGTTCTTCTCAAAGTCCCGTTGAGAGCTGAATACTATAGAAATGTGTTGAAAGATGACACATATGCTACGAGATTTGAAAAGGAAATCAGATATGCTATGTTATCGTGTCTGAGAAAAACGGATGAGGAGAGAATGAAGAAGAATGTTGAAGAAACGGTGAACAATCTGAAGAAAGATGCTGAAGAGGTTAAAACAGAAACGGTTGAAGCTGAAGCTGTGAAGGAAATCAAAAGTGAAGACGTTGTTGTGAATGAAGAGGTTGAGAAAGCTGTTACTGAAGAACAGCAGATTGAAGAAGAGGTGAAGAAAGAAGAAAAAGAAGAAAAGAATGAGAATGAGGAAGCTAATAATGTTGGTGATGAAGTCGGTGTTGAAGAAAAGCAGGATGTTGATGAGCAGACAGAGGTTGCTGAAAACACCGAAGTGCCAATCACTGAGGTAAATTCTGATTTTGAAAACTTGAAACTGATTGATCAGTGCAAGAAATGCATGGAACCGTGCAGAGCTTGTACTGAAAAGATGAGCAATTTAGAACAAGAGATCTTGAGTTCACAAAAATTGAAAAGATTTTCAAAGAAAAATGCAAAGAAATGCTAGAAAAAGAAAAAGTTTTTAAAGAAAATGATGAAAAACTTTCAGAAAAATGTAACAAATTAGAAAAGGAAAATGAAGTTTTGAAAGAAAATGTTTTGAAAATGACAAATGAATGTGAACAAAAAGAAATTGCTTGTCAAGAAATGAAAAAGGAATATGACTCTATGAAATTATCATATCATATTACGAAAGAGTCATATGAAAAAGTGAAAGACGAAATGAAATTGTACAATCACTTGAATCACTCACTTGAAACGTACAAAGAACCTTGAATCACTTGGAGTACTTTCTCTCTCTAGACTCTCTCTCTAGAATCTAAGCTCTCCAAATGTCAAATGTGCCAAAAGTCTAAAATGATTTAGCTTGAAACCTATATATAGTGTGTTGATTTAGCTTGAAATGACATATGCTACTTTCAAGCTAAATCATGATTTCCCTTGAAATGACATGTGACACTTTCAAGGTAAATCACCACTTTCAAGCTAAATTACCTTATACACTGATAATCCTATTACATGATACAAGACGAAGTCAATAGACATAGTGCACTAACAGACTCCCCCTTGGATATTGACGAAGTCTTCAATGACTATTCTTGCAATATGACACATCTTCTTCAGTCTTGATCATTCTGCATCCTCATTCAGATTGTAACATTGTACGCATCCATCACTCTCTTCTTCTATCAGCTCCAGGCTCCCCCTTTCATCAAGCTTCCGTGCTTTGGGATCGATGCCTAGCTTTCCATCTACAAGCTCTCTCCCTTGCTTTGAGCTCGTCTTCAGACTCCCCCTTAGACTCAGCTTCCGGGATCGTAATCTGGTACATATGCAATCACTCAAACATTCATAAATACAATGTTTTCATATTATCAATCAACTTCTCTAATCCACTCCCCCTATCAACAAACTTTATAGATTTGGCAGCATTAAAGAATCCAACTCCCTCACAGTTTATCATCCAAGTTCAAGTTAATGACCTTGGAGATATCACAAACTGTTTTTGAAATTTTTGATTTTAAAACAAGTTTCAATTTAATGAACTTGTTTTATTTTCAGAAACACAATCAGCTTACTTAGATTTTGAAACTCGGCACTCAGACATCAGTTGTCGAAAATAAAGAAGAAATCAAAATCTTTTTGTATTTTCTGAAAATATAAAGCAGTAAAGAAATATGTACAAACATATTTACAGACAATATTTTTTGTTTTGAGTATGCGTCAGAGGATCATATCAGTTTATGACAAGTCACAAGTACCGTTGAGCTTAAAATCACAGTAAGAATTAAACAATTCACTTAGATTGTCGATATACTTGTCCACTTAAATTTTCACACAAATTTCAACTGATTCAGGATACGAATTAGGTATTTTAAGAACTTAAACTCATTCATGTGTCCCACCTCTTGAATATACTCCCGTATCCAGATCCCAATATTCAATCTTACAGGCAATTATAACACAAATGATATCTGTAAGGGGTTAATAATTTATGAAGAATCATGAGAGCTCAGGTCAGAACTACCGTTCAGCAGAGAGATCATGACTCAACTTGTGGGTGTGTCCCCTTTAGAGGATCTTTTTTTACAACAGCATTGCTAAGCAATTTTATTGTCTTATCATATATGCTGAGGGTGATGCTATGTTTCAAGCATATGCGGAAAGTATTATTCGAGGACTAGGTCAGAACCACCGTTCAGCAGAAGTCCCGGAATAATACCCCAGATATCACTGAGTATAAAAACCTGTATATCAGAATACAAGACCTTTCAAACGAGATTTCAGGGGTTACCTATATATCCAAGTAGTGTTCCCCACGAAATAAGCAAGTGTGAAATTTAGGTTTATATCCCGAAAAAGTTTACTAAATGTATAAAAATCTACCGACATATCCACGATGAGATCGTTTAACACATTTAAACTTTCCAATTCTTTAGCGTACTGTAACCGTCTACTGATGTACTATCATTTCCTCTTTTTACGCAAAACTCAAATTTTTGAATTTTATCATGTTTTTGGCTTTTTCAAATTTTCAAATGTTTTTGGATTTTCTAACAATATTACTCCCCCTAAAATGCAAAATCATATAAAGAAAATTTGACAACCAACACTGATAGCTTTGTCTCTCCATCCATTTTCTGCTAAAAGTGCTCTGATTTGCAGAAAATATACATACCCCCATGATTTACAACCCATTGATCTTAACAGTTTGAAAACCGTTTTTCAATCTGATGAAAGTAATCATGTTTGTTCAGCCGTGAGGGTTTCGGCATATTCAATCAACACATATTTTTGTATTTTTTAATATTTGACAAAAATTAAAAACAAACATATTTTTGGTTTTACAAATTTTTCAATTTTTAGGGTTTTTGAAATATTGTTTATTTATTTACAGAAAAACAAATAAACTCACTGTTTCAACCAACACAGGGTCCAACAGCCTCCTCTCCTCGTTGTGCCAGGCTGCTCCAACCTCCATTCTCACAATCTTCAGATTTATAGATGAGCCAGAAATTAAGTACTACACTAGTATAATGTGTAGGAAAGTAAGGATCACAAAACTGCCTTTCTAAGTGATAGTTTAAGTGCCGAAAAGTGCCTAAAACTCACCCAAAGTGCTGAATTCAGCAAAAATCAACGTTTTAACACACTAATACTATGCAGAAACATGGTTAAATGGTCCTGAATGCTTTCCTAAGTGTCGGGAATCAAAAGTGTCACAAAAGGGTACATAAAGCACACTAAACTGCATAGTTTAGCACTTTAACGAGCCTGTAACCAACCGAACAACCGGACATTACCTGAAACACCAAATTTTCACTAGAAGCACTGTTTTAACATTACCAAGCTAGTTATGGTCCCCAAACATCATAACACCCTATAAAATCACGTAACTAAGTAGCCAACTACATACTTGAATTTTTACCCTAAACTAACTATATGATTAAACCTAGCCTACATACCCCCCCCACCTAGTAATCGGCAATACTTGGCCCCTTACCTCAAGATTTTATTTCATTTAAAAATTGGATCTTGTTTTGCTTTAAGTAACATAATATACAAGGGTTAAAGTGTAGAATTGAATTATAAGAAGGCACATGAGTATTCTAACTTCATTTCCACACACACACTAACACACACAAGTTCTCTTCTTCCTTCCTTGGAGCTCTCGGCCGAACATCACCCCACACACATCCACCATCATTCAATCTTCTTCATACATTCTACATATATAAAAAGGTGTTAGAGATCATACAAAGAAGCTATGAGCTTTCGGAAGATCAAAGACCTCTCTCATTTGCTTTTATCCATCTCATAACTTCTCTTGATCATTCCTAGCCTTGTGCTAGTGGTAAGAGTCTTGATCTTGCTAGTTTACTTCTATTTTTAGTGGTTAAAGGAGAATCATACTCATAATCTTGAAGAACACTAAGATACATAAGAAGTAATCTTGAACATAAGCATGATTAATGAAGAAACTAAGTTGTTTATGTGTTGATTTGCTTGATGATTGTTGTTTGTTCATGTATATGATGTAGATCACCATATGATCTTGCTAGATCATGATTAAAAACATAATCTAGCAAGATGAGAAAGTAGAAATGTTGTAGGATGATAGATCATCCACACAAGGATCATGAACTTGAAAGAACATAATATTTTCTTGTAAAATAATGATCAAAGTAAGTTGTCAACCATGTAAATCTAAAGATTTCATGGGTGATTTCTAAAGAAACCAAGTTAAAATTATAAGTTTTACTAAATCTTGGTTTTTACATAAATAAACTTTAGGTTTGGTGGATAAACAAGTGTAGAAACACTTGTGAAACAAGAAGAAATCATAAAGAAACATTTTTAGAAATGATGATCATAAGTTGTAAAGATCAATCTTCTTCAAGAATGAAGTTTTTAAAGAACTAATCACACTTTAAAGGATAACAAGGCATACTAATGACACTAGTAAATTACAACAAATTTTTACAAATATTCAAGTTCATGAAGTAGTAGATTATGCATGATTTTGGCAAAATTGGTAAGTAAAGGTTGTTTATTGTTGATTGTGGATTGATTGTGATGATGTTTACAAAAGAAGATGATATGCTTGAAAGCATAGAAACCTCCATTTTTAGGGGAAACTATGGCAAAATTTTCTAAAAATCTAAACACTTAGAAAGATATTTATTAACCTACACTTACAAGTGTATTTCAAACCATAAATTGTTACACAAACTTTGCCATAATTTTTTGTTACAAAAATATAAATATTGGAGGTTGGGTTTTATATATAAAAGTGACTAAATATGTATTTAGGAAATATATATTTAGAAGACATCATGTGTGTGATTATGTGTATATTTTGTGTATTAGTTATATTATTTTAGGACATGAAATAATATAACACATCAAAAATACCAAGAATTACAATCTAAAATATTACCAAAATTCCAAGAATATGAACATACAGATTTACACAAAATATTGGCGAAACTGAACTATGGAATATAACTTACAAAATATTTCGGGAATAATATTCACAAGCATATTTTGTTAAATAATATTTTGGACACCAATAGACAAAAATATGATTTTTACAAGTATTACAAACTTATATCATATTTTTAACAAGAAAAAAATATATTATTTTTGGGTGAATAAAAATATTTATTTTCTTGGAAATATTAGAAGATATGTCATTTTTGAAAGAAATATATATTTTCTCAAACAAAAACGGAATATATCATTTTTGGAGAAAAATGAGTTTATATATATGTTACAAATTAGACTTGAAAATATATTATCTTTGAAACTTATGAGAAAATACAAATATTTTTGCCCAAAAGAAAAATTATAAATAATTTTTCTAAGTAATATATATTACAATATATATTTTTGGAAATTTATAGTGGTGGACTTTTATTATTTTCACAAATAATTATATAACATGAAATAATATCGAAGATACAAAGAATGTAACTCAAAGACACTAAGAAATACTAAATCAAGGCACGGCCCGCTCGTCTAATAGACATTAGTACGTTGTAGGTAGTCGTGTTTACCCGAAGGAGCTTGAGTTACGGTGATTGAAGACGCAAGACTTTTGTTGATGTTTTCAAAATACATGTATTTCAGGGAATTAAAAGTGGATCTGGCGGGCGTTGGATGTTTTCAAGTTGCGAATAAGGGATGTCATCCGTTGTCTTAGGGTTTGGCTACTGTGTCTTATTCCTGGACGAGGCATATCTACCAAAGCCTAATTTTATTTAAAGTCTTTTGATGAGTCCTTAGGGAACTCTAAACAATTCACATGGTTTGTAAAACTTAAATTTGGAGTCTATGTTTCAAACAATGATGTTGTGATGTTTTTAAACTTAATTAATGGATGACCATCTGTGGTTTTTACCATATAGTTGTTGTTATGATTGGATGAAATGATATTAAGAAAGTCACACCATAATCACACTTCCGCAAAAGTCAGGGTGTGACAGCGTGACGCCAAAATGCTTTCACCGTCGCGTCACACGACGGCTATCGCGGACCGCGAAGGCTTGGACTCGATCCGTCGCGGGGCGCGACAGCCCTAATTGCTGCAATTATTGTTTGTTTTTCATTGTTTAGAAATGGAACTTGTATATATTCGATATTATGATGTCAAAACTAATAATTGATGTGGTTTTGACCTTAGGTGATGCTCGTTTTGTTGTGGATGTCGATCAAGCAAGGGAATCGAGAACCGAACACAAGTTTTGAATGGTTCCGCACTAATCTAATTTAGTTTAAACCACGTTATTTTGTAAACACTACCGAATGTTGAATTTCTTAATCTAGTTAGTTGGTTATGTGTAAACACTATAATGAAGTACATCTTAGTTATTAACTAAGCTTTTGTTAATTATGTATTTAAATTTTAAAAGTTCGTATTTTATGATTAAACAATGGAATTATAAGATGAGTGTTACAGAAATATATAAAAGATATGTCTTCACCAAGTGATGTAAGAATTTAGCCAAGCATGGCCTTTGTTTGACAAAGATTCTTACGATCAATCTTGGATCCCGAGACTACACACACACTCTAAAGATGAAAAGATGAATGATGTTGGTGGATGATGATGGTGTTGTACTGGTGGTGGAGTGGTGGCAAGTGAGAGAGAAATGGTTTGCCAAGGGATGAGTTGAAGTGGAACCAAGCACTCCTATTTATAGTTTTAAACAGAAGCTTCAGCATGGCCTGTGCCCGCCAGGCACGGCCCCGTGCCAATCTCTCTCTCTTCCTCATTAACTGCTTGTCAGATATTGTACTAACACAGCCACGTGTGTCAACGACACGACCTGTGGCCAAAGTACCTGCTGTACTATTGAAGATTCTGAAAATCTTTGAGTTGACCACGCCCTGTGTTGGCTTAACACAGCCCCGTGTTGGATGCTATTTTTTCTTTTGCAGTTATCTTTTTCTTCTACTCAGTATCTGTCACACCCCAACCGATTGCGAAAACATAGGGGCGCGACACTGAGCGAAACAGATTGACCAGGAGAATCCATAACAACTATATTACCATATATTTAATCATTACGTCCCATACCATAGCAGCTAACAAGCATCCTAAACACCTGTATATATTGTTACAGACAGAGTATCTCAAAGACAAATATATATTGTTTCGACAACTCGGATTTTATTAGATTCGTTTCTAGACTCTCCTAGCTGGATTCCGTAGCAGCTAACAAGCATCCTAAACACCTATCACATACTTTAAAATAAAAGTCAATACACATAGTGTAAAGGTGAGCATACAAGTTTAATAGTATATTAGTAGCGAAAGCGATTTACGCATAACCAGCATGTAACATGTATAAATGTGAAGCAGGTAGGTTATCGACAATGAAATATGCAGAGACGTGATTGCGAGTTGTTGAATGCGCAACACATATCACCACTATTACACGTGAAGAAAAGCCCTTAACAACCCTGTCCACGACAGGTGCTGAGTCCAAACTATAGTACTATCGTTGCTAAGGTGTTAGGAAACAACCACTGTGTAAACATAACATACTAGCATTCATCGAATAACACATATAACATGCGAGAGCGGTTAGCATATAAAAGTGTTTGCATTGTGTGTCGATTGTGATTTTGATATAGGTAACGTATATAACACCCAAAAGTGCTTAAAGCAAAAAGGGATAGAGTATACTCACAGTGCGTCGATAGTGCTAAACACGATCTGTATTGGATTGAAGGGAGCGCTTAGAACTAGCCTGGACACAGTACGATAGTATGAGCGTTGAACAGTGCATAAAACGGTGCGTCGATGGAACGAGTGACGGATGGTGATCTGGTCGGATGGCCGTCTGAACGGATGGCCATCCGGACGGATGACCATTCGGTCGGATGGTCATTCCTTTGGGATAGATGTGTTTGTGTATGATGGAACTTTGAAGTTTCCGTTGTAGCATTTTAAAAGATGAGAAGTGTTCCTTCATATCAGGTCATCCGGTCGGACGGTCATCCAGACAGATGGTCGTCCGCTCGGATGGTGATCCGAGTGGAGGTTATATACTTTAATATTTTTGAAATTGTTTAAGTGTTTGAAAGATCACAAGTCATTCGTTCGGATCGTCGTTCGATCATATGGTGATCCGATCGGATGACGATTCGTTCGGAGACCTGTTTGTTTTGCAAACTTGTAAAATTCGTTAAGTTTAGAAATTTTTATGATTGAACTAAGACGGTATGACAACGTGCTAAACAACAGAAACCTCATTAGGTCCAACACATCCGGTCGGACAGGAATCACCCCGTTTGATCCGAACCAGCTGTTCATGACGGTGTTTCATGTTCAACCCATGAATAGGTTATCTCTTTGATAGTAATCTGTTCTCAGACCGGCACTTCACGGGAGAATGAATAGAAGGACTGAGCGAGCTCAGATTCTATCGATTTTAAGTGAAAAGTTAAGAATGTTGAAGAGAAGTTTGAAACATTAGAGAAATGTTTAGATTTAGGTGAAATCAGTGTTTAAACATTGTAGAAATCCTTTTGATTTGAGTTGTTCTTGGTGGAATGAGGTCACACTTTGGTGTTCATGAACACCCATAATGACGTCATCGTAGAACAGCCCATTTCAGGTGGATTTCATGGTTAAAAGTTGTGATTTGTTGGTGAAAATGATATAGAAGTGTGTGTTGATCAAAGAAGTACAAGATTGGAGGAGAAAACTTACAAGAATCGCGAGAAATCGAGAGAAAAGTGGTTGAGAATGCGAAAGGTCGGAGGAGAGCAGTCACATCAGTGAAAAGCTGATGTGACAGGTGGTATTTTTAGGCAAGAGGGGAAGAAAGGAGGTGTAGATGATTCGGTCGGAGGGCCTTCCGATCGGATGGCCATCCGATCGGATGGTTATCGGGACGGATGACCATTCGATCAAATGGTCCTTCGATCGGATGGCTTGTGTGAGTTGGTTTCCGACTTTTTGTTTCGTGCGTTGAGCGTTGCGTTACGTTGCGAGTAAGCGATGCGATAGTATTACACATTAGTTACACAAATAATATAACTACTAATAATCACAAAAGTAAACCTTAGATTTCGGGTTCGCGATGAGATTGCATTGTGATAGAGTTGCGATTGCGATTAACATCCGACATTATATATATATATATAAGCACACACAAGTAAAGCACATAATAGCACACACACACACGTAAAACAACATTCAGAACCTGTAATTCGAGTTGCGATGCGATAGCGATGTGATAGCGTTTAGTTACGTTTATCGCATTGTTACTTCACATATTAAATAATCGTAAAACAAATAACGTCACATAAAGCATCGATTATCGAGTCAAAGGTACAAGTAATAATTAAGCAAGGAATGAGAGATCCAATTAGCAATCTTTTCTTCCTTTGACTTTGACTATGACTTTGACTTGTACATTGACTTTGACTTCGAAAGTCGGGTTGCTACAATATCCATCTTCGGACAAGGCCCCGTGGCAGCCTTCTGTTCTTGTTATTTTGAGGTTTGGATGTGAATTGGGGCATGGCGATCTGCGATAATTCCTTTTTCTTTGCATTTATGTTGGATTTTGCTGTCTTTTGGCTCCTTTTGCAAATTTAAGCTCTTTTATCCCTGAAAATATAAAAGGAACGAAAACACGAGTTTTTTCCAACATTAGTACTAAATGGGTTGCTTTTATGTCGTATTTGACACAATTTATATGTTGTATTTTAATCACATCAAATACCCCCACACTTGAATCTTTTCTTGTCCTCAAGCAAAACTCTATTACGTGGCTTACACACCCAAACAGAATAGGTTGAAGAGAAGGTTTTTGGGTCTTATCTTTACAGTGTCGGGTATCCATGTTTTAAATCTATTTTGTTTTTATTTTATTTACAATCCTATTCGTCATGGTTTATTTAAAACTCAATTTACGAAAAATTATTTACTTTGGGCATAATATGCCTTTATAAAATTCCATTTAGTTATATACAATTTTACACACCTCACAAGTATTCACTCAACACTCGGCCAATATTAAGTGAAAAGCTCGTGCCCGATTTGGAACTTACTCCTACCATAGGATTGACAATCAATAAAACCTTCTCCTTTTGACGTTAAATCCTTATAAGTATCAAGAGGAATTTGAAGGGTAGGTGGTGGTTCGGGTTTGGTAAGTTTTATTCGAGAAAGGGGTAAAAACGTAAACTATCGGTTTTTCTATTGCTTTTTGGCTTAGCAAAAAATAATTTGGCATATTTTTCAAATTTTTCTGATTCTTTTTTTTTTGTGCCAAAGTTGAAACTGAGCCGAAATCGTAACTTCATAACCGATAATTTTACAAAAATGAAAGATGAAAAATAAAAAGGGTAGCTTTTGTGGGTTTGAAATGAAAAAGGTTTTTAAGGTTCAAATGGTTTAAATAGGGGGTGCTTTTGGTTAAAGCAAAGAAAAGAAAGGTTTTTGTTTTAAAATTGGGTTTGTCCTAATGCCTTTATCATTTACTTACTTGGATTTTTGTCGGTAAGGACTTGGAATGCGTCGGGTTGGCAAGTTCTAGATTCTGAGAACCAAACGGCTATTCACACAAGAAACAAAAATTAAGCAATTAGTAAAGGTGTATATTTTATGCTCGGTAACGGCACAAAACTCACTTTTGTGGTAAAAGGGGTTATAGTGTAAAAATGTATATATAATCAAATTTTACAAAGATTTGTCATGCCCGTTTTTGTAATTTTCTAAATTGGTTCTTTTTTTTCACGACGCTATCGGTTGTAAATTTGTAAAAAAAAATAATTTTTAGAACTTGTTTACCCAACTAAACTTTAGACAAGTAAAAAAAAATGAAAAGAAATTTTTTTGAAAAAGTTTGGGGTGTTTAGCGGTTTCAAGGCGAGTTTTGTGTAAGGCTTGATATAGGACAAACGATTCAAGGTTTTTATTATCCCCACCCCCCACACTTAAATTACACATTGTCCTCAATGTGTCCCCAAAAGTATTTATTTTGGAAAAAAATGTGAAAAAAAGTATGAAAATAACAAAAAAATTTGGTTACTGACACTTGCAGCACGGCCCCATGCTATGGGGACACAACCCCGTGTCTAAAGTGCCAGTAACAAATGAGTCCAGAAGACTTACAGTGGGGTGGCCACGGGGGCGTGCTGGGTGAGCACGGCCCTTGCCACCTTCTAGACAGTAGATTTTTTATTATAGTAAGACTGGCACGGGGGCGTGTTGGGTGAGCACAGCCCCGTGCTGCAGCCACTGATTTGCAGAAAATGAGTCGGGAGGCCTCTGTTTTACGTGCATGGGTTCCATTTTATCATCCAACTGGTGTTACTGTTTTCTATCACACACATATTTCAAATTCCACCAACCAAACATCCATTTTTATTAAAGATAAAACATTACAAGGAAAGGAAACATTACAATCCTACTTAGACTAAAGCTAGATAGATAGAATCTTGGAAATACCTCTCTGAAATCATTTTTTTAACAACCTAAAAGCTACATTCCTAAATCTATGAATGTTGGATGATGGAAGACCAATAGCTTTTGTGGGAACACTCAATCTAGAGATCGTTGATCATTTCCTCAATCTCCCTTGGTAGGAAGATAAAGGTTTCCTCATCCACCTCTTTTTGAGCGGGTGCGGGATTGATCGGGACCACAAAGGTGGCGTTAATAGTGGGAGGTTCCGGAATCTCGACATCCCAACCCGTAGGTTGTATGACCTCATTGGCTAGGTTTCAATCTTCCTGTGGGAAGATTGGCTCCATGGAAGGTAAAGCCAAGATATTCAACCTTTGATGTAGAAGGTTGATTTCTCTGAAACAATCCTCCAGCCCCACGGTAAGGTAGTTCACTCGATCTAAGAGAAACTCCTCCACCAATGTCATCTCATCAAGGCTCTCTCTTAAGGCACTCACGTATCTTACGAGAGTGGCCTCGATTGAGAGCCTTCTTCCCCTCCTCTGGTTTCTAGAGCTGGTCGACGATGTTCCACTTTGTTGGCTTGACATCTTGAAAGAAAATAACTAACCGTTAGAAGAAAATGGAAGATCAGAACATTCAGCACGGCCCCGTGCCAGCTTGGCATGGCCCCGTGCTGCTCCATGTGCTCCAGCTTTTTAGCTCTTAAAAATTTATTTAAAGTTAGTTTTGAATGATTTTTTAATTTCTAAACGTAAATAACTTGAATTAATGTTTTACTGATGTAGATTTTCAAAACTTTGAGCTAAAAATCAAGAGTATGACCCTCCTATTGAAGCTTTTGAAGCTTGAAGCTTTAAGCTTTAATGGAGTTTATGGAGAATGAAGAAGAGGAAATGTACAAAAGAGGAAAAGACAAGAAGGTTGAATGAGAAGTATGTGTGAAGAATCTCAGAGATGTTTCCTTTTGAGAATGGTTCCAAACATTCTCCCAAAGGCTGACTTTATAGACAGTAACAGTACGTGAGCACGGCCCCGTGCCTAGGCAGCACGACCCCGTGCCGGATGCATGTGTTAGAGAATGTGTCTGTTAGAAGGACACGACATACGTCATTGTTGACACGGCCCCGTGCTAAAAAATCATGAGTGGCACGGCCCCGTGTTAATTCCACACGGCCCATGTTGCTGGAAGAGAGTGGTTTCTTACTGGTTGGAACAACACCGTACTGTCGGATATGTCGTAGACTTAGGCGAGGGATACGAAAACGCAAGAGGTTGTCGGAAAGGTAGAAGATTTCTTTAAAAATGGGAAAATAGGGTCGTCCCTTATTTACCTTTTCCGGGCTCTTATTAAAGAAGGTGTGAGTCGATTCGCTCACGTCCATGCTCTTGGTGTGAGATTCACAGACGGTAAGGGGGGTCGTTATCGCTGAACCGATACAGGGATGACTATCACTTTCGTTTTCGCGGTCGTCTATGGTGGAAGTTTGGTTGACGTCAGTGTTGTTTTCTATGCCTAATTTTTTCTCCATTGATTCTCCTTCTGATGGAATCTTTGAGGAATTTCGCGCCTTCAAGTAAGATTCTATCACTCGGATACTTTGGATGATCCTATTTTCTATTTCACCTATGGGTTCTAGGTCATTTAGAAAAGAGGATCTAGAGGGTTCAGGCGAAGGGGTTTCTACGTTATTTCCACTCCCGCTTGTTTCGGGGTGTTTATTACAGGAAAACGATGGGGCTAAATAGTGGGGAGTGAAGTTTAGAACGCCACATTCCGCTTCTTCATGATCCTCCCCATAAAAGTCGCACCATAACCCGTAAGAGTGACAGGGGTAGAAGTAGTCAAAGAAATCTATAAAGTTTTGTTTTTTAGACCGTCGGGATCAGGCGACCACTAATTTCTTATAAACAGAGAGTTGGTACGGCCCCGTGCTGCACTCTGTATCTGGGAGAAATTAGTTTTTAAGACTCTGGAGAGTTGACATGGCCCCATGTTGCAGCAACACGGTCCCGTGTCACTTCTGCAGAAAGAGGAAAATAAAAGAGAAAGAAGAAAAACCTAAAAAGAAAAGGAAGAAAAAGATTTGGCTGTTAATTTTAAGCTTTCCTAAAATTCTCGTGTCCCTGGCAACGGCGCCAAAAACTTGACGTGCGTGGGTGAGTATATATTTTTTAGTATTATTTTTAGTTCTTTTTACTCGCCGATTTCGAGTTCTAAATTTATAAAACACGATATTCTACTATCACTCTACACACACGCTAGGGTAAGTATACCCATTGCGAACGTAGTATAGTGATGGCAAGATACTGAGGTCGTCCAAGGACACCAGAGCTTTTAGTACCGGCTTATCGTCAACGTCTAATCGAACTAACTTTTGAGAAAAGGTTTTTAAACTAATAAAAAGATAAAAACAGAAAATAAAAATAAAATAAAAATGATAGACAAGAAAGAATCGCTTGGATCCAACTTATCTTTCATATACCCTTTTGATGATTTCCACACTTTGGGCATTTTAAGAGATTATCTTAGTTATAATAGTGGGCCCCTCTTCCAAGGCGACGTTACCCTCAACCTAGTGATTTGAGTTAGCAAGGATATAATCCCACTAAGTTGGATTATTGAAAGATAATTACGTAAGTTGTTAATGCAAAATGTAGTGGACCCCTCTTCCGAGGCGGCGATCACCCTCAACCCGTTGGTCTGACTTAGCAGGGATACAATCCTCACGGGTTGGTTTAATGTTTTGATAAAAGTTTAAGAATAAGGGATTCAAGCTTTTTACACATCTCCCGTGGTGGGTAATGCCCGCTCCGACTCGTGAGGTGTTACTAGGCTTGAACCAGGTTCTCGTAGGATCTATACACTGAATGAGACATAGAATTACCCAAACCACCCTTGTAACCCCCTTCCAGGAAATTAACATGCTTTATATAGACCATAAAGACATGAATTTGTTGAATCAACGAACATATGAAGAATGATTGAGTAAATTCTCCTTCAATATAAAAAAAACTAATTATTAATGTCATTAATACATACCCAATTAAAAAGTAGCCAAAGTTTTGAAATCATAAAAGACATACATAAAAGATATGTCTTCACCAAGTGATGTAAGAATTTAGCCAAGCATGGCCTTTGTTTGACAAAGATTCTTACGATCAATCTTGGATCCCGAGACTACACATACACTCTAAAGATGAAAAGATGGATGATAGTGGTGGATGATGGTGTTGTAGTGGTGGTGGAGTGGTGGCAAGTGAGAGAGAAGTGGGTTGCCAAGGGATGAGTTGAAGTGGAACCAAGCACTCCTATTTATAGCTGTAAACAGAAGCTTCAGCACGGCCCGTGCCCGCCTAGCACGGCCTCGTGCCCATCTCTCTCTATTCCGCATTAACTGCTTGTCAGATATTGTACTAACACGGCCACGTGTGTCAACGGCACGGCCCGTGGCCAAAGTACTTCCTGTACTATTGAAGATTCTAAAAATATTTGAGTTGACCACGCCCCGTGTTGGCTGCTACTTTTGTCTTTTGTAGTTGTCTTTTACTTCTGCCCAGTATCCATCTTCGGATACTGCCCGTGTCAGGTGGACACGGCACCATGTCAGCCTTCTGTTTTTGTTATTTTGAGGTTTGGATGTGAATTGGGGCTTGGCGATCTGCTGCAATTCCTTCTTCTTTGCATTTATGTTGGATTTTGCTGTCTTTTTGCTCCTTTTGCAAATTTAAGCTCTTTTATCCCTGAAAATACAAAAGGAACGAAAACACGAGATTTTTCCAACATTAGTACTAAAAAAGGGTTGCTTTTATGCCATATTTGACACAATTTATATGTTGTATTTTAATCACATCAGAAACCATTTGGTTTTACCCTCATGGTTTCCTATTTATCAATCCATCATTCCCGCTTCCAGTGTTGTTTGAGGAAGTATCCACTGGGAAATGAACAATTTGTTCTAGGAAATCGTTTGGTTTTACCCTCATGGTTTCCTATTTATCAATCCATCATTTCCGCTTCTAGTGTTGTTTGAGGAAGTATCCACTAGGAAATGAACAATCTATTCTAGGAAAACCATTTGGTTTTTCCCTCATGGTTTCCTATTTATTAATCCATCATTTCCACTTTCAGTATTGTTTGAGGAAGTATCCACTAGGAAATGAACAATTTGTTCTAAGAAAACCATTTGGTTGTACCCTCATCGTTTCTTATTTATCAATCCACCATTCTCGCTTCTGATATTATTTTGAGGAAGTATCCACTGGGGAATGAGCGCCATAGGTATAACAACCCATTCCCACTTCCTGCATTATTTGAGGAAGTATCCACTGGGGAATGATAGAGTCATACTTTACATGGAAATCCTTGTTGGGTCTTTTTATGCAAATAGATAGAACCCTGGATTCCATGCAAGACAATTGTTTGTTTAATATTAACACAAATTGGTATAGTATGACGTAATTCCATTCAAAACCATTTTTGCCATGAACTTGGCAACACATTCCACGTTCATAAGCTCTAAAGGTCGAATACCTACTCAACAACTAGTGACAGGTTATAGTACCTTGAGATATTTTAGTAATCAACACTAACACATTGATCTCCAATTCCAATACTAAATGATGCTCCTCATCTTTGGAATCTAAGCTGCAACACATCTATCAATCATTCCAACCTTATCAAAATAGTCTCATACGAATAAATTTCGGGACGAAAATTTCAAAAGTAGGGGAGACTGTAACATTTGCAAAATTTCAACCGTTGCACACTTTCGAACGTTTTCGTATTTAATAAAATTTTATATTTTATTTAAGAAATACGTAATCATACAATCGAGCGAAATGATATTCATGACATTTCTGGAACAAAATCCAAGTTACATATGCCTTTATACCCTTCATATAGCTTAAATAATTAGTTAAACGGGTTAAAATGGCAAACAAATGATAATACAAGTCCGGGGGCCAAATCTCCCAAATAGTGAAAATGTTTGGTCAAAAGTCCTTGCGGACTGTAAGACATATTGTCTTGCAGCCCGTAAGACATGCCCAGAAGCAAAATTTTTGCTTGATAACCAAGCATTGTCACCTATCTTCAAAGCTTGCCACCTTACACTAATTTTACCACCTTCATTCTAGTTACGACACATGTTAGGACACTAATAAACATCCAATAATACTTGTCATCTCCTTCTTGATCCTCAATTATTATAAATATCCTTCAATTCTTCACACCACTTCAAAGTCAAAGTGTGAAGTTCTTCTTTCTATCCTTTTTGGAGCTTGCTTCTACATTTAAGCCTCCTTCTCTAAGTCTAATCTTCCCTTTGAAACACAAGTAAGTGTTTCTCATAGTCTATTTCATTTCTTTTGGCTAGTTATGAGCCAAAAGTCAAGCAAATTGACTTTTGCTTTGAATTTCTGTTCTTACCATTTTGGTCAATTCGAAGTTCAAATTGAACTTTGCTATGTAATCGTAATATTGAAGGTGTTAATCCTTTGCGATTACACCCTCTGATCATCACGTTTAGTAGGCGAAATGACGAGTCAAACTTTTACAAAATAAAAGTAAAAAATGCATAAAAATGCATTTTACGACGAATGAGTTTTCGGGTATTAAAACTTAAAGTTTTGACACCAAATCAGTTTCGTAACATTATTAGACATGTTTTAGCATGTCTAGCTCGTCATTTCTAGTTTAATGCTTATTCCTTAGTCGAAAGACGAGTGGTTTGACTTTTGCTTTGACTTTCGAATCTGACCCATTTGGTCAACCTTAGGATCCGACCAAGCCCATTTATATGACCATAGTAATATAGGGAATAACCCTCTAAGGTTATACCTTATGGTCATGTCGTTTGATAGGTTAAGTGACGAGTCAACTTTAGACACTTTAAAAAGGGCAAAAATACCCTTTTTGCGTAAAATAAGTTTTAAACCTTTATGATCAATGTTTTTGACATATAAACTAATCACACAACATTAATAAACATGTTTTGACATATCAGACTAGTCACAGGACTCATTCGACCATCCGGACCTGTAGTGACGCATACGACCCGGTAAAGTGGCGTAAACCATTTTAACAAGTCTTAACGGGTTAAAACACCTATAGAGACTTTCCAAATCAGAATGTAAGGTTATATGAACCATATTATACAAGATCCTTCACTCGTTTGGTTAATAAACCTCTCTATCCGTTCTTCCGTTTAAGTCACGATGCACATTAATCTTATAACAATATGATGATTACGAAACACTTGAGCTTTTCATATACGATTGAGCAAGACATCTACGCAACCTGTGAGTACATAGTCCCCTCTTTTACGTTTTCAAATCGTTTTGGGGTGATTCATATGTGCCTACTAACATTTTTCCAAGTTTACGAAATACTATTATATATGGTTTATATATATAACAATATCCATAAGACAAAATGCTTTTCAATTATGTGTGAAACTTGTTGGTGCATTATCTATGATACGAGAACATTCATTAACTATAGACAAGCTGACCAGTAGTATATTATAGCGCTATAGGTGTAACAACCTGATCACACTTCCAATATTATTTTGGGAAGAACCCACTAGGGAATGAGCGCTATAGGTTTAACAACCCATTCCCACTTCCGATATTACTTGAGGAAGTACCCATTGGGGAATGATAGAACCCGTGACACTATGGACAAACCCTTTGGTGGTTTGACCGACGAACTATACATGACGATTGGTTTACACATATATGACGATTGGTTTACACATACATGGCGATTGGTTTTAAACATGACAATTGGTTTATACAAAACATGACAATGGGTTTTCAAGTATATATATAAACCATACAATTTACAAGAAAACATTTTGGTTACTTACACATTTTCACAAAGAAACTTTTATGTCGAGTTTCATTGCTACAAGGTTTTCTTTTAAAAATACCAACTTTTATAGTTGGTAAAACATGTTGCATACCAAACAAATTTAATACAAAATTTGTTATAAAGTTTTCACTCATCGACCCTCGTAGTCGGACAAGGTATTGCAATACAAATTTCAAAGCCCTGAACTTGACCACAAAACCTATGTTACTCACCAGCATTCATTGTTGACATTATTTTGACATATGTTTTAGGTATGAATGTTTGATGATTGCAAAAGCATGCTACACGTAGGATGGACATGTGCCTTAGTTTTACCTTAAAATCTAAAGACAATTGTTTATGTTTTGCTTATGTTCCCAGACAATGTAATTATCTAGTCAATGAAATAAAACTTCAAGTACCATCTGTTTGAAACAATTTGTAACGTGACTCCCCGACGTTTCCATCGCGGGTTGTTTTATACGCGGTTGGGGTGTTACACAGAAGTTTAAGGAGATTAATGGGAGAAGTATCATTGGAGGGCCGGATTATAAATTAGGGTTTGGTAAGTCTAAGGTTGCGTGCTTCAAATGCAAAGCACTACTAGAAAAATTAAAATTTTTGACACCTTTTTTCCTAGGAAATTCCTCAGAACTCGTGATTTTCTACGAATTTGTGACAAAATGCATATGTAGGAAAACCACTCGTAGGAAACTGGTTTCTTACGCATTTTCTATGCATTTTCCTACCCATTTCTAACAGAAAAGGGCTGTCACAAATCGCTACGCATTTTCTAGGCATTTTCCTACCCATTTAACGGAAGTTAATTTTAATTTTTGCTACACAATTGTTAGGAAATTTAATTTTTATATTTTTTTCATAGTTTATGACAAATTTTCGACTACTTGTTTACTACACATTTCTGACGAATTTATAATAAATAAAATGAAAAAAGAAAAGAAAAGGTTTTTGGCAATGGATTTTGTGTCACAAACCCTTCAGTAAAAATATGCTTTGTTTAAAGAAAAATGTTTTTTCTAGCTTTATTCTATTTATAAAACAACCAAGAGAGATCGGATACAAAAGCAAATAAAACTAAAAAATATACAAATTCAATAACATTAATCATAATTTTATACAAATTTACAAACAAAAAAAGTATAAAATCTACGAACATAAAGAAAATAAAATTGCATATTCATCGGAAGCTTGTTTTGTCTTCATCTCTTCTCTAAATTTATGTGATGCCTTCACTATCTCAGCGTATGTGAACCTTTCGAATCCGGTAGCAATTGCTAGGTAGGTTTGGGTCGTTGCCTCCACTGAGTCTGAACCAAACCACTACCACTACTACCGTCTTTGACCCGAAATCACGAACCAAAAGTTCATCGAACAAGAATTATCTGATTCTTCCTCTTACCTTGTCACCATCCTCGGAAAAATGAGAGAATGGGGCGCCGTTCAGATCCACCACCGCCGCCGCTAACGGCGGCGCTGCCGCCTATCTCTGCCGCTCTCTCCCTCTGAGCAGTCTCGGTCTCTTTCTCTTCGATGTTCTCTACCACTTGGTTCACATAAATCAAACCTAAGAATTTGTTAAAAGCTATAAAAGAAGTTGGTAAATATTATCAAACCACAATTGCCAGTGATTTGAGGTATGTTATGACAAGAAACTATAGCCTCAGCAATATGGGGGAGAGCCTGATTGTTGCAAGGCCTTTAGATGATGCACTACTTCAGTGATGTTTTGTACAAAATGATTTTGAATTTAAGGTTCAGTAATTCTTCTCCACTTGCTCCCCCTTTCCATTGCTAAAGTTGAATTTTAACTTCAGTGATGTTTGTATACATGGGGTATAAGATTGTGTATTTCTAGAGGTGTGTTTTCATCCAATGGATGAAGAGGCTAAGAGCATAGAATACCGTACGATCATGATCCTTGTGATGGGAAAGTAAAGCTTTGATTGGATCACTTTGTTTTTTATTTTTAAAAGTATTTACTTTTTAAAAGTAAAATAGATTATTTAACATTTGATTTTCATTAATTTTGAATCTTAATATTTATTTACCACATGCCTCAATTCTCTTTATTCTTTTTATAAAAATTATAATATCAATAATATTTATTAAACCCTTAATTGTATGTTATACGAACAAACGAATTAGTTGTTTCGCAATTTAGTTTTTTTTTATCATTTTTCGCTTTATGTATATATTATAGTTATTGTTGCGCCAAACTAATAAGAAAAATTTTTGCAATTGGTTCATTAACACAAATATGATCTAGTGGCGGACCCAGAAATTTTTTCATGGGGTGCGGAATATTTTTAAAAATCTTAGGCACCTAGATATATAAATAAAAAATTCGGTTCGGGTTGGGTCAGTTCGGGTCGGGTCATGTAAAACAAAAGAACATCAAACTAAAATTTATATAATTATCAAAAACGGGACAAAAGTTATTACAAACATATTTAAAATGTCGCTCTACGGGTTTTCATTTTTTGAACCTATCCAAAACATCATCCAGAGGTACTTTCTTAAGCAAATCTTTTCTCTATATAACATATACATTGTGTCTATCACATACAAAATAAACAATGATCTTCGACTGGCCAATTGGTCCTGGGTTCGATTCCCACAAGGGGTTTTCCCATATTTATTGGGTTTCCTCCTTAATTGGTGTATAGACATTATGCCTAGTGGAGATGGATATGATCGGGTGGTTCCGCTGGTGGCACGATGATATTCGATATGGTATTGTATAGTACCGTACTGGTATTTGAAAGTAAAATTTGGAAAAATATTGGTACATACACATACATATATATAGACACATATACACATATAATTAAACATTCAAATATTATAACCATTACGTTGCAAATGCATAGCAAGTTGCTAAGCATTTCTGACACAATTATAAATAATAAATTAATTAAACATTTATATATAGTAATAATTTTTTCATCACAAATGCGTAGCAGGTTGCTACGCATTTCCTACACAATAATTAATAATAAAACTAATTAAACATTAAAATATAATTTAAGTATAATAATAAATGTTTCGTCACAAATGCGTAGCAAGTTGCTACACATTTCAGATGCAATAATTAATAATAGTATTAGTTAAACATTTAAATATGATCAGAATATAATAATAAATGTTTTATCACAAATGCGTAATAAAATGCTATGCATTTCCTAAGCAATAATTATGAATATTATTAGTTAAGCATTTAAATATAATTTAAATATAATATTACATGTTTGTTGTAGATGCGTAGCAAGTTGCTACGCATTTCTGACGCAACATTTAATATTTGAATGAATTCAACATATAAATATAATTCCAACAAATAAATACTAGTTTCGTCGAAAATGCGTAGCAAGTTACTACGCATTTCCGACGCACTAGTTAATAATGATAATAATTAAACGTCTTAATATAATTCAAATGCAAATATAATGCATCCGTCGTAACTGCGTAGCAAGTTGCTACACATTTCAGACGCAATACTTAGAATTAGTATTTCTATCACTATTGTGTCACAAATTGGCCAAAAAAATCCAAGCTTTATTTCCGTAGGAAATGCATAGTAAATGTGTCAGAATTTGCGACACATTTTTTGCGTAGGAAATTTCCGTAGCAAAATGACTACTTTTCTAGTAGTGAAGAGAAAGGTCACTTTAAATAAGAGTGCACAAACCGTGAAGTGAACGATAATAGCAACCCGTTTGGAGGAGACTACTACCAAAAGGCTATCTACCATAAGAATTCTCAACATCCATCGAATAAGTCCAGGCCGATACTAATCAAGGATGGTTCAAAATCAAAAGACAAGGCTTTGGTCATAACCCAAGAGGATGAAGGGTTCAATTGTAACATTTCCATTTATATATATATATATATTAGAATAAAGTATATAAAACTTATATTATTAAACGGGTAGATTATGAGTAAGTTGACTGTTAGAAATATGAAGTATCTAGACGAACATAAGAGACCGTTTAATAAATAAATAATAAAAATACATTATAATTAACCTTACTCCATTTTTAACGAAACTTAGGTCAAAATGTAGATAAAAATATGCTCGTTCTAATGGCATATTCATTGTTTTATAAAACGTCATATTTTAGAAGTTATAAGCAATATATGAGTGAATCAGCTGAATTAATTATAATAATAAAATTATAACTTACATTTGAAATATGAAATGGTACATGTGCGTGTGTATGAGTTTAAGATCAGAAGGAATCATTCTTGAGCGTGTTCCCCAAGAATTCAATTTTCAAACTATAAATACAGAAGTTGTGGAGCAATTGAAACTGCTCACAATATTTCCCTTCTCTCTCCCCCTCTCTCTGATCATATATACATCCTTTCTTTAGCATTTCACCCCATAAATCCTACAAAGCTTTGCCCCATTATAAGTGTTTTAACCCCTGATCACTGATTCGATACCCTGTATGATCGATCTTGAACCCAATAATGGATGTCAAGGCGCTGCCTGAATAAGGCTATGCTTTGCTAACTACGTTGGGGTTATGATCTCGTGATGTATCAATTATGTTGAATTGGGTTATTACACTAAACACGAGTGTATTGTATATTTTATTAAGAACTCAGGAGTTATACCAAAGATTATGTAGGATCGTGTACGGACCTGAAATGAGTCGATCAGACGCGTTCTACACAATATGAAAGGCGGAAACATACATATTGTGTGTGATTCCGCAAGATATACACTTTAACTGTTGTTCTGATTAACTTGACTGTTGGATCGTTGTCGTGACCCTAAACAGTCAGTTAAGGCAGTTCATCTTCGTTTACAGAGGCGGAATCAAAGTAAACAAAGTCACAACAGCTTGTTCCTTCCAATTCTTTTCTATTAATGCTTTTCTGAGACTTTACAATGATTTCTGATGAAATTTTGGCAGCACCTTGTCTCTCACACACACACAAGTCCGCTTCAAATGACACCACACACAACCTATTTATAGATGTGGAAAGTTCGCTTGAGGATGTACATGGTTGCTTCAAGCGAACTACAATATAGTTGGTTTCGCTTGAGATGTCGCAATGTTGGTTTCAAGCGAACTCACATCAGTTGAGTTCGCTTGAACTGTACCTAGTTCCTTTCAAGCGAACTGCCTCACACATACATGTACAAACCCTAAATTCTAACCTATTGTGTGCTCATTCATACAATCTAGACATAAGACTCGATTAAGACGTAGTAAACAGACATTCAGTGCACCAACATTGACAAAGTTTTACAGCGAAACAACACTTCAGCAGCACTTCGGCTCCGGAAACACACATACATGACTCTCAAACGAAATCAGATCACATCTATTTATAGGCACACTAATTCCGTTTGAACATGCTCAAACGGAATCAGGTTCATACGGAATTATGGTTTCAAGCGAAATTAGCAAAGCTAATTTCGTTTGAAATGGCTTGACACTTTCAAACGGAATTATATCATATAATTTCGTTTGAACTTGCCTGATAACCTATTTTCTCGTTTTACGTGCCCTGATTAATCTAATACAATGCAAGACTCGATACAAGACGAAGTCGACAGACGTATGCACCAATAGACTCCCCATCGGATGTTGACGAGTCTTAAGTGTCGAGTCTTCAACGTCTTCAGTCTTTATCAGTCTGATTGCTCTCTGAAGTATTTTACAGTGTAAAACTTTTTCAATCTTCTCTTTTCTTTTCATCAGCACCAACATACTCCCCTCGAACCAATAATCTTTACTCTGATGTTGATCGCAATATGTTTTTCACAAGACCAGGATCGTGTCCTGGCTCTATACTCAGACTCAGAATCCAGGCTATCCTACACATCCTCTACCCAAAAGTAAATTTCTCAAATTTTCAACTTGACAAATTTAGAAATTACTACTAGAATTATTTTAATAATACCACTTTTATTGTGAGGTAGACATGAATATAACAATTTTAAACTCTGATGTACCACTTGTAGAATATACATTTTCAAAATCTTTTCTCATTTAAACACAGACTTCCCCTCACCACATGCTCATCATGTTTAGCACTTGGAATTTTGAAAATCAGCTCTCCAACATCAGTTATCGAAAATCTTTTTGAATTTTTCAAAATGTATGTTAAAACAAACTAAAAATCTTTTTGAAGTTTTGATTATAACAAAATTCAGTAAAGAAATATTTACATACAATATTTTTTTGAGTTTGTGTAAGAGGATCATATCAGTTTTTGACAAGTCACAAGTACCGTTGAGCTTAGTTACACAATAAGAATTCAACAGTTCACTTAGATTGCCAATATACTGATCCACTTAAATTTTCACACAAATTTCAACTGATTCAGGATATGAATTAGGCGTATTAAGAACTTAAACTCATTCATGTGTCCCACCTCTTGAATATACTCCCGTATCCAGATCCCAATATTCAGTCTTACAGGTGAGTATACCACAGATGATACCTGTAAGGGGTTAAATGCGAAACCATGAGAGCTCAGGTCAGAACTTCCGTTCAGCAGAGAGATGATGGCTCGTCTTTCGGTGGGTCCCCTTTAGAGGATCTTTTTTACAACAGCACATGATTTGCATTTTTTTCAATGTTTCATCATTTTTTATGCTGAGGGTGGGCTATATTTCAAGCAAGCGTAAAGCATTCTCCGGGGACTAGGCCATTGCTTCCGCAAAATCAGAAGTCCCGGGATAATACCCTAGATATCACTGAGCATAAAGACCTAGTATCTCAGAAAGAGGTAGGGGTGAGCATGGTGCGGTTCGGTTCGGTTATTACCTATAACCGAAAACATAACCGCACACTGCGGTTATCAAAAAATCATAACCGTTCGGTTTCGGTTAATGCGGTTTCGGTTAATCGGTTATTGCGGTTAATGCGGTTTCGTTTCGGTTATAAGTCGGTTATTATTAGTGTAAACTATAATGGGCCAATAAGGTTGGGTCATGGTTAGTGTAAAATGTAATGGTCCAATAAGGTTGGGTCATGGTTAAAAGTTAAAACATTCAAATACTTCAGCAAAGATACATATAGATTAGGCCATGGTTAAGCATTTAAATACAAACTTAAAGACTTATGGTGCTACGAATTTGGCTATGTTTAAAATATTCGGTTCGGTTCGGTTATTTGCGGTTATGAAAATAAGAATAACCATAACCGAACCACAAAAATCGGTTATTAAAAATATAAATAACCAACCCTTCGGTTATTTCGGTTATCGGTTTTTTCGGTTATTTCGGTTACGGTTCAGTTAATTCGGTTATATGCTCACCCCTAGAAAGAGGGATCCTTCAAACGAAATTTCAGGGGTTACCTATATATCCAAGTAGTGTTCCCCACGAAATAAGCAAGTTTGAATTTAAGTTTATATCCAGAAGAAGCTTACTAAATGTGTAAAAACCTATCGGCATATCATCAGTGAGACCATTTAACGCTATTTAAACATTACATTTCTTTAGCATACTATAACTGTCCACTGATGTACTATCATTTCCTCTTTTTCTCAACAAAACTCATTGTTGAATTTTATCATGTTTTTGACATTTTCAAATTTTCTAATGTTTTTGGATTTTCTAAAAAATTCTTACTCCCCCTAAAATTCAAAATCATTTAAGGAAATTTGAAAACAAACTATACAAGTAAATTAACAATTGATATCGAATCGCTTCAATTCGCCATCCACTTGGCACAAACAATCAGAACTCCCCCTTACAACAAACTATTTTCCCATTGTGATTTCAAAACACTTAAGTTTGTTTTAATCAAATGGTTTTTCCGGAAAATAAGTTTAGTTGATTTTATCACTTGTAAACTTGGGGATAAACTCATCACTTTGTTTTCTCATCCATTTGAAAAATATAACATTTTTAAGTTCCACCAACAAATACCACTAAAATCAAGTACAACTTAATGTCCCTGATTTACCACTTATAAGTCGAAATATCACCAGAGTGAATTTGTCAAGAAAGATGCCGATACCTGCTTCACACTTACCAACCTGGAAGCTCCGGCAAGTCAGAATTTTTACTTGTGAAAAACTGCCATCCAAGCCTGACCAAACTTGGATGTTTCTTCCTCAACTTCACTTGGGTAATAAGTTGCTTTCTTTGTTTCATAAAAGTCCTTTACCCTTTCCCTCAACCATTTTCCCAAAAATCTTTTTAACATTTCCATTAAACACTTTCTCAACATCAAATTCTTTCTTCTCGGAATAGAATTGATTTGAGATCTCAACCTTCCCAACTTTTGATTTAAAATTTTCAGCCCTCAATGGTGGAAATGAACATCATCCATTGGAGGTACTGAGTTTTCTTCTTTAACCTCAACCTGTGGCTCATCTGACTTTATGGAATCAGACTCATCGCCGGATTTCACATCAAATTTCTTTACATCTTCATGAAACTTTTTAACAACCCACATTTGGTTGTCATGCTCAGCTCTCTTTTTATAAAAACTTGTTTTTGAACACTCACCAACTTCATATGTTGAATTTTCAAAAAAATAAATTTATCAGTTGGTGGTTCATTTTTCTCAACAACTTTTTCTTTGAGTTTTTTAGAGACTTCCTGTTTTGTTTTTGTTGCTTGAGAACAGTTCCATGCAATGTGACCAACTTCATTGCATTTGTAACAGGTTCTTGTCTCCTTTCTTTGATTAGCTCCATTCTTCACATTCTCTTGCTTCTTTGCAAGAAATTCTCTGTTTGATTGTTTCCAGAATGAGCTTTTTGATTCCTCTTCACAGTTTGTCCCTGAAACAAATTTTGTATTTGTTTGAGTAGTTTTTTCATGTTTATAATTTTCTGGTGGAATAAAACCAAGACCTTTCTTTTTGAAATTACCGTTATGGTTTGGTTTCTTTTGAAAACCAGAACCAGAACCGTAACCTTTTTTCTTGTTTAACCGTTGTTGAACTCTTGAAGTGTATTTTTTAGGTTTTTCAGTAAGATTTACATCTTTTATTTCAGAAATATTGATTTCTGTTAGTTTGAAAACCTTTTTGGTCTTTTCAACTTGAACACTTCTTATTGGAAATTCTTTATCAGAATATAATTTGTCAGAATCATTCAAAGTGTATGCAACTTCGAATGTTTCATCCTTCAAATTAGATTTTGATAACAAAAATTCTTTATTGTAAACTCTTTTAACCGACGACTTTGAACTGTCAACTGATGATGATTTCTGACTTTCAGACTCAGACTTTGACTCCGACTCCTCATCTGTATCCAACACCTGATCGACCACCTTTTTTATTAACTCAGACTCATGATCAGTGTCAGACTATGTGAACGTAACATCAATGTTTTCTGGTAACTCATCAGTTGTTTCCGTTTTTAACTTTATATTGACAGCCTTTTTTACCTGCTCCTCATTCGGTTTTCTAGGAGAATACCCTTCCCAAATCGGAGGCGGACACTTGTTATAACGGACACTCTGTTTCTTACCAGTATCCTTCTTCTCTTTTGGCTTCTCATCTTGAAAAACTTCTAAACCTGCAACAGTTGGATATATTCAATCAATTAGATAATCAGAACTAGAATAACTTTGCAGTAAACGTCTAATTCTCTCATTTTCAATCCTCTCAGTCTCTAACTCTTGCTTTAACTTTGCACACTCTTCAATGTAATGATTGATAGCTTTTTGCTTCGACATCATCACAGCATTCATCATTGTCAGTGCATCTTCTCTATCAGAATTTGTCTTTTGTAGATCAGTTACCGTTCTGTTCAAAACGTCATACGACTCTTTCACATAATTGAGATTGAACACTAATTGTTCTTTCATCTTATCTTGCTCACTCAACTTCTCATCTTTTTCTGCACATTGCTTGCAAGTTTCCAAACACTTTAAACAAGGCTTGATGACTTCCACAATCTTTTCTATTTCAACGATCTTCTCCACTTCAACAACTTTTTCAACTTCACTCACCTTCTCCTTTTCAACAATCTTCTCAGCAATTTTAACCTCTTCATTTTGAACAATCTTTTCATTTTGATCTTTGCTTTCACATTCCTTCTTTTTCAGTTCTTTGCCTGCTCGTTTCTTCTTCAATTTCTCCAAGCGATCTGCAAAATAAAATTGAAAACTTTCAGGAGATAAGTGAGATTTTGCAATATTGATATGCATTTCTTCCTCATCATCACCACTGTCATCAGTTGGTGATTGATCAAAATCTATTGTCTTTTCTGAAACATCATCTGAAGAACCAGAATCAGATAGTGTTTGATAAAAAACTGTTGTTCTTTCTGAACCTTCATCTGATGAAATAGATTCTTCCTCTTGGCTTGACTCATTACTTGCAAACACTTTCATCCATTCTGTCATCAGATAAGGCTCTTGAACTATCTGTGCAATGAGAGCTACAACTTTTGAATCAGGTGGAATGTATTTGTCCCAGCTAAAACCTGCTACCACCTTTTCATCATCTTGATCAATGATACCATAATAAGCTTTCTTGTTCGCATCTTCGATCATTTTCCCATGAGCAGTTTCTGATTCTTTTTGTTGATATGGTTGATGAGCAACTTGTTGATATATGACTTTCCGATAGTAATCATCTTTTCCAAAAGGATTCTTTGCTCCACTAGCCTCTTGATTTTTGCATTCTCTCTTGAAATGACCTTTCTCCCTGCATCGCAAACAAGTAACTTTAGATTTATCAAAACCCAAAGTAGACACATGTGCATCCAAAAAATCATTTCTTCCTGTAATCATTTTAAACTTTTCTGCTCTTCTCAAAACACTTGCTAGACACCATTTGATGTCCATGAGCTCCATCTCTTCAGCGTCTATCTGATCGTAATCCTCTTTCGTCAGCATAGGATTTCCTATCATTCCAGCTACTAATCCCTCAAAAGATTCCAGCATGGTAGCAAGTAACGCCTTGTGATCTTTAGCAACTTCTTCAGAAAAACTTTGACCATTCGGGATATTTAATGCAATGTTGCACTGTATCACACAACCATTTCCACTTTCTAAACTTTGAGACTGAAAACTTGAAGTTGAACTCTTTGGATTAACACTCGGATATGAAGAAAATCCACCGCTACTGTTTGAATTTTGATCAACAGTTCCAGATGAGTTTCCAGCACTAAAAGCAGTTTGGATTTTTGGACTCATTTCAACCTCTTGAACACTGCCTTTGTAATACATTTTTACATCTTGTTGATTACTCGGATTGTTCATCCTTGCAATCTTTTGATGTTCAAGATCTTGTCCTTCAATCTTTTCGATGAACTGAGAAATTTTCAAAACATCATATTCTCCGGTGTTCTTTAAGATCATAAAAAATGTACCCCATTCTTTCTGAGGTAAAGCATCAGCTAATTTGTGTACCCATTCCTCTCGTTCTTTATTGATACTCAACAAAGACATTGAACGTACTAAGTGGCAGTATCTTTCAATCAACTTCTTTGTATCTTCTCCTGGCAGACTTGTGAATAGATCAAATTCTTTCTTAAGCAATGTCTTTTTACTCTTAATCATCTTCTCACTTCCCTCAAACTTAATTCTGAGTGCTTCCCAAATAGAACATGAAGTTTTATCATGTTGAAGCAATATGAAGATGTCTTCTTTAATAACTTTCTGGAGTAAACTGATCATCATTTTCTCTGCTTTGTACATGTCTCGTTCCTTATCTGTAAATTTAAAAATCTTTTTATCAACTCCTAGCTCAGTACGTGGTAGCACATACTTTTTCTCAACACACTCCCATGATCTCAAATGATTGGCTTGCACCCAGTTTTCAAACCTATCTTTCCAACCATAATACTCCTCAATGCTCATTAGTTTAGGGGGTTTTTGCATTGTTCCAGTTTCATTTTCCATGTTCATGTTTTGAGCAATGGCAGCTGGAGTAGTCGGGGATGTAGCAAACACGTTATAGTATTCCTCTTCCATGATTCGATAACAACTTTTTCTAAACTGACACTTTCAAACGAAATAGCAACTCAAGCGAAATCACCTCTTCAAACGGAATAACCAGTTCAAGCGAAATCTCTAATTACGTATGAACTTTTCAAATGGAATCACAACTTGAAACGAAATCACTTATTGCGTTTGAAATTCTCAAGCGAAATTACAATCTGAAGCGAAATAAGGCAATCTCAAGCGGAATTAGCAACAATTTCAAGCGGAATTAGGCACAAATTCAAACGGGATTACGCTGACGTCATCATGTCGGTCTGAACTTTGTCAAATTGATCAAGTTTTAAGCCTTTTTTAGATCTGAAACTTTCAAGGGTTTGTTAAAACACTGTTTCGCACATTATGTGTAAAATTCAAGACATTTCGACCGTGAAAACTTATTAATTTTGAAAGAAAGGTGTAGAAAACAGAAATTTTAAGCTGAATCGGTAAGAACTTCTCCTCCTGTGCTCTGATACCACATGTAGGATCATGTACGGACCTGAAATGAGTCGATCAGAGGCGTTCTACACAATATGAAAGGCGGAAACAGACATATTGTGTGTGATTCAGCAAGATATACACTTTAACTGTTGTTCTGATTAACTTGACAAAGTTTTATAGCGAAACAACACTTCGGCTCCGAAAACACACATACATGACTCTCAAACGAAATCAGATCACATCTATTTATAGGCACACTAATTCCGTTTGAACATGCTCAAACGGAATCAGGTTCATACGGAATTATGGGTTCAAGCGAAATTAGCAAAGCTAATTTCGTTTGAAATGGCTTGACACTTTCAAACGGAATTATATCATATAATTTCGTTTGGACTTGCCTGATAACCTATTTTCTCATTTTCCGTGCCCTGATTAATCTAATACAATGCAAGACTCGATACAAGACGAAGTCGACAGACGTATGCACCAACAGATTATACCAGGAGGCTTGTAGTTAAACCCTAAAGTTACAACGTGAGTCATTCTTCTTTTTTCTCACATTATTGTGAGTCATTTTATTTAAAATTCTTTGCAAAACCCTAAATCTTTTCAGTTATAATTACAGTGATTAAGTCTTTATATTCTGAAATTACTGCTAGTATGTGGGAATGCTTTCAAAACCCTATTTGATTTACAAGTAGATATAAATTATAATGACAAATACTTATAATTTTATAAATAAAAATTATACATATAAGTAGTACAAATAAGGTTAATATATAGATATTTAAATGTGCTACTTAAATTGAAAACCCTATATATTAACTTATGTATATGTAAAAACTTTGATTTATATATCTATAAAATACATAGGGATACATGTTATAATGCACATATTTAACGAAACTTGTTAGTGCATTATGTCTATCGTCTCCGTCAATCCGTTTCGTAGCAAGAAACAGAAGAAATCTAGACTTTATATTGTAATAGTTAGATAAAATGGGCAAGGTGGCAATCTTGTAAATAAGGAGAAATCCTTATACCTTCTGCCTATAAATAGAATCCTTAGGGTTAGGATTTATGATTTTTGGAGACTTTTGCCATTTTGGAGCTTTGGAGATCTAGATCTAGAGAGAGAAAGTCTAGAGAGAGAAATGTGATTTGTGGTGCTTGTACTTGTCATATTGATCAATAGAATCACGTTAGTTGTACGTTCTTGTGTTCAGTCACGTTCGTGTACGGATTCCGCACGTCACACGTTCGGTTCGCAATCGTTATGGAGTCGAAAACCGGTCCTAACAAGTGGTATCAGAGCAGGAGTTTGGTTGCGAAGATCAAACGCACAGAATCGTTCATGATTTGATCAGATTCAGAGCCAAAAACATCCATATTTGTCAAATTTTTAATAATTTTCTTGTTCTTCACATTTTTTTACTAAATATTGCAAAATTGACGTGGTTTTTACGGTCCAAATTGGCTGATTTTTTGATATGTTGTGCGAAATTAGCTGATTTATAACCCTACAAATTTTCAGGTCAAAATACCAAGCCGTTTGGAAGAAATCTAAGAATTGCTGGCTGATTTCGCTGAAGTGTTCGTCAGTGTTTGTCCCACTCGATCGAGCAGCATAAAGAGCCACTCGATCGGGCAGTAATTCTTTTCATTTAACAAGTCACTCGATCGAACAGTGGGTCGATCGAACATCATATCTTTTGTCGTACTGTCCGAACGACCAGCCCACCCGATCGGGCAGTAGTTCGTTTCATTGACACCTCACTCGATCAGGTTTCTTTGTCTACTTTATTATCATTGTCTGTCAATACTATTAAATGTAGGCGGTGTGCAAGTGAATCTCATTACAGGTGTCAACAGTTCTCGGCTTCTTGAAAGATAATTCAGTAGTCACATGTATGATAATCAATTGATTCATATCAGTTAAACTGTTTCAGTATGTGAGGTCAAATTAGAATTTGTTTCATATAAAATTGTCGGCCATTGTTTACACGTATTGTCACACCCCCAAAATCCACCATGCGGAGCATCACCGCTTGGAGGCGTGACATGACCAGGATCAAGCCACCAATCATATTGAACAATGTAATTAAGTAAGTAAACCAACCACAATACAATTGGTGACCAGAAGAAAGTAACCGACTTTATAGTTAACAGCGGAAGCATAAGACGTAAGTCCAAAACATAAGTTCATCGTTCATAAGTTTAACAACCAAAACATAAGTTCCATAAGTTCATAAAGTTTATTTATTAAGCACGGGACATAATAGTCCATATCCCACAACGACCTCCTCCTCGCGCAAGCTCCATAAGTACCTAACGACCTGCAAGGCATGTAACAACAAATCAACAACAAAGTTGAGCGAGTTCACAGTAGGTGTTCGTTATAAAGTAGTTTTTCAAAAACTATGAGTTTGTTGCAATTGCAGGTTAAATCAACTTTCTTTATTTTTCCAAACCATAAATGGTGGGGGCTACCCCATGTTGTAAACCACTAAACTAGGTGTATATATATGTGTCCTTCCCAATCCGAGGACAGAGGTACATATTAAATATGTAGGTTTAGCGCTGGTGTCCTTCCCAATCCGAGGACAGTGGTACGTAGTGAGTACATAGGTTTAGCGCTGGTGCCTTTCGCAATCTGAGGACAGTAGTACGTAGTGAGTACGTAGTTTTAGCACTGGTGCCCTTCCCAATCCGAGGACAGTGGTACGTAGTGAGTACGTAGGTTTAGCACTGGTGCCCTTCCCAATCCGAGGACAGTGGTACGTAGTGAGTACGTAGGTTTAGCATTGGTGCCCTTCCCAATCCGAGGACAGTGGTACGTAGTGAGTACGTAGGTTTAGCGCTGGCGTCCTTCCCATTCCGAGGACGGAGGTAAGTAGTCTAGTAATGGTGAAAGTACAAGTTCCGTCTCAGCTATTTAATCCCATTTCCAACCACCGGGAATCCCATGCCTTGGTAAGGGTGTGAACTCACCTTTGGTTGCTCGGTTTGACTCTCAAAAATAGCTAACAGTCAAGGCCGGTCAATCACGTCCTAATATGATTACCAGTTAGACATTTAGTGGTTTCAAATAGAGCACAAAGTTTCTACACGCATCTATCACATAACATGCATCACTTTAACGATTCATGCCCATATAAACTTCCCATCTATTCCCCACTCATAAACAAACATACGACATTGCACATAACACTTTTATTGACATATAACATGTTAGATCATTCTCGGATAACCTGCCCGACATTTAGACCCGCAAACTACTACATATGTCGTTTCAGCTTTAGTCTTCAAAACTGGGCTGTTTTCGGGGATTTTAATAAAATAGTTAACTTATTCCAAAAATTCCCAAATTTTTACAGAATGTCTTAAACGATCCAAATATTATTGTGTAAAAATCTAGGGATCCAATTCATCACCAATATTTTATAAAAAATCATTTTCTGGACTGAAATCAGATTCATCTTTTTCTGATCGCAGTCCACGGAATAATTTATTTAAAATTCATCGTAAGTCCGATTTACGAAATTCCAGTGGGAGGATTACAAATACATCAGTGGTCATTTACAGTACAAATTTCATGATGTAGTTCTACTCAGGTTTCAAGTTATGATGAAGAATATAACACATATTTTCAGCAGCAAAAATGCAGCTTTTGCTGCTGTTACAAAATGCCCCTTTAAAAATAGCAAACGAAGTCCAAAAATTATGATTCCAGTGCGATTAGAACCGTATTTCATAATAACACGTTATAGACTAAAAAATATCAGTTTTTCGTTAAGGTATGATCTGGTTACAGCCAACTGAAGTTGGCTGTAAACACCAACCAGCTTTCTGTTTTCAGTTCCCTACTTTCTAACGCATGTTCGATTGATTCCGTTAACATGTTTAGTGATCAACAACGACCTTTAACATCAATATTAAAAAGTAAATCATCAAGAAATCAACAACATAACCAAAGCAACTTCATACTAACATTATTACATCCTGTTTTATCTTTAATAAAGCTTTATGTTCATCTTCTTGGTTCTTCTTATTTAGTGTTTCAAACATAACCATCATACTAAAACTTTTAACTACAAAGACAAGATGAACAAGGGTGTAACAAGGACTTACTACTAGCACAAAGGCAAGGGATGATTTTAGTGAAGAAGATGATGAGAAAAGATGATGAAAAAGGCAAGAACAATGCTCTTTTGAAGCTCCACAAGTTGCAACCTCCTTGAATCACCTTTGTAGCTTGAATGGAACTTGATGAATGGATGAAGATGGTTGTGAAGTGGTGGTGATGGGGGCGGTTGTGGGTGACCGAGAAAGAGGGAGAGAGAGTGAAGATGAGAGTGTGTAAGATTGTGAATGATGGTTGTGATCTTGTGCCATGACTTTATAAGATTGTTTCTAATATTTTGGCAAGTTCTACAAGCAAACAATCTATAAAAATATGAGATAAAATCTAATCAAAGATATGAGGCATGGGGTTGTTCGGTCGGATACTGTTCCGTTAAAGTGTTTAATTATTCCGTACAGTGTCTTATATATATATTTTTGTAACACTTTTAATTCCTAACACTTAGGAAAACATTCAGGACCATTTAGTAACTTTTCTGCACATGACTAGTATGTTAACAAGCACATGTAAGTATGACACATTAATCAGGAAACAGTTAAGTAATTCAACACAGTCACTAAGCACTTTAATTATCATTAAATAATCGTACGGATACATGTAATTACGAGGGTTGTCACACATATTCATAGATTGCATGTGATATATTGTCATGTCCTAATTGAATAAATTCAAGGTGTGCATGTGAAGTATTACTAAAGTTGTCAGCCATTTATTGTTTGCATGTGAGTCTCGATCAAATCAAAGCAATATTTGTGATCAGTAGTTTTTATTTGAGGTTCAATAGAATTTGAATTACATAAATAACTTGCATGTGATGTCAGTGTGCATGTGATTATGTGATTTAAATCTGTGCATGTGCAAATTGTCAAGTCTGTATGCCATCAGTTTTGTATGTTTAGAAAGCACAGTTCATCGTTGAAGTCAAAGTGTCAACCCCACCCGATCGGCCAACAAAGAACTTTTGTTGTGTAGTGCCATTAATCGAGTAGCAGGTCGTTCGAAGTGCCACCCGATCCAAGGCACTCCCACCCGATTCAAGGCACTCCCACCCGATCGGGCAGCAACTCTCTTCATTCAGCGTGTCAACCGTTCGACCAGCGTCCCATCCGTTCGACCAGTGTCCCATCCGTTCGACCGACCCATTCGATCGGGCAGCATCAATACTTGTCATTTCACATTCAATCAAGTGTTATTTCACATTTTATTGAGTGTTATTATCTGATCCATTTTAGTTTTATCTGATCATTTGTGTGAATCGTTTGCAGGTAATTCATAAAGTGCGAATATCAAGAATTTATTTGAAGATGTCAAGCAGTGGTGAAGAATTTTACAACACGTTTTACAATGCTTTTACTTCAGAATCATCCGAAAGAAGATCTGAAACAAGAGATTATTCAAAAGAGATTTCAGATAATTTGAAATACGACAATATATACGGAAACCAACAGAAACCACCGAAATTAATGAATGTTGAAGATTATAACTGGTGGAAGACTCGGTTTGAGGGTTGGGTAAATGCTTTTGCGCATGAAAGTTGGATAAAATTAAAACAAGGATATAAAGAACCAACAAAAGAAGGAGGTGCTTTATTAACTGATGAAGAGTTCACAGAAAAAGAAATAAAACATGTTGTAGCTGAACACAGAATGATTACATTGTTATATCAATCAGTTAGAGAAGACATTATTTCACTACTTGAACATGAGAAAACATCAAAGGGTTTGTGGGAGGCTTTAGAAAGAAAATGTACTGGTAGTGAGGAGATTATCAAAAACAAACGTTCATTATTGAAAAAAGAATTTGATCTATTTGCTTGTATGAAAGGTGAAACTGTACCACAGATGATTGAAAGATTTTGTCACCTTAAACTTGAAATGGAGAGAATTGGTGTGATAAAGGATAATGAAGAGATCATTGATAGGTTGATAGAAGTTGTCCCGAATGAAGACGACTGGTTACACTATGTCATGATTCTCAAAAACAGCAATGATATGAGCAAGGTGACCCTGGATTGGCTTATTGAGAAGTTTGAGGGGCATGGTTTGGAAATTAAGAAACAAAACAAAATTGGAAGCCAGCTATATAAACAAAATGTCGATTTATACAACAGAGGAAACATGTTTGATCAAAAGTCAAAAACGGGATTTAGTGTTGGAAGCTCAAGGGATCCACCTCAGCAAAGTTCTTCAAGAGATTTGGGTTATCATTCAATTGGTTCAAATTCATCAAATCCAAACATAGTCCATTGCAATATCGCTATAGATCTGAAAAACTCTCAAAGTCTGAATGCAGAAGCTGCCAAGCAACAAATGGTGTTCTTAGCATCTGTCCTGGAATCGTACGAAAGTCTGATCGCGGGAAAAGTTGGAAACCCAAAAATGACAAAGGAAGATTATGATCAGATCGATCCAGAGGAGATGGAGCTAATAGATATTAAATGGTGCATGGCTAGTGCAATGAGGAGAGCACAACGCTTCATGGAGATCACTAGAAGATCGTCTTTGGGATCTGCTGATTCGAAATTGGGGTTTGATAAGGCAAAAGTTACCTGTTTCAAATGCAAACAGAAAGGACACTTCAAGAGAGAGTGTACAAACAGGGAAACTGATGAACCCACGAATCCATTCAGAGATGATTATTATAAGAAAGCAATTTATCATCGCAACAGTGGATCATCAAATGTGAATTAGAAACAGATCGATGAAGGATCGTCAAAAGAAAAATCAAGGGCGATGGCCGTTATTCAAGAAGACGAAGGTTATGACTGGAGTCAAGTTCTTCCTAAAGAAGATTATGTTGGATCTGCATTTGTAGCTGAAGTGGATTATGATAATTGGTGGAGAAGAGATAGTGCAAGATATGAGATCAGTAAATTGAGTGCTCCATTCAAAGAAGCTCGGAGAGCCAAAAGATGGAATACTGAATTGGAATGTTACATGGATCCACAGGGCAATCCAGTGGTTGATCCTTCGAAGGTGGATTTTGATGCATCAATAAATCTTTTTCCAGATCAGGACACTTATCATACAAGAAGGTTATCCGAAAAAGGTTATGAAGTTGATCTGATAAACAAAGTGAAAGAATTTTTTTAACAAAGTCTACCAAAGGTGGTAGAAATGAGAAAAGGGAAAGAACAAGAGCTGGAAAAGCTGATAGAGGAGGTGAAGAAAACGACAGAGAATGCTGATGAGGATGAACAAAAGAAGGAAGAAGATCAGAAAGTTGAAACAGAAGAATCACAGGTGCTAAAAGAAACTGAGGTAAATGAATCTTCTGAATTATTAAATGTTTAAAATATTGATGAAACTGAAGATAAGTGCAGGAATTGCATAGAAATGTGCAAAGTCTGTACTGAGAAAGATGAAAAGATAAAAACAAAAGAAATCGAAATAAATAAAATTGAAATGGCTTTTAAAATAAGATGTAAAGAAATGATGGGATATGAAGAAATTTTGAAACAAAAGATTGAAAAGCTGACACTGAAATGTCAAGATTTTGAAAAGGAAAATGAAATTTTAAGACAAATGTGTACAGCAAAATGTGAAGGTTGTGTTGAAAAAGATAATAAGTTTCAAGATTTTCAAAAAGAGTATGATAATTTGAAATGGTCAAGTCAGAGGGTACAAGAAGCTTATGATACTTTAAAGAAACAAGTCAAATGTTTTGATGAAAGATTGTCTGAAACTTTAACAACAAAGGAACTTTATGAGAAAAAGTTTAAAGAAAAGCAACTTGAATTAAACAAGTGTGTTGATGAAGTTGCTAATCTCAAACAAGTTCTGGTTGAAAAAGAAAAGATTGTTACAAAACTTCAAATTTATCATAGTTCTTCGTACATTCTCGAACGCATTTTCAACATCACACCAGATGACAAAGATTCTGATAAGAATAAAAAGGGTATTGGTTCAGAATTTCACCAGGTACCACCACCATTGAGAAATAACTATACTTTTTATGATGAGGAAAAAGTGGCAAAAGGTCTGAATATAGTTGACCAATTACCTGAAAGCATTGATGTGACTTACGCCAAATCTGATGATCAGAGGTGGTAAATAAGGTTGTTGAAAGCGTTTTGAAAGATGAGTCTACCAAAGGTAAGTCTGAATCACAGGATGAAAATGAGGGAAATTTTCATGATGGCTATCTTAAACAGTCAAAATATGAGAAAGTTGTGAATGATGATCCAAAAGGATTGGCTTATACCATGATTGGATTGGACAAATTATTCTCAGATAACGATTTCCCGATTCAGAATGTGATTGCAGATAAAATTGACAAAGTGTTCAAACTGGTTGAGATCGAAAAGTAAAAAATTTCAAAATTTGCTGGAAAGAGCAAGAAAACTTTTTATAACAAACCCGGTTACAATAAGAAGAATATGAAAGCAGGGTTGGGTTATAAAAAGAAACAAAATCAAGATAAAAGGTTTGAAAAGAAAATTTTCAAAAGAGAATGAATTTCGTTCACGGAAAAAGTTCGGAAGAAGAGAAAGAACTCAAATTTAGACGACAGTCTAATGAAGAGTTCTATGCTCAGAAAAAGCAACAACAACAGGCTAAAGATGTTTCAAGAAAAACTTGTTTTAAATGTGATCAAACTGGACATCTTGCACGAAAGTGTCCAAACCCAAAGCCTGTTGATGTTGAAAAACAGAAATCTGAGGTTGAGAAACAAAAGACTACCAGATTTGATTCAAAACAAACTTGGAGGTACAACACAAACAAGTTTGCTTCGAATCAAACTTGGAAATCAAACCAGACTAGGTCTGATTCAAGACAAACCCGAAATTCTTACACACCCAGATTCAGAACAACACAAAGTTGGCAAACTTCAGTTGATATGACAAAACCAAACCAATTTTGGAAACCAAAAGTTGTTGTTCAAAATCAAAATAATCAAAACGAGTCATGATTTTACAAAAGAAATGCGTCAAAAGGACAAAACGGGGTGCTTAAGAAACAAGTGACTTCTGTGAATGATGAAAAAGTTGAAGTCAAAGATGAAAAATTGTTTGTGAAAATTGACAAAGATTTTCCAAAATTGAATGAAACTTATTGTGTTGAAATGCCTAAGGTCAAACAGACCTGGGCTGAATTGTTCAAGTAATTGAGTTTGTGTAAATGTGCAGGTGCTCAAGAAGTTTGATTGTCAAGAAAAAGAATTGATGAGCAGCCTGGCACAGGAGGAGAAGGCTGCTGAACCCTGGTTTGGTTAAACAGGGAGTTTATCAGTTTCTGTACATAAATAAACTATATTTCAAAAACCCTAAAAATTTAAAAATCAGAAATATGTTTTTATTTTGTCAAAAACTTGAAAAATAAAAAAAATATGTTTGTTTTTAAATTTGTCAAAAATCAAAATTCACAAAAATATGTTGAGTGAGTACGCCGAAACCCTCACGGCTGAACAAACATGATTACTTTCACAAGATTGAAAAACGGTTTTCAAACTGTAAAAAATCAATGGGTTGTAAATCATGGGGGTACATTATATTTTCTGCAAATCAGTGCATGTGAGTTAAACAGAGAATGTGAAGCAGAAATGGATGGCGAGATGAAGCTATCTACATCGGTTTGTCAAATTTTATTAAATGGTTTTGAATTTGGGGGGGGGGGGGTAAGAAATTGTCAGAAAATCCAAAAACATTAGAAATTTTGAAAAAGCCAAAAACATGATAAAATTCAAAAATGAGTTTTTGTGTAAAAAGAGGAAATGATAGTACATCAGTAGACAGTTGCAGTACGCTAAAGAAATGTAAAGTTTAAAAGTGATTAAGCAGTCTCGCTGATGATATGC
Source organism: Helianthus tuberosus (assembly GCA_030545235.1). NCBI lineage: Eukaryota > Viridiplantae > Streptophyta > Magnoliopsida > Asterales > Asteraceae > Helianthus > Helianthus tuberosus. Next base: position 18,012,837 of record CM060420.1, on the reverse strand, counting down.
TGATAGGTTTTTACACATTTAGTAAGTTTGTTCGGGATATAAACCTAAATCATTACTTGCTTATTACGTGGGGAACATCTCTCGGATATATAGGTAACCCCTGAAATCCTGTTTGAAAGACTCTATTTCTGACATACTAGGTCTTTGTATTTGATGATATCTGGGGTATTATACCAGGACTTCTGATTTTGCGGGAGCAATAGCCTAGTCCTCATATAATACTTTGCACTGCTTTATTCATAAAGCCCACCCTCAGCATAAAAAATGATGAAACATTGAAAAATGCTAATCATGTGTTGTTGAAAAGAAGATCCCCAAGGGGGACCCACCTAAAGTCGAGCCATCATCTCTCTGATTTTGCGAAAGCAATAGCCTGAGCTCTCATGGCCTCGCATTTACCCCTTACAGATATCATTAGTAAGCACTCACCTGTAAGACTGAATATAGAAGTCTGGATACGGGAGTATATTCTGAGGTGGGACACGCGTATAAGTTAAGATCTTAAAACACTAAATTCGTATCCTGAACAAATTGAAATTTGAGTGAAAGCCTAAGAAGATCAGTATATCGGCAATCTAAGCGAATTGTTTAATTCTGAGTATGAAATCAAAGCTTAACGGTACTTGTAGCTTGTCGGTAGCTGATATGATTCCCTAACACGCTCACCAGAAATATGTTTGTAAATATTCTTTACTGCTTTATGTTTCAGAAAAAATTACAAAAAGATTTTGATTTCACTTTAGTTTCGACAACCGATGTCTGAGAGCTGAGTTTCAAAATCTAAGTATGCTGATTGTGTTTCTGAAAATAAAACAAGTTCATTAATTTGTAACTTGAAGTTTTAAAATAAAAATTTAAAAACAGTTTGTGATATCTCCAAGGTCATTAAGTTGGACTTGGTTGATAATTAGTGAGGATTTTGGATGTTTAAAAGTTTAAATCTGTTGAAAAGAGACAGATGTCGATTTTGGTCGCTTATATCGTCAAATCTATGAAGTTTGTTGATAGGGGGAGTGGAACCAAGATAATCCTAGAAATATTCATATTTTTTAAAAAGAGCCAGGTTACGGTTTCTGGACATCTAAAAGTGCTTTCACTGTAAAAATATTTTAGTATATGTTGAGAGAGCCAGGTCATCAATCCTGGAGATTCAAAATGTTTTTACTTATGAATGTATGAGATTTGCATATGGTATTCCAAATTACGATCCCGACAGCTGAGTCTAAGGGGGAGTCTGAAGACGAGCTCGAAGCAAAGGAGAGTTTGTATCCGGAAAGCCAGGTGTCGATCCCAAAAGCACGGATGCTTGACGAAAGGGGGAGCCTGAAGAGAAAGAGTCTAACGAGAGGGGGAGCAATTGAAGCCGAAGATAGATCCACGAGGATTCTGTTCAAGAAAGAGGGAGTCTGTGGTTGCTGATGATATCAAACCTTTAAAAAGACTCAGAGAGAGAGAAAGACAAGATGCTACGAGATTGACTGCGACAATATCCAAGGGGGAGTCTGTTAGTGCATTATGTCTATCGTCTCCGTCAATCCGTTTCGTAGCAAGAAACAGAAGAAATCTAGACTTTATATTGTAATAGTTAGATAAAATGGGCAAGGTGGCAATCTTGTAAATAAGGAGAAATCTTTATACCTTGTGCCTATAAATAGAATCCTTAGGGTTAGGATTTAGGATTTTTGGAGACTTTTACCATTTTGGAGCTTTGGAGATCTAGATCTAGAGAGAGAAAGTTTAGAGAGAGAAAGGTGATTCGTGGTGCTTGTACTCGTCATATTGATCAATAGAATCACGTTAATTGTACGTTCTTGTGTTCGGTCACGTTTGTGTACGGATTCCGCACGTCACACGTTCGGTTTGCAATCGTTACGGAGTCGAAAACCGGTCCTAACAAAACTTAAATATATAACACTATATATATTAACTTAATAAAACACATGTATATTAAGTATGTGTACTCCACAGTGTTATAAAATTATATACATATCAAAACCCCATAAATATTATAACCCTAAATTTAATGGGGTTATAACAAAATATAATGCATTGACTATATATATGCACATATGTATATTACAAAATAAATGATATCATTTAGCCATAATGTATATCAGAGTAACTAGTTGATATAGCCATAGTATATTCCCACGGTACCACCTGTAATTAATAATATGAGCATAAAGTTTGAGTTGGGTTATGTATTCAGCAATTACTACCGATATGTGGGATTTGGTATGTTTTATTTGATAAGCGTCACTAGTTGAAAGAATGATCAACAGAATAGGACCACAGTTACTAGTTGAAAGAACGATCAACAGTGATACGAACACAATAACTAGTTGAAAGAACGATCAACGGTATTACGACCACTGTCACTAGTTGAAAGAATGATCAACAGTGATATGACCACCATCACGGGAATCGCCTAGTGACAAATACCTTTGAATAATAGTAAGATATAATATATACATTACTTGATAACCTTCACTATTGGAAGAAAGTTAGCCAATGAGTGATATGACCACCATCACATCGGAACTGCCACCATATGACAAATATTGATTGAGTTTTTGGTAGATATAAACAATGTAATCTCCCATGATACTGTAAAATATAACAATGTGTCTTTTTATAAAATAGAATGAACTCACCAGTATTTTTCGTTGATAAAATGTTTTCAAACGCGTTTCAGGTAACTTACTGTGAAAGTAATAGAAGCCTGCTATGGAGCACTGAATGCTTAAATAAAGTGGCTATAATTACCTGAATAAAAGAAGAAATTTATGTTTTATCAATTAGGGTATATCCCTATAAAAATATTTGAATGGAATATGGGTTTTAGCCCATTTGTTTAAATATTAAACGTTTGGTGTTTTACAAACTTTGAAATTATTTCCTAACTACGATTCTGATGAAAAATTCCGCTGCGTGTTTAATAAACACCGGTACCACTTGACTGGTTCATGGCTCCCACTCCTAGGGTGGGGTCGGGGGCTGTGACATCAATTGGAATAATCTCATTCCTAAAACCAATAATCTTGCACTTATGGCCGAATTGGTTGAATTAGGTGAATCTGAGAAGTCGAAAAAGATTGAGGTTTGTGATAAAGTTGAGGAAGTTGCTGAAGAAGTATGTGATGAAGTTAAATTTGATGAAAGTTCAGAAGATAATGATGAAGATGAATTATCAATTATGGATACCAAAAATTTCCAAATTCCTACTAAAGAGGTTATTAATAATGCATTTTGATCTATTATACCTCTTGATGTTTTCAAATCTTTTACAGGTTTCTTTGGAGAGGAAGGTAACTACAATGACTTACATTTTAGCGAAGATAAGAAAGAACCGGTAGAAGAAATCATCGATGTATAGAAGGAGATGAATGCTGAAACTTTGACAGAGATCGCAGAGAAGGCCATGATGGCACAATTGAAAGAGGTTGTGAAATTCTCTGAAGAAGAAAAATAGTTATCCGAGTTGGTAGGAGAAATCAAATAAAAATGTTGACATTGTGATCGAAAACGTAACATCCTTTCAATGCAAGACGTGTACTGAACCTTGCAAGTTATGCATTGAAAAGGATGAAAACTACAAAATTTTGAAAAAAAACATACGGAAAATATGTCGTATGATCTAAAGAGTGTGAAAGAAGCTTACGATAAACTACAAAGGTCAATAAACAAGTTTTGACAAGCAAATAACGAAAATGATGCAACAAGTTCAATGCTCAAGAAAATTGTTTTAGCCAACAAAATCGCGATTAATAATCATATTGACACCATTGCTAAACTAAAACAAGAGCTAGAACAGCTAAGATTGAAACTGAGCGTGTTGATAAGAAATTGATAAGCTACTCAACAGTATCATATGTCCTAGACCACATCCTTCCCAAGCCTACAGGTAAGGAGAAATCAGGGGAAGATGACTATGGATATCACAACCAGGGTGTTGGGTACCATCGTGTTCCACCCCAATGTGGATTAGTAACTCCAAAAAGAATCCAAATGGGGTGGATAAGACATTGAACGTGAGATTGAAAACTGAACAAAAAGATAAACTGCCTGAAAATCTCGACGTCACCTACACAAAATCTGATTCGGATTGTGAGTCAGATGTTGTTGAAAAGGTTTTCAAAAGTGATGATAAAACCGCGTTTGAGACAGTAAAAACGAAGTTTGGTAAAAAAGAGTTCAAGTTCGTATTCTGATAGCGATGAAAGCTTTCACAAGAATTACATTGCAAAATCAAGCCATTGTTCGTTTGATCCAAATGTTATCATGTACAAAATGAGTCGATCAGACAAGTTATATTCTGATTCTGAATTTCTGCTTCAGAATGTCAACATGAATAAAGTCAAGAAAGTTTTCAAACTGGTTGAGGTTGAGTTGTCAGAAGTTGACATAGTGTCAAGTGGTCAAAGTTTTTCAAACTATTAAAGAGAACAAGCTTATTACTCTAAACCAATGTTTTAAAAACCGGTTTTTAAATCATACCGGGTTTGACTCTAAAATGGTTTAACCGGTTGAACCGGGTTGTACTGGCCGGTTCAACCGGGTTACTAGTTAACTCTATAATTTCATAAAATACAAATTCATCTCAAAAAATAATTTAATCTCTATTAGGATTTATGTAACTGAAAAAGATACTATTTTCTTGTAAAATATTAACCATTTTCAGAGGATTTATATCAGTAACAGTTTCAACAATGATTAAATATTAAAATAAATGGCGTTTTGTTAATTACCGGAATGGAAGGTCAATATTACCTTTATATAGTATTTTATTAAAATTAAAATATCAAATTTTAAGATAATGCAAACCGGTTTAACGGTTTGAACCGGTATAACCGGATTTACCGCTGGTACATAAGACATACCGTATTCAGGTTTTACCAGCCTTTATCGTACTGGGCATGTATCTGATATCCGGTTTAACCGGTATAACCGGCCGGTTCATACCGGTATTTAAAACATTGCTCTAAACCACGAACCTCCAATTTCAATAATCAACAAAGAAACTATTATTACAGGAGAAATGGTTCGGTGTATGGTAAGCAAAGATATGGGAAGTTTGGAAAGACCAAGTTTGTGAAAAATATGACTTTCGTTTCAGAAACTAGTTATGGAAGCGAGAAGGAAAGCCAGTTCAAGAACCAATCAAATGATGAGTTCTTTGAACAAAAGAAGAAGCGTGAATAGGTTGAAGGACCTACTATTGTCACTGATACTAGAACTTGCTTTAAATGCAACCAAGTGGGACACATTTCTTTTCAATGTCCACAAAAAGGTTCTAAACCGGCTCATGTACCGAAGAAAGTTTCAGAAGATCTTAAACAAAAGATGTCAATGGTTGAACCAAAAAAGATTTTGAAAAGAAATAATGAATCTAAACTATAAGTTAAACTAATAAACGTAAATGTTTCAAATGTTAAAACTGGAGAAACTTCAAACTCAACTGATTAAAAAGATCCAAAATTCTACGCAAAGAAAACTATCTCAAAAAATCAAACATGGGCGATTAAAAAGAAAGAATCATCTGAAGATTACAAGGAAACTGTTTCAACAGAAATAGTTGAAAATTTTGAAGTGACAAACAAATGTGTGAGTTATATTAAGATTGCCAACCCACCTAAGACCGGAAAGGCTTGGGTCTCACTTTTTAAATAATTGGTTGATTGCATGTGTTGGGGCTACCGAGATCCATCATGTCAAAGTGGATTATGGATAGTGGATCCTCGAGATACATGACGGGGATGTTAGCACTTCTCTATGACGTCAAACCAATAAGAGGAGGATATGCCGGGTTCACGGGCAATCTGGGAGGACGCATAGTCGGAGAAGAAATTCTTTCCAATGGGATGGTATCTTTTGACAAGGTTAATTACATTGCCGAGTTGGAAAACAATCTGTTAAGCATTTTTCAGATATGTGATAAGAAGTTCACTACACATTTCATGGATAAAGAATGTTTAATTCTAAAACCTGGTTTCATAATTCCTGAAGAATGGATTCTTATTCGCGCTCCACGCAAGAATGATCTGTTTGTGTTAGACATGAGCATTGCTACAACCACTACAAAGACCGCGCAATGTTTTGTTTTAAAGGCAATAGAGAAAGAGTCAATTCTATAGCACAGGAAGATAGGACACATTCATCTAAGGAAAACGAACTTTCTAGTGCATAACCAACTAGGTAAACTTGAAGAACTTCCATCTGAGTGATGACTGCATTAGTTGCAACAAAGGAAAACAAATCAAGAAGTCACATCTGGGAAAGCTTCTTAATTCAATCAAGCTGCCACTAGAAAGCCTACATATGGATCTCTTCGGGTCGGTTAAGGTCAAAAGTATATCAGGGGATCTTTATTGTTTGGTTGTGGCCAATGATTTTTCTAGATTTTCATGGGTGATGTTCCTGGAGAGCAAAGACGAAACGTTTAAATATCTGATGGTGTTGTTCAAGAAGATAGAAAATCTATATCAGTTGCCGATCAGACGTATAAGAAGCAACAACGAAACAGATTTTAAGAACAATTAGATGTTGGAGTATTGTAATAAGAAAGGAATCTTACACGAGTTTAGTGCACCGTATACTCCGCAACAGAACGGTGTCGTAGAAAGAAAGAATATAATGTTGATCGAGACCGCATGCACCATGCTTGCAGACTCCAAATTACCTATCCGTTTCTTGAGTGAAGCAGTGGTGTCAGCGTGTTACACACTTAATCGGGTTCTTACGGTCAAGAAACATAAAAAAACATGTTTTGAGCTCATAAACCAACGAAAACCCAATATTAAATGGTTAGAACCATTTGGGTCGCATGTACAGTTATTGATCCTGACAGTAAATTTGGGGCTAAGTTTTTAGAGGGTTTCTTCGTGTGGTATATTAGTCCGTTGAAGCGAGTATATCTTCGTTCAACCTGGGAGCCGAACCATCAGAGGAGGAACTTGCTATGCTTTATTAGCATCAACAAGCGTTTTTGCAAGTTCAAGTTCCAAGACCGATCATTGTCACACAGAGACACGTTGGTACACATAATGCTGAAGCAGATCTGAGTACTTAACATGTTGAACCACATATAGCAGGAACAAGTGATCCCTTGATCGAACCAGTGGTGAATGATACAACTCCTAGTTTTGATAATTCAGACGACTCTGAATATGATGCTGAACCGACATATGATGAAGGCGGGTCTACATCTGATGGTTAAATTCTGTTTGATGTTTTACCAGAAGATCAGAATGAAGGAACCAGCTCTCAGAATAACATTCCTGCCAATACACAAAATGTTGAACATAATGTCATGAATTTACAACAAGAAGTCAATGTTTCCAATGAAGTAATGCCAAGAATTTTATCTTACCATCTTCCAAATTTCATAATTGTAGATTTACAAAGTGGCGCTAAGATCCGAAACCAAGTCAACCAGGGTTTAAGTTGCTTCTATACCCAAGTTGGTCCTTTAGAAAATAGGTTCTCATTTAAATGTTTTATTTCGTAGATAGAACCGAAGACTTATAAAGAAGCATTAATGGAGGAGAACTGGGTCAACGCTATGCAGGAAGAACTGTCACAATTTGAAAAGTTGGGAGTATGGAAGTTAGTAGAATTTCTTGAAGACCACAAAAAGATAAACACCAAATGGGTCTTTAAGTGCAAGAAGGACGATCATGGGGTGATAGTGCGAAATAAGGCTCAGCTTGTTCATCAAGGATTCTGTCAACAAGAGGGTATGGATTTCATGGAGGTCTACGCTCTAGTTGTTAGATTAGAAGTGATACGCATCTTTCTGGCTTTCGCATCCTGGAAGGGCTTTAAAGTGTACCAATAAGATGTAAAGTATGCGTTCTTATATGGAAAAGTGAAGGAAGAAGTGTATGTCGGCCAACCACTGGGGTTTGTCGATCATATCCATAAGGATAAGGTTTATCTACTAGACAAGGCGTTGTACAGACTACATCAGGCCTCGAGAGCCTGGTATGAGACGCTATCGCAACATCTCCTCGACAACAACTTCGTTAGGGGCACTGTGGATTGCACTTTGTTCACTAGAGAAACAGACGGCCACATTCTAATCATACAAATATACGTAGACGACATTATCTTCGGTTCAACTAACGATGCTTTATGCAAAGACTTCGAAGCAGTTATGAAACAGAAATTCGAGATGAGCTCGATGGGGGAAATGAAATTCTTCTTAGGACTTCAAGTGGATCAATTGGCAGACGGAATTTTCATCCACCAAACAAAATATGTGAACGATATCCTAGAGAAATTGAAGATGATGGACACATATCCGATGTCTACCCTGCTTGCTGTCAATCATGGAATAGGACCAGATCCTATCGGTAAGAAGATTGATGAGACTCTTTATCGCTCCATGATCGGATCTCTGATGTACTTAACGGCTTCGTGACCTGATATAATGTATCCGACTTACCTTTGTGCACGTTATCAATCTAGTCCGAGGTATCTCATTTGATGATCATCAAGGAATCTTACGATACCTCAAGGGTTGTCCGAGCACCAGTCTTTGGTACCCGAGAAATGATGACTTTGATCTTCGAGGCTACTCGGATTTAGACTTTGGATGTTGCAGGTTGATAGCGAAATCTACAACTACAGGCTGCCGGTTCTTCGGCGCACGTTTGGTAACGTGGACGTGTAAGAAACAAACCACGGTCTCTCGCTCGACCTGTGAGGCAAAATACGTATCTGCTTCCAGCTGTTGTTCTTAAATCATCTGGATTTAACAATAGATGAGGGACTATGGATTGCAATTTCTTAACACCCCAATATATGTAAATAATGAGGTTGGGATATCAATAACTAAAAATCTGGTTCACCACTCTAAAATAAAGCATATCGAAATACGTTATCACTTTATTCATGATTTTTTCGAGAAAAGTTGATACGTGTCGAAAAAATCCATACTAATGAACAAAAGACTGATTTTTATACAAAACCGTTTGATAAAAAAATTTTCAATATCTTTTGAGATTAAACGGGATGAAAGATTTGTCATCAGGGGGAGAAACAGAGTGAAACCGAGATGGATGGAGATTTGAAGTAATCCTCATCGAGATGTCATGTTTTTCTTTTAAATTCTTTATTTAAAATCCAAAAATATGTTTTTTTATTTTAGGGGGATAAAATTTGGGAAAATACAAAAAATATGAAAAAAAAAATGAAAAGTACAAAAACATAGAAAAAGACAGAAAAATGATTTTTCGTGTGAAGAAAAGGAAATGATAGTACATCAGTGGACTGTCACAACATGCTAAAGAAATATAAAGTCAAAAAGTTGTTAAACAGTCTCACTTATGATTTGCCAGTAGGCTTGGCACATTCATTAAATTGTTTTCGAGATATAAAGATAACAAAACATTTTAATTAGTGGTCACCATCTCTCGGATATATGGTCTTGGTACCGTAGTTTCCTTTGAGAGATTGTCGGATTCTGAGATACTATGTCTAAATAACTAGTTGATATCTGGGGTATTATACAATTTCTTTTGATTTTGCATTGGCAATGGCCTAGAACTTGTAGAACACTTTTGCTTTTAAACCCTAAAAGCTGCTTATAATTGAAAGTACCGAAAGATATGACAATTGCAGTAAAACACTTCCAAATATGGAACACCACTTTCTAAGATGAGCCTTTATCTCTTTGTATGTACGGTGGTGCTATCCTGAGCTCTCAAGGTCTCGAACTAACCCAGATACAGATATCAATTAGGTATATTAACCTCTAAGATGAAATCTAGGGAATCTTGATAACGGAGTATATTCTGAGGTGGGGAACACAGTTAAGTTCTAAGACACCTAATAACCAAATCTTGAAACAATTGAAACAAGTGTAGAGGTTTAAGTGGATATACAATACTGACAATCTAGGTGAACTTGTTTAAAACTTAAAGTTTATCAGATCAACGGTGTTGGTGACATGTCTCAAAAACTGATGTGATCCTATTACACAAACTCAGAAAAATAAGTCTATAAATATATTTGTACATAGTTATATTTCATTTCAGAAAACTAAAAGATTTTTAGTGTGTTTTAGCATAAAGTTTGGAAAAATCAAAAAGATTTTATTTTATCTTATTTTCGACTGATCGATGATGGAATGCTATCTTTCAAAATCCAAAGTTGTTTGATAGAATCTAAAGCACAACGGGCTGGGAGTCAATCTGAAATGGAAAATGTTTTGAAAAGTATACGAGTTCACTAGTTTGAACTTAACATTATTTGAAAAACATCAGTTTGTTCATAAAGTGTTTAACCAAGGTCATTAACTTGGACTTGGTTAACTGAGTGGGTTCTGGTAAAATGTTTGAAATTTTGAAAAAGTTGAAAAATCAAAGTTTCACACGAATGAGCCTTATCCGCACGAAGGAGACTCCTTGGCACGGAAAAATTCATCCGTTTGAAAACAATTTGATCCACATGAAGGAGACCCATTCGCATGGACCAAGATACATCCATTGATATATAAAGTGGTTCCCACCAATGTATACTCATTTTTCCAAAAACTTCATTCATACAAAAAAAAAATTAGAGCCTAAAAATCCTTCTAAGTATCGTTATACTGCCAAAATTTTGTTTGTAGTTGATGTTTTGCAGATCTGAATATTTTGAAGGATTTGGAAATGTATTGGACTTGTTATGATGTTATTGGACATAAAACGATCTAATTTGTAACATATAACATCATGAATATTCACTAATCAGACTAAAAATTGACCATATACTTAAATAGTCGATAAAACTCAAATCTGTTATAAATTGTTGAATATATGATAAAATTGAACTGAGTTAATTGAAAATCAGCCTTATCTGTTAGTTTTAGTATCATTAATTTTGTAAAAATCATGTTAATCTGAAAGATGGAAAATGGATTGAATTTGAACTAGAACGGAGGAACTTTACTCGTACGGATGAAATTCATCCGCACCAAGTAATTGGTCATTCATTGTAAATTGTCTATTTCGTACGAATGAATGCTCATTCGTGCCACGTGACTAGTCCGTTCCAATACTTGGTCATTCGTATCAGTGTCATTCATTCTAAAATGGTTCATCCGTTTGAAGATATTGTCATTTGCACCAAATATTTGTTAAGTATCAAAAAAGTTTGTCACAACCCCCGACCCCACCCTGGGAGAGGGAGCCGCGAGCCAATCAGATGGTATCGGTGTTTATTAATTTGGCAACGGAAAGTTTCATCAGGACCTTAGTTAGGAAATATTTTTATCAAAGTTAGACACCAAAATGTTTAAAATAGATAAATGGGATAAAACCGATGTTTTGCCAATAATACTTTTATAATAAACAAGTGGAACAAAACTCGATTTCCATCTGTAAAATATTTATAGGGATAAACCCCAATTATTGAAAACAATTCTCCTTTTTATTTAGGTAACTTTTATAGCCACTTTTCTAAGCCTTCAGTGCTCTCCAGCTGGCTTTTATTGGCTTTCACATTGTGTTACCTGAAACGTGTTTTAAAAACATTTTTATCAGCAAGAAATACTGGTGAGTGCATCTCAGTTTAATCAAAACAGTTTTATCACTTTACAGCATTGAGGGCAACCCGAAATTACATTTGCTTAATCTAATCAATTACTCAATCAGTACTGTCAACCCGACTTGTGGTTAATATTACTCATTGGCTAACACTTTGTCCAAAGGTAACGTCTTACAAATTTTGTATACAAAACCCCAACATACCGACAACAATTGTAGACTTACAAATACTCAAATACTGTTAAGTATAATTTGAAACAATTGAGGTTTTGGTAAAACATTTTGACTCACAAAATATATTTGCAAAATGATGACAAAAAAAGATGTACTCACATTTGTAGATTTAGGTATTCCTACAGGCTTCCTGGTAATATTATAGCTTCCTGATAATATTATAGCTTCCTGATAATATTATAGCTTCCTGATAATAATATAGCCTCCTGATAATAATATAGTTTCCTAGTTAATTTAAACAATGCACATGTGTTAGTAAAATAACCCAAATTGCATTAACCGTACAGCTCGAGACAGAACTCCAATGACTGAGTCAGGCAAGGCCTTGACATGCATTACGGAGTCCTAAATCAATCGGGTGTAACACGAGACAAAATTCCAACGACTGAGTCGGGCAGATCCGACATGCATTACGGAAATCCTAAATCGATCGTGTAGGGTAATAGCAGGGTTATAGTACTTACAACGAGGCAGAGCTTCGCTTGTTAGGGGGTATTTGGCTATAGTTTTAGCCTATTAGAAGTTGAGAGGAAATAAAGAAATCCGAACGGATTGAAATGCCGTTCTCTGCTCCTTTTAAAGCTGAGAAAGAGGTCTCTCGCGCCCCGCGAGAGCCTCCTCTTCTTCCGTCGCGGCCCGCGAGAGCCTAAAAGGCAGCGGTAGGGTCGATGAGTCATCACCCTAGCCCTGACGCGTGTCCGACACGTGGCGGCTCATGTGACCAGCAAGCAATGGGGCCTCGTGTCACACCCCGACCGCGTAAAACAACAAATCGCGGCGGAATCGTCGGGGAGTGTTGTAACAGAATCATTGTTTCAAAACACACGGAAATTGGAAGTTTCGTTTTATTAAACATTAAATATTTACATCGTCTGGAAATCTAAATAAACAAGTTAAACGTAGTCTATCATTGTTATTAAGTCACTAAGGCCTCGTCCAGTCCTATGTGAGCATGCATCCTAGCAATCAACATCATTCAACAACACCTGAAACATATGTGAAAACAAAGTCAGCAAAGAAATGCTGGCGAGTACATAGGTTTTTTAGAGTGTCGGATTCATGGCTAGTTTACATGTTGCAATACTTAATTAAAAATCTTGTTTTGAAAAGTATTGTATTGCGACATAATTAACCAACTCAAATCAAGTTGGTTATAATTTATAAAATCTCGTAGCCATGATTCTTAACCCAAAACATTTATTTAATAAAATTCTCGTTAATAAAACTCGTTAATAAATCTTGTTAATAAAACTCGTTAATAAATCTCGTTAATAAAACTCGTTAATAAATATCGTTAATAAAACTCATTAATAAATCTCGTTAATAAAACTCGTATGGTTTATATCATTTCGAAAACCTCGTTTGTGTGACATCGTTTCAAATCGTTTACCCAAGTGAACTAAATAACGCCATGGTATGTAATACGATGAAAACACATATATATAGGAAGTACCAATGGCGTATCCACCATGCTTTCATCACATTACACCCGTCCCGTTATCTAAACACTAACCAAAAACCAATCCTTTACCCAAATCGTTTAATTCGTTAAAAATCGCTTTAGTCGTTTAAATCATTCTCGTTTTAAATCGTGAAAACTACTTTTGATTGTCTCGCTAATAACATCCAAACCTACGTGACTCGACTAACTCGCCTAATGCTTCTCGCATTAATAAACCACCAAAGGGTAAATTAACAATCACAGATTCAGTCGTTACCCACCTAACCCACACATAACCATGGGCGCAGTCTGATAACGGGATTTGTCAGATCCTATGGTACCATAACCTAATACTGGTCGGTTCGGCCAAAACTAATGGATATTATTCGTTATGTAAATACAACCAACAAGTTTGTTTACTTTATCAAAATCGTTATTAATTTAATATAAACCATTTTAATCGTTTTTGAAACCATTGTTACAATATCGAAAATCGTTTTGAAAACCATCGTTAAAACCTCGAAAACATTTAGCACATATGAATCACCCCAAAACAATTGAAAACAGTAAAATAGGGGAACTATGTACTCACCTGAGAATGCTTAGAGGTCTTGAACAACAACCAAGCAAAGCTAGAGGGAGCACGGAATTAATCGGCAACCTAATAACTATATAAATAAACCGGACCTAAGTCGGAAGATCGGATAGGATGAGGTTTTGTAAACCAAATGAGTATTGGAACTCATATGGCATGGTTTAACAAAGCCTACATTCTAAATCGAAACCTAACCTAAGTGCTTTCGACCCATTGTGACCCATTAAGGTAGCTTAAGCTACTTTAACGTGTCGTTCGTGCAAAAGCGCGTTCGAGACGTCTAACTAGTCCTATGACAAGTATTATATGCCTAAACATGTTGCATAATCGATTAAGTGACAAAAGTTTATGTTACATATGCTTAATTACCAATTATGTATGAAAAGGGCATTTTGGTCATTTACCTAAGGCATATAAGCTACCTATCATACAACTAATTAAACCTAAGTGACCATAAGGTATAACCTCGGAAGGTTATTCCCTATGCAACTATGGTCACTAAACATGCTTGGTTGGATCCTAATGATCGACCAAACGGGTCTAGTTCGAAAGTCTAAGCGGGTGTTTAGTCCGCTTTGACTTACGACTCTACACAAGCACTAAACTAAAAGTGACGAGCTAAACATGCTAAAACATGTTTAGTTAAGTTAGAAAACAGGTTTGGTATCAAAACAAACGGTTTTGATACCCAAAAGTAGTTTGGTTACAAAATACGCAAGAATACACAATTTGGCCGAAACTACGACTCGTCACTACACCTAGATAACGTGGTAATCAGTAGGTATATGCACTAGGGACTATAACCATCGTGGTTACGCTCACGTTATGAAGTTCAAACGAACTTCGCATTGACCATAAACTGGTCAAGGCAGAAAGTCAAACGCAGTTTGACTTTCAGACTCGAAAAGCGATAAAAGAACGAAAGAATACTTACAAAAGGTCCTCGCAAGCTATGATCCGATTTACTCTCAGGTATGAAGCATAAACTTCAACTTAGAGAGCCAAAATCAGATCATTGTGGGTTTTGCAAGTGAAAGGAGATGGGTATATATAGGAAAACTAGAACTGTTAGGATCGCTCATCGTAAAACGAGCTTCGATCTCATCCGTACACATGTGCCCATGGTTTTGTGAAACCATGGGAGCCCATAGTTTCATTAAAACCATGTGCAAATGAGGGGAACAGCTGGAACAAGCTGGAATTTAGATTTTTCATTTTGGTCCCTTCCTATGATAACTATGGCAGAATGACAATTTTGGTCCCTGAACTTCAGAATCTTGCATTTCGGCTCATTTTTGACACGTTTAAGCCCCGTTAACCTCATTTCAAGGCTCTAAAATGAAGTTAAAGTATAGGGAACTCAAAACATGCTCAAAAATATCTCGGATGTCGGTTCGTTTGGTCGTACGGTTGCGTTGTTCGGTTAATTACGACGGAAGTCGTAACGAACGCAAAAAAAAAACGATCCAAATTACGCAACGAATGGAATTTTATCATGCCAATCACTAAAATAAATTGTTTTAATGATTAAATAATGGTTTGGATGTCCGGATGTATTCAGAACGTAAGATATGCGCGAAAATGCAAACTTATGCACTTTTGACGCTTTTAGTCCCTGAATGACCAAAAAGTTTATTTTAGCACACCGAACCCCTCAAAGCCTATTTCTAAGCTATGTAAAGGATATTTAGGGTATTTTTAACTTACGTTCATGTTCCGGAATGTTCGTTACAGTACAAATTGGCATACTTTCGCAGTTTGTCGAAATTAGTCCATGTATGCGAATAAGCTTGATTTCGACACACCAAATCTTCCAAAACTTATTTCTAAGTTATGTAAAGGTTATTTAAGGTATGTTAAGCCTATGTCACTGTTCCGGAGTGTTTGTCGTTTAAACTAATTACGTTTACGCACCAGTTCGCGTATAACTTTCCATAAAGCGATTTAGAGCTCGAAATCGAACGAGAATTGATATTTGCAAATGATACACATATTTATAAAAATCCTAAGTATGAAATACAATTATTCGTTGATTTGGTATTTCTTTGATGGCCGTGAAGGCACAGATGTCACACCTCGCGCCCCGCGAAGGAGACCCCCTTCGTTCGTCGCGGCCAACGAGCGACAGGCTGATCTTGTTTTCTTTGATTTTTACAAGTACGAAGGTATTTCGGGTCCGTTTCTCACACACGGGGTGTCTTTAGGAGCGTTTAGGTTGTTTCTCGAGGGTTGCTACATTTTTAATAAGCTTTTATTGTGATACTTTTAGACAAAAGCAAGCGACTTTGATTCGAAACATAACATCTGCTATCTGCTTGATAAGAATCTACCTAAGATGGTACCGTTTGTGAATATGTTGCCATTTATCGAACGATCCAGGATCAAGAAAGCGGTTATTGATCAATGTCCTGCATACAGAAGTTATGTTGAAACTTTCTGGAAGAATGCTCGTTTTGTTGAAAGTCCTTCGGCTATTCACACAGTGATTAAAGATGGAAAGGTAGACAAAGGAGTTGTAATTACTGAAGATCTAACCAGAGAGGTTCTTGCTTTCGGAGACAAACCAGATTATCCTATAGGTTATTCGGAAAGGATGGTTAATGGGTACTTTATGCGCATGGGTTATAAGGGATATGTGAATACCACTAATTTCACACTGAGCATTGTTATTATTGTTATCATTATTTGCCTGGTTTATCTGAGCAATGAGGTTCGGAATCACAGCAGTCATCTGCTGAACGATTGTGGTTGCGAGAGCAGCATTCTCAGTTTGATCGCGTCTAGGAGGCATCTTGAAAGTATAGCTATAGTGAAAATCAAATATGTTAGATCCATCAAATTGTTATGAGTTTGTAACATCATTGTGTAGTGAAAATATTGGACTAGTAAAAATCTCGTTCATAGGTCTCGCTCTTATACTTAGAATCTATGGTGTAAATTCTTACTTTAGTAAAATCTTGTTCATAAGTCTTGTTCTTGTATCTAGAAAATATAGTGTTGTGAATTTTGTTTTGAGACAAGAGTTGTTTGGAAAATAAACTTTTGTTATATTTTTGGATGAGAGAATACAAACCAAGTTAATGGTTTGTGTTAAAAAAATTCCTTTGGTGTTTAAAAATTTATTGTTTTTAAAATAAAATGTTTTAATTTTAATTTTTAAAATAAAGAAACTTTGTGTTTGAAATTTTGAAAATTCTCATCCAAATGGTAAAAATTTGAAATTTTGAAAGACAAAAGTAGTGTTTCAAAAATGAAATAGGATCTCATAGTGTCGTGAAATGAAATGAAATGAAATTCATTTCAATTGTCTCGAATCAAACATATCACCGAAGGTAATATGATGAAATAGTATTGTGAAAGGAAAGTTGTTTCGATTGTTGCGAATAGAAAACATATTACCGAGGGTAATATGAATGAGTAGTGTCACAAAGGTCGTTTGGAAATCGTTTGACCTAGTCAAGATAGATAGGTTTGTATAATGCTTCACAAAGACATGCTTTAGCCTGTAAGTGGACACTCGCCCTAAGAGTTCCAAGGTAAGAGTGACTGGTCTGATAATGCGGATTTGTACGAACACTCTAGCCTTAGACAGAAAACTCGAGGTACATGCATCCACCCTTCCAGATTGCATGTGTTCACATTATTAAAACCCAAGATTTCGATGAAAAACGTTTGAGAAAAACATTTAAGAAACCTTTTGATACAAATTGTTTGAGATAAAACATGTTGCGAAATATTTTGACGAAAACGTTTGAGAAAACATTTTGAGAAATATAACAATGAAAATGTTTTGAGAAAACATTTTGAGGAAATACCTTAAGGCATAAAGCCTAAGGTTCTGGATAAATCATCTAGGGCTAGATGATTTGTAAATCATAGAGTAGTTGTGGCACGAATAAAGATGAGGATTTAGGAAGGAGTTCCTAAGTCTATTTATGTTTGAGTCCTAGGAAGGTTATAGACTAGGTTTAAGGCATGCTAATAACTTAATTCCTTATAACCAGTGCTCTGATACCAATCTGTAACACCCTAATCGCGTAATACAACAACATGAGGCGGAAATATCGGGGAGTCACGTTACAAATTGCTCACAACTACTGGTACTAAATTTGTTTCAATATTATTAACATCGTTTTACAAACAAATAATACATGTAATTGTCTTTTGATTAAGAAGTCTAAGGCCCGAATGCAGTCCTATGCGTTGCATGCTTGAATAGTTGAAAACCTAAAACATATGTGAAAAATAGTCAGCATAAAAATGTCGGCGAATACATAGGTTTTGTTGGCCAAATAAATGACAAAGGTTTGATATTACAATACTTTGACAACTACAAGAGTTATCGATTGAAAAATAAATCTTGAAGCCAAGGAATGGTAAAAGTTTAGTATTGCAATACATAGTCTTAGTTGTGAAAACTCATGACAAAAAGTATTATATATGGCAATATGATTATTACTTAGCAATTTATATGCCATTTGAAACTGTACATCGTAATCTCGTTGAAATCATCGTTAAACTCGTTCATGTATTAATAGAAATCCAATCAAGGATTATTAATAACTGTTTTGAAATAGATCAAAACTTGTGTGAGTGTTATATAAATCAAGTCAATGGTTCATAATAATACTTTAATTATCCTTCTAAGAATCTAACATATAAAGATATGGGAGATTCTACGAGGAATTTGATAATCGAACATTGAAACAATCGTACACATAATCCTAAAGTGATTCGGATAACGCTACAAGAATAATAAAATAAGAACACTTATATATAGGAAGTACCGGTGGCGTATCCACCATGTTCTTATTTTATTACACCTGTTTCGTTATCTAAATCACAACTACCACATAAACACATAATCGTCAATCAACTTGTAAACACGCATTAAAGTACATAATGAATCCAAATAAGGACTCCAATATTACCACTTTAAACATCCCATGTATGTTTAGCTTTGAAGATAGATAAATATTACAGGGATCCGGTTCTCGTCATATTGTCTAGTCGCATACGCATTAAAGTACTCAATGAATCCAAACAAGGACTCCAATATTATCACTCTAAACATCCAACAAGTATCAATTTATAAAGATAAGTTGACACTAAAAGGATCAGGTTTCTATCGTACTGGATCATCGTATCACAATATCCTAAACCCTAATGGTGATTCAGTATAACGCCACGAAGGGTAATACAATAAACACAATTATATATAGGAAGTACCAGCGGCGTATCCACCATGTGTTTATTGTATTACTCTAGTTTCGTTATCTAAATCACCGGCAATCTACACATAAACCATAATCATCGTCCTATAAAGTACTTCTTAAAAATCTCAATATGAAGATAGGAAGATCTAAGACTGCACTTCAAACATCCTATAAGAATCTAACTATGAAGATAGATAGACCTTTTAAGGATTTGAATAAACATCGTATTTTCATAATCGGAATAGTACACATAAAAGCACTTAGTAAACACATATATACCATACATTTGGAAAACAAATTGGTTACACATATGAATCACCCCAAAATATTTGAAAACAGTAAAAGAGGGGACTATGTACTCGCATGGGATTGCGTGTAGGTCTTGTTCAAAAGGTATAACAAAGCTCAAAGGATCAAATGTTCAAGTGTCGAAGTGGTTCCTAGTGTAACGGATACTATGTTAGTGTATCGGGACACGAATCGAGGAAACGGATAGAATGAGGTATTGTAAACCAAATGAGTGTTGGAACTCATGTGATATGGTTTAACAAAGCCTACATTCTAAAACGGAACCTAACCAAAGTGCTTACGACTCGTTATGACCCGTTAAGGTAGTCTACACTACTTTAACGCGTCATTCACGCGAAACCACGTTCGAGATGCCTAACTAGTCCTATGACAATTATTATATGCCTTAACATATTCAATTATGTTGCATAATCAGTTTAGATGTCAAAACATGCGTTACATATGCTTAAAATGAAATTATGCGTAAAAAGGGCATTTTGGTCATTTTCCTAAGGCATATAAACTACCTATCATACCACTAATCAAACTAAGTGACCATAAGGTATAACCTCGGAAGGTTATTCCCTGTACAACTATGGTCACAAAATATGCTTGGTCGGATCCTAACAATTGACCAAACGGGTCGGGTTCGAAAGTCTAAGCGGTTGTCAAGACCGCTTGACTTACGACCCTATACAACACTAGACTAAAAGTGACGAGTTAAACACGTTAAAACGTGTTTAACTAAGTTAGAAAACATGTTTGATATCAAAACAAAGTGTTTTGATACCGGAAAATAGCTTCATCACAAAATACGCATAAATAGGTATTTTGACCGAAACTTTGACTCGTCACTTCGACTAATCAACGTGGTAATCAGTAGGTATAGTCACAAGGGACTATAACCATCGTGATTACACTCATGTTGCAAAGTTCAAACGAACTTTGTGTTGACCAAAGACTGGTCAAAGCAGAAAGTCAAACACTGTTTGACTTTCATGCTTGAAATGCATAAAAAGCATGAAAGAAGCTTACAAAAGGTCCAAGCAAGGAAGAATTGATCCAAAACACTCAGGTATGAAGTCTTAAACTTCAACTTAGAGCAGATTTTGAATCAAATGTGAGGAATGAATGAGAAACCCACTTCTATTTATAGTAAGTTTGGATCAAGGAGATCATTCCATGTGTTAGGAGGTTAAATCTTGACCCTACACTTGTGGAACATGGTTTCTAATGCAATGGGAGCTTTAAAACCAGTCCATAGTATTGAAAAGTTAGCATAAAAGACCCTGAAATTCAAGCCAGTTACTGAAACAAGGTTTCTGCCCAGATTGGTCCATCGCGTCGCGCGACGGCAAGAGCCATTAGGCGTCGCGCAGCGCTACGGCTAGGCTGCTAGTTTCATAATTTTACAAAACAGGTCCCTGCACACTATTTAGTGCATTTTTGACGCGTTTAAGCCCCGTTAACCCATTTTCAAGGCTCAATAAAGATGTCAAAGTATAAGGGACATGAAATATGCTTGAAAATATCTCGGATGTCGGTTCGTTTGGTCGTACAGTCACGTTATTCGGTTAATTACGACGAAACACGAACTAAAACGCGAAAAACGATCCAAATTACGCGACGAATGAAATTTTAACATTCCAATCACTAAAATAAAATATTTTAATGATTACAAAAATTTTTCGGTGTCCGGATATGTTCAGAACGTAAGATATGCGCGTAAATGCAAACTTTTGCACTTTTTGATGCTTTTAGTCCCTATTGATCAAATAAGCGTATTTTCGCATACCGAACCCCTCAAAGCCTATTTCTAAGCTATGTAAAGGATATTTAAGGTATGTTTAGCTTATGATCAAGTTCTAGAATGTTCGTTACAGTATGAATCAGAAGAGTTTCGTAGTTTGACGTAAATAGTCCACGCGATCGAATAAACTTGTTTTTGACACATCAAAGCCTTCAAAACTTATTTCTAAGTTATATAAAAGTTATTTAAGGTATGTTAAGCCTATGTAACTATTCCGGAGTGTTTTTCGCGTTAAATTAATTACGCTTACGCATCAGTTTGCGTATAACTTTCCAGAAACTGGTTTAAAGCTTGAAATCGAATTTAAAATTAAATTGTGAAATTGTTAAACATCAAAAGCAAACATTGAGACCAAAAACACATTGTTTCTTTGATAAAAGATATTGTCCTACATCGTGTGGTGCTTACGGAGTACAAGTGTCACAGTCTCCCCTACTTTAGGAAATTTCGTCCCAAAATTTATTCAAATGAGACCATAGAGTATAATTGAAACAACTGATGGATAAGCAAATTGCTAGATCCCAAAGATGCGGAACATCATTTGGTGTTGGAAATTTTAGGGGATTCAAAATGTGATTTGGGATATTCAAAGTATCTCAAGGTATTCAACCCTTTGAAACTTGTGAATTTAAAAAAAATCGACCAGTTCAAAAATCGTTTGAGTATGGCACTATGTTATACTAAGCTCTTAGTGTAATTCCTAGCAAACAAAGGGGTGTACATTCAAGCCCTACACATACACGGTTTCTAACGTCCCACGAGGTACATCCCATGTACCATGAGCATCTCATGCATAGGAGACGGGTCAACATACCTATGGCATAAATATACTCCCGGTCGGCTCGATTTGAGTTAATGAATATACTCGTCGTCGTCCATTGTAAATAACCATAAAAATATCAAATAAGGACATAATCACATAATGGTCCAAGATAACATAAAATCACCAAGTGATCTCAGCAACGTTCTGAAGAATAACACAATAAGAACACTTATATATAGGAAGTACTATCAGCGTATCCACCATGTTCTTATCGCATCATAATCCTCTCGTTACCTTAATCACTCTAGATCTTATGCCACCATACTTAACAAGGCTTACTATGATTCTCATGCGTCGAATCTCATAATTAAGTGTGCACCCATAATTACTCGTTTCGTCGCATGGTCCACATAGCTTCTCTTGTTAAGCGAGGGTAAACAAATAATAAGGTTGAACTATCGTCTAAAGCAAATAATCATCGTCACAACATAACATCTGTCAAATCGAATCATGTTTCATACTAGCAATGATAGCACTACTTGTTTTGCATACAACAAATTTAGTAGTAGGTATCTTATTCTAATACAAATGTCTATATACGTTTCATACTAACCAATCAGGTAGAGTGCAACATATACTAATAATGCATTGTCATCATATTGTAAGCATATCGAGAAAATGTTTTCAAATCATGCGCTAGGTATGCTAAGTTAACACACTAAGCAAAATGTATTTGAAAATAATGTACTAAATATGTTAAGTCAACATACGAAGTAAATTGTATTTGTAATCACGTACTATACATATTAAATAAACAAATCATGTATGTAATGCCATGATCACAAAATAGTATTAACTTGTTCATAGTGTTCGTATCGATCGTGTTACCAAGTTCGTATGAATGCACTAGAGTGCAATCATGGTATGCTAATTTACAAGATTTAGTTCCTAAAGAACGGAATCCTCCAAGTCAACATGTAGTTGTAATCACACATCGTGTAATCACATTAGAGTTTGTAATTGGAAAATGAATGACAAGGATAAAGATAAACTTCTTGAAATTTATATTGTCATTACAAACATAGTTGAAATATGTACATTGTTTTCGAAAATAAATAGAAAATATAGAGGTTCAAATGATCATAAGTGCTTGATCATTAGCTTGAGCCTCATTGACGTTGAACACTCGTCCATTAACATTAGCAAGCTTGGGGCAGTTTAGCTTGAAATGATTTAAATCACCACAATTGTAACATGCTCTAGGGCAAGTCTGAGTAGGAGCTGCTCGGTTCTGGATACGACAGGTTACAGCTAGATGTCCAAATAGACCACAGATTGTACACTGGCGACAAGGAGCATTTGATGCGTGATGATAGTTGTAATGATTGCACCGAGGTTGCTTTCCACGATAAAATCCCTTAAATGGTACTGAGTTTAGTGGAACAGGTGCAGGAATTGCAAAATTCTTTAAAGCCTTGCGCTTCTTCGAATTTTTAGAAGATTCGGCCTTTGTTCTTTTCGAATTTCCATTAGTACTTTCGGTGTTTTGTTTCTTGTCTCCTTCTTGAAATAGTTCACCTTTTCTAACCTGGGAGTCGGTTAAGATAGCGGCTAAATCCTTAGCCTCCCTAAGCGTTGCAGGTTGGCTGCCAGTGACAATGTCTTGGACAAGATCAGGTAGGCCATCAATGCATTTCTCAATGGCCCGATCCAAATGTGTGACCATAGTGGGGCAAAGTAGGCTTAGTTGTTCAAATCGGTCAATGTATGCACGGTTTTCCCCACTGTCTTGTTTTAGATGATAGAACTCGTTTTCAAGTGCCCTTATTTCGCTTCGTGGGCAGAATTCTTTCTTCATAAGATCCTTAAATTCTTCCCACGTTAATGCCATTGCCATATCGGCACCTCGATCTCTCATAATACCGTTCCACCAAGTGAGTGCTCTCCTTTGAAAGACACTCGAGGCAAAATCCACCTTGCGCTCATTGGGACACTGAACGTGGCGGAATGTGCTCTCTATACTCTCAAACCATTGTAGGAGCACAGTTGCTCCTTGAGACCCAGAAAATTTCGATGGTTTAGCTGAATTGAACGTTTTGAAGTCGCACTAAGCATTGTTATTGTTGTTATTGTTATTTTCCTAGTTTATATGAGTAATGAGGTTCGGAATCACAGCAGTCATCTGCTAAACGATTGTGGCTGCGAGAGCAGCATTCTCAGTTTGATTGCATCTAGGAAGCATCTTGAAAGTATAGCTATAGTGAAAATCAAATAAGTTAGATCCATCAAATTGTTATGAGTTTGTAATATCATTGTGTAGTGAAAATTTTGGACTAGTAAAAATCTCGTTCATAGGTCTCGCTCTTGTACTTAGAATATATGGTGTAAATTCTTACTTTAGTAAAATCTTGTTCATAAGTCTTGTTCTTGTATCTAGAAAATATAGTGTTGTGGATTTTGTGTTTAAAAAATTCCTTTATTGTTTAAAAATTTATTGTTTTTAAGATAAAATGTTTTAATTTTAATTTTTAAAAAGAAACTTTGTGTTTGAAATTTTGAAAATTCTCATCCAAATGGTAAAAATTTGAAATTTTGAAAGATAAAAGTAGTGTTTCGAAAATGAAATAGGATCTCATAGTGTCGTGAAATGAAATGAAATTCATATTAATTGTCTCGAATCAAACATATCACCGAAGGTAATATGATGAAATAGTATTGTGAAAGGAAAGTTGTTTCGATTGTTGCGAATAGCAAACATATTACCGAGGGTAATATGAATGAGTAGTGTCACAAAGGTCGTTTAGAAATCGTTTGACATAGTCAAGATAGATAGGTTTTTATAATGTTTCACGAAGACATGCTTTAGCCTGTAAGTGGACACTCACCCTAAGAGTTCCCAGGTAAGAGTTACTGGTCCGATAATGCGGATTTGTACGAACACTCTAGCTTTAGACAGAAAACTCGGGGTACAGGCATCCACCATTCCAGATTGCATGTGTTCACATTATTAAAACCCAAGATTTCGATGAAAAACGTTTGAGAAAAACATTTGAGAAATCTTTGATACAAATCGTTTAAGATAAAACATGTTGCGAAATATTTTGACGAAAACGTTTGAGAAAAACTTTTGAGAAATATATCAATGAAAATGTTTTGAGAAATCATTTTGAGGAAATACCTTAAGGCATAAAGCCTAAGGTTCAGGATAAATCATCTAGGGCTAGATGATTTATAAATCATAGAGTAGTTGTGGCATGAATAAAGATGAGGATTTAGGAAGGAGTTCCTAAGTCTATCCCTCGTGGGGAAGACAATGTTATAAGGTTCGTCAAGCAAAGAGAATTCAATGTTCGTCGCGAAGACTAGTCAATGGTTCATCAAACAACTGATATGTTCGTCAAACAAGTGCTCATCACCAAGGTTCGTCAAGGGTCAAGGTTCGTCACAACCTCACCAGTCAGTTACAAAACTCTAATCATCGGAACTCGAGATCCATACGGCTCCAGTTATCAAAAGTACTCATGCAATCCAAGCATATATGTTTATTCACAGACAGCATACACATCCAAGTGCTAGTAATACGGCCCTTAACAACACTTCTTAGCATACTAAATTTACAGAATTCTTAACGACATTAGATCATAAACTATATCTCATGGTTGTTCACATAAATAACAATCAAAGCACAACCACATGAAATCAGAGAGCATCAAATCAGACAAGGATCGAACTATGGATAACACACTAACCGGTCGATGTAGAGTGGGATGATTGCACTTGAACGGAAAGGTAGGGCTTCGAACGAGAGGGGGAAGGAGGTTGTCGTCAGTTTGTAGAGAGGTAGCAAAGCTAGGGTTTCAGATTGTTTTGGGTGATTGCAAGATTATGGAAACCAACCTCCACATTGGTTATGTGTATACGCTAAGGGACAAGTCGGGCCTAGCCCATGGCTCCACCTGGGCCGAGTATCATGTAACACCCTGGAAATATAAAACATTATATTAGAATTATGAAGTTTAAATAAACAAGAATATTAATTAGCTAGGAAAATTATAACCTAGTTAACTACAAGTCTAAAAATATCTTGAAATAAGGTTAGAATAACCAAAACTATATGTTAAACAAAAGTAGAGGGGCCAATGTTGTTAAACTTGAAACTATTATTATTAGATTTAATTAAAAACAAAACCAAACACCTCAATTGAGGTGTCTGGTCGATCAAGAACAGGAGAGGGCGACACCCTCACTCCCAAAACCCTAACTTCTACTAAACAAGCAAATTGAAGGCCCAAATCAAGTTGAAATCGAAATCTGAATATAGAATCGTGATCACCTCGTCAAGAGGATCATAAGGTATGTCGAATTAGGTCATTTGATTCGATTCAAAATTCATGCATGTGATTGAAATTGAGTGTAGAGCTTAATTATGTGTTGTAAACATGAAATTGGAAGTGATATAAGGTTTAGGGACAAACCCTAGATGATTTCTTGATAAATTCTTGCATGATAATTGTAAGGATCAAAATCACCATAGTGGGTGACTAATATGTTAGTAGAACTTGATAAACACTAGGATTAAAACTCTTGTTCTAGTGTAAACTGAAATTATGGGGAAATTTCTAAATTGTTGATGTTAAAATATGGACATATAGTCTAATTGAAGTTAATTAGGGTGATAAACTCAAGTCATGAACTTGGTTTAGATCATGTAGAAATCTGACCCGCTAGGTGTTTGATAAAACGCCTAAATGAGGGTTAAAATGTTAAAGGTTGAGTAAAACGCAGATTTGAATATGTTAAGAAATAATGCGTTAAAGCTTATGAAAGAGTTCTAATCTTGTTATGAATTGAACTCTTTAGGCAAGGGATCCGGAACGTCAAGTGGACACGCCGGAGGTGATACACGCGGAAAAGGTGTACTTTAAAGGTACGTGGCTTTAGTCCCGTTAAATTATGCGTAAATATTTGGGTTTGGTATGTGAATGATGTTGTAGTGTAATAGATGCGTTTGATGCATCGTTAAAGTGGCGAAGTACACTCGACGATCAAATGGGTCAAAATAAAGACTTGGAATTGAGTTTGGCTTGTCAATAAAGTGATGGTTTTCACTAAATAGCCAAACGGGTCGAAATTATGTTTTTAAAAGAATCACAAGAGTAGAGACTTGAAAGTCTCGTATTTAGTTAAGTGGGGGATTGTACCACGCCAAAGAATAGGTTATATTAATTTAAGTCTAAGAATCCGGGAAATCGGGTCAAACAAATAGAAGTTAAATAAAAGTGTCGCTTGAAACAGAATGCTTGAATTCCGAAGAAACAAGTATTTAGATCTAAGAGAACGCAAAGCCATAGAATGGCGCGAATGCACCAAATATATGAGCCCGGGAAATTGTGTAAATATGTCAAAAAGGTCTTAAAAATTGAAAGGAGGTGTTATGCACTTACACTAATGGGTTGGATAATTGAAATAAGGAAATTGTGAACCGATTGTCGGTATCTTGGTTTCCGTGATGTGAAATTCACATAGTTAGATCCGTAATTTTATTACGGACTCATAGGAAAAAGAATCGGTTAAAACGGACTAGCGAGTGAAAAGTTATGGCCATTTAAAGTTAGAATTTTAACAATTTTCGGAGCTGGGCATAAAAGCTGGAAATAGACCTGTGTTTGCTGGAAATAGGTCTCCCCCGCGCCACGCGAAGGAGACACTAAAATCCGCCGTGACACGCGAGGCCCTCTCGCGGCCCGCGTAAGATTATACAAGATCTGTCGCGGGGCGCGACAGACCAGAAAGCTGAAAATTTTAATTCTTCTTGCTTGTTTGATATTGGAACTTGATTTAATACATTTTAATGTTGTCAAAACTAACAATTGATGTGGTTTTGACCCTAGGTAAAAGTGTGGGCTTTCCGGATGGCGATCAAGCATGTTTTCAATAACCGAACACTCATTTTGAAGCTTCCGCGCTAAACTAAATTTTGTCTAGACAATGTTTATGTTTTAAATAAATTGTCATCCGTGTTTTGAATATTTAAAACTAGTCGGTAGATGACTAGTAGATGTTTCTTTTAAACTTTCTAGTAAGGATCTTAAATATGTTGGTTTGTTAACATGGAATATCTTTTGTAAACCCAAAGTTGGTATAAATATATGTAAATGATTATTAAATTCAGCCTTTTTAACTAAGGTGTTACATATTATAACACAATTGGCACAGGTTTGGGCCAAGAATAAACCATCACGAATAAGGTGTGCGGTTGCGGATGGGTGTACGGTTCCTTAGCTTGTGCGATCAACACTTATAAAACGAATAAGCCTTTACTCAATCACAAACTATCTACATAATACGCTAACATATCACCATCACTTAATTATCATTGAACATAATGATTCACATACCGTACCCGTTAGTCGTAAGTTATACTATAAAGCAGAGTATAAAAGGGCTGCAAAACACGAGTTGTCACACTAAACCTGCAAGTAGATTTAAATGAACAAGTGAAAAAGATACATGAAACAGCAATCAAGGATGATACTGAAGGTTTGAAAGGAATGATTAAGGAATTAGAAAAAGGAGCAGATGGAATTTGGAGATTCCATAAGAAAAGGATTTGGATACCTATTCGAGAGAACCTACGAAAGCAAATTCTAGAAGAAGCTCATAAATCTAAGTATACGATGCATCCAGGAAATGACAAGATGTATCAAGACTTAAGGAAAAACTTCTGGTGGATAGGATTAAAAAAGGATATAGCAAATTATGTTGCTAAATGTTTAACCTGCTCACAGGTTAAAGCTGAACATCAAAAACCTTTAGGATTACTTCAGCAATTGGAAATGCCAATTTGGAAATGGGAATTGATAACAATGGACTTTGTTACCAAATTACCCAGGACTCGAAAAGGTAATGACAAAATTTGGATAATTGTAGACAGATTGACTAAATCTGCCCATTTCTTACCAATGAAAGAAACTTTCTGTATGAACAATTAGCTAAGCTGTATGTGAATGAAATATTTTCATTACTTGGGATTACTTTATCTATTGTATCCGACAGAGATAGTCGTTTTACTTCTCATTTTTGGACAAGCTTCCAAAAGGCAATGGGAACCAGATTAAATTTAAGTACAGCTTATCATCCTCAAACAGATGGACAAAGTGAAAGGATAATTCAAACTATCGAGGATATGCTTAGAGACTGTGTGATAGATTTTGGATGAAGTTTAATAGAATTCTCTTACAACAATAGCTATCATACAAGCATCAATGCTGCACCATTTGAAGCACTCTATGGACGGAAATGCTGAACACCAGTATGTTGGGCAGAAATCAGAGAAAAAGCAACTGTCAGGTCTTGAAATTGTACAAGAAACGACTGACAAAATTATTCAAGTCAAGGAAAGACTGAAAACAACACGTGACCGTCAAAAGAGTTATGCATATAATAGACGTAAACCGTTGGAATTTCAAGTTGGAGATAAGGTACTGTTAAAAGTCTCACCATGGAAAGGAGTCGGAAGATTTGGTAAGAGAGGAAAGCTAAGCCCAAGGTATGTTGGACCTTTTAAAATTATCAAAAGGATAGGGCCAGTAGCTTATCAGCTACAATTACCAGAAGAAATGGCAGGAGTACATGATGTATTTCATGTATGTAACCTAAAAAAATGCTTAGCTAATGAATCATTGATAGTGCCTCTTCAAGAGATAGAGGAAAATGAAAAGGTTAAGTTTGTAGAGAAGCCAATACAAATTGAAGATAGAAAGATCAAGAATCTCAAGCACAAGAGATTACTTCTGGTCAAAGTGAATTGGGATTCGAAGAGAGGACCAGAATACAAGTGGGAACTAGAATCTGAAATGAAAAGAAAATATCCTTACTTATTCCAGTGAATCTCGAGGACAAGATTTAAAACAAGGTAGGGAGGATGTAACAACACTCAAAAACACCATAAAAGAATCATAAATGAGACTCTAAACGCGTACAACTAAACCCAACACGATAAACAAAAAAATCTGATTTTTATCTCGCCGCGCTACCCGACGACATACCCATATCCTCGTCGTGCAACGCGACTCCCTTAATGATGACCGGGACACTTGGCAGCCATGTGGCAGGTCTGGGGTGGTGACTAATCACACCTAATCCCTAGCTAGTGCCGTCGCGCTACGCGATGGTGATTAGGCCTTCTCATCGCGTAGCGCGACGGGGTCAGAATTCAGCTATAAATGGGACGATCACTGGACATTCCAACTCACTCACTTCTTTTCCTTCTCTCAAAACTCTCTAATATAATACCCCAAATAACTTTGAAGTTCTACCCCATTGTAAGTGTTTTAGCCCCTGATCACTGATTCGATACCCTGTCCGATTGATCTTGAGCCCAGCAACGGATTCTAAAGCGTTGCCTGATAAAGGCTATGCTTTGTAAACTACGTTGGGGTTCTGATCTCGTAACGTATTGATAAAGTTGAATTGGGTTATTATACTAACACGCGTGCATTGTATATTTTTAATAGGAACTCAGGAAAATCACCACAAAATATTTTCAGGAAGCTGATAGTAAAACCTAAGTTTACAAAGTGAGTCATTCTATCTTTTTACCAAATTGCTTTACAAAACCCTAAATGTTTTTCAGTTATACTTACAGCAGTTAAGTGATATACGTTAAATTATACATGTTTTTATAACCCGAAACACTTCCGTTTTAAGCATTTTTGACCGAAAACACGACGTTTAGGTGCCAAAACTTGGTACTTTTATATTTTCAGGTCTTAAACAGAGCATAAAAGAAAATTTTGATGAAAACGGACAAATTCTGATGCATTTCTGATGAAAAGAACAAAATTCTGATGACTGCCAGGTATGGCACGAGCGTAACATCCATCGGCACTACCGTGCCGATCCTCCGATCTTGGAAACACTGCCAGCACAAAGGCTAGTGCCAACTTTTTCTGGGGTCGCACTACCGTGCGACCAGCTGCATGACCGTGCCAAGGCTTGACCAACATTTCTGATCAAGAATCTGATGATATCGCACCACCATGCGACCAGCAGCACTACCGTGCCAATTTGGTGATCGAGACAACTTGTCCACTAGTCCACTTGGCCGACTTAGGATCGGAGAAACGGACGTCACCCGACAACACCAGTCGCACGACCGTGCGACCCGGTGGCACGACCATGCCGATCACAAAATCACCTATAAATACAGCCATTCGCTACTGGTTAAGTTGTTGGGTTTTTCTCTATGTTTCTGGGCGATTTATGGGTTCCGAAGCAGTCCTGATCAGACCCCTTCGAAGCTTAAAGATCGAATGGAAGCATAACCGATCCAACCCATCAATTCCTTGCTTGTTTATGGTTCGATTCCTAGTTCTTGAACATGTATTCTGATCATTTTGCAAGTTATGAGCTGATGTTAGTGTTAGGACCGGTTTTCGACTCCGAAACGATTGCGTATGACATGTTCGACGTGCGGAATCTGTGAACGTGCGTGACCGAACACATGAGTCGTAATATAATCGTGATTCTATTGATCAAATCTGAAATCATACAAAGCACCTGAATCATGTGGAGCACTTTCTCTCTCTAGCTTCTCTCTCTAACCCTAGCTCTCCAAAGTCTTCAAATGAGCAAAAGTCCCCAAAAGTAACCCTATGGGTTCTATTTATAGGCAAAGGATATAAGGAGACTCTCCTTATTTACAATTATGCCACCTTGCCTTTACTAACAAGATATTACAATATAATGCAAGTTTTCTTCAGTTTCTGCTACGGACTGGATTGACGGAGGCGATAGACATAAATGCACTAACAGACTCCCCCTTGGATATTGCCGTAGTCAATCCGTAGTTAAGCTCATAGCGATTTGTCTTTCTTTTTTTCTCTGAGTCTTCTTGAAGGTTTAACACATCTTTAGCAACATAGACTCCCTCTTTCTCGAACAGAATCCCTGTGGATCTGTCTTCAGCTTCAGCTCCCCCTTTCAGTAAACTCTTCATGCTCCCCCTTTCATCGACCTTCCGTGCTTTTGGGATCGACACATGGCTTTCCGGATACAAGCTCCTTCAGGATAGTTTCCTAGCTCCTTGAATGCACGCTTCCGTTTGCGTTGAGCTCGTCTTCAGACTCTCCCTTAGACTCGGCTATCGGGATCGTAGTCTGGTACAATATCTGCAATTTCTCAAACATTTATAAGTACAAACATTTTGATCGTTCAATTGTCCAGGAATTGTAATCCTGGCTCTATTAAACTTTCTAAATCAAGATCCTGGCTTTAAGATATAATAATATGAATATATCCATAAATACTTGATTCTCTCCCCCTATCAACAAGCTTCATAGATTTGGCAGTTTTAGCGAATCAAGATCAGAAACTAGCTCTTTTACAAATTTTAACAACATAAGCATCCAAACCCCTCACAGTTAATCATCCAAGTCCAAATTAATGACCTTGGAGATCTCACAAACTGTTTTTGATTTTTGATTTTAAAACTTCGAGTTTCAAATTAATGAACTTGTTTTATTTTCAGAAACACGATCAGCATACTTAGATTTTGAAACTTAGCACTCAGACATCGGTTGTCAAAAATAAAGCGGAATTAAAAATCTTTTTGAAGTTTTCTGAAATATAAAGCAGTAAAGAAATATTTACAAACATATTTACAGACAATATTTTTGTTTGAGTTTGAGTCAGAGGATCATATCAGTTTATGACAAATCACTAGCACCGTTGAGCTTTAAACACTTTAAGTTTTAAACGATTCACTTAGATTGTCAGTATACTGATCCACTTAAATTTTCACACAAAGTTCAATTGATTCGAGATACGAATTAGTGTTTTAAGGACTTCAACTTATTTGCGTGTCCCTCCTCAGAATATACTCCCGTATCCAGATCCCAATATTTAGTCTTACAGGTGAGTATACCTAGATGATATCTGTAAAGGGTTAAATGCGAAACCATGAGAGCTCAGGTCAGAACTTCCGTTCAGCAGAGAGATGATGGTTCGCCTTTAAGTGTGTTCCCTTTAGAGAATCTTTTCTTCAACATCACATGATTAGCATTTTTCAATGTTTCATTATTTTTTATGCTGAGGGTGGTGCTATATTTCAAGCAATAGAAACGTATTATACGGGGACTAGGCCATTGCTTCCGCAAAATCAGAAGTCCCGGGATAATACCCCAGATATCACTGAGTATAAAGACCTAGTATCTCAGAAAGAGGGACCTTTCAAACAAGATTTCGGGGGTTACCCATATATCCGAGAGATGTTCCCCACGAGATAAGCAAGTATTTGATATTTAGGTTTATATCTCGAAAACATTCTACTAAACGTGTAAAAATCTACTGGCATATCATCAGTGAGACCGTTTATCACATTAAAACATTCCATTTCTTTAGCGTACTGTGATTGTCTACTGATGTACTATCATTTCCTCTTTTTACACAAGCACTCATTGTTTTCATTTTATCATGTTTTTGGCTTTTTCAAATTTTCTAATGTTTTTGTATTTTCTGAAATTTCTTACTCCCCCTAAAATCCAAAACATTTTAAGAAAAATTTAACAAGCCGATGTAGATAGCTTTGTCTCGCCATCCATTTTCTGCATCTCATGCTCTGTTTTGCAGAAAACATAACGTACCCCCATGATTTACAACACATTGATTTTTGACAGTTTGAAAACCGTTTTTCAATCTTGTGAAAGAAATCATGTTTGTTTAGCAGTGAGGGTTTCGGCGTATTCACTCAACATATTTTTGAAATTTTTAATTTTTGGATTTTTGACAAACTTAAAAAACAAACATATTTTTTATTTTTCAATTTTGACAAACTAAAAACATATTTTTGGTTTTTAAATTTTCAATATTTTTAGGGTTTAGAATATGGTTTATTTATATACAGAAAATAAACAAACTCCCTGTTTTCAGACGCAGGGACTAGCAGCCTCCTCTCCTCGTGCCAAGCTGCTCTTTGTTTCATCTTGAAAATTTTCAGAATTCTTGAGCACCTACACATTCAAACTTAATCTATTACTTGAACAAGTTAGCCCAGGTCTGTTTAACCTTAGGCATTTCGACACAATATATTTCATTCAACTTCGTAAAATCTTTATTATTTTTTACAAATGTATTTTCATTCCGATTATCACTCACAGAAACATTTTATTTCTTTTCAACCCAAGTTTGTCCTTTAGACGCACTTCTTTTGTAGAAATGAGAATCATTTTGAACATTTTGATTTTGAACAACAACTTTTGGTTTCCAAAACTGGTTTGGTTTTGTTGCATCAACTGTTATTTTCCAGTTTTGTGTTGTTCTAGGTCTGGGTGTCACCGATTTCCATGTTTGTTGTGAGTCAGCCTTTGACATTTTCGGCTTCCAAGTTTGCTTTGAATCAAACTTGGTTGACTTCTGATTCACAACATCAGACTTCTTTTTCGTTTCAACACCAACAGGTTTAAGATTTGGACAATTTCGACTGAGATGTCCAATTTGATCACACTTAAAGCATGTTCTCTTAGACACATCTTTAACATGTTGTTGTTGCTTCTTCTTTTGAGCATAGAACTCTTCATTAGACTGTCGTCTAAATTGGAGTTCTTTCTCTTCTTCAGAACTTGTTCCGTGAACAAAGTTCATCTTTTCCTGATAATTTGGTGTTACATTTCTTTTCCAATTCTGTTTCTTTTTATAACCCAACCCAGCCTTCATGTTTTTCTTTTTGTTACCAGGTTTGTTATAAAAAGTTTTCTGACCTTTTCCAGCAAATTTTGGAATTTCAGACTTTTGAATCTCTACCATTTTGAAAACTTTGTTGATTTTATCTGAAATCACATTTTGAATTGGGAATTCATTATCCAAAAATAGTTTGTCTGATCCAATCATGGTATAGACCAATCCTTTTGAATCATCATTCACAACTTTTTCAGATTTTGAGTGTTTAAGATAACTATCATGAAAACTTCCCTCATTTTCATCTTGTGATTCAGACTTATCTGTTTTGGTAGAGTCCTCTGCTAGAACACTTTCAACAACCTTACCGACCACCTCTGAATTACTGATGTCATCAGATTTGGTGTAAGTCACATCGATGTTGCCGGGTAACTGGTCAACCATGTTTATTGCTTTTTCCACCTTTTCGCCATCATAGAATGTATAATTATTCTCCAACGGTGGTGGAACCTGATGGTATTCAGACCCAATTCCATTTTTGTTCTTTTCTGACTCTTTCCCATCGGGTGTGATGTTGAAAATACATTCCAGAATGTATGAAGACGCATGGTAACTTTGCAATTTATTGACCAACTTTTCTTTATCTGCCAATTCTTGTTTAAGCTTAGCGACATCATCAATATATTGAATTAAAACCTTTTGTTTTCCTTCAAATATGGCTTCAAGAAATTTAGTGTTTCTCTGACAAGCACACAATCTATCATCTAAACTTTTGACTTTACTTTTCAAAGTTTCATACGCTTCTTTTACAGTATGATATGACAATTTCATTCCATCATATTCCTTTTGCATTTCTTGACATGCATTTTCTTTTTGAACACATTCTTCTGTCATTTTTGAAAACTTTTCTTTCAAAATTTCATTTTCTTTTTCTAAATTTTTACATTTTTGAGAAAGTTTTTCATCATTTTCTTTTAAAGCCTTTTCATTATCTAGCATTTCTTTGCATTTTTCTTTGAAAACTTCTTCGATTTTATTAAATTCAAGATCTCTTGTTCTGAACTTTTCGTCTTTTTCAGTACAAGCTCTGCATGTTTCCATGCATTTCTTGCACTGTTCAACAGTTTTTAAGATTTCAGATTCAGTTTTTACCTCAGTGATTGGCACTTCGGCTTTCGCTTCCGTCTGTGCCTGATCAGCTTCATCTTTCTTCTGATCCTCACAATCACCAACATTATCAACAACATCATTCAAACTCTCATTCTTTACCTCTTCTTCTTTCTTCATCATCTCTTCTTGACCAACCTGCTGTTCTTCAATAACAGCTTTTTCTTCAACAACTTCTTTTATCACCTTCTCTTCCTCTTTTATCTTCACATCCTCAACTTTCACATCTCCAATCATCTTTTCTTTTTCTTCAACCTTAGTTTCACCAGCAACTTTCTTCAGCTCATCCACCATGCATTCAACATTCTTCTTCATCCTCTCTTCATCTCTTCGTCTAATACTCACAGTCATGACTTCTCTGACAAGTTTCTTCAGCTTTTTCTCATAATTCTTATCTTTTGCAAGATTTGAATAAAACTCACCAGACAAAGGAATTACTGCAAGAACATCTTCATACACTATCTCCTTTCGGTGGAAAACTGGTTCACCATCTTTGTTAACATAGCATTCTCGATTCTTATCATATCTTCTATTGTTTCTTGCTTCTTCATACTCTTCTTCCATTTCTTCAATTTGATAACAAGCAATGCATCTTTCCCTGTAGGTTTTCTCCTTCAAAATTTCTTCTCTCGTTTTCACTTTTATTTCAGCCATGATTTTATCTCCTCGATATTCACACCTCGTAAATCACAACACAAGAAACAATCAAATAACAATGATTAGTTACAACAAAAATATCAAACACTTGGATCAGACGGGGTGCTGGTCAATCGGACAGGATGCTGGTCGATCGAACGGGTATTCGATCAAGTGAGTCAATGAAAGTCAACTTGTTGTCCGATCGGGTGGTAAAGCTGTCCGATCGGCTGGGATTGTATCTTGA
This sequence comes from Helianthus tuberosus, assembly GCA_030545235.1. Taxonomy (NCBI): domain Eukaryota; kingdom Viridiplantae; phylum Streptophyta; class Magnoliopsida; order Asterales; family Asteraceae; genus Helianthus; species Helianthus tuberosus. The sequence goes on along the minus strand of CM060420.1, from coordinate 17,976,234 downwards.
ATCGGTTGGTTATCCGTTCGACCCTCTGTTTGATCGGTTGACACTTCACGACAAAACTCTTAGTCGATCGGCTGACTATGCTTTGAAACAAGTGAAAATCCAATCGACCCACTGATCGATCGATCAGCACTACACGACAAAACAATATGCTGTTCGATCGGCTTGCACTAGACGACAAAATGCTTGGTCGATCGGTTAGCCTATTTTGAATAGGGTGGGTTGTCCGATCGGTTAGCGTGTTGACTTCTTTGCCCTGAATGCAAAAACACGTGTAATCTGATAATATCACATGTAAACTGTTAACATCTCATATTCATGCACATGAGAAACTGATTTAAACAATTAAAGTGACCGACAACTAATCAACTACACATGCAAACTGATATTGTTATTAATGAAGATCTAGAACAGTTGACTGAACAATTGCTGAATATATTGACCTAATGACACGTATTGCCGACCGATCGGTTGGTGTGCTAGCCGTTCGGCCAGCTGTCCGATCGGTTAGGTCAAACAAAGTCAACACTTTAAATGTATGGCAGTGGAACGGACAAGTGTTCGATCGGACTGCTGTCCGATCGGTCAGGTCAACAAGTCAACAACTTAATTACAGTGAATATATGGGACAATGAATCGGACAGGTGTCTGATCGGCCAGAAGTCAACAAGTCAGCTATCTTTAAATGAATGAATGAGTGATGTAGTGATACGGCTTGCTGACCGTTCGGCCAGAGATGCTAGCCGATCGGCTGGCAAGTCAAAGAAGTCAACGATTTAAATGAATTGCAATGATGTGCTTTGGATCGGACAGCTATCCTGTCACACCCCCAAAATCCACACGCGGAGTACCACCGCTTGGAGGCGTGACATGACCAGGATCAAGCCACCAATCATATTGAACATATAAGTAATAAGTAAAAGTAAATGTAATCCATCACAATACAATTGGTGTTCAATAAAAAACATAGTATAGGTAGCGGAAGCATAGTATGAAAATCCAACACAAGTGTTTAGTTTAAAGAGTCATAAAGTTTTCATCAAAACATCCACAATCCGTGCCCACAACGACCGCGCCTCCCGTGCAAGCTCCATGAGTACCTATGGTCCTGCAAGGCATGTAACAGAGAGTCAACAACTAGTTGAGCGAGTTCACAGTAAGTAAGTTCGTTGCATAACTATGCGTTATTAACTAAGCCGTTTTGTATGTTCAATTGGTGGGGGCTTCCCATGTTGTATATACTAGACTAGTTGTAACCATAATTGTTCTTCTTAACCCGAGAACAGGAGTACGTACGAGGTTTACGTAGGCTTTACGTAAGTGCCCTTCTTAACCCGAGGACAGTGGTACGCGTGAGGTTTACATAGGTTTTACGTAAAGTGTCCCTCGAAACCTAAGGAAAGTAGCAAGCATAAGTATACGTAGGTTTTACGTAAGTGTCCCTCGAACCCTGAGGACAGTAGTAAGCACAAGTATACGTAGGTTTTACGTAAGTGTCCCTCGAACCCTGAGGACAGTAGTAAGCACAAGTATACGTAGGTTTTACGTAAGTGTCCCTTGAAACCTGAGGACGATGGTAAGTAGTCTAGTGTTTTACGTAGGTTTTACGTAAGTCTATCATATCTATCAATACCATTCCATCAATACCATTCCCAACCCACCGGGAATCCCATGCCTTGGTAATGTGAACTCACCTTGGTTTGCTCGGTATGCTTAACTATGTGTTCGCAAGAAATCAATCACGTCCTATAGTATGCACGTAATACTCAATCAGTTCATGTTCTTAAAGATTCTCATGCAATTAATACTACAAGGTGCATCTGGAAATTAACATCATGCATTACACAACAGCTGATCACATGTATTCAATCCATGTTTCACATAAAGGCTTTCTCAGTTTAATCTAACCATATCATTCATTAACATAACTAACGGTGTTAATGGGTTTAACAAGGTTACCGCACTTAACTGGATTAACACACCTTGCATAGTTCACATGCATAACAGAGTTAATCAGAACATATCACAGTTAACTCACATAACATAGCTAATCAAGTTAATAGAGTTAATAACCTAACTCAGTTAAAGGACTAAACAGAGTCATGAACTTAACAGGATTACTGTCTAGAATACTGGACTAAGACACATGTCACGAAATCACCTTTCTGGGCGAAAACACCCAGATGACGAAATCAGAAAGTGATTTCGTTGGATATGTGTTTTCGTTGGGACTAAGTTAACATCATTATCATCAACAGTTAAGTAATCTCAGAAACATAATCGTGACAACAGCTGCAAGTAATCATTTGCTACATCAGATCTAATCATGAATAAACACAATCGATCATATCATCAGATTATTATTCAATCATCATTCAACCGATCCAGATCATCAGGAAATCAACGGATCATTCATGCAGAGGCATAACTTAAATCACAATCATAACATGCAATACACAAAAGAAAAATCTAATTGTTTACCCCATAGTGGCCAACAACTACAACCCACCTTAAGAGGTTATTGGACCACTTAGATTTATGGTGAGTTTGACTAATGTTAGGTTGAGATCATGTGCAACTTTCAGAGGAGAATCAATGTTCACAATTATTATGTCTAGGATGCACCCTATATTATAACATACCACATGTGATCTAGATAGCAACAGTGATGAGTTCAATGTACGGATCTAAACACCCACAAATACCAAGTCAATCAACAACAAGTTTACACAATTTCCAATTACCCAAACCGTCATAACCTTAGATCGACATCCAGATTTGCATGATATCATGAATTCAATATATATCACATGCATCACAAACAAGAGCATGTTTACAACACTACTATATGTCTACCACAGAAAACAACTACACGTGTAATATACTAACCGCACAAGGAAAGAGCAAACAGAAGTGATCTGGCTTCAATCGAGAGGATGGTTGCTATAGGGTTTCAAAAGAAAACGAGAGAGAGAGAGATGTGATTAGGGTTTTCTAACTGTTGTTATCGCGTACAAGTTAAGAACAACATTTAACTAATCACTACTGGGCCAAGGCCCATTGGTTTTCGTTGGCCCCTTAATTGACGAAAACACTTAGTGTTTTCGTGAGAGGTGTGTGTGGGTGTTTGACCTAACATATTTCATTTTTTTTTTATACAAAACATCCCAATAATACAAAGCATAACATTAACCTTCACATTAATAATGCACACCAAACATATCATAACAATCACAATACGATTTAACGTATTACAAACGTGTACGTATTACAAGCGTGCACAGTTGTGAAACAAACAAGTCGTGTAAACAATCAACTAAAACAATTAACGTGCAATTAATGCGAAGATGGAAATCTTGGAAACTCGAGTTGTCACATATCCGATCGATCAGCTGTCCAATCGGTTGACTCCTTTAAGAACATGAAAAGCAACAGTACCCATTTTATCAACTTTTTCGAACAGAAAATCTTAGATTTCTCTCAAACGGCTTTGAATTAAGATCTGAAAATTTGTAGGCTTTTAAATCAAAGGTTTTCGTATAACATATTCAAAAATCAGTAATTTTGAACCGTTAAAACCTGTTTAATTTGACGATTTTCGGTCGAAAACGTGAAAAAATGTAAAGATGAAGAAATTTGACAAATCTGAGTGAAATTTGAATCTGAATCTGCTGAATTTGTGTGTGAATTCATGCGTTTGATCCGTGCAATCGAGCTCCTGCTCTGATACCACTTGTTAGGACCGGTTTTCGACTCCGAAACGATTGCGTATGACACGTTCGACGTGCGGAATCCGTGAACGTGTGTGACCGAACACACGAGTCGTAATATAATCGTGATTCTATTTATCAGATCTGAAATCATACAAAGCACCTGAATCACATGGAGCACTTTTTCTCTCTAGCTTCTCTCTCTAACCCTAGCTGTCTAAAGTCTTCAAATGAGCAAAAGTCCCCAAAAGTAACCCTATGGGTTCTATTTATAGGCAAAGGATATAAGGAGACTCTCCTTATTTACAATTATGCCACCTTGCCTTTACTAACAAGATATTACAATATAATGCAAGTTTTCTTCAGTTTCTGCACTAACAGTTAGTTTATGTTTAATGTAGTTTATGTAATAGTAGTAATGTACTTATTTCTTGAATAATCTTTATGTTGCAATCTTATTTATATGAATCTTAGTACTTTTTCATGTTTGAATCTTCATGATTATATAATGAGTGTTTCATTTATGTTGAGTTCCTGATTATGTTTGATTATCTTGGATAATGAATCCGTGGTTAGTGGGATGGTAACTATTTCTTGATTAATCACTTATTTATAGACTTTGTTTACACCATGAAACCTGACCAGGGTATTGGTTTTATACAAGATATATCTTATTTTGATTAGGAATACTTTCTTGCACGTAAGGGTTCTAACGAATTATATGGTGTTGATTACATGTTCTTAAATGCGGTTTGTGATCCTTGTTTAGTAGTTTTGGTCTGAAATTGCTGACATAGTAGATTTGTGTTCAAGACTTGTAAAGGTGAAACTGTTTGTTATATGATCTACTTAATTGCTTATCCTCGTGGCTGTATTGTGACCATCGGTATTGTTTTCTTTGATAAGTGAGGTTAGGAATCCAGACCCGGTAAATAACCTATCTTTAAAGATTCGCATGAATAAATATCAATAGCTCGCTAATGAATGATTTTAGGTGGTTAACGTGTGACCATCACGTTAACTTTCTGAAGAATCATAATGCAAGAAATTCAGACCCGGTAACTAGCTGTCTCGAAATTGGAAAATTGATTAAGTGCTTTTGTGACATATGTAACATAGATAACATGTTTAGGATGTTCGTGAAACAAGATAATAATATATTTATATCTTAGATGTAATTTAGATAACTTAGTTAAACAACCATTCACTTATCATTTTATCTGGTAAAATAATGACAAAGATTTAGTACCTAATAACGCTCGTGTTCCATGGATCGATATCTGGCTCTTACCAATACTTTGTTGTATATATGACGGGATACACTTGTCCTTTGTTGTGTGTGTTTTAATGTTAAGGTATAAACCATTTTTATAAATATAAAACACATTTCGTTGCATCTGAAAATACTGTAAATAAATGTATATAAAACATGTTACGTCAAGTTTGTGGCGCCGTTGCCGGGGAACGGCGAAATTAATGGAACAATCCAAGTCATTATTTTACCGGTGTACAAACTGTGAATACTTGTACATTTTTGTATTTATTTTGTTTTCTTATTTACTAACTTGTTAATATTTAACCGTTTGACTAACTTTTCTTTTTTTGTTTTACTAACCAAGTAACTGACTGACTCAACTAACTGACTAACTTTACTAACTCACTAACATAATAACTTATTATTTTATTATTCGACTAATATTTATTTCTTTTATTTAATTTAGTTAATGTGTTCGGAATCGAACCATTTTCTTTTATTCTTTCATTTTAGTTATTTCATTTATGCTTATATTTATATTTATGTTCGGGTTCTCACGTCGAACCGCTTTTATATATTCCATTTCTTTTATTTCTGCATTTAATTATTTACGTTCAGTTTTCATTTATTTATTTATGTCCATTCATTTATTTAAAATTAACCGCTTATTCATGTAATTATTATGCCCAATTGTTTAGTTATTTACTTCACAAAAATAAAATATAACTTTCTGATAAAATCATCAGATTTTCTCTGATAAATTCCAATGAATTTATCAGATTTTCTAATGGATTCTGATAAATCCATTAGATATTCTAAAACAACAATTTTCATTTCTGATGCATTTACCAGATTTTCTGGTAATTCTGATGGATTAGTCAGAAATTCTGATGGAATGAAAATTTTCAACTGATTTTTATCAGATCTTATCAGATTTTCTGATATAAAAAAAAGTTTTCGGATGTAAATAAGTAAATAAACAAGTAAATAGTTGAATAGATTTGTCTAATAACTTGTATATATATGTATATCATATAATAGTATTATTATTTACACTTATTTCCTATACTATTATCAAGTTCTTTTTTCTGTATAATGCCTTCCTTTTTACGTGCAGGCTAATGTCCACGCCCCCTGCACCCGCTAATGCTGAGTTAGCCAACGAACCAGAAAATAACCTAAGAAGAAGTAGGCGGCTTCGCGAAAGATCGCTTGTTGTTGCACAAAGGATTGCGGCCGCAATCGACAAACAAGTGATACTTTGTGACAGCGAGAGTTCAGAGGACGAAACAGGAAGCATTATGGCAGAGGACGACCAGCCTTTGAATGAGACCGGTTGTCCAGGAGGAGAGGGCTTGCTACCGAGCATCGCCCGACCTACGATAGCAGCACCGAGTTTTGAAATTAAATCTAGTATTATTAACATGTTGCAAAATTCTGTGCAGTTTGATGGGAAGGATCACGAAGATCCAGGTCGGCACATTGCATCATTTCTCGAAGTTTGCTCGACTTTCAAAATTAGAGACGTTTCTGAAGACGCAATTCGTTTGCGACTATTTCCATTCTCTTTGCGAGACAAAGCCCGATCTTGGCTTTTGTCACTTCCAGCATGGTCCATCACGACTTGGAACGAGATGGCAGATCTTTTTATGCAAAAATATTTTCCGTCGGAAAAGACAGCTGAGCTTAAAAACCGTATTATGACATTCAAACAGGACGAAGGAGAATCTCTACACGCAGCTTGGGAGAGATTCAAAGATCTTTTGATCGATGTTCCACATCATGGGTTGTCCAAAAGACAACTTGTGTTGAACTTCTACCAAGGACTCAACTATGACTCACAAGAACGTTTGGATGTTTATACAGGAGGCGATCTTGGAAAAAAAACACCCAACGAAGCCTATGCAATCATAGAAAAAGCTACCTTGAAGTCGAGTTCTCGTCACGGTGGAGTTTGAAATAAAGCATCATCTATTCCTGGAGTTCATCAAGTGGATACATATACGGCTCTTGCAGCACATATTGGAGCTTTGGCAGTAAGATTTGATCAAGCTCAGAACGTTTCACAGGTACAATCATCATGTGAGCTGTGTGGAGTGTCACACGAGTCAAGTACATGTGAGCAGGGTGTTCTGTTTACAGGCCACGAAGAGGTGGACTATTTGGGCAATCAAATTAGGCCCCAAAATAACCCTTATAGCAACACGTACAATCCGGGATGGAGAAATCACCCAAACTTCGGGTGGAAAGCTAATTCCAATAACTAAAACCCACTCGGATATGCTCAACGCGCTCCCGCGCCACAACAGCCCCATGGACAATCTTTTCAGCCATCAGGGCAAACCTTTCAACCACGTTATAATAATTTAGGTTCAGGAAGCACTTCCCAGCCACAAACCTCTCACAACAACTCAAAACTAGAGGAGATGATGGCACAGCTATTAAACAACTCCAACAATGCCAACCAAATATCTGAGAAAAGATACCAGCAGCATGAGGAGCGTTTCAGGGCACAAGAAGGGGAAATGCGGAGCCAGAAGGCTTCAATACAAACCATTGAGAATCAAGTTGGCCAATTGGCCAAGATGTTATCTGAAAGACCCCAAGGTAGTCTTCCAGGTAACACAGAACCAAACCCGAGAGGGCACGTTAATGCAGTAATGATGAGGAGTGGTAAAGCCACGGGACCTGACAAATCGGACTCACCACCGATCACTGATACGGTCCAAACTGATTCTTCGGACGAAGTGCACGCTAGGCGAGTCCCAGCAAGTACATCACAGCCCCAGGAGCCAGTTACAGATTACATTCATCCAGTTCCATATCCAAGCAGACTGAAGAAGCAGAAGAACGATGAACAACATGGTAAGTTTTTAGAAATGTTTAAACAATTACACATAAACATACCATTTGTTGAGGCGTTGGCTCAAATGCCTAAATACGCAAGATTTTTAAAAGACATCCTCATAAACAAGCAGAAACTTGAAAGCTTGTCTTGTGTGTTGATGAATGAAAATTGTTCAGCCCTTCTCCAAAACCGTTTACCTGAAAAGATGGGAGATCCGGGCAGTTTTACTCTTCCCTGTCTCATTGGCAGCATGTCTGTCAGTCACGCATTAGCCGATTTAGGAGCTAGCATAAACCTTATGCCATATAAGGTCTTTGCTAAATTAGATCTGGGCGAACCTTCTCCCACTAGAATGAGCATTCGACTTGCAGATCGTTCAATCAAGTATCTGCGTAGATTCGTTGAAAACATGCTTGTTAAAATTGATAAATTTGTTTTTCCCGTGGATTTTGTTATTCTTGACATGGACGAAGACTCAAAAGTGCCATTAATACTTGGACGCTCGTTCCTCAACACTGCGAGGACTATTGTTGATGTGGTAGCTGGCCAAATCACGCTCCGAGTAAATGACGAGCACGTGACTTTTGATATTAAAAGATCAATGCAACACCCGCAGAGTCACGAAGACATGCTTTACTATGCAACATTGTCGATACTTGTGTAAGCTCTCATTTCCAAGGCACGATTGAAGAAATTGATACGAACACACATCTTTTGTGTGAGAACCAAAATGGCATTTCGCAGGAGTGCCACGAAGCTGAGCAGCCGGTTTTCCAAATCGGTGATCATGGTTCCCAAAGTCCAGATCAATTTGTGGAGATTAACCGTGAAGCTGAATAAAAGTCAAAACCATCGGTTGAAGATCCACCGTCTTTGGAGTTAAAAGAACTCCCACCGCATCTCGAATATGCATTTCTACAGGAGGAGTGTCACTTGCCAATCATCATTTCAGCATTCTTAGAAAAAGAGGAAAAGAGACAGCTTCTCGAAGTTCTAAAGCTTCACAAGAAAGCCATGGCGTGGAAGATTATGGATATCAAAGGCATTAATCCTTCTTTTTGTACTCATAAGATTCTCATGGAAGATGATTACAAGCCTAGTGCACAACATCAAAGGCGTTTGAATCCGAATATGCAAGACATGGTGAAGAAAGAAGTAATCAAGTTGTTAGATGCAGGGCTGATTTATCCTATATCTGATTCTGTTTGGGTAAGTCCAGTGCAAGTAGTACCCAAGAAAGGTGGTATTACTGCAGTTCCAAATGATAGGAATGAACTTATTCCAACCCGTACTATCACCGGATGGCGAGTTTGCATAGATTACCGCAATCTCAACTATGCCACCCATAAGGACCACTTCCTGCTTCCATTCATCGACCAGATGTTGGAACGTCTGTCAGGGAAGTCATTTTTCTGTTTTCTGGATGGGTTATCTGGATATTTTCAAATTCCTATCGCTCCTGAAGACCAGGAGAAGACTACCTTTACATGTCCTTTTGGCACATTCGCCTACCAGCGTATGCCTTTTGGATTGTGTAATGCACCAGCCACATTTCAGCGCTGCATGGTAGCCATTTTCCATGACATGGTTGAAGACTCCATGGAAGTATTCATGGATGATTTCTCTGTGTTCGGGAGTTCTTTCAATCAGTGTCTTGGAAATCTGAAAAGAATGTTAATGAGATGTGAGGAAACTAATCTTGTGCTTAACTGGGAGAAATGCCACTTCATGGTGAAAGAAGGGGTAGTTCTCGGACACAAAATCTCTTAAGCAGGGTTGGAAGTTGATCCAGCAAAAGTGGATATCATTTCTAAACTTCATCCCCCTACATCGGTCAGAGCAATTAGAAGTTTCCTAGGTCATGCAGAGTTCTATAGGCGATTCATAAAAGACTTTTCAAAAATCACAAGACCTATGACCCGTTTATTAGAAAAAGATGCTCCATTTGTGTTTTCAGACGAATGCGTGAAAGCTTTCAAGCAGCTGAAACAAAGGCTTATCGAAGCCCCTATTTTAGTTGCACCAAATTGGGCATTGCCATTTGAGATAATGTGTGACGCCAGTGATTACGCAATAGGAGCAGTCTTAGGACAAAGAAGGGAGAAGCATTTTCATCCTATATACTATGCCAGCAAAACTCTACATGATGCTCAAGAAAATTATACGACTACAGAGAAAGAGCTTTTGGCAGTAGTTTATGCTTTCGACAAATTCAGGTCGTACCTTGTGTTGTCCAAAACAATTGTGTATACGAATCATGCAGCAATCAAATACCTTTTTAGTAAACAGGACGCAAAACCGCGTCTCATCAGATGGATCTTGTTACTACAAGAATTTGACATTGAGATCCAAGATAAAAAGGGAGCTTTAAATGTTGCAGCCAACCATCTCTCGAGACTTGAGCATGGAAATTCGGAAAATTCGGTGGAGGAACCAATAAATGACAATTTCCCCCATGAAATCCTTTTAAGTATCGAGATGAATAACGAGTCACCTTGGTTTGCTGACTTTGCAAACTACCTCTCATGTGGGATCCTTATCAAAGGATTATCATATCAGCAAAAGAGGAAGTTCTTTGCAGATTTGAAGTATTACATTTGGGATGAACCATACTTGTTTAGAATCGGAGCTGATCAGGTGATCCAAAGATGTGTATTTGGAGAAGAGGCAGCTAGCATTCTGCGCCATTGTCACGAAGGGCCGACCGGAGGTCATCATGGAGCAAACTACACATCAAAGAAAGTGTTAGACTCTGGGTTTTACTGGCCCACAATCTTTCGCGACGCACATGAATGGGTTAGAGCATGTGATGCTTGTCAAAGGGCAACAAATATCTCCGCACGCAACGAAATGCCTCAACATCCAATGCAAGTCTGTGAAGTCTTTGATATATGGGGTATCGACTTCATAGGACCATTTCCAGCCTCACGAGGTAACAAATATATCCTAGTTGTTGTAGACTACGTCTCAAAATGTGCCGAAGCTCAAGCTTTGCCCACAAACGATGCTAGGGTAGTTGTGAGGTTCTTAAAAAGTTTATTTGCCCGATTTGGTGCTCCAAAAGCACTAATCAGTGACCGAGGAACACATTTCTGCAATGCGCAGTTAGAACGAGTCTTGTCCCGTTATGGTGTTCATCACAGATTGGCTACGCCATATCATCCTCAAACAAGTGGGCAAGTGGAGGTCACAAATCGGGGTTTGAAAAGAATCCTTGAGCGGTCCATTAATAACAACCGCAAGGATTGGTCGGACAAGTTAGATAACGCTCTGTGGGCTTTCAGAACAGCATTCAAGACACCTATCGGGACGACACCCTTTAGGTTGGTTTACGGAAAAGCCTATCATCTACCTATCGAGCTAGAACACAAGGCATTTTGGGCCTTGAAAACGACAAATATGTATTTGAAAAGCGAAGGTGAAGCTCGTTTTCTGCAAATCCATGAGCTTGAGGAGCTAAGAAGTCATGCCTACGAGAGTTCTAGCAGATACAAGGAGCGAGTCAAGAGATTTCATGACAAGAGGTTGAGAGACCATAAGGACTTACGTATAGGAGATCTTGTCTTGTTATATAACTCAAGACTGCGTTTATTCCCCGGGAAGCTAAAATCCCGATGGATGGGTCCATACACAGTTAAGGAAATATTTTTATACGGGGCCGTAACTATCGAGGATCCAAGCGGGGCAAGTTTCAAAGTCAACGGTCATCGTTTAAAACTTTACATCAATGGACCGATTGACCCGGTGGAGGAAATTTTCGAACTCCACGTCCCGCACACTTAAAAAAAGTGTGGGGATAATGAGTCTAGCTATCGACTCGCTGACAAATTTAGCAAGCGTGTTTTCACACGCCAAGGATAATTTTGTATATATTAGTTTTTAATATTTAATTATTAGTTCGTTAATTTTTCGGTTTTAAACATAGGTACATACAAGCTTGATCCATCGCTTTTGGAATTTTGAAATTGATTAATTGTTAAAATATATAAAATATTGCAAAAGTGAAAAAATTGGGTGAAATTTCGGAGTTAAAAGCTTACTGTTAAAATTAACCCAAAATGGCCCAGGTGCCGCACGGTAGTGCCAAATCGGCACGATCGTGCACTCCATAATCGAAACAGACCAAGAACTCGTTCACAGGGCAGTCATCGGCTCGCACTACCGTGCGACCCGATGCACTACCGTGCAACCCGGCAATATCAATCAAACCAGGAATGCAGTCCGGGATGGCACGACCGTGCGACCAGTCGCACGACCGTGCGAGTCAAAATCTGAACAGTAAAAAAAAGGGTAATTAAACGATTTTGTAGTAAAAACCTGTCATTTTTTTCGAAACCCTAGCAGCCGCACGGGAGTTCCAGGTCGCCTACACCTAAAAATCAACCGATTCTTGCCTAGATTTCACTTCAATCATCTTCCAAGGTATGTTTCCTACTTGTTTTGCAAATTAAACTTAGTTTCTGATGAAGATCTGATGTTTGAATCAAGAAATTTTGGGGTTTTCTTCATAAAAATCAAATAAACCCTTGTTCTTGAGTGTTTGGGGCTAAATCGGTAGTTCTGATCCTTGATTTAAAGTTTATTCACCGATTACAAGTTAAAATTTGAATTATAAAGGTCTAAATATGTGGATAAAACTATTTTCTGATGAAATTAGCAGTCGCACGGTCATGCCGTTGAAACGGCATGGCAGTGCTGGTCAGAAATCAAGGTCAGGTCACCGATTCAGAACTGCGATGCCGAGTCGCACGACAGTGCAACATGATTTGCCGGAGACAAGCCATTGACCGGTCAAGGATTGGCACGGTGGTGCCACTAGACGCATGACCGTGCAGTTGCTGAAACGACAACAGAACATCGTAAACAGCCTGTTCCGGTGGCGGCAATAAAATTTTTATATTCTGCTCTTATTTTGTTGTATTACTGTATGCAAATGAACCACAGATTCCTCCAAACGAAAGAACAACCCTGTATTGCAAGATTAGAAGCTTTATGGAATTGACGGGGACAAATCGGTGAACCGAGAAGGATCAACTAGGACACTTTAACAGCCCTAAGCCAACAAGAGAGGCTATCCAATATGATTTCGTATCCGATGTCAAGGTTGTTGAACATTCCACGACCGGTATATCTCGAGCTTACACTGGAATTTTTCCCTTCATACACTTATGACAAACCAAGAAGCGAAAATCCAGACTTTAAGAACAGGGAGACGATACAATTCAGGTTGGGTAGAAAGTGGCATAAGTGGTCAGTTGCTAGACTTGGGAGAAGACTGGGAATATACTCGGCTGAAGACATCGATTCAGAACTTTTCACCAATATCTACAAGTTTGATAATGACCAGCAAAGGGCTAACTTTTGGGCACAAGTGGCAATTGAGCCACCCTATGAGGCTAGAAAGGCTAAAGCATCACGACTATGAGACCCGCTTCTTAGGGTCTTTCATCAGGTCATGAGTCACACCATTTGTGGACGCATGGACAGTGCAGAAAACTGTCCCACTCTAGATCTTCTTTTCTTATATTCTATAGTGAATGGAGTGCACGTCAACCTCGCAGCTAGGATGGCTGAGTTTTTCATAAACAGTGCGGGGAGAACTACAAGCAGTGAAATCCATGGTGGTAAATATGTGACTCAGTTAGCATACAATTTGGGTATTATGACAGATGATGTAGTCAGTGGTCTCATGATGGTTCATGCAGGAGGAGACGTAGATATGAGGTCTTTGAGAGCAATGGGTCTGGTAGTGGATATAGACAATGGCCCGAGGCTAAGGGGTCTAAACGGAGAGATATGGGATCCGATACCACCACAGGATGAAGACGTCAACATGGAGGAGCATCAGGTATTAGAGCCACCACCACACAACCAGCCACCACACGATCAACCACAACATGAAGAGCACCAGCACCAGTATCAATATCAGCCAAACTGGCCTCCAGGTATACCTTCCTACCCTGAGTTGTACCAGCAGTTCCAGCATATGCTGGTTTCTCAAGACACTATGAAAGCCAACCAAGAGACTGTGCGAGCAACTCAAGACGCTATGAGAGCCGACCAGGAAGCTATACGGGCATCTCAACACACCATGAGGGAGGAAATGTATGCAGGTTTTTCCTACATCTTCGGAGGGCTACAAAGCGTATATCCCAGCCATTTCGGCAACCCTCCACAGTTTCCGTTTGGAAACACATGTAACTATGGGGCAGGATCATCTGGAACACGCCACCATGATGATGCTGATGAGGAGTAGGAGGAGGTAGGGCGAAACAGTTCAGAAACTAATGTTTTATCTTATTTCTATTCAGTACTTTATTTGGGATTTTTTAAACTTTATGTTTGTTTTTAAATGTTTTAAGTAGTGTGTTTGCTTTGTTTGAATAATGGATATGGTTTGGTTATCTAACATTTTGATCAATGGTAATGATTGACTGCTTTAGCAAGTGACATACTTGGCAAATTCATAAAGAAATGCACACAGAATTGAGACGACTTCAATCAAACTCTACTCAAACAAGTCAACTACAACTCTGAGGGAGTACCTCTTTCCTTTTTCACATTATTAGTTTAGCTCTTAATAATTGCCTAACTAATATATTTTCATATTGGGGACAATGTGAAGTTCAAGTGTGGGGAGAAGTTTAAAAGGTTTTAAACTTTGTTTGTCCTTAATTGTTCTCATTTTTTTGTACATATTTTTGAAAAATAAAACTAAAATGGTCAATTGTGTCCTTTAGAAAGCATCAAATTTGATAAAAAACCGACAAGCCAAATTGATTTTTGAAAAAGATAACTAAAAAGCGTGATAAAACAAAGAAAGACTTACAGGTTTATCTTTATATTTATACCCATTCCTTCCATTTACGTGAGCATATTTTTGAGCCTTTACAGGTTTCTTGTCAAATGCTTCTTTGTTTTTTGCGGAAAAATGAGTGAGCCGGATGTTTTATGTAATTTAGAACTTTTCGTTTGAATACTTTTCAAAATCATGAATATGTGAAATTACATAGAAATGATAGAGGCATTTAGGATACCCCTTTGTCAGCCTTTTTCTTTGTTCATATCCCGCACCCAACGTTATCCATTAGTTCGCCATGTTGAGCCTATTTTCCGTATTTTTCTTAATTTTACCCAAATTTAAAGCCTACTTAACCAAATATAACCTTTTCATATTTACCCTTTTTCGTTAAAATTCAGCCGAAGCTTTCTAGATTGATTTGTAGTACTTTTTCTAAAATAAAAAAAAAACGTTTGTCAAAACTCTCCAAGGGAATTATGGAAAAACTTTCAAGAAAGAAAATAGAGAGTTGAAATATAAAAAGAATAAACTCTGAACACATACACAAGTAGCTTAGCAATGTGTTCAGAATCCTAGAAAATAAAGCAGCAAGTTTTTGGCCAAGTTTTAACCTTTCTTGCCACTTTCAAATATCCATTCCATACCCTTAACCATAGCCTAACGTTACAACCCATCAAAGATCTCTTGATTTATGCTTTTCACATATGAATTGGTGGAGATTAGATCTTTTTACAAGATTATGATATTGCATGATTCATTGACTAGGCATCGAGTGTTTTACATACACATTATATGTATGATTCAGAAATTTAGCCGAGTGTGTGTGAACTTTGTGAGAAATATAAAGATTGTATGCTAAGTCAATCGAACGTAGAATCATTGCTTTATGGTTATCCTTTCATATATCTAACAAAGCTTGTTTGTTTTAAATCTTTGATGATGACTTTTTATAAACCAATTTGACCACCAAACAAATTAGTAACTTTGTAAATATTTAGATTTGATTCCGTGTTTTATTTTAAGTTTGCTTGAGGACAAGCAAAGTTCAAGTGTGGGGATGTTTGATATACGTTAAATTATACATGTTTTTATAACCCGAAACACTTCCGTTTTAAAGCATTTTTTTACCGAAAACACGACGTTAAGGTGCCAAAACTCGGTACTTTTATATTTTAAGGTCTTAAATAGAGCACAAAAGAAAATTATGATAAAAACGGACAAATTCTGATGCATTTCTGATGAAAAGAACAAAATTCTGATGACTGCCAGGTATGGCACGACCGTAGCATCCATCGGCACTACCGTGCCGATCCTCCAATCTCGGAAACACTGCCAGTACAAAGGCTAATGCCAACTTTTTCTCGGGTCGCACTACCGTGCAACCCGCCGCATGACCGTGCCAAGGCTTGACCAACATTTTTGATCAAGAATCTGATGATATCGCACCACCATGCGACCAGCAGCACTACCGTGCCAATTTGGTGATCGAGACAACTTATCCACTAGTCCACTTGGCTGACTTAGGATCGGAGAAACTGACGTCACCCGAAAACACCAGTCGCACGACCGTGCGACCCGGTGGCACGACCGTGCCGATCACAAAATCATCTATAAATACAGCCATTCGCTACTGGTTAAGTTGCTGGGTTTTTCTCCATGTTTCTGGGTGATTTCTGGGTTCCGAAGCAGTCCTGATGTAGGATCGTTTTCAGACCCGAACGAGTCGATCAGAAGAGTTTTTACTTAATACGAAAGGCGGAAACAAACATATCAAGTCCAATTCAACTAGATATACACTTTAAACTATCTATTGATTGATTTGACAAAGTTTTACAGCGAGTCGACACTTCGGCTCTCAAACCGGAAAGTAATTTTGTACCAAATAACGAAGACAAGGCAACTATTTATAGGCAAGGTAATTTCGCATGAACAGGTTCAAGCGAAATTACATTCACACGAAATTACCAAGTAATTTCGTGCGAAATAGCACTCTGTAATTTCGTGTGAAATTACCTTCTAACCTATTTTTGACAATTTCCTAGTATAACGTGCCCTGATCTATCTATACACATACAAGACTCGATACAAGACGAAGTCGACAAACGTATGCACTAACAGACTCCCCCTCGGATGTTGACAAAGTCTTCAGTGTCAAGTCTTCAACGTCTTCAGTCTCTATCAGTCTCCTCGAACTCTTCCAAAGTATCTGACAATGTAAAACATCCTCAATCTCTGTCTTCTCTTCTTCTCCAGGATCTCGACCTGGCTCTTATCTCACTCTAATTCTCTTGATCAGATCTCTTGATTCCTTAAGTTCATCAGCATCACCAGTTAGCATGAACTTCAGACTCCCCCTTAAATTGTGCTTGGGATCGCAGTCTAGCTTCCACAGGTTCAAGATCGTGACCTGGCTCACATCCTGCTCAGGATCAAAACCTAGCTAACCTGCACATTCTTAACCCAGAAATAAATTTCACAAATTTAAAATTTTACAAATTTATTCTCTGCTTATCACTTGTAGACACAAACACTCCATCATTTGCAAGTATCGAACAAAATGATTTAACATTTTTAAACTCTGATGAACCACTTGTAAGAAAATCTTTTCAAAACACTCTCCCAAACCTGTTCATCATGTTTAGCACTTAGAATTTTGAAAATCAACTCTCCAACATCAGTTGTCAAAAATCTTTTTGAATTTTCAAAAATTTATGCTAAAACACACTAAAAATCTTTTTGGAATTTTTGATCTTCAAAGAAAATACAGTAAAGAAATATTTATAGACAATATTTTTGTGAGTTTGTGTAAGAGGATCATATCAGTTTATGAGACAAATCACTAACACCGTTAAGCTTTAAACATTTTAAATTCTAAACGATTCACTTAGATTGTCAGTATACTGATCCACTTAAATTTTCACACAAATTTCAACTGTTTCAAGATACGGAATTAATGTTTTAGAGACTTAAACTTATACGCGTGTCCCACTTCAGAATATACTCTCGTATCCAGATCCAAATATTCAGTCTTACAGGTGAGTATACCTAGATGATATCTGTAAAGGGTTAAATGCGAGGGCCATGAGAGCTCAGGCTATTGCTTCCGCAAAATCAGAGAGATGGTGGCTTCGACTTTAGGTGTGTTCCCTTTAGAGAATCTTTTCTTGAACAACACATGATTAGCATTTTGCAATGTTTCATCATTTTTTATGCTGAGGGGGGTGCTATATTTCAAGCAAGCAGAAAGTATTATACGGGGACTAGGCCATTGCTTCCACAAAATCAGAAGTCCCGGGATAATACCCCAGATATCACTGAGTATAAAGACCTAGTATCTCAGAAAGAGGGACCTTTCAAACAAGATTTCGGGGGTTACCCATATATCCGAGAGATGTTCCCCACGAGATAAGTAAGTTTGAAATTTTAGGTTTATATCTCGACACAATCTACTAAATGTGCAAAAACCTACTGGCACATCATCCGTGAGACCGTTTATCACATTTTATCTTTCCAATTCTTTAGCATGCTGTGATAGTCCACTGATGTACTATCATTTCCTCTTTTTCACAACAAAACTCGATTTTTAATTTTATCATGTTTTTGACATTTTCAATTTTCAAATGTTTTTGGATTTTCTGAAATTTCTTACTCCCCCTAAAATTCAAAATCATTTGAAGGAAATTTGAAAACAAACTATACAAGGTAAAGTGACAACTGTTATGAATTGCTTCAATTCGCCATCCACTTGGCATAAACAATCAGAACTCCCCCTGACAACAAACTATTTTCCCATTGTGATTTCAAAACACTTAAGTTTGTTTTAATCAAATAGTTTTTCTGGAAAATTAGTTTTGTTGAAATTATCACTTGTAAAAATGGGGATCAATTCATCACTTTGTTTTCTCAATCCATATGAATGAAAGTTAAATCAAGTTCAATTTAATGACCTTGATTTACCTCTTGAAAGTGAAAACCTTCTTCAACCACTTGTAGGTTCACTTACCAACTATACCATTTGTAAATCAAAATATAACAATTTTAAAAATAACTACCACTTGTAAATCGAAATATCACCGAAGTGAATTTCTCAAGAAAGATGCCGATTCCTGCTCCACTCTTACCAATCTGGAAGCTCCGGCAATTCACACTTTTTTACTTATGAAAAACAGACATCCAAGCCTGACCAAACTTGGATGTTTCCTCCTCAACTTCACTTGGGTAATAAGTTGCCTTCTTAGTTTCATAAAACTCTTTAACCCCTTTCACTTTCCCATCGACCATCTTCCCAAAAATCTTTTTCACATTTCCATTAAAAGCTTTGTTGACATCAAATTCTTTCTTCTCAGAATAGAATTGATTCGAGATCTCAACCTTTCCAATTTTTTGTATAAAATTTTCAGCCCGCAATGGTGGAAAATTGACATCATCCATTGGCGGAACTGATGTTTCTAATTTTTGAACAAATTGTGGCTCCTCTGACTTTGTGGAATCAGATTCATCGCCAGCTTTCATATCAGATTTCTTAACAACCCACATTTGGTTGTCAAGATTAACTCTTCTTTTGTAAAATCTTTTCTTAGAACATTCACCAACTTCATATGTTGAGTTTTTAAAAACTTTGAATTTTTCAGTTGGTGGTTCGGTTTTATCAACAATCTTTTCTTTCAGTTTAGAAACAACTTCCTGTTTTGTGTTGGTAGCCATTGGACAATTCCAGGCTATGTGACCAACTTCTTGACATCGGTAACAGGTTCTTGTCTCCTTTCTCTGATAAGCTCCATTCTTCTCAAACTTTTGTTTTTCATCAAAGAACTCTTTGTTTGACTGCTTCCAGAATGAGCTCTTTTCTTCTTCCTCTGAACTTGCTCCTGAAACAAAGACAGTTTTTGTTTTAGAAAATTTCTCATTTTTATAATTTTTCGGTGGAATAAAACCAAGACCTTTCTTTTTGTAATTACCGTTATGGTTTGGTTTCTTTTGATAACCTGAACCAGAACTGTAACCCTTTTTCTTCTTTAAATGTTGTTGAACTCTTGAGGTGTAAGGTTTAGGTTTTTCAGAAAGATTTACATCTTTTATTTCATAAATATGAATTTCTATTAATTTAAAAACCTTTTTTATCATTTCAGTTTTAACACATCTTATTGGAAATTCCTCATCAGAATATAATTTGTCTGAATCATTCAAAGTATATGCCACTTTGATTGTTTCGTCATTCAAATTAGATTTTGATAACATGAATTCTTTATTGTATACCCTTTTGACCGACGACTTTGAACTGTCAACTGATGATGAACTCGAACTTTTGGACTCCGACTTTGACTCTGACTCCTCATCTTTATCCAACACCTGATCGACCACCTTTTTTATAAACTCGGACTCATGATCAGTGTCAGACGATGTGAATGTGATGTCAATATTTTCTGGTAACTCATCAGTTGTTTCGGACTTTAACTTTATATTGACAGCCTTTTTGACTTGCTCCTCATTTGGTTTTCTGGGAGAATAACCTTCCCAGATCAGAGGCGGACACTTGTTATAATTTGCACTTTGTTTCTTACCAGTATCCTTTTCTTCAGTCTTCTTGTCTTGAAAGGCTTCCATACCTGCAACAGTTGGATAAATTCTATCAATCAAATAATCAGAACTAGAATAACTTTGCAGTAATCGTCTGATTCTTTCATTTTCTATCTTTTCTGTTTCCAACTCCTGCTTCAATTTTGCACATTCTTCAATGTAATGATTAATGGCCTTCTGTTTTGTTATCATCACAGCATTCATCATGGTTAAAGCATCTTCTCTTTCAGAATTTGTCTTTTGTAGACCAGTTACCGTTCTATTCAACACATCATACGATTCTTTCACATAGTTTAGATTGAACAATGTAACACCCGTTCTTATAAATTAAGGTTTAACGTATCATTTACGAAAAACAATCATGTAATTAAGATTACATATGCATTGGAAATTACGGGTTTATTAAAACTTTTTACAATTTAAAAGTATACAACATATCATGTGTACGTTCGTCGTTTAACATAATAACGATACATAGTGCGGAAGCTTATTCCGTGATCGTGTTCGGTTCTTGCTCGTCGCTTGATCTTCATCCGTGCACTCTTGGCATTCACCTATGATCAAAACCAACTTAAAAGTTAGTTTTGATAGTCAAATATTAAGTTCAAACAAGTACAGGGGTTAAAATGACAAAATTTTAAAAATTTTCGGAGTTAGGGGGCTTCGCGTGACGCCAAGGGCCTAGGCGTCACGCCTAGCCCTGTTTTTCACAGCCTGTTGCCTTCAGCTGATGCTGTACATACCTAGCACGACCTGATTTCACGGAAACGGCCATAACTTCTTCGTTATTGATCCGTTTTACCCGATTCTTTTTCCTACGCGTCCGTAATTTAATCCTCCATCTTATGGAGTTAAAATCCTACATCCAACATAAGAAATTTTGAGACTTCTAAGCCTTCGAATCGTTACCTTTTTACCGAATTTTAACCCGTTTATGCATTTTATCAAACAAACATATTTATTTGATTCCTATATCTCATACACTTCTTCAAATTAATGTTACCTACTATATTAGGTTCTAATCATAGGTTTATTACACAATTTAAACCCGTTTTCGCTCGTATGCTTATTTTGACCCGTTAAGGGTATTTAAGCACTTTAAACCTTGAAATCGCTTTCATTCATTTCTAGCATCTTATCCCTACATTTCTTATCAAGTAATCTTCAACTACAACTCTTTGTGTGTTGG
Source organism: Helianthus tuberosus (assembly GCA_030545235.1). Classification (NCBI taxonomy): domain Eukaryota; kingdom Viridiplantae; phylum Streptophyta; class Magnoliopsida; order Asterales; family Asteraceae; genus Helianthus; species Helianthus tuberosus. Next base: position 17,954,856 of record CM060420.1, on the reverse strand, counting down.
ATTTCAATGTGTATATCTATATGTTTCGAGTTTTACCCTTCGGATTGTTATTTTATGGCAAGACTCAAATAGAGCTATTTGACTAACGTATTACATCTTTCAACTTCTACACTTATTTTAAGTATTTATTTAATCATGAAACTCATTTCCAAACAACCTTTAAGGGTTGTTTGTTCAATTTAACCTACAAGGGCATTTTGGTCAATTTTGGTCCTTCTTTTACGACAAAGGACTTTCAGATACTTGTTTGACCCAAAAATTCGATCTTTTAACTATAACCTTGTTTAGAAGCCATTATGTTTCTAAAACACTACAATTATAACTTGAATTATTCGGTTTATCTTTAAGATAACCAAATATCCAATTTGACCTTGTTTAACTCTTAGAAAACCTCAAGTTCTACATGATGAATTGAATCATTATACATACCTGGCTCGGATCAATATAATGACCCGTTTCAATACCTTGACTTAGTAGCCGCTAAGCAATAGCGATGTGCGTATCCATTTGATATTTATTCCTATAAACATGTAACTCGACAAACCATTAGTCGATATTGTCAAAGGGTGATAATTTCACCTTTTGACCCGTTTATTTACCTAGTGATCTTCGTCACTTCCACTAAATGCCAATTTCATGTATTATGCTAATTTAAAGTCTACTAACGAAAATACGAAATGAAGCATAATGTAACGGAACCGTAGTTACGTACCTTTTAAGCATCCTTTCTAAACGCGTATTTCCACCGGCTTGTCCATTTGACGATCCGGATTCCTCGCCTAAAGAATTCAATTCGCAATCCGTTTAGAACCCTTTTTCAATCATGTATCGCATATTTCGCTAAATCATTACAATCATGCGTTTTAACTTTAAATTTCAATTTTAAGCCTTCTTTGAGGCATTTTCACAAACACTTAGCGGGTCAGATTTCTACATAATCTAAACCAAGTTCATGACTTGAGTTTATCACCCCAATTAACTTCAATTAGACTATATACACATATTTTAACATCAATAATTCAGAGATTTCCTCATAATTTCAGTTTACACTAGAACAAGGGTTTAAATCCTAGTGTTTATCAAGCTCTACTAACTTATTAATCACCCACTATGGTGATTTTGATCCTTACAATTATCATGCAAGAATTTTGACAAGAAGTTATCTAGGTTTTGTCCCTAAACCTTATATTACTTCCAACTTCGTATTTACAACACATAATTAAGCTCAACACTCAATTTCAATCACATGCAAGAATTTGGGTTGAATCAAAGTGACCAAATTCGACATACCTTACGATCCTCTTGACAAGGTGATCACGATTCTATGTTCAGATTTTGATTTCAACTCGATTTGGGCCTTCAATTTGAGAGTTTAGTAGAAGTTAGGGTTTTGGGGGTGAGGGTGTCGCCCTCTCCTGTCCTTGATCGACCAGACATCTCAAATGAGATGTTTGGTTTTGTTTTTAATTAAAACCAATAATATAAGTTTCAATTTTAACAACATTGGCCCCTCCACTTTTGTTTGAAATATAGTTTTGGTTGTTTTAACCCTATTTCAAGTTATTTCTAGACTTGTAGTTAACTAGGTTATAATTTTCCTAGTTATTCACCTTGTTCAAAAACCCGTTTTATTTTAAGTCCCGTTAAATCTCGGGCCTTTTTACATACTTTGCTTTCTCAAAGTATTTCCCATCCTTTTAATAAGTATTAGATTTATTTATTTAAATCCTAATACTCACCGGGTTAATTTTACCAATAACGGTATTTTACCCGTTTTTACTAGTAACGAGGTTTGATTACCAAACCCGTTTTCGGGGTGTTACAAGTCTACCCCCCTTAAAGAGGTTTCGTCCTCGAAACCTTTTCTTTCATAATTTATCGAGTTTAACTCCATGCATATGCTCTCGACAATCAATTGAGCATTGCTCATATTTTAATCGATTGTTAGTATTACCAGAAAATTTATGGTAATACCTTTTTGGTTACAAGACATCTACGTGCCTCATTCGACATAATGCAACTTGAAATAACGTAATTTCGTTATTTCTACTAGTTTAGTTAACTTAGCGATATCCATATTATCGAACCCTTTGTGAATCCGTTACCTTGACCCGTTTAAAGGTCTTTAGTGAAATCTTTCACTTTTAACAACAATTTCCTTTGTTTTCCAAGTTCATTTATTCGGTTCATTTATTCGGTTCAGTTATACCGAATCCACCGATTATAAGCAACCGAATTTATTTAAATGACCTTAACCGGTCCCGCTAACTAGACTTATTAGTCCAGTTACTCTTTACCGCTCGCTTGGTTATAATGTGATTCCACTTCACATTGTATTTCTTGATCGTGATCGTGTCACGTCATGTTTAATTTTATATCAACGTTTCTTTATCATACTTCTTTTTTTGAATGTATTGTCTCGCACCTATCGATGTTAAGACCCATACTCTTTGATATTAACAATTTTCTAATCTCCCTCGTAATATCCATATTTGTTAAAACATTGTTTCTTACTAAAACTAAATTTTAGTTTAACGTTTCCTTTTTCTCCTTGTCTTACATCTTTTACTCATTTCTAAGACTTTTACGTCTGAAAATTTATTCCTTTCCGTTGTCTTCTCGGTAATATTTTTGTCCTTTTTATAAATTATCGGAATTTAAATAATTGTGAATCCTTTTTGTTATTTCTGCCCGTTTAGATGTTTTAGTGAAATCCCTCACTTTTGTCAACCAGGCCTTTCACGATCTCTTCGCTTTTAACTCACTCAGTTAAGTTAGCGAAACCCCTCGCTTTTATACTACCTTTACCTTCCGTTATTATTTTACGCGGGGAGTTTAACCATTTTCCTCGCTTCACGTTATTGACCCGTAGGTTCTTTCACTTAGCCTCGTAGGCTTATTTCTTTAGATTTTTCACCTTTTTAAGGCGAGGCCTTTATGATCCCTTTGCTTCAATTCATGTCCCGTGGGTCATTTTGGCCCCGTAGACCTTTACACTAATTAATATCCCATAGGTTATGATGATCCCGTAGATCATCTGTTATTCTAGTATTCATTCAAATGTGTATACGTTTATATACGCATATGGCGTTAAGGCACCCTTTTTATGTTTATAATTATTCACCTTTTTACTTTTTGGATTTCATTTAACCTTGACCGTAGTCTAAGGCTACATTGTTTTCTTTCGAATCATCTTTCCGACTTCTCGACTTCTAACGTCAATTACACGTCGGTTTTCCATACACTTACCATTACCCGGTTCTTACCTGTACTTCCTTACGTCCCATTACCCGGGTTCTTTTATTTCAATGTTTTTAACGCCAATAACTCCTTTACATAGGTTTATTAATATTTCGCACTTTTATTTATCCGATTCGCACTTACTTAATTTAGCAAGTGTCATCCTTTATTAAATTTGTTTGACTTGTTCGTGTGAACATTCATCGCTTATGAATGCCAAACTTCAGTCTTTGTTTGACCTGTTCAGCTTTGAAATAGCTGAACATAATTTATTCAAAATTTCTATTTACATTATTTTGTCGTCTTTTAGTTATGACTCAAGACCCGAGTCTTTTAACTTTCCATCCGAGTTCCCGTTTCTCGGTTCACGCATGTGTTTAAATCCTTACCCACCAACCGGGTGTTTTACCGAAGTCGTTATTATTGCAACCCTTACGGTATGCATTATGACTTCTTTTCGCTTTTATATTCCTACTTTGTTCTCAAATTTGGTGTTTTACTAAATCGGCCCGTTAAGAGTCATATTTGCATTCTCCGGGTTCGTGTGTAAGCACACCCCTCCCAATTGCATACCTTAATCGTTTTACATTAATCTTTGTCCCTTCACTCGGGCTCATCATCCTAATGTAATACGCTTCCGTCACCCGGCTGTGCGTTTACATTATTATCAAATATTTTTGCTCATTTGATTCATTTGGGTACTTTTTAAGCTAGTCCCATTCACCCCACCCTTACTACATTGGACATAAATGTGTCCATCATAAGAAGTTCATGGTACCACGTGTTCACTACTTACTTGGCCAGAGTAAGCGATCAACACCTGATATACATGACCTGTTTATAATTTTCACATTACACCCCATGTAAGTAATGCCTCTATTTGTTTTTCTTGGAAACAATATCCCGGATAGGTTTTCTATTCAGGTTTTTCCAAGTTTTCAATCTACATATGCAACTTCCAATCTCTACGTATTTGTTGCATATTACCTATTTATACGATAATTTAAAACGTGCACCTGATAATGCTTGCTCTATCAGGCTCTCCTTTTTCCGTTAACCTTGTTCGTGATCACTACGCGATTTAGATCCTTGATGAGTATGTTTTGCTTGTCATACATCGGACCGTTTCATCCTCATATCCGTAATTTGTTCAACTCACGCTATCCTCATATGCGAGTGTCCTTCAACTAAAACATATACAACAGTAAGTAATTTCAACATTAAAGGATGCCCGTATTATAATACAAGGCTTTTCTACTATGCGCATCAACGCGTGTAATTTCGTTGACTATATCTATTCTATATCGTTTTTATTGGTGTAACGTGTATTACACGATAACCATATTTGTTATTCTCAACACTTTAATCATACTAAACCTTTGATATACATGTACTTACCGGATTTGCGATCAAGCATCAAACCGAACACCAATCTTTATTAAGAGCATAAGGTTTAAGTCCAAGCATAGTTTTCCCACCATACTTGAATCTCTTAAACCAAGGCTCTGATACCAATTTGTAACACCCGTTCTTATAAATTAAGGTTTAACGTATCATTTACGAAAAACAATCATGTAATTAAGATTACATATGCATTGGAAATTACGGGTTTATTAAAACTTTTTACAATTTAAAAGTATACAACATATCATGTGTACGTTCGTCGTTTAACATAATAACGATACATAGTGCGGAAGCTTATTTTGTGACACCTGGGTCACTGCGACCATCAAACAAATGCCAAGCCAATAAAATATTGTATTTCATACTTGGGATCTGTATAAATATGTGTATCATTTGCACATATCAACTCTTGTTCGATTGCAAGCTTTAAATCGCTTTCTGGAGGGTTATACGCGCACCGAGGCGTAGATATAACCAGTTTAATGCAACGAACGCTCCGGAATAGTGAAATAGGCTTAACATACCTTAAATAACCTTTACATAACTTAGATGTAAGTTTTGGAAGGTTTGGTGTGGTGAAATCAAGTTTATTCGCTTACAGGGACTAAACTTGACAAACTGCGAAAGTATGCCAATTTGAACTGTAACAGACATTCCGGAACATGACCATAACTTAAACATACCATAAATATCCTTTACATAGCTTAGAAATAGGCTTTGAGGTGTTCGGTATGCTAAAATAAACTTTTGGGTCATTCAGGGACTAAAAGCGTCAAAAAGTGCACAAGTTTGCATTTTCGCGCATAACTTACGTTCTGAATACATCCGGACATCCAAAAATTTATGTAAGCACTAAAATATTTTATTTTGGTGTTTGGCATAAGAAAAATCCATTCGTCGTGTCATTTGGATCGTTTTTCGCGCTTATGCGCATTCCGTCGTAATTAAGTGAACATCGCGATCGTACGGCCAAACGAACCGACATCCGAGATATTTTTTGAGCATGTTTTGAGTTCCCAATACTTTAACATCATTTTAGAGCCTTGAAATGAGGTTAACGAGGCTTAAACGTGTCAAAAACACCTCAAAATGCATGTTTCTCAAGTTCGGGGACCAAAACTGCAATTCTGTAATAGATGGCCATGCGGCCCGCGTAAGAGTTGTGTGTATCCTTACGCGGCCCGCGTCAGAGTCTCAGACAGCAGAATGTGCAGAAACATCGAATCTGATCCGTTCCACTTGTTGCACATGGTTTTGGGGAATCTATGGGCTGGTTTTGGGTGCACATGGTATTACAATACCATGGGTGCAAGTGTATGGCCAAGATTGAAGCACATTTTCCAAGAAACGATCCTAACGGTTCGGGAAATCCTATAAATACCCATCCCACCCCATTGCAAAACCCACAAGAATTTTGATTTGAGAAGCTCTAAGTTGGAACCATTGTTTCATACCTGAGCTACTTGAATCGAAATTAGCATTCGGGGACCCTTCGTAAGTATTCTTTCGTTCTTTTATTGCTTTTTGAGTCTGAAAGTCAAACTTTGTTTGACTTTCTGCATTGACCAGTTTATGGTCAATGCGAAGTTCATTTGAACTTCGCAACGTGATTGTAATCACGATGGTTATAGTCCCTTGGGACTATGCCTACTGATTACCACGTTGTCTAGGGTCGTAGGGTAAGCGATCTAATAAATCGCTTATACCTTCGAACCCGACCCATTTGGTCGATCATTAGGATCCGACCAAACACTTTAGGTGACCATAGTATATAGGGAATAACCTCCCGAGGTTATACCTTATGGTCGCTTCGTTTAAGTAGTTGTATGATAGGTAGTTAATATGCCTTAGGTAAATTACCAAAATACCCCATTTGATGCCAAAATTCATTTTAAACATATGTAACATAACTTTTGACATCTAAACTGATTTGACAACAATATTTGACATGTTAAGGCATATGTTACTTGTCATAGGACTAGTTAGGCGATCCAAACGCGTTTCACGCGAACGACGCGTTAAAGTAGCATAAGCTACCTAAACGGGTCGTAATGGGTCGTAAGCTCTTATGTTAGGTTTCATTTAGTATGTAGGCTTTGTTAAACCATATTACACGAGTCTCCATACTCGTTTGGTTTACGAACCCTCATTCTATCCAATCCCCCGATTTAGGTCCGGTTTATTAACATAGTTACCTATATTAGGTGCCGTTTGATTCCGTGATCTCTAGCTTTGCTTGGTGGTTATCTTAGGACTTCTGAGCAATCTCAAGTGAGTACATAGACCCCTCTTTTACTGTTTTCCAAACTGTTTTGGGGTGAAACACATGTGCCTACTTGTTACTTTCATGCTTTCCATGCTTTCACATCATATACCTGCTATGTTCGTTAGTACATTATAGTACATGATTTCATTTCATTTCATGCTATGTATGCCCATTGTGTGCATACTTAGTACATCGTTTTACATTACATGCTATGTATGCCCATTGTGTGCGTACTTAGTACATCGTTTTACATTACATGCTATGTATGCCCATTGTGTGCGTACTTAGTACATCGTTTTACATTACATGCTATGTATGCCCATTGTGTGTGTACTTAGTACATCGTTCTACATTACATTTCATGCTATGTATGTCCATTGTGTGCATACTTAGTACATTGTTTTACATTGCATTTCTGTTGCACGTGCTCATCCAGCATATGAACACATTATACTACATTTTGAACCGTTGTAACTATTTGACTATGTGAACCGTCGTAACCCTTGGATTATATGAACCGTTTGTAACTGTTGAACCGTGTGAATCATTTGTATCTGTTGACATGATTTACATTCGACAATAGACATTTGACTATACATAAACATTTCTACAATCGTTAAACATTACATCTTGGTGGTTTGGTTGGAGTAAGTGATTTAAGTAACGAGGCGTGTGTAATATGATACAAGCATGGTAGATACGCCGCTGGTACTTCCTATATATAAGTGTTTGTATGGTATCACATATTGTAGCGTTATTTGAATCATTTCAATTTGAGACATATAACATTGTAAACAAATAACATATTTTTCACAAGACATTGATTTACAAACAACTTATCTTATACAAACTCATTTTACATGGTTATTCATTTAACCATACATTATTCTCTTATTTGTACATATCATCTGATCTTATCGTTTTTCAAATGATTTACAAGACAAAGCAAATTACAAGGTTCATGACTAAACATCTTTCTCAAACATAAGTCATGAATTCTGTTTTCACAAAACCTATGTACCTCACAGGCATTTTTATGCTGACGTACCTATTTTCACATGTGTTTTCAGGAGATGATGCATAGGACTTATCAAGACATACTTAGGCGGACCTGTGCCTTAGTGACTTAAAACGGGACAAGAACTAGTTAATTTATGTTATGTACTCTTTGTTTCTTGTTTAAAACAATGTAAACTCTCATGTTTGATTAATAAAACGAAACTTCAATTGCCATGGATTTGAAACAATTAATTCTGTTACAACACTCCCCGACGTTTCCGCCACGTTTGGTTGTTCCACGTGGTCGGGGTGTGACAGAAAAGATGGTATCAGAGCCAATGGTTATAGGGAATTAGGTTATTAGTAATGCTTTGACCTAGTCTATAACCTTCTTAGGACCCTAACGCGAGTTTACTTGCGTTTAGTCATAAAACAATACCGTCACCTATCCTTAGGCGACGACCACAACAAGAACATAAATTTAAAAACCGCTTTGAAAACTAATCATCTGTTCTAGGATGATTGATTACTAGGTTTTGAACCCTCTGTTATAAGGTTTTGAACCCCTTTGAGTTTTCAAAAATCTCGTTAAAGTTTTGGGTTTTAAATAATGTGAACACATGCAAACTGGAAGGGTGAATGCCTGTATTCTGGGTTTTCTGTCTAGGCAAGCACTTCGTATATATCTCATCAGACGCGAGACCAGTTGTGCTTACCTGGGAATTCTTGGGATGAGTGTTCACTTATAAGCGAGCATGTCTTCGCGATACATTATTTTTGACCCATTTACTTTGATTAGTCACAATGTGTCGTTTGTTTACCTTGTGGTAACAAACAAATGACCACTATCCTTGCTTTCATCAGATTTGTTCATCTCATTCTTTTCGTCTAATTCTCTCACTCGTTTCATTTCATGTTTCCTCTTTTAGAATGCCTCCTCGACGCGAAAACCAGATAGCGACTGCCAAACTGGCAGAAATCATTGCGCAGCAAATGGCTGCTCAATTCCCAAACCTCTTTGCTCAATGGAACCAAGCCAACAACAACAACAATGGTCCATGCAATTTCAAGAGTTTTAACTCGGCTAAACCACTCAAGTTTAGTGGTTCTGAGGGAGCGACTGGGCTTCTTCAATGGTTCGAGAGCATTGAGAATACTTTCCGCCACGTGCAGTGTCCTGACAATCGCAAGGTCGAGTTTTCTTCGAGTGTGTTTCAGAAGAGGGCCTTTACATGGTGGAACGGGGTTATGAGAGACCGTGGTGCAGAAGTTGCTCTAGCACAGACATGGGCTGAACTTAGGGCCCTTATGATGAAGGAATTTTGTCCTCGTCACGAGATCAGGGCCTTGGAAAGGGAATTCAACAATCTTGAGCAAGACAGCGGTGAGCATCGAGCCTACATGGACCGTTATGAGGAGTTAAGTCTGTTATGCCCAAACATGGTCACGCCTTTGGATAAGGCAATCGAAAAGTACATTGATGGCCTCCCTGACTCAATACAAGACATTGTGACTGGTAGCAACCCTACTACAGTTAGACAGGCCATTGAGCTATCTGCAACCTTGACTGAATCAAAGATCAGGAAAGGTAAGCTTTTCCGAAAAGGTGACAAGAAACCGGTAGAGGAATCGAACCCAATCGAGGAATCAAAGACCATGGATGAACAGACTGGATCCCCTAAGAGGTCAAAGAAGCGAAAGGCTTCTCAGAACTTCGCCATGGTTACTCACAATGATCAAGCCGTCCCCAACCAACCAGCTCAACCCCCTGCCAGGAAACCCTACAACGGAACTGCACCCTTGTGCAACCAATGTGGCCTACATCATCATGCTGGTGTGAAGTGCCGCACATGCCATGTTTGCGGACTTATAGGTCATACAGCGAGGGTTTGCCCAACAGCAGCTGCACCAAATCAAGCTGGCAACAATCCTGCTCAAGCTCGCTTCCCACCGAGGTCTTGCTACAACTGTGGCGAGATGGGCCATTTTCGTAGGAATTGCCCAAAGCTTTCTAATGCAAATCCAGCGCAGGGATGAGTATCTGACCGACAGAAGATAACGCTGTTTAGAAAATAATCAAGCCTTGTGAATTATTTTCTTTTGTTATCACGATCTATGAAACAGTTGTTGTTATTGTTGTTATGAATAAATCTTTCATTTACATTTTAATATGTTTATGTGGTTGCATGTATAAACATATCCTCTACAATACCAACAATCAAGGAACCATATTCCTTGAAGAACAGACTACCCTCAAATTTCTTCCATTGTATGATCTCTTGCGTTTTCCACGAAAATCCTAAGTACCCGTTTCTTCCAAGAGGAACGAAGTACGAGGTGCCAAGTTAATAGCAATCAATAACAAGTTAATAACATTTAATAACCAAGAAAACAATTATGTGATTAAGTGCTTATGTGTTCCCTTTTATACTTTTGTGTGATCCAATTTATGTTATCCAAATCCTCGTAGAACCTTTCGTATCTTCATATGAGGGATTCGTAGTAGGATACCCAAAGGTACTACATAAAATCCTTAATGGACTACTACGTTATAGTTAAGTCCCTTGGATTTTAAAGTACTACTCCATAATTAGACCCCTTGAGTGGTCTAGTTAAACAAATTGATCCAAAAATCTGGTTAGGAACATCATGTGATGATATAGCTGAAAGGATTCCTTGGTAGCCTAATTAATACGATCATCTGTCGATCTAATTAAAAGGACCCTATGGTAGTCTAGTCACCCTCATCACCGATTTGATTTTCCTCCCCTAAACATTACAAAACAAACTGTGCGGACTGTGCAAGGAATTACGTAATTATGGATGCATACATAATTATGGAATTTAGTGCACAGAAACCACAACGAGCTTTGTCATGTGCCTAGAAGTTAACTCTATTCATTTCCGTTTCTGAGGAAGCACCCGTTGAAAATGACTCCGTTTTTCATTTTCGTTTCTGAAGATTGTCCGTTGAGGAAATGAATATCCGTTTGTCTATCCTTTTCATTTCCATTTCTGAGGAAGCACCCGTTGAAAATGACTCCGTTTGTTCATTTTCGTTTCTGAATATTGTCCGTTGAGGAAATGAATATCCGTTTGTCTATCCTTTTCATTTCCATTTCTGAGGAAGCACCCGTTGAAAATGACTCCGTTTGTTCATTTTCGTTTCTGAAGATTGTCCGTTGAGGAAATGAATATCCGTTTGTCTATCCTTTTCATTTCCATTTCTGATGAAGCACCCATTGAAAATGACCCCGTAAGTTCATTTTACGTTTCTGAAGATTGTCCGTTGAGGAAATGAATCCCCGTTTGTTTATTCCTTCATTTCCGCTTCTGAAAAATACTCGTTGAGGAAAATGACTCCGTCTGTTCATTTTCGTTCTGAAGAATGTCCGTTAAGGAAATGACAGGATTATGCCTTACATATCTCTGGTGGTTATTTGACACAAAGTCACAAATAGACTCCTACGAATAAATTTCAGGACGAAATTTCCTAAAGTAGGGGAGACTGTGACACCTGGGTCACTGCGACCATCAAACAAATGCCAAGCCAATAAAATATTGTATTTCATACTTGGGATCTGTATAAATATGTGTATCATTTGCACATATCAACTCTTGTTCGATTGCAAGCTTTAAATCGCTTTCTGGAGGGTTATACGCGCACCGAGGCGTAGATATAACCAGTTTAATGCAACGAACGCTCCGGAATAGTGAAATAGGCTTAACATACCTTAAATAACCTTTACATAACTTAGATGTAAGTTTTGGAAGGTTTGGTGTGGTGAAATCAAGTTTATTCGCTTACAGGGACTAAACTTGACAAACTGCGAAAGTATGCCAATTTGAACTGTAACAGACATTCCGGAACATGACCATAACTTAAACATACCATAAATATCCTTTACATAGCTTAGAAATAGGCTTTGAGGTGTTCGGTATGCTAAAATAAACTTTTGTGTCATTCAGGGACTAAAAGCGTCAAAAAGTGCACAAGTTTGCATTTTCGCGCATAACTTACGTTCTGAATACATCCGGACATCCAAAAATTTATGTAAGCACTAAAATATTTTATTTTGGTGTTTGGCATAAGAAAAATCCATTCGTCGTGTCATTTGGATCGTTTTTCGCGCTTATGCGCATTCCGTCGTAATTAAGTGAACATCGCGATCGTACGGCCAAACGAACCGACATCCGAGATATTTTTTGAGCATGTTTTGAGTTCCCAATACTTTAACATCATTTTAGAGCCTTGAAATGAGGTTAACGAGGCTTAAACGTGTCAAAAACACCTCAAAATGCATGTTTCTCAAGTTCGGGGACCAAAACTGCAATTCTGTAATAGATGGCCATGCGGCCCGCGTAAGAGTTGTGTGTATCCTTACGCGGCCCGCGTCAGAGTCTCAGACAGCAGAATGTGCAGAAACATCGAATCTGATCCGTTCCACTTGTTGCACATGGTTTTGGGGAATCTATGGGCTGGTTTTGGGTGCACATGGTATTACAATACCATGGGTGCAAGTGTATGGCCAAGATTGAAGCACATTTTCCAAGAAACGATCCTAACGGTTCGGGAAATCCTATAAATACCCATCCAACCCCATTGCAAAACCCACAAGAATTTTGATTTGAGAAGCTCTAAGTTGGAACCATTGTTTCATACCTGAGCTACTTGAATCGAAATTAGCATTCGGGGACCCTTCGTAAGTATTCTTTCGTTCTTTTATTGCTTTTTGAGTCTGAAAGTCAAACTTTGTTTGACTTTCTGCATTGACCAGTTTATGGTCAATGCGAAGTTCATTTGAACTTCGCAACGTGATTGTAATCACGATGGTTATAGTCCCTTGGGACTATGCCTACTGATTACCACGTTGTCTAGGGTCGTAGGGTAAGCGATCTAATAAATCGCTTATACCTTCGAACCCGACCCATTTGGTCGATCATTAGGATCCGACCAAACACTTTAGGTGACCATAGTATATAGGGAATAACCTCCCGAGGTTATACCTTATGGTCGCTTCGTTTAAGTAGTTGTATGATAGGTAGTTAATATGCCTTAGGTAAATTACCAAAATACCCCATTTGATGCCAAAATTCATTTTAAACATATGTAACATAACTTTTGACATCTAAACTGATTTGACAACAATATTTGACATGTTAAGGCATATGTTACTTGTCATAGGACTAGTTAGGCGATCCAAACGCGTTTCACGCGAACGACGCGTTAAAGTAGCATAAGCTACCTAAACGGGTCGTAATGGGTCGTAAGCTCTTATGTTAGGTTTCATTTAGTATGTAGGCTTTGTTAAACCATATTACACGAGTCTCCATACTCGTTTGGTTTACGAACCCTCATTCTATCCAATCCCCCGATTTAGGTCCGGTTTATTAACATAGTTACCTATATTAGGTGCCGTTTGATTCCGTGATCTCTAGCTTTGCTTGGTGGTTATCTTAGGACTTCTGAGCAATCTCAAGTGAGTACATAGACCCCTCTTTTACTGTTTTCCAAACTGTTTTGGGGTGAAACACATGTGCCTACTTGTTACTTTCATGCTTTCCATGCTTTCACATCATATACCTGCTATGTTCGTTAGTACATTATAGTACATGATTTCATTTCATTTCATGCTATGTATGCCCATTGTGTGCATACTTAGTACATCGTTTTACATTACATGCTATGTATGCCCATTGTGTGCGTACTTAGTACATCGTTTTACATTACATGCTATGTATGCCCATTGTGTGCGTACTTAGTACATCGTTTTACATTACATGCTATGTATGCCCATTGTGTGTGTACTTAGTACATCGTTCTACATTACATTTCATGCTATGTATGTCCATTGTGTGCATACTTAGTACATTGTTTTACATTGCATTTCTGTTGCACGTGCTCATCCAGCATATGAACACATTATACTACATTTTGAACCGTTGTAACTATTTGACTATGTGAACCGTCGTAACCCTTGGATTATATGAACCGTTTGTAACTGTTGAACCGTGTGAATCATTTGTATCTGTTGACATGATTTACATTCGACAATAGACATTTGACTATACATAAACATTTCTACAATCGTTAAACATTACATCTTGGTGGTTTGGTTGGAGTAAGTGATTTAAGTAACGAGGCGTGTGTAATATGATACAAGCATGGTAGATACGTCGCTGGTACTTCCTATATATAAGTGTTTGTATGGTATCACATATTGTAGCGTTATTTGAATCATTTCAATTTGAGACATATAACATTGTAAACAAATAACATACTTTTCACAAGACATTGATTTACAAACAACTTATCTTATACAAACTCATTTTACATGGTTATTCATTTAACCATACATTATTCTCTTATTTGTACATATCATCTGATCTTATCGTTTTTCAAATGATTTACAAGACAAAGCAAATTACAAGGTTCATGACTAAACATCTTTCTCAAACATAAGTCATGAATTCTGTTTTCACAAAACCTATGTACCTCACAGGCATTTTTATGCTGACGTACCTATTTTCACATGTGTTTTCAGGAGATGATGCATAGGACTTATCAAGACATACTTAGGCGGACCTGTGCCTTAGTGACTTAAAACGGGACAAGAACTAGTTAATTTATGTTATGTACTCTTTGTTTCTTGTTTAAAACAATGTAAACTCTCATGTTTGATTAATAAAACGAAACTTCAATTGCCATGGATTTGAAACAATTAATTCTGTTACAACACTCCCCGACGTTTCCGCCACGTTTGGTTGTTCCACGTGGTCGGGGTGTGACAGAAAAGATGGTATCAGAGCCAATGGTTATAGGGAATTAGGTTATTAGTAATGCTTTGACCTAGTCTATAACCTTCTTAGGACCCTAACGCGAGTTTACTTGCGTTTAGTCATAAAACAATACCGTCACCTATCCTTAGGCGACGACCACAACAAGAACATAAATTTAAAAACCGCTTTGAAAACTAATCATCTGTTCTAGGATGATTGATTACTAGGTTTTGAACCCTCTGTTATAAGGTTTTGAACCCCTTTGAGTTTTCAAAAATCTCGTTAAAGTTTTGGGTTTTAAATAATGTGAACACATGCAAACTGGAAGGGTGAATGCCTGTATTCTGGGTTTTCTATCTAGGCAAGCACTTCGTATATATCTCATCAGACGCGAGACCAGTTGTGCTTACCTGGGAATTCTTGGGATGAGTGTTCACTTATAAGCGAGCATGTCTTCGCGATACATTATTTTTGACCCATTTACTTTGATTAGTCACAATGTGTCGTTTGTTTACCTTGTGGTAACAAACAAATGACCACTATCCTTGCTTTCATCAGATTTGTTCATCTCATTCTTTTCGTCTAATTCTCTCACTCGTTTCATTTCATGTTTCCTCTTTTAGAATGCCTCCTCGACGCGAAAACCAGATAGCGACTGCCAAACTGGCAGAAATCATTGCGCAGCAAATGGCTGCTCAATTCCCAAACCTCTTTGCTCAATGGAACCAAGCCAACAACAACAACAATGGTCCATGCAATTTCAAGAGTTTTAACTCGGCTAAACCACTCAAGTTTAGTGGTTCTGAGGGAGCGACTGGGCTTCTTCAATGGTTCGAGAGCATTGAGAATACTTTCCGCCACGTGCAGTGTCCTGACAATCGCAAGGTCGAGTTTTCTTCGAGTGTGTTTCAGAAGAGGGCCTTTACATGGTGGAACGGGGTTATGAGAGACCGTGGTGCAGAAGTTGCTCTAGCACAGACATGGGCTGAACTTAGGGCCCTTATGATGAAGGAATTTTGTCCTCGTCACGAGATCAGGGCCTTGGAAAGGGAATTCAACAATCTTGAGCAAGACAGCGGTGAGCATCGAGCCTACATGGACCGTTATGAGGAGTTAAGTCTGTTATGCCCAAACATGGTCACGCCTTTGGATAAGGCAATCGAAAAGTACATTGATGGCCTCCCTGACTCAATACAAGACATTGTGACTGGTAGCAACCCTACTACAGTTAGACAGGCCATTGAGCTATCTGCAACCTTGACTGAATCAAAGATCAGGAAAGGTAAGCTTTTCCGAAAAGGTGACAAGAAACCGGTAGAGGAATCGAACCCAATCGAGGAATCAAAGACCATGGATGAACAGACTGGATCCCCTAAGAGGTCAAAGAAGCGAAAGGCTTCTCAGAACTTCGCCATGGTTACTCACAATGATCAAGCCGTCCCCAACCAACCAGCTCAACCCCCTGCCAGGAAACCCTACAACGGAACTGCACCCTTGTGCAACCAATGTGGCCTACATCATCATGCTGGTGTGAAGTGCCGCACATGCCATGTTTGCGGACTTATAGGTCATACAGCGAGGGTTTGCCCAACAGCAGCTGCACCAAATCAAGCTGGCAACAATCCTGCTCAAGCTCGCTTCCCACCGAGGTCTTGCTACAACTGTGGCGAGATGGGCCATTTTCGTAGGAATTGCCCAAAGCTTGCTAATGCAAATCCAGCGCAGGGATGAGTATCTGACCGACAGAAGATAACGCTGTTTAGAAAATAATCGAGCCTTGTGAATTATTTTCTTTTGTTATCACGATCTATGAAACAGTTGTTGTTATTGTTGTTATGAATAAATCTTTCATTTACATTTTAATATGTTTATGTGGTTGCATGTATAAACATATCCTCTACAATACCAACAATCAAGGAACCATATTCCTTGAAGAACAGACTACCCTCAAATTTCTTCCATTGTATGATCTCTTGCGTTTTCCACGAAAATCCTAAATACCCGTTTCTTCCAAGAGGAACGAAGTACGAGGTGCCAAGTTAATAGCAATCAATAACAAGTTAATAACATTTAATAACCAAGAAAACAATTATGTGATTAAGTGCTTATGTGTTCCCTTTTATACCTTTGTGTGATCCAATTTATGTTATCCAAATCCTCGTAGAACCTTTCGTATCTTCATATGAGGGATTCGTAGTAGGATACCCAAAGGTACTACATAAAATCCTTAATGGACTACTACGTTATAGTTAAGTCCCTTGGATTTTAAAGTACTACTCCATAATTAGACCCCTTGAGTGGTCTAGTTAAACAAATTGATCCAAAAATCTGGTTAGGAACATCATGTGATGATATAGCTGAAAGGATTCCTTGGTAGCCTAATTAATACGATCATCTGTCGATCTAATTAAAAGGACCCTATGGTAGTCTAGTCACCCTCATCACCGATTTGATTTTCCTCCCCTAAACATTACAAAACAAACTGTGCGGACTGTGCAAGGAATTACGTAATTATGGATGCATACATAATTATGGAATTTAGTGCACAGAAACCACAACGAGCTTTGTCATGTGCCTAGAAGTTAACTCTATTCATTTCCGTTTCTGAGGAAGCACCCGTTGAAAATGACTCCGTTTTTCATTTTCGTTTCTGAAGATTGTCCGTTGAGGAAATGAATATCCGTTTGTCTATCCTTTTCATTTCCATTTCTGAGGAAGCACCCGTTGAAAATGACTCCGTTTGTTCATTTTCGTTTCTGAATATTGTCCGTTGAGGAAATGAATATCCGTTTGTCTATCCTTTTCATTTCCATTTCTGAGGAAGCACCCGTTGAAAATGACTCCGTTTGTTCATTTTCGTTTCTGAAGATTGTCCGTTGAGGAAATGAATATCCGTTTGTCTATCCTTTTCATTTCCATTTCTGATGAAGCACCCGTTGAAAATGACTCCGTAAGTTCATTTTACGTTTCTGAAGATTGTCCGTTGAGGAAATGAATCCCCGTTTGTTTATTCCTTCATTTCCGCTTCTGAAAAATACTCGTTGAGGAAAATGACTCCGTCTGTTCATTTTCGTTCTGAAGAATGTCCGTTAAGGAAATGACAGGATTATGCCTTACATATCTATGGTGGTTATTTGACACAAAGTCACAAATAGACTCCTACGAATAAATTTCAGGACGAAATTTCCTAAAGTAGGGGAGACTGTGACACCTGGGTCACTGCGACCATCAAACAAATGCCAAGCCAATAAAATATTGTATTTCATACTTGGGATCTGTATAAATATGTGTATCATTTGCACATATCAACTCTTGTTCGATTGCAAGCTTTAAATCGCTTTCTGGAGGGTTATACGCGCACCGAGGCGTAGATATAACCAGTTTAATGCAACGAACGCTCCGGAATAGTGAAATAGGCTTAACATACCTTAAATAACCTTTACATAACTTAGATGTAAGTTTTGGAAGGTTTGGTGTGGTGAAATCAAGTTTATTCGCTTACAGGGACTAAACTTGACAAACTGCGAAAGTATGCCAATTTGAACTGTAACAGACATTCCGGAACATGACCATAACTTAAACATACCATAAATATCCTTTACATAGCTTAGAAATAGGCTTTGAGGTGTTCGGTATGCTAAAATAAACTTTTGGGTCATTCAGGGACTAAAAGCGTCAAAAAGTGCACAAGTTTGCATTTTCGCGCATAACTTACGTTCTGAATACATCCGGACATCCAAAAATTTATGTAAGCACTAAAATATTTTATTTTGGTGTTTGGCATAAGAAAAATCCATTCGTCGTGTCATTTGGATCGTTTTTCGCGCTTATGCGCATTCCGTCGTAATTAAGTGAACATCGCGATCGTATGGCCAAACGAACCGACATCCGAGATATTTTTTGAGCATGTTTTGAGTTCCCAATACTTTAACATCATTTTAGAGCCTTGAAATGAGGTTAACGAGGCTTAAACGTGTCAAAAACACCTCAAAATGCATGTTTCTCAAGTTCGGGGACCAAAACTACAATTCTGTAATAGATGGCCATGCGGCCCGCGTAAGAGTTGTGTGTATCCTTACGCGGCCCGCGTCAGAGTCTCAGACAGCAGAATGTGCAGAAACATCGAATCTGATCCGTTCCACTTGTTGCACATGGTTTTGGGGAATCTATGGGCTGGTTTTGGGTGCACATGGTATTACAATACCATGGGTGCAAGTGTATGGCCAAGATTGAAGCACATTTTCCAAGAAACGATCCTAACGGTTTGGGAAATCCTATAAATACCCAACCCACCCCATTGCAAAACCCACAAGAATTTTGATTTGAGAAGCTCTAAGTTGGAACCATTGTTTCATACCTGAGCTACTTGAATCGAAATTAGCATTCGGGGACCCTTCGTAAGTATTCTTTCGTTCTTTTATTGCTTTTTGAGTCTGAAAGTCAAACTTTGTTTGACTTTCTGCATTGACCAGTTTATGGTCAATGCGAAGTTCATTTGAACTTCGCAACGTGATTGTAATCACGATGGTTATAGTCCCTTGGGACTATGCCTACTGATTACCACGTTGTCTAGGGTCGTAGGGTAAGCGATCTAATAAATCGCTTATACCTTCGAACCCGACCCATTTGGTCGATCATTAGGATCCGACCAAACACTTTAGGTGACCATAGTATATAGGGAATAACCTCCCGAGGTTATACCTTATGGTCGCTTCGTTTAAGTAGTTGTATGATAGGTAGTTAATATGCCTTAGGTAAATTACCAAAATACCCCTTTGATGCCAAAATTCATTTTAAACATATGTAACATAACTTTTGACATCTAAACTGATTTGACAACAATATTAGACATGTTAAGGCATATGTTACTTGTCATAGGACTAGTTAGGCGATCCAAACGCGTTTCACGCGAACGACGTGTTAAAGTAGCATAAGCTACCTAAACGGGTCGTAATGGGTCGTAATGTAACACCTCAAAAATTTACGTCCTACGATGTGTTGACACGTGTCATAGGTGTAAACGTGTGAAAGAATGTTCTTGAAGGACTAAAGTTGACAAATAATGAAACTATGTAAATATATGGGTTCAAAGTGTCAACAATGAATAAATATACTTTACAATAACCCTACATGATGTATATAACCTTAAACGAAAGGATCATGG
Organism: Helianthus tuberosus; assembly: GCA_030545235.1. Classification (NCBI taxonomy): domain Eukaryota; kingdom Viridiplantae; phylum Streptophyta; class Magnoliopsida; order Asterales; family Asteraceae; genus Helianthus; species Helianthus tuberosus. Next base: position 17,935,003 of record CM060420.1, on the reverse strand, counting down.
ATCATACGAAGCGAATGGTGAAAGAAAGTGAGAGATTACAAACTACAGGGGTTAAATGCGTCAATATGTTAAGATATACCTTTGAGTGACCTTTTAGCAAACCCGAAGCCTTGTAACGATTAATTATGCTCACTAGAATGCACCATAAAAATTTCACCAAGTTTCGTTACCGTATGGGAAAGTTATGATAAAATTCGTGTGTAAGGGTTAGAATCGTCAACATTGAAAATTAGGGCTTTTCGGGTGATCACAAAGTTACCCGAGGACTTAACAAAGATGGTATAAGCTCTAAAGCCCCCATATGTCAATATTGAAGCCTCATAATGCAAGAATTGTAGTGAAAACGACCTTTCGGGGGACCAGGGACCAAATGTGCAATAAAAGAAAACATGTTTACCTGATCCGGAGCTCCATGCGGCCCGCATAAGGATTGCCAATACCTCAGGCGGGCCGCGTCCGACTGCCAGTTGCAGAAAAACCCACAGGTGGCTGTTTGCAGCTTGTAACCGACTTTAAACTCAGGTTTTCGATTCTATGGGCTTCCTATAATGGTATTTAGCCTGTAGATGACACATGTATTGATCCTTGAACATTGGTAGACCCATTTGGCATCAATCTATGATAATCAAAGTTACTATAAAAGGCTCATGTTGCAACATGCAACCACACATTCATTTCTGCTCATCTTTGGAACTCCACAGCAGACCAAGGCCTTCCTAATCATCCATTAGTCACGTGTAAGTACCCTCAACCCTTCTTAATTAAGTTTTGTTTAGTTTTTAGCCTAGAAGTCAAACCGTCGTAATTACGGTTTGACTTAGCGATAAAACACCAACAGTCCAGGGTTTTGTCGAAATGAAAGTTGTTATAAGTTGGTAATTATGTGGGTAATTAACCCTTAAAAGGGCACCCTCTGATTCCCGATCTAACTATGTCGTTTGCCGAGTCAAACTTCTTACGAAAAAGTCATCGGAACCATTAATTGTGTAATTAGCGATATAGAAGGTGTGTAACCTGTTTTATCATTCCTATAACCTGATAATAAGTATAAAAACTTGTTTAAGCTTGTTTGATTCGACAACTTTCTGTTTTGAACCGATTCGGAGCCGAAAGTCGCATAGTTGACTTTCTGCTTTGACCTCGATTCTGACCCGGTTTGGATAGGTTTAGACATGCCTTAAAGTTCCATTAGGACCTTGTAACATGTTAGTATAAACCTCTGTGGTTGTTACCTTGATTGTCCAATTCGTTGCACGTTTCCGTTAAATTGCCAAATGTTGACCATATTGCCCTTATGATCATAAAACGAGATTTTTGAAGATGTGAAAGGACAATAACTTTTGTTACTGATTATTAATCATGTCCCTAAAATTTCACATCAATTGGAGGTCTAGATTAGAAGTTATGCTTAATGACGTAATTATAACGATTCTTAGTAATTAAACGACGTCATTAGCATAAAACCTATCTAAACCCAATCTTTGACACCAAAACTCTTACCCACTGATGTAATATAATATTTTGGGATTTTTGAAGATTTTTAATTATTTTTAAACTGATCATAAGCTAGGATTAGTGCCTTAATTCGGTTAATACCGAATATACCCTTTTCGGCCATAAAATGAGTTTTACAAATCCTTTTGACACCAATCCAATTGCTACTGATTTAAATAATAAATGAAGTGTTTTGAACCGGTTTAACTGATCAGAAAACTCAGAATCCTATTTTAAACCGTACGTCGCTTAAAACGGCTTTATACGCGTATTATACGCATAGTTTGGGTTTAAAAAATATTTTGACATATAAGACTTATAACCAAATGTTATAACCTGTTAAAATAAACTATTTTACTGATGTATTCAGACCCGGTTCACAGAAACTTAATTAATTCCTTTTATAACCTTTAAAATGACCAAAATACCCCTATGGGGCTTAATATGAGATTAAACTCGTTTTGGGCATAATGGAAGGTATCCTACTGATATCACAACATATTTAAGGCATGTTAACCTAAGAAACCTGTTTAGGACTCTCATGGTTACCCGTTACGCTTCATACGCGTTCGGTTTATGTAACTAGTTTACATAAATTAGCCGAAACGGGTCAAACCTTATCGGTTTTATCTCAAAATCCAGAATGTGTATAATATACCCATATTAAGCAAGTCTTCAAACTTGTCGGGTCTAAATCACATTCTATCCGGTCTTCGCTTAATCGTGCGTTCGAACCATATCTTTAAAACTAACCGGTGTAAGCTTAAGTAAAGACCGTTAGGATTCTAATGGGTTATTATAAACCTTCGTTCCAGATTAGGAGAACCGGTAAAAGATACTTGCACTCGCTGATTTTGATTTATACTTGCTCAGGTAAATACTTTTAACTTATTTTCCCTATACGGGCTTGGGGTTCGGTATATAAAATACCGCTTGGTCGGGCATTTCGACCTTAATCGTTTTGGGGGTTAAGTATTATTGAGATGACCGTTTAAATTGTTTTGTTTGCTTAAAGCCTTTGGGAGGTTAATGACCATGTCCCGGATATCCCTGGCATCATTTTACGAAATGGCCACGACCTTAGCACACAGGTGTAGGCGTACACCTGTCAGTGTCTCATTTAAATAATGTGGTGTGTCTATTGATCTTTAACCCGGCTCGATCCGGGCTACTGAACGCATAAGTAACATGTAAATCCTTTACAAGCATTATATTCAAATAATTATCCCAAGTTATAAAATATTATTTGTGCCTTGCGCCTTAAATGCATTTTCTTTAACTCTTTTCAAAATGAGTCGGTTGATTGTATTTACCAGTGTAAACTGACGTATTTTCTCAAAAAGGTTAAGTGCAGGTACTACGCGTAATAGGCTGGCTTTTCTCCTAGCATCCACAATAAGTCTCGCAAGCTTGGATGTCATAGACTGTTGAACACTGTTTCCTTTTTATTTTGATCTACCTGTGGATTTATATTCGACTATTTGTGATACTTAATATTACAATGTTGTTTGGTTGAATTGAATCTATACTTTGCTTCCGCTGTGCATTTAAATATTGTGTTGTTTGACTATTGTATTGCCAACCACGTCATGATACTCCCCTACCGGGCCCACCGGTAATACATGGAAATTCGGGGTGTGACACGTAAGCACTTATGTTAGGTTTCATTTAGTATGTAGGCTTTGTTAAACCATATTACACGAGTCTCCATACTCGTTTGGTTTACGAACCCTCATTCTATCCAATCCCCCAATTTAGGTCCAGTTTATTAACATAGTTACCTATATTAGGTGCCGTTTGATTCCGTGATCTCTAGCTTTGCTTGGTGGTTATCTTAGGACTTCTGAGCAATCTCAAGTGAGTACATAGACCCCTCTTTTACTGTTTTCCAAACTGTTTTGGGGTGAAACACATGTGCCTACTTGTTACTTTCATGCTTTCCATGCTTTCACATCATATACCTGCTATGTTCGTTAGTACATTATAGTACATGATTTCATTTCATTTCATGCTATGTATGCCCATTGTGTGCGTACTTAGTACATCGTTTTACATTACATGCTATGTATGCCCATTGTGTGCGTACTTAGTACATCGTTTTACATTACATGCTATGTATGCCCATTGTGTGTGTACTTAGTACATCGTTCTACATTACATTTCATGCTATGTATGTCCATTGTGTGCATACTTAGTACATTGTTTTACATTGCATTTCTGTTGCACGTGCTCATCCAGCATATGAACACATTATACTACATTTTGAACCGTTGTAACTATTTGACTATGTGAACCGTCGTAACCCTTGGATTGTATGAACCGTTTGTAACTGTTGAACCGTGTGAACCATTTGTATCTGTTGACATGATTTACATTCGACAATAGACATTTGACTATACATAAACATTTCTACAATCGTTAAACATTACATCTTGGTGGTTTGGTTGGAGTAAGTGATTTAAGTAACGAGGCGTGTGTAATATGATACAAGCATGGTGGATACGCCACTGGTACTTCCTATATATAAGTGTTTGTATGGTATCACATATTGTAGCGTTATTTGAATCATTTCAATTTGAGACATATAACATTGTAAACAAATAACATACTTTTCACAAGACATTGATTTACAAACAACTTATCTTATACAAACTCATTTTACATGGTTATTCATTTAACCATACATTATTCTCTTATTTGTACATATCATCTGATCTTATCGTTTTTCAAATGATTTACAAGACAAAGCAAATTACAAGGTTCATGACTAAACATCTTTCTCAAACATAAGTCATGAATTCTGTTTTCACAAAACCTATGTATCTCACAGGCATTTTTATGCTGACGTACCTATTTTCACATGTGTTTTCAGGAGATGATGCGTAGGACTTATCAAGACATACTTAGGCGGACCTGTGCCTTAGTGACTTAAAACGAGACAAGAACTAGTTAATTTATGTTATGTACTCTTTGTTTCTTGTTTAAAACAATGTAAACTCTCATGTTTGATTAATAAAACGAAATTTCAATTGCCATGGATTTGAAACAATTAATTCTGTTACAACACTCCCCGACGTTTCCGCCACGTTTGGTTGTTCCACGTGGTCGGGGTGTGACATATTTCGTGATTGTGTTCGGTTCTTGCTCGTCGCTTGATCTTCATCCGTGCACTCTTGGCATTCACCTATGATCAAAACCAACTTAAAAGTTAGTTTTGATAGTCAAATATTAAGTTCAAACAAGTACAGGGGTTAAAATGACAAAATTTTAAAAATTTTCAGAGTTAGGGGGCTTCGCGTGACGCCAAGGGCCTAGGCGTCACGCCTAGCCTTGTTTTTCACAGCCTGTTGCCTTCAGCTGATGCTGTACATACCTAGCACGACCTGATTTCACGGAAACGGCCATAACTTCTTCGTTATTGATCCGTTTTACCCGATTCTTTTTCCTACGCGTCCGTAATTTAATCCTCCATCTTATGGAGTTAAAATCCTACATCCAACATAAGAAATTTTGAGACTTCTAAGCCTTCGACTCGTTACCTTTTTACCGAATTTTAACCCGTTTATGCATTTTATCAAACAAACATATTTATTTGATTCCTATATCTCATACACTTCTTCAAATTAATGTTACCTACTATATTAGGTTCTAATCATAGGTTTATTACACAATTTAAACCCGTTTTCGCTCGTATGCTTATTTTGACCCGTTAAGGGTATTTAAGCACTTTAAAGCTTGAAATCGCTTTCATTCATTTCTAGCATCTTATTCCTACATTTCTTATCAAGTAATCTTCAACTACAACTCTTTGTGTGTTGGATTTCAATGTGTATATCTATATGTTCCGAGTTTTACCCTTCGGATTGTTATTTTATGGCAAGACTCAAATAGAGCTATTTGACTAATGTATTACATCTTCAACTTCTACACTTATTCTAAGTATTTATTTAATCATGAAACTCGTTTCCAAACAACCTTTAAGGGTTGTTTGTTCAATTTAACCTACAAGGGCATTTTGGTCAATTTTGGTCCTTCTTTTACGACAAAGGACTTTTAGATACTTGTTTGACCCAAAAATTCGATCTTTTAACTATAACCTTGTTTAGAAGCCATTATGTTTCTAAAACACTACAATTATAACTTGAATTATTCGATTTATCTTTAAGATAACCAAATATCCAATTTGACATTGTTTAACTCTTAGAAAACCTCAAGTTCTACATGATGAATTGAATCATTATACATACCTGGCTCGGATCAATATATTGACCCGTTTCAATACCTTGACTTAGTAGCCGCTAAGCAATAGAGATGTACGTATCCATTTGATATTTATTCCTATAAACATGTAACTCGACAAACCATTAGTTGATATTGTCAAAGGGTGATAATTTCACCTTTTGACCCGTTTATTTACCTAGTGATCTTCGTCACTTCCACTAAATGCCAATTTCATGTATTATGCTAATTTAAAGTCTACTAACGAAAATACGAAATCAAGCATAATGTAACGGAACCGTAGTTACGTACCTTTTAAGCATCCTTTCCAAACGCGTATTTCCACCGGCTTGTCCATTTGACGATCCGGATTCCTCGCCTAAAGAGTTCAATTCGCAATCTGTTTAGAACCCTTTTTCAATCATGTATCGCATAATTCGCTAAATCGTTACAATCATGCGTTTTAACTTTAAATTTCAATTTTAAGCCTTCTTTGATGCATTTTCACAAACACTTAACAAGTCAGATTTCTACATAATCTAAACCAAGTTCATGACTTGAGTTTATCACCCTAATTAACTTCAATTAGACTATATACACATATTTTAACATCAACAATTCAGAGATTTCCTCATAATTTCAGTTTACACTAGAAAAAGGGTTTAAATCCTAGTGTTTATCAAGCTCTACAAACTTATTAATCACCCACTATGGTGATTTTAATCCTTAGAATTATCATGTAAGAATTTTGACAAGAAATCATCTTGGGTTTATCCCTAAACCTTATATCACTTCCAACTTCGTATTTACAACACATAATTAAGCTCAACACTCAATTTCAATCACATGCAAGAATTTGGGTTGAATCAAAGTGACCAAATTCGACATACCTTACGATCCTCTTGACAAGATGATCACGATTCTATGTTCAGATTTTGATTTCAACTCGATTTGGGCCTTCAATTTGAGAGTTTAGTAGAAGTTAGGGTTTTGGGGGTGAGGGTGTCGCCCTCTCCTGTTCTTGATCGACCAGACATCTCAAATGAGATGTTTGGTTTTGTTTTTAATTAAAACCAATAATATAAGTTTCAATTTTAACAACATTGGCCCCTCCACTTTTGTTTGACATATAGTTTTGGTTGTTTTAACCCTATTTCAAGTTATTTCTAGACTTGTAGTTAACTAGGTTATAATTTTCCTAGTTATTCATCTTGTTCAAAAACCCGTTTTATTTTAAGTCTCGTTAAATCTCGGGCCTTTTTATATACTTTGCTTTCTCAAAGTATTTCCCATCCTTTTAATAAGTATTAGATTTATTTATTTAAATCCTAATACTCACCGGGTTAATTTTACCACTAACGGTATTTTACCCGTTTTTACTATTAACGAGGTTTGATTACCAAACCCGTTTTTGGGGTGTTACAAACAATAAGTTTTCTTTCATCTTATCTTGCTCACTCAATTTCTCATCTTTTTCTTCACACTGCTTGCATGACCCCAAACACTTTAGACAAGGTTTGATTACTTCAACAATCTTTTCATCTTCGATAATCTTTTCAACTTCGACTATCTTTTCAACTTCACTGATTTTCTCAACTTCAACTCCTTTCTCAGTATCAAACACCTTTTCAGCAACTTTAACCTTTTCACTTTGTTCAGACTTTTCTTCTTGAGCAACACTATCACATTTCATCTTTTTCTGTTCCTTTGCTGCTTGTTTCTCCTTTAGCTTCTCCAATCTATCTGTAAAATAAAATTGAAAACTTTCAGGAGATAAATGATTTTTTTCCAATATTAATTTGTGTCTCTTCTTCATCATCACTGTCATCAGATGATGATTGATCAAAAACTGGCTCTTGAATGATTTGAGCAGTGAGAGCTACCACTTTGGAATCAGGTGGAATGTATTTGTCCCAACTGAAACCTTCTGCTACTTTTTCATCATCTTGATCGATTATACCAAAATAAGCTTTCTTATTTGCTTATTCGATCATTTTAGCATGTGCAGTTTGTGGTTCTTTTTGTTTATACGGTTGATGAGCAACTTGTTGATAAATGGCTTTCCGATAGTAATCATTGCCACCAAACGGATTCTGTGCTCCACTTGCTTCTCGATTTTTACATTCTCTCTTGAAATGTCCTTTCTCCCTGCATAAAAAACAAGTAACTTTAGATTTATCAAAACCCAAAGTTGAAACATTAGCATCCCTAAAATCATTTCTTCCTGTAATCATCTTAAACTTTTCAGCTCTTCTCAAAACACTAGCTAAACACCATTTAATGTGCATAAGCTCCATCTCTTCTGCATCTATCTGATCGTAATCCTCATTCGTCAGCATAGGATTTCCGATCCTTCCAGCAACCAATCCTTCATATGATTCCAACATAGTAACAAGTAATGACATATGATTTTTGGCGACCTCTTCAGAGAAATTTTGACCATTCTGAAGATGCAATGCAATGTTGCAATTTAACACTTGACCATTACTACTGTTTGAACTTTGAAACTTATGACTTGAAGTTGAACTCTTTGGATTCACATTTGAGTATGAAGAAAATCCACTGCTGCTGCTTGAATTTTGATTAACAGATTCAGATGAGTTTTCAGCACTGAAAGCAGTTTGGACTTTCGGACTAGTTTCAATCTCTTGAACACTTCCTTTGTAATACATTTTAACATCTTATTGACCACTCGGACTGTTCATTCTTGCAATCTTTTGTTGTTCCAGATCTTGACCTTCAATCTTTTCAATGAACTGGGAAATAGTCAACTTGTCATATTCTCCAGTATTCTTTAAAATCATCAAGTATGTACCCCACTCTTTTTGAGGTAATGCATCAGCTAATTTGTCGACCCATTCTTCTTGATCTTTGACAATGTCTAACACAGACATAGATCGCACTAAGTGGCAATATCTTTCAATCAGCTTCTTTGATGATTCTCCTGGCAAACTTGAAAACAAATCATTTTCTTTCTTTAGCAATGCTTTCTTGCTCCTGATCATTTTTTCACTTCCCTCAAACTTAATTCGAAGTGCTTCCCAAATCGAATGTGAAGTGTTATCATGTTGGAGTAAAATGAAGATGTCTTCTTTTACAGCTTGTTGAAGCAGACTGATCATCATCTTTTCTGCTTTGTACATGTCTCGTTCTTTGTCCGTAAATTCAGAAATTGTTTTGATAACTCCTAAATCTATACGCGGCTTAACATACTTTTTCTCAATACACTCCAAAGATCTCAAATGAACAGCTTGAACCCAGTTTTCAAACCAATCTTTCCAACCATAATACTCCTCAATGCCCATTAGCTTCGAGGGTTTTTGCAAAGTTCCAGTTTCATTTTCCATGTTCATGTTCTGAGCAATGGCAGTAGGAGTAGTCGGGGCAGTAGCAAATGCGTTATAAAACTCTTCTTCCATGTTTCGGAAATTTTTTTCAAAAATCTGTCACTTTCAAACGAAATACCAATCTCAAGCGAAATATCCTCTTCACACGAAATACCTTGTTCAAGCGAAATAACCTGCAAGACAACTTCAAACGAAATAGTTCAAACGAAATAGGTAATTTCGTGCGAAATAACCAAACGAAATCCAGTTTCAAACGAAATTAACTAATTTCGTACGAAATACCCAAGTGAAATACCAAATTGGAGCGAAATAAGGCTTATTTCATGCGAAATACTGCTGATGTCATCATCTCGAGCTTTTTTTTTATACCAAAATTGATCAAGTTTTAGTCCGTTTTTAAGTCTGAAACTTTCAAGGGTTTGTTAAAACACTATTGCGCGTATAATATGAAAAATTCAAGACATTTTGACCGTGAAATCAAGTTTAATTTTGAAAAGAAGGTGTAGAAAACAGAATTTGCAGCTTAATTGATAAGAACTCTTCCTCCTGAGCTCTGATACCAATTGTAGGATCGTTTTCAGACCCGAACGAGTCGATCAGAAGAGTTTTTGATCAATACGAGAGGCGGAAACAAACGTATCAAGTCCAATTCAACTAGATATACACTTTAAACTGTCTATTGATTGATTTGACAAAGTTTTACAGCGAGTCGACACTTCGGCAGCACTTCGGCTCTCAAACCGGAAAGTAATTTCGTACCAAATGACGAAAGACAAGGCAACTATTTATAGGCAAGGTAATTTCGCATGAACAGGTTCAAGCGAAATTACATTCACACGAAATTACTATTTCGTGCGAAATTACCAAGTAATTTCGTGCGAAATAGCACTCTGTAATTTCATGTGAAATTACCTTCTAACCTATTTTTGACAATTTCCTAGTATAATGTGCCCTGATTTATCTATACACATACAAGACTTGATACAAGACGAAGTCGACAGACGTATGCACCAACACCTGATTAGACCCATTCAAAGCTTAAAGATCGAATGAAAGCATAACCGATCCAACCCATCAATTCCTTGCTTGTTTATGGTTCGATTCCTTGTTCTTGAACATGTATTCTGATCATTTTGCAAGTTATGAGTTGATGTTAGTTTATGTTTAATGTAGTTTATGTAATAGTAGTAATGTACTTATTTCTTGAATAATCTTTATGTTGCAATCTTATTTATATGAATCTTAGTACTTTTTCATGTTTAAATCTTCATGATTATATAATGAGTGTTTCATTGATGTTGAGTTCCTGATTATGTTTGATTATCTTGGATAATGAATCTGTGGTTAGTGGGATGGTAACTATTTCTTGATTAATCACTTATTTGTAGACTTTGTTTACACCATGAAACCTGACCAGGGTATTGGTTTTATACAAGATATATCTTATTTTGATTAGGAATACTTTCTTGCACGTAAGGGTTCTAACGAATTATATGGTGTTGATTACATGTTCTTAAATGCGGTTTATGATCCTTGTTTAGTAGTTTTGGTCTGAAATTGCTGACATGGTAGATTTGTGTTCAAGACTTGTAAAGGTGAAACTGTTTGTTATATGATCTACTTAATTGCTTATCCTCGTGGCTGTATTGTGACCATCGCTATTGCTTTCTTTGATAAGTGAGGTTAGGAATCCAGACCCAGTAAATAACCTATCTTTAAAGATTCGCATGAATAAATATCAATAGCTCGCTAATGAATGATTTTAGGTGGTTAACGTGTGACCATCGTGTTAACTTTCCGAAGAATCATAATGCTAGAAATCCAGACCCGGTAACTAGCTGTCTCGAAATTGGAAATTGATTAAGTGCTTTTGTGACATATGTAACATAGATAACATGTTTTGGATGTTCGTGAAACAAGATAGTAATATATTTATGTCTTAGATGTAATTTAGATAACTTAGTTAAACAACCATTCACTTAACCTTTTATCTGGTAAAATAATGACAAAGATTTAGTACCTAATAACGCCCGTGTTCCATGGATCGATATATGGATCTTACCAATACTTTGCTGCATATATGACGGGATACACTTGTCCTTTGTTGTGTGTTTTAATGTTAAGGTATAAACCATTTTTATAAATATAAAACACATTTCGTTGCATGTGAAAATACTGTAAATAAATGTATATAAAACTTGTTACGTCATTGAGTCTTTGTATTCTCCAATTACTGTCGGTATGTGGGGTTTTGTATACACTACTAGTCAAGCGTTCATGTTGGACAAAGAGTTAGCAATAGTAATATGACCACGGTCATTGTAACTGCCAACGTGACAAATACTGATTGAGTTTTTGGTAGATAAAAACATTGTAATATCCTTCTTGATACTGTAAAGTATAACACTATTTTTTATAAAATGGAATGAACTCGCCAGTATTTCTTGCTGATAAAATGTTTTCAAAATGCATTTCAGGTAACTTGATGTGAAGCTATTAGAATCCAGCTACGGAGCACCGAAGGCTTAAATAAAGTGGCTATAAGTTACCTAAATAAAAGAAGAATTTTAAGTTTTTAGCAACTAGGGTTTATCCCTGTAAATATATTATGAATGAAATATGGGGTTTTAGCCCATTTGTTTAATATAAAAGTTTGGTGTTATATACTCTGAAATTATTTTCTAACTACGGTCCTGATGAGTTAATTCCGCTGCCAAATTTAATAAACACCGATACCACCAGTTCGCTTTCGCAGCACCCGCTCCCAGGGTGGGGTCGGGGGCTACGACACAGAATGAGATTGATAAACTTTCAAATGAAGCAATATTATCAAAAGATGTAGCGATTCATTATATATGAAGCTCGACATGATTTTCCTACTTGGAAGCCACAACAACCAAAGAGGGTAGTATCAAAGACGGAGTTAGACCCTGAAACCAAAAGCCAAAAGTGTCACTGATCTACAAACATCCAAAAGCTATGAAGAACATGTCGTTGATGAAATTAGAACAAGACTTCTATACTGATTTCAGATGGTGGCATTATGACAGTTTAACAGGGGAAGTAGTGATAGTTTTATGTACTGGAGGGTTTTGGAGAACTATCAAGATTTTGGATCCTATGTGGTTGGTTAATTTATCAGAGAAAGACATTGAGCTGCTGTACTACAACAAGATTTATTATCAAGTGATAGATATAGTACAAGCGATGCAGTATCAGAATGTGATTAAAGTTTGTTTTGCTTACGAAGTGAATTTAGGAAAGATGTGGAACACAAACTGGAGAGAGCTTGAAAGAAAAGAGTTTATGAAAGATGTTCGTGATGAGGAAAGGAATGAAGCAAGAAAGAAGAAGGAATCTATCTCAAGATACCAGTTTATGAAGTGGGTGCCTGTAACCGATCAAACGCTGATGTCATACTTCGAGCTTAAACGTTAGAGAGTTTGAAAGTATTTCTTCAGAAGATAAAGTTAAAATGTGAAGAGTTTTTGAAGACCGGACGAGACTGCGGCAAACATCCAAGGGGGAGTCTGTTGGTACATAATGTCTGCTGCCTATGTCATCGTGTTGTGTCAAATGTAATAGGGCTTTAACTGTTAGAGTTTCTTTTCGTATGTATTAGAGTAGGTCCGAACGGATAAGACACATCTACACGAATGAGATAGATCCGCACAAATGAGACTCATTCGTACGGAGGAGACTAGTTCGTCCCAAACTCACTAGGATGTCTATAAATAGTGTCAAGGACCAAGTCATTTGTAACTTTTGCAATCCGATGGCGAAGCCCTGTCAAATTGGAAACTCGGATGTAAACTTGACTAAAATGAATGATAAACATTGAAAATGAACTCTTGTTAAACTCATCTAATATAATGAATTCCGCACTTTATATTGAGATATAAATATCACCAGAACATAAACATCGACATGAATGGTCCTATCAACATCGTATACAACCCGCGGTGGAAACGTCGGGGAGTCACGTTACAAATTGTTCACAACACATGGTACTAAAGTTCAATTATATTAAATTATTTAATTACATTTTCTTTCGAAACATAAGTAAATACAAATAATTGTTCTTTATTTTAAGCAAAACTAAGGCCCAAGTCCAGATCCTACGTGTAGCATACTTGTATTTCAAGCGTTAGTACCTGAAACATATGTGAAAATAACGGTCAAAAATTAAGTTGGTGAGTAACATAGGTTTTGTGGTCAAATTCATGGCTATGAATTTGTATTGCAATACCTCGTCCGACTACGAGAGTCAATGAGTGAAAACCTTGTAACCAAACTTTGTATCGATTGTGTTTGGTACTGCAATATGTTTAACCAACTTTGAAAGTTGGTATATTAAAGAAAACCTTGTAGCCATGAATCTTGACAAAAGAGTTTCTTTGTAAACCGTGTAAGTAAACCATTGTTTCTCGTAAATTGTATGGTTTATATATAATTGAAAACCAATCGTCTTTTTTGTATAAACCAATTATCTTGTTTTGTGTAAACCAATCATCTTGTTTTGTGTAAACCAATCATCTTGTTTTGTGTAAACCAATCGTCTTGTTTTGTGTAACAAATCGTCTTGTTTAGTATAAAACAATTGCCTTGTTTTGTATAAACCAATAGTTTCATTATGTATAAACCAACTGTTTCATCTCGTTTAAACCAATAGTTTCGTATTGTATAAACAAGCATGGTCATGTGGTGACTACATTCAAGCCTGTGTTGACTCGTCGTACAAACCTCCAAAGGGTTTGTCAAGTGCACAGTTTTTGTCATTCCCCAAACTTCCCCACAAACCCCGGGAAATTTGGAAATGGGATTGTCAATCCTATGGTACCATAACATACTACTGGTCGGCTTGGGCAATGTTAATGAACGTACTCATGTTATGGATAACACACCACCAAGTTTCACACCAATTTGAAAACATATTGTATATATAAACCATATATATTGTTTTGTGAACTTGGAAAATAGTAGTAGGCACATATAAATCACCCTAAAACATTTTAAAAACGTCAAAGAGGGGACTATATACTAGATTGATGATGACTTGCTTAATTGTGCTAGCAAAGCTCAAGTGTTTCCTAATAAATCAGATGATCATATTCTTAGTGTATATCGTGGCTTTAAATAAAAGATCGGATAGAATTTGGTTTATAACCAAATGAGTGAAGGATCTCATATAATATGGTTTATTAAACCCTACATCCTGATTGGAAAGTGTCTAGAAGTATTTTGACCCGTTACGACTTGTTAAAATGGTTCACGTCATCTTCACGGGTAGTATGCATAAATACGGGTCCTGATGGTCGAATGAGTCCTATGGCGAGTCTGACATGTCTTGATGTAAAAATGCAGATCATATAAGTTTTAAACCATTTTATCCGAAAATGGTATTTTTGACCTTTTTAAAGTATAATAGTTGACTCGTCAATTGACTCACCAAAAGGAATGACCATAAGGTATAATCTCAAAGGATTATTCCCTATATTATTATGGTCATATAATTAGGCTTGATTGGTCCTAAGGTTGACCAAATGGGTCAGATTCAAAAGTCAAAGCAGAAGTCAAACTTCTTGACTTTTGACTAGGAATTGAGCTCTAAATTAGAAATGACGAGTCAGATATGATAAAACATGTCTTATAATGTTATATAAATTGTATTGATGTAAAAACTTTTAGTTTTAATACTTAAAAACCCATTCGTTGTAAAATGCGATTTCCGCGTTTTTTACATTTATTTAAAACATGTTTGACTCCTCATTTCGCCTACTAAAGGTGATGATCAGAGGGTGTAATCGCAAGGGATTGACACCTTCATTATTATGATCACGTAGCAAGTTCATTTTGAACTTTGACTTGACCGAAATGGTCAGAACCGAAAGTCAAAGCAAAAATCAATTTGCTTGACTTTTGGAAATACTATTTCAATTGAACATGATTCTATTGTAACTGGCAATTTTAATTCAATCATCACCATCCCATAATCCGCTATAATGTCCTAATTATCGAATATAAAATGCGCCCTCAGAATCGTTGTAAAGTCTTTACGAAACTTAAGAACACTCTTAATTTCATCTTTCGGACCTGATGTGATCGTTTAGCCATTGCCGAAAAATAAAGAACTTCGGTAAAGCTCCAAAGCATAAGAACACTCCTAATTTCATGCCCCAACGACGATGGGTCGAGTTGTTAAATGACTATGATTACAAGATTTGCTACCATCCAGGTAAAGCGAATGTCGTGGCCAATGCTCTTAGTCGAAAAGATCATGTCAAGCTCCAAAGCATCCGTTTTTTACAAATCCAAACCGATATCCAATCCCTTATCTACGAAGCGCAACATTTAACCATCGTTGAAAACCACGATTTTGACAACATGTAATGTGGTGCTGAAAGGCAACTCGAGTCTAGATCTAACGATACCCTTTACTATCTTGATCGCATTTGGGTTCCCCGCCGTGATAACCTTCATGATCTTTTAATGAACAAAGCGCATAAATCTCGATATTCCATTCATCCCAGTGCGGAGAAGATGTATCAAGACCTTCGATGTTCTTATTGGTGGCTTGGAATGAAGAAAGTCGTTGCTCAATTCGTATCTAAATGCCTCACGTGTTCCAAAGTGAAAGATGATCACCAACTCCCTACGGGTTTACTCGAACAACCTAAAATTCCAGTGTAGAAATGGGAAAGTATTGCGATGGACTTCATAACTAAACTTCCTCGGAGGAAATTCCGGTCACGATGGCATTTGGTTGATCATCGATCGATTGACCAAATCCGCACACTTCATCCCCATTCGGGAAGATTATCAAGTTGAGAAATTAGCTCGTAGCTACACCGAAGAAATCATTTGCCGACGTGGTATCCCCATCGACATCATCTCGGACTGCGATGGTCATTTTACTTCCCACCTTTGGCAAACCTTTCAAATCGTGATGGGTGCTTAACTCAATCTATGTATGGATTTCCATCCTTAATCAGATGGTCAAACTAAATGTACCATCCAAACTTTGGAAGATATGCTTCGATCTTGCGTAATCGACTTTGGAGGAAACTGGGACGTACATTTACCTTTGGATGAATTCTTGTACAACAACAGTTACCATTCTGGTATCCAAATGGCTTCGTTTGAAGCATTGTATGGTCAAAAATGTTGTTCACCTATTTGTTGGCACGAGATCAGCGAGGCACAAATCACTGGTCCCAAGCTCATACAAGATACGACATATAAGATTCTACAAATTCAAGACAATCTCCTCAAAGCAAGAAGCCGACATAAGAGTTACGTAGGCAAGCGACGCAAGCCCTTGGAATTCAATGTTGGCGAACACGTGCTCCTCAAGGTATCCCCTTGGAAAGGAGTCGCCTGTTTCGGTAAGAAAGGCAAACTCGCTCATCGTTTTGTAGGTCCTTTCAAGATTCTTGAGAGGATTGGCAAGGTGGCTTATCGACTTGGCGTGCCTCAAGAGCTCAACAATGTCCATCCAACATTCCACGTCTCCAATCTCAAGAAGTGTTTAGCCGATGAAGGACTTCACATTCCGCTCGACGACATACGCATTGATGAGTCCATGCACTTCATCGAAAAGCCAATCAAGATAATGGGTCGTGGAATAAAGCAACTTAGGTGAAGACGTATTTCTATCGTCAAGGTTCGTTGGGAAGGAAAGTGTGGTGTTGAATTCACTTGGGAACTCGAAACCGATATGAGTTTAATACTGGTGGTGATACTAGGCTACAACCCTATAGTGTGCATTTGTATAAGAAGTATGTTGTGTTTAGCGATTTCTAAGCTTATTAAAAAATACTACGTTGAAATATAATAATCTTCGTCGCCGGAGAATCAACGAGTCAACGAATTATGTAGCGATTTAATGTTAGAAAATTTAATAGTGAAATTATTGTTTTCCTACCCGTCGAATACGTAATGTTTTAGTTTGCTTTCTTATAAGCCGTGTGGGAATCTCTAACAACACAATCAATGTGAATAGATCTATTTTCTCCCTTTTTAGTCATTAAATATTTTTAGGTGTATCATGTGTCATGTTTTCTATTGTTTTTTTATTTGATTAAAAAAGTCAATGTGCCACTATGTGCATCATGTTCATTGTTTCCATTATTTCTAGTATCTATCATTGCATATACGTGTAATGTATTACTCGCTTTGTGTCACAGATTTCGCATGGATCCACCTGGCTGACTAGGTTCCCCACGGCCATGGGTTATAGCCTAGTATCGCCACTAGTATTAGACTCGCTCTTCGCGACTTGAGACTAATGCACGCTATCGTCTGTGAGTATTATTGTTCTTATTATATCTATATTGTGGTTATGGTGATTTGTTGATTGTTGTTGTGGTTGTGGTGATTATGGATGTTTCTACAACACATGAAATTGCATGTTAAATTCATTTTTAAAAGATTTCTAAGTAAAATAAATCAATTAATAAGGCAAAACATTTTATTTAAAATCTAGATCTATTCACTAACATTTTGTTGACCCAAAACCTTTTTACGCATGATACATGTACGTGACTTTAAGAGGATTTGAAGTTGAAGACACATAGGAAGTGCCTTAGTAATAAATGGGATATTTGTACATGATTATTTATCTTTTGTATATTTTATGAGTTTTGATGAACATATTCTATGATTACGTGTGACAATTTAAAATTGATGATTTTAAATATTAAACTTATAATAGTGTCATGAGCTAAGGACAATCATCATGCCCCGTACCATATCCGTTGCGGGTCGGGTGTGACAATATTGCTATTCTAGATGGTAAAGCACCAAGACTTGAATCACGATACAAAGTTTCAACCTTTTTGCTATGCAGGTTTAAAACACTATATAGTCCTTCCAGATTTTAAACACCATGAGTTTATAATAATAACACAATTATTCCAGGTGTTAAAAACCCCATGACTTAAATCACAAAAAAATGTTCCTGGATGTTTAAAACACCACGACTTGAATCGTACGTAATACAGTTTTTCCATATATTACACAGCATGTCTTGAATTGTAATACGTTCCTTCTAGATGTTAAAGCACCATGACTTAAATAACAATATGATCATTCCAGATGTTAAAACACCATGATTCGAGTCACAGTACAATGTTTCCAGTTGTTTTAATACACCATGACTTGAATCGTAAAATACAATCCTTCTAGATGTTAAAACACCATGATTTGAATCACAATACAATATTTCCAGATGTTTTAAAACACCATGACTTGAATCAGTTGAACTTCGTGGAACCTCCGTTAAAACACAATGAAAAAGAGGGTCGATCGATTACTTTTATAAAACAAACCGAATTCTGAATCTTGATTTATTATCTCCGATGAAGAAGGAAAGTTACGGATTTTTTGGAGTTTTGATGATAGCAGTTTGTGTTTTGTGAGGTGGTTTTGTTATTTAAATTATGAAAAAGAGACTATTACCTCTAATCAAGTTAAATTAGTATAAAAAAGCAAACATAATTTACAAATTTGCCATTTTTAATCTCAACCATTGAAATATAGATCTAATAGTCTATACATTTCTTATCCTTTGAAGAAACACGGGTTCACCGCCGGGATGATTGGACCGCGCTCTACATGAGGGTGAAGAATCGCACCTTGTTCTTCCTCTTGAACCTAGATCTGCAATGGAGAAGAGAAGGAAATGGAGCTGTAGAGATTGCCGGTAGGAGAAGATTCTCCTGTTTCCAGCTACAAAAAGTGTGGCGGCTCCATATATTCTACCCTATTCAAGAGGTGAAGACCTCTTTATATAGGGGGATATGGGCCTCCCCTAACCTCAATGGGCCAGGCCCAGTTAGGGGTTATCTCTACAAGCCCCGACCCAAAGTAGTGTAAACTACATCGCGTTGGGCCTCGCGGTTGGGTTAGTAGCAACAATAATAAATAATTAATATAAAAGCAATAAGTAACGGGAAATCCGACCGCTCGGGTTGGGTTTAGTACCGTACCCCATCAAGTCCCCCAGTCTAGTGCTGCTCCGCGTGCAAGCGTGGTAGGAGTACTAGACTTGTTAGGAGTGCTCGAAAGTAAAGATTGAGTTTTAGGCTTACCAGTCACCCAGATGCGGGAAAGTTGTTGTCCATGCTTGTTGCGTCTATCTTTCACTGTGAGTAGAGATAAATGGGATAATGAATATCCCCTGGTTGTTCATCGTGGAAATTGATTGGGCAAACCTGGCGCACGCTGTCTGATTGCGGGTAGTTGCTATTGGCGCATTGCCATGAGCTTGTCAAGGTTGCGCGTACGTAACTAGTTTTAGGTTTGTTAGTTGGGTTTATGTTTCGACCATAAGGGTTAATCTTCTTAATCCTTCCTGAGCTTAGCTACGGTCCTTCCTGTGTATGAAGGACCCTATCTTTAGTCGGAGTAGTTTAGAAGGAGATGGGCTGATGGGCCTTGGGCCTGAAGACGACGACAAAGAACATCTGCTCTGTCCCTTTGGTGCCAACCGTTTGTGTCTTCTAGAAGATCTTGGGTGCTGGCGCACCTTGATTGGAGCCACGTGTCCGGATGGTCGTCTTTGTTGTCTCCCTGACATCAACCGGTGAGTGGAGATCATGGGGCAGTTGTCGCCGCCCCCTGATTGGTGCCCTGTAGGCGTCCTTGCGTACCTTCTGTCTCCTGCACGATTGGTGATCGTGGAGCACGATAGAATACAGCCTGCTAGACGTTTATTGGCTTACTCTTATGCCGCGCGGCCTTTGGTGAGTGTCCAAGCAGCTTGCGCGAGGTATAGGCATTGAGGGCCTTCATTCAGGGTGTTTCTTGATTAGTCAAATTAATGTATAAGTAGTATGGTCCTGCGTGCGACCTGATTGGTCATCGCGGATTTTTGGGACCATAACCCTTCAAGTCCCCCCAGTCCAGTGCTGCTTCCATGCGCGAAGTAAATGGTTGGAGCTCTGGACTAAGAAAAAAGAGTGTATTGGTCTTTGAAGCATTTGTTAGGTTATGGTAGCCGGTGCGCGTGTAAGTGTTTGTCAATTAATACGGCGCGGCCACTAGGCTTGCTTATTGATCGGTGTTGCTTTTGAGGGTTGGGGCGCATGATCATCGACTGATGATGCATACGGCGTAACCCTTGCTAGCTTCAGTGTGAAGTCTCGTTGTAAGTTTAAGCGGGAAATTCTTCGAATTTTGAATTCTGACATGTTGGTGCAAATGTCGTTTGATG
Organism: Helianthus tuberosus; assembly: GCA_030545235.1. Lineage (NCBI taxonomy): Eukaryota > Viridiplantae > Streptophyta > Magnoliopsida > Asterales > Asteraceae > Helianthus > Helianthus tuberosus. Next base: position 17,914,729 of record CM060420.1, on the reverse strand, counting down.
GCGACCCTTGAGTTGACTACTGACACAACGATCATCATGCTGACACTGACGGTTCGTCTGTCAGGCGAGTGTGGCCCAGCTTTAGCGGTGCGCACAGTCGTGTGGCTATTGTAAAATATTCACCCTATGGTGTGACCTCTCCTGGTTAGCGCAAGGTGCGAACGTGTCTTAAGCCATGAAGCATATGTATATATAGTGTTTGGATCTTTGTAAACTGCTGTCTACAATAGTTGCACGTGTTAATCCACTTTGAACAGGTTATCGCGAATGAGAATTGGCATAAAGTTACGTCAAGAATAATGAAGTGGAGACCCGAGCCTGCGCTAATCCTCTGGTGTGACATAACAACATTGTGGCATGAAGCAAGGAGATGTGGCTTGTCTTGAAGATTGTAGGTGTAAGCGAAACTTTATTTCGGCCAATGCGTTTTTGCGTATACCCAAAGTGGAGCGTGCATTTGTAGCACAGTTTACGTTTTGTGAGTGTTTTCATATATGGCTAAGCATGTGCGCGCGGGCGACACACACGCTCGTGTGTAAAGCAGCAGGGTCACATGGAGATTCGCGTGCTTGCATGTGTAGCAGCAAGGCTCGCATGGAGGCTGAGATGCTCGTATGTAGAGAAGCAGACTCGTATGGAGACCGACGTGTTGATATGTAGAGGAGAGCATGCGCGCTTGGCGACTTACGTGCTCGTATGTAAAGGAGCATGCGCCAGCCGGCGGCTTACGTGCTCGTATGTGGAGGAGCATGCGCGCTTGGTGACTTACGTGCTCGTATGTAGATAAGCATGCGCGCTTGGCGACTTACGTGCTCGTATGTAAAGGAGCATGCGCCAGCCGGCGACTTACGTGCTCGTATGTAAAGGAGCATGCGCCAGCCGGCGGCTTACGTGCTCGTATGTGAAGGAGCATGCGCCAGCCGGCGACTTACGTGCTCGTATATAAAGGAGCATGCGCCAGCCGGCGACTTACGTGCTCGTATGAAAAACAACTTTTTAGGCTTTCTTCGGTATGCGTGAGGATCGCTCGCCGCTTTTTCCCAATTGATTGCATTGCCAAACCTGCAAATGTTATTATCGAAAGGGGGTGTATTATGAGGCGCCCCGCCTTATGTTAGTATTTCTTGAACTTAGAGTAAGTTGACAAGATTAATTGTAACAACGGGTTTGATATATGGAAAGGATTGTACCAAAACGTTGTCCTTATAAGGAGCTTGTTCTATGTATCCCTATTCCGTAATATGCAAAAGCAATTTTGACCCTCCAAACGGTTTTGTACCATGCTAGTCATTCCGTTGCGGCTAAATAGATGTTAGTAGCTTTGTAACAATATGGATAAGCAACGAATGTACATTATATAAACATACCGCAAGTAACGTATATATGGCATGGTTCTCAAAAAGAGATATTAAAACATGTTTGCCATTGGTTTTTATTTAACATAGTTGCTAAATTGTCTTTGAGACAAAACATATGATTGCAAATTTCTTTCAAAATAATTATTAAATTGCTCTTTTAATGCGTGTCCCCCAAGAATGTGGCAAATGACACCATAATAGTCAAGTCACTAAAATCCAACAGTATCTATTTTAGTTGGCATGCAAACTTGACTTTTTTTTTTACTTCACTGTTACATGCAACAGATGAAAGGTTTGAACTTTTAAAAACCCCACTTCGATACTGTTGAATGGCCTCGTTGACCCAAAATTCTATAACAGATTAGCCGACTAATTTGTCATGGTGTTTTTAAAAAATGCGGCAAAAACTCCTGCGCACGAAATGTGCCTACAGGTGTGCGCGGGGTTCCGGCATGCGGATGTTTTCTAACGCGGGGTGGTTCCAACATGCGGATTCTCCGCGCGCGGGGCAGCGGTGTAGGTGGCCTAAATGCGTTACAAAGTACAGACCACAGGGACCATTCCTGTACTTTTGAAAAGTTATGGACCAAATCCAAAATTTTAGTTAACCACAGGGACCATCTGTGTACTTTACTCAATATAATATTTGACTATTTTCATTAAGGCCACCTATGTATTGAAAGTTGAAACTACTTTATAGGCCACCTAATAACTTATCCAGATTCATTTATACTAAATCTAGCTTAAAACGTACTAGAATTCTGTAAAATGATAATAAACTCACGCTAGTTTTTTCACACTGAATCGTTGCTTATTGATAGCTCGATACAGTCGCATTGGCATTATTGGTTAGATTAAAAAAAACTAATTACGACACTAATAGGTGACTATCAGAACGTCGAAAGGCAATGAAGGAACACAATGGCACATTCCATAAGCAAAAGCTAAAGTAAAGATGTTGAATACGTGATTTTAGAAGAACTTGAGGCTGAAAGCATAATTACTATGCCTGGCAACATAAAGAAGTCAATAAGAAAGCTCATAAGCATTTTCTGCATTGTATCAATACGTACTAAGATTTCAGTGGCGAACGTTAATGATCTAGAGCGTAGAAAGCACCCAGCACGCCACATGTCTCCAGATCCCTGCTTGTAGTTCATGCGCGGGTCCATGAAATTTTAAGTTGTAAAACTTTTGAAGCGCGCGGGGTCCCGACATGCGGATGTTTCCGGCGCGCAGGGCAGCGGTGCAACCGTGCTCGTATGTGGAGGCTTGGCTACGTGGCGTAACCGTTTCCGCGCATGAAAGCTTGCTCAAGGATTGGTCACGCGGTGTAACCGTGCTCGTATGTGGAGGCTTGGCTACGCGGCGTAACCGATTCCGCGCATGAAAACTTGCTCGTGCATGAAAGACTTGGTTATGCGGCGTAACCGTTTCCACGCATGAAAACTCTATACACATGTTTTGCTCGCGCGTGACAGGGGTTGCAATTGTTTAAGACATAAAAGAGGTGAAGGCAAAGTTTGTACCTTGTTTGAAGACTACTCACGCCATGTATAAGTATCATTAGATGATGTGAAGACTACTCACGCCATGTATAAGTAGCATTAGATGATGTGAAGACTACTCACGCCATGTATAAGTATCATTAGATGACAGTTGGTTTGATGCGCGCGGCGTGGTTGATGCATGCCGGAGATGGCAGGTTGATGCACGGTTGTCAGCATGAGATGTCTGACTGCGCGCGGTGCAGAGGTACATCCTGGTGCGCATGGTGGTTGCTGATGCGCGACGTCTCATACCGGTGATTGTAGGCCAGAAGTTGAAGGATGGTTATCCACCATTAATGGAGGATGTTTGGAGCACATCACAAATTTCGCATGACGACAAATGGTGGAGATGTAGATGTACCGTTAGGAGGAACACATAGTACACCTTTTCTGCTCATGTCAGGGTGTGTTTCCCACTACTGCACATTACCTTTCTAAAAAGCTGGTGTACATTTTGTTTGGAGATGTTTACAACTGTCAAAACACCTTTCTTTTTCTCTTTTTTTTTTAATAAAAATGGATTGAATGCTCATCCATATGGAATTGTCTCATGCTTCTCAAGTTTTTCTTTTGTATTCAATAAATAAAAAAAAAACTTTGAGAATGATGCCTATGTTGTTCAACTTCGTCAGATAATTGAAATAGGCAGGTAGATGAAAAAGTACTTCTAGATTTCCAATTTAGTACATGGAAAGGGGTTCAACCGAAAAGAAAAAAAAAACCCAGATCTCGAGAGGAAATCCAAATCTTTAGTTTTTTGATAGAATATTGTATATAAAATTACAATGGCTCTACTGTTAGCAAATATTTTAAAGTTTAAATGAACACACCTGTGGGGTTTTTCGATTTGAAGATCGAGAGTGCGATTTCAAGCATACAGATCTGAAGAGCCGAGGAGAGAACCAGATGTGATCAACAAATGTATAAAATATTCGGTGGGCGCCAATGAAGAAACACGGGTTCACCGCCGGGATGATTGGACCGCGCTCTACATGAGGGTGAAGAATCACACCTTGTTCTTCCTCTTGAATCTAGATCTGCAATGGAGAAGAGAAGAAAATGGAGCTGTAGAGATTGCCGGTAGGAGAAGATTCTCCTGTTTCCAGCTACAAAAAGTGTGGCGGCTCCATATATTCTACCCTATTCAAGAGGTGAAGACCTCTTTATATAGGGGGATATGGGCCTCCCCTAACCTCAATGGGCCAGGCCCAGTTAGGGGTTATCTCTACAAGCCCCGACCCAAAGTAGTGTAAACTACATCGCGTTGGGCCTCGCGGTTGGGTTAGTAGCAACAATAATAAATAATTAATATAAAAGCAATAAGTAACGGGAAGTCCGACCGCTCGGGTTGGGTTTAGTACCGTACCCCATCATCCTTCTTACATCTATTTCTACAATAAGCTCACCCTATATATATAGATCATGAGAAAGCTAGTTTAAATGAGAAAACCAAAAAACTACCTAAAAAAGCCTAAAAACATACAATTTTTTTTCAATTTTTTTCTTAAAATTCGCTATTTTTAATTTATAAAAAAATAATAATAAGTACTACACATGTGCATTAATACGAAAAAACCTAAACCTTAAGGCTAACTTGCATGTGCAACATATACATATAATGCACATGTGCAGTACTAATTTTTTTTGAGGAAAAAGTTATATATATATATATATATATATAATAAATATCGAATTTTAATAAAAAAACTGAAAAAAATTGGTGTGCTTTTAGGCTTTTTTTATATCTAGTTTTCTCATGATCCTCTCCATATCTATATATCTAGATCACATATATAGGAGAATGATATAACGAAGACCACTCCAGTTAAAAAACCAAGGAAACCCCATCTCCACCATTGATCAACTTTCACTATGATCACCATTCATCCATTTTTACGTTTTAATAAAATAATGTTAAGAAGTACATAAAAGGGTAGTTTCAAAAATGAGCAAAATTCTCTCTCATGAGTCATGACACAACTGTAACACATTCTCTCTCATCTAACAAAAAGTGTATCAGGTTCTCTGATCTGACACAAAGTGTTACATTAATCAAAAGAGTGAAGCCAATAAATTTACAAGTAATGTACATCTTAATGTTACATAAAAATGTAACATGCATCATTAATGTTATATAATATATTTACATGATCAAGCTATGACACATCTGTAAGAACCCACTTTATTTCTGTAACATGCTAGGTCACATATGTAACAACAAAAACCACTTTATTTTCTGTAACATGGTAGGTCACATGTGTAACAACAACAAACACTAATAATCATCAGTAACAAATCATGCATTAACAAATTCCCCTTTGACTGATGATATCAGGTGTGTCTGCCGTTGTCTTGTGTCTTCGTGTCCCGTCCGATAAGCTAAAGTCTTTCATTTCAGATTTCCCCCTCAAAGTAAATCCATCCAGATTAATTTAAGATTCCAGCTCAACCAGCAACTCTCCCCCTAGATAAGCATTACGCCTGATTAATCACCTCTACTATAACTGGTATACGATAAAGGTTTAATCCTCCGCTAGTAAATAACGAACAACCAGCTTCATCACTGTCGCAACCCCCGACCCCTTGCCCCGGGAGCGGGCAGCCGCGAGCGCTTAGAGCCGGTGGTATCGGTGTTTATTAATTTGGCAGCAGAAAACTTTCATCAGGACCGTAGTTAGGAAATGTTTTATCAGAGTTAAAACACCGAACTTTTTATAATAAATAAATTGGATAAAACCCAATTTTCCATTACAATATATTTGTAGGGGTAAACCCTAGTTTATTGAAAATAAAGACTCATTTTTATTTAGGTAACTTTTATAGCCACTTTTCCAAGCCTTTAGTGCTTTCCAGCTGGCTTCTATTAGCTTCACATTAGGTTACCTGAAACGCATTTTAAAAATATTTTATCAGCAAGAAATACTGGTGAGTGCATCCCAGTTTAATCAAAACAGCTTTATCACTTTACAGTATTGAGGGCATCCGCAATTACATTTGTTTATATCTATCCAATTACCCCTTCCTGGTATTGTCAATCCTGACTTGTGGTCATGCTACTATTCCAATAGTAACGAGTTTCAAGTAATGTATACAAAACCCCAACATACCGGCAGTAATTGTAGAATTACAAATACCCAATTACTGTTAAGTGTACTTTAAAACATTTGAGGTTTTAGTAAAACATTTTGACTCATAAAAATATACTTACAAAAAGGTGACAAAAAGATAATGTACTCAGCTTGTTTACTTAGGTAAAACTAAGGCTTCCTGGTGTATCTCCTGGTTATTATCTATTATAAATTAAACAACGCACACGTGTTAGTAAAATAAGCCAGGTCATTCGAGACAGAACTCCAATGACTGAGTCAGGCAGAGCCTTGACATGCATTACGGAGTCCTAGATCAATCGGGTGTAACACAAGACAGAACTCCAACGACTGAGTCATGCATAGCCTTGACATGCGTTACGGAGCCCTAGATCGATCGTGTAAGGTAACAAATAGGGTTATAATACTTATAACGAGGCAGAGCTTCGCTTTATAGGGGTATTATTTCCCGAGTATAATTGCCCACTATAGATCAGAGAAAAGAAAAGAAATTGAACGACTACAAATGAGCTCTCAACTCCTATTTATAGGCTGATCCGAAGGTGGCTCGCGACCCGCGTAACCCCCTTCAAATTCTCTCGCAGCCCGCGAGGATGTAGACTAGGTCCTAGGGTTGATTGGTCAGCGAGTATAGCCTTGCCGGGTGTTCCACACGTGGCGGACTTGTGTAGCCAGCAAGTCAACTGGCTCGCGCCCCGGTGACAGATCCTGAGCAATGGGTTGCCGCCCGCGAGGGCACCTGGTTTGGGCTTTTATTTGATTTTTATAAGTATAAAGGTATTTAGGGTCCATTTCTCGCATACGGGGTATATAAGGAACGTTTAGGGTCGTGTTAGAGGGTCTTAGGAGGGTTGTTATAATCACAAAAACATCCCACCGTTTGCAAACACAAGCTCCATAATGATCATCAGGGATCTCCAACAGCATTTAATTTGGTTTTCGTTCTTGGTTAACCCCACCGAAAAGATTTCTAACCAAACACCCTTAATCAAGTTGTGTAAGGATCTGATTTTGTTATACTTGTGAGTTTAAAAAATAAAGAACAAATAATTTGTAAATTTCAAAGTTAATAAGATAAACATACAAGCTGGAAGCTATATAAAGACTATTTTGTATTGAATTCCAATGATTTCAATTACAACACAATGATTATACAAACTCTCCCTCAACCTGATCACACACTTTGTTGTTAGTACAAAAGGAATGTTCGTGATGAAAAAGATCTCTAACACATGAGATCTATTTATACAAGTACAAAAACTCTGTTTGCAATCAACTGACGTCACCCTGATAGTGACATCTAACATTCCTAACAGAAAAGATTTCATATATGTTAGCAAACATCTGCATGAATCTAACATCTGATCTATTACATTCAAAACTCTATTCTAAATAATGTTGCATTGAATAAACCTCTGTTCTTCAAACCTCTATTGCTTTGTCTCAAACATCCGTTTAGTCAAAACAATTGTTTGGTCTTCTTTATCAATGCTTTGCTTCAACAGGGCTTTGGCAAATGACCAATGGCTTCTTCTTCAACAATGGTTCCAAGGCTCTGAGTAGATCTTTGAATGTCTTCAATAGATGTTCTGATTAGTGTTCAAGATTCACTATCTTTGGGAGGAGAAATGTTTCATCTGTCTGTTTATTTCTTGATCAGTAAGTCATGTTTTGGCTTTTGAATATCATATGTTCTTTTGTAGGTCCAACAAGTTGTCTATCTAGAATATGCTCGGATCCCAAATGAGAAATTGAACCACAACTGAATCATGTCGAATCTTTAACGCGATATTGGCCATTCTTTGACTTTCACCGAGCTCCATTTTAACTCAGATAGGCCCAAATAGTCAACAACAAAATAAAGGACCCAAACTTTGAGTCTAGTTCCCGGTACAAGTGACTATCCTACAATACTCATTAGAAACCAGCTAATGGATCCATGAAACTAATTCACCCAACAAACTTTTCTGGTTAAATAACTGTAAGTGCACCTACTTATGATGCAGCGCTGAAGATCAAGACATTTAGAAGTTTAGGGTTCTAAATGTAAAAATGTGATTTTGTAATATTTCCGGATTACATGTAAACTTCAGGGGATCTTATAACCCTGAAGTAGTTCCGGAGTATTTGATATTGTGTTTGTGTTCAGGGAAAGTCATGTTTCCCTGAACAAGATAGTTCCGTTATAGTCTGGAACCTGTGATAAGTTCCGGATTTGATGTTTTCCTCTATATATACGGGTTAACACATGTAATAGGTAGACTTTTGAGCATTTTGTGCATTTCAGAGAAGTTTGTGTTCTATGTGTTAATACAAGTGCATATTTCAGCGATTTCTCTGTTTCTACTCCTTCTTATACATTACTTTATAGTGTTTGTGTATCGTAATGGATTCCGCACATTGCGATACGTTGTGTGATTGATTCGATCCAGTTTATAGTGTCACAAATGACCTTACAATAATTTCATCTGGCCCAATCTCCAGCAACTAAGCATCAACCGCTCCTAAAATTTCCATATTTTAGTGGAAAGTTTAGGAATGGAAGTTTTGGTAAGGTAGTTTCGGTATCAAAGAAACTTTATGGAAAATAGTGATACAAACACTTGGTTTTGGTATTCATGGAAGTTTTGGTATGGAAGGAAATTTCGGTATGAAAGGATATTTGGTAACCAACAAAATTTCGGTATGGGTAGATATACCAACAAAAATTTCGATATTTCAACCGGTAGAAAATTCGTAAAGTGTAAATATTTCTACCAGTAGAAATTTTAATAGAAAAAGATATTTTGGTATGTAGAAATTTCAGTAGAAAAAGATATTTCGGTATACATAAATTTCGATATTTCGGTATGTAGAAATTTCACTTTTATCAGAAATATCACATTGATCAGAAATATCACTTTGATCGGAAATATCACCTTGATCAGAAATATCACTTTGATCATAAATATCACTTCTTCCTTCTTCAGCCTTTGTTCTTCACCCCGAAACTTTGAAAAACCTGAAAATCCAGAAAATTAACACGAAATCTACCAAAAACACCCGTAGAAAGTAACCAATAACACCCAAAACGCAATCCGACACTATCAAATCACCCAAAAACCCACTGAAATGCCTCAAATCAACCAAAAAACCCCATTTTATTCATACCTTAACATCTCTTGGCGGATTTCTAGATCTGAGCCCCAAATCAAGAGCAATGGTGAATCGATTGGGTGTTAGACACAACCGATTCGATAACATTGCTCCGATACCACGTGTAAGTGCGTGCAGATCATCAAACAAGCTCACATCACTCTTGATTCGTCAAAACCGAGTCGAGTATGGTATGAGCCAAACAAACAACAAAACCGATCAAGATAAAATATGTAGAAATTGATTTCATTAATAATCAACACGGATTACATACCGAAAGGGTTTAGATCTTTACACTAACGCCCTTATTCAACCCTAGGTGAGTACACCTAGGGTTGGTGACTCATACCAATAACCACTCTCACAAATGAGGAGGTTATGCCTATTTATAGTATTTGGAAGGTTTCTTATGGGCTTTCTAACTTGGGACCTTAGAAACCTATACAACCAAATACCAATCACACCCTATTGTAGTCTGGACGAGCCGTAAAATCTAACTGGTCGCCACTAATGAATCCTCTTAAGGTTTCGTATAAACCTTCTTGTAAGGTTTCACATGAAACCTAACACTTCATTTGCATAGCAACATTCACAAATTATGCATCCAATAAGTAATAATTATTAACTAAAAACTACACTCACCCTTACATCTTTACATGATTATTTCCTCCTTATGTAAGTGTGATAGGACTCATCTTCTCCACATGTGACGTCTACGTGACGCGCTCAACCTTCACCCCTCACATGGAGTATGCAGCATGCTCTAATAGTGATAGTAATATTATGTAATCATATTTTAACATTCTAGTGATTTATAATGACGAATGTTGACAATAGTGTTGCCGGGTCAACATAATTTTTTATAGCATGTACTAAAAGTTAATTTGTTTTTGATCTGTTACCTCACCTTCACATGAACGTTGGCCCGTGTTCTAACTTCTACAAACACTAAGAACAAAGGTTTCGAATTATCTTTCATCACTAGACCAAGAACAGTGTCTTTAACACATACAAATCCTTAAATAGGGTTCAACTGCAATTGCACCAACAAAACAAAAACTATACATCTATAAACAAATGAAAGTTCCTTCCTAAATTCAGCAAAATATACACCAAAAAACAAATGAAAGTTCCTTCCTAAATTCAACAAAATGTACACCGATATAAATATGTATGAAGCTGACCCATTCACATTTTTTTCTTATTCTCTTTTACCCAATCCGACTCATTGAAAATAACATACAATGCAATGAGAGGTGCATAATAAAATCCGTGTTGGAAACCAGAACCAACTTTTAACCCAATGCCAAAACATTTTGAAAACCCGTGTTGACCAAAACCAAACCATAGAGTTTAAATCGGTATGAGAAATCCTCCCCTGAAACCGGTTTAAGCTAAACTCAATGAGTTATAAACGAGTTTGAACCAAAACCCAATGTTGCAAATCAAACCTAAACTGGTTTGGGCATAAACCGATTTGTACACACGTAAGTCTAATTCAACCCAAAAGTATATATTAAAAACTCGGTTCCAATTTTCAACCCAAACTTGAACTCCTCTTAGACCATGTGTAGTGGGAGGGGAAGATAATGCCCCCACCCTTTGGCGTTTTGCGCCATGTGGCGGTCCTGTCAGCATGTGGACATTATTGGACGTTTTTATAAAATGGGTGTAGTGGTATAATGCCTGTAATGCCCCATTAATGATTACCCAATAATTATTACTAGTACTTTCACCCGCCGCACGTTGCGGCGGCGTCCAAACTTAACGTAACTCAAATTTGTACCATTAAATTTTTTACGCGACTCGTTTCTAAACATAATCTACTTAAAAATGTATGTTAACTGAAAACGCACATAAAAATAAGAACGAAAACATATTATATTTTACTTGACTTATTACCGAGAAAATTTAAGTTGAAACGTAAACCATTGTGGATTATGCCGAAACTTGCGAAAATAAGCACATAATGAAATAGTGTTTTTTTTAAAGTTAAAGAATGGTACCATGCGTTGTTGCGGCGTCGAAACGCAAAGTAACTTGAATTTATACCGCTTAATGAAAACATATGATTTTTAATTTGTAACAAAATTTATGTCAAAAACGTCGACCAACCGTAAACGTAGATAAAAAAGTCACGTATAAGTATGTATTATATTTAACCAAGGAACATGAAAATAAGCACGTAAAACTCGAGATGATCAAACTACTTTTACCAAGTTTTTAAAAAACTGAAAATATGTAAGTGTCAATACAAAAAAAAATAAAATATAAAAAAAAAACAAATCACTGTAATATAACATAACGTGACGCTAGCTATAGTTATCTGGTCAGCCTTAAATGTTATTAGTAATTTGGTTGTATAACTTAAACATATCATAATAGGTATTTTATAATGATGAGAAATTCAAAAGAGAAAATATAATTTTTTTTGTTGAAAAAGTATAAAAACATATGAAACACGTATAATGAAAAACGATATATGTTATTCGACTGGCTTTTAAAATTTTTGTTTTATTTTTCACATATAAGAAATTAGGCATCAAACAATTTAGTTGCAAATATGTAATTAAAAAAATTTACGTCATCCATAAAAAATTGATTAGAATTAATATTGTAGAGATATGGCTTCATTGGAATTAGACATGAATATCACATCACATATGTCTATCTCTCTATCCGAAACCATTTTGTCCTCTCTCTGTAGCTCCTGTCAATCAACATCTTTTTCATCCATTTTATTGTCGGAAATCTAGACCTGTCTGGATGGTTGGGTGAGGGCAGAATAGTAATTTGGTCTGTGCACCGACCTTTTTGTTTAAGATATATATAATTTTGTTTGTTTTTTTTAAATAATGGTATTTGACCGTGGAAGGGTCTTCTTGGCCAAAGTATCTTCAACAGGCGTTAAAAAAAGGATGCCCGACCTAATTTTTTCAAAAAAAAAAAAAACGCCCCCAAGGGCTGTCGTGTGGCGTGAATAGACGTTTTTTTTGGAAAAAAACGTCAAAAAACCCAACTACGGGTGGTTTATCCTTGGACCACTATTGTCACAATCTCAAGTAAATTTAAATAATGGTGGGCCAATAGTCCATACAAAAGAAAGAGGCCCATTTAGCCAACAAAATATACACATCCAAACCACCGAATATCAAGGGTTTTGCAAAAACTTTCCGGCAACCTCCACCACCACAATGGACGCTTCAGACAACCGTAACCACCACACCACCAAGAGAAAGCGCGACAACTACGACGGAGACGATACATCCGCCGTCGCAAACGGCGGCGTCGACTTCTCCTTACTCGAAGAAATCGAAAAATCACACAACTCAATCGAAGCCCTAGACCTCAAAACCCTAAAAAAACTCGTCCTCTCATTCGAACGCCGCCTGAAAGACAACATCGCCGCCCGGTTAAAGTACCCAGACCAGCCGGAAAAGTTCGCCGATTCCGAAGTCGAACTGCACGAAGAGATCGAAAAACTCAAAATCCTCGCTGGAGCTCCGGAACTTTATCCGGATCTAGTTAACCTAAATGTTATTCCCTCAATTTTAGACCTTCTAGTTCATGATAATACCGATATTGCTATTGATGTTGTAGGTTCGTTACATTACTTTATTGATTTAGTTAACCTAATTAAATGTTATTCCGTCAATTTTAGACCTTCTAGTTCATAATAATAACGATATTGTCATTGATGTTGTAGGTTTGTTACAGGACTTAACTGATGAGGATGTGTTAGATGAGAATGATGAGTTCGGTGTTGTGTTAGTTGATTGTTTGATTGAGAATAATGTGCTGGAGAGTTTAGTGCAGAATTTGTTGCGGTTAAGTGAGTCGGATGCGGATGAGGTGGCTGCGGTTTATTCTACGCTTTCGACAATAGAGAATTTGATAGAAGTGAAGCCGGCGGTGGCGGAAATGGTGTGCGAACGGACGAAACTATTGCGGTGGATAGTAGGGAAGATTAAGGTTAGGGAGTTTGATAGTAATAAGCAGTATGCGTCTGAGATATTGGCGATTTTGTTGCAGAGTAGTGCGGCGAATCAGAAGCGGTTAGGGCAGATGAATGGAGTGGATGTGGTGTTGCAGGCGGTGGCGATGTATAAGTCGAGGGATCCGCGGAGTTTGGATGAGGAGGAGATGGTGGAGAATTTGTTTGATTGTTTGTGCTGTTTGTTGATGCCGGTTGAGAATAAGGAGAAGTTTTTGAAGGCGGAAGGGGTTGAGTTGATGATTATTATTATGAATCAGAAGAAGTTGTGTTATGGGTCGGCGATTAGAGCGCTGGATTTTGCGATGACGAATTATCCGGCGGCTTGTGAACGGTTTGTGGATGTTATGGGGCTTAAGACTGCTTTCCCGGCATTCATGGGTAAGGTAAGTTCATTTTCTCTCTCTTATATGATATTATCATATGAAACATCAATTTGATTGTATTTTAGTATGCTGCAAGTAGCAACTTTTATGTGTTGCACACAAAAGTAGATTAAACAAGATTGGTGGTGCTAGCTTTCATAACGGGTTACACGTAAGATGACATAATAGTTTACTGACAAATAAATTCATCTGTGATTGTTAGAAGCTTTTCCACCTTAATTTGTTTAATTGACAGGACTTAGGAGTTTATACATCCACGAGATTGGGTCAGCACAATGTGCATGTTTTTTTGATAATCTTCATTTGTTTTTTTGTTCTTTCTGTCATACGCATTAATTTGTTCTAGATGGTTGATGAAGAGAATAGGAGAATACTTGAAGTTCTAGATTGTTTTGATTGCGTTGGAAGAATTATATACATTTTCAGATCGTCAACTATTCTATATTCTAATTTATGTTGTCAAATAAGTATTTGACATTATAACATTGTTTATTGATATAACTTCAGATTCCGACAAGCAAGAACAAGAAGAGATCTAAAGAGGAACTGGAGGAGCGCCTTATATCATTAGTTGCATCACTTTTTGGTAAGAAGGCAAGTGCACATATATTTTTATGCGTATCTGCTAGTTTTTTTCTCTCTTTACCAATTTCTCATCATGTTTCTGCCCTTTTCTTTAATTTCTGTTTTACATCATTCCATATGATTGCGGTACATTATATTTTTGAGGTATTCACTTCTTTGGTAGTTGGTACATTATATCTTGCAATTTGCTGTTGGGTTCTAATTTTATACAAGGTTCAGTTGAAATTAACTACAGATGTTGGGATTAATTGTTAACTTCTAGACTCGCTGGTTTACAACATGCTGCTGATTCCTTCCTTCATCTAGTTGCTGTTAAGTTTTAGGCTATTTTTGTGATATAAAATATGGGGTTCATTCTTTTTTTCAAAAAGCGCGAAACAAATTTTGGTTGATTAATTTTTGCAATATTTTTTACTTTTCACCTGTTACTGGCTGTGAATGTCATAGTTGTTGAAAGCCATCATCTCTTGCGCCTAGGCCCATTTTTCAGGCGAGGCGAGGCAATTGCGCCTTGCGTCAAGGCAATTGCGCTTTGATTCTCCAATTGACGATTCACGCGTAGGTTCTGACGCGATTCCTAGATTCCTTAAGAGTTTTCAACCAAATTCTTCAAATTTCGGCAAGATAGCAGCCAAATTTCTGCTTTTATCTAAGGAAAGCTACTTTTCTACACCGATACACTAATATTTTAGAATTTTTGGTACTAAATAGATGATATTAAATGTTATATCATAGGTTTTGTTTATTTTATTTGTAGAATATTATTATTTTTCTAATACATATATATTTTAGATTTTTTCATTGTGCCCTTTTATTTTCTTAGGCTATGGCTTTTTTGCGCCTAGGCCCCAAGCGAGGTCTATGCGTCTTGAGAACATTTGCTGATGAGGCAGTTATAGACTGTTACATGTTCAAAAGAATCTATTTACATTTCCCGAAAAAGCTGCTGTTTTACTTTTGTACATGTGGTGGACTGGTGTCCATGATTTAAAAAAAACAGTTGAGGTGCCCAAAAAACTAATATGAGGTGCGCGGTTATTTTGTACGTACGCCTCGTAGGGCTGAGGCGCTAAGAAAAGCTGTGCCTCAATGGGCGTCAAGGGGTTTTGATGTTTGTTTCTGATGTTTTTGACCTTTTGAGTCAGTTTCAAACGTTTCATGTCTTTTGCTATGTGTGTGTGTGTTGTTTTTTATGAATACGATGATGAAATTGGTTAGTATCTTATTTTTTTATAAGATATATAATTTTTACATTTATTTTTAAATTTTTAATTCCGCTTCAGGCTTACGCCTCGGTTCACCTCGAGGCGTACGCCTCGTGAGGCTAAGGGAAAACACCTCAAGGCACGATTCCGTACTTTTAAACTTTGATGGCGCCTACTCATATGGTTGCATGTAAATACAATCTAACATGCTCAACTGGCCAACTATATACTTTTTTGTAGGACCAAATTAACCAGGAAATTTGTTTCAGGAATTAAACTACATCTTTGGTGAAAGTATGTATGGTTTCTTGATGATAACTTTAAAATATGTATCTCTATTGCTTATAGTTTTCTTCATTACGGATATAGCTCTTTTATATTGATAATCAAAGCACATGGTTGTAGTTGTAGAAGATAGTTTGAATATGCTTCTGATGTTTGATGCTGTGATGAACTTATAATCAGAAAATTAGTTGTTTAGAGTGTTTGGCAAGCTCTGGTTACTTAAGGTCTTACATGTATAGTGAACCCTTAATAATGAGATTATGAAGATCATTATATCTTGCAGCAGCTACCCCGAAACTGGTTATTTGACAACAATAAGATACTCAGTCACTGTACCCAGACATTTTTTCAAATCTAATAATTAAATAATCATTGAATGCTAAACAGGTGGAGTTTTGAAGGGTTCAAGAAGGGAACGACTACTGAGTAAATTTGTGGAGAATGAGTTTGAAAAGATAGACCGGCTTATGGAGCTCTATATGAGGTAAGTCTATTGCTGCCATTATCTTCTTATCAGCAACTTAATTATAAGCCTAGGGTTGTAAACGAATTGTTTGAGCTTATGAACTGGCTTGTGAGTAATTTTTCAAGCTTGAGCTCAACTTGTTTATTTGAAATATTATTTAAATTAGTAGTTAATGTACTAAAGAAAAGTTTATAAATAGCAGACTTGTTAAGGCTTGTGAGCCTACTTGAGCTCGATAAGTGAAGCTTGAGCTTGAGCTCCTTGTTTAGCGAGCTGGTCCCGTGTTACTCATGAGCGGCCTGGCCTGCTTACAATTATAATTAAGACGCATATACATTGTTGTTTTACCTTCATTTGTATTATTTTACAGATATTCAAACAGAGTGAAAGAAGAATCTGAAAGGCTGGACGATATTGAGCTTGATGATCTAGAGGTTTAATTTTTCTTGTTCGTTTTATTTATCCACTATATTTGCTGTAAGTTATAGCTAATATGATCATTGTTTTACTGATGCAGATGGATGAAGATGAAAAATACAATAGAAAGTTAGAATCTGGACTCTATTCTCTTCAGGTAAGTAGTTGACCACGTTGACTTTTTTCTTTATTGACAAGACTAATCTCTATTCTCAACTGAACCATTCACTGTTTTGTGGTATTCTAATATCTTCACTGTTTTGTGGTATTCTAATCCGTTTCCTTTGTAATGGTGCAGTTAATTGCGGTTATTTTAGGTCATCTTTGGACCTCTGAGTAAGTTTTCTACAAATCTTTTTTTTTCTGCACAAGAGATGGTCATTTTGAATCACAAAATTGCAGGCATCCTCGGATAAGAGCAAGAATTGAGTTATTACTTAAGCAGCAAAAGCTGACTAAGAATGACGTCAAGAATGTACTGCAGGTATACACATTTTGCCACTGCTCTACAACTTGGATTAGCGTTTTTATCTACTTTCTATGTAATTTTAAATATGCTCTGAATATAATTATTATTTTCTAATTTTATAAATTAAACATCTAGTAATATATGTTTATAATGGGACATATGTGTAGGAATATCATGACAACATTGGTGATCTGGACGGCCCAGATGAGAAAGAGAAAGCACAGGCCAAGATCCAGAAGTTTATCACAGCTTTTGCGGACTCTCGGTAAGTGGTCTGTACAAGTAAAGTTTTCACATAATCAAGATCAGATTAAACTCACATGTCAGATGATTTTGCGTCCTGAATTGTTATTGTTTAGATTTAATTAATTTAAGAGGCATTGGTCAACACTTCAAGTTTGGCTTTAAAACACAAGTAAAAAGACATGGCATTGGTCAACACTTCAAGTCTGTACAAGTAAAGTTTTCACATAATCAAGATCAGATTAAACTCACATGTCAGATGATTTTGCGTCCTGAATTGTTATTGTTTAGATTTAATTAATTTAAGAGGCATTGGTCAACACTTCAAGTTTGGCTTTAAAACACAAGTAAAAAGACCATATAAATACAATGGTGGATAGTGGTTTGGGTGGATGTTAAATTAGTCAATCTTCGTTCATTCTGTGTTTTTGAGAATTTTTTTGCACCATCTGGTAGATAGTGGTTTGGGTGGATGTTAAATTAGTCAATCTTCGTTCACTCTGTTTTTGAGAGTTTTCTTGCACCATCTTCTATTGAAATCATAGTTATCGATAGCGGCCATAGCGACCGCTATCGCGAATAGCGTGGCGAGACATGGTCGCTATATGGTGTATAGCGCTGAATGGCGTGAAAATAGCGGATTCTGACGACGACTTCCGGCCGGAAACCTGCAATTTCTGCCGGAAACTTGCTGGAAACTATGAAGAAGAAGAGTGGCTGCGTTTTTGTTGCGTTTGAGCCTTTCTAGGGTTAAATAAGCTTATGGATTTTAACATTTAACCCCTCTATCTTTCATTAGGTTACGTTTAGTCATTAAAACTTGTAAAATTTACATGAAAAGTGTAAAATTAGTTTGTGTATTTTAACATTTAACCACCCTATTTTCACTAGCTTACATTTGGCCCTTAAACTTGTAAAGTTATACATAAAAGGTATGAAACTAACGTTATATATAAAAACAAAGTTATGTAGATAACTATTTTTTATTTCTTAAATTTTTAACTACCTTGTCTCTAAAACACGAGATAGCGGGCGCTATTTCATCGCTATCGCTCCGTAGCATATAGGTACGTTGTTGCTATGTGTACGATCTCATCTTTAATATCTAGAGATTACGGGTGACTTCTTTTTCCAATTAAGGCAGATATCACTTTTATAACCTCTTTAGGGACTGCCACTCTTCTCTAGGTTATTCCTGATATAGGTTAAACCACCACATTTAAATTCAACATAAATGTTTGAACTTTGAATAGAGATATGAAATAAGCATGATTAGCAATCAAAGTATGCGTCATTCTTATATTTCTTACTATGTTGTGTTTGAACTAAAATTTATGATTATGTTGGGATACAAATTTAAAATGGAGGATTCCTTCAACTATTTCTTGATATAATCATTTCTTTATAAATATGGAATTACTTTACAGAACTTCTAACAACTTTTAACGTGTTTATAAGTTTTACGAATGTGTTCATTGTTTAAGTGATCATTTGGTCATTTTAAATATGCATAACTTGTTAAATTGATGGCCATAAGTTGTTGATTTGAAACCAAGTATGACTTGAAATCGATGCTGACTTGTAAGGTGAGGAAATTTGCTGCGTGTGTGTCTCTTCAAGAGCTGCTGTCGATTTGTTGTCAGTTCGATTGTTTTTTTGAACGGCAGGAATGATATATGTAAAACAAAACAAGGGGTACCAGCAAGAAACTAGCACAACCACAGACACCGAGGATTACAAATTTACATGTAAGCTTACACCACAACTCCCAATCTAACTACTTGAAACCTGCCCTATGTTTTATCCCAAGAAATGGGAGTTTTTATTTCATCAATTAGTTTGAATGGGTCGCTCACCTTTCCTTTGACGGTGTTGTCGTTCCTGGTTCTCTATAAAGAGTAGTGAAGTAGATAGCTTGCATGATCTTATTCTGGGCTTTTCTAGCAAATAACTAGGATGCCCACTACAGAGCCTCACTCACTGAGCCATAATTGGGTAAATTGCACTTTTCGTCCTTTATGTTTGTATTAGATTGCAATGGATACCCTTTAACTTCAATAATTATAGTCACAATTCTTTATTTGTAAAACTAGTTACATCCTACGTTTTTTAACACCAATCTGGTTAAAATTTCAAGTTAAGTATGACATGTGCTGTTCACATGAGGGTAGATTGGTAATTTTCCATGCTTGTTTACAAAATTATAAAATCTTATCTCTTCTTCCACTCTCTTTCTCCCCCTATCTCTCTCTACAGATCTGTGATTTGGTGTTCGGATCAAATTTGGTGTCTAATGATCTGAGATTTGGTGGTTGGGTCAGAAGTGGCCGGACTTGTGGTTAGATAGCGGCGATGGTGGTTTCACCTAAACGGCTCAGATGGTCGTGGTCGTTAGGGTTTATCTTTCTCCCAAATTACATTTATTCAATACAAACAACAATGGCAGAAGTAGGTGGGTTACATACACCACCATGACCAAAGATAGATGATGGTAATGATTGTTGGTGGTGGTTTGGAATTGGAGGTTTTTTTATGCAATAATGATGGCCATGGTTTAAAATTGGAGGTGATCTATTCGTGTAGCTTATTTACTTGTGATTCACAGACTGAGTTTTGTTTTTTAAGTAGATTGAATTTTGTAGGTTCAGTCAATTAATTTTTATTGTTGAGTCAATTAAGTTTTTTGTAGTTTTTTTTCGATCATTTTGGGAATGCTTATTTTAGTGACTTGTTAGTTTATTGACTTTTTGATAAGTTAAGAAGTGTCTGGGTGAAACTATTTTGTGAGGGGAAAAGTCATTAAGTCACTCCATTGTGACTTATTAACTTTTCCAAAAGTTATAAGCTGTTTTGAAAAGCCAAGCCAAACATGGCTGTAGTTTCAGTCGGTCTAGTTTTGTGGTTTTAGTCGAGATCAGTTTTTTTGTAGTTCCAGTCGACCAAATTTTGTGGTTCCTAATGATTGAATCTTGTTGTTTAAGTGGATTGATTTTTTTGAAGTTTATGTCGGTTGAGTCTTGTTATTTAGGTCGATTGGAGGGTTGGGTTGCTACACAGGTGGTGGGTGGTGATGGTGGCTGGTGGGTTGTTAGTGGTGGCAGTGGTGGTGCACGGTAGTGGTTGTGGGGGTGAACCTTGCCGGAAACGGTGGTGGTATCTCTCACAGTGATGGTAGGGGTGGGGATTGGTTGGGGAGAGATAGAGAGGGGGAGGGAGATCTGAAACAAAGAGATGTGTTATGTTTATTTGTTTAATTTAAATATATTAGTAAAATTAATAATCTACCCTCATGTGCAAGACACATGCCATATTTAACTAAAAAAATTAACAAGGTTAGAGTTAAAGGACCTAAGGTGTAACGAGTTTTACAAATAAAGGATTGTGACTGTAATTATTGAAGTTAAAGTCTATCCATTGCAATCCGATACAAACATAAAGGACGAAAAGGGTAATTTACCCCATATGCGGGATTTTACCCCAAAGGTTAACTTAGTCTCCAAACGTCTTTCTCCCACCAACATCTAATGAAGATATGAACTAAATTCTCTTTAGCAAAACAACAATGCCAGTGTAATACGGAGTTTAAGGAGATACCATGTTTTTGTAAACCGATCTGGCCATATGGATCGGAAGCCTGATTTTGATCGCCCCTCACACAAAGAAGTTAATTTTGATAGGCACCCAAACATTCCTTTCAAGATGATCATATGAATGCAACAATGATTGATAGGCACCCAAGCATTCCATTTAAGGATGAATGTTACTCTAATTCACTAAACTAATCCTAATCTACTCTGTCTTTGTCTCATTAGAAAAATCGCACCTGGCGTATTATTCCCTTTGACAAATCTTGTATTATTCCTTTTGACAAATCATTACTTATAAAAACATTTTATTTGTCCTAAAGGGGACATCAAGGTGGTAAAGTGATATGTTCTCAAACCTAGAGTAGAGAGAGTGTGTTTTCTAGTAAAATAATGTTTTTAAAAATAAAATATATTTTCTTATAAAGGTTGATAATAAAAAAATAACATGGTGACGGAAATAAAGGTTGATAATAAAAAATAACAAAGTGATGGAAAAAAAAAACAAAAAATGAAAAAGAAAAAAAAAATGAATTATATACAATATCCAATCAAGGTTTTAAAAAACGGAAATGAGTATCGAGGCGTTTTCCTTTCGCCTCACGAGGCGTAAGTATTGAGGCGGAACGAGGCGTAAGGCTGAGGCGGTATTAATAAATAAATATTAAAATTATATATATATTATAAAATAATAAATATTTAACATCAAAAAAAGATTTTTCTCATCAAATTTCATTAGATTCAGTAGTTAAAAACATAAAAAAGATTCAAATTTCATGAAATAGTTAACATAAAAAAACACAAATAGTTTCTAATTAAACTCAAATAGCATAACAAACATCATCTTCATAAAGTAAATAACTTTCCTAATGTAAATAAACTTGTGAGAATAGTTTGGGTTAAATATGATAAAAGTTAATGTTTAAGGGTCTTAATGTAAGTGCTTGTAAATGGAATGAATAAAGGGGCTGTCATTTTTCAGTAACCCTAAAAAGAGTTACGCCTCCGTCATGTTCTCCATCCTGAAACCCTAATTTTTCTTGGTCACACATCACTACAAGCCATGTACGTCTCCATCTACCTCTGTATTTCATCCCGATTCTTTCATAATCGTCTGCATCTACTTTATTCTTGCCGCCAATAAGTTTGCCGCCTAAAAAAACCCTATCTATCCTGCCTAAAACATAAACGTACGCCTCGACACGAATCGTGCGCCTCACCCCACTGAGGCGTACGTTTAATATCTGACCCTGAGGCGCCGCCTCATATACGTTTCTCCTCCGTTCCGGCTCGAGGCGCGCCTCAATACGGACACCTCGGCCGTTTTTTAAACCATGTATCCAATTGGCTTCACTGGTGTCGGATACCCGCAAATTACATTTGTCAAGATAAATTAGCTGGCGGGGGAGATGTTATCGGTTTACTACACGTGGTTTGAAATAAAATATCATACATATTTGCGAGATAAGCTGCTTAAGTGGACTTGCCTATTCAATCTCCACACCTTCTTGCTTTCGTTCTCAAAAGTTCTTGAACTACGATCAATATTTGGTTATAATATTGTAATATAATCATTGGAGATGCAATTGTTTTAGCCGTTGTGAAGGATGTGTTGGAGAGACTTACTTCGTTAGCTATACAAGAGTTTGGTCTACTCTGGGGATTCAACGATTATGTTTTGACTCTCAAAGATGATTTCGACCAGATTGAAGTTGTTCTTCAAGATGCACAAGACAAAAACAATGATAAAGCTGTAGAATTATGGCTTTAAAAGTTTAAGATCAGCATCCTTAATGGTAGAAAATGTGTTGGACGAGGTCTTAACGAAATCTATGCTACAACGTCTACACAAAAAAAGATGCATCAAATATATGGTAAGAGCCTTCTTCTCCTCCAATCATAATCAACTTATGTTCCGTGTTAGGTCTGCTCACAAAGTTAAAACCATAAGAAGAAAACAAGATGCCATTGCATCCAAGAGATTTGAGTTAAAATTAGCCCCTTCAGGTGTCATAAGTCATGTTGAAGTGGAAGGTGAGATGCCAAATAGGGAAACTTGCTCGCATATACGTTCTTCACTTATCTTTGGAAGAAATGGAGATGGTAATTGAAAGCATATGTAACAAAGATATAGGAAAATATGACAATTGTGAGATTCAGGTGTATGGTATATGGGGCATGGGTAGTGGTGCACAAAAATCCCGAACCCGGACGCAACACCTAAAATAAAACCCGGAACTGGGTATTAAAAAAACCCGGGTTTTTTAAATCCGAACCCGACCCTACCCATAGGGTAGGGGTTGGGTATGCATTTATGTTATAAAACCCGAACCCTGAACCGGGTTTTTTTATACCCGTTTTCAACCCGGGTTTTACGAGTACCCGATTTGAACCCGAACCCGGAACCGGGTTTTTTCAATACCCGGTCCGGGTTTTCCAATACCCTGTTCAGGTTTTTACGTTTTTTTGTGTTTTTTCGAGTTTTGTCCCTTGGTAACGGCTATATAGCCGTTAGAAAGTGTATTATGATCATTTGTTTGGTTTACATTGTATCTCTATACCCTATAAAAGGGGTCTTTGATGACGAAAAATAAACGAAGACGATCAAGTTATTCGAAGTTATCTATGTTCATCATCGTATTCGATCCGGTTCAATGATTATTTAAGTGTCATGTATTTCTAAGTTTTATGAAATAAAAAGATTTTGCATTTTATATTTCTATGATTTATCCAAAAAAATGAATACCCGACGCATACCTGAAGCAAACCCGAACACAACCCGATCCATACCCGACCCTACCCGAACCCGAAAATAGGGTATTATAATACCCGGGTATTAGAAAACTCGACCCGAACCCGGGTATATAGGGTATACATTTTTTATATAAAACCCGGACCCGGACCCGACCCGGGTATTATCAATACCTGATTTTATAGAACCCGATCGTACCCGAACTCGGTTCCATACCCGGAACCGGGTATTTAGAAAACCCGATTTGTGCACCACTAGGCATGGGAGGTGTGGGAAAGAATTACTCTAGCTCAATTAGTCTATTAACAATGCAAGAGCGAACAAATATTT
This sequence comes from Helianthus tuberosus, assembly GCA_030545235.1. Lineage (NCBI taxonomy): Eukaryota > Viridiplantae > Streptophyta > Magnoliopsida > Asterales > Asteraceae > Helianthus > Helianthus tuberosus. The sequence goes on along the minus strand of CM060420.1, from coordinate 17,890,863 downwards.
CGAGTTAAAATGTTGGGTGTATGTATCCACTGAGCTCCAAGTGAGAGTTAATAAAAGGAATCATCGAATCCATAGATAAATGCGTGTGTACTTGTACACGACTAGACATATTACAAGAGTCCCTTAAAAGCAAGTTAAGGGGAAAGAAATTTTTAATTGTCCTAGATAACGTTTGGATTGAACACAGTGAAAAGACAAGGTGGGACCAATTAAATGAAACATTAAGTTGTGGGGCGAAAGGAAGTATTGTTGGGATGACAACACAGTCCCATACAACTAGCCGAATGATGGCTAAGGCTCCCGGGTTACAACATAACCTCGAATGTTTATCAGAAGAAGATTCGTGGTTATTATTTAAGAAGCTTGCATTTCAAGGAAGAGATGAGGTGGATATTAGTGAGCTAGAGCCTATTAGAAGGGAAAAGTTGAGAAATGTAAAGGACTACCTTTAGCAATAAAGGCTTTGGGTAGCTTTATGTGGTCGAAAAGTAGTATAAGTGATTGACAATATGTGAGAGACAACACCACATGCGAGTTGCAGGAAATTGAAGTCTTGCCTTCTTTGAAGTTAAGCTATGATAATTTGCTTCCACATTTAAAGAGATGTTTTGCTTATTGTTGTTTGTTTCCTAAAGGTTATGAGATGCAAAAGGATGTACTGATTCAGTTGTGGGTGTCAAATGATCTCATTCCACCCCAAGGAGATATAGACTTGTATGTGTTTGGTGAAACAATTTTTAATTGTTTGGTTTGGAGGTCCTTCTTTCACGTTGTTAAGGACTACGAATACTTGGATTATAAATATAAAATGCATGATCTAATGCATGACATGGCACATGTGATAAGATATGATTGTTTAGTTATAGGGCACGATAATGGAGTTATATTTCCTAATAAGGTACATTTCCTAATAAGGTACTTCATTTGAGCTCATCATGTCCAAATTCTCCCTTGTCGAACCACGATTTAGAAAAGCTAAAGGTCAATATTCATGATTGAAATAAGTATAATGTAGTGTCGACCAAATTTTTAACCACATGTACCTAAGGGTATTATTTTTGCATGGTATTGGGTTAAGAGTATTGCCTAAATCAATTTGGAAGCTCAAACATCTGAAATACTTGAATTTATCAAACTCAAGTACAAAGTTTTTACCTATCAATTATTTACCTCCAAAAGTTGCAAGTGTTGCTTTTGAATTTTTGTTACGAACTATGTAAGTTACCTGAAGGCCTAAGATTCATGAGTAATCTTCAACGTTTGGACATCAATTATTGTTCTTCGCCATTCTAGCTATAGCTGGGTGGCGAGGCTCTTGCCTCTTGGAGAAAAGACCAGGGTTCAAATCCTGGCATACGGTGTAGTTTAGTATTTATTGGTGTAGTTTAGAAATAGGAGTAATGTAACCTTTGCCATTCAAAAAAAAAAAAAAAAATTATTGTTCTTCACTCATGCAATTGCAATTAGGAATAAAAAAAACTAACTACTCTCAAAATACTTCATAGTTTCCTATTAGTGGTAACAAAAGGGCGGCCAAACTAGGGGAATGAGGGATATTAATCTCCTTGAGGGAAAGCTGATGATATCTGAATGTTGGAGGTTTTAATGAGGCCAAAAGTGCCAATCTTAAATTCAAACGAAACCTATTGGTTTTGATGTTAAGTTGGCAATATATTGGTAAAAGAGAAAGTCAAGCAAAACCGTTTGCTTATGATGACGAGGTTTTAGAGGGACTAGAACCAAATATATATCTCAAGGAATTAATTATATCTAATTTCATGGCAAATCGTAATTCTCCAAGTTGGATGGTCAATTTAAAGAATATGGTAGAAATCAGATTTTCTGGGTGTTAGAAGTGTGAGCATATCCAGTCACTCGGGAGATTACCCAATCTTTGGGTCAACAACTTAAAGTTCATGTTCACTCATGCAATTGCAATTAGGAATAAAAAAAACTAACTACTCTCAAAATACTTCATAGTTTCCTATTAGTGGTAACAAAAGGGCGGCCAAACTAGGGGAATGAGGGATATTAATCTCCTTGAGGGAAAGCTGATGATATCTGGTCTTGAGAATGTTGGAGGTTTTAATGAGGCCAAAAGTGCCAATCTCAAATTCAAACGAAACCTATTGGGTTTGAGAGGGACTAGAACCAAATATATATCTCAAGGTTTTAGATGACGATATATTGGTAAAAGAGAAAGTCAAGCAAAACCGTTTGCTTATGATGACGAGGTTTTAGAGGGACTAGAACCAAATATATATCTCAAGGAATTAATTATATCTAATTTCATGGCAAATCGTAATTCTCCAAGTTGGATGGTCAATTTAAAGAATATGGTAGAAATCAGATTTTCTGGGTGTTAGAAGTGTGAGCATATCCAGTCACTCGGGAGATTACCCAATCTTTGGGTCAACAACTTAAAGTTCATGGCATCCTTGAAGTGTTTCCACGGTGATGACAAAAACATGTTAGGAGACAATAGTATGTTTATTTGTTTAGAAGAATTACGTATTGATGGGTGTTCGAATTTGGTTTCCGTGCCAAGTAACCTCCCGTAACAATGAGGCCTCTAATGCCGACAAAGGCGCGTATCAATTACGTACTTTAGACGATCGCATTGTTCCACGCACCTAGGACGCATGACAACTGAGAAATTTTTTACATGTAGTACACAACCTTTGTAAGCAATGGCCGCGCACCTGAAAAGTTTACTAATACAAGTGTTGTTTACATTATTTTCCTTGTTATTTCCTACGGTAAATTCAAGTTACAAATACATGCTTCAACTTGGAGTTCGCGCAAAAACGATAAAGCTAAATTACGAGCTCATAAACTAGCTAATCTCCAAGGCTCCCGTGAACATAGCGCGGAGTCGAATTACATCGTTCAAACATGAGCCATACTTACTCTTATTCGCGCAACTTAAACAAAGTTTCTAACGCATGCAGTAATTGTAACATGATAATCAAATGGCAGAAATGTCACTTCGTATTAAAAGCGCAAGGCGCGCGGATTACATGGTTGTTTGTTCAACATACAAGATAACTAATAAAAGACAAGGCATACGCGCCTTCTTTACAAATTCAAAATAACAGGATCTCACGCTGCTCCACCAGCATTCTCTTCATCTTCATAATCGTAGTCCTTAACAACGTGTAAGAAGGACCTTCAAACCAAACAATTAAAATTTGTTTCACCAAGCACATACAAGTCTATATCTCCTTGGGGTTGAATGAAATCATTTGACACCCACAACTAAATCTGTACATCCTTTTGCATCTCATAACCTTTAGGAAACAAACAAAAATAAGCTGTACATCCTTTTGCATCTCATAACCTTTAGGAAACAAACAAAAATAAGCAAAACATCTCTTTAAATGTGGAAGCAAATTATCATAGCTTAACTTCAAAGCAGGCAAGACTTCAATTTCTTGCAACTCCTATGTGGTGTTGTCTCTCACACATTGCCAATCACTTATACTACTTTTCGACCACACAAAGCTACCCAAAGCCTTTATTGCTAAAGGTAGTCCTTTACATTTCCCTTCCAATAGGCTCTAGCTCACTAATATCCATCACATCTCTTCCTTCAATTGCAAGCTTCTTAAATAAATAACCACGAATCTTCTTCTGCTAAACATTTTAAGTTATGTTGTAACTCGGGAGCCTTTGCCATCATTCGGCTAGTTGTATGGGATTGTGTTGTCATCACAACAATACTTCCTTTCGCCCCACAACTTAATGTTTCATTTAATTGGTTCTACTTGGTCTTTTCACTGTGTTCAATCCAAACGTCATCTAGGACAATTAAAAATTTCTTTCCCCTTAACTTGCTTTTAAGAGAGACTTGTAATATGCCTAGTCGTGTACAAGTACACCCACATTTATCTATGGATTCGATGATTCTTTTTATTATCTCTCACTTGGAGCTTTTCTGATACATACACCCAACATTTTAACTCGAAATATCTATTCACCCTTGCGCTGTTACTAGAGTAATTGAGCTAGAGTAGTCTTTCCCACACCTCCCATGCCCCATATACCATACACATGAATCTCACAATTGTCATATTTTCCTATATCTTTGTTACATATGCTTTCAATTATACCATCTCCATTTCTTCATTTCTTCCAAAGATAAGTGAAGAATGTATGTGCGAGCTAGTTTCCCTATCTGGCATCTCACCTTCAACTCCCACTTCAACATGACTTATGACACCTGAAGGGGCTAAATTTAACTCAAATCTCTTGGATGCAATGGCATCTAGTTTTCTTCTTATGTCTTTAACTTTGTGAGAGACCTAACACGGAACATAAGTTGATTATGATTAGAGGAGAAGAAGGCTCTTACCATGTATTTGATGCCTTTTTTTGTGTAGACATTGTAGCATAGATTCAGTTAAGACCGCGTCCAACACATTTCCTACCATCAAGGATGTTGATCTCAAACTTTTAAGCCATAATTCTACAGCTTTATCATTGTTTTTTTCTTGTGCATCTTGAAGAACAACTTCAATCTGGTCGAAATCATCTTTGAGAGTCAAAATATCATCGTTGAATCCCTAGAGTAGACCAAACTCTTGTATAGCTAACGAAGTAAGTCTCCCCAACACATCCTTTACAACAGCTGAAACAACCGCATCTCCCATGATTGTATTATAATATTATAACCAAAGATTGATTGTCGTTCAAGAACTTTTGAGAACGAAAGCAAGAAGGTGTGGAGATTGAATAGCCAAGAAACTTAAGCAGCCTATCTCGTAAATATGTATGATATTTTATTCCAAACCACGTGTAGTAAACCGATAACATCTCCCCCGCCAGCTAATTTATCTTGACAAATGTAATTTGCGGGTATCCGATACCAGCGAAGCCAATTGGATATTGTATATACTTCATTTTTTTCTTTTTCATTTTTTGTTTTTTTCCGTCACTTTGTTATTTTTTATTATCAACCTTTATTTCCGTCGCTAGGTTATTTTTTATTATCAACATTGATAAGAAAATATATTTTATTTTTAAAAACATTATTTTACCAGAAAACTCACACTCTCTACTCTAGGTTTGAGAACATATCAATTTACCACCCCGGGTTGAGGAACCATCCTAATTTTAGGTATGATAACGCCTCCAACCAAATGAACCCGAATTTCCAACCGGGAATCAAGGTGGGTCGTGGTACCAAAACCGTCAAGGCGATAACCAAGGTGGTTATCAACGGAACTATAATCAAGGGTACCAAAGGAACTACAACAATGGAGGTAATGGTAACGGGTCGGTGAATATTCAAGGTGGTGGTGACGACTTAAGTGCAAAAATGGACGCCATGTTGAATATGATGAAGGAGACAAGGAAAGAGAATGAGGTGCGAGACAAGTCGCACGAGGCCTTAGTGAGGCAAGTGGGGGTCAATTAGCTGAAGATGTGGCCCAACTCACAGGAAGTGAAGGACGACTCCCGAGCGACACTACGGTGAACCCGAAGCATCAAAGTTCAAGCATGGATAATGTGAGGAATGTGCACATTAACGCGGTAAGTCTTCTTTCAAATGATGAGGTTTGTAGTGTTGAGAGTACTCCACCATCACAACTTGTTGATGGTATATTGGGTGATTTTAATGATGAAAGCGAACATAAGCAAGAAACAATTTCACAACCTAAAATTGAAAATGATAAGTTAAAAAAATCTTTTTGTGAAAGTTGTTTAAACGAGTTGCATGCTAGGGCCAATGATATGGGTGTGGAGTTTAATACCATCCCAATCCGTTGGCTCTATTAAAACCAATTAAGGCATCCACACTGAAAAAAAACAAACCCCACCAAAGGACGAGAGGTGAGAAAATTTTAAACAAGCAAAAATCAATTTACCATTGCTTGATGCCATAATATAGGTTCCTGCTCATGTCGAATGTTTGAAGGAGTTAAGCACCGAAATACGACACAACAAACTACCCAAACCGGTTGATTTGATATATCATGTTAGTGCTGTTTTATCGAGTGCCCTCCCCAAAAACGCTCAAGATCCGGGAGATCCTTTTATTCTAATCCAAATTGGTAAATTTAAAACTAAGAGGACGCTCCTAAATCTTGGAGCTTGTGTGAGTATCTTGCCTGTGAGTCTGTACGACCAATATGATTCTGATCCTTTGAAAAAGTTTGACACCCCGATGGTGTTGGCCGATCAGACTCCCATGCATCCAAGGGGGATGATGGAAGATGTGATAGTGAAGGTTGAAGATTGCTATTACCCAGTTGACTTTTTGGTAGTTGACTATGTTGGGTGTGTTGAGGACACACAACTGATAGTCATACTGGGTAGATCGTTCTTATCAACTGCTAATGCCATAATAAACTGTGCAACGAGAACGATGAGCATGAAGTTTGGGGACCGGAAATAAATTTTGAATGTTTTTCCTAAATTTACTAACCCGCTTGGTGAGGATAAGTGTCCTAAGAAGTACATGAATCTAAACAAAAAGGTATGTACTATGGTTGGTAGGTTTGGAGAATCGAAGAAGAAACCGGTCAAGAAGAAAAAGGTGAAAAAGTCAGCTCAAGAGAAGAAGGCTGAGGAAGAATTGGGGAGATTTGTTGTATAGTTTTTCTAATTATCCTTTGTTATTTTATTTGTTTCATGTTTGCATTTTGTTTCCTAGTTAAATGAACTTTGTGGGTGTGTTCCCTATATAACCCTCACGAGACCTACTCGTCCTCCCGAGTTATCGGGAGGTTTAAAGGGCTCGCGTGCATATGCTAAATGCCGCCGTGATTCCTACGAAAATGAGTTAGGACTGTTGTTGCTGTACAATATTTTTCTACAAAAATCAAAGTGAATTAATAAATGACTTGGTAAATCCTTTATAACAATGGTAAAAATGGATTAGCTAACGGGTGTTGATTTTTGTGAGAAGCTTGCTTCTACACGATTGTTAAGATTTGTAGGTAATTTCATGTTCGTTGAGGACGACCATTTGCATTAAGGATCGATGAGCACATGAAAAATGAACAAATCAGGTGCATACGTTTCTTTTACCTTGATTTTTATTTAGTAAATAAGTGGAATGTATTTTGTATATTATTGACCGAGTTGAAGTTTGGGAAATTGGTCGTGTCATATCCTTGTGCAATTTTAAAGCTGCATTCTTACACATTGAGGACAATGTTGACCTCAAGTGTGGGGATGGGGAGAAAAGGTTTTCGATTTTGACAATTTTATTTAAACACAACACATTGAGGACAATGTGGATCTCAAGTGTGGAGATGTGGCAAAAATTTCAGAAAATTTTCAAAATGTTTTTGTTCGAGCAATCTAAAAAGCACAAGTAACTAAGTCAATGAGGTATGTCATACCCATTTGGTTTTTTGTCATGGTCAAGTTCGAATTATTAACATGACGGGTATTTAGCGGGTGGTTATTTGGGAATAATTCGCTTAAGAAACTAATATATTTTGCATATCACATATCCTACCCTTTTACGTGAGATTTTGAGCCACTTTTACACATCATAGATATATATTTCTTTGTTTGAGTGTGCCATTAGTTGCGTATTGTAGAACTTGCAACTTTTAATGCGTTTGAGACTATAGACCGAATACGAGCACAAGAATGATTAAGGCATTAGGCAAACCTTTTTTTTTTTACACCATTTATCTTATCTTTACCCAAAATCAATCCCTTAGTCACCAACTTTGAACCTAAACCTTTCGTTTGATCAACCCATTTAGCCTTTGACCGTTAAACCTTTTTATTTTTAACCCGTGTGATGAAAATTCGATTCTAAGATTAGTTTGTTTGTAAAGTTGCAAAAAAAAAAAAAAACAAAAAAACAAAATCGAAAATTCAGAAAATATCATGAAAAATAGTAGAAAATTGTTGGGAAAAAGCACAAAAATGTGTGTTTATAGTTTGTTGAATAAAAGGCGGATAATGTTGCCTTGTAGTTTGATATTCGTAGTTAGTTTTGTGGTAGTCTTTGTAATAAAAATCGAGTTTTCATCACCTTAGCTACTTTTAAAATATCTTATTCCACACCCTTAGCCTAGCCCCATTACAACCCTTTAAAGACCTTTTAACTTGTGCTTAGTAGTCGTGTTCATTGGCGGAGAATGATTGAGTTGCAAGCCTATCCGAGTACGCGTTCTAATCGGTTGAGTGAGTACTTGAAATGTGCTAATGCATTATTATTAGCCAAATTTTAAACCGAGTGGAGAGAACATTGTGAGGGATGTGTATGATGTGTTAGTTTCAAGGGCGAGTTAATCTTGGGTAACCACTTTTATGTGATTAATCAATTTACCGATAAATATTCTGAAAATTGTGAGAATCACGAACTGGGCATGACATTAGACCTTAGCTTGAGTTTCGAGAATGGGAATTGTATTTCTTGTTCGACCCACGTGAAAGTGAAAAGCAGATTTACTTGAGGGCAAGAAAAAGACAAGTGTGGGGATGTGACACGTGGTTGAAAACCGGTGCTTTATTATGTTTAAGTTTATGATTATACATAATTTTTAGTTTCGAATGGGCCACTTTTGATTAGAATTGTATTTTGTAGGTCTAACGGAGTTTAAGGAGCTATTCGGAAGCTATACGGAGCATTGGGAGCGAATGGGACCAACCAGGAACGCGAGATAAGCAAAACAGGAATGGCGTCGACGACGCACCCGCGTCAATGGAAATGGCGTTGGCAGCAGCTTAGAGCGTCGGCAAACTTTTGGCATTTCTGGGGGGAGTCGGCGACACGGGGGGTGGAGTCGTCGACACCCCTTCCTGGTGGCCGGCAAGTTTTTTTCTTTCTTTTACGTTTTTGAGCGAATTAAAACCCAATTTTGGGTCATTCAAAAGGGAGTTACGAGTTTTGTGAGTGTTAAACTTTATCTTAGAGCCATGAACACCTAAACCATCACTTCCATCATCCCTAATCATTTTGAATCACCTGAATCATCACCTTCGATCCTAAACCTAATTCACCAACATCATTATCACTATTCAATCCACAATCCATCCACCTCCATAATCCACCGCAAACCCTAAACATCATCATCCTCATCCTCATCCTCAAAGCTTCAAGATGACAAAGTTCGAGTTCTCATCATCTGTTGATCACGTTCCGTTCACCAGGAGCGGCTAATTCTCGCGGGTTTCACCCCGGTGTAGACTTTTGTAAGGATTTCTTTTGTTACTTGTTTAATATTTGGTTTGTGACAATTTGAATTGCATTTGAATCATTAGATAATTGTCTTGCATTTGTATTGAATCCATGGATTGTCGAGTGAGTTATAAAATTTGACTTTGTGGAATGTTTATGTGCAATTACGCCTTATCTTTTGATAGGATTTACTTGTCTGAGGTAACAAAGTGCATTGCGGTCCGCCTTTTACGTTGATAGCAATCGACACCTAAGCCTCGTGATTCTAAACCGTTAATGAAGTAATTCAATTAAGCCAAGTTAAAACATGTCGTAATCCTAAGTCCTACAATTGTCGAACCGGGTGTGAACCTTGTTCTCCACTATTGTTTTTAATCCATAAACCAAGTTTTCGTGTAATTCTCAATTGATCAAGTTTTCGTAGTTAAGTACTTAAAAACAAGTTCGTCGATTTAATCCGACATCTCTTCAAACAAATAAACATTCAATTTAAATCATTACCAAGCTTCATAAAAGTGACAACCGTTAATAATCAATCAGATCCATACGCAAACCACAAACTCTTCGTGGTTCAACCCCTTACTACCATTAACGCATTGTTAAGGGTACTTTGGGACTATAAATATTATCTTTGACCGGAGCGCGACACTCCGATCAACATGTGGTTAAAAATTTGGTCGACGCTACATTTATACTTATTTCCAATCATGAATATTATGAATATTGACCTTAATGATGTTAGCTTTTCTAAATCGTGGTTCGACAATGGAGAATTTGGACATGATAAGCTCAAATGAAGTACCTCATTAGGAAATATAACTCCATTATCATGCCTTATAACTAAACAATCATGTCTCATCACATGTTGTTCCATGTCATCTATTAGATCATGCATTTTATATTTATCATCCAAGTGTTCATAGTCCTTAGCAACGTGAAAGAAGGAACTCCAAACCAAACAATTAAAAATTGTTTCACCAAGCACATACAAGTCTATATCTTCTTGGGGTGGAATGAAATCATTTGGCACCCACAATTGAATCAGTACATCCTTTTGCATATCATAACCTTTAGGAAACAAACAACAATAAGCAAAACATCTCTTTCAATGTGGAAGCAAATTATCATAGCTTAACTTCAAAGCTGGCAATACTTCAATTTCCTGCAACTCCTATATGGTGTTGTCTCTCACACATTGCCAATCACTTATACTACTTTTCGACCACATAAAGCAACCCAAAGCCTTTATTGCTAAAGGTAGTTCTTTACATTTCTCAATTATTTCCCTTCCAATAGGCTCTAGCTCACTAATATCCACCCATCTCTTCCTTCAAATGCAAGCTTCTTAAATAATAACCACAAATCTTCTTTTGATAAACATCCAAAGCTATGTTGTAACTCGGGAACCTTAGCCATCATTGGGCTAGTTGTATGGGACTGTGTTGTCATCACGACAATACTTCCTTTCGCCCCACAACTTAATGTTTCATTTAATTGGTCCCACTTGGTTTTTTCATTGTGTTCAATCCAAACGTCATCTAGGACAATTAAAAATTTCTTTCCCCTTAACTTGCTTTTAAGGGACTCTTGTAATATGTCTAGCCGTGTACAAGTAAACCCGCATTTATCTATGGATTCGATGATTCCTTTTATTATCTCTTTCACTTGGAGCTTTTCTAATACATACACCCAACATTTTAAGTCGAAATATTTATTCACCCTTGCGCTGTTAATAGACTAATTGAGCTAGAGTAATCTTTTCCACACATCCCATGCCCTATTTAACATACACCTGAATCTCACAATTGTCATATTTTCCTAAATCTTTGTTACATATGCTTTAAATTACCATATCCATTTCTTCATTTCTTCCAACGATAAGTGAAGAATGTATGTGCGAGCTAGTTTCCCTAACTGGTATCACACCTTGATTTCCCGGTGGGCCCGGACTTGGGATTTATGCGTGACAGATTGATATAGATATTCACATTAACACAGTAGAAGTCTTGGGAGTATAAAATAATTATTACAAAGTACAATGTCTGAATGTTCAAAAATAATATACAAACGAGAGTGTACTAAAAGATCCATATGCGGATCAAATAACAAATGATTACATAAAAGATTACTAGGCTTCTTGCATGGAGTTACAAATTCCACTAAGCAATTACCGGGCAACTTCTAGCTTATTACGTACTTTGCAAAGCTGCGCTTAATCATTTTAAAATACGCCAATTTTCACTGGTAAATACAAATAACCGACACATTTTGAAAATATTTAAAAATCATTTTTATATACCATTTTGTATATCAATTTTATAAATACCTTGGGATAAACTATATCTCTTGTTATCAATATTACATATTTGTCAATACATAGGGCCCGTAACTAAACTCTGATACATAATTAACCGACACACCACTTTAATCCCCATATTGGGTAAGAGAATATTTTATCATAGCATTAACATCTGTCAGGTGTATGCCTACACCCCATGCTTAAGTCGTGGCCACTTGCAACTAAGTGAGCCGTGGAAATCCACGACACTATCGCATTAACCCCCAATGTTTAAGTTATCAAGCATAATGAATTAAAACGGGTTATTTGGATTTTGGACACATTGGTCATTGATCCCATACCCGACCAAGAGATAATAATTTACCGTATCCCAAGCCCGTATATGGAAATAGGTTAAGAGTATTTACCTTAGCTTAAATGGTTTGATAATAATAATATATATATTGTTATCCCTAGTCTCCTTCGACTATAAGACTATAAGGTTTGGACATTTGTCCTCCACCTCTTTGATCAGTGTGATTCCTTATTGCCACACTGCCAGTTATCATTGCCAATAATGTAGGCTTTGCCATATGGCTAGTCAAACCATTAAGAAGATTTTGGGATGTTCATGTGTAGGATCGTTTTGTGACCCAAACGAGTCGTTCAGAAGAGTTCTTATCTATACGAAAGGCGGAAACAGACGTATAAACTTGGAAACAGCTTGATTCACACGGAATTACTAGATAGACCGGCAACACCTCGGTATATCAATCTCATTCCGTTACAAATGACTAGACATGAAGCCTATATATAGTGGAGGTGATTCAGCTTGAAAGTGGCACTGACACTTTCAAGCGGAATTAGAAATGTTAATTTCCCTTGAAAGTGGCACTGACCATTTCAAGCGGAATTACAATGTTAATTTCCCTTGAAAGTGGCAGTAGTGGCTGTTTCAAGCGAAATTACCACTTTAACACAAACCCTAGTTTCTCGTACAATGTGCCCTGATATAACAATTCTAATACAAGACTCGATACAAGACGAAGTCGATAGACGTAATACACCAATATCATGTTACTGTTCACATGTGGTGGGTTGTGTTATGCATTGATACGTGACTCTCATGTTTGTTATATATAATACGTGATACTTATGTGCTACATGTTAAATACGTGTATACGTGATGTTACTCAAATACGAACCTGACCAGTATTGGTAACCATAAAAGGACGTGGTTGACCAACTGTTAAAACAAGTAAACTATCTGCTGAGCAAACCAAGGTGAGTTCACACACACTAAAAGCATGCGTCCCGGGGGGACAAACGGTTGAATTACTATCCTTGGGAAGGATACTTTTTAAACTACTATTCCGGGGGGGGGGGGATACAGACGAATACCATTTATAAATCATGTCTTAGCAAACTAAACGAAACTCTATCATGAAGTCCCCACTTACTATACCGATTAATTGCCGGGGGCGAATGGGATATTAGTAGAGGTTACCCTTGTTAACAAATGCGTATTGAGCTTCACGAATGCGGTTTTGAAGATCGTTGATGAGTTGGAGATAGAATAGAACACCGAGCAATCACTTATAATCTGGTCTCTTATTGATAATCCAACGTTACAGAACCGTGAGTCCAGTTGGACAGCATTTCCCCTCAGGGATCAAAAGCTTATCCAACACAAGACCCAAGCTTCATATATATAGGCATCAGGGCTTCGTACGAAGCTACTCCTGGCTACGTACGAACCTAGCTTGATGTTAGAACTTCAGTACAAACCACTATGTAGTCCGTTCGTACGAAGCTACTACTGGCTTCCTACGAAGGCACTATTATAACACAATACCTTGGTTTCATATTAGATTTCACCCTATTCTATACAATATTCAACACACGCTCTATCTAGCTATTCGCACAGTGGCAGACATACAGAATATGCACCAACAGATTCTCCCCTAGGTTGTCACTGTTAAATCGCACAAAACCTTGAGATGTGTTTGAATATTCTGCAACTTCACATATTCTGCAACTATAATCAGGCATATTCAAATCTTCAATAGATTCCCCCCTTGATTGATGATCCGGGTTTACTTTTGACAGTGTTCGAACAAATTCCCCCTGAAATTAATCTTCAGGTCTTTGATTGCTTAGTTCACTCCTCCTCCTCTGATTTTTAAACTGCAACCTTCACGAACAATCACCAACTTGAAACTAATCAATGCTGTAATCTCTGTTTCAGCTTTAACCACATCCGTATTCAGTTTTTGATATGACGTTTCGCTTACTTGATCTAAGAATGTACAAAAAACTCAACCGGCAATTGATAGAAACTTCAAATACCTCACTGATTAATGTCAAATCAGTGATTCCCCCCTGAAGATCTGATATCAAATTTTTTTCATGATCACTTTTACGCACCATCAGAATGATTGATCTGTGAAAATGGTATACTCCACAGTCAGCAAATCTTCATCGGATAACAAATCATCTGGTAACGCATTCAGATCTCAGAAACATTCATCCATGATCAGATTCACATTCATCTTCCTCAGTCACGAAAATAGATATATAGTCTTCTCCGCTAGTTCCGGCAGCAACTTAACCAACAAACATCATCATTCCCCGGTGATTAGTCCGAAAAACAATTCATCTGCTTGAAGATTAACCATACTGATACTTTAGACTATCACACTTTTGTGATATCTTATAAGTATCATTTCATGATGCTAATCCTGCTAACTGTCTTGATGAAGAACCGGGACTCAAACCCTAAGGCGTCAATCTGACCCTGATCTGTAGAGTCTGAACTTCCAATAATCACTAATTCACGAATCCAGATCCTATGCATCTCTAGAAAACTCTGAAGTCGGAATCACTCGAATACTGTTGTAGTGTCACAAGTTTCAAAAATGCCGGAATTTCAATATATGACATTGAAATTTTTATTCCCCTCATTTTTGCAAATTCTGACGTCTCATCACTGAACCTTCAAACTTTGCAAGTCAGTCTTATGACATCTCTGAAAAACTTGACTCTATAAAGAATGTAACAGTTCTGCCACCAGACGTGTGACAACTCGTATTTCAGAACCTATCTTTGTGTTTGATGTAACTTGTTTGAAAAATATGTGATTACGTGATACGTGGTTTTATTGGAATGTCTATTATGTTATGTGATTATGTGTAATGTATGTATACCATCTATGTCCATTCGCACAAGCCCATTCGGGCCACACTCCTTGTATTCGAACCAAGGGCAGCCCATGATGGGTTCGGCCCACTCCCTTTGCACGCATAACCTCATGAGGAGGGTGTATACTCCTTATTGTTTGCAAAACACAATAGACAAAGTTTAGCAAACCCTACTCTCTCTTTCTCTCCTCTCGAAGCCGATGGCAACATTCCCTCTCCTCGAAGCTTTCTTGTTCGGATCGACCCTTATTCTATCTTCTAACCGGTTAGTGTTATATCATTGTTTGATTTTCGATATGATTAATGTTTGTTGAATGATTGGCTATATGTTATTCGATGTTTGATGTTTAAAGTGTTATGAGGGTAAAATCCTTGATAAACAATCGGTTAGATCATTATAAGGATGGATAAATGCTTTGATAATTAAGAACTGAATGATGTAATGTAATCGGCTGTATGTATGAGTGTTCGGATTAAATGCATGATCAAGCATGAGGTGTTGTATGATGATTTGAAACCAATGATCTGATAGTCTAATGTATAAGTTGTTTATGTTTTGAATATGATTAGGGTTCATAGGAATTTGATGTTAAAACCCTAGTTTGATCGATTAAGGTATGAATGGGAAATGTTAATTGAATCTTGCAAATTAATTGGAATTAGTAAACTGATTGCATGAATTTAGGAAAGATATAACCGGTCGCACAAGGCTACTCGCACAAGCCAGTCGCACAAGCCGGTCGCACAAGCTAAGTATATTAGGGTACAACAGTTAAAGCACAATGTATAACCTCTTAAAGCACAGTCGCACAACATCTTGTGAATCGCACAAGGTTGTGCTGATCGCACAAGATGTTGGGCCGTCCAACATAATAGGTTATGTTATGCTGGTGGGCCGAACAACCCAAAATCCAATCGCACAAGCTGTTCCTGATCGCACAAGTGTAGTTGGACCGCACAAGTTGATTGTCTGTTTATATGTTGGGCCGTATAGGTTTTGGGTTACTTATGTTATTGGGCAGGGTATGTTTTGGATCGCACAACCCGTCGTGAGTCGCACAAGATTGTGCTGGACGCACAACAGGTTGGGCCGGTTATCTTTTGGGCTTCATCTTTTGGATCGCACAAGAGGATTGGGCTAACACAACCATAACAGCCTAATCACTCGAAGTCACACAAGTTTGGGTTATGTCTATGTGAACTGCACGCTACTGTTAATATGATCGATGTGTTTGCCATACTCGTTATGTGTTGTAACTTGTTAGCTTATGTGTAAACCTACCTTGAACCTAGACCTGACTTGTATGGTAACCATGTTAGGACGTGGTTGACCACATATAGCTCAAGTGACCTTTTCGTGTATCTGACGAGCTAACCTAAGGTGAGTTCACACTTTCTTTAAGGCATGGGATTCCCGGTGGTTTGGGAATGGGTTAAGGAACTAAAACGGAACCTGCATATTCTCCATGGGTAGGATATGTACCTCCATGGGAAGGATGACAACATTAAGCCTGCGTATTCTCCTTGGGTAGATTACGTACCTCCATCATCCATAGGAAGGATGACAACATAAAACTTACTAGACAAAACTCTATCATGAAGTCCCTCATTTCTATATCGACTTAATCGCCGGGCAATTGGCGAACGGGTCATTAGTTAAATAGCGCTATTAGGTTTAACAAGCCTCACACCGTGCCACAGAGGACGGGAGTAGACTAATGGATCTGGGCACTTAGTCAATGATGATAGACATTGACGTAGGGCACATAAACATGTCTTCAGTCAGTAGTCGATATGGTAACGGGTCTAGTGGTTAACATGGGGTAACCCCCACTGGTTATGGTTTGGGAAACAAGGAACTGATTAACTCATGGTTTTCGAAAGAACTTTTGGTTTTTGGAATAACTTTAAAATAGATAACCAACGGTGAACTCGCTCAACTTTGTTGTTGATTCGTTGCTACATGCCTTGCAGGTCGTTAGGTTGATAGATGGAGCTTGCACGAAAAGGAGAGGTCGTTGTGGGACATGGACTGTTGAGTTCCATGTTAAACATTTGAACTTTTACATTTATGTTTTGGTTTTAAGTTTTATGCTTCCGCTGATAACTTGAACTTAGTTAATTTGTTTTGGACACCAATTATATTGTGGTTGGTTTTATATTTACTTAAATACATTGTTCAATATGATTGGTGGCTTGATCCTGGTCATGTCACTCCTCGTATGGTGATACTCCGCTTGTGGAATTTGGGGGGGGGGGGTGTGACAGATTGGTATCAGAGCCATTGGTTATAGTGAACTTGGTTTTAAAAAGGGAAAAGCTTTTTGACAAAACCAGACTATAACCTGTACAGTGCTCAACGATCCACAACGAAACTTCGGTCCACGTGCAAGACTCAACACTATAGGTAATATGATTAATTTTTATATTGCCTGGCTGTTAGTTAAAGTAGTGCATTGATCATGGTATGCTTAGTTAGCGTAACGATTATTGCTTGAAACCCTGTGTGCTTGCTCTCTTCTGTCATCCCATACCCTCGCACGTTCGCGATATCTTTCTCACTACTGTTTCCTTCGATGTGAAGATCATGAGTGGACGCCTGAACTTGACTCAAGCCCAGCTGACGGCTCTAATCAATGAACGAGTTGTTGAGGCACTCGCAGCAGCTCCAGCAGGAGGTATAACCTGCCATATCGACCTATCCTAGGATGTTTAGATCCTACTCTCACGAACCAACTCTCGTGCTTAACCTTGTCTTTTCTTTCTCGCGCGTAACGTTAGCATGCTCAACCTCCCGTGTGTACGTTCAAGACCTTTATGGACTGTCGACCTAGTACCTTCAGTGGTACAGAAGGAGCTGTAGGTCTTCTCCACTGGTTTGAGAAGATAGAATCTGTCTTTGAAATGTGTGAATGCCCTGTTGCTAGTAGGGTGAAGTTTGCTACGGGAACTCTTGAAGGTAGTGCGCTCACGTGGTGGAACGCTTAGGTTCAAATGCTAGGGTTGGCAGCTGCTAATGCCACCCCATGGAACGACTTTAAGGATCTGATCAAGGAGGAGTATTGTCATCGTGATGACATTCACAAGCTAGAAGTGGAGTTCTACAACTTGAAGATGATGGGGTCTGAGATCGAGGTGTACACTAAGAGATCAAATGAACTAGCTACTTTGTGTCCTACCATGGTGGACCCTCCCTGCAAACGTATCGAGCTTTACATCAAGGGTTTAGTGCCAGAGATTCAGAGTATGGTGACTTCGGCTAACCTTCTCACGATTCAGCAGGTCATACGACTATCCCACCGCCTCACTGATCAGGCAATTGAGCAGAACAGACTGCCAAAGCGTATTAGTGCTACCACTACTTCTGATGCTCCTAGCGACAATAAGCGCAAGTGGGATGGAAATTCAAGCAAGGGTTCAGCTTCTGTCCAGTCTCAGTCTCAGCAGCGAAGGACTGACGACTACAAGAGCCCTGGTCAACAAGGAGGGTACAAGGGAAATCAACCTAAGTGTAACCGTTGTAACTTGCACCACAGCGGGCCGTGTAACAAGGGTCACTGTCATAGATGCAACAAACCTGGTCATGCAGCGAAAGATTGCAGGAGCCCATATCCTGCAAATCAGAATCGTCAATAGCAGCAACAAGCTCCACAGAACCAGCAGCAACAGCAACAACAGGGTAATATTAAAGGGTGTTTTCAATGTGGGGCTAAAGGCCACTTCAAAAGGAACTGTCCACAACTAAACCAAAATCAGAACAACAACCAAGGAAATGGAAACAACAATGGGGGTAACAACGATAACAATGGTGCCAAGGGACGTGCTTTCGTGATTGGTCAGGGGGATGCTAGGAACGATCCCAACGTCGTGAAGGGTAAGTTCCTACTGGATGACTTCTTTGTTTCTGTTTTATTCGATTCGGGTGCCGATACTAGTTATGTGTCCTTAAAAGTTAGTCAGATGCTTAAGCGTACCCCAATTCCCTTAAACACCAAGCATGTTGTAGATCTAGCAAACGGCAAAAGTCTTGAGGCCACACACATAGTTAAGGGTTGTAATCTCGCTTTAGCTGGTCAGACCTTCTCTATCGACCTTATCCCCATCATTCTTGGTAGCTTCGACGTCGTCATTGGGATGGATTGGTTATCCCAACATCGAGCAGAGATCCTTTGCAAGGAGAAAATCGTCCGCATTCCTCATTTATGGTGAGGAACCTCTTATTATTCGTGGTGACAAGAGTGATGCTATTGTGAGCATCATCTCTTTCCTTAAGGCCCAGAAGTGTTTGCGAAAGGGGCACACTGCTATTCTAGCTCTTGTTACTGACACCTCAGCGAAGGAAAAGAAGATTGAAGATATTCCGATTGTACGCGACTTTCTTGAGGTATTCCCTGAGGAATTACCTGGTCTTCCACCTCATCGTCAAGTCGAGTTTCAAATCGAGCTAGCTCCTAGAGCAGCGCCTATAGCTCGTGCACCTTATCGCTTAGCCCCACAGAACTAGAAGAACTGTCCACGCAACTACAAGAGCTTTTGGACAAGGGTTTAATTCGTCCTAGCTCTTCGCCCTGGGGAGCTCCAGTTTTGTTTGTAAAGAAGAAAGACGGTATCTTTCGAATGTGTATAGACTATCGCGAACTCAACAAGGTGACCGTGAAGAATCGTTATCCTCTTCCGCGTATCGATGACCTGTTCGACCAGCTGCAAGGGTCGAGCTTTTACTCTAAGATTGACCTAAGATCGGGCTATTATCAGCTGAGAGTCTGAGACAAGGACATCTCTAAGACAACATTCAGAACTCGTTATGGACACTACGAGTTCCTGGTAATGCCTTCCGGGTTGACCAACGCACCTGCGGTTTTCATGGATCTTATGAACCGAGTGTGTAAACCTTACTTGGATAAGTTCGTTATTGTGTTTATCGACGGCATCCTGATCTATTCCAAGAGTAAGGAGGAACACGAGCGTCATCTGCGACTCATTTTGGAACTTCTTCGAGCAGAACAGCTTTATGCTAAGTTTTCAAAATGCGACTTTTGGCTTCGTGAAGTCCATTTTCTAGGCCACGTGGTTAATCAGGATGGGATTCATGTTGATCCATCCAAGGTTGACTCAATCAGGAATTGGCCTGCACCTCGTACTCCAACTGAAATCCGCCAATTTCTGGGATTGGCGGGTTACTACAGAAGGTTTATCAAAGACTTCTCGAAGATTGCGCATCCTCTTACTGTTCTTACTCAGAAGGGTATCACCTACCGTTGGGATGATGCTCAGGAATCCACATTTCAGCAGCTAAAGTCGAAGCTTTGTAGCGCACCTATTCTCTCGTTTCCTGAAGGCACAGACGATTTTGTGGTTTATTGTGACGCGTCAATCCAAGGACTTGGTTGTGTGTTGATGCAACATTGAAAGTCATTGCTTATGCATCACGCCAACTTAAAGTTCACGAAAAGAACTATACTACTCACAACCTGGAGTTGGGAGCAGTGGTGTTTGCTCTTAAGATATGGAGACATTACTTGTACGGTACCAAGTGCACCATTTACTCCGATCACAAGAGTCTCCAGCATATCTTCGATCAGAAGGAGTTGAACATGCGACAGCGTCGATGGGTCGAACTCCTTAACGACTACGAATGTGCAATCAAGTATCATCCATGCAAAGCCAATGTTGTGGCTGACACCCTCAGTCGAAAGGAAACCAAACCTAAGCGTGTACGTGCGTTACAACTTACCATTCACTCTAGTCTTCCTGCTCAAATTCGTGATGCCCAGGGTGAAGCATTGAAAGAAGAGAACATCAGTTCCGAATCCCTGCGAGGATTGGAGAAACGATTAGAACTTAAGGAAGACGGTGCTTACTTCTGGGTTCCATTTTATGGAAATCAACATGAGCTTGTGATGGATGAAGCATACAAGTCTCGTTACTCAGTACATCCTGGTTCTGATAAGATGTACCATGATCTCAAAGCTACGTACTGGTGGCCCCACATGAAAGCTAACATAGCGACCTATGTTAGTAAATGTTTGACTTGCGCAAGAGTCAAGGTCAAATACTAGAAGCCATCAGGTCTACTTCAACAACCAGAGATCCCGACAAGGAAATGGGAAAAAATTTCCATGGACTTTGTTACTGGCTTACCTAGATCTCAATGAGGAAACGATACCATTTGGGTGATAGTGGATCGACTAACCAAGTCTGCACACTTCCTGGTTATCAAAGAAACAAATAAGTTCTCTACTCTAGCAGACGTCTACCTGAAGGAAGTAGTTTCGAGGCACTGGGTGCCAACCTCCATCATTTCTGATCGTGATCCACATTTTACCTCTGATTTGTGGCAAGCGATGCACAAATCCTTTGGCTCGCGACTAGATATGAGCAG
Source organism: Helianthus tuberosus (assembly GCA_030545235.1). Lineage (NCBI taxonomy): Eukaryota > Viridiplantae > Streptophyta > Magnoliopsida > Asterales > Asteraceae > Helianthus > Helianthus tuberosus. The sequence continues at coordinate 17,869,852 of CM060420.1, read as the reverse complement.
AGCAGGTCATCCACAGGCGGATGGGAAATCTGAACGCACAATTCAAACTCTTGAAGACATGCTTCGTGCATGTGTAATCGAATTTGGTAACGGTTGGGAAAGGCACCAACCTTTGGTAGAGTTTTCATATAACAATAATTACCACACCAGCATCCAGGCTGCTCCGTTCGAGGTGTTGTATGGACGAAAATGCCGATCACCCTTATGTTGGGCAGAAGTTGGTGACAGTTAAATCACTGGCCGAGAACTCGTCGTCGACATGACAGAAAAGATTGCCCAGATACGACAACGAATGACGGCAGCTCATGATCGCCAGAAAAGTTATGCTGATAAGCGCAGGAAACCGCTCGAGTTCCAAGTTGGGGATCGAGTGTTACTTAAAGTCTCACCTTGGAAAGGTGTGGTTCATTTTGGCAAACGAAACAAGCTAAATCCACGTTACGTTGGACCTTTCAAAATCACTGTGAGAATTGGCAAGGTGGCCTATAGACTAAATCTACCTGAAGAACTCAGTGGAGTTCACAACGTATTCCATGTGTCAAATCTGAAGAAGTGCCTGTCAGACGAGACCCTCATAGTTCCTCTCAAGGAACTCACCATCGATGATCAGTTGCGATTCATCAAGGAACTAGTAGAGATTACTAACCGAGATGTTAAGGTTCTCAAGCGTTCCAGAATACCCATTGTTCGAGTTCGTTGGAACTCCCGTCGTGGCCCAGAGTTTACCTGGGAACGAGAAGACCAAATGAAAGACAAGTATCCCCAGTTGTTCAAGAAAAGTGAAATCACTACTGAGGCTGAAGCTATTGCGGAATTTCAGGACGAAATTCCAAACCAACGGGGGAAGGATGTGACACCCCAGGAAAACCAGGAAAACACGCAACCTAACTAGCTTCCTCAGTAACTGCGTGCTAAATTTCGGGACGAAATTTCTTTCCACTTGGGGATGATGTGACAACTCGTATTTTAGAACCTATCTTTGTGTTTGATGTAACTTGTTTAAACAATATGTGATTACGTGATACGTGGTTTTATTAGAACGTCTATTATGTTATGTGATTATGTGTAATGTATGTATACCATCTATATCCATTCGCACAAGCCCATTCAGGCTACACTCCTTGTATTCGAACCAAGGGCAGCCCATGATGGGTTCGGCCCACTCCCTTTGCACGCATAACCTCATGAGGAGGGTGTATACTCCTTATTTTTTGCAAAACACAATACACAAAGTTTAGCAAACCCTACTCTCTCTTTCTCTCCTCTCGAAGCCGACGGCAACATTCCCTCTCCTCGAAGCTTTCTTGTTCGGATCAACCCTCGTTCAATCTTCTAACCGGTTAGTGTTATATCATTGTTTGATTTTCAATATGATTAATGTTTGTTGAACGATTGGCTATATGTTATTCGATGTTTGATGTTTAAAGTGTTATGATGGTAAAATCCTTGATAAACAACCAGTTAGATCATTATAAGGATGGATAAATGCTTTGATAATTAAGAACCGAATGATGTAATGTAATCGGTTTTATGTATGAGTGTTCAGATTAAATGCATGATCAAGCATGAGGTGTTGTATGATGATTTGAAACCAATGATCTGATAGTCTAATGTATAAGTTGTTGTTTATGTATTGAATATGATTAGGGTTCATAGGAATTTGATGTTAAAACCCTAGTTTGATCGATTACGGTATGAACGGAAACTGTTAATTGAATCTTGCAAATTAATTGGAATTAGTAAACTGATTGCATGAATTTAGGAAAGATATAACCGGTCGCACAAGGCTAGTCGCACAAGCCAGTCGCACAAGGCTAGTCGCACAAGCCGGTCGCACAAGCTAAGTATATTAGGGCACAACAGCTAAAGCACAATGTATAACCTCTTAAAGCACAGTCGCACAACATCTTGTGAATCGCACAAGTTTGTGCTGATCGCACAAGATGTTGGGCTGTCACACCCCGACCGCGTAAAACAATAAATCGCGGCGGAATCGTCGGGGAGTGTTGTAACAGAATCATTGTTTCATAACACACGGAATTTTGAAGTTTCATTTTATTTAAAGATTAACCATTTACATTGTCTTGAAATCTAAACAAACAAGTTAAACATAGTCTACATTGTTATTAAGTCACTAAGGCCTCATCCAGTCCTATGTGAGCATGCATCCTAGCAATCAACATCATTCAACAACACCTGAAACATATGTAAAAACAAAGTCAGCAAAGAAATGCTGGCGAGCACATAGGTTTATAAGAGTGTCGGATTCATGGCTAGTTTACATGTTGCAATACCTAATTAAAAACCCTGTTTTGAAAAAGTGTATAGTATTGCAACATAATTAACCAACTCAAATCAAGTTGGTTTTAATTTGTATAATCTCGTAGCCATGCTTCTTAACCCCAAAACATTTGTTTAATTAAATCAAATTGTAAAACATCTCGTAAAAACTTGTTAATAAAACTCGTATGGTTTATATTATTCAGAAAACATCATTGTGTGACATCGTTTCAAAATCGTTTAGCCAAGTGAACTAAATAACGCCACGATATGTAATATAATGTAAACACTTATATATAAGAAGTACCAGCGGCGTATCTACCATGTTTTCATCACATTACACCCGTCCCGTTATCTAAACACTAACCAAAAACCAATCGTTTACCCAAACCGTTTAACTCGTTAAAATCACATTAGTCGTTTAAATCATTCCCATTTTAATTGTGAAAACTATTTTTTGGTCGTCTCGCTAATAACATCCAAACCTTTGCGACTCGCCTATCTCGAAACTCGCATTAATAAACCACCAAAGGGTAAATTAACAATAACAGATTCAGTCGTTACCCACCTAACCCACACATAACCATGGGTGCAGTCTGATAATGAGATTTGTCAGATCCTATGGTACCATAACTTAATACTGGTCGGTTTGGCCAAAACTAATGAATGTTATTCGTTATGTAATTACAACTAACAAGTTTATCCACATTATCGAAATAGTTATTAATTTAATATAAACCATTTTAATCATTTTCGAAACCATCGTTAAAAACATCAAAATCATTTAATACATATGAATCACCCCAAAACAATCGAAAACAGTAAAATAGGGGAGCTATGTACTCACTTGAGAATGCTTAGAAGTCTTTAATAACAACCAAACAAAGCTAGAGGGATCACGGAAATCAATCGGTACCTAATATAAGTAACTATGTAAATAAACCGGACCTAAATCGGAAGATCGGATAGGATGAGGTTTCATAAACCAAATGAGTATTGGAACTCATATGACATGGTTTAACAAAGCCTACATACTAAATCGAAACCTAACCTAAGTGCTTACGATCCATTACGATCCGTTTAGGTAGCTTACGCTATTTTAACGCGTCGTTCGCGTAAAACGCGTTCAGACCGCCTAACTTGTCCTATGACAAGTATTATATTCCTTAACATGTCTAATAATGTTACCTAATTAGTTTAATTGTCAAAATTTAGGTTACATATGCTTAAAATGAAATTATGCGTAAAAAGGGCATTTTGGTCATTTTCCTAAGGCATATAACTACCTATCATACAACTAACTAAACGAAGTGACCATAAGGTATAACCTCGGAAGGTTATTCCCTATACAACTATGGTCACTAAACATGTTTGATCGGATCCTAATGATCGACCAAACGGGTCGGGTTCGAAAGTCTAAGCGGTTGTTTAGACCGCTTATCTTACGACCCTATATAAGCACTAAACTAGAAGTGATGAGTTAAACATGTTTAACGAAGTTAGAAAACAAGTTTGATATCAAAACAAACGGTTTTGATACCCAAGAATAGTTTGGTTGCAAAATATGTATGAATATGCATTTTGACCGAAACTATGACTCGTCACTACACCTAATCAACGTGGTAATCAGTAGGTATAGTCACAAGGGACTATAACCATCGTGATTACGCTCACGTTGCGAAGTTCAAACGAACTTCATGTTGACCAAAGACTGGTCAAAGCAGAAAGTCAAACACAGTTTGACTTTCATGCTTAAAAACGCATAAAAGCACGAAAGAATACTTACAAAGGGTCCAAGCTAGGAAGATCTTGATCAAATTACTCAGTTATGAAGTTCTTGAACTCCAACTTAGAGTAATTCAATCAGATTTATGAGGAATGAGGATGAAGGTGATGGGTATTTATAGAAAACCCACAACCGTTAGGATCGTTCCTCGCAAAACGTGCTTCGATCTTGACCCTCCATGTGGGCACATGGTATTGTAATACAAGGGGCATACTAAAAACCATCAAATCTAGCCCAAAGTATGCAAAACCTTAGGTTAAAACCATCAAAAATAGGCTGGAAGTCCAAATTCAATGTTTTTGATCTGGGCAGCTCTCGCGGGCCGCGTAAGAATAGGCTTAGGCTTATGCCCCAGGCCTAAGAAGTTTGGCAGAATTACAATTTTAGTCCCTACAGGCCTAAAACTTGGTATTTGATGCATCTTTGACACGTTTAAGCCCCGTTAACCTCATTTCAAAGCTCTAAAATGAAGTTAAAGTATAGGGAACATGAAACATGCTCAAAAAAATCTCGGATGTCGGTTCGTTTGGCCGTACGGTTGCGTTGTTCGGTTAATTATGACGTAAGTCGTAACGAACGCAAAAACGATCCAAATTAAGCGACGAATGGAATTTTATCATGACAATCACTAAAATAAAGTATTTTAATGATTACATAAATTTTTGGATGTCCGGATATATTCAGAACGTAAGATATACGCGATAATGCAAACTTATGCACTTTCTGACGCTTTTAGTCCCTATTGATTAAATAAGTTTATTTTTGCGCAGCAAACACCTCAAAGCCTATTTCTAAGCTATGAAAGGATATTTAGGGAATGTTTAAATTATTATCATATTCTAGATTGTTCGTTACAGTACGCATTGGCATACTTTCGCAGTTTGTCAAAATTAGTCCATGTAAGCGAATAAACTTGATTTCGATACACCAAACCATCTAAAACTTATTTCTAGGTTATGTTAAGGTTATTTAAGGTATGTTAAGCCTATGTCACTATCCCGGAGTGTTTGTCGCATTAAACTGATTACGTTTACGCATCAGTTCGCGTATAACTTTCCAGAAAGTGATTTAGAGCTCGAAATCGAACGAGAATTGATATGTGCAAATGATACACATATTTATACAAATCCCAAGTATGAAACACAATATTTCATTGATTTGGTATTTGTTTGATGGCCGTGGAGGCACAGATGTCACAGTCTCCCCTACTTCAGGAAATTTCGTCCCGAAATTTATTTAGAGGAAACTTGTGAGAGCTCGAAACATGAAGTCGAAAAGATAAAACAACTCTGGTTTGGGTTTTGAACTTCTAGTAACTTTAAATAACATCATGCTTGCAATGTAAGAGGGACACTTATATACAAGTATTTGAAGTGCCATTGGTGCGTCCACCGTACCTCCATTACATTATTCACGTTTCGTTATTGTTGCCACTATAGGTTCTTACACATGATAAATCTTACTGGGGTTCCTGTGCACTGAATTTCATAATTATGTACGTGTCCATAGTTACGTAAGTCCTTGCATAGTCCGCACAGTGCATTTTATAATGTGTAGGGGAAAACCAAATGAACAAACCTGTGATGAGTGTGACTAGACCACCATAGGGTCCTTTTAATTAAAACAACAAATGATCTCTTAAAATAGACCACCAAGGAGTCTTTTCAGCTATATCATCACGGGTCATTTTTGACCAGATTCTGAATCACTTTTTTAAACTAGACCACCCAAAGGGTCTCTTTCGAATCATGGAATGGTACTATATAATCCAAGGGTCTTAACTATTACGTAGAAGCCCATTAAGGATTTAAGGTAGTACCTTTGGATATCCTACTATGAATCCCTCATATGAAGATATGGAAGATTCTACGAGGATTTGGATAACGAAAATTCGGATCACACAAAATCATAAAAGAGAACACATAAACACATAGTTGTTTAACTTGACCTTTAATTTGTTATCTTTGGACACGGGTATTTAAAGCAAACCAGGAATCCAATCCGTGAACTTCACTTGGCACTTTAAACATTTTCAAGAATCTAACTATGAAGATAGGAAGATCTTAATAGGAATTCAGTTTTGTCCTTATTGAATCATAATGTACGTATTAAGGCATACAAGGAATTCAATTAAGGACTCCGATTTGAGCGATAATCATCCACAAGGATCTAATTGTGAAGATAAGAAGATCCTATATGGATTTTGGAATTCGAAGAGCGGGAGACTGTCACACCCCGACCACGTAAAACAACAAAACGTGGCGGAAACGTCGGGGAGTGTTGTAACAGAATCATTGTTTCATAACACATGGAAATTGAAATATTGTTTTATTGATTAAAAGAGTTACAATGTCTTGACAATCAAAGAAATATAACATAAATAACTAGTCTTGCATCTTTTATTGTCACTAAGGCCCAAGTCCGCCTAAGTGTATCTTGATAAATCCTATGCATCATATCCTGAAACACATGTGAAAATAGGTACGTCAGCATAAAAATGCCTGTGAGATACATAGGTTTTGTGAAAATAGAATTCATGACTTATGTTTAAGAAAATGTTTAGTCATGAACCTTGTAATTTGCTTTGTCTTGTAAATCATTTGAAAAGTGATAAATAAACCAAATGATATATATGTATAAAAGAATAATACATGGTTAAATAAATAACCAAGTAAAATGAGTTTATATCAGATAAGTTGTTTGTAAAACAATGTATTGTGAAAAGTATGTTATTTGTATAAAATGTTATATGTCTAAATTGAAATAATTCAAATAACTCTACGATATGTAATACCATACAAGCACTTATATATAGGAAGTACCAGCGGCGTATCCACCATGCTTGTATCATATTACACACGCCTCGTTACTTAAATCACTTACTCAAACCAAACCACCAAAGTAAAATGTTTATGTATAATCATATGTCAAAATGTTTGTGTGGAAACCATGTCTAATGTCTATGTCTAATGTAAATCATGAATTGTGTATATCAATGTCAAAATGTTTATGTCTAATGTAAATCATAAATTGTGTATATCAATGTCAAAATGTTTATGTCTAATGTAAATCATGAATTGTGTATATCAATGTCAAAATGTTTATGTCGAATGTAAATCATGAATTGTGTATGTCAATGTATCATGTATGGTAAGTGAAATATATCAACTAAACCATATGTAAAATGCACAAAAACAAGGTATTGAAGTAAAACATGGTTTAAATCAAAGTTATGTTTTGTGGAACAAATACATGCTATCCTGATATAAACTTCTATGCGGTATTGTGAAATGCATACATCCAAGCCTTGTGACTGTGGTGATAGACCCCTAAACGAATTTAAAGGTCTATCTTTGTTATGTTTATCGAATTCGGTCATTCCTTCCACCCAAACAAACCTAGGGTTCAGGAACGGGAGTTGTCAAGTCCTATGGTACCATTACCTACTAACGAGCGGCGTAGCTAATGTTAATGAATGTATATTGTCCCATTTAAACAAACCAAATGTCATACCAAAATTGTAAGCATGTGATGAATAACAAATGTACTAAGTATGCACACAATGGGCATACATAGCATAAAATGTAATGTAAAACAATGTACTAAGTATGCACATAATGGACATACATAGCATAACAAGTAATGTAAAACGATGTACTAAGTATGCACACAATGGGCATACATAGCATAAAATGTAATGTAAAACAATGTACTAAGTATGCACACAATAGAGATACATAGCATAACATGTAATGTAAAACGATGTACTAAGTATGCACACAATGGGCATACATAGCATAAAATGTAATGTAAAACAATGTACTAAGTATGCACACAATGGACATACATAGCATAACATGTAATGTAAAACAATGTACTAAATATGCACACAATGGGCATACATAGCATAAACACAATGAAATCATGTACTATAAGTGTACTATTGAACATAACAAGCATATGATATGAAAACATGGAAAAGCATGAAAGTAACAAGTAGGCACATGTGTTTCACCCCAAAATGTTTGGAAAACAGTAAAAGAGGGGTCTATGTACTCACTTGAGATTGCTCAATAGTCCTAGGATAACCACCAAGCAATGCTAGAAGATCACGGAATCAAACGGTACCTTAATATAGGTAACTACATTAATAAACCGGACCTAAATCGGAGGATCGGATAGAATGAGGGATCGTAAACGAAATGAGTATGGGAACTCATGTAATATGGTTTAATAAAGCCCACATACTAAAATGAAACCTAAACTAAGTGCTTACGACCCATTACGACCCGTTTAGGTAGCTTATGCTACTTTAACGCGTCGTTCGCGTGAAACGCGTTCGGAATGCTTAACTAGCCCTATGATAAGTAAGATATGCCTTATCTTGTCTAATATTGTTGCCAAATCAGTTTAGATGTCAAAAGTTATGTTACATATGTTCAAAATGAATTTTGGCGTTAAAGGGATATTTTGGTAATTTACCTAAGGCATATAAACTACCTATCATATTACTAACTAAACTATGTGACCATAAGGTATAACCTCAGAAGGTTATTCCCTATACAACTATGGTCACCTAATGTGTTTGGTCGGATCCTAATGATCGACCAAACGGGTCGGGTTCGAAAGTATAAGCGATTGTTTAGATCGCTTACCTTACGACCCTATATAAGCACTAAACTAAAAGTGACGAGCTAAGCATGTTAAAACATGCTTAACTAAGTTTAGAAAACAGGTTTGGTATCAAAACACACGGTTTTGATACCTAAGAGTAGTTTGGTTACAAAATACGCAAGAATGCGCATTTTGGCCGAAACTACGACTCGTCACTGAGCCTAGATAACGTGGTAATTAGTAGGTATAGTCACTAGGGACTATAACCATCGTGATTACGCTCACGTTATGAAGTTCAAACGAACTTCGCATTGACCATAAACTGGTCAATGCAGAAAGTCAAACAAAGTTTGACTTTTAACGCTAAAAGAATAAAAAGAACGAAGGATCACTTACAAAGGGTCCCCGAAAGCTTTGATCTCCAAGAAATCTCAGGTAGGAAGTGTATGAACACAACCACTTAGAGAAAAACTCAGATTTAAAGTGGGTTTTGAGTTGTGAATCAAGGGGTATTTATAGGATTCTTGGGACCGTTAGGATCGTTTATCGAATAACGAGCTTTGATCACATCCCTACACTTGTTGGAACACTATGGTACCCAAAATTGGCCCCTCATGATCAGGAAGGGACAAGTGGAATTGAGGTGGGAGTGCTTAACAGCTGTTAAATTCATTTAATCTGGTCTGAAGGGGCCTCGCGGCCCGCGTAAGAAACACCAGGAGGTTATGCGGCCCGCCTGGGCTTCTCTGATCAGAAACATGTTTTGCATATTGACAGTTTCAGTCCCTGTTGGTGTTTAAGCTCATTTCCGACACTTCTAAGGCCCGTAAAGCCAACTTTAAGGCCCTAAAATGATGCCTAAACATTGTGGACATGAAACATGCTCAAAAATATGCCGGATGTTGGTTCGTTTGGTCGTACGATCGCGATGTTCGCTCAATTACGACGGAATGCGCATAAGCGCGAAAAACGATCCAAATGACGCGACGAATGGATTTTTGACAAGCCAAACACTAAGATAAAATATTTTAGTGCTCACATAAATTTTTGGATGTCCGGATGTATTCAGAACGTAAGTTATGTGCGAAAATGCAAACTTGTGCACTTTTTGACGCTTTTAGTCCCTGAATGACCCAAAAGTTTATTTTAGCACACCGAACCCCTTAAAGCCTATTTCTAAGCTATGTAAAGGATATTTATGGTATGTTTAACTTATGGTCATGTTCCGGAATGTCTGTTACAGTTCAAATTGGCATACTTTCGCAGTTTGTCAAATTTAGTCCCTGTAGGCGAATTAACTTGATTTTAGCACACCAAACCTTCCAAAGCTTATTTCTAAGTTATGTAAAGGTTATTTAAGGTATGTTAAGCCTATGTCACTATTCCCGAGTGTTTGTTGCATTAAACTGGTTATATTTACGCATCAGTGCGCGTATAACCTTCTAGAAAGTGATTTAAAGCCCGAAATCGAACAAGAATTGATATGTGTAAATGATACACATATTTATACAAATCCCAAGTATGAAATACAATATTTCATTAGTTTGGTATTTGTTTAGTGGTTGAAGTGACACAGGTGTCACAGTCTCCCCTACTTCAGGAAATTTCGTCTCGAAATTTATTTAGAGGAAACTTGTGAGAGCTTGTAACATGAAGTTGAAAAGATCAAACAACACTGGTTAGAGTCCTGTACTTATAGTAACTTTAAATAACATCATGCTTGCAATGTGAGAGGGACACTTATATACAAGTATATAAAGCGTTATTGGTGCGTCCACCGTACCTCTATTACAATGTTCACATTTCGTTATGGTTGTCACTATCGGTTCTTACACATAATAAGTCTTACCGAGGTTTCCGTGCACTGAACATCGCAATTATGTATGCATCCATAATTACGTAATTCCTTGCATAGTCACGTAGTGCATCTTATAATGTGTAGGGGAAGAAAGCAATGAACGAGCTTGTGATGATTGAGACTAGACCACCATAGGGTCCTTTTAATTAAATCAATAAATGATTTAAATAGACTACCAAGGAGTCTGTTTAGCTACATCAGCGCATGTCATTTTTAACCAGATTCTGATTCAATCTTTTTTACTAGACCTCTAGGAGGGTCTCTTATGAATCATGGAGTGGTACTATATAATCCAAGGGTCTTAACTAACACGTAGAAGCCCAATAAGGATTTAGGGTAGTACCTTTTTGAATATCCTACTACGAATCCCTCATATGAAGATACGAAAGGTTCTACGAGGATTTGGATAACGAATATCCAGAGTATACCAAAAACACAAAAATGCATAAAAGAAAACACAAAATGCATAAACACATAATCACATAATTGTTTAACTTGATTTTAGATTTGTTATCGTTTTGTTAATTTGTTCTGCTAACTGTGTACATGTATTCAAAGCACACCAGGTATCCAATCAGTGGATTTTGATTGGTGCTTTAAATATTTCTAAGAATCTAACTATAAAGATAGAAAGATCTTTTAAAGGGAAAATTCGATTTCGATTATAAGGAACCGAAATGTTCGAATTAAGGTACACAAGGAATCCAATTAAGGACTCTGATTTGAATGATAATCATCCACAAGGGTTTAATTGTGAAGATAAAAGATCCCATACTGATTTTAGAAGTTGAAGATGTTTTGAAACCTTGCACTGGATGTGCCTAAGTCAAAACATGAAGTAAAAATGCTTATGAAGTTGAGATGCTAGATATGTCAAGGCGACATATGGAGCATAATTTGGAGGTTAAGTCAATGTATGAGAAAAAAAATATTTTTGAAAATTATGCATGGAGTTCAAAAAATGTGTTCAATGTTTTTGAAACCTTATATATAATACCTTTGAAATCATAAAGTAGGTGTATTAGGTAGGTATATATTTATATAAAAAAATTGTTTTAAAATCATGCGAGATGAATTTTGAAATTATGTATAAGGTTTTTGAAAACATGAATGATGCTTTTCGAAATCATGCACTTGATAAGAAAATGTACCGTGTTAATATTGTTTTCAGACTATATGAAACATTTTGAAATTATGAAGGTTGTTTTTTGAAAACATAGCCAATGTTTTTGAAATAACATAGACAATGCATTTAAAAAAAATTGTTTTCAAACTATATGATATGTTTTGAGATCGTGAAGATTGTTTTTGAAATACTTGTACTGTGTATGTTGAAAAATCAAAATGTAATGGGTATGAGATTTGAAAATACCCTTAGTTATCTAACCAAGGATTTAAAGGCACAGATGAGCAGAAGCATGATTACTCATAATGTCACTTTATTTTCTGTAGTTCGTATCTTAGAATGAAACGAGTACTTAGAATTTTCTATGGGAATCATGAGTAAACACAAGAATGGGAAATATTCACAAGAGTAGTTTGTAAGGAACGTAGTTCCTTAATGTAGGTATTATAGGGAAATGCCATACACACATGTAACTACACTTGTATATCAGAATTTGTGATCAACGATTTATTTATAAACAAAACAGATTGTTTCACATTACAAGAAAACAAAGAAATAAAAGCATAAGGTTTAAAACAGTAACATCTTATACTCAGTCAAATGCTCATCCAAGGGTTGGATTTGCATTGACAATCTTTGGGCATTTGTTCCTGAAATGGCTCGTCTCGCCACAGTTGTAGCAAGTACCAGACGGAAAACGAGCTTGAGTAGGGTTGACTTGGAGTTGGGTAGCAGCAAGGTTCATAGCAACTTTGTTTTGGATAGCAAAGCGGCATATGTTAACCAAATGTCCCCACCGTCCACAGTAGGTACATTTGGAGCAGGGTATGAGGTGTGAATGATGACGGTTGCATCGTCTGCACCATGGGGCAGCTCCTAAGTACGGCTTCCTAGCTGGTGGCGCTGCCATTTGGCTAGGTCCCGCTTGATTTGGTGTAACTGCTGCGGGTTTCTTTGAAGCCTTAGGCTTCCTTGATTTTGGTGCAGGCTTGACTTCTGCTTCCTTTGGTGACTCTTGAGTGGCTTATTGTTGAGACGAGACATGGCAATGCCTAAATCCACCGTCTTCAGAATCACTTCGCCTATTTGCTGAGCAAATTTGGCTGTTTGCTCGGACATTTGACCGTTGCTGAGAGGAAGAGACATTCTAGAAGGAAATGAAAGACATAGGAAGAAACAGGTGAAAGGTTATCGGATAATCAAAACAGAATGACAACGCATGGAAATTGCGATCATTTGTTTGTTACCTAAGGCAAACAAATGAGACGGTGACTAATCAAAGTAAGCGGGTCATATTAATGTATCGTGAAGACATGCTTTAGCCTATAAGTGGGCACTCACCCCAAGAGTTCCCAGGTAAGAGTGACTGGTCCGATTATGTGGATTTGTACGAACACTCTAGCCTTAGACAGAAAACTCAGAGTACAGGATCCACTCTTCCAGATTGCACGTGTTCACACTGTAAGACCCAAACTTTGACGAGGTTTTGAAAATTCAAAGGGGTTCAAAACCTTATAACAGAGGGTTCAAAACCTAGTAATCAATCATCCTAGAACAGATGATTGGTTTTCAATGCGGTTTTGAAATTTGTGTTCTTGTTGTGGTTGTCACTTAAGGATAGGTGACGGTATTGTTTTACGACTAAACGCAAGTAAACTCATGTTAGAGTCCTAGGAAGGTTATATACTAGGTCAAAGCATTACTAATAACCTAATTCCCTATAACCATGGGCTCTGATACCAACTTTTCTGTCACACCCCGACCACGTAAAACAACAAAACGTGGCGGAAACGTCGAGGAGTGTTGTAACAGAATCATTGTTTCATAACACATGGAAATTGAAATATTGTTTTATTGATTAAAAGAGTTACAATGTCTTGACAATCAAAGAAATATAACATAAATAACTAGTCTTGCATCTTTTATTGTCACTAAGGCCCAAGTCCGCCTAAGTGTATCTTGATAAATCCTATGCATCATATCCTGAAACACATGTGAAAATAGGTACGTCAGCATAAAAATGCCTGTGAGATACATAGGTTTTGTGAAAATAGAATTCATGACTTATGTTTAAGAAAATGTTTAGTCATGAACCTTGTAATTTGCTTTGTCTTGTAAATCATTTGAAAAGTGATAAATAAACCAAATGATATATATGTATAAAAGAATAATACATGGTTAAATAAATAACCAAGTAAAATGAGTTTATATCAGATAAGTTGTTTGTAAAACAATGTATTGTGAAAAGTATGTTATTTGTATAAAATGTTATATGTCTGAATTGAAATAATTCAAATAACTCTACGATATGTAATACCATACAAGCACTTATATATAGGAAGTACCAGCGGCGTATCCACCATGCTTGTATCATATTACGCACGCCTCGTTACTTAAATCACTTACTCAAACCAAACCGCCAAAGTAAAATGTTTATGTATAATCATATGTCAAAATGTTTGTGTGAAAACCATGTCTAATGTCTATGTCTAATGTAAATCATGAATTGTGTATATCAATGTCAAAATGTTTATGTCTAATGTAAATCATAAATTGTGTATATTAATGTCAAAATGTTTATGTCTAATGTAAATCATGAATTGTGTATATCAATGTCAAAATGTTTATGTCGAATGTAAATCATGAATTGTGTATGTCAATGTATCATGTATGGTAAGTGAAATATATCAACTAAACCATATGTAAAATGCACAAAAACAAGGTATTGAAGTAAAACATGGTTTAAATCAAAGTTATGTTTTGTGGAACAAATGCATGCTATCCTGATATAAACATCTATGCGGTATTGTGAAATGCATACATCCAAGCCTTGTGATAGTGGTGATAGACCCCTAAACGAATTTAAAGGTCTATCTTTGTTATGTTCATCGAATTCGGTCATTCCTTCCACCCAAACAAACCTAGGGTTCAGGAATGGGAGTTGTCAAGTCCTATGGTACCATTACCTACTAACGAGCGGCGTAGCTAATGTTAATGAATGTATATTGTCCCATTTGAACAAACCAAATGTCATACCAAAATTGTAAGCATGTGATGAATAACAAATGTACTAAGTATGCACACAATGGGCATACATAGCATAAAATGTAATGTAAAACAATGTACTAAGTATGCACACAATGGACATACATAGCATAACATGTAATGTAAAACGATGTACTAAGTATGCACACAATGGGCATACATAGCATAAAATGTAATGTAAAACAATGTACTAAGTATGCACACAATGGACATACATAGCATAACATGTAATGTAAAACGATGTACTAAGTATGCACACAATGGGCATACATAGCATAAAATGTAATGTAAAACAATGTACTAAGTATGCACACAATGGACATACATAGCATAACATGTAATGTAAAACGATGTACTAAGTATGCACACAATGGGCAAACATAGCATAAACACAATGAAATCATGTACTATAAGTGTACTATTGAACATAACAAGCATATGATATGAAAACATGGAAAAGCATGAAAGTAACAAGTAGGCACATGTGTTTCACCCCAAAATGTTTGGAAAATAGTAAAAGAGGGTCTATGTACTCACTTGAGATTGCTCAATAGTCCTAGGATAACCACCAAGCAATGCTAGAAGATCACGGAATCAAACGGTACCTTAATATAGGCAACTACATTAATAAGCCGGACCTAAATCGGAGGATCGGATAGAATGAGGGCTCGTAAACGAAATGAGTATGGGAACTCATGTAATATGGTTTAACAAAGCCCACATACTAAAATGAAACCTAAACTAAGTGCTTATGACCCATTACGACCCGTTTAGGTAGCTTATGCTACTTTAACGCGTCGTTCGCGTGAAACGCGTTCGGAATGCTTAACTAGCCCTATGATAAGTAAAATATGACTTAGCTTGTCTAATATTGTTGCCAAATCAGTTTAGATGTCAAAAGTTATGTTACATATGTTCAAAATGAATTTTGGCGTCAAAGGGGGTATTTTGGTAATTTACCAAAGGCATATAAACTACCTATCATACAACTAACTAAACTATGTGACCATAAGGTATAACCTCAGAAGGTTATTCCCTATACAACTATGGTCACCTAATGTGTTTGGTCGGATCCTAATGATCGACCAAACGGGTCGGGTTCGAAAGTATAAGCGATTGTTTAGATCGCTTACCTTACGACCCTATATAAGCACTAAACTAAAAGTGACGAGCTAAGCATGTTAAAACATGCTAAACTAAGTTTAGAAAACATGTTTGGTATCAAAACAAATGGTTTTGATACCTAAGAGTAGTTTGGTTACAAAATACGCAAGAATGCGCATTTTGGCCGAAACTACGACTCGTCACTGAGCCTAGATAACGTGGTAATCAGTAGGTATAGTCACTAGGGACTATAACCATCGTGATTACGCTCACGTTATGAAGTTCAAACGAACTTCGCATTGACCATAAACTGGTCAATGCAGAAAGTCAAACAAAGTTTGACTTTTAACGCTAAAAGAATAAAAAGAACGAAGGATCACTTACAAAGGGTCCCCGAAAGCTTTGATCTCCAAGAAATCTCAGGTAGGAAGTGTATGAACACAACCACTTAGAGAAAAACTCAGATTTAAAGTGGGTTTTGAGTTGTGAATCAAGGGGTATTTATAGGATTCTTGGGACCGTTAGGATCGTTTATCGAATAACGAGCTTTGATCACATCCCTACACTTGTTGGAACACTATGGTACCCAAAATTGGCCCCTCATGATCAGGAAGGGACAAGTGGAATTGAGGTGGGAGTGCTTAACAGCTGTTAAATTCATTTAATCTGGTCTGAAGGGGCCTCGCGGCCCGCGTAAGAAACACCAGGAGGTTATGCGGCCCGCCTGGGCTTCTCTGATCAGAAACATGTTTTGCATATTGACAGTTTCAGTCCCTGTTGGTGTTTAAGCTCATTTCTGACACTTCTAAGGCCCGTAAAGCCAACTTTAAGGCCCTAAAATGATGCCTAAACATTGTGGACATGAAACATGCTCAAAAATATGCCGGATGTTGGTTCGTTTGGTCGTACGATCGCGATGTTCGCTCAATTACGACGGAATGCGCATAAGCGCGAAAAACGATCCAAATGACGCGACGAATGGATTTTTGACAAGACAAACACTAAAATAAAATATTTTAGTTCTCACATAAATTTTTAGATGTCCGGATGTATTCAGAATGTAAGTTATGCGCGAAAATGCAAACTTGTGCACTTTTTGACGCTTTTAGTCCCTGAATGACCCAAAAGTTTATTTTAGCACACCGGACCCCTTAAAGCCTATTTCTAAGCTATGTAAAGGATATTTATGGTATGTTTAACTTATGGTCATGTTCCAGAATGTCTGTTACAGTTCAAATTGGCATACTTTCGCAGTTTGTCAAATTTAGTCCGTGTAGGCGAATTAACTTGATTTCAGCACACCAAACCTTCCAAAGCTTATTTCTAAGTTATGTAAAGGTTATTTAAGGTATGTTAAGCCTATGCCACTATTACGGAGTGTTTGTTGCATTAAACTGGTTATATTTACGTATCAGTGCGCGTATAACCTTCCAGAAAGTGATTTAAGCCCGAAATCGAACAAGAATTGATATGTGTAAATGATACACATATTTATACAAATCCCAAGTATGAAATACAATATTTCATTAGTTTGGTATTTTTTTAATGGTTGAAGTGACACAGGTGTCACAGAGGCGCTTCGAAACCTTGCACTAGACGTGCTTAAGTTGATACACAAGGTAGAATGCTCATGAAGTTGAGGTGCTAGATATGCCAAGGCGACATATGAAGCAGAATTTGAAGGTTGGGTAATATGAGCAGAATGCTTTTCGAAAACTATGCATGGGGTTCTTTAGAAATATGTTTAATGTTTTTGAAATCCTACATAATACTTTTGAAATCCTAAAGTAGGTGTATTAGGTAAGTATATTTATAAAACGTTTTAAAATAATGCGAGATAAATTTTGAAATTACGTATAAGGATTTTGAAAATACGGATAATGCTTTTGAAATCATGCACTTGATACATTAAGTAAATATACCGTGTTAAAATCGTTTTCAAACTATATGAAATATTTTGAAATCATGAAGGTTGTTTTGAAAACCTATACTATGTATGTTGTTATGAAAACCAGAATGTAATGATATGGGTACGAGATTGAAGAAAATATCCTTAGTTATCTAACCAAGGATTTAAAAGTGATTAATCAAAATGTCACTTATTTTCTGTACTTCGTTTCTTAGAATGAAACGAGCACGAGGGAATCATGAGCGATCATATGAACGAGAGAATTACAAATATGGTTCTTTGGTGTAGGTATCGTAGGGGTATGCCATACACATATGCAACAATATTTGTACATCAGAATTGCAAACAACGATTTTATTTATAAACAAAACCGATTGTTTTCAGAGTTCAAGAAAAACAAAAGAAACAAAAGCATAAGATTCAGATTATTCAAAGTAGTAGCATCTTCTAACCAGCCAAATGCTCATCCGTGGGTCAGATTTGCATTGACAATCTTTGGGTATTCGTCCCTGACATAACCCGTCTCGCCATAGGTGTAGCAAGCACCAGAAGGAAAACGAGCTTGTGTTGGATCTGCTTGAAACTGAACAGGGTTCTGAAAAGCTTGGTTTAGCACAGTGACTGAACGACAGACTCGTGCCGTATATACAATAAGTCCACAATTGAAACATTTTCGACATTTGACACTGGCATGGTGATGGAGGTTACACTGATTGCACAAAGGAGCAGTTCCCAAGTACGGCTTCTTGGCTGGTGGTGCTGCCACCTGGCTAGGTTCTGTTTGATTTGGTGCAACGGCTGGAGGATTCTTTGAAGCTTTACGCTTATTTGATTTTGGTGAAGGCTTGGCTTCTGTTTCCTTTGATGCTTCTTGGGTAGCTTCATCATTGAGACGAGACATGGCGACAGCTAATTCAACAGTCTTCAGGATTACTTCACCTATTCGCTGGGCAAATTTGGTAGTCTGCTCGGACATTTGAGTGTCGCTGTGATGAAGAGACATTCTGGAGGAAATAAAAGGCATAGGATGAAACAAGTGAAATGTTATCGGATAATGACAACGTATAAAAATTGTGATCATTCGTTTGTTACCTAAGGCAAACAAATGAGACGGTGACTAATCAACGCAAGCATGTCATATTAATGTATCGCGAAGACATGCTTTAGCCTATAAGTGGATACTCACCCCAAGAGTTCCCAGGTAAGAGTGACTTGTCCGATTATATGGATTTGTACGAACACGCTAGCCTTAGATAGAAAACTTAGAGTACAAGCATCCACTCTTCCAGATTGCACATGTTCACATTATAAGACCCAAACTTTGACGAGATTTTGAAAACTTTGAAGGTTCAATACCTTATAATAAATCATCCTAGAACAGATGATTGGTTTTCAAAGCGGATTTGAAATTTGAGTTCTTGTTGTGGTTGTCACCTAAGGATAAATGACGGTATTGTTTTAAGATCTAAACACAAGAATCTTATGTTAGGGGTCCTAGGAAGGTTATAGACTAGGTCAAAGCGTTACTAATAACCTAATTCCCTATAACCATGGGATCTGATACCAACTTTTCTGTCACACCCCGACCGCATAAAACAACAAATCGCGGCGGAATCGTGGGGGAGTGTTGTAACATTATCATTGTTTCATAACACACGGAATTTTGAAGTTTCGTTTTATTTAAAGATTAACCATTTACATTATCTTGAAATCTAAACAAACAAGTTAAACATAGTCTATCATTGTTATTAAGTCACTAAGGCCTCGTCCAGTCCTATGTAAGCATGCATCCTAGCAATCAACATCATTCAACAACACCTGAAACATATGTAAAAACAAAGTCAACAAAGAAATGCTGGCGAGCACATAGGTTTACAAGAGTGTCGGATTCATGGCTAGTTTACATGTTGCAATACCTAATTAAAAACCCTGTTTTGAAAAAGTGTATAGTATTGCAACATAATTAACCAACTCAAATCAAGTTGGTTATAATTTGAAAAATATCGTAGCCATGCTTCTTAACCCCAAAACATTTGTTTAATTAAATCAAATTGTAAAACATCTCGTAAAAACTTGTTAATAAAACTCGTATGGTTTATATTATTCAGAAAACATCATTGTGTGACATCGTTTCAAAATCGTTTACCCAAGTGAACTAAATAACGCCACTGTATGTAATATGATGAAAACACTTATATATAAGAAGTACCAGCGGCGTATCTACCATGTTTTCATCACATTACACCCGTCCCGTTATCTAAACACTAACCAAAAACCAATTGTTTACCCAAATCGTTTAACTCATTAAAATCTCTTTAGTCATTTAAATCATTCCCGTTTTAATTGTGAAAACTACTTTTGGTCGTCTCGCTAATAACATCCAAACCTTCGCGACTCGCCTATCTCGAAACTCGCATTAATAAACCACCAAAGAGTAAATTAACAATAACAGATTCAGTCGTTACCCACCTAACCCACCCATAACCATGGGTGCGGTCTGATAACGGGATTTGTCAGATCCTATGGTACCATAACTTAATACTGGTCGGTTTGGCCAAAACTAATGAATGTTATTCGTTATGTAATTACAACCAACAAGTTTATCCACATTATCGAAATCGTTATCAGTTTAGTATAAACCATTTTAATCATTTTCGAAACCGTCGTTAAAAACATTGAAATCATTTAACACAGATGAATCACCCCAAAACAATCGAAAATAGTAAAATAGGGGAGCTATGTACTCACTTGAGAATGCTTAGAAGTCTTGAATAACAACCAAACAAAGCTAGAGGGATCACGGAAATCAATAGGCACCTAATATATGTAACTATGTAAATAAACCAGACCTAAATCAGAAGATTGGATAGGATGAGGTTTTGTAAACCAAATGAGTATTGGAACTCATATGACATGGTTTAACAAAGCCTACATACTAAATCGAAACCTAACCTAAGTGCTTACGATCCATTACGACCCGTTTAGGTAGCTTACGCTACTTTAACGTGTCGTTCGCGTAAAACGCGTTCGGAGCGCCTAACTAGTCCTATGACAAGTATTATATGCCTTAACATGTCTAATAATGTTACCTAATTAGTTTAATTATCAAAATTTAGTTTACATATTCTTAAAATGAAATTATGCGTAAAAAGGGCATTTTGGTCATTTTCCTAAGGCATATAACTACCTATCATACAACTAACTAAATGAAGTGACCATAAGGTATAACCTCGGAAGGTTATTCCCTATACAACTATGGTCACTAAACATGTTTGATCGGATCCTAATGATCGACCAAACGGGTCGGGTTCAAAAGTCTAAGCGGTTGTTTAGACCGCTTATCTTACGACCCTATATAAGCACTAAACTAAAAGTGACGAGTTAAACATGTTAAAACATGTTTAACGAAGTTAGAAAACAAGTTTGATATCAAACCAAACGGTTTTGATACCCAATAATAGTTTGGTTGAAAAATACATATGAATACGCATTTTGACCGAAACTATGACTCGTCACTACACCTAATCAACGTGGTAATTAGTAGGTATAGTCACAAGGAACTATAACCATCGTGATTATTCTCACGTTGCGAAGTTTAAATGAACTTCGTGTTGACCAAAGACTGGTCAAAGTAGAAAGTCAAACACAGTTTGACTTTCGTGCTTAAAAACGCATAAAAGCATGAAAGAATACTTACAAAGGGTCCAAGCTAGGAAGATCTTGATCAAATTACTCAGGTATGAAGTTCTTGAACTCCAACTTAGAGTAATTCAATCAAATTTGTGAGGAATGAGGATGAAGGTGATGGTATTTATAGAAAACCCACAACTGTTAGGATCGTTCCTCACAAAACGTGCTTCGATCTTGCCCCTCCATGTGGGCACATGGTATTGTAATACAAGGGGCATACTAAAAACCATCAAATCTAGCCCAAAGTATGCAAAACCTTGGGTTAAAACCATCAAAAACAGGCTGGAAGTCCAAATTCAATGTTTCTGATCTGGGCAGCTCTCGTGGGCCGCGTAAGAATAGGCTTAGTCTTATGCAACAGGCCTAAGAAGTTTGGCAGAATTACAATTTTAGTCCCTGCAGGCCTAAAACTTGGTATTTGGTGCATTTTTGACACGTTTAAGCCCCGTTAACCTCATTTCAAGGCTCTAAAATGAAGTTAAAGTATAGGGAACATGAAACATTCTCAAAAACATCTCGGATGTTGGTTCGGTTGGCCGTACGGTTGCGTTGTTCGGTTAATTACGACGGAAGTCGTAACGAACGCAAAAACAATTCAAATTAAGCGATGAATGGAATTTTATCATGCCAATCACTAAAATAAAGTATTTTAATGATAAAATAAATTTTTGGATGTCCGGATATATTCAGAACGTAAGATATGCGCGAAAATGCAAACTTATGCACTTTCTGACGGTTTTAGTCCTTGTTGATCAAATAAGTTTATTTTTGCGCACCAAACACCTCAAAGCCTATTTCTAAGCTATGAAAGGATATTTAGGGCATGTTTAACTTATGATCATATTCCGAAATGTTCGTTACAGTACGAATCGGCATACTTTCGCAGTTTGTCAAAATTAGTCCCTGTAAGCGAATAAACTTGATTTCGACACACCAAACCATCTAAAACTTATTTCTAAGTTATGTAAAGGTTATTTAAGGTATGTTAAGCCTATGTTACTGTACCAGAGAGTTTGTCACATTAAACTGATTACGTTTACGCATCAGTTCGCGAATAACTTTCCAGAAAGTGATTTAGAGCTTGAAATCGAACGAGAATTGATATGTGCAAATGATACACATATTTATACAAATTCCAAGTATGAAACACAATATTTCATTGATTTGGTATTTTTTTGATGGCTGAGGAGGCACATATGTCACATGGGCCACCCAACATAATAGGTTATGTTATGCTGGTGGGCCGAACAACCCAATATCCAATCGCACAAGCTGTTTCTGATCGCACAAGTGTAGTTGGACCGCACAAGTTGATTGTCTATTTATATGATGGGCCGTATAGGTTTTGGGTTACTTATGTTATTGGGCCGGGTATGTTTTGGATCGCACAACCCGTCATGAGTCGGACAAGATTGTGCTGGACGCACAACAGGTTGGGCCGGTTATCTTTTGGGCTTTATCTTTTGGATCGCACAAGAGGATTGGGCTAGCACAACCATAACAACCCAATCACTCGAAGTCACACAAGTTTGGGTTATGTCTATGTGAACTGCATGCTACTGTTAATATGATCGATGTGTTTGCCATACTCGTTATGTGTTGTAACTTGTTAGCTTATGTGTAAACCTACGTGCACTACTTGAACCTAGACCTGACTTGTATGGCAACCATGTTAGGACGTGGTTGACCACATATAGCTCTAGTGACCTTTTCATGTATCTGCCGAGCTAACCTAAGGTGAGTTCACACTTTCTTTAGGCATGGGATTCCCGGTGGTTTGGGAATGGGTTAGGGAACTAAAACAGAACCTGCATATTCTCCTTGGGTAGGATATGTACCTCCATGGGAAGGATGAAAACATTAAGCCTACGTATTATCCTTGGGTAGATTACATACCTCCATCCTCCATAGGAAGGATGACAACATAAAACTTACTAGACATAACTCTATCATGAAGTCGTTCATTTTTATATCGACTTAATCGCTAGGCCATTGGCGAATGGGTCATTAGTTAAATAGCGCTATTAGGTTTGACAAGCCTCACACCGTGCCACAGAGGACGGGACTCGACTAATGGATCTGGGCACTTAGTCAATGATGATAGACATTGACGCTGGGCACATAAACATGTCTTCAGTCAGTAGTCGATATGGTAACGGGTCTAGTGGTTAACATGGGGTAGCCCCCACTGGTTATGGTTTGGGAAACAAGGAACTGATTAACTCATGGTTTTCTAAAGAACTTATGGTTTTTGGAACAACTTTAAAATAGATAACCAACGGTGAACTCACTCAACTTTGTTGTTGATTCATTGCTACATGCCTTGCAGGTCGTTAGGTTGATAGATGGAGCTTGCACGAGAAGGAGAGGTTGTTGTGGGACATGGACTTTTGAGTTCCATGTTAAACATTTGAACTTTTACATTTATGTTTTGGTTTTAAATTTTATGCTTCCGTTGATAACTTGAACTTAGTTAATTTCTTTTGGACACCAATTGTATTGTGGTTGGTTTTATATTTACTTAAATACATTGTTCAATATGATTGGTGGCTTGATCCTGGTCAAGTCACGCCTCCTGTGGTGATACTCCGCTTGTGGAATTGGGGGGGGGGGGTGTGACAGATTGGTATCAGAGCCATTGGTTATAGTGAACTTGGTTTTAAAAAGGGAAAAGCTTTGTGACAAAACCAGACTATAACTTGTATAATGCTCAACGATCCACAACGACACTTCGCTCCATGTGTAAGACTCAACACTATAGGTAATATGATTAATTTTTATATTGCCTGGCTGTTAGTTAAAGTAGTGCATTGATCATGGTATGCTTAGTTAGCGTAACGATTATTGCGTGAAACCCTGTGTGCTTGCTCTCTTCTGTCATCCCATACTCTTGCACTTTTGTGACATCTTTCTCATTTGTTTCCTTCGATGTGAAGATCATGAGTGGACGCCTGAACTTGACTCAAGCCCAGCTGACGGCTCTAATCAATGAACGAGTTGCTGAGGCACTCGCAACAGCTCCAGTAGGAGGTATAACCTGCCATATCGACCTATCCTAGGATGTTTAGCTCCTGCTCTCGCGAACCAACTCTCGTGCTTAACCTTGTCTTTTCTTTCTTGCACGATAGGTCAACATGCTCAACATCCCGTGTGTACACTCAAGACCTTTATGGACTGTCGACCTAGTACCTTCAGTGGTACAGAAGGAGCTGTAGGTCTTCTCCACTGGTTCGAGAAGATCGGATCTGTCTTTGAAATGTGTGAATGCCCTGTTGCTAGTAAGGTGAAGTTTGCTACGGGAACTCTTGAAGGTAGTGCGCTCACGTGGTGGAACGCTCAGGTTCAAATGCTAGGGTTGGCAGCTGCTAATTCCACCCCATGGAACGACTTTAAGGATCTGATCAAGGAGGAGTATTGTCATCGTGATGACATTCACAAGCTAGAAGTGAAGTTCTACAACTTGAAGATGACGGGTTCTGAGATCGAGGCGTACACTAAAAGATCAAATGAACTAGCTGCTTTGTGTCCTACCATGGTGGACCCTCCCTACAAACGTATCGAGCTTTACATCAAGGGTTTATTGCCAGAGATTCAGAGTAAGGTAACTTTGGCTAACCTTCTCATGATTCAGTAGGTCATACGACTATCCCACTGCCTCATTGATCAGGCAGTTGAGCAGAACAGACTGCCAAAGCGTATTAGTGCTACCACTACTTCTGATGCTCCTAGCGACAACAAGCGCAAGTGGGATGGAAATTCAAGCAAGGGTTCAGCTTCTGTTCAGTCTCACTCTCAGCAGCGAAGGACTGGCGACCACAAGAGCCCTGGTCAACAAGAAGGGTACAAGGGAAATCAACCTAAGTGTAACCGTTGTAACTTGCACCACAGCGGGCCGTGTAACAAGGGTCGCTGTCATAGATGCAACAAACCTGGTCACGCAGCGAAGGATTGTAGGAGCCCATATCCAGCAAATCAGAATCGTCAATAGCAGCAACAAGCTCCACAGAACCAACAACAGCAACAACAGGGTAATAATAAAGGGTGTTTTCAATGTGGGGCTGAAGGCCACTTCAAAAGGAACTGTCCACAACTGAACCAAAATCAGAACATTTAACAGTTTATATCATCCCTTCGTACGAAGCTATGCCTTCGTACAAAGCTGAGCTGATGTCACCAAGAACACTTTTCGAACAGAAATTTCAATCCAGAAACTTCAATTCTTGGAATTTCATGATGAAACTTCATAGGATTGTGTGAAAATCAATTCCGAACACAATGATGTCTTCAATTTCGAATTTCATCCATGAGTTGACCTTCAATTTGATGTTTTTTTATGGTTTAACGTCAAAACTCACTACACATCCAAAATTATTGAGCGTAGGTGATAAGAAACGATACCAATTGAGAGTCCTGGATCCGATGAGTTTTACGGAGCTTTAGTCCCGAGATGATCAGTTCGGTGACAAGAAATGAGTAGAAGATAGAATAGAACACCAAAAAGTCACATATAATCTGGTCTCTTATTGATAATCCAACGTTACAGAACCGTGAGACCAGTTGGACATCATTCCCCTCAAGGATCAAAAGCTTATCCAACACAATGTCACACCCCGACCACGTATAACATACAAAACGTGGCGGAAAACGTCGGGGAGTGTTGTAACAGAATTAATTGTTTCATAACCATGGCATACAAAGTTGTATTTTATTTATCAACATTAGAGTTTCATTGTTTCAAACAGTAATCAAAGAGTTAATAACATAATTAAACATAGTCTATCTTCATTTTAAGTCTCTAAGGCACAGGTCCGCCCTAGTGTCACGATCATCATCCTACGCAAAAGCTCCTGAAAACACATGTGAAAATAGGTACGTCAGCATAAAAATGCCTGTGAGATACATAGGTTTTGTGAAAATAGGATTCATGACTTAAGTTTAAGAAAAAGTTGTTTAGTAAAAGTCAATCATGAATCTTGTAAATTGTCTTGTTTTGTAAATCGATTAAAAAGCGATAAGATCGAATGATATGTATAAATAAAAGAATAATGCATGGTTAAATGTATAACCAAGTAAAATGAGTTGTATAAAGTAAATTGTTTGTAAACCAAAGTCTTGT
Organism: Helianthus tuberosus; assembly: GCA_030545235.1. Lineage (NCBI taxonomy): Eukaryota > Viridiplantae > Streptophyta > Magnoliopsida > Asterales > Asteraceae > Helianthus > Helianthus tuberosus. Next base: position 17,843,324 of record CM060420.1, on the reverse strand, counting down.
GAAAATCGTGTTACTTGTGTAAAATGTATAAGTCCAAATTGAATGATTTAAATAACGCTATGATATGTAATATAATACAAACACTTATATAAAGGAAGTACCAGCGACGTATCCACCATGCTTGTATCATATTACTCACATCTCGTTACTTAAGTCACTTAAACAAACCACCAATGTATAAAGTCTATGTTTAAACCAATAGTCAAAAGTCCTTGTATATGCCATGTCAAATGTTTAAAAGTAGTCATGTAATGTGTATCAAATGTTATGTATTGTAAGTAAAGTATTGTCACATAATCCAAATGTAGAAATGTACAAAACAAAGTATTTTGAATATATAAAAAAGTTATGTTTTGCAAAGTAATGCATGTTACATTGATACAAACATTTATGTGGTAAGTTAACGCATACATTCAAGCCTTGAGACAGTCGGATAACCCTTTCAGTCAAGGTTATCAAAAGAAATGTTTTCGGATTCAGTCATTCCTTACATCCAAACAAACCCGGGATGTCAGGAATGGGATTTGTCAAGTCCTATGGTACCACTACTTACTACCGAGCGGCGTAGCAAATGTTAATGAACGTAATAAAGACCCGTTTGTGCAAACCAAATGTCATAGCAGTTGTATACATGTCATATGAAAACAATGTACTAAGTATGCTAAGTTAACATACAAAGCAGAAAAGTCTTGTAAATCAATGTGCTAGCATGCTATCAGTCAACATACATAGCAGAAATGTAAAGTAAAACAATGTACTAAGTATGCACACAATGGACATACATAGAAATGTAATGTAAAACGATGTACTAAGTACGCACACAATGGGCATACATAGCATGAAATGTAATGAAATCATGTACTATAATGTACTAATAAACATAGCAGGTATATGATGTGAAAGCATGGAAAGCATGAAAGTAACAAGTAGGCACATGTGTTTCACCCCAAAACAGTTTAGAAAACAGTAAAAGAGGGGTCTATGTACTCACATAAACACCTTGAAAACATTTAAAAGAGGGGGTTCTATGTACTCACTTGAGATTACTCAGTAGTCCTGGAGTGACAACCAAACAATGATAGAGATCACGGAATCAAACGACACCTAATATAGGTAACTATGTTAATAAACCGGACCTAAATCGGAGGATCGGATAGAATGAGGGTTCGTAAACTAAACGAGTATAGAGACTCGTGTAATATGCTTTAACAAAGCCCACATACTAAAACGAAACCTAACCTAAGTGCTTGTGACCCATTACGACCCGTTTAGGTAGCTTATGCTACTTTAACGCGTCGTTCGCGTGAAACGCGTTCGGACCGCCTAACTAGTCCTATGACAAGTGTTATATGCCTAAACATGTTACATAATCAGTTATGTGACAAAAGTTTAGGTTATATATGCTTAATTACCAATTATACATGAAAAGGGTATTCTGGTAATTTACCTAAGGCATATAAACTACCTATCATACAACTATTCAAACGAAGCGACCATAGGGTATAACCTCGGAAGGTTATTCCCTACCTACTATGGTCACCTAATGTATTTGGTCGGATCCTAATGATCGACCAAATAGGTCGGGTTCGAAGGTATAAGCAATTTATTAGATCGCTTACCCTTACGACCCTAGACAACGTGGTAATCAGTAGGCATAGTCCCAAAGGACTATAACCAACGTGATTACACTCACGTTGCGAAGTTCAAATGAACTTCGCATTGACCATAAACTGGTCAATGCAGAAAGTCAAACGACTCGAAAAGACTCGAAAAACAATAAAAGAACGAAGGAATACTTACGAAGGGTCCCCGAATGCTAATTTCGATTCAAGTAGCTCAGGTATGAAACAATGGTTCCAACTTAGAGCTTCTCAAATCAAAATTCTTGTGGGTTTTGCAATGGCATGGGGGGGGGGGGTATTTATAGTTTTCGGTTAGCCGTTAACATCGTTTCTTGGAAACCGTGCTTTGATCTTGGCCATACACCTTAAGATAGTGGTTTTTGAAAACCATTTGAGCCCCTAGTATTGCCCAATACCATGTGCACAAGAGGAATTGACCAGATCCAATGTTTCTGCATGTTTTCTGCTGTCTGGGGACCTGATGCGGGCCGTGTAAAGGTGTACACAAACCTTACGCTGGCCGCATGGCCTGTCTGATCAGCAAACATCTTTCAGAAATGACAGTTTTGGTCCCTGTTGTGTTTTAAGGCCATTTCCGACACTTCTAAGGCCCGTAAAGCCAACTTTAAGGCCCTAAAATGATGCCTAAACATTGTGGACATGAAACATGCTCAAAAATATGCCGGGTGTTGGCTCGTTTGGTCGTACGAACGCGATGTTCGCTTAATTACGACGGAATGCGCATAAGCGCGAAAAACGATCCAAATGACGCGACGAATGGATTTTTCTTATTCCAAACACTTAAATAAAATATTTTAGTGCTTACATAAATTTTTGAATGTCCGGATGTATTCAGAACGTAAGTTATGCGCGAAAATGCAAACTTGTGCACTTTTTGACGCTTTTAGTCCCTGAATGACCCAAAAGTTTGTTTTAGCATACCGAACCCCTCAAAGCCTATTTCTAAGCTATGTAAAGGATATTTATGGTATGTTTAACTTATGGTCATGTTTCGGAATGTCTGTTACAGTTCAAATTGGCATACTTTCGCAGTTTGTCAAGTTTAGTCCCTGTAAGCGAATTAACTTGTTTTTGCCATACCAAAGCCTTCAAAACTTATTTGTAAGTTATGTAAAGGTTATTTAAGGTATGTTAAGTATATTTTGATGTTCCGGAGTATTTGTCGCATTAAACTGATTACGTTTACGCATCAGTTTGCGTATAACTCTCCAGAAAGCGATGTAGAGTTTGAAATTGGACAAAAGTCAAAACATGAAAAATGTAAAACACAACCAAACAAACATTGGGATCAAATAACATTGTTTTATTGATAATTGAATTGTTCACAATGATAACAAGAACAGATGTTACAGTCTCCCCTACTTGTGGAAATTTCGTCCCGAAATTTATTTAGAGGAAACTCGTGGGAAAAGATGCGGATATTTCGCCTTCATTTGATCTCCGCGTTCCCAAGTAAACTCGGGTCCACGTTTAGCTTCCCAGCGAACTTTGACCAAAGGAATGCGCTTGTGTTTAAGCCACTTGACTTCACGTTCCATGATTTCCACAGGTTTCTCAACAAATTTCAGTGTTTTACCAACACGAATTTCGTCAAGTGGTACGTGGAGGTTCTCATCAGCTAAACACCTCTTGAGATTGGACACGTGAAAGGTTGGATGAACATTTCCAAGTTCAGGAGGTAACTCAAGTCTGTAGGCTACCTTACCGATTCTTTCGACAATCTTGAATGGTCCAACGTATCTAGGTGCAAGTTTTCCTTTCTTTCCAAATCTGATCACACCTTTCCAAGGTGAGACCTTAAGTAATACTCGATCACCGACTTGAAATTCCAAAGGCTTGCGTTTTGGGTCCGCGTAACTCTTTTGACGGCTTCTAGCTGTCTGAAGGTTATCACAAACTTTCTTTACCTTATCAGTTGTCTCTAAAATGAGGGCAGGTCCAGTAAGTTGAGCCTCGCCGATCTCATTCTAGCAGACTGGTGAACGACATTTTCGACCATAGAGAGCTTCGAAAGGAGCCATTTTGATGCTGGTGTGATAACTGTTGTTGTAGGAGAATTCAATCAACTGAAGATGTGAATCCCAACTACCACCAAAGTCGATCACACAAGCTCTAAGCATATCCTCCAGAGTCTGGATTGTTCTTTCAGATTGACCATCTGTTTGCGGATGATAAGCTGTGCTCAGATTAAGTTGGGTCCCCATAGCAGATTGCATGGTTCTCCAAAAATGAGAAGTGAAACGAGCATCTCTGTCAGAAATGATGTTCAAAGGAACACCATGTCGAGCTACAATTTCATCCACATAGATTTTAGCAAGTTTGTCAGCAGGAAAATCCTCACGGATTGGCAAGAAATGTGCTGACTTAGTAAGACTATCAACAACTACCCAGATGGCATCATGACCTTTCTTGGTGCGTGGAAGTTTGGTAACAAGATCCATAGTAATGTTTTCCCATTTCCAAACTGGGATCTCTGGTTGCACCAATAAACCTGAAGGACGTTGATGTTCAGCCTTAACCTTAAGACAAGTAAGGCATTTTGATACGTATAAGGCAATGTCTTTCTTCATACCGGGCCACCAATACTGAATACGAAGGTCCTTATACATCTTATCTGAGCCCGGATGAATAGAATAACGAGACTTATGGGCTTCATCCATAAGCAAGGTACGAAGATCATCCTGACTTGGGACCCACAAACGGTCCATGAAGTAATACGATCCATTGTCCTTCAGTTCCAGATCAGGTGTTATGTGATAGGGAAATTCCTTATCCATCAAACCTTGTGAAACACAAGATTGTTGAGCCTGAGAAATGCGTGCCTGGATATCGGATCGAGATTGAATAACAGATTGAACACGTACACAATGAAGCTTAGTACGTTCCTTACGACTCAATGCATCGGCTACAACATTCGCCTTACCAGGATGGTAGCGAATTTCACAGTCATAGTCGTTTAAAAGCTCAACCCAACGTCGTTGCCTCATGTTGAGTTCTTTCTGATTGAAGATATGCTGAAGACTTTTGTGGTCTGTGAAAACCACACATTTTGTACCGTACAAATAGTGTCTCCAGATCTTGAGAGCGAAAACAACTGCACCCAACTCAAGATCATGAGTGGTGTAGTTCTTCTCATGTATCTTCAACTGCCTTGATGCATATGCTATGACTTTGTTCCTTTGCATCAGAACACAGCCAAGACCCAATTTAGATGCATCGCAATAAACGACGAAATCATCATTGCCCTCAGGCAAAGTCAGAACAGGCGCATCACAAAGTTTCTGCTTCAAGTGTTGAAAAGCTTCCTCTTGTTTGTATCCCCAATCAAAGGGCTTGTTCTTCTGAGTTAGAGCAGTTAGAGGAACTGCAATCTTTGAAAAGTTTTCAATGAAGCGGCGATAATAACCCGCCAGACCAAGAAAAAAACGCACTTCAGTAGGAGTAGTAGGCGTATCCCAATCCTTAATCGCACTGATCTTGGAGGGATCTACATGAATACCTTGTTTGTTGACAATATGTCCTAAGAATTGAACTTCTTTAAGCCAGAATTCACACTTGGAGAATTTGGCGAAAAGTTGCTCTTTCTTTAGGAGTTCCAGAGTAAGACGAAGATGTTGCTCGTGATCAGCTCGCATCTTAGAATAAATCAAGATGTCGTCAATGAAAACAATGACGAACTGATCCAAATAAGGCTTGCAGACCCTATTCATTAAGTCCATGAAAACAGCAGGAGCATTAGTCAAACCGAATAGCATGACTGTGAATTCATAATGCCCATAACGAGTGCGGAACGCTGTCTTGGGAATATCTTCTTCATGCACCCGAAGTTGATGATATCCGGATCGCAGATCAATCTTCGAGAAATAAGAAGCACCTTGTAACTGATCAAAGAGGTCGTCTATGCGCGGTAGGGGATATCGATTCTTGATGGTAAGCTTGTTAAGCTCACGATAATCGATACACATTCTAAAAGATCCATCCTTCTTCTTAAAAAAAAGAACGGGAGCACCCCAGGGTGAAAAGCTAGGATGGATAAAACCTTTGTCAGAGAGCTCCTGAAGCTGCTTAGAAAACTCTTGCATCTCAGACGGTGCAAGACGATATGGAGCTCTGGCAATGGGATTTGCACCAGGTACGAGATCAATACAGAACTCGACTTGGCGTGCTGGAGGTAGACCGGGTAAGTCTTCAGGGAATACTTCAGAATAATCCCGAACGACAGGAATATCTGAAATAGACTTACCCTTGCCTTTATCTGCTGTAACATGTGCTAAGAAAGCCACATAGTTCTTCCGCAGATATTTCCGAGCTTTAAAACAAGACATGAGTTTGAGACCACCGGCAGGTTTCTCACCTTGAACCTGTAGGTTCTCGCCTGTTGAAAGCGGCACACGAACAATCTTCTCAGAACAAACTATCTATGCGTGATGCTTAGATAACCAATCCATACCCACTATAACGTCGAAGCTTCCAAGTTGCATTGGCGTGAGGTCAATAGGAAAAATATGGTCGTTAAGGTTTAACTGGCAGTTGCGAAGAACAGAATCAAGAACAATGGGTTCACCGCTAGCAACTTCTACTGTCAATGGTTTACCTAGTTTCGTTCTAGACACGCGAAGCATTTGCTCAAAAGACAATGACACAAAACTCTTATTGGCACCCGAATCAAAGAGAACAGATGCAGGCTGATTATTAATTAAGAACGTACCGTTCACCACTTCATTGTCTGCCTGCGCCTCTTGGGCATTCATGTTGAAGACTCGACCTCGAGCCGGAGCCTGATTCTGATTCTGATTCTGGTTAGCTAGTCTTGGGCACCGGTTCTTGTAGTGGGTCAGATCCCCACAATTGTAGCACGAACCAGGAGGAAAATGAGGTCGTGCAGCTTGACCTTATTGCTGAGCAAGAGGCTGAGCAACTTGTTGGGCTTGGTTCTGAACTACCTGGTTCTGGTTATGGTTAACAGGAATGCGACAAGTAGCGGCAAGATGACCAGATCTTCCGCAGTTGGTGCACTGACGACATTGGAGATGTGGTAGGTGATGGCCGTTACACCTGTTGCACAAAGGTGCATTGCCAAAATAAGGCTTCTTGGCGGGTGGTTGCGCAGGCTGATTTGGTGCAGCTTGAGCCTGTGCAGTAACGGCATAGTTTTGGGAATCCTTTCGCTTCCTTGCCCTTTTCGATGAACCAGAATCCTTTCCATTCTTGTTTTGACCTTTCTTGCTATCTTCCTTGTCAGCCGACTGCTTCTTGCCCTTGTCACCCTTCCTGTGTAACTTATTCTTCCGAATCTGCGACTCAGTCAATGTCGCTGATAACTCGATCGCCTGACGGAGTGTGGCAGGGTTACTACCAGTAAGGATGTCTTGCACTGAGTCAGGTAGGCCGTCGATGTACCTTTCGATAGCCTTGTTGAGTGGGGTAACCATTGTTGGGCAAAGCAGACTCAACTCCTCAAACCTATCAGTATACGCCTGATGCTCACCACTATCTTGCTTCAAGTCATCAAACTCCTTCTCCAACGCTCGTTGTTCATGACGAGGACAAAACTCCCTCATCATAAGAGCTCTAAGTTCAGCCCATGTCTGTGCTAGAGCAACTTCTGCACCACGGTCTCTCATTACCCCATTCCACCATGTAAGAGCCCTCTTCTGAAACACGCTCGAAGAAAACTCGACCTTGCGATTATCCGGACACTGAACATGACGGAAAGTATTCTCAATGCTCTCGAACCATTGAAGAAGCCCAGTCGCTCCTTCAGAACCACTAAACTTGAGTGGTTTAGCCGAGTTAAAAGTCTTGAAATTGCATGGACCATTGTTGTTGTTGTTGGCTTGGTTCCATTGAGCAAAGAGATTTGGGAATTGAGCAGCCATCTGCTGCGCAATGATTTCTGCCAGTTCGGCAGTCGCTATCTGGTTTTCGCGTCGAGGAGGCATTCTAAAAGAGGAAAACATGAAAGGAAACGAGTGAGATGATTGGATGAAGAGAATGAGATGAAACAAAATTAACAAAAGAAAAGATGGTGGTCATTTGTCCGCATTACCAAGCAAACAAACGACACACAGTGACTAATCAAAGTAAATGGATAAAAAATAATGTATCGCGAAGACATGCTCGCCTATAAGTGAACACTCATCCCAAGAATTCCCAGGTAAGCACAACTGGTCTCGCGTCTGATGAGATATATACGAAGTGCTTGCCTAGACAGAAAACCCAGAATACAAGCATTCACTCTTCCAGTTTGCACGTGTTCACACTATTTAGAACCCAAAACTTTGACGAGATTTTGAAAATTTGAAGGCACAAGGCCAAAAACCAAACTAAAAGGGTTCAAAACCATATAACAGAGGGTTCAAAACCTTACAATAGAGGGTTCAAAACCTTGTAATAAATCATTCAAAAACAGATGATTGTTTTTCAAAAAATCGTTTCGGAAAAATTTGGTTCTTGTTTTTATAATCAACTAAGGATAGGTGATGTACATGTTTTGAGATCTAAACACAAGATAACTTGTGTTAGGGTCCTAGAAAAGTTATAGTCTAGGTAAAAGAATTACTAATAACCTAATTCCCTATAACCATTGGCTCTGGTACCAACTCTTCTGTCACACCCCGACCACGTATAACATACAAAACGTGGCGGAAAACGTCGGGGAGTGTTGTAACAGAATTAATTGTTTCATAACCATGGCATACAAAGTTGTATTTTATTTATCAACATAAGAGTTTCATTGTTTCAAACAGTAATCAAAGAGTTTATAACATAATTAAACATAGTCTATCTTCATTTTAAGTCTCTAAGGCACAGGTCCGCCCTAGTGTCACGATCATCATCCTACGCAAAAGCTCCTGAAAACACATGTGAAAATAGGTACGTCAGCATAAAAATGCCTTTGAGATACATAGGTTTTGTGAAAATAGGATTCATGACTTAAGTTTAAGAAAAAGTTGTTTAGTAAAAGTCAATCATGAATCTTGTAAATTGTCTTGTTTTGTAAATCGATTAAAAAGCGATAAGATCGAATGATATGTATAAATAAAAGAATAATGCGTGGTTAAATGTATAACCAAGTAAAATGAGTTATATAAAGTAAATTGTTTGTAAACCAAAGTCTTGTGAAAATCGTGTTACTTGTGTAAAATGTATAAGTCCAAATTGAATGATTTAAATAACGCTATGATATGTAATATAATACAAACACTTATATATAGGAAGTACCAGCGACGTATCCACCATGCTTGTATCATATTACTCACATCTCGTTACTTAAGTCACTTAAACAAACCACCAATGTATAAAGTATATGTTTAAACCAATAGTCAAAAGTCCTTGTATATGCCATGTCAAATGTTTAAAAGTAGTCATGTAATGTGTATCAAATGTTATGTATTGTAAGTAAAGTATTGTCACATAATCCAAATGTAGAAATGTACAAAACAAAGTATTTTGAATATATCAAAAAGTTATGTTTTGCAAAGTAATTCATGTTACATTGATACAAACATTTATGTGGTAAGTTAACGCATACATTCAAGCCTTGAGACAGTCGGATAACCCTTTCAGTCAAGGTTATCAAAAGAAATGTTTTCGGATTCAGTCATTCCTTACATCCAAACAAACCCGGGATGTCAGGAATGGGATTTGTCAAGTCCTATGGTACCACTACTTACTACCGAGCGGCGTAGCAAATGTTAATGAACGTAATAAAGACCCGTTTGTGCAAACCAAATGTCATAGCAGTTGTATACATGTCATATGAAAACAATGTACTAAGTATGCTAAGTTAACATACAAAGCAGAAAAGTCTTGTAAATCAATGTGCTAGCATGCTATCAGTCAACATACATAGCAGAAATGTAAAGTAAAACAATGTACTAAGTATGCACAGAATGGACATACATAGCATGAAATGTAATGTAAAATGATGTACTAAGTACGCACACAATGGGCATACATAGCATGAAATGTAATGAAATCATGTACTATAATGTACTAACAAACATAGCAGGTATATGATGTGAAAGCATGGAAAGCATGAAAGTAACAAGTAGGCACATGTGTTTCACCCCAAATCAGTTTGGAAAACAGTAAAAGAGGGGTCTATGTACTCACATAAACACCTTGAAAACATTTAAAAGAGGGGGTTCTATGTACTCACTTGAGATTACTCAGTAGTCCTGGAGTGACAACCAACCAATGATAGAGATCACGGAATCAAACGACACCTAATATAGGTAACTATGTTAATAAATCGGACCTAAATCGGAGGATTGGATAGAATGAGGGTTCGTAAACCAAACGAGTATAGAGACTCGTGTAATATGGTTTAACAAAGCCCACATACTAAAACGAAACCTAACCTAAGTGCTTGTGACCCATTACGACCCGTTTAGGTAGCTTATGCTACTTTAACGCGTCGTTCGCGTGAAACGCGTTCGGACCGCCTAACTAGTCCTATGACAAGTGTTATATGCCTAAACATGTTACATAATCAGTTATGTGACAAAAGTTTAGGTTATATATGCTTAATTACCAATTATACATGAAAAGGGTATTCTGGTAATTTACCTAAGGCATATAAACTACCTATCATACAACTATTCAAACGAAGCGACTATAGGGTATAACCTCGGAAGGTTATTCCCTACCTACTATGGTCACCTAATGTATTTGGTCGGATCCTAATGATCGACCAAATAGGTCGGGTTCGAAGGTATAAGCGATTTATTAGATCGCTTACCCTTACGACCCTAGACAACGTGGTAATCAGTAGGCATAGTCCCAAAGGACTATAACCAACGTGATTACACTCACGTTGCGAAGTTCAAACGAACTTCGCATTGACCATAAACTGGTCAACGCAGAAAGTCAAACAAAGATTGACTTTCAGACTCGAAAAGACTCGAAAAGCAATAAAAGAACGAAGGAATACTTACGAAGGGTCCCCGAATGCTAATTTCGATTCAAGTAGCTCAGGTATGAAACAATGGTTCCAACTTAGAGCTTCTCAAATCAAAATTCTTGTGGGTTTTGCAATGGTATGGGGGGGGGGGGTATTTATAGTTTTCGGTTAGCCGTTAAGATCGTTTCTTGGAAACCTTGCTTTGATCTTGGCCATACACCTTAAGATAGTGCTTTTTGAAAACCATTTGAGCCCCTAGTATTGCCCAATACCATGTGCACAAGAGGAATGGACCAGATCCAATGTTTCTGCATGTTTTCTGCTGTCTGGGGACCTGATGCGGGCCATGTAAAGGTGCACACAAACCTTACGCGGGCCGCATGGCCTGTCTGATCAGCAAACATCTTTCAGAAATGACAGTTTTGGTCCCTGTTGTGTTTTAAGGCCATTTCCGACACTTCTAAGGCCCGTAAAGCCAACTTTAAGGCCCTAAAATGATGCCTAAACATTGTGGACTTGAAACATGCTCAAAAATATGCCGGGTGTTGGCTCGTTTGGTCGTACGAACGCGATGTTCGCTTAATTACGACGGAATGCGCATAAGCGCGAAAAACGATCCAAATGACGCGACGAATGGATTTTTCTTATGCCAAACACCAAAATATTACATAAATTTTTGGATGTCCGGATGTATTCAGAACGTAAGTTATGCGCGAAAATGCAAACTTGTGCACTTTTTGACGCTTTTAGTCCCTGAATGACCCAAAAGTTTGTTTTAGCATACCGAACCCCTCAAAGCCTATTTCTAAGCTATGTAAAGGATATTTATGGTATGTTTAACTTATGGTCAAGTTCCGGAATGTCTGTTACAGTTCAAATTGGCATACTTTCGCAGTTTGTCAAGTTTAGTCCCTGTAAGCGAATTAACTTGTTTTTGCCATACCAAAGCCTTCAAAACTTATTTGTAAGTTATGTAAAGGTTATTTAAGGTATGTTAAGTATATGTTGATGTTCTGGAGTATTTGTCGCATTAAACTGATTACGTTTACGCATCAGTTTGCGTATAACTCTCCAGAAAGCGATGTAGAGTTTGAAATTGGACAAAAGTCAAAACATGAAAAATGTAAAACACAACCAAACAAACATTGGGATCAAATAACATTGTTTTATTGATAATTGAACTGTTCACAATGATAACAAGCACAGATGTTACACACAAGGCCCAAGCTCCATATATACAGGCATCAAGGTTTCGTATGAAGCTACTCTTGGCTTTGTACGAACCCAGCTTGGTCTTGGAACTTCAGTACAAACCACTATGTAGTCCGTTCGTATGAAGCTACTCATGGCTTCGTACGAAGGCACTATTACATCACAATACCTTGGTTTCGTACTGGATTTCACCCTATTCTATAAAATATTCAACACACACTTTATCTAGCTATTTGCACAGTGGCAGACGTATGAAATATGCACCAACAGACGCGGCCACCCATATTTTGTAGAAAGATTGTGCCAGCTGCGGGTTTCTTTTCCTTGACCACCACTCAAACCATTTTACTCACAAAGTTGAAACTAGGAGCTCCATTGTTGGTTTTAAAACATCTAGGACACCTGGGGTGATCTTGGAAGCACCCTAACACCTGGCATGATCCAAGGACTTGATGTTCAACTATAAATAGAGGTCATGGAGAGCCATTGTTCTTTGCACCATTCAAAAATTCACACTCTTCTCACTTGTTCTTACTCTCTTGGAGATTCCTGGATTAAGGAGACTCCCTTTCAATTAAAGATTCGAGCTAGGACCCTTTGTAAGTGTCCTTAGCCACTGGTTTTCGTTTTATAGGCTTTTAAAAGCCGAAAGTCAAAGTTTTCAAGAAACGCTTTGACTTTCGGTTTAGACCATTATGGTCCAGCCATTGTTCGGGGCGAACATGGCTACATGATCGTAATTAGGTAGGCGTTAATCCCTAAAAAGGGCACCTCCTAATAACCACGTTTACTTGCTCAATTGTCGGGTCAAAGTTATTAATTTAAAAAGTCAAACGGGTCAGTTTTTAAAATAATTCATAACTGATAATATAGGTGTAATAAAATATGTTTTTATCACTTTAATAACTTGGTAATAATTATTAGAACATGTGTAAACATGTTCAACCCAACAATTCCAGGTTTAAGGTCGGTTCGCAACCGAAAGTCATGAAGTTTGAGTTCTGCTTTGACTTTCAGTTCTGACCTGAATTAGTATAGTTTCATTCTGTTTTAAGTTTCCTTTGTGACCATATTATATTGTATTATAACCCTCTGAGGTTATAATACATGGTCATATAGTAATCTAAGTTATTTTTGCAATGATCCTTATGCTTTAATGTTGACTAAATTGCCATTTTGTTTAAAAACAAGGTTTTAATTATAAATGAGCATGCAAATAAGTTATGAACTGGCTAGTAAACATATGTAGCATATTTTAGTGCTAACATTCTTGTCATAAACTGAGATTACTTGATTAATCGTAAATCATGCTTTTAAAAGGACTAAAATGCCCATTTACATGTAAAATAAGTTTTAAACATAATTTCTTGGCAAAACTCATTACCTACTGATATAATATCATATTTAAAATTATTTGGGATGTCAAATCAGATTACTTACTGAGTTTATGCACATGTTCTTGTATAATGTTATTAGACCATGTGTAATGGTTAATGCCCCCTAAGGGGCATTTTTTTCCACCTCAACATTATAACGCCCCGGCAAAAAAATGTGTAACGGTTAATGCCCATTTCATTTAATACTTACTATTTTTTCCTCCTCTTTGGGCATTATTATAGAAATGCCCCTCCCTTTTCATGCCCCTATAAAGCCCAAGGGGATGGTGCTAGCCTGCTAGGGGCTTTATCAAACTCTTTCATGCCCCTATAATGCCCATTACGCGTGGTCTTAAATGACGATAATGCCCTTTTAACACTTAAAATGGGTTTTAAACATGACATGTATACAAAAATTTTTGCTTACTAATATGCTATGAAAAATAACATATTTTGTCTATTCAAAGCTGGTCATAACATCAGAATTACTTAAACATTGTAATTATCGTCATTTAACGACTTTAATGTCGTTTAGGCGCGCAATATGGTTTTAAACTATACTTAGCATCCAAGACTTGTTACCTACTGATTTTATAAACCATTTTTAATATTTTTACAGTAGGTAAAAGCTATGAATTCAGAATCCCAAATAAGTCCTTAAAACTATGTGTGAAATGACCAAAATGCCCCTATGGTGCATAGTTTGGTCTTAAAGCATCAACCACACATATGTTTGATATCCTACATATATTATATTGCAAATTAAATATTTTTACATAATGTTTATGACCAAAACCTCAGTTTACTTGCAAGCTCCTTTTATAAGTCAAAAAATTACCAAAATGCTCTTATGGGGCTTAATTTGATTTTAAAACCTCAATGGGCATACATGTTGATATCTTACTAATATTATAACATGTTTTAAGTATAATAACATTTGGAACTTGCATATGACTCATCCGGTTACCCGTTAATGCTTATACGTGCTCGGTTCAACTTATCTGACTGGTTTGCATAAGTTAACCGAAACGAGTTTAACCTTATCATTTAAACTTCAAATTCCAGAATGTATTTAGTTTACCCACAATATACAAGTCTACATACTTGTTGGGTCTATATTACATTTTATTCTAGTCATCGCTTAATCTAGCTTATTGTATCGCAATTCATTCTTTAGGCAAGCCGGTCTAAGTCTATGACTTAAATAGGACCCGTTAGCATTCTAATTGGTTAATATTACCATCATTCTAGACTAGAGCCCCTGGTAAAAGTTATCTACACGTGTCTAAGTGAATTATACGGCTGAGTTGTTAATTCTTGCATTTAAAATCAAGTCATAACTCAGGTAAATACTTTAACTTATTTTCCCTTATACGGGCTTGGGATACGATAAATTATTACCGTTTGGTCGGGTATGGATCACTTAGACGGATTGTGGCTATCAAATCTGCATAACCGTTTTAACCTATTTTGTTTGATAACTTAAACATTGGGGGGGGGGGGGGGGTTAACACGACCGTGTCCTGGATATCCTCGGCTCATTTAATTGCAAGTGGTCACGACCTATGCACTGGGTATAGGCATACACCTGACATATGCAAAAGCTAAAATATATTTTTACCCACAAGGTTGGGGATAACTCCTTTGTGGGTTTATAAAAGTGGTGTGTCGTTTAATCATGTCTCGGTTTCTATACTAGGCCCCATATGTATTGACGAACATGTAAAACTGTGTACAAGGTTAAACTTCTTAATTGTCCCAAGTTATAAAAGATTTTTTCGTGCCTTGTGCAACTAAACCAATTTTTGAAATATTTTCAAATGTATTAGTTAATTGTATTTACAAGTGTAAACTGATGTATTTTCAAAAGACTAAGTGACAGGTACTAAACGCAATAGGGCGGGAGCTGCTTGGTATCAATATAGGATCTTGCAAATCCTTAGGATGCCCAAAAGTATGATAAACATCATTTTATACATTTATTAGATTTGCCTGTGGATCATTTATACCACCGTCTGTATAATTATTATTTTGAACTTTGAACATTCGGTTTGTAATAGTAATTTCATTCCAATCCTTCCGCTGTGTTATATTTGTGTTTAATTGTCTATGATGATATCAACTACGTCACGATACTCCCCACCTGGCCCACCAGATTATGTGGAAATATCAGGGTGTGACAGGTTGGTATCAAAGCCAACATTGAGTGAATTAAACACTAGCCTTATGTGTTTAATCTCAATGACACAATAGCATATTCCTTAGACTTCAGAGTCTAGACCTGAGCTAGGAATGTTCTCATCCCTATTAAGTAAGTATTGTTTTCGATTTTATGTAATTCAAGAACATGTCGCCAAGCAAGACCGCAGTTGATGGGAACTATATTAGCTCAAAGCCAAGGAATGCTAAGTTTCGCACCACGACCCAAATAAGTGTGCGACCTGTTTGGAGAAAGGACATCTTTAGACCTATTCCCAAAATTAGACCTTTTGAAACCACTAACCAGACCCCAGAGCCCATACCTGAAGTCCCTGGGGCTCAATTTGAGAAGTCTGCAACTGACGAGTCCATGCCAAAAGCCCCTGAGGCTCCCATTTCAACGATGATAACAGTGGATGCTAATGATCCATACTTTTTCCCTTCAAGATTTGAAATTCCCAACTTGAATTATACAAGTTCTAACCCAATCCGAGATCCGTATTATTCTTTATCTATCGAATCCTTGGATTCCACTTCTACAACAAATCCCAAATTGGAAGACTTAGATTATCCAATGAAACCTTCGGTATCAATACCGTACGCGGTGAACCAAGAAGAGAATTACCAGGAATGAAACATAGAAGGCGTTGAAGAAACCTTCTTTTATTATATTTCATTTTCCTTTAACTCCCTGTGTGGACATATCTTTTTAGTCTAGTCCCTGCGTGGACATTCGCTTCTTATAGTCACTATGTGGACATATCATTCTTTTAGTCCATGCGTGGACAATTAATTAAGACCCGTTTAGGGCAAATTTTGTAAACCTTATTAATTTAATGAAAAATTTTCTTTTGGAATTAATATTTATTGTTATATATGTATTTCATTACATCTGTGTTCAAGCGACCGTTTCGATTTTAGTTCGAACTTTATCGATCCATGAAATAATTCCGAAAGATCTTCTTAATGGTATAACCTAGCTTATATGTCAATGCGAACATGGCTGTAATGGTAAAACCCTCTTAAGACAATTAATCTTTGTTAGCATTCAGAAAATGTTAACACTCCAGGCAGTGTGACTTGAGAAACCACACCAGCCGTCAAGGTATTTGGACTACGTCTAAGCCTTTATAGCCTATATGATCAAATTAGATCATGGCTAGTATCATCAATGTGATGATCATAATATAAACATCCATTAGTGATGAAGTGCCTACAGGCTATGCTTGTTGTCCGATAAGACAATGACAATCGTGACCATTGTGGTTCACTGTCCAAGGTCGTGGGCTATGCCCAAGCCTTATAGTCTATAAGATCAATGCGATCATGACTAATATCATCAATGTGATGATTATTATAATAACATCCATTAGTGATGTCATGATTTGCCAATGTGCCAAAATATATCGTCTTTCATAACGATGACAGTTGTAGTCTACGACTCCCTGTCCAAAGGTGAAAAATTTGTTCAAGCCTAACAACCCCTGATCTGATAAGATTGCGGCTTATATTTTAACTGTCCAAGTGACAGGGCCTTTTGTGCGATGTTCTAAATGTCCTTCGAGACAAGCCTTCGAGCTATATGATATTGTCAATACGACAGTGATAGTTATGGCTTATGATCCTCTCTCTAATATATAAAGGACTATGTCCTATTTTAATGCCTTTGATGGTTCTTTTGTAACCTAGGCTAACTATAATAAAATAATTTGAAATAACATTCATTAGAAATGTATAACTTCATAGCCTATATGGTTTAATTATACCATGGCTTATTAATCATCAAATACGATGATTTATTTAAAATTTAAACTAAGCAGTTGTTATTATCTGTGTTTAGCACTAAAGCATCAATATGGTGAACTCTGACGAAGCACATAGCAATACTGCAGAAAGAAATGACATTGCAAATGTTAATATAAATGGTGCTGATCTACAGGCCATGATCGATGCAGCTGTTACTAAGGCTGTAGATAGAGTTCTTAAGGAGTCGAGTGCTACTCACTCCAACTCCCACTCCAGACCGCATACATCTAAAAAGGAAAAGTCTGTTCACTCATCGAATCAGAAGAGTGAACCATCAAAGAAAATTGTTTTTGAACAAGAACCGCGTTTCTCCAAAGGTTTCACTTATAAATACTTCGTCTCTTGTAAACCAAGAGATTTCAATGGAGAGAAGGGAGCCATTGATTGCATGAAGTGGTTAGATGAAATGGAAACTGTTGTGGATATTAGTGGGTGTGCAAAACAAGACATTGTAAAGTTTGTGTCTCAATCTTTCAAGGGCGATGCCCTGACATGGTGGAAAGCACTAATACAATCCATGGGATAGATTCCTCTCTATAACCTGTCATGGTCAAAATTTGTGAATCAAGTGAAAGAAACTGAAGGGGTATGGTCCCAAAAACCCTGCGCAAGCGTAGAAGACCACACCATAATTACACTCCAAATTCATCTCAAACAGACCTTGCGTGGCCGCGCAACGGGTCTAAGTAAGATTTGGAAAGATCAGTCTTCAATAATCATGCGCCGGAGACAAAATATTCAATTAACACCCTTGCGCGGGCCCGCACAAGGGTACAGTTAAGCTTGAAGAATTAGCAACTAAAGACAAGTCTTAAACATACCCGCCCGCATGAAGAAGTAGAGGCTTGAACAAAAGGAATCTTTTCTGTTACAACAGAATGGACACGTGGCAAAAGATCAATGGTTTACAGCTGTAGATCTTCTAGAAGGCATTAAATGTTCATCATGCACAACCTCTCTCGGTTATAACCGAATGTGACGTGGCATTATCTGGAACCTTCATCTAAGTCACGATGATGGCAACAATATACATGCAGATCTAGATCAAGCTACTTTCCACGTGGCAACTCGCCAACCGTTAATCAGAATCGCGATCCGTGTGCATGGATGGGGAGATAACTGTTAACAGAAAAGGAGATTCCATTATTTCATCCGTGATATTTTTGGCGCCAAACTTCGGCTACAAATATGAGAATTCAGGTACACTTTCTTCATTCACTTTCACTTACTCTAACTTTTACTACTTCATCTTCTTCTTGAGATCAATGAACTTATTATCACGCTGGAGGGTGGTCACGGAGAGAACCCTATTCTCCTCGTGGCGAGGCTAACAGTGTTTCTGTTTTGTAGTGATTTCCGGCGAAGTAGTTCCCATCAGTTATCGTGAGAGGATTAACCTTTTTATGCAGAAACCCTACCCCTAGATCTTACTGATTTCGGTCATTTAGATATGGTGTTTCTTCATTGGTGCCCACTGATTATTTCTTTCACTTTTCATCTTCTCGTTCAATTTCTTTCTCTCTTCTGTTTCTATGGCAGAAGGTCCGTCAAATCAACCACCAGGTCCTCGATCTGAGAACAGAGGCAATTTCGCTTATGCTTCTCGTGTCGATGGAATCGTGGAAGAAACATCCGACGATAATGATGTTCATCATGTGAACAATCCTGTCACTCCAGGAGTTCAGCCTGAAATTCCGATCATTTTGATTTTATCTCCTGGTTAAACTCCGATTTCCTGGTATGTTAAATCCCAAGGTGCTTTGAATGCTGTTTATGCACAACTTTGTGCACAAACTGCTCAACCAGCACTACAGGCACGTAGATCTGCAGCTCAGGTGCGAACTCCAACCGCACCTCGAGTGTTACATTATGACTCACCATCATACATGTCGGTCGAAGATACAGAAGTTTACTCTCAATCTAGCACTAGATATAAGTCTGCTTATTCTGGATCTAGATGTCGGGAATATCGTGAAGAGCAACACTCTCAGAAACGTCAATCTGTTCATTCACGGCTGGGCCACGTTTCTCACAGAAGCGGGATACCCAGACTGATGAATATGATACAACATATAATGAGGATGATAACACAAGTGTTTCAATTGGTTAAGAAGGATCATGCTAGTTATAAGCCAAAATTATGTGCGGTGCATAATCCAGAAGCGGAGCATGATTACAATTTGAACTATCGACCAGCTAAAGCTGCTGAGAATTTCAAGTTTGTTAGGGAAATTGCATTGGCTCCCCTCGAGCGTGCAAAATTACCATCCAACGTGGGGAAGTTCAATGGATTGTCAGATCCCAATGAACATTTGCGCTTATTCACCAGCGCAGGACTAATTGGTGGATGGACGTTACCTATGTGGTGTCACCTGTTTGTTCAGACCCTTACAGGAGCTGCGCGCCTTTGGTTTGATAACTTGCCAATAGGTAAACTGACTTCCTGGCATGATCTTAAGGAAAAATTTCTTAGTTCATTTTAGTCAGCAACGACGTTCCGTCAGAGACTCCGCAGATGTCATGAACATCTAGTGGAGAGATAATGAAAGTCTGGAGGATTTCATTAATCGATATAACAAGGAAGTACTTGAGATTGGTGACGTACATGAGCATCTGATTCGCGCACAGATCAAGTATGCCATACGGTGTGATGACATGATCAAGGTGTTATCAGGAACTGAAGGGTTACCGAAGAGTTGGGAGAAACTTATAGCAGCAGTGAAAGTTTACGCTCAAATTGAGCGCAACTTAAGCTCTAATCGACCTCCATTACCTTAGAATCGTCCGCAAGACAGGAGCAGGATCAGTGGTCGAAAGTTCAAAAAGAGTTGGAAGGATTCAGTTTCGAGCACGTACTCTTCAGAAGATGCCCGCACAACGATCAACAAAATTGCTGCGCAAAAAGCAATTAAGAAAGAGAATCGGGAGAGGCAGTGGAATCCTCTAACCAAAACTCCTGCGGAGGTTCTCAGTACGAAGAATTATCAGTTTAAACAACCACAACAGATGAAAAACAAGAAGGATCAGGATCCAAATCTCTATTTTGACTATCACAAGGATACGGGTCACACAACTAATAACTGTATCAGCTTGCATACCGAGATCGAAAACGCACTTAAAAGTGGGAAACTCACTCACTTGGTGCAAAACGTGCGAAAGGAGGTTCATCAAATTACCCACAGAGATGAAGGACCAAGTAACAAGAAAGCAAAGCAAACATGCATGGTTCAAGGTGGTCCGACATGCTGGCGTAACCACAAACGAAGTCACAATGACCGATGGCGCGAGCAGCAAGTGATTTTCCCATTGTACTAGGAGGTCCTCAAGAAGAGTGACCGATCGTCATTACTGGTATTTTTGGTCATTACCGTACTTATTATATGTTTATTGACCCGGGTAGTTCTATGGATATTACCTATGAGTAGTGTTTCAAGCAGTTAGACCCGGAGGAGAAGGCACGCTTGAAACCAGTTGATTTCCCATTAACTGGTTTCTGCAATGAAACCGTCTTTCCGCTTGGTCAGATTTCTTTCCCTGTTACACTTTCTGACGAAAAACACTCGTGCATGGTGTCGGTCAATTTTATGGTTATGCCAGCTACGTCCTGCCATGATGTTTTGTTGTAAAGGCGTTCACAAACGGAGTTTAGCATGATTACTTCCATACCGCATGCTGCTTGCGGCTTTCCAACAAAAACAGGCGTAGCAATTTTATATTCAAGAAAGGAGATCATGTCTGTTGATGACGAACCTCCAGTGAAAGTCGTGAAGCCATCTTCCAACGAACTGGAGAAATGGGTACTAAACAGTGAATATCCTGAGCAAACAGTTTTGCTAGGACCTGCCGTGTCTCTAGCAAT
Organism: Helianthus tuberosus; assembly: GCA_030545235.1. Taxonomy (NCBI): domain Eukaryota; kingdom Viridiplantae; phylum Streptophyta; class Magnoliopsida; order Asterales; family Asteraceae; genus Helianthus; species Helianthus tuberosus. The sequence continues at coordinate 17,822,321 of CM060420.1, read as the reverse complement.
TCGTGCAAGACTTAAATAGCTTTTGTTCGAGAATATGGATATTTTTTTCATGGTGCGTAGCCGATATGACCGGCGTACCAAGAGATGTGGCGAAACATTGTTTGAATGTTCGCCCTTCAGTAGAACAAGTAGTACAAGGGAAGCGCAGTCTAGGTCCAGAAAAGACTCGTGCAATGAACGAGCAAGTAGCTGAACTGCCTCAAGGAGGCATATTACATGAAGTCCGATATCAAACATGGGTGGTTAACCCAGTGATGGTTCAAAAGCATAACAGCGGATGGCGTATGTGTGTTGATTTCAAGGACGTCAACAAAGCTTGTCCAAAAGACTATTATTCTCTTCCGGAGATTGACAAGAAGGCAGATTCTTTGGCTTCTTTCCGTTGGAATGTTTTCTAGACTGTTACAAAGGTTATCATCAAGTGCAAATGAAGGAAGAAGACGAGGATAAGACGGCTTTTCGCATGGACAAAGGTATTTTATGTTATACAAAAATGTCTTTTGGTCTCCGCAATGCGGGAGCTACGTATCAACGTCTGATGGATAAAGTCATTAGAGAGGATATTGGCGTTACAATCGAAGTTTATATTGATGACCTTGTAATCATGAGTCCTGATGAAGAATTAATGCTCAAGAATATTCAGCGCACCTTTGACTCCTTGCGCAAAGTTAATTTGAAGCTGAATCCAATAGAATGTTCATTTGGCATGGAGGAGGGTAAATTCTTAGGATTCATCGTAACTAAAAATGGTTTTAAAGTTAATCCAGAAAAGGTGGAGGCTATTCAGCGCATGCCTCACCAACATCTATCAAAGAGATGCAGCGTTTAGTTGGTCTACTTGCTACGCTTAATCGATTCTTGGCGAATCATGCTGCTAAGTCTTTCCCTTTCATAAGCACGTTGAGCAATTGTGTCAAAAATAGTCAGTTCTAATGGACTCCAGAGGCTGAGAAGACTTTTCAAGGGATGGAAGAATCCTTAATCCAGTTACCAACCCTAACGGCTCCGCAGAAAGAAGAACCATTAATTTTATATCTTTCTGCATCTGATATCGTAGTTGGCGCAGTATTATTGGTGGAGCGTGACGGAATCCAAACGCTAATTTATTATATCAGCAAGATGTTGACCGGTCCCGAAACCCGTTATTCAATCATGGAGATGCTTCTTCTGGCGTTAGTTCATGCCTCACGCAGACTACGCAGGTATTTTTCTGGCCACTTCATAACTGTTCTTACAAATTATCATTTGGGTCAGATTCTATCCAAACCGGATGTTGCTGGTCGGTTGGCAAAATGGGCCATTGAATTGGGTGGACACGATATTTGTATATGTCGCGCCTAGCTATCAAGGGCCAAGTTTTGGCAGATTTCGTTACTAGAGTTCCGATCGATAAAATTCAAGAGTGCGAAGCTATACAGAACCCGGTCCCAGTCTTCGACGACAGTGTTTGGACCTTGCACACAGATGGTGCTTCTAACGACGACAGCGCAGGGGCTGGCCTTCGTTTTTCAGTCCCGACAATCACGAGTTAAGTTACGCCATTCGGTTGGATTTTAAAAGCACCAACAATGAAGCAGAGTATGAAGCATATCTTGCGAGTCTTCGTTTAGTGTAAGACCTTTAGTCCATTTTATACGATTATCATATAAATTCCGACTATAATAGTGTAGTTACGGTTAAACATACACTTAAAATTACGAGTTTGTTAAAACATTTTAAACTTTAAAACATTTTAACATAACTTATATAAATTCGCCGTTTAAAAGTGACAAAGAAATGTAACGCGGAAGCTTGAATCTTGATTGTGTTCGGTTCTTTATTGAGCTCGATCGTCATCCGGTACCTCATAATAAACCTACATTTCATAAAACATGAAATGAGTTAGTCCTTTAATGTTTAAAACATGTTTAAACAAGTTCACAATTCAAAACAATTGAACAACATTTTTGCCAGCTCTGGTGGCTCTCGCGGGCCGCGAGAGCTTCAACTAAATGGCTCGCGGGTCGCGACCGCCATTGCGTGTCGCGAAGGCATTGGTGCCTTCTATCGTGTGGCTCTGAAACCTGCATTTTTTCCAGCCAACCCATATTTTACGAAAATGAGCATAACTTGCTCATTTTTTATCCGATTTGACTCACGTTTCTTTCTACGTGATCGCAATTTAATTCTCCATCATATGGAGTTAACATCCGACATTCGGATTAACAAAATTTTATACTTTTAAGCCTTAGGCTTAAAATGAAATTATGAACTTTTGACTTGTTCATGTATTAACCAAACAAACATGTTTGTTTGATCCCAATTTCTCATGAACCTTATATTTTCTATATTTACTATCATATTAGGTTCAATTCATGGGTTTCATCAGTATTTTAAACCCGTTTTCGCTCATATGCTTATTTTGACCCGTTAAGGGGATTTTAAGCATATTTTAAACACGATTCACTTTCACTCATTTCTAGCATTATATTACCACATTTCTTATCAAATAATCTTCCTCCACAAGTATATTTGTGTCAGATTTAATGTGGTAATTTATAAATTCCGAGTTTTACCCCTCGGATCATTATTTTACGGCAAAGACTCCTATAGAGTCAATTGACCAAAGATTTACATCTTTCGCTTTTTATACTTATTCTAAGTATATATTTAATCATAAAACTCGTTTCCAAACAACCTTTAAAGTTCGTTTGCTCAACTTAGCTTACAAGGGCATTTTGGTCCATTTTAGCCTTTCATTTATGATGAAGGACCTTTGAAAGCATGTTTGACCCAAAATCCCTCTTTTTAGCTGTGATTTTGTTTGAAAAGTCATTATGTTTTCAAATCACAATGACCATCACTTAAATCCTTTGATTTACTTATTAAAGTAAACAAATGTCTATTTTGACTTCATTTAACCCTCAATGAATCTTTCGTTCTAAATGAGTAGTTAACCTATTACACATACCTGGCTCGGATCACTATATTGACCCGTTTTAATGCCTTGCTTAATAACCGCTAAGTAATAGCTGTGCAAATATCCATTCGATATTTACTCCTGTAATCATACAACTCGACAAAATCATTAGTCGATATTGTCAAAGGGTTTGGTCTAAGTGACTTGGTATCTTTGCGAGATGATATTTATTATCATCTCGTCTACATGACTCGCTCTGGTTTATACCGTACGGTCATTTTATCTATAAACCATTTCTTAACTCTTTTGACCCATTATGGCTTACGCCATAAAGTGTCTTTCACAAACGAACGGTTATCGTCAAAGTGTGATCGAATTATCGTTTTACCCTTATTATTTATGTTGGTTTACCCTATAAGGTAACCACTCTAAACTCATTATCTATTAGTCATTTCATGACCAATTAATCGTATTAGTCCTTTTTAACCATTAAACATGGTTTATTATCATTGTCTTTTGTTCCGAACCGCACATGTCGTGTCGGAACATCATAATTCAAACAAGACTTTATATTATTCATAACCTATAAAACCAATAGGTATTAAATAAATAGAGTGTAAGATTTACTACCTTGCATCCAAGTTAGGCTTTTTCTTCATACTTGATCCGTTTGACCCGCTTTATTCCCAAGCTTCCACCTAGCTTGTCAAGCGTCAAACTATCATTGAAATTTGTAAGATGGTTAGACTAGTCATAATCATTCACGACTATTTCATCCCACGATCTTTATGTCGAAATTATCATTCAATCATATAAAAGGTCATTTTGACTTTAAAAAGTCAAACTTCCTATTGACAAAAGTAATTACACGATGTAGCATTAACTACTCATTTTATTACTATACGGTAAGCACCCTTATTATGCTACCGTTTTAACTACTTATGAAATCAAGTTACTGTAATCGAATTTCATTCGATTAACACATTATGATATCAAACATCATTTTGATCATAATATATCATCATTTTCATTTTATCATACTAATCCAATTCCTAGCAAGTATGATCATGTACTCAAACACAAAATTTGTTCAAATATTTCGTGATTACTATCAGATATGATGATTCTAATCATAATTATATCATCAAATTCATCATATGATTAATACCCACTTATCCTAGTGTGGTAATTCATCAAATCATTCAATTCATAGCACCATCTGTATAATTTTCACTTAGGGTTTTGTTCCTAAGCAAGTATACATCACTAATTCAATCATAGTTTCAATAATTCATTCATAACTCGCGATTATGATGATTATTCAATTTTCACAACTTCACAAATCATCAAAATTTGACATACCTTATGATCCCCTAGCTTGGGTGATCATTAATTCACGTTCACTTGTGAATTTAGGAGTCATTTGGCCCTTCAATTTGATGATTTAGCAAGAACTAGGGTTTTGAGCTCATGGGAGCTTCGTGGGTTCGATCAGAACACCCAGAACACACACACTATGTGTGTGTTTTTAATTTGTTATTTCCTTTTATAATACTATTTTCAAGTTATCCAAATTTGGTCCCTCTTGTTTGGTTAGTTATTAAGTAGGCCACAACCTACTTATTTCTAACAATAGCCCCACTTATTAACTAGGTTAAACATTCCTAGTTAAATTAGTGGGTTCGGGGAATTCAGGACTAAGTTTATTTTAAGTCCCGTTAACTCGGGCCTTTTATAAACTTTATTTCTTCAAAAGCTTTCATATAACTTTCATTCAATATTAGGTTTATTTATTTAAAATCCTAATATTCACCGGGTTAATTTTTACCACTAATACTTTACCCGTCTTTTAATATTAACGTGGTTTGATTAGCAAACCCGTTTTCGGAGTGTTACAAGTCTACCCCCCTTAAAGAGGTTTCGTCCCCGAAACCTTTCTTACTTAACTCATTGAGTTTTAAACTCAATGCATTTGATCTGAGTAATCTTTTAAGTATTACTCATACTTTAACCATTTGTTAGTATTACCATAAAAGTACGGTAATACCTTTTTGGTTTATAAAGCATGTGCGTCTTTCATATGAAACAACGCAACTTAAAATAACTTAATTTCGTTATTTCAACCGGTTTGGTTAACTTAGCGAAATCCATCGCTTTTATACTTTCGGGCTCTTCATGAATCCGTTATTTTAATCCGTTTGGATATTTTAGTGAAATCTTTCACTTTTGACAAACAAATTCTTTTGTTTTCGGATTCATTCATCTGATTTATTTATACGGAATCCATCGCTTACTAACAAACCGAATTTCTTGATTTTTTTATCTTAATTGCTTAACATAATTTAATAGGTGATATTAACGAAATTTATAAAGTATATAACCACATACTTATAGCTTTATTTTTCAATCGTGTTGTTGCTCGATTTGACTTCCCGACCCTTTGCTTGGGTTGTCTCATGATCCCTCAAAACAGGTGATCAATATTTTCTGTTAGTGAAGTCTCATGGGCCGTCACTTTTATATCTTGTATCTATATACCTTTGTTGTGTACTTGACCGAGTCGCCAATTTGGCCACTTGATCATGTAAATCTATTGATTTTGTTTATTCCACTCTAATCTTACAATAAATAGCGTATTAAACAAATTTTTAATTTGAATTTTGACCATAACCGGTCTCACTAACTCGACTTATTAGTCCAGTTACTTTATACCCATTGCTTGGGTTATAATGTGATTATACTTCACATTACTTTTCTTGATCGTGATCGTGTCACGTCATGTTTAGGTTTATTTCAACTTTCATTTTCGAAAATATTTCTTTTCGAATATATCGTCTTGCACCTATCAGTGTCAAGACCTGTATCTTTAATATTTACAATTTCAATTCCTATCAGAATTCATATTTGTAAAAATGTTATTTCTTACTAAAACTGAAGTTTTAGTTTAACATCTTTTCTTTAACTTTTGTCAATTTTCCATACCAGGATATTGACAGTTAAGAATTTATTCTTATGCAGTCTTTGTTTTACGCGGGGATTCTCAACTGGTTCCCTCGCTTTGTCTAATTAACCCATAGGTTCTATCACTTAGCCTCGTGAGCTATTTCTTTAGGCTTTTACCTTGTCAAGGCAAGGCCCTTTTATAGTTCATTTCTTTTTAATTTTTTACTCCAAGGGTCAGTTTGGTCCCGTAGACCTTTTCATTATTTATAAGCCGAAGGTTATGTTGATCACGTAGATCTTTTCTTACTCATGTCATTCTTAAAATACATGTTTGGTGTTAAGGCACCCTATTTTGGTTTGAAAAATCATTTGGTTTCAAGTTTAAGATCCGTTAACCTTGACTTTAGTTCGCGACTACAATCGTTTTATTTCGGATCATTCTCCCGACTCTATGACTTCTCACGTCATTCATGCGTCGGTTTGTCTTATGCTCACCGTTATCCGGTTTACATATATTCGTATTTGATTATGTCCCATTTTCGGGCTCATTATTCTTTTGCGTTTAACGATACCGTTATCCGGCTTGCACTTAATTATGCCCTCCGGCATTATATTTTAGTCAACCCGTTTGACTTGTTAATGTGAAATCCATCACTTATAAACAATCAAACTTTATTCTTTATTCAACTCGTTCAACCACAAAATAGTTGAACATATTTATTCAAAATTTCTTTTTGAGAAATTTTATATATTTTATTCATAACTCATAATCCGAGTCCTTTGACTTTCAATCCGCGTTCCCGTCTCTCGGTTTACGCATGTGTTTAAATTCCTACCCCTCAACCGGGTGACTTACCGAAGTCCTTATTATTGCAACCATTTAGGTATGCATTAAGACTTCGTTTTGACTTGTTTGGGTGTCTTAGCGAAATCCATCGCTTTATTTAACCAAACCTTTATTCTTTATGTGACCATGCGTGATGGTCTTATAAATTCCGAATGATGATTATCATCATCATCATCCTTTCTTTACTACGACCAAAGTCAATGATGTCGATCGTCTTTTTGTATGGGCAATACCTTCGTTTCTATGACCTCACGGGTCATTTATAATTTGGTTTTACATGCCCTTTTTGTTAACCATGGATCTTTCGTCCAAAATGACTTATTTCACGAATTCTCTTGGGTCATTTATTTCTATGCGCACCATACATCGTTTTTATGGTTCCCTCGAAAACCATTAATACGAGTATGCCCATAAGATTTCTTGACCCTAAGGTTCTTTTAACTTTTTCATTCGTCTCGACCTTACCACATCGGATATAAGTGTGCTCATTATAATAAGCTCATGGTATCATGTGTTCACTACTTACTTGGCCAGAGTAAGCGATCAACACATGGTACACATGACCCTACTATAATTATCACATCACGTCCCATGTAAGTAATCTCTCGATTTATTTCATTTGGAAAAAACTTTATTTAATTGCCAATTAACAATTACTAGTTTTACCCATTTTATCCTTGAACATATAAAATGTCCCTTTTTATACCCATTTATACAATCACATTCGTTGATGTGATCATTACTTTTCTCAATAGGATCTATATTGAGAATACTTAATTGGATTATTATTTTCGTCCAAGTTTATATTTAACTAAATTCAGTTATTATCTTATTATTCACGATTGTGAATAACATATATCTATACTGAATTTCTCTTGGAAACGTCATCCTGGATAGGTAATCTATCCAGGTTTTTCAAGTTTCATATTCTATATGCAACTGTCATTCATTATGTGTTTGTTGCATTTTTCTATTTGCACTATAAGTTTAAGACGTGTACCTTATAGATACTCGCCCTGATAAACTCTCCTTGTTGTTCAATTTCTCATTTGAAATCATTTCTGGATTCATGTCTTTGACGTGTATGACTTACTTGTCATACTAGACTATTTCTTTAGACTCTCATCAGCCTCGGATACGAGGGTCCTTCAACTAAAACGTATACAAAGATTAGTAACGTTTGACATTAATAAGTGCCCGTATTATAATATAAGGCTTTCTACGACACGTGTTAACACACGTAACTCGTTTAACTATATCGGTCTTTTATCACTTTCTTTGGGGTAACGTGTTTTACACGATAACCCTATGTGTTGTTTTCAACACTTTACATGCTAGACCGTTAATGTATTGAATAACTTACCGGATTTTGCGATCAAGTCTCGAACCGAACACTTTACCCTTTAACCTTTAGCTCTGATTACCAACTTGTGAGACCCTAAGACCATTTTATACGATTGTCATATAAATTCTGACTATAATAGTGTAGTTACGGTTAAACATACACTTAAAATACGAGTTTGTTAAAACATTTTAAACTTTAAAACATTCTAACATAACTTATATAAATTCGTCGTTTAAAAGTGACAACGAAACGTAACGCGGAAGCTTGAATCTTGATTGTGTTCGGTTCTTTATCGAGCTTGCTCGTCATCCGGTACCTCATAATAAACCTACATTTCATAAAACATGAAATGAGTTAGTCCTTTAATGTTTAAAACATGTTTAAACAAGTTCACAAATCAAAACAATTGAACAACAACATTTTTGCCAGCTCTGGTGGCTCTCGCGGGCCGCGAGAGCTTCAACTAAATGGGTCGCGGGCCGCGACCGCCATTGCGTGTCGCAAAGGCATTGCTTTCTTCTATCGCGTGGTGCGAGAGGCACTATTTCCAGCAGGTTTCATTCTGAAACATGCATTTTTCCAGCCAACCCATATTTTACGAAAATGAGCATAACTTGCTCATTTTTTATCCGATTTGACTCACGTTTCTTTCTACGTGATCGCAATTTAATTCTCCATCATATGGAGTTAACATCCGACATCCGGATTAACAAAATTTTAGACTTTTATGCCTTCGGCTTAAAATGAAATTAGGAACTTTTGACCAGTTCATGTATTAATCAAACAAACATGTTTGTTTGATCCCAATTTCTCATGAACCTTATATTTTTGATATTTTCTATCATATTAGGTTCAATTCACGGGTTTCATAAGTATTTTTAACCCATTTTCGCTCATATACTTATTTTGACCCATTAAGGGGATTTTAAGCATATTTTAAACACGAATCGCTTTCATTCGTTTCTAGCATTATATTACCACATTTCTTATCAAATAATCTTCATCCACAACTATATTTGTGTCGGATTTAATGTGGTAATTTATAAATTCTGAGTTTTACCCCTCTGATCATTATTTTACGGCAAAGACTCCTATAGAGTCAATTAACCAAAGATTTACATCTTTCACTTTTTATACTTATTCTAAGTATTTATTTAATCATAAAAATCGTTTCTAAACAACCTTTAAAGGTCGTTTTCTCAATTTAGCTTACAATGGTGTTTTGGTCCATTTTAGCCTTTCATTTACGATGAAGGACTTTTTAAAGCATGTTTGACCCCAAATCCCTCTTTTTAGGTATGATTTTGTTTGAAAAGTCATTATGTTTTCAAATCACAATGACCATCACTTAAATCATTCGGTTTACTTATTAAAGTAACCAAATGTCTATTTTGACTTCATTTAACCCTCAATGAATCTTTCGTTCTAAAAGAGTAGTTAACCTAATATACATACCTGGCTCGGATCACTATATTGACCCGTTTTAATGCCTTGCTTAATAACCGCTAAGTAATAGCTGTGCAAATATCCATTCGATATTTACTCCTGTAATCATACAACTCGACAAAATCATCAGCCGATATTGTCAAAGGGTGATATTTTCACCTTTTGACCCGTTTGGTCCAAGTGACTTGGTATCTTTGCGAGATGATATTTATTATCATCTCTTCTACATGACTCGCTCCGGTTTTCACCGCACGGTAATTTTATCTATAAACCATTTCTTAACTCTTTTGACCCATTATGGCTTACGCCATAAATTGTCTTTCACAAACGAACGGTTATCGTCAACGTGTGATCGAATTACCGTTTTACCATTATTATTTATGTTGGTTTACCATATAAGGTAACCACTCTAAACTCATTATCTATTAGTCATTTCATGACCAATTAATCGTATTAGTCCTTTTTAACCATTAAACATGGTTTATTATCATTGTCTTTTGTTCCGAACCACATATGTCGTGTCGGAACATCATAATTCAAACAAGACTTTATATTATTCATAACCTATAAAACCAATAGGTATTAAATAAATAGAGTGTAAGCTTTACATACCTTGCATCCAAGTTAGGCTTTTTCTTCATACATGATTCATTTGACCCGCTTTATTCCCAAGCTTCCACCTAGCTTGTCAAGCGTCAAACTATCATTGAAATTTGTAAGATGGTTAGACTAGTCATAATCATTCACGACTATTCCATCCTACCATCTTTATGTCGAAATTATCATTCAATCATATAGAAGGTCATTTTGACTTTAAAAAGTCAAATTGCCTATTGACAAAAGTAATTACACGATGAAGCATTAACTACTCGTTTTATTACTTTGCCACTATTCGGTAAGCATCCTTATTATGCTACCGTTTTAACTACTTATGAAATCAAGTTATTGTAATCGAATTTCATTCGATTAACACATGATGATATCAAACATCATTTTGATCATAATATATCATCATTTTCATTTTATCATACTAATCCAATTCCTAGCAAGTATGATCATGTACTCAAACACAAAATTTGTTCAAATATTTCCTGATTACTATCAGATATGGTGATTCTAATCATAATTATATATTCAAATTCCTCATATGATTAATACCCACTTATCCTAGTGTGGTAATTCATCAAATCATTCAATTCATAGCATCATATGTATAATTTTCACTTAGGGTTTTGTTCCCAAGCAAGTATACATCACTAATTCAATCATAGGTTCAATAATTCATTCATAATTCGTGATTATGATGATTATTCAAATTTCATAACTTCACAAATCATCAAAATTTGACATACATTATGATCCCCTAGCTTGGGTGATCATTAATTCACGTTCACTTGTGAATTGAGGAGTCATTTGGCCCTTCAATTTGATGATTTAGCAAGAACTAGGGTTTTTAGCTCCTAGGAGCTTCCTGGATTCGATCAGAAAACCTAGAACACACACACTATGTGTGTTTTTAATTTGTTATTTCCTTTTTATAATACTATTTTCAAGTTTTCTGAATTTGGTCCCTCTTGTTTGGTTAGTTATTAAGTAGGCCACAACCTACTTATTTCTAACAATAGTCCCACTTATTAACTAGGTTAAACATTCCTAGTTAAATTAGTGGGTTCGGGGAATTCATGACTATGTTTATTTTAAGTCCCGTTAACTCTGGCCTTTTATAAACTTTATTTCTTCAAAAGTTTTCATTAAACTTTCATTCAATATTAGGTTTATTTTTTAAAATCCTAATATTCACCGGGTTAATTTTTACCACTAACAGTACTTTACCCGTCTTTTAGTATTAACGTGGTTTGATTACCAAACCCGTTTTCGGGGGGGTTACATTTAGCAATTAAAATGGGGGCAAAGAATTTGGAGGCGCACGTTGATTCTCTGCTAGTGGCTGGGCATATCAACGGCCACTATGAAACGAAGGGTGAGACAATGGCTCTATATCTTGAACAGGCGAAAGCCTTAATTGCTAAGTTTTAGACTTTCAAGGTCTATCATATTAACCAAAGTGAAAACAAGCATGAGGATGCACTCAGCAAGTTAGCTGCTACAAGTTTCAAACATCTGGCAAAAGAAGTGCGCTTCGAGGTCCTCACAAATCCGTCTGTTCCTTTACGACACGTAAACATGGTAGAAATTGGGAATCCATCCTGGATGTCTCCGAGTATTATGTTCTTATAGCACGGGATTCTTCCGGAGGGAAATGCGGAAGCAAGAAAAATCCCGAACAAATCGTTGAACTATGAAATGGCTGATGGCATTCTATACAGGAAGTCCTATATGGGTCCTCTTCTATGATGTGTTGATAAACATGATGCGTAATACATTGTTCGAGAAATCCACGAAGGATTATGTGGAATTCATGCTGGCCTTCGCATGGTGGTAGCGAAAATTATGAGCATAGGGTATTACTGGCCTGGCATGCACTTGGATGCCGTCGAAACTTTGCGCAAATGTGCATCATGCCAGCGCCACGCTCCGAAGACCCTCCATCCAAAAAATCCTTTGGTCCCGGTAACCACAGCATGGCCTTTCCAACAGTGGGCAATCAATCCGGTAGGTCCCTTTTCTGATGCTCCCAGCGCTGTCAACTTCATCATAGTTGCTGTGGATTACTTTACAAAATGGGTGGAAGTGAAACCCCTGGCGTCAACCACCGCAATGGTTATCAGGAAGTGCATTTGGGAGCATATTATCTGCCGATTTGGTTTACCGCTGCGCATCATCACAGATAACGGTATCAATTTTGCTTCTGACGATTTACAAAAATGGATGAAAGAGATGCGCATAGAGCACAGTTTTGCTTCTGTGGCACATCCACAGGCAAATGGTCAAGTTGAGAGCATCAATAAGCAGATTGTTGATGGTATTAAGGCAAGATTGGGTATAGCAAGAAGGGGTTGGGTGGATGAGTTGCCAAGTATTCTTTGGGCTCTTCGCACCATGCCAAAGACCAGCACTGGTGAAACTCCGTTCTGCCTTGTCTATGGAACGGAAGCTGTAATCCCAGCAGAAATCAGTCTTCCTTCACCACGTATGCTGGCCATGGAGAAACAGAACAATGAAAAAGAGCGTAGGCTTGACTTGGACCTCCTCGAAGAAAGACGAGAAAATGCAGCCATTAATGAGGCCAAGTATAAGTCAAAGTTGGAAAAATATTATAATGCACGGGTTCGCGTATGCACATTTCTATTTAGGGATTTTGTCCTGAGAGATAATGAAGCCTTGAACGCCGAAAGTCCTGGAAAACTCGCGCCTAAATGGGAAGGGCCTTATGTGATCAACGAGGTCCTGGGGAAAGGAGCATACACCCTGCGATGGATTGATGGAACCGATGTTCCGCGGACGTGGAACGCGCAGCAGCTACGCAGGTGCTACATGTAATCTTAGCATCCTTTGTACTTGATAGGCTCCCTGCACCTTACCAACATACACTACAAGGATCGCTACTTACATACTCATCAAGTTTAATTATCTTATTTATCCTAAATGTAATCGTAACAGCTTTGTACTCATCGGCCTCTGCGCCTTATCAAGATCAATGCAAAGTCTGTTACTTACATTATGCCTTTTTTATGTTTTATTACAAATGCATGCAAATTTTTTTGTAAGCACAAAAACACTATGGTAGTCTAATACACGTCTCATGAACAACCTGCAGTCACATGTTACTGCGCAAGGTCCAGTCCTATGTTCACACATGAGCTTTTTACCATCTTTATTTGTCTCACCTAAACAAAGTAATTGTACCCATGCAAATATTGTAACTAAAACATATGATATATTAGCAAGAGTTACTTGCGCATAAGCGCATTAACGAGTCATTACAAAAGGGATTCAACATCCCAAACAAGTTCAAACAACAAAAGTAACTTCAACAAGTTACAACCTAATCTAGGTCCTCTCGTCAGGAAATACTTCCTTCAACCGGTCCACAAAGTTCTCATGCTGGAGGGCATCAGTTACCAAGTCCATCACTGGAAAGCGCAGGTTATTATATTCTTCCTTGGCAGTAGCATGAGCAGCACTAGTGTTAACCCTGTTGGTGGCAGACCGACCAGTATCATAGTTGACCTTCAACGCATTCGTGACATGTTGAGAACACTTTGCATATCCCTGCGCGTAACCATCATGGCGCGCATTCACCATCAAGTTAGCAACAATTTGGTCCAAATCTATCGAGTTCAGAATTGAATTTGCAACCTGCACAGACAGAGTCATAAAATAAGTTTATATACAAACTTATTCAAAATAATACAAGGGGTTGAGATACTTACATTTATGATCCCATGGTGTTGCATCCACAACATGTTATTCTTCAAAGGTTCAACCAAGCTTTCCACCGTTACCCGGGCTATTTCAGAACTCTCAAGTTTTTCTTTCTTTCTCGGTGAGGCGGCGTGCAACTTCAGCTTTTTCAACTTTTGCAACATGCAAATCTTTCTTCGCAGACTCAAGCTCTGCTGTGGTTTGTTCCTGATCAAGTAATAAAGAGGTAAGTTCCGCAAGCTCCTTATTTATAAGGGCAAGAGTTGCAAAATTTTCTACCTCTCTTTTATCGATTCTTTCTCTGTGGGACCGGGCTTCATCACGAGCAGCCTTCCGCGTCCGCCTTCTCCTTCTTCAGCTTCTCAATCCCCTCCTTAAGGTTAACCGCTTCATTTCGAAGGGTTCTCTTTTCATTATTATCCCTTTCGTAAGCTTCTTTCCATACTTTTGCAGTAACTTCTCTTTTAGAACCTTCAATGGAATCCCATTCTTTATGCATAGTGCGCCACTCGCGCACAATTCTATGCGTTGTAGAGGTAGAACTGGCAGTTTCTTGAAGGTAAGCCTGGTAGGTACGCTCATGAGTTTGTTCTTCTTGAAACTTAATTTCCGCTGGGGGAAAGGCACCTTGAAACCAGTCCTGACATACTTGCAAGTCTGAAAAAGTATCTCCTTGTTTAAGCTTCCACACAGGCGCATGAACGTCAACAGCCCTTTTTTCTGTGTAGGTTCTATAATAATAATAATCCCCGGAGTCTCATCCAGGCGGATGGGAGATTCTTCTTCTTCATCATGAATAATAAAAGCTTGATGTTCGACATCTTGAGGAGTACTTTGAATGTTATCCTTGAGAGGCTCAGAAGTGGGCGCAGAGGAAGAAGGAATAGTCACCACCGGTGGCTCATCGTCAATAGTGGACCTTTTTCTTTTCAAACCCATGCGCGGCTGCCACAACTTCAGGAGACACTGGTTTGGTAACACCAACATCAATTGTCTCCACCTCCGTTTCCATAGTCTTCTCCACTTCCGCTTCCACAGTCTTCGCACCCTCCAGATTTTCTTTAATAGACTAGGGGCGAGACGGCAGACGATCATCATTAAAAGCAGATAGTGTTTCCGCTTGAATGGATGAAGAAGGTTTTTCTGAAAAGAGGAATTAACAAAGTCATTTCCTTATATGATAAGGGTGAAAACCTGAAAAGACACTCACCTGGAGAAAGTTTTACGGCAAAGGCGTCTAGATTGCCTTTTTTACCAATCTTTCTTCTTGTTATCTTTTTCGCAGGCTACACCATAACCCCACCCTCAGGCTTTTTTCTTTTAACTGCTTTAGTCCTCACCAATAGCTCAGGACTAGACTCCACATCAATTGGATCATCTGGGTTTGATTCCAGGATGTCTGCAGTGTCTCAAGGCTCCACCTTTGGTTGTTTCACAGCTACAGACGCAAGACCCTTTAATGAGTTAGACACCACTATGTAATCACACCAAGAATCAGACACAAGGCGCGTACCTTTCTTCTTTTCTTCCTTCGAAACGTCCGCCTTTGGCATATCAGCCTTCTTGGGTGCAGTAGAGGCAACATGCCCGCGCTTTTTCTTCTTGGATTCAGGGCCTACGCCTAAATTGATCAACTCACCTATCCAAAAGAAGATAAGTCATATTGAAATATTACCCAAAGCGCAACATCAACAAAGAGTAATATTGTAATATTACATAAAAGATGCAAAGGAGAAACTTACCAACATCAGCAGAAGGTTGCGCCTCCAGATCTGTATCCTTGGGAAGCTCAAAGTTTTTTACCATCTGATGGTACCATGGCTTCTCGCCAGCGTCCAACTGAACCGTCATCATTTTCCCTTTTTCTCTTTGATACGCCACTACATACAAGGCGACATCTGCCAAAGGAACCGATAACAAACAGGTTCACATAATAAAAGGAAGGGATTTGATGACTTACTAATTTTTTCTTCTACATACACCAGCTTATCACGATGATCTACCCGCCAAAATAGACTCATTTTTGCAGCAACCAAAGCCCTTTCAGGCAGTTGAATAGAAGGAATCTCCTTAATGTCTTGGTACCATATCTCAGTCACCAGAGCTTCCAGGTTTTCCGGTAGAATTTCCTCTGTACCTCGGAAATCCATCTTCACCGGTATCACCCCTGATTTAATAAAAAATAATTTTGACTTCCATTCATGGAAAGTCTTCGGAGGGGTAAGGAGAATCTTCTTCACCAAAGATCGTTGCATAAAGGAGTAGAACCCTGGTGAGCAATGTAACTAGTAAAATACCCGGAAGCGATCAACCAACGGTTTGATGCCCATAGATTGACAAAGAAATTCGAAATGGCGTATTTGAACCATCCCCATAGGGTGCAACTGGGATAAATGAAACTTATAATAACCCAGAACTTCAAGAACGAATTTGGTAACCGGCAATCAGAAATTTCCATCAGCGAAATAATCCTAAACCCAGGTAATGTAGCCGGCCGGAGCATGTATCGCCATTCGCCCTTCTTTTGGATAAATGGCACCCCAACTTTTAGGAAACTTGAAGCTTTTAACAAGGTCAATGAAGGTCTCTTCCGACCACTTCAATGGAGGTAAAGAGGAAGACATCTCTTCTGCAATATTTTCTGGTTGGTCGCCGGTGGACATGGGGATTGGAAAAGACAATAGCAGCCCCTTTTGAAGAAATAGAAGTTGAGGAAGATAAAAGGATTTTGAAGACAAGTGCTTAAAAAAGAAACCGCTTAGGGGTATATATACTCATCGCCATTAATGGCCTAGGGAACCGTACACCCCCTTTTTCATGAAAACACGGTATCCAAGGCAGTAAGGGCAAGTGGTGAAACAGATAGAGCTCCACGCGCGCGTAGAAGCCATGACTGACGACGCCCAATTAATGCTTGACGTCTGACACGGGTGACAGCCTATCACACAACCGTCAAACGTCAACATCAGCACAGTAACTTTTACCAACTTGCCTGCCACAAAACAAACATTTTCAAAATTCAAATCATGAAAACCTCAGCTTGAAGAAAAAGAAATATCTTCTGCAAGAAGTTTTTTCATACCCTGCACGAGCAATTTGTTTACTCCTCAACAACAAAAGCACACACTCCATTTTTTATAGTCTAGTGCTCCACCTACTTGCCATTTGCGCATAGGGGCACCACTGGACTGGAGGGACTTGAAGGGGTATGGTCCCAAAAACCTTCACAAGCACAGAGGACCATACCATAACTACAATCCAAATTCATCTCAATCTTCAATAATCATGGACCGGATAAAGGAAAGACAAAATTCAATTAACACCCTTGCGCGGGCCGGCGCAAGGGTACAGTCAAGCTTGAAGAATTAGCAATAAAAGACAAGTCTTAAACATATCCGCACGCATGAAGAAGTAGAGACTTGAACAAAAGGAATTTTTTCTGTTACAACAGAATGGACACATGGCAAAAGATCAATGGTTTACAGCTGTAGATCTTCTAGAAGGCATTAAATGTTCATCGTGCACAACCTCTCTCGGTTATAACCGAATGTGAAGTGGCATTATCTGGAACCTTCATCTAAGTCATGATGATGGCAACAATTTACATGCACATCTAGATCAAGCTACTTTCCACGTGGCAACTCCCCAGCCGTTGATCAGAATCGCGATTCGTGTGCATGGATGGGGAGATAACTATTAACGAAAAAGGAGATTCCATTATTTCCTCCGTGATATTTTTAGCTCCAAACTTCGGCTATAAATATGAGAATCCAGGTACACGTTCTTCATTCACTTTCACTTACTCTCACTTTTACTACTTCATCTTCTTTTTTAGATCACTATACTTATTCTCACGTGAGAGGGTGGTCACGGAGAGAACCCCATTCTCCCCATGGCGAGGCTAACGACGTTTTTGTTTTGCAGTGATTTCCGGTGAAGTAGTTCCCATCAGTTATCGGCGAGAGGATTAACCTTTTTATGCAGAAACCCTACCCCCATATCTGACTAATTCTGGTCATTTATATCTGGTGTTTCTTCAGAAACCTACTGCCCTCAGCATGAGGTCGAAAAGGTTGAAACAGACTTCTTGACTCTGGTTATGAAGAATTTAGATTGCAGAACCTATGTCACTGATTTCAATTCTATGTCGGG
This sequence comes from Helianthus tuberosus, assembly GCA_030545235.1. Classification (NCBI taxonomy): domain Eukaryota; kingdom Viridiplantae; phylum Streptophyta; class Magnoliopsida; order Asterales; family Asteraceae; genus Helianthus; species Helianthus tuberosus. The sequence continues at coordinate 17,804,363 of CM060420.1, read as the reverse complement.
GTTGGTTCCATATCTGGTACCCCCGAGCCTAAGCGCATTGCACGCTTCATTGGTGGCCTAACGCCAGAGATTAAAGGGCAAGTAAAAGGCTTCATGGCCTGCTACCTATAGATCTACTATGGATCTATCATTATCTTCACATTAGATGTGATCAGGAGCAGGTCTAGAAGGACCACTGATGAGGGAAAGAGAAAAAGAGAAGACAATGTTATAACAGGTCTAGAAGGACCACTAGAGTGCAAGAATTTGAAATATGCAATCTGTTATGGCTGCAATGAAAAGGGACACATCAAAATAAATTGCCCCAAGAATGCAAAGAAGCCTGATGAGGCAAAGAAGGGGAATGTGAGGGCATTCCAATTAAATGCAAAGCAAAGCAAACAGTGAACGATGACAATGTTATAACAGGTACCTTCCTCATAAATGACATTTATGCTAGAGTTTTATTCGATTCAGGTGTAGATAAGTCTTTGTAGATCTTAAGTTTAGTGAACTATTGAATCTGCCCATTAGAACTCTAGACATTAAATATGAGGTAGAGCTTGTTGATGGTACCTTAGAAACTGCTTCAACCATTCTTGATGGATGTTCAATATCCATTATCTCTTCTGCCAATGATATTGGCGGGGTTTGACGTAGTTTTAGGTATGGATTGGTTATCACATAACCAAGCCTGTATAGCCTGTGATAAGAAACTCGTTGACATCAAAACCTCTTCTGGTGAGACGATCACTATTCAAGGAGATACACACTATGGATTGCCTGATCAAGTGTCTATACTTAAGGCATCCAAGTGCTTGAAGAGCGGATGTGTCATCTACATGGCACATGTGACAGTAGATGAGCCGAAGCCCAAAATAGAAGACATTCCAGTTATCGCTGATTATCCCGATGTCTTTCCTGATGAGCTACCTGGATTACCTCCCGAGAGGCAAGTAGAGTTCAGAATCGACATCATGCCAGGAGCTGCACCTGTTGTTCGAGCTCCATACCGTTTAGCGCCAACTGAAATGAAAGAGCTAAGTGCCCAATTAGATGAACTTTTGGAGAAAGGCTTCATTCAACCCAGCTCATCGCCTTAGGGAGCACCTATTTTGTTTGTGAAGAAGAACGGTGGTTCAATGCGTTTGTGCATTGACTACCGTGAATTAAACAAAGTAACAATCAAGAATCGTTATCCTTTGCCCAGGATCGACGACCTGTTTGACCAACTACAAGGGGCAAGTTTCTTCTCGAAGATTGATTTAAGGTCGGGGTATCATCAACTCAAGGTTAGAACTGAAGACATGCCCAAGACCACGTTTAGAACCAGATACGGCCACTATGAATTCTTTGTGATGCCTTTCGGGCTCACTAATGCACCTGCAACATTCATGGATAATAGATTCTGCAAGCCGTACTTAGACGAGTTTGTCATTGTCTTCATAGATGACATACTTATCTATTCTCGTAATCAATACGATCATGAGAAACATCTTCGGTGTATCTTAGAGCTTTTACAACAGGAGAAGCTTTATGCAAAGTTCTCCAAATGCAAATTCTGGCTTCGCGAAGTCCAATTCCTTGGACTTGTTGTAAGCGAGCATGGTATCCAAATGGATCCCTCCAAAATAGAAGCGATTATGAACTGGGAAGCGCCTGAGACACCGTTAGAAATCCGTAGTTTCTTAGGTTTGGCTGGATACTATAGGAGATTCATTGAGAAATTTTCAAGGATTGCCACTTGTGATACCCCAGGAAAAACGCTCAACACAACTAGCTTCTCCAGTGACTGTGTACTAAATTTCGGGATGAAATTTCTTTCAACTTGGGGATGATGTGACAACTCGTATAAATCCATGTACATTGTAAATTCGTGTTACGAGTGCATTGTGAATTCAAGTATGATATGTGATTTATTGATGGTGTGTGATTTGTGTCTTAGATCGATTGTGTGCTTAGTGGCGTGTAAAGTGAATTTCGTGAAACCTGAAACCAAAAACCGAAGGATTGTGATATGGCAACACTGTGAAACGAGATATTAGGTTAATTTTGACATGAAACTTCTCATTGGATTAAGATAAGAAACTCGTGAGGAATCCACTTTATAAGCCCAAGCCCAACCCGCCACCCTTTATTCCCTTGTTGCGCAAACTAGGCCCAATCCCCATGCTCCTTGCGGCCCACTTTACCTAAATCGCCGCTAATTCCCTTATTATGTGATACACGTACATTCATGGCAGAAAAATCAAAACCCTAAACCTATTGGAGACCTAGAGTGCGACGACAGGAGAAGGAACCCCCCCCCCCCCCATTCGCAAATCACTCCAAGAAATCGCTGGATTCTTCTGTTTCTGCTTCTAGGTAACTTGTCGTACTTCCTTCAATGCTATATGTGCTTCAAACGTTTATTCATGGCTGTGATTTTTGGTATGTTTTATTATGATGTTTATGTGAGTGATTACAAGCTAGGGTTACTAGAAACTTGGTGTTTTCTTGTGTGGTTTTGGTCATCAAAGTGATTAGTTAGTAACTAGGGTTTTTATTTGCGATTTGAAACTTGTGAGGATGATGGTTCTAATGTTCAAACACGATTTATATGAAGTAACCGTGGCTAAGATTATGTTTAAATAATAAGATTGGTGTATTAAGATGACAAGGTGTATCTAGGGTTCATGAGAATCAAGAATCGTGCATGGTGTTATCAATAATATGTGTAGGCATGTGTTCATGAATTAGGGTTTAGGATCTTGATGCCCGAGCATGTTAAATTTGATAAGCGTCTGCTGTAAATGACTTATTATCTGATGTTAGTCGTTATTAGAAGGTGTTGTGATCATACGTGCGCGTTTTAGGAACGTTTAAGCGATAAACAGCATGCTGATTAACTAAAACTGCCAACTTCAGTTGGCTGTAAATGGACCACTATAGATTGAAAAATTGATTTTCTAAAGTCTAAATTATATATTTTCAAAAAACTAATCAAATGGCACTGGAATCATATTTTTTTGAGGTCGTTTGCTATTTTTAAAGGTCCGTTTTGTACAGCAGCAAAAGCTGCGTTTTTACTACAGAAAATGTATGTTATGTTTTTCATCATAGCTTGAAATCTATAATGAGTCAGTTCAGTAAATTTGTACTGTAGATGGCCACTGATGTCTTTGTAATTCTCCAACTGGAATTTCGTCAATCGGACTTACGATGAATTTTAAATGAATTTTTCCGTGGACTGCAGTCAGAAAGTGACGAATCTGATTGCAGCCTGATAGATAATTTTTATAAAATAATTGGTAAAGAATTGGATCCCGATATTTTTACACAATAATATATGGATCTTTTAAAACATTCTGTAAAAAATTGGGAATTTTTGGAATAAGTTAACTATTTTATTAAAATGCCTGAAAACAGCCCAATTTTGGATGTTAAAGCTGAAACGACATAAGTAGTAATTTGCGTGTCTAAATGTCGTGTAGGTGATCTGAGAATGATCTAATGTGTTATATGTCAATGAAAGTGTGATGTGCAATATCGTACGCTTGCTTTTGAATAGTTATAGATGGGATGTTTATATGGGCGTAAACTGTTAAAGTGAGTGTGTGCTATGTGATAGATGCGTGTAGGAACTTTGTGTTTTATTTAAAACTATTAACAAACTAAATGGTAATCATATTAGGACGTGATTGACCAACCCTGACCATTAGCTATTTTAAGAGTTCAACCGAGCAACCAAAGGTGAGTTCACACTTTCCACAAGGCATGGGATTCCCGGTGGTTTAGGAATGGGATAAAGTATACTAAGGAAAACTGCGTATTCTCCTAGGGTAGAATATGTACTCCCACCCCAGGAAAAACGCTCAACACAACTAGCTTCTCCAGTGACTGTGTACTAAATTTCGGGACGAAATTTCTTTCAACTTGGGGATGATGTGACAACTCGTATAAATCCATGTACATTGTAAATTCGTGTTACAAGTGCTTTGTGAATTCAGGTATGATATGTGATTTATTTATGGTGTGTGATTTGTGTATTTGATCGATTGTGTGCTTAGTGGCGTGTAAAGTGAATTTCGTGAAACCTGAAACCAAAAACAGAAGGATTGTGATACGGCAACATCGTGAAACGAGATATTAGGTTAATTTTGACATGAAACTTCTCATTGGATTAAGATAAGAAACTCGTGAGGAATCCACTTTATAAGTTTCGCGAACCCGATACTTCATAGATTTTCCCCTCGTCTTATGTGTTGCAAATCGGCCCAAACCCCCACCCAAAACCCATTGCGCAAACAACAAGCCCAACCCGCCACCCTTTATTCCCTTGTTGCGCAAACTAGGCCCAATCCCCATGCTCCTTGCGGCCCACTTTACCTAAACCACCCCTACTTCCCTTATTATGTGATATACGTACATGCATGGCAGACAAATCAAAACCCTAAACCTATTGGAGACCTAGAGTGCGACGATAGGAGAAGGAAACTCCCTCCCCATTCGCAAATCACACCAAGAAATCGCTGGATTCTTCCGTTTCTGGTTCTAGGTAACTTGTCGTACTTCCTACAATGCTATATGTGCTTCAAACGTTTATTCATGGCTGCAATTTTTGGTATGTTTTATTGTGATGTTGATGTGAATGATTACAAGCTAGGGTTACTAGAAAGTTGGTGTTTTCTTGTGTGGTTTTGGTCATCAAAGTGATTAGTTAGTAACTAGGGTTTTTGTTTGCGGTTTGAAACTTGTGAGGATGATGGTTCTAATGTTCAAACACGATTTATATGATGTAACCGCGGCTGAGATTATGTTTAAATAATAAGAGTGGTGTATTAAGATGACAAGGTGTATCTAGGGTTCATGAGAATCAAGAATCGTGCATGGTGTTATCAATAATATGTGTAGGCATGTGTTCATGAATTAGAGTTTAGGATCTTGATGCCCGAGCATGTTAAATTTGATAAGACTCTGCTGTAAATGACTTATTATCTGATGTTAGTCGTTATTAGAAGGTGTTGTGATCATACGTGCGTGTTTTAGGAACGTATAAGCGATAAACAACATGCTGATTAACTAAAAAAACCAACTTCAGTTGGCTGTAAACAGACCATTATAGATCGAAAAATTGATTTTCGGATGTCTAAATTATATGTTTTCGAAAAAAGAATCAAATGGCACTGGAATCATATTTTTTTGAGGCCGTTTGCTATTTTTAAAGGTTCGTTTTGTAAAGCAACAAAAGTTGCGTTTTTACTACAAAAAATGTATGTTATGTTTTCCATCATAGCTTGAAATCTGTATAGAGTCAGGTCACAAAATTTGTACTGTAGATGGCCACTGATGTTGTTGTAATTCTCCAACTGGAATTTCGTCAATCGGATTTACGATGAATTTTAAATGAATTTTTCCGTGGACTGCAGTCAGAAAGTGACGAATCTGATTGCAGACCGATAGATGATTTTTATAAAATAATTAGTAATGAATTGGATCCCGAGATTTTTACACAATAATATGGATCGTTTAAAACTTTTTATAAAAATTTGGGAATTTTTGGAGTAAGTTAACTATTTTATTAAAATGCCCGAAAATAGCCCAGTTTTGGATGTTAAAGCTGAAACGACATAAGTAGTAATTTGCGTGTCTAAATGTCGTGTAGGTTATCTGAGAATGATCTAACGTGTTATATGTCAATGAAACTGTTATGTGCAATATCGTATTCATGCTTTTGAATGGTTATAGATGGGATGTTTATATGGGCGTAAACTGTTAAAGTGAGTGCGTGTTATGTGATAGATGCGTGTAGGAACTTTGTGTTTTATTTAAAACTATTAACAAACTAAATGGTAATCATATTAGGACGTGATTGACCAACCCTGACCGTTAGCTATTTTAAAAGTTCAACCGAGCAACCAAAGGTGAGTTCACACTTTCCACAAGGCATGGGATTCCCGGTGGTTTAGGAATGGGATAAAGTATACTAAGGAAACCTGCGTATTCTCCTTGGGTAGAATACGTACTCCCACCCTCTTTGCTGAAGGGTGACAACATTGAAAACTGCGTGCTCTTCTTGACACGTACTCCCACCCTCTTAACTGAAGGGTGACAACATTGACACTAGACGAAACTCTATCATTAAGTCCCTCATTTTATATCGACTTAATCGCTGGCCAATGGCGAACGAGTCATTAGTTAAATAGTGCTATTAGGTTTGACAAGCCTCACACAGTGCCGCAGAGGACGGGAGTGGACTAATGGATCTGGGCACTAGTCAATGATGATAGACATTGATGCAGGGCACATAAACATAACTACAGTCAGTAGTCGATATGGTAACGGGCCTAGTGGGATACACGGGGACGCCCCCACTGAGTATGGTTTGGGAAACAATGAACTGGTGAACTCGTGGTTTTCGAAACATAACTATGGTTTTTGGAACAACGTTAAAATGGACAACTAACTGTGAACTCGCTCAACTTTGTTGTTGATTCGTCATTATATGCCTTGCTGGTCGTTAGGTTTTTAGCTGGAGCTTGCATTGGAGCATGAGTCGTTGTGGGACACGAACCGCTGCATGTTCTTGAAAACTTTATTAAATTTAAAACTTATATTTTGGTTTTGAACTTAAATGCTTCCGCTGACTGTTAAACTTGGTTTTAGACTTTGGTTTGGAAAACTTTAGGCGTTTGGTTTTACTTTACTTTACTTAATGTTTATTATAATTGGTGGTATGATCCTGGTCAGTCACACGCCTCGCGGTAATACTCCGCTGGTGGATTTTGAGGGTGTGACACCACTCCTTTGACTACCTTGACCCGAAAGAACGTTAAATTTAATTAGGGGGGGGGGGTCCTAAACAGCAAGACTCTTTTGAGATTCTCAAGCACAAGTTAAGCAATGCTCCTGTATTGACTTAGCCTGAAGGCATAGAAGAGTTTGTTGTCTATTGTTATGCTTTGCACACAGGCATGGGTTGTGTACTTATGCAAAGAGGCAAGGTGATTGCCTACGCATCACGACAACTAAAGGTGCACGAAAGGAATTACACCACCCACGACTTGGAATTGGGTGCCGTTGTATTTGCACTAAAGTTATGGAGACACTATCTATATGGAACAAAGTGTATCATATACACTGATAATAAAAGTCTTCAACACAGGTTTAATAAAAAAGATCTCAACATGCGACAACGACGATGGATTGAGACACTAAATGATTACGATTGCGAAATTCGCTACCATCCTAGCAAGGCAAATGTAGTGGCTGACGCGCTGAGCCGCAAAGAAATAATTAAGCCTATACGTATTAATGCCAAAAGCATTGAGCTTAAGAACAACTTAAATGAAAAGTTGTTAACTGCGAAGAAAGAAGCCATGTTGGAAGCTAACCTTCTAGGTGAAGGACTGGGTGGAACTGTTGATCAGTTGTCACCTGGGAACGATGGGATCCTTAGATTCAATGGTCGAATATGGGTTCCTATTTATGGAGGACTTAGAGATTTGATCCTCCAGGAAGCACATAACTCTAAATATTCAGTTCACCCTGGAGGTGATAAAATGTATCAAGATTTAAAGACACATTATTAGTGGATGGGTTTGAAGAAATCCATAGCCACACATGTAGCTAAATGTCTGATGTGTTCGCAGGTTAAAGCCGAACATCAAAAGCCGTCAGGACTTCTACAACAACTAGAAATTCCCACATGGAAATGGGAAATGGTGACAATGGATTTTATAACCAAGTTACCTAAAACGAAGCATGGTAATGATACAATATGGGTTATTGTTGATAGACTGACTAAGTCAGCTCATTTGTTACCCATAAAGGAGCTCATAGCTCCGATAAATTAGTAAAGTTATTTGTGGACAAGATTGTGTCCCTTCATGGAGTGCTAGTATCTATTATATCTGATAGAGATACTAGATATACTTCTTACTTTTGGAAAAATTTCCAGCAATATTTGGGCACTCATTTGAATTTCAGTACAGCTTATCATCCTCAGATGGATGGACAAAGTGAGCTTACTATTCAAACATTGGAAGACATGCTTCGTGCATGTGTCATTGACTTGGGTGGTAGTTGGGATGACCATCTTCCCCTCATAGAATTCTCCTACAATAATAGTTATCATACGAGCATAAAGGTTGCGCCTTTCGAGGCCTTGTATGGGAGAAAGTGTAGAACGCCCGTTTGTTTTCCAGAAGTTTGGGAGGGCCAACTATCAGGACCTAAGATAGTCCTAGAGATGACTGATAAGATTGTGCAAATCCGTGTTCATCTGAAAGCCGCCAAAGATAGGCAAAAGAGCTATGCTGATAAGAGGCACAAACCTCTTCAGTTCCAAGTAGGGAACAAAGTTCAGCTGAAAGTATCACCCTGGAAGGGCGTTATGTGTTTTGGTAAGAAGGGCAAGCTAAGACCGAGATATATTGGACCATTCGAGATTATCGAATGTGTCGGGTCTATGGCATACAAATTGAATATGCTTAAGGAACTCAGTGGAATTCACAATGTGTTCCACATCTGCAACTTAAAGAAATGTCTAGCCGATAAGTCACTAGCATTGTCTCATAAAGACGTGCAGATAGATGAAAACCTAAAATTTGTTGAGAAAACAATATCGATTGAGGATCGACAGGTTAAGAAGCTCCGAAGGAAACAAGTGCCTAATGTAAAGGTTAAACGGGATGCCCGTAGAGGCCCCGAATGCACGTGGGAGCTCTAGTCCACTATGCGACAAAAGTACCCCCACTTGTTTCAGTAAATCTCGAGGTCGAGATTTCCTTTAAGGGGGTGAGGATGTAACACCTCGTAAAATCGTGTCCAATGATGTGAAGACAAGTGTCCTAAACCCTAATGAAGTCAAACTTTGACTACGAAGGACTAATTGTAACACCCAAAAAATATAGAATTTTTTATATAAATTAAAATGTCGGTAATAGCCAAGATAAAATAACTAGGAATAATTAACTTTGTTAGTCATGAATTCTAGAAATAATAAGGAAACCTAGTTATGAAACCCTTTATAAAAACTTGAGTAAAGTTGAGTGACTAAAGTTGACAAACTGAAAAATGGTTTTAATTAAATAAAACAAAACACCAAAACACACACTTTAGTGTGTGTTCTGGTCGTGAGAATTATAGGAGCCAAAAAGGGCTCTCTCAATTTATCCCGAATTCATATAAATCGATCAATTCCAAGGCCAAGATCAAGATTAAACTTAAAACCAAGCTGAAATAGTGATCACTCAAGTTATGAAACCCTTTAGTCATGAATTCTAGAAATAATAAGGAAACCTAGTTATGAAACCCTTTATAAAAACTTGAGTAAAGTTGAGTGACTAAAGTTGACAAACTGAAAAATGGTTTTAATTAAATAAAACAAAACACCAAAACACACACTTTAGTTTGTGTTCTGGTCGTGAGAATTATAGGAGCCAAAAAGGGCTCTCTCAATTTAGCCCTAATTCATATAAATCGATCAATTCCAAGGCCAAGATCAAGATTAAACTTAAAACCAAGCCGAAATAGTGATCACTCAAGTTAGAGGATCACAAGGTATGTCGAATTTCATCTTTTGGTTACATCTTGAATTCTTGGTGATGTTTGAGTGAAATTATGATGAATCCATGTCTAGGAGCAAACCCTAGTCAAAAGTTTGATAAATTAGTGATAATAATTATGAAATTAATAATCACCCACTTAGGTGCTAAATGGGTTTTGTAAGATGATGAAGAACACTAGAATTATGATCATTAATTTGGAGTTATTTGATTTCCATGAAGTAAGTCTAGGTGTTGTTATGCATACTAGACATATGAACTTGTGAATGATGTTTAAAGCTGGCTAAATAACTAGTTATGAACTTGATTGTAGATGTATAAAAATTAAGCCCACAAGGTGTTTGTTAAAATGCCTAAATGAAAGCTAAAATGTTGAAATTTCGAGTAAAACGCATATTTGAATAATATGGCGAATTATGCGAAATATGAAGTGATAAGAGTTCTAAACATGTCGTTGGTTGAACTCTATAGGCAAGGTGATTGAATCTTCAAGCGGACAAGCCGGAGCGGACGCGCGCTTGAAGGAAAAGCTTTGAAGGTACGTAACTTGTAGTTTCATTACATTATGCATAAACATTGGTCGTAGTTATGTTAATAATGGTGCAGTGTAATATATGAGTTTGGTATGTCATTGAAGTGACAAAGCTCACTCGACAACCAAATGGGTCAAAATGATGTTTTGAAATGATAGTGTTTGAAGTGACTTGAATGTCACATGATGAATTGGTATAATGAGTGCGTAAGCCGAGAAACGGACACGCCAAACTTGATTTAATGAACCCTTGGATTTGGGTCAAAAGCTTAGAAACATGATTTCGTCGATTTTGTTAAAATGTGCATGCTTGAATCATTGACAACAAGCATGACGCTATTGCGTGCGTAAACCACGTGATGGGAATGAAAACGCTAATATTTGACAAGCCCAGATTGGGTAAAAAGGATTGGATACAATCATTGTTAATTAACGTGTAATATGTTGATAGATGAAACGGGTCGAAAAATCATAAAAGGGATTTATAAGCCATTAGCTTGTAAAAATAGGATTTCGATGTGAACAAAGATGATAAACGGATCCGTAATTTAATTACGATCGCATAGGAAAAAGAATCACGCAATTTGGATAAGTAGATCAAAAGTTATGTCACTTTGAAGTTGGAATTTTGATTAAAACCATAGCTGGACAAAATGCAGGTCCCGGATACGGACCTGCTGAAAAAAGGTGACCCTCGCGCCATGCGAGGGAGTAAGTTGGTCCGGGCACGTCCCGTGACGTATGTCGTGGCCTGTGACAGATTCTGTGGAGTCACTCGCGGCACGCGAGAGACATAAAAACAACCAAAAACTTTATTTGTTGTTGAATTGATGATGGAACTTGTTTAAACTTGTTATTAAGCTATCAAAACGATCTTTTACGTCGGTTTTGATTATAGGTGAACATAGTAAGCCTCCAGATGAAGATCAAGCAATGAACAAGAACCGAACACATGTCCAAATGAAGCTTCCACATTGATCTTAATTTGTTTTTGTTAAAAGTGAACTATGTTAACACTTAGCACTATATTTTGAATGTTTTAAACATGTATGAATGTTGGCATGACAAAGTTTTTGTAAAGTCGCAATTTTAGTATAAAATGCGTGTTTTAATGTTATATTTGTGTTAAATTAAACGGGTCTTGCAAGTTGGTAATCAGAGCTCAAGGTTGTTGACAAAGTGTGTTTGGTTCGAAGCGTGATCAAACATCCGGTAAGAATTAATTATTTTAGTAGACTTTAACAAAACACTAGGAAGTGAATATGAATCGATGTGCATGGGAAGAGTGTGTTAATACACTCAAACCCGGAAAGTGCACCAAACATGAATGGTTTAAACAAGTTGCGAACTTGGCTAAACCAAAGTGAAAGATGCAAATGATATGAAATGAAATGTTTAACAATAAATGTAAACGTTTCAGATTCAAGATGTCGAGTGGTGGTAATGATGATACGGTGCCGATAGTCACCGAACAAATGAAAGAAGTGATTGCCGAGGAGGTTGGAAAGATAATAGAGAATAGTTTATCTGGATTCATAGACAAGATCTAAAGTACGATACTCACGGTAGTGGATGAATAGATCAAAAGGTTGGAGGAAAACTTCAATTAAATGAAAGACAAGCCGGTAGAGCGAAAGGATTGTCCTTATAATAAATTCATGGCTTGCAAACCTCTGATCTACAACGGGGAGGTTGATTCGATAATATGTCAACGATGGTTGAGTGACATTGAGTGGGTGTTTGAAAGAACCCATTGTGACGTAAGCGTCTTCATAGCTTACGGAACGGGTCAACTAAGGGGTCAAGCGAAAGACTGGTGGAACAATTTGAAAAAGGAGCTTGGGGTCGAAGAGACGAAGAATATGACATGGGATGAGTTTAAGGCACCATTCCTTAAACATCACAGTCCCAAAGAGGTCATTAATAGAATCAAGGAAGAGTTCATCCAACTGAGGCAAAATGGTGAAACGATAGATAAGATCACGGGTATCTTCCTTGATAAATTAAGGTTCTATGACGAGCTAGTGACGACGGAAGAACAAAAGATATACTACTATTACAACATGCTGAGTGCTGAATATCGGGAGTTCATGACTCCCTCAAAGTACGAGGCTCTCACCGAGATTATAAACACTGCTCGGTAATGAGAGATAGAGCTGAGAAAACAAGTTGAGAGGGGTGAAAGAAGCGCATAGGATGTAAATCCAAGCCCTACAAAGAAAGTAAGAATGACAAAATCTGCAAAGAGGTCGGATGTGAAAGGCGGGTCGCCAAGATGTAAAATATGCGGAAAGGGTCACAGGGGCGAGTGTCGCTTCAAGGATAAACCATGCCCTATATGTGGAAAGACAGGGCATACGACTTCAATATGCCTGCGAAAAGTCTCAGTTTGCTACAAATGTTACCAACCAGGCCACAAGAAATCCGAATGCCCGGAGTTGGTCAGAAAGAAGGATGGGAAAGATACGCAAACGGAGGCTCAGAAAGCAAAGGCCAGATCCTTTCATCTGACCGCATCAGAAGCAAAGATTGAACCCGATGTGGTTTCAGGTATATTTGCGGTAAACTATATTCCCGCACGTGTATTGTTTGATATGGGTGCGAATAAATCATTTGTTTCATATGGATTTATTCGACATCCTTCATTCTTATTAACAAAGTTACCTAAGCCTTTAGAAGTAGAGATAGGTGATAATAAGAGCTTTATCGTTTGTGACGTATGTCAAAACTGCAAATTGAGTATTAATGAGAAAGAATACTCAGTAGACTTGATTCCGATGTCGATGGGAGAATTCCAAGTGGTTGTCAGAATGGATTGGTTGTCCCGACATCACGCGAGGGTCGTATGCTTCCGTAAGGAGATAAAAGTAACGTCTCTGAGCGGAAAGCATGTTACTATTTATGGAGAAAAAGGAGGTAATCCCGTGGTGTGCTCGATGTTAGAAGCTCACAAACTCATGATACACGGATGTAAAGCATACATGATATACGCATGCGAATCGGGGAAAGAATCACCAAAGATTGGAGACATATCGGTGGCATGGGATTATGAAGATGTATTTCCAGAGGATCTACCGGGAATACCGCCAGAACGGGAAGTGGAGTTCGGAATCGAACTGGTTCTGGTGCAAAACCCGTAGCTAAGGCGCCGTATCGGCTCACACCATCGGAGCTACAAGAGTTAATGTCGTAGATACAAGACCTGTTAGATAAGGGGTTCATAAGAACGAGTGTGTCTCTTTGGGGTGCACCGGTATTGTTCCTGAAAAAGAAAGATGGGAGCATGCGTATGTGCATCGATTACCGGGAGTTAAACAAACTCACGGTGAAGAATCGATACCCGCTCCCAAGGATTGATGATTTGTTTGACCAACTACAAGGCGTGAGTTGGTTTTCTAAAATTCACCTTAGAACGGGGTTTTCCAAAAATGTACCGAAGACGACCTTTCATACACGATACGAGCATTACGAGTTCCTCGTGATGTCCTTTGGGTTGAAAAATGCACTCATGGATTTTATGGACCTCATGAACCAAGTTTGCAAACCTATGTTAGATAAATCGGTGATAGTATTATCGACGACATTTTGGTATATTCAAGGAGCGAATCAGATCACGCCCGTCACTTACAAGAAGTATTAGAAACACTTAGACTAGAAAAGCTCTACGCAAAGTTCTCGAAATGCGCCTTCTGGTTACGAGAGGTGCAATTCCTCGGGCACACCATTAGTGCCGACGGAGTACTAGTTGATCCGTCGAAAATAGAAGTCGTGTCAAATTGGAATCCCCCGAAGAATCCTTCAGAAATCGGAAGCTTCTTAGGGCTTACGGGATATTATAGGAGATTCATAGAAGATTTCTCCAAGATCGCTTCTCCGTTAACCAAGTTAACTCTTAAGGAGGAAAGGTTTATGTAGGGCGTTGAAAAAGAAAGAGCATTTCAAACGCTCAAAGAAAAGTTGACCCATGCACTGGTGTTAACTTTGTCGGATGGTGTCAAAGATATGGTGGTCTACTCGGATGCGTCACATTTGGGACTCGGATGTGTCTTAATGCAACGAGGCAAGCTTATAGCCTATGCCTCTAGATAACTGAAGGTTCATGAAAAGAAATACCCTACGCACGATCTTGAATTAGCGGTGGTGGTATTTGCTTTAAAAATATGGAGGCACTATTTGTATGGGGTGAAGTGTACTATCTTTACCGATCACAAGAGTCTGAAATATTTCTTCGATCAGAAGGAATTAAATATGAGACAGAGGCGATGGTTAGAAACAGTGAAAGATTACGATTGTAAAATACATTACCATCCCAGGAAAGCCAATGTAGTGGCAGAAGTGTTGAGCCGAAAGGCGGATTATGCTCCCATACGGGTACAATTGATGCGGCTTATTGTGACGTCGGGTTTAATTGAACGAATCCGAGAAGCACAAGCCGAAGCAGTGAAAGAAGAGAACTGGAAGAAAGAACGGATAGTTGGCCAATTGAAAGACTTGGTAGATGATAACAACGGGTTGAAAACCCGCTTCGGAAGGTCGTGGGTTCCTAATACATGTGGAGTTAAAAAGCTTCTACTTGACGAAGCTCACAAATCCCGTTATTCTATTCACCCGAGGGCAACCAAGATGTATAATGACTTGAAACAAAATTATAAGTGGCCCGGAATGAAAAGAGATGTTACCAAATATGTGGAGAAGTGCTTGACATGTTTGCAAGTTGATGTGTGTAAAATGCAACATATAAATTACATCAAATGAGGCATAAAACTAACCCTTTTTAGTACTAATGTTGGAAAAAGTGTGCTTTTGTCTTCCTTTTGTATTTTCAGGGTTAAATGAGCTTAAATGAACAAAATAAGCAAAAATGCAGCCAAATCTAACAATAATACAAGAAAAGGAATAAACGTGGCATGCCCAACCCCTCGACATCATCTCCCCAAGCAAAAACAAGACATCAGAATGCTGAATACGCCCCGTGCTTAATGAACACGGGGGCGTGCCCAAGTGTCTACAGAAAACACAAAGCTGTAGAAGCTTCTATTTCCCAACACGGGGGCGTGGTCAGAGGACATGGGGCCGTGGTCAACGCTAAGATTTGCAGAATCCAGGAAAATCTTGATAGTACAGATACGCTTCTGCACACGGGGCCGTGCCTAGCGGACACGGGGGCGTGGTCAACTAATGCAGACAAACTGCAATTAATGAAGAAAGAGAAGATGGGTGGACATGGGGCCGTGCCCAGCGGGCACGGGGCCGTGTCCGGGATTCTGTGCAGGCTATAAATAGGGGTGCTTGGCTCACTTGGAAACCATCCCTTGACAAACCACCTCTCTCATACTTCACTCACCCACCACTACCATCACAACCCACATCCACCACCATCATCCATCATCCATCATAGAGTGTGTGTAGTAGTCTCGGGATCCAAGATTGATAGTAAGAGTTCTTGACAATCAAAGGCCATGTTTGCCTAAGTCTCTTACATCACTTGGTGAAGACAAGCATTTAGTATAATACTTTTATTTTTTAATCTTTTCACACTTTTTATTTGGTTTTGTATTAATGACTTTAATAACTAGTTTCTTATGTTGAAGGTGAAACTTCCTTATCATTTGTCCGTGGTGTCTTGGCGTTATTTTACTGTCTATATAAAATAAAATATTTACACCATTCATATCTCCACGGTCTATATGGAGATATGTTGGCTACCTGGTCGGGGGTTAAGGGAATGGTTTGGTAAGCGTCTTGCCTTGTTCAGTGTATAGATCATGTAAGGACCTGGGTCAAGTTTAGCAGGACCTCCTTCAATACCCAATGGTATTGGATCGCGGGGGTCCGAACTCCTTGATCCCCTCATATGTAAACTACTATTAATACATTAACCCGGCTACTTAGGATTGTAACCCTGCTGACTCAAACTACTTAGCTGAGGGTAACGTCACCTTCAAAAGAGGGGCCTACCACATTACGCATTAATAACTTAATTATCTTCCAATAATCCAACCCTTTAGGATTGTATCCTTGCTGACTCAAATTACAGGGTTGAGGGTAACGTCACCTTCAAAAGAGGTGCCTACTACTATAACTAAGATAATCTCTTAAAAAGTGCAAAAGTGCGGAAAACATCAAAGGTTACACTAAAGGCGAGTCGGATCCAAGTGATTCATCTTGTCTATCTGTTTTATTTTTATTTTCAGCATTTTTAGTTAGTTTTTATTTTCTTGTTTAAAAACCTTTTTCTAAATTTGATTTGATTAGACATTGAGGATAAACCGGTACTAAAAGCTCTTGTGTCCTTGGACGACCTCGGTATCTTACCAACACTATACTACGCTCGCGATGGGTGCACTTTCCCATATGTGTGTTTAGTGTTAGTAAATATCGTGTTTTATAAATTTAAAACTTGACCAACGTGTTAAAAAGGGCTTAAAATATACTTAAATATATATCACACCTAATGCACATCAAGTTTTTTGGCGCCATTTCTGGGGACACAAGGATTTTAAGAAAGTTAGGAATCAACGACCTAATCATTTTTATTATTTTTCTATTTTTTTAGGACTTTTCTTAAATTTTCAGCTTCTGGAGAGCTCAGTACGGGCCGTGCCTGGTCGGACACGGGCCGTGCCCAGCATTGTTACTGGCAGTTTTTATTTTCTGAGTTACAGAGAGTTGAGCACGTGGCAGTGTCGGTGCAACACGGGGCCGTGTTGAGCTCCCCAGTAACAGGGATCCGGAAAACAATTACTGTATCTCCGACCACGGGCCGTGATCATCTGAGCACGGGGCCGTGGTGAAACTTCTGACCAACGTTCTTTTTTGTTTCTATTGCAGGACTTGGAACCCAGGCGCCACATCTGAATTTTCTACACAGTGTATGAGCTCCAGTTCTAGTAGAGACATAAAAGAACCTCTAGACGAACCCGAACGCTTTGTAAAAAAAATACTTAAAGCTAAAAACCAAGAGAAAGTTTCGGGGGACCCACTTCTAATGGCGGATCAAGGTACCCTCATGGATTCCTTACGACCCACCGTAGGTAATCTCGGCGCCGTTATCAATGCACCAAATGTCGAGGCCAACAACTTCGAACTTCGGCCGCATTTGATACAAATGCTCCAAAACTCCACAACCTTCCATGGGCTTGCGGACGAAGATCCCCATTTACATATCACTAACTTCTTGGAAATATGTGATACTTTTCGGATCAATGGAGCATCAAATGACGCCATCCTCCTTTGAATGTTTCCATTTTCACTAAAAGACCGAGCTAAGGCTTGGCTTAATACCCTCCCAGTTGGCTCGGTAAACACCTGGGATGAAGTAGCCTAAAAGTTTTTATATAAGTATTTCCCTCCTGCTAAAACGGCTAAATTAATGACTGAAATCAACACATATTTACAAGAGGACGGGGAATCCTTATATGAAACTTAGGAAAGGTTCAAGGAGTTACTAAGAAAATGTCCTCATCGTGGTCTTGTGGTATGGCAACAAGTATCCACTTTCTATAAAGGGTTGTTGCCACACACAAGACAAACACTTGACTCTAGCTCCGAGGGACTTTTAGGTAATCGTCACTCAAATGAAATTTATAATCAAATTAGGAAATTGCTCAAACCAATTTTCAGTGGCACACTCCCCGAGGAACAAAATCTATTGCCCCGGGCGCCCATAAGGTTGATGAGAGCACTTCCTTGCAAGCTCAAATCGAGGCCCTTTCTTCAAAAATCAAAAAGTTAGAAATATCAAAAACGACCTCGGTTTTGGCTTGTGAAGGGTGTGGTGGTCCACATGAAAATTGGAGTTGTATGAAAGAAATAGAGAATCATACATAATCGGTAAACTACATTGATAATAGATCTAGGCCGTCGGGTCCTCCAACGGGTACCTACAACCAAGGATGGCGTAACCACCCTAACCTTGGTTGGAGAGAACCCGGCAATAGTAGTAACCAACAAAATCTAAACCAACGAACAAACTTTCAACAACCAAGAAACGAGCCACAAAATTTCTCTCAACAACAACAAGGGGGACGAGAGAGGCTCGAAGATACCGTATCTCGCCTCATCTACGACACCGAAAAGAAAAACTTGGATCGATTTCAACAAATGGAATCAAACTTTAGAAATCAACAAGCTATTATTCAAAACATTGAAAAACAAATAAATCAACTAGCTCAAAATTTCTCCGAGAGACCACAAGGCGCGCTACCAAACAATACCGAAACCAACCCAAAGGCGCAAGTGCATTGATGTGTGCAAAATGCAACATATAAATTACATCAATTGCGGCATAAAACTAACCCTTTTTAGTACCAATGTTGGAAAAGTGTGTTTTTGTCTTCCTTTTGTATTTTTAGGATTAAATGAGCTCAAATTAACAAAAGAAGCAAAAAGACAGCTAAATCAAACATAAATACAAGAAAAGGAACAAACGTGGCATGCCCGACCTCCCCGACAGCATCTTCCCAAGCAAAACAAGAGAACAGAAGGCTGAACACGCCCCGTGCTCAGTGAACACGGGGGCGTGCCAAAGTGCCAGCATAAAAGACAAAGCTATAGAAGCTTCTATCGCCCACCACGTGGCTGTGCTCAGCGGACACGGGGCTGTGGTCAACTATAAGATTCGCATAATCCAGGCAAATCTTGATAGTACAGATACGCTTCTGCACACGGGGGAGTGCCCAGCGGACAAGGGGGTGTGGTCAACTAATGCAGACAAACTGTAATTAATGAAGACAAAGAAGAGAATGGACACGGGGCCGTGCCCGAGCTATTGTTCAGGCTATAAATAGGGGTGCTTGGCTCATTTGCAAACCATCCCTTGGCACACCACCTCTCTCACACTTCACCCACCACCCACCACCACCATAACACCATCATCCATTGTCCATCATAGAGTGTGTGAGTCGTCTCGGGATCCAAGATTGATCGTAAGAGTTCTTGACAATCAAAGGCCATGTTTGCCTAAGTCTCTTACATCACTTGGTGAAGACAAGTGTCTAGTGTAATACTTTTTATTTTTAATCTTTTCGCACTTTTTACTTGGTTATGTGTTAATGACTTTAATAACTAGTTTCTTATGTTGAAGGTGATTCTTCCTTATCATTTGTCCGTGGTGTCTTGGCATTATTTTACTGTCTAAATAAAATAAAAGATTTTCACCATTCATATCTCCACGGTCTATATGGAGGTATGTTGGCTACCTGGTCGGGGTTTAAGGGAACGGTTTGGTAAGAGTCTTGCCTTGTTCAGTGTATAGATCCTACAAGGACCTGGGTCAAATTTAGTAGGACCTCCTTCAATACCCACCGGTATTGGATGGCAGGGGTCCAAACTCTTTGATCCTCTCATATGTAAACTACTATTAATACTTTAACCCGGCTACTTAAGACTGTATCCCTGCTGACTCAGACTACTTGGCCGAGGGTAACGTCACCTTCAAAAGAGGGGCCTGTCATAATATGCATTAATAACTTAATTAATTATCTTTCAATAATCCGACCCTTTAGGATTGTATCCTTGCTAACTCAAACTACTGGGTTGAGGGTAACGTCACCTTCAAAAGAGGGGCCTACTACAATAACTAAGATAATCTCTTAAAAAGTGCAAAAGTGCGGAAATAATCAAAGGTTACACTAAACACGAGTCGGAGCCAAGTGATTCATCTTGTCTATCTGTTTTTTATTTTTATTTTATTTTTCAGCATTTTAGTTAGTTTTATTTTTCTAGTTTAAAAACCTTTTTTTTTCTAACTTTTTGATTGGATTAGACGTTGAGGATAAACCGGTACTAAAAGCTCTTGTGTCCTTGGGGGACCTCGGTATCTTGCCAACACTATACTACGCTCACGATGGGTGCACTTGCCCATATGTATGTTTGGTGTTAGTAAAATATCGTGTTTTATAAATTTAAAACTTGGCTAAAAAGTGTTAAAAAGGGCTTAAAATATACATTAAAATCTAATAACACTCACGCACATCAAGTTTTTGGCGACGTTGCCGGGGACACAAGGATTTTAAGAAAGTTAGGAATCAATGGCCTAATCGTTTTTTCTAATTTTCTATTTTTTTAGGATTTTTCTTAGTTTTTCAGCTTCTGCAGAACTCAGCACGGGCCGTGCCCGCTGAACACGCCCCGTGCCCAATCATTGGAACTGGCAATCCTGTTTTAAGTCAGACAGTAAGCTGAACACAGGGCCGTGCCCACTCAACACGCCCCGTGCCCAAGTTTCAGTTACTGAAAACAGAACCGTAAGATCCCGACGGTTGGTAATTTCTGACACAAACATGAGTGATACTGATATTTTTTACTTTCGGCACTCTTATGGTACGTGGTGTCAAATATGTAGTGGTTCCCATAAAGAATTAGAATGCTATTTTCTAAATTATAAGCCCCACTATATAGACCCATTGTTTTCCTGTAGCCTTAAGAGGGGCGAAAGTAAAAATAATCCCTATCTCTCCCTCGAATGCTCTCAACCGGATCTTCTAGGAGAAATGCTTCTTGATGAACTATTTCAAATGGAAGATCTAATTCTTAATTGGTTAGAAGAACTTAGGATAGATTTCAATAATTTATCTCAAGACGATAACCAAGAAGAATTGTTAGGATCGCATTCAAATAAAAACAACTTCGTTGTTCCCGATGTTACCTCTAACTCTAGTGAAGACTTGAGCGATAGTCGTCCCTGTGTCGATTGTGCCATGAAGGACTCCCCATCGACTTCGTTCGATGCATA
Source organism: Helianthus tuberosus (assembly GCA_030545235.1). Lineage (NCBI taxonomy): Eukaryota > Viridiplantae > Streptophyta > Magnoliopsida > Asterales > Asteraceae > Helianthus > Helianthus tuberosus. The sequence goes on along the minus strand of CM060420.1, from coordinate 17,783,569 downwards.
CATAGACCTGAGCGATTCGGCATACACCTTCTTTAACGAGAGCCCGGGAAAGGGTTGGACTTGTCCACCTACATATAGCATAGGAATCACCCTCACCGACAACCTCTTGCGTTCTCGTCTTAATCTAGAGAAATTAAGGTATCTTAGGCACTTTGGGGTTGTTCCATCCAGTAAGGAACCACCCGATCCGGATAAGTTCCTTAAAAAATAGACAAACTCCATAAGACAGCTTCTAGACACGGGGCCGTGTCCAGGTCAACACGCCCCCGTGTCCACCCAAAGATTCCCGTCTGATTTCGTGTCAGAATACGGACAAAATATGTCAGGATTCCACCTGCACACGGGGCTGTGTCCAGCCAACACAGGGCCATGTACAGCATGTTGTCATTTTCTATAAATGCAGCAAGATTCCTTCACATATGGACCACTCCAAAGACAAAGATCTGGTGGATCTTCCCACATACCAACCTAGGTATATTCTAAAGAAGGTTCCCAACAACCATCTTGTCTTTTCCACTTTTATCCATTACCTTCTTCTTCAATTTCTCTTAAACACCTCCATTAGAGCTTGAAATCTCCATAATTCCAAGCCTTATTGAGATGTTTGTTAGATTTTTATTCAAGGAATCTTGTTAAAAATAAGTTCTACAACAATGTTTTAAGTTGTTTCTGCTTAGAAACGTTTTAAAAATCACAAAAACAAATTAAAACACCAAGATTCCTTGTTCCAAAAATCTGCAGACATCTGAACACGGGGCCGTGCTCATTGAGCACGGGGCCGTGTCCGAGGTACTGTTTACATAAAATTGAGCTCTTTTCGGTATGTCTTCTCAGAATGGCGAGCAGAACTAGCGGAACATCTTCATCGCACTCTAGGAACAACCAACAAGGAAGAAGGTCATCAACGGTTGAAGATTCTCTTGTAAACTATGTGTACTCTTTAAGAGAGGCCATTGATGAAATAACGGGAGTGGAAGAAGCATTGGTCGATCGTATCAATCATTTGACGGTGGGACTAGAGGGATGTCTTCGAGAGGTCAACCTTTTGCACCAAAGGTTGAACATTCTCGCTTCTCCTCCTTTGGTTCCAATCATTACCCAAAGGGCATGGAATGTGGTTCCCGAAGTCATCATACCAGCCGAATGGTACGCCATGCATCCGGAGCCCCCTCTTGACGTACTGCAAGGGGTTCTGGTTGGTGTCGCTCCTCCTCCACATGATGTTGAGGAAAATGACACCGCCTTCTTCCTCCCAAGAGAGATAGAAGAATGGCTTTAACACCCCTCGGCTCGGAGTTCTACAAAGCTTTTAGATACCGGAAAACTATTTCCGGAGTTTTGGTTCTTATTGTACTCGTAGAGCTCTATAGGATGATTTTACATATCACTTGACCTATCTAATTTAGGACCCTTTAATTTTATTTTCTGCTTTGTTTTTAACTTTTTAGGATTATTATGTAATTATCTCTATGACTTAATAAATGATGGTTCTAGCTAATTTGGTGTTTGGATGATGTTGTAATGGATAAAACACACTCGGTATGGTGAAGGATAACAAGGGAAACTTGAACTAGCACCCCATGCACGAAAACAGGGCCATCCGACAATTTTTTCTTCATTATAGCAAGTTCAGCACGGGCCGTGCCCGCCCAACACGGCCCCGTGCTGCACAGTCTGCAGAAAATGCCCAGTTCAGGTAAACTGGACACGGGTCGTGTCACCCAACACGCCCCCGTGTCCAGGCTTATGTTTCTTTTTACAACTCTTTGTTACTGGCGACTGAACACGGGGCCGTGCCCGGACACCACGGGGTCGTGTCCAGACGCCCAGTAACATAAAATTTTGCTTCTTCACACCTTTTTACACATTCAATCAACCTAAAAACTTATTTTTGGGACACATTGAGGACAATGTGTAATTTAAGTGTGGGGGGATGCTAAAATCTTGAATCTTGCAAGTCCTAATTACAAGCCGTACACAAAACTCTATTGGAACCGCTAATCACCCCAATTTTTTTTTCAAAAAAATAGTTTTTTACTTGTCTAGGTTTAATTTGGGAATTTCAAATTCTATAAAGGTTATATTTTTACAAATTTACAACCGATAGCGTCGTGATAAAAATAACCAACATAAGAAAATTATGAAACGACATGACAAGCTTAGTTAAAATCTGATTATATTTACTTGATCACATAAAAACCCATTCCCACAAAAGTGAGTTTTGAGACTTTATTGAGCATACAAATACATATCTTTAAACTAAATGCTCATTTTTCGTTTCTTGTGTGAATAGCCGCTTGGTTCTTACGACTCTAGAACTTGCCACGACAATACATTCCCGGTCCTTACCAACTTAAACCCGAGTAAGTAAATGATGGAGGCATTAGGACTAACCCTTTTTATTTCTACACCATTATTTTTCTTTTTTTACCACCTACCAAAAATCCCCCTAGTTAACCCCTTTGAGCCTAAACCTTTTCATTTCTTAACCCAAAAAACAAACACCCTTTTCACCCACCAAAACCTTTTTATTTTTAACCCTTTGTTTTAGTAACAAGCTCGGTTTTTCTTATGACTTTTTCAAAAAAAAAATGTTGATGATGAAGCAAAAGAAATAAACAAGCAAGTTCATCAAAATTAACTTTGTTTGAATAATAGCTTCATCAAAATAAAAATTGCAAAAATAAAAAGTCATACGAAAACCGACGCTTTTACGCTTTTCACCCTTTTACTAACCACTAACCCAACCACCTACCTTTAACCCAAGCCTAACCCTTCACCCAAAAGTCCTCTTGATATTTACAAAGGTATATAGTTAAAAGGAGGATGATTGATTGCTTGGCAAGCCTATGGTAGGAGTAAGTTCAATGCCGCTCTCGAGTGATTCACTAAAATACATCTTCGGCCGAGTGTTGAGTGATCCCCCGTGAGGTATGTGAACTTGTATATAAATAGAATTTTAAAGATGCATGTTATGCCCTAATAAGTAATTTATCATATGAAAAAGTTTTAAATAAACCATGACGAATAGGATTGTAAATAAATAAAAATAAAAACTTAATAAAGAATATTGGAAATCCCGACACTCTATGACAAGCCCAAAAACCTTCTCTTCTACCTATTCCATTTGGGAGTGTAAAGCCACATTATAAAGAGTTTTGCTTGAGGACAAGCAAAGATTCAAGTGTGGGGGTATTTGATGTGTGCAAAATGCAACATATAAATTACATCAATTGTGGCATAAAACTAACCCTTTTTTAGTACTAATTTTGGAAAAAGTGTGTTTTTGTCTTCCTTTTGTATTTTCAGGATTAAATGAGCTCAAATTAACAAAAGAAGCAAAAAGGCTGCTAAATCTAACATAAATACAAGAAAAGGAACAAACGTGGCATGCCCGACCTCCCCGACATCATCTTCCCAAGCAAAACAAGAGAACAGAAGGCTGAACATGCCCCGTGCTCAGTGAACACGGGGGCGTGCCCAAGTGCCAGCATAAAAGACAAAGCTATAGAAGCTTCTATCGCCCACCACGGGCAGTGCTCAGCGGACACGGGGCCGTGGTCAACTATAAGATTCGCAGAATCCAGGCAAATCTTAATAGTACAGATACGCTTCTGCACACGGGGGCGTGCCCAGCGGACAAGGGGGCGTGGTCAACTAATGCAGACAAACTGCAATTAATGAAGACAGAGAAGAGGATGGACACGGGGCCGTGCCCGAGCTACTGTTCAGGCTATAAATAGGGGTGCTTGGCTCATTTGCAAACCATCCCTTGGCACACCACCTCTCTCACACTTCACCCACCACCCACCACCACCATAACACCATCATCCACCACCATCATCCATTGTCCATCATAGAGTGTGTGAGTCGTCTCGGGATCCAAGATTGATCGTAAGAGTTCTTGACAATCAAAGTCCATGTTTGCCTAAGTCTCTTACATCACTTGGTGAAGACAAGTGTCTAGTGTAGTACTTTTTATTTTTAATCTTTTCACACTTTTTACTTGGTTATGTATTAATGACTTTAATAACTAGTTTCTTATGTTGAAGGTGATTCTTACTTATCGTTTGTCCGTGGTGTCTTGGCATTATTTTACTGTCTATATAAAATAAAAGATTTTCACCATTCATATCTCCACGGTCTATATGGAGGTATGTTGGCTACCTGGCCGGGGGTTAAGGGAACGGTTTGGTAAGAGTCTTGCCTTGTTCAGTGTATAGATCCTGCAAGGACCTAGGTCAAATTTAGTAGGACCTCCTTCATTACCCACCGGTATTGGATGGCGGGGGTCCAAACTCTTTGATCCCCTCATATGTAAGCTACTATTAATACTTTAACCCGGCTACTTAGGACTGTATCCCTGCTGACTCAGACTACTTAGCCGAGGGTAACGTCACCTTCAAAAGAGGGGCCTACCATAATATGCATTAATAACTTAATTAATTATCTTTCAATAATCCGACCCTTTAGGATTGTATCCTTGCTGACTCAAACTACTGGGTTGAGGGTAACGTCACCTTCAAAAGAGGGCCTACTACAATAACTAAGATAATCTCTTAAAAAGTGCAAAAGTGTGGAAATAATCAAAGGTTACACTAAACACGAGTCGGAGCCAAGTGATTCATCTTGTCCATCTGTTTTTTATTTTTATTTTATTTTTCAGCATTTTAGTTAGTTTTATTTTTCTAGTTTAAAAACCTTTTTTTCTAACTTTTTGATTGGATTAGACGTTGAGGATAAACTGGTACTAAAAGCTCTTGTGTCCTTGGACGACCTCGGTATCTTGCCAACACTATACTACGCTCACGATGGGTGCACTTGCCCATATGTGTGTTTGGTGTTAGTAAAATATCGTGTTTTATAAATTTAAAACTTGGCTAAAAAGTGTTGAAAAGGGCTTAAAATATACATTAAAAACTAATAACACTCACGCACATCATGCATCTCATCACATTGAGAAACCGTACCGTGGGTCCCGAGGAGGCTCCGTTATCTCCAACTGAAAAGAGCCGATCTAGCCAAACCACAGCTCCACCGACACCCCAACAAGAGACGGCTCCTCCACCAAATAAAGAGCCCACCAAGAATCCTCCGGTACCGTACCATGGTCGGTTAATTCGCCAAAAGATCGATGAGCAATTCACAAAGTTCGTAAATTTACTAAAATAATTGCATGTTAATATTCCATTTGTTGAAGTCCTAACCCAAATGCCTAAATATTCAAAATTTATGAGGGACTTCCTCACTCACAAAAGGAAAATTGAATTATTGCAATTAGTTAATTTAAGCGAAGAATGCTCCGCCTTGCTACTCAACAAACTCCCACAAAAGAAGATCGATCCTGGGAGCTTCACCATCCCTTGTTCAATTGGGGAATCACTCATTCGTAACGCACTAGCCAACCTCGGGGCTAGTATTAACCTCATGCCTGCATCAATGTTCGACCGACTCGGCCTAGGGAAAACAAGCCCTAGTAAAATGAGCATACAACTCGCTGATAGGTCAGTTAAATACCCACAAGGTGTCGCTGAAAATCTACTAGTTAAAGTTGGAGACTTTGTCTTCCCAGTCGACTTTGTCATACTAGACATGGAGGAAGATACCGAAGTACCACTCATCTTAGGGAGGCCATTCCTAGCTACAGCCCATGCAGTGGTAGACATGAATGGTGGGAAACTAACATTGAGGGTGGGGGTCAAGGAAATGAAGTTCGGAGTTCGTAAGAGAGTAGAAGACGATGACCCGGTCAATTACATGAAAGTCATAGACTCAAGTTTGGATGATGCTCTCCGACGGTGCAACATGGGATGCAAAACATCCCACTTGGGTAACATATGACTGGCTTTTGGTCTAGCCAAGGACCCTTATAAACGTGGCGCACCACGGAGGCATTCCGCGGAACTATCCTTAGTTTAGTTTAGATTAATTTTTATGCTTTCTAGTTTAGTTTTAATTTTCAGGAATAAAACACACTCGGGATGGTGAAGGATACTAAGGGAAACTTGAACCAACACCCCATGCACAAAAACAAAGCCTCCCGACAATTTTTCTTCATGACAGCAAGTTCAGCATGGGCCGTGCCCAGCCAACACGGCCTCGTGTTGAAGAGTCTGCAGAAAAACGCCCAGTTCAGGTAACTGGATACGGGGTGTGTTCGCTGAACACGCCCCCGTGCCCAGCCTTCTGTTTCTTTTTGTTGAATTCTGTTACTGGCAATCTGAACACGGGGCCGTGCCCGGACACCACGGCCCATGTCCAGGTGCACAGTAACAGAAAAATTTTGTTTAAACACACCTTTTACACATTCAATCAACCTAAAAACTTATTTTTGGGACACATTGAGGACAATGTGTAATTTAAGTGTGGGGGGGGGGGGGATGCTAAAACCTTGAATTTTGCAAGTCCTAATTACAAGCCTTACACAAAACTCTATTGGAACCGCTAAACACCCCAAATTTTTTCAAAAACTTTTCATTTTTTTTTACTTGTCTTGGTTTAAATTGGGAATAACAAGTTTTAAAAAGGTTATATTTTTTATAAATCTACAACCGATAGCGTCGTGATAAAAAGAACCAACATAAGAAAATTATGAAACGGCATGACAAATCTAGTTAAAATTTGATTATATATACTTAATCACATTAAAAACTCATTCCCACAAAAAGTGAGTTTTGAGCCTTTATTGAGCATACAAATACACATCTTTAAATTAAATGCTCATTTTCCGTTTCTTGTGTGAATAGCCGCTTGGTTTCTTACGACTCTAGAACTTGCCATGACGATACATTCCCGGTCCTTACCGACTTAAACCCAAGTAAGTAAATGACGGAGGTATTAGAACTAACCCTTTTTATTTCAACACCATTATTTTTTTTCTTTACCACCTACCCAAAATCCCCCTAGTTAACCCCTTTGAGCCTAAACCTTTTTCATTTCTAAACCTAAAACAAACACCCTTTTACCCACCAAAACCCTTTTTTTATTTTAAACCCTTTATTTTAGTACAAAGCTCGGTTTTCTTGTGAGATCTTGATTATGAAAAAAATATATGATGAAGCTTAGCAATAAACAAACAAATTCATAAAAAAGAAACTTTGTTTGAAAAATGCTTCATTAGAATAAAAAGTCTCAAAAACAAAATGTTTTATGAATACCGACGCTTTCTACGCCTTTTCGCCCTTTTCTACTAACCACTAACCCAAAACCACCTACCTTTAACCCAAGCCTAACCCTTCCCCAAAGTCCTCTTGATATTTACAAAGGTGTATAGTTAAAAAGGAGGAGGATTGATTGCTTGGCAAGCATATGGTAGAAGTAAAGTTCCATGCTAGTCTCGAGTGTTTCACAAAAATACATCTTCGGCCGAGTGTTGAGTGATCCCCCGTGAGGTATGTGAACTTGTATATAAATGGAATTTTAAAGAAGCATGTTATGCCCAAATAAGTAATTTCTCTTATGTAATGTTCTAAATAAATCATAACGAATAGGATTGTAAATAACATAAAAATAAAACCTAATAAAGATCTTGGAATCCCGACACTCAAGATAAGCCCAAAACCTTCTCTTCTACCCATTCCATTTGGGTGTGTAACCCACAAAATAAAGAGTTTTGCTAGAGGACAAACAAAGATTCAAGTGTGGGGGTATTTGTTGTGTGTAAAATGCAACATATAAATTACATCAAATGAGGCATAAAACTAATCCTTTTTTAGTACTAATGTTGGAAAAAAGTGTGCTTTTGTCTTCCTTTTGGATTTTCAGGGTTAAATGAGCTTAAATGAACAAAAGAAGCAAAAATGCAGCAAAAATCTAACAATAATACAAGAAAAGGAATAAACGTGGCATGCCCAACCCCTCGACAGCATCTCCCTAAGCAAAAACAAGACATCAGAAGGCTGAACACGCCTCGTGCTCAATGAACACGGGGGCGTGCCCAAGTGTCTGCAGAAAAGACAAAGTTGTAGAAGCTTCTATTTCCCAACACGGGGGCGTGGCCAGCGGACACGGGGCCATGGTCAACGCTAAGATTCACATAATCCAGGCAAATCTTGATAGTACGGATACGCTTCTGCACACGGGGCCGTGCCCAGCGGACACGAGGGCGTGGTCAACTAATGTAGACAAACTGTAATTAATGAAGAAAGAGAAGATGGGTAGACATGGGGCCGTGCCCAGCGGGCACGGGGCCGTGTCCGGGCTTCTGTGCAGGCTATAAATAGGGGTGCTTGGCTCACTTGCAAACCATCCCTTGACAAACCACCTCTCTCACAATTCACCTACCCACCACCACCACCACATCCACCACCATCATCCATCACCCATCATAGAGTGTGTGTAGTAGTCTCGGAATCCAAGGTTGATAGTAAGAGTTCTTGACAATCAAAGGCCATGTTTGCCTAAGTCTCTTACATCACTTGGTGAAGACAAGTATTTAGTGTAATACTTTTGTTTTTTAATCTTTTCGCACTTTTTATTTGGTTTTGTATTAATGACTTTAATAACTAGTTTCTTATGTTGAAGGTGAAACTTCCTTATCATTTGTCCATGGTGTCTTGGCGTTATTTTACTGTCTATATAAAATAAAAGATTTACACCATTCATATCTCCACGGTCTATATGGAGATATGTTGACTACCTGGTCGGGGGTTAAAGGAATGGTTTGGTAAGCGTCTTGTCTTGTTTAGTGAATAGATCCTGCAAGGACCTGGGTCAAGTTTAGTAGGACCTCCTTCAATACCCACTGGTATTGGATGGCGGGGGTCCGAACTCCTTAATCCCCTCATATTAAACTACTATTAATACATTAACCCGGCTACTTAGGATTGTATCCCTGCTGACTCAAACTACTTAGCCGAGGGTAACGTCACCTTCAAAAGAGGGGCCTACCACATTACACATTAATAGCTTAATTAATTATCTTCCAATAATCCAACCCTTTAGGATTGTATCCTTGCTGACTCAAAATACTAGGTTGAGGGTAACGTCACCTTCAAAAGAGGGGCCAACTACTATAACTAAGATAATCTCTTAAAAAGTGCAAAAGTGCAGAAAACATCAAAGGTTACACTAAAGGCGAGTCGGATCCAAGTGATTCATCTTGTCTATCTATTTTATTTTTATTTTTATTTTCAGCATTTTTAGTTAGTTTTTATTTTCTTGTTCAAAAACCTTTTTCTAAATTTTGATTTGATTAGACGTTGTGGATAAAGCTGTACTAAAAGTTCTTGTGTCCTTGGACGACCTCGGTACCTTACCAACACTATACTACGCTCGCGATGGGTGCACTTGCCCATATGTGTGTTTAGTGTTAGTAAATATCGTGTTTTATAAATTTAAAACTTGACCAAAGTGTTAAAAAGGGCTTAAATATACTAAAATATATATCACACCTAACGCACATCACAAGTCAAGGCAGAGCACCAGAAGCCTTACGGTAAACTTCAACCGTTAAACATTCCGGTGTGGAAATGGGAACATATTACAATGGATCTACTAACCAAACTACCGAGAATGAATCGAGGATTCGATGCCATTTGGGTAGTAGTAGATCGACTGACAAAAAGTGCTCACCTCATTCCGATACGTGAGACTTATACATCTGAAAAGATGTCGGAGGTTTATACGAACGAGGTTGTGGCCCGCCACAGAGTACCGATATACATCGTGTCCGATAAGGATACCCGTTTCACTTCAAACTTTTGGCGTGATTTCCAAGAACAAATGGGGACAAAATTGTTCATTAGCACCGTGTACCATCCTCAAACGGATGGACAGAGCGAAAGAACAATTCAGACGTTGGAAGACATGCTACGGGCGTGTATCATCGACTTCGGAGGTAGTTGGGATGTTTATCTACCTTTGGTCGAATTTTCATACAATAATAGTTACCATGCTAGTATCGGTATGGCTTCGTACGAGATGCTTTACGGTAGAAAGTGCCGAACCCCGGTGTGTTGGGGTGAGGTGGGTCCACGTGAACTCGCCCATAAAGACATAGTTCAAACCACTAACGAGAAAATCGATATGGTTCGAGCTAATTTTAAAGCAGCTAAAGATCGACAGAAGTCGTATGCGGATAAAAGACGAAGACCGATCGAGTTTCAGGTTGGTGATAAAGTCATGCTTAAAGTATCTCCGTGGAAGGGGATTATCCAGTTCTGGAAAAGGGGAAAGTTAAGCCCAATGTTCATTGGGCCGTTTAAAGTCGTCAAACGGCGCCTTGAACTACCAGAGGAACTGAGCGGAATACATAGTACGTTCCATGTATTGCACCTCCGAAAATGTCTAGCCGATGAAACAGCTTACATCCACTACGACGACATTGAAGTGAATAACAGACTTAACTATGCGGTGAAGCCGATTGCAATTCTGGACCGAAAGGTTAAAAGCTTGCGAAATAAGGAAATTGACCAAGTGAGGGTCAAATGGGAACACCGTAAGGGATCGGATACTACGTGGGAGTCCGAAGAAGAAATGAGACTCCTCTACCCTACGCTATTTGGTTAGTATACAAGTTTCGGGGACGAAACCTTTTAAGGGGGTGGACTTGTAACACCCCAAAAATATAGATTTTTTTATATAAATAAAATGTCGGTAATAGCCAAGATAAAATAACTAGGAATAATTAACCTAGTTAGTCATGAATTCTAGAAATAATAAGGAAACCTAGTTATGAAACCCTTTATAAAAACTTGAGTAAAGTTGAGGGACTAAAGTTGACAAACTGAAAAACGGTTTTAATTAAATAAAAACAAAACACCAAAACACATATTCTAGTGTGTGTTCTGGTCGTGAGAATCATAGGAGCCAAAAAGGGCTCTCTCATTTTAGCCCTAATTCATATAAATCGATCAATTCCAAGGCCAAGATCAAGATTAAGCTTAAAACCAAGCGGAAATAGTGATCACTCAAGTTAGAGGATCACAAGGTATGTCGAATTTCATCTTTTGGTTACATCTTGAATTCTTGGTGAACACTTGAAATCGAAAATTTTGCTTAAATGATTAATGTTTGAGTGAAATTATGATGAATCCATGTCTAGGAGCAAACCCTAGTCAAAAGTTTGATAAATTAGTGATAATATTTATGAAATTGATAATCACCCACTTAGGTGCTAAATGGGTTTTGTAAGATGATGAAGAAAACTAGAATTATGATCATTAATTTGGTGTTATTTGATTTCCATGAAGTAAGTCTAGGTGTTGTTATGCATACTAGACGTATGAACTTGTGAATGATGTTTAAACTTGGCTAAATAACAAGTTATGAACTTGATTGTAGATGTATAAAAATTAATCCCAGAAGGTGTTTGTTAAAATGGCTAAATGAAAGCAAAAATGTTGAAATTTCGAGTAAAACGCATATTTGAATAATATGGCGAATTATGCGAAATATGAAGTGATAAGAGTTCTAAACATGTCGTTGGTTGAACTCTATAGGCAAGGTGATTGTATCTTCAAGCGGACAAGCCAGAGCAGACGAGCGCTTGAAGGAAAAGCTTTGAAGGTACGTAACTTGTAGTTTCATTACATTATGCAAAAACATTGGTCGTAGTTATGTTAATAATGTAGTAGTGTAATATATGTGTTTGGTATGTCATTGAAGTGACGAAACTCACTCGACAACCAAATGGATCAAAATAATGGTTAGAACATGTTTGGTATGTCATTGAAGTGATGGCTTTCACTCGACAACCAAACGGGTCAAAATGATGTTTCGAAAAGATAGAGTTTGAAGTGACTTGAATGTCACACGATAAATTGGTATAATGAGTGCGTAAGCCGAGAAACGGACATGCCAAACTTGATTTAATGAACCCTTGGATTTGGGTCAAAAGCTTAGAAACATGATTTCGTCGATTTTGTTAAAATGTGCATGCTTGAATCATTGATAACAAGCATGATGCTATTGCGTGCGTAAACCATGTGATGGGAGTGAAAACGCTAATATTTGACAAGCCCGGGATTGGGTAAAAAGGATTGGATATAATCATTGTTAATAAACGTGTAATATGTTGATAGATGAAACCGGTCAAAAAATCGTAAAAGGGATTTATAAGCCATTAGCTTATAAAATCATATTTCGATGCAAACAAAGATGATAAACGGATCCGTAATTTAGTTACGATCGCATAGGAAAAAGAATCACGCAATTTGGATAAGTAGATCAAAAGTTATGTCACTTTGATGTTGGAATTTTGATTAAAACCATAGCTGGGCAAAATGCAGGTCCCAGATACGGACCTGCTGGAAAAAGGTGACCCTCGCGCCACGCAAGGTAGTAAGTTGGTCCTGGCGCCCCACACGACATACGTCGCGGCCGCGACAGATTCTGCGGAGTCTCTCGCGGCACACGAGAGACATAAAAGTAGCCAAAAACTTTATTTGTTGTTGAATTTATGATGTAACTTGTTTAAACTTGTTATTAAGCTACCAAAATGAAGTTTTGCATCGGTTTTGATTATAGGTGAACATAGTAAGCCTCCGGATGAAGATCAAGCAATGAACAAGAACCAAACACATGTCCAAATGAAGCTTCCACATTGATCTTAATTTGTTTTTGTTAAAGTGAACTATGTTAACACTTGGCACTATATTTTAAATGTTTTGAACATGTATGAATGTTGGCATGACAAAGTTTTTGTAAAGTCACACTTTTAGTATAAAATGTGTGTTTTAATGTTATATTTGTGTTAAATTAAATGGGTCTTACACTAATGTTGTTAAACAATGAAAAGATGTATGTGGAGGGACTAAAAGTGTCAACATGCATAACCTATGCCTCTGAATGACCTTTTACGGTATTCGCATTTAATAACAAGCCACATGTTGGATGTATGAAGCCGTTTATGATTTAAATCATAAGTTTGTGAATCAAAGGATTAAAAGCGTCAACATGTTTAATTATACCTCTGAGTGACCTTTTATCGAAAACTGAGCTTAACGACATTGGTTTATACTTTCGGGAATATTTATAACCTATCTTGAAGATCAAAATGCCAAATATAAAGTTTAAAATGGCTTAGAGGGGCTTATTATGTCGAAAATGAAACTATATAAAGGTTTTAAGGGACCAAGGACCAAAATTGACATTTTGTGAAACCTGGTGGTGCCCTAGCGCGACGCCACAGCCATCCCCTATCTTGTGGCGCGACGCGACCACCCATATTTCGCAGAAAGATTGTGCCAGACGCAGGTTTCTTCTCCTTGGCCACCACTCAAACCATTTTACTCACAAAATCGAAACTAGGAGCTCCGTTGTTGGTTTTTAAAACCTCTAGGACACCTGGGGTGATCTTGGAAGCACCCTAACACCTGGCATGATCCAAGGACTTGGTGTTCAACTATAAATATAGGTCATGGAGAGCCATTGTTCCTTGTACCATTCAAAAATTCACTCTCTTCTCACTTGTTCTTACTCTCTTGGAGATTCCTGGATTAAGGAGACTCCCTTTCAGTTAAAGATTCTAGCTAGGACCCTTTGTAAGTGTCCTTAGCCACTGGTTTTCATTTTATAGGCTTTTAAAAGCCGTAAGTCGAAGTTTTCGATAAACGCTTTGACTTTCGGTTTAGACCATTATGGTCTAGCCATTGTTCGGTTCGAACATGGCTACGTGATCGTAATCAGATAGGTGTTAATCCCTAAAAATGGCACCTTCTAATAACCACGTTTACTTGGTCAATTGTGGGGTCAAAGTTATTAATTTAAAAAGTCAAACGGGTCAGTTTTTAAAATAATTCATAACTGATAATATAGGTGTTATAAAATATGTTTTATCACTTTAATAACTCGGTAATAATGATTAGAACATGTGTAAACGTGTTCAACCTGACAATTCCAGGTTTAAGGTCGGTTCGCAACCGAAAGTCGCGAAGTTTGACTTCTGCTTTGACTCTCAGTTCTGACCCGAATTAGTATAGTTTCATTCTGTTTTAAGGTTCCTTTGTGACCAAATTATATTGTATTAAAACTCTCCAAGGTTATAATACATGGTCATGTAGTAATCTGAGTTATTTTGCAATGATCTGCTATTATGCTTTAATGTTGACTAAATTACCCTTTTGTTTAAAAACAAGGTTTTAATTATAAATGAGCATGCAAATAAGTTATGAACTGATTAGTAAACATATTTAGCATATTTTAATGCTAACATTCTGGTCATAAACTGAGATTACTTGATTAATGTAAATCATGCTTTTAAAAGGACTAAATACCCTTTTACATGTAAAATAAGTTTTAAGCATAATTTCTTGGCAAAACTCATTACCTACTGATATAATATCATATTTAAGATTATTTGGGATGTTAAGTCAGATTACTTACTGAGTTTATGCACATGTTCTTGTATAATGTTATTAAATGACGATAATGCCCTTTTAACACTTAAAATGAGTTTTAAACATGACATGCATACAAAATCTTTTGCCAACTGATATGTTATGATAAATCACATATTTTGACTATTCAAAGCTGGTCATAACATCAGAATTACTTAAACATCGTAATTATCGTCATTTAACGACTTTAACGTCGTTTAGGCGCATAGTATGGTTTTAAACTATATTTAGCACCGAAGACTTGTTACCTATTGATTTTATAAACCATTTTTAATATTTTTACAGTAGGTAAAAGTCATGAACTTAGAATCCCAAATAAGTCCTTAAAACTATGTGTGAAATACCCAAAATGCCCCTACGGTGCATAGTTTGGTCTTAAAGCATAAACCACACATATGTTTGATATCCTACTGATATTATATCATAAATTAAATATTTTTACATAATGTTTATCACCAAAACCTCAGTTTACTTGCAAGCTCCTTTTATAAGTCATAAAATGAACAAAATGCCCTTATGTGGCTTAATTTGATTTTAAAACCTCAATGGGCATACATGTTGATATCTTACTAATATTATAACATGTTTTAAGTATAATAACATTTGGAACTTGCATATGACTCATCCGGTTACCCGTTAATGCTTATACGCGTTCAGTTCGACTTATGTGACTAGTTTGCACAAGTTAACTTAAACGGGTTTAACCTTATCATTTAAGCTTAAAATTCTAGAATGTATTTAGTTTACCCACAATATACAAGTCTACATACTTGTTGGGTCTAAACTACATTTTATTCGGGTCATCGCTTAATCTAGCGTATTATACCGTAATTCATTCTTTAGGCTAGCCGGTCTAAGTCTATGACTTAAATAGGACCCGCTAGCATTCTAATTGGTTAATATTACTATCATTCCAGACTAGAGCCCCCGGTAAAAGCTATCTACACGTGTCTAAGTGAATTATACGGCTGAGTTGTTAATTCTTGCATTTAAAATCAAGTTATAACTCATGTAAATACTTTTAACTTATTTTCCCTTATACGGGCTTGAGATACGGTAAATTATCACTGCTTGGTCGGGTATAGGATCACTTAGCTGGATTGTGGCTATCAAATCTACATAACCCGTTTTAACCTGTTTTGTTTGATAACTTAAACATTGGGGGTTAACATGACTGTGTCCTGGATATCCTCAGCTCATTTAATTGTAAGTGGCCACGACCTATACACGGGGTGTAGGCATACACCTGACAGATACAAATGCTAAATATATTTTTACCCACAAGGTTGGGGATAAATCCTTTGTGGGTTTATAAAAGCGGTGTGTCATTTAATTATGTCTCGGTTTTCTATACTGGGCCCCATATGTATTGACAAATATGTAAAACTGTGTACAAGATTAAAATTATTAATTGTCCTAAGTTATAAAAGATTTTTCGTGCCTTGTGCACCTAAACCAATTTTTGAAATACTTTCAAATGTGTCTGTTAATTGTATTTACGAGTGTAAACTGACGTATTTTCAAAAGATTAAGTGACAGGTACTAAACGCAATAGGCCGGGAGCTGCTTGGTATCAATATAGGATCTTGCAAATCCTTAGGATGCCCAAAAGTCTGATACACATCATTTTGTACATTTATTAAACGCCTGTGCATCCTTTATACCACCGTCTGTATAATTACTATTTTGAACTTTGAACATTCGGTCTTTAACAGTAATTTCATTCCAAGCCTTCCGTTGTGCTATATAGGTGTTTAATTGTCTATAATGATATCAACTACGTCACGATACTCCCCACCGGGCCCACCGGATTATGTGGAAATATCGGGGTGTGACAGTTCGAGTCTTAAATCTTATTCAATCGTCTGAAGTCTTATGGTCTTCAATTCAGTCGCCGGTGATCTTTACTAAAGCTCTACATTTGAAGTTTTTTACATCAGCTGAACGCATCTGTAAAATTTCAGTTGTGGTTGTAAATACTTCAGCCGCTTCATTACCGAATCCAACTGACTCATTCTGTTATCAGCTACACTTAACTGCTAACTGTGACATCTGTGCTTGTGTAATCATTGTATAACTCCAAACAATTCAATTATCAATAAAACAATGAGTTTTGATCCCAATATTTGTTTATTTATGTTTTACATTTGCACGTTTTGATTCTTGTTCGATTTCAAACTCTTGAACACTTTCTGGAAAGTCATACACAAACTGTTACGTGAACATAACCAGTTTAACGCGACATACACTCCGGAACAGTGACATAAGCTAAACATACCCAAAATATCCTTTACATAGCTTAGAATTAAGTTTTGAAGCATTCGGTACGGCAAAAATAAGCTTATTTGGTCACAGGGGCTAAATGCGTCAAAACTTCGAAAGTATACAAATTCGTGCATATTCTGTGTTCTGACCATATCCGGACATCCAAATATTTTTGTAATCATTAAAATATTATATTTTAGTGATGGGAATGCAATGTGACACTTGTTGTGACAACCCGAATATCTAAGGTTAGCACTACTTAACGCCACATCCTTAGACGCGTGTCTTTACATTTAATTTCCCTATTTTGTGCAATTATGTGAGACTTGTTAAATTACACTCGTACACCATAAAAAAATGTTCTTATGTGTATAGATCGGGTGGTGATCCGATCGAGTCACCACTCGATAATTTGCACTAAACAAAGCTGAACTCCAAATCAATATCAATTGTTGAAACAATTTTCAAATTATTACAATTTTCATTTGCAAATGTCAGTACATATCAATTCTAATTGGGCCGCACATCATCTTGAAAACAGTTCAATTTTATGGCCGACAATGTTTATACTAATCACTATACTATTGGGCCACTTGACTTTAATGAACCAGACAATATATGACTAATCAGAACACGTGGACATGTAAGACTTTTGAGTGAAGGATAAATGAATCAGAAGTTCACGTGATGTATTAACCCAAGGCAAAACTTAAAATGTTCGTTGAACGGATTACCACTAGATCGGGTGGTTATTCATAAATGAAAGCGTTAAGTGTTGTCATGTGTGGATTAATGTGTATACGTGTTAGTTAATTCATCTAGGAAATCGATTACTATTTTCCTTGGGCCCGAATCTGTTTAACACTTACGCACATTCACATGGGCCGGAGGCCACACCTCTCTTGTATCATTCCCCACATCACTCGGAGCCCATTCCGAGTACATATACACACCCTATTACATCGGACTTATGTTTGGGCCTAGTGGAGCCCAGAGGAAGCCTAGAGTTGGGCCGGTTGTTATTATTAGCGTATATACACATGCATATGCAAGAAGATTAGGGCGTTCTCACAATTAAGCACTCTCAGAATTATTAACAAACCCTAATCGTCTCCCCTCCACCTTCTCCGTAACTCGACGGACCTTTTCCACTCTCGAAGCTTGCTCGCACACACTCTCTACTCTCCGGTTAGTTTACTGATTCCAATTTAGCGATGTGTATTCTTGTTAATCTTGGTTGTGTAATACTTGCTAGGGTTGCCATGCTATGTATATCAAAATAAATCATGATACAGAATCTTGATTATATGTTAACATGGATACTAGTAAACCGATTTGAGTTAATAATTAGTGATAGACGAACCTGTGTATTGATCGTGACATATGTTTGGATATGATTCCGTATTTTATATGATTGATCTTGTGACGTGATTGGTTCATTGGTGAGGCGTAATTTAGTACTAGTAATTTCGTAGATACGATTGAATTAATCGTGGTGATTATGTAATTCTAAACAATTCGATGATGTCCTATACTTGCTGTAACAAGGTGATTATTTGGTACTTGGTGTTATGAAACAATGGAGGATTTTGATATAATAATTGATATTTGATGTCTGTTAGACTCGAACGGCAGGTAACAGATTGTTAAGATGATAAGGTATCTTTGCAATGTGCATGTGGATAATTAAATTGTTAGATGATAACGTGATTGTTGATGGTTTGGGCCAATGACATTGCTTGGGGAGTTTCTGTTGGGTTATGTGTGGGCCGAGGGAATTTCGTGAGTGGGTTGGGAAATATTGGGCCGAACTAAACAGGAAATAGGTTATTAAAATTATAAGTGGTGATTAGAAATTGGTTATGCTTACGTTGGGTTATAAATTGCAAATTTGGGCCTTGGGTTAATGGACCACACTTGGAGAGTGGGTTACACAAGTGAGTAGGCCGGGGAGCATATGGGCTGAGTACAACTGAACGTGCGACAACTCGGGTTGGGTCGCACGGATCACGATCTACTCGGGTAATGCACTGGGCTGTTGACTGTTGGGCCACACATGGGTGATATATGGGCTTGAAGTGTATACTAGTAAATTATGTATGTATGTATGTGAATGTGTGTCGGTATGGATACTTGCTACAACTTGTTGGATAGTACGAACTATGCTTGTTATGACATACATGACGATTACATGTTTGGTTGTTTATTGCTTGAGCAATACGTGTGACTAGATACGTGAATTGTGAATTCATAAAACTGACTGACTTTGATAACCACGATAGGAATTGATTGATTAACTGTTTAACGAGCATTTAATCTAACCGAGCAAACCAAAGGTGAGTTCATCTCTTGAGCATGTGTCCCGATGGTTGGGACAATCAGTGGGTATCCCGGGGAGGGATAAGTCTTTTGGGTAAAAACTGGAATGTTGGATAATATACTCTTCCTATCACCTTTAAAGTCCCTCCGTGTTGTTTGGTTACCTGAGAGGTAACAAGGTATTAGTTAGTAGCGCTACTTAGGTTTGGCAACCTCACCCCGTACCTGGGAGGACGGGTGTTGAACTAATGACCTAGTCATGACCAATGCTTTGATAGGAGCATTGGAGAAAGGGAAAAATAATCAGAAGCCGTCGTGTATTCGGGTTATTATCAACGTTACTTTTGGATTTAAATTCAATGGATTAACTAAACACTTGGTAACTAACGTTTTCATAAAACTATGAACTCACCAGCGTTGTCTGATACAATTGTTGCATGCTCGCAGGTCTTTAGATGTCTTGGAATTGGAACTTGCTGTCTGGAGTAGCTGGAGTGGTCATGGGTCGACTGGGAGGATTTATGGGATTGATTTCTTGATACTATACATTGGTTTTGGAAACAGTTTAACTATGGTTTACTGATTGATTCCGCTGAACATGTTGGGTTCTATTTAAACTTATTGTTGATACTTTTTATTAATAAGTGACGATTTCATTTAGAAACTTGTATGGGTTCAACATGATTAGTGGCTCATTGTTGGTACGTTACACGCCTAGCAGGGGTATTCCCTAGGTGGTATTTTGGGGGTGTGACGGTTTGGTATCAGAGCCACTGGTTATAGTGAACTTAGTTTTAAAACATTTTAATAAAACCAGACTATAACCAAACAGATCCGAAATCAACCATGACACTCAGCTCCAGATTGCAAGGTTCTCCTTTCTCACTTGTTGCATACATTACATGGCTAGTACACATTTGATTATGACATAGCATACAGACACACACTTGTCACTATAGTATGATTACATGAATTGCTTGCTTACATTATGATGCATTAATAGTGTGACACCCCAGGAAAACCAGTAAACGATACAACTTACCTAGCTTCCTCAGTAACCGCATGCTAAATTTCGGGACGAAATTTCTTTCAAGTTGGGGATAATGTGACAACTCGAGTTTCCAAGATTTCCACCTTCGCATTTATTGCACGTTAATTGTTTAAGTTGGTTGTTATAAGACTTGTTTGTTTCGCATCTGTGCACTTTTGTAATACGTTATATCGTATTGTGATTTACATGATATTTATGGTGTGCATTGAGTGTGTATGTAATATATGTTTTGTATATTTTAGAAATGGAACTTGTTAGGACAAACACCATGCTCATGAAAACACTTATGGACGAAAACACCATAGTGTTTTCGTTACTATTTCTTGGTGAAAAACAAATGGGCTTCGGCCCAGTAGTGACCGATTTTGATGATTAGTTATTAACCTTCACGCTTAAACTAAGTAGCAAAAACCCTAATCACCTCTCACATTTTCTCTCGCCCACTTTTGAAACCCAACGGCAGCACTCGAGCCTTGCACACTGATCGAAGTACTGTCTTCTCTGTTTAGGTTAGTAATCCACTATTGATATATAATTGTTTGAAATCATCATGTATTGTTTGTTGGTATCTTATATTAACTACTGCGAGGTATTATGATCTGGTGATCTGATTGTGATTGATGAATAAATGTTTAGATCGTTGTTTTCTTTATGGTGATTGTTAATCTTCGAGATAAAGTGATCGTAGATAGTCAGTGATGAATGCATAAACTAGATCTCCTGTTAAATGTTAAACACTATGATGTTGTTGGATGTTAATCCTGATAATACAGATGAGTAAATATCTAATCGAATGTTTTAGCTTCTGTTTGATCGATTGTTCGTACAAATGGTTGAATCTGATAAGTGATGATTAAGATTTGTTATTGTTACGTAACTGATCTTGATGTTGATGATATACCCAACGAAATCCCCCTCTCAACGAAATCACCTAAGGGATTTCGTTGGCCCAAGTGTTTTCGGTCAAATGAGTTTTGGCCCAAGTGTCTTCGGCCCAAAAAGGGATTTCGGCCCATAGGTGATTTCGCCACTACAGGATTTCGTCGAAGTGTCCTGCATAATTTACTTTATTAGTTAGGTAACTCTGTTAGTTATTTAACTCTGTTAGTTCAGTTAACTGATAAACAATAACTCTGTTAGTTATAACTTTGTTAGTTGTAACTCTGTTATATACGCAAACTCTGTTAAGCGGCTAAGCCCCTGTTAAATGGTTGAGCTATTAACTCTATTGTTTAATTAACTCTGATGGTGTATTATCCCTGTTCAGCTAAGATTGTTAACCTTGTTATGTATGTTAAATCTGTTGATACTGATTAACCCTGGTATGTATTTAACGTTGTTAAGATAACTATAAAAAACTCCGTTAAGCCTGTTAAAATATGTTACTCTGATAAGCAAGATAAATGAGTTAAGGAACTTGCATGTAAATTGGAATCTTGTATGGATGGACTAACTGTTTATGTGTACATGAGGTTAACTGTCAAACACACTCTGTGATATTGAATACATGCGAATCGCTACGAACCTAAACTGATTGAGTATACGTGCACACTATAGGACTTGACTGATTTCTTGTGACTACTTAACCTAGCATACCGAGCAAACCAAGGTGAGTTCACACTCTTACCAAGGCATGGGATTCCCGGGGATTGGGAATGGGTTGAATGATGGGATTTAACAATTACTCGTACTTACACGGCTACTAGACTATCTACCATCGTCCTCGGGTTAAGCAGGGCACTTACGTAAAACCTACGTAAACAAGTACTTACCACTGTCCTCAGGTTTCGAGGGACACTTACGTAAAACCTACGTAAACTCACACATGCTACTGTCTTCCGGGGTCAGGAAGGACACTTATGTAAAACCTACGTAAACCCCACGCGTACCACTGTCCTCGGGTAAAGAAGGGCACTTACGTAAAACCTATGTAAACCTTGTACGTACTACTGTTCTCGGGTTAAGAAGAACACTTATGGTAACAAATAGTCTAGTGTATATACAAATATGGGAAGCCCCCACTAATAGAACATACTATCGGCCTAGTAGAGCCACATGTTACGAAAAGAACTTACTATTACGAACTTACTTACTGTGAACTCGCTCAACTAGTTGTTGACTTTCTGTTACATGCCTTGCAGGTCGTTAGGTATACATGGAGCTTGCACTGGGAGGCGCGGTCGTTGTGGACGAGGATCGTGAATGCTTTGATTAAACATTTGACATTTCATACTTTACTTATGTTGGGCTCTTACTCATATGCTTCCGCTAATCGTTGAATTTCTACTTATGTTTTGAAACACCTTTCATATGGATTGGTTTGGTTAAATTACATTTACCTTTACTATTTACGTTGTTCTATATGATTGGTGGCTTGATCCTGGTCAGTCACGCCTCCAAGCGGTGATACTCTGCGTGTGGATTTTGGGGGTGTGACAGATTGGTATCAGAGCCATTGGTTATAGAGAACTCGTTTTAATAAGGGGAAAACATTTTTATTAAAACCAGACTATAACCAGTACAGTGCTCACCGATCCACAACGACGCCTCACTCCACGTGCAAGACTCAACATTCTAGGTAATATGGTATATGTTTTATTGCCTACTTGCTAGAATTACATAGAACTTTGCTCATGGTATGCTTAGATACACATAACTCCTATTGCTTGAGAATACTTGAGTGCTCACTCTCTTCTGTCATCGCACTATTCGCAAACCTCTCTTACTTATGTTACCTTAGCTATGAAGATCATGGTTGGACGTATTAACTTGACACAAGCCCAGTTGACGGCTCTCATTAACGAACAAGTTGATGTGGCACTTACAGCTGCACAAGCAGGAGGTCAACACGCTCAGCCACCTAATTGCACCTTCAGGAATTTCACGAATTGCCGACCTAGTACCTTCAGTGGTACTGAGGGAGTTGTAGGCCTCCTCCATTGGTTCGAGAGGCTCGAAACTGACTTTGAGGTGCATGATTGCCCTGAGTCTCGTAGAGTAAAGTTTGCTGCTGGAACACTCGAAGGTGCTGCATTAACCTGGTGGGAAACACAGGTTCAAATGTTAGGGCTGGCAGCTGCTAATGCCACCCCCTGGAACGAGTTCAAGGACCTAGTTAAGGAAGAGTTTTGCAGTCGGGAAGACATCCACAAACTAGAGGTGGAGTTCCTCCACTTACAGATGACAGGGTCTGAAATTGAGGTTTATACGAAGAGATCGAATGAATTAGCCACATTGTGTCCCACTATGGTAAACCCTACCACTAAACGTATCGAGCTGTATCTCAAGGGTCTGGTGCCAGAAATTCAGAGTCATGTGATTGCAGCTAATCTTGGCACTATCCAACAAGTCACTCGGCTTGCTCATCGCCTCACAGACCAGGCAGTAGAACAAAACAAACTACCGAAACTTGTTAAAGTTGCTACAACTTGTGCTTCTAGTGACAACAAACGCAAGTGGGATGGGAACCTGAGTAAGGGGTCAACTCTGGTTCAGTATCAGGCGCAGCAGCGAAAGACAGATGACTAGCAGAGCCCCGGTCAGCAGTCTTCTGGTAGTCACAGACAGAGGGGATATCGAGGAAACCATCCAAAGTGCAACAGATGCAATAGGCACCACAGCGGTCAGTGCAACAAGGGTCGTTGTCAGAGGTGTCTCAAGCTGGGTCATGAAGCCAAGGATTGCCGAAACTCACGTCCTGTAACCCTGAAACAACAACAGCAGCCTCAAGATCCACAGAATTAGCAGCAACAACAGAGTTTTAGAGGATGTTTTCAGTGTGATGCTAAAGATCACTACAAGAGACATTGTCCACATTTGAATCAGGACCAGACTCAGAACCACGACCATGGAAGCAGGAACAACAATGGTGCTAGAGGTAGTGCATTTGTGATTGGTCAGGGTGATGCAAGGAACGATCCTAATGTGGTTATGGGTAAGTTTCTTCTCGACAACTTTTATGTTACTGTATTATTTGATTCGGGTGCGGATACCAGTTATATGTCTCTGAAAGTTAATCAAATGACTTAAACGCGCACCAACACTTTTGAACACCAAACATGTCGTAGAGTTAGCTAACGGTAAAAGTCTAGAGGCCACACACATAGTTCAAGGTTGTAATCTTATCCTCGCTGGTCAGACTTTCTCTATCGATCTCATTCCTATAACTCTGGGTAGTTTCGACATCGTCATTGGTATGGAGTGGTTATCCCAACAACAAGTAGAGATCCTATGCAAGGAGAAGGTCATTCGTATTCCCCGTACTGGCAAAGAACCTCTCGAAGTTCAAGGCGACAAGAGTGGTGTCGTGAGTGACATCATCTCCTTCTTGAAGGCACAGAAGTGTTTGCGAAAGGGCCACACAGCTATTTTAGCACTCGTTACAAATACATCGGCAAAAGAGAGGAAGTTAGAGGATATTCCAGTCGTACGCGACTTTCCTCAAGTGTTTCCGGAAGAGTTACCTGGGTTACCGCCTCATCGCTAGGTCGAATTTCAGATCGAGCTAGCTCCAGGAGCAGCACCCATAGCTCGAGCACCTTATCACTTAGCTCCAACTGAACTGGAAGAACTATCTAAGCAATTGCAAGAACTTTTGGAAAAGGGTTTCATACGTCCTAGCTCTTCGCCCTGGGGAGCTCCAGTATTATTTGTGAAGAAGAAAGACGGTACCTTCCGCATGTGCATAGATTATCGCGAACTGAACAAGGTGACTGTGAAGAACCGCTATCCTCTTCCACGCATCGACGACTTATTCGACCAGTTGCAAGGGTCGAGCTATTACTCGAAGATTGATCTGAGGTTAGGTTACCATCAACTGAGAGTCCGGGATGAGGACGTCTCCAAAACAGCGTTCAGAACACGCTACGGTCACTACGAATTTCTAGTCATGCCATTCGGATTAACGAACGCGCCTGCAGTTTTCATGGATCTTATGAACAGGGTGTGCAAACCTTATCTTGACAAGTTCGTTATTGTTTTCATCGACGACATCCTGAGCTATTCGAAGAGTCAGGAGGAACACGAGCAGCATTTACGACTCATTTTGGAACTCCTTCGAGCAGAACAACTGTACGCCAAATTTTCGAAATGCGACTTCTGGCTACGTGAAGTCCACTTCCTAGGTCACGTGGTAAACAAGGATGGGATTCATGTTGATCCATCCAAGGTAGATTCAATCAAGAACTGGCCTGCACCTCACACACCAACCGAAATACGCCAATTCTTGGGTTTGGCGGGTTATTACAGACGGTTCATCAAAGACTTCTCAAAGATTGCGCAGCCGCTTACACTACTGACACAGAAAGGTG
Source organism: Helianthus tuberosus (assembly GCA_030545235.1). Classification (NCBI taxonomy): domain Eukaryota; kingdom Viridiplantae; phylum Streptophyta; class Magnoliopsida; order Asterales; family Asteraceae; genus Helianthus; species Helianthus tuberosus. The sequence continues at coordinate 17,758,286 of CM060420.1, read as the reverse complement.
TTGTTTACCATTGGGGTATTACACAGGAGACAGCGTTTTAACACTTAAAGGATAGACTTTGTAGCGCACCTATCCTCTCGTTGCCTGAAGGCACGGATGATTTTGTAGTCTACTGCGACGCATCTATACAGGGTCTTGGATCTGTGTTGATGCAACGGGATAAAGTCATCGCTTATGCTTCGCGTCAACTTAAGATTCACGAACGGAATTACACTACACATGATTTAGAGCTGGGAGCTGTTGTTTTTGTGCTCAAAATATGGCGACATTACCTGTACGGTACCAAGTGCACCATCTACACCGATCACAGGAGTCTCGAGCATATCTTCAAGAAGAAGGAATTGAACATGCGACAACGACGATGGGTCAAATTACTGAACGATTACGAATGTGCTATAAAGTACCATCCGGGCAAAGCCAATGTGGTGGCTGACGCCCTCAGTCGAAAGGATAGTACACCTAGGCGTGTACGAGCATTACAACTCACTATTCAGTCTGGTCTTCCTGCACAGATACGAGATGCTCAGGTAGAAGCATTGAAACCAGAAACGTCAGGGCTGAAGCTCTACGCGGCTCAAGACAACGGTTAGAACAAAAGGCAGACGGCACCTACTATGTAACAGGACGCATCTGGGTCCCACTCTATAGTAACTTACGCGAGCTTTTAATAGATGAAGCTCATAAGTCTCGCTACTCAGTACATCCTGGTTCGGATAAGATGTACCACGACTTGAAAACTACATATTGGTGGCCTAGCATGAAAGCTCACATAGCAACTTACGTTAGCAAGTGTTTGACTTGTGCGAGAGTCAAAGCGGAATATCAGAAACCTTCAGGCCCACTCCAACAACCTGAGATACCACAATGGAAATGGGAACAAATTTCCATGGATTTTGTTACTGGCCTACCTAGATCTCAGCACGGAAATGACACTATTTGGGTGATCGTGGATCGACTCACAAAGTCTGCACACTTCTTGGCTATCAAGGAAACAGACAAGTTCTCTACTTTAGCAGACGTTTACTTGAAGGAAGTGGTTTTGAGGCACGGGGTGCCCACCTCTATTATTTCCGATCGTGATGCACGTTTCACTTCAGAACTTCGGCAAGCGATGCACAAATCTTTCGGCTCACGATTAGACATGAGCACAACTTATCACCCTCAGAAGGATGGGCAGTCTGAGCGCACTATTCAAACTCTAGAAGACATGCTTCGTGCATGTGTAATCGATTTCGGAAACGGCTGGGAAAAACATCTCCCGTTAGTGGAGTTCTCATACAACAACAGCTACCACACCAGTATTAAAGCTGCTCCGTTTGAGGCATTGTACGGACGTAAATGCCGATCACCTCTTTGTTGGGCAGAGGTGGGTGATAGTCAGATCACGGGCCCAGAACTTGTAGTAGACACAACAGAAAAGATCGCTCAGATACGACAACGCATGGCGGCAGCTCGTGACCGTCAGAAAGCATACGCCGATAAAGACAGGAAACTACTCGAGTTCCAGGTTGGGGACCGAGTGCTACTCAAAGTCTCACCCTGGAAGGGTGTTGTTCGTTTTGGCAAACGAGGCAAACTTAACCCACGATACGTTGGACCATTCGAAGTCATTGAGAAAATAGGCAAAGTAGCCTACAGACTGAACTTACCAGCTGAACTCAGTGCGGTTCACAACGTCTTTCACGTGTCAAATCTGAAGAAGTGTCTGTCAGATGAGACCCTCATAGTTCCTTTGAAGGAACTCACTATCGACGAGCAGTTACGATTCGTCGAGGAACCAGTTGAAATCACGGACCGGGATGTTAAGGTCCTCAAGAAAACCAGGATACCTCTTGTTCGGGTTCGTTGGAACTCCCGTCGTGGCCCAGAGTTGGCCTGGGAAAGAGAGGATCAAATGAAACTCAAGTATCCCCAGTTATTCGAAAACAGTGCAACCACTACTGAGGCCGAAGCTACTACAGAATTTCGGGACGAAATTCCAAATCAACGGGGGGATGATGTGACACCCCAGGAAAACCAGTAAACGATACAACTTACCTAGCTTCCTCAGTAACCGCATGCTAAATTTCGGGACGAAATTTCTTTCAAGTTGGGGATAATGTGACAACTCGAGTTTCCAAGATTTCCACCTTCACATTTATTGCACGTTAATTGTTTAAGTTGGTTGTTATAAGACTTGTTTGTTTCGCATCTGTGCACTTTTATAATACGTTATATCGTATTGTGATTTACATGATATTTATGGTGTGCATTGAGTGTATATGTAATATATGTTTTGTATATTTTAGAAATGGAACTTGTTAGGACAAACACCATGCTCATGAAAACACTTATGGACGAAAACACCATAGTGTTTTCGTTACTATTTCTTGGTGAAAAACAAATGGGCTTCGGCCCAGTAGTGACCGATTTTGATGATTAGTTATTAACCTTCACGCTTAAACTAACTAGCAAAAACCCTAATCACCTCTCACATTTTCTCTCGCCCACTTTTGAAACCCAACCGCAGCACTCGAGCCTTGCACACTGATCGAAGTACTGTCTTCTCTGTTTAGGTTAGTAATCCACTATTGATATATAATTGTTTGAAATCATCATGTATTGTTTGTTGGTATCTTATATTAACTACTGCGAGGTATTATGATCTGGTGATCTGATTGTGATTGATGAATAAATGTTTAGATCGTTGTTTTTTTTATGGTGATTGTTAATCTTCGAGATAAAGTGATCGTAGATAGTCAGTGATGAATGCATAAACTAGATCTCCTGTTAAATGTTAAACACTATGATGTTGTTGGATGTTAATCCTGATAATACAGATGAGTAAATATCTAATCAAATGTTTTAGCTTCTGTTTGATCGATTGTTCGTACAAATGGTTGAATCTGATAAGTGATGATTAAGATTTGTTATTGTTACATAACTGATCTTGATGTTGATGATATACCCAACGAAATCCCCCTCTCAACGAAATCACCTAAGGGATTTCGTTGGCCCAAGTGTTTTCGGTCAAATGAGTTTTGGCCCAAGTGTCTTCGGCCCAAAAAGGGATTTCGGCCCATAGGTGATTTCGCCACTACAGGATTTCGTCGAAGTGTCCTGCATAATTTACTTTATTAGTTAGGTAACTCTGTTAGTTATTTAACTCTGTTAGTTCAGTTAACTGATAAACAATAACTCTGTTAGTTATAACTCTGTTAGTTGTAACTCTGTTATATATATGCAAACTCTGTTAAGCGGCTAAGCCCCTGTTAAATGGTTGAGCTATTAACTCTATTGTTTAATTAACTCTGATGGTGTATTATCCCTGTTCAGCTAAGATTGTTAACCTTGTTATGTATGTTAAATCTGTTGATACTGATTAACCCTGGTATGTATTTAACGTTGTTAAGATAACTATAAAAACTCCGTTAAGCCTGTTAAAATATGTTACTCTGATAAGCAAGATAAATGAGTTAAGGAACTTGCATGTAAATTGGAATCTTGTATGGATGGACTAACTGTTTATGTGTACATGAGGTTAACTGTCAAACACACTCTGTGATATTGAATACATGCGAATCGCTACGAACCTAAACTGATTGAGTATACGTGCACACTATAGGACTTGACTGATTTCTTGTGAGTACTTAACCTAGCATACCGAGCAAACCAAGGTGAGTTCACACTCTTACCAAGGCATGGGATTCCCGGGGATTGGGAATGGGTTGAATGATGGGATTTAACAATTACTCGTACTTACACGGCTACTAGACTATCTACCATCGTCCTCGGGTTAAGCAGGGCACTTACGTAAAACCTACGTAAACAAGTACTTACCACTGTCCTCAGGTTTCGAGGGACACTTACGTAAAACCTACGTAAACTCACACATGCTACTGTCTTCCGGGGTCAGGAAGGACACTTACGTAAAACCTACGTAAACCCCACGCGTACCACTGTCCTCGGGTAAAGAAGGGCACTTACGTAAAACCTACGTAAACCTTGTACGTACTACTGTTCTCGGGTTAAGAAGAACACTTATGGTTACAAATAGTCTAGTGTATATACAAATATGGGAAGCCCCCACTAATAGAACATACTATCGGCCTAGTAGAGCCACATGTTACGAAAAGAACTTACTATTACGAACTTACTTACTGTGAACTCGCTCAACTAGTTGTTGACTCTCTGTTACATGCCTTGCAGGTCGTTAGGTATACATGGAGCTTGCACTAGGAGGCGCGGTCGTTGTGGACGAGGATCGTGAATGCTTTAATTAAACATTTGACATTTTATACTTTACTTATGTTGGGCTCTTACTCATATGCTTCCGCTAATCGTTGAATTTCTACTTATGTTTTGAAACACCTTTCATATGGATTGGTTTGGTTAAATTACATTTACCTTTACTATTTACGTTGTTCTATATGATTGGTGGCTTGATCCTGGTCAGTCACGCCTCCAAGCGGTGATACTCCGTGTGTGGATTTTGGTGGTGTGACAAATAGAATGCCATAGTCCTTGGAATTTTAGTGATCTTATCATTTTGATAACCTCTGTTTGACATCTGAGTTGTAGAACCATTTGACATGAGTTAGGAAGAACTGAGATGAGCATGCAAATCACAATATTATTGTGGGTGCACACATAATAATAATGTGGGGTGCATGCGAGTCCCAGTGAGTCTTAACTAGTGAAGAAGGGGTTTTGTTCTGTTATTGAATCAGTCAGAAACGTAACAAATCTATAGGAGTCCTAGCAATGATTGTCTCCTACTTGAACGTGATCTTTTCACTCCTCTCTGAATCCTTTCGAATCTCGATGCTATCGAGTATTACCTGAACGCCCATCTGAACGCCTAGCGAACTGTGTAGAATGTTAGGTGCTTGTACGGACATCCCTGAGTTGGATGTTGCAGCGTCGAATGATTGGACGATACCTTTTCACTCCTTTTCATTGGTTGGAACTCAATGTACCGACGTCTTAGACCCTGGAGTGCGACCACTTCTGCAACACTCTGGAAACATATCGTGTATTACTCAGTTAACTTGCAAGAACGATGGACAAGAGGATGAGCGTAGTTGATGTGCAGATCAAACATATAGGAACGAAAAGTAAGAATGGAAAGGGCTTGAAACCGTAAGTAAATATGAACCAAACACGTGAGAGTGAATAATGGATTGTGTTTCTCTCCCTAACCAAGGTAAGTATAAACCTTGTAAGTAAGTGGTGTCGGTAGCCTTGTCGGGTTAAGCATAATGCTTGACTAATAGAATGCATATGTAAGTGTATATATGAACACGTGTGGGATAAGTTGTTGCTAATTGATAAAATGTAGATAAGAATGTATATGCAGTTTGACTTTCTGAAAAGTCAACCGAAATTGAATTAATAATCACAATGCGAGTGTAATGAAATAGCATGAGAAGTCTGATACATGAAGCTAGTATAATTATTCGGCAAGAGGAATTTTACTAAAAGAAATACGTATTTAAGAAAGTTACGTGTTAGCATGGTAATAATCTAATCATGAGAGTCAGGATGAATAACGGGCTAAGACCCGGACAAATGACTTAAGTATTTATAGGAAGGAAGAATTTTTGAAAGAAATGATAAAACATTGTTTTGTAAGTATGCCCAAATGAAAGGAAAGTACTAATGCGTACTTTAATATTTAATAAAAAAGAAATTTGCAGTTTGACCTTGAAAAGTCAAACGGCAAAAATTGTGTAACTAGCGAATGAAATATAAGGTACTGTATAACATATGAGCGGGAAATTTGTGAAAGAATTATGGGTTAATTGTCACACCCCGACCACGTAAAACAACAAAACGTGGCGGAAATGTCAGGGAGTGTTGTAACAGAATCATTGTTTCACAACCATGGATTAAATAATTTCGTTTTATTGAATTATTGAACTCATTGTTTATTACAATTCAAATAAATACAATTATTATCTTTCAAGTTTTAAAGTCAATAAGGCACGAGTCTATCCTATGTATAGCATGTATCAACAATCATCACAAAGCAGTACCTGAAACATGTGTAAAAATAGGTACGTCAGCATAAAAATGCATGTGAGATACATAGGTTTTGTTTATGCATGATTCATGACTTATAAGTTTAAAAGAATGTTTTAACAAAAAGTAGTCATGAACCTAAAAATGTTTTCTTTATAAAATCATGTGAAAGTTTATGACAAATTTGATGATATAAAAGAATGATGCATAAATAAATAATCAAGTAAAATGAGTTTATAAAATAATGTTTTGAATAAAATGTTTGTTGTATATATATATATAAAAATATACTTTGGTTTTAAGAAAGTCGATTAGGTAATATATCAAAATATATTTCGGTTCCAAAATCGTTAAACAAATAGTATATTAAATATACTTTGGTTATCAAAATAATCGTTTTCGATAGTATATCAAAAGTATACTTTGGATTTATGTATAACATATTAAACTATGTTTTGGTTTAATAAATAACATATTTAAAATATGTTTTGGTAGTTAACAAAATATATGTTGTTTTGTACAATATCACACATGAGAGTATATCAAACTATACTTTTGGGAGTATAATAAAATATACAATAAAAGTGTGATTTAAGAATTCAATCAGACCTAGTGCATCAAAATACACCTTTGAGACTATAGGGATACCACAAAGGCAATCCCTATTTGGATGGAGAAACAAATTGGTTTCAGACATTCCATGACAACAGGAATGGGGTGTCAAATCCTATAGCGCTATATCATACTACCAATCGGTCTGGTGAACATAAAATAAGTACAATTCAACAATTAATTTTATAATCTTTAGTGTTTAAACCATAAACAATTATTCAGTTTGTCAAAAGATAAATACTAGTATGTATAATTAATTTATACTTTGAAATCGTGAACATAACAAATAGGTACACATGTTTCACCCCAAAACATTGAAAACAGTAAAAGATGGGACTATGTACTCACTTGAGGGTGCTTAGAAGTCCTGAATAACAACCAAGCAAAGCTAGAGGGAGTACGGAATCAAATGACACCTAATATAGGTAACTATGTTATTAAAGGGCTCCTAAACTGGGAGATAGGATAGAATGATGTTCTATAAATCAAATGAGTAATTGAACTCATATGGTATGATTTAATAGAGCTAACATTCTGATTTGGAAGTCTACCTAAGTGCTCTTGACCCGTTTCGACCCATTATGGTAGCATAAGCTACTATAACACGTCGATTGCGCAAAACTATGTTCGGATGGTTATCTATGAGCTATGTCAAGTCTTACATGCCCAATTATACCCTAACATGTTACTAATTCAGATTAGATGTCAAAAATATGTTCACATATGCACATTATGGATTTATGCTACAAAAGGGCATTTTGGTCATTTCCTATGGGCATGTAAACCAATTAACGAATAGCTAACCAATCCTATGTTATCATAAGGTATAACCTCAGGGGTTATTCCCGATGCAACTATGATCACTAAGCAAGCTTGGTTGGATCCTAAAGATCGACCAAACGGGTCGGGTTCGAAAGTCTAAGCGGTTGTCTAGACCGCTTAACTTACGACCCTACTTAGAAAACTGATTTGGTATCAAAACAAAGTGTTTTGATACCTAAGAGTAGTTCCGTTGCAAAATGCGTGCTAAAATGCATTTTGACCGAAACTTGACTTGTCACTACACCTAGTTAACGTGGTAATCAGTGGGTATAATCGCTAAGGATTTTAACCATCGTGATTACAATCACGTTGCAAATTTCAACCGAACTTTGCGTTGACCATTGACTGGTCAAACTGAAAGTCAAACACTGTTTGACTTTTTAAGCTAAAAAGCAATAAAAGAATGAAAGAAGGCTTACAAAAGGTCCTTGCTTGAACTTGATCTTATAAACTCTCAGGTATGAAGTTATAGAACTCCAACTTAGAGAATTTTAGATCAAGTGTGAGGAAAAACAATGAATTGGCCATGCTATTTATACTTGTTGCAAAGTTACAAGATCATGACACATGTTTGTGTAACCTCCAAGCAAGAATTATGGCCCTACAATTGTCACAAGCAGGTTCAAAGCCTTGGGGAGGTGTTAACTTGCTCATCACACAAAGATCTTTGCATAACAGCCCCTGAATTATCAAACTGTTGCTAAAAAATTGATTTCTGCTTGCTGGGATCTTCAGGAGGCCCGCGTAAGTATATGGGATGGGCTTACGCGGCCCGTGTGGCCCTCCCAGATCAGCCATAGTTTCAATAATTACAGTTCAGGTCCCTGTACTTGGTTTAAGCCCATTTCAGCCCCTTTTGACCCCCTTTAAGCCATTTTCAAGGCTCTACAAGGTCAATAAAGTTTAGAGGACTCAAAATGTGCTCGGAAAACTCTCGGATGTCGGCTTGTTTGGTCGTACGGTTGCGTTATTCGTTAAATTACGATGAAACTCAAACGGACGCGAAAACGAACCAAATTAAGGGACGAATGGTATTTCTGCATGCCGATCACTAAAATAAAAATATTTTAGTGTGTATAAAAATTTTGGATGTCCAGATGTGGCCAGAACGTAAGATATGCGCGAAAATGCAAACTTACGCCGTTCTTGACACTTTTAGTCCCTGTGAAATCATATAAGCATGTTTTCGCACACCGAACCTATCAAAGCTTATTTCTAAGCTATTTTTAGGTTATATATGGTATGTTTAACTTATGATCATGTTCTGGACTGTACGTTGCCTTACGAAACGACAGACTTTTGCAGTTTGACGCAAATAGTCCCTATGAGCGAATAAACTTGATTTCGACACACCAAACCATCCAAAACTTATTTCTAAGTTATGTAAAGGTTATTTAAGGTATGTTAAGCCTATGTCACCGTTCCGAAGTGTTTGTTTCATTAAACTGGTTATATTTACGCATCAGTTTGCGTATAACCTTCCAGAAAGCGATTTAAAGCTCGAAATCGAACAAGATTTGATATGTTCAAACGATGCACATATTTATACAAATACCAAGTATGAAATACAATATTTCATTGGTTTTGTATCTGTTTGATGGTTGAAGTGACACAGGTGTCACAGTCTCCCCTACTTTAGGAAATTCCGTCCCGAAATTTAATTTTAGAGGAAACTTGTGAAGACAACTGTGATTGTTTCGCTTTCGAATGAATCCCTCAAACCCTAAGTAAACTCTGGGTCATGTTTGGATTCTTAGCGAAATTTTCAACTATCAAAGTGAAGTCCTTGTAGTAACAAAACATGGAGTTTCGAACTACGGACAGAAGAACGTTTCTTATGAAGACTATCGTAGGAAACTTGTGTGTGCTCGAAGACAGAGTCGGAGTGTGTAAGATAAAATGGCATTGGTTAAAGTCCAGGACTTCTAGTAACTTAAATAACGCTACATTCGCAATGTAATAAGGAACACATATATATAGGAAGTACCAGCGGCGTATCCACCATGCCCTTTTTACATTGTTCCTGTTTCGTTATTCTCATTACTATAGGTCTTAACACATGAAAAAATTTGTTGTGGTTTCTATGCACTGAATTCCATAATTATGTATGCATCCATAATTACGTAATTCCTTGCACAGTCCGCACAGTTCATTTCATAATGCGCAGGGGAAAAATCAATCGAATAAACATGAAGTGACTTGACTGAACCACCAAAAGATCTTTTTAATTAGATCGACGAACAATCTTTTTAATTAGATCAACACATGATCTTCTTAACTAGACCATCATACGATCTCTTTAAATAGACCACTTAAGGGATCTTTTCAATTATATCATAACATGATATTCCTAACCAGATTTTTGAATCAATCTGTTTGACCAGACCACTCAAGGGGTCCAATTATAGAATAGTACTTTATAATCCAAGGGACTTAACTACGACATAGAAGTCCATTAAGGATTTAAGATAGTAACTTTTAATTTCCTACTATGAATCCCTCATATGGAGATATGGAAGATTCTACGAGGATTTGGATGAATCACATAAAAACACGAAACATAGAAGAAAACACATACACATAATCACATAGTTAATTAACTTGATCTTCATTTTGTTAATTTTCTTGTTAATTGAGCACGCGAGTATTCAAAGCACACTAGGAATCCAATCCATGAATTCCGTTTGGCACTTTAAATATTTTCAAGAATCTAACTATGAAGATAAGAAGACCTTAATAGAGATTTGTCTTTATTTCTTAAAAAGAAACGCGTATTTAAGATTTTTGGGGGGATCACAAGTGATCATAAAATGACAGAACCACACGAGTAGTTTGTCTTAGTGTTGGCATCGAAGGGTTGGATCAAACATTCACACAATCGTATCAGTTTTGTAAAATAAAATTGAAACATCAAGTTTTATTTATATAACAACTGAATTGTTCCAACGTCAAAAAATAACAGACAAAGAAATACAAAAGACTAATTGTTCACTGCTGCATTGTCGTCCACGTTCGCCTCATTTATGTTAAACACTCGTCCATGCACTGGATTTGCGTTAACAAGTCTTGGGCAATTGTTTCTGTAGTGAGTAAGGTCACCACAGTTATAACACGACCCAGGTGGGAACTGTGCTTGAACAGCAGCAGGATTTGCATAACGGCAGTTATCGACCAAATGTCCCAATCTTCCACAGTGGGTACATTTGTGACACTGCTCTTGCTCCAGATGATGACGGTTGCATTTGTTGCATAAAGGTGCGGTACCAACATAATTTTTCCTCTTACGAGGTTGTGCTAGTTGGTTTGGTGCAACCTGATTATTCTGAGCAGTTATGGTGCAGTTTTGAGAAGCCTTACGCTTCTTCTTCTTGGATACCTCGACCTGTTTTTCCTTTGGTTCAACTTGAGCAGCCTTATCAGATGGTCTTGGGTCGCCTTTTCGAAAAAGCTTACCCTTCCTGATATGGGATTCAGTCAGGGTGGCAGACAATTCAATGGCCTGTCTGACAGTAGTAGGGTTGCTGCCAGTAACGATATCCTGAACTAAATCAGGAAGACCATCAATGTACTTCTCAATCGCCTTATCCACAGGCGTGACCATGGCAGGACATAACAGGCTCAATTCCTTATAACAGTCAGTATAGGCTCGATGTTCACCGCTGTCTTATTTAAGATCGTCAAATTCCCGTTCCAAAGCCCTGAGCTCATGATGAGGAGAGAATTCCTTCATCATTAGAGCCCGAAGCTCTTCCCAAGTTTGAGCTAGTGCCACATCGGCACCTCTATCACACATCACACCGTTCCACCATGTAAGAGCACGCTTCTCGAACGCACTGGATGCAAACTCAACCTTACGCTCGTTCGGGCATTGCACGTGCCTGAATGTGCTCTCCAAACTTTCGAACCATTGTAGGAGCGCGGCTGCTCCTTGAGATCCAGAAAACTTCAAAGGTTTTGCAGAGTTGAAGGTCTTGAAATTACACTGGGTGTTATTCTTGTTATATAACTCATGAATCTGAGTTTCTACGCCTGGAAGCACTGCAACCATTTGTTGAGCAACAAGGGCTGCGACTTCCTCAGTAGTAAAAGATTGAGCATCACGTCGAGGAGTCATTGTCTAAAAGGAACAAGGGATCATGAGAAACAAGTGAGGTCGATGATTGGAAAACAAAAGAGGTATTGAAAACATCGACGAAATATAAGGAAAGCGATCATCCGTTCGTTACCTCGAACAAACAAACGACACGCAGTGACTAATCAAAGTAAATGGATCATTATAATGTATCACCGAAGACATGCTCGCCTATAAGTGAACACTCACCCCAAGAGTTCCCAGGTAAGAGTGACTGGTCCGATACTGCGGATTTGTACGAACACTCTAGCCTTAGACAGAAAACTCATGGTACAGGCATTCACTCTTCCCGTTTGCATGTGTTCACATTATTTAGACCCAAACTTTGACGAGATTTTGAAAACTTAGAGGGTTCAAAACCTCACAATAAATCATCCTAGATCAGATGATTGGTTTTCAAAGCGGATTCGGAATTTGTATTCTTATTGTGGTTGTCACCTAAGGATAGGTGACGGTATTGTTTTAAAACTAAACACAAGATAACTTGTGTTAGGGTCCTAGGAAGGTTATAGTCTAGGTCAAAGCATTACTAATAACCTAATTCCCTATAACCATTGGCTCTGATACCAACTTTTCTGTCACACCCCGACCACGTAAAACAACAAAACGTGGCGGAAATGTCGGGGAGTGTTGTAACAGAATCATTATTTCACAACCATGGATTAAATAATTTCATTTTATTGAATTATTGAACTCATTGTTTATTACAATTCAAATAAATACAATTATTATCTTTCAAGTTTTAAAGTCGTAAAGGCACGAGTCCATCCTATGTATAGCATGTATCAACAATCATCACAAAGCAGTACCTGAAACATGTGTAAAAATAGGTACGTCAGCATAAAAATGCCTGTGAGATACATAGGTTTTGTTTATGCATGATTCATGACTTATAAGTTTAAAAGAATGTTTTAACAAAAAGTAGTCATGAACCTAAAAATGTTTTCTTTATAAAATCATGTGAAAGTTTATGAGAAATTTGATGATATAAAAGAATGATGCATAAATAAATAATCGAGTAAAATGAGTTTATAAAATAATGTTTTGAATAAAATGTTTGTTGTATATATATATATAAATATACTTTGGTTTTAAGAAAGTCGATTAGGTAATATATCAAAATATATTTTGGTTCCAAAATCGTTAAACAGATAGTATATTAAATATACTTTGGTTGTCAAAATAATCGTTTTCGATAGTATATCAAAAGTATACTTTGGATTTATGTATAACATATTAAACTATGTTTTGGTTTAATAAATAACATATTTAAAATATGTTTTGGTAGTTAACAAAATATATGTTTTTTTGTACAATATCACACATGAGAGTATATCAAACTATACTTTTGGGAGTATAATAAAATATACAATAAAAGTGTGATTTAAGAATTCAATCAGACCTAGTGCATCAAAATACGCCTTTGAGACTATAGGGATACCACAAAGGCAATCCCTATTTGGATGGAGAAACAAATTGGTTTCAGACATTCCATGACAACAGGAATGGGGTGTCAAATCCTATAGCGCTATATCATACTACCAATCGGTCTGGTGAACATAAAATAAGTACAATTCAATAATTAATTTTATAATCTTTAGTGTTTAAACCATAAACAATTATTCAGTTTGTCAAAAGATAAATACTAGTATGTATAATTAATTTATACTTTGAAATCGTGAACATAACAAATAGGTACACATGAGGGTGCTTAGAAGTCTTGAATAACAACCAAGCAAAGCTAGAGGGAGTACGGAATCAAACGGCACCTAATATAGGTAACTATGTTATTAAACGGCTCCTAAACTGGGAGATAGGATAGAATGATGTTCTATAAATCAAATGAGTAATTGAACTCATATGGTATGATTTAATAGAGCTAACATTCTGATTTGGAAGTCTACCTAAGTGCTCTTGACCCGTTTCGACCCATTATGGTAGCATAAGCTACTATAACGCGTCGATTGCGCAAAACTATGTTCGGATGGTTATCTATGAGCTATGTCAAGTCTTACATGCCCAATTATACCCTAACATGTTACTAATTCAGATTAGATGTCAAAAATATGTTCACATATGCACATTACGGATTTATGCTACAAAAGGGCATTTTGGTCATTTCCTATGGGCATGTAAACCAATTAACGAATAGCTAACCAATCCTATGTGATCATAAGGTATAACCTCAGGGGTTATTCCCCATGCAACTATGATCACTAAGCAAGCTTGGTTGGATCCTAAAGATCGACCAAACGGGTCGGGTTCGAAAGTCTAAGCGGTTGTCTAGACCGCTTAACTTACGACCCTATACAAGCACTAACTAATAGTGACGAGTTAAACATGTCAAAACATGTTTAACCTACTTAGAAAACTGATTTGCTATCAAAACAAAGTGTTTTGATACCTAAGAGTAGTTCCGTTGCAAAATGCGTGCTAAGACGCATTTTAACCGAAACTTGACTCGTCACTACACCTAGTTAACGTGGTAATCAGTGGGTATAATCGCTAAGGATTATAACCATTGTGATTACAATCACGTTGCAAAGTTCACCCGAACTTTGCGTTGACCATTGACTGGTCAAACTGAAAGTCAAACAATGTTTGACTTTTTAAGCTAAAAAGCAATAAAAGAATGAAAGAAGGCTTACAAAAGGTCCTTGCTTGAACTTGATCTTATAAACTCTCAGGTATGAAGTTATAGAACTCCAACTTAGAGAATTTTAGATCAAGTGTGAGGAAAAACAATGAATTGGCCATGCTATTTATACTTGTTGCAAAGTTACAAGATCATGACACATGTTTGTGTAACCTCCAAGCAAGAATTATGGCCCTACAATTGTCACAAGCAGGTTCAAAGCCTTGGGGAGGTGTTAACTTGCTCATCACACAAAGATCTTTGCATAACAGCCCCTGAATTATCAAACTGTTGCTGAAAAACTAATTTTTGGTCACTGGGGTCTTCAGGCGGCCCGCGTAAGTATATGGGATGGGCTTACGCGGCTCGTGTGGCCCTCCCAGATCAGCCATAGTTTCAATAATTACAGTCCAGGTCCCTGTACTTGGTTTAAGCCCATTTCAGCCCCTTTTGACCCCCGTTAAGCCATTTTCAAGGCTCTATAAGGTCAATAAAGTTTAGAGGACTCAAAATGTGCTCGGAAAACTCTCGGATGTCGGCTTGTTTGGTCGTACGGTTGCGTTATTCGTTAAATTACGACGAAACTCAAACGGACGCGAAAACGAACCAAATTAAGGGATGAATGGTATTTTTGCATGCCGATCTCTAAAATAAAAATATTTTAGTGTGTACAAAAATTTTGGATGTCCAGATGTGGCCAGAACGTAAGACATGCGCGAAAATGCAAACTTACGCCGTTCTTGACACTTTTAGTCCCTGTGAAATCATATAAGCATGTTTTCGCACACCGAACCTATCAAAGCTTATTTCTAAGCTATGTTTAGGTTATATATGGTATGTTTAACTTATGATCATGTTCTGGACTGTACGTTGCCTTACGAAACGACAGACTTTTGCAGTTTGACGTAAATAGTCCCTGTGAGCGAATAAACTTGATTTCGACACACCAAACCATCCAAAACTTATTTCTAAGTTATGTAAAGGTTATTTAAGGTATGTTAAGCCCATGTCACCATTCCAGAGTGTTTGTTGCATTAAACTGGTTATATTTACGCTTCAGTTCGCGTATAACCTTCCAGAAAGCGATTTAAAGCTCGAAATCGAACAAGATTTGATATGTGCAAACGATGCACATATTTATACAAATCCCAAGTATGAAATACAATATTTCATTGGTTTTGTATCTGTTTGATGGTTGAAGTGACACAGGTGTCACATGAATAAACACCATGTAGAACGAAAATATGAAATGAAATGTGCTAACCGTTAATGTTATAGTGAGGTTGGTGGAATTCTTGGCTGACGAGAGTAATAGAACTGTTGAAAGGATGCTCACGAGTGGGAGCTCATTACACAGATGAATGAAATCAATCGGGTACGGTATGGACTCATGAAAAAGTGGAATGATCCGGTTTACAGATTGTTGGCTTATGCGAGGAAGTCAAGGTTAGTAACATGTTTAGCTCATAATTGATAAGTAAGTATTGGTAAATTGAATAATACCCACAAAATAAACAAATGGTTGAATAAGTATGGTATAATATGGAATGATTGACTTTTAAAGGTCAGCTTAGGAAGAAATTTCAAACCATAATTGTTGTCATTAAGAGGAAATTTCAAAATTTTGAATAAGAATTTAGGAGTATTGGTTAAATACTCGTACGATGTATTTGCATATCATGCTTACGTGAGTAGTACAAGTAGTACATGAAGATAGTTAATCATAAAGTGACATGAATGGAAAGATTCAGAATTTAACCTATGGGTGTGCATAGTATAGGTCGGTGGCAAACGTAGAATGATGCTTAGCTCTCGGGTTAAGTATAAATAAGTGAGTATGGAATAGTAGTTATGTTTCGGTAATCATATCATTACTAAATGTTTATAAAATATGTATGATCGTATTCTGACTTTTTCATGTGACTAAGGAAGTAATTAGAAGGAACTTTAATAATTGTAATGGTAGTGGCAATAGAACGATGCTTAACCTTCTAGTAATCATGAATAAGCGAGAATGAAATAATAGCTATATAGTGATAGGGATGGCCCTGAATGAATGTTGGCAATATGTGTAAATACATGGTCCAAACTACCAAGTATAAATATATATATATAGGGGATGGATCATGAGAAAACTAGTTTAAATGAGAAAACCAAAAAACTAACCAAAAAAGCCTAAAAAAAAACCTAAAAACATACCAATTTTTTTTTACAATTTTTTTATAGAAAAATCGCTACTTTTTGTGTATGGAAAAAAATTTTCAAAAAAAAATTTTTTTTGTTGTACTACACATGTTCACTAATACATAAAGCTTAAACTACTTAACCCACCCCCCACCGACACCCCCCAAAAACCTAAACCCCCCACCCCCCCCCCCCCCCCCCAAAAAAAAAACCTAAATTCACCCTCCCACCAAAAGCCTAACCCCCCCACCCCCCAAAAACCTAAACCCCCCCACCCCCACTCCCCAAAAACCTAAACCCCCCTCCCCCCCACACCCAAAAAACTAATCCTAATCCTAAACCTCCAAAAAAACTAACCCTAAAAGCTAAACTAGACTCAAAATAAAAGTCTCCCCCCTCGTTTTTAGTGGTTTTTAGTTAGTTTTCTAGTTTTCTCATTTATATCTAGTTTTCTCATGATCCTCTCCCTATATACATATAAGGATTGTTAACAGTAGAATAATGTAGTAAGCTCGGAAGGAGCGCCTTGGAAACTAATGAAGAGAAGATGAATTAAGTATGGATTGAAAGTTGAAAAGTAATATTGAATCACATCATTGTGAGTGATGAGTATCTAAAAAATCCATGTTAATGTAATAAAGTAAGAACTAAACATATAACAAATGGCTAATCCGAGTAAAATTGTTATACGGTATGCACCTTGAATGAAATGAATGGATAGATAAGTAAAGATAATGATGACTAGGGAATTGGTTTCTCGCAAGAAATCAAAAATCTTGATAGGTATGAATGAATGTCGGGATACTAGTCTCAAAATATAGATTATGGAATGTGTGACTAGTAGTAGTTTCGCACAACATACTTAAGTATGTCATCCTTGTAACTCGAATGAATGAACAATCGAAGGATAAAAGAAGACGCGTTATAGAAGAAGCAAAGGAGGTTTCGGGGACGAAACCTTCTTTAAGGGGGGTAGACTTGTAACGCCCCAAAACCGAATTTGAAATTAATAGAATATTTTTCTTGTTTTACGTTACGAGATAAAATAACGAAGTTATGTAACTTAGTTATTAACATAAAGGTTGGGTGGTTGGAAATGAGAGTATTGGTTGCAGGTAACCAAAAACTCAATTAGAGGGACTAAAAGTGGCATGTGAAACAAACTTTATAAAAATTCAGCTTTTAATGTGGGTGTATGTATATGTCGACATATACATATGCACAGGAAGAAGAAAAAGGAGTTCTCCCAACAACCCTCTAAATTGAGGCAATTGAAGAAGGATTTGAAGCTAAATTAATGCATGAATGAAGAATCCTCACCATCTCATGCTAATGAACATATGGTAAGTTATAAATTTTGATTTGGTGATTTTTCAAGAAGTGGGTTATGATCAAACCATGAAGTAGTATGAAATTAAGTATGAGGAGGTGTTAGAATCACCATATAGGTCTTGGGTTATGAACGATTTTGAGTAACTTGATGTTTGTAAGTGAATCCCATTTGGGATGATGAAGATGGCGACATGGGTGTGTCACCCATGTCCAATCCTTGCGTAAATATAATGAAATAGGTAGTGTGTGATGCATAATTGTTAGTTAGACTGAACAATAGTATGAAATTTATGTGATGTTTAGTGGTGATGATGAATGAATGTAAGAAATAGGAATTGAAGCATGAGGTACTTGTACTTTGTGCTTAAAATGTGGTACGCCCACCTAGTGTTTGATGTAATGCCTAAGTGACAATTGTATATGAAATTTTATGTAATTGATGGGTGAACATGTATAGGATGTAACCATGAGTTAATTAACATGTGAAATGTATCATAGATGGAATACATGTAGGAATTTAGGTTGGTTATGTGATTTGGTAAAAAGTGTGCTTTAGAAGGTTGTACTCTATGTTGGAGTGGTATGATGTTCACCATATTTTTGAATAATTGCTTAATTAAAATTAAGAAGTAAATATATACTAAATGTGAAGCATATGAGATCATTAGAAGATGATGAAGTTGGATTGAGGTTGAGTTAGCTAAGTATGGGATATACTAGATGTGAAGTTATGAAAATGCTAACATGCATAAAAATAATTATACATGTATATGTGAATGTAACTAGGTGATTACATGGTTATATGTATTTCGCTATATGGGTATGAAAGGTTTAGAGTGTCATTGGTATGATCGACTACATCGATACGGACATGTGCTCCTAAGTTGAAAGTTTGTATACTTGACCATTAACTTTATGGAAATGTCAACAAGTATGAGAATAGTATAATTAGAAATCCTAATATGATTGTAAGATTAGGAGTTTGGGGTGATGCATGATGGGTTATTAAATGTTATACTTGATGGTATGTTGAATTGTGTAAATTGGAATGATGTATTATTAAATTTATGCCTTGTACTTGTTAGAATTGGCTATTAAAAGTCAAATACGAGATGTGAAATAAATATGATTTGATGATACGTAATATCATTTTTGTTAACCATGATATGAATGTGATGACATGTAAGGACGGGAATCTTATCAATTGACTCAAGCGCGGATGGCTAACGTGTCAAAAGGAGGCAAGGGAATAAGCATGAATTCCGACGCTTAAGGTAAGTGAATTACGAAACTCTCTTCTTAGTATATAAATGTAGTTTGTTTGTTTAAATGTTGGGAGTCATGTAGGAATGGGTATGAAATGTAAGTAAATGGCTAAGAAATGTTGTAGTAGGTTGCTTATAGTTCAAATGTAATGGAAAATGTTTGGTGAGATCAAACGGGTCAAAACATAGAAAGTAACATGGCGAGATGGGGTAGTTGGTTTGATCTTGGGTATTAAGTGTTAGAATGATTTGGGGGCTTGGAATAATGTTATTTTATGATTTGGGAAGTTCGGGATGCGCGACCGGAGGTCAAAACATCGAAAAGAACAAAATCTGGTGTCGGTACTGCAGGGGCAGCGTCGCCGACGCTGGGCAACAGTTAGCCGACGCTCTAAGTTGCTGTCTACGCGCCAGTCGACGCCAGCAGCCCCGTTTCTTTGTTTTTCTTCGATTCCGGACCCCGTAGACCCATTCCCAAGCCCCGTTAAACTTCCATAATGTACCCCTAACCTTACAAAATAGTTTTGTGAGGTACGGGTGATTATAGAACTCATTTTTATGCTCCCGAAATGTACCCCAAACTCATTAAAAAGTGTTTATGAGGTACGGGTAAGAATGGGGCGTGTATGCAAGTATGTGTGGGAACGAAATAAATATGTAGGAATGTATTAATATATTATTTGTATGTTAGTAGATGGTACCCGTTAGTAAACACGAATAAAAATGAGTATATGCGTAGGTTGGTATGTACGAGACTTATATGTATAGTAGTTTGTGACTAAGAATTGTTAGTATGATTATGTGAGAATGTAAGTTGTATGTAAGAGTTTGGATAGAGGGGTAGGTGTATGAAGTAGGATATATCTTACTCGAAAGAGTTGGATTAGATAATTTGTATGCGTGTTATTGAACCATATGTATTCGAATGAGTGAGAATTGTATGTATGCATGCATGCATGCATGCATGCATGTATGTATGCATGTATGTATGTATGTATGTATGTACGTATGTACGTATGTACGTATATATGTATGGTGTAAATATACATGAGTATTAACGATGCTAACTGGGTTGCTTTTGAGAATGAAATGAAATGCAGGTACACTATTGTTGACTTATTGAAGGTTAAACACCGAGATGAAATGCTTAAATTCATAAAGATAACCGAATGGGATGTATATTAGGATAGAAAGTGACGTGACCTATAATTATGAATCTTAGATTATATATAATGTCACCAAGTACTAATGATGTGAATGTATTTGGTGAATGCAGGTTGTACGGAATCACGAATCATCATCATGAGGTGTAAGCGGTCGAATATCGAGTCATAAGATAGATTGTACGGGAATGTGTGATTATGTAATTTAGTAAACATAATTTATGTTTTATTTCATAAATGATAATGGAGAATGTATTTATTGTAAACAAAATATTTTAAAATGGACTTTCAAGTATGTCAAGACATTTATAAAGAAAGAAATTTTCAGGCTCGTATTTCCGCTGCGTCTTTATGGTTAAAACGTGTTCGGGTCTTACAGACCTAAGAAGAAGCTTTTCAAACCTTGAAACATAAACTTTGCAATGCACCTATTTTATTTTT
Organism: Helianthus tuberosus; assembly: GCA_030545235.1. Taxonomy (NCBI): domain Eukaryota; kingdom Viridiplantae; phylum Streptophyta; class Magnoliopsida; order Asterales; family Asteraceae; genus Helianthus; species Helianthus tuberosus. The sequence continues at coordinate 17,737,697 of CM060420.1, read as the reverse complement.
ACATGAGGGCAATGAAGACTTTGTCGTATATTGTGATGCATCAAACTTAGGCCTTGTTGTGTTCTCATGCAAAGAAACAAAGTCATAGCCTATGCATCGAGACAATTAAAGGTACACGAGAAGAACTACACAACTCATGATCTTGAGTTAGGCGTAGTAGTTTTTGCTCTCAAAATATGGAGACACTACCTGTACGGTACAAAATGTGTAATGTTCACTGACCACAAAAGTCTCTTGCACATTTTCAATCAGAAAGAATAAACATGAGGCAACGACGATGGGTTGAACTTCTAAATGATTACGATTGCGAAATTCGCTACCATCCTGGTAAGGCGAATGTCGTGGCTGATGCATTGAGTCGTAAGGAACGCGTCATGCTTCACTTTGTTCAGGTTCGATCTGATATTCAAACCCGCATTTCTCAAGCTCAACGTACTTGTGTTTCACAAGACTTGAGGGGTAAGGAATTACCATATCATCTTGAGCCTCATCTTGAACTGAAAAATAATGGGTTATATTATTTCATGGACCGTTTGTGGGTCCCAAGTTAAGGCAATCTCCGCACCTTGTTAATGGATGAAGCTCATAAGTCTCGTTATGCAATTCATCCTGATACAGATAAAATGTATAAGGATCTTCGAACCCAGTATTGGTGGCCGGGTATGAAGAAAGACTTTGCCTTATACGTATCCAAATGCCTTACTTGTCTTAAAGTTAAGGCCGAACATCAACATCCCTCTGGATTATTGGAGCAACTAGAGATAGCAGTTTGGAAATGGGAAAACATTGCTATGGATCTCATTACCAAACTGCCACGCACTTGTAGAGGTCATGATGCCATTTGGGTGGTCGTTGATCGTTTAACAAAGTCAGCACATTTCTTGCCGATCCGTGAGGATCTATGTGCAGACAAACTTGCCAAGATTTATGTCGATGAGATCGTATCCCATCATGGTGTCCCTTTGAACATCATATCTGACAGAGATGCTAGATTCTCGTCTCACTTTTGGAGAACCATGCAATCTTCCATGGGAACCCAACTTAATTTGAGCACAGCTTTTCATCCCCAAATGGATGGTTTATCTGAAAGAACAATCCAGACACTTGAGGATATGCTTAGAGCTTGTGTGATCGATTTTGGTGGTAGTTGGGATTCGCATCTACCGTTGATCAAATTTTCCTACAACAATAGTTATCACTCCAGCATCAACATGGCTCCTTTCGAAGCTTTATACGGTCAAAAATGTCGTTTAGCGGTCTGCTGGAATGAGATATGTGAAGGTCAGCTTACTGGACCTGAACTCATTCAAGAGACTACAGACAAAGTCAAGAAAATTCGCGATAACCTTCTGACAGCTAGAAGCCGTCAAAAGAGTTACGCGGATAGACGACGTAAGCCCTTAGAATTTCAAGTCGGTGATCACGTCCTACTCAAGGTATCCCCTTGGAAAGGTGTGATTAGATTTGGAAAGAAAGGAAAACTTGCACCAAGATATGTTGGACCGTTCAAGATCGTTCAAAGAATCAGAAAAGTGGCCTACAGACTTGAGCTACCTCCTGAACTTAGAAATGTTCATCCAACCTTCCACGTGTCCAATCTTAAAAAAGTGTTTGGCTGATGAAAACCTCCACATACCACTTGATGAAATTCATGTTGTTGACACGATGCACTTCGTTGAGAAACCTATGGAAATCATGGACCGTGAAATTAAGAAGCTCAAACGCAAGCGCATACCGATTATCAAAGTTCGCTGGGAATCTAAACGTGGCCCAGAATTTACTTGGGAATGTGAAGATCAAATTAAGGCGAAATATCCACATCTTCACGAGTTTCCTCTAAATAAAGTACGGGATGAAATTTCCTAAAGTAGGGGAGACTGTGACATCTGTGCATGTGTAATCATTGTATAACTCCAAACAATTCAATTATCAATAAAACAATGAGTTTTGATCCCAATATTTGTTTATTTATCTTTGACATTTGCACGTTTTGATTCTTGTTCGATTTCAAACTCTTAAACACTTTCTGGAAAGTCATACGCAAACTGTTACGTGAACGTAACCAGTTTAACGCGACTGATGTGGGGTAAAATACACATATTTGTCCCGTGTAAATTGTATAATTATTGTGTAAGAATTATTTGTTTTATTTAGTTTTTAGTATTATATTACATTATTTTGTGTTTTGCCAGGTCCTGGTGCAAATGGAGCAAAAACGAATAATATGGAAATGACCAGCCAGTCAGGCAAAGTGGTGTGCCAGTGACCGAAGAAAAATTGCCGCTATATTTCTCGAGTGGGTCGAGCCCACTATCTCGATTTTATCTAATAGAGGCTATCATGTATTTATTATTGTTGGCAATTATTATTATGTTGAAAGGCTGTCACGACCAATTAGAAGGAAAAAAAAGAAAAAAAAGTGAGGGTTGACATTTAAAGGCATCTTTGGCTGCACATAGAATTAAAGGTATTTAGAGGGCTGTTCCATAATATTTGTAGTGGGGGAGTTCAACGAAAAGAATAAAAAGGACAGCATAATTTATGAAGCCTATATTGGGCCGTGAGCATTGTTGGTGCACTACATCTGTCGACTTCGTCTTGTATCGAGTCTTAGCCTTAGAATGTTAGATTAGGGCACGTTTTACGAGTAAATAGGAGAATGTATGTGTCTAAGAGACTGATTTCGCTCATATGGTCATAGATAGGTGATTCCACTTATTCGTCAGTAGGTGATTCCACTTATTCGTCAGTAGGTGATTCCACTTATTCGTCAGTAGGTGATTCCACTTATTCGTCAGTAGGTGATTCCACTTATTCGTCAGTAGGTGATTCCACTTATACGTCAGTAGGTGATTCCACTTATTCGTCAGTAGGTGATTCCACTTATTTCTCAGTGAGTGATTTCGCTTTTGTGTACATGTTCACATAAGCGAAATCACCAACACTATATATAGGACACTTGAGCGAAATCAGTTCATCAGTTGTGCACTTGGATACCGAGGTGCTGCCGGTCTTCCAATTGAATGTAAACGTTGTTATATCAATCAACAAGGTGATTTAAGTGAAGATCTAGTTGTTTCTACGTTGGTTACTTGTTTTCCGCACCTGTAACTAATCGAGACTCCTCTGGTAGACTCGTTCGGGTCAGAATACGATCCTACAAGTGGTATCAGAGCTTCAGGAGGAGGAGTTCTACAGAGATTTGCTGGATTTCATCATAAATTCTTACTTCTACACTTTCTTTCTTCATCAGAACAAGATTTAACGGTCGGAATTGGCTCAAAATTTCACAGACTATAGGAAATTGATCATAGACAAATCCCTGAAAGTTTGAGCCTAATATTCGAACTAAAAATGGACCAAAATGCTTTCCGAGTTGATTTCGCTCATAAGGACATCTCTTGATTTCGCTTTTGTGTCAACCCTAAGCATCTGATTTCGCTTTTGTGTCAATCTTAAGCACCTGATTTCGCTTTTGTGTCAACCCTAAGCATATGATTTCGCTTTTGTGTCAATCTTAAGCATCTGATTCCGCTTATTTGTACATTGTGATTCCACTCATTCGTACATTGTGATTCCACTCATTCGTACACTGTGATTCCACTTATTCGTACATTGTGATTCCACTCATTCGTACATTGTGATTCCACTGATTCGTACACTGGTAATTCCACTTATTCGGACATTGCTTATTTCGCTTTTTAGGTCATCCAACAGAATCTGATTTCGCATATAAGTCACTGATTTTGAAAAACACGCATTGAAAAATGGATACTGAGTTCTACAACGCTTTTGCTACAAGTCCGACTAATCCATCCGACATTGCTAAGAATATGACAATGGAGAATGAAACCGGAACAATGCAAAAACCCCCGAAACTTATGGGAATTGAGGATTATCACGGGTGGAAGAAACGGTTTGAGAATTGGGTTCAGGCGAATCATCTAAAAGCTTGGGAGAGCATCGAAACTGAATATGAGAGGCCAAAGAATACAATGGGAGCTGATAAAATCATTTCTGAATTTACTGAACAAGAGAGGGAAAGTTATAAAGGAGAGAAAATGATGATCAATTTGTTACAACAAGCGGTAAAAGAAGATATATTTGTGTTGCTTCAACATGATGAAAATTCTTATTCTATCTGGGAAGCTCTTCAAAAGAAGTTTGAGGGAAGCACTGAAATGTTACAAAGCAAAGCAGCTTTGTTGAAAAAAGAGTTTGAATTGTTTACGTGCATGCCTGGTGAAACAACAAAGAGTCTTATTGAAAGATATTGTCATCTTGTACGCACCATGTCACAATTGAAGATTACAAAAACTCCAGCAGAATGGGTTGAAAAGCTTGCTGATGCGTTACCGCAAAAGGAATGGGGTACATATCTGATGATATTGAAGAACTCCGGACAGTTTAAAAGGTTATCAATTGCACAGTTTATCGAGAAACTGGAGGCACAAGATCTGGAGCAGCAGAAAATTGCTAGAATGAACAGTTCAACTCATCAACAAGATATTAAATTGTATTATAAAGGAAATGTTCAAACTGCAGAAGTCAGTCCAAAGATACAAACTGCATTTAGTGCTGGAAATCAGTCTACACCTAGCAGTCACGGATCAGTCAACACTAGTGGGTTCTCAACGGTGAATCCTCTAAGTGTTCAAAGTGCATCTGCTGGAAATGGGCATTCGATTCAGTGCAATGTAGCTCTACATCTTCAAAACGGTCAAAATTATTCTGAAGAAGTTGTAAAGCATCATATGGGATTATTGGTCACTGCATTAGAGTCTTATGAAGGGTTGATTGCCGGAAGAATTGGCAATCCGATGCTCACAAAGGAAGATTATGACCAAATTGATGCAGAAGAGCAGGAACTGATGGATATTAAATGGGCCTTAGCTAGTGTTTTGAGGAGAGCAGAAAAATTTAGATTGGTTACAGGAAGAAATGATTTCTTGGATGCAAACTTTTCTAATCTAGGATTTGATAAATCTAAAGTTGTCTGTTTTCGTTGCAGGGAGAAAGGCCACTTTAAAAGAGAGTGCAAGAATCAGGAGCCGAAAGGAGCAAAGGAGTCGTCTGGGAAAGATGATTATTATAGGAAAACCATTTATCAGCAAATTACTCATCAACCGCATCAACAAAAAGAAGTTCAAACGGCACATGGAAGAATGATCGAGGATGCAAACGGGAAAGCTTATCATGGCATTATTGATCAAGATGATGAGAAAGTGGCTGATGGTTTTAGCTGGGACAAATATATTCCAGCTGATCCCAATGTTAAAGCTTTTATTGCTCAGATTGTGCAAAAGTCAGAGTTGCTGAAGGAGTGGATGGATGTGATGTCAGATAAAGAGAAAAGTGAAGATGAAAGATCTGTTTCATCAGAAAACAGTTCATCAGAAACAAGTGATAGTGATGAAGAAATTGAACAGATTAATATTGGAAAAACTCACTTATCTTCTGATAGTTTTGAATTTTATTTTGCAGAAAAATTGAAGAAACTGAAAGAGGAGAAAGCTGCAAAAGATTTGAAAAAAGTCAAAGTGGTTGAGAAGATTGTGGAAGTTGAAAAGATAGTTGAAGTCGAGAAGATCGTTGAAATCACAAAACCTTGTCTTACATGTTTAGAGTCTTGTAAACAATGTATAGAAAAAGATGAGAGGTTTAGTGAGTTAGAAAAGTTGAAAGAACAGTTGTTGTTTGATGTAAAGAATTTGAAAAAGTGGTATGATGTATTGAACAGACATGTGAATAGTCTGGAGAAGACTAACTCTGAAAGAGAAAAAGCTTTGAAGATGATGAATGCTACTATGATGACAAAGCAGAAAGAGATCAACTTGTACATAGAAGAATGTGCAAAGTGGAAGAAAGAGTTGGATAGTGAAGCAACTGAGAATGAAAGAATCAGAAGATTGCTGCAAAGTTACAAAGGTTGTGACTACATAATTGATAGAATTTATCCAACAGTTGAAGGATTTGAAGTGTTTAAAGGTGAAGAAACAAAGCCAAAGAAGAAAAAGGATACTGGTAAGAAACAGGGTGTCTGTTATAATAAGTGTCCGCCTCCGATTTGGGAAGGGTACTCGCCTAGAAAACCTAATGAGGAAGAACTAAAACAGGCGGTCGATATTAAGTTAGAGTCTGAGTTAACCGATGTATTACCAGACAACATTGACGTCACGTTCACAGCGTCTGACACAGATCATGAGTCCGAACTGATAAAACGAGTGGTCGATCAGGTGTTGGATAAGGATGAGGAGTCAGAGTCAAAGTCCGAGTCCGAAAGTTCGTGTCAGTCAGTCGGGAGTTCGAGTTCGTCCGAAAAGAGTTCAAAATCGTCGGGAAAACGGGTTTACAGTAAAGAGTTTTTGTTGTCAAAATCTAATTTGAATGATGAAACATTTGAAGTTGCATATACTTTGAATGATTCTGACAAATTATATTTTGATAAAGAATTTCCAGAAGTGTTCGTTTTGACATGATCAAAAAGGTTTTCAAACTAACAGAAATTAATATTTCTGAAATAAAAGATGACAATCTTAATGTAAAACCTAAACCTTACACCTCAAAAGTACAACAACGTTTGAACAAGAAAAAGGGTTACAATTCTGGTTCTGGTTTTCAAAAGAAACCAAACCACAATCGTAACTACAAAAAGAAAGGACTTGGTTTTATTCCACCTGAAAACTATAAAAATGAAAAATATGTTCGAGATTTTAAATCAAAAATGACATATGTTGCAGGAACTAGCCATGAAGAAGAAGCAAAGAGCCCATTCTGGAAACAATCTAACCAAGAATTTCTTGCCGAGAAGAGAAAGAATGGAGCTTATGTGAAGAAAGAGACAAGAACCTGTTTCCGATGCAATGAAGCTTGTCACATTGCATGGAACTGTCCGAAAGCGACAAACACAAAACAGGGAGTTTCTGGAAAACTGAAAGAAGTTATTGTTGATACCACCGAACCACCAACTGAAAAATTTAAAGTTTTCAAAAATTCAACATTTGAAGTTGGTGAATGTTCGAAGAGATTTTACAAGCGAAGTGTGAAGCTTGACAACCAGAAGTGGGTTGTTAAGTCAAGTGTAAAATCTGGCGATGAATCTGATTCCACAAAATCAGAGGAGCCACAGTTTGATGAGAGTGATGAAAATTCAGTTCCTTCAATGGATGATGAGAACTTTCCACCATTGAGAACTGAAAATTTTAAAAGGAAAACTGGAAAGTCTGAAATCTCAAATCAGGGTTATTCTGAGAAGGATAATTTTGATGTTGAGAAAGCGTTTAATGGGAAAGTTAAGAAGATTTTCGGAAAAATGGTTGATGGAAAGGTGAAAGGGGTAAAGGAGTTTTATGCTAAAAAGAAAGCAACTTACACTCCAACTGCTTCTGAATTGAAAACACCCAAGGCTGGTCAGGCTTGGGTGGATATTTTCTTTCATTGAAAAACCTGACTTGCCGGAGATCCCAAGTTTGTAATCGTGGATCAGGAATCGGCATCTTTCATGATTAATAAAGTAGTTTTGAAAATGCTTGAAATTGTTAAAATTTTACAGGTTGAATGACTATGCCGGAGCTTCCTGGTTGGTAAGTGCGAAGCAAGAATCGGCACTTTGATGGGTAAAATGTAGATGACTCATTCCTACAATTGGTATTGATTAGTTATATCTACAAGTGGTTATTCTTACAAGTGGTTTAAAGGTTGCTTGATTGCAAACAGTGAATCAAGGACATTAAATTGTACTTGATTTACTACAGTTGATAAAACTGACAAGATGATGAACCATATCCCCATACTTAACAAGTGGTAAACCTACAAGTGGTAAAAACAAACTCATTTTCCGGAAAAATCATTTTGATTAAAACAAACTTAAGTGTTTTGAGATCTAAATGAGAAAATGGTTTGTGATAGGGGGAGTTCTGATTGTTTATGCATAGTGAATGGCGATTTGATGCGATTCGATGTCAGTTGTCAAGTTTTTGTACAGTTCATGTTATGTTTCAAGTGGGTCAAGAGTCTAGTAGTTTTCAAATTTCCTAAAATGTGTTTGCATTTTAGGGGGAGTAGAAGTTTTCAGAAAATCCAAAAACATTTGAAAATTTGAAAAAGACAAAAACATGATAAATTCAAAAATGAGTTTTTGTGTCAAAGAAGAGGAAATGATAGTACATCAGTAGACAGTCACAGTATGCTAAAGAAATGTAATGTTTAAATAGCATTAAACAGTCTCACTGATGATATGCCGATAGGTTTTTACACAATTAGTAAGCTTTTTCGGGATATAAACTTAAATTCAAACTTGCTTATTTCGTGGGGAACACTACTTAGATATATAGGTAACCCCTGAAATCTCGTTTGAAAGGTCCCTCTTTCTGAGATACTAGGTCTTTATGCTCAGTGATATCTGGGGTATTATCCCGGGACTTCTGCTGAAAGGAATTTCTGACCTAGTCCCCGGAGAATACTTTCCGCATGCTTGAAATATAGCGCAGCCCTCAGCAAATTGATGAAACAATAAAATTGATAGTCATTGTTGTGGTAATCAAAAGATCCTCTAAAGGGGACCCACCAAAAGTCGAAGCCGTCATCTCTCTGCGTATCGAAAGATCGACCTGAGCTCTCACGGCCCTTGCACTATAAGTTATTCCCCTGACAGATATCATCTGTGGTATACTCACCTGTAAGACTGAATATTGGGATCTGGATATGGGAGTATATTCAAGAGGTGGGACACATGAATGAGTTTAAGTCTTTAAAACACCTAACTCATATCCTGAATTAGTTGAAATTTGTGTGAAAATTTAAGTGGATCAGTATATCGGCAATCTAAGTGAATTGTTTAATTCTTAATGTGTAACTAAGCTCAACGGTACTCGTGACTTGTCATAAACTGATATGATCCTCTTACACAAACTCACAAAAATAGTGTCTGTAAATATTTCTTTACTGCATTTCTTTACTTTCAAAAATCCAAAAAAAAAAGATTTGAGTGTGTTTTAGCATAAACTTTTGAAAAAGTCAAAAAGATTTTCGACAACTGGTGTTGAAGAGCTGATTTTCGAAATTCCAAGTGCTAAACATGATGACATTGTTGTGAGGGGGAGTGTGTTTTAAAATGTCAAAATATGTTTTTTTTAAAAAATCAAATCAACTAGTGGTTCATCATAAAGAAAGTGTTTATGAGGGAGAGTTAGTGTTGGTGCACTTAATTTGTTAAATTCATAAAACTTATTTCTGGGTTAAGAATGTGCAGGAATAGCCAAGTTTCAATTCTGAATCTGAAGATAGAGTGCCAGGTTTCGGATTCTGAAGACAAAGAAAGCCAGACAACGATCCTAAAGCTGATGATGCTGATGAACTGAAGAAATGCCAGCATATCGCAAGGGGGAGTCTGAAGATCTGCAAGAATAGATTGAGAGAGTGAAGCCCAGAGACTGATCAAGACTGAAGAAGTGAAGACATGATATTGTCAAAGACTCGACACTGCAACTCGTCAACATCTGAGGGGGAGTCTGTTGGTGCACTACATCTGTCGACTTCGTCTTGTATCGAGTCTTAGTCTTAGAATGTTAGATTAGGGCACGTTTTACGAGTAAATAAGAGAATGTATGTGTCTAAGAGACTGATTTCGCTCATATGGTCATAGATAGGTGATTCCACGTATTCGTCAGTAGGTGATTCCACTTATTCGTTCGTCTTGTATCGAGTCTTAGTCTTAGAATGTTAGATTAGGGCACGTTTTACGAGTAAATAAGAGAATGTATGTGTCTAAGAGACTGATTTCGCTCATATGGTCATAGATAGGTGATTCCACTTATTCGTCAGTAGGTGATTCCACTTATTCGTCAGTAGGTGATTCCACTTATTCGTCAGTAGGTGATTCCACTTATTCGTCAGTAGGTGATTCCACTTATTCGTCAGAAATGTAGTTGCAGATGCCTTAAGTCGTAAGTATTATGAAAAACAACGACGGGTTCGTGCTCTCAGATTAAATCTACAAATAGATTTAATGGAACAATTGAAGAATGTTCAAACTACAGCAATCAAGGATGATGCTGAAGGAATGAAAGGACGAATGAAGGAATTAGAACAAGGAGCAGATGGAATTTGGAGATTCCATAAAAGTAGAATTTGGGTACCTAAGCAGGGAGACTTAAGACCTAAGATTTTAGAAGAAGCTCATAAATCTAGGTACACTATGCATCCAGGAAACAATAAGATGTACCAAGATTTAAGAAAGAACTTTTGGTGGATAGGAATGAAAAAGGACATAGCCAGCTATGTTTCTAAATGTCTTACTTGTTCACAAGTTAAGGCAGAACATCAGAAACCTTCAGGGTTACTACAACAATTAGAAATGCCAGTATGGAAATGGGAACTTATAACAATGGATTTTGTTACTAAGTTACCCAAAACCAGAAAAGGTAATGATGCGATTTGGGTAATTGTGGATCGATTAACCAAATCAGCTCACTTTTTACCAATGAAAGAAACCTTTAGCATGGAAAGACTGGCTAAATTGTATGTAGATGAAGTTGTATCCTTACATGGAGTTCCACTCTCCATTGTTTCGGATAGGGATAGTCGTTTTACTTCCCATTTCTGGAAAAGTTTCCAGCAAGCTATGGGAACAGATGGACAAAGTGAAAGAACAATCCAAACTTTAGAAGACATGCTCCGAGCATGTGTAATAGACTTTGGTGGAAGTTGGGATGATCATTTACCATTAATTGAATTCTCCTATAACAATAGTTATCACTCAAGCATTGAAACTGCTCCATTTGAAGCATTATATGGAAGAAAGTGTAGAACTCCAGTTTGTTGGGCAGAAATAGGAGAAAGTCAATTGTCAGGTCCAGAGATTGTGCAAGAAACAACTGATAAGGTTACTCAAATCAAAGAAAGGCTGAAGACGGCTCGAGATCGCCAGAAGAGTTATGCAGACAATAGAAGCAAGCCACTAGAATTCCAAGTTGGAGACAAGGTATTATTGAAAGTTTCTCCTTGGAAAGGAGTTGTTAGATTTGGTAAGAAAGGAAAGCTAAGTCCAAGATACGTAGGACCATTTCCAGTGATCCAACGTATAGGACCAGTAGCTTATCGATTACAGCTACCAGAAGAATTAGCTGGAGTACATGATGTATTTCATGTATCCAATCTCAAGAAATGCTTATCAGATGAATCACTGGTAGTACCTCTTCAAAATATAGAGGTAAACGAAAAGTTGAAATTCGTTGAGAGACCTCTTCAAATTGAGGATCGAAAGATCAAGTTTCTCAAACACAAATGACTAGTTCTAGTCAAAGTCAAATGGGATTCAAAGAGAGGAGCTGAGTACACTTGGGAGCTGGAATCAGAAATGAAGAAAAAGTATCCTCAATTATTCCAATAAATCTCGAGGACGAGATTTTTATTAAGGTGGGGAGCTGGAATCAGAAATGAAGAAAAAGTATCCTCAATCAGAAATGCTTGAAATTGTTAAAATTTTACAGGTTGAATGACTATGCCGGAGCTTCCTGGTTGGTAAGTGCGAAGCAAGAATCGGCACTTTGATGGGTAAAATGTAGATGACTCATTCCTACAATTGGTATTGATTAGTTATATCTACAAGTGGTTATTCTTACAAGTGGTTTAAAGGTTGCTTGATTGCAAACAGTGAATCAAGGACATTAAATTGTACTTGATTTACTACAGTTGATAAAACTGACAAGATGATGAACCATATCCCCATACTTAACAAGTGGTAAACCTACAAGTGGTAAAAACAAACTCATTTTCCGAAAAAATCATTTTGATTAAAACAAACTTAAGTGTTTTGAGATCTAAATGAGAAAATGGTTTGTGATAGGGGGAGTTCTGATTGTTTATGCATAGTGAATGGCGATTTGATGCGATTCGATGTCAGTTGTCAAGTTTTTGTACAGTTCATGTTATGTTTCAAGTGGGTCAAGAGTCTAGTAGTTTTCAAATTTCCTAAAATGTGTTTGCATTTTAGGGGGAGTAGAAGTTTTCAGAAAATCCAAAAACATTTGAAAATTTGAAAAAGACAAAAACATGATAAATTCAAAAATGAGTTTTTGTGTCAAAGAAGAGGAAATGATAGTACATCAGTAGACAGTCACAGTATGCTAAAGAAATGTAATGTTTAAATAGCATTAAACAGTCTCACTGATGATATGCCGATAGGTTTTTACACAATTAGTAAGCTTTTTCGGGATATAAACTTAAATTCAAACTTGCTTATTTCGTGGGGAACACTACTTAGATATATAGGTAACCCCTGAAATCTCGTTTGAAAGGTCCCTCTTTCTGAGATACTAGGTCTTTATGCTCAGTGATATCTGGGGTATTATCCCGGGACTTCTGCTGAAAGGAATTTCTGACCTAGTCCCCGGAGAATACTTTCCGCATGCTTGAAATATAGCGCAGCCCTCAGCAAATTGATGAAACAATAAAATTGATAGTCATTGTTGTGGTAATCAAAAGATCCTCTAAAGGGGACCCACCAAAAGTCGAAGCCGTCATCTCTCTGCGTATCGAAAGATCGACCTGAGCTCTCACGGCCCTCGCACTATAATTTATTCCCCTGACAGATATCATCTGTGGTATACTCACCTGTAAGACTGAATATTGGGATCTGGATATGGGAGTATATTCAAGAGGTGGGACACATGAATGAGTTTAAGTCTTTAAAACACCTAACTCATATCCTGAATTAGTTGAAATTTGTGTGAAAATTTAAGTGGATCAGTATATCGGCAATCTAAGTGAATTGTTTAATTCTTAATGTGTAACTAAGCTCAACGGTACTCGTGACTTGTCATAAACTGATATGATCCTCTTACACAAACTCACAAAAATAGTGTCTGTAAATATTTCTTTACTGCATTTCTTTACTTTCAAAAATCCAAAAAAAAAAAAAGATTTGAGTGTGTTTTAGCATAAACTTTTGAAAAAGTCAAAAAGATTTTCGACAACTGGTGTTGAAGAGCTGATTTTCGAAATTCCAAGTGCTAAACATGATGACATTGTTGTGAGGGGGAGTGTGTTTTAAAATGTCAAAATATGTTTTTTTTTTAAAATCAAATCAACTAGTGGTTCATCATAAAGAAAGTGTTTATGAGGGAGAGTTAGTGTTGGTGCACTTAATTTGTTAAATTCATAAAACTTATTTCTGGGTTAAGAATGTGCAGGAATAGCCAAGTTTCAATTCTGAATCTGAAGATAGAGTGCCAGGTTTCGGATTCTGAAGACAAAGAAAGCCAGACAACGATCCTAAAGCTGATGATGCTGATGAACTGAAGAAATGCCAGCATATCGCAAGGGGGAGTCTGAAGATCTGCAAGAATAGATTGAGAGAGTGAAGCCCAGAGACTGATCAAGACTGAAGAAGTGAAGACATGATATTGTCAAAGACTCGACACTGCAACTCGTCAACATCTGAGGGGGAGTCTGTTGGTGCACTACATCTGTCGACTTCGTCTTGTATCGAGTCTTAGTCTTAGAATGTTAGATTAGGGCACGTTTTACGAGTAAATAAGAGAATGTATGTGTCTAAGAGACTGATTTCGCTCATATGGTCATAGATAGGTGATTCCACGTATTCGTCAGTAGGTGATTCCACTTATTCGTCAGTAGGTGATTCCACTTATTCGTTCGTCTTGTATCGAGTCTTAGTCTTAGAATGTTAGATTAGGGCACGTTTTACGAGTAAATAAGAGAATGTATGTGTCTAAGAGACTGATTTCGCTCATATGGTCATAGATAGGTGATTCCACTTATTCGTCAGTAGGTGATTCCACTTATTCGTCAGTAGGTGATTCCACTTATTCGTTAGTAGGTGATTCCACTTATTCGTCAGTAGGTGATTCCACTTATACGTCAGTAGGTGATTCCACTTGTTCGTCAGTATGTGATTCCACTTATTTGTCAGTGAGTGATTTCGCTTTTGTGTACATGTTCACATAAGCGAAATCACCAACACTATATATAGGACACTTGAGCGAAATCAGTTCATCAGTTGTGCACTTGGATACCGAGGTGCTGCCGGTCTTCCAATTGAATGTAAACGTTGTTATATCAATCAACAAGGTGATTTAAGTGAAGATCTAGCTGGTTCTATGTTGGTTACTTGTTTTCCGCACCTGTAACTAATCGAGACTCCTCTGATAGACTCGTTCGGGTCAGAATACGATCCTACAAGCATCATGCCAGCCCAGCGAATTTCATGCATAGGTTTCGTGAATAAGGATAGTGGTGGACGGCCAATGAAACATCAGAAAGGAAGGAGACATCAGACGCAAGAAGGGAGCATAAGTTATGAAAAAAAGAACCCATAGGCGAATTTCAGAGAAGATTTTACGGTTTTCAGAGTATTTTGGCTTGCGGGAATCATCCGGTTGAAGCTCGGAAAATAGGAAAGAAGATTGTTCTGGTCTTATCTCCCGGTTTTCATTATTTTCTTGTTTCGATACTTCGACTATGAATTTTTGTTTTGAACTTGCTTTATTGATTTTAGACATCATGTTTTCAGGCTAAAACCTTCGTTACTACCTAGGTTAGATGATAGATTAATAAAGTTTGGATTTTTAATGGTTTTCTATTGTTTGATTATGGATTGATCTTTGAAAGTAAATAATTCTAGAACCTCTGATTTGGTGCATATGCGTATTTAACTTTGATTGTTGATTACTTGCTGTTTCACATAAATTTTGGTGGATGTCTTTCAAATAATGAATTTGTGTTGATTGTTCGCATCTTTGCGGGTTCGGGTGATCTTCGGGTAAATCGACCGATAGACTTAGAAACAGTAATTAAAATTCAATTAGAATTAAGTATTCTGCTTAACTTGTCGCTGAGAGGCTCGAGTTAGTTAGTAGGTCTCGGTGTAATATATAGCTAAGATAGGTTTTGAGAGAAGTCGATCTTAGTTCCCTAATTGCACCTGTGTCTATTAAACCAAGTTAGAATCTAGGATTGCCTTAGACTGTCGCTCTGAGAGGTAGATAGTTGTATTAAGGCACTTTTAGAGACATTAGAGGACTGAGAGGAAATCTAACAATCGGTGTTCACAACAGCCTTGTAGGGTTTCCTAGGTTTCTTCCTGAGAAGGGTCGGGAAATCTTATATTGAAATACCTTAGGGTTTAGTACTTCACGATCCCGATTCCATACCACAATAGTACCGTTAGAAATCCATTCCTAGTTAAACTGGATTCAAACCTAGGTAGTCGTTAATCTCATTTGAATTAAACCTTAGTTCTTGTCCGTTTCATAGTCTAGTTTCATTTAAATTCCAATTTTAGGATTTTAGCAAACCCCCCCCCCCCCCCCCCGGCCTTTAAAACACAAAAATAATTAAGTCGTGTCATTGTCAGTCTAAATAAAGTCTTTAACATGATTAATTAGAGTCCTTGTGGGTTCGACATCCAGACTTGCTTTATTTTGCTAGATTCGACCGGTTCACTTGCCGGTGAGTAGTTTACTCAAGTTAGAAAGTCTAGATTATTATTACTTGAGTCTAAATTTAGGTTTATTTTAGTTTATTTATTTGAACTACTTATTGCACATCAGCGACATACACTCCGGAACAGTGACATAAGCTAAACATACCCAAAATATCCTTTACATAGCTTAGAAATAAGTTTTGAAGGATTCGGTATGTCAAAAATAAGCTTATTTGGTCACAGGGGCTAAAAGCGTCAAAACTGTGAAAGTATGCAAATTCGCGCATATTCTGCGTTCTGACCATATCCAGACATCCAAAAATTTTTGTAGTCATTAAAATATTATATTTTAGTGATGGGAATGCAAAAATACCATTCGTTGCGAAATTTGGATCGTTTTCGCGTCCGTTAGAACTTTCGTCGTAATTAAGCGCAAAACACGACCATACAACCGAAAAAACCGACATCCATGATATTTGCAAGCGTATTTGAAGTCCCCTATGCTTTAACATCCTTGTAGAGCCTTGAAAATGGGTTAACGGGGGGTTAAACGTGTCGAAAGACAAGTTTTGGAGCTGTAGGGACCATTTCTACCAATTTTTG
The DNA here is from genome assembly GCA_030545235.1 of Helianthus tuberosus. NCBI lineage: Eukaryota > Viridiplantae > Streptophyta > Magnoliopsida > Asterales > Asteraceae > Helianthus > Helianthus tuberosus. Next base: position 17,721,652 of record CM060420.1, on the reverse strand, counting down.
AAAGTTCTGATCTGAGGTAGCTGGCGGGGCACGACCCACTGGGTCAATCTGGGTCGCGGGGCGTGAGAGTCTTCAGACCAGAAGCTTCAAAATAGCTTCCCAGCTGTTGCAACTTGATTTCCAACCTAGTTTTTGATCTTGTGGGCTAGTTTAAGTGTTCTCCAAGGTTTTTACTCATGTCCACACACTTGTAGGGCCATGATCTTTCCTTGGTGACCACACAAACACTATCTTGTAAATCCTTGAACACTATAAATGCCCAACCATGTTCATTCTTCTAACTTGCTCATTCACTCTTTTCTTCATCTCCTGCTCTACTTGGAGGCTACCACTTAGTTTGTGGCTTCCTAATTGAGTTCATCTTCTTCCTAGAACACTTGTAAGTGTTCTTCCTAGTCTTGTTTATTTATTTTTAGCTATTTCAAGCTAAAATTCAAATAGTGTTTGATTTTCGGTTCTTGACCATTAATTGTTCAAGACAAAGTTCAATTGAACTTTGCAACGTGATCGTAATCACGATGGTTATAATCCCTAGCAATTATACCTACTGATTACCATGTTAATAGTCGTAGTGACGAGTCAAAGTTTTGGTCAAAATGCACGTTTATGGGCATTTTGAGACGAAACTATTTTCGGGTATCAAAACACTTTGTTTTGATACCAAATCAGTTTTCTAACTTAGTTAAACATGTTTAACTCGTCACTACTAGTTTAGTGCTTATTTAGGGTCGTAAGTCAAGCGGTCTTAACCACCGCTTAGACTTTCGAACCCGACCCATTTGGTCGATCATTAGGATCCGACCAAACATATTTTGTGACCGTAGTTGTATAGGGAATAACCTCCAGATGTTATACCTTATGGTCACTTTGTTTGGTTAGTTATTTCTTAAGTCGTTTATATGCCCATTAAAAATGACCAAAATGCCCTTTTTGCGCATAACTTCATTTTTTACATATGTAATCAAACTTTTGACATCTAAACTGATATAATAACATTTTTAAAAATGATAGGGCATATAAGAGTTAACATATAACATATATAACTATCTGACCTTATATTTACGTTTACGACACGTTAAAGTAGCGTAAACTATCATAACGAGTCGTAAAGGGTCAAAAGCACTTAGGATAACCTTCTAATCAGAATGTTAGGTCTATTAAATCATGTCATATGAGTTCCAATACTCATTTGATTTATAGAACTTCATTCTATCCTATCCTCCGGTTTAGGATCCGATTATTAACATAGTTATCTATATTAGGTGTCGTTTGATTCTGTGATTCCTTCGAGCTTTATTTGGTCTTAATTCCAAGACTATTAAGCAATCTCAAGTGAGTACATAGTCCCCTCTTGTACTTTTTGCAAATATTTTGGGGTGAAACACTTGTGCCTATATGTTACTTTCATGCTTTCATGACATATACTTGCTATGTTCATCTAGTACACATATAGTAAATGATTTCAATTATGTTTTTCTATGTATGTTGACTGAGCATGCTAGCACATTGTTTCAAAGATACTTTTGCGGCAAATGTTGACTTAGCATATGAGCACATTGATTTACATTGCATTTTGCTATGTATGTTGACTGAGCATGCTAGCACATTGATTTCATGGACATTTCTACTTCGTATGTTGACTTAGCATACTTAGTACATGGTTTTAAGACATTTTACAAGACATGCTTACATTGACTATGACATTTGGTATGTTTAACGAGACATGATACATTTATTAACATTGATCATGCCACTAGGTAGTATGTAATGGTACCATAGGACTTGACAAATCCCATTCCCCGCTTCCTAGGTTTGTTTGGAAGTAAGGAATGACAGAATCCGAATACATTTTTGATAAACCTTTGACTTGATAAGGGTTTATCCAACAGTCTCAAGGCTTGAATGTATACAATAAACAAAACAACATAAATGTTCACATCGATAAAAGCAGTGGTTTTCAAAACATAACTTTTGATTTAAACATTTGTTTATTCAAAGACTTTGTTTTGTACACGACATTTGATTACACAAGACATTTGGTTATACATGACATTATTACATGTGGTTTGAGTAAAGACTTTTTACTTGCCATACAAGAGATTTGTTATACAAGACATTTGTTATACAAGACATGGTTTATACTTGACATTAGACATTGTTATACATGACATTTGACATTTGTTTAAACAAGATATTTTTGGTGGTTTATTGGTAAGTGGTTTAAATAACAAGACGTGTGTAATATGATAAAAGCATGGTGGATACGCCACTGGTACTTCCTATATATAAGTGCTTTTATTATATTACATATCGTAGCGTTATCTAAACCACTTCGACAAAGACAAGACATGACATTTTTATACAAAACAAGACATCTTTTACACAAGACATGATATTTTATTTCAAGACAAGACATATTTTATACAATGCAATTGCATTAGTTATTTATTTAACTATGCATCATTTCTTTTATATCATTTGAATTTCATATTGATTTTCACATGATTTTATAAAAGAAAACATTTTAGATATTTTAGTGTAATCGGGGATTGACTTGGTGATCAAAGCGAATAATAATACACATCAAGCAAGTTAGGAGGTGCGGGAGTGCACGCTTGTTTGAGTTATTATAATTCGAAGTGTACGGGCGGAGCCCGTACTCTACGGGGGTTCCAAGGGGGCAGCGCCCCTGGGAGCAGGGTCCAAGGGGCGGCAGCCCCTGGCGGGGTCCAAGGGGCAGAGCCTCTGGCTGGGGTCGAGCTGCCAGGTCAGAAAATTTTATTTTCTGGAATTTCACTCATTTTCGAAATGACAAAAAAATTGGCGGTTTTTTGGCAATTTTGTCTGAAAATTGAGTTAACTGCCACTAGGCAGTTACAACCCTAAAAAATCCCAATTTCGTAGACAGCTTTTCCTTGGTCACAATTCTGGTACAGACAATTCGCACAAACAACATACACTGGTTCAATTTCTCAAAATCAGAGTTGTATCCGATTGAATTATTCGGGTGAACCACCGAAATAATTTGATCTGAGAGTGATTACACGCCTCTCTGATCATCCGGCAAATTGAAATTCCCCAACAAAGATCAAATTATTTTCTGTGAAGATGGCAAGCGGATCGATGAAGGATATGACAAGCAAGGAGAACAAACTGGAGAAGTTCGAAGGGGTGGACTTCCGAAGATAGCAGAAGAATATGCATTTTCTTCTGACTTTGAAGGTTGTGTACGTGTTGACTACTCCAATCTCGGAGATACAGGAGGAGGGAAATCAGAAGCAAATCAGGAAGAGGTCGAAGTGGGAGAACGACAATTATATATGTCTTGGCCACATCCTGAACGGTATGTCTGATCCCTTATTTGATGTTTATCAAAATGTTGAAACTGCAAAGTTACTGTGGGACACGTTGGAAGCCAAATACATGGCAGAAGATTCTTCTAGTAAGAAGTTTCTTGTCAGTAATTTCAATAATTACAGAATGGTTGATGAACGGCCTGTGATGGAACAATATCATGAATTGCTATGAATTCTGGGGCAGTTTGCCCAACATGATATGAAGATGGATGAATCCATCTCTGTTTCGAGTATCATTGACAAGTTACCTCCTTCCTGGAGAGATGTTAAACATAATCTGAAACATCAGAAAGGAGAGTTAACTTTGGTTGAACTTGGAAGCCACTTCAGAATTGAAGAAGGCTTGAGAGCACAGGAAAATGTGTTGGTCAATGATGATAAGAAACGGGCTGGATCAAGTTCTGTGAACATGGTTGAAACGGGTGAATCATCCAAAGGAAACAGTAAGTTCAAAGGGAAACGCAAGTTTCAAGGAAACAACAATTCGGGTTCAAACAAAAAGCCGAATTACCCTTGCTGGAAATGTGGTAAGGTTGGTCACTTTAAGAGGGACTATAAGATGATGAAGAATAACAAGAAATCCACTTCAAAGAGCAAGAATGAGGCTGGTTCTAACGGGTCCAAGGACCCGGGCAAGCAAGGTCATAATTTAGTACAATTTAATAATTCTGTTCAGAATTATGTGTCACTAATTTCTGAGGCATTTTATGTGCAGGATGATGACATTGCTTGGTGGGTTGATTCGGGTGCAACGAGTCATGTTGTAACAACTCTCATCAAAAGTCATAATTATTAAATTAATTAGTCCAAAAGGAAACCCTAATTTAGACACCCAAGTGATTCTGAACAAACCCTATTGACGATTATCCATTTTAAACGTTGGCAACAAGGAATTATCGAAAACTGTCAACTCAGCAAAGCTAGTCCCAACCGTGGCAACCTATACCTAAAAAATAGGTCTCACGCGGCCCGCCACAGGTTAAGCTTATTTCCCACGCGGGCCGCCTCAGGGTCAAATTTTAACTATAAATAGTGGACAGTGGGACTTGAATTCTGAAAGAAAAACGACGTAAAAATTCACTATACACTGCAAGTTACGTTCGAATTACTACCAAAACAATCACAGTTCACAAATCGACGCCGCAAAACAGGGTATTAGCACAATCGCTACTACGATTCATTTTCCGACGATCAATATATCCAATGGATGTTTAAGTGCCGCCCACATTAGGGTTATACTTTATCGTTCGTCGTTAATTCGACGGATCATCGTTAATTCGATGGATGAAGTGTTGCACTTTGTCATTTGTTGTGAGAATTTGATCGCGTGAGTTATCGTAAATGCTAGATTGATTACTAATCTAGTTTTGTGTGCATTGTTATTTAAATTAGGTTAACAAGGCTAATTCATAAGATTAGATTATGTCCGTATTAAATCAGCAATGTGAGTCATTCTCTCTTTTTATCAAATCTATTTACAAAACCCTATTTATTTCAAAGTTATAATTACAGGGATTAAGTTTATGTAATCACCATATTACAGCCGGTACGTGGGGTTTTGTATACATTACTTGATAATCTTCACCATTGGGGCAGCCAATGGGTGATATGACCATAGTCACAGACACCATTGGACGGAAGGGCCAATGGGTCGAGTGACAAAGTACTGTGGGTAAATGGTTTGATATCAGAAACATTGTAATTTTCCTTAATACTGTAAATTATAACAAATGTGTCATTTTAGTAAATAGAATGATTCACTCAGTATTTCCCGCTGACAAAACCTTTTTCAAACATGTTTCAGGTGATCTGTTGTAATTCAGGAAAAGTGCTGGGGAACATTTCAGGCTTAAAATAGTGGCTCATTATAAAGAAATAAATTTTGTAATATCATGATTTCATAGTAAAAACATAATATTGTAAATTATCGGGGTTTTATCCCGAATTGTGAAATAAAATAAATCGGAAAAATTTAGCTTTAAACGATCCTGATGTTAAAACTTCCGCTGTTAAACTCAATTAAATAAATACCACGGGATTTCTGTCCCGCAGCTTCTGAAACGGGTCAAACCGGGTCGGGGCCGTGACAGAAAAAGGTGGTATCAGAGCCACTGAGTTAAGCTAATTAAGTATTTAAGAAATACTTAATTTTCCTGATTACTATTATGTGATTATGTGTGATATTAACTGATTATTTGTTAGTTACAGTATGGGTAAGCAAAAGCTGTCAAGTATCTATCTTAAATTAGATAGATCATCCAATGAGAAGGGAAGTTCATCCCGAACCAAATCCTCAAATCAGGCTGAAATTCCTGAAGAAGGAATATTTGTGCGAAAGGCACAATACGAGGAATCACTTTCTCCTAGAAGGAGGGAGATGATTATTAAGAAAAGTAAAGAGAAAATCCGAGAAAAGAAGATTAAACGGGAAACTCAGGAATTAATTGATAAATCACCTTGGGAAGATAAGCTAGATGAGAAATGGGCAAATTTATATATGCTAGCCACAGTAGCAGAAAATATAAATCTTTAATATTTTAAAGTTTTAGCACCTTACCCTTACAATCTAGAAACCCTGTACAATAAATAAAATTTCAAAACTTAAGTGTGTTTTTCAGTTATCTTTGTAATAAATTAGTACACAGTATGTAATAAATTAAACGGTTATTTATGAATTTTAACTTAGTATTTTATGCATTTTGCATATATGCTACATCAGCATGAGTGGGATATCTGAAGCCTTTCAGAACCTTAATCTTTACCCAGTGAATATCGAAGTTTCCAAAGAATATACTAGCTACTTTCCAGATGTAGAACAACCGGTAGAATTCAAGGTTCCACCTGTGAACAAGCCAAAACGAAAGAAAAGAAAGAATTATGTGTGGGGTAGTCGTATACGTAAGAAAAAGTCAACTCCAAAACTTCCCAAAATAAGCAATCCTTTGAAAAGGGGAAAAGAAATTATAACCGGAGAAAGTTCCAAACAACAGGAAATGGAAACTGAAGATAAGGAGGAGGTTAAGGAGATAGGAATACAGATGGAGGAGGTTACTAAAGAAATAGTAATGGAAGTTGGGCAAGGCTCTAGACCAACTCAGATAGAAATCCGAGAGAGCTCCAATCCAAACCAGGAAAGGACTTTTCAAGATGAGATAGATTTCCTATTGGCAAGCTGTGAAACTATTCAGCCTGTCAATACTAATAATAATAATAATATTTTAATTATCCTCTTGAAAACCAACTCCCTATGAATTGGGAACCAGCAATTCCAGACCCAATAGTCCACTCCCAACCCATAGGAATGGACGAATGGTGGACGAACGACTGGCAATTTCAAAATATTGTCAACGATCCTTACTCTTTTCTTCCACAATTCGATCCAGAACCCCTACCTAATCCACCCATGAGTAATGAAAACATGGCTGAACTTCGCCACTTTGGTGAAGAGTTGTTTGATGCTGGAACTAGAATCAGGGAAATAGGGGGACAAATTGCTTGGAAGTACGATGAGAAGGAACTGCGTTTTTAGAACGGCAATTGACGAGAGATAGTAGGATGGTTAAACGGTGTTTGTATAATAGTAATAGTAAAGTTAGTCTGTAAATAACGAATAAAACTCTGTAAGATATTGCGAGTAATGATGCATACTATATTAGATATAAAATGAAATCGAGAAATCGATTGTTTTGACTATACCTGTATTGTAGAATTTTCTGATTGTTTTTATATAATTGTTATTTAGCAGATACTAATAAAAATTATATATATATTATCAGATGGCAAACGTTGATAATGAACCAGTAAATGAGGTTAATCAGTCTGAACAACATTCAAGAGATCAATATATGACTCAGCAAGATATCGAAAACATTGTTGCTCAAGGGATAGCCAATGCTATTCCAGCATTCGTCGCTGCTATAAAGAATCCAATCGAACCGCAACAAATTGTCCCTAGTAAACAGATTACTGAAGATAACTTCAGTAATAGTGTAAATGGAGGCAATAATCATGTTAATCATAATAGGGAACCACATCAAGCTCCATTACCCAAGAAAATGAAAACTTCAACGCCTGGTTGCACTTTCAAAGAATTCCTTGCTTGTAAACCCACTGAATTTGCAGGCAATGAAGGAGCAACTGCATCACTGCGTTGGTTAGAGAAAACCGAAGCAGTCATTGCAATAAGTAAATGTGGTAAAGATGATCAGGTCATGTATGCATCCAATCTGTTCAAAGAAGGAGCACTCGAATGGTGGAACACTGTGTTACAATCAAAAGGAAGAGTAATAGCTTATGCTATGACTTGGGAAGAATTTAAGGGTTTGGTGGAAAGAAAATTCTGTCCCGAGTATGAAAAGGAACAGATGGCGAATAAGTTTCTAAATCATCGGATGACGGGAGTAGATTACCGTGGTTATACCTCGACATTCTTTGAATATGCTAGAGTGGTACCAACACTGGCTTCGCCAGAACCGGTACTCATTTCTCGCTATATTTGGGGGTTAATTAGCGAAATCCGCAATATTGTTAAAGCTGCGAGACCTCGCACTATTGATGATGCGGTAGAATTAGCTAATACTCTAACCGATGAACTGGTACGCACAAGAGATGAAGATAGGAAAAAGGAACTAGCTCAGAAGATTACCCAAGGATTTCGGGCGGGTAATAGTAATAATTTCAAGAAAAGAGGAACAGGGCAATATTCAAATCCACCTTTCTGTAGAAATTGCAAAAGGAAGCATTACGGAAAATGTAATTTAACTTGCAACCTTTGCAAGGGGATAGGTCACCGTGAAGAAAACTGCAGAAAGAAAACCGTAATCTGTTTTAACTGTGGAGAAGCAGGGCATTATAAAACAGAATGTCCTAAATTGATTAAACCAGTAGACAACAAACCTAAGGCGACTGAAGGAACTACTAAGAAGAATGCCAGGGCATTTCAGCTGACCACTCAAGAAGCAGAACTCATTCCGGATGTGATAGCGGGTACGTTCTTAGTTCACAATGTGTACGCAAAAGTATTATTTGACTCTGGTGCAAACCAAAGTTTTATAAATACTTCATTCTGTCAATCTCTTAGCTTACCTTTAACCAATATTAGGCAGATTTTTACAGTTGAAACGGCAGACGGAAATTCAGTTAAAATAGATAAAGTTTTGCAAAAATGAAACATAGAACTTTTAGGACATAAATTCTCTGCAAAACTATTGCCAATGAATTTGGCTGAATTTGATGTTGTATTAGGAATGGATTGGTTAGTAGCCAACCATGCTAGAATCCTTTGTGATCAGAATTCCATAGAAATTCAATCACCCACCGGAGAAGTGATTAGGATTACAGGAGATAAACCACGTAAGCCCATGAAGTTCATATCAGTAATGAAAGTTGCTAATTATGAACGAAAACAAGGAATAGTGTATATGATTTCAGTAATCATTAGCACTAAGGGAAAAGAACTTAAGGAAATACCAGTAGTCTCAGAATATCCTGATGTATTTCCAGAAGATTTACCGGGATTACCTCCAGATAGGGAAGTAGAATTTAGGATTCATCTAATTCCAGGAACTACTCCAATAGCCAAGGCACCTTATCGGTTAGCACCCACAGAAATGTTAGAACTGAAAAAGCAATTAGATGAATTACTAAGTAAAGGATTCATACAACCTAGTTCATCCCCTTGGGGAGCTCCAGTGTTGTTTGTGAAGAAAAAGGATGGTTCAATGAGAATGTGTATCGATTATAGAGAATTAAATAAGGTTACAATTAAGAATCGATATCCATTACCTAGGATTGATGATCTTTTTTATCAACTCCAGGGGGCTAGATATTTTTCTAAGATAGATTTACGCTCCGGTTATCATCAATTAAAGGTACAAGAAGAAGACATACCTAAGACTGCTTTCAGAACTAGGTATGGTCATTACGAGTTTACAGTCATGCCCTTCGGATTAACAAATGCACCTGCAGCATTTATGGACATGATGAATAGGATCTGTAAACCGTATTTGGATAAATTTGTAATTGTTTTCATAGACGATATACTTATTTATTCCAAAAGTCAGACAGAACATTGTGAACATCTTCATGCACTCTTAACTTTGTTAAGAAAAGAAAAGTTGTACGCCAAATTCTCGAAATGTGAATTTTGGCTAAAGGAAGTGCAATTTTTAGGACACATGGTGAATCACGAAGGTATTCATGTAGATCCTGCTAAGATAGAAGCAATTACCAAATGGAAGGTTCCACAAACAGCAATGGAAATAAGAAGTTTTATAGGATTAGCTGGGTATTATAGACGGTTTATTAAGGATTTTTCCAAGATAGCTGTACCATTAACTAAGCTAACCTGTAAAGCTACTAAGTTTGAATGGGGACCGAAACAAGAAAAAGCTTTTAGAATTTTGAAACAGAAATTAACCCATGCACCAATCTTAGCCTTACCAGAAGGAACTGAAGACTTTGAAGTATATTGCGATGCTTCAAAATTAGTATTTGGATGTGTGCTTATGCAACGCAAGAAGGTAATTGCGTACGCATCAAGGCAATTGAAAAAGCACGAAGAAAATTATACGACTCATGATTTAGAATTAGGAGCCGTAATTTTTGCCCTTAAAATTTGGAGACATTATCTGTACGGAAGTAAGTTTACTATCTATACAGATCATACTAGTTTAAGATATATATTTGGGCAAAAAGAGTTAAACATGAGGCAAAGGAGATGGATGGAAATCCTAAGTGACTACGACTGTGATATTCAGTATCATGAAGGAAAGGCGAATGTAGTTGCAGATGCCTTAAGTCGTAAGTATTATGAAAAACAACGACGGGTTCGTGCTCTCAGATTAAATCTACAAATAGATTTAATGGAACAATTGAAGAATGTTCAAACTACAGCAATCAAGGATGATGCTGAAGGAATGAAAGGACGAATGAAGGAATTAGAACAAGGAGCAGATGGAATTTGGAGATTCCATAAAAGTAGAATTTGGGTACCTAAGCAGGGAGACTTAAGACCTAAGATTTTAGAAGAAGCTCATAAATCTAGGTACACTATGCATCCAGGAAACAATAAGATGTACCAAGATTTAAGAAAGAACTTTTGGTGGATAGGAATGAAAAAGGACATAGCCAGCTATGTTTCTAAATGTCTTACTTGTTCACAAGTTAAGGCAGAACATCAGAAACCTTCAGGGTTACTACAACAATTAGAAATGCCAGTATGGAAATGGGAACTTATAACAATGGATTTTGTTACTAAGTTACCCAAAACCAGAAAAGGTAATGATGCGATTTGGGTAATTGTGGATCGATTAACCAAATCAGCTCACTTTTTACCAATGAAAGAAACCTTTAGCATGGAAAGACTGGCTAAATTGTATGTAGATGAAGTTGTATCCTTACATGGAGTTCCACTCTCCATTGTTTCGGATAGGGATAGTCGTTTTACTTCCCATTTCTGGAAAAGTTTCCAGCAAGCTATGGGAACAGATGGACAAAGTGAAAGAACAATCCAAACTTTAGAAGACATGCTCCGAGCATGTGTAATAGACTTTGGTGGAAGTTGGGATGATCATTTACCATTAATTGAATTCTCCTATAACAATAGTTATCACTCAAGCATTGAAACTGCTCCATTTGAAGCATTATATGGAAGAAAGTGTAGAACTCCAGTTTGTTGGGCAGAAATAGGAGAAAGTCAATTGTCAGGTCCAGAGATTGTGCAAGAAACAACTGATAAGGTTACTCAAATCAAAGAAAGGCTGAAGACGGCTCGAGATCGCCAGAAGAGTTATGCAGACAATAGAAGCAAGCCACTAGAATTCCAAGTTGGAGACAAGGTATTATTGAAAGTTTCTCCTTGGAAAGGAGTTGTTAGATTTGGTAAGAAAGGAAAGCTAAGTCCAAGATACGTAGGACCATTTCCAGTGATCCAACGTATAGGACCAGTAGCTTATCGATTACAGCTACCAGAAGAATTAGCTGGAGTACATGATGTATTTCATGTATCCAATCTCAAGAAATGCTTATCAGATGAATCACTGGTAGTACCTCTTCAAAATATAGAGGTAAACGAAAAGTTGAAATTCGTTGAGAGACCTCTTCAAATTGAGGATCGAAAGATCAAGTTTCTCAAACACAAACGACTAGTTCTAGTCAAAGTCAAATGGGATTCAAAGAGAGGAGCTGAGTACACTTGGGAGCTGGAATCAGAAATGAAGAAAAAGTATCCTCAATTATTCCAATAAATCTCGAGGACGAGATTTTTATTAAGGTGGGGAGAATGTAACAACTCTCATCAAAAGTCATAATTATTAAATTAATTAGTCCAAAAGGAAACTCTAATTTAGACACCCAAGTGATTCTGAACAAACCCTAAAATTTTTAGAATTTTTAGAATCAGGATTAGGGCCCCTAAAACTCAGGGGGGGTTAAACCCTATTGACGATTATCCATTTTAAACGTTGGCAACAAGGAATTATCGAAAACTGTCAACTCAGCAAAGCTAGTCCCAACCGTGGCAACCTATACCTAAAAAATAGGTCTCACGCGGCCCGCCACAGGTTAAGCTTATTTCTCACGCGGGCCGCCTCAGGGTCAAATTTTAACTATAAATAGTGGACAGTGGGACTTGAATTCTGAAAGAAAAACGACGTAAAAATTCACTATACACTGCAAGTTACGTTCGAATTACTACCAAAACAATCACAGTTCACAAATCGACGCCGCAAAACAGGGTATTAGCACAATCGCTACCACGATTCATTTTCCGACGATCAATATATCCAATGGATGTTTAAGTGCCGCCCACATTAGGGTTATACTTTATCGTTCGTCGTTAATTCGACGGATCATCGTTAATTCGATGGATGAAGTATTGCACTTTGTCATTTGTTGTGAGAATTTGATCGCGTGAGTTATCGTAAATGCTAGATTGATTACTAATCTAGTTTTGTGTGCATTGTTATTTAAATTAGGTTAACAAGGCTAATTCATAAGATTAGATTATGTCCGTATTAAATCAGCAATGTGAGTCATTCTCTCTTTTTATCAAATCTATTTACAAAACCCTATTTATTTCAAAGTTATAATTACAGGGATTAAGTTTATGTAATCACCATATTACAGCCGGTACGTGGGGTTTTGTATACATTACTTGATAATCTTCACCATTGGGGCAGCCAATGGGTGATATGACCATAGTCACAGACACCATTGGACGGAAGGGCCAATGGGTCGAGTGACAAAGTACTGTGGGTAAATGGTTTGATATCAGAAACATTGTAATTTTCCTTAATACTGTAAATTATAACAAATGTGTCATTTTAGTAAATAGAATGATTCACTCAGTATTTCCCGCTGACAAAACCTTTTTCAAACATGTTTCAGGTGATCTGTTGTAATTCAGGAAAAGTGCTGGGGAACATTTCAGGCTTAAAATAGTGGCTCATTATAAAGAAATAAATTTTGTAATATCATGATTTCATAGTAAAAACATAATATTGTAAATTATCGGGGTTTTATCCCGAATTGTGAAATAAAATAAATCGGAAAAATTTAGCTTTAAACGATCCTGATGTTAAAACTTCCGCTGTTAAACTCAATTAAATAAATACCACGGGATTTCTGTCCCGCAGCTTCTGAAACGGGTCAAACCGGGTCGGGGCCGTGACACATGTATGCAAGGATCTTCGTTGGTTTAAAGACTTTCAACCAATCGAAGACGGATCTATCATCAAGATGGGGAACATTGCAACTGAACCAATCAAGGGAATAGGAACTGTGAATCTTGTTTTTACTTCTAGAAAATGTTTACTTTTGAACAATGTTTTGTATGTGCCCGGAATTCGAAAGAATCTGTTAAGTGGCATTGTGTTGAATAATTGTGGGTACAAACAAGTATTGGAAAGTGACAAGTATATCTTGTCAAGACATGGTACTTTTGTTGGTTTTGGTTATCTATGTAATGGTATGTTTATGTTGAATGTTGATGTCTCGTTTATGAATGAATCTGTTTATGTTGCTTCAACTAGTAATGTTAATGATGTACCTTCAAATAGTAATGCAAATTGCATAGCTTCAACTAGTAGTAGAAACAACTTGACTGAATCGGAATTATGGCATGCTAGACTAGGACATGTACATTATAAAAGAGTTAAAGAAATGTCTAAAATGAGCTTAATTCCACCTATTAACATAAACAATGATAAATGCCATGTTTGCAAGTTGAATAAGATAACCAAAAAGCCTTTCATGCAACATGTTCATAGGGAAACTAAAGTGTTAGATTTGATACATAATGATCTATGTGATTTTCATGCTACACCATCTCTAGGTAATAAAAAAATATGTAGTAACATTTATAGATGATGCTACTAGATTTTGTTACGTTTATTTGTTGCATGCTAAAGATGAAGCTCTTGAAAAGTTTAAGATTTATAAACAAGAAGTAAAGCTTCATCGGAGTGGGTTGATCAAAACCCTACATACGGACAGAGGTGGTGAGTATTTTGATCCGGTGTATTTCTAATCTACTGGAATAATACACCATACCACAGCTCCTTACACACCGGATCAAAATGGTGTGGCAGAAAGGGAAAATAGGACTTTAAAGGAAATGGTTAATACCATGTTGTCCTATTCAGGCCTAAGTGAGGGCTTTTGGGGTGAGGCTCTGTTGACAGCCTGCTATTTGCTAAATAGGGTTCCAAATAAAAGGAACAAGACCACCCCTTTTAAGCTTTGGTATAAAAAACCACCTGAGCTGCATAAGCTGAGAGTTTGGGGTTGTAGAGCCGTGGTGAGGCTCACTGATCCTAAGATAAGGAACATAGGGGAAAGAGGTATAGACTGCATTTTCATTGGGTATGCGGAGCATTCATTTTCTCACAGGTTCTATGTTATAGAACCAAATGACTACGTGTCAGTGCATACGGTTATTGAGGCAAGAACTGCAGAGTATGATGAGAATAGATTCTCTTCTATACCTAGGCCTAGAGATATGGTTCCAAGCTCTAGTAACTCTCACGTGGCTGATCAAGTGATGGATACTCCTCCGGAACCTAGGAGGAGTGGTAGAGCAAGAAAAGCTAAATCATTTGGTGATGATTTTCAGCTATATTTGGTTGAAGGATCTAGAGATGAAATTAAAATTCAATATCAATATTGCTTCAATATTGAGGAAGATCCTAAAACCTATAGTGAAGCCATGGTATCTCGGGACGTAGCTTTCTGGAAAGAAGCTATAAATGATGAGATGGACTCTATTATGCAGAATAACACTTGGAAACTGTGTGATCTACCCCTTGGGTGTAAACCACTTGGTTGTAAATGGATCTTCAAGAAGAAGATGAAAGTAGATGGGTCAATTGATAAGTTTAAAGCCCGATTGGTTATCCAAGGCTTTAGACAAAAGGAAGGAATTGACTACTTTGATACATATGCTCCTGTAGCAAGAATATCCACTATTAGATTGTTGGTTGCCTTAGCTGCAATACACAATCTTGTAATTCACCAAATGGATGTGAAAACCGCTTTACTGGATGGTGATTTGGATGAGGAGATATACATGAAGCAACCAGAGGGGTTTGTTATGCCTGCCAATGAGCATAAGGTGTGTAAGCTAGTTAAGTCATATATGGCTTAAAGCAAGCACCAAAACAGTGGCATCAAAAGTTCGATGATGTGGTTTTGTCTAATGGTTTTGTATTAAACCAAGCAGACAAGTGTGTATATAGCAAATTTGATGATTCTAGAAAAGGAGTCATAATTTGTCTATATGTAGATGACATGTTGATCTTCAGTACTGACCAGGATCAAGTTGATAAAACAAAGAAATTTTTGTCATCTTGTTTTGATATGAAAGACATGGGGGAGGCGGAAGTGATCCTTGGTATAAGGATCAAACGGGAGAACAATGGCATATCTATCTCTCAATCTCATTATATTGAGAAGATATTGAAAAAGTTCAATTTTCATGATAGTTCTCCGGTTAGCACTCCAATGGATCTTGCTTTTAAGCTCTCACCTAATGAAGGTGTAGCTGTAAGCCAACTTGAATATTCAAGGGCCATTGGATCTCTCATGTATGCCATGATTAGCACTAGACCGGATATAGCTTATGATGTTGGAAAGCTTAGTAGGTATACTAGCAATCCAGGTGCAAGTCATTGACAAGCTATGAATCGAGTATTTAGGTACTTGAAAGGAACCATGAAATATGGTTTGACTTATACCGGATTTCCTTCAGTACTAGAAGGTTATTCAGATGCAAGCTGGATTAAGAACAAGGAAGATCATTCTTCCACAAGTAGATGTACTTTTCTACTTGGAGGAGCTGCCATATCTTGGGCATCTAAGAAACAGACTTGCATTACTGATTCGACAATGGAGTCTGAGTTTGTAGCATTAGCCGCAGCTGGCAGAGAAGCTGAGTGGCTAAGAAACTTTATTTATGAGATTCCATTGTGGCCTAAACCTATATCACCAATATCTATTAGATGTGATAGTGCTGCTACCTTGGCTAAGGCCTATAGCCAAGTGTATAATGGGAAGTCTAGACACTTAGGTGTTAGACACAGCATGATTCGTGAGCTCATCACGCAAGGGGTGATATCGGTGGAGTTTGTGAGAACTCAACAGAATTTAGCCGACCACTTAACCAAAGAGTTATGTAGAGATCTTGTGCACAAGGCGGCTGTAGGGATGGGATTAAAGTCCACCTGAGATTTCTCGTGTTAAGATACCCAATTCCCACCTAATATGACGTTAGGTGCTGAATTCAATGTGGAAAGCTTAACATCTAGAAATTGGAACACATTAGTAGCATCATCCCAAGGTATGTGTTCAGACCTGCAAGTTAAAGGAGGTTGAAGGTTTTCTTCTTAATAGTTCTTTGAAAAATTGCATATGCAGGTGCAAGAATAAAGAGCTACCTATATGAGCATGAAGTTTAGCCGCTTCAAGAAGCTAGGACTTGGCTTTGATATGTTCATTGAAGGATGTGACACAGGCTAGTAAAAATAGTGTCAAGAAAGAACATTAGAGTATGTAAACTTGTGTATATATTATCTTAATGTATTCACTGAATAGAAAGGGTTCAATCCTTAGCGACACCCCTATATTCGAATATTTGGAATGTGTAATATACTAATGTGAAATTCAATTGTCGCGATATTTCATTTATGCATAAGTTTGATTGTTGTGAATTTGTTTAAGTTAATCAAGGATTACGCTAAAATGGGGGAGGAATGTTAGATATTTTAGTGTAATCGGGGATTGACTTGGTGATCAAAGCGAATAATAATACACATCAAGCAAGTTAGGAGGTGCGGGAGTGCACGCTTGTTTGAGTTATTATAATTCGAAGTGTACCGGCGGAGCCCGTACTCTACGGGGGTTCCAATGGGTGGCAGCCCCTGGCGGGGTCCAAGGGGCAGAGCCCCTGGCTGGGGTTGAGCTGCCAGGTCAGAAAATTTTATTTTCTGGAATTTCACTCATTTTCGAAATGACAAAAAATTTGCGGTTTTTTTAGCAATTTTGTCTGAAAATTGAGTTAACTGCCACTAGGCAATTACAACCCCAAAAAATCCCAATTTCGTAGACAATTTTTCCTTGGTCACAATTCTGGTTCAGACAATTCGCACAAACAACATACACTGGTTCAATTTCTCGAAATCAGAGTTGTATCCGATTGAATTATTCGGGTGAACCACCGAAATAATTTGATCTGAGAGTGATTACACGCCTCTCTGATCATCCGGCAAACTGAAATTCCCCAACATAAACAAAATTCTAATTCACACCAAGTCTATATAAAATAATTACGCATTTTTAACAAACTCATTTATTACATTACATAACATTACATTACACTACATTACAAATTTCCATACTATAAATTTGCAACAAGTTGTTGCTTTATATTGTTGTAATATATGCATTGGGGTTTTTCAAAAAAAAAAGTTGCATTTTCCACTTTTAACCCAAAAGGTTTTATCTTCTACATTTGAACCCTTTTTACTTTTTTAATTTTAACCAAAACTTATTTATCTTTTACAATTTAACCCCAACACTTTTATATTCTCAACTTTGATCCCTCATATTTTTCATATTTCGCAAGTTTTTCGTTTTACGTTTCTTTTTATATTTTGCGAGTCAACACGCCGCAACGTGCGTGTGGGGTTCAACGTTTTTCCCGTTTGACAAGCCAATCGTAGTGCTCCTATTTTTCTCCATTTGACAAGTTCATCGCAACGTACGGGTCCTAAAATGTAAAGGCTTTTAGAATTTTTTTCGTGACTTTTATGAATGCTTTGTAAATTTTGTTTGGATCCAAGTAATTTTATATCTTAAAAAACCTCATGAAAATCTACAACGAGCGCGGCAAAACGGGTCGGATCAAACATAATATGTTTTCGTGATTATTTTATGAATGTTTTGTAAATTTTCTTTGGATCCAAGAGGAGTCAAATTGTGGTTTCTTTTTTTTTAAAGCTCTAATTAATCTCTTTTCATTATACATGTCAACTTTTGCGTTATACCCGTTACGCAGGCCCGGCTAAACCCAAGTGCTGGGTGGGCTTGAGAACAGGGCCCAAAAAAGGAAAGGGCCCAAAAATTTTTTAAGTTTTCTTTATAGTTATAGATGTAGCCCAAAATTCAGCAAACCAAACGACGCATCACCGCCATCACGCACGCGGTTCTGATCGAAAATCGAAATCAAACATTCGAGGTATTTGAAATCTGAATTCTGATCGAAATCAAACATTCAAACGCGCTGCTGCATCATCAAACGAGGTTCTGAACTTCTGATTGATAGATTGAGTCGCCACTCGCCACCACGGTTCGGTTCTGATTGAGTCGCCTGTCGCCATCATCAAACGCGGTTCTGATTCGAGGTGTTGATTTTTGCTTGTTGTTATCTGAATATCTGTTACGTCGTTACGAGTCGCCACTCGCCACCACAGTTCGGTTCCGATTTAACAGATTCTGTTTATCTATTATGTAATATGAAAGATGTGAAATTGTGAATTGCTTTTTTTTTTTTTTTTTTTTTTTTTTGCAGTTGATAGATATCTGTTTGGCATATTGAGTTTAAGAAGGGCCGGCTAAACCTAAAGTGACTTCATCTTGAGGTATTGAATGGATTTTATTCGTGTAAATTGTTATTGAATGGATAATATTTATGTATTAGACTTCGTGTGAATTGTTATTGAATGGATTTTAATCATTTTATTCGTTAATAACTTAATATGTAGAAATAATGCCTCCCGTTCCTAAATACAAACACCTATCCGGCCATCAAAAACGTAAGAGGAAGAAGATAGAGGAAGAGAAAAGAAATGCATATAAAGTGTTGTTGACAATTCCGGTAACATTGGCATCGGCAGAAAGAAGTTTCTCAAAGTTGAAGTTGTTGAAGACCTATTTACGTTCTACAATGTCACAAGAAAGGCTAAACGGGTTGGCGACAATATCTATTGAAAGTGAAATATTAGATACTATGGATTACAAGGAGTTGATCGAGAGTTTTGCTTCAAAAAACGCTAGGAGAACCACACTGTTTGCTTAGCAAGTAAGTTCGATACTTTGATCATTTTTGCTACACTATTTTTGTTAATTTGTTTTATCTATTTCATAACAATTATCGTAGTATTATGAATTTTTAGTATTTATATATATATGATTGAATGATTGATGAGTTTATGTTATATGAAGATTTACGAATAGGGCCCAAATTTTTTATCTCGAACAGGGCCAAAAAAATTTTTGTGATTTTCGGAGACGGCCCTGCCGCTACGTTTTCTATGTATGACTCGGGTCATATATAATATGTCATGATTTTACTCTATAATTTGATCTACTTTATGTTTTGATCTAATCGCAATACTTATATAGGTTACATTGAGTTTAATCAAATACGTCAATTGCGTGTTTTCATATGGTTAACGCATCACATAACGTTTGGACTAATCCATTCGATGTTTGCGAAGAATCCGCGCCGCAACGCGCGCGGGTCTTAATGCTAGTTACAAATTACAAAGCAACTTATTGGAATATATAGTATACAAGGTTTTCTCGTTTAACAACAAGAGTTTAATTTTTCTTATTTTGACCACTAAAGATCAACGAGGGAAATACATGGATTAGGTTTGACTTTTTTTTTTTTAATTTTACTTTGTCTAAACCAGTTATTCTTTTCGTTTTAACTTTTTTTTCCTTGCATTTTGGGGTTTTAGTTTTGGCTCAAACACATGATTTTACAAACGTGGTTATGTTAGATGAAATCTTGGGTTTATTAGAGTTTGTTATTATACACAAAATGAACTCATTTCGACTGAAGATCGTTACCTATATCGGTATTATCAAAACCATTATCTATATTCATTTTCATGGTTTTTTTTATCAATGTAAAACAAACATCAAGATCTTTCAAGACATCACGACTTTATCTTTAGATTTTTCTATTTACAGTATACCGAGTAAATGTATGGTACTCTACGACTATTGTAATAGACCAAAATCCTGAACATAATTTCCGCAACAATATACAACAACAACAACAACCATACCCAGTAAATCCCACAAATAGCAAAGCCACTTATAGGGTCTGGGGAGGGTGGGATGTAGACAGACCTTGCCTCTGTCCATAGGGATAGAGAGGCTGCTTCCAGAAGAGACCCTCGGCTCGAAGACGAAGACGAACAACATACCAACACATCAAGTCAAATAATATAGACAAATAGAATATTGAAAAAAAGAAGTCACCTATACCAAGAAAGTGAATCAGAGTGACACAGTATAATATAAATCATGTATAATAGCATATAACCTCATTCCGGCATAAACACAAGAAATCAATCACTGGTAAAGTCACTTAAAGAATAAGAAAAACTTACGTCCCTAAAATACCCCTAAGACCTTACAGCAATATCCTCTAGGAGTCCTTAACCCTAATCCTACGCCTCCACGAAGTCCTATCTTGGACCATGTCCTCTGAAAGATGCAACTCTAGTAAATCATGCCTAATCTGCTCTTCCCATGTCAGTTTGGGTCTGCCTCTTCCTCTCCTCCCCTCCACAGTAAGAGTTTCCACCACTCTAACTGGTGCCGTTGTTTGCCTCCGCTTCACATGCCCAAACCATCTCAATCTCCCCTCCCTAATCTTATCCGATATACTAGTCACTCCTAATCTTTCCGCAACAATATATGGGTCCTATTTATTGGTGTAGCTTAGAGCATTCACATCCAATCCATCATCTCAACCCCTACCTCTAAAATTTAAAAAAATCTTCTAAAAATTCACTCCATCCTATCCCCTATTTCTTCCCTCTAACCCTAAATTCTAAAAAGACTATACAGTAACTTTTCATGTATGAAAAGCTACTATAGCCCCCTCATCTTCAACCACCCGCCCATCACATCTACTCCCGCCCATATCATCTCTTCTCCCGCCTATCTCATCTTCTCCCGCCCTCATTCTTTTCCTTTCCACAGGTATGGTTTACAATTTCATCTTGCCCTAACCCCAACTCTTAACCCCAAATTCATTAGGGCTTTTGTTGAGAAGAATTACAATGAACTGAAGAAAGCAAACCACCAGGCTGAGAGAAACCCATCTTTCTTTTCCCTATTCTCGCACAGGTAATTTCATATCCTCCTCCTTCCTTTTCATTCCGTGACCACTTTTCTTTCATTTTAATTAATACACTTTACTGTTTTAATTTATCATGAAACTTATGTGCTGATTGTATTTTGTATCATTATGTGTTTGAAATTCTCATGTATTGTTGTGAAATTAACCTCTTAATGATTCGATTGTTTCAGGTATGTGTGTTTCTGATTGAATTGTTATGATTTGATTTAGAGATATTAAATTTCTATTTCATGTATGAAAGTTGCTTAGTTAGGTTGTTTGGCATTTGAAATTGACCATCTAGTTTTGAATGATCCTTCTGCTACTTAGGCTGTGATAATCTCTATTGATGGAATTGAAAGTTCTCTTATTTTTGAAAAACTAATATAGAGTATGATTGGTGTTATCTAATGTTTGCTTGATTTAAAAAGGCACGAGGTGCTGAGAGAAACACTTTCACCGGCAAAAACAGACGATTGTGCTACATTTAGTTGGGTTGTGTACGGTTCGGTTTTTTTGGTAAAATGCGATTTTTCTAATTACTTAATCAGTTTTGTTCTTTTCTATCTATAGGTACTAGTATTGATTTGCAAGTAAATGTGCTTTTTAAGTCTAGTATAAACATTAAATAAATGATCTTTGTATCCTATTGTAGCTTTGAATATGGATTATATTTGATTTGATCATTATTGTTTTCCAAGTGAATTATATATTATAATGTGCAGAATCTTAGAACAGGCCACCTAGTACCATGTTTGTCTGAATGCTTGCTCGGACCAGTGCCAAGTGATTACCAAGTATTACCAGGTTTGTGCTTTTCATATATATTAGCATACACTTATTGAGAATGGTAGTTTTTGATTCCTTCATAATTATGTACCAAGTATTACGACGCAGAACGTTGCCTTTTTGACGTTTTTAACTGAAAAACCGGCACTTTTTGGCGTTTATAACTCAAAAACCGGCACCTTGCTAGGAGCCTTGCAGACCGTGATGGATTTGCTAGTATAAAATTCTTGGTATGATACACTATTGTAATGCTTTTAATTAATTTTTGGTCCACACAGAGATCCTTTTTCACCTTGATTCACCAACACCTTTTTTTGTTTTTTGTTTTTTGGAGTTATATGAACAGTTAATGTATTTTCATTTCAAAAAGGGTTTCATTAATAATAATCATCATATGTTTTTCATAACGCAATTTAGGAGCTATAAACATTTGAATACACTTCAGCGATATTTAACATGTTGATGTGTTTCAATTGTGGTTAAGTTTTGAATTTTACTTATCTAACCGGCTGGAGATATACTATAAACCATATCAGCCTATCTTTTCATTGACTTGCCCGTTTGTTTGGTTCCCAGGTTGACGAGTGACGACATTCTTGAAACGAAGTTGGATAAACAGTTTCATTTGGTTACTGACAAAGGAACTTTGGATGCCATCGGACTGCATCCTGATGGTCCTGTTAAAAGGCAAGCTATTATATCAATATGTGACTTTGTCTTCCAATGGTCAAAATTACATGCTTATTTATATATTAATTAGTTACAGGATTATGTATTGGCAGTCCATCTCAAAACTTGTAGCTCCTGGTGGCCTAGTGGTAAGCTTGACCAGCCCTTATGTATTGATCACCGAATCAAATAAAATCCAATTTGATCGACGTTCTCATTTTTCAGTTTTAACCAAATTTGGTTTGCTTTAGGAGATCACTTCATGCAACAATACCAAAGACGAATTGGTGCAAGAAGTTGAAAACTTCAATCAAAGTTAAGCCATGATCTCTCAGGAGACAGATACCCCTGGAGAATCAGATGCATACACAAACCCAACTATCTTTTCCTACTTGGATCACATCTGCACCTACCCAACCTAGGGATGGCAATCAAACCCGAACCCGATGGGTAAACCCGAAACCTGACACATTTGGGACGGGTTTGGGGTCGGTTAATCGGGTTTGGGACGGGTTTGGGAATAGTTTTTATTTTTTTCGCGGGTTTGGGACGGGTTTGGGATTTAGTGCTATACCCGTTTACCCGACCCAATTACCCGATAAACTGTACCCGTTTACCCGATTGTATATCCGATATAATTTCTTTTATATTATTAAATATGTATATATATGATACATCCATTTTTTACACATATAGGTATTCTATTCCGTATACATTGTAGTTATTTGATATATATTTTTATAATGACAATACAAAATGTAACCGGTTAGTAGTTACCCGATAGGTACCCAATGGGTTTTGAGATGAGTATACCCAACAAGTAATCTTTTTAAATTAACGGGTTTACCCGAAACCCGCGGGTATACCCGATACCCGATGGGTATTTACCCGCTAGAAACCCGACAGGTTTTGGGACGGGTTTGGGACAAGCTTATCTAACCGGGTTTTGGGACGGGTTTGGGACAAGCTTATCTAACCCGACCCATTGCCATCCCTAACCCAACCCGACCTGAAAAACTCAAAAATAATAATTAGTAGGATAATTTCTATAAACAAAGTTATTAGAATCAATTTTAGAAGAATAAATATAATAAGACAAAAAAGATAGTAGTTAAAATTGTAAGCAGAAGAAAGAGAAGAAATAATAATAAAAAAAGAATATAGAGATAGGCATGAGGAGTTGGATGTAGGAGGTTTTTTAAAATGTGAGATAAATTTTAAAAAGTTGTGATTTTTAGTTAAATTATAGGGTTAAAGATGATGGAGTGGATGAGAATGCTCTTATGCGTTAAGTTTGAGCTATAAATATACCATAGGAAAAAGGCATACACAAGTGATTTCCGTACTATGTCATCTTTAGCTTTTTTATATTATTATTCCCGAAAGGTGGCTGCTTTTTGAATTTCTCCTAATTAAATACATTGGGGCCTAAGACTTAGTTGGGTCTTCTTCTTCGTATAGTCTTGGTCTTCGTCATCTACTTTTTGCTTTTTCTTTTCTGTTTGCTCACTCTAATTTCAAAACCCATTCTCAAAGTAAGCTCAAGAAAAAAAAAATGGAGAACACACGAAACAGTAGGAATTCTAAGCAGAAACAAAGCAGAGAATGTCTAGAATTTCTAGACATGATCTTATCTTGGTCTTTGTATGATATACTCAACAACAATCTCTACACGTATCAGGTAAATTCCTTTTTTCTTTTTCGTTTCTTTGTAAGATATACTCAACTTGATCAAGCAGGGGCTGATCAATGCCTATTTGAGGGGTGCGCATGCTACCCCTCAACTTTGTCTCTGAGGTGAAAATTTTTTTATTTTATTTTTCGTTTTATGTACCGGATACTCCTGA
The DNA here is from genome assembly GCA_030545235.1 of Helianthus tuberosus. Lineage (NCBI taxonomy): Eukaryota > Viridiplantae > Streptophyta > Magnoliopsida > Asterales > Asteraceae > Helianthus > Helianthus tuberosus. Next base: position 17,697,356 of record CM060420.1, on the reverse strand, counting down.
GAAAATATTATGAAACCCCTAAGCAATGACGGATTTACCAGAAGCACACCGAAAGCTTGTTTTCCTTTCGGTGGACGTATGCACAGTTGCCTGGAATAATAGTGTATCTTTGGTGAGGAAGAAGAAGCAAAAGTACAGTTATTTTATTATATTTAAGAGTTACAAACCCCAAGACCTACTCTATTTGGCTACAACCCACTTTAACACGCATAATAAAACTTTATTTTTTTAATGGTAAATTGTTTTTTTTTTAATGGCCAACAAACTCAATCCCGAGCACTTTCGGGGCACCCACTGGACAAACGGAGTACTCCGAGAGTAACCCGAGTCCACCACCAATTCCGGGGAAAACCCGGTAACCCACCCGCCCGTAGGCACGACTGTGAAATTACCGGTAAAACCAGTTTGGCTCAAGGATCCAACCCAGGTTTCCCTGGGTCTCCTATCATTGCCCATCAGTGCCTCACTCTGCACCAAGTGGGAATCAAACCTGCATCTCTTAAGATAAAATGCAATCTCTCCACTATTTGATCTAGAGATCATTGGCTTTAATGGTAAATCGTAGTAAAAAATTAGACAAGTAAAAACGAGTAACAAGTTTTGGATGTATTAAATTTATTTTTTTCTTAAAAGTTCTTTTCTCTCCTTTTTAACCGTATATATAATTGAGAAATATTTTTTATTATTTAGGAACATATTATTACGAAATATTTAGGAACGTAATTTGAACAAATCTACCAATAAAAATATATTGGTTAAGATTAACAATTATTTTGTGTTTTTAGAGTTATAGTTACAATGCAAAAAATGTTTTATATCGTGAGTCGTGACCCTCCAGTTAAAAAGGTTGGTTTCGTTGATGGTCAATAGCAAACAAAATTTATTAGAACATGTGTGGTGGGAGGGGGAAGACCTTCAGGCATTTTGCGTCATGTGACGATCCAGTTAGCATGTGAGCATTGTGAGACATTATGTTAAAAGGGGTGTAGTGGGGATGTGGGCAGGGCATTATGTTAAATGATGGGGTGTAATAGAATTAAATAAAAAAAAAACATCAAAAAATTGCTATTGGCCAAATAAAAATAAGAAGGCGTTTTAAAAAGGACGGCAGACGATTTTTTTTTGAAAAAAACGCCCTTGGGGGTGATTGATAGGCGTCGATGGGCGTTTTTTAGGAAAAAATGCCAAAAAGGCCCCCACTACGGGTGGTCTTAAAAGTTCTGCACCTCAAAAAGACTATATTAATAAAAAGCCCACATTTGGCTGAAAATTCATATTAATTAAAAGCCTAAATTTCATAAAAGCCCAATTGTATAAATGTACAATAAAAATTCTATTTTTACAAATGTACGGTAAAAAAAATTAGGATACCCCTGAAGTTTTATTTTAGATCCGCAGCCGTTGTGATCAAGATTATATGCATCTCTTGCAGGTGGAAGAAGTACCATTGACCTTTTCATCCACAACCCACTACATGAGCTCATTCAACTATCTTCTTCTTGAAGAAACACATGCAGATTTACTCTCTCACCTTACCGGAATCGGTCAGGCACCTGCGAGTCCCATTTCCGCTTTGAAAAGAATACCAAATGGTGGTCACAATAACAAGTTATATAGCATGACTTTAAGTGGCATGAATTACGAGCCAAGATTTGGAGATCTTATTGCCTTGACACAAGTTAAACTTACATGTGTTGATGATCTTGCTTCATCAAACACTTGTTTTCTCTCTGCTTATGTGACACAAGTGATCGATGAAAGACTGGTGACAATAAAAATCTCTTCATCAGATCTCATTGAATCCAATCTATTGGAGATACAACAACGACAAAAAGGTTTTGTTGTTTATCTTACAAACTTGACTACAAATATGCGTATATGGCAGGCTCTCAATTCCACCGCCAACATGAATATTGTTCAAAGAACATTGTCCTTTACATCTGTAAGTCTTTTGACCACACTCATCATAAATATATAATATTATGATTTACTTACTTTTCCAATAGGTTTTTTTACTTTTTACAATTGTTTTTTTTTTAACATAGCGTGATAGTTTAAAGTGGGATTTTATTTTTTTTATTATTTTTTTGCATTTGGGGCCAATATTAAAGGTAATCACTAGGCTGTGGATCGCGTGGCGATGAACAATGCTTATCGCCATTAGGAATGGCAATCTACCCTGACTTATTGCCAATAATAATGGTGATAAGTCCTTGAGCCAGCCGAAAAACACTAGACATCGCTTGTGTTAATGGTGAAGAGTATGGTCCGTAACTTCGCATTGACCAAACACTAACCAAAGTATTACACACCCATATTTTATTTAGATTAACAATGCCAATGATCTCCATTGGTGAAGTGAATGATGATTAAAACCAACCCTTTACGATGATTATTTTATTTTGCTCCCCCGGATGTAAAAAGTTCTAAGGGGTAAGGGTGGTTATCACTCACCACCAATTTATCACTCACAACTTCTAATCAAGTTTCGTCACGTCATCGAGCTTTGTTCCATCACTCACAACCTTTTTTAGTGGAAATGTCCATCACTCACCACCACACCCAACAATTTCCCCCCAACCAACAATTACCCTCACAACAATAAAACTATCAAATGTCAAAAAAATCACGGGTGAAAAAAATTGGTGCGTGATAAATGATGGTGGCGGTGGTCTTTTACAATTCTCCACGCGTGGAAAGTCTTCATCACGGACCAAAAAGGCACCGCCCCGGGTGGCCTAAGAGTGGATGGAATATAACTTTTGTCATAGTGGGACTAAACTAATACGGAATGGTAGACATGCTAAACAAACGGGTCCAGATTTACCTTTTAATTTGAATTTGATAACAAAATTTGCTAGTTTGTAACTATTCACAAATTTGAGCTTACAAATTTATGTAATCATGGCAAAGAATTTCAAAGAAAATGAAATTTGAAAAGTTATTAAGAGCCGTACTTTTATATCTGATAAAGTGTGATAAAAAGAAATCCTATATTCAATATAATACAGAGAAAAAATAGAGGAAATAACAAAAACATCAATACGTTGGAATCTCTATAATATAGGAAACTTTATAAAACTTTATAGAAACTAAAGTACACCTGAAGTGATATGGTCCCAGATCTCGCACCTGAGCAGTCACGAGTGACCATCACCCTTATCAAGTACTCCCACTAGCAAGAACTTATCCACGTTCATGCGGGCACACGAGAACACGGATACCGAATCCAATCGGTCAAGTGATGAGAAGACTTACCTAGAGTACGAAAACGGATGTTACACATAGCGATGCGGCTTGGCACCGCATCCTATAAACATTTTCGTCACGACAAGGGATAAGGTAACAACAGTTACCACGTATATGGTGATGCGGCTCGGCACCGCATCCCATAAATATCTTCGTCAAGCGAAGGAACACGGAAACAACCGCGGCTACCGCAGATAGCGATGCGGCCTAGCACCGCATCCTATTGACAACGCAAGTGGGACTGACACCTTGACTAAAGTGGCCAAGACGGCAAGAGGCACTAATGACGGCCATCTGTCAGCCCTTACGTAACCGACACTGGCATACAGACTGACAGCCACAGTGGGACGTGGCGTCACCTCCGTAACCGACAAGCCTGACACACCTGCAAAGGGCTGCACGTTGTCAGTCTAGCCACTCAATTACCCTCCATTCCTCGGCTATAAATTAGGGATGAGCAAATACCGATCCCGTCCCGATATCGATAATCCCGATCCCGAAATTTCATGAATACTTGATACCGATGCCGAAACATGTCGGTTCGGTATGGTATCGGTACGGAATCACAAGACGATTTTAACATGATCACGTACGTTCCCCACTCTGCTATCGGATTTCCAACCGAGACGAGGATCACGATAATCTACGCACTCATGGAAGTAATGTCGACGGACGAAATGCGTCTGACCAAAACAGCAAGACTGACCCCCAACACCGCACCAGAGAAATGGGTACTCAACGCAAGGTACCCCGAACAGACGGTGACGTTAGGTCACGCCTTGTCTAATAGCCAAAGAGCGCACCTGGAGCAACTCCTCTTCAGAAATCAAGAAATCTTCGCATGGACAATCGCCGACATGACAGGCATCCCACGCGAAGTCGTGTAGCACTTCTTGAATACCCTACCAGGTATCAAACCCGTGATCCAACGTCAAAGAACTGTTCTCCGCAGTCATCCTGCGTGAAGTTAAATACCAGACTTGGTTATCCAACCCAGTTATGGTAGAAAAACCGACCGAGGGCTGGCTCATGTGCGTCGACTACAAAGATCTGAACAAAGCATGCCCCAAAAATTGCTATTCATTTACGGAAATAGACGAAAAAGTCGACAAACTCGCCCCATTCCGATGGAAGTGTTTCCTCGATTGTTACAAATGCTCTCATTAAGTACAGATGGCAATCGAGGACGAAGATAAAACGATATTCCGCACCCCAACCGGAAATTACTGCTACACAAAAATGCCGTTTGAGTTGCGCAACGCGGGCGCGACCTATCAAAAATTGATGAACGACACTTTTAGCGATTAAATCAGTAAAAGTGTCGAGATCTACATGGACGACTTAGTCGTCATGAGGATGGAGGAGGATACCATGCTCCAAGATATCGAAATAACATTACAAACTCTGTGGAGCATTAAGATGAAGCTCAATACAGGGAAATGCTCGTTTGGAATGTAAGAAGGAAAGCAGGGCTAGCCGCGTTAAACAGATTCTTAGCCAACCACGCAGCTAAGTCGTATCCCTTTATCAGTACTCTGCGCAACTGCTTAAAGAAGGAACAATTTCAATGGACAGCAGAGCGAGAAAACGCCTTACGGGAGATGAAAGAGTGTTTGATCCAACTCTCAACTCTCACCGCACCGCGCAAAAAAGAACCACTCATCCTGTACTTGTCCGCTGCAAACAACGCGGTGGGCGCGGTAGTCATAGTGGAGAGAGAAGGGGTCCAAACACCAATCTATTATGTCAGCAAAATGCTCAACGATCCAGAGACAAGATACTCCATCATGGAGAAATTGGTACTCGCACTGGTACATGCATCCAGACGGCTACGCCGTTACTTCGCGGATCATGTCATCACCGTGTTAACCAACTACAGGATCGGGCAAATGCTCTCTAAACCCGAAATCTCTGGAAGATTGGCCAAATGGGCCATCGAACTCGGCGCACACACCTTGATTTATAAGACGCGCCCAACAATCAAAGGCTAGATTTTAGCTGACTTCGCCGCGAAAGTACCGACAAACCGCATCCAAGAATACGAAGACGAACAAAATCCTACACCTCCACCGTCCCCATCAGACATCTGGGCACTATATACTGATGGTGCGTCCAACGAGGACGCAGCGGGTGCAGGTCTGCGACTCTTCAGCCCCGACGGCCAAGAGCTTACGTATGCCATCCCCCTCGATTTCAAAAGTACAAACAACGATGCAGAGTACGAGACTTTACTCTCAGGGCTACGCTTGGCAGTTAAGCTCGGCGTCCAACATTTGGAAGCGCACGTCGACTCATTACTAGTTGCGAGGCAAGTCCGCGGTGACTACGCCGCAAAAGGGGATATCATGATTCTCTATCTCGAACAAGCCAAGCAACTGAAATCACGGTTCACCTCCTTCAACATTCGCCATATTAACAGGAGTGAAAACAAACCCGCGGATGCACTTTCAAAACTCGCATCCACCAGCTTCCAACACCTGGCAAAGGAAATACGTATTGTGATTCTGCAAAATCCCTCAGTACCCCTGAGCCGAGTCAACATCATCCAATACGATACAACGTCCTGGATGACACCAATTATAGGATACCTACAATCAGGTATTACCCCTGAAAATAAAGCAGAGCACGCAAACTGCGGTACAAGGCGTGTCACTATCAAATGGGGGACGGTATCTTGTATCGCAAATCATACCTGTGACCACTATTGCGATGCGTCGACCCTCAAGATGCAACGTATCTTGTCAGAGAGATACATGAAAGAATATGTAGCATACACGCAGGCCCGCGCATGGCAGTGGTCAAAATCATGAACGCTGGGTATTACTAGCCTGGCGTGCACCTGGACGCAGTTAGGATCCTGCGCAAGTATTTCAATTGTCAACGACATGCACCGAAAACGAGTTGTAAGACCCTTCTTTAAATAACACGATTTTAACATTAAAAATACGCATTTATACTAGAAATGCGACTTAACAAAAATTTTTGTCAAGTTAACATTCATACATGTTTAAAGTATTTCAAAATATAGGGCTAAGTGTTTACATAATTCACTTTTATCAAAACAAAACAAGATTTAACGCGGAAGCTTCATTTAATGTGTGTTCGGTTCATGTTCGTCACTTGATCTTCACCCATCCTAAGTTCAAACACACCTACATTGTAAATTTATCACAAACGTTAGTATATGAGACCCTAGAACCCGTTTAAATGGACCAAAAAGCTCAAAACCATCAAATAAACAAAATCAAAATTTTTGTTAGAAATCGACCGTAGGCTACGGTTCTCATACCATAGCTTACGGTTCACCTTTAATACTTCAACCAGAATGTCTGAACCGTAGGCTACGGTCCAGGACCGTAGCTTACGGTCTGCCTGTAGGTTTTTGCTTGTTTTCCGTTTTTAATATGAAAACCTTCATAACTTTTTATCTGTTTGTCCGATTTACGTGATTCTTTTTTCTACGCGTTCGTAATTTAAATACAAACACGTTTATCATCTTTTTATGCTAAAAAGTTCGATTTAAGGACTGGAAGCCTATAAGTTCACTTTTTATTTATTCGACCCATTTGTTTATATATCAAACCTTACATTATTCAGTCAATGATTTCTGAACACAATTACCCATTTTCCCGGGTTTGACAACATTAGCGTTTCACCATGATTCCCAAAATTTATGCACACGATATGTCGTGTGTGCTAAGAACGATTTCACTTGTGAACAATGTTACTAAATCAACAACTATGTTTCATGTCTTTTGACCCATATCATGGGTTCTTACTAAGAGAAACTAAGCTTTTGGCGCGTCCGTTCAACGGACTTCATTTCCATAATTCACCATCAATGAGTGACTATCAAATTCATTTCAAGTACTACCAATTTATCAATTATTTGACCCATTTGGTTGTCTAATGGAAATCACCACTTCGCGACACACTAAACCTATCTTAACCAATATTTGACCCATTTGTTTATTTGGTGACTTCGTCACTTCAACTAAATACCCAATTTCATATATATTATGCTAAATTCAAATACTACTAACAAAATACTTAACAAATATAACGCAACGAAACCGTAGTTACGTACTTGCCTAATTCATCAACATTGGTTTCCAACCATAATTACCCATTTCTGGGCTTGTCAACCTTAGCGTATCCCTTCCCTTCCATGGTTCACGCTTTTATAGCCCAATTTAACGAGTGACGTTTAAGTCAATTCGAACACTACTATTTCGACCATTATTTGACCCGTTTGGTTTGTCGAGTGAGTTACATCACTTCATTGACATTCCAACACGGCTATTTAAACAATATCATTAACAAACATATTTATTTAACTATTTTGACCCGTTTGGTTGTCGAGTGAGTTACATCACTTCGTTCACATACCAAACGCAATCATTTTCCCTATATCAATATTAAACATATCTACGACTAGGTTTATCTACATAAGTGTAACGAGACGACAAGTCGCGTACCTTTCAAAGCATATCCTTCAAGCGCGCGTCCGCTCCGACTTGACCGCTTGATGATTCAACCACCGTGCCTGTAGAGTTCAACTAACACCGTGTTTAGAACTCTTATTATTTCCTATATCGCATAATTCGCCATGACATTCACATATGCGTTTTTGCTCGAAATTTCCAATATTTAGCTTTCATTTAGGCATTTTAACAAACACCTTAATGGTATAATTTTACGTATTCATAATCAAGTTCATAACTAGTTACTTTTACCATGTTTGAACATTTTTTACAAACTCAAATGTCTAGTTTACACATCAATATCTAGACTTGCTTCATAAAGCTCAATTAACACTAGTTTGACAATCATAATTCTAGTGTTCATCATATTTCTACAAAACCCATTTTAACACATAAGTGCATGATTATAAATCTCATATCTATGAACATAATGAACCAAATTATTGGTTAGGGTTTGTTCCTAACCATTAATCTATCACAATTTCATTCAAACATCAAACATTCAAGTTCAGATTTTGATTTCGTATGTTCATCAAGAATTCAAGATGAAACCAAATGGTGAAGTTTGACATACCTTGTGATCCCTTCACTTAGGTGATCACCAATATGAACTTGGATTTCGATTTAGAACTGATCTGGCCTTTCATTTCTTGAATTTTAGCTTGCTAGGGTTTTGAAGATGAGAGCTCTGGCTTCTCTGGAATTTTCGACCAGAACACACACTTTAAGTGTGTTTTGGTGTTTAGTATTTTATTTAATAAACTTGTTTCAAGTTTGCTACTTTTGGCCCCTATACTTTACCCTTGTTATCCCCACCTCTAGCCCAGTTGGTTGTTGGGCCAGTGTTCTCCAATGGAGACACCGGTTCGACTCCCGGCGTAAGGCGAAAAGGTGTGGGGCGTCCCAATGATGGATCGTTTCCTACCGAGGCATGGTTCGATCTGGAGGGCAACCCGGTTTTACCCAGCTGTTACCCCAGCGAGTTTCTCGTGTGGGGGCAGTATGGTTTCCGGGCGAAGGTCAGTCAGAGCGGCAGCCGGGGCCCGATAGAACATCGCGTCTGCGAATGCTGGGCTGACGGGTAACCGTCCTTGACGGGAACCCGGTGACCAATGATCCATGTACATATTGAAAGTCACCCTTCAAAAAAAAATACTTTACCCTTGTTGCATATAACTTGTTTTATCCAAAGTTTCTCATCAATACAAGACTTTATAACTAACTAGGTTATTTATTCCTAGTTACCTTACCTTGTTTATTACCGATATCAAATTCTTAATGTAGAAATTTATATTTTCGGGGTGTTACACGAGTGTCCCAGTCCTCAGAAAAAGGATGGTAAACATGTAAACAGTATTGTGTCAGATGGAGAATCTGATGGTGACATATTGGTTTGCTGTGAAGAGTCTATATACCTTTGGACTATGGATTCTGGTTCTTCGTTTCACACATTGCACAACGGGTAGACGATGGTGAATCTGAAAAAAAGGAGACTTTGTCCCATGTAATGTTTTTGTCAACATGCGAGTTGCATTATCTTTGTATCAACCTTATGAGCTCTCACCACCTTAGAATTGATAAAAAACCCTCATAAAATGCAACCTCACATTAATATTAGTCCTTTCTTTATACATTTGATTATTCAACAAATGCAACCATAGTAGCCGTGTATTACAAAGGTTGAATACTGAAAAACATGTAATACACAAATTTATGTATTATTAATATGAATGAAACTACGTATTCGTTACATATAACAGTGTATAAAAATAATAATAATTTTTATCATTGTGTATCTTTTAAATATAACTTTTATTTAAAATAATTTTTTAAGACCTCAATTTTGTTTACAAAATTCATTAGTTAAGTTGTTCTTTTTCTCTTTATATAAAAAGCCAATTTTATTGGTATGACATAAATTAGATATGTTATTCTTACTAATAATTGTTATACTGATTTAATTAATATATAGTTATTGTAAATTTATGATATAAGTTAAAGGTTTAAACTTTATATATGATGAATAAAATGTTTTCATTATTAAAGGTTAATTGACTATGTCACAAATGAGTATAAAATGAAATTAATATATTTCATAGCTCTATTATTGAAAACACATTTATTGATCATAAATCGGTGTAGCTAAAAACCTTAATATTATCTCATCTATAAAACTTCAAAACGTTAAGTTCTCTCCGTCTATAATTCTAAAACAGAGTTCAATAAAATTGTAGTCTTTTTGCAAGATAGTCCTCTGGTTAATTGCTCCCTTTTAGCTTTTATTTATATTTTAGAAAAACTCATATATCGATTCTATATATAATCTCAGACATAAATTTTATTTTGAAAAGTACTAAAATCAAAGTTTTTAATTTATTGATTATTTATGTATATTTTTTAATCATAAATTAGAATTAGATATTAATTATTATATATTATTAATGAATTAAAGATGAAAATGCCATGTGACATTAATTGAAAATACGTTAGAGGAGAGAATGTTATGTGATATTAGAGGTAAGCCTTTATTAGTATTAGATTAGATTTGATTATTCAAATGCAAAGCACTTAGTTATCACATAAGACCAATCCATCCTGGATCTTGACCCTGAGTTATGTCACAAATCTCTTTAGCCATATTGCTCTTTAGCCATATTGCTTTATTCCACTATTTCCGTCAAAGCAATATATTTTTCTGGTAGTTGACAAAGTTATAATGTTTTGTAAAGATGCCTTCCAACTTACAAGTAGAACTTGAAATGCATAACCACTTATAGATTTTCCTATATTAATATATTTTGTTATGTTTCCAATAATCATTTCCTTATCATGAAGATTATGTACTTCCCTAGCACCATTCAAGCATATGAGCTCCGATTTCACAGCTTCTTAATGCCTTTTTCTTGGGTTTTCCATAAATCTATTCACCAAACTACAAGCATATGCATACCCAATTCTAGGTCTTGTACACACTATTTGACACATGAGACTTTCACATATGGTATATCCACCATACCATCAACATCAAACCTTGTTTGTGGAGGATCTATGTTTGATAAACTAAAATGTTGACTAATAGGTATTTTGTAACAGGTAGGCCTGTAAACGAACCGAACGTTCATGAACTGTTCATGAACTTGTTCAGCTGGAAGTTCGTTTATGTTCGTTTATTTAATAAATGAACGGACATGAACAAAAAAATTTGTTCGTTTAATTAAATGAACGAACATGAACACACCTTTTGTTCGTTCATTTATGTTCATGAACGTTCGTTTATGTTCGTTAATTTATGTTCTTGAACGTTCATTTAAATTTTAGTAAATACATAAATAGTTAGATTTATATAAATATTAGGTTTTCTAACTACTTATATTAATATGACTAATTAGTATATTTATGAACTCTAATAGATTATATTTGTATATTTAGAGATAGGATCCTTGTAATTATCTCTTTCCTTATTTATGTGATTGTAATCCTGTATATATTCCGGAATGGTTAATGAGAGAAATCACTTTGAACCATAACATTCTTCATGGTATCAAGAGCCTAACCCTAATTTTTTTTTCTCCACCTCTCTTCTTCTCGCCATCTTCCCTGCTTTTCTCATCCGTTCGGCCTTCCCTCTCTATCGGCCGACGATGACAACCACACCAATCCACCCCGCGGTCACAGTCAACAACATCAAAAATTCTATTCCCCTGATTCTCGACAGCCACACCGAACATTATAATACCTGGGCGGAGTTATTTGTTCTCCACTGCAAAGCCTATGACGTTTTCGATCACTTAAAACCCCGGGTCACCGCCGCCTCGTCTTCAACCGAATCGGACAAGGACAAGGATAAAGAAACGGCTCCCAAACACACCTATCTTGAGTCATGGGAACGCATTGACTCCATTGTTTTACAATGGATTTATGCTACCATCTCTCAGGACCTCATGCACACTATCATGATCACCAACACCACCGCGTATGACGCGTGGTGCCGACTCAAAAACCTGTTTCTTGACAACCAAGCCGCCCGTACAATCACCATTCAAAACAAATTTTTCAATACCCGCCTTGATCAATTTCCAAACATGGCTGAATATTGTCAAAACATGAAACTCCTTCATGACCAACTCATTAGTCTCGGTTCCACCATATCCGAAAATCAATTGGTTCTGCAGATTCTTACCGGCCTGACCGATCAATATGAGAGCATCTCTCTCATACTTCAGCAAACCCAGCCCCTCCCAGATTTCTACAACACCAGATCGCGCCTCTGTCAAGTCGAAGAACGGAAGATTGCTCAAGCCAAAGTATCCGCTCAAACGGCCGGTACCGCACTTAACACCACCACCGAATCAACCAGCCGCCAACCACCTGAAAACCGCCCCTATCATCGGACCGATACACCTACCACCACCGATCGGGGACGTGGCCGTGGCCGGGGCCGAGGCCGTGGTCCCGGTCGCTTCTCTTCCGGTCGGGGTCGATATCCACAACAGCCACCATATTACAATTCGTACTATTGGCCTCCACCACCTTGGGCTTCCAACTCACCACAGCAACACCCTCCTAATTGGGCTTCTAACTCACAACAGCAACACTCCCCTAATTGGGCCCGATGGACACCACCCCCATGTCCCTACCCCTCACATCCATCTTCCCCACAACCAGCCCAATCTCAGCCATCGGCCCAAGGTATTTTAGGCCCAAAACCCACCACTTCAACTTCGGCACAAACATACTCAACTGGCTATTCTCCGACGGATATCGCTCAAGCACTATATAACTTGGCACTTCAAAACAATGATTCCTCATGGACCATGGACACGGGCGCGTCAGGTACAATGTCTCCACAACTTGATAAGTTTTCGTCTGTTTTTAATTCTAGCATTATTCGTAACATTATTGTTGGCAATGGCAAAACTATTCCGGTTCTCGGACAAGGCAACATAACCCTTTCACCACCCTTTCCCCCTTTTAAACTTAATAATGTCCTTTATGCTCCCAATCTTGTCAAAAACCTAATATCTGTTCGTCGTTTTACCACTGACAATCAGTTATCTGTTGAATTTGACCCTTTTGGTTTTACTGTGAAGGACCTTCGGACCAAGAAACCTATCCTACGGTGCAATAGTTCGGGGGATCTTTACACTCTCAGTCCATCCAACATCACTCCTCTCAACACTACTTCCACCTATGCAGCTATTTCTCAAGATATTTGGCATCAACGGCTTGGTCACCCTGGCCCGGCTATTTTGCAAAATTTGAAAACTTCTAATTCCATTTATTGTGGTTCTTTAAAACATAAAGTTTGCACTGCTTGTATTTTTGGAAAACATACTCGACTTCCGTTTGTTGCATCTAATTCACCTACTTTTCAACCATTCGATATCGTTCATAGTGATGTTTGGACATCTCCCATCCTTTCTAATGGGGGCCACCGTTATTATGTTTTATTTTTGGATGACTATACCAATTTTTTATGGACCTACCCTATCGCTCACAAATCCGATGTTTTTGCCATGTTTACTAAATTTAACACCTTTATCCAAACACAATTTGGCACCAAAATAAAGCAATTTCAATGTGACAACGGACGTGAATATGCCAATAACCAATTTCATAACTTTTGCTCCTCACATGGCATGCATTTCCGCTTTTCTTGCCCACACACCTCATCCCAAAATGGCAAAGCCGAACGAAAAATCCGCACCATTAACAACCTTATACGCACCATTATGGCTCACTCCTCGACCCCGAACATTTATTGGCACCATGCACTTGAAACTGCAACCTATTTATTAAACATTATTCCCACTAAAATACATCAATTTCAAACACCCACTCAACGTTTATACCATTGCCTACCCACCTACGATCATCTCCGTGTGTTCGGGTGTATTTGCTACCCGCTTATCCCGAACACGACTATTCACAAACTCGCTTATCGATCCTACCCATGTGTGTTTCTTGGCTATCCATCCAACCATCGCGGATATAAATGCCTTGACCTTAAGTCTCGCACTATCACTATAAACCGACACGTACTTTTTGATGAAACCATCTTTTCCATTTGCCAAAAATCATAAACAAACTCCCTCTACATATCAATTTCTAGATGATTTTGTTCATCCCTACCACCTCATACCCCACCCCATACCGTCCCCACCTCTAGGCCTACCTACTCACTCACCCACCCCTCGGCCCATCACTTCTAATACACAACCCATACACACTCCCTCATCTCCTTTACACAATATTGCCCCACTGACCCAACACCCTACATCTTCTCTTGGCCCACCTCACCTCTCGGCCCAGTCACCTCCCTCTTCTTTTTTGTCACCCTCAAGCCCAACCAACCCACCCTCTAGCCCAACTGATCCACCTTCTACTCCCACCGTCCCACACTTGACATCACACACCCATTCCTTACCCACCACATCTGCCATCGACCCACCTGCTACTGTTCACAGCCCCATCCCGATTCCCCCACCCCCCCCACCACCTCGCACAATGCACACCCGGGCTATGTCCGGTATATCCAAACCCAAACACATATTCAACCTTTCCACCGCAACCGTCGTACCTATTCCCACCAACCCCAAAGTTACCTTGTCTAACCCGGAATGGTTTAACGCCATGCAAAGCGAATTTAATGCTATAATTAAAAATAAGACTTGGGAACTTGTCCCGAGACATTCGGATATGCACATTATTCGGAGCATGTGGCTATTTCGCCACAAATATAGGTCTGATGGTTCATTAGAAAGGTACAAAGCGAGACTTGTATGCGATGGGAGGAATCAGGAGGTCGGTATTGATTGTGGGGAGACGTTTAGCCCGGTTGTTAAACCGGCTACTATTCGGACTGTTCTAACATTGGCATTATCACAGTCTTGGCCTATTCACCAATTGGATGTCACAAATGCGTTCCTTCATGGAAACCTTACTGAGACCGTGTATATGTATCAACCCATGGGTTTTCGACACAGGGATTATCCTGATCATGTTTGTCGCCTCAAGAAATCTCTGTATGGTCTCAAACAAGCTCCGAGGGCGTGGTATCAACGCTTCACTGATTTCGTTACCTCTATGGGATTTCTACAGAGTCGCTGTGACAACTCTCTTTTTACATATCATCACGGGGGTGACGTTGCATACTTATTAATATACGTCGATAATATTATACTCACTACTTCATCTGATTCTCTTCGTTTGAAGCTTATGGGCAGCCTCGCGGCTGAATTTGCAATGAAAGTTCTTGGACCTCTCAGCTATTTCTTGGGTATTACGGTCACTCGCACTAGTCATCAACTGTTTCTTTCCCAACAGTCTTATGCTCTTGACATTGTCAACCGTGCGGGTATGGATACATGTAACCCTGTCGCTACCCCGGTGGATACAAAACCGAAACTTGGGGCCACTTCTAGTGCACTATTTGATAACCCCACTTTATATCGTAGCCTTGCCGGGGCACTTCAGTATCTCACGTTTACTAGGCCCGACATCAGTTATGCAGTTCAACAAATTTGCATTCACATGCATAATCCAAGCGTTGAACACTGGAATGCTCTCAAACGTATTATCCGTTACATTCGTGGCACAGCTTCTTACGGTCTTACCCTCTCTCCTAGTGCCGATATCTCTCTTAGGGCCTATACAGATGCCGATTGGGCTGGGTGTCCGGATACTCGGCGGGCCACTTCCGGTTATTGTGTTTACATGGGACAAAATCTCTTATCTTGGTCATCCAAGCGACAGTCGACTATTTCTCGATCCAGTGCCGAAGCCGAATACCGTGCGGTTGCCAATGTCGTTGCTGAAATCTGTTGGATTCGTAATCTCCTTCTAGAGTTACGTCGGCCAGTCTCCACAGCCACTTTAGTATATTGTGATAATATCAGTGCAATCTACCTATCCTCTAATCCGGTTCAACATCAACGTACAAAACACATTGAGATTGATATCCATTTTGTACGGGAGCATGTTCAAAAAGGTACGATTCGCATTCTTCATACACCGACTCGTCTTCAGATTGCTGATATCTTTACCAAAGGTTTACCACGAGTGCTATTCGATGATTTCCGCTCCAGTCTCAACATTCGTCCTCCTCTTGCTTCGACTGCGGGGGTGTGATAGATTATATTTGTATATTTAGAGATAGGATCCTTGTAATTATCTCTTTCCTTATTTATGTGATTGTAATCCTGTATATATTCCGGAATGGTTAATGAGAGAAATCACTTTGAACCATAACATTCTTCAAACTCTAATTTAGATGTGTTTTCGGATGAATTGTAATATATTAGACTTGTGTGTTCAATCATGTTAATTTATGTTTATTCAAATATGTTTAGTTATTTTTTTGTTTATGTTCGTTTGTGTTCGTTAATGTTCGTGAACTGTTCGTTTAGGCTTTAAACGAACGAACACGAACATGCCCGATTTCTTAATGAACGAACACGAACAAAAAAATGTGTTCGATTATATGTTCGTGTTCGTGTTCGGTTAAAGTTAAATGAACAAACACAAACATGCCTATGTTTATGTTCGTTCGGTTCGTTTATAGGCCTAGTAACAGGTTTGGTTTGGCATATAAAGAAATTTTGTAACACCTTCATTACATATGCAATTTGTTCAACTCAAGTCTATTAAGTTATCTGTCATGTGAATTTCTTTCCCAATATCTTCTTTGCACCTCACATATTTATGTGAATCTTTGCGCTAAGCCTATCCTTAATAGCCTTAGTTTTATGTAGATCTTTTCATGCTATTGACATGCCATCCACATACAACACCAAACATACATACTCACCTATTGTATATTATCTAACTAGACACAACTATCCTAGCTGGTCCTTTAAAACTCATGAGTGATAATATACACATCGGACCATTTATACAATTACTAAGGTTCTGTTTGTTTTTTCTCCAGAAGCTCTTCTGAGCACTTATGTCTGCGTCGCGCAGAGGCGCGCAGACATAAGGTTCCTACAGCTTGTTTGTTTTCTTGAAGATCTGCAGACCAAAAACGTCTGCAGAAGCTCTTCCCCAAGCAGACTTGTCCACAAGTCTTCTAACCTCTGCAGACCTCTTCTCCCTCTTCAAACCCACCTCTCAGCCACCACCTCCGACACCACCTCCACCTCCACCTCCACCACCATCATCTCAGCAACCACCATCATCATCATCGGAGACCTCCACCTCCGACACCCATCACCTCCACCTTCAACAATC
Source organism: Helianthus tuberosus (assembly GCA_030545235.1). Classification (NCBI taxonomy): domain Eukaryota; kingdom Viridiplantae; phylum Streptophyta; class Magnoliopsida; order Asterales; family Asteraceae; genus Helianthus; species Helianthus tuberosus. The sequence goes on along the minus strand of CM060420.1, from coordinate 17,680,392 downwards.
ACCACCTCCATCTTCACAAGAACCGCCGCTCCAGCCCTGCTCCGCCGCCCACCCTTGCTCCGCCACCACCTCCAAATCGAAAACAAAACCCTCATCATCATCAACATCGCAAACAAAACCCCCAAATTGAAAACCCTCATCATCATCAACATCGATCGCAAACAAAACAGACCTGCAACTTCGATCTGAACTTCGATTCACAGCCGTCGAGCATCACCACCGCCTTCGAGCATCACCACCGCCGTCGAACTCCTCTCTCTAGCTGTTGTTTCTCTCTCTCTCTCTCGCTGTTTCTCTCTCTAGCCGCCTTCGATTCACAGATCTGAAGGAGAAAGGGGTGGGGGTGGGGTGGATTAGCAGGTTTGATGGCGGTGGTGGTGGTGGCGGTGGTGCTTTGGGCGGTGGTGGTGACAGATTCTAGAGAGAGAGTGTGTTTGTAGAGAGAGAGAAAGGCAGAGTAGTGTGTGTTGTGTGTGAACTGTGAAGAGGTTTTGTAGAAAAAACAAACAAACCCTCTTCTCCTTGCAGACTGCAGACATTTGGTCCACCTCTTCTCCTGCAGATGCCTGCAGATGTGGTCCGCAGACTGCAGACCTTTTGCCGCAGAAAAAACAAACAGCACCTAAGTAATCGTTTGCGAATGTATAAAGATTTACTCAACAAGCATACATTGTCCTCTTCACCCTCAAAATATTTCTTCATTTAATTTTGTTCTTTTATTTTTTTGCCATGTGAAAAAGTAGTTTTTACGTCATTTTGCTCCAACTCAAAATTATTAGCTGTCGTTAAGGCCAACATCACTCTAGTTGAAGAGTGTTTCACCACATCTTAGAATATCTCATTATAACCAATCCCTATTCATTTGGTAAATCCTTTAGCCAGAAGCCTAGCTTTGAATCTTGAACCTTCAACTACTTGAATTCCCTCTTTGAACTTATAAATCTATTTGCACCCAACCAACTTTTGATCTTTTGGTTTATACACTAGAACCAAAGTTTCATTCTTGTATAGAGAACCAAGTTCATCATATGTTGTTTTAATACACTTTCTTGATCAACAAAAGTCACATCATCCTCGAATGAAAAAAGGCTTATAACCATCTTCTTGCTCAGTCGTGATAAAATCAATAGCTATATATCTTCATTATTACTAAATCTGATATGAGGTACAACGTCCCTTTTGAGACTATGCATAGCCAAATTATAACCAATACCGACAATGTGACCTTTCTAGTAATGGAGAAGATTCACTTACATGACCATTGATATTTGATTCATGCTACACCTCAATTTGAATTCCATGATCACCATGAGTCAAATTAACAAAACTTTCCACTACCTTTATTCCCAACCACATCTTTATATAATGTGACTTTCTTAAAACTAAATTATTGCTTATAATGACCTTATGAGTTAAATCATCTAATCTCTAAAGCCTAAATCCTTAAAGTTCCTCAAGATATCCTATAAAAATATACTTTTCTCATGCCGGGGGATAAAGTTTTACATGAGCCAATGATCCAAACACCTTTTGATTACCATAGTAAATTAGGAAGGTGATCGAAGTAAGTTGCAGTACTCACACCTCCAACCCAGAACAGTTTTAGCAAACCTGTACAAGATAATAAACACCTTACATTGTTCAACAATACCATGTTGGTCATTCAACTAAACCATTCTTATAAAGAGTTCCTACCATAGTCAAATGCCTTGTATTACCAGGACTTTGCAATTGGTTGAATTTAGAATTACATAATTCTATATCATTATTCGTTCTCTCAACTTGTCAAAAGCTCCATCCTTATGCTTCAACACATGTGCTCAATGATTGAAAGAAAGTAGTTAGATCCACCTAAATGTGTAGTCCTTTAAGGTCTCCACAGATCTAAATGAATATAACACAACATTCTTTTTTTGTAATTACTTCTCTTGGTAAACATTACCCTACTTACCTAAGACAACTACTCTTAAAAATCAACATCACAATCTTGGAGTCCCCCAATCACACGTGTTTTCAGATCCAACAACTCTTGATTGATTATATGGCATAACCTTTTTTTTATGCCATAACATTGTAGTGTTATCATCATTTGATGCTGCAAAATTCTTCCTTTAAACCGATTGTGTGGGTTCGTCTTCTTTGAATCAAATTGAAACCAAAAGACCAGTTGTTAAAAATGAATGATTCACTCTGCACCAACGAATTGTAAAATCAACAGATTCTAAAAAAACTGACATAAACAATAAATCAACTTAGGGGGTGTTTGGGAGTGCTTATAAAATTCCTTATTGACTTTTTGGAAAAGTCAGTAGTGACTTTTTGGAAAAGTCACTTTTCCCCTCACATACATCCTCATTGCCAAACATCATTTTAGAGCTTTTAACTTTTCAAAAAGCCAATAAGTCCATAAGTTGTTTCAAAAAGCTTAGCCAAACATGCCTTTAATTGCTACCGACCCCCCCCCCCCCCCCCTCAGTACATATCCTTAACTTTTACGGTTGACTCTGTGTTTGACTTAATCAGTATATTCTAACAATATATTTAATTTTTGTATACAGGTTACTAAGGATTGTGACAACTGTGTTAGTTATAGAAAAAAGGGTATCAAGAATTTAAAACTAAGACAAACTGTTGATTTATTTAATCTGAATACTTCACAAGAAGCTGCGGTGTTAAGTTGCCTTTCTGCAAAAAACCATTGTCATGAAAACTCATGCACTAAATTGATATCGGGTCCTCCGGGGACTGGAAAGACAAAGACAGTTGCAGCGATATTGTTCGTGTTGTTAAGGACAAACCGCAGGACTCTTACTTGTGCTCCCACAAATATTGCAGTTGTAGGAGTTGTAAAGCGATTGTTGTCTTTGCTAAGTGTTCATGATATGGGCTGTGATACTTATGGATTTGGAGACATTGTTTTATTTGGAAACGAAGAACGAATGAGAATTAACATTGATCATGAAGAACTTCTTGATGTCTTTCTTGACAACAGAGTTGATGTTCTTAGCAATTGTTTATCGATGTGGAAAACTTATACGAGTGATATGATTTGTCTTCTTGAAAATCCCATGAAAGAGCACCAATGTTCCATAGTACCCAAGGAAACAAAGACTAAAAGCAAAGGGAAAGAGAATGAACAAAAGCCTGACGATAAACATGAAGACAATCAATTAACTTTTGAGGAGTTTGCTAGCAGATTTAGTTTTCTGAGCAAGAATCTTATTGCTTGTATCAGGGACTTGTATACCCATTTGCCTACTTCTGTGATAACTCTTCATTTTGCAAAGAAAATGAAACATTCAATAGATTTGATTGAGAAGGTTGGGGAGTCTGTAAAGGAGATAGTAACTAAACAGCAAAATTTAAAGGAAGCCTTCGACAATAGAGTAGACAAGCCGCATTTTAAGAAGCTACGGTTGTGCAAAACAGAATGCTTGAAAGAACTAATTGATCTTAGAGAAGCAACTTTTATTCCAAAATCTACGAATATAATTAAACTTATGAACTATTGTCTAAGAAATGCTTGTTTGATCTTCTGTACTGCTTCAAGCTCAATCAGACTGTATAGAAAAGGAATGCCCCCAATCGAACTGGTTGTGATCGATGAAGCTGCACAGCTCAAAGAATGTGAATCGGCTATCCCATTGCAGGTTCCAGGTGTCCGAAATGCTGTGCTCGTTGGGGATGAAAAGCAGTTGCCATCTATGGTTCACAGCAAGGTCACTACCAGAGAACTTAACTTTGCTAACCAATCAATAACTTGTCTCTCAACTTTTTTAGCCTATGACAGATTTGTGAGCAGGCTAACTTTGGAAGGAGTCTATTTGAGAGGCTGGTGTTACTCGGACACCATACACATCTTCTCAACGTTCAATACAGGATGCACCCTTCGATTAGTCAGTTTCCCAACGCTGAGTTCTACAATGGGCAGATCTTGGATGGTCCAAATGTCATGGATATAGCTCAAGAAAAACGTTTTCTTAAAGAGCACATGTACGGATCTTACTCATTTATCAATGTTGAGTCTGCATACGAGGAATTCGATAACAAAAAGAGCACCAAAAACATGGTGGAAGTTGTTGTGATCGCGGAGATCATCACACATCTTTTTAAAGGTATAACCATTAATTGTTCTTATGTTTGTTTTCTATTAAAAATAAAGTTTTTGGAGGGGGGTCTTAGAGAGAGCGGTCTATCTATCCCCTAATACAGAAGAAAGCTAAATATGTCTCATTCTACCCTCCCTTGCTCTACCAATAGCTCTGCCGTCGATATCATTTACTTGTTCTTATTTTTGTTTTAAATCTTGTATGACACTTTGTGACAGAATCTGTGTCAAAGAAACAAAAGGTGACCGTTGGGTGCATTTCACCATACACGGCTCAGGTGGATGCAATTGAAAAAAAACTTGGCAAGGAGTACGATCAGGAAGAGAATGATTGGAGCTTTTCTGTGAATGTTAGAACCATTGATGGATTCCAAGGTGGTGAAGAAGATATCATAATTTTCTCAACAGTGAGATGTAATGATCACGGATCAGTGGGGTTTCTTACAAGTCGCGAAAGAGCAAATGTTGCTTTAACCCGAGCAAGGCACTGCCTGTGGATTGTAGGAAACAAAGAAACCCTGATCAATAGTGGTTCGGTATGGAAGACGCTGGTTTCCGACGCAGAAAACCGTGGATGCGTTTTTGATGCACACAAAGACAAGAACATGGCTGAAGTCATGGTAAATACCGTGGTTGAGTCAACTGGTTTCGTTAACTTACTTAAAACCGACTCAATACTTTTTAAGGATGCAATATGGAAGGTAAAATACTAACTATAATTTTGAGGTCACACATAATAATTTGGTAATCCATATAAGTTTCAAATATCATTTTTTTTGGTAGGTCAACTTTACCCGCTTGTTTCTTAAAAGAGTAGCTGCTATTCGGAATTCTAATGTTCGTAAACAAGTTGTATCCCTTCTTCAGAAGCTTTCAAATGGTTGGCGCCAAGGGAAGAAAAATAAAAGTAACACTTACAACCACACAAAAGCAATGTTGGACATGTTAGAGATATACAGTGTTAATGGGCATTTCTATATTGTTTGGAGTGTAGACATTGTATATGAGAAATCACTATGCTTTCAAGTTTTGAAGTTTTGGGACATTTTGCTGTTGTCACAGATAAAACAACGTGCGAAACGTTTGAAGAAGGCTTTTAAGAAATATACGCCTGAAATGATTAGTCGTTGCCAAACCAAGCATTCCGAGAGGTACATATGATCAAGTGTTTCAAGTGTGAGTTGTTTTTTGCTATAATATTCTTCGGATTTTTATTTGATTTATGTTTGTTGGCAGAAATCTTGTTCTTCCGATGACTTGGCCTGTGGATTTGGCTCAAGATCCAACTCTGGTTTTGACAAGTGAATTAGCTAACTTGAGTTTAAACAAGAAAAAAAAGAGTAAATGTTGATGGTAAGTGGTTGTTGACGGCAAAAACGTTGTTGATTGTTTTTTTTTTATTTGAAGTTAAAATTGGAGCCACTATTATATGTGTTACGCTTTTGTAATATGTTGATTGTTGGTAAAAGAACTTACTTACAAACACATGAAATGAAAAGAGAAAAGATGAAATGATTAGCAGTTTGTTTTTTATTATTATTGCATACTCAAAATACATGTGACATGTTCAAAATATAAGCAACCGAATCGATATAAACCCAGAAGATTTTGGCTGATTCCGGATTTTATTATTATTAAGGAAAATAACTCAATATCTCAATTGCAATAAACTTTCATGCCCGCGTATTTATTATAGTCACTGGAGGACCAATAAATTTTTTCATAAGGTGCGGAATTTTTTGCAGTCATTTGTCTATCGCTATATAGTAATTCCTTCTGGTCCAGTTCTAGTCGGACCGGGTTGGATCATATAAAAAAACTAAACATTTATAATCAGTAGCGGACCCAGGAAGTTTTCCATGGGGGTGCGGAATTTTTTTTAAAATTTAGGTGTCTAGATGTATACATAAAAAATCGGTTCCGGTCGAGTCGGGTCATGTAAAAAAGAACATCAAACTTAAATTTATATAGTCATAAAAAACACGTCAAACATTGTTACAAACATATTTAAAATGTCGCCCAATGGGTTTTCATTTTTTGAGATCTATCCAAAACATCATTTAAAGGTACTTTCTTAAGCAAGTCTTTCTCTATATAACATATACAACTATCACTTAAATTCTCATCAACAATCCGATTACGCAAGTCGGTCTTCACATTCTTCATTGCCGAAAAACATCTTTCAACGGTTGCGGTTGCGACGGGTAATACGAGAACAAGCTTCAATAAACGATATACCAATGTAAAATTTACGTGAATATTTGTTGAAACCATTAACCTTACAAGACTTGACAAACCATCCAAGTTGGCGAATTGTTTATCTTTTTTCAAGGAAGAGTTTGACCCGTTTCTACTATACATCCAAGAACTTCCATAATGTTTGGATACAAAGTAATCAAACACGAAAGCGTTTTGTAGTGGGAATTCCAACGTGTATCTCCGGGTCTTGAAAGTGCCATTTCTTGATTTAACCCACTTCCGGTCATACCATTCTTGTTTGAATTTTCTCAACTCTTTACCTTGAAACGTTGATGTTGGATAGTTAATACCCGTTGGTTGACATGGTCCTCTTAGTAGGTATGCCCTTCTAACATCATCTCGTTGATTCACGTTGTATGATGCTATCGCCTTGCGATCATGAGGATCCGAGGGAAGATCATTCACATCAACAAAATCGGAAGATGATCCAGTTTCAACCGCTTTCCTCTTGTTGAGAAATCGCGCCATAACATCCTTACTCATTATGCCTATCACATACAAAATAAACAATATTCCTTAATTTTTAATTCCTTAATCACAACAACCTTATCTATAATATTCAATAATAAAATAAAGGGTAAATTACTTTTTGAGTCCCTGTATTTCATGAGTTTTAACTAGTTGAGTCCAAAAGCAAAAAGTTTAACGACCTGAGTCCCCATAAGCATTTTCTTTAACTATTTGAGTCCATTTTTTTAACTCCGTCCACAAAGTCTGTTAACTCTAAGGGTATTTTAGTCAATTATAAATGTGGTACAAATCTTTAATGCACAAAAGTATAAGGTACAAATTTTTATTGCATAATGTATAATTTATAAATATATAATAATATCAATATACACACCCCATCCCACCCCACCTTCTCTTCTGTCTCTTTCTCCCATCTCTCTCTGTTTCTTTCTCATCTCCACCTAGCGAGCACCACCACCACCACCATTAGCCACCATCTCTCTCTCTTCCTTAAACTCTCTCTCTCTAAATCGTTATAACAAGATCTGTAACATTCCGACCGTCGAAACAGTTATGTGGATCTAATATTGGGGATTAGGGATTTAAGACACTAAGATGGATCTTGGTGGCAAGAGATGCTGGTTGCGAGAGAGATCTGGGCTTGTTCTCTGATTGGCACAAAAGACTTTAACGGCCACTGAATTGCAGGTTGGGGTTTGGTTAGAGTTTGAAGTGGTGGTTGTGGTGGGACGTCTAGGGTTTCGATGCGAACCCATTTGGACGAAGATAGGGAATGGTGGTGGGTTGGGGTGGTGGAGGTGGTTACAATGGTGGGGTGGTGGTTGGTACAGTGGTTGTGGTGGTCGGCATGACAATGGCGGCATTCTGGGGTTGTTAATCAAACATATCCTGAAGTTTGAAAACTGGGGATGGACAACTTTAGAGCGTCGGGTTTTTTTGGATGCGGAGAGAACCAATGATTTGACTGTTCTTCAGGTAGGACTGGTTGGGGTTTTTTTTTTTTTTTTTTTTTTTTTGTTGGGTATGCAGAGTTGTTGGACATAGATGGTTCAAAATGTTGGCCCTGCAAGAGTGGACGGATACCGATAACTTTGCAGTTTGATCCATTGACTTCTAGAACAAGTGGGCTTTTTGTTGCCAAGTTCACAAAACATCCAGAAAGATAACAAAGTTTTCAGAGCCTGAATGGTGCTAGAAGTGAGGTTCCTAATGGCAGAGTTTGTGCAGTTAATTATTGTACCATGAACCCAATTTACTAGCAACTATCCTTCCCTGCAAGAAATGGTTATCTGACATGGAGCAAAACAAGGGAATGGTCATCTGGGTTGTGTGAATTATGGTTCTAATTGAAGTGATTTGATTTGGGTTTCAGATTGAGTTTATGGTGTTCTGTTATGCGAGTCTTTAGAGAGAGGAAGAAGAGAGAGAAAGGAGATGTTGAGTGTGTGTGTGTGTAAGAGAGAGAGAGATAATATGGGTATATTATTTATTTTATTATTTTTTTCTAAAGAAGGGGGTATTTTAGTCTTTTCATTAAAAACTAACAGATTAATCTAACAGTGTTAAAAAAATGGACTCAAATGGTTAAAGAAAATGCTTATAGGGACTCATGTCGTTAAACTTTTTGCTTTTGGACTCAACTAGTTAAAACCCATAAAACACAGGGACTCAAAAAGTAATTTACCCTAAAATAAACAATATTCCTTAATGGAATCAACAATTGATAATGGAACACAACTTTAACGTCAGTCACTTTTTAATATTTAATAATAAAATGAACTATAAATCTATAATAATCGACCGCTACCTTATCACAACATCACCTTATCAAAAGAGAAAAGAGGACCTTATCAGCAAGTCAGCAACCTTCAAGTTGAAGAATGAAATCGACCGTTACCTTGTCTGCACTCTCTCTACGGCGAAGCCTGGCTGCACTTTGTCTGCAGGTTAATCTTTCTGTTTCTTGGTAATTCTTGGCCACTGGCAGCAGAGGGCGGGAGAGATGAATGGTCGATTGGGTTTATTTGGGTTAATTGATTTAGTTATTTGGGTTGGGTATTAATATAAACTTCTTTAATTGGGCTTGATATTGGCTTATAGGAATACAATTTTTATTTAAAAAGATTAGTGGACTAACTTGTTTACATAATTGGGTCGGGTTTAAATCCGTGTTCACAATTTTTTTTATATAAATTATTAACATTTTTTTTCTAAGGGGTGCGGTCATAATTTTCCAAGGGGTGCGGTTGAAATTTTCCAAAGGGTGCGGTCGGGATTTTTCGCGAAAAATAACACTAATTTTTTTTCAAGGGGTGCGGCCGCCCACCCACTGGCAAAGGTAGGTCCGATGGTCCAATGGTAAAGCAAAGCTTTTTAAAACATCTAAGTGTGAGGTCTTGGGTTTAAGTCTCACAAGTCTTGAGTTCAAATCCCTTAAGAAGCAAGAAATTTGCCGTTGAAGAAATAAAGTATGTCAGACATTATTACATATGCACGGCGTATGTAAATTATAACATTCGATTCAAGTACCTATCAAATTGTTTAATTTTTAAAAGATGTCACTTATTTTTCTTATAAAATGACCATCCTAAATTTTTATAAAAAATAATCCTCAATTATGATTAATTTATGTTAGATCAAGGCTCTATTCAAATTCAAATAAAACTAATAAACCAAAATAAATTAAATACAGATTGTTAGATTGATGTTAAAAAAAATTAAAGTGACAGAAACAAAGCTAAGGAATTGGTCATTTAATAATAAATTAAGAAAACAAAAGAAAACAATTTAACCTCAACCTTTTATTTGATTTGAGTGGTAGGCTATTGTTCTCATTAGGAACTTAAATCATAAATGAATCGAATAAAAATGAGAAGTGGTAAATGAGAGACTTGGTGTTCTAAGGGACTCAGTTCGATTTTTGCCCTTCTCATTATAATCCGCGTTACCTGGTGATGATGGGAAACTAGGCGAACAGGTGGAGATCGCTAGTTCGATCCTTGAACTGAGCGAGCTTTACCTCACCGCACTGTCGTGCCTTCAGACGAATGTTCACGGGCTTCAGCCCTAGGTGAGGGTTTTCCCCGATTCAGAGGCGAGTGTATCCCGATATGCTCAATTTCACCAGTAGCCTATTTGGAGGATTTGTTAACCGTTCAAAAAAAAAAAGAATATAATTAATATTTTAATGTAACCTGTTCTCCTTCATATTGTCTGCTCAAAGTCTACAGACCCGACGCCATAGCCGGAAATTTTATTGATCATATTTTGTTCACATTTCTTCTTTAGAGGATCGGTTTAGAAAGTTTATGGGGTGCAATTTCAAAATTTTATGGAGGGAGATCCGGATTTTAACGCCTACATAACACTAATTTACTTTTTTAAGGGGTGCGTCCGCCTCCTTTGGCGGAACAGTAGGTCCGCTCCTGATTATAGTTGAAACTTAACTTAGTAAAAAATAAAACTTAATAAAAACCCTAACTTGATAGCCAAGATATTACTGTAACTAAATATAACATAATTAGGAAACCAAACCAATATAACCAACTTGTAAAATTTAATTCCCCAGGTTCACTAACTTTCTTTAAACCCATCAAACATATGAGACACAAATATTAGTAGGATGATTAATGTGAGGCCTGCCACATAGACAGGGCGTGACCTAGGCATGCTACATCGTCAATAATCTTAGATAGTAAGTGACGAGGTATGATCCAGATTGGCTAGCCCGACTCCGTCATCACCTATTATTTTATTACAAATATATAATCACACACGTTTATTCTAGAATGTTCCATTCTACATGGATAAACCACGTAATCAAATCCCCAAACTTTTGGGAAGATCATGCAAATCCCTAACTTATCTGAGCTCATCCTAAGTTAGAGGAAACCCTAATGGTAAACTATAAATAGAGGTAAACATCAAAGGTACGATCATCTTGTTCTCGTTTACTCTCTCTCTCTCTCTCTACTCATACTTTCTTTCTCCCAAACCGAGACTTATTCTCACGTCGGAGGGTGGTTACAGGAATAACCTCCTTCCTGTAACGAGTCCTAACGGTGTTTTGGTTTTGTAGTCAGCTGTTCGGGTCGCCAAAGAGTTGAAGTCCTAGCCGGAGCTTACCCATAAGGTCAGTGTTTCTTCATTGGCGCCATCTGGGGGACCTTTCGGTAACAACAACAAGATTAAACCCAATGGCAAGCGATCAGAACACGACAGTAACACCAAGTCAGGCAATGATAACCAGCAATCCAATGCTGGAAACGAGTTCTGTAGCCACCACCATACCAGCTTCACCTGCTGTGACCAGGTCTCTCGACTTGGAATTTGAAGCAGAAGCACCACCGCCAGAGTTTGCAAGCATCTCTGCTGCTTCTTCATTGATGACAGCAGCAGACCCTTTTTCATACACCTCCTGGCAGGTGCAATCAATGGTACCAACCACAATAGACACCAATGTCTACACCCCAACATCAACAACGAGTGCACATACTATACGTCATAGCACTATGACTGTTATCACATCCGCGGGCCCAAGTATTACTACACCGCAGATGAGCATGGCTCAATACTATCAGCCCTCGGCTACATACGCCATGCCGCCTTTATACTAAGCAGCACTAACGGCGGCATTGTCCACGCCACCACACCAGCCAGTCATCATGCCTGCAGGGATCATGAACGCCCCGGTCACGCCTGGGAATCAAGCTTACTTCCCAGGTTACTACTATGCACCCCCTTACGGGTACTTACCCTCGTACAATACTCAAACGTATACTCCACAGATGGAGACACAGGGTTATGCTCAGCAGTCGCCATACGCGGCCTATATGCCACCTTGGTGGACTTTCCCAACATCACAACCGACTTACAATCAACCTCTGCCTACGGCGGAACCGGTGTACGACAGAGGAAACGCGTCAAGACCTCATTTTTTCTCAAAACGTGGGTCACAACTCCACGCTCAATATCACCACGGCCCAACCCCCTATCACTCAGGGGACCAGCCAGGGCGGAGTAACCCTTCCAGTACAACCCATTAACGTTGAAGATGACGATCTCACCAGACCTTATAAGCCTGTGGACGCTACTTTCAAGTCCAAGTTTACAAGGAGAATAGCTAAAGCCCCAATTAAGGAAAAACCCAAGATGCCTCAGACAGTGGGCATATACGATGGTTTAGGTGACCCTGATGACCATCTTAACTTGTTCAAGAGTGGCGGGGAAGTAGCCTGCTGGCCCATGCCCTTTGGTGCAAAATGTTTGTCCAGACACTGGTAGGGCAGCGGGGGTATGGTGGGACAGCCTACCTATTGGAAAAATCGATAGCTTTGAAGACTTAGAGTCCAAATTCACGTTGCAATTCAGTCAACAGAGGCGACACACAAAGGATCGACACGAGCTCCTTCACATCCGTCGGCGGGACAACGAAATAGTGGAGAGTTTCATCGTTAGATTCAACAAAGAAAGCCTGGCAATCCCAGGTGTCACAAACGATCTGTCGCACCCTGACTTTTGCGGAAGCGTGATTTGGTGTGACTTGCTTAATATCATTGCATTCAACCATAACAAAACAACTATATGATAAAACCAAGATGTTCATCCATAGATAGTTTTCAAAATAATACAACCGTCATTGTTTAACATCAAACTAAGACTTTAAGTTTAGATCACATAACTACCAAAGCTTAAAGTTCCATACTGAACTTTTACAAAAGACACAACCAAACTAGGTTTCGAGCCATGTATCTTATCCAAGATAAGATACATAACCCAAACCCTTCAACTTCGGATGACACCTTTTATTAGAGACACGACTTGTAACTTCAACGCCCGCCAGATCCATACTTAATTTCCTGAAATACATGTAGTTTGAAAACATCAACAAAAGTTAAGCGAGTTCATGTGTTTAGTAGGTGTGCACGAATAAACCTTGGAAACATTTGTAAGTATGTTTGGATGTACTTGAAAACCCGCTATGAAAGCAACAAGGAAAACAGATCAATTAATGTGTAGCTAATACATTAATATAAGTGGCATGGTATAGGAAGCACACAACCCTTTAAACGTATTTCGTACCGGCCCCTCCGGCGGAACGACATAGTCACCACATGTGGCCAACTCGCAGGCCCATGGGTGGGGCTCGCAACACCCAATAGATCTATCACTCATGCCCCTCGGTCCTTATACAAGGATTAATGGTCTTAAGTTAATCGCCTATCCATTCACATGATCTAGCAGTACCCTTCCTTAGCTAACCATACCACATATAAATGTTTGTAAACAGTTTTTAACATGTACTTCACCCCCGAAGTTATAAAACTGAAAACAATTAAAAGAAAAAGAGGACATGAACTCACAGTTTTGCGTTCCTCGTATCCAATGTAACTCACAACATCCTCTAGGACGCACGACTACCTACATGCGTACTACGGTCCATTAGACGGGTAGGTCGTGCCTTAACCTTGTTCTTAATTAGTGTCTTGAGTTACGTTAGCTTGTGTCATCAATGTTATTCCAAGTATATAATTATTTGTTAAAATAATAAATATTTTAACTTAAATTATAGGAAAAATTACACTTTTCGTCCTTTATGTTTGTAGCTAGTTACAATGGATGACCTTTACCTTTAATAATTACAGCCACAGTCCTTTATTTTTAAAACTTGTTACATCTTTCATCCTTTAGCACTAACTTGGTTAAAATTTTCAGTTAAATTTATTTACTTAAGGGCAGTTTAGTCTTTCTACTTAATTATTTATAGTATAAATAAAAAAAAATTAAATTAAATATAAATATAAATACCTTTTTTTCTCTTTCACACTCTCTCTCTCTCTCTCTCTCTCTCACTTTAAACACACACTCTCTCTCTAAACAAACAACACAGACAACTCTGGTGAATCCCATTAACCCCCTCCTCCAAATCCAGCCATCACCGACTGTCACTCCCCCACCGCCAAACAATCACTGATAGATTCAAACAAAATATAATTGCAATAATCTGATCAAAGAAATAACTCCTGTTTAGATTCACAAAATTAACAAGCCATTATTTTTTCTAACTTACAAAAAAGCTTGAATCCAATAACTCAAATCTTTCTCCACCACCCCTGTCTTCCGATTCAGATCCACCACCACAAACATGAAATCCCACCCCACCACCGCCGAACACTACAACTAGCTCACCACGTCTTTGTAGATTCGATTGAAACCTTTCAGTTTATTTATCTGAAATCTGTATATTTTCTTTGATCTAATTTGCCATATGTATGAATTTGAGCTGGAGGTTGACCTACCTAATTACATAAAACTTAGCATTCATTGTGTTATCGGTGGATGTGACAAACATCTTTACTGTTGATATATATCATCACAGTCACAGGTAAGCAATTTGTTGCAGAAAACCATGTATGGTAGAACAGGTCTTCAACGGTTCAAAAAGGCACAGACTTTAGAACCTTTTGTGGTAGCAACTGCTACTACTACTACTACTACACAGCCCCTTTCTAAAACCGCCGCACAGTTACATTCCCATTCTGATCAGAAGCAGCAAGTTTCTCATAAACCTGAAAACAAGGATGTTCCACAAGTACAAATAACCCAAGTTGGAGGTGGACAGTCTAGTTGGCAGCCTCCCGATTGGGCTGTCGAGCCCCGCCCTGGCGTTTACTATCTTGATGTTTTGAAGGATGGTGAGGTTCTTGACAGGATTCATCTTGATAAGCGAAGGCACATCTTTGGGAGGCAGCTTCATACATGCGATTTCGTACTTGATCATCAATCAGTCTCACGCCAACATGCTGTTGTTGTTCCTCATAAGAATGGAAGGCAGCTTCATACATGCGATTTCTCCGATCTATTCATCCATCACCATCGCCTCCATCAGATCTATTCATCCATCACCACCACCCCTGTCTTCCGGACACCCCGTCGCCGCCATCAGATCTATTCATCCATCACCACCGCCTCCGATCTCCGGCCAAACACGCTCACTTAGATCTGATGTTTAGCCACCGCCTCCCATCTCCCGTCTTTCAGATCTGTTCTTTTTGGGCGAGTTTGGATGTGGGGTTTCAAATTCAGAAGATGAAATCTGGATCTTGAGAGGAGATTGAAATCTGTTCTTTTTGGGCGAGTTTGGAACCTGCAGGTTTGGATAAACCCTAAAATAGGTATTTGGGGGAGAAGAGTGGTATTTATATGGTGGGGGTAGTTGCTATGTGAATGGACATAAATGCCCTCACATGCTCTGCACATGATGTAACTTAACTTAATTTTCTAATTGGGTTTGGGGTAAAGATGTAACATGTTTTCAAAATAAAGGACGAAAAATGTAATTTTTCCTAAATTATATTTATTACATTTTGGAATATTAGTTAAAATAATATATTTTAACTTGACACACTTATGTATTGTATATGTATATCCTTCGCAAGGATGGGTGTATTTGTATTCGTATTCTTATACTTGTATATTCTTGCCATGTATTGGTGTCGTATTCCGGTGTGTATTTATACGTACGAGAATATGTATCTTTGTTGTGTTTATTATGTATTCTTACACTTAACTTTCCCGGAATATTATTTTTAATAAAAATCCATCAATATATATTTTCAAAATATACATTTTAAGAAATATTATTTAGAAAAATTATTTATAATTTTTCTTTTGGCAAAAATATTTGTATTTCCATATAAGTCCCAAAAATAATATATTTCCAAGTCTAACTTGAAAATATATGTGAACTTATTTTTCTTCCACAAATAATATATTTCAAGTTTATTTAAAAGAATACCCCTTTTCTCCCAAAAATAATGTATTTGATGTTTGTTTGAGAAAATATATATTTTCTTCCAAAAATAATATATCTTCTAGTAATTCCAAGAAAAATATATATTTTTACTTGCCCAAAGATAATACATTTCCTTCTTGTCAAAAATATGAAATATTTTGTAGTAATCATGAAAATCCCATTTTCATTCCCTTGATGCCCAAAATATTATTTACCAAAATATACACATGAATAATATTTCCGGAATATTTTGTGAGTTATATTCCTTTGTTCGGTTTTACCCGTATTTTGGGTATTATTTGTATATTTATTCCTTGTAATTTTGGTAATATTTTGGATTGTAATTCCTTGGTATTTTAATGAGTTATATTATTTCAAATCCTAAAATAATATAACTAATACACATAATATACCAATAATCACACACATGGTGCCTTCTAAATATATATTTCCTAAATACATATTTAGTCACTTTTATTTGTAAAAACCAACCTCCAATATTTGTAATTTTTGTAACAAAAATTATGGCAAAGTTTATGTAAAAATTTCATGGTTTAAAGCACACTTGTAATTATTTGTTTAGAAATAATTTTCTAAGTGTTTAATTTTTAGAAAAAATTTCGCCATAGTTTCCCCTTAAAAATGGAGGTTTCCATACCTTGAAGGTATATCATTTTCTTTTGTAAATTCATCACAATCAATCAACAATTAACAACAAACAATCTTTACTTACCAATTTTGCCAAAAACAAGCATATACTACCACTTCATGAACTTGAATATTTATAAATATATGTAGTAACTTACTAGTGTATTTAGTAAGTCTTGTTACCCTTTAAAGTGTGGTTTGATTATTTAAAAACATCATTTTTAAAGAATTTAGATCTTTACAACTTATAATCATATTTTCTAAAAGTGTTTCTTCTTGGATTTTTCTTGTTACATAAGTGTTTCTACACTTGTTTAACCACCAAAAATGAGGTTTATTTATGTAAGAACCTAGATTAAGTAAAACTTGTATTTTTAACATGGTTTCTTGAAAAATCATTATTGAAATCTTAGATCTACAAGACTTACATCTCATTTTAGTCATCTTTTTACAAGAAAACATTATATACTTTCAAGTTCATGTATTTCATGAGGATGATCCATTAGTCTTTAACATTTTCATCCTCTCATCTTGCTAGATTATGTTTTTAATCAAGATCTAGCAAGATCATATAATGATCTACATCATTTTCACAAGTAACAACAATCAACAAGTGTATCAACAACACTAAACAACATGATTTCTTTAAGTTTTCTTATAATTTTAAGCTTATGTTCATGTTTCATCTTCTTATTTCTTAGTGTTCTTCAAAATCAACATTATGTATTATCTTTTAACCACTTGAAATTGATGTAAAATGAAGAGTATGGTGTTCTTACTACTAGCTCAAGGCTAGGGATGATCAATGGAAGAAATGTAGTGGATAAAAGCAAATGGTGAAGGTCCTTCAACTTCTACAAGCTCCAAGCTTCCTTACTATGCTTCTAACACCCTTGAGTATGTATGGATTTAATGGAAAATGAAAGATGAAGATGATGGTGGTGTGGGTGTTCTTGGCCGTGAGGTGAAGGGAGGAAGGAGAAGAAGAAGTATGTTGGGTGGTTTAGAGAATGAAGGTTATGATTCTAGGAGTAATAATTATAACCATTTTCACTTGATTTTCCATTGGTTATTATGTCATTAAAAATGAGACAAGATCTTTTATAATAACAAAATATAATCTTGAGTGGGCCCCATACTATGGTCGTGAACTAGGTGGGGGGGGGTATAGGTTTAGGTTGTAACTAGTTAGTTTGATTATACTTGAAATCTAAGTGTATTGGTTAGGGTATTAGTTATTAGGTATTTATATGATGTGTTATGATGTTCGGGGACCTTAACTAGCTTGGTAATGTTAAAGCAATGCTTCTAGTGAAATTTGGTGTTTCGGGTAGTGTCCGGTTGTTCGGTCGGTTACTGGTTCATTAAGGTGCTAAACTACGCAGTTTAGTGTGCTTTATGTTACCTTTTATGACAGTTTCGATCCCCGACACTTAGGAAAGTATTCAGGACCATTTAACCATATTTCTGCATGATATTAGTGTGTTTAAATGCTGAATTTGCTGATTTTATGAAGAATTCTGCAGTTTAGTTGAGTTTTAGGCACTTTCCGGCACTTAAACTATCTCTAGGAAGGCAGTTTTGTGATCCTTACTTTCCTACACACTATACTAGTGTATACTTGGTTTCTGGCTCATTCTGTGTCTCACTAATATATTTGTCTATCTACTGAACTCTGTCAGCATTTTTCTGATTTGTCGGATAACTGTGCTAACTGTGTTTTGTGCAGCATTTGAGTCAATAAAGTTCTCATGCAATAATGACATGACAATAAGCAATATATGATGCACATGTATGTATATGGTAATAATCAGAAGCAATTCAAGTAATTAATTATAATTCAGCATAGTCATTAAGCACTAATCATTATTTAATAATTGTACGGATACCTGGAATTTTGACAGTTGTCACATTCTCCCCCTGTTAAGAAAATTTCGTCCTCGAAATTTAAACTACATTAACTCCTTAGGGTTACCTTATGCGTGTATGGACATGTATAATACCAAACTGATTAACACGAAACCGTAACAAAACTTCTTCGAATTAGGTGAATCCAAGGACATATTATAACAACAGCGGTTAAAAGGTATGTGTTTCAGAATTTGATGTCAAAGGATACGAGATGTATAGATGTATGACCTAGTGTAACTTAGTTAATAGGGGTTCAACAGAAGAGGAGTTTTGATCGATAGAATTCCAAACGATCGTTTTCAATACGCAAAGGAGTTCTAGCAACAATAACATCCGCTAGATGAACTCAGAATCAGCAAGCTCAAATGTAATAGTGAAATGAAAATGATCCGCCAACTTCTGAACAAATAAATGAATGAAATTAGTATGTTGACATTATTGAATTGCAAGAATACACCGAATGAAATACAATCGAACTGGGTGTATCATTGTCTTAATACATAGTTGCATTAAGAGTGTTTAAATGACAGGTCAAACAAAAGTATGTGTAGTTTCGAGTAAAACGGTTGACCATAATTAGCACAAGCTACAAGTTGTACTGACACCACAAGGTGTCGTAATGACGTAATTCAATGATAGCGGTGACCGAACAAGTTCACCATGTTTGAAATCAAACGAAAGTGTAATGAAGTAAACCTGAAAACTTGATTTAAATGGCATCGTAAGATTTCTCAATTAAATATAGAACACCAAAGAACTACTGTCTCCGATCGAAGATGAAAAATAATGAATACTGCAGGGCATTCGATTGATAATGAAAGAACCATTAGGGGGGGGGGTACACTGAAATATAAAATGAATTTATGTACCATCATCTTAACACACAATTGTGTTAAGGCTGCTGTAATCATGATAAAACAAAACGGATTTAGAGCAGGTCAATAAATAAACGATTAAATCCATGTATGAGATGTGTATATGTGATTAGCGCAGGCTTCAAATTAACGAGACACCACCACACGGTGTTGGGACTAACAGAGGACTTAATGGAGTCGTAGACCAAACAACTCTACTACGGCTCAGGACAAAAGAAACACTTGCAAGAGTGAATTTGAATATGATGCCCTCAACACATCATATGGTTTTTTGAATTGAAGATGCGAAATGGACAAGTTCAAGCAATTGAACTTGGTTTTAGCGAAGTTTGACAATGAATACATGTATCGACAAGGAAATTTCGGCATGGTTACAAAGATAAACCATGTATGTAACTGAAGAGAAAGGAAATTTCAAGGAAGTGTGTTGACTTAATAACGAAGGAGCCAACAATTACAATAATGCAGGCCATTCGAATCACAAATAAATACTTAGCTTTAGCAAATAATATTTGAACTTTGATGAAGCGCTTATTCGAAACAAAACCACATGAATAACAAATGGTGCATGCGTAACATATGAATTTCCAAGAAATGAAACAATGAGTATTTGCTAAAATGAAGAAAGGATCAAGTATCGAGACAAAGGAGTGTTCGCTTTAATGAAGAAAATTGCCGTGATGCAACTACCATTAAGAGGAGTAGGAATGGGAAAACCATGTTTGGATCCTGGCATGCTTCCCTAGCTCCGGTGTTGGACGCTCTTCCACGGTCTTGGTTAATCTCCTTTGGGCAATGTTTCTTAAAGTGCCCCACGTCGCCGCAGTTAAAACACCCTTGACCTATCTTTCCACGTCCCGTCCCATGCCAACACGTCTCCTTGCAGTGCCCCACTTTGCCACAGTTGTCACACTTTCCATTTTTACATCTCCCGGTATGATGACGTCGACACTTGTCGCACTTAGGTAGTTTACCCATGTACTCTTTTCCCTTTTTGGCCTTGTTCTTGTTATTCGCCTGAGTACCCTTCTTGAAGTTTGCAAACTTTCTCTTGTTATCTCCAGATGGCTGCACAGGAGTCTCCTTCTTCTCTTCAGAGATTGAAAATTTTCCTAGTCTAACCACTTCCTTAGTGAGCGTCACACTTAATTCAGACTCACGATACGATAGGTCTAGGAGTTCATACTCAAGAAACGAGTCCTCCTCTAAGCCACGGTCTGATTATCCTAACTTAAGTAAAACGCCAGCAGAAATCTTGGCCTCTGAAAACCTCAAATTCAACCCTCCAAAGCCATTGAAGGATGCGCCCAACAAAGACACTAGTAAATATTGTGAATAGCACAAAGGAAGCGGCCATGATACCAATGATTGCTTTCAATTGAAGAAGCAGATCGAGTATTTCGTAAAGGCGGGTAAGTTGGCTCACCCGGTTCGAGACATAAAGTGTCACACCCTAACTTTTTGCGGAAGTGTGATTATGTGTGACTTGCTTAATATCATTGCATTCAATCATAACAACAACTATATGATAAACCGAAGATGTTCATCCATTAAATAAGTTTAAAAACATAACAACATTGTTTTAAAACATAGAATTCAAATTCGAGTACAAACCATGCAACTTGTTTTTAGAGTTCACAAGGACTCGACAAAAGACATTAAATAAAACCAGGCTTTGGAAGACGTGTCTTGTCCAGGATAAGACACACTAACCAAACCCTAAGACCATGGATGACACCTTTTACTCTCAAACAACACTTGGAACTTCCGAACGTCCGCCAGATCCACATTTAATTCCCTGAAATACATGTAGTTTGAAAACATCAACAAAAGTTAAGCGAGTTCATGTGTTTGTTTGTTTGTATGAATAAACCTTTGAATCATTGAAAGTATGTATGTATGTTTGTAAATCCCGGTATGAAAGCAACAAGGAAAAACAGATCATTAATGGTTTGCAAGGCCATTAATATGTGTGACGTGATGCAGGAAGACTCAAACCTAGCAGACTTTGCACCGGGCTTCCGGCTGTAAGACATAGTCATCCCATGGACCAAACCCTGGTCCAACATGGGCTGGGCTTGCTACACCCAAATAGATCTATCACTCATGTCCCTCGGTCCAACAAAGAGGATTGATGGTCTTAAGCGTCATACCCACCACTCACATGATCTAACAGTACCCTTCCTTAGCTAACCATACCACGTATAAACGTTTATAAACAGTTTCTAACATGTACTTCACCCCCGAAGTTATAAAACCGAAAAGCAGTTAAAAGAAAAGGGGGTCATGAACTCACAGTCTTGCGTCTTCGTAAACACCGTAACTCAAAGCTTTGCCTGGCGTACACGACTACCTACAACGTACTAAGGTCTATTAGACGAGCGGGTAGTGCCTTGACTTAGAATGGGTTAGTGTCTTTGAGTTACGTTTCTTTGTGTCTTCAATATTATTCCAAATTATATAATTATTTGTTAAAATAATAAATATTTTAACTTAAATTATATTTGTTAAATTTTGGAATAATTGTTAAAACAATATATTTTAACTTAATACTTTTCAAGTTATTATACATGTATTTTCCTTCCCAAGGGTGGGTGTATTTGTATTTGTATTCTTAAACTTGTATATTTTTGCCATGAATCGGTGCCGTATTCCGGAGTGTAATTATACGCACGAAAATACGTATTTCTTGTAATTGTCAAGTATTCTTTATACTAAACCTTGTATTAACTTTTTCGGAATAATATTTCTAGTAAAAAAATATACATTAATATATATTTCCAAAATATATATTTTAAGAAATATTACTTAGAAAAATTATTGATAATTTTTCCTTTGGCAAAAATACTTGTATTTTCATATGAGTTCCAAAATAATACATTTTCAAGTCTAACTTGGAAAATATATACAAACTTATTTTTCTCCCAAAAATAATATATTTCTTGTACTTTGAGAAAATATATTTTTCTTCCCAAAAATAATATATCTTCTATTAATTCCGAGAAAACATATATATTTGTATTCACCAAAAATAATATATTTTCTTCTAGTAAAAATATGATATAAATTTGTAATAATTGTAAAAATCATATCTTTGTTTCCTTTGGTGTCTAAAATATTATTTACCAAAATATACACATGAATAATATTTCCGGAATATTTGTAAGTTATATTCCTTAGTTCGGTTTCACCAATATCTTGTGTATAATTTATATATTCATATTCTTGGAAATTTTGGTAATATTTGGATTGTAATCTTTGGTATTATGATGAGTTATATTATTTCAAGTCCTAAAATAATATAACTAATACACATAATATACAAATAATCACACACATGGTGGCTTCTAAATATATATTTCCTAAATACATATTTAGTCACTTTTATTTATAAAAAGCAACCTCCAATATTTATATTTTTGAACAAAAATTCTATGGCAAACTTTATGTGAAATTCTATGGTTTGAAATACACTTGTAAATGTTTGTTTAGAAATATTTTTCTAAGTGTTTAATTTTTAGAAATTTTTTTCCATAGTTTCCCCTAAAAACGGAGGTTTCCATACCTTGAAGGTATATCATTTTCTTTTGTAAATCAACACAATCAATCCACAATCAACAATACACATTCTACACTTACCAACTTTGCCATTAACAAGCATAATCTACTACTTCATGAACTTGAATATTTGTAAAAATTTGTAGTAACTTACTAGTGTTTTTAGTAAGTCTTGTTACCCTTTAAAGTGTGGTTGATCTTTTAAAAACATCATTTTTAAAGAATTTAGATCTTCACAACTTGTGGTTATATTTTCTAAAAATGTTTCTTCATGGATTTTTCTTATTACATACATACTTCTACACTTTATTAACCACCAAAAATAAGGTTTATTTGTTTAAGAACCAAGATTAAGTAAAACTTGCATTTTTAACTTGGTTTCTTGAGAAATCATCTATGAAATTTTAGATCTACAAGTATTACAACTTACTTTGATCATTATTTTACAAGATAACAACATATCCTTTCAAGTTCATGTGTTCTTTTGAGGATGATCTATGATCCTACAACATTTTCATCCTCTCATCTTGCTAGATTATGTTTTTAATCATGATCTAGCAAGATCATATGATGATCAACATCAAATACATGAATAAACAACAATCATCAAGCATAACAACACATAAACAACATAGTTTCTTCATGATTTAAGCTTATGTTCAAGTTTTATTCTTGTGATTCTTCATATTCTTCAAGTTAATCAACATGTATCATCTTTTAACCACTAAGATAAGATGAGAAATGGAGTGTATGATGTTCTTACCACTAGCTCAAGGCTAGGGATGATCAAGAGAAGATAAGAGATGGTTAAAAGCAAATGAAGGAGGTCCTTGAACTTTCGAAAGCTCCTAGCTTCTTTATGTAAGCTCTAACACCTTTGTATATGCTTGTAATATATGGAGGATGATTGAATGATAGTGATGATGGTGGTGGTGAGTTCGGCCGAGAACAAGCAAGAGGGAGGGAAGAAGATGTGTGTGTTTTGGTGTGTGTAAGCATGAGGCATATGTTCACTTAGGTAATCTTATAATCCACTTTCACTCTTTAACTCATGGTTCTTATGCTCAACACAAGGGAACAAGATCTATTATTTAATTGAAACAAAGACACAAGTGGGTCCCTTGTTGGGCCGATTACATAGGTGGGGGGGGGGGGGTAGTAGGCTAGGGTTAAACTAACTAGTTAGTTATTAGTTGAAATCCAAGTATCTAGTTAGGTGATTAGTTATTAGATATTTATATGATGTGTTATAGTGTTCGGGGACCATAACTAGCTTGGTAATGTTAAAACAGTGCTTCTAGTTAAAATTTGGTGTTTCGGGTAGTGTCCGGTTGTTCGGTTGGTTACCGGTTCGTTAAGGTGCTAAACTATGCAGTTTAGTGTGCTTTATGTTACCTTTTGTGACACTTTTGATTCCCGACACTTAGGAAAGCATTCAGGACCATTTAACCATATTTCTGCATGATATTAGAGGGTTTAAATGCTGAATTTGCTGATTTTTTGCAGAATTCTGCAGTTTATGTGAGTTTTAGGCACTTTCCGGCACTTAAACTATCTCTAGGAAGGCAGTTTTATGATCCTTACTTTCCTACACACTATACTAATGTAATACTTAGTTTTTGGTTCATTCGAGATCTCAATACTCAGTCTGTCTATGTACTAAACTCTATCAGCATTTTCCTGATTTGTCTGATAACTGTGCTAACTGTATTTAATGCATCAATTGAGTTAATAAAGCTCTCATGCAATAATGATATGACATTAAGCAATATGTGATGCACTTGTATGTACAAAGCAATAATCAGAAAACAATTCAAATCATTAATTGTAATTCAGCTCAGTCATTAAGCACTAATCATGGTTTAATAGTTGTACAGATACCTGGAATTTTGACAGTTGTCACATTCTCCCACTGTTAAGAAAATTTAGTCCCGAAATTTTAAGCCTTACTACTAGCAGCAGGGGAGTTAGGGAACAAATGCGGGTATTTTGCTTTCATGCGGTCTTCACGTTCCCAAGTAAACTCTGGGCCGTGACGTGCATTCCAGCGAACCTTGACGAGTTTAACACTACTCCTCCGAGTCTTGTTAACTTTCCAGTCAGTAACCTCAATAGATTCTTTGGTAAAGTGGAGTGTGTCGTCTATATGAACTTCATCAGCAGGAATAACCACTGTTTCTTGTGTTGGACTTTTCTTCAGATTAGATACATGGAATGTATCATGAACACCATTGAGTTCTGCCGGTAGCTCCAACTTGTATGCTACAGGACCAATCCTTTCCAGGATTTTGAACCGTCCGATAAATCGTGGGTTTAACTTACCACGCTTCCCAAAGCGTGCCACACCTTTCCAAGGTGAGACTTTTAACAGAACCATATCACCCACTTCAAATTCCAAAGGTTTCCTTCTTTGGTCCGCATAGCTCTTTTGTCGGTCACGAGCCGCCTTGATGCGCTCTCGGATCTGCATGATCTTATCTGTCGTCTCTTGGACCAATTCGGGACCAACCAGCTGTCTATCGCCTGCATCTGCCTAGCATAACGGCGATCGACACTTTCGTCCGTAGAGAGCCTCAAACGGTGCAGCTTGAATGCTTGTATGGTAGCTGTTGTTATAGGAGAACTCAACCAAAAGTAGGTGAGTGTCCCAACTGCCACCCAAGTCCATTATGCAAGCACGAAGCATATTTTCTAATGTCTGTATCGTTCTCTCGCTCTGACCGTCTGTCTGTGCATGGAAAGTTGTACTCAGATTCAACTGAGAACCAAACGCTTCTTGGAAAGATTGCCAAATCCTGGACACAAATCTTCCATCTCTATCAGATATAATCGAGATAGGCACTCCATGACGTGCAACTATCTCCCTTAGGTACAACTCAGCTAGCTTACCTGTGTTATCCTTCTCTCTGATTGGGAAAAAGTGCGCAGACTTTGTCAATCGGTCCACGATTACCCAAATCGTATCATGACCTCTAGGAGTCTTGGGCAACTTTGTTACGAAATCCATTGAGATCTACTCCCATTTCCACATGGGTATCTCAGGTTGCTGTAGAAGACCTGAAGGCTTCTGATACTCGGCCTTCACTTTGGTGCATGTCAAACACTTCCCAACATAAGTAGCCACATCGCCCTTAAGTCTTGGCCACCAATAAAAATCCTTCAAATCTTGGTACGTCTTGTCCGATCCGGGGTGGATCGAGTACCTTGACTTATGAGCTTCATAAAAAATCACATCTCTAAGACCACCAAAGAGGGGAACCCAAATTTGTCCCATAAAACACAAGGTTCCTTCCTCGTTGGATATAAACTTTTTCTCCATCCCACGGAGATATTCATCCTTAAGGTTCTCCTTCTTAAGGGCTTCCCTTTGTGCAACACGAATGCGCAATGAGAGGTCTGTCTGAATGATCATCTCTAAGGCCCTAACCCTTATGGGCTTAATCCTCTCTTTTCGACTTAAGGCATCTGCCACCACATTCCCCTTTTCTGGATGATATTTGATTTCGCAATCATAATCATTTAACAACTCTACCCAACGCCGTTGTCTCATATTAAGCTCCTTCTGATCGAATATGTGCTGAAGGCTCTTGTGATCTGTAAAGATCGTGCATCGGGTACCATAAAGGTAATGCCGCCAAATCTTCAAAACAAACACCACTGCACCAAATTCCAAATCATGTGTGGTGTAATTTTTCTCATGAACCTTCAATTGGCGCGAAGCATAAGCGATAACCTTTTGTCACTGCATCAACACACAGCTTAATCCCTAACGCGAGGCGTCACAGTATACCATGAAGTCATCGGTGCCTTCGGGTAGGGATAATATAGGTGCATCGCAAAGCTTGTTCTTTAGCAGCTGAAAAGCTTCCTCTTGTTTGTCTCCCCATTCGTACTTCTTATCCTTTTGAGTAAGGGAGGTCAGCGGTTGAGCGATTTTATAAAAATCCTCAATGAATCTGCGATAATACCCCGCTAAACCCAAAAACTGTCGGATCTCGTTGGCGTCTTCGGAGTTTCCCAATTCTTAATCGCCTAGATCTTGGTGGGATCCATATGAATTCCATCTTCATTTACCATGTGACCAAGGAACTGTACCTCACGCAACTAGAACTCGCGCTTCGAGAACTTAGCATACAGTTTCTCCTTCTTGAGCAACTCTAAAATGGCTCTAAGGTGTTGCTCATGCTCTTCCTTCGTCCGCGAATAAACCAAAATATCATCGATAAATACAATCACGAATTTATAGAGATATGGCTTGCAAACTCGGTTCATCAAATCCATGAATACTGCTGGCGCGTTTGTCAAACCAAACGGTATCACTAGAAACTCATAATGTCCATAACGAGTTCTAAAAGCAGTCTTCGGTATACTCTCTTCTTGAATCCGTAGCTGGTGATAACCTAATCGAAGATCGATCTTGGAGTAGTAACTCGAACCTTGAAGTTGATCGAACAGATCATCAATCCTCGGCAAAGGATACCGATTCTTGATGGTCAACTTGTTCACCTCTCGGTAGTCGATGCACATTCGAACACTACCGTCCTTTTTCTTGACAAACAGAACTGGAGCTCCCCAAGGCGAGAAGCTTGGTCTAATAAACCCCTTGTCCAGTAGCTCCTGAAGCTGCGTCGACAACTCATGCATTTCGGAAGGTGCAAGTCGATAAGGTGCTTTGGCTACAGGCGCGGCGCCTGGAACCAATTCAATATGGAATTGGACTTGTCGTTGGGGCGGTAACCCTGGCAGGTCTTCGGGGAAGACTTCAGGATATTCCCTTACCACAGGGATATCTTCCAGCTTTGGCTTTTCGGCTTTCTTATCAACAACGTGAGCCAAGAAGGCAACACATCCTTTTCGCATAAACCTCTATGCCTTCAAGCAATTGATAATCCTTAGAGGCGTATCATGCTTTTCTCCGTGTACCACAATCGTCTCCTCATTTGCCATCGGGATGCGAATGATCTTCTCATGGCATACAATTTCAGCTCGGTTACTCGACAACCAATCCATTCCGACCACAACGTCGAAACTTCCCAACTCGACTAGCAGCAAATCAGACGTAAACTCACGCTCTCCAAGCTCTATCACACAACCTCTAATTACTTCGTTTGCCTCTACTAGCTTCCCATTAGCTAGTTCTATCGAGTACGGAATATCTAACTTACTTACAACTAACCCAAGTATATTATTAAATTCTAGGGACACGAAGCTATAATCGGCACCAGTATAAAACAATACAGATGCAAAGTGTTGGTTGATAGGGAGCGTACCAGTGACTACGTTCGGATCTTGACGAGCTTCCCTAGCTCCAATGTTGAAAACTCTTCCTTGAGCTTGATTGTTCTTCGGGCAATCCCGCTTGAAATGTCCAACATCACCACAACTAAAGCATCCTTGGCCGTTCCCAGTACCACCCTGATGGCTGTTTTGATTGCGTCTTTCTTGATTGTTGTTTTCTCCGCGGTTTCCATTACCAGCTTGATTTCCAAAACCACCACGATTTCCATTACCACTATTTCCTCCTTGATTGCGATTTCCATAACTATTCCCACCACGGTTTCCATTTCCATTTCCATTACCTCTCTGACCATCATTCCCACGACCATTACCAGCCCAGCACGTCTCCTTCGAATGACCATTCTTTCCACAGTTTTCACATTTCCTAAACCTACACTGGCCGACATGATGGAACTGACATACATCACAGGGCAAGGTGCCCATGTATCCTTTCCCCTTGTTTTCAGAACTTACAGCACCAGTCCTGACCTCGGCTGGTGGGTTAGCATCTTTACGCTAGTTAGTACCATTGTTGTTTCCTTGGGTACCCTTCTTGAAATTCGAGAACTTTCTCTTGTTCTCTCCTGATGACTCGACATGAGTCTCCTTCTTCTTTTGTTCAGAGATCGAAAACTTTCCCAATCTAACGGCTTCTTCAGTCAGTGCCACGCTCAAACCGATGGCCTTAGTGATCGTTGGAGGGTTCGAAGTAGTCACCATACTCAGTATTTGGGATGCCAATCCCCAAATGAAACGTTCAACTCGCTTGAACTCTGGCTCTACCATGTAGGGGACAACTCGGGACAGATCATGGAATCTCTGCACATACTCAGCGATCTTGGGACCATCCATTTTCAGATTCCAAAATCCAGTTTCCAACTTCTGAATTTCAGCCCTTGAACAGTACTTCTTGCGCATCAGCTCTTTCATCTCATCCCATATCATACCATACGTTGCAGCCTCTCCTAGCGTCTGAACCTGAAGGTTCCACCACGACAGGGCTCCATCGAGGAATAGTCCAGAAATGTAGGTGACCTGGTGTTCTAGCGCACACTTGCTCATTCGTAGCACATAATCTGTTTTCTTAGCCCATCTTACGAAAGCTACAGCACCTCCAGTGCAGTCAAAATTCAGAGGCTTGCAGTCAAGGAACTGCTTGTAAGTACAGCCTGAACAGGCAACATCATTCACAGAAAGCATTAGCAAACACACATGGAATGTACAAACGTATTGTAATGTGTCTTAGATGACTTAAACATTACCGTGAGGTGGGTTATTTCCTGAGGTACCTCCGCTGTGTTCAGAGCGTAGGGCCTCATGTTGTGCGATTGCTTGTGAAATCCGTTCATGCAGTTCTGCCTCGGTTGTGGGCAAGTGAGTTTTCCTTCGAGGAGGCATCTTCTAAAAGAAGATTGTATAGGTCAGGTCTTATTAAGGACTCAAGCACATAAGCATCTATTATACAAATAAGACCTAGGAGGTGTATATACATAGGTATATAAATAATCATCATAACAGGCAATCATATAATATCACAATTATAGCACAATCATGTAATTTAACAACGTATTTAATGAGAACATGACGATTGAGCTTTCATTAATCATCGAACACAAGTATTGTTACATGTTTTACAAAATGTATCGTATTAAAAGGAACACAGGGTCACACTACCCTTGTCCAAAATGTCTATCAGTCTACAACAGTCATACAATCAAAAGGCGGTCTCCAAAAGGTTTCACTAGCTCAGCTCAATAGTGGTGCTCTCATCAAAAGTAGCTACCTACATAAAACCAAAAACCGGCTATGCTGATGGTGGTGGAGGAGGAGATGGAGGAAAGAAAAGCAAGCTGCGCACATGCGCAAGCTCCTCCTCTAGATCATAGACATGATGCAACAGATAACTGATCTGCTGCTCGACGGTAAGAAATCGAGCGTCAAACTCAGGAAATGGAGTAAGCGGTGCAGGAGGATGTGAAAATGGGGATGGTGATGAACGAGGGGGAACAAAAGCAGGCTGACACAGACATGGCAAAGGACACGGTGTCATCTCAAGCTCCAAAGTCCTAAGACTCATGATCTCGTACTGAAGCTGGAGTGATAAAAGTAGCTCATCCCGTGTATAACCAGTAAAGTGAGAGGGATGGTAGGGATCAGAAATCGGCATGGTGTACGGTGGGAACCATCTGAGTGGCTCATCAAGTGGTGAAGAAGTAGAATGAGCAAAAGGTGCAGACTAGGGCATGTGTGGATAAGCTGCTGAAACATGAGGGCCATGACTAGGCTGCTGGCCTAAAGTGCCTTCCCCTGGACGGGGTGCGGGTATGTCCTGCAAGAAAACAATGGGTAGGTCAACACGGTGTACATCAGACTCCACTGGGTGAAAATGAGCAACATCAGCGGGTGCAGGTGCAAGTGGAGGAACGAATGGCTCAATAACAAGAGGGTCAGCGGGTGCAGGAACTGGGTCACGTATGAGGGGTGCAATGTCACGTAATCCAAATGGGATAGGGTCATGATCTAGTAAAGGCTCAGGATCAGCAGGTGCCGCATCGGGCTGATCAATAGGAATGAAGTCTTGCTCAAGATCAAGCTCAAAGTCATGTGGAGGGGATGGTGCAGCTGGCATGGTTGTATCATCATCAGAATCAGTGGCGTAACGTCGCAATCCAACTGCCTGCAAGGCGGAAGATGTCACAGACTCAAAGGAATCTGAGACAGAGTGTAAACTAGAGTTAGAGGAAATATCAATAACGGGGATCCCAAGAAGTGGAACATCAACAACGTCCTCATCGAGCTCTCCATCACCATGGACATCATCGGGAGGACCACCAACAAACAGATCAAAATCATCGTCAAACAGATCAACGAATGGCCAATCCTCAGGAGGGATGACCACTAAGGGAACAGGAGCGAGGATCGGTGCCACAATATGCTCACCATCGGGATGACCGATGATAAGATGATCATGGACAGGAATGGGAATAACAAAAGGATCCTCGTCTGGGATACCATCAGCAAGCGGTAAGTCGTCTCCAAAATCGGGCAGTGCAAATGGTTGAAAATCGTCTCGTCGTCGGACATCATCTCCGGGTCACTCTCTGTATCGGAAGTAAAGATCTCTGGCTCAGGGACGATCTCATCGTCAGAAACAATAGCCATGGGGTCATCAGTATCAGACAATCCACTCTCGGATGATGACATGGTGTCTGTAACAGAACAATCACAACATATGAACATATATTAACCACTATCACTAAGTATGCAAGCAAATGTCAATGTATCATGAAATCATGTATCCTCGTGATTCCTCACATACCCTTTCTATCCTTCCTAGTCTCCCAGACTAAACCACCTAGCCTCCCAGACTAAACCAACTAGCCTCCCATACTAAACCAACTAGCCTCCCAGACTAAACCAACTAGTCTCCCAGACTAAACCAACTAGTCTCCCAAACTAAACCAACTAAGTAATTGTGCATTGTGTTTCTTGTCTTTTTATTTTGTAAAAATGTCTCTTTCCCTGGATCTGGCCATTTCGTGTATGCAATGAAAACATGTTGTAAAAATATTTTCATGAGAGCCCTAATGATTGTAGTCTAGACTCGAGAAGGAATCCTAGTTCGCTACAATCGAAGCTCTGATACCAAACGGTCACACCCTGACTTTTTACGGAAGCGTGATTATGTGTGACTTGCTTAATATCATTGCATTCAATCATAACAACAACTATATGATAAAACCGAAGATGTTCATCCATTAAATAAGTTTAAAAACATAACAACAACATTGTTTTAAAACATAGAATTCAAATTCGAGTACAAACCATGCAACTTGTTTTTAGAGTTCATAAGGACTCGACAAAAGACATTAAATAAAACCAGGCTTTGGAAGACGTGTCTTGTCCAGGATAAGACACACTAACCAAACCCTAAGACCATGGATGATACCTTTTACTCTCAAACAACACTCGGAACTTCTGAACGCCCGCCAGATCCACATTTAATTCCCTGAAATACATATAGTTTGAAAACATCAACAAAAGTTAAGCGAGTTCATGTGTTTGTTTGTGTGTATGAATAAACCTTTGAATCATTGAAAGTATGTATGTATGTTTGTAAATCTCGGTATGAAAGCAACAAGGAAAACATCAACAAAAGTTAAGCGAGTTCATGTGTGTGTGTAAGAATGAGGCTTATGTTCACTTAGGTATTCTTATAATCCACTTTCACTCTTTAACTCATGGTTCTTATGCTCAACACAAGGGGACACGATCTATTATTTAATTGAAACAAAATCACAAGTGGGTCCATTGTTGGGCCGATTACATAGGTGGGGGGGGGGGGTAGTAGGCTAGGGTTAAACTAACTAGGTAGTTATTAGTTGAAATCCAAGTATCTAGTTAGGTGATTAGTTATTAGATATTTATATGATGTGTTATGGTGTTCGGGGACCATAACTAGCTTGGTAATGTTAAAACAGTGTTTCTAGTTAAAATTTGGTGTTTCGGGTAGTGTCCGATTGTTCGGTTGGTTACTGGTTCGTTAAGGTGCTAAACTATGCAGTTTAGTGTGCTTTATGTTACCTTTTGTGACACTTTTGATTCTCGACACTTAGGAAAGCATTCAGGACCATTTAACCATATTTCCCCATACTAACTGTATTTAATGCATTAATTGAGTCAATAAAACTCCCATGCAATAATGATATGACATTAAGCAATATGTGATGCACTTGTATGTACAAAGCAATAATCAGAAAACAATTCAAATCATTAATTGTAATTCAGCTCAGTCATTAAGCACTAATCATGGTTTAATAGTTGTACGGATACCTGGAATTTTGACAGTTGTCACATAAAGCATGGTCCACCCCCAACAAAGAGCAGACTGACAAAGGGGCGGGTAAGAGACAGCGGGAGCTAAATATGGTATACGCCGATAAGGGAAAGGGAGCGAAATGGAGTTTCTCCACACTCGATCCCTGGATGCTGGCAACCATGACAATCGAACCACGAGTAGAGGATTTACACGTCACTACTAACCCCCTAATTATATCCGCTGCGGTAGGCGACTACAATATGAGAAGAATCCTGGTAGACACTGGGAGTTCTGAAGACATCATCTACGAGCACTGTTTTAACAGAATGCAACCAGAAGACAGAAAATTGCTCGAATCAGTACACGCCCCTATTAAGGGGTTCATCGGAGAAAAGGTTGATCCAATCGGTCAAATTACTTTCCCAGTAACGTTCGGACAGACCCCCCGGGAAAGAGCTATACTTCTCACGCTTCTTGTGGTACGCGCTAAGTCTTACCACAATGTAATCATTGGATGGTTCACCCTGGGAAAACTAGACGCCATACTCTCCACGGCGTCCCCACCCCGCGAGGAATTGCAACGGTATACTGGGACAAGCTGGGAGAAGTTTTTGATACCAAGAGGTATCGTCAAGGACCTACCGGTGCCATCGGCCCAGAAAGGTGGGTTTTAAGCACACGCCATCCTGAGCAAACAGTGACAATAGGAGATAGCCTTTCTCCTGAGGTTAAAAACAACCTGAAACAGTTGCTGAGGAGGAACGCCGATATCTTTGTTTTCGAACACTCTGACATGACTGGGATACCCCGGGATAAGGCAGAGCACAAGTTAGCAACGCTCCCGGGCATTAAGCCAGTCGCCCAGGAAAGTGTAGCATGGCTCCTGATCGAAAAGCAGCGGTAGTGAAAGAAGTACGAAAGCTTGTCGAAGCTGGAATTCTCAGAGAAACTAAGTATCACACATGGGTATCAAACCCCGTGATGGTTAAGAAACCAGATGGCACATGGCGGATGTGCATTAACTTCAAAGACTTGAACAAGGCTTGCCCTAAATATGCTTATCCGCTGCCTGAAATGGATTTCAAAGTTGACTCTCTAGTCCCTTATAGGTACAAGTGTTTCTTAGACGCCTATAAGGGTTACCACCAAATCAAAATGTCAAGAGAAGACGAAGAAAAAACGGCGTTTCACACCAACATAGGCATCTTCTGCTATACCAAAATGCCTTTTTGCCTACGAAACGCCGGGGCCACTTATCAGCGTCTCATGGACAAAGCTTTTGAAAAGCAAATCGGCAGAAATCTGAAAGTGTATGTCGACGACTTAGTGATCAAAAGCAGAGAGGAAAAACAAATGCTCGAAGACATCGAAGAAACCTTCCAAAAGCTGAGAGAATACAACATTAAGCTCAACCCCAAAAAGTGTTCGTTTGGGGTAGAAGAAGGAAAGTTTTTGGGGGTAGTGGTCACCCGGGATGGTTTTAAAGCTAACTCGGAAAAAGTAGCCGCTATAACGCGAATGCCCTCCCCTAGGACTTTGAAAGAGGCACAAGCATTTAATGGATGTTTAGTGGCCATAAACAGATTCTTGGCAAGACAGGCCGAGAGATCCTTGTCGTTCATAAAAACGTTGAAAGACTGCCTCAACAAGAAAAACTTTAAATGGACCAGTGAAGCCGAAGATGCTTTACAAGACATGAAGCGTTTCAATGAAAAGCTACCCATGTTGACAACGCCATACCTAGAAGAACTCTTAAAAATGTACCTGGCGTCAGCCCACAACGCTGTAAGCGCGGTACTCATGGTAGAAAGAGATGGAAAACAAACACCCATATACTACATCAGCCGAGTCCTAGCAGGACCCGAAACGCGGTATCCAACACTTGAAAAGTTGGTGCTGACACTAGTCCACGCTACCCGGCATCTCAGAAGATATTTTCAAGGGCACCACGTACAAGTCTTAAAAAATTATCCATTATAGCAAATCTTGCACAAGCCAGAAATATCTGGAAGATTAGCCAAATGGGCGATTGAGTTGGGTGCCCTAGATATTGAATATTGGAAGCGAACAACAAT
Organism: Helianthus tuberosus; assembly: GCA_030545235.1. NCBI lineage: Eukaryota > Viridiplantae > Streptophyta > Magnoliopsida > Asterales > Asteraceae > Helianthus > Helianthus tuberosus. The sequence continues at coordinate 17,645,597 of CM060420.1, read as the reverse complement.
TAAGGGGCAGGTGATAGCCGATTTCTTGGCTGAGATTCCCGACCGAGAAGTAATACAAGACCCTGCGGTCCAAAATATACCGGAGTCCAGCACAGCCAGGCAAACCTAGAAGTTATACACCGACGGATCTTCCAATGGAAAAGGATCCGGGGCAGGCCTCATGTTGATAAGCCAAGATGAAATAAAGTTAATGTACACCATGCGGTTTGACTCTGAATGCTCCAACAACGAGGCAGAGTATGAAGCGCTACTCGCGGGCTTAAGAATGACCTAATCTATGGGAGCAACAAGGGTTGATGCGTATTTTGACTCTTTGCTAGTCAATAACCAGGTGAACGAAACCTATGAAGCCAAGGATGAAACGATGGCAAAATATTTGGCTTAGACCAAGGAGCTCATGGCTTCCTTCGACAGTGTCACACTTAATCATGTCCATCGGGGAAAAAACCAAATAGCTAACGCCCTGAGCAAGCTCGCTACCTCTGGTATGGAAAAGGAAGTAAAGGTGGAAACATTACAAGCACCTTCCATAGAACCCCGAGAAATGTCCGCCATCGCAAAGGAAGAACCCTGTTGGTACACTCCAATTCTAAAGTTCCTCACAAAGGGGGAATTACCCCCCGTTCGAGGCGAAGCTCAGAAGATACAAACCAAAGTTTTGCAGTATGAGGTGAACAATGGCGTGCTATACAGGAAATCGTACCTGGGACCACTCCTGCGGTGTGTATCCCCAGGGGAAGCAAAGTACTTGATCCAGGAAATACACGCTGGTATATGCGGCATTCACGCCGGACCCCAGGCAGTTGTTGCTAAAATCCAAAACGCCGGATACTACTGGCCCAGGATGCACGAAGACGCGGTAGATGAACTCAGAAAATGCCGCAGCTGTCAAAAGTTTGCTCCTCAAGCGCTCCGGCCTAAAAACAACTTAATTCCTGTTACGACCGCCTGGCCTTTTCAAAAGTGGGCGGTCGATATCATGGGGCCATTCCCGCTGGCCCCCGGGAGGCTAAAGTACCTAATTGTGGCGATTGATTATTTCACCAAGTGGGTTGAAGCAAAGCCCTTGGCTAAAATAACTGCTGAAAACGCCAAAAAATTCCTATGGGAACACATAGTGTGCCGATTTGGATTGCCGCTATACCTGGTGAGCGATAATGGAACACAATTTACAGACAGAATCTTACAAGATTGGTGTGCAGAGCTTCAGATTCAACAAATCTTTACATCGGTTGCACATTCCCAAGGAAACGACCAAGTGGAGCGAGCAAATAGGAGCTTGCTTAATGGAATCAAAAGAAGGTTAGGCTATGAAGGAAGCTCTTGGGTGGAAGAATTGCCAAATGTCCTCTGGGCACATCGAACCATGCCTAAGACAAGCAACAGTGAAACCCCCTTCAGCCTAACCTATGGCGCAGAAGCGATGATACCCGCGGAGGTTGGATTATCGTCGCTAAGGCGCCTTACCACTAATGATGATAATGACAGGCTCCTAAGGGAAAGCCTAGACCTACTGGAAGAACGGCGCGAGGCAGCCGCCATCAGCGAGCCAAAGTACAAGAAAACTTTAGAAAAGTATTACAATCAGCGTGTGGCTCAGCATACTTTCAAGGAAGGCGAGTACGTCATGCGCGACAATGAGGCCAGTAGAGCGGAGCCCTCAGGCAAAGTGGGACCCAACTGGGAAGATCCCTATATCATCCAAGAAGACTTAGGCAAAGGGGCTTACCGCCTATCCAGGCTAAATGGCACCGCGGTTCCACGTAGCTGGAACTTTGCTCAATTGAAAAAAATGTTACATGTAAATCATCTCCCCTAATGGCGGGTTTGGTTATTTTTTCTTTTACGAACAAGTGTAATTCATCTTTAACGATGTCTTTTTTTCTTTAAATATTGAGTTAATAAAAGTTCTTTTTTTTATCTTCCCTCATTACTTACATGCACAATATCAACTACCATCGCATTTATACTACACTTTACGGTACAAAAATTTACCATCGCATTTCAAACTGCACATAACGGTAAAAAAACATCCTTTACACGAAATATTTTTCATATATAAGTCAGAGGATCAAAACTATACAGCGCTAAGAGTGGGTATCTTGGTAATAGATAAATTAACCACTACAAAAAAGATAGGTATTTTGGTAATAAATACATATAACTATCTTACAAAAACCAAGTACTTGTCCCTGTTGCTAAACACCAACATACGGGAACCAAAAAAACAAACATGTTCTAAATATCTAATCATCGGAGAGCATTGCCCTCACCTCTGCAGGGGTGTACAATGCTTCATCGTAATATTCCAGAGGATGAGGATCGACGATCAGGTCGTTGACATCCACTTCATCTACCGGAAAAGCCAAAACACTCTGATCAACAACCAGGCCTGCACATCCACGGCCATTACAGCGACGTTCATACACCATCCTACAGCGTTGAACATGATCGGAGGGAAAATCTTGCAACAGGGCGTCAGTTGATAGGGAAATCACACCCGTATCAGTTTTCGAATGGCCCTCATTTTCGATACTTTTGCATGACCGGCTTACCAGGGCACAATATCACCGGACTTTACCTCCCTTCCTCTAACAATATCTTTAGTCACCGGATTTTGGAGACGAATCAGACCATCAGCTGCATCCAAACGACGGAGAACATAGGAAATTTTATGTTTATGGTACTTTCGCCCCATTTTTTCAACTACCAAATTTGGAAAAAAATATGACTTAATTTATCAAGTCTAAGGGGCCTAACAGTGATGACGATAGCAAAATTAATAAAAAGTCATCATTACACGTCAAATCGCCACACTTAGGCAAACGGTGGCGTCATTCATCATGATAATAACATTAAATGCCTGACAGAAAATCAAGTATTTGCACGTAGCCCAAACAAAACAGTGTTGACACAAAATATCTAAGGAATATTGTACATAACAAACAAAGTAAAACACTCATTCCTCTTTAGACTCTTCCGCTGGGTCCAACATTAGGCGTAAGGAGTCCACATCGTCTTCGGTCACTTTGTCCATCAGATCCGCATATGCGGGCAGCGGATCATTACAAGCATCCTCAAGAGCATCCGCCATATCTCCCTGCAGTTTGCCTCTTTTTGCGTGAAACTCAGGAGTAATCTTATCTGACCGTTGTCATTCAAAGTAACCGTGGTAAATGCCATCATGGTGACCCGATTGATAAGCAGCCACAGAAAGGCGGTCTAACAAATTCGTCAAAGACTCTGATTGGCGTAGGTGCTCAAATGCCCTAACCAGGCCATTGGTTATCAACCAATTCCTGTCACCTTGTAATCCAGCCAGTTGGCTGGTCAAGCTATCCACCTCAGCGTTTGACTGTTCCAATGCACTTTCCACCTCTTTAAGGCGTGCCTGGTGAGTGGCGGAAGACTCAACAATCTTCTCGGAGATAAGGGAGTCACACTGTTGCTGAAGCTCCCTAAGCTGTGGCTCCCGCTCCTCCAGTTCAACCTGTTTGGCTTGAGCTGTAACACCCCGTGTTTCGAAAGTCAAAGTCAAAGTCAAGATTGAAGTCAAAAGAAGAAAAGATTGCTAATTGCGATCTGTCACTCCTTGCTCAAATCCTTTTTTTACTTCTTTGACTTGTAATTAGTCTAATTTTGTTATCGCTTTAGTTGTATTATGTGGAGTATCTATTAATAATCGCATATTAATCATATGTTTAATCAATATTATCGCTTATCGCTATCGCACTTGCATCTCGAATTACGCATTCTGGTTATTGTTCTTATATGTGTGTGTGCCCTTTATGTGTTACTTGTGCATGTTTATTTATGTTGTTGTTGTGATGATTAATCGAAACGCAATTGCAATCGAATCGCAAACGCAAAACGCATATAGGATGCTTGTATGTTGATATAGCAGTTGGGATTAAAAATAATTTGAATAGGAAATTCTATCACATCGCAACGCTCAACACTCGAATCGAAATCGCAAAACTCATCGCGCCGTGCACTCGAGCCGAGTGGCCAGCCGACCGAGTTGCCACTCGACCAGACTGCCACCCGGTCGGAGTGCCACTCGACCGAGCTGCCACCCGGACGGGCAGCCACTCGATCGACCGGCCTCTTTTTCCCCCTTTCCATTTATGGAAACCCTATAAATACCCCCTATGTCAACCTCATTGATGTTGACAGCTCTCTCTCCCTCTACTCTCGCTCCAGCCACTATTTCTTCTGAGTTCTCATGATTCTTATAAGTTCTCCACCTAAATCTTTTACATTCTTAATCTACACGCACTCCTACACATTTCTATCTTTTGAATCTTAACTTTTAACCGTGAAATCACTAGATTTAAGGTGTTCTAGGATGATGTCATCATGGTGTTCTGATGAACTTCATGTTTTGGCTTCAATCCACCAAGAATAACTCAGATCTGAATGATTTCCACATGAATAAACAATGATCTTCCATAGATCTGAACATATTCATGGTGATAAGGATTGAAAGATGGTTTTCAAGCTTTCTTTCAACTCTTTTAGACTCAATGCACTCAAAACCGATAGAATCAGAGTTTGTTCTAATCTTCTACTCTTTTCTGTTGATGTGTTGGTTCAAGATCTGGATTCTATCCACGAGAACACTGATTTCGGGTTAAACATGAAACATCGTCTCAAACACTTAACTACTCGGACTAGGGTGGTTCCTGTCTGATCGGGTCACTAAGTCTTGAAAAGGTTTCTCTTGTTTAGCACGTTATCAAACAGTCTCGAGAAAACGACAAACTACCAAAACAACCAAGGAAGAAGACGACCAGGTCATCTGGGACGGATTGCCGTCCGATCGGATTGTCACCCGACCGGACAGCCACCCGGTCGGATTGCACCTTGGGTCCCACGCTTAACTTTCATTTCAACAATTGAGGTTTTGAACATCGAACGGATTGCCGTCCGATCGGATTGCCATTCGATCGGATTGCCACTTGACCATGTGGTGTTTTGACTTCAACACTTAAGAAATTTTCAACATGTTCAACCCGAACGGATTGCCACCCGGTCGGATAGTCATCCGACCGAGTGACCGTCCTGCTGTGAACTTGTTCTCAAACAAGAGAAGTCTTGACCAATCGGATTGCTGTCCGATCGAACGGTCGTTCGATCGACCGACCTGAAAGGTAGAAACACTTCTATATTTTTAAAATGCTACAACGAAAACTTCAAAAGACAAGCCATCATACACAAACACGTCCATCCCAAACGAGATGACAATCCAGTCGAGTGGCCACCCGATCGAGTGACCGCCCGAATGGATTGTCATCCGGTTGACCGGCCACCCGATCGGATTACCACCCGACCGGATTACCTTCCGACCCACTGACACTTCACGCCGTTTTACGCACCGACTTTCGCTTATGTTATCGATAACTGTCCAGGCTATTATACGCTCTAGCGCTCCCTTCAATCCGTTAATTCAACCGCTGCGAGTATACTCGAACCCTTTTTGCTTTACCCACTTTTTGGTGTTACATACGTTTCTTATACTAAATCACATCGAACACACTACGCTATACTTTAACGCTAACCGTTACTGCATGTTATACGTGACTTAATGAATGCTTGTTTGTTATGGTTACACATGGTATGCTGTCTACCTACCTTAGCAACGATAGTACTATTTGTTTGGACTCAGCACATGTTCACTCAGGGGTTGTTAAGGACAATTTGTTACATGGCTCACAGTGGTGAGAATGTATTACGAACTGCCTTGGGCAGTCAACCCGCAGTCATTGGTATTGATAGGTTCATGTCGATAACTTACGTGCTTCATTTCACACTGTGTACGTGCTGGTTATGCGTAAACGTTTTCAAACTCTATTATATCTATCAAACTTGTATGCTCACCTTTACACCATGTGTATTGACTTTTACTTTAATATATGTGGCAGGCGCTTAAGATGTTTAGATGCTTGGCTTGCTGTGAAATCGAGGCTAGGAAAGGTCTAGAAACAAATAAACGAATTGTCTGTACTTGAAATCTGTCACACCCCGAAATTATCAGAGCTGGCGTGACTGGACTGGTATATTCATTGCACAGCGGAAGCAAAAAGTTAAGTCTTTTAGAAATTTAACGCCCGCTGAGTACTCGACTCCACATGGTTCTCCTATTCCACCCGTGCCATAGTTTCTGAAAAGTAACCTGAGAAAGAACATGCGAGAAAAATCAACAAAAAGTTGAGCGAGTTCATAGTTTGTTTGTAAAAGATTTGAAATAAATCTTTTGAATAACCGGTTTGCGAAGTAATATTGAGAAAACGAATTTAGAAATCATTTTCTTGTCAAGTTATATGGAAACTTTGTATTTGTAATGTTCGTATAACCGTCAATGCCCACCCTGACTTTGACTCCATACCCGCATAATCCTATGCCTTGAATTTGTATAAAACATGGTATTTAATTTGTATAAATCAAGTATTTCTGTAAGTATGTATGTCCCTGGTATGTAGCAATAAGGAAAAAGAAGCCTTGTTTTGCAAAAATTGTCAATGTGATATAGTTAAAGTTTCAACAAAAGTGGTTGTCGATATGTCTTTATAGCAAAAGAGTAATACTTGTAACAAAATGAGAAGTGTGACGGGTCTCGCTTACACTTCTAAGCAACAAAATGAGAAATGTGACGGGTCTCGCATACATTTCTGAGAAGTGTGACGGGTCTCGCATACACCTCTAAGTAATAAAATGAGAAATGTGACGGGTCTCGCATACATTTCTGAGAAGTGTGACGGGTCTCGCATACACCTCTAAGTAACAAAATGAGAAATGTGACAGGTCTCGCATACATTTCTGAGAAGTGTGACGGGTCTCGCATACACCTCTATGTAACATATATTTTACCCCAGCCTCTAAGGCTAAACCTCCCCAACCTCTAAGGTTGAACCTTTAGTATAATCCATTCGTAACATAATTTAGAAATATGAGTTTTTTTTTGTTCATTCAAAAACTTTGTATATTCTTGTAAAACGTGCATGTCTTTCCACCCCGAAAACATTAATAAAAATGTAAAAACCGTAAAAAGTGGGGTTATGAACTCACCTGAATATTCCTGTGCAAAGCTAGCTATATACGACTTTGTGATGTCGTTTCCAAGACTTGACTTGCTAGCGTGCATTCTACAATATTCCTAACACGGAATATCTTATAAGTTTCTAATTAATGCGGTAACAAATCTACGTGTCACCGAGCCCTACCGAGTCGTTAATCGAACGATTCAACGGTTAAGTTGTTACTTTAACGAAAATGACTAAACTAAACTTTGTCGCCCCGAGAAGTCGTTTGTGTATATAGGAATATTCGTATGAAAGTAATATATAATAAACTTGTATTATATATTGTGTTTCGTATGATCTTTGTCAAAATATTCGTTTATGCCGTTTAGGCTTATAAAATAAATATAAAAGGTTATATTTATTTGTAAAAGGATCGTCGAGTTGTCGAGTTTGAAAATAAATATGACTATATTTATTTTATAAAAGAATTCGACTTGTTTGTCGGAAATAAATATATAGCTATATTTATTTATAAAAGGATTCGTTTTGTACGATATTGGAAATAAATATATAAACCATATTTATTTTTATAAAACGAATTCGTGTTACGTGATGTTTGAAATAAATATATATACTATATTTATTTATAAAATGATTCGAGTTTACGTTTGGAATAAATATAATAATTATATTTATTTTGTAAAATCATTTGCGTTATCGTCGTCCTTGCAAGTTATAAAGTGTCGTTGAAGTAATATACATATTCATTTTGGTGTTTATAAAAGTTGCTCGGTATCGAAAAACATGTTTTGTTTTTACGGATTTTCTCGAAAAACGGGCAGAGTTTCCTCTGTTTTTGGACGCCCCCGACAACGCAAGTTGTCGTTATTTTTATCAAACTTCAATCAAGATCCAAACACTATATCAATTTGCTAAATATTTCAAGAAGCGTAAATTATAGTTAAATCGTTTCGAGCTCGTTTCCCACGTATTAAATAAAACTATAAAATAACGAAATAAACGCATCGTTGATTTTTACCAAGTCTTCCGTCAAAAATATCGAGCCGCTGATCAAGGTTGACCGACCTGAAGTCTGACCCGCTGAGCCTCGTGAACCGAACCCAAACCGATCTGAGTCAAGTGTGAACCGAAACTGAACATCGTTGAGCCAAGCCTGAACCTTCTGTCCTCAACCTGACCCGACTGTGTCTGACCCGCAACCTGAAAGACCCGAACTGAAATCTGAAATAAATAGCAGGTCGAGTTGTTGACTGAACCGAACATAATCTGACCCGAACCATGACTGACCCGCAAACCCAAATCTGACCAAGCTTTCTCAAGCCGACTGTATCGCGAAAACTGAACCGAAATCCCGAACTTGAACCAAACACCCATACTAGAGTCTGAACTGAACCGAGCCAAAACCAAAGTTCTGCTCGAGCCGTCCTGTTGAAACCCGGAACCATCTGAGCCAAAAACGGTTCTTGAATCTGAACCGAATATCGTCAGCAACAACAAAATCACCATCTTCTTCAAGCTTAAAAGAAAATTAGGAATCGAGATGTTACCGGGTCTGCCGTCGGGAACATCGAACACCACCGCTGCCGGCTCCATCAACCACCACTGTCTTCACGTCAACATCATCATCTCCATCAGACCTCATCTTGTTGCATCGTCATCACCAACATCCACAGCAGCTGACGCCGGCAGAACCAAACCGAACCGCCACCGTCGCTGCTTCTGCTCTGCGAGGGTGTGTGGGTGTCATCGCAGGAAGAGGAGGGGGGTCGGAGGAGGTGGTGGGTGTACGGTCGCCGGAATACCGGCCGGATCTGTGTCCGGTTCTCTGCTCTGGTAACCGGAGTTTGCAAGAGAGGGAGAGAGGGAAAGGGGTTGTTTGGCTGAGGATGTTGTTGCTTGCAACTATAATCGAGAGAAGGGGTACCGGCTGTGAGTGTTGTGTTTGATTTGTAGAGATGATGATGTTTCATCTCTTTGTCTCTGTATATAATGTTTATAATATACAAAGGAAGTGGTGTGTATATTTAAAGAAAATATGTAACATAAAAAGAAAGAAAGGGAAAGCAAACATATTAGTGTTTTCTTGTGTGTACGCAATAATTGTGTCGGCAGATTTAAAATAAAAGGTAGGGTTTGGTGGGATATTATAATTTTGTAGGGATTTTGTAAGGATCTTCAATGAAAAGATAATCAAAGAAAATCTTATAGAGATTTTGATGGGTCACAATTCATTTTCCATTTCTTGTTGTAACTGTCGGCAAAGCAACAAAAGTAAATAAAATGGTATTTAATATTATAGGATTTAAGATTTAAATAGCTCCATAACCTAGAGTTTCTTAGGGGAAAAATTTAAGTAAAACTCTAAAGCCAGCGTAGCCTGTTTAAAACATAATTTTAGTGTTAAAGTATGTAACTTAGGGTCGGTAGTCGTTGTTTGTACGCCCGTTCGTCGATTACGGTATTAATCGCGAAAAATTATATCGTTGCCGTCTTTAATCCATTTTTCGATCCGGTTTCGACTGTAGTTACTAAAATTTTATTACGAAGCTAAATATAGCGTAAAAATTTAATATTCGTCGGCGTTGTCAGTATTTTGTACGGTATCAGTTCGTTGTCGTTTAATGTTCCGTAGATTCCACGCGAATCTTCATACGTGTACTGTAAAGTCGGTTGATATTCCTAGGCACTCCAAAGGCCTAATTTAGTTAATTTGCGCTGTAAACACTATTTATTATCGCGTTAATCACCTGTTAATCACGTAATTAAGAGCCGTAAATCACCGGTTGTCACAAAATCTGAGTTGTCGGAACAGAATAATTTGACTAGATTTTGTCTGTAATAATTATATTACTTTTTATGTCATGGTATGGGACATGATGCTTTAAATAATTGGTAATGATAGTTGTTATGGAAACTTCTGGACAATCTGTTTCGCTCAGTGCCACGCCTCGATGTTTTCGCCATCGGTTGGGGTGTGACATGAGCCTTGGCATTGGATCTCTCTAACTCCACAGTTAGAGCTTGGTACCGCTCCTGCACCTGAGACACAAAATCAGTGTCAATACGGAACTTCTCCATTTTAAGAGACAGCTAAGATCTCACCTTTTGAGCCTCGGCAACAGCCTTGCGTTCCAATTCTTCTTGGACGGTTTTAGCATGAGCAAGGACTCGATCCTTCTCCGATATATCACGGGCCCACAATATTCTCTCTTCACCAAGATGGGCCAATACACGCTTTAAATCATCCTCTGCCTTGTTTTTCTAAGAAATAAACATGCTCTCCCTCAGACCAGCAGCTTAGAGTTGACTTTCCAAGCGGTAATTTTCATCCTTCAGCTCCTGAATAGCAACCCGCGCCTGGTGGAGCTCATTGTTATCATGCATCCACCGGCATCAGATTTCTGCTAGCCTCCGGGGCTGACTAACAGAGTCCACCATCGTGGCAGTAATCAAATTCTCATTATTTAATCCCTCAACATATGCTGACTCGGCCGGGGGATATGCCCGCTCAACCCAATGATGTACCACCAGAGGGAAGATCAATCTCGACGACTCCGCTATCTTCCACTTTGGATGATAGCGCTTGTCTTGAACATTTGGATCCCAATTAATAGTGGGCAGATAAAGATCATCGCCCAAACGGGCCCTATCATCAACAATTCCGCTGCTAGATCCCCCAGCAACGCTCACGGCGGTATCCCTGGCACTAGTTGCCTCATGAGCAGAGGACACTGCAGGCATATCCTTTTCAGATGCAGAAAAAACACTAACGGGAGAGTCAAACAAGGATGTGGGGATAACATTTGAAGATAGCGGTGTAAAAACTGGACTGGTTGTCACAGTTATAGCAGTTGTGAACACAGGAGGCAACATTGAGAAACTAGCAGCGGCGACACTCGCCTGTGATATAAGCTCTGAAACGCTTGGTCCGCTCGTAGCGGAAGGCATAACATCCACAGACGTCAACGAGACAGAGGACACACCCTCAACCTGAACCTCAGCAGTAGAACCTGTGTCAAATCAGATGTTCAGCAACATAGCATACAAAGTCCACTCTAAAACCCACAAATAAAGTTACTCACCAGTGGGTAAGGCATAGGCGGTTTGGATAGCTTAAAAAGCAGGCAGGGGAGGAATAACTTTGCGTTTTTTCAACGCGCGAGTTGGACTCATCAACTCAGCAGCAACGGATGTAACGGCGAGACCCCCAGCGGGCACATAATCGCCAACCGCAACAGCGGAAGTAGCGGCCCCCGCGGCCATGTACTTCCACCCGGTGACCTTCACCCGGATTGGTTTTTTCGCCTCTACAGCAGAAACACCACTTCCCCCGCTGGGGGGAGGCTGGGAAATGTAAGCAGACGGATCCGCCGGCACAGCAGGCAGCAAAAACTGCTCAAGGTGGATCTTTAGTGCATCAGTTTCTTATTCCCCAATCACGTGGTCCGCGGCCCTCAAAGCAGCATTTCACGGAGGATCAACAAAGTCAAACAAACTCCACTTACCTGTGACATTTACACACGTTAATGCAATTACAATTAGCAGAATGAATTCAAGGCAAAGGGCCACATACCTTCATCATCCCTTTGGAAGGAAGGATACAACCAGATATCACGCCATAGCAGGCTCATTCCCGCCATCACCAAGGCTCCCTGGGGGATTATTGTGCACTCGGAGTGACATTGACATAATCTCTTAAACAGAGCGTTTTCAACACAAGCATCTTTTGGGGGACCGTCATCTTTAACCTTGTCCTTGGGTCCCATATCCCTCCATTGCATTTCCCCGGGAATAACACCGGCATCAATATAGAAAAACTTCTTCTTCCAGTCCTTATCCCTGGAACTGGCAGGGATGTCCCTCTAGCAGGACACATCGATGTCCCGCCTATTAAAGGTGAAAAAAGGGGATTTCCAAACGAGAACGAAAAAAACCCTAAAAATGGTAAGTTCAGGGATATGACCCAGGGCTGTACAAGCAAATTCAAACTGTCGAAGTTTAACCAACCCTAAAGGATGCAGTTGGGAGACGTGAATGCGATAATGGTCAAGAACAGACTTACAAAACCTGGTGATCGGCAATCGGAAGTTGCAGAATTTGAAAAAATCACCAAACAAAGTGATTTTACCCTTTTTCAACAGAAATGCCGTGTCTGTCTTTGACGGCAGCACCAGATTCCACTCTGCCCTAATACTGTACTCTTTAAAAAGGTTGTTGAAAGATATAAGCCCCCATTTGACATATAGGGCATCAGTTGCTGCTTGGGCAGAGGAAGAAGACTCGGCAGTTTTGGAGGCCATTTTTGAAATCAGGAAGTTGAAGAAGAAAGTGGTTGTTAACAAAGATGGAAATGAAATCCCAAACCCTAAACGGGAAACCTATTTATAAGGATTGCAACCTTTCGAATTCAAAAAGGTAAACAGATGGGAACGCGTGTCAAGACAGGGGAGGTACAACTGTCATCCCAATGATGACTTAACTGTCACATCCTTTCCCATCGATGCCATTTTTCAAAAAAACGTAATGGTACCCAACTCGAGAAGCTTACACTCAAAGGGGGAATTTTGACTTTTTCCTTTTTAGTCTGATTTCATGAATTTCATTTCATAACTTCAGACTGGGGGACATGACGAGGTATGACCCGGATCGGCTAACCCGATCCGGTCATCACCTATTATTTTATTACAAATATATAATCACACACGTTTATTCTAGAATGTTCCATTCTACATGGATAAACCACGTAACCAAATCCCCAAACTTTTGGGAAGATCAAGCAAATCCCTAACTTATCGGAGCCCATCCTAAGTTAGAGGAAACCCTAATGGTAAACTATAAATAGAGGTAAACATCAAAGGTACGATCATCTTGTTCTCGTTTACTCTCTCTCTCTCTCTACTCATACTTTCTTTCTCCCAAACCAAGACTTATTCTCACGCCGGAGGGTGGTTACAGGAATAACCCCATTCCTGTAACGAGTACTAACGGTGTTTTGGTTTTGCAGTCAGCTGTTCGGATCGCCAAAGAGTTGAAGTCCTAGCTGAAGCTTACCCATAAGGTCAGTGTTTCTTCAGTAAGCAAATCAGAGAACCAATTGTCAACTTTAACTTATACAATTGGTTTCTAGAACGAAATACCCTCATTAATCTATTTTGGCCTTGTCGTATACTAGCAACACATCATCTTCCATCATGACCTTGCACCCGGTTTCTGTAACTCGCCCCAAACTAATTATATTGCTTTGAAACTAATTATATTGCTTTGAAGCCACAAAATATAATAAACATCCTTCATAAGGATTTGTTCATCGGTTTTACCTGTGAACAAGATCGAGCCTTTACTCGCAATATTGACACATGAATCGATATATGCACCATTATCTAGATACTAGAAATTCTCCTCCATGTGGTGGCATTCGAAATTATTTGGAATCACATTTTCTTCATCCATGTAAATGGTCCCACTTGTGCAACTCATCATAAACATAGACGGATCTAGCCTTACCATTTTTGCCAGATGCTTCTTGATTCTTCCTCCTTTCTAGACAATTCGAAGGAAAGTGACCCAGTTGGTCATATCTAAAACAATGAATCTCATATTTGTCCTTTTCACCTTCTTTTCAGTTATCGTTACCCCTTTTACCTGAGTTCTTGGACCCACGATCCTGACCATTATCATAGCCTGACTCGAATCCCGCCCCTGACCCGAACCACATCCATGACCCTGAGCATGGTAAGTTGAACCTCCCCCCTGGTATTATCATGAGGTTTGTGATCCAAAAACAATTCACCACAAGCAAACAATAATGTGCTTCGATTTTCTGTTGAAGACTCAATACCCTTAAATATGTCCTCGAACGTTTTCAGTCTATCGATTATCTCTTGAAATGTTATAGATTTCAAATCTGCAAACTGATCGATTGATGCCACAATCAAAATATACATGGCAGCAATGGACACCGAGAACTTCTGGATCAACTTTTTCTCTTCATATGTTGTCCTAAGGTTAGCTACCTTGGTTACTAGTTAACTCAAATTCAACCTCAAGTTGTTCAACATTGCCTTCTTGTACTCAATCCACTCCTATATACCGAGTCCTTAGCGCTTTCTAGATTTTCCTCGCAGTCTCGTACTGTGCCACCTAAAATATGAATATCCTGAAGTAACAACGCTACCGCCATTTCATCCTTTTCGGCATCAGCTTGTTACCTTCCAGGTTCAAGTTCTTTTAGTATCCCATGCACTTTGAATACTGCCCTGATTCGAATCGCCCACATGTTGTATTTAGTCGTTGTCAACATCAGGCACAACTCGTTCATTACCATTTTCACCCTCAGCCATCAATTTCTTGTTTGCTGGCTATATGTAAGTGGTATACTAGAACCCTGATCCAATTCTTTAGAACAAGTATTATGTGATCCCTTGAATAGCTCTCATAACTAAACACAAGTTGTAAATAAATAGCGAGTCACTTGCCCACGGCGATTGCAACACTTGCTTGTTTGCAATATCCTAATCGGCCACAACTCTGATCACGGTTGTGGTTGCTAGCCCACGATAACCAAAAACTGGCCAACCACCTAAACATTTAGCTGCCAATTACACCTTGATTCAGTTGTGAATTTGAATGGCTATATACCAATTCAAATTTACATAATCGAAATCACTATAGAATAATAACACATTTGGATTAAGCTCTCCAATATTATTAACTAACAAAATAACTCAAAACTCAATTAATGCTTTGACCCTGATCAGGATTATATAAACCATTACTTGGTTACAATTGGTGAAGGTTACTAACTCCTAATTAAATAAACTAATAGCCATAACTTTCTTACTAAGTATTATAAACCAGATACAAATCTTTTGGTTCATCTCTAACTAATTAGCAAACTTGGACCCCGCATCCCATAAGCTCGCAACCAGTGGCCCACAAATCCGATCAAACCTAGCTCGGGAACGCATGTGCTCACATCCATAAATTAGGCCTAGTTGGCCAAAAACCACCCCCTTAATTTCTTAGGTGAATTTAAGAGGTCTTCAAATACTATCGAGCTTTAAAAGCCAAACTCACGGTGCTTGACAGAGACCATACAACACCTTAGTTAACTAATATACTTTGTCTTTGTGGCCCTTTTGACAAAACCCTCTAGTTGACTAATGTACACATCCTCCTTCAAATCACCATTCGGAAATGTTATAAAAATTAACCGACTCATTTGAAAATCATTTTGATAATCATTGGGATAGATTCTTGTTATAATGAATTTGGTAGCCAAGAGAGGAATTCACTTCATACGTGTCTTACACTATCAGAAAATTGAGAAAAAAAATATCTGAAAAGGAATTCAAGGAAAAAGGGAAAATATATGGTTGTGAATATATCGCTGAGAATAAGGAGGAATAGATGGAGGAACATATTGGCTGAGAATAGGCAATAATTCCAATACTCTCCCTCAAGTTGGCGCTTGAAGATTCGGAATGCCCAACTTGACGAGTAAGAACTTTAACTGTTGTCCGCTTAATTGTTTAGTTAACAAATCTGCAATCTGATGGGTCGAATTGATGTGCACAGGGGTAATTGCTTTGGATTCAATACGTTTTCTGACAAAATAACAGTCTATTCCCACATGTTTTGTACGCTCATGGAACACTGGGTTGTTGGCAATATGGCAGGCATCTTCATTTTCACAAAACAACGGAGTCTGGTCTGGTTGTGCAGCATCGAGCTCGGCGAGTAGCCAACGAAACCACAAAATTTCACTAACGGTGGTAGCCATCGCCCTGTATTCGGCCTCGGCTGAAGATCGAGAGACCACTGATTGCTTTTTCTACTTCCATGAAACTAGAGCTCCACCAAGTAACAAAAGATAACCCGTGCGTAACCGTCTTGAAAATTGGCAGCCTAACCGGTATGAATCGCAATAGGTCACTAGGGTTGTACCTCCTGCCTTAGGTAAAAGAATCCCTTGGCCTAACGTAGTTTTGAGATACCGAACAACACGAATGGTTGCGTCAAGATGTGATTGTCGTGGGTCAGCTACAAATTGACTCAATAGGTTCACTGAGTAAGCAATATATGGTCGTGTGGCTTGTAAATACAACAGGTGCCCGACCAATTTCCTGTATTGCTCTGCATCAACACGAGGTTCTTCTTCTCCCTTATCAAGCCTCAAACCTTGTTCCATAGGCAAGGAACTGGGTCGGCACCCTTCAAGTCCCATGTCTTGCAATATATCCAAGGTATATTTTCTTTGGCTAAGCACGATACCATCTTTTATTCTAGCCACCTTTATACCGAGGAAGTACGTCAAACGCCCGAGATCCTTAATTGTAAATTGTTCGTTAAGAAGCGACTTGGTGGATTGGATCTTGGTCATGTAATTTCCAACAATTATGACGTCGTCAACGTAAATAAGCGCAGCAACATGGATAGTATCTTGCTTATAGATGAATAGAGAAGGGTCTGCTACCGATTGTTTGTATCCCATATCCACTAATGAGCATGTAAATTTGTTATACCAATTTCTTGATGCTTGCTTGAGGCCATACATTGACTTTCTAAGCCGACAAACACGTTTCTCGTTCTCCTTTGAGAAACCTTGGGGTATCTTCATGTAAACTTCCTCATCAAGATCGCCATGAAAGAACGCGTTGTTAACGTCTAATTGATGTATAAACCAATCCCGTTTCACTGCCAAGGTAAGAAGCATCCGCATAGTCACTAACTTTGCAACATGAGCAAACATGTCATGATAGTCAACCCCTTTCATTTGTGTAAAACCCTTAGCCACGAGTCTTGCTGTATATCTTTCGACCTCCCCGTTTGGTTTGTACTTCACCTTGTAGACCCATTTTGAATCTATGGCTTGCTTTCCCAATGATAATTCTTCAAGTGTCCATGTTTCGTTTGTTTCCAATGCTTTTATTTCTCTCTACATCGCCTTTTTCCAATTTTCATCTTTTATTGCTTGGTTGAAAGACCTCGGCTCATCATTCGAATTGATGGCTGCTAAAAATGCCTTGTGAGACTTGGTAAACTTTTCATAAGAAATGTAATGGGCAACAGGGTGTGCTGTGGAGTTAAAAGGTTCTTGATTAGAAGTGGGTGTGCTGTGATCAATAGACGGTGGCGGCTTCACGTGAAAATCATCGAGCCGTTTAGGTCGCGTTATAATTCTTTGTTGCCTGCTTAGTTCTTGCTCCACAAGGTTCACCATGGTTTCAGTTTGTGCCTCACTGTGGGTACTACTCTCTTGCTCCACGTGGGTACCACTTTCATTTGATACATTGATATCTTCAACATGTGGATTTTCACATGGGCTTTGTTGGTTCGACTCAGATGTTGATTCTTCATTTGCATTTGGGTTGTTTTCTTGTTGCAAATTTTGTGGTTCGTCAACATTGACTTCTTCGTAATACCAAGGAGAAAAACTAAAAAGTGTCTCATTTTCTTGTTTATCAATTCGGTCGGAACTTCCATAAGGAAACATATTCTCAACAAATTTTACATCCCTTGAAACAACTATTTTGTTGTTCCTCATGTCAAATATCTTATATCCCTTCGTTCCCGGCGGATATCCCAAAAATACCCCTGGACTCCCTCTTCATTTGAATTTGTCACCCTTTGCGTCTGTGATTCGATAGTAAGCAAGACATCCAAATACCCTCATGTGTTCATATTCAGGCTTTTGCTCATACAATATTTCAAATGGAGTTTTGTTATCTATAGGTTTAGAAGGAAAACGGTTAATTATATAAGTTGTCGTCAAGACACATTCTCCCCAAAACCTTTTAGGTAGATTTGCCTCTATCCGAAGGGCTCGTGTGGTTTCAAGTAACTGTCTGTGCTTCCGTTCAACAACTCCATTTTGTTGCGGTGTGTGAGGACAAGTGGTCTCGAGTATTATGCCTTGTTCAACATAAAAATTATTCATGCGACTTGAAACGAATTCTCCCCTGTTGTCACAACGTATCCTTTTAATCATTTTACCGAATTGCGTTTTTACCATCTTATGAAAACCCATTAAAGCATCACTTGTGTCATACTTATGTTTCAAGAGAAAAACCCAAACATATCGACTATAATCATCCACAATCGCTAAAAAATATCTTTTCCCTGAAAGTGAGGGAGTTCTATACCTCCCCCAAATGTCATAATGTATCAAATCAAAACATTCTTTGGTTTTGATCGTGCTTGTGGGAAAAGGTAATCTAGTATGTTTTGCTTTTGCACATGAATCACAATCTTCAATCTTAAAAGACGCCTTTTCGACAAAATCAAGATGAGAAAGTTTATTGCTAGAGGTATGACCTAGTCTCTTGTGCCAAACATCCACAGTAGCCACCATTGCCCATCTTTCACTCTGCCCCGCCTTGATCCGATGCAGTGCATTTATACATTTACCCATTCCAATCAACTCCCTCGAGCGCAAGTCTTGCATAAAACAGAAATCCGGATAAAAGGTTATGGAGCATTGATGTTCTCTTGATAGTTTGCTCACAGATAAGAGATTACATCTAAATTTTGGAGCATGCAAAACATTTTTAATAATGATTCCATTTGGCAAACGACTGTTCCCTTTACCGGTGATAGGCATAGATTCACCGTTTGGTATTAAAACCGGTGGCTCGCTGATCGAAGCTCTTCTCCCATCAAGTCATTCGATATATTGTGTTATATACTCGGTACATCCCGAGTCCAAAATCCAATCGTCTCCTTTATTTTCTTTCTCTGCTAGGTGTTTTAAAAGAATGTGATATTGTCTAGAACTCAAACCTGGTATAGGGCTTGTGTTCGGTTCTGATTTGTAACGATCGCCGCCATAACCACATCTGCTTACCCGCACAGAACCTTCGTCAGGTTCGGTTACATCAGCAGCCTTAGAGCGTCCGTCTGGTCCCTCTTCAACAACGAACTCAACAGTTTCTCTGTCTCTAAGGCTACGGAATCCATCGGTTCTAATGGATGATTGATGAACAAAGAGATCTTTACTGCCAGATTCTGGGGTGATGAAGCCAAAACCCTTGGTAACATTAAACCACTTGACGGTTCCCAATTGTCTCGCCATAAGTGATTATGAAAGGATGGATTGGATTTAGTGTTTTGTTTGATGAGTGGTGTTAGAAACCCGCTCTGATACCATATGTGTCTTACACTATTAGACAATTGAGAAAAAAAATATCTGAAAAGGAATTCAAGGAAAAAGGGAAAATATATGGCTGTGAATATATCGCTAAGAATAAGGAGGAATATATGGAGGAATATATTGGCTGAGAATAGGCAATAATTCCAATATGTTACTAGATTTACATGCTCATCAAAAATTCGGGGACCAGTGTTCAAAACCGGTTCTTAATTAATATATATACCACATTTTTGTGTCTACCAGGTGTCTGCCTACACCCCGCACTTATGATTATTACAATAAATAAATCGGGACGCCCGGATACGGTACTATTAATCCCCAAGTGTTTTATTTTATTCAAGCAATACGGATTAAACTCGGATTATCAACATTCTGAAAGCATATGCCCATTGCAATACCCAAACCAAGTGGCTTGTGCCATAACCTAAGTTTTTATAATAAAAATAGGTTAAAAAGTATTTACATATACTAGTTGTGCTCACAGCATATTTGGTTCTATAGTACAGTTGAATTCAAAGTTTATTATCCTACAGTGCGATCAAAATGTTGCGGCCATCGAGTAAACTGCTGCCAGCGATCAAAATACAATACTCACATCTGTTCTTTTCGTGCCAAGAGTTAGCTAGATGGCAAAAATGCAGCAAAGTCCTACTGCCAGCAAGTAAACTATTGTTAGGGACCCCTTGCGGACCCCAAGGGACACCCCCATACGGTCTGCAAGGACCTTCGGCGCGTATTTTAATCAAACCCCTTGCGGAACGCAAGGGGTTCTTGATACCGTCCGCAAGGACCTCAGTGCAGGAAACTTTGGATTTTTGTCATTTTAGGCCATCAACTACGTATTTAGCCATTTTTAACGATTTTTAATCCATCCTTTCAACATTATGAATTATGTGGAGGGTTTCTAGACACGTGTCACTTTGGGATTTGATCGATAAATATAGGGGTGTCACAAGCGGTCCGTGTAATGTTGGACCGAGCACCACCCGCGTTTGGCTTGGCGTAATCAGCAACAACTCTCCTAGCTAGGGATCTTGATTAGCCATACTGAAAGTGGGAAGAGGAATGTGTACCTTACTAGCTCGGATGACGCAAATACGCTCAAGAAGTTGATGAGGAATAAAAGTTCATCAAATAAAAACGAAGTTTTGGCATCATTAGTTCTAGGGAGAGATTGTTGGACCTACAAAAGAACAGATGATTTCAAAAACCAAAATACGACACATTGATTAAGAATAAACAAGTTATGATCTGCATCGCTCCCCAAAGATAGTGAATCTTAAACACTAACAGAGCATCTATTCGAATATTCCTATGATCTGTTCAAGCTATGGAAACACTGTTAGGGAAGGAGGCTTGGTGGAAGTAAGTGATATAAAACAAAGTAGAAAACAGAAAAGGAGTTTGGTTGCTTTTTGTTTGGATTAAGAAGATGAGAGAGCTTCAAAAGAAGTAAGTGACGGATAAAAAAACAAAAAACAAAAACAAGCAAATCTATATGCCAAGACATGTTATGGCCAAACTACGGCTAAGGCAACAAAAGTGTAGGAAAAGCTAAGTCTCCGAGAAAAACAATTGAGTCGGCATATTTATACACTCACCTAAAAGTCAATAACATGTATCTAACGTCTCCAAAAACTCCTATCTCCAATCATATCCTTAAGGAGGTGCAAGTCACTGAACTTTTTACTCATCACATGTCAGTTTGGGTAAGAATATGCTCCTCATCCCTTCCATTGTGATGGTTTCCACAATTATTATTGGCGCCGTAATCTGTCTCTTATTCAAATGTCTAAACTGTCTCAACATCCCCTCATTATCCTATTTGAGATATAAGTCACACTTTTTCCTAGAAACTTCATTTCGTATCTAGTCAAATCTTGTGTTCCCACATATCCATCTTACCATCCTCATGTCTACTAGCTACAACTTTTGTAGTTATGTCTTAATGCCCCAAGAATTGGTTCCATGTAACAAAGTCACTCAAACTATAACCTAATAAAATTTCCCCTTAATCTGATTAAGAACCTCTTATCACACAATGCCCAACTGACTCTTCTCGACCTTATCAGCCTGCCTAAGTGCGGTGGGCTATATAATTTTCTATGTCCTTGTCACTTTGTACAAACGATTCTAAATAATGAAGGATCATAAGAAAATGGTGTGAAAGTAAGATTTACGAATCATAGGTAAGCTGAATTTTAAATAGGATTAGTCGACAAAGTTTTGACTAGGAAGACTAGTAAACATGGGGGGCTAAAAGATATAGTTGGTTTAGCTAAAATTTTAGATATAGTGGGAACTTTAAAATGAGAGACTTATGGTAGAGGCTTTGTTTGAAAACCTATAACTAAGGAGATTAAGATAGAAGTTTCACATATTTGATTTAACAAGTTGGGGTATATAAACTAACCTAGCCAACCATTTTTTTGTTTTGGTGATCGGCCAAGAACAAATGAAGAAAGAGAAAGACGAATGGCGAGAGAGAAAAGGAAGAGAGAGTCATGACTAAGGGATAGGTAGTCCCCCCTCGTGCAATTTTAGTAAAATCAAAATTTTCTTATGTTCGTGATAAACTTAAACACCTTTACTTCTGACCAGTGAACAATAACCGAACTGGTTCAAAGGGACACAAAATAAAACTTCATCATGTTGGCTCCCACTTAGTCTAAGATCTCCTATGATGCACTGGGACAGGTACGGGAACAGGGGACGGGGACGGGAAACGGCAAAACTAAAAAAAATCAAGAAGCGGGGACGGGACGGGTACGGGAATAAAAACATATTAAAAAATAAATATATATTAAAGATAATGTAAACATGCCGTCCCCTTCTACATGTTTCCGGAAACATGCCATCTTTACAAAGCTTAAAATAAAGAAAATAAAGTTTTAAAACCATTTTAATTGAAATATAAACTACAGGGACTAGTTCTGTAAAGTCTCAAACTTTCAAAAAAACAAAACAACACCTTCATCCCTACCGTTTCTCCAGCGGGTTTTCCGGCGACAATTCCGGCAACCACAGAACCGCCAATCGCGGCCGTTTAATCTCGTTTTTCTTGCATTATCTCTATCTCCACATCTATCCTGACTAACCATCAAAGATCATCCCGTATTTCACGTTATTAGAAAATAGGTTTAAAAAATCTTTTTTTTAAAAAAAACCAAAAAAAAAAATAATAATAATAATAAACGGAAACATGCCGGAAACGTTTCCTGCACGTCCCCAAACCCCGTCCCCTTCTGCATCACGTTTCCAAGCCGTACCCAACATGTCGGGGACATTTCCCGGCCGTCCCCGTGCCGGTTCCGTCCCCTAGCAGTCCCCGGGACGGGAAACGGCACCTCATAGGCGTTTCCGTGCTTCCGAGAAGATCTCTATCTTCTCCTTGGTTTGCCTCTGTTCAGTCTTCAATATCTTGTCTTTGTTCGGTTTACAACTTTATAATAAAACAAGTTTTACATAAAATAAAACCTAACTATTACATCATAATTTCAAATAACCCGTAAAATACAACATATTGAAAAACAACCAAAACCAACAAAATAAATATAAACATCACAAGGTTCTAGGGCTCGATTTATTTTACATCACAATCATCATCACAAACAAAAAAGGCTCGATCTTTTGTCAAATAAAAGTTTCGAAAAATAAAACACGTATTGATTTAAACCAACGACATTTAAACGAATGTAAAAGTGGCTCTGATACCATTGTTGAGAATCGGGGTACAATTTTAATTTAATACAATCAAATGTTATTTTTATTAATAACATTTTGGGTAAATTACTTTTTGAGCCCCTGTGTTTTAGTTGTTTTAACCACTTGAGTTCAAAATAAAAAAGATTAACGACCTGAGTCCCTATAAGCATTTTCTTTAACCATTTGAGTCCTTTTAAGTCTAAATTTTAACCTTTTGACTCCAATTTTTTGGACTCAAATCGTTATAAAATGAACAAAATTGGACTCAAAACTTTATAAAATAAATGACTAGGGACTCAGAGCGTTAAACTTTTTGATTTTGGACTCAAGTGGTTAAAACCTAAAACACAGGAACTCACAAAGTAATTTACCCTAACATTTTTAATCGAATAGCGGAAGCGTATACACATTATTTAAATTCTCGTTACTCCGTTAGTGATCAAATTATAATTCATCTAAACGATTATAATCCAACCATAGGGTATTTTAGATTTTTACCCTAAGATGAAAACCAAAGAACGCATTCGATGGATTCAACAAAAGTGATGCTAGTTGACAAGTTCACGTACTCGTAAGTTCTAGAATGAACACTTGAAACAAGCTCCAAAAACCCAAAGCAAAGTTGGCGGTGCATGATATAAAACCTGGCGGTGTATGGCGTCGGGAAACCGGTCGGTGGAACCGAGCGTCGGCGGTACTTGCATTGGAACTTGGTTATCGGAACCGGGTGGCAGGTCGGGTTGAATCGATGGTCAGTTTAGCAGAACCAGGAGGCGCAGTGGCGGGCGGACATTTGACGACGCTGCGGCGCTGTAGTGGCCAGTTGATCAATCGACAAAGGTGAGTCTAACGACAGAGAAGGAGGTCGGCGAAGGTAGATTGGTGGTGGGTATCAGATTTCTTTTGTCTCACAGTTGTAAAGCACAACTATTTATTTATATGTAGACTATTTACAGTAGGGGGGTGTTTGGGGTTCCTTATTTTGAAGAAAAAAGGACTTGAAGGGGCAAAAGTCCTTTTGAAAAGTGTTTAGCTTTCCATTTTAAGGGCAAAAGTCCTTTTTTGAAGGCAAAAGTCAGGATTACCTGACTTATTTTTGCCAAAAGGACTTTTGAAAAAGTCAGCAATAAGTTAAGCCAAACATGCCTTAGGTCCTTATCAAATTGTAGTCTAATAACATTTTACCATTTATATTTGTCTTATAAATATAACTAGATTTTGAACCCGCCGCGCGTTGCGGCGGCACCGTATGCAAAATGGGACGTTACTATAATCAACCTGGCTCGTTTCCGAAGTAAATCTATGTAAAACGTATGATAACTCAAATATATACAGTCGTATCGAAAAATATAAATTTACGTCAAAACATAGTCCAGCTCAAAACGTACATAAAATAAAACATTTTATATTTTACCCGAATTAATTTTCAAACAAAATTACGTTAAAACATAGACGAACTCGAACTTATACCGAGACATCCATAAAAAAACGTAACACATGAGAATCAGGGTGACCTTAAAACTTTAGAAACGTGAGTGAGTGAAAGTGACATTTACAAAGTTAAAGGGTTACCTTTAACACTATAGCGAAGTTTGGGGGTAGAGTGGGTTAAAAGTTATGTTAAAGCATAGATGAACTTGAATTTATTCGACACATCCATAAAACAAACACGTAAGAAATTAGTTATATGGTAACCTTTGACACAATAGCAACGTTTAGGGGTAGAATGGGTTGCATATCAAAAGTTTGAATGTTAAAGAGAAGTTAGAAAATATGAGGTCATTTTTTGTGAAGTTAAAAAAATTGGGGTCGGATGGGTTAATAGTTCGTTAAAACGTAGACAAACTCGAATACATACTGACTCGCCCATAAAAATAAAAGCGTAAGAAATTAGTTTTAAGTCATTGTTATAGAAAATAGTGCAATTAAGGTTGTGTTTGTTTTTTGCTTATAATGTCTGTAAAGAGCTTATGTCTGCGGGCGGGCAGACATAAGCTCTTGAAGACTGTTTGTTTTAAAAAAAAAAGAAGATCTTATAATAGCTTTTAATAGCTTCAAAAAAAAGCTATGTATAATAGCTTAAAAAAAAAAGAAGATCTTCATCTTCTTCCTCTTCACCCCTGCCACCACCATCTCCGCCACCACCACCTCCACCTGCCATCTCCGCCACCATCTCCGCCACCACCATCTCCGCCTGCCACCACCATCTCCACCTGCCATCTCCACCACCATCTCCGCCAGCATCTCCGCCACCACCATCTCCGCCACCATCTCCGCCACCACCATCTCCACCTGCCACCACCATCTCCGCCACCACCACCACGACCACCACCACCTCCACCACCATCTAAAAAAAAAAAGATCGTAGAGAGAGAGAGAGAGATCTGTGAGAGAGAGAGACCGTAGAGAGAGAGAGAGATCTGTGAGAGAGAGAGAGAGAGTTTGTAGAGAAAGATAGCAGACCTGTGATGGCGGTGGTGTGATGGCGGAGGTGGTGCGGTGGAGGTGGCGGAGGTGGTGCGGTGGTGGTGGTGGTGCGGTGGTTGTGGTGGTGGTTGTAGAGAGAGAGAGGGTTTGTAGAGAGAGAGAGCAGACCTGTAACCTGTTGTGTGTGTGTTGTGGATTGTGTGTGAAGTTGTTTTTTAAGGAAAAAAAACAAACCCTCTTCTCCTTGCAGACTGCAGATGTTTGGTCCACATCTTCTCTTGCAGATGCCTGCAGATGTGGTTCGCAGACTACAGACATTTTACATCTGAAAAAACAAACAACACCTAACTGATTACTAACATCTTCGGAACTAACAAAGGGTAACCATACTAATATATAAACAAACATAAATATGGAGTTTTTTTTTCCTAAACTAGTGTAGATACAAAAAGTATTTACCTATTTGGGTACTTTGAAAAATATTTACCTATTTGGGTACTTTTCTATATCCCTTCAATTTTTTACCTAATTTATACTTTTCTTTTTATTTTACTAACAAAAAAAAATGGGTATTTATTTTTTGTTAAAAAAATAAAAAATTCTGCAAATATTAAAAAAAATCTGTAAAAATTCTAAAAAAAATCTGGGAAAAATCTGCAAAAATTATATTAAAAAATTCTACAATAATTCTGCAAATATTCAAAAAAATCTGCAAAAATTATAAAAAAAAATCTGCAAAAATATATTAAAAATTTCTACAATAATTCTGCAACGTTAAAAAAATCTGCAAAAAATATAAATAAAATACCAAATAAAGTCATTTCGTTCATAATATCAATATCAAATACAAATTAAAATGTCAAAAAGACTCGGCATGTTTAGGCGTCCATTCTTCTAGGCTTTGAGGGGCACGTTGCTCGATTATGACCACGTTGTTTACAAATTCCACAAAGGTTCGCCTTTTTTCCTTTCTTTAATGTCCATTCCATTCCGTAGTCTTGTTGAGCGAGGACGGCCCTTTTTATCCTGTTTTAGCTCTGAATTGGGAAGTAACTCTCTGAATTGGGAAGTAACTCTCTAATAGATGATGAGTTAACCCCATTCATCCTGAATGATAACACAATAACTTCAGTTCTTTAGAAGCTTCAATACACATTCTATTATTTTCTGAACCATATATATACGAACAAGGAAATTAATCCTAATATTTGAATATAGTAAAACTGGAATTAGTTCTTTAGAATCTGGAATCTGTGGTTGAGGTTTTTAGTTGAAAGTTGAAAAAGGTATTTTGCTTTTTTGCTTATAACCCTACTAGCAACTAAGTCCACCAACAGCACTAAATGGTTAAAAGTGACGCATTATCAAAGGAATATAAAAGGAATATAACCTAATATCAAAGGAAATCTAATAAACAGCCAAACCTGATGATGAACAGTTCGTGATTTTGGGGGAGACGAACAGTTCGTGATTTTGGGGGACTAGCGATCGGAGACGAACAGTGATGGTCGATGGGAGACGATGGTCGCCGGGATGTCGCCGGGATGTCGCCGGGAAGTCGCCGGCCAGGTGACACCTTCGGTGGGAGACGAACAGTTTGGGGGAGTAGAGGAGCGATCGCCGGAGAGATCAGTTACGCACGTTTGTGGTTTTTTTTTTTTAACAAAAATAATAATAAAACTTTAAATCTACCCAAATAGGTAAATATTTTTCAAAGTACCCAAATAGGTAAATATTTTTTGTATCTACACTAGTTTGGGAAAAAACTCCATAAATATGAGGAAGTATGTAAATCATCATTTTCAACTTATATAACTTATATTTGTGACGCTTGAAATTCAACATTATATAGTTGGCTAGAGCTTTATAGTTACTTCATTACCATAAAAAACATTAACTGCTTCTCAAATATGATATATTAATGTTTAATACTCAAATGTTCATAAGCAAATGTACCAAAAATTACAAAAATGTATTTAAAACTAACTTTTGCACTGTATCCAAACACCCATTTTTTTCAATGACCAACAAAGTATTTTATTCAAAACAGAGAAAGCAAAAAGGTAAACTCATTCACCTATGTACATCATCATATGCACCAATATCACAACATATCACCCAGGTTAGAGTAACCATTCTTGACGTGTTTCGGATCCATAGAAGGACTTTGATCTCTTCCACGATATTTTGCAATGACGACGTACTCTGATTAAACACCCGCTCATTCCGGTTCTTCCACAAAACCCACATCGTGATCGAATTTTTAGCATGGCTGATCTTTTCCTTGACACGTTAATGTATCTATGCATTCCCAACAAGTTTTTTCATACGAAAGGCAAAAAAACGCAAGTATCTTGCACCATTCTGAAACAATTTGCCATACCGATTACGCCCACACACATGGTACAAACACATGTTCCGTTGTTTCTTCGTATACCCCATATATCAGACACAAAGTTGATGGAAATAATAATCTTCTTTTAGCTAGGGTTGCAAGTGTTGGAAGCAGGTCCAATCTCGCTTGCCACCCGAGCATACCAACTTTTTTTCGAACGAACAAAACTCCTGAATTATGCCCTTCAAACTTTTGAGCGTGAACCCCTCGTTATATCTATCGTCCATTGCTACTTATCTTCCCCTACCCCGAACACTACTTTCTGACACAACATTACAATTTGGGTAAATTCTCCTAACTCTTGTACCATGTTTGGCTACCTTTTCCAACTCTATGACCAGGTTATTCCATCTAGGATCCATCTATTTCAACCTTTCAGCAACACAATACAACACATTTTAGAACTTTCTATCTCATACAAAGCTGGATATTTTAATTCTAGTGGGTCAGACTTGATCCAACAATCCTTCCAGCAGTTTATTGCAACCCCGTTCTTAAGAACCCCAGTTACATTTCTGCTCAAATCAATCCCTCGTTCCTTCAATGCATCTGCCACCTTGAATATTTGTATCCAAACACCCCCTACAAACAAAACTACAATGATGATAATGATTATCACCACATGTAAAAACAGTCACGAAACTGAAGAAGAAATTGAAATTCCTAATCTGGTGATAGCAACAAATTTTAAACAAAAAGTGCATAAGATTTTATACCATGAAAGTTGATCATTTATACGGCTTTCCAGTTCCCTCCTCCAATCCAAGATAATGACGACACATTACCATCATCGAATTTAAACTTTTTAAACACATCATCGTCTTCAAACAGTTCTTAGCTTCTTCAGTAGCAACTTTGGGTTGTTTAGTTCTTGCCATTCTTGCTTCACTTCCAAACACCTGGCAAAATGAAACATAATGTAATAATTTATCCCCAAATTTCTATACTCAGTTAATACATAAGTTGAGTTAATGTAAACTTCAATCAAGTTGAATCATAGTGTCTAGAGATGAACAATCAAACAAAAGAACATTCATTATGAAACTAACATGATAGCACATGCAACAAAATCGAACCCAGGTACAATCTTCATATACTTACCAAGAACAATCAAAAGATCAATGATATATAAAGACATGACCTCTTTGCTGCGAGCAAGCTGGTTGCCACGACATAACTGGTCTTTGCTGATTTGAATCAGAAGTAGCGGACCGGCTTTAGGCCAGGACATCTCGCCGGTGAACCGAACAATGGAAATGGCGGGATCCTCATCAGATGGAACGACCGGTGGCAGTTGCGGTCTGCAACGGGAACTTTGCTTAATCTCTTCTTAGCAACGTGGATAACAATCGAGCAAGGGAAGAAAAACCCTAGATGCTTACTGGTATATTTCACGCAATACTCAATTCAGAATCAATTTCATAGTCTCCACAGACACAACAAAATCACCATCGGCATAATTATTCACTTGGTTCAGATTTGCTTTGTAGAGAAAAGAGATCGGAGACAGAGGAGATTAGGAGAACGTTTGCTTGTAGGTTGTAGTAAAGCAGGTGGTGAAGAAAGAAAGAGATTGTACGGACATGTGAAGGAAAGGGACTAAACATGCTAAAAGTAAAAGTTGAGGGGTGAAAGTCGGGCTCATGCATTGAACACCGACCTTTCATTTTAAGATATAGATAATATTATTATTTACATTTAAATAATAATTACCACTCATCTATTAATTAATATATAATTATTACTCGAATATTTATTTAATCAAACAATTTTCAACTATTTAATTTCCTGCATTTAATTAAGTAACCGCATTTTGTGAACTAATATTTAACTATTAAAAATTATAACTTGTTTATCGTTTAAATTTTAATTCTTTAGATCGTACCTCATTAGTAACATTGTTTAATTGATCATCGGGCATCTAATATCCAACAATTATTATAACTATAAAAAATATGAATTTAATCTCAACGTTTTATTAGGCAGGAAATTTAAAGATTTCATATCTTTTGAGACCAAATTTGTAACAAGTTAAAAGTAAGGACTAAAACTTCATATATTGAACCACATAGATCATTTTGTTTTTAGTATCTGGATTATTTGAAATTAGCTTTTTTGTGTAGCATTGACTAGATCTATATGAAACTAGTGGGATTTCTCGCAATCCACAACATGCTTACGATCGGTATCGGTTTGATTCGCTACAATACTTGTACAATTCCGGCAATCAGTAAAGCAACCAAAAGATAGATATATGTTTAAGAGGATATTGACAAGTGTTTTACATCTATCGAAAAAAATACCGTCATAAGTAGTGATTATTCGGCTGGTTACGGTACAAAATATACTTTTATATGATACATTGAGAAAACCATAAGAAAAAAATAATATACCAGTACCAATGTTATTTGGACGGTATCATTATTATTCACAATTCGACCTGCTAAGCCCAAGAATCGTCTAATCTCAGTGGAATTTCTAGGTGTTTCCTAGTTCTTAATTACTTCAACTTTGGCAGGATCTACTTGTATATCTTTCTTATTCACGATGTGTCCTAAATATTGGACATCCCTAATCAAGAATTCACATTTACTATACTTAATATAAAGTTTCTCTTCCTTCAGCAGCAACTTGAGGATGGCACAGAGATGTTCTTTATGTGCTTCTTTACTCTTAGAATAAATAAGGATATCGTCTATGAAAAAAATCACGCACTGATCCAGGAAGGGCTTGCATACTTGGTTCATGAAAGCAATTGATGCATTTGTGAGGCCACGCAATCAATTGGGGAAAATTTTTGAATTAGATCATGCTACTTTGAAATCTGATGGTGTTGTTCGTAGCAATCTAAGGGGTTGGTTTAGTTTTGGACATGTTTCATTTGCTTTGCTCTTCTTCTTTGGACACATTTGGCAACCTTGTTTAGAGATGTTTTCGCTGGTATTGACCCATATTTGGATGCTCAAGTAGAATTTGGAGCATTCCAAAAACCTGGAGATCTAACTACAAGAAGACAAGCAATTTGATGCAACATTTCTTTGGTCTCTTTCGAATCTGTTTTCTTTTTATGATTTGATTTTGATAGAAGGTACCAGAGAAATCTTGATTTGAATCGTCATTTTTTGTTACTCTTGCTCTTGTTTTATCTGGGATATGATGTGACAACTGGCACGAAACCGGCAATTTCCGTACTATCTTAATAAATATTTATTTCCTGCATTTATGTGTTTACACGTCAACATTATATGCTTACATGTTATGCATTTGAATTCATACATTAATTATCAAATTATACAATTTTTTAAGCCGTTTATTTTATTTCTATCATCATTATATATATTTTTATATAGAATAATGAATAATAATGATTTAGGCCAGCTTGACAAGCCTCTTGATCTGAGGAGCGAAGATCAAGTTGCATCAAAACGATTAGTAAACTCACCAGTTAGACAAGCTATGACAGCACCACTTCAGAATGCAGTTAAACAATAGATTTAGGACTTAGATGTAGGTCCAACATCAAAAATACAATAAAACCCAAGCGGGTGAACAAGGGTTAACATAAAAACTTTACGGAAGCTAAAATAAGCACTAAAAATTGTCCGAAATGCACTTTAAATGCAGAATTCTACAGAATTCAGCAAAAATCAGCATTTAACATCAAAATAACAAGCAGAATTAATGATTAAGTGTACAGAATAACTTGTAAAGTGTTGGGAATGAAAACCTGTTGCAAAAGGTACTTCACACATTGTAAAATTCACTATTTAGCATTTTAACGAACCGGCAACCGAATGATTAACCGGATACTACCCAAAACAACAAAATTAGAGTAGAAACATAGTTTTGATGTTTTAAAACTAGTTATGGTGATAGAACACCTTAAAAACCATAAAAACACTTAACTTCACATTAAACCTTCTAACTTACCTTTTAAACCCTAGACTTCTAAATTTTTACACTTTAACCCCCCCCCCTTATCCTAACGGGCCCCAAAAAGGCCCCATCACCTTCTCAATTAAACTAATGTCTAGTGTGGTCAAGATATCCAACATCAAACCCCATGGATATTGTGATGTTGGAAGATTATAAAGGTTAACCTAAGGTTACAAAACCTTATCATTTTCATTCAAACTTTTCACCACCTTCCTCCCACTTCCTCTCCTTGCTCTCGGCCTCGAACACACACCCACACATCCACATTTTTCAATCATTTTCATGAAGAATCAAGGGTCTACAAAGGTGCATGAAGATGATCTAAGAAGGTATCAAGCAAAGGAAGTTGAAGGACCTTCACTAGGAGCTTTTATCCATCATTTGTTATTCATTCTTCTTCTTGAGTTCTTTGCCACTTCCCTAGCCACAAGAGCTAGTGGTAAGCTTCTTACACTCATTTTTGCTTTATGTTCATGCTATGTATAAGTTACATAATCTAAGAAACCAAACTTTAAAAGATGAAGACATGTAAATCTAACATAATCAAGGTGACAATAAGTTGTTATGAAGTTGTTTGATGTATGATGTGAAGTTGTGAATGTTGATCTTGTATTTTTAGTAAGATCCATCATGTGTAAGCTTGTTAGAAGCTTAGATGTAACAAGTTTAAGCATGGATCTTGAAAGATCCATGATGAAACTTGAAGATGAACTTGAAAGTCTTCAAAATAAGTATGAAAATGGTTCTAGAGTATGTTTTTCATGATCTTAAAACCATAAAACTTGTGGATGGTTAACTTTGCAAAATAAAGTTTCATAAAAGTTTGTCAAAGTTTAATAAGAATGCTTATTTTTGGAAGATCTAAGTATGTAAAGTGTATATCTAGAAGACTACATGTTTTTAAGAAATATTCAAGTTCATCATAGGATTTAACATGATGATTTTAGTGATTTTGCTTGTTAATATGTTGAATCTTGAATTTTGATAGTTTAAAGAAAATAAACACATGTTTTGAAAACATGGGAAACCTCCATTTAGGGGAAACTATGTCAAAATTTTTATAAAATTTTGACAGTTAGAAAAATATAAATTTTGGTGAAACTTTTTTCCCCAAAAATTCATCCAAAAATATTTACCAAGGTTTCCTAACTTTTATACAAAATTTCAAGTCAAGAAAATAAGGTTTTCTTCAAGGATAAAATCAATATTAAGTATGTATATTTTTAGGAATATATATAGTGGTCACAAAAATTATGTGCTAAGTGTATATTATGTGTATTATATGTATTAGTGTATATTAGGAACTTGAAAAATACACTAAATGCTCCAAAGGAGTATCACCACCAAAATACACATGAAAATACATAAGAAATACTCAAGTATATATGAATACAAAATTACCCATAAAAGGGTCTATGGCAAATACAAAAAATATGTATTAATATAAATATATATCCTACAAATTTATGGACTTAGACAAATATTTGGACTTATTGGTATCAGAGCTTCGATTGTAGTGAGCCAGGATCCTTTCTCGAGTCTAGTCTACAATCCTTAGGATCATCTCATAAAACAATTTTTACAAAAACAAAAAGTTTTCATTGCATAAAACTTCCCACGAGGTCCACTACATAAATTCGTTTTTCAAAAAAATAACAATAATAAAGTAAGGACGATTACGTGACATTAGACCACACACAAGAGTAGACGTAGGAACTTAAGTTAGTCAGCACGACACAAATAGGATAACTTAAAATAAATATACATACTACTTGCATCCTTGTGTGTAACTATATATATTAAGTAATAATAATTAATATATGTATATATGTCATGACTTTTATGTTACAGGTACTCATGTCATCCTCTGAGAGTAGCGGTCTGTCTGATGAGCATGATCCTGTGGCGATCGTCTCCGATGATGAGGTAGCACATGTTCCAGAGATCTTCACTTCTGACTCTGATTTCGATCCCGAGCTTATGTCTGACGACGAGGACTTGGATGACTTCCAGCCCTTTGCTTTACCTGACTTTGGGGACGACATTCCTTTTGAGGACGATGTTCTTGCCTTGCCTTTACCCATCCACGACCAGCTCATTATTAGGCATCCCGATGGAGAGCATGTTGCTGAGCCCATTCCCATCCATGCCATCCCGCTTGCTGCCATTCTTGCAGAGGATTGGCCTTTTGTTATCGATATAGGCGACGACGGTGAGATTCCAGTATTTCAGATTGACCATCCAGACGAGGATCTTAGTGATGGAGCGGTTTTTGATGTCGGTATTTTGGAGGTAGCGTCACCTGTTGTTTCAGTCATTGACATTTCTTCTGACTCCGATCTTGACTCTGATGCCGACTCCAGAGAGTCCGTGACATCATCTGCACTCCGGGCGGTAGGCCTAGAGGCGTATCCTGTAGATAATGATAACGCTTTGTCAGCTGCACCCACTACACTCGCACCTTCTTCCACTCCCACTAATACACCCCCACATACCCACACACATACTACCAGCGATGGATCCTCGCAGCCACCTATCCTGGTAGGCCCCACTAGCTGGATATGACGCATACGGTTTGCGTCGGTCTTCTCACACACCCACCCTACTCATGAGGGAGAGCCCTCAGGACATCTACACATACCACCACCTGAGATGAGCCCATATTACCAGCCATCCCGACCTTTTCCACCATCCTCACCGCATGCTATGCCATCATTCGACCATATCATCCCTCACACCACTCTGGGTACACCCGTGATGATCTCTTATCACTCCAGCTTCAGGTCAAGATCCTATGCTTAAGGGTCTATTACCTTGAGAATGAGTCTGACGCCAGACGACCTCCCCACCAGACAACCCACCACCAGCCACACTACCACCACTAGCCACACCACCACCACTGTAACACCACGTGTTTCGAAAGTCAAAGTCAAGATTGAAGTCAAAGGAAGAAAAGATTGCTAATTGCGATCTGTCACTCCTTACTATATTCCTGTTTTAACTTCTTTGACTTGTAGATAGTCTATTTTATGCATTATGTTAGTTATATTATGTGGAGTACTTATTAATAATAGAGGTATATTCGATATTTATCGCTTGTTTTATCGCTATCGCAATTGCACTCGCAACTCGAATTACGCATTTTGGTTATTGATATACGTGTGTGTGTGCCTTATGTGTTACTTATGCATGTTTAATTATGTTATGTTGTGGTGGATAATCGAAACGCAATCGAAACCTCAATCGCACTCGAATCGCAAACGCTAAACGAATACGAAATAAGGATGATTGTATATTGATATAGTAGTTGGGATTAAAATTAATTTGGCTAGGAAACTCTATCGCATCGCAACGCTCGCATTCGCAATCGAAACGGAAAAATGCGTCGCACCGAACACTCGAACCAAGCGACTGATCGATCAACTGACCAACCGATCGACCAACCGTTCGATCGAGCTGCCGCTCGATCGGCCAGCTATTCGACCGAGCTGCCACCCGATCGGCCAGCCCCTTTCCACTTTGGGAAACCCTATAAATACCCCTGTCACCATCAAACTTACTACTTTTGGCACTCTCTGTCCGACCAGCGCTCCAATCTCACTTTTCCTTCGATTTCTCGCGATTCCGGTAAGATTTCAACCTAAATCTTGTACTTCTTTGATCTAAACTTGATTCTACACCTTTCTATCTTTTAAATCTTAACTTTTAACCGTGAAATCACTAGATTTGAGGTGTTCTAGGATGATGTCATCATGGTGTTCTTGAGAACTTCATGTTTTGGCCTCAATCCACCGAGAACAACTTAGATCTAACCGATTTCCACATAAACAAACAAAGATCTTTCATAGATTTAAACATATTCACAATAAAAGGGATTGAAAGATGGTTTTCCAACTTTCTTTCAACTCTTTTACACTCAATGCATTCAAAACCGAAGAATCGGAGCTTGTACCGACTTCCTACTCATTCTTGTGGTAGTGTTGGTTCAAGATCTAGATTCTATCCACGAGACTACCGATTTCGGGTTAAACATGGAACACCGTCTCGAACAACTAACTAGTCGGATTTGGGTGATTCCTGTCCGATCAGGAGTACCAAGTATTGACGAGGTTTCTGTTGATTAATACGTTATTAAAACATCTCGATAAAACGACAAACAATCAAAACAACCAAGTGTAAGACGAACGGAACGACCAGGACGGAATGTCGTCCGATCGGACTGACAACCGATCGGGTTGCCACCCGATCGACTTGCACTTTGGCCCCACACTTAGCCTTCATTTTAAACTCCAAGAGTTTTGGACACCGAACGGACTGCCATCCGATCGGGTTGCCACCCGAACGACCGGCCATCCAACCATGTGATGTTTGGAACTCAACACTTAAACAATTTTCAACATGTTCAATACACATGTGTTGCCACCCTATCGAACAACCGTCCGATCGAGTGACAACCTGCTGTGAACTTGTTCTCGCTGATGTGCCCAACCCATCGGACTGTCGCCCGATCGAACGGTCGTTCGATCGATCGACCTGAACGGTAGAGGTACTTCCATGTTTTCAAAATGCTATAGCGAAAACTTCAAAATTCAAACCATCATACACAAACACATCCTTCACAAAGGAAGAAACAATCCACTCGAAAGGTCACTCGACCGAATGACCATCCGAGCGGACTGTCACCCGAACGACCGGCTATCCGATCGTCCTACCATCCGATCGAACAGACTGTTCGACCTACTAACACTTGCTCTGTTATACGCGTCGCTTATCGTTATGCTATCAATCTGTTCAGGCTAACCTTACTCTCTAGCGCTCCCTTCAATCCATCAACCGCTGTGAGTATACTCGATCCATTTTTGCTTTATGCACTTTTGGGTGTTACATACGTTACTTATACTAAATCACATCAAACACACTACACAATACTTTAACGCTAACCGTTACCGCATGTTATACGTGACTTAATGAATGCTTGTTTGTTATGTTTACACATGGAATGTTGTCTACCTGCCTTAGCAACGGTAGTACTATAGTT
This sequence comes from Helianthus tuberosus, assembly GCA_030545235.1. NCBI lineage: Eukaryota > Viridiplantae > Streptophyta > Magnoliopsida > Asterales > Asteraceae > Helianthus > Helianthus tuberosus. Next base: position 17,608,902 of record CM060420.1, on the reverse strand, counting down.
TGGACTCAGCACCTATTCACTCAGGGGTTGTTAAGGACAATTAGTTACATGGCTCACAGTGGTGAGTGTGAATCGTGAACTGCCTTGGGCAGTCAACCCGCAGTCATTGGTATCGATAGGTTCATGTCGATAACTAACATGCCTCATTTTACACTGTGTACGTGCTGGTTATGCGTAACGATTTCAAACTCTATATGCTATTATCAAACTTGTATGCTCACCTTTACACTATGTGTATTGACTTTTACTTTAACGTATGTGACAGGTGCTTAGGATGCTTATTTGCTTACTTTGCTGTGAAATCGAGGCTAGGAAAGACCTAGGTCAACAATAAACAATTGTCTGTAATAAAATCTGAGTTGTCGGAACAGAACAATTTGACTAGATCTTTTCTGTAATAATTGTATTATCATTTATAACATGGTATGGGACGTGTTGCTTAAAATATTTGGTAAATATAGTTGTTATGGAAACTTCTGGACAATCTGTTTCGCTTAGTGCCACGCCCTGATGTTTCCGCCATCGGTTGGGTGTGACAGATTGGTATCAGAGCCATAACTATAGGGAATTAGGCAAGACACGACCTAGTCCGGGTCGATGTCTTAGAGACCTAGTCGATAGTTAGGAACCAACAGACCGACTCGTGCATGTCCTGTAGGGATTATGTATGACAGAAATAGCAAGTAAGCTTGTTCAAACCGGAGGAATTGCTATTTCTGACTATTCTCGCCTACGCTACACTATCACTGCACTCGAAATTTTAAACATGAAAGAGCGATTAAGTCGAGATTAGGTGTGAAAACCGCAAACTCTCGATTAAATTGCTTATTCAACCCGCATTTTTATCTATAAACATGAGAATTGCGTTGAAACAGGAGTGAAATCCATACTTCAACGCATAATTCTCTTTAATTTTATCAAAAACCGGAACAAAGTTGTTAAGTTAGGGGTGAAACCCGAACCTTGATGACTTATTCTGCCCTATTTTGTTTTCCAAAACTCTCACCAAAGTTTCGACGGACTCCAACGACTGAAGATCACGCGAAGACTAAAAGGATACGTGTCATTCGCCCAGATTCGAGGCGGAAGCACAAGTCCCGAAGGTCGGAAGTGTGCTCAGACGGTCCTTGTGAATAGTTGAACCACTTTGGGTAGTCGATGTCTAAACAGCTGCAGACAATCTATCCTCGATTTTATGTGTTTTGATTCTGAGCCCGCAACTGCTGACTCTGATGATTCGTCGATTTTATGTGTTTGTATGTGTATTTACCTGCTTATGTGTTTTGATTTTTGGAGACTTATTCGATTCTCGCTAACGCTTTGATCAGCACGCACGACTCGCACTGCACTTCATCTCAAAACGTAAACAAATCGCTACTACCATGAGGAACCACCGTACGCTATGTTGCTTGCTATATTAATTGTTTATACTATACTACCCGCTATGCTATACGCGAACGCTATTCTCGAACGATCACGAACTTTAAATGATAGGATCCTGTATTTTGAGGCAGTCAGAATGCTCTACGTGTCTCTATATTCCTCTTGTGATTATATGCCTCTGTGCGCTTCTAGATAAATTACGTGCTTATATGCTTATGTGTTTCTGTGCTTTACGTGCTTATGTGCTTATGTGAATATGTGATTATGTGCCTATATGTTACATAAACGTGTTCCCGAGCTTGAGTAGTATTAGGGTTGTGAGGTGAGATTCAATTATATTGTGTTGAGTCCCGTGACGATGTCTGTTGAAGATAATGTCGTCCTCTAGATCTCGCGCTACCCAAGATGCTCACCAAAAGCAAGCAGACAAACGCCTTGCTGCCATGATTACTAAGCAAATGGTAAAGGTTGTACCCCAAGTCGTCAGTGAACTGTACGAAAACATGAGCAAATCGTCTGAAGAATCCAGGACCGAGACTCCCAAAGCTGCTTTCAGCTTCAAACAGTTCAAGGCATGTGGACCGAAAGAGTTCACCGGCGAAGAAGGCCCTACGGCTTTGTTTCAAAGGTTTGACTCAATCGAAGTCACCCTGCGACAGAGCGGATGTCCTGATAATCTCCGCACACTGAACGCGACCGGTGTCTTCCAGTCCCGCGCTTTAGACTGGTGGACCGCCGAGAGAAACAAGCGCGGAAATGATGCAGCCTATGGTCTGTCATGGGACGAGTTGAAGAACGTTATGCTCGATGAGTTCTGCCCTCCCTATGAGCGCCAAAAGCTGGAGGATGAATTCTGGCACATTAAGCAGAAAGAAGGTGACAACTCTGCCCTGACTGCTCGCTTCAAGCAGCTCAGTATCATCTATCACGATCAAGTGAAGACGCCTGACATGACAATCAGGAAGTATATTCGAGCTCTGCCAGACTATGTTGCAGATTTTGTGCATGCCGCAAAGCCAGCAACGATCGAAGAGACTTACTTGCTTGCCGCTGAAATCAACGACAAGCGAGTAAAAGCTGGTTCTTGGGATAAAACTTCAAAGAACCTGCATCAAGTCACTGCCACACCATCCGCTGAAACCACCGCCGCTCAATCATCGAAAGCCTCTAGCCGCAAGAATAAGAACAACAACAGCAGCTCCAGCAACAAGAACTGTGCTATCACTACCACCGCTGCTCCACTTCAAGCCGTATCGGCTCAGCAGCAATCTCAGCACCGCCCAACACCAGTTACCTATGCACCGCCTGCAAAATGTGCATACACAGGCCCTCACCCTGCCTGCCTGACATGCACTTATCATCACCCGGTGGGTCTAGCTTGCCGTTTTTGCACTCACTGCAATATGTACGGCCACTTCACTGCCAACTGCCGTACTAGTCCCCGCCAACCGCCAGCTCAAGCCACTGCTCATCAAGCTCTAATCCCAGCCCCACAAGGCCAACAAGCGGCTCAGGCACCCGCGGTCAACGCCAGAGTCTGCTTCGCGTGTGGTGATCCCAACCACTTCGCGAACATGTACCCGAACAGGGTTGTGAAACAAGAGCCCCAGGCGCAGCAGCCTCAACAGTAGCAACAGCCTCAGCAGCAACAACAAGACGCATGTGCCAGAACTTTCAACATCAATGTGCGCCAAGCCCATGCTGACAACAACGTGGTCAATGGTACGTTCCTTGTGAATGGTATTTTTGCATCGTGTTTGTTTGATGCTGGAGCCAATAACTACTTTGTGTCGTTTGAATTCAAGAAACTCCTTAGTCGTAAGCGCTCTCATTACCCCTCGACGTTCGATGTTGAAGTTGCTACCGGAAGAACTGTCGCCGTTAATTCTATTCTTCGTGATTGTACTCTTGAGCTCAACAATCACATCTTCACAATCGACCTTATCCCGATGCAACTCGGAAGTTTTGACGTCATAGTAGGCATGGACTTTCTTCGCGAAAACCATGCTGAAGTTGTGTGCTTCGATAAAATGATTCGATTCTTGCTCATGAATGGTGATTTATTGTGTGTCTACGGTGAAACTGCTTCGAAAGGTCTCAAGCTCATGTCATGTGTCCAAGCTAGCAAGTATCTCCGCAAAGAATACAGAGCTTTCTTGGCTAACATTGTAGTAGTGGAGAAGGAAAAGAAAGGTAAGACGGAAGTGAACGATGTTCCAGTGGTTCGAGAATTTCCTAACGTTTTCCCTGAGGATCTTCCCGGACTTCCGCCAAGTCGTGATATCGACTTTCGCATCGACCTCATTCCTGGAGCAAACCCTGTTGCCAAAGCTCCTTACCGACTCGCTCCATCCGAAATGCGTGAACTCTCGAGCCAGCTCCAGGAACTACTTGATAAAGGCTTCATTCGCCCGAGCACCTCTCCATGGGGTGCGCCAGTCCTTTTCGTCAAAAAGAAGGATGGGTCGTTTCGGATGTGCATCGACTATCGGGAATTGAATAAGTTGACAATCAAGAATCGCTATCCATTGCCTCGCATTGATGATTTGTTCGATCAGCTACAAGGTGCTACGTATTTCTCAAAGATCGATCTACGCTCAGGCTATCACAAGCTACGCATTCAAGAGGAAGATATACCCAAAACCGCTTTTCACACTTGATACCGCCACTGTGAGTTCGTTGTTATGCCTTTTGGTTTAACCAACGCACCCGCGGTTTTCATGGATCTGATGAATCGCGTGTGTAAACCTTATCTCGACCGCTTCGTCATCGTGTTCATCGATGATGTCTTGATCTATTCAAAGTCGAAAGCCGAACACGCGCAACATCTACATTTGGTTCTCGAACTACTCCAAGGGAATCGACTCTATGCCAAGTTCTCCAAGTGCGAATTTTGGCTGGAGGAGGTTCAATTCCTCGGTCACATTGTCAATAGTCAAGGTATTCATGTCGATCCCGCAAAGATTGAAGCAGTTAAGAGTTGGATTGCGCCAAAGAACCCGTCTGAAGTCCGTTCTTTTCTCGGATTAGCGGGCTATTATCGACGATTTATCGAAGGATTCTCAAAAATCGTTGTGCCGCTTACCGCCCTCACGCATAAAGACAAGCCTTTTGTTTGGGGAACTAAACAAGAGTCTGCTTTCCAAACCCTCAAGCGCATGCTCTGCAATGCTCCGGTCCTCACTTTACCCGACGGAAACGATGACTTCATTGTCTATTGTGATGCTTCGAACCTTGGTCTTGGTTGTGTTCTCATGCAACGGGACAAGGTCATTGCATACGTATCTCGTCAGCTCAAAATCCATGAGAAGAACTATACAACCCATGATCTTGAGCTAGGCGCAGTTGTTTTTGCGTTAAAGATTTGGCGACACTACCTGTATGGTACCAAGTGTACGATCTTCACCGATCATAGGAGCCTACAACACATCTTTGACCAGAAGGAACTTAATATGCGTCAACGCCGATGGGTAGAACTTCTCAACGATTATGACTGTGAGATTCGTTATCACTCTGGCAAAGCAAATGTCGTTGCCGACGCTCTTAGCAGGCGGAGTTATCTGCTTAGCATTCGTAATACCCAAGCCCAATATGATCTCGAAACCCTCATCCGCGAAGCCCAGCATGCATGTTTTAATGAACGCACTTTGAAGAAGGAAAGAATCTACCACGATGGAGCCCAACTTGTGAATAAGTTGAATGGGATATTTCACTTTCTGCACCGAATTTGGATCCTTAAGCGGACCAATTTACAACAGATTTTGATGGACGAAGCCCACAAATCCCGGTATTCTATTCATCCCGGTGCCGATAAAATGTACCAGGACCTTCGCAATAAGTACTGGTGGTCGGGCATGAAAAGGGATATCGCTCTCTACGTTGGGAAGTGCCTGACTTGCTCAAAATTCAAGGCTGAACACCAAAGACCCTCTGGCTTACTCGAACAACCCCCGATCCCTATGTGGAAGTGAGAAAGTATAGCTATGGACTTCATAACAAAGCTCCCGTGCACGCCATCAGGTCACGACAGCATTTGGGTTGTCGTCGACCATTTGACCAAATCAGCTCACTTTTTGCCAATACGAGAAGACTACAAGGTAGAACGATTAGCCCGAATCCACACCAATGAGATCATTTGTCGACATGGGACGCCTCGCGACATCATCGCGACATCAAACTTGTATGCTCACCTTTACACTGTGTGTATTGACTTTTACTTTAACGTATGTGACAGGTGCTTAGGATGCTTATTTGCTTACTTTGCTGTGAAATCGAGGCTAGGAAAGACCTAGGTCAACAATAAACAATTGTCTGTAATAAAAATCTGAGTTGTCGGAACAGAACAATTTGACTAGATATTTTCTGTAATAATTGTATTATCATTTATGACATGGTATGGGACATGTTGCTTAAAATAATTGGTAAATATAGTTGTTATGGAAACTTCTGGACAATCTGTTTTGCTCAGTGCCACGTCCCGATGTTTCCGCCATCGTTTGGGGTGTGACAACCACCATCTTCACCACCACCAACATCTCCACCGCCCCCAGCATCACTACCACCACCTTCTCATGTAGCAGCCAATGGCTTGGTTGTTCGAGTTCTGACACTTGAGCAGAAGGTGAGTTTCTTGCTTCGTCAAGTTTACAAGCTCGAGGAGGAGGTAGCTCATCTTCGCAGCCTAGCAATCCCTACACTCCCACCATCTCCCTTAGCCTATTAGTTTTCTTTGCAGGTACTTTTGTTGGAGTAGTTCATTTTTTGATATGAAGACTGAAGCCGAGTTTTGAAGACAACTTGAAGACCAATGATCGCCAATGTGAAGGAAGATATTTTGCCATTATATGTATTGAACTTGTATTGATTGGGTGATGTACCCATATGCATTTTTGTTTCCTTTGCAAACAATTATGTAACAAGTTGTCTTTTTTTTTTTTTTTTTTTTTTTTTTTTTTTTGATAACCGCGGGAACCCGCTTACACGGTAAACCCCCGGGTCCCCCCCAATACCCGACTAACCGAGGGGAACAGGTAAAGCGCGGCGCAAGCACCGGGTCGGTGGCCTTTAGAGAACCGGTGGAAGCAAGTATCGAACTCAAGACCTCTAGGTTATTTGAAACACTCTTTACCACTCCACCACTCTCTAAAGGTTAGTTGTCTTGATATATATAAAAACTCGGTGATTACCTTTATGACGCATTATCTGTTTATGCATGCTTGTTTGCTTATATGAATTGATTTATATGTTGGTGGATTGTTTGGTTGTGTATACATACATATATATATATATTCTTTTATTATTTAGTTAATAAAAGTATGATGGTATCCGATAAGCGCCTAATCATATTGTGTTATGTTTTGGAAGAAACATGGCTCCTAGGAGAATGGTGAACACCCGAGGATCAGACCAACTGCCACCCCCGTTGATATTGAGGACTGCTGAAGAGTTGAACTCTCTTCTTGAAGAAAGAATTTTTGAAGCCATCGCCTAGTACGAGGCGAACCATGCCGAGCACAGTGGCGACACGGGAGGTTCTGCCAGGCACGGCTATGGAGATTCATCTGGTGGAAACCTTAACCAAGGTAACGTTGAGTTGATTTACTACAGTTTAATGAAACATATGAATGATCATTATTTCACTTTTTGCTCATTCATGAATCGGTTGTATGAATTCAAGGATGCACCTATAAGCAGTTTCTAGACTACAAGCCACTGAATTATAATGGCACTGGAGGTGCAGTGGCTTTCGTGCACTGGACGGAAAACACTGATTCCACGATCCGAATGAGCAAGTGTACTACGGATCAACAAGTTACTTTTGTTACCGGGTTGTTTGTTGATGAACCCTGACGTGGTGGAACTTACAAGTTCAGACTTTGGGTGATGACGCGGCTTATGGTATGTCATGGGACGACTTGAAGGAAAGAATGTGGGAAAAAGTACTGTTCACGTGCCGAACTTCTGAAGCTAGAGACCGAGTTCTGGAACTTATCCATGGTTGGTGCAGACATTGTAGGATACACTCAAAGGTTCCATGATCTCTCGCGAGTAATCCCGTATCTTGTAACTCCTGGGTTTAAGCACGAGCGCTATATTTGGGGATTGGCTCCGGAGATTCGTAGCATGGTGACAGCGGCGAACCCTGCAACCATTACTCAGGCTGTAACTCTGGCTGTCAGCCTTACTGAAGATGTTGTTACGATGAAGAAGTTATCACTAAAGATAACTGAGAAATTGAAAACGCATGCTGAGTCATCTGGGGATAAGAAAAGGAAACACTCGAGCCTAAATCAAGCAACCCGCAACAACTACAAGAAATCCAACAACAACAAGAAACGTGACACTAATCCACCCCGAGAGGCGAAGACGTTTGCTGCTGCAAATGAAACCGGAGTTAAGAAGTACCTAGGTAATCTGCCCATAAGTGATAACTACAAGTATCACCATCTGGGTGCTTGCCGTGGGCCGAAGTGTGAAAAATGTGGTAAATTGGGTCATTGTACAGAATATTGTTGGGGAAAAGGAAACGGAGGGTGGAAATGGTAATAGTAATAGGAACCGCAATGGTAACGGTGCTGGTAATGGAAATGGGAACAGTAATGGAAATGGAAACGGTGCTGGTAATCGGAACGGGAATGGAAATTGACGAAATCAAGGATTTTATGGTTGTGGTAGTAAGGAGCACTACAAGAAAGACTGTTCGAAGGAGAACAATGCTCAAGGTCGAGCATTTATTATTGGAGCAAGGAACGCCTGCGAAGACCCTAATGTGGTCACCGGTACGTTTCTCGTTAAAAATCACTTTTCATCCATACTATTTGACACTGGTGCCGATTTTAGTTTCATGTCTGTGGAATTTAAACATATGCTTGGAGTTGAGTCTAGTATTCGATAGAATTAGCTGATGGTAAACTTGTCAAATCAGAAGAAGTCGTTAAAGGGTGTTCGTTAGAACTTGGAGAACGAAGATTTAGCAATGATCTTTTACCGGTCCAGTTGGGTAGCTTTGATGTTGTGGTGGGCATGGATTGGCTATCTAAGTATAGAGCCAAAGTTGTTTGTCATGAGAAGATCATTCGCATCCCGCTCGCGAATGATGTAACGCTCATAGTACACGGGGAGAAGCGTGACACGCCCCTGTGAATCATCAACTGCATGAAGGCCCAGAATGCTTGCGAAAAGTATGTGTTGCCTTTCTGGCGCATGTGGTAGACAATGGGATTACCTCCGCATAGACAAGTCGAATTCCAATGGTAAAGGATTTCCCTGAAGTCTTCCCCGAAGACTTACCGGGATTACCTCTGTAGAGACAAGTCGAATTCCAAATTGACTTGATTCCAGGCGCCGCGCCCGTGGCCAAGTCACCTTATCGACTTGCGCCATCCGAGATGCAACAATTATCGACGCAACTCCATGAGTTGTTGGATAAGGGATTCATAAGGCCAAGCTTCTCGCCTTGGGGAGCTCCAGTGTTGTTCGTAAAGAAAAAATGATGGAACGTTCCGGATGTGCATCGATTATAGGGAGTTGAATAAACTTACAGTCAAGAATCGGTAACCATTACCGAGGATTGACGATTTGTTTGATCAGTTACAAGGGTCAAGCTATTACTCCAAGATAGACCTCAGGTCTGTCTACCATCAGTTCAGGATTCAGGAGGAAAGCATACCTAAGACAACGTTCAGGATTCGTTATGGGCACTACGAGTTTCTCGTTATGCCATTTAGATTGACTAACGCACTTCAGTTTTTATGGATTTGACGAATCGCGTATGCAAACCATATCTCGATAAATTTGTAATAGTGATTATCGATGATATTTTGATATATTCGTGAACGAAGGAAGAGCATGAGTAAGATCTGAGAACCATTCTAGAACTATTGAAGAAAGAGAAGCTTTACGCAAAGTTCTCAAAATGCGAATTCTAGATTCACGAAGTAAAGTTCCTTGGTCATGTGGTGAACGAGAATGTATTTATGTAGACTCGTCAAAAATTGAGGCAATCAAGAATTGGGAAGCACCCAAAACTCCAACCGAAGTACGGTAGTTTCTGGGACTAGCAGGCTACTACCGAAGATTTATTGAGAATTTCTCCAAGATTGCTAAACCGCTAACATCCTTTACACAGAAGGACAAGAAATTTGGCTGGGGTGAAAGACAAGAGGAAGCATTCCAACTTCTCAAAGATAAGCTATGCGATGCACAGATCTTATCGCTGCCTAAAGGTACCAATTTTAGTTTCATGTCTGTGGAATTTAAACTTATGCCTGGAGTTGAGTCTAGTAGGTTTGGGTTGCATGCTTATGCAACGACAGAAGGTCATGTCTGTGGAATTTAAACTTATACTGCTATGCTTCGCATCAAGGTTTGGGTTGCATGCTTATGCAATGACAAAAGGTCATCACATATGATTCACGGGAAAGCTTGTTGAATTGTATCTAAAAGAGATTGTGGCACGTCATGGAGTGCCAATTTCAATTATTTCCGACAGAGACGGACGCTACGTATCAAGGATCTGACAATCTTTTCAGGAGGCCTTTGGATCTCACCTAGATCTAAGCACGGCCTTCCATTCGCAAACCGACGGTCAGAGCGAACGAACCATACAAACCCTTGAAGACATGCTCCGTGCGTGTGTAATGGATTTAGGCGATAACTGGGATACTCACCTACCCTTGGTCGAGTTTTCCTATAATAACAGCTATCACACAAACATAAAAGCCGCTCTGTTTGAAGCTTTATATGGTCGCAAGTGTCACACCCCAACCGATGGCGGAATCATCGGGGCGTGGCACTGGGCGAATCAGATTGCTTAAGAGAATCCATAACAACTATTTAATGACAATATATAATGCGTTCATTATCCCATACTAATAAACAATACATCAGTAAATAGTTATACATATTTCATGTTCTCCCAAACAATACAAATCCGACAACCTAGATTTATGATAACTCCTAGCTTGATTTCGAGATAGTCTGTGATTTAACCTGCAACATACGTTAAAGCGGCGTCAATACGAAAAGTATTGGCGAGTATACAGGTTTGAAATAGCAAAAAGTAGATAAAAGTGCGGCGAAATTTCCACATACATAAACGAGATACATACAACATATACACAACAAACAAGTACTACCAGCTAAGTCACTTGATGCTAGATAAGGTGGGACATCGCGAGTAAAATTCCTAGCACATATGTATCAAGCATCACATGTAAATATGTATGCCAGTAATTTCGCATGTGATAATAGTTTTGATAAGTGTGTTTTAGGTATGAACGTATGTTACACCCCAAAGTGTGTTTAAAGCGTTAAAAATGGGGGGTCAAGTATACTCACAGTAGGTGTTTAATAAGTAAACACAACTTGATTGGATTGATTGAGAGCGAGTTCGAGTTAGCCTAATCACAGAACGATAGCATAAGCGTTGAAAAGTGCGTTAAACAGTGCGTTGGAGTGTTTGAGAGGCGAATAGTTATCCGGTTGGATGGTCATTCGTCTGGGATGGATGTGTTTGTGTATGATGGAACTTTGAAGTTTTCGTTGTAGCATTTTAAAAGACATGGAATGTCTCTACCCTTCAGGTCGTCCGGTCGGATGGCCGTCTGCTTGGATGGCAATCCGAGTGGAGACTATATTCTTCGAAACTTTTGAAATTGTTTAAGTGTTAAACAACATAAGTCACTGGGCCGAATAGCCATTCGATCGGATGGTTATCCGATCGGATGGCCGTTCGTCCGAGTGGCTGTTCGAGTTGGAAAGTTTGTAAATTCAGCTAAGTTTAGAAGGTTCAGCGATTGAACCGAGACGGTATGACCCCGTGTCAAACAACAGAACCACAGCAAGCCTAGTCATCCGTTCGGATGGGAATCACCCCGTTCGTTTGGTGACTGTTCTTGACGGGATTTCATGTTCAACCCGTGAATCGGTCGTCTCGTCGTTAGGAATCCATTTTCAGTCCGGGTCTACACTAGAGATTGAGTGGTGAACCCGAACTAGTCCAGATTCTAACGAGTTTGAGTAAAAAGTTAAGGAAATCGAAGAAAAGTTTGAAACATTAAAGAAGTTTAGATTTAGGTGAAATCAGTGTTTAAACATTGTAGAATTCCTTTAGATTTGAGTTGTTCTTGGTGGAATGAGGTCACACTTCGGTGTTTATAAAAACACATGATGACGTCATCATTGAACAACCCATTTCAGGTGGATTTCATGGTTAAAATTTGTGATTTGTTGGTGAAAATGATGACGTAGTGTATATAGATCAAAGAAGTACAAGAATTGGTGAGGAAACTTACAAGAATCGTGAGAAATCGAGAGAAAATAGCTTGAGAACGAGCTGGGTCGGAGGAGAGCTGTCACATCAGTGAAAGGCTAATGTGACAGGTGGTATTTATAGGTTAGAGGAGAGAAAGGCGGTGTATGTGATTCGATCGGAGGGCCTTTCGATCGGATGGCCATCTGATCGGATGGTTATCCGGACGGATGACCATTCGATCGAATGGTCATTAGATCGGATGGCGCGTGTGAGTTAGTTTCCGACTTTTCGTTTCGCGCGTTGAGCGTTGCGTTGCGTTTCAAGTAAGCGATGCGATAGTATTACACATTAGTTACACAATTATCATAACCAACCTAATAATCATAAAAGTAACTTGTATTTCGAATTTGTGATGCGATAGCGATGTGATTGTGTTTGGATAGTTTCAATAATTTCACTATTATTATTATTGTATATATAACATGTCATAGCATAAGTAATTGCGTTGAGTCTGCGTTAGCTTTGCGACGCTTTACGATGATTTATGGGAACCGCTTAAGTACTCACATGATGTCGTCGTTAGCTTGATTGCGTTGCATCACGACGATCGATGGGAGCGACTTAACTATTCACGCGATGTCATCGTTAGCGTTAGCGTATGCGTTGTAATGTGCGATATAGCGTGTTGAAAGTATGCGAATATATATATATATATATATATGCGAAATAGCGTTGTAAGCGACATAGTTACACTACGATCCGAATCTCTGGTGCTAGGTGTAACGAGTGTAGCGAGAGTAACAAGCACGAAAGTGCGGGTTGTTACAGTCTCCCCTGCTTTAGGAAATTTCATCCCGAAATTAATCCACAAGGAGGGTTGTGAGAGTTGATACGAGAACGAGTAGCGAGAATTGACACGAGTAAGCGGTGAATTTGCTTTAGGGTGTGCGAAAAGTGAACGAGTGATCGATCGAGAATTGATTAGCCAGAGCATCTTGGTGATATGAGAAAGTGATGAGTAAGGCGATTCGATCAACTAGAGGTTGGTAATGCATGAGTTAGCGACCCAAAAGTTTTTTTGAGTTCTCGAAAAGTTTAAGGCGATGAGATTTTAAAGAAAAAGTTTGGTTTTAGGGAAACTTTCGTACGGCGTGGCGTTGAACTTGAGTCGATGTTCACACCAGCGTTGTCGAAAAGGGTTTGTTGAGTTATCAAGAGGTCTTATGGAAACTTGATAATTACGAGAAGTTCTTATGACGTGGTGTTAACTTGATTCTATTGTTAAAGCAACGTTACAAGAAAGTTTTATTTTGTCAAAAATGGTTTTAATTAAAAATCTTCAGAAATCTCCTTTTATTCTTAAAATTTTTGCTTTCTCAAAAAGCTTTAACGGTCCAAATTGTTTTAATTATCGTCGAGCTCCACATGGCATCTTTCCACGAAAGTTTGCCAATATGGCTAAAACACTTATATATTGGAAGTACCAGCGGCGTATCCACCATGTTTTAGCCATATTGCCTCCGTCCCGTGCAGCAATGTCATGTGTGTCAATATGGTACGGATAGTCCTTGCATCCTCGATCCAAGCGATTGGTGCTTGGACCAAGTTCGGAAGAAAGATCGAGTACTGAGTGACGAAGTTGTCTACTTGCTCAGTTTTAGCGATACGAGTGTGCGTGAATGAGTCGGCGATTGAAGTATTGAGGTAACGATAAGCGGAAATCGATACGCGGTACGCGATGAGCAACACGCGATGAGCAAAAAGCGATTAGCATAAAGCGATAAGTGAGAAGCAAAAAGCAAGAAGCAATACCAGATAGGGGAGGAGCGATAGCGAAAAGCAAACAGCGATATGCAATAAGTGATATGCGATAGGGGATAAGCGATAAGTGATCAATGGTAAGTGATACGCGAGTATTGAAGCATTTGAGGTTGACACATGCGATAAGCATTTGAGCGTTCAAGCGAATGTGATAGCGAGTGCGAGTTATATTCTAGCGAAGTGCGATTACGTGCGGGTAGACTTACTAAAAGTCTAGCGATGGAACATTTGAGATGCGATGAGATGTTACGCCTTGCTATTGAGTTTAGCGTGTTGAAAATAGTATCAATAGTATTCAAGGCCTAATAACGGTTGTAGGATCGTTTGCATGACCAAAACGAGTCGTTCAGAAGAGTTCTTGTCAATACGAAAGGCGGAAACTAACGTATCAACTTTGAATCAGCTTGATATACCCTCTAATTGTCTTGTTTATTGATATAACAACATTTTACAGCCTGGAGACACTTCGGCAGCACCTCGGTACCGGAATCACAAAGTTACAAATGAAATCATCAAGGCAAGTATTTATAGGCACACCATTCCGCACGAAACAGTTCACACGAAATGGACTTTTCCATTTCGTGCGAAATGGTCACAATTACATATTTCTCGTATTTCGTGCCTTGATCTTTCTAATCTAATACAAGACTACAAGACGAAGTCGACAGACATATGCACCAACAGAATCCCCCTTGGATGTCGACGAGTCTTGAGTGCGACAATACTTCGGTATGTCAACTCTTCAGTCTTGATCAGTATTTGTGCTCTTTCAATTGTTTCGAGATACGAGATTAATGTTTTAGAGACTTAAACTTATTCACGTGTCCCACCTCAGAATATACTCCCGTATCCAGACTCCTATATTCAGTCTTACAGGTGAGTGTACACTAATGATATCTGTAAAGGGTTAAATGCGAGACCATGAGAGCTTAGGCTATTGCTTCTGCAAAATCAGAGAGATAATGGTTCGACTTTTCGGTGTGTTCCCTTTAGAGAATCTTTTCTTCAACAGCACATGATTAGCATTTTTCAATGTTTCATCATTTTTTATGCTGAGAGTGGGCTTTAAGAATAAAGCAATGTAAAGTATTATACGAGGACTAGGCTATTGCTCCCGCAAAATCAGAAGTCCACGTATAATACCCCAGATATCACCACGCACAAAGACCTAGTATGTCAGAAATAGAAAGCCCTTCAAACAAGATTTCAGGGGTTACCTATATATCCGAGAGATGTTCCCCACGAAATAAGTAAGTTTGATATTTAGGTTTATATCTTGAACACAATCTACTAAGCGTACGAAAACCAACTGGCACATCATCAGTGAGACCGTTTATCACATTTTGACTTTCCAATTCTTTAGCGTGCTGTGATAGTCCACTGATGTACTATCATTTCCTCTTTTTCACAACAAAACTCGTTTTTGTTTTTTTAAATGTTTTTGACTATATGAAATTTTATCATGTTTTTTGGATTTTTCAAATTTTTGAAATTTCTAAAAATTTTTACTCCCCCTAAAATCAAAATATATTTCAGTTTTTTATTTTCAAGGAAAATTTGAAAATGGACTGTACAAACAAACTGACAAAATTTTCAAGCTTCAATTCGCCATTCATTTGGCATAAACAATCAGAACTCCCCCTGACAACAAACTGTTTTCCCATTAAGATTTCAAAACACTTAAGTTTGTCTTAATCAAAATGGTATTTCCAGAAAATAAGTTTTGTTAAAATTCACAAACCATTTGTAGGTTAGGGGTTTCATCACATTGTTTTTCAACCATTTGTATGAAAGTTAAATCAAGTTCAACTTAATGACCTTGATTAACCACTTGTAGGAACAAACACTTGTATGTTCACTTACCAACCATACCATTTGTAAAATGAAATATGACAATTTACAAGAATACAACCACTTGTAAGTCGAAATATCACTTTCGTGAATTTCTCAAGAAAGATGCTGATTCCTGCTCCACGATTACCAACTTGGGAGCTCTGGCAAGTCAGTATGTTTACATATGAAAAACAGACACCCAAGCCTGACTAGCTTTGGGTGTGGTCCTTTCAGTTTCACTTGGGGTTTGAACATTCCTTTTTTCTTCATAAAAATCTTTCACCCCTTTGGCCCTACCATCGACCATTTTTCCAAAAATATATTTCACTTTTCCATTAAATACTTTTTCGACATCAAATTCTTTCTTGTCAGAATAGAATTGATTCGAAATTTCCACTTTACCAACTTTTGATTTTAAATTTTCAGCCCGTAATGGTGGAAAGTTAACATCATCCATTGGCGGAACTGAGTTTTCTCTTTTTACCTCAACTTGTGGCTCCTCTGACTTTGACGAGTCAGATTCATCGCCAGATTTAACATCTGAATTCTTAACAACCCATTTTTGGTTGTCAAGATTCACCCTTCTTTTGTAAAACCTTTTCGAACATTCACCAACTTCATATGTTGAGTTTTTAAACACTTTGAATTTTTCAGTTGGTGGTTCAGTTTTATCAACAACTTTCTCTTTCAGTTTAGAAGAAACTCCCTGTTTTGTGTTGGTTGCCTCTGGACAATTCCAGGCAATGTGACCAACTTCTTGACATCGGTAACAGGTTCTTGTCTCCTTTTTCTGATTAGCTCCATTCTTTTCAAACTTTTGCTTTTCTGCAAAGAACACTTTGTTCGATTGCTTCCAGAATGAGCTCTTTGCTTCTTCTTCAGAACTTGACCTGAAACAAATATTGTTTTTGTTTTAGAAATTTTCTCATTTTTATAATTTTTGGGTGGAATAAATCCTAAACCTTTCTTTTTGAAATTACTGTTATGGTTTGGTTTCTTTTGAAAACCAAAACCAGAACTGTAACCCTTTTTCTTGTTTAACCTTTGTTGATCTCTTGAGGTGTACTTTTTAGACTTTTCAGAAAGATTTACATTTTTTTATTTCAGAAATATTAATTTCTGTTAGTTTGAAAACCTTTTTGATCATTTCAGTTTTAACACCTCTTATTGGAAATTCTTCATCAGAATATAGTTTGTCAGAATCATTCAAAGTATATGCCACTTTAAATGGTTCATCATTCAAATTAGATTTTGATAACATAAATTCTTTATTGTAAACCCTTTTGACCGACGATTTTGGATTGTCAACTAATGAACTTGAACTCTCGGATTCGGACTTTGACTCTGACTCCTCATCTTTATCCAACACCTGATCGACCACTTTCTTTATTAACTCAGACTCATGATCAGTGTCAGATGATGTGAACGTGACGTCAATGTTTTCTGGTAACTCATCAGTTGTTTCGGACTTTAACTTTATATTGACAGCCTTTTTGACTTGCTCCTCATTTGGTTTTCTGGGAGAATAACCTTCCCAGATCGGAGGTGGACACTTGTTATAATTTGCACTTTGTTTCTTACCAGTATCCTTCTTTTCTGTCTTCTTATCCTGAAATGCTTCAAAACCTACAACAGTTGGATAAATTCTATCAATCAAATAATCAGAACTAGAATAACTCTGTAACAATTGTCTGATTATTTCATTCTCTATCTTTTCAGTTTCCAACTCTTGCTTCAACTTTGCACATTCTTCAATATAGTGATTGATAGCCTTCTGCTTAGACATCATCACTGCATTCATCATGGTTAAGGCATCTTCTCTTTCAGAATTTGTCTTTTGCAGACTGTTCACCGTTCTGTTCAACACATTATACGATTCTTTCACATACTTAACATCGAACAATAATTTTTCTTTCATCTTATCAAGCTCACCAAACTTCTCATCTTTTTTTTTTCACACTGTTTGCATGGTTCCAAACAATTTAGACAAGGTTTTGTGATCTCAACAATTTTTTCAACTTCGACTATCTTCTCAACTTCAACCATCTTCTCAGCAACTTTAACTTTTACAATCTTTTCAGACTTCTCTTCCTGAGCAACATTCTCGCATATTACCTTTTTCTGATTCTTTGCTGCTCGCTTCTCCTTTAGTTTCTCCAATCTATCTGCAAAATAAAATTTGAAACTTTCAGGAGATAATTGAGTTTTTCCAATGTTTATTTGTATTTCTTCTTCATCATCACTGCTATCAGTTGATGATTGATAAAAAACTGTTGTCTTTTCTGAACTTTCTTCTGAAGAGACAGACTCTCCATCTTGACTTTTCTCATCTTTAGCAAACACATCCATCCATTCCTTCATCAAATCTGGTTCTTGAACTATTTGTTCAATGAAAGCTCCAAGCTTTGAATCAGCCGGAATGTATTTGTCCCAGCTAAAACCTTCTACCATTTTTTCATCATCTTGATTAACCAGATAAGCTTTCTTCTTTCCATCTTCAATAGCATTTGATGTTGATGGTTGTTGACCAACTTGTTGATATATAGCTTTCCGATAATAATCATTATTCCTGAACGGATTATGTGCTCCTCCTGCTTCTCGATTGGTACATTCCCTCTTGAAATATCCTTTTCCCTGCATCGAAAACAAGTAACTTTAGATTTATCAAAACCTAAAGTAGAAACATTAGCATCATGGAAGTCATCTCTTCCTGTAATCAGCTTAAATTTTTCAGCTCTCCTCAACACACTCGCTAAACACCATTTAATATCCATAAGCTCCATCTCTTCAGCATCGATCTGATCGTAATCCTCTTTTGTCAACATAGGATTTCCGATCCTTCCTGCAACCAATCCCTCATATGATTCTAACACTGTAGCTAGTAATGCCATATGACCTTTAGCAACTTCTTCAGAGAAATTTTGACCATTCTGAAGATGCAACGCGATGTTGTAGTGTAACACATGACCATTACTGTTGTTTGAGCTTTGGAACTGATGACTTGGAGTTGAAACATTCGGATTAACACTTGAGTAAGAGGAAAATCCACTATTGCTGATTGGACTTTGAGTA
This sequence comes from Helianthus tuberosus, assembly GCA_030545235.1. Lineage (NCBI taxonomy): Eukaryota > Viridiplantae > Streptophyta > Magnoliopsida > Asterales > Asteraceae > Helianthus > Helianthus tuberosus. Next base: position 17,590,538 of record CM060420.1, on the reverse strand, counting down.
ACTGATCCGGATGAATTTTCTGCACTGAAAGCAGTTTGAACCTTCGGACTTGCTTCAACATTCTGAACATTCCCTTTGTAATACATCTTAATATCTTGTTGACCACTTGGATTGTTCATTCTAGCAATCTTCTGTTGTTCAAGATCTTGTCCTTCGAGTTTTTCAATAAACTGAGAAATTGTCAATTTATCATATTCTCCAGTGTTCTTTAAGAACATCAGATATGTTCCCCACTCTTTCTGAGGTAACGCATCAGCTAATTTGTCAACCCATTCTTCTCGATCTTTGTTTATATCTAACAATGACATTGATCGTACCAAATGGCAATATCTCTCAATCAGCTTCTTTGTAGATTCACCCTGCAAGCTAGTAAACAGATCAAATTCATTCTATAATAATGATTTCTTACTCCTGATCATCTCCGTACTTCCTTCAAACTTAATTCGAAGTGCTTCCCAAATTGAACGTGAAGTATTATCGTGTTGAAGTAATATGAAGATGTCTTCTTTCACAGCTTTCTGGAGTAGACTGATCATCATCTTTTCTACCTTGTACATGTCTCTCTCTTTATCCGATAATTCAGAAATAGTTTTGACAACTCCCATATCTGTACGAGGTTTAACATACTTTTTCTCAATACACTCCCAAGACCTCAAATGATTTGCTTGAACCCAATTTTCAAACTGGTCTTTCCAACCATAGTATTCTTCAATGCCCATCAACTTTGGAGGTTTCTGTAACGTTCCTGTTTCATTTTCCATGTTCACACTCTGAGAAATGGTAACAGGAGTACCCGGGGCAGTAGCAAACGCGTTGTAAAACTCTTCTTCCATGATTCGGTATAAAATTTCACAAACTCAGCTTTTAAATGAAATGAACTACTTCAAGCGAAATGGACTGCTTAAAGCGAAATGGACACTTTCAAACGAATTGACTTTGGAGCGAAATGGACCCTCTTCAAGGGAAATGACCTGCTGGACTATTTCGTACGAAATGACTCACACGAAATGGACCTCTTGATGCGAAAAGGATGATTCCATACGAAATGGCTAACTTTCAAAGGAAATGAATGATTTCGTGCGAAATGACCTGTTCTCAAACGAAATGAACTATAAAAACTCTTTTCGTGCGAAATGAAAGATTCAATCTGTGCAAAATGATGTTGATGTCATACTTTTGGCCAGATTTTTGTCAAATTGATCAAGTTTTAGGTCGATTTTAGGTCTAATTCTTTCAAGGCTTGTTTAAAACAGAGTTTCGCAAGTTATATGTGAAATTCAATCCATTTTAACCGTAAAATCTTGTTAATTTTGAAAAAGAAGGTGTAGAAGTCAGAATTTTGATGAAATCAAGCTGAATTCGGTAAGAACTCTTCCTCCTGAGCTCTGATACCACTTGTAGGATCGTTTGCATGACCAAAACGAGTCGTTCAGAAGAGTTCTTGTCAATACGAAAGGCGGAAACTAACGTATCAATTTTGAATCGGCTTGATGTACCCTCTAATTGTCTTGTTTATTGATATAACAGCGTTTTACAGCCTGGAGACACTTCGGCAGCACCTCGGTACCGGAATCACAAAGTTACGAATGAAATCATCAAGGCACGTATTTATAGGCACACCATTCCGCACGAAATAGTTCACATGAAATGGCCATCTCCATTTCGTACGAAATGGAATTTCCATTTCGTGTGAAATGGTCACAATTACATATTTCTCGTATTTCGTGCCTTGATCTTTCTAATCTAATACAAGACTACAAGACGAAGTCGACAGACATATGCACCAACAACGGTCAACTCCGCATGGCACTTTCTCCACAAAAAATTGGTTAGCATGGCGAAGCACTTATATATAGGAAGTACCAGCGGCGTATCCACCATGCTTCAACCACACGCCTCTGTCCCGTGAATAGGTGTCACACCTTGTCGACATGGTTAAGACGCTTATATATAGGAAGTACTAGCGGCGTATCCACCACGCTTAACCATGCTTTTAACGTTATGGCATCATTGGAACTTACTACGATCTCTATGCACTGACCAAAATAATCCCGTGTGCACCGTGATTAAGTTGTTCCTGGCATGTTTATCGTAACTTATTTCAAGGACGCGTAGTGAGGGTAAAACACATTACATCGTGATATAGTTTATGTACTACTGTACTAGTATTATAGTCTGTGTTGTGATCTTAGACTAAGTGCAAGAACGAGAGTGAGAGAAAAGAGAGAGAGAGAGTTAACGTTGCATTGAGTAATAGAATAAGTACATGAGAGTTTTCATCGGGTACAGCATCATTACAATATTATTCTATGCCTGGTTGGTGTTTGGTGTTGTAGACTCCTGCTGGGATTACGGTTGCTGCTGGAGCTATGAGCTGCGTTGGCGGTGCGGGGAGTGCTAGTGTGCCTTAAGTTCATGGCCCGGTGCGGCAGTGGTGGGTATGGTGACCAAGACAGTTGCAATTTGCGTAATAGCGACAGTCGGCTTTTGGCTGGTGGTGATAGGTACACTTATGACACAAGGGCAGGGTTCCAATGTAGGCGCGCTTTGAATGAACCAGAACTGCTTGGAGGGGTTCTGGCTGTGGCAGTTCAGTTGTGAATAATTTAGGCTTGGGCCCTTTCGTTTGTGGCTGGGTTGAGCTTCTTGTGGCGGTGTGTTGTCCTCGGAGGATTCGTCTGAGGATTCGCTGAAAGAATCGTCGGAGGAGTTGTTAGAGGAATCGTCGGAGGAGTCGATGACAATTACTTGATTAGCCTTTTTGGTATGATTCTTGGAGAAAAATCCATCCAAGACTCGTTTGTCGTTGATCTCTGCGGCTAAGCGATAGGTTTCTTCGATGGTAGCAGTTTTCGCAGCTTCGACCAAATCGCCCACACACTCAGGCAAGGCATGGATGTACTTCTTGATAGCCTTTTTAGGAGTGTCGACTTGGCTTGGGCAAATAATGCTAAGCTATTTGAACCTTGCTGTGAGGCCTGCGTTGTCACCGTCGATTTGCTTGATTTCCCAAAATTCGTTCTCTAGCTTCTGGACTTCGTGGGGAGGGCAGTACTCTTCCTTCATAAGCTCTTTCAGCTCATTCTAGGAGAGAGCGTAAGCTGCTTCATTCCCACGTTTTTTAAGCTCGGCTGTCCAGCAATCGAGGGCTCTTGATTGAAATACTCCTGTAGCGCATGTGGTGCGAAAATGGTCGGGACACCCACTCTAACGAAGGGTCACCTCGATGGCATCAAACCACTAGAGTAGTTGAGATACACCTCCTTCACCTGTGAAGGCCATCGGGTCACAGGCTTTGAAGCGTTTGTAGAGGAAAGTAGTCTGTGGCGCGTTGGTCTTAGAGTCTTCCGGGGTTCGAGAGTTGCTGAGAGATTGAACATGTACAACGATTTGAGGAATGACCCTGGCCACTTCCTTGGCCACGAGTGAGGCGATCCTCTTATCGGCGTTTCTTCTAGCTCTTCTCTTGGCTGCACGTCTCGAGGGGGAGTCGTTCGAAGACATCTAAACAAAAAGAGATTTGGAGTGAGATTCGATCATAATGATTTTTTAGTATGCGATGCGATTGAGCGCGTTTAAAATTTGTTGTAGGTAGTATAGTAATACGTATTCACATAGGAGCCACATAGGAGACACGAGATTCCTAAGTTCTCACGTATCACACATGGAATTGTATAATATATATGCTTACGTACATACATGTTTGTATAGATAGCGCGAGGACGCGATGAAGAGAGAAAGCGAGTTATTAGACTTTAGTTTCGTTGCGAACATTCGGCTTTTGTTTTAGATTGTGATGGCTGTGCTAGTTGTGCGTACATAAAGCGGGGAGCGAAAAGTGACAAATTGATAAAGTGGGAAAGTCGAAAAATGATAAAGCATAAAATCGTAAGCACGTAAAATTCGACGTTTGCGACTTAAATTAGATGGAGTGTCTGAGGTGTTAGATATTGACTACCCAAAGTGGTTCAACCATCCCTACAAGTTCAAACACAAACGTTGGCCTGATGGACTATGCTCTGACCGGGCTGTGGCTACAGCTTCATCCTTCCAGTTACAATGTGGCTCGAGTTGTTGGTATCGTTGGGACTTTGGTGAGAGCTTTTGAAAACCATTTTAGAGAGTGGAAGGGGTTATTAAGATGCGAGTTTCACCCCTAACTTAACAACTTTGTTCCTAGCTGTGGTTTTGCTCATCGAATAAATTCAGGAGTTCCACTAGATAGAAATGGAGATTTCCGCTGAGATGTGGATGTCACTCCTAGCTCAACAAAAGGTTCTCGTGCTAAGAATAATGCGCTGAGTGAGTGACCTATCGAGAGTTCCTGGTTTTCACACCTCATCTCGACACAATCATTCGTTGATGTTATGCGAGTATTGTCAAACGTGTATATGGTGTTGGCCTTAGGAAAGGCAAATAGTATTAAGCCTTAGGGAAGGATTTCCTCGTGCGAAGATGTAGTATGCGGTATTCGCACAAAGTTGTAATTTTAGAGAGTTCGAATGAGACTATCAAGTAGGCCCATACAAACCCTCCCTGGGTTCTTGTGAGTCGGCTTGTGGGTACTTAGACTATAGACTAGGTCAATTCTAAGACTTCAACCCGGACTAGGTCTGATGTCTTACCTAATTCCCTATAGTTATGGCTCTGATACCAATCTGTCACACCCCAACCGATGGCGGAATCATCGGGGCGCGGCACTGGGCGAATCAGATTGCTCAAGAGAATCCATAACAACTATTTAGTGACAATATTTAATGCATTCATTATCCCATACTAATAAACAATACATAAGTAAATAGTTATACAGATTTCATGTTCTCCTAAACAATACAAATCCGACAACCTAGATTTATGGTGAGTTTCTAGACTCCTATCTTGATTTTGAACTAGTCTGCGATTTAACATGCAACATATTTTAAAGCGATGTCAGTACGAAAAGTATTGGCGAGTATACATGTTTGACAAGCAAAAAGTAGATAAAAGTGTGGCGAAATTTCCACATACATAAATGAGATACATACAACATATACACTACAAACAAGTACTACCAGCTAAGTCACTCGATGCTAGCTAAGGTGGGACATCGCGAGTAAAAGACCTAGCACATATGTATCAAGCATCACGTGTAAATATGTACGCCAGTAGTTTCGTATGTCATAATAGTTTTGATAAGTGCGTTTAAAGCGTTAAAAATGGGGGGGGGGGCTCAAGTATACTCACAGTAGGTGTTTAACAAGTAAACACAACTTGATTGGATTGATTGAGAGTGAGTCCGAGTTGGCCTAATCACAGAACGATAGCATAAGCGTTGAAAAGTGCGTTAAACAGTGTGTCGGAGCGTTTGAGTGGCGAATAGTGATCCGGTCGGATGACCATCCGGACGGATAACCGTCAGGACGGATGGTCATCTGGATGGATGACCATTCGGTTGGATGGTCATTCGTCTGGGATGGATGTGTTTGTGTATGATGGAACTTTGAAGTTTTCGTTGTAGCATTTTAAAAGATATGGAATGTCTCTACCCTTCAGGTCGTCCGGTCGGACGGTCATCCAGTCGGATGGTCGTCCGCTAGGATGGCAATCCTAGTGGAGACTATATTCTTCGAAACTTTTGAAATTGTTTAAGTGTTAAACAACATAAGTCACTGGGCTAAATAGCCATTCGATCGGATGGTTATCCGATAGGATGGCCATTCGTCCGAGTGGCTGTTTGAGTTGGAAAGTTTGTAAATTCAGCTAAGTTTAGAAGGTTCAGTGATTGAACCGAGACGGTATGACCCCGTGTCAAACAATAGAACCACAGCAAGCCTAGTCATCCGTTCGGATGGGAATCACCCTGTTCGTTTGGTGACTGTTCTTGACGGGATTTCATGTTCAACCAGTGAATCGGTCGTCTCGTCGTTAGGAATCCATTTTCAGTCCGGGTCTACACTAGAGATTGAGTGGTGAACCAGAACTAGTCCAGATTCTAACGAGTTTGAGTAAAAAGTTAAGGAAATCGAAGAAAAGTTTGAAACATTAAAGAAGTGTATAGATTTAGGTGAAATCAGTGTTTAAACATTGTAGAATTCCTTTATATTTGAGTTGTTCTTGGTGGAATGAGGTCACACTTCGGTGTTTATAAACACCCATGATGACGTCATCATTGAACAACCCATTTCAGGTGGATTTCATGGTTAAAAATTGTGATTTGTTTGTGAAAATGATGAACTAGTGTATATAGATCAAAGAAGTACAAGATTTGGTGAGGAAACTTACAAGAATCGTGAGAAATCGAGAGAAAATAGCTTGAGAACGAGTTGGGTCGGAGGAGAGCTGTCACATCAGTGAAAGGCTGATGTGACAGGTGGTATTTATAGGTGAGAGGAGAGAAAGGCGATGTATGTGATTCGATTGGAGGGCCCTTTGATCGGATGGCCATCCGATCGGATTGTCATCCGGACGGATGACCATTTGATCAAATGGTCATTCGATCGGATGGCGCGTGTGAGTTAGTTTCTGACTTTTCGTTTCGCGCGTTGAGCGTTGCGTTGCGTTTTGGGTAAGCGATGCAATAGTATTACACATTAGTTACACAATTAACATAACCAACCTAATAATCATTAAAGTAACTTGTATTTTGAATTGGCGATGCGATAGCGATGTGATTGTGTTTAGATAGTTTCAATAATTTCATTATTATTATTGTATATATACAGGTCATAGCATAAGTAATTGCGTTGAGTCTGCGTTAGCCTTGCGACGCATTATGATGATCGATGGGAACTGCTTAAGTACTTACGCGATGTTGTCGTTAGCGTGATTACATTGCATCACAACGATCGTTGGGAGCGACTTAACCTATTCACGCGATGTCATCGTTAGCGTTAGCGTATGCGTTGTGATGTGCGATATGGCGTGTTAAAAATAAGCGAATATATATGTGAAATAGCGTTGTAAGCGACATAGTTACATTATGATCCGAATCTCTGGTGCTAGGCGTGACGAATGTAGCGAGAGTAACAAGCATGAAAGTGCGGGTTGTTACAGCAAGTGTCGCTCACCGTTGTGTTGGGCAGGAGCTGGAGACAGACAGCTGATTGGTCCCAAAATAGTCCAGGAAACCACTGATAAAATCTTTCAGATCCGAGACCGTATCAAGGCGGCTCGTGATCGATAGAAGAGTTACGCCGACCGAAGACGGAAACCGTTAGCTTTCGAGGTAGGAGACAATGTATTATTGAAAGTCTCGCCTTGGAAAGGTGTAGCAAGGTTCGAGAAGCGTGGAAAGTTGAATCCACGGTATATTGGACCATTCAAGATTTTGGAGAAAATTGGTATTGTAGCGTACAAATTGGAGTTACCAGAGGAACTAAATGGCGTACATGATACGTTCCATGTATCAAACCTCAAGAAGAGTCCAACCCAGGAAACCGTTGTCATCCCTACGGATGAAGTTCATAATGACGACAAGCTCCGATTCACATAAGAACCTGTTGAGGTGATGGACTGGAAGGTCCAGAAAACGAGGAGAAGTCGCATAAAACTAGTCAAAGTATGTTGAAACTCTCAACACGGGCCCGAGTATACTTGGGAATGTGAGGATTAATTTAAAGCCAAGTATCCCCACCTATTCGAGGAAGCTCCTGCAAGGGATAGCTGCGCTTGAATTTCGGGACGAAATTCTTTTAACGGGGGGAGACCGTGACAACTGTCACGAAACCGGTAATTTTCGTACTATTTTAATAAATATTTATTTCCTGCATTTATGTGTTTACACATCAAAATTATATGCATACATGTTCTGCATTTGAATTCGTGCATGTTTCATACATTAACTGTCATATTATACAATATTTTAAGCGTTGCGTCAAAACTATTAGTAAACTCACCAGTTAGACAAGCTGTGATAGCACAACTTCAGAATGCAGTTAAACAATAGATTTAGGACTTAGATATAGGTTCAACATCAAATACAATAAAGCCAAGTGGGTGAACAAGGGTTAACATAAACACTTTCCAGAAGCTAAAATAAGCACTAAAACCTGTCTGAAACGCACTTTAAATGCAGAATTCTACAAAATTCAGCAAAAATCAGCATTTAAACATCAAAATAACAAGCAGAATTAATGATTAAGTGTCCATAATAACTTGTAAAGTGTCGGGAATGAAAACCTATCACAAAAGTTACTTCACACCTTGTAAAATTCACTATTTAGCACTTTAACGAACCGACAACCGAACGATTAACCGGACACTACCCAAGACACCAAAATTAGACTAGAAACATAGTTTTGATGTTTTAAAACTAGTTATGGTGATAGAACACCTTAAAAACCATAAAAACACTTAAACACACTTAACTTCACATTAAACCTTCTAACTTACCTTTTAAACCCTAGACTTCCAAATTTTTACACTTTACCCCCCCCCCCCTTATCCTAACCGGCCCCAAAGAGGCCCCACCACCTTTTCCATTAACTAATGTCTAGTGTGGTCAAGATATCCAACATTAAACCCCATGGATATTGTGATGTTGGAAGATTATAAAGGTTAACCTAAAATTACAAAACCTTATCATTTTCATTCAAACTTTTCACCATCTTCCTCCCTCTTCCTCTCCTTGCTCTTGGCCTCCAACACACACCCACACATCCACATTTTTCAATCACTTTCAAGAAGAATCAAGGGTATACAAAGTTGCATGAAGATGATCTAAGAAGGTATCAAGCAAAGGTGTAACACCCCAAATATTAAAATGTCAGTAATATTCAAGATAAAATAACTAGAAATAAATAACCTAGTTAGTTATAAGTCTTGGAATAATAATAAAAACATGGTTAAAAACACCCTTTATAAAACTTGAATAGTGGAGGGACCAAAGTTGACCAGAGTTAAAATGGATTTTTATTTATTAAAAATAAAACACCAAAACACACACCTAAGTGTGTGTTCTGGTCATGACTTTCCACAGAGCAAAAGGAGTTCCTCAATTGAACCCTAGCTCAAATAAAACAGCCAAAATTGAAGGGATAAATCGAACCCAAATCGAAAACCAAGTTCAAATTAGTAATCACCCAAGTGAAAGGATCAAGAGGTATGTAAAATTTTGTCGTTTGTTTTCATCTTGAATTCTTGATGAACATACGGAATCGAAATCTGAACTTGAATGTTTGACGTTTGAATGAAATTCTGATAAATTCATTATTAGGAACGAACCCTAATCAACAATTTGATGCATTGATGTTCATAGATATGAGATTCATAATCACCCACTTATGTGTTAAATGGGTTTTGTAGAAAGATGATGAACACTAGAATTATGATTATCAATCTAGTGTTATTTGAGCTCCATGAAATAAGTCTAGGTGTTGATGTGTAAACTAGACATTTGAATTTGTAAAAAAATGCTCAAAATTGGCTAAATAACTAGTCATGAAACTTGATTATTGATTTTGTAAAATTATGCCCTTTAGGTGTTTCTTGAAATGCCTAAAAGAAAACTAGATGTTTAAATTTTGAGTAAAAACGCATATTTGAATGTTATGGTGAATTATGCGTTATATGAAATAATAAGAGTTCTAAACAAGTCGTTGATTGAACTCTATAGGCAAAGAATTGAATCTTCAAGCGGACGAGCCGGAGTTGATACGCGCTTGAAGGAAAAGCACTAAAGGTACGTAACTTTTAGTTTCGTTACATTATGCATAAACATTGGTCTTAGAAATGTTAATGGAATTGTAGTGTAATATATGAGTTTGGTATGTCATAGAAGTGATGAAGTTAGCTCGACAACTAAATGGGACAAAATGAATGATTAGAATATGTTTGGTATGTCATAGAAGTGACGAAGTTCACTCGACAAACCGAACGGTTCAAAATTGTGACACCCCAGGAAAAACCAGGAAAACCACGCAACTTAACTAGCTTCCTCAGTAACCACGTGCTAAATTTCGGGACGAAATTTTCTTAACAGGGGGAGAATGTGACTCCCTCATAATTACATGTATCCGTACGATTAATTAATATTAAACTGTGCTTAATAATTGTGCAGAAAATTGACTAAATGGTCCTGAATGTTTTCCTAAGTGTTGGAAATTAAAGGTGTTACAAATAGTTACATAAAAGACACTATACGGAATAACTTAGCACTTTAACGAAACGGTATCTAACCGAACAACCGGACATTACCCGGGACACCAAAATTTTGTCAGAAACATTGTTTAATTATTTCTTGACTAGTTATGGTCCCCGAACACCATAAAACTCACTAGATATCTACTAACTAAAACATGTAACCTTATACTTAGAATTGAACTATTACTTACCTACTTACCATCAAAAGTTTCACTTAACCCCCCCCCCCCCTCATGCCATTTACGGTCACCATGGACCCACCCCCATATCTCACTAGATTTTATTCTTATTTTAAATAGATATTGCTTGATTTGGTAGATATGATCTTGTAAGGGAAATCTCTACAAGTATGGTGCCAAAGATTACACAAGATCATACTTCTCACTTCAACACTCAAACTCACCCCACTCCCACAACCTCTCTCTCCCCCTCTCGGCTCACCCTTGTGCCGCCACCACCACCACCATACAACCACCATCTTCATCCATCACTCATTCCATTCCAAACCCATTTCAATATATTAGAAGGTGCTACTTGGAACTTGAAGCTTGAAGAACTTGAAGAACCTTCATCCTTAGCTTTCATCCATCATTCTTCATCATCTTTTTCCCTTGTGTTCTTCCCTAGCTTAAAGCTAGTTGTAAGCTTCTTGTTAAGTCTTGGTTACTTCCTATTTTTAGTAGTTAAATGATGTATTATGATGAAATAACTAGAACACTAAAAGACTTGAATCTTGAATCTTGAATCATGAGATGAAATATGATGATACATGATGAAATATTGTTAAGATGATGTTACTAGAAGGTGTTGTGATCATATGTGCATGTTTTAGTAACGTTTAAGCGATTAACAACATGCTGAGTAACATTTACAGCCAACTTCAGTTGGCTGTAAACGGACCGTTATAAATCGAAAAATTGATTTTCTGAAGTCTAAATTATGTGTTTTCGAAAAAAGAATCAAATGGAACCAGAATCATATTTTTTCAAGGCCATTTGCTATTTTTAAAGGTCCGTCTTGTACAGCAGCAAAAGCTGCGTTTTTACTGCAGAAAATTTGTTTTATGTTTTTCATCATAACTTGAAATCTGTGTAGAATTAGGTCACGAACTTTATACTGTAGATGGAAACTGATGTCGTTGTAATTCTTCCACTGGAATTTCGTCAATTGGACTTACGATGAATTTTAAATGAATTTTTCCGTGGACTGCAGTCAGAAAGTGACGAATCTGATTGCAGCCCGGTAAATGATTTTTGTAAAATAATGGGTAATGAATTAGATCCCGAGATTTTTACACAATAATATTTGGATTGTTTAAAACATTCTGTAAAAGTTTGGGAATTTTGGAATAAGTTAACTATTTTATTAACTTACTCGAAAACAGCCCAGTTTTAGATGTTAAAGCTGAAACAATGCGTGTGGTGATTCGCGTGTCTAAATGTCGGTTGTGTTGTCCGATAATGATCCAACTTGTTGTATGTCAATAAAAGTGTTATGTGGGATCTCGTATGCTTTCTCTTGAGTAGTTATAGGAGGGATGTATGTATGGGCGTGAACTGTTAAAGTGAGTACATGTTATGTGGTAGATGCGTGTAGGAACTTCTTGCTTATTTGAAGTCACTAATAAACTAAGTGGTAATCATACTAGGACGTGATTGACCAACACCTATTGTTAGCTACTTTAAAAGTTCAACCGAGCAACCAAAGGTGAGTTCACACTCTTTCTAAGGCATGGGATTCCCGGTGGTTGGGAATGGATTAAAGAACTAAAACGGAACCTGCATATCCTCCTTGGGTAGGATATGTACCGCCATCCTCCATGGGTAGGATGCTAATATTAATCATGCGTATTCTCCTTGGGTAGAATACGTACGTTCGTCCTCCTTGGGTAGGACAACAACCTTAAACTTACTAGACAAAACTCTATCATTAAGTCCCTCATTTTTATATCGACTTAATCGTCGGGCCAATGGCGAGCGGGTCATTAGTTAATAGCGCTATTAGGGTTGACAAGCCTCACACCGTGTTGGTCGGACGGGCGTGTACTAATGGATCCTGGCAAACAGTCAATGATGATAGACATTGACTTAGGGCACAACTTACTTTTGTCAGTAGTCGATATGGTAACGGTCTAGTGGTTCACATGGGGAAGCCCCCATTAATTATGGATATGGTTTGGGGAAAACAACGATACTGGTTAACTCGTGGTTTACGAAACAACTAATGGTTTTCAAAACAAACTTGTAAAACTAAACAACCAACTATGAACTCGCTCAACTTCGTTGTTGACTCGTTGTTACATGCCTTGCAGGTCGTTAGGTATCTATGGAGCTTGCACGAGGAGGCGTGGTCGTTGTGGGATATGGACTGTCGAGTCCCATGTTAAACATTTAAACTTATGAACTTATTACTTATGTTTGGGTTTTACATTTTATGCTTCCGCTGTTAACTTAAAGTTGGTTACTTTCTTTTGGACACCAATTATATTGTGGTTTGTTTTATTTACTTAATTACGTTGTTCAATATGATCGGTGGCTTGATCCTGGTCATGTCCCGCCTCCATGCGGTGATACTCCGCTTGTGGATTTTGGGGGTGTAACAGATTGGTATCAGAGCCATTGGTTATAGCGAACTTGGTTTTAAAAAGGGGAAAATCTTTTTGATAAAACCATACTATAACCTGTACAGTGCTCAACGATCCACAACGACACTTCGCTCCACGTGTAAGACTCAACACACTATAGGTAATATGGTTTGTGTTTGTATTGCCTGCCTGTTTGTTAAGTAGTGCATCATTTATGGTATACTTAGTTGACATAGCCACTGACTGAAAACCCTGTGTGCTTACTCTCACCTGTCATCCCATGCTTACGCACTTATGCGACACCCTTCTTACCTGTGTTTCCCTCGATGTGAAGATCATGAGTGGGCGTCTCAACTTGACTCAGGATCAGCTGACGACCTTGATTAATGAACGGGTTGCTGAAGCTTTAGCAACCCAAATAGGGAGTCAACCCATGCACCCTCAAACACGCATAGGCACCTTCAAGGCGTTCTTGGAATGCAAACCTCCCACTTTCGACGGCACTGGAGGGGCAATCGGCCTTCTACACTGGATCCGAAGAATCGAATATACATTTGAAGAAAGTGAAAGCCCTGTCAGCAAACGAGTAGAGTACGCTACTGGCATGTTGCAACGGAAAGCGTATTCCTGGTGGAACGCATAAGTTCAGATGCTCGGGTTGGCAGACGCGAATGCCACCCTCTGGAGCGACTTCAAGGATTTGATTAAGGAAGAATTCTGCCACCTGGACGACATTCTGAAACTTGAAATAGAGTATTATGGTTTGAAGATGGAAGGATCAGAGATTGAGGCGTACACAAAGAGGTCCAACGACTTAGCTGCCTTATGTCCTGACTTGTCACAACCCATATCTAGACGAATCAAGCTATACCTCAGAGGCTTAGTCCCGGAAATCCAAGGGTCTGTAATTGCGGCCAACCTTCCCACAATCCAGCAAGTCATTCGTTTGGCGCACCAACTCACCGATCAGGCGGTGAAAGAGGGCAAGTTACCCAAGCGTAACTTTTCCAATGCAAATGCTTTTATTAGTAACAAGTATATCTGGGGTGATTACCAAGGTGGGGGTCCTAGCTCTATACAACAGGACCCACACAGGAAACTCGTACAGCTGCGGCTGAACTACCAAAATCAGGGGGGATACCTAGGGAATAAACCGAGATGCCGCAAGTGCCAATGGTACCATAGCGGGTCATGTGCGGGATCGTGTTGCCATCGGTGCAAGAAGACGGAACATATGGCTAGAGACTGCAGGAGCCCATATCCTGCAAACCGGAACCAGTAGCAGCAGCAGCTGGGTAGCAAGAAGGGGTGTTTTCGATGTGGAGCTGAAGACCACCTCAAGAGGAACTGTCCGCAGATGAGGCAGAATCGTGACAACAGCAGCAACCGGGGCAACGGGAACAATAACGGAGACAATAATGATAACCAGAGGGCTGATGAGCGTGAGTTCCTGAATGGACAAGGAGAAGAAAGAAACAACCCCAACGTTGTGGCGGGTAAGTTCCTACCAGACAATTTCTCTGTTTCTATTTTTGTTGATTCGGGTGCCAATGCTAGATATGTGTTCCTAAGAGTTAGTCAGATGCTTAAGCGTACCCCATTACCCTTAAAACACCAAACATGTTGTAGAACTAGCTAATGGTAAAAGTCTTGAGGGCACACACATAGTTAAGGGTTGTAACCTCGCTTTAACTGGTTAGACTTCTCTATCGACCCTATCCCCTTCATACTTGGTAGCTTCGACGTCGTTATCGGGATGGATTGGTTGACTCATCATCGAGTAGAGATTCTTTATAAGGAGAAATCGTCCGCATTCCTCGTTCTGGTGAAGAACCTCTTATTATTCGTAGCAACAAGAGTAGCGCTGTGGTGAACATCATCTTTTTCCTTAAGGCCCAGAAGTGCTTACGAAAGGGCCACACTGTCATCCTAGCTCTTGTTACTGACACCTCGACGAAAAGAAAAGGAGATAGAAGATACCCCGATTGTACACGACTTTCCTGAAGTATTCCCCGAGGAATTACCTGGCCTTCCGCCTCATCGTCAGGTCAAATTTCAAATCGAGCTAGCCCCTGGAGCAGGACCAATAGCTCATGTACGCTCAGCTTCAGGAACTTTTGGGCAAGGGTTTCATTCATCCTAGCTCTTCACCTTGGGAAGCTCCAGCGTTGTTCATGAAGAAAAAGGATGGTGTCTTTCGCATGTGCATTGATTACCATGAACTCAACAAGGTGACCATGAAGAATCGCTACTCTCTCCCTCGTATTGACAACCTGTTCGACCAGTTGCAAGGGAGACATTTGTGACTTATTTTGGAACTTCTTAGTAAAGGACAGCTTAAGCTAAGATCTCGAAATGTGACTTTTGGCTTCGTGAAGTTCATTTCCTATACCACGTGGTTAATAAGGATGGGATTCATGTTGATCCATCCAAGGTTGACTCAATCAAGAACTGGCCTGCAAATCTTGGGATTTGTAGGATGCTACAGAAGGTTTATCAAGGATTTCTCAAAGATTGCGCAACCTCTCACTTCACTGCTCAGAAGGGTGTCACCTATCGTTGGGGTGATGCACAGGAGTCCGCATTTCAGCACTTAAAGGAGAGACTTTGTAGCGTACCTATCCTCTCATTGCCTGAAGGCACAGACGATTTTGTGGTTTATTGCGATGCTTCCATCCAAGGACTTGGTTGCGTGTTGAGGCAACGTAACAAGGTTATTGCCTACGCATTGCGCCAACTTAAAGTTCACGAGAGGAACTACACTACACATGACTTGGAATTGGGAGCAGTTGTTTTTGCACTTAAGATATGGAGACATTACCTGTACGGTACCAAGTGCACCATTTACACCGATCACAGGAGTCTCGAGCATATCTTCAAGAAAAAGGAATTAAACATGCGACAACGTCGATGGGTCGAGCTCTTGAATGATTACGAATGTGCGATCAAGTACCATCCGGGCAAAGCCAATGTTGTGGCTGATGCCCTCAGTCGAAAGGATACTACACCAAAGCGTGTACGTGCGTTACAGCTTACCATTCACTCTAGCCTTCCCGCTCAAATTCATGATGCTCAGGTCGAAGCATTGAAAGCAGAAAACATCAGGGCTGAGTCCCTGCGAGGATCGAAGAAACGGCTAGAACAAAAGGAAGACGGTGCTTATTATGTATCAGGGCGTATTTGGGTTCCACTCTATGGTAATCTACGTGAGCTTGTGATGGATGAGGCACACAAGTTTTGTTATTCAGTACATCCTGGTTCGGATAAGATGTACCACGATCTCAAGACTACGTATTGGTGGCCTAGTATGAAAGCCAACATAGCAACCTACGTCAGTAAATGCTTGACTTGTGCTAGGGTCAAGTTCGAATACCAGAAACCATCAGGCCTACTCCAACAACCAGAGATCCCGACATGGAAATGGGAGCAAATTTCCATGGATTTCGTTACTGGCCTGCCTAGATCTCAACGTGGAAATGACACTATTTGGGTGATAGTGGATCGATTGACTAAGTCTGCACACTTCTTGGCTATCCAGGAAACGGATAAGTTTTCTACTCTAGCAGGCGTCTACCTAAAGGAAGTAGTATCAAGGCACGGAGTGCCAACCTCCATCATTTCTGATCGTGACTCACGTTTTACATCTGAGTTGTGGCAAGCTATGCACAAGTCCTTTGGTTCTCGATTAGACATGAGCACGGCATATCATCCACAGACGGATGGGCAATCTGAACGCACCATCCAAACCCTTGAAGACATGCTTAGGTCATGTGTAATCGACTTTGGTATCCCGTTAGTGGAGTTTTCGTATAACAACAGTTACCACACCAGTATCCAGGCCGCTCCGTTCGAGGCATTGTACGGACGGAAGTGCCGATCACCTCTTTGTTGGACAGAGGTTGGTGACAGTCAAATCACAGGCCCAGAACTTGTAGTAGATACAACCTAGAGGATTTCTCAGATACGACAACGAATGACGGCAGCTCGTGACCATCAGAAAACCTATGCTGATAAGCGAAGGAAACTACTCAAGTTCCAGGTTGGGGATCGAGTGCTACTTAAAGTCTCACCTTGGAAAGGTGTTGTTTGTTTTGGCAAACGAGGCAAACTCAACCTGCGATATGTTGAACCCTTCGAAATCATTGAGAAGATTGGCAAGGTGGCCTACAAGCTGAATCTACCGGCAGAACTCAGCGGAGTTCACAGTGTTTTCAATGTGTCGAATCTGAAGAAGTTCCTGTCAGATGAGACCCTCATAGTTCCTCTTAAGGAGCTCACTATCGACGATCAGCTGTGATTCGTTGAGGAACCAGTAGAGATTACCGATCGAGATGTTAAGGTTCTGAAGCGTACCAGAATACCTCTTGTTCGAGTTCGTTGGAACTCCCGTCGTGGCCCAGAGTATACCTGGGAACGAGAAGACCAAATGAAACTCAAGTATCCCCAGTTGTTTAGGAAAAATGCAACCACTAATGAGGCTGAAGTTACTGCAGAATTTCGGGACGAAATTCCAAACCAACGGGGGGATGATGTGACACCCCAGGAAAAACCAGGAAAACCACCAACTTAACTAGCTTCCTCAGTAACCACGTGCTAAATTTCGGGACGAAATTTTCTTAACAGGGGGAGAATGTGACAACCCTCATAATTACATGTATCCGTACGATTAATTAATATCAAACTGTGCAGAAAATTGACTAAATGGTCCTGAATGTTTTCCTAAGTGTTGGGAATTAAAGGTGTTACAAATAGTTACATAAAAGACACTATACGGAATAACTTAGCACTTTAACGAAACGGTATCTAATCGAACAACCGGACATTACCCGGGACACCAAAAATTTTTCAGAAACATTGTTTGATTATTTCTTGACTAGTTATGGTCCCCGAACACCATAACACTCACTAGATATCTACTAACTAAAACATGTAACCTTATACTTAGAATTGAACTATTATTTACCTACTTACCATCAAAAGTTTCACTTAACCCCCCCCCCCCCATGCCATTTACGGTCACCATGGACCCACCCCCATATCTCACTAGATTTTATTCTTATTTTAAATAGATATTGCTTGATTTGGTAGATATGATCTTGTAAGGGAAATCTCTACAAGTATGGTACCAAAGATTACACAAGATCATACTTCTCACTTCAACACTCAAACTCACCCCACTCCCTCAACCTCTCTCTCTCCCTCTCGGCTCACCCTTGTGCCTCCACCACCACCACCATACAACCACCATCTTCATCCATCACTCATTCCATTCCAAACCCATTTCAATATATTAGAAGGTGCTACTTGGAACTTGAAGCTTGAAGAACTTGAAGAACCTTCATCCTTAGCTTTCATCCATCATTCTTCATCATCTTTTTCCCTTGTGTTCTTCCCTAGCTTAAAGCTAGTTGTAAGCTTCTTGTTAACTCTTGGTTACTTCCTATTTTTAGTAGTTAAAGGATGTATTATGATGAAATAATTAGAACACTAAAAGACTTGAATCTTGAATCTTGAATCATGAGATGAAATATGATGATACATGATGAAATATTGTTAACATGATGTTGCTAGAAGGTGTTGTGATCATATGTGCGTGTTTTAGTAACGTTTAAGCGATTAAAAGCATGCTGAGTAACATTTACAGCCAACTTCAGTTGGCTGTAAACGGACCGTTATAAATCGAAAAATTGATTTTCTGAAGTCTAAATTATGTGTTTTCGAAAAAAGAATCAAATGGAACCAGAATCATATTTTTTTGAGGCCATTTGCTATTTTTAAAGGTCCGTCTTGTACAGCAGCAAAAGCTGCGTTTTTACTGCAGAAAATTTGTTTTATGTTTTTCATCATAACTTGAAATCTGTGTAGAATTAGGTCACGAACTTTATACTGTAGATGGACACTGATGTCATTGTAATTCTTCCACTGGAATTTCGTCAATTGGACTTACGATGAATTTTAAATGAATTTTTCCGTGGACTGCAGTCAGAAAGTGACGAATCTGATTGCAGCCCGGTAAATGATTTTTATAAAATAATGGGTAATGAATTGGATCCCGATATTTTTACATATATATTTGGATTGTTTAAAATATTCTATAAAAGTTTGGGAATTTTTGGAATAAGTTAACTATTTTATTAAATTGCTCGAAAACAGCCCAGTTTTAGATGTTAAAGCTGAAACAATGTGTGTGGTGATTCGCGTGTCGAAATATCGGTTGTGTTGTCCGATAATGATCCAACTTGTTGTATGTCAATAAAATTGTTATGTGGGATCTCGTATGCTTGCTCTTGAGTAGTTATAGGAGGGATGTATGTATGGGCGTGAACTGTTAAAGTGAGTACATGTTTTGTGGTAGATGCGTGTAGGAACTTCTTGCTTATTTGAAGTCACTAATAAACTAAGTGGTAATCATACTAGGACGTGATTGACCAACACCTATTGTTAGCTACTTTAAGAGTTCAACCGAGCAACCAAAGGTGAGTTTACACTCTTTCTAAGGCATGGGATTCCCGGTGGTTGGGAATGGGTTAAAGAACTAAAACGGAACCTGCATATCCTCCTTGGGTAGGATATGTACCGCCATCCTCCATGGGTAGGATGCTAATATTAATCATGCGTATTCTCCTTGGGTAGAATACGTACGTTCGTCCTCCTTGGGTAGGACAACAACCTTAAACTTACTAGACAAAACTCTATCATTAAGTCCCTCATTTTTATATCGACTTAATCGCCGGGCCAATGGCGAGCGGGTCATTAGTTAATAGCGCTATTAGTGTTGACAAGCCTCACACCGTGCCGGTCGGATGGGCGTGTACTAATGGATCATGGCAAACAGTCAATGATGATAGACATTGACTTAGGGCACAACTTACTTTCGTCAGTAGTCGATATGGTAACGGTCTAGTGGTTCACATGGGGAAGCCCCCACTGATTATGGATATGGTTTGGGGAAAACAAAGATACTGGTTAACTCGTGGTTTACGAAACAACTTATGGTTTTCAAAACAAACTTGTAAAACTAAACAACCAACTGTGAACTCGCTCAACTTCGTTGTTGACTCGTTGTTACATGCCTTGCAGGTCGTTAGGTATCTATGGAGCTTGCACGAGGAGGCGTGGTCATTGTGGGATATGGACTGTCGAGTCCCATGTTAAACATTTAAACTTATGAACCTATTACTTATGTTTGGGTTTTACATTTTATGCTTCCGCTGTTAACTTAAAGTAGGTTACTTTCTTTTGGACACCAATTATATTGTGGTTGGTTTTATTTACTTAATTACGTTGTTCAATATGATTGGTGGCTTGATCCTGGTCATGTAACGCCTCCATGCGGCGATACTCCGCTTGTGGATTTTGGGGATGTGACAAAAATAAACGGTTAAAGTATGGTTGGTAAGTCAATGAAGTGATGAAGTTCACTCGACAAACCAAATGGGTCAAAATAAACGGTTAAAGTATGTTTGGTAAGTCAATGAAGTGACAAAGTTCACTCGACAACCAAATGGGTCAAAACTATGTTTAAAAATGACAATGTTTGAAGTGACTAGAATGTCACACAATGAGTTAGTGTTAAGAGTGCGTAAGCCAAGAAATGGATACACTAGATTTGATTTAACGAACCGTTGATATTGGGTCAAAAGTTTAGAATTATACTTTGTAGAAATTGCATAAATTGGCATGCTTGAAACATTGATAACAAGCATATCACCATTGCGTGTGCAAACCATGGGATGGAAGCGATACGCCAATGTTGATAAGCCCGGGGAATGGGTAATTATGTTTAGGACCAACTATTGATGAATAACATGTAGTGCGACATAAAACTAAACGGGTTATAAGCCGTTCGCTTATAAACCGGATTTCGATGCGGACAATGATGATAAACGAGTTTGTAATTAAAATACGGATGCGTAGCAAAAAGAATTACGTAAAACGGACATGTAGATCGAAAGTTATGATATTTGGAAGTTGAGTTTTGGTAAAAACAATCATAGCTGGGCAAATGTAGCTGAAAGAACAAATTTTCTGTCGAAATAGCGCTGTCGCGGCCCGCGACAACATGTGTTCAGTCTCTCGCAGCCCGCGAGAGACACCAGAGCTGGAAAAATGTTTTCTTTTGTTGTTTGATGCTTGGAACTTGTCTAAATGCATTTTTAAGCTACCAAAACTAACTTTTATGTTGGTTTTGAATTTAGGTGATCGTAGTGTGCTCCCGGATGAAGATCAAACGATTATCAAGAACCAAACACATGCCTTTTAATGCTTTAAAAGTGAATATTGTAAACACTTAGAATTATATTTTGAAATGTTTTTAATCACATAAGAATGTTAACTTGGAAAAGTTTATAAAAGGTCGCATTTTCTTATAAAAAAATGCGTATTTAATATTATAATCGTGTTAATTCGAGACGGGTCTTACAAAAGGAAGTTGAAGGACCTTCACTAGGAGCTTTTATCCACCATTTCTTATTCATTCTTCTTCTTCTTGAGTTCTTTGCCATTTCCCTAGCCACAAGAGCTAGTGGTAAGCTTCTTACACTCATTTTTGCTTCATGTTCATGATATGTACAAGTTACATAATCTAAGAAACCAAACTTTAAAAGATGAAGACATGTAAATCTGATGTGCGGTAAGTGTCGTATATTTTAGGTGTATATTTTAAGCCCTTTTTAACACTTATTTTAGCCAAGTTTTAAATTTATAAAACACGATATTTCACTGACACTAAACACACATATGGGCAAGTGCACCCATCGTTGAGTGTAGTATAGTGTTGGTAAGATACCGAGGTCGTCCAAGGACACAAGAGCTTTTAGTACCGGTTTATCCTCAACGTCTAACCAAAATAAAAGTTTAGAAAAATGTTTTAAACTAAGAAAAATAAAACTAACTAAAATGCTGAAAATAAAAATAAAAGAAAAAACAGATAGACAAGATGAATCACTTGGTTCCGACTCGTATCTAGTATAACCTTTGATTATTTCCGCACTTTTGCACATAATTAAGAGATTATCTTAGTTATTGTAGTAGGCCCCTCTTTTGAAGGTGACGTTACCCTCACCCCAGTAGTTTGAGTCAGCAGGGATACAATCCTAAAAGGGTGGATTATTGGAAGATAATGAATTAAGTTATTAATGCAGTATTGTGGTAGGCCCCGCTTTTGGCGGTGACGTTACCCTCGGCTAAGTAGTCTGAGTCAGCAGGGATACAGTCCTAAATAGCCGGGTTATAGTATTAATAGTAGTTAACTTATGAGGGGATCAAAGAGTTTGGACCCCCGCCATCCAATACCGTGAAGTATTGAAGGAGGTCCTACTAAATTTGACCCAGGTCCATTGCAGGACCTCTAAACGCTGAACAATGGCAAGACCTTTACCAAACCGTTCCCTTAACCCCCTACCAGGTAGCCAACATACCTCCATATAGACCGTGGAGATATGAATGGTGAAAATCCTTTATTTTATATAGACAGTAAAATAATGCCAAGACACCACGGACAAACGATAAGGAAAGATCACCTTCAACATAAGTAACTAGTTATTAAAGTCATTAATACAAAACCAAATAAAAAGTGCAAAAGATTAGAAATAAAAAGTATTATACTAGACACTTTGTCTTCACCAAGTGATGTAAGAGACTTAGGCAAACATGGCCTTGATTGTCAAGAACTCTTACGATCAATCTTGGATCCCGAGACGACTCACACACTCTACGATGGACAATGGATGATGGTGGTGGATGATGGTGTTGTGATGGTGGTGGGTGGTGGATGAAGTGTGAGAGAGGTGGTGTGCCAAGGGATGGTTTGAGCTTGAGCCAAGCACTCTTATTTATAGCCTGTACAGAAGCCTGGACACGGCCCCGTGTCCACCCTTTTCTCTTTCTTCATTAATAAAGTTTGTCTTTATTAGCTCCACACGCCCCCGTGTCCGCTGGGCACGCCCCCGTGTCCGTCTGACACTCTCTCTCTTCATTAATTGTAATTCGCAATTACAATTAATGTGCCTGCTGTACTTTCGCCACGCCCCCGTGTCCGCTGGGCACGGCCCCGTGGTGGGCAATAGAAGCTTCTATAGGTTTGTCTTTTGTGCCAGGGCTGACCATTCTGGACACGGCCCCGTGCTGAGCTGGGCACGCCCCGTGTCGGGCTGGGCACGCCCCGTGTCGGGCTGGGCACAGCCCCATGCTCAGCTGGGCACAGCCCCATGCTCAACTTTCTTCTTGTTTTTGTTTTGGGAGTTGTTGTCGAGGGGTCGGGCATGCCACGCTTCTTCCTTTTCTTTGTATTTATGTTGGTTTTGGCAGTATTTTTGTTCCTTTTGTTCGTTTAAGCTCATTTGACCCTGTAAATTCAAAAGGAAGACAAAAACACACGTTTTCCAACATTAGTACTAAAAAAGGGTTAGTTTTATGCCTTATTTGATGTAATTTATATGTTGCGTTTTACACACATCAAAATCTAACATAATCAAGGTGAAAACAAGTTGTTATGAAGTTGTTTGATGTGAAGTTGTGAATGTTGATCTTATATTTTTAGTTAGATCCATCATGTGTAAGCTTGTTAGAAGCTTAGATCTAACAAGTTTAAGAATGGATCTTGAAAGATCCATGATGAAACTTGAAGATGAACTTGAAAGTCTTCAAAATAAGTATGAAAATGGTTCTAGAGTATATTTTTCATGATCTTAAAACCATAAAACTTGTCGATGGTTACCTTTGCAAAATAAAGTTTCATAAACGTTTGTCAAAGTTTAACAAGAATGCTTATTTTTGGAAGATCTAAGTATGTAAAGTGTAGATCTAGAATATTACATGTTTTTAAGAAATATTCAAGTTAATCATAGGATTTAACATGACGATTTTAGTGATTTTGCTTGTTAATATGTTGAATCTTGAATATTGATGGTTTAAAGAAAATAAACACATGTTTTGAAAACATGAGAAACCTCCATTTTTAGGGGAAACTATGTCAAAATTTTTATAAAAGTTTTACACTTAGAAAAATATAAATTTTGGTGAAACTTTTTCCCCAAAAATTCATCCAAAAATATTTACCAAGGTTTCCTAATTTTTAAACAAAATGGTAACTTGTACTTAGAAGTTTACAGGTTTAGGTGATTAAAATACGTAGGACGTTTATAGGTTACATCACCTAGGTAGCAGACGCCGGTGAAGTTTGACGCACAAGACGCAAAGCAGTGAATTCATGTGCCCACTTTTAAACATTTTTATTGTTTTCTAAACTTTGGGGGAAATACATGTACAATTGTATGTTTAAAACAAAGGAATGATACATAGATCATGTCATGAATAGGGTATACGTAAGCACCATTAATCTAAGTTAGACTGAAAGAGCAAGGGTTAGATCAGGAGGGTCCGGGCAACCTCACTCTCTTGGCAACACATAGCCATGGAGTGCTTTGGGTCACAGTCGAATGGGTAAGTCGAATGGGTAATCGATGTTAAAAGTCGCCTAGGTTTGGATGTTTCCTATCTCGTCACACATGTTAATGTCCTTATAAAACATTAGCGATCTCGATTTCCTTTCATTTACAGAATACATTATACAAAGTCATTTTACAATTACATACCATGTTTTATATAATTACAACTCTTACATTTTATACAATATGCATGAATTCACACCAACTTTTGTTGACGATTTTTAAACTTACATGTATTTCAGGAAATTAGTGGAATTGCTCGCGAGCCCTCTTTGTTCAAGATGTAGTCTTTATGTTTCAAGATGTCATGTGTCCATAATCTATTGCCACCTTTTGTTAGATTTGTTTGTTATATCCCGCCTCCTTGCGGTGATATATGAAGCAAAACCTTGATCTTTGATTTGAAATAACATTGTAAACTTTCAAACAATTATCTTTTGTCAAGATGTAAACTTTAAACTAAATTTGTATTTTGAATGATTAAACTTGAATGGAACATTGGAGTTTGTTTTATATCATGTAGTATGTTTACTTATCGTATGCAAAGAGAACCTTTCATTATCACACCTCGTGCTTCCGCCTCTGAAAGGGGTGTGACATATGATCCCCCCCAAAATAAACAGGTATGGAAGCTATAATTGTAAACCATGATCGAATATATGGAAGCACTAGTCTAAGAACCCGCGAGTTTCGCAGGTGGCTTAACACAAACTTACAATATCTAGTGGCGAACTTTTCAATATAAACGTACAAAAATGATACTGAACAAAAAAATTATAGATAAATGAGTACATGAAAATCACAAATCACTAAATACTTTTTTATAAACTACATTTGTCGTTTATTAATAGGTTTGCCGTCGTTGTCCAAAATCAGAAGTTTAACTCCTTGTCTGGTTTTTACTCTCGATAAAGCAACAAACAGCTGACCGTGGGTGAAAATTGGCTGTTTCAAGTACAGACCAACTCTAGACAGTGATTGGCCCTTGCTGATTATTTAAATTTTTTGACATAAACTTTATAATAAAATAAACGTTCCATTATTATATAGATAATAAATAATAAATTACAACGAACTGAAAAAAAAGAATATGAAAAAATCACAAGTCGTTACATATTTCTTTATACACCACATTTGTTTATACTTTAGTCTTCAACCACTTTTCAACAACAATCCCATTAGCCTTTACCAACTAATGTTCAAACACAACAACCTCGCAAACCAGCAAACTGTCGTACCTGCTATTCAATAAACCCCACAAATAGGACCACAACAATTCATGAACCTCCTCACAATAATACATTCAATAAACCCCACAAAATAGGACCAAAACAATTCATGAACCTCCTCACAAAATACATTCAAAAAGACCAAAACTTTTTGTAAATAAGACTTAACATACCGGGGTCAAGATAAAAACTTGACAATCATATTTTCACACAATAATTGTTTCTTGTTTCTAAAAGCTTTCATCATTAGAGACAAAGTATTTTGGGTCTTCCGAACCTGACCCATTTCGACCCTTACAAAAAGTGCAAGTTTTTAATTCGTTACTCGACCATCCCAGTTTTGCATAAATCAATTAAAAGCAAGTGCTACCCCTATCATATGTAAATTTAGCATCCTATAAGCATACGTTGATACTCTCGCTACTTGCCTAACCTTATTCACACGGGTAACTGACTATGATGAAGCCCATGTAGATCATCACTTTAATTTCACAGGTGGACTAACACAGTAACACACAAATATATAACTTAAAATGGTTGAAACAATCATTGGAAAGAAATACAGGGGTAGCCTCACAATAAAATATATTATTTAACAGTGTTGTCATAAAACTTCAATTACCAAGGTAAATATCAAATTAGAATGAACCGAACAAAAGAATACGAATAAATCACAAGTCGGTAAAGATTTCTTTATACACTATATTTGTTGTTTTATCTATAGGTTTGTCGTCTTTGTCTAATATTAGTAATAGTTTAAGTACACGTGTTCTACTCGGGTTGCACAATGTCAATTATACAATTTACACTGAAAAGTAAACATCAAATCCATTTAGCTCTTTCACATTTAAGCTTCTTATTTGTTTGACCATGCCCATTTATAAGTAAACGGGTTAAAAGTACACATGTTTGTATTTTGTCTCAAACTAATGTAGCTCGTTCTTTTTTTCAATATCTGCTACATTGCCGATATTACAAAATATTGCTAAATCCTTTTTTCGGCATAAAGACATCAACCTGAAATTTGGATCTGGCATGAATGCATCATACGCCTTGTCACATGACCCTCGAAGAACACAAAGACCACATGATTATGATTAAAACTATATGCTTAAAATAACTAATACAAAAATATACCAACATCTACTTGATAAAGTAACTAATACAAAAATATAACTTACTTCTTCATGCGGTTGGATCCAATGTCTTGCATAGAAAGCAACCTACAATGCAATTGAATTGAATTGAATTAATTAGTTATAGGTTTTGCATTCTCAATAACAAAACTAAAACTAATGAATCTACATCTAACAAATTGGCTTTAAAGGAACACTATATATTAGGACTTGTAATGGGAGATTTTCACAATTTTGTTATGAATACTAAATATATCCCCTAATTATTAATAAAAAAAGAAAAAAAAGAGAGAAAATATGATTAGTGAAAAAGAAGTGGCCCCTTCTTTTTCCTCAACTCGCGCCCATTATCTCCATGGCAAGGGCCTAGATAGCGCCCCTCTTTGGCAATGGTGGGCTGTTCTAGTGAGCCTTAGTAACAAAGAAAGAGAAACTTATGATTCATATACATCTTTTTGTTTAAATCTTTAAAATAGGAATTGATCAATTTTTTGACTTCTTAGGCTCATGGTTTATAATCATATTCAAAATGTAGCAGGTGGTGGAATGTGATTTACTTATTTGAACTTTTTTAAAACCCGGTTCAAAGCGGTCAGTTGTACTGGTTGAACCACCCATTAGAACCGGTTGAACCGCCTGTTAGAACCGGTTAAACCGCCCGGTACACCCGGTTGAATCGTCCGATACACCCGGTTAAACCGTTTCTAAGCAAAATCCAGTACAGTATAAAAAACGGATTTTAAAACATTATTGTTATTTGCATCTATGATAAGATATGCTTTAGCCAAAAAAAAAGTAGCAATTGACTAACAATAGTGTGAGTATACATAGCTGCTCCCTTTCGGACAAAATAATTAAGTGTGTTGAAGTATACATAGTTGCTCCCTTAATTAATTAGATACCTCGAAACTCCATAACATTTAAAGGTTCCCATTGAGAAACAACTACCTTTTCTACAATGATTTCATGCCAAATGGTTAAGAAAAAATAAAAAGGCAGAAGTAACAATTCACATGTGTAAAATTACAGTTTTAAAATAATATAAAATATATAGCCAGTGGGATTGACGCATGCAGGACACAAATAAAAAATAATTCATTATGAAAATAATTCATTATGAAAATAATTCATTTCGGCCCAAATAATTTTGGCCAAAACCAAGCAGATGGATTTTTTTAAAACAACCCACTTTGACCCGAACCCATTATACGCATAAACTATTACGACTCAGACCCGTTTTAACCCATCACCCAAAATTTCCCTTTTTGTCAGACTCAATTCATATGGAAAAAAATACAAAAAACAGAGATGCAAGCACTAACCCATTGATAATGTTGTCTTCTGGTGTAGCTCTCGTTGAGTATGTTTTAACAGGTACCCCTGATAACATATACAAATGTAATAACCAATTTGAGTCTTAACATTATCTTATAGGAAATGACATTGAACACAATCTTACACCTGGCTCGGACTGCTTCTTCAAGGCATGGTTTCTTGGTAACCTTCACGTGTCACACCCCAACCGATGGCGGAAACATCGGGGTATGGCACTGAGTGAAACAGATTGTCCGGAAGTTTCCATAACAATTATCATTACTATTTAATTTAAATAACATGTTCCATACCATGTCTCAAACAGTAAACAAATTACTACAGACAAAATCTAGTCAAGTAGTTCTGTTCTGACAACTCAGATTTATACATAGATAGTTTATTTATTGGTTTCTGGGACCTCTTTTCCTAGCTTCGATTTCATCACAACACAGAGAGCATCCTAGACCTTTCCTAGCCTCAAGTTCACAGCATGCTAAGCATGTAAACTTCCTAAGCACCTGTCACATACGTTAAAGTAAAAGTCAATACACATAGTGTAAAGGTGAGCATACAAGTTTGATAATAGCATATAAAGTTCGAATTCGTTTACGCCTAACCAGCATGTACACATAGTGAAATGAAGCACGTTAGTTATCAACATAGATCCATCGATACCAATGACTGCGGGTTGACTGCCAAATGCAGTTCACAATACATGATTACCACCGTAATCCATGCAAGTAATTGTCCTTAACAACCCCCGTGTGAACGGGTGCTGAGTCCAAACTATAGTACTATCGTTGCTAAGACAGGTAGACAGCATTCCATGTGTAAACATAACAAACAAGCATTCATAAGCCACGTATAACATGCATTAACGGTTAGCGTTCAAATAGTATTGAGTAGTGTGTTTGATGTGATTTGAATAGTTGTAACATATGTAACACCCAAAAGTGCATAAAGCAAAAAGGGATCGAGTATACTCACAGCGGTTGATGGATTGAAGGGAGCGCTTAGCGAGTAAAGTTAGCCTGAATGGATTGATAGCATAACGATAAGTGATGCGTAAAACGATACAAAGTGTGAATGGGTCGGACAGCAAATCGGTCGGATGGTAATCCGATTGGACAGCAATCTGTGCGGATAACAATCCGTTCGGATGGTCATTCGAGTGGATTGTTTCTTCCTATAAGAAAGATGTGTTTGTGTATGATGGCTTGTCCTTTGAAGTTTTCGTTGTAGCATTTTAAAAACATTGAAGTGTCTCTATCCTTCAAGTCGGTCGATCGGATGGTCAATCGTGCGGATAACAATCCGTTCGGATTGTCATCCGGTCGGACGGTGACCTTAGTGATGAGGTTACTTTGTGGGAACAATTCATAGCAGAAGAGTCACTTGGTCGGATGTTCATTCGACCGGGTGGCAACCCTGTTAATGAACATGTTGAAAATTGTTTAAGTCTTTAAAGTCCTAGTATCTCATGATTCGAAGAGTAATCCGGTCGGATGGTAGTCCGATCGGATGGCAATTCGTTCGATACTCAAACTTCCGTTAGAGTTGATGAGGTGTGGGACCCAAGGTGTTATCCGTTCGGACAGCAATCCGTTCGGATGGTCATCCGGTCGGACAGCATTCTGTTCCGATTGTTTCGTTCGTCCTACACTTGGTCGTTTTGATTGTTTGTCGTTTTATCGAGACGTGTTGACAACGTGTTAACCCATAGAACTCCATTTTGACCCGCGTGACCAAACCGACCAGGAATCACCCTTGTTCGGTCGGTTACCGGCTCAAGACGGTTGTTCGTGATTAACCCGAATTTGGTGGTCTCGTAAGTAGAATCCAGATCCTTGAACTAGTATAACACTTAAGAGTGAGTAGGAGACTAGAACAAAGTCCGATTCTATCGGTTTTGAGTGCATTGAGTGTAAAAGAGTTGAAAGAATGTTAGAAACCATCTTTCAATCCTTTTCTACTATGTTTTTGTTGAGATCTCTACCGGATCTTTGTGTATTTGTGTGGAAATCGGTTAGATCTAGGTTGTTCTTGGTGGATTGGAGTCAAAACATGAAGTTCTTCAAGAACACATGATGACGTCATCCTAAAACACCCGAAATCTAGTGATTTCACGGTTAAAAGTTAAGATTTAAAAGATAGAAAGGTGTAGGAGTGCGTGTAGATCAAGAAAGTACAAGATTTTAGGATGAGATCTTACCGGGATTGAGAGAAATCGGAGAAAAAGTGAGGAACACGAGCTGGTCGGACAAGGTTTCCAAAAGTAGAAAGGTTTGAGAGTGACATGGGTATTTATAGGATTCCAAAAGGGGAAAGTGTTGTCTAGTCGGATGGCACACCGCCCGAATGACTATCCGGTCGGATGGCACCTGACTCATGGACAAGTGGCTATCCGGTCGGATGGCTATCCGGCCGGATGGCACTCGGTTCGAATGTTTGACACGATGATTTTTGCTGATTCGGTTTCGATTGCAAGTGATGCGAATGCAATGGAGTTTCCTATTCAAATTACTTTTAATCCCAACCATTCATATCTCGCACTATCCCTTCTCCACTAATTATCAGAGTTCGATTGTGATTCGATGTCGATTGGATTCGATGTCGATTGAATTCGATTGCATTTCGAGTTCGATTGCGTTTCAATTGATTACCACATATAACATAAATGAACATGCACAAGTAACACATAAGGAACACACACACGTATAATCAATAACTAATATGCGTAGTTCGGGTTGCGATTCGATTGTGGATTTGATTAGCATAGTTTGATTATCGTTTAGTTAACTTTATCGCATTGTTACTTCCTATAGTTCACAGTCGTTCGTCGATTATTGTAGTTAACGACACTAACTCCACATAATACAATCAAAATAAAGAAATTTCTATAAGTCAAGTTGCGTGAAATCGGTCGTTGACTTTGACCTTGACTTTGACTTTGACTTCTCGAAAACACGGGGTGTTACAGCCTCCCCTAGTTTAGGGAATTTCGTCCCGAAATTAAGCTGGAAGTTGTACAACACCGTGAATCACTTTCTCTCTCTAGACTTTCTCCTTGAATAACTGCGGGTACTTCGCCTTCATGTCGCTTTCGAGTTCCCAAGTGAA
The DNA here is from genome assembly GCA_030545235.1 of Helianthus tuberosus. NCBI lineage: Eukaryota > Viridiplantae > Streptophyta > Magnoliopsida > Asterales > Asteraceae > Helianthus > Helianthus tuberosus. The sequence goes on along the minus strand of CM060420.1, from coordinate 17,559,589 downwards.
CTTTGCGCCTCGTTTGCCTTCCCATTGGACTTTCACAATAGGAATGCGAGAGCGTCTGAGTTGCTTGGTTTGGCGGTCCATGATTTCGACAGGCTTTTCCACGAAGTGTAATGTTTCGTTCACTTGTAGGTCATCGAGAGGAACATGTAAGTCGTGGTCAGCTAGGCACTTTCGGAGGTTTGACACATGGAAAGTCGGGTGGACGTTACTAAGTTCCTCCGGTAGTTCGAGTCTGTAGGCGACTTTTCTGATCATTTCCAGAATCTTAAAAGGTCCAACATATCGAGGCGCGAGCTTTCCTTTCTTGCCGAATCGGACCACACCCTTCCAAGGTGATACCTTTAGGAGTACGTAGTCACCAACGTCAAATTCAAGGGGCTTGCGTCTTCTATCGGCATAACTTTTCTGTCGATTCCGAGCTTTCACCGGGTTGTCTCGAATTTGGAAAATTCTGTCGGTCGTTTCTTGTAATAGCTCAGGACCGGTTAATTGCAAGTGACCAATCTCGTGCCACACAATAGGCGATCGACATCTTCTTCCGTATAAAGCCTTGAATGGTGCCATTTGAATGCTGGAATGATAGCTGTTGTTATACGAGAATTCGACTAACGGCAGGTATTTATCCCAATTACCACCGAAGTCTATGACACACGAACGGAGCATGTCTTCAAGAGTACAAATCGTTCTTTCAGTCTGACCGTCGGTTTGAGGGTGGAAAGCGGTACTTAGATTCAGCGATGTACCGAGTGCCGTTTGAAACGTTTCCCACAGTTGCGAGGTAAACCGAGCATCACAATCAGAGATGATGTTGCGAGGCATCCCATGATTACAAATGATCTCATCGGTGTAGATTCGGGCTAATCGTTATACCTTGTAGTCTTCCCGTATTGGCAAAAAGTGAGCTGATTTAGTCAAACGGTCAACCACAACCCAAATGTTGTCGTGACCTGATGACGTGTGTGGTAGCTTTGTTTTGAAGTCCATAGCTATACTCCCCCATTTCCACATGGGGATCGGTGGTTGTTCGAGTAAGCAAGAGGGTCTTTGATGTTCAGCCTTAACTTGTCACACCCCTATTTTCCACGTGTCACCGGTGGGCCCGGTGGGGAGTATCGTGACGTAGTTGGTATCATCATAGACAAACAACACAATATATAAATGCACAGCGGAAGCAAAGATAGATTCATTTCAACTTTAATAAAGTGTAATATTAAATATCACTGATAGTCGAAACGGATCCACAGGCGGATCAAAAATAAAATAAGATATTGTTCAACAGTTTATTGTCGTCCAAGCTTGCGAGACTTATTGTGGACGCTCTAGAAGACAGCCAGCCTATTACGTGTAGTACCTGCACTTAACCTTTTGGGAAAATACGTCAGTTTACACTAGTAAATACAATTTAACTGACTCATTTTGAAAATGGTTGAAAATTGATTTGAATGCACGTGGCACAAAACATTTTATAACTTGGGATAATTATTTAATATAAAAATCTTGTGAACGAATTACATGTTACTTGTGCGTTCAGTAGCCTGGATCTTGTCCGGGTTAAAGATCAATAGACCCTCCATATTAGAGTTATACACTGACAGGTGTACGCCTACACCCCGTGCTCAGGTCGTGGCCATCTCGTAAGATGATGCCGAGGATATCCGGGACATGGTCATTAACCCCCCAAAGGCTTTAAGTGAACAAGACTGTTTAAACGAGCCGATCAAATTATTCAATTAACCATTCAAAGATGTAAGATTTGATGCTCGATCAAGCGGTATTCTATATACCGTAACCCAAGCCTGTATAGGGAAAATAAGTTAAAAGTATTTACCTGAATAAAGTATAATTCTCAACAAGCAAAAAGGCAAGTAGCTTTTACCGGTGCTCCTAATCTGGAACGAAGGTTTAATATAACCTATTAGATTTCTAACGGGTCTTTATTTAAGCTTAAGCTTAGACCGGCTAGTTTAAAGGACGATACGGTTCAAACGCACGATTAAGCGAAGACCGGATAGAATGTGATTTAGACCCGACAAGTTTGAATACTTGTATAATATGGGTATACTAAATACATTCTGGATTTTGAGACAAAAATGATAATGTTTGACCCGTCTCGGTCAATTTATGCAAACTAGTTACATAAACCGAACCGAACGCGAAAAGAGCGTTACGGGTAACCGTAAGAGTCATATGCAAGTTCCCTGAGATAATATGCTCTAAATATGTCATAATATCAGTAAGTTATTTTCTATTATGCCCAAAACGGATTTAAACACAAATTAGGCCTCATAAGGGCATTTTGGTCATTTAAAAGGTTATAAAAGAGTTTATTTGTAAATCTGAGTTACGGGTCTGATTTATACAGTAAGTATACTTAATTTAACATGTTATAACAGTAGGGTATGACCCATATGTGAAACTTATCATTTAAAACCAAACTATGCACCTTAGGGGTATTTTGGTAATTTCATAAGGGCTAAAAATGTCAAAATTGGAAACCTGAGTTTTTAAACTTGTACTTACTGTTATTTTATAAAAATATACTAAGAACATCAGTAGGTATCAACCTTATATGTTTAATATGGTTATAGTACATACTATGCGTTAAAAACGCTTAAAAGGCGATTTAGAGCCGTTTCCGGGTTTTTAAAAGAAAGCTGATATTTTTATATTTCCAGAATGCTCAAAATATTTTATTTATCAAATAAAATCAGTAGAAAAAGGTTTGGGGTCAAAAGGATTTGTAAAACTCATTTTATGGCTTAAAAGGGCAAAATCGGTATTTACCGAATTAAACTTAGAGACCTATGATATGATCAGCCAAAAATTAAATAAAAACCTTTAAAAATCCCAAAATATTATATAACATCAGTGGGTAAAAAGTTTGATATCAAAAAGTGGGTTTAAATAGGTTATATGCTAATTACGCCGTTTAAGTAACAAAAGGCTTTCAAATTACGATATTGAGCATAACTCTTAATCTGGACCTCAAACTGATATCAAATTTTAGGTGCAAGTTTATAAATCAGTAACAAATGTTTCTACTCTTTCACTTTTTCAAAAATCACGTTTTATAGTAAAAAGGGCATAATAGTCAACTTTTAAGCATTAATCGGAAACATGCATATGAACCGGATAAGTGTTGAACCAAGTTGTAAAATCTCAGAGAGTTAAACTTATATGAAAATTGATCCAAAATAAGCTCAAAGGCAGATCTCAAACATGCATGAACGGATCAGAACTGATAGTCAAAGAAAAAGTCAATTTATGCGACTTTCGGTTCCGATTCGTGTTTAAACTGAAAATTGTCGAGATGAACATGTTAAGACATGTTCTTACATTAATTATTAAGTTATTTTAATGATCAAACAGGTTGCATGTACCCTACATTTCTAATCATGCTTAAATTTGCAAAAACACATTCTGTTGACTTTTTGAAACAAGCTTTGACTCGACAATTATCATACTTAGAGTGGGAATCTGAAAATACCCTTTTGAGGGTTTGTTACCCACATAAATACCAACTTGTAGGTACTTTCAATTTGAGAAAAGACTGAGCACATTTCGTTTAATCACGAAGTCAAACTAAATTTATGATGGATTGACTTTCGGTTAATAAACTAAGCTAGAACGGATTTGAGAAGGTTATGAATACTTACAAGAGTCCTAACAAAGCTTAGAGATCACTAGGAAGTTGTCTTGTCGTCCAGAGAGCTCCAGAAGTTGCCTTGTGAATTTTTGAAAGTGTAAGTGTTCATAGTTTGCAACTTCAAGACCCTTTTATGCAGATTTTGATCTGATTAGAGGGTGCCACAGAGGTCTAGGAGTGATATGAGAAGAGGACAAGTGCCCCTAAATGCATGAAAATCGATTGGTGAGGCTCTGGAGTCGACAACAGCTGGTTACAACTCACAACAGACTCAAACTGGCAGCTGGTCGCGATTTTTGTCGCTGGGCATCTGTAGGCGGGCCGCGAGGCCAGGTAGGCGGGCCGCGTACATGTGTTAACCAGCCAAACAAGTTTTCCAACAATTGCAATTTAGTCCTTGTACTTTGTAACGTTGTTTTGGCTATTTATCTTGCACATTAGACCTTAAATCCTGATTTTAAAGGGCCTTGGGACTTTTATAAACATGGTAAAGTCCTTGAACAACTTTGTGCTTACCCGAAAAGTCTCGAAATTCAACGTTAACGCAACTAACCCTTCATGCACGGTTTTGATCATAACTTTCTCATACGATAACGAAACTTGATGAAATTTTTACCACATATTCTAGTGAGTATATTTTTTCATTACAAAGCTTTGGGTTTGCCAAAAGGTCACTCAAAGGTATACCTTCAACATGTTGACACATTTAGTCCCTGTAGTTTGTAATTCCTCTTTTTCTATCATTTCTCGCTTCGTATGATCCATGATTTATCCGTTTAAGGTTATAAACACCAGGTAGGGTTATTTTAGAGCCTATTTATCCATTGTTGACACTTTGGATCCTTATATTCACATAGTTTCACTGTTTGTCAACTTTAGTCCCTCTAAAGTATGTTTTCACATATTCAAAGCCCATGACACGTGTCAGTACATTATTGGACATAAATTTTCGAGGTGTTACATCCTCACCCCCTTAAAAGAAATCTTGACCCCGATATTTACTGAAACAAATGAGGGTATTTTTCTTTCATCGTGGATTCTACCTCCCATGTGTATTTGGGACCTCTACGGGCATCCCATTTGACCTTAACAATAGGTACGTGCTTCCTTCAAAGCTTCTTTACCTGTCGATCTTCAATCGATAATGGATTTTCCACAAATTTCAAGCTTTCATCTATATGTACATCCGTATGCGGTATAACCAGTGATTCATCAGCGAAACACTTCTTCAAATTACAGATGTGGAACACATTATGGATAGCACTAAGCTCTTCAGGCAAGTTTAACTTATAAGCAACTGACCCGATACGTTCGATAACCTCGAAAGGTCCTATGTATCTCGGGCTTAGCTTGCCTTTCTTACCAAATCACATCACCCCCTTCCAGGGTGACACGTTAAGCAACACTTTATCACCTACTTCGAAGTGAAAAGCCTTCCGCTTTGGATCCGCATAACTTTTCTGCCTATCCCTGGCAGCTTTTAAACGATCGCGAATCTGGACAATCTTGTCCGTCGTCTCAAAAACTATCTCTGGTCCTGATAGTTGGACATCTCCAACTTCCGCCCAACAAATAGGCGATCTACACTTTCTACCGTATAAGGCCTCAAAAGGCGCAGCTTTTATGCTGGTGTGGTAGCTATTGTTGTAGGATAATTCAATTAATGGTAGGTTCTTATCCCAACTACCACCCAAATCGATCGCACATGCACGTAGCATGTCTTCCAACATTTGAATAGTACGCTCACTCTGACCGTCAGTCTGAGGATGATAAGCCATACTAAAATTTAAACGAGTGCCCAACGATTGTTGGAAACTTTTCCAAAAATGCGACGTGTATCTAGTATCTCTATCAGAGATAATAGACACAGGTATTCCATGCAAAGCTACAATCTTATCAACGTATAACTGGGCTAACATATCGGAGCTATAGGTCTCCTTGATGGGTAGGAAATGTGCTGACTTCGTCAGTCTATCTACTATGACCCATATAGTATCATTTCCCTTTCTCGTCTTTGGCAACTTGGTGATGAAGTCCATCGTCACCATCTCCCACTTCCATGTGGGAATTTCAGGTTGTTGTAGCAAACCTGACGGCTTCTGATGCTCAGCTTTGACTTGTGCACAAGTCAAACATTTAGCTACATAAGCAGCTACAGACTTTTTCAAACCAATCCACCAGTAGTTGGCCTTTAGATCCTGGTACATTTTATCAACTCCAGGATGAACGGAATATTTGGAACTGTGGGCTTCCTGGAGAATAATATCTCGAAGTCCTCCATAAACTGGAACCCATATTCGTCCATTCAATCTAAGCATTCTGTCTTTGTCACAGGATAACTGCTCCTCAGTTACTCCTAGCTTTTCTTCAGGATAGTTAGCTTCCAACACAGCTTCCTTCTGTGCAGCTAACACCCTTTCGTTCAAACTATTCCTGATTTCGATGCGCTTGGCATTGATTCTTATTGGCTTCACTCTTTCTTTTCTGCTTAAGGCATCAGCAACTACATTTTCTTTGCCTGGATGGTATTTTATCTCACAATCATAATCATTTAGAGTTTCCATCCATCGTCTTTGTCGCATGTTCAAGTCCTTCTGATTGAACAAATGTTGAAGGCTCTTATGATCCGAATAGATCACACACTTGGTTCTATATAAGTAATGTCTCCAAAGTTTTAATGCAAATACAACGGCACCCAACTCCAAGTCGTGGGTGGTGTAGTTCTTTTCGTGCACCTTTAGTTGTCGTGAAACGTAGGCAATAACCTTGCCTTTCTACATGAGTACACAGCCCATACCAGTGTGTGATGCATCACAGTACACCACAAATTCTTCTATACCATCGGGCAATGTTAATACCGGTGCATTGCTTAACTTTTTCTTCAGAATGTCAAAGGATTCCTGCTGCTTAGGGCCCCAATCAAACTTAACCTTCTTACGCGTCAACGAAGTTAGGGGCGCAGCAATCCTTGAAAAGTTTTCGATAAAACGCCTATAATATCCTGCTAAACCCAGAAAACTGCGAATCTCAGTAGGTGTTTTTGGCTCTTGCCAATTCATAACTGCTTCTACTTTAGCGGGATCCACTTGGATACCACGCTCACTTACCACATGTCCAAGGAATTGGACTTCTCGAAGCCAAAACTCGCACTTCGAAAATTTGGCGTAGAGTTTCTCTTGATGTAGAAGTTTGAGAATACAACGAAGGTGTTTCTCGTGATCCTCTTGGCTCTTCGAGTAAATGAGGATGTCGTCAATGAAGACAATGACGAATTTATCCAGATAAGGCTTGCAGACGCGATTCATGAGATCCATGAATGCGGCTGGTGCGTTAGTGAGCCCAAAAGGCATCACTAGGAACTCGTAATGTCCATAACGAGTCCTAAACGTTGTCTTGTGTACATCTTCATCTTTGACCTTCAACTGATGATAGCCTGACCTCAAGTCGATCTTAGAGAAGTAGCTTGCCCCTTGTAATTGATCGAACAAATCGTCGATCCTGGGCAAAGGATACCTATTCTTGATAGTGACTTTATTAAGCTCACGGTAATCGATGAACAGACGCATCGATCCATCCTTCTTCTTGACAAACAAAATCGGCGCTCCCCAAGGAGACGAACTAGGTCTAATAAAACCTTTAGCTAACAGATCATCTAACTGCGTTCTTAATTCCTTCATCTCCGTTGGTGCTAACCTATAAGGTGCTCTAGCAACCGGTGCTGCTCCAGGAATGATGTCAATTCGGAAATTCCACTTGCCTATTTGGCGGTAAACCAGGTAGTTCTTCGGGAAAAACTTCAGGATATTCCGAAATGATAGGGATGTCTTCAATCTTGGGCTTTGGCTCATCAATAGTAACTTGTGCCATATAAATGACACAACCCTTCTGCAGATATCTGGATGCGTTGAGCATGGACACTTGCTCAGGCAATCCATGCTGAGTATCCCCTTGAATGGTAAGTGACTCCCCAGACGGGGTTTTGACTATCACTTGCTTTCTGTTGCACACAATCTGGGCTTGGTTATGCGATAACCAATCCATGCCTATAACTACATCAAAGCCGGCTAGCTTAAAGGGAAGTGAGGACAAGGGAAAGGAATGATTCCTAATGGATATAACACATCCATCTAAAACAGTTGAGGCTGTTTCTATGGTTCCATCAGCTAATTCCACCTCGTGTTTCACACTTAAGGTTCTAACAGGTAGGTTTAATAACTTACAAAACTTATCATCGACAAAAGACTTATCTGCTCCAGAATCAAACAATACTCTAGCAAAAACATCATTTACAAGAAAAGTACCTGTAATAACGTTGTCATCTTGAACAGCTTCCTTAGCGTCCATCTTGAAGACCCTCGCATTGGTCTTCTTCCCATCTTCTGCTTTCCTGGCGTTCTTTGGGCAATTAGACTTGATGTGCCCTTTTTCGTTGCAACCATAACATGTTGCATCCTTTAGCTTCTTACACTCCAAAGTCTTATGATCTGTGGATTTGCAAATCCCACAGGATCTCACGTGAGACTGGGATCTCGACTCCAAACGACACTTCCCAAAGTGGTTCTTCTTACAAGTTTTACATTTGGGCTTATCCCCCGACTGTTGCCCATCTCTCTTAGATCCCGACCCTTTCCTGTGGTCGTTATTTCCTCGGTGTCTCTTTTCTGATCTTCGTGAGGTATCGTCCTCACGCTTCCTCTTATTCTCTTCTGAGTTCCTGAGTGCTCTCAACCTGACTACATCCAGGGTAAGAGAGAGAGAAAGATCAGCTACTGATCTGAAAGTTGTAGGCCTCGATGCCTTAACACTTGCTTTAATTTCAGGGGCTAAACCCCCGATGAAACAGGCAATCCTTTTCGGCTCTGGGGTTACCAAGTATGGAACCAACCGAGATAGAGTATTGAAAGTGGTGAGGTATGCCTGGCAGTCTAGATTCTTCATCACCAACGACAAGAAATCAGATTCGATCCTTTCGACTTCATGCTGCGGAGAAAAATTTTCTTTGATAAGGGCAACGAACTGATCCCATGACATACTGTAGAGTGGGATCTTTCCGGCAGCTTGTATGAGAGATTTCCACCACGCCAGTGCGTCCCCTTTGAACGATTGGGATACGTACTTCACTACATCCCGATCAGCACACCCGCTGATATCTACAACTGTATCCATTTCGTCTAACCAGGTAAAGTCTCTGGGTTTACATGAGACGAAGTATTTATACGTACAGGACTTACTATGCGGTTCCTGTTTCTGCTTGATCTTCTTTATCGGGACACTGTTTTGGTTAGAGGAGTGATGATCCTCATCATCCCTCCTGAGCTCATCTTTCTTAGGTCCAACTTTCTTTGAGGGCGGCTTGCTATGAGCCTCCGAGTGAACTTTCGGTTTGGAACGTGGTGCAGATCGGGTCCTACTCCGGGTCCCGCTCGATTCACTATACTGTCTATTTAGCGCTTCGATAACTGCATCGTTCACTAATGCTTTCAACTCCGCACCCGTTACTAATATTTTAGTATTATCAGGGTTTTCTGCTGGACGACTGTTTAATTCTTCAGACTTAGCCATGTAGTCTAAATTGCTACATAAAAATAAGGACAAGGTCTATTTAGAAGTCTAAACAGTATTATCGTTCTTGACGATTTATTAACCATGGTAAATAAAAGCCATATTAGTTAATTTAATAATTTCATTCAGGATTTTTACTAGTAATCTTTTTAGAATGAAATATAATATTGGCATAATAAGCCTAGTCACGTAGACAAATTTCTAAATTACAAATTTAGATCTTATAGGATTAAAGTTTGGATAAATAAGACAAATCAATCCTTTCTTGGCAGGGAGTTTATAAACTACAGCTGCCTTTTCGTTTTATATGACATTAATTATAACCCGTAGGCATTATGTCACAACCAAATATATAAAAATATAATCTTGGATAATTTATTAAAAGGGTGGCGTGTGTGATTTTACGGATCACACTAGCCAAGAATGTTAACATGTTTACAGATGTTAACAGAGATTTGAATCTTTTTAAACAGGTTCAACCATATTGGCTAGATTTATGACAACATAACAGCTAGGTTTTACCTTTTAAGATCCTTATTATTTTATTAAAATGGTACATCAAAATAATAAATGTTATTTTTCATTTATTCATATACTATGTTTATGCACATAATTTAAAAATGAAAATCTTAAATTAACCATTCAAATAAATAAAAATTAAATCGGTACGAATTTGCCCAAAACGGGTCTTTTACATAAATCACATGCCCACGCAGGGGTCTAATAACAAAACAAACAAACCCACGCAGGGGTCAAATAAAAGATATGCCCACGCAGGGGCAGAACAGAAAGAAATACCCACGCAGGGGTAGAGTACTGAAATAAATAAATGTCCACGCAGGGACATGAGTACCACACTAAAATAACCAACAAACAAAGGGTTCAGTAACCCTTCTTGCTTTTACCCTTGATTAGATCCACCATCTTCTTAAACATCCCCCGATTACGCCTCCGATCATGCTGCAACTCATGCCGCATCTCTTGACGCACCTCTTGTATCTCATGAAGGATTTCTTGCATCTGGGGCGGTGACATCGCCGGTGCCTGAGGTGGTTATTGGTAATGCTGAGGTTGAGGAGGCGGCGGTTGATAATACGGAGGTTGAGGAGGTTGTGACTGCTGATACCCATATGATGGGTACCCATAGGTCGAGGGTCCCGTAGCCCAGGGACCTCCGTAGGGACCTTCTTGATGGAACGTGTTGGAGTTTGCTGCTATCCAATAGGGATCCTCCGTAAAGTTGTACCCCGTGTGCATCTGCTGCTCGAAGGGGTTGAATGCTGCAGCACCAGTGTAAGCGGGGATTGGGTCTCCAAAACCCAATGGTGGCTGAGGCGCGACTGGCGCAGATGCTACTTCAGAGACGGGGTGTGAGGATTCACCCATCTCTGGTTCTTCGTGGACCGGTGAGTACCGGCTGTCACTCGAAAGTGGAGGGGTGCTGATACGCACTCCCCCTCGTGCGGACATCCGCAAGGTAGTTCTCCTTCGCCTCGGAGGCGAGGGAGGCTGAAGCAGAGGTGGTGCTGCTGGCGGAGTGACCGCTACAAGTCGGGAATCCTCAGAAGGATTCTGCTGCTGCTGTGGCTGGTGTAGGGGAGAGTGGTGAGGCAGGTGCAGGGGAGAGTTATGGTATGACTGGTGCAGAGGAGAGTTATGGTAAGACTGGTGAAGAGGAGAGTGATGGGGCTGGTGCAAAGGAGAGTTATGATAACTGGGGGTAAACACCCACTCGTGCCGTTTGAAGTTCTCCTCAAAGCTATCGGGACCATTGTAAGGTGATCCCATAAACGGTGACCCATCTGAAATCTCGATGGGATGATTCGGTGTTCCGGAGGGTGGCATAGCAGGATCAGTATCCTCATCAATGTCCATCGGGTTGCCACCAGAAAAGTGGTCTTCTGGTCCAAGTGGGTTAAAACCCACTGCTGCTGCTAAGTAGTCATCAGGGTTGAACTGACCCTGGAAGACAGGTGATGGTTGGTTAAAAGGTGAATTGTGTCCTATTAAGGGAATGTAGGACTGTTGTGAGTTATGGGGCTCATTCTCCGAATGAGGCCCAAAGGAGTGTGGGATCAATGGAGAGGTACTCAGTGAGACTGAGCGCCTAGCAGGTTTGGTAAAAGACCTCCAAAGGTCTTGAGCATCAGTGTTGTGAGGATCCGAAGGTGTTCGCCGATGTGACGGCCCGGCCTCGTGGTCGTTTGGAGCTACATGTGCTCCTTGTCCTCGGCCCCTACCTTTCATACGTGGTGGCATTCTGGTGATCCTGTCAAAAACAACAAGTGATACAACAAAAATATTTGTAAGACAAAGTTAGAAAATAAAACAAAAATTTGGAAATTTCCTAAGTTCTTTGTCTAGACTCGAGAATCGAGGATTGTGCAATTGTGTAACTGATATTAAACACAAAAGACTAGTGTTTAATTCACTCAGAGTTGGCTCTGATACCAAACTGTCACACCCCTATTTTCCACGTGTCACCGGTGGGCCCGGTGGGGAGTATCGTGACGTAGTTGGTATCATCATAGATAAACAACACAATATATAAATGCACAGCGGAAGCAAATATAGATTCATTTCAACTTTAATAAAGTGTAATATTAAATATCACTGATAGTCGAAACGGATCCACAGGCGGATCAAAAATAAAATAAGATATTGTTCAACAGTTTATTGTCGTCCAAGCTTGCGAGACTTATTGTGGACGCTCTAGAAGACAGCCAGCCTATTACGTGTTGTACCTGCACTTAACCTTTTGGGAAAATACGTCAGTTTACACTGGTAAATACAATTTAACTGACTCATTTTGAAAATGGTTGAAAATTGATTTGAATGCACGTGGCACAAAACATTTTATAACTTTGGATAATTATTTAATATAAAAATCTTGTGAACGAATTACATGTTACTTGTGCGTTCAGTAGCCCGGATCTTGTCCGGGTTAAAGATCAATAGACCCTCCACATTAGAGTTATACACTGACAGGTGTACGCCTACACCCCGTGCTCAGGTCGTGGCCATCTCGTAAGATGATGCCGAGGATGTCCGGGACATGGTCATTAACCCCCCAAAGGCTTTAAGTGAACAAGACTGTTTAAACGAGCCGATCAAATTATTCAATTAACCATTCAAAGATGTAAGATTTGATGCTCGATCAAGCGGTATTCTATATACCGTAACCCAAGCCTGTATAGGGAAAATAAGTTAAAAGTATTTACCTGAATAAAGTATAATTCTCAACAAGCAAAAAGGCAAGTAGCTTTTACCGGTGCTCCTAATCTGGAACGAAGGTTTAATATAACCTATTATATTTGTAACGGGTCTTTATTTAAGCTTAAGCTTAGACCGGCTAGTTTAAAGGACGATACGGTTCAAACGCACGATTAAGCGAAGACCGGATAGAATGTGATTTAGACCCGACAAGTTTGAATACTTGTATAATATGGGTATACTAAATACATTCTGGATTTTGAGACAAAAATGATAATGTTTGACCCGTCTCGGTCAATTTATGCAAACTAGTTACATAAACCGAACCGAACGCGAAAAGAGCGTTACGGGTAACCGTAAGAGTCATATGCAAGTTCCCTGAGATAATATGCTCTAAATATGTCATAATATCAGTAAGTTATTTTCTATTATGCCCAAAACGGATTTAAACACAAATTAGGCCTCATAAGGGCATTTTGGTCATTTAAAAGGTTATAAAAGAGTTTATTTGTAAATCTGAGTTACGGGTCTGATTTATACAGTAATTATACTTAATTTAACATGTTATAACAGTAGGGTATGACCCATATGTGAAACTTATCATTTAAAACCAAACTATGCACCTTAGGGGTATTTTGGTAATTTCATAAGGGCTAAAAATGTCAAAATTGGAAACCTGAGTTTTTAAACTTTTACTTACTGTTATTTTATAAAAATATACTAAGAACATCAGTAGGTATCAACCTTATATGTTTAATATGGTTATAGTACATACTATGCGTTAAAAACGCTTAAAAAGGCGATTTAGAGCCGTTTCCGGGTTTTTAAAAGAAAGCTGATATTTTTATATTTCCAGAATGCTCAAAATATTTTATTTATCAAATAAAATCAGTAGAAAAAGGTTTGGGGTCAAAAGGATTTGTAAAACTCATTTTATGGCTTAAAAGGGCAAAATCGGTATTTACCGAATTAAACTTAGAGACCTATGATATGATCAGCCAAAAATTAAATAAAAATCTTTAAAAATCCCAAAATATTATATAACATCAGTGGGTAAAAAGTTTGATATCAAAAAGTGGGTTTAAATAGGTTATATGCTAATTACGCCGTTTAAGTAACATAAGGCTTTCAAATTACGATATTGAGCATAACTCTTAATCTGGACCTCAAACTGATATCAAATTTTAGGTGCAAGTTTATAAATCAGTAACAAATGTTTCTACTCTTTCACTTTTTCAAAAATCACGTTTTATAGTAAAAAGGGCATAATAGTCAACTTTTAAGCATTAATCGGAAACATGCATATGAACCGGATAAGTGTTGAACCAAGTTGTAAAATCTCAGAGAGTTAAACTTATATGAAAATTGGTCCAAAATAAGCTCTAAGGCAGATCTCAAACATGCATGAACGGATCAGAACTGATAGTCAAAGAAAAAGTCAATTTATGCGACTTTCGGTTCCGATTCGTGTTTAAACTGAAAATTGTCGAGATGAACATGTTGAGACATGTTCTTACATTAATTATTAAGTTATTTTAATGATCAAACAGGTTTCATGTACCCTACATTGCTAATCATGCTTAAATTTGCAAAAACACATTCTGTTGACTTTTTGAAACAAGCTTTGACTCGACAATTATCATACTTAGAGTGGGAATCTGAAAATACCCTTTTGAGGGTTTGTTACCCACATAAATACCAACTTGTAGGTACTTTCAATTTGAGAAAAGACTGAGCACATTTCGTTTAATCATGAAGTCAAACTAAATTTACGATGGATTGACTTTCGGTTAATAAACTAAGCTAGAACGGATTTGAGAAGGTTATGAATACTTACATGAGTCCTAACAAAGCTTAGAGATCACTATGAAGTTGTCTTGTCGTCCAGAGAGCTCCAGAAGTTGCCTTGTGAATTTTTGAAAGTGTAAGTGTTCATAGTTTGCAACTTCAAGACCCTTTTATGCAGATTTTGATCTGATTATAGGGTGCCACAGAGGTCTAGGAGTGATATGAGAAGAGGACAAGTGCCCCTAAATGCATGAAAATCGATTGGTGAGGCTCTGGAGTCGACAACAGCTGGTTACAACTCACAACAGACTCAAACTGGCAGCTGGTTGCGATTTTTGTCGCTGGGCATCTGTAGGCGGGCCGCGAGGCCAGGTAGGCGGGCCGCGTACATGTGTTAACCAGCCAAACAAGTTTTCCAACAATTGCAATTCAGTCCTTGTACTTTGTAACATTGTTTTGGCTATTTATCTTGCACATTAGACCTTAAATCCTGATTTTTAAGGGCCTTGGGACTTTTATAAACATGGTAAAGTCCTTGAACAACTTTGTGCTTACCCGAAAAGTCTCGAAATTCAACGTTAACGCAACTAACCCTTCATGCACGGTTTTGATCATAACTTTCTCATACGATAACGAAACTTGATGAAATTTTTACCACATATTCTAGTGAGTATATTTTATCATTACAAATCTTCAAGTTTGCCAAAAGGTCACTCAGAGGTATACTTTCAACATGTTGACACATTTAGTCCCTGTAGTTTGTAATTCCTCATTTTCTTTCATTTCTCGCTTCGTATGATCCATGATTTATCCGTTTAAGGTTATAAACACCATGTAGGGTTATTTTAGAGCCTATTTATCCATTGTTGACACTTTGGACCCTTATATTCACATAGTTTCACTGTTTGTCAACTTTAGTCCCTCTAGAGTATGTTTTCACATATTCAAAGCCCATGACACGTGTCAGTACATTATTGGACGTAAATTTTCGAGGTATTACATAACTCTCGCACAGGTTAGGCATTTTCCAACATAGAGAACAATATCCCTTTTCATGCCCGACCACCAGTACTTATAGCGAAGGTCCTGGTACATTTTGTCAGCACCGGGATGAATAGAATACCGGGATTTGTGGGCTTCGTCCATCAAGATCTGTCGCAAATTGGTCCGTTTGGGGATCCAAATTCGAACTAGAAAGTGGAATATCCCATTCGACTTGCTCATAAGCCGGGCTCCATCGTGGTAGATTCTTTATTTCTTCAGAGTGCGTTCATTGAAACACGCGTGCTGAGCTTCGCGGATGAGGGATTCGAGATCGTATTGGGCTTGAACATTACGAGTGCTAAGCAGATAGCTCCGTCTGCTGAGTGCGTCGGCAATAGCTGGGCTCCATCGTGGTAGATTCTTTCTTTCTTCAGAGTGCGTTCATTGAAACACGCGTGCTGAGCTTCGCGGATGAGGGATTCGAGATCGTATTGGGCTTGAACATTACGAGTGCTAAGCAGATAGCTCCGTCTGCTGAGTGCGTCGGCAACAACATTTGCCTTGCCTGGGTGATAACGAATCTCACAGTCGTAATCGTTGAGAAGTTCTACCCATCGGCGTTGACGCATATTAAGTTCCTTCTGATTAAAGATATGTTGTAGGCTCCTATGATCGGTGAAGATCGTACACATGGTACCATACAGGTAGTGTCGCTAAATCTTTAACGTAAAAACAACTGCGCCTAGCTCAAGATCATGGGTTGTATAGTTCTTCACGTGGATTTTGAGCTGACGAGATGCATAAGCTATAAACTTGTCCCGCTGCCTAAGGACACAGCCAAGACCAAGGTTGTAAGCATCACAATAGACAATGAAATCGTTGTTTCCGTCGGGTAATGTGAGAACAGAAGCATTGCAAAGCATGTGCTTGAGAGTTCGGAAGGTAGACTCTTGTTTGGCTCCCCAAACAAAAGGCTTGTCTTTATGCGTGAGAGCGGTAAGCGGCACAACGATCTTTGAGAATCCTTCGATGAATCGTCGATAATAGCCCGCTAGTCCGAGAAAAGAATGGACTTCAGATGGGTTCTTAGGTGTAATCCAGCCCTTAACGGCTTCAATCTTTGCAGGGTCGACATGAATACCTTGACTATTAACAATGTGGCCCAGAAACGGAACCTCCTCCAACCAGAATTCACACTTGGAGAACTTGGCATAGAGTTAGTTCCCCTGGAGTAGCTCGAGAACCAAACGTAGATGTTGCGCGTGTTCGGTCTTCAACTTGGAGTAGATCAAGACATCGTCGATGAACACGATGACGAAACGGTCAAGATATGGTTTACACACGCGATTCATCAGATCCATGAAAACCGCAGGTGAGTTGGTTAAACCAAAAGGCATAACAACGAATTCGTAGTGGCCGTATCGAGTGTGAAACGCGGTTTTGGGTATATCCTCCTCTTGAATGCGTAGCTGGTGATATCCTGAGAATAGATCGATTTTTGAGAAGCACGTAGCACCTTGTAGCTGATCAAACAAATCGTCGATGCGGGGTAGGGGATAGCGGTTCTTGATAGTTAGCTTATTCAATTCCCGATAGTCGATGCACATCCTGAACGACCCATCCTTCTTTTTGACGAAAAGAACCGGCGTGCCCCAAGGAGAGGTGCTCGGGAGAATGAAGCCTTTCTCAAGTAATTTCTGGAGTTGGTTTGAGAGTTCGCGCATTTCGGACGGCGCGAGTTGGTAGGGAGCTTTGGCAATAGGGTTGGCTCCAGGAATGAGGTCGATACGAAAGTCGATATCACGACTTGGCGGTAGTCCGGGAAGATCCTCTGGAAAAACATTAGGAAATTCTCGAACCACAAGAACGTCTTTCACTTCCTTCTTCTCTTTCTTTTCCTTCTCCGCTACTACAATATTAGCCAAGAAAGCTCTGTATTCCTTGCGGAGATACTTGCTAGCTTGAACACATGACATGAGCTGGAGACCCTTCGAAGTAGTTTCACCGTAGACACACAATAAATCACCATTCGCGAGCGAGAATCGGATCATCTTGTCGAAGCACACAACTTCAGCATGGTTTTCGCGAAGAAAGTCCATGCCTACTATGACATCAAAACTTTCGAGTTGCATCGGAATAAGGTCGATTGGGAAGATGTGATTGTTGAGCTCGAGAGTACAATCACGAAGAACAGAATTGACGGCGACAGTTCTTCCGGTAGCGACTTCAACATCGAACGTCGAGGAAAGATGAGAGCGTTTACGACTAAGGAGTTTCTCGAATTCGAAGGACACAAAGCAATTATCGGCTCCAGTATCAAATAAACACGAAGCATAAATACCATTCACAAGGAACGTACCATTAACTACGTTGTTGTCGGCTTGGGCTTGACGTACGTTGATGTTGAAAGTTCTGGCGCGTGCGGCCTGTTGTTGCTGCTGCTATTGTTGCTGGTGTTGCTGCTGCTGCTGAGGCTCTTGTTTCACAACCCTGTTTGGGCACATGTTGGCGAAATGTTTTGGATCGTCACATGCGAAGCAGGCTCTGGCGTTGATCGCGGGTGCCGGAGGAGCTTGTTGACCCTGAGGGGCGGTGAGTAGAGCTTGATGAGCAGGAGCTTGTCGAGCGCAACAGTTGGTAGTGAAATGGCCGTACATATTGCAATGAGCACAGAAACGGCAAGCGATGGTAGTCGGGTGGTGGTAGGTACAAGTAGGGCAGAGCGGGTGTGGCCCAGTGTATGCACGCTGTGCAGACAGTGCATTTGCCACAGGCGCCGCTACTTGACGCTGTTGGGCTGGTACAGCTTGAATCGGTGCAGCAGTGATCACACAGTTCTTGTTGCTGGAGCTGTTCTTTCTCTTGTTCTTTCTCTTGTTGCTCGATGAGGTGGTTTCAACAGTTGGTGCGGCGGTGGCAGCACTTCGTTGCTCTGACCGGAATCCTTACAAATGATTCAGCTTGAACCTTATATATAATGGAACATATTTCGCCTGAAAGAGACAACATATCAGTTCAAGCGAAATAGGTAATTCTGATTTCGCTTGAAACTGCACATAATACATTCAAGCGAAATCACATCACTCAAGCGAAATATCATTATCTTGAACTACGTGTACTGATCTATCATTCTACTTAACAAGACTCGATACAAGACGAAGTCGACAGACGTATGTACCAACAGACTCCCCCTCGAATGTTGACGAGTCTTCAGTGTCGAGTCTTCGGTTGTCAAACCTTCAGTCTTTATCAGTCTGCTCACTTTCTTCAAAATTCTCCATTGTAAGCATCCACATACAGTCTCTTTCTTTCTCTTGTAATCTTCAGGATTTGAATCTGTCTCTACAATCTTCAGACTTCCTCTCGATATCATCAGACTCCCCCTTTCGTTAAATTGGAATCGCAGTCTGGAATTCACTTTCACATGTTCTCAGATCGTAACCTGGCACTCATCTAACTCAGATATCGGAACCTGGTTAACCTGCACAATCTCTACCTAAAAGTAAGTTTTCTGATAACCACTTGTGGATAAGATTTTCAAATCAAATTTACCACTTGCAAGAATTAGTCAATCAATAAATGATTTTACAATGAAAACCCCTGTTTCTCATTTCATTTCAAAAAATACTTCAAACACTTTCTCCCAAACCATTTGTTCATCATGTTTAGCACTCGGAGTTTAAAAAATCAGTTCTCCAACACCAGTTGTCGAAAATCTTTTTGTATTTTTCAAAATTTATGCTAAAACACACTAAAATCTTTTTGGATTTTTGAATATAACAGAAATGAAATAAAGAAATATTTACAGACAATATATTTTTGTGAGTTTGTGTAAGAGGGTCATATCAATTTATGAGACAAATCACCAACACCTTTAAGCTTTAAACATTTTCAGTTCTAAACGATTCACATAGATTGACGATATTGTTGTCCACTTAAACTCAATCTAAAAAACTTTCGAAATGCTTACCGATACGTTAAGGTATATTAATTTTGCACTAAGCTCTTATGGACCCCACGATCTCAGCATATCCCCTCATCATGCAATACACTATTTTAAGTAATGCCTTTAAACTTTTATCAACTGTGATTTGTGCGAAAACAAAGCAGAATGTTTAAACATTAACAATCAGGTCGATACTTCTGTATACGTAGAGAAAGTCCAATGTTTAAACAAAACAAGAAAATAAAAATAATGTTGAAGTTTTTTAGGCTTTAACCACCAGGTCGATACTTCCGTATACGCAGAGGTGATCCAAAGCTTAAACGAAACACCAAAGAAAATAAAGCAAAACGTTTAGGCAATAACACCCAGGTCGATACTCACGTATACGCAAAGGATGTCCAATGCTTAAACAAAATAAAGAAATAAAACAAGTTTAAATCTTTGCAAAATGAAATGCACAGTCACAGCGACTTTTCAGCAAAGTTGTGAAAGTTCACAAACTTAACCAGTTTTATGTCTTTCGACAATCAGCGATTACTGAGTAGGCACACAATCAAGAAGGACAAAACTAAGTACTATGCTTTCGACCATGTTTCCCACTAGAACTAGGCTTTTTCATTTAAGTTTGTATCGTTATCGCAAATCTACTAGTCTAGCTAAGCCTACCGTCACATCTTTAGTGAGATCGTTTATCACATTTTATCTTTCCATTTCTTTAGCATGTTGTGACAGTCCACTGATGTACTATCATTTCCTCTTTTTCACACCAAAACTCATTTTTGATTTTATCATGTTTTTGACTTTTTCAAATTTCACGTTATTGTATAGTTTGTTTTCAAATTTCCTAAAATGTGTTTGCATTTTAGGGGGAGTAAGAAATTTCAGAAAATCCAAAAACATTTGAAAATTTGAAAAATCCAAAAACATTTGAAAAATTGAAAAAGTAAAAAACATGATAAAATAAAAAATGAGTTTTGGTGTGAAAAAGAGGAAATGATAGTACATCAGTGGACTGTCACAACATGCTAAAGAAATGGAAAGATAAAATGTGATAAACGATCTCACTAAAAATGTTTTTGGATTTTCTGAAATACTTACTCCCCCTAAAATGTAAACACATTTTAGGAAATTTGAAAACAAACTATACAATAACGTGACAACTGATATCAAATCACTTCAATTCGCCATCCACTTGACATAAACAATCAGAACTCCCCCCCCCCCCACAACAAACTATTTTCCCATTGATTTCAAAACACTTAAGTTTGTTTTAATCAAATGGTTTTTCCGGAAAATAAGTTTTGTTGATTGATTTTACCATTTGCAGGTTAGGGGTTTGGTTCATTACATTGTCTTTCACCCACTTGTAGGAAAAATGCAAGTACAACTTAATGTCCTTGAATTACCACTTGTAAGAATAGTCCAATCAAGTTCAAACTAATGACCTTGATTTTACCACTTGTAGATAAACACCTTTTTCAACCACCTCGCTTACCAACCTTGGAGTTCCGGCAAGTCATACTTCTATAAAAACATATATCATAAACAAAGAATGATGCCGATTCATGCTCCGCGATTACCAACTTGGGAGCTCCGGCAAGTCAGGTTTTTACTCTTTGAAAAATATTGACACCCAGGCCTGACCATCCTTGGGTGTAACCACTTCTTCACTGTTACTTTCAACCGACCTGTGAACACTCCTTTTGGAAGCATAAAATTCTTTCACTCCTTTGGCCTTACCATCAACCATTTTTCCAAAAATGTGTTTCACAGTTCCATTGAAAGCCTTTTCAACATCAAACTTATTCTTTTCAGAATAAAATTGATTTGAAATTTCCACTTTTCCAACTTTCTTTTTAAAATTCTCAGCCATTAGTAATGGAAAACTTTCATCATTCACAATCGGAACAGATTTCTCATTTTCCTCAACAATCTGTGGCTCCTCTGTCTTTATGGAGACAAATTCATCGCCATTAGATAGCTCCTCTGATTTTGACAAATCAGATTCATCACTAGAACTACTTCCTAAACCCTTAACCACCCACTTCTGATTTTTCAGATTTTCTTTTCGTTTTAAAACATTCCTTGAACATTCACCAATTTCAAAAATTGAATTTTCAAAACCTGTAAATTTTCTGTTTTTAAATTCAGTTTTCTCAACAACTTTTTCCTTTTGTTTACCAGAGACTCCCTGTTTTGTTTGTATTGTCTTGTGACAAATTATGGCAATATGACCAACTGTTTTACATTGAAAACAGGTTCTTGTCTCTGTCTTCTTCTGAACAACACTTTTCTTCAACTCTTCTTACTTGTTTGCAAGAAATTCTTCATTTGTTTGTTTCCAAAATGAACTATTCTATTCTTTCTCATCACTTGTTCCTGAAACAAAAACAGTTTTAGGTTTATAAATTTTCTCATTTTTATAATTTTTCGGTGGAATAAAACCCAATCCCTTCTTTTTGAAATTACCATTATGGTTTGGTTTCTTTTGAAAACCTAAACCAGAACTGTAACCTTTTTTCTTGTTTAAACGTTGTTGATATCTGGAGGTATAATGATTTGGTTATTCAGAAAGATTTACACCTTTTATTTCAGAATTATTAATTTCTGTTAGTTTGAAAACATTTTTAATCATTTCTGGTTTAACACCTCTTATTGGAAAAGTCTCATCAGAATATAATTTGTCAGAATCTTTCAAAGTATATACTACTTTGATCGGTTCGTCATCCAAATTAGATTTTGATAACAAGAACTCTTTATGATACACCTGTTTTCCCTGTTTGTCTTTTTTACTTGATGTGTCGGACTTTGACTCAGATTTTGACTCTGACATTGACTCCTCTGTTTCATCCTTATCCAACACCTGATCGACCACCTTTTTTATTAATTCGGACTCATGATCAGGATCGGACGACGTGAAAGTGACATCAATACTTTCTGGCAAGTTATCCGATGACACAGACTCCCACTGTAAATTTGTTGCCTTTTCGACTCTTTCAGAATTTGGATTTCGAGGAGAATATCCATTTTCGACCGGGGGTGGACATTTGTTATAGACAACACTTGGTTTCTTACCAGAAATCTTCACTTCATCATCTTCTTTTGTTTCAGACTTCTTCTCTTCCGAAGTATTCTCATCTTCAAACGTCTTCAATTTTTCCACTATGGGGTAAATCCTGTCAACAACAAAAGTAGAACATGAGTAACTTTTTAATAAATTGTTAACTCTTTCAGTTTCAATTCTTTGTGTTGCCAACTTTAATTCAAGCTCAGCACACTTCTCTGTGTAGTAGTTGACATCGTCAAGCTGTCTCATGTAAGCTCTTTTGAGTGTATTCATTGCTACAGCTTGTTCACTACTTGACTCGTTGTACTTATTCATCTCTCTATTCAAAGTATCATATGATTCTTTCAGCCTTTTTATGTTGTGCAGCAATTCATTGTTCTGCATTATCAGAGAATCACAATTCATACACTTCTCAGCAACCTAGACTACCTCTTCATCTGTTTTAATTTCAAATGTTGGAACTTCTTTAACTACTCTCACTGGAACTTCTTCTAAAACTTCTTTCTTTTTCTTTTCTTCACCATTTAAACGTTTTCTGACTTTTTCTGCCCAATAATCATCAGTATAATCATTGATAACCTGAGCAACAAATCCTTTAGCCAGAAATTCTTTGTCTGGGCAATAATTGTCCCAACTGAAACCTTCTGCCAATTTTTCATCTTCTTGTTCTGCCACACAACTTTACGATCTGTTGGAATGTAGTTATCCCAACTGAAACCATTTCCTTTATCTTGATTAACAAGACATGCTCTCTTTGAATATTCAATTTCTTTCCTACCATGAGCTGTTTGTGGCTGTTGTTGTTGATGTGTCTGTTGAGTAACTTGATGATATAGCGCTTTTCGATAGTAATCATTGTTTCCAAAGGGATTTTGAGCTCCACTCGCTTCACGATTTGTGCACTCTCTCTTGAAATACCCCTTTTCCCTGCATCGAAAACAAGTAACTTTAGACTTATCAAATCCTAAAGCTGAAACATGTGCATCGCGAAAATCATCTATGCCTGTAATTTCTTTAAACTTTTCAGCTCGTCTCAACACACTAGCCATACACCATTTTATATCCATCAACTCCATCTCTTCAGCATCAATTTGATCGTAATCCTCTTTTGTTAGCATTGGATTTTCGATCCTTCCTACAACTAAACCTCCATAGGATTCAAGCACAGTTACCAATAAAGACATGGTGCTTTTAGCAACTTCCTTAGTATAATTTTGATCATTTTCAAGGTTTAAAGCAATGTTGCATTGAAGTACTTTTCCACTCTTTGTTGTAGAAAAGTGTGGATCAAATGTTGGAAATGAAGAAAATCCCATCTTGTTACTTGATCCTTGAGATGGCTTTTCAGAAGATCCCGTTGTATTGAAAGCAGTTTCAACTTTTGGCGAAAACTTGGTTTTGTCATTAATACCACTTTTGTAGTACAAACCAATGTCTTGCTCTCCATCATAATTCTTCATTCTTGCTATCTTTCATTGCTCCATTTCTTGAGCTTCAAGCTGTTTAATAAAATCACTCAAAGTTAGATCATTAAAACCCGGTTTGTTTTTCAACATTATAAGATACGTGCCCCACTCATCATGTGGCAACGCATCAGCTAACTTTTCAATCAACTCATCTTTATCCTTTCTTATACTCAATCTGTTCATGTTTTTCAATAAATTGCAGTATCTTTCAATGATCTGCTTGGTGCTTTCATTTCTTAAACCTCGGAACAAATCGAATTCTTTCTTCATCAACGACTTTTTGTTCTTAAGCATGTCATCGCTACCAAGAAATTTTGCTTCTAATTCTGTCCATATCGAATGTGCAGTTCCATTATGTTGAAGTAAAATCAAGATGTCTCCAAGGTGAACAGCCTCTGGTCGATGGAACAATGTAGGCAAGGGAAGTTGGCAAAATGGATCCGTAACCTCGGGAAAAGGATTGGCTCTGAGGGCTGGGCACGGGGGTCCCTGTCCCGAACCCATCGGCTGTCGGTGGACTGCTTGAGCTGCTTCCGCGGCGAGAGCGGGTCACCGCGTGCCGGCCGGGGGACGGACTGGGAACGGCCTCTTCGGGGGCCTTCCCCAGGCGTCGAACAGCCAACTCAGAACTGGTACGGACAAGGGGAATCCGACTGTTTAATTAAAACAAACTTAAGTGTTTTGAAATCAATGGGAAAATAGTTTGTTGTGAGGGTGAGTTCTGATTGTTTATGTCAAGTGGATGGCGAATTGAAGTGATTCGATATCAGTTGTCACGTTATTGTATAGTTTATTTTCAAATTTCCTAAAATGTGTTTGCATTTTAGGGGCAGTAAGAAATTTCAAAATTTTCAAATGTTTTTGGATTTTCTGAAATTTCTTACTCCCCCTAAAATGCAAACACATTTTAGGAAATTTGAAAACAAACTATACAATAATGTGACAACTGATATCGAATCACTTCAATTCGCCATCCACTTGACATAAACAATCAGAACTCCCCCTCACAACAAACTATTTTCCCATTGATTTCAAAACACTTAAGTTTGTTTTAATCAAATGGTTTTTCCGGAAAATAAGTTTTGTTGATTGATTTTACCATTTGTAGGTTAGGGGTTTGGTTCATCACATTGTCTTTCACCCACTTGTAGGAAAAATGCAAGTACAACTTAATGTCCTTGATTTACCACTTGTAAGAATAGTCCAATCAAGTTCAAACTAATGACCTTGATTTTACCACTTGTAGGTAAAAACCTTTTTCAACCACATGGCTTACCAACCAATATCACATGTAAGTTACCATATGTAGGTTGAATTCTCAAGATGTCGATTCCTACTCCGCACTTACCAACCTGGGAGTTCCGGCAAGTCATACTTCTACAAAAACATATATCATAAACAAAGAATGATGTCGATTCATGCTCCACGATTACCAACTTGGGAGCTCCGGCAAGTTAGGATTTTAAGTAAAGAATACAGACACCCAAGCCTGACCAGCTTTAGATGTAACCTTCTCAACTTCTTCAGGGGTTTGAACACTTCTTTTTGTTTCATAAAATTCTTTCACCCCTTTTACCTTCCCATCAACCATTTTACCAAATATCTTTTTAACATTTCCATTAAACACTTTCTCAACATCAAATTCTTTCTTTTCAGAATAGAATTGATTTGAGATTTCGACTTTTCCAACTTTTTTCTTGAAATTTTCAGCCCGCAGTGGTGGAAAATTTGCTTCATCCACAGTAGGAACTGAATTCTCTTTTTTCAAAACAACTTTTGGCTCATCTGATTTTATGGAATCAGATTCATCACCAGAACTATTCCCTGAACCTTTAACCACCCATTTCTGATTTTTCAGATTTTCTTTTCTTTTTAAAACATTCCTTGAACATTCACCAACTTCAAAAATTGAATTTTCAAAACCTGTAAATTTTCTGATTTTAAGTTCAATTTTCTCAACAACTTTTTCCTTTTGTTTACCAGAGACTCCCTGTTTTGTTTGTATTATCTTGGGACAATTTCTGGCAATATGACCAACTGTTTTACATTGAAAATAGGTTCTCGTCTCTGTCTTTTTCTGAACAATACTTTTCTTCGTCTCTTCTTGCTTCTTCGCAAGGAATTCTTCATTCGTTTGTTTCCATAATGAACTCTTATGTTCTTTCTCAGCACTTGTTCCTGAAACAAAAATAGTTTTTGGTTTATAAATTTTCTCATTTTTATAGTTTTTCGGTGGAATAAAACCCAATCCCTTCTTTTTGAAATTACCGTTATGGTTTGGTTTCTTTTGAAAACCTGAACCAGAACTGTAACCCTTTTTCTTGTTTAAACGTTGTTGATATCTTGAGGTATAATGATTTGGTTTTTCAGAAAGATTTACATCTTTTATTTCAGAAATATTAATTTCTGTTAGTTTAAAAACCTTTTTAATCATTTCTGGTTTAACACCTCTTATTGGAAAAGTCTCATCAGAATATAATTTGTCAGAATCTTTCAAAGTATATACTACTTTGATCGGTTCGTCATCCAAATTAGATTTTGATAACAAGAACTCTTTATGATACACCTGTTTTCCCTGTTTGTCTTTTTTACTTGATGTGTCGGACTTTGACTCAGATTTTGACTCCGACATTGACTCCTCTGTTTCATCCTTATCCAACACCTGATCGACCACCTTTTTATTAATTCGGACACATGATCAGTATCGGACGACGTGAAAGTGACATCAATACTTTCTGGCAAGTTATCCGACGACACAGACTCCCACTGTAAATTTGTTGCCTTTTCGACTCTTTCAGAATTTGGATTTCGAGGAGAATATCCATTTTCGACCGGGGGTGGACATTTGTTATAGACAACACTTGGTTTCTTATCAGAAATCTTCACTTCATCATCTTCTTTTGTTTCAGACTTCTTCTCTTCCGAAGTCTTCTCATCTTCAAACGTCTTCAATTTTTCCACTATGGGGTAAATCCTGTCAACAACAAAAGTAGAACATGAGTAACTTTTTAATAAATTGTTAACTCTTTCAGTTTCAATTCTTTGTGTTGCCAACTTTAATTCAAGCTCAGCACACTTCTCTGTGTAGTAGTTGACATCGTCAAGCTGTCTCATGTAAGCTCCTTTGAGTGTATTCATTGCTACAGCTTGTTCACTACTTGACTCGTTGTACTTATTCATCTCTCTGTTCAAAGTATCATATGATTCTTTCAACCTTTTTATGTTGTGCAGCAATTCATAGTTCTGCATTATCAGAGAATCACAATTCATACACTTCCCAGCAACCTTGACTACCTCTTTATCTGTTTTAATTTCAAATGCTGGAACTTCTTTAACTACTCTCACTGGAACTTCTTCTAAAACTTCTTTCTTTTTCTTTTCTTCACCATTTAAACGTTTTCTGACTTTTTCTGCCCAATAATCATCAGTATAATCATTGATAACCTGAGCAACAAATCCTTTAGCCAGAAATTCTTTGTCTGGGCAATAATTGTCCCAACTGAAACCTTCTGCCAATTTTTCATCTTCTTGTTCTGCCACACAAACTTTACTATCTGTTGGAATGTAGTTATCCCAACTGAAACCATTTCCTTTATCTTGATTAACAAGACATGCTCTCTTTGAACCTTCAATTTCTTTCCTACCATGAGCTGTTTGTGGCTGTTGTTGTTGATGTGGCTGTTGAGTAACTTGATGATATAGCGCTTTTCGATAGTAATCATTGTTTCCAAAGGGATTTTGAGCTCCACTTGCTTCACGATTTGTGCACTCCCTCTTGAAATGCCCCTTTTCCCTGCATCGAAAACAAGTAACTTTAGACTTATCAAATCCTAAAGCTGAAACATGTGCATCGCGAAAATCATCTCTGCCTGTAATTTCTTTAAACTTTTCAGCTCGTTTCAACACACTAGCCATACACCATTTTATATCCATCAACTCCATCTCTTCAGCATCAATTTGATCGTAATCCTCTTTTGTTAGCATTGGATTTCCGATCCTTCCTGCAACTAAACCTCCATAGGATTCAAGCACAGTTACCAATAAAGACATGTGGCTTTTAGCAACTTCCTCAGTATAATTCTGATCATTTTCAAGGTTTAAAGCAATGTTGCATTGAAGTACTTTGCCACTCTTTGTTGTAGAAAAGTGTGGATCAAATGTTGGAAATGAAGAAAATCCCATCTTGTTACTTGATCCTTGAGATGGCTTTTCAGAAGATCCCGTTGTATTGAAAGCAGTTTCAACTTTTGGCGAAAACTTGGTTTCGTCATTAACACCACTTTTGTAGTACAAACCAATGTCTTGCTCTTCATCATAATTCTTCATTCTTGCTATCTTTCGTTGCTCCATTTCTTGAGCTTCAAGCTGTTTAATAAAATCACTCAAAGTTAAATCAAACCGACCAGGAATCACCCTTGTTCGGCCGGTTACCGGCTCAAGACGGTTGTTCGTGTTTAACTCGAAATCGGTGGTCTCGTAACTAGAATCCAGATCCTTGAACTAGTACAACACTTAAGAGTGAGTAGGAGACTAGAACAAAGTCCGATTCTATCAGTTTTGAGTGCATTGAGTGTAAAAGAGTTGAAAGAAAGTTAGAAACCATCTTTCAATCCTTTTCTACTATGTTTTTCTTGAGATCTCTACCGGATCTTTGTGTATTTGTGTGGAAATCGGTTAGATCTAGGTTGTTCTTGGTGGATTGGAGTCAAAACATGAAGTTCTTCAAGAACACATGATGATGTCATCCTAGAACACCCGAAATCTAGTGATTTCACGGTTAAAAGTTAAGATTTAAAAGATAGAAAGGTGTAGGAGTGCGTGTAGATCAAGAAAGTACAAGATTTTAGGACGAGATCTTACCGGGATTGAGAGAAATCGGAGAAAAAGTGAGGAACACGAGCTGGTCGGACAAAGTTTCCAAAAGTAGAAAGGTTTGAGAGTGACATGGGTATTTATAGGATTCCAAAAGGGGAAAATGTTGTCCGGTCGGATGGCACACCGCCCGAATGACTATCCGGTCGGATGACATCTCGGTCGGATGGCACCTGACTCATGGACAAGTGGCTATCCGGTCGGATGGCTATCCGACCGGATGGCACTTGGTTCGAATGTTTGACGCGACGATTTTTGCTGATTCGGTTTCGATTGCGAGTGATGCGAATGCGATGGAGTTTCCTATTCAAATTACTTTTAATCCCAACCACTCATATCTCGCACTATCCCTTCTCCACTAATTATCATAGTTTGATTGTGATTCGAGTTCGATGTCGATTGAGTTCGATTGCATTTCGAGTTCGATTGCGTTTCGATTGATTACCACATATAACATAAATGAACATGCACAAGTAACACATAAGGCACAAACACACGTATAATCAATAACTAATATGCGTAGTTCGGGTTGCGATTCGATTGTCGATTTGATTAGCATAGTTTGATTATCGTTTAGTTAACTTTATCGCATTGTTACTTCCTATAGTTCACAGTCGTTCGTCGATTATTGTAGTTAACGACACTTACTCCACATAATACAATCAAAATAAAGAAATTTCTATAAGTCAAGTTGCGTGAAATCGGTCGTTGACTTTGACCTTGACTTTGACTTTGACTTCTCGAAAACACGGGGTGTTACATCACGGTATTAGATCCTTCCCCAAAAGCTTGTGTACCATTTCTAGATGTCTCCCCAACCTCAAATTGAAACTTGTCTTTCGATGTCAAGATTAAAAAAAATAGCCAAGATGCTTTAGTGGAAGCAAATAATAAAGGTGCAAAAATGAAAATGTTGTGAAAAATACAATACCTTTATTATATTTAAAGATTAATAGCACTAAAGAAAGCACCTGATTCATTTAAAATTTCATTCAATGAGCCACGTTCACACGAGTTTCTAACAGTACTGTATATACTAATTGAGTCGAACCTTTCTCGCCAATGATCATAGGTCTAATGGTACTTTTCGTCTTTTTCCCCTTTCAAAATTAGAAAAGAAGCACAAGAACCTTAAAAAGGTATCAAGATCCCAAACTTATGTCTAAAATAGTACCAATGCTCAATTAGTTTTCACTGTTAGTATTTTAAGATGGCACATCAGACCCTTTAGGAAAGGAAAACCTGCTTAAGACCATCTTTAGTGAAAACATCAAAAGTTACAAATTTTTACAACATTACAAATGATAGGGCATATTTTTTTATGTAAAGGAGTACCACCCCCTTTCCTATCTTGGTGAGTAACTGTAAGTAGCTCAAAGTTATAACTCCCAGTTAGTGCCTTTAATAGAATGTGTATATAATCAGGATTGTTTTTGCTCTTACTTCGTTTTTCGCTTAATAAATCATCAAGTAGGGATGGGCATTTGATACTTGGTACCAGTACCGAATTTCCCACACCGACTTTTTTCGATACCCACATTTTGGCGTATTCTGTATCGATACTTTCGGTACCGGTATTTTACCAAAACTTACCTTCGAATACCGATACCGTACCCGTACCGAACATTTTCAGTATTGGTACCCATATTTGACGATTTTCGATACCGGTACCGAGCTCAATCCTAACATCAAGTATGGAGGTATCATTACATCTAACTGTATGCATGTAATGACACATGAAAATGCCATAATAAATTAAAAATCTGTCATAAATTATAAACAAACCTGAAGAATGTTGGCACATACGCCCTCACCCTCAAACTACCAGCAGTGGTACAAACACTTCAGTCAACAATTTGGCACTAAAAAAGGTTTGCTACCCTGAACAAAAGTTATGTGCAAACATTTTAACCGGGGCGCAAATCTACTATCTTTTTCACCAGACGTAGAAATCCAAATAGGATAAAAAAACAACAGAAAATTTGAGGTGGAATAAGTAATAACCCATGGGCTAGCCTTAGTCGGTCCATGATGACTCTAGGTCAAGAGATCTCAACTAACTCGCTCAAACTTTGTCAATATGACCAGAAATATTGCATTGTTGTTCCAAGGTGTAAGTAAAATATCTTAGAATCATAACTTAATATTTTTAGAGAAAACGATCGTCAGCCCTTGCTTGAACCTTACCTTATTTTTATCCTCTGCAAAAGTTAAAGAACATGTTACCACTTTGACGTTGAAAAGTCAAGCAGTTTCACCTTTAAAAGAGTGTGGGATTATCCTATTTAAGTGAGTAACATCAATTATCTCCTATATTATAATAGCCTCAATGCAAAAAAAAGATCCATTTTATTAAACCCTTTTAGTTATGAGAAAAGTGTTTTGTAGTTCAGTTATAACTTAGTTCTTATGTCAATCCTTCATATGTATGCATATGATACAACCCTTAAATGCCAAGATTCAGAGGGTGATGATATGTTTGAGATTCCATCGAGAGATGTCAATTAGTATAGCATATAGAATCCGATTTAGACAAAAACAACTGAAAATTAAAGAAGATCAGATATAATGATATGAACACACTCTTTTGGGCTTTTAAATGTGTAATCAAACTTAAATACAACATGCCTATTATAAGATTAGCATACAAATGGAAAACTGAATTAAATTAGATTAAATCAAAACACACCCATGTAAACAAATGTTAGATATTCATAAGTGATTGGGGAAAAACAAATCACATCTTATAAATCAAAGGTGAAAAAGTGCGACAACCAAAAATAAATGCACCAGATTGAAAGTGTCCAAACCCTAATTAATCAATGGATGCAATCAAAGGCAACAATAAATTCAATTGACTGGTTTGCTTCCTTAGAATCAGAAACCAAAAAAAAAGGTTGGAGTTGCGTGATGTTTACCTTCAAATGTGGAACTTTTGAGCCCTAATCGTTACCAAAATTCATCAAGATCGTGTAGACTATAGACACAGTCAACTGAACATAATAAATAATCTCAAACATTATCAGTTATTTAAGAATAATTAAACAGAAAAACACTAAAAATATAACATATATAATCTCAGTTGAATGGTTGTGAATCATCATCTCCTTTTCAAACAACAACACACAGCAACTAACATCAAAATCTAGCCCCAAACATCCAACTGATGTTAGTAGCCCAAGGGTTGGATGATGTGGATCAGATCTCCTTTACAAATAAT
This sequence comes from Helianthus tuberosus, assembly GCA_030545235.1. NCBI lineage: Eukaryota > Viridiplantae > Streptophyta > Magnoliopsida > Asterales > Asteraceae > Helianthus > Helianthus tuberosus. The sequence goes on along the minus strand of CM060420.1, from coordinate 17,527,825 downwards.
AGCACGCTAATGGAATCCTCTGTAGTTAATTCACATCATCCAAATCCAACTGGTATCTTTATTTACCAAACATAAATGAGCAATCAATCAGTTGATCAAATGCTTACTTGAGATTGTAGGTATCTTTATTTCTTGGACATGGAATCGTTAGCAGGTGTCTGCATCATTTGACCTCCTTTTATCTTAGACATCAGAAACAAAAAATGGGATTCATCCATATTACGCTACAATTTGTCATTAGAATTTACTAATAGAACTCGGTTAAATGGATATATGACCTAATGATAATATAATAACAATAACAATGGATTAAAATAACATTACAGGAGAAGTACCTAAAAATGGAGAGATGGACACTGGATTGGGGGTGAATAAGCCTTCTCAGCCAATGCCTCATTTTTCGATTTTGCACCTGAAATTATCATTAAAAATCCGACCTTCGGTACTCTCGTCAATGCCATAATCTGTATACATGTTTATCAAAAAAGAAAGAAACAAAGTAATAATCAGCTATAAAAATTATATGGATTTCAGCCACCAATTTAAATCTAAAAAGTAATGATAATCAAACATCAAAACCTGTGAGAATCCAAGTAAACCATCAATTTGTGCATGTTCAATCATATATTCTTCAATATACTCAGTAAACCTCCATAATCATATGATTAAAGCTACTTAAGCCAGTCAACTTATGACCCGACCCATATATGATGCCCGTAATAACCCTACTATCTGATTTGACTGAGAAGATACATGAGTTATTTGCTTTCCACTGCCAACCGTCGTCGCTTTTACCAAACCTAATGAACTCACCATTTACTCCAGAGTCCAGATCTCTAATCTCTGCAAGCTAAACATCAGTCAACATAGTTATCAGTCTTAATTTTTATAGAGTAACTAATATGACACATAACTTTGGGTCAATAAAAAAACACACACACTTTCTTTATTCTAATAGTTATCAGTTTACCCGCTTGACCCACCTAACCATAAAAAACATTTATAAAAAAATGCACCTTCATTTTTTTTCACAACAAACATGCATTTTTGACAACACTATAATGTATTTTATATACTCTTTTGATAACAGAAAAATACAACAGAACTGCACTTCATAAAAAACTACATAACAATGAGCTTTCGGCCTTTTTAACAACGGAAAAAATCAAACGAATAACTAAGAACAACCACCAAGTGGTTAACTGTTGGTCATAAAATCACCAAAACACACTCGAAATGGGTCAAAGAACCCAGTAGCCAAAAGAACTGTAAACTAAGACGGAGACACCCTTCCCAATATTGATTGTAATGTCACATGGATGGATATGTTTCTTTAGTTTTCCCATCTAGACAAAACAGATAACAGTCAATTGAGTCAGTTGATCAGAGGCTTACTTGAGATTGTGGGTATCTTTATTTCTTGGACATGAAATCATGAGTGGTCCAAACTCCAATTAATTAATCTACACAGTTCATGTTCTCCAAATTCACACTAATAATTTTATCAATTTCAAGGTCGAAAGCATTCCATGAAACCTAAAAATCAAAGTATAAAACAGTTCAGCATACAAACAAACAGTTGGTGGGTGTGTTTAACCAGATTGCTTAGAAATAATCAGCGAGAAGACCTATCACATAAAGTACAACGTATGATAAAAATGGTTACCAGTTAAGGAGAACTTGGTGCAATGATAACTTTAAAGAAACGCGGACCCATCCTGTTTGAAAACGTAAACAAACCATGAAGTAAATAAACCAATATAGATGAAGAAACAAATCAAAATCAGATAGAAAAAAAATAATAAATATGGATTCTATAAGATAGAAATAAAAAACATTACTTCTGATAAGGTATGCAAAATTTATGCATCTACCCAATACAAAAGGCATAACAAATTCAATATAGATATGAATACAAAATACATAAGATATACCAAATTTGATTAAAATATAGGTGATACAAATGCCAAACAACCCCAAATCGTAGCCAGAACCATCACCTCTGTTATCATCAACCATCACAACCGCCATCTCAGAAATTAGTAGCAGTGATATACCTTTAGAACCCTATTACTAACGTTGTCCGCTAATTCGCCGGAATTCTCGACTCAATCTCTATTTGATTCGTTGATTAAACAAACCCTAACTTCTCAAATTTAACAAAATCAACATCCTAACCTAATATTAAACAAACACATTTCAAAATTAAAAGAAAAATCAACAAAACAATCTTACTATAATGTATCAGGCATCCCAATAATCGTGACGCTCCATTCAATTGAAACATATTGTTTTTGTCAGCAAAACGGGCGGAGAATCCATCAACAGGATGGTTACAATCGTGACGCTCCATTTAGTTGACACATAATAGCAAGGGTTGAAGATGATAAAGATCCTGGATGAGAGTTTTTGTGTTTGAGACAATCCAAGATGTATGAAATCGCCATTGAATCACCTATATGATAATTAGGGTTTTCGAATGAAACTGATGAAAGCGTGTTTGAGAAGCGATTATTATTGAGAAAAGAAATTGCCGCTCAAAATTAATTAGGTTTTAGAGAATAGGGGAAAAGAAGAGAAGCGTATGAGGATAATGATTTTGGCGGAGAACTGAAAAAAGGGGTTTAAGCATATGCCACGTGGCAAAAGTTAGTTTGCTTTATTAGAAGTAGTAGATTCGTTTATACATTCCTATTAGTCTCGACTCTAGGGATAAACTTTTTTTTTTGCTATCCTTTTTACAGAACCGCTGACAATTTCACTAAAAAATAACAAAATGAAATGATTTTTCATTATCGCAACTGAAGTAATTCGTCTCCGTGTTTCTCGAATGGATCTCTTAGTTGTTGAGAAGATTGCCCAAAAGCGGTATACAAGGCGTACACAGTAAAACTTACAAGTAACCAGATATAAAGATGACGACTAAGGTTATTGTTTTCTTTATTATATAATTTCAAGATCACAATGGATCTATTTTTGAATAAAATATATATCTAGACGTAGATAAAATAACCATGTTGCTACATCACACTCAAAATTTTATAATACATCTTATCTAAAAAAAACTATTGTAAAACACAAAAATTCTCAAACGTAATAACAAAATGTTCTATTGATTAAATAATAAAAAAATACCCACTTGTAACTATTCATAATCAAGCAAACTGAAAAGTTAGGGGGGTTTCTAGGCCTAAACTAATGATTAAGGGCCAAACAATATCAAACTAAAAGCCCTAAAAAGTAAACACAATATTTCCTACTTCCCGTGACCTTCCTGAACAATAATAGTGCGACTAATGTTCTTGCTTACACTTTAAACCTCCATACACCATACCCGAATTCAATTCATAGCGAGACACCTGAAGAAAGCAAGCAGAAACAACGTTGTCTTCCAGTCTATTTGGATATTATCCCCACAATTAACGAGGTAAATTATACAGAAATTGTTGTTGTGGTGTAAAACCCCCTTAACCTAATATGCATGCCACCTGTTTGATGAAAGTCCCCAATGAATAAACAGTCTGATATGCCATTATTTTGTTTCCATTAATGATTTCATATTACAGTATTGAGTAAAACCCTTAATATTATGAGGCAATGTCGTTAAGTTTAGGGTTTATAGATGCTCATACTCTTTGGTACGTTCATATATGTATGGAATGTAGGTTTTGTTTAAGACCTAGTTTTCTTTAGAACTTGATTGCGTAGGTTTTTGACTGTTTAGGGATTAGGGCTGAGCAGGATTCAGGTTGGACCGGGTAACCTTTATGTATACCTGACCGAGACCAGACTGATTAAGCAGATTCGGTTTGGTTCTTGGTTTTAATTTTGGGGAGAATTTGGGTTCGGTTTGGTCCAGGTTCAGTCTGAGTAAAAACCGAAAATTTTTCTGAGTTTTGTGATTGGACTCGTTTAAGTTATGTGTGTTGTGTTTTATATTGGGAGCATAGTTTATAAGTCCTTCCGTAGTGGGAGGTGATATAACGCCGGAGGCCACTATAGCGCCCTATGGCGCCTCCCCACACCGCCCGAAGGGCGCTATACCCCTCCAAATTGTTTCTCTTGTGAAAATTATAATGGGGTGACCAGATTTGGCTCTCTCACATACACATATATATACATACATGTTAACCCCAAATTCACATAAACCCCAACTACACACACATGTTTTATAACCCCCCTATAACCCCCACATTTCACTTTTTTGCCATTTGTCACATAACCCCCCATAAAGGGGGTTATGTGGTATTACCACTACATATGGCCTAAGTTATTGATGAAACATATGAAACGAAACATCTTAGCATACGGAAATCATATTCGGTCCTCGCCCAACCCGAGACCAACTCGAAAAGAGCGAGACTGACTGACCCACCCTATAACGGTCCAGAATTTTTAGGTTCAAGTTTGGTCCGGTTTCAACCAAGCACTCATAAAATCAAAGTCAATATAATGTTTATACTGGTAAGCAGCATGTCTGTGCACTGTGCAGAGTCACACGCTAACATATGAACACACATTACTATCATAACATTATGTAATTAATGGGGAAAGAAAATTTTTCGTTAGTTCACCAACAAAAACCTGGTGGTCTTTGTCTATCACTCCAACAAAACAGTTAAAGATATCAGATTTTACACAATCCCCAATTCTATTTTCCAATGGTTTTTGCAGTGATAACTTTTATTTCTACTTTTATGGCAATATGGACCAATATTGAAAGCATCTATATCTTTATGCTCGTAATGAAACGGTAAAAATGACAATTGACCGTCAAGTTATATACTGACGAGTTATTTTCTTTGAAAAAGTTATCGAAATTGGCTAACTATTTCTGTCCCTCATACTGATATTTGCTTTCGTTGTATTTCATTGGATAAAGGCTTTAATCACTAGCGATTTGAAGGAAGTTAGTGCTTTTGTGATACTGCAAAAATGCTGGGTGGCCCTGGGCTTGAATCTGTTGTTGACCGTAAGTTTATGATCTCGACATGATTATTGTTTCATTAGTGTTTAATGTAGATTCATTTTATTTTGACTTTTGAGTTGTTTCTTGTAACGTTAATGATCTATTCTTCCTATAATAAAATCTTTCTTTACAGAACTCATTTCAGTCATCACAAATGATGGACGAAACATAGTGGTGAGTTTTATTATTTTTGTTATTTTTATTGGATCACTGATATACCTTAATCTGCACATAATTTCTTGATTAATTATCATTGTATGCTTTCAGGGTATTCTCAAAGGTTTTGATCAGGCAACAAACATAATTCTGGATGAATCGCATGAACGAGTTTATTCGACAAAGGTTCGTTCACTTTCTACACAAAAAATACTTAGATTCTTAACTTAATCTTTAATATTCATTTGCGCTTATTTTATATTTGTTTTATTGACTGACCAATTTTGATCACATTTATTTGCAGGAAGGAGTTCAACAACTTGTTTTGGGTCTTTACATCATAAGGGGTGATAACATGTATGTTTCTTTTAACCAGTTAACAAAGTTATCCAAAGTGTATTTTTATTCGATAAAACCTCATATATCATTTTATTAAAATTTAGATCATTATTTGTGTAGTATAGTTTTTGCAATTAGATACTAACTAGTATTGTTTAAAAATGTAAACCCAACTCGACCCGTTACCTTACCTGCTCATTTTGCCGCTTTAAATATATAGTTTTGCGAGACTAATTAATTATTATTGTCTGTATCTTCAGAAGCATTATTGGGGAGCTAGATGAAGAACTTGATGCAAGCTTGGATTTGTCGGAAGTGAGAGCTCATCCTCTGAAGCCTGTTATTCATTAATGAGCTACATGGTATGCTGCTTAATTGCAATGGTGTTTTTTAAAGAAAGTAAATGATTTACTTGAGAAAACATTATTGGATTTATCGGCTTGAAAACTTAAGTGCTTGCTATATGTCTTGGTGTGGATTCTTTTAGCTTTTAGTTGAAATTGGACCGTGTACTAGAACTTCTTTATATGTTCTAAGAATGCTAAAGAATTCATGTACTGATCTTTTTGCCTTCCTTTCTTGTTGGTTATGCATTCCTAGGGACAGAGAAGATGTATACATAAGTAAGTATATGTACACACGTATAGACATGCATATGTGAATGTGAGGTATATACATGCATATAGATATAGGTGTGGGCATTATATGTGTGTTAGTAATCGAACCGAACGAACACAAACACGAACACGAACAAGGCCATGTTCGTGTTTGTTAAGGAAATTAACATGTTTGTGAATTGTTCGCGAACGCATACCGAACATAAGTTTATGTTCGTGTTCGTTCGTTAAGGAAATTCAGTTGTTTGCGAACTGTTCGTGAACACTAGTCTCGAACACAAACGAACGCAGATGAATAAAACGAACGTAAACGGACACTTAACTCGAAAAAACATTGGACATGAGTAGTTAAATACAACTATCAAATGATAAATCAAAACACAAGAAGTTTACTACAACCACCAAACGATGAATCAAGTTTAACTAACTTAAACATATTTATTCCAAAAAATATTTTGAATGCCCAAATTTTAGTTGACTTAGAAAAAAAGAGGGTTTCAAGTTTTCAGTATGTTTAGATAAAGGGTTTATTATCTGTTATTTTTTTAAATTAATCAAACGAACATGAACGAAAGTAACAGAACATAATACCGAACGTTCACGAATCCAGTTGTTCGTGTTCGTTCGCTAAGCTAACGAAATTTCTTGTTCATGTTTGTTCGTTAAGCTAATCAAACGAACTTCTCTGAACGTTCGGTTCGTTTACAGCCCTGTGTGTGTGTATAAAAGTTACTCAACTAATCCTGTTAACTATAGTTTTCAAAACCTTTACTTGGTCACAAAGTGATAGATGATGTTAACAATTAAAACATTTGGTATGTATAGGATGGTTTAAATTTAAAGGTTCCAAAAAATTATGAAAAAGCGTAGAAACCTTTAAAGTGAAAGGTAATTGCATCAGTCCATTATGCAAGTTTGTGGCAACAATAAATGTAAATTGTAACAGGGTGGCGTGCAAGGTGATAAGAAAAATGCCTCTAGGCCTTGAGGCGACACTTCATGTATATGTGGGTCAAGTCAAACATAAGGTCGAGGAGGCTGATATATAAAAATTATGATTATGAATGGCTTACTTGATTTAAAGGCTCATATGCAACTTTTGGTTGCATATTGAGCAACTCTTCGCGTACGCAAAGCTCGTCTCACACCTTAGTTTTCAGGACCTAAACACATCGAAGCATCTCGTGCTTTTTAAAACCAAGGTACTTCAGTTACACGTGCTATTGTTACACGCAAGTGTTGGACGCAAATCAAACTTCAAAAACGTTGATTTTATGATATAACTAAAAGACTAGTGTAATTTTTTAAAATTTTAAAAGACTACTAGTATAATTTTATAAAATTTGTTTGATTTGAAAATATTGGTGGGACTAGAATGAAACCTAAAAAGCACAAAAAAAAAAAAAAAAAAAAAAAAAAACAATGACAATAAAAAAAGATACTTCTCTTATGTGTGTGTAGTTATTGAACTAATCCTGTTAACTATAGATACCAAATCCTTTTACATATTTGATACATTGAAAGTGCTATTGCTGATGCTACATATTGAATTAGTCTGCAAAGTGATAGATAATGTTAATTAGTTTGGTATGTATAGGAGTGGTTTAAAGCTTAAACTTGTGAAAGCATGAATTGACCTGTTTTCGGATTATATGAGGGCCTTGATATAATGCATAATCTAAACCTTATTTTGATCCACCGTGCTATGTACTTAGCGAAAAATGACCGTTTAGTAATAGGTTCGGGTTACAACAGTAAGCTTTTAACAAATAAGAATCTTTATTATATGATTTATATCAAAACGTACATGATAAACACCTGCTAAGATACATATGAATCCCAACATAGAGAAGGGAGGAAAAACCGATCTACGATCCTCCTCTTTCTCTTCAATATCAAATCAAGAAATAAACAAAACAAATATAACAACATAATAATAACACAACCCTCCCAAAAAACAACGGGAAATATATCGAAAGAATTATAAATCTATAACCTAAATTTGAAACTGCAACTGCTATCCCTGATTCTGATAACATTATCAGTAGATAACGTATTCACATTCACCCGACACCTCACCAACGGCTTAAACTTCGGTAATTTTAACTTGCCAAGCTTAATTCTCACCGGAACTTTAGCTCTAAGCACTAAAGGAACTGTTCCGGTCTGTTGCTGGGCATTTAGCGAGGTTAATAGCCCGGTAGCATCTCGAGTTTGACCCGTTAAAGGGACGTTTAATACGGTGGTGTTTCTATGACCCTGATAGAATTTGGGCCATGCTCCTTCACAAAGGACCGTACCCATGTAGATCACGGTCAGTTTTGATCCACCTTCGTAGGAGATTCCAATCTTCGTGTTGGGATTTCTCGCTGTAATGTTGACGTTGAACTGAGCCGATAACGAGTTATCGGTGTTGAGATTGAACTGAGTGATGGTCATACCATCAACCGAGTATTTTGGCAGTTTTGGATCGAACCCAAAGTACACGACTGCTGCTAATACGCCTATAAGAATCACGAGTGTGAATACTACGCAAAGTGTACAACATAGGCACCGGCAGCACCAGTTTTTCTTTTTTGGTGGTTTGGAGTACTGGACCGGGATGGTGCGCTGGAAAGGCGGGTGTGGTTCGGTTGGGTGACCGTTTTCAGACCGCGATGAGCCTCGGGGTACCAATGGCGCGGTGGGCTTTTGTTGTGATTCAAGGTCGGGCGTCGGCTCGACCGTTTCGGGGTGGATTCTTTGGTGATCTGCCATCTGAATGAGATGATGAACACTATGTTGTTTGTTATATATATTTTGGTGCTTAGCTGAAGAAGCAAGTAAAGTAGAACACTTTTTTTTCTTCTTTAATGAATGACGATTTTGTGTTATATAAGACTTGAAGAAAAAAAAACGAGTAGATAAAAGTCATAGGTAAGTAAATGTTACAAAGTAGACCTTGTACTGTGGATCTTGTACATTTTGTACTAATTAGATAATTTATTAACACCTTTGATTCTTTTTTACAAATCCGCGTGTTTTCCTATGTCAAAACGTTGTCTAGACTCTAGAGCATGTGAACATTAACTTGCAAATAATAATAAAAAAATACATGATTAACTTGGTTTCAGAAAAGGCGCACCACGACAATAGGGCCCTCGGAGCTGACATAAGAGGTGAAGATGCACACATTGTGTACACGAGGCATAATACTTTTATATATGAGTTAAATGTCATTTTTGTCCCTGTGGTTTGTTCAATTATGCCAGTTTAGGCCAATTTCAAATTTGTACCATTTCCGTCCTGACATTCTTGAAGTATGCCAATTCCGTCCAAAAACTATGGTTGAATCGAATAATTAGACAAACCACATGGACGAAAATGACAATTAACTCATGTTTTTTTGGACGAAATTGGCATGTTTTAATAATATTAAGGATGAAAATGGTACAAATTTAAAATTTGATATGAACTGACATAATTGTACAAACCACATGGATGAAAATTTGATCTGAATTTTATTGTGGAATATAACCAAATCGCTAAACACTTCCAAATGCAAAATACATGGATGAATTTTGTAGTTTGGTGAAAGTGCAAGGGCTGAAAGCGTACTTATTTGACTTTGTTTGTGAATTGGTTGAGCAGTCATTTTCTTGGTATATGTTTTTTATACACGGTTTTGCATTGTGTTTACATTTAAACCTTCTTCTTCTGTTGCCTGATCCTTTCCGCCATTTAAATACTGCATTGTGTGGTTGTACTGTACAACATGGCAATGCGTCAAGGGTTATAGGTGCAACCTTGAAGGATATTATTTGGATTATCTACCTTTGAAGACTTGGTGTTATTTTTACACTTTTAATTTAAATAATGACGTGTGGGGAACTATTGACTTAGTCTTAAATTAAGGATATTTTTTATATTAATTTAAGTAACTTTTTGAATATTTAAGTTATTATATATATACTTCATCCAATGAAAGTATCGTCATCATCATCATATTAATTCAAACTTTTCAATCCTGTTTTTCATTACTTCGAAATAAATATTTAAAGTTAATAACATTATTTTTCGTTTTGGAGCTTTTTTTCATTATTTAGAGCTATAAATAGATATTTATAATCATTATTTTTTTATAATATGTGTTGACCATGTTAAAGTGTAAATTTTGTTCAACAACTATAGTTATAAAGTATCTAAAAGTGCTAAATTCCTCAATGTTACGACCAACTTCACAGATGTCATAATCGTGTTGTATTTAAGTTGAGTAAATTATTTTAGTTCTAAGTAGTTTTTTTTTCTCCTTTAGTTCTCTGAGTTTTTCATTTTCTTACCATTTTCATCCAACACACTAACTCTGTCAAAAACTGTCAACTCGAGAGTATTTGGTTAGATTACACATATCTTTTGTTTTGTTGCCATTTTGATCCAAAACTCTTTTTACATTTTTCTTTTTTTATTCATTTATATTATTATTATTATGAAATGGAAACTCTCATCAATATATAGATATCGCTCCTGACTTGATGGTGAGTTTTGTGCAAAATAACAAGTATAGCGGATTGAAAGTCGTCAACAAATGTGGGAATCGCCCCTATTTTGGTGAGTCGTTTCGATTGTGAAATAAGAGTGTCTTCATCAAGTCTTCAAGTATGTATTGTGTTTGCCTTAGGAAAGGCATGTATATTTGAGACCAAAGAAATAGATAGAAGTAATTAAGATAGAATGCAATTAGTTTAAATCACAAACAAGAAAATGTTCCTAAACTATAAACTAGGTAAAAAACAAAGCAATTAATCCTAATTCCCTATAGTTGTAGCTCTGATATTAATCTGTCACACCCCAAGCGATAGCAGAAACATCGAAGTGAGACGAAAACAAGATTGCTCAAAGCATCATAACACTAAATGTGACGATATTTAATTAATCAAAATTTCATAAATACTAAATGTACATACATTGTCAACAAAACAAATACATCGAATTGTAGCAACATCACAAAACATAAATAATGGTTTATTTCATTAAGATGAGTATCTATGTCCACCCTAACTGTGTTTCTTCGATCATCATCTATCAACTTGCAACATATATTAAAATATAATCAACAAAATGTTGGCGAGTATACAAGTTTGAATACATAGCATGATAGTGAAAATGTTTAATGGTGATCATATCCAACATGATAATTGTATACCATGTTACTAACATACTACACAAGTGTAAGTTATATGTCAAACCAAAGTTTAACGCAATCATGATTACCCAACATAGTTGAAACGAAGAGGGTGTAATGGTGTTTTACATAACAATACCACAAGAATACGGGCGGGGAGTTAGTCCTATAGCGCTATAATTGTTAAGGTAGGCTTGCAAAGTTAATGAGCATATAGACACGTGTAAACATAACATGAGAGATTAACAAGTATAAACAAGTCTCATGTTTAATAGTGGATAGAGTGTGATTTGTAAACATGTTTAATAGTTTTGTGTGTTTTTGTATAAGTGTACATGATGCACCCAAAGTGTATAAAATAAAAAAAAGGATCGAATATACTCACAGTTTTGCGTAGATTTCCATGAAAACCGAGAGTGGATTAGGTGGGAGTTGGTACACCGAAGTCACCCTAAAATGGGTAAACGAAGGTGTGAGTATTCTGATGTGAAAAGGTTCAGATTAGACTTTAAAATAAGAAAAAGTATGAAACAAAACAAGTAACAGACCCTTCGTGCGAAAGGGAGTCCTTTCGTGCGAGTGGCAATAGCCATTCGTGCGACTGGTCTGTTTGAACGCGGATTCATGCGTAAAATTTAATTGTAAACTGATTTGATATAATACATTATTAAAAATTGTTATACAAAACGAAAACAGTAAGTAAAATGGCCAAACAGTCAAGTAAGGACAACCCAGGTGTGCTAACTCAACATAGAAGGTGTGAACCAAGTGTTGGAGGCTGGACGAGGTTAACTTACTTTGTGACTAGCAAACTGCTTGGTGTACATCCATGATACTGATGAACTGACATCGAACAAAAAATGAAATCGAAAACAAAAACACATGAAACAGTCCCCTTTCGTGCGAAAGGTGCCAGTTTGTCAAAAACGGTTGTTTGAACTATCTCAAAACAGATCATTTCTTGCTGCAAATTAAACCTAACACAAACCCACAACTATGAATTAAGTTGTGAGCCTGGTGGGTACTAGATTCCACCAAGTTTTTGGAACAGAAAGTAAAACGAAATGTAAGAACAAGTTTAAATCAAGGTTTATAATGTTTGAATCTCCTTTGTGGTGAGGTTTCAACATCAGTTTGCCCAAGAAAACTCGTGAAAACCGTTCGTGTGATATATTTAAATAATATGTTTTGTAAAAATGTTAAAGAAATGGAACAAAACGTAAGCAAATGTAATGGAAATGAAAGGAAATGATAGAAATATTATTGAAATGGTTCTGATCGCGAAGAGAACTTCAGAGCATTTGGAAGTAGTCTGAGTGACTGGGAGGGGAAAATGAGTGGAGTAGCATGCTTATTTATAGGTTTAGGGTGAGTTTGGGAAGAGAGGGAGCTTTCGGACAAAAGGGAGTTTGGGGCGACAGGCCTATTCGCACGAAAGGGAGTCCTTTCGTGCGAAGGGTCACTTCCCTTCCTCTCAAAGGTCCAAGTTTGATTAATTCACGTGATTTACCCGATTTTACGTGTAACATGCATAAATGTTACCGATTCTCATGGGCAAATGAGGACCCATGAAATCACAGTAACTTAGTGTCGTAACGAGAGCCTAGACAAAATATAATTTTTGTTTTATCATACTTTTATACTTTTATACATATACTTTAAATTCTGAAATCCAAATCCTCCGTTCAAACTCCAATAACTCATACCTTCGTTTACCCACCTGTAGGGTAACCTCAGTGTTCCAGCGCTCTCGTCAACTACTCAACAACTCACGGGATTTCAAATGAAGATTTGCAAAACCGTGAGTATAATTGAACGCCCTTTTTAAATTTTACACTTTTGGGTGCAATATGTTTACTTATCAACCTACACAGTTACACTTACATTTTATGCAACCACATAAACAATCCAATCATGCACGCTTAATACGTTATACTTGATTCGTGTGTCTGGAACATTCTTATGTGATAAACTTGTCATTAACTTTGTACGAGCCTCCCCTTAACATGTATAGCACTATAGGAGTAACGCACCGCCCGTAGTCTTGTGGTCTTGTAAAGTCTTTAAAACAGAACAATCCTATTGTTGCTACAGTAGGATTACGCTAGCGGTAATCAGAGGGTTGATGTAACGCTTCACATATTTGTACTTTCCTGATTTAGCAAGAATTGTTGTACTTTCTATTTTTAGACACTTGTACTCTTGTCGTATTCTACTTCGCTTCAAATTGTAATCCGAGACGATTGATTATAATGAGAACGCAATTCTTTTAATCATATTTATGTTATTCATTATAAACTTATGTGCAAATTTGTAATCATATTTCACAATTTGAACGTTATGTTATGCATGATTCTTGATTAATCGATACACATTGATGCTTGACACTCGAAAAACCAATTAAAACACGTAAAATAATCAAACTTGAAACTCAAAACGTTGAAAACAAGTGTGTTCGCATGGACCTGCATATCCGCACCAAGTAGATCTGCACCAAAGTCGATCCGCACCAAATGTGCATCCGTGCGAGTTTTTAAAAAACCCTAATTTTCACCCGAGCCTATAAATAGGCATACTACTCCACTCCAAAATTTGCCCACTTTCTTGCAAACACTCTCAAGCCCTCCTAGGCGTCCAGAACCTGCTGTAAGGGCCTCTCTTTCATTTTCAATTACATTTCATTTCAATTCTTGCATTTAAATCACAACCCCTAAACTTTTCACAAAACCCTCTTGATTTGACCTATCTCAAGGATGGTTTCCAATAGTTTTGCTTGGGGAAACTACCGTGGAGCATTACACATACGACTGAATCAAGATATATAAAAATCTAAACATCTTACAACTCTTTTAAAACTTTCTTTTCGATTATTATACGATCTTTATAGAATCTGGAACCCGTCAGACCCTCAACTCATTTCATAGTTAAGGGCCTGCATTAGGGTTAATTTCCATCAAGAAATGATCTGATTAAATGGATCAAACACTCGTTTCAACATAACAGTGGGTTCGGACGGACGAACTAGGTCCATCGGTATGAACGGACATGTTCCGTCTTCTGTTTTGATTTATGTTTTCGCACCTGTTTATCATTGTTTAACCATTTTATCTAGTGATCGAAATAAATTAAATAACTACTTCACCTTTTCAATTAAATCAATTTAAAACTAAAACAGTTCACAACACTAACAGTCGGTTCGTACGGACGGACTATGTCCATCCGCACGAACGAACCTGTTACCTAAACTAAATCGTTTTACCTTCTGTTTTAACAACTATTACATACGAACATTTTATTTACTGTTTTGAATTAATTATCTTACTGTTTACAAATCAAATCAGTTCGTATCAAACACTAACAGCCATATCCGTTTTTTGCCAAAACCTCGATCCGTACGAATGGACTATGTCCATCCGTACGAACCAACCTGTTACCTGTTTTATCTCGCACATTTCACGTATCTTAACAATTTGACCCGACACTCTTTGACAACAGAATACTTAGACTCTTGTTTGACCATTTCAGTGTAATCTCGGTGCTCATACTTCATCAACTCCGCTCGCGGTTTCGTATTTACCTTACGCAAAACTGTGAGTATACTCGATCCCTTTTTCATTTTATTCACTTTGGGTGCAACATATACATTATACAAAAACACGCAACACTATGATACTTGTTTATTCAAATCACACTCTATCCACAATTAAACATGAAAACATGTTATACTTGTTAGACTCTTATGCTCTGTATACATTGTGTATATATGCTCATTAACTTTGCAAGCCTACCTTAACAATTATAGCGCTATAGGATTAACGCACCACCCCGATTCTTAGGGTATTGTTAAGTAAAACATGTTACACCCTCTTCGTCTCGACGAGGTTGGGTAATCACGATTGCGTTGGAAACTTTGGTTTGACATATAGTTTACACTCGTTCAGCATATTAGTAACTTGTATGCATTATTCATGTTGGATATGAGCACGTTAAAACATTTTATTCTTATGCTATGTATCAAACTTGTATACTCGCCAACATATTTGTTGAACTTTATTTTAATACATGTTGCAGGTTAAAAGATGAGGCTATTGAAGAAACAAGTTTAGGGTGGACTTAGAAACACGCCTAGATAATAATATTTGAAATTTGATTCATCTTTTGATCATATTTGGTTTTGAACAATGTATGACATTTTGGCATTTATGAAATATTGGTTAATTATATTGTCAGAATTAGTGTTATGATGCTATGAGCAATCATGTTTTCGTCTCACTCCGATGTTTTCTCCATCGGTTGGGGTGTGACAGATTGGTATCAGAGCCATAACTATAAGGAATTAGGAAAAGTAGGAATGCTTTTACCTAGTCTATAGTTTAGGAACATTATCCTTATGTGTTCTTTAAAACTACTTGCATTCTATCTCGTTGCCTTCTATCTATTTCTTTGGTCTATAAATATACATGCCTTTCCTAAGGCTAACACAATACACACTTGGAGGCTTGATGAAGACACTCTTATTCCACAATCGAAATGACTCACCAAAATAGGGGTGATTCCCACATTTGGTGATGACTTTCATTCAGCTATACTTGATATTTTGCATGAAATTTACCCTCAAGTTAGGAGTGATATGTCACACCCCCAAAATCCACACGCGGAGTATCACCGCTTGGAGGCGTGACTGACCAGGATCAAGCCACCAATCATATTGAACAAGCATGTAAGTAGTATATAAAAATCAAACACAATACAATTGGTGTCTAAATAAAACAAAGTTTAAGTTGCAAGCAGAAGCATAATGTTTAAAACCAAGTCATAAGTTTAAACGTTTCAAATGTTTAGCATGGCACACAGCTGTCCATGTCCCACAACGACTCTTCCCACTCCGATGCAAGCTCCATAGATACCTAACGACCTGCAAGGCATGTAACAGAGAGTCAACAACAAAGTTGAGCGATGTTGGTGCACTACATCTGTCGACTTCGTCTTGTATCGAGTCTTACTTTGAAATGTATAGTTTAGAGCACGTGTTATGAGAAAATGAGAGAATGTATGAGCCTTAGATAGGGATTTCGCTTATATGGTCCTAGAGGGTTCGCTCATATGGTCATAGGCTAGTGGTTCCGCTTATTTGGACAAGTGAGGTTTCGCTTATATGTACTTGTTCATAAAAGCGAAACCACAAGGTTATATATAGGGGTTCCCATGAGCGAAACCATATATAGAACAGGTGTGAAGGTCTTGTATGTAACGGCAAAACTCTGCCGAATCGTCTCCAACGCTTGTAAACTGTTAGCAGATCAATAAAAGAGACGTTTAATAGTGAAATCAAGCTAAACAAAGACTGAATCAATGAATTCTGCCTCTGATTCAGTCTGGGCACTCTTCTGATCGACTCGTTAGGTCTTCTCGCGATCCTACAAGTGGTATCAGAGCTCAGGAAGAAGAGTTCTTACCGTTTAGCTCGTTTTCGCTCAAAAATTCTGATTTCTACACCTTCTTTCATCATTTCCGAGAGTTTTAACGGTCGAAATTCGCTCAAAATTTCACAGACTGTGTGTTATTGGACATTAACAAACCCTGGAAAGTTTCGGACCAAAATTCGGACTAGAAATGAATGAAATTACCTTCGGACTAGGTTTCGCTCATTCAGACAGTGTGTAGTTTCACTTATATGAACACCTAGTTTCGCTCATTTGTCACAAATTTTGAGGGGTTTCGTTCTTGGAACATTAGGTTTCGCTCCAGTGAACATTATTGTTTAAGGTTCCGTTCATAAGGTTCCGCTCCAAGATCACAGGTTTCGCTCTTTTGACCTTAAAAGTTTCGCTCCAAAGGACATCAGTGTTTCGCTTTTGTGACAACTTGAGGTTTCGCTCTTGTGAACCAAGTAGTTTCGCTCCAAGTGACTAACAGGGTTTCGCTCATACGGACAAATCTTAATTTCGCTTATTCGAACATCAGTAGTTTCACTTTTGAGAACAATTTGGTTTCGCTCATTTGGACTTGATCTAGTTCCGCTCATAAAACACTTGTTGATTTTGCTTTTGTGACATTTTAGAACGTGTCGGGATTGTTAGAAAAATGGCAATGATGTTTGATGAAAAGGAAAACAATGATCTTGAAAGGTTAAATAATTGGTATCGAGGATATTTGAGTAGTTATTATCATGGTTTGCCCAAAAAGGTTTGGAGTACCCGGTTCGAATGTTTTCTGTGTATGAAAGATGAAAAATTGGGTGATTTGGAGAAGCGTTTTGATCGTTTGATTGACTATTTGAAAGAAAATCAAATAGTAATATCAGAAGCTGAAATGGTATCAAAGTTTGCTAATGGATTACCAGCTGAATGGGATGATTTTTTGAAAAATCTGAGAGAAAATTCAAGTTTTTCAAAATTATCTTTGACTAAATTCATCAGTGAACTTAAAAATCACGGTTATGAAATTTATCAAAAGAAGAGAGATGTGATGGATAAAATAAAAATGAATTTAGATGAGTTGAATTTAGACGTGATAAATGAAATAAACAAAAGAATCAATGTTTGTTGGGCAGCAAAAAGAAATTTGATATATGATATGAAAAGGGGTTGTTATATTGATGATAATGAAAATCCTCTTGATTTCGTTACAATCTTTGATGCAGGTACTTATAAGATAGAGAAAGAGCAAGTTCTAAAGAATGAAGAATCTGTGAAGAATGAATTTTCAAATTCTGAATCAGTGTGCTCCAAATGTAACAACTTTAAGACTAACAATGACAAACTCTTGAAGGATGCGGAAAGTTTGAAATTGGAAGTCAATAAGTTGAAAGATGAGAAGCAAACTGATGTAAAACAGATTCTGGATTTACAGGGAAATTGTGAAAAGCTGAAAGCTGAAAATGTTAAACTGTTAAATGACTTGAACAGTTTGACATCAGAAAACAAAATTTTTGAAGAAAAAATTAAAAGTTTTGAAAATGAAAAATCGAAGATTGAAAAAGTTTTTCAAAGTCAAATAAAAATTTTATAAGATGAGAGAGATATGTTTGGTAAAAACAATCTTGAAAAACAAATTGCAATCAATTCTCATCTTGAAAAGATTATTCGACTTGAAAAAGAGGCAGAATGTGCTCAAAAGAAAATCAATGAATGGGAAGAAAAGTTGAAGGTGTTTGTGAATACTTCAACTATTCCTTCCCCAAAACCTTTAAATTCTATTCCAATAAGTGACAATGTCACAAACTTTGACAATGTCAAAGTTGAAGATTGTGATGAGAAAACTGATGATGATGAGAAAAAGAAAACATTTTGAAATTAAAAGAAATGTTTAAAGAAACTGTTCTACATTCTACTGAGAAAGGTGAATGCTTAAAGCAAAAACCTGTAAAGAAGAATGTGGAACAAAAACAAAAGGACAAAAAATAAAAAAATGTTCAAAAAGAAAATAAAAGTTCATCAGATCAATCATCCAATCGCAATCAAAAATTACAAAAAGTAAAAAATGAAAATTCAAAAATTGTTGGTAGTGAGTGGTGCAGGTTTGACCACAGTGCTTCAAAGACAAATCCAGCAAACAAGAGGAGGAAAGATTATCACCAAGCTAAACAGTGCTTTGATCTAAATGTTTGGACTGAAAATGGTGATTGGTACGATAACAGAGTGTGTTACAGATGCGGCTATCAAGGACACATTGCTGTTAATTGCCAGAGTTGGAGATTTGAGTCAAGGAGATGCTTTAACTGCAACATCATTGGCCATATTGCTAGAGATTGCTCAATGAGATCAATGAGAAGATCGAGGGCTGAATCTCAGAAGCAGGTGAGGAAACCAGTCAATGTCAAGCCCAAAGAACAGAAGGTTCAAGAACCTAAAGTTCAAGAAAAGAAAGTGAAACTTTCTCAGGGACAAAAAGACAGACTGAGGAAGAAGAGGAAGAAGGCCAGAGAGTATCTGGAGAAGATTTTGTCCTCGGATACAACTGGTAAAACAGATAAAAGTTCTGATAAATCGTCTTGCTCACCAAAGAACAACAAATCAAGCAAAACGCATTCATCAGATACAAATCTGAGGATGAAAGAAGAGAAGAAGAAGAAGAAGAAAGTTGTTGGCGATGAATTTGTTTCTGTGGAAACAAAGGAGCCACATGTCGGTGATGAATCTGACTCATCAAAGTCAGATAAGCCACGATCAGGCGATGAATCTGGTGTGGTAAAGCCAGAAGAGCCATGCGTTGAGGTAAAAGTTGAGAATTCTGGTCTAATAATGGATGATGCAAATTTTCCACCATTGTTGAACAAGAATTCAAAATCATCCAAGGACCGTCAGGCTTGGGTGAATCTGTTTAAATGAAAAACCTAACTTGCCGGAGCTTCCAGTTTGGTAAGCGAGAAGCAGGAATCGGCACATTTCTTGAGAAATTCACGAA
This sequence comes from Helianthus tuberosus, assembly GCA_030545235.1. Taxonomy (NCBI): domain Eukaryota; kingdom Viridiplantae; phylum Streptophyta; class Magnoliopsida; order Asterales; family Asteraceae; genus Helianthus; species Helianthus tuberosus. Next base: position 17,508,177 of record CM060420.1, on the reverse strand, counting down.
AGTGATTTCGATTTAAAAGTGGTAAATCAGGGACATTAAGTTGTACTTGATTTTCTACAAGTGATGTTTGAGGATTGATATTAAAAATGTTAGTTTTTACAAGTGATTGAAGAAAACAAAGTGATGAAAGATCCCCGTATTTGTGAAAAGACACACAAAACTTATTTTTCGGAAAAACCATTTGATTAAAACAAACTTAAGTGTTTTGAAATCATAATGGGAAAACAGTTTGTTGTGAGGGGGAGTTCTGATTGTTTATGCCAGGTGGATGGAGAATTGAAGTGATTCTCATCATGTTGTCAAGTTTATACAGTTTGTTTCAAATTTTCCCAGAAAATCAAAATTGAGACATATTTTGATTTTAGGGGGAGTAAAAATTTTAAAAAATTAGAAAATTTGAAAATGTCAAAAACATTGAAAAATGCAAAAATGAGTTTTGTTGTCGAAAAGAGGAAATGATAGTAGATCAGTGGACTATCACAGCATGCTAAAGATATGTAAAGTCTAAAAAGTGATAAACGGTCTCACTAAAGATGTGACGATAGGCTCAGCTAGACTAGTAGATTTGCGATAACGATACAAACATAAATGAAAAAGCCTAGTTCTAGTGGGAAACACGGTCAAAAGCATAGTACTTAGTTTTGTCCTTCTTGATTGTGTGCCTACTCAGTAATCGCTGATTGTCGAAAGACATAAAACTGGTTAAGTTTGTGAACTTTCACAACTTTGCTGAAAAGTCGTTGTGATTGTGCATTTCATTTTGCAAAGATTTAAACTTGTCTTATTTCTTTATTTTGTTTAAGCATCGGACATCCTCTGCGTATACGTGAGTATCGATCTGGATGTTGTTGCCCAAACGTTCTGCTTTATTTTCTTTGGTGTTTCGTTTAAGCTTTGGATCACCTCTGCGTATACGGGAGTATCGACCTGGTGGTTAAAGCCTAAACAACTTCAACTTGTTTTATTTTTCTTATTTTGTTTAAACATTGGACTTTCTCTGCGTATACGGAAGTATCGACCTGATTGTTAATGTTTAAACATTCTGCTTTGTTTTAGCATAAATCACAGTTGATAAAAGTTTAAAGGCATTACTTGAGTCAGTGTATTGCATGATGAGGGGATATGCTGAGATTGTGGGGTCCATAAGAACTTATTGCGAAATTAATATACTTTAACGTATCGGTAAGCATTTCGAAAGTTTTTAGATTGAGTTTATGTGGACAACAATATCGTCAATCAACGTGAATCGTTTAGATCTGAAAATGTTTAAAGCTTAACGGTGCTAGTGATTGGTCACAAAAACTGATATGATCCTCTTACGCAAACTCACAAAAATATGTTTGTACATATTTCATTTCTACATTTTAATTTCTGTTATTGCATTTATGTTTCATATTTTGAAAAATCCAAAAAGATTTTCGACAACTGGTGTTGGAAAGCTGATATTCAAAATCTCAACGGCTAAACATGATGAACAGATGGGTTGGTTAATTGATTTGAAATGTTTAAAATAATTCATTAAGTTGAATTAGAATTTGGAATGTTTCAAATTTTTGATCAATTTTAAATGTAAATAATTCTCAAATGTTTAGTTGATTCATTAAGTTGAATCACAACATGGTTTGTTGTAATAGAGTGTTTGAGTTGTGTAGGTTTCTGAGAAGAGCTTAATCTGAGAAAGCCAGGATTTAATTTCAAAGGAGATAACAAATTCCAGACAGCGATCCCAGCTTGATGATAGGGGAAGTCTGATGAGAGTTAGAGCCAGAGAAAGATCCGGGTACATGATTCCAGGAAGAGTTCCTGAAGAAGACCGTTTAAGATTGAAGCCCAGAGACTGATCAAGACTGAAGAAGTAAAGACACAGCATTGTCGTGACTCAATAGTCGACTCTGTCAACATCTGAGGGGGAGTCTGTTGGTGCACTACATCTGTCGACTTCGTCTTGTATCGAGTCTTACTTTGAAATGTATAGTTTAGAGCACGTGTTATGAGAAAATGAGAGAATGTATGAGCCTTAGATAGGGATTTCGCTTATATGGTCCTAGAGGGTTCGCTCATATGGTCATAGGCTAGTGGTTCCGCTTATTTGGACAAGTGAGGTTTCGCTTATATGTACTTGTTCATAAAAGCGAAACCACAAGGTTATATATAGGGGTTCCCATGAGCGAAACCATATATAGAATAGGTGTGAAGGTCTTGTATGTAACGACGAAACTCTGCCGAATCATCTCCAGCGCTTGTAAACTGTTAGCAAATTAATAAAAGAGAAGTTTAATAGTGAAATCAAGCTAAACAGAGACTGAATCAATGAATTCCGCCTCTGATTCAGTCTGAGCACTCTTCTGATCGACTCGTTAGGTCGTTTCACGATCCTACAAGCGAGTTCACAGTTGGTTGTTTAGTTATAGTGTTCGTAAATCGTATGTTTATTTCGTAAACCATGTATCGTATTAATCCGTAGCGCGGTTTCCCAAACATGTTTGCGATGATTAGTGGGGGCTTCCCATGTGTGTTACTAGACTATTCGTATCCATAAGTGTCCTTACCAATCCGAGGACAGTGTTAAGTATGAGTGTACGTAGGTTCTAAGTACGTGCCCTTCTCAATCCGAGGACAGTAGTAGGTAGTCTAGTAGTGTTGATAATATAAATAGTTATTCAATCCCATTCCCAACCCACCGGGAATCCCATGCCTTAGGAGTGTGAACTCACCTTGGTTTGCTCGGTTTGATTAATTACTTGGTTCCAATTAATCAGTCAAGGCCTATAATTATGCACGTATGCGAAAATCAGTTTATGTTGGTACAGCTTCACATGCAATCTATATCACTAAATGTACTTGGCAGTTTACATCATGCACCACTACATCAGTTAACCAGGTTCACATAATTCATGCTTCACATGGTTGATCTCTCAGTTTATTCTATTAATATTATCCATTAACATACCTAACGGCGTTAATGGGTTTAACGAAGTTATCATACTTAACAAGATTAGCACACTTAGCATAGTTTGCACACATGGCAGAGTTGATCAGAATCAGCAGAGTTATCATACAAAATGAACTTAACTTAAATAACATTGTTAACATAACCCAGTTAACATACATAACATATTTGACATACATAACACAGTTCACACTTAGCAGGGTTAACCACTTAACATAGTTAATTAGCTAACGAGGTTAACAAACCATAGGAGTTACCTACTTAACAGGGTTACATTATTTAACATAGTTAATAAGGTTAACTGAGTTAATAAACTTAACTCAGTCAATAGACTAAACAAGGTTACTGTGGTCACCCACTTGGACGAAATCTCATGTGTCGAAATCACTTATATGGCGAAATCACCTGAGACGAAGACACCTGGGACGAAGACCCTATACTGGCGAAATCCCTAGTGGCGAAAACCCTTTGGTTTTCGTCGAACATGAGGTGTGACGAAAACAGAAAGTGTTTTCGTCTGATCCTTGTGTTTTTGCTGGTCACAACATCATCATCAACAGCAGTTACGAATAACAACAACTCTAATCGTCACTTAATAGTTTCGACCGCTTCAACAATCAATCGATCAATCAGAAAACTAATACAATTGCTTATATACTCAATCATCAGTACAATCAAAATCGTCAATCAGGCATCATGAATCATTGGAATTTATTCGAGTAATAAGCGATCACATAACTATCAAGATTAACCCCTATATAACATATAATTCACAAAGATCTAGTTACTTAACAATCATCATTCGGTCCTACGATCATAAGCACTACACAATCACAGTTATGCTAATAAACAAATCGTTCATACGATTGATTCAAATCAAACACTCAGTTAAAGGCTAACACTAACCGCGACGGGCGAGACAATAACTTGATTGATCTAGAGGATCCGGGGAACACAAGTTTGCCGTCAGGTTCAAAGGGTAGCGAGAGAGAATGCGAGAGGTGGTTAGGGTTTTGCCAATTATCGATTTCATGCATGACGGGAGTTCCAATGAACTCGTACAAGAGGTATTCTGGTGTGCTTGAGGACCTTAACGTCCCGGTCTGTGATTTCAACTGGTTCCTCGACGAATCGCAACTGATCGTCGATAGTGAGCTCCTTCAAAGGAACTATGAGGGTCTCATCTGACAGACATTTCTTCAGATTTGACACGTGAAAAATGTTGTGAACTGCACTGAGTTCTGCGGGCAGGTTTAGTTTGTAGGCCACTTTGCCTATTTTCTCAATGATTTCAAATGGTCCGACATAACGCGTGTTAAGTTTGCCCCGTTTGCCAAAGCGAACTACACCTTTCCAAGGTGAGACTTTGAGTAGCACTCGATCCCCAACCTGGAACTCGAGTGGTTTCCTGCGCTTATCAGCGTAGCTTTCTGACGGTCACAAGCTGCCGCCATTCGTTGTCGTATCTGAGCAATCCTTTCTGTAGTATCAACTACGAGTTCTGGGCCAGTGATTTGGCTGTCGCCAACTTCTGCCCAGCAAAGAGGTGATCGGCACTTACGCCCGTACAGTGCCTCAAACGGAGCGGCTTGAATGCTAGTGTGGTAACTGTTATTATACGAAAACTCCACTAGAGGGAGATGTTTTTCCCAGCCGTTGCCAAAATCGATTACACATGCACGAAGCATGTCTTCAAGAGTTTGGATGGTGCGTTCAGACTGCCCATCCGTTTGCGGGTGATAAGCTGTGCTCATATCCAGTCGAGAGCCAAAAGATTTGTGTATTGCTTGCCACAGTTCTGAAGTAAAACGTGCATCACGATCAGAGATAATAGAGGTTGGAACCCCGTGCCTCGAGATAACTTCCTTAAGATAAACGTCTGCTAGAGTGGAGAACTTATCAGTTTCCTTGATAGCCAAAAAGTGTGCAAACTTTGTGAGTCGATCCACGATCACCCAAATAGTATCATTTCCTCGTTGAGATCTAGGCAGGCCAGTAACGAAATCCATGGAAATTTGCTCCCATTTCCATTGTGGGATTTCTGGTTGTTGGAGTAGGCCCGATGGTTTCTGATATTCAGTCTTGACTCTCGCACAAGTCAAACACTTGCTAACATAAGTTGCTATGTGAGCTTTCATGCTAGGCTACCAATACGTAGTTCTGAGGTCGTGGTACATCTTATCTGACCCAGGATGTACCGAGTAACGAGACTTATGTGCTTCATCCATTACAAGTTCTCGTAAGTTTCCATAGAGTGGGACCCAGATGCATCCTGTTATGTAGTAGGCACCGTCTTCCTTTTATTCTAACCGTTGCCTTGAGCCGCGTAGGGCTTCAGCCCTGACGTTTTCGGGTTTCAATGCTTCTTCCTGAGCATCTCGTATCTGTGCAGGAAGACTAGATTGGATAGTGAGTTTTAAAGCACGTACGTGTCTAGGCGTAGTATCTTTTCGACTGAGGGCGTCGGCCACAACATTGGCTTTGCCTGGATGGTACTTGATCGCACATTCATAGTCATTCAATAGCTCGACCCATCGTCGTTGCCGCATGTTCAACTCCTTTTGTTTGAAGATATGCTCGAGAATCCTGTGATCGGTGTAGATGGTGCACTTGGTACCGTACAGGTAATGTTTCCATATCTTGAGTGCGAAAACAACAGCTCCCGGTTCCAAATCATGTGTGGTGTAATTCCTTTCGTGAATCTTAAGTTGGCGCGAGGCGTAAGCAATGACCTTATCCCGTTGCATCAATACACAACCCAAACCCTGAATTGACGCGTCACAATAAACCACGAAATCATCTGTGCCCTCTGGCAATGAAAGAATAGGTGCGCTACAAAGTCTATCCTTTAAGTGCTGAAATGCTGATTCCTGTGCATTACCCCAACGATAGATAACGCCTTTCTGAGTTAGTGAAGTAAGCGGCTGCGCAATCTTGGAAAAGTCTTTGATAAACCTTCTGTAGTAGCCCGCCAAACCCAAGAATTGGCGGATTTCTGTTGGTGTACGGGGTGCAGGCCAGTTCTTGATCGAGTCTACCTTGGATGGGTCAACATGAATCCCATCTTTGTTTATCACATGGCCTAGGAAATGGACTTCACGAAGCCAGAAGTCGCATTTCGAAAACTTAGCATAAAGTTGCTCTATTCGAAGCAATTCCAAAATAATCCGCAGATGCTGCTCGTGTTCCTCCTGATTCTTAGAATAAATCAGGAAGTCGTCGATGAATACAATAACAAACTTATCCAAGTAAGGCTTGCACACTCTGTTCATAAGATCCATGAAAACTGCAGGTGCGTTTGTTAACCCGAATGGCATGACCAGAAACTCGTAGTGGCCGTAGCGAGTTCTGAATGCTGTTTTGGAGACGTCCTCATCACGGACTCTCAGTTGATGGTAGCCTGATCTCAGATCAATCTTCGAATAGAAGCTCGACCCTTGCAACTGGTCGAATAAGTCATCAATGCGTGGAAGAGGATAGCGGTTCTTCACGGTCACCTTGTTTAATTCGCGGTAATCTATGCACATGCGGAAGGTACCGTCTTTCTTCTTCACAAATAATACTGGCGCTCCCCAGGGTGAAGAGCTAGGACGAATGAAACCCTTATCCAAGAGTTCTTGCAATTGCGTGGACAGTTCATCAAATTTTGATGGATCTAAACGATACGATGCTCGAGCTATGGGCGTTGCTCCAGGAGCTAGCTCGATTTGGAATTTGACCTGGCGATGAGGCGTAGCCCAGGTAAATCTTCAGGAAACACTTGAGAAAAGTCACGTACAACTGGAATATCCTCTATCTTCTTCTCTTTCGTTGGTGCGTCAGTAACAAGTGCTAAAATAGCAGGGTGGCCCTTTCGCAAACACTTTTGGTCCTTAAGAAAGGAGATGATGCCCACAACAACACCACTCTTGTCGCCTTGAATCACGAGAGGTTCTTTACCAGAACGGGGAATACGAACAATCTTCTCTTTGCAAAGGATCTCTGCTCGCTGTTGGGATAACCAATCCATCCCAATGACGATGTCGAAACTACCCAAAACTATAGGAATGAGATCTTTAGAGAAAGTCTGACTAGCTAAGATGAGATTACAACCCTTAACTATGTGTGTGGCTTCTAAACTTTTACCATTTGCTAACTCTATGATGTGTTTGGTGTTTAAGGGAGTTGGTGTGCGTTTAAGCATTTGACTAACTTTTAGAGACACATAACTGGTATCGGCACCCGAATCAAATAAAATAGTAACATAAAAGTCGTCGAGAAGAAACTTACCCATCACCACGTTAGGATCATTCCTTGCATCACCCTGACCCAGCATGAACACTCGACCCCTGGCGCCGTTGCCATCGTTGTTTCCCCCATTGTTGTTCCCATTGCCCTGATTATTGTTGTTGTTGTTCTGATTCTGGTTTAACTGAGGGCAGTTCCGCTTGAAGTGGCCTTCAGCACCACACTGAAAGCATCCCCGGTTGCCTCGCTGTTGCTGCTGCTGGTTCTGTGGAGCGGGTGGTTGTTGTTGATGGTTCTAATTCGCAGGTCGTGAGCTCCTGCAATCCTTAGCTTCATGACCCATCTTGAGACACCTCTGGTAACGACCCTTGTTGCACTGACCATTGTGGTGTCTATTGCATTTGTTGCACTTCGGGAGGTTTCCTCGATATCCACCCTGCCCTTGACTACCAGAAGATTGCTGACCAGGACTCTGGTAGTCATCGATCTTTCGCTGCTGTGCCTGGGACTGAACCAAAGTCGAACCCTTGCTGGAGGCTCCATCCCATTTTCGCTTGTTATCACTGGGAATAGCAGAAGTAGTAGTAGCAGTAGCACCTATACGCTTAGGCAGCCTGTTCTGTTCCACTGCCTGGTCTGTGAGACGATGAGCAAGACGAGTAACATCCTGGATGGTAGCAAGGTTAGCAGCAGTCACATGGCTTTGAATCTCTAGTACTAAGCCTTTGAGGTACAGTTCGATACGCTTGATGGGAGTATCCACCATAGTTGGACATAACACTGCCAGTTCGTTGGATCGCTTCGTATACGCCTCTATCTCTGACCCCGTCATCTTCAGGTTAAAGAACTCCACTTCCAGCTTGTGGATGTCATCACGATTACAGTATTCTCGCTTGATCAGTTCCTTGAAGTCGTTCCATGGGATGGCATTAGCAGCTGCCAGCCCTAACATTTGAACTTGCGCGTTCCACCAAGTCAACGCAACGCCTTCGAGAGTACCAGTGGCATACTTCACCCTACGAGCCTCAGGGCATTCACACATCTCGAAGACAGATTCGAGCTTCTCGAACCAGTGGAGGAGTCCAACGGCCCCTTCAGTGCCACTTAAAGTACTAGGACGACAGTCCATAAAAGTCTTAAACGTGCATACAGGTGGCTGAGCGTTCTGACCTGTTGTGTATAAGAACAGGACAAAGTTAAACACAAGAGTTGGTTTATGAGGGTAGGATCTAAAGATCCTAGAGTGAGTTGCGACTGCAGGGTATACCTCCTGCTTGAGTGGCTGCAAGCGCTGCAGTAACTTGTTCAATGATCAAAGCCGCCAACTGGGCTTGAGTTAGGTTAACGCGTCCACTCATGATCTTCATATCAAAGGAAACATGAGTGAGAAAGGTTCGCGAAAGTGCGATGACAGAAGAGAGTAAGCCAAATGTGTTTTCAAGCAATAGTTGTTACGTTCATCTAAGCATACTATGAGCAATGTACTATGTAACTAACAAGTAGGCAATATTAACATAAACCATATCACCTATAGTGTTGAGCCTTGCACGTGGAGCGAAGCGTCGTTGTGGATCGTTGAGTACTATTCAGATTATAGTCTGGTTTTAACAAAAACTTTTTCCCTTATTAAAACCAAGTTCACTATAACCAATGGCTCTGATACCAATCTGTCACACCCCCAAAATCCACACGCGGAGTATCACCGCTTGGAGGCGTGACTGACCAGGATCAAGCCACCAATCATATTGAACAAGCATGTAAGTAGTATATAAAAATCCAACACAATACAATTGGTGTCTAAACAAAACATAGTTTAAGTTGCAAGCGGAAGCATAATGTTTAAAACCAAGTCATAAGTTTAAACGTTTCAAATGTTTAGCATGGCACACAACTGTCCATGTCCCACAACGACTCTTCCCACTCCGATGCAAGCTCCATAGATACCTAACGACTCGCAAGGCATGTAACAGAGAGTCAACAACAAAGTTGAGCGAGTTCACAGTTGGTTGTTTAGTTATAGTGTTCATAAATCGTATGTTTATTTCGTAAACCATGTATCGTATTAATCCATATCGCGGTTTCCCAAACATGTTTGCGATAATTAGTAGGGGCTTCCCATGTGTGTTACTAGACTAGTCGTATCCATAAGTGTCCTTCCCAATCCGAGGACAGTGTTAAGTATGAGTGTACGTAGGTTTTACGTACGTGCCCTTCTCAATCCGAGGACAGTAGTAGGTAGTCTAGTAGTGTTGATAATATAAATAGTTATTCAATCCCATTCCCAACCCACCGGGAATCCCATGCCTTAGGAGTGTGAACTCACCTTGGTTTGCTCGGTTTGATTAATTACTTGGTTCCAATTAATCAGTCAAGGCCTATAATTATGCACGTATGCAAAAATCAGTTTATGTTGGTACAGCTTCACATGCAATCTATATCACTAAATGTACTTGGCAGTTTACATCATGCACCACCACATCAGTTAACCAGGTTCACATAATTCATGCTTCACATGGTTGATCTCTCAGTTTATTCTATTAATATTATCCATTAACATACCTAACGGCGTTAATGGGTTTAACGAAGTTATCATACTTAACAAGATTAGCACACTTAGCATAGTTTGCACACATGGCAGAGTTGATAAGAATCAGCAGAGTTATCATACAAAATGAACTTAACTTAAATAACATTGTTAACATAACCCAGTTAACATACATAACATATTTGACATACATAACACAGTTCACACTTAGCAGGGTTAACCACTTAACAGAGTTAATTAGCTAACGAGGTTAACAAACCACAGGAGTTACCTACTTAACAGGGTTACATTATTTAACACAGTTAATAAGGTTAACAGAGTTAATAAACTTAACTCAGTCAATAGACTAAACAAGGTTACTGTGGTCTTGAAATCATCAGCAAGATTATGGCATTCATGGCTAATCAGATGGCATGTGTGATTCCTGAAATCATCAGCAAGATTAACACAACCTCTACCCCTAACTCCTCAGTCGACTCCAAGGCTGAGCAACCCAAACCCGTCTCTTTTAACTTCAAGCACTTTTCAGCATGCAACCCTAAGCCTTTCACTGGAAATGATGAGGTGACAGCAATGCTTGAGTGGTTCGATAGCATTAAGGTCACTTTCATCAACAGTGAATGTCCCGAGAATCTCAAGACTCGAAGTGCTACTGGGGTCTTTCAAGCCAGAGCCTTAGAATGGTGGATCAATGAAAGAAACATCCGCTCAAATTAAGAAGCTTTTGCCTTACCTTGGGCCGAAGTCAAGGAACTAATGATGGCTGAATTTTGTCCTGCTCACGAGCACCAGAAGCTCGAAGAAGAGTTCTGGGCTCTTAAGAAAATTGGTGATGACAATCTTGCGTACACCACTCGATTCAAACAACTGAGCTTTATCGTACAACACCTGTTGTCTACTCCTAACCACATGATCCGGAAGCATATCCATGGCTCACCTTCTGCCATGTGTGACACCATCGAAGCAGCAAAACTTGACACCATCGAGGCAGTCTATCGCCTCGGAGCCAGCCTAAACAACAATCGTATCTATGATAAGCAAGTCGTAGCACCCACTAAACCAGCCAACCAAATCACTGCACAACCAAGTGGTAGCAAGGGCAAGAAACGAAAGTTTCAAAACCCAAGCTGCAACGCGATTGTCCCCGCTATAACCCCGAACCCTGTTACACTAGAAAACACGAAGAAACCATACACTGGGGCTCATCCCAAGTGTAATACTTGCCATTATCATCACCCAGCCAACTCTCCCCGCCGCCATTGCACTATGTGCAATCGTTTTGGTCACACAACCCCTTATTGATGCAATGGAAATCAAGTTCAGTAAGCTCCCCAAAACCCTAAACCAGCAAACAATGCTTATGTATGTTACAAGTGTGGAGACACTACACATCTTCACCCACAATGTCCTCAACTGAATCAAGAGCAACAACAGCAACAAGCTCCACGAGGACGAGCCTTCAACATTAATGCCAATCAAGCTCAAAAAGACAATGAAGACGTTAATCGTACGTTTCTCGTTGATAATCTTTATGCTTCTATACTAATTGATACTGGTGTGGACAAAAGCTTTGTGTCTGTTGAATTTGAATCTATGTTAAATTGTGCACGCTCGAAACTACCTAATTCATTCACAGTCGAAGTTGCCAATGGCAAATCCATCACAGTTGATTCTTTTCTACACGATTGCTTTCTCACGCTCAACGCTCACGTTTTCCCTATCGACCTCATACCCATGCAATTGGGTAGCTTTAATATCATAGTAGGCATGGATTGGCTTCGTAAGAACCATGCCGAAATCGCTTCTCACCAAAAATACGTTCGTTTACCTCTTCCTTCTGGCGATACCTTACACGTTTATGGAGAGAGACCTTCAAAGAGACTGAAGCTTATGTCATGCACACAAGCGAACAAGTACTTACGTAAACAGTACTCTGCGCCCACATTGTTGAAGAAAAAGGCAAGGGAAAGAGCCTAAGTGATGTTCCAGTGGGGTGTGATTTTCCTGAAGATCTACCTGGTCCTCCTCCATCTCGATCTGTTGATATTTTTCATTGATATCATTCCTAGTTCGACTCCCGTTGCTAAAGCTCCTTATCGTCTCGCACCCTCTGAGATGCAAGAGTTTTCAAGTCAACTTCAAGAGTTTCTTGATAAAGGTTTCATACGCCCAAGTACTTCCCCTTGGGGCGCTCCTGTTTTGTTCGTAAAAAAGAAGGATGGTTCGTTCCGCATGTGCATCGATTATCGTGAGCTTAACAAACTTACAGTCAAAAATCATTTTCCTCTCCATCGTATTGATGATGTCTTCGACCAACTTCAAGGCCCAACATGTTTTTCTAAGATTGATCTTCGATCTGGCTATCATCAACTTCGCGTTCTTGAAGAGGACATCCCCAAAACTGCTTTTCGCACTCGCTATGGTCACTACGAGTTCGTGGTTATGCCCTTTGGCTTGACCAACACACCAGCAGTCTTTATGGATTTATTGAATCGTGTATGTAAACCCTACTTGGATCGTTTTGTAATCGTTTTCATCGACGACATTCTCATTTATTCGAAAACTCAAGCTGAGCACGAACGTCATCTACGCCTCATTCTTGAACTCTTACGTGGTGAACGCCTATACGCAAAAGTTTCTAAGTGTGAGTTTTGGATCAAAGAAGTTCAATTCCTTGGACATGTCGTGAGTGAAAAAGGAATTCATGTTGACCCTTCCAAGATTGAATCAATGAAGAATGGGATCACGCCTAAATCCCTATCTGAAATTCGTTCTTTCCTAGGATTGGTAGGTTACTACCGTCGATTCATCTCGGACTTTTCAAAAATCGCCGTTCTCATCACGTTGTTGACTCAGAAAGAGAAACCTTTTGTTTGGGGTCCCGAACAAGAGGAATCCTTTCAAACCCTTAAGGGCTTGCTTTGCAATGCTCCTGTTTTTTGCTCTTCCTAATGGAAAGGATGACTTCGTTGTATATTGCGATGCGTCAAACCATGGTCTTGGTTGTGTCCTCATGCAATGAGACAAGGTCATCACGTATACTTCTAGGTAGCTGAAAATACATGAGAAGAACTACACTACCCACGACCTCGAGCTTGGCACAGTTGTTTTTGCGTTAAAGATTTGGCGACACAACCTATATGGTACAAAATATGTGGTCTTCACCGACCATAAGAGCCTACAACATATCTTTAACCAAAAAGAGTTAAACATGTGTCAGCGTCGTTGGGTGGAATTACTTAACGACTACGAGTACAAAATTCGCTACCATCCTGGCAAGGCGAATGTCGTGGCCAACTCACTCAGTCGTAAATCTCATGTCAACAGCATTCATTGCTCTCAAATCGTTAGCGATCTTCATACTCGCATTCGTGAGGCTTAGTACACATCCTTCAATGAGGCAAACATGTTCAACGAAATGAGGCGTGGTGTTGAAAACCAACTCATGACAAATCAGATGGACTCCAATACTACCTCGATCACGCTTGGGTGCTAAATCGCGACGATCTACATGAAATTATAATGAAGGAGGCACACAAATCACGATACTCCATTCATCCTGGTGCCGATAAGATGTACCATGACCTTCGTACATCCTATTGGTGGCCTGGTATAAAGAAAGACATTGCCACCTTCGTTTCCAAATGTCACACTTGCTCGAAAGTCAAAGCTGAGCATCAGCATCCTTCTGGTTTACTCGAACTGTAACACCCCAATCGCGTAATACAACAACATGCGGCAGAAATATCAGGGAGTAACGTTACAAATTGCTCACAACTACTGGTACTAAATTGTTTCAACATCATTAACATCGTTTTACAAACAAAATAAATACATGTAATTGTTCTTTTGTTTTAGAAGTCTAAGGACAGAATGCAGTCCTATGCGTTGCATGCTTGAACAGTCGAAAACCTGAAACATATGTGAAAAACAGTCAGCATAAAAATGTCGGCGAATACATAGGTTTTATTAGCCAAATAAATGGCAAAACATTTGGTATTGCAATACTTTAACAGCTACGAGAACTGTCAATTGAAAATAAATATTGAAGCCAAAGAAAGGCGAAAATTTAGCATTTGCAATACATAATCTTAATTGTGAAAACTCGTGACAAAATAGGTTTGTATATGGAAATATGATTATTACTAAGTCATTTTTATGCCTTACATTGAAATCTTGTTTAAATCATCGTAAAAACTCGTTAATATGTTATTAGAAATCCAATCGAGGATTAATAATAACTGTTTTGAAATAAATCAAAACTTCTGTAAGTATTATATAGATCAAATCAATGAGTCATGATAATACTTCAGATATCTTTCTAAGAGTCCAACATATAGAGATATGGAAGATTCTACAAAGATTTGGATAATTGAACATTGAAACAATCATACACAAAATCCTAAAGTGATCCTGATAACGCTACAAGATAATAAAATAAGAACACTTATATATAGGAAGTACCAGCGGCGTATCCACCATGTTCTTATTTTATTATACACGTTTCGTTATCTAAATCACAACTACCACATAACACATAAATCGTCAACTTGTACCAACTCGTAAACACGCATTAAAGCACACAATGAATCCAATCAAGGACTCCAATATCAGTACATTAAACATCCTACAAGAATCAACCTATGAAGATAGATAGATGCTATAAGGATTCGGTTTCTGTTACATTGTCTACTCACATACGCATTAAAGCACACAATGAATCCAATCAAGGACTCCAATATTAGTACTCTAAACATCCTACAAGAATCAATCCATGAAGATAGATAGATGCTATAAGAATTCGGTTTCTGTTACATTGAATCAAAACAATCCTAAATCCTAATGGTGATTCGGGATAACGCCACGAAGGGTAATACAATAAGCACACCTATATATACGAAGTACCAGCGGTGTATCCACCATGTGCTTATTGTATTATCTAGTTTCGTTACCTGAATCACCAACCATCTACACAAAACCAACCATCGAGTTGTAAAGTACTTCTTAAAAACCTTACTATGAAGATAGGAAGATCTAAGACTGTACTTCAAATATCCTATATGAATCTAACTATGAAGATAGGTAGATCACTTAAGGATTCAGATAAACATCACATTTGCATAATCAGAATAATACACATAAAAACACTTAATGAACACATATATGCCATACATTTTGAAAATAAATCGATTACACATATGAATCACCCCAAAACATTTGAAAATGGTAAAAGAGGGGAACTATGTACTCGCCTGGGATTGCGTATAGTTCCGGTTCAAAGGGTATAACAAAGCTCAAAAGACCAAGAGTTCAAGTGTTGAAGCGGTTCCTAGTGTAACGGATACTATGTTAGCGAATTGACACCTAAATCAGAAGATCAGGTAGAATGAGCTCTTGTAAACCAAATGAGTATTGGAACTCATGTAATATGGTTTAACAAAGCCTACATTCTAAATCGTAACCTATCCTAAGTGCTTACGACCCATTAAGGTAGCTTATGCTACTTTAACGTGTCGTTCGTGCGAAAGCGCGTTCGGGATGCCTAACTAGTCCTATTACAAGTATTATATGCCTTAACATATCTAATTAGGTTATATAATCAGTTTAGATGTCAAAACATGTGTTACATATTCTTAAAATGAAATTATACGCAAAAATGGCATTTTGGTTATTTTCCTAAGGCATATAAACTACTTATCATACGACTAACTAAACGAAGTGACCATAAGGTATAACCTCGGAAGGTTATTCCCTATACAACTATGGTCACAATACATGTTTGGTCGGGTCCTAATGATCGACCAAACGGGTCGGGTTTGGAAGTCTAAGCGGTTGTTTAGACCTCTTATCTTACGAGCCTAAACAAGCACTAAACTAAAATTGACGAGTTAAACATGTTAAAACATGTTTAACAAAGTTAGAAAATAAGTTTGATATCAAAACAAATGGTTTTGATATCCAAGAATAGTTTGGTTGCAAAATAAGCAAAGACGCGTATTTTGACCAAAACTATGACTCGTCACTACACCTAGTCAACGTGGTAATCAGTAGGTATAGTCACAAGGGACTATAACCATCGTGATTACGCTCACGTTGCGAAATTCAAACGAACCTCGTGTTGACCATAGACTGGTCAAAGTAGAAAGTCAAACACTGTTTGACTTTCACGCTTGAAAAATGATAACAAGCATGAAAGAAACTTACAAAGGGTCCAAGCTATAAAGATTTGAACTCAAAATTTCTCAGGTATGAAGCTTCACAAGGAGAGCTTCAACTTAGAGAAGAAATTGAGAGCAAATGTGCAAGTGAAAGTGATGAATATGGTGGGTTTATATAGGATTTGGACAACCGTTAGGATCGTTCCTCGATTTACGAGCTTCAATCTCAACCATACATGTAAGGCACATGGTTTTGGAATACTAGGGGTGCCCAAAACCATCACACGGTATTGAGAAAAGTTACACAAAAGACCCCCAAGTTCAACCTGGTTGTCAAAATGAAGTTTATGCATAGATGAGGCCATGGTGTCATGCCACGGCAAAGCCATATAGTGGTGGCGTAGCGCCACCATGTGCCAGTTCCTAGAAAGTTTCAATAATTGACCGGTTTGGTCCCTGCAACACTTTTGAGCCATTTTCGATGCATTTAAACCCCGTTAACCCCAATTCAAGGCTCTAAAATGAAGTTAAAGTATAGGGAATGTGAAACATGCTCAAAAACATCTCGGATGTCGGTTCGTTTGGTCGTACCATCGCGTTGTTCGGTTAATTACGACGGGAGTCGTAACGAACGCGAAATCGATCCAAATTACGCTACGAGTGAAATTCTAACATTCCAAACACTAAAATAAATTATTTTAATGATTACAAAAATTTTTGGATGTTCAGATATATTCAGAACGTAAGATATGCGCGTAAATGCAAACTTATGCACTTTTTGACGCTTTTAGTCCCTATTGATCAAATAAGCATATTTTCGCATAACGAACCACTAAAAGCCTATTTCTAAGCTATGTAAAGGATATTTAGGGTACATTTATCTTATGATCAAGTTCCGGAATGTTCGTTACTAAACGAATCAGCAGACTTTCGCAGTTTGACGCAAAAAGTCCCTAAGAGTGAATAAACTTGTTTTTGACACACCAAAGCTTTCAAAACCTATTTCAAAGTGACATAAAAGTTATTTAAGGTATATTAACCCTATGTGACTGTTCCGGAGTGTTTTCTGCATTAAACTGATTACGTTTACGCATCAATTCGCGTATAACTTACCAGAAAGCGATTTAAAGCTTGAAAATGAACTAGAATCAAAACGTGAAATTGTAAAACCAAAATAAACAAATTTTTGAGACCAAAACACATTGTTTCTTTGATAAAAGATAGTTTCCTACATCGTGTGTGTTTACGGAGCACAAGTGTCACACTAACAACCATAAATCCCAGTTTGGAAGTGGGATAGCATTGCTATGGACTTCATAACTAAACTCCCTCGTACACCTTCTGGTCATGATAGCATTTGGGTGATCATTGACCGTTTGACCAAATCCGCTCACTTCCTCCCCATTCGTGAGGACTTCAAAGTTGAGAAACTAGCTCGAGTCTACACGGATGAAATCATATATCGTCATGGTATCCCTATTGACATCATTTCTGACCGCGATGGTCGTTTCACCTCACGTCTTTGGCAAACATTCCAAACTGCTATGGGTACTCACTTGAATCTCAGTACACCCTTTCATCCTCAAACATATGGACAGACTGAACGTATTATCCAAACCCCAGAGGACATGCTTCGCTCTTGTGTTATCGACTTTGGTGGTAATTGGGATGTACATTTACCTTTAATTGAATTCTCGTACAACAACAGCTATCACTCTAGTATTCAAATGGCTCATTTTGAGGCATTATATGGTCGTAAGTGCCGATCTCCCATTTGTTGTCATGAAATTGGTGACGCTCAAATTACTGGCCCTGAGCTTATTCAAGAAACAACGGATAAGATTCTTCAAATCCGTGACAAATTCCTCAAGGCTAAAAGCAGACAAAAGAGCTACGCCGATAAGAGACGCAAACCTTTAGAGTTCAATGTTGGTGATCACGTATTATTCAAGGTATCTCCTTGGAAAGGAGTAATCCATTTCGGTAAAAAGGGAAAACTTGCTCCACGCTTTGTTGGTCATTTCAATATACTCGAGAGGATTGGTAAAGTGGCATATCGACTCGATTTACCTCAAGAACTCAGCAATGTTCATCCAACATTTCATGTCTCGAACCTTAAAAAGTGCTTAGCTGGTGAAGGACTTCAAGTTCCTATCGACGACTTGCAAATTAACGAGACTCTTCACTTTATGGAAAAACCGGTCAAAATCATGGATCGAGGAACCAAACAACTTAGGCGCAGCCGAATTCCCATAGTCAAGGTGCGTTGGGAAGGAAAGCGTGGTGCCGAATTCACTTGGAAACTCAAGAGTGAGATGAAGACCAAGCATCCACAACAATACGTTCAGCCTTCCTCTTAGATTTTAAGGACGGAATTGTCACACCCCAACCGATGGCTGAAACATCGGGATGAGACGAAAATGAGATACAAGGTTCAAACAAAAGATAACGTTGTTTAAAAAATACATCAAAATAACAAAATTAATCTAGGTGTGTATCTAAGTCCACCTAAATTGCTTTCTTCATAGCATCATCGAGTCTATCAACCTGCAACATGTATTAAAATAAGCAACAAAAAGTTGGCGAGTATACAAGTTTTGTTACATAGCATAATATAGTATAAAAAGTGTTCATATCCAACATGATTCATAATATGCAATACTAGTATGCTAAAATGGCGTACAATATGTTCAAACCCAAGTATACAACGCATTAAAAGAGCCTATCCCAAATAGAGTAGTGGGAGGTAACAAGTTTAACTTAATAATACCCCAAGACTAATGGGCGGTGCGTTAATCCAATAAAGCTATAATTGTTAAGGTAGGCTAGCAAAGTTAATGAGCATATATCGACCAAGTAGTTTACAAAGCATACGAGATTAACAAGTATCACATATAGTTTCATGTTAAGCATGGATAGAGTTTAAAAATAGTTTCATGTGAGTGTAATTTTGTATAAAATACATGTTGCATCCCAAAGTGTTTAAAGAGTAAAATGGGATCGAGTATACTCACGGTTTTGCAAGCTTTCCTACTTGAAATCCCGCGAGTGATGTTGGTGGATAGATTAATTTGGAGCACCTCATCCTTCTACATGAAGAAAACATAGGTGTGTTGTGACAACCCTCGTAATTACATGTATCCGTACGATTTATTAATGTTAATTTAAAGTGCTTGATGTCTGTGTTGAATTACTTAACTGTTTCCTGATTTCTGTGCCATACTTACATGTGCTTGTTAACCTACTAGTCATGTGCAGAAAATTTACTAAAAGGTCCTGAATATTTTCCTAAGTGTTAGGAATTAATTGTGTTACAAAAATATATATATAAGACACCTTACGGGACAATTAAACACTTTAACGGAACAGTATCCGACCGAATAACCGGACATTACCCGGGACACTAAATATTTGTCAACCACATTGTTTTATTAATTTTGACTAGTCGTAATCCTCGTTTGCCATAACACCCACTAGAAAGCAACTAACTAACATATGAAACCACATACTTGGATTTGAACTTATATTTACCAACTAGCCATCAAATATTACACATAACCCCCCCCCCCATGTCCCATTTACGGTTCAAAGAAAAGGACCCACCCCAAAATCTATACCATACTTCATATCTTGTTCTTGGATTATATTCCAATATTTTAGTAGATGTCTTGCTTGAGAATCTTGGCAAGATATTGTAATAATCAATATAAGTAAGATGCATATCATTCACAAGATCTTCATATCCCCACCTTTCACCTCACAATCTTCACTCTCACTCCTCACTCTCTCTCCCTCTTTCGGCTCACCCCAAACCGCCACCATCACCACCACTAAACCACCACCTTCATCCATTTTCAAGTCTCGTTCAAGTGTAGAAGAAGGGTTATAGGAGCTTGCATCTTGTGGTGCTTCAAAGGAGCCTTGTTCTTGCTTATTCATCATCTTTTTCTCATCACCTCCTTCACTAGATTCTAACCTAGCTTTGTGCTAGTAGTAAGTTCCTTGTGCACCCTTGTTCATCTTGTTTTTATGGCTAAAATTTGTAGTATGATACTTATGTTTAAAACACTAAAGATCTAAAACACAAAAAGCGGTTAAACAAAAAGATAAACATAAAGCTTTACTTGAAGTTTGTATAAAGATGCAATATGGTTGGTTAAAGCATGCATGATGTTTGATGGTTGATTTCTTGATAAACCCGTTGTTAGAACATTTGTTGATACGTTTTAGTAACATTTAAACTCTAAAGAAACACGCTGAATTACATTTTCAGCCAACTTCAACAGGCTGTAAACAGATCATAATAAATCGAAAAACTGAATTTCTGAAGCCTAAATTATGTATTTTCGAAAAACAGATCTAATGGCACTGGAATCACAATTTTTGGACTTCGTTTAGTATTTTTAAAGACCTTTTTTGTAACAGCAGCTAAAGCTGAGTTTTCACTGCAATAAATGGGCGATATGTTTTTAGTCATAACTGGAAATCTATTTTGAATCAGCTCATAAAATTTGTACAGTAGATGACTACTGATGTATTTGTAATTCTCCCACTGGAATTTCGTAAATCGGACTTACGATGAATTTTTAATAAATTATTCTGTGGACTACAGTCAGAAAGTGATGAATCTGATTGCAGTCCGGTAAACGAATTTTTATAAAATATTGGTAATGAATTGGATCCCTAGATTTTTACAAAATAATATTTGGATCGTTTAAGACCTTTTGTAAAAAGTTGGGAATTTTTGGAATAAGTTAACTATTTTATTAAAATCCCCGAAAACAGCCCAGTTTTGAATATAAAAGCTGAAACGACATAAGTAGTAATTTGCGTATCTAAATGTAGGGTAGGTTATCCGAGAATGATATAACATGTTATATGTGTTATGTGCAATGTCGTGTGTTTGCTTATGAACGGGAATAGATGGGAAATTTATATGGGCATAAACCGTTAAAGTAATGCATGTTATGTGATAGATACGTGTAGGAACTTTGTGCTCTATTTGAAAACCACTAAATGACTAACTGGTAATCATATTAGGACGTGATTGACCGGCCTTGACTGTTAGCTATTTTTGAGAGTTAAACCGAGCAACCAAAGGTGAGTTCACACCCTTACTAAGGCATGGGATTCCCGGTGGTTGGGAATGGGATTAAATAACTGAGACGGAACTTGTACTTTCACCACTACTAGACTACTTACCTCCGTCCTCGGATTGGGATGGATGCCAGCGCTAAACCTACGTACTCACTACGTACCACTGTCCTCGGATTGGGAAGGACACATATATATACATCTAGTCTAGTGGTTTACAACATGGGGTAGTCCCCCACCGTTTATGGTTTGGAAAATAAAGAAAGTTGATTTAACCTGCAATTGCAACGAACTCATAGTTTTCGAAAAACTACTTTATAACGAACACCTACTGTGAACTCGCTCAACTTTGTTGTTGATTTGTTGTTACATGCCTTGCAGGTCGTTAGGTACTTATGGAGCTTGCGCGAGGAGGAGGTCGTTGTGGGATATGGACTATTATATCCCGTGCCTAATAAATAAACTTTATGAACTTATGGAACTTATGTTTGGTCGTTAAACTTATGAACTATAAACTTATGTTTGGACTTACGTCTTATGCTTCAGCTGTTAACTTAAAGTCGGTTACTGTATGTTGGTCACCAATTGTATTGTGGTTGGTTTATTTACTTAATTACATTGTTCAATATGATTGGTGGCTCGATCCTGGTCATGTCACGCCTCCAAGCGGTGATACTCCGCATGGTGGATTTTGGGGGTGTGACAGATTGGTATCAGAGCCATTGGTTATAGCGAACTTGGTTTTAAAAAGGGGAAAAGCTTTTTGATAAAACCAGACTATAACCTGTACAGTGCTCAACGATCCACAACGACGCTTCGCTCCACGTGCAAGACTCAACACCATGGGTGAAATGGTTCATGCTTACATTGCCTGTCTATTAGTTTACATAGTACATTGCATGCTTAGTTAATATAACAACGGCTAATTGAAACCCTGTGTGTTTACTCTCTTCTGTCGTCTTACACTTACGCACTTTCGCGACACTTTCTCACTTACGTTACCTCGTTATGAAGATCATGAGTGGACGACTGAACCTAACACAAGCCCAGCTGACGACTCTAATCAACGAACGAGTTGCTGAGGCACTCGCAGCAGTTCTAGCAGGAGGTCAGCATGCTCAACCTCCCGTATGTACATTCAAAACGTTCATAGATTGCCGACCTAGTACTTTCAGCGGCCCAGAGCTGTAGGTCTTCTTCACTGGTTCGAGAAGCTTGAGTCTGTTTTCGAGATGTGTGAATGCCCTGAAGATCATAGGGTGAAATTTGCTACTAGAACACTCGAAGGTGCTGCATTAACCTGGTGGAAGGCACAGGTTCAACTGTTAGGGCTGGCGGTTGCTAATGCTACCCCATGGAATGACTTCAAAGAATTGATCAAGGAAGAGTACTGTAGTCGTGACGACATCCACAAGCTAGAGGTGGATTTTTTCAATCTGAAGATGACGGGGTCTGAGATTGAGGCGTATACGAAGAGGTCAAACGAGCTGGCCATTTTGTGTCCTACTATGGTGGATCCTCCCATCAAACGTATTGAGCAGTACCTCAAGGGCCTTGTACCAGAGATTCAGAGTCACATGACTTCAGCTAACCTGGGTACCATTCAGCAAATCATTAAGTTGGCCCACCGTCTCACCGATCAGGTAGTTGAACATAACAAACTGCCCAAGCGTATTAGCGCTACTACTACTAACGCTCCCAATGATAACAAGCGAAAATGGGATGGAAATTCTAGTAAGGGTTCTACTTCAGTTCAGTCTCAGCAGCGAAAGACTGATGGCTACCAGAGTCCTGGTCAGCAATCTTCTGGTAGCCAAGGATAGGGTGGATACCGAAGGAACCACCCCAAGTGCAACAGGTGCAACAGGCATCATAGCGGGCAGTGCAACAAGGGTCGTTGTCAGAGATGTAACAAGCCTGGACATGAAGCCAAAGATTGCAGGAGCTCACGTCCTACGAATCAGAATGGACAACCGCAGCCACAAGCTCCCCAGAACCAACATCAGCACCAGTAGGGTAATAAGGGATGCTTCCAGTGCAGTGCTGAGGGTCGCTTCAAGAGGCACTGTCCGCAGCTGAATCAGAATCAGAATCAGAACAACAACCAAGGAAACGGGAACAACAATGGAGGCAACAATGGAGGCAACAACGGGGGTAACAATAATGGCAATGGTGCCAGGGGACGTGTTTTTGTGCTAGGTCAGGGTGATGCAAGGAACGATCCCAACGTTGTGATGGGTAAGTTTCTTCTGGATGACTTCTTTGTTACTGTTTTATTTAATTCGGGTGCCGACACTAGTTATGTGTCCTTAAAAGTTAGTCAAATGCTTAAGTGCACCCCAACACTTTTGAACACCAAACACAAAGTAGAGCTAGCAAACGGTAAAAGTCTCGAGGCCACACACATAGTTAAGGGTTGTAACCTCGTCTTAGCTGGTCAGACCTTCTCTATCAATCTTATCCCTATTGTACTTGGTAGTTTCGACGTTGTTATTGGGATGGATTGGTTATCTCAACATCAAGCGGAAATTCTTTGCAACAAGAAGATTGTCCGCATCCCTCGTTCCGGTGAAGAACCCCTCGTGATTCATGGCGACAAGAGTGGTGCTGTCGTAGGCATTATCTCTTTCCTTAAGGCCCAGAAGTGTTTGCGAAAGGGCCACACTGCCATTCTTGCACTCGTTACTGACGCGTCAATGGAAGAGAAGAGGATTGAAGACATTCCTATTGTGCGCGACTTTCCTGAGGAATTACCTGGTCTTCCGCCTCATCGACAAGTCGAGTTTCAAATTGAGCTAGCTCCTGGAGCAGCACCAATAGCTCGTGCACCTTATCGACTTGCTCCGTCAGAACTTGAAGAACTGTCCACGCAATTACAAGAACTCTTGGAAAAGGGTTTCATACGTCCTAGCTCTTCGCCCTGGGGAGCTCCAGTCTTGTTCGTGAAGAAGAAAGACGGTACTTTCAGAATGTGTATTGACTATCGCGAACTTAACAAGGTGACCGTGAAGAATCGTTATCCTCTCCCACGTATAGACAACTTGTTCGACCAGTTGCAAGGGTCGAGTTATTACTCTAAGATTGATTTGAGATTGAGATACCATCAGCTGAGAGTCCGAGAGGAGGACGTCTCCAAAACAGCATTCAGAACTCGTTACGGCCATTACGAGTTTCTGGTTATGCCTTTCGGATTAACGAATGCACCTGCGGTCTTCATCGATCTCATGAACCGAGTGTGCAAGCCTTACCTAGATAAGTTTGTCATAGTGTTCATCGACGACATCCTGATCTATTCTAAGAGCCAGGAGGAACACCAGCAACATCTGAGGCTTATTCTGGAACTTCTTCGAAAAGAGCAGTTGTATGCCAAGTTTTCGAAATGTGACTTCTGGCTTCGCGAAGTCCACTTTCTAGGCCACGTAGTAAACAAGGATGGGATTCATGTTGATCCATCCAAGGTTGATTCGATCAAGAACTGGCCTGCACCCCGTACACCAACAGAAATCCGCCAATTCTTGGGTTTGGCAGGATATTACAGACGGTTTATCAAGGATTTCTCCAAGATTGCGCAACCTCTCACTTCGCTGACTCAGAAGGGTGTCACCTATCGTTGGGGTGATGCACAGGAATCTGCTTTTCAGCACTTAAAAGATAGACTTTGCAGCACGCCTATCCTCTCATTGCTGGAGGGCACAGATGATTTTGTGGTTTATTGTGACGCTTCCATCCAAGGACTTGGTTGCGTGTTGATGCAACGTGACAATGTCATTGCCTATGCATCGCGCCAACTTAAAGTTCACGAAAGGAACTACACTACGCATGACTTGGAATTGGGAGCAGTTGTTTTCGCACTTAAGATATGGAGATATTACCTATACGGTACCAACTGCACCATTTACACCGATCACAGGAGTCTTGAGCATATCTTCAAGCAAAAGGAATTAAACATGCGACAACGCCGATGGGTCGAGCTCTTGAATGATTATGAATGTGCGATCAAGTACCATCCGGGCAAAGCCAATGTTGTGGCTGACACCCTTAGTCGAAAGGATACTATACCTAAACGTGTGCGAGCGTTACAACTTACCATCCAATCTAGTCTTCCGGCTCAAATTCATGATGCTCAGCTCGAAGCATTGAAAACAGAAAACATCAGGGCTGAGTCCTTACGAGGATCGAGGCAGTGGCTAGAACAAAAGGAAGACGACGCTTACTACGTAACAGGGCGCATCTGGGTTCCACTTTATGGAAACTTACGCGAGCTTGTGATGGATGAAGTGCACAAGTCTCGTTATTCAGTACATCCTGGTTCGGATAAGATGTACCACGATCTCAAGACTACATATTAGTGGCCTGGTATGAAAGCCCACATAGCAACCTAAGTCAGCAAATGTTTGACTTGTGCGAGAGTCAAGACTGAATATCAGAAACCATCAGGCCTACTCCAACAACCAGAGATACCTAAATGGAAATGGGAGCAAATTTCCATGGATTTCGTTACTGGCCTGCCTAGATCCCAACGCGGAAATAACACTATTTGGGTGATAGTGGATCAATTGACTAAGTCTGCACACTTCTTGGCTATCAAGGAAATGGATAAGTTTTCTACCCTAACAGACATCTACTTGAAGGAAGTAGTATCAAGGCATGGAGTGCCAACCTCCATCATTTCTGATCGTGACCCACGTTTTACATCTGAGCTGTGGCAAGCTATGCACAAGTCCTTTGGTTCTCGATTAGACATGAGTACGGCATACCATCCACAGACGGATGGGCAATCTGAACACACCATCCAAACTCTTGAAGACATGCTCAGGGCATGTGTAATCGATTTTGGCAATGGCTGGGAAAAACACCTCCTGTTAGTGGAATTTTCATATAACAACAGTTACCACACCAGTATCCAGGCCTCTCCGTTTGAGGCATTGTACTGATGTAAATGCCGATCACCTCTTTGTTGGGCAGAGGTTGGCGACAGCCAAATCACAGGCCTAGAACTTGTAGTAGATACAACCGAGAGAATTGCTCAGATACGGCAACGAATGGCGGTAGCTCATGACCGTCAGAAAAGCTATGCTGATAAGCGAAGAAAGCCACTCGAGTTCCAGGTTGGGGATCGAGTGCTACTCAAAGTCTCACCTTGGAAAGGTGTAGTTCGTTTTGGCAAACGAGGCAAACTCAATCCGCGCTACGTCGGACCGTTCGAAATCATTGAGAAGATTGGCAAGGTGGCCTACAAGTTGAATCTACCGGCAGAACTCAGCGGGGTTCACAATGTTTTCCATGTGTCGAATCTGAAGAAGTGTCTATCAGATGAGACCATCATAGTTCCTCTTAAGGAACTCACTATCGACGAACAGCTGCGATTCGTCGAGGAACCAGTAGAGATTACTGATCGAGATGTTAAGGTTCTCAAACATACCAGGATACCTCTTGTTCGAGTTCGTTGGGATTCCCGTCATGGCCCAGAGTATACCTGGGAACGAGAAGACCAAATGAAACTCAAGTATCCCCAGTTGTTTAAGAAAAGTGCAACCACTACTGAGGCTGAAGCTACCGCAGAATTTTGGGACGAAATTCCAAATCAACGGGGGGATGATGTGACACCCCAGGAAAAGCCAGTAAACACCGCAGCTTAACTAGCCTCCTCAGTAACCGCGCACTAAATTTCGGGACGAAATTTTCTTAACAGGGGGAGAATATGACAACCCTCGTAATTACATGTATCCGTACGATTTATTAATGTTAATTTAAAGTGCTTGATGTCTGTGTTGAATTACTTAATTGTTTCCTGATTTCTGTGCCATACTTACATGTGCTTGTTAACCTACTAGTCATGTGCAGAAAATTTACTAAAAGGTCCTGAATATTTTCCTAAGTGTTAGGAATTAATTGTGTTACAAAAATATATATATAAGACACCTTACGGGACAATTAAACACTTTAACGGAACAGTATCCGACCAAATAACCGGACATTACCCGGGACACTAAATATTTGTCAACCACATTGTTTTATAATTTTTTACTAGTCGTGATCCCCGTTTGCCATAACACCCACTAAAAAGCAACTAACTAACATATGAAACCACATACTTGGATTTGAGCTTATATTTACCAACTAGCCATCAAATATTACAAATAACCCCCCCCCCCCCCATGTCCCATTTATGGTTCAAAGAAAAGGACCCACCCCAAAATCTATACCATACTTCATATCTTGTTCTTGGATTATATTCCAATATTTTAGTAGATGTCTTGCTTGAGAATCTTGGCAAGATATTGTAATAATCAATATAAGTAAGATGCATATCATTCACAAGATCTTCATATCCCCACCTTTCACCTCACAATCTTCACTCTCACTCCTCACTCTCTCTCCCTCTTTCGGCTCACCCCAAACCGCCACCATCACCACCACTAAACCACCACCTTCATCCATTTTCAAGTCTCGTTCAAGTGTAGAAGAAGGGTTATAGGAGCTTGCATCTTGTGGTGCTTCAAAGGAGCCTTGTTCTTGCTTATTCATCATCTTTTTCTCATCACCTCCTTCACTAGATTCTACCCTAGCCTTGTGCTAGTAGTAAGTTCCTTGTGCACCCTTGTTCATCTTGTTTTTATGGCTAAAATTTGTAGTATGATACTTATGTTTAAAACACTAAAGATCTAGAACACAAAAAGGGGTTAAACAAAAAGATGAACATAAAGCTTTACTTGAAGTTTGTATAAAGATGAAATATGGTTGGTTAAAGCATGCATGATGTTTGATGGTTGATTTCTTGATAAACCCGTTGTTAGAACATTTGTTGATACGTTTTAGTAACATTTAAACTCTAAAGAAACATGCTGAATTACATTTTCAGCCAACTTCAACAGGCTGTAAACAGATCATTATAAATCGAAAAACTGAATTTCTGAAGCCTAAATTATGTATTTTCAAAAAACAGATCTAATGGCACTGGAATCACAATTTTTGGACTTTGTTTACTATTTTTAAAGACCCTTTTTGTAACAGCAGCTAAAGCTGAGTTTCACTGCAATAAATGGGCGATATGTTTTTAGTCATAACTAGAAATGTATTTTGAATCAGCTCATGAAATTTGTACAGTAGATGACTACTGATGTATTTGTAATTCTCCCACTGGAATTTCGTAAATCGGACTTAAGATGGATTTTTAATAAATTATTCTGTGGACTGCAGTCAGAAAGTGATGAATCTGATTGCAGTCCGGTAAACGCATTTTTATAAAATATTGGTAATGAATTGGATCCTGAGATTTTTACACAATAATATTTGGATCGTTTAAGACCTTCTGTAAAAAGTTGGGAATTTTTAGAATAAGTTAACTATTTTATTAAAATCCCCAAAACAGCCCAGTTTTGAATATAAAAGCTGAAACGACATAAGTAGTAATTTGCGTATCTAAATGTCCGGTAGGTTATCCGAGAATGATATAACATGTTATATGTGTTATGTGTTATGTGCAATGTCGTATGTTTGCTTATGAACGGGAATAGATGGGAAATTTATATGGGCATAAACCGTTAAAGTAATGCATGTTATGTGATAGATACGTGTAGGAACTTTGTGCTCTATTTGAAAACCACTAAATGACTAACTGGTAATCATATTAGGACGTGATTGACCGGCCTTGACTGTTAGCAATTTTTTAGAGTCAAACCGAGCAACCAAAGGTGAGTTCACACCCTTACTAAGGCATGGGATTCCCGGTGGTTGGGAATGGGATTAAATAACTGAGACGGAACTTGTACTTTCACCACTACTAGACTACTTACCTCCGTCCTCGGATTGGGATGGATGCCAGCGCTAAACCTACGTACTCACTACGTACCACTGTCCTCGGATTGGGAAGGGCACCAGCGCTAAACCTACGTATTCTTATACGTACCTATGTCCTCGGATTGGGAAGGGCACCAGCGCTAAACCTACGTACTCACTACGTACCACTGTCCTCGGATTGGGAAGGACACCAGTGCTAAACCTATATATTTAATATGTACCTCTGTCCTCGGATTGGGAAGGACATATATATATATATACATCTAGTCTAGTGGTTTACAACATGGGGTAGCCCCCACCATTTATGGTTTGGAAAATAAAGAAAGTTGATTTAACCTGCAATTGCAACGAACTCATAGTTTTCGAAAAACTACTTTATAACGAACACCTACTGTGAACTCGCTCAACTTTGTTGTTGATTTGTTGTTACATGCCTTGCAGGTCATTAGGTACTTATGGAGCTTGCACGAGGAGGAGGTCGTTGTGGGATATGGACTATTATGTCCCGTGCCTAATAAATAAACTTTATGAACTTATGTTTGGTCGTTAAACTTATGAACTATAAACTTATGTTTGGACTTACGTCTTATGCTTCCGCTGTTAACATAAAGTCGGTTACTGTATTTTGGTCACCAATTGTATTGTGGTTGGTTTATTTACTTAATTACGTTGTTCAATATGATTGGTAGCTCGATCCTGGTCATGTCACGCCTCCAAGCGGTGATACTGCGCATGGTGGATTTTGGGGGTGTGACATATGTGAGTTTGGGGAATAACGGAAGATTATAGATTCAGAATTTAAAAATACATGAACATAGACATAGGAAAAAAATCATCCATCACATATGATGTTTAGATGATATACTTACTAACTTGACAATGTCCACTTGTTCACCATCAAGAGTTTGGTTTGTTTGAATGTTACATAAGTATTACATAGAGTATACTATATCATATATGTCAAGCATGAGGAAGAAGATTAAAGTCTTCATTTAGGCACCTCTAAGTATCATGGAATTCATACACGAGGTAGGAAGAACAAAGCTTCCATTTAGGTACCTCCATTGTTCACCGCTACACTTGTTGTTATAAACAACAAGGAGGGTCATGAACTTACAAGAAATAATGAAATAACAATAACTAATCTATGGAAAACATCAAGAAGTGAGTGGATTTCTATGAAAGATAGCCCAAGCTTGTCTAATAATCACACATTCATCAAGCTTCAAGCTTGAACACTTGTTGTGGGTAAAACCCTAACTAAAACAGAATGTTTGTAAGGTTTTATCCTCTGATTCAACATTTCTCAGCCTTGTTTTTAAGCCTAACTAACCATTCAATTGATTATGAGCATTAGGAGATAGGTTTGAGATGAGATAGACTCAAGTTTAACTAAGATTAACAAGTTTAAATGAAATCAGAAACAAACATTCCACTTTGGAGCCTTTTTGGCGACATTCTAGGGCCTGGTTTTCCATGGAAAACCTCTGGAAATGTTCCTAAGGTTGTTCCACGAAAGTGGGAAAAAGAATCGAGTGAAAAGACGAAGAAATGAGAGAGTTATGCATACTTTTGTGAAGGTTGATGTTTCTGCTCGAATCTTCAAATTACCAGCTGATTAGAGGGAGATTGAGAGTGTTTTTGAGAGTCTGTAAAGTGGAAATGGCTTGGGGAATGATGGGTTCATATAGGGAAGAGTTTGGTTAGGTGTTAGGTGAGTAATTAATGTTAAAAACTTGTTTAAAAATAAAAAAAAACATCAAAATAGCGCCAAATACAGGTCTGATCAGATGATGCTGCGCGCTGGGCTTCGTCGCGGGCCGCGGACCTGCAGGTGGGCCGGGTCGCGGGCCGCCTGAATTCAGATTGGGATGTTGGATTGATTTGAACGAAGGTACAAACTTTTAAGGGGCTGGGTTTGCTCGATGTGAAGGTCGCAGCCGAGTGGCTGTGTGCGTGATTGATGAAGCTGGTGACCCGGGTTCGAGTCCCGTGGTCATCAGTTTACTTATTTTTTTTGTTTTAAAGACATAATAACACTTTTAGTTATGTGCACAAATGGTCCTTGTAAGTTTAAAATTCAGCAAGTACTCAAATATTCCCTTGACTTTAATCAACTAACTTATGTTACTTTTTAAAAGAAACTAGCCTTACAATTTAAATTAACTAGGTTAGTTTGTTTTTCCACTAACTTTAAAATTTAACGAGACTAACTAGATTATTATAAAAATAAAACTTTTAATTTGTTAAAATTAATTAATTTAATTAACTACATAATGGATAAATAACCATATTTATAACGAATTAAAGATAAAAGATTTTTCAACGATCAACCATTTCGCGAAACTTTCGAGTTTCATTATTTACGAGTTTTTACTAGTTTAATGAGCATCGAGTTTCATTGTATAATAACGAACCAAGAGTCTTGGATAACATATCGTTCAAACATAAATTTTGATTATCAATTGCACATAAGTCTAATTTGAATACACAAACATGATTAAAATAGCTTCATTTTCATTATGATCAATAGTCTCAAATTACAAATGAAACGAAAGTAGATTACAAAGAGAGTACAAGTGTCCAAATATGGAAGGTACAACACGACTTGCTAAAATAAGAAAATGAGAAAATGCGGAGCGTTACAGAAATCTCCTAAAGTAGGGAGACTGTAATGCTTCACATATTTGTACTTTCCTGATTTAGCAAGCATTGTTGTACTTTCTATTTTTAGACACTTGTACTCTTGTCGTATTATACTTCGCTTCAAATTGTAATCCAAAATGATTGATCATAATGAGAACGCAATTCTTTTAATCATATTTATGTTATTCATGTTAAACTTATGTGCAAATTTGTAATCATATTTCACAATTTGAACGTTATGTTATGCATGATTCTTGATTCTTCGATACACATTGATGCTTGACACTCGAAAAATCGATTAAAACCCGTAAAATAGTCAAACTTGAAACTCAAAACATTGAAAACAAGTGGGTTCGCACGGACCTGCAAATCCGCACGAATCTGCCGATCCGCACCAAGTAGATCTGCACCAAATCTGCATCCGTGCGATATTTTAGGAAACCCTAATTTTCACCCGAGCCTATAAATAGGCACACTACTCCACTCCAAAATTCCCCCACTTTCTTGCAAACACTCTCAAGCCCTCCTTGGCATCCAGAACCTGCTGTAAGGGCCTCTCTTTCATTTTCAATTACATTTCATTTCAATTCTTACATTTAAATCACAACCCCTAAAATTTTCACAAAACCCTCTTGATTCGACCTATCTCAAGGATGGTTTTGTAACATTCCCAAAAAATTTAAATTTAAAATAAAGTTATTACACGAATAGGTCATGGTTAAGTTGACCGATAGAAATATAAGGTATTTTGGCGAACGTAGGAATCGTTTAATAATTATAATAATAAAAATACATTATATTTGAACCTACTCCGTTTTTAATGAAACTTGGTTCAAAATGTAGATAAGATTATTCTCGTTCTAATGACATGTTTATTGTTTTATAAAACGTCATATTTTATAAGTTATGAACGCCTAATAAGTGAAGCAGCTGACTATCTGCATATTTACGTGTACAGATTAAAATATTAAAATAATCAAAATTTACATTAAAGTACTTGTTTGTAATTTGAATAAAATAATAATAAAAAAATTCAACAACTAACCTTTAATAATTTCATGCTACGTGTAGAGTGATATATAGAATATGTATATAATATTAAATTATAAACTAAACAATTGAAATTGTAAAAGTGCAAGAACATGGAAGCCAAAATTGAATGCATTAAATGCATGGGTACGTAGCTTAATTTCGTAACCTCCAAGATATCTCCCAACTATAAATAGGTGGTATGTAGCAGCCATTTCATTTGCACACCCTCCTTTTTTTCTACCATATCTTGTGATCTCTCTCTCTCTCAAATTCTAATTTTATTTTTTTGATTTCACTTATAATAATAATAAAGCTCTGCCCCGTTTTAAGTGTTGTAACCCCTGATCACTGAGTCAATACCCTGTCCGATTGTTTTAGGACCCACCAATGCATGTCAAGGCTTTGGCCGACTAAGTACGTTGGGGTTCTATCTCGTGACATATTGATAAAGTTGAATTGGGTTACAATACTTAATGCGAGTGCATTATATATTTTATTAAATAGTTCAGGAGTTATACCCAAGATATAACAACCCTCCTAAAACGACCCTAAACATTCTTAAATACATCCTGTACCTGAGAAACAGACCCGAATAACATTAATATTAATAAAAACTCAAGAAAAACAAATATTCTGGGTCACTCGCGGGCCGCGACCCAGATAACCTAACTCTGTCGCGGGGCGCGACAACATGTTGCCTGCCGAACACCTGAGTCGCCACGTGTCGATGACTCATCAAACCCATTGCCGCCTTTTAGGCTCTCGCGGGCCGTGACGGAAGTAAGGGGAGGCTCTCGTGGGACGCGAGAGACCTTTGTTTCAGCTATAAAAGGAGCAGAGAATGGCATTTCAATCCGTTCAAATCTCTTTCTTTTCTCTCAACTTCTAAATAGGCTAAACTATAGCCAAATGCCCCCTAATAAGCGACGTTCTGCCTCGTTGTAAGTTTTATAACCCCCGGTTACGTATTAGTTACTCTGCCCGATTGATCTAGAGCTCCGTAACGCATGTCAAGGCTCTGCCTGACTCAGTCGTTGGAATTCTGTCTCGGGAGTATAGCTAATGTAAATTGGGTTATTTTACTAACACGTGTGCATTATTTATATTTTTAGAAAGTAACCCAAAAATAGTACAAGCAAGCTATAATATTACCAGGAAGCCTGTAGAAATACCTAAGTCTACAAATGTGAGTACATCTGCTTCTCATAAACTGTTTTATAAAACCTCAATTGTTTTAAATTATAATTAACAATGATTGAGTATTTGTATTCTACAGTTATCATCGGTATGTTGGTGTTTTGTATACATAACTTGTTACTGCACTGTGAGTAGTAACATTACCACAAGTCAGGATTGGCAGTATCGTGGGTGGTAATTAAAGTAGAAGTAAACAAATGTAATTGCGGGTTGCCCTCAATGCTGTAAAATGATAAAACTGTTTTGATTAAACTGAGATGCACTCACCAATATTTCTTGCTAATAAAATGTTTTAAACACGTGTTTCAGGTAACTTAGTGTGAAGCCAATAAAAGCCAACTGGAGAGCACTGAAGGCTTAGAAAAGTGGCTATAAAAGTTACCCAGATAAGAAGAATAATTATTTTCAATAATTAGGGTTTATTCCTATAAATATATTACAAATGAAAATCAGGTTTTGTCCCACTTGTTTATTATAAATGTATTATCAGCAAAACTTGGGTTTTATCCCATTTATCTATTTTAAACATTTTGGTGTTTAACTCTGATAACAATATTTCCTAACTACGGTCCTGATGAAACTTTCCGTTGCCAAATTAATATACACCGATACCATCTGAATGGTTCACGGCTCCCGCTCCCGGTTTGGGATCGGGGGCTGTGACAGGTTTCCACTAGTTTTGCTTGGGAAAACTGCTGTGGAGCATCACACATACGAGATTGAATCAAGATTTATAAAAATCTAAACATTTTACAACTCATACAAAACTTTCTTTTCGATTATTGTACGATCTTGATAGAATCTGGAACCCTTCATAGTTAAGGGCCTGCATTATGGTTAATTTCCATCAAGAAATGATCTGATTAAATGGATCAAACACTCATTTCAATAGAACAGTGGGTTCGCACGGACGGACTAGGTCCATCCGTACGAACGAACATCTTCCGTATTCTGTTTTTATTTCTGTTCTCGCACATGTTTATCATTGTTTAACCATTTTATCTACGGATCCAAATAAATTATACAACTACTTCACCTTTTCAATTAAATCAGTTTAAAACTAAAACAGTTCCCAACACTAACAGTCGGTTCGTACGGATAGACTATGTCCGTCCGCATGAACGAACCTGTTACCTAAACTGAATCGTTTTACCTTCTGTTTTTAACATCAGCTATTACATACGAACATTTTATTTACTGTTTTAAATTAATTATCTTACTGTTTACAAAACAAATCAGTTCGTATAAAAAACTAACAGCCATATCCATTTTTTTGCCAAAACCCCAATCTGTACGATGGACTATGTCCATCCGTACTAACCAACCGGTTACCCGTTTTATCTCGCACATTTCACGTATCTTAACAATCTGATCTAACACTCTTTCACAACAGAATACTTAGATACTTGTTTATTCAAATCACACTTTATCCACAATTAAACATGAAAACATGTTATACTTGTTAGATTCTTATGCTTTGTATACATTGTGTCTATATGCTCATTAACTTTGCAAGCCTACCTTAACAATTATAGCGCTACAAGATTAACGCACCACCTCGATTCTTAGGGTATTGTTAAGTAAAACATGTTACACCCTCTTCGTCTCGATGAGGTTGGGTAATCACGATTGCGTTGGAAACTTAGGTTTGACATATTGTTTACACCCATTCAGCATATTAGTAACTTGTATGCATTATTCATGTTAGATATGAGCATGTTAAAACATTTTATTCTTATGCTATGTATCAAACTTGTATACTCACCAACATATTGGTTGAACTTTATTTTAATACATGTTGTAGGTTGAAAAATGAGGCTATTGAAGAAACAAGTTTAGGGTGGACTTAGAAACACACCTAGATAATAAACAATGTTTGAAATTTGATTCATGTTTTGATCATATTTGGTTTTGAACAATGTATGACATTTTGGCATTTATGAAATATTGATTAATTATATTTTCACAATTAGTGTTATGATGCTATGAGCAATCATGTTTTCGTCTCACTCCGATGTTTCCGCCATCGGTTGGGGTGTGACAATTGACACCTTAATCGCATGCCAGTTTTATGTTAATCTTGATAATTAAGTTTGCCATGTGGATTCGTTTAAATCCTTTTTCATACTTTTAAACATGTTGCAGGTTGATGATGTTGATGTTGACGAAATCTAGTATTGATGCTTTAGAAACACATTTAGAAATACTAGAGATGTCGTTGTACTTGTTATATTTTGTTGTATCATTTAAACAATGTTGTACTTTGCTTCTTGTATCATTGTTGTATTTCCAAAACAATTGTTGTATTTGATTTCCATGAATTGTACTTGACAATTGTTATCAATGAAAAGAAATAGGTTTGGAATTAAATATTGTCGCAATAGCATTATGAAGTCTCGAACAATCTCGTCCACATCATGCCCCTGTGTTTCCGCTATCGGTTGGGGTGTGACATGGACCACCCTCAGGAATCTCTTTTTGCTCAATCTCCACATTGGATGGATCATCCAGAAGAATATAATCTAAAGCACTCGTCTCTACAAAACAAACAAGTGCAAAAATAATAAGAATCATTGAACGATGTATAAGGACACGGGGAACATAAAATACATACCCCTCCGATCAGCACAAAAGATGTGTTCAAAATCAGAATCAACCCAATCTTGACTAACACCCAAAACCACAAGAAGCTCCTCTGGAAAAGCCCTTAGCTTTGTACGGGAAGCACGAAGTTTGAGTAGCAACCCCTGCTCAAGTTCATATACCTCCGGCTCTTTTTCATTCAAACCCTCGGAAAACTTACGAGGGATAACTGTAAAAGAAAGTAACTGATTGGAAATGAAAAAGAACTGGTTTTTCCAGGCGTAAGTATGACTGACAGTCGTAGAGAGAAGGGCAGTCTCACACTGAGTTTTCTCAATGGTGTACCAGTCCCCATTCTAGGCAAACGGAATAAACGACAGAAATCAACAAAGAGGGCTCATAACTTAATGCAGGGCAAAGGATTGAAAAGTGCATTATACGTGCAACACCAACAGGGGCCAATTGGCCAAGAGAAAGACGATAGTATTTCTACACTTCCAAAAAGATGTTTGTAAAAGGGTATCTCAGGTTTGGTTGATCAAGAATACGGGTATAAAAAAACCCAAAACCCTTTCGGATAATGATTAGCAGTCCTTTCCCCTGGAACTTCAGTCTCAAGGGAAGGATCAATGCCATGACCCAAACAGAACTTATCAATCTCTGATCTAGTAAGTTTCGAAAATTGGACGAGCATATCATTCTTATTAGAACCCATTTGAAAAGTAAAGAGAGCAAGCGGCAACTTACCAAATTTTTTAAAGAAGAATCGCCGGAAAATCCCACCAGAAAAAACCATTGGACCGAAGGTGAATTCAATGAAAAAAGAAAAGTAATTGGAAGAAAGGAGGAAACGAATGGTTATAAGGGAGTTATAAATTTCAAACTTCAAATCCCCAACAAAACGGGACAGGTGGAGGGTGGGGATGTAAC
Organism: Helianthus tuberosus; assembly: GCA_030545235.1. Lineage (NCBI taxonomy): Eukaryota > Viridiplantae > Streptophyta > Magnoliopsida > Asterales > Asteraceae > Helianthus > Helianthus tuberosus. The sequence goes on along the minus strand of CM060420.1, from coordinate 17,471,015 downwards.
TGCCAACAGCTGGAAGGCTAGGGCAATCAAGAGCTCCCATGCGGCATTGTCACATCAATCACCTCCGAGCCGCCTGGACACGCAAGTGGGCCTTAAATGAAAAGTAGCACATGATGAAATGATAAAAACTTACAATAAAAGGGCCAGGGGTAGACTAATACCTCCTGACAGGAAGCCCATAGCCATAGAATAAATGCCTCATACTTCTAGTTCCCCCGTTTGATGATTTGAAACTCTTTTCTTTTTTAGAAAAGACCAACATAATATCAAACACCACAACAAAGAAGAACACGCAAGGCAGCTAACGACTTTTAAGAAAAGCAAGGGCAGAAGATAAAAACCCCTAGACTTAGAGTCATAAGCACTGACATTTACAACATCGATACTTATGACTGAGGGGCTGATGATGTGGATACTCGGAGATCCCAGTCAGCAAAATCAACATTAATAATAATCGCAAATAAACAATAAAGAATGCTAAACATAAACTGAAAATCGAAAGCTGGAAGTTCCCGACGAGAAGCTGATACACCAATAGTTGGTGACAGGGAGCTAAAGTTACTGTACAACCTTGGAACTTGAACTCGGCAGGTCAAAGTGATTAGGCTTCTCCCTAAAACACATAAAGGTGTCCTCAAGACACACAAACCTGAATCTTACCCAAAGAGGCAAGGTTATCCCTGCAAGCAACGTCAAGGGATGATAAGCTTACCGAGACTAAAAGGTACCAGCTGGCACAAGGCTCCTTTGCGCAGAGTAATCTGTCTATAAAAGGAGTATTGTTCAGCCCAAAGTAAGTCCACTTCTCTCATTCTCACTCTAAATTCTTATCCTATTATTTCGCTAAGACTCTTAAGAACAATCCACCGATTCTCATGTCGGAGTCCAAACATGGGTGTCACACCCAGATATTTCCACGTATTACCGGTGGGCCCGGTGGGGAGTATCGTGACATAGTTGATATCATCATGGTCAGATAATCAAAGTTTAATGCACAGCAGAAGTCTAGAAAGTAAAATATTAATACAAACCGAAACACAAAATATAATTAAATATTATACAAGCGGTTGTATGTGGATCCACAGGCGGATATTAAAACATAAAGAAAATATTGTTCGACAGACTTTAAGTATTAAGAGCTTGCAAGACTCTTTATTTAATACTCAGGAGCTTCCAGCCCATTACGCGTAGTACCTGCACTTAATCTTTTGAAAAATACGTCAGTTTACACTGGTAAATACAATTAACTGACTCTTTTGAAAACATTTATGAAAATTGATTTAAATGCACAAGGCACAAATTTCTTTTGTAACTTGGGACAATTATTTAAAATAATCTTGTATACAGATTTACATGTTTGTCGTACGTTTAGGGCCCAGAATAGAAGAGCCGTGACAATATTAATAGACACACCACTAGTATAAGCCCACAAGAAGTTTCCTCACGAGTGAGATACCGTTTTACATACGCAACTGTTAGGTGTATGCCTACACCCCGTGCTTAAGTCGTGGCCATTTCAAATGAATGAACTGAGGATATCCAGGACACGATCATATTAACCCCCAAATGCTTTGTATCAAACAAAACAGATTAAAACGGGTTATCTCAATGATTTAACCACTAATCGATTAAATATTTAATACACGACCAAGCGGTAATAATTTACCGTGTCCCAAGCCCGTATAAGGGAAAATAAGTTAAAAGTATTTACCTGAGCTAAAAATGTAAATCAAACTCAGTCGTGTATATTCTAATCAACAACTGCAGGTAGCTTTTACTGGGCTCCTAATCTGGAATGAAGGTTTTTTATAACCTATTAGATTCCTAACGGGTCTTATTAAGTTATAACTTAGATCGGTTAGTTTTAAGGAAAAGCTTACGGTACGAAACGCGAGATTAAGCGATGACCGGATTAGAATGTGATTTAGATCCAACAAGTGTGAAGACTTGTATAAAATGGGTAAACTAAATACAATTTGGATTTTGAAATAAAAATGATAAGGTTTGACCCGTTTCGGCTAATTTATGCAAACTAGTCACGTACCGAACGCGTATAAGCATAACGGGTAACCGGATAAGACAAGTACAAGTTCCATAAGTTATTATGCTTAAAATATGTTGTGATATCAGTATGATATCTTCAATTATGTCCAAAACGAGTTTAAAACCAATTTAAGCCCCGAAGGGTAATTTGGTCATTTTAAAGTTTATAAAAGAGGTTTAATAGCAAACTGAGGTTTTGGTCTAATATATTCAGTAAAAATATTTATTTTATCAAGTTACATCAGTAAGATATCTTACATATGTGAGGTTTATCATATATGGCCAAACTATGCACCGTAGGGGCATTTTGGTCATTTCACATATGCTTTTAAGGTCAAATTTGGAAGTCTGAGTTCAAGACTTATACTTACTGTTAAAGTATCAAAATTTATTTATAAAATCAGTAGGTAACAAGTCTTAGGCGTTAAATATGGTTTTAAACCATACTACGCGCCTAATTAGCGTAAAAGTCGGTAAATGACGATATTCATGATGTTTATAAAATTCTAAAGTTTTGATCAGTCTTTAATTCTTAAAATATTTTATTTATTATATAACATCAGTAGAAAAAGGTTTGGCATGCAAATGATATGTAAAACTCATTTTATTAATGAAAAGGGCATTATCGTCAACTACCGAATTTATACTAGAGCTCTATGTTATGGTCAGTATAAAATTTGACAAAATTTTCCAAAATTCCCTAAAAATTATATCATAATAGTGGGTAGCAAGTTCGGTGCCAAAATATGGGTTTAAATATGATTTATGCTAAAAATATCATTTAATTAACAAAAAAGTTTTATTTTACGCTATCTTGCATAACTTTTGATCGGGACCAGAAATTGATGTCAAATTTTATGGACATGCTTATTTTTCAGTAATAAAACTTTTTGTCCTCTCACATTTTCAAAAATCCCGTTTTTATAATATAAGGGCATAAATGTCAACTTTTAAGCAAATAACGGAAATTGCAATGTACTATGATTTCGAAGGGACCATAATGTATAACCTCAGAGGTTATACTAGAATGTAACATGGTCACAACAGAACCCTAAGGCATATCTAAACTAAGCTAATTCGGTTCAGAACTGAAAGTCAAAGCAAAAGTCTACTTTTGCGACTTTCGGTTGCGAACTGAGCCTAATACTCAGAATTGTCGGGTTGAACATGCCTAAACATGTTCTTATATTATTTACCAAGTTATTTAAGTGATAAAATATATTTTATAGCTTTTGCATTATTAGTTATGAATTATTTTATAAAAACTGACCCGTTTGACTTTTCTGTTCATAACTTTGACCCGATAATTGACTGAGTAATCGTGATAATTAGATGGTGCCCTTTTGAGGGATTATCACCTACTTAATTACCAATACCTAGCCACTTTCAATTCGAACAATGGCTGGACCGTTAGTGATTAATCACAAAGTCAAAGTATAATTACGATATCTTTGATTTCCAGTCATTTAACTAATAAAAACTTAACTAAAGAAGCTAAGAACACTCACAATGGTCCTTAGCATGAAGATTAGACTTGAGAAAGCTTCCTAGAAGACCAGGATGCTCCAGAGATCAGTTGAGAGTAAAAACTTGAAGTGTGCAAGTTCAAGAATCCAAAACATTTATATAGAAATTTGAATGCTCTAGGATCATTGCAGCTGTTATGGGAGGTCATCAGATATTAACAAGTGTCCCCATGGCAGTAAAAACCACTTGTTCAGTCCCTGGTAACGAAAAACTAGCATGCAATGGCGGTGGACAGGCTGCAACATGCAGCTGTCCAATTTTTGGTCGCTGGTGACTTAGTCGCGTGTAACACCCGTTCTTATAAATTAAGGTTTAACGTATCATTTACGAAAAACAGTCATGTAATTAAGATTACATATGCATTGGAAATTACGGGTTTATTAAAACTTTTTACAATTTAAAAAGTATACAACATATCATGTGTACGTTCGTCGTTTAACATAATAACGATACATAGTGCGGAAGCTTATTTCGTGATCGTGTTCGGTTCTTGCTCGTCGCTTGATCTTCATCCGGGCACTCTTGGCATTCACCTATGATCAAAACCAACTTAAAAGTTAGTTTTGATAGTCAAATATTAAGTTCAAACAAGTATAGGGGTTAAAAATGACAAAATTTAAAAATTTTCGGACTTAGGGGGCTAGACGTGACGCCAAGGGCCTAGGTGTCACGCCTAGCCCTGTTTTTCACAGCCTGTTGCCTTAGCTGATGTTGTACATTCCCAGCTCAACCCGATTTCACGGAAACGGCCATAACTTCTTCGTTATTGATCCGTTTTACCCGATTCTTTTTCCTACGCGTCCGTAATTTAATTCTCCATCTTATGGAGTTAAAATCCAACATCCAACATAAAAAATTTTGAGACTTCTAAGCCTTCGACTCGTTACCTTTTTACCGAATTTTAACCCGTTTATGCATTTTATCAAACAAACGTATTTATTTGATTCCTATATCTCATACACTTCTTCAAATTAATGTTACCTACTATATTAGGTTCTAATCATAGGGTTATTACACAATTTAAACCCGTTTTCGCTCGTATGCTTATTTTGACCCGTTAAGGGTATTTATGTCCTTTTAGGCATAATTCTCGCTCATTCATTTCTAGCACCATATTTTCACATTAGTTCTCAATTGGTCTTCCACCACAATTATATTTGTGGTGGATTTGATATAGTAAACTATTTATGTCGCGTTTTACTTCTCGGTTTGTCGTTTTACGAAAAAGACCTATTTCTAGGCAATTGACCCACAAAGGTTTATGCCTATCACCTTGATGCTTATCTAAGGATTACATGATTATAATACGTGATTCCCAAACCACCCATAAGGGCCGTTTACCTGATTTACCCATCAAAGGCATATTTATCAACATTAGTCCCTCATTTACGACGAAGGACTTTCACTACAATTATGATCACAATCGCACATTTAAAATATAATCTCATTGATGCGTACCTGGTTCGGGTCAACAAATAGACCCGATTTATACCTCGCTTTTATTATCACATATTCTATAGACGCAATTAACCATATCGCTAATTGCTCCTGTTAACACAAGACTTGACAACCACATTTGACCCGTTTGGCCTATAAGATCAAGCATTTTCGTAAGTAGCAAAACATGGTTATTAATTACCAATTTGTTCATCCGACCCATTTCGGATTTTTGCCACTAGACCCCTTTTTCTCTTAAAGTCTTTTCTTATATTTTTACCCATTCGGCTTACGCTACGGGTGCCCCTTTTTAACTACGGTTTGCTTTAGTCGTTACTTGACTAAATTTTCATTTTTACTCATTTTCTCGTTATTAGTTGCACTTTAAAATGATCTTAACGAAAACTCCTTAGTTATTTGTCATTACATGACTAAATTACCGTTTCACCTCTTTTCACCATAACCCATGGTTTTTAACATTTATGTTTGTTCCGACTCATGTTAATAGCGTCAGAACCCTTAATTCGGATATTACACTAATCGAATTTGTAGTTTACAAAATAATGCATATTCTACAAAAAGGATGTAAGCGTCGCTTACCTTGCATCCGGTTATGCTCTTTTTCGCGTACACGAACCGTTTGACTCGTTCCTTGCCCAAGTCTCCATCTAGCTTGCCAAGAGTCAAACTATCATCATGATTCGTAAGACGGTTAGATTAGTCATCATTATTATGACTATTTCATCTTACGGATTCTATGTCGAAACTACTATTCGACTTCATCAATTAGTTAACTTAACTTATCAAAGTCAACTACTTTCAATCACATGGTTTACACAATTAAGTCTAAATCATCATGATATTTAGAACTCTTACCATTTTATATTTCGCATAATTTGCCATATTATTCGAATGTGCGTTTCACTCGAAATTTCAATAATTAGCTTTCATTTAGGCATTTTAACAAACACCTTATGAGCAGAAATTTACATGATTCATTATCAAGTTCATAACTTGTCATATAGCCAAATTTAACATCAATAAAGCTTTCATATAACATTTAAACATCATCATTTCAGAAATCACTTTCTATGACCCGTATTACACTAGAATAATCATTCTAAACCCTAGTGTTTACTAGTTTTCCACAAAACCCATGAATCACCTTCAATGTGTTCATGAGATTTTCAGGAATTAGCCATGATTTCGCATGTTATTGTCTAGGTTTTACTCCTAGACACCATATCAACCCTATTCTACCCAAATAGCAAACATGCAACATCAATTTTCAGATTTCCCAATTTCATGAGAATTTCAAACAGAGAATTAACACCAAATTTTACATACCTTGTAACCCCCTTGTGATGAGGATCACTAATCTATGCTTAATTTTCAATTTGGACTTGGTTTGATCCTTCAATTTGTGAGATTAGTGAATGTTAGGGTTTGAGCTCCCTGGCTCCTGTGGGTTACGACCAGAACACGCACACACACACCTAGTGTGTGTGTTGTGTTTAATTTTTAAGTTTATAATTCCATTTTCAAGTTACCCGGCTTTGGTCCCTCGTGTTTGGTTAGTTATTAAGTAGACCACAACCTACTTATTTTCAACAATATTCCCACTTATTAACTAGGTTAAAAATTCCTAGTTAACTTAGCGGGTTCGAGAATATTTATGACTAAGTTTATTTCAGGTCCCGTTAACTCAGGCCTTCTATCATTTTATTTCCTTAAAAGCTTTTTATTCACTTTTTATTTATTATTAGGATTAATTATTTAAATCCTAATATTTACCGGGTAAATTTTTACCACTAACGGTATTTTACCCGTCAGTAATATTAACGTGGTTTGATTACCAAACCCGTTTTTGGGGTGTTACATCGCGGCCCGCGTAGACTTCAGGGAAGGTCTACGCTCCCCGCGAGGACCCTTAAATCCGGTAAAAACTTTCCCTGCTTTTCATTTTCAGTCCCTGGTCCATATTTAGTTTAAATAACTTTCATTAATTGCAGTATTAACCCCCATAGTTAACTTTTAAGTGCCTTGGGTCATAAGATTAACTTTGTTAAGCTCCCGGTTAGCTATGAGACCACTCGAAAAGTCTTGATTGCATTGAAACTATATAAAATCAATATCCGACATCCGCGATAATATGATAAAATGTTACAAGGCTTCGGGATTGTTAAAAGGTCACTCAGATGTAACATTTTAACATGTTGACACGTTTAACCCACGTGCTTTGTAAATTCTAAATTTTTAAGCACAAACGGCTTTTTGCGTCAGATATTATATTTAACAAAGAATACGAACATCGTGTAAGGTCAATCAGCGGCACAAGTTTGGCACGTTGACATTTTTGATCCTTCCACAAACATCTTTACACTAATTGACCACTTTAGTCCCTCAAAGTTATCTTTTCACATATTTAATGTTATGACACGTGTCGTTATTGCATTGGACATGATTTTTGCGAGGTGTTACATCCTCACCCCCTTAAAAGAAATCTTGACCTCGAGATTTACTGAAATAAATGAGGGTATTTCTGTTTCATAGTGGATTCAACTTCCCACGTATATTTTGGGCCTCTACGGGCATCCCATTTTACCTTCACAATAGGCACATTTTTTCTTTGTAGCTTCTTAACTTGTCGATCCTCGATCGACAAGGGTTTTTCAACAAACTTCAAGCTTTCGTCAATCTGCACATCCTTATGCGACATTGCTAGCGACTCGTCGGCTAGACATTTCTTTAAATTGCAGATGTGGAATACATTATGTATCCCACTAAGCTCTTCAGGTAGATTCAGCTTGTAAGCTACAGTTCTGACGCATTCGTTGATTTCGAATAGTCCTATGTACCTTGGGCTCAGCTTGCCCTTTTTGCCAAAGCGCATCACCCCTTTCCAGGGTGACACTTTGAGTAACACTTTATCACTAACTTTGAATTTTAGAGGTTTGCGCCTCATATCTGCATAGCTTTTCTGCCTATCCCTGGCAGCTTTCAGATGATCACAGATTTGAACAATCTTGTCCGTCGTCTCCAGGACTATATCAGGTCCTGATAGTTGGGTTTCTCCAACTTCCGCCCCATAAACTGGCGTCCTGCACTTCCTTCCATATAAGGCCTTGAAGGGGTAAGGTCCCAAAAACCTCACTTCAAGTACTTGGGACCATACCACAATCTCATCCTTTTAACCTTCTTTAGACCTCACTTCAACAAATTCCAGAGTTTGTGGATTACCAGTATCAGCATCCACAGCCTCCGGGCTAGTAACTTTTCCTACATCCAAAGTGACGTTAGAAGGATTTTCAGCCCCAGAATCCTCTGCCCCAGCAGTCTTCTCCGCCTCATTTTCAGGAACATCAGCATTCTTTAACTGCTCAGCAATAGAGGCGCGAGGAGGAGAGGGCGGAAGCTCTTCATTAACCACAAATTCTGGCTCTGTGTGAACATGAGAGTTTGGTTTTTCTACAAGAACATATGAATTACAATCATTTACGGTGTATAAGAGGAAAACAGAGATGAATACTTACCAAGAACAGGTTTTGCAATGAAGGCGTCAAGGTTACCCCTTCTGGTAATTTTCTTCCTTCGAACCTTTTTATCAGGCTGACCTTCAGCCTCAACATCAGCTTGTTTCCTTTTCCCTGCCTTCTTCCTCAAAAAATGTTCTGGGCTCGATTCCAAGTCGATAGGATCATCAAGGTTCGATGGAGGGATATCCGCAACATCTTTTGGTTCCGGCTTCGGTCTTCTCATAACTAGAGGCGCAAGACCCTCCAATGAATCAGATACCACCACATAATTACACCAGGAGTCAGAGGAACGGCGCATACCTTTCTTCTCCCCTCCCACATTTTTAGCCTTAGAAGGTTGAGCTTTCTCTACATCACTCCTCTTTGGCGCAGCAGTAGTAGTGGGCGCATGCCTTTTCTCCTCAGGGCCTATGCCTAAATTAGACAGCTCACCTACTATGAAACACAGAAATTAAGCGCGCAAGAGCAGCAAGCAAACAACTTTACGATACAAACTTACCAGCGCCAGCAGCAGGTTGCGCAACCAAATCATTATCCCGCGGAAGAACAAAGTTCCTCACAATGTGATGATACTAAAGCTCCTCCTCAGGGTTTTTGGCAATGGTAGCCATCCTCCAACCTTCTCTTTCAAACGCAACAACATACAAAGAAACAACTTCAAAGAAAGAGAAAAAAAGCCAAATTAAAAAAAAAGGGAAAAAGAGAAGAAGCAGGGCAAACCCCAAATCTTACTTTTTTCGCCCTCCATGTACACCGGCTTCTCTTCCCGATTCATCCTCCAATTCAGGCTCATACTAGCACCAACAAGGGTTTTCTCCGGCAAAGAAATAGATGGAACATCTTTCAAATCTTGATACCAATTTTCATCAGTAGAAGTCTGAAGAGTCTCAGTTGGGACATCCTCTTTCCCTCTAAACGTCATCCTCATCGGGATAACCCCCACTTTAATAAAGAAAAACTTTTGTTTCCAGTCATGAAACGATTTTGGGGGATGAAGTAAAATCTTCTTTGCAGATGCCCTTTGCATAAAGGAATAAAACCCCTGAGAACAATGCATTTGATGGAAAACTCGAAATCGAGGAACAGTCGGTTCAATGTGCATCATACGGCACACAAATTCAAAGTGACGAACCCTAACCATACCAATAGGGTGTATCTGGGAGATGTGAAACTTGTAATAATTGAGAATTTCAAGAAAAAAATTTGTTGCAGGCAATCGGAAATTTCCTGCAGAGAAGAAGTCCCAAAACAAGGTTTTGTACCCGGCAGGAGCATCCGCCGCGATCTGACCCTCGTCAGGGTATCGAGCACCCCAACTTTCCGGAAATTTAAAATTCCGAATCAAACCATCAAAAGTTTCCCTGGACCACTTCAACGGTGGAAGTTCGGCAGCCATGTCTTCAGCAGAGTCTTCGTGATGATCTCCGGTTGACATAAGAAAGAGAGGTTGAAAATTCTTTCAACAAAATGATAAGGGAAACGACGAAAGGAAAGGGTTTTTCAAGAAAGTAATGATTAACGAAAATAGGCAATTGAAGACACTTATATACTCTCCGCCATAAATCGCCTAGGTAACTGCAACAACACCTTTTTCGGGATGCCACAGTTATCCGAGCGTCAGGGGCGAGTGAGAAAAGAATCACAAACACGAGTTCACGCGCGCGTGTAAAACACGGTAAGTAACGTACAACTGACAATGACAACATGTCACACGTTAACAGTCATTACTGCACCTTTCCACATACCAAAGGTCAAAGTTTTCAAAATCAGAAATAATGAGTAAGAGTATCTTCTCCCAAACGATTATCCACTTTCGCGCCAAAAACTCTACAGCAAAAACACCTCCCTCTCATAGTCCAGTGTTCCACTTATTTTCATAAGAGCACCACTAGACTGGGGGGACTTGAAGGGGTAAGGTCCCAAAAACCTCACTTCAAGTACTTGGGACCATACCACAATCTCATCCTTTTAACCTTCTTTAGACCTTGCGCGGCCGCGCACTGGTCCTACAAAGAGGGCTTGGAAGGAAAACAGCAAAGCAACACCTGCGCGCCAAAAGGAAACTATCGATTCCTTGCGCAAATCTCCATAAAAGATAAAGGATAAAAACCCTGATAAGCACTCCCGCATAAATAATATCCAGACTTGAATATTATCTATTCCACTGATGTCATATAGTAAGGATCCACACAGGATTACAGCTGTAATCTTCTAGAAAGCTCCATCGTGCACCACTAGACGGTTATAACCATCTGGCCATGTGTCATCATCCCAGGCTCCCCGAAGTCACGATGATGGAATGGAATTGAAGAGAGATCTCCACTTATCCACTTTCCACATGGCAATACCCCAACCGTTGATCATAAATCGCAATCCGTGTTTTCTCACATTCGTTAAGTGATTAACGGAGGGAAAAATAACCGCCTACGGAGTTAGCATTTTCCGTCAATATTTCATCAACAGGTTTTCCCACCCAAACTTCGGCTATAAATAGAAGGATAATTCAGGTATAATCTTCAAGTTACATTCACTTCACTTACACTTCTTCTTCATAAACCTGTGCTTATTCTCACGCCGGAGGGTGGTCACGAAGAGAACCCCCATTCTCCCCGTGGCGAGTCTAACGGTGGTTGTTTTGCAGTTACTGTGAAGAGAAGAAGATTTGTCACCCACGAACCAAATAAGGAGAAACCAACCCTTTTATGCAGAACCAAACCCCCTGGTTTATTTGATTCCGGTTTATTAACCAGTTTTTCTTCAGGCCTTGAAAGGCGCGGCTTGGATACTCGAATGATAACTATTGTTGTATGAAAATTAAATCAAAGGAAGATGGTCATCCCAACTTCCACTCAAATCAATAACATAAGCCCTGAGCATATCCTCAAGTGTTTGAATCGTATGCTCGCTTTGCCCATCCGTCTGAGGATGATAAGCAGTACTGAAATTTAAACGAGTGCCTAGAGATTGCTAAAAGATTTTCCAAAAATGAGATGTATATCTAGTATCCCTATCAGAGATAATAGATACTGGCACTCCGTGGAGAGATACTATCTCATCCACGTACAGCTGAGCTAGCTTGTCGGAGCTGTGCGTTTCTTTAATAGGCAAGAAGTGAGCTGACTTGGTCAGCCTGTCGACTATAACCCATATCGTATCATTCCCATGCTTCGTCCTTGGTAACTTAGTGATAAAATCCATAGTTACCATTTCCCACTTCCTGGTGGGAAGTTCAGGTTATTGCAGCAAACCTGACGGCTTTTGATGCTCGGTTTTAACTTGTGCACATGTCAGACATTTAGCCACATAGGTGGCTATAGATTTCTTCAAACCTATCCACCAGTAATTTGCCTTTAAATCCTGGTACATCTTATCAATGCCTGGATGGACTGAGTATTTGGAGCTATGAGCTTCTTGGAGGATCACATCCCTAAGTCCTCCATGGATTGAAACCCAGATTCGACCATTTAATCTAAGGATTCCATCCTTACCATAAGATAACTGATCAGCAGTTACGCCTAACTTCTCATTCGGAAAGTTAGCTTCTAGTATAGCTTCCTTTTGGGCTGCTAATATTCTCTCATTCAAGCTATTCTTTAGTTCAATGCTTTTGGGATTGATCCTGATAGGTTTAATCCCTTCTTTCCTGCTCAAGGCATCAGCGACCTCATTTGCCTTGCAATGATGGTATCGTATTTCACAGTCATAATCATTTAATGTTTCCATCCAGTGTCGCTGCCTCATATTAAGATCCTTTTGGTTAAACAGATGTTGGAGGCTTTTATGATTTGAATAGATTACACACTTGGTTCCATATAGGTAATTCCTCCATAATTTTAGTGCAAATACAACGGCACCCAATTCCAAATCATGGGTGGTGTAGTTCTTTTCGTGCACTTTCAATTGACGTGAAGCATAGGCAATTACTTTGCCTCTCTTCATAAGCACACAACCCATACCTATGTGCGATGCGTCGCAGTACACAATAAACTCTTCAATCCCTTCTAGCAATGTCAACACAGGGGCATTGCTTAATTTCTGCTTAAGAATTTCAAAAGATTCTTGTTGCTTGGGACCCCAGTCGAACTTTAAATTCTTGCGAGTCAACGAAGTCAAAGGTGCAGCAATTCTTGAAAAGTTTTCAATGAAACGTCTGTAGTAACCTACCAAACCTAAGAACCTACGTATCTCTGTGGGCATTTTTGGTGCTTTCCAATTCATAGTCGCTTCAATCTTAGTGGGATCCACCTGGATACCACGCTCACTTACCACATGTCCAAGAAATTGGACTTCTCATAACCAGAGTTCACACTTAGAGAACTTTGCGTAGAGTTTCTCCTGTTGTAGAAGTTTGAGGATGCATTGTAGATGTTTTTCATGATCAGCTTGGCTCTTTGAATAAATAAGTATGTCATCAATGAAGACAATGATAAACTTGTCTAGATACGGCTTGCATACGCGATTCATGAGATCCATGAATGCTGCAGGTGCATTAGTGAGCCCGAAAGGCATCACTAAGAACTCGTAGTGGCCATATCTCGTTCTGAATGCAGTCTTGTGCACATCTTTGGTTCTGACCTTCAACTGATGATAACCTGACCTTAGGTCGATCTTTGAGAAGTAACTTGCTCCTTGAAGCTGATCGAACAAATCGTCGATCCTAGGCAATGGATATCTGTTCTTGATCGTAACTTTGTTCAATTCATGATAATCGATGCATAGACGCATCGAGCCATCTTTCTTCTTCACAAATAGAATAGTGGCTCCCCAAGGAGATGAACTTGGTTGAATAAAAACTTTCTCCAGCAAGTCATCCAACTGCGTTCTTAATTCTTTCATCTCGGTCGGTGGCAACCGATAAGGAGCTCTAGAAACTGGTACTGCTCCTGGGATAATATCAATTCTGAATTCCATTTGTCTGCCGGGAGGTAAACCAGGTAATTCTTCAGGAAAAACATCTGGATATTCAGCAATAACAGGAATATCTTCAATCTTGGGCTTTGGCTCATCTACTATCACCTGTGCCATGTAAATGACACAACCTTTCTTCAAACACTTAGATACCTTAAGCATAGATACTTGTTTAGGCAATCCATACTGCGTATCTCCCTGAATTGTAAGTGGCTCACAATAAGGGGTCTTAATGATGACTTGCTTCTTATCACAGACAATTTGGGCTTGGTTAAAAGATAACCAATCCATGCCTATCACTATATCAAATCCTGCCAATTTCAACGGAAGCAAAGAAAGTGGAAAAGAGTGATTCCTAATGGATATTAACTATCCATCTAAGATTGTTGAAGCAGTCTCTATGGTACCATCGGTCAATTCTACTTCATATTTTATGCTTAGAGTTTTAATAGGTAGATTTAATAGTTTACAAAATTTATTGTCTACAAAAGACTTGTCTGCACCAGAATCAAATAAAAATCTAGCATATACATCATTGATAAGGAAAGTACATGTTATAACGTTATCCTTCTCTACTGCCTCCTGAGCATTCATTTGGAAGACTCGAGCATCGGTCTTCTTGACCTCTTCAGGTTTCTTTGGGTTTTTCGGGCAATTGGTCCTTATGTGCCCCTTCTCATTGCAACCATAACAGGTTGCATCCTTCATTTTCTTGCAATCCAAAGTTCTATGCTCTTTTGACTTGTAGATTCCACAAACTTTAGGCTGTGATTGCGATTGCGATTTCGATTCGAATCTGCATTTCCCAAAATGGTGCTTCTGGCAGGTTTTACACTTCGTCTTCTCACTTGTTTGATGGGTGTCCTTTTTAAACCCAAAACTCTTTCTATACTCAGAGTTCCTTTTTCTTTTCTTATCGGAGCGATGAGAACTCTCGTCTTCCCATTTCCGCTTTCCCTCTTCAGAAGCCTTGATAGATTTATTCCTGACCGCATCGAGTGTGAGGGATAACGAAAAATCTACTACTGATCTATATGTGGTAGGTCTGGAAGCTTTTACATTGCCTTTAATTTTTGGAGCCAGACATCCAATGAAGCGCGCTATGCGCTTAGGCTCGGGGGTAACTAGATAAGGGACAAGCCTTGACATGGTGTTGAAACTTGTAACATATGCCTGACAATCCAAATTCTTCATGACCATAGTCAAGAAGTCAGTTTCGATTTTCTCAACCTCATGCTGAGGATCAAAATTTTCTTGATTAGTGCAACAAATTGTTCCCAAGATAAGTTGTATAGCGGGATCTTCCCCGTGGCTTGGATTAATGACTTCCACCAAGCCAAGGCCTCTCCTTTAAATGATTGTGAAACAAACTTCACAATATCCTGTTCCGCACAACCACTGATATCTACTACAGTATCCATCTCATCTAGCCACGTCATACAGTCAATGGCACCATTTTCGCCTGTAAAGTCCCTTGGCTTGCAAGAGATGAAGTATTTGTAAGAACAAGCCTTCGTCCGTGGTTCCTGATTAAGCACATTTTTTTCTGGATGGGATACTCTTATGATTCGACGAGTGACGGGAATTGTCCTTATTTGACTCATGTGTTTTAGAGGGGGGCTTACTATGAGCCACATATTGAGTCTTAGTGCGAGTATTACTTGGTTCCTTGAACTGTCTGTCAATGGCTCTAGTAACAGCATTGTCTATTAATGCTTGTAGGTCTACACCATCTACATTCATTCTGGTGTTATCCTTTCTCTCCCTTGGATGACTATTAACTTCTTGAGATTCAGCCATAAAGGTTGATTGCTATAAAATAATGACAACAATTTTGTTCAGAGGTTTATTATGGAATCATCATTTTTGATGATTCATTAACCATGGCAATTATAGACCATATTAATAAATTTAAATCTTTTCCATTTTAAGTATACCCAGTTATAAACTATTAGGGATATTATGGTGGCACAAAAGGCCTAGTCACAAGGACAATTTAATTTATAAGCCATGACCTCATAGGATCGAGGCATTTAGGTTTGAACACAGTTCATCGCCTTTTCTTGACAGGAAGTCATAGACTATACTGTCATTTGTCTTGTAGGACAATAAATATGGCCCATAGGCACTTCATCACTAATGGATGCTTAAATCATCAGGTTAGATAAGGAATTGGAAAAATCCATTATGGGGATGACTAGTGTGACTTTATCGAATCACATTTGTCAGGAGTGCTAACATATTTTTAGATGTTAACAAAGACTTGAATTTTAAAAAGGTCTTACTATCATGGCCCTGTCTAAAATGACATGTGGGCTAGGTTATACCTGTAAGATTTTCTTGTAATATTAATGGCGAATCAATTGAAAATTGAGTTGATATTCTAATTTGTTTTATATTGTACATGCATATATATATATATATATATATATATATATATATATATATAATGACAAACAAGAATTTAAATGAAGAATTCCATAAATTGTCTCAAAAAGTACAATAACTGCCCTAAACGGGACTTTAAATAAATAACTTATCCACACAGGGACTGAAATAAATAAATAAAAAAAGGCAAGTCCACGCAGGGACCAAATACATAAATGAAATGTCCACGTAGGGACTTAATTGAAATAAAATAACAATACAATAATTAAGGATTTCTAATAATCCTTCTTCTTCTTCCCCTTAATGAGGTTTGCCAAACCCTTTAGAAGATCGCGGCGACTCCTGCGCTCTTCATCTACCCTCTGTTCTACCTCATGCAACCTTTGAAGAATTTCTTGTTGCTGCGGTGGTTGAATTTGTGGTGGATGCGGCGGCTGCTGCTGTTGAGGTTGTGGAGGTAGTGGGTATTGATACCCATATGCAGGGTACCCAGTTAGGTACGTAGCTGGGAAGGGCCCAGGGTAGAGAGCGTTGTAGTTAGTTGCCTCAACGTTTGGGTCGATGGCAGGGGCATTGTTGTAGTTGTAACCCGAGTAAGCTTGTTGCTCAAACGGGTTGTACCCATCTGCACCTGGGTAAGATGGGATTGGGTTTTCATAACCCATGGGTGGTGCTGGTGCGACTGGTGCGGAGTCGACTTCAGAAACTGCATTTGAAGGCCCACCCATTTGCGGGTCTTCATAGAGCGGCTGGTAGTTGCTATTGCTGGAGTGTTGGGGGGTGCTGAAGTGAAAACCCCCACGCATGGACATCCGTGCACTTCTTATCCGCCTCGATGGTTCTGGAGGCGGTGGCTGCTCTGGCGCTGGTGGTGGCGTGACCGCCTCAAAATGTGGGTCCTCTGAAGGCACCTGCTGGTGTGGTGAGTAGTGGTGAGGGGGAGTATACTCCCATTTGTATGAAGCCCATCTTTCGGCCCAGATATCAGGGCCCTTGTAAGGCGAACCATGGAAGGATGATCCGCTAGATATTTCAATGGGATGCGTGGGCGTCCCAAATGGCGGCATCTCAGGATCTGGATCTTCGTCCATATCCATGTTCTGGTACTCCGGAAAGTGATCCGCCTGTCCCAAAGGGTTTTGACCCTCTGGTTCATCGGGTTGAATCGGCTTTGAAAATAAGGGGTCGGGTTCTGGAAAGAGTGGTGTGAACCCGATCGTTGCAGAGGAATGTAAGAGTGGTGAGAGTCGTTCGGCTCGTCCTCCTGTTGTGGCCCAAAGGAATGGTGATAGGATGGTGAGGAGTTGAGCGAGACAAAGCGTCTCGCAGGCTCGAGGTATGTCCTCTAGTCTTCGTGAGGACTTGATCCGAATGATGCGGATGGTGTACGCCGGTGAGATGGTCTGGCTTCGTGGTCGTTCCTGGCAGTAATTGGAGCTTTTCCTCTTCCTCCTTGACCTCTCACTCTTGGTGGCATATTTGCTTGTGATCCTGTCAAAACAAAAGAAAAAACAAAAAGATATAAACCGATTAAGATTAGGATTAATCCTAGGTCTTTTGCCTAGACTCGGAAGTCAAGGAATGTGCAACTGTGTCATTGAGATTAAACACAAAAAGACTAGTGTTTAATTCTCTCAATGTTGGCTCTGATACCAACCTGTCACACCCTGATATTTCCATGTATTACCGGTGGGGAGTATCATAACGTAGTTGATATCATCATGCTCAAATAATCATAGTTTAATGCACAACGGATGTCTAGAAAGTAAAATATTAATACAAACCGAAACACAAAGTATAATTAAATATTATACAAGTGGTTGTATGTGGATCCACAAGCGGATCTTAAAACATAAAGAAAACATTGTTTGACAGACTTTAAGTATTAAGAGCTTGCAAGACTCTTTATTTAATACCCAGGAGCTTCCAGCCCATTACGCGTAGTACCTGCACTTAATCTTTTGAAAAATACATCAGTTTACACTAGTAAATACAATTAACTGACTCTTTTGAAAACATTTATGAAAATTGATTTAAATGCACAAGGCACAAATTTCTTTTGTAACTTGGGACAATTATTTAAAATAATCTTGTATACAGATTTACATGTTTGTCGTACGTTCAGGGCCCGGAATAGAAGAGTCGGGACAAGATTAATAGACACACCACTAGTATAAGCCCACAAGAAGTTTCCTCACGAGTGAGATACCGTTTTACATACGCAACTGTCAGGTGTATGCCTACACCGCGTGCTTAAGTCGTGGCCATTTCAAATGAATGAGCCGAGGAAATCCAGGACACGGTCATATTAACCCCCAAATGCTTTGTATCAAACAAAACAGATTAAAACGGGTTATCTCAATGATTTAACCACTAATCGATTAAATATCCATACCCGACCAAGCGGTAATAATTTACCGTATCCCAAGCCCGTAAAGGGAAAATAAGTTAAAAGTATTTACCTGAGCTAAAAATGTAAAATAAACTCAGCCGTATATTCTAATCAGAAAGTGCAGGTAGCTTTTACTGGGCTCCTAATTTGGAACGAAGGTTTCTAATAACCTATTAGATTCCTAACGGGTCTTATTAAGTTATAACTTAGACCGGTTAGTTTTAAGGAAAAGCTTACGGTACGAAACACGAGATTAAGCGATGACCGGATTAGAATGTGATTTAGACCCAACAAGTATGAAGACTTGTATAAAATGGGTAAACTAAATACATTTTGGATTTTGAAATAAAAATGATAAGGTTTGACCCGTTTCGGCTAATTTATGCAAACTAGTCACGTACCGAACGCGTATAAGCATAACGGGTAACCGGATAAGACAAGTACAAGTTCCAAAAGTTATTATGCTTAAAATATGTTGTGATATCAGTAGGATATCTTTAATTATTTCCAAAACGAATTTAAAACCAATTTAAGCCCCGAAGGGTAATTTGGTCATTTTAAAGTTTATAAAAGAGATTTAATAGCAAACTGAGGTTTTGGTTTAATATATTCAGTAAAAATATTTATTTTATCAAGTTACATCAGTAAGATATCTTACATATGTGAGATTTATCATTTATGGCCAAACTATGCACCGTAGGGGCATTTTGGTCATTTCACATATGCTTTTAAGGTCAAATTTGTAAGTCTGAGTTGAAGACTTATACTTAGTGTTAAAGTATCAAAATTTATTTATAAAATCAGTAGGTAACAAGTCTTAGGCGTTAAATATGGTTTTAAACCATACTACGCGCCTAATTAGCGTAAAAGTCGGTAAATGACGATATTCATGATGTTTATAAAATTCTGAAGTTTTGATCAGTCTTTAATGCTTAAAATATTTTATTTATTATATAACATCAGTAGAAAAAGGTTTGGCATGCAAATGATATGTAAAACTCATTCTATTAATGAAAAGGGCATTATCGTCAACTACCGAATTTATACGAGAGCTCTATGTTATGGTCAGTATAAAATTTGACAAAAATTTCCAAAATTCCCTAAAAATTATATCATAACAGTGGGTAGCAAGTTCGGTGCCAAACTATGGGTTTAAATATGATTTATGCTAAAAATGTCATTTAATTAACAAAAAGTTTTATTTTACGCTATCTTGCATAACTTTTGATCGAGACCAGAAACTGATGTCAAATTTTATGGACATACTTATTTTTCAGTAATAAAACTTTTTGTCCTCTCATATTTTCAAAAATCCCGTTTTTATAACATAAGGGCATAAATGTCAACTTCTAAGCAAATAACGGAAATTACAATGTACTATGATTTCTAAGGGACCATAATGTATAACCTCAGGGGGTTATACTAACATGTAACATGGTTACAAAGGAACCCTAAGACATATCTAAACTAAGCTAATTCGGTTCAGAACTGAAAGTCATAGCAAAAGTCTACTTTTGCGACTTTCGGTTGCGAACCGAGCCTAATACTCAGAATTGTCGGGTTGAACATGCCTAAACATGTTCTTATATTATTTACCAAGTTATTTAAGTGATAAAATATATTTTATAGCTTCTGCAATGGCTGGACCGTTTGACTTTTCTGTTCATAACTTTGATCCGATAATTGACTAAGTAAACGTGATAATTAGAAGGTGGCCTTTTGAGGGATTATCACCGACTTAATTACCAACACATAGCCACTTTCAATTCGAACAATGGCTGGACCGTTAGTGATTAATCACAAAGTCAAAGTATAATTACGATATCTTTGACTTCCAGTCATTTAACTAATAAAAACTTAACTAAAGAAGCTAAGAACACTCACAATGGTCCTTAGCACGAAGATTAGACTTGAGAAAGCTTCCTAGAAGACCAGGATGCTCCAGAGATCAGTTGAGAGTAAAAACTTAAAGTGTGCAAGTTCAAGAATCCAAAACATGGCCCTTTATATAGAAATTTGAATGCTCTAGGATCATTGCAGCTGTTATGGGAGGTCATCAGATGTTAACAAGTGTCCCCATGGCAGTAAAAACCACTTGCTCAGTCCCTGGTAATGAAAAACTAGCATGCAATGGCGGTGGACAGGCTGCAACATGCAGCTGTCTAGTTTTTGGTTGCTGGTGACTTAGTCGCGGCCCGCGTAAACTTCAGGGAAGGTCTACGTGCCCCGCGAGGACCCTTAAATCCGGTAAAAACTTTCCCAGCTTTGCATTTTCAGTCCATGGTCCATATTTAGTTTAAATAACTTTCATTAATTGTGGTATTAACCCCCATAGTTAATTTTAAGTGCCTTGGGTCATAAGATTAACTTTGTTAAGCTCCCGGTTAGCTATGAGACCACTCGAAAAGTCTTGATTGCATCGAAACTCTATAAAATCAATATCCGACATCCGCGAGAATATGATAAAATGTTAAAAGGCTTCGGGATTGTTAAAAGGTCACTCAGATGTAACATTCTAACATGTTGACACGTTTAACCCTCGTGCTTTGTAAATTCTAAATTCTTAGAGTAAATTGCCATTTTAGTCCCTGAGTTTTGTCCAAATTTGCCAGTTTAGTCCAAATAGTTTTTTTTGTGCTTCTGGGACCCTGACTTTTACATTTTGTTGTCATTTTGATCATTTTGTCTAACTCCATCCAAAAACCCAGTTTGTACTTAATCACTAATGTTTTTCAGTTGTCATTTTGATCCAATTCCAAAAAATCAAAAAAATTCCAAAAAAATCTAAAAATAAAAAAAAAATTCTAAAAAATCCAAAAATCATTAAATGTTTCGGCACGAACCGTTTCGACCCGTACCGTTTCGAACCGAACCGTTTCGACCCGTACCGTATCGAACCGAACCGTTTCGACGCGAACCGTTTCGAACCTGTACCGTATCGTTTCGACCCGTACCGTATCGAACCGAACCGTTTCGACGCGAACCGTTTCGAGCAGAACCGTTTCGACACGAACCGTTTCGACCCGTACCGTTTCGAACCCGAACCGTTTCGACCCGAAACGGTTCGACCCGTACCGTTTCGAACCCGAACCGTTTCGACCCGAACCGTTTCGACGCGAAGCGTTTCGACCCGTACCATTTCGACGCGAACCGTTTCGGGTTCGAAACGGGTTCGGTTCGAAACGGTTCGCGTCGAAACGGTTCGGGTTCGATACGGTACGGGCTCGAAACGGTTCGCGTCGAAACGGTTCGGTTTGATACGGTACGGGTCGAACGGTACGGTTCGTGTCGAAACGGTTCGGGTTCGAAACGGTACGGGTCGAAACGGTTCGTGTCGAAACGGTTCGCGTCGAAACGGTTCGGTTCGATACGGTACGGGTCGAAACGGTACGGTTCGAAACGGTTCGCGTCGAAACGGTTCGCGTCGATACGGTACGGGTCGAAACGGTACGGGTCGAAACGGTTCGTGCCGAAACATTTAATGATTTTTGGATTTTTTAGAAATTTTTTGATTTTTTAGAATTTTTATGATTTTTTAGAATTTTTTTTTTT
This sequence comes from Helianthus tuberosus, assembly GCA_030545235.1. Classification (NCBI taxonomy): domain Eukaryota; kingdom Viridiplantae; phylum Streptophyta; class Magnoliopsida; order Asterales; family Asteraceae; genus Helianthus; species Helianthus tuberosus. Next base: position 17,449,232 of record CM060420.1, on the reverse strand, counting down.
TTTAGATTTTTTTGGATTTTTTAGAATTTTTATGATTTTTTAGAATTTTTTTGATTTTTAGATTTTTTTGGAATTTTTTTGATTTTTTGGAATTTTTTTGATTTTTTGGAATTGGATCAAAATGGCAACTGAAAACATTTTTTAAGGAAATCCCCAAAATACCCTTGTTACAAACTGGGTTTTTTGATGGAGTTAGACATTGTGATCAAAATGGCAACAAAATGTAAAAGTCAGGGACCCAGATGCACAAAAAAAACTATTAGGACTAAACTGGCAAATTTGGACAAAACTCAGGGACTAAAATGGCAATTTACTCAAATTTTTAAGCACAAACGGCTTTTTGCGTCAGATATTATATTTAACAAAGAATACGAACATCGTGTAAGGTCAATCAGATGCACAAGTTTGGCACGTTGACATTTTGATCCTTCCACAAACATCTTTACACTAATTGACCACTTTAGTCCCTCAAAGTTATCTTTTCACATATTTAATGTTATGACACGTGTCGTTATTGCATTGGACATGATTTTTGCTAGGTGTTACAGTGGGAGGCCATCTCTCGCGTTAAGACTAAAGGTGTTCTTTGATTGCAGATTCCGACCAAGAAGCTAACTTTTGGAGTTGGTCCTGGACCTACCCCTGCCATACACTTGTTGCTTTAACAAGTATTTTAATTAAACTCATAAAAAGTTCTTTAGGTTTTATAAAATACTTGGGAGCATTGAATGTAAGAAAAAGGATAGGACGGAAGTATCTTACATAAGAGGGAGGAAGTTGACATGTTTGAATCTTAAAAACTTAAAATATCCATTTTGATTAAATACTAATTAACGTATTTTAGAGTCTTAAAAAGTTAAAATATCCACTTTGATTAAAGACTCAAACATTTAGATTTTGCCACAAGTTTCACATGTCATCATAGAAATATGCACCAAGTGATTGAAATCACGTAAAAAAAAAAGTGGTCGACTTTAATACATTTTAGGATAGCAATGTTCAGTCGAATGATTTGAAAAACTTAAAAAAAACGATCACACGTTTTGAAAAGGTGTAGCGTTTGCTAGGGCCCACTGTCATGTCGTGGATCAACCGTAGAGAGTGGACAATTTTTTCAAATGTTGATTTTTCGTTGTATCTAAGCAAACACTTTTCTCACATTTAAGCCAACAAATTGCCACATAAAAAAATGATTTTTTTTTTCCAAACGTGATTTTAAACTCTCTCCATCTTTCATATCAAGATCAAAATATCCAAGAGACAACAAAAAAAAAAAAAAAGTATTCTTGTGTTTAATTATATATTTTGTAAACACTACTTAGTTATATGTAGTGATATGCATGTAAGAAAAAAAAAAGTGGTGATCACTAGCAACATTAATGAGAAGATAAAATGGTGATTATCACCAACATTAGTGAAAAGATAACTTGGTGAACATTGCCAATAACAGTCGTGATTAGTGATCAATACGAAAGTTGTTGAAAAAATAAGAGATCTTACCAAGGTGCTGCACTGATAATCTCTAGTCTCTATTGACTTTAAAAAAAACAAGAGAGAGAGATATATATATATTTTAGTGAAGGCAAACTCTTCATTGAAAAACGGACAACCGTGAGGTTAATCCAAACCGACAATTAGGCTATACGGTATGGTGATGGTCCTCGCTTGTAGGATGGTCTGCCACGTAAGCGACACGTAAGATGGGCATGAGGACGAGGCAAAAAGGATGGAGGTGTGGAAATGAGAGGATGGACCTAAAATGTGTATGTATATATTGTATGTATATGGGTGTGTGAGAGGGGGGGAATAATTTTTGTCTTCTTGTGATCGTCCCCAATCGTCGAGCAGAGGACGCCCAGGACGAGGACCGGGGGGGGGGGGGGGGGGGGGATCGGCGTGGTGTTAGGTTCGTCGCCGGTCCGAGACGGTGGAGGACTAACCTCCATACCGTGTAGCCTTAAACATTAAAGCGTTATCTCGTTCACTATAACTTTTATTTACTTCCATGCAAAATCCAAGGAAAAAAAAATAAACATGTCCACATACTCTAGGATTTTGCATCAAGTATTTATAAAGATTACATCCATCTGCAGGATTTTGTTTTGATTACTGATGACGTGGATAGCTTAAAGCTTAATAAACTGATTAGAACACAAAATAGCTTAAAAGGTTGAAAGCCAAAAAAGTTTAAAAGTAAGCAGCTGTCATAAGCAGGAAAAGGAATGAGCCAGTGTCCAGTCACATTGTACTTTACATGTGGACTCTCCCATTCAGCAGCAATAGACGCATGTGAGAGACTGAACTCTATTATCCGCCGGTCAAAAGCCTTTCACTAACCAAAAAGGGTCAGTCCTCCACTGCAGTCTTGGATCGAGAGTCAAGTGCTTCATCTTATAGAAGATCCTTTCTTCTATAAATAGCATATACCTTTGACTCAAACAAAAACACCGTATTCTCCTTTCTCTCTCTCTCTCTCCCTTTAGATCTTGCACCTTGCTTGATCTATTCTTCACTTCAAGCATTAAACAACAGTAAAACATAAACATTATGGGTTGAAGATCCTTCAATCCAGGATTCAAAATAATAATAACTCGATCCAACTCCACGTACTGCAAACGTGGAGGGGACCCCACGACCTGCGTTAGGCTAATTGAAACCCTTGACCCCTTTTACCTCGTAGGTCTCGTTACTATCATTGGTCTTGTATTTGTTGTAGGAACAATTACTATATTATCTAACTTATGTATTTAAAAAGTAACTTGGCTTACAATCTCTAGCACACTCAAGAACAACTTGATTTATCATAATAATTCTTTGTATGCCATTGGGATCGGTTTGGTTGGCCATCCTTCGAGGAGTCTCACTTTTAACTTACCTTCAACGTGATAGGCGATGATTTGTTATGGACTGGTTGGTTTATCCGGATTTAACATTTTAATAGATGTGACAGCCAATAGGCGACAATTTGCCGTGTACTGATTAAGTTGTACAGGTTCAACCTTTTGATAGATGTTTATTCATAAATCTTTATAAAGTTACTTGAATCGTATACATATCTCCCAAACACTTAAAAGCGCTCGTTACAACCAAACCGATGATTAGGTAATAAAAATACAAGGTTTAGCCATTAAATATTAAAGGGTTGAAAGCCTCTTGAAAAAAAGAAGCATTTAGAGTTAATTACTGTTTTTGTCCATGTGGTTTGTCAAAAATCACTATTTCAGTTCATTAGTTTAAAAATTGCGATTTCAGTCTCTGTGGTTTCACTTTCATAACCATTTCAGTCCCTGTGGTTTCACTTTTGTAACCATTTCAATTCATTATTCTGTAAAGTGCTAGGACTGATATGGTTACGAGATGGACTAAAATGGTTACGAAAATGAAACCACAGGGACTGAAATCGTAATTTTTAAACTAATGGACTGAAATAGTTATTTTTGACAAACCACAGAAATGAAAACAGTAATTAACTCTTTTATTTTACATCATTTTATTCCATCACCAATGTAGCATGGTGATAATATTTTATACATATTTTCTTTAACATCGTTTTCTTTTTCTCGTCAATTGATTAAAAAGATTATTATATCATTAAAAAGAAGAGTAAACTGCCATTTTGGTCCTTGTGGTTTGGGCACTTTTGCCATTTTAGTCCAAATCTCAAACTTTTTAAATCTGGGTCCCTGTGGTTTCACTTTTATTGCCATTTTAGTCCAAAATTAAGAGTAAACTGCCATTTTGGTCCCTATGGTTTCACTTTTATTGCCATTTTAGTCCAAATCTCAAACTTTTTGGAACAGTCAAAGAAATGGGGATTTTGAATTTTGGACTAAAATGGCAATAAAGATGAAACCACAGGGACCCAGATTTAAAAAGTTTGAAATTTGGACTAAAATAGCAAAAATGCCCAAACCACAGGGACCAAAATGGCAGTTTACTCTAAAAAGAATAATAATTTGCATCTAAAAATACATATGTGTTCAAATAAATTTATATTTATAGTCGTTTAACTCCAACTATAAATTATATCTTTATTATTATTGTTTATAAGAAATCTAGAAGCTGACTTGGTTAAGCCGCCTCAATTGTATAATCACGTAATATTAACCAAACTAACCAAGTGTAATTATTAATTATTAATATAACTTCATTTGTACTGACTGTGATGCATCATACCACACCTACATAAAATATAACAAATTAATATACAAATAAATAATCAAAAAATCAAATTTTCCCCACAAAGAAGGATCATTATATTCCCTAAACTGGTTGATGTTTGCAAGTAAGTATGTTTAGTTTAGCAACAATTCAAGATGCTAATTACACATAATAAACGAAAATTTGTCATACAAGTACATCATCTTCCCTTAAAAAGGCCCGATAAGAAACCTGCGGCTCCACGTTGCTTCGCCTAAAACATTATTTCAAAATCACACACTATTAAAAATATTTACCTTTTAACAGGCTGATTTAATCTGCTTAAGTTACATTTATCTCCAACGGCTCAAATGTTAAAACTACACTGATAACAACCTCGCAAACCAGTAAATTACCTATAAAATAAAAATAGGATTGACACAAATATAACTGTACCTTTGCATTGTTGAATAGATCTTCTGCAACAGCCTCTCGCTGTTTACGTTTCTTTTCTTCTTTCAAAGACTCTGCTACTTCCTCGTTCTCGTATTCAGACCCTCTGCCACAAATTCAAACTTAATTACAAAAAGCATTTCCAATTTTTATTTTTATTAGTAACAATTAACAACAATAATAACATAAAGAACGAAAACAAAATCAAAGATATGTCATCATACTTGTAAGGATGCTTTGAAAAAGGTACAAGATTATGGAAACCAATTCCTGATTCGTTCGCCATCTGCAAGTTAATTCCATCGTTATTAACAAACCCAAGATGTCGTAAAAGGGTCATTAGGGGTTAAAATTTTGATTCATTTACTTATAAACGGTTAATGGGTTAAAACATGTTGAAGGTCGTTTAAAGTCTTTTTAATACATACACATAACCTCTTAAATCGTTTCTATTCAAAGGTTTGGACAATATGATTTTTGTGATCATAATTTAAGACATTAACTGTTTATAAAGAACAAAAAAATGGAAGAAAAGAAAAGTATTTTGGGTCAACCCAACTCGACTCGGACCAGCCGTTTCAAATCATGCAACTGGGATGTTCATGCATGAAGATGACTAGGGGTGCAAACGAGCCGAGCGCCTCATGAGCTGCTCGAGATCGGCTCGAGAAAAAGTTCGAAACGAGCCGAGCTCGAGCCTAAAATAAAGATAGTTTATTTATCAAGCCCGAGCTCGAGCTTGGTATGTGAAGCTCGCCAGGCTCGTTGAGCCTTAGTGAAATATTAGTTTTTATTAATATTTTAATAACATTTGCCCCTTATTTAAAGTTGTCTGGTAAACGAGCCAAGCCGGGCTTATTTAAACTTGTTTACTAGCCGAGCCCGAGCTTCAGTTATCGAGTTCGTGAGCCTAAACGATTCTATTATCTATGTTATTTTTATTTAATATATTGATTAATAGAAAATAAATGAGCCGAGCTTGAGCTTTAGACACTACCAACAAGCCGAGCTCGGGCTCGGCTCTGCTCGTTTGCACCCCTAGATAACTATACTGAAGCCAAGTTACCTTTTTGAATCGTTTAAAGTTCAAAACTTGATGATTTGTCTGATAAGAAGGTTGTGAATTTGAATTCCGAACAATCAAATCTTGGCTGAAAATCACATCCGAAGTCCCCATTTCACTACCTTCATCAACATCAATCTTACGTTCTCGGGGCAACATTCCATCATCGTTTTGACCATCTTTTGACTTTGCACTAACATCATCTACGCTTGTATCTTTGTCAACATTGAATTTTGTTGGATCAATTTCCATTACGGTAACAGAATCTACACTATGAACAGATGTTATTTCCTTTTCATCTTCAACAGATTCTCTTTTCCTGATTCCGGATGTATAAACCGATGTGATTTCAACTTCGGGTTCGGAATCCGCTACTATTGTCTCATCGGTGGAGCATGTAGATGTGACAAGTACTGCAATTGGAAATTAAATTACATGTGATAAATTGATGAACCATTTAATATAAAAAAGTAAATTAATTTTTTTAATACATAAATAAGAAATATTACCTGGTGGTGATACAAGGATAACAGCATCCAGATGACCAGATAAAATAGCGGATACTAAGTTAATTTCACTCACTTTAGGTAGAAGATTAAGATCATTGGAGCACACGGAATTATCTTCAGAGATTACATGTACAAAACGATTCTTCTCATCATCCTCCACACCCTAAGAAATAATTTTTCCAAGAAACACAAATAATTATAATTAATCTATGACGCGATGAAGTATTTCTAAAAATATATAAGTACGGGGATTAATATGAAAAGATGGGAACCTGACTATGTGGAACGAATTCACCAACAGGAATAACTTTTGCACCAAAGGCTTCAAGTAATGACTGCAACTTTTTCTTAACTTTATACTGTAAAGCATGATACAACAAAAGAAATCATTGAACTAAATAGAAAGATTACAACAAAAGAGAGAACCTCAGATTTAAAAAGCCTTAGATAACGAAGAAATAAAAAATATTTGGCCAAACTGTGTTATTATCTTACAGAATAAATGCACATACGTATGTATATGTGTGTGTGTGTGTGTGTGTGTGTTATAAAAGCTTACGTTGTCTGATGACTCCAGCAGAAAAGTGTATCCACTTAAACAATTTTCTCGAGACTCAGGCTCAACAACTTTAATAGAGACCCCTTGCAACTTCAACGTTGGAGCATAGCTGCAGGTTTACTGACGGGTCAAAATGGTTTTTGGCTGAAACAACAATATTATTACTATAATGATCAAGATCTTTGAATAAAACAATTTAGGAGGTTGTTTGCATGCAAAATAGACTTTGACCGACTTTCAACATATTGGATATGTTCCCCTTTTAAATAAATTGTTTGATTTGACACATTCGACCCCTTTTGAGATAAAACACAACCAGACCAACTTATTCATAAGTAAACGGGTTGAATTGCCACCTCTAGTTTGAAGCAAAAATAATCACGATAATATAAGTTGATACTTACGTATTGCAATTAGGGATCGTAGTGCCAATACGTTTATCTGCAAGTAACTAAAAAACAACAGAAAAAATTTAAATATAAGTAACTAGTACCACGACTTCATATAACTTTTTAAAACTTTGATCTATAAACGAACAACTTCCATTAAAAAAAATAACTAGTAAAATTAAATCAGCAACCAAACATGTGACATGAGGTCAATGTGCATATGCATGCAGTACAATTAGATACAAATAATTAACAAAAAAGAAAGTAAGATACCTCTATCCATTTATAACTAACAAAATGCCGTTTAGACATTACGGCATCAACTATATCAGCATTCAGCGATGCATTATCATCAACAAGAACATGTGTGCACTTTGCGTTCCATTTATTAGTCATAGAAGCACCTGCACGCCATTTTGTAATGTTGTTCATTAAATATATTATAATCATTTAAGAGGTTTCGTATCTAACATATAAACCTACCTACGGATGAAATCTTCTCGTTAAGTTCTTTTGATCGACCCGGCTCCAACCCACAAAGAAAAAACACAAGAGGAACATAATTAAACCTGTAATGTGAGAAAAAAGTTTAAAAAAATAGTTTAAAAAATACAATCTTTAAATGATGGAAATAAATAGTTTAAAAAATACACATAGTATACCTGTAAGTAGCATTACCAGTTCCAAACGAAACAAGGTCCGCATCATCCCATGTTGTCTCTTTATTTGAAAATTCATGAACCTTTTCTTTTGATCCAACGGGCTTCTTAATATATGTTCCGTACTTTGAGCAATCTCTGATCCGAATTTCGGATGATTTCTTTTTTGTATTGTCCTTGGAAATCATTTCATCAATGACTATTTCTGCATGGACCCGCGAGACGCCTTTATCTTTATTAACAATGACATCACATCCTATGCAACAAACAATGCAAGATTAGCAATCTTGTTGCAACTTTTCAAGCAAGTTCATAAGTAATCATAAATAGGCTATCGATATATGCATCCAAAGCACGTATATGTTCATGGCATTTAACTTTGAAATCACATAAGTTTAAGCATTATAGTCTACATTTTGAAATCGTACACGTATCACGTACGCGTATCATAAATAGCGACAGTTACAAGCCTTGGTTTTGCACCAATAGACTCCCCCTTAACTGTTGCTATATCCTACTTTCACAACCATGATAGATATGAGACTGATTTCTAATATCCTACTTTCCCCTTATGCAGGGAATACAACAGAAACATAAGAACTAATGTTCTTTACTCTGCATAATTTAAAGATGAAGTTATATGAAAGATACGAATCAACTATTAGGATTACCTTTCCGTCCCACTTTATACGTCCCTTTGCTAAAGAAATAATAACTTTCTTCCCCTGCAAATGAACATAACCTTAGTACAAATCATGCCACTCATTTTTAAATATCTTATATAACAATAACGCACGTATAGAAGCATAAACCGCTTTGTAAGTTTACCATGGTCATGTTCACTAAAGCCGGAACATTTTAAAATGTGTGATTCAAAAACAATGATGCTTATGAATCCGGGTATCGTTAAATCCATAAAAAAAAACTCACAAAATTATGATAAATTCAAGTCTAGTCGAGTAATATGCCACAAACAAACGACATAAATAGTTCCAACAATTCAATCATCAAGAACAAAAGACAGCGACTTGCGACAGCCAGAAATCATCTAGTAGATTATACAAGATACCCAATAGTCCTAGTCCACTATGGTTGCTTACAAGTTGAATAATCTTGTGTTCTACGAAGTGCACATAAGTTGTTCGACGAAATGACAGAAAGAAATTACATTGGTGGGTGGTTATGATTTTGATGAACGGGTAATACTGAATGGAAAATTTGAAGAATGTAAGATTAACCTGGGATGGGATCGACCGGAAAGAGGCCCCAGACCATGTTTACGGTAGTTCGTTTGGAGATTCTTGGCTCCGTTGACAGTGGTTTTGGGAGAATAATATGCACTTTTATGACCAGATTTTTTATCGGCTCTCGCTAGTGTGTTTGAAAGATGACCCAACTTGGGGAGTTGGGGGTTTGGTTTAATTGTAGGGTTCGAACGAGTTAGAAACTTAGAATATAATTGGCTAATTGAAGTTTCTAAGAATAATATACTCTTTATAGTCTAGTGGTATTTTAGTGGTGAAATAAGGGTTTAGGATCAATAGGTTTTGAGATTAATTCTCACAAGGGTTTTTTTTCATATTAATTGGGTTTCCTTCTGAATTGGTGTATTGAGATGGATATTATTGGGTAGTTCCACTGGTGGCACAATAATACTTTAGTGGTACGTCAGTGATCCAAGTTTGTCATTCAAAAAAAATCTTGTTTTTCGACATTAATACGGTCAAGTTTAATTAGTGAGTTATACAATAAGTTCGATGTATGATTATTGATGTAATTCACTAAACACGGTTAGTAAAGTAATACGACAAAGTTTACAATCCATAGTTAGTTATAAAATTGTTTTGTGTTAATAAACGGATAAAAAAAAACGCTTTAGTTCGGTCTACTGTCTTATATAACACAACTAGGTTAATGCCCGCGTAATACGCGGGCTTCAACCAAAACAATATTATTTACTTTAAAATGAAATGTTCTGTACAAACGCATAGATTGGAAAAAATAAACAGAAAATTATTCAATCTCGGATAAAACTTCCTTGTATACTACATATGAAGATTGTCAATACTTACAAAACTACCTAACAGTTATCACATCTTTCAAATAAAATAACATAATTTTATTGCGAAAATATGAAGATTGTGAATGGTTAGAAGAATCAATACCTAATTTATACAAAAGAATATCATCTAACTATTGTATAAATCAACAACATAACATTATAAACATAAGAAAACGTTAACATAGCCGGAAGTTAAAAATGGCCATATGAGAAAAACAAAAGTACTTGATAAACTATTGTAAACATTTATAAAGACAATGATAATAACATCAAACAGTAACACCATTCAAACACATATTTAACTAAGTTATTTGTACCATTACAAAACATCAACATAAACTAAACCATACTAAAGTAAGGAAAGTTTTCATGTCCATCAACCCAACATCCAAAATGTACATATCAAATATACTAACCAACAACTTAACAAACCATAGCTGTTATAAACAAAATGCATACCAGTCTTGCTTAGATCGAGGTTACATCATTCAACACAATCTTGTTCTGGGATGTTACATAAGTGAAGTGTAACATATGACCAAACTCCAACTGATTATCTGCCATGAACTTTCTCCAATCATCAACGGCGTAACGTAATGTACCACCGTTTAACTCCGTCTTGGTTTCATAAACCTCCACATCCCCAGTCATGTTTTGAACATATAAAGGTCCCAAGTTATCAGACAGGCCTGCTCTTTTTACAACTTCAACAGGAAGACGCTAAATGTGTTTAAAGACAAACAAATAAAAGTCAATAGGAAAAATGAAATAAATATGCTGGTAAATGATGTAAAAAAAAACATACAAGCCGATAGTCTCCTTTACGACTAAAGTTGAAGAATTCAGGATCCATGCCAACACCAGAAACTTTGCGTGCATTCCTTGTAATCTTCTTACAATGCTTCACTTTTTGAACATCATTTAACCGTTTCTTTCCCTTGTTTATGAAAAAAAAATATAAACGTGATTAACAGCAAATATAGTATATACTGTACAATTAAAGTTTTCTTGTATAAAGAGAATTTATGAAATTGAATAAAACAATGCTTTGGCTTAAATCACTTAAAGAATTTTACGCATACTATCTACACTTTGTATGACTTATAAACCATTTACACCATTGAATCTAAACCTATTCACTTTTTATTAATTAAGACTCGTTTCATTCTACTTGAAAATGAATCTCAATAGATTCAACTTCACCACCAAAAAATAAATAATGAAATATTCTAGAATTTGAATTTTAAACATGTTATTCAGCAAGAATTATCAAATTTCTATGAAACCTTATGAATATGACTAACCAGACAATGACAATAAAAAACGGATATTAGTGACATTAATAAAAATATATTAAATATTTAATACCTTGACGTAATCAGCAGGCGGACGATACGGAATCGAATCAGATTTTTGACTACATTGTAGGCCTTTCCATTCTTTCTTCAAATTCTCGACTGTCTCGGATATGTCAGCAAAAACTTTAGCTTTTCCTTTTACTTTAACCTGTTGTGAAATAATAATCGAAATAGTAATCAATAGTAAAACATAAAAATGTTACAAAATCCAGTACATACTTAAACATCGCAATGAACATAATCGAAATAGTAATCAATAGTAAAACAGAAAGAAACATAGGGCAAAAAACCAATCTAGACCGACTTTCAATATGTTCTTATCGAGCTGCAAATTTACTTAAACAACTAATATACTAAGGTTATTAAATTTATTGTATGTTCTTATCGACCTGCAAATTTAAGGATTGGGCAAGCTTCTCTCATACGATTCATTATGTTCTTATCAAGCTGCAAATTTACTTAAACAACTAATATACTAAGGTTATTAAATTTATTGTATAATGTCATCAGTACTTGGAAAACTATTTGACTGGTAAACCTCCGAAATGAACAGTCTGGTTGTTAAACATCTAATACAACCAATGTGATTATTGAACATATTTCATATACCTTATGTATCCATCACATTGATTTAACAATGTGTTGTAGAACCAAACGACCAAAAAGAGACTATAACACTAAGGATCTAGATGCAAGCTCAGGTTTCAACTCAATACTCAACTTAGTATCGTTTCATTCAAGCTTGAGTTTCTAAACATGACTTTTAATAAACATTAATCATAAATAAATTAATTTAAATATATGTTAGTAGTGGTAAACTTACATCTTGAATTGTCTTGAAATGCGAAACATCACCTTTCTTCAACGTCTCTTTAACATGAACCTTCTTCGGTGTAGGTGACCGGATTGTTCCTGCTGGTAGGCTTGTTGATATCTTATACAAAGTAAGAAAATCATTAAGAACATGAATTTTAAAAATCAAAAAAATTAATGCAATTTAAAAAGAACTATTGGTTGGATATAATTAATTAACTACCTTACTGAATGATGGATTTTCTTCAGTAATATTAATGTTATCATCCTCCTCTATGTCCTGGAAAACATCATTATGAAAACAAATAAAAGACGGGTAAAATGGATACAAAATGTAATACTTAATAGATATGCACCTTCAAAAGCGTTTCCAAGTAATCAGTCTTAGAGATCTCCAACAAATCATCATCATCAGATTCAACCTTCTTTCTCAACCTTATTTCTATCTCGTCTTGAGACATCATGAAAAAACCTAACGTAAATGGTTCAGAAATCAATAATTTCTATAATCGTACAGTTAGTATAACTAAGTTGAATGGTTCGGAATCTAACTGTTCTTATAACGGTGTTTAACAAATTTTAACTGAATCATTCAATATCAAATCGTCATTGTCCGTTTATGACTACATTACGATGAGCAAATACACACATGTTGAACAGAGCATAAGAAAAATAAACTCAACAGACTAAATTTTTAACCTTTAAACAGTCAATATTAAGAACACATTAGTATAACCGGATCATCTCTCAAATATATCAATGTACTGTTAAATCAACGATTGGAAGTGATTAACTCAAAGATAATGTTAAAACTAAAGGAAGATTACGGTTATTACTTGACAATAACGATTTCAACATCAACGATTGTAACTGATTAAATCCAAATTCATAATAAAAGTAAAGAACGAAGACTATCGCAAACCTGTTAGTGACAATTCCGACAACAAAATCGGCGCCGACTGTTGTTCGGACGAAGCTTCCGGCGAAATTATGGAGCCCTAGATACTGTCTTCGAAGGGTTAGAATGATGATTTGAGAGATGATATGATATAATAGCATGTATGTAATGATACAATCTATTGAATCAACCGTCATTTTAGAATTTTACATTTACACCCCCTTTAATTTCAAATGTGACGAAATTGACAATAATCTAACCATCACTTACAACAACACCATTCTATTTACTAAATATTTATATAATTTTAACCAAGTGTGAAATTATAAATACATATTTAAGAAAAGTTGTAAACTGTTAAGTGTTTTTTAATTAACCCAAAGTTTTCTGTAACATCTTAATTGATTTCCAACTTATGAACCGTGAATACTTACGGGTTGTCAATGTATCTTTATATAGAAAAAAATATATACATATATATTTATAATCTAACTTTGCATGATGAATAAGGAGGATTAGTAAACGATAACAACGTGTGTATGAGTAATACTAAGAAAAAACAAAGTTTTTTTTAATTCTTTTTATATCATATGATAAAAAATGGTAAACAATTTAAGCAACATCTTCTTCTTTAACCTCTACTTTAACACGTGCAAGACGTCCTTCAGGAATACGGACCAAATCTTCTGTGCCTCTAAAAACCATCATATCAAATTTTGACTCCAAAATCATGTCAAATATAATATAGTGTTCGTCTTGAATTTTCATGTCTTCTTTAATTTGATTCCATCCAGTAGTCATATACAAATTTTGACCATGTTTCTCCATAAAAACCAACCATGTACGGTTAGGATGAGCAGTTATAGTAACATGGTTGGTAGGTATTATGTTCTTCAACTTATGATGAACAAAAACTCTATCAATAAGCTGCAAGTAAAAAAGAATGTTAAAAAAAGTTTTATAAACTAAGTAAAACACTAATATAGTACAAACATAAAAAAAATGAATTACCAAATGATCTTTATATTCAGATAACTGTGATGTTTGGCAATATAAGAAATCATTTTGAGCAAGTGCCAAATTTTGATAGAAGTATATAAGGCGAAAACTAAGACGTCCTTCGTACTGAAATAAAAGCAATGACTTATTTGGTAATCGAAGTGATTGTATCATGTTGAACCATCCGTCGTGAAAAAAATATGAAGAGCCTGCTTTCCTAACTCTGACAGTAAAAACTGTTCGATCAGTGGTAATGATTTTAACCATCCCATCAGGAGCTAACTTGAAATCAGCTACCCAATTGTGGTAATTCCTTGGTAAAATCTGTATACAAAGTAAAAAATAAAAACAACATATTATAAAAAAAAATAAACTTGAATATAATATCAACATACACGAGACTTCATCTTGTTGTCTGATAGATAAACTAAAAAACAATTTAACAACTCCATTGATATATGAAATTTGAAGAGGATGAAGATGATTATGTATTATGTATATTTATAACATAAGGTTATTTAAGATTATAGTAATAGTCTGAATTATGGAAACATTATTTGTCTATTTTTTTTCAAAAATATATTATGATTATATAAAAAAAAAATAATAGTAAAGTTTATTGGTTACAAAGTGGATTGTACAAAAATAAAAATATAAAGATATTTATTGACAAAATTAAAATAGTATATTTAAAGATTAAAAAAAACGGAAATACTTTTTTTTATTTTTTAAAAAATGAAAACATTAAGAATTATTTTAAAATTAGTATTTAATGTTTGCTATAGATTGATATATATATATATATATATATATAGATTTATAAACAATCTTAGTAAATATATAAAGTAAAATTTGATTATGTATTACATAATTTCCATAACAATAATTATAGTAAAACCGATTATATCTATAGTTTGATTGTATTTTAGTAACTAATTTTTATATGATTCTTAGTTTCCAAACTTAGATTATGTCTTTCCGTTTTAGTAACGTTTTAAAATATAAAGAAATTTTTTGACAAAATTAAAAGGGTATATTTAAATTTAGAAATAAAAAAACGGAATATGTTTTTTTTTTTTGAAACAAAAATTAAATAAACGAACCAAATTAGCAAAAAACAATTGTTATTCGAATAAAATAGTGAACCACAAAATGTAGATGTTCGGATAAAGCATCCACACACATCAAAACAATTGTCAATTAAAAAAAAATAAAAAATATCTAAAGACGGAAAAAAAATATTCGATGATATCAACAGTTTGTCCTAAAGCTGAACTACTCTTCGATCTTTGGATAGTTAAAAATTGACGGCTTCCTCATCAGAGTGACAATGCCGATAAAGTTCTGGACACGTATAACAAGATTAATCCTGCGTAGTAGATTAATCAGATTTAATAAGGCATGGTCAACAAAATAATCACCTTTTAGATTATCAAAGAAATCAAATATCTAAAAAGGCATCAAGCATCTATTGAAGAAATGAATAGGCATTAAAGAATCTCCAAACCTTGCATTTTTTATGTTATAATCCATTAAAGATTCTCGAAACCTTGCAAACCTGCAATGTTTAGACCACAAACATTTTATTGTAAGGCTTCAAAATGAATAATCCAAACATAAAAACATATAAAAAAGATGCCAAAAAGAATATACCTTCTTTAATCTTCTTGTAAGGCTCCATAATTTAGCAAATCATGTGAATTAGTCAAGGTATACAAAAAAGCATCTAAGGTGATCAAAACTGAACCAATCAATTTTCGAAATCAAAAAAATCCTAGTTGATCTTAATGTAACAACACATACAGGGTCAGTGAACACATTTCAGATGATACACGTTCAGTCAAAACATTTATATTGTCAGACTGTCAGGCTCAGATTGTGCATAAAAATGACAACACCATAGCTGCAAGAGAGGTTGCATGAACAACTGCCATCCTACGACCTTGCCATGCCATAATGCTATCTTCATTCAATTCTTACTCTGATGTACAAAATCATCATAGCCTCATGTTGAAAGGACAAGAAAAATGCACTTTGAATTCACTTTTTTATTCATATTCACATTCAACAATAAATGATTTGCAAAAGTAATTGAAATGATTTGAAAATGTCAGACCTCACTTTTTCAGGCAGACGTTTGCTTCATCATAGTTTTAGTCTCAGCTGATAAGCATCTCATCAACATCATTGACTGAATATCCCTTAGGTGACATCGATCTAATTATCACCAACCAAACATCGATTACACCCAACGCTACCTAGAACAGCCGCAAACGGCAGCCAGCAACGATTAGGGCATGTTGCAACAACACGGCAGATATTGATGTAACAACACATACAGGGTCAATCAACACACTTGAGATGATACAGGTTCAGGTAATAAAAAGAAACCCTCTGGTGTAGAAGCAACCAGTGAGATAGTTTTGATGGAAATTTTAAGAGGGGTCGGTGACATTGTCGAGGAGTTTCAGGAAATGATATCACTTAGCATTTCCTGACACTCCTCGACAACATCACCGACCCCTCCATGTTTCCAGCAAAACACTCTCACTGGTTGCTTCTTCAACAGAGGGTTTCTTCTTATTACCTTGAACATGTATCATCTAAACTGTGTTTTAACACATCCTTTGTGTCTTCCTCTCTTCCTTAATAGCTAAGAACGTGACACGTAGCCAAATGGAGGTCATCCTCTAATCTCCTTTATTAGATTGTGAAAACACTACATGTGATCAAAATCCCCGAATTAGAAATGTAATCTCTAAAATTAAGCAAATTATTACAAAAAAGTAATTAAATTATATAAAAGTGAACACTTGTAATTAGATAAAACATTAAATTCATTCAAATGTGTACCACAAGGCAAACTTTTAAATAAAATGTGTTTAAAATATAAAAAATAATAAATTACCCCAAGGCAAACTTTCAAAATTTACATATTAAATTTTATTTATGATATTACGCTAATTGGCGATGAGACAATGGGGAATACAGAATTACTTAAAACATATAATATGTTGTCAGTATAGTCGTTGAAACAACACGTAAAATAATAAAACTTGTGGTAAATTAAACTTCAAAACCATAATAATTGTTAAATATAAAAACCATTACTTTTTAATATATATTATATCAAAACCAAACGACTAAAAGTAAATGTCAAAAAAGTACTACGTACGCCTAATATGAGCAACAACCCTTTCAACAATCAAAACTTGTTCAAGTTCATCAAAACAAAAATAAACCGTGTCACCCACCTCAAGGGCAGCGGTATTCATGAATCTTGACCAGCTACTTAAAGCATAACGATAACCTTTCTCTTTCATCTCTTGTCTAGTACCGTTAGGAAACTCTATTGGAGGACTAAGATGCATAAGTCTGATAGTGATACTTTTTAAACCAGAATGCAGTTTGGCCATTGCTGAAACATCATCAGGCAGCATCTGTATTGTTTTAAAAAATATCTGATTAGAAAATTAATGTTAAAAAATCTATGTATTATGTCAATAATAACTATAAAATATTTAATATTTATTAATTACTAAAAACATATTAACACTTACAAAATCTTCAGCAACCATACGAACAAAACGAATATAACGACCAACATCTTGTTCAGCCAAAACAGGCGGATCATCTGAAATCGGATTAACATCTTTTACACAATCAACAGGTGCAACTTCAACCTGAAAACATTACATATAAAAATTATTAAACGTATTATATATAAATATAGTAACATATAATTAATATTATATAAAGAATTATACGAAATGTATAGTTACCTCATCAACATTTACATCATCAAAATTCATTTCCACGCCATTTTTACCAAAAATTGTTAGATGGAAAGAATAACCAAACCATTTTGTAAAATAAAAATAACAACCGACCTCCAATTGATATAAACTAACAATAACATCAATACCGTTGGTAAAGCAAACTTTTCCACCAATAGTTTCTATCTTAACATGAAACGTCTTGTTGTTTAGATAGATATTTGAAATTAAATCACTAAGTGTATAATCATGGGACTTCTGCAGGATACACTCAGGTATGACCTGTAGATATGATACAAAAAACAAAGTTCAAATATTAGAATTTTCAACTGTTATGAAAAAGTAATATAATAAGAAAAATTAACAGAAATTTAATAATAATCTTACAGTAAAATAAGAAGATGTAGATATGAGAGATGTCCAGAAACCCGTATAACTCACACCATTAACACAATATGTTAGTTTGAATCTGGTACAGTCTAAAGGATTCAAAATTACCAAGCAGCCTGATGTAAGTCGTAAATGTGTAACGACATCTGACCAACCATTGGAAAGGAAGAACTTTCCTTTTAATAAACTTATGAAAACAGTAAATGTTCGCCCATCATTTGTTTCTATAAGAACATTAGTAGGCCCTTTATCGACACCCCACATTGTAGCCGCAGCGTCAGATGGAATCTGTTTACAAAAACAACAAATAAAAATAAATTAGAATTATGTTATTATATTATAATTAAAAAAAACACACAATAATAATAAATAGAATTTCATGAAAGCAACAAAATAAAATTTATAATTTGTGTTAGAATTTATGAATTACCATAAAAAGTTCATCAGATCGATTTATAACTCTACATAAAGAAGGCTGCCTCATACTGATTCAAATTCAAAAAATAATAAATGATAAGATGAAATCAAATAAAGAATATAGATATAAAAATAAAAAACAAATATTAAAACTTATAACCTTCTGAACATAATAAATTACCTTAATGAACTTTCCATCGTTTTGAAAACCTACAAAAAACAGTTATAAAAAAACAATAAGATCCAGCGTGATATGTAACCAACCCGACCAAGATGACCAGTTGTATCCATTAAGCATCAAAATCAAACACACTAATATCAAAAATCAAACAAAATAAACACAAAATCAAGAATCTCAAATAAAACCGAAACCCTAATTCGAGAATCTCGCTAAAAACGTAAACAGACAAAACCCTAAAAGTTCAAATCAAGGATTAAGATCTGACAATCTTACCTTGAATATATGATGTTGAAGTGAGACGATTATAATAACCTTCAGCTTGAATATATGAACAGATGACGTCGGCGAAAACTTCAAACCAATCGAAAACTGTTGCCAAAAAACAATAACAAACAGATAATCAAACATGGATCTGTAACTATCATTCAGTGCCTAAATCAATAAATAACGAAACCAACGATTATTCTTTAAATCAATCGGAAAAGAAGAGCATATAGGAATCCTTACCGTCGATTATCACTGATGAAGGTCAGGAGATTGATAAACGCCGTGGAACAGGATCGATTGAAACAGTGAGAAGAAGAATCGCCGTGTAAGAAGATCGATTGAGAGGAAGATTTGAAAACTCTAAGATCCGATGAAGGTTGATCGAATTGCCGTGTTCGCCAGAGATAGAGAGAGAGAGATTAGGGTTTTGAATGAGAAGGAACGATATTAATGATAGAATGAGAGAGAGAAACATTAAAAACTTACCAAAGAAGCTACTTTCAATCCTCAATTTAGACCTATGCCACATGTACATCCACATGGCTGCTGAGTTGGCTTGCTCCATTGGGTGACAAGTGTCCCCCAATGGTTTTGTTTATTATATATATAGATTAGTTACACATGGTATTGATGTCATATGTTGATCAAAATATATGTTCGTATTTTTTTTTTGTTCTTAGTTTGAAGTCTTGGGTTGGAGCCAAAATTCGGTATCAGAGCTTAAAGCTCGAACCAAGGCATGTAATCAAAGGTGAAGAAGCAATAGTAGGTCTCGGCTAGATCAAAGACAATGGCAAAGAAGGTGATTGAAGGTGAACGGCTAAAGTATGGTTTTGGTCAAGAGAGAAGTGATGTCTTTTACAACCGAAAATCAAGAAGATTAGTAAGATCAGGTCAAGAGAGAAGTGATGTCTTTTACAACCGAAAATCAAGAAGATTAGTAAGATCAGTTCTGGATGAATTTAAGAAAGTAAGTAGGTATTAAGTAATCAATAACATTCATTGGGAAGAAGGTTGCCAAGAACGTTACTTGAAAGTAGGTAAGGGTAAATGTTTGTGAATATTATTAACTGATGTATTAAACCCAAGATGTACAGGAGATTATATAGACAAATTACATAAAGGGAAATAAGCAAGAATAAAGGCGAATCCTATGGATCTAGCTAAAGTAAAGGATGACCACTATTACAAATATGCATTTTAAATATAAGTGAGGCTGCAATTATGGAGTGAAGATTATGATTTTGTAATATTATATATCCGCCCCCGCAAGACGGAGGATCCGTTGGATACTCCTGTTAGGGGAGGATTTTCCAAAGATCAGTGATCCTCAATTACTGTTGGGCTTAGGGATCCTCAATTCTGTTTGAATTAGTGATCCTCAGAGAGTATTGTAGGATCAGGATCCAGGATCATCATAGTGATCCATACACTAACAATTGTCTGCTTTGAATATAATGTTGTTTTGCAGGAGTACGTGCTTGGACTTGGCCTTGGCGATATTCCTGGAGCATATTCCTTTTTATTCCGCACGTGCTTGACTAATATGGACGTTATGGAGGTCGTGGAAGACTTGCACGAAATGCAGATAGTTAGTTAGCTTATATATTTTCCAAATTTAAAAGGGGATAGCGAGCTAGATTAGAACACTTGGCTATTTTTGGCTAAACACACACACTCGTAACTTCTCTCATCAGCTCTTGACAGTTTACTTGGCGATTACAAACTTTTTTGCACATTACACTCTAGTGATCCTTGTAACAAGCTCGCTATCATCCAAAGTTGTAATACGTTTTCAGTTTAATCAGAGTTGGTGATCGGTAGTTTCCATCACCCGAGGTTTTTTATGCCGGAGATCAACTCTTGATCAAGGTCTTTTTCCTCGTATAAATCATTGTGTCACTTGTTCATTATATTTCTGAGTGATCCTTAGTATTGTTCATTGATTCAAGCATCACACCTCACAACAAAAGATTTGGTTGCATTATCTTTGCTTGATTTTTGACCAAAACAGTTTGGCGCCCACCGTGGGGCAATTGGTGCTTCGTTCTTGAGAAATTATTATTCTTGTGATCATTTCGGTTCATTACAACCAAGCAGATGGCTTCTTCAGCAAAGAACACATCAAGCTCTATGCCGGCAATCAGTTCTTCACAAGGCGTTCCTCCTTTGCCTCATCCACCTTCTGGATCCCAGAAGAATGCTGAAAATGCTGCGAAGAGACAAACCCCCACTTTTCCAAAACCACCAACTTCTTCTGTTTCCTCTAATCCTACTACTAATGATCTTTTTACTCTGATTTTGCAGATGAGAGATCGCATGCAAGAACAGGATAAAACCAATGAAAGGATCCTCCATGAGATTGGTGATATCAAGAAACAGAAGAAATCAGTGGAGGATCACTCTCCTCTGATACCAAGGTCATTAAATTTTGACACTCCAGTTGTAACTACCCTACAATCGGCAGTTCCGGGCATCCAGTATCAAAGTGGTCCATCAGAAAGGCGTTATGGAACGGCAACTATGAGTCAGGCATTTGGCTCTCACTTCCAGCCTCAATGATCCTATTCTCATCCATCGGGATCCTCTTTTCAGCATCAGGGATCCTTCCTCAGCTCAGGAGGATATTTGGGAATGCATACGGTCTAAGGGTCCTCCCAGGTCTGAGGATCATCTCAGGTTCAAGGATCCTCTCAGCCCCAAGGATCCTCCATGGCTCAAGGATCCTCCTCTCAGCCTCAAGGATCCTTTCAGGTTCAAGGATCCTCTCAGCATCAAGGATCCAACATCTTTCAGGATCAAGGACTCTTAAGAAGTATGCAGCCCCCAAGTTCGGATGTTCATCAAGGAGACTTCATACCAATGCAGACCATTGCTTCATCTGGTCCTTCGATCATACCGGAGTCCCTTCAATATGGATTCACATCTGGAATTCCAAACATGAATCCTCTGGGAGGTAACACTTTCAATAATTCTTATAACACTAACCATGGCTCCATGCAGGATACAGGTATCAATCAAGCTATGGCTAGGGAATTATAGAAGCTTAAGGATATGATATCCAGTGTTCCAGGAGTGGTCAAGCCCATTCCTAAGATCACAGACGGTAGCCATAGGATATCTCGTTTTGCACCACCCTTATGTGATGCTGAGATACCCAAAAGATTCCAGATACCATCCATGAAGCTGTATGATGGTTCAACGGATCCAGAGGAGCATGTAGCTCAATACAGGGAGAGGATGGAGATCAATCCAATTCCTGAGAGGTTAAAAGAAGCATGTCTATGCAAGGGATTTGGATCCATACTCACAGGATCTGCTCTTAAATGGCTGCTAAGTCTTCCCCCTTACTCTATTACTTCATTTGCTAATCTAGTTAATCTGTTTAATAGTCAATTCTCTTGTAGTAGAAAATTTGAACGTTTAACTAGTGATCTTTATAGAGTAACACAAGGTTAAAATGAATCACTTAGAGATTACATCACTGAGTTTAGTAAAGAATCCTTAGACATTCCTAACTTGGATATTGCTACGGCTGTAGAAGCCTTTAAAATGGGATTGCTTAGGGATTCATTATTCTATGATGATCTTGTCATGACCCCTTGCAGGAATCTTGATGAAGTAAGAACCAGGGCCCTTAGATTCATCCGATTAGAGGATGATAAAAGGATCCAGGAAAGACTGACAGGATCCTCAAAACAGGAAAAGCAAGGATCCTACTTCAGGAACAACAAATCAAAGTCCTATAACAAATCTGATAACCAGAACGTGCATGCAGTGGAACAGGAAGAGGATGATGAGGATTATCCTCCCATTTCTGAATACTGTTTTTCTGTTGATAACAATGAACTAATTCTTGCAATGTAGAATTTAGGTGAGAAAGCTAGGTGGCCAAGGAAAAGTGATAAACCAGCTGCTATAAAGGACAAGTCCAAATGGTGTGCATATCATGAGGATTTTGGGCATCTCACTGAAGAATGTATTGCACTTAGAAAGGAAATTGGTTACTTGTTAAGCAAGGGGCATTTGAAGGAGCTTTTGGGACGAAAGAAGTCAAGATCCAGGATCATGAAAGGATCCCAGAAAGGGCTCCTACTCCTCCAGCAGATGCACAAGTTATAAACTTCATATCTGGTGGATCAGACATTTGTGGTACCTCCTTTTCAGCAGCCAAAAGACATGCCAAGGAAACCAAGATGGACAATGGAGACAGACCCATCCGGACCTCCATTGTTACCCGGGATAAAGTCATAACTTTTGATGAGGATGATCGTGTTGACGTTCAGGATCCTCATCATGATGGTCTTGTTATTACCCTATTTATTTCTAACCATTTCGTCCGCATGATCCTTATAGATGGAGGAAGCTCAGTGAACATCATTCAGCTTGATGTCCTCAAAAAGATGAACATTCCTGAATCAGACATTGTCCCAAGATCCTCAGTTCTTGTGGGATTCAGCGAAGAAACCAAGAATACATTGGGGGACATCAAACTCCCTGTCTATATCGAAGGACTTCATTCTTATAAAAAATTTTGTGTTATAGATTGCTTATCATGTTGTAATGTTATCCTTGGCAGGCCGTGGATACATGACATGAAGGCAGTCCCATCCACGTATCATCAATGTGTAAAGCTTCCTAGTCCATGGGGGGTGGTGAAAATTGAGAGTGATCAACAACAAGCTAAAAATTGTTACACATCATCAATGAAGCCAGCCTCAAGACCAAGGGAGCAATAGCAATTAAAGTATCCTTCAAGAGATGTCTTGGAGGCAAGAGAGCAGGATATAAAAGAAATCCTTATGGATCCTGAATCCAAGATCTTCATAGGATCAGGGATCCTTAGCGACATTGAACAGGATCTAATTTCCTTCCTTAAAAGGAGGAAAACTACCTTTGCCTGGAAGCATGAAGACATGACAGGTATATCTAAAGATATAATTACTCATAAACTTGGCATTGACAGGTCATTCAAGCCGATTCATCAAAAAAGAAGGAAGTTTGCACCTGAAAGGAATGCTATTATCCAGGAGGAGGTAGATAAACTACTTCGGGCAGGTATGATATGAGAGGTTAAGTATCTAAGGTGGCTAGCCAATGTGGTTGTTGTTCAAAAGAAAAATGGAAAGTGGAGGGTATGTGTCGATTTTACTGATTTAAACAAGGCATGTCCCAAGGATCCTTTCCCATTACCTCACATTGACTCCATGGTGGATGCTACCACGGGTCATGAATTGTTGACTTTTATGGATGCTTCATCTGGATTTCAACAAATTCAGATGGAACCATCTGATCAAGAGGATACAGCTTTTATGACCCCAACTGGTATATATTGTTATATTGCTATGCCATTTGGACTAAGGAATGCAGGTGCTACTTATCAAAGGCTAGTCAATATGATGTTCAAGGAACAAATTGGACACACTATGGAAGTCTATATAGATGACATGGTGGTTAAGTCCAAGAAAGCTGAGGATCACCTTAAAGACTTGGAGGAAGCATTCAATATCCTTGATAAATTTAATATGAAACTTAATCCTTCCAAGTGTCATTTTGGTGTTAAAGCAGGGAAATTCTTAGGCTATATGGTGACGAAAAGGGGCATTGAAGCAAGTCCAGAGCAGATTAAGGCTATTGTGAATATCAAATCTCCTTCCAATGCCAAGGATGTGCAAAGATTGACAGGCAGGATCGCAGCCTTGAATAGGTTCATATCCAAATCCTCAGAAAAGTGAAAGGAATTCTATGACATCCTGAGGAAGAACAAGAAATTTGAATGGACTGAGAAGCATGAAAATTCCCTCAAAGCTCTTAAGGATTACCTATCCTCAGCCCCCGCCTTGATGAAACCAGAAAAGGGGGATATATTATCCTTATACCTAGCAGTATCCTCAAAAGCAGTAAGTGCGGTCCTTGCTAAGGATCACCAAGGTACACAACATCTTGTTTATTATGTAAGTAAGAGTTTACTTGATGCTGAATCCAGGTATTCACACTTAGAGAAACTTATCCTTGCATTAATTATGGCATCTACTAAATTAAGACATTATTTTGAGACTCATGCCATTATTGTTAAGACTAATTTTCCAATTAAGAATGTTCTCAGGAAACCTGAAATGTCAGGAAGGATGGCCAAATGGGCAGTGAAGCTTAGTGCTTATGATATAAGATATGAACCTAGAACTGCCATTAAATCCCAGGCCTTAGCTGACTTCATGGCAGATTTCAGTAGTGACTTGCAAAAGGAAGCTGAGTTAGAAGTCCAACAGCTTGAAGAAACTAAGGATCCTTGGATACTCTTCACTGATGGAGCCTCTAATGTCAAAGGAACAGGACTTGGAATACTACTAAAATCGCCACAGGGGGACATAATACCCCACTCCATAGCTTGTGAGTTTCAAACTACTAATAATGAGGCTGAGTATGAAGCCTTGATAGCTGGTTTGCAAATTGCTAAGCATATGAGGATCAGGTATCTTGAGGTACATGTAGATTCGTTGTTAATTACTAATCACTTTAATGGATCCTATGCTGTTAAAGGTGAAAAGCTAATCAAATATTTAGAGATAGTCAAAGAATTGGCACTCTCTTTTGTTTCCTTTAGTTTGACACAGGTACCAAGGGAAGAGAATGCAGAGGCTGATGCATTAGCCAATCTAGGATCATCCTTGAAGATCCCGGAGGATATCAAGATCCCTATTATCCACATCCTGACCCCTGCTATCGAGGATCATGTAACCATGGAGATAGGAGAGGATTCTGCAATCATCCCTAGTGATGATACTCAATCTCATTCAGGATCATGGATCCTTCCAATCATGAGATACATACAACATGGAGAGATTCCTACAGGAGAAAACCCTGGGGCTTTCAAAAACAAGGTATCTCAATTTACAATATTGAATAATATGTTGTATAAACGATCTCTTGCAGGACTATATCTAAGATGCATTGAGGATCCTGAAATCCAAGAAGTCCTAAAGGATTTCCATGAAGGAGATTGTGGAAACCACACTGGGGGCAGGGCATTATTCTCAAGGATCCTGAGGACAGGATACTACTGGCCTACTATGAAGAAGGATGCTGTGGAATATGCTAAGAAGTGTGATCCTTGTCAGAGACATAGTAATATCCTTCACCAACCAGCATAACTCTTGCATCCTATATCCTCTTCTTGGCCATTTATGAGATGGGGAATGGATATAGTTGGTAAGCTCCCTAAGGCACCTGGTGGAAAAGTATTCATGCTTGCTATGACTGATTACTTCTCCAAGTGGATAGAGGCTGAATCCTTTGCTCAAGTCAGAGAAAAGGAAGTTATATCCTTTATTAAAAGAAACATTATTACTAGATTTGGTATCCCTTCTAAAATTGTTTGTGATAATGGATCCCAGTTTATTGGGAATAGAACTACTAACTTTTGTGACAGCTGGGGGATTAAGATGATAACATCAACACTAGTCCACCCACAAGCTAATGGTCAGGCAGAATCATCCAACAAGATCATCATCAACAATTTGAAGAAAAAGCTTGGATCCAAGAAAGGAAAGTGGGCAAAAGAACTACCTTATGTACTATGGGCTGATAAGACAACTCCCAAGAATGCCACTGGCCAAACTCCATTTTCTTTGGTATTTGGGGCAGAATCAGTGATACCTACAGAGATGGTGGTTCCTACTGCAAGAACAAGCATTCGTGATCCTGAAGAAAATGCTGAAAACCTGGTTCAGGATTTAGATACTATAGAAGAACTCAGGGATTTGGCAAGGATAAGGATGGCCAGTTATCAACAAAGGATGGCTGGAGCTTACAACAAAAATGTCAGGATCAGGAAATTCCAAGTTGGAGATATGGTGTTAAGGAAAGCATTCCAGAATACCACCAATCCTGCTGATGGAAAGTTGGCACCAAAGTGGGAAGGCCCTTACTTGATCGAAGCTGAAGCAGGAAAGGGGGCATATCGATTGCTAACAATGGAAGGTGATTTGCTACCAAGAGCTTGGAATGCTGTCCACTTGAAGAAATACTTCATGTAATAAGGATCCATGATCCTTACCTGACAAGTATCCTTGAAGGATCCTTACAGGACAGATGATCCCCATTTTGGTAATATTCTAATCTCAAACTATTTTATTCTTTAATTATCTTGTATAAGGATAAGGATCCTGCACCCTTTATCCTCCTTTCACTTGATTCTGAGTTTTGAAGGTTCAGGTATCCTTAACAGAGGATTGAGTATCCACAGAAGTATCCAGTTATTTGGGCTTGACCCTAGTTATTTGGGCTTGACCCCAGTTTGGGCATGTCCCCAGTTTCGCCAGTAGCGCACGATGATCCTGGTATAGTTCATGGCAATGGGACCAGTACTCGCTTTAGGGGCTGACAATTTCATTGTACTGGCTGTATTCAGGATCCTATGTATAATGGTAGACGTACCATACATCCGTTCCTAAGGTTTCTAATGTTTTCACGTTAGCTAAGGTTTTGGCATTTTCATGTCACTAAGTTTGGATAGTCGCCAATGAGGGCCATACTCCAGTTTACACACGATCCTTTGGGCTTGTCCCCAGTTATCCTTTGGGCTTGTCCCCAGTTATCCTTTGGGCTTGTCCCCAGTTATCCTTTGGGCTTGTCCCCAGTATATTGGGCTTGTCCCCAGTATATTGGGCTTGTCCCCAGAATTGTTGGGCTTGTCCCCAGTTACTAACTTTTATCTTATATTGGCTTAGTCCCAAGTTGTATCCTATTTCAGGTTTTTGAAGCTAAACGACCAAGGATCCTTGAACCTTATCTTCTACTAAGGTTTGTCTTTTGGTTATCCTGATTATAAGTGTTAAATGTTAGGATCCTAACTTAGATTCTCAGGTATGATCCTTAATTGCTTTGATTTTATTTATCATTTACATGAGTGACCCTTATCCTTTTACAACTGAACTTATAATCCTTAAACTATACTACTTTTCAGAACTTACCGACTAAAGGATATGTGATCATTGATCATATCCTAAACTTTTTGAGGATATTTATTAAATTTTTTCTTCTTTACTTAATAAATTCAGACAAAATGTATATCATAACAATTGAAAAGTAAAGTATTCGCAAGGATAACAACACGGGAAATAGCCAAAAAGTTGAAGTTATTTTTATTCACAAAAGTTAACCCTTCGAAGGTTGTCAAAATTACCTACCCCGAGCATCTACCAGCAATACGTGGCCCGTCCGCTGGGGTAGGTAAAGGGTGTCCATTGTTAACAGGTCGTAAAGTGCAGGAAATAAAAGATGGCAGGATAACAAGTGGCTTCATCCCCCAAACAGAGGATCCATCCACCACCCATTATCCTACCTATTGTCTTAGGATCCATGATCCATAACCCTAGAAACTATTGTTCAAATACAACCCATCATTGTTTCAAAACATCATAACCAAAAAACTACCAAGTCCTAAAAAAATGGGCTCCGGCCACGTCTAGAAATATCCATCATCGCCCATTCCAGCAGCACAAACCTTGGCTGCATCACCACCAGCATCACCATCACCAGCCTGATCCTTAACCCCACTACCGCCAGCCTCAATTGCTAGGACCTCACCAGCTTCTTCTTCGTCATCCAGATCAGCCAACCTAGCCTTCCAGCCCTCTATGTCCCAGTTGCTCTTGTCAAAGTCAGGATCCTGAGCTTCTTGGGCCATCTGCAACTTGGTTTTGTACATAGCGATGGCAGCGGAGACTTTGGCATCATTGGTGATTTCAGCCTTCTCCTGATCAGCAGTGATATGAGCCAGGACAAGTTCCCTCTTCACCAGATTGACATCGTTTTCAAGGGAGGCAATCTTCTTATCCTTGGCCAGCATGATCTTTTGGAGGTCCACACACTTTTGCTCAACCTCTTCAACACTGCCTACGTAGTCCTCGATTTCAGCAAATTTCTGCAAAAAGACAATGTAAAGTTTAGGATCACATGATCCTCAAGTGGGCAGGATAATTAAGCTAAGTCAGTGATCCTTACATCAGCAAAGTATTCAAGGAACTGGTGGCGGATTAGAGGCAAGCCTTCTAGATTGTCAGCCTCAGAGGCTTTCCTCTTCTTTCCCTTGGAGGTGGTAGGCTTGGAGGTGGTAGGCTTGGGGATGGCGGTACTTGGGCTAGCAGCAGCCTTCTTCTTCCTAGACCTGGGACCAACAGTGGTGAGATCGGTGACACTGAAACGAGTAGCAGACTTCGATGATTTTCCAGCACCTACACATCCAAAACAGATAAGTATCCTTATTTCATTCTAATTTAAATATTTAATTATGCACAAAATGGGATACTTACTTGACATCGTAACAGAGCCTGAGGATACTTCCTGAGAATCCTGGGTATTTGCTTGAAACGTTCTTATTGCAGGATCAAGCCTCCGGAAAGCAGCAAGCCTTTCCTCCGTTGCAGGTGTTGTAATAATGTGTGAAACGGTAATAGCTGCAAAATAGAAATAAAAGGATGTTAGTGATCCTCAGCAGAAACAAGGTTATCCCGTGATCCTTCTATAAGGATCCTCTATCCTACCATGAGTAACCCATTTTCTTGGAAGATCCTTCCCATCAAGGATGGAATCCCTTCTGACAAAGAAGAATCGCCTTTTCCAGTTGGTGTCATTCTTAGTGGTTTTGAAGATGGGGTGTTCTTCACCGGGTTTGTGTTTAAATAGATATCGATGAGATCCATGGCTCACAAGGTCGTACATTTCTGTGAACTCCGACATTCCCAGATCAATACCTTCATGCTCAATGATTCTTTCAAGGGTATACAAGACCCTCCACATCATTGGCATCGCTTGGATGTAGGAGATGCCGGTGAGAGAGAAGAAAGATTGGGTGAAATCAGGAAAAGGATACGAGTATCCTATCGAGAATGGGGTGACCAGAAAAGCTACCCAGGTTTCAGAAACAAAGTTGCTCAGGACGGTGGGATCAAAAGCTTTAAAAACGGTGTTCGCCAGAAAACAATGGCGAATCCTGTCTATCTGTGGATCAGTAAAGCAGCATCGTTCCTTCGCAGAGCCTTCGATGATCCCTTGGCTCTTCAAAGGACTGTCCTTTTTGTGATCCTTAGCCGGTGAAGATCTTAGCATCATCTTGGGCATAATGATGGTGGAGAAGAAGAAACAGAATGAGAATATGAAGAGAGAAAGGAAAGAGAAGTACCTGATCAGATCTTCGAATGAGAATTTAAAGGATGAAACGCACGAATTTAAATGCTTCCTAACCCTTATCTCTAACTTCAATTTATAATCATGATCTTGCAGGATAGTCACTTCAATGACGTCAGATTGGAAACGGCTAGTTAGAATATAACGGCTATATATCCGTTGGTTTGTTACGGATAAGAACGAGAAAATATAACTCGTTTATTTACACTTTACTCCTTATATTTTGGGGGCAATTGTTAGGGGAGGATTTTCCAAAGATCAGTGATCCTCAATTACTGTTGGGCTTAGGGATCCTCAATTCTGTTTGAATTAGTGATCCTCAGAGAGTATTGTAGGATCAGGATCCAGGATCATCATAGTGATCCTTACACTAACAATTGTCTGCTTTGAATATAATGTTGTTTTGCAGCAGTACGTGCTTGGACTTGGCCTTGGCGATATTCCTGGAGCATATTCCTTTTTATTCCACACGTGCTTGACTAATATGGACGTTATGGAGGTCGTGGAAGACTTGCACGAAATGCGGATAGTTAGTTAGCTTAGATATTTTCCAAATTTAAAAGGGGATAGCGAGATAGATTAGAACACTTGGCTATTTTTGGCTAAACACACACACTCGTAACTTCTCTCATCAGCTCTTGACAGTTTACTTGGCGATTACAAACTTTTTTGCACATTACACTCTAGTGATCCTTGTAACAAGCTCGCTATCATCCAAAGTTGTAATACGTTTTCTGTTTAATCTGAGTTGGTGATCGGTAGTTTCCATCACCCGAGGTTTTTTATGCCGTAGATCAACTCTTGATCAAGGGCTTTTTCCTCGTATAAATCATTGTGTCACTTGTTCATTACATTTCTGAGTGATCCTTAGTATTGTTCATTGATTCAAGCATCACACCTCACAACAAAAGATTTGGTTGCATTATCTTTGCTTGATTTTTGACCAAAACAGTTTGGCGCCCACCGTGGGGCAATTGGTGCTTCGTTCTTGAGAAATTATTATTCTTGTGATCATTTCGGTTCATTACAACCAAGCAGATGGCTTCTTCAGCAAAGAACACATCAAGCTCTATGCTGGCAATCAGTTCTTCACAAGGCGTTCCTCCTTTGCCTCCACCACCTTCTGGATCCCAGAAGAATGCTGAAAATGTTGCGAAGAGACAAACCCCCACTTTTCCAAAACCACCAATTTCTTCTGTTTCCTCTAATCCTACTACTAATGATCTTTTTACTCTGATTTTGCAGATGAGAGATCGCATGCAAGAACAGGATAAAACCAATGAAAGGATCCTCCATGAGATTGGTGATATCAAGAAATAGAAGAAATCAGTGGAGGATCACTCTCCTCTGATACCAAGGTCATTAAATTTTGACACTCCAGTTGTAACTACCCTACAATCGGCAGTTCCGGGCATCCAGTATTAAAGTGGTCCATCAGAAAGGCGTTATGGAACGGCAACTATGAGTCAGGCATTTGGCTCTCACTTCCAGCCTCAAGGATCCTATTCTCAGCCATCGGGATCCTCTTTTCAGCATCAGTGATCCTTCCTCAGCTCAGGAGGACATTTGGGAATGCATACGGTCTAGGGGTCCTCCCAGGTCCGAGGATCATCTCAGGTTCAAGGATCCTCTCAGCCCCAAGGATCCTCCATGGTTCAAGGATCCTCCATGGCTCAAGGATCCTCCTCTCAGCCTCAAGGATCCTTTCAGGTTCAAGGATCCTCTCAGCATCAAGGATCCAACATCTTTCAGGATCAAGGACTCTTAAGAAGTATGCCGCCCCCAAGTTCGGATGTTTATCAAGGAGACTTCATACCAATGCAGACCATTGCTTCATCTGGTCCTTCGATCATACCGGAGTCCCTTCAATATGGATTCACATCTGGAATTCCAAACATGAATCCTCTGGGAGGTAACACTTTCAATAATTCTTATAACACTAACCATGGCTCCATGCAGGATACAGGTATCAATCAAGCTATGGCTAGGGAATTACAGAAGCTTAAGGATATGATATCTAGTATTCCAGGAGTGGTCAAGCCCATTCCTGAGATCGCAGACGGTAGCCATAGGATATCTCGTTTTGCACCACCCTTATGTGATGCTGAGATACCCAAAAGATTCCAGATACCATCCATGAAGCTGTATGATGGTTTAACGGATCCAGAGGAGCATGTAGCTCAATACAGGGAGAGAATGGAGTTCAATCCAATTCCTGAGAGGTTAAAAGAAGCATGTCTATGCAAGGGATTTGGATCCACACTCACAGGATCTGCTCTTAAATGGCTGCTAAGTCTTCCCCCTTACTCTATTACTTCATTTGCTAATCTAGTTAATCTGTTTAATAGTCAATTCTCTTGTAGTAGAAAATTTGAACGTTTAACTAGTGATCTTTATAGAGTAACACAAGGTCAAAATGAATCACTTAGAGATTTTTTTATGCCGGAGATCAACTCTTGATCAAGGGCTTTTTCCTCGTATAAATCATTGTGTAACTTGTTCATTACATTTATGAGTGATCCTTAGTATTGTTCATTGATTCAAGCATCATACCTCACAACAAAAGATTTGGTTGCATTATCTTTGCTTGATTTTTGACCAAAACAACTCCGATCTTGGATCGATTGCGAAGAACGCACGTGATAAAGGTTTCGTGAGCATGTCTGCAACTTGATCTTGTGAGCTGATGTGTAGGACCCATAATTTACCAGCTGATACTTGTTCCTGGACAAAATGATAGTCGAGTGTAACATGCTTCATTCGCGAGTGGCAAACAGGATTGGCATAAAGGTATGTAGCTTTTGTATTGTCACAAAATAACGTGGGCGTGTAAGTCATAGGAATGCCCAGTTCATGTAATAAATTTTTGGTCTATATGAGTTCAGCAGAGGCATTTGCTAAGGCCTTGTACTCGGGCACTGTAGATGAATGCGAAACTGATTTTTGATGAGTGGACTTCCACGAAATAATGTTTGTACCAAGATAAAGTACATATTCAGTGGTTGACCGACCGACGTCATTTACCCCCCCCCCCCCAAATCTGAATCTGAAAAGGCTGAGAGAGTGAGAGAGGAATTACGATTTAGAAAGAGACCGTGATGAATTGTGCCTTTAAGGTACCGAATAACTCGTTTAAGAACTTGCCAATGGGTTTGACGTGGATTGTGCATGAATTGTGACAACTTGTTAATGGTATATGAAATGTCTAGACGAGTAAACGTTAGGTATTGAAGAGACCCAACGAGTTTTCAGTAAGGAGTGACATCTACCGAAGGGGAGGAGTCATCAGAAGATAAGGGTTCGGTGGCGCTAAGAGGTGTGATGACAACCTTAGTGCCATCCATTAGAAATTGTTGTAGAATATCGTGAATGTAACGATGTTGTGACAAAAAGAGACTCGTTGGCGTAGGGATAACTTCAACTCCTAAGAAATGATGAAGCATACCGAGATCTTTGATGGAGAGTTTTCCACTTAATGCTTTGATGAAGCGATCAAGAAAGTGTGAATCGTTACCCATAAGGACAATATCGTCTACATAAACCATGAAATAACAAGTGACATTTAATTGTTGGTAGATGAAAAGAGAAGCGTCGGCAAAGGATTTGCGAAACCCAAAGGGAAGAAGAAAATTCGTTAGCTTAATGTACCAAGCTCGTGGAGCTTGTTTTAAACCATATAATGCCTTTTTGAGTTTGCAAATATGATTAGGAAATTGTGGATTTTTGTAACCCGATGGTTGAGTCATGAACTGTCACAACCCCGACCCCACCCTGGGAGCGGGAGCCGTGAACCAGTCAAGTGGTACCGGTGTTTATTAATTACGCAGCGGAAAATTTTTCATCAGAATCGTAGTTAGGAAATAATTTCAGCGTTATAAAAACACCAACTTTTAATATTAAATAAATGGGCTAAAACCCATATTCAATTTAATTGTTTTTATAGGGATAAACCCAAATAAAAAAACATAAATTTCTTCTTTTATTCAGGTATTTATAGCCACTTTATTTAAGCCTTCAGTGCTCCATAGTTGGCTTCTATTATCTTTACAGCAAATTACCTGAAACGCGTTTTGAAAACATTTTATCAGTAGTAAATACTGGCGAGTTCATTCCATTTTTATAAAATATATTGTTATACTTTTACAGCAACAAGGTTTTTATATTTGTTTATATTTACCCAAAAACTCAATCCGTATTTGTCACATGGTGGCAGTTCCGATGTGATGGTGGTCATATCACTCATTGGCTAACTTTCGTCCAATAGTACAGTTTATCAAGTAATAGATATACCGTATATCTTACTATTATTTAAAGGTATCTGTCACTAGGCGGTTCCTGTGACAGTGGTCAAATCACTGTTGATCATTCTTTCAAGTAGTGACTGGGGTCGTATTGGTGTTAATCATTCTCTCAACTAGTGACTCTAGTCATATCACTATTGATCATTCTTTCAACTAGTGACTCTTGTCATATCACTGTTGATCATTCTCTCAACTAGTGATTCTGGTCATATAACTCAACTAGTGATTGTGGTCATATCATTGTTGATCGTTCTCTCAACTAATGACTTTGGTCATATCACTGTTGAACATTCTCTTAACTAGTGACTCTAAACTAGTAGTGCATATAAAGTATATACTATAAAACCCATGATATCACTTTGTCAAATATATTTTCTATGGCACAAAACAAATGTGCCCAGAAAATGAAATATATCATTTTCTGTCTGTCACACCCCAACCAATGGCGGAATCATCAGAGTGGGACGGAGATAGATTGCTCATTACACATAACACTAGAATTTGCGACAAGTATTAAATAATGAATTTCATTTTATGCTATAAGAATTCGATTACAACATCAAAAGGAAAATACAATTACAACAACTTGAAATGAAAGAATTACATTACAATAAGTATACAAAAATTAAAAAGAGTGTCTAGGCATCCTACTAGATTCCATGCATTATCAACATCATCATTAAACTTGCAACATGTTTTAGAAACATAGTTCAATACAAAAGTATTGGCGAGTATGCAAGTTTTCGTACATAGCATAAAAAGATAAGTTTTAAACAATTCCACATGGCAAGCTAGTCGAAACAAGATAAACAATAAACTGGTATGTGCTTAACTAATCAAACCAAGATGAAACGCAATAATCTCTTAACATAACCCAACGTTCACAAGCGGTGCATTAATCCTATAGTGCTATATATGTCAAGGATAGGCTCGTACGAAGTTAATAATAAGTCTAACACAAAACGTTCAAACCCAAATTTAAAGTATCAAGTAATCAACGTATGCATACATGTATAAGGAATGTTTATGCATTTAGGAATAAAGTGTGACAACTGTGTTCTGTAACCAATGTACGATGTAAAACAATGATGATTATTAATAAAACAATGTGCTTTGGTGTTATTATATGTGTTTTGGTGTTTCTATGTGTGTATTTGTGTTGGTGATTTTTCAATACGATTCGATTCCGATTGCAAGCTTTAAATCGCGTTCTGGAAGGTTATACGCAAACTGGTGCGTAAACGCAGTCAGTATAACATGACAAACACTCTGGAATAGTGAAATAGGCTTAACATACCTTAAATAACCTCCACATAACTTAGAAATGAGTTTGGAATGGTTTGGTGTGTTGAAATCAACTTTGTTCGATCGCAGGGACTATTTGTGTCAAACTGCGAAACTATGCCGATTTGTATAGTAACGAACATTCTGGAACTTGATCATAAGTTAAACATACCCTAAATAACCTTTGCATAGCTTATAAATAGGCCTTGAGGGGTTCGTTATGCTAAAATAAACCTTATTGATCAATAGGGACTAAAAGCGTCAAAAAGTGCACAAGTTTGCACTTTCACGCATATCTTACGTTCTGAATACATCCGGATATCCAAAAATTTATGTAAGCATTAAATATTTTATTTTAGTGTTTGGCATAAGAAAATTCCATTCGTCGCTTGATTTGGACCGTTTTTGCGTCCGTTACGACTTCCGTCGTAATTAACCGAACAACGCCACCGTACGGCCAAACGAACCGAAATCCGACATATCTTTGAGCATATTTTAAGTTCCCTATACTTTAAATTCATTTTAGAGCTTTGAAATGGGGTTAACGGGGCTTAAACGGGTCAAAAATGCATCGAAAACCAAGTTTTGGGGCTGCAGGGACTAAAATTGCCATTTCTGAAACTTGCTGGTCTGCAGGGTCCTTACGGACCGTAAGGGTGAGGACCATATGGTCCGTAAGCATGTCCCAGTTCATCAGAAGCTTCTTTCCAGCCTGTTTCCAGCTGTTACACTCACAAAACCCAATTGCACATGTCTCTTCCTGATAATGGGGGGCCATTTTGATGCACATGGTGTTGTAAACAAGTGTAGGGATGAGATTGAAGCACGGGTTACGATAAACGATCTTAACGGTTCAAGGAAATCTATAAATACCCCCCACCCTTCACTTACAAAACCCACACTTGAATTTTCTGAAATATCTCTAAGTTGAAGTGCAAATCACTTCATACCTGAGATTACTTGGAAAATCAAGAGCTTGCGGGGACCTTATGTAAGTGTTCTTTCGTTCTTTTCATTCGTTTTAGCGTTAAAGTCAAACTGCGTTTGAGTTTCTGCATTGACCAGTTTATGGTCAATGCGAAGTTCGTTTGAACTTCATAACGTGAGCGTAATCACGATGGTTATAGTCCCTAGTGACTATACCCACTGATTACCACGTTATCTAGGCTTAGTGACGAGTCGTAGTTTTGGCCAAAATACGCATTTACGCGTATTTTGTAACCAAACTACTCTAGGATATCAAAACC
Organism: Helianthus tuberosus; assembly: GCA_030545235.1. NCBI lineage: Eukaryota > Viridiplantae > Streptophyta > Magnoliopsida > Asterales > Asteraceae > Helianthus > Helianthus tuberosus. The sequence continues at coordinate 17,412,280 of CM060420.1, read as the reverse complement.
ATTTGTTTTGATATCAAAACCTGTTTTCTAACTTAACTAAACATGTTTTAGCATGTTTAGCTCGTCACTTATTAGTTTAGTGCTTGTGTAGAGTCGTAAGTCAAGCGGACTAAACACCCGCTTAGACTTTCGAACACGACCCCTTTGGTCGATCATTAGGATCCGACCAAACATGGTTAGTGACCATAGTTGCATAGGGAATAACCTTCCGAGGTTATACCTTATGGATACATAGTTTAGGTAGTTGTATATTAAGTAGATTATATGCCATAGGTAAATTACCAGAATACCCTTTTCATGTATAATTGGTAATTAAGCTTATGTAACCTAAACTTTTGTCACATAACTGATTATACAACATGATTAAACATGTATTGGCATATAATACTTGTCATAGGACTAGTTAGACGTCTCGAACGCGCTTTGCACGCACGACGCGTTAAAGTAGCGTAAGTTACCTTAATGGGTCGCGATGGGTCGAAAGCACTTAGGTTAGGTTTCATTTAGGATGTAGGCCTTGTTAAACCATATCACATGAGTCCAACACTCATTTGGTTTACAAGACCTCATTCTGTCCGATCTTCCGATTTAGGCGTCTGTTTGACTAGCGACTCAATTACTAGGTGCTGCTTGATTTCCCTGGTTTACTCGAGTTTGTTGAAGTACTATTGATTGAGGATACCTTGCACTACATGTGAGTACATAGTTCCCCTATTTTACTGTTTTCAATTGTTTTGGGGTGATTCATATGTACAAAATGTTTTCAAGGTTTTAACGATGATTTCAAAAACGAATAGAACGATTTATACTAAACTAATAACCATTTCGACAATGTGAACGAACTTGTTGGTTGTAGTTACATAACGAATGACATTCATTAATTTTGGCCGAACCGACCAGTATTAGGTTATGGTACCATAGGATCCGACAAATCCCTTTATTGCACTATACCCATGGTTATATGTGGGTGTTGTGGGTAACGACTGAATCTGTAATTATTAACTTACCCTTTAGAGGTTTGTTAATATGAGAAGCGAGGAACGAGGTAGTCGAGTCACGAAGGTTTGAATGTTATTAACGAGACGACCATATATAAGTTTTCACAATTTAAAACGAGGATGATTTAAACGATTTAATCGAGTAAATGATTTGGAAACGATGTTAAACGATTTGGGTAAACGATTGGTTTTTGGCTAGTGTTTAGATAACGGGACGGGTGTAATGTGGTGAAAACATGGTAGATACGCTGCTGGTACTTCATATATATAAGTGTTTTCAACATATTACATACCATGGCGTTATTTAGTTCACTTGGGTAAACGATATTGAAACGATGTCACTCAACGATGTTTTCGAATACGAGTTTTGTTAACGAGTTTATACGAGATGTTTTACAAGATGGTTTTCTAAAACAAAAAGCTTTTGGGTTAAGAATCATGGCTACGAAATTTTATAAATTATAACCATCTTGATTTGAGTTGGTTAATCATGTTACAATATTATACACTTTTTAAAAACAAGGTTTTCGAGGTATTGCAATATAAGTAAACAAGCCATGATTCTGATACTCTTATAAAACCTATGTACTCGCCAGCATTTCTTTGCTGACTTTGTTTTTACATATGTTTCAGGTGTTGTTGCTTGATTGACGTTCTAGGATGCATGCGCCATATAGGATCTGGACGAGACCTTAGTGACATAAAACAATGATAGTCGATATAAAACTTGTTGGTTATGTGTTAAAACAATGTTAATGTTAAATAATTTCAATAAAACGAAACACTTTTTGTATTCATGGTTATGAAATGATAATTCTGTTACAACACTCCCCGACGTTTCCGCCACGCTTTGTTGTTTTACGTAATTAGGTTATTAGTAATGCTTTGACCTAGACTATAACTTCTAGGACCCCAACGCAAGTTTATTTGCGTCTAGATTTTAAAACAAAATCGTCACCTATTCTTAGGTGATAACCACAACGAGAACACAATTTTCGAACCCGCTTTGAAAACTAATCATCTGTTCTAGGATGATTGATTACTAGGTTTTGAACCCTCTATTTTAAGGTTTTGAACCCTCTAAATTTTCAAAATCTCGTCAAAGTTTGGGTCTAAATAATGTGAACACGTGCAAACTGGAAGAGTAAAGGCCTGTACCCTGAGTTTTCTGTCTAAGGCTAGAGTGTTCGTACAAATCCACATAATCGGACCAGTCACTCTTACCTGGGAACTCTTGGGGTGAGTGTTCACTTATAGGCGAGCATGTCTTCGCGATACGTTATTTGGATCCATTTACTTTGATTAGTCACTGCGTGTCGTTTGTTTGTTCGAGGTAACGAACAAATGATCGCCTTCCTTGTGTTTTGTCGATACCTCGTTTGCTTTTCCTAATTATCAACCTCACTCGTCTCTCATATTTCCTTGTTAGACAATGCCTCCTCGACGTGAAGCACAATCTTTCACTATTGAAGAAATCGCAGCCCTGGTCTCTCAGCAAGTGGCTGCTGTGCTTCCCGGTGTTGTGACCCAAGTCCACGAGATATACAACAACAATAATAATAACAACAACAATAATGCACCGTGTAATTTCAAGAATTTCAATACTGCGAAGCCGCTTAAGTTTTCTGGGTCACAAGGAGCAACTGCGCTCCTGCAGTGGTTTGAGAGTGTAGAGAGCACATTCAGACATGTGCAGTGTCAGAATGCGCGTAAGGTTGAATTTGCTTCAAGCGTGTTTGAGAAGCGAGCGCTTACCTGGTGGAATGGTATTATGCGCGACAGGGGTGCCGAAGTGGCGTTGGCACAAACATGGGAAGAGCTTCGGGCTCTCATGATGAAGGAGTTTTGTCCCCGTCATGAAATTCGGGCTTTGGAGCGAGAGTTTGACGATTTAAAGCAAGATGAGGCTGAACACCGTGCGTACACGGATCGTTTTGAGGAACTCAGTCTATTGTGTCCCACCATGGTTACCCCTATGGAGAAAGCAATCGAGAGATATATCGATGGTCTACCCGATTCTATTCTGGAGATTGTGACCGGTGTTAACCCTACTACCCTTCGACAAGCAATCGAGTTGTCTGCTACCCTGACTGAGACTCAAGTCAGGAAGGGTAAACTCACCCCCAAGAGTGATAAAAAGAAGGCGACTGATTCAGAGAAGGACAAGAAAAAGGGTAAGGGTAAGGAAGGTGAGTCATCGAAGAAGTTGAGGAAGCGAAAGGGTGACCAGAATTTTCCTGTTACATCACAGACTGCTCAGAACCCGCAGAACCCACCGGCTCAGCCACCTGCAAAGAAAGCGTATGCTGGTACCGCACCTTATGTGCTCGTTGCAACGGTCATCACGTTGCACAACAAGCTTGCAAACAATGCACAACGTGTGGTAAACTTGGGCATTTGGCCAATGTTTGTCGTTTGGGACAGAATCAGGTTGCTCAGGTTCCAGCTCCGGGTCAGGGGATTGCTGTGAGATTCCCACCGGGTTCATGTTTTAATTGTGGGGAGTATGGTCACTTCTGCAACAACTGTCCGAGACTGGTGAATGCAAACGCGAATGCTAACGCGAACCCGAATGTGAACGTCAACGTCAATGTGAATCCCGCTCTTGGGCGAGCGTACAATTTGAATGCAAACGAAGCGAGGGCCGACAACGAAGTGGTTAACGGTACGTTTCTTGTTAACAATCGACCTGCCTCTATTCTTTTTGATTCTGGTGCCGATAGAAGTTTTGTTTCTTTGTCTTTTGAGCCTTTGCTTGCGATACCTAGAACCAAACTGAGGAAACCCTTATCTGTCGAAGTTGCTACTGGTAAACCTCTTGTTCTCGATTCTGTTATTCATGATTGTCAGTTGAACCTTGATAACCATCTTTTTCCTATTGACCTCACACCGATGCAACTTGGGAGTTTCGATATTATCGTGGGAATGGATTGGTTAACCAAACACCACGCTGAGGTGGTTTGTTTCGATAAGATTGTTCATATTCCTTTATCTTTCGGCGATGTTTTGGAAATTCGTGGTGAGAAACCTTCAGGTGGTTTGAAGCTTATGTCGTGTTTGGAAGCCCAAAGGTATTTACGAAAAGGATATGTTGCTTTTCTGGCACTTGTCACCGAGGAGAAAAGCAAGAGCAAGAGTATTCAGGAAATTCCGATTGTTCGGGATTACCCGGAGGTGTTTCCTGATGAACTGCCTGGTTTGCCTCCAGTTCGTCAAGTCGAGTTTCATATTGACCTTGTACCCAATGCCAACCCGATTGCAAAAGCACCTTATCATCTTGCACCGTTGGAGATGCAAGAGTTATCGAAACAGCTTCAAGAGTTATCTGATAAAGGATTCATCCGACCGAGCTTTTCACCTTGGGGAGCTCCTGTCCTCTTCGTGAAAAAGAAAGACGGATCCTTTCGAATGTGTATCGATTATCGTGAGCTTAATAAGCTCACCATCAAGAATCGATATCCCCTACCTCGAATTGATGATCTCTTCGACCAGCTACAGGGTGTTTCATGCTTTTCCAAGATCGATCTGCGTTTTGGGTATCATCAACTTCGTGTTCTCGAAGAAGATATTCCCAAAACTGCTTTCCGCACAAGATATGGGCATTACGAGTTCACTGTCATGCCTTTTGGTTTGACGAATGCTCCAGCTATCTTTATGGACTTAATGAATAGGGTATGCAAACCTTATTTGGACAAGTTCATTATTGTGTTCATCGACGATATTCTCATTTATTCAAAATCTCGAGCTGAGCACGAGCAACACCTTCGCTTAACATTGGAACTCCTGAAGAAGGAACAACTTTTTGCTAAATTCTCCAAGTGTGAATTCTGGCTTAAAGAAGTTCAATTCTTGGGTCATATAGTCAATGAGCAGGGTATTCATGTGGATCCATCCAAGATTGCTGCTATCAAGGACTGGAATACACCGACGATGCCTACAGAGATTCGATCTTTTCTTGGACTTGCTGGTTATTATCGTCGATTCATTTCAAATTTCTCGAAGATTGCGGTTCCACTCACTGCTTTGACTCAGAAGAATAAGCCTTTCGAGTGGGGACCCAAGCAAGAAGAAGCGTTCCAAACGCTGAAGCAGAAGTTATGTGATGCTCCTGTTCTATCTCTGCCCGTGGGAAGCGATGATTTCGTTGTCTATTGCGATGCGTCCAACTTAGGCCTTGGTTGCGTCCTTATGCAATGAGGTAAAGTTATAGCATATGCATCTTGATAATTGAAAGTTCACGAGAAGAACTATACGACTCATGATCTTGAGTTAGGAGCTGTGGTTTTCGCGCTTAAAATCTAGAGACACTACCTCTATGGAATGAAGTGTGTGGTTTTCATAGACCACAAAAGTCTCCAGCATATTCTTAATCAGAAAGAGCTGAACATGAGGCAAATACGTTGGGTTGAACTCTTGAATGATTATGACTACGAGATTCGCTACCACCCTGGTAAGGCGAATATTGTAGCCGATGCGCTTAGTCGAAAGGAGCGAGTCAAGCTTCATTCTGTTTAAAGTCTATCTGATCTTCAATCTCGTGTCCTTCAAGCTCAGCAATTTTGTGTTTCACAAAATTTGATGGGTACGGAATTACCACGTCAACTTGAGCTTATGCTCGAAGCGAAAGACGATGGTTTGCTCTATTTTAAGGATCGATTGTGGATTCCGAAACAAGATGATCTTCGCACCTTGGTAATGGACGAATCTCATAAGTCTCGATATTCTATCCATCCTGGTGCTGATAAAATGTACAAGGATCTTCGTACTCGGTGCTGGTGGCCTGTATGAAGAAGGATGTTGCCTTGTATGTATCGAAATGCCTAACTTGTCTCAAAGTCAAGGCCGAACATCAACGACCTTCTGGCTTGCTTGTACAACCAGAGATACCAGTTTGGAAGTAGGAGAACATTGCGATGGATCTCATCACTAAGTTACCGCGTACGTCTAAAGGTCATGATGCTATCTGGGTTATCATCGATCGATTAACGAAATCAGCTCATTTCATTCCGATTCGCGAGGATCTATCTGCTGATAAACTTGCAAAGATTTATGTTGATGAGATTGTGACACGACATGGTGTGCCCTTGGATATCATCTCCGATCGTGATGCTCGATTTTCATTTCATTTCTGGAAGGCCATGCAATCTGCTTTGGGAACCCAACTGAATCTAAGCACTGCTTATCATCCCCAAACAGATGGCCAAACTGAGAGAATGATTCAAACTTTGGAGGATATGCTTAGAGCATGCGTGATAGACTTTGGTGGTAATTGGGATTCTCATCTGCCGCTGATCGAGTTCTCTTACAACAATAGTTATCATACTAGCATTAATATGGCACCATTCGAAGCTCTCTACGGTCGAAAATGTCGTTCACCTGTCTGTTGGAACGAGACCGGTGAAGCTCAGCTTACTGGACCTCAGCTCGTTCTGGAAACAACAGACAAAATCAAGAAAATCCGCGATAATCTTGTGACAGCTCGAAACCGTCAAAAGAGATATGCGGATTTAGGACGCAAGCCCTTAGAATTTCAAGTTGGAGATCGTGTCCTACTCAAGGTTTCACCTTGAAAGGGAGTCGTGAGATTTAGAAAGAAAGGAAAACTTGCACCTCGATATGTGGGACCATTTAAGATTGTGGAAAGAATTGGAAAGGTTGCCTATCGACTTGAGCTACCTCCAGAGCTTGGAAATATTCACCCGACTTTTCATGTGTCCAATCTGCGAAAGTGTTTAGCTGACGCTGATCTACACATTCCTCTCGACGAGATTCGAATCGATGAAATAATGCACTTTGTCGAGAAACCTGTGGAGATCGTGGACCGTGCTTTCAAACAGTTGAAGAACAAACGGATTCGATTGGTCAAAGTTCGCTGGGAATCCAAATGTGGCCCAGAGTTTACTTGGGAACGTGAGGACCAGATGAACTAAATATCCGCATTTGTTTTCACAAGCTTCCTCTAGTTAAAATTTCGGGACGAAATTTCCTGAAGTAGGGGAGACTGTGACAACTGTGTTCTGTAACCAATGTACGATGTAAAACAATGATGATTATTAATAAAACAATGTGCTTTGGTGTTATTATATGTGTTTTGGTGTTTCTATGTGTGTATTTGTGTTGGTGATTTTTCAATACGATTCGATTCCGATTGCAAGCTTTAAATCGCGTTCTGGAAGGTTATACGCAAAATGGTGCGTAAACGCAGTCAGTATAATGCGACAAACACTCCAGAATAGTGACATAGGCTTAACATACCTAAAATAACCTCCACATAACTTAAAAATGAGTTTGGAACGCTTTGGTGTGTTGAAATCAACTTTGTTCGATCGCAGGGACTATTTGTGTCAAACTGCGAAACTATGCCGATTTGTATAGTAACGAACATTCCGTAACTTGATCATAAGTTAAACATACCCTAAATAACCTTTACATAGCTTAGAAATAGGCCTTGAGGGGTTCGTTATGTTAAAATAAACCTTATTGATCAATAGGGACTAAAAGCGTCAAAAAGTGCACAACTTTACACTTTCGCGCGTATCTTACGTTCTGAATACATCCGGACATCCAAAAATTTATGTAAGCATTAAAATATTTTATTTTAGTGTTTGGCATAAGAAAATTCCATTCGTCGCTTGATTTGGACCGTTTTTGCGTCCGTTACGACTTCCGTCGTAATTAACCTAACAACACAACCGTACGGCCAAACGAACCGACATCCGATATATATTTGAGCATATTTTAAGTTCCCTATACTTTAACTTCATTTTAGAGCTTTTAAATGGGGTTAACGGGGCTTAAACGGGTCAAATATGCATCGAAAACCAAGTTTTGGGGCTGCAGGGACTAAAACTGCCATTTCTAAAACTTGCTGGTCTGCAGGGTCCTTATGGACCATAAGGGTGAGGACCATACGGTCCGTAAGCATGTCCCAGTTCATCAGAAGCTTCTTTCCAGCCTGTTTCCAGCTGTTACACTCACAAAACCCGATTGCACATGTCTCTTCCTGATAATGGGGGGGGGGGCATTTTGATGCACATGGTGTTGTAAACAAGTGTAGGGATGAGATTGAAGCACGGGTTACGATAAACGATCTTAATGGTTCAAGGAAATCTATAAATACCCCCCACCCTTCACTTACAAAACCCACACTTGAATTTTCTGAAATATCTCTAAGTTGAAGTGCAAATCACTTCATACCTGAGATTACTTGGAAAATCAAGAGCTTGCGGGGACCTTCCGTAAGTGTTCTTTCGTTCTTTTCATTCGTTTTAGCGTTAAAGTCAAACTGCATTTGACTTTCTGCATTGACCAGTTTATGGTCAATGTGAAGTTCGTTTGAACTTCATAACGTGAGCGTAATCACGATGGTTATAGTCCCTAGTGACTATACCTACTGATTACCACGTTATCTAGGCTCAGTGACGAGTCGTAGTTTCGGCCAAAATACGCATTTACGCGTATTTTGTATCCAAACTACTCTAGGATATCAAAACCGTTTGTTTTGATATCAAAACCTGTTTTCTAACTTAACTAAACATGTTTTAGCATGTTTAGCTCATCACTTATTAGTTTAGTGCTTGTGTAGAGTCGTAAGTCAAGCGGACTAAACACCCTCTTAGACTTTCGAACACGACCCGTTTGGTCGATCATTAGGATCCGACCAAACATGGTTAGTGACCTTAGTTGCATAGGGAATAAACTTCCGAGGTTATACCTTATGGTCACCTAGTTTAGGTAGTTGTATGATAGGTAGATTATATGCCATAGGTAAATTACCAGAATACCCTTTTCATGTATAATTGGTAATTAAGCTTATGTAACCTAAACTTTTGTCACATAACTGATTATACAACATGATCAAACATGTATTGGCATATAATACTTGTCATAGGACTAGTTAGACGTATCGAACGCGCTTTGCGCGCACGACCCGTTAAAGTAGCGTAAGCTACCTTAATGGGTCGCGATGGGTCGAAAGCACTTAGGTCAGGTTTCATTTAGGATGTAGGCCTTGTTAAACCATATCACATGAGTCCAACACTCATTTGGTTTACAAGACCTCATTCTGTCCGATCTTCTGATTTAGGCGTCTGTTGTTTGACTAGCGACACAATTACTAGGTGCTGCTTGATTTCCCTGGTTTACTCGAGTTTGTTGAAGTACTATTGATTGAGGATACCTTGCACTACATGTGAGTACATAGTTCCCCTATTTTACTGTTTACAATTGTTTTGGGGTGATTCATATGTACAAAATGTTTTCAAGGTTTTAACGATGATTTCAAAAACGAATAGAACGATTTATACTAAACTAATAACCATTTCGACAATGTGAACGAACTTGTTGGTTGTAGTTACATAACGAATGACATTCATTAATTTTGGCCGCACCGACCAGTATTAGGTTATGGTACCATAGGATCCGACAAATCCCATTATTGCACTATACCCATGGTTATGTGTGGGTGTTGTGGGTAACGACTAAATCTGTAATTATTAACTTACCCTTTGGAGGTTTGTTAATACGAGAAGCGAGGAACGAGGTAGTCGAGTCACGAAGGTTTGAATGTTATTAAAGAGACGACCATATATAAGTTTTCACAATTTAAAACGAGGATGATTTAAACGATTTAATCGAGTAAACGATTTAGAAATGATGTTAAACGATTTGGGTAAACGATTGGTTTTTGGCTAGTGTTTAGATAACGAGACGGGTGTAATGTGGTGAAAACATGTTAGATACGCCGCTGGTACTTCTTATATATAAGTGTTTTCAACATATTACATACCGTGGCGTTATTTAGTTCACTTGGGTAAACGATGTCACTCAACGATGTTTTCGAATACGAGTTTTGTTAACGAGTTTATACGAGATGTTTTACAAGATGGTTTTCTAAAACAAAAAGCTTTTGGGTTAAGAATCATGGCTACGAAATTTTATAAATTATAACCATCTTGATTTGAGTTGGTTAATCATGTTACAATATTATACACTTTTTAAAAACACGGTTTTCGAGGTATTGCAATATAAGTAAACAAGCCATGATTCCGATACTCTTATAAAACCTATGTACTCGCCAGCATTTCTTTGCTGACTTTGTTTTTACATATGTTTCAGGTGTTGTTGCTTGATTGACGTTCTAGGATGCATGCGTCACATAGGATCTGGACGAGACCTTAGTGACATAAAACAATGATAGTCGATATAAAACTTGTTGGTTATGTGTTAAAACAATGTTAATGTTTAATAATTTCAATAAAATGAAACACTTTTTGTATTCATGGTTATGAAACGATAATTCTGTTATAACACTCCCCGACGTTTCCGCCATGCTTTGTTGTTTTACGTGGTCGGGGTGTGACATAAAGTTTAAGTGTAAGTTCATAGTTTAACATGTTACACCCCAAAATGTGGTAAACAAAAAAGGGGGTTTCAAGTATACTCACAAAATTGCTAATTCTTCCGATTATCCAAGTGTTGACGAGGGAATGAGTTTAGGAGGTTGAATGTATACGGATTGGAGTTCAAGGTATGTTTAGAGTCGGAATTCGGAATTTAAAAGTATAGCAAAAGTAAATATACAAAAAGTAATCCCCTAGACTTGGCACTCATTCTTGACACTATGAAACCCATAGGGGTTTGAATGTTTTCATGGGTTAAAGTACCCATTAGAATCGTAACGAGAACTAAGTCTTAGATGGTGTAACTTAGTATTTTGACAAATAACCATTAGATTATCATCAAAGGTTCGGTTGTAATAGGTATTATATATTCTATATAGTATATGTCATAAGTTTTAGTACATCAAGTATAGCAAGATTATGATAGAAGTCATGCATAGAGGTAGGAAGATAAATCTTCCATTTTAAAACCTCTTTTGTATTCACCAATGCACAAGTTATCATAAGACAACAAGGATGGTCATGAATGTACAATAAAGAAATGAAATAAACACTAGCTAATAAAGAAAAACATCAAGTGATGTGTGGATTGGTAAGTATGATAGCCCAAGCTATTCATATAATCACATATATTCAAGTTCAAGACTTGTTCATCACTTATGGGTCAAAACCCTTTTAAAACAGAAAGTTTTGAGGATTAAAACCTCTGGATTTGCATGTTACAACCTTGTTTTTAAGCACACATAATCATAGTCTTGATTAGTGGCATAAGGACATAAGAATGTATGAAGAAATCACAAGTTTAAGTATGTTTAACAAAGTGTTTGTATAAAACAGAAACTTTCTTACACTTTTAACCTTATTATGGTGATGTTCCAGCCTTGGTTTTCCATGGAAAACCTGTGGAAACATACCTAAGGTTGTTCCAAGTGCTAAGAAGAAAGAAGTAATGAAAAAGATGGAAGATAAGTGAAGTTATGCTCACTTTTGCAACTTGTAATGAATCTGCCTTGCTACTGATTTCTCAATTGAATTTAGAGTGTTTGAGAGTGAAAGTGATGTGTTTGCAAAATGGAAAATGTGTGGGAATGGGTTGGGTTTTATAGGGAATGATTAGGTTAAGTAGTTGGGTCATTTAATGGAGAAACACATCAAAACAAGCCCCTTTCCGGCCAATCCACGAAGTTGATCAACCAAACTGCGGATCCGAGGCTCTGGCAGGGAGCGAGCCAGATGGGGTGGCGGGTCGCGGCCCGCGAGCCACCCTGGCTGGGCATTTTACTTGTTATTTTGACATTTTTAGTCCCTTTAGTTTCATATTTTGGGGTTTTAAGGTGTTTTAGGGTATTTTATGTACAAAAGACAATGTGTAAATGCATATAATGTAATTAAAGCATAAAAATAAATATAAAACAAGTATAAATAAGTATGGATGTCGAGAATAAGTATCGTATACGCATGAATTGAGCGTGTGTGACAAGTGTTTGTAAGTTTAACTCACTTTGCACGAATTAGGAATAGGTTATCATATGTATAATGAATTCGAACGCATGAATAAGTATGATTGTGTAGAACATGAGAATAAAGAAATACGGATTTTATATATGATCCAAGTCTCGGACTTTACGATGATACAACGAAAGGAAGATTACAAGGAATACAAGATTTTCCAAGAATAGCATTACTAGGCGAGCTTTCTAATTATGGAAAGTATAAAAAAACAGGGCGTTACAGTCTCCCCTCATTTAGGAAATTTCGTCCCGAAATTTATTCAAGAGGAAGACTTTAACACGAATTTTGGCTAAAGGAATCGAGACTTGGAAGTTTTGAAAAGTATGAATTTTGAGGAACGAAAAGATAGGTTTATAAAAAGCGTTCGTTTGACTAAAATGGTTTTAAGCAAAAAATAAGACGTGCATGTGCGTGTATAGGCAATGTGAGTTTAAATGAGTTTGAATAGCTTGAAATGGAGGTAATTTAAAATATGCTACCTAAGAAGGAAAGCCTTGGTACAATCGGTTCAAATTTTGATGAAAAATGTGCCCGCATTGTTGGTTTTAATGGGCATTGATAAATCTCAGTTTTTTGTAAATAAATAGATTATTGGCAAGAAGCGAGAAAGTTAGGTATTTTAAATAAAGCGGTTTTGGGGGGTAATGGATAATTAAGCGTGTTGGCACATAAATAAAAATGGAAGATAGTTTTAAATAGTAAGAAAGTATTTTGGGTTCGAACGTTTAAACCGATTGATGGTAAATGAGGTTTGTGTAAAGACAAGGAATAACTGGGAACAATGGAGGTATGAGAGTGAACGGTCGATCAGGTAGAGGAATGCAAGGATAAGAATGTTATGTGTGTTGGATAATAAGCGAAAGCGATGTGTTAAGAATGAGGTCTCATCATGGATAAGAGGATGTTGTGCGCTAGCAATGTGTTCGTGAGTTATTAAAGTTTGTGTATTGGGTCTAAATAGGGTCTGTAAAACACCGAATTTCTCATGGCTCGTTTTATGAAAGTTTGGTAACATGGTGAAAACACTTATATATAGGAAGTACCGGTGGCGTATCCACCATGTTTTAACCATGTTACGTCTGTTTCGTTATTCGGTGTCATGTTACGTTCCGTGTCTTACCATACACAGTAGTACACTCTTTAATTCTCATGCGCCTATCACTATAATCCCGTGTGCACCCGCGATTATATTGATCGTCGCATGATCTGCATAGCTTGTACTAGTTGTGCATGAATCAGGGTATACATAAATTTTGAAAATAAGAATGGGTGCGTATAAAGATGTAGTATATAAACATGTTTATGTTTAAGTATGTATGTGACCTACATAAGCGAATCCCTCAGGTTACGCTCACGTATAGGTACGAATATATGAATATGAGTATGAATAAAAGTATATATGTTTATATATATATATATATATATGCAGAAAAGACAGAGAGGGCGAGAGCTAGAGAAGGCAAAAGTGAGGTAAGACCTAGAGAAGGCAAAAGACAGAGAGGGCGAGAGCTAGAGAAGGCAAAAGACAGAGAGGGCGAGAGCTAGAGAAGGCAAAAGTGAGGTGAGCAATTTTTTTCTATGAAAGCTTGTCCCTATTTATCGTTGTAGGAACTTGGATTGAATTTGATTTCATCTACTCTTATGCCTTACACGTACACCATCATAATTAAATGTTAGGTTAGATTCATTTTGAATCTAGAATAGCCACGTACACACATATTTTATTCCTTCTAATATTGACTTCACCTACTCACATGCACACGTGCACTTTACATTTTCAATTCATAAGTTTTTGATTTATTTTATTATATTATTATAATAATTAATTCAGCTGCTTCAATCATTTGGCGCTTATAACTTCTAAAATATGATGTTTTATAAAACGATGAATATATCATTAGAACAAGAATATTGTTGTTTTGACTAAAAAAGACTCCATTTATTAGGCAAAAGTTTACAATCATTTGAGGTATTTTATTACATGTAAATAAAGTATAGAATAAGGAAAATAAAGGGGGAATCCGGCGTTTCGGCTACCACAATAGTATATTCCATCACGCCCTTTTCCTGGAAAGTAGTCACTACCTGAGCCACAGAAGATGCTTTTTGACCAAAAAAACGGAATAAGGTCAATTATAATGTATTTTTATAATTTAATTATTAAACGGATCCTATGTTCATCTAAATATCTCAGATTTCTCAGAGTCAACTTACCTGTTATCTACCCATTTAATAATATAAGTTTTTATATACTTTATTTTAATATAAAAAAATGGAAATGTTACATCCTCCCCACCTTGTTTTAAATCTCGTCCTCGAGATTTGGGCTACGATGTCTCCTTTAGAGTTATGTTATGTCTTAGTCAATAAGAACAGTATTAATGTAAATGACACAAAATCAATACATGTTCAAATTTTGGTGGATACGAGTTTTACAATAAATAGGACTCAATGGTTTAGTTGAATTATATAAAAAAGCGATGTCAAACGAACGAGATGAAATGATATAATTTCCAAGGTGACTAGGTTCAAGCCAAAAGAGATTTGTGATCAATAGATGTCTAAATCGAATGTTTACAAGTTGTGAATGACTTTTAGAATCAATGGAATTTATTGTCAAAGGAAAACTTACTTTAGTTGTCAATTAAGGAAGACTCAGAATTAATAAGCTCAAATGAAATAGAGGCACGAAAAATGATTTGTCAACTATCAAACCATGACATGAGAAAAATCAATGTGTTAACATTTATTGAATTGCAAGGATACACCGACATACAATAGAGTTTAGTGTATCATTGTCTTAATACATATCAAGACTGCTTTTAATGACGAGTCAAACGAAAGACGTACGTGGTTTTGCATGAATTGTATTGTAACATTTCCATTTTTATCATATAAGAGTTATAGGTTGTTTAAATTTATTAACCATTAGTAACTAGTTCTATTTTTAATATAATTATTCGACCCATATAGTTTTAAAAACTATTTTATATATATTTGGTTGGAATGGTATACTAATTAATTGGCCTATATATAGGTGACCTTTCTATAAAAATAAAAGTATACAAAAACTTATATAATTAGACAGGTAGATTATGGGTAAGTTGACTGTTAGAAATATGAAGTACCTAGACGGGCCTAGAAACCTTCTAATAATTAAATTAAAATATATGATATTTGAACCTACTCCATTTTTAATGAAATTTGGTTCAAAATGTAGATACAAATATTCTCGTTCTAATGACATATTCATTGTTTTATAAAACGTCATATTTTAGAAGTTATAAGTGCCAAATAAGTGAAGCAGCTGAATTAATTATAATATATAAATAATAAAATAAAAAAAAATTGTAGGATCGTGTATTGACCCGAACGAGTCTATCAGAGGAATTTTGATCTATTTCAGGTGCGGAAAACAAGAAATCGACTTAGTAACAGCTTGATCTTCACTTAAAATACTCTCCTGATTGATAATATCACAATTACAATCAGGAAACACACTGGCAGCACCTCGGTATGCACAAACACAAATGACAGAACTGTACTGATTTCGCTTGAGACTCACCTATATATAGTACTCAAGGTTCCGCTTGAAACATACACAACCAGTTCAAGCGAAATCTGATATGATGTGATTCCGCTTGAAAATGACCAAGATTATTTCAAGCGGAATAAGCCTCTACAAGCGGAATCAGCTACTTAATCACCTAAACATGCTATTTTCTCGATCTACGAGCCCTGATCTATACAATCTAATGTAAGACTCGATACAAGACGAAGTCGACAGATGCATGCACTAACAGACTCCCCCTCAGATGTTGACGAGTCTTACGTGTCGAGTCTTCGCATCTTCAGTCTTGATCAGTCTCTGGGCTTCACTCTTTCACTCAGCATTAACAGACTCCCCCTAACAATGTGTTGGCATTCCTTTAGTTCATCAGCATCATCTGCTTCAGGATCGTAATCTGACTTTCTCCGGTTCAAGATCGTTGCCTGGCTCAAACTTTGTCCACAGAATCGAAAAATGGCTCATGCTCTATTCACAGAATCCTCAGGTATCGGAACCTGGCTCTTTTAAACACAAGCTTCTCAGGATCGATCAACCTGGCTCAGCTATACACCTGCACGATCTCTACCTCAAAGTAAATTTCACACATTTACACATTTCAAATATAGAGGCATGCACTAACTCAGACTCCCTCTCACTACATGCATGATGAACCACTTGTAAATTTGATCATAATGCATTTGATTTCAAACACAGACTCTCCCTCACAAAATGTCATCATGTTTAGCACTTGGAATTTTGAAAGACAGCTATCCAACACTAGTTGTCAAAAATCTTTTTGTATTTTTTTCAAAATTTATGCTAAAACACACTAAAAATCTTTTTGGATTTTTGAGATAATAAGAAAAGTAGTAAAGAAATTTTTGTGAGTTTGTGTATGAGGATCATATCAGTTTCTGAGGGCGGCGCTATATTTCAAGCATTGCAGAAAGTATTATGCGGAGACTAGGTCAGAATTTCCATTCAGCAGAAGTCCCGGGATAATACCCCAGATATCACTAAGCATAAAAACCTAGTATCTCAGAAAGAGGGACCTTTCAAACAAGATTTCGGGGGTTACCCATATATCCAAGAAGTTGTTCCCCACGAAATAAGAAAGTAAGAATTTAGGTTTATATCTCGTCACAATCTACTAAATGTGCAAAAACCTACTGGCGCATCATCAGTGAGATTGTTTATCACATTTTTAACTTTCCATTTCTTTAGCATGTTGTGACAGTCCACTGATGTACTATCATTTCCTCTTCTTTGACATAAAAACTCATTTTTCATTTTATCATGTTTTTTACTTTTTCAAAATTTCAAATGTTTTTGGATTTTCTGAAAAATTTCTACTCCCCCTAAAATGCAAACACATTTAAAGGAAATTTGAAAATAAACTGTACAAAACTTGACAACCGATATCAAATCGCATCAATTCGCCATCCACTAGGCATAAACAATCAGAACTCCCCCTTTCACAAAACTATTTTCTCATTATGATTTCAAAACACTTAAGTTTGTTTTAACCAAAATGATTTTTCTGGAAAATAAGTTTTGTTGATTTTTCCACTTGTAGGGACGTGGTTCATCATCTTGTTCATTCAATCACATATATAAGGATTACATCAAGTTCAAACTAATGACCTTGACAAATCACTTGTAAGATCCAACTGCTTACCACTTGTAAGTAAAACATATTTAACCACATGTAGGAATAAACATCTACACAATACAATTTACCAATCAAGATGCCGATTCCTGCTTTGCACTTACCAACCTGGAAGCTCCGGCATAGTCCATCACCTGTAAAAACTAAACACATTTAAAAATCTTTCACAAAATCTATCATAACAAGAATGATGCCGATTCCTGATCCACGATTACAAACTTGGGATCTCCGGCAAAGTCCTGATTTTCAAGGAAAGAGAATTTCCACCCAAGTCTTACCAACCTTGGGTGTTTTCAACTCTTGTTCAGTAGGGTTATAGGTGGCTTTCTTTGTTGCATAAAAATCTTTAACCCCTTTCACTTTCCTGTCAATCATTTTCCCAAAAATTTTCTTAACATTCCCATTGAATGTTTTCTCAATATCAAATTCCTTTTGATCAGAAAAGAATTGATTTGAGATCTCAACCTTACCAACTTGTTGCTTAATATCTTCAAATTTCAAAGATGGAATTTCAACATCATCTTTTGAAGGAACATATTTTTCTTCTTTAACTCCAACTTGTGGCTCCACTGATTTTGTGGAATCAGATTCATCATCGACTTTCTCATCAACCTTTTTAACAACCCACAATTGGTTGTCTTTAGGTTTCTTTTTGTAAAACTTTTTCTTTGAACATTCACCAACTTCATAAGTAGAATTTTCAAAAGTTTTGAAGGCTCAGTTGGTGGTTCAACATCAACAAGTATTCCTTTAAGTTTTTCAGATACTCCCTGTTTTGGTTTTGTCGCTTGAGAACAAGTTGATGCAATGTGACCAATTTCATTGCACTTGAAACAGGTTCGAGTATCCTTCCTGTGAAAAACTCTAGTTCCTTTTCTCTTCTGTTCAGCAAGAAACTCCTGGTTTGATTGTCTCCAGAACGGTTTCTCCTGTTCTTCTTCTGCACTTCCTCCTGAAACAAATTCTGTTTTTTGTTTTAGAATTTTTCTCATTTTTATAATTTTCTGGTGAAATAAAACCAAGTCCTTTCTTTTTGAGCTTACCGTTATGGTTTGGTTTCTTTTGAAAACCAGAACCAGAACTGTAACCTTTTTTCTTGTTTAAATGTTGTTGAACTCTTGAAGTGTATTTTTAGGTTTTTCGGTAAAATTTAAATCTTTTATTTAAGAAATATTGATTTCTGTCATTTTAAAAACCTTTTTGATCATGTCAAATCTAACACTTCTTATTGGAAACTCTTTGTTATAATATAATTTGTCAGAATCATTCAAAGTATAAACTACTTCGAATGTTTCATCATTCAAATTTGATTTTGATAACAAAAATTCTTTACTGTAAGACCGTTTAACCGACGATTTGGAACTGTTGACTGACGAACTTGACCCTCCAGACTCAGATTTTGACTCAGACTCCTCATCAGTATCCAACACCTGATCGACCACCTTTTTGATTAACTCAGACTCATGATCAGTGTCAGACGATGTGAAAGTAACGTCAATGTTTTCTGGTAAATCATCAGTTGTATCGGTTTTTAGCTTTATATTGACTGCTTTTTCGACTTGCTCCTCATTTGGTTTTCTGGGAGAATAACCTTCCTAGATCGGAGGCGGACACTTGTTATAGGTAACACTCGGTTTCTTACCAGTATCCTTCATCTTTGTCTTGTCATTCTTGAATGCTTCGAAACCTGCAACAGTCGGGTAAATTCGATCAATAAGATAATCAGAACTAGAATAACTCTGCAATAATCTTCTCCTTCTCTAACTCTTGTTTCAGTGTAGCACATTCTTCGATGTAATGATTTATAGCTTTTTGCTTTGACATCATCGTTGCATTCATCATTGTTAAAGCATATTCTCTCTCAGAGTTAGTCTTTTGAAGACCAGTTACTGTTCTGTTCAAAACATCATAGGATTCTTTCACGTAGTTAAGATTGAACAGTAATTATTCTTTCATCTTTTCAAACTCAGCTAGCTTCTCATCTCTAGCTGCACATTCCTTGCAAGGTTCCAAACACTTCAAGCAAGGCTTGACGATCTCCACAATCTTTTCAACTTCTATTATCTTCTCAACTTGAACAACTTTCTCAGCTTCAATCACCTTTTCTGCTTCACCTACCTGCTCAGTCTCAACATTCTTCTCAGCAACACTTTCAGACTTCATTTCTTTTTGTTCTTTTGCAGCCCGTTTCTCCTTCAGTTTCTCCAAGCGATCTGCAAAATAAAAATGAAAACTTTTAGGAGAGAGATGAGATTTTGCAACATTAATATGTTTTTCTTCCTCATCATCATTGCTGTCATCAGTTGGGGAATGATCAAACTCTACTGATTTGTCAGTACTATCATCCGAAGAACCAGAATCAGATGGTGTTTGATCGAATACAATTTCTCTTTCTAAAATCTCATCTGAATTTTCTGAACTTTCATCACTTTGTAAACTTTCATCTGTACTCTGTGAGCATTCTTCTGATGAAACAGATTTTTCATCTTCATTTTTCACACTAACACCAATAGATTTCATCCATTCAGTAAACATATCAGGTTCCTTCACAATCTTTGCAATGAAAACTTTGAATTCTCCATTCTCATCCACAAACGTATCCCAGCTAAAGCCTTTAGGTAGCCTTTCATCATCTTGATTGATTAGGCATGCTTTGCTTTCGGGTGATATGTATTTGTTCCAGTTAAAATCCACCAGACATGCTCTCTTTGAATCCTCGATCACTTTTCTACCATGAGCCACTTGTGGTTCTTGCTGTTGCTGTTGACCAACTTGTTGATATATGGCTTTCCGGTAGTAGTCGTCTTTTCCGAACGGATTCTTCACTTCACTAGCTTCCCTGTTCTTGCATTCCCTCTTGAAATGACCTTTCTCCCTGCATCGAAAACAAGTAACTTTAGATTTATCAAAACCTAAAGTAGACACATGGGCATCAAGAAAGTCATTTCTTCCAGTGATTAGCTTGAACTTTTCAGCTCGTCTAAGGACACTAGCTAGACACCACTTGATGTCCATTAGTTCCATTTCTTCTGCATCAATCTGATCGTAATCATCCTTTGTAAGCATAGGATTCCCGATCCTTCCAGCCACTAAACCTTCATAAGATAGCAACACGGAACCAAGTAGAGCCATGTGATCTTTTGCAACCTCTTCAGAAAAACTTTGGCCGTCTGGAAGATTCAAAGCAATGTTGCATTGTATCACATAACCATTTCCTGTCTTTGTGCTTTGAGAATGGAAGCTTGATGTAGTATCTTTTGGATTGACACTCGGGTATGAAGAGAAACCACTGCTACTTTTAGAACTTTGATCAACTTTTTCAGATGAATCTCCAGCACTAAACGCAGTTTGGATTTTCGGGCTTCTTTCAACTTCTGGAACACTGCCTTTGTAGTACATTTTTACATCCTGTTGACCACTTGGACTGTTCATCCTTGCGATCTTCTGCTGTTCCAAATCTTGACCCTCAATCTTCTCGATAAACTAAGAAATTGTTAACCCATCATAAACCCCAGTGTTCTTCAAGATCATCAAGTATGTACCCCATTCCTTTTGCGGTAACGCATCCGCTAACTTGTCAACCCATTCTTCACGATCTTTTTTTATGCTCAACATCGACATGGATCGAACTAAGTGGCAATATCTTTCAATAAGCTTCTTTGTATCTTCCCTGGGCAAACTTGTAAAAAGATCAAATTCTTTCTTGAGCAGTGCCTTTTTGCTTTTAATCATGTGTTCACTACCCTCAAACTTGACTTTAAGAGCATCCCAAATTGACTTTGAAGTCTTGTCATGTTGAAGCAGTACAAAGATGTCTTCTTTGATGGCTTGTTGAAGTAGACTGATCATCATCTTTTCAGCTCTATACATTTCACGTTCTTTGTCGTTGAATTCTGAGATTTGTTTTATAACTTCCAGCTCAGTCCGTGGTAGAACATATCTCTTCAAAATACATTCCCATGATCTAAGATGATTAGCTTGAACCCAGTTTTCGAAGCGATCTTTCCATCCGTAATACTCCTCAATGCTCATTAGCTTCGGGGGTTTCTGAGTAGTTCCCGTTTTGTTTTCCAAATTCATGTTCTGAACAATGACAGCCGGAGTAGACGAAGTAGCAAACGCGTTGTAGAAATCGTTATCCATGTTTCAATAGCACGTAGTTCAAAAACAATTGTTTCAAGCGGAATAACCTAGAATACAGTTCAAGCGAAATAACCACTGATCTTTCAAGCGGAATAACAAACAAACACCTCTTGAGCGGAATCACCCAAATAACCTTCAAGCAAAATCTCAACAAAGTGTTTCAAGCGGAATACTCAATAAGCAACTTGAAGCGGAATCAACAAGTATGTTGAAGCGAAATCACAAGTTTGGCAGTCTGGAGCGGAATCAGTAAGAACTTTGAAGCGGAATCAACATTTTGGAGCGAAACCAGATAATTTGAAGCGGAATCAGTCAGGCAAAAGACTAAGTTCAAGCGGAATCTCAAAATGTTCGTTCGAGCGAAATCACTTCTCTAGTCCATTTTTCCAACTTTTAGTCCGAATTTTGTTGTGAAACTTTCAAGGGTTTCTTAACATGTAATTTTACACATTTTGTGAAAAATTGATCCGATTTTGACCGTGAAATTTTGTTCGAATGAAGAAAGAAGATGTAGAAGCAAGAAAATGCAACGAAAATCAGCTGTAATCTGCAGAACTCCTCCTCCTGAGCTCTGATACCACTTGTAGGATCGTGTATTGACCCGAACGAGTCTATCAGAGGAATTTTGATCTATTTCAGGTGCGGAAAACAAGAAATAGACTTAGTAACAGCTTGATCTTCACTTAAAATACTCTTCTGATTGATAATATCACAATTACAATCAGGAAACACACTGGCAGCACCTCGGTATGCACAAACACAAATGACAGAACTGTACTGATTTCGCTTGAGACTCACCTATATATAGTACTCAAGGTTCCGCTTGAAACATACACAACCAGTTCAAGCGAAATCTGATATGATGTGATTCCGCTTGAAAATGACCAAGATTGTTTCAAGCGGAATAAGCCTCTACAAGCGGAATCGGCTACTTAATCACCTAAACATGCTATTTTCTCGATCTACGAGCCCTGATCTATACAATCTAATGTAAGACTCGATACAAGATGAAGTCGACAGATGCATGCACTAACATAAATTAAAACTAACTTTCACAATATTAAAGTACACGTGTGTGCATGGCCAAAAGATGAAGTATGAATTAAATGATTGTGGATACGTGGAGCTTTACAAACAGATGGAATCTTCGAAAGTTTGCCAAACTAAGTTTCCTACAATAGTATATATATATATGCGCAGTGGGATGGCAATTTCTTTTGCTCATCTCCTTGTTTTCTCTTGGCCCCTCCTCTAAATCTTTAAATTCTATTTTACTTTTATTTTTAACCTATAATAATAATAAAGCCCTGCCCCGTTTTAAGTGTTTTAACTCCCGATCACCGATACCCTTTCCGATTGATCTGGAGCCCCATAACGCATGTCAAGGCTCTGCCTGGCTAAGTTCGTTGGGGTTCTGTCTCTTGACGTAGGGATAAGGTTGAATTAGGGTTACTATACTTAACACGAGTGCATTATATATATATATATTAAATAGCTCGGGAGTTATACCCAAGATTTATACCAGGAGGCTTTCTAGTTGAATCCTAAAGTTACAAGGTGAGTCCATTCTCTTTTCTCACAGTTTTATCACCTTTTTGTGATACAATTATATTTAAAAATGTTTTACAAAATCCTAAATGTTTACTAGTTATACTTACAGTGATTAAGTTTTTGTATTCTGCAACAACTGCCGGTATGGGAGGTTTATACATTACTTGACCCTCGTTAACATTGGCCAAAAAGTTAGCCAATAATAGCATGACCGCAAGCACGAAGGAAATCGTGGTCCAGAGGCCATAGCCTATAACTAATATTACTTTTACATTAAATAATTAATAAATTTAATGTATGAGTTAAATAAATCTAAATGGTGTATATAAAATAGAACTTTATTAATCATTGTTAAAAATATATTAGTTATATTAAAGAAAATATATTTAATAAACCTAATTTACTATTGACATTATAAGAATAACGTTGAGTTAATAAATGTATACCAAGATAATAATATTTTATAACTGTACATATTAATACATATAATATATCGTTTATAATCTAATATGCTTATAAGTATTAATATAATACACAGTCGTGTGTATCAATAGTTAAATACTCCTAAACTTAAATATGTTTAGATATCCAAATATTATACATAGTAACATATATAAAACGTCTAAATTTAGGTGTAATAATGTGAAATTATAAATTATATAATATAATACATTGAGGATACATATATTTAACTTTATATATATATATATATATATATATATATATATATATATTATAGTAACATGATATAATCGGTACAGTTTACTACCTATTATACATATAATACACATACCACTATGCATTTAAAATATAGTAATGTTCTAGTCATATTATAATTCCTAATGTACATATTTCAGTATCCTAATGTATATCATAATAAAATTAAACGATATATGTCAATTATATATTTAACTAAGATATACACCGGGAATACATTATATGTGGGGTTTGGTATACATTATTTGAGAAGCGTCACTAGTTGAGAGAATGATCAACAGTGTTATGACCAAAATCACTAGTTGAGAGAATGATCAACAGTGTTATGACCAGAGTTACTAGTTGAAAGAATGATCAACAGTGATATGACTAGAGTCACTAGTTGAAAGAATGATCAACAGTGATTTGACCACCGTCACAGGAATCGCCTAGTGACAGATACTTTGAATAATAGTAAAATATAATTACTTGATAAATTCACTATTGGACGAAAGTTAGCCAATGAGTGATATGACCACCGTCACATCGGAACTGCCACCATGTGACAAATACTGATTGAGTTTTTGGGTAAATATAAACAAATATAAAAACCTTGATGCTGTAAAGTATAACAGTATATTGTTATAAAAATGGAATGAACTCGCCAGTATTTATTACTGATAAAATGTTTTCAAAACGCGTTTAAGGTAACTTGATGTAAGGATGGTAGAAGCCAGCTATGGAGCACTGAAGGCTTAAATAAAGTGGCTATAATAAAAGAAGAAAATTATGTTTTATTTATTTGGGTTTATCCCTATAAAAACAATTAAATTGAATATGGGTTTAAGCCCATTTATTTAATATTAAAAGTTCGGTGTTTTACAAACTCTGAAATTATTTCCTAACTACGATCCTGATGAATAATTTTCCGCTGCGTAATTAATAAACACCGGTACCACTTGACTGGTTCACGGCTCTCGCTCCCAGGGTGGGGTCGGGGGCTGTGACAGAAGGTGGTATCAGAGCCACTTGTTTAAGCTATTTAGGTGTTCTTTTAATACCTAAACTTAAACAATAAAGTTAGGAAATTAATACAAAGTAACATATGTGTTATTTTTGTATATTTAAATATATGAATATATATATATGTAGATATGCACATATGATTCCTGGAAGTATTGTTTTGTTTTAATTATTTTGTGATATTAATACTTGAAAATGTTTGCCATTCAGATGTCGAATGAAGTATCACATAGTCCAGAAGTTCATACTAATAATAAAAATTCTTTGGATATGTTGGTGCATCCGTCTGTTGACTTCGTTTTGTATCGAGTCTTGTTTGTATTTAGATAAGATCAGGGCACATTTCACGAGAAAAGTGTCAAAAATAGGTCAACAGGCAAGTTCAAACGAAATTACATCTTGTAATTCCGTTTGAAACATCCATGGCACATTCAAACGAAATTAGTAATTCCGTTTGAATGTAATTTCGTTTGAGACATGTTCAAACGGAATTAGTAGCCTATATATAGTGGTGTCTTGATTTCATTTGTAACGATTCCGGTTTCAGTACCGAACTGCTGCCGAAGTGTCGTCTCGCTGTAAAACGTTGTCAAATCAATACAAAGACAGTTTAAAGTGATAATCTAGCTGAATTGACTTGATACGTCTGTTTCCGCCTTTCATATCGAGCAAAAATTCTTCTGATCGACTCGTTCGGGTCAGAAAATGATCCTACAAGTGGTATAAAAGCTCAGGAAGAAGAGTTCTTTCCAATTCAGCTACAATTTCTGATTTCTACACCTTCTTTTTCAAAATTTACAACTTTTTACGGTTAAAATCGACTAATTTTCTCACAACATGTGCGCAGTTGTGTTTTAATGAATCCTTGAAAGAATTGGACTAAAATTCAATCTAAATTTGGTAAAATCTGTAATTTTGTTTGAAAAACAGTTCGAGAATGATGACGTCAGCAGCATTTCATACGGAATAAGACCTTAATTCCGCTTGAAACCGGTATTCCGCTTGAGTAATTCCGTTTGAAATCAGCTATTCCGCTTCAACTTGTAATTCCGCTTGAGAATTTCAAACGAAATTAGGGATTCCGTTTGAAAGGGGTGTTTGTTCAAACGAAATTAGGTATTCCGTTTGAAAAGCTATTCCGTTTGAAGAAGGGATTTCGCTTGAAGTTGTCTTGAAGTTGATTCCGTTTGAACAAGTAATTCCGTTTGAGAGTATAATTCCGTTTGAAAGACTTTTTTGAGAAAATTTTAAAACCGAATCATGGAAGAGGAATTTTACAACGCATTTGCTACTCTGGTTACCCCGATTACTCTTGCACAGAACACAATGTTAGAAAATGAAACGGGTACCATGCAAAAACCGCCAAAGCTTATGAACATTGAGGAGTATAAGGGATGGGAGGAACGATTTGAGAATTGGGTAGAAGCAAATTACTTAGATGCTTGGGAATGTGTTGAGACGAAATATGTTAGACCGATGACTGATGATGAGGAGATTATTGCAATTAAAGATCTAAGTGCCGAAGATAAAAAGAAATACAAAGATGAGAAAATGATGACAAGTTTATTGCATCAAGCTGTTAAGGAAGATATCTTGGTTTTATTGCAACACAATGGAACTTCTTATTCAATATGGAAGGCATTAAGATCGAAGTTTGTTGGAAGCCAAGAGATGGTCAAGAACAAAAAGTCGCTTTCGAAAAAAGAATTTGATTTATTTCGAGGCTTAAAAAATGAAAACACAAAGCAGATCATAGAAAGATATTGCAATCTATTAGCAATCATGAAGGGGTTGAGCATCACAAAAGATAATGAGGAGTTGATTGAAAAGCTAGCTGATGCATTGCCACACGAGACTTGGGGTACATATCTCATGATGTTAAGGAACAAGAAAGGGTTTAGCAGTCTAACACTGAGCAAGTTTATTGAAAAGATTAAGGCTCAGGAGATGGAACAGAGAAAGGTCTTAAGAATGAAAGATTTCGATGGTGAACAAGACATTGGTCTTTATTACAAAGGTGGTGTCAGTGATAAAACCACCAACATGTCACTGAAGGTTGAGACAACATTCAATGCAAAAAGTTCATCTGGAAGTTCATCCAAAGGATCAAACAACAACACAAGTTTTTCATCATATCCATCTTTTGATCCGAACATTTCAGCAACCAAGAATGGCAAGTAGCTACAATGCAATATTGTATTGAATCTTGAGAATGATCAGGATTATTCTGAAGAAGTTGCGAAAAGTCACATGTCTTTGTTGGGGACTGTGTTGGAGTCTTATGGAAGTTTAGTAGCAGGAAGGATCGGGAATCCAATGTTGACCAAAGAGGATTATGATCAGATTGATGCTGAAGAGATGGAATTAATGGATATAAAATGGTGTTTGGCAAGTGTGTTGAGGAGAGCCGAAAAGTTTAAACAAATTACGGGAAGAGATGATTTCCGTGATGCGAATGTTTCTACTTTAGGCTTTGATAAATCTAAAGTCACTTGTTTTCGTTGTAGGGAAAAAGGACACTTCAAGAGAGAGTGCAAAAACCGCGAAGCAAGTGGAGCTCAAAATCCTTTTGGAAACAACGATTACTATCGGAAATCGATTTATCATCAAGTTGCTCAACAGCCACATCAACAACAGATGCAAACTGCTCATGGCAGGAAGGAGATTGAAGAATCATCAAAGAGAGCATGTTTGGTGAATCAAGATGATCAAAAATATTCAACAGGTTTCAGCTGGGACAAATATATTTCAGCCGACAATAAAGCATGCCTAATCAATCAAGATGATGAAAAGTTGCCAGAAGGTTTTAGCTGGGCAAATTTCAATTGGGATGATTATGATCCAAATAAAACTTCAAATCACAAAGCGTTTGTTGCTCGAGTTGAAGAAGATAGTGATGATGATAATGATTATTATGCCAGAAGGATGGAAAAGCATTTGAAAATGATGGCAGAAAGTGATAGTGAAGATGAAAAAGCTAAAAAGAAAAAGAAAAAGGTCAAAACACCAGTCAGCAGTGATGATGAAGAAGCTCCAGTGATAAAGAGAAAAGTAAAGGAAGTTCCAAAGTTCAAAGTTGATGAAGAAGTTGATGCAAGAAAGATTCCTGTGAATTGTGAAATCTGTGAGATCATGAAAAAGAAAAACAACAAATTGATTAACAACATAAACAGGTTGAAGGAATCTTACGATGTTCTGAACAAAGCCATGAATCAATACAATCAATCAAGTGATGAACAAGCAACAACCATGAAAACACTTCAAGGGGCTTTCATGACAAAGCAGAAAGTGGTGAACAATTACATTGAGAAGTGTGCTGTGCTAGAACAAAAACTGGAAACACAAAGAATTGAAACTGAAAGAGTTAATCGATTATTAAAAAGTTACTCATGTACTTCTTATGTCATTGACAGGATTTATCCAACTGTTGAAGGCATAAAGGCATTTGAGGATGATGAAGTAACTGAAGAACAAATAGTATCTGAAGAAAAGACTTCTAAAAAGAAAAAGGAAAAGAAGAAGGATACTGAAGTTAAGACATCTGGTAAGAAACAAGGTGTCAGTTACAACAAGTGTCCACCCCCGCTTGAAAATGGATATTCTCCGAGAAATCCAAATTCAGAAAGAGTCGAAAAGGCGACAAACTTACAATGGGAGTCGGAGTCTTCAGTTAACTTGCCAGAAAATATTGATGTCACTTTTACATCGTCTGACACTGATCAACAATCTCAATTGATGAAGAAAGTGGTGGATCATGTGTTAGATAACGATGAAATGGAGGAGTCAAAGTCGGAGTATAAATCAGAGTCAAAGTCTAATTCCGACATGTCAAGTCCTTCAGTCAAAAGGGATAAACGGGTTTACAATAAAGAATTTCTTCCATCAAAATATAATTTGAATGACGAAACATTCAAAGTTGCATATACATTGAATGATTCCGACAAATTATATTCTGATGAGGAATTTCCAATAAGAGGTGTTAAAACTGAAATGATTAAAAAGGTTTTCAAACTAACCGAAATTAATATTTCTGAAATAAAAGATGTAAATCTTTATGAAAAACCAAGATCTTACACCTCAAGAGTTCAACAAAGAGAAAACAAGAAAAAGGGTTACAGTTCTGGTTCTGGTTATCGAAAGAAACCAAACCATAACGGTAATTTCAAAAAAGAAGGGATTGGGTTTTATTCCACCAGAAAATCATAAAAATGAAAAATATGTTCGAGATTTTAAATCAAAAATGATATTTGTTTTAGGTACATCTTCTGAAGAAGAAAAAGAAAAATTATTCAGAAAACAGACAAACAAAGATTTCCTTGCAAAGAAGCAAGAAGAGACGAAGAAGGAAGTTGTTCAGAAGAAAGAAACGAGAACTTGTTTTCAATGCAAAATAGTTGGTCATATTGCCAAGAATTGTCAAAAGGCAATACAAACAAAACAGGGAGTTTCTGATAAACTGAAAGGAAAGATAGTTGAAAATGAACCACCAACTAAACCGTTCAGAGTTTTCAAAAATTCAAAGTTTGAAGTTGGTGAATGTTCAAAAAGGTTTTATAAAAGAAAGGCAAACCTTGACAACCAAAAATGGGTTGTTAAGAAATCTGATGATGAGTCTAGCAATGATTCTGATTCGTCAAAATCAGAGGAGCTATTGTCTGGCGATGAATCTGATTCCACAAAGTCAGAGGAGCCACAAATTGGGGTTAAAGATGAGAATTCAGTTCCTCCAATGGATGATGTCAATTTTCCACCATTGAAGGTTGAAAACTTTAAACAAAAAGTTGGTAAGGTTGAAATTTCAAATCAATTCTATTCTGAAAAGAAAGAATTTGATGTTGATAAGGTGTTTAATTTCAAAGTGAAACACATTTTTGGAAAAATGGTTGATGGGAAGGTTAAAGGGGTAAAGGAATTTTATGAGAAGAAAATGAAGAAACCAGGTAAGGGTACTTCGTCCCAGGTTTGTGACTGGGATGGAACCTATTATGATCAGTAAAATTCTGGACTTGCCGGAACTCCCAGGTTGGTAAGTGAGGAGTACGAATCGGCATCTTGAGAATTCAACCTACAAGTGGTATTGGTTGGTAAGCCATGTGGTTGAAAAAGAGGTTGTGATTTTATAAGTAGGTTAATCAAGGTCATTAGGTTGAACTTGATTGAACCATTCTTACAAGTGGTTGAAAGAACAAAGTGATGAGTTTATCCCCTAACCTACAAGTGGTTTATGAAAACAACAAAACTAATTTTCTGGAAAAACCATTTGATTAAAACAAACTTAAGTGTTTTGAAATCACAATGGGAAAATAGTTTGTTGTGAGGGGGAGTTCTGATTGTTTATGCCAGGTGGATGACGATTTGAAGTGATTCAATATCAGTTGTCAATTTACTTGTACAGTTTGTTTTTCAAATTTCCTTTAAATGATTTTGAATTTTAGGGGGAGTAAGAATTTCAGAAAATCCAAAAACATTAGAAAATTTGAAAATGTCAAAAACATGATAAAATTCAAAAATGAGTTTTGGTGTCTAAAAGAGGAAATGATAGTACATCAGTGAACGATCACAATATGCTAAAGAATTGGAAAGTTAAAAAGTGATAAACGGTCTCACTGATGATGTGTCAGTAGGTTTTTGCACATTTAGTAGATTGTGATGAGATATAAATCTAAATTTCAAACTTGCTTATATCGTGGGTAACATCTCTCGGATATATGGGTAACCCCTGAAATCTTGTTTGAAAGGTCCCACTTTCTGAGATACTAGGTCTTTATGCTCAGTGATATCTGGGGTATTATCCCGGGACTTCTGATTTTGCGGAAGCAATGGCCTAGTCCCCGGAGAATACTTTACGCCTGCTTGAAATATAGCCTACCCTCAGCATAAAAAATGATGAAACATTGAAAAATGCAAATCATGTGCTGTTGTAAAAAAGATCCTCTAAAGGGGACCCACCCACCAAAAGTCGAAGCCGTCATCTCTCTGCTGAACGGAAGTTCTGACCTGAGCTCTCACGGCCCTCGCAATTTAACAGGGTGGCCTACAAACTGAACCTACCAGCAGAACTCAGTGGAGTTCACAATGTTTTCCACATGTCGAATCTGAAGAAGTGTCTGTCAGATGAGACCCTCATAGTTCCTTTGAAGGAGCTCACTATCGATGAGCAGTTGCAATTCGTCGAAGAACCAGTAGAGATTACTGTCCGAGATGTGAAAATTCTCAAGCGCACCAGAATACCTCTTGTTCGAGTTCGTTGGAACTCACGTCGTGGCCCAGAGTTCACCTGGGAACGCGAAGACCAAATGAAACAAAAGTATCCCCAATTGTTCGCAAACAGTACAACCACTACTGAGGCTGAAGCTACTGCGGAATTTCGGGACGAAAATCCAGATCAACGGGGGGAGGATGTGACACCCCAGGAAAACCATGCAACTTAACTAGCTTCCTCAGTGAGTACGTGCTAAATTTCGGGACGAAATTTCTTTCAACTTGGGGATAATGTGACAACTCGTATTTTAGAACTTATCTTTGTGCTTAATGTAACGTATGTGAACCTTGTGTGATAATCTGATATGTTGATTTAATGAATGTTTATGAGACTTTATGTTTGTATTATGTGAATCTTTGTATGTGTATATATATATGACAACTCGGATCGCACAACACAATCCAATCGCACAAGCCCATTCGGGTTACACTCTTTGCATCCGAACCAAGGGCAGCCCAAGTTTGGGTTCGACCCACTTCTCCATGCGCATACACAAAAACTTAGGGAGTTTTATTTCTCATTTGTCACAAAACAAGAACACACACCAAACCCTAATACCTCTTTCTCTCTCTCAAACTCGACGGCAAACACCCCTCCTTTCCATCGAAGATTTCCTTGTTCGGATTAGCTTTCATTCAACCCTCTAACCGGTTAGCATTCTTATTATTGTTGTATATTGAATGATATTGGGATCTATATGTTATACGTGATGATCTAGGAATGGTATGTATTCGTTTGTAATGTAATCAATGAGATTTGATGTCTTTGTGTTTTGGCTCACAAGTGTGATATGCTAGATCAATATGGAGTTGTTAATCATATGATGTTGTTGATAATCTAGAATCGATGGCATGTTCATCGGCTATTAGACGAGTATATGTGGATAATGTGTTGGATTGTTATGATGATATGTATGATAGTGATCTAGAACATGAATCTGCGAATTTGATTAAAGGTTAAGATTGTGTTTATGCTTGAACATGTCTAGGGTTCATAGGAAATTGATGTAAAAACCCTTGTTGATCGATTATTGTTTATGATTGGAAACTGTTAAGTGTTAGCTTTGATTGATCGAATGAAAATAGGAAACTATTCGAATTTGTAGGATCGTGCGATTGACCCGAATGAGTCGTTCAGAGGAGTTTTACTTTGTTTCAGGTGTGGAAAACAAGAAACAAAGGTAGAAACAGCTAAATCTTCCCTTTAAACACTGATTGTATTGATCTGATGTTGTTTACAATCAAACTTCACACCAGCAGCACTTCGGTATGGAAAACAAGGACTCAGTTGCTAATTTCGCTCCAGGCCACCTATATATAGAGGCCTGATTCCGCTCGTAATGACATAGAAGCAATTGGAGTGGAATTAACATTTTGTGATTCCGCTCGAAAGTGTCTCGATGACATTTCGGGCGGAATTAGCCTCAAGGAGCGAAATCAGCTTTTAACACTCTAAACTTTCCTATTTTCTCGAATAACGTGCCCTGATATATATACAATCTAGTCTAAGACTCGATACAAGACGAAGTCGACAGATGCATGCACTAACAGACTCCCCCTCACATGTTGACGAGTCTCACGTGTCGAGTCTTCGCATCTTCAGTCTTGATCAGTCTCTGGGCTTCATTCTCTCACTTAGCATTAACAGACTCTCTTTAACAATGTGCTGGCATTCCTTCAGTTCATCAGCAACATCTGCTTCAGGATCATAGTCTGGCTTACACTCTCTTCTTTTAGTCTTCAGGTAACGGAAACCTGGCTCTTTAAAACACAAGCTTGTCAGGATCGAATGTCCTGGCTCTTCCTAAGGTTGTTCCAAGATCGTAACCTGGCTTTTATCCAACTCAGGATTGTCACCTAGCTCAAACTTAAACCTGCACAATCTCTACCTCAAAGTAAATTTTCTAAATTTAACAATTTAATGTATGCACTAACACTGACTCTCCCTCAAAAATAACTCAATATTCTTGATGAACCATTTTAAAATTTAATCAAAACACATTTGATTTTCAAACACATACTTCTTTTCACAAATATGTCATCATGTTTAGCACTTGGAATTTTGACAATCAGTTCTCCAACATCAGTTGTCGAAAATCTTTTTGACTTTTTCAAAAATTTATGCTAAAACACACTGAAAATCTTTTTGGATTTTGAGATATTAAGAAATACAGTAAAAAATATTTACAGATACTATTTTTGTGAGTTTGTGTAAGAGGATCATATCAGTTTTTGACAAGTCACAAGTACCATTGAGCTTAGTTACACATTAAGAATTAAACAATTCACTTAGATTGCTGATATACTGATCCGCTTAAATTCTCACACAAATTTCAACTGATTCAGGATATGAGTTAGATGTTTTAAGGACTTAAACTCATTCATGTGTCCCACCTCTTGAATATACTCCCGTATCCAGATCCCAATATTCTGTCTTACAGGTGAGTATACCACAGATGATATCTGTAAGGGAATAAATTATAGTACGAAATCGTGAGAGCTCAGGTCAGAACTTCCGTTCAGCAGAGAGATGACAGCTTGACTTTTGGTGTGTCCTATTTAGAGGATCTTTTGTATTACAACAGCAATGACTATCAATTTTATTGTTTCATCAATTTGCTGAGGGCGGCGCTATTTTTCAAGCATGCAGAAAGTATTCTCCGGGGACTAGGCCATTGCTTCCGCAAAATCAGAAGTCCCGGGATAATACCCCAGATATCACTGAGAATAAAGACCTAGTATCTTAGAAAGAGGGACCTTTCAAACGAGATTTCAGGGGTTACCTATATATCCAAGTAGTGTTCCCCACGAATAAGCAAGTTTGAATTTAAGTTTATATCCCGAAAAAGCTTACTAGATGTGTAAAAACCTATCGGCCTAACATCAGTGAGACCATATAACGCTATTTAAACATTACATTTATTTAGCATACTGTAACTGTCTACTGATGTACTATCATTTCCTCTTCTTTGACACAAAAACTCATTTTTGAATTTTATCATGTTTTTGTCTTTTTCAAATTTTCAAATGTTTTTGGATTTTCAGAAAATTTATACAGCTTGTCTCTCCTTCAGCTATTTAAACATTACATTTCTTTCCTATTTTCTCGAATAACGTGCCCTGATATATACATTCTAGTCTAAGACTCGATACAAGACAAAGTCGACAGATGCATGCACTAACAGACTCCCCCTCAGATGTTGACGAGTCTCACGTGTCGAGTCTTTGCATCTTCAGTCTTGATTAGTCTCTGGGATTCATTCTCTCACTTAGCATTAACAGACTCTCTCTAACAATGTGCTGGCATTCCTTCAGTTCATCAGCAACATCTGCTTCAGGATCATAGACTGGCTTACACTCTCTTCTTTTAGTCTTCAGGTAACAGAAACCTGGCTCTTTAAAACACAAGCTTGTCAGGATCGAATGTCCTGGCTCTTCCTGAGGTTGTTCTAAGATCGTAACCTGGCTTTTATCCAACTCAGGATTGTCACCTAGCTCAAACTTAAACCTGCACAATCTCTACCTCAAAGTAAATTTTCTAAATTTAACAATTTAATGTATGCACTAACACTGACTCTCCCTAAAAAATAACTCAATAATCTTGATGAACCATTTTAAAATTTAATCAAAACACATTTGATTTTCAAACACCTACTTCTTTTCACAAATATGTCATCATGTTTAGCACTTGGAATTTTGACAATCAGTTCTCCAACATCAGTTGTCGAAAATCTTTTTAACTTTTTCAAAAATTTATGCTAAAACACACTGAAAATCTTTTTGGATTTTGAGATATTAAGAAATACAGTAAAAAATATTTACAGATACTATTTTTGTGAGTTTGTGTAAGAGGATCATATCAGTTTTTGACAAGTCACAAGTACCATTGAGCTTAGTTACACATTAAGAATTAAACAATTCACTTAGATTGCCGATATACTGATCCACTTAAATTCTCACACAAATTTCAACTGATTCAGGATATGAGTTAGATGTTTTAAGGACTTAAACTCATTCATGTGTCCCACCTCTTGAATATACCCCCGTATCCAGATCCCAATATTCAGTCTTACAGGTGAGTATACCATAGATGATATCTGTAAGGGAATAAATTATAGTACGAAACCGTGAGAGCTCAGGTCAGAACTTCCGTTCAGCAGAGAGATGACAGCTCGACTTTTGGTGTGTCCCCTTTAGAGGATCTTTTGTATTACAACAGCAATGACTATCAATTTTATTGTTTCATCAATTTTCTGAGGGCGGCGCTATTTTTCAAGCATGCAGAAAGTATTCTCCGGGGACTAGGCCATTGCTTCCGCAAAATCAGAAGTCCCGGGATAATACCCCAGATATCACCCCAGATATCACTGAGCATAAAGACCTAGTATCTCAGAAAGAGGGACCTTTCAAACGAGATTTCAGGGGTTACCTATATATCCAAGTAGTGTTCCCCACGAATAAGCAAGTTTGAATTTAAGTTTATATCCCGAAAAAGCTTACTAGATGTGTAAAAACCTATCGGCATAACATCAGTGAGACCGTTTAACGCTATTTAAACATTACATTTCTTTAGCATACTGTAACTGTCTACTGATGTACTATCATTTCCTCTTCTTTGACACAAAAACTCATTTTTGAATTTTATCATGTTTTTGTCTTTTTCAAATTTTCAAATGTTTTTGGATTTTCAGAAAATTTATACTCCCCCTAAAATGCAAACACATTTCAGGAAATTTGAAATCAAACTATACAACAAACTTGACAACCGATATCGAATCGCTTCAATTCGCCATCCACTTGTCATAAACAATCAGAACTCCCCCTTTCACAAAACTATTTTCTCATTATGATTTCAAAACACTTAAGTTTGTTTTAACCAAAATGATTTTTACAGAAAATAAGTTTTGTCGATTTTACCACTTGTAAGTTCGGGATCTGGTTCATCACACTGTTTTTCAAAATACCAATTGTAAGTATGGTCCAATCAAGTTCAACTTAATGACCTTGATTAGCCACTTGTTGGAAAAACAAGTACAACTTAATGTCCTTGATTTACCACTTGTAAGTAAAAACCTTCCATAAACCACTTGTAGGAATAACACATCTACACAAAATCATTTTACCAATAAAGATGCCGATTTCTGCTTCACACTTACCAACCTGGAAGCTCCGGCAAGTCACACTTATCCTGTAAAAATTCAACTATTTTTAAGATTCAATCACACAATCAATTACTTAAGAAATATGCCGATTCCTGATCCACGATTACTAACTTGGGATCTCCGGCATAGTCAGATGTTCACGGGAAAAGAATTTCCACCCAAGTCTGACCAACCTTGGGTGTTTTTAGCTCCTTTAGCTCTTGTTCAGTTGGGTTAAAAGTTGCTTTCTTTGTTGCGTAAAAATCTTTAACCCCTTTTACTTTCCCATTAAGCATTTTCCCAAAAATTTTCTTAACATTCCCATTGAATGTTTTCTCGACATCAAATTCCTTCTTATCAGAAAAAATTGATTTGAGATCTCAACTTTACCAGCCTGTTGCTTAATTTTCTCACACTTCAGAGATGGAAAATCAACATCATCTTCTGAAAACACAGATTTTTCTGTTTTAATCTCAACTTGTGGCTCCTCTGGCTTTGTGGAACCAGATTCATCGCCGACCTTCTCATCAACTTTCTTAACAATCCACACTTGGTTGTCCTTTGCTTTCTTTTTGTAAAAATTTTTCTTAGAACACTCACCAACTTCATGAATGGAATTTTCAAAAATTTTGACTTGTTCAGTTAGTTTTTCATCTTTTTCAACAACTTTTTCTTTTAGCTTTTCAGAAACTCCCTGTTTTGTCTTGACATTCTTTGGACAGTTCCATGCAATGTGACCAACTTCATTGCATTTGAAACAGGTTTGAGTTTCTTTTGGATGAAACACTCCAGTTCCATTCCTTTTCTTTTCAGCAAGAAACTCCTGGTTTGATTGTCTCCAGAAAGGTTTCTTCTGTTCCTCCTCAGCACTTCCACCTGAAACAAATTCTATTTTTGTTTTAGAATTTTTCTCATTTTTATAATTTTCTGGTGGAATAAAACCTAATCCTTTCTTTTTGTAGCTACCATTATGGTTTGGTTTCTTTTGAAAACCAGAACCAGAATTGTAACCCTTTTTCTTGTTTAATCGTTGTTGTACTCTTGAAGTGTACTTTTTAGGTTTTCCAGTAAGATTTAAATCTTTTATTTCAGAAATCTTAATTTTTGTCATTTTAAAAACCTTTTTGATCATTTCAAATCTAACGCTTCTTTTTGGAAACTCTTTGTCAGAATATAATTTGTCAGAATCATTTAAAGTGTATGCTACTTCAAATGTTTCATCATCCAAATTTGCTTTTGATAACAAAAATTCTTTACTGTATGCCCGTTTAACCGACGACTTTGGATTGTTGACCGACGAACTCGACCCTCCAGACTCAGACTTTGACTCAGACTCCTCATCAGTATCCAACACCTGATCGACCACCTTTTTGATTAACTCAGACTCATGATCAGTGTCAGACGATGTGAAAGTAACGTCAATGTTTTCTGGTAAATCATCAGTTGTATCGATTTTTAGCTTTATATTGACTGCTTTTTCGACTTGCTCCTCATTTGGTTTTCTGGGAAAATACCCTTCATAGATTGGAGGCGGACACTTGTTATAGCTAACAGTCGGTTTCTTACCAGTATCCTTTTTCTTTGTCTTTTCATCCTTGAATGCTTCGAAACCTGCAACAGTAGGATAAATTCGATCAATAAGATAATCAGAACTCGAGTAACTTTGTAATAAGCGTCTGATTCTCTCATTCTCAATTTTCTCCTTCTCCGACTCTTCTTTCAGTGTAGCACATTCTTCGATGTAAAAATTAATAGCTTTCTGCTTCGTCATCAATGTTGCATTCATCATTGTCAAAGCATTTTCTCTTTCAGAGTTTGTCTTTTGAAGACCAGTTACTGTTCTGTTCAAAACATCATATGATTCTTTCACGTAGTTAATATTGAACAGTAATTGTTCCTTAATCTTCTCATACTCTGCCAGCTTCTCATCTTTAGCTGCACATTCCTTGCATGGTTCCAAACACTTTGAGCAAGACTTGATGACTTCCACAATCTTTTCAACTTCTATGATCTTTTCAACTTCAATCACTTTCTTAGCTTCAGTCACCTTTTCAGTCTCAGCAGTCTTACCAACAACACTTTTTACTTCTTCATTCTGAACAACTTCCTTTGTTTGATCATCACTTTCAGACTTCTGTTTCATTTGTTCTTTTGCAGCTTGTCTCTCTTTCAATTTCTCCAAGCGATCTGCAAAATAAAAATGAAAACTTTCAGGAGAAAGATGAGATTTTGCAATATTAATATGTTTTTCTTCCTCATCATCACTGCTGTCGTCAATTGGTGATTGATCAAACTCAATCGACTTTTCAGCATTATCATCCGAAGAACCAGTATCAGATGGTGTTTGATAAAAAACAATTTCTTTTTCTGAACTGTCATCTGAATTCTGTGAGTTTTCTTTAGATGCAACAAACTCTTCCTCCACATTCTTCACAGTCTCACCAATAGACTTCATCCATGTGGTAAACATATCTGGTTCTTTTACAATCTTGGCAATGAAAGCTTTGAAATTCCCATTCTCATCTGCAAACATATCCCAGCTGAATCCTTCAGGTAATTTTTCATCATCTTGATTGATTAAGCATGCTTTGTTGTCGGATGAAATGAATTTTTCCCAGCTGAAAATTTCTTGATTTCCTAAACATGCTCTCTTTGAATCCTCGATCACTTTTCTACCATGAGCCAGTTGTGGTTCTTGATGTTGTTGTTGAACAACTTGTTGATATATGGCTTTCCGGTAGTAATCGTCTTTTCCAAATGGATTCTTCACATCACTAACTTCCCGGTTCTTGCATTCCCTCTTGAAATGACCTTTCTCCCTGCATCGAAAACAAGTAACTTTAGATTTATCAAAACCTAAAGTAGAAACATGTGCATCAAGAAAGTCATTTCTTCCAGTAATCAGCTTGAACTTTTCAGCTCGTCTAAGAACACTAGCTAGACACCATTTGATGTCCATTAACTCCATCTCTTCAGCGTCTATCTGATCGTAATCCTCCTTTGTGAGCATAGGATTCCCGATTCGCCCTGCAGAAAAACTTTAACCATCTGGAAGATTCAAGGCAATGTTGCATTGTATCACATAACCATTTCCTGTCTTTGTTCTTTGAGAATGGAAGCTTGATGTAGTATCTTTTGGATTAACACCCGGGTATGAAGAGAAACCACTGCTACTTTTAGAACTTTGATCAACTTTTTCAGATGAATCTCCAGCACTAAATGCAGTTTGAATTTTCGGGCTTCTTTCAATGTCTGGAACACTGCCTTTGTAATACATTTTTACATCCTGTTGACCACTTGGACTGTTCATCCTCGCGATCTTCTGCTGTTCCAAATCTTGACCCTCAATCTTCTCGATAAACTGAGAAATTGTTAACCCATCATAAACCCCAGTATTCTTCAAGATCATCAAGTATGTGCCCCATTCCTTTTGTGGTAAAGCGTTAGCTAATTTGTCTACCCATTCTTCACGATCTTTTGTTATACTAAGCATCGACATGGATCTCACCAAGTGGCAGTATCTTTCAATCAGCTTCTTTGTATCTTCACCGGGTAAACCTGTGAACAAATCAAACTCTTTCTTGAGCAGTGCCTTCTTGCTTTTAATCATATTCTCACTTCCCTCAAACTTGACTCGAAGAGCATCCCATATTGATTTTAAAGTCTTGTCATGTTGAAGCAGTATAAAGATGTCTTCTTTGATTACTTGCTGAAGCAGACTGATCATCATCTTTTCAGCTCTGTACATTTCTCGTTCTTTGTCATTGAATTCCGAGAGTTCTTTGATAACTTGCAGATCAGTACGTGGTAAGACATACTTCTTTAGAATACACTCCCACGATCTAAGATGATTAGCTTGAACCCAGTTTTCGAATCTATCTTTCCATCCGTAATACTCCTCAATGCTCATTAGCTTCGGGGGTTTTTGAGTCGTTCCGGTTTCATTTTCCAAATTCATGTTTTGAGCAATCGAAGCCGGAGTAATCGAAGATGTAGCAAACGTGTTGTAAAAATCGTTGTCCATGGTTCTAACACTCTTGAGTGAAATCAACGAGTATATCAGTCTAGAGCGGAATCAAAATATATGTTGGAACGAAATAAAAAAACAATCAGCAACCAGGAGCGAAATCACCAGTCACTTTGGAGTGGAATCTCAAATATGGAACTCTGGAGCGAAATCCCAACAAACTTTCTGGAGCGAAATCATCAGAAAACAATTTGGAGCGAAATCTGAGATAAGAAGTATCCCTGGAGCGAAATCAGCAAACATTTGGAGCGAAATCAGACGGATTCGGGCGGAATCAAAAAATGATCAATTCGAGCGGAATCAACTCGGAGTCCAATTTTGTCCATTTTTAGATTGATTTTAGCTGTGAAATTTTCAAGGTTTTGTCTATATTCAATTTTAAACAGTCTGTGAAAATTTGAACTGGTTTTGACCGTGAGATCTTCCTGAAATGATGAAAGAAGGTGTAGAAACGAGAAATTTCACTGAAATTCAGCTGTAAACTGCAGAACTCCTCTAACTGGCTCTGATACCAATTGTAGGATCGTGCGATTGACCCGAATGAGTCGTTCAAAGGAGTTTTACTTTGTTTCAGGTGCGGAAAACAAGAAACAAAGGTAGAAACAGCTAAATCTTCACTTTAAACACTGATTGTATTGATCTGATGTTGTTTACAATCAAACTTCACACTGGCAGCACTTCGGTATGGAAAACAAGGACTCAGTTGCTAATTTCGCTCCAGGCCACCTATATATAGAGGCCTGATTCCGCTCGTAATGACCTAGAAGCAATTGGAGCGGAATTAACATGTTGTGATTCCGCTCGAAAGTGTCTCGATGACATTTCGGGCGGAATTAGCCTCTAGGAGCGAAATGAGCTTTTAACACTCTAAACTTTCCTATTTTCTCGAATAACGTGCCCTGATATATACAATCTAGTCTAAGACTCGATACAAGACGAAATCGACAGATGCATGCACTAACAGAATTGATTGTAACTGATTTGCATGAATCATGGAATAACTAAAACTAATCGCACAAGACTCCCTAATCGCACAAGATCAGATCATACAAGATCTGATCGCACAAGGCAGTCGCACAAGATAGACTGATGTACAAATAGTTAGAACACAGTGTACAACACCACATTGCATGATCGCACAAGGCTTGGGCCACACACACGAACACTTGGGCTGTTGGGCCTTAAAGCCCAGAACCCAGTCGCACAAGTTTTGTCCAGTCGCACAAGCTGAACTGGACCGCACAAGTTGATTTCTGTTATTGTTTGGGCCGCGTATGCTATTGGATTACTTATGTTATTGGGTCGGGCTTATGTTGGACCGCACAACATGTTGTGGGTCACACAAGGTTGTGCTGATCGCACAACATGTTGGGCCGAGTTATGTTTGGGCTTCTTGTGTATGCTAAACAGTTATCGTTTAACGTGTTCTTTGGATATGCCATGATCAATACGTGTTCGTAACATGTTAGCTTATGTGTAAACATATGTGCACTTCTTGAACCTAGACCTGACTTGTATGGTAACCATGTTAGGACGTGGTTGACCTCTAGCAGCTCGATTGACCTTTCGTTTATCTGCCGAGCTAACCTAAGGTGAGTTCACACTTTCTACAAAGCATGGGATTCCCAGGGGTTGGGAATGGGTTAAGGAATATGGATTCCTCGTCCTCCTTGGGTAGGACAGTTCGGGTTAAGGAATGTAATTCCTCGTCCTCTTGGATAGTTTAAATTTCACTAGACCAAAACTCTATCACGAAGTCCCTCCTTTTATATCGACTTAATCACCGAGGCCAATGGCGAACGGGTCATTAGTTAAATAGCGCTATTAGGTTTGACAAACCTCACACCGTGCCGCAGAGGACGGGCGTGGACTAATGGACTAGGCACGTCAATGATGATAGACATTGACGCAAGGGCACATAAACATGACTAACGTCAGTAGTCGATATGGTAACGAGTCTAGTAGTATATACATGGGGTAGCCCCCACGGCCGAAGAGCCAGATAATTAAACATGGGGTAGCCCCCACGGCTGGATAGCCAGAGTAAACGGGATTTAAACAGAACACGTTTTCAACTATGGGGTAACCCCCACGGCAGGGATGCCAGTTAAAGGAAACTGTTTTTGAAACAACTTAAAACAAACACCCAACTGTGAACTCGCTTAACGTTGTTGTTGACTCGTTACTACATGCTTTGCAGGTCAATAGGTTTAGCAGGAGCTTGCATAGGGAAGAGTCGTTGTGGAGCAAGGACATTGAGTGTTCATGATGAACTTAAACATTCTTTACTTATGCCTTGGTTTAAGACATTATGCTTCCGCTTGCAACTTAAACTATGTTTTGTTTGGACACCAATTGTATTGTGTTGGATTTTACTATTACTTACATTCTTGTTCAATATGATTGGTGGCTTGATCCTGGTCAGTCACGCCTCCAAGCGGTGATACTCCGCAGGTGGATTTTGGGGGTGTGACAGATTGGTATCAGAGCCATTGGTTATAGTGAACTTTGTTTTAAAAAGGGAAAAGCTTTTTGACAAAACCAGACTATAACCTGTATAGTGCTCAACGATCCACAACGACGCTTCACTCCACGTGCAAGGCTCAACACTATAGGTGATATGATTTGTGTTTATATTGCCTACTTGCTAGTTACATAGAACATTGCTCATGGTATGCTTAGTTAGTATAACAATTGTTGCTCGAACCCTGTGTGCTTACTCTCTTCTGTCACTTCACATTTACACACATGCGCGACACTTTCCTTACTTGTGTTTTCTTCGATGTGAAGATCATGAGTGGACGCCTGAACTTAACTCAAGCCCAGCTGACGGCTTTGATCAATGAGCAAGTTGATGCGGTACTTGCATCCGCACAGGCAGGAGGTATACCCTGCCATTTCAACTCACTCTAGGATCTTTAGGTCCTACTCTCGTGAACCAACCTTCGTGTTAAACTTTGTCCTTTCTTACACTCACGGCAGGTCAACCTGCACAGCCTCCCGTGTGCACTTTCAAGACCTTTATGGACTGTCGACCTAGTACCTTTAGTGGTACCGAATGAGCTGTAGGTCTCCTCCACTGGTTTGAAAAGCTCGAATATGTTTTCGAGATGTGTGAATGCCCTGAGGCACGCAGGGTGAAGTATGCTACTGGTACTCTCGAGGGTATAGCGCTCACGTGGTGGAACGCTCAGGTCCAAATGCTGGGGTTGGTTGCTGCTAATGCCACCCCATGGAACAATTTTAAGGAAATAATTAAGGAAGAGTACTGCAAACGTGATGATATTCACAAACTGGAGGTAGAGTTCTTCAACTTAAAGATGACGGGGTCAGAAATTGAAGTGTACACAAAAAGATCGAATGAGCTAGCTATTCTGTGTCCTACTATGGTGGATCCTCCCATCAAACGCATCGAACTATTCCTTAAGGGTTTAGTGCCAGAGATTCAAAGTCATGTGACTTCAGCTAACC
The DNA here is from genome assembly GCA_030545235.1 of Helianthus tuberosus. Taxonomy (NCBI): domain Eukaryota; kingdom Viridiplantae; phylum Streptophyta; class Magnoliopsida; order Asterales; family Asteraceae; genus Helianthus; species Helianthus tuberosus. Next base: position 17,368,837 of record CM060420.1, on the reverse strand, counting down.
TCGCCACCATCCAGGAAGTTGTTCAATTGCCTCATCGTCTCACTGATCAGGCGGTGGAGCAGAACAGATTACCAAAACGTATTAGTGCTACAACTACTTCTGAAACTCCCGGCGACAACAAGCGTAAATGGGATGGAACTTCAAGCAAGGGTTCAAATTTTGCTCAGTCTAAGTCTCAGCAGAGAAGGACTGATGACTACAAGAGCCCTGGTCAGCAATCATCTGGTAGTCAAAGTCAAGGAGGGTACAGGGGAATTCACCCCAAATGCAATCGCTGTAACCTACACCACAGCGGGCCATGCACCAGGGGTAACTGTCATCGGTGCAACAAACCAGGACACGCTGCAAAGGATTGCAGAAGTTTACGTCCCGCAAATCAGAATCGTCAACAATAACCCCCACAGAATCAACGTCAGCAGCAGCAACAAGGTATCAACAGGGGGTGCTTTCAGCGTGGAGCTGAAGGCCACTTCAAGAGAGACTGTCCCCAACTGAACCAGAATCAGAACAACAATAATAACAATCAGGAGAATGGAAACAACGGGGGTAACAACGGCAATGGTGCCAGGGGTCGTATGTTTGTGATTGGACAAGGAGATGCAAGGAACGATCCCAACGTCGTGACGGGTAAGTTTCTACTGGACGGATTTTATGTTACTGTTTTATTTGATTCGGGTGCCGATACTAGCTACGTGTCCTTAAAAGTTAGTCAAATGCTTAAGCGTACCCCAACACTTATGAACACCAAGCACACTGTAGAGCTAGCTAATGGTAAGGGTTTAGAGGCCATACACGTAGTCAAGGGTTGTAATCTTGTTCTTGCTAATCAGACCTTCTCTATCGACCTCATTCCTATCGTCCTGGGTAGCTTCGACGTTGTCATTGGGATGGATTGGTTATCCCAACACCAAGCAGAGATTCTTTGCAACGAGAAGATTGTCCGTATTCCTCGTTCGGGTGATGAACCTCTCATGATTCGTGGCGACAAGAGTGGTGCTGTTGTGAGCATCATCTCTTTCCTTAAGGCCCAGAAGTGTTTGAGAAAGGGCCACACTGCTATTCTAGCTCTCGTTACTTATACCTTGAAGAAAGAGAAGAAGATAGAAGATTTTCCGATTGTACGCGACTATCCTGAGGTATTTCCTGAGGAATTACCTGGCCTTCCGCCTCATCATCAAGTCGAGTTTCAAATCGAGCTGGCTCCTGGAGCAGCACCCATAGCTCGAGCACCCTATCGTCTAGCTCCATCAGAATTGGAAGAACTGTCCAGGCAACTACAAGAGCTTTTGAATAAGGGTTTTATTCATCCTAGCTCTTCGCCAATGGGGAGCTCCAGTGCTATTTGTGAAGAAGAAGGACGACACCTTCAGAATGTGCATCGATTACCGCGAACTCAACAAGGTGATCGTGAAGAATCGCTATCCTCTTCCACGTATTGATGACTTATTCGACCAGTTGCAAGGGTCGAGTTTCTACTCAAAGATTGATTTGAGATCGGGATATCACCAGCTGAGAGTCCGAGAAGAGGACGTCTCTAAAACAGCCTTTAGAACTCGTTATGGACACTACGAGTTTTTGGTCATGCCTTTTGGGCTGACAAACGCACCTGCGGTTTTCATGGACCTTATGAATCGAGTATGCAAGCCTTACCTAGATAAGTTCGTTATAGTTTTCATCGACGACATCCTGATCTATTCTAAGAGTCAGGAAGAACACGAGCAGCATCTACGACTTATTTTGGAACTCCTTCGAACAGAACAACTATATGCAAAGTTCTCGAAATGTGACTTCTGGCTTCGTGAAGTCCATTTCCTAGGCCACGTGGTAAACAAGGATGGGATCCATGTTGATCCATCCAAGGTAGACTCGATTAAGAACTGGCCTGCACCTAGAACACCAACAGAAATTCGCCAATTCTTGGGTTTGGCGGGCTATTACAGAAGGTTTATCAAGGATTTCTCCAAGATTGGGCAACCTCTCACCTCACTAACTCAGAAAGGTGTCACCTATCGTTGGGGTGATGCACAGGAAACTGCATTTCAACACTTAAAGGATAGACTTTGTAGTGCCCCTATCCTCTCATTGCCTGAATGCACAGACGATTTTGTGGTTTATTGCGACGCATCCATTCAGGGACTTGGATGTGTGCTGATGCAACGTGACAATGTTATTGCTTATGCGTCACGTCAACTTAAGATTCACGAAAGGAACTACACTACGCACGATTTGGAGCTGGGAGCTGTTGTTTTCGCACTTAAGATATGGAGACATTACCTGTATGGTACCAGGTGCACTATTTACACCGATCATAGGAGTCTCGAGCATATCTTCAAGCAAAAGGAGTTAAACATGCGTCAACGTCGATGGGTCGAGCTATTGAATGATTACGAATGCGCGATCAAGTACCATCCAGGCAAAGCCAATGTTGTGGCTGACGCCCTCAGTCGAAAGGACACTACGCCTAAACGCGTGCGAGCATTACAACTTACCATCCAGTCTAGTCTGCCTGCACAGATACGAGATGCTCAGGGAGAAGCATTGAAACCAGAAAACGTCAGGGCTTCAGCCCTACGTGGCTCAAGGCAACGGTTAGAACAAAAGGAAGACGGTGCCTACTACGTAACAGGACGCATTTGGGTCCCACTCTATGTCAACCTACGAGAGCTTGTGATGGATGAGGCACACAAGTCTCGTTACTCAGTACATCCTGGTTCGGATAAGATGTACCACGATCTCAAAACTACATACTGGTGGCCTAGCATGAAAGCCCACATAGCAACCTACGTTTGTAAATGTTTGACTTGTGCGAGAGTCAAAGTCGAATAACAGAAACCTTCAGGCCTACTTCAACAACCAGAGATACCACAATGGAAATGGGAGCAAATTTCCATGGATTTCGTTACTGGCCTACCTAGATCTCAGCGCGGAAATAACACTATTTGGGTGATCGTGGATCAACTCACAAAGTCTGCACACTTCCTGGCTATCAAGGAAACGGATAAGTTCTCCACTCTAGCAGACGTTTATCTTAAGGAAGTAGTCTCGAGGCACGGGGTGCCCACCTCTATTATCTCTGATCGTGATGCACGTTTTACTTCAGAACTGTGGCAAGCAATGCACAAGTCCTTTGGCTCACGTTTAGATATGAGCACAACTTATCACCCGCAAACGGATGGGCAGTCTGAACGCACCATCCAGACCCTTGAAGACATGCTTAGGGCATGTGTGATTGACTTTGGCAACGGCTGGGAAAAGCATCTGCCATTAGTAGAATTCTCGTATAATAACAGTTACTACACCAGCATTCGGGCCGCTCCATTTGAGGCATTGTACGGGCGTAAATGGCAACCACCTCTTTGTTGGGCAAAGGTGGGGGATAGTCAGATCACTGGCCCAGAACTTGTGGTAGACACAACAGAAAGGATTGCTCAAATACGACAACGAATGGCGGCAGCTCGTGACCGTCAGAAAAGCTACGCTGATAAGGGCAGGAAACCACTCGAGTTCCAGGTTGGGGATCGAGTGCTACATAAAGTCTCACCCTGGAAGGGTGTTGTTCGTTTTGGTAAACGAGGCAAACTTAACCCACGATACGTTGGACCATTTGAAATCATAGAGAAAATAGGCAGGGTGGCCTACAAACTAAACCTACCAGCAGAACTCAGTGGAGTTCACAACGTTTTCCATGTGTCGAATCTGAAGAAGTGTCTGTCAGATGAGACCCTCATAGTTCCTTTGAAGGAGATCACTATCGACGAGCAGCTACGATTCGTCGAAGAACCAGTAGAGATTACTGACCGAGATGTGAAAATTCTCAAGCGCACCAGAATACCTCTTGTTCGAGTTCGTTGGAACTCACGTCGTGGCCCAGAGTTCACCTGGGAACGCGAAGACCAAATGAAACAAAAGTATCCCTAATTGTTCGCAAACAGTACAACCACTACTGAGGCTGAAGCTACTGCGGAATTTCGGGACGAAATTCCAGATCAACGGGGGGAGGATGTGACACCCCAGGAAAACCATGCAAGTTAACTAGCTTCCTCAGTGAGTACGTGCTAAATTTCGGGACGAAATTTCTTTCAACTTGGGGATAATGTGACAACTCGTATTTCAGAACTTATCTTTGTGCTTAATGTAACGTATGTGAACCTTGTGTGATAATATGATATGTTGATTTAATGAATGTTTATGAGACTTTATGTTTGTATTATGTGAATCTTTGTATTTGTATATATATATGACAACTCGGATGGCACAACACAATCCAATCGCACAAGCCCATTCGGGCTACACTCTTTGCATCCGAACCAAGGGCAGCCCAAATTTGGGTTCGGCCCACTTCTCCATGCGTATACACAAAAACTTAGGGAGTTTTATTTCTCATTTGTCACAAAACAAGAACACACACCAAACCCTAATACCTCTTTCTCTCTCTCAAACTCGACGGCAAACACCCCTCCTTTCCATCGAAGATTTCCTTGTTTGGATTACCTTTCATTCAACCCTCTAACCGGTTAGCATTCTTATTATTGTTGTATATTGAATGATGTTGGGATCTATATGTTATACGTGATGATCTAGGAATGGTATGTATTCGTTTGTAATGTAATCAATGAGATTTGATGTCTTTGTGTTTTGGCTCACAGGTGTGATATGCTAGATCAATATGGAGTTGTTAATCATATGATGTTGTTGATAATCTAGAATCGATGGCATGTTCATCGGCTGTTAGACGAGTATATGTGGATAATGTGTTGGATTGTTATGATGATATGTATGATAGTGATCTAGAACATGAATCTGCGAATTTGATTAAAGGTTAAGATTGTGTTTATGCTTGAACATGTCAAGGGTTCATAGGGAATTGATGTAAAAACCCTTGTTGATCGATTATTGTTTATGATTGGAAATTGTTAAGTGTTAGCTTTGATTGATCGAATGAAAATAGGAAACTATTCGAATTGATTGTAACTGATTTGCATGAATCATGGAATGACTAAAACTAATCGCACAAGACTCCCTGATCGCACAAGATCAGATCATACAAGATCTGATCGCACAAGGCAGTCGCACAAGATAGACTGATGTACAAATAGTTAGAACACAGTGTACAACACCACATTGCATGATCGCACAAGACCTTGTGGATCGCACAAGACGGTGCCGATCGCATAAGGCTTGGGCCACACACACGAACACTTGGGCTGTTGGGCCTTAAAGCCCAGAACCTGTCGCACAAGTTTTGTCCAGTCGCACAAGCTGAACTGGACCGCACAAGTTGATTTCTGTTATTGTTTGGGCCGCGTATGCTATTGGATTACTTATGTTATTGGGCCGGGCTTATGTTGGATCGCACAACATGCTGTGGGTCACACAAGGTTGTGCTGATCGCACAACATGTTGGGCTGAGTTATGTTTGGGCTTCTTGTGTATGCTAAACAGTTATCATTTAACGTGTTCTTTGGATATGCCATGATCAATACGTGTTCGTAACCTGTTAGCTTATGTGTAAACATATGTGCACTTCTTGAACCTAGACCTGACTTGTATGGTAACAATGTTAGGACGTGGTTGACCTCTAGCAGCTCGATTGACCTTTCGTTTATCTGCCGAGCAAACCTAAGGTGAGTTCACACTTTCTACAAAGCATGGGATTCCCAGGGGTTGGGAATGGGTTAAGGAATATGGATTCCTCGTCCTCCTTGGGTAGGACAGTTCGGGTTAAGGAATGTAATTCCTCGTCCTCTTGGATAGTTTAAATTTCAGTAGACCAAAACTCTATCATGAAGTCCCTCCTTTTATATCGACTTAATCGCTGAGGCCAATGGCGAACGGGTCATTAGTTAAATAGCGCTATTAGGTTTGACAAACCTCGCACCGTGCCGCAGAGGACGGGCGTGGACTAATGGACTAGGCACGTCAATGATGATAGACATTGACGCAAGGGCACATAAACATGACTAACGTCAGTAGTCGATATGGTAACGAGTCTAGTAGTATATACATGGGGTAGCCCCCGTGGCCGAAGAGCCAGATAATTAAACATGGGGTAGCCCCCATGGCCGAAGAGCCAGATAATTAAACATGGGGTAGCCCCCACGGCTGGATAGCCAGAGTAAACGGGATTTAAACAGAACACGTTTTGAACTATGGGGTAACCCCCACGGCAGGGATGCCAGTTAAAGGAAACTGTTTTTGAAACAACTTAAAACAAACACCCAACTGTGAACTCGCTCAACGTTGTTGTTGACTCGTTACTACATGCTTTGCAGGTCAATAGGTTTAGCAGGAGCTTGCATAGGGAAGAGTCGTTGTGGAGCATGGACATTGAGTGTTCATGATGAATTTAAACATTATTTACTTATGCCTTGGTTTTAGACATTATGCTTCCGCTTGCAACTTAAACTATGTTTTGTTTGGACACCAATTGTATTGTGTTGGATTTTACTATTACTTACATGCTTGTTCAATATGATTGGTGGCTTGATCCTGGTCAGTCACGCCTCCAAGCGGTGATACTCCGCAGGTGGATTTTTGGGGTGTGACAAACAATCTAAGTGAATCGTTTAGAACTTAATATGTTAAAAGCTTAATGGTGTTGGTGATTTGTCTCAAAAACTGATATGATCCTCTTACATAAACTCACAAAAATATTGTCTGTAAATATTTCTTTACTGCATTTCATTTAAATCAAAAATTTCAAAAAGATTTTCAGTGTGTTTTAGCTTAAATTTTTTGAAAAATACAAAAAGATTTTCGACAACTGATGTTGGAGAGTTGATTTTCAAAATTCCAAGTGCTAGACATAATGAACAAATGGGTTGGGAGAGTGTGTTTTTGAAAAAGAAAATGATATTTCTTCAAGTGGTTCATCAGAGATAAATATTGTAAAATCATTCTTTTAATATCTTATCCACAAGTGGTCATCAGAAACGTTTTAAATGATAAATCATTTTGAGAATTGATTTTACAAGTGGTAAGCAAAGTATAAATTTATCAAATTTTAAATTGTGAAATTTATTTTTGGGTAGAGATTTGTGCAGGAAAAGTAGAGCCAGCTACAGATCTTGGGATAAACAGATAAAAGCCAGGTTTCGATCCAGAGCAGGATGTGAGCCAGGTCACGATCTTGAACCTATGGAAGCTAGACTGCAATTCCAGCTCATTGAGAGGGGGAGTCTGAATGTCAAAGAGCCAGGTTCTGATCCTGAGATTGCTGATACTGATGAACTTAAGGAATGAAGAGATCTAATCAAGAGAAGATAGAGCCAGAGAGGAGGAGGTTATCTGTTGGTGCTGATAGAGAAAGGAGAGAGAATTGAGGATGCTTTACAGTGTCAGATACTTCAAAAGGTTCGAAAGGACTGATAAAGACTGAAGATGCGAAGACTCGACACACTGAAGACTTTGTCAACATCCGAGGGGGAGTCTGTTGGTGCATCCGTCTGTTGACTTCATCTTGTATCGAGTCTTGTTTGTATTTAGATAAGATCAGGGCACGTTTTACGAGAAAAGTGTTAAAAATAGGTCAACAGGCAAGTTCAAACGAAATTACATCTTGTAATTCCGTTTGAAACATCCATGGCACATTCAAACGAAATTAGTAATTCCGTTTGAATGTAATTTCGTTTGAATGTAATTTCGTTTGAGACATGTTCAAACGGAATTAGTAGCCTATATATAGTGGTGTCTTGATTTCATTTGTAACGATTCCGGTTTCAGTACCGAACTGCTGCAGAAGTGTCTTCTCGCTGTAAAACGTTGTCAAATCAATACAAAGACAGTTTAAAGTGATAATCTAGCTGAATTGACTTGATACGTCTGTTTCCGCCTTTCGTATCGAGCAAAAACTCTTCTGATCGACTCGTTCGGGTCAGAAAACGATCCTACAGGATAAAAATGCTATAGAAAATATGATAGCCCAAGGAATAGCTAATGTTATACCTTTAATAATTAAAGTTGTTAAAAACCCCGTAGAACCCACCGAAGTTGTGAGTAGCAAGCATACTCGCGACGATAGTTTTAGCCATAGTGTCAATGGAGACAACGATGATATTATCAAAACCCCATTTCCCATAAAAATGAAGGCGATGACTCTCGGGTGTACCTACAAAGAATTTCTAGCTTGTAAACCCACTGAGTTCGCAGGCAGTGAAGGAGCCACGACTGCTCTGCGATGGTTGGAAAAGACGGAAGTTGTTCTTCAAATCAGCAAATGTGCCGAAGAAGATAATGTGATGTATGCTTCCAACCTCTTTAAAGAAGAAGCCTTAGAATGGTGGAATACAATTCTTAAGGAAAAAGGAAGTGACATGGCTTATGCCATGAACTGGGAAAAATTCAAGGAAATGACAGAAAGGAAATTTTGTCCCCCTTATGAAAAGGAACGAATGACTAACGAGTTCCTAAATCATAAAATGATAGATGTAAATTGTCGGGAGTATACGACGACGTTCTTCGAGTACGAAAGATTGGTACCAACTCTAGCTTCGCAGAACCCGTACTAATTTCTCGTTATATTTGGGGATTAGTGAGTGAAATCCGAGACATGGTCAAGGCCGCCAGACTACAGACTATTGAAGAAACAGTTGAACTAGCTAACATTCTGACAGATGGACTAATCCGCACAAGAGAAGAAAACAAGAAGAAAGAGTTGGCCCAGAAAATTTCTCAAGAATTCAAGAAGAAAGGAACTAAACCGTCATTGGAACAACCTACCTGCAGAAGCTGTAACAAAAAGCATTCAGGAAGATGTCGTTTCAACAGAACACCCTACTGTGACTTCTGCAAGATGACCGGGCATATAGAGGAAGAGTGTAGAAGGAAAACTAATGTTTGTTTCAATTGCGGAGAATTAGGACACATCAAACCATATTGCCCGAAACTGACCAAAGCACCCGAAAACAAAGCCAGAACAACAAACGGAGCTAAGAAGAACGCACGAGCATTCGTACTTACTAAACAAGAAGCAGAAATGATTCCAGACGTAATCGCGGATATGTAATATCTAAGTTAAGTTATTATTTGACCCTGGTATAAATAAAAGTTTACAAATAAATGCATTCTATCAAGTACTTCATCTATTCAGAACCATGATAGACTTGTTTGGTCTTCACTTTCATTGAATCATTTATTTGGTTACTTCATCTCATTAACTTGAAACTTGAGCTAATTCCATTCTCACACCTGATGTACAAATTTATTTATTTAATTTCTGTTGATTCATTATCTTAAAACAGTCTTAATACAATTATGTGTTAAGATAAGAGTACACAAATTCCTATTATATTCCAGTGTACCTCTAAAGATTCTTTCATCATTGATCAAAAATTCTATAATATTCATTTGATCTTTCATCATCAATTGAAAATCCTATAAGATTTATTTGAAATGAATATCCAAAATTATTTCATTAAAACTTTCAGTTGATTACGAAAAACGGTGAAATTGTTCGTTCACCGTAATTATTGAACTATTTCAATCATTACGACACCTTGTGGCGTCGGTATAAACTTGTAGCTTGGGCTAATCATAATCATACGAATCATTCAAAACCACGTATGTCTTTCGTTTGACTCATCATTGAAAATAGCCTTAATGCAATTATGTATTAAGACAATGATACACTAAACTCTGTTGTATTTTGGTTTATCCTTGCAATTCAATAAATGTCAACATATTGATTTTTCTCATGTTATGGTTCGATAATTGACCAATCACTTTCGTGCTTTTATTTCATTTGAGCTTGTTGATTCTAAGTCTTTCTTAGTTGACAATCGAAGTAAGTTTTCCTTTGGCAAGTGAATTCTATTGATTCTAAAGCCATTTACAACTTGTAAACATTCAATTTAGATATCTATTGATCATATATCTCTTTTGACTTGAACCTAGTCACCTTGGAAATTATATCATTTCATCTCATTCGTTTGACATCGATTTCTTGAATTGATTCAGTTGAATTATTGAGTCCTATTTATTGTACAACTCATATTCACAAAATTTGATATTTTGATTCTGTACCATCTACCTTAATACTGTTCTTATTGACAAAGACGTGACATAACTCTAAAAGAGACATCGTAGCCCAAATCTCGAGGACGAGATTTAAAACAAGGTGGGGAGGATGTAACATTTCCATTTTTATCATACAAGAGTTATAGGTTTTTTAAATTTATTAACCATTAGTAACTAGTTTAATTTTTAATATAATTATTCGACCCATATAGTTTCAAAAACTATTTTATATATATTTGGTTGGAATGGTATACTAATTAATTGGCCTGTATATGGGTGACATTTCTATTAAAATAAAAGTATATAAAAACTTATATAATTAGACAGGTAGATTACGTGTAAGTTGACTGTTAGAAATATGAAGTACCTAGACGGGCCTAGAAACCTTCTAATAATTAAATTAAAATACATGATATTTGAACCTACTCCATTTTCAATGAAACTTGGTTCAAAATGTAGATACAAATATTCTCGGTTCTAATGACATATTCATTGTTTTATAAAACGTCATATTTTAGAAGTTATAAGTGCCAAATAAGTGAAGCAGCTGAATTAATTATAATATATAAATAATAAAATTAAAAAAATTAAAACTAACTTTCACAATATTAAAGTACACTTGTGTGCATGGCCAAAAGATGAAGTATGAATTAAATGATTGTGGATACGTGGAGCTTTACAAACAGATGGAATCTTCGAAAGTTTGCCAAACTAAGTTTCCTATAATAGTATATATATGTACAGGGGGATGGCAATTTCTTTTGCTCATCTCCTTGTTTTCTCTCGGCCCCTCCTCTAAATCTTTAAATTCTATTTTACTTTTATTTTTAACCTATAATAATAATAAAGCCCTGCCTCGTTTTAAGTGTTTTAACTCCCGATCACCGATACCCTTTCCGATTGATCTGGAGCCCCATGACGCATGTCAAGGCTCTGCCCGACTAAGTTCGTTGGGGTTCTGTCTCGTGACGTAGGGATAAGATTGAATTATGGTTACTATACTTATCACGAGTGCATTATATATATATATATATATATATATATATATATATATATATATTTTTTAAATAGCTCGGGAGTTATACCCAAGATTTATACCAGGAGGCTTTCTAGTTGAATCCTAAAGTTACAAGGTGAGTCCATTATCTTTTCTCACAGTTTTATCACCTTTTTGTGATACAATTATATTTAAAAATGTTTTACAAAATCCTAAATGTTTACTAGTTATACTTACAGTGATTAAGTTCTTGTATTCTGCAATAACTGCCGGTATGGGAGGTTTATACATTACTTGACCCTCGTTACTGTTACTATTGGCCAAAAAGTTAGCCAATAATACCATGACCACAAGCACGAAGGAAATTGTGGCCACAAATTGTGGCCCAGTGGCCATAGCCTATAACTAATATTACTTTTACATTAAATAATTAATAAATTTAATGTATGAGTTAAATAAATCTAAATGGTGAATATAAAATAGAACTTTATTAATCATTGTTAAAAATATATTAGTTATATTAAAGAAAATATATTTAATAAACCTAATTTACTATTGACATTATAAGAATAACGTTGAGTTAATAAATGTATACCAAGATAATAATATTTTATAACTGTACATATTAATACATATAATATATCGTTTATAATCTAATATGCTTATAAGTATTAATATAATACACATTCGTGTGTATCAATAGTTAAATACTTCTAAACTTAAATATGTTTAGATATCCAAATATTATACATAGTAACATATATGACACGTGTAAATTTAGGTGTAATAATGTGAAATTATAAATTATATAATATAATACATTGAGGATACATATATTTAACTTTATATATATATATATATATATATATATATTATAGTAACATGATATAATCGGTACAGTTTACTACCTATTATACATATAATACACATACCACTATGCATTTAAAATATAGTAATGTTCTAGTCATATTATAATTCCTAATATACATATTTCAGTATCCTAATGTATATCATAATAAAATTAAACGATATATGTCAATTATATATTTAACTAAGATATACACCGGGAATACATTATATGTGGGGTTTGGTATACATTATTTGAGAAGCGTCACTAGTTGAGAGAATGATCAACAGTGACATGAACAAAGGCACTAGTTGAGAGAATGATCAACAGTGTTATGACCAAAAGCACTAGTTGAGAGAATGATCAACAGTGTTATGACCAGAGTCACTAGTTGAAAGAATGATCAACAGTGATATGACCAGAGTCACTAGTTGAAAGAATGATCAACAGTGATTTGACCACCGTCACAGGAATCGCCTAGTGACAGATACTTTGAATAATAGTAAAATATAATTACTTGATAAATTCACTATTGGACGAAAGTTAGCCAATGAGTGATATGACCACCGTCACATCGGAACTGCCACCATGTGACAAATACTGATTGAGTTTTTGGGTAAATATAAACAAATATAAAAACCTTGATGCTGTAAAGTATAACAGTATATTTTTATAAAAATGGAATGAACTCGCCAATATTTATTACTGATAAAATGTTTTCAAAACGCGTTTCAGGTAACTTGATGTAAGGATGGTAGAAGCCAGCTATGGAGCACTGAAGGCTTAAATAAAGTGGCTATAATAAAAGAAGAAAATTATGTTTTATTTATTTGGGTTTATCCCTATAAAAACAATTGAATTGAATATGGGTTTAAGCCCATTTATTTAATATTAAAAGTTTGGTGTTTTACAAACTCTGAAATTATTTCCTAACTACGATCCTGATGAAAATTTTCCGCTGCGTAATTAATAAACACCGGTACCACTTGACTGGTTCACAGCTCTCGCTCCCAGGGTGGGGTCGGGGGCTGTGACATGTATGATTATGATTTGCCCAAGCTACAAGTTTATATCGACGCTGCAAGGTGTCGTAATGATTGAAATAGTTCAATAATTACGGTGACCGATCAAATTCACCGTATTCGAAATCAACTGAAAGTTTTAATGAAGTAAATCGGAAATTCATTTCAAATAAATCTTATAGGATTTTCAATTGATGATGAAAGACCAAATGAATATCATAGAATTTTCGATCAATGATGAAAGAATCTTTAGAGGTACACCGGAATATAATACGAGTTTGTGTACTCTTATCCTAACACATAATTGTATTAAGACATTTTAAGATAATGAACTAACAAAATTAAAAAAAAAATCATACATCAGGTGTGAAAATGTGATTAGCTCAAGCTTCAAATTAAAGAAAACGCCATCATAAGGTGTCGTAACCAAAAACAGGATTCAATGAAAGTGACGACCAAACAAGTCTATTATGGTTCTGAATAGATGAAGTACTTGACATGCTCAATTTATTTAGTAACTTTGATTTGTACTAGGGTCAAATAATAACTTAACTTAGATATTACATATCAGCGATTATGTCTGGAATTTGCGTAGTAAGTATGAATGTTCGCGCGTTCTTCTTAGATCTGTCTGTTGTTTTTGCCTTGTTGTCGAGTGCTTTAGTCAATTTTGGGTAATATGGTTTGATGTGTCCTGTTTCTCCGCAATTGTAACAGATATTAGTTTTCCTTCTACATTCTTCCTCTATATGCCCGGTCATCTTGCAGAAGTTACAGTAGGGTGTTCTCCTAAAACAACATTTTCATGAATGCTTTTTATTACAACTTCTGCAGGTAGGTTGCTCCAATGACGGTTCAGTTCCTTTCTTCTGGTAGAATTCTTAGGAAATTTTCTGGGTTAACTCTTTCTTCTTGTTTTCTTCTCTTGTGCGGATTAGTCCATCTATCAGGATGTTAGCTGGTTCAGCTGTTTCTTCAATAGTCTGTGGTCTAGCGGCCTTGAGCATGCCTCAGATTTCACTAACTAATCCCCAAATATAACGAGAAATTAGTACGGGTTCTGGTGAAGCCAGAGTTGGTACCATTCTTGCGTATTCGAAGAACTTTGTCGTATATTCACGACAATTCACATTTATCATTTTATGATTTAGGAATTTATTAGCCATTCGTTCCTTTTCATAAGGAGGACAAAATTTCATTTATGCCATTTCCTTGAATTTTTCCCAGTTCATGCCATAAGCCATGTTACTTCCTTTTTCCTGAAGAATTATATTCCACTATTCTAAGGCTTCTTCTTTAAAGAGGTTGGAAACATACATCACCTTATCTTCTTCGGCACATTTGCTGATCTTAAGAACAACTTCCGTCTTTTCCAACCATCGCAGAGCAGCCATGGCCCCTTCACTGCCGGCGAACTCAGTTGGTTTACAAGCTAGAAATTCTTTGTAGGTACACCCGAGAGTCATCACCTTCATTTTCTTGGGAAATGAGGTTTTGATAATATCATCATTGCCTCCATTGACACTATGGCTAAAACTATCGTCACGAGTATGCTTGCTACTCACAGCTTTGGTGTGTTCTACGGGGTTTTTAACAACTTTAATTATTAAAGGTATAGCGTTAGTTATTCCTTGGGTTATTATATTTTCTATAGCATTTTTATCCAAAGGATTTTCATTACTAGCATGAACTTCTGGATTATGTGATACTTCTTTCGACATCTGAATTGCAAACATTTTCAATTATTAATATCACATAATAGTTAAAACAAAACAATAATTCCAGGAATCATATGTGCATATATATATATATATATATATATATACACACATATATTTAAATCTACAAAAATAACACATATGTTATTTTGTATTAATTTCTTAACTTTATTGTTTAAGTTTAGGTATTAAAAGAACACCTAAATAGCTTAAACTAGTGGCTCTGATATCACATTCTGTCACAAACCCCGACCCCACCCTGGGAATAGGAGCCGTGAACCAGTCAAGTGGTACCGGTGTTTATTAATTACACAGCGGAAAATTTTTCATCAGAATCGTAGTTAGGAAATAAATTCAGAGTTATAAAAACACCAACTTTTAATATTAAATAAATGGGCTAAAACCCATATTCAATTCAATTGTTTTTATAGAGATAAACTCAAATAAAAAAAAACATAAATTTCTTCTTTTATTCAGGTATTTATAGCCACTTTATTTAAGCATTCAGTGCTCCATAGCTGGCTTCTATTATCTTTACAGCAAATTACCTTAAACGCGTTTTGAAAAAAAATTATTAGTAATAAATATTGGGGAGTTCATTCCATTTTTATAAAAATATATTGTTATACTTTTACAGCAACAAAGTTTTTTTTTTATATTTGTTTATATTTACCCAAAACCTCAATCCGTATTTGTCACATGGTGGCAGTTCCGATGTGACAGTGGTCATCTCACTCATTGGCTAACTTTCATCCAATAGTGTAGTTTATCAAGTAATAGATATATCATATATCTTACTATTATTTAAAGGTATCTGTCACTAGGCGGTTCCCGTGACGGTAGTCAAATCACTGTTGATCATTCTTTCAACTAGTGACTGGGGTCGTATCACTGTTCATCATTCTCTCAACTAGTGACTCTGGTCATATCACTGTTGATCATTCTTTCAACTAGTGACTCTGGTCATATCACTGTTGATCATTCTCCAAACTAGTGATTCTGGTCAAATCATTGTTAATCGTTCTCTCAACTAATGACTTTGGTCATATCACTGTTGATCATTCTCTCAACTAGTGACTCTAAACTAGTAGTGTATATAAAGTATACACTATAAAACCCATGACATCACTTTGTCAAATATCTTTTCTATGGCACAAAACAAATTTGCCCAGAAAATGAAATATATCATTTTCTGTTAAATTAGTAGCTATAACTTTATTAAATATAATATATTAATTAAATGATTGTGATATTATTATTTAATATATTAACGGGACTAAGATTTAAAACATAATTCCCGATGTATATCTTAGTATATTAAAAGTTAAATATATAATTGACATATATCGTTTAAGATATACATTAAGGTTTATATATTATATATATTAAGGTTTATAATATACTATTTTAAATATTAAATATAATATTTAAATCTCACAATG
The DNA here is from genome assembly GCA_030545235.1 of Helianthus tuberosus. Classification (NCBI taxonomy): domain Eukaryota; kingdom Viridiplantae; phylum Streptophyta; class Magnoliopsida; order Asterales; family Asteraceae; genus Helianthus; species Helianthus tuberosus. The sequence goes on along the minus strand of CM060420.1, from coordinate 17,352,797 downwards.
TAATAATATTAGTTAAAGTTTAATTTTAATATTAAAATTAAAAGTATATATTTTAATATACTTTCACTAATGTGCCTTAGAAACATTATACACTAATGTTTAATATACTTTCACTAATGTTTAATAGGTGAACTAAATAAACGGGTAGAAATGTTTAATACTAAAATGTTTAATATAGATACAAAATCATTATACACAAAAATTATTGTTGGCAATTACAATAGATACAAAATCATTATACACAAAAAGTATTGTTGGCAATTACAATGACTGTGGTCATATTACTATTGCCTAACTCTTTGCTTAACTAGTAGTGTATACAAAACCCCACATACCAGCAGCTATTGCAGAATATAAAAACTTAATCAATGTAAGTATAACTGATAAACATTTAGGGTTTTGTAAAGCATTTTTAAATATAAATGTATCACAAAAAGGTGATAAAAAGAAGAATGACTCACTTTGTAACTTTAGGGTTCAACTAGAAGCCTCATCGTATAATCTTGGGTATAACTCCTGAGCTATTTAATAAAATATATAATGCACTCACGTTAAGTATAATAACCCAAATTCAACTTTACCAATATGTCACGAGACAGAACCCCAACGTACTTAGTCGGGCAGAGCCTTGACATGCGTTATTGGGTTCTAAATCAATCGGACATGGTATCGACTCAGTGATCAGCGGTTAAAACACTTAAAACGGAGCAAGGCATTATTATTATTATTATTATTATGGGGTGAATTTACTAATATATATATATATATATATAAACGGGATCAGGAGAAAACGACCAAAAGTGTGTGAACGGTGAGAACGCATCCTGACCCAACACGTGGCGCGGGACATGATCAGGGTCCGAGGGTTTTTTTTGTCTTTTTAGTATTCGTCTTTTTTCCCGATTTTCGCGTTTGACATGCTGCTTCATTTTTGGCGTGCAAGATAATTTTGGCGTTATCTAGAATCATTAATTACTTGGTGTTTTACTATTTTTCTCAGATTTCTTCTCATTGAATTAATTATTTTTGTGTCACATAGTTAATTTTTTTGGCGTTATGGCTTTTTCCATGTCATTTTTTTTGGTGTTCTGGGTCTTTTTGTTAATAGTTGATTACCATAGATTAATATTTTATAAAATTACAATAATACGAAATCAAAATAAACTAATAGTCTTCTGTGGATGGGATTACATCAGAGATGTACCCATCGCTTTGTTCATCACTTTCTTCAGATTCATCATCATCAAATTTGAGATTCGCGTATAACGCCATTAGCTCGTCTCTTCTTTGCTGAAGCCTATTCTTCAATATCACTGCATCCTTAGATTTTGGATTGTTCGAAGGTGCTAAATCATAGAATTGTTGAATGATAGATAGCAACCCTGTCTTCAACATTTCCGCCATTGGCAATGAATATTGCACCCCGTTTTTATAAGTCACTTCAAGCGTTCCTTCTTCCTCATGCATCACCCAACTACTAAGTGTTGGTAGAGGAGTATCGTCAATATCATCATCATCTTCTGCCGGAAATTTTCTCTTCAGTCTTTTTATTACAGTTCGGGTTCTTTCACAATCGTTGGCCATTGGAACCCCAAAGGCCAGGATATCCCTCTGAACCCCTTCATTCATACTAAGCATGGCTTTGATTATTCTTACCTTCACCCTTCTCCTATCAGAGAACTTTATGATGAATCGTTTCTCTTTCCTTTTAAACCTCCATGCAATAACCTTAGCCATTTTTGAAGTTTTTGGCATTTTGGACAATATATGGCGTTTTTAGTAAATGTTTTTGGCGTGTTTGAGCTTGTGTTCTCATGGTCTTCTTTTATATTGACTTTTTTCCCGCGCATGACAGGTAATTATGGCGTTTTGAAAAAGATAAATAAATTCAATTCCCCAAGTATTTGGTTTTCAATATAATAAATGTTAGTAATTATGTTTTCCGTCGTTTCATTTTACTGTTTTTGCAGTTACCGTGTTTTGTTTTCAGACTCAACTATTTTTATGGTATAACACGTCTAATCTTGACGGCTGTAATTATGGCGTTTATATAACGATGGGATTTTTTTTGTTTTATTTTCTTTGCACATTGTTTTAAGCTTTTTTTGTATTATAGTACTTGTTCAAAGTAATTTTATTATAGATTGGTAGTTTTTTGGGGGTGTTTTTATGGCATGATGGCGTTTTACAAGCATTTGCTCGTTTTGGCGTTTTATTATATTTTTCATTATAATATTAATGTACTTTTGTTGTTTATTAGCTGAAATTACAAAACAAACAATAGATAAAGAAAAAAAAACAAATAAAAGCAATTTATGATCTAAATCTTCAGTGTCATCACTCTCTTTTTTCTTTTGAAACTACAAGAACTGTCACAAATAAATGGCGTTTTGGGTTTGGCGTGGTTTATTTTCTTTGTTCATGTGTTGAAGTGTCTTTGTGGATGTTGGAGACATAGATCGACCCTGTGTGGGTGGATGCTATCCGCCTGTCGTCTTCATTATAATCATCGAGGCCAAAGTAGCATTTACACTGGGATAGGTCTCTTCTAATCATCCAAACCTTCTTCAAGAACAAAGATGACATAATGACATATGGGTGTCATCAGTCCCTCTTTTTTGAATTTTGTCTATCTCATGCAGCAAAATCTTACTACACTCACGTAACAAATCATTCAGCGAAACTTCATGTAGAACATTACTGAGTATCAAAGAAAAGATGTTTGCCATTGTTGTATTTTTTGGCGTATTAGATTGAGTTGTATTTTTTAGGAACCACTGTGTTTTTTGTGTGTTCTTTTGGTGTGATAAACGGAAGGTGGTGAGACGTTTCTATTTATATGATTTTTTGGCGCGTAGTTTAGGCGGGATATTATTTTTATAACAAAAAATGTAATTAACATTTATCCGGATGTAAGGTTTGGCCTTATATATTATGGCATTTCACATTTTGTAGCGTTTTTGTAACCTGAGAACTTAAATAAAAACACAGAAAAAAAGTACGCAGTGATAAAATTGGCGTTTTGTATTTATTTGGCGTTTTATATTTCAACGACGTTTTATGTGAAAAATGATGTTTTACCTTTTTTACCCTTAATGAAGCGTGTCCACGTAATAAAATTGATGTTATTTACGAAAACGCCACCGCGCCAATCTAGTCATAGATTGTTTTGATCGGACGATCCATAAGCGTTCTCACCGTTCTCACACTTTCTACCGTTTTCTCTAAATGCTGACCCTATATATATAAATACATATATATGTATGTATATATATATATATGTATATGTATATATATATGTATATGTATATATATATATAGATATATATATATGTATATGTACATATATATATATATATATATATATAAATACATATATATACATATATATGTAGAAAAGACAGAGAGGGTGAGAGCTAAAGAAGGCAAAAATAAGCTGAGCATTTTTTTTCTATGAAAGCTTGTCCCTATTTATAGTTGTAGGAACTTGGATTGAATTTGATTCCATATACTCTTATGCCTTACACGTACACCATCATAATTAAATGTTAGGTTCACTACAAGAAAACTGGGTTTTTAGTACGCGCAAAAGCGTCCTAAAATGCTATTTTATAGGACCTTTCATTTAATAGGACCAACGGTAAAAGCGTTTCATGTAAAGGGGTCGTAATAAGTCTCGAAACTAAAAAAGCGTCCTAACATCTCAAATAAGATTATGAAACCAATTTTATGGTCGCGTAATATGTCTTTGAACAACCAAAATAGTGTCCTAATAAAAACATATTAGGACACTTTTACGATGTTCTAACATGTGCTTACATACTTTTAATATTTTGATACACTTACAAGCGTCCTTAGAAATTAATTAATAGGACCCTTATGATGTAACATTATAACTAATTTAGTAACAAAAAAAGGGTCCTAATATACCAAATAAGATTATAAAACCAATTTTATGGTCGTATAATATGTCGATAGACAACTTAAATAGCGTCCTAAAAAAAAACATATTAGGACACTTTTACAATGTTCTAATATGTGATTACATTACAAAAAAAAATTACATTTAGTGACATACAAAAAGTGTCACAAAAAATAAAAAATGCCATTAAAGACCCCTATAGGAATGAGCGGCATACCAAAAAAGTGTCACTACAAGCGTTGACGCTAAAGCCTTTTAGTGGCACTTTTCCAATCTGCCACCTTTTGAGCTTTTAGTGGCACTTTGTTTTGCCACAATATATAAAAAGACTTTGGTGGCACTACATATCATACTAGTTTTAGTAACACTTCTTTTTGCCACAATAAAAATAAAACACCTTTTGTGGCACAAATTTTTGTTCGTAAAAATTGTTTCTAATTAAATATATGTACTATTTTTAGTGGCATATAATTTGCCAGAAGCTGACATTATTTAAAATATCAAATATAAAATAAAAGTTTGATAAAGTTGTAAATGTAGAAATCATAATATTATAACTTCAATAATTTCAATCCGAAACATATTCCAAATCTTAGCAAAACATTCTGTAATAAACAACATATTCCAAATGTTTACAAGTCTAAACGTTCTTTTGCAACCATCTGCTTCAAATTTCCATCACACTGACGTACATCCACTGCAGCTTAAACATCTCTTTACATACAAACGTAACTGCACAAAGTTGACATACTTAAATCACATTAAGTAAGCTTCACATAGTTGGGTTCCCTTTTAAGCATCTAGGTTACAACATTCTGTGGTATTGGACCACATCACATTATCTGCACATAATTAGATCATCATACACTTCAATTGGACCATAATACACAATATTAACCACATCAGATCATTAAAAACATAATTCCATAGCCATACGTACCTTGAATGATTGAGCAAAAGCAAAACAATCAAGTCGTGCTTAAACCCTCGTTAGTAGTATTTATGTGTATGTTGGAACTTTATTTATTATGAAGTTACATATACTTGTAGTTTGATCACATGTCTATATGATATGAAGCTCACCATTGAATTTGTGCCTAGATCCAATGTAACTAGTTATATACACGTCCGGTGGACGGGTACTTTACTGTTAAAATCAGAAAGAATTTTCAAATAAAAGTTCGACCATTTAAGTTAACAACAACTAATTACAAGTAGGAAAGAAAGAAATTAAGAACCGTCAGCAACACCAAACCTGGTACTATTTGCCGTTCAAAAAAAACACCAAACCTGATACTACTTTGGAAGATTTATGAGAGCTAACTAACCCTAAAACGGCTAACTTGTCATTTCAGGTTATGCCTTTTATACTTGGTTGAGAAATATGCAACTCTAGAAATCAACAGTCTGGATCTACCTTTTCGTTAGTGAGCACTCTTTACAACAGTGTGTGTGTGAACATTGAGCTCAATGTTTTCAGACATGACCCGATCGCCTCTAGATCTGCATAGACAATTAGACACTTCAGTTGATTACCTTTAAAAGTTGAGGATTATAATTTCAATCAAATGAAATGTGAAGCACTTATTGAGTGCATTTCGTCTACTGCAGCAAGCCTATAAATTAACATTACCGTTTTAATTCCCAATGCTATTTTGAGTATTTGTTGAGATATATTGCTTCTTGTTTATTAAACACATAGAGTAAAGTGGTTGGCAACTCACATAAGCACACCACATAAGCACACCACTGAAGATCGTTATATTAAGGCACTTCCAACAGTTACTTGTATAGCCATTGACATTGCCTGAATCAATCAAAATAAAAAATGATGACATGATGTGTTTGTAACTTTTGACAATGCATAATTTATTTAAGGAAAAATTAACAGATTAACCATTTTGACAAATAAAATCTGGAAGGTAGACTTAGAATTTGTTCAGTTCAATAAAAATGTTGCACATGTTCAACTTTACGCCACGAGGCACACGAGAGCCATGCATTTGCATCACTTGACAAAGGAGATGCCTTGTCTAAACATGAAACAAACTAAAAAATATACCTAATAAAATAACGAACCTGACCCAGTTCATGGTCAACTACCTTTTTACTATGCAAGCCCTATGTAACTGGAACAGAATCCAGCTGGTTAGAAAACAATAATAATAATGGTCTTCAAAAATTGATGTCACCCGTTGTTTCTCTTTAAAGAATTTCATTGATTATAACTCCCTTAGAACCAAAAAGTATAATAGCATCACAACCTAGTCAAATTAACACCTTTTCCACTTTCCTTTGGGTACCAACATAAGCACGTAAAGAATTATCATGCGCCGAGCCTGCATATAACAAATTATGAGGAATAAATTTACATAAAAAGACATAAATCAAATAGTTTCTTAATAGTAGACATGGAATGTTAACGAGTTGGCTAACGGGTCAAATGGGCCAAATAATGTTTGGTTGGGTTAACCATCAACCCCTTGTTAATTTTTTTACTTTTATGATACTTAAAAGTGATTAATGCATTAAATATGATTACAAATACCATACTACTAACATAACAATCTATTATTTTTCAAATTAAAACAATATATTAAGATTGGAATTTACCTTGGGCTGGTTCCATTTTTAGCCAAGGTTTTTTAGATTTACTTGTTAGACAGTTTGATATAAGTCAAACCCATCCAATTTAAGGTAAATGGGTCGAATGTGTAAATAAAATGAAAGGCACAAAATGAAAGAATAACTTAGACTTCTTTCAAGTCCGGTGAGAAGAAACATAGATTGGTGTTAACGACCCTTTGGTTGCTTATCTCTTCCCTTAAAAAAACATTTATGACCTGGTGTTTTCATGCCCTAATCAATTTAATATGGTCTTTACAAAAAGATATGAATGAATCAAATAATCAAAGACTTTTCTCAATCTTTAAAACGATAAGCAAATAAATAAAAAAACTATGGATGCTAATAAATTACCCATCTTCCACAAAGGGGACAGTGGCTTTGTAGAGTTGCTAAAAATCTACATGCACTGAAAAGCGGATCAAAAGAACATGCTTCATCTTAATATTATATTATATAATGCGACTGATATAAATGTATGATCACAAATATATATTAAAGCTTCAACCTTTCACCTATCACACATATTCTTGAAACCCAAAATGCATAACGATGTATATAAAAGTGTGTGAAATTGTGTATTAGCATAAGAGCGTTGACACTAAAAAGCAACAATATCAATAGGACAAAGTCAACAAATAATCATCTTGACATTAGGTGACTACAATTATAGACAACATACCACTTTCAAAAATGGTGACTTGGAGAACCTTTTGTGCATGATTGATCAACGCCCTATGGATTCAAATGAACATACACATGACCCACCCTCATTAATATCCATCAACTGTCAAAGCAAAATCATTGGCTAATTTGACAAACAAAAGATTCTTGCAGCCAGTTCTGCCATAGATTGTCCGATAGAACTCCATTTTTCACACCTGTAACAATGATTAAAGAATGAAGATTATAAAAAAAATACCCATGGGCTTTCCACCAATCTAAACATCAAAATAAATCTAGTGTGTAACTTCATCCAGATCCCTATCTGACCCCTTTGCCTAATAACCAGACATCATAAGTTAAACGAGCACGAGTTCAAGCCTTCATAAATTAGACGAGCTCGGCTCGTCTTGCCTCGTTTGCACCCCTGATTATTACTAGTTTTGAAGTTAGAACTGAAACCTTTTAACACATAGAACAAGTAGTTAAACTGTTTTGAATGATTCATCGTAATAGAGATATTTTTGGTATTGCAACTTAATATTGGTGTACAAATGATAAAAAGTTATTTACATATAAAGAAGAACCAGAATCATCAATTAACAATTTGCCAATATTACCAATACTATTGATGATAAACATAAACGGGTGACTGAAAGAAACCTTAACATTTAATCAACATGAGGCAGCATTAAAATATATTAATAAATTAAGAATAGAATGATATGAAATAGAATAAAGCCCTAAGGTTTGATTGGAAATTAGAGGACGATTGATAATACCTTCCAGACGCGGAGAATACGCTTCTTGGCATTGGCTTTTCAGGTGGTGGTGATTGTTCCAAACAAGACCTCTTGAATCGTGCTTCTTCACTATTTCCATCACAGATCTTTCTCGTTCGGGTCGTGCAGGTAGAGGTGTTGTGTGGCCGGAGAAGAAAGGGGTTACAAGTTGTGTGAGTGTGAAAGAGGGAGGATGGGTGTTTGGGTGAGCGATTCGCCGGAGAAAAAAAACGTGGCGCCGGAGCTCCGATCTCCGGTCGCCGGTCAAGACACGAGAGAGAGAGGATGTCTGCTTGTTGTGTTCGTGTATGTTGTTTAGGGTTTTCAAAACGTGAATTGATGGCAAGGGTTCTTTATATACATTTGGTTTTTAGTAGGTGGGTTGGGGCAGGGCCCGTTAACGTGTTTTGAGCGGCCCAATAATAATTCTGAAGCCCGTTTTCACACCCGAGTGCCGTAAAATGTTGAAAAATTAAATTTTAAAGTCTAAACACTCGAAATTACATCGGAAATCAATATTCTGAAGCGTATTTTGTCAACTGCGTTAAAACGCGTACACTGTTCCGGTTGTTGGCTCTAAATCCGTTCTTCGATCCGTTTTCGTCTGCGGATATTAAAATTCGATTACGGCGCTAAATATATCGTAATATTTCAGTTTTGAAGACAATACGTGAGTCCGATGTGTCTGTTTTATTGTCGGTGCGTTCCTACGATCGCGTTTTTCGTTCACGTATGCTTTTTGTGGCATTCGAAAATTTCGCAAAACGAAATTCATAGGTTTAAATTATATGTATAAATTCGTATTTGTCGGCGTGGTCAGTATTTTGTACGACATCAGTTCGTTATCGTTTATCGTTTCGCATTTTTCCCGAAAATCCTCATACGCGCACTGTCCGATAAGCGTTCCTAGGCATACAAAGAGCCTAAATAAGTTAATTTGTGCCTTAAACACTACTTATTATCGCCTAAAACGTTTGTTAATCACGTAATTAGAAGCCGTTAAGTACCGGTTGTCACATAAGGTTTATGTGGGTGTAATGTAGAGAAGAGGAAGAGGTGGGATGAGAATTTATTTTGAATGAAATATCTATTATATATATTCTATATCTATTATACATATTTGAATGAAATATATGTTTATACAATTTTAGTTGGGATGTTTATAAATATTGGTAAGTTTTATTTTTGGGTTAACAATATTTTATATTTTTTTTGAACGGTGACTTTCTTTTTGAGACTCAATGTCACACCGCGTAAATGGCGACCCTAGTAAAGATCTACCTAGACTATGTTGTCTTAACCGGGCCCGCGCTGGGTTGGTCAGACTTGATTACGACGTTCCCCCAGAAACCATACTGCCTCCACACGATTTAATGTATAGAATATAGGACATCATTTTAAAAATATCAGTACTTAAAGCTTATGCATTTATAATGTTATTCAACCAAAAAATAAAAATAAAAACATAGATTGATTCCCGACTAGGCGTCGATTAATCACCAATTAATCTCGATTAATTTTCGATTAACTTTCCATAATTAATCACCACCACCACCACCGCCGGCCACCACCACCCCTCACGGTGAAGGTTGTTTGTTGTGAATGTTGTACAAAGGGAAAGCAGAGGGTGATGGTTTTAGGTTTAAAAAGAAATTACATTTCAGGCCTTTTACTTGTGAAATTAAAAAAAAAAAAAAACCCTCATCAACCGGTTGTTTCTAACCCAGTTAGGCATTTGAATGAAAATGGTAAAAAGTTACAAACATGGGGGGCTATTTGGTAAAAAAATCATTTTGGACGAAAATAGTAAAAATACCCAAACCTTAGGGACAATTTTAACAATTAACTCTAAATTTTGGTATCATGTATTTTATTTATTCCTTTATCCAACTATTAGTCTCGATCAAATTTCAATTATTAGTTATATATTATTTTTATTAATATATATTATTCTTATTGATTGATATACTTTATTCTGTGATTTAGTTTTTTTAGTATTACATAACTTAAAGAAGATACTACAATAACCTATCTATCTATTAGAATAATAATTTATTAAATTAAGGGTTAGGTCAATTTCTAACAAGAACGTAGCAACGCATTGAGTCATCTAGTTTTGTTTTTGTATACATAACATATTTAATTACTAATAGCCGAATCTTTTTTTATATTAATTTCTCTATTACTTATTCAATTTCCCTCCACAAGTTTTTTATAAATTTGAGGACTCGTTTATTCCCTCCTTATTTCTCAATATTCCCTCCTTGCTAATTCCCTCCATCCCAAAATTACTTCGTCAAATCAATATTCATCCAAATTCTCCCTCCATAATCTAAATTACCCCAAAATCAAAATGGCAAATAGAAACTCAAATCAAAATCAACTCAAATCGATTTGCCAGTAACGTTGCTCTAAATTTTGCACTTTGATATCTAGTTTGAATAGGGGCTGAAGCAATTTAAATTCGATTTCAGCCCCAAATCTCAACACTACAACAAAATACAAAATCATGATTTTGGTTTCTTTTATTGGAATTTGTTGTTCTCTCATCTCTGCCTCTAGTTCCTTCATAATTAAACAATGATTTGAATTTGACTCCTCAAATCAGTTTTGTATACCATAGATGATAATTCTATTTGGTTATGATATATGGTCTGCAACTTAATAACAGTAGCTTCAATTTATTTTGACTCTGATATACTTTAGTAAGAAATTAGGCTATGTATCTCATGGCACATAAAGGTTTTGTATCTGTAAGGACTAAATGTTTACAACACCTAAGGCAATGGGAAAGGTGATGTACTAGGATACTAACATTTCTTCTTAGACTATTTATTTCTGCAAACAAATGAAGTTATATATATTTTAGATTTTTAGTGGTATAGCCAAAGTGCCATTAAAAGGTGAAAGTATAAAAAGAACTTGTTAAAACTTTAGTGGCATAGTCAAAGTACCACTAAAAACCAAAATTACTGGCCACCACCACCGGCCACCACCACTGCTAGCCACCACCGCCGGCCACCACCACCACTCACCAGCCACCACCACCGGCCACCACCACCACTCACCGGCCACCACCACTACTCACCAGCCACCCCCACCGGCCACCACCACTACTCACGACCACCACCACTCACCGGCCACCACCACCACTCACGGGTCAATAACCTGGTGTTATTATAAAACTTATGTTTTACGATTCAAATATAAAGTGTCCTATTACGGTGTATTATAATAACACCATAATGATTAAGCGTCCTATAAAGGTTAAAGTTATAAGACCCTAGTGTCAAATGTCCTATTAAGTTATGTTATAATAGAACTTTAGCGAATAAGCGTCCTATAAAACTGATGTTTTATGACTCAAATATCAGGTGTCCTATTACAGTGTATTATAATAACACCACAATGATTAAGCGTCCTATAAAGTTTAAATTTATAAGACCCAAGTGTCAAGTGTCTTTTTAAGTTATATTATAATAAAACTCTAGCGAATAAGCGTCCTATAAAACTAATGTTTTATTAATCAAATATCAAGTGTCCTATTACGGTGTATTATAATAACACCACAATGATTAAGCGTCCTATAAAGTTTAAAGTTATAATACCCAAGTGTCAAGTGTCCTATTAAGTTAAGTTCTAATATGACTTCGACTAGAAAGGGTCCTATAACACTGAACATTTATGACTAACCTACAACGTGTCCTATTATGTTATGTTCTAATAGGACCCAGATGATCAAGTGTCCTAATACAGTACCACATAATGGGACACTAACAATTAAATGTCCTATAAAGTACTTTATTAGGATCTACATTTTAAGTGTCCTATTAAATTATATGATAATAGGACCCTAAAAAATCATCCATCCTATTAAATAGTTTTTTAGGACACCGGTTTAATAGAGTATATTATAAAAGGACCCCAAAAGTTTATTAGTCCTATTAAATAGTTTTTTAGGACCCTCTTTTACAAGCGTCCCACACAAAAGGTCCTAAAAAGCCATTTTTGTCGTAGAGGTTTGATTCCTTTTGAATCTAGAAGAGCCACGTACACACATATTTTATTCCTTCTAATATTGACTTCACCTACTCACATGCACACGTGCACTTCACATTTTCAATTCATAAGTTTTTGATTTATTTTATTATATTATTATTATAATTAATTCAACTGTTTCACTCATTTGGCGCTTATAACTTCTAAAATATGATGTTTTATAAAACGATGAATATACCATTAGAACGAGAATATTGTTGTCTGCATTTTGACCTAAGTTTCGTTAAAAATGGAATAAGGTCAATTTTCATGAATTTTTATAATTTAATTATTAAACGGATCCTATGTTCATCTAAATATCTCAGATTTCTCACAGTCAACTTACCTGTTATCTACCCATTTAATAATATAAGTTTTTATATACTTTAGTTTAATATAAAAAATGGAAATGTTACAAGAACACCTCTTCATGTAGGGTTCCATGAAGAAAGGTAATGTTAACGTCAAGTTGACGTAACGACCAATTTTTTGACGGAGCAATTGAGAGAATGGTGCGAATTGTGATGGGTTTTATAACAGGACTGGATGTCTCAAAGTAGTTTTTCCCGTGTTGTTGGAGGAAACCCTTTTGCCCCAAGACGGGCTTTATATTTATCTATCGAGCCGTCGAGATTACGCTTGATTCTAAAGACCCATTTATAGAAAATTGGTGTATGGGGGTTGGCAGGTATAAGTTCCCATGTTTGATTATGAATGAGTGCATTAAACTCGTAATCTATAGCTTTACGCCACTTAAGGTGTTAGGAGGCTTGATTGTGAGTGATAGGTTCAAGCGTGGGTGGTAGTGGATGGAGGGTGGTAGTATTCATAGTATGTTGGTTATAGTATTTGGGATTAGGTTTTCTGTTGCTTCGTGGATCAGTGAGAGTGGGCGGTAATGAAGGAGTGATGGATGTGGAAGTGTGGGTGCTAGTTGTAGGAGCAGGAGAGGTGGGAGTTGGTTGGGAAGGTTATGTTTGGTCAGTTTGGTTGGAGGAAGTGGGAGAGATACCCGTTAGGGAAAAAGTATTGGAGTTGGTTGGGATTATGTTTTTGGCGAAGAAGGAATTAATGGTGGGTGACGTTGTAACGCCTCGCTTTTGTAACTTTCCTTATTTAGCAAGTTTATTGTACTTTCCATTTATGGAAACCTGTATTCCTTTGTATTCATATTTCACCTCAAACGTTGTAATCCGAGACTTGAATCATAATGAAAATTTCATCTTTTATATACTTGTATTATTCATTATTCATAAAAATACTTGTCGATTATTCGTGTTACATACATACTTGAAACCATTTTCATGCAAATTCATGCGTATTCATACTTATTATACATACAAAATACATTTATACATTCCTTTATTTATGCACAACACTTATACATTGCGCTTATACGCTTATAACGCTTGAAACCGTCAAAATCAGACAAAATTGGACATTGGGCTTTTGGGCCTAGCACATTCGTGCCAATGGGCCTGGCCCATTCGTCCGAATGCCAACTCGTCCCAAACTGCCACTCAACTCTATAAATACCAGCTCATTCCTTCACTTTCAAACCTTCAACACCCGAAATTCTCTCTCGAGACAACTTTGAACTGTTCATTCGGATCATTATCTCAGTCATTCCTAAGTGAGTTTTAGCTCACCAAGTTCTGATTTCATCTTTACACTTCTACTTTCTTCTTTTTTATCAACTTTTCTTGCAAAGATTCTTCATAAATCTCCATTTGGTTTATCAGATCTGCCATGACAGCTGATGTAAACACTCAACACAGTTAAGGACCAAGATGGAAGTGAAGTAAATTTTTCAAAAACCTTTTCACAAACTTTCTGAATTCGAACTCAGCTGGATCTTGGGTTCTATGAGCTCACAAGCTAAGCCAATAGTTGTGGATTCAAGATTGAGCCAATTCCAGTTGAGTAGGTGATTAGTTCAAACAAATCCAAAGTGATTTACCTAAGAAATAGTCACAGTCGTTCGAATGGCAGGCCCACTCGTCCGAGAAGCACGCCCTCTCATACGAAAGGGACTCCCGGTTCGTACGAATGCCACTATTTCCTAAGTTCTGACGATTCTAAGTGTTGAATGACTGTCCAGATCACTGTTTTCAATATAGTTGAGTCTGGAACATCAGAGTGTATTCCGTGGGAACCTTGGTTTCCAATCTAGATCCACCATGATGTGCTTAAAATACAACATATAAATTATATTAAATACGACGTAAAATCAACCCTTTTTTAATACTAATGTTGGAAAAAGCTTGGTTTTATGTTCCTTTTTAATTTACAGAGTCAAAAGAGCTTAAATGTGCAAAAGGAGCAAAAAGACAGCAAAAACCAACATAAATGAAGAGAAGGAGCAATTGACGCAACTCGCCAAGCCCCAATTCACATCCAAACCACAAAATAGCAAGAACAGAAGACTTGACATGGGACCGTGTCCAACAGACACGGGCCGTATCCGATGGTGGATGCTGTGCAGAAGAAAAGACAATAGCAAAGGACAAAACTAGCAGCCAACACGGGGCCATGCTAAGCCAACACGGGGCGTGGTCAACTCAAAGATTTTAAGAATCTGCGATAGTACAGCAAGTACTTTGGCCACTGGTCATGCCATTGACACACGGGGCCGTGTTAGTACAAGATCTGATAAGTAGTTAATGAGGAAGAGAGAGAAAGATAAATGACCACAGGGCCGTGCCAGGCTGGCACGGGCTGTGGGGAGCTTCTGATTTCAGCTATAAATAGATGTGCTTCGTTCCACTCCAAACCATCCCTTGGCAAACCACTTCTGTCTCACTTGCTACCACTCCACTACCACTACAACACCATCATCCACAACCATCATCCATTTTCCATCTTTTAGAGTGTGTGTGTAGTCTCAGGATCCATGATTGATAGTAAGAGTCTTTGTCAAACAAAGGCCATGCTTGGCTAAACTCTTACATCACTTGGCGAGGACAGTGTCCCTGCTGACTCAGACCAATGGGTTGAGGGTGACCACTGCTTGGAAGGGGGCCCACCACTTTTTGCATTAATAACTTACTTAATTATCTTTTAATATTCCTACCTAGTGTGATTGTATCCTTGCTGACTCAAACCACTAGGTTGAGGGTAGCGTTGGCTTCACATGAGGGGCCTACTACTATAACTAAGATAATCTCTTAAAATGCCCAAAATGCAGAAATCATCAAAAGGGTACATGAAAGATAAATCGGAACCAAGTGATTCTTTCTTGTCTATCTGTTTTTATTTTTTATTTTATTTTCTATTTTTAATTTATCTTTTTATAGTTTGTAAAATCTTTTCTCAAAGTTTGGTTAGATTAGACGTTGACGATAAGCCGGTATTAAAAGCTCTTGTGTCCTTGGACGACCTCGGTATCTTGCCATCACTATACTACGTCTGCGATGGGTGCACTTGCCCTAACGTGTGTGTAGAGTGATATTAGAATATCGTGTTTTATAAATTTAAAACTTGAATTGGCGAGTAAAAAGAACTAAAAATATACTAAAAAAACATATACACACCCGCGCACATCAAGTTTTTTGGCGCCGTTGCCGGAGACACAAGAATTTTAAGAAAGCTTAAAATTAACGGCCTAATCCTTTTTATCTTTTCTTTTTAGGTTTTTCTTCTTTTTTTATTTTGTTTTTCACTTCTGCAGAATTGACACGGGGCCGTGCTGTTCTAACACGGGGCCGTGTCAACTCTCCAGTATCTTAAAATCTATTTTCTGCCAGATACAGACTGAAGCACGGGGCTATGTTACCCTAACAGGGGGCCGTGTCAGATTAACAGTTTGTAAGAAAATAGTGACTGCCTGATCCCGACCGTTAAAATTTTTCTGGAAAAACATGGATTTATTTGATTATTTTTATCCCCGCCACTCTTACGGTCTATGGTGAGATTATTGCATGGAGGAGCATGAAGAATCGGAATGCGGCGTTCTAACATTACAAACACAATTTGTCCAAGTTCCCAACTAACACGAGTATTAAATTAAGATTACAACCCAACATAATTTTAAAAGTTCCATAAAAGGACTTGTTCTAACAAAAGTTAAACTTCACGAGGCTTTGCGTTCTATATCTCATCGAAGATGGGATATACAAACCAAACCCTCCAAAAATATGAATGACATTTAGACTTGAAAACCCAAAAACTTGTAGATAATGCCGCACCAAGATCCCTTCATCTTCCTGAAATACATGTAAGTTGAAAAATCAACAAAAGTTGAGCGAGTTCATGCGTTTTGTGTGTATGCGCATCAAATGAGTCTCAAAAACATTTGAAAGTTTAGTTGTAAGTAGGTATGTAAAGCGTCTATGAACAAATCATTAATGTTTTGCAAGGACATTAATATATGTGACGACATAGGAAGTACTCAACCCGAGTAGACAATTTTTAGTGTCGAATCACCTTGACTGTGTCGAATCACCTCGACCGGGACACAACAACACTCAAAGTGGTCACCCATGGACCGTGAGGGGGGCTCGCACGTACCCATTAGATCCAACCTTTGTTCCGTGGCCCTTAAAAGGATTAATGGCACTTCAGCCTATGTTCACATGATCTAATAGTTTATTCCTTAGCTAAATCATACCCAAGTTGACATGTATTTCACCCCCCAAAAGTTATAAATCCGAAAACAGTTAAGAGAAAATGGGGATATGAACTCACAAGTTTGCGTCTGTAACCTCATGTACCCAAAGTAGATATCCTCAAGCCGTACTACTACCTACACACGTGTTATGTTTTATTAGACGCTTAGGTCGTGTAACGACTCTTAGCCTTAGTTATTTATTAAGACTTATTTTTGAATTTTGGTATACTTTGAGTTACACGCTTGGTGTATGTTGTATAAATGATTTTATAATTATATATAATTCCAAATTTGTAATTTATATAAATTAGTTAAAATAAGGATATTTTAACTTAAATTATTTCCATACAATTATTCGGAATATTGTTAAAAATAATATATTTCTAACTTGTTTTGTCTTATGGTTCTCACATATATATTTTCAAGTATAGGTATACATGTATGTTATTTGTATTCTCATATTCATGTATAATACTTGTATATGCGTATTTTACCAAGTGTTGGTCGTGTATGTCTGAATGTATTTATACGTATAGTAATACGTATTTCCTTGTATTTATTAAGTATTTTATACTTAATTTATGCGTAATTTTCCGGAATATTATATTTGTACAATTAGAAATCACCAACGTTATATTCTTAAAATATACATATTTTATAGAAAAATATCTATAAATTTTATTTGATAAAAACATGCATACATCCACATAGGGTCAAGTTATTCTACAAAGGCTTCTAATTGTAAGAAGTGTAAGAAGGATTTATAGAGTGACAAGTGTCCAATAACCTAAAACTAAACCCACTACATCACCACCAAAAACCTAAACACCCACCCCACCACCACCCAAAAACCTAAACCCCCCCCCCCCCCCCCCCGCAAAAAAACAAAAAAAAAACTATACCTCACCAAAAAAACCCCCAAAAAACCTAACCCCCCCCACCTCCACCCCCCAAAAATCTAAAAAAAACCTAACCCCCCCCCCCCACCCCCCAAAAACCTAAAAAAAATATAAAAAAAACTAAACACCCACCCCCACCCCCACCACCACCCAAAAACCTAAACCCCCACCCCCTCGGCAAATATATATATTTTGGGGTGGGTGATGTGGGGGGGGGGGGGGGGTTGGTGGTGGTGGATGTTTAAGGTTTTTTTTTAGTGGGTTTTTTTGTGTAGTGGGTTTTTTTAGGTTATTGGACACTTGTCACTCTATAAATCCTTCTTACACTTCTTACAATTAGGATCCTTTGTATTTGATCCTAATCCCATCCACATATATCTTAAAAATAATATATTTTTAAGATTAAAGTTAGAAAATATATATTTTTAGTTTTCACCAAGATAATTTTTGAGTTGTTCTTGAAAATATATATTTTCTTCCACTTCAAAAATAATATATTTTCAATTTTTTTTACAAAAATATGATATATCCTTATAATAGTTGTAGAAATCCATACTTTGCCATTTCTTCGGTTTCAAAAATACCGTTTACCACATTTGTCAAGATACGAATTTATTTCCGGAATATATATATCTACATAGTCCAAAGTGCCCATTCTCCGAATCTTCCAATATTTGGGTATAAGTTATTTATTTATTTTCTTGTGATTTTTGTAATATTTCAAATTACAATTTTTAGTATTTTGGTGTGGTGTATTATTTTTCAAGTTCCTAATTTTTAGTATAATTAATACAAGTAGTATACATGTAACACATAATTTTGTGACTTCTAAATATATATATTTTCCTAAATATATACTTAGTCATTTTTATTATTGAAAATCAACCTCCAATACTTGTAATTTTTATAACAAAAATTATGGCAAATTTTATATTTAAAACCATGATCAAAAATTACTTGTAAACACTTGTTTAAACTTATTTTTCTAAGTGTTGAATTTTTACAAAAATTTTGTCATAGTTTCCCTTGAAAATGGAGGTTTCAATGCTTATTAGCATATCATTTCTTTTCAAAAATTCATCAATAATCATCATCAATTATCCTACAACTTACCATGAGCCATAACATGCGATTCTACAAGATGGTATGAACTTGAAGTTTTGTTAAATCTTGTAGTATTTTAACATGATGTTTATCATGCTCTACTAACACTAAAAACATGGTTTTTATTTCATAAAACTCATTTTTACAAGATTTCAATCTTTACAACTTGTAACACATTTTTACAAAAATTCATCTTCTTGGATTTTTCATGTTTTCCATACTTTAATGGTTCCATTTAACACCTAAAACATGTTTATTTTCTTTCAAAAACCAAGTCATGTAAATCTTGAAGTAAACTTTATTTTCTTGAAACTTTTACCTTTGAAATCTTATATTTTTAAGACTTACAACTTGTAGGAATCATCATCCTACACAAAATCAAGTTCATCTTCAAGTTCACACTTAACATAAAGGATGATCAACATAGATATTTCAAGATTCATCCTCATACTTCCTAGATCATGTTTTAGATCATCATCTAGCAAGCTTTTATGTGGTGATCTACACCATACATTCAAGAAATCAACAAACAAGTTCATCACATACACTAAACAACTTAGATCTTCATGATTTTAAGCTTTATGTTTATGTTCATCTTCTTGTTTTGGTGTGATTCTTAGATTCTCTTGTTACTACATACTTTAACCACTAAAATCAAGTGTAAAAACAAGATCAAGAGGGCTTACTACTAGCACAAGGGTTAGGGAAGAACAAGATGCAAGATAAAGAAGAAAAGAGGTGGGTAATAGCTCCACAAGATGGTCCTTCAAGTCTCCTTGCTTGCAATCTTCCTAAGTAGCTTTGATTCACCTTAGAATGTGCTTAGATTGTATGGAAATGAGCTAGAAAATGAAGGTGATATGAGGGGTGCTTGGGCTGTGAGTATTGAGAGATGAGGAGAAGTTGTGGAGTTTTGAAAATGTTGTGAAGATTAAGTGTGGTGATGTTTAGATGATAATGTTATTTTATCTCCCAACACTAGTTTACTCAATGGTCCTTATGTTTGATATCTATACTACATTCACAATATAATATTCAAGAAAATGGGGGAATGGTGGGGCCCTTGTTGACCGTCCACCGGGGGGGTCTTGGTTAGTTTTCAAATGTTAAGTTAGGTTATGGTTAGGATTCAAGTGATTTAGTTAGGGGTTAAGTGTGTTTAGGGATTTTAAGGTGTAATATGGTGTTTATTGCTAATAACTAGCTTCATGATGTTAAAACAATGCTTCTAGTTCAATTTTGGTGTTTCGGGTAGTGTCCGGTTATTCGTTTGGTTACTAGTTCGTTAAGGTGCTAAATTGCGCAGTTTAGTTTGTTATGAGATACCTTTTATGACAGTTTTCATTTTTGACACTTTACAAGTTATTTTGGACCCTTAAACCTTATTTTTGCATTATATTTTGGTGTTAATTTGCTGAATTTTGCAAAATTATGCATTTATGGTGTGTTTCAGGCACTTTTTGGAGTTTAATCGTCACTCGGAAGGCAGTTTTATAACCCCTACTCTCCTACATAGAGTTCTAGTGTAAACCTTGGTTCCGGGACTCAATCTGTGTCCTAACATGATGTCTGTCTGAGTACTGAACTCCTGTCAGTACTACTAGTTTATCTGATTAGTGTGCTAGTTTCGTTCTGTGCACTAATTTAACTGTTTTAAGTTGCATTTAACAATCATAAGTAACATGCAACATGTAATGTATTTGTGAGTTCTTTGAAAGTAAATCATGCAATCATTCATATCATAAATTCATCATACACAACCATATATTACAAGTTACTATTCATATCGTACGGAATTACATGGAAAAGTGCCAGTTGTCACATTCTCCCTCCATTAAAAGAATTTCGTCCCAAAATTCAAGCTGCGTTATTGGTTGTAGGGGAGTTGTGAAACAAATGTGGATACTTAGATTTAATTTGGTCTTCACATTCCCATGTAAACTCTGGGCCATGACGTGAATTCCAACGGACTTTGACGAGTTTAATACGACTTCTCCATGTTTTATGGACCTTCAAGTCCGTAACCTCAACAGGTTCTTCTGTAAATTGGAGTTTGTCGTTGGCCTGAATCTCGTCTGCGGGAATGACGACCGTTTCCTGAGTAGGACTCTTCTTGAGATTAAACACGTGAAACGTGTCGTGGACACTGCTAAGTTCTTCTGGAAGCTTTAGCTTGTATGCAAAGGTTCTGATCCTTTCCAGGATCTCGAAAGGACCAATGTAACACGGGTTCAACTTTCCAGGTTTTCCAAACCGTACCACGCCTTTCCAAGGCGAGACTTTCAATAAAACCATATCTCCAACCTCAAATTCCAATGGTTTCCGTCGCTTGTTAGCGTAACTCTTTTGTCTATCACGAGCTGACTTGATACGATTACGTATCTGGGCAATCTTATCTGTAGTTTCCTGAACTAACTCTGGACCAATAAGCTATTTATCTCCGATCTTCACCCAACACAAGGGGGACCGACACTTATGTCCATATAAAGCTTCAAACGGGGTGGCCTGAATGCTGGTGTGATAACTATTATTGTTGGAAAACTCCACTAAAGGCAAGTGAGTATCCCAACTTCCACCAAAGTCCATCACACAAGCACGTAACATCTCTTCTAAAGTCTGAATCGTTCGTTCGCTTTGGCCGTCCGTCTGAGGGTGAACGGCAGTACTAAGGTTCAACTGTGATCCAAAAGCCTTCTGAAACGTCTGACAAATCCTTGACACAGAACGACCATCTCGGTCGGATATGATAGAAACAGGCACTCCATGACATGCCACAATCTCCTTGAGATATATTTATGCTAACTTCTTCGTTCTATCTTTCTCGCTGATCGGTAGGAAATGCGCGAACTTTGTGAGTTGATCAACAATTACCCAAATCATATCATGACCTCTTTGGGTTCTCGATAGCTTGGTAATGAAATCCATTGATATCTTTTCCCATTTCCACAAGGGAATCTCAGGTTGTTGCAGCAATCCTGATGGTTTCTGGTACTCCGCCTTAACTTTGGCACAAGTAAGACAGTTACTCACATAAGTAGCAATGTCGGCTTTCATCTTGGGCCACCAATAAAAGTCCTTCAAGTCTTGGTACATCTTGTCGGATCCATCCAAAATAAGTACCTTGACTTGTGATCTTCATCCAAAATAAGTGCATGTAGATCGCCGAAGAATGGAACCCAAATTTGTTCCATGAAGTACAATGTTCCATCTTCCTTTGGCAATAATTGCGCTTCCAATCCACATAATGATTCAGCTCGTAGGTTATCCAGTTTAAGCGCTTCTTGCTGAGCTTCACGAATCCGCTTAGTGAGATCAGTTTCTATGGTCATCTCTAAGGCTCGCACCCTTAGAGGTTTTGCACGCCCCTTGCGGCTCAAGGCATCTGCTACAACATTCGCCTCGCCTGGGTGATACTTAATCTCACAATCGTAATCATTCAACAGCTCGACCCATCTTCGCTGTCTCATGTTCAAATCCTTCTGATCGAAAATGTGTTGCAAACTCTTGTGGTCAGTAAACATCGTGCAACGAGTACCATACAAGTAAGGACGCCAAATCTTCAACTCAAATATCACAGCACCGAGTTCAAGGTCATGCGTTGTATAGTTCTTCTCATGCACCTTCAATTGACGTGACGCGTACGCGATGACTTTGTCCCGTTGCACCAACACGCAACGAAGACCTTGTCGAGAAACATCACAATAAACTACAAAACCATCGGTACCGTCAGGTAAGGATAGAATCGGTGCGTCACAAAGCTTATCCTTCAATGTCTGAAAAGCTGTTTCTTATGCTTCACCCCAATCGAATCTCTTATCCTTCTGGGTTATGGTTGTTAACGGTTGAGCAATCTTCGAAAAGTTCTCTATGAACCGTCTGTAATAGCCCGCTAACCCCAGCAATTGTCGGATTTCAGTTGGCGTCTTTGGGGCTTCCCAATTTTTTGATCGCCTCAATCTTGGCAGGGTCGACATGAATCCCATTCTCATTCATCACATGACCTAGGAATTGCACCTCGCGAATGTAACACCCGTCTCATTAAATTAAAGTTTTTATATAAAAGAACGCATTTTTAAAATAAATGCATCACTTGCACAAAACCTGATACGTTCACAAGCTTACACAGTCATAGAAATTCAGTTAACTATCCAACTAGTTTAAAGCATACGACATTTAGTTTAGTGTTTACAAAACGAACATTTTCTACAACAAAGTTAGTTAAACGCGGAAGCTCCAAAAAGTTGTGTTCGGTTCTTGAAATCATGCTTGATCGCCATCTGGAGTGAGACCAATGTCACCTAATGTCAAAACCATGTTAAAAGTTAGTTTTGACAACGTTAAATTATGTACAAACAAGTTCTAGAATCAAACAATCAAAAACAAAATAAAATTTCAGATTTAAGTCTGTCGCGCCACGTGACAGACTCCTTTCGATCTTTCGCGTGCCGCGAGCACCCTCGCGTGTCGCGCAGGGTTTGAAGTTCCTTGTCGCGTGCCGTGGGGGAAGCAGTTTTCCAGCAGGTGCAAGTTTGAGTCCTGCATTTCTTGCCCAGCTCCGTTTTTCACAATTCCAACTTCAAACTTGCATAACTTTTTATCTAAGTGCCCGTTTTAGGTGATTCTTTTTCCTACACGCCCGTAATTAAATTACCAATGCATCTATCATGATTATTATATCAAAATTTGAGTTTACGGACTGAAAGTCTATAAATCCCTATTGTATTTGTTCGACCCACATAGTTTTGCATCAAATTTATGTTACTCATAAATTGATACTTTTAGGCATATATACCCATTCCATGGGCTTGTGATCATCGGCGTGTCATTACCCATTTCATGGTTTTACGCCTCCGTGATCTACAATCGCCAAGTGATATTTAATCACTTCCGTAATGACTACTAGACAATTATTCGACCTGTTTGCCTCATTTATGGAATCCTCCATTTTAACGACTACCAAATGTTTTCTAAACAAGTGTTGACTCGATTAACTAGGTAGAGATCATCATCACTTCTACTAATGCTACCATTTCTAATAAACAAAATTTCAAGCGACCATAATATTCAAGTAACATGATGTAACGAAACAAGTTACATACCTTCAAAGCACTCCCTTCAAACGCTTATCACCACCGGCTTGTCCGCTTGACGTCCCGGTTTCCTTGCCTATAGAGTTCAACCACAATTCATTTAGAACTCTTTTCATATCACTTAACGCATTTGTTCGCCACAATATACAAGTATGCGTTTTAGTTTAAATTTCCAATATTTAGCTTTCTTTTAGGCATTTTTACAAACACCTTAAGGGCATGATTTCACCCAATTTATAATCAAGTTCATGACTACTTATGTAGCCAAAAGTAATCATCAATTAAGCAAGTTCATGTAAAATTTTCACATCATATTCTGAAATCACTTCATAGAACTCAATTTACACTAGAATAACAATCGTAATCCTAGTGTTTATCATACTTCTACATAACCCACTAAATACCTTCATTGGTGATTATGAAATTCACAAGCAATGAACAAAATCTCAACAAGCTAATGACTAGGGTTCATTCCTAGACACAATTTCATTCCAAATTCATCCAAACAACATTCATGCATCACCAATTTTGAATTTCATATGTTCATCCAGTATTTTAGATGGAATCAAATAGTGAATTTTCACATACCTTATAACCCCTTTACTAAGGAGATCACTAAACTTTGCTTGGATTTCGTTTTGGAACAGATTTAAGCCTTCAATTTGGACAATTTAGCATGAACTAGGGTTTGGTGGAAGAACTTGGTGGTCCCCTGTGTTTTTGATCAAACCAGACACACACTCAAGTGTGTGTTTGGTGTTTAATTTTTGTTTTAATATAATTAGTTTCAAACTTAACAACTTTGGTCCCTCAATTGTTGTTTGGTTCTTAATTTAGGTGTTTCTAACATACTAACGAATTACCACAAGGCTTCTTTTTAAATAGGTTACTTTTATTCCCTCAATTATTGTTTGGTTCTTATTCGCAATTGATGATATCCCGATCTCAAGTCGATCTTGGAGTAGTAGCTAGAGCCTTGCAATTGGTCAAACAAGTCATCAATCATCGGCAAGGGATACCGATTCTTGATGGTTAACTTATTCAACTCCCTGTAGTCAATACACGTACGAAAACTACCATCCTTCTTCTTAACAAACAACACTGGAGCTCTCTAGGGTGAGAAGCTCGGCCTGATAAATCCCTTATCTAGCAGCTCTTGCAGTTGTGTCAAAAGCTCTTGCATCTCTAATAGAGCAAACGGTAATGTTCCTTTGCCACTGGTACCATTCCTGGCACTGGATCTATCCAAAACACCACTTGTCGCTGTGGAGGTAACCCAGGCAAGTCTTTGTGAAAGACTTCTGGGAATTCCTTCACAACAGGAATGTCTTCTAGCTTTGGCTCCTGGGTCTCTTTCAGTGACGTGTGCGAGGAAAGCTAAGCAGCCTTTTCGAAGATACTTCTGCGCCTTCATACAATTAATGACTCATAGGGGCGTCTCATGTTTCTCCCCATGGACTACAAGTGTTTCTCCATTCGAAAACGGCATGCAAATGGCCTTCTCATGACAAACTACTTCCGCTCGGTTGTCGGATGACCAATCCATTCCGATAACCACATCAAAGCTGCCTAAACCAACTGGCAGAAGATCGATAGAAAATTCCCGCTCTCCAAGTTCAAGTGTGCAACCCTTAATAACTTCATCTACTTCGACTAATTTCCCATTTGCCAACTCTATAGAATAGGGGGTGTCTAGCTTACTTGCTTCTAGACCAAGTAGGTTCTTAAATTCTATAGATACAAAGCTAAAGTCGGCGCCAGTATCAATCAAAATGGAGGCATAGTGTTGGTTAATAGGGAACGTACCCGTCACAACATTCGGGTCCTGGCGCACTTCACGTGCTCCAATCGTGAAGACTCTTCCTCGTGCTTGGTTCTCCTTTGGGCAATCTTTTCTAAAGTGCCCCATGTCACCACAGTTGAAGCAACCTTGACCTCTACCATTACCATTTCCGCCTTGGTTGTTGTTGTTATTCCCTCCCTGGTTGTTGTTATGATTACCACCCTGATTGTTGTTACCACCTTGGTTGTAGTTACCATTTCCTCCTCGGTTGGGATATCTTGCCCAACAGGTATCCTTGTTGTGTCCCTCTTTTCCGCATCTGTCACACTTATGTCTCGGGCATCAACCTTCATGATGAAACTTGCATCTGTCACATCTCAGCTTAGTCCCCAAATAACCCTTACCACTAGCCTCATTGGTGGCTCCATAAGCTTTCGTGCCATGAGGCGGGTTTGCTTCCCTTCGTTTGTTTGCATTTGAGTTGTCATGACTTGCTTGGGTGCCTTTCTTCAGGTTTGAAAACTTTCTTTTATCTCAGATTTCGAAAACTTTCCCATACGAAGAGCTTCTTCAGTAAGTGCAACGCTCAAATCGATAGCCTCTACGATGGTTGGAGGCTTTGAGGCAGTAACCATGCTCAGGATTTGAGGAGCGAGTCCCCAAATGAATCGATCAATCCTCTTGAATTCAGGCTCGACCAAATATGGAACAACCCTAGATAAGTCATGAAAGCGTTGAATGTACTCTGCAATCTTCGGCCCATCCATTTTCAAATTCTAGAACTCAGTCTCAAGCTTCTGGATTTCGGCCCTGGCGCAGTATTTCTTTCGCATCAATTCCTTGAGCTCGTCCCAGCTAAGCGCATAAGCAGTAGTTTCACCAAGGGTTTTTGTTGCACTCTGTATGCCCAAGACACATATTAAATTGATGTGGCTAGTACGTTATGATCCAAGTCGAGTCATACCCAAATACAAGCTAGACAAACACTAATATTATTTATTTGTGATATGATCAAACAAATAAATATTAACACTTAGAATATTTAGAAATCGGTTTTCTAAATAATTGCACTTGACAAACTAATAAATTATATAGATAATTTATTTTGAGAGAATATTTTATTTTGTTATTTAATTGGTTAAATAACATTATAAAATCTTGTGAGATATTGTATAATTCTTATAACATATGATGTTATAATTTTATAAAACTTATAAAATTAAACAAGACTTAAATTATTAAAAGAAATTGTTTTTATAAAAAAATCAGCCCCTACATGGTCTTCCCAAGACATTATGGTCCAATGAGAATGCATGCTTTTTGCATGGTTAGATGGTCCTTGATTGGGTCTTGTGGGTGGCAAAAATTCTCACAACTTTTAATGAATTTTGGATGACAAAATTAGGAGAGATTAACTTGAAAAAAAAGCTTAGAAACCTCCTCAAAATTTTCGGCCATGAGGTCTTATCAAAAGGGGTTTTCAAGTTTGAAATTTCTAGTTGCAAGAACTCCATAATTCTCTAAAAACTTTCAGCCATGAGATGGTTGTTCAAGTTTTTTTTAAGTTTGTTTTTCAAGTGCAAAACTCAAGTAAATCCTCTCTAGAAATCAGCCATTGAATGCTTGATCAAGAGGGATTTTCAAGTGAGTTACAAGTGCAAAATGTTGTCTAAACATAAGGTGTTTGTTGGAAGGCTTGGGGTATACAAGCTTGAGGTATTCTACACTTGAAGACTACCGTTCATGAAGCATCATCTTCTTAATATCCTTTACTCCTTGGAAGGTAGTATTCTAAACACCCTATGGTTGTGTTTTAATTTTTGATAGCATGCATATTCATATATGGATCCGGGGATTGGGTTTTACATATAAAATGGGTTTTATATCTTGTAAGTAACATGTTTTAAATAATATTTTCCGCTGCGTTTTTATTTTATATGGATAAAATACTTTGATAAACATGTGAAAAACCCAACAATGGTATCAGAGCCACTTATATGAGTGCATGCTTCATAGGATATGAAATTTTCGGCTTTGGGTAAAACCCTATGGCCGAAATTTTCACCATGGTTATCCCTTTGTTTTTCAAGATTATATTCTTACATGCATAAATGAATCTTGAAAAATTATTTCATTTGGATGATTATTTTGTTTGGACAAAAACCCACATTTTTCGGTTTTTCATTCTTGACCGAAAATTGTAGGTTGTAAAAGGGAACCATTTTGCTTCTTGAATTTTATATATTTGGATATATATTTTTTTGGTGTTCATAACATATCCATGACCTTATGTTGAAAATTTTGATGATCAGGCTTTGGTTTTTGTAACTTTTGGTTTGTGATTTAGGATGTTGCTTTTTTTTCAAAGGGGTGTTTGTTTTGTAGAACTTTTCTTTGCGAGAAAGGGTTTTGGCAAATGGGGTAGACAATTGCTTTGTGTATAAATTAGTAATTTACATATTTATGTCATTTGTAATTTGGAATTTTGGAATGTTAAAAACGAATAGAGGGGCGCCTTTTATTTGGCTTGTAAACACCTATTTGTGAAATGTTGTGTCCCTTAAAGTTTGTCACAAACCTCCTTATGAAAGGGTGTGAGTAGAATAAATTAAAAGGTGTGTCTTTTAAACAAATAAGACATAACCCAAGTTGCTAATTGTATAAGGGTATAATTATTTCAAAGGTTGTAATAATTATTATTTTTGTTTTTCCATGTGTAAAGTTATGTAATTTATTTATTTTCATTTGGTATGTAAAATAAATAGATTAGGTGCATTTTATTTTACTAGAAAAAATGTATTAGGATATATTTTTTTTTTTTTTGTAAAAGAAGATGCACACAAAAATGTGGTTTTGGTTTTGGCTAATTTCGGGCCTAAAGGACTTCATAGTTCTTAACGGGATTTTAGCCCGGTAACCAAAACACATTTCTGAAGTCCAAAGGAGTTTGGAGCTGAATTAAAATACATTTTGGAAGCTCAAAGAAAGTGAAGAAATCACAACACAAGAAGAAGACTTGAAGCATTTGGATGCGAGATCAAGTGGGAGTTCAACGACACATTTTTGTGTCAATTTTCACCCTTTAGGAAGGACCTTTTGACACACTTGTTTCGGCTAACAAGTGTGGTAAAAAAAATAGTTGGCTATGGTTATGCACCTATTGATATGTATGTTGTGCTTGTGTGGTTGCTTATTTTATTGTTTGGATGATATTTGGATATGCATACTTAACAAACTCATAATCAACAACAAGCGTAAAATTGGTTCTTTACAAAATCATTAAAAAATGGTTAATAAAAGGTTATTAAAAATTAATGATTTTTATAATAAAATGGGTTTCATTAAAAAGAACCTTGAAAAAATTGTTTTCACAAAAGTACCAATGATTTGAATGCATGCAAATGTACGGTACATAATGTTTTCTAAACTAGAATTTTGAAAACTCAAAAATCCCTTTTATAAAACAAGTCAAACACCATCATTTTATACAACACTCGAATCACTTGGGAACTCTTTTGTGGGATAAAGGTCACCTAACCACATTTGAGGGAACTTGTATATTCGAGGTGGGTTTACCATGTTTGTGGGATAAAGGTCACCTAACCACTTATGTGTATAAACTCACATGTGTGTGTAAGTTGGACAACTTGATTTGGAAACCATGAACTTAGGGTCACCGAAGCATGGGGCACAAAAGTGTTGATGGGATTAAACATGCCAACTAAACATAAAGATGTTTAACCGATCCCATATGGCTAGAAGTTGCAAAGGGTTGAAATTGTCAAACGTTGACTACCTTGTTAATTTAAATAGAGGGATAAAGATCACCTAACCAATATTTAAATGTAACGTTGGATTCTAGATTTTAATTATTAATTGTCTATGAGACATCAAAGGGTATTAATGATTAAAATATAATAATATCGAAAATACTAAAATTGAACCTTGTTAAATTTTGTAGATGGCCGCTAACAATATTACCCAAACCGTCCGTAACCTATCACTAAAAACGATCCTAATCCCGATGAACATCTTATGGAATATAAGGATGCCTATGACGATTGGATAAAGTATATCAAGGATACTACGCAAGCCTCTTGCCTCATGTTAGGAATTATGATTCCCGAGATTCAAAAGGATTTTCAACATCATGAGCATACGACATGATTACCCAATTGAAGGAAATGTTCCTACAATATGCATGGGTAGAACGCTTCAGGCGCTTCATGCATGTCGAATGGAGGAAACCCAATCGGTCTCATCTTATGTCTTTAAGTGAAAAGCCACATTCATCACCTCGAAATGCTCAATATGGGTAAAAGGGCTTTATCCATTCTAACGATCAATGAGGGTGGCAACTAGAAAGGGCATCACCCCGAAACCAAAGCAAATGTTGCAAATGGAAACGGGCACATCAAAGGGAAAGAAAAAGAAAGACTAAAGCGGAACCATCGAAACCAATAGAAAAGAAGGAAAAGGTTGCCACGAACAATCCATACTTTGAGTGTGGTAAGATAGGGCATTTGAAAAGGAATTGTCCAACCTATCTCGAAGAGTTGAAAAATAAGAAGGATGCTGGGCAAACCTTAGGTACAATCTTTATGATACATATTGACTTTAATGTTATTTCTTCAAATACATGGGTATTAGATACCGGATGTGGAACTCATATTTGCAATTCGTTGCAAGAGTTCAAAAGAAATAAGCATTACAAGAAAGGAGACTATGTTTTGAAACTTCCAAATGGTTTGGAAATTGTTTTAAAATGTTTGAATGCTCCTAGTTTGACTAGGAACATTATTTGAGTTTCCTTTTTGAGACAATATGTTTTGATTTAAAGTTTGTAAACAATGACATTTATATTTCGATGAATGACATGTTTTACTTTAAAGCTATGCTTTCAAATGGTATTTATGAATTGGTTCATGATAATACATCATTCGATAGTTAAATGTACCAAGCAATCACCAAGAGACTCAAAATAGATTTGAGTGAGACCTATCTTTGGCATTATCTCCTTGGTCATATAAACAGATGTCGCATGTAAACACTTCGAAAGAATAGTCTTTTGGAGACAAATGAAGTTGGTTCTTGTGATACATGTGAATCTAGTTTACAAGGTAAAATGACTAAGAAACCCTTTAATGGGAAAGGGCAAAAGATTTATTAGGAATCATACATTCGGATGTATGTGATCCTTTTAAGCCAATGACTAGGAATGGTGAAAGATACTTTTACCGACAACTATAGTAGTTATGGTTATGTGTACTTGTTAAGACACAAAGATGAAGTTTTGAAATGTTCAAAGCCTTCAAAAGATGAAGTACTAAATCAACTTAATTAAAGTTCTTTGTTCCGATAGAGGAGGAATCAAAATCTATTTGGATATGGTTCGATCTATGATGGCTAGGAGCACATTATCTCTATCATTTTGGGGTTACGCTTTGCTCTCCGCGGCCCGTACGGCCCCAACCAAGAAAGTGGATAAGACACCTTTTCAAAATATGGAATGGAAGTGCTCCATCATTAATCATATTTAAAGGTATGGGTTGTGAAGCTTATGTGAAGCAATACACCCCAAACAAATTAGAAGTACGATCCAATAAGTGTATCTTTGTAGGATATCCTAAAGATGAATTAGGATATTAATTCTACGATCCAACAGAGCAAAAGGTATTTGTTGCTCGAAAGGCTGAGTTCTTGGAAGCTAAGTTCCGTGTGGAAGGAATTAGTAGAATAGTGGAACTTGATGAGGATTAAGAACCACAAGCCGATACACGTTTGGTTAATACTAGCACTCAACAAGAGGTTGTTGAAAATGATCAAATGGTTGGTCAATGATCAAGTGGTTGATCATTACATACAAAACTTTCGCATATCTGGTAGAATTAGTAGTCCACCTGAAAGATATGGATTTTTCATGGATGGATGCTACGTGGTAGATTCGGTGAACCAACCACATACCATAATGCAATGTCAAAATCCGATTATGACAAATGGTTTGAAGCCATGAACGTAGAGATGCAATCCATGTATGACAACCAAGTATAGGAATTGGTTGTACTACCTCTTAACTCCAAAGTATTTGGAAGTAAGTGGGTTTTCAGGAAGAAAACCAATATGCATGGTAACTTGGATACTTGTAAAGCGAGACTTGTAGCATAAGGTTTCACTCAAACTCAAAGGGTTGATTATGATGAGACCTTTTCGCCTGTGGCGATGCTAAAGTCAATAAGGATATTATCTGCCATACCTGCATAATATGATTATGAGATTTGGCAAATGGATGTCAAACCGGCTCTCCTTAATAGATATCTTGAGGAAGATGTCTATATAGTTCAGCCTGAAGGTTTTGTCGATCCAAAACATCCTGACAAAGCATGCAAGTTAAAGAAATCAATCTATGGATTGAAACAAGCATCTAGAAGTTGGAATCATCGTTTTGATGAAGAAATTGAGAATTTTGGATTCATCAAGAACGTCGATGAAGCTTGTGTGTATAAGAAAGCTAGTGGGAGCATTATTACTTTCTTAGTATTGCATGTCGATGTGTTTCTAATATATGGAAATGATACTCCAACCATGGTAGGTGTAAAAGCCTGGCTTGGAAGTTGTTTTTCCATTAAGGATCATGGTGAAGTCGCCTATATTTTGGGAATAAAGATCTATATGGATAGATCAAGGCGCTTGATAGGTTTAAACCAAAGTGCATACATTGACAAAGTCTTGAAAAGGTTCAAGATAGAGAACTCTATGAAAGGTTTGGTACCTATTCAAAGAGGGGACAATATTGAATGCGTTTCAATGTCCAAGCTCAAAGGATGAGCAAGAAAGAATGAAAGGAATCCCATATGCGTATGCTATTGGATTCATTATGTATGTAATGATATGCACTAGACCGGACATGTCATGCGCATTAAGCATGACGAGAAGATACCAGCGAGTAATGGTCATTGGATGACTGTTAAATGCATATTGAAATACCTTAGAAGGAGTAAGGATGTGTTTCTAATATATGGATCTGGTGTTTCAGAACTCGTTGTAAAGGGTTACACGGACACGAGTTTCCAAACTGATCGAGCTAATTCTCGATCACAATCAGGGTAGCATTGTCCACTACAGAATCAAAATACATCGCCGCTTCATTAATCGAGATGATTCATGTGGATTTGCCACTTGAATTATTGTTGATCTAGGGGTAGTCCCTACCATTCAGGACCCATAGAGATCTTTGTGATAACGATGGTGCGATTGTTCAAATCAAGGAACCTCGTGCACATCAAAAGACTAGGCACATTGAGCGGAGATTCAACTACATAAGGGATGACGTTGAAAAGGGAAAGATATGTATTCGCAGAGTTCACACTGATCAAAATATTGTAGATCCACTCATGAAGCTCCTTGAACGGGCAAAGCATGAAGGGTCATACTTGTGCCTTAAGACTTCAGTATTCTAGTAAGTGGATTTGATCTATTTTGTATTTGGATATTGGAACAATTGTTATTTTAACTATCTCACATGGTATGTTGAGTTATGTTCCATTTTAGCATGTTTAAATCCATGAATAAGTTACTTATTCTAAATATCCGTAGTCGATCATACTTGTGGGAACAAATATGAATGTAAGACTATTATGAACTTGGATTGGTGGATATTCATTAGGTATGAATATAGAGCAAAGTGTTGCTGCCAAGGTTCATAAATATTTGTGGAATACAAATATTGGACTGACTCGCTCTCAAATATTACTGCATGGAATCATTTGTGATTGATCATAAGTAAATTTGAGTAAAGGAGAATATCATAGTATCCTCTGACCTGAGATACATATTGGGTCTTGATATTCACCAAATATTATACCTTGACTTATTTCTTCGCTGTTAGTAAAATGATAGTACATAAGGCTAAGCTCAGGTGTGGTACAAGGTGATTGTGAGAGACGTATGTAGTCAAGAAGGGATTTGTTCCTCTTATTCATTGAGAGTAAGATGCCGAAGGCCTGCTAAAGTTAAATCAACAGAGAGTGATCACTCTATGTCTCTGGATTTGACATGACATCTGTAACGAAAGGATAAATGATAGATTCACCTAAATCATTTCAAGTAAGGGACTTGAAGGGGATGATGTTATTGAATGGGACATATAGTCATACATATTAGGGGTAGTAAACTATAGTTAGGTGGTCTTTACTACTTGCATCAATCTTCTATGTATCTTGTGAAAGTGGGAGCTTGTTGGACTCTGTATGCCTTAGACACATATTAAATTGATGTGGCTAGTACGTTATGATCCAAGTCGAGTCATACCCAAATACAAGCTAGAAAAACACTAATAATATTTATTTGTGATATGATCAAACAAATAAATATTAACACTTAGAATATTTAGAAATCGGTTTTCTAAATAATTGCACTTGACAAACTAATAAATTATATGGATACTTTATTTTGAGAGAATATTTTATTTTGTTATTTAATTGGTTAAATAACATTATAAAAGCTTGTGAGATATTGTATAAGTCTTATAACATATGATGTTATAATTTTATAAAACTTATAAAATTAAACAAGACTTAAATTATTAAAAGAAATTTTTTTTATAAAAAAATCAGCCCTTACATGGTCTTCCCAAGACATTATGGTCCAATGAGAATGCATGCTTTTTGCATGGTTAGATGGTCCTTGATTGGGTCTTGTGGGTGGCAAAAATTCTCACAACTTTTAATGAATTTTGGATGACAAAATTAGGAGAGATGAACTTGAAAAAAAGCTTAGAAACCTCCTCAAAATTTTCAGCCATGAGGTCTTATCAAAAGGGGTTTTCAAGTTTGAAATTTCTAGTTGCAAGAACTCCGTAATTCTCTAAAAACTTTCAGCCATGAGGCACCTCCAGTGCCATCAAAATTTAAGGGCTTACAGTCCAAGAATTGCTTATAAGTGCAGCCTGTAACACATGCAACACAACTCTCGAGTGAGCATTGACAAAGTACAACTAGAAATATCCAAAAGATTTGTAATGTGTCTTAGATGACTTAACATTACCGGTGGGAGGATTATTTCCTGAAGTGCCACCGCTGTGTTCAGAGCGGAGGGCTTTATGTTACGCTATAGCCTGCGATATGCGCTCATTGAGTTCAGCCTCAGTTCTCGGTAACATGTTAGTGTTTGTGCTACATTTGGGTGGCATTTTCTTCTAGCAAGAAGTATCAGGCAGGTTAGACATTATTCACCAAATAATTGTCTATGAGGTATATATATATATATATATATATATATATATATATATACACATATAACATAAATAATCATCTCAACAAGCAAACATGTAATCACATAAACATCACATGCACATATAAATCAATAGTGTATGAATAAGAAAACAACCACTGAGCTTTCATATATGTTCGACAACTTGATACATTGTTTTTAATAGAAGAAAAACAAAGTGGACTCGAGGTTAAATCACCTCGGTCATACAAGTTTTTAACAATACAAAAGTAGTAACTATTTTCCTTCTACATTGGTCTTCTTGGGTCTTCAAGTGCTCGAGCTCAGTCTTGGTCTTCATGTCAAAAGTACCTGCAAAACAAAGAGGCCTAGGGTGCTGGAGGTGGCGGGGGAGTCGGAAAGATCAGACTGCGAAGGTGTGCAAGCTCGTCCTCGAGCTCATGAATACGTCGAACTAAGAAACTGATATGCTGCTCAGCTGTCAGAAATCGGGCATCGAAACCCTCAATAGAAACAGGAGCAGATGATGGAATCAATGGAGTAGGGAACGATGGTGGTGGTGGAGTATCTGGTGGGGGATACGAAGGTGGTGGAGGCTGTCTGGCATCCGCCTCACACTCTAACTCTAGTACACTATGACTAAGAATCTCAAACTGTAGCTGGAGAGAAAGAAGGAGGTCATCACGAGTGTATCTAGCATGGTGGGATGGGTGGTAGGGATCTGATAATGGCATAGAATACGGAGGAAACCACCTGGGAGACTGATGATATGGGTCCGTCTCAAACGGAGAGAAGTGAGGAGTAGGCATGAAGCCAGTAGATGCTAGAGGGTCGAAGCTAGGAGGCTGTCTGGATGTACCCTCCCCAGGATAGGGAGCGGGTATCTCATGAGCAAAGATGGTGGGTAGGTCAACCTGTTGAGGATCAGCAGAGGGTGGGGGAAGTGGATATCCTGGAGCAATAGTGGTAGGAGTAGTGTGTGGTGTGTGTATCAAGTGGTGCGACTGAAAGTGGATCTACAGGGGCTGAAACGGCAACATGAGTGTGATCGGGTGGTTGGGTAATAATGGGGATGGTGTCAAAACTGCTATCAGTTGGATCAGCACGTTATCCGGCCCGACGGATCTCTGTGGAAGGTGCGTCATTGCTGATGTGTGACATCTGTGTCTCTACAACCATCATACAAATGCAAATGCAAATCCAATGAAATCTTGTGTTTCATTCTAGGAATTTGTACAATTACATGTGACTTTTGCACATATCAATCCTAGTTCAATTTCAAGCTTTAAATCTTTCTGGAAAGTTATACGCGAACTGATGCGTAAATGTAATCAGTTTAACACGACAAACACTCCAAAACAGTGACATAGGCTTAACATACCTTAAATAACCTTTACATAACTTAGAAATAAGTTTTGGAGGGTTTGGTGTGTCGAAAACAAGTTTATTCGATCGCATGGACTATTTATGACAAACTGCGAAAGTCTGCCGATTCGTATAGTAACGAACATTCCGGAACTTGATCATAAGCTAAACATACCCTAAATATCCTTTACATAGCTTAGAAATTGGCTTTGAGGGGTTCGGTATGCGAAAATATGCTTATTTGATCCATAGGGACTAAAAGCGTCAAAAAGTGCATAAGTTTGCATTTACGCGCATATCTTACGTTCTGAACATATCCGGAGATCTAAAAATTTTTGTAATCATTAAAATATTTTATTTTAGTGATTGGAATGCAAAAATACCATTCGTCACGTAATTTGGATCGTTTTCGCGTCCGTTTGAGTTTTCGTCGTAATTAACCGAATAACGTGACCGTACGACCAAACGAACCGACATCCGAGATGTTTTCAAGCATATTTCATGTTCCCTATGCTTTAACTTCATTTTCGAGCCTTGAAATTGGGTTAACAGGGGTTAAACGCGTCAAAAATCAAGTTTTAAGCATGCAGGGGCCTGTTTTGCCAAATTTGAAAGTTCTGATCTGAGGGTATGGCGGGGCGCGATAGCCTAGGTTGTTTCTGTCGCGGGTAGCCAAAACCCTATCTGGCAGAAACATTGAATCTGGTTGAAACAACCTGTTCTCATGGTTTTAACCACTGATTTAGCATACCATTGGCTTGTTTTTATGCTCCCCTTGTATTAGAAACTATGGGCCACATGTGTATGGCCAAGATCATGCTTTGATTCTTGCAAAAACACTTGTAATCATCCTAAGAACTCAAGGTTTCCTATAAATACCCATCAAGTTTGTTATTGTTCCTTGCTCATTGATCTTATTTGCTCTAAGTTGAAGCTCTCACATTGTTGAAGGCTTCATACCTGAGTATTTTAGTTCAATTATTCCTAGCTTGGACCCTTTGTAAGCTTCTTTCATGCTTGTTTATGCTTTGACCATGAATTTGTCAACTCAAAGTTCAATTGAACTTTGCAACGTGAGCGTAATCACGATGGTTATAGTCCCTTGTGACTATACCTACTGATTACCACGTCGATTAGTCGAAGTGACGAGTCAAAGTTTCGGTCAAAATGCCGATTATGCGCATTTTGCGACGAAGCTATTTTCGGGTATCAAAACACTTTGTTTTGATATCAAACTTGTTTTCTAACTTAGTTAAACATGTTTAACTCGTCACTTTTAGTCTAGTGCTTATTTAGGGTCGTAAGTCAAGCGGTCTTAACAACCGATTAGACATTCGAATCCGACCCGTTTGGTCGATCATTAGGATCCGACCAAACATATTTTGTGACCATAGTTGTATAGGGAATAACCTTCCGAGGTTATACCTTATTGTCACTTATTTTAATTAGTTGTATGATAGGTAGTTTATATGCCTTAGGAAAATGACCAAAATGCCATTTTCATGCATAATTTGAATTTAAGCATATGTAGCTTAAATTTTGTCACTTAAACTGATTAAGCAACATATTTAAACATGTTAGGGCATATAATACTTGTCATAGGACTAGTTAGGCGTCTCAAACGCGCATTCACGCGAACGATGCGTTAAACTAGCGTAGACTACCTTAATGGGTCATAACGAGTCGTAAGTACTTAGGATAGGTTCTGATTTAGAATGTAGGCCTTGTTAAACCATATCACATGAGTTCCAATACTCACTGGTTTACGAGACCTCATTCTACCCGATCTTCCGATTTCGGTACCGATTCTTTAACATATTGATTCCATACTAGGTGCCACTTGATTCCTAGATTTCCGAGCTTTGTTAGGACACTTAATCAAGGATACTTGCAATCTCAAGTGAGTACATAGTCCCCTCTTTTACGTTTTCAAATGTTTTAGGGTGATACATATGTACAGATACGCTATTTTCATGATTTCGACTATATGATTACACATGCATAGTACTATCTTTTGACGAATTAAACTATTATCCATGGCTTAAACACTGATTTCCAAAGTTTGTTAGAACTATTTGTTCATTTATACTGTTACTTATACATTCATTAACAATGATCAAGCCGATTGGAAGTACGATATAGTGCTATAGGACTAGACACCCCATTCCTGTTGTATGGAATGTCAGAAACCAAAATTTTAACCAAATAGAATTTGCCTTTGTGGTATTTCTATAGTCTCTAAAGTGTAGTTTGATGCACTAAGGTTTGAATGTATTACCAAATCGCGATATATGGTATATTTCGATATACTACCAACGTGATACTGTTTTGCTAAAGCATAATTTGATATGCTATTGTTTACTAAAGTATAGTTTGATATACTACCAAACCACGATTTAGGTATGTTCCGACATACTACCAACGTGATATTATTTACTAAAGTATAGTTTGATATACTACCGACTTTGCTATTTCATAAACTAAAGTATAAGTTGATATACTACCAAAGCATAGTTGATATGCTACTTCCAAAACCAAAGTACGATTTGATATACTACCAATGCTTATATTCTTAAAGCAAAGTATATTTATGATATACTACCAAGTCTATTATTTCAGAAACCAAAGTATATTTTAATATACTATCTGTTTAACTATTTTATAACTGAAGTATATTTAGATACACTACTTATCCACTTATCTCAAAACCAAAGTATATTTTTGTATATACTATAAACCTTTTACCAAAACGACGCATTTTAGAAACAAAACTTTTACAAGGATTCATGTCTATTTTTTAAAACATAAAGCCTTTTCTTGTGTTATCCAAATCCATGAATCAAATTCACACGTCCTATGTTACTCATAGGCATTTTTATGCTGACGTACCTATTTTCACATATGTTTCAGGTGCTGCTACGTGATGATTGTTGATGCATGCTACACATAGGATGGACTCGTGCCTTAGCGACTTTAAAACTTGAGAGACAATTATTTGTATTTATCTGATTTTTAATAAAACAATGAGTTCATTAATGAGATAAAACCAATCTTTAACCACCATGTGTTGTGAAACAATGATTCTATTACGAGATTCCCCGACGTTTCCACCGCGGTTTGTTGTTTTACGCGGTCGGGGGTGACATGATGTATGAGGAAGAAATGTCGATGACTGAAACAACAGGTGAAGATACCTCTAGAATGGCAATGTCATGGACCTCTCCATTGACGATATCATCATCAGGATGACCAACGTGGATAACAGGGACATCATCCTCGTCGTCGGAGACGACTATGTCTCCAGGGACAGCAGCTAAAGGAACGACATCCAGAGGTATGTAGTCAACAATGTGGGCCCCTTCGGGGTGGCCGATGATGATAAACTGGTTCGGCTAGGGGCCGATAGCTAGAACGTTGTCCACTAGAGGCACTCCATCATGAACTGGGTCAGGCAACGCGAAGGGCTGGAAATCAGACAGGCCATCGTCGTCAGATGAGACAATCTCGACCAAAGGCTCGTCATCTGATGATATATCCATGTAGGCATGATCATCATACACCCCACTGCTTGCTGAGGATGCCATGGTAGACCTGTCAAAATAATCCGTACACATATATGTATATATATCAATGATTTATAATATTACTTAGTACATGTATAGGCAAATAAAGGCAACATATCACATGTGTTCACGTTGTTCCTACGTGGGTCATTTCTAGTTTGGCTAGTCTACCCCATATAGACCATACCATCAACTAATGTCCTTGCTTGTTTTTCTTTCCTTTGAAAAATGTTTGTTCCATGGATCTTGGCGTTTTCGTAAATGCAATGAAAAATATTTTGTTGGTTGTAAAACTATTTTCGTGAGAGAATCCTAGTGATTGTAGTCTAGACTCGAGAAGGAATCCTACTTCACTACAATCGAAGCTCTGATACCAACCTATCACACCCTGACTTTTGCGGAAGCGTATGTTTGTGACTTGATTAGTTTCATTGCATTCGATCATAACAAACAACTAAATGCATAAAATTTAGAGATATTCATCCATACATAGTTTTAGCATTACAAACACAATTTGTCCAAGTTCCCAACCAACACGAGTATTAAGTTAAGATTACAACCCAACATAATTTTAAAAGTTCCATAAAAGGACTTGTTATAACAAAGGTTAAACTTCATGAGGCTTTGCGTTCTATATCTCATCAAAGATGGGATATACAAACCAAACCCTCCAAAAATATGGATGACATTTAGACTTGAAAACCCAAAAACTTGTAGATAATGTCGCACCAAGATCCCTTCATCTTCCTGAAATACATGTAAGTTGAAAAATCAATAAAAGTTGAGCAAGTTCATGCGTTTTGTGTGTATGCACATCAAATGAGTCTCAAAAACATTTGAAAGTTTAGTTGTAAGTAGGTATGTAAAGCGTCGATGAACATATCATTAATGTTTTGCAAGGATATTAATATATGTGACGACATAGGAAGTACTCAACCCGAGTAGACGATTTTTAGTGTCGAATCACCTCGACTGTGTCGAATCACCTCGACCGGGACACAACAGCACTCAAAGTGGTCACCCATGGACCGTGAGTGGGGCTCGCCCGTACCCATTAGATCTAACCTTTGTTCCGTGGTCCATAAAAGGATTAATGACACTTCAGTTTCAGCCTATGCTCACATGATCTAATAGTTCATTCCTTAGCTAAATCATACCCAAGTTGACATGTATTTCACCCCCGAAAATTATAAACCCGAAAACATTTAAGAGAAAAGGGAGACATGAGCTCACAAGTTTCCGTCCGTAACCTCGTGTACCCAAAGTAGATATCCTCAAGCCGTACTACTACCTACACATGTGCTAAGTTTTATTAGACGCTTAGGTCGTGTAACAACTCTTAGCCTTAGTTATTTATTAAGACTTATTTTGGAATTTTGGTATACTTTGAGTTACACGCTTGGTGTATGTTGTATAAATGATTTTATAATTATATATAATTCCAAATTTGTAGATTATATAAATTAGTTAAAATAAGGATATTTTAACTTAAATTATTTCCATACAATTATTCGGAATATTGTTAAAAATAATATATTTCTAACTTGTTTTGTCTTATGGTTCTCACATATATATTTTCAAGTATAGGTATACTTGTATGTTATTTGTATTCTCATATTTGTGTATAATACTTGTATAGCGTATTTTACCAAGTGTTGGTCGTGTATGTCGGTATGTATTTATACGTACAGAAATACGTATTTCCTTGTATTTATTAAGTATTTTATACTTAATTTATGTGTAATTTTCCGGAATATTATATTTTTACAATTAGAAATCTCCAACTTTATATTCTTAAAATATACATATTTTAAGAGTAGTTTATAGAAAAATATCTATAAATTTTATTTGGTAAAAATATACATACATCCACATATATCTTAAAAATAATATATTTTTAAGATTAAAGTTAGAAAAATATATATTTTTAGTTTTCACCAAGATAATATATTTTTGAGTTGTTGTTGAAAATACATATTTTCTTCCACTTCAAAAATAATATATTTTCAATTTTTTACAAAATATGATATATCTTTAAATAGTTGTAAAAATCCATAATTTGTCG
This sequence comes from Helianthus tuberosus, assembly GCA_030545235.1. Taxonomy (NCBI): domain Eukaryota; kingdom Viridiplantae; phylum Streptophyta; class Magnoliopsida; order Asterales; family Asteraceae; genus Helianthus; species Helianthus tuberosus. Next base: position 17,311,061 of record CM060420.1, on the reverse strand, counting down.
TTTCTTCGGTTTCAAAAATACCGTTTACCACATTTGTCAAGATACGAATTTATTTCTGGAATATTTATATATATATATATATATAGTCCAAAGTGTCCATTGTCCGAATCATCCAATATTTGGGCATAAGTTATTTATTTATTTTCTTGTGATTTTTGTAATATTTCAAATTACAATTTTTAGTATTTTGGTGTGGTGTATTATTTTTCAATGTGACACCTGTGTCACTTCAACCATCAAACAAATACCAAACTAATGAAATATTATATTTCATACTTGGGATTTGTATAAATATGTGTATCATTTACACATATCAATTCTTGTTCGATTTCGGGCTCTAAATCGCTTTCTGGAAGGTTATATGCGCACTGATGCGTAAATATAACCAGTTTAATGCAACAAACACTCCGGAATAGTGACATAGGCTTAACATACCTTAAATACCCTTTACATAACTTAGAAATAAGTTTTGGAGGGTTTGGTGTGCCGAAATCAAGTTTATTCGCTTATAGGGACTAAAATCGACAAACTGTGAAAGTATGCTGATTCGTACTGTAACGGACATTCCGGAACATGAACATAAGTTAAACATGCCCTAAATATCCTTTACATAGCTTATAAATAGGCTTTGAGGGGTTCGGTGTGCTAAAATAAACTTTTTGGTCATTCAGGGACTAAAAGCGTCAAAAAGTGCATAAGTTTGCATTTTCGCGCATATCTTACGTTCTGAATATATCTGGACATCCAAAAATTTATGTAAGCATTAAAATATTTTATTTTAGTGTTTGGCATGATAAAAATCCATTCGTTGCGTAATTTGGATCGTTTTTGCGTCCGTTACGACTTCCGTCGTAATTACCGAACAACGCAACCGTACGACCAAACGAACCGACATCTGAGATATTTTTGAGCATGTTTTGAGTTCCCTACACTTTAACATCATTTTAGAGCCTTAAAATGTGGTTAACGGGGCTTAAACGTGTCAAAACGCATCAAAAATCAAGTTTGGAGTCTCAGGGGCCTGTTCTGCCAAATTTCAAACTTTGCTGGTCTGCACAAGGCTTACGGACCATAAGCACTTATCCATATGGTCCGTAAGGACCCCCTAGATCAGCAAATTTCATTTCCAGCTTTTTCCAGCTGTTTCCCTCTTGTGCAAATGGTTTCTAAGCATTCTAGGGGCTGTTTTGGGGTGCCCAAGGTATTGCAAAACAGGGGGTGCAAGTGTAGGGCCAAGATCAAAGCTCGGTTTACGAGAAACGATCCTAACGGTCCTCGAAAAACTATAAATAGCCCACCCCCACTTCACTTGAACTCACACCTTTGATTTATTCAGCTCTAAGTTGGGGTCTTGTGCTCCATAACTGAGTTGTTTAAATCAAAACTTCCATTCTTGGACCTTTTGTAAGTCCTCTTTCATTCTTTTATGTGTTTTAGCACGAAAGTCAAACGGTGTTTGACTTTCTGCATTGACAAGTTTATGGTCAATGCGAAGTTCATCTGAACTTCATAACGTGAGCGTAATCACGATGGTTATAGTCCCTAGTGACTATGCCTACTGATTACCACGTTATCTAGGTTTAGTGAGGAGTCGTAGTTTCGGCCAAAATGCGTATTCTCGCGTATTTTGTAACCAAACTACTTTTAGGTATCAAAACCATTTGTTTTGATACCAAACCTGTTTTCTAACTTAACTAAACATGTTTTAGCATGTTTAGCTCGTCACTTTTAGATTTGTGCTTGTGTAGGGTCGTAAAGGTAAGCGATCTAAACAACCGCTTATACTTTCGAACCCGACCCATTTGGTCGATCATTAGGATCCGACTAAACACATTAGGTGACCATAGTTGTATAGGGAATAACCTTCCGAGGTTATACCTTATGGTCACGTCGTTTAAATAGTTGTATGATAGGTAGTTTATATGCCTTAGGAAAATTACCAAAATACCCTTTTTACGCATAAATTCATTTTAAGCATATCTAACCTAAATTTTGACATCTAAACTGATTAGGCAACTATATTAGACATGTTAAGGCATATTTTACTTGTCATAGGACTAGTTAAGCGGTCCGAACGCGTTTTATGCGAACGGCGCGTTAAAGTAGCATAAGCTACCTAAACGGGTCGTAATGGGTCGTAAGCACTTAGTTTAGGTTTCATTTTAGTATGTAGGCTTTGTTAAACCATATCATATGAGTTCCAATACTCATTTGGGTTACGAAACCTCATACTATCCAATCTCCCGATTTAGGTCCGGTTATTTATGTAGTTATCTATATAGGGTGCCGTTTGATTCCGTGATCCCTCTAGCTTTGCTTGGTTGTTGTTCAAGACTTCTAAGCACCCTCAGGTGAGTACATAGTCCCCTCTTTTACTGTTTTGGGGTGAAACACGTGTGCCTACTTGTTACTTTCGTGCTTTTCATGTTTTTATATCCTATACTTGCTATGTTCATTAGTACACTTATAGTACATGATTTCATTATGTTTTGCTATGTATGTTTACTTGGCATGCTAGCACATTGTTTTATATTACATTTTCTTTTGCTATGTATGTTTACTTAGCATGCTAGCACATTGTTTTACATTACATTTTCTTTTGCTATGTATGTTTACTTAGCATGCTAGCACATTGTTTTACATTACATTTTCTGTTACATATGTTTACTCAGCATATGAACACATTGTTTTACATCTCTACCTTATATGTTAACTTAGCATACTAGGTACATTATTTTCATAAAACATGCTTATATTTGGTATATCATTTGGTTTGTTTAACGAGACTAATACATTCATTAACACTGATCATGCCGCTCGGTAGTAGGTAGTGGTACCATAGGACTTGACAAATCCCGTTCCTAAAATCCTAGGTTTGTTTGGGTGGAAGGAATGACCGAATCCGAAAACATTTTTCTTTGATAACCTTCACTCTAAGGTTATCCGTCTGTCTCAAGGCTTGAATGTAGGCGTTTAACATTACCGCATAAATGGTTGTATCAGTAAAGCATGCATTATCTTACAAAACATAACTTTTGATTATATTTTATCAAATGCATTGTTTTGTACATTACTTTCTCATAGGATTGAATAAATGCTTTTAATCAATAAATGCTTTTATTCACTCTACATTACATTTGTTTACACATTACATGATTTACATTTGATGGTTTTTACATAAACATTTGACATTTGACTATACATAAACATTTTTACATTGATGGTTTGTTTTGGTAAGTGATTAAATAACGAGGCGTGTGTAATAAGATAAAAGCATGGTGGATACGCCGCTGGTACTTCCTATATATAAGTGCTTTTATAGTATTACATATCGTAGCGTTATTTAAACCATTTCAGTATTTGACTTATTACATTTTACTGATGTGTGCAAAATGCAACATATAAATTACATCAATTGTGGCATAAAACTAACCCTTTTTTATTACTAATGTTGGAAAAAGTGTGTTTTTGTCTTCCTTTTGTATTTTCAGGATTAAATGAGCTCAAATTATCAAAAGAAGCAAAAGGCAGTTAAATCTAACATAAATACAAGAAAAGGAACAAACGTGGCATGCCCGACCTCCCTGAAAGCATCTTCCCAATCAAAACAAGAGAACAGAAGGCTGAACACGCCCCGTGCTCAGTGAACACGGGGGCGTGCCCAAGTGTCAGCATAAAAGACAAAGTTGTAGAAGCTTCCATCGCCCACCACGGGGCCGTGCTCAGCGGACACGGGGTCGTGGTCAACTATAAGATTCGCAGAATCCAGGCAAATCTTGATAGTACAGATATGCTTTTGCACATGGGGTCGTGCCCAGCAGACACGGGGTCGTGGTCAACTAATGCAGACAAAAGCAATTAATGAAGACAGAGAAGAGGATGGACACGGGGCCGTGCCCAATGGACACGAGGCCGTGCCCGAGCTTCTGTTCAGCCTATAAATCGGAGTGCTTGGCTCAAACTCAAACCATCCCTTGGCACACCACCTCTCTCACACTTCACCCACCACCCACCACCACCATAACACCATCATCCACCACCATCATCCATTGTCCATCATAGAGTGTGTGAGTCGTCTCGGGATCCAAGATTGATCATAAGAGTTCTTGACAATCAAGGCCATGTTTGCCTAAGTCTCTTGCATCACTTGGTGAAGACAAAGTGTCTAGTGTAATACTTTTTATTTCTAATCTTTTCGCACTTTTTAATTGGTTATGTATTAATGACTTTAATAACTAGTTTCTTATGTTGAAGGTGATTTTTCCTTATCGTTTGTCCGTGGTGTCTTGGCATTATTTTACTATCTATATAAAATAAAAGATTTTCACCATTCATATCTCCACGGACTATATGGAGGTATGTTGGCTTCCTGGTCGGGGGTTGTCACACCCCCAAAATCCACCTGCGGAGTATCACCGCTTGGAGGCGTGACATGACCAGGATCAAGCCACCAATCATATTGAACAAGCATGTAAGTAATAATAAAATCCAACACAATACAATTGGTGTTCAAAACAAAACATAGTTTAAGTTGCAAGCGGAAGCATAATGTATAAAACCAAGGCATAAGTAAATAATGTTTAAGTTCATCATGAACATTCAATGTCCATGCTCCACAACGACTCTTCCCCATGCAAGCTCCTGCTAAACCTATTGACCTGCAAAGCATGTAGTAACGAGTCAACAACAACGTTGAGCGAGTTCACAGTTGGGTGTTTGTTTTAAGTTGTTTCAAAAATGGTTTCCTGGCATCCCTGCAGTGGGGGTTACCCCATAGTTGAAAACGTGTTCTGTATAAATCTCATTTACTCTGGCTATCCAGCCGTGGGGGCTACCCCATGTTTAATTATCTGGCTCTCCGGCCTTGGGGCTACCCCATGTATGTACTACTAGACTCATTACCATATCGACCGCTGACTGTAGTCATGTTTATGTGCCCTTAGCGTCAATGTCTATCATCATTGACGTACCCAGATCCATTAGTTCACGCCCGTCCTCTGCGGCATGGTGTGAGGCTTGTCAGACCTAAATAGCGCTATCTAACTAATGACCCACTCGCCATTGGCCCGGCGATTAAGTCGATATAAAAAGGAGGGACTTCGTGATAGAGTTTTGGTCTAGTGAAATTTAAACTGTCCAAGGGGACAAGGAATTACATTCCTTAACCCGTACTGCCCTACCCAAGAAGGACGAGGAATCTATATTCCTTAACCCATTCCCAACCCCTGGGAATCCCATGCTTTGTAGAAAGTGTGAACTCACCTTAGGTTAGCTCGGCAGATAAACGAAAGGTTAATCGAGCTGCTAGAGGTCAACCACGTCCTAACATGGTTACCATACAAGTCAGGTCTAAGTTCAAGAAGTGCACGTATGTTTACACATAAGCTAACAGGTTACGAACACGTATTGATCATGGCAAACCCCTAATACATGTTAAGACATTAACAGTAGCAGTCAAGTACCAAACATGTCCAAACTTGTGCGACCCGAAAGATAAGCCCAATAAATAGGCGGCCCAACCTGTTGTGCGATCAGCATGACTTGTGCGATCCACAATGGGTTGTGCGATTGGAAACCAACCCAGCCCAATAAAAAATCCCAACATGTACACGGCCCAAACAGTTAGTAGAAAAGTAACTTGTGCGATCCAATAGTCTTGTGCGACTACTGGTATCTTGTGCGACTAGACTTGGGCTTTGAGGCCCAACAATAATGCAGTTCTAGTTGAATGTGTGTGGCCCAAGCCTTATGCGATCGGCACTATCTTGTGCGATCCACAAGTCTTGTGCGATCATGCATATCTTAGTTGTACACTGTGCTATATGTGACTGTACCTCGTCTTGTGCAATGCACCTTGTGCGATCAGATCAGGTCTTGTGTGACCTGATCTTGTGCGACCGAGGGGAGTCTTGTACGATCAGGATTACTATCCGTAATTCATGGAAATCAGTTACATCATTTATTTGCAAATCAATTTTAACAGTTTCCATATTCGAAATAAATCAATTAACACAATCAATAGTTTCTAATCAACCCATTATTCGATCAAAACAAGGTTTTTATCACTCAACTCATATGAACCCTAATGAACAACATAACATCAATAATCATAACCCTTAAACTTATTAACATGATTCATGTTCTTGATTATTAGCATTCATACCCATAACAATATATTAATCATCCGAAACACATCACAGCCGGTTATCATGCCTTCGACCCTAAATCATCAATAGCACTATTCGATTATCAAACCCTATGATTTGTACACACTATACATGTGAGCCGATTTTGTGAACATCAACATTAACAGTTTACATCATCATCAATCATATATCATTCCTACATCATCATGTAGAGCATGTATAGCACAACATCATACAATCATGAAAGCAATAGTTAAAACACTAACCGGTTGAAGTAGAATGAAAGGGGATCCGAACAAGAAAGATTCAAGGGATGGAGATGTTGTTGCCATCGGGTTCGAGAGAGAGAGAGAGAGAGAGAGATATTAGGGTTTGTGTGGGTTTCCTTGTGTTTGCAAGTTATGAGGAACAAAACTCCCTAAAGGATCAATGTATGCGTATAAGAGGAGTGGGCCGAACCCAGCTTTGGGCTGCCCTTGGTTCGGATGCAAAGAGTGTAGCCCGAATGGGCTTGTGCGATCGGGTTGTGTTGTGCGATCCTAATGCATACGTACATGCACTTAACATCAAACATAAAATTTCATAAATCATCAAAGTTCACATAATCACATAAGGTCCACATACGTTGTAAGGTATAAAGAGAGGTTTGAAATACGAGTTGTCACATTATCCCCAAGTTGAAAGAAATTTCGTCCCGAAATTTGGTACGTACTCACTGAGGAAGCTAGTTAAGTTGCATGGTTTTCCTGGGGTGTCACATCCTCCCCCCCCCCTCGTTGATCTGGAATTTCGTCCCGAAATTCCGCAGTAGATTCATCCTCAGTAGTGGTTGTACTGTTTGCGAACAATTGGGGATACTTTTGTTTCATTTGGTCTTCGCGTTCCCAGGTGAACTCTGGGCCACAACGGGAGTTCCAACGAACTCGAACGAGAGGAATTCTAGTGCGCTTGAGAACCTTAACTTATCGGTCAGTAATCTCTACTGGTTCTTCGACGAATCACAACTGTTCATCGATAGTGAGCTCCTTCAAAGGAACTATGAGGGACTCATCTGACAGACACTTCTTCAGATTCGACACGTGGAAAACGTTGTGAACTCCACTGAGTTCTGCTGGTAGGTTTAGTTTGTAGGCCACCCTGCCTATTTTCTCAATGATTTCGAACGGTCCAACGTATCGTGGGTTAAGTTTGCCTCGTTTGCCAAAACGAACAACACCCTTCCAGGGTGAGACTTTGAGTAGCACTCGATCCCCAACCTGGAACTCGAGTGGTTTCCTGCCCTTATCAACATAGCTTTTCTGACGGTCACGAGCTGCCGCCATTCGTTGTCGTATTTGAGCAATCCTTTCTGTTGTGTCTACCACAAGTTCTGGGCCAGTGATCTGACTATCCCCCACCTCTGCCCAACAAAGAGGTGATCGACATTTACGCCCGTACAATGCCTCAAATGGAGCGGCCCGAATGCTGGTGTGGTAACTGTTATTATACGAGAATTCCATTAGCGGCAGATGTTTTTCCCAACCTTTGCCAAAGTCAATCACGCATGCCCTAAGCATGTCTTTAAGGGTCTGGATGGTGCGTTCAGACTGCCCATCCGTTTGCGGGTGATAAGCTGTGCTCATATCTAAACGTGAGCCAAAGGACTTGTGCATTGCTTGCCACAGTTCAGAAGTAAAACGTGCATCACGATCAGAGATAATAGAGGTGGGCACCCCGTGCCTCGAGACAACTTCCTTAAGATAAACGCTGCTAGAGTGGAGAACTTATCCGTTTCCTTGATAGCCAGGAAGTGTGCAGACTTTGTGAGTCGATCCACGATCACCCAAATAGTGTCATTTCCGCGCTGAGATCTAGGTAGGCCAGTAACGAAATCCATGGAAATTTGCTCCCATTTCCATTATGGTATCTCTGGTTGTTGAAGTAGGCCTGAAGGTTTCTGGTATTCGACTTTGACTCTCGCACAAGTCAAACACTTACTAACGTAGGTTGCTATGTGAGCTTTCATGCTAGGCCACCAGTATGTAGTTTTGAGATCGTGGTACATCTTATCCGAACCAGGATGTACTGAGTAACGAGACTTGTGTGCCTCATCCATCACAAGCTCTCGTAGGTTGCCATAGAGTGGGACCCAAATGCGTCCTGTTACGTAGTAGGCACCGTCTTCCTTTTGTTCTAACCGTTGCCTTGAGCCACGTAGGGCTTCAGCCCTGACGTTTTCTGGTTTCAATGCTTCTCCCTGAGCATCTCGTATCTGTGCAGGCAGACTAGACTGGATGGTAAGTTGTAATTCTCGCACGCGTTTAGGCATAGTGTCCTTTCGACTGAGGGCATCAGCCACAACATTGGCTTTGCCTGGATGGTACTTAATCGCGCATTCGTAATCATTCAATAGCTCGACCCATAGACGTTGACGCATGTTTAACTCCTTTTGCTTGAAGATATGCTCGAGACTCCTGTGATCGGTGTAAATAGTGCACCTGGTACCGTACAGGTAATGTCTCCATATCTTGAGTGCGAAAACAATAGCTCCCAGCTCCAAATCGTGCGTAGTGTAGTTCCTTTCGTGAATCTTAAGTTGACGTGACGCATAAGCAATAACCTTGTCACGTTGCATCAGCACACATCCAAGTCCCTGAATGGATGCGTCGCAATAAACCACAAAATCGCCTGTGCCTTCAGGCAATGAGAGGATAGGGGCGCTACAAAGTCTACCCTTTAAGTGTTGAAACGTAGTTTCCTGTGCATCACCCCAACGATAGGTGACACCTTTCTGAGTTAGTGAGGTGAGAGGTTGCGCAATCTTGGAGAAGTCCTTGATAAACCTTCTGTAATAACCTGCCAAACCCAAGAATTGGCGAATTTCTGTTGGTGTTCTAGGTGCAGGCCAGTTCTTGATCGAGTCTACCTTGGATGGATCAACATGAATCCCATCCTTGTTTACCACGTGGCCTAGGAAATGGAATTCACGAAGCCAGAAGTCGCATTTCGAGAACTTTGCATAAAGTTGTTCTGTTCGAAGGAGTTCCAAAATAAGTCGTAGATGCTGCTCGTGTTCCTCCTGACTCTTAGAATAGATCAGGATCTCGTCGATGAAAACTATAACGAATTTATCCAGGTAAGGTTTGAACACTCGATTCATAAGGTCCATGAAGACTGTCGGTGCATTTGTCAGCCCAAAAGGCATGACCAAAAATTCGTAGTGTCCATACCGAGTTCTAAAGGTTGTTTTGGAGACGTCCTCTTCTCGGACTCTCAGCTGGTGATATCCCGATCTCAGATCAATCTTCGAGTAGAAACTCGACCCTTGCAACTGGTCGAATAAGTCATCAATACGTGGAAGAGGATAGCGATTCTTCACGGTCACCTTGTTGAGTTCGCGGTAGTCTATACACATTCTGAAGGTACCGTCTTTCTTCTTCACAAATAGCACTGGAGCTCCCCAGGGCGAAGAACTAGGACGAATAAAACCCTTATTCAAAAGCTCTTGTAGTTATGTGGACAGTTCTTCCAATTCTGATGGAGCTAGACGATAGGGTGCTCGAGCTATGGGCGCTGCTCCAGGAGCTAGCTTGATCTGGAATTCGACTTGACGATGAGGCGGAAGGCCAGGTAATTCCTCAGGGAATACCTCAGGATAGTCGCGTACAATCGGAAAATCTTCTATCTTCTTTTCCTTCTTCGAGGTGTCAGTAACAAGAGCCAAAATAGCAGTGTGGCCCTTTCGCAAACACTTCTGGGCCTTAAGGAAAGAGATGATGCTCACAACAGCACCACTCTTGTCGCCACGAATCATGAGAGGTTCAGCAGCTGAACGTGGAATACGGACAATCTTCTCGTTGCAAAGAATCTCTGCTTGATGTTGGGATAACCAGTCCATCCCAATGACAACGTCGAAACTACCCAAGACAATAGGAATGAGGTCGATAGAGAAGGTCTGATTAGCAAGAACAAGATTACAACCCTTGACTACGTGTGTGGCCTCTAAACTCTTACCATTAGCTAGCTCTACAGTGTGCTTGGTGTTTAAAAGTGTTGGGGTACGCTTAAGCATTTGACTAACTTTTAAAGACACATAGCTAGTATCGGCACCTGAATCAAATAAAACAGTAACATAAAATTCGTCCAGTAGAAACTTACCCGTCACGACGTTGGGATCGTTCCTTGCATCACCTTGTCCAATCACAAAAACATGACCCCTGGCACCATTGCCGTTGTTACCCCCGTTGTTTCCATTCCCCTGATTGTTATTATTGTTGTTGTTCTGATTCTGGTTCAGTTGGGGACAGTCTCTCTTGAAGTGGCCTTCAGCTCCACACTGAAAGCACCCTCTGTTGATACCTTGCTGTTGCTGCTGCTGACATTGATTCTGTGGGGGTTGTTGTTGCTGACGATTATGATTCGCGGGACGTAAACTTCTGCAATCCTTTGCAGCGTGGCCTGGCCTGTTGCACCGATGACAGTTACTCCTGGTGCATGACCCGCTATGGTGTAGGTTACAGCGATTGCATTTGGGGTGAATTCCCCTGTACCCTCCTTGACTTTGACTACCAGATGATTGCTGACTAGTGCTCTTGTAGTCGTCAGTCCTTCTCTGCTGAGACTGAGACTGAACAGAAGTTGAACCTTTGCTTGAAGTTCCATCCCACTTACGCTTGTTGTCGCTGGGAGTATCAGGAGTAGTAGCACTAATGCGCTTTGGTAACCTATTCTGCTCCACTGCCTGATCAGTGAGACGATGTGCCAATTGAACAACTTGTTGGATGGTGGTGAGGTTAGCTGAAGTACCATGACTTTGAATCTCTGGCACTAAACCCTTAAGGTATAGTTCGATGCGTTTGATGGGAGGATCCACCATAGTAGGACACAAAATAGCTAGCTCATTCGATCTTTTTGTGTACACTTCAAATTTTGACCCCGTCATCTTTAAGTTGAAGAACTCTACCTCCAGTTTGTGAATATCATCACGGTTGCAGTACTCTTCCGTAATCATTTCCATGAAGTTGTTCCATGGGGTGGCATTAGCAGCAACCAACCCCAGCATTTGGACCTGAGCGTTCCACCACGTGAGCGCTATACCCTCGAGAGTACCAGTAGCATACTTCACCCTGCGTGCCTCAGGGCATTCACACATCTCAAAAACATATTCGAGCTTCTCAAACCAGTGGAGGAGACCTACAGCTCCTTCGGTACCACTAAAGGTACTAGGTCGACAGTCCATAAAGGTCTTGAAAGTGCACATAGGAGGCTGTGCAGGTTGACCTGCCGTGAGAGTAAGAAAGGACAAAGTTTAACACAAAGGTTGGTTCACGAGAGTAGGACCTAGAGATCCTAGAGTGAGTTTAGACTGCAGGGTATACCTCCTGCTTGTGCGGCTGCAAGTGCCGCAGCAACTTGTTGGTTAATCAGAGCCGTCAACTGGGCTTGTGTCATGTTATCGCATCCACTCATGATCTTTATATCAAAGGAAAACATGAGTGAGAGAAGTTCGTGAAAGTGGGATGACAGAAGAGAGTAAGCACACATGTGTTTTCAAACTATCGTTGCTACGTTTATCCAAGCATACCATAAGCAAAGTTCTATGTAATCTAGCAAGTAGGCAATAAAACATAAACCGGTTGAAGTAGAATGAAAGGGGATCCGAACAAGAAAGCTTCAAGGGATGGAGATGTTGTTGCCGTCGGGTTCGAGAGAGAGAGAGATATTAGGGTTTGTGTGGGTTTCCTTGTGTTTGCAAGTTATGAGGAACAAAACTCCCTAAAGGATCAATGTATGCGTATAAGAGGAGTGGGCCAAACCCAGCTTTGGGCTGCCCTTGGTTCGGATGCAAAGAGCGTAGCCCGAATGGGCTTGTGCGATCGGGTTGTGTTGTGCGATCCTAATGCATACGTACATGCACATAACATAACATCAAAAATAACATTTCATAAATCATCAAAGTTCACATAATCACATAAGGTCCACATACGTTACAACAAGGTATAAAGAGAGGTCTGAAATACGAGTTGTCACATTATCCCCAAGTTGAAAGAAATTTCGTCCCGAAATTTGGTACGTACTCACTGAGGAAGCTAGTTAAGTTGCATGGTTTTCCTGGGGTGTCACAGGGGTTAAGGGAACGGTTTGGTAAGAGTCTTGCCATTGTTCAGTGTATAGATCCTACAAAGGACCTGGGTCAAATTTAGTAGGACCTCATTCAATACTTAACGGTATTGGATGGCGGGGGTCCAAACTCTTTGATCCCCTCATAAGTTAAACTACTATTAAAACTTTAACCTAGCTACTTAGGACTGTATCCCTGCTGACTCAGACTACTTAGCCGAGGGTAACGTCGCCTTCAAAAGAGGGGCCTACCACAATATGTACGAGAAATAGGGTAGAATTTATGTGTTTGTGAGCTAATTTCGTTTGAACATGACATGTAACATCTTCAAACGAAATTAACTAGTTTAATTTCATTTGAAGTGAACCATGCCATCTTCAAACGAAATAGCATCCCCTATATATACCCTACATACGAAATCATTTGTAACTTTCCGGTCAGTGTAACGAAGTGCTGCCGAAGTGTTGTCAGACTGTAAATCATTATCAAATCAATCATACAACAGTTTAAAGTGTATATCTTGCTGAATTGATCTCTACACGTCTGTTTCCGCCTTTCGTGTTGAGTAAAACTCTTCTGATCGACTCGTTCGGGTCTGAAAACGATCCTACAAGTGGTATCAGAGCTCAGGAGGAAGAGTTCATACCAATTCAGCTGTTTTTTCTAACTTCTACACCTTATTTTCAAAATTAAACAAGTTTGCACGGTTAAAAACAGCTGATTTTCATATATCATGTGCGTAATGTTGTTTTAACAAACCCTAGAAAGTTTCAGAACTAAAATCAGATTAAAACTTGACCAATTGGACAAAATTTGAACCGAAATGATGATGTCATGCTGATTCCGTTTGAGATTGTTTGCTGATTTCGTTTGAAAGTCTTCAATCTGCATGATTTCGTTTAAAGAGACTTGTTGATTTTGTTTGAGTTTGCATCATTTGACTGGTTCCGTTTGAAAATCATGGGTGATTCCGTTTGAATTCGGGATTCCGTTTGAGAGAATTAGGTGATCTCGTTTGAAACAAGTTATCTCATTCAAGGATCGTATTCCGTTTGAGGGTTTCGTTTGAACTAGGCAATTTCGTTTCAAGATTGCAATCTCGTTTGAAGGTCATACAAGTTCAGCAATTTCGTTTGAAATAGTGGGTGTTTCAAACAAAATTAGGTAGATTGATTGAACAGGTTAATTCCATTTGAAGAACCTAATCTCGTTTGAAAGTGACTGTTTTGATAACCGTGTTACCGAATCATGGAAGAGGAATTCTATAACGCGTTTGCTACATCTCCGAATACTCCGGCTACCATTGCTCAAAACATGAACTCAGAAAATGAAACAGGAACATTGCAAAAACCCCCGAATCTTATGGGAATTGAAGAGTACCATGGCTGGAAAAATCGTTTTGAGAATTGGGTTCAGGCAAACCATCTGAGAGCTTGGGAAAGTATTGAAACATAGTATGTGAGACCACAGACTACTTTGAAAGTTGATAAAATCATCTCAGAATTTACAGACACCGAGAGAGATTGTTATAAAGGAGAGAAAATGATGATTAGTCTTCTACAACAAGCTGTAAAAGAAGACATTTTTATATTGCTTCAACATGATGGTAGTGCATTTTCAATTTGGGAGGCACTTGGGAAGAAATTTGAAGGAAGCACAGAAATGATCAACAACAAGAAATCATTATTGAAAAAAGAATTTGAATTGTTTACAAGTATGCCAGGTGAAGTTACAAAGACTCTCATTGAGAGATATTGTCATCTTGTGCGTACCATGTCTCAGTTGAAGATTACTAAAACTCCAGCAGAATGGGTTGAAAAGTTAGCTGACGCTTTACCACAGAAAGAATGGGGTACTTATCTCATGATCTTAAAGAATTCTGGAGAGTTTAGTAGATTGTCAATTGGACAGTTTATTGAAAAACTTGAGGCACAGGATCTTGAACAGCAAAAGATAGCCAGAATGAACAGCTCGAGCAATCAACAAGATATCAAATTATACTATAAAGGAAATGTTCAAACTGTTGAAACAAGTCCAAAGATCCAAACTGCTTTTAGTGCAGGAAATCCATCTGGATCAGTCAGTCAAAGTTCAATCAACACTAGTGGATTTTCAAATGTTAATCTACCAAGTGTTCAAAGTGCAAATGTTGGTAATGGACATATGATTCAGTGCAATGTTGCATTACATCTTCAAAATGGTCAGAATTTTTCTGAAGAAGTTGTTAAAAGTCATATGGGATTACTGGTTACTGCTTTGGAATCTTATGAATGATTGATTGCTGGAAAAATTGGAAATCCCATGCTAACCAAAGAAGATTACGATCAGATAGATGCAGAGGAATTAGAGCTCATGGATATAAAGTGGTGCTTAGCAAGTGTTCTGAGGAGAGCTGAAAAATTAAAAATGATTACAGGAAGAAATGACTTCTTAGATGCACATGTTTCTGCTTTAGGTGTTGATAAATCTAAAGTTACTTGTTTTCGATGCAGGGAGAAAGGACATTTTAAGCGAGAAAGTAAAAATCAAGAAGCAAATGGAGCAAAGAATCAGTTTGGTGGTCATGATTACTACCGGAAGGCTATATATCAACAAATTACTCATCAACCACGTCAACAAAAAGATTCACAAACTGCTCATGGGAAGATGATTGAAGATGCAAACAAGAAAGCATATTATGGTATCATTGATCAAGATGATGAGAAAATGGCACCAGGATTTAGCTGGGATGATTATGTGAATGAGAATGGGGAGTTTAAAGCTTTCATTGCTCAAATTGTTCAAAAGCCATAATTGATGAAAGAATGGATAGCTGTGTTATCTGATGAAGAGAAAAGTCAAGATGAAGAATCTGTTTCTTCAGAAAACAGTTCAATAGATACTAGTGATGATGATGAAGAAATTGAACAGATAAACATTGGAAAAACCAAAAACCCATTTATCTTCTGACAGTTTTGAATTTTATTTTGCAGATAAATTGAAGAAAGTTAAAGAAAGAAAAGATGCAAAAGAAAAGAAAGAAGTTAAGGTTGTTGAGAAGATAGTTGAAGTGGAAAAAAATTGTTGAAGTCGAGAAGATTGTGGAGATTGAAAAGATTGTTGAAGTCACAAAACCATGTCTTACATGTTTGGAACCATGCAAACAATGTGAAGATAAAGATGAAAGGTTTAGTGAGCTTGAAAAGTTGAAAGAGAAGTTGTTGTTTGATGTCAAGAATGTGAAGGAGTCGTATGATGTATTGAACAAAACTGTGAATAGTTTGCAGAAGACAAACTCTGAAAGAGAAGATGCATTGAAAATGGTGAATGCAACAATGATGTCCAAACAAAAAGAGATAAATTTTTACATTGAAGAATGTGCGAAATGGAAGCAAGAGTTGGAAACTGAGAAAGTTGAAAATGAAAGAATCAGACGATTACTAAAAAGTTATTCAAGTTCTGATTACTTAATTGACAAAATTTATCCAACTGTTGCAGGTTTTGAAGCAATTGACGACAAGAAGCCGAAGAAAAAGGATACTGGTAAGAAACAAAGTGTTAGTTATAACAAGTGTCCGCCTCCAATTTGGGAAGGGTATTCATCTAGAAAACCGAATGAGGAACAAGTAAAAAAGGCAGTCAATATAAAGTTGGAGTCCGAGATAACCGATGTATTACCAGACAATATTGACATCACTTTCACCGCGTCCGACATAGATCATGAGTCTGAGTTAATAAAAAGGATGGTCGATCAGGTGTTAGATAAGGATGAGGAGTCCGAGTCAATGTTCGAGTCCAGGAATTCGAGTTCGTCTGTCAGAAGTTCAAATTCGTCGGGAAAATGGGTGTATAGTAAAGAATTTTTGTTGTCAAAATCTAATTTGAATGACGAAACATTTGAAGTTGCATATACTTTGAATGATTCTGACAAATTATATTTTGATAAAGAATTTCCAATAAGAAGTGTTCAAATTGAAAAGATTAAAAAGGTTTTCAAATTAACAGAAATTAATATTTCTGAAATAAAATATTTAAATCTTTCTGAAAAACCTAAAAAGTACACTTCAAGAGTTCAACAAAGATTGAACAAGAAAAAAGGTTACAGTTCCGGTTCTGGTTTTCAAAAGAAGCCAAACCATAACAGTAATTTCAAAAGAAAAGGATTAGGATTTATTCCACCTGAAAATCATAAAAATGAGAAAATTTCTAAAACAAATACAAAATTTGTTTCAGGAACAAGCTGTGAAGAAGAAGCAAAGAGCTCATTCTGGAAACAATCAAATCGAGAATTTCTTGCCAAAAAGCAAGAGAGAATAAAGAATGGAGCTAATCATAGAAAGGAGACAAGAACCTGTTACAGATGTCAAGAAGTTGGACACATTGCCTGTAATTGTCCTATGGCAACCATCATCAAACAGGAAGTTGTTTCTAAACTAAAAGAAAAGATTGTTGATAAAACTGAACCACCAACTGAAAAATTTAAAATTTTCAAAAACTCAACATATGAAGTTGGTGAATGTTCAAAGAAGTTCTACAGGAGAATGTGAATCTTGACAATAAAAAATGGTTTGTTAAGAAATCGGATGTAAAATCTGGCAATGAATCTGATTCCACAAAGTCAGAGGAGCCACATGTTGAAGTAAAAGAAGAAAACTCAGTTCCTCCAATGGATAATGAGAACTTTCCACCACTGAAGGCTGAGAATTTTATATCAAAAGTTGGAAAGGTTGAGATCTCAAATCAATTCTATTCTGAAAAGAAAGAATTTGATGTTAAGAAAGTGTTTAATGGAAATGTTAAAAGGATTTTTGGAAAAATGGTCGAGGGAAAGGCCAAAGGGGTAAAGGATTTTTATGAAACAAAGAAAGCAACTTACTACCCAAGTGAAAATGAGAAGGAAACATCCAAGTTTAGTCAGGCTTGGATGGAAGTTTTTCACAAGTAAAAAGTATGACTTGCCGGAGCTCCCAGGTTGGTAAGTGTGGAGCAGGAATCGGCATCTTTCTTGAGAAATTCACTTTTGTGATATTTCGTCTTTCAAAGTGGTAAATCAGGGACATTAAGTTGTACTTGATTTTCTACAAGTGATATTGTTGTTAAAATTCAAAATTGTTATATTTGTCAAATGGTTGAGAAAAACAATGTGATGAACCCCTAACCTACAAGTGGTAAAATCAGCAAAACTTATTTTCCGGAAAAATCATTTTGGTTAAAACAAACTTAAGTGTTTTGAAATCATAATGAGAAAATAGTTTGTTGAAAGGGGAGTTCTGATTGTTTATGCCAAGTGGATGGCAAATTGAAGTGATTCGATATCAGTTGTCACGTTACTTGTACAGTTTGTTTTCAAATTTCCTTAAATAATTTTGAATTTTAGGGGGAGTAAGAATTTTTCAGAAAATCCAAAAACATTTGAAAATTTGAAAAAGGCAAAAACATGATAAAATACAAAAATGAGTTTGTTGTGAAAAAGAGGAAATGATAGTACATCAGTAGACAGTTACAGTATGCTAAAGAATTGTAATGTTTAAATAGCGTTAAACGGTCTCACTGATGATATACCAATAGGTTTTTACACATTTAGTAAGCTTTTTCGGGATATAAACTTAAATTCAAACTTGCTTATTTTGTGGGGAACACTACTTGGATATATAGGTAACCCCTGAAATTTCGTTTGAAAGATCCCTCTTTCTGAGATACTAGGTCTTTATGCTCAGTGATATCTGGGGTATTATCCCGGGACTTCTGATTTTGCGGAAGCAATGGCCTAGTCCCCGGAGAATACTTTACGCTTGCTTGAAATAAAAGCCTGCCCTCAGTACAAAAAATGATGAAACATTGAAAAATGCTAATCATGTGCTGTTGTAAAAAAGATCCTCTAAAGGGGACCCACCAAAAGTCGAAGCTGTCATCTCTCTGCTGAACGGAAGTTCTGACCTGAGCTCTCACGGTTCTTCGCATTTAACCCCTTACAGATATCATCTGTGGTATACTCACCTGTAAGACTGAATATTGGGATCTGGATACGGGAGTATATTCAAGAGGTGGGACACATGAATGAGTTTAAGTTCTTAATACACCTAATTCATATCCTGAATCAGTTGAAATTTGTGTGAGAATTTAAGTGGATCAGTATATTGGCAATCTAAGTGAATTGTTTAATCCTTATTGTGTAACTAAGCTCAACGGTACTTGTGACTTGTCAAAAACTGATATGATCCTCTTACACAAACTCGCAAAAATATTGTCTGTAAATATTTATTTCTTTATTGCATTTCATTTCTTTTCAAAAATACAAAAAAATTTAAGTGTGTTTAGCATAGATTTTGAAAAATCCAAAAAGATTTTTGACAACTGGTGTTGAAGAGCTGATTTTCAAAATTCCAAGCGCTAAACATGATGAGCATGTGGTGAGGGGGAGTGTGTGTATAAATGAGAAAAGATTTTGAATATTTGTCTACATGTGGTTCATCAGTTGTTAACATTGTTAAATCATCCTGAATAAATTTGAGGGAGAGTTTGGTTGTTTAATTTTTGTAAAATGTTAAATTTGTGAAAATTTACTTTTGGGTAGAGGATGTGCAGGATAGCCTGGATTCTGAAGTCTGAGTATAGAGCCAGGTTACGATCCTGATCCTGTGAAAGTCAGATTGCAATCAACATCCGAGGATAAATGAGTTGTTCGAGGGGAGTATGTTGATGCTGAAGAGGAGGAAAAAGAGATAAAGTTGAGGATGTCTACACTGTCAGATTCTTCAAAGAGCGACCAGACTGATAAAGACTGAAAACATTAAAGACTCGACACTTAAGACTCGTCAACATTCGAGGGGGAGTCTGTTGGTACATGCGTCTGTCGATTTCGTCTTGTATCGAGTCTTACATTACAATTGTTAGATCAGGGCGCGTTGTACGAGAAATAGGGTAGAATTTATGTGTTTGTGAGCTAATTTCGTTTGAACATGACATGTAACATCTTCAAACGAAATTAACTAGTTTAATTTCATTTGAAGTGAACCATGCCATCTTCAAACGAAATAGCATCCCCTATATATACCCTACATACGAAATCATTTGTAACTTTCCGGTCAGTGTAACGAAGTGCTGCCGAAGTGTTGTCAGACTGTAAATCATTATCAAATCAATCATACAACAGTTTAAAGTGTATATCTTGCTGAATTGATCTCTACACGTCTGTTTCCGCCTTTTGTGTTGAGTAAAACTCTTCTGATCGACTCGTTCGGGTCTGAAAACGATCCTACAACACTAAACACAAGTCGGAGCCAAGTGATTCATCTTGTCTATATGTTTTTCTTTTATTTTTATTTTCAGCATTTTAGTTAGTTTTTATTTTTCTAGTTTAAAACCTTTTTCTAAACTTTTTGATTTGATTAGACGTTGAGGATAAACCGGTACTAAAAGCTCGTGTGTCCTTGGACGACCTCGGTATCTTGCCAACACTATACTACGCTCACGATGGGTGCACTTGCCCATATGTGTGTTTAGTGTTAGTAAATATCGTGTTTTATAAATTTAAAACTTGGCTAAAAAGTGTAAAAGGGCTTAAAATATACTTACACTTATATACACACTTCACACGCATCAAGTTTTTGGCGCCGCTGCCGGGGACACAAGGATTTTAAGAAAGTTAGGAATCAGCGGCCTAATCGTTTTTTCTTATTTTTCTATTTTTTTAGGATTTTTGTTAGTTTTTCAGCTTCTGCAGAACTCAGCACGGGCTGTGGCCGCTGAAAACGCCCCGTGCCCAATCATTGGAACTGGTAATCCTGTTTTAAGTCAGACAGTAAGCTGAACACGGGGCCGTGCCCACCCAACACGCCCCCGTGCCCAAGATTCAGTTACTGAAAACAGAACCGTAAGATCCCGACAGTTGGTAATTTCTGACACAAACATGAGTGATACTGATATTTTTTACTTTCGGCACTCTTATGGTACGTGGTGTCAAATATGTGGTGGTTCCCATAAGGAATTAGAATGTTATTTTCTAAATTATAAGCCCCACTATATAGACCCATCGTTTTCTTGTATTCTTAAGAGGGGCGAAAGTAAAAATAATCCACATCTCTCCCTCGAACGCTCCCAATCAGATTTTCTAGGAGAAATGCTTCTTGATGAACTATTTCAATTAGAAGATCTAATTCTTAATTGGTTAAAAGAACTTAGGATAGATTTCAATAATTTATCTCAAGATGATAACCAAGAAGAAGTGTTGGAATCGCATTCAAACAACTTCGTTGTTCCCGACGATACTTCTAACTCTAGTGAGGACTTGAGCGATAGTCGTCCCTGTGCCGATTGTGCCGTGAAGGACTCCCCATCGACTTCGTTCGATGCATAGATAGACCTGAGCGATTCGGCATACACCTTCTTTAACGAGAGCCCGGGAAAGGGTTGGACTTGTCCACCTACATATAGCATAGGAATCACCCTCACCGACAACCTCTTGCGTTCTCGCCTTAATCTAGAACAATTAAGGTATCTTAGGCACTTTGGGGTTGTTCCATCCAAGTAAGGAACCGCCCGATCCAGAAAAGTTCCTTAAAAATAGGCAAACTCCATAAGACAGCTTCTAGACACGGGGCCGTGTCCAGGTCAACATGCCCCCGTGTCCACTCAAAGATTCCCGTCTGATTTCGTGTCAGAATACGGACAAAATGTGTCAGGATTCCCCCTGAACACGGGGTCGTGTCCAGCCGACACAGGGCCGTGTGCAGCGTACTGTCGTTTTCTATAAATGCAGCCAAGAATCCTGCACATTTGAACCACTCAAGGGACAGAGATTTGGGGAATACTCTCACATACCATCCTAGGTATTTTCTAAAAGAAGTTTCTCAACACCCTTCTTGTCCTTTCCTCTTTTATCCACGTCCATCTTCTTCAATTTTCCTTCATGCTTCCATTAAAACTTGAAATCTCCATAATTTCAAGCTTTATTGAGATGTTTGTTAGATTTTTATTCATGGGATCTTGTTAAAAATAAGTTCTACAACAATGTTTTAAGTTATTTCTGCTTAAAAACGTTTTAAACATCATAAAATCAAATTAAAACTCCAAGATCCCTTGTCCTAAAAATCTGCATACATTTGAACACGGGCTGTGTTCGTTGAACACGGGGCCGTGTCCGAAGTACTGATGTCATAAAGTTGAACTCTTCTCGGTTTGTTTTCCCAGAATGGCGAGCAGAACTAGCGGAACATCTTCATCACACTCCAGAAACAGCCGACAAGGAAGAAGGTCATCAACAGGTTAAAGATTCTCTTGTAAACTATGTTTACGCCTTAAGAGAGGCCCTTGATGAAATGACAGGGGTGGAAGAGGCATTGGTTGACCGTATTAATCATTTGACGGTGGGACTAGAGGGATGTCTTCGAGAGGTCAACCTTTTGCACCAAAGGTTGAACATTCTCGCTTCTCCTCCTTTGGTAGCAATCATTACCCAAAGGGCATGGAATGTGGTTCCTAAAGTCATCATACCGGCCGAGTGGTACGCCATGCATCCGGAGCCCCCTCGGGAAGTGCTACAAGGGGTTCCGGTTGGTGTCGCTCCTCCTCCACAAGATGTTGAAGAGAATGACGCCGCCTTCTTCCTCCCAAGAGAGTTAGAAGAATGGATTTAACGTGCCTCAGCTTGGAGATCTACAAAGTACCGGAAAACTATTTCCGGAATTTTGGTTATTATCGTATTAGTAGAGCTCCTTAGGATGATTTTACGCATCACTCGACCTATCTAACTTAGGACCCTTAAATTTTATTTTCTGCTTTGTTTGTTTAGGACTAATATGTAATTCTCTCTATGACTTAATGAATGATGGTTTTAGTTAACTTGGTGTTTGGATGGTGTTAAAATAAATAAAACACACTCGGGATGGCAAAGGATACAAGGGAAACTTGAACCAGCACCCCATGCAGGAAAACAGGGCCATCCGACAAACTTTCTTCATTACAGCAAGTTCAGCACGGGCCGTGTCCGCCCAACACGGCCCCGTGCTGCACAATCTGCAGAAATCACCCAGTTCAGGTAAACTGGACACGGGCCGTGTTCACCCAACACGCCCCCGTGTCCAAGCTTCTGTTTCTTTTGTTCAACTTTCTGTTACTAGCACCTGAACACGGGGCCGTGTCCAGGCGCCCAGTAACACAAATTTTTGCTTTTTCACACCTTTTACACATTCAATCAACCAAAAAACTTATTTTTGGGACACATTGAGGACAATGTGTAATTTAAGTGTGGGGGGGATGCTAAAACCTTGAATCTTGCAAGTCCTAATAACAAGCCTTACACAAAACTCTATTGGAACCACTAATCACCCCAAATTTTTTCCAAAAATTTTCATTTTTTTTACTTGTCTAGGTTTAATTCGGGAATTTCAAAATTCTAAAAAGGTTATATTTTTACAAATTTACAACCGATAGCGTCGTGATAAAAAGAACCAACATAAGAAAATTATGAAAAGGCATGACAAGCTTAGTTAAAATTTAATTATATATACTTGATCACATAAAAACCCATTCCCACAAAAGTGAGCATACAAATACATATCTTTTAATGAAATGCTCATTTTTCGTTTCTTGTGTGAATAGCCGCTTGGTTCTTACAACTCTAGAACTTGCCACGACGATACATTCCCGGTCCTTACCAACTTAAACCCGAGTAAGTAAATGATTGAGGCATTAGGACTAACCCTTTTTATTTCTACACCATTATTTTTCTTTTTTTTTTTACCACCTACCCAAAATCCCCCTAGTTAACCCCTTTGAGCCTAAACCTTTTCATTTCTTAACCCAAACCAAACACCCTTTCACCCACCAAAACCTTTTTATTTTTAACCTTTTATTTTAGTAACAAGCTCGGTTTTTCGTATGACTTCCAAAAAAAATATGATGAAGCAAAAGAAATAAACAAGCAAGTTCATCAAAAATAACTTTGTTTGAATTATGGCTTCATCAAAAAAATAAAAATTGCAAAAATAAAAAGTCTTACGAAAACCGATGCTTTTTACGCTTTTCGCCCTTTTCTACTAACCACTAACCCAACCACCTACCTTTAACCTTAGCCTAACCCTTCACCCAAAAGTCCTCTTGATATTTACAAAGGTATATAGTTAAAAAAGAGGATGATTGATTGCTTGGCAGGCCTATGGTAGGAGTAAGTTCCATGACCGCTCTCGAGTGATTCACTAAAATACATCTTCGGCCGAGTGTTGAGTGATCCCCCGTGAGGTATGTGAACTTGTATATAAATAGAATTTTAAAGAGGCATGTTATGCCCTAATAAGTAATTTATCTTATGAAAAGTTTTAAATAAATCATGACGAATAGGATTGTAAATAAATAAAAATAAAACTTAATAAAGAATCTTGGAAATCCCGACACTCTATGACAAGCCCAAAAACCTTCTCTTCTACCCATTCCATTTGGGAGTGTGAAGCCACATTATAAAGAGTTTTGCTTGAGGACAAGCAAAGATTCAAGTGTGGGGGTATTTGATGTGTGCAAAATGCAACATATAAATTACATCAATTGTGGCATAAAACTAACCCTTTTTTAGTACTAATGTTGGAAAAGTGTGCTTTTGTCTTCCTTTTGTATTTTTAGGATTAAATGAGCTCAAATTAACAAAAGAAGCAAAAAGGCAGTTAAATCTAACATAAATACAAGAAAAGGAACAAACGTGGCATGCCCGACCTCCCCGAAAGCATCTTCCCAAACAAAACAAGAGAACAGAAGGCTGAACACGCCCCGTGCTCAGTGAACACGGGGGCGTGCCCAAGTGTCAGCATAAAAGACAAAGTTGTAGAAGCTTCCATCGCCCACCACGGGGCCGTGCTCAGCGGACACGGGGCCGTGGTCAACTATAAGATTCGCAGAATCCAGGCAAATCTTGATAGTACAGATATGCTTCTGCACACGGGGTCGTGCCCAGCGGACACGGGGTCGTGGTCAACTAATGCAGACAAAAGCAATTAATGAAGACAGAGAAGAGGATGGACACGGGGCCGTGCCCAATGGACACGGGGCCGTGCCCGAGCTTCTGTTCAGCCTATAAATAGGAGTGCTTGGCTCAAGCTCAAACCATCCCTTGGCACACCACCTCTCTCACACTTCACCCACCACCACCATAACACCATCATCCACCACCATCATCCATTGTCCATCATAGAGTGTGTGAGTCGTCTCGGGATCCAAGATTGATCGTAAGAGTTCTTGACAATCAAGGCCATGTTTGCCTAAGTCTCTTACATCACTTGGTGAAGACAAAGTGTCTAGTGTAATACTTTTTATTTTTAATCTTTTCGCACTTTTTAATTGGTTATGTATTAATGACTTTAATAACTAGTTTCTTATGTTGAAGGTGATTTTTCCTTATCGTTTGTCCGTGGTGTCTTGGCATTATTTTACTGTCTATATAAAATAAAAGATTTTCACCATTCATATCTCCACGGTCTATATGGAGGTATGTTGGCTACCTGGTCGGGGGTTAAGGGAATGGTTTGGTAAGAGTCTTGCCATTGTTCAGTGTATAGATCTTGCAAAGGACCTGGGTCAAATTTAGTAAGACCTCCTTCAATACTTAACGGTATTGGATGGCGGGGGTCCAAACTCTTTGATCCCCTCATAAGTTAAACTACTATTAAAACTTTAACCCGGCTACTTAGGACTGTATCCCTGCTGACTCAGACTACTTAGCCGAGGGTAACGTCGCCTTCAAAAGAGGGGCCTACCACAATATGCATTAATAACTTAATTAATTATCTTTCAATAATCCAACCCTTTAGGATTGTATCCTTGCTGACTCAAACTACTGGGTTGAGGGTAACGTCACCTCCAAAAGAGGGGCCTACTACAATAACTAAGATAATCTCTTAAATAGTGCTAAAGTGCGGAAATAATCAAAGGTTACACTAAACACGAGTCGCAGCCAAGTGATTCATCTTGTCTATCTGTTTTTCTTTTATTTTTATTTTCAGCATTTTAGTTAGTTTTTATTTTTCTAGTTTAAAACCTTTTTCTAAACTTTTTGATTTGATTAGACGTTGAGGATAAACCAGTACTAAAAGCTCTTGTGTCCTTGGACGACCTCGGTATCTTGCCAACACTATACTACACTCACGATGGGTGCACTTGCCCATATGTGTGTTTAGTGTTAGTAAATATCGTGTTTTATAAATTTAAAACTTGGCTAAAAAGTGTAAAAGGACTTAAAATATACTTAAACTTATATACACACTTCACACGCAACATTTGTTTTACAAAAACAACTTATATCATACAAACTCATTTTTACTTGGTTATTCATTTAACCTTACATTACTCTTTTACATATCATCTACTTTATCATCGCTTTTCAAATGATTTATAAAAACAAAACATTTTACAAGGATCATGACTGACTTTTGTTAAACAACTTTTTTTCTAAACTTATAAGTCATGAATCCTAAATCAATAAAACCTATGTATCTCACAGGCATTTTTGTGCTGACGTACCTATTTTCACATGTGTTTCAGGAAATGATGCATAGGATTTATCAAGATACACTTAGGCGGACTTGGGCCTTAGTGACAATAAAAGATGCAAGACTAGCTAATTATGTTATGTTTCTTTGTTGTTAAGACATTGTAACTTCTTTTGATTCAATAAAACAAAACTTCAATTTCCATGTGTTATGAAACAATAATTCTGTTACAACACTCCCCGACGATTCCACCACGATTTGTTGTTTTACGTGGTCGGGGTGTGACATTCAAGTTCCTAATTTTTAGTATAATTAATACAAGTAGTATACATGCAACACATAATTTTGTGACTTCTAAATATATATATTTTCCTAAATATATACTTAGTCATTTTTATTATTGAAAATCAACCTTCAATACTTGTAATTTTTATAACAAAAATTATGGCAAATTTTATATTTAAAACCATGATAAAAAATTACGTGTAAACACTTGTTTAAACTTATTTTTCTAAGTGTTGAATTTTTAAAAAAAAATTGCCATAGTTTCCCCTGAAAATGGAGGTTTCCATGCTTATTAGCATAGCATTTTCTTTTCAAAAATTCATGAATAATCATCATCAATTATCCTACAACTTACCATGAGCCATAATATGCAATTCTACAAGATGGTATGAACTTGAAGTTTTGTAAAATCTTGTAGTATTTTAACATCATGTTTATCATGCTCTACTAACACTAAAAACATGGTTTTTATTTCATAAAACTCATTTTTACAAGATTTCAATCTTTACAACTTGTACCACATTTTTACAAAAATTCACCTTCTTGCATTTTTCATGTTTTCCATACTTTAGTGGTTCCATTTTAACACCTAAAACATGTTTATTTTCTTTCAAAAATCAAGTCATGTAAATCTTGAAGTAAACTTTATTTTCTTGAAACTTTTACCTTTGAAATCTTATATTTTTAAGACTTACAACTTGTAGGAATCATCATTCTACACAAAATCAAGTTCATCTTCAAGTTCACACTTAACATAAAGGATGATCAACATAGATCTTTCAAGATTCATCCTCATACTTGCTAGATCATGTTTTAAATCATCATCTAGCAAGCTTTTATGTGGTGATCTACTCCATACATTCAAGAAATCAACAAACAAGTTCATCACATACACTAAACAACTTAGATCTTCATGATTTTAAGCTTTATGTTCATCTTCTTGTTTTGGTTTGATTCTTAGATTCTCTTGTTACTACATACTTTAACCACTAAAATCAAGTGTAAAAACAAGATCAAGAGGACTTACTACTAGCACAAGGGCTAGGGAAGAACAAGATGCAAGATGAAGAAGAAAAGAGGTGGGTAATAGCTCCACAAGATGGTCCTTCAAGTCTCCTTGCTTGTAACCTTCCTAAGTAGCTTTGATTCACCTTAGAATGTGCTTAGATTGTATGGAAATGAGCTAGAAAATGAAGGTGATAAGAGGGGTGCTTGGGCCGTGAGTATTGAGAGAGGAGGAGAAGTTGTGGAGTTTTGAAAATGTTGTGAAGATTAAGTGTGGTGATTTTTAGATGATAATGTTCTTTTATCTCCCAACACTAGTTTACTCAATGGTCCTTATGTTTGATATCTATGCTACATTCACAATATAATATTCAAGAAAATGGGGGGAATGGTGGGGCCCTTGTTGACCGTCCACCAAGGGGGGGGGGGTCTTGGTTAGTTTTCAAATGTTAAGTTAGGTTATGGTTAGGATTCAAGTGATTTAGTTAGGGGTTAAGTGTGTTTAGGGATTTTAAGGTGTAATATGGTGTTTATTGGTAATAACTAGCTTTTGGTGTTTCGGGTAGTGTCCGATTATTCATTTGGTTACTAGTTCGTTAAGGTGCTAAAGTGCGCAGTTTAGTGTGCTATGAGATACCTTTTATGACAGTTTTCATTTCCGACACTTTACAAGTTATTCTGGACACTTATACCTTATTTCTGCATTATATGTTGGTGTTAATTTGCTGAATTTTGCAAAATTATGCATTTATGGTGTGTTTCGGGCACTTTTTGGTGTTTAATCGTCACTCGGAAGGAAGTTTTATAACCCTTACTCTCCTACATAGAGTTCTAGTGTAAACCTTGGTTCCGGGACTCAATGTGTGTCCTAACATGATGTTTGTCTGAGTACTGAACTCCCGTCGGTACTACTAGTTTATCTGATTAATGTGCTAGTTTCGTTCTGTGAACTAATTTAACTGTTTCAAGTTGCATTTAACAATCATAAGTAACATGCAACATGTAATGTATTTGTGAGTTCTTTGAAAGTAAATCATGCAATCATTCATATCATAAATTCATCATACACAACCATATATTACAAGTTAATGTTCACATCGTACGGAATTACATGGAAAAGTGCCAGTTGTCACACTTACCGAGTGTGAATTTCACACCAATAGCATGGACGAGAGCGAATCGACTCATACCTTCTTTAACAAGAGCCCGGAAAAGGTAAATAAAGGATGGTCCCGTTTCCCCATTTTTAAAAAAAGTCTTTTATCTTTCCGATAACCTCTTGCGTTTTCGTACCTCTCGCCTAAGTCTGCGGTATATCCGATAATACGGTGTTGTTCCAACCAGTAAGGAACCACCTGATGTCGGATAATTCCTTAAAAATCTAGAAAATCTTCATAAAAACTCTGCACGGGGGCGTGTTCCTTGAACACGGGGCCGTGCCCAGCATTCTTCTAAAAACATGGGGCGTGCCGAAATAACACGGAGTCATCCCCCTCGTATTTTTCGGCATGGGGCTGTGTCAGCGATGACGTGGGTCGTGTTCTACTAACAGACAACATTCTCTGACACATGCAGCCGGCACGGGGCCGTGCTCACGTGCTGTCATTGTCTATAAAGTCAGCCTTTGGGAGAATGTTTGGAACCATTCCAAAAGGGCAAGATCCTGGAGATTCTTCACACATACCCCAAAAGGTATGTTCTTAAAAGATCTCATTTGACCTTCTTGTCCTTTCCTCTTTTGGTCATTTGCTCTTTTGGTTCTTTTCCCTTCTTCATTCTTCCATGAACTCCATTGAAGCTTGAAGCTTCAAGCTTAAAAAGCTTCAATAGGAGGGTCATACTCTTGATTCTTAGCTCAAAGTTTTCCAAATTCACTTTAGCAAAACATTATTTTAAGTTATTTACGTTTAGAAAGTTAAAAATCAATCAAATCCATCTTAAACTAAAATTTTAGACCTAAGAATCTGGAGCAGTTGGAATAGCACTGGGTCGTGCCACTCGGGCACGGGGCCGTGCTAAATATTCTGATATTCCATATCTTTTTAACGGTTGGTCATTTTCTCTCAATATGTCAAGCCAACAAAGTGGAACGTCATCAACAAGCTCCAGGAACCAGAGAAAAGGGAGAAGGCTCTCCCTCGAGGCCACTCTAGTAAGATATGTGAGTGCCTTGAGAGAGAGTCTCGAAGATGTCCTTAGTGGAGGAAGTTCTAATAGACCATGTGTACTATCTTACCATGGGGCTAGAATATTGTTTTAGAGAAATCAACCTTTTACACCAAAGGTTGAATATCTTGGCCTTGTCTCCAATGGAGCCAATCTCCCCGCAAGAAGATTGGAACCTCACTAATGAGGTCATACAACCTACGGGATGGGGAGATGAGATTCCGGAACCTCCCCTATCAGCGTTGCCTTCGAGGTTAATCCCGCTCCCCCTCAAGAGGAGGTAGAAGAGGAACCCTACATCTTCCTTCCGAGGGAGATCGAAGAGATGCTCAATGACCTCTAGATTGAGTATTTCCCATAAAAGCTCTAGTCCTCCAACATCTAACTTTCGTAGATTTAGGAACATAACTTTAGGGTTGTTTAAAATGATCTCGGGGAGGTATTCTCAAGATCCTATCTATCTATCTATCTATCTATCTATCTATCTTAGTTTTATGTAGGTTTTTTATTTTCTTGTAATTGTTTTTATTTTTAATGAAATGGAGGATTGGATG
This sequence comes from Helianthus tuberosus, assembly GCA_030545235.1. Classification (NCBI taxonomy): domain Eukaryota; kingdom Viridiplantae; phylum Streptophyta; class Magnoliopsida; order Asterales; family Asteraceae; genus Helianthus; species Helianthus tuberosus. The sequence continues at coordinate 17,281,354 of CM060420.1, read as the reverse complement.
ATGGTTATTTAAGTGAATGTGTTAAAGAAAGTGGAAACACCTGATGGATGATGAAAAATGGAACCAATGAACGTAAATCAGAGGCCTCCCGACTCATGAACTGCAAAACAGTGGCTGCAGCACGGGGCCGTGCTCACCCAACACGCCCCTGTGCCCAACTTACTGTTGTCAAAATTTTGCTGTCCAGAAGGTGGCACGGGTCATGCTCACCCAGCATGCCCCCGTGGCCACCGGACTGTAAGTCTTCTGATTCAAAATTGTTACTGACACTTTGGACACGGGGCCGTGTCCCCATAGCACGCCCCCGTGCTGCAAGTGACAATAACCAATTTTTTTTTGCTATTTTCACACACACTTTTTACGCATTTTACCACAATAAATATTGTTTGGGACACAATGAGGGCAATGTGTAATTTAAGTGTGTGTGTGGGGGGGGGGGGGGGGGGATAACAAAAACCTTGAATCACTTGTCCTAAATCAAGCCTTACACAAAACTCACCCTGGAACCGCTAATCACCCCAAACTTTTTCAAAAAAAAAAATTTACTTATAGTTGGGTAAAACAAGTTCTAAAAATTATGTTTTTATGAATTTACAACTAATAGCGTAGTGATAAAAATAACCAATTTAGAAAATTACGAAAATGGGCATGACAAATCCTTGTAAAATTTGATTATATATACATTTTTTCACTACAACCCTTTTTCCCACAAAAGTGAATTTTGAGCCATTACCGAGCATACAAATACACATCTATACTAATTGCTCAATTTTTCGTTTCTTCTGTGAATAGCTTGTTTGGCTCTCACGAATCTAGAACTTGACAATGCGATGCGTTCCAAGTCCTTACCTACAAAAATCCAAGTAAGTAAATGATAGTAGCATTAGGATCAAACCATTTTTCAAAGCAAAACCTTTATTTTTCTTTGCTTTATCCAAAAACAACCCCCCAAGTTAAACCCTTTGAACCTTAAAAACCTTTTCATTTTCAAACCCACAAAAACAAACCATTTCATTTTTCATCTTTCATTTTTGTAAACCTATCGGTTATGAAATTACAATTATGGCTCAGTTTCAACTTTGGCAACAAAAAAAAATCAGAAAAATATGCCAAAGTATTTTTTGCTAAGCCACAAAGCAATAGAAAACCGATATTTCACGTTTTCACCCTTTTCCAATAAAACATACCATACCCGAACCACCACCTACCCTTCAAAAGCCCTCTTGATATTTAAAAGGATTTAATGTCAAAAGGAGGAGGTTTGATCAATTGTCAAGCCTATGGTTGAGTAAGTTCCAAAAACGGGCATGAGCGTTTTCACTTAATACATCATTGGCCGAGTGTTGAGTGACCACTTATGAGGAAGTGTAAATTTGTATATAACTAAATGAAATTTTATAAATGCATGTTTTGCCAAAAGTAAATAATATTTCTTAACTTGTGTTTTAAATAAATCATGATGAATAAGATTGTAAATAAAATAAAAACAAAATAAATTTAGAACTTGGATTCCCGACACTCTAAAAGATGAGACCAAAACCTTCTCTTCTACCTATTCCGTTTGGGTGTGTAAGCCACGTAATAGAGTTTTGCTTGAGGACAAGCAAAAATTCAAGTGTGGGGGTATTTGATGTGCTTAAAATACAACATATAAATTATATCAAACACGGCGTAAAATCAACCCTTTTTCAGTACTAATGTTTGAAAAAGCTTGGTTTTCTGTTCTCTTTTAATTTACAGGGTCAAAAGAGTTTAAATATGCAAAAGGAGCAAAAAGACTGCAAAAACCAACATAAATGTAGAGAATGAGGAATTGACGTAACTTGCCAAACCCCAATTCACATCCAAACCACAACATAGCAATAACAGAAGACTTGACATGGGGCCGTGTCCGAGGGTGGATGTTGTGCAGAAGAAAAGACAACAACAAAGAACAAAACTGACAGCCAACACGGGGCCGTGCTAAGCCAACACGAGGCGTGGTCAACTCAAATATTTTCAGAATCTGCGATAGTACAACAAGTACTTTGGTCACGAGCCATGCCATTGACACACGGGGCCGTGTTAGTACAAGATCTGACAAGCAGTTAATGAGGAAAAGAGAGAGAGAAATGACCACGGGGTCGTGCCAGGCTGGCACGGGTCGTGGTGGAGCTTCTGATTTCAGCTATAAATAGATGTGCTTGGTTCCACTCCAAACCATCCCTTGGCAAACCACTTCTCTCCCACTTGCCACCACTCCACCACCACTACAACACCATCATCCATCATCCACCACCACCATCCATTTTCCATCTTTTAGAGTGTGTAGTCTCGGGATCCAAGATTGATAGTAAGAGTCTTTGTCAAACAAAGGTCATGCTTGGCTAAACTCTTACATCACTTGGTGAAGACATATCTTTTATATGTTTTCTTTTATGATTTTCAACTGATAAGTGGTAAAATATACATATTTGTCCCGTGTAAATTGTATAATTATTGCATAGTTTTTATTTGTTTTTATTTAGTTTTAGTGTTATATTATATTATTTTGTGTTGTGTTGGGCCAGGTCCTAATGCAAATGAAGCAAAAACGAGTAATATGGAAATAACTAGCCAGTTGGGCAAAGTGGGGTGCCAGTGACTAGATTAAAATTGCCGCTATTTTTCTTGATTGGGTCGAGCCCACTTATCTCTGTATTATTATTTTGAGGCACATATAATATTATTATTATTGATTGTGGCCATATATTAAAAAAGGAAATAATTGGATGGGGTTGAAAGATGCAACATTTTTGGACGAAAAAAGCCAAACTGGCTGGGATGAACTTGGCCGTGAAAGGTCTGCCAGGTCCAGCATTTGCATAAATTAATGATATGTGGGCCTTTGAACAATTATTTCAAAAACCCTTCACTTTGTACGAAAATTTAGAGAATTAATAAGCCCAGCAAGCTTTTGTGTGAATCATGGCCATCATGTATTGAGCCCTTGAAATAATTACTAAAGCCATGTTATATACTTAACATGGAACCCTAATTAATTGGACGTCCATAAATTAAGGTGGGGGCCATATTATTATGGAGAAGAATTCTTTTGGCTGCCATATATATATATATATATATATATATATATTGCTTTGCTAACAAATTGGATGTGGTTTTGTAATTTTGTATAATAACTGTTAGATTAGTTTTCTATTTAATTTTAAAACTGGAATATAGGAAAATCTAACAGAAACTAAGGATAGGAATTAAAGCTAAGTTAAGAGATATAGACAATAGGATTATAGAATAGAAAGGAAGATAGGAGCTAAAATAACAGAAGAGCTAAGTCAAACGTCTACAGAAGTACCTGAATATATATATATATATATAGAGAGAGAGAGAGAGAGAGAGAGAGAGAGGCCGGTTAATGTACAATACCTCTTATCCTACATTATGTACGCGATGCCCACCGCCGTATGATCTTCAATCCATCAAACGCGGGCGAAACTAATTTATATCATTAAATTAATCAAATAAATATTCATAAAACCAACTGCGACGGATAAAATTGATAATTTCTCTATCAAAATCCCGGTAATTTCGTTCGGTACCTTCTTCTTCTTCTTCTCCAACCGACTCTTCTGCAATTCAATATCAACATGCGAAATTGGTTTACAATATGCGATCTTGGTATTTTGTTACAGTATGCGATTTTTGTTTGGAACATTATGTGAATTTATTTGTCATGCGAAATAAATTAAATCCAATGCACATCATGCGAATTTATAATGAAAAATAACATACACATTGAATCCTAATTATTACTCAACATGCGAAATTAAATTAAATGTCAATGCACATGCAAAATTATAATGAAAAAGTAACATATACATTGAATCCTAATTATTTCTCAACATGCGAAATTAAATTAAATGTCATTCACATGCGAATTTATAATGCAAAAGTAACATACACATTGAATTATAATTATTGTGAACATGCGAAATTAAATTAAATCCCATGCACATGTGAATTTATAAATCAAAAAGTAACATACACATGCGAATTTATTATTATCATGTAAACATGCACATGCGAAATTTTTATTATACACATGCGAATTTTCAATTCCAGATCATAAGGGAATTAAAAAGAACTGAGTAACATCGCTCTGATACGATTCAATTACAGATCATAAGGGAATTAAAGGAACTGAGTAACATCGCTCTGATACGAATCATAATTACTGGGATAGTGGTGTAACGAACTAATCGGAATCTGGAATTGTCTAAATTGCCCTCTGCTGATTGAATGGAAAGTCTGATATACCCTTATGTAAGAAAAATAAATCAGGGACACGTGTACGGCTGTTGGCATCGCGTACGTAATGTAGGATTAGGGCATTTGTACAGTACACTTTACCTATATATATATATATATATATATATATATATATATATATATAGAGAGAGAGAGAGAGAGGCCGGTTAACGTACAATACCTCTTATCCTACATTATGTACGCGATGCCCTCAGCCGTACGATCTTCAATCGATCAAACGCGGGCGAAACTAATTTAAATGATTAAATTAATCATTTTAATATATCTAAATCATACCAGGAAGGTTAAAACGTCATTGCGAGGTCATAAATCTCTGTAATTGACCGATGATAGTTCAAAATCAAACCCTAAATCAAATTCAAAAACCTGAAAATCTTCTTCCCCAACCTCCCTTCGTTCCTTTTAGTGCGATATCGATAATAAGAACTACTAATTTGGGAGTTGTAAGGGTTAAACGGAAGAAGACTGACAATGATCGACCAACAATCGAAGAAGATGAACAGTAACACACACACAGATTTTTCACATGCGATATTCAATTTTCCACATGCGATTCTACACACCCCATGCCATTTTTCACATTACCCCATGCTAGCCATTTTTTCACATGCGATATTCAATTTTCCACATGCGATTCTACACACCCCATGCCATTTTTCACATTACCCCATGCCATTTTTTCACATGCGATATTCAATTTTCCACATGCGATTCTACACACCCCATGCCATTTTTCACATTACCCCATGCCATTTTTTCACATGCGGTATTCAATTTTCCACATGCGATTCTACACACTCCATGCTATTTTTCACATTACCCCATGCTAGCCATTTTTTCACATGCGATATTCAATCTTCCACATGCGATTCTACACACCCCATGCCATTTTTCACATTACCCCATGCCATTTTTTCACTTGCGATATTCAAATCTTCCACATGCGATTTTGTCCATCTACACACCCCATGCCATTTTTCACACTACCCCATGCTAACCATTTTTTCACATGCGATATGTATTGAATTCGCACCAGATCTGCACCTGATCGAACGGCTGGGATGATCGCGTACGTATCGTACGATAAGCGCATTTGTATTTTACTCTTTACCTATATATATATAGGGGAGGGTTCATTGGGGAACACTAAAAAAATGGGGAACAAGGGAACACTTTTAAAAATTATACTTAACATGTTAAAAAAATATTTTTCTAATTTCTTTTCGACGCTTTTTCTTATAAATACAAGTAGAAACATTTTTAATAAAAAAATTAAAAACTAAAAATATAAAAAAATGTTAAAAAAAACGGTTATATCTTATAGAATTAACTTAACATGTTAAAAATGTTTTTTTTTTAAAACAATTTCAGCGCTTTTCTTTATAAAAAGGAGGAGAATCTAGTCGAGTAAAAAAATATTTTTTCTAAAAAAAAAATTTTTAGCCTTTTTTTAATTGTTTTTTTTAATATTTTTAGGTTTTGTTTTTTTTTTTATTAAAAATGCTTCTACAAGTATATATAAGGATATGCGCCGAAAAAGATGTTTACAAAATTAATTTTTAACATGTTAAGTTAAATTTTTAAGAGTGTTCCCCGGTTCCCCACTTTTTTAGTGTTCCCCAATGAACCTCACACTATATATATATATATATATATTTAAGAGGGGGCATACACAAAAAAGAGAACTGTAGAGCATATTGGAAGCACGAAAAGAAGAGGAGACGGCAGTCAGAAGGCATAAGACGAGAGCAAAGGCTGAAAACGGCTGAAGGATTCAAGAGGTGATTGCTAAGAGTTGGAGAAGGATTGATTCAAGAACGAAGCCGGGTTCGAAGGATTAAAGATTTGACACATCGTTAGTCTTTATTTTTCGTTTTCTTTTTCGTTTAATCTTGTTCAATCATGATACTTGCCATTAAATATTATTGTTTTGATTATTCGAACATGATTCTTGGCTAGTTTTATCGTTCCACCTAGGTTGAGATGAACTTAGAACCTTTGTTTTTATTTTTATATTTGACGTTTTCGAATATGACGCGTTTTGATTTAAAATAACTTTGGTTTGTTGCTGGATATGATTATGTGTGCTTGTTCTTGGCTGTGATTATTATTTGGTTATTGATTTTTGATGTGTTTAGAAAGAAGAAATTCACCCTAGACATATTCTAGTCACTTATAGGTCGTTTATTCCGGGTTCTCGATCTAGAGTTTGGTTTTAGAAATAATCCAAGGTGACCAAGTTAATTAGATCAACTAGGTTAAAGTGTGCATCCAATCTTGATGATTAGAAATATAATTTGGGATTTCTAGGTCTGTTTTAGGCGTTGTTTGATAGTTTGAACACTCGATAGCTCGGGGTTCTTCTATTTATTCGCGTTTAGTTGTTCCTAGATATTCGGTGTATCAAATTGAGGTTAGCTTCACATCTAAAAGATTATTAGGGTGGTTCTCTTCTAATTCTAGTAGTTGTGGGATTCGGTGTCGATAGTTCGAGTCGGTCCATCTTAGCACTTCATTACGTGTTCTGATTGTTCTTCATAGTCGGTTTCTAGGAACTGGAGAGTGGGGGTCCCGCTCTGAGCTGACTGGTTACTATAGGACTTAATTATCCTTAGAAGGAAGTTGGTCGGATTAGATATCAGATCTTTAGTCGATTGTCAAAGTCATAAGTCATTACATGTTCTAAGGGATTCATTGCCTGGGTGGTTTCTCCTTCTGATTGATCTCAAACTCGTGTTCCCAGTCGTTTGGTTATCTTAGTTCGTCTTATTTATTTAATTTAGATATTAGTTAATTAAAAACCCCCCAAACAACAAAACTATTAAGTACAGTTAGGTTAGAGTCAGTCTAGGGTCTAGTAAACGTAGTCAGTAGAGTCTCGTGGGTTCGACACTTGGACTTACTTAGGCTATACTACATTGACCGGTACACTTGCCGGTTGTGTGGTCTAGGTTTAGAGAGTCTTAGTTATAAATTTAAAACTTAGAGAGTCTAGCTTAGGGTTTAATTTAGTTAATTTATTTAGACCACTTTTAGCACATCACCAATCTTTGGCAACTTTTTAATTGGGTATGTATTAATGACTTTAATAACTAGTTTTTTTATACTGAAGACAAATTTATCTAATCATTCTTCTTATGTCGTTGATTCACATATTCGTGTCTTTACGGTCTATATAAATCGCGTTAATTGCCTGGAAGGGGGTTAGAAGGGCGGTTGGGTATATTTTATGTCTCGTTCAGTGTATAGATCCCGCGAGAACCTGGTTCAAGCCCAGTAACACTTCACGAGTTGGAGTGAGCATTACCCACCACGGGAGAGGTGCAAAAAGCTTGAATCCCTTATCTATAAACTACTATTAAAACTTCAAATCAACCCCGCGAGGACTGTATCCATGCTGTCTCAGACCAACGGGTTGAGGGTGACTGCTGCCTGGAAGGGGGCCCACCACTTTTTGCTTTAATAACTTAATTATCTTTCAATATTCCGACCTAGTGGGATTGTATCCTTGCTGACTCAAACCACTAGGTTGAGGGTAACGTCGCATTCACATGAGGGGCCTACTACTATGACTAAGATAATCTCTTAAAATGCCCAAAGTGCGGAAATCATCAAAAGGGTACATGAAAGATAAGTCGGAACCAAGGGATTCTTTCTTGTCTATTTTTTTTTATTTTTTATTTTATTTTCTGTTTTTAATTTATCTTTTTATAGTTTTTAAAATCTTTTCTCAAAGTTTGGTTAGATTAGACGTTGACGATAAGCCGGTATTAAAAGCTCTTGTGTCCTTGGACGACCTCGGTATCTTGCCATCACTACGTCCGCGATGGGTGCACTTGCCCTAACGTGTGTGTAGAGTGATAGTAGAATATCGTGTTTTATAAATTTAACATCCACGATGGGTGCACTTGCCCTAACGGGTCCGGTTTTCACGTACGGGGTATATTTAGGGTGTCCAAAAATATTTTTAGGAGGGTTGTTATATCCTCCCCACCTTGTTTTGGATCTCGTCCTCGAGATCTACTGGAACATGTTTGGATATTTCCTTTGCATTTCTGATTCGAGTTCCCATGTGTATTCCGGTCCTCTTTTGGAATCCCATTTCACTTTGACCAGAACTAATCTCTTGTGTTTGAGATTCTTGATCTTTCTATCTTCGATATGTACAGGTTTCTCGATAAACTTGTGATGCGTGTGAAGTGTTATATATATTAGGTGTATATTTTAAGCCCCTTTAACACTTATTTTTAGCCAAGTTTTAAATTTATAAAACACGATATTTTACTAACACTAAACACACATATGGGCAAGTGCACCCATCGTGAGCGTAGTATAGTGTTGGCAAGATACCGAGGTCGTCCAAGGACACAAGAGCTTTTAGTACCGGTTTATCCTCAACGTCTAATCAAATCAAAAGATTTAGAAAAATGTTTTAAACTAAGAAAAATAAAAACTAACTAAAATGCTGAAAATAAAAAATAAAAAACAGATAGACAAGATGAATCACTTGGTTCCGACTCGTATCTAGTGTAACCTTTGATTATTTCCGTACTTTTACACTATTTTAAGAGATTATCTTAGTTATTGTAGTAGGCCCCTCTTTTGAAGGTGACGTTACCCTCACCCTAGTAGTTTGAGTCAGCAAGGATACAATCCTAAAAGGGTGGATTATTGGAAGATAATTAACTAAGTTATTAATGCAAATTGTGGTAGGCCCCTCTTTTGGAGGTGACGTTACCCTCGACTAAGCAGTCTGAGTCAGCAGGGATACAGTCCTAAATAGCCGGGTTATAGTATTAATAGTAGTTAACTTATGAGGGGATCAAAGAGTTTGGACCCCCGCCATCCAATACCGTTAAGTATTGAAGGAGGTCCTACTAAATTTGACCCAGGTCCATTGCAGGACCTCTAAACGCTGAACAAAGGCAAGACCTTTACCAAACCGTTCCCTTAACCCCCGACCAGGTAGCCAACATACCTCCATATAGACCGTGGAGATATGAATGGTGAAAATCTTTTATTTTATATAGACAGTAAAATAATGCCAAGACACCACGGACAAACGATAAGGAAAGATCACCTTCAACATAAGCAACTAGTTATTAAAGTCATTAATACAAAACCAAGTAAAAAGTGCAAAAGATTAGAAATAAAAAGTATTACACTAGACACTTTGTCTTCACCAAGTGATGTAAGAGACTTAGGCAAACATGGCCTTGATTGTCAAGAACTCTTACGATCAATCTTGGATCCCGAGACGACTCACACATTCTACGATGGACAATGGATGATGGTGGTGGATGATGGTGTCATGGTGGTGGTGGGTGGTGGGTGAAGTGTGAGAGAGGTGGTGTGCCAAGGGATGGTTTGAGCTTGAGCCAAGCACTTCTATTTATAGGCTGAACAGAAGCTCGGGCACGGCCCCGTGTCCAGTGGGCACAGCCCCGTGTCCACATCCTTCTCTTTCTTCATTTAATGCAGTTTTGTCTTTTTAGTTGACCACGCCCCCGTGTCCGCTGAGCACGACCCCGTGGTGCAGAAGAATCTTTGTACTATGCAGATTTGCTGGATTGTGCGAATCTTATAGTTGACCACGGCCCCGTGTCCGCTGAGCACGGCCCCGTGGTGGGCAATAGAAGCTTCTACCACTTTGTCTTTTCTGCTGACACTTGGGCACGTCCCCGTGCTGGCTGAGCACGGGGCGTGTTCAGGCTTCTGATCTCTTATTTTGCTTGGGAAGATGCTGTCGTGGGGTCGGGCATGTCACGTCTTGTTCCTTTTCTTGTATTTATGTTAGATTTTGATGTCTTTTTGCTTCTTTTGTTAATTTGAGCTCATTTAATCCTGAAAATACAAAAGGAAGACAAAAGCACACTTTTTCCAACATTAGTACTAAAAAAGGGTTAGTTTTATGCCTCATTTGATGAAATTTATATGTTGCATTATTAACACATCAACTTGAGTTTCTCATTTACCTCTATGTCCTTAAGAGGTATTACTAAAGATTCGTCTACTAAACACTTTTTGAGATTACATAATACATCATGTATTCCTGCCATTTCCTCTGACAGTTGTAGCTGATAAGCTACAGGTCCTATTCTTCTAATAATCTCAAAAGGTCCAACATATATAGGGCTTAGCTTCCCTCTTTTAACGAACCTCACTACTCCTTTCCATGGGGAAACTTTTAATAATACTTTATCTCCTACTTGAAATTCCAATGGTTTTCGTCTGTTATCAGCATAACTCTTTTGACGATCCCGTGCTGTTTTTAGTCTTTCCTTGACTTGAATTATCTTATCGGTCGTTTCCTGCACTATTTCTGGTCCAGATAATTGTTTTTCTCCAATCTCTGCCCAGCAGACTGTAGTTCTGCACTTTCATCCATAAAGTGCTTCAAATGGTGCAGCATTAATGCTAGTATGATAGCTGTTATTGTAGGAAAATTCTATTAGTGGTAAATGATCGTCCCAATTTCTTCCGAAATCGATTACACAAGCTCTAAGCATATCTTCCATAGTCTGGATTGTCCTTTCGCTTTGTCCGTCCGTCTGTGGATGGTAAGCTGTGCTTAGATTCAACTTGGTTCCCAATGCCTTTTGGAAACTTGTCCAAAAGATAGAATTAAAACGACTATCTCTAACAGATACGATAGACAAAAGAATTCCATGTAATGAAACTACTTCATTTACATATAGCTTGGCTAACTGTTCCATACTGAAAGTTTCCTTCATGGGTAAGAAATGAGCAGATTTAGTTAATCTGTCTACAATCACCCAGATTGTATCATTTCCTTTTCTTGTCTTAGGTAATTTAGTAACAAAGTCCATTGTTATCAATTCCCATTTCCATATGGGCATTTCTAAATGTTGCAATAATCCTGATGGTTTCTGATGCTCAGCTTTAACTTGAGAACAAGTTAGACATTTAGCAACATAATTAGATATATCCTTTTTCATTTGTATCCACCAGAAATTCTTTCTTAGATCTTGATACATCTTATCACTTCCAGGATGTATCGTATACTTAGATTTATGAGCTTCTTCTAGGATCTTATGACGTAGATTTCCTTGTTTAGGTATCCATATCCTTTTCTTATGGAACTTCCAAATTCCATATGTTCCTTGTTCTAACTCCTTAATCAATCCCTTCGATTTTTCAGCATCCTCCTTGATTGCTGATTCCTGTACTTCTTTAATCTGTTCATTTAAATCTACTTGTAGATTTAATCTGAGAGAACGTACTCGCTTTGGTTTTTCATGATACTTTCGACTTAAAGCATCAGCTAATACATTGGCTTTTCCAGCGTGATACTGGATATCACAATCATAATCACTAAGAACTTTCATCCAACGTATCTGTCTCATATTTAATTCCTTTTGCCCAAAAATATACCTTAAACTCTTATGATCGGTGAAGACAACAAATTTATTTTCGTATAAATAGTGTCTCCAAATCTTAAGGGCGAAAACTATGGCTCCTAGTTCTAGATCATGGGTGGTGTAATTCTTTTCTTGTTTCTTAAGTTGTCTAGAGGCATAGGCTATAACCTTTTGACATTGCATCAACACACATCCATATCCTAACTTAGATGCATCACAATAGACTATAAAGTCTTCAGTTCCTTCTGGTAATGCAAGTATGGGTGCGTTGGTTAACCTTTGTTTAAGAATCTTATAAGCTTCTTCTTGTTTTGGTCCCCATTCAAACTTAACTGATTTGCAGGTCAGTTTAGTCAATGGAATGGCAATTCTAGAGAAATTGCGGATAAACCGTCTATAATATCCTGCCAGTCCAAGAAAACTTCGTACTTCTGTTGGTGATTCTGGTATTTTCCATTTAGTAATCGCCTCGATTTTTGTGGGATTCAGATGAATTCCTTCATGATTAACCAGATGTCCTAGGAATTGCACTTCTTGTAACCAAAATTCACATTTTGAGAATTTAGCATAAAAATTCTCTTTTCTCAACAATGTGAGGTGTGTATGCAGATGGGCTGCATGGTCCTCTTTACTCTTAGAGTAAATTAAGATATCATCTATAAAGGCAATTATGAATTTATCCAGGTATGATTTACATATCCTGTTCGTCATGTCCATAAATGCAGTTGGGGCATTGGTTAAACCAAATGGCATGACAGTAAATTCATAATGACCGTATCTCATTCTGAAAGTAGTTTTAGGAATATCCTCTTCCTGAACTTTCATTTGATGATATCCAGAGCGTAAATCGATCTTAGAAAAGAATCGAGCTCCTTGAAGTTGATCGAACAGATCATCGATTCTCGGTAGTGGGTACCGATTCTTAATCGTGACTTTGTTCAATTTTCGATAGTCAATGCACATATGCATCGATCCATCTTTCTTCTTAACGAACAACACTAGTGCTCCCAAGGGGATGAGCTTGGTTGTATAAAACCTTTGTTAAGAAGTTCGTCCAATTGCTTCTTCAGTTCCTGCATTTCCGTTGGTGCCAATCGATATGTGCTTTGGCAATTGGCGCCGTCCCTAGTATTAGGTGAATTCTAAATTCAACCTCTCTATCAGGCGGTAATCCAGGTAACTCTTCTGGAAAAACGTCTGCGAATTTAGATATTGCAGGAATAACTTTTAATTCTTTTCCTTTAGTATCGATGATTACAGAAATCATATATACTATTCCTCCTTTCCTTTCATAACTTGCAACTTTCATCACAGAGATGAATTATCTCCTTTAATTATGATCTTTTCACCACTTTGTGTACTTACTTGTACTGACTTTTGATCACATAAAATATTGGCATGATTGGCTACCAACCAATCCATTCCTAATACAACACCGAAACCCGCCAGATTCATTGGGTAAAGGTTAGCAAAGAAACAATGGTTTAGGATTTCTATTCTTGCTCCCTGCAAGATTTCACTTATCTTAATAGATTCTCCATTGACCGTTTCTACCAAACAATCTTGTTGAAGTTTGACTAAGGGTTGGTCAAGAAATTGGTAGAAAGAAGTATTGATAAAAATTTGGTTTGCACCAGAGTCAAATAATACCTTGGCAAATATGTCATTAACTAAAAACGTATCGGCGATCACATCCGGAAAATCATCTCAGCTATCAGAACAAAGGCCCTGGCATTCTTCTTGGGTGCTTCTGCCGTCTTAGTCCTGTTGGGCATGGCTAGAGATAGTTTCAGACAGTTTGGTCTAATGTGTCATTTTTCTCCACAATTGAAGCATATCCCATTACCGGGTTTCTTCCTACAGTCTTCTTCCTTGTGTCCAGATATTTTGCAAAAGTTGCAATAAGTAGAGCATTTTCCAAAATGCTTCCTTTTGCAATTCTTACAATAGGGTACAGAAGAACTTGTTCCCTTTCCACGGTAGGAATTACTAGAACGGAATTCCTGTGTAAGCTTTTGAGCTAGGTTCTTCCTCTGGTTTTCTTCTTGTGTACGCACCAGTTCGTCAGTCAAGGTATTAGCTAATTCTACTGCTTCTTCTATGGTTTGCGGTCTAGCTGCCTTGACTACATGTCTAATCTCACTAATTAATCCCCAAATATAACGGGAGATTAATACTGGTTTGGGTGAGGCTAAGGATGGTACTATCCTAGCATATTCGAAGAATATGGTAGTGTATCCTTTGCAGTCTATTCCAGTCATTCTGAGATTTAGGAACTTATTGGCTATTTGTTCCTTCTCATTAGGAGGACATAATTTTCTTTCAACTATTTCCTTAAAGTTGATCCATTCCATATTATAAACTCTGTCACTTCCTCTAGACTGGAGAATAGTATTCCACCATTCTAAGGCTGCGTTTTTGAAAAGATTAGAAGCAAACATAATCTTATCTTCATTTACGCATTTACTTATTTTTATGACTGCTTCTGTCTTTTCTATCCAACGTAAGGTTGCAATGGCTCCTTCATTTCCTGAGAATTCTATTGGTTTGCAGGCCAAGAATTCTTTAAAAGAACAACCGTATGGAGCGGTTCTTCTTCTTTTAGGAATTGGAGCTTGGATAATAGGCCCATTATCATTATTCACACTGTGACTAGGTTCAGTGTGTTGACGTTTACTGCCATTTGCAGATTTATCTGCTTCTCTAACAGTCTTGATAATATAAGGCATGGCATCTATAATTCCTTGTGCCACTATGTGTTGAATGGCACTGTTATCTATTTGGTTTCCGTTATTCTTATTATTCTGGTTTTCTTGATTTACTTCGTTGTCCATCTGAATTGTAAACATTTACCAGATATTAATTATCACAGAATAGAATTCAATTATTTATACACAATCACACGAACAAGTTAGTCAAAATCGTCGATCATTGCGACTTTTACTCTTTTTCATACATATATGCATCTATTACAAATTACAACTGGAAATGAAAAATACTATGCATCCCTACTTATATATATATATATAGTACAAAATTTACACGTATATCTAGTTATGTATCCAGTCATGTATGTCACGCACGACCTGTTTCCACATAAGTTTCTCTCCTATTATTCGTATTCTATCTCCTTCTTCTACTAATTCATCACCTAATGAGCGAAGTTCCTCCAAATTTTCCTGGCTCATAGGTGGCATGGGTGCTGGTATAGGATCAGGGTGTTGAGGGATAGGTTGTCCATAAGGGTATGGGTTTCTTATTACACTCTACGTCCACCATTCGCTACTCCAAAAGGGAACTAAGGGATTAAGGTCAGTGTATTGGGCTATGGGGTTTGGTGGGGGAATTATAGGAATCTCATAAGGGTCTACATCAGGAATTTGAAATGGATCTTCTTGGTCAGGTTCTTGCATTGGTTGGTCTGGGAACAAGGGTAACAGTGGCGGATTGGCTACCTGATTTTGGTTATTATCTATGGCTGGAGTGGCTAACATGTGGAGATTGGCCAACTGTCTATCTAATTCTTCTTCCCAATGTGGCCTACTGGTTACTTCCTGGATTTGTGTGTTTGCCTCCCTATTGGCCCTGACTATTGCTCTCTGTTGCTGTAACTTTTTCATTCTTTTTCTCCTTTCATGAGCTCCTCTACTAAACCAACCTCTACTAAACCATCATCTGATTGAGACTTAAAAATAAATATTCCTTTTTCGGTATCGGCTGAATATCCTGAGGGATCAGGCTGGGATGATGTTCCCTCATTTTTCTGTGAACTATCTAAATGACGATAAGCGTCCGATGTTCCTTGATCACTCATACCGTAAACTAACAAATAGTCAAATAACACATAACATATAATCTCATAAATTATTTCCTAACACATAATTTGAAATTTCAGTGTCAGCAGAACACTTTTTTGGCTTAAATCAGTGGTTGTAGCTCTGATACCACCTTCTGTCGCAACCCCCGACCCCTACCTGGGAGCGGGCGGCCCCGAGCTACTCAGAGAGTGGGTGGTATCGGTGTTTATTAATTTGGCAGCGGAATACATCAGGACCGTAGTTAGGAAATATTTTTATCAGAGTGAACACCTCATTTTGTAATTAATAAATATATTGAGATAAACCCAAGTTCATTTGATAATACATCATTAGGGATAACCCTATTTATTGAAAACAAAATGTCTTGTTTATTTAGTTAACTTTTATAGCCACTATTCCAAGCCTTCAGTGCTCTCCAGCTGGCTTCTATTGGGCTTTCATATTATGTTACCTGAAACGCGTTTTAAAATATTTTGTCAGCAAGAAATACTGGTGAGTGCATCCCAGTTTAATCAAAAATAGTTTTTAACACTTTAACAGAATTGAGGGCAACCCGCAATTACATTTGCTTGATCTAATCTTGTGGGTCATATTACTCATTGGCTAACTCGTTGTCCAATGGTAACGTCTCACAAATTTTGTATACAAAACCCCAACATACCGATAGTAATTGTAGACTTACAAATACTTAATTATTGTTAAATATAATTTTAAACAATTGAGGTTTTATAAAAACAGTTTATAAAAAGCAGATGAACTCACACTGCAAGTTTAGATAATACTAAGGCTTCCTGAGAATCTCCTGGTTATTATCTAGTAATTCAAATAATGCACACGTGTTAGTAAAATAACCCAATTTAGATTAACCGTACAACTCGAGACAGAATTCCAATGACTGAGTCGGGCAAAGCCGACATGCATTACGGAATCCTAAATCAATCGGGTGTACACACGAGACAGAATTCCAATGACTGAGTCGGGCAGAGCCGACATGCATTACGGAATCTTAAATCGATCGTGTAGGGTAATAGCAAGGTTATAGTACTTACAACGAGGCAGAGCTTCGCTAAATAGTGGTTATTATGCCTGAGCAGAGTTTCTACTACTAGAGAAGTTGAGAGAGAATTCAAAAAATGAACGATGAACAAATGAGTTCGACACCCCCCCCCCTATATAGGCTGATTCGGGGGTTTGTCGCGCCCCGCGAAAGATGAGACTAGGGCCTTTGCGGCCCGCGAGCGACTACGTGTCGTTTATAGCCTTGCTGAGTCAAGGGGTAGGCCTGCTGAGTCACATGCCATGTGGCAGGCCACGTGTCCGAATAAAGATCAGGCTGTCGCGCCCCGCGATAGACCAATAGGTCTCCGTCGCGGCCCGCGAGAGACTGCTAAATCTTGTTTTTGTTGATTTTTACAAGTATAGAGGTATAACGGGTCCGGTTTTCACGTACGGGGTATATTTAGGGACATTTAGGGTGTCCAAAAATATTTTTAGGAGGATTGTTATATATACACACCCGCACACGTCACACCACCTCACTTAACTCGTGTAACGAACACCCAAACAATCTCCTAGACCTATAACAAGTGAACCCCGTCCAGCCTTCGACACTTAGTTATTTCTTTCTATGTCGTGTTGGCACACCTGGGTTGTACATTGTCCGGTTGTTTGGTTAAACTTTTACATTATGTCTTTTGAATTTTGTAATCATGACCAACCGGTCTGCTAACTCCGTTAACTGATTTGTGCTTTGGTGAT
The DNA here is from genome assembly GCA_030545235.1 of Helianthus tuberosus. NCBI lineage: Eukaryota > Viridiplantae > Streptophyta > Magnoliopsida > Asterales > Asteraceae > Helianthus > Helianthus tuberosus. Next base: position 17,264,091 of record CM060420.1, on the reverse strand, counting down.
CATTAACGAGGATAAACCTCCATGCATGACTTCTATGAACCTTCTGATTATACTGGACTGTAATATACTAATACTATAACTAATAAACTTCACATAAATCAAGAACATAACTGTTTAATAGTTAAAACGTTCAATGGCACATTCGTATGAATGGCACCTTCATCCCAGACACTCTCATCCGAACAATTCGTATTTCAGTTACTGTTATTCTGATTTCCGTGTTTCCCTGTCACCAATTCTGTCGGACAAGCTTGGACCTGTAAAACCATAGAAAATCAGTGTCAGGACAAGTGCACGAACAAAATATAATTTCTGTTTTATTATACTTTCATATTATACTAAGTATTTAAAATTTCATAACTTAATTCCGCAACTCCAACTCACGCCTCCGTTTGTCCTGTAGGGTAACCTTGGTGTTCCTGTACTAATTCCACCATAACCTTGGCGTTCCTATACTACGCCTATCTACTCCTGCCAAAACTACGCTCATGGGATTTCTACTGAAGATTTAGCAAAACCGTGAGTATACTCGCATTCCCTTTTTCAATTTCACACTTTGGGTGCAATATGTTAACTTATAAACCTACACAGTTACACTTAGACTTTAATATAAAATGCACGAACAATCCAATACATGCATGCATACGTTATACTTGATACTTGATACTTTAATCTAGGTTTGTACGTTTTGTGTTGAACTTGTCATTAACTTCGTACGAGCCTACCCTTAACAAGTATATCGCTATAGGAGTAACGCACCGCGTGTGTACGTGGGGTCATGTTAAGTGCGTTAAACCTTGGGTTGACTTGTTTGTTCACATGCCAGCTTAATGTTAATCTTGAATAGCTAGCTTGCCATGTGGATTTGTTTAAACTTTTATTATTATGTTATATATTAAAACTTGTATACTCGCCAATACGTTGTATTGAACCATGTATTTTTAACATATTGCAGGATGATGATGAATTAAATTGGGCATAGCGAGAGGCCTTAGATACACATCTAGAAACCTTAGATTCTAATTGTTGTATCAAATTTTGTACTATATTATGTTGTATTTGTTTTGTTGTATTTGAAACATGTTGTATTTGAAATTCCCTTGTATTATAGTCTGATAATTGTTATGCAATGAAATGAAATCAGTTTATCTTAATTATATTGTCACTTTAGTGTTGTGTGCAACGAGCAATCTATTTCGTCCAACTTTGATGTTTCTGCCATCGGTTGGGGTGTGACAGATTGGTATCAGAGCCATAACTATAGGGAATTAGGAAAATTGTCATGCTTTTGACCTAGTTTATAGTTAAGCACCATACTTGACCATACTTGATTTATGTGTTAATTCTTGAAATGCCCTTATGTGCTCATATTAATTTGTTTTACTATTTCAAAACATACGCCTTTCCTAAGGCTATTTTACTCGATTATGCTAAATTCGAAAACGCTCGTATTATACAAACAAGTCGAATTCACCAAAATAGGCGTGAAACCCACAATTTGGTGAACGACTCTCAATCCACTTATTCTTTCTTTCTGCACAAAATTCGCCATCAAGTTAGGAGTGAAATCCTCACCTTGATGGAGAATTTCCATTTCAAAACTAGTGGACCCTCGTCAACGTGTCGGAATTAACTTTCTTGACCCGACGAGTACTAACCACACTTAGGGTACGACGTTGTCAAGTTAGGGGTAAAACCCGCATCTTGTCAACTAGTCCCACTCCTTGATTTTCAAAATCCGCCACGTCACTTTCAATTGATTAGGAACATGTAGTAACCAGAAGGGTGAATACCGTTAACCGAAATTTTGGCGAGAGTATTTCACCTATTTGGCCAAAGCATGCTTCCCAAACTCAAAAGAACTTTCAACCACTTTGGTTTAGTCAAAAGTTCCATTTTGGAACAATCCAAGTTTCAATCAAACTTCCATTTTACCAATATCAATTTTTGCTTATCATGATTCAAACTTTCCTTTCCAAGAATTCAAATTATTTCAAGATGATTACACACACATCATACTAAATATTTTCACATACTTATACATTATTCACATGCATGATTTAAAAAAAAACGTCACCAACAAGATTTACAGTTCCCGAAATCCCTAAATGGAGGCATATCACCAAGATATGAGTGATTTCCTTACCTTGACGATTAGCTCCGCTCCTTCCTTCCTCAAAAACGACCTCACCAATGGGTTAGGGGTGATTCCCTTACCTCGGTGGTCGTTACCAAAGGGTGTAGTTTTATATACTTTGGTTTAATTTTATACAATCGCTCATCAGGAGATTTAAAATCTAAGATTTATTTAGAGAGGCGGTTAATTAGATGGACGACGGTTTGAAACACATGGGACCAAAAGGTGAGCGACAAGTTGGCATGCTGGAGTAAAAATAACCCTGTTTCAAAAATATGTCTATGGCGTTGTTCGACAACACCATTTTGTTCCGGTGTTTGTGGAGGAGTCATGAAGTGAGAAATTTTGTTCTTTTGAAGATAAGTGATTAGCACAACGTATTCTCCTCCATTATTCGAAAACAATGAAACTAATGGTGTGTGAAAGAATTTTTCTAAGAGTGTTTTAAATTGTGGAAATAAGATCGAGACATCTGATTTTCCTTGTAATGGATATAACCACATATATTTGGAGTAGAAATCGATGAAGATAAGATAGTACATATATCCATCATTTGGTGTTTAGACCGGACCCCAAACATCCGAGTAGACAGGTTTAAGTGGTTAGACACTTTGAAAGAGTTTTTGCCAAAGGGCTTTTTATGACTTTTATTTAACGAACAAGCATCACAATGAAAATAAGTATTCTAACATTTTATTGTAATCAAGCCCAAGATTATTAAGTGGTAGTTTTAGAACTTTGATGGGTGGATGTCCGAACTTGTGATGCCACGAAAGAAGTGAACCAAGTGCTTTGGTGCTTGAGTTGAGTTGTTTAATAGAGTGATGCGGAAAGGTGTTGGCGTAATACACGCCATTGACGTTCACTCCCCGCATGAGTCGTGCCCCAGTGAGAAGATCCTTAATAAAAAAATGAAAAGGAAAGAATTCAACCGAAACTTGATTTGTTTTGCAAAGTTTAGCGACTGAAATAAGATGGTTGCGTAAATGCTAGACAAGCAAAACATTATTCAAATTTAATGTGCGAGAAGTGGTGGGAATTGTGGTATGACCAGTGTGAGAAATAGATAGAGTTTTACCATTTCCGAGCACGATCTCATCAGGCCCTCCATATTCAGAGAGGTGGAGTAAAGAGGATTGGTCGGGTGGGTGTAGCATGATGAGATGCCCCGGTATCAAACATTAATGGTGGTGTAGATAGCGACGAGCTCGCCATTGATGCATTCACAGTTGGGTTAGTAGAAACATTAATGTTGTAGTCTTGTAGAAAACGTGCTAGCTTCCAACAGTCTTTTGTATCATGACCTAGAATGTTACAAAAGTGAAAAAAAATCGATTAGTTCGATAACGATTCATATGTCCACTATTGTGTTGTTGAAAGGCCACTATTATAGTTGTGAGATGGGGTGTTCCTCGGCCCAAATGAGTTGGGCCTATTTGAGTTTCGGGGTGTAGAATGAGGCTGTGAAAAAGGCCTAGATCCTTGTCGCTGGGTACCGTTGACTGTAGCAATTAGGGTTGTTGATTAGGAGGCTTGTAAGGATCTGTTGTGATCTACCAGCTTCTCATAGAAATCAGAAAAGTAATTGGCGTGTCGTGAATTTTCAGGGTTGCATCAATCTCTTTATAGTCGTCACCAAGGTGGGTCAGTATGTGAACCATAAGATCATCATCATCCATTGGCTTTTGTGCCAATGCTAATTCATCAGCGAGGCCCTTAATTTCGTTGAGATATTTAGCAATTGGTTTAGTTCCTTTGTTATTAATAGCAAGCTTGGATCGAAGAGAGATGATCCGGGTGCACGAAACACCAACTTAGCTCTCGGTTAGGCGCTTGAAAAACTGATGAGATGTTTGGTTGAGGATACAATGGGTTGAATGGTGTCAGAACAGCTTCCAAGAAGTGCCTCGAGTAGGATTTTGTCTTGTCAAAACCAAAGATGGCAAGGAGGGTTTGGCTTCCTTTCAATTGTTTTTGGTGGTGGTTTAGTTCGACCATCGACAAACTGTTCAAGTTCGAGACCCATGAGGGTGGATAAGACATGTTTGCGCCATGAGGGAAAGTTGTTGGTTGTTAATTTGATGGAGAAGTGGGTGTGAGTAGAAAGCTCAACAACGATGGAAGAGGTTGACATAGTGCCCGAGAGAGAGGAAGGCTGGGAAGGTATGTAGGGAAGGTTTTTGGATCGAAGAAAAAACTCAAATGAGTATTCTTGCTCTGATTACCATGTAAAGGTTTGTGAATATTTAAGTGATGTATTAAAAGCAAGATGTACAGGAGATTATAAAGACAAATTAGATAATAAAGAAAATAAGCAAGAATAAAGGCTAATCATATGGATCTAGCTAAAGTAAAGGATGACCACTATTACAAATATACATTCTAAATATAAGTGAGGCTGAAATTATGCAGTGCAGATTATGATTCTGTAAACATGAATGTTCTTTGGAAAGAAGGTTGCAAGGCCCGTTTCTTGAAAGAATGTAGTATATGCTAAAAAAGAACTCAATTCTTGAAAGAAGGTAAAAGGTAGTTAGAGCATCCCCAATAGCTCATTTTTTGGGGTTGTTTTTTGCCATATTTACATGTCATCCTTTTTTGGTTATTGCGGGGATCATTTTTTCAACTCATTTTTAGCACATGTATGTCAATAAAAACTAGAAACAATGGATGGAAGGTGGGCCATGATGAAGATGATTGGGACGGGTGGTGGGTTGGGTGATGAAACAAAAAAAATCTTAAATATAAAAAGAATAGTATTATTTGTAATTAATACATATAATAAAACTAAGTATTCTAAAATTATTAATATAAAATTAAATATTGTAAAATTTAAAAATAAAGTTTTAAACGTAAAAACAATACCTTATTAGCAATTATCAAATAATATAAAATTAAATATTCTAAAATTACTTACAAAAATATCTTTAAATTTATCAAGTTATAAAATTTAACACTAAAGTTTTAAAAAATATTTTAAGTTTTTTTAATTTATTACTTATAATTTATATTTCAGATTTTAAATATAACTTTTAAATTTGAATTTTTAAAATTTTCCTCCAAACCGCTATATTTTCAAATTTCAAATTTAAAAATTTCCCGCCCAAACAATCATACATTCAAATTTCAAATTCCCAAATTCCCTCCGCTCTGCTCACTATAAATACAACTTTCATCCTTCGTAAATTTCATACCTCAATCCCTTTTATCTCCTAAACCTCTCTATAATTTAAAAACCATGAATTCAAACACGAATTCGTTTTTGCAATTACTTGACGATTCCAATCCTGATGAAAACCCAACAAACCCAAACCCTTATCAAAACTTTGTGTATCCACAATTTCAAGGATACCCAAACACCCAATTCCCAAATCCTACTTTCTCTTAATTCTCAAATACTGGGTTTACCCACTATTCAAATCCTGGGTTCACCCAGTACCCAAATCCCGGGTTCACACAACACCCAAATCTTGGGTTCACCCAATACCCAAATCCCGGGTTTACCCAATTCCCAAATAATGGGTTCTCTCAACCATTAACTAACCTCCCACAAAGTCCAACCATCTCAACCACTAAAACATCAACGATTGAACTACTCACTGGTAGTGTAGATGAATCCACATCCCCACAACTCAAGGCCACCAAAAAGTAAAAGGGCAAAGCAGTTGAATCTTCAGAACCACAAAAAAGACAATTGTGGTCAACTGAGGAAGAAGTCATTCTCACAAAGGGGTGGTTACATATTTCAAGTGACGAGATTACCGGGAACTCCCAAAAGAAAAATGACTTTTGGAAGCGCGTCCATGCGTATTTCACCAAGGGTACCAATGTGAAGAGAACAGTGGACACTGTGAGAACTCACTGGAATATGATAAGACCAAAGGTGATGTCTTTTAACAACATCTACAATTAACTATTGGGCCAAAAAATAAGTGGTTGTTCTGATGACGTGTTACTTAATCGTGCCCGTGAAATGTACCAAGTAGTATGGAGTAAAGGGAAAGAACCAACCCCAGCCTCGTGCAGTTTATGTGCCATCATGTTTGGGAGATTGTAAGAGACTAGCCTAAATTTTAAGAACAAACATGCATGGAGGGAAGCCAAAGCCATAGCAGCAAAAGATCTTTTAAAAATATCTCATCAGATGCTAACAACTTTCACCTCAACGATGATAATGACGTGTCGGTTGAGGATTATAACTTCAGTGTGGAAGAGCTTCCTCGCCCTATCGACACAAAGAAGGCCAAAGCAATGGCTAAGGCTAAAAAGGCTAAATGTAAGAATAAGGGTGGGTCATAAAAAACTGAAGACGCCATGGAACGCTTTCAACACTTTAGTGACCTTAAGATATCTGCCTATGATGATATCACAACCCAAATGCGTGAATATGTCGACGTCAAGCGCAAAGAGAACTAACTGCGTGAATACGAAATCCTTTTTAAGGATACAAGCATCATGACTCCCGAGCAACTTGCAATGCATAAAATTTGTTGTGACAAAATTAGGGCAAAGTATGGTATTTAGGTAGTTTAATTATTGTAATTCTAATTATTATGTTTTGTTATTGTAATTTCAATTTATGTGACGTTTGAGTTTCAAAATTTGATGTAAGGATGGAATGTGAAAAGTCGATGTAACATTTTTTCGAAATTTCAAATTTCCCCCCAACTAATTATTTTTAAATTTATTTATTAATTTTGATTTCGTATTTATCTTTTTATTTGTTAAATAAAACAATTAAAAATTCTTAAAACCCTAAATATAGCTGTTGGAATTTAAATTCAAAATATAGCCGTTAGAATATTCCTGTTTTGAATTTTAAAATTTCAAAAATTCCCTCTCCAAACGGCTATACTTTCACTATAAATACAATCACTCACCTTTCATGTCACACCCCAACCGATGGCGGAAACATCGGGGTGCGAGCACTAAGCGTTCAGATTGCTCATGAGTTTCCATAACATCAAAAGTTTCATTATAGATTAATTAAGTTTCATGCAAAATTCGTCTAGAACAACATCACCAACAAAGTATCAAATACAACCAAAAATCATTTTTCAAAATCTAGATTAAACTAAGTGGGTTTCTAAGCATCAACCCTAGCTTGATTTCCATGATTCAGCATCCTATCAGCCTGCAACACGTATTAAAATAGAGTCAGTACGAAAATGTACCGGCGAGTATACAAGTTTGAGTATATAGCATAATAGATTTAAAAGACTCGTATCTACATGTAAATGATAACAAAATAGTTTCAGTCGTGCTAGTATTCGCAGTCCAAGTGATAGCCCAAGTGTCCCGATGCTTTAGTGTTTTCCCAAGAATCAAGGAAAACTAGAATCCTCCTAACAATACCCCCCGAGAATAATGGGGAGGTGCATCTCCTATAGCGCTACTATTGTTAAGGCGGAACTACACACTCTGGATTAAATGTCCACATAGCACAAAGAATCAAGAATCACATGTTTCACATACACATAGGATAGAGTTTAGATTTAAAAGTATCAAGTTTCATAGTTTGATAGAATACATGTTGCTTCCCAAAGTTTAAACAAAAAGAGATCGAGTATACACACAGTGATTGCTTAACAGATTAACTATTATTGGATCAAAGGGAGCTCTTTAGGTTTAGCATGATTAGATTACAACAGATAAGTGTCGGACAAACAACGAGATTGCGCAAAGTGTCGGATTAGTCAAAGGATCGGATGGCATCTGTCACACCCCAATCGATGGCGGAAACATCGGGGTGCGGCACTAAGCGTTCAGATTGCTCATGAGTTTCCATAACACTAATAGTTTCAATAGTAATTAAACTGATTTCCTGCAAAGTTGTCTAAACAACACAAATCCACAATCATGTCATCAAAACATCAACATAGTTCCAAAAGTTTCTAGATTTAGCTAAATGTAGTTTCTAAGCTTCACCCTAGCTTGATTCAAGAATCCTAGCATCCTGTCAGCCTGCAACATGTATTAAAATAGAGTCAGTACAAAATGTACCGGCGAGTATATAAGTTTGAGTACATAGCATAATAGATTCAAAAGACTCATATCCATAATGTAAATGATAACAAAATAGTTTCAGCCATGCTAGTGTTCGCAGTCCAAGTGACAGCCCAAGTGTCCCGATGCTTTAGTGTTTTCCCAAGAATCAAGGAAAACTAGAATCCTCCAAACAATACCCCCGAGAATAATGGGGAGGTGCATCTCCTATAGTGCTACTATTGTTAAGGTGGAACTACACACTCTGGATTAAACGTCCACATAGCACAAAGAATCAAGAATCAAGAATCACAAGTTTCATATACACATAGGATAGAGTTTAGATTTAAAAGTATCAAGTTTCATAGTTTAATAGAATACATGTTGCATCCCAAAGTTTAAAACAAAAAGGGATCAAGTATACTCACAGTGGTTGCTTAACAGATTAACTGTTTATTGGATCAAAGGGAGCTCTTTAGTGGTTAGCCTGATTAGATTACAACAGATAAGTGTCGGACAAACAACGAGATTGCGCAGAGTATCGGATCAGTCAAAGGATCGGATGGCAGTTCGATCGGATGGCTATCCGATCGGATTGCCATTCGATTTGAGGTGACTGTTGTGAGGGGGAACAGATTGCCATCCGATCTGATGGTCATCCGTTCGGAGGGCCATTCGATCGAATGGTCGTCCGACCCAAGAGTCAAGATTCCAAATTAATTACCAAGTGTTTAAGTGAGGTTACTTCGATCGGATGGTTATCCGATCGGACGACGGTTCGATCGGATTGCCGTTCGATCATGGAAGTTTCCAAGTTTAAAGTTTCAGAAAGCTTCTAAGTGTTGAAAGGTTTCAAGGCACATTATCACTAGATCAGATGGCAGTTCGATCGGATGGCTATCCGATCGGATTTCCATTCGACGACCAAAGATTCAAGGTTCCAAAGTGTTTAAGGTTAGGAGGCAAGTGTCACTTGATCGGATGGCAGTTCGATCGGATGGCTATCTGATCGAATTGCCATTCGATTAAGTTGTCCTTATCCCGTTCACGACCTTGTAAAGTTTTTTAAGTTTCTGGTTTGACGGTGATGACATGGTACGTCTTGAGACAACGGTAGACACATCAATGTTCAGCCGGTCTGATTGGTTAGGAATCACCCCAGTCCGATCAGTCGTCTGTTCGTGACGGTGCTTATGTCGGAATCCGTAGTCCGGTCATCCCTTCCGGTAGCAATCCATTTCCAAGCTGACTCAAGACTAATCATCAAGTCTTTAGTCCGTTCAGATCCGGATTCCACCGTTTTTAGTGAAAAGTTAACAAAAGATGAGGGAAAACATAAGTTTTAGCTAAAAAGGTCTAGATTTAGTTAAGATTCAGTGTAAAACATATGAAATTCCTTAGATCTGAGCTAGATCTTGGCAGGAATGACATCACATCATAGTTTGTATAAACCACCATGATGACGTCACCCTCAAGAGCTCGAATCTTAGGGATTTCATGGTGAAAAGTGAGATTTCAAAGGAGAATCTCGTAAAGAATTGTGTAGTGATCAAAGATGTACAAGAATCTTGTGTAAAACTTTGCGAAATCGCCAAGAAATGGAAGAAAAAGAGGAGTGCATGCGTCTGGATCAAGTGAGGCTATCACATCAGTGAGAATGATGTGACATGCCTATTTATAGTGTCAGAGAGAAGGAGAGAGGCGGTGTGCACGGATCGGATGGCGGTTCGATCGAATGGCCATCCTTTTCACGTTCCCGTCTTTGTTTCGTTTTGGGAGTTAGATTAAGCGTTGCGTTGCGTATTATTGGGTAATAGTATCACATAACTAGATAAACACATTAGTTTCCAAGTTTCATAGATTCCGCCAGTGACAAGTCCCCAGTCTCTCGTTCAACCAAGTCTCAAGTTGCACGAGTCTCAAGAGTCAAGCACCAAAGTATCAAGAATCATAGTCCATATGAATCAAGTATCAAGAATGAAGAGTCTAGTTTCCAAGCATCAAGTATCAAGAATCAAACCTCAAGAATCAAGTATCAAGAATCAAGCCTCAAGAATCAAGTATCAAGAATCAAGTCTCATAGTGTTAAACATCAAGAATCAAGTTTCTAGAGTCAAGCATCATAGTATTAAGAATCAAGAATCTAGATTTAAGCATCCCAAGTATTAAAAGTGTCAAGTATCACATAGATTAGGGACTAAAATTGACAAATAGATAAAAGTCTAGGGACGCAGGCGTTACAGTCTCCCCTCCTTTAGGAGATTTCGTCCCCGAAATCTAGGAAGAAGACTGCTCGAAGAGCTGCGGATACTTGGCCTTCCTCTCACTTTTCAGTTCCCAAGTGAATTTGGCGCCGCGCTTTCCTTCCCATCGAACCTTGACTATGGGAATTTTGCTGCGCCTCAATCGCTTGACAGCTTGATCCATGATTTCGACCGGTTTCTCCACAAAGTGTACAACTTCATTTATTTGCAAGTCTTCGAGGGGAACCTGTAATTCCTCGTCGGCTAGGCATTTACGTAGGTTAGATACGTGGAACACTGGATGCACATTGTTTAGTTCCTGTGATAGGTCGAGTCGGTATGCCACCTTGCCAATCCTTTTGAGTATTGTGAAAGGACCCACATAGCGAGGAGCGAGCTTTCCCTTCTTGCCAAAACGAACTACTCCCTTCCAGGGAGATACCTTGAGAAGAACTCGGTTACCAACATCAAATTTCAGAGGCTTGCGCCTTTTATCAGCATAACTCTTTTGTCTGCTCCTAGCCTTGATCAAGTTATCACGGATCCGAAGAATCTTATCCATTATCTCTTGAATGATTTCAGGGCCAGTAAATTGCTTGTCACCAACCTCATGCCAGCTGAGAGGAGATTGGCACTTGCGACCATACAAAGCTTCGAAAGGAGCCATCTGAATACTGGAATGATAGCTGTTGTTGTACGAGAACTCAATCAATGGTAAATGTACATCCCAGTTACCACCAAAGTCGATGACACAAGAACGGAGCATATCCTCTAGGGTTTGAATGGTACGCTCGGTTTGTCCATCTGTATGAAGATGAAAGGCCGTGCTAAAATTCAAATGAGAACCCATAGCGGATTGAAAGGTTTGCCAAAGACGTGAAGTAAACCGTCCATCATGGTCCGAGATTATGTCAAGAGGTATGCCATGAAGGCATATAATCTCATCGGTATAGATTCGAGCAAGTTTCTCCACTTTATAATCTTCGCGAATAGGAAGAAAGTGGGCTGATTTGGTCAAACGATCAACGATTACCCAGATACTATCGTGACCAGAAGGTGTTCGAGGTAGCTTAGTAATAAAGTCCATAGTGATACTATCCCATTTCCAAACAAGGATTTCAGGTTGTTCTAACAGTCCAGAAGGACGTTGGTGTTCAGCCTTAACCTTCGTACAAGTAAGGCATTTAGAAACATATGTGGCAATGTCCTTCTTCATACCAGGCCACCAATAAGTCATACGCAAATCATGGTACAACTTATCGGCACCTGGATGAATAGGGTAACGGGATTTGTGAGCCTCGTTCATAATGAGCTCACGGAGATTATCACGATCCGGTACCCAGATGCGATTGAGGTAGTACTGGAGTCCATTAGGTTTAATTTCAAGTTGATCAATTTTAGCGCCTTGGATTTCCACTTCTAGACTTCCTTCATTTGCTGACGAATACTGAGCTTCACGAATACACACATGAAGATCACTAGAGATACGAATAGCCTTTACGTGAGTTTTACGACTAAGAGCGTCGGCCACTACATTCGCCTTGCCAGGATGATAGCGAATCTCGCAGTCGTAGTCATTAAGCAATTCCACCCAACGTCTCTGTCGCATGTTCAGTTCCTTTTGGTCAAAGATATGTTGAAGGCTCTTATGGTCAGTGAAAACCACACACTTAGTACCATACAGGTAGTGTCGCCAGATCTTTAACGCAAACACGACTGCACCAAGCTCCAGATCGTGAGTAGTTTAATTTTTCTCATGCACCTTGAGTTGTTGAGAGGCATAAGCAATAACCTTCGAGGCATCACAGTATACCACGAAATCATCATTCCCATCAGGGAGAGTAAGAACAGGAGCGTTACACAAAAGAGTCTTGAGAGTCTGAAAGGATTCCTCTTGCTCAGGACCCCAAGCAAAAGGTTTCTCTTTTTGAGTCAACGAAGTGAGAGGAACGGCGATCTTAGAAAAGTCCAAAATGAATCGGCAGTAATAGCCCGCCAACCCTAGGAAGGAACGAATCTCAGATGCAGATTTAGGCGTACTCCAATTCTTCACAGCTTCGATTTTAGACGGGTCAACATAAATGCCTTGCTTACTAACGACATAACCAAGAAACTGCACTTCATTAATCCAAAACTCATACTTAGAGAATTTAGCATACAAATGTTCACCACATGAGAGTTCAAGCATCAAGCGTAAATGACGAGGATGATCAGCTCTAGTTTTAGAATAAATGAGAATATCATCGATGAAGACTATCACAAAACGATCCAAATAGGGCTTAAAAACACGATTCATGAGATCCATGAACACAACGGGTGCGTTGGTGTGACACCTGTGTCACTTCAACCATCAAACAAATACCGAACCAATGAAATATTATATTTCATACTTGGGATTTGTAAAAATATGTGTATCATTTGCACATACCAATTCTTGTTCGATTTCAAGCTCTAAATCACTTTCTGGAAGGTTATACGCGCACTAATGCGTAGATATAACCAGTTTAATGCAACGAACACTCCGGAATAGTGAAATAGGCTTAACATACCATAAATAACCTTTACATAACTTAGATATAAGTTTTGGAAGGTTTGGTGTGGTGAAATCAAAGTTTATTCGCTTACAGGGACTAAATTTGACAAACTGCGAAAGTATGCCAATTTGAACTATAACAGACATTCCGGAACATGGCCATAAGTTAAACACACCTTAAATATCCTTTACATAGCTTAGAAATAGGCTTTGAGGGGTTCGGTGTGCTAAAATAAACTTTTGTGTCATTCAGGGACTAAAAGCGTCAAAAAGTGCACAAGTTTGCATTTTCGCGCATAACTTACGTTTTGAATACATCCGGACATCCAAAAATTTATGTAAGCACTAAAAAATTTTATTTTAGTGTTTGGCATAAGAAAAATCCATTCGTCGCGCATTTTGGATCGTTTTTCGCGCTTGTGCGCATTCCGTCGTAATTAAGCGAACATCGCGTTCGTACACCAAACGAACCAACATCCGACATATTTTTTAGCATGTTTCATGTCCACAATGTTTAGGCATCACTTTAGGGCCTTAAAGTTGGCTTTACGGGCCTTAGAAGTGTCGAAAATGGCTTAAACACGTGCAGGGACTGAAACTGCCATTTTATAAACTTGTTTCTGATCTGTGCAGGCCAAGCGGCCCGCGTGAGATCCTTGTGTCCTTTACGCGGCCCGCGTACGCCTCCCTGATCAGATTAGAATGAACAGTCAGCGTATTCCAGCTGTTTTATCCACCACCACACCTTTCCCACTTGCCTATTCAGCTGATAAGGACCATTTTTATCCACCATAACTTTTCGACAAGTGTACGCATGAGATACGAGCACGGTTTCCATGAAACGATCTTAACGGTGGACCGAAAACTATAAATACCCCACCCCCCATTGCTTAAAAACCACTAGAATCTGATCTTAAAGACTCTAAGTTGAAACCATTGTTTCATACCTGAGTTATTTCGATCTAGATTAGCATTCGGGGACCCTTCGTAAGTATTCTTTCGTTCTTTTCCTTATTTTATTGCTTTTCGAGTCAGAAAGTCAAACTTTGTTTGACTTTCAGCGTTGACCAGCTTATGGTCAATGCGAAGTTCGTTTGAGCTTCGCAACGTGAGTGTAATCACGTTGGTTATAGTCCCTTGGGACTATGCCTACTGATTACCACGTTGTCTAGGGTCGTAGGGTAAGCGATCTAATAAATCGCTTATACCTTCGAACCCGACCCAGTTTGGTCGATCATTAGGATCCGACCAAATACATTAGGTGACTATAGTATATAGGGAATAACCTTCCGAGGTTATACCTTATGGTCACATCGTTTGAGTAGTTGTATGATAGGTAGTTTATATGCCTTAGGTAAATTACCAGAATACCCTTTTCATGTATAATTGGTAATTAAGCATATGTAACCTAAACTTTTGTCACATAACTGATTATGTAACATGTTTAGGCATATAACCCTTGTCATAGGACTAGTTAGGCGGTCCGAACGTGTTTCACGCGAACGACGCGTTAAAGTAGCATAAGTTACCTAAACGGGTCGTAATGGGTCGTAAGCTATTAGATTAAGGTTTCAATTAGTATGTAGGCTTTGTTAAACCATATGACCCGAGTGTCTATACTCGTTTGGTTTACAAACCCTCATTCTATCTAAATCCTCCGATTTAGGTCCGGTTTATTAACATAGTTACCTATATTAGGTGCCGTTTGATATCCGCGATCTCTAGCATTACTTGGTGGTTATCTTTAGACATCTGAGCAATCTCAAGTGAGTACATAGACCCCTCTTTTACTGTTTTCCAAACTGTTTTGGGGTGGAACACATGTGCCTACTTGTTACTTTCAAGCTTTCCTGTTTTCACATCATATACCTGCTATGTTCGTTAGTACATTATAGTACATGATTTAATTACATCTTATGCTAGGTGTGCCCATTGTGTGCATTACTTAGTACATCGTTTTACATTACATTACATGCTACGTATGTCTATTGTTGTATACGTAGTACAGGTCACATGCTACGTATGTCTATTGTTGTATACGTAGTACAGGTCACATGCTACATATGTCTATTGTTGCATACTTAGTACAGGTCACATGCTATGTATGTCTATTGTTGCATACTTAGTACAGGTCACATGCTACGTATGTCTATTATTGCATACTTAGTACAGGTCACATGCTACGTATGTATATTGTCGCGTACTTAGTACATTTGTTATTCATCACAGGCTTACATTTTGGATACGTATTACATGATTTACATTAAACATGAACATTTTACTTTGGTAGTTTGGTTTGAGTAAGTGATTAAGTAACGAGGCGTGTGTAATATGATACAAGCATGGTGGATACGCCGCTGGTACTTCCTATATATAAGTGTTTGTATGGTATTACATATCGTAGCGTTATTTGAATCATTTCAGTTTGAGACATAGAACATTTTATACAAATAACATACTTTTCACAAGACATTGATTTATAAACAACTTATCTTATACAAACACATTTTACATGGTTATTCATTTAACCTTACATTTATTTATACATATCATCTGATATTATCGTTTTTCAAATGATTTACAAGACAAAGCAAATTACAAGGTTCATGACTAAACATTTTCTCAAACACAAGTCATGAATCCTATTTTCACAAAACCTATGTATCTCACAGGCATTTTTATGCTGACGTACCTATTTTCACATGTGTTTTCAGGAGATGATGCATAGGATTTATCAAGATATACTTAGGCGGACTCGTGCCTTAGCGACTTAAAACGAGACAATAACTAGTTAACTTATGTTATGTACTCTTTGTTTCTTGTTTAAACAATGTAAACTCTCATGTTTATTTAATAAAACGAAACTTAAATTGCCATGGATTTGAAACATTAATTCTGTTACAACACTCCCCGACATTTCCGCCACGTTTTGTATGTTCTACGTGGTCGGGGTGTGACAGAAAAGATGGTATCAGAGCCAATGGTTATAGGGAATTAGGTTATTAGTAATGCTTTGACCTAGTCTATAACCTTCTTAGGACCCTAACGCGATTTTACTTGCGTTTAGTCATGAAACAATACCGTCACCTATCCTTAGGCGACAACCACAACAAGAACGTAAATTTCAAAACCGCTTTGAAAACTAATCATCTGTTCTGGGATGATTGATTACTAGGTTTTGAACCCTCTGTTATATGGTTTTGAACCCCTTTGAGTTTTCAAAATCTCGTCAAGGTTTTGGGTTTTTAATAATGTGAACACGTGCAAACTAGAAGGGTGAATGCCTGTATTCTGGGTTTTCTGTCTAGGCAAGCACTTCGTATATATCTCATCAGACGCGAGACCAGTTGTGCTTACCTGGGAATTCTTGGGATGAGTGTTCACTTATAGGCGAGCATGTCTTCGTGATACATTATTTTTGACCCATTTACTTTGATTAGTCACTGTGTGTAGTTTGTTTGCTTGGTAGTAACGAACAAATGACCACTATCCTTGCTTTCATCAGATTTATTTCATCTCATTCTTTTCGTCTAAATCTCTCACTCGTTTCCTTACATGTTCCTCTTTTAGAATGCCTCCTCGACGCGACAATCAGATGGCGAATGCCGAACTGGCGGAAATCATCGCACAGCAAATGGCTATTGCCTTCCCAAATCTTTATGCTCAAATGATGCAAGCCATCAACAACAACAATGCTCCATGCAACTTCAAGAGTTTCAACTCGGCTAAACCACTCAAGTTTAGTGGTTCTGAGGGAGCAACTGGGCTTCTTCAATGGTTCGAGAGCATTGAGAATACGTTCCGTCACGTTCAGTGTCCTGAAAATCGCAAGGTCGAGTTTTCTTCGAGTGTGTTTCAGAAGAGGGCTCTTACGTGGTGGAACGGGATTATGAGAGACCAGGGTGCTGAAGTTGCACTAGCACAGACTTGGGCCGAGCTTAGAGCTCTTATGATGAGGGAGTTCTGTCCTCGTCATGAACTGCGAGCTTTGGAGAGAGAATTTGATGATTTGAAGCAAGACAGTGGGGAACATCGAGCCTATACTGACCGTTTTGAAGAATTGAGCCTGTTGTGTCCTGCTATGGTTACTCCTGTGGATAAGGCGACCGAGAAATATACTGATGGTCTTCCTGACCTAGTTCAGGATATTGTTACTGGCAGCAACCCTACTACTGTCAGACAAGCCATTGAATTGTCAGCTACTCTAACTGAATCCCACATCAGAAAGAAAAAGCTTTTTCGGAAAGGCGACAAGAAACCAGAAGCTAATGTTCAGGAGGAAACCAAGGAAAGCAAAACCGAACCTTCTAAGAAACGTAAGGCTTCGCAGAATTTTGCGATTGCTGCTCAACCCAACCAAAACACCCGCAACCAACCAACTCAACCTCCTGCAAGGAAACCTTATGCCGGTACTGCACCGATATGCGACAAATGTAATGCACACCACTTAGCTCATCTACAGTGTCGTTTGTGTGCATCATGTGGGCGACTCGGTCACCTGGCAAATGCTTGTCGTTTTACCCCGAACCAAGCTGGTCCAAACCAACCTCAAGTAAATCCTGCTCAAGCTCGTCTTCCACGAGGTCCTTGCTTCAACTGTGGCGAGATGAGCCATTTCCGAAGAAATTGCCCAAAGATTGCTAATGCTAATCCAGCGCAGGGATGAGCATCGGACCAACTAAAAGACAATGTTGTTTGGAAATAATCAAGCCTTATGTATTATTTTCTTTTGTTGTCAAGGTCCATGAAACAGTTGTTGTTGTTTATAAATAAATCTTTTTATTTTGCATTTGCAATGTACAAATATGATGGCATGTATAAACAACGCATTCCCTACAATATCGACAATCAAGGAACCGTATTCCTTGAAGAACAGACTACCCCGTAATTTATTTCATTTTATTATCTCTTGCGTTTTCCACGGAAATCCAAAGTACCCGTTTCTTCCAAGGAAACGAAGTACAAGGCGCAAGTTACAACTCTGTACGAATACCCAAAGTACCACTATAAATTCTTAATAGGGTACCTAAGGGTATTTCCGTATATTCAAAAATTATTGTACCTTAATTCGAATATTGCGTTTTCTTGAAAACGAAATCGAATTGTTGGAAGATCTTTCTATCTTCATAGTTAGATTCTTGTTAATGTTTAAAGTGCCGAATGAAATCCATGAAATGGATTCCTAAGTGTGCTTTAAATGCATGTACATAATTAACAAAACAAAACTTACAAATTAAAGATCTAGATAAACAATTTTGTGGCTATGTGACATTGTGTTTATGCATCTTGTCTTTCCTTTTAAGCATTTTGTGTTTTTGTATACTCTGGATATTCGCTATCCAAATCCTCATAGAATCTTTCTTATTTTAATATGAAGGATTCGTAGTAGGATATTCAAAAAGGTACTATCTTAAATCCTTAATGGACTTCTACGTTGTAGTTAAATCCCTTGGATTATAAAGTACTATTCCAAAGTTTAAGGACAACATGTGTTGATAAAGTTAAATACATCCTACGTCGATGTAGTTAAATTTTCCCCGTAGGTAGTTTAGTTAAAGAGATCCTACGTCGATCTAAGTTAAATAGATTGGTCCGACAATCTAGTTAAATACATCCTACGTCGATGTAGTTAAATTTTCCCCGTAGGTAGTTTAGTTAAAGAGATCCTACGTCGATCTAAGTTAAATAGATTGGTCCGACAATCCAGTTAAATACATCCTACGTCGATGTAGTTAAATTTTCCCCGTGGGTAGTTTAGTTAAAGAGATCCTACGTCGATCTAAGTTAAATAGATTGGTTCGACAATCTAGTTAAATATATCATGTGTTTATGTAGTTAAATAGGCCCTCGGGTGGTCTAAATCAAGAGATTGTTCGTTAATCTAATCCTTTGGTGACCTAGTTAAAGAGACTCTATTGCAGTCAAGTTAATTCACCACAGGATTATTCGTTTGATTTTTCCCCATACGCATTATGAAATGAACTGTGCGGACTGTGCAAGGAACTACGTAATTATGGAGGCCTACATAATTATGGAATTCAGTGCATAGGAACCACAGGAAGTTTTGTCATGTGTTAAGACCAACAGTGGCAAGAGTAATGATATGGGAGAAGTCTTGGACTTTGACCAATGTCATTTATTCTCACACTACCCAATTCTAATCTCAATTACACACACAATTTCCTATGATGAGTCTTCATAAGAAACGTTCTTCTGTCCGTAGTTCAAAACTCCATGTTTTGTTACTACAATGACTTCACTTTGAGGGTTGACATTTTCGCTAAGAATCCTAACATGGCCCAGAGTTCTACTTAGGGTTCAAGGGGTTCATTCAAAACGAAAATATCACCGTCGTCCCCACAAGTTTCTCCCAAAATTAAATTTCGGGACGAAATTTCCTAAAGTAGGGGAGACTGTGACACCTGTGTCACTTCAACCATCAAACAAATACCGAACCAATGAAATATTATATTTCATACTTGGGATTTGTAAAAATATGTGTATCATTTGCACATACCAATTCTTGTTCGATTTCAAGCTCTAAATCACTTTCTGGAAGGTTATACGCGCACTAATGCGTAGATATAACCAGTTTAATGCAACGAACACTCCGGAATAGTGAAATAGGCTTAACATACCTTAAATAACCTTTACATAACTTAGATATAAGTTTTGGAAGGTTTGGTGTGGTGAAATCAAAGTTTATTCGCTTACAGGGACTAAATTTACAAACTGCGAAAGTATGCCAATTTGAACTGTAACAGACATTCCGAAACATGGCCATAAGTTAAACACACCTTAAATATCCTTTACATAGCTTAGAAATAGGCTTTGAGGGGTTCGGTGTGCTAAAATAAACTTTTGTGTCATTCAGGGACTAAAAGCGTCAAAAAGTGCACAAGTTTGCATTTTCGCGCATAACTTACGTTTTGAATACATCCGGACATCCAAAAATTTATGTAATCACTAAAACATTTTATTTTAGTGTTTGGCATAAGAAAAATCCATTCGTCGCGAATTTTGTATCGTTTTTCGCGCTTGTGCGCATTCCGTCGTAATTAAGCGAACATCGCGTTCGTACGACCAAACGAACCAACATCCAACATATTTTTGAGCATGTTTCATGTCCACAATGTTTAGGCATCACTTTAGGGCCTTAAAGTTGGCTTTACGGGCCTTAGAAGTGTCGAAAATGGCTTAAACACGTGCAGGGACTGAAACTGCCATTTTGTAAACTTGTTTCTGATCTGTGCAGGCCAAGCGGCCCGCGTGAGATCCTTGTGTCCTTTACGCGGCCCGCGTACGCCTCCCTGATCAGATTAGAACGAACAGTCAGCGTATTCCAGCTGTTTTATCCACTACCACACCTTTCCCACTTGCCTATTCAGCTGATAAGGACCATTTTTATCCACCATAACTTTTCGACAAGTGTACGCATGAGATACGAGCACGGTTTCCATGAAACGATCTTAACGGTGGACCGAAAACTATAAATACCCCACCCCCCATTGCTTAAAAACCACTAGAATCTGATCTTAAAGACTCTAAGTTGAAACCATTGTTTCATACCTGAGTTATTTCGATCTAGATTAGCATTCGGGGACCCTTCGTAAGTATTCTTTCGTTCTTTTCCTTATTTTATTGCTTTTCGAGTCAGAAAGTCAAACTTTGTTTGACTTTCAGCGTTGACCAGCTTATGGTCAATGCGAAGTTCGTTTGAGCTTCGCAACGTGAGTGTAATCACGTTGGTTATAGTCCCTTGGGACTATGCCTACTGATTACCACGTTGTCTAGGGTCGTAGGGTAAGCGATCTAATAAATCGCTTATACCTTCGAACCCGACCCAGTTTGGTCGATCATTAGGATCCGACCAAATACATTAGGTGACTATAGTATATAGGGAATAACCTTCCGAGGTTATACCTTATGGTCACATCGTTTGAGTAGTTGTATGATAGGTAGTTTATATGCCTTAGGTAAATTACCAGAATACCCTTTTCATGTATAATTGGTAATTAAGCATATGTAACCTAAACTTTTGTCACATAACTGATTATGTAACATGTTTAGGCATATAACCCTTGTCATAGGACTAGTTAGGCGGTCCGAACGTGTTTCACGCGAACGACGCGTTAAAGTAGCATAAGCTACCTAAACGGGTCGTAATGGGTCGTAAGCTATTAGATTAAGGTTTCAATTAGTATGTAGGCTTTGTTAAACCATATGACCCGAGTGTCTATACTCGTTTGGTTTACAAACCCTCATTCTATCTAAATCCTCCGATTTAGGTCCGGTTTATTAACATAGTTACCTATATTAGGTGCCGTTTGATATCCGCGATCTCTAGCATTACTTGGTGGTTATCTTTAGACATCTGAGCAATCTCAAGTGAGTACATAGACCCCTCTTTTACTGTTTTCCAAACTGTTTTGGGGTGGAACACATGTGCCTACTTGTTACTTTCAAGCTTTCCTGTTTTCACATCATATACCTGCTATGTTCGTTAGTACATTATAGTACATGATTTAATTACATCTTATGCTAGGTGTGCCCATTGTGTGCATTACTTAGTACATCGTTTTACATTACATTACATGCTACGTATGTCTATTGTTGTATACGTAGTACAGGTCACATGCTACGTATGTCTATTGTTGTATACGTAGTACAGGTCACATGCTACATATGTCTATTGTTGCATACTTAGTACAGGTCACATGCTATGTATGTCTATTGTTGCATACTTAGTACAGGTCACATGCTACGTATGTCTATTATTGCATACTTAGTACAGGTCACATGCTACGTATGTATATTGTCGCGTACTTAGTACATTTGTTATTCATCACAGGCTTACATTTTGGATACGTATTACATGATTTACATTAAACATGAACATTTTACTTTGGTAGTTTGGTTTGAGTAAGTGATTAAGTAACGAGGCGTGTGTAATATGATACAAGCATGGTGGATACGCCGCTGGTACTTCCTATATATAAGTGTTTGTATGGTATTACATATCGTAGCGTTATTTGAATCATTTCAGTTTGAGACATAGAACATTTTATACAAATAACATACTTTTCACAAGACATTGATTTATAAACAACTTATCTTATACAAACACATTTTACATGGTTATTCATTTAACCTTACATTTATTTATACATATCATCTGATATTATCGTTTTTCAAATGATTTACAAGACAAAGCAAATTACAAGGTTCATGACTAAACATTTTCTCAAACATAAGTCATGAATCCTATTTTCACAAAACCTATGTATCTCACAGGCATTTTTATGCTGACGTACCTATTTTCACATGTGTTTTCAGGAGATGATGCATAGGATTTATCAAGACATACTTAGGCGGACTCGTGCCTTAGCGACTTAAAACGAGACAATAACTAGTTAACTTATGTTATTTACTCTTTGTTTCTTGTTTAAACAATGTAAACTCTTATGTTTATTTAATAAAACGAAACTTAAATTGCCATGGATTTGAAACATTAATTCTGTTACAACACTCCCCGACATTTCCGCCACGTTTTGTATGTTCTACGTGGTCGGGGTGTGACAGTTGGTCAATCCAAAAGGCATGACCACGAACTCGTAGTGTCCATAACGAGTGCGAAAAGCAGTCTTGGGTACATCATCCTCGAGTACACGAAGCTGATGATAGCCAGAACGAAGGTTGATTTTTGAGAAACAAGACGCGCCTTGTAGTTGGTCAAATAGATCATCAATACGAGGGAGAGGGTAGCGATTCTTAACGGTAAGCTTATTGAGTTCACGGTAGTCGATGCACATATGAAACGAACCATCTTTCTTCTTGACGAATAACACGGGAGCAACCCACGGCGAGGTACTTGGACGAATAAATCCTTTATCAAGCAGTCCTTGAAGTTGACTGGATAGTTCTTGCATCTCGAAAGGTGCAATTCGATAAGGTTCCTTGGCGACAGGAGTCGCACCAGGTATGAGATCAATACGAAAATCAACGGATCTGGGAGGAGGAAGACCAGGTAGATCCTCAGGGAAGACGTCAGGGAAATCACACACTACTGGAACGTCACTTATGTTCTTTCCTTTGCCCTTTTGCTCCACCACATGGGCCAAGAAGGCAAAGTTCTGTTTACGTAAGCATCTGTTCGCTTGAGTGCATGATATCAACTTCAGTCCTTTTGAAGGTCGGTCTCCATAGACATGCAAAATATCACCGGACGGAAGAGGTAGACGGACAAACTTCTCGTGACAAGCAATCTCGGCATGATTTTTACGCAACCAGTCCATACCGATAATGATATCAAAACTACCCAATTGCATTGGTATTAGATCAATAGTAAACACGTGGTCGTTAAGAGTCAAAGAACAACCACGGAGAATAGAATCAACTAGAATAGACTTCCCATCGTCAATCTCTACCGAGAACGACTTAGGTAACATAGAGCGTGCACAGTTTAACAAAGATTCAAATTCTACAGACACAAAGCTTCTGTCGGCACCAGTATCAAATAGTATCAAAGCGTAAAGGTTATTCACAAGAAACGTACCATTAACGACATCATTGTCGTTACGAGCCTGATTAGCATTAAGATTGAACGCTCGTCCACGAGCGGCTGGCTGATGGTCCTGGTTCAGCTGAGGACACTGGTTACGGAGGTGAGTAGTATCTCCACACTTATAGCATGTAGGAACAGCGTTGACCGGCTTAGGATTCTGCGGGGAAGCTGGAAGAGCTGGTAGGGCTGCCTGAGCTGGGGCTTGTTGAGCTTGCTGAGCTGGGTTAGCTTGACGAGTGACAATAGGGAATCGTGTGACCATAACGATTGCAGTTGGTGCACAAGCGACATGCAGAATTAGCTGGATGATGAAAGTTGCAAGTTTCACACTTGGGATAGGGTCCAGTGTACTGCCTATTGACTTCCGGAACAGTAGGTGTGACAACCCTCATAAAACCAGGTATCTGTACAATTAATTAATATTAATTAAGTGCTTGATGACTGTGCTGAATTACTTAACTGCTTTCTGATTACAGCGTCATACTTACATGTGCATCACATATTACATAATGTCACCTCATTATCACATACAAACTACATTGACATACTTGATGCACAAAGCACAGTTAGTACAGTTAACGGATAGAACGGGAATATGCTGACAGGGTTCAGTACATAGTCAGACAGTGTTTTGAGACCCAGTATGGGCCAGGGACAAGGTACTACACTAGTATGGTGTGTAGGGAAGTAAGGACCATAAAACTACGTCACTAGGTGATGGTTTGAGTGCCAGAAAGTGCCTAAAACTCACTTTAAGTGCAGAATTCTGCATTTTTCAGCAAAATTCAGCTTTTTAACATACTAGTATTATGCAGAAAATTGACTAAATGGTCCTGAATGCTTTCCTAAGTGTCGGGAATTAAAAGTGTCACAAAAAGTTACATAAAAGACACTATACGGAATAGCTTGACACTTTAACGAACCGGTATCTAACCGAACAACCGGACATTACCCGGAACACCAAAATTTTACCAGAAACATTGTTTTATTATTTCTTGGCTAGGTATGGCTCCCGAACACCCTAACATACTACATAATGCATCCAACACTTAAAACACTAGATATTACACTCAACCTCCTAACTATTTACCTACTTACCATCAAAACTTACAATTAACCCTCCCCCCCCCCCCCCCCCTCATGATTTACGGCCTAAGAGGAGGACCCCACCACCAAGATTTTGTTTCTATTTTATATTGGATATTGCTTGATTCACTTGCCATGATATGGAGAAGAAATCTCTATAAGTATGGCATTTGGATTTCATGATCATTTCATTTTCATCTTCACAGCTTCACTCCACTCCCTCATACTCTCTCTCTCCCTCTCGGCCCTAGGAGGTGCCACCACCACAACCACCTTGCAACCACCATTCACCCATTTTCAAGCTCATTTCAAGTGTTAGAAGGTGTTTCATGGAGCTTGGTGCTTGAAGAACTTGAAGAACCTTCATCCATTGCTTTCACACACCATTTTCATCATCTTTTCTTCAAGTGATCTTCCCTAGCTTTTGAGCTAGTTGTAAGCTTCTTGTTACTAGTTTTTACTTCTCATTTTGTTGGTTAAAAGTTGTAGTATATTGTTTATCACAAGAACACTAAAAGACTTAAACAAGAATCATGAACATGAAGCTTAAAAATGATGAAGTCTTGTTGAAATAATGTTGTTTAAATACATGCATGACACTTGATTGTTATTTACTTGAGATTATGATGTTGATCATCAT
Source organism: Helianthus tuberosus (assembly GCA_030545235.1). Classification (NCBI taxonomy): domain Eukaryota; kingdom Viridiplantae; phylum Streptophyta; class Magnoliopsida; order Asterales; family Asteraceae; genus Helianthus; species Helianthus tuberosus. The sequence continues at coordinate 17,238,903 of CM060420.1, read as the reverse complement.
AAGGAGCTTGCTAGATTGTGATTAAACACATGATCTAGTAAGTTAGAGGATGATTATATGTTAACCCAAGAAGATCATCCTCTCTTACAAACATGAACTTGAAAATAAAGCGATTTCTTGAAAAATAGTAAATAAAGTAAGCTAGTAAACTTATAGATTCAAGATTCATGTATGATTTTCCAAGAAAACCAAGTTCAAAATATGATTTTTAGTAGAACTTGACTCTTACTTAAATGTACACTATTTTTTGTGATAAAATAAGTGTAAGAGCACTTTTATTTACAAGAAGAGTTCAAGAGAATAATTTTTGTAGAATATGTTTACAAGTTGTAAACATCTAAAATTTTCAAGAATGAAGTTTATTAAGAAATAAACACACTTTAAGGGGGTAACCAAGTCTATTAAACATGCTACCAAGTTACTACGAGTTTTTGTGAAAGTTCAAAGTTCATGTTGTTATATACATTGTATAATTTTTGCATTTGGGAAGTGTAGTTTGATTATTGATTGTTGGGATGATTTTTGAAAAGAAAATGATATGCTTATATGGCATTGACACCTCCATTTTTAGGGGAAACTATGGCAAAATTTTCTAAAAATATAAACACTTAGAAAAATATTTTCTAACAAGTATTTACAAGTATATTTTGATCATAAGTTCTCGATATAAACTTTGCCATAATTTTTGTACCAAAAATACAAATATTTGAGGTTGGGTTTTGTAAATAAAAATGGATAAATATATATTTATAATATATATATATATTTTATATTTAAGACACTTGTGTGATTATTTGTATACTCGGTGAAATGGTTATATTATTTTAGGGTAAAATAATATCACTTAACAAAGTACCGTGAGATTTACCATTCAAAACAATACCGTTGCATATATATTTGTGGTAAATATTATTTTGGGTACGAGAAACGAAAATATGATTTCTGTAATTATTACAAAGTTATGTCATATTTTGATAAAAAGGAAAATATTATTTTTGGGAAGTTAAAATATGTTTTCCTGGTGTATTTAAAAGATGTATGATTTTTGGGAAAAATATATATTTTCTGGACAATACATTATTTTTGGGACAAAATACGTTATTATATATTTTCTAAAAAAGTGAGACTTGAAAATATATTTTTGGAGTTATACAAATACAATAATACGAAAATACATGTATAAGATACTCCATCCTTGGGAAGAAAATACGAAGTTAAATACTTGAGAAGTATTAATGCAGAAATATTGTTTAAACATTATTCCAAAACGAAATATAATTTAAAGTTAAAATAATTTATTTTAACAAATAATTACAACTTGGAATAATATAAGAAACGTAACTCAAAACGCAAATACTAAGCAAATGCACAACCCGTTCGTCTAATAGACGTTAGTACACTGTAGGTAGCCGTGTTTGCTGACAGAGTTTGGGTTACGAGCTGAGGACGCAATACTGTGAGTTCATGTCCCCCCCTTTTCTTTAAACTGTTTTGTTTATTTACTTCGGGGGTGAAATACATGTTACAAAGGATTACTTACAATACAATTGGTATGGTTAGCCTAGGAAAGAACCATAGATCATGTGATTGGGTAGGCGTATACTTGAGGCCATCAATCCTCTTGTAGGACCGAGGGGCATGAGTGATAGATCTATTTGGGTGTAGCGAGCCCACACCCATGAGGCTAGGGTGGCCCATAGTGGTGACTATGTCTTCCAGCCGGAAGCCTGGTACAACTTTGCTAGGTTTGAGTCTTCCTACATCGTCACACATATCAGTGGCCTTGCAAACCATTGGTGATCTTTTCCTTGTTTGCTATCATACTGGGACTATCATACATACATTGAATACAAAGGTTTTATACATACTCACGAACACATGAACTCGCTCAACTTTTTGTTGATATTTTTAAACTACATGTATTTCAGGGAATTAGTGGATCTGGCAAGGGTATGCATTTGTCTTCAAGCTGCGTTTTAATAAAAGATGTTATCCATGGTTGTTGAGTTTAGGGGGTGTATCCTATTCCTGGACGGGATACATGTTTCCAAACTCAGGTTTATTTAAAGTCGTTTATGGAGTCTTTATGAACTCAGTTAGACAAGTCATGGTTGTAACGTAATTTGGTATCGATGTTTTCAAGACAAGTTGTTGTGGTATTTTCTAAACGTAATTAATGGATGAATGTCTTTTAGTTTTATCATTTAGCATTGTTATGATTGAATGCTATGGTATTAAGAAGTCACACCAAATAACCATGCTTCCGCAAAAGTCAGGGTGTGACAGCTTGGTATCAGAGCTTCGATCGTAGCGAACTAGGATTCTTTCTTGAGTCTAGACTACGATCATCAGGGCTCTCACGAAAATGTTTTCAAACATGTTTACATTGCATACACAAAATGTCCAGATCCAGGAAACAAACATTTTTACAAACAAAAGGGCACAAAAACACATTTCAAAGGTTATATTTATAATTCAGTCTTAGAGGCTGGGGAGGTTCAGTCTTAGAGGCTGGGGAGGTTCAGTCTTAGAGGCTGGGGATGTTCAGTCTTAGAGACTGGGGAGGTTTAGTCTTAGAGACTAGGGGAAATTGAGTCTTAGAGACTGGGAAAATTGAGTCTTAGAGACTAGGTAGTCAGTTTGAGAAACTGGGAAGGTTTTTAGTCTGAGAGACTAGCTGGGTAATTCAGTCTGAGAGGCTGGGTGGGATAGTCTTAGGAAGACTAGGATTGCATACATGCTTACCTTGTTATTACTTACATGTTTAATTAATGATTGTTGACATATGTGCATACTTGTGATTGAGTTGTTACAGACACCATGTCCTCTTCAGAGAGCGGAGCATCCGACACCATTGATCCCATGGCTATAGTTTTCGATGACGAGATGGCCAGTGATCCAGAGATGCTTTCAGATGATACTGACGATTTTCAGCCTTTCTCCTTGAAAGATTTTGGAGACAACATACCGATAGCTGATGGTCTTCCGGGCGAGGATCTACCTCTTGTACAAATCCCTAATATATAGGAAGTACCAGCGGCGTATCCACCATGCTTCAGACACATCACTTCCGTCTCGTATTTCTATTCCATGTTCCGTTTAGTGCTTCACAACCACAATAGCACATAGATTCATCAAATAGCTCCACATAGCATCATAGTTGATCAAGATTCTCACATAGATCAATATCATGAACAAAGCTCCATAAATTTAGTTCGATTCTGAGATTAGGATTAGTGTTTTGCAGACATACGTGCGAATTGTGTAAAAATCCTTAAAACAAACGAAGAATCAAGTTTAAAACCATACGTAAAAGTCGGGATAACACAAATGATAGGCTCATAAAACATAGATAGTTCTGGGTAAAGGAACAGTGACTAACCAAAGTGATTCGAACTCCTTTCGAATTGAGGCAACGTGTCTTGACTTACTGAGACAAATACGTCATCGATGTTAGGCCTACGATATTCGTCCTTTTAGTCATTCCATGTTCCTAATTGATTGGAAGTTTCGGGACTTTGGTGAGACATAAAATCAAGAGTGGGACTAGTTATGAAGGTCTGAGTTTCACCTCTATCTTGACAACATTGTACCCCAATAGCGTTGATACTTATTAACAGATAAAATCTACTAGGATATAATAAGGAAATTTTCCATCAAGGTTCGGATGTCACTCCTGACTTGAGGACAAATTTCGTGCAAAATACAAACATTGATTAGCAGCGTTTTCAAAGTATCAAGTGTATATTGTATCGGCCTTAGGAAAGGCATGTAAGTTTAGCAGGAAAATGTGTTGCTAGGAAGCAATACGGTAGAATGCATAAGTATTAAACAACAGATAAGAATCAAGATTCCTAGAACTATAGACTAGGGCAAGTATTCCTACTTATCCTAATTCCATATAGTTATGGCTCTGATACCAATCTGTCACACCCCAACCGATGATGGAAACATCGGGGTGCGGCACTAAGCTTTCAGATTGCTCATGAGTTTCCATAACACTAATAGTTTCAATAGTAATTAAATTGATTTCATGCAAAGTTTTCTAAACAACAAAAATCCACAATCATGTCATCAAAACATCAACATAGGTCCAAAAGTTTCTAGATTTAGCTAAATGTAGTTTCTAAGCTTCACCCTAGCTTGATTCAAGAATCCTAGCATCCTGTCAGCCTGCAACATGTATTAAAATAGAGTCAGTACAAAATGTACCGACGAGTATACAAGTTTGAGTACATAGCAAAATAGAATCAAAAGACTCATATCCATAATGTAAATGATAACAAAATAGTTTCAGCCATGCTAGTGTTCGCAGTCCAAGTGATAGCCCATGTGTCCAGATGCTTTAGTATTTTCCCAAGAATCAAGGAAAACTAGAATCCTCCTAACAATACCCCCGAGAATAATGGGAAGGTGCATCTCCTATAGCGCTACTATTGTTAAGGCGGAATACACACTCTGGATTAAACGTCCACATAGCACAAAGAATCAAGAATCAAGAATCACAAGTTTCACATACACATAGGATATAGTTTAGATTTAAAAGTATCAAGTTTCATAGTTTAATAGAATACATGTTGCATCCCAAAGTTTAAAACAAAAGGGGATCGAGTATACTCACAGTGATTGCTTAACAGATTAACTGTTTATTGGATCAAAGGGAGCTCTTTAGTGCTTAGCCTGATTAGATTACAACAGATAAGTGTCGGACAAACAACGAGATTGCGCAAAGTGTCGGATCAGTCAAAGGATCGGATGGCAGTTTGATCGGATGGCTATCCGATCAGATTGCCATTCGATTTGAGGTGCCTATTGTAAAGGGGAACGGATTGCCATCCGATCGGATGGTCATCCGTTCGGATGGCCATTCGATCGAATGGTCGTCCGACCCAAGAGTCAAGATTCCAAATTGATTACCAAGTGTTTAAGTGAGGTTACTTTGATCGGATGGTTATCCGATCGGACGGCGGTTCGATTGGATTGTCGTTCGATCATGGAAGTTTCCAAGTTTAAAGTTTCAGAAAGTTTCTAAGTGTTGAAAGGTTTCAAGGCACATTGTCACTTTGATCGGATGGCAGTTCGATCGGATGGCTATCCAATCGGATTGCCATTCGACGACTAAAGATTCAAGGTTCCAAAGTGTTTAAGGTTAGGAGGCAAGTGTCACCTGATCGGATGGCAGTTCGATCGTTTGGCTATCCGATCGGATTGCCATTCAATTAAGTTGTCCTTATCCCGTTCACATCCTTGTAAAGTTTTCTAAGTTTCTGGTTTGATGGTGACGACATGGTACGTCTTGAGACAACGGTAGACACATCAATGTTCAGCCGGTCTGATTGGTTGAGAATCACCCCAGTCTGATCAGTCGTCTGTTCGTGACAGTGCTTATGTCGGAATCCGTACTCCGGTCATCCCTTCCGGTAGCAATCCATTTCCAAGCTGACTCAAGACTAATCATCAAGTCTTTAGTCCGTTCAGATCCGGATTCCACCGTTTTTAGTGAAAAGTTAACAAAAGATGAGGGAAAACATAAGTTTTAGCTGAAAAGGTCTAGATTTAGTTAAGATTCAGTGTAGAACATATGAAATTCCTTAGATCTGAGCTAGATCTTGGCAGGAATGACATCACATCATAGTTTGTACAAACCACCATGATGACGTCACCCTTAAGAGCTCGAATCTTAGGGATTTCATGGTGAAAAGTGAGATTTCAAAGGAGAATCTCGTAAAGAATAGTGTAGTGATCAAAGATGTACAAGAATCTAGTGTAAAACGTACCGAAATCGCTAAGAAATGGAAGAAAAAGAGGAGTGCGTGTGTTTGGATCGAGTGAGGCTGTCACATCAGTGAGAATGATGTGACAGGCCTATTTATAGTGTCAGAGAGAGGGAGAGAGGCGGTGTGCACGGATCGGATGGCAGTTTGATCGAATGGCCATCCGATCGGATTGCCATTCGGTCAATCCCATCATTTCCGTGTTCCCGTCTTTGTTTCGTTTTGTGAGTTAGATTAAGCGTTGTGTTGCGTATTATTGGGTAATAGTATCACATAACTAGATTAACACATTAGTTTCCAAGTTTCATAGATTCCGCCAGTGACAAGTCCCCAGTCTCTCGTTCAACCAAGTCTCAAGTTGCACGAGTCTCAAGAGTCAAGCACCAAAGTATCAAGAATCATAGTCCATAAGAATCAAGTATCAAGAATCAAGAGTCTAGTTTCCAAGCATCAAGTATCAAGAATCAAACTTCAAGAATCAAGTATCAAGAATCAAGCCTCAAGAATCAAGTATCAAGAATCAAGTCTCATAGTGTTAAACATCAAGAATCAAGTTTCTAGAGTCAAGCATCATAGTATTAAGAATCAAGAATCTAGATTTAAGCATCTCAAGTATTAAAAGTGTCAAGTATCACATAGATTAGGGACTAAAACTGACAAATTGATAAAAGTCTAGGGACGCAGGCGTTACATTTCATGTACTCCACACCTTACTTCTTGTCACACCCCGACCACGTAAAACAACAAAACATGGAGGATTCGTCGGGGAGTGTTGTAACAGAATCATTGTTTCATAACACATGGAAATTGAAGTTTTGTTTTATTGAATCAAAAGAAGTTACAATGTCTTAATAACAAAGAAACATAACATAACATAATTGACTAGACTTGCATCTTTTATTGTCACTAAGGCCCAAGTCCGCCTAAGTGTATCTTGATAAATCCTATGCCTCATTTCCTGAAACACATGTGAAAATAGGTACGTCAGCATAAAAATGCTTGTGAGATACATAGGTTTTATTGAGTTAAGATTCATGACTTATAAGTTTAGAAAAAGGTTGTTTAACAAAAGTCAGTCATGATCCTTGTAAAATGTTTTGTTTTATAAACCATTTGAAAAAGCGATGATAAAGTAGATGATATGTAAAAGAGTAATGTAAGGTTAAATGAATAACCAAGTAAAATGAGTTTGTATAAAATAAGTTGTTTTGTAAAACAATGTCTTGTGAAAAATATGTCATTTGTGTAAAATGTATAAGTCCCAATTGAGATGATTTAAATAACGCTACGACATGTAATATAGTACAAGCACTTATATATAGGAAGTACCAGCGGCGTATCCACCATGCTTGTATCATACTACACACGTCTTGTTACTTAAATCACTTACCAAAATAAACCATCAATGTAAAAATGTTTATGTATAGTCAAATGTTTTATGTAAAAACCATCAAAATATAATGTTTAAACCAATTGTCAAATGTTTATGAGTAAACCAAGTCAATTGTCAATATAAACCATGTAATATATAAGCAAAAGTCATGTATGGTAAGTAAAATGAGACTACTTAAACCGTAAGTAAAAATGTACAAAACAAAGTATTTGAATAGATCAAAAGTTATGCTTTGTAGAATAATGCATGCTTTACGGATACAACATTTACGCGGTAATGTTAAACGCCTACATTCAAGCCTTGAGATAGACGGATAACCCTAAGTCAGGATTATCAAAAGAAATGTTTTCGGATTCAGTCATTCCTTCCACCCAAACAAACCTAGGGTTTTAGGAACGGGATTTGTCAAGTCCTATGGTACCATTACTTACTACCGAGCGGCGTAGCTAATGTTAATGAACGTATTTAAGTCCCGTTTGTACAAACCAAATGTTATACCAAATGTAAACATGTTATATGACAACAATGTACTAAGTATGCTAAGTTAACATACAAAGCAGAAAAGTAATGTAAATCAATGTGCTAGCATGCTAAGTTATCATACATAGCAAAATAATGTAATGAAATCATGTACTATAAGTGTACTAATGAACATAGCAAGTATATGAAGTGAAAACAGGAAAGCACGAAAATAACAAGTAGGCACATGTGTTTCACCCCAAAATGTTTGAAAAACAGTAAAAGAGGGGTTCTATGTACTCACCTTTGGGTGCGTTTTTATACGTTAACACAATCCCTCAAATTTTTTATTCGTCCTAAATTAGATAAGAATGATTTAATAATCAAAACTCACAAAAATACCGAAGTTTCTCCGATACTTAGAATTTTCACATAACTTTGAGATTTCTCGAAAGTTATTATTTTTGATTATTTTGGTGTATTTGTATATATGTACTCGAGCGTAACACACCTAATCTTGTCAACACTAACACATGATCATACACATATTGTAAAACACATAGCACATTGTAACACATAAAATAACCCATGAACAACCCATTCTAGTGTATGTCGAAAAACACTTATTTTTGCGATTCGGTAACATTTTTGGGCGTCGGAAGTCACGTATGACTAAACAATCACCAAGTAAACTTAATATAAGTTAAAATACTTATTTTTATACCAAATATATCAGTTTGGTTACTGATTTAAAACAGTTTTGTAAAAATACTCCGAAAAGGCGATTTTTGACCGTTTTACCGCATAGTTTTGCATCAAACGTTACCCGAACCATCCCAAATAGAAACGACTTGAAATTTTGACACAACCCATGTTATTTACTGAATAAAATAATGGTTAAACTCATGATAGTGCAGGTCTTAAATAAAGCACATAAATCATGCAAATTTCACATAATTTACCACTTTTTAAGCTATATGTACAACATGCAAAGCTATCAAACCTATGTCAAAGTTTCATGCCATTATATTATACCAAATAATGTTATTTTTAGTGTTTGTAACCTGGTCTAAAACAGTTTTTGTCATATAACCATTTTTCATCATCTCTTGAGCTTTAAATCAACATATTTTCACATGTACAAGTGCCTAAAGCATACTATCATAACATCATCATTTTATGTTAATCTAAATGCACAAATATGTGATATATTCAGATTTATTTGCTGATGTAATTTATATTTAACATATCACACATAAATCACCAAATACTTGCATTTTTCCCACCATTCATGAACATGTAACACTTAAACAAGTACTTATCAAAATAAAGCTCGAAACTCATATACTCATACATATATGTATGGTTATATGTACATATATATCACCACCATTTTTATTTTGTATCAAAACCCTTTTTATTTTTAGATTTCAAGTTTAGTGAAAATCCCAAGATTCAAGAGAAACTTCAAATCATCAAGAACAACCAAGAATCAAAGTATGATTTAAACATAAGTGTTATACCTTCAAGATTCAAGTAGGTTGTGGGATGAGATTTTGATGATAGGAAGCTTGAATCACTTGAGAACACCTTGGAATCACCTTTGTATCTTCATACTAACTTGAAAGTTGCTAGAAATGAGGTTGAATGTGATGAACAAAGCTTGAAGGAGATGAAGATAGAGAGAGAAGAGATGGGGACGGTTGGGAGAGGAGAGAGAGAGGTGATGTTGAGTGATGATCTTGCAAGGTTATGTAAGGATATGTAGAAGATATAAGTAGAGATTTCATGAGAGCATGCAAGGCCACTTGTCAACAACAAATCAAAGGAAATATTTGCAAGATTCATCAAATATTTGGTGGGGCCATCTAGATATTGAACCGAAAATTAGATGGGGGAGGGGGTCCATGTGCAACTTTTTATATAAATATGCTATATGTAGGCTAAAACAGGTGTTTAACTGGATACCGGGTATTTTATCTAGCGTTTAAATCCCGGTTTATGGCGTTCTAAATTATTTCTATTACTCTATAAAAATAAACTCGCCAAAATATTACTGAAATAAATTTCAGTTGCCAAGACTGGCTGCGTTGTCTGCGTTTTGCAGTAGAAGCACTGTGTCGCGCAGGAACACACGGTACGCGCTTAAACTTGAAAAAATAACGTTCTTAGGCGTTTTAATTTATTTTTCAACATGAACCTGATTAAAAATAAAATTTCAATCATAACAGAATATTTTTGGGATTTAAATATTATCCGGGCGGTCACCAACGTTCGTTTCGCAGTTTTGTCGTAAATAGTTCTTTAGTTTAATTAAACATGTTTTTGCCATACCGAATCCTTCGAAACTTATTTCTAAGTTATGTAAAGGATATTTAAGGTATGTTTAGCTTATGTCACAGTTTCGAAGTGTACGTTGCGTTAAACTGATTGCGTTTATGCACCAGTTTACGTATGACCTTCCAGAAAGTGATTTAAAGCTTGTAATCGGAATCGAATCAAATTGTAAAGTCATCAAACACAATAACACATATAATAACATCAAAGCACATTGTTTTATTGATAATCAACATTGTTTTACATTATACGATGCTTACAGAACACAGTTGTCACAGTCTCCCCTACTTTAGGAAATTTCGTCCCGAAATTTTATTTAGAGGAAACTTGTGAAAGCTTGAAACATGGAATCGAAAAGATAAAACAACACTGGTTAGAGTTCCAAACTTCTAGTAACTTTAAATAACATTATGCTTGCAATGTAAGAGGGACACTTATATACAAGTATATGAAGCGCCATTGGTGCGTCCACCGTACCCCCATTACATTGTTCACGTTTCGTTATTGTTGTCACTATTGGTTCTTACACATGATAAATCTTACTGTGGTTTCCGTGCACTGAATTTTTATAATTATGTACGCGTCCATAATTACGTAATTCCTTGCATAGTCCACACAGTGCATTTGATAATGTGTAGGGGAAAACCAAATGAATGAACCTGTGATGAGTGTGACTGGACCACCATTGGGTCCTTTCGGCTGTATCATCACATGCCATTCTTAACCAGATTCTGAATCAATCTTTAACTAGACCACTCAAGGGTCTCTTTTCGAATCATGGAATGGTACTATATAACCCAAGGGTCTTAACTACCACGTAGAAACCCATTAAGGATTTAAGGTAGTACCTTTTGAATATCCTACTATGAATCCCTCATATGAAGATATGGAAGATTCTATGAGGATTTGGATAACGAAAATCGGATCACATAATAAAAGAGAACTCATAATCGCATTAATCATTTAACTTGACCTTTAATTTGTTATATTTGGACACGGGTATTTAAAGCATACCAGGAATCCAATCCGTGGATTTCATTTGGCACTTTAAATGTTTTCAAGAATCTAACTATGAAGATAGGAAGATCTTAATAGGAATTCAGTTTGTCCTTATTGAGTTGTAATGTACATATTAAGGTGTACAAGGAATCCAATCAGGGCTCCGATTTGGGCGATGATCATCCACAAGGATTCTTAAAATAGAGTAACCCATCGCCCCTTTCGTTTCAAGTTTAAGCTCGAGTTGAAATGGTAGCTCATATTTCAATAAGCCTTCGTTTATACAAGAACATTGTGCTTGAGGGACAAAAGATTTGAATATCAGATAAAGTTTGAACATAATGAAGCTTGACTCGTTCCTTTTGACTAAGCGCATCGGCTACGATATTCGCCTTACCAGGAAGGTAGCGAATCGCGCAATCGTAATCGTTCAAGAGTTCAACCCATTTTCTTTGCCTCATGTTCAGCTCCTTTTGATTTAGAATGAGCTGGAGTCTTTTGTGGTCTTGTGAAAACCACACACTTCGTTCCATAGAGGTAGTGTCTCCAGATTTTGAGAGCAAATGCCACAACACCTAACTCAAGATCATGAGTTGTGTAGTTCTTTTCATGAACTTTCAACTGTCTTGACGTATATGCTATGACTTTACCTCATTGCATAAGAACATAACCAAGGCCTAGATTCGAAGCGTCATAAAAGACAACGAAATCATCGTTTCCATTGGGCAAGGACAAAACATTAGCATCACATAGCTTCCGTTTCAGCGTTTGGAACGCTTCTTTTTGCTTGTATCCCCACTCCAAAGGCTTATTCTTCTGAGTCAAAGCAGTGAGTGGCACTGCAATCTTCGAGAAGTTTGAAATAAAATAACGATAATAACCAGCGAGACCAAGAAAAGAACGAATTTCTGTTGGTGTCGTTGGTGTATTCCAATCCTTAATTGCAGCAATTTGGATGGATCCACATGAATACTCTGCTTGTTGACTACATGACCCAAAAACTGAACTTCTTTAAGCCAAAATTCACACTTGGAGAATTTAGCGAAAAGTTTGTTCCTTCTTTAGGAGTTCCAATGTCAAACGAAGGTGTTGCTCGTGATCGGCTCGAGACTTTGAATAAATGAAAATATCGTCGATGAACACAATGATGAACTTGTCTAAATAAGATTTACAGACCCAATTCATTAAGTCCATGAAGATAGCTGGGGCATTCGTCAAACCAAAATGCATGACAGTGAACTCGTAATGCCCATATCTTGTACGGAATGCAGTCTTGGGAATATCTTCTACGAGTACACGAAGTTGATGATACCCAGATCGAAGGTCGATCTTGGATAAGCATGCAGCACCTTGCAGCTGGTCGAAGAGATCATCAATTCTAGGTAGGGGATATCGATTCTTGATGGTAAGCTTATTAAGCTCACGATAATCGATACACATTCGAAAAGATCCATCTTTCTTTTTCACAAAGAGGACAGGAGCTCCCCAAGGCGAAAAGCTCGGACGGATGAATCCTTTATCAGACAACTCTTGAAGTTGTTTCGATAACTCTTGCATCTCCGACGGTGCAAGACGATAAGGTGCTTTCGCAATCGGGTTGGCATTGGGTACAAGATCAATATGAAACTCGACTTGACGCACTGGAGGCAAACCAGGCAGTTCATCGGGAAATACTTCTGGATAATCCTGAACAATCGGAATATCTTGAATACTCTTGCTCTTGCCTTTCTCCTCGATGACATGTGCCAGGAAAGCAACATATCCTTTTCGCAAATAGCTTTGTGTCACACCCGCTCGTAGCGGAAGAGCGAGGTGTGATCTGTTCGGTTCTCATTGCATAACGATATAAGTAAACATACTAAATGAATAAAACATGCTCCAATGCCATTGTCATGATTGTTCAAAAGATCGCAACTTAAGTGAAGTACATTGTTTACAAACCATCAAATGAAAATAAGTTATCATTGTTTCATACATCAAATGTAAGTCTAAAAATGTCAAGGCTTTGACCACTATATCACCGCAAAGAGGCGGTATATAATAGGCAAACCCTTCAATAGTTGGCATGGAGTATTGATACTTGTTTTCCTTGAACTGAAATCTTTGCATTGGCCCACTAATTCCCTGAAATACATGTAAGTTTGAAAACATCAACAAAAGTTGAGCGAGTTCATGCAGTTTAGCTATATAAGATGTATCTGTATCAAAACAGTATGTAAGATGTATTTGTCTCAATTGTAATTGTATCCAAACTGGATATAAGATGTATTTGTAAAATGTTAGATGTATTTGTATCAAATATAGTATGAATAGCGTCAATGAAATCGTTGATCATTAATGTTTCGCGAGGACATCAATATGTGTGACGAAATAGGAAGCAATCCAACCCTAGACGATTTTAATTGTATCGACACCATGTCGTAGGGCAACAAAAGCACTCCTAAGCAAACGAATGGCCATGAGTGGGGCTCGCCAAAACCCATTAGATCTAACCCTTTTGTTCCTTGGTCCAAACTTGGACTAATGGAGCTTTAGTTATGGTGTCACACCCTGGCTTTGCGGAAGCGTGGTAAATTTTGGTGTGACTTCTTAATACCATAGCTTAACCATAACAAAGCTATATGAAATAAAATCATGCAAGATCATCCATTTGATTAAGTTTTAAAACCAGAGTAACATACCATTGTCTTAGAGACTTACAACATCGTAACATAAAACATTGTCTTTAAAAACATAACCATTAACATGAAATAAACGCAGTTTAAGATTTGTGACTCGTCCAGGAAAAAGTCACATTTCCTAAACCCGGATGACCTCGGAACCCATATGCAGCGGGAAAACATAACATACCGCGCCAGATCTTTAATTTCCTGAAATACATGTAAGTTGAAAAATCAACAATAATGTTGAGCGAGTTCATGTGTAAGTGAGTAAGTAAACCTTTGTGAGTATAAAAATAGTCTTGGTATGTAGCAAATAAGGGAATTGAGATCACCAATGGTTTGCAAGGCCACTGATATATGTGAAGTGCAAATAGGGAGACTCAAACCTAGCAGATTTCGCCACGGCATTAGTATGTGGACAAAGTCACCCCAAGGTCCGTTTCTAGTTTGGCCTGGGGCTGGGCTCGCTACACCCAGATAGATCTACCGCTCCTGTCCCTCGGTCCCGTCATGAGGACTAATGGCCTCATATTGCTCCTACCCACTCACATGATCTAAGTAGTAAACCTCCTTACGCTAACCATACCATGTATAAAGTACTTGTAATCAAAGTAACATGTATTTCACCCCCGCAGTTAAGAAAACTGAAAACAGTTAGAGAAAAGGGGGACATGAACTCACAGTGGTGCGTCTCTACCAAGTATGCCTCCAAATCGATCAGCTGTATGACGACCTACATGTGCTAACTCTATTAGACGGACGGCCGTGCCTTAGCTTTATGGTTTAAGTTTTTGGGAAATAGTTAGGCAACTATTTCGTGTTTACGTTCTGTATATACTTGGTAGTTATTCTCTTTCCCAAGGATGGGGGATTTAATACATGTGTGTTCGTAACATTCAGATTTCACTATTAAGTCTCACTTAATATATTTTATTTCCTAACTCCAAAATATAATTATTCTTCCCAAAAATATTATATTTTAATACATGTGATTTTCCCAAAATAATACTTAGTAATATTATTTTTACTCTAAAAATAATATTCACGTAGTTCACAAAATAATCATAAACACTTATACAAGTGATGTTGTGAAAGAAGAATATATACTAAATATATATATGTATCACGTTTTATTTTGTGAAAATCCCACCTCCGATGTTTTGTAAATATAGTCGTGGCGAAACTTATATTTTGAAAACAAGTCAATATGTATTTCTAACACTTATAGTGAAAATATTTCTAAGTGTTAGGCTTTTTGGAAAAATTTCGCCAGAGTTTCCTCTGTAACTGGAGGTGGCCACGCTTTCAAGCGTATCATTTTCTTTTACAAATCAACCAACAATTTTCTCAATCAACCAAAACAATGTTCAAATCACAAACTAGTCAAAATATGTATATAAATCGCATAAATTTCATGAACTTGTGATTTATTCAAACTATGAAGTAAATCCCATTACTTTTAGTGGATCTTTATATAAAACAATCCGATTTTGTAAAAACCTCGTTTTTATGGAAGTTCCGTCTTTACAACTTCTCGTCAATTTTTACAAAAATAGTTATTTTGTCGAAACTTTGTGTTACACATGTGTTTACACACTTGTGTGTTCTAAAAACCATTCGTGTTAGTGTAAGATCCGTCTTTAGAAAAACATGATTTCTTTGACACTCGGTCCTTTGAAAATACCACCTGTAGATCCGTAGATCTACTAGTTTTAATCACTATTTTACAAGCTAAAACACTTTTACACAAGTTCATGATTCGCGTGTGGTAGAGTTTCACCCTTTAACCCTTGTTCTATTCAAAACAACCTTATGTCATGATTCGTGATCATGACCAAACCGGGTTAAGTGATGATCCGAGCTACCACAACATAGATCGGGTCTCAATAATCACAAATTTCAATTACTGCAACATTTACACAACTAGTGAGCTTTTAACCATCATTTTTCATGTTTTTAGTAGACTTTAATGCACCATTTTGTAAGATTTCGAGTTTTAATCATTACACCACATATTAACCGCTTTAGATTAGTTCAAGATAGGGATTTAAGCATCATACCACTAGCTCGAGGCTAGGGAAGAATCTACGCGCAAATGAGGTGGATAAAAGCTAGAGAGAGAGGTCCTTCAAACTCCGAGTGCACCAAGCCTCCTAATACGTGATCCTTGAAGCTTGTATGATGTTGGAATGGAATGAACTAAACTCGAAAATGGATGTAGGGGAGGGGGGGTGTTCGGCCGAGACTTAGAGAGCAAGAGAGGAGAGTTTTTGTGTGGTGTTATGTGTTGATTATTCTTATGTGCATTACCAAGTTCTTATAGGCAATACTTAGTGTTATAATCCAATGGATTCATTGTCATCTAGATATGGGACAAGAGGTTATATAATAATCAAAAGTGGTACTTGTTCTAGTTACATGGGGACCGAAATCGGCCATGGGGGGGGGGTTCTAGTTTGTTTCCAAGTATTAGTTAGCTACTAGTTAAGATAAGTAGGTTAGTTAAGTAGTTAACTTGGTTAGTTGCGTGTAGTGTTTTATAGCGGGTGTTAGGGTATTCGGGGACCCTAAATGGCTCAGAAAAAGACCAATAATGTTTATGGCCATATTTTCATGTCCCGAGTATAGTCCGGTTGTTCGGTTGGATAGTAATCCGTTAAAGTGCTTAACAAAGCTTTAAAGTGTCGTTATTACCCCTTTTAGTGACACAACTCATTTCTGACACTTTGGAAAATGTCTAGTAATATTTTTCTCAAGTTTTGGCACTTTATTAGTTAGCTAAAAGCTGAATTATTATGTAAAGTGCTGAGTTTTGTACTTAGAGTACGTTTTAGGCACATCCAGTCATTGTGACTTATTCCTAGAGACGCAGTTCTACAACCCTTGTATCCCTACACTCACCACTAGTGTAGTAAAATATTTCTGGCTCATACAGGCCTTAGAGGCAGTGTTTGCCTGATCCTGGCTTTATCAGCATGTTCAATAGGTTATCCGTTATAGTGCTACTGTGCTTTTTGTGCATCATGTTTGTCACTAAGGTTCAGTATGTAAATAATGTAGTGACGATAAGTAAAGTATGATGCAAGTAAGTACATGTATCAGATATCAAGTAGCAGTTCATCAGTAATTTCAAACAAGCACAGTAATTAAGCAGTAATTAATTATTAATTAAGTCGTACGGATACCTGGTTTTGTGAGGGTTGTCACATATGGCCCTAATTTCTCACATGATCTAAGGTGTTTCATTCCTTGACTTATCATACTATTGTACATGTATTTTCCCCGATAGTTGTAAAGCTTGAAAAGCATTTAAGATAAAAAGGGGACATGAACTCACAGAATTGCATCCGTAACTGTAAGTAATTGTAACCTCACTTGCATTGTCTTGAATTGTATCACGACCTACAAAGGTCCTAGATTTGTTAGACACTTCGGTCTTTGTATTGGCTCATGTACAAGTCTTCTATCTTGAATATGTATTAAGACTTGTTTGTATTTGTTATTCGTTGAACTGTGTATTAGATGTATGAATTGTTAAACTGTTATATATATATTTCACCAAATATATATATGTAATCTTGTATCTTGTGAGTTGTATCATCGGATTACGTCCTCTTGATTTCGTGTCTTGTATGAATCAATTGTATACTTGTATTTTCAGAAATTGTGTCATTGGGCCAAGCCCATGTTTTCATGTCATTGGGCCGAGCCCATGTCTTAATGTTATTAGACCTAGCCCAAGAATTTATGTTATTGGGCTAAAATAGTATTGGGCCTAAATAGTATTGGGCTTAATGTTATTGGGCCTTGGCCCATATGTTTGGTATTGGGCTTAGCCCATGAGTTTTGATATTGGGCTTAGCCCATGTATTTATGTTAAGCCCATTTAGTAAAGATAGCCCATTAGTAAAGATAGCCCATTAGTAAAGATATAAGCCCATTTGAAAGTATAAGCCCATTTGTATAAAATAAGCCCATTTGTATTATATTCTATCATTTTTATAAAAATCATTTTTATAAAATCACTAAGTAAAGACTTTTTAGTCATAAGAATACATAAAAATTTTATAAGTTTAAAAACATCCAAATTTTGTTATTGATAGCATATTTATTTTTCGCGTCGAAACATCGTATAAACGTCGTAGTAACTCCTCGGATTGGCGTTATTTATGGCGGGTCTTGTTTACTTTCCAATCCGTAACCTCCACCGGTTCTTCAACGAAATGGAGCGTGTCGTCAACATGGATCTCGTCGATGGGAATGGCAATGTCATCTTGAGTTGGAGTTTTCTTTAGGTTGGATACATGAAATGTATCGTGGACTGAATGGAGTTCAGCAGGTAGGTCCAACTTGTATGCTACTAGTCCTATTCTTTCCAGAATTCTGAAAGGACCAATGTAGCGCGGATTTAACTTCCCACGCTTTCCGAAGCGTGCCACACCCTTCCAGGGTGAAACTTTCAATAACACCATTTCTCCAACTTGGAATTCCACATGTTTCCGGTTTGGATCCTCATAGGCCTTCTGTCTGTGGCGAGCTGCTTCGATGCGTTTTAGAATCTGCGCAATCTTGTCTGTCGTCTCTTGGACGATTTCGGGACTAGCAAGCTGCCTATCACCTGCGTCAGCCCAACATAAGGGTGATCGGCACTTGCATCTGTAAAGGGCTTCAAATGGCGCGACACCAATACTGGTGTGGTAGCTGTTGTTGTATGAAAATTCGACCAAAGGCAAATGCTTATCCCAGCTACCGCCCAAATCCATAACACACGCTCTCAGCATGTCTTCCAAAGTCTGTATCGTTCGCTCGCTCTGACCGTCAGTTTGCGGATGAAACGCAGTGCTCAGATTCAATTGTGAGCCAAAGGCTTCTTGAAAGGATTGCCATATCCTTGACACAAACCTTCCGTCTCTATCCGAGATGATCGAGAGAGGCACTCCATGACGTGCGACGATCTCTCTCATGTATATTTCAGCCAATTTGCTCGTATTATCCTTCTCTCTGATAGGTAAGAAGTGTGCTGACTTTGTTAACCGATCCACTATTACCCAAATAGTGTCATGGCCTCTTGGCGTTCTTGGCAGCTTTGTAACAAAATCCATTGAGATTTGTTCCCATTTCCACTTGGGAATCTCAGGTTGTTGTAGAAGTCCTGAAGGCTTCTGGTATTCCGCTTTAACCTTAGCGCACGTTAAACATTTGCTCACATAAACAGCAACATCGCCTTTCATCCTAGGCCACCAATAATAATCTTTGAGATCCTGGTACATCTTATCCGCTCCAGGGTGGATAGAGTACCGCGACTTGTGAGCTTCATCGAAAATAACCTTCGTTAAATCTCCAAACAGAGGAACCCAAATCCTTTTCTCAAAACATAACGTTCCTTCCTCGTTTGGTACCAAAAGCTTCTCCATCCCACGGAGGTATTCTTCTTCAAGGTTTCCTTCCTTGAGAGCTTCTTTCTGCGCGGCACGAATGCGCAAGGAAAGATCGGTTCGGATAATCATTTCTAAAGCCCTAACCCTTATGGACTTGATCCTCTCCTTTCGACTTAGGGCATCGGCGACCACATTCGCCTTCCCTGGATGATACTTTATCTCGCAGTCGTAATCGTTCAGCAACTCAACCCATCGTCTTTGTCTCATATTCAACTCCTTCTGGTTGAATATGTGCTGTAGGCTTTTATGATCTGTAAAAATTGTACACTTCGTACCATAAAGGTAGTGTCTCCAGATCTTTAATGCAAATACCACTGCGCCAAGTTCCAAATCATGTGTGGTATAGTTCTTTTCGTGCACTTTCAATTGACGCGATGCGTAAGCAATAACCTTTTGGCGTTGCATCAACACGCAACCCAACCCAATCCTTGACGTGAGGCGTCACAGTATACCACAAAATCATCTGTACCTTCCGGTAGTGCTAAGATTGGCGCGTTGCAGAGCTTATCCTTCAATATCTGGAATGCTTCCTCCTGTTTGATTTCCCAATCAAACTTCTTATCTTTCTGCGTGAGGAGCGTCAATGGTTGAGCGATCTTCAAAAAATCCTCAATGAACCTTCGATAGTAGCCAGCCAAACCCAAGAATTGTCGAATCTCGGTTGGCGTCTTTGGCGTTTCCCAACTCTTGATCGCTTCGATCTTGGTTGGATCCACGTGGATTCCATCTCCATTTACCACGTGTCCAAGAAATTGAACTTCACGTAGCCAAAATTCGCACTTGGAGAATTTGGTATACAACTGTTCCTTCTTTAGCAGCTCCAAAATAGCTCTTAGATGTTGTTCGTGCTCAGCCTTGGTTCTTGAATAAATCAAGATGTCGTCGATAAACACAATCACGAACTTGTCCAAGTACGGCTTGCAAACTCTATTCATCAAATCCATAAAGACTGCAGGCGCGTTTGTCAAACCAAACGGCATAACAAGGAACTCGTAGTGTCCATAACGAGTTCTGAAGGCTGTCTTCGGGATACTCTCCTCTTGTATCCTTAACTGATGGTATCCAGATCGAAGATCGATCTTTGAATAAAAGCTTGAGCCTTGCAGTTGATCAAACAGATCATCAATTCTTGGCAGAGGGTATCTATTCTTGATCGTCAGCTTGTTCAGCTCCCGGTAGTCGATGCACATTCGAAAACTACCGTCCTTCTTCTTAACAAACAGGACCGGAGCTCCCCAAGGCGAAAAGCTTGGTCGGATAAATCCCTTGTCTAACAACTCTTGAAGTTGTGTCGACAGTTCCTGCATTTCATACGGAGCAAGTCTATAAGGTGCCTTAGCCACAGGCGCGGCGCCTGGAACTAAGTCAATGCGGAACTCTACTTGTCTCTGAGGTGGCAGTCCAGGTAAGTCCTCTGGGAAGACTTCTGGGTATTCCCTCACGACAAGGATGTCTTCGATTCTCGGCTCAGCAACCTTCTTATCCACAATGTGTGCCAAGAAGGCAACACATCCTTTATGCAAACACTTTCGCGCTTCCAGGCAGCTGATAATCCTTAACGGCGTATCACGCTTCTCCCCGTGAACCACAATTGTTTCGCCATCTTCGGTTGGGATACGAACAACCTTTTCATGACAAACTATCTCAGCCTTGTTGCCTGATAACCAATCCATTCCTACCACCACGTCGAAGCTTCCCAACTGGACTGGTAGTAGGTCCAAAGCAAACTCGCGCTCTCCCAATTCGATCACACAACCTCTGATAACTTCGTTGGCTTCTACTAACTTCCCATTGGCCAATTCGATTGAGTAGGGAATATCTAACTTATTAGCGGCTAAACCAAGCATATTCTTAAACTCTAACGACACGAAGCTATAATCGGCACCAGTATCAAATAAAACGGATGCATAGCGTTGATTTACAGGGAACGTACCAGTAACGACATTGGGGTCCTGGCGCGCTTCCCTTGCTTCGATTTGGAACACTCTTCCACGGGCTTGGTTTAACTCTGGGCAGTTCTTCTTAAAATGCCCAATATCACCGCAGTTAAAGCATCCAAGTCTTTGCCCGTTTCCACCTCCATTTCCAGCTTGGTTGTTGTTTTGGTTCGCATTTCCCGCTTGATTCGCAATGTTGCCTCGATTCCCGTTTCCTCCATTGTTTACTTGTGGGCGATTTCCATTACCACCACGATTATTATTCCTATTCCCAAATCCTCCTTGGCCTCCCCGGCCAGCACTAGCCCAACAAGAATCCTTCAAGTGGCCCGGCTTTCCACATGCTTCGCATACTTTCACACTACAATGGCCAATATGATGGCGTTGACAGGTATTACACTTGGGCTGGGTGCCCTGATATCCTTTTCCTTTCTTTCCACTACCAGCTGTAACCTGAGCTGGCGTGCCTGATCCTCCTTTCTTAACCGCCACACTGGTGCCCTGCTTGAAGTTTGAGAACTTCCGTTTGTTACCTCCTGATGACTCGACGTGAGTCTCTTTCTTCTTAAGCTCAGCTTCATCAAACTTGTTCAGGCGAATGGCCTCCTCTGTGAGAGCCACGCTCAAATCAATCGCCTCAGTAATGGTCGCAGGCTTGGATGAGGTTACCATGCTTATGATTTGAGGAGCTAATCCCCAAATGAAACGTTCAATCCTCTTGAACTCCGGAGTGACCATGTAGGGTACCACATGCGATAAGTCATGGAACCTTTGAACGTATTCTGCGATCTTCGGACCGTCCATTTTCAAGTGCCAGAACTCGGTTTCCAATCTTTGGATTTCCGCGCGAGAGCGGTACTTTTTGCGCATAAGTTCCTTCAGTTCGGTCCAGGTTAGCGCGTAGGAAGCAGCTTCACCAAGTGTCTGTACTTGCAGATTCCACCAAGAGAGGGCTCCATCCAAGAATAGCCCTGAGATATAGGTGACTTGCTGATCTAGTGCGCATTTACTCATGCGAAGAACAGATTCAGTTTTCTCGGCCCAACGAACAAAGGCGACAACACCTCCTGTGCCATCAAAGTTGACCGGTTTGCAGTCTAGAAACTGCTTGTAGGTGCATCCTGAACATACGTTATAACATACGATTGGCATTAGCATCATTGCTAAAGATATCCAATTAGGTCATGGTATGTCTAAATGACTTAGTATTACCATGAGGTGGATTATTGTTGTTGCCAGTGTTGCCAGAGTTGCTTCCACTAGTCCCTCCTTGAGAGGCGGCGTATTGTGCAATGGCAGCAGCGATAATTTGTTGGAGTTCCGCCTCATTAGTAGGCATGTGTGTCTCACGTCTCGGCGGCATCTTCTAAAAGATGTGTTTACGTCGGTCAGGCCATAGTTATAATACATAAGTCAGGTCATAATTTAGCGTATGTATATAACGATAGTAATAGTACATAACATCTCATGTTAAAATCATATCAATCACACAACATCCCATGTCACAAACATCAATCACACAACATCCCATGTCCTAAAATACAAATAACCAAATCAAGCATCAAATATGATGAGAATACTGCGATTGCCATATATCGAGACCACATAGTAAGCGTACAAGTACATCACAGTGTCATACAACATCAGTCGACTAAGGGCTACATCACCCTAGTCCAAAAACTATATCGAATCAGTGTCAATACATCAAATACATGTCAACAAAAGTCAGAATCATAATGTAGTCTCCAAAAATGTTGTGCAGTCGAAAGCAATCGCCGTCTTCTCACCAGCGTCTACCCATACGGTACTGAAGAGCTCTATACGGATGGCGGTGGAGGAGGGGGAAGTGAGTGTAAAACAAGCGGCGCAAATGGAGCCAGTCCTCCTCCATGGCTCTCTGGGTGCGTAAGAATGAAGCAACTTGCTGCTCCAGGGCAAAAAGGCGTGCAGCATAGTCTGGTGGTACAGGTCGAGAGGGCTGCAATGGAGAGTGGGTCTGACCCTGGCACTGACACGGCGGCGTCTGAGCTCTCTCAAGCTCCTGAATGTGCTGTGTGTGTGCCTCGTGCTGGGCGACAAAAGACATCAAAACGTCCTCAATAGTATACCCCATGTGGAAAGAATGGTAGGGGTCAGTCGGTGGCATAGCAGAGTGTGGTGCCCAAAGGAACGGCTCACTGGTGGGATCAAAAGGTGCCACATGAAATGGTGAAACAGTGGGAAAAGTAGCAGACGGTGGTATAGCAGGGATAGATACTGGTACATGTCCAAAAGGGTGAGCCGAAGAACCTTCTCCAGCTCGTGCCGGAGGTGTAAACTGAGGAAATGAAAAAGAAGTATCAATGTGACGGGTATCAGGGATCTGAGGAGGAATAGGTGGAACCTCGTCATCAGCAGGAATCCACCCACACTGGGCGTGCTAGTCTCGGGGGTCGATCCGTGCCTCAAAAAGCGCACGATCAAGCTGGGCTGGCATAGGATCATGGTGAGGTACAACAAGAGGGTCAACGGGTGCATCAGCAATGAGTGGGGGATCAACATGATCAGCAGCAAAGACATGATCGCCCTCCAACAACGGAGCATCTATAGGGTGATCATCAATAGGTGGGTCAGCAATGACAGGCTCAAAAATAGGTGCGTCAGCATGAACTGGGTCATGCTCAAGTACTGGGTCAGGAGCAGGGTCTAGTGGTTGCTCGGGCTCATCAAAGGCCATCTCAAAATCAAACTCGGGATCCATGGGGTCAACTGGGTCGACTGGATCCTCCATAGGCTGATCCATGGGTATAAACTCTATATCCTCATCTGGGTCGAATCCTGGGGGAAAGACAGGATCGGAATCCTCCATATCATCATGGTCGAAAGCAAAGCTAGGAATAGGGGCAACAGAGGATGCCTGGTCGGGATCTGATCCATGAGAAAAGTGTTGCGCACTCTGAGTGTGTGAAGGTGCGGAGGCCACAGACTCGAAAGAGTCTGGGACCGGAGAGTGAGCAGGTGACTCCTCGTCGGGAGCATCTGCGATCATCAAAAGATCACCAGCAGCAAGAAGGGCCTCGCCCTGAACCTCATCCTCCAAAGGCTCGTCATCAAAAAGATCGACGTCGTCGTCATCATCGGCGTCGAGAAGCAAATCATAGGCAGGATAAACAGCTAAGGGTATGGGAG
This sequence comes from Helianthus tuberosus, assembly GCA_030545235.1. Lineage (NCBI taxonomy): Eukaryota > Viridiplantae > Streptophyta > Magnoliopsida > Asterales > Asteraceae > Helianthus > Helianthus tuberosus. The sequence continues at coordinate 17,214,735 of CM060420.1, read as the reverse complement.
CAGGGATCTCCACTAACGGTAGGTCCCCGGCCAAAGGGCCATCAGCGAGCTCATCAGCACCATCAGGTAAAGCGAAGGGCTGGAAATCATCCTCGTCCGTGCTCGTAACGTCGGATGTGTGAACCTCGCGCTCAGAAGACTCTAGGTCATCCGATACTATAGGTCTAGGTCCTGTGGTGTCTGAATCACCAGTGCCAGAGGTGTCCATGGTGTCTGTAACATAAACACAGAGGTGCACAAACAGTCAATCATACAATCAAATAATCACATAAGTTACCAAGTAAGCAATCAAATAGTTCTCCTAGTCCCACTAGCCTCCCAGCCTCTCAGACTGCTCTTCCTAGTCCCACTAGCCAATTCTCCCAGCCTCTCAGACTGCACTTCCTAGTCCCACTAGCCAATTCTCCTAGTCCCACTAGCCATCTACCTAGATCTCTCAGACCGAGCCTCGGCCTCTCAGACCGAGCCTCGGCCTCTCAGACCGAGCCTCAGCCTTTCTAGACTGAGCCTATAATAAATAAATAAAATGTGCTCAACATTTGTTTATAAAAGTTTTGGATCTGGACTTAAGTGGTATGTAGTAAAAATGTTTTCGTGAGAGCCCTAGTGATCATAGTCTAGACTCGAGAAAGAATCCTAGTTCGCTATGATCAGAGCTCTGATACCAAGCTGTCACACCCTGGCTTTGCGGAAGCGTGGTAAATTTTGGTGTGACTTCTTAATACCATAGCTTAACCATAACAAAGCTATATGAAATAAAATCATGCAAGATCATCCATTTGATTAAGTTTTAAAACCAGAGTAACATACCATTGTCTTAGAGACTTACAACATCGTAACATAAAACATTGTCTTTAAAAACATAACCATTAACATGAAATAAACGCAGTTTAAGATTTGTGACTCGTCCAGGAAAAAGTCACATTTCCGAAACCCGGATGACCTCGGAACCCATATGCAGCGGGAAAACATAACATACCGCGCCAGATCTGTAATTTCCTGAAATACATGTAAGTTGAAAAATCAACAATAATGTTGAGCGAGTTCATGTGTAAGTGAGTAAGTAAACCTTTGTGAGTATAAAAATAGTCTTGGTATGTAGCAAATAAGGGAATTGAGATCACCAATGGTTTGCAAGGCCACTGATATATGTGAAGTGCAAATAGGGAGACTCAAACCTAGCAGATTTCGCCACGGCATTAGTATGTGGACAAAGTCACCCCAAGGTCCGTTTCTAGTTTGGCCTGGGGCTGGGCTCGCTACACCCAGATAGATCTACCGCTCCTGTCCCTCGGTCCCGTCATGAGGACTAATGGCCTCATATTGCTCCTACCCACTCACATGATCTAAGTAGTAAACCTCCTTACGCTAACCATACCATGTATAAAGTACTTGTAATCAAAGTAACATGTATTTCACCCCCGCAGTTAAGAAAACTGAAAACAGTTAGAGAAAAGGGGGACATGAACTCACAGTGGTGCGTCTCTACCAAGTATGCCTCCAAATCGATCAGTTGTATGACGACCTACACGTGCTAACTCTATTAGACGGACGGCCGTGCCTTAGCTTTATGGTTTAAGTTTTTGGGAAATAGTTAGGCAACTATTTCGTGTTTACGTTCTATATATACTTGGTAGTTATTCTCCTTCCCAAGGATGGGGGATTTAATACATGTGTGTTCGTAACATTCAGATTTCACTATTAAGTCTCACTTAATATATTTTATTTCCTAACTCCAAAATATAATTATTCTTCCCAAAAATATTATATTTTAATACATGTGATTTTCCCAAAATAATACTTAGTAATATTATTTTTACTCTAAAAATAATATTCACGTAGTTCACAAAATAATCATAAACACTTATACAAGTGATGTTGTGAAAGAAGAATATATACTAAATATATATATGTATCACGTTTTATTTTGTGAAAATCCCACCTCCGATGTTTTGTAAATATAGTCGTGGCGAAACTTATATTTTGAAAACAAGTCAATATGTATTTCTAACACTTATAGTGAAAATATTTCTAAGTGTTAGGCTTTTTGGAAAAATTTCGCCAGAGTTTCCTCTGTAACTGGAGGTGGCCACGCTTTCAAGCGTATCATTTTCTTTTACAAATCAACCAACAATTTTCTCAATCAACCAAAACAATGTTCAAATCACAAACTAGTCAAAATATGTATATAAATCGCATAAATTTCATGAACTTGTGATTTATTCAAACTATGAAGTAAATCCCATTACTTTTAGTGGATCTTTATATAAAATAATCCGATTTTGTAAAAACCTCGTTTTTATGGAAGTTCCGTCTTTACAACTTCTCGTCAATTTTTACAAAAATAGTTATTTTGTCGAAACTTTGTGTTACACATGTGTTTACACACTTGTGTGTTCTAAAAACCATTCGTGTTAGTGTAAGATCCGTCTTTAGAAAAACATGATTTCTTTGACACTCGGTCCTTTGAAAATACCACCTGTAGATCCGTAGATCTACTAGTTTTAATCACTATTTTACAAGCTAAAACACTTTTACACAAGTTCATGATTCGCGTGTGGTAGAGTTTCACCCTTTAACCCTTGTTCTATTCAAAACAACCTTATGTCATGATTCGTGATCATGACCAAACCGGGTTAAGTGATGATCCGAGCTACCACAACATAGATCGGGTCTCAATAATCACAAATTTCAATTACTACAACATTTACACAACTAGTGAGCTTTTAACCATCATTTTTCATGTTTTTAGTAGACTTTAATGCACCATTTTGTAAGATTTCGAGTTTTAATCATTACACCACATATTAACCGCTTTAGATTAGTTCAAGATAGGGATTTAAGCATCATACCACTAGCTCGAGGCTAGGGAAGAATCTACGCGCAAATGAGGTGGATAAAAGCTAGAGAGAGAGGTCCTTCAAACTCCGAGTGCACCAAGCCTCCTAATACGTGATCCTTGAAGCTTGTATGATGTTGGAATGGAATGAACTAAACTCGAAAATGGATGTAGGGGAGGGGGGGTGTTCGGCCGAGACTTAGAGAGCAAGAGAGGAGAGTTTTTGTGTGGTGTTATGTGTTGATTATTCTTATGTGCATTACCAAGTTCTTATAGGCAATACTTAGTGTTATAATCCAATGGATTCATTGTCATCTAGATATGGGACAAGAGGTTATATAATAATCAAAAGTGGTACTTGTTCTAGTTACATGGGGACCGAAATCGGCCATGGGGGGGGGGGGGGGGGTTCTAGTTTGTTTCCAAGTATTAGTTAGCTACTAGTTAAGATAAGTAGGTTAGTTAAGTAGTTAACTTGGTTAGTTGCGTGTAGTGTTTTATAGCGGGTGTTAGGGTATTCGGGGACCCTAACTGGCTCAGAAAAAGACCAATAATGTTTATGGCCATATTTTCATGTCCCGGGTATAGTCCGGTTGTTCGGTTGGATAGTAATCCGTTAAAGTGCTTAACAAAGCTTTAAAGTGTCGTTATTACCCCTTTTAGTGACACAACTCATTTCTGACACTTTGGAAAGTGTCTAGTAATATTTTTCTCAAGTTTTGGCACTTTATTAGTTAGCTAAAAGCTGAATTATTATGTAAAGTGCTGAGTTTTGTACTTAGAGTACGTTTTAGGCACATCCAGTCATTGTGACTTATTCCTAGAGACGCAGTTCTACAACCCTTGTATCCCTACACTCACCACTAGTGTAGTAAAATATTTCTGGCTCATACAGGCCTTAGAGGCAGTGTTTGCCTGATGCTGGCTTTATCAGCATGTTCAATAGGTTATTCGTTATAGTGCTACTGTGCTTTTTGTGCATCATGTTTGTCACTAAGGTTCAGTATGTAAATAATGTAGTGACGATAAGTAAAGTATGATGCAAGTAAGTACATGTATCAGATATCAAGTAGCAGTTCATCAGTAATTTCAAACAAGCACAGTAATTAAGCAGTAATTAATTATTAATTAAGTCGTACGGATACCTGGTTTTGTGAGGGTTGTCACATATGGCCCTAATTTCTCACATGATCTAAGGTGTTTCATTCCTTGACTTATCATACTATTGTACATGTATTTTCCCCGATAGTTGTAAAGCTTGAAAAGCATTTAAGATAAAAAGGGGACATGAACTCACAGAATTGCATCCGTAACTGTAAGTAATTGTAACCTCACTTGCATTGTCTTGAATTGTATCACGACCTACAAAGGTCCTATATTTGTTAGACACTTCGGTCTTTGTATTGGCTCATGTACAAGTCTTCTATCTTGAATATGTATTAAGACTTGTTTGTATTTGTTATTCGTTGAACTGTGTACTAGATGTATGAATTGTTAAACTGTTATATATATATATTTCACCAAATATATATATGTAATCTTGTATCTTGTGAGTTGTATCATCGGATCACGTCCTCTTGATTTCGTGTCTTGTATGAATCAATTGTATACTTGTATTTTCAGAAATTGTGTCATTGGGCCAAGCCCATGTTTTCATGTCATTGGGCCGAGCCCATGTCTTAATGTTATTAGACCTAGCCCAAGAATTTATGTTATTGGGCTAAAATAGTATTGGGCCTAAATAGTATTGGGCTTAATGTTATTGGGCCTTGGCCCATATGTTTGGTATTGGGCTTAGCCCATGAGTTTTGATATTGGGCTTAGCCCATGTATTTATGTTAAGCCCATTTAGTAAAGATAGCCCATTAGTAAAGATAGCCCATTTGAAAGTATAAGCCCATTTGTATAAAATAAGCCCATTTGTATTATATTCTATCATTTTTATAAAAATCATTTTTATAAAATCACTAAGTAAAGACTTTTTAGTCATAAGAATACATAAAAATTTTATAAGTTTAAAAACATCCAAATTTTGTTATTGATAGCATATTTATTTTTCGCGTCGAAACATCGTATAAACGTCGTAGTAATTCCTCGGATTGGCGTTATTTATAGCTTCGTCCGTCGTCCGTTTTGACCATAATTTGTGTCCGATCATTCGGATCATCCGTAACTTGTTTTTAAGACATATTTCTATGTAGTCTTTTAAGACTTTGATTGTAATGTATCATGTGTTTATTTGTTACATTGAATTCAAGTTCCTAGTTGTGATATGTATAACTAATACACCAAGTATCATATTGCACGTAAGTTGTTAAAGTGACCAAATATATATTTATCTAACTTTGTTTTTAGAAAAAAAACCATTCTTTAAAATCTTTTTAGTCTTGTAAATATTTAGCCAAAAATAATGGTTTTGTTAACATATGATTTTTAATAAAAATCGGCCATATAACCTTTGGAATATGCACTTTACCATGTTTAAATAAACATGTCATTTTCTTTTCAAAATCACCAATCAATTTACTCATAACATTCTTAAAGAATAACACATGATATTTATAACATAACCTCATTAAGATGATATCAAAATCATGTAGGATTTTTGGTATGATCATAACATATGTTAACTAGTTCAAATCTATGCTTTAATTCTAGTTTTAACCACTTTTACAAAAATCCCATCTTGTATGTTTGTTTTCATAATCTTGTAGAAGTATTGTTTTTAATGAAAAACACTAAATACTTTAACAACACCATAGATTATGATCATCCATATAAACTTTAGGTTTAACAAAAACCCTTTTAACATAAACATGTATACTTGTTAAATCATGTATTTAAACATCATCTAACAATTTATTCTTATGATATTCATCATGACAAGATCAAATATGCATGTAATAAGTCATAAATCACAACATAAACAAACAAACATATATCATGATTATTATTTTGCTTCTTTGTATCTTCTTAATATTTTGTATGCTTCTTTAGTTATTACTAGTTATTTTAACAATCATAAACATAAATAACTATATAAAAAAAATAGATTTAGAAGCTCACTTCTAGCACTTGTGGCTAGGGATGTTCTATATGATGCTTAGAAGCAAAGAAGATGAAGATCTTGATGATTGAAAGCTCTTAAATAGATGAAAATGCTTGCTTTAACTTGTAGGTGTCTTAGATCTTCATATCATCCATGAAAGTGCACTTTGATCTTTATAAAAATGGCTTGAAATGAATATGGAATAAGGGTGTTCATGGCTGAATTTTTGGGGAAGGAAAATGGGATCATAAGTGTGTGTTTTTCAAGGTGAAAATTATGGGAAAAATATCTAGTTATGATAAGATTCATGCATCTTTAATCCTTTACCAAAACTCCACTTGATTAACTAGAAAATATCTAGATATTTTGCAAGGGAAATAAGGGTGTGGGACCCACTAAAAAAAACGTGAACACGGGGGGGTGGTAAAGTGTAACATTTTTATAAAAGTTACCAAAATATCTAGATATTTTGGTAATTAGGCTAAGTATGGTGATTAGGGTAATCTTTCACCATTAGGGGGTAATTAGGGATTCGGAACATAAATTAATATTAACTAGTTCACTAAACTAGTAGAAATCATGTTTTGATACTTTGAATGCTTTTCGTTTCGTCGTTGGCTAGTTTACGGCACTTTTGTGGCGTACCGACGGACGTTTGCCGTAATTTGTCATTCCGCATTTAAAAGATGTATGAAGTTATTTTGAATCCCAAAATAAGCTTAACTAGTTTACCAAAGCTTTCATTTGGTTGTTTTCGGCGTCGGAAATGTCGTTTATTATCTTGTCGGTTCAGAAACGGACAAGTTGTGGGGGTTGCAACTCAGCATCGAAAGCTTATGTTTCGGACACCCCATTAGTATCCTCATATTGTTTCCATATGTTTGTCATCATTTGTCATATTTCCGGAGTCCCGGAAATGCTAAATTATTATTTTGGACGATTTAAAATTGTCTTATTTTTAATGAAACGGACGATTTAGCGATTAGGGCGTTGTACCGGAAAGTCTTGTATCTTTCTAAGATATGTTTTCGTATTAGTGTTTTCTTATATAAACGGACTCAGTTATGTTAGCCGTGTGTCGTTTTTCCTTGTTTCGTTCTGTTTTCACGGTTTTGCTGGCATGAATAGTGTGACCGTGAATAGTGCACGCAACACTTTTTACCAACACTTTTAGGACATTGTTTAATTGATTTCGCAATACGACAAAAACCAACATATATTATATCATTGTTTTCTTGTCCTAACACTGTCGTCTAATGTACGACACAGTTACGTAATTAAATTATGCTAATTGCATGAGATTATATACTAAGAATAGTGATTAGACTGTTCGGAATTTCCGGTTATTTTCCATTTGTCACAGTCCCCCCCCCCCTGTTATTGAGAATTTCGTCCTGAAATTCAAACTGAGTCATCCTTTGCAGGAGACTACTCAAACAGGTGAGGGTATTTTGGTTTTAATTTGATCTGCACATTCCCAAGTACATTCGGGTCCGTGTCAAGAGTTCCAACAAATTTTTACTAATATGTTACGACTCCTTTGTATTTTCTGGACCTTCCGGTCCATGACCTTTACAGGTGCTTTATGAATTGGAGTTTGTCATCAATGTGAACTTCATCCACCGGGATGATAACCGTTTCTTGTGTTGGATTCTTCTTAAGATTCAACACATGAAATGTGTCGTGTACACTACTTAGTTCGTCTGGTAACTTCAAGTTGTAGGCAACAGTGCCAATCTTTTCTAAGATTTCAAATTGTCCTACATAACGAGGGTTAAGCTTCCCACGCTTACCGAACCTCGCTACGCCCTTCCAAGGCGAGACTTTCAATAAGACTTTGTCTCCGATCTCGAAAGATAATGGCTTCTGTCTCTTGTCCGCGTAGCTCTTTTGTCGATCGCGAGCCGCCTCGATACGGCCTCTGATCTGAAAGATTTTATCCGTAGTCTCTTGGAATAATTCTAGACCGATTAGTTGTTTATCGCCCGCTTCCGCCCAACATAGCGGTGAGCGACACTTTCGACCATAAGAGCTTCGAACAGTGCAGCTTGTATGCTTGTATGGTAGCTGTTGTTGCAGGAAAACTCAACCAAAAGTAAATGAGTATCCCAGTTGTCTCCCAAATCCATAACACATGCAAGAAGCATATCTTCGAGTGTTTGGATTGTCCGTTCACTCTGGCCGTCAGTTTGTGGATGAAAGATCGTGCTTAGATTTAAATGAAATCCAAAGGCCTCTTGAAATGACCTCTAAATTCGTGAAATGAAGCGACCGTCTTGGTCTGAGATGATTGAAATAGGCACTCCATGATGAGCCACTATTTCCTTGAAACAGGGTTCTGCTAGTTTCTCTATACTATCCTCCTCCCGAATCGGTAAGAAGTGTGCGGACTTTGTTAGTCTATCGATGATTACCCAATCATGTCATGACCACATGAGGTCTTGGGTAACTTCGTAATGAAGTCCATCGATATTTGTTCCCATTTCCAAACGAGAATCTCGGTTTGTTGTAACAAGTCCGAGGGTTTCTAATATTCATCTTTGACTTTTGCGTAAGTCAAGCATTCTCCTACATAAGTAGCGATATCACTTTTGAGATTAGGCCACCAATAGTATTCTTTTAATACTTAGGCCTATGTGCTCCCTCAAAATATCATCTCGAAGGCCACCAAAGAATGGAACCCAATTTCGACCCATAAGGTATAAAGTTCCATCTTCTTTCGGCACTGATTGTTCCTTCATGCCTCGAAATGTTTCTGCTTGAATATGCTCTTCCTTGAGCGCTTGTGAATCATCTTCTCTAGTGCTTAAACTCTCAATGTTCTAACTCGCTCCTTGTGGCTCAAGGCGTCAGATACAACGTTCGCCTTGCCCGGATGGTACTTTATTTCACCATCATAGCCGTTCAACAATTCAACCCAACATCGTTGATGCATATTTAATTCTTTTTGGTTGAATATGTGTTGAAGACTTTTATGATCCGTGAAAATAATACATTGAGTACCATATAAATAATGTCGCCATAATTTTTAAAGCGAATACCACCGCGCCTAACTCAAGGGCGAGAGTGGTATAGTTCTTCTCGTGAATTTTTTTTTTTTGGCGCGACGTGTACACGATAACTTTTTCACGTTGCAAGAGTACGCAACCCAATCCTTGATGCGAAGCATCATAGTTTACAACAAAGTCATCGGTATCGTCGGATAATGATAAGATTGTAAAATGCTATGCACCAATCTTAAGAATAAGTTGTAATGCTATTTCTTGTTTTTTGATTGGGGCGAATTTATTGTCTTCATGGGTGAGGGAGGTTAGTAATTGAGTAATTTAAAAAAAAATCTCAATAGATCTCCGATGATATCCCGCTAATCCCAAAAAAAAATTGTCGGACTCCAGTTGGAGTCTTGGGCACTTCCCAATTCTCATTTGCTTCAATCTTAGCCGGGTCTACTTGAATGCCTTTCTCGTTCACTAAATGCCTGAGAAATTGTATCTCGCTAATCCAAAATTCGCACTTGAAAAATTTCGCGTATAGTTTCCCCTTCTTTAGTAGGCTCCAAAATGGTTCTCAAATGTTGTTCGTGTTCATTAGTCAATCGTGAGTATATTAATATGTCGTCAATAAATACTACGACGAATTTGTCGAGATACGGCTTGCACACGCGATTCATTAATTCCATGAAGACCGCTAGTGCGTTCGTTAAAGCAAAAGCATAACGAGAAACTCGTAATAACCATAACGAGTTTTAAAAGTCGTTTTCGGTGTGCTTTCCTCTTGAATTCGTAACTGATGATACTCTGATCGTAAGTCTATCTTAGAGTAGAAGCTAGAACCTTTCATAAACCATTCGAGTTAGTTGGAAATTCATTTGTAACATGGTTTAGAAATATGAATTTTCATTCATCGAAATGTTGTGCACTTTTGCAAAACTTGCATGTCTTTCCACCCCCAAAACCTTTATAAAGATGTATAATGGTAAAGAGTGGGGATTATGAACTCACAACATCCTTATTCGGTCAACTACAAGGTTCAGAAGGTGCTAATCAACATGGAGATTTGGCTACGAGTGCGGCTCCCGGTACCAAGTCAAGGTGAAACTCGACTTGTCGATATGGTGGTAGTCCTGGCAAGTCTTCAGGAAAGACTTCAGGAAATTCTTTTACCACTGGAATATCTGCGAGCTTCGACCCAACGGCCTTCTTGTCGACAACATGTGCCAGAAAGGCAACACAACCTTTCTGTAAGCACTTATGTGCCTTCATGCAATTGATGATCCACAATGGTATATCATGCTTCTCTCCATGAATAACAAGTGTCTCTTTGTTCAATAGTGGTAGGCGAATGACCTTTTCATGACAAAAGACTTTGGCTTGGTTATCGGATAACCAATCCATGCCAACCACTACATCGAAACTACCCAACTCAACGGGTAAGAGATCAATACTGAATCTTCGCTCGCCAAGTTCCAAGGAACATCCTCTAACAACTTTCCCTGACTTGACTAGTTTACCCTATGTAGATTCTATAGAATAAGGGGACGTCTAGTTTACTTGGCTCTATGCCAAGTACATTTGGAATTATGTGTGGCGAGTACTTCACTGTATAGTTTTAGGAACCGTATGTTTAAATGTAGGATAACCCAATCGATATTTTAGATGTAGGATAACCCAATCCATATGTTTAGATGTAGGATAGCCCAATCCCTATGTTTTAGATGTAGGATAGTCCAGTCCTTAATTGTAGCTTGGACAATCCTGTCACTAGCCATGAAACTCATGTATGTGAAATGTTGAGATGAAGCTAAAATTGGCACCAGCATCAAATAACATGGATGTGAAATGTTGGTTGATTGGAAACGTGTCGAGTAACTACTGTTTGAGTGATTTAGGTAGGGTGGGATGATGCGGTCATGCTTCGGATCTCCTAGGCTAAACCCAAAATATAACACTCAGGGTGTTTGAATTCGGGTGTTACCCAGTATGGAACAACCCTTGAGAGACCGTGAAAGCATCAAGTGTAACCAACAATATTGACTCCAATTGTGATCGAGTTCTTTTATAAAATCATATGAAAATAGATATGAAAATCAGATGATATAAAAGAATGATGTATGGTTAAATAAATAACCAATAGAAATGTAGTGTATAAATATATCATGTCTTGAAATAGAATATTATGGCTTGTGTAGAGGATGTCGTGTCTTGTGCAAAAATGTCATGTCATGTCTTTGTCGAAGAGATTTGAATAACACCACGATATGCAATATAATATAAGCACTTATATATAGGAAGTACCAGCGGCGTATCCACCATGCTTTTATCATATTATACACGTCTCATCACTTACAAATAACCACCAAAAATGTCTTGTGTATACCAACGTCAAATGCCATGTATAACAATGTCTTGCGTAACAATGTCATGTATAAACCATGTCTTGGGTAAAAGCAATGATTTTCCACACATAAATTTTGACTTAAACATTTGATTATTTTGGCGCCATGATCCTTTTAATACACACTACTAAAAGTATCTAGACATGTATTTGGATAAATAAAGTCTATCATGTACCCAAGAATGAAGAATGCAATCAATCGGTCATGGAAACCTCAAGTCCGCATTGTTCATACATGTTTGAATAAATGATAATGTGGATAACCAAAACCAAAAGGTGTAACGCCTCTTGCGTGTATTGGTCATATGTCTAAATGGAAAAAGAAAAATAATTCGTTGAGGAGGGGAAACCAACCAGTGGTCTTCGTCCATATAATATGTATTCCCTACTCTATGGACCTCGATCATCCTAAGTAGAGAAAATCCTTTGTCTTACTTGTCCATGTGACAATTATGGTAATAGTGCTTGAGTTTCACGAGCTCTAGCAAGATTATTAGAATCTCCAAAAATGTCAAATATAATGCAATGAGGGAGTTGCAGCATGGCTCATGCCATACCATTCCTTGGGAAAAGACAAATGTCAAGCGACGGAATTTATTGTATCATTTCCAATAAATATGATAAGGTGGAATATGATAAGGTAAGGTAAGGTAAAGTAGGGTAAAGTGTCATAAACACCATGGAACCAACCCATGTTCAAGAATTTCGAGAATGTTGAGGAAAATCCTCCATGAGTGGCTAACAAGTTTTGTTTGTTTAAATGACTAGCCTCAACTGAATCGTGATATAGATCGAATGTTAGGTGTGAACAAATACGTGTCGTCTTCCTGTATTGTATTGTATTGTATTGTATTGTATTGTATTGTATTGTGTTGTATTGTAGAGTGTTATACTAACCACCTCAGTTCGTGTTCTAATAGATAAGAAAAATTGAATCTCAAGTAATAACTTAAGAATTTTGAACGAATAGTGATCATTAGCTTGGCCCGCAGAGTCCACCAGAATTCCCATGCACTACAAGTTGTTATTACGTTGGCCACCGTAATAATAAATTGCCTTGCATGGTCGCCCCAGCGTTCTCTCATACGAAGCAGCCGATCAGTAAGAGAGGAAACACTATTGTCAATATACCTTCAACATAGGAGGGACCTTCGTGATAGTTCACGTGTCAACGTTCGTTGTCATTACTCGCAGAACGGCACGGCGTTAGAAGAAATAGAAATGGAAAGAATCTGTAACAATAACAACTGAAGGGGCACCTTCAAGATGAGTACTTCATCTTCTTTGTAGGGACAAGAGTATATCAACCTTGATTAGTATGAGTCACAGGGAACTCGTCCCACTAATGGAGTTGTTGTCCAAGGTTACCACCTCCGCCTCGTCATCATTATCATGGTCAGGCATCTTAGCATTCGTGAGAATGCAACCATATTTTATGGAATTAAGTTTAAGATTTCACTTAGGAATCATGTTCGCCATAAGCTCCGCAGTAGACGTGAGGTCGATATTTTCATCGTGTGAGTAAAGAATAATAATAGAGTTTGAAGTCGAAGGTATTTTGTTCTTGGCAAAATATTTTGTACAACACATATATAAATAAATCATATATATATATAATCACATGAAATCCTATCTAACAAGGATTTCTATCTTGCATAAGTTGAATTTGTATATGCTGAACTTGTAAACTGTTTATGATGTGTAAGATAATGTAATGTGTCTATCTTGTATAAGCACTGATAATGTAATGTATTGTAGGCACATAGTCTGTTAATGTAATGCGCCTATCTCTCATAGACTTCACCCATGGAAATGTCCTTGCTTGGTTTTTATGAATTGAATTTTTGTTTGTAATGGACCTTGAAAAATGTTTATGCAATGAAAACTTCTCGTTCTTGTATAAATTGTTTTCGTGAGAGGTTCCCTAGTGATTGTAGACTAGACTCGAGAAAGAATCCTGGTTCACTACAATCGAATCTCTGATACCAAACTGTCACACCCGCTCGTAGCGGAAGCGCGAGGTGTGATCTGTTTGGTTCTCATTGCATAACGATATAAGTAAACATACTAAATGAATAAAACATGCTCCAATGCCATTGTCATAATTGTTCAAAAGATCGCAACTTAAGTTAAGTACATTGTTTACAAACCATCAAATGAAAATAAGTTGTCATTGTTTCATACATCAAATGTAAGTCTAAAAATGTCAAGGCTTTGACCACTATATCACCGCAAAGAGGCGGTATATAACAGGCAAACCCTTCAATAGTTGGCATGGAGTATTGATACTTGTTTTCCTTGAACTGAAATATTTGCATTAGCCCACTAATTCCCTGAAATACATGTAAGTTTGAAAACATCAACAAAAGTTGAGCGAGTTCATGCAGTTTAGCTATATAAGATGTATCTGTATCAAAACAGTATGTAAGATGTATTTGTCTCAATTGTAATTGTATCCAAACTGGATATAAGATGTATTTGTAAAATGTGAGATGTATTTGTATCAAATATAGTATGAAAAGCGTCAATGAAATCGTTGATCATTAATGTTTCGCGAGGACATCAATATGTGTGACGAAATAGGAAGCAATCCAACCCTAGACGATTTTAATTGTATCGACACCATGTCGTAGGGCAACAAAAGCACTCCTAAGCAAACGAATGGCCATGAGTGGGGCTTGCCAAAACCCATTAGATCTAACCCTTTTGTTCCTTGGTCCAAACTTGGATTAATGGAGCTTTAGATATGGTCCTAATTTCTCACATGATCTAAGGTGTTTCATTCCTTGACTTATCATACTATTGTACATGTATTTTCCCCGATAGTTGTAAAGCTTGAAAAGCATTTAAGATAAAAAGGGGATATGAACTCACAGAATTGCATCTGTAACTGTAAGTAATTGTAACCTCACTTGCATTGTCTTGAATTGTATCACGACCTACAAAGGTCCAAGATTTGTTAGACACTTCGGTCTTTGTATTGGCTCATGTACAAGTCTTCTATCTTGAGTATGTATTAAGACTTGTTTGTATTTGTTATTCGTTGAACTGTGTATTAGATGTATGAATTGTTAAACTGTTATATATATATTTCACCAAATATATATATGTAATCTTGTATCTTGTGGGTTGTATCATCAGATCACGTCCTCTTGATTTCGTGTCTTGTATGAATCAATTGTATACTTGTATTTTCAGAAATTGTGTCATTGGGCCAAGCCCATGTTTTCATGTCATTGGGCCGAGCCCATGTCTTAATGTTATTAGGCCTAGCCCAAGAATTTATGTTATTGGGCTTAAATAGTATTGGGCCTAAATAGTATTGGGCTTAATGTTATTGGGCCTTGGCCCATATGTTTGGTATTGGGCTTATCCCATGAGTTTTGATATTGGGCTTAGCCCATGTATTTATGTTAAGCCCATTTAGTAAAGATAGCCCATTAGTAAAGATATAAGCCCATTTGAAAGTATAAGCCCATTTGTATAAAATAAGCCCATCTGTATTATATTCTATCATTTTTATAAAAATCATTTTTATAAAATCACTAAGTAAAGACTTTTTAGTCATAAGAATACATAAAAATTTTATAAGTTTAAAAACATCCAAATTTTGTTATTGATAGCATATTTATTTTTCGTGTCGAAAGATCGTATAAACGTCGTAGTAACTCCTCGGATTGGCGTTATTTATAGCTTCGTCCGTCGTCCGTTTTGACCATAATTTGTGTCCGATCATTCGGATCGTCCGTAACTTGTTTTTAAGAGATATTTCTATGTAGTCTTTTAAGACTTTGATTGTAATGTATCTTATGTTTATTTGTTACATTGAATTCAAGTTCCTAGTTTTGATATGTATAACTAATACACCAAGTATCATATTGCACGTAAGTTGTTAAAGTGACCAAATATATATTTTCTCAAAAATATATATTTATCTAACTTTGTTTTTTATAAAAAAAACCATTCTTTAAAATCTTTTTAGTCTTGTAAAGATTTAGCCAAAAATAATGGTTTTGTTAACATATGATTTTTAATAAAAATCGGCCATATAACCTTTGGAATATGCACTTTACCATGTTTAAATAAACATATCATTTTCTTTTCGAAATCACCAATCAATTTACTCATAACATTCTTAAAGAATAACAAATGATATTTATAACATAACCTCATTAAGATGATATCAAAATCATGTAGGATTTTTGGTATGATCATAACATATGTTAACTAGTTCAAATCTATGCTTTAATTCTAGTTTTAACCACTTTTACAAAAATCCCATCTCGTATGTTTGTTTTCATAATCATGTAGAAGTATTGTTTTTAATGAAAAACACTAAATACTTTAACAACACCATAGATTATGATCATCCATATAAACTTTATGTTTAACAAAAACCCTTTTAACATAAACATGTATACTTGTTAAATCATGTATTTAAACATCATCTAACAATTTATTCTTATGATATTCATCATTACAAGATCAAATATGCAAGTAATAAGTCATAAATCACAACATAAACAAACAAACATATATCATGATTATTATTTTGCTTCTTTGTATCTTCTTAATATTTTGTATGCTTCTTTAGTTATTACTAGTTATTTTAACAATCATAAACATAAATAACTATATAAAAAAATAGATTTAGAAGCTCACTTCTAGCACTTGTGGCTAGGGATGTTCTATATGATGATTAGAAGCAAAGAAGATGAAGATCTTGATGATTGAAAGCTCTTAAATGGATGAAAATGCTTGCTTTAACTTGTAGGTGTCTTAGATCTTCATATCATCCATGAAAGTACACTTTGATCTTTATAAAAATGGCTTGAAATGAATATGGAATAAGGGTGTTCATGGCTGAATTTTTGGGGAAGGAAAATGGGATCATAAGTGTGTGTTTTTCAAGGTGTAAATTATGGGAAAAATATCTAGTTATGATAAGATTCATGCATCTTTAATCCTTTACCAAAACTCCACTTGATTAACTAGAAAATATCTAGATATTTTGCAAGGGAAATAAGGGTGTGGGACCCACTAAAAAAACGTGAACATGGGGGGTGGTAAAGTGTAACATTTTTATAAAAGTTACCAAAATATCTAGATATTTTGGTAATTAGGCTAAGTATGGTGATTAGGGTAATCTTTCACCATTAGGGGTAATTAGGGATTCGGAACATAAATTAATATTAACTAGTTCACTAAACTAGTAGAAATCATGTTTTGATACTTTGAATGCTTTTCGTTTCGTCGTTGGCTAGTTTACGGCACTTTTGTGGCGTACCGACGGACGTTTGCCGTAATTTGTCATTCCGCATTTAAAAGATGTATGAAGTTATTTTGAATCCCAAAATAAGCTTAACTAGTTTACCAAAGCTTTCATTTGGTTGTTTTCGGCGTCGGAAATGTCGTTTATTATCTTGTCGGTTCAGAAACGGACAAGTTGTGGGGGTTGCAACTCAGCATCGAAAGCTTATGTTTCGGACACCCCATTAATATCCTCATATTGTTTCCATATGTTTGTCATCATTTGTCATATTTCCGGAGTCCCGGAAATGCTAAATTATTATTTTGGACGATTTAAAATTGTCTTATTTTTAATGAAACGGACGATTTAGCGATTAGGGCGTTGTACCGGAAAGTCTTGTATCTTTGTAAGATATGTTTTCGTATTAGTGTTTTCTTATATAAACGGACTCAGTTATGTTAGCCGTGTGTCGTTTTTCCTTGTTTCGTTCTGTTTTCACGGTTTTGCTGGCATGAATAGTGTGACCGTGAATTGTGCACGCAGCACTTTTTACCAACACTTTTAGGACATTGTTTAATTGATTTCGCAATACGAAGAAAACCAACATATATTATATCATTGTTTTCTTGTCCTAACACTGTCGTCTAATGTACGACACAGTTACGTAATTAAATTATGCTAATTGCATGAGATTATATACTAAGAATAGTGATTAGACTGTACGGAATTTCCGGTTATTTTCCATTTGTCACACTTTGGACCTTTGTACACGACATAAGCTTCAAACCATCAGATGGCTTCTCGCCACGAACTTCCAGAACATCACCAGACGGAAGAGGAATACTAATAATTTTATCGAAACAAACCATCTCAGCATGATGTTTGGTTAACCAATCCATCCCTATGATAATGTCGAAACTCTCAAGTTGCATCGGTGTGAGGTCAAAAGGAAAAGATGATTACTCAAATTGCCACTTCGTTTCTTAGAATGAAATGAGCACTCAGAATTTTCGAGGGAATCATGAGCGATCGTATGAACGAGAGAACTACAAATACGGTTCTTTGGTGTAGGTATCGTAGGGGTATGCCATACACACATACAACTATATTTGTACATCAGAATTGCAAAATAAAGATTTTTTTATAAACAAAATTGATGGCTTCCGAGTTCAAAGATTCAGATTATTCAAAGCAGCAGGTTCTTCTAATCGGCCAAATGCTCATCCGTGGGTTGGATTTGCATTGAAAATCTTTGGGTATCTGTCCCTGACATAACCCGTCTCGCCATAGGTGTAGCAAATACCAGGAGGAAAATGAGCCTGTGCTGGATCTGCTTGAAATTGAACGGGGTTCTGAAAAGCTTGGTTTAACACAGTGATTGAACGACAGTCTCGTGCCAAATGACCAAAGAGTCCACAGTTGAAACATTTCCGACGTTTGACACTGGCATAGTGGTGGAGGTTACACTGATTGCACAGAGGAGCAGTTCCTAAGTACGGCTTCTTGACTGGTGGTGCTGCCACCTGGCTAGGTTTTGCTTGATTTGGTGTAACGGCTACGGGATCCTTTGGAGCTTTATGTTTCTTTGACTTTTTCGATGGCTCGGCTTCTGCTTCTTTCGATGCTTCTTGGGTGGCTTCATTATTGAGATGAGACATGGCGATACCTAAATCCACAGTCTTCAGGATTACTTCGCCTATTCGCTGGGCAAATTTGGCAGTTTGCTCGGACATTTGAATGTCGTTGCGATGAAGAGACATTCTAGAGGAAATGAAAGACATAGGAGAAAACAAGTGAAATGTTATTGGATAATTAAAACAGAACAACAACGCATAGAAATTGCGATCATTTGTTTATCACTTAAGGCAAACAAATGTGACGGTGGTTTATCAAAGTAAACGGGTCATATTAATGTATCACCGAAGACATGCTCGCCTATAAGTGAACACTCACCCCAAGAGTTCCCAGGTAAGAGTGACTGGTCCAATGTTGCGGATTTGTATGAACACTCTAGCCTTAGACAGAAAGCTCAGGGTACAGGCATTCACTCTTCCAGTTTGCACGTGTTCACATTATTTAGACCCAAACTTTGACGAGATTTTGAAAACTCAGAAGGCACTAAGCCAAATATGAGTCAAACTGGAAGGGTTCAAAACCTAGTAATCAACCATCCTAGAACGGATGATTAATTTTCGAAGCAGATTCGGATTTTGTGTTCTTGTTGTGGTTGTCACCTAAGGATAAGTGACGGTATTGTTTTTAGATCTAAACACAAGAATCTTGTGTTAGGGTCCTAGGAAGGTTATAGACTAGGTCAAAGCATTACTAATAACCTAATTCCCTATAACCATGAGCTTTGATACCAACTCTTCTGTCACACCCCGACCACGTAAAACAACAAAACGTGGCGGAATCGTCGGGGAGTGTTGTAACAGAATCATTGTTTCATAACACATGGAAATTGAAGTTTTGTTTTATTGAACCAAAAGAAGTTACAATGTCTTAATAACAAAGAAACATAACATAATTGACTAGACTTGCGTCTTTTATTGTCACTAAGGCCCAAGCCCGCCTAAGTTTATCTTGATAAATCCTATGCATCATTTCCTGAAACACATGTGAAAATAGGTACGTCAGCATAAAAATGCCTGTGAGATACATAGGTTTTATTGAGTTAAGATTCATGACTTATAAGTTTAGAAAAAGGTTGTTTAACAAAAGTCAGTCATGATCCTTGTAAAATGTTTTGTTTTATAAACCATTTGAAAAAGCAAAGATAAAGTAGATGATATGTAAAAGAGTAATGTAAGGTTAAATGAATAACCAAGTAAAATGAGTTTGTATAAAATAAGTTGTTTTGTAAAAAAATGTCTTGTGAAAAATATGTCATTTGTGTAAAATGTATAAGTCCCAACTGAGATGATTTAAAAAACGCTACGAAATGTAATATAGTACAAGCACTTATATATAGGAAGTACCAGCGGCATATCCACTGATGCGTGTGAAGTGTTATATATATTAGGTGTATATTTTAAGCCCCTTTAACACTTTTTAGTAAAGTTTTAAATTTATAAAACACGATATTTACTAACACTAGACACACATATGGGCAAGTGCACCCATCGTGAGCGTAGTATAGTGTTGGTAAGATACCGAGGTCGTCCAAGGACACAAGAGCTTTTAATACCGGTTTATCTTCAACGTCTAATCAAATCAAAAAGTTTAGAAAAATGTTTTAAACTAAGAAAAATAAAAACTAACTAAAAATGCTGAAAAATAAAAATAAAAGAAAAAACAGATAGACAAGATGAATCACTTGGTTCCGACTCGTATCTAGTGTAACCTTTGATTATTTCCGCACTTTTGCACTTTTTAAGAGATTATCTTAGTTATTGTAGTAGGCCCCTCTTTTGAAGGTGACGTTACCTTCACCCCAGCAGTTTGAGTCAGCAAGGATACAATTCTAAAAGGGTGGATTATTGAAAGATAATTAATTAAGTTATTATTCAAATTATGGTAGGCCCCTCTTTTGGAGGTGACGTTACCCTCGACTAAGTAGTCTGAGTCAGCAGGGATACAGTCCTAAATAGCCGGGTTATAGTATTAATAGTAGTTAACTTATGAGAGGATCAAAGAGTTTGGACCCCCGCCATCCAATACCGTTAAGTATTGAAGGAGGTCCTACTAAATTTGACCCAGGTCCATTGCAGCACCTCTAAACGCTGAACAATGGCAAGACCTTTACCAAACCGTTCCCTTAACCCCCGACCAGGTAGCCAACATACCTCCATATAGACCGTGGAGATATGAATGGTGAAAATCTTTTATTTTATATAGACAGTAAAATAATGCCAAGACACCACGGACAAACGATAAGGAAAGATCACCTTCAACATAAGAAACTAGTTATTAAAGTCATTAATACAAAACCAAGTAAAAAGTGTGAAAAGATTAAAAATAAAAAGTATTACACTAGACACTTTGTCTTCACCAAGTGATGTAAGAGACTTAGGCAACCATGGCCTTGATTGTCAAGAACTCTTACGGTCAATCTTGGATCCCGAGACGACTCACACACTCTACGATGGATAATGGATGATGGTGGTGGATGATGGTGTTATGGTGGTGGTGGGTGGTGGGTGAAGTGTGAGAGAGGTGGTGTGCCAAGGGATGGTTTGAGCTTATAGTTGACCACGGCCCCGTGTCCGCTGAGCACGGTCCCGTGGTGGGCAATAGAAGCTTCTACAACTTTGTCTTTTCTGCTGACACTTGGGCACGCCCCCGTGCTGGCTGAGCACGGGGCGTGTTCAGTCTTCTGCTATCTTGTTTTGCTTGGGAAGATGCTGTCGTGGGGTCGGGCATGTCACGTCTTGTTCCTTTTCTTTTATTTATGTTAGATTTTGATGTCTTTTTGCTTCTTTTGTTAATTTGAGCTCATTTAATCCTGAAAATACAAAAGGAAGACAAAAGCACACTTTTTTCCAACATTAGTACTAAAAAAGTGTTAGTTTTATGCCACAATTGATGAAATTTATATGTTGCATTTTGCACACATCAAATACCCCCACACTTGAATCTTTGCTTGTCCTCAAGCAAAACTCTTTAATAAGTGGCTATTACACTCCCAAATGGAATGGGTAGAGAAGAAGGTTTTTGGGCTTGTCATAGAGTGTCGGGATGTCCATGATTCTTTATTTAGTTTTATTTTTATTTATTTACAATCCTATTCGTCGTGATTTATTTAAAACTTTTCATAAGATAAATTACTTATTAGGGCATAACATACCTTTTTAAAATTCTATTTATATACAAGCTCACATACCTCACGGGGATCACTCAACACTCGGCCGAAAATGTATTTTTGTGGATCACTCGAGAGCGGCATGGAACTTACTCCTACCATAGGCTTGCCAAGCAATCAATCATCCTCATTTTTAACTTATATACCTTTGTAAATATTAATAGGACTTTGTGGGTGAAGGGTTAGGCTTGGGTTAAAGGTAGGTGGTTGGGTTGGTGGTTAGTGGTTAGTAGAAAAAGGGCGAAAAAACGTAACAAGCGTCGATTTTCGTAAGGCTTTCTATTTTTCAACTTTTATTTTTATGAAGCTATTTTTCAAACAAAGTCATTTTTTTGATAAACTTGTTTGTTTATTTGCTTTTGCTTCATAATCAACTATATATATATATATATATATATATTTGAAAGGAAAGCCATATGAGAAACCGAGCTAGTTACTAAAAGAAAGGGTTAAAAATGAAAAAGGTTTTGGTGGGAAAAAGGGTGTTTGGTTTGGGTTATGAAATGAAAAGGTTTAGGCTCAAAGGGGCTAACTAGGGGGATTTTGGGTAGGTGGTGAAAAAAAAAAAGAAAAATAATGGTGTAGAAATAAAAAGGGTTAGTCCTAATGCCTCCATCATTTACTTACTCGGGTTCAAGTTGGTAAGGACCGGGAATGTATCGTCATGGCAAGTTCTAGAGTTGTAAGAACCAAGCGGCTATTCACACAAGAAACGAAAAATGAGCATTTAATCTAATGATATGTAATTGTATGCTCAATAAAGGCTCAAAACTAACTTTTGTGGGAATGGGTTTTTTATGTGATCAAGTATATATAATCAAATTTTAACTAAGTTTGTCATGCCTTTTTATAATTTTCTTATGTTGGTTCTTTTTATCACGACGCTATCGGTTGTAAAATCGTAAAAATATAACCTTTTTAGAACTTGAAATTCCCGAGTTAAACCTAGACAAGTAAAAAAAATGAAAAAATATCTTGAAAAAATTTGGGGTAATTAGCGGTTCCAATAGAGTTTTGTGTAAGGCTTGTATTTTAGGACTTGCAAGATTCAAGGTTTTAGCATCCCCCCACACTTAAATTACACATTGTCCTCAATGTGCCCCAAAAATAGGTTTTTAGGTTGATTGAATGTGTAAAAGGTGTGATTTAAGCAAAAATTTTGTGTTACTGGGCGCTGAACACGGCCCCGTGTTGTCCGGGCACGGCCCGGTGTTCAAGTGCCAGTAACAAAATTAAATCAAGAGAAACAGAAGCCTGGACACGGGGGCGTGTTGGGTGAACACGGCCCGTGTCCAGTTACCTGAATTGGGTCTTTTTCTTCAGACTGTGCAGCACGGGGTCGTGTTGGGCGGACACGGCCCGTGCCGAGCTTACTGTAAACGAAGAATTTTGTCGGACGGTCCTGTTTTCCTGCATGGGGTGCTGGTTCAAGTTTCCCTTGTATCCTTTGCCATCTCAAGTGTGTTTTATTCCTGAAAATTAAAACTAACTAGAAAACATAAAAATTAATCTAAACTAAACTAAGGATAGTTCCGCGGAATGCCTCCGGGGTGCGCCACGTTTATAAGGGTCCTTGGCTAGACCCAAAGCCTGGTCATATGTTACCCAAGTGGGATGTATTGCATCCCATGTTACACCGTCGGAGAGCGTCATCCAAGCTTGAGTCTATGACCTTCAGGTAGTTGACCGGGTCTTCGTCCTCTACTCTTTTTCCACATTCAAACTTCACTTCTTTGTCCCCAAACTTCAATGTTAACGTTCCGTCATTCATATCCACCACTGCTTGGGCGGTGGCTAGAAATGGCCTCCCGAGGATGAGAGGGACATCGGTATCTTCTTCCATGTCTAGGATGACAAAGTCGGTTGGGAAAACGAAGTTGTCAACTTTGACCAATAGATTTTCAGCGACACCTTGTGGAAATTTGACGAATCTGTCGGCGAGTTGTATGCTCATCTTAGTAGGGCTTGTTGTTCCTAGGCCGAGTCGTTTGAATATTGATGTGGGCATGAGGTTGATGCTAGCCCCAAGATCGGCTAATGCATTACGAATGGGGGATTCCCCAATCGAGCAAGGAATTGTGAAGCTTCCGGGATCGATTTTCTTTTGTGGAAGTTTGTTGAGTACTAAGGTGGAGCATTCTTCGCCTAAGTTAACTAATTGCAACGATTCAATTTTCCTTTTGTGAGTGAGGAAATCCCTCATGAATTTTGCATATCTAGGCATTTGGGTTAGAACCTCAATAAAAGGAATATTAACATGCAATTGTTTTAGTAAATTTTCGAACTTTGCGAATTGCTCATCGGTCTTTTGACGATTCAACCTACCGGGGTACGGAATTGGAAGGGTCTTGGTGGGCTCTTGATTTGGTGGAGAAGCCTTTTCTGGTTGAGGTGTGGGTGAAGTCGTGCTTTGGCTGAGTTGACTTCCTTCAACCGGTGGTAACGGGGCATCCTCGGGACCCACGGTTCGGTTTCTCAATGTGATAAGGTGTACTTGCGCTTTTGGGTTGGTTTAGGTATTACTTGGTAACGCGCCTTGTGGTCTCTCGGAGAAATTTTCAGCTAGTTGATTTAATTGTTTTTCAATGTTTTGAATGCTAGCTTGTTGATTTCTAAAATTCGATTCCAATTGTTGAAATCGATCCGAGTTTTTCTTTTCGGTGTCGGAGATGAGGCGAGATACAGTATCTTCAAGCCTTTCTCTTCCACCTTGTTGTTGAGAGAAATTTTGTGGTTGTTGAAAGTTAGTTCGTTGGTTTTGTCTGTTACTACTATTGCTGGGATCTCTCCAACCAAGATTTGGGTGGTTACGCCATCCTTGGTTGTAGGTACCCGTTGGAGGACCCGACGGCCTAGGTCTGTTATCAATGTAGTTTACCGTTTCTGTTTGTTCATCTAATTCTTTCATACAACTCCAATTTTCATGTGGCCCACCACACCCTTCACAAGCCATAACCGAGGCCGTTTTTGTCATTTCTAGCTTTTTTATTTTTGAAGAGAGGGCCTCGATTTGGGCTTGTAAAGAGGTGCTTTCATCAACCTTATGGGCGCCCGGGGCAATAGATTTATTACCTCGGGGAGTGTGCCATTGTAAATTGGTTTAAGCAATTTCCTCAATTTGATTATATATTTCATTTGGGCGACGATTACCTAAAAGTCCCCCGGAGCTAGAATCAAGTGTTTGTCTTGTGTGTGGCAACAACCCATTGTAGAAAGCGGATACTTGTTGCCACACTGCTAGACCGTGATGAGGACACTTTCTTAGTAGCTCCTTGAACCTTTCCCAACTTTCATACAAGGATTCCCCATCCTCTTGTGAGTATGTATTAATTTCAGTCATTAATTTAGCCATTTTAGCAGGAGGGAAATACTTATATAGAAACTTTTGGGCTAGTTCATCCCAGGTGTTTACCGAGCCAACTGGGAGGGTGTTAAGCCAAGCCTTAGCTCGGTCTATTAGTGAAAATGGAAACATCCGAAGGCGAATGGCGTCGTTTGATGCTCCATTGATCCGAAAGGTATCACATATTTCCAAGAAATTAGTAATATGTAGATGGGGATCCTCGTCCGCAAGCCCATGGAAGGTTGCGGAGTTTTGAAGCATTTGTATCAAATGCGGCCGAAGTTCGAAGTTGTTGGCTTCGACATTCGGTGCATTGATAGCGGCGCCGATATTACCTATGGTGGGTCGTAGGTAATCCATGAGGGTACGTTGGTCCGCCATTGGAAATGGGTCCCCCGAAACTTTCTCTTGATTTTTAGCTTTAAGTCTTTTTCTGAGAAAGCGTTCGGGTTCTTCTAGAGGTTCTTTTATGTCTCTACTAGAACTGGAGCACATACACTACGTAGGAGGTTCAGATGCGGCGCCAAGGTTCCAAGTCCTGCGATAAAAACAGAAAAGAATGTTGGTCAGAAGGTTCACCACGGCCCCGTGCTCAGCGAACACGGCCCGTGGTCAAGTTTATAGTAATTGTTCCCCGGATCCCTGTTACTGGGAGTTGGACACGGCCCCGTGTTGCACCGACACGGCCCCGTGCTCAGCTCTCTGTAACTCGGAAAATAAAAACTGCCAGTGATAGCGCTGGGCACGGCCCGTGTCCGACCAGGCACGGCCCGTGCTGAGCTCTGCAGAAACAGAAAAACTAAAAAAAATCCTAAAAAAAATGAAAAATAAGAAAAACGATTAGGCCGTTGATTCCTAACTTTCTTAAAATCCTTGTGTCCCCGGCAACGGCGCAAAAAACTTGATGCGTGTGAAGTGTTATATATATTAGGTGTATATTTTAAGCCCCTTTAACACTTTTTTAGTCAAGTTTTAAATTTATAAAACACGATATTTACTAACACTAGACACACATATAGGCAAGTGCACCCATCGTGAGCGTAGTATAGTGTGGGTAAGATACCGAGGTCGTCCAAGGACACAAGAGCTTTTAATACCGGTTTATCCTCAACGTCTAATCAAATCAAAAAGTTTAGAAAAAATGTTTTAAACTAAGAAAAATAAAAACTAACTAAAAATGCTGAAAAATAAAAATAAAAGAAAAAACAGATAGACAAGATGAATCACTTGGTTCCGACTCGTATCTACTGTAACCTTTGATTATTTCCGCACTTTTGCACTTTTTAAGAGATTTTCTTAGTTATTGTAGTAGGCCCCTCTTTTGAAGGTGACGTTACCTTCACCCCAGCAGTTTGAGTCAGCAAGGATACAATTCTAAAAGGGTGGATTATTGAAAGATAATTAATTAAGTTATTAATGCAAATTATGGTAGGCCCCTCTTTTGGAGGTGACGTTACCCTCGACTAAGTAGTCTGAGTCAGCAGGGATACAGTCCTAAATAGCCGGGTTATAGTATTAATAGTAGTTAACTTATGAGGGGATCAAAGAGTTTGGACCCCCGCCATCCAATACCGTTAAGTATTGAAGGAGGTCCTACTAAATTTGACCCAGGTCCATTGCAGGACCTCTAAACGCTGAACAATGGCAAGACCTTTACCAAACCGTTCCCTTAACCCCCGACCAGGTAGCCAACATACCTCCATATAGACCGTGGAGATATGAATGGTGAAAATCTTTTATTTTATATAGACAGTAAAACAATGCCAAGACACCACGGACAAACGATAAGGAAAAATCACCTTCAACATAAGAAACTAGTTATTAAAGTCATTAATACAAAACCAAGTAAAAAGTGCGAAAAGATTAAAAATAAAAGGTATTACACTAGACACTTTGTCTTCACCAAGTGATGTAAGAGACTTAGGCAACCATGGCCTTGATTGTCAAGAACTCTTACGATCAATCTTGGATCCCGAGACGACTCACACACTCTACGATGGACAATGGATGATGGTGGTGGATGATGATGGTGTTATGGTGGTGGTGGGTGAAGTGTGAGACGGTGGTGTGCCAAGGGATGGTTTGAGCTTGAGCCAAGCACTCCTATTTATAGGCTGAACAGAAGCTCGGGCACGGCCCCGTGGCCAGTGGGCACGGCCCCGTGTCCACATCCTTCTCTTTCTTCATTTAATGCAGCTTTGTCTTATTAGTTGACCACGCCCCCGTGTCAGCTGACCCCGTGTGCAGAAGAATCTTTGTACTATGAAGATTTGCCTAGATTGTGCGAATCTTATAGTTGACCACGGCCCCGTGTCCGCTGAGCACGGCCCCGTGGTGGGCAATAGAAGCTTCTACAACTTTGTCTTTTCTGCTGACACTTGGGCACGCCCCCGTGCTGGCTGAGCACGGGGCGTGTTCAGTCTTCTGCTATCTTGTTTTGCTTGGGAAGATGCTGTCGTGGGGTCGGGCATGTCACGTCTTGTTCCTTTTCTTGTATTTATGTTAGATTTTGATGTCTTTTTGCTTCTTTTGTTAATTTGAGCTCATTTAATCCTGAAAATACAAAAGGAAGACAAAAGCACACTTTTTCCAACATTAGTACTAAAAAAGGGTTAGTTTTATGCCACAATTGATGAAATTTATATGTTGCATTTTGCACACATCAAATACCCCCACACTTGAATCTTTGCTTGTCTTCAAGCAAAACTCTTTAATAAGTGGCTATTACACTCCCAAATGGAATGGGTAGAGAAGAAGGTTTTTGGGCTTGTCATAGAGTGTCGGGATGTCCAAGATTCTTTATTTAGTTTTATTTTTATTTATTTACAATCCTATTCGTCATGATTTATTTAAAACTTTTCATAAGATAAATTACTTATTAGGGCATAACATACCTTTTTAAAATTCTATTTATATACAAGCTCACATACCTCACGGGGATCACTCAACACTCGGCCGAAAATGTATTTTTGTGGATCACTCGAGAGCGGCATGGAACTTACTCCTACCATAGGCTTGCCAAGCAATCAATCCTCCTCCTTTTTAACTTATATACCTTTGTAAATATTAAGAGGACTTTGTGGGTGAAGGGTTAGGATTGGGTTAAAGGTAGGTGGTTGGGTTGGTGGTTAGTGGTTAGTAGAAAAAGGGCGAAAAAACGTAACAAGCGTCGGTTTTCGTAAGGCTTTCTATTTTTCAACTTTTATTTTTATGAAGCTATTTTTCAAACAAAGTCATTTTTTGATAAACTTGTTTGTTTATTTGCTTTTGCTTCATAATCAACTATATATATATATATATATATATATTGAAAGGAAAGCCATATGAGAAACCGAGCTAGTTACTAAAACAAAGGGTTAAAAATGAAAAAGGTTTTGGTGGGAAAAAGGGTGTTTGGTTTGGGTTATGAAATGAAAAGGTTTAGGCTCAAAGGGGCTAACTAGGGGGATTTTGGGTAGGTGGTGAAAAAAAAAGAAAAATAATGGTGTAGAAATAAAAAGGGTTAGTCCTAATGCCTCCATCATTTACTTACTCGGGTTCAAGTTGGTAAGGACCGGGAATGTATCGTTATGGCAAGTTCTAGAGTTGTAAGAACCAAGCGGCTATTCACACAAGAAACGAAAAATGAGCATTTAGTCTAATGATATGTAATTGTATGCTCAATAAAGGCTCAAAACTCACTTTTGTGGGAATGGGTTTTTTATGTGATCAAGTATATATAATCAAATTTTAACTAAGTTTGTCATGCCTTTTTATAATTTTCTTATGTTGGTTCTTTTTATCACGACGCTATCGGTTGTAAATTCGTAAAAATATAACCTTTTTAGAACTTGAAATTCCCGAGTTAAACCTAGACAAGTAAAAAAAATGAAAAAATTTGGGGTGATTAGCGTTTCCAATAGAGTTTTGTGTTTCAAGGTTTTAGCATCCCTCCCACACTTAAATTACACGTTGTCCTCAATGTGTCCCAAAAATAGGTTTTTAGGTTGATTGAATGTGTAAAAGGTGTGATTTAAGCAAAAATTTTGTGTTACTGGGCGCTGGACACGGCCCCGTGTTGTCCGGGCACGGCCCCGCCGTGTTCAAGTGCCAGTACCAAAATTAAATCAAGAGAAACAGAAGCCTGGACACGGGGGCATGTTGGGTGAACACGGCCCGTGTCCAGTTACCTGAACTGGGTCTTTTTCTGCAGACTGTGCAGCACGGGGCCGTGTTGGGCGGACACGGCCCGTGCCGAGCTTACTGTAAACGAAGAATTTTGTCGGATGGTCCTGTTTTCCTGCATGGGGTGCTGGTTCAAGTTTCCTTTGTATCCTTTGCCATCTCAAGTGTGTTTTATTCCTGAAAATTAAAACTAACTAGAAAACATAAAAATTAATCTAAACTAAACTAAGGATAGTTCCGCGGAATGCCTCCGTGGTGCGCCACGTTTATAAGGGTCCTTGGCTAGACCCAAAGCCTGGTCATATGTTACCCAAGTGGGATGTATTGCATCCCATGTTACACCGTCGGAGAGCGTCATCCAAGCTTGAGTCTATGACCTTCATGTAGTTGACCGGGTCTTCGTCCTCTACTCTTTTTCCACATTCAAACTTCACTTCTTTGTCCCCAAACTTCAATGTTAACGTTCCGTCATTCATATCCACCACTGCTTGGGCGGTGGCTAGAAATGGCCTCCCGAGGATGAGAGGGACATCGGTATCTTCTTCCATGTCTAGGATGACAAAGTCGGTTGGGAAAACGAAGTTGTCAACTTTGACCAATAGATTTTCAGCGACACCTTGTGGAAATTTGACGGATCTGTCGGCGAGTTGTATGCTCATCTTAGTAGGGCTTGTTGTTCCTAGGCCGAGTCGTTTGAATATTGATGTGGGCATGAGGTTGATGCTAGCCCCAAGATCGGCTAATGCATTACGAACGGGGGATTCCCCAATCGAGCAAGGAATTGTGAAGCTTCCGGGATCGATTTTCTTTTGTGGAAGTTTGTTGAGTACTAAGGTGGAGCATTCTTCGCCTAAGTTAACTAATTGCAACGATTCAATTTTCCTTTTGTGAGTGAAGAAATCCCTCATGAATTTTGCATATCTAGGCATTTGGGTTAGAACCTCAATAAAAGGAATATTAACATGCAATTGTTTTAGTAAATTTTCGAACTTTGCGAATTGCTCATCGGTCTTTTAACGATTCAACCTACCGGGGTACGGAATTGGAAGGGTCTTGGTGGGCTCTTGATTTGGTGGAGAAGCCTTTTCTGGTTGAGGTGTGGGTGAAGTCGTGCTTTGGCTGAGTTGACTTCCTTCAACCGGTGGTAACGGGGCATCCTCGGGACCCACGGTTCGGTTTCTCAATGTGATGAGGTGTACTTGGTAACGCGCCTTGTGGTCTCTCGGAGGAATTTTGAGCTAGTTGATTTAATTGTTTTTCAATGTTTTGAATGCTTGCTTGTTGATTTCTAAAATTCGATTCCAATTGTTGAAATCGATCCGAGTTTTTCTTTTCAGTGTCGGAGATGAA
Organism: Helianthus tuberosus; assembly: GCA_030545235.1. NCBI lineage: Eukaryota > Viridiplantae > Streptophyta > Magnoliopsida > Asterales > Asteraceae > Helianthus > Helianthus tuberosus. The sequence goes on along the minus strand of CM060420.1, from coordinate 17,184,544 downwards.
GCGAGATACAGTATCTTCAAGCCTTTCTCTTCCACCTTGTTGTTGAGAGAAATTTTGTGGTTGTTGAAAGTTAGTTCGTTGGTTTTGTTGGTTACTACTATTGCTGGGATCTCTCCAACCAAGATTTGGGTGGTTACGCCATCCTTGGTTGTAGGTACCCGTTGGAGGACCCGACGGCCTAGGTCTGTTATCAATGTAGTTTACCGTTTATGTTCGTTCATCTAATTCTTTCATACAACTCCAATTTTCATGTGGCCCACCACACCCTTCACAAGCCATAACCGAGGCCGTTTTTGTCATTTCTAGCTTTTTTATTTTTGAAGAGAGGGCCTCGATTTGGGCTTGTAAAGAGGTGCTTTCATCAACCTTATGGGCGCCCGGGGCAATAGATTTATTACCTCGGGGAGTGTGCCATTGTAAATTGGTTTAAGCAATTTCCTCAATTTGATTATATATTTCATTTGGGCGACGATTACCTAAAAGTCCCCCGGAGCTAGAATCAAGTGTTTGTCTTGTGTGTGGCAACAACCCATTGTAGAAAGCGGATACTTGTTGCCACACTGCTAGACCGTGATGAGGACACTTTCTTAGTAGCTCCTTGAACCTTTCCCAACTTTCATACAAGGATTCCCCATCCTCTTGTGAGTATGTATTAATTTCAGTCATTAATTTAGCCATTTTAGCAGGAGGGAAATACTTATATAGAAACTTTTGGGCTAGTTCATCCCAGGTGTTTACCGAGCCAACTGGGAGGGTGTTAAGCCAAGCCTTAGCTCGGTCTTTTAGTGAAAATGGAAACATCCGAAGGCGAATGGCGTCGTTTGATGCTCCATTGATCCGAAAGGTATCACATATTTCCAAGAAATTAGTAATATGTAGATGGGGATCCTCGTCCGCAAGCCCATGGAAGGTTGCGGAGTTTTGAAGCATTTGTATCAAATGCGGCCGAAGTTCGAAGTTGGTGGCTTTGACATTCGGTGCATTGATAGCGGCGCCGAGATTACCTACGGTGGGCCGTAGGTAATCCATGAGGGTACGTTGGTCCGCCATTGGAAATGGGTCCCCCGAAATTTTCTCTTGATTTTTAGCTTTAAGTATTTTTCTGAGAAAGCGTTCGGGTTCTTCTAGAGGTTCTTTTATGTCTCTACTAGAACTGGAGCTCATGTACTACGTAGGAGGTTCAGATGTGGCGCCAAGGTTCCAAGTCCTGCGATAAAAACAGAAAAGAATGTTGGTCAGAAGGTTCACCACGGCCCCGTGCTCAGCGAACACGGCCCGTGGTCAAGTTTACAGTAATTGTTCCCCGGATCCCTGTTACTGGGAGTTGGACACGGCCCCGTGTTGCACCGACACTGCCCCGTGCTCAGCTCTCTGTAACTCGGAAAATAAAAACTGCCAGTGATAGCGCTGGGCACGGCCCGTGTCCGACTAGGCACGGCCCGTGCTGAGCTCTGCAGAAACAGAAAAACTAAAAAAAATCCTAAAAAAAATGAAAAATAAGAAAAACGATTAGGCCGTTGATTCCTAACTTTCTTAAAATCCTTGTGTCTCCGGCAACGGCGCCAAAAACTTGATGCGTGTGAAGTGTTATATATATTAGGTGTATATTTTAAGCCCCTTTAACACTTTTTTAGTCAAGTTTTAAATTTATAAAACACGATATTTACTAACACTAGACACACATATGGGCAAGTGCACCCATCGTGAGCGTAGTATAGTGTTGGTAAGATACCGAGGTCGTCCAAGGACACAAGAGCTTTTAATACCGATTTATCTTCAACGTCTAATCAAATCAAAAAGTTTAGAAAAATGTTTTAAACTAAGAAAAATAAAAACTAACTAAAAATGTTGAAAAATAAAAATAAAAGAAAAAACAGATAGACAAGATGAATCACTTGGTTCCGACTCGTATCTAGTGTAACCTTTGATTATTTCCGCACTTTTGCACTTTTTAAGAGATTATCTTAGTTATTGTAGTAGGCCCCTCTTTTGAAGGTGACGTTACCCTCACCCCAGTAGTTTGAGTCAGCAAGGATACAATCCTAAAAGGGTGGATTATTGAAAGATAATTAATTAAATTATTATTCAAATTATGGTAGGCCCCTCTTTTGGAGGTGACGTTACCCTCGACTAAGTAGTCTGAGTCAGCAGGGATACAGTCCTAAATAGCCGGGTTATAGTACTAATAGTAGTTAACTTATGAGAGGATCAAAGAGTTTGGACCCCCGCCATCCAATACCGTTAAGTATTGATGGAGGTCCTACTAAATTTGACCCAAGTCCATTGCAGGACCTCTAAACGCTGAACAATGGCAAGACCTTTACCAAACCGTTCCCTTAACCCCCGACCAGGTAGCCAACATACCTCCATATAGACCGTGGAGATATGAATGGTGAAAATCTTTTATTTTATATAGACAGTAAAATAATGTCAAGACACCACGGACAAACGATAAGGAAAGATCACCTTCAACATAAGAAACTAGTTATTAAAGTCATTAATACAAAACCAAGTAAAAAGTGTGAAAAGATTAAAAATAAAAAGTATTACACTAGACACTTTGTCTTCACCAAGTGATGTAAGAGACTTAGGCAACCATGGCCTTGATTGTCAAGAACTCTTACGGTCAATCTTGGATCCCGAGATGACTCACACACTCTACGATGGACAATGGATGATGGTGGTGGATGATGGTGTTATGGTGGTGGTGGGTGGTGGGTGAAGTGTGAGACGGTGGTGTGCCAAGGGATGGTTTGAGCTTGAGCCAAGCACTCCTATTTATAGGCTGAACAGAAGCTCGGGCACGGCCCCGTGGCCAGTGGGCACGGCCCCGTGTCCACATCCTTCTCTTTCTTCATTTAATGCAGCTTTGTCTTATTAGTTGACCACGCCCCCGTGTCAGCTGACCCCGTGTGCAGAAGAATCTTTGTACTATGAAGATTTGCCTAGATTGTGCGAATCTTATAGTTGACCACGGCCCCGTGTCCGCTGAGCACGGCCCCGTGGTGGGCAATAGAAGCTTCTACAACTTTGTCTTTTCTGCTGACACTTGGGCACGCCCCCGTGCTGGCTGAGCACGGGGCGTGTTCAGTCTTCTGCTATCTTGTTTTGCTTGGGAAGATGCTGTCGTGGGGTCGGGCATGTCACGTCTTGTTCCTTTTCTTGTATTTATGTTAGATTTTGATGTCTTTTTGCTTCTTTTGTTAATTTGAGCTCATTTAATCCTAAAAATACAAAAGGACGACAAAAGCACACTTTTCCAACATTAGTACTAAAAAGGGTTAGTTTTATGCCACAATTGATGAAATTTATATGTTGCATTTTGCACACATCACCACCATGCTTGTATCATACTACACACGTCTCGTTACTTAAATCACTTACCAAAATAAACCATCAATGTAAAAATGTTTATGTATAGTCAAATGTCAAATGTTTTATGTAAAAACCATCAAAATATAATGTTTAAACCAGTTGTCAAATGTTTATGAGTAAACCAAGTCTATTGTCAATATAAACCATGTAATATATAAGCAAAAGTCATGTATGGTAAGTAAAATGAGACTACTTAAACCACAAGTACAAATGTACAAAACAAAGTATTTGAATAGATCAAAAGTTATGCTTTGTAGAATAATGCATGCTTTACTGATACAACATTTACGCGGTAATGTTAAACGCCTACATTCAAGCCTTGAGACAGACGGATAACCCTTAGTCAGGATTATCAAAAGAAATGTTTTCGGATTCGGTCATTCCTTCCACCCAAACAAACCTAGGGTTTTAGGAACGAGATTTGTCAAGTCCTATGGTACCATTACTTACTACCGAGCGGCGTAGCTATTGTTAATGAACGTATTTAAGTCCCGTTTGTACAAACCAAATGTTATACCAAATGTAAACATGTTATATGACAACAATGTACTAAGTATGCTAAGTTAACATACAAAGCAGAAAAGTAATATAAATCAATGTGCTAGCATGCTAAGTTAACATACATAGCAAAATAATGTAATGAAATCATGTACTATAAGTGTACTAATGAACATAGCAAGTATATGAAGTGAAAACAGGAAAGCACGAAAATAACAAGTAGGCACATGTGTTTCACCCCAAAATGTTTGGAAAACAGTAAAAGAGGGGTTCTATGTACTCACCTTTGGGTGCGTTTTTATACGTTAACACAATCCCTCAAATTGTTTATTCGTCCTAACTTAGATAAGAATGATTTAATAATCCAAACTCACAAAAATACCGAAGTTTCTCCGATACTTAGAATTTTCACATAACTTTGAGATTTCTCGAAAGTTATTATTTTTTATTATTTTGGTGTATTTGTATATATGTACTCGAGCGTAACACACCTAATCTTGTCAACACTAACACATGATCATACACATATTGTAAAACACATAGCACATTGTAACACATAAAATAACCCATGAACAACCCATTCTAGTGTATGTCGAAAAACACTTATTTTTGCGATTCGGTAACATTTTTGGGCGTCGGAAGTCACGTATGACTAACCAATCACCAAGTAAACTTAATATAAGTTAAAATACTTATGTTTATACCAAATATATCAGTTTGGTTACCGATTTAAAACAGTTTTGTAAAAATACTCCGAAAAGGCGATTTTTGACCGTTTTACCGCATAGTTTTGCATCAAACGTTACCCGAACCATCCCAAATCGAAACGACTTGAAATTTTGACACAACCCATGTTATTTACCAAATAAAATAATGGTTATACTCATGATAGTGCAGGTCTTAAATAAAGCACATAAATCATGCAAATTTCACATAATTTACCACTTTTTAAGCTATATGTACAACATGCAAAGCTATCAAACATATGTCAAAGTTTCATGCCATTATATTATACCAAATAATGTTATTTTTAGTGTTTGTAACCTGGTCTAAAACAGCTTTTGTCATATAACCATTTTCATCATCTCTTGAGCTTTAAATTAACATATTTTCACATGTACAAGTGCCTAAAGCATACTATCATAACATCATCATTTTATGTTAATCTAAATGCATCAAATATGTGATATATTCAGATTTATTTGCTGATGTAATTTATATTTAACATATCACACATAAATCACCAAATACTTGCATTTTTTCCCACCATTCATGAACATGTTACACTTAAACAAGTACTTATCAAAATAAAGCTCGAAACTCATATACTCATACATATATGTACGGTTATATGTACATATATATCACCACCATTTTTATTTTGTATCAAAACCCTTTTTATTTTTAGATTTCAAGTTTAGTGAAAATCCCAAGATTCAAGAGAAACTTCAAATCATCAAGAACAACCAAGAATCAAAGTATGATTTAAACATAAGTGTTATACCTTCAAGATTCAAGTAGGTTGTGGGATGAGATTTTGATGATAGGAAGCTTGAATCACTTGAGAACGCCTTGGAATCACCTTTGTATCTTCATACTAACTTGAAAGTTGCTAGAAATGAGGTTGAATGTGATGAACAAAGCTTGAAGGAGATGAAGATAGAGAGAGAAGAGATGGGGACGGTTGGGAGAGGAGAGAGAGAGGTGATGTTGAGTGATGATCTTGCAAGGTTATGTAAGGATATGTAGAAGATATAAGTAGAGATTTCATGAGAGCATGCAAGGCCACTTGTCAACAACAAATCAAAGGAAATATTTGCAAGATTCATCAAATATTTGGTGGGGCCATCTAGATATTGAATCGAAAATTAGATGGGGGAGGGGGTCCATGTGCAACTTTTTATATAAATATGCTATATGTAGGCTAAAACGGGTGTTTAACTGGATACCGGGTATTTTATCTAGCGTTTAAATCCCGGTTTATGGCGTTCTAAATTATTTCTATTACTCTATAAAAATAAACTCACCAAAATATTACTGAAATAAATTTCAGTTGCCAAGACTGACTGCGTTGTCTGCGATTTGCAGTAGAAGCACTGTGTCGCGCAGAAACACACGGTACGCGCTTAAACTTGAAAAAATAACGTTCTTAGTCGTTTTAATTTATTTTTCAACACGAACCTGATTAAAAATAAAATTTCAATCATAACAGAATATTTTTGGGATTTAAATATTATCCGGGCGGTCACCAACGTTCGTTTCGCAGTTTTGTCGTAAATAGTTCTTTAGTTTAATTAAACATGTTTTTACCATACCGAATCCTTCGAAACTTATTTCTAAGTTATGTAAAGGATATTTAGGGTATGTTTAGCTTACGTCACAGTTCCGGAGTGTACGTTGCGTTAAACTGATTGCGTTTATGCACCAGTTTGCGTATGACCTTCCAGAAAGTGATTTAAAGCTTGTAATCGGAATCGAATCAAATTGTAAAGGCATCAAACACAATAACACATATAATAACATCAAAGCACATTGTTTTATTGATAATCAACATTGTTTTACATTATACGATGCTTACAGAACACAGTTGTCACACTTCTTCCCAACTTTCATCTTTCTCTCATTGTTTCCAATTCTCACATAAAAATGAGTTCTAGTGATAATGAAAGTCCGTATGCATCACCTCCCGCTTCGCCATTTATGGATTTAGCCAATAGAGCGTTGCATGAATTGATGGATGATAGTGTGGAAAAAAGGTATGCGGAAATGTTGGAGGCACATGTTGCTGAAAGTTCTCAAAGGACAACAAGAAAACATAGAACTATATTGAGGAATCATGAAGAGGGGGATGCTCGTATTTGGAAAGTGATATGTGTAAAATGCAACATATAAATTACATCAATTGTGGTATAAAACTAACCTTTTTTTAGTACTAATGTTGGAAAAAGTGTGCTTTTATCTTCCTTTTGTATTTTCAGGATTAAATGAGCTCAAATTAACAAAAAAAGCAAAAAGACAGCTAAATCTAACATAAATACAAGAAAAGGAACAAACGTGACATGCCCGACCCCACGACAGCATCTTTCCAAGCGAAACAAGAAGACAAAAGACTGAACACGCCCCATGCTCACTGAGCACGGGGGCGTGCCCAAGTGTCAGCAGAAAAGACAAAGTGGTAGAAGCTTCCATCGCCCACCACGGGGCCGTGCTCAGCGGACATGGGGCCGTGGTCAACTATAAGATTCGCAGAATCCAAGAAAATCTTGATAGTACAGATATGCTTCTGCACACGGGGTCGTGCTCAGCGGACACGGGGGCATGGTCAACTAATACAGACAAAGTGCATTTAATGAAGAAAGAGAAGGATGTGGACACGGGGTCATGCCCAATGGACACGGGGCCGTGCCCGAGCTTCTGTTCAGCCTCTAAATAGGAGTGCTTGGCTCAAGCTCAAACCATCCCTTGGCACACCACCTCTCTGACACTTCACCCACCACCACCAAAACACCATCATCCACCACCATCATCCATTGTCCATCATAGAGTGTGTGAGTCGTCTCGGGATCCAAGATTGATCGTAATAGTTCTTGACAATCAAGGCCATGTTTTCCTAAGTCTCTTACATCACTTGGTGAAGACAAAGTGTCTAGTGTAATACTTTTTATTTTTAATCTTTTCGCACTTTTTAATTGGTTATGTATTAATGACTTTAATAACTAGTTTCTTATGTTGAAGGTGATTTTTCCTTATCGTTTGTCCGTGGTGTCTTGGCATTATTTTACTGTCTATATAAAATAAAAGATTTTCACCATTCATATATCCACGGTCTATATGGAGGTATGTTGGCTACATGGTCAGGGGTTAAGGGAACGGTTTGGTAAAAGTCTTGCCTTGTTCAGTGTATAGATCCTGCAAGGACCTGGGTCAAATTTAGAAGGACCTCCTTCAATACTTAACGGTATTGGATGGCGGGGGTCCAAACTCTTTGATCCCCTCATATGTAAGCTACTATTAATACTTTAACCCGACTACTTAGGACTGTATCCCTGCTGACTCAGACTACTTAGCCGAGGGTAACGTCACCTTCAAAAGAGGGGCCTACCATAATATGCATTAATAACTTAATTAATTATCTTTCAATAATCCGACCCTTTAGGATTGTATCCTTGTTGACTCAAACTACTGGGTTGAGGGTAACGTCACCTTCAAAAGAGGGGCCTACTACAATAACTAAGATAATCTCTTAAATAGTGCAAAAGTGCGGAAATAATCAAAGGTTACACTAAACACGAGTCGGAGCCAAGTGATTCATCTTGTCTATCTGTTTTTATTTTTATTTTTATTTTCAGCATTTTTAGTTAGTTTTTATCTTTTCTAGTTTAAAACCTTTTTCTAAACTTTTGATTTGATTAGACGTTGAGGATATACCGGTACTAAAAGCTCTTGTGTCCTTGGACGACCTCGGTATCTTACCAACACTATACTACGCTCACGATGGGTGCACTTGCCCATATGTGTGTCTAGTGTTAGTAAATATCGTGTTTTATAAATTTAAAACTTGGCTAAAGAAAGTGTAAAAGGGCTTAAAATATACTTAAACTTATATACACACTTCACACGCATCAAGTTTTTGGCGCCACTGCCGGGGACACAAGGATTTTAAGAAAGTTAGGAATCAACGGCCTAATCGTTTTTTTCTTATTTTTCTATTTTTTTAGGATTTTCCTAAATTTTCCAGCTTCTGCAGAACTCAGCACGGGCCGTGCCCGCTGAACACGCCCCGTGCCCAATCATTGGAACTGAGAATCCTGTTTTACGTCAGACAGTAAGCTGAACACGGGGTCGTGCCCACTCAACACGCCCCGTGCCCAAGATTCAGTTACTGAAAACAGAACCGTGGGATCCCGACGGTTGGTAATTTCTGACACAAACATGAGTGATACTGATCTTTTTTACTTTCGACACTCTTATGGTGCATGGTGTCAAATATGTGGTGGTTCCCATAAGGAATTAGAATGTTATTTTCTAAATTATAAGCCCCACTATATAGACCCATCGTTTCCCTATATCCTTAAGAGGGGCGGAAGTAAAAATAATCCTTATCTCTCCCTCGAATGCTCCCAACCGGATTTTCTAGGAGAAATGCTTCTTGATGAACTATTTCAATTAGAAGATCTAATTCTTAATTGGTTAAAAGAACTTAGGATAGATTTCAATAATTTATCTCAAGACGACAACCAAGAAGAAATGTTGGGATCGCATTCAAACAACTTCGTTGTTCCCGACTATACTTCTAACTCTAGTGAGGACTTGAGCGATAGTCGTCCCTGTGTCGATTGTGCCGTGAAGGACTCCCCATCGACTTCGTTCGATGCATACATAGACCTGAGCGATTCGGCATACACCTTCTTTAACGAGAGCCCGGGAAAGGGTTGGACTTGTCCACCTACATATAACATAGGAATCACCCTCACCGACAACCTCTTGCGTTCTCGTCTTAATCTAAAGCAATTAAGGTATCTTAGGCACTTTGGGGTTGTTCCATCCAGTAAGGAACCGCCCGATCCAGAAAAGTTCCTTAAAAATAGACAAACTTCATAAACAACCTTTCGACACGGGGCCGTGCCCAGGTCAACACGCCCCCGTGCCCACCAAAAGATTCACTTATGATTTTCTGTCAGAATACGGACAAAACGTGTCAGGATCTTGCCTGCACACGGGGCCGTGTCCAGCCGACACGAGGCCATGTCCAGCATGCTGTCGTTTTCTATAAATGCAGCCAAGAACCCTGCACATTTGGACCATCCAGGGACAGAGATTTGAAAGGATCTTCTCACCTACCATCCTAGGTATGTTCTAAAAGAAGGTTCTAACCAACATCTTGTCCTTTCCTCTTTTATCTATTACCCTCTTCTTCATCTTTCTTGCAACAACACCTCCATTAAAGCTTGATTCCAAGCTTTATTGTGATGTTTGTTAAGCTTTTGTTCAAGGAATCTTGTTAAAAATAAGTTACACAACATTGTTTTAAGTTATTTATGTTCAAAAATGCTTCATAAGTTGGAAAAATAATTTGAAACTCCAAGATTCCTTGTTCCAAAAAACTGCAGAAAGGTGAACACGGGGTCGTGCTCATTGAGCACAGGGCCGTGTCCGTCGTACTGTTTCATTAAAAATAAACTATTTTTGGTTTATTTTCATAGAATGTCTAGTCAAAACAGTGGAACCTCTTCTGCGCACTCCAGGAACAGTCGAAGGGAAAGAAGGTCATCAATTGAAGCAATTCTCGTACGATACGTAATGGCGTTATGTGAAGCTCTTGACGAGATGACTTCAGTAGAGGAGGTCCTAATAGACCGTATAAATTATCTTACGGTAGGGCTGGAAAACAGTTTTCAAGAAATTAACCTCTTGCACCAGAGGTTAAACATTCTTGTAACACCTCCCATGGAACCAATCCTCCCTCAAGAGGATTGGAACCTAGCACTTGGAATCCACAATCCTACTGGGTGGGATGACCTTCCAGCGGAGCCTCCTCTTGAAGATCTACAAGAAGTCCCGGTGGAGGTTGCACCTCCTCAAACTAACGCCAATGAACCCGCCTTTCTTCTCCCAAAGGAGATAGAAGAGTGGCTCGCCGACGTTTGAGGAACCCATATCGGAAGAAGAGAAGTTTTAGCGCCGCATCTAACCAAGAGAATTATCTTTTTGGAAATTTTGCTAGTATAATAAATTTTAGGCTAGAACTTCTTTGATTTGGATTTCTTGTGTTTCTTTGACCTACTTATCTAGAAATTTAACTTTTAGGACTATTATGTAATTCTCTCTATGACTTAATGAATGATGGTTTTAGTTAATTTGGTGTTTGGATGGTGTTGAAATGAATAAAACACACTCGGGATGGCAAAGGATAACAAGGGAAACTTGAACCAGCACCCCATGCAGGAAAACAGGGCCATCCGACAAAACTTTCTTCTTTACAGCAGGTTCAGCACGGGCCGTGTCCTCCCAACACGGCCCCGTGCTGCACAGTCTGCAGGAAATACCCAGGGTAAACTGGACACGGGTTGTGTTCACCCAACACGCCCCCATGTCCAGGATTCTGTTTCTCCTTTTCCATTTTGTTACTGGCACTTGAACACGGGGCCGTGCCCGGACAACACGGGGCCGTGTCCCGTGTCTAGCGCCCAGTAACACAAATTTTTGCTTTTTCACACCCTTTTACACATTCAATCAACCTAAAAACTTTTTTTTGGGACACATTGAGGACAATGCTAAAACCTTGAATCTTGCAAGTCCTAACTACAAGCCTTACACAAAACTCTATTGGAACCGCTAATCACCCCAAATTTTTTAAAAAATTTTCATTTTTTTTACTTGCTAGGTTTAACTCGGGAAATTCAAGTTCTAAAAAGGTTATATTTTTATAAATTTACAACCGATAGCGTCATGATAAAAAGAACCAACATAAGAAAATTATGAAACGGCATGACAAGCTTAGTTAAAATTTGATTATATATACTTGATCACATAAAAACCCATTCCCACAAAAGTGACTTTTGAGCCTTTATTGAGCATACAAATACATATCATTAAACTAAATGTTCATTTTTCGTTTCTTGTGTGAATAGCCGCTTGGTTCTTACGACTCTAGAACTTGCCACGACGATACATTCCCGGTCCTTACCAACTTAAACCCGAGTAAGTAAATGATGGAGGCATTAGGACTAACCCTTTTTATTTCTACACCATTATTTTTCTTTTTTTTTTAACCACCTACCCAAAATCCCCCTAGTTAACCCCTTTTGAGCCTAAACCTTTTCATTTCTTAACCCAAACCAAACACCCTTTCACCCACCAAACCTTTTTATTTTTAACCCTTTGTTTTAGTAACAAGCTCGGTTTTTCGTATGACTTTGAAAAAAAAATTATATATTTTGTTGATGATGAAGCAAAAGAAATAAACAAACAAGTTCATCAAAAATAACTTTGTTTGAATAATAGCTTCATCAAAATAAAAATTGCAAAAATAAAAAGTCTTTCGAAAACCAACGCTTTTTACGCTTTTTCGCCCTTTTCTACTAACCACTAACCCAACCACCTACCTTTAACCCAATCCTAACCCTTCACCCAAAAGTCCTCTTGATATTTACAAAGGTATATAGTTAAAAAGGAGGAGGATTGATTGCTTGGCAAGCCTATGGTAGGAGTAAGTTCCATGCCGCTCTCGAGTGATTCACTAAAATACATCTTCGGCCGAGTGTTGAGTGATCCCCCGTGAGGTATGTGAACTTGTATATAAATAGAATTTTAAAGAGGCATGTTATGCCCTAATAAGTAATTTATCTTATGAAAAGTTTTAAATAAATCATGACGAATAGGATTGTAAATAAATAAAAATAAAACTTAATAAGGAATCTTGGAAATCCCGACACTCTATGACAAGCCCAAAAACCTTCTCTTCTACCCATTCCATTTGGGAGTGTAAAGCCACATTATAAAGAGTTTTGCTTGAGGACAAGCAAAGATTCAAGTGTGGGGGTATTTGATATGTGTAAAATGCAACATATAAATTACATCAATTGTGGCATAAAACTAACCCTTTTTTAGTACTAATGTTGGAAAAAGTGTGCTTTTGTCTTCCTTTTGTATTTTCAGGATTAAATGAGCTCAAATTAACAAAAGAAGCAAAAAGACAGCTAAATCTAACATAAATACAAGAAAAGGAACAAACGTGACATGCCCGACCCCACGCCAGCATCTTTCCAAGCAAAACAAGAAGACAGAAGACTGAACACGCCCCGTGCTCACTGAGCACGGGGGCGTGCCCAAGTATCAGCAGAAAAGACAAAGTGGTAGAAGCTTCCATCGCCCACCACGGGGCCGTGCTCAGCGGACACGGGGCCGTGGTCAACTATAAGATTCGCAGAATCCAAGCAAATCTTGATAGTACAGATATGCTTCTGCACACGGGGTCGTGCTCAGCGGACACGGGGGCGTGGTCAACTAATACAGACAAACTGCATTTAATGAAGAAAGAGAAGGATGTGGACACGGGGCCGTGCCCAATGGACACGGGGCCGTGCCCAATGGACACGGGGCCGTGCCCGAGCTTCTGTTCAGCCTATAAATAGGAGTGCTTGGCTCAAGCTCAAACCATCCCTTGGCACACCACCTCTCTCACACTTCACCCACCACCCACCACCACCATAACACCATCATCCACCACCATCATCCATTGTCCATCATAGAGTGTGTGAGTCGTCTCGGGATCCAAGATTGATCGTAAGAGTTCTTGACAATCAAGGCCATGTTTGCCTAAGTCTCTTACATCACTTGGTGAAGACAAAGTGTCTAGTGTAATACTTTTTATTTTTAATCTTTTCGCACTTTTCAATTGGTTATGTATTAATGACTTTAAGAAGGTGATTTTTCCTTATCGTTTGTCCATGGTGTCTTGGCATTATTTTACTGTCTATATAAAATAAAAGATTTTCACCATTCATATCTCCACGGTCTATATGGAGGTATGTTGGCTACCTGGTCGGGGGTTAAGGGAACGGTTTGGTAAAAGTCTTGTCTTGTTCAGTGTATAGATCCTGCAAGGACCTGGGTCAAATTTAGTAGGACCTCCTTCAATACTTAACGGTATTGGATGGCGGGGGTCCAAACTCTTTGATCCCCTCATATGTAAGCTACTATTAATACTTTAACCCGGCTACTTAGGACTGTATCCCTGCTGACTCAGACTACTTAGCCGAGGGTAACGTCACCTTCAAAAGAGGGGCCTACCATAATATGCATTAATAACTTAATTAATTATCTTTCAATAATCCGACCCTTTAGGATTGTATCCTTGCTGACTCAAACTACTGGGTTGAGGGTAACGTCACCTCAAAGAGGGGCCTACTACAATAACTAAGATAATCTCTTAAATAGTGAAAAAGTGCGGAAATAATCAAAGGTTACACTAAACACGAGTCGGAGCCAAGTGATTCATCTTGTCTATCTGTTTTTATTTTTATTTTTATTTTCAGCATTTTTAGTTAGTTTTTATCTTTTCTAGTTTAAAACCTTTTTCTAAACTTTTGATTTGATTAGACGTTGAGGATAAACCGGTACTAAAAGCTCTTGTGTCCTTGGACGACCTCGGTATCTTACCAACACTATACTACGCTCACGATGGGTGCACTTGTCCATATGTGTGTCTAGTTTTAGTAAATATCTTGTTTTATAAATTTAAAACTTGGCTAAAGAAAGTGTAAAAGGGCTTAAAATATACTTAAACTTATATACACACTTCACACGCATCAGAAAGACTACTTTTCTCCACAGTCGGTGTACCCTGAAAATTATTTTAGACGAAGGTTTCGGATGAGTAAGAAACTTTTCAATCGAATTCTCGAAGGTATTTCCCAACATTCTCCCTACTTTACTCAAAGATATGATTGTTCTGGTAGAAAAGGCCTTTCGCCACACCAAAAATGCACATGTGCCATACGTTAATTGGCATATGGCACAACAGGTGACTTGCATGATGATTACATAAGGATAGGTGAAACAACTCCTGCCGAATGCCTTCAAAATTTTTGTAGATGTGTTATTGAGGTTTTCTCAGTACAATATCTAAAAAGGCCAAACTCTTCCGACATAGAACGTCTACTGGAAGCACATTCAACCAAGCACGGGTTTCCTGGAATGCTAGGAAGCATTGATTATATGCATTTGGGCTTGGAAAAACTGTCCAGTTGCATGGAAAGGTCAGTACACACGAGGTGATCATGGATATCCCACGATTATGCTAGAGGCAGTTGCATCTTATGACCTTTGGATTTGGCATGCATATTTTGGAGTAGCGGGCTCTACTAACGACATCAATGTGCTGAATCAATCTTAAGTATTCAACCAAGTCTTACAAGGTAACGCTCTTCCATGTAACTTTACAGTTAATGGTACTTCGTATACAAAAGGATACTATCTTGCAGATGGTATATATCCAGAATGGGCTACATTAGTGAAAAGCTTTACATATCCACAAGGTGACAAAATGAAGGAATATAAAAAACGACACGAGTCTGCAAGAAAAGATGTCGAGAGAGCTTTTGGTGTTCTCCAAGCTCAATGGGCAATCGTACGTGGTCCTGCAAGAGCTTGGAGCTTGCAACAAATAAGTGATATCATGTATGCATGCATTATAATGCATAATATGATTGTAGAGGATGAAGGCTATGCTATAGGTAATTGGTGGTAATTGGTCGCCTGATGATGAAGATGTACCGCCAACTTACGAACATGGAGCCCCAGCAGCATTTGAACAATACTTGCAAAGGTTCAAAGATTTACGTAATGAAGAAGCTCTTCATGCACTTCGTGCCGATTTGGTGGAACATATATGGTCTCTTAAGGAACAAGTTTAATTTATGTAATGTTTTATTATTATAATGTTTAATTTGTGTAATTTTAATTATTGTAAGGTTTAGTTTGTAATTTTAATTATTGTAATGTTTAGTTTGTGTAATTTTAACTATTGTAATGTTTAATATAATGTTTTAACTTTCGAAATGTTTTTAAATTTCAAATTTTATAGTTTTCCCTCCATAAAAGTATTTAAACATTTCTTATATTTTTTTATTAAAGTAAAAAACTTATAACTAAAAATAAATTAAAATTTTTAAATTTTTATCCATCAAAATAATTTAAAGGATTCTTAAATATTTTATTGAAAGAAACAAATAGGTAATTAAAATTAAATGTAAAAGGTGGTGATGATGTGACAATGTTTTTAAGTGTTTTTAAGTGTTTTTGTGTTTTCTTATTGGGTGGGTTTTCGATGTTTTTAAAGGGTGAGTGTTTTTCTCATGTGACAGCTAACTGGACATGTTTTTAGGTGTTTTTAATGGTTCTTATTGTGGATGCTCTTAAGAGCCAGTTCTTGAAGAAAGATAAAAGGTAGTCAAGAGTCAGATCTTGAAGAAAGAAAAAAGGTAGTCAAGAGTTAGATCTTGAAGAAAGAAGGTAGAAAAAATGGCAGATGCAAAACTTAATTAGGCTATCATTCAAGCACGAGAGTAGGGGTATTGTCTTTGGGATGTAGCAATTGAACAAGTAGGGTGTAGAAAATAATGAAAAGAATGTAACTATAATAAAGGCAATGATTTTTTAGACATTGTCTTATGATATTTTGAATGTGGAGAATTTGCTCACTTTACATATGAGTGTATCAAGTGGAAGAGTAAAGAGGAAGCTCGTCTCGCACATTAAGAAGGTCTACCGTTGTTTTGAAGCAGCATGGATGGGTTTCAAGATTAAGGGGGAATATTGGAAGTTAATATCGAAACGGGTCAATTTTGAAAGAAGGTAAAAGTTGAAGGGGGTTTCGTAAAAGTTATTTTAGTAAATTGTTTGATATGGTATTTTGAGTGGTAAAATATTGAGTCAATTAAGGAAATTTGGTTTCATCCTATAATATGTTTTCTTGTTTGCTCTTGATTAAGTTAAATATAAAGTTTAAAGAAAGTATTTGGTCTGCATAAATTTCTAATTGGGTTTAATAAAAAGTGTGGATCAAATTTGATCAAAATCTATGTTTTTCATCTTTTTTTATTTGTTCTTGGGTTGGGCCAACATCATAAATGTGTTAAGTGGGTTGAACTTGTCTGGACACATTAGTTATAGTAGTGTTGATAATGATTAACAACTTACTAGTGTTGATAAAGTTGTCACTTCTAAAGAACAACTTGATGCTGGTAAAGTTATTGCTATAAATGGAAAACAACTTCATCTTGATGAGATTGTTATGGATGATTAAAGACCAAATTACTAGTGATGGCAACTTACTATCGATGAAGAAAGTCCTACTAGTTGGGAAGTTACCATTGAAAAAGATGTGTACCATAAAGAAGATTAAATAACTATTTGGATAATCTTTAATCATTTGAGTTAAATTTGTAATTTTTAAAAACTGCAAATAAATATACTTATAATTTGGAGATTAGTTTGCTAGTGTTTAGCATATTGATTCTTATGTAAGCCAATATAACATTAAACCCTAATTATCATTATCAATTGAGTTATTGCAATTATGAATACCTTGTGTTTATGTGTTCTTGATTATGATCAAACAAGGTTTTTGATTGGTTTGTTTAATATTTCCGCCTCTAATCAAAATAACTTGTTTATTATTTGTCGCCTAGTGGTAAGGAGGATTAGGTTCTTCAATGGAGACCAAAGTTCAATTCCCACTTGTATCACTTTGGTGGATTAGGCAATGATGGATAAAGCCTAGCCTTCTTGCAGAGGTGGCAGTTTATATCCCAAGCCCACCCGGGTTTCGTCTACCGTGTGTTACGCCAGAGAGTGTTCAGCTCTTGTGGTGACACAACGGCTGTCAAGTGGCCGTCGACGTTATGGTTTCTCGGGGGAATGCCTAAGCCAAATTCTAAAGCCAGCATGGACCCGGTTAAGACAACATAGTCTGGCTAGAGTGGGGCAACGGGGCTCTCCAATTTGAAGAGTGTGGTAGCCTAATACAAGAAAGTCCTTGTTCTAAAAAAATTAAGAACAAGACATCAGATTGAATACCCAATCCAACCGAGGCTACCACAAATATTGTGACATACATTTTATTTACGTTCACAACCATATCTTTGTTTCAGCTATTCTCATGAACAACACCAATAAGAACAAGACATCAGTCTAAGTATTGCTCTGATTAACGTACCAGTTTAGAGCACCATATAAATACTTGGTTCAAAATGCATAAATCCAAGGCCCATAAAAAATCTTAGATTTACCATGCAAAAATTTGTATATTTTATCGTTTATATTAAAAATGAACAAAACGTGTATAATATATATATATATATATATATAAAGAGAGAGAGAGTTTTTCTTTTTGTTCACGCAATAATTAGTGTTCTATAGTGATCCTCATATATATGTATATACATAAAAGTACCCACAGAGATTTTTAATAGACGCAAACAATGACGTCTATAAAAATCCATTATACACAATTTCAATTTTTATTCTCAACAATGGATGGTAGAGAATACAAGAATCTTTACATGACAATTTTACTTGTCGTTTATAATTATGTAACTCTTGAAGTTTTTATATTCTTTTTTGCAATAATGCTAAGTCCATTACTGGGCATTTGGTAGTGGTAATAGTATAGGACACTAGAAGTTTTGCCTATACACAGAAGGCATTTTTGTTCAATGTACGTATCCAAGAATCAATAATGTTTTGCATTTACTTTCACTCTCATGGCTTGCTAAACCTCCCATCCATATTCTTTAGTCCATCTTTCATAAATTTTATAGCATTCCCCTGCACTTCATATTATATCCCTTACAAAGGGAGTGAGAGAGAGAGAGAAAGTTTAAAATATAAACCTTCTTATGGTGCGAAGAGACGCGACCAGCAGATTGCGACACGTGCCATTCCTTTTTTATACCGGAGGGAAATTTAGGCAATTCACATCCAAGATCAGATAATGAGTTCGTTACATAGGAATTCTGTCATTTATGGAACATATCAATTCAAATATTACAGAAGTTTTAAAATACATTTTAGTGGTTTCAATTGTAGCAACTAGGGTTCTGTTGAGTGTGATTTCGATCCGCAGAGCAGCACCGGAGGATTTAAAGGTGTGGAAATGCATGATGAATGTGTTTCAATAGAAGAATCATGGAACGCGAGCATGATTATGGATGAATCATGCGAACCGAGTAGTAAGTTTTACATTAAGAAATTTAGGTGTATTGTTTGATTTTTTAGACTTAGGGGTCAATTCATATTGTTTTGGTCTTAATTGGTTAGTCGTAGATTATTCATAGAGACGTTTAACATTATGGTGATTTTATTCATGGAGACGTTTAACATTTATTCATGTTATAACTTTTATAACAAGAGTGAGTAATATGCAACGTGCGTAATAAATATGTATTGAGGCATACTTATTTGTTTCATTGTAGTATACAATAATAACATGCGTGATTATTATAAAGTAATATGCGTGATTAGTAGTCTTCTTAAAGAGTAACGTGCGTGATTATTATTTGTAACATGTGTATATATACCAGAGGTCACATCATCATGTATACCTGTTGAGGGCATGGAATTTAATTCTATTAAACAAGCATATGTATTTAGACAAATGCTGGATGTTCTGTCCGAAAAGAAGGTGAGCTGTTCATAGTGGTTTGATAAAGACCAAGTATTTTGTATGTTTCTGCCTGGAAAGAAAGTGGACATGTTCACAGTGGTTTGATAAAGACCAAGTATTTTGTATGTTCTAAAGAGGGTCATAAGCCTCAAAATATATACGATTCTTATGGGGGTAGTGTATAGGAAAATAAGCCATTTAAAACAAGGAAAAGACCCTTTATCTGTACGGGTAGTAAAGCACAAATTGGCCTTTGTTCAACAGATGGCATATCATACACAGTTAAGAAGTTTGTAGAAGGGCATAATCATACACTTGTTTCTAGTAAAGAAATTCATTTATTATCTGCTTATAAGAATTTGTTAGAAGTTCAAGAAGAAATGGTTGGGAGTTTGGTACTCTAAATCTTGGTCTTGTTAACTCATTTCATATCATGAGGAAAATATATGGTGGGTTTGAAACTGTAAGTGCTACAACTGATGACTGCAAGAATTTTAAAACATAAATAAATAGTTACATAGGAGAATATGATGCAGATTTGATTGTTAATAGGTTGAATGATAAAAAAAGTAATTGGTTGATTTTTCGTTTGAGCATTCAGTTGATGAAAACTATCGGTCAACTTGGTTGTTTTGGGCTGATGGACTCTGCAAGGGGAATTATATGGCCTTTGGAGATGTTATCTCTTTCAATGCAATATTCAAAACTAATAAGTAAGTGTTGTTTAGATTTTATTAACTTTATATTTCATTTGTATGATCTGTAAGATATTTAGTTTATATTTCATTCTTATGTAGATACAAGATGGTTTTTGTCCCTTTCAGGGACATCGATAATCATTGTCGAAACGTAACATTAGGAGCGTGCTTGTTAGCACCTAAAACTACTGAATTATATAAGTGGCTACTTGGATCATTTTTTAAATCATTTGGACACCCGCCAAAGATTGTAATCACTAATCAAGATCTAGCAATGAAGCAAACTATCAAATGTGCTTTTTAATCAAAGTCGATATAGATTATGCATGTAGCATGTTATGAAAAAAAGTTGCAGACAAGGTTAGAAAAAAATGGCATATCATAACATGCGTAATTATTTTATACACATGCGTAATTTGAAACAAATTACATTTTTTACAAGTTGGGCATGAGATTTGCAATACTGAAGACTTCAAACGTCGGATATGTGATATTGTATGAGCAGACTCAATCAAGCCTGAAACATTTGAGATAGAATGGAAAGCTATAATGATTGAGTTTGCTCTTATGGATAATAAATGGATATATAAACCAGAGATACACGTTATATAAACCAGAAACGCACGCTATATAAACCAGAGACACACATTTATTTTCATCAAGACAAATACCCTAACTAGATATGCACGTTTATATTCATCAACATTTTCAGAGCCGCATGTTTATTCCCATGGATTAAAAGGTTTTTACAGTAAATATAAAATATCACGTCCAAACATTTTACGAATTTCATACCCGTATTCATGATTTTTTTGTGATCTATCGTTGTTTTGCTTGCTTCGTCTTTCCCGATCAACTGTTATATAGTTAAACTCAGTGATTAATTTGGATTTCAGGAATTCAAGATGAAACAAAGACGGTACGTGTATTAGGATCAAAGATTACATGTATTTTGCTTTTTAGCCATGATCGAGTCTCTATTTTACTATGTGATTAGAATCTGAAGCAAATTAGCGAAATCTAGGGCTACGATTTCATCTCCAACTGTTAATCGGTTCTTTGAAGGTTGAAGTGTAATTGACACTTATGCCCTTCTAGGGCTGTTCACGAGCCGAGCCGAGCTAGGGCAAAACTCGGGCTCAGCTCGATTATAAACCGAGGTGGCTCGGCACGGCTCGGATTTAAAACCGAGCTAAAAATCGAAGCTCAGGCTCAGCTTGGTTTGGCTCAATTTTGAAAAGAAAAATTAATACATGGCTCTCAAAATTTAGTAATCTAAAATATGATTCAATAATTTAAAAGAACATATCCAAAAATAAGCTCAACCTAATACATTACAAGCCAAAATCAAGTTTAACAACACAAAATACGTTCTTAATTTTAAAGAATTACAATAAGTTCATTAGCATGGTAATCAATCTTTAAATGTGTTATAGATATCAAATTACACTCCTATTCACATGTAAATAATAATCTGTTTTTGTGATATATTATAATGTATATAAAAATAAAATATATTAAAAGTAAAATAATCCGAGCTAAGCTGAGCCGGTATGCGAGCCAAACCGTGCCAATCCGGCTTGTTACAATCCGAGTCGCGCTACACTCACTTTCTAACCGAGCCGAGCGGCTCACTTTCAAACCGAGCCACATAGAGCGAGCATTTTCCAAGCTAAATCCGGGCGAGCTTCGAGTCGCGAGCTTTTTGGACAGCCTTATGCCCTTCCCACTTGATTTTATAATTGAATGTTAATTACAATTGTGCCACCGTATAAGATTGAGGGATATTAGATCAGGTTGAGATTGTCGCGTACGCATCGCACGATAAAATGATATTGTACGTTGCCCAGTCTCTCTCTCTATATATAAGCATTGAGTTAGCTACAATGAACTTTCCATATTTGCACTTTAGCCACATGATTTTATTTTTTAAATGAGGACCTTTTCTGAGTTTGGTTAGTGCATGAAAGTTTTAGGTTTTTCAAGTTAGCCACAAAAGTTTGTTGTTTTTAAAATTGGCACAAGAAAGTTTATAAATTTTGTACTTTGGCCTTTAAGTTTGTGTTTTGAGCCCCTTAGCTACCATAGTTTGTAAAGTTTTGATTTTGGTCACATATGTCTTTATGATTGTAAAGTTTGTACAGTTTTGATTTTCGCCACATAAGTGTTTAAGTTTATGTTATGAACACCTTAGATACAATAGTTTGTAAAGTTTTGAGTTTGCTAACATAAGTTTTTATGATTTAAAGTTTGTAAAGTTTTGATTTTTGCCACATAAGTTTTTAAGTTTGTGTTTTGAACACCTTAGTACGGGAAACACGAACAAACTCCCACAGCATCGTGTGAGTGAATAATTTTTGTTTGTTCACTTTTTAAGTGAAATGCGCGTCCGACTTTAGGTTTTTTTGTCAACCTTCTAATATAATTACTTTTTAAAACAAAGTTATATTTAGGTTTTTTTGTCAACCTTCTAATATAATTACTTTTTAAAACAAAGTTATATTCAAACACCGAGTATTTTTCTGGTATGGTAGGCTATTTCAAGTGTAATTATCGTTGTTGTGCTGTGACGAACCAAATCGATTATGAAGAAAAGTCTTCGTTGTTGGTATTGTATTATTGAAACCGGTATATGTACTCACTTTTATGTTTTAAGACGATTTGAACAGATAATGACCAAAGTAAAGCTGCGTAGCGTGAGGAAAACGATCAAAGTCTCGCCGCGAAGCGAGAGGGTCGCTCATCTCTTAAATAAAAGGCACGTACTCCGCCACTGCCAACAACAGGTTCCTACCGGACTCCACCTTCCTCACTCCAGCGTCACAAAAAGGCGAAACCAATACTCCAATACTACCTCAATATGCACTGCTTGCAATTAAGGAAATTAACTACCTCAATATCCCCTTTACAGACCACGGCCCATGTAGCAGGAGACCCCTGTGCATGGTATCATTTACCCTATACAGTGTGTCTTTTCTTGACCTCAGTACATTAGATTCTTCTACACTATCATCACCAAAGCAAGCATACTATTATACTTTTCATATTAATATTAATATTAATATTTGGATTGGATTAAATCTTTTGAACAACAACCTTTTAACCTAAATTCCTAAGCTTTTGAAATCAGATCATTGCAAGTAATGGAGTATCTTGATATGGAGTCTACAAGATGTGTGTTGATGGGTTAGTAATGTCGTACGGTAGATCAAGATCCGATAACTAATGGAGCACATCCAAATCCCTTTAGTTGGATATTGGGCCAGGTCAGATCATTGAGAGATGACCTGATCTGTCCCGTGGCCCCCACCCCATTGACAGGCATTTGGCATTAGCTAATCAGGTGTTATAGGTGAACCTTTAAACACCAAAAGTTCTAAAAGACCTTGAATTAGGTTTGTTGAGGTAATAGAGGAAAGTATAATTAGTTGATTTAAGCTCTTTATTTACTTTTTCACCCTTTTTACGCAAAACACACTAAGTCACTAAGGATGCTAGTATAAACACACAAGAATGAAATTATATAACCTTGAAAATACATAATCATAGATATATTAAGGTCAACTAGTCTGGCCAT
Organism: Helianthus tuberosus; assembly: GCA_030545235.1. NCBI lineage: Eukaryota > Viridiplantae > Streptophyta > Magnoliopsida > Asterales > Asteraceae > Helianthus > Helianthus tuberosus. The sequence continues at coordinate 17,161,227 of CM060420.1, read as the reverse complement.
GAGTAGAAAAAGCTTCATCTGATTGCCTGGTTGACCAGTGGCGGAGTTTGACCAAAAGTTCCGAGGGGGCGGAAAGTCACGGGATCCAATTTATATATTGTATAAATATTTAGGCAAAATAATTTCGGGGACAATCCTATATAATTTTAAAATGTTCGGACGAAAAATAGAAAATTTTACACTTCTAACCGAAAACATTAGGGGGGGGGGGTGCACCCCCCACTTCACACTAAGCTACGCCGCTGTGGTTGACCTTAGTTTTACCTAGTCAGATAAAGAGGAAAGATATGTTCTATTCTAACTGTTAAATTACTTCGAAATATTTATGTTAATCTCTCCTTAAGCATTTTATAAACAACTGTTTTTATAAACATACACAAACAAAATCGATTAACCATTATCGAAATCAAATGATTCCTTCATTCAAAATAATAGTCAACAAATGACTACTAAAATGAATATTATATTCAAGAAATTGGATTTTCAAATTCAACTTATCGACGGGAAAAAAACACATGGTTGTAAATTACAAAGCAATTAATGCATATACTAAAGGCGACGACCATAATCTTCCTTGTATGGAGGAATTATTAACTCTCTTAAGAGGAAAAACCTATTTTTCTAGTTTCGATTGCAAAAATGGTTTCTGGCAGGTACTGTTAGATGAAGAATCTCAGTTACTAACTGCATTCACATGTCCAGATGGTCATTATCAGTGGAAGGTAGTTCCTTTTGGATTAAAGCAAGCACCTAGCATATTTCAAAGGCATATGCAAAATGCTTTAAGAGGTTTAGAAAATTATTGTACGGTCTGTAGGTCCCTGAATCCCGTATGGATCGTACAAGACTGTTAATCTATCAAGGGTGCGGAATCCCCTTGATTGATCTTCGAACACAGAAACAAGAAAGTGTAGAAGAATAAGAACTCGAACACACAAACTTTTCCAACTGATCTTCTGTGATTATCAAACCTTAGAAACGTTTTACAATCACTAAGATCTCCTAGAACCCAACAGCCAATTTCTGTTTGTTCTAAACTCTCTCAATTCGAATGCTCTCTCACAATCTCCAAAAGTCTATCAAGTTCTCTCAAGTGTCTAACCCTAAACATGTAGCAAGAGGTTGTTTATATACTACAACCTACCATACACGAATTGGGCTTTGCCCATATTACATATGTTACATAAACATGGGCCTAATAGACATAATATAAACTTGGACTGATTGGGCTTCATAGAGCTCGTTTTTCTTTAAGTCTTCATGATCCAATCTTCTGTTTAATATCCAAAGACCAATCCAAAGCTGTTGTCACATAACATGCACCAACAAACTCCCCCTTGACAATAGCTTGCAAAGGAAACTTTAGTCTTCAGAATCTCACAGTCTTTGGTCTTTGGATAGCGTCAGCTTCAACATGAATTCTGTCTTTGTCAGCAACATCTTTGTCAGCAACAGACTCCCCCTAAGCTGATGCATCCAATCACCAAATCTTCCAAGTTTTGAGTCAGCATTCAATGTTAGCATCCACTCTGCATTGTAGAAGGAGGATTCTACCAAGCAGCAACAAACTCCTCCTCTCTTCACAGCAACTTCTCATCAACAAACTGCTTCAATCTGTATACTATAAAACAGACATCTCGAGAAACCATAAGAATTTTTCAACATAGTTAAAGAATTATTATTATTCAAGAGAGTTGTTATACTGTATCAGATTAAGCTATTTCAAATTAAGCACCAACACGCACAAATTTTAAACAAACACCTTATAACCTGCATCATTTCAAAATTTTGAACCCACTTACTAACACAGTCTCCCCCTATCGGTAACAATTCCTCCAAGAATAACAGTTTTCCGTACATTAAGAATTTTAACAGAAAAAGACACTATTTTTGGATTTTTATATTTTCTGAAAGCAAATAAATACGAAAAGCAATAAACACTCTATTTTTGTGAGAATCACCGGTAAGAAGATCATATCAGCACAATCAAACTGTTTCACACAATTATATAATTCTTTATTCAAGTTTTAGTGAAAAGCAGTTCAAGACGATTACCAGTATGTTTGTCCACTTAAACAAAATGCATGAACATTTCAAGAACCATTACCGTATGATACGTTAAGGTAATTTTAATACTGAAATACTAGTGTGTCCCACTTCAGGATATACCCCCGCGATCAAGGTATGCACAAAGATTCATCGTAGTCGGTGAGTATACTGATTATCATCTGATTGACCGTATAAATGATGTGAGAAACTCACTTATTTTGATTGAAAACAAGCCCTATGTGATAGAATCACTTATTTATGAGGAACTTGATTTTCATATGCATGAGGGCACAAGAGCAAGTCCGTGAACAGGTCAGTACTTTCGTACAGCAGAGAGACGAACTTGACTCCCGGATAAATGTGATATTTTATCACTTATTTGAGGGACATGTGATTGTTGATCACTTATTGAGGTCGAATGCAGTATGTATACGTATGTATGGTATCATGGAAGATCTAGACTTTGTCTCCGTTTGTTTCGGTAAAAGAAACAACCATGATACCCAGATGATAAGCAGCATAAAGACCGAAAACCTCAGACTTTGGCAATCTATCAACGCAAGATTTAAGGTCATTAAACCATACACCACTGATGTGTTCCCCACTCATACTCAGTGCATTTAGGTTTATATCACTTTGGTAAGTTGATTATTTCATGCTTTTGTCTACTGGTACATCATATAATGAAGCTGCTATCACACTTAAAGCAATTTTATGGTTCAATTTCAGTGTGACAGTCTAACTTGCCGATGTACTATCATTTCTTCTTTTTCACACAGTGATAACTCAATTTTTGATTTTCTATATTTTTTTTTTTGAGTTTTTGATTTTTCAAATGTTTTTGTATTTTTGATTTTTAAGAAAAAACAGTAAACTATTTACAAAAATTCTTATGAAAAACCAGTTATTCAGGATTCCTCATCCCATTGAGTTCGACTAAGTGTTCAAAGCGAGCTCGATCAAAAGCTTTTGTGTAAAGATCAGCAAGGTTATCTTCTGTGTCAACTCGGTGCAATTCAATTAATCGTTTTTCAGCACAATCCCGTATAAAGTGATGACGTATGTCAATGTGTTTAGTTCTACTATGCTTTACGGGATTGTTTGTGATTGATATAGTGGCATTATTATCTATCATAATAGGAGTACGAGTGAAATCCAAACCGTAATCGCGCATCTGCTGTTGGATCCAGAGAACCTGAGAGCAACAGCTACCCGCAGCAATATATTCAGCTTCACACGTAGAGGTAGACACACAGGATTGCTTCTTGCATTGCCAAGACACGATCCTGCCTCCTAAGAACTGACAACCACCTGTTGTAGACTTTCTGTTTGATTTGCATCCTCCAAAGTCTGAATCAGTGTAAGCAATGAACCGCAAATCACTATCAGCTGGATACCACAACCCAAGTTTAGGTTTCCCCTTCAAGTAACGAAGAATCCGCTTAACTGCTTTCATATGTGACTCCTTTGGATTTGCCTGATATCTGGCACACAAGCATACGGCAAACATGATGTCGGGTCTTGAAGCAGTCAAGTACATTAGAGAACCAATCATCGCCCTGTATTGAGTAGGATCAACATCTTCAGTGCTTTCATGATCTGGGCCGAGATTGTGGTTTTCACAAATGGGTGTGTTGAAAGTAGAGCAATCATTCATTTTGAATCGAGCCAAAATGTCATACACATACTTTGTTTGATGTATAAACATCCCATCCTCCTTATGTTCAACTTGTAATCCCAGAAAGTAAGACAGCTCACCCATAGCACTCATTTCAAACTTGCTCTTCATCACCTGTTCAAATTCCTTACACATGTTTTCGTCAGATGACCCAAAGATGATGTCATCCACGTATACCTGTACCAGCAGAAAATCTTCCTTCTTTCTCTTAATGAATAGTGTACTGTCAATCTGACCTCTTTCAAAACCATTTTTGACCAGATGTGTAGACAGTGTCTCGTACCATGCCCTGGGAGCTTGATGTAACCCATACAAAGCCTTATCAAGTTTGTACACTCGATCTGGATAGTCTGGATCAACGAACCCATCTGGTTGTGAGACATACACCACTTCTTGGACTTTTCCGTAAAGAAATGCACTCTTCACGTCTAGTTGGTAAACTTTGAAGCCCTTGAATGAAGCAAAAGCCAGAAACAAACGAATTGCCTCCAACCTAGCCACTGGTGCAAACACCTCATTGTAATCAATCCCCTCTTGCTGATTAAAACCTTTGACAACCAACCGAGCTTTGTTGCGTGTGACAATACCTCTTTCATCTTTCTTGCACCTAAATACCCATTTAGTGCCAATCTCTCTCTCTCCTTTAGGAAGGTCCACTAATTCCCAAACCTTCAACTTAGCAAACTGGGCCAATTCCTCTTGCATAGCTTCAACCCATGAATTGTCTTTAAGAGCCATATGAATGTTCTTCGGCTCCTCTTGGGAAATAAAGCAACTATACAAGCACTCGTTTACTATCCCAGTCTTCTCAATCGAAACAAATAACCCAGAATTTTCTGCTATGCTTCTTCTCGTCTGAACACCTACAGTAGGATCTCCCAGTATCATATCAACCGGATGATCTCTATTTGCTCGTGTAGTAGCAACAGCATCGACTTCTAGATTATCACCCAGGTTTGATCCAATCTCCCCCTGAATATTTTGATTTGCAAACGGATTAATGAAATCCTCCCCCTGACTGGGTTCAGAGTCACTATCGCTTGAATCAGGATCAGCTGCACTTTGGGAAGTTTCCGGAGCATCTGACATATCTACATTCGATCTAGGCATAAATTCGCCTTCATCGTCTTCACCAATCACTGTTTGAATCAGCTGAGAAGTATCTGCATCAGGAACCTCAGGAATATTAAATGATTTAAACACACTATCATAATCATATAATATAGCAGGACCACTCGTTGATTGTTGAGGTTTGTAAGAAGTAATTTCTACATTGAAAACAACCTCAATTTTACCAGTTTTTAGGTTAAAAACCCTTTTATTCGGTGTGCCAGGCACGTAGCCCAGAAAGTAGCCTTCGTCAGCCACCTCACCGAATTTTTGTTTATCTTTGTTTCGCACAATGGTGCAGGGTAATCCAAATGGTTCAAAGCCTGTTAAGTTTGGTTTTTCATTAAACATTAACTCATGACAAGTTTTGTTAAAACGTTTAACGGTCAAAACTTTGTTTAGGACATAGCAAGCTGTATTCACAGCTTCTCCCCAGAAAAGAACTGGCAGCTTTGAATCTGAAAGCATCGTCCTAGCGGCTTCAATCGACGTCCTGTTTTTCCTCTCAGCGACTCCATTTTGCTGAGGAGTGTAAGGAGCGGAAAATTGATGTTCAATTCCCTTTCGAAGACAGTAGAGATCCAGAATCCGATTCTTGAACTCCGTGCCATTATCACTCCTTATCCTCTTGATCCTTGCATCATGAACGTTTTCCAATTTTGTAAAAAGATCTATCAGCATTTCCGCTGTCTCATCTTTTGTACCTAAAAAGAAAACCCATGAATAACGTGAGTAATCATCAGTGACAACAAGACAATAGTACTTTCCACCTATGCTCCTCACGTTCACTGGACCAAATAAATCCATGTGAAGTAATTCATAAGGGGCATTAATGGAATTTACTGTTTTAGACTTATGAGGTTTCTTGTGTTGTTTTCCCTTTTGACATGGAAGACATTTATCTTCCACTTGAAACCTCAGCAATGGAACCCCTTTCACTAGCTCATTTTTAATAATGTAATTCATTTTGCGGTAGTGAATGTGAGCCATGCGTCTGTGCCACAACATTGATTCAGCTTCAGATGCTTTTGACAGTAAACACGCCACCGCAGCAGTTGGATCCTTGGCACCCATGTCCATGACATAAGTGTCATTTTTCCTTGGTGCACGCATAACTATCCAATCGTCCGGAATGACCAAACCCGGTTTCAACACCAATGCCTCAGACTTGGTAAAATGGACCGAGTGACCCTTGTCGCAGACTTGTGCACGCTCATCAGATTGTGTTTAAGCTGCTTAACATAGTTCACTTTGTCCAATGTGATCTTCCCATTCGTCACTTTTCCTCGTCCAGTAATTTTTCCACCTTTAGCACCAGCAAAATTTACATGCCCACCATCGTATTCTTCAAAATCAGAAAATAATCTCGCATCCCCCGTCATGTGCCTGGAGCAGCCACTATCAACATACCATAAGTTGATAATCCTCCTTAGCAGCTCCTGCACCCACCAACCAAAAGATTAGTTAGATTGGGGGACCCAAGCCTTAATGGTCTTGGGTCGTCCAAATTCACCAACTACTTGAACATCCATCCAATATCCATCACTCCCAGCTGGAGTCTTGGATCTTGGACCTGTTGATGGAAATGGGGCGTGATTTCCATAAGGTCTCTGGTCCTGAGGGTACCTATTTGTGTTTGGACTATGTGACCTTTGAAAATTTTGATTTTGATTCCAAGAACCTTGATTGTAATTTCTAAAGCCATTGTTATAAAAGGTTCGACCACCTTTATTTTGGTATCGATTTTGATATTGACCTTGACTTCTGAAATTATTTGAATTTTGATTATTCATTCTTGGTGAGTTACTTCTAGGTCTTTCATATCTGCCTGATGTAGATTCAGGCTGAAATCTTGGTTGATTTCTTTGGAAACGAGGAACTTGTGGAGTTCCTTTTTCAGCCTTATCTACACCACTAGCAACACCCGGTTGTTGCTTTGGAGCAGATTTCTTTGGAGAATTTGAGACTTTCTCCTCATTATCACCTTGCTTCTCAGGTGATTTCCCTCTTTGTTTCTCACTACCTTGTGCTTCAACCTTTTTGTTAGGACAGCAGCTAGCTACATGTCCCTTTGTGTGACATTTGAAGCACGATCTCTTTTTCGAAGACTTCTTAGATGAAGCCTTTGAACTAGATTCTGGTTTTGATGATGATGCCTTGGAAGGATTTTGTTCGGTTTGCTTAAATTCAGATTTTTCTATGTTTTTGTTTTTAGCAAACTCTACATTTGATTCCTTTTCGATAACAGCTGTTTCGGTTTTCATATCACTTCCTTGAACAAAATTAACCTTTTTAACAAAAGTTTGATTATTGTTTTTAGAAGGTGTATTTTTCTTTTTCAAAACAGATTTGCTGTCATTTTCCTTCTTAGCATCATTATCTTCAAACACATCACCTTGACAGGATGTGGAACTACTTGGTGATGTTGACAGAAAGTCTGTAAGCTCATCCTCACCAGGTAGGAAAGAGTAGTCATGACTAAGAGGAGGTGGGACTTCATTAAAGCCTTGGAATCCCACACTTGTCTTGTCATTACTCTTCTTTAACCCACCCATCATATGTTTCATAACAAAAGTAGAATCTCTGAATTGACCTAACTTCTTTTCAAGTTCAACAATTTTAAGTTGTGCATCCGACAACTCTTTGTTTTTATCAGAAATCTCTTTTGTTTTCTCAGCCATCATGTCATGAGCTAAGTCTATGACTTGAAGTTTTTCATTTAATTTGCAGGTTAAAGCTTCAATTTCAGCTTCACAGCCTTTTATCTTTTTCAAATATGATGACTCGTTTCTTTTAGCAAAGAAATTTGACTCTTTTACGTTAGACATTTCGCTCACGAGACTTTTGTTTTGAGTTGACAATTTGTCAACTTCACCCTGTAGTTCACGACACTTTAAGCAAACAGAAGTGGCAGAGTTACTTACCTCTCCTGTTGATTTGTCTGAGTTGGCCATGAGAGCAGCAAGTTGAGCTTCCAGTCTTTTGATGATTTCATCTTTCTCATCAGCTTCCATTTCATGCTCAGACTCTGGCTTTTCCTCTTCAGCATCTGTTGTCTGATCAGCCTTATCTTCCTCAACTTCACTCTTCTTCTCAACTTTAGCCTCATCTACTGTAGCTTCAACATCATTGATTTGAGTGATCTCTGCCATGAATGCTTGAGTGACATTCTCATCATTTTCTAAGTGAATGCTCCAGTCATATGAGCCTTCTCTTGCAGAAGATATCAACGCTCTTGAGTTAGAGGTAGAGTTAGAGTTGTTTGATGCATTCCGATTGTTTGAACTTTGATTCGTATTCTCATGCTTTTGTTTTTGACATTCCCTAGCGAAATGACCATAACTCTGACAGTTAAAGCACCTGACTTTGGTCTTGTCAAAACCTACGCTCTTTCCTACAAACTTCCTTCCAGTTCTGTTCATGAACCTCTTCACACGTCGCGAAATCATGGCCATCTGCCATTGTAGATCCATCTCTTCTAGATCATCTGGGTCAATCTGATCATAATCTTCATCTAAAGTGGCAGGATCAGATATTTTCCCTTGAATGTAGTTCTCATAAGACGTAACAAAAGAAGCAAGTAGAGCAAGATGTTCTTCAGCAGACTTCACACTCATAGGCATTGACTTTGCACTACTACTTTGCTTTGAAGTTGATGTTCTCTTAACTCCTGTTGATCCTCCTGCAGCAGCTACAAAACACACATCACCATCCTGATTCACCATAACCTGCTCATTTTCACATGATAAAAACGCAGTAGCAGAGTCGCTAGAAGCGTTGTGAGATGAAGAAGATGTAAGCCCATTGTAAACCGCCGGATCTTGAACCTGATCATATCCAGTATCTTTCTTCTTCATGCTGAGCTCATACGCCCTCAACTTTCCTACCACCTCTTCAAGCTCTTTTGTTTCATAATCTGCTTCACCCTTGATCATAAGAGTGTAGATATCCCACTTAGTAGGCAAGGCATCTAGCAGCTTGTCATTCTTCTCTATGTCAGAATAGCAATCGATCTCATAATTGTCCATTTCTGACATAAGATGGTAGTAACGAGTGATGACGTCTTCAAGTGACTCATGCTTCATGTACTTGAAAACAGCAAACTGCTTCTTCAGTAGATCAATCTTGTTCTTCTTGACATCAGCATTTCCAGCGTATCTTTTCTCCAAAGCATCCCACATATCCTTTGAGTTAGTGTACTTCTTGAAGGTATGTTTGATGCTATCAGGTAACGACATTTTGATTGCAGCCAAGGCTCTCTTTTCAGCCTCATACATCTTTTTGTCATTATCTTGCATGTTCACATATTCTGTTCTACGTGGTCTGCCCTCAAAGTCGTGTGTAGGATTCACGTACCCATCTTCGATGCATATCCACATGCGCGTATCCTGATATTCAATGAAGGATTGGAAACGATCCTTCCATGTCAAATAATTTTCCACCTTCATCATCTTAGGTGGTTTGTTGGTAGTGCCAACCTCATGCTCCATTCTCAAAAGCTCATTCAAACTAGACATGTTCGACATTTTTAACGTTGCAGACTGTTAAAACCGTACAAAATTTTTCCGAACACAGTGGTTATCAAATTACACCGTTAGAATCGTCTCGAAAAGACGAATCCAAAGATATATAATGCCGAAAACTGAATTCGGGATTTTCCAGACTTTTTTTTTTTTTTTGTCGTAAAAATCCCACGAGTTCAACGGTGCAAACGGTTTGTCCAGATGAGTTACGGATAATTCTCTAAACACGAAACAGTGAAATTTTTTCTACGATTGCCTATAAAAATTCCACCACTTTCACGGTTGCGAGTCGAGAGCACGGTTGCGAGTCGAGATCACTGTTGCGAGTCGGGATCACGGTTGCGAGTCAAAACAGCACAAGTCGAGACCACGGTTGCGAGTCGAGACCACGGTTGCGAGTCGAGACCACGGTTGCGAGTCAAATCAGCACAAGCCGAAACCACGGTTGCGAGTCGAGACCACGGTTGCGAGTCAAATCAGCACAAGCCGAAACCACGGTTGCGAGTCAAGACCACTGTTGCGAGTAAAATCAGCACAAAAGCTGATTGGACCACGCAGCCACCCAATCCCGAAATTGCAGCAGCTGACAACACGAAATCTGCTTCCTTTTTGAAACTTTCCAAGCAAAGTCTCAATCAGCACTTCTTTCCATACACGAAATCCAAGCAAAGCTTCTACAAACACGAAAAAAAGTCAAACCAATAATCAAAACAGATTAAAACACACAAATTTAAACTGTTCTTCAAATGTTCTTCCTGTTCTTCGTGTTCTTCGCAAAAACCCAGAACTTTAACTCGAAATCTTCAAACAACCAACCACCAAAACAGATCAAAACGCAGAATTTTGAACTGTTCTTCCTTGTCCTTGTTCTTGCTGTTCTTCACGAAAATTATGAATGAGACACCAAAATTTTCATCAACCGAAACACAACTTGAATCCTTTCGATCAGTCTTGAACCACGCACAAGAGCAAAAGCTCTGATACCAATTGTAGGTCCCTGAATCCCGTATGGATCGTACAAGACTGTTAATCTATCAAGGGTGCGGAATCCCCTTGATTGATCTTCGAACACAGAAACAAGAAAGTGTAGAAGAATAAGAACTCGAACACACAAACTTTTCCAACTGATCTTCTGTGATTATCAAACCTTAGAAACGTTTTACAATCACTAAGATCTCCTAGAACCCAACAGCCAATTTCTGTTTGTTCTAAACTCTCTCAATTCGAATGCTCTCTCACAATCTCCAAAAGTCTATCAAGTTCTCTCAAGTGTCTAACCCTAAACATGTAGCAAGAGGTTGTTTATATACTACAACCTACCATACACGAATTGGGCTTTGCCCATATTACATATGTTACATAAACATGGGCCTAATAGACATAATATAAACTTGGACTGATTGGGCTTCATAGAGCTCGTTTTTCTTTAAGTCTTCATGATCCAATCTTCTGTTTAATATCCAAAGACCAATCCAAAGCTGTTGTCACATAACATGCACCAACACGGTCTATGTCGACGATATTATAGTTTTCTCAAACTCCGAAGATAAACATTATTTTCATGCTTTATCAGTTTTAAAAACAATTGAAAAATATGGAATTATTTTATCAAAAAAGAAAGCTAATCTTTTTAAAACAAAGATAAACTTTTTGGGTCATGAAATAGATCAAGGGACTCATTGTCCACAAAAACATATCTTAGAAAATTTACACAAATTCCCAGATACTTTAGAAGATAAAAAACATCTTTAAAGATTTTTAGGTATTTTAACCTATGCTGAAGGATATATTCCTAAACTCGTAGAACTTAGGAAACCTTTACAGGTAAAATTAAAAAATGATTATATATAGGAATGGAAACAATCCGATGTAGACTATATCAAAAAGATAAAGAAAAACCTAACCAGTTTTCCTAAACTTTATCTTCCAAAAGAAAATGAGTTTTTAATCATAGAAACAGACGCTTCTCATGATTATTGGGGAGGAGTTTTGAAGGCCAGAACAACTAGAAAAGAAGAAATATGTAAGTATACTTCTGGAAGCTTTAAACAAGCAGAAAGAAATTACCACAGTAACGAAAAAGAATTACTTGCGGTAAAAAACACTATTTCTAAATTTTATATTTATCTTACTCCTGTAAAATTTCTAGTCAGGACAGATACTAAAATTTTTTTACTTATTTTCTGAAAACAAAAATTTCAGGAGATAATAAACAAGGCCGTCTTGTCAGATGGCAGATGTGGTTTTCAAGATATTCTTTCGACATTGAGCATCTTGAAGGGGCCAAAAACGTGCTAGCTGATTGCTTGACACGAGATTTTCAAAATACGTATTTCAAATATTTTTCTAATTTAAAATACTTTTCATGCCAATTTAAGGAGCACACACCCTTCAAACAAAGGCATCACCTATCACTTTCACAAAAGTAAGGTTTATTATTTTTGAAAAAGAAATGGAGAATTTAAAGGCTTTACGCCTAACAAAAATAATTCTTTTGATAGAATTAAAAGCTATTCGAGATCAGATAGCTCTCTATGACGAAAGTCTAGAACCAACTACTAATTCAGAGCAGGAATCCGCAAAGAAACAATCTGAATCTATTTCCTCTCAAACGACAAAGGGTAAAGAAAAATCAAGTTCGTTTACTCCTGTTGCTTTGGAAAAAAACAAAAATAGAGTAAATGAAGAACTAAAATCTTCATCTAGCCCAGATGCAAACGACTTTGGTAAAGGCATATCAAATCCGTTAATGAATGACAGTTTGCCAAAAACTGAACAGGTCTCTCTCAGACCAAGTTACTCACAAATCACTCAAGAACCAGAGAAATTTAAATCTGGATTCTATGTTGTCTTTGATGGAGAGCATAGAGGCATTTATGAAGACTGGTCCATTGTGTCTCATTATGTTTCTGGAAAACCGGTAACATACAAAAAGTTTGGGTCTTTACTACAAGCCCAACAAGAAGCCACTCGATACTCAACCGAGTTTGTAAAGAAAGAAATACCTCTAAAGGTAACAATTATTCCTGAACCATTGAGGTCCAAGAAAAAAGAAAGGATTATTGAATTCAAGAAACTTTCTCAAAACCATTCTTCAATGAAGAAAAAGAAGAAAAAGACACAATATCATTAGACAAATTTAGAATGATTTGGTCCAAAGCTAGAGCTCTTAGTCAAAATGATTTCGAATTCGAGCACATCTATACAGAAGACAAGGCTACAAAAAGTCTCATTATCTTTTGTCCAGGTGCAAGCCCAGAACTTGTTTCACTAGCATTCTCTGCTGGTTTAATAAAGTTCATCTACCCTTCTCTAAATCTGCTTGAAATCAGCATGTTTCCAGAAGGAATAAAGAAAGCAATAAAAAACTTTCGAAAGAAGATTGCTGCAGCAAAAGATGCAAACATCTTCATTAAGTGTAACTCTACATTACCAGATTGGTATCAAGGAACATCTTTCCAAAACTACGATCACCTAGAAATCGGGCTCGCTAAAGCAAAAATCTTTAATCCCTCAAAAGTAATGACTAAGGAATATAAAGACCACGAAAATTGGGTCGAAATTAGAGCTAAAGGATTCTTAAAAATCCTAAGCAACCTCCAAAATATTAAAGCAGGAAGCTTTAATAAAGTGAATTATTGCGGTGATAAATGCATCATCACAAGTTACAGTGGAACTCCGCTACCAAAGCACGAAAAAAAGGCTTTAGAAAGAACAGAACAACGCATTATCTTTAATAAAGTTGATGCAAGTCCAATCACAAGACAAAAACTCTGTCAAATAATGTAGATGCACATGAAAACCATCATTGCATATGCTGTAAAGAAACCTCCACCGAGGAAAGTTCAAGTGGTCCCCCCACTAAAAATAGTATCTACTTTTCAGAAGAAGACACTAGAGAATTGGACCCAACACATGGGTATGTCGATTAATAACGTCATGCATTACGAATAAAGGACATGATAGTCTTTTGTAAAAATCAATTTCCTCTATATAAAGGAAATATATTTTTAGTTTTAAGCATCCCTTATCTCCCGTACATTTCCTTTCCAACTTTCCATTTGTAACAAATATGTGTGTTAGTGAGTAGACTCCTTGCGAAAGGAGAGTATGATGTAAATATCAAGAAGTTCTTCCTTAGGGAAGAACAATTATGAATAAAAATATCTGTTTCCTTTTATCCATTATGTTCATCTTTAAAATTTTTTGCAAAACCTGGAGCCCTAGAGCCACAAAAGTACCGTTTAGGCTGGAGGCCGTAAGGAAAAATTGGTTGGATTGGTCACTTGGAAAAATCAACTTAAAGTTTTACATAGTCAGATAAAGAGGAAAGGTATATTCTATTCTAACTGTTAAATTACTTCGAAATATTTATGTTAATCTCTCCTTAAGCATTTTATAAACAACTGTTTTTATAAACATACACAAACAAAATCGATTAACCATTATCGAAATCAAATGATTCCTTCATTCAAAATAATAGTCAACAAATGACTACTAAAATGAATATTATATTCAAGAAATTGGATTTTCAAATTCAACATATCGACAATTTTAGTCGACAATTGACAGTTCTATTTGGCAATTCAATTTATGATAGTCAACAAATGAGGACCTTTTTGTCAAGACATTCTTTGTCTATTTATAGACATTTTTTGTTTGGCAAATTCAATTATCTAACGACATATTTTGTCGTTTAATTTACTATTTGTGTAGTAACAAAAAATTTACTAGAACCATTCCGCGTCTGTGCACCCCCCACTTCACACTAAGCTACGACGCGTATGTTGACCTTATAAACATGTTATCTATTTTAGTTTTATACCTGTTGACGGATTAACCTGTTTAATTAAACAAGTCAATCTGGACATAACCCGTTTAATAAAACGTGTTAAACAAATCAATCGCAACATTACCCGGTTAATAAACAGTTATACATGACACACCAAAATATGATATGATGATTATTCTCGTATAGTGTTTGCCATCATGAATTGTCACTCCTAAGTTACATTTTTCTCTTTTGATAACTAACCAAACATTTGGGGGATTTCTAGGCCTTAATCAACAATTAGCTAATTTGGGGTCAAAGTGTGTACTATGTCAAAGTTAAAGTACCAGAAAAGTAAAAACATTATATCCTATTTCCCAGATCAGTGACCTTCCTGATTATTAATAGTATCACGATTAACCTCCATAGCCGAATTCTCTAAGCAATACATGAAGAGAAACAAGCAGCAACAAAGTTTCTTCTAGTCGTTTTGGGGGTTCTTCCACAATTAACGAGGTAATTTTAAAGAAATTGTTGTTCTGGTGTAAAGTTTCCTTAACCTAATATATATGCATACCACCTGTTTGATGAAAGTCCTGAATGAATAAATAGTCTGATATTGGTATACCATTACCTTGTTTCCATGGATAGATTCTGTTTTTTAAAGAAATAAGTACAACCTAAACATACGAGTAACACTTAGGGCATGTTTGGCTAAGCTTATTATAGTTAAAAAGGACTTTTGGAAAAAGACTATTGGGAAAAGGACTTTTTGAAAAGGAGTTTTTAAAAAAATTGTTTGGATTAGCTTATTGATGTAAAATGACTAAAATGGACATTCTTTTAGATATAAGGGGGTAAAGAAGGGGTATATTGGTAATTTGTAGTTTGAAAAGTTAAAAGCTGGCCAAGAAGTCACAATATTGTGACTTCTTGAAACCTCCTTTTTCTTCTTTGCAAAAAGCCATTTCTAAAAGGACTTTTGGCTTAGCCAAACACAAAAACAACTTATTGGCTTTTTGATAAGTCAATAAGCCAATAAGTTGTTTTGAAAAGCTTAGCCAAACATGCCCTTAGTCTAAATTGAGGCAATGCCATCAAGTTATGCTCTTTGTGTGGAATATAGATTTGGGTTATTGATTGTTAATTTTTATTCATAAATTCAGGTTAAATGGAATGATTATTTTGGTAAGCAGCATGTATGTGTAGAATCACATACAAACATATGAACACACATTAAAATTATGAAATTATTGGGTAAAGAAAATCTTTCATCAGTTGACCAAGAATCCAAGATAATCTAAAGAGGTAAGGCAGGTCAGAATGGGCAGCACTAATTATTTGAGCGGGTATACAAAGGTTTCTCGACACTCTAGTTCATTGTCTTCTTATTTTGTCGACTCAAGTTTCCACTTTACCAGATTAAAGTATAGCGCCTTCTTCAACCTGTACTGATCGTTCATTCGTCTCTGGTTGCTACTAGTACTGATCGTTCTCCAAACTTTGAAGGGATTTGAATCTCTGTTGAAACTCCTTAGGTTTTGGTCAGGGGGCAAAGCTTTTAGAGTTGTGACGGCAGTTGATCGTGTTTGTTGGTAGGACCGTTACCAAACGAACGCTACCTGATCATTGCCACACCACCCAACAGAAGGTTATCTTTTTTTTTTTGAACGGTAAGGAACGACGTGCCAACCACCGAGACACCGGGCGCTGTGGCCAAGGTCGACTACTTGACCGCCGCCAGCCCCTTGGCTCTCCCAGATGCGCGGAAACCCGACCTCCACCCGCCCGAAGGCACGGCAGTGGAATAATCGGTAAAACCTCGCCTCCCATCCAAGACGAACCGGCGCCACCCGTATTCGCCCTTCACCTGGATGCCGCAGAAAATAATGGGGAGTGGGAGTTGAACCTGGGTCTCAAGGAACACCAAGTCTTTCCCCAACCACTCCACCAGTACCCTCATTATCTACCTCTGTTTTTTCAGTCTTTCTACAAACTCGGCATTATTTAATGTTCGTTGGTTCAGATATTCATATTCTTACAATTCTGTTCATGAATTTTTTATTTCTATCTGATTAAGTTAAACCTGTAAGGATTCACAAATAATGTGCTAACTAATCAAAATAACTTACGGTTTACTTTGTATGTTTAGGTTTCTTACCCATTCTTTGTAACTTGTGTATTGGTTGTTTACTACTACTAAATGAGACCTAATTGGTAACCTTGCATGGTGAAATTCAATCTTTGGCTGGCCTTTTTCTTATTGGTTTTAGTGATGTATTAGTGCTCTACTACTAAATGTGTTGGTGCTTACATCTTTTCCTTTTAATTCTTGTACGATCACATGCTTATTTTTTGGCTTGACCCGAACCATTCTGACGTGACCCATTGTAACGTGACCTGTTTTGATCTCATCTATTTTTGGCCTTCACTGACGAAAAGTCCTGGATCCCTACTGCTCTGATTCATGAGTCATGACTCTAGAATATTCAAACTGGCAAGGATATCTACATAACCGAAAAGGGCTTGAATCATGACTTACAAAATATCTTATTCAAGCAAGGATCATTCTGCGTATGATTTAATCATGATCCTTTTTCAGAAAGCTTCAATGAGATCTGACCAGATTAGCTATGGTCATAATGTAATTGCTTGATACATTATATTTTTATAATTAGACACTTTTCTCTGTTAAACCTAATGCTCCCTGTTTTCTGATTCTTTTTTGTGATGTATATAGAGATGCGATTTTGAGAGGCGAACAAACGCCTTTTCTAGTTTAGAATATGAGATACCAAATACATATACCGATTACAACCTGATAATTGAGGTTTCTTTATCTAGTTTTGTGACTGCTTGAGAGTAATTTACTTGTCATTGTGTCATATAATTTAAAATGTGTCCCATGTGCAATATTTTGTATATTATTATTGGAAATAATAATACTATTCAGCAATTGTGAGCCTTCGAAACTTTATTTCAGTAAAGGCTTTTAGTTGAATCAACCCCTGCCTACAAAATGCCTGAAATAAGAACCTATCAGAAAAAAAAAAAACTAGATTTGAGAACAAACTCTGCAATACTCCGTGGACTAACTTTGTGATTCTGGTTTTCAGTTGGATCAACCAGGTAATCTGTCCTTATTCCTTAAACAAACAAACAAACCAAGTATGACTCCTGTTACATCAAAGCAGTATGCAGGTAAATTCGTCAATCTATATACACTTAATTAGTTATTACTATTATCTTCATTCGTCAATCGGTTTCTTTTTTTTGTTTTGTTTTAATTTTAACTTTTAACTTAATCACAGATGATGTAAGTCTGCTAATGGTGTTAATCGACACAAATCCGTTGTTCTGGAGCTCAACTGCTGCCCCTTTATCGTTCTCCAAGTTCCTATCTCAAGTATAGTTTATTTCATATGCTTTCTCATTATCTGTATTAAATATATAAAATGTTTTTAAATATTATGGTTTATCGCAGGTTCTTTCTTTCGTAAATTCAATACTTCTACTAAATCAACTGAATCAAGTTATGGTGATAGCGACTGGCTTAAACTCCTGTGATTACATTTACGATTCTTCATCGGGGCCCACAACCCCGAGATTCGATACCCTGTTGCAGAAATTGGAGGATTTTGTGGTTAAAGATGAAGAGCTTAATAAAGATGACTCTGTTGACGGGATCGGGTCATCCTTGCTTTCCGGATCTCTTTCAATGGCACTCTGTTGTATCCTTTCGATTATTTACGCCATTTTGTGTTTTTATATTTTTATATGTACGGTTTAGTATCTGAGTGGATTGTTTAACGTAACAATAATATGATCAGATATACAACGCGTATTTCGTTCTGGGTCACTTCATCCACAACCTCGGGTAATCGTTGTGCATTTGTTAAAATTAAATTGTTAATCTAGTTATGATCGGGATAGATCTCTTACATCACGAATCATTGCAGATTTTGTGTATGCATGGATCACAAGATGGATCTGGACAGTATGCCTCTTTCTCTTATTCTATTATATATATATATAGAGTTAAGTTCCTGTACAAATAAAATAAACGTACGAAACGTACGAATTGGGGGAAAAAACAAAAAGTGGCGGTGGCATTTTGGTAATTATCAGCAACTTCAAAATTACTCTAGTAGAGTAATTTTGAGCTTCTGTAGAGTAATTTTGTAAATGTTCATGTAGAGTAATTTTGGTCGTGTAGGGTAATTATCAAAATTGTAGGGTAATTATCAAAATTACACAACCCCCCCCCCCCCCCCCCCCCCCCCCCACCCAACTAAAAGCTAAAAACTAAACCATAAAGCTAAACCCCATAACTAAATGCTAACAAAATTACTCTACAAGACATTTTCCAAAATTACTCTACAGAAGTCAAAATTACTCTACTAGACTAATTTGATAATTACCCTACATTTCCCAAAATTACTCTACAGATGCTCAAAATTACTCTACTAGAGTAATTTTAAAGTTGCTGATAATTACCAGATTGCCACCGCCTCTTTTTTGCTTTTTCCCCCAATTCGTACGTTTCGTACGCTAATTTTATTTTTATTTGATCCTTTACCTATATATATATATATATATATAGGGTTAGGTTAACGTACAATGGCTCTTATCGTACAATATGTCAGCGATCATCTCAGCCGTACGATACGATCTGGTGCGAATTCACTCTTGAACATGCGATTTGTGCTGAAAAACCAACATGCGAAATTGTTTTATATACCAACATGCGATTTCATCATATTTACCAACATGCAAAATTGCTACAAAAAAAACCAACATGCGATTTCATCAAAAATACTAACATGCGATTTCCAACATGCTTTTTTATAACATGCGATCTCACAATATCGTACGAGCGTACGATAAGCCCTAATTGTACGTTACACTTTTTCTATATATATTTATATATAGGGTAGGGTTCGTGCGAAAACCACCTTTATTGCGAGAACCGTGAGAACCAATGTGAACTCAACAAAATAAACCCATACCCAAAACCTAAAAAAAACCTAACCCCCCCCCTCCAAAGCTAAATGCTAAAAACTAAACCATCTGATGTAAATTTTGGAATGCGACATTTTTTTTTATTTTTCTGTTGGAACAAGTGATTTTTTTTAAGATTTTTGAGAATTTTTTTGAAAAAACCTTTAGCAATGCCTTGCTCACATGGTTCTCACAACTCAATGTGGTTCTCATTTCATATATATGGCTAGGAGTTGGCTAGAAAGTCCAAATTTCCTAAAAAGTGTAAAAAGTCATAAAACACCATAATGATAACCATAAAACACACCAAAAACCCACAAATAACATAATGAAGATTACTAAAACATCATGTATGTGGGTTTTGTGTTGTGTTTTAGATGTTAAGGCTCTGATTATGAAATGACAAATATTATTGTGTTTTATGTTGTTTAGCCTTTTGTGTTTTAAATTCATAGTTCTACGATAGTGTGTTTGAAGTTTTTATGGACTATTAGAGTTTGAATATGGTGTTTTAGTAATCTTCATTCTATTATTTATGAGTTTTAGGTGTGTTTTATGCCTGAAATTATTGGCTTTTATGACTTTTTACACTTTTATGAAAAACACACTTTCCGTAGGATCCCTACTCTCATATATATATATAGGACAAAGATCCGTTAGGAACCACCCTTTATTGCGAGAACCAATGTGAACACAACAAAAAATGCCTAAAAATAGCTAAAAACACACACAAAAAAATTTTATTTTATTTTTTTCATATTTAAAAAAAAAAAATCGCTACTTTTAGAAGCAAAAAAAAAAAAAAATTAAAAATTTAGATTTTTTTTTAGGTTTTTTGGGGGTTTAGTTTTTAGCATTTTAGCTTGGGGGGGGGGGGGGGTTAGGTTTTTGGGGGGGTGGGGGGAGGGGGGTTTAGGTTTTTTTGGGGGGGAGGGGGGGTGGGGGTTAGGTTTTTGGAGGGGGGTGGGGTTTAGGCTTTTTTAGGTTTTTTAGCTATTTTAGGTTGTGCTCACATTGGTTCTCGCGGTTCTCGCAATAACGGTGGTTCTCGCATGAACCTTACCCTATATATATAGGGTTTGGTTAACGTACAATAGCTCTTATCGTACAATATATACGCGATCATCTCAGCCGTCCGATCTGGTGCGAATTCACTTTTGAACATGCGATATGTGCTGAAAAACCAACATGCGAAATTGCTTTATATACCAACATGCGATTTCATCATATTTACCAACATGCGAAATTGCTACAAAAAAACCAACATGCGATTTCATCAAAAATACCAACATGCGTTTTTATAACATGCGATTTCACAATATCATACGAGCGGTACGATAAGCCCTAATTGTACGTTACACTTTCACTATAAATATATATATATATATATATATATTCTGGACCACACTTTTTCCCTTAGCAAAATTGCAAAAAAAAATGCAATTTTTGGAAAATCAGAGCTTTTTCTGTCAGGATTTTTTTAGGTGTTTAAAATTGAAAAATAAGTATTGTACATCTATGATTTAGTTTTAGCTTTAGGGTTTGGGGGTCAACATTAGTATTTAGTTTACAACCGGTAAGGAACTCATAAGCGATTGAAACTTAAGTTTTCGTGTCCATTTTAGCTCACTTAAGGCGATGAGAAATTTAAAAATTTTTAAAATTGCCAATTTTTTCAATTTTCATCGATTTCAACCACTTTACAATCTCTTCAAGCTTTATCCACGAATCCCTTCCCGGGTTCCCACATCCTCACACTTGAGATATATTGTCCTCAATGTATGGTGCTTTTAAAACTAACCCGGGAATACCAACCAACAATCCACAAACGGCTAACTCCTAACACAACTAAATAAAACACATATCCTAAACGAAACAAAGTTTAACACCACCAAATACAACAAAACATACCAAAAATAAAGCAAGTCAGAGATTGCATCACTGGTACGATGGACCCGGTGGTTCACCATAATAACCGCCCAAATGCTCATAGAAGGAGCTCATATCAAATATATCCGCTAAACCCCTTCCTTGTTGTTCCTGCTGCTGTTGAGATGACGACTGAGGTACTTGTACGGTGGTGGATGGTATGGGTACGAGCTCTGAAAGCGTGGCTCCGAATACTGTCGTGGAAGCCACATCGAACTGTGCACTTGAGGCATAGGATGTCGAGGCATACCTGGCTCATACGGGGGTAACTGACTATAATCCATGTAAGTTATATGCTCAACAATAGGGACCCCGGCATAATAATCCAAGTGTTTTCGGGTTTGATTCTCGTCATAAGCTCGCAGATTTAGCTCCATATGGGAATCAATATGCCTTACCTGATCAGTTCGGCACATATACGCCATCAAATCATTATGCTGCCGTTCTCTATTATCATCCTGCCTCGTCCCTTGATCGTAGATAGACTTCTGTCACATTTCCCAATTAGCATACTCCGGTGGTTGACTACTATCTACTCTCGCCTGCATCTCATCATCAAACACTCCCCATGAGTAAGCCGACTGTCTCGGCTCAGAGCGTATCGGTTCTTCTACTTGTGCACTCGACCCATCGCCCACAATTTCTCCAGCTGCCTTCTTTATCCTTATTAACTCCTCATCACTGGAGTCTAAGTCGTCCATTTCACCCCGACTCGGCTTCTCTTTACCCCACTGTAAAATCTTCAATTTTGCCTTATCACCGAATTCACTAGGTCAAAGTAGTGGTCTTCGGCAGGGTTGGTCCATCATCCTTTGTTAACGTGCTCATCCACTCTAGGATACTTTTCAAATAGATATCTCCTTTGTCGTTACCCCGAAATTCCATCACCGCCCCCCATCCAAGATCTTCCAACATCTTGTAAAAACCCAAGGCCCTGAAATCGGGCCTATACACTAACTTCTCGAGAGCCAAATTATCCTTGATTGACCGTTCCTCCCCCATTTCTGATAGTGCATGGGTTAGTCCAACCCAAACAGTGCCCAAGAAAGCAGGAATACAGATTATGAAGGGCGATAACGGTGAGCAAATAGCCACTGGACGGTAACCGGGTGGCGGGTATGTATTGATTACAGGAAATTAAATGACGCCATGTCAAAGAAGCACTTTCGTTTGCCTTTCATCGATCAGATGTTGAAAAGTTATCAGGTCAGAAGTACTATTGCTTTCTAGATGGGTATTCGGGGTATAATCAGATTGCCATACACCCCGATGACCAAGAGAAGACTACATTCACATGCCCATATGGTACTTTCGCATTCAGGCGAATGCCATTCGGGCTGTGTGATGCTCCGGCCACCTTTCAAAGGTGCATGATAAGTATCTTTTCAGATATGGTCGGGGATGCCCTAGAAATCTGTATGAACGATTTTTCAGTCTTTGGGTCGTCATTTGATACTTGTTTGAATGAGTTGTCTAGGGTATTAGAACGATGTGTCCAAACAAACTTAGTGCTTAGCTGGGAAAAGAGCCATTTCATGGTTCAAGAAGGCATAGTTTTAGGGCATGTATCTAGCAAGGGATTGAGGTCGATAGGGCCAAAGTAAAAGTGATTTCTACATTACCTCCCCTTACAAATGTTAAGGGTGTCCGTTCCTTCTTAGAACATGCCGGGTTTTATCGTAGGTTTATAAAAGGATTCAGTGTCATAATTAAACCATTGTGTAATCTACTTTTAAAGGATGTTTCTTTTGAATTTGATGCTGAGTGTCTTAAGGCTTTTAATGTGTTCAAGAAACAGTTAGTACAAGCCCCGATCTTGCAATCACCAGACTAGACAAAATCTATGGAAATAATGTGTGATGCAAGTGATTTTGCTATCGGGGCTGTACTTGGGCAAAGAGTAGATAAGAAACCGGGAGTTATCTACTATGCAAGCAAAACTCTTTCCGATGCTCAACTTAATTATACCACAACGGAGAAAGAGTTGCTTGCAGTTGTCTACGCTTTAGACAAATTCCGGTTATATATCTGGGGAAGTAAAGTTATTGTGTATTCTGATCACAGTGCAGTCAGGTACTTGATGGAGAAGAAGGATGCCAAATCGAGGCTGATTCGGTGGATCCTTTTGCTGCAAGAGTTTGACCTCGAGATAAGAGATAAAAAGGGGTGTGAGAATGTGGTTGCTGACCATCTGTCACAACTACCTTCGGGGGTAGAGGATGTCACACCCGAGATTAATGAGCAATTCCCCGATGAATTTATAATGGCTGTTAGGTCCGGACCGTGGTATGCTAATTTTGCCAACTACCTTGTTTCAGGTACAGTCCCAGACGCATGGAATAAGCGCATCAAGCAACAATTCGTCACGCAAGTGGGGGATGAGATGCCAATGCAACCAATCCCTTTATAAACCTACGATAAAACCCGGCGTGTCATAAGAAGGAACGGATGCCCTTAACATTTGTAGGGGGAGGTAATGTAGAAATCACTTTTACTTTGGCCCTATCGACCTCAATCCCCTTGCTAGATACAACATGCCCTAAAACTATGCCTTTTTGAACCATGAAATGACTCTTTTCCCAGCTAAGCACTAAGTTTGTTTGGACACATCGTTCTAATACCCTAGACAACTCATTCAAACAAGAATTAAATGACGACCCAAAGACTGAAAAATCGTCCATAAAGATTTCTAGGGCATCCTCGAATATATGTGAAAAGATACTCATCATGCACCTTTAAAAGTTGGCCGGGGCATCACAAAGCCCGAATGGCATTCGCCTGAATGCGAAAGTACCATATGGGCATGTGAATGTAGTCTTCTCTTGGTCATCGGGGTGTATGGCAATCTGATTATACCCCGAATACCCATCTAGAAAGCAATAGTACTTCTGACCTGATAACTTTTCAACAATTTGATCGATAAAAGGCAAAGGAAAGTGATCTTTTAACGTGGCGGCATTTAATTTCCTGTAATCAATACATACCCGTCTCCCGGTTACCGGCCGAGTGGCTATTTGCTCACCGTTGTCACCCTTCACAATCTGTATTCCTGCTTTCTTGGGCACTGGTTTGGGTTGGACTAACCCATGCACTATCAGAAATGGGGGAGGAACGGTCAATCAAGAATAATTTGGCTCTCGAGAAGTTAGTGTATAGGCCCGATTTCAGGGCCTTGGGTTTTTACAAGATCTTGGATGGGGGGCGGTGATGGAATTTCGGGGTAACGACACCTTAAATGGTAAGCCGATGTCGTTTGCAACTCCAAGGCAGTTAGCCCCATTTGATTCGAAGCCATATAAGTTCTACAATTATGTCAAGGAGAACGACTTGTTTTTGCATTAGAAGAAGTTGGCTAGCGAAAGCGTAATGCATAGAGAGTTGTTTATATTGGAGAAGGGAGAAATTATGATGTAGTGAGATCATCTTAAACCGTTGGTACGGTTGTTGTTAAGTTTTGAGACATCAAATGAGTCCGAGGACGGGAGATAAATCGTCGTTGAGGTTATGGGAAGTGCCGATGTTGTATGCTATCCTAACTGGGGAGATTAAGTTCTCTTTTCGACATCTAGTATTAATGAATGTGTGGAGATGTCGCGATAAAAAAGGGAAGAACTTGACACCTCACGTGCGATTGATTAGCGCATTGTTAGAGAAACAATAAGCTTTGATACCGAATGAGAAACCGTATTACAGGCCGCATGGGGTTTACCGAATCAGTGAAGTTTGCTTGTACGAGAATCATCTTTATAAGCAAACAAAGCTGTGGCATAAAGTTGAATTCGGTGATAAGGCGAAGTTGAAGATTTTACAGTGGGGTAAAGAGAAGCCGAGTCGGGGTGAAATTGACAACTTAGACTCCAGTGATGAAGAGTTGATAAGGAGAAAGAGGGCAGCTGGAGAAATTGTGGGCGAGGGGTCGAGTGCACAAGTAGAAGAACCGGTATGGTCTGAGCCGAGACAGTCGGCTTACTCATGGGGAGTGTTTGATGATGAGATGTAGGCGAGAGTAGATAGTAGTCAGCCACCGGAGTATGCTAATTGGGAAATGTGGCAGAAGTCTATCTACGATCAAGGGACGAGGCAGGATGTTAATAGAGAACGGCAACATAATGAGTTGATGGTGTATATGCGCCGAACTGATGGAGCTAAATCTGCGAGCTTTTGACGAGAATCAAACCCGAAAACACTTGGATTATTATGCCGGGGTTCCTATTATTGAGCATCCACCTTACATGGATTATAGTCAGTTACTATGCAGTTAATCTTGGCGATATCTCGGTGATATCTCGGTTATCGGCCCCTCACCAAAATATCGGTTTCCGATATCGGTCATATATCGGTCAACGATAATATCGATGGTCAACGCCGAAATATCGGCCGATATCTTGCAAAACCGTATCGGTTGTCTCGCGATATCTCGGCTGGGCCAATTTTGTATAAAAAAATTATGGATTTCAGCAAAAAAAAAACGAAGTTAAATGGTGTAAAAACTGCCTCACGCGGGACCCGTGGTTTCGGAGCTGCATTCGTGCCCGCGCATCCGGGACCCGGGGTTTCGGAGCTGCATTCGTGTCCGCAGGATGCGCGGGCACGCACGAGTTCAACCAAATTTCCAGCTCAGAAACCCATTTTTTTGCACCCCCCTGCACGCGCGGGTAGGACTTGTGGTAAAACATGTCATAAAGCTACAATGGAGTAGTAAATGCTTTACCTTATAAACACCCACTCACTTTGTTCCCACACCAATGTGGGACAAAGTATTTACCACCTTTTGAGACTTTCATTCCCACACCTAGACTTTCTACCACCTCTTGTATATATATAAATATATATATTTATGCATGATATTAGACTTCTAGTATATATATAGGCTCTAGATATGAATATAAATATAAATATATATATTTATGCATGATATTAGAAATTACCGATATCTCACCGATATCTCACCGCGATAAACGATATCTCATATATCGGTCCTTGACCGATAACCGATATTTTTCCGTATTAACTGCATAGGTCAGTTACCCCTGTATGAGTCAGGTATGCCTCGACATCCTATGCCTCAAGTGCACGGTTTGATGTGGCTTCCGCGACAGTATTCAGAGCCACGCTTTCAAAGCTCGTACCCGTACCAGCCACCACCGTACGAGTATCCTGCGCAGCATCAACGTCAAGAACCTCAGTCGTCATCTCAACAGCAGCAGGAACAAGGAGGGGGTTTAGCGGATATATTTGATATGAGCTCCTTCTATGAGCATCTGGGCGGTTATTATGGTGGACCACCGGGTCCATCGTATCAGTGATGCACTCTCTGACTTGTTCAGGTCCATGTGCCCTTTCCTGTACTCTATTTGAACAATTTACTTGCTTGATTTTTGGTGTGTTTTGTCGTATTTTGTGGTGTGAAACTTTGTTTCGTTTAGGGAATGTGTTTTATTTAGTTGTGTTAGGAGTTAGCCGTTTGTGGATTGTTGGTTGGTATTCCCGGGTTAGTTTTAAAAGCACCATACATTGAGGACAAGTATCTCAAGTGTGGGAATGTGGGAACCCGGGAAGGGATTCGTGAATTTTCTACCGCTTTTACCACTGAATGCCAAGTACTTCTTGAGGACCGAGCCTTTCGCTTTGATGTACTCGCATTCTTATCCAAGTACTCACAATCAACATGATTATAGTTAGTATCGAACGTACCATTTGATATTGAGCTAAGGTCTTGAGCGTCTTCATCTGTTAACCCTTCATGAAACGCATTTAATAGTTCCCATAGCTGGATTCCATGATGCGGACAATTCTTTAACATCATCTTAAACCGATTAAAGGCATCCTGGAATAGCTCACCGTGTTGCTGTTGGAAACCCCGAATATCCTTCCGAGCGTTATTTGTTCGTTGCGGTGTATAGAACTCGTCCAAAAAGAGTTATTGCATCTCTGGCCATGTGAAAATCGATGCAGACGATAATGAATGAAACCATTGCTGAGCTTTATCAAGTGTGAACCGGAAGAGTACCATATTCACATTGTCTGCTGAAAAACCTTGACCCCCGATCGTATTGCAACGTGCGTTATACGCTACAATGTGCA
The DNA here is from genome assembly GCA_030545235.1 of Helianthus tuberosus. Taxonomy (NCBI): domain Eukaryota; kingdom Viridiplantae; phylum Streptophyta; class Magnoliopsida; order Asterales; family Asteraceae; genus Helianthus; species Helianthus tuberosus. The sequence continues at coordinate 17,134,082 of CM060420.1, read as the reverse complement.
AATACGGCTCTTCATGTGCTAAGCCATGATACTTAGGCAAACTAGATATGGATTGAGCACGAACTTCAAACGACCGCCCTGCTTGTAATTGAGGAATCACCACTGGTGATGGATTATTAGCTATGTTGGGCTTGAAATGACTCTCAACACCGCGAACCGGTCCCCGATTATATCTTTTTGGAATGCCTTCCGGTTGATTAACCTGTGGGATTAAATTCCGAGGAAGAGGCATTGCCTGACCCGACATTTGAGGTACCGATGGTGGCAACGAAATGTCTAACGGTCTTCCCGGGATAAGTTGTTGGTTAATCGGGTCAGGTTGCTGGTATTGTGGTTGTTGCATCGATATCTGTTGTGTTTGTGGCATGACATTGACCGGCTGCTGCACATACTGTTGATACGTAGGATTATTCTGAGTTCCTCTCTCTGCAAAACCAAACCCTGCTGCATACCTCTCAACATTTCCCGTCTTTAACACCTGTCAGTCACCTTGATTTGCATAACTATCGTACTCCTCAAAGCCGTCTTCAAATTCCCTTGAACTGTTCCCTTGATCAAACATGGATGCTCTGTATGAGAACTGTGGTTGTTGAGCTGGTTGATAATAGCAAGGTTGTGTTGGTAATGGAATTGAAGTGGATGAGTTAATGGGTTGTGTTTGGTTAGGTGATGCGGTGATATCATCAGCGACAATCTTCACATAGCGACAATCTTCACATACGGTGAAGGATGTTGGATATTGGACGTTTGGGTGAATGTAGGGTGTTGAAAGGATGTTGGTTGAGTTGTGAAGGGTGGCATGTTGTTTAAGTGCAACACTCGGGTGTGCCGAACGGTTCGCTTAATTTATGGATCGTAAACTAGAGGCGAAGACTTCCCGGACTTCCGAGTATGATGCATACACGTAAGAGATTACTTGCGCACTACAAACAAGAAAAATCTCGCGTAATTCTGAACAAAACAAGACAAAACAAAATGACACTATTTTTGGATTTTTTTTATCTATTTTAATATAAACTTCCCCGGCAACGGCGCCATTATGATGTCTGTCATGAAGAACATACAAAAACCAACTGAACTATGTAGATAGGATAAGTCGGATATCAAACCAGAGGAGGATTGTGGAAAGTGTTATAAGGTTAAGTGCTGATTAACTCAGACGAAAAAAATAAAACTTTGTTGTGAGTTTGATTGATTATCTAAAATTACGAACTAAAAAGTTTAGTTTAAATCAATAGAGAAACAATGGTTTCTCCAGATTTCAGGTTTTACAACTAGATTCAATTATGTGTTTAATCGAAACACTTACATAGACATAAGTGTTTAACCTAATTAACCAATTGTGATAATCAACGACTAAGTACTCCGGTCAATACATAACGGGAGGTTATAATGATTATCAATCGCATTTACCAACCCTAATCCCATAGCAAATATATCCCAATTACTAGAACTCTCGGGAATTGAATGATTAAGAATTAAGCTTTAAATAAAATGCAACCGGTTACAATCAATTAATCAAATCAAAGGTGAAAAGAGGAGGATTGTGGAAAGTGTTATAAGGTTAAGTGCTGATTAACTCAGACGAAAAAAATAAAACTTTGTTGTGAGTTTGATTGATTATCTAAAATTACGAACTAAAAAGTTTAGTTTAAATCAATAGAGAAACAATGGTTTCTCCAGATTTCAGGTTTTACAACTAGATTCAATTATGTGTTTAATCAAAACACTTACATAGACATAAGTGTTTAACCTAATTAACCAATTGTGATAATCAACGACTAAGTACTCCGGTCAATACATAACGGGAGGTTATAATGATTATCAATCGCATTTACCAACCCTAATCCCATAGTAAATATATCCCAATTACTAGAACTCTCGGGAATTGAATGATTAAGAATTAAGCTTTAAATAAAATGCAACCGGTTACAATCAATTAATCAAATCAAAGGTGAAAAGCATACACATACACTTTAACATACCGTAGGTGGGAGCGTACAAAGCAACAACTCAATCACAATACACATACACTTTAAGCATATGTCATTTTTGGTACCTCGACTATACTTGTTCTCGTTCCTCTCACAAACAAACTCTCCCATCTTCCATTTAATAACCAGAAGGCCCTCAAACTTTAATGTTTCTTCATTCCTTTCACATATTAACTACTATTAACTTTCAGTTAATTACCAGAAAGCCCCTCAACTTTGTAGCATCACATCTCTTGTATCTCCAATCTCAATTTCAACCCGAAACAATGCCCGATCACCATGAATGCCTTGTTCCTCATTCTCGAACTCTCCGCATCATCTTTAACTGGCTTAACATCACCGAATTATGTGCTTTACCTGCAATGACATGAAAACTCGCAATAAACGTATTCCACAGATATAAACATGTAAAACACACTAAATCACACAAAATAATCACTTTAGCACTTGTGTTTCACACTCGCCATCATTTAGCATTAGTATTTAGGGTTTAGTTTTAATGTTTAGCATTAGTATTTTAGGGTTTAGCTTTAGGGTTCAGTGTTTAGCATTAGGGTTTAAGGTTTAGTTTTTAATTTTTAGCCATAGTTATCAAATGCGCTAGGCGAACTCTAGGCGCATAGGCCTCGCCTGTCGCCTAGGCGAGAAGCGCAAAAAAACGTGGGCCTGAGAAAAAAAGCGCAAGCAAATAAAAACATAAAAAATAATATTATGTATTGAAAAAAAAACACTTTCTTCAAATTCCAAAAGTATTTGAATACCATAATCCTTATAATAAAACAAAATCATCATGAATCCTCGTAAGGTCGAAAAATATACTGCAGAATCCTCATAAGGTCGAAAAATAATTGTAGTATTGTATGTTTTGCTGGCCAAAAATATGAACGTTTGTTTACAGCATAGGTAACAAAATGTTTTTACAGAAGATATATCTAACTTTTTTAAAATTCAAATTTGATTGAGATATAATTTCCAAAAATTAGATAAATATCTGTAACTATAATCTGGTGTATATATATATAAGATAGGATTTCAAAAAAAATCACGTGGCTTTTTTTACTTAGGAGGGAGAAGTGCAGGTAGGTCGATTCGCCCAAAAATTTCGCCTAGGCGGGAAGAGCGAGCGCTTTTGATAACTATGGTTTTAGCATAGTGTTTAGCCTTAGGGTTTGGATTTATGGTTTAGAGTTTTGGGTTATTATTCGACGGGCTAGTCCCAATTATTAACCGAGATATTCGTACATATTTATAGTATAGATATATAATTAACAAATTGTAATTATTCTGTGTACATATTGATTTCTTTTCCTTGTTTAGGCGATAGGGTTATTATGTATTCTCCCTTATTTAAAGGGTGTTTTGCTTAATGAAAGATCATCAACTTTTACAGACTTTCATGGTATCAGAGCTTCGGTTTTGAATACCCATCGCCTTCCCTTTGGTTTCGACCACTGATCTGTTTTTCCTCATCCCAGCCGAACCCTAGCTTTTGTTTTTTCCCCTTCTTGTTGATTTCAGCAACCCTCTTCCTGTTGATTTCAGCAGCTTTTGTTTTTCCTGTAAACATCAGCCACCTTCAGCCGACTCCCTGAAACAATGCCTAAATCTGACGACTCAAAATTCTCATCCACCAAACCTGTTAACCCTGCCCTACACCCGGCCTACTCTGTGTCCAATATTCAGTCAAAGATACGAACCGTAGATGTAACAAACGTGACTTATACCTCCTGGGTGAAGTTGTTCAAGTTCCATGCTATAGCCTACAAAGTGCTCAACCATATTGACGGGTCAACCAAACCCAAATCCACTGACCCAGACTTTGAAACATGGAAGGGGATTGATGCACTCATGTCTCATTGGATCTTCAGCACAGTGTCAGATGATTTGCTTGGTCGAGTGCTGGATATGGACGTCACAGCCAGGGACACTTGGGTTCGGTTAGAGAAGCACTTTCTCAGCAATAAACAGGCCAGGGCAGGAGCACTGGAAACCAAGTTCGTTAACCTCACGCTGGCTGCATGTTCTTCTATGGACGATTACTGCCAACAACTCAAAGACTTGGCAAATCAACTGGCTGATGTTGATCAGCCAATCACTGAATCCAGGCTCGTTTTACAACTTGTTTGGGGACTTTCTCAGGAGTTTGACACTACTGCTCGTTAATTCACTCTCAAAAGGCTGATTGGGATCTTGCTAGAACGATGTTAAATGATGAAGTCATACGCCAAGAGGCAAGAAAACAACAGAATACTTCTGTTCTGGTTGCACCAGCCGCTGCAGCCCCAAATAACTCCACTGTAGCCGCCCAAAACAATCAGCAACCACCTGTTAATCACCAGCAAACTGACCCGAATCAGCAGCAATATTATCGGCCAAGAGGTCGTGGCCGAAATCAATCAGGTCGCGGTAGAGGAGGACGTGGACGCGGCTCACGGGGTTATTCTGGTTCAACCACATGGGGATTTAAAAACCAAACAGGGCAGCCCACTTACCCACAATGGGCCCGGTGGAACACTCCACCATGTCCTTACCCAACCCAACAGAATTGGCGGCCCAACAACAACTCCCAACCACCTTCGGCTAACTACCTCGGCTACCCCGTGCCTCCTGGATTCGATGCTTTACGTCCATCAGAGCTCAGTGCTGCTTTCAACTCCATGAATCTCACTTACACGGACACGAACGCAGTCATGGACACCGGTGCTGAAGGACACGTCACTGAAAACCGAGGTATGATTTTCGTCCCTGATTCTTCTCCTGTACTCACTAAAATTTTGGTTGGTAATGGTCAATGTTTGCCTATTGAGGGTTCTGGCACGGGCTTTCTTCCCATTCTTAACTGAACCTACATTCTCCCAAACATACTTTATAGCCCTCGTATTATTAAAAATTTTGTTTCAGTTCGTCGCTTTACTCGCGACAATAATGTCTCTGTTGAATTTGACCCGTTTGGTTTTTCTTTGAAGAACCTACGAACTGGACGGCTCCTTTCCCGCCGCAATAGCACGGGAAATCTCTACCCAATAACTCCACCAACACTCCCGCCACAAGCCTGCTTCCTTGCTTCCCAGTCTCTTCCTTGGCATGATCGTCTCGAACACCCAGGGGCTCAAGTTTTAGATTTACTTAGCAAACGTACTGGTTTTTTTATGTAATCACAATAAGACTTCAAACATTTGTCATTCTTGCACTTTATCCAATAGTAAACGTTTGCCATTTTATGAATCTAATTCCTTTACATTTACTCCATTTGATATTATACATTGTGATTTATGGACATCACCAGTTACTAGTAAATCTGGGTATAAATATTATATGGTCCTTATTGATAATTTTTCCCACTTTGTCTGGGTATATCCACTTAAATATAAATCTGAGACATTTCCCACCTTTGCAAAATTTCACTGTATGATTGCAACTCAATTTAACCGCAACATAAAAACCTTTCAAGGAGAATTCGATAATAATGCTTTTAAAACTTTTGCTACTCAACATGGGCTTTTATTCCGTTTTTCCTGCCCCCAGACATCATCTCAGAACGGCCGAGCTTAACGGATGATTTGTCGCCTAAACGACATCATCCGTTCTTTGCTTATTCATGCTTACCTCCCACCCTCCTTCTGGGTGGAAGCCCTTCACACAGCCACCTACCTTCACAATATTCTACCTTCGAAACGTTTAAACTTTTTCACCCCTACATTTGCCCTTTACCTTCGTCACCCCACTTATGATCATCTCCGAGTGTTTGGTTGTGCTTGCTATCCAAACACTTCAGCCACTCAACCACATAAACTACATACACGATGCATCTTTCTAGGGTATCCCCCGGACTTCCGTGGATACCGATGTTTTGATCCCACCACCGGAAAGGTCTCAATATCTCGTCATGTTACCTTTGATGAGACCGTTTTTCCATTTACCATACCCACCCCCACCGCTTCTTACTCTTTCCTTGATGACCCCACACCTTCCGGTTTTACTTTCACTTCCACTCCTTCCCCTAAACCTTCCCTACATTCCACCTCTTCTTACCCGTTTCACTACACACGTCGACCTAAGCCTACCCAACCTGTTACACACCCGCAAACTGCATCACAGCAGCCCTTTACTGCTGCTACGCCCACCGAACAGCCATCAGCTGCTGTACAACAGCCCTCTGCAGCTGCTGCGACCACCACACAGCAGGCTGCTGCTGTACCTGAGCCTACGACTCCTCCCACCGCAGCCCCACATCCCTCGGCACCTGGTTCTGCAGCTACCGGGTCCTCCAAATCTGCCTCGGCAGGCCCACCGCCCAATCCTACAACCAATACCCACCCTATGACCACCCGCTCAAAATCCAAACACACTCTCATATCATCCACCATTTCACCCATCCCTAACACTTACTCGAAAGCCTATGTCGACCCAAATTGGTTACGTGCCATGCAATCAGAATTTGGTGCTTTGCAGGAGAACGATACGTGGGAACTGGTTCCTCGCCCGTCTGATCGCCCTGTTATACGCTGTATGTGGTTATTATTTCATAAGTTTAAATCTGACGGTTCTTTGGAGCGTTACAAAGCCAGACTGGTAGTAAATGGGAAATCTCAGACCGTGGGCATTGATTGTGAGGATACTTTTAGTCCGGTTGTCAAACCGGCTACCATACGGACAATTTTATCCATTGCTATCTCTCGGTCTTGGCCTATCCATCAATTGGATGTCAAGAGTGTTTTTTTGCATGGTAATTTAAATGAAACAGTGTTTATGCATCAGCCGCCTGGGTTTGTGGATAGTAGGTACCCAAATTATGTATGCAGGCTGAAGAAATCTTTATATGGGCTCAAACAGGCCCCGGGAGCTTGGTATACTCGGTTTGCCACATATATTTTATCACATGGGTTCAGGAGTAGTGTGTGTGTGATAACTCATTATTTATACTCACTCGGGGGACTCAGATTGCTTATTTACTACTGTATGTTGATGATATTGTTATTACTGCTTCTTCGACTGCACTTTTGCAGGACATTATTCGCACTCTCACGAGAGTTCGCCATAACAGATCTGGGTTCTTTACATCATTTTTTGGGTATTAAAGTTACTCGCACGACAGCAGGTTTATTCTTGGACCAGTCCCAGTATGCCAGAGATATTATTTCCAGGGCGTCTATGACATCCTGTAAACCATGCGCTACACCTGTTGATCTTAATGCTAAATTGAGCGCCACTGATGGACCATTGTTCCATGACCCTACTTTATATCGCAGTTTGGCAGGCGTTTTGCAATATCTGACCTTTACACGTCCGGATATCTCTTATGCTGTTGAGCAGGTTTGTTTATTCATGCATGAGCCTCATGACCCACACTTTGCCTTCCTGAAGCGCATACTACGTTACCTTCAGGGAATGATTGATTATGGCATACGTATTGTTCACTCCAACATTCATTCCTTAATCGCCTACTCGGATGCGGACTGAGGTGGTTGTCCGGACTCTCGTCGCTCGACAAGTGGTTATTGTGTTTTTCTGGGCGACAATTTGATTTCTTGGTCTTCTAAACGCCAACCGTCCATTTCTCGTTCTAGTGCTGAGGCAGAATATCGGGGAGTGGCAAACGCTCTCGCAGAGGCCACTTGGATTCGGAATTTGCTTTTGGAGTTGCATCTTCCTCTTCGGCAAGCAACAGTTGTGTATTGTGATAACGTTTCGGCCGTCTATCTATCTGATAACCCAGTTCAACACCAGCGTACCAAGCATATAGAGATTGATATTCATTTTGTACGCGAAAAGGTTCGCGTAGGTCACATCCGGGTTCTACATGTTTCATCTTCTCTTCAGTACGCGGACATTTTCACAAAGGGCCTTCCACGACACCTATTTCAGACTTTCAGGTCCAGCTTGAGCGTCCTTCCGCATGGTCGCTCAAACTGAGGGGGAGTATTAACCGAGATATTCGTACATATTTATAGTATAGATATATAATTAACAAATTCTAATTATTCTGTGTAAATATTGATTTCGTTTCCTTGTTTAGGCGATAGGGTTATTATGTATTCTCCCCTGTTAAAGGGTGTTTTGCTTAATGAAAGATCATCAACTTTTACAGACTTTCACCAATGCCGTTGGAATGAACTCAATCGGCTTCCGTTTGACCCAGTTTCCTAAACTTCTTAGGTTAAGGATATATATTTATTCATAATATACACATATGTATAGTTTAAAAATTGACTATATACATATGTGTGTAATTCAAAATTCACAATATACATATATGTATAATGTATATATGCAAAAAAAAAAAAAAAAAAATCTTAAAAACGTGCGATTAGAAGTAACACATTTTTTTTTGGCTTGAGGAAAATGTGTGGTCTAGAATGCTTCTCAAGTTTCTCAAATAGGATACTCTTCTCTTAGGATCCCTACATATATATAGAGAGAGAGTTTAAAATACAAATGGGATTTTATTGTGCGAAGGTACGCAACAACAAAATTGCGCCGTGTGGAATTCTATATTTTCAGAGGGAAGGGTAAATTAGGCAAGTCAGATAAAGTATAATAACATACATTTTGAAAACATTGCATGCGTTTCTTTAGTTGTGTGTAGCAATACAGAACAAGCGTTTTTAAAACAACCTCCAGCGTCTTCAACATCTGTTACACTGTAACTCATAGATTATTACTCTATGGTTCTTGTCAACTGCAATCATTAACAGATTATTTAGATCGTTATTGTGAATCATTCGATTAATTGATTAGAGATTATGCATCTAATCGATCGAATTGGTTGAATTTGTCTCTGTTCTTCAATAGTAAGATTCGATTGAATTGTAATTGACTCTTATGTCCTTCCCACTTGATTTTGTAATTGAATTCAAAGTTAATTACGTATTATGCCACCACGTTAAATTGAACCCTAGATTGAATCAGATGCGTTACAATATACGGGCCATCAACATAACATACAGCAACTGCAAACCAATATTAAAGAGAATGAAGATACCGCAACTCACCCACAAGTCGAACATTTCTTTTGATGCTTACAGAAAATAGACAGACAAACAGAGCAAATGTATCCCATGTCGATTGTATTTTTGTGACAAAAACACCTGTCGCATAATTCAACGTTCAATCACAAGTTGAAAATATTCATGTCGTAAAAAATGTATATGAAGCAACTTACGAAGCACGGAAATCTACACCCACAGGCTTAGGGAGTTGTAAGTAGCTACGGGAATGTAAATCTGTTGCAAATACCGTCTGCATAAAAGAAATAAAACTTTGACAAGCGTGGCAAACTGGGCGGGTATGGGTCAAAACAGCTACGGTCATACCGTTAGATACTGAAACAATCCATCAGGCTGTTGTGGCTTCAGATATACACCACCGGTCAAGGTTGCAATATGAATCAGCTGTTTTGGTCAACCCCAAACAAACGTATCGGCATCGAATCAGAAGACAAAAGCTCCTTAAATCGTATGTTACGAGTTGAATCTTTAGTTTGATAATGCAGAGATGTAATGTAAGCGAATTTTATGATTTCTTGTTCTGAAATTTTGCAATTTAGAACTGTATAAGCATTTTAAATTATGGGACAAAAAATATTTCTTCAACACATATACGAAGTTGTGGGAAGTGTTTGAGTTTACAAATCATTATACGAAAGTTGAAGTTTTAAGATTCCGAATGCAATCCAAAAATATTGTGTAAGCTGAAACCAAAACCTGATTGATAAAGCTCCATAAGTTTACATATTCAAAGAACGAGCTTATACAAAAATGACTTCAATAGCAATATATTTAGTAAATGTAACATAATTATTTCTTCATGTCTTGAGATGTTTTGCCGGTACACCACGTATTTATTAGTATTACATGAATGTGTTAATCTCGAAGACGTTTGTTAAAGCTCCTTTCTAGATTAACTTCTAAAATTTGACAGTGAGGTATGACTGTATCTTACACACGATATCTTCAACGTTTCATATTATTCACATAATAAGGTTGATTGTGCATTCTACTTCTGCAGAGAGCCCAATTTAGGCTCCTTATTTCGCCAAGAGAGCCCAATTTAGGCTCCTTGTGATTTAAGCCTCCATTTCCATTTCGCCATGAGAGCCCAATTTAGGCTCCTTATTTTCCCCAAACCTAGACCCCCCATCCTCTTTGGACCTTGAATCTTGTTCCACGCCACCCATCTCGTCTTGTTTCGATTGCCCGCTTTTCCCCAAATAAAAACTCTATGAATTCCTTCCAAAGTGTTTATAACCTTAGTCGGGGCTTTGAAAATAGAGAGGTAGTAAGGTTTCTGAGTACCGATTTTGCAAGGGTAATTCTTCCGCCCATAGAGGTGTTTCGCCTTCCAACTTGAGAGTTTCTTGGTGAATTTTTGGATGAAACTTCTCCAAGGTTTGACCCGTTTCATATTTTCCTCAATGGGAAGCCCGAGGAAATTGAAAGGGATCGAACCTGCTTTGCGCCACATCATGTTTGCCATTTCTTCCACCGCACGTTCATCAACCCCCACTCCCATTAGAGAGCTTTTATTAAGGTTTACTTTCAGCCCCGTCTTGTAAGACCCGCATAATTCTTTTAACGTTTTGCACATTCTTTCCGGACTACGACCCCAAGAAAATTACGTCATCCGCATAACAAAGGTGGGTAAGGGTATACTCAATTTGGAATGGAAATGCCTTCAAACAAACTGATTATAGTGGCTCTCCTCATGAAGACTTCAAGCACTTCCAAGACCAAGACAAAAAGGAACGATGAAAGCGGATCACCTTGGCGAAGATCCCTTTCCAAAGTGAATTCTTTTGTCGGCGACCCGTTGATAACCAAAGCTTTGCTTGAGGTGAGACACAAATCAATCCACCCTCTCCATCTCTTTGGGAAACCCATCATCTTAAGATTATTAAGAAGTAAGTTCCAATTACCGATTCATATGCTTTATCGAAGTCTACTTTAAAAAGCAACATTTCCTTTTTTTTCTTCTTGGCCCAAGAAATAACCTCATTCACGATTAGGAGCCCATCAAGGATATTCCTCTTATCCACGAAGGCCGATTGGGTTTGGGAGGAAACCGAGCCTATGACGCTTTTAGGCGGTTTGTGCGGGTTTTAGTGATAACTTTATACACGACTCCTATCAAGGAGATGGGTCTAAAGTCAACCAAAGTTTGAGGATCGAGTACCTTCGGAACTATGTCGCACGGGAACGGGTATGGGTACGAGATTGGGATACGAGGACGATACGGGTACCGAGAACGACAAAACTCAAAATTTCAAGATACCGGTACGGCAAAAAAAAATATAAAAAAATAAAAATATATTTAACAAAGTCCAAAATAGATATATATTGATGTAAATTGTAAACTCCTTTTTTCTCTATTACATACAAATCAATTTAAAATTCTATAGTTGTCTTCCTTTTTTCTCTAATGTCTATTGGGTTATCAAAACATTATATTTGGCAGAGCAATATTTTGTTCTCCTTTTCCCCAAACTTATTTTCATCTCCCGCTCTATCCCTTTCCTCTTCATCTCCCACTCTTCTTCATCTCCAGCAGCCGCCGCCACCACCGAATCCAACCATCATCGCGCACCATCACCGACACACCTACACCGATATGAACCACCGACGCATCTCCCTCGATTGGAACTACTGCAACACCTCCACCGATTCGAACCAGCTTCATCTTACAAATTCTAGGGTTTTATTTCCGTACCAGGTTTGAAGCACCAAATATAGAGTACTGTGATATTATTATGTTTAATAAAAAGTTAAAACCCTAAATATAATAGGAAACGTCCCCGAAACGTCATACGGTCGTCCCCATTTTCCCAGAAGCGTTTAGTCGTCGTCCCCATTTTCCCGGAAACGTTTGGGGAACGTCCCCATGGCGTTTCCGACCCCAAAACGTCCCTGAGACGGGTACTTGATGATACTTGGCGTCCCCGTGCTTCATAGCTTTGGAATGAGCGTGAAGAACGAAGCGTTGCATTCTTGACTTATCTTTTCCGACACGTAAAATTGATGCATCATCTCCAAAAATAAAGCCTTCAACGACTCCCAAAACCTCTTGATGAATTTGAACGTGAAGTCGTCTGGGCCCGGGGCCTTATCTCCTCTAAAATACCAAACCGCTGCTTTAATTTCCACCTCCGAAAACCGCTTCGTGGCTTGGTTGAGAAAAAGTTTACGGAATTCATTAATCATAAGGGAGGGTCGGTATCTCATTAGCTCGTCAATTTTTTTTTTCAGAAAGGCTATCCTTATCTCCTCTTTCATTTGAGTTGGGTCGATTAAATCTCTCCCATCCATCCGAATAGTATTAATTATTTTCGACATTTGCTTGAAGTTTAAAAACTTGTGAAAGAAAGAGCTATTTTCATCCCCATACTTAGTCCAGTTCATTCTGGATTTTTGTAGTAGCTCCTTCGTTTTCCTTTTCTCCAAACTTTTGATAACACTTTTCCACTTTACCCTTGCAGCCTTTTCTTGTGTGTTCAGTTTCCTATTTTCGGCCTCCTTTTCAATACTTTCCAGTGATTTTATGGCCAAGTCCTTCTCCGCCTCCTCTCTAACTTTTAGATTCTCACGCCACCACTTCATTCTTTCTTTAACTTTCTTAAGCTTACCCAAAATGACTTTATCCCCTCAATATAATTCACCTCTTCAACCAACGTATCACACACTAGGTCCTTAAAACCATCCATATGAAGCAAGTGGTTAAAGACTTTAAATGGAACCGGGCCAAAGTCCATCAACCCACACGAGAGGACCAGGGGGCTGTGATCTAACAGCTCACGGCAGAGGGCGTTTAACGAGGCATGAGGCCATTTGTTCATAAAGTTGTCACACACTAGGACCCAATCCAATTTACTTAGTTCCATCCTGTCGGATGTGATGTAAACTTACTACCCAACATCGTGTACTCAATAAGGCCCACTGGTCGTATAAAGCTATTAAAGCTTAAAGCTCCGTATTCGTCTAATTTTGAACTGAACCTGTCACTTTCGCATCGGACCTCATTGAAGTCGCCCAACATAATACACAAACCCTTTAGCTTACTCCTGATGTCAAGCAATTCTGACCACAAACGTCTTCTTTTGGTATCGTTATTCAGCACATAAACGTTTATGACATTTAGATCCACATTCATCCCTTTTAACAAGCCACTCACCATAATGAAATTGGTACCCGTGATGTAGGAATTATGAGCAAAGACATCAGTATTCCATAAAGAGAAGAGCCCCCTGACCGAACTCTCGCATTCACAGACACCGATCCCATCGGCCAGTTACCCCTAAAACGAGCTAAGAATTGTTCAGACAAACCTAAGAAGTGGTTTTTTGCACAACCACGAACGAGATCTTGTGCTCCAAAGTGAGACACCTTACCCATCTGGCTTTTTCAGTGTCCCCAACGCCCCTTAAGTTGAGAGAGAGAAAATGCATAATCTAACAGCTTCCGCCATTTCCCCTTCAACGAGGATTTTAACCTCTACATCGAATTTGTTTAGGTTAACCCCGAGACCGATCCCGATCTCAATTGTTTCCTTAATTTTTGCATCAGAATAACGAACACCCTATCGGAATAACACCAGTAGGTCTTGGGTCATTTGCACCTGTCGAGCCTGCCCCTTGAACTGTCGTAACATCCTCTAGCCCTTCGGTATCATGAATCTTTCTGCGTTTCACTTGGGAGTCCTCTGGTCCAAAGGTAAGCCCCAACCCTGTTCTGGATTTCCTCTTCTTTCCAGCTTTCTCCAAACCCTCATTCCAGATGATCTTTTCTAAGTCAAAAGGGTCATCTGGTTTGAGGTTTAGGTTAATATATGGCCTGCTGGGTTTCAATTTCTTTTTATCGGACCTTAGCCCAATGTGAGTAGATAAGGTTGTCCCAACCCCCATCTGGGCACCCCCTTTAGAACTACGCTTTGGGCCCGGGCCCACCTCCTTAAGCCCACTTATCTCTTTCACCAAATTGTTAGGTCCTGTTTGTACCAGATCTGATTGATGCAACCGTAGATGAATCGATCTTGAACAAAGTGCGGAATCCTTTGATCAAGTCATAGAAATACAACACACAATTCAACGTTTAAGCACTGTCTGAACCTTTCTATTACGATATTGTGAAAGTACAAGAGCTAGAAGAAAGTCAGACGATGACAGAGTACACAAAGGCGTAAGCAGATCTAGAGATGCAAAAGTTCTAAATGAGATACCCGGACGGGGTATTTATAGGCAACTCAGGAACAAGGTTAGTGTTGTCCGCTATGATATGCTACCCGGTCGGATGAGTGCTATCCGATCGGATGACCTATCCGATCGGATGACACTTATCAACAAAGTCAACACACTTTTCACAACATTCCCGTTTCCTGAGTTGTCGATCTATCTAACACACATACATTACATAATTGTTTACAAAGGACACAAATATACAAAACATGACTAAATGCCGACGGAAGCTACAGACGTATACACTAACAGACTCCCCCTCGGATGTAGCTGTAGTTCCTTCCAGCATAGTCTTTAATTCTTCCTGTTGCGCCTTCGTTCTCTCGTTCTCTGTCTTCTCTTTTCTGCTTTTTCGTCTAACATTCTTTTCCTTATATGCTTACCTTCCTCGATCCACCATTTCCTGTAAACTGGATCACCATCACGCTTCCGATCCCATTTGGGAATATTGTTCTCTTCTGATTCAATAGGCGTTTGATCTGTTGGTGGCACAATACCCATCTTTCGCCTGCCAAGCTCTGTTGCCCTTTCAGAAATAACTTTTGATCTTTGTTCTCGTTTATACTTTTTCAGGAACTCATCAATCTCAAGATCTCTCCATTTTGTCTTCCAATATCTTCCTGAGTTGATGTCTTGAGGAAAGCACACATCCACAATCGTTTGATACTGCATTGCTTGTTCTCTGTCAGGCCTTTCGTAGACTATTTTGTTGTAGAATAGGCAATCTATGTCTTTCTTTGAACAATTTACAAGCCACATAGGATCTAACACACATATCCTTCTTGCTTCTCCAGTGGACTTGTTATGTAACGAGATTATTGCCTCGGCCGTAGACTGATTATACAACCACCCTTCAAACTCTTCATGGAAATCTTGCTCCATTGCCCGTAAAGGCATATTCTTTAAGCAACTAGGAGGCTTAATATCCAGAGTGATGTCTTTCTCACCATTCTCCAAGTATGTAATAATTTGTTCTGGAAATTGAGGTTTCCAATCAGGATGCCTTGCTTTTGCTTGCAGCTTCACATAATTCCATAAATGTTGATCGTGCTGCTTTACATCCAAACCATGATAAAATTCTTTAATGTTCTTTGTTTTCACCAACTCATCTATATCCCACCACGGAAGGGTTTTAATATCTGACAAAAACTCGAAGTACTGTACCCCCTGTTCCCGTTTGATGGAATAAACTTGTAAATCTTCTAGATAACCCCAAGAAAGAATATCACCCCAAGAAAGGTCTTTGTTGTGAGTGAAGAACTGTAGTGCCCTAAGTTTCTTTCTCTCCTTCGGCATAACTTTGAACCATTTCTTCCTCTCTTCAGCAAGATTTTCTCTGGGTATGGTTTCTGGAATACCTTCAGAAGACACTTTTTCCACAATCTTTCTCCTGATCTCATCTTCATTTCGATCCTTGAACATTTCCGCCAATGATGGAAATGTCTCATCAACTCCAGAATAGTGGAAATCAGTTTCTTCATCTGATGAATCTGATGCATCTTCAATAATAACATTATTGTAGTGATCAGCTTCATGAGCATACCTCGGCTCAAATACATCTTCAGATGACTGGGGAATCTCATCTTCAATATCGAACTTAAATTTTCCATCACTCAAACCCAATTCCTCCAACATTTCTTCTCTTAACCTCCTAACCTCAATCTCCTCCTTCTGTTTATCATGTAAGTAAATAACATTTGGATTTGTGAGAAATACCTGATCAATGTGCTGTTTTCCAGATGTAGAAGTTTCTTGCTGATCATCATCTTCTTGTTCGTTGATCTGATCATTCAGAAACTCTTCAATTTTCTGTTCAACAATAGGGTTATCAACCAGTAATCCTGATGCACCTTGATCATTATCATCATTCTTTTTGTCATCATCATCATCTTTCTTATCATCTTTCTGATCAGACTTGTCATCATCGTTATTTTCATCTTCGTCTTCTTCTTCATCACCAAGAATCTCCAGATCAGAATCACTATCAACAATTTCTCCACGAGCTCTTTTTGCTTCTTTTCGCATTTCTTCAATTTCGACTTGGCGAACAATCTCTTTTAAGCTATAAGGAACTGTGGATGGTCTTCCAACAAGAACAAACTGTTGTGTCTTCCATTCCAACAACAACATTTCTTTTGCCTTTCTTTTCTTTTGGATAGCAGTAACTCGACGAATAACTTCATCAATATCACAGGATAGAGAAGACTCACCAACCAGCATGAAGTCTTGATCTTGTTCAATGTTAACATCTTCAGCAACTTGTTCTTGAACATCCTCAACAACTTGTTCTTGAGCATTTTCAACATCAATCATTTCAATGTCAACTTGACTAGAAGACCCACCAGCTTCTTGAATTTCTTCAATAACACTTTTGTTCTTTTGAGTGGCTTCTTCAGCTAGTCGTCTTTCTCGTTCAATTCTTCTTTCCTCAGCACTTTTTACTTCAATCTCATTGAAGGCAGTATAAACATCCATCTTCAGGTGACTTTCCATGACAGAGTATAACATGTGTAGTTGTTCATCCTTCACCACTTTATCTGCTTTCATGGCTTCCATTTCTAGCTTCATCACCTTCATTTCATTCGTTGTAGCTTCACTCATTTCACTGAGAAGCTGATTAAGTGTCTGATTCACATCTTGAAGATTATTTATCTTCACATTCAATGAAGCAATCTCTGTTGTTAAGAGTTCGAACACTTTAGAGTTATCATCATCTTTCATCTTCTTCATTGTCTCCTCTTGATCTATCAACACCATTCTTATTTGATCATGAGCTTTCATCAGCTGTTCAACATGCTTCTTTAAAACATCACGTTCTACTTCAGCTTTCATCTTTTCTTTTTCAAGCTCAACAACTTTCTTTACCAATATTTTTACGGCTTCATTGTTGAACACATCAAAGTCATCTCCAAAGTTTAAATCTTCTAAAGGATCCCCTGAGGCAGGTGGAAGATTTCCAAACAAATCATCTGTAGTTTTGGGGCGTGAAGACTCTGGAATCTCAATATTTTCTGGTATTGGTGGAAATTTAGAAGTAAAATCTCCAACTTCAGCCACTTCAACATAATCATCGTGACTAACTTTCTTTTGAACTTCAACATCAACCACACTTTGTGCTTGAACTTCTGGAGCTTTTGGAACTTCAACACTATGAATCTTTTCTGCTTCATGAATCTTTGAAGTTGTAACATACTTTTCGCCTTTGCCTCCTTGATCTTTTTGTGATTTAGCCCCAACTTTCTTTGCACGCACATTTCTCGGAATGACTCCGGCTTGAACAGCTTTACGCTTTGCCCTTTGTTTCTTTGGCTCATCAGGTTTATAGGTAGAATCTTCTTCATCTGATGCTTTCTGCTTCTTAGTAGGCTTTTTCTACAGTTGAACTTTACCTCTGCCGAGAGTTGTTCGATCGAGCTCTGAATCAGACTCAGTAGTCTCAGAATCATCTTCACTTGTATCATCTTGAGTAACACCCTCGGGTTCTATAACTTTGGTACCTTCAGCTTGAACACCAGAGCTTTGCTCTTTCTGTGCAGCAACTTCCTCATTCTTTTTCAGAAAGCTTTCAAGTGAATGCTTTAGCAAATCAGCTCCTTCTTGAATAACTACCGATGGTTCCAATACTGTTTCATCAATTAACTTCTGTTGAGGTTTTGCAGAAGTCTTTGCAAAACAGACATTGAAATTATCATTAGATTAATATAACAGATTAACGTTCTAACTTTTCTTATGACTCCCCCTCTCACTGTACCCTTTATCACTGTAAGGACTCTAAAAAATGTCCCAATTTTACCGTAAGTGAAAACCCGGACCCCTGAAACCCTAATCTATATCAAAAATCAAGAAAACAAAATTTATGGGTTTCAGGCGGGCCGCGTAAGCCTTAAGGAAGCTTACGCGGGCCGCGTCAATGTTAGGTTGACCAGCTGGCAAGTCTACTCGTGACCAATCAACCCTACGTGTAGAATAGGTGGTTAGGCGGGCCGCGTAAGGTATGGCCGAAGGTTTACGCGGGCCGCGTGAGCCCTAAATTTCACCTATAAATAGCTTAGCTCAGGGGCTTTCATTATGTGTCGACGAAAACTTTCAAAAACGAAGTTTCACAACTCTGAAGTCTAATTTACTTTTATTATAGTGGGGTGCTGCTACGATACCGGGTATTAACTCGATCGCTGCTACGATTCAATGTCCGATCGATTAAAACTATCCAATGGATGTTTAAGTGCTGCCCACATTAGGGTTATGCTTTGTCATTCGTCGTGAATTCGATGGATGTTTAAGTATCGCACTTTGTCATTTATTGTGAGGGTTTAATCTCGTGAGTTATCCTAAATGCTGTATTAGTTACTGACCTAGTTCGCGTGCATGTTATTAATTTAGGTTACAAGACTAAACAGTAGGCTTAAACTCTGCCCGTTAAATCTGCAATATGAGTCATTCTATTTTTATCAAATTTGATTTCAAAATCATGTTTGCTTTCAAAGTTATAATTACAGGGATTAAGTCTTTGTAGTCTCCATATTACAGCCGGTATGTGGGGTTTGGTATACATTACTTGATAACCGTCACCATTGGACAACGGGTTAGCCAAGGGGTGATATGACCATAATCACAGACACCATTGGACAACGAGATAGCCAATAGGTGGTCGAGTGATAAATACCGTGGGTAGATGGTTGATATGTATAAACATTGTAATCGCTCTTAATACTGTAAATTATAACAACGTGTCATTTTAGTAAAAAGAATGATTCACCAGTATTTCCCTGCTGACAAAACCTTTTTCAAACATGTTTCAGGTGATCTGTTGTGATCCAGGAAAAGTGCCGCGAAGCACTACAAGCTTAAGGAAGTGGCTCAATATAAATAAAGAAATATGTTTTGTAAAAGAAAGATTTTCTAGTGAAATCACCTTATTGTAAATAACGAGGTTATTCCAAATTATGAAATAAAATAATCAGGAAAATTTCAGTTTTAAAAGATCCTGCTAAAATCTTCCGCTGTCAATTCAATTAAATAAATACCACGGGATTTTCTGTCCCGTGGCCTCTTAAACGGGTCAAACCGGGTCGGGGGCCGTGACAGAAAAAGGTGGTATTAGAGCCACTGAGTTAAGCTAATTAAGTATTTAGAAATACTTAATTTTCCTGATTGTCATTTTGTGATTATGTGTTTTATTAACTGATTAATTGTTAATTACAGTATGAGTAAGCAAAAGCTTTCGAACATCTATCTTAAATTAGATAGTTCACAAAAAGAGAAGGGAAGTTCATCCCAATCAAAATCCTCAAGATACTCAATAGATACTGAGGAGGTAATATTTGTTCGTAAAGCCCATTATGAGGAACCACTTTCTCCTAATAAAAGAAGTTTGATTATTAGGAAAAGTCAGGAGAAAATAAAGAAATCTCAATCAAAAGAAATGAGAGTTAATCAGGAGATCCAGAAAATAGGCAGTAAACCACCATGGGAAGACAAGTTAGATGAAAAATGGGCAGATCTCTATATGCTAGCCACTGTAGTAGTAAATGCAAATCTTTAAAATACCCTGACCCAGTATTAGCACTCTTATCACCTACAAGCCAGAAATTTTACCCAGTAAATAAATAAGTTTACAAATAAACCCTAGTATGTTTAATTTTCAGTCATCCTTTGTATTAAATTAATCACATGGTATGCAATAATACTTGAAGGTTATCTATGAAATTTTGTTATAAAATTTTAACTTAGTATTTTTGCATATATGCTAAACAACATGAATGAGTTATCTGAAGCCCTTCAGAATCTCAATCTTTATCCGGTGAAAATAGAAGTTTCCAAAGACTTTACTGGTTACATACCCGATGTGGAAGAACCTATGGAATTTCATGCTCCACCTCTGGAAAAACCAAAGCCTAAGAAAAGAAGAAGATTGGTAGGTTGGAGGCGTGTACGCAGGAGGAAACCAACAACTAGGAGAGTTCCTAAAATAGAAAACCCCATTGATAAAGGAAAATGGATCGAGATTGAGGAAAATACCAGGCAAGTAGAAATGGAAATTGGGGAAAGTTCTAGGCAAGTCGAGGAATTGCCATTACAAGAAGAGTTGGATCGTATATTGGCGAGTTGTGATATCGTTAGACCTATCAATAATAACCTTTACCCCCATTCTGCTGAAACTCAACTTCCAATAAATTTGGAACCAGCCATTCCAGAACCTTTAATCCATACCCAACCTTTAGGAGAAATGGTTGAGTGGTGGACCAATGATTGGCAGTTTCAAAACTTACTTAATAATCCTTATACGTTTTTCCCTCAGTTCGATCCAGAACCTATACCAAATCCACCAATGAGCAATGAAAATTTAGCTGAACTCCGCCATTTTGGCGAGGAGCTTATGGATGCTGGGAATAGGATCCGGGAGATAGGAGGATAAATCTCCTGGAAATACGACGAGAGGGAACATCGCTTTTGAAATGCCAGAGGATTATGGATAATGTGGTTGTGAAGTTATGATTGTATAATAATATAATAATCAAAATAAAACATGTAAAATAAACAATAAAACTTGTGTAAAATAATCAGTGTGTACGGAAGCATATGATAATATATAAAAAATGAAAGTTGAGAAATTGACAATTTTGTTTATATATTTGTTTACGTGATTATATGCGATTATTTGTTATATTTGGTTGTCTCTTATTTTATACTAATCACTTATATATAAATTAATTATCAGATGGAAAACGCTAATAATGAACCAGTTAACGAGGTTAACCAATCTGAGCATCATCAGGAGGATCAATTTATGACTAAGCAAGATATAGAAAATATCGTTACTCAAGGAATAGCCAATGCTATTCCAGCAATCCTTGCTGCTGCCCAGAAACCTGTTGAACCTCAACAAATTATTCCTAGTAAACGCACACAAGGCGACAATTTTAGTAATAGTGTAAATGGAGGCGGCAACCATACTAATAACAATAATAATGGATTGCAAGCCCCACTCCTTAAGAAAATGAAAGCGGCAACACCTGGTTGCACTTACAAGGAGTTTCTTGCCTGTAAACCGACTGAGTTTGCATGAAATGAAGGAGCAACTGCTGCACTGCGTTGGTTAGAGAAAACCGAGGCAGTAATTGCAATCAGTAAATGTGCCGAGGAAGACAAAGTGATGTACACATCACATCTGTTTAAAGAAGGGGCACTAGAATGGTGGAATACAGTTCTTCAAGCCAAAGGAAGAAATGTGGCCTATGCCATGAATTGGGAAGAATTTAAAAGTCTGATGGAAAGAAAATTATGTCCCGAGTATGAAAAGGAACAAATGGCGAATAAGTTCCTGAATCATCGGATGATGGGTGTAGACTGTCGAGGATATACTTCGACATTCTTCGAATATGCTAGAGTGGTACCAACACTGGCTTCGCCAGAACCGGTGCTCATTTCTCGCTATATTTGGGGATTAATTGGTGAAATCTGTAATATCGTTAAAGCTGCGAGACCTCGCACTATTGACGATGCAGTAGAATTAGCTAACACCCTAACTGACGAACTAGTAGGTACAAGAGATGAAAATAGGAAAAAGGAACTGGCTCAGAAAATTACCCAAGGATTTCATGTGGGTTATAATAGCAACTTCAAGAAGAGAGGAACAGGGCAATCTTCAACTCCGCAGTTCTGTAGGAATTGTAGAAAGAAACATTATGGAAGATGTAATGTAACCTGCAACTTTTGCAAAGTTGCAGGTCATCGTGAAGAAGACTGCAGAAAGAAAACCAGGATCTGCTATAACTGTGGAGAAGCGGGGCATTTCAAAATAGAATGTCCTAAATTGGTCAAACCAACAGACACCAAAGCCAAGACAGCTGACGGAGCTACTAAGAAGAATGCCAGAGCATTCCAACTGACCACTTAAGAAGCAGAACTCATTCCAGATGTGATAGCTGGTACGTTCCTAGTTCATAATGTGTATGTAAAAGTATTATTTGACTCTGGTGCAAACCAAAGTTTTATCAATACTTCATTCTGCCAAGCCCTTAATTTACCTTTGACCCACCTTAGGCAAATTTTTACAGTTGAAACGGCAGATGGGAATTCTGTTAACATAGATAAGGTTTTGCAAAAAGGAAATATAGAACTTTCGGGTCATAAATTTCATGCAAACCTATTACCAATGAATTTAGCTGGGTTCGATGTTGTGTTAGGAATGGATTGGATGGTAGCCAACCATGCTTGAATCCTTTGTGATAAGAACTCTATAGAAATTCATGCACCCACCGGAGAAGTACTTATGATTACAGGAGATAAGCCATGTAAACCCATGAAGTTCATTTCAGTAATGAAAGTTGCTAGTTATGAAAGAAAACAAGGAATAGTGTATATGATTTCAGTAATCATTAGTACTAAGAATAAAGAACTTAAGGAGATTTCTGTAGTCTCAGAATACCCAGATGTATTCCCGGAAGAACTCCCGGGATTACCACCCGACAGGGAAGTAGAATTTAGAATTCATTTAATTCCTGGAACTACACCGATAGCCAAGGCACCTTATCGGTTAGCACCTACAGAAATGTTAGAACTGAAAAAACAATTAGATGAATTACTAAGCAAAGGTTTTATACAACCTAGTTCATCCCCTTGGGGAGCACCAGTGTTGTTCGTAAAGAAAAAGGACGGTTCTATGCGAATGTGTATCGATTATAGAGAATTAAATAAGATTACAATTAAGAATCGATACCCATTACCTAGGATTGATGATCTATTCGATCAACTTCAAGGAGCTAGATATTTTTCTAAAATAGACTTACGCTCCGGATATCATCAATTAAAGGTACAAGAAGAAGACATACCTAAAACTGCTTTTAGAACTAGGTATGGTCATTACGAGTTTACAGTCATGCCCTTCGGACTAACGAATGCACCTGCAGCATTCATGGACATGATGAATAGAATCTGTAAACCGTACTTGGATAAATTCGTAATTGTCTTTATTGACGATATACTTATTTATTCCAAAAGTCAGGACGAATATTGTCAGCACTTGCATGCACTCTTAACTTTGTTAAGAAAAGAAAAGCTCTACGCCAAATTCTCGAAATGTGAATTTTGGCTACAGGAAGTGCAATTTTTAGGACATATGGTGAATCACGAGGGTATTCACGTAGATCCTGCTAAGATAGAAGCAATTACCAAATGGAAGGTCCCACAATCAGCAATGGAAATTAGAAGTTTTATAGGTTTAGCCGGATATTATAGACGCTTTATTAAGGATTTTTCCAAGATAGTTATACCATTAACTAAGCTAACCTGTAAATCAGTTAAGTTTGAATGGGGACCTAGACAAGAAGAAGCCTTTAGGATTTTGAAGCAAAAGTTAACAAATGCTCCAATTCTAGCCTTACCAGAAGGAACTGAAGATTTTGAAGTATATTGTGATGCTTCTAAGCTAGGATTAGGATGTGTGCTAATGCAACGCAAGAAGGTAATTGCGTATGCTTCAAGACAATTGAAAAAGCATGAAGAAAACTATACGACTCATGACTTAGAATTAGGAGCCATAATTTTTGCCCTTAAATTTTGGAGACATTATCTGTATGGAAGTAAGTTACTGTCTATACGGATCATAAAAGTTTAAGGTACATATTTGGGCAAAAAGAATTAAACATGAGACAAAGGAGATGGATGGAAATCCTAAGCGACTACGACTGTGATATTCAGTATCATGAAGGAAAGCCAAATGTGGTTGCAGATGCCTTAAGTCGTAAGTATCATGAGAAACAACGAGGGGTTCGTGCTCTTAGATTAAATCTACAGTTAGATTTAATGGAACAACTGAAGAATATCCAGGAAACAGCAATCGAGGATGATGCTGAAGGAATGAAGGGACGAATAAAAGAATTAAAGCAAGGAGGTGATGTAATTTGGAGATTCCATGAAAGAAGGATTTGGATACCTAAACAAGGAGAATTAAGAAATAAAATTTTAGAAGAAGCTCATAAATCTAGGTATACCATGCATCCAGGAAACAATAAAATGTACCAAGATTTAAGGAATAATTTATGGTGGATAGGAATGAAAAAGGACATAGCTAGATATGTTTCTAAATGTCTTACTTGTTCACAAGTTAAGGCAGAACACCAGAAACCCTCAGGTCTACTCCAACAATTAGAATTGCCTGTTTGGAAATGGGAACTCATAACAATGGATTTTGTTACTAAGTTACCCAAAACCAGAAAAGGTAATGATGCGATTTGGGTAATTGTGGATCGATTAACCAAATCAGCTCATTTTCTACCCATGAAAGAAACCTTTAGCATGGAAAGGTTAGCCAAGTTGTATGTAGACGAAGTAGTATCCTTACATGGAGTTCCACTCTCCATTGTATCGGATAGGGATAGTCGTTTCACTTCCCATTTCTGGACTAGTTTCCAGGAAGCAATGGGAACCCGACTAAAATTGAGTACTGCATATCATCCACAAACAGACGGACAAAGCGAGAGGACAATACAAACCCTGGAAGACATGCTCCGGGCATGTGTGATAGAATTTGGTGGAAACTGGGATGACCACCTACCCTTAATTGAATTCTCCTATAACAATAGTTATCATGCAAGCATCAAAGCTGCCCCATTCGAAGCACTGTATGGAAGAAAGTGCAGAACACCGGTTTGTTGGGCAGAAATAGGAGAAAGTCAATTATCAGGCCCTGAAATAGTACAAGAAACCACTGATAAGATCACTCAAATCAAGGAAAGATTAAAGACTGCTCGTGATCGTCAGAAAAGTTATGCAGATAATAGAAGGAAGCCGTTGGAATTTCAAGTAGGAGACAAAGTACTCTTAAAAGTTTCTCATTGGAAAGGAATAGTGCGGTTCAGTAAGAAAGGAAAGCTGAGTCCAAGATATGTAGGACCATTTCCAGTCATCCAACGAATAGGACCAGTTGCCTATCGCTTACAACTACCAGAAGAGTTAGCTGGAGTACATGACGTATTTCATGTATCCAATCTCAAGAAATGTTTATCTGACGAGTCCCTGGTAGTACCTCTTCAAGATATAGAGGTAAATGAAAAGTTAAAGTTTGTGGAGAAACCATTACAGATAGAAGACAGAAAGATCAAATTTCTCAAGCACAAGCGACTAGTTCTAGTCAAAGTCAAGTGGGATTCAAAAGGAGGATCCGAATACACATGGGAGCTGGAATCGGAGATGAAGCGAAAGTATCCTCACTTATTTCAGTGAATCTCGAGGACGAGATTTTAAATAAGGTGGGGAGGATGTAAGGACTCTAAAAAATGTCCCAATTTTACCCGTAAGTGAAAACCCGGACCCCTGAAACCCTAATCTATATCAAAAATCAAGAAAACAAAATTTATGGGTTTCAGGCGGGCCGCGTAACCCTTAAGGAAGCTTACGCAGGCCGCGTCAATGTTAGGTTGACCGGATAAGTATTCCGGATCCACGTGTTGACCAGCTGGCAAGTCTACTCGTGACCAATCAACCCTACGCGTAGAATAGGTGGTTAGGCGGGCCGCGTAAGGTATGGCCGAAGGTTTACGCGGGCCGCGTGAGCCCTAAATTTCACCTATAAATAGCTTAGCTCAGGGGCTTTCATTCCGTGTCGACGAAAACTTTCAAAAATGAAGTTTCACAACTCTGAAGTCTAATTTACTTTTATTATAGTGGGGTGCTACTACGATACCGGGTATTAACTCGATCGCTGCTACGATTCAATGTCCGATCGATTAAAACTATCCAATGGATGTTTAAGTGCTGCCCACATTAGGGTTATGCTTTGTCATTCGTCGTGAATTCGATGGATGTTTAAGTATCGCACTTTGTCATTTATTGTGAGGGTTTAATCTCGTGAGTTATCGTAAATTCTGTATTAGTTACTGACCTAGTTCGTGTGCATGTTATTAATTTAGGTTACAAGACTAAACAGTAGGCTTAAACTCTGCCCGTTAAATTTGCAATGTGAGTCATTCTATTTTTATCAAATTTGATTTCAAAATCATGTTTGCTTTCAAAGTTATAATTACAGGGATTAAGTCTTTGTAGTCTCCATATTACAGCCGGTATGTGGGGTTTTGTATACATTACTTGATAACCGTCACCATTGGACAACGGGTTAGCCAAGAGGTGATATGACCATAATCACAGACACCATTGGATAACGAGATAGCCAATAGGTGGTCTAGTGATAAATACCGTGGGTAGATGGTTGATATGTATAAACATTGTAATCGCTCTTAATACTGTAAATTATAACAACATGTCATTTTAGTAAAAAGAATGATTCACCAGTATTTCCCTGTTGGCAAAACCTTTTTCAAACATGTTTCAGGTGATCTGTTGTGATCCAGGAAAAGTGCCGCGAAGCACTACAAGCTTAAGGAAATGGCTCAATATAAATAAAGAAATATGTTTTGTAAAAGAAAGATTTCCTAGTGAAATCACCTTATTGTAAATAACGAGGTTATTCCAAATTATGAAATATAATAATCAGGAAAATTTCAGTTTTAAAAGACCCTGCTAAAATCTTCCACTGTCAATTCAATTAAATAAATACCACGGGATTTTCTGTCCCGCGGCCTCTGAAACGGGTCAAACCGGGTTGGGGGCCGTGACAATCACAATCTTAGGAACTGGTTCCTTTGGAATAGGAATTGCAGGGGATGTCTTGGGAGTTCTCTTTCTCTTCCCATCTTTTACTTTCTCAACCCACCATCTAGTATTCTTTTCTTTTAGCTCACTCATCTTCACGTCTTCATTGTCAGAATCACTATTTTGGTGTCTCCATGCATCGTTCTTTGGAGCAATATATGCTGGTTTTTTAATCCTGCATATCATTCCTTTCGCTCCTGGATTAGGACCCTTAATAAGTCTGCTTATGGAATCTGGTGTCATGGGCCTTAGACCTAAAACATCATCATTATTCTTCTCAAGGTCCTTGAACTTATAATCAATCAACATTTGTACAAAGCGAGGATACATGATGTACTTCTTGTTTCCAGCTTTTGTATTCTCAGTCATATAATCAAAAATCACTTGAGAAACATTGTATGGCCTATTCAAAACAAGGCAAGTGATAATGTTCATGATGTAATCCGATGTTTCATCATATGCACCCTTCTTGTGCGATAATGCATGAACAACACAA
The DNA here is from genome assembly GCA_030545235.1 of Helianthus tuberosus. Taxonomy (NCBI): domain Eukaryota; kingdom Viridiplantae; phylum Streptophyta; class Magnoliopsida; order Asterales; family Asteraceae; genus Helianthus; species Helianthus tuberosus. The sequence continues at coordinate 17,106,721 of CM060420.1, read as the reverse complement.
TGTACTAAAAACTTGTAAGCATGACTGAAATTTGTCTTTAAGATTTTTCCATTTATGTGCCCTGTGAATCCCATTCTGCACCATAATCCTTTTGCTAGACGTTCGGGGATAATGGTTGGATCATCATCAGAATCTCCTAAATCTAACACACGTCTCACATCTCCAACATTTATCTTAATCTCTAAGTCCACATTCTGTCCATTCTCATCTCTCTTTGTTACTGCAGAGTAGATCATCTTATCTTTTTCTTCGTATCATGCAGAATTCCAAAATCGTCTAACATGCGATTCATAAACTCTAGTTTTATCAGTTAGCGCCTTAGCAATCCTGCTTTCCCTCAAGAATTTTGCAATATCTTCAATTACAGTTTTTTCTGTATAATCCTTTTCTAACAGACAATAGATGTTATGTGTTTTCTCCCTGTCCTGCAGAAAACTTTGACCGATAAGGAAAATCTTAAACTTTCTCAAAAATTTTCTAACTCTGAAGATCTCATAATATAGTGACACTGATGGTTGTCCGACCGGATTGTCTTTTTGAAAAATTAAGTCCACACAAGTCAACAGTCTGATGGCTGTCCGACCGGATTGCCATGACCTGAATGCTCAAATTTTCAAAATATAGTAATGTGAAATGACTTGTTGTCCGGTCGGATTGCTTATCCGATCGGATCATCACTTTGAGTTATGTGAATGATTTGGTTGTCCGGTCGGATTGCCCATCTGACCGGATTGTCATCTGAGTCATGAGAATGAATTGGTTGTCCGATCGGGTTGCACATCCGACCAGATTGTTAACTGAGTCATGAGAATGAATTGGTTGTCCGATCGGGTTCCACATCCGACCGGATTGTTTACTGAGTCATGAGAATGAATTGGTTGTCCGGTCGGGTTGCCCATCCGACCAGATTATCATGACAAATATATGAACAGTTGAAAGAATGAATTGAAACAAGTTGCCACTCGGTCGGATAGCATATCCGACCGGATTGTCAAACAATTTAAAACACTTTGACCACAAAGAGGCACAGATTTCAAGGACATGCTATGAGTTGGATTGGTCACTCGGTCGGATAGCTTATCTGACCGGATTGCCACACACAAGAATAGCAGTTAAAGAACATTCAAGAACATCAAAATTTTCTAAGGCAAAACATCAAATTGAACTTAGATCCATGTAGAAAATTTCAGTGCGATCAAAACCCTATGTTCATAATTGTCTAACTCGTCCTAATCAGTGTTTAATTTGTGAAAAACCTTACCGAAAGCCGTATCATTCAAGCCTCAGATCTACACAATTTAAACATGTTATGTCACGAATTGATCCGGTAAATCTATAGATCTGAACATCGCGAACAAAACCCTATGCTTGAATCTTATCAAAAATGGCTAAAACTTCCTAGATCTAACCTAAAAGCTCCGACAGAGACGTCATCGGTCAAGAACAAACAACAAACTTTAATTTTTATCAGATTTGAGCAAGAAAAACATACCTTTGCCATTGTAAAAGTTGTGCTAACCAACGATCCAACGATTTGTGCAAAGAAGTATGAAGAAATCAAGATCAGAAAATAAAAAGTGTGAGAGAGTAGGATGGCTGTCCGAGCGAGTAACCCTTTGACTGACCATTGACCCTCTATATATAGTGACACATGAGAAGGATGGCTGTCCGACTGGATTGCCTATCCGACCGGATTGCCTATCCGAGCGAGTCACACATTTGACTTTCAAGTCTTTGACATTTTGACCTTTTGACTATTTCTCAGATTTTATCTGTTTTTAGAAATCCACTTAAGTATCTAGGTCCAAGTTAATGACCCTAGGCACTTAATTTTCCGACCAAGTCCAACTTAATGACCTTGGTTGACCTGAAACAAAGCACACTGACGTTTTGTTCATTCTTTTTCAAACATTTTTCTGAAAATTACAAGTTTCAACTTAATGAACTTGTGATGACTTTGCTTTTTCACAGGTTTAACATGAAAATCTCCCAACTCAACTGTCCAGCTTAGAAACTTCCTGCATCTGCCTCAAACTGCGAGTCTGAAGATCAGCTTTCCGCTTTGGATTGTCGATAAAACAAAACAGAAATGTAAAATCTTTTTGAATTTTTAGAAAGTTTATAGACTAGAAAGCTATGAAATATTTTTGGGTTTTGAATGTTAAACAGAAATAAAATGTAGTAAAAGCAGTAAATGTAAACTATTTACAAACATATTTTTGGTGAGCGTGTTAGAGAATCATATCAGCTACCGATAAGCTACAAGAACCGTTAAGCTTTGATTTCATACTCAGAATTAAACAATTCTCTTAGATTGCCGATATACTGATCCACTTAAGTTCTCACACAAGTTTCAATCTTTCCAGGATACGAATTTAGTGTTTTAAGATCTTAACTTTTACACGTGTACCACCTCAGAATATACTCCCGTATCCAGACTACTATATTCAGTCTTACAGGTGAGTGCACACTAGTGATATCTGTAAGGGGTTAAGTGTTGAGGCCATGAGAGATCAGGCTATTGCTTCCGCAAAATCAGAGAGATGATGGCTCAACTATAGGTGGGTCCCCTTTGGGGATCTTCTTTTACAACAGCACATGATTAGCATTTTTCAATGTTTCATCATTTTTTATGCTGAGGGGGGGCTTTATGAATAAAGCTGTGCAGAGTATTATATGAGGACTAGGCTATTGCTCCCGCAAAATCCGAAGTCCAGGTATAATACCCCAGATATCACCACGTACAAAGACCTAGTATGTCAGAAATAGAGCCTTTCAAACAGGATTTCAGGGGTTACCTATATATCCGAGAGATGTTCCCCGCGTAAAAGCAAGTTGTGATTTAGGTTTATATCCCGAACAAACTTACTAAATGTGTAAAAACCTACCGGCATATCATCAGCGAGACTGCTTAATGCTTTTAAACTTTACATATCTTTAGCATACCGTAACTGTCTAGCTGATGTACTATCATTTTCCCTTTTTACACTAGTTCTTTTTCGGTTTTCTATTGTTTTTGGATTTTGAAATATCTCATGTTTTTGGGTTTTTGAAATTTTTTTAATGTTTTTGTATTTTCTGAAAAATAACCTATCTCCCCCTAAATACCAAAACATCTAAAAATTCGACAATCCATTGCAGATTTCTTTTCAACATCATCTACAGTGGTACCTTCATCGACGCCAATGATCCCCTCCGCAACCGATAGTAACTTCATACCATTAAGTTTCAAAAGATATTGAAAACGAGTTTTGTCAAATGCTTTGGTATGTAAGTCAGCTTTTTGTTCATCGGTGTGGATTTTTTTCTATTCGTATCAACTTCTTCTCGAAACAGTCTCGGATGAAGTGATGACGAATTTCAATGTGTTTCGTTTTAGCGTGATGAACATATTTTTTTGTTATGTTTATAGTTGCCTCGTTATCAACAAAGATAGGGGAGTTAAGAAATTGCAAACCGTAGTCTCGCATCTGTTGCTGGATCCACAAGATCTGAGAGCAGCAGCTGCTAGCAGATACATATTCAGCTTCACATGTGGATAAAGCGACAGAGGTCTGCTTCTTGCATTGCCAGGTGACCAATCGTGGTCCGAAAAACTGGCACCCCACTGTTGTTGATTTAGCGTTAACTTTGCAGCATCCGAAATCAGAATCAGAATATCCCTCAAGCATGAAGTCGCCTTCTTTTGGATACCACAACCCCAGCGATGGAGTTCCTTTCAGGTAGCGTAATATCCTTTTCACAACTACCATATGCGAGGCTCTGGGGCTTGACTGAAACCGTGCCGCGAGGCAGGTTGGATACATAATATCCGGTCTTGAAGCTTTCAAATACATCAGCGATCCGATCATGGATCGATACAACGTTTCATCCACTTTATCTCCGGTGAGATCATGGTTTATCCCATGGTTCATCGCTAATGGGGTGGACATTGGTGACATTCCTGACATCCCGAATTTCTCCAGAACATCATGAACATACTTTGTCTGATGTATGAATGTTCCCTCAGGTAGTTGATCAACCAGAAGCCCCAAGAAGAACTTCATCTCACCCATTGATGACATTTCAAATTTCTGCTTCATAACTTTTTCAAAATTTTTTCAGAGTTGTTCATTTGTTGACCCGAAAATTATGTCATCCACGTAAATTTGAATAGAGTGGCGTCTACCTTTCCTCGGATGAAGTTGTTGGCTAACAGATGTTGAGACAGAGTCTCATTCCAGGCTCTCGGGGCCTGATGTAAGCCGTATAACGCCTTATCCAAGAGATAAACTTTATCTTTGTGGATTGGGTCAGTGAAGCCCGGTGGCTGTCCGACATATACCTCCTCTTTCACCTTACCATAGAGAAATGCCGACTTCACATCTAGCTGAAAAACTTTAAATCCTTTCCAAGATGCAAAATTCTGGGAAGATTCTGATCACTTCAAGTCTAGCAACTGGAGCATACACTTCAGTGAAATCTATCCCCTCCTGCTGACTGAAACCTTGGACAACGAGTCGAGCTTTATTATGAATAATAATCCCTCGATCATCCCTCTTGCACTTGAACACCCACTTGGTGTTAATCTTCCTATGACCATCAGGCAGATCCACCCGTTTCCAGACTCCCAACTTCTCAAACTGACTCAGCTCCTCTTGCATCGCGTTGACCCAAGAATCTTCAGTTAGAGCTTCCTTGTATGTTCGTGGTTCAATCTACGAAATAAAACAACTAAGTGAAAACTGTATTTGTAAAGGAGCAACTGTAGAGTAAAAACAAGTAAGGCCTTGGTCAATTTGTCGTATGGTGCGGTCTCCTGATTGCAACTCTCCAATGATTAACTCTTCTGGATGATATGAAAGAGTTCTCGGCATCACCTCGCCTGGAACATCTACTTCGCTTTCCAAATTCGTAATGTTCTGGTTTGCGACTTGTTCACTGACTGGAATAGCTTGATCTTGAGACTGAATTTGCTCCCCCTCAGATTCTGAATCACCGCGATCGAATGTTGGCCTTTCATCAGAATCTGAATTATCATTGATTCCCGTCTGATTAGGAGCTTGTTCGCGTTCTGAAGATATCGGAGTTTGCAAAACATCATCATGTTCTCTAGCATTGCTTGGACTTGCTTCATCATCGTTCGAAGCTTGTCGTTGACGACTATAAGGTTCTGCTGGGAATCTTTCTTGTGATTCTTCATAATCTCTCAGAATATCCAACTCGTCATAGAAATCTGGTTCTTCCTCTATGTCGAATGAATCCCACAGAATATCATAATTGAAACGCCATGAGTCGCCAGAATTCTGAGGTGGCATCGTATAACCTTGACACTCAACATTTTGTGCTTCGATGATCCGCTTCATGCTTGGAACAAAGACTCTTTTCAATGGGCTTGCATATCCCACAAATATACCTTCAATGCACTTTGGACCAAATTTACCAAAAGGTTCTAGAACTGTACAGGGAGACCCGAACGGTTCCAAATACTTCAGGTTAGGTTTGCGGAGATTCATGAGCTCGAAACATGTCTTGTTGAACTTTTTCACTGTAAGAACCCGGTTGAGCGTATAGCAAGCGGCTGACACTGCTTCTGCCCTGAAATTGACAGGTAGTTTTGAATCAGCAAGCATTGTCCTAGCCGTTTCAATCAGCATCCTATTCTTTCTTTCTGCTACTCCATTTTGCTGCGAAGTGTATGGCGCGCTGAATTCATGCAGTATACCTCTTTCATTACAAATTGTTTCCATTCTGATGTTCTTAAACTCTGTACCGTTATCACTTCTTATTCTTCTGATACAAGTTTGGTATAGGTTTTCAAGTTTTCTGAACATTGTCATTAAACTCCAAACTGTTTCATCTTTTGTCTTCAGAAATGTTACCCACGAAAATCTCGAATAGTCGTCTGTGACAACTAGGCAGTAGAGATCACCAGTTATGCTTTTGACATTCACTGGACCAAAAAGATCCATGTGAAGTCTCTCTAACAGCCTTGAGACTGAATTCATCTTCTTTCCAGGGTGAAATTTCTTTTTCTGCTTACCTTTGATACAATTAATGCACTCTCCCTCAGGATGAAAACCTTTCAGATGAACTCCATCTACTAATTCGTTGTGTACCACGTAGTTCATTTTTCGCAGATGAATATGGCCCATTTTTCTATGCCATAATTGTGACTCCTTCTTAGTGGCTCTTGACATGAAGCAGTGAGCCTGACCCGTGGTAGTAGTTGCTACACTCATGTCCAATATATACAGGTCGTTGACTCTTGGTTCTCTCATGATAACCCACTCTTCGGGGATAACAAATCCTAGCTTCAATATCAGACATTCTTTGTCTGTGAAGTGCATCGAATACATACGATCACAAATCTGAGAGATGCTCAGAAGATTGTTTTCCAGCTCTTCGATATAATTCACACTTTCAAACATGACAATTCCATTTGATAAAGTACCCTCACCAATTATACGACCACCTTGATTTCCTGCAAATCCCACATATCCTCCATTAAACCCTCGAACATCATACATTAGGGTTTTCTCCCCTGTCATGTGCCTAGAAGCTCCACTATCCATTATCCAGCGTGAGATGGATCTTGGAAGCTCCTGCACATTTCAAAAACATTTAGTGAGATTTTGAAGCAACCCAAGCCTCTTTCGACTCAGGTAGCTTGACGTTTAGAATTGTGGTTTTGGTGTACAATGGCGGGAAATTTTTGTCATTCAGCTTTAAATTTTCTTCAGTCCCAACATCAACCTCTTTGTATAGAAAAAATTCTTCTTTTTGAGGTTGACCAGATGGTTGGTCTTTCTTCGGAACATACTTCTTCCCTGGTGAGGTAGAAGTTTGTTTCACAAGTTTCTCATAGTGATCCAAAGGAACATTCATCTTTACCGGTGTGGTAGAAGATGATTGTTTTGCAGACTCTGAAACCTTTGGTTTTGGAGAACTTGCTTTCTCTTCAACAGATTTCGGCTTCCATGCTTGTTGAGATGACGCAACCCGTTTGTAAAATTTGTCATTTTTAGTTACCAACTTCTTTACGGGTTCGGTTTTCTTAATTGACTCTTTTGCAGATTCAGTTTTAACTTCGGCATTTTCCTTCTTTAAAAACTTTTTCTCAACAAACATTGGAGCTTTTCCTTTTACAACCACAGACTTAGGCATCGAGTTGGTGCACTTTCGTGCAATGTGTCCAACTTGATTGCATTTGAAGCATGTTCGGGTGTCAACTACCCGACTTGTGCCTTTGGTTTGGGGTTGTGAGGCTTTCTTCTCAAAGAATTCTTCATTGGTTTTTGAAAAAATCTCAGATTCCTGCTCGGAGTGTGAACTCGAGCTTTTCACAAACACCTTTTTCTCAACAAATTTCTTGTTTTGAAAGTTCCTTCTTTGGTTATTCTTACCACCCTGATGACCACCCGACCATTTGTTTTGATTGTTGTGAGAAAACCGTGGCGGTACTACAGGTTTTTTGTAGTAAGATTTATCCTTTTCAAAGTTCAATTGTCTTTCGGAACGTTTCAAACCTTCAATTTCACAAACATCAATCTCAACCAGTTTAAAAACATTTTTCAATTTGTCGACATTCACATTCTCTAACGGAAACTCAAGATCCGAATACAACTTATCCGAACCCGACATCTTGTGTGTGACAACCCTCAAATTCCATGTATTCCGTACAATTTATTATTGATAATGAAAGTGCTTGACGACTGTGTGGAATTACTTAACTGCTTTCTGATATCTGTGTTATATTTACATGCGCCTGTTAACACACTAGTAATGTACAGAAAAGTCATTAAATAGTCCGTTATAATTTCCTAAGTGTTAGAAATTAAAAGTGTTACAAAAATATATATGTAGGACACTTTACGGATTAATTAAGCAGTTTAACGGAACAGTATCAAACCGAACAACCGGACTTTACCCGGGACATGAAAATATTGTCAATGACATTACTTTTCTTTTCTTTTCTGAGCTAGTTAGGGTCCCCGAATACCCTAACATCCGTTATAATACACTATACACTAGTAACCAATTTAATCACCTAACTAAACTAACTTAACACTAAATACATGGTTGAAATCTAACTAAGAACCCCACCCCCCTTGACCAATCGGTCCCCATGAGGGGACACATCCTTACAAATATTGATTATTTTAGTCAAGATGCCTAATATCTCCATAACATAATGCCTAGTGGACAATACACTCAAATTGGACTACAAGTATGTATGAAGGATAAGCTCTACATTTACACCAACACTTAACAAAATTTGCATCTTCCTTTCCCTCTCCCCTTGCAATCGGCTGCAACCACACACCCACATCCATCCATTTTTCAATTTCATTCACGGCATTCTACTTGCATACAAGTGTGAAGGATCACACACGAGGAAGCCGGTGCTTGCGGATTGCCAAGGACCTCACTACGACGCTTTTAACCACTCGTTTTTCGCCTAGTTTCTTCCCTAGCCTCGAGCTAGTAGTAAGTGACTCTAAACGCCTTCTTGATCTTGCCTAGAGTGGTTAATAAGAGTTTTGTCGGTTAAAAATTATGAACATATAAGATCAAAGTCTAAAAGTCTACTAAAGTGATGAACAAGGTGGTTAATGGATGAATGTTAGTGTAAACCATGTAGATCTTGTGTGATTATGATTATTGGTTGATTATCTGATGTTTTACGGATTAATATTAATATGTGATGTTTTTGTGGTCACTAAACATGATTAACGGAATCAATCGAACACAAGTTAGTAAGTTAGAAAGTGAAAACAGAATCTGTCCCGGTTTTACAGCCAACTTCAGTTGGCTGTAAACAGGCCATAAACTCAACGAAAAATCGATATTTTGAATCTAAAATATGTTATTATGAAATACGGTTCTAATGGCACCGGAATCATAATTTTTGGACTTCGTTTACTATTTTTAAAGTGTCGATTTGTAACAACAACTTAAGCTGAATTTTGACAGCAATAAATGGGTGTTATACTTTCAGTCATAACCTGAGTTTTGTGATGTATCGGGCCATCAAATTTGTACAGTAGATGACAACCGATGCATTTGTAATTACCCCACTAGAATTTCGTAAATCGGACACTCGAGGAATTTTAAATAAATTATCCCGTGGACTGTGGTCAGAAAAACATAAATCTGAGTTCAGCCCGGGAAAATGATTTTTATAAAATATTGGAAATGAACCGGACCCCGATATTTTTACACAATAAAATTTGGAACGTTTAAGACATTCTGAAAAAATTTGGGAATTTTTGGAATAGTTTAACTATTTTATTAAAATGTCCGAAAACAGCCGGTTTTGAATATTAATGTTGAAATGACATAAGTTGTGATTTGCGCGTCTAAATGTCGAGTATGCTATCTGTGAATGATCTACCATGTTATATGTGTTATGTGCATTATCGTATGTTTGATTTTGAGTGGGGAATGGATGGGGAACTTAGATGGGCATAAACCGTTAAAGTGATGCATGTTGTGTGATAGATACGTGTAGGAACTTTGTGTTCTATTTGAAAATCACTAAATAACTAACTGGTAAATCATACTAGGACGTGATTGACCGACCTTGACTGTTAGTTATATCTGAGAGTCTAACCGAGCAAACCGAGGTGAGTTCACACCCTTACTAAGGCATGGGATTCCCGGTGGTTGGGAATGGGATTGAATAACTATTTATATTATCAACACTACTAGACTACCTACTACTGTCCTTGGATTGGGAAGGGCACGTACGTAAAACCTACGTACACACATACTCACTACTGTCCTCGGATTGAGAAGGGCACGTACGTAAAATCTACATACACTCACACTTACTACTGTCCTCGGATGAGAAGGGCACGTACGTAATACCTACGTACACTCATACTTAACACCGTCCTCAGATTGGGAAGGACACTTATGGATACGCCTAGTCTAGTAACATACATAATGGGAAGCCCCCATTAAATATCGTAAAGGTTTGGGAATCAAGGATAATGGGTAATACATGGTTATGAAACGAACTTCCGATTTCTGATACGAACTCATTAACTAAACAACCAAACGTGAACTCACTCAACTTTGTTGTTGACTAGTTGTTACATGCCTTGCAGGTCGTTAGAGGCTGTGGAGCTTGCACATGGAGGTGGTCGTTGTGGAATGCGAACTAATATGTCCCGTACTTACTAAATAAACGTTATGAACTTATGAAACTTATGTTTGGGATCTTTAAACTTATGAACTACAAACTTATGTTTTGGTTTAACGTCTTATGCTTCCGCTGTTTAAATTGAACTTGGTTAACTTCCTTTTGGTCACCAATTGTGTTGTGATTGGTTTTATTTACTAAAATACGTTATTCAATATGATTGGTGGCTCGATCCTGGTCATGTCACGCCTCCAAGCGGTGATACTCCGCGTGTGGATTTTGGGGGTGTGACAGGTTGGTATCAGAGCCATTGGTTATAGAGAACTTGGTTTTAATAAGGGAAAAGTTTTCATTAAAACCAGACTATAACCTGTACAGTGCTCAACGATCCACAACGACACTTCGCTCCACGTGCAAGACTCGACACTATAGGTGATACGATTCATGTTTATATTACCTACTTGTTAATTATATAGAACATTGCTTATGATATGCTTAGATAACATAGTATCTACTGCTTGAAAACTTTGTGTGATCACTCTCTTCTGTCATTCCACACTTGCGTAATGATACGACGCACTTCTCACTTGTGTTCTCCGTATGGTGAAGATCATGAGTGGACAAATCAGCCTCACACAAGCCCAGCTGGCGGCCTTGATCAAAGAACAAGTTACTGCGGCACTTGCAGCCGCTCAAGCAGGAGGCCAGCTTACCCAGCCGCCTGTATGCACGTTCAAGACTTTTATGGACTGTCGTCCTAGTACCTTCAGTGGCACTGAAGGGGCCGTCGGACTCCTCCACTGGTTCGAGAAGCTCGAGTCGGTCTTCGAAATGTGTGAATGCCCTGAGGATCGTAGGGTGAAGTATGCTACTGGTACTCTTGAAGGGGTAGCGCTCACGTGGTGGAACGCTCAAGTTCAGCTGCTGGGGTTGGTTGCTGCTAATGCCACCCCATGGAATGACTTCAAGGAACTGATCAAGGAAGAGTACTGCAGTCGTGATGATATCCACAAACTAGAGGTGGAATTTTTCAATCTGAAGATGACGGGGTCTGAGATTGAGGCGTATACTAAGAGGTCGAATGAACTGGCCATCCTGTGCCCTACTATGGTGGACCCTCCCATCAAACGTATTGAGCTTTACCTCAAGGGCCTTGTACCCGAGATTCAGAGTCACGTGACTTCGGCTAACCTGGGTACCATTCAACAAATCATCAAGTTGGCTCACCGTCTCACCGACCAGGCAGTGGAACAAAACAGATTACCCAAGCGTATTGGTACTGCTACTACTGATACCCCCAATGATCACAAGCGAAAATGGGATGGAAATTCCGGCAAAGGCTCTACCTCTGTTCAGTCTCAGTCTCAGCAACGAAGGACTGAGGACCATAGGAGCCCTGGTCAGCACTCTTCTGGTAGTCAAGGGCAGGGTGGATATCGAGGAAACCACCCAAAGTGCAACAAATGCAACAGACACCACAGTGGTCAGTGCAACAAGGGACGCTGTTAGAGGTGTCTCAAGATGGGTCATGAAGCCAAGGATTGCAGGAGCCCACGACCTACGAATCAGAATCGTCAGCAGCAACAGCAAGCACCGCAGAATCAGCAACAGCGACAGGGCAACAAGGGATGCTTTCAGTGTGGTGCTGAAGATCACTTCAAGAGACACTGCCCGCAATTAAATCAGAATCAGAATCACAACCAAGGAAACGAGAACAATAATGGGGGCAACAATGGAGGAAACAATGATGGCAACGGTGCCAGGGGTCGTGTGTTCGTGATTGGTCAAGGTGATGCAAGGAACGATCCCAACGTTGTGATGGGTAAGTTTCTTCTGGATGACTTCTTTGTTACTGTTCTATTCGATTCGGGTGCCGATACTAGTTATGTGTCCTTAAAAGTTAGCCAAATGCTTAAGCGCACTCCAACACTTCTAAACACCAAACACACGATAGAACTAGCAAACGGTAAAAGTCTCGAGGCCACGCACATAGTTGAGGGTTGTAACCTCGTCTTAGCTGGTCAGACCTTCTCTATCGATCTTATTCCCGTCGTACTGGGTAGTTTTGACGTCGTTATTGGGATGGATTGGCTATCTCATCATCAAGCGGAGATTGTTTGCAAGGAGAAAATCGTCCGCATTCCTCGTTCTGGTGAAGAACCTCTCATGATTTATGGCGACAAAAGTGGTGCTGTCGAAGGCATCATCTCTTTCCTTAAGGCCCAGAAGTGTTTGCGAAAGGGCCACACTGCCATTCTGGCGCTCGTTACTGACACATCAACGAAAGAGAAGAGAATTGAAGACATTCCCATTGTGCGCGATTTTCCTGAGGTATTCCCTGAGGAATTACCTAGTCTTCCGCCTCATCGTCAAGTTGAATTTCAAATCGAGCTAGCTCCTGGAGCAGCGCCAGTAGCTCGAGCACCATATCGTCTAGCTCCATCAGAACTTGAAGAACTGTCCACACAACTACAAGAACTCTTGGAAAAGGGTTTCATACGTCCTAGCTCTTTGCCCTGGGGAGCTCCAGTACTATTCGTGAAGAAGAAAGATGGTACTTTCAGAATGTGTATTGACTACCGCGAACTCAACAAGGTGACTGTGAAGAATCGTTATCCTCTTCCACCTATTGACGACTTGTTCGACCAGTTGCAAGGGTCGAGCTATTACTCCAAGATTGATTTGAGATCGGGATACCATCAGCTGAGGGTTCGAGATGAGTACCTCTCCAAAACAGCATTCAGAACTCGCTACGGCCATTACGAGTTTCTGGTTATGCCTTTCGGGCTGACGAATGCACCAGCGGTCTTCATGGATCTCATGAACCGAGTGTGCAAGCCTTAACTGGATAAGTTCGTTATTGTGTTCATCGACGATATCCTGATCTATTCTAAGAGTCAGGAGGAACACGAGCAGCATCTACGACTTATGCTGGAACTTCTTCGAAAAGAGCAGTTGTATGCCAAGTTTTTGAAATGTGACTTCTGGCTTCGCGAAGTCCACTTTCTAAGCCATGTGGTGAACAAGGATGGAATTCATGTGGATCCATCTAAGGTTGAATCAATCAAGAACTGGCCTGCACCCCGCACACCAACAGAAATCCGCCAATTCCTGGGTTTGGCCGGATATTACAGAAGGTTTATAAAAGATTTCTCCAAGATTGCGCAACCTCTCACTTCACTGACTCAGAAGGGTGTCATCTATCGTTGGGGTGATGCACAAGAAACTGCGTTTCAGCACTTGAAAGATAGAATTTGTAGCGCGCCTATCCTCGCATTGCCCGAGGGCTCAGACGATTTTGTGGTTTACTGCGATACTTCCATCCAAGGACTTGGTTGCGTGTTGATGCAACGTGACAAGGTCATTGCCTACGCATCACGCCAACTCAAGGTTCACGAAAGAAATTACACTACTCATGATCTGGAGCTGGGAGCAGTTGTTTTCGCGCTTAAGATATGGAGACATTACCTGTACGGTACCAAGTGCACCATTTACACCGATCACAGGAGTCTCGAGCATATCTTCAAGCAAAAGGAGTTAAACATGCGTCAACGACGATGGGTTGAGCTCTTGAACGATTATGAATGCGCAATCAAGTATCATCCGGGCAAAGCCAATGTTGTGGCCGACGCCCTCAGTCGAAAGGATACCATACCTAGGCGTGTACGTGCTCTACAGCTTACCATCCAGTCTAACCTTCCCGCCCAGATTCGCGATGCTCAGGTCGAAGCATTGAAAGCAGAGAACATCAGGGCTGAGTCCCTACGAGGATCGAGGCAGCGGCTAGAACAAAAGGAAGACGGTGCCTACTATGTAAACGGACGCATCTGGGTTCCACTTTATGGAAACTTACGCGAGCTTGTGATGGATGAAGCACATAAGTCTCGTTATTCAGTACATCCTGGTTCGGATAAGATGTACCACGACTTAAAGACCACATACTGGTGGCCTGGCATGAAAGCCCACATAGCAACCTACGTCAGCAAGTGCTTGACTTGTGCGAGAGTCAAGTCTGAATATCAGAAACCATCAGGCCTACTTCAACAACCGGAGATCCCAAAATGGAAATGGGAGCAAATTTCCATGGATTTCGTTACTGGCCTGCCTAGATCTCAACGCGGAAACGATACCATTTGGGTGATCGTAGATCGACTGACCAAGTCTGCACATTTTCTGGCCATCAAAGAAACGGATAAGTTTTCTACTCTTGCAGACATTTACCTAAAAGAAGTAGTGTCAAGGCACGGAGTGCCAACCTCTATCATTTCTGATCGTGACGCGCGTTTTACTTCAGAACTGTGGCAAGCAATGCACAAGTCTTTTGGCTCACGTTTAGATATGAGCACCGCTTATCACCCACAGACTGATGGGCAATCTGAACGCACCATCCAAACCCTTGAAGACATGCTTAGGGCATGTGTAATCGATTTTGGTAATGGCTGGGAAAAGCACCTCCCGCTAGTGGAGTTTTCGTATAACAACAGCTACCACACCAGCATTCAGGCCGCTCCATTCGAGGCATTGTACGGACGCAAATGCCGATCACCTCTCTATTGGGCAGAAGTTGGTGACAGCCAAATCACTGGCCCAGAACTTGTGGTAGATACCACCGAGAGAATTGCTCTGATACGACAGCGAATGGCGGCAGCTCGTGATCGGTAGAAAAGCTATGCTGATAAGGGAAGAAAACCACTCGAGCTCCAGGTTGGGGATCGAGTGCTACTCAAAGTCTCACCTTGGAAAGGTGTAGTTCGCTTTGGCAAACGAGGCAAACTCAATCCGCGATATGTCGGACCATTCGAAGTCACCGAGAAAATTGGCAAAGTCACCTACAGGTTGGATCTACCTGAAGAACTCAGCGGAGTTCACAATGTCTTCCATGTGTCGAATCTGAAGAAGTTTCTGTCAGATGAGACCCTCATAGTTCCTCTCAAGGAACTCACAATCGACGACCAGCTGCGATTCGTCGAGGAACCAGTAGAGATTACGGATCGAGATGTTAAGATCCTCAAGCATACCAGGATACCTCTGGTCCGAGTTCGTTGGAATGCTCGTTGTAATGCCCATAAAATTAAAATCATTATTCTAGAAATAAAAGAATAATAATAATTTATAAATTACCCACTAGAAAACCCTAATTAAGACACCCAGGTAATTCTGTACAAACCCTAGAATTTTCAGAATCAGGATTAGGGCCCCTAAAACTCAGGGGGGGGGGGGTATTACCTACTTGACGATTATCTTAATAACTTGCGGACGAAGTTGAAATTTTAAAAACTGTCGACTCAGCTAGGCCAGTCCCACACGTGGCAACCCTATGCATAAAATAAGTTACCACGCGGGCCACGTAAGAATAGGTTAAATGTCACGCGGGCCGCGACAAGGTCAAAATTTCAGTATAAATAGAGGATGTTGGGACTTGATTCTGGGCACAAAAACGACGAAGAAACTCAGAATACACTCTGAAATATCGTCCAATTAGTCAATTAACACACACGAAACACTAATTAAGTATAGCAGGGTGCTGCAATCAGGGTATTAACTCGATCGCTATTACGATTCATTGTCCGATCGATCAATGTACTCAATGGATGTTTAAGTGCTGCCCACATTAGGGTGATGCTTTGTCATTAATCGTGATTTCGACCGGATGTTGAGTGCCACCCGAATTCGGGGAATACTCTGTCCTTCGTTGTGAATCCGATGGATGTTTTAGCATAGCACTTTGTCATTCGTTGTGAGGGTTGATCTCGTGAGTTATCGTAAATGATGTATTAAGTTACTAACCTAGTTGTGTGCATGTTATTTAAATTAGGTTAAAAGACTAATCAGTTGTCTAAACTCTGCCCGTATAAATCTGAAATATTATCACAAGGTAGCATCACTTTGGAATTATTAAGGTACGGATCCTTACCCCACTCCTTGTTGTTTGATATTCAATTGTTATAAACCCATTAAATTCATATATCTTTTAAAACTCCTCACATCTTTGATTATCGATTCATTTGATAGTCCGTTCGAATTCTTTTCTAATCATTTGATTTAAGCTTTCATGTCATGCGATAGTATTATGTTAGTTGTACTCATTATCGCATGTTCCAATATATGTTATGTCTTGTTATGAAAAATATTTTGATAAGTTATGTGAATAAGACCATTTGTACTCTGATACCCTGAGTATCGCTTCTCGTGGAGTGTCCCACGAGCATGTTGTTGCGGCATCGACATCTTGTGCTCCAACCGTGACGGAGAGATTAGTTCACGGCGTCTCTTAAGTACAAGTGTGGTACATATAAGCTATTAGGGGGCGTGTGGATCGATCCTAGGATTTAAGTATAAGGAGGTGGATAACGGGTATGCCAACTCGCCATCTCATGTGATAATTATGCAGGAGTAGCTACCTGTGTATTGTCACGTTTTAAGTTGCTCATGGGTACATCCGTAAGATATGATTATGAAATTATGTTCTTGCATCGTATCATTTTCGCATAAAGCGTTATTTGTTCTTTGAGCCTATAAATTCCGTACTGAGCATTCGGCTCATTCCGTAAAATTTTTGTATCTACAGGACCGCAGGTTACTTTGGGAGGGGAAAAGAGAGAAAAATAAAGCATAGGAATAAATCTGAAGATGTTAAGTTAATT
This sequence comes from Helianthus tuberosus, assembly GCA_030545235.1. Lineage (NCBI taxonomy): Eukaryota > Viridiplantae > Streptophyta > Magnoliopsida > Asterales > Asteraceae > Helianthus > Helianthus tuberosus. The sequence continues at coordinate 17,089,948 of CM060420.1, read as the reverse complement.
AAGTCGAATATCTCCGCTTGTATATTAACCTTAAGTTTAGTTGTTATTGTATCCTTGTCCAATAAATAAATAAATGGAATTATTACTTTTGTTTATGATACTGTTATTGTGACACGTCAGCCCTTCCGGGTTGGGGTGTTACAGCTATGGTATCAGAGCAAAGGTTCTTTCCTGTAGAAAACTTGAAGATAGTAATTAAAACCTGTGAGGAATGGGTAGATATCTATGATAGGATTCAACTTGATCTCTTATTTGGTTTAACTCCTATGTCTATTCTTATAGATGCCTCCTCGTCGTCCGCTACGTAAGAATACTCGTACTAACCATGAACGTAACAACACTTTTTCGAATGAGACTCCAGTTGATCCAAACATCATTAATGCTATCAACCAGGCTGTTTCCGGGTTGCTTCCAAACCTTGTTGCTCAAACAGCTGAGGCCGTTATTCAACAAACTCGTCATCCAGAACGTAATAACATGAATCCAATCTCTGGTGAAGAAATTCGTGAGAATACCACGAACCCTACTACCTATAGTATAGACATATGGATCACTAAATTCCAAAAACAAAAGCCGAAATCCTTTAGTCACGCTAATAATCCAGTCGAAGCAAGAAACTGGATAGCTCATGTTGAAAAGATCTTCGGAGTTCTTGGAGTTCCGGAGCAATACAAAGTTAGATTGGCTACCTACAAATTTGAAGATGACGCACAAACTTGCTGGGAAGGATATAAGCATGTCAAAGGAGGGGATGATTTCGACGCTAATCTTTCGTGGGTCGACTTTCGTACCATCTTTTACGACAAGTAGTTTTCTACCGCTGATAAAGAAGCTTATATAAGGGAGTATGCAATAATTCGACAGGGGAGTGATGAACCAGCCTCTGAGTTCATTACTCGATTTTCAAGGTTGGCTAGTATTGTAGGAGACGTTGCAGGATCAGCAGAAGTCCAGGCAGAAAAATGCAAGTGGGCAGTCAATGATCGAATTCGGAAGTCGATCATGTACATGAAATTTAAGGATATCACCGAAGTTGCTGATACAATCAAAACTTTTGAATTCGAAAGGAAAGAATTCTTATCTCGAACTGGGGATAATAAGAAGAGAAATAGGGAAGGACAATTTAAGCAGGAACACGGCCAATCATACACTACGCCACAACATCAAGATCGTAAAGTGCAAGGAAATCAAAACTCTGGAAATCAGGCACGTCCATGGCAACCTAGACTGCAAAACCCGAGGCCTGCTCAAAACCAGATTCAGTTGTATGCAGAACCTATTAGAGCTCAACCACTGAATCAACATGTAAACCCGAATCAGATTACATATCCTCTATGTAATACTTGTGGTAAGCGACATCAGGGTGTATGTCACCGAAGTACAGGAGCATGCTTTAGATGTGGCCAAACTGGACACATGATTAAGGAGTGTATAAAGAAAGACACTAAGAAGAATAACCGACCAAACATTGTACCACCCAATGTTGGAGGAAGAGTTTTCGCACTTTCTGCTACTGATGCTGCTAATGCCCCAGGTACTGTGTCGGGAACCCTTCAGCTTGGTAAACATAGTATCTATGTGTTATTCGATACAGGAGCGACTCATTCTTTAGTATCCCACTCGTTTACTAAGTACCTTCCGATAAGACCAACTCTCTTAAATCATACTTTAAGCATTTCCACTCCCATGGAAAATTCATCCGTAATCACTTACGTATATAAAGATTGTCCGATCCGTATTGAATCTATTGTGTGTAAGGCAGACCTATTTCCAATACATATGTGTGACTTTGATGTTATTCTAGGAATAGATTGGTTGTCTCGACATCGCGTAACTATAGATTGTCATTCTCGCCGTGTTATTTTCGGTGATCTTCATCATCCTGATATTATATACCAGGGAACTCAAGCTCATAAATCTCTTAAGATTATCTCTGCGCTTAAGGCTCGAAAATTCTTATCAAACGGCTGTGCTGGATTCCTAGCATCGATTAAGGATACTTCTGCTAGTTTTAAGAGTATTGATAACCACTCCGTTGTTCGTGAATATCCTGATGTATTTCCAGATGAACTACCGGGATTACCACCCGACCGTCAGGTAGAATTCACCATCGACTTGATTCCTGGTGCCGAGCCTATTTCTAAAGCTCCATAACGTATGGCTCCAATGGAACTGAAAGAGTTGAAGGAACAATTGCAAGAATTGTTAGATCTAGGATTCATAAGACCCAGTGTTTCACCTTGGGGTGCTCCGGTCTTATTTGTGAAGAAGAAAGATGGTAGTATGCCCTTATGTATTGACTACCGAGAGCTGAACAAGATTACTATTCGTAATCAGTATCCTCTGCCTCGCATTGATGATCTCTTTGATCAACTTCAGGGGGCTCAGTTCTTCTCAAAAATCGATCTGAGGTCAGGGTACCATCAGCTAAAGATCAAGAATGATGATGTTCCCAAGACAGCCTTTCGTACTCGATATGGTCATTACGAATTTTTGGTTATGCCCTTTGGGCTAACTAATGCACCCGCAGTCCTCATGGATTTGATGAATCGCGTATTTCACAAATTCCTAGACAAATTCGTTATTGTCTTTATCGATGACATTCTAGTGTATTCTAAGAGTCACGAAGAGCATGAAGCACATTTACATGCAGTACTTGGAACCTTGCGGCATGAGAAGTTGTACGCGAAGTTTTCCAAATGTGACTTTTGGCTTAGCCAAGTGGCATTTCTAGGTCATATCATATCAGCAGAGGGAATTATGGTAGACCCAACAAAGGTTGAAGCCGTTACAAAATGGCCAAGACCCACTTCTGTAACCGAAATACGAAGTTTCTTTGGTCTTGCTGGCTATAACCAAAGATTTGTTGAAAGATTCTCGGTAATTGCTTTACCACTCACAAAACTCCTAAGGAAAGGGGTGAAGTACTCATGGAATGAGGAACAAGATAAAAGCTTTGAAGAATTGAAGAAACGACTCGTATCCTCTCCGATACTCGCTCTCCCTTCTAGATCAGGAGGTTACCAAGTCTATAGTGATGCCTCAAAGAAAGGATTAGGTTGTGTGCTAATGCAACATGGGAAGGTTATCGCTTATGCCTCCCGTCAGTTGAAGCCTTATGAAGTTAACTACCCTACACATGATTTAGAACTAGCCGCAGTCATCTTTGCACTTAAGATTTGGCGACACTATCTGTATGGTGAAAGTTATGACATCTTTACCGACCACAAGAGCCTCAAGTACATATTTACGCAGAAGGAGCTAAATATGAGGCAAAGAAGGTGGTTAGAACTTTTAAAAGATTACGACGTAAATATTCAATACCATCCAGGCAAAGCCAATGTTGTAGCTGACGCGTTGAGCCGAAAGAATTCCGGGACTATATCTTGCTTACAAATTCAGCCTCGTATTAGGAGGGATCTCGAAAGAATGAACATTTGGCTTCAGGTTAGTAAATCTGATGGATATCTAGCTAGAATGCAGATTGAACCCGACCTCATATCACGGATCAAAGATGCACAGAAACAAGATGGAGAACTTTGGGCAATTGTGCAAAATCTTGAGGTGGGTAAGCAATCTGAATTTAGTATAGACCATCATGGGGTGATTTGGTGCGGCAAAAGACTTTGTGTACCCGATGACACCACCCTTCGTGAGTCATTGTTAGCCGAAGCTCATAGCTCACCATTTTCAATTCACCCAGGATCTACCAAGATGTATCGAGACTTAAGACGGAATTTCTGGTGGAATGGCATGAAGGAAGACGTTGCTCGATACGTAAGTAAATGCCTCACTTGCCAACAAGTGAAAATTGAACACAAACGAGCAAGCGGTCTGTTGCAGCCATTAGATATTCCCATATGGAAGTGGGATGAGATCACAATGGATTTTGTTACCGGTTTGCCTAAGACTTTCAAGAAGAATGATGTTATATGGGTTGTTGTCGATAGATTGTCAAAGTCAGCACATTTTCTACCGATTCAGTAAGGATTTTCGGTTAATAAGTTATCCGAAATATTTCTTCAAGAAATTATTCGACTCCATGGCACACCATCTTCCATTATTTCCGATAGAGACCCACGTTTCACCTCACGATTTTGGAAAGGTTTTCAGGCAGCTTGGGGTACACGACAGAAGTTTAGTACGGCTTTCCATCCACAAACAGATGGGCAGTCGGAACGCACGATTCAGACCTTGGAAGACATGCTCCGAGCATGTGCACTTGAATGGTCTGGAAACTGGGATGAATATCTATGTCTTGTTGAGTTCGCTTACAACAATAGTTGGCAAGCAAGTATTGGTATGGCACCTTTTGAGCTTTTGTATGGTCGGAAATGTCGCGCACCGATCTGCTGGGATGAAGTTGGAGAAAAGATTATTGAAGGGCCAGAACTAGTTCAGATTACAAACGAAAAAGTCACTATGGCCCGAGAAAAACTGAAAGAAGCTCAGAGCAGACAAAAGAGCTATGCAGATCAAGATAGACGACCACTCGAATTTAAAATTGGCGACCACGTTTTCTTAAAAGTATCACCTTGGCGTGGCGTTCGTAGATTTGGAATTAAAGGGAAGCTTAGTCCCCGTTTCATCGGTCCGTTTGAAATCCTTGAAAGAATTGGAGAAGTGTCATATCGACTGGCTTTACCGCCTCAACTCTCTCACGTTCATAACGTTTTTCATGTCTCCTCGTTAAGAGGATATAATTATCATCCACTCCATGTTATTAGTTATCCGTTACTTATAATTCACGAAGATTTGTCCTACGAAGAGGAGCCAGAAGCCATCTTAGATCGACAAGAAAGGGTTTTGCATAGGAAAGTAATTCCGTTTGTTAAAATTCTTTGGAAAAATCACTCTGAACACGAAGCAACATGGGAATCTGAAGAATCAATTCGCTCTCTATACCCTAATCTATTCTAGTAATAGAATTTTAGTCGAAGTAACGGTAAATCTTGCTTTTTGATATATGTTCATTTGTTTCTGTTTACGGTCATTCATGCTTTACCTTATGTGAATATATCTTAGCTATGATTAAGCATATCTATGTAGGAAATATCAGTACCAATAGTCACGCTATTATCTGTAAGTCTCCATTGACTTTTCGTACGGTAAGATATTTTATTAAGATGCGTTATAGGAGGACCATTAGGGCACATATGTAAGGTAATTGACAATTATAGTCATGAACTTAATTATGAATTTCAGATACACATGTGTGTTTAGGAGATTCTGGTTATATAAGTTAGTAACTCTGCTATGAAAGTTCCGTTTTTGTTACTTATGCGATAGGTTATATTCTTATTTGAAAAATTTCGAGGACGAAATTTCTTTTAAGGGGGTAATAGTTGTAATGCCCATAACATTAAAATCATTATTCTAGAAATAAAAAGAATAATAATAATTTATAAATTACCCACTAGAAAACCCTAATTAAGACACCCAGGTAATTCTGTACAAACCCTAGAATTTTCAGAATCAGGATTAGGGCCCCTAAAACTCAGGGGGAGGGGGGGGGTATTACCTACTTGACGATTATCTTAATAACTTGTGGACGAAGTTGAAATTTTAAAAACTTTCGACTCAGCTAGGCTAGTCCCACACGTGGCAACCATATGCATAAAATAAGTTACCACGCGGGCCGCGTAAGAATAGGTTAAATGTCACGCGGGCCGCGACAAGGTCAAAATTTCAGTATAAATAGAGGATGTTGGGACTTGATTCTGGGCACAAAAACGACGAAGAAACTCAGAATACACTCTGAAATATCGTCCAATTAGTCAATTAACACACACGAAACACTAATTAAGTATAGCAGGGTGCTGCAATCAGGGTATTAACTCGATCGCTATTACGATTCATTGTCCGATCGATCAATGTACTCAATGGATGTTTAAGTGCTGCCCACATTAGGGTGATGCTTTGTCATTAATCGTGATTTCGACCGGATGTTGAGTGCCACCCGAATTCGGGGAATACTCTGTCCTTCGTTGTGAATCCGATGGATGTTTTAGCATAGCACTTTGTCATTCGTTGTGAGGGTTGATCTCGTGAGTTATCGTAAATGATGTATTAAGTTACTAACCTAGTTGTGTGCATGTTATTTAAAATAGGTTAAAAGACTAATCAGTAGTCTAAACTCTGCCCGTATAAATCTGAAATATTATCACAAGGTAGCATCACTTTGGAATTATTAAGGTACGGATCCTTACCCCACTCCTTGTTGTTTGATATTCAATTGTTATAAACCCATTAAATTCATATATCTTTTAAAACTCCTCACATCTTTGATTATCGATTCATTTGACAGTCCGTTCGAATTCTTTTCTAATCATTTGATTTAAGCTTTCATGTCATGCGATAGTATTATGTTAGTTGTACTCATTATCGCATGTTCCAATATATGTTATGTCTTGTTATGAAAAATATTTTGATAAGTTATGTGAATAAGACCATTTGTACTCTGATACCCTGAGTATCGCTTCTCGTGGAGTGTCCCACGAGCATGTTGTTGCGGCATCGACATCTTGTGCTCCAACCGTGACGGAGAGATTAGTTCACGGCGTCTCTTAAGTACAAGTGTGGTACATATAAGCTATTAGGGGGCGTATGGATCGATCCTAGGATTTAAGTATAAGGAGGTGGATAACGGGTATGCCAACTCGCCATCTCATGTGATAATTATGCAGGAGTAGCTACCTGTGTATTGTCACGTTTTAAGTTGCTCATGGGTACATCCGTAAGATATGATTATGAAATTATGTTCTTGCATCGTATCATTTTCGCATAAAGCGTTATTTGTTCTTTGAGCCTATAAATTCCGTACTGAGCATTCGGCTCATTCCGTAAAATTTTTGTATCTACAGGACCGCGGGTTACTTTGGGAGGGGAAAAGAGAGAAGAATAAAGCATAGGAATAAATCTGAAGATGTTAAGTTAATTAAGTCGAATATCTCCGCTTGTATATTAACCTTAAGTTTAGTTGTTATTGTATCCTTGTCCAATAAATAAATAAATGGAATTATTACTTTTGTTTATGATACTGTTATTGTGACACGTCAGCCCTTCCGGGTTGGGGTGTTACAGCTATGGTATCAGAGCAAAGGTTCTTTCCTGTAGAAAACTTGAAGATAGTAATTAAAACCTGTGAGGAATGGGTAGATATCTATGATAGGATTCAACTTGATCTCTTATTTGGTTTAACTCCTATGTCTATTCTTATAGATGCCTCCTCGTCGTCCGCTACGTAAGAATACTCGTACTAACCATGAACGTACCAACACTTTTTCGAATGAGACTCTAGTTGATCCAAACATCATTAATGCTATCAACCAGGCTGTTGCCGGGTTGCTTCCAAACCTTGTTGCTCAAACAGCTGAGGCCGTTATTCAACAAACTCGTCATCCAGAACGTAATAACATGAATCCAATCTCTGGTGAAGAAATTCGTGAGAATACCACGAACCCTACTACCTATAGTATAGACATATGGGTCAACTTTCGTAATATCTTTTACGATAAGTATTTTTCGACCGCTGATAAAGAAGCTTATATCAGGGAGTATGCAGTGATTCGACAGGGAAGTGATGAACCAGCCTCTGAGTTCATTACTCGATTTTCAAGGTTGGCTAGTATTGTAGGAGACGTTGCAGGATCAGCAGAAGTCCAGGCAGAAAAATGCAAGTGGGCAGTCAATGATCGAATTCGGAAGTCGATCATGTACATGAAATTTAAGGATATCACCGAAGTTGCTGATGCAATCAAAACTTTTGAATTCGAAAGGAAAGAATTCTTATCTCGAACTGGGGATAATAAGAAGAGAAATAGGGAAGGACAATTTAAGCAGGAAAACGGCCAATCATCCACTACGCCACAGCATCAAGATCGCAAAGTGCAAGGAAATCAAAACTCTGGAAATCAGGCACGTCCATGGCAACCTAGACTGCAAAACCCGAGACCTGCTCAAAACCAGATTCAGTTGTATGCAGAACCTATTAGAACTCAACCACTGAATCAGATTACATATCCTCTATGTAATACTTGTGGTAAGAGACATCAGGGCGTATGTCACCGAAGTACAGGAGCATGTTTTAGATGTGGCCAAACTGGACACATGATTAAGGAGTGTACAAAGAAAGACACTAAGAAGAATAACCGACCAAACGTTGCACCACCCAATGTTGGAGGAAGAGTTTTCGCACTTTCTGCTACTGATGCTGCTAATGTCCCAGGTACTGTGTCGGGAACCCTTCAGCTTGGTAAACGTAGTATCTATGTGTTATTCGATACAGGAGCGACTCATTCTTTAGTATCCCACTCGTTTACTAAGTACCTTCCGATAAGACCAACTCTCTTAAAACATACCTTAACCATTTCTACTCCCATGGAAAATTCATCTGTAATCACTTACGTATATAAGGATTGTCCGATCCGTATTGAATCTATTGTGTGTAAGGCAGACCTATTTCCAATACATATGTGTGACTTTGATGTTATTCTAGGGCTAGATTGGTTGTCTCGACATCGCGTAACTATAGATTGTCATTCTCGCCGTGTTATTTTCTGTGATCCTCATCATCCTGATATTATATATCAGGGAACTCAAGCTCATAAATCTCTTAAGATTATTTCTGCACTCAAAGCTCGAAAATTCATATCAAACGGTTGTGCTGGATTCCTAGCATCGATTAAGGATACTTCTGCTAGTGTTAAGAGTATCGATAGCCATTCCGTTGTTCGTGAATATCCTGATGTATTTCCGGATGAACTACCAGGATTACCACCCGACCGTCAGGTAGAATTCACCATCGACTTGATCCCTGGTGCCGAACTTATTTCTAAAGCTCCATACCGTATGGCTCCAATGGAACTGAAGGAGTTGAAGGAACAATTGCAAGAATTGTTAGATCTAGGATTCATAAGACCCAGTGTTTCACCTTGGGGTGCTCCGGTCTTATTTGTGAAGAAGAAAGACGGTAGTATGCGTTTATGTATTGACTACCGAGAGCTGAACAAGATTACTCTTCGTAATCAGTATCCTCTGCCTCGCATTGATGATCTCTTTGATCAACTTCAGGGGGCTCAGTTCTTCTCAAAAATCGACCTGAGGTCAGGGTACCATCAGCTAAAGATAAAAAATGATGATGTTCCCAAGACCGCCTTTCGTACTCGATATGGTCATTACGAATTTTTGGTTATGCCCTTTGGGCTAACAAATGCACCCACAGTCTTTATGGATTTGATGAATCGCGTATTTCACAAATTCCTAGACAAATTCGTAATTGTTTTTATTGATGACATTCTAGTATATTCTAAGAGTCGTGAAGAGCATGAAGCACATCTACATGCAGTACTTGGAACCTTGCGACATGAGAAGTTGTACGCTAAGTTTTCCAAATGTGACTTTTGGCTTAGCCAAGTGGCATTTCTAGGTCATGTCATATCAGCCGAGGGAATTATGGTAGACCCAACAAAGGTTGAAGCTATTACAAAATGGCCAAGACCTACTTCTGTTACCGAAATACGAAGTTTCTTGGGTCTTGCTGGCTATTACCGAAGATTTGTTGAAAGATTCTCGGTAATTGCTTTACCACTCACAAAACTCCTAAGGAAAGGGGTGAAGTACTCATGGAATGAGGAACAAGAGAAAAGCTTTGAAGAATTGAAGAAACGACTTGTATCCTCCCCGATACTCGCTCTCCCTTCTGGATCAGGAGGTTACCAAGTCTATAGTGATGCCTCAAAGAAAGGATTAGGTTGTGTGCTAATGCAACATGGGAAGGTTATCGCTTATGCCTCCCGTCAGTTAAAGCCTTATGAAGTTAACTACCCTACACATGATTTAGAACTAGCCACAGTCATCTTTGCACTTAAGATTTGGCGACACTATCTGTATGGTGAAAGTTGTGACATCTTTACCGACCATAAGAGCCTCAAGTACATATTTACGCAGAAGGAGCTAAATATGAGGCAAAGAAGGTGGTTAGAACTTTTAAAAGATTACGACGTAAATATTCAATACCATCCAGGCAAAGCCAATGTTGTAGCTGACGCGTTGAGCCGAAAGAATTCCGGGACTATATCTTGCTTACAAATTCAGCCTCGTATTATGAGGGATCTCGAAAGGATGAACATTTGGCTTCAGGTTAGTAAATCGGATGGATATCTAGCTAGAATGCAGATTGAACCCGACCTCATATCACGGATTAAAGATGCACAGAAGCAAGATGGAGAACTATGGGCAATTGTGCAAAATCTTGAGGTGGGCAAGCAATCTGAATTTCGTATAGACCATCATGGGGTGATTTGGTGCGGTAAAAGACTTTGTGTACCCGATGACTCCACCCTTCGTGAGTCATTGTTAGCCGAAGCTCACAGCTCACCATTTTCAATTCACCCAGGATCTACTAAGATGTATCGAGATTTAAGACAGAACTTCTGGTGGAATGGCATGAAGGAAGACGTTGCTCGCTATGTAAGTAAATGCCTCACTTGACAACAAGTGAAAATTGAACACAAACGAGCAAGCGGTCTGTTGCAGCCATTGGATATTCCCATATGGAAGTGGGATGAGATCACAATAGATTTTGTTACTGGTTTGCCTAAGACATTCAAGAAGAATGATGTTATATGGGTTGTTGTCGATAGATTGTCAAAGTCAGCACATTTTCTACCGATTCAACAAGGATTTTCGGTTAATAAGTTATCCGAAATATTTCTTCAAGAAATTATTAGACTCCATGGCACACCATCTTCCATTGTTTCCGATAGAGACCCACGTTTCACCTCACGATTTTGGAAAGGTTTTCAGGCAGCTTGGGGTACACGACTGAAGTTTAGTACGGCTTTCCATCCACAAACAGATGGGCAGTCGGAACGTACGATTCAGACCTTGGAAGACATGCTCCGAGCATGTGCACTTGAATGGTCTGGAAACTGGGAAGAATATCTATGCCTTGTTGAGTTCGCTTACAACAATAGTTGGTAAGCAAGTATTGGCATGGCACCTTTTGAGCTTTTGTACGATCGGAAATGTCGCGCACCGATATGCTGGGATGAAATTGGAGAAAAGATTATCGAAGGGCCAGAACTAGTTCAGATTACAAATGAAAAAGTCACTATGGCTCGAGAAAAACTGAAAGAAGCTCAGAGCAGACAAAAGAGCTATGCAGATCAAGATAGACGACCACTCGAATTTAAAATTGGCGACCACGTATTCTTAAAAGTATCACCTTGGCGTGGCGTTCGTAGATTTGGAATTAAAGGGAAGCTTAGTCCCCGTTTCATCGGTCCGTTTGAAATCCTTGAAAGAATTGGAGAAGTGTCATATCGACTGGCTTTACCGCCTCAACTCTCTCACGTTCATAACGTTTTTCATGTTTCCTCGTTAAGAGGATATAATTCACGAAGATTTGTCCTACGAAGAGGAGCCAGAAGCCATCTTAGATCGACAATAAAGGGTTTTGCGTAGGAAAGTAATTCCGTTTGTTAAAGTCCTTTGGAAAAATCACTCTGAACACGAAGCAACATGGGAATCTGAAGAATCAATTCGCTCTCTATACCCTAATCTATTCTAGTAATAGAATTTTAGTCGAGGTTACGGTAAATCTTGCTCTTTGATATATGTTCCTTTGTTTCTGTCTACGGTCATATATGCTTTACCTTATGTGAATATATCTTAGCTATGATTAAGCATATCTATGTAGGAAATATCAGTACCAATAGTCACTCTAGTATCTGTAAATCTCCATTGACTTTTTATACGGTAAGATATTTTATTAAGATGCGTTATAGGAGGACCATTAGAACACATATGTAAGGTAATTGACAATTATAGTCATGAACTTAATTATGAATTTCAGATACACATGTATGTTTAGGATATTATTGTTATATAAGTTAGTAACTCTGCTATGAAAGTTCCGTTTCTATTACTTATGCGATAGGTTATATTCTTATTTTGAAAAATTTCGAGGACGAAATTTCTTTTAAGGGGGTAATAGTTGTAATAACCATAAATTTAAAACCATTATTATTATTATTATTATTTATTTTAGTTAATAGGAAACCCTAATTAAGACACCCAAGTAATTCTGTACAAACCCTAGAATTTTCAGAATTTTCAGAATCAGGATTAGGGCCCCTAAAACTCAGGGGGGGTATTCCCTACTTGACGATTATCTTAATAACTTGCGGACGAAGTTGAAATTTTAAAAACTGTCGACTCAGCTAGGCTAGTCCCACACGTGGCAACCCTATGCATAAAATAAGTTACCACGCGGGCCGCGTAAGAATAGGTTAAATGTCACGCGGGCCGCGACAAGGTCAAAATTTCAGTATAAATAGAGGATGTTGGGACTTGATTCTGGGCACAAAAACGACGAAGAAACTACAAATACGCGCTGAGATATCGTCCAATTACTCTCAAAACACACACGGAACACAAATTAGTATAGCGGGGTGCTGCAGAACAGGGTATTAACTCGATCGCTATTACGATTCATTGTCCGATCGATCAATGTACTCAATGGATGTTTAAGTGCTGCCCACATTAGGGTGATGCTTTGTCATTAATTGTGATTCCGACTGGATGTTGAGTGCCACCCGAATACGGGGAATACTCTGTCCTTCGTTGTGAATCCGATGGATGTTTAAGCATAGCACTTTGTCATTCGTTGTGAGGGTTGATCTCGTGAGTTATCGTAAATGCTGTATTAAGTTACTAACCTAGTTGTGTGCATGTTATTAAATTAGGTTAAAAGACTAATCAGTAGTCTAAACTCTGCCCGTATAAATCTGAAATATTATCATAAGGTAGCATCACTTTGGAATTTTTAAGGTACGGATCCGTACCCCCACTCCTTGTTGTTTGATATTCAATTGTTATAAATCCGTTAAGTTCGTATAGCTTTTCAACCTCATCACATCTTTGATTATCGATTCATTTGACAGTCCGTTTGATTTCTATTCTAATCAAATCATTTGATTTAGCTTTCATGTCATGCGATAGTATTATGTTGTTATACTCATTATCGCATGTTCCAATATATGTTCCGTTTTGTTATGAAAATAAGTTTTATAAGTTATGTGAATAAGACCATTTGTACTCTGATACCCTGAGTATCGCTTCTCGTGGAGTGTCCCACGAGCATGTTGTTGCGGCATCGACATCATGTGCTCCAACCGTGACGGAGAGATTAGTTCACGGCGTCTCTTAAGTACAAGTGTGGTACATAAGGCTATTAGGAGGCGTATGGATCGATCCTAGGATTTAAGTATAAGGAGGTGGGTAACGGGTATGCCAATTCGCCATCTCATGTGATAATTATGCAGGAGTAGCTACCTGTGTATTGTCACGTTTTAAGTTTGCTCATGGGTACCTCCGTAAGATATGATTATGAAATTATGTTCTTGCATCGTATCATTTTCGCATAAAGCGTTATTTGTTCTTTGAGCCTATAAATTCCGTACTGAGCATTCGGCTCATTCCGTAAAAATTTTGTATCTACAGGACCGTAGGTTACTTTGGGAGGGGAAAAGGGAGAAGAATAAAGCATAGGAATAAATCTGAAGATGTTAAGTTAATTAAGTCGAATATCTCCGCTTGTATATTAACCTTAAGTTTAGTTGTTGTTGTATCCTTGTCCAATAAATAAATAAATAGAATTATTACTTTTGTTTATAATACTGTTATTGTGACACGTCAGCCCTTCCGGGTTGGGGTGTTACAGCTATGTCACACCCCCAAAATCCACACGCGGAGTATCACCGCTTGGAGGCGTGACATGACCAGGATCGAGCCACCAATCATATTGAACAACGTATTTTAGTAAATAAAACCAATCACAATACAATTGGTGACCAAAAGGAAGTTAACCAAGTTCAATTTAAACAGCGGAAGCATAAGACGTTAAACCAAAACATAAGTTAGTAGTTCATAAGTTTAAAGACCCCAAACATAAGTTTCATAAGTTCATAACATTTATTTAGTAAGTACGGGACATATTAGTTCGCATTCCACAACGACCACCTCCATGTGCAAGCTCCACAGCACCTAACGACCTGCAAGGCATGTAACAACTAGTCAACAACAAAGTTGAGTGAGTTCACACCCTTACTAAGGCCTGGGATTCCCGGTGGCTGGGAATGGGATTGAATAACTATTTATATTATCAACACTACTAGACTACCTACTACTGTCCTCGGATTGGGAAGGGCACGTACGTAAAACCTACGTACACACATACTCACTACTGTCCTCGGATTGAGAAGGGCACGTACGTAAAACCTACGTACACTCACACTTACTACTGTCCTCGGATGAGAAGGGCACATACGTAAAACCTACGTACACTCATACTTAACACCGTCCTCGGATTGGGAAGGACACTTATGGATACGCCTAGTCTAGTAACATACATAATGGGAAGCCCCCACTAAATATCGTAAAGGTTTGGGAATCAAGGATAATGGGTAATACATGGTTATGAAACGAACTTCCGATTTCTGATACGAACTCATTAACTAAACAACCAAAGTTGTAATAACCATAAATTTAAAACCATTATTATTATTATTTGTTTTAGTTAATAGGAAACCCTAATTAAGACACCCAAGTAATTCTGTACAAACCCTAGAATTTTCAGAATTTTCAGAATCAGGATTAGGGCCCCTAAAACTCAGGGGGGGTATTCCCTACTTGACGATTATCTTAATAACTTGCGGACGAAGTTGAAATTTTAAAAACTGTCGACTCAGCTAGGCTAGTCTCACACATGGCAACCCTATGCATAAAATAAGTTACCACGCGGGCCGCGTAAGAATAGGTTAAATGTCACGCGGGCCGCGACAAGGTCAAAATTTTAGTATAAATAGAGGATGTTGGGACTTGATTCTGGGCACAAAAACGACGAAGAAACTACAAATACGCGCTGAGATATCGTCCAATTACTCTCAAAACACACACGAAACACAAATTAGTATAGCGGGGTGCTGCAGAACAGGGTATTAACTCGATCGCTATTACGATTCATTGTCCGATCGATCAATGTACTCAATGGATGTTTAAGTGCTGCCCACATTAGGGTGATGCTTTGTCATTAATTGTGATTCCGACTGGATGTTGAGTGCCACCCGAATACGGGGAATACTCTGTCCTTCGTTGTGAATCCGATGGATGTTTAAGCATAGCACTTTGTCATTCGTTGTGAGGGTTGATCTCGTGAGTTATCGTAAATGCTGTATTAAGTTACTAACCTAGTTGTGTGCATGTTATTAAATTAGGTTAAAATACTAATCAGTAGTCTAAACTCTGCCCGTATAAATCTGAAATATTATCATAAGGTAGCATCACTTTGGAATTTTTAAGGTACGGATCCTTACCCCACTCCTTATTGCTTCATATTCAAATTGTTATAAACCATTAAATTCGTACACTCTTCACGTCTTTGATTATCGATTCATTTGACAGTCCGTTGAATTCCTATTCTAAACTTTGAATTTAGCTTTCCTGTCATGCGATAGTTTTCTGTTAAGTTGTACTCATTATCGCATGTTCCAATATAAGTTACGTTTGGTTATGAAAAGTATTTTGATAAGTTATGTAAATAAAACTATTTGTACTCTGATACCCTGAGTATCGCTTCTCGTGGAGTGTCCCACGAGCATGTTGTTGCGGCATCGACATCATGTGCTCCAACCGTGACGGAGAGATTAGTTCACGGCGTCTCTTAAATACAAGTGTGGTACATAAGGCTATTAGGAGGCGTATGGATCGATCCTAGGATTTAAGTATAAGGAGGTGGATAACGGGTATGCCAATTCGCCATCTCATGTGATAATTATGCAGGAGTAGCTACCTGTGTATTGTCACGTTTTAAGTTTGCTCATGGGTACCTCCGTAAGATATGATTATGAAATTATGTTCTTGCATCGTATCATTTTCGCATAAAGCGTTATTTGTTCTTTGAGCCTATAAATTCCGTACTGAGCATTCGGCTCATTCCGTAAAATTTTTGTATCTACACGACCGCAGGTTACTTTGGGAGGGGAAAAGAGAGAAGAATAAAGCATAGGAATAAATCTGAAGATGTTAAGTTAATTAAGTCGAATATCTCCGCTTGTATATTAACCTTAAGTTTAGTTGTTGTTGTATCCTTGTCCAATAAATAAATAAATAGAATTATTACTTTTGTTTATGATACTGTTATTGTGACACGTCAGCCCTTCCGGGTTGGGGTGTTACGTCGTGGCCCAGAGTATACCTGGGAACGAGAAGACCAAATGAAACTCAAGTATCCCCAACTATTTAAGAAAAACGCAACCACTACTGAGGCTGAAGCTACTGCAGAATTTCGGGACGAAATTCCAAATCAACGGGGGGATGATGTGACACCCCAGGAAAATCAGGAAAACAACGCAACATAACTAGCTTCCTCAGTAACCACGCGCTAAATTTCGGGACGAAATTCTCTTAACAGGGGGAGAATGTGACAACCCTCAAATTCCATGTATTCCGTACAATTTATTATTGATAATGAAAGTGCTTGACGACTGTGTGGAATTACTTAACTGCTTTCTGATATCTGTGTTATATTTACATGCGCCTGTTAACACACTAGTAATGTACAGAAAAGTCATTAAATAGTCCGTTATAATTTCCTAAGTGTTAGAAATTAAAAGTGTTACAAAAATATATATGTAGGACACTTTACGGATTAATTAAGCAGTTTAACGGAACAGTATCAAACCGAACAACCGGACTTTACCCGGGACATGAAAATATTGTCAATGACATTGCTTTTCTTTTCTGAGCTAGTTAGGGTCCCCGAATACCCTAACACCCGTTATAATACACTATACACTAGTAACCAATTTAATCACCTAACTAAACTAACTTAACACTAAATACATGGTTGAAATCTAACTAAGAACCCCACCCCCCTTGACCAATCGGTCCCCATGAGGGGACACATCCTTACAAATATTGATTATTTTAGTCAAGATGCCTAATATCTCCATAACATAATGCCTAGTGGACAATACACTTAAATTGGACTACAAGTGTTGGGATTGAACCCTACCAGAGGAACAGATAATGTAAAGCCAAAACCAGGTCACAACAGAGGATTCACAATAAGCAGCAGTTTACACTTTGCTCTCCCCTTGAAAGTGATTTATAACAACTGATGGTCTCTATCCGCTGTTCATATTCAACTGCTGCTGCCCTTTCAACTGCTGATGAAAACCCTGAAGTATCCAACACTGCTGGTCCTATCTACTGATGATAAAGCACTGCCCAGTCAAGGACTGATCAACCTTGAGGAAAGCACTGACATAAAGAGAAAGCAGCTGTTTAGTGAATTATCTGTTTTATGTATAGTCAGTGGTTAGGATAGCAGTGTTTGTGTAAGGACAGTAGATACAGGTTGTTAGGCTGTTAGACGTCGCTTTCATGGTGACGTCAGCTGAGATACCTCAGTGGTTTGGTTTGCCTATAAATGTAACAGTGCCCTGTACTGTTACATTTGATTGACTGAGCGAGTTCTTCTCCTCATGTCTAATCCTTTCATCTTGTGTGCAACCAACCTTGGGGCATCAGGCTGAGGGGGAGTTTAGTTTGTAAGCATATCTGTAATCTTTTGCTTTGATTTGTAAATCTTTTGACTCTATGAGAAGCAATTGTTTATCAAACTATTTTCTCCATTTGATTGTGTTTACAAAGTTTGTTTTCATTTCCGCTGCACTTTACATGTTTTCATATTTACAAATCGTTCCAAACATACAAACAAACACAATCATGAGAGCCTCCGATCCTAACAATTGGTATCAGAGCCTGGACAGTCAAAATTCGATCTAACAATCAATTTGACATAACAGTTCGGCTCAAAATTCATCGATACTAAGGTTGGTTGTATTTTGTTGAAAAACAGAGTATCGATTAAATTATGTTCAAAATGGTTATTCAAAACTCTGTAAATCAACCAAGATGTCATATGACACACAAATTTCACACAACAAGTAAATTCATGCACAAGACACTCATGGTTTCTAGATCTGAAAGCAATATCTGTTAAACCATGAGATTATTTTTATTTTCTAAATTGATTTAAACTGTTGATGTGTAATCTGTGATGTTTTCATTAAATACTAAAGTACAAACCTCAGATTAACAAAACCTATGTTCATAAAAACATTGTTTGTTTTGTTAATACAAAAAGAGGGAAATTAAAACTTTAGTTATTTAGATCTTATGTGTTGAAAACAGGTTGAGTTCCTAAAAAGGACAAAATCAACTATGTTCAAATACATTAAGAAAACAGGGGTTAACATAGTCCGTATCATGTGTAATGTGAGATTGGGTGAAAAACTTGTGAAAAAATGACCAAGTCTCTCAAAACAATACTGCAAAATGATTTTGGACTAATATTCACAAAAACTCTGAAGTGTGTTTATCTCAAAACTTTTGAATTCAGAAAGAAAGGGAATAAACTTAAAACACTTAAGAGTCAAAGCTTGGGGTAATAATGGTCAATTAAGCAACTGTTTGTGCTCATTAGTTCAAGTGACATTAGTGTTCCCAAGTGATTGAACTTACAAAAGGACTAGACAAATTTTCAAAATCATCACATAGAAATTAGATCTACAACAGGATCTTCAAAACTCATGTGTCCATGTGTCCTCATGTTGCAATCAACTGACAAAGAAAATGGTACCAAACAGTGGTCAAAATGTTGTCAAAATATTCTACCACTGATGTCAAACCACTGACCATTTTCATAAAACTTGAGAATGTGAGTTCACACCCTTACTAAGGCATCGGATTCCCGGTGGTTGGGAATGGGATTGAATAACTATTTATATTATCAACACTACTAGACTACCTACTACTGTCCTCGGATTGGGAAGGGCAGGTACGTAAAACCTACGTACACACATACTCACTACTGTCCTCGGATTGAAAAGGGCACGTATGTAAAACCTACGTACACTCACACTTACTACTGTCCTCGGATGAGAAGGGCACGTACGTAATACCTACGTACACTCATACTTAACACCGTCCTCGGATTGGGAAGGACACTTATGGATACGCCTAGTCTAGTAACATACATAATGGGAAGCCCCCACTAAATATCGTAAAGGTTTGGGAATCAAGGATAATGGGTAATACATGGTTATGAAACGAACTTCCGATTTCTGATACGAACTCATTAACTAAACAACCAAACGTGAACTCACTCAACTTTGTTGTTGACTAGTTGTTACATGCCTTGCAGGTCGTTAGAGGCTGTGGAGCTTGCACATGGAGGTGGTCGTTGTGGAATGCGAACTAATATGTCCCGTACTTACTAAATAAACGTTATGAACTTATGAAACTTATGTTTGGGATCTTTAAACTTATGAACTACAAACTTATGTTTTGGTTTAACGTCTTATGCTTCCGCTGTTTAAATTGAACTTGGTTAACTTCCTTTTGGTCACCAATTGTATTGTGATTGGTTTTATTTACTAAAATACGTTATTCAATATGATTGGTGGCTCGATCCTGGTCATGTCACGCCTCCAAGGGGTGATACTCCGCGTGTGGATTTTGGGGGTGTGACAGATTGGTATCAGAGCCATTGGTTATAGAGAACTTGGTTTTAATAAGGGAAAAGTTTTCATTAAAACCAGACTATAACCTGTACAGTGCTCAACGATCCACAACGACACTTCGCTCCACGTGCAAGACTCGACACTATAGGTGATACGATTCATGTTTATATTACCTACTTGTTAATTATATAGAACATTGCTTATGATATGCTTAGATAACATAGTATCTACTGCTTGAAAACTTTGTGTGATCACTCTCTTCTGTCATTCCACACTTGCGTAATGATACGATGCACTTCTCACTTGTGTTCTCCGTATGGTGAAGATCATGAGTGGACGAATCAGCCTCACACAAGCCCAGCTGGCGGCCTTGATCAAAGAACAAGTTACTGCGGCACTTGCAGCCGCTCAAGCAGGAGGCCAGCTTACCCAGCCGCCTGTATGCACGTTCAAGACTTTTATGGACTGTCGTCCTAGTACCTTCAGTGGCACTGAAGGGGCCGTCGGACTCCTCCACTGGTTCGAGAAGCTCGAGTCGGTCTTCGAAATGTGTGAATGCCCTGAGGATCGTAGGGTGAAGTATGCTACTGGTACTCTTGAAGGGGTAGCGCTCACGTGGTGGAACGCTCAAGTTCAGCTGCTGGGGTTGGTTGCTGCTAATGCCACCCCATGGAATGACTTCAAGGAACTGATCAAGGAAGAGTACTGCAGTCGTGATGACATCCACAAACTAGAGGTGGAATTTTTCAATCTGAAGATGACGGGGTCTGAGATTGAGGCGTATACTAAGAGGTCGAATGAACTGGCCATCCTGTGCCCTACTATGGTGGACCCTCCCATCAAACGTATTGAGCTTTACCTCAAGGGCCTTGTACCCGAGATTCAGAGTCACGTGACTTCGGCTAACCTGGGTACCATTCAACAAATCATCAAGTTGGCTCACCGTCTCACCGACCAGGCAGTGGAACAAAACAGATTACCCAAGCGTATTGGTACTGCTACTACTGATACCCCCAATGATCACAAGCGAAAATGGGATGGAAATTCCGGCAAAGGCTCTACCTCTGTTCAGTCTCAGTCTCAGCAACGAAGGACTGAGGACCATAGGAGCCCTGGTCAGCACTCTTCTGGTAGTCAAGGGCAGGGTGGATATCGAGGAAACCACCCAAAGTGCAACAAATGCAACAGACACCACAGTGGTCAGTGCAACAAGGGACGCTGTCAGAGGTGTCTCAAGATGGGTCATGAAGCCAAGGATTGCAGGAGCCCACGGCCTACGAATCAGAATCGTCAGCAGCAACAGCAAGCACCGCAGAATCAGCAACAGCGACAGGGCAACAAGGGATGCTTTCAGTGTGGTGCTGAAGATCACTTCAAGAGACACTGCCCGCAGTTAAATCAGAATCAGAATCACAACCAAGGAAACGGGAACAATAATGGGGGCAACAATGGAGGAAACAATGATGGCAACGGTGCCAGGGGTCGTGTGTTCGTGATTGGTCAAGGTGATGCAAGGAACGATCCCAACGTTGTGATGGGTAAGTTTCTTCTGGACGACTTCTTTGTTACTGTTCTATTCGATTCGGGTGCCGATACTAGTTATGTGTCCTTAAAAGTTAGCCAAATGCTTAAGCGCACTCCAACACTTCTAAACACCAAACACACGATAGAACTAGCAAACGGTAAAAGTCTTGAGGCCACGCACATAGTTGAGGGTTGTAACCTCGTCTTAGCTGGTCAGACCTTCTCTATCGATCTTATTCCCGTCGTACTGGGTAGTTTTGACGTCGTTATTGGGATGGATTGGCTATCTCATCATCAAGCGGAGATTGTTTGCAAGGAGAAAATCGTCCGCATTCCTCGTTCTGGTGAAGAACCTCTCATGATTTATGGCGACAAAAGTGGTGCTGTCGAAGGCATCATCTCTTTCCTTAAGGCCTAGAAGTGTTTGCGAAAGGGCCACACTGCCATTCTGGCGCTCGTTACTGACACATCAACGAAAGAGAAGATAATTGAAGACATCCCCATTGTGCGTGATTTTCCTGAGGTATTCCCTGAGGAATTACCTAGTCTTCCGCCTCATCGTCAAGTTGAATTTCAAATCGAGCCAGCTCCTGGAGCAGCGCCAGTAGCTCGAGCACCATATCGTCTAGCTCCATCAGAACTTGAAGAACTGTCCACACAACTACAAGAACTCTTGGAAAAGGGTTTCATACGTCCTAGCTCTTTGCCCTGGGGAGCTCCAGTACTATTCCTGAAGAAGAAAGATGGTACTTTCAAAATGTGTATTGACTACCGCGAACTCAACAAGGTGACTGTTAAGAATCGTTATCCTCTTCCACCTATTGACGACTTGTTCGACCAGTTGCAGGGGTCGAGCTATTACTCCAAGATTAATTTGAGATCGGGATACCATCAGCTGAGGGTCCGAGATGAGTACCTCTCCAAAACAGCATTCAGAACTCGCTACGGCCATTACGAGTTTCTGGTTATGCCTTTCGGGCTGACGATTGCACCAGCGGTCTTCATGGATCTCATGAACCGAGTGTGCAAGCCTTACCTGGATAAGTTCGTTATTGTGTTCATCGACGATATCCTGATCTATTCTAAGAGTCAGGAGGAACACGAGCAGCATCTACGACTTATGCTGGAACTTCTTCGAAAAGAGCAGTTGTATGCCAAGTTTTCGAAATGTGACTTCTGGCTTCGCGAAGTCCACTTTCTAGGCCATTTGGTGAACAAGGATGGAATTCATGTGGATCCATCTAAGGTTGAATCGATCAAGAACTGGCCTGCACCCCGCACACCAACAGAAATCCGCCAATTCCTGGGTTTGGCCGGATATTACAGAAGGTTTATAAAAGATTTCTCCAAGATTGCGCAACTTCTCACTTCACTGACTCAGAAGGGTGTCATCTATCGTTGGGGTGATGCACAGGAAACTGCGTTTCAGCACTTGAAAGATAGAATTTGTAGCGCGCCTATCCTCTCATTGCCCGAGGGCACAGACGATTTTGTGGTTTACTGCGATACTTCCATCCAAGGACTTGGTTGCGTGTTGATGCAACGTGACAAGGTCATTGCCTACGCATCACGCCAACTTAAGGTTCATGAAAGAAATTACACTACTCACGATCTGGAGCTGGGAGCAGTTGTTTTCGCGCTTAAGATATGGAGACATTACATGTACGGTACCAAGTGCACCATTTACACCGATCACAGGAGTCTTGAGCATATCTTCAAGCAAAAGGAGTTAAACATGCGTCAACGACGATGGGTTGAGCTCTTGAACGATTATGAATGCGCAATCAAGTATCATCCGGGCAAAGCCAATGTTGTGGCCGACGCCCTCAGTCGAAAGGATACCATACCTAGGCGTGTACGTGCTCCACAGCTTACCATCCAGTCTAACCTTCCTGCTCAGATTCGCGATGCTCAGGTCGAAGCATTGAAAGCAGAGAACATCAGGGCTGAGTCCCTACGAGGATCGAGGCAGCGGCTAGAACAAAAGGAAGACGGTGCCTACTATGTGAACGGACGCATCTGGGTTCCACTTTATGGCAACTTACGCGAGCTTGTGATGGATGAAGCACATAAGTCTCGTTATTCAGTACATCCTGGTTCGGATAAGATGTACCACGACTTAAAGACCACATACTGGTGGCCTGGCATGAAAGCCCACATAGCAACCTAAGTCAGCAAGTGCTTGACTTGTGCGAGAGTCAAGTCTGAATATTAGAAACCATCAGGCCTACTTCAACAACCGGAGATCCTGAAATGGAAATGGGAGCAAATTTCCATGGATTTCGTTACTGGCCTGCCTAGATCTCAACGCGGAAACGATACCATTTGGGTGATCGTAGATCGACTGACCAAGTCTGCACATTTTCTGGCCATCAAAGAAACGGATAAGTTTTCTACTCTTGCAGACATTTACCTAAAAGAAGTAGTGTCAAGGCATGGAGTGCCAACCTCTATCATTTCTGATCGTGACGCGCGTTTTACTTCAGAACTGTGGCAAGCAATGCACAAGTCTTTTGGCTCACGTTTAGATATGAGCACCGCTTATCACCCACAGATTGATGGGCAATCTGAACGCACCATCCAAACCCTTGAAGACATGCTTAGGGCATGTGTAATCGATTTTGGTAATGGCTGGAAAAAGCACCTCCCGCTAGTGGAGTTTTCGTATAACAACAGCTACCACACCAGCATTCAGGCCGCTCCATTCGAGGCATTGTACGGACGCAAATGCCGATCACCTCTCTGTTGGGCAGAAGTTGGTGACAGCCAAATCACTGGCCCAGAACTTGTGGTAGATACCACCGAGAGAATTGCTCTGATACGACAGCGAATGGCGGCAGCTCGTGACCGGCAGAAAAGCTATGCTGATAAGGGAAGAAAACCACTCGAGCTCCAGGTTGGGGATCGAGTGCTACTCAAAGTCTCACCTTGGAAAGGTGTAGTCCGCTTTGGAAAACGAGGCAAACTCAATCCGCGTTATGTCGGACCATTCGAAGTCACCGAGAAAATTGGCAAAGTCGCCTACAGGTTGGATCTACCAGAAGAACTCAGCGGAGTTCACAATGTCTTCCATGTGTCGAATCTGAAGAAGTTTCTGTCAGATGAGACCCTCATAGTTCCTCTCAAGGAACTCACAATCGACGACCAGCTGCGATTCGTCGAGGAACCAGTAGAGATTACGGATCGAGATGTTAAGATCCTCAAGCACACCAGGATACCTCTGGTCCGAGTTCGTTGGAATGCTCGTCGTGGCCCAGAGTATACCTGGGAACGAGAAGACCAAATGAAACTCAAGTATCCCCAACTATTTAAGAAAAACGCAACCACTACTAAGGCTGAAGCTACTGCAGAATTTCGGGACGAAATTCCAAATCAACGGGGGGATGATGTGACACCCCAGGAAAATCAGGAAAACAACGCAACATAACTAGCTTCCTCAGTAACCACGCGCTAAATTTCGGGACGAAATTCTCTTAACAGGGGGAGAATGTGACAACCCTCAAATTCCATGTATTCCGTACAATTTATTATTGATAATGAAAGTGCTTGACGACTGTGTGGAATTACTTAACTGCTTTCTGATATCTGTGTTATATTTACATGCGCCTGTTAACACACTAGTAATGTACAGAAAAGTCATTAAATAGTCCGTTATAATTTCCTAAGTGTTAGAAATTAAAAGTGTTACAAAAATATATATGTAGGACACTTTACGGATTAATTAAGCAGTTTAACGGAACAGTATCAAACCGAACAACCGGACTTTACCCGGGACATGAAAATATTGTCAATGACATTGCTTTTCTTTTCTGAGCTAGTTAGGGTCCCCGAATACCCTAACACCCGTTATAATACACTATACACTAGTAACCAATTTAATCACCTAACTAAACTAACTTAACACTAAATACATGGTTGAAATCTAACTAAGAACCCCACCCCCCTTGACCAATCGGTCCCCATGAGGGGACACATCCTTACAAATATTGATTATTTTAGTCAAGATGCCTAATATCTCCATAACATAATGCCTAGTGGACAATACACTTAAATTGGACTACAAGTGTTGGGATTGAACCCTACCAGAGGAACAGATAATGTAAAGCCAAAACCAGGTCACAACAGAGGATTCACAATAAGCAGCAGTTTACACTTTGCTCTCCCCTTGAAAGTGATTTATAACAACTGATGGTCTCTATCCGCTGTTCATATTCAACTGCTGCTGCCCTTTCAACTGCTGATGAAAACCCTGAAGTATCCAACACTGCTGGTCCTATCTACTGATGATAAAGCACTGCCCAGTCAA
Organism: Helianthus tuberosus; assembly: GCA_030545235.1. Classification (NCBI taxonomy): domain Eukaryota; kingdom Viridiplantae; phylum Streptophyta; class Magnoliopsida; order Asterales; family Asteraceae; genus Helianthus; species Helianthus tuberosus. The sequence continues at coordinate 17,064,526 of CM060420.1, read as the reverse complement.
GGACTGATCAACCTTGAGGAAAGCACTGACATAAAGAGAAAGCAGCTGTTTAGTGAATTATCTGTTTTATGTATAGTCAGTGGTTAGGATAGCAGTGTTTGTGTAAGGACAGTAGATACAGGTTGTTAGGCTGTTAGACGTCGCTTTCATGGTGACGTCAGCTGAGATACCTCAGTGGTTTGGTTTGCCTATAAATGTAACAGTGCCCTGTACTGTTACATTTGATTGACTGAGCGAGTTCTTCTCCTCATGTCTAATCCTTTCATCTTGTGTGCAACCAACCTTGGGGCATCAGGCTGAGGGGGAGTTTAGTTTGTAAGCATATCTGTAATCTTTTGCTTTGATTTGTAAATCTTTTGACTCTATGAGAAGCAATTGTTTATCAAACTATTTTCTCCATTTGATTGTGTTTACAAAGTTTGTTTTCATTTCCGCTGCACTTTACATGTTTTCATATTTACAAATCGTTCCAAACATACAAACAAACACAATCATGAGAGCCTTCGATCCTAACAATTGGTATTAGAGCCTGGACAGTCAAAATTCGATCTAACAATCAATTTGACATAACAGTTCGGCTCAAAATTCATCGATACTAAGGTTGGTTGTATTTTGTTGAAAAACAGAGTATCGATTAAATTATGTTCAAAATGGTTATTCAAAACTCTGTAAATCAACCAAGATGTCATATGACACACAAATTTCACACAACAAGTAAATTCATGCACAAGACACTCATGGTTTCTAGATCTGAAAGCAATATCTGTTAAACCATGAGATTATTTTTATTTTCTAAATTGATTTAAACTGTTGATGTGTAATCTGTGATGTTTTCATTAAATACTAAAGTACAAACCTCAGATTAACAAAACCTATGTTCATAAAAACACTGTTTGTTTTGTTAATACAAAAAGAGGGAAATTAAAACTTTAGTTATTTAGATCTTATGTGTTGAAAACAGGTTGAGTTCCTAAAAAGGACAAAATCAACTATGTTCAAATACATTAAGAAAACAGGGGTCAACATAGTCCGTATCATGTGTAATGTGAGATTGGGTGAAAAACTTGTGAAAAAAATGACCAAGTCTCTCAAAACATTACTGCAAAATGATTTTGGACTAATATTCACAAAAACTCTGAAGTGTGTTTATCTCAAAACTTTTGAATTCAGAAAGAAAGGGAATAAACTTAAAACACTTAAGAGTCAAAGCTTGGGGTAATAATGGTCAATTAAGCAACTGTTTGTGCTCATTAGTTCAAGTGACATTAGTGTTCCTAAGTGATTGAACTTACAAAAGGACTAGACAAATTTTCAAAATCATCACATAGAAATTAGATCTACAACAGGATCTTCAAAACTCATGTGTCCATGTGTCCTCATGTTGCAATCAACTGACAAAGAAAATGGTACCAAACAGTGGTCAAAATGTTGTCAAAATATTCTACCACTGATGTCAAACCACTGACCATTTTCATAAAACTTGAGAATGATATGATTATGTTTTCTATTGAAAATACACCAGATCCATTTTGATACTGTTTTCAGAAAATCCTTTAACCATTTTTTTTCCAAAGGATTTTCTCAAATAACCAGGATATATTATTCATTTTTTTTAATAATATATTTGGAACTTTTGCTTGTTTTTGTTGGCAATAGTTTCAGCTCCTGACAGGATGTAATACCTTATTTTTTGGTGGTATTATTGTCCTCATAAATGGGTCAAAAGGAAATGGTATATATGTTAAGATCATATCATACTCAGGTTTGCTCCTAAATTTTCATCAAAAATTGATTGCAAACTATGCTTGAATTACTAGGGTACTCATGTTTTAATTGAATATTAAACGAAAATGAGTTGCCTTAGCAAAAAGTTTTCATCATCTGGGGTACTAAACCACTGTCTTTCAAAATTGACATGTGGCAAAACCTTGAATGAAAATCTTCAAAACTGTTGCTGAAACACCTGTCCTTCAGATTTGTACCATTTACCCTAACCACTGTTTTGTTCCAATGTCTGATCTCTAAACACTGTCCACTGCTGAAAGTTAACCACTGATCCCTCATTTTCTTGAAAAGCACTGATGCTCAAAATCAGTGTCTTATCCACTGATATGCTATCCACTGATAGTAAAAATCATCCACTGCCCATAATTTTTACCGTTGTAACCACTGATGCTTGATACGTCAGTGGCCCTTAAAACAACTGTTCTCCATACTTCATCCACTTCATCAGTGTTTGACACGTGGTCAGTTTTTAGCCCTCAGATCTTAATAACCGCTGCCACATCAGCGATCATTTTTTTCTAAATAAAACCCTGCCCTAAACCCCAAACAGGGTTTTACACTGTCGAATTGAATTCCAAAATTCTCTTCTCATAGCAGTTTCCAACCCTTCTTCTCAAAATCTCCAAAATCCTCCTTCGTTCTTCTCCGCAAAAATGACAAAATCAAAGTCAAAATCAAAATCAAAACCTAAATCACCATCACCTTCCAAAGAGGTCGCTCAAACGGCCGAAGAACCCATCGAAATACCATACAAACAATCTCACAACTATCTGGGTTTACTCACAAAACCTACTGATAATCACACCTTTGACACCATCATTGATACATTATCTGCATCAAAGTACAAAACTTTGTTAACAGCAAATGCTCCCATCTATCTGCAAACCCAGAGAGAGTTTTGGAAAAAGGCGACGCTTGAAAAACAAGACGGAAAAGTCATAGCCATTAACTCATCAATACAGGGTAAAGCAGTTCAAATAACCCCACAGTCGATCTCCGAAGTCTTTAATCTCAACGATCAGGAAGGTAAACTCTCTTTTGAGAAAGCCGAGATGAAAACTGATTTCGTAAAAAGGGGATATGCAGGACAATCAAAGGTTGATACCTTACAAAAAGGTTATTTTCCTTCTGCTCCAAGATTTTTATTTCACACACTTTTGATGTGTGTTTCAAATAAAACAACATCATTCAATGAAATACCATTGAAGATTCAATGCCTGGGGTATGCCATTTTGAATAACAAAGATTACAACTATTCCCAGGAAATCTTCAATGACTTAGTGAAAAATGTTGACAACAAAGCATTTTTACTTTTTCCAAGATTTTTGAGTTATTACTTTAAACAAAAATTTGTAAAGGAAAATGAAAATTTGCCAAAACAAGGTGTTCATTGTCAAATAAAAAGCTTAATAAAAGAAACATTTTCAAGGATGATGGCACCAATAAAAACAAAAGCAGGGGTACCTGAGCAGATTTTAGCGGTTACAACTGCTCCTCAGGTATCAGCTGCTGAGCCCACTGCTCTAGGTGATCATAGCAGCACAACCACTGCTTTGAAACCCACACCTGACATAACCAAAAAGACCAAAAGAAAAACATCCAGAAAACCCACCAAACCCAAAACAAAGGCAACTCTGGAAGATGAGATCCCAGAGGAAATGCCTGTGACAACACAAAAGTCACCACAAACCACTGCTGCTACTTCCTCACAGCAGTTGGAAGAAAGATCTCAACCCATGCCTAAAACTCCTCCTGCATCCTCACAAAAGGATCAGGTTGTAAGCACAGGGACACCACAATATGAAGCTCTGAATCCACTTGGATCCATCTTCCTCAGTCCTGATCCCAAGGACATGTCTCTTTCAACTCCCATCCCCTCACCAATAATAATGCCACAATCCATGCTACCTTTGTTGCATGCAGCTGCTATAGCTCAGACACAAACCAGTTCCTCTCTATCACCTGTCACTGAGAGTATACCCCCACAGGTGACTGGGTCTGATGCTACTACTCCTGCTATCCCAGCAACAATTGAGGAGGTTACACCCCCTGAGTTACAAGTAACTCTCGGTGGTAGTTCAAGTGGAGCAGCAACTACAACTGGTGGATCAACAGGTCTCCAGTTGGCCAGTTGTTTCATAAATCAGACTCCCTTGAAGGCAATTTCTTCAATAGCACCAATGTTAACCACTAGTGAGCCTATTTTGACCACTAGTAACATCAAAGGTTTATCAAGTGCTGAAGAAAGAAGTCCCCAGTACCAAGAACAAGGGGCATCAATGGGTGATTTTTGGGACTCTGTTCCTAAGACACACATTGATATAACCACTGCTGGTGGGGATTCAGATGATCCTACTAAAGTAGGTGATGATTCAAAATATCAGGAATTGATGGGCAGAGTTAACAAACTTGAAGAATCAGTTGCTGAAATAAAGGAGATGGTGCAAGAGATTTTAAAAGCTCAGAAAGCACAAGCCACTGCTGTTCCTGCTCAAGCACCTGCACAACATGCATTTGCTGAAAATGAGCTTTGGAATACTTTTCAACCCATGCTTGAAGCACAGCAACTTATGGCTGACAAAAAGCATGCTATTCAAGTACAAATGCTGACCAACATGGTTGAATCAAGATTTAAAGACACTCAAGCAGATATCAAGGCTATAAAGGCTAGCATTCAAAGTGCCTCTGGCAAAGTTCCTTCTTCCATACCATTTCTTGTAAACCCCCCTTCAGATAATGCCAAAAAGGGGGAGAATAACAAGCTGTTGGGAAAAATGAATAGGATGGGAATAGAACATGGCCTTCATATTGAGCCTGAAAAAGAAAAAGAAAAAGAAAAAGAAAAGCAGGTCTCAAAACCTGTTACCCAAACAACTGATACAACAGTAGTTACAAAAACTGCTGTCAGTAGCCAAACAGCTGCCATCTCATCAACACACACACCACTCTACCATACTCCACCACAACTACTACTCCACCACCACATGTGTCTACAGCACAAAAACCACCACTACCATCACAAACGGCCAAACCATCATCACCTCCTGTCATAAAACAGAAGACAACAGATGTTACAACATCTGTTGTAATGACAACAGTGATTGAAACACCAGTTGTTTCAACCACTGTCAGTCAATCACTGTCACAAACCACTGCTATCCAATCTACCACCACTGATCCACCCAAAACATCATCTGCTCCTTCTTCATTAAAAAGGAGAAGAAATCTCATATCAGATGATGATTCACCACCACCATCACCACCATAAAAAACTACTTCACCACTTCCATCCCCTGCTCAAAAGCAGAAGACAACTGCTGACATATCAGCAGTTGTAATGCCAGCAGATGTTAAGACACCGGTTGTCTCAACAGCTGTTAGTCAGTCATCCATCACTGCTCTCACCTCTCCTACTTCACAGCCAAAGCTCTTCAACAGAAAAAGAAAGCCAATACCTGCCGATGAGGGTACACATGATCCTAATGCTGCACAACATCCACTGGAGCTTGAAGCTATCAAAAATGAGATGAGACAATTCTATACAGAAGAAGATCCTTCAAAAAGAAGATTTTCCTCACTCATAGGCTACATGCCACCAGAGGATATGGATGATTACCTCAAACTCAAGGCAAGACAGGCTAAAGCAAGAGCTAAATTTGAAAGTGAACGTGAACGTCTAAGCGAAGAAGGCATTGCTAAAAGACTGGATTTATTCCTTAAAAAGGTAAAGCAGATGGAAGAATTCGCACAGGAACTAATCAAAGAAAAGGCTGAACAATGCAAAGAGCTAAGAAAACAATATCTTGCCTACATTATGAAAGAAAAATTCTATCCTGCTGAAGAAAAACAGTTTGAAGAATGGCCAATAATCGCTCTAAAGCATGAGGCTGAGAGGATTAACAGAATTAAGAATGATCCTACAAAGAAGAAAAATGCTCCAAACTGGAACAAATTCAAAAAGCTCATTGCTGACTTCACTGCTGAGTATAAAAGAAAGAAAAAGGAGCTGGTGGATGCAAAAATGGATACTGCTGAAGCCATATCAAAATGGTCAAAACAGCAGACTGATGAAGCCTACGAAAGGCTGAAGAAAAGAAAGATAACTGTTTCAGGCACTTCTAAGAAGCAAGAACAAATGATGAAGCTTGAACAGAAGATAGGAAACCTCGACACACTGTTCCGGTCTACTTTTGTAACAAATCAAGAAGAGGGAGAACACCTGACTGAAGAAGAGGTAATAGAAAAGGAAGCAGAGTACTTCAAAGATACCATCACGAAAATGGGTCTAAAAGAAGAAACTTCAACAAAGCTTCAAAGCCTTTTTAAGGCACTAAACAAACCTGCGTCTCCAAACACTGCTAAAGACAAGACAGAAGCTGAAAGACAAGAACTTATTGAACAAGAAACTGCAGAAGATATAGCTGCAGCAGACAAAGTCATTGAAGAAGCTTTCAAAAGAATGTCTGAAAGTATGCAGGTGTTTTCAAGGCCATCATCCCTCAACTCATCTTCAAATAAGTCTCTCCCAAGAAACCCACTTGGCTTAAAAATACTAAAGTGGATGTCTGATCAAAAGACTCACGTATTGACCCTGGTCAGAGCCAATGGCGAAGTGAAGTACATATCAAGGAAAGAAGCACTAGGCCTTAATGTTCAAGATTTGCAGGATCTCCTTGAACTTACACTGTGTAGGGATGAGGATGACCAGAGTGCACAGGAATTTGAAGCTGAATTCAAAGATCAAGCTAAGGCACTCTTGATGAGTAATAAAAGGTCCTGAATAATGAAGGGTTTTGGCATTATCTGTTCCAGGGGGAGATTGTTGGGATTGAACCCTACCAGAGGAACAGATAATGTAAAGCCAAAACCAGGTCACAACAGAGGATTCACAATAAGCAGCAGTTTACACTTTGCTCTCCCCTTGAAAGTGATTTATAACAACTGATGGTCTCTATCCACTGTTCATATTCAACTGCTGCTGCCCTTTCAACTGCTGATGAAAACCCTGAAGTATCCAACACTGCTGGTCCTATCTACTGATGATAAAGCACTGCCCAGTCAAGGACTGATCAACCTTGAGGAAAGCACTGACATAAAGAGAAAGCAGCTGTTTAGTGAATTATCTGTTTTATGTATAGTCAGTGGTTAGGATAGCAGTGTTTGTGTAATGACAGTAGATACAGGTTGTTAGGCTGTTAGACGTCGCTTTCATGGTGACGTCAACTGAGATACCTCAGTGGTTTGGTTTGCCTATAAATGTAACAGTGCCCTGTACTGTTACATTTGATTGACTGAGCGAGTTCTTCTCCTCATGTCTAATCCTTTCATCTTGTGTGCAACCAACCTTGGGGCATCAGGCTGAGGGGGAGTTTAGTTTGTAAGCATATCTGTAATCTTTTGCTTTGATTTGTAAATCTTTTGACTCTATGAGAAGCAATTGTTTATCAAACTATTTTCTCCATTTGATTGTTGTGTTTACAAAGTTTGTTTTCATTTTCACTGGACTTTACATGTTTTCATATTTACAAATCGTTCCAAACATACAAACAAACACAATCATGAGAGCCTCCGATCCTAACAACAAGTATGTATGAAGGATAAGCTCTACATTTACACCAACACTTAACAAAATTTGCATCTTCCTTTCCCTCTCCCCTTGCAATCGGCTGCAACCACACACCCACATCCATCCATTTTTCAATTTCATTCAAGGCATTCTACTTGCATACAAGTGTGAAGGATCACACACGAGGAAGCCCGGTGCTTGCGGATTGCCAAGGACCTCACTACGACGCTTTTAACCACTCGTTTTTCGCCTAGTTTCTTCCCTAGCCTCGAGCTAGTAGTAAGTGACTCTAAACGCCTTCTTGATCTTGCCTAGAGTGGTTAATAAGAGTTTTGTCGGTTAAAAATTATGAACATATAAGATCAAAGTCTAAAAGTCTACTAAAGTGATGAACAAGGTGGTTAATGGATGAATGTTAGTGTAAACCATGTAGATCTTGTGTGATTATGATTATTGGTTGATTATCTGATGTTTTACTGATTAATATTAATATGTGATGTTGTTGTGGTCACTAAACATGATTAACGGAATCAATCGAACACAAGTTAGTAAGTTAGAAAGTGAAAACAAAATCTGTCCCGGTTTTACAGCCAACTTCAGTTGGCTGTAAACAGGCCATAAACTCAACGAAAAATCGATATTTTGAATCTAAAATATGTTATTATGAAATACGGTTCTAATGGCACCAGAATAGTAATTTTTGGACTTCGTTTACTATTTTTAAAGTGTCGATTTGTTACAACAACTTAAGCTGAATTTTGACAGCAATAAATGGGTGTTATACTTTCAGTCATAACCTGAGTTTTGTGATGTATCGGGCCATGAAATTTGTACAGTAGATGACAACCGATGCATTTGTAATTACTCCACTGGAATTTCGTAAATCGGACACTCGAGGAATTTTAAATAAATTATCCCGTGGACTGTGGTCAGAAAAACATAAATCTGAGTTCAGCCCGGGAAAATGATTTTTATAAAATATTGGTAATGAACCGGACCCCGATATTTTTACACAATAAAATTTGGAACGTTTAAGACATTCTGTAAAAATTTGGGAATTTTTGGAATAGTTTAACTATTTTATTAAAATGTCCGAAAACAGCCGGTTTTGAATATTAATGTTGAAATGACATAAGTTGTGATTTGCGCGTCTAAATGTCGAGTATGCTATCTGTGAATGATCTACCATGTTATATGTGTTATGTGCATTATCGTATGTTTGATTTTGAGTGGGGAATGGATGGGGAACTTAGATGGGCATAAACCGTTAAAGTGATGCATGTTGTGTGATAGATACGTGTAGGAACTTTGTGTTCTATTTGAAAATCACTAAATAACTAACTGGTAAATCATACTAGGACGTGATTGACCGACCTTGACTGTTAGCTATATCTGAGAGCCTAACCGAGCAAACCGAGGTGAGTTCACACCCTTACTAAGGCATGGGATTCCCGGTGGTTGGGAATGGGATTGAATAACTATTTATATTATCAACACTACTAGACTACCTACTACTGTCCTCGGATTGGGAAGGGCACGTACGTAAAACCTACGTACACACATACTCACTACTGTCCTCGGATTGAGAAGGGCATGTACGTAAAACCTACGTACACTCACACTTACTACTGTCCTCGGATGAGAAGGGCACGTACGTAAAACCTACGTACACTCATACTTAACACCGTCCTCGGATTGGGAAGGACACTTATGGATACGCCTAGTCTAGTAACATACATAATGGGAAGCCCCCACTAAATATCGTAAAGGTTTGGGAATCAAGGATAATGGGTAATACATGGTTATGAAACGAACTTCCGATTTCTGATACGAACTCATTAACTAAACAACCAAACGTGAACTCACTCAACTTTGTTGTTGACTAGTTGTTACATGCCTTGCAGGTCGTTAGATGCTGTGGAGCTTGCACATGGAGGTGGTCGTTGTGGAATGCGAACTAATATGTCCCGTACTTACTAAATAAACGTTATGAACTTATGAAACTTATGTTTGGGGTCTTTAAACTGATGAACTACAAACTTATGTTTTGGTTTAACGTCTTATGCTTCCGCTGTTTAAATTGAACTTGGTTAACTTCCTTTTGGTCACCAATTGTATTGTGATTGGTTTTATTTACTAAAATACGTTATTCAATATGATTGTGTTAGTGCATTACGTCTATTGACTTCATCTTGTATCATGTAATAGGATAAGATTAGATAGGATATCCAGTGCACAAGGTTTGAGAAACGATTGTTAGAGGTTAAGGAAGTGATTTCGCTTATGTGAACATGACATATAAGTGGAATCAGAAACAAGTGATTTCGCTTATATGGCATGCCCATATAAGTGGAATCACCTCTACTATATAAGGTGCATTTGGTCATTCATTCGGGACACGACTTGAGAACTGTAACGAAGTGCTGCCGGATTTCTGTCAAGGTTGTAATAGTTGTTAAATGCAATATAAGTGATAGATATTAGATTATCAAGCTGTTTCTGTGTCTAGTTCTCTGATTCCGCCTTTGAACTGGACTTAAAACTCTTCTGATCGACTCAATCGGGTCAAACAACGATCCAACAAGTGGTATCAGAGCTCAGGAAGAAGAGTTTAGCTTGATTTCGATCACATTCTGACTTCTACACCTTCTTTCATCATTTCAGAGAATTTTATCGGTCAAAACCGGATCAAAATTTCACAGTGTGTGTAATATTGGACATAGATAAACCCTTGAAAGTTTGACATTGAAATTCGGACTAAAAATGGACCAAATTGACTTCGGACTTGATTTCGCTCATACGAACATTCAGTGATTTCACTTATTTGTCACTCTGATTTCGCTCATATGTCACCTAAATGCACTTAATTTCGCTCATAAGACACATGGTTTCACTTATATGACCAATTGATTTCGCTCAAACGGTCAACTTGATTTCGCTTTTATGGCACATATGTGATTTCGCTCATACGACAAAGGGGTTTCGCTTTTGTGTCATCAAGTCACTGATTTCGCTTATAAGGCCCATACAAAGTCTGATTTTGTTCTTGTGTCACATAACCTGATTCCGCTTTTGTGGCATAATATTCTAAGGGATTTCGCTCATCTGGTCATCAAAGGGTTTCGCTTATAAGTCATCAAAGGGTTCAATCTGATTTTGCTCAAGTGTCGGCTTTAACAGAATCTCGAAAAAGAATTTGTCAGTTTAGTGGTGTCGGCATTTTGTCTCAATCAGAATTGAATATTGTGAAGTTGAAAGTTGTCGGCCAGAATAATTGTCCACTAAATTGAGGGTCCAATCAGATTGATTTGAACAATTGCTGTTGTTGACTAAGTGAACTTTGAGGTCCTATAAAATTGAGTCTTATCATATTATCGGCCCAATCATAATCAGAATTGCAAGCCCAAGAATCACGTGAACAGAACAGGTGTCGGCCCATATGACTTTGATTTTGTAGGTCAAATTGGATTAAAATTGATTTGTTAATTGACGGCTACATTAATTGAAGATTGTTATTGCACGTGGTTTGATTCAAGTTTGCATGTGATTTTGCATTAGAGTCAAAGAATCAGCCGTCACCCAAAACGGACAACACATTTGTCGTTTAGTACCATACATTGAGAAGTTATCCGTTCAGACAGTTCCAATCCCACCCGAACGGACAGCATTGTCACGCGATTATTGTCACTGTTGACTTGTGTTGACTCACTCGATCGGATACTCGTCCGTTTTAGTTGGTTGATATTCTTGTTGAAAATAATCATTGTTATTTGATTGTTTCTTGTGTTGTGATTTACAAGGTGTGAATATCAAGGTTTACATCATGGCTGAAAACAAAGAAGAAAATTTTGTTGCTGAGATTCAAGATGAAAACAAAGACAAAGACACTGCTGAAATCCGTGAAGAAAAAGTTGAGATCAAAGAGAAAACTCGAGAAGAGATCTTGAGTGAGAAGACCTACAGAGAAAGAAACGTGGTTTACAACAGAATGGATGACATGCAGGAGGAGTATGAGATGGCTGTCAGTAGCAAAAGATGGGATAAAAAGAGAGAATGCTATTATAACAGAGAAGGGGAACCGGTTGTTCCCAAGAAAGACATAATCTTCGATGATGTTCTTCTCAAAGTCCCGTTGAGAGCTGAATACTATAGAAATGTATTGAAAGATGACACATACGTTAAGAGATTTGAAAAGGAGATCAGATATGCTATGTTATCGTGTCTGAGAAAAAGGGATGAGGAGAGAATGAAGAAGAATGTTGAAGAAATGGTCAACAATCTGAAGAAAACTGCTGAAGAGGTTAAAGCAGAAACTGTTGAAGTTGAAGCTGTGAAGGAAATCAAAAGTGAAGAAGTTGTTGTGAATGAAGAGGTTGAGAATGCTGTTACTGAAGAACAGCAGATTGAAGAAGAGGTGAAGAAAGAAGAAAAAGAAGAAAGGAATGAGAATGAGGAAGTTGATAATGTTGGTGATGAAGTCGGTGTTGAAGAAAAGCAGAATGTTGATGAGCAGACAGAGGTTGCTGAAAACACCGAAGTTCCAATCACTGAGGTAAATTCTGATTCTGAAAACTTGAAACTGATTGATCAGTGCAAGAAATGCATGGAACCGTGCAGAGCTTGTACTGAAAAAGATGAGCAATTCAGAACAAGAGATCTTGAATTCACAAAAATAGAAAACATTTTCAAAGAAAAATGCAAAGAGATGTTAGAAAAAGAAAAGGTTTTTAAAGAAAATGATGAAAAATTTTCAGAAAAATGTAACAAATTAGAGAAAGAAAATGAAGTTTTGAAAGAAGATGTTTTGAAAATGAAAAATGAATGCGAACAAAAAGAAATTGCTTGTCAAGAAATGAAAAAGGAATATGACTCAATGAAATTATCATATCATGTTATGAAAGAGTCATATGATAAAGTAAAAGATGAAATGAAATATGCTCAATCTAGAATGAATTATCTTTCTGAAACAACCAAAGAGCTTAAACGAATGTATGCTATAAAACAAGATGTTGTTAATTCCTATATTGAGGATGTTGCTAAGTTAAAGCGACAGATTGCTGATTTAGAACAGGATAACAACAAGTTAAAAAGTTACCACGTGTCGTCATATGTGCTTGAACGGATTTTCAATATAAAACCGGGAGATGGTGAGTCTGAGCAGAACAAGAAAGGCATTGGCTCAGAGTTTCATCAAGTTCCACCACCGGGAAAATTTGCATTTTATGATGAGGAAAAGGTCGAAAAAGCTTTCAACATGGTAGACCAATTGCCAGACAACATTGACATAACCTATTCCAAATCTGATGATTCTCATGATTCAGAGGTGGTAGGTAAAGTCATTGAAAGTGTGTTGAAAGAAGAGTCAGTTGATACAGGTAAATCTGAATCACAGGATGAAGATGAAGGAAATCTTCATGATAGTTATCTGAAAAACACAAAATCTGAGAAAAGTTTGAATGATGATTCAAAAGGATTGGTTTATACCATGATTGGATCGGACAAATTGTTCTTAGATATTGTATTCCTGATTCAGAATGTGATTTCAGAAAAGATTGATAAAGTTTTCAAAATGGTTGAGATTGAAAAGTCTGAGATTTCAAAGTTTGCTAGTAAGAGTCATAGAGGTTCGTATAACAAACCTAGTTTTAAGAAGAAAAACATGAAGGCTGGGTTGGGTTATAAGAAGAAACAAAGTTGGAAAAGAAATGAAACTCCGAATTTTCAGACAAAAATGAATTTTGTTCAAGGAGACAGTTTAGAAAAAGAAAAAGAACTCAAAATGAGACAGTCTAATGATGAGTTCTTTGCACAAAAGAAAAAGAAACAGCCACAGGTCAAAGATGTGTCCATGAGAACATGTTTCAAATGTGAGCAAAAAGGACATCTTGCACGCAAGTGTTCTAATCTAAAACATGTGGATGTTGATCAAAAGAAGATTGATGCTGAGAAACAAATATCTGAGAATGTGAGACAAAGGTCAACCAGATTTGACTCAAAACAAACTTGGAGGTACAACACAAAAAAGTTTGCTTCGACTCAAAATTGGAAGTCAAACCTGTATAGGTTTGACTCAAGACAGACCTGGAATTCTCACACACCCAGATTCAGAACAACACAGAGTTGGAAAACCACAGTTGATATGACAAAACCTCAAGAGTTTTGGAAACCAAGAGTTGTTGTTCAAAATCAAAATGTTCAAAAAGATTCACATTTTTACAAACGAGGTACACCAAAAGGTCAGACATGGTTTGTTAAGAAGCATGTTGATTTGGTAAAAGATGAGAAAGTTGAAGTTAAAATTGAGAAAGTTTTTGTGAAAAATGACAAAGAATTTCCAGTATTGAATGAAAATTATTGTGTTGAAATGCCTAAGGTTCAACAGACCTGGGCTAAATTGTTCAAGTAATCAAGTAGTCTGAATGTGCAGGTGCTCAACAAATATGAAGATTGTGAGAATGGAAGTTGGAGCAGCCTGGCACAACGAGGAGAGGCTGCTGCTGGACCCTGTTCTGGTTGAACAGGGAGTTTATATGTTTTCTGTAAATAAATAAACAATATTTCAAAAACCCTAAAAATTGAAAAATTTGAAAAACCAAAAATATGTTTGTTTTTAATTTTGTCAAAAATAGAAAAATACAAAAATATGTGTTGATTGAATATGCCGAAACCCTCACGGCTGAACAAACATGATTAATTTCACAAGTTTGAAAAACGGTTTTCAAACTGTAAATATCTATGTGTTGTAAATCATGGGGGTAATTGTTGGTACTTTATATTAGATTTTCTGCAAATCAGAGCACTTTTAGCAGAAAATGGATGGCGAGACAAAGCTATCAGTATTGGTTGTCAAATTTTCTTTAAATGATTTTGCATTTTAGGGGGAGAAAAATTGTCAGAAAATACAAAAACATTTGAATATTTGAAAAAGTCAAAAACATGATAAAATTCAAAAATTGAGTTTTTGTGTAAAATGGAGGAAATGATAGTACATCAGTAGACAGTTACAGTACGCTAAAGAATTGGAAAGTCAAAATGTGTTAAACGATCTCACCGTGGATGTGTCGGTAGGTTTTTATACATTTAGTAAACTTTTTCGGGATATAAACCTAAATTCAAACACTTGCTTATTTCGTGGGGAACACTACTTGGATATATAGGTAACCCCTGAAATCTCGTTTTAAAGGTTCCTTTTTCTGATATACTAGGTTTTTATACTCAATGATGTCTGGGGTATTATTCCGGGACTTCTGCTGAATGGAAGTTCTGACCTAGTCCTCGAATAATACTTTCCGCAAATGCTTGAAACATAGCATCACCCTCAGCATATATGATAAGACAATAAAATTGCTTAGCAATGCTGTTGTAAAAAAGATCCTCTAAAGGGGACACACCCACAAGTTGAGTCATGGTCTCTCTGCTGAACGGTAGTTCTGACCTGAGCTCTCATGATTCTTCATAATTTATTAACCCCTTACAGATATCATTTGTGTTATAATTACCTGTAAGACTGAATATCGGGATCTGGATACAGGAGTATATTCAAGAGGTGGGACACATGAATGATTTTAAGTCTTAAAACATCTAATTCATATCCTGAATCAGTTGAACTTTGTGTGAAAATTTAAGTGGATCAGTATATCGACAATCTAAGTGAATTGTTTAATGCTTAAGTGTTATTAAGCTCAACGGTACTTGTGACTTGTCAAAAACTGATATGATCCTCTGACGCATACTCAAACAAAAATATTGTCTGTAAATATGTTTGTACATATTTCTTTACTGCTTTATATTTTCAGAAAATACAAAAAGATTTTGATTTCTACTTTATTTTCGACAACCAATACCTGAAATGCTGAGTTTCAAAATCTAAGTAAGCTGATTGTGTTTCTGAAAATAAAACAAGTTCATTAATTTGAAACTTGAATTAAAATAAAAAATTTCAAAAACAATTTGTGATGTCTCCAAGGTCATTAACTTGAACTTGGATGATAAACAGTGAGGGAGTTGGATTCTTTAATGCTACTAGATCAATGAAGTTTGTTGATAGGGGGAGTGGATTAGAGAAGATTGATGGATAATATGAAAACATTGTATTTATGAATGTTTGAGTGGTTGCAGATAGTCCAGACTACGATCCCGAGAGCAGAGTTTAAGGGGGAGTCTAAAGACAAGTTTGAAGCAAAGAGAAGCTTGTAGATGGAAAGCTAGGTGTCGATCCCAAAGCACGGAAGCTTGACGAAAGGGGGAGCCTGAAGCTGATAGGAGAAGAGAAAGATTGTTGGATGCTTACATTGTTACAACGTGAAAGAAAAGGCAGAATGATCAAGACTGAAGATGTGTCATATTGAAGATTAGTCACTGAAGACTTCGTCAATATCCGAGGGGGAGTCTGTTAGTGCATTACGTCTATTGACTTCGTCTTGTATCATGTAATAGGATAAGATTAGATAGGATATACAGTGCACAAGGTTTGAGAAACGATTGTTAGAGGTTAAGGAAGTGATTTCGCTTATATGGCATGTCCATATAAGTGGAATCACCTCTACTATATAAGGTGCATTTGGTCATTCATTCGGGACACGACTTGAGAACTGTAACGATGTGCTGCCGGATTTCTGTCAAGGTTGTAATAGTTGTTAAATGCAATATAAGTGACAGATATTAGATTATCAAGCTGTTTCTGTGTCTAGTTCTCTGATTCCGCCTTTGAACTGGACTTAAAACTCTTCCGATCGACTCAATCGGGTCAAACAACGATCCAACAGATTGGTGGCTCGATCCTGGTCATGTCACGCCTCCAAGCGGTGATACTCCGCGTGTGGATTTTGGGGGTGTGACATTGTACATCACAAGAGTAGGTTTTTCACTAAAGTTGTTTTTGGATTTTGATTTCGGAATGTATTTATCCAAAAAGCATTCTTCATCTTCAGTTGAATCATTGTCAGATTTCAAAACATTTTCGACCACATTTTTAACAACTTCGGACTGAACACTCTCTTCATCAGATGATGAAGTGAATGTGATGTCAATTGTTTCTGGAAGTTTGATTTCATTTGTTTCATCATTGTTAACCAACCCAGACTTTTTCTTTGAAAAATTATTCAATACAGGAGGTGGAACTTGATGATACCCAACCCCTGTTCCATCAGCATATACATCTTCGCCAGCCTTGTTCTTCCCAATGGGTTTGGGAACTATGTGTTGAAGAACAAAACTTGCGGAGTTATAACTGTTGAGTTTCAGATTGATGCGTTCATTTTCTATCTTAGCTTCCTGCAACTGAAGCTTCAGATTAGCAATCTCATCCAATTGTTGGTTGATTTGCTTTTCTTTCGACTGAAGGACTCCTGACAATTGCATATTTTCTTTGCTTGTTTTACTGTTTCTCTCATCAGAATCTTTAATCGTTCTTTTTAACTTTTCATGATTTTCAAAAAGTTGACGGTTTTCATGGATTAACTTTTCGTTTTCTTTCCTGATTCGTTCTACGTCAATTTTATCCTTTTCATTTTTCTCAGTTAATTCTTTGATTCAATCATTTGAAGCTTTTACCAGTTTTTCACGACTTAAGATTTGATTTTCAACTTCTCTGACTTTTTCTGTCAGTTCTTCAGTATTTTTACCGCTGAGGTAAGCAAGTGTACTACAAACCTTACAGTTTTTCATGCAATTTTTGCAGTCGCTCTTAATTTTGGCTTTCTTACCTGACTCGTTGGTTGAATCATTAGAACTGACCTTGCTTTTAGACTCAGTTCTAGACTCAGAAACTACCTCTAACTCTTTCGCCGCGAGCACTTTGTCAGCCATTTTCTTCAGGTTATATGTAGTGAACTCTTTGGTCGTGTCAATAATCCCATCATCGACCTTCTTTAACTGCAACTCCTTCTCCTTTTCTTTTTCTTTCTCTTTACTTCCCCACCACAGTCTCTGTCTTTCTTCTTCCTCTTCTGCTAGTTGCTCAATGAGAGTTTCAACAGTGACTGATGAAGGTTCAACAACTATGTTCCCTTTGGGATCCAAATAGCATTCCCGAGTTGCATCCCATCTTTTTCCACTCTCTGCCTCTTTCCATGTTCGATAAATTTTATCTTTCATGTTTTGGGCTAACATCTTCCTGTTGACAGATTTTTCTTCTTCAGTTTTGGTATCCTTGAAAGGAACAATCTTTGCCATGAATACAAAACCCACAGCATCTTCTTCTGGTAGCACATCACTCCAATCATAGCCCTCATCATCATACATAACGGCTAATGCTCTCGACTTTTCTTTTAGAACATCTTCTAACTGTTTCATTCTGGGAGATTCTGCTTTATTTTGATGATAGATGGCCCTTTTATAATAGTCTTCACGGAAAGGATTAGCAGTTTCATCAGCAGGACCATTACGACATTCTCGTTTAAAGTGCCCTTTTTGTTTGCACTTGAAACATGTAACTTTTGATTTATCAAACCCTAATTTGGTTGATGGTCCACCAATGGAGTGTCTGCCTATTATTTCCATGAACCTCTGAGCCTTCCTGACTGCACTCGCCATACACCATCTAATATTGATCAACTCCATCTCTTCAGGGTCGATTTGATCATAATCTTCCTTGGTGAGATTGGTGTTTCCGATCTTTCCAGCAACAAGGCTCTCGTATGATTCTAAGACAGATGCCAAAAACACTATTTGCTGCTTGGCGGATTCTTCGCTGAAGTTTTGTGCATTTTTGAGGTCTACAGCAATATTGCACTGGAACATGTTTTTAGGAATAGATTGTTGCTGTTGACTTGGAGTCGATGAAGACGATCCTCCATGATATCCGCTGCTTGGAGCAGGACTGTTGTTTTGATTCTCTT
Source organism: Helianthus tuberosus (assembly GCA_030545235.1). Lineage (NCBI taxonomy): Eukaryota > Viridiplantae > Streptophyta > Magnoliopsida > Asterales > Asteraceae > Helianthus > Helianthus tuberosus. The sequence goes on along the minus strand of CM060420.1, from coordinate 17,046,337 downwards.
GATTTGGCACACTTGGATTTTGGTGATACTGTTTTTGGAATCATACTTCCTCGATAATACAAATCAACATTCTGCTGATACTGATTACTGTTGACTTTGTTTGTCTTTCTGATTTCCAACTCGTGACTTTCAAGTCTCTCGATCAGAAAATTAACTGTCAAATCCTTCTTCTCCACAGTGTTTTTCAGCAACAGAGCAAAGTACAACCAATCTTTCTCATCAGGTAGTGAATCCATCAGCTTATCAACTAATTCTTCTTATGTGAATGTAAAACCATGTCTAGTCAGCTCGATCTTCAAATGACAAAACCTTTCTATCATCTTTGAAATCGATTCATTTTTCATACATCCAAATAAATCGAATTCTTTTTTCAACAATTTTTTCTTGTTTCTAACAATTTCTGCTCCTCCCACGCACTTTTTCTCTAATTTTGCCCATAAATCTTTGGAATCTTTGTAGTCAATTAGAGATATGATATCATCCCTTACTGACTGATGTAGCAATGCGATAAATTTTTGCTCAGCGATAAAATTTTCTTGTTCATTTTCAACTAAGTTCTCATAGTCACTTCTACCAATGTTAAACCCGCTCTTTAAGCATTTCCAGCTCTGGTAGGCGAAAGCCTTTAACCAGTCTTCAAACCTAGGTGCCCATCTGTTATACTCCTCTATGGCCATCAGCTTTGGTGGTTTGTTGTAGGTGCTATAGGCGTTATCAACGCTCAGAGAGTCAACAAAGGTCTTTTTGGGATTTGGGTTCGGAGCCATTTCATTTGTGTTGCTTGATGTAGCATCTCCAGTGTTGTTGGTGTAAGCAAAACTGTTACTGAAAGGATTGAGAAAATCGTCTCCCATTTTTAGAGTACCTGAGACAATTTACAAACACTTAGACAAATTTTTACAAATTTCAAAGATTTCAAACAAAAGCACCTGGATCGGATGGTGATCCGGTCGAGTCACAATCCGAACGAGTGACACAAGTAAACAACTGTACTGTTTTGAGAAAAGGCTATCCGACCGGATTGGTGATCCGCTCGGATTGGTCGTTCATTCGAGTGACACACTTAAACTTGAAAAGTTTGACTTTCAACCTTTCACCGCTCGGATAAGTAATCCGACCGGATGACAAGTTTAAAATTTTTGTAATTAGAAACAAGAACTTCCAAATCCTATCCGATCAGATTGTTTGTCCGTCCGGGTGGGATGATGACGTAGGCAAATACACTTTAACAATCAAAATCACACCACTCGGACGGTAATCCGAGCGAGTAACACTGCTGATGTCAGCAAGCAATTAACAAGAACTGTCTAGTCCAATCCGTTCGAACAGCTGTCCGAGCGAGTAGATGACATCAGCAAACATGAACAGTTCAACATGGTTTTTGATGAATTTAATCTAGTTTTTGATTGAATTTGATTATGAAACTAGGTAGGATTATACTTTGATTGATTGCGAATCGAATGATATCAGTTTTATCAAATTTTAACCGTAGATTCATGTCCAATTTTAGGTTTTTCTGATTTTATGGTGACAAACTGAAAAACAATGTAAGAAATGTGTAGAAAATGAGAGAATATGTCAAATTTCCGGTGAAATTTGACTCTGATCAGCAAGAAAAGCTCAAATTCCGGTGAATTCGATGTCGTAGATCTCGATTCAGCTCCCTGGATGCTCTAATACCACTTGTTAGGTCCTGTTTGTACCGGATCTGATTGATGCAACCGTAGATGAATCGACCTTGAACAAAGTGCGGAATCCTTTGATCAAGTCATAGAAATACAACACGCAATTCAACGTTTAAGCACTGTCTGAATCTTTCTATTACGATATTGTGAAAGTACAAGAGCCAGAAGAAAGTCAGACGATGACAGAGTACACAAAGGCGTCAGCAGATCTAGAGATGCAAAAGTTCTAAATGAGATACCCGGACGGGGTATTTATAGGCAACTCAGGAACAAGGTTAGTGTTGTCCGCTCTGATATGCTACACGGTCGGATGAGTGCTATCCGATCGGATGACCTGTTCGATCGGATGACACTTGTCAACAAAGTCAACACTTTTCACAACATTCCCGTTTCCTGAGTTTTCGATCTATCTAACACACATACATTACATAATTGTTTACAAAGGACACAAATATACAAAACATGACTAAATGCTGACGGAAGCTACAGACGTATACACTAACACAAATTAACCTTTGCCTTGAAAAAGTAACAGTCATTCTTGTGGTTTCCATTCGCCGACTTCTGTAGGCTGGGGGACCTCACACCCTTTTGCACGTCATCCGCCTTAGGATGTGTGAAAACAGGCTTCCCATGTAACGGTCCCTTCCCATGCACCAATTCCACTTCCGTAGCCTTTTCGTCTTCCGCCGGAGTAACTTCCGGTCGTGTAAAGCCCTCCGACAAAATAGTGTCATTGGTCGTTGTCTCCTCCATCATCCTGACTTTTGTTCTACCCACTTAGAAAACTCGAAGACCGTTCGCCTTCCTCTTCTGAAACCTAAATCCTGAAAGCTTTCCCCTTCCAAATGACAAAGACTTCTTCTGCAAGTTTCTCCCCATGGTCAACCACTACAGCCATATTTTCGAATGAGAGACACCCATCACCGGTAGATGCCTCCGACGCATGCACAATCCTACCAAAATGCTCTATAATTTTATTAAACACACCCCAGTCCCAAAGGCCCACCGGGGCTCCTCTGATGATAATCCAAGAAACTTTATTGTACTCCGTTTTCTGCCCATCCCATAGAACCATATTCGATGCCCATTGGCTCCAGAACGGTTTCTTATCTTCAATGAATTCCTTTGCCGCCTACACGTTTTGGAAGCACAATAAGATCTTTAAGCCTCTCAAGTAACTCGTCTTAGCCCCTAGACAATTATCTTTTAGAAGGAACCGGTCCAGGTTATTAAAGGTGTTTAGGTCAACGATGTCACACCCGCTCGTAGGTGGAAGCGCAAGGTATGAACTTGATTAGTTTTCATTGCATACGATGTAAGTAAACAAGCTATATGAATAAAAAGCACGATGGTCATCCATTCAGCATAAGTAAAAGATACAAGTCATACGTTGTTCGAAAGTAAAAGACAACACAAGTTATAATGTTTTACAAAAGACTTGTTCCAAAATAAAGTTTTTAAAACGCAAAGGCTTTGCATCCTATATTTCACTTGAAGATGAGATATATGGATCAAACCCTTCAAAAGTGGATGACATCGGCAACTTGACAACCATATTCTTCTTGATAACCATTGTGCCAAGATCCAATTAGTTTCTTGAAATACATGTAAGTTTAAAACATCAACAAAAGTTAGCGAATTCATGTGTTTTGAGTTCGCGACAAATGAATCTTAAAAACATTTGAAAGTTTGTGTATAGAAAACCGGTATGTAAAGCGTTTTAATGAAATCGTTGATCATTAATGTTTTGCAAGGACATTAATATGTGTGGCGACATAGGAAGCACTCAACCCTTTGACGATTTAGCACAGAATTCACTTCTGCTGGGGCAACAAAAACACTACATGCGGCCACACAAGGAACCATGAGTGGGGCTCGCCCGTACCCGATAGATCTACCCCTCTTGTTTCTTGGTCTTATAAAAGATTAATGGCGCTTAAGATTCACCCTATTCGCACATGGTCTAGTTGTTTCATTCCATAGCTTAACCATACCATTGTAACATGTATTCCCCCCTGAGAGTTGTAAAACCGAGAATGTTTAATAAAGGGGGGGGGGGACATGAACTCACAATTTTGAGTCTGTATAAATGTGCTAGCAACGAGTATTCCAAACACGCGGTGCAACCTACAAGTGTTCTAACTCGATAGACACTTAGGTCTCTATTAGACCGTGTATGCGTTGCTTATCTTGAACGTCGTTAGATTTGTATTTATTATGTATTTGAAACCCTTATGTATTTTTAATATGTTGGTATTTGTTTTGTATGTTTATTTTAAATATATATATCCTTCTTATATATATAGTTTGCATTCGTAATGTGTATGAACAGGCTTCGCCCTTCATGGGTCTTCATGCGTAGCACGAGTATGTGTGGGCCTAGCCCATGACAGTCTTTGTGCCTTGCACAAGTAAGAATGAGCCTAGCCCATTTGAGTCTCTGTGTTCCACATGGTGTAAGTGGGCCTAGCCCAATAGCATCTCCGTGCCGCGCACGGGCGTAAATTCGTTACATGTAATATATATTCTTCAAATATATGTTTTTAAGTTTAGTGAACCTCGTTCACATGTATAAGTATGTTTGGTTCGATTGCGTATATTTGTCTCACAAATATATATGTATATCCTTTCTAGACATAATGGTTAAAAATATTTATTTTTAACATCATATTACAATTGTTGTACATGTATAATGTCCTTTGTATGTGTACACTTCAACAAGTGTATTTATGTACATCACTATGTACTTGCGTATTTATACGTATTGGGGTACATGTACATTCCTTGTATTCTTGCAATTTCACCAAGTGTATTATTGTACATATTTTTATACGTATAAGTATACTTATGTATTTACACTTGGTGATTATTTATTTTATACTTTCCGGAGTTTAGAAGTGTTAAAAATATCTATTTTCAAAGTTCTAAAAATATATTATTTTTAGAGTCCGTCGTAGTAACCGTTAATATATATTCTCATATCGGGGATGCCCAAGTGCCGTTGGTGATGTGTCCATGCTCCTTGTTGCGACGATATGGCGTTCGTGGTCGATGACGATATATTTAATTCCTTATCGAATTTTTTTTATATGTTGGTTTTGGATATATGTTATTTTGTTAGTATATATTTGTGTAATCGATTGTTGATGTCCGTTTTGTCCGTTGTCTGCGTTTAGGGATATAACATAAGCATGTTCATATATGTATTTTTGTGTAATTCACCTCCCAGGTATTTGGGTATTTGGAGGATAAGTGTGTGTGTGTGTGTGTGTGTGTGTATAGGATTAGGTTCAAGAGTGAACAACTTCTTAAGAATGAACTGAGTGAACTAATCTTGGCCCATGATCATTTTTTAGATTAAAATGGTAAGATTGACATTAGCCAAGTATGTTTAATTAAATACCCTTAATTTTCTCATCTCTTAACTCTCTTTCTCTCTCTCCCTCTCTCTCTCTCATTTTTAATTATTTCTCCATTATTTTAGTTATAAGAAATTGAAGTGCTTTAAATTTTGGTAGACCATCATAGATTACGACACTCTACATCTTCAGCTCATATTTTAAAATTGATTAATGAATATTGCAGGTATTCTTATCACTCAAGAAGATGATAAAGACAAAACAATTATTTTTCCAAATGTTTTTTTTTGAAAGTATTCTGTTTTTTAATTATTTAATTTCCAAATATTCGTAGCACTCGTTTCTTTATCCATAGATTTTGTTTTAATTTTAACTTAAATATTGTTTTTATTTTATTATCCATATATATATAGATATCATAATATATTGTTTTTAACTTATTATAATTTTAAATAAATATTGAAATTTTTTCTTTGAGATTGAAATTGTTATTATTTTTGGGCATTAACTTTTTTTTGATATGTGATGAAGTTAATTATTTTTGTATACATGTGACTAGTTTCGTTTTCATTAATTTCATAATTTTTATATGAATCTACTCGTGTGCATGCATAATATACTATATGTTGTTAATATACACATATGTAACAATTTCTAAATATAATACACAAAGGTATAAAAGTTTGTACACATGTGTATAAACTAAAGTTGTGTATCTTGTATAAACTAATAGTCAGCTAGACTGTACACATGTGTATAAACTAACAACTGTGTATCTCGTATAAACTGATAGTTTGCGAGACTATACACATGTGTATAAACTAACATCTGTGTATCTTGTATAAACTGATACTAGCGAGACTGTACACATATGTAGAAACGGAACCAAGAGAGAACGATTTGAAGTGTGAGAACAGTGAGAACGATTTTCATTTCATGACTATTTACCATTTCAACTCCCTTATTACCATTAACATGGTTTTCATCATTTTATTCATTCCGACGCATATCATTTCACGTCGGGATTCATATTTCGGATACAATCCGTTATTATGTTTATATCCTCTAAAATGGATATATATATAAAGTATATCGTACATTACGGCTTAACGTACTTCACGTACAACAACGTGCGTGATTTGTTCTATAACATGTGTGATTAATGTTTTCAATATGCGTGATTATTGTGTTTCAACATGCGTGATTTTGGATTTTTGAGTTATAACATGCATGATTTTAAAATGAACGTGTGTCATTACCTGTCGTACGTGATGTACGTTAAGCCGTAATGTACGTTAACCTTCCTCTCTCTCTCTCTCTATATATATATATATACTATGAATGGGTGCAAGTTTTACTTACCTTTCATCCAAGCAAGTCTTCCTCGTGTCTTTATCCCGTTTGATCATCTCCTCCAAGCTTCACCTAGCTCGTCAAGAGAATAAAACTATCATATTACCCATAAAATGGTTAGTTTAATCATTTCATATTATGGCTACCATTTCCTATGCGGTTTCTTGCATATAATTTACTTAACTAAATCATAGGTCAGTTTTACTTTCTTAATAGTCAAACTACCCATATGTATTATATGCTTTAATCATTCTTTTTCTCATTTTCACAACTTCGTTGGCAAGCTTATTTGTAGGTATTTTAAATACTTGCAATAAGCAAAATAACATGCTTAATATTCATGAAACCATTGTTTTATAAACAAGGCAAGGTATAAACAAAATACAACTTTCCTTTGATTAAGTTTATCAATAAAATGTGCAGCAACTTTACAATGTAGCTGCTGAATCGACTCTTTTGACCACTTTACGTTCTTATTTAGCCATTTGTGATCAAAGATGAAATGAAGAATACTAAAATATCTTTCTAGCCCAAAAAGAATCAGCTCAATCCGAGCTTCCTAGAATTAGTTATGATTTTTGCAAGATCAGCTCAGAAGTCAAAATGGTTCTAATCAGCTTGCCGTCAAAACAGTTCAGCCAACTTTGGACACTGTTTTGACCCGTTTAACATCAGAATTTAACAAACATGTTCAAACATAAAACGTATTATGTTTCAATAGCTTTATGAGCATATAAGGCTCAACCTCACAGGTCGTTCCAGTGATTTTATATGATTTTTTAAAAACTGCAGTCCAATAATTTTTAATCCCAATCAGCTTTGTTATATCTTCTTGGTCAAGCATTTCATCAAGCACCTTGTGTGCAACACGCAACATCAAATATCTCCAGCCCATTTAAGTGTTCTAAATCCTTAAATTCTAGCATAATTAACAAGTACTAACATCAAACTTCAAATCTAATCATGTATTCACTCAAACTTATAAATTGTTCAAGTATTTTGTTCCAACTATCAAATATGATGATTCTAAGCACATGCATATCATCATTTTTACTATTTAGTAAAAAACCCACTTAGCTCATATATGGGTAATCATCAAAATCCTAGTTTTCTATACTAAATCATCAAACTTTCAACTAGGGTTTGTTCCTAGGCATGTATTCAACCCTATATCACTCATACATATGACATTCATCACAGAATTTCGATTTATGAGTGTTCATGACGAATCATAATCATCACCAAATATCAAAATTAGACATTCCTTGTGATCCCCATGACTTGGTGATCGCTAATATATATTCAAACCCGAATTTGGTCTTCAATTTCCCTTTCAATTTGAAGGTTTTGTTGAGTTTAGGGTTTTACCCCCTTTTCTCCTGCTCTGGTCGATCGACTCCCACACACACCAAGTGTGTGTTTTGTTTTCTTTTTTTTGTATTAAAACTAGTTTGCTCTCTTGGCAATATTGGTCCCTCATGTTTTATTTTGATCAATTGAAGCTATAATTCACTATTTATAACTTAATCACATATTACTAACTAGGTTAATTATTCCTAGTTAATTTAATGGGTTCGGGAAGTCATAACCCGTTTTATTTTGTCCCGTTAACTCGGGCCTTTTATGTACTTTGTTTTCTCAAAGTTTTTATCCTCCTTATAATTTATATTAGCATTATTTATTTAAAATCGTAATATTTACTGGGTTAATTTTCACCACCAACGGTATTTTACCCGTCATCACTATTAACGTGGTTTGATTACCAAACCCGTTTTTGGGGTGTCACAATTGCCTACTTAATAGTTACTTGGTATATTGCTCATGGTATGCTTAGTTCTTAGGGTTTACTTGGAACTTTATGTCCTTGGGTCTAAACTCTCTTCTGTTATCCTTTCCACACTCTTGTGTCATCATCCCTACTTTATGTTTTATGGATGTGAAGATGATGAGTGTCGACAAACCCCATCATCTCCACCAGTTGACATTCGCGCAACTCGAAACTCTATCATCCAAACTCCGTTTTGGACAAATGATATATCCACATGACCGTGATGCGACGAACTTTCATCTCATGCCATTGACGTTGCCAACTATTGCTAGAGATGCCGCTGGTGATCAGAATAGTTGTCAGAATTCTTCGGTTATATGCCTAATTCTTTGTTTTTTCACCTAATACTTCGCCTAAGCATTACCAACCCCCTGTTCTTCTGATCCACAACCGAAATAGCGAAACACTAATAACCATATCATGATCCCCATCCATCATAAGGCTACCCTCATTACCCTATTATGTGGCTAATCCTTAGTCTAACTTAATTTACACCTTAGTGTATCCGCCGCTACAAACGGATTTCCCCAAATGGCTCCATGGTCTTCGGGACATTGGATGTCGGAGAAACAAATTAGTCAACCCACAGATGAAACGCGATGATTGAAACATATACCTTACACCCCCCCCCCCCTGTATATTGCAAGAGTCGTTATTCCATGAGAGTTTTTCTGTTACATGAATCTTTTCACTAACCATTGCACTGGCCTATCCTTACCGTTTAAGGCAATATCTAATTCCTATTATCAACTTAGACTAATCTATCGTTCCTTTATCACGGTGACACTACGCCTTCATTTTTGTTTTTCATGTAGAAGCCCTAATAAGATTTCGCTCTAGCTTGGAAAATTTGGTAAGCTTGACTTTCGATCCTTAGTGATCACTTTTTGAACCCTAAAGAGGGTGATGTGTGTTGATACAATCATACCGTTTTAAACATGTTTTCGCGTCCTCACACTCGAACTCCTTGACGACACATGCATTATTACAAATTCATCCGCACAACTTAAGGAAACTCTTTTAAATTTAGTTGCTTACAGGCTTGAGAAATCGCAGACTCATTTAAGCTCATGGATTAAGGTGAATTATCCCTCCTTCGCACACGAACGAGCTCGAAAACTTTAATAGACGTTTTAGCGAACATAAACACTACAAACTTGTGCGACAACCATTCTTCTCTGGTTAATTCTTGTTGTGCCAACACCATCGACGTAACACTTTTAGCGGCGAATAACGTTCCTTATTTCTAATTTTTTTATACCACTTGCGTACGACCAACTACACTCTTGACATCCAATAAACCCTTACTACTGATCCTACAACATTTATGTGTTGCATCAAGTTAAATGCATTGATTTCGGCTACACTTTGCTGTGTTTCACGTCTTATCCTGTTGTGCTTCATGAACACTACCATTCTTGTCTAACTCCATTCTGCGCGAACCCTCGCTTGGGTAAATCACCCTCTACGAACGTTCCTCGAGGAGCAATGAGCCATAGATACCTCAGAGATGAAGATATCTCAAAGACTGTCTTCAGAACTCGATACAACCATTACGAGTTCCTTGCCATGCCGTCCGAATTAAGCTATGCACCTGCGGTCTTCATGGATCTCATGAACCGAATGTTCAAACCATACCTTGATAGGTTGTTAGTGCATATGTCTGTTGACTTCGTCTTGTATCGAGTCATGTAACTAGATAGATAGACCAAGACACGTAGTACGATAGAAACGGGAAACAAGCTTGAAACAGCCACCTCACACGAACTGACCAGTTCGTGCGAACTGGCCAGGTCGTGCGAAGTGGACCAGCTCGTATGGACAGTTTCGTGCGACCTGGACTCCCTATATATATAGAGGGTCTTGGGCCTTCATTTGTAAGAACTTCTGATTCCGGTAGCGAAGCTCTGCCGAAGTGTCGCCAAGCCTGTGTAACGTTGTGAAATCAATAGAAACGACATTTAATCTAATTCTAAGTCTATATCAAGCTGCTACAACATCAATACGTCTGTTTCCACCTTTCGTATTGATCGAGAACTCTTCTGAACGTCTCGTTTGATCGATTCACCGATCCTACAAGTGGTATCAGAGCTCAGGAGGAAGAGTTCTTACCATTTCAGCTTGTTTTCACCGAAAAATCTGATTTCTACTCATTTATACTCACTTTATTCACGTTGTCTTAAAATTAACTGAGTTTTTACGGTTAAAATGATCTGATTTCGTGATATAACACGTAAAACTGAGTTTTAATCAACCCTTGAAAAAATCATGACCTAATACAACCTAAAACTTGATAAAATTGACCAAATCACGTGAAAAACTATTCAGATCGTTCGAGAATCTTTCATATCGTTTGAAACTATGTTCCAGGTCGTGTGGTTTTAGTCAGCTCGTTTGAAATCAGTCAGGTCATGTGAAATTATCTCCTTCAGGTCGTACGGTTTGAACCAGTCTGTTTGGAAGTTTGAACCAGATCGCACGAAGTGATTCAGGTCGTGCGAGGTAGTCCAAGTCGTGTGAGATTGACTCAGTTCGCATGAGGTGTTCAGTTCGCTTGAAAGTTCATCAAGTCGCATGGTTTGAAAATCTGTTCGCACGAAGTGAAATATCTGTTCGTTTATACCTCAACTCGTTTGAAATTCACTAGATCGCACCAAATTCAATTCGTACCAGTTCCAGGTCGTTTGGAGGTGTACCAGATCGTGTGAAACTTCCTCAATTAGTGTGAAATAACAGAACGTTTGAAAGTAAAACCGAAACCAAAACATGGATTCTGAATTTTATAATGCATTTGCTACCCCGATCACTATGGCTCGGAACGTGAACTTAGAAAATGAAATGGGCACCATGCAAAAACCGCCTAAGCTCATGAGTATCGAGGAGTATAGTGGATGGGAGGAACGTTTCGAAAATTGGGTTCAAGCAAATCACTTAGAGGCATGGGAATGTGTTGAAGAACGATATGTTAGACCGATTGATGAATACGGAGAGATTGTTGCTATTAAAGATTTAGATGACAAAGAGAGAAAGAAATACAAAAGTGAAAAGATGATGATCAGTATATTGCAACAAGCCATTAAGGACAACATCTTGATCTTATTGCAACACAACGGAAGTGCACACTCAATGTGGAAAGCACTAAAAACGAAGTTTGTTGGAAGCTTAGACATGATCAAGAACAAAAAATTGCTTTTGAAGAAAGAATTTGATCTATTTCGTGGATTAAAAACTGAAAACACCAAAACGATTATAGAAAGATATTGCAATTTGGTGGTTAACATGAAGCGATTGGTTATCAAGAAAGATAGAGAAGAATGGGTTGAAAAGTTGGCCGATGCGTTACCACAAGATGTTTGGGGCACGTATCTTATGATTCTGAAGAATAATGGTGAATTTGCAAATCTATCGCTGAGCAAGTTTATTGAAAAACTCGAAGTTCAAGAGATGGAACAACGGAAGATGGAGAAAATGAAGAATTCTAATGGTGAACAGGACATTGGTTTGTATTACAAAGGAAGTACACTTGATAAGACCAACATTGCACCAAAGATCGAAACTGCATTTAACGCAAACAGTTCTTCTGGAGGGTCATCTCAAGGATCAAACAACAATAATGGATTCTCTTCATATCCATCATTTGATCCAAATTTTTCAGCAACCAATTCTAAACGGCAAAGCTCATACAACAGTAATGGCCAAGTATTACAAGGTAACATTGCATTACATCTTCAGAATGGTCAGAATTTCTCGGAAGAGGTTGCCAAAGGTCATATGTCTTTATTGGTGACTGTATTAGAGTCTTATGAAAGTTTGGTAGCAGGAAGGATTGGTAATCCAATGTTGACCAAAGAGGATTATGATCAGATTGATGCTGAAGAGATGGAACTAATGGATATAAAGTGGTGTATGGCTAGTGTGTTGAGAAGAGCTGAGAAGTTTAAACAGATCAATGGAAGAGAGGATTTCCGTGATGCTGGAACTTCACCTTTAGGTTTTGATAAATCTAAAGTTACTTGTTTTCATTGCAGGGAGAAATGGCACTTTAAACGAGAATGCACAAATCGCGAAGCAAGTGGAGCTCAAAATCCATTCGGCAACAATGATTATCATCGAAAAGCAATTTATCATCAAATTGCTCCACAAACTTCGCATGCTAGGAAGGATCTGATCGAAGAGCCATCAAAGAAAGCTTATCTAGTTCATCAAGAAGATAAAAGAATCCCAGAAGGTTTTAATTGGGATCATTATGATCCTAACAGAACTTCAGATTTTAAAGCATTTGTTGCTCAAATTTTTGAAGATTCAACTGCTGAAAATGAAATAGCGTATGCTTATTACGAATCTCAGCAATTCAGTCCTAAAAAGATCGAAGAAGAACCAGTTTCAACAGAAGAGGCTTCAGCAAAAGCACCAATCTTTGATCACTCATCAGATGAAGAGAGTGATGATGACAGTGAAGAAATTCAAAAACTTGAATATTATAAAAGAAAATTTTCATCTGATAGGTATAATTTGTGTTTTGCAGGTAAAATGGAAGAGATCAAAGAAAGACAAGCTGCGAAAGAGAAAAATCATAAGGCAGCAACTGTTGTAGAAAAGGTCAAACCTGAGGAAAATGTTTGAGTTGTAAAGAAGCAGGTTAAAGAAATTCCAGCTATCAAGGTTGAGAAGGAAGCAGATACTGAAAAGATAGCTGAGAAGTGTGAAAATTGTGATACTGTGAAAAGGCACAACAACAAACTGATTCATAACATGAACAGACTGAAAGAATCTTATGATGTTTTAAACAAAGCTATGAATCAATATAGCAAGTCAAGTAATGAATAAGAGATAGCTATGAAGACACTCAATGGAGCGTTCATGACGAAGCAGAAAATCATCAATCAGTACATTGAGAAATGTGCTGAACTTGAACAAAAATTGGAAACTCAAAGGATAGAAACTGAGAGGGTAAACAGGTTATTAAAAAGTTATTCATGTGCTTCTTATGTGATTGACAGGATTTACCCTACAGTAGAAGGCATGGAAGCGTTTGAAGAAAAGCAATCTGAAGTAAAGAATACTGGTAAGAAACATAGTACCAATTATACCAAGTGTCCACCTCCCCTTGAAGAAGGATATTCTCCACGAAATCCTAATTCAGAAAGAGTAAAAAAGACAACAAATTTAAAGTGGGAATCTGAACCTTCAGATGGATTGCCAGATAACATCGATGTCACTTTCACAACATCTGATACGGATCATGAGTCCGAGTTAATTAAGAAAGTGGTAGATCAGGTGTTGGATAACGATGAGGAGTCAAAGTCAAAGTCTGACACTTCAAGTCCAACAGTTGAAAAGGGCAAAAGGGTTTACAATAATGATTTTCTGATATCAAAAAATAATTTGAGTGAAGAAACATTCAAAGTAGCATATACTTTGAATGACTCCGACAAATTATATTCTGATGAAGAATTTCCAATAAGAGGTGTTAAAACTGAAATGATTAACAAGGTTTTCAAATTAACATAAATTAATATTTCTGAAATAAAAGATGTAAATCTTACTGAAAAACCTAAAAAATACACTTAAAGAGTTCAACAAAGATTAAACAAGAAAAAAAGGTTACAGTTCTGGTTCGGGTTATCGAAAGAAACCAAACCATAATAGTAATTTCAAAAAGAAAGGATTAGGTTTTATTCCAAAAGAAAATGAAAAATATGTTAAAGATTTTAAATTGAAAGTTGTTTTTGTATCAGGAACATCTTCTGAAGAAGAAAAAGAGAATTTGTTCAGAAAGCAGACGAACAAAGAATTCCTTGCTAAGAAGCAAGAGAGAATGAAGAATGATGTTGCTCAGAAAAAGGAGACAAGAACTTGTTACCAATGTAATGAAATTGGTCACATCGCCTGGAACTGTCTAAATGCAACCAACACACAACAGGGAGTGTCTTCTAAACTCAAAGAAAAAATTGTTGATAAAACTGAACCACCAACGGACAAATTCAAATTGTTTAAAACATTCTACATTTGAGGTTGGTGAGAGTTCAAGACATTTTTACAAAAGAAGAGGGAATCTTAACAACCAAACGTGGGTTGTTAAGAAATCAGATGTTAAATCTGGCGATAAATTTGTTTCTTCGGAAGCAAAGGAGCCACTTTCTGGCGATGAATCTGACTCGTCAAAGTCAGAGGAGTCACAAGTTGAGCTAAAAAGTGATAATTCCGTTCCGACAATGGATGATGCAAATTTTCCACCATTGTCAAAGGGAAACTTAAAACAAAAAATTGGCAAAGTTGAAATTTCAAATCAATTCTTTTTTGAAAAGAAAGAATTTGATGTTGAAAAAGTCTTTAACCTTAAAGTTCTAAATATTTTTGGAAAAATGGTTGACGGGAAGGTCAAAAGGGTAAAGGAATTCTATGAAAAGAATAAGAAAGGAAAGAAATCGAGTGATGATGACTCGGAATCACCCAAGGACCGTCAGGCTTGGGTGAATCTCTTTAACTAAAAATCCTGACTTACCGGAACTCCCAGGTTGGTAATTGGGGAGTAGGAATCGGCATCTTTCTTGAGAAATTCACAACTTTGATATTTCGACTTACAGGTAGTATTGTTGATAAGAAACTACAAGTGGTTAAAGAAAAGGAAAAGAGAAATTACAAGTGGTAATTTGACAACATTGTGATGAAACCCCATGATTTTTTATCATCAACAAATCTAATTTTCCGGAAAAACCATTTTGATTAAAACAAACTTAAATGTTTTGAAATCATAATGGGAAAATAGTTTGTTGTCAGGGGGAGTTCTGATTGTTTATGCCAAGTGAATGGCGAATTGAAGCAATTCACATCAGTTTGTCATTTTAGTTGTACAGTTTATTGCTTTTTCGTTTCAAAATTTCCGGAAAATCAAAAATTGAAACATATTTTTGATTTTAGGGGGAGTAAAAAATTTAGAAATTTCGAAAATTTGAAAAATCCAAAAACATGATAAAATCTAAAAAACCAAAAACATCAAAAAAACAAAATGAGTTTTGTTGTGAAAAAGAGGAAATGATAGTACATCAGTAGACAATCACAGTACGCTAAAGAATTGGAAAGTTAAAATGTGATAAACGGTCTCACTGATGATATGCCAGTAGGTTTTTACACGCTTAGTAGATTGTTTTCGAGATATAAATCTAAATATCAAATACTTACTTATCTCGTGGGGAACATCTCTCGGATATATAGGTAACCCCTGAAATCTTGTTTGAAGGGCTTTCTATTTCTGACATACTAGGTCTTTGTGCGTGATGATATCTGGGGTATTATCCCAGGACTTCTGATTTTGCGGGAGCAATAGCCTAGTCCTCGTATAATACTCTGCACTGCTTTAATCATAAAGCTCACCCTCAGCATAAAAAATGATGAAACATTGAAAAATGATAATCATGTGCTGTTGAAGAAAAGATCCCCAAACGGGACACACCTAAAAGTCAGGCCATCATCTCTCTGTCTGAATGGAAGTTCTAACCTGAGCTCTCATGGTCTCGCATTACCCATTTACAGATATCATTAGTGTACATTCACCTGTAAGACTGAATATAGGAGTCTGGATACGGGAGTATATTCTGAGGTGGGACACGCGAATAAGTTTAAGTCCATTAAAACATTAATCTCGTATCTCGAATCAATTGAACTTTGTGTGAAAATTTAAGTGGATCAGTATACTGACAATCTAAGTGAATCGAATAGAACTTAAAGTGTTTAAAGCTCAACGGTGCTAGTGATTTGTCAAAAACTAATATGATCCTCTTACACAAACTCAGAAAAATATTGTCTGTAAATATTTCTTTATTGCATTTTAACACACTGAAAATCTTAAAAATCCAAAAAGAGTATGTTTTAGCATAAAATTTTGAAAATTCAAAAAGATTTTATTTCATCTTATTTTCAACAACTGATGTTGGAAAGTTGATTTTCAAAATTCCAAGTGCTGAACATGATGAACAATAGGGTTGGGAGAGTTTTTTTTAAATGAGAAATGATTTTGAAATGATTAAATGGTTCATTAATTTGAAACCAAATTTGAGTGTTACAAATACAAGGGGTTAAACAGAGATTAAAATTGTTATATATAAAAAAAAACCTTATGTTTTAGGTAGAGTATGTGCAGGTAAAAAGCTTTAAAAGAGCTAGGTTTCGACTTCTGAGGACTTTCCGCATAAGCATATGGAGATTAAAGCCAGGTTTCTGATACTGTTGCTACGGAGAGCCAGGAGACATTCTTGAACCTGTGAAAGATGCAGATTGTGAATTCCAGACTGCGATCCCAGCTTATCGAAAGGGGGAGTCTGAAGACATAAGAGCCAGATTTTAGATTGCTGAAGAGTTTAAAGAATCAAGAGATCTGATCAAGAGAATTTGAAGAGTAAGGTTGAGATACTGAAAGAGAAGAGAGAGATTGATGAGGATGCTTACAGAGAAAGATACTTTGGAAAGAGCGGGAAGACTGATCAAGACTGAAGACTCAATACACTGAAGACTCATCAACATCCAAGGGGGAGTTTGTTAGTGCGTATGTCTGTTGACTTCGTCTTGTATCGAGTCATGTAACTAGATAGATAGACCAAGACACGTAGTACGATAGAAACGGGAAACAAGCTTGAAACAGCCACCTCACACGAACTGACCAGTTCGTGCGAACTGGCCAGGTCGTGTGAAGTGGACCAGCTCGTATGGACAGTTTCGTGCGACCTGGACTCCTTATATATATAGAGGGTCTTGGGTCTTCATTTGTAAGAACTTCTGATTCCGGTAGCGAAGCTCTGCCGAAGTGTCGCCAAGCCTGTGTAACGTTGTGAAATCAATCTAAACGACATTTAATCTACTTCTAAGTGTATATCAAGCTGCTACAACATCAATACGTCTGTTTCCGCCTTTCGTATTGATTGAGAACTCTTCTGAACGTCTCGTTTGATCGATTCACCGATCCTACATAGGTTCGTCATTGTTTTCATTGGCGAGATCCTAATCTACTCTAAGAGCCAGGAGGAACACGAGCAGCATCTGCGTCTTATTCTTGAACTCCTACGAAACGAGCAACTTTATGCTAAATTCTTGAAATGTGACTTCTGGTTTCGTGAAGTCCATTTCCTCGGCCACGTAGTCAATTGGTGTGTGCAAAGCGTGATATGTTTTTATTGATATTTTAAGCCCATTTTACAAGGACACAAGAGCTTTTAGTACCGGTTTATCCTCAACGTCTAATCAATCTAAAATTTTTGAGAAAAGGTTTTAAACATGAAAATAAAACTAAAAATGGAGAAATAAAAATAAAATAAAAACAGATAGACAAGATGAATCACTTGGATCCGACTCGCCTTTTAAGATCCTTTGATGATTTTTGCACTTTCGGACTTTTTAAGAGATTATCTTAGTTATAGTAGTAGGCCCCTCTTTTGAAGGTGGCGTTCCCCTCAACCCAGTGGTTTGAGTCATCAAGGATACAATCACAACGGGTCAGAATATTGAAAGATAATTAATTAAGTTATTAATGTATTAATAGTAGTTTACATATGAGGGGATCAAGCCATTCGCACCCCCGCCATCCAATACCAGTGGGTATTGAAGGAGGTCCTAGTAAGCTTGACCCAGGTCCTTGCATGATCTATACATTGAACAAGGCAATAACCTTACTAAACCATTCCCTTAACCCCTGACCAGGTAGACAACATATCTCTATATAGACCGTAGAGATATGAATGGTGTAAATCTTTTACTTTATATAGACAGTAAAGTAATGCCAAGACACCACGGACAAATGATAAAGAAAATTCACCTTCAACATAAGAAACTAGTTATTAAAGTCATTAATACAAAACCAAATAAAAAGTGCCGAAAGATTAAAAATCAAAAGTAATACATAAAAGACTTGTCTTCACCAAGTGATGTAAGAGGCATAACCAAACATGGCATTTGATTGGTAAGAACTCTTACTATCAATCTTGGATCCTGAGACTACTTCACACACTCTAAGGTGGATGATGGATGATGGTGGTGGATGTGGGTGGTGGAGTGGTGGTGGAGTGGTGGCAAAGTGGGAGAGTAGTGGTTTGCCAAGGAATGCCTTTGAAGTGAGCCAAGCACCCCTATTTATAGCCTGAACAGAAGCCTGGCCACGGCCCCGTGTCCAGCGGACACGCCCCCGTGGCCATCATTTTCTCTTCCTTCAATAAATGCATTTGTCAGCATAGGGCTCCACACGGCCCGTGTTCAGCGGACACGGCCTCGTGGGTAGAAGCGTATCTGTACTACCAACATTTTGCAAGATTCTGCGTATCTTAGCGTTGACCACGCCTCGTGCTGAGCTGGGCACGCCCCTGTGGTAGGCGTAGAAGCTTCAACAGCTTTGTCTTTTCTGCAGGCTGCTGACCACGCCCCCGTGTCAAGTGGGCACGTCCCGTGGTCAGTCTTCTGTTTCTTGTTTTTGCCTTTGGGGATGCTACCGAGGGGTTGGGCATGTCACATTTATTCCTTTTCTTTGTATTTATGTTGGTTTTGGCTGTATATTTGTTCCTTTTGCTCGTTTAAGCTCATTTTGTCATGCAAATTCAAAAGGAAGACAAAAACACGCTTTTTCCAACATTAGTACTAAAAAAGGGTTAGTTTAATGCCTTATTTGATGTAATTTATATGTTACATTTTGCACACATCATCAATAAAGATGAGATTCATGTCGATCCAACAAAGATTGACACTATTAAGAATTGGCCTGCACCTTGAACTCCAACCGAAATATGTCAATTCTTGGGTTTGGCGGGTTACTATCGAAGGTTCATCAAAGACTTTTCGAAGATTGCGCAGCCTCTTACCACTCTAACTCAGAAGGATGTCACCTACCGGTGCGGTGATGCTTAGCAATCCGTGTTTCAACAGTTGAAGGTGAAACTATGTAGTGCACCTATTCTCTCTTTTCCAGAAGGCACAAATGACTTCGTTGTCTACCGTGACGCCTCCATACAAGGGCTTGGTTGTGTGCTAATGCAACGCGAGAAAGTAATTGCTTATGCTTAACACCAACTCAAGGTCCACAAAAAGAAACTACACTACCCACGATTTGGAGTTGGGAGAAGTAGTGTTCGCACTCAAGATACGGAGACATTTCTTGTACAGTACCAAGTGCACCATTTATACCGATCACAAGAGTCTCTAGCATATCTTTGATCAGAAGTAGTTAAACATGCGACAACGTCGGTAGGTCGAACTCCTCAACGATTATGAGTGTGCGATTAAGTATCACCCAGGCAAGGCTAACGTTGTGGCCGATGCCCTCAGTCGGAAGGAAACTAAACCTAAGCGTGTACGTGCGTTACAGCTTACCATTCACTCTAATCTTCCGAATCAAATCTGAAACGCTCAAGTTGAAGCACTGAAGGAAGAGAATCTCTTAGCAGAATCCATGCGGGGAATAAGGAAGACTACACATACTACTTCATGGAACGTATCTGGGTTCCATCCTATGGAAACCTACGAGAGATTGTGATGGACGAAGCACACAAGTCTCGTTACTCGATGCATCCTGGTTCTAACAAGATGTACCAGGATCTCAAGACTTTGTACTGGTGGCCCCACATGAAAGCTAACATAGCGACCTATGTTAGTAAATGCTTGACCTGTGCTAGGGTTACGATCGAATATCAAAAGCTATCAGGGTTACTGCAACAACCAGAGATCCCAACATGGAAATGGGAACAAATTTCCATGGATTTTGTCACTGGGTTACCTAGATCTCAACGGGGGAACGACACTATCTGGGTGATCATAGATCGACTGACCAAGTCTGCACACTTCCTGGCAATCAAGGAAACTGACAAGTTTTCTACACTCACAGGCATCTATTTGAAGGAAGTAGTCGCTAGGAACGGAGTGCCAACTTCCATCATTTCGGATCATGACCCACGCTTTGAATCTGAATTATGGCAGGCGATGCACAAATTCTTTGGCTCAAGTCTAGACATGAGCACGGCTTATCACCCGCAAATGGATGGTCAGACTGAGCACACCATCCAAACCCTTGAAGACATGTTGCGGGCGTGTGTTATTGACTTTGGTAACGACTGGGAAAGACATCTGCCTTTGGTGGAATTTTCCTACAACAATAGTTACCATACTAGCATTAAGGCTGCTTTGTTCGAGGCTTTGTACGGACGGAAATGCCGTTCACCTCTATATTGGGCTGAAGTTGGCGACAGCCAAATCACTGGCCCAGAACTTGTTCTCGACACAACGGAAAATATTGCCCAAATCAAACAACAAATGGCGGCAGCTCGTGACCGTCAGAAAAGCTACGCTGATAAGCATAGGAAACCTCTCGAATTCCAAGTTGGGGATCGGGTACTACTCAAAGTCTCACCTTGGAAAGGTGTGGTTCGCTTTGGCAAAAGGGGCAAGCTTAATCCGCGTTATGTAGGACCCTTCGAAATCACTAAGAGAATCGGCAAAGTGGCGTATAGACTGAACCTGCCAGAAGAACTCAGTGGTGTACACAACGTTTTTCACGTTTCAAATCTGAAGAAGTGTCTGTCAGATGAGACTCTCATTGTTCCTTTCAAGGATCGATGACCAGCTACGCTTCGTCGAAGAACCAGTGGAGATCGTGAACTAGGAAGTCAAAACTCTAAAACGTAGCAAAAAATACTTATAGTTCGAGATCGTTGTAACTCATGTTGTGGTCCAGAGTTTACCTGGGAACGAGAAGACCAATTGAAACACATGTATCCTCAGTTGTTTAAGAAAGATGAGTCCAGTACTGAAGCTACTACTGAATTTCGGGACGAAATTCCAAACCAACAGGGGGATGATGTGATACCCCATGAAAACGCTCGACACAACTAGCTTCCTCAGTGACTGTGTGCCTAATTTTCGGGATGAAAATTCTTTCAACATGTGGATAATGTGACAACCAGAACTTTTACGATCAAGGTTAGCACCCGTTACTAATCACGTTATAATTTTGTTTGAATTATGTGTTACAACTATAATTAAATTATGTGCTACGAAAATTATTAGTCTTGTTTGTATGCAGAAAGTTATATCATAGAAACGCGATACGGGAAAAATTGTAACTTAAACCACTACGCTATTTCTACGATTAAACCGAACCTGAAACCTAAACCCCTAGCCCAACCAGCCACCCATCCCCAATTCGGCCCAACCCTTGCGGCCCAATAACCAAATCGCCCCCAACCCCCACCCTTGTTTTATAACATGACG
The DNA here is from genome assembly GCA_030545235.1 of Helianthus tuberosus. Lineage (NCBI taxonomy): Eukaryota > Viridiplantae > Streptophyta > Magnoliopsida > Asterales > Asteraceae > Helianthus > Helianthus tuberosus. The sequence goes on along the minus strand of CM060420.1, from coordinate 17,024,870 downwards.
TATGTTATATGTGCATGAGAAGGAAAAGAAATCAAAAACCCTAATCACTCCTTGGTGTGCGACGGAAGTGGACGCAAGCAGCCCCCCTTCAATCGATCCCACATCTATCTCTTTCTCTAGTTCTTTCATCTCTTCTCAAGGTTAGTGTTCTTGGTATTTTTCGGTGTACGATGTTTCATGAATACATGGCTGGGTTTTCTAGTTTTTGATGTTCTTGATGTTCTGGATGTCTTGATGTTCTTGATGTTTGTGATGCTAGGGTTGCTAGAATGCATGATTATTAGTGTTATAATCGCATAAGAGTTCGTATTATTACTAGGGTTTGATGTGGTATGATCTTGTTTTGAATATTATTAGTCATGGTTGATGAATTAGATGATATAATGATGATAACCTGCTATAAATTATGAATACATGTTGTTCTTGGTTGCTAGGGATGTGATTAAAATCATAAAAGTCGTTTTAGGAAGCCGGGTAACGAAACTGATTTTGTCCAGAAAGTTACAGCCGACTTGTATCGACTGTAACCGGGTCAAAATTGAACGAAAATCAGTGTTTCTTGATTCTATAATGTAATTCCAGGAAATATCTTTCAAACCCCACTGAAATTGCATCTTTTCGACGTCGTTTGATATTTTAATTGAATTTTTTCGTAACAAAGGTCTAGGCTGCGTTTTTGGTCAGAATTTGCAGCCCATTACGAATGTCATAACTCAATATAGGAATTGAGTTATGATCTGAATTTTTTTACTATAAGTACTTCCAGGTGATTCAAGAATCTCCAACTGGAATTTCGTCAATCGAATAAATGAGGAATTTTAAATGAATTTTTCTGTAAGCTGCAGTCAGAAGTGACGAATCTGATTGCAGCTTAGTAAATGAATTTTTATGAATTATTGGTAAAGACTTAGACCTTGAAATTTTAACACAAGGCCTCCCCCTCCGAGAAGTACGTCACATAAAAAATCATAATTTTTGAAGACTTGTAAACAGGTTAAACGGATCACCCAAAACAGCCTAGTTTCAGTGATTTTTCTATGTAGTAAAGCATGAACGCATAAGAACCAACTTGCTACTTTTAGTATCCATGCTTGTTTGATAGTTGTATAAATAAAGTATGTAATATCGTAGAAAGGTTGTGAACATGGTTATGGAATCATATGATAGACATGCTATGTGATTGCTTGTTTGTGTGCTAGTTGCTAGACATGTGTAGGACTTTCATGCAATGTCTAAACAAAGTCTAATATACCATAGTAACTATTATAGGGCGTGGTCGGTCGCTCTAGATTTCATACACTTAATTTAATCTGCCGAGCTAATCTAAGGTGAGTTCACATTTTTCTAAAAAGCATGTAATTCCCGGTGGTTTGGGAATGGAGCAAACAATAACCATCCCCCTTAGGTGGGATGCAACCTACGTATTCTCCTTGGGTAGAATACGGACAACTGCGTCCCCTTGTGAGGGACGGAAACCGTTAATTTACTATTTATTTAACATGTCTTAAACGGACTAGACGAAAACTCTATCTGAAAGTCCCTACACATTTTATACCGATTAATCGACGGGCCAAGGGCGAACGGGTTATTAGTTAAATAGCGCTATTAGGTTCGACAAGCCTCACACCGTGCCGCAGAGGACGGGCATGGACTAGTATACTTGGGCACTTTTCAATGATGATAGACATTGACTCGGGGCACTAAACATAACTACAGTTAGTAGTTCGTATGGTAAAAGTCTAGTAGTTTAAAACAATGGGGTAGCTCCCCATGACATGTTTTCAAAAGAACAAAGTAATTTAACAAAACTTATGTTTTTGGAACAACACTAAACAACTGTGAACTCGCCAACATTTTTGTTGATACGTTACTACATGCTTTGCAGGACGTTAGGTACTATGCTGGAGCTTGCACGGAGGAATGGTCATTGTGGCGTGGAACCATCTATTGGATTCCTATTAAACTTTTTAAACTCAAACTAATTATTGGGTTTTTAACTTTATGCTTTCGCTGACACTTGAACACGGTTTTGCTTATTTGTTTTTGTAACACTAATCGTATTGATTGTGGTGGTTTTTACTTTACTTTATTTACTTTTACTTATTGTTCAATATGATTGGTAGCATGATCCTGATCAGTCACACGCGTTGCGGTAATACTCCGCATGTGAATTTTGAGGGTGTGACAGTACGGGCCCAGATTCTTCTTTCATGCTAAATGGTGTGTCATACAAGCACGGGTATTATTTAGCTGACAGTATGTACCCACCGTATACGGCCATTGTTAAAACTATTCCGTTACCTGATGATGAAAAAAGGAAAAAAATTGAAATGAAGAGGAAAAAGTTTGCAAAGTGCCAAGAAGCGGCACGAAAAGATGTCGCAGCAATACTCCGCATGGGAGATTTTATTTATTTGAAATTTTATAGGAAAAAATGTATTAAAATGAAATTAATTACAAAAAAAAAGGGAAAGGGGGGGGGGGGGGACCACACCCCACATATGAGGGAGTAAGTGATGAGGTGGGCTAGGAGGTGATGTGAAGCCTAGGTGACCATGGGGGAAGGGGGAACTATGCTCCATGGTCTTACTACATATTCACCAAAAATCTGGGCTCAAAGGGAACAAGAAACGGGCTTTGCAGGCTGTGATTTTAACAACCTGCTGGATTCTCTGGTCGCAACGAACTGATTTTCTCATGCAAAAGACTGAAGTTAGATAGGTTGTTGGGCGAGATAAAAATGACCTCGTTCAACTGGGTCAAAAGCCGGAACAAGCGGTTGGCGTTAGAGTGGGAGAACTGTTTGGTGTGAAGTCTATTTTTTGGTGTTTAGACCACCCGTAGTGGTGAAGTTTCTGATCGTTTTTTGGTTCGAGAACGCCCCTCCACACCCTCATCTCCGCCCCCGTGGGCATTTTTTTTTACCAAAATTGGGTTGGAGCGTGAAATATTCCACGTCGGAGAGAGCTTTGAATTGGCCAATCACATGCAGGTTTAAACATAATGCCCAATAAAATATTTTTGATGTTTCTTTATTTAATTTTATTTACACCATTTTTAACATAATGCCCCACAATGCCCACATCCTCACTAATCACTATACTCATTTTAGAAAACGCCCTATAATTCCTCATTACTGACTGGACTGTCATATAACGCAAAACGCCCAAACACAAAGGCATTAACACAACACATGTTCTTATAGTTTTTTTAGTCGCTGGCTAGGAAGCTACAGTGTATAATCTTTTGGAGAAAAATAAAATTCTTTGCTGTCCAAAAAAAACCATACGTGGTTTTCTATTCCAAACACCATGGCATACCCACAAAAAACAGCACCAAAATTGGTACATGAAAATCCAGATTGATTAGTGATCAGAAGAGCAAAAGAAAGACTTCAACGTCTGAATCTTATGAAGACAAGCTTCAGCCTTGTGAATGGCATCACGTATCCCCTGTCTTCTTCGTCTTGGGATTTTGTTTTCGGGTTTTTTGTAGCCGTCATCCATTTCCTCCTCTCTCCCCCTCTTCCTGCTTGATGATGATTCTGTTAACCAAATTCATTATCACTAGTAAATCCACATTTTGATGCCATTAATTTTCTTTTTATTATTCTTTGAAACAGCTAACTAATATTTACACCTTTTTAACCCTCAACCACCACTTAGAAGTTTAAAGGAATCTCAAACATCATCTGAGATTTGAAGGCAAAAGAATCCCAAACACCTCTTGAAAAGGCCTTTTATGCCTTCAACAAAGGAAAACTGAGAAGCAAGAATTTCTTACTTATTTTTTTTTTTATGGACTTTTGAAAAGTCAAAAGTAAAAAGGAATCCGAAATATCCCCTTTGGTCCGATTTGTGTCGGTTCGGGTCACGTTCAAAAAAATAAATAAATCAAAATTAAATTTCAAATACTTAATAAAAGATGTTCTTATTAGAAATCCATAACAGAAATTAAAAAAAAATATGTAAACAAACAAAAACGTGACAGTTTAAACTAAAATAAAAAAGTTATGTAACAAAATACATGTAAAGGATGAAACAAAATTATAATAGTCATTTAGTAAAAATCCGATTAGAATGTGGAAAACAAACAGAGGGAACCTTGAGTGATGGGAGAGTGATAAAACTGCTGCTGTTGGTAATCTTCTTCTTCTTGGTCGAGAAGGTGTATGAATTCCTTGAGTTGGAGCTTCAGGAAGTTGAATCGGGTCGGGTGCTGAGCTTCGAGAAGCTTCAACTCTTGCTTAGCAAGCTCCTTCATCTTCTTCTACTTCTTAATGGTGGATTTTGAGTGGTTTAAATAAAATAAAATAAAATAAATGATGATGGTGGACACAGTTTCTTAGGAGCCATGCCTACCTGCCGTTGTAGTTTCACTGTACCAAGCGCTACATATCCCGATATTTATTTTTTATTTACTGTCTTTTTTTTTTATTTTCAACCACAAAATCCAAATCATACAAAAATACAAAAATACAAAGTTGGAATTTACTGTCTTTTTTTTTTAGTTCTCTATACTTTATTTTCAACCTTTTAAACTTTTATGTAAAGTCAATTATAAAAGTATCATTTTTATATATTGGGTTATAAACTCCTACGCTACACGGAATTAGGTACTAATACAATAAAAAAATTATCTATAATATATAATTACATATTACAATACATGTAATAATAAAAAAATACAAATAAATGTTAAATTTATAATTTACAAATACAAATTATAAATCTCTAAAAACTTATTTATAGAAAATATTAGATGTGCCACTTGAAATACTACAATTTTTATCAACATTAACAGTTTAATAAGCCCATCTCTACTTTTGACTCTAGAAAAGCCATATAAAGACCATGTGAAAACATTGTTTATTTTAAAAACAAGCCAATTTTTGATAGTGATTATCTTTAAATTTTATTTATCATCATCGTTGTAACATCCCAATTTGGATTTACGTTAGATAGGAAAACAAAGTTCTAGTTTGGGTCCACAATGTCAAAGACCAAACAATAATGATCATTGTACACTTTGGCTTCTTTGGTTACATGGTTACTTGAACATGAGGGTAAACTCGTGATACGGTTAGTGGGAACTAACAACGCTAGCAAGTTGAAAGAAAATTGAAAGTTTCGACTAATAGTGGAAAATACCCGACTACGGGGACTAAAGTTGTAATTATGCCTAACTTAATTAAACTCCTACAAATTTATGTTGAAAGGAGTTAGTTGTCACATAGCATGATCATAAGGATTAAACATAAATGAAAGTTGTGGGGTTGGTTATAATTAACTAAAAATCCCATATAGAGGGACCAAAAGTAGCATGTGGTGAAACTTTATAAAAAAAATCAAAATATATATGTGTGGTGTGTGTCAACACACATCTATATTTTCTATAAAAGGAGAAAACGCAGTGACATAAGAAAAGCTGAGTTAGCGGTCATAAAGCTTGTCCAACAATGTCTTTCTTATGTCATTATTGCATCATAAAGCTTAATTTAATATACATTTTAAATTCAAACATTTGCCCTTCATTTAAAAGTCAAACCTCTACTCTTCATTCAAAATTTAAACCTCTGTCATTCATTCAAAATTCAAACCTCTGCTCTTCATAAGAAAAGCAAACCTCTGGCCAGATTCAAAATTCAAAATTCTGGCTCCAGATTCAAAATTCAAAATTCAAACCATATATTCGAACCATATAAATAACATATATGAATCTGGCTCCACATTCAAATTTCAACTCATCTCTCTCACTCATATCTGCGAGCACATCTCTCTCTCAAATGCATAGCTCTCATGATTCAGCCGGTTTATATCCGATTACAGTTCTTTGTTCGAACATTTGTTGATTCTGTTTACACATTATCGTTCCCATATCATTGTTCCAACATCGTCGTTCCAATGAAGCTTCCCATCACACATCAATGTTTTAACATCGATGTTGCAATATCAATGTTGGAACATCGTGAAAAGTTGCATGTGCTACCCTTCTTTGATGGGAGAGTTGCATTGTTCCAACATCGTTAAATGCCAATGAAGCTTTTCTTATGTCATTGAGTTTTCTCCTTTTATAGAAAGTATAGATTGTTGCAGAATCGTGAAAACTTGTATGTGCTACTTTCTTTGATTGAAGAGTTGCATTTTAGGTTTGTGGCTTATTTTTTTTAACTGTAGTTATACTAATTTAATTTGATTATGAAGAAACAAGTGTTGATAATGTTGATAGTTTTTATTAACACTCACATTTTAGAATATATGTTAATATGCATATTGATAGTATTAAATTAAATAGATATACATAGAAAGATAAAAATTTACTGAAATATGCATAAAATATTACACACTACAATTAACACTTGCTAGGATTTTGCTGTAACAACCCGACTTTCTGGGTCATTACTCGTCGATGTCATTTCATTCGTTAACCGCGTGTACTCTCGAGATTTCGATTATCGCTATAGGTTAACTATTTTAAACTATGTTTTCAAACGCATTTTAAACACTTATTACAACGCTTATTCAAAACGCAGTTATCGCATTTAAATGCTGTTTACAACGCATTTTATCGCATGTTACATCGCGTGTTTAGACTAAACGCTATCACAACGCTATCGCCACGCAAACACGACGCAACTCGAAACGCAGATTTACTTTATGCATTTACTTGTGTTATATGTGTGATTATTTGTTTGAATGTTATGTGGTTGTCAACGCAACGCTTATACGCTCAACGCTCACTCACAACTCGCTTAAACGCAACGCAACGCTTAACACACGAAATGAAAGTTGGAAAACTAACAAAACGCAACTCGACTGATCGAATGGACTTCCGTCCGGATGACCATCCGCTCGGATGGCCATCCGAACGAATGGCCATTTGACCGTGCAGCCATTCGACACCTCGCCATTCTCCACCGACTTAACTCGCACTCTCACACTATAAATACTACTCGTACACCTCCCTTTCACTGATTTGACACCTCCATCCGAACATATGCACACAAGTCGCTCTCAGTCACTTTTACCCGTGATTCAAGGCCATTTCGTAAGTTTTTCTCCTCAAATCTTGTACAATCGTCATCACTAATCACCTCTCCATCAAAATCACACACAAACACTCACTATTTCTCTGAAATCACTGATTTGGACCTCTTGAAGGTGGTTTCCACCGTTTTGCTCCGGCAAACGGTTAAGGATCATCTTATTCATCAAGATTGGTTCAGATCTAAAGGATTTCCACACTTTTAACCTTATCTCAACAAGATTTCAACACTTTTCTCCTGTTTCAAACTTTTCTTAAAACTTTCTCCACAATACCGATGGATCTGGGCTCATTCTGACTCTCTACTCGTTTCCTAGTTGAGAGCCGGCTTGAAAACGGATTTCCACCGGAGAGATGACCGATTAACGGGTCAGACATGAAACTCCGTCGAGAATAGTGAGTCTGATCGAATGGGCTGCGACCATTCGATCAAATGAGTTGGACTTGGTGAGTTTCCGTTGTTTGACGCGTCGTCACGCCGTCTCTGTTTAAACTCGAAACTTTTACTTAGAAAATTTTACAAGTTTTCAAATATGTAACACCCGTCTCACAATAGATAAATTTATATAAAAATACGCGTTATATATATAAATACAACCATACAGAACTACTTTGATAAGTTAGAACACTAAGGTTAGTTTTCAAATATGTAACACCCGTCTCACATAAAATTCATACTGACTTAAAACATTTAAGAGTTTACAGGTTTTTAAAAACAACAACTTAGACAAACGTCATTCACGGAAGCTTCAAAAGTTGTGCGTTCGGTTCTTGTCATACGCTTGATCGCCAACCGGAATGCTACCTACATCACCTAATATCAAAACCAACATTAAGGTTAGTTTTGATGAACAATTAAACGGTTTAAACAAGTCCAAATTGCAAAAACGAATAAAATAAAAAAAATTCCCAACACTGCAGTCTGTCGCGGGGCGCGACAAACTTAAGCTTAACTCTCGCGGGCCGCCAGAAGCCGTCGCGGGGTATGACACATTTTAGGAATTACGTCGCGGGGCGCGACAACCCCTTTTTCACAGAAGGTTCACAACTTTTTGAGCTACAATCGCCCAGCTCCAATTTTAATAAAAAATCCAACTTAAAAAATGCCATAGCTTTTGTTTCGCAAGTCCCTTTTACATGATTCTTTTTCCTACGCGTCCGTAATTTAAATACCAACACGTCTATCATATTTTTAGTGTTAAAAGTTTGGTTTATGGACTGAAAGCCTATAAGTCCCCCGTTTTATTTATTCGACCCTTTTTGTTTGTATCGTACTTTTTACTACTTATAATTTATGGCCTCTAGACATATTTACCCTTTCCTTAGGCTTGTGATCTTTGGCGTATCATTACCATTTCATGGTTTTACGCTCTCATGATCCACAATCACCAAGTGGCATTCAAGTCACTTCTATACTACCTACATAATCTTCGTTTGACCCATTTGGTTGTCTAATGGTGTCCACCATTTCAATGACAACCAAACAAACCTTAACTAATCTTTTGACCCGTTTTAACTATTTAGTGAACTACGTCACTTCAAAAAAATGCTACATTTTCCATAACACAAATTTAAGCAACTAAATTCGAATCAAATTCAATGTAACGAGACCATGGTTACATACCTTCGAAGCTTTCCCTTCAAGCGTGTATCACTACCGGCTTGTCCACTTGACGTCTCGGTTTCCTTGCCTATAGAGTTCAACCACAACGTTTAGAACTCCTTTTTATGATACAAAACGCATAATTTGTCATACTAATCAAATATGCGTTTTGTCCGATTTTCAACATTTAAATTTTCTTTTAGGTGTTTTAACAAACACCTTATGGGCATCGTTTTATAGAATTTATTATCAAGCTCATGACTAACTAACTAGCCAAATTTAAACAATTCTTGCAAGTTCATTATATCTAATTAGCCTAATAACATCTAAATTCACTTCAAGTGTTTCAATAACACTTGTTTTACAATCAGATTCCTAGTGTTCATATCATTCCACAAAACCCCATTTTACACTTAGATGGGTGATCATGAATTCCACCATTATAAGCATCAATTCAACAATCTAATGACTAGGGTTTGTTCCTAGACATAAATTCATCCGTAATTTCGTTCAACTTTGATCATGCAAGCTAAAATTTCAATTCCATACTTTCACCTACAACTCAAGGTGAAACAAAATAGCAAAATTAGGCATACCTTATGATCCTTTCACGAAGGTGATCACTATTCTGAGTTTGGATTTCGATTTGGAGCCGATTTACCCTTTCAATTTGATGAAAAAGCAAGAACTAGGGTTTGTGAGGGGAGCTTTGGTCGCCCCTGTGTTTGTTCGATCCAGACAAACACACCAAGTGTGTGTTTTGGATTTTTAATTATTGTTTTATAAAACTAGTTTCCATTCTAACACTTTTGGCCCTCCAACTATTGTCATATTTAAGATGCTTTAACCAAATTTCTTTGTTATTACTAGACTTGTGACTAACTAGGTTATTTATTCCTCGTTAGTTTATTTTCGTTTATTTTATACTTTAAAATTTCAATATAAAGTTTTATATTTTCGGGGTGTTACAAGTCCACCCCCCTTAAAAAGGGTTTCATCCTCGAAACCGGAGTACGTACCAAACAATGTAGGGTAGAGTCATTGCATCTCCTGTTCGGATTTCCATGTAGTACCCGAACCCTTTCTATACTCCCAGTTGACCTTTACTTGGTTAATTTTCTTGTGTTGTAGACTTTTAACTTTTCGATCTAGGATTTCAATCGGCCTCACCGCATAATTAAGGCTATTATCCATTTCGACGTCGCCGTAGTGAATATAAGCCGTCTCTTCGGCTAGACACTTTCAGAGATTTGACACGTGGAATGTACTATGTATTCCACTCAATTCTTCTGGTAGTTCAAGGCGATATGCAACCTTACCAACCCGGTCACTGATTTTAAACGGCCCAATAAACCTCAGACTTAACTTTCCTCTTTTTCTGAACCGTATCATACCCTTCCACGAGGATACTTTAAGCATAACTTTATCGCCAGCCTGAAATTCGATTGGTTTTCGTCTTTTGTCAGCATACGACTTTTGTCTGTCTTGAGCCGCTTTCAAGTGAGCCCGAACCGTATCAATTTTCTCATTAGTGGCTCGAACTACATCTTTATGGGCGAGTTCACGCGGACCCACCTCACCCCAACACACCAAGGTTCTACACTTTCTTCCATAAAGCATCTCGTATGGATCCATGCCGATACTGGCATGGTAACTGTTGTTATATGAGAATTAGGCTAACAGTTAGTAAACATCCCAACTACCCCCGAAATCGATGATACACGCCCGTAACATGTCTTCCAATGTTTGTATCGTTCTTTCGCTCTGTCCATCCGTTTGAGGATGGTTGATGTGTGTAGAATGCAACATATAAATTACATCAAATGAGGTACAAAACTAACCCTTTTTTAGTACTAATGTTGGAAAAAAGTGTGCTTTTGTCTTCCTTTTGTATTTTCAGGACTAAATGAACTTAATTGAACAAAAGGAACAAAAATGCAGCCAAATCTAACATAAATACAAGAAAAGGAATAAACGTGGCATGCCCGACCACTCGACAGCATCCTCCCAAGCAAAAACAAGAAAAAAGAAGGCTGACCACAAACCCGTGCCCAGCGGACACGGGGGCGTGGCCAGTTGTTTGCAGAAAGGACAAAGCTATAGAAGCTTCTATTCCCGACACGGGGGCGTTCCCAGCTCAACACGGCCGTGGTCAACGCTAAGATTCGCAGAATCCAAGCAAAACTTGATAGTACAGATACGCTTCTGCACACGGGGCCGTGCCCAGCGGACACGGGGGCGTGTGGAGCTAATGCAGACAAATTGCAATTAATGAAGAAAGAGAAAGTGGATGGACACGGGGCCGTGTCCGGGCTTCTGTGCAGACTATAAATAGAGGTGTTTAGTTCACTTCAAAGGCATCCCTTGGCAAACCACCTCTCTCCCACTTCACCCACACTCCACCACCACTACAACCCACATCCACCACCATCATCCATCATAGAGTGTGTGTAGTAGTCTCGGGATCCAAGATTGATAGTAAGAGTTCTTGACAATCAAAGGCCATGTTTGCCTAAGTCTCTTTCATCACTTGGTGAAGAAAAGCATTTAGTGTAATACTTTTGATTTTTAATATTTTCGCACTTTTTATTTGGTTTTGTATTAATGACTTTAATAACTAGTTTCTTATGTTGAAGGTGAAACTTCCTTATCATTTGTCCGTGGTGTCTTGGCATGATTTTACTGTCTATATAAAATAAAAGATTTTCACCATTCATATCTCTACGGTCTATATAGAGATATGTTGGCTACCTAGTCGGGGGTTAAGGGAATGGTTTGGTAAGGTTCTTGCCTTGTTCAGTGTATAGATCCTGCAAGGGCCTAGGTCAAGCTTACTAGGACCTCCTTCAATACCCACTGGTATTGGATGGCGGGGTTGCGAATGGATTGATCCCCTCATTTGTAAACTACTATTAATACATTAACCCGACTACTTGGAATTGTATCCCTGCTGACTCAAACCACTTAGCTGAGGGTGACGTCACCTTCAAAAGAGGGGCCTACCACATTACGCATTAATAACTTAATTAATTATCTTTCAATATTCCGACCCTTTAGGATTGTATCCTTGCTGACTCAAACTACTGGGTTGAGGGTAACGTCACCTTCAAAAGAGGGGCCTACTACTATAACTAAGATAATCTCTTAAAAAGTGCAAAAGTGCGGAAATCATAAAAGGTTACATTAAAGGCAAGTCAGATCCAAGTGATTCATCTTGTCTACCTGTTTTTATTTTATTTTTATTTTCAGCATTTTTAGTTTTTAATTTTCATGTTAAAACTTTTCTCTAAAATTTTGATTTGATTAGACGTTGAGGATAAACCGGTACTAAAAGCTCTTGTGTCCTTGGACGACCTCGGTATCTTACCAACGCTATACTACGCTCACGATGGGTGCACTTGCCCATATGTGTGTTTATTGTTAGTAGAATATCGTGTTTTATAAATTTATAACTTGACTAAAGTGTTAAAAAAGGCTTAAATATTAATAAAAATATATAACGCTACACGCACATCAGGTTTTTGGCGCCGCTGCCGGGGACACAAGGATTTTAAGAAACTTAGGAATCAATGACCTAATCGTTTTTCTTATTTTTTATTTATTTTTTTAGGATTTTTTCGTAATTTTTCAGCTTCTGCAGACTGCAGCACGGGGCTGTGCCCAGCGTCGTTACTGGCAGTTTTTATTTTCCGAGTTACAGAGAGCTGAACACAGGGCCGTGTTGGTGCAGCACGGGGCCGTGTCGAACTCTCTAATAACAGGGATCCGGAAAACAATCACTGTAACTCCGACCACGGGGCCGTGTTCAGCTGAGCATGGGGCCGTGGTGAAACTTCTGACCAACAATCTTTTTGTTTTTATCTCAGGACTTGGAACCCAGGCGCAGCACCTGAACTTACTACGCAGTGAATGAGCTAGAGTTCCAGTAAAGACATAAAAGAACCTCTAGACGAACTCGAACGCTTTCTAAGAAAAAGACTTAAAGCTAAAAGCCAAGAGAAAGTTTTAGGGGACCCACTTCCAATGGCAGATCAACGTACCCTAATGGATTACCTACAACCTACAGTAGGTAATCTCGGTACCAGTATCAATGCACCAAATGTCGATGCCAACAACTTCAAACTTCGGCCGCATTTGATCCAAATGCTCCAAAACTCCGCAACTTTCAATGGGCTTGCGGACGAAGATCCCCATTTACATATTACCAACTTTTTGGAAATATGTGATACTTTTCGGATCAACGGAGCATCAAACGACGCCATCCGCCTCCGAATGTTCCCATTTTCACTAAAAGACCGAGCTAAGGCTTGGCTTAACACCCTCCCAGTTGGATCGGTAAACACCTGGGATGAACTAGCCCAAAAGTTTTTATATAAGTATTTCCCTCCTTCTAAAACGGCTAAATTAATGACTGAAATTAATACATACTCGCAAGAGGACGGGGAATCCTTATATGAAACTTGGGAAAGATTCAAGGAGCTACTAAAAAAGTGTCCTCATCATGGTCTTGCGGTATGGCAACAAGTATCCACCTTCTATAATGGGTTGTTGCCACACACAAGACAAACACTTGACTCTAGCTCCGGGGGACTTCTAGGTAATCGCCGCCCAAATGAAATTTATAATCAAATTGAGGAAATTGCTCAAAACAATTTTCAGTGGCACACTCCCCGACGCACTAAATCTATTGCCCGGGCGCCCATAAGGTTGACAAAAACACTTCTTTATAAGCCCAAATCGAGGCCCTTTCTTCGAAAATCAAAAAGTTAGAAATGGCAAAAACGGCTTCGGTTATGGCTTGTGAAGGGTGTGGTGGACCACATGAAAATTGGAGTTGTATGAAAGAAATGGATAATTAAACAGAAATGGTAAACTACATTGATAATAGGCCTAGACCGTCAGAACCTCCAAGGGGTACCTACAACCAAGGATGGCGTAACCACCCTAACCTTGGTTGGAGTGAACATGGCAATAGTAGTAACCAACAAAATCAAAACCAACAAACAAACTTTCAACAACCAAGAAATGAGTCGCAAAATTTCTCTCAACAACAACAAGGGGGATGAGAGAGGCTTGAAGACACTGTCTCACGCCTCATCTCTGACACCAAAAAGAAAAACTCGGATCGATTTCAACAAATAGAATCAAATTTTAGAAATCAACAAGCTAGCATTCAAAACATTGAAAAACAATTAAATCAACTAGCTCAAAATTTCTTCGAGGGACCACAAGGCGTGTTACCCAGCAATACCGAAACAAACCCGAAGGGGCAAGTACATCTCATCACGTTAAGAAACCGTACCGTAGGTCCCGAGGAGGCTCCGCTACCTCCAACTGAAAAGAGTCCGTCTAACCAAACCGCAACTTCACCAACACCCCAGAAAGAGACGACTCCTCCACCAAATCAAGAGCCTACCAAGAATCCTCCGATACCTTACCCCGGTCGGTTACTTCGCCAAAAGACCGATGAGCGATTCTCAAAATTCATAAACTTACTAAAACAATTGCATGTCAATATTCCATTTGTAGAAGTCCTCACTCAAATGCCTAAATATTCAAAATTTATGAGGGACTTTCTCACCCATAAAAGAAAAATTGAATCATTGCAATTAGTTAATTTAAGCAAAGAATGCTCCGCCTTGCTACTCAACAAACTCCCATAGAAGAAGATCGATCCCGGAAGCTTCACCATCCCTTGTTCGATTGGGGGATCCCCATACGCAATGCACTAGCCGATCTTGGGGCTAGCATCAACCTCATGCCCGCATCAATGTTCGACCGACTCGGACTAGGGAAAACGAGCCCCACAAAGATGAGCATACAACTAGCCGATAGGTCTTTTAAGTATCCACAAGGTGTCACCGAAAACCTATTGGTAAAAGTCGGTGACTTTGTCTTCCCGGCCGACTTTGTCATACTAGATATGGAGGAAGATACCGAGGTACCACTTATCTTAGGAAGACCATTCCTAGCCACCGCCCACGCAATGGTAGATAAGAATGGTGGGAACATTGAGGGTTGGGGACAAGGAGATGGAGTTTGGAGTTGGGAAAAGAGTAGAAGACGATGACCCAGTCAACTACATGAAAGTCATAGACTCAAGTTTGGATGATGCTCTCCGACGGTGCAACATGGGATGCAAAACATCCCACTTGGGTATCATATGACTGACTTTGGGTCTGGCCAAGGACCCTTATAAACGTGGCGCACCACGGAGGCATTCCGCGGAACTATCCCTAGTTTTATTTTAGATTAACGTTTATACTTTCTAGTTTAGCTTTAATTTCCAGGAATAAAACACACTCGGAATGGTGGAGGATACTTGGGGAAACTTGAACCCAAACCCCATGCACAAAAACAGAGCCTCCCGATAATTTTTCTTTATTACAGCAAGTTCAGCACGGGGCCGTGCTCAGCCCAACACGCCCCGTGCTCAAGGATCTGCAGAAAACGGCCAGTTCAGGTAACTGGACACGGGGCCGTGTTCACTAAACAAGCCCCGTGCCATATGACGGGTAGTCCGTAGGACAACCCTTAAGTGGTATAAACGATATTAAAATCCTATATTTAATCGGGTAATTGTCTAGAATTAGATAACTACGATTATTTGTGTTTCAGGTACAAATGGAGCTTAAAATGGAAGGAATACGGAGAATAAATGAAAAAAATCAATTATTGGAATTGAAGAATTAAGATGATGACATGATAGAGGATGAAATTATGAGAACGGGGCGAAAACGGCGAAGAAAACAGAGTTGAAACGAGAAAGTTATGAGGAAAACAAAATTGCTTGCTGAAGCCTAGCATAATTTACGGTAGCCCTTAAATGTTCCCATTTTCCTCCGTAAACCAGTAGCTTTGCACCGTAACAACTTGTAGGCCACCGTAAATTATGGTACCTACTGTAATTTACGGTAGGCCCTGACGCAAAATGTGTAACTGCCCCTTTTAATACCGTTTTCAAGTGTCTTTTCACATCTATCATCATTGGGAACGTTTCTCTGGAGCTTTTGGATGAAATTTAGCTTGTGCAAGTGATTGGGAACATTTCTAAACAATTCGGTTTGTATTTTGATTTGTATGAACTTTGATTTTGTTGGAATGATGATTCACCAAACTATGTTAGGGTAAACTTTCGGTGATCATCTTAGGTGAAGGTTTCATTATGACTTTTGTGCTTTGAATCTTATTTCTAGAATAATGAATTTGGTTTGTTTTCTATGTTTGTTATGATGCATGAATGTTTGATTGTAACTTGTTAATTGGTGTTTTGATCCTAGTCTAAATCGTACGTTCTTGGTGTCGTTGACAATCGAGATATCACGGGAAGGGTTAGGGTTGGATATTGATTAATTGGTCATCGGGTAACAACCTCGCATTTGTATAATCCGAGTACTTCGTTCCCTTTTATCACAACAAATGTTTATGCATGAGTTATGTCTATGTAACTCTTTCTAGTTGGATTTATGCACAATTGTTAATGGAAACCGGAACCTAAGATGGTCATTTTCTCATAATATGATTAACAACCAATTTTGATTTACAATTTAGTTAGTAATTTTGTTCTTAAAACCAAACATCCAAACTATTGAATTTTAATTTCTGCAAATTAGTTTAATTGTAATTAATTCACAAAGCTATAGAATCAACACACTTTCCACAAACTCCATGTGTTCGATACCCATTTGCTGCTATCTACTAGTTGTAATTTGGATTAAATTTGCATGTGACTACGACAGCACGTCAAATTTTGGCGTCGTTGCCGGGGAGTAGTGTGCAACATGTGTTAATTTAGTAGTTTTGTTTGTTATTTTTGGGTTTACGCTGGTTGTGTTTAGTGTGCATGTACTACAGGTGTATGCATACTAGGGGCTCTCACAAGTCATCACCGCTATCGTTTGATCCGGAAATTGAAAGAACTTCGCATCAAAACAGAGTTTTGTTAAGAGAAAACAAGATCATCGGTTCACCCACTTCACCCATTACACCAAGAAACATTATGGCTGATTCACAAATCCCACCCATAACGGGTCAAGCGACCTCATCATTCATTCATACATCAACACAACCTTCACCAAATACCACCATGCCTAATTCCACTACCGACCTTACTCCACCACATGATGTTACACCAACCAACACTACTACACCACCTATTACTACCCAAGTTGAACCTACCCTTACCTTTAGCCCTTCTACTACAATTCCACCATTCTCACATTTTTCCCAAGTACGGGTCAATCATCTTCTACCTATCCAATACCACCAAGCTCAACCGTAATTCATACTACATCTACATATCGACCCCCGAACCAACCAGGTTTTCAATATTTATCTTTTCCATTTGTGCAATCTTCGGGAATAGGAGGAGATGGGTATGATGGTGGTTATGATGAAGAATTTGGAGGGTACGAAGAGGAAGGTTTTTACTATGGGGGGTGATGGACGTAATTTGGGACCTCAAGGAGGAGCGGGTCAACAAAGTCAACCGCTACAACAAATTCAAGACATGGGTAGATTACCAATTGGGATACAATATATTTGACCGCAAGGGCCACAGTTGCAACGTCCTATGCCTCTACATCAAGTGCGGCCACAAAATACACAACCTCAATTCCAAATGCCGATTCAACAACCGCCAATGCAACAATACCAATTTCAGCCACCATTTGCACCTCAGGGGCCTATGCAAGGGCAAATGGATCAACCAAGAGTACCATTGGGTGCTCCACGAAGACATCACCGGGAGGTAGTACAGGGAATCAAAGCTCATTTCCTACCCGTTATCACCAACAATCCTTCTCCGGTAGTGATTCCTCATCACCCGGATGGAAGGACTTTTGAAGTTAGAACAACCGAACTCCAAAGTTTGCCAAAGTTTAAAGGGTTAGCAACGGAAGAACAATATTTCCATTTAGAGACATATGACTCTATTTGCAATACTATTGGAGGGTAAGGTTTCTCTTCGGATGATGTCAAGTTGGTTCTCTTTCAATTTTCCTTGGAAGATAAAGCAAAAAGGTGGTTTCATACTTTGCCTTCCGCGTCAATTTATACATGGGCTGAAATGCAACAAATATTCTTAGAAGAATTCTTCACGGACCAAAAGACAAATGATGCAAGGAGGAGCTTGAGAAGCTTCCAACAACAACCGGGGGAAATGTTTCATGAAGCGTTTGAACGATTCAGTATGATGTTGAAAAATTGTCCTCATCATGGTATACAACTTTGGGAGTTGTTGAATGCCTTTCATGAGGGTTTATGTTCCGAGGATGCTCGTGATTTGATGTCTATCACGAATGGTACATTCGGTACCAATTATGAGCAAGATGATTGGCAATTCTTGGAACAAATGGCGGTCACATCAAAAAGGAAGGCTCAATCATCAAGGAGAGCACGACCGACCATTACCCGAACTCAAGTGCATGTGGTAGATGATGGTAGTGTTCAAACTTCGAATCAAATTTATGATGTTTGTGCGGTTTGTAATGAGTTGGGGCATGCAGCCGAAAATTGCCAAGGAGGTGGAGGGCAATATGAAGAAGTGAATGTTATTGAATGTCAAGGTGGGGTGGTAGAAATTATAATATGAACTCGAACACATATCACCCCGGGTTACGAAACCACCCGAATTTCAGATATGGGAACCTGTCAAATCAACTTAACCCGAACTTTCAAGGAAACCAAGGAAATTATGCTCCTCGCCAACAATTTAATAATCAAGGTTTCCAAAGGAAATTCCAACAACCGGGTAATGAACAAAGTGGGTTTTCGGGTCAAGGTTCTTCGGGTGGAAATGAGGTAATGGAGATGTTGAAAGCGATGCAAATGGAGATGCAACGAAGAAATCAACTTGATGAGGTTCGTATGCAAAAGATGAAATCCGTGACAAAGCTATTCAATCGTTGACCACTCAAATGGGTCAACTTGCGAGTGAAGTGGCGATATTGAAGAAAGCAAAAGGCCAGCTACCGAGTGACACGGTGACAAATCCCAAGAACATAAAAAGCGTTAATATCAATGTGGTAAGCACCGTTCCTAGCACTGAATTTAATGAAAAATTTCTAACCTATTCGTGTGAAATAAATACAGGTATAGGGAAGGACACCGATGGTGAGAATGATAAAGAACATGGAGCACCAATCGTGCCAATCCGTGTGGGAAAATAAAAAATCCCTCAAGCATTGTTGGACTACGGGGAGAGCATGAGTGTGTTACCAGGTGATCTATATGACATGTATGATTTTGGTCCGCTTGAAGATATAGACACCATGGTGAGTTTGGCGGATGAGAGTTGGAGGCGTCCGCGAGGAGTGGTTAGGAATGTCATGATTCGGGTGGGAGAATTCAACTATCCGGTGGATTTTCTGGTCTTAGATTATGCCTCTACCAAATTGGCATCACAACAAAGGGTAATTTTAGGTTGACCGTTTCTCTATACAGCAAATGCTCAAATCAACTGTAGAGACGGGGTTATTACTATGACCGAAAAGAACCGTAAGTTGTAGTTTGATGTTCATACTAGGAAGATTAATTATGAATCTATTGAAGAGAAGGGTAGAGAGTCTAGTGACCATATGAAAAGTGTGCATCAAAGAATAAAAACAAACAACCCACCGGGGTGTGAGACTATCCACCGAATGGACATTTGCTGGATGCATTTAAACCAATGACAAGCTATGTGGGGGAGGTGATAGGAACCGATTCTTTAAGCCACCATAAATGGGGGTGGCATGGTCTGGCTGAAGAGTCGAAACTTAGCGCTGCTTGGTAGGCAAACCGGGGTTTTATATTGATCTTGTTGTTTTTATCTTTCTATGTTTCAGGGCCATGGCGACATTCAAGTGTGGGGAAGATGTGCGGATATTTGTGTGAAGGTGGTGATAGGAAGTCGGATTATCTACAACATCTGTTGTGTCAAACTTCACCAGGTCAATGTACTCTTTCCTTAGTCTTGTTACGTTCTTTAGCTTTGAAATATTGGTAGTTAGTTCGTTTGCTTTTAAATTAAAATAAATAAATAAAAGAGTTTGGTGTGTTTGGAGCGATCTTTCCCTTCAAAGCCATACATTGGGGTCAATGTATCCCAAGTGTGGGGATGGGGGGGAATTTTTGAAAAATTTTGTAATCAAGCGAAAATTGGTCTAAATTTGAAAACTTAAAGTATTGAAACCGCATAACACACCGGCAACCCCGTATACCTTTTTTTTCTTGGTGAGAGTTTGAGCTACTACTTGAATTTATTAGAATACATTTTTTTTTCTTGATGAGAGTGGCAATGGGTGGGGGTACATTAGAACTTGTGCTTAAATATGGTTTGAGGCCTTAGTTTGATATGCAGGTGAAAAGGATAAGGGCAACTAGGTAGCCTCGTCATGGTGTGTGCGAGTCTGGGATTTGGGGGATTGGACCTCATAAATTATATATATGAGCATGGTAGCGAGAGGGGTGGGGGTTTGGACTTTTAGAAGCCAATTTTGAGCTTTAAGCCGATCGTTTGTTAACCTGTGCCTAATTCCTCAAAAAAATTCACCCGTATTCGACCCGATCTAGTAGTATTAGCATTTTATATTAGTATGTTTGTATGTGATGTTTCAATTGTTTGTTAAAAAAAAGAAAATGAAAAAAAAATGAAATGAGAAAAAAATGAAAAGAAAAAAACAAGAGAAAAAGCAATGAAAAAAAAAAGAGAAAAAGAGATTGATGTATTGTATATAGTTGTTTATGTTTTGCTTAGTTAGAAATAAAAGACCGGGTTGAATTGTTAGCTACTTTGCATATATATTTGCATTTCCTACCCATTTGCCTAGCCACGTTACAACCTCTAAGTCCCTTTGATTCACGTGTATGTTTAGCAAATTATTTAGGCGAAGGACCGATTTGAATACAAGCATATTATTGTTCACCTACCCGTTTGCCTTGAGTGGGATCTATCCTATCTTTGCTAGTTATTACTTGCCACCGAGGGGAGAGTTATTGTGAGGGGTGTGTTATGCGCGGCTTTAAGAAAAAGTTAGTAAATGAGGACATTTGGTTGCTTGGTTTGTGTTTGATCGCTTGAGTAAATTGTGGTTTGTTTAAATGAGTTGCTTGGGGGCAAGCAACGGTTAAGTGTAGGGATGTGACGGGTAGTCCGTAGGACAACCCTTAAGTGGTATAAACGATATTAAAATCCTACATTTAATCGGGTAATTGTCTAGAATTAGATAACTACGGTTGTTTGTGTTTCAGGTACAAATGGAGCTTAAAATGGAAGGAATACGGAGAATAAATGAAAAAAGTCAATTATTGGAATTGAAGAATTAAGATGATGACATGATAGAGGATGAAATTACGAGAACGTGGGTGAAAACGGCGAAGAAAACGGAGTTGAAACGAGAAAGTTATTAGGAAAACAAAATTGCTTGCTGAAGCCTAGCATAATTTACGGTAGCTAGCGTAATTTACGGTAGCCCCTGAATGTTCCCATTTTCCACCGTAAACCAGTAGCTTTGCACCGTAACAACTTGTAGGCCACAGTAAATTACGGTACCTACCGTAATTTACGGTAGGCCCTGACGCAAAATGTGTAACTGCCCCTTTTAATACCGTTTTCAAGTGTCTTTTCACATCTATCATCATTGGGAACGTTTCTCTTGGGCGAAATTTAGCTTGTGCAAGTGATTGGGAACATTTCTAAACAATTCGGTTTGTATTTTGATTTGTATGAACTTTGATTTTGTTGGAATGATTGTTGGGATTGAACCCTATCAGAGGAACAGATAATTAAAGTCAAAACTGGATCAGGGTAGTGGATCTAGAATAAGCAGATGTTATGTATACAAGTCTCTCCCCTTGAAAGTGGTTTCAACATCTGATGACCTCCAATCCACTGATCGTTACAACTGCTGACCTACAACTGCGGATCAAGTCAAAGACTGATGAAGACTAAAGCCCCGCTGTTCAATCTACTGCTATGGGTCAAGCTCTGCTGGTTTACAACAAGTACTGCTGGAGTCACAACAGTGGAAGGATATAGCAGCAGTTTAGTTTTACTTATGTAATGTATTGTATAACAGTTGTTACCATTGCAGTGTTTGTATAGATCAGTTGTTAGAGTTTGTTAGGAGGTTAGATGTCAATTTCATGGTGACGTCAGCAAAGATGCCACAGTGGTTTGTCCGTGCCTATAAATAGAACAGTACCCTGTACTGTTCTATTAGCTCTTCACCATCTTTCTTCCTGTACGAACAAATAATTGTGAGCTCAGGCTGAGGGGGAGTTTGTTACATGCATGCAATTGTAATCGTTGATGAAATAAATTCAATCATTCGGTTCTTTGTTGAAAATGTGTGTTGAAAGCAATTCTCCTGTTTGATTGTGTGCAAAGTTTGTTTCTATTTACATTCCGCTGCATTACTTGTTCATCTTTCATTTTAATTCAAACGTAAAACACAATCAAAACCAAACTCAAATCCTAACAATTGGTATCAGAGCTCGGACAGTCAAATTTGATTTAACAATCATTTTGACATAAATAGTTCAGCTCAAAATCGTTGATACTTATAGTTGTTCATTTTGTTGAAAAACAGAGCAAGGTTTAATCACCATCAAAGTTGATTAATCAGTGCCTGTAAAACAACCAGGATGACGTCACAATCACAAGATGATAAGAATAACATCGGCTCACTTTTCAAACCACCCATGCTTAAACGTAATGAATACAACATCTGGGAGAGAAGGATGGGTCACATCCTTGCTCAACAGAATACTGGATGTTGGAGATCTGTTGTTTTTGGACCACACATTCCCATGGTGCCAAGTGCTGAGGATACAAAGAAGTTCGAACCTAAAAAACCTGAAAATTATACTGAAACTGATTTCCAAAAGTTCGAACTCGATGCCAAAACATTTAGCATCATTGCATCTGCATTACCCAATGAAATTTATGCTGGGCTGTTACATTGTAACAATGCCAAAGAGCTATGGGATGCACTGAAGGAACAGTTTGGGGGAATGGAAGAAGTTATTGAAAATAATAGGGAAATTCTGAATCAGCAGTATGAAACCTTCTGTCACATCAAGGGTGAATAATTGACTCAGCAGTTTGAACGATTTAGTTGTCTCATTAGTGAGCTAAGACTTGTTAAAGTTACATTTCCTAATTCAACACAAAATAGCAGGTTTCTTAGATCACTACCTGAAAAATGGGATACCATTGCGTTTGTAACTAGAAATTCTGCTGAGTTCAAAGATCTAACCCTAACCCAACTTCATGGTAGACTCCTGACCTATGAAAGGGAGTTAAACCAGAAAAAGAAGTTGCAAGAGTTTGGTAAAGTTGCTGATGATTATTCATTTGGCAGCACAACTCTTTTTGGTCAGGAAGAATCTGGTAGCAGTAGTAAGGATCCGAGTTATGATCATTTTATTGATATAACTGCTGGTGGAAACTTTAACAACTCTGATTCTCACTCTGCAAATTATGCGTTTACTGCAAATTGTGAAAACCAGATGTCAGATAACTTGAGCTTTGAACTAAATGATTTACAGCACTTTGATCCAACTGATCTTGAAGAAATGGACATTTTGCATCAATTGGCATTGCTTAGTGTAAGAACAAGCAAATTTTACAAAAGGACAGGGAGAAAATTCCTAGGGTTACATGGGAATTTAAAAGTGGGGTTGGATAAGTCTAAAATCAAGTGCTACAAGTGAAATAGGCTAGGACACTTTGCTAGGGAATGTAGGAGTCAAACCACTGGTCCAATTGTTACTCATCCCAGCTCAAACCCTAGGCCACAAAATCAAAGCACTGTGCACTATTCCCATTATACCCCTGCTGCCCATTTAAACACTGCTCAATATGCAAACACTGTGCCTGTGCATTATTTTTAAACCACTGTCCCTCAAATTCAGTATGTTCAGGCTCCTGTACCTCAGGTTCAAGTGCAACCAGTTGCACCACAACAAGCTGCACCACCAGCAGTGGTTCAACCAGATCAGCAAAGCTTTTTCACCCAAGGCTTTGTTGACTGGAGAAGCTTACCTGAAGAGCTAGGGGATGAAAATTTTGCACTCTATGCTACTAATAAGGCTTCTAATGATGAATTTTGTCTTATGGCATTAGAGTCAATACCAGAAGAGCTGAATGCTAAAAAGGGGCAAATAAGTGCTGAAACAGTGGATGAAGTTGCTGAGGCAGTGGTTACTGCTATTGCTGGTGAACTACTGCTGGGAGAAATTCAAAAACCATGCTTGAACCATTGGTTGACCCCTGGTCCAAAGAAGAAGAAAAGGAAGAGAAGGAAGAAAGTGAGAAAGAAGAAAGAGCTGATGAAGAAAATGATCATCAATGTGACTATGCCATGATGGCTGCAGCTAAGGTATCATCTCAGGTTCTTGAAAATCTGTGTTCAGACAAGTGCATTATAGCATTTGCTAATATTAAAGGGTGAATGAAAACCTTAGGGATAGAGTGTTGAATGATGAGGTCAAATTTGAAAAGTCTTTAAAAGAACTTAAAAACAAATTGGCTGAAAAAGACAAAGAAATCTGCAGCTTAAAAGAAGAGCAAAGCATAACCAAGAACCAACTCCAAACTATGGTAGAAAAATATCAAGTTTACAAAAAGGAGTTGGAATCCACCTAAATCACCTGTGAAAGATGGGTGGAATCTTGCAAAGGTTATGAGGTCATGTTAGAGAAACAGCTTGAAAGCAATGTCAAGTTTGGAATATGATATAGAAAATATGATGAACTTGAAAACACTGCTGCAAAACAAGCTGGTTCATCTGAAATAAAACCAGCCAACAAGAATGGCCAAGAGGTTAAAATAACTAACAAACTTGGTAACAAAATAACTCTGGAAAGATCTGTGGGGTCCTCAACCTTTGAGGAAATTGAGAAATACCAATTTAAACCCACATGGTCTGATAAGTGTGACATTCTTGAAAATTTCAAGCCTATGGATTTCACAACTACTGATGGTGTCACAACTCCAAAAGCAAAGGTTATTCCTATAAAGGACATCCCAACAGTGGTTCAAAACTCTGTTGCTAAGGAGTCTGAGAAAAGGAAGAAAAGAGAAAAGATCAAAAATCTGTTTTGTGATTTTTGTGAAAAGAAAAATCATCTAACAAAAGACTGTTTTCATCTAAAAGCATATGATCTAAACAAAACAAGTGTCATTGTACCTGCTGAGAGCTGCACCATCTGTGGTAAAACAAACCACAAAACTCAAGAATGTGTGTATCTCAAAAACTTTGATGTAAAAAAGAATGAGTACACTGCAAAAACATCCTTAAGTTCATCAACATCATCTGTCAAGTTCACCAAAAACCAACCACTGTTTGTGCCAGTCCAAACAGCTATTACAAAACAGCTGAATCAAACATCTGTCAAAAGAGATGTTCAGGTGACTGATGCACCCCCTGCCAATCAATTCAGAAGAGGTAAGGGACAACCATCATACCAAAGGATCCCACATGTTTATGAGGCCTACAAAAGGCCTTCTAACCAAGAGTGAACATATATCCTTGTGGTTATCAGCAGATCATTGGGCAAGACCCCCAACAGTGGTTAGAGAAAAACAGTCCCAAAACTGTCCAAACCCCTGACCTAACCACTGTCCATCCATCTGAACTCATCCCAGACACTGTTGAGACCCCATCCAAAGCCTTATTGGCTTTGGAGACCCTAATGAACTAATCATTTTACTTCATGTGCAGGGAGCTTCTGCATGCTTAGATAGCCTTTGGTATATAGATAGTGGAGGCTCCAGGCACATGACAGGATGTAAAGCCCTACTCAAAGATTTCAAAATCCATGGAGGGGGTGAAATATACTTTGGTAATAATAGTAAAGGGAAAGTTCTGGGGTCTAGTAATGTAAAATTTGAAAATGTCAATCTGATAGACAATCTAAAATTTAACCTCCTGAGTGTTTCACAAATGAGTGATAAGGGCTATGGATCATTCTTCACAAACGATTGTTGTAGGATTGTTGGACCAGAAATGGTTGAAAAGATTGAAGCAATAATAAAAGCTGGAAAAACAAAACTTGTTGCTCAAAGAAGTGGCAATGTTTATGTAGTTGATATGTCAAAAGAGAGCCCCAGGACTGATGCCTGTCTGTTCTCAGCTGCATCAAACAAAGAGACAGAGTTATGGCACAGGAGATTGGGGCACACAAATCTCAAGACAATCACTGCCATTTCAAAACAGGGGTTAGTAAGAGGTTTACCTCAAAAATTGTTCACCTGTCCTGAGCATTGTGTTTCCTGTCTAAAAGGAAAACAACATAAAAGCTCATACAAATCAATTGATGAGTCCAAAACAACCAAATGTTTGCAAATGCTTCATATGGATTTGTTTGGCCCAATTAAAGTCACGAGTCTTAAGAAAAAGAGATATTGTTTGGTTATTGTTGATCACTTTTCTAGGTTTACATGGACTTACTTTTTACACTGAAAAGATGAGACCGCAGGCATTCTACAAGACTTTGTGAAACATGTTGAAAAGTAGTTTGACCTTCCAGTGAAAATCTTCAGAAGTGATAATGGCACAGAGTTTAGGAACAAGGAGTTAGATGATTTCTGTATGTCAAAATGAATTATGAGGCAATACGGCATTTCAAGAACACCAGAACAAAATGGGGTTGTTGAAAGAAAGAACAAGACCTTGATTGAGGCTGCCAAAACCATGCTTGCTGATTCAGGTTTCCCATTAACTTTTTAGGCAGAGGCAGTAAACACTGCTTGCTATGTCCAAAACAGAGTTTTAATCAACCCCAGGCATCAAAATACTGCCTATGAACTGCTGTATAAAATAAAGCCATTGATTTCATATTTCAAGGTTTTTGGCTGCCCATGCTTTATTTTAAACTTAAAAGATTCTATCTCAAAGTTTGTAGCCAAAATTGATTGTGGTTATCATCTGGGATACTCAACCACTGCTAAGGCCTACAAAGTGTTTAACACAAGGACCAAAATAGTGGAAGAGACTTTGAATGTAAAGTTCAATGAACTTTCATCAATGAAAATCCCAGCAAACCCTGCAGATTTGTTTGATCTTAATAAATTTACTTTTGAAAATACTGCTGTCAAGACTAACAGTGCAGGTCCATCAAAAGATTCATCATCAGACTATGGGTATGAAGTCATCATTCCCCAACAAAGGTCTGTTTCAATGGGAAGAGCAGCAGATGTTCAAAACAGCTGTCAAAGCTCAGCCACTGCTACCTCAAGAGTTGTTGATCAAAGTAGCCCTTTAACCCCTGCTTCAACATCATCAAACACTGTTGATAGTCCTCCATCAGTGGATAAAAGTCAGCATGTTTTCACACCAGTTCCACCTATTCCTCCACCTCCATTTGAAGCCACTGCTGGATCATCAAAGTCACCAGCAATGGTTAGCTCAGATGATTCACATCTGCAGCTTTCACCATTAAATGCCATTGTTCCATACCAAGGAGATCTTATCTTCTTGAAATCTCATCCACCTGACCAAATCATTGGCAACATCAATAAAGGGGTGCTCACAAGAAGTCAATCCCAAAACATTTGTCTTTTTGCTGGTTTCCTATCTCTCCATCAGCCAGTCAAGTACCAAGAGGCATTGAAAGACAACAGCTAGGTAGAAGCCATGCAAGAAGAGCTCCAACAGTTCAAAAGACAACAAGTATGGGAACTTGTACCACTGCCAGAGGGTGTAAGTCCTATTGGCACAAAGTGGGTCTTCAAAAACAAAACTGATGAAAGGGG
Organism: Helianthus tuberosus; assembly: GCA_030545235.1. Taxonomy (NCBI): domain Eukaryota; kingdom Viridiplantae; phylum Streptophyta; class Magnoliopsida; order Asterales; family Asteraceae; genus Helianthus; species Helianthus tuberosus. The sequence goes on along the minus strand of CM060420.1, from coordinate 16,997,481 downwards.
TATTGTTGTCAAGAATAAAGCTAGGCTTGTGGTTCAAGGTTTCAGACAAGAAGAGGGCATTGACTATGATGAAACATTTTGCCCCTGTAGCAAGACTTGAAGCTATCAGATTATTTCTGGCCTTTGCTGTCAACCACAACATCAAGGTGTATCAAATGGATATCAAATGTGCATTCCTCTATGGTAAGATTCAAGAGGAGGTTTATGTTTGTCAACCTCCAGGCTTTGAGGATCCATTTCATCCATATCATGTCTACAAGCTAAACAAAGCTTTGTATGGCCTGAAACAAGCACCAAGGGCCTGGTATGAAACTTTTTCCACTTTCCTTATATCCATTAGTTTCACAAGTAGTAAAATAGATAAAACATTGTTTTTAAAATGGAGAGGAAAGGATTTGATGATTGTCTAGATTTATGTGGATGACATCATCTTTGGAAGCACATGTAATAAAATGTGTGAAGAGTTTAGGTAACTCATGACAGCTGAGTTTGAAATGAGTGCAATGGGTGAACTCCAGTGCTTTCTTGGTCTCCAAGTAAGGCAACTGCAAAATGGCACTTTCATCCATCAAGGCAAATATGCCAAAGAACTATTGAAGAAATTTGAGATGGATGATTGTAAGCCATGCAGTACACCCATTGCAACCAATAAAATAGTCATGTCTGATGAGAAGGATGATTTGGTTGATCAAACTTTGTATAGAAGCATGATTGGGTATTTATTGTACCTAACTGCATCCAGGCTAGACATCATGTTTGCAACATGTGTTTGTGCAAGATCCCAATCAGCCCCAAGAAAGTCAAACCTTATTGCTGTAAAAAAGATATTCAGATACCTCAAAGGTGCTCCCACACTTGGTATCTGGTATCCAGCAGATGGTAAAATTGAGCTTTCAGGTTTCTCAGATAGTGACTTTACTGGATGTGACAAGACAAGGAAGTCCACTTCAGGAGGGTGCCAATTCCTAGGCAATTTCTTAGTGTCTTGGCAAAGCAAAAAGCAAGCAGCTATTTCCACATCCACGGCTGAGGCAGAGTATATAGCTGCTGCAAGCTGTACAGCCCAACTGCTTTGGCTTCAAAATCAGTTGCTGGATTTTGGTATCACTGCCTTAAGGACACCACTCATGTTGGATAGCCAGGAAGCAGAAAATATCATCAAAAATCCAGTTTCCCATTCAACCACCAAGCACATTGACATCAGACATCACTTTGTGAGGGATTGCTATGAAAATGGTTTGATTTCTCTGCACCATGTTCCAACTAAAGATCAGCTGGCAGATGTGCTAACCAAAGCATTAGACACATCCACCTTTGAAAGCTTGATCTCTAGGATTGGCATGCTAAACATAGAATAACAGGCAAAATCCTGTTTTTCTATGAATAAAAGCATTAAAATGTTTTCAGAAAATAAAAAATCCATCCTTAAAAATAGCTAAAAATGAAGTTTTCATTAAAATCCTTAAAAGTCTGCCATAACCACTGTTTTGTTCAAAAGTCTGTTCTACTTAAAAGTCTGTCCACTGCTGAAAGTCAACCCCTGTTCTCTCATTTCCTTGATAAGCACTGTTGTTCAAAATCAGTGTTTTTATCCACTGATATGCTATCCACTGATAGTAAAAATCACCCACTGCCTTCATTTGTTACCGTTACAACCACTGATCTTATTCCATCAGTGGTTTTCATAAAAATACTTGTCCTTCATTTCATCAGGGGTTGGCACGTGGACAGTACATAGCGGTCAGATCTTTTGTAACTGGTGCCACGTCAGCATTCACGTTTTCCTCTATAATACCCTCTTCAAAACCCCAAACAGGGTTTTACTGTCGAATCGAATTCACAAAAATTCCTTTCTCAAAGCAGTTTCCATCTCCATCTCTCAAATCCTTCAAATCTTTCATCGATCTTCTTCTCCAAAATGACAAAATCAAAGACATCTGCGAAATCCACTTCAAAATCATCTCCTAAAAAGGCCACTCAAAAGGCTACCACACCCATCGAAATACCATACAAAGTTCCTCACAATTATCTAGGTCTCCTTACAAAACCTGGCACCACCGATACCTTCGATTCCATCATTGATATCATGTCTGCAACAAAGTACAAAACTTTGTTAACAGCAGATGCTCCAATTTACCTAAAAACCCAGAGACAGTTTTGGAAAAATATTACTCTTGAAAAACGAGTTAAAAACTGATTTCCTTGAAAGGGGGTATGCAGATACAATAAAAAAGGATACCTTACAAAAAGATAATTTTCCACCTGCAACAAGATTTTTGCTCCATACCCTGTTAATGTGTGTTTCAAATAAAACAACTTCTTTTAATGAGATACCATTAAAGATTCAAAACCTGGGATATGCTATTCTCCAAGATGAAAATTTCAATTACTCCCAGGAAATCTTTAATGATTTAGTTAAAAATGTTGATAAAAAGCCATTCTTACTTTTTCCAAGATTTCTAAGTTATTACTTTCAAAAGAAATTTGGTAAGGATGATGCTCATGTAATAAAACAAGGTGACTCTTTTCAAATAAACAACTTAACTGCTGCAACTTTTACAAGAATGTCAACACCTTGCAAAACACAAGCAGAGGTGATTGAGCAGACTTTAGCAGCTACCACTGCTCCTCAGGTATCTGCTGCTGAGCCTACTGCTCAAGGTGATCATAGTAGCAAAACAACTGCTTTGAAACCCACACCTAAAATCACCAAAAAGCCAAAACAAAAGAAAACTCAAAAGCCCCCAAACCTACCAAAAAGGCAACTCTAGAGGATGAGATACCAGAGCAACTGCTAGTGACAACACAAAAGTCACAAGAAACCACTGCTGCTACTTCCTCACAGCAGTTGGTAGAAATATCTCAACCCATGCCTGAAACTCCTCCTGCTTCTTCTCAAAAAGAACAGGTTGTACAAATAGGGACACCACAATATGATGCTCTGGAATCACTTGCTTCCATCATCCACAGCCCAATGCACGGGGCCAGTTCTCTTTCTACACCCAACCTCACCTCCACAATTCCCCCACAAACAAAAATATTGTTGGATGCTCTTGATTTGAACTAGGCACAAACCAGTCCTTCTCAATCACCTGTCAATGAGAACATACCTCTACAAGTGACTGTGTGACAACCGGTGATTTACGACCCTTAAGTATGTGATTAACAGATGATTAACGCGATAATAAATAGTGATTAAGACGAAGATTGACTTAATTAGGCCTTTGGAGTGCCTAGGAACGTCTATACGACTTTACAGTGCGCGAACGGTGGTTTACAGAGAAACCTGCTGAATATTACGCGACGATGAACTGATACCGTACACAATACTGACAACGCCACTATTATACGCCTTTTAATTTTAAAAACTTTGTACCTTCGACACTTATGGAGTTTGGGTTGCGATATCGGGTCTCGTAGGAATTACAGGCCACTTACACATGAGATGGGCTTGTGGTCCCTGGGCCCAAGCGCAAAACCCACAAGCCTAAACCTGCACATAACATACAAGATCTCTATGAAATCTTATAAAAGATCTTACAAAATCCTATTAAGATCTCTACAATCTACTCAAAATCCCTGCAAAAGATTATGTCTCAAAATTTAGGAACACAAGATCTTTTCAAAATCACAAACTCTCTATAAAAACCCTTCATCATCTTACTATAATCACACACAAAAGAAAAAAAAAGGGTCTTTCCCTCTCTCTCGGTCATGTATCCAGGCAACAAACACAACAAACACAGAGAACTCAAAATTCTCAAGCCATTATACAAAGCCAAACATCCAAATGTCTCCTCCTCTCCCACTCGACACCCCCCTCCTCCGATCTCGGTCTGTTTTTTCCGACGAGCATACCCCCTAAACCACCTCCTCCCTCTTCACCTTTAACCACACCACCCCCTTCTCTGTTCGGTGTATCGGCCGACCACCACCACCACCACCACCACCGTTTGGTGGTGGTGCGATGACACGACGAAGAGAGAGAGATCGAAGGAGTGAAGACAGAGAGGGATGGAGGCGGTGGCAGACGGGCGGCGGAGCTTCGACGGCGACGGTGGGGGTGACTCACGGTGGCGGGTGTCTTCGGAGGCAGCAGTGGCGAGGTACGCGGCGACAGTAGGCCTCCGACTCGGTTAGTCTTTTTCTGATTCTTCTGTTTATTTTGTTTTTGGGGGAAACGACACATCGAACATAGGGTGTTGGTGTTTTGTCTAAAGACTGATGATGATGATCGAGGAGATGTGGAAGTTGATGATTGATCGTTTTTCATACGACGGTGATGCTTGGATCGTTTTTCTTCAGGCGGGTTATGTTCCGGTTCAAGTTTTGCAACACATGTCAGATCGGTTATGGGTGTGAGTTGTTTGGGTTTTTAATTTCAGCTCAGATTTTAAGCCTCGGGGGTTTTGTTCATCTCAGATCCTGATTCGAGTGTTCGGATCAGATTATGAAGCGGTTCAGTTGACTCGGTCAAACCGAGTCAACTCGGTCAACACGTTCGGCGTTTCGACTTGACGATTTGGTAAAGATACGGCGCGATTATTTCATTATTTCTATAGTTTTATTTAAATACGCGAAAACGAGCTCGAACCGAATAAACTGACAAATTATTGGTTAAAATTTCGTGGGTTTACTAATTACTTTGTTTATAAAAACTGATTATTCGTGAATATTGTTTGAACCTTGATTGAATTTTGTTAAAATAACGACAACTTGTGTTGTCGGGGGGCGTCCAAAAACAGAGGAAACTCTGCCCGTTTTTCGAGAAAAATCCGTAATATACAACGCGTGTTATCATAAAATAAAACTATCGAGTTCAAATAATATTTTATAAAAGCAAATATAAATATAGAATTCCTTACGACAACAACTTACAACTTACGAAAACAACGATACGGAAATTATTTCGACAACAAAATAAATATAGTTATTATTATAATTACTTCAAACGAACTCGAATCCTTTTATAAATAAATATAGAATATATATTTATTTCAAATATCAAGCGACACGAATTCGTTTTATAAAAATAAATATAGTTTTTATATTTATTTCAAATATCGTATCACACAAATTCCTTTATAAAAATAAATATAGTTTCATATTTATTTCAAACTTCAAACAACTCAATGACACTTTCGCAAAACAAATATAACATTTTATATTTATTACAAACGCCGAAACGACATATACGTGTATTATGGCAAATATATACAAGACGCAATATATATAATACAAGGATATTATATATTACTTTCATACGAATATTCCTATATACACAAACGACTTCTCGGGGCGACAAAGTTTAACTTAGTCATTTTCGTTAACTTAACAACTTAACCGTTGAATCGTTCGATTAACGATTCGGTAGAGCTCGGTGACACGTAGTTTAGTTACCGCTTTTGATTAGAAACTTATAAGATATTCCGTGTTAGGAATATTGTAGAATGCACGCTAGCGAGTCACGTCTTGGAAACGACATCACGAAGTTGTAATTAGCTAGCTTTGCACAAGAATATTCAGGTGAGTTCATAACCCCACCTTTTCACTATTTTATATTTTATAAATGTTTTCGGGGTGGAAAGACATGCAAGTTTTGCAAAAATAAACAATTTATCGATAAACAAAAACTCATATTTCTAAACCATGATACGAATGGATTACAAAGAACTCAAATGGTTTACGAATGATTTGTACTAACGATACCAGTTTTACAAAACAAATGCGTATTTTCGAAACATGAATGATCTTAATGATTAGGGACGGGATTGTCCTAGCTATAATAATGGGAATGGGTCGGTCTGCATACGTAAAACGAGACAACCCAGTGAGTTCATGTCCCCACTTTTAAACTTTTACATACTTTTTAAACTTGGGGAAAATACATGTGTTATGGTATGATGGATACAAGAACTACGGAATGATACTTGAAATCGTGTCACGAGTAGGGTACCAGAAGCACCATTAATCAACAATATACCTAGACCGTAGAACAAAATGTTAGATCTAACGGGTTTTCGGGCAGCCACACTCTTGGTGAAAACTAGTACCAAGTAGTGCTTTTGTGTCTCAGTCGTGAATCGACAACTAGAAAAATGCCTATGGTTTGGATGCTTCCTATGTCGTGTCACATGTTAATGGCCTTGCAACCCATTAACAACCTCGATACATACATAAATACTTGATTTATACAAATTACATACCATGTTTTATACAAATTCAAAGCATAGGATTATGCGGGAATGAAGTCAAAGTCAGGGTGGGCATTGACGGTTATACAAACTATACAAATACAAGAGTTTACAAATACATGGTTTTTACGAACATAATGCGTTACAAATACAAGGTTTCCATATAACTTGACAAGAAAATGATTTTAAATTCGTTTTCTTAACATTACTTCAAAAACCGGTTATTCAAAAAGATTTATTTCAAATCTTCTACAAACAAACTATGAACTCGCTCAACTTTATGATGATTTTTCGCATGTTTCTTTCTCAGGTTGCATTTCAGAAATTATGGCACGATTGGAATAGGAGAACCATTGAGGATTCGAGTACTTAGTGGGCGTTCAAATTTTTAGAAGTCTTAGCTTATTTGCTTCCGCTGTGCAATGAAGATACCGGTCCAGTCACGCCAGCTCTGATAATTTCGGGGTGTGACAGATTGGTATCAGAGCTATAGGTTACAGCGAATAGGGTTTTCTATAGAGAAACCTAGGCTCTAACCTCATCTTTTCTCTGGGAACTTAGATTATTAAGACTTTAAATACTTACAGAACGCCTAAGACTCGAATATGGTCTCCAACCGTTGCCGAAAAACAAACAGTCAAAATTTTGTTTTCAAACATACGCTAAAGTGGTGTTTTACACACAGTACACAAAACAGTTACATACAGCACACAAAGCTCTGAGAGTTTAGGAAACATGCATTTAAGACCTTCGAAAACTCATGTTGAAGTTCATTAAAGGTCATCACGTAGGAACCGCGAATATTAACTCGGGCACACACTATTATCCATGTTGTCTATGATGTTTTAACTTCCCGAGCAAGCAGCTTACGCATAATGAAATGCTAGTGCACGAGAATTCATGGAACTCAAATTTTACGTAAACAGATGTCGGAGTACATCATATTCTACGCGACCTCATCTTTTCTCTGGGAACTTAGATTATTAAGACTTTAAATACTTACAGAACGCCTAAGACTCGAATATGGTCTCCAACCGTTGCCGAAAAACAAACAGTCAAAATTTTGTTTTCAAACATACGCTAAAGTGGTGTTTTACACACAGTACACAAAACAGTTACATACAGCACACAAAGCTCTGAGAGTTTAGGAAACATGCATTTAAGACCTTCGAAAACTCATGTTGAAGTTCATTAAAGGTCATCACGTAGGAACCGCGAATATTAACTCGGGCACACACTATTATCCATGTTGTCTATGATGTTTTAACTTCCCGAGCAAGCAGCTTACGCATAATGAAATGCTAGTGCACGAGAATACATGGAACTCAAATTTTACGTAAACAGATGTCGGAGTACATCATATTCTACGCGAAACGCAATGCTAGTGCACAGGTATATGTGAAACTTAAGCTATACATCAACGGAGGTTGAAGTACGTCACATACGACTTTCGAGGAAGCAGTTGGCACACGGTCCTGCAAACGACACCAGTCATGTTAAGAAGAAGACGCCTGTCTCCGTGTTCCCCTATCTCAATAACGACAAACACGCTATGTTCGACATTCCATGGTAATGTCACCTAGCAACTGGTCATCACATGAAACCCCAGGTAAAGTCCTCAAATTTCTTTTACTGAAATTTTGACTTTCACATTTACTGAGTAGATTTTCGTATCTCTACTCCTCTTAATGGTCATTGTGTCACGATCATTTCTTTCAGTATAGCGAATATTCATTTGCTTCATTTCTTAAAAATTCATATGTTACGCCTGCATCGTTTGTTGCGCATGTGGCTTCGTTTCGAATAAGCGTTTCATTAAAGTTCAAATATTATTTCGCTAAATCTAATTATTGATTTGTGATTCGAATGACCTGCATTATTGTAATTGTTGGCTTCTTTGTTACCAAGTCAACACATTTTCTTGAAATTTATTTTCTTTTCAAGTTACTTACATGGTTTTTCGTTGTGACCATGCCGAAAGTTTTCTTGTCGATACATGTATTTATTGTCGGCTTGCGCCGAAATCAAATTCAATTGTTTGGACTTGTTCATTACACATATTCAATTCAAGAGACCATATGATGTATTGAAAACATTATATTCGAATTCGTTTTAACAAGTGTTTCATTGTTCTGAGTCGTAGTGGATTTGTTTGGTCTACGACTCCATTAAGTCGTTGTTAACTTCGACACCTTGTGGTGGCGTTTCACTAAATTGAAGCTTGCGCTAATCTCGTGCACAGATTTAATTATCTATTTATTGATTTAGATTAAATCCACTTCGATTTATTATCGCGCTTTCATTTGACTTCAAACACAGGTGATACTTGTTTGATCACCACTATTATTGAATTATTTTTTATCACTACGACACCTTGTGGCGTCGGTAGAACTTGCAACTTGGGCTGATCATGATCGAGCGTTTCATGCAAAACTATTTTGTTTGGGCTTGTTGATTCTAAGCTTCTCCCAGCGAATGTTATTGTTTCTAACATTCATTTGTATATTGTAAACGTCTATTTGGAATTCCATGGGTCGAAATTCCTCTTTTATTGGACCCCTGTTAACTTGGTCACACAAGTGACTGTATCAGTATGCCTCGTTTTCTTTGACATTATTCGTATTTACTTACATATAATGTAACTCTAAGGAGTTAACGTAGTCTAAATTTCGAGGACGAAATTTTATTAACAGGGGGAGAATGTGACAACCGGTGATTTACGGCCCTTAAGTACGTGATTAACAGATGATTAACGCGATAATAAATAGTGATTAAGATGAAGATTTACTTAATTAGGCCTTTGGAGTGCCTAAGAACGTCTATACGACTTTACAGTGCGCGAACGGTCGTTTACAGAGAAACCTGCTGAATATTACACGACGACGAACTGATACCGTACAAAATACTGACAACGCCACTATTATATGCCTTTTAATTTTAAAAATTTTATGCTTTCGACACTTATGGAGTTTGGGTTGCGATATCGGGTCTCGTAGGAATTACGGGCCACTTACACATGAGATGGGCTTGTGGGCCCTGGGCCCAAACCCAAAACCCACAAGCCTAAACCTGCACATAACATACAAGATCTCTATGAAATCTTATAATAGATCTTATAAAATCCTATTAAGATCTCTACAATCTACTCAAAATCCTTGCAAAATATTATGTCTCAAAATTTAGGAAAACAAGATCTCTTCAAAATCACAAACTCTCTATAAAAACTCTTCATCATCTTACTATAATCACACACAAAAGAAAAAAAAGGGTCTTTCCCTCTCTCTCGGTCATGTATCCAGGCAACAAACACAGAGAACTCAAAATTCTCAAGCCATTATACAAAGCCAAACATCCAATTGTCTCCTCCTCTCCCACTCGACACCCCCCTCCTCCAATCTCGGTTTGTTTTTCCGACGAGCACACCCCCTTAAACCACCTCCTCCCTCTTCACCTTTAACCACACCGCCCCCTTCTCTGTTCGGTGTATCGGCCGACCACCACAACCACCGTTTGGTGGTGGTGCGATGTCAAGACGAAGAGAGAGATAGATCGAAGGAGTGAAGACAGAGAGGGACGGTGGCGGTGGCAGACGGGCGGCGGAGCTTCGACGGCGATGGTGGGGGTGACTCACGGCGGCGGGTGTCTCTGGCGGCAGCAGTGGCGGGGTACGGCGGCGACAGTGGCCTCCGACTCGGTTAGTCTTTTTCTGATTCTTCTGTTTATTTTGTTTTTGGGGGAAACGACACACCTAACAGAGGGTGTTGGTGTTTTGTCTAAATACTGATAATGATGATCGAGGAGATGTGGAAGTTGATGATTGATGATGAATATGGGCTGTGGTGGCTGACGACGGTGCGGCCGGAGCCACACAGCTGAGGCGGTGATGCTTGGATCGTTTTTCTTCAGGCGGGTTATGTTCCGGTTCAAGTTTTGCAACACAGGTCAGATCGGTTATGGGTGTGAGTTGTTTGGGTTTTTAATTTCAGCTCAGATTTTAAGCTTCGGGAGTTTTGGTTCATCTCAGATCCTGATTCGAGTGTTCGGATCAGATTATGAAGCGGTTCCGTTGACTCGGTCAAACCGAGTCAACTCGGTCAACACGTTCGGCGTTTCGACTAGACGATTTGGTAAAGATAAGATGCGATTATTTCATTATTTCTATAGTTTTATTTAAATACGCGAAAACGAGCTCGAACCGAATAAACTGACAAATTATTGGTTAAAATTTCTTGGGTTTACTAATTACTTTGTTTATAAAAACTTATTATTCGTGAATATTGTTTGAATCTTGATTGAATTTTGTTAAAATAACGACAACTTGTGTTGTCGGGGGGCGTCCAAAAACAGAGGAAACTCTGCCCACTTTTCGAGAAAAATCCGTAATATACAACGCGTGTTATCATAAAATAAAACTATCGGGTTCAAATAATATTTTATAAAAGCAAACACAAATATAGAATTCCTTACGACAACAACTTACAACTTACGAAAACGACACGGAAATTATTTCGACAACAAAATAAATATAGTTATTATTACAATTACTTCAAACGAACTCGAATCCTTTTATAAATAAACATAGTATATATATTTATTTTAAATATCAAGCGACACGAATTCGTTTTATAAAAATAAATATAGTTTTTATATTTATTTCAAATATCGTACCACACAAATTCCTTTATAAAAATAAATATAGTTTCATATTTATTTCAAACTTCAAACAACTCGATGATACTTTCGTAAAACAAATATAACATTTTATATTTATTACAAACGCCGAAACGGCATATACGTATATTATGGCAAATATATACAAGACGCAATATATATAATACAAGGATATTATATATTACTTTCATACGAATATTCCTATATACACAAACGACTTCTCGGGGCGACAAAGTTTAACTTAGTCATTTTCGTTAACTTAACTTAACCGTTGAATCGTTCGATTAACGATTCGGTAGAGCTCGGTGACACGTAGTTTAGTTACCCCTTTTGATTAGAAACTTATAAGATATTCCGTGTTAGGAATATTGTAGAATGCACGCTAGCGAGTCATGTCTTGGAAACGACATCACAAAGTCGTAATTAGCTAGCTTTGCATAGGAATATTCAGGTGAGTTCATAACCCCACCTTTTCACTGTTTTACATTTTATAAATGTTTTCGGGGTGGAAAGACATGCAAGTTTTGCAAAAATAAACAATTTATCGATAAACAAAAACTCATATTTCTAAACCATGATACGAATGGATTACAAAGAACTCAAATGGTTTACGAATGATTTGTACTAAAGATACCGGTTTTACAAAACAAATGCGTATTTTCGAAACGTGAATGATCTTAATGATTAGGGACAAGATTGTCCTAGTTAGAATAATGGGAATGGGTCGGTCTGCGTACGTAAAATGAGACAACCCAGTGAGTTCATGTCCCCACTTTTAAACTTTTACATACTTTTTAAACTTGGGGAAAATACGTGTGTTATGGTATGATGGATACAAGAACTACGGAATGATACTTGAAATCGTGTCACGAATAGGGTACCAGAAACAATATACCTAGACCGCGGAACAAAAGGTTAGATCTAATGGGTTTTCGGGCAGCCACACTCTTGGTGAAAACTAGTACCAAGTAGTGCTTTTGTGTCTCAGTCGTGAATCGACAACTAGAAAAATGGCTATGGTTTGGATGCTTCCTATGTCGTGTCACATGTTAATGGCCTTGCAACCCATTAACAACCTCGATACATACAGAAATACTTGATTTATACAAATTACATACCATGTTTTATACAAATTCAAAGCATAGGATTATGCGGGCATGAAGTCAAAGTCAGGGTGGGCATTGACGGTTATACAAACTATACAAATACAAGAGTTTACAAATACATGGTTTTTACGAACATAATGCGTTACAAATACAAGGTTTCCATATAACTTGACAAGAAAATGATTTTAAATTCGTTTTCTTAACATTACTTCAAAAACCGGTTATTCAAAAAGATTTATTTCAAATCTTCTACAAACAAACTATGAACTTGCTCAACTTTATGATGATTTTTCGCATGTTTCTTTCTCAGGTTGCATTTCAGAAATTATGGCACGGTTGGAATAGGAGAACCATTGAGGATTCGAGTACTTAGTGGGCGTTCAAATTTTTAGAAGTCTTAGCTTATTTGCTTCCGCTGTGCAATGAAGATACCAGTCCAGTCACACCAGCTCTGATAATTTCGGGGTGTGACAGATTGGTATCAGAGCTATAGGTTACAGCGAATAGGGTTTTCTAGTAGAGATACCTAGGCTCTAACCTCATATTTTCTCTGGGAACTTAGATTATTAAGACTTTAAATACTTACAGAACGCCTAAGACTCGAATATGGTCTCCAACCGTTGCCGAAAAACAAACAGTCAAAGTTTTGTTTTCAAACATACGCTAAAGTGGTGTTTTACACATAGTACACAAAACAGAACAGGTTGTACAAATAGGGACACCACAATATGATGCTCTGGAATCACTTGCTTCCATCATCCACACCCTAATGCCCGGGGCCAATTCTCAAAAATCTCACAGCAGTTGCTAGAAAAATCTCAGCCTATGCCCGGGGACAATTCTCACAGCAGTTGGTAGAAAAATCTCAGCCTATGCCTGAAACTCCTCCTGCTTCTTCTCAAAAAGAACAGGTTGTACAAATAGGGACACCACAATATGATGCTCTGGAATCACTTGCTTCCATCATCCACAGCCCAATGCCCGGGGCCAATTCTCTTTCTACACCCAACCTCACCTCCACAATTCCCCCACCAACAAAATTATTGTTGGATGCTATTGATTTGAACCAGGCACAAACCAGTCCTTCTCACTCACCTATTAATGAGAACATACTTCAACAAGTGACTGGGTCTGATGTATCAATCATTGCTAACCCACCAACAAGACCTGAGGAGGTTACACCCCTTGAGTTACAAGTAACTCTTGGTGGTAGTCCAAGTGAAGCAGCTACTACAAATGCTGAACCCACTGGTTTGCATTTGGGCAGTAGTTACATCAATAAGACTTCCTTGGAGGAAATTTCTTCTATGGGAACATTTGTGTATCCAGTCTTCACTGGTTCACTAAAACGTGTCTCTCTTTTTGAAGGAAGAAGTCCCCAGAACCAAGAAAAAGGGGCATCAGTGGATGACTATTGGAATACAATTCCTAAATCAACCACTGTTCCAACCACTGTTAGTGGGAAATTAAATGATCCCATTAAGTTGGGTGATGGTTTAAAGTACCTAGAATTGACGGATAGAATTGACAAATTGGATACCTCTGTTGCAGAAATCAAAGCAATGCTGTAACAGTTGTTGAAAGTTCAAAAGGTGCAACCCTCTGCTGTTCTAGCTCAAGCACCTGCTCCACCACAAGCACCTGCTGCAAATGAGTTATGGAATCTCTTTCAACCCCTGCTCCAACAACAAAGACAAATGGCTGATCAGCAGCATGAAATACATGTTCAAAAGCTGAGAAACATGATGGAGTCAAGGTTTAAAGACACCCAAGCTGACATCAAGGCTATCAAGGCTCATATACTGAACACCACTGGCACTGCTCCTCCAACTGTTCTCTTCATTGATAACCCCCCTCCAGATAATGCCAAAAAGGGGGAGAAAATCAAGCAGTAGAAGAAGAAGGGTATTGAAGATGGGCTCTATATTGCACCAGAAAAAGAAAATATGACTAAAAATATCCCTTTGCCAGATGGTAGTAAGAAGATGGATGCCACTACAAATGCACTTGCTGAAGCAGAAGCAAGTGTAAAAAGGGACAGAGAGGCTAAGGATAAAGCCAGGTGAGAATAGGAGAAGAGAGCTTTCATGGAGCTGAATGCACAGGGTCCTTCTGAACCTTTGGATGATGAAAATCCTAAGGATGAAAAGAAGAACCCCACTAGACAAGTGAGGCAACCCAAACACACACCATCCAGACCTACAAAGCATGCCCCCAAACCACCAACTGAAGGCTCCAAACCTCAAACTGCAACACAAACAGCTGTTGTAACTCCTGCTGTATCAACAACTGCTGATACTTCAGTAGTTTCAACAACTGCCAGCCAAACACCTGCTATCTCTTCAACACACACTACTTCAACACAAACCACAACCACTGCCTTACCACCACCACCACCACCACCAAAAATCACTTCACCACCAAAAACAACCTCACCACCATCACCTCCTGCTAAAAAGTAGAAGACATCAGATGTTACAACATCTGTTGTAATGACAACAGTGGTTGAAACACCAGTTGTTTCAACAACTGTTAGTCAGCCACCTTCTACCACTCAAATCACCACCACTGATCCACCCAAAACATCATCAGCCTCTCCTACAATAAAAAGGAGAAGGATTTTTATACTTGATGATGATTCTCCATCACCACCACCAACAACCTCACAATCTCTTTCACTTGTTCATATCCCAAACCCTGTTCCTCTCTTATCAGCTTATGTACAACAACCAATCACTGCCATCACTCCTGCAGGTTTCCAATATCCTCTTGAACTCATTGCTGTCAGAGAAGAGATAAAATCCTTCTACTATGAGGATGATCCTGCTAAAAGGAAGTTGCCATCAGTTGAAGGATATCCTGGGCCCAACAACATTGAAGAGTACTTGAAAGTTAAGGCTCAACAAGCAGAGGATATCTCCAAAAGAAACTCTCAAGGAAAGACTGACAAAGAAATTCAAAGGCATTACCAATTTCTATTCACTCAAGTCAGATCCTTAGAGCAGTTTGCAAAGAATGTATGTAGACAAATATCAGAAAAAGTAGATGAATCTTTGAGAAAAGACTATATTGAAAACATCATGGCTCATAAGAAATACAAGGGGGAAAACATATGTACAAAGAGTGGACCATTCCTGAGCTTGAAAGTGAAGTAGCCAGGATTCAAGAAATGATTAAGCATAAGGTCAAACACAATCCTCCAGATTGGTCAAAGTACAAAAAGAATATGCCTGAAAAGACATTGGAGCTGAAGAGAATGAAAGAGGAATTAGTTGCTGCTGATTATGGGTCCAAAAATCAAGTGATGAGATGGAGAGAAGACAAAGTCAGGACCACCTACAAAAGGTTGGAGGAATTAAGGAAGAAAGATCCTAAAGTTCCACAAAAACCTGATTACCCTGAAGTAGAAGTTTCAACAAGACCACCAAAGCTGCAAATCAGGAGATCCACTGCTCCAGCTGGTGCTGCCATCTATAAAAGAAGACAACAACAACAGTTGGATACTGAAACAGTTGCAGAATTAATGGCAGGAGATGACCTTGTGAAAGAAGGCATTAAAAGGATGATAGCAGAAACTCTTGGCCTAAATCAACCTGCAAGTACTGCTCAGTCAGTCATCACAAGGCCAGCATCAACAAACACCTCATCTAATAAAGATCTCCCAAGAAACCCACCAGACTCAAAAGTACTAAAGTGGAAAACTGACAAACAGACCCATGTACTGACAGTGTTCAAGTCTAGTGGAGAAGTGAAGAAAATAACAAGGGAACAAGCACTTGGCCTAAGTCTTGAAGATTTGCAGGATCTCCTTGATCTTCCACTGTGCAGGGATGAAGATGACACAGATACCTTAGCCTTTGAGTTACAACTCAAAGGGCAAATAAGGGAACTGTTGATGAGGCAATAAAGATCTACCAATAATGAAGAGTTTTGACAATATCTGTTCCAGGGGGAGATTGTTGGGATTGAGCCCTATCAGAGGAACAGATAATTAAAGCCAAAACTAGATCAGAGCAGTGGATCCAGAATAGGCAGATGTTATGTAAGTCAAGTCTCTCCCCTTGAAAGTGGTTTCAACATCTGATGACCTCCAATTTACTAATCAGTGCAACTGCTGATCTACAACTGCTGATCAAGTCAAAGACTAAATGAAGACTAAAGCTCTGCTATTCAATCTACTGCTATGAGTCAAGTACTGCTGGATATATCAAGTGCTGATGGGTTCACATCAGTGGAAGGTTTCAGCAGTAGTTTAGTTTGTCTTTATGTAATGTAAAGTATAACAGTTGTTAGCATAGCAGTACTTGTATAGATCAGTTGTTAGAGTTTGTTAGGAGGTTAGATGTCACTTTCATGGTGACGTCAGCCAAGATGCCTCAGTGGTTTGTTCGTGCCTATAAATAGAACAGTACCCTATACTGTTCTATTAGCTCTTCACCATCTTTCTTCCTGCACGAACAAATTACTATGAGCTCAGGCTAAGGGGGAGTTTTGTTACATGCATGCAATTGTAATCGTTGATGAAATAAATTCAATAATTCGGTTCATAGTTGAAAATGTGTATTGAAAGCAATTCTCCTGTTTGATTGTGAAAAGTTTGTTTCCATTTATATTCCGCTGCACTACTCATTCATTGTTCATCTTAATTCAAACATAAAACACAATCAAAACCAAACTCAGATCCTATCAACTACCTATCATACAACTAACTAAACGAAGTGACCATAAGGTATAACCTCGGAAGGTTATTCCCTATAAAACTATGGTCACAAAATATGTTTCGTCGGATCCTAATGATCGACCAAACGGGTCGGGTTCAAAAGTCTAAGCGGTTGTTTAGACCGCTTAACTTACGACCCTATATAAGCACTAGACTAAAAGTGACGAGTTAAACATGTTAAAACATGTTTAACTAAGTTAGAAAACAAGTTTGATATCAAAACAAAGTGTTTTGATACCCGAAAATAGCTTCGTTACAAAATACGCATAAATACGTATTTTGACCGAAACTTTGACTCGTCACTACGCCTAATCAATGTGGTAATCAGTAGGTATAGTCACAAGGGACTATAACCATCGTGATTACGCTCACGTTGCAAAGTTCAAACGAACTTTGTGTTGACCAAACATGGTCAAAGCAGAAAGTCAAACACTGTTTGACTTTCATGCTTGAAATGCATAGCCAAGCATGAAGGAGACTTACAAAGGGTCCAAGCTTGGATCAAGAACAAGAAAACTGAAGAATGGAGCCTTCAACCAAGAAGGGATAACCCCAATAGCAGATTAGAGAAGAAATGGAAGGAATGGTCATGTTGAAATGAAATTTTGGTGGGTATTTATAGAGAATAAAGCATCATTGAGAGCATTCCAAGTGTAATTGAGTTAATCAAAGCATGATCCTAGCCATACACTTGTTGAACATGGATTAGAGAACTTGATAAACACATAAACCAGCCCACAAGTGACAAGTTGCTAAAACAAGGATTAAAAACCAGTTCAGCAGCTGATTTGGAAAGTTCTAAAAAATTGCGCTGTCGCGCCACGCGCCAGGAGCACCTGGGTCTGGCGCGTGGCATAAAGGAGACTGTTTTTGCAAAAGTTTCATGTTTTGGCAGAATAGGTCCCTACATGCTATAAAGTTGATTTTTGACGCATTTAAGCCCCGTTAACCCATTTTCAAGGCTCTATAATGATGTCAAAACATAGGTAACATGAAATATGCTTGAAAACATCTCGGATGTTGGTTTGTTTGGTCGTACGGTCACGTTATTCGGTTAATTACGATGAAACACGAATGGACGCGAAAAAAGATCCAAATTGCGCGACGAATGGAATTTTAGCACTCCTATCACTAAAATAAAATATTTTAATGATTACAAAATTTTTTGGATGTCTGGATATGTTCAGAACGTAAGATATGCGCGTAAATGCAAACTTATGCACTTTTTGAGGCTTTTAGTCCCTGTTTGATCAAATTAGTTTAATTTCGCATACCGAACCCCTCAAAGCCTATTTCTAAGCTATTATAAAGGATATTTATGGTATGTTTAACTTATGATCAAGTTACGGAATGTACGTTACTATACGAATCAGCAGACTTTCACAGTTTGGCACAAATAGTCCCTGTGAGCGAATAAACTTGTTTTTGCCATACCAAACCCTTCAAAACTTTTTTCTAAGTTATGTAAAGGTTATTTAAGGCATATTAAGCTTATATTGATGTTCCGGAGTGTTTGTCATGTTAAACTGATTACGTTTGTGCACCAGTTTGCGTATAACTTTCCAAAAAGCGATTTAGAGTTTGGAATCGAACAAGAATTGAAATGAGAAATTGTCAAACATAAATAAATCAATATAGGGATCAAAACACATTCCTTCATTGATAATTGAACTATTCAGAGTTTGTACAATGATTACACAAGCACAGATGTCACAGTCTCCCCTACTTTAGGAAATTTCGTCCCGAAATTTATTCAGAGGAAACTTGTGAGAATAGATGTGGATATTTCGTTTTCAAATAAATCCTCCGTTACCTAAGTAGAATCTCTGGGTTACGTTTGGATTTTCAACAAGCTTTTGTTATTTGTATCAGTCTGTTGTTTATAGGGAAGGGTTTAGATCCGAAGATTTAAACTCCTTTCTAATGAGTTTGTGTATGGTTGTACCGATCCTTATGAGTGCCATGAAATTGTCAAAATGATTTCCTTGTTGTAGTAAAATGTAGAGAGCGTGTGAATTCGACAAGATGTTTAAGTTTCGAACAACAGATAAAGAGAATGTTTCTTATGAAGATTATTATAGGAAACTTGTGTGTGCTCGAAACTTGAAATCGGAGAGATAAAACAACATTGCTCAAGGTCCTAAGCTTCTAGTAACTTAAATAACATCATGCTTGCAATCTAATAAGGGACACACACACACACACACACACACACACACACACATATATATATATAGGAAGCACCATTGGTGCATCTACCGTATCTTCATTACATTGTTCACGTTTCATTATTCTTATCACTATAGGTTCTTACACATGACAAAACTTGTTGTGGTTTTTGTGCACTGAATTCCATAATTATGTATGCATCCATAATTACGTAATTCCTTGCACAGTCCGCACATTACATTTTATAATATGTAGGGGAAGAAAAATAAAACCTGTGATGACTGTGACTAGTCCACCATAGGGTCCCTTTAATTAGATCAGCAAATGATCTCTTTAAATAGACCACTAAAGAGTCTCTTCAGCTACAACATCACATGATATCTTTAACTAGATTGACGAATTAATCTTTTTAACCAGACCACCCAAGGGGTCTTTGTAAATTTGGAATAGTACTTTATAATCCAAGGGTCTTAACTAATACATAGAAGCCCATTTAAGGATTTAAGGTAGTACATTTGGATATCATTCTATGAATCCCTCATATGAAGATATGGGAGGTTCTACAAGGATTTGGATAGCGAGCATTTGGATCACACATAAACACATAAACACCTAATTGTTCAACTTGGTCATAAATTTGCTATCAATTTGTTATTAATTTTGTTTATCAACTTGTTATCAATTTGTACATGTGTATTTAAAGTACACCAGGAATCCAATCCATGGACTTCAATTGGTACTTTAAACATCCTCAAGAATTTAACTATGAAGATAGGAAGATCTTAATAGGAGTTCGGGTTTATTCTTATTGAATCGTAATATACGTATTAAAGCATACAAAGAATTCAATTAAGGATTCTGATTTTGCGCTTAAAACATCCACAAGGATCAAATTATGAAGATAGGAAGATCCTATATGGATTTTGGAATTTGTGTAGCGAGAGGTGTTTCGAAACCTTGTACTAGACGTGCTTAAGTCAATACATGAGGTAAAGTGTTCATGAAGTTAAGGTGCTAGATATGCCAAGGCAACATATGAAGCAGAATTTGGAGGTCGTGTACTACGTATGTTAAGTCAACGTACGAGCAGAGTGTTTCTTGAAAACTATGCATAGGGTTCTTTGGAAATGGGTTTAATGTTTTTGAAACCTTATGTAATGCTTTTGAAATCATATGGTAGGTGTATTAGGTAAATATCTTTATAAAATGTTTTAAAACCATGTGAGATGGATTTTTGAAATCATGTATAAGGTTTTTGAAAACATGGATAATGTTTTTGAAATCATGCACTTGGTATATTAAGTAAATGTACTATGTTAAAATGTTTTCAAGCTATATGAAATGTCTTTGAAATCATGAAGGATGTTTTGAAAACATATACTATGTATGTTGTTATGAAAACTAGAATGTAATGATATATACGTAGATATATCGCATAAGACTATTGAAGGACTTATAAAAAAGTACCCTTAGATATCCAAGGATTTAAAGTGGTACTTTGAGTATTCGTCCAAAGTTGTAACTTGTACCTTGTACTTTGTTTCTTAGAAGGAGGCGAATACTTAGGATTTTCATGGAAATTGTGAGTGATCACATGAATGGGAGAACTTATGAAAGTAGTCTGTCTTGCAAGAAACATAGTTCCTCGGTGTCGGTATCGTAGGGGTATGTCATATATACATGTGTTCACATTGATTTTGTAAATAAAATGGAAACAACCAAATTATTTATGGAACAACCAAAGTGTTTCAAGATTCTTGGAAAGCAGAAGAAACAAAACATAAAGTCATAGTTGTTTTAAAGTAGCATCATCTTCCAGTCAACCAAATGCTCATTCATGGGTCGGATTTGCTTTGACAAGCTTTGGGCAATTGTTCCTGAAATGACCCATCTCGCCACAGTTGTAGCACGATCCAGGAGGGTATAGTGCTTGAGCAGGGTTGGCATCAACTTGATTTTGTGTAGTTGCAGCTCGGCAAACCCTAGTTGTATGACCAGCAAGTCCACAATTTAGGCAATTGCGACAGTGTACATTAACATGATGATGAAGATTACATTGGTTGCACAGAGGTGTAGTTCCCTTGTATCGCTTCTTAGTTGGGGGTTGAGCTGGTTGGTTGGGTGCAGCGTGGTTGTTTTGGGCAGCCCTAACGAAGTTCTGTGAAGCCTTACGCTTCTTTGACTTTCTTGAGGGCTTGGTTTTCGTCTTCTTAGGTGCCTCAGGAGTAGTTTCATCCTTGATATGAGACATGGCAACAACTAACTTAATGGTACCACATGGTACCACGCTTAGTTGTTGGGAAATTGTAGCAGCCAGTTCAGACCTTTGAGCATCGCTGTGATGAGAAGACATCCTAAAGATAGTGAAAAAAAATATGAGAGGAAACAAGTGAGATGTTATCGGATAATCAAAGCTGAATGCTAAAGAAATATCGGTGAAACATGAGGATTGTGATCATTTATTTGTTAATTAAAACAAACAAACGACACTGTGACTGATCAAAAGTAAGCGGGTCATAACAATGTATCGCAAAGACATGCTTTAGCCTATAGGTGGACACTCACCCCAAGAATTCCCAGGTAAGAGTGACTGGTTCGGTGATGTGAATTTGTACGAACACTCTAGCCTTAGACAGAAAACTCAGAGTACCGGCACCCACCCTTCCAGATTGCATGTGTTCACATTATTAAGACCCGAACTTTGATGAGATTTTGAAAACTTTGAAGGTTCAAAACCTTATAATAAATCATCTAAGAATAGATGATTGGTTTTTCAAAACGGATTTGTAATTTGTGTTCTTGTTGTGGTTATCGCCTAAAGATAGGTGACGGTATTGTTTTAAGCTCTAAACACAAGAATCTTGTGTTAGGGTCCTAGGAAGGTTATAGACTAGGTCAAAGCATTACTAATAACCTAATTCCCTATAACCATGAGCTCTGATACCAACTCTTCTGTCACACCCCGACCGCGTAATACAATAAACCGCGACGAAAATGTCAGGGAGTGGAGTAACAGAATCATTGTTTCACAACACATGGTAAATTAAGTTTGGTTTTATTGATTTAAAATGTTTACACTGTCTAGGAAATTAAGAAGCATAACATGAATTAAACTGTCTTTCATAGTTTTAAGTCACTAAAGCCCTTATCCGATCCTATGTTTGCATCATGATCATCTAACAAAGCACCTGAAACACATGTGAAAATAGGTACGTTAGCATAAAAATGCCAGTGAGATACATAGGTTTTGTTGAAGCAGGATTCATAACTTGTAGGTTAAAAGAATGTTTAACAAAAAGTTTTCATGAACCTTATAAAAATGTTTTCCTTTATAAATCATACGAAAATCGATAAGAAATTAGATTATATAAAAGAATAATGCATAGTTAAATAAATAACCAAGTAAAAATGAGTTTGTATAAAGTATGTTGTTTGTAAAACAATGTCTTGTGAAAATAAGTCATTTGTATAAAATGTATCATGTTTTTGTTGAAACGATTTAGATAACGCTACGATATGTAATATCATAAAAACACTTATATATAGGAAGTACCAGCGGCGTATCCACCATTCTTTTATCATATTACACGTCGCCTCGTTATTTAAATCACTTTATCAAATAAACCACCCAAAATGTCTTGTTCAACCCAATGTCAAAATGTTTATGTGTAAACAATGTCTAAAGTCAAATATAAATCATGTCTTGTATAATCAAATGTTATGTATGGCAAGCAAAAAAGTATCTACTCAAACCATATGTATAATGTCAATGTATAATCAAATGTTATGTAAAACCAAATGTTATGTATAAAACAATGTTTTTGAATAAACAAATGTTTGAATCAAAAGTTATGTTTTGAAAAAAAAAACTAATGCTTTTACTGATAAGAACATTTATATGGTAATGTTTATCATATACATCAAGGCTTTGAGACTGATGGACAAACCCTTAACAATTTAAAGGTTTATCAAAATGTTTTCGGATTCTGTCATTCCTTACGTCCAAACAAACCTAGGATTCCAGGAATGGGAGTTGTCAATTCCAATGGTACCACTACATACTACCGAGCGGCATGATCAGTGTTAATGAACGTATTTTAGTTTCGCTAAACAAACCAAATGTCATACCAAATGTAAGCATGTTATGTGAAAATAATGTACTAAGTATGCTAAGTAAACATACGAAGCATAAATGTTTATGAAATCAATGTGCTAGCATGCTAAGTAAACATACATAGCAGAAATGTAATGTAAATTAATGTGTCCATATGCTAAGTAAATGATGTGCGGTAAAATACACATATTTGTTTTGTGTAAATTGTATAATTATTGTGTAGGATTTATTTATTTTTATTTAGTTTTAGTATTATAATACATTATTTTGTGTTTTGCCAGGCCCTGATGCAAATGGAGCGAAAAAGAATAATAAATAAATAACCAGCCAGTTGATTAGAGTAGACCGTTAGTGATCAAAGTAAAATTGCCCCTATTTTCTGTGAATGGGCCGAGCCCGCTATCTCTGTGTTATCTAACAAAGGTTTCTTTGAAGTGGAGGGTGCGACAAAAAGAAAAAAAGGAGTTTACTAAGCCACATGGGCCGCCAAACATTTTCAGATCATTATTGGGCCACACATATAGACATCAATTGGGAAGCCATCATATTGGACGCAAATTAGATGAGAAAAGGCGGCCCTATTAATATTAGGAGGGGAGGAATACGAGAACAACATGCAAGGGATTGGCGGCTATTGTTTTATAGAGGAACATCATAGAGGACATCAGGCATCAGACTTACGAATTTTGGAGTTCAAGGAGCATTGTAGCGGCTGATTGAAGGTGTTTGAAGCTTACGGTTGCTAGGAATCATCGGGTAACGATCGGGAGCACTCGGGAGTGAAGTTTACGGGTTTAATCTTCCTGTTTCTTTAGTTTTCATTCGTTTTAAGTTGTTACACAATGGATTCAGAATTTATATTGATTGTGAATATGTTTTTGAATATGTTTAGCGGCTAAATACTTCATACTACCTAGGCTAATGACAATGGTTTAATAAAGTTTGGATTTTATTCGTTATTAATGTGGTTTATGGGTTTTCTTGAAAAGTAAACGATTATGGAATTTTGATTTGGTGTATATGCGTGCTTGGTATTGTTTGAATACTGATTATTGCTTCGTACAATTCTTGGTGACGGTCTATATCACATAATAGAGTCATGCTAGGGTTCTAGATTTAGGTGACGGTCTATATCATATAATAAGTCTTTAACTCTTTAAGGTGAAATCGCGCGAATAACCTTAGAAGTAATATTCGGTAATCTTATAAAATCAAGTGTTCTACTAATCTTGTCGCTATAAGGCTCGGGATTGTTAATATGTCTCAGTTTGGTATGTAGCTAGGATTAGGTTTTGTAAGAAATCGGTCTTAGTTCCCTAATCAATCTCGTGTCTATTACACCAAGTTAGAGTCCATAGTTGCCTTAGACTTTCACGTTGTAAGGTAGATTGTCATATTAAGGCACTTTTCAAGAAGTTAGAGGACTGTAAGGAAATCTAACAACTGGTAGTTGTAACAGCTTAGGTAGTGCCATAAGTTTCACCTCTAGAAGGGTTGAGGGGCTTAGTTGGTGTCTTAATAGGTTTAGTACCAAAATATTCCGGTTCCATACCACATTAACTACGAATAGAAATCCATTCCTAGTTAAACATGAGTCTAGCCTAGGTAGTCTTCATCACCACTGAGTTAAAACCTTCGTCCAAAGTCGCGTCTAGTTAATTAGTTTAATTTAATTTCAATTATTAGGATTTTTAGAAAACCCCCCTCAAATATAAAAACAGTTAGAGTTCGTGTCAGTCTAAGTCTAGATAGAGTCATTAGCGTAATCATTAGAGTCTCGTGGGTTCGATACTCGGACTTACTTAGGCTATACTGCATTGACCGGTACACTTGCCGGTCGTGTGGTCTAGGTTTTAGAGAGTCTTAGTTTATGAATTTAAAACTTAGAGAGTCTAGTTTAGGGTTTAATTTAGATAATTTAGTTAGAGCACTTTTAGCACATCAAGTTTTTGGCGCCGTTGCCGGGGACTCTTTGGCATTTGCATTGATTACTGTGTTTAGACTTGGTTGACATTATACGTGCTACTTGCTTTTGTATATTGAGTCGTAGGAGTCTAATTGTCCGTGTCTTTTGTTTTTATTTTATTTATTTTATTTATTTTATTTATTTATTTTTGAGTCTAGTAAATATGTGTGAGATTTGTGGAGGACCCCATTTTACTATTAAATGTCCATACTACGTTGGGTCATCTGTACATTATTATGTTAATCCGTATTGGAAAATTCAGCAAAATGGTACACAGGAGGAAATAGATGCTTGGTTGAAATTTGACAAGGAAGAGAGAAATAGGCATCTTCGATATGTGGTTGAGTGGTTAGACCATTTGGAGGCGAAGCTTGCGAAGACTCAAGGTCGTTATATGTACGATAGTGACGGTAATTATCTTGGATATCAAACTCCGTCAGGTAAGTTGCTTTTAAACGTTATAGAACAAGGGATGGTAGCAATACCAATTCCACACTATATGGAAACCGTTTGTGAAAATGATACTTCTGCGTCTGTTGATTCTATGCATGATGTTAATGATTCGTATGATTTTTTACACTTGTCTTGTGAGGATGATGTTTTGCAGGAATCACAGTCTCAACCGAAGACTACAATGGACATCTCAGTCCCACCTCCGGTTCAGCAGGAAGAACGAGAAGAGAATTCGGGTAAGTTCATAACTGATTTCTCGTGTAGTAATGAAGAAATAGATGCGCAACTGGCTGCATATAAGAGATGGAAGGGAGAAGAATCAGAGGAAGACAAAGAAGAGTCAGTTGAGGAGATCATTCCAGTCACGGAGACGAAAATGGACGACGAAGTCCTACCTTCGGTTCCACATGGTATTATATATGATTACTGGAGTGATTCTGATGATGAGGAAGATGAAGAAGATGAGCAACCTCCCAGCAATCCAGATATTTCTGAGGATGATGATTTTCTCACTGACCCAATATGGGACATGTCTGATGCATCAGAAGTGGGGGATGATCATATCCTATCATGGGAGACGGAGTTTGGTGACGAGTTGGTTAATCTACCAACTCTAGTAGATGAAGAATTATTTGACCCAGTTGGCGATTTGACCGAATTAGAAGCATTATTGGAAGTAAAGCCAACTATGGAGATAAAAAAGTCACCAAAAGTAGAAAAAGTGGTGGAAAAGGAAGAACACGATAGCCGGCTCGTGGTTAGTATAACAAATGAAACTAAAAAATCAAAACCATGAGAGAAGGCAAGGAAAACAAAAATAAGGGATCTGAACCGAACGAGGATCGAAGGCGGGTACACGAGGAAGAGGAAGGAGCTGTTCAAGCACGATCAGTCTTCTCGCTACATGCCACGCATTCGATTAATTCCAGGTAAGTTTAAATTTTGGTGGTCTGACCCGTATAAAATTTTTAAGTTAAGAATTTTTAAAATATTTTATTATTCCGCCCTTAAATGGTTAACTATTTTTGAGGATCAGGTGGAATTAAACGGTTTAGATAGGGTCCAGATCAAAGAGAAACCTCCTGATTAAATTTAAGTGTGGGGAGGTTTTGTAGAGTTTGTTAAATTTATTTATTCGGTGGACTTTCGTTAGTTTGTAGAGTTTGTATATTGAGTCGTTTATTTTGTACCATGAGTCTAAATTAGTAGTTTTTGGGTAGTTTTTTTAGAGTCGGTACTGCTTTGGTTTTTGCTTGTTTTTTGTTTATGTAGGTTTAAATCGTACCGCCCGTACTCAATCTCCATTCGGGTGATTTTGGAGCTGCTTATCAGATTTCAGGCATTTATCGAGCATGTCAGTCAGAGTCAAAGCCGATCGCGACCGAAATGCTATACGATCGAGCTGGATTGGATGAGAGTTTTGGAGCTTACGCGTATATAACCAGCTAAGTCCTTTCCATTTATGCCCTTTGTCTTTTATTTATTTTTATTCATTATTTTTTTTATGTTTTTTAGTTTTTTGAGTCGGTTTCCATCCTACATTGAGGGCAATGTAGATTTTAAGTGTGGGGATGAGAAACTATCGTTTAGTGTCGTTAGTATAGTTAGTCGAGTCATAAAAAGTCGAAAAAATACAAAAAAAATAAAAAATTTCAAAAATCCAAAAAAACCAAAAAAAAATTAGAAAATGTCTTTTGAAATAAGAAGTTTGCAAAATAAAAAGCGAAAAATGATAGCAAAGTCGGGTTTTTGTTCGGGTTCAAATAATAATAATATGAGAATAAAATAATTGAGCTTATGTCTAGTTTGGGATGTGCGGCTAGGCTAGATTCAGTTCCAGGTTCCTTTGATCTTAAATATACCTAATTGTCGATCTACTAGTGGGTTCTCATCTAGAGAAAATGGGGAAATTGAAACCGCCAATAATAGTATAAGGGATGCCGTTATAAGTTAAGATCGTTAAAGTTTCTTTTCATATGTCGTTGAAAAAGAAAAAAATGAAAAAAAATAGAAAAAAAAATGAGCTAGAAACTGAATTAAAGTAGCGCAGTTCTATGTAATCTTGGTTGGGGATATCGACTCTACAACCGGAATACCTCTAGGATGTGTGAAATCGAACTTGCAAATAAAAATGTACCGAAGCCTAATTAATCCGAGTTGGGGATAGTGACTTTGCACCCGGAATGCCTCTGGGTTAAGGAAAGCAACGTCTACGCTCGCTAAAAAAATGAAAAGAAAAAAAGCGAAAAAAAAGAAGAGAATAGATTTGATTTTAAACTCTCTTGATCTTGGTATAAAACGGTTAGGAAATAACCTAGTGAAAAAAAAAGAAGAGAATAGATTTGATTTTAAACTCTCTTGATCTTGGTATAAAATGGTTAGGAAATAACCCAGTGAAAAAAAAAGAAGAGAATAGATTTGATTTTAAACTCTCTTAATCTTGGTATAAAACGGTTAGGAAATAACCCAGTGATTGTTCCTTTTGTCCTATAAGCTTGACGGGGGATTAGGTGGACTTACGATTCTTAGCGTGAGACCCTAGGTAGATTGACCGCACTTGAACTAAACTTGCATGATAAGGGCCTGGAACCTGGTTTGGGTTTAAAAGGACACGAATACTTGCAATCGCGGCTAACACAAGTTTCGATTTTAATAAGTAGCTAAGCTTTTGTTCCCGAATAATTATTCCGTCTATGATTCCGTTTTGCGTAATTCTTTTTCGGGGACGAAAAAAGGTTAAGTGTGGGGATATTTGATGTGGGGTAAAATACACATATTTGTTCCGTGTAAATTGTATAATTATTGTGTAGGATTTATTTATTTTTATTTAGTTTTAGTATTATATTACATTATTTTGTGTTTGCCAGGTCCTGATGCAAATGAAGCGAAAAAGAATAATAAATAAATAACCAACCAGTTGAGTAGAGTAGACCGTTAGTGATCGAAGTAAAATTGCCGCTATTTTCTGTGAATGGGCCGAGCCCGCTATCTCTGTGTTATCTAACAAAGGCTGCTTTGAAGTGGAGGGTGCGACAAAAAGAAAAAAAAGGAGTTTACTAAGCCACATGGGCCGCCAAACATGTTCATATCATTATTGGGCCACACATATAGACATCAATTGGGAAGCCATCATATTGGACGCAAATTAGATTAGAAAACGCGGCCCTATTAATATTAGGAGGGGAGGAATACGAGAACAACAGACAAGGGATTGGCGGCTATTGTTTAATAGAGGAACATCAGAGGTGACATCAACATCAGCCGCACATACAGAATCTATGAACTTTGGAGCTTTTGGGCAACTATAAGAGGCTGTTTGAAGGTCACGGAAGTGCTCGGTTGCTTGGAATCATTCGGGTAACACTTTGGAGCACTCGGGAGTGAAGTTTATGGGTTTAATCTTCCTGTTTCTTTAGTTTTCATTCGTTTTAAGTTGTTACACAATGAATTCAGAATTTATATTGATTGTGATTATGTTTTTGAATATTTTTAGCGGCTAAATACTTCATACTACCTAGGCTAATGACAATGGTTTAATAAAGTTTGGATTTTATTCGTTATTAATGTGGTTTATGGGTTTTCTTGAAAAGTAAACGATTATGGAATTTTGATTTGGTGTATATGCGTGCTTGGTATTGTTTGAATACTGATTATTGCTTCGTACGATTCTTGGTGACGGTCTATATCACATAATAGAGTCATGCTAGGGTTCTAGATTTAGGTGACGGTCTATATCACATAATAAGTCTTTAACTCTTTAAGGTGAAATCGTGTGAATAACCTTAGAAGTAATATTCGGTAATCTTATAAAATCAAGTGTTCTACTAATCTTGTCGTTGTAAGGCTCGGGATTGTTAATAGGTATCGGTTTGGTATATAGCCAGGATTAGGTTTTGTAAGAAATCGGTCTTAGTTCCCTAATCAATCTCGTGTCTATTAAACCAAGTTAGAATCCATAGTTTCCTTAGACTTTCGCGCTGTAAGGTAGATTGTCATATTAAGGCACTTTTCAAGAAGTTAGAGGACTGTAAGGAAATCTTACAACCGGTAGTCGTAACGGCCTAGGTAGTGCCATAAGTTTCACCTCGAGAAGGGTTGAGGGGCTTAGTTGGTGTCTTAATAGGTTTAGTACCAAAAGATCCCGGTTCCATACCACATTAACTACGAATAGAAATCCATTCCTAGTTAAACATGAGTCTAGCCTAGGTAGTCTTCATCACCACTGTGTTAAAACCTTCGTCCAAAGTCGCGTCTATTTAGTCTAGTTAATTAGTTTAATTTAATTTCAATTATTAGGATTTTTAGAAAACCCCCCTCAAATATAAAAACAGTTAGAGTTCGTGTCAGTTTAAGTCTAGATAAAGTCATTAGCGTAATTATTAGAGTCTCGTGGGTTCGATACTCAGAGTTACTTAGGCTATACTGCATTGACCGGTACACTTGCCGGTTGTGTGGTCTAGGTTTTAGAGATTCTTAGTTTATAAATTTAAAACTTAGAGAGTCTAGTTTAAGGTTTAATTTAGTTAGACCACTTTTAGCACATCAGTAAACATATGTAACAAAAATGTTTATGAAATCAATGTGCTAGCATGCTCAGTCAACATACATAGCAAAGCATAAATGAAATCATGTACTATATGTGTACTAATGAACATAGCATGTTTATGTCATGAAAGCAATGAAAGTACGAAAGTAACAAGTAGGCACATGTGTATCACCCCGAAATATTTGAAAACAGTAAAAAGAGGGGGTCTATGTACTCACTTGATATTGCTTAGTAGTCTTGAAATAACAACCAAGTAACGTTTGAAGGATCACGGAATCAAATGGCACCTAATATAGGTAACTACGTTAATAAACCGGACCTAAATCGGAAGATCGGATAAAATAAGGTCTCGTAAACCAAATGAGTGTTGGAACTCATGTGATGTGGTTTAACAAAGCCTACTTTCCAAGTCGGAACCTATCCTAAGTGCTTATGACCCGTTACGACTCGTTAAGGCAGTTTTACTTTAACGGGTCGTTCGCGCAAAAGCGCGTTCGGACCGCCAAACTAGTCCTATGACAAGTATTATATGCCTTAACATGTCTAATAACGTTGCATAATTAGTTTAGATGTCAAAATTTAGGTTACATATGCTTAAAATGAAATTATGCATAAAAAGGGCATTTTGGTCATTTTCCTAAGGCATATAAACTACCTATCATACAACTAACTAAACGAAGTGACCATAAGGTATAACCTCGGAAGGTTATTCCCTATACAACTATGGTCACAAAATATTTTAGGTCGCATCCTAATGATCGACCAAACGGGTCGGGTTCGAAAGTCTAAGCGGTTGTTTAGACCACTTAACTTACGACCTGTAACACCCGTCTAATTACTACTCGAATTTAACAATAATTCATAAGAATTATATAAAAGATGACCCTTTTTAAAAGATAAGTTCCAAAGATAAATTTTTAAGGTAACAAACATTAGTCAACTACCGACTAATTTAAACATTCATGAGTTGTTTTAAAAACTGGTTACATCATAAACATTGTCTAAACAAGGTTAAGTTTAACGCGGAAGCTTCAAAAGTTCGTGTTCGGTTCTTCAAAAGATACTGCCTACTAGTAATACCTGAAACTGGAGATTTTAAACAAATCTTAGCATTAAAATTCTTAGAAATATTTCTTAATCGAAACTACGCTTAAAACGGATTCGATTAGCTAGGATATAAAAGAATTAGAAACAAATGTTTAAGGTCTACCGTAACTTACGGTACCACCGTAAGTTACGGTGGTTGCTGAAAAACCCAGATCTGCCGTAAGACAGTAAAGGACTGCCGTAAGTCTTTTTATGTCTACCGTAAGTTACGGTACCACCGTAACTTACGGTATTCCCTGTAAGTTCATGATTTGTTTGTTTGTTTGCTTCGGCTAAACCAAATCCTCGGATATCTTGTTCTATCAAACCAATATGTTAATTTCTCGCATTTTATTATGTCCTTTATCAATTATGACAAAAGCCAGTTATCTATATTACGAAACATTTGCCACGCATAAATTGATTATTCGACCCGTCCTAACTTTACTCATTTCACTATCATATAACTAGGAAGCTTATGGCACTTTATACCCAACATCCGGGGCTTGTTATCACCCGCATTTCTTTACCAATCTCATGGCTTAATGCTCTTGTGATTGTTATCGCCTTTTCAACTCTCTAAAACACTAGTACAATAATTTACACCATAAATCAACCCGTTTGGTTTGTCGAGTGAATTCCATCACTTCTTAGACTTACCAAAGGGTTTCAATTTCACTATTTCGACATCATACCTATTTCAACTATTTACTTTGACCCGTTTGGTTTGTAGAGTGAATTCCATCACTTCTTAGACTTACCAAACACAACTATTTTCGCCATAACAACATTAGACATATTTACGACTAGGCTTATCTACGTAAATGTAACGAGACGACAAGTCGCGTACCTTTAGAGCACATCCTTCAAACGCGTATTCTCTCCGGCTTGTCCGCTTGACGATCCGGATTCTTTGCCTAAAGAGTTCAATTCACAATCAACTTAGAACTCTATTCATAATCATTAACGCATAATTCTCTATAATAATCAAATCTGCGTTTTCATCTGATTTTTAACATTTTAATCCCCACTTATGCATTTTAACAAACACCTAGCGGGTAATATTTTTACATCATCAAAACCAAGTTCATGACTTGTAATAATCATCTAAATCAACTTCAATTAGTCACATTTACACATGTTTTAACTTCCAAATTTCAGAAAGTACCTCATAAAACTCAGATTACACTAGAACAAGAATCATGATCTTAGTGTTTACCAAGTTTCTACAACTTATTAATCACCTACAATGGTGATTATGAACCCTACAAGTATCATGCAAGATTTTGACGAGAAATCATCTAGGGTTTATCCCTAAACATCATACTTTTTCTGAAATCACTTTCTATGATCAAATTACACTAGAATAATCATTCTAAACCCTAGTGTTCATCATTATCTTGTAAAACCCATAACCCACCTTCAATGTGTTCATGGGATTTCCTGAATTTGGACATGATTTCACATGTAGTTGTCTAGGTTTTACTTCTAGACACCATCTCATCACTAAGCTAACCAAATCACAAACATGCATCATCTAATTTCAGATTTCCCAATTTCATGAGAATTTCAAACAGAGAATTAACAACAAATTTTACATACCTTGTAACCCCCTTGTGATGAGGATCACTAATCTATGTTCGGATTTTGATTTGGACTGAGTTTGATCCTTCAATTTAGAGATTTTATGCTGAACTAGGGTTTTGATGAACTTGGTCGCCCCCTGCTCTTGTCTGGTCGATCTCACACACGTATGTGTGTTTGAGATTTCTATTTTTCATGTTTTATTAAACTAAACTTTAGTTTAATCACTTTTGGTCCCTCTAATTTCCTTTAGTCCCCTTTTTGTCCTTTAACTACTCACTAGTCATTATCTAACTAGGTTAGTGTCACCCCTAGTTAATTTATTTTACTAATTTATTTACAAATAAATTGTAAATTTTATGAACTTATATTTTCGGGATGTTACAAGTCCATCCCCCTTAAAAGGGTTTCGTCCCCGAAACCGAAGTACGTACCAAATAATGTAGGGTAGAGACGTTGCATCTCCTCTTCAGACTCCCATGTAGAGTCTGAACCATTCCTATGCTCCTACATGATCTTGACTTGATCATTTTGTTTGTTTCGCAATTGCTTCTAGCATTCTATCACCACATTTCTTATCCTACAATCTCCCACCACAGCTGTATTTACGGTGGGTTTAATGTGGTGATCTATATAAACCAAATTTTACCTCTCGAATCATTATTTTACGGCAAAAACTCAAATAGTGCCATTTGACTAATATAATACCTCTTTCAGCTTCTATACTTATTCTAAGTATTTACCTATCATAAAACTCGTTTCCAAACAACCTTTAAAGGTTGTTTGTTCGAATTAGCTAACAAGGGCGTTTTGGTCCTTTTTAGTCTTTCAATTACTACAAGGTCTTTTGAGAGCATGTTTGACCCAAATTCTTCTTTTGAGTTATGATCTTGTTTGAAAAGTCATTATGCTTTTCGAAACGCCCGACCCTCTTTTAAAACATTCGGTTTACCCAATAAGGTAATCATTTAAAAGTTCATTTTCCATTTGTCATAAAATGATCGAATTACCGATTTAACTCCTTTTAAACCCTCCACATGGTTTCTTGTCATGCTCAACTATCTTGTTCCATACGTCTACACGCCGAAACATCATACCTCAACTATGTATTTATCTTATTCGTAACTAATACGATAGAGAATATTCTAAAATATACGACTAGTGTAAGTCATACTTACTTGACGCTAGTTTTATATTAACAAGCGCTCTACCTAGGTCACAGTGTTATTTAGGCTACAACTTGTTTTATTGCCTAAACTAATTGGTCACCATTTTACCTCATACCTCGTCATTCGGGTATGCAATATTGCCATCATCGGCCCTTTTGCGTGTTTATACTTCCATATCTAGTCATTTACACTATAACATGATTACATTCTATATTACTTTTGTGTCCGTGATCACATCACGCCATGTTTAGTTTTACCTTGACCTTAGTCTAAGGCTACACTTATTTTCTTTCGGATTATCTTTCCGACTCTATGACTTCTTATGTGTCCTTCGTGTCGCTTTATTTTACTCATGCCGTTATTTGGTTTATGCCTCTATTTCCTTTCAACCCGTTACCCAGGTTCTTGATCTTGATGTTTTTAACACTCCGTTTTCATTGGTTTGCATTTTCCCTTTCATACTCTTTTATGACCTATCCCATAGATTCAATAATATTTCACGCTTTCATTATCCAGGTTGCGCTTACTTGGGATATCAACCACTATACTTTATTCAACCCGCCCAACATTAAAGTAGTTGAACATAAATATCGAATTTTCTGTTTTTGCAAAATTTTATCGTTTTCTCAGTCATAACTCTTAATCCGAGTCTCTTGACTTTTAGTTCGCGTTCTCGACTGTTGGTTATGCATTTATCTGAAAACATACCAATTAATTGAGTATTTTATCGATATTATTTTCATAGCAACCCTTCCGGCATTCCTTAAGACTTTGTTTCTCGATTTATTTGGTCGTATCAGCAAAATCCACCGCTTTTATCCAACCAAGTCTTTTATTCTTTCACTCGTCTGGTTTGACTTGTTCGCGTGAGTTCCATCGCCTCTGACAGTCAACTTTATCCTTATTTCTTGACATTCTAAATTGTCGATTCATATTTTCGTTTACTTGATTCTTATCCTTTCCCTTGGGCTCATTATCTTATTGTAATATGCTCCCATTAACAGGCTTCCATTTACTTTTATTATCAAGCACTTTACTTAATTAATCCGTGCACCACCTTTCTTTTGTCAGCGACCCTTAGGTCTGTTTCTTTTACAAATGTCCCGAAGGCCCATGTCTCAAGTCTTATTTGGTAAACTACTGTTATTGTTATTCAGCCTTTGGGGTTTACTCGTTCTTATTCTAACGCTTTCATAATGTTTGTCTTACTAATTCTTTTACATATTCACCCTCATCAAGGTGATTATCGTTCTTCCTCAGGAGGAGTTTATTAGTAACATGTTACTTGGGTATCTACCCATTCCCGAGCTTTTAAATCCAAATTTATTGGTATTTCATTATTTACAGCAACAAATATTACATATCGTCCATTTAGTTTCTTTTTCGAGGATATTCTTATCCAAATCTTAATCTCTTGATTTCTGACTTTAACCCATTGTTACAATAACAAAATCAATTCATTTCATGTTATTGTTTCATATCGTTGTATGGAATTTATCCACATCGTTTATTGACATAAACGATGTTTCTATATGTTTCATTTAGTTTGGCTTAGTCTATAACCATGTCCTTGTCATCTTTACTATTGTAAACTCCCAGGGTTTGGGTGTAATTACACTCCTCCCTGACGTGCTGTCGTAGGTACACGCAAATTTAATCCCAATAACAACTATAGATAGTGGTACGAGGGTATCGAACTCAGGGAGTATGTGGAAAGTGTATTGATTTTATAGCTTTGCAATTAAACTACAATTAACCTAATTTACAGAAAATAAAGATCAATGAATTGGATTGTTGTTTTAGAAAACTAAATTAATAACTAATTGCAAATCAAATGTTGGTTGTAAAACAGATTAGAGAAAACAATGACCATCTTAGGATTCAGTTTCTTTAAACAATTGTGTGAAATTCCAACTAGAAAGAGTTACATAGACATAACTCGTGCATAAATAATCGAAGTGATAAAAGGGAACAAAGTACTCGGATTTATAAACGCGAGGTTGTTTCCCGATGATCAATTAATCAATAACCAACCCTAACCCTTCCCGTGATATCTCGATTGCCAACGGCACCAAGAACGTACGATTGA
Organism: Helianthus tuberosus; assembly: GCA_030545235.1. Classification (NCBI taxonomy): domain Eukaryota; kingdom Viridiplantae; phylum Streptophyta; class Magnoliopsida; order Asterales; family Asteraceae; genus Helianthus; species Helianthus tuberosus. Next base: position 16,961,614 of record CM060420.1, on the reverse strand, counting down.
GACTAGAAATTGCACTATCGATTAACAAGCTACAAACAATTATGCATACACCATGATATTCAAGCAATCGCAAGTTATCATTCTAGAAATTCAGAAATAAACACACAAAAGTTCAAGAGAAACCTTCACCTAAGATGATCACCGAAAGTTTTAGCCACACATAGCTTGGTGAATCATCATAGCAATCAATTCAATGTTCATACAAATCAAAATCACAAACCGAATGTTAGCAATTGTTCAAAACCAAGCCAAGATAGCCAAAATCGCCCCTAGTGTGTTCTCCAACCGACCAATGATGAGAATAATCCAAAAGACACCATAAAACTGCATAAATGATGGCAGTTACAATTTTCGCGTCATGTCCACCGTAACTTACGGTGCCACCGTAAGTTACGGTGTCCTTCAAGTTGTTACGGTAACTGTTGTCTGAGTTACGGTGGGCTTTAAGTGCATTTCAGGTCCACCGTAAATTACGGTGGGACCGTAATTTACGGTGACAACCTGAAATTTGTGCTTTGTTCCATCTTTTGCTCCACGCGCGACCCGTTCAACTCCAAACCCTCCAAAGCTGCATTTTATCCACTTTAAGCTCCCGAATAGCACCTGAAACATAAGCACAGTAGTTATCTAATTCAAGATAATTACACGATTAAGTGAAGGATTAATTCGTCTTTTAACATAATTAAGGGTTGTCCAATGGACCACCCGTCACATCCCCACACTTAACCGTTGCTTGTCCCAAGCAACTCATCAATTCAAATTCTCAACAAGTGATCAATACAAATCAAGCAAAAACTTGCAATCCTTTTACTAACCCCTTTTTAACACCCAAAACAATGCACCCCTCACTATGTCTCTCCTCTCGGTAACAAGTAAGTACTAGCAATATGAGCTAGACACACAAAGGCTAACGGGCGGTTGCACGATTATAGGCTTGTACCTAAATCGATCCTTCTCCTAACAAGTGCCAAACATGAATGCAAATCAAAGGGACTTTCAAGGTTGTAACGTGGCTGGGTGTAGAGGTAGGAAATGGAATATATATGAAGTAGCGAAAATTTAACCCGGTCTTTTTATTACACGAATAAGCAAACTAACAACTACCAAACTAAACTACTATGTACAAGACAACTAAACATCCTTTCTTTTCATTTTTCATTTCTTTTTCCTTTTTTTTTCTTTTCTTTTCTGCTTTTTCTGAATTTTTTTTAAAGCAAACAACCATGCAATAAAGCATCAACATATCTACATCACCGAATCTCCCAACTCTTCGAACGACATACGGGCCCATCCATTTGCTTTTAAGCTTGCCCGCAAACATTTTAAGTCTTGAGTTGTACAACCAAACTTTTTGCCCAACTTCAAACGTTTTCTTCCTCAATTTTGCATCATGTACCTTCTTGAGTTTATCTTTATAAGCCGATGCACATTCATATGCCTCATCTCGAATCTCTTCTATCTCGCTTAGTTGTAACTTTCTCAACTTTCCCGCCTCGTCATAATCCGCGTTTACCGTCTTAATTGCCCAATGTGCCTGATGCGCTAACTCCATTGGCAAGTGACAACCCTTTCCATACACCATCCGGTAAGGCGTTGTACCAATTGGAGTCTTGTAGGCCGTTCAGTATGCCCACAACGCATCGTCTAACTTACTCGACCAATCCTTCCTATCCGTTCTTACCGGCTTCATGAGAATTTCCTTGATTTGACGGTTGGACACTTCGACTTGTCCACTCGTTTGCAGATGGTAAGGTGTTGCAATCCGGTGATTCACACTATACCTCTTCAATAATTTCCCGAAGTTGAAGTTCTTGAAATGCGAACCACCATCACTTATAATAACCCGCGGGATGCCAAAACGAGAGAAAATGTTGGATTAAACAAATTTACAAACAACCGAATGGTCGTTTGTTCGTGTTGCAATAGCTTCAATCTACTTCGAGAGATAATCCACCGCTACCAAAATGTATAGAAAACCATTCGAATTCGGAAAAGGACCCATAAAGTCTATACCCCATACATCAAATATCTCTACAACCAAGATTGGTTGTAATGTCATCTCATCCCTCTTCGATATGCTTCCCATCTTTTGACAATTTATGCAATTTCTAGCGAACTCACATGCATCCTTGAAAATTGTGGGCCAATAAAACCCACATGAGAGAACCCGGTAGCCTGTTTTGTGCCCACTAAAATGACCCCCACATGCGGACGAATGAGCATGGGTCAAAATTTCCAACACTTCTGTCTTGGGCACACACCTTCGTATAACTTGATCCGGTCCAATCTTGAACAGATCCGGTTCATCCCAAATATATTGCTTCACTTGGACCATAAATTGTTGTCGACGCTTCTTGGTCCAATGACTTGGGATGGCACCCGTGGCTAAGTAGTTGACATAGTGAGCATACCACGGTGCAACAAAGGTGGAAACGGCTAGTAGTTGCTCATCGGGAAAACTCTCATTGATTTCACTAACATCATCGATCCCTTCCACCGGAATCCGAGACAAGTGATCCGCCACTACGTTCTCACTTCCCTTTTTGTCTCGGATTTCTAAATCAAACTCTTGTAACAATAATACCCACCGAATCAAATGAGGCTTCGCGTCCTTTTTCTCCATCAAATATCGGACCGCACTATGATCCGAATAAACCACCACTTTATTCCCCCAAATATAAGCACGAAACTTATCCAAAGCATACACCACTGCTAATAACTCCTTTTCGGTTGTGGTGTAATTGAGTTGCGCTTCGGATAAAGTTTTGCTTGCGTAGTAAATCACCACCGGCTTTCTATCAACCCGTTGACCCAAAACTGCACCAATAGTGGTGTCGCTTGCATCACACATTATCTCGAACGGCTTTGACCAATCCGGTGGTTGCAAGATAGGAGCTTTGACCAAGTGTTCCTTCAAAATAGTGAAAGCTTGCATACACTCGTTAGTAAAATCAAATGGGACATCTTTTAATAACAAGTTGCATAAAGGTTTGGTGATAACACTAAAACCCTTTATGAAACGTCTATAAAACCCCGCGTGTCCCAAAAATGACCTTACACCCTTAACATTTTTCGGAGGTGGCAAAGATGTTATTACCCGTATTTTTGCCTTATCCACCTCCATCCCCCTTTCAGAAATTACATGACCCAACCCAATGCCCTCTTGCACCATGAAATGACTTTTCTCCCAACTTAACACTAAATTTTTCTCAACACACCTTTTAAAACTTTTTGTAATTCGTTGAGACAAGCATCAAAACTAGTGCCAAAAATGGAGAAGTCATCCATAAAGACTTCGAGCGACTCTCCAACCATGTCCGAGAAAATACTCATCATACATCGTTGGAAAGTTGCCGGAGCATTGCACAAGCTAAATGGCATTCGTCGAAAAGCGAAGGTGCCATATGGACATGTGAAGGTGGTCTTGTGTTGGTCATCCGGGTGTATTGCTATTTGATTGTAACCCGAATACCCGTCCAAAAAGCAGTAATATTTTTGACCCGATAATTTTTCAATAATTTGGTCAATGAAAGGTAGCGGGAAATGGTCCTTAGAAGTGGCGGCATTCAATTTTCAGTAGTCAATACATACACGCCACCCGGTAACTGGTCGGGTGGAAATTTGTTCACCACTTTCGTCCTTGACTACTTGAATACCGGCCTTCTTAGGCACAACTTGAGTGGGACTCACCCAAGCACTATCCGAAATCGGATAGATGATTCCCGCGTCTAACCATTTAATTACCTCCTTTTTCACTACCTCCCTTAGGTTCGGATTCAATCGCCTTTGAGCTTCTCGTGTCGGCTTGGCATCTTCGGTGGTAATGATTTTGTGCATGACGATTGATGGACTAATTCCTTTGAGATCGGCAATTGTCCATCCAATAGCTCCCTTGTTTTCCTTCAAGACTTCCAACAATGCTTGCTCTTGAGCCAACTCTAAATTAGAGGCAATAATGACTGGTAAAGTGTCATTATCCCCTAAAAACACATACTTCAAATGGCTCGGAAAGTCTTTAAGTTCCAACTTTGGCGGTTCCTCTAATGATGGTTTAGTACCCGAATATATTTCCGCCGGTAAGCCTTCGAACTGGTGGGTCCATGGCGGCCGACCTTCTTCAACGCCATCGCATCCTGTTTTTCCTCTTCAACCCGGAGTGCATAAGCATGTACCTGTTCAGAAAAATCACACAGGAAAACATCCAAACCATCCTCCTCATACTCATGCGGGTTGCATCCGTCAACTATATCTGCCATGAAACACTCATCAACACCATTAGCATTAGAATTGTTAGTAAAAACATTCAAACGCATTTTTCGGTTCCCAAAAGTCATATCGACTGTACCAAATCTACAATCGATTACTGCATGTGCGGTGCTAAAAAATGGCCGACCCAAAATTACGTTTTGTTGTTGCTTTGGGTCCGCCGATGAGTAGTCCAAGACTAAAAAGTCAACCGGGTAATAAAATTCATCAATTTTAACAATTACATTTTGCACCATCCCTCGGGGTAACTTATGAGACAAATCGGCCAAAACAACCGTTGTATCCACTCTTGCTAACGGACCAAAATCATATTGGTCATATAAGCCCCCCGGTAAAATGCTAACCCCGGCTCCAAGATCTAGCAACGCCTTAGCCATTTGAAAATTACCAACTTGTATGTTAATCAATGGCGTACCCGGATCTTGGAGCTTAGGAGGAAGCTCCCCATTTAAAACCGCACTCACTTGCCCGGTCAAATCTACCCGCTTAGGCATTTTCTTCTTGTTTTGCCTTTTTTGTGTACATAACTCTTTTAAAATTTTTGCATCAGCGGGTACTTGTTTTATTGCATCAAGGAGTGGAAGGTTAATTTTAACTTGTTTAAACATATCCCATAATTCTTCTTTTTGGGGACCTCTTGATGCAATAAAGTTTTTCTTACCCGGGTCAAGTAAAGCCGATGGAAAAGGGACTTGACTCGGTTCACCCTCAACTTTTTCACTCTTTTCATTTTCACCCAAACCCGGTTTGTTAACATTTAATTCTTTTGGTTTAACCGGTGAAACTTCATCATCACTATCATTACCCGTGATGTCCTCAACTACCCCCTCAACCAATTCGGGTGACAAATTAGCTTTAAACTCTTTTCCACTTCTTAAAACACTAACATGATGAACATTAACATTACCTCGTGACGTACCATGCGAAGGATTTACCTTAGTGTCGCTAGGAAGTTGACCCTTGCTTTTCTTCAATTCAGCCACATCGGTTGCTAATTGACCCATTTGGGTTGTTAGTGATTGGATGCTTTTGTCGCGAACCTCATCCTTTTGCATTCGAACTTCATCGAGTTGGTTTCATTTTTGCATCTCCGTTTGCATGCTTTTTAGCATCTCCATCATCTCATTTCCACCTGAAGACCCCCCTTGTTCTTGACCCGTTTGATATTGCTTTTGATAGCCTTGGTTGTTCCTACCTCGATATCCACTTTGGTTGTTATAAGGTTGACATGAAACAAAGTTACCTTGGCTACCTTGAAAGTTCGGGTTAGCTTGATTTGAGGGGTTCCCATAGCGAAAATTTGGGTGGTTCCTCAATCCGGGGTGGTAGGTATTAGAATTCATGTTGTTGTAGTTTCTACCACTCCCTCCTTGACCTTGAACCGCATGAACTTCTTCATATTGCCCTTCCACCATTCCTTGGCAATTTTCAGCCGCATGACCTATTTCATTACACAAAGCACAAACATCATAAATTTGGTTAGTAGTTTGAACATTACCATCATCTATTACGTGCACTTGAGGTCGGGCAATGGCCAGTCGGGCTCTCCTCGATGCTTGAGCCTTTTTCTTTGATGTAATTGCCATATTCTCTAAGAACTCCCAATCATCATTTTCATAATTTGTGCCAAAAGTCCCACCGGTAATGGACATTAAATCGCGAGCATCTTCAGCACTCAACCCCTCGTGGAAGGCATTCATCAACTCCCAAAGTTCAATCCCATGGTAAGGGAAATTTTTAATCATCATATTAAAACGTTCAAATGCCTCATGAAACATCTCACCATGTTGTTGTTGGAAGCTCCTCAACCCCTTTCTAGCATCGTTGGTCTTTTGGGCGGTATAGAATTCGTCTAAGAAAACTTGTTGCATCTCCGCCCAAGTATAAATAGATGCTGAAGGCAAAGTGTAGAACCACTTCTTTGCCTTGTCCTCCAAAGAAAACTGAAATAGGACCAACTTGACATCATCAGCCGAAAAACCTTGACTCCCAAGAGTATTGCAAATTGAGTCGTAGGCCTCTAAGTGGAAATACGGCTCCTCCGTTGCTAGCCCTTTGTACTTCGGCAAACTTTGCAAAGAATTTGTTCTCACTTCAAAGGTTCTTCCTTCATTGTTGTGAGGGATAACCACCGGTGAAGGGTTTTGAGTAATTATCGGCCTGAAATGTGCTTCTATTCCCCGTGCATGTTCCCTAAGATGCCTTCTTGGAACACCTAATCGACCCCTTGGACGAATAGGACCCATTGGTCTTGGTATATGCCCTTGTGGTGCGAACGGTGGTTGAAATTGTTGTTGTGGCATCGGTTGGTGTTGAATCGGCCTTTGGAATTGAGGTTGTACGTGTTGTGGCCGAACTTGTTGCAATGGGATAGGGCGTTGCATTGGTGGCCCTTGTGGTCTTGGCCGAATATGTTGCGGTATGAGTTGTTGTTGTGGCACTCCACCTACACTTTCCATTCCTTGAGATTGACTTTGCACATAACCAAACTCTCCTTGATCACCATCACCCCCATAAGCATAAGCATACCCATCATCATCATAACCCTCAAAATCTTCGTATCCTTCCTCATATCCATCTCCCCCTATACCCGAAGTTTGCCCAAAGGGAAGAGTCGAGTATTGAAAACCCGACTGGTTTGATGGTCTAAATGTTGAAGTTGCATGAACGACCGTTGAACCTTGGGGTATTGAATAATGTGAAGATGACTGACCCGAAACTGGGAAGAAATGAGTGAGTGGTGGAATTGTAGTGGAAGGGTTAAAGGAAAGATTGGGTTCACTTTAAGTAGTAATCGGTTGTGTGGTGTTAGATGGTGTAGTGTCATGAGGTGGAGTAGGAATTTTAGTGGAATTTGGTATGGTTGTGTGGAAGTAGGTATAAATGATGAGGTCGTTTGACCCGTTGTGGGTGGTACTTGTGTTTCTTCCATGATATTTCTTGGTGTAATGGGTGAAGTAGGTGAACCAATGATTCTGTTTTCTCGTAGTAAAACTCTGTTTTGCCTTAGCGTTCTTTCGATTTCCGGATCAAATAACAATGGTGACGCTTTGTGAGAGCCTCTAGTATGCATGCACCTGTAGAACCTGCACACTAAACACACCAGTGTAAACCCGAAAATAACAAAGCAAAACTAACAAACTGACACACGTTGCGCACTACTCCCCGGCAACGGCGCCAAAATTTGACGTGCTGTCGTAGGTACACGCAAATTTAATCCCAATAACAACTATAGATAGTGGTAAGAGGGTATCGAACTCAGGGAGTATGTGGAAACTGTATTGATTTTATAGCTTTGCAATTAAACTACAATTAACCTAATTTGCAGAAAATAAAGATCAATGAATTGGATTGTTGTTTTAGAAAACTAAATTAATAACTAATTGCAAATCAAATGTTGGTTGTAAAACAGATTAGGATAAAACAATGACCATCTTAGGATTCAGTTTCTTTAAACAATTGTGTGAAATTCCAACTAGAAAGAGTTACATAGACATAACTCGTGCATAAATAATCGAAGTGATAAAAGGGAACAAAGTACTCGGATTTATAAATGCGAGGTTGTTTCCCGATGATCAATTAATCAATAACCAACCCTAACCCTTCCCGTGATATCTCGATTGCCAACGGCACCAAGAACGTACGATTGAGACTAGAAATTGCACTATCGATTAACAAGCTACAAACAATTATGCATACACCATGATATTCAAGCAATCGCAAGTTATCATTCTAGAAATTCAGAAATAAACACACAAAAGTTCAAGAGAAACCTTCACCTAAGATGATCACCGAAAGTTTTAGCCACACATAGCTTGGTGAATCATCATAGCAATCAATTCAATGTTCATACAAATCGAAATCACAAACCGAATGTTAGCAATTGTTCAAAACCAAGCCAAGATAGCCAAAATCGCCCCTAGTGTGTTCTCCAACCGACCAATGATGAGAATAATCCAAAAGACACCATAAAACTGCATAAATGATGGCAGTTACAATTTTCGCGTCATGTCCACCGTAACTTACGGTGCCACCGTAAGTTACGATGTCCTTCAAGTTGTTACGGTAACTGTTGTCTGAGTTACGGTGGGCTTTAAGTGCATTTCAGGTCTACCGTAAATTACGGTGGGACCGTAATTTACGGTGACAACCTGAAATTTGTGCTTTGTTCCATCTTTTGCTCCACGCGCGACCCGTTCAACTCCAAACCCTCCAAAGCTGCATTTTATCCACTTTAAGCTCCCGAACAGCACCTGAAACATAAGCACAGTAGTTATCTAATTCAAGATAATTAAACGATTAAGTGAAGGATTAATTCGTCTTTTAACATAATTAAGGGTTGTCCAATGGACCACCCGTCACTCCCTATTATAACGCTTATCTTTCGTTACGTTCTCGGGTTCGAGTGTGCGAGCACCCCTTCCCAAGGAAATATTTTTCATGATTATTTTTACCTCGATGCTCAACGCACAGTTTCAGCACCTTTTATAAACAATAGAACTTTTATTATTACCTCTTTCTATTTTTTTTTTTTTTTTGCCTTGATAATTTCGTTAACACTAATGTAGAATGTCAAATAAATCGATATAGAACAAACGATTTGTTTGCACTCGTAATTTACAAGAGTATACCTGAAACGACATCAGGTTCAGCTTTAGCCTCCGTGGCTGTTATATAAAACAACTTTGTCCTTGATTTCTGGGCATCGGACTTTGTGTCGGTTGTGCCCTTGGTTCCAAGCCTCTCTGGACATTTAGACTTTTTATGTCTTGGCTTACCACATGTGCCCTTGTGAAATTTTCCACAAAATCTACACTGATGTAACACACTTTTTGTAACTCCCTTCTTGGGAGCTTTATTAGACTTGGACTTCTTTACGGATCTTGGATTCATATCCAACCCCCTCCTTTCTTCTATCTCTTGTAGTATGCTGTCTTTCAATTCAGCCATCATATCGTTCACCACCGGCACGATTGTGGTTTGTAATCTATCAATATACTGTGATAGACTATTTTCTAGAGCTTTTCCGACCTCCTCGGAAATCTTAGCTTTCATATGTTCAGTCAATTGAGATGTCAAATCATCTCCGGTTACTCTGGACATTTCTTTAACTGAAACATCCATCACGATTTATCATTAATTATTTAATTCATTTCCATCTTATTATACGGAAATTTATATCACTCTTACTCAATCATAAATAATGTATTATTCTTTTTCGGTTTGGTCAAGTATATATCTTTCCTTACCTTTCTTACTTAGTGTATTTTCCCGGGTTCGAGCGTATTCATACACTCCTCCCATCTTTCTGTCATCTTGAAATTGAAATGTTTACATCGATTATTAAACATCTCATTTATAACATAGCTTTGTTTGTTTCGGTTTAGCCAAGTTCGTAACTTGCTTTGACCGTTCTAATTTAGTGCACTTTCCGGGTTTGAGTGTATTAACACGCTCCTCCCGTGCACATTTATTTCCATTTCTTTCACTTACATAGAATAAGATCTACTGAAATAAATAATTAATCCTAACCGGATGATCGATCAAGCTTGAACCGAACACTTTGTTGACAACCTTAAGCTCTGATTACCAACTTGTAACACCCGTCTAATTACTACTCGAATTTAACAATAATTCATAAGAATTATATAAAAGATGACCCTTTTTAAAAGATAAGTTCCAAAGATAAATTTTTAAGGTAACAAACATTAGTCAACTACAGACTAATTTAAACATTCATGAGTTGTTTTAAAAACTGGTTACATCATAAACATTGTCTAAACAAGGTTAAGTTTAACGCGGAAGCTTCAAAAGTTCGTGTTCGGTTCTTCAAAAGATACTTGATCATCGTCCACCTACTAGTAATACCTGAAACTGGAGATTTTAAACAAATCTTAGCATTAAAATTCTTAGAAATATTTCTTAATCGAAACTACGCTTAAAACGGATTCGATTAGCTAGGATATAAAAGAATTAGACACAAATGTTTAAGGTCTACCGTAACTTACGGTACCACCGTAAGTTACGGTGGTTGCTGAAAAACCCAGATCTGCCGTAAGACAGTAAAGGACTGCCGTAAGTCATTTTATGTCTACCGTAAGTTACAGTACCACCGTAACTTATGGTATTCCCTGTAAGTTCATGATTTGTTTGTTTGTTTGATTCGGCAAAACCAAATCCTCGGATATCTTGTTCTATCAAACCAATATGTTAATTTCTCGCATTCTATTATATCCTTTATCAATTATGACAAAAGCCAGTTATCTATATTACGAAACATTTGCCACGCATAAATTGATTATTCGACCCGTCCTAACTTTACTCATTTCACTATCATATAACTAGGAAGCTTATGGCACTTTATACCCAACATCCGAGGCTTGTTATCACCCGCATTTCTTTACCAATCTCATGGCTTAATGCTCTTGTGATTGTTATCGCCTTTTCAACTCTCTAAAACACTAGTACAATAATTTACACCATAAATCAACCCGTTTGGTTTGTCGAGTGAATTCCATCACTTCTTAGACTTACCAAAGGGTTTCAATTTCACTATTTCGACATCATACCTATTTCAACTATTTATTTTGACCCGTTTGGTTTGTCGAGTGAATTCCATCACTTCTTAGACTTACCAAACACAACTATTTTCGCCATAACAACATTAGACATATTTACGACTAGGCTTATCTACGTAAATGTAACGAGACGAAAAGTCGCGTACCTTTAGAGCACATCCTTCAAACGCGTATTCGCTCCGGCTTGTCCGCTTGACGATCCGGATTCTTTGCCTAAAGAGTTCAATTCACAATCAACTTAGAACTCTTTTCATAATCATTAATGCATAATTCTCTATAATAATCAAATCTGCGTTTTCATCTGATTTTTAACATTTTAATCCCCACTTAGGCATTTTAACAAACACCTAGCGGGTAATATTTTTACATCATCAAAACCAAGTTCATGACTTGTAATAATCATCTAAATCAACTTCAATTAGTCACATTTACACATGTTTTAACTTCCAAATTTCAGAAAGTACCTCATAAAACTCAGATTACACTAGAACAAGAATCATGATCTTAGTGTTTACCAAGTTTCTACAACTTATTAATCACCTACAATGGTGATTATGAACCCTACAAGTATCATGCAAGATTTTGACGAGAAATCATCTAGGGTTTATCCCTAAACATCATACTTTTTCTGAAATCACTTTCTATGATCAAATTACACTAGAATAATCATTCTAAACCCTAGTGTTCATCATTATCTTGTAAAACCCATAACCCACCTTCATTGTGTTCATGGGATTTCCTGAATTTGGATATGATTTCACATGTAGTAGTCTAGGTTTTACTTCTAGACACCATCTCATCACTAAGCTAACCAAATCACAAACATGCATCATCTAATTTCAGATTTCCCAATTTCATGAGAACTTCAAACAGAGAATTAACAACAAATTTTACATACCTTGTAACCCCCTTGTGATGAGGATCACTAATCTATGTTCGGATTTTGATTTGGACTGAGTTTGATCCTTCAATTTAGAGATTTTATGCTGAACTAGGGTTTTGATGAACTTGGTCGCCCCCTGCTCTTGTCTGGTCGATCTCACACACGTATGTGTGTTTGAGATTTCTATTTTTCATGTTTTATTAAACAAAACTTTAGTTTAATCACTTTTGGTCCCTCTAATTTCCTTTAGTCCCCTTTTTATCCTTTAACTACTCACTAGTCATTATCTAACTAGGTTAGTGTCACCCCTAGTTAATTTATTTTACTAATTTATTTACAAATAAATTGTAAATTTTATGAACTTATATTTTCGGGATGTTACACGACCCTATATAAGCACTAGACTAAAAGTGACGAGTTAAACATGTTAAAACATGTTTAACTAAGTTAGAAAACAAGTTTGATATCAAAACAAAGTGTTTTGATACCCGAAAATAGCTTCGTTGCAAAATACGCATAAATACGTATTTTGACCGAAACTTTGACTCATCACTACGCCTAATCCACGTGGTAATCAGTAGGTATTGTCACAATGGACTATAACCATCGTGATTACGCTCACGTTGCAAAGTTCAAACGAACTTTGTGTTGACCAAACATGGTCAAAGCAGAAAGTCAAACACTGTTTGACTTTCATGCTTGAAATGCATAACCAAGCATGAAGGAGACTTACAAAGGGTCCAAGCTTGGATCAAGAACAAGAAAATTGAAGAATGGAGCCTTCAACCAAGAAGGGATAGCCCCAATAGCAGATTAGAGAAGAAATGGAAGGAATGAGCAAGTTGAAATGAAATTTTGGTGGGTATTTATAGAGAATCAAGCATCATTGAGATCATTCCAAATGTAATTGAGTTAATCAAAGCATGATCCTAGCCATACACTTGTTGAACATGGATTAGAGAACTTGATAAACACATAAACCAGCCCACAAGTTGCTAAAACAAGGATTAAAAACCAGTTCAGCAGCTGATTTGGAAAGTTCTGAAATACGGCACTGTCGCGACACGCGCCAGGAGCATCTGGGTCTGGCGCGTGGCATGAGGGAGCCTATTTTTGCAAAAGTTTCATCTTTTGGCAGAACAGGTCCCTACATGCTATAAAGTTGATTTTTGACGCGTTTAAGCCCCATTAACCCATTTTCAAGGCTCTATAATGATGTCAAAGCATAGGGAACATGAAATATGCTTGAAAACATCTCAGATGTTGGTTCGTTTGGTCGTACGGTCACGTTATTCGGTTAATTACGACGAAACACTAACAGACGTGAAAAACGATCCAAATTGCGCGACGAATGGAATTTTAGCATTTCTATCACTAAAATAAAATATTTTAATGATTATAAAATTTTTGGATTTCCGGATATGTTCAGAACGTAAGATATACGCGTAAATGCAAACTTATGCACTTTTTGACGCTTTTAGTCCCTGTTTGATCAAATTAGTTTAATTTTGCATACCGAACCCCTCAAAGCCTATTTCTAAGCTATGTAAAGGATATTTATGGTATGTTTAACTTATGATCAAGTTCCGGAATGTACGTTACTATATGAATCGGCAGATTTTCGCAGTTTGGCGCAAATAGTCCATGTGAGCGAATAAACTTGTTTTTGCCATACCAAACCCTTCAAAACTTATTTCTAAGTTATGTAAAGGTTATTTAAGGCATGTTAAGATTATATTGATGTTCTGGAGTGTTTGTCGTGTTAAACTGATTACATTTACGCATCAGTTTGCGTATAACTTTCCGGAAAGCGATTTAGAGTTTGAAATCGAACAAGAATTGAAATGAGAAATTGTCAAACATAAATAAATCAATATAGGGATCAAAATACATTGTTTCATTGATAGTTTAACTATTAAAAGTTTGTACAATGATTACACAAGAACAGATGTCACAGGTATCCCCGGTAAATCTTCCGAAAACACATCTTCATAGTCTCGCACCACCGGTACATCTCCAAATTTCGGCAATTCTTTCTCGGGTTCACTTGCGCACACTCTACATCCGTGCCTCATAAGCTTTTGAGCTTTTAACATTGAACATATCACGGGATTACCTCCTTTCTCGCCATAGATAGTAACGTGCTTTCCCCTCGGAGATGTTAACTTTATCTCCGTACGTAAACACACGACCTTTGCGTGATGTCGGGATAACCAATCCATCCCGACAACCACTTGGAATTCTCCCATAGACATCGGGATTAGGTCTATTGAGTATTCTTTGCCATCAATACTCAGTTTGCAGTTTTGACATACATCACATACTATAAAGCTCTTGTTATCTCCTATTTCAAATTCTAAGGGCATGGGTAATTTCATTAATAAAAATGAAGGATGTAGAATAAATCCATGTGAAATAAAGGATTTATTCGCACCCGTATCAAATAACACACTTGCAGGAATTGAGTTTATTGTGAATATACCTGAGACGACATCGGGTTCTATCTTCGCTTCAGCCGCGGTTAGTTGGAAGGATCTGGCCTTTGCCTTTTGAGTTTCTATTAGATATTCTTTGTTATCTTTCTTTCCCACCAAGTTCAGGCATTCAGATTTCTTATGGCCCGGTTGGTAGCATTTGTAGCAAACAGAAACTTTTCCCGGGCATAGTGAAACCGTGTGCCCCGTTTTTCCGCATATGGGACACGGTTTGTCTTTGAAGCGACACTCGCCTTTATGCCCTTTCCCGCATACTTTATAACTTGGCGACCCGCCTTTCGCATCAGATTTTCTTGCCGACTCGGTTGTTCTTGCCTCTTTTTAGGGCTGGTTTTGATGGTTTTTAATCCCAAGTTTTGCACTATATGGGCTGGTATTTGATTGTTTTTAATGTCCCCTTGTTTTGCAAAACCATGTGCCCAAGTGTAAGTCCAAGATCGAAGCACGAATTGCGAGGAACGATCCTAACGGTTGTGGGATTTCTATAAAAACCCAACACTTTCATTCCTTTCAACTCACAATCTGATTTAATTTGCTCTAAGTTGGGGTTTAACACTTCATACCTGAGCAATTTGAATCAAGATCTTCCTAGCTTGGACCCTTTCTAAGTTTCTTTCCTGCTTTTATTGCTTTTCAAGCGTAAAAGTCAAACAGTGTTTGACTTTCTGCTTTGACCACGAATTTGTCAACACAAAGTTCGTTCGAACTTTGCAAAATGAGCGTAATCACGATGGTTATAGTCCCTAGTGACTATACCTACTGATTACCACGTTGATTAGGTGTAGTGACGAGTCATAGTTTCGGTCAAAACGCGTATTTATGCGTATTTTGCAACCAAACTATTATTGGGTATCAAAACCCTTTGTTTTGATATCAAAACATGTTTTCTAACTTATTTAAACATGTTTCAACATGTTTAGCCCGTCAGTTTTAGTTTAGTGCTTGTGTAGAGTCGTAAGTCGAGCGGTCAAAACAACCGCTTAGACTTTCGAACTCGACCCGTTTGGTCGATCCTTAGGATTCGACCAAGCATATTATGTGACCATAGTTGTATAGGTAATAACCTTCCGAGGTTATACCTTATGGTCACTTAGGCTTAATTAGTTGTACGATAGGTAGTTTATATGCATTAGGTAAAATGACCAAAATGCCCTTTTCATGCATAATTGGATTTTAAGCATATGTTACTTAAACTTTTGTCATTTAACTAATTATGCAACATATTTAAATATGTTTAGGCATATAATACTTGTCATAGGACTAGTTAGACGTCTTGAACACGCATTTACGCGAACGACGCATTAAAGCAGCGTAAGCTACCTTAATGGGTCGTAACGGGTCGAAAGCACTTAGGATAGGTTTCGATTTAGGATGTAGGCTTTGTTAAACCATATCACATGAGTCCCAATGCTCATTTGGTTTACGAACCCTCATTCTATCCGATCTTCCGATTTAAATGTCGATTATTTATCTAGTAATCCGATTTCTAGGTGCTGCTTGATTTCCTTGTTTTGCTTAAGCTTTGTTGAGTTCTTTTGATTGAGGATACTTTGCACTTCAAGTGAGTACATAGTTCCCCTATTTTACTATTTTCAATTGTTTTGGGGTGATTCATATGTGTTAAATGTTTTTGATGTTTTAACGATGGTTTCGAAAATGATTAAAATGGTTTATACTAAATTAATAACGATTTCGATAATGTGAACAAACTTGTTGGTTGTAATTACATAACGAATAACATTCATTAGTTTTGGCCGAACCGACCAGTATTAGGTTATGGTACCATAGGATCTGACAAATCCCGTTATCAGACTGCACCCATGGTTATGTGTGGGGGTTATGTGGGTAACGACTGAATCTGTGATTATTAACATACCCTTTGGTGGTTTGTTAATTCGATTTGAATGATGGGCGAGTTGCGAAGGTTTGGATGTTATTAGCGAGACGACCAAAAGTAGTATTCACAATTAAATCGAGAGCGATTTTTGGGACGATTTAAACGATTGGAATTATTTAAACGATATAAACGATTTGAACAAACGATTGGTTTTGGGTTGTGATTAGATAATGGGATGGGTGTAACATGATAAAAGCATGGTAGATACGCCGTTGGTACTTCTTATATATAACTGTTTTTATCATATTATATTCCGTGGTTAGTTCACTTGGGCAAACGATTTTGAAACAATGTCACATAACGATGTTTTCTAAATAATATAAACCATACGAATTTTACTAACGAGGTGATTTACAACTTGATTTACTTAAACAAATGTTTTGGGTTAAGAATCATGGCTTCGAGATTTTTATAGACTATAACCAACTTGATTTGAGTTGGTTATTTATGCTGCAATACTATATACTTTTCAAAACAAGGTTTTTAACTTTTGACTCTTGTAGTCTAATAAAGTATTGCAACATGTAAACGAGCCATGAATCCGACACTCATAAAATCTATGTGCTCGCCAGCATTTCTTTGCTGACTTTGTTTTTACATATGTTTCAGGTGTTGTTGAATGATGTTGATTGCTAGGATGCATGTTCACATAGGATCTGGACGAGGCCTTAGTGACATAATAACTATGATAGACGATGTGTAACTTGTTTGTTTTGTTTAAGATAATGTAAATTATCTAATGAATCAATAAAACGAAACTTTTGAATCCGTGGTTTTGAAACAATAATTCTGCCACGACACTCCCCGACGTTTCCGCCGCGGTTTCGTTGTTTTGACGCGGTCGGGGTGTGACATTTCCGCTCCTCGATCGTCACTAACTCGTCATAGAATCTCAGCTTATCTAGGAAAGTACCTGTGATCTTGTCAATTGATTCACCCCTCTGTCTTAGTTGGATGAATTCCTCCTTGATTCTATTAATCACCACCTTGGGACTGTGATGTTTAAGGAATGGTGCCTTAAACTCATCCCACATCATAGCCTTCACCGCTTCGACCCCAATCTCCTTCTTCATATTATCCCACCAATCCTTGGCTTGACCCCTTAACTGACCCATACCGTAAGCTACGAAATCGCTTACATCACAGTGGGTTCTTTTAAATACTCCCTCCATGTCACTCAACCATCATTGACATATTATCGGGTCTACCTCCCCATTGTATATCGGAGGCTTACAAGCCATGAATTTGTTGTATGGACAAGCTTTTCATTCTCCCATCTTTTCTTTAACTTGGTTAGCATTATCCTCCAACCTTTGGATCCGTTCCTCTACCACATTAAGCACCGTGCTTTGAATCTTATCTATGAAACCAGATAGACTATTCTCGATTGCCTTTCCTACTTCTTCGGCAATCACTCCTCTCATTTGTTCGGTGAGTACCGACACCGTATCGTCATTTCCACCATCGGCCATTTTGAATCTGAAATGTTTATACTCATTATTAAACATTCATTTTATAACATATGCATCGTTCGTTTTGGTTTAGCCAAGTTCACCACTTACTTAAACCATTCAAGTTTAGTGCACTTTCCGGGTTTGAGTGTGTTAACACACTCTTCCCATGCACATCTACTCGAATTCCTTTTTCTAACAATCTACTAAAATATACTAAAGGACTAATTCTTACTGGATGTTTGATGGGGAATTGGCCTGTAATAATCCCACCTAGACCTTATTGGCTATTAATAATCCCACCTCAGAATATTCCCCCACCAGTCCCACCTTTCACCTATTTTCCTACAATGGTCCCCCGTTAAAAAAAAACTTAACGGAGTTAAGCTTTTTTCTAAATTACAAACAGATTTTTAGGGCTTTTGATTAGAACGATTATACGAGTCCATTGATGTAAAACTTACTTTGAAATGGTGCTACAAGTGACTTGATTTTGGTTAATTGGAAATTTAAACACTCAAATTGAAACGTTGTTTTCATCGTTTGGAGCATCGTTTCAAGGCAAGTTTTACATCAATGGACTCGTATCATCGTTCTAATCAAAAGCCCTAAAAATATGTTTGTGATTTGGAAAAACCTTAACCCCGTTAAGTTTTTTTAACGCGGGACCATTGTAGGAAAAATAAGCGAAAGGTGGGACTGGTGGGGGGAATATTCTGAGGTGGGATTATTAATGGCCAATATGGTCTAGGTGGGATTATTACAGGCCAATTTCCCGATGTTTGATCAAGCTTCAAACTGAACACACTTTGTTAACAACCTTGAGCTCTGATTACCAACTTGTAACACCCGTCTCACAATAGACAAATTTAAACATACGCGTTATATATATAAATACGACCATACAGAAGTACTTTGATAAGTTAGAACATGTTCATAATTAGGTTGTACAAGAACATAAAATTCATACTGACTTAAAACATTTAAGAGTTTACATGTTTTTAAAAACAACAACTTAGACAAACGTCATTCGCGGAAGCTTCAAAAGTTGTGCGTTCGGTTCTTGTCATACGCTTGATCGCCATCCGGAATGCTACCTACATCACCTAATATCGAAACCAACATTAAGGTTAGTTTTGATGAACAATTAAACGGTTTAAACAAGTCCGAATTGCAAAAACGAACAAAATAAAAAAAATTCCCAACACTGCAGTCTGTCGCGGGGCGCGACAGACTTAAGCTTAACTCTCGCGGGCCGCCAGAAGCATTGGCGGGGTGCGACACATTTTAGGAATTATGTCGCGGGGCGCGACAGCCCCTTTTTCACAGAAGGTTCACAGCTTTTTGAGCTACAATCGCCCAGCTCCAATTTTAATAAAAAATCCAACTTAAAACTGCCATAACTTTTGTTTCGCAAGTCCGTTTTACTTGATTCTTTTTCCTACGCGTCCGTAATTTAAATACCAACACATCTATCATATTTTTAGTGTTAAAAGTTTGGTTTATGGACTGAAAGCCTATAAGTCCCCCGTTTTATTTATTCGACCCTTTTTGTTTGTATCATACTTTTTACTACTTATAATTTATGGCCTCTAAACATATTTACCCATTCTCTGGGCTTGTGATTTTTGGTGTATCATTACCATTTCATGGTTTTACGCTCTCATGATCCACAATCACCAAGTGGCATTCAAGTCACTTCTACAAAATGATACATTTTCCATAACACAAATTTAAGCAACTAAATTCGAATCAAATTCAATGTAACGAGACCATGGTTACATACCTTCAAAGCTTTCCCTTCAAGCGAGTATCACCACCGGCTTGTCCATTTGACGTCTCGGTTTCCTTGCCTATAGTGTTCAACCACAACGTTTAGAACTCCTTTTTATGATACAAAACGCATAATTTTTCATACTAATAAAATATGCGTTTTTGGTCCGATTTTCAACATTCAAATTTTCTTTTAGGCGTTTTAACAAACACCTTATGGGCATCGTTTTATAGAATTTATTATCAAGCTCATGAATAACTAACTAGACAAATTTAAACAATTCTTGCAAGTTCATTATATCTAATTAGCCTAATAACATCTAAATTCACTTCAAGTGTTTCAATAACACTTGTTTTACAATCAGATTCCTAGTGTTCATATCATTCCACATAAACCCATTTTACACTTAGATGGGGGATCATGAATTCCACCATTATAAGCATCAATTCAACAATCTAATGACTAGGGTTTGCTCCTAGACATAAGTTCATCCCTAATTTCGTTCAACTTTGATCATGCAAGCTAAAATTTCAATTCCATACTTTCACCAAGAACTCAAGGTGAAACAAAATAGCAAAATTAGGCATACCTTATGATCCTTTCATGAAGGTGATCACTATTCTGAGTTTGGATTTCGATTTGGATCCAATTTACCCTTTCAGTTTGATGAAAAAACAAGAACTAGGGTTTCTGAGAGGAGCTTTGGTCGCCCCTATGTTTGTTCGATCCAGACACACACACCAAGTGTGTGTTTTGGATTTTTAATTATTGTTTTATAAAACTAGTTTCCATTTTAACACTTTTGGCCCTCCATCTATTGTCAAGTTTTATTTAAGATGCTTTAACCAAATTTATTTATTATTACTAAACTTGTGACTAACTAGGTTATTTATTCATAGTTAGTTTATTTTATTTTATTTTATACTTTAAAATTTCAATATAAAGTTTTATATTTTCGGGGTGTTACAAAATAACAGATCGCCCACTCGAGTGGCCATCCGATCGGATGACCATCCGATCGAATGAACATCCGACCAGGGGCCTGTCCCTTATAATTTTCAATGTTTAAACACTTTTAATGAAACTTAGAATTTTAACGATTTACAAACAACCAACGCACTCATTCGAATGGCCATCCGTTCGAATGGTCATCCACTCGGATGACCATCCGCTCGAATGGAGGCTCATCTGTTTGAATCATCATTCGACACTTAGCACATCCGACATTCTGTTTACGCATTGTCCAACGCTTACGCTACTGTTCTATGATCAGGCTAACTCCAACACGCTCCCTTCAATCCAATCAAGTCTGTGTTTACTAGCTAAACACGTAGTGTGAGTATACTCGAACCCATTTTCATTTAACGCATTTTTGGGTGTTACATACGTTTTATATCAAAACACAACACACAACGCAAACACTTTATGAACTCTAACCGCCCCCGCATGTTATACGTGATCTACGAATGCTTGTTACTATGCTTATACAGTGTTACACTATACCGCCTCTAGGAACGATAGTATTATAGTTTGAACTCAGCACCTGTCGTGGACAAGGGTTTCTAGGGATCACATCTCTTTACTTCACGTGTTCGCTGAACATGTGTCGCGCATACTCTACAACCCAGTCTTGTGGTTAAGTTGTAATCACTATGTGATAGTTACTTGCTTCGCCCGTTACGTGATCCATGCTGGTTATGCGTAAACACCTTCTCTACTATATGCTATACAAACTTGTGTACTCACCTTTACATTTTATGCATTGACTTTATTTTAACGTATGTGACAGGTTGATGGATTTGTTTGCTGGAATCAAGATAGGCAGTCTAGAAACGCATTCAATAGAAATCTAGGTTGTCGGACTTGTTTTGCCTTTGAGAACTCGCTATCTGTAATAATTATGTGTTGAATATTTGTTCGTTGGTATGGGACAATGAATGTTAAAAATATTGGTAACAAATAGTTGTTATGGATTCTCTTGAGCAATCTGTTTCACCTAGTGTCGCGCCCCGATGTTTTCGCTATCGGTTGGGGTGTGACATTCGTAGACTCTCGCCTTTCTCCATGCAAATTCATTCTCTCTTTTGTTTTTCAGATTGGTTAGCATATCACAGATTTTCTGATCTTGTTTTAGTAGTTGTGTCAGAAACTCTTCTGCATTGTTCTGGAAATCTGATGGGGGAGAGTGGAGGACTTCATCAAGCAATGCGATGCTGGTCCAGGTTTTGTTGTAATTATTATCACTGATGATGCCGACTTTTCTATTTAGTTCTTCGTCTAATCTTTTTTCTTTGAGTGACTAGATAGAGAATTGTGTTTTAATATTGCTGGTGTCTGACTAGTGGTAGAAGCATCTGTTTACCATCTAGATTTTTGTTGGTTTTGCTGATTTTGATTTGTTTTTTACAGACAGTGATTTGTAAGACAATTTGTTGATGTTTTGAATCAAACTAATCATCGGTCTTTTATAGTGTTTAAAATGTGTCTATATGGTAAATGAAGAGGTTAATTGTAATTATGATAACCTGTTTTTTTCTTTAAAGCTTTAAAATTTGTCCCTTGGGTTTCTTGATATTTAATTTTATAGTTTTCCCATAAAAGCTGAGGGTTGAAAAGGTTTTTGCATTAAAAGGCTGCTGTTTTGAAATATAAATTTATATGTTTATATTAAATGTACACGTTTTCCCTCTTAGATTATTAAATGTACATTAAGTTTAAATCTGACATCTTGGGCTGTTAGATATTTCACTATATAAACTTGTTGGCACTTCACATGTTTTTCATCACGTTTTGCTACAAAGATATTCGTCTTTCACATCACTTGAGTAATATATAAGTTAAAATGGTGCCATACACTTCTGCAGAGTCTGATGATTTAAAGCAGCGCTTTATCAAGCAAATTAAGGAACAGGTGTATGAGGATACGGTTACTCTTCAAGAGCTGAATAGATGTTTTGATGGACTGCACGTTGGTCTGTTCACGAGAGACCAGGTTTCCAGAAACCTGATGCGGATGCCTTCAACTTCCGTTCGTGACCTTTGTGTTGTCAGTAATATAGAGTGCGGTGATAGAGACGTGGAGTTCATGGCGATGCTCAAGGATATACATCGAGAGGTTCAAAATTCGATGGAGTTGAAGCTAAAATTTCTTAATTCTTGCTGTTAGATTCTTAAATTTCTGGATGTTATTATTATATTTGAAAGTTTTGTTGTTCAGTATGTTATGTAATTGTTGATCTTTTAATGTCATGAATAAATGAATAAATTTTAATCCTATTAATCATTGTTGTCGCATTTTACTTTTACTTATTTTAGTAAGCATAAGTATTATTATATAGTTTTGAATATCATCCGAGGATTGCAGAACGATATTGATGTGGATGTGTAATTGTGTCTGAGTTTAATTTAGATTATGTTAATATTGAATTGTGTCTGAACAGATGTTTTTTAAGTCAACAGATGTTTAATAGGATTAAAGGTTAGTTTAAGGGTGAACAGATGATTGCAAAGACAAAATAATCAAGAATATTTGATCATCAATAACAGTTTTTTTTGAAGAATGTGCTCCTCCAAATTACAAAGAGTCAATATTTGCTTATGTAAAAGGTCTCTTGTAGCTAAAGTCTGGCAAAAGAGAACATATGCTGATGTAGAAAGTCTGAAGAAGCAAAGTTCTGCTATGGGCCAACAGATGTTAAAGAATAACAGATTATATTCAAAATATGCTGCCCAACAGAGGTTTTCATAGTAACCGTGGTTAGGCTAATAACAGATGTTGGGAGTTTGTTAGGCTATTGGATGTTGCTCACTAGGTGAACATTGTAATTGCAATCTTTGTATAAGCATGATGCTGAAATCATTCTTCTCATTCTTATGAAACAACTGTTTATCCTAACGATAGTTGATTTACCACTGTTGAAAACAACTATTTTTTAAACCTCTGCTTGGCTAAAATTCATCCACTGCTGAAAGTTATTTTCTATTTTCATAACTTCTGTTTATCCTAATAACTATAGATTTACCACTGTTTCCAACCTCTGTTGTTGCCCAACAGAGGTTTCCAAACAATTGTTATCCATTATAACAATGCTTAGGTTAAAAGCATGATGATGAAAGCATTCTTCTCATTCGTATGAGAAAAAGTGTGTTATTCTGCTGCATATTTCCATTTCTATTTTATCTTCTTCCATTGTGATCATCTTAACTGTCACAACAATCAAAACCAGATGCTAACAATTGGTATCAGAGTTTAGTTAATCAATGTTGATCCCAGCAAATCCTACTGAATTGGTTAATCAAAAGCATTAAAATGTTTTCAGAAAATCAAATGTCCATTCTTAAAAAATTGCTATTTTTGAAATTTTTTGAAAAATCTTTAAATGTCTGTTGAAAGCATCTGTTTTTGAAACTTATGATTGGCTAAAAATTAATCCACTGCTGAAAGGTATCGTCTGTTCTCATAACTTTTGTTTATGCTAACGACTATTGACTTACATTGTTCCAAACCTCTGCTGTTGGCTAACAGAGGTTTCCAAACAACTGTCATCCATTATCACAAGAGAGGTTCTAACGTGGACAAATGTTAGCTAAATATTCATCCACTGCTGAAAAGTATCGTCTGTTCTCATAACTTCTGTTTATGCTAATGACTGTTGACTTACACCGTTCCCAACCTCTGTTGTTGGCCAACAGACGTTTCCAAACAACTATCATCCATTATCACAAGAGAGGTTCTAACGTGGAGAGATGTTAGCCATCCAATATTTGTAACTATTGCCACGTCAGCATTCACTTTTTCACTCTATATAAACCCTGTTTCATCCCCAAATCGAGCTTCTACTAGTGTCGTCTCGAATTCAAAATTCTGAAAAGCAGTTTCCAGCATATTAAAAACCCTCCAACATAAACCCTGTTTCATCCCCAAATCACCTTCTTCTCTCATCATGGCTCGGAACATCAAAAACCCTCACAACTACCTCCCCATCTTCAAGAAAACCAGCAAAAATACTAGCTTTCATTCAATAATTGACTTTTTAATGTCATCAAAATACAAATCAATCCTTACTGCTGATGCTCTGGTTCATACGGAAACACTCCGACAATTTTGGTTTAATGCTGAAATAGAGTCTGAAGATAATAAGCCAGTTGCCATCACATCTAAAGTCGGAAAAAGTCTTGTTCTAATTTCCCCATCTACAATTTCCATTACATTTGCATTGGATGACTTGGGAGGTAAGACCAACTTTGAAAAACGTGAACTTCATACAGGGTTCATTGAAAGAGGGTATGATACACAATTAAAGGAAGTTACTATGTACAAACCAAACTTCCCTCCACCAATAAAATTTTTATTCCATACTCTTTTAACTTGTCCCTCAGCCAAGACCACGGCATTTAATTAGATACGTTTAAACATTCAATATTTGGGATATGCTATTTTAACAAAATCTTATTACAATTTATCACAAGCATTGTTTTCTGATTTGTTGACTAATGTGAAAAATGTGAAAAAAATGAAAAAAAGGTGCTCGTGGTAATGCTTTTCTATTGTATCCAAGACTTCTAAGCTACTACCTATGAAAACAAGTGTCACAAAAAGATTTTGAACAAGGTGTATGTGACAACCCGTAATTTCCAGAATTTTTTCTATGTACTCATTCTTTGTCTTGCCTTGTACGTCACCTGAATATCATATGTGATTTTCAGTACATTGTTACGAGTTGTTACATTAGACTAATGTTTTGGATATGTATGTATTACATGTTCAATCGCACACCGCCCCTTCCCCTAATCGAGCCCACACTCTTTAAAACCGTTTGGGTTCTTTCGAGCCCAAAGCCTTTAAACCGAGCCCAGCCCACAAGCGAATGCATACATTATGTGTATAGCTACCATATGATCACAACGCACGTACAAGATACAACCCTAGTCCTCTCAACAATCGGCAACAACTCTTCCTCCCTCGAAGTTTCATCTTGCTCGATTCCAACACCCTTCCCAACATCTTATAACTTGGTCAGTGTTTTCATCTTGTGTTGATTGGTCTTCTTTGATAATCGATTGCTTTGTTAGTGAATGGTATTGGTAGCCATGATAATTCTTATGATCTAGAATTGTTAGGAACCATGTTGGATCGTATGGATTAAAATCAATAACTGTTGTGTATGATTAAGTGCCATGTATATTGGATTACTTTATGACATTGAAAGTATACAACAAAATTTTAATGCAAATCAATTCTGATGAATATTTAATACAAATCAATCATTGTTGTGGCTGCGATGAAAGGTATGAACATTAGGGTGGTCCGATGATGAGTATTCAACGAGTTCTAATGTGTTGATTATTTGATTTAAATGTTTGATGTTGCGGATGTTAGTGCTAGATAATTAGGGTTCACATGATATTTGGAAGGTTGTTTTAAATCTTGTGAAATTTGGAATGAATGGTTATTCCAATCACGTAACCGTTATGTTCGGAATTTGTGGAGCAATTATGGGAATAATGGGAAGGGATTGATTGGGTCAATCGCACAAACCACAACTCGCACACCCGATCAGGTCGCACAATTTGGTAGGCCTGAGACTTATCTGGGCCACGGTCCCAGTTTCAGTCGCACAAGCTTGATGAATCGCACAGTCACAATAGAGTCAAATACTTGATTTAATCGCACACAATTGTTGGACTTTATTTATTAAAGGGCCACTCATAGTGGGCTGTGCGACTAGACTGGTCGCACACTAGAAGTAGAATCGCACACCAGAACCTAATCGCACACCTTTGATTTGGGCCCTGAATAGCTTGGGCCGCACACTTGCACTGGGTTATTAGTTGCGTCGCACTCTTGGAAAGAGCCATACAATCTAATCGCACACTCCCTTTGGGCTTTGGGGTTGAACGAGCTGTGTAATGTTGAACTTGTGAATCTGTGATTATGTTCTAGCATGAGTATTAAATGTCTGATGTGTATCATGTGATGGTATGTGTAGAATATAACATGTTGATTATGTGATTTGTGTGTAAGCGAAACTAATCGATTATGATAACCATACTAGGCTTTGATTGACTAAGTGTGAACAAGTAACTAGTCTTATCGAGCAAACCAAGGTGAGTTCACTATCCTCTTTACAAGCATGCGTCCGGTGGGGACAATCAAACATTCAAACAAACGAACAGACTTTCACAAACCCATCTCCTTGTAGGGGATATGAGGCAGTTTTTCGGTAAATGTTGATGTTGGATAATACACTCACATTCTATCACTTAAGTCCCATCATACTACCAAACTAGTTGCTTGTAGGGCAACGAGGTTATTAGTTGATAGCGCTATTAGGTTTGGCACCCTCACGATGTACCTGGATAGGACGGGCGTGAACTAATAACTTTAAATCATGACCAATGTTTGATAGAGCATTGAGGAAGGGCAAACAAGAGATGTCTTGTGGTATCGAGTTATTATCAACATGACGTAAATCAATACTTAGTAACAAACGGTTAACAAAACTGTGAACTCGCCAGCTTTTTGCTGATACACTTTTCTGCATGCTTGCAGGCCCTTAGGTACACTGACATGGGACTTGTTGTCTGGGAAGCTAGAGTGGTCATGGGTCGTGGAAATTGGATGCACTTCTAAAGTTGAAATGTTTCTAAGCTTTTATGTTAAATGATGCGTGTTAGGTGTCGTATAGTTTTTTTAAGTATATTTTTAGCCCTTTTTACACTTCAGTCAAGTTTTAAATTTATAAAACACGATATTTTACTAACACTAAACACACATATGGGCAAGTGCACCCATCGTGAGCGTAGTATAGCGTTGGTAAGATACCGAGGTCGTCCAAGGACATAAGAGCTTTTAGTACCGGTTTATCCTCAACGTCTAATCAAATCAAAAATTTAGAAAAAGGTTTTAAACTAGAAAATAAAAACTAAAAATGCTGAAAAATAAAAATAAAAACAGATAGACTAGATGAATCACTTGGATCCGACTCGCCTTTAGTGTAACCTTTGATTATTTTCGCACTTTTTAAAAGATTATCTTAGTTATAGTAGTAGGCCCCTCTTTTGAAGGTGACGTTACCCTCAACCCAGTAGTTTGAGTCAGCAAGGATACAATCCTAAAGGGTTGGATTATTAAAAGATAATTAATTAAGTTATTAATACATATTGTGGTAGGCCCCTCTTTTGAAGGTGACGTTACCCTCGGCTAAGTAGTTTGAGTCAGCAGGGATACAATTCTAAGTAGCCGGGTTAAAGTTTTAATAGTAGTTTACATATGAGGGGATCAAGGAGTTCGGACCCCCGCCATCCAATACCAGTGGGAATTGAAGGAGGCCCTACTAAACTTGACCCAGGTCCTTGCAGGATCTATACACCGAACAAGGCAAGACCCTTACCAAACAGTTCCCTTAACCCCCGACCAGGTAGCCAACATATATCCATATGGACCGTGGAGATATGAATGGTGAAAATCTTTTATTTCATATAGACAGTAAAATAATGCCAAGACACCACGGAAAAACGATAAGGAAGATTCACCTTCAACATAAGAAACTAGTTATTAAAGTCATTAGTACATAACCAAATAAAATGTGTGAAAAGATTAAAAATAAAAAGTATTACACTAAATGCTTGTCTTCACCAAGTGATGTAAGAGACTTAGGCAAACATGGCCTTTGATTGTCAAGAACTCTTACGTTCAATCTTGGATCCCGAGACTACTCACACACTCTATGATGGATGATGGTGGTGGATGTGGGTTGTCATGGTGGTGGTGGGTGGGTGAAGTGTGAGAGAGGTGGTTTGCCAAGGGATGGTTTGCAAGTGAGTCAAGCACCCCTATTTATAGCCTGCACAGAAGCCCGGACACGGCCCCGTGCCCGTTGGGCACGGCCCCGTGTCCACCCATCTTCTCTTTCTTCATTAAATGTAGTTTGTCTGCATTAGTTGACCACGCCCCCGTGTCCGCTGGGCACGACCCCGTGTGCAGAAGCGTATCTGTACTATCAAGATTTGCCTAGATTCTGCGAATCTTAGCGTTGACCACGGCCCCGTGTCCACTGGACACGCCCCCGTGGTGGGTGATAGAAGCTTCTACAACTTTGTCTTTTCTGTAGACACTTGGGCACGCCCCCGTGCTCACTGAGCACGGGGCGTGTTCAGCCTTCTATTCTCTTGTTTTTGCTTGGGGAGATGCTATCGAGGGGTCGGGCGTGCCAAGTTTATTCCTTTTCTTGTATTATTGTTAGATTTGGCTGCATTTTTGCTTCTTTTGTTCATTTGAGCTCATTTAATCCTGAAAATACAAAAGGAAGACAAAAACACACTTTTTCCAACATTAGTACTAAAAAAAGGTTAGTTTTATGCCACATTTGATGTAATTTATATGTTGCATTTTGCACACATCAAATACCCCCACACTTGAATCTTTGCTTGTTATCAAGCAAAACTCTTTATTTTGTGTCTTACAGACCCAAATGGAATGGGTAGAAGAGAAGGTTTTGGGCTTGTCATAGAGTGTCGGGATTCCAAGATTCTTTGTTAGGTTTTATTTTTATTTTACTTACAATCCTATTCATCATGATTTATTTAGAACATTACATAAGATAAATTACTTATTAGGGCATAACATGCCTCTTTAAAATTCCATTTATATACAAGTTCACATACCTCACGGGGGATCACTCAACACTCGGCCGAAGGTGTATTTTTGTGAAACACTCGAGAGCGGCATGGAACTTACTCTTACCATAAGCTTGCCAAGCAATCAATCATCCTCCTTTTTACATCACAAAGATTTCCAATATATTCACCTTCACCACCAAAACATTCTCCTTCACCAGAAATCATGTCCACATGTAAGAGAAAAACTCATGTTGTGTTAGAAGATGATGAGGAGATTAAATTACCAATCCCCGTATCATCTGCCCCTATTCAAGACAGTCCATCCTCATCATTTCCACCCAGAAAACCCACTTCATCCCTTTTAATTGCTACACTACCATCAGTCATTCCCTTGGAAGCTCAATATCCTCTAGAGTTAGTCATTGTTAAAGGTGAAATTGAATCATTCTTCACAATAGAGGATCCATCTAAAAGATCCTTCACATCTCTTTATGGCTATAAGAAGCCTCAAAACTTAGATGAGTATCTGAAATTAAAAGTAACACTGGATGAGGTTATAGCAAGAGAGAATAGCATAGGGATGGATGACAGGGAATACCAGAGGTTCTTATCATTTCAGCTTAGCAAAGTCAGAAAACTTAAAGACTTTGCTAAGGACCTGAGTAAATCCATGTCTGAGAGGCCAATAAATCCTGAGCTTCAGATGCAACTGAGGGATGATTATGTTGAACACATTATGAAGTACAAACCATATAATGCAACCAGAGATCAATTCAAAAACTGGTCATCAGATGCTCTTAGAGAAGAAATCAATAGAATCACAAAAATGCGCAATGATCCTCTGGTAAAGCCAACTCCACCGAACTGGAAGAAAGTCAAAGCAGTGGATTCAGATGAGGCATTGAAGTTTAAAAGAATGAGAGCAGATCTTGTGGCTGTTGGTTATGGTTCAGCTAGATCCATTGCCAGATGGTCTAAACTCAAAATACTTTAGACTTACAAAAAGATGGAAGAACTTAGAGCTGAAGATCCAAATGTTCCTCAAAAGCCAGTCTATCCTACAGCTGCTGCTCTGTCTCAAAAGACCTATACTCCCAAAAAGCTTCTCTCATCATCTGCTTCATCTGAACCCAATTGCAAATTTAGTTAGCAGACCACAATCACCAAACTCATCTTCAATAAGTCTTTTTCTAAGAAAACCAGTTGATCCAAAAATAGTAAAGTAGAAGTCATGCTCAAAAAACCCAAGTATTGACTTTGATTAGATCAGATGGTAGTGTTGAAGTGATTAAAATGGATACTGCATATAATCTGAATGCATACGATCTCCAAGATTTGTTGGACCTTCAACTTGAAAGGGATGATGAAGAAGACATGTTCTCATTGGACTTTGAACTACAATTCAAAGGACAAATCAGGGAGATGTTGATAAGAAATAAAGATCAGTAATAAAGAAGGGTTTGGGTATCATCTGTTGTATAGGGAGATTGTTGGATCATCAGCTGTGACATTGTCTCCAGTAGCGTATATAACCAGGACATAACATGTAGCAAAGGAGATGTTGATGCGTAACACACTCTTGATTGAGCATTGGTGAAAGTTGTTGAGGCAGGTGATTGTGTGTTCGTAGTTACTGTTTGTTGAAACTTAAGTTGTATTCAAATTCTATTAAGTTTGTTAGACATCTTTTATATGTACTTGTGTCTATAAACAATTTACATTATCAATAGGTGGGTACTCCCTTTTTTGGATAGGAGAATGTAAATAGTCGTATGTAACTGATATATTAACTGATGATCTATTTTTATAGTTGTCTATTAGCTATAATAGATAACACGTTTTGAAACAATATCTATATACATATCTATACTTTCTTTTAAAATGTGTTATGCATGGTTTTCTAAAAACCACCCATGTTTGCACACGGGTCTTACTACTAGTGGAGAAGAATAGGGTATTCTTCCCAAACCGCCATAAAATCAGGAAATTGAAAAAGGATATGAGCTAAAGAAGAAATTGTGATAATTTGTGGATGATAACTATGGGATTAGGATTAAATAGAAAGAAAAAAATAAATAAGAGGGGTAAGAAAGATTTTTGTCCATTGATCTTAGATTTGGATGGTTGAGTTTAGTTTTAGAGAAAACGATTCATGCTGGTTGATTGTAAAACCAGTTACTACTTGACCCCAATATTCATTCTTGTTTTCCCTCTTGGTTTGAAGTTGGTGGATTCACCCAAAGAGGGGTCAAATGGACTTACTCTAATCTAAGACTTGTGCTTAGAAATATTAATATTGGATCGCCTTTTATGTTGCAACTTATAAACATAATGGTTAGGGTTTATTTAAACCAGTCAATTGAGTGAGTTTACCTTGGTTCAAGCTTGTCTCATTTACAAATAAGCCGAATTCGAGTATGTTTTTACGAGTCTTTTTTACGAGCTTTTTATGCAAGCCTACTCATAAACAATGATAATGCTACAAACAATAACAATATTTAAATAATTGTACAGCAAAGACAATACTTATTTATAGCTAATACCAACTAATGTAGCATCGACAATTGTTTACCTATTCCTTAACTGCATGCATAGAAACATAAACATAAACGTTAAATTAACCAAACCAAACCAAAACCATAAAACCATTCTCAAGAACCTAAAAACTCATCAACCTTCATGTTAACCCCCCTAGAAAGAAACTTCATGCAAATAGGAGGCCTCACTCCCACCAAAGCCAGTATCGAGCTCGGCAGCGTCCATATCCCATCACCACAAATCAAACCCGAGGCGACCGCGGGCCCAAACGCTGCCGCCTTCGGCTTATTCACCTTTGACCAAACAAACAGTATCAAACTCCCAACACACATATCAATAGCAAAGTACCCTCCAATATAAAACGGGATCGCCATCGCCATGGGTATTGGTATATACTTCGCCTTCGCCTTCCCAACCAAATCCCGAATCCCATTTATAACAATCGCGAGCGCGAAAAACGCGTAGCATAACGCCAAACAATGTTTAGGCAACGCCGCGAACCCCTCAACGCCCAAAATCGCCATGTTGCGATAAATAAGCGCGTAAGGAGCCGGATAAGTCGAACCCGGGACACCAAAGTTGTTAAACGCATTGTAAAAAAGCCAAAACACACAAGGCGAAATGATACAACCCATACCGGTACCGATCATCTGGCTTACGAACATGGACCGCGGGCTAGCTAACGTCATGTACCCGGTTTTAAAATCCTGCATAAGGTCTGAAGCAGTTGATACAATGTTCATCATGACTCCACACGCGGCTAAACCAGCTAGAACACCCCCGTTTTCACCTCCAGCCCACGCTCCGATTATGAAGATGGCGAGCTTCCCGTACGTTGAGGCAAGAGACCAGTCTGTTAACCCGCAACCGTAGGCGTTACAAAATGCTAATGTGGGAGCTAGTAAGTAGATAACTGCAATGTGGTAGCGTTTGAGTTGGTGGAAAATGTGTGGGAGGATGAAGATGGAGATTGCTGCAATGATGAGGTAGCCTGCAATGGCGATCCACATGGGGATTTGGTCTTTGAGGAAGAGTTGGGTGCGTCGCTGGTCGTCGAAGGAGAGGGAAGCGAGTTCCGGTGAGGAGTTTCGGCTAACGGGTATTTCGGATTCGGATTTTTTTCCTTTCATTTGCCGGTATAGACCGTGGAATGTGTGGCCGAGGACTTTGAAGAAGTTGTAGAGACCGTCGCCTAGGATCATTGCTATGCCGATGAACACCTGTGATTGTGAAATAGGTTATCAACTTATCGGTTAAGATAGTCATTTTGGTGATTAGTGTTTTATTAAAGAGGGACTTTACCCTGTAACCTTGTATGCCATGGAGGCTGCCCGGTCCAAGGTCTGCAGGGTACCAGTCACCCTTTTTTAGGTCAATGAGCGGCCACATCAAACCCCATGAAATTATTGCTCCGACTAACAAAGATATGTTGATCAGATAGGGGCAGATCATGCCAACGCCTACGTAAGTCGCTGAGAAGTCAAAGTAAAACCTGGTTTGACATAAGTTAAAGAATCATATCAAGAAAGAGCTTAAAGATTGTTAAGAAGTTGAGTGAGATATTAGATGGTCTGACTTGTGTTCATATGCCTTAAGGCCAAGTGAAGGGAAGCTTGAGAAACCACAGCCTTCTCCTGCAGTAAAGAACCATTGAAATAAACCCCATAGGAAGCTGAAAGTGAAGAATTTCCCAAGAGTTCTCACTTGTCTCCTACAATTGAGATAGCAAGAATTGTGAGATTATTGAACCCATATATCATAATATTTTTTAAGATATGGATTTTTTTTTTTAAACCAATGATAGAAGTGGCTTTTTGTGGTCGAGTTTGAATCATGGTTAGTTTCCATCTTAGATAACGACTTTACTCTCTTGAATTTCGCAATTCGTAAGTGTTTTTTGGTTTTTTGGCATTTTGTTGTTAAAGTCACTGTCTTTAACCAATGACTTCTAATAATGTCGCTATAATGAGATGCGACATCAACAACTAAATGACAAAATACCTAAACACTCGTCACGTGTTGCTAAATTCAAGATGTCACAGTCACTATCTAAAATAACAACTAATCCGTTTTTTAAACTCAACAAATAAAATAACCCATTTTACAAGCTTTAACAAAAACATGGCTCATTTTCATCACATTTTAAAACAACCCGTTTCTATAAAAAAAAAATGTTCCAATATACATATAAACAAAGGCCAATATACATATAAACAAGGGCGCAGCTTTCTTGTGTACCAGGGTGCTCCGGCTCTCACTAATTATTCGCTCATAATGTTAATGTTATTGAAAATTTCCGAATTTTTTTAGTGTAAAGTAGTGAATTTTTTAGAGTCCGACCCCCACTGATTTGGATTTTGAGAGTCCGGCCCACTGACTTTTCATTCAAGCTCCGCCATTGCATATAAACCCTTAATTCTACACTCTCCTTTGTATACGACTTGGAAAAATCCTTTTTAAAGGTGTTCGCATGACTTATAAACTTCTTAAGAAAGGTAAAATTTATATGTTCAAATGGCGGGTTAAGTTAGTTGGTCATAAGCCTTACTTAGCTAACTTGGCTCCTTGAGGAGTATGGAAGCTGTTGATAAGGTGTGCGGTCGCAGTACCACTGGGATAAATTAGTTTGAAGTCGATGATCATTATCTGCAAAGCGTATAATTCGTTATGACATACTGATTTATGTTAGATGTGCGTTCGTGTGAGCAATTAATGTAGTTTCCTCGTACTTTACCTTCCGAAGAGGTACAACCGAAAATAGTCCAAGGAAGCTAACAACAAACAGAAAACCAATCAACCAACCCAAAGAAGGGTTCTTTATATTCTCGGCCGCGTTATCTTCGTTTGACTGTTTGGCAATGACTTCACTCATGCCAAAGAGGTAACTACCAAACCCTCCTGTAAGTTATTCAGTTGTTACAATATCAATGCTAGACGATATTGAGTTTCGAAACAAATCATTTATAAATCTAGAGATCAGTTTTTCAATGAACTTGCAGAAAAAGTTGATGAAACTAAAGATATGTTAGAAAAAAAAAAATTGAACGTGTGACTCACACATCCATTAAATATACTCCTAAATTTACACAAAAGTTCATCATAGGAATAATTAGGGATGAACACCTTTACTGCACACCTTAATATCGCTGGGCTACAAGCATGTTAGATAAAATTCCAAATTTATATACTTGTGATATTTATCTATATGTATTGTGTTGATAGTGTAAGTTAATATATGCTCTATGCAATTATCTAATGAATCTAACATATTTGTCAGGGGCGACCCACCTATATCTCAAGGTGGGTGGGCGCACCACTTGAAAAAATAAAATTTAATGCTAAATTCCCGATAAAATCCCTACCGCATCCCTTGAAAATTTTCGTCTGCACCCCTTTGAAATTTTCGACCGGCCCCCTTAGGAAAAAAAATCTTATGAATTTGTAAAAATTTTACGTAAACACTGATTGTTTTTTTAAAATACCACCTAATTAACTTTTCATTTAACTAACTAACTTTCACTTAACCCAATTAACTTTCACTTAACCTAATTAACTTTCTCTTAACATTTAACCCAATAAACACACTATAACTCAAGCCTAGCCCAATCTAGTAACTAAATTGAACTAAAATATAATAACCCAACCACCGCAATTTTGGACACTAAACTCACAAAAACAACATCTCATCACTATTTTTGGGTATGGTTCCATTATTTTTGTTTCTTGTTTTATTTGGATTTTTAGGATAAATACAATTGTTAAAAAGTTTGAAATTTTAGTTATTTTGTTGTTTTTTGAAACTTTAGTTGGTTGATTTTGTTGTTTTAGTTAAAGTTTAGTGTGTTTAAATGGTTAGTTAGAAGGAATCAACAATTAAAACTAGGGCTTGATTTTAAAGTTGAAATTTATGAAGTTTGTTGATGATTGTTTAAGTGTTTAGTGTTGAAAATTAGTTGTATATGTTATATAGAGAAATACTTGCTTAGAAAAGTAGCTCAATATGTTTTGATTAACTTTCAAAAAATGAAAACCCATAGAGCGACATTTTAAATATCTTTGTAACGACGTTTGACATGTTTTTTATAATTATATAAATTTTAGCTTGATATTCTTTTGTTTTACATGACCCGACTCGAACCGACCCAATACGATGTAACGCCCCAAAATCTAAATGTTAATAATTGTCGTGTGTTCCGATATGACACGTCATGAAATAAATAACTAGGCTATTTAACCTAGTTATGAGTATGGTCAAAAGAATTAAAAGAGGAAGGTAATGTCAGTATGTTTTAAAGACAAAACCCGAGGGGCTAAAGTGGAACTAACGAAAGTTGGGTTATTAAAAAGAAAAAGAACACACACATAAACACACACTTCGTGTGTGTTCTGGATAGATCGATCAGGGGCTCTCAAGAGCCCCAAAACCCAGTTCTTCAAAAGCTTCAATTTGAAGGATGAATCAAGGCCCAAATCCATAACCGAGCATGGATTAATGATCACCAACACGAGAGGATCATAAGGTATGTTTTAAATCTAAGATTGGTGATCATGGGTGAAGTGGGTTATGTTCTAATCCGTGAGTTAAGATGAAATTAATCATGTACAAGGGTTAGAATCCTCGTGTAGAACATGGGTTATGAAAGGTTTGCGTTAATTTGATGTTTAGAGGCGACACCCGTTAGTTAGGGTGAAGATGATGCCTAGAATTATCTCTCATGTTCAAGTCTTGTTGAATGATTGATGTATTATGTGGGTATGACGAATTATTGTTAGATGAAAGTATAGGAATATGATGATGTTATGTTTAATGTTCATTTGGAATGATACATGATGATTAGTAGTTGGTTTTGATGGGTTATGTATGAGTTTAGAAGAATTGTGCATGAAATAGTTGTACGTTATGCTTAAAAGGTAGTACTCACATCAAGTGTATGATAAAATGAATATAGTGTCGTCCATATGGTCGATTACAATGTTACGGGTATATGTAGATGAGTTGATGGTTACATATGGTTAATAGTTGACTTTTGAAAGTCAACAAGATTAAGAAACATGATTGGACTCGTTGTCGTAAAGGTAGGATGATAGGAAGACGTTTGGTACATGTTATGTTAATATGTATTATTTGTAATTACATGATGAATTACGTGTGATGAAAAGAGTATGAAGTCGATTGTATGTTTTAATGCTTGTTAGAAATGACTAAGGAAAGTTAAGTGTGAATTATGCGAATGATATGATGGTTACATGTACAAATGAGTATGCTAATAAGGGAGTGGTTTCGATGAAATGAAAGTATAGGAAACACGTCGAGACGGACTCAAGCTTGAGGTGTTAACGGGTCAAGAAGAGGCGAGGAATCGGATACGAGCATGGACGCATAAGGTAAGTGATTTCCGTAATCACTTCTTAGTACCAGTAAGTAATAATGTGTTGTAATGAATTAAACATGATGTTTGAGGTCAAATATGTGTTAAAGTCTTTCGTCGTAAAAGATGGGTTTAAGGTTGACCAAAATGCCCTTGATGGGTATTTTGGGGTAAACGAGCTTAAAAGTAGTTTTGGAGCAAGTTATTCGATTAGTGTTATGTTTTGGACAAGTATAGAAGCGGGGATTACGGTTTGGTTAGTCGTAGACCAATTAATGTATGAATACCCTTAACGGGTCAAAAATAAGCATATGAACGATAAGGTGTTAAGAGGATGCAAGACATCCAAGAATTTGGTAATTTATGATAGACGTCACTTATATTATTATGTTTATAAGAGGTTTTGGTAAAACGAACATGTTATGTTGACGTATGCATAAACGGGTCGAAAAGTGGTAAAAGGGTAATAAGCCGAAGAGTTAAAAGTCGGAAAATATATTAAGTCGGATGTTGGATTTTAGATCCATTAGATGGAGAATTAAATTACGGACGCGTAGGAAAAAGAATCGGATAAAACGGATCAAAAACGAAGGAGTTATGCTCGTTTCCGTGAAACGGGATCGCGCTGAAAATATGCAGCACAGCAGCAACAACCGTCTGATGTTTTGAGGGGGTCGCGTAGCGCGACCGCCCGTCGCGTCGCGCGACGGGTCCAATTTCTCCGGAAATTGTTTTCGTGCTCCGTTTTGGCTCGGGAACTCGTTTAAACGCGTTTTAAGTTGCGTACGACTAATTTAACTCATGTTTTATGGCCATTAGGGTAAGCGTATGTGTGGATAGGTATGTATGGATGTTGTATATCTCTATACACGTATGTAGAAGTGTATGTAAGCGTGTATGCGCGAATGTATGTAAGATTATAGTATGTAAGTGAGTACATAAGGATATATATGAAGACGTGTATGAGTAGGCCAGTAAGAGTCGGGTATATTGCAATGGTCGATGGAAAATATAAATGTAGGCATGTATGTAGGTGGGTACGTATGTATGTTGTGCAAGTATAAGTGTATGTATGTAAGGGTGTATGTAGATAGTATGTATATGTAGTCAAGTGAGTATGTACGAAGTTAAGCACGGATGTAAGTTGTGAGAAGGTATGGAATAAGTATGTGCGTATATATGTAAGTATGTATGTCTGTTTGTATGTAAGTATGTATGTAGGTAGGTATGTATGTATGAATGTATGTAGGTATGTATGTATGTATGTATGTATGTATGTAGGCATGTAAGTATGTATGTATGTATGTATGTATGTATGTATGTATGTATGTATGTATGTATGTATGTATGTATGTATGTATGTATGTATGTATGTATGTATGTATGTATGTATGTATGTATGTATGTATGTATGTATGTATGTATGTATGTATGTATGTATGTATGTATGTATGTATGTATGTATGTATGTATGTATGTATGTATGTATGTATGTATGTATGTATGAATGGATGTATTTAGGTATGCACGTACGTATGTACGTAGGTATATAGGTATGTATGTTGCTATGTGTGATAATAAGTATACGTATAGGTTGTATGAAAGTATGTACGCATGCATTCAATGATATTGAGTACTAACGATAATAATATCGTGCCGGGTGGTGAAGTGTAACGCAGGATACCAAGGAAGTCTCACTACGGATCGTATGATCAGAGGAAAAGCCGAGATGTAAAGAGATAATGAAATGAAAAGTAAACGCGTACAAATCTTGTATGCTTATGATATGTACTAACGTTATGAATTTTATGTGGTGAGCGCAGGTAGTACAAGCCATGAGGATTATCAAGGAATAGAGATCAAAGATCGAGTCACAAGACGGATTGTACGGGAATGTGTAAATATGTAATTTAGTGTCGATAAGTTATGTTCTTGTATTATAAAATGAATTTTTAGAATGTCAAGATGTATGTCATGAAAAGAAATTTTCAGACTCGAGATTCCGCTGCGTCATTTTAAGGTTAAATGTGTTAGGGTGTCACAAGTTGGTATCAGAGCCCTGGTTTGAGGGAATCAAGTACGAGAAGGTAAGTACTTGAACTCAAACTTGTGTGCTCTTGAGATAAGAAGTCCGTACAATCTAAGACTCGATCAAGATCCAAAGGTAAAGGCTAATGAAAGTATGTATTTATGTATACGTATAAAGGAACTGACGGTTTTGTATGTGCAAGGTAAGCATGAGTGTTGGAAGAGGATGATCCGTGAATGCAGTCTAGGATGAGTACTAAGACAGGCAAAGAGGTAATAAGACAAATAGGCACATGAGCCCAGGTATGTGAATTTAATATGGGGATGTAGGTAATGGTAAGGTTCATTAAGGGAAAAAAAATTTTAAGATGAAAGACAATGATAGTATAGTAATGAAGTATTGGAAGAAATACACGCGCCGAAACCTAAGTCTACGGACATAAGGTGACAATTACATGAAGGCACGAAACTACTATGTGGATTGTGTACCTGGCCAGTACACGAGAAGCATATGACGTTCGTGAGATCATGATAATTGTTACAGGTATGTCCGGTAGAGTTGGGTAGCAGGCGGGCGTGTGGGTAAATGGGAAGTAAGACTCTCGGGAAATTGGGAGTATTATGTAAGGATGAAAAACATGCCTGATAAGAATGAAGAATGTTGAATCAGTGATTTAGTGCGGATCAACGAGACATGAATAATATGTTTTTATCCGTAAGATGGATTCAGGGAATGAAAGGTATGAATGCAATGTTTGAATCCGTGAGACGGATTCAAAGATGAAAGGCATGAATGTTATGTTTGAATCCGAGAGACGGATTCAAGAATGAAAGGCATGAATGAAATGTTTGAATCTGTAAGACGGATTCAAGGATGAAAGGTAAGAATGAATGTTTGAATCCGCGAGACGGATTCAAGGAGGAAAGGTATGAAAGGTATGAAAGTAATGATTGAATCCGTGAGTCGGATTCAAGGAGGGAAGGTATGAATGCAATGTTTGAATCCGTAAGGTGGATTCAATGAATGGAAAAGCATGAATGATGCGTCTGAATCCGTGAGACGGATTCAAAAATATAAGAAGATGAAATTAATCCGCCTAAGAAGATGTCGACAGTTTGACCATGATTAAGTCGAACGGGTCATAGAAATAAGTATAAAGTAAAAAAAGTGATAGTATAATAAACGAAGTTTTGTATAAGTTACGTGTTAGATGTGTTAGTAATTGACTCTTAGAAGTCGGAATGATGACGGGCTGTGACCCGGGCAATAACTTGAGTATGGGCGGAAATGGTAAGCTCAGTAAGAAATATTGAAACGATGTAATAAGGTCTTTGCAAGTAAGTACGAATGGAAGGAAGTACGAGTGTGTACTTCCGTTGGCAAAATGATTAATTGAATGAAAAGATTGCATGTAAGAAATAGAATGTGCGGTATGTTATAGCAGGTACGTAGGAAATCGTAGAAAAGTTATAGGTGGGTAATCACCTAGTTTAATGAATGTTTAAATGATATATGCTAACCGCCGATGATGTTGATGATAATGTTAGAATTATTGGTGTGATGAAACCAATCGTATTGGGGAAAAGATGAATCGATCTGGGTTGCAGATCGTGGTTTGGGAAATGAAAAAGAGGTTAGTAAGAATATTTAACTCATGATTGGATAGATATGAACTAGTATGACACCTGTATATGTGTAAATTAAGTAATGCATGAAGTGAAAGCAATAGTAATGTGAAATAAACGAAATGATTTAAAGATAAAACAAAGGTATGCAAGGTATACGTAACTGTAGAAAATGTAGAATGAGGTTAACGTTAGAATTAAGCACGTAGGCGTGATTAGGTAATAATAGTTTTGTTGTGATAACAAAACAAAAGTTGAATGTTATACAGAGTATGTAGAGAATGTAAATTTTAAAGGTGAGATGGAGATATTAGATCCATTAAGAAAGGATCATATTAAAGGACGGAAGAGTATGTGTATTGACCAGTTATTGACAGGTCAAGTAAAGGAAAATGAAAATGATATAAGAAAGAATGATCAGGAAAGTATGGGCTAGTAGTCGTATGGATGGACTAGAAGAAAAGATAATGTGTGTTTGATGAAAGTGAGAAAGGTTTCGGGGACGAAACCTTGTTTAAGGGTGGTAGACTTGTAACGCCCCAAAATCTAAATGTTAATAATTGTCGTGTGTTCCGATATGACACGTCATGAAATAAATAACTAGGCTATTTAACCTAGTTATGAGTATGGTCAAAAGAATTAAAAGAGGAAGGTAATGTCAGTATGTTTTAAAGACAAAACCCGAGGGGCTAAAGTGGAACTAACGAAAGTTGGGTTATTAAAAAGAAAAAGAACACACACACAAACACACACTTCGTGTGTGTTCTGGATAGATCGATCAGGGGCTCTC
Source organism: Helianthus tuberosus (assembly GCA_030545235.1). Taxonomy (NCBI): domain Eukaryota; kingdom Viridiplantae; phylum Streptophyta; class Magnoliopsida; order Asterales; family Asteraceae; genus Helianthus; species Helianthus tuberosus. The sequence goes on along the minus strand of CM060420.1, from coordinate 16,920,298 downwards.
AAGAGCCCCAAAACCCTAGTTCTTCAAAAGCTTCAATTTGAAGGATGAATCAAGGCCCAAATCCATAACCGAGCATGGATTAATGATCACCAACACGAGAGGATCATAAGGTATGTTTTAAATCTAAGATTGGTGATCATGGGTGAAGTGGGTTATGTTCTAATCCGTGAGTTAAGATGAAATTAATCATGTACAAGGGTTAGAATCCTCGTGTAGAACATGGGTTATGAAAGGTTTGCGTTAATTTGATGTTTAGAGGCGACACCCGTTAGTTAGGGTGAAGATGATGCCTAGAATTATCTCTCATGTTCAAGTCTTGTTGAATGATTGATGTATTATGTGGGTATGACGAATTATTGTTAGATGAAAGTATAGGAATATGATGATGTTATGTTTAATGTTCATTTGGAATGATACATGATGATTAGTAGTTGGTTTTGATGGGTTATGTATGAGTTTAGAAGAATTGTGCATGAAATAGTTGTACGTTATGCTTAAAAGGTAGTACTCACATCAAGTGTATGATAAAATGAATATAGTGTCGTCTGTATGGTCGATTACAATGTTACGGGTATATGTAGATGAGTTGATGGTTACATATGGTTAATAGTTGACTTTTGAAAGTCAACAAGATTAAGAAACATGATTGGACTCGTTGTCGTAAAGGTAGGATGATAGGAAGACGTTTGGTACATGTTATCTTAATATGTATTATTTGTAATTACATGATGAATTACGTGTGATGAAAAGAGTATGAAGTCGATTGTATGTTTTAATGCTTGTTAGAAATGACTAAGGAAAGTTAAGTGTGAATTATGCGAATGATATGATGGTTACATGTACAAATGAGTATGCTAATAAGGGCGTGGTTTCGATGAAATGAAAGTATAGGAAACACGTCGAGACGGACTCAAGCTTGAGGTGTTAACGGGTCAAGAAGAGGCGAGGAATCGGATACGAGCATGGACGCATAAGGTAAGTGATTTCCGTAATCACTTCTTAGTACCAGTAAGTAATAATGTGTTGTAATGAATTAAACATGATGTTTGAGGTCAAATATGTGTTAAAGTCTTTCCTTGTAAAAGATGGGTTTAAGGTTGACCAAAATGCCCTTGATGGGTATTTTGGGGTAAACGAGCTTAAAAGTAGTTTTGGAGCAAGTTATTCGATTAGTGTTATGTTTTGGACAAGTATAGAAGCGGGGATTACAGTTTGGTTAGTCGTAGACCAATTAATGCATGAATACCCTTAACGGGTCAAAAATAAGCATATGAACGATAAGGTGTTAAGATGATGCAAGACATCCAAGAATTTGGTAATTTATGATAGACGTCACTTATATTATTATGTTTATAAGAGGTTTTGGTAAAACGAACAAGTTATGTTGACGTATGCATAAACGGGTCGAAAAGTGGTAAAAGGGTAATAAGCCGAAGAGTTAAAAGTCGGAAAATATATTAAGTCGGATGTTGGATTTTAGTTCCATTAGATGGAGAATTAAATTACGGACGCGTAGGAAAAAGAATCGGATAAAACGGATCAAAAACGAAGGAGTTATGCTCGTTTCCGTGAAACGGGATCGCGCTGAAAATATGCAGCACAGCAGCAACAACCGTCTGATGTTTTGAGGGAGTCGCGTAGCGCGACGGCCCGTCGCGTCGCGCGACGGGTCCAATTTCTCCGGAAATTGTTTTCGTGCTCCGTTTTGGCTCGGGAACTCGTTTAAACGCGTTTTAAGTTGCGTACGACTAATTTAACTCATGTTTTATGGCCATTAGGGTAAGCGTATGTGTGGATAGGTATGTATGGATGTTGTCTATCTCTATACACGTATGTAGAAGTGTATGTAAGCGTGTATGCGCGAATGTATGTAAGATTATAGTATGTAAGTGAGTACATAAGGATATATATGAAGACGTGTATGAGTAGGCCAGTAAGAGTCGGGTATATTGCAATGGTCGATGGAAAATATAAATGTAGGCATGTATGTAGGTGGGTACGTATGTATGTTGTGCAAGTATAAGTGTATGTATGTAAGGGTGTATGTAGATAGTATGTATATGTAGTCAAGTGAGTATGTACGAAGTTATGCACGGATGTAAGTTGTGAGAAGGTATGGAATAAGTATGTGCGTATGTATGTAAGTATGTATGTCTGTTTGTATGTATGTATGTAGGTAGGTATGTATGAATGTATGTATGTATGTATGTAGGCATGTAAGTATGTATGTATGTATGTATGAATGGATGTATTTAGGTATGCACGTATGTATGTACGTAGGTATATAGGTATGTATGTTGCTATGTGTGATAATAAGTATACGTATAGGTTGTATGAAAGTATGTACGCATGCATTCAATGATATTGAGTACTAACGATAATAATATCGTGCCGGGTGGTGAAGTGTAACGCAGGATACCAAGGAAGTCTCACTACGGATCGTATGATCAGAGGAAAAGCCGAGATGTAAAGAGATAATGAAATGAAAAGTAAACGCGTACAAATCTTGTATGCTTATGATATGTACTAACGTTATGAATTTTATGTGGTGAGCGCAGGTAGTACAAGCCATGAGGATTATCAAGGAGTAGAGATCGAAGATCGAGTCACAAGACGGATTGTACGGGAATGTGTAAATATGTAATTTAGTGTCGATAAGTTATGTTCTTGTATTATAAAATGAATTTTTAGAATGTCAAGATGTATGTCATGAAAAGAAATTTTCAGACTCGAGATTCCGCTGCGTCATTTTAAGGTTAAATGTGTTAGGGTGTCACATACGACCTGATATGAACCGATTTTTTTTAATATAACTAGAGACCTAAAATCTTTAAAAATATTCTGCACCCCATGAAAAAATTCATTGGTCCGCTAGTGTTTGGTATATACCAACTTGCATTGAGCGAAGAGATTGCAAGTTAGGAAATTGTAACGTCCAAAATAAGATATTCTATGACATGTAAGTTTTAAAATTCTTAGTATCTTATATCATGATGCAAAAATCCACTGTTAGGAAGACGACATATATAAGGCAAAAGACGGCCAAGCACGACAAGGAAATTAACCTCGTACAGATTGTGGGGGGGCAAATCCATCGAAAAGCGACTGGCAACCGTTGTTTGGCAATTTTAGAAAATCTGGTGTCAAACATGATTTATACTTATTTATTTCTTAATTATTAATATTAAGTATATTATTCCGATAATATAAATTTGTAATTCACATGTTTATAAACGATTAAGCATATTAAAACTAAAAATTACTTCCCAAATATGGATTCTTAAAACAGTATAATTAAGACCTTTGAAATGGGTATAAGTTTAAATATTTATTTTTTGAACTAATGTAAATATAAATTTTTTAGTTTTTTTTATTATTTCAAATAATATACACTTAATTAAAACAAAATAACGTGTGAACATAATTACCTAAAAAAAGAGAGATGTCATAAAGTGAGGCATAAATTTTCATAACCAAACGATTCCAAATAAATTAAAAGTAAAATTAAAATAAATCTAATGCATATGGACTATGGACTATGTATAACAATATAATGTAATTTTGCACTATACATTAATCATAAATTTTGATATTGAGTAGTTAATGACATGTATTTGTAACTTAGAGCAATTTTGAGGTAGTTGTAAAGGTTAAGTTGCATCGCATGTAAATTAGAAATGTGTTAAGAACGTTTGTAAATGACTTTCGTCTAATTTTGTTCGACCTTTCCTAGTTACCTGTTTTCTTATAGTTTTTTTTATAGTTACTTGGATATCCATATACGGTAGTTGTGTTGATATTACGGTACATCAATTAATTTTGTTATTAATGTTTAGTGATACTGGGTAGGGATAGTGTACATTAATTCAGAAGTGTGAGAAATGTATTATAACACTATATATAACACTATATAACACTATATAACACCATATAAACACCGTATAACACTATGTAACACCATATAACACGATGTAACACGATATAACACTATATAACAATATACATCTATCATAAACATGCTATCAGACAAAATATAGTGTTATATTTGTTATATAGTGTTATATAGTGTTACATAGTATTATATGGTGTTACGTACTGTTATACGGTGTTTATATAGTGTTATACAGTGTTATATATAGTGTTATAATATACTTCTCACACTTCTGAATTAATGTACATGATCCTCTACCTAGTGATACTTATATGGTACACTAATTTGAAGCATTTGGTATCATCAATACTAGTTCGGAAAGGAAAGAAGAAGAGTAAACCTTGCTTTATTTGAATTTTTGCTGTTAGATAGTATTTTTTTGGTGCAATGGTAACATTAAACTAAAACATGTAAAAACGAATTCTGTTTAAATATGTCTTATCCATGTCAAACCAAAAATACGCGAATGAGACTATGGGGTTGTTTGAAACTTCTGAATGGTTAAGTGATAAACCAGTAAAAGGTCTTTACAGTGCTGAATCTGTAAGAGGTCTGATCTGAACCATTAAGAGCCAGTATAATGTTTAACCGTTCAAAGACAAATGACTGGCCAATTCAGATTAGAGGTATTAACCATTCAGACTCATTATAATGCTCAACCATTTAGAGACAAATGTTTGAACCATTCAGACATTTGTTCGTGAAACAATCAGTTTGAACCATTAAGTGCTAAATCAATAAAAGGTTTGAACCATTGAAAGATTTATTAAGAGCTAAAGAAGGAAACCAACTAGGGCTGCAAACGAACCAAACGAACACGAACAAGACCTTGTTCGTGTTCGTTTGTTAAGAAATATATGTGTTCGTGAACCGTTCACAAACACTTATCGAACGAGATTTTATGTTCGTGTTCGTTTCTTAAGGAAATAAACATGTTTGTGTTCGTATGTGTGTGTTTGTTAATTTTAGGCAACGAACGTTGACGAACACAGATGAGCACAAACTAATGTTCATGAACACAAATGGAAACAAACAGTCGTTCATTAACAAAATATATAATACACTAACACTTATTGGATATTTAATTTGTCTGAATTTTAAAGTATTTAAATATATATAAATACTAAAAACACTAATAAACTATCTAACACAAACGAACACGTTAACGAACGTTCACGAACATAAACGAACAAACACGACCTCTGTTCATGTTTATTCATTTAACTAAACGAACGAAATTTCTTGTTCGTGTTCGTTTGTTTAATAAACGAACACAAACGAACTTCCTACCGAACGGTTCACGAACTGTTCGCCGAACGTTTGGTTTGTTTGTAGCCCTAAAACCAACCATTTAACAACCCGACCATCATATCAATCATAAATATTATAAACATATTTGGATACATACTGCTAAATATACATCTCTTTATATTTAACTAGGTTATTGTCCCGTGTAATACACGGGGTGAATCATAATTATAATGTGAAATAAAAAAAATATGATCATAATATGATCTAAGTATATATAATATAGAGTAATATGCAGACCAAATACGAAATAAATATTGAAGTTTGTATAGCCATTCATAATAATATGATTTGTTATTTGTTTTAGGATTTGTCATAGGAACTTAAAATTTTGTACCATTACTAATATTTATTGTGACATTTTCTTGTTCAAAGGTAACGTGTCTGATTTTATCTGATAATAGATTATTCTGACGGCTTAATGTTGGCATAATATTATATTTTCTACCATCCAAATATAGTTTTCTCACTTTCGTTATCATTAACATTAATATAAGGTATGCTCGTATTCAAAGCTATAAACCAATACGAATTGTACGAAATAATTACTTTTATCACAATTAGTAAGGAAACCAATAAAAACTATTGATAATGTAATATGTCCCATACCATTTGAAAGGTCTGAAAAGGGACTTATAGACAGATAAAAGTAATGTAAATGAATAGACAAAAATTGAATCAATAAAACCAATTAACTATAGTTGAGAAAATACTATGTATAGTGTAATACTTTACATGTACAATTGAACCAATGAAACATATATATAAGTGAAAAAATAAAAATAAAGACATGAGACACCATACGACAACTAAGTAAATCTAAATTTAAAAAAAAAGTTATGACATTCCGAATGTGAAGATACCTTTCACAGACCTCTACATCTTAGTTACAATAGGAAAAAAATTGTATGTTAAGAGTTTACCATGTTTTAAAACACATATATCTAACTTATCTAAAAATACATGATGTTTTCTATGTAACATAGATAATATGCATATTACTTATTTGACATGGTAAACTTATCTAAAAAACATGATATTTTCTATGTGACATAGATAATATGCTTAGCATATGAAGAGTAAAAAAGCATACCTAATATTTAGAATGAAGTGTAGTTTACAATAAATTACATTTATTCAACTCGTGTAATATACGTGGTTTTAAAGATATAACTTTTTTATTCGGTATATAAAATTATATTTATTCAACCCGTACAATATGGTTCTTATAGATATAACTTTTTATTATTTAATATTTAAAATTATATTTATTCAACCCGTACAATAAATGAGGTTTTTAAAAATATACTTTTTATTATTTAGTATATAAAATTTATTTATTCAACTCCGTGTAATACACGGGATTATAACCTAGTTTTATTATAATCATAACCACAATGGAAAATTTCCTTAAAGTATAGCAATATTAGAAATTATAAAACATCGATATAAATTTAATCATTAAAAACATACGAAACTAAGACGGTTAAATAAGTGGGTTAAGCTTGGTTGGTTAAACACAATCCAGATCGAATAATTTATCTTATCAATAGATTTACAATCAAAATAAAATTCTAATATAATATTTAAATCTTTTTAATTTAAATTTAAAGTTTATCAATAAATTATTGATGCCCTCATTGAAAATAACATGTGTCCCAAATCAGGTTTCTTTTATTATATAGTATAGATATTAAATATTATAATTATAATATCACATCCTTTTTTTTCCAATAACTCGCTCAATTTAGAAACTTAATTAATTAAGTAATAATATATGATAAAATACACCACCGTATACGTATTAGTTAGTTCATTCCACAACCCAATTTCATATTTTCTAGTGATCTCCTTTGCGAAAAGCAAGCGAACAACAGGTGACGTGTCAAACAGAAGTGCGTAAACTAAGAAAACTGTAGAGAGAGAAGATACCGGAAAACGCAATCCCGGAGGTTGCAACCACGCACGTCTGAATGACCGTATTCTCCTGCCGCGTAAACGGCTGCTTCAACATACCTGTTACATTAATATTCACAAATCTATAGCAGTTTGTATAGTAATATAGGGATTGTACTGTCAAAACAATATCGAACAATACCGGATTTATTCAAGAACTTGGTCCACGTCTTGACGAAAAAAAACCCTAACAGTCCAGCAGAGACGTTTAGCGACGGAATAATTCCGGTGGTTAGGTTAAGCTTCATGACAATGAACGTGAACAAGATTCCGAGAATGAAACTAACGACGAACGCTCGAACAGTCAACTGTTTCTGCCATGTGGGAACCTCTTTGCACTCGAAGATCCGCTCTATTGTTTCGATTTCTCCCGTGTCCGTCTTGTTTCCTTTGCCGTCGCTTTCGCTGGTCTGCATGTCGTCGTAAGCGCGGCCTGATCCGGCGTCCCTGCGTGAAGAGGATCGATCCATGTGGTTGTTTGTGTGGTGATTTTACATGCACGAAATGAGAGGAGAGTGAGAATGAGAAGAGATGAAGATGAAGATGTGAGTGTTGAAATGGTTTGGGGGGTGATGTGAAGTGAGTGATTGATAGATGGAGTAGGAGATCTTTGCATTGTTTGTGGTATATTATGCATGGTTGTGTGTACACTTTTGTATATAGATCTTAATTAATGCAATATTGGATTAATCTACTTTAATGTAAAAATGGGTTAAGAATTGTTTATTGGTTTTCTTATTTTAGTTTTCTAAACTAGTTTAGATGTAAAGTATCACGACAAAGACGTATAGGAAGAGAAGTGAACGTGTTTATTTTATTTATAAGTGTGTATCATATATGAAATTAAAATGAGCAATATATGTAGGATGGAAACTATTCAAATTATAGCTCCAATTTAAACTTTTTACACTTTTTAAAAAATTTGGACTTTGTAAAAAGTCAAAGAACACCAAAATGTATTGACCATAAAATACACCCAAAAATAACAAAATGAAGATTACTAAAATATCATATATGTGGGTCATGTTTTGTGTTTTAGATGATAAGCCTCATTATTGTGTTTTGTTTTGATTAGCATGTTGTGTTTTATATTCATAGTTCTATAATAATGTGTTTGAAATTTTTATGAACTATTATGGTTTGAATATAGTGTTTTAGTAATCTTCTCTCTGTTATATGTGGGTTTAGGTGTGTTTTACGGCTGAAATTATAGTGTTTTATGACTTTTTACACTTTTTATGAAATTTAGACTTTGTAGCTGAACTTCACCCATATATGTGTGTGTGTGATAAAGTCTATTTATACATTTGTTACAAGGATATTGACAACCATACTAAATATTTTGTAATACTTATCAACTTAATTGACTTAGTGATGTTGTTTCGTTATAAACATTCCTAAGAAAATCAAGTGGGACAAAATAACATATAAGGGAAAAGGGTAGAATGAACATGAAATTAGAGCTTATAGGTTTAAATTAGAGCTTGTAGGTTTAATAGTGGGTATAAATCAAGCAATACGAGGATATGATGGTGAATGTTAATATGATACATAATATCTAGTGTAAACATGGCCAATTACTAGTAAATACGCAACTTGAATGAAGGCGAATTTAGAATGCCCACCAAGTGTTTGATGATATGCCTTGTAATGTTAATTATGTGAATTTGTGATAACTATTTGTGACGTTCATTTTTAGAATATAAAAAATCCTTGTATGCGGTGAATTTGGACTCACGTTGATTTTATAAGTATCTAATGGAATGAAATTCATGAATCTAAGCAAGAATTCATTAAGTGTGGGAGTGAAGGAGGAAACATCAAGTGACCCTAAGCAATAAGAGACACAAGATCAAGGTAAGTTCTTTTAGCTTACAAGTTTGTTTGTTAGTTGTTAGTAGTGTTGATGTGCAAAAAGTAGTTAATTAATGATTAACTAAATTACCCTAATCTAGACACTAAGTTAAACTCTAGACTTTTTAAAACTCGACTAAACTACTAACCGACAAGTGAATCTAATGATTCTAGTAAAGCTAAGTAAGTCCGGAAATCGAACCCACGTGACTCTTTTGATTTCGTAAACTAGACTCACTAGACTTAATGAACGACAAGACTAATTGTTATTATATTTTGAGAGGGGGGTTTTCTAATACCCTAAAACTGCAATTAATTAAATACTAACTAAAACAAACGAACTAAGGCACAACTTGGAACTTGGGTTTCACTCAAATGATGATAAAACGACAACCTAGGCTGGAATCCTATATGCTATGAGTTATCTTTTTACCGGACACGAACTATTATGGAACCAGGATCGTTAAGTGCTAAACCTACAGAGAAACCGAACAGGACCCTCGACCCTTCTCGAGAAGACACCTATGGAACTCTAATAGTGTAACACTCCGAAAATTTTAGATCAAATCCTAGCATGACACGTGTCTAGAAACCTTCCACATAATTCACAATGTTGAAAGGAATGGTTAAAAATCATAAATATATTAAAAGGGGGCTAAAATATAAGTTTAAGGGCCAAATCTGTCTTAGAGGCAAAAATATTTTTCTGTCGGAGGTCCTTACGGACCGTAACATTATACCCTTGCGGTCCGCAAGGGTGTTTTAAAAATAATACGCGCCCAAAGTCCTTTACGGTCCATAAGGGGTCCCCAAACAGCTAGAAACTCACTAGCAGCAGCCTTTGCTGTATTTTTGGCACACAAACACCATATTTGCCACCTTCAATATGGTGTTGACACCTCTTATGCCACTAATCTCATTCTTAACACATTAAGGGATACTTGTCATGTTCTAAGCACTTGAAGATTAATATAAATAGGACTAGTTAGTTCATAAGTTCTTCACACGTTCACATTCTTACTCTCAAACTTCTTATGGAGCTTAGGAGCCTCCTCTCTCTAGTTCTAAGCTTTTCCTTTAACACTAGTAAGTGTTCTTTCTAGTTCTTTTCAATTATTTGACTAGTTATTAGCCAAAAGTCAAGCAAATTGACTTTTGCTTTGACTTTCGGTTCCGACCATTTTGATCAAGTCAAAGTTCAAGTTGAACTTTGCAACGTGATCGTAATAATGAAGGTATGAATCCCCTGCGATTATACCCTCTGACGATCACGTTAAGTAGGTGAAATGACGAGTCAAGCATGTTATGTATAAAAGTCAAAACTAGAAAAATATGCGTTTTGCGATAATTGAACTTCTAACTATCTAAGTCAATTATTTTGACAGCATAACCGTTTTTATAAACTTATAAAGCTTATTTTGACATGTCCAACTCATCATATTCAGTTTAGAGTTCAATTCTATATCGAAAGTCAATTAGTTTGACTTTTGCTTTGACTTTCGATTATAACCCGTTCGGTCTACTTTGAAACCCAATCAAGGCATGTTTTGTGACCATAATGTTATAGGGAATAACCTTCTAAGGTTATACCTTATGTTCATACCATTTCAAGGGTAAATCGACAAGTCCACTACATATACTTTTAAAAATGTCAAAAACGCTCTTTTGGCGTAGAAATGGTTTAAAAACCAACGAGGTATATAATTTGACCTCGGAACTGATTATATAACATTTGAAAATATGTTTTGGCATAGCGGAGTCTTCATAAACCTATTTGATTTCCCGATGCCGTATTTGCGCATATGACTAGTTTAATATATATAAAATATATAAACTAGTCGATTTTGGTTTAAACCTTTCAAAATTATTCCAAATCATAATGTTTGGTTAAATAACCCATATCCAACGAGGCTTTGCACTCGGAAGGATATAAACCACATTTTAACCGGTCAACGCTTAATCTAGCGAAACCGAACAATATTCTAATTAGCGAGTCAAGTAATGTTACTTACAAAAAGACTCGTGAACATTCTAACGGATATTTATATCTGTTTTATTCCGGACTATAGAGCATTCCAGATAATCGTACCTAGGATAAACAACCTAAAATACGGCTTTGCTTCAAAGAACTTATTTGAACAGAATATTTGCTACGCAAAGGAAAATACTCTTAGCCTAGTTTTATTTGAAAACTTGGGATACGACATTAGCCGCTTGAAGCGGGTATTATATAAATGGGCAAATGATTTCATAAATATAAGAATCTTGTTTAATCCGTATTGCTTGAATAACATTAAACACTAGGGGTAATGGTACCGTGTTCGGGTGTCCCGACTCATCAAATAGGAATGGCCATATAAAATACGCACAGGGTAGTCGGCATACTCCTAGAAGACGTGTATTAAAGGTGGTGTGTACCATCATCACATACCAGCATAGATTTCTGGTACCCATGTGTATTGACAAGAATGTAAAACTTGTGACAAGAAATCTATCCTAAAAGAATACTAAATGAATAACCCACGGGTTATCATAGTATGTATCAAATGATTTATGAAAATGATTTTTAAACGAGTCGGTTAATTGTTTTTACCAGAGAAAGCTGACGCATTTTCAAAAGATTAAACGGCAGGTAACAAACCCTGAATATCGGGTGGAATTGTTTGGTCAAAGAATAAGCTTTGCATATGTGACTCCATTGCTAAAGGCCTATGATGTCCTAAGCTCGCTTTTATTTCGGATCCTATCTTGTGGGACATGTATCGAACGAAGTATGAATCTTATTTAATAAATTTCAAATCATTTATATTATTATTTTATTATCCTATCTTCCGCTGCATATTTGTGAAACTATTATCAATCGACACGCATAAACCCATCACCTGGGCCCACCAGAAATCGGAGTGTGAGAAATAGGTTGTTAAAGTACAGTTTATCTAGACCCTTCTCGAAAAACATAGGTGGCTTTTTTGAAAAAAAAAATATATCCATGTTTGAAAACTGAGAAACTTTTTCAAACTCACGAACCAAATTCATACCAAGTGAACTTTATGCGAATACAAAATTCACAATCTTTCTTCAAGCAAGTCACGGTGGATCACGCTATTGAACCGAAACTGATGTCCCACAAATTTCTTAAAAAATGTGTAACCCGAAGCAATTTTTAATAACACCCTAAAAATGTATCCTAGAGTGATGATGTCGACCCGATTAACTTGTACCGTCTAAAATCCCACAAAAGTGTTGATCAATCTCAAATGGCTCACACAACTAACATAATCGACCCTAATAACAATCAACTCAAAATAAACAAATTGCTCTAGTGACCAACTGAAATTATTATATATATTAAAGAACATCATGAAAATAATAGTAATGTTTTTACCACAAGTCTTTATTAGTTTCATCATTTATCCCTTAAAGTGATTTTTGTTTTGTTTTATATTTTGTTTATTAAGGTTTTGGTTCTTACACTTTTACGGCAACATTTTTTTTATTTTTCTTTTTTTTTTTAAGTTTCAAATTAGCTCTATACATTATAGTAAATTACGTCTTTAACCCAATAGTTTTATGGTTTTATTTTTCTTTTATAACTTTCATTCGTTAATTTATTTTTACAAAAAACTAAATACATGATATAACTTTCTTTTGAAACGTCATGAAAACTTGACGTATAGTAAAATACATCAATATTTCGTATTCGTTTATTCCATTTTTAGTTATAATTTAGTACTTTGATGAGTTTTTGCGGTTTCAGGTCCTTGGTGCTGAAAATAGAGAAAACCGATGAATAAACGGCTAATTGCTAAGTTAAATCTTGAGTCGGTTCGTTGCATAGCTGAAACTGATTGAAAACTGAAGAAATCTGGAAAAAACGAGTCGTCGTGATACACGACGACGAAAGAGAGTTGTTGTCGCGCTACGCTAGAATTAAAAAATATTTCTGGAACAATACGTTGTCGCGCTATGTGACTGAAATAGAAGCCACCCGTCGCGCGATGCGACGGGGTGTTGGGTCAGCTGATTGTGATTCGTTTCTAAGGGTTACGTATAAAATCATCTTAATCTTCAAAACATCATAACTTACAAACCAGAAACCCTTTGGACGAATTTTCAGTATCTTTTGAAGCGTTTTCGAGTGCTTGGAGCTGTCGGTTGAAGATTCGAAGCTTAGGGAATCATCCTTGGTGCAATTCTGCCACCCGGATGTCTTTACTTTCGTCTCTTTCTTTCGATTATGTTTCATGTACTTGAAAATACTTTGTATGAGATGATTTCAATGACTTTGCTTGGCAAGATTTTATAAACTACCTAGACGGATGAATAATTGTTTAACGTTTTGATTTTTATAATAGATAATTGATTTTTATGAATTATTTATGAATTGTAGGCGACTTGATTATTGATTAGATGTGTTTGCATGCTTAATATTGTTTGAAAATTGTTTATTACTTCGCACAATTCTTGGTGACGGTCTTTATCACATAATAGAGTCATGCTAGGTTTTAGATTTTGGTGAGTGTCTATATCTCATAATAAATCTTTAATCTTTATGACCATAAAATGTATTGACCATAAAATACACCCAAAAATAACAAAATTAAGATTACTAAAATATCATATATGTGGGTCATGTTTTGTGTTTAGATGATAAGGCTCATTATTGTGTTTTGTTTTGATTAGCATGTTGTGTTTTATATTCATAGTTCTATAATAATGTGTTTGAAATTTTTATGAACTATTATGGTTTGAATATAGTGTTTTAGTGATCTTCTCTCTGTTATATGTGGGTTTAGGTGTGTTTTACGGCTGAAATTATAGTGTTTTATGACTTTTTACACTTTTTAGGAAATTTGGACTTTGTAGCTGAACTTCACCCATATATGTGTCTGTGTGTGATAAAGTCTATTTATACATTTATTACAAGGATATTGACAACCATACTAAATATTTTGTAATACTTATCAACTTAATTGACTTAGTGATGTTGTTTCGTTATAAACATTGCTAAGAAAATCAAGTGGGACAAAATAACATCTAAGGGAAAAGGGTAGAATGAACATGAAATTAGAGCTTATAGGTTTAAATTAGAGCTTGTAGGTTTAATAGTGGGTATAAATCAAGCAATACGAGGATATGATGGTGAATGTTAATATGATACATAATATCTAGTGTAAACATGGCCAATTACTAGTAAATACGCAACTTGAATGAAGGCGAATTTAGAATGCCCACCAAGTGTTTGATGATATGCCTTGTAATGTTAATTATGTGGATTTGTGATAACTATTTGTAACGTTCATTTTTAGAATATAAAAAATCCTTGTATGCGGTGAATTTGGACTCACGTTGATTTTATAAGTATCTAATGGAATGAAATTCATGAATCTAAGCAAGAATTCATTAAGTGTGGGAGTGAAGGAGAAAACATCAAGTGACCCTAAGCAATAAGAGACACAAGATCAAGGTAAGTTCTTTTAGCTTACAAGTTTGTTTGTTAGTTGTTAGTAGTGTTGATGTGCAAAAAGTAGTTAATTAATGATTAACTAAATTACCCTAATCTAGACACTAAGTTAAACTCTAGACTTTTTAAAACTCGACTAAACTACTAACCGACAAGTGAATCTAACGATTCTAGTAAAGCTAAGTAAGTCCGGAAATCGAACCCACGTGACTCTTTTGATTTCGTAAACTAGACTCACTAGACTTAATGAACGACAAGACTAATTGTTATTATATTTTGAGAGGGGGGTTTTCTAATACCCTAAAACTGCAATTAATTAAATACTAACTAAAACAAACGAACTAAGGCACAACTTGGAACTTGGGTTTCACTCAAATGATGATAAAACGACAACCTAGGCTGGAATCCTATATGCTATCAGTTATCTTTTTACCGGACACGAACTATTATGGAACCAGGATCGTTAAGTGCTAAACCTACAGAGAAACCGAACAGGACCCTCGACCCTTCTCGAGAAGACACCTATGGAACTCTAATAGTGTAACACTCCGAAAATTTTAGATCAAATCCTAGCATGACATGTGTCTAGAAACCTTCCACATAATTCACAATGTTGAAAGGAATGGTTAAAAATCATAAATATATTAAAAGGGGGCTAAAATATAAGTTTAAGGGCCAAATTTGCCTTAAAGGCAAAAATATTTTTCTCTCGGAGGTCCTTACGGACCGTAACATTATACCCTTGCGGTCCGCAAGGGTGTTTTAAAAATAATACGCGCCCAAAGTCCTTTACGGTCCATAAGGGGTCCCCAAACAGCTAGAAACTCACTAGCAGCAGCCTTTGCTGTATTTTTGGCACACAAACACCATATTTGCCACCTTCAATATGGTGTTGACACCTCTTATGCCACTAATCTCATTCTTAACACATTAAGGGATACTTGTCATGTTCTAAGCACTTGAAGATTAATATAAATAGGACTAGTTAGTTCATAAGTTCTTCACACGTTCACATTCTTACTCTCAAACTTCTTATGGAGCTTAGGAGCCTCCTCTCTCTAGTTCTAAGTTTTTCCTTTAACACTAGTAAGTGTTCTTTCTAGTTCTTTTCAATTATTTGACTAGTTATTAGCCGAAAGTCAAGCAAATTGACTTTTGCTTTGACTTTCGGTTCCGACCATTTTGATCAAGTCAAAGTTCAAGTTGAACTTTGCAACGTGATCGTAATAATGAAGGTATGAATCCCCTGCGATTATACCCTCTGACGATCACGTTAAGTAGGTGAAATGACGAGTCAAGCATGTTATGTATAAAAGTCAAAACTAGAAAAATATGCGTTTTGCGATAATTGAACTTCTAACTATCTAAGTCAATTATTTTGACAGCATAACCGTTTTTATAAACTTATAAAGCTTATTTTGACATGTCCAACTCATCATATTCAGTTTAGAGTTCAATTCTATATCGAAAGTCAAGTAGTTTGACTTTTGCTTTGACTTTCGATTATAACCCGTTCGGTCTACTTTGAAACCCAATCAAGGCATGTTTTGTGACCATAATGTTATAGGGAATAACCTTCTAAGGTTATACCTTATGTTCATACCATTTCAAGGGTAAATCGACAAGTCCACTACATATACTTTTAAAAATGTCAAAAACGCTCTTTTGGCGTAGAAATGGTTTAAAAACCAACGAGATATATAATTTGACCTCGGAACTAATTATATAACATTTGAAAATATGTTTTGACATAGCGGAGTCTTCATAAACCTATTTGATTTCCCGATGCCGTATTTGCGCATATGACTAGTTTAATATATATAAAATAAATAAACTAGTCGATTTGGGTTTAAACCTTTCAAAATTATTCCAAATCATAATGTTTGGTTAAATAACCCATATCCAACGAGGCTTTGCACTCGGAAGGATATAAACCACATTTTAACCGGTCAGCGCTTAATCTAGCGAAACCGAACAATATTCTAATTAGCGAGTCAAGTAATGTTACTTACAAAAAGACTCGTGAACATTCTAACGGATATTTAAATCTGTTTTATTCCGGACTATAGAGCATTCCAGATAATCGTAACTAGGATAAACAACCTAAAATACGGCTTTGCTTCAAAGAACTTATTTGAACAGAATATTTGCTAAGCAAAGGAAAATACTCTTAGCCTAGTTTTATTTGAAAACTTGGGATACGACATTAGCCGCTTGAAGCGGGTATTATATAAATGGGCAAATGATTTCATAAATATAAGAATCTTGTTTAATCCGTATTGCTTGAATAACATTAAACACTAGGGGTAATGGTACCGTGTTCGGGTGTCCCGACTCATCAAATAGGAATGACCATATAAAATACGCGCAGGGTAGTCGGCATACTCCTAGAAGACGTGTATTAAAGGTGGTGTGTACCATCATCACATACCGACATAGATTTCTGGTACCCATGTGTATTGACAAGAATGTAAAACTTGTGACAAGAAATCTATCCTAAAAGAATACTAAATGAATAACCCACGGGTTATCATAGTATGTATCAAATGATTTATGAAAATGATTTTTAAACGAGTCGGTTAATTGTTTTTACCAGAGAAAGCTGACGCATTTTCAAAAGATTAAACGGCAGGTAACGAACCCTGAATATCGGGTGGAATTGTTTGGTCAAAGAATAAGTTTTGGCATATGTGACTCCACTGCTAAAGGCCTATGATGTCCTAAGCTCGCTTTTATTTCGGATCCTCTCTTGTGGGACATGTATCGAACGAAGTATGAATCTTATTTAATAAATTTCAAATCATTTATATTATTATTTTATTATCCTATCTTCCGCTGCATATTTGTGAAACTGTTATCAATCGACACGCATAAACCCATCACCTGGGCCCACCAGAAATCGGAGTGTGAGAAATAGGTTGTTAAAGTACGGTTTATCTAGACCCTTCTCGAAAAACATAGGTGGCTTTTTTGAAAAAAAAAATATATCCATGTTTGAAAACTGAGAAACTTTTTCAAACTCACGAACCAAATTCATACCAAGTGAACTTTATGCGAATACAAAATTCACAATCTTTCTTCAAGCAAGTCACGGTGGATCACGCCATTGAACCGAAACTGATGTCCCACAAGTTTCTTAAAAAATGTGTAACCTGAAGCAATTTTTAATAACACCCTAAAAATGTATCCTAGAGTGATGATGTCGACCCGATTAACTTGTACCGTCTAAAATCCCACAAAAGTGTTGATCAATCTCAAATGGCTCACACAACTAACATAATCGACCCTAATAACAATCAACTCAAAATAAACAAATTGCTCTAGTGACCAACTAAAATTATTATTTATATTAAAGAACATCATGAAAATAATAGTAATGTTTTTACCACAAGTCTTTATTAGTTTCATCATTTATCCCTTAAAGTGATTTTTGTTTTGTTTTATATTTTGTTTATTAAGGTTTTGGTTCTTACACTTTTACGGCAACATTTTTTTATTTTCCTTCTTTTTTAAAGTTTCAAATTAGCTCTATACATTATAGTAAATTACGTCTTTAACCCAATAGTTTTATGGTTTTATTTTTCTTTTATAACTATCATTCGTTAATTTATTTTTACAAAAAACTAAATACATGATATAACTTTCTTTTGAAACGTCATGAAAACTTGACGTATGGTAAATTACATCAATATTTCGTATTCGTTTATTCAATTTTTAGTTATAATTTAGTACTTTGATGAGTTTTTGCGGTTTCAGGTCCTTGGTGCTGAAAATAGAGAAAACCGATGAATAAACGGCTAATTGCTAAGTTAAATCTTGAGTCGGTTCGTTGCATAGCTGAAACTGGTTGAAAACTGAAGAAATCTGGAAAAAACGAGTCGTCGTGATACACGACGACGGAAGAGAGTTGTTGTCGCGCTACGCTAGAATTAAAAAATATTTCTGGAACAATACGTTGTCGCGCTATGCTACTGAAATAGAAGCCACCCGTCGCGCGATGCGACGGGGTGTTGGGTCAGCTAATTGTGATTCGTTTCTAAGGGTTACGTATAAAATCATCTTAATCTTCAAAACATCATAACTTACAAACCAGAAACCCTTTGGACGAATTTTCAGTATCTTTTGAAGCGTTTTCGAGTGCTTGGAGCTGTCGGTTGAAGATTCGAAGCTTAGGGAATCATCCTTGGTGCAATTCTGCCACCCGGATGTCTTTACTTTCGTCTCTTTCTTTCGATTATGTTTCATGTACTTGAAAATACTTTGTATGAGATGATTTCAATGACTTTGCTTGGCAAGATTTTATAAACTACCTAGACGGATGAATAATTGTTTAACGTTTTGATTTTTATAATGGATAATTGATTTTTATGAATTATTTATGAATTGTAGGCGACTTGATTATTGATTAGATGTGTTTGCATGCTTAATATTGTTTGAAAATTGTTTATTACTTCGCACAATTCTTGGTGACGGTCTTTATCACATAATAGAGTCATGCTAGGTTTTAGATTTTGGTGAGTGTCTATATCTCATAATAAATCTTTAATCTTTAGGGTTGAATTACCTAATAAAACTTAGAAGTAATATTCGGTAATCAAATAAAATTAAGTGCTCTACTAATTCTCAATAGCTGAGAGGTGCGAGATTATTGTTAGGTCTAAGTCATTAAACCATAAGGTAGGAGCTTCGTTAGGAGTAAACCTATTGGCTGATGTCTAATAAGTCTAATCAAGAACCCAAGTTTACCTTAGGTTTAGG
This sequence comes from Helianthus tuberosus, assembly GCA_030545235.1. NCBI lineage: Eukaryota > Viridiplantae > Streptophyta > Magnoliopsida > Asterales > Asteraceae > Helianthus > Helianthus tuberosus. The sequence continues at coordinate 16,901,027 of CM060420.1, read as the reverse complement.
TCCTGAGAGGGAGTGAATCTTTTAGGGTACTTTCGTAAACCCCTTAGATGTCTTGAGAGAGAGTCTAACGAACCGGTGTTCGTAACAACATCTAAGGTGCCATAAGTGTCTCTTGAGAAGGGTTAAGGGTCTTGTTCGGTATCCCGAAAAGTGAGAATTTTAGGATCCCGGTTCCATAATAATCAATATCCTAATAAAATCGTTACTAAAAGCAATCAGGATTCCAATCTAGGTAGTGTCTTCCACCATCTGAGTAAAAGTCTAAAGTTAGTTCGTTTTTATTAACTTAGTTAATTTAGTTTAATTTAATTGCAATTTTTAGGATTTTTTAAACCCCCCACCCCCCAAACATAAAAATAGTTAAGTGTCTTGTCAGTGTCAGTCTAAGTAGATTCGTCAACGTAATCATTAGAGTCTCGTGGGTTCGATATCCGGACTTACTGTTCTTTACTAGAGTCGATCGGTTCACTTGCCAGTTAGTAGTTTAGTCGAGTTTAGAGAGTCTAGAGTATTACTTCGAGTCTAGATTTAGGTTAATTTTAGTTATTTTAATTAAACTACTTTTAGCACATCAAGTTTTTGGCGCCGTTGCCGGGGACTCTTGGCAATTGCGTTGATTACTTTGTTTGGACTTTATCTGATATCATTATGTGCTATTTGTGTGTTTTTGAGCCTTAGGATTCTAAATACTTTAGTGTCTTTTTTATTTTATTTTTGAGTCTTTCGTTAGAGTCGTCTTACTTGTTTATTTTCGGTTTTGCAGTGAATGCCCCATACACTTTCATAAGGACCACCGAAGCAGCTGATTGACAAGTCTGTTTCCTCGTCTTCTAGTTTCCAGGTTAGTAAAACTTCTACTTCATCTTCCGCCTCTTCTGAATCTACTCTCCAATCTAAACCACCAGCCTTCGACTTCACCCCGAAGCCGTCACCCCATAATTCCCCATCACACACCCGTCCTCCAAGTCCGACACCCGCAGTCCAAATAGTTGCAAATCAAACTGTTCACCAACGCTCCACCGCCGGTTTTACCGGTGCGAATTCACCCATCACCTTACTTGCCATTGACAACGAAAAGTCTTAGCAGATTCCTTCATACATCATTACCGCTATCACTAATTCATGTCAATTTCATGGTCGTGATGACGAAGATGCACCCGCTCACATTAACCTCCTTTCCCGCCTTTGTGGTACCTTCTCTATAGAGGGTGCTAACCAAGATGCCCGTTTATTACAGATTTCCCTTTCTCACTTACGGGCTGCGGCCACCTGGCTTGATTCGCAGCCCGCGGGTACGTTTACCACCTGGGCCACCCTTCGAGATGCCTTCTTAGCCAAATACTTCCCACCCACTAAGGCATCTCGACTTCGTGATGCTATCCATTCGTTCCGAATGGAACCTGACGAGCCTTACCATCTAGCATGGGAGAGATTCCAAACTTTGCTATCCCGTTGCTCCCAACACGGTCTATCAGATTGGGCCCTTGTAGAGAAATTCTACAACGGTCTCACTCTCAAGACACGAGTCCGGTTCGACACTTCAGCATGAGGCCACCTCATGGGTAAGAAAACAGTGGCCGAATGCAACGACCTTTTTTAGAGTATCGCCCATTCCGACATTGATCATTGCGCCATTAGCAGGACTTCCTGTTTCTAGTACTCCCTCGGCCGATCGAGGAGTACACCAAGTTAGCTTGGATACATCGATGGTCGCGGCGATGAAAAACCTTGAGAGAAAGCTTACCAGTGGGATTAACGATTTACAAGCGAGGGTAGATAGGTGTGAGGTGTGTAGAGGGTGTCACGATACCATAGATTGTCCCACATTCACTCTTGAGCATGTTGAGTCTATAGCAAATAGAGGTCCAACGAACCCTTTCAACAATTCAAATTTTGGGTCCAATTGGCGTAGTAATAATAATACCTTCCATTCTTCCGGTAACCCCCTGGTTTTCAAACAGGTTCAAATCAAAACAGGGGTCCACATGGTTATTATTATGGTGGGGGTTCAAATCAGCAGGGTCAATTTAGGGGTTCAGGGTCAAACACTCAGGGTCAGTATTCTGGTGGGGGTTCACAGGGTTAATTCACCTTAGGGGGTTCAAATAGGCAATATCCTAGTGGAGGGTTAAACTGTCAAGGTTCAAACAACCAAGACTTGGGTAGTGGTCTAGATGAGATTAAATCTTTGTTATCCCAAATACTAGTTAAGGATCAAGAAACCCAAAGAACACTACAAGCCACAAGCCACTCAACAAACCTTAGAGGACCATGCCACATTCTTAAAGAACAATCACTTGAACTTATTAGACCTTCGAAGGCAAATTTGTGACATCAATCGCCAATTGCAAGAAACGCCTTCCGGTCAGTTTTCAGGTAATACCCTACAAAACCCAAATGGCCAATTGAAGGCAATCACTACTAGGAGTGGTAGGTCGTTAGGAGAGGTAGTTAGAGAGAGAGTTGAGGTCGAGGATGAGGATGAGGAGCAAGTAGATGAGGAGATAGAGATGGAGACTCCCGGTAAAGTGCACATTAGGCTAGACTTAACAAGTACCGCACACACCGAGGAGCCTCAAATAGAGAAGAGTGTAGAAAAACATCAGGTAGGGATTAGGCCATCACCATTAGTTGATCATTTATGTGTCCCATACCCCGCCCTCCTTAAGCATCAGAAATATGCTAAGGAATATGGGCAATTTCTTGAGATGTTTAAACAGTTGAAAATCAATCTACCGTTCATAGAGGCCCTTCAGTCCATGCCTAAATATGCAAAATTCCTTAAGCACCTTCTCAAACGTAAGGATATGATAGGTGAGCTTTCGAACATTCCGTTGACCGGAGGTTGTTCCGCGGTGGTCTTGAATAAGCTACCGGAGAAACTAACCGACCCAGGTACATTCACCATTCCATGCCTATTCGGGGGTGTCGTTACTCCCGCTCATGCGTTAGCCGATCTAGCATCAATTTGATGCCATTCTCTCTTTATGAGAAGCTAGGGTTAGAAGAGCTTATGCCCACGCGCATGTCATTGTCCTTGTCCAACCGCTCGGTCAAGTATCCTCGTGGGATCATAGAGAATTTGTTGGTTAAGGTTGATAAGTTCATTTTTCCCGTAGACTTCGTTGTTCTTGATATGGAGGCCGGCGAGAGAGTTCCTATTATTCTAGGTCGTCCATTCCTTCGCACCACAAAGGCAATCATCGATGTCTTTGACGGTAAGATTTCACTTCGTGCGGGTGACGAGATTGTCACATTTGAGATCGATAGGGCCATGCAGCACCCTAGTGGTAGAGATGAGGATAGTGGGTTGTGTCATTCCGTTTACTTTCTAAATTCTATCATATCATGTGTTAACACGTGTCTAGAGTATATTAGCAGGGCCGATTTGGTGAGTGAGAGAGTTGTTGACGAGGAGGTTGAAGAAGAGCCTTTAGAAGAAGGCGATGAGTTGTGGGTTCCTGAGACGTTGGAACTCAATGAGATTAGTGATGAGAGTACTCTGTTTGATATTCCACCGCCTTTGGAGCTTAAGGTCCTTCCATCACATTTAGAGTACGCATTCTTATGAGAGAAACCGAACATACCCGTCATCATTTCTTCTAAGTTGACGGAGGAGGAGAAGATGCGGTTGATTGAGGTGTTGAGAGAACACAAAGAGGCGATTTCATGCAGGTTGTTGGATATAAAGGGGATTAGTCCCACGTTTTGCACGCACCGGATTCTTATGGAGGAGGTTTATAAGCCGGTGGTGCAGCCGCAAAGACGCCTTAACCCGAACATGCAAGAGGTAGTGAAGAAGGAAGTTATGAAGTTGTTAGAGTCTGGGTTGATATACCCGATTTCCGATTCCGCGTGGGTGAGCCCTACTCAAGTCGTCCTAAAGAAAGGGGGGATGACGGTTGTTATGAATAAGAAAAATGAGCTCATTCCATCACGCAAGGTTACCGGTTGGCTAGTATACATTGATTACCAAAAATTAAATGATGCCACCCGGAAGGACCATTTCCCGCTTCCGTTCATTGACTAAATGCTAGCGCGTTTGGCGGGGCAACAAGTCTATTGTTTCCTCGACGGATATTCAGGTTACTTCCAAATCCCATTGGATCGGAGGATCAAGAGAAGATAACCTTTACATGTCCATATGGCACGTACGCGTATCGACACATGCCGTTTGGATTATGTAACGCTCCGGCTACCTTCCAGCGGTGTATGATTGCTATCTTTCAAGATATGGTTGAGAGTTCGATGGAGGTCTTTATGGATGACTTTTCGGTCTATGGTAATTCTTTCGATTAATGTCTAGGTAATCTTGAGAGGATGATGAAGAGGTGTGTTGAGACAAAATTGATGTTGAATTGGGAGATGTGTCACTTCATGGTGATGGAGGGGATTGTCTTAGGTCATAAGATTTCTAAAGCCGGTATAGAGGTGGATAGGGCTAAGATAGATACTATTAGTAGGCTTCCTCCACCGACTAGTGTGAAATTAATCCGAAGTTTTCTTGGTCATGCGGGCTTCTATAGGCGCTTCTTTAGAGATTTTTTCAAAAATTACACGCCCCATGACCCGACTCTTAGAGAAGGACGTTCCTTTTATCTTCGACAAAGAGTGTCTTAAAGCGTTCGAATTCCTTAAATAGAAACTTGTGAGTGCACCCATTCTTATATCGCCCGATTGGAACTTTCCCTTTGAGCTCATGTGTGACGCGAGTAACTATGCGATCGGTGTGGTTTTGGGGCAAAGACGGGAGAACCACTTTCACCGGATCTACTACATGAGTAAAACCCTAAATGACGCCCAAGAGAACTACACCACCACCGAGAAGGAACTTCTAGCCGTAGTGTTTGCATTCGATAAGTTCCGTTCTTACCTCGTGCTTTCCAAGACCATAGTGTTCACCGACCATTCGGCTTTGCATTACCTTTTCCAAAAGAAGGACGCTAAGCCTCGTCTTATACGATGGATCCTCCTTCTTTCCAAGTTTGACATAAAAATTAAGGATAAGAAAGCAGCGGAGAACATCGCGGCGGACCATCTTTCACGATTAGAGGATCCGAGTAGGGAGGAGATTTGTGCGGAGGCGATAAGAGATAGATTCCCTCACGAGTCCATTGATTTTATTGCGGCGGAAAAAGAGGGTTTGCCATGGTTTAGCGATCTAGCAAACTATCTTGCAAACGGTTATGTGATGAAGATATGAGTGCTCAACAAAAGTGGAAGTTGTTTAGAGATGCGAGGAAGTACATATGGGATTACCCATACCTCTTTAGGATAGGAGGATATCGCATTCTTAGGAGATGTGTTTCGAAGGAAGAAGGGTTAGATATTCTTAGGCACGTTCACGAGGGTTTGACCGGAGGTCATCATGGCGCGCACACTACCGCACAAAAAGTCTTTGATTGTGGTTTCTATTGGCCTACGATAATTGAAGATGCTTTAGAGTTCGTTAGGAAGTGCGATGCATGCCAACGTACCGGCAATATCTCATCTAAGGAAGAGATGCCCCAAAATCCTATTCAAGTACTCGAAATCTTTGATGTGTGGGGCATCGACTTCATGGGACCTTTCCCCTCCTCTAGTGGGAATAGGTACATCCTTGTGGCAATCGACTATGTCTCTAAGTGGGTTGAAGCTCAAGCTTTGCCTACAAACGATGCACGAGTGGTGGTGAGGTTCTTAAAGAAGTTGTTTACGTGTTTTGGTACACCTAAATCCATTATTAGTGACCGAGGAATGCATTTTTGCAATGTCGTGATGGAGAAGGCATTAGAGCGTTATGGAGTTACACATCGTTTGTCCACCGCGTACCATCCACAATCAAACAGTCAAGTTGAGAACGCGAATCGAGGAGTTAAAAGGATTTTAGAGAAACGGTAGGGAAAAGTCAAAAGGATTGGTCGGATAATCTTAACGATGCATTATGGACATTTCGTACCACCTACAAGACACCTTTAGGGACCACTCCTTTCATGATTGTCTATGACAAAGTGTGCCATCATCCGGTAGAATTGGAGCACCGAGTGCTTTGGGCTCTTGAAACCGTAAACTTAGATCTTACCGAAGCAGCTAGGAAACGGTTCTTCCAAATTCACGAGTTGGAAGCTCTTAGAGATGCAGCATATGAGCGATCATGGAGTATTAAGGAGAAAACAAAAGTGTTGCATGATAGAAGAATTAAAGGTTTGAAAGAGTTTAAAACCGGGGATAAGGTGCTTCTTTACAATTCAAGGTTTAAGCTATTTCCCTGTAAATTGAAGTCCAAATGGACAGGGCCGTAACGTTGTTAAGGAGGTGTTTCCGTATGGTGCGATTGAGTTGTACGAAGAGGTTGACGGGGGTACATGGAAAGTGAATGGCAATAGGTTAAAACATTACTTAGGAGGGCTGATGTGCAAATTATGTGTCACACCCCGACCACGTAAAACAACTAAACGTGGCGGAAACGACGGGGAATGTCGTAACAGAATCATTGTTTCATAACCATGGATTAAATAATTTTGTTTTATTGCGTTATTAAACTCATTGTTTTATTACAAATAAGATAAATACAAATATTATCTTTCAAGTTTAATAGTCACTAAGGCACGAGTCCATCCTATGTATAGCATGTTTCAACAATTATCACGTAGTAGCACCTGAAACATATGTAAAAATAGGTACGGCAGCATAAAAATGTCTGTGAGATACATAGGTTTTATTAATGCATGATTCATGAATTCGTAAGTTTAAAAGAATGTTTTAACAAAATAGTCATGAACTTTAAAAATGTTTTCTTTATAAATCATGCGAAATTTTACAAGAAATTTGATGATATAAAAGAATGATGCATAAATAAATATGTAAGTAAAATGAGTTTGTAAAACAATGTTTTGATAAAAAGGTTTGTAGTATATATAAAAATATACTTTGGTTTTAAGAAAGTCGAATAAGTAATATATTAAAATATATTTCAGTTCCAAAATCGTTAAACAGATAGTATATTAAATATACTTTAGTCGTCAAAAATAATCGTTTTCGGTAGTATATCAAAAGTATACTTTGGTTTTAATAATAACATATTAAACTATGCTTTGGTTTTATAACTAACATATCAAACTATGTTTTAGTAATTAACAAAATATATGTTGTTTTGTATAATATCACACATGAGAGTATATCAAACTATACTTTTGGGAGTATAACAAAATATACAATAAAAATGTGATTTAAGAATTCAACCAAACCTAGTGCATCAAAATACACCTAGGAGACTATAGAAATACCACGAAGGCAATCCCTATTTGGATAAAATATCGGTTTCTGACATTCCATGACAACAGGAATGGGGTGTCAAATCCTATAGCGCTACATCATACTACCAATCGGTCTGGTGAACATAAAATAAGTACTATCCAACAATTAATTTTATAATCTTTGAAAAATTAGAGTTTAAACCATAAATAATCATTCAGTTTGTAAAAAGATAAGCACTAATATGTATAATCAATTATACTTTTGAAAACAAGAACATAACAAATAGGTACACATGCTTCACCCCTAAACATTTGAAAACAGTAAAAGAGGGGACTATTTACTCACTTGAGGATGCTTAGAAGTCTTGAACAACAACCAAGCAAAGCTAGAGGGATCACGGAATCAAACGGCACCTAATATGGGTAACTAAGTAAATAAACCGGAGCTAAATCGGAAGATCGGATAGAATGAGGTCTCGTGAACCAAATGAGCATTGGAACTCATGTGATATGGTTTAAAGAAGTCTACATTCTAAAACGGAACCTATCCTAAGTGCTTACGACCCGTTACGACCCATTAAGGTAGCTTACGCTATTTTAACGTGTCGTTCGCGCAAACGCACGTTCGAGGCGTCTAACTAGTCCTATGACAAGTATTATATGCCTAAACATGTTTAATTATGTTGCATAATCAGTTAGGTGACAAAATTTTAAGTTACATATGCTTAAAATCCAATTATGCATGAAAAGGGCATTTTGATCATTTACCTAAGGCATATAAACTACCTATCATACAACTATTTAAACTGTGTGACCATAAGGTATAACCTCGGAAGGTTATTCCCTATGCAACTATGGTCACTAAACATGCTTGGTCGGATCCTAATGATCGACCAAACGGGTCGAGTTCGAAAATCTAAGCGGTATTTTAGACCGCTTGACTTACGACTCTAAACAAGCACTAAACTAAAAGTGACAAGCTAAGCATGTTAAAACATGCTTAACTAAGTTAGAAAACAGGTTTTTGATATCAAAACAAAGTGTTTTGATACCGTAAAGTAGTTTGGTTGCAAAATACGCATAAGTGCGCATTTTGACCGAAGCTACGACTTGTCACTACGCCTAGTCAACGTGGTAATCAGTATGTATAGTCACTAGGGACTATAACCATCGTGATTACGCTCACGTTGCGAAGTTCAAACGAATTTCGTGTTAACCAAAGGCTGGTCAAAGCGGAAAGTCAAACACTGTTTTACTTTCACGCAAGGAAAGCGATAAAATAACGAAGGAAGGTTACAAAGGGTCCTTGCTAGGGAGAACTTGATCTATCACACTCAGGTATGAAGCAAAGGCTCCAACTTAGAGTGTAATTCAGATCAAGGGTTAAGAAACAAATGAATGAGCATAGCTATTTATACTTGTGCATGAAGAACAAGATCAAGACAAGTGTTTGTGTGGCCAACAAACAATAAATCATAGCCATACAAGTGCTAGAAGCAGGTTAGAAGCCTTGGAGAGGTGTTAACTTGGTTAACACACCAAGAACTTGCAAGAACAGCCCCTAAAGTATCAAACAGTTGCTGAAAATCAAAATCTGGAACTGGGAACTTTTAGGCAGCCCGTGTAAGACAGAAGACAAGTCTTACGCGGCCGGTATGGTCCCTGCAGATCAGCAAGCTTTCAGCTTTTGCAGTTTTGGCCCCTGTACTTGCATAAGCCCATTTTTGGCACTTTTAACACCCGTTAAGCCATTTTCAAGGCTCTACAAGGTCATTAAAGTTTAGAGGACCCAAAATATGCTCGGTAAACTCTCAGATGTCGGTTCGTTTGGTCGTACGGTCACGTTGTTCGTCAAATTACGACGTAACTCGAACGGACGCAAAAACGATCCAAATTAAGCGACGAATGGTATTTTTGCATGCCGATCACTAAAATAAAAATATTTTAGTGTGTACAAAAATTTTGGATGTCCAGACGTGGTCAGAACGTAAGATATGTGCGAAAATGCAAACTTACGCCGTTTTTAACACTTTTAGTCCCTGTAAGATCAAATAAGCATATTTTCGCACACCGAACCACTCAAAGCTTATTTCTAAGCTATGTTTAGGTTATTTATGGTATGTTTAGCTTATGATCATGTTCTGGACTATACGTTGCCTTACGAAATGGCAGACTTTTGCAAATTGACGCAATTAGTCCCTGTGAGCGAATAAACTTGTTTTTGCCATACCAAACCTTCAAAACTTATTTCTAAGTTATGTAAAGGTTATTTAAGGTATGTTAAGCCTATTTCACTATTCTGGAGTGTTTTTTGCATTAAACTGGTTATATTTACGCATCAGTTCGCGTATAACCTTCCAGAAAGCGGTTTAAAGCTCGAAATCGAACAAGAATTGATATGTGCAAATGATACACATATTTATACAAATCCCAAGTATGAAACACAATATTTCATTGGTTTGGTATTTGTATGATGGTTACAGTGACACAGGTGTCACAGTCTCCCCTACTTTAGGAAATTTCGTCCCGAAATTTAATTTTAGAGGAAACCTGTGAAGACAACTATGATTGTTTCGCTTTCGAATGAATCCCTCGAACCCTAAGTAAAACTCTGGGTCATGTTTGGATTCTTAGCGAAATTGTCAACTATCAAAGTGAAGTCCTTGTAGTAACAAAACATGGAGTTTCGAACTACGGACAAGTACCAGCGGCGTATCCACCATGCCCATTTTTACATTGTTCCCATATCGTTATTCTTGTCACTGTAGGTCTTAACACATGACAAAACTTGATGTGGTTTCTATGCACTGAATTCCATAATTATGTATGCATCCATAATTACGTAATTCCTTGCACAGTCCGCACAGTTCATTTCATAATGCGTAGGGGAAAAAGAAAAATCAATCGAATAAATATGAAGTGACTTGATTAGACCACCAAAGGATCTTTTTAACTAGATAAACGAACGATCTTTTAAACTAGATCAACACATGATCTCCTTAACTAGATCGTCGTACGATCTCCTTAAATAGAGCACTTAAGGGATCTTTTCAATTATATCATCACATGATATTCCTAACCAGATTTTTAGATCAATCTATTTAATTAGACCACTCAAAGGGTCCAATTATAGAATAGTACTTCATAATCCAAGGGACTTAACTACAACGTAGAAGTCCATTAAGGATTTAAGGTAGTACCTTTTGATATCCTACTATGAATCCCTCATATGGAGATATGGAAGATTCTACGAGGATTTGGATGAATCACATAAAAACACGAAACATAAAAGAAAACACATAAGCACATAATCACGTAATTAATTAAATTGATCTTCATTTTGTTAATTTTCTTGTTAATTGAGTACATGCATTTAAAGCATACCTGGAATCAAATCCGTGGATTCCATTTGGCACTTTAAATATAAGAATCTAACTATGAAGATACGAAGATCTTAATAGGAATTCAGCTTTGTCCTTATTGAATCGTAATGTACGTATTAAGGCATATCATCATCATCATCGTACTCAGTATATCCCACCTATAGCAAAGCTAAGGTAGGGTCTGAGGAGGGTGGGATGTAGACAGCCTTACCTCTACCCCGTAGGAATAGAGAGGCTGCTTCCAATGAGACCCCCGGCTCGATTGTGGTTTTGCATCAAGCCTTGGACATAAGGCACATAACACTCAGCAATTGAGACAAACGCCAATTGGTGCATGTACCCCCTTGTCTTTCGGCTATCAACGCCACCACATGATGCCTGATTAACGATCCCCTCTTTTTAACGTTATTTTCACGAAATTAGTAAAATAACGTTAAAAATTAGTGCACTTTTGCTTTTGCCCCCCCCCCCCCCCGAGCGCCCACACATATATTACATTATATGAGCAGACCGCAAGCGGTAAGGCATATGAATAATTCAATTAAGGGCTCCGATTTGAGCGATAATTATCCACAAAGATCTAATTGTGAAAATAAGAAGATCCTATATGGATTTTGGAATTTGTGTAACGAAAGGTGTTTCAAAACCTTGCACCAGAGGTGCTTAAGTTGATACACAAGGTAGAAAGTTCATGAGGTTGAGGTACTAGATATGCCAAGGTGACATATGAAGCAGAATTTGGGGGTTGAGCAGTAGCAGGGTTTGCAACAGCTTTGCTTTGGATAGCAAAGCGGCACATGTTAACCAAATGTCTCCATCGTCCACCGTGGGTATATTTGAAACATGGGTATTTGATTCGGATGATGACGGTTGCATTGATTGCTCCAAGGAGCGGTTCCCTTGTACGGCTTCATCCATGAGCTGAGTCATGGTGATAGCTAAATCAACGGTTCTCTGGAGTACGACGCCTATTTGTTGGGTAATTGCAGCACCTGGTTCGGATATTTGAGTGTTGTTGCGATGAAGAGGCATCATGAAGATAATGAAAGATATGGGAGGAAACAAGTGAAATGATATCGGATAATCAAAACAGAATGACAACGCATAGAAATTGCGATCATTTGTTTGTTACCTAAGGCAAACAAATGAGACGGTGACTAATCAAAGTAAATAGGTCAGTATAATGTATCGCGAAGACAAACTCGCCTATAAGTGGACACTCACCCCAAGAGTTCCCAGGTAAGAGTGACTGGTCCGATACTGCGGATTTGTACGAACACTCTAGCCTTAGACAGAAAACTCAAGGTACAGGCACCCACCCTTCCAGTTTACACGTGTTCACATTATTTAGACCAAACTTTGACGAGATTTTGAAAATTTTAAAGGTTCAAAACCATATAATAAATCATCCTAGAACAGACGATTAGTTTTCAAAGCGGATTCGAAATTTGTGTTCTTATTGTGGTTGTCTCCTAAGGATAAGTTACGTTATTGTTTTAAAACTAAACACAAGATAACTTGTGTTAGGGTCCTAGGAAGGTTATAATCTAGGTCAAAGCATTACTAATAACCTAATTCCCTATAACCATTGGCTCTGATACCAACTTTTCTGTCACACCCCGACCACATAAAACAACTAAACGTGGCGGAAACGTCGGGGAGTGTCGTAACAGAATCACTGTTTCATAACCATGGATTAAATAATTTTGTTTTATTGCATTATTGAACTCATTGTTTTATTACAAATCAGATAAATACAAATATTATCTTTCAAGTTTTAAAGTCGCTAAGGCACGAGTCCATCCTATGTATAGCATGTATCAACAATCATCACGTAGCAGCATCTGAAACATGTGTAAAAATAGGTACGTCAACATAAAAATGCTTGTGAGATACATAGGTTTTATTAATGCATGATTCATGACTTTGTAAGTTTAAAAGAAAGTTTTAACAAAATAGTCATGAACTTTAAAAATGTTTTCTTTATAAATCATGCGAAATTTTACAAGAAATTTGATGATATAAAAGAATGATGCATAAATTAATATGTAAGTAAAATGAGTTTGTAAAACAATGTTTCGATAAAAAGGTTTGTAGTGTATATAAAAATATACTTTGGTTTTAAGAAAGTCGAATAAGTAATATACTAAAATATATTTCAGTTCCAAAATCGTTAAACAGATAGTATATTAAATATACTTTAGTCGTCAAAATAATCGTTTTCGGTAGTATATCAAAAGTATACTTTGGTTTTAATATTAACATATTAAACTGTGCTTTGGTTTTATAACTAACATATCAAACTATGTTTTAGTAATTAACAAAATATATGTTGTTTTGTACAATATCACACATGAGAGTATATCAAACTATACTTTTGGGAGTATAACAAAATATACAATAAAAATATGATTTAAGAATTCAACCAAATCTAATGCATCAAAATACACCTAGGAGACTATAGAAATACCACGAAGGCAATCCCTATTTGGATAAAATATCGGTTTCTGACATTCCATGACAACAGGAATGGGGTGTCAAATCCCATAGCGCTATATCATACTACCAATCGGTCTGGTGAACATAAAATAAGTACTATCCAACAATTAATTTTATAATCTTTGAAAAAATAGAGTTTAAACCATAAATAATCATTCAGTTTGTAAAAAGATAAGTACTAATATGCATAATCAATTATACTTTTGAAAACAAGAACATAACAAATAGGTACACATGCTTCACCCCAAAATATTTTAAAACAGTAAAAGAGGAGACTATGTACTCACTTGAGGATGCTTAGAAGTCTTGAACAACAACCAAGCAAAGCTAGAGGGATCACAGAATCAAACGGCACCTAATATGGGTAACTAAGTAAATAGACCGGACCTAAATCGGAAGATCGGATAGAATGAGGTCTCGTAAACCAAATGAGCATTGGAACTCATGTGATATGGTTTAACGAAGTCTACATTCTAAAACAGAACCTATCCTAAGTGCTAACGACCCGTTACGACCCATTCAGGTAGCTTACGCTACTTTAACGTGTCGTTCGCACAAACGCGCGTTCGAGGCGTCTAACTAGTCCTATGACAAGTATTATATGCCTAAACATGTTTAATTATGTTGCATAATCAGTTAGGTGACAAAAGTTTAAGTTACATATGCTTAAAATCCAATTATGCATGAAAAGGGCATTTTGGTCATTTACCTAAGGCAAATAAACTACCTATCATACAACTACTTAAACTGTGTGACCATAAGGTATAACCTCGGAAGGTTATTCCCTATGCAACTATGGTCACTAAACATGCTTGGTCGGATCCTAATGATCGACCAAACGGGTCGAATTCGAAAGTCTAAACGGTGGTTTAGACCGCTTCACTTACGACTCTAAACAAGCACTAAACTAAAAGTGACGAGTTAAGCATGTTAAAACATGCTTAACTAAGTTAGAAAATAGGTTTTTGATATCAAAACAAAGTGTTTTGATACCCTAAAGTAGTTTGGTTGCAAAATACGCATAAATGCGCATTTTGACCAAAGCTACGACTCGTCACTACGCCTAGTCAACGTGGTAATCAGGAGGTATAGCCACTAGGGACTATAACAATCGTGATTACGCTCACGTTGCGAAGTTCAAACGAACTTCGTGTTGACCAAAGGCTGGTCAAAGTGGAAAGTCAAAAACTGTTTGACTTTCACGCGAGGAAAGCGATAAAAGAACGAAGGAAGCTTACAAAGGGTCCTTGCTAGGGAGAACTTGATCTATAACACTCAGGTATGAAGCAAAGGCTCCAACTTAGAGTGTAATTCAGTTCAAGGGTGAAGAAACAAATGAATGAGCATGGCTATTTATACTTGTGCATGAAGAAGAAAATCAAGACAAGTGTTTGTGTGGCCAACAAGCAATAAATCATAGCCATACAAGTGTTAGAAGCAGGTTAGAAGCCTTGGAGAGGTGTTAACTTGGTTAACACACCAAGAACTTGCAAGAACAGCCCCTAAAGTATCAAACAGTTGCTGAAAAATCAAAATCTGGAATTGGGCACTTTTACGAGGCCCGTGTAAGACAGAAGACAAGTCTTACACGGCCGGTATGGTCCCTGCAGATCAGCAAACTTTCAGCTTTTGCAGTTTTGGCCCCTGTACTTTCATAAGCCCATTTTTGGCACTTTTAACACCCGTTAAGCCATTTTCAAGGATCTACAAGGTCGTTAAAGTTTATAGGACTCAAAATATGCTCGGTAAACTCTCGGATGTCGGTTCGTTTGGTCGTACGGTCACGTTGTTCGTCAAATTACGACGAAACTCGAACGGACGCGAAAACGATCCAAATTAAGCGACGAATGGTATCTTTGCATGCCGATCACTAAAATAAAAATATTTTAGTGTGTACAAAAATTTTGGATGTCCAGACGTGGTCAGAACGAAAGATATGCTCGAAAATGCAAACTTACGCCGTTTTTGACACTTTTAGTCCCTGTAAGATCAAATAAGCATATTTTCGCACACCGAACCACTCAAAGCTTATTTCTAAGCTATGTTTAGGTTATTTATGGTATGTTTAGCTTATGATCATGTTCCGGACTGTACGTTTCCTTACGAAACGGCAGACTTTTGCAAATTGACGCCATTAGTCCCTGTGAGCGAATAAACTTGTTTTTGCCATACCAAACCCTTCAAAACTTATTTCTAAGTTATGTAAAGGTTATTTAAGGTATGTTAAGCCTATTTCACTATTCCGGAGTATTTGTTGCATTAAACTGGTTATATTTACGCATCAGTTCGCGTATAACCTTCCAGAAAGCGGTTTAAAGCTCGAAATCGAACAAGAATTGATATGTGCAAATGATACACATATTTATACAAATCCCAAGTATGAAACACAATATTTCATTGGTTTGGTATTTGTATGATGGTTACAGTGACACAAGTGTCACATTATGGTCTAAAAAAAACTAACCTAATCTAGACACCCTAGTTTTAAATTTATAAACTAAGACTCTCTAAATGCTAGACCACTGACAGGCAAGTGTACCTATCGTACGTAGTAAAGCCTAATGAAGTCTGAGTATCGAACCCACGAGACACTAGCGACGCTAAACTAGACTCTGACTCAACTAATTACTTAACTGGTTTATTTGATTTGATTAGATCTTGGGGTTTTAACTAACTAAACTGAAGGAATTAACTAAGACGAACTATACTACCTAGACGCAGGCTGAAGGCTACTAAGGTGAAATCAAGGATGAGAAAGTACTACCCAGGTTTGGAATCCTATATGTGACTCTCGGTTTTCTCTCCGCAATGGTAACTATGATGGAACCATGTTCTAATAATACGACACTCTAAAACTAAAGACATGTTGAATATCCTCCCGGTCTCATCAACTTCTCCTAAGGTCTAAAGGTCAAATAAAGCTCACTGGTATGGGTTGGATCACCTCCCGGTCTCTTCACAAATACTAAAGTACCCGAAAACTAGATCTCCTCCCGGTCTCACTAATCACAATACACCCTCAGGGTGTACGGGGTAACCTAAAAATTCTTGACAAGACTTAGGAAAGCAAATAATCTGGGGCACTTAGACAGATCTCCTCCCGGTCTCACTGCACCTAGATACCTAGCACCAAAGACAATCCTAACTATCTATCTCCTCCCGGTCTTAAGAATAGGTAGCACACTAAACTCCTTTAAATGATCAAACAAAGTTCCTATGGAATTCTAGCTAGGAAAACCATAAACTAGTTACAAACACACAGTAGGTAACCAGTTGGCCAGTCCCACCTCTACTCTTCACAGAGACCCGGGTTCGAGTCCAGGCAGGGGGTATTCTGCCACCTTCTTCCCAGAGGGAAACGGACTCAGCTCGGGATGGGGTATTCACCGCCAGGCAGCATTGGGACGTTGCTAGCTTGTGGAGTGGGATCACTCCAGCGGCCGTGAGGTCCGTGCAATAACCCCCCCCCCCCCCCCCCCCACACAGTAGGTAACCTAACATGCATCTATACATGAAAGACATTCACAAAGACACACGAGGAACAATTATTAGATAATAAATTAGAATAAAGTACGCACACACATCGAGCCAAAAATAATTAAGTCTCTTACTTTAATATTAATCCATCAATAAATTACCAAAACCGAAAGATTGCCGATTGAAACAAATATTCATCACAAACCCAGGTAGAAAATATGAACTAGCCAATAATCATAACTAAAAACATAAAACGAGTCTGAAACGAGTAGCAAAACATAGTATCAAATCTGAAAAACACAAAGTTATTCAAAACTGAAACTAACTAATCACTAACCCAAACTCGAATCATGAATCGTAGATCTTGAACTTGAACCATATATCCTTCTCCTATTCGCCCTTTTTAGCTTTCTGCTCATCAGCCGTCTTCTCTTGTCTAATCTCTGTGCGTCTGATTATGTTTTTTTTTTCCATATGGTTTGATAAAAGGAGTTTTTATATGCAACACATGTTTAGCCGCCTTCAAGCCCATACTACACGACAAGAACAAATTATATTTTAATGATGGACTACTGCAAGTTATTGGCCCATAGAATTTTTTTCTAAATTCAAATCTTCTTGAGTGCATGCATGGCCCACTTGTTTTTAATCTGTTTCTCCACCTACGTAAAAAAGAACTCATCATTTCATAACTACATTAATTGTAACTTTAATTGAATTAATGGTATTTCAACAATTTTTGTTTCAACGTAGCTTCCAAAAACCATTAACTGCCATTAGTATTAGTTTAATTTTCTAAATTGTAGGCTTTTCAAATTTGCACTTTTCTTATGTATAAATTTATGGTTTTGCTTGTTTTCTCTTAAAATCATAAAACTTCAAATAAGAACAAAGAATGAGTAGAATTTAATAAAAACAACCCTATATCTACTCAAAAGTGTAGGAATATTTATGTAAAAATATGTATATTTTAGAGCATATCAAGAGCCAATCGACAAACCGAGAAGGAGGAAACTCCTCTCGAAGACCTCCAAATACCACCGTTTAGAGTCTTGAGAGCAATCTCAAGTGTAGAATTTGTATAGTTTGTTTAGATTCGTTATTTGAGTTATTTCGTAGTTAACGATAATTTTTCGTAGTTTGTCGTGTCTTTGTTTTGTGTGTTTGAGTATTTTGCAGGAATCATTACCGACGAGGAGCGAAAATTGCGGAGAAAACAGCGTTCCAGGTAAGTCCCAATGTTAGAAAATATTTGGGATGTGTTTTGGGAAGGATGGGTAAAAGTTTGAAAAGTTTCTAAGGCTTGGAGGCTACAAAAATTCGTAACCTTTTGTTGAAAATGGCTTGTCGCGTCACGCCACAATAAAACCCACTTTATCGTCGCGTGCCACTAGACCCGGGTTCACAAAAATGATCTGACCCCCCCTGTAGCGTCGCGCGACAACAGATCATTATAGTCGTCGCACAGCGCGACGGCACTAAATGAACCAAACATTTTGAACTTACATGTAGCGTTACGCGAGGAGCCTTAGATTTAACATCGCGTCACGCGACGACATGTGTTACTAAACAAAACCCATTACCAGCTATCTTCTTTCCCATTTGAATCAAACCCTAAGTCACGAAACGCACAGCCGTATACCACCATTATACCATCATCACACTACAGAAAACCCACCAAACTTCACCATATTCATACCTACGTGACCGGAATCATCTAGCGCACCAAACCCACCATCGATTTTACCCTAGTAACCGCTGATTTGCTCAAATTGGGGACTCACCATCAACCCTTAAAGTTACATTTTTTTCTTGTGCAATCGTCACGATTCTTGTATGTTTCTCGCTTATACTCTTCACATACATTGTCTAGAGACTTGTTAGAGTCTCGTTTAGAGTCATTAGTGTCGGTTATTTGTCGGGTCGGTTTTGAGTCGTATCTAGTGTAGGTTGCTTAGTTAGTTATTGGGTGCTTATGGTGTGGTTTGGGGCTGTTGAACATTGATTTGATGCTGATGATTGAAATGTTGCTACATTGGCATATATAGTTCCAACCTTGCGTTTTGACATCAGACAAATTAACGAGATAAAAACCTCCTCTTATTAGGCGGGCTTTTTCAAGTTTAATTCTGTTTTTGACACTTAAAAAGCGGTTGACTTTATGCAATGGTTGAACTCAACATTCGTTTTGGTAGGCACTTGAACTTAATTGGGGACAATTAAAGTGCCGGGAGGGGGTAGTGTACATTGAGTCTTAGTTAGTGTGTTGTTTTAGCTTAGTCTAGTCGGTCTTGGGTTTACATGCACGTACAAGTTGATTAAGCTCGCCCGTACTCAATCTCCATTCGGGCGAGTTTAGTCATTACTTAGCAATTGTAAAACGGTAGCCGACGTCATTTTATTTCAACTTTATTTTCAGAATTAACCGCGAATGAAATGCTATACGGTTATTCTAATTTTAAGAAAAAAATTTCAAAAATCCAAAAAAAATCAAAAAATTAAAAATACCAAAACTAGCTCGTGATTACTAATGGTTTGCATGTTTTGTCTTGTTTAAACATGGTTTGTACAGATATGTCCGGTGGGAGTAGTAATGCGGGGGAGGAACGCCTTCAGAAACGGGGTCCGGCCGCTCGTGCGCGAGGGGATCCGGCATTGCAGGTGGATGTTCCAAATCCGGGAAGAAGGAAATTATATATCATACTCATGAAAGGCTCTCGATTTGCAAAATAAATAATAGAGCCGATCACCCATTGCTACAGTTTGAGTTAGGTATGCATGAAAGGAAGAAGTATGATAAATTGAAAAAGACCGAGTTGCTTGAACATAGGATTATGGACTAGGGGTGGTTGGAGGAGATTGGTTCACGACAGCAGGTCGAGGATATTATGGGTCCAAAGTTAAGGGAGATGATTAAATGTGTGTGGGACCAGTATGAGGAGCTGGTTTTGGAATTTCATAGCACCTGGAAACACAAGGAGGGTGCGTTTGCTCAAGACAAGGCGGTATCTTTTAGTTTGGGTCAAAGGGTTCATGAGATGGATATGGCCCATTTTGCGGTAACATCGGGTTTTTATACGGCTGAGGAGTTGCAGTCACCGGGTTTCATGACGAGTTTGAGAGGAGCGTATTCGACTGCTTGGGATGTTAGTGTTGGGGCAGCGGAGTTGAGCCAGTTTTGGGCCACTATTTCGGACCATCTGTTCGCTCTTACGAACCTTATCACATCGGTTCGTAACCCAGTCTATAGGTACAACTTGAAGATATTATCTACTACTTTAGTCGGCCGAAAGTCGGTGAAAATAAAGCAAACTAGATTGATTTATTTATTCTGATGTGTCGGGTGGAGAATAGAGATATGAATCTGGCGAGGTAAGAAAATGCCTTGAGATATATGATGCAGAAGATGAACATGGCAATGCCCGATTTCTTCCAGCCGGCTACACAGTCGGGCCGAGTGGTGCAGGTGGCTCCGGTCAGTATGGGTTTGGGGATCCGCATTCCCTGTTTACTGTATTTAGACCTGTGTAACACCCCGAAAACGGGTTTGGTAATTAAACCCCATTAATACTAAAGAGCGGGTAGAATACCCTTCGCAGAAAAGATTAACTCGGAAATTATTAGGATTCAAATAAATAAGCCTAATAATAAATAAAAAGAGAGCAAACGACTTGAGAAGACAAAGTTTATAAGACCCGAGTTAACGGGACTTAAAATAAAACGGGTTATAATTTCCCGAACCCATTAAAATAACTAGGAATAAAAATAACCTAGTTAGAAAGAAGCGTTGTAGTAATATGTTAGAAGGTAAAAAAAATACCTAAAATAAGAACCTAATAATAGTTTGGGGACCAAAGGTGTTAAGTTTGAAACTAATATTATTAAAACAAAAAAAACACCAAACACACATGTCTGGTTCGATAAAAAACACAGGGGCGACCAAACATCCTCCACCAAACCCTAGTTCATGCAAATTGTCCAAATTGAAGGTCCAAATCAATCCCAAATCAAAATCCGAGCACGAATTAGTGATCTCCACTGAAAAAGTCATCACAAGATATGTAAATTTCATGAGAAATCTCTAGTTGAATTTCTGAGTATGCCTAGAGAATTCAAAAGTTGTTGATGCATGCTTGTTATATAGATGAAATAGGAACATTGTAGTGTTTAGGAGTAAACCCTAGACAAGTATATATTGAAATCATGCCTAGCTCAAGTAAATTTAGATTTTGTTGATGCTAAATTCATGTATGAGATGCTTTTAGGGTTTTGATTGCTAAAAAATAGTGTTTTAATGTCAAGAACATGCTTAAATTGAAAGCTGAATTCAAACGGCTCTTGATCAGAATTTACAGCCGACTTGTATTGGTTGTAACCTGGACAAAACGTGACAAAAACATGTGTTTCTCGAGTCTAAAATGTAATTCCAGGAAATATCTTTAAAACCCCACTGGAATCGCATTTTTTCGACGAAAATTGAGCGTTGTATGAATTTTTCCGTATCAAAGGTTCAAGCTGCGTTTTCTGGCAGAATTTGCAGCCCATTACGAATGTCATAACTCAATTTAGGAATTGAGTTATGATCTCAAATTCTTACTGTAGAAAGTTTTAAGTGATTAAAAGAATCTCCGATGGGAATTTCGTCAATCGGATAAACGAGGAATTTTTAATGAATTTTTCCGTAAGCTGCAGTCAGAAGTGACGAATCTGATTGCAGCTTAGTAGATGAAATTTTACGAATTTTTTGTAAAGAGTTAGATCTTGAAATTTTAACACAAGGTCTAACCCTCCGAGAGGTACGCCACATAAAAGAATCATATTTTTTGAAGACTTGTAAACAGGATAAACAGGTCACCAAAAACAGCCTATTTTCAGTGATACAAAACTTGATTGTTGATGTTATAAATTATGCCCACAATGTTCATATGTTGAAATTATGAATCAAACGCGTAATTTCCTAGTTCGAATAATTACGTGCAATGTGGGGTAATACAAATTTTAATTATGAAGTTGATTTAGCTTATATGCACATATCATATAATTAAGGGTAGTTAACTTTTGAAAAGTTAAACTAACCATGGACGGAGTCGAATAGTAGTTTTGACATAGAAAATACGTAAGGTGGAATAGTCGTGGTTATAATGACTAATCTAACCACCTTGTGAATTATGATGATAGTTTGACTCTTGACAAGCTAGATGGAGGCTTGGGAATGAAGCGGGTCAAATGGAGGAAGTACAAAAAGGAAAGCGTAATTTGGATGCAAGGTAAGTAAAAGCTTACACCCTTTTTAGTATACATCAGTTGTGTGTATTGAAAATGAATAAGGAAAAGTTAGTAATAGAGTTATAATGTTCCGACGCAAATAATATGAGTCGGAACTAGTGCAATGGTGAGAAATCATAAACAATGGCAAAAAAAGGGTAAATTGGTAAATTAGTCATGTGACGATAAACTAATAAGAAATTTTGAAACATTACGTTATGGTGTAACCAGAATGGGTAAAAGGGCGAGATGGTAACTAGATATCATCTCATAATGAAAAATGGTCGTTCGGACTAAACGGGTCAAATGACATTAGCAAGATCATTTGACAATATTAATTGATGATCGCTTGTTGAGTTTTGTGATTACAGGAAATATCATACGGTTCGCGTTGGTATTAATTAGAAATTTATAATGAGAGATATTTAAACGGGCAAATCCTATGACTCGAGCCAGGTACGCATATTTAGAAATTATTGTTAAAGGCGATATTTTTGGTCAAATATTAGCGAAAGTCCTTCGTCGTAAATGAAGGACTAAAATTGACCAAAAAGCCCTTGATGGGAAAACCGGGCAAACGACCCTTAGAGGTTGTTTAGGAATTTGCATTAAGATTACGAAATTTAGGTAGATACCTTAATGTAGTAAAATGAGGGGTGAAAGGAGTGTGAAATTTAAAGTTAGATGGTAAATCCCTCTAACGGGTCAAAATGAAGTTCTACGAATAACTCAACCTTTAGTGGTATAATGTATGAAAGTTTTAGACTTATGAGTTGATAGTTTTGAGATAATAAATATTTCAAAAATTTGCAATGATTTAAACAAAAGTGGTTTAATGAATCATGAAACGGGTCAAAAGTGTTAAAACGGAATTTCAAGCCGAAAGCTTGAAATCTGAATTTTTGAAGTAGTTGAATATCAGGTTTTAACTCCATAAGTTGGAGAATTAAATTTCGAACGCGTAGGAAAAAGAATCACGTAAAACGGACTTCTAGATCAAAAGTTATGGCCTTTGAAAGTTTGATTTTTGATAAATAAACATAGCCGGATGAAATGCTGGTCCCAGATGCGGCCATGCTGGGAAACGATCTCCCCCGCGGCACGCGAAGGAGAACCAGGCACCGGGCGCGACACGCGGGTGCTGTCGCGGCACACGAAGGAAAAGAAGGAGCCTCTCGCGTGGCGCGAGAGGCAAAATTCCGAAATTTTATTTTTATTTTATTTGTTTGTTTATGAAACTTGTTTATACATGTTTATAAGCTATCAAAACTAACTTTTAAGTTGGTTTTGATCATAGGTGATATCAAGTGTACCCGGATGGAGATCAAGCGATGGCAAAGGACCGAACACACGAAAAATGAAGCTTCCGCAAGTTGTTTCGTCGTTATTCTAAAACGATGAATTAAATCACATTATGTTGTATTACTTTAAATTGTAAAAGTTTTTAATAAACCCGTATTTTTCATTGTAATTGTAACCGTAATTACATGATTATGGACTTAAATTATACGAAAATCGTTAAATAATAGCAAGGGTGTTACAAGTTGGTAATCAGAGCTCATGGTTAAAGAATAAAGTGTGTTCGGTTCGAGGCTTGATCGCAAATCCGGTAGGTACATGTATGTTAATAGTTTAGTAGGATTAAAGTGTTGTGAACAACACATTGGGTATCGTGTAATACACGTTACACCAACGAAAATGATTAGTATAGTTAACGAAATCACGTGCAGTAAAAATCCTTGTATTACAATACGTGCATTTATTAATGTTGAAATTATTAACTTTTGTAAATGTTTAGTTGAAGGATACTCGCATCTGAAGATGACGAGAGTTGAACGAATTGTGGATATGACGGAGGAACGGTCCGAGGTTTGACAAGCAGAGCATACTCATCAAGGACCTAAATCGCGTGACGATCGCGAACAAGGTTAATGACATGGAAAGCCCGATAGGGCAAGCATTTACAGGTGCACATTTTAAATTTATTGCACGAATAGTAATATGCAACAAATACGTAGAGACTGACCGTTACATATGTAATTAAAAACTTGGAAAAAGCCTGAATAGAATACCTATCTAGGATATTATTTCCAAGAAAACTAAATAGAGGCGTCACCTACATGGGATGTAATGTGAAAATTATAAAAGGGCATGTATATCAAGTGTTGAATGCTTACTCTGGCCAAGTAAGTAGTGAACACGTGGTACCATGAACTTTTATGATGAACATACTTACATTCGATGTAGTAAGTACGGGGTGAATGAGATAAATTAAAAAGATACCCAAATGAATCAAATAAGCAAAATATTTGATGATAAACGTAAATGCAAGTCGGATGACGGAAGCGTATTACGTTAGAATAACGAACCCGAGAGAAGGGAAAAGGAACAAAGTAAATGAAAATACAGACCGACTAATAGGAATGCTAAGGCATAGAGATAAAAGTTTGATTGTCACAAGTGATGAAATTCACACGGACAAGTCAAACGAATTAAATAAAGAATAAAGGACTTGATTGAATAAAAGTGATATATTTCTCTAAGATGACCAAATAAATTAAAACAAGGTCTTAATACATTCCGGGACGGTTGCTTTAATAATGACTTTGGTAAGATACCCGATAGATGGGTAGGATTTTAAGAATATGCATAAACCAAGAAACGGGAACGCGGATTAGAAAGTCAAAAGACTCGGATTATGGGCCATGACTAAAAGACGATAAGATTTTGCAAACAGAAATTTTTGATAATTACGTTCAACTATTTTAAAGTAAACGGGTCGAACAAAGAACGAAGTTTGACATTCATAAGTGACGAAGTTTCACTCAAACAAGTCAAACGAGATTAATAAAGAATAACGCTGGAAAATGAAAGTAAGCGCAAACTGGATAATGAAAGCGTGGAATATTAATGAACCTATGTGATAGGTCGTAAAAGAGTATAGAAAGGAAAACGCAAACCAGTGAAACTGGAGTGTTAAAAACAATAAGATAAGGAACCCGGGTAACGGTTCGAAAGGAAATAGAGGCGTAAACTGAATAATGATAAGAGTGGGACAAACCGACGTGTAAATGACGGAAGAATTCATAGAGTCGGAAGGATAATTCGAAGGAAAACAAATGTAGCCTTAGACTACGGTCAAGGTCAAATGAAATACAAAAGCGAAAATAAATGATTCTAAACATAAAAAGGGTACCTTGACACCCTAATTATATATACAGTTAAAAAAATCTAAATAAATAGCCTTCGAGGCTAAGTGAAAGAACCTACGGGTCATATGGGTTAAGCGTGGGAAATAGTTATAATTCCCCGCATTAAATAATAATGGAAAGGAATAGATCATCGGAAGTAGCATTCCTAAAAATGAGAGAAAGAGGTAAGACAAAGAGGAAACGTAAACTAAAAACTTAGTCTTTAGTCAAAAGCAATGTTTTAACAAAACATAAGTGGTATGAGGTGGTTTAGAAAATCTTACAAACACATAAGGCCGATGATGGCGAAATAGTATACCCGGGTGACGGGGTATGAAGTGAAGGCGATTAATTAGTCTAGCCGGTAAAACCATTCGAAGTCAAAATAAGATTAGGAATTATGCAAAGCGCTCATTAATATAAGATTGGCGTGAAGTAAAAATATTGAAAGACTTAGTGACCGGGTGATCAGATAACAACTCGGTCAAATAGACAACAAGGATAAGAAATACATGATAAATACAGCCCATGAGGCCATACACATGAAAGACGCGTACATCAATACAAATGATCATTATAGACCAAAGAGAAGGAAAACCTTGAAAACGAAGCTAAGTTCATTTGGTTTAATCAACGAACTACATAAAGAAGGTTTCGGGGACGAAACCTCTTTAAGGAGGGGTAGACTTGTAACACCCCGAAAATGGGTTTGGTAATTAAACCCCGTTAATACTAAAGAGCGGTTAGAATACCGTTAGCAGAAAAGATTAACCCGGAAATTATTAGGATTCAAATAAATAAGCCTAATAATAAATAAAAAGAGAGCAAACGACTTGAGAAGACAAAGTTTATAAGGCCCGAGTTAACGGGACTTAAAATAAAACGGGTTATAATTTCCAGAACCCATTAAAATAACTTGGAATAAAAATAACCTAGTTAGAAAGAAGCCTTGTAGTAATATGTTAGAAGGTAAAAAAAAACACCTAAAATAAGAACCAAATAATTATTTGGGGACCAAAGGTGTTAAGTTTGAAACTGATATTATTAAAACAAAAAAAAAACACCAAACACACATGTCTGGTTCGATCAAAAACACAGGGGCGACCAAATATCCTCCACCAAACCCTAGTTCATGCAAATTGTCCAAATTGAAGGTCCAAATCAATCCCAAATCAAAATCCGAGCACGAATTAGTGATCTCCACTGAAAAATGAGTCACAAGGTATGTAAATTTCATGAGAAATCTCTAGTTGAATTTCTGAGTAAGCCTAGAGAATTCAAAAATTGTTGATGCATGCTTGTTATATAGATGAAATAGGAACATTGTAGTGTTTAGGAGTAAACCCTAGACAAGTATATATTGAAATCATGCCTGGCTCAAGTAAATTCAGATTTTGTTGATGCTAAATTCATGTATGAGATACTTTTAGGGTTTTGATTGCTAAAAAATAGTGTTATGATGTCAAGAACATGCTTAAATTGAAAGCTGAATTCAAACGGCTCTTGATCAGAATTTACAGCCGACTTGTATTGGCTGTAACCTGGAGAAAACGTGACAAAAACATGTGTTTCTTGAGTCTAAAATGTAATTCCAGGAAATATCTTTAAAAGCCCACTGGAATCGCATTTTTTTGACGAAAATTGAGTGTTTTATGAATTTTTCCGTATCAAAGGTTCAAGCTGCGTTTTCTGGCAGAATTTGCAGCCCATTAAGAATGTCATAACTCAATTTAGGAATTTAGTTATGATCTCAGATTCTTACTGTAGAGAGTTTTAAGTGATTAAAAGAATCGCCAATTGGAATTTCGTTAATCGGATAAACGAGGAATTTTTAATGAATTTTTCCGTAAGCTGCAGTCAGAAGTGACGAATCTGATTGCAGCTTAGTAGATGAATTTTTACGAATTTTTGGTAAAGAGTTAGATCTTGAAATTTTAACACAAGGTCTAACCCTCCGAAAGGTACGCCACATAAAGAATCATAATTTTTGAAGACTTGTAAACAGGTTAAACAGGTCACCAAAAACAGCCTATTCTCAGTGATACGAAACTTGATTGTTGATGTTATAAATTATGCCCACAATGTTCATATGTTGAAATTATGAATCAAACGCGTAATTTCCTAGTTCGACTAATTACGTGCAATGTGGGGTAATACAAATTTTAATTATGAAGTCGATTTAGCTTATATGCACATATCATATAATTAAGGGTAGTTAACTTTTGAAAAGTTAAACTAACCATGGACGGAGTCGAATAGTAGTTTTGATATTGAAAATACGTAAGGTGGAATAGTCGTGGTTATAATGACTAATCTAACCACCTTGTGAATTATGATGATAGTTTGACTCTTGACAAGCTAGATGGAGGCTTGGGAATGAAGCGGGTCAAACGGAGCAAGTACGAAAAGGAAAGCGTAATTTGGATGCGAGGTAAGTAAAAGCTTACACCCTTTTTAGTATACATCAGTTGTGTGTATTGAAAATGAATAAGGAAAAGTTAGTAATAGAGTTATAATGTTCCGACGCAAATAATATGAGTCGGAACTAGTGCAATGGTGAGAAATCATAAACAATGGCAAAAAAGGGTAAATTGGTAAATTAGTCATGTGACGATAAACTAATAAGAAATTTTGAAACATTACGTTATGGTGTAAACCGGAATGGGTAAAAGGGCGAGATGGTAACTAGATATCATCACATAATGAAAAATGGTCGTTCGGACTAAACGGGTCAAATGACATTGGCAAGATCATTTGACAATATTAATTGATGATCGCTTGTTGAGTTTTGTGATTACAGGAAATATCATACGGTTCACGTTGGTATTATTTAGAAATTTATAGTGAGAGATATTTAAACGGGTAAATCCTATGACTCGAGCCAGGTACGCATATTTAGAAATTATTGTTAAAGGCGATATTTTTGATCAAATATTAGCGAAAGTCCTTCGTCGTAAATGAAGGACTAAAATTGACCAAAAAGCCCTTGATGGGAAAACCGACCCTTAGAGGTTGTTTAGGAATTTGCATTAAGATTACGAAATTTAGGTAGATACCTTAATGTAGTAAAATGGGGGGTGAAAGGAGTGTGAAATTTAAAGTAAGATGGTAAATCCCTCTAACGGGTCAAAATGAAGTTCTACTAATAACTCAACCTTTAGTGGTATAATGTATGAAAGTTTTAGACTTACGAGTTGATAGTTTTGAGATAATAAATATTTCAAAAATTTGCAATGATTTAAACAAATGTGGTTTAATGAATCAAGAAACGGGTCAAAAGTGTTAAAACGGAATTTCAAGCCGAAAGCTTGAAATCTGAATTTTTGAAGTAGTTGAATATCAGGTTTTAACTCCATAAGATGGAGAATTAAATTTCGAACGCGTAGGAAAAAGAATCACGTAAAACGGACTTCTAGATCAAAAGTTATAGCCTTTGAAAGTTTGATTTTTGATAAATAAACATAGCTGGAAGAAATGCAGGTCCCAGATGCGGCCCTACTGGGAAACTATCTCCCCCGCGGCACGCGAAGGAGAACCAGGCACCGGGCGCGACACGCGGGTGCTGTCGCGGCACGCGAAGGAAAAGAAGGAGCCTCTCGCGTGGCGCGAGAGGCAAAATTCCGAAATTTTATTTTTATTTTATTTGTTTGTTTATGAAACTTGTTTATACATGTTTATAAGCTATCAAAACTAACTTTTAAGTTGGTTTTGATCATAGGTGATATCAAGTGTACCCGGATGGAGATCAAGCGATGGCAAAGGACCGAACACATGAAAAATGAAGCTTCCGCAAGTTGTTTCGTCGTTATTCTAAAACGATGAATTAAATCACATTATGTTGTATTACTTTAAATTGTAAAAGTTTTTAATAAACCCGTATTTTTCATTGTAATTGTAACCGTAATTACATGATTATGGACTTAAATTATACGAAAATCGTTAAATAATAGCAAGGGTGTTACAACCTGGCAGTTCAGGAGCTGGTGGAAGCGATGAAAGTGAAGAGGAGGAGAGTGATGAGGACTAGTGTGGGAATGACGAGGATGCAGCAGGAGCTGATTTTAGTATCTTTCGTTTTATCTTTTATGTTGTTTTTAATCCTCATATCTTGGTCTTCACTTATATTTTAAATACTTTTAAACAGGTTGGGTTGGGTTTGGTTGGGTTCGTTGGTTTGTGATGTTGAACTGATGCACTTTATGTTGTATATTATTTTTGGTATGTTTGTTGATGCTTGTTGCTAGGTTTGATGGTTGTTGTCGCTTCCATTTGCGTGTATGAGATTAGGAGTTGTTTCCTGAGCGCGTTCAGATTGGAGGGCGTATGTGGAATTGACTGGCACATTGATAGTCTCACATATTAGCTAAGTCATTTTCCACTTGTATATTTCGTATATTTTATTTATTTGGTATTTAGTTTATTTAGTTTAGTGGTTATTTAGGTAGTTTAGGTAGTTGAGTCATGTTCTCTGTCACACCCCAACCGATGACGGAAACATCGGGGCATGGCACTGAGCGAAACAGATTATTCAAGAGAAATTCCAAAACCACTACTTTACCGAATAGTTATACATTATGTCCCATACCATAACCTATTAAGCAAGTAAGTTATTACAGACAGCGATATCTCAAAAACAAATAACATCTTTCGACAACTCAGATTTAAATAGATTGTTCGTTTGTTTCTAGACTCTTCCTAACTCGATTCCACAAAGCAAGCATCCTAGCAGGTAGCATCCTAAACACCTGTCACATACGTTAAAATAGAGGTCAATACACATAGTGTAAAGGTGAGCATACAAGTTTGATAATAGCATATAGAGTTCGAAATCGTTTACGCATAACCAGCATGTACAACGTATAGTGCGAAGCATGTAAGTTATCGACAAAGATCCTATCAATATCAATGACTGCGAGTTCACTGTGAGTAGCGAGTGCGCATCACATGTCCGCCACTGCGAACACGTGAAGTATTGTCCTTAACAACCCCTGAGTGAACAGGTGCTGAGTCCAAACTATAGTACTATCGTTGCTAAGGCAGGTAGACAGCAATCAATGTGTAAACATAACATACAGGCATTCATCGAGTCACGTATAACATGCATTAACGGTCAGCGTATAAATAGTGTTTGAGTTGTGTGATCGATCTGATTTAGATTAAGTAACGTATGTAACACCCAAAAGTGCATAAAGCAAAGAGGGATCGATTATACTCACGGATAGCGTTTAACTTAATAAACACTGCCTTGGATTGAAGGGAGCGCTTGAGGGATTAGCCAGAACAGTTAACGATATCATAAATGATGAGCGGCGCGTAAAATGATGCAAGTGTACCAAGTATCGGATGGCAATCCGATCGGATGGCCAATCGATTGGATTGACACCTCGTTTGGTAAGGATGTGTTTGTGTATGATGGTTTGTCCCTTGAAGTTTTCGTTGTAGCATTTTGAAAATAAAGAAGTATCTCTACCCTTCAGGTCGGTCGATCGGACGGCGATCCGATTGGCGAGGCTTCTTAGTTGAGAACAAGTTCACAGCAGGACGGTCACTCGATCGGATGGCAATCCGATCGGGCGGTAATCCGTTCGACGTTCAGATCCTTGAAATGCTTGAATAAAAAGATTTAAGTGTGGAACCAAGTGTAACCCGATCAGATGGCCGGTCGATCGGATGTTCAACGTTCAGATCCTTGAAAAGTTTGAATAAAAAGATTTAAGTGTGGAACCAAGTGTAACCCGATCAGATGGCCGGTCGATCGGATGTTCAACGTTCAGATCCTTGAAAAGTTTGAATAAAAAGGTTTAAGTGTGGAACCAAGTGTAACCCGATCGGATGGCAATCCGATCGGACGACAATCCGATCGGACGACAATCTGTCCCGACGTCCTAATCGTCTTGGCACTTGATTTCGTTGAAGATTTTGCAGTTTTGAACGAGACGTTTTGATAACTTACTTAAACAATAGGAACCCCATCTTGACCCAAGTGACCCTATCGAACAAGAACCACCCTAGTCTGGCCGGATCACGGTTTGAGACGGTTGTTCATGTTCAAACCCGAAATCAGTTATCTCTCGGATAGAATTCAGATCTCGAGCTAACCCATCACTAAGAAAGAGTAGAAGATCAGAACGAGGTCCGATTCTATTGGTTTTGAGTGCATTGAGTGTAAAAGAGTTGAAAGAAAGTTGGAAAACCTTCTTTTAATCCTTTTAACCATGAATAAGTGTAGATCTATGCGAAAACATTGATTACTCTTGTGGAAATCCTTCAGATCTAAGTTTTTCTTGGTGGTATGAAGCCAAACTTTGAAGTTCATAAGAACCCCATGATGACATCACCCTAGAACACCTCAAATCTGGTGATTTCACGGTGAAAAGTTAAGATTCAAATGTGAAAATGAAGAAGAACCGTGTGTAGATCATAGAAGTACAAGATTTAGGTTAAAAACTTACAAGGAGCTGTCACATCACAAAGTCGAGAGAAATCAAGAGAAATGAGAGCTTGAGTGTGGCTGGTCGAACAAGAAGCTGTAACATCACAAATGATCTGACAGGTGGGTATTTATAGGGTTTCCCAAAAAGGAAAATGGGGAAGTGTTGGGTCGATCGGGTGGCAATCCGATCAGGTGGCAGCCCAATCGGGTGGAAACTCGATCGGATGACAACCCAATCGGATGGCAATCCGATCGGATGGCCACTCGATCCTGGTGTCCGGCGCTACGAGTTTTGTTGTTTCGATTCGCGTGTTGAACGTTGCGTTGCGATGCGATTCGAGCGAGCGATGCGATAGTATTGCCCATTAGTTACACAAATAACATAACAACTATATCTAACATACAATCACTATAATCAACTTGCATTTAGCGTTTGCGATTTGATTGCGGTGCGATAGATTGCGATTGCGATTAACACCTCAACATAAACATAACATGCACAAGTAACACATAAGTAGCACACAGACACGTAAAACAATATCCAGAATACATAATTCGAGTTGCGATGAGATAGCAATATACAATAAGTCGGTTAATGAAAAATATGCGATTAAATAGCGTTCAATCTTCGATTATTAATAGATACTCCATATAATACAACTAAAGCGATTAAATAAATATTAGATTCGATTACAAGTCAAAGAAGTCAAAACAGTGGTTGAGCAAGGAGTGACAGATCGCAATTAGCAATCTTTTCTTCCTTTGACTTCAATCTTGACTTTGACTTTGACTTTCAAAACACGGGGTGTTACATTTTCATCCTTGCATTAGGGACAATGCAAATTTTTAGTGTGGAGATGGAACATTTGAGTCGTAGTCTAGTTCGTTAATTTAGTGTGTTGAGTCGATAAAAAAATGAAAAATAAAAAAAAAATTAAAAAATTGAAAATTTCAAAAAAAAAAATTGAAAAAAATTAGAAAATGTCCCTTATTTTAGAAGTTTGCAAAATAAAAACGGAAAATGATAGAAAATCAGTTTTTGTTTGGGTTTCAAATAATAATAATAAGAGAATAAACAAGCATGTGTCTAATTTAGGATGTGTGAGTAGGTCTGGCTCGGTTTTAGGTTCCTTTGAGCTAAAATATACCTAATTGTTGATTTGCTAGTGGGTTCTAATCTAGGAGATGTAGGGAAGCCGAAATCGCCAATAATAGTATAAGAGATGCCGTTATAAGCTAAGATTGTTAGAATTTTTTTATCAATGAAAAGAAAAAATATATATATAAAAAGAGCTAGACTGAAAAAATTGACAAGGACTACGTAATCTCTGTTGGGGATAGTGACTCTGAGTTAGAATGCCTCTGGGATTGTTGAATAAAAATGCAAAAAATACTGATGCTTATTGTAATCTGTCTTGGGGATGATGACTCTGATTGGGAATGCCTCTAGGATAAGGTATGCATAGTCTAAAAGCTCAAAATAGAAAAAAAGGAGATAAAAAAGTTGATGTTAAATTCTCCTGATCTTGGTATAAAACGGTTAGGAAATAGTCCAGTTACTGTTCCTTTTGTTCTATAAGTTTGAGGCGGGATTAGGTGAAACGGCCAATTCTAGTGTGAGACCCTAGGTGAGTTAACCAAACTTGAATGAAATCTACATGATAAGGGCTTGGAACCGGGTTTGGGTTTAAAAGGATCAATATACTTGCAGTCGCGGTTAACACAAGTTTTAGTTTTAATAAAGTAATCTAGCTTTTGTGCCCAAACATTAATCTGATTCTGATTCTGTTTGCACAATTCTTTTTCGGGGACGAAAAAAAGGTAAGTGTGGGGATATTTGATGTATAGTAAAATACATCCATTTATCATGTACAGTTTGTATATATTTCATATTCGTTTATTCAATTTTTTGTTAGAATTTAGTACTTTGATGAGTTTTTGCGGTTTCAGGTCGTTGGTGCTGAAATAGAGAAAACCGGTGAATAAACGGCAGATTGCTAAGTTAAATCTTGACTCGGTTCGTTGCATAGCTGAAACTGATTGAAAATTGAAGAAATCTGGAAAAAAATGAGTCGTCGCGTGAGTTGACGCGACGACGGAAGAGAGTTGATGTCGCACTACGCTAGAATAAAAAAATATATTTCTGGAACAATACGTTGTCGCGCTACGCGACTGAAATGGAAGCCACCCATCGCGCAACGCGACAGATTGTTGGGTCAGCTAATTATGATTCACTACTAAGGGTTACGTATAAAATCATCTTAAACTTCAAAACATCATAACTTACGAACCAGAAACCCTTTGGACGATATTTCAGTATCTTTTAAAGCGTTTCGAGTGCTTGGAGTTGTCAGTTAAAGATTCGAAGCTTAGGGAATCATCCTTGGTGCAATTCTACTGCTCGGGTGTCTTTACTTTCGTCTCTTTCTTTCGATTATGTTTCGTGTACTTGAAAATACTTTGTATGAGATTATTTCAATGACTTTGCTTGGCTAGATTTTATAAACTACCTAGACGGATGAATGATTGTTTAAAGTTTCGATTTTTATAACAGATAATTGATTTTTATCGATTGTTTATGAATTGTAGGCGACTTGATTATTGATTAGATGTTTTTACATGCTTAATATTGTTTGAAAATTGTTTATTACTTCGCACAATTCTTGGTGACGGTCTTTATCACATAATAGAGTCGTGCTAGGTTTTAGATTTTGGTGAGTGTCTATATCACATAATAAATCTTTAATCTTTAGGGTTGAATTGCGTAATAAACCTTAGAAGTAATATTCGGTAATCAAATAAAATTAAGTGTTCTACTAATTCTCAATAGCTGAGAGGTGGGAGCTTATTGTTAGGTCTTGGTCATTAAACCATAAGGTAGGAGCTTCGTTAGGAGTAAACCTATTGGCTGCTGTCTAACAAGTCTAATCAAGAACCGAAGTGTACCTTAGGTTTAGGTCCTGAGAGGGAGTGAATCTTTTAGGGTACTTTTGTAAACCCCTTAGATGTCTTGAGAGAGAGTCTAACCAACCGGTGTTCGTAACAACTTCTAAGGTGCCATAAGTGTCTCTTGAGAAGGGTTGAGGGTCTTGTTCGGTATCCCCAAAAGTGAGAATTTTAGGATGTCGGTTCCATAATAATCAATATCCTAATAAAATCGTTACCAAAAGCAATCAGGATTCCAGTCTAGTTAGTGTCTTCCACCATCTGAGTAAAAGTCCAAAGTTAGTTCGTTTTAGTTAACTTAGTTAATTTAGTTTAATTTAATTGCAATTTCTAGGATTTTTTAGAACACCCCCCCCCCCCCCCCCCAAAAAAAAAACATAAAAATAGTTAAGTGTCGTGTCAGTGTCAGTTAAAGTAGAGTCGTCAATGTAATCAGTAGAGTCTCGTGGGTTCGATATCCGGACTTAGTGTTCTTTACTAGAGCCGATCGGTTTACTTGCCGGATAGTAGTTTAGTCGAGTTTAGAGAGTCTAGAGTATTACTTCGAGTCTAGATTTTGGTTAATTTTAGTTATTTTAATTAAACTAATTTTAGCACATCTAAAGTACTATACATTTTTTTACTTTTATGTTTTTACCACAAGTCTTTATTAGTTTCATCATTTACCCCTACAGTGCTTTTTGTTTTGTTTTATATTTTGACTACCAAGGTTTTGGTTCTTACATTTTTAGCGGCTACATTTCTTTTTTTTTTCTTCTTTTTTAAAGTTTCAAATTAGCCCTATGCATTATAATAAATTACATCTTTAACCCAATAGTTTTATAGTTTTGTTTTTCTTTTATGACTTTCATTCCTTAGTTTATTTTTACTAAAAACTAAATACGTGAAATAACTTTTGGAAATGGCGCAATACCACGCCACCACCACCATTTTTTCCGTTCGTTTGTTCAGGTCGTAACATCACGTCGTAGATACCATGTCACCATTTTTTTCTTCCATTTGTTACATTTTATTTCAATTTTAAATTTTTACTCGTTTATATTTTGCATCTTCATATCGGTCTTTATCGTTTAGTTCGTATGCGGATTCCCCGTCGTAACGCGCGGTGGGAAAATCCTAGTATATATTAAACTAGGTTATCACATGTGATACCTACGGGTTGTTTATTTTATTAATTATTATTCATGTATATTTTTTTAAGTATAACGGCTTTTTTTTTTAAATTTGTTAGGACAGTCTTAATTCTTAACCTTAATCTTAATACAATAATATATTAAAACAATGTAATTTATATATGTTAACAATAACAATGTAAGTAATTTATTTATCTTATATTATAAATGAAAACCGTGATGCAATGTTTTCAATCAAACAAAACACAAAACTGAAATTATTATTGAAAATAAAACAACCAATGATTATTCCAAAGGGAGAACCCAAAAATTCAAGTGTACGAAAAGACTAATTCTCATATCAAAGTAAGACTCGATTGTCCAAATACGAATGCTTGAAACTTCAAGAAGAATCTTTATCACCAAGAATGCCTATATTCAACCTAAGCTTTGAAGAAGAGCAAGGCAATGGGGCATCAACATCATACACTTCATAAACATTGCGTTTACCATTGTCGTTGTTCTGCACATCCTCAACAATCTTCGACTCATTGTTAGTTGTATTATCCGGGATACTTAACTCAACTTCAAAGTCATATTTCCCAATCAGTTCAGGAGGACTCCAAATCTGTATTTGTATTACAGAAGCCTTCATCTCGGAGAAGTTCCTTAATCCATAAATGACAAAAATATGAAATTAATACGAACAATGTTGGTCAAATAGTATTTTAATTTAAATGTAACGATTATACAACAGTAAGATATTACCATATGAAGTTCAACATAGCTAACATGATAAAGACCAAACTCAAAGGATGATAGCCTGTCACGCCATTATCTAGATACACATTTGAATCGATGAATTGCTTTAGCATTGAGTTTGGTTAAAATCTCAAAGAGTACCATCTTAAACATATAATTGACTATATTATATAGATTAGTGAAGTAATTTATATAAGAAAAGGAAATTGGGCCTTATATAGAAAACATAATAAGCCCAATTCGATCCACTCAAACGGTTTAGCACAAATAATTTGGTTTTTCAAAATTTTGAACGATCTAAACCTTTCAACAAATTAGAAAATGCTGTTGAAACAATATATTCAATCTTATAGCTAAGAATTCTAATGAGACTCAATAAATGATAATATACCATATGATACATTTTGTGATTATAATTATTTTTATAAATACGAAGAAAGGATGGTTTTAAATTCTTGAATATGTTAAACAATCTAAATCTTTGTAGCAGGTAAACCTTTGAACCAATTATACAACATATATTATACAATTTTTTCAATTTCCAAATGCTTTTTAATTATTTAATCTAATATAAGATAATTCGATTGACCATAAGTAAATGATAATATACCATACGACCCAACCTTAGTGAGATGAATAAAAAATAATTAAAAATCACGGGTTAGCCATGAATAAATAGTAAGTCAAAAACGAAGGAACATATAAAAACTGAATAAGCAAATGTACTAAATGAATAAATAAAATTCATACTTCTTTTTTTTTAATTCAACTGTATATTTTTTTTAAACATACCAATATCATTCCACACGAAAAAGGACAATTACAAAGCAATGGCAGGTAGTCGGGCAACAAGTTGCGCCGCCACCCCCTTTTGAATAGAAAAACCAATTCTACTAAATACAAAGATTGAAACCTATTGCGACGAACAATTACTATTAACGACTTTTTGAACCCGATTCAAAAGTCGCACAGCATCAACAGCGAGACCACCAAAGGTATCAAACGCAAACGGGACAAACACATGTTGATTCTCCAGGCAGGCTTTCTCATGTTTTGCCACTTTGCTTGCCTCTGCCTTGAGCACCGCTTGCCCTACGACAAAGCCCTTGTCCTTGAGCCCGACAAGGGGGGAGACTCCAGTTAGATCTACACAAGCGTGTTTCCCCCCTTCCCATCCAAACACAAGGATGTCCGCCGGGCGTAAAGTGGACCTCCCCTCTAAGGGGTCAGTCAGGAAATTTACTGGAGCCTCCTTTTTGGCAGAGATCCCGGCCCGCTTAAGAACATCACATAACACATCTCTCACCCAATCATGCCGATATTTAAACCCTGGTAGCTCTTTACAGTGGATCGCGTGCTCGCCGAAAAAATCCAAACACGCTTTGCGGCATACCGGACATGGCTCGTCAACTGGGAACAAAGGAATCATCAGTCGGTATCTAAGGATAGCACGGTATTCCACAGGCGACATGTGTTGCCCCAAGCCTTCAATAGGTGTGACAGACAGAAAATCCTGAGCATGTGGGGCACGTAGACATTCAAACACAGCTCTTTGCCGAGGGGATAAAACAAACTTCTCTTCAAACCTCTTGACAATTTCGCCATATAAGGCATTCGCCAGAATTTTCTAGGATTTAGGAGGGGCGGTGTCTTTAATGTAGAAACCGCCAATATCAAGGTCGGGAAGAGAACTATGCAAAAGGTTCAACGCACTCCTGTAATCGGAGTCTAAAACATCCCCACCACATTCTCGGAGTATGTGGTCTTGTAAACCCCAAGATTGGGCCCTTGAAGCCAGAAAGCATATGAAGAGGCATCCTCGGCCGTACAAATCCCTAAGCCTCCGAACCGGGTCGGAAGAGAAGCCAACCTCCACTGGAGATCTCCAAAAAAGGCACCCCCACAAACAACAATGTCCTCTAATGCTCCCCGGAGGCCTTCATCGAAAACAGAGACAGTTCCCCCAACTAAAGAAGGTTGACACGTTCGAAGACCAAACAGTAATTTAGCAACACCCATACAATAACGAAGCAAGAGGAGCTCACTCTGAGGGTCCCGTAGGCGTTTAAGGCACCTCATCAGCTCGACTGCACAGTTCGCTCTTTTAAGAGCCATACTACTAATAAAAAAAGCAATGTTCGAAAATAATGCAAGTAAGTTAGTAACATGAACAAACGGATGTTCATCAGTATATACAATGTATGGACAAAATTTTAAATTAGATAATCTAAATTTAAAAGAGGC
This sequence comes from Helianthus tuberosus, assembly GCA_030545235.1. Taxonomy (NCBI): domain Eukaryota; kingdom Viridiplantae; phylum Streptophyta; class Magnoliopsida; order Asterales; family Asteraceae; genus Helianthus; species Helianthus tuberosus. The sequence continues at coordinate 16,862,480 of CM060420.1, read as the reverse complement.
AAGAAAAAGTATAATTACTAATATTGATGGTTGATTTGTACTGAGATTTGTTCATCATTATGTTAATTTGTAGGTTATGCATAAATAAATGAAAGTCTTTATTGTAATATGCAAAATACAGCTGGAAAATCTTCTTAACCTAATAAAAGTCATACCTAGGGGACACATGTCCCTCATCTAGAGCCTCTAAACCTCATTTTCCCGCCATTTTTCTAATCCTCTCATTTCCCTGATATGAAACCCGCGCGGGATCCGAACAACTCATTCGGGTCATTCCATATATAAACAACGAACCCGTCATTTTGTTTCCCCATTTTCATCTTCTACAGTATGGCAACTCCTATTAGGGTTTCATCTTCTTCTACACGCTTCCAACTCGCAACAGTCTACTTTCTCCTCAAATCTTCCAGGTAAAATTCCCATTCTCTAATCTGTAAGAGAACTATGAATCCTAGTATGTTAGTAAGCATCATTCTTGATTTTTTCTTTCCGGTTTCTTCAACTTATCAACACCCGATATGATACGATCCTCATCCTTTCCTCCATTGCCGAATCTTTCACTCCGATTTCTTCATGAACTTAGAGGTACGGTTCTAATTCTTAAGTAATATTTATTGCTGATTTTGTTAATATTTATTTCAATTCTAACTGTTTTGATTTAGGATTTTCTTTGATCCGTTGCTTAATCTGTTTCTATTATTTAAATGTGCTGATTTATGCTATCTTGGGGCTGTTTTGTGTTTATTTGGTGCTTTTTGTGGCTGCAGTTTCACTTTAAATTGATAGGGTTCTGGTACTCGGATGAACCAATTAATGGAAGGTCAATCCTCATTCAGCATTCAAACGCTCATTTTACGAACCTCTGGTATTTGTTCTAACCCTAAGTATGTTATTCTTTATATATGTTATTCAAAAACGTCACGTGTTCAATTAATACATATATGTGATTGAAGTTTTTTGGTCTTAATGTTTAGTATAACAGAGTTTTCTAATCTTTTAATGTTTAGTGTACCAGATTTGAACTACTGTTTCATGCTTTAATACTTTTTTATGAGTCTGAATTCATGATTAAATATCTCTTCATTGTTTAAAGAAAAACTGATGATTTTAATGGCTTTTTTTAACAAACAAGAAAAATTGTTCTGTTTTTTCTAATTTTAATGTTCAGATTAACATATTTCAATGGCGTTGAAGCTCTAATACCTAACTCCTCTCTCACTAAATATATATTTTCTTTCACAGTTATATGTTCAAAACAGGTTCCCCATTGATGTCCCAGTCAGCTGTTGATGAAGGGTCCAAAACTGGAATCAAAGGGTCTGGGATTCTGAGCTCAGTACCTAAACCGAGGAACAAGAAGTTAAAGTCTTTGATCAGTAACACATAGCACGGTTCTTCTGGTCCGAATCTGTAAACATAATAACTCGATTTGTCACTCATGAAGTTGATGTTTGGTTTGTGGTTTACTGTTTATAAATGTTGTTATTTCAGCCATCAAGGATCAACATCTGTTAGTCGACACATGACCATTTTTATGGTGGCCAGGCCCATATGTTTGATGATTTTCACCCAAACAAGGTCAAGATGCATAATTTGTTTCAGTTCTGACTGTTTTTGGTAATAGTAATGATAGTTTTGTTCTGAAAGTTTTTTTCAGTTCTGACTATTTCTTTGAACGATAAGAATCGCATTCAATGCTGTTAGTAATTTTGTTAACACACTAATGATGGTTTGACTCAAAAAGTCAAGTAATTAAGCATGTAATTAATTGTTTGTAGGGGAGGGTAGTGTAACTCAGGAGGGCAATGTCGCGCAAAGCTTAGACTGTTTTTTTAATGTCAGTCACTTAACCAATTACCCATCAAAGAGCACTTTGACTTCCAGCACTTGAGCAGGTATTGCCCCTCTTTGCTTTTCTACTTACGGTGCTTTTGACATCCTTCAAATCGTCTACTGTAATTTTTCCCGGAGGTTGCACTTCCCGGAGTAGCGGGTCAAAACAGGTAACTATTAGCGTGAGTCAAAATAGTTGGGTCGAGTAAGTCTGCAAATATCTTTATCTTTTCATTTGATATATTATTAGCGTTTTATATGACTTAAAACTATATTACAAAAATATAACCGAAGCCGAACCGATTCGGTCATTTGGTTCGAACAACCAACCCTCTGAAAGTAAAAAGTTCAGTTGTCCCTTCAAATGAGCCATCACCTTCGCTTTCGAAATGAACATGTCATTGTCAATGTAGGTTTTTTAGCTGAGCAACCAATCCTTTAGATGTTGCAAACCCACTTGATCCGACCTGTCTAGCCAATTCTTTTTTTTATTATATTGTTTCTTTCTTTCTGAGGTTGAATTACACGTTATGCTGGTAGCTAAACACGGGAAAAGTTGTAAGTTGGTTTTGTTTTTCACCTAATAAAATGGTGTTATGTTGTTTGGCAGGTTATTCATGTATGGTTAAGCTATTTGCCAATCAAAAGAGATCTTATTGAGGCTAAAGGTGTTCACGAGATACTTTGTTCATTGGTCGAAAGGCAAGTATGGGTAATGCCTTTTTTGGTTCTCCTTTACCTCTTTTTGCATTGCTTCTAACAAACTCTGCTATCTATATCACAAGTTAGACATGGAACTTCAGGGTCCCAACAACCGACATGTGCCAAAAATTGTTTCTATATTGCTGAAGTTAGTTATCCTTCATTAAGATAGTTTTTTGGTTAGTTATATTTTACTCTGGAATGGGTTGATTCAGGATACATAGAAAACCTAAGGAATCGTTGTTATGGAAGAAAATGATTTTACACAAACTTTAATATGTATATTTAACTGGTCAAACGGTAAAATAAATAAAATACCAGCACATAATGAGCAGGTCAAGTAGGCGCCAGTCTTTTTCATCTGGTAGGCTTAACATATTTAGGAATACATTACATAGTTTGCCTTCATTTAACCACAAGATTTGGGTTAAGGGTAGTTTGTGGCAACAGTGAGAAGGCTAGGTTGCAGCAGCGTTCATGTCGCTGCAACCAGTAGGTGGCGAGTGCATAGAGTGGTGGTTGGTAACAGTGGCGGATCCAGGATTTTTCGTTAGGGGGTGCACAAATTAACTAGGTTAAATAGTGTCAGGTCATAACGAGTCAACAGGTCGGGCCATAACGGGTCGACAAGTCGGGTTACCGAGTAGGGCAACCTAAAAAATTGCAGAACTACTTAAAAAGGTAAAAAAAATGGGAAAATGGACCTTACAAAAATGGACCTTACAAAAGTCGAACTCGGGACCTCAGGTTTAAGAAAAGAGAGCTGAACCAGTTTGCTGCTCAATACATTTGGTTATGAGGTTCCCCTATAAAATATTAAAGGGTTCCTTCCGAATTTTATATATAAATTAACACTCTCAATTACGAATCGAACGGGTTCCCGGGAACCCCCTAATTATATCTAAATCCGCCCCTGGTTGGTAACATTTGTCGATTTAGATCTTTTATAAGTTAATAGCTTTCGTGAAATCTTAATTAGTTATATAACTTAAATTGACCCAAATCAACCTATTTAAACACACAAAAATTTACCCAAAGCAACTCAGCAACTCATCTTTTCTATGAAATAAATCATGTCTGCCATGAGTGTTCAATTGGTAACTTTCAAAATTATTGGACAGACTATTATTTTATGTCAAGGAATTACAATATAAAACAGTTGACTGTTTTATTTAAAAAAACAATTAAAACTAACACCAGAGCATATTTTGGTCCAGAAAGAACTTATAAATAAATACTCTCATTTTATCTTTTCAACAACCTACATTTGTCAACTAGAATTCTACTGTATATATTTATGTCACATTTGACACAACCGAACCAATGCTCACATCTGCTTGCTTTTTGAACCTTAATTTTTTGAAGTTTTGTTTTTCATTTATCTAAATTTTTAATGGATTTAGTTTCTTTGTGCTGGCAAGGTTTATCTGAAATTTGACGAGGTGGACCGAGTTAATTTTTTTGTGCCTTAGATAATTTCAGCAAACGACGACGTATTGTGGACCGGGGACATGAAGTAATCGAACGGAGATGAGTTGGGAGAAATGGTTGGAGAGACGTTGTGGCGGTGATGCGAACTGTTGCCGGTTTCGTGTTGTTGATCCGTGGTGAGTAATATGTTGGGTTCAGATTTGTGGAAGAGGTCTCCGAGCTTGGTTCGCCCGCGGGCGAGTTTTCAGCTGGAAACAATGGCATGTTGGTTTCTTCTTCATCATGTTGAACAAAGATAGTTTGTTAATTGTTTATTTTGCATTGAAAATATGGAGATGGATTGGGAAGTGAAGAAGATGGGATTATTATTATTATTATTATTATTATTATTATTATTATTATTATTATTATTATTATTATTATTATTATTTTGTAGAATTGTAGCTTGATTTTCCTACTCTATATGGACCAACATTTTAGACATCAATGAGACGATGGAAGCCGTATTATTATTATTATTATTATTATTATTATTATTATTATTATTATTATTATTATTATTATTATTATTATTATTATTATTTTGTAGAATTGTAGCTTGACTGGCTCATTGAGGTAACTTTTTGGTCAGATGGTTTCTAATTTCTTTTCTTTAGAATCAGTCATCGGATCATACCCACCAATGATTTTTTATTTATTAACCAACATCCCCAATCCCCATCCTTGGCCCATGGGCTATATTCCACCACCATGGGGTGCACCTCCTGGATACTACGCCAACAGCCCATATGCTTCTTCGACAGATTTGCGTACATATAACTTATATACATTTATTTTATTCATGGTCAAACAAGGTTTACCAATCGATTACTCAACTTATTGATTACTTTTATTTTAGTTTATTTTTCAATGTATTTCAATATATTACTAATAAATTGTTTTCATATATTTTGTTTACGATAGGTACGGTGTTGTTGGATGGCATGATATAATTGAAGCCGAATATATTTCGTTAGGTGATGAATGTTTTTTCAATTGGTCAAAAACGAATTCGAGGTTATTGGTTACGAAGCTCCAGCAAGTAGAAGTATTAGAGTAATAGACTTTCGTTTATATTTGAAACCAGAAAAACGTATTTCATTCATTTACTATCTTTTCAGTTTTGTTTAATCTATAGTACGATGCTTTGTTGTATTTTAATCTTCAACTTCAAATTTCTATAATAAGTTCATGCGTATAGTTTCTTTATGATCGGTATAAACGCAATTTCACATTAAAAGTTTTCAAGTCAGTCACATAACTTACAAAGTTAATATATAATGTATTATATTTCAGTTTTACGCAGATAATTGAAGATGCTTTGGTTAAACAGTTTTACGCAAACAGCCCCCCAGTTGGCACATATCAAATATGTTACAAGGGCTCTTTTTGGAGTGTGGAGACATCTAAGTTTCATACATGATACAAGTTATGTGTTCGCTAAAGGATGGCCTGAAGTTTGCAATGATATTGGGATAGATGATGATGATTTACTCATCTTTAGAAGGATTGATAACGTTGTTTAGACATTCACGGTCTTTATGATCATGCGTACATATTATTTATGATCAACAACGTATTTTGTTTTTAAAAGTAACAAACATATCATTTTTCAGCACCGCGAAATTCGCGGGAATTATCACTAGTATTAATATTAATAACTAGAACAATGAGAAACAACTTCCATAAAAAATACGTTTGAAATTTTGAAATTCAAAATTATTAAACAAAAAAAGTCAAACTAATCTATTAGTGAGATTGTTTAATATAGTATAATATGGATGGAAGAATATTTCAAAAACTATAGTGGGTAACAACTTTCCTAATTTGATTAATACATATTAAAATCATACAATAAATATGACATTAAATGTATTGGCTATAGAATACTTAATAACTTTTCATAAACTTAAATCATGGGTTGGCTATAGAGTTCAAGTAAAAAAAAGAGTAAAAATCTACATTAGCTATGTCTTTAAAGTTGGTAATCAACTTCTGACTTTAAAGTTGGTACAATAGCTTTGAAAAAAAAAAATCTAACTTCTCACCTTGTCATTCTTATGGAATATAAATTAAACTTCATCACCTTGCCAGCCTATAATAATTTATGGCCCGTTCCATTTTTATGATACATGAGCAAATACAAAATTTAAGTCATAGTTGCCTGTATATGTCACGGCCCCGTCCCGGTTTTACCCGGTCCAGGAGCCGCAGGACAGAAACCCGTGGTATTTATTAATTGAGTTTGACAGCGGAAGATTTACAGAATCTTTTAAACTTGAAAATGCCCAATTATTTTATTTCATAATTCGAGATAAACCCCGTAATTTACAATAGATGAATCTCACGAGGAAATTCCCTAGTTAACAAAACATGTTTTATTCATTTTATTGAGCCACCTCTTCAAGCTTGTTAGTGCTCCGTAGCACGTTTTTCTTGATTCACAGCAGGTCGCATGAAACATGTTTTAAATTATTTTATCAGCGGGGAAATACTGGCGAGTCATTCAAGTTAAACAAAATGAAACCTTAGTTATGAATTACAGCATAAGAGCGATTACAATGGCTCCTATCTTATTTTTATCTGGCGCCGTGTCACCTCCTGGTGACGATGGTCATACCACTATTGGGTCCTTTCACCCAAGTAGTGATGATTATCACTGTTAGGATTTATTAGCCTAACCGAGAGAAATTAGTAATGTGCACAATACCCCATTAGCTAGTGATTCAAGATAACCACGACTTAATCCCTTTAATTGTAACCTTTGAAAATAATTGGAGTATTGTAAAACAACTTTGATAAAAAGAGAATGACTCACATTGCAGATTTACACGGGCAGAGTTTAGCCTACTGATTAGCCTTGTAACCTAATTTAAATAACAATGCACACGAACTAGGTCAGTAACTAATACAGCATTTTAGATAACTCACGAGATTAAAACCTTCACAACGAATGACAAAGTGCAATACTTAAACATCCATCGAATTCACGACGAATGACAAAGTATAGCCCTAATGTGGGCAGCACTTAAACCTCCATTAGATAGTTTCAATCGATCGGACATTGAATCGTAGCAGCGATCGAGTTAATACCCTGTATCGTAGCAGCACCTTCCTAATAGAAATTGTAATTTCAAGTTTTTGAGAATTGTTTTTGACACAGATGAACAGGCCATGCGACAAGCAATTTATAGCTGAAATTTGGGGTTTACGCGGCCCGCGTAAGCCCCCTCTTAATCTTTACGCCGCCCGCGAGGAACCCTAGTCGTAGATTAGGGCTAGCGTGTCATCAGTAGTGCTGCCACGTGTATGCCACGTGGCCTGGGAATGCTTATCCGGTCAACAGAGTTTTGACGTGGCCCGCGTAAGCTTCTCTTATGGCTTACGCGGCCCGCCTGAAACCCAAAAACCTTGTTTTCTTGGTTTTTCATGCACGTTAGGGTTTCAGGGGTCCGGGTTTTTATTTACGGGTCGTTTTAGGACATTTTTGAAGGTCCTTACATCCTCCCCACCTTATTTAAAATCTCGTCCTCGAGATTTATTGGAATATGTGAGGATACTTTCGTTTCATCTCCGATTCTAGCTCCCAGGTGTATTCGGGTCCTCTCTTTGAATCCCATTTGACATTAACTAGTACCAATCTTTTGTGCTTGAGAAACTTTATCTTCCTGTCTTCTATTTGAAGTGGTTTCTCCACGAACTTTAACTTTTCATTCACTTGTATATCTTGAAGAGGGACTACCAACAATTCATCCGATAGACATTTCTTGAGGTTGGATACATGAAATACATCATGTACTCCAGCTAGCTCCTCTGGTAGTTGTAGGGGATAGGCGACTAGCCCTATTCGCTGTATTACTGGGAATGGTCCTATGTACCTTGGACTTAGCTTTCCTTTCTTACCGAACCGAACTACTCCTTTCCAAGGAGAAACTTTCAAAAGTACCTTGTCTCCAACTTGAAACTCTAGTGGCTTGCGTCGATTATCGGCATAACTTTTCTGGCGATCTCGAGCCGTTTTTAGTCTTTCCTTGATTTGAGTGATCTTGTCGGTAGTTTCTTGCACAATTTCAGGACCTGATAATTGGCTTTCTCCTATTTCTGCCCATCAAACTGGAGTTCTACACTTACGTCCATACAGTGCTTCGAACGGGGCAGCTACAATACTTGAATGATAACTATTGTTATAGGAGAATTCAATTAAGGGTAGGTGGTCATCCCAGTTTTCACCAAAATTTATTACACATGCCCTGAGCATGTCTTCTAGGGTTTGGATCGTCCTTTCACTTTATCCATCTGTTTGAGGATGGTATGCAGTGCTTAAATTTAGTCGGGTTCCCATTGCTTCCTGGAAACTGGTCCAGAAATGGGAAGTGAAACGACTATCTCTATCCGATACAATGGAGAGTGGAACTCCATGTAAGGGTACTACTTCATCTACATACAGCTTTGCCAAACTTTCCATGCTAAAGGTTTCTTTTATGGGTAGGAAATGAGCTGATTTGGTTAATCGATCCACAATTACCCAAATTGCGTCATTACCTTTTCGGGTTTTGGGCAACTTAGTAATAAAGTCCATTGTTATGAGTTCCCATTTCCATACAGGCATTTCTAATTGTTGTAGTAGACCTGAGGGTTTCTGGTGTTCTGCTTTAACTTGTGAACAAGTAAGACATTTAGAAACATATCTAGCTATGTCCTTTTTCATTCCTATCCACCAGTAGTTGTTCCTTAAATCTTGGTACATCTTATTGTTACCAGGATGCATGGTATATCTAGATTTATGGGCTTCCTCTAAAATCTTATTTCTTAATTCTCCCTGCTTAGGTACCCAAATTCTTCTAATGTGGAATCTCCAAATTTCATCACTTCCTTGCTCTAATTCCTTTATTCGCCCTTTCATTCCTTCAGCATCATCCTTGCTTGCTGTTTCTTGAATGTTCTTCAGTTTTTCCATTAAGTCTAATTGTAAACTTAATCTAAGAGCACGAACTCGTCGTTGTTTCTCATGATACTTACGACTTAAAGCATCAGCAACTACGTTTGCTTTTCCTTTGTGATATTGAATATCACAGTCGTAGTCACTTAAGATTTCCATCCATCTCCTTTGCCTCATGTTTAATTCTTTTTGCCCAAATATGTATCTTAAGCTCTTATGGTCGGTATAGACAGTAAACTTACTTCCATACAAATAGTGTCTCCAAATCTTAAGGGCAAAAATTATGGCTCCTAATTCTAAGTCATGAGTCGTATAGTTTTCTTCGTGCTTTTTCAATTGCCTTGAGGCATATGCAATTACTTTCTTGCGTTGTATTAGCACACATCCTAATCCTAACTTAGAAGCATCACAATAAACTTCAAAATCTCCTGTTCCTTCTGGTAAGGCAAGAATTGGAGCGTTTGTTAATTCCTGTTTTAAGATCTTAAAAGCTTCCTCTTGCCTAGGTCCCCATTCAAATTTCACTGCTTTACAGGTTAACTTAGTTAATGGCACGGCTATCTTAGAGAAATCCTTAATAAAGCGCCTATAGTATCCAGCTAAGCCTATAAAACTTCTAATTTCCATAGCTGACTGCGGGACCTTCCATTTGGTGATCGCTTCTATCTTAGAGGGATCTACGTGAATGCCTTCGTGATTCACCATGTGACCTAAAAATTGCAATTCTTGTAGCCAAAATTCACACTTCGAGAATTTGGCGTAAAGTTTTTCCTTTCTTAACAAAGTTAAGAGTGCATGCAGGTGCTGACAATGCTCCTCCTGGCTTTTGGAATAAATAAGTATATCTTCGATGAAAACAATTACAAATTTATCCAAGTACGGTTTACAGATCCTATTCATCATGTCCATAAATGCTGCAGGAGCATTTGTTAACCCAAAGGGCATGACTGTAAACTTGTAATGACCATACCTAGTTCTGAAAGCAGTTTTAGGTATGTCTTCTTCTTGTACTTTCAACTGATGGTATCCGGAGCGTAAATCTATCTTAGAAAAGTATCTAGCTCCTTGAAGTTGATCAAAGAGATCATCAATCCTAGGTAATGGGTATCGATTCTTAATTGTAACCTTATTCAATTCCCTATAATCGATACACATTCGCATTGACCCATCTTTCTTCTTGACAAACAACACTGGCGGTCCCCAAGGGGATGAACTAGGTTGTATAAATCATTTGCTTAATAATTCATCTAACTGCTCTTTCAATTCTATCATTTCGGTGGGTGCTAACCGATAAGGTGCCTTGGCTATCGGTGTAGTTCCAGGAATTAGATGAATTCTAAATTCTACTTCCCTATTGGGTGGTAATCCCGGTAGTTCTTCAGGGAATACATCTGGGTATTCTGCTACTACAGGAATTTCTTTAAGTTCCTTACCTTTCGTGTTAATGATTACTAAAATCATATACACCATTTCTTGTTTTCTTGAATAACTGGCCACTTTCATTATTGAAATGAATTTTAGTGGCTTACGTGGCTTATCTTGTCACACCCCGGATTTCCACGTGTCACCGGTGGGCCCGGTGGGGGAGTATCGTGACGTGGTTGGCAACATAATAGTCAAACAACACAATATTTAAATGCACAGCGGAAGCAAAGTATAGATTCATTTCAACCAACAATATTGTAATATTAAGTATCACAAGTAGTCGAATATAAATCCACAAGTAGATCAAAATAAAAGGAAATAATGTTCAACAGTCTATGACATCCAAGCTTGCGAGACTTATTCTAGATGCTACGAGAAAAGCCAGCCTATTACGCGTAGTACCTGCACTTAACCTTTTTGAGAAAATACGTCAGTTTATACTGGTAAATACAATCAACCGACTCATTTTGAAAAGGTTTAATAAATAATGGATTTGAGTGCACATGGCACAAATAATATTTTATAACTTGGGATAATTATTTGAATATAATACTCGTAAAAGATTTACATGTTTCTTATGCGTTCAGTAGCCGGATCGAGCCGGGTTAAAGATCAATAGACACACCACATTATGTAAATGAGACACTGACAGGTGTATGCCTACACCTGTGTGCTAAGGTCGTGGCCATTTCGTAAAATGATGCCAGGGATATCCGGGACACGGTCATTAACCCCCCAAAGGCTTTAAGCAAACAAAACAATTTAAACGGTCATCTCGATAATACTTAATCCCCAAAACGATTAAGGTCGAATGACCGACCAAGAGGTATTTTATATACCGTACCCCAAGCCCGTATAAGGGAAAATAAGTTAAAAGTATTTACCTGAGCAAGTATAAATCAAAATCAGCGAGTGCAAGTATCTTTTACTGGTTCTCCTAATCTGGAACGAAGGTTTATAGTAACCTATTAGAATCCTAACGGGTCTTTAGTTAAGCTTAAGCTTAGACCGGTTAGTTTTAAAGATACGGTTCGTACGCACGATTAAGCGAAGACCGGATAGAATGTGATTTAGACCCGACAAGTTTGAAGACTTGCTTAATATGGGTATATTATACACATTCTGGATTTTGAGATAAAACCGATAAGGTTTGACCCGTTTCGGCTAATTTATGTAAACTAGTTACATAAACCGAACCGAACGCGTATGAAGCGTAACGGGTAACCATAAGAGTCCTAAACAGGTTTCCTAAGTTAACATGCCTTAAATATGTTGTGATATCAGTAGGATACCTTCCATTATGCCCAAAACGAGTTTAATCTCATATTAAGCCCCGTAGGGGTATTTTGGTCATTTTAAAGATTATAAAAGGAATTAATTTATCTTCTGTGATCCGGGTCTGAATAAATCAGTAAAATAGTTTATTTTAACAGGTTATAACATTTGGTTATAAGTCTTACATGCCAAAATAGTTTTAAACCCTAACTATGCGTATAATACGCGTATAAAGCCGTTTTAAGCGACGTACGGGTTAAAATAGGATTCTGAGTTTCCTGATCAGCTAAACAGGTTCAAAACACTCCATTTAATATTTAAAATCAGTAGCAATTGGATTTGCATCAAAAGGATTTGTAAAACTCATTTTATGGCTGAAAAGGGTATATTCGGTATTTACCGAATCAAGGCACTAATCCTAGCTTATGATCAGTTTAAAAATAATTAAAAATCTTCAAAAATCCCAAAATATTATATTACATCAGTGGGTAAAAGGTTTGGTGCCAAAAATTGGGTTTAGATAGGCTTTACGCTAATGACGCCGTTTAATTACTAAGAAGCGTTCTAATTACGTCATTAAGCATAACTCCTAATCTAGACCTCCAACTGATGTGAAAATTTACAGACATGTTTAATAATCAGTATCTAAGATTATTGTACTTTCACATTTCCAAAATTCTCGTTTTATAGTCATAAGGGCATTACGGTCAATATTTAGGCAATTAACGGAAACGTCGGACAATTAAGGATTTATGTGGTATAAACGCAGAGGCTTATACTCACATGTAACTAGGTCCTAATGGAACTTAAAGGCATGTCTAAAGCTATCTAAACCGGGTCAGAACTGAAGTCAAAGCAAAAGTCAAACTTTTGCGTCTTTCGGTTCCGAATCGGTTCAAAACAGAAAGTTGTCGAATCAAACAAGCGTACACAAGTTTTTATACTTATTATCAGGTTATATGAACGATAAAATAGGTTACACGCCTTTTACAATGCTAATCGCGTGTTAATTCGAAAATAACAATTATGTTGACTTTTTCGGACAACGTTTGACTCGACAAACGAGCTAGTTAGGAGTGGAATCAGTGAGTGCCCTTTTAAGGGTTTAAAGCCCACATAATTACCAACTTATAACAACCTTAACTTTGCCTAATCGCTGGACCATTTGTATTTAATCATTAAGTCAAACCGTAGTTACGACGGTTTGACTTCTAGGCTATAAACTAAGCAAGACTTAATTTAGAAGGGTTAAACATACTTACTCGTGTCTAAAGATGATTAGGAAGGTCTTGTGTCTGCTGTTGTGCTCCTCAAAATGTCCAGAAGTTGAAGTGTGGTTGCATGTTGCACACAATGGCCTTATCTAGTAACTTTGATCTTCATAGATTGTTGCCAAAGAAGTCTAGGGGTGTTACCTGATGTCAAACATGTGTCCCTAGGCCTAAAAACCATTTTAGGCAGCCCATGGTTTCGAAAACTTGAGTTTTAAGTCGGTTACAAGCTGAACAGACAGCTGCCTGTTAGTTTCTACATCTGTAAGTCGGACGCGGCCCGTGTAAGGTATTGGCAATCCTTACGCGGCTCGCATGGACCTCCGGTTCAGATTCCAAACTTTCCTTTTATTGCATTTTTGGCCCTCTGTCCTCCTAAACGTCGCTTTCACTTCAATTCTTGCATTATGAGGCTTTAAAATTAACATTTAAGGGCTTTAAGGCTTATACCATCTTTGTCAAGTCCTCGGGTAACTTTGTGATCACCCGAAAAACCCTAATTTTCAATGTTGACGATTTTAACCCTCACACACGAATTTTATCACAACTTTCTCATACGGTAACGAAACTTGGTGAAATTTTTATGGTGAATTCTAGTGAGCATAATTAATTGTTACAAGGCTTCGGGTTTGCTAAAAGGTCACTCAGAGGTATATCTTAACATGTTGACACATTTAACCCCTGTAGTTTGTAATCTCTCACTTTCTTTCACAATTCGCTACGTATGATCCATGATTTATTAGTTTAGGGTTATAAACACCATGTAAGGTTATTGTGAAGTATATTTATTCATCGTTGACATTTTGAACCCTCAAATTCACATAGTTTCTATGTTTGTCAACTTTAGTCCTTCAAGAACATTCTTTCACACGTTCAAACCTATGACACGTGTCAACACATCATAGGACGTAAATTTTCGAGGTGTTACATCCTCACCCCCTTAAAAGAAATCTCGACCTCGAGATTTACTGAAATAGATAAGGGTACTTTTCTTTCATCTTGGACTCAACCTCCCACGTATACTCGGGACCTCTACGGGCATCCCATTTGACCTTTACAATCGGTACATGCTTCCTTCGAAGCTTCTTAACCTGTCGATCCTCGATCGACAATGGTTTTTCCACAAATTTCAAGCTCTCATCTATATGCACATCTGTATGGGGTATAACCAGTGATTCGTCAGCGAAACACTTCTTCAGATTGCAGATGTGGAACACATTGTGTATACTACTGAGCTCTTCAGGTAAGTTTAGCTTATAGGCAACTGACCCGACACGTTCGATAACCTCGAAAGGTCCTATGTATCTCGGGCTTAACTTGCCTTTCTTACCAAATCGCATCACTCCTTTCCAGGGTGATACTTTAAGCAAAACTTTATCACCTACCTCGAAGTTAAAAGCTTTACGCTTTGGATCAGCGTAACTCTTCTGCCTATCTCGGGCAGCTTTGAGACGGTCTCGAATCTGGACAATCTTGTCCGTCGTTTCGAACACTATCTCTGGTCCCGATAATTGGACATCTCCAACTTCCGCCCAACAAACAGACGTTCTACACTTTCTACCGTATAAGGCCTCGAAAGGCGCAGCCTTAATGCTGGTGTGGTAGCTATTGTTGTAGGAGAATTCAATTAGTGGTAGGTGGTTATCCCAACTACCACCCAAATCAATCACACATGCACGAAGCATGTCTTCCAACGTTTGAATAGTACGCTCACTCTGACCATCTGTCTGAGGATGGTAGGCCGTACTAAAATTCAAACGCGTGCCCAAAGATTGTTGGAAGCTTTTCCAAAAATGTGACGTGTATCTAGTATCTCGGTCAGAGATAATAGACATAGGTATGCCATGTAAGGCTACAATCTTATCGACGTATAACTGGGCTAACATGTCGGAGCTATAAGTCTCCTTGATGGGTAAGAAATGAGCTGACTTAGTCAGTCTATCAACGATCACCCATATAGTATCATTGCCTTTCCTTGTCTTTGGCAGCTTGGTGATGAAATCCATCGTCACCATCTCCCACTTCCATGTGGGAAGTTCAGGCTGTTGTAGCAAACCTGACGGCTTTTGATGTTCTGCCTTGACTTGCGCACACGTCAAACATTTAGCTACATAGGCGGCTACAGACTTTTTCAAGCCTATCCACCAATAATTCGCCCTTAGATCCTGGTACATCTTATCAGCTCCAGGATGAACGGAGTATTTGAAACTATGGGCTTCCTGGAGGATAACATCTCGAAGTCCCCCATAAATTGGAACCCATATTCGTCCATTTAATCTTAGTATTCTGTCCTTGCTAAGTGTTAACTGCTCCTCAGTTACCCCTAGCTTTTCGTTAGGATAGTTAGCTTCCAACACAGCTTCCTTCTGTGCAGCTAACAACCTTTCAATCAAATTGTTCTTTATTTCCATGCGCTTGGCATTGATTCGGATGGGTTTCACCTTCTCCTTCCGACTCAAGGCATCGGCAACTACATTCGCCTTGCCGGGATGGTATCTTATTTCACAATCGTAATCATTCAGAGTTTCCATCCAACGGCGTTGCCTCATGTTCAAGTCCTTCTGATTGAACAGATGTTGAAGGCTCTTGTGATCAGAATAGATCACACATTTGATTCCATATAAGTAGTGCCTCCACAGTTTTAGTGCGAATACAACGGCACCCAATTCCAAGTCATGGGTGGTGTAATTCTTTTCGTGCACCTTTAACTGGCGTGAAGCATAGGCAATGACTTTGCCTTTCTGCATAAGCACACATCCCATCCCGGTGTGTGATGCATCACAATAAACTACAAACTCCTCTATTCCATCAGGCAATGTCAGTACTGGAGCATTGCTCAACTTTTGCTTCAGAATATCGAAGGATTCCTGCTGCTTAGGACCCCAGTCAAACTTAATCTTCTTACGCGTCAGCGAAGTCAGGGGTGCAACAATCCTTGAGAAGTTTTCAATGAATCGCCTATAGTATCATGCCAAACCTAGGAAGCTACGTATTTCTGTAGGCGTTTTTGGCTCATGCCAATTCATGACAGCTTCAACTTTAGCGGGATCTACTTGGATACCACGCTCACTAACAACATGTCCAAGAAATTGGACTTCCCGAAGCCAGAATTCACACTTCGAGAACTTGGCATAGAGCTTTTCTTTATGAAGTAGTTCCAGAATGCAGTGAAGATGCTTCTCATGGTCAGCTTGGTTCTTCGAGTAGATGAGAATGTCATCGATGAAAACGATGACGAATTTATCTAAGTGCGGCTTGCAAACGCGATTCATGGGATCCATGAACGCGGCTGGTGCATTAGTGAGCCCAAAAGGCATCACTAAGAACTCGTAATGACCATAACGAGTCCTAAATGTTGTTTTGTGCACGTCTTCATCTCTAACCTTCAATTGATGGTAGCCTGACCTCAAGTCAATCTTCGAGAAGAAACTTGCCCCTTGAAGTTGATCGAACAGATCGTCGATTCTGGGCAAAGGATACCTATTCTTGATAGTGACCTTATTAAGCTCGCGGTAGTCGATGCACAGGCGCATCGATCCATCCTTCTTCTTGACAAATAAAACTGGTGCTCCCCAAGGAGACGAACTAGGTTTGATGAAACCTTTGGCTAGTAAATCATCTAGCTGCGTTCTCAATTCCTTCATCTCTGTTGGTGCCAACCTATAAGGCGCCCTTGCTACTGGTGCTGATCCAGGAATAATGTCAATTCTGAATTCTACTTGCCTATCTGGTGGCAAACCAGGTAGTTCTTCTGGAAAAACTTCGGGGTATTCAGAAATGACGGGGATATCCCCAATCTTGGGCTTCGGCTCATCAATTATCACTTGTGCCATGTAGATGACACAACCCTTCTTCAAACACTTAGAGTCTTTGAGCATAGACATTTTCTCGGGCAGCCCATACTGGGTATCTCCCTGGATAGTAAGTGATTCACCAGACGGAGTCTTGATCATCACTTGCTTCTTATTGCAAATAATCTGGGCCTGGTTATAAGATAACCAGTCCATACCCAAAACTATGTCGAAACTGGCTAGTTTCAAAGGAAGTAGGGACAAAGGAAAAGAGTGGTTCTTAATGGATATGAAACACCCATCTAATAAGGTTGAGGCGGTTTCTAAAGTGCCATCTGCTAGTTCCACTTCATACTTCACACTTAAAGTCTTAACAGGTAATTTCAACAATTCACAAAACTTATTGTCTACGAACGACTTATCAGCACCTGAATCAAATAACACTCTCGCATAAACATCATTTACGAGAAAGGTACCTGTTATCACATTGTCGTCCTTGACGGCTTCCTTAGCATCCATCCTGAAGACCCTAGCATTGGTCTTCTTAGCCTCTTCAGGCTTCTTGGCGTATTTTGGGCAATTGGTCTTGATGTGCCCCTTTTCATTGCAACCGTAGCAGGTCGCATCCTTCATCTTTTTGCAATCCAAGGTTTTGTGTTCCTTGGACTTGCACAACCCACATGAAAAAGATTTCGATTGTGAATTCGAGTTTGATTCATACCTACACTTTCCGAAGTGCTGTCTCTTGCAGATTTTGCATCTGGGTTTTTCACCCGACTGCTGACCATCCTTCCTAAATCCTGACCCCTTCCGGTGGTCATTGTTTCCCTTCTGCTTCTTGTCTGAATGTCGTGAGTTGTCATCCTCACGCTTCCTCTTTTCGGTATCGGTGTTCCTCTGCGATTTCAGCCTGACCGCATCCAAGGTAAGGGACAACGATATGTCCGCTACAGACCGAAAAGTAGTTGGTCTGGAGGCCTTCACACTTGCTTTGATCTCCGGGGCCAAACCCCCAATGAATCGAGCTATACGCTTAGGTTCCGGAGTTACCAAACATGGAACCAACCTTGACAAGGTGTTGAAACTGGTAAGGTAGGCCTGACAGTCTAGGTTTCTCATGACCAGCGACAAGAAGTCAGATTCAATTTTCTCAACCTCGTGTTGAGGGCAGTAATTTTCCTTAATCAGCGTCATGAACTGTTCCCAGGTCATATTGTATAACGGGATTTTCCCCGTAGCTTGGATCAAAGATCTCCACCAAGCTAATGCTTCTCCCTTGAAAGACTGTGACACGAATTTCACAATATCCCTATCATTGCAACCACTGATATCCACAACCGTATCCATCTCGTCCAACCAAGTCATGCAATCTACTGCTCCTTTTTCCCCAGTAAAATCCCTGGGTTTGCACAATACGAAGTACTTATAGGAGCAACCCTTATTACGGGGTTCTTGATTCTGTACGACTCTTTGGGATGGAGCACTCCTCTGGTTTGATGAGTGGTGAGAATTACTGTTGTGGGCAGTGTGGGTCCTGGAGGGTGTTCTAGAGTGTGGTGCAGATTGGGTCCTTGTATGGTTACCACCGGATTCATGGAGCTGTCTATCCATAGCTCGATTAACGGCATTATCTATCATTGCCTGTAATTCTGCACCCGCTACATTTACTCGGGCATTATCATGCTCTCTCCCTGGGTGACTGTTGACCTCATTTGAGTCTGCCATGTAGCTTGAACTGTTACATATCGACAATAATTTATTTGTGAGTTTATTATAGAATTGTCTTTTATGGAAATTTTATTAACCGTGGTAAACATAGACCATATATGGTTAATTTATTACTCACATTTATTTAGGATTTCTAATATAATTTATCCTAATTATTAAAACAATAACAGTTTTATTAGCACATAAGGCCTAGTCACCGGGACAATTTAGATCATAAGCTATGATTTCAGAGAATCAAGCATGAAGGTTTGAACAAAGTTCATTACCTTTATCAGACAGGGTCACAGACTATTACTGTCTTTTGTCTCATATGAAAATGAGAAGGGCCCGTAGGCATTCTATTACCAATGGATGGTAAAAAGAACTGATCATATATATTAATGATTTAACCCATGATTCAGAGATCATTTAGTTGGGTTTGGAATCTTTGAAAAGTTCCATATATAATAATAACACGTGTGTTTTTAACGAATCTTGTCTGCCAGGAGTGTTAACATGTTTTCAGATGTTAACAGGGATTTGAATCTTTTTAACGGGTTTTACCATCTTGGCCAGGTCTTAAAATGACATGCAGGCTAGGTTATACCTTTAAGATCCTTAATTAAAAATAACATAGGCAGATAGATTTTAAAAGGAATGATTCCGATTTATTTATTTCATATCTAATTTAATTATGCATAACGTAGCAAAGATGAAATTTATAAACTTACATTCCATTAATACTTAAAAGTAGTACACTTTGCCCTAAACGGGACTTTTCACAGAAACACATGCCCTCGCAGGAGCTATACAGATAATACATGTCCTCGCAGGGACTGTTTACAAAAGTAAATGTCCACGCAGGGACTAATAGAGAAAAGTCCACGTAGGGACTAAGTACAAAGATAGATGTCCACGCAGGGACTACATACACACATAAATAAATAAATGTCCACGTAGGGACTTGATTTAAACAAGGAAATACAATAATACATATTGGGATTTAACGATCCCGTTTCTTCTTTCCCTTCAGCAAACTTGCCAAGCCACTCATGAATCCCTTATTCTTCTTACGCTCTCTCTGGAGGTCTCGCTCAACCCTGCCCAGTCTTTGACGAAGATCCCCCTGCTCTGGTGGGGAAAACCGTGGTGGCTGGTACTGTGGCGGCGGCTGAGCAGGTACTTGATACCCTCGAGTTGGATGTCCTATTCCCCAAGGGGTTCCATATGGTCCCTCAGGATTTTGGGCCAGGTAGTTTGCTGCCACTAGGTATGGGTCGGCCTCGGCATAGTTATAGTTATGGCATCCTGGCGGTCCGTATGGGTTGTAAGCTGCCGGAGCAGTATAAGCAGGGATAGGGTTGCCAAAACCCGGTGATGGCGGTGCAATAGGTGCCAAATTCACATCTGAAACTGGAACTAAAGGTCCACCCATCTGTGGGTCTTCATATAGTGGCGGGTAGTGGCTGCCACTAGAGTGTTGAGGGGTGCTGAAATGAAAATCCCTTTCTCGTGTTGACATCCGTGCGCCAGTCCTCCTACGTCTTGGTGGTTCTGGAGGCTCTAGATGAACTGGCGGCGGTGGTGGCGGTGGCGTGACTGCCACTAAACGTGGATCCCCAGAGGGATCTTGTTGCTACTGTTGCGGCTGCAGGTGAGGCGATGAATGGTGAGATGGTGTAAAGTACCACTCACACTGGTCGAACCGTGCCTGGTAACTATCCGGACCTTGGTAGGGTGTTCCGTGAAAAGACGAACCATCTGAGATCACAAAAGGATGGTTCAGGGTTCCGGTTGAAGCCTCGACGGGATCTGTGTCCTCGTCCATATCTTGATCACCAGAAAAGTGATCCTCCGGTCCTAGTGGGTTAAAGCCCCCTGGTTCTGGTAGGTATTCTGCCGGGTTAAACCGGCCCTGAAAGACAGGAGTAGGGTCTCCGAAGGAATTGTGCGATGAAGATCGCTGTAGGGGTATGTATGAAGGTTGCGGGTTGTTGGGCTCATTCTCGGACTGAGGCCCAAAGGAGTGATGATATGGAGGCGTTGAGCTATGCGACGTGGTTTGTCTGGAAGGCTCCTCATAAATCCTCCAAGGTTCTCGTGGATCTGCACTCCTTGTAGAAGAAGGAGTTCGCCGGCCTGAAGGCCTAGCCTCGTGGTCATTAGGGGCGCTGATTGGCCCTTTTCCACGATCTCCTCGTCTGAATCTTGGCGGCATTGCTAAACCTGTTAATATAAACAAGGTAATAACAAGGAAAAATAAAGGAAAATTTTAAATTAAAATAAAAACATTTTCGATTATTCCTAAGTTCTTTGTCTAGACTCGAAGATTTAGGAATGTGCAATTGTGTAACTGAGATTAAACACAAAAGGCTAGTGTTTAATTCACTCAGTGTTGGCTCTGATACCAACCTGTCACACCCCGGATTTCCACGTGTCACCGGTGGGGGAGTATCGTGACGTGGTTGGCAACATAATAGTCAAACAACACAATATTTAAATGCACAGCGGAGGCAAAGTATAGATTCATTTCAACCAACAATATTGTAATATTAAGTATCACAAGTAGTCGAATATAAATCCACAGGTAGATCAAAATAAAAGGAAATAATGTTCAACATTCTATGACATCCAAGCTTGCGAGACTTATTCTGGATGCTAGGAGAAAAGCCAGCCTATTACGCGTAGTACCTGCACTTAACCTTTTTGAGAAAATACGTCAGTTTACACTGGTAAATACAATCAACCGACTCATTTTGAAAAGGTTTAATAAATAATGGATTTGAATGCACATGGCACAAATAATATTTTATAACTTGGGATAATTATTTGAATATAATACTCGTAAAAGATTTACATGTTTCTTATGCGTTCAGTAGCCGGATCGAGCCGGGTTAAAGATCAATAGACACACCACATTATGTAAATGAGACACTGACAGGTGTACGCCTACACCTGTGTGCTAAGGTCGTGGCCATTTCGTAAAATGATGCCAGGGATATCCGGGACACGGTCATTAACCCCCCAAAGGCTTTAAGCAAACAAAAAAATTTAAACGGTCATCTCGATAATACTTAATCCCCAAAACGATTAAGGTCGAATGACCGACCAAGCGGTATTTTATATACCGTACCCCAAGCCCGTATAAGGGAAAATAAGTTAAAAGTATTTACCTGAGCAAGTATAAATCAAAATCAGCGAGTGCAAGTATCTTTTACTGGTTCTCCTAATCTGGAACGAAGGTTTATAGTAACCTATTAGAATCCTAACGGGTCTTTAGTTAAGCTTAAGCTTAGACCGGTTAGTTTTAAAGATACGGTTCGTACGCACGATTAAGCGAAGACCGGATAGAATGTGATTTAGACCCGAAAAGTTTGAAGACTTGCTTAATATGGGTATATTATACACATTCTGGATTTTGAGATAAAACCGATAAGGTTTGACCCGTTTCGGCTAATTTATGTAAACTAGTTACATAAACCGAACCGAACGCGTATGAAGCGTAACGGGTAACCATAAGAGTCCTAAACAGGTTTCCTAAGTTAACATGCCTTAAATATGTTGTGATATCAGTAGGATACCTTCCATTATGCCCAAAACGAGTTTAATCTCATATTAAGCCCCGTAGGGGTATTTTGGTCATTTTAAAGATTATAAAAGGAATTAATTTATCTTCTGTGATCCGGGTCTGAATAAATCAGTAAAATAGTTTATTTTAACAGGTTATAACATTTGGTTATAAGTCTTACATGCCAAAATAGTTTTAAACCCTAACTATGCGTATAATACGCGTATAAAGCCGTTTTAAGCGACGTACGGGTTAAAATAGGATTCTGAGTTTCCTGATCAGCTAAACAGGTTCAAAACACTCCATTTAATATTTAAAATCAGTAGCAATTGGATTTGCATCAAAAGGATTTGTAAAACTCATTTTATGGCTGAAAAGGGTATATTCGGTATTTACCGAATCAAGGCACTAATCCTAGCTTATGATCAGTTTAAAAATAATTAAAAATCTTCAAAAATCCCAAAATATTATATTACATCAGTGGGTAAAAGGTTTGGTGCCAAAAATTGGGTTTAGATAGGCTTTACGCTAATGACGCCGTTTAATTACTAAGAAGCGTTCTAATTACGTCATTAAGCATAACTCCTAATCTAGACCTCCAACTGATGTGAAAATTTACAGACATGTTTAATAATCAGTATCTAAGATTATTGTACTTTCACATTTCCAAAATTCTCGTTTTATAGTCATAAGGGCATTACGGTCAATATTTAGGCAATTAACGGAAACGTCGGACAATTAAGGATTTATGTGGTATAAACGCAGAGGCTTATACTCACATGTAACTAGGTCCTAATGGAACTTAAAGGCATGTCTAAAGCTATCTAAACCGGGTCAGAACTGAAGTCAAAGCAAAAGTCAAACTTTTGCGTCTTTCGGTTCCGAATCGGTTCAAAACAGAAAGTTGTCGAATCAAACAAGCGTACACAAGTTTTTATACTTATTATCAGGTTATATGAACGATAAAATAGGTTACACGCCTTTTACAATGCTAATCGCGTGTTAATTCGAAAATAACAATTCTGTTGACTTTTTCGGACAACGTTTGACTCGACAAACGACCTAGTTAGGAGTGGAATCAGTGAGTGCCCTTTTAAGGGTTTAAAGCCCACATAATTACCAACTTATAACAACCTTAACTTTGCCTAATCGCTGGACCATTTGTGTTTAATCGTTAAGTCAAACCGTAGTTACGACGGTTTGACTTCTAGGCTATAAACTAAGCAAGACTTAATTTAGAAGGGTTAAACATACTTACTCGTGTCTAATGATGATTAGGAAGGTCTTGTGTCTGCTGTTGTGCTCCTCAAAATGTCCAGAAGTTGAAGTGTGGTTGTATGTTGCACACAATGGCCTTATCTAGTAACTTTGATCTTCATAGATTGTTGCCAAAGAAGTCTAGGGGTGTTACCTGATGTCAAACATGTGTCCCTAGGCCTAAAAACCATTTTAGGCAGCCCATGGTTTCGAAAACTTGAGTTTTAAGTCGGTTACAAGCTGAACAGACAGTTTCCTGTTAGTTTCTGCATCTGTAAGTCGGACGCGGCCCGCGTAAGGTATTGGCAATCCTTACGCGGCCCGCATGGACCTCCGGTTCAGATTCCAAACTTTCCTTTTATTGCATTTTTGGCCCTCGGTCCTCCTAAACATCGCTTTCACTTCAATTCTTGCATTATGAGGCTTTAAAATTAACATTTAGGGGCTTTAAGGCTTATACCATCTTTGTCAAGTCCTCGGGTAACTTTGTGATCACCCGAAAAACCCTAATTTTCAATGTTGACGATTTTAACCCTCACACACGAATTTTATCACAACTTTCTCATACGGTAACGAAACTTGGTGAAATTTTTATGGTGCATTCTAGTGAGCATAATTAATTGTTACAAGGCTTCAGGTTTGCTAAAAGGTCACTCAGAGGTATATCTTAACATGTTGACACATTTAACCCCTGTAGTTTGTAATCCCTCACTTTCTTTCACAATTCGCTACGTATGATCCATGATTTATTAGTTTAGGGTTATAAACACCATGTAAGGTTATTGTGAAGTATATTTATTCATCGTTGACATTTTGAACCCTCAAATTCACATAGTTTCTATGTTTGTCAACTTTAGTCCTTCAAGAACATTCTTTAACACGTTCAAACCTATGACACGTGTCAACACATCATAGGACGTAAATTTTCGAGGTGTTACATCCTCACCCCCTTAAAAGAAATCTCGACCTCGAGATTTACTGAAATAGATAAGGGTACTTTTCTTTCATCGTGGACTCAACCTCCCACGTATACTCGGGACCTCTACGGGCATCCCATTTGACCTTTACAATCGGTACATGCTTCCTTCGAAGCTTCTTAACCTGTGATCCTCGATCGACAATGGTTTTTCCACAAATTTCAAGCTCTCATCTATATGCACATCTGTATGGGGTATGACCAGTGATTCGTCAGCGAAACACTTCTTCAGATTGCAGATGTGGAACACATTGTGTATACTACTGAGCTCTTCAGGTAAGTTTAGCTTATAGGCAATTGACCCGACACGTTCGATAACCTCGAAAGGTCCTATGTATCTCGGGCTTAACTTGCCTTTCTTACCAAATCGCATCACTCCTTTCCAGGGTGATACTTTAAGCAAAACTTTATCACCTACCTCGAAGTTAAAAGCTTTACGCTTTGGATCAGCGTAACTCTTCTGCCTATCTCGGGCAGCTTTGAGACGGTCTCGAATCTGGACAATCTTGTCCGTCGTTTCGAACACTATCTCTGGTCCCGATAATTGGACATCTCCAACTTCCGCCCAACAAAAGGGCGTTCTACACTTTCTACCGTATAAGGCCTCGAAAGGCGCAGCCTTAATGCTGGTGTGGTAGCTATTGTTGTAGGAGAATTCAATTAGTGGTAGGTGGTTATCCCAACTACCACCCAAATCTGTCACACATGCACGAAGCATGTCTTCCAACGTTTGAATAGTATGCTCACTCTGACCATTTGTCTGAGGATGGTAGGCCGTACTAAAATTCAAACGCGTGCCCAAAGATTGTTGGAAGCTTTTCCAAAAATGTGACGTGTATCTAGTATCTCGGTCAGAGATAATAGACACAGGTATGCCATGTAAGGCTACAATCTTATCGACGTATAACTGGGCTAACATGTCGGAGCTATAAGTCTCCTTGATGGGTAAGAAATGAGCTGACTTAGTCAGTCTATCAATGATCACCCATATAGTATCATTGCCTTTCCTTGTCTTTGGCAGCTTGGTGATGAAATCCATCGTCACCATCTCCCACTTCCATGTGGGAAGTTCAGGCTGTTGGTGATGAAATCCATCGTCACCATCTCCCACTTGTTGTCTTCGGCACATTTACTTATTTTAATTACTGCTTCGGTTTTCTCTAACCAACGCAATGCAGCAGTTTCCCCTTCGTTGCCTACAAATTCAGCTGGTTTACAGGCAAGAAATTACTTGTAAGTGCAACCAGGTGTTGCAGCTTTCATTCTTTCGAGAGTTGGGGCTTGCAATACATCATCATTATTATTATTATTATTATTATTATTATTATTATTATTATTATTATTAATGTTACCGCCTTCATTTATGCTATTACTGAAGTTATCCTCATGAGTACGTTTGCTAGGAATAACTTGTTGAGGTTCAATTGGATGTCGGGCAGCAGCAAGAATTGCTGGAATAGCATTGGCTATTCCCTGAGCAACGATATTCTCAATATCTTGCCTATTCAAAAATTGATCCTTTTGGTTTGTTCAGATTGGTTAACTTCGTGAACAGGTTCATTACCAACGTTTTCCATCTGGTAATTAATTTATATAAGTGATTAGCAGAAAATAATTAACAACCAAACATAACAAAATAATCGCACATAATCACATCAATAAGTATAGCCAAAATTGTCGATTCTTCGATGTTCGATATTTTATATATTATAATAGGCATCCGTACACACAAGTTATCTTACAAAAGTTTTATTTTTAAGTTATTTCACATCATTATATTTGTATTATTATTATTTTGTTATTATACAACCACAACCACACTATCCCTATCAGCTGGCATCTCAGAAACGACGCTCCCTCTCGTCGTATTTCCAAGATATCCTCTCTCCTATTTCCCGGATTCTATTTCCTGCGTCCACTAGTTCCTCGCCATAGTGGCGGAGTTCTGCCAAGTTTTCAGAGCTCATAGGTGGGTGTAGTGGAGGTTCCGGGTCAAACTGGGGAAAAAAAGGTATTAGGGTTATTTAGGAGATTCTGAAACTGCCAGTCGGTGGTCCACCACTCTTCTAGCTCTGCTGGTAGAGGTTGGGAGTGGATAATAGGATCGGGGATATCAGGCTCTAGATCAACTAGAAGTTGTGCTTCCACTGGGTAATTAAAGAGGTTTTCATCGGCAGGTCCGATGAGGTCACTAAGTGCCAGTTTATGATCCAGCTCCTCCCAAGATGACATTTCCTGGTCTTGCCTGGAACTTTCTCCGATCTCTATTCCCTTACCTTTATCTTTGGGATCCTCCGTCTTTATAACTTTCCGTGTCGCTGGTTTCTTCCTACGCACATGCCTCCATCCTACAAGTCTTCTTCTTTTCTTTGGTTTGGGTTTCTCCGAAGGCTGGGCTTGAAATTCCATAGGTTCATCAACTTCGGCACAATAACCGATAAAGTCTTTGGAAACTTCCACATTAACAGGATAGAGATTGAGATTCTGAAGAGCTTTAGATAACTCATTCATGCTGTTTAGTAGATATGAAGAAACACACAAAATTCTAGGTTAAAATTTTGTAAATTGAATTTTCACAAACTCACATAATGGCAATCAGAAAAAAAAATTAATTACAATTATCTTATTTATACAAACCATTTTATTGAAACAAAATATTGTGATATATATCTATTGAAACAAAATTCTGGCTCGTAGGTGGTATAGGTCCTGGTACTGGTTTGGCGATTCAACTATAAGTTAGCATTTACGGCTGTAGTGGCTAGCATGTAGAGATTTTCCCATTGTTTGTCTACTTCATCTTCCCATGGTGGGTTATTGCCTATTTCCTGAGTTTCCTTATTAATCATCACTCCTTTTGGTTGTGACTTCTTTATTTTCTCTTGACTTTTTCTAATAATCCAACTTCTTTTCTTAATGGTAAGTGGTTTCTCAAACTGTGCCTTACGAACAAATATTCCTTCCTCAGTATTTGCTGAGTATCCTGATGAATTTGATTGAAATGAAGTTCCCTTATCTTTTGGTGAACTATCTAATTGACGATAGATGTCCGAGCTTCTTAGCTTACCATACTGTAACTAACAAGTAGTCAGTTAACAAAAACACATAATTACAAGATAGTAATCAGGAAAGGTAAGTATTTCTAAATACTTAATGGGCTTAAATCAGTGGCTCTGATACCACCTTTTTCTGTCACGGTCCCCGTCCCGGTTTTACCCGGTCCAGGAGCCGCGGGACAGAAACCCGTGGTATTTATTAATTGAGTTTGACAGCGGAAGATTTACAGGATCTTTTAAACTCCAAAAATGCCTGATTATTTTATTTCATAATTCGGGATAAACCCCGTAATTTACAATAGAGGAATCTCATGAGGAAATTCCCTAGTTTACAAAACATGTTTTATTCATTTTATTGAGCCACCTCTTCAAGCTTGTTAGTGCTCCGTAGCACGTTTTTCTTGATTCACAGCAGGTCGCATGAAACATGTTTTAAAATATTTTATCAGCGGGGAAATACTGGTGAGTCATTCAAGTTAAACAAAATGACACCTTAGTTATGAATTACAGCATAAGAGCGATTACAATGGCTTCTATCTTATTTTTATCTGGCGTCGTGTCACCTCCTGGTGACGATGGTCATACCACTATTGGGTCCTTTCACCCAAGTAGTGATGATTATCAATGTTAGGATTTATTAGCCTAACCGTGAGAAATTAGTAATGTGCACAATACCTCATTAGCCAGTGATTCAAGATAACCACGACTTAATCCCTGTAATTATAACCTTTGAAAATAATTGGAGTATTGTAAAACAACTTTGATAAAAAGAGAATGACTCACATTGCAGATTTACACGGGCAGAGTTTAGCCTACTGATTAGCCTTGTAACCTAATATAAATAACAATGCACACGAACTAGGTCAGTAACTAATACAACATTTACGATAACTCACGAGATTAAAACCTTCACAACGAATGACAAGGTGCAATACTTAAACATCCATCAAATTCACGACAAATGACACAGTATAGCCCTAATGTGGGCAGCACTTAAACATCCATTGGATAGTTTCAATCGATCGGACATTGAATCGTAGCAGCGATCGAGTTAATACCCTGTATCGTAGCAGCGCCTTCCTAATAGAAATTGTAATTTCGAGCAGTAGAATTTCGATTTTGAGAATTGTTTTCGACACAGATGAAATGGCCATGCGACAAGCAATTTATAGCTGAAATTTGGGGTTTACGCGGCCCGCGTAAGCCCCCTCTTAATCTTTACGCGGCCCGCGAGGAACCCTAGTCGTAGATTAGGGCTAGCGTGTCATCAGTAGTGCTGCCACGTGTATGCCACGTGGCCTGGGAACGCTTATCCGGTCAACAGAGTTTTGACGCGGCCCGCGTAAGCTTCTCTTATGGCTTACGCGGCCCGCCTGAAACCCAAAAACCTTGTTTTCTTGGTTTTTCATGCACGTTAGGGTTTCAGGGGTCCGGGTTTTTATTTACGGGTCGTTTTAGGACATTTTTGAAGGTCCTTACAGTATGCTTGCTGGTTCATTGCATCTGCGGGTAAAAAACTGTTCATCGAAAAACAATATGATACTCTATATGTACTTATTGAAAATATATCATACTAGAAACCATCACCGCCGGTAGCTAAGACATCATTTTGATACCACCAGTATACTCCAACCACTTGAAGCATAAAAATTATAATATAACCAACCAAAACAGAAAATTATCCCCCCTACAAAGTCACTAATCAAAACCCATTAATGCTTAAGTAAGGGTGGGAATCAAAATCCAGCGCATTTATGTAAGAAAAACATACAGATATTAACTTACAGCTTCAGTTCCTCAGGAAATGAGTCAGTAGGATATAGTAGATATCCATCCACAAGTCCCTCACTGCAATTTATCTCTTGTTAAAAGATCATTTGCATAAAAGTAAAGAATTTAATAAAATTATAACTATATAAACGAATTAACAGAACAACGCTGAAGAATATGCATTGCCCATATGAGTCATTCTCGATAATTATCAAAATATTGCATGAAAAAGAAATGAAATGCAGATTACAAGCAACTTTGTTGGAAGAGTTCAAGCATGTATTAAAGTGTTGACCTACCCCTTTCAATAGATATTTATAAATACCCATTTAAAGCCAAACCTGTTTTGACTCTTTATCCAAGCTGCCTGCGTCTTATTTTTTGACTCTTTATCCAACCCGCCCACCTTAAACCAATGAATAAATCGTTATGTTATTTAATTTTTCTAAACAGGATCTATTAAGACATATTATAACCAACCTAGTATGAATAGAACACTCCACCGTGGCTATACATATGGTTGGTTACTATGCTTCGCAATCGCCAATCACATGCCTTAATTGAGATTGGTCTCTGTTGAGTTGAATTATAGAACCTAAACATCATATTTATTTCATTATATGTATATCGGATCAGGTGTAATCTTAATTAAGGTTTTTGCTTTTGAATACATTTTCAACGACTTTTAACTCGTTTGACCCTCTTAACCTCTAATCGGGTCGAAATAACCACCACAAAAAGAATAACCTTTATAAAAGGAGAAAGTCCATACCAGTTCTCATACCATCCAGCATCTTATGTGCCTGATTTTGCTTTTTTTTTTTTTTTTTTGCACTTCTTTCTATCCTTGCTATACTACCACACATAAAACCCAATAATCACTAAGATAAAAACTAATATATAAATGTTTAAATACTAGGTAACATTTAAAATGCAAATACAACTAATAGAACCCCCATTCATCTTGATGAAGATCCAAAAATGAGCATTGAGAAGCTCTAAACTTTATAAAGAGTCTTATTTAGCATCTTGAAAAATAGGGTATCATCAAAACTCAAAAGAAGCTCAGACAAAAAAATGTGCCAACTGTAACACTCCAGCCCGGAATGGGCTGACGTGTCACAATAACAGTAGTCAAATCAAAAACATAATTCCTTTTATACTTAAATGTATTACAAGGATTTACAACTTAATGAAGGATATCTAATCCAGTACAATTATTTCTACCGTCTTTTCCAAACACTCGGGTATTCTTCCATATCCCGTCCCAGATTGTCTTGATAACCTGACGTAAAGAAGAAAACACAAAAACGTACGTCTGAGCAAAATTTTGGAAAGTTTTGCCCAGTGTGCGGATAGAGGAAAATAAAAGCTTATTTTAAAAGTAACATAATTTCATAATCATATCATACGGATGTACCCATGAGCAAACTTAAAACGTGACAATACACAGGTAGCTACTCCTGCATACTTATCACATGAAATGGCGAGTTGGCATACCCGTTATCCATCTCCTTATAACTTAAATCCTAGGATCGATCCATACGCCTCCTAATAGCTTATATGTACCACACTTGTACTTAAGAGACGCCGTGAACTGATATCTCCGTCACGGGTGGAGCATATGAGGTCGATGCCACAACAACATGCTCGTGGGACACTCCACGAGAAGCGACAATCAGGGTATCAGAGTACAAAAAGTCTTATTCACATAACTTATAAAACTTATTTTCATAACAAAACGGAACATATATTGGAACATGCGATAATGAGTACAACTTAACAGAAAACTATCGCATGACATGAAGGCTAAATCCAAAGTTTAGAAATAGGAATTCAACGGACTGTCAAAGGAATCGATAATCAAAGACGTGAGGAGTGTACGAATTTAATGAGTTTATAATAATTTGATTGAAAATATGAATCTTTGGCGAGATTAAAATCAAAGAGTGGAACCAGTCACCAAGGTATGGATATCAATCCTATCTTGACAATTTCGTCCCCAAAATGTGGTTTATAAAACGAACAAGATAAAACCTTGACTCGTTAATAAGGAACCACTAGAGTATGAAATTTGATTTGTAAACAAATAACTTACAAACATGTATACTTGTAAATACTAAAAGAATATTTTTCATAAACCATTTTCTAAATCACTGATGTAAAACAAAACCTTTTTCAAAACGTTTGTAACTTCCAACACATATTTCCTAACTTAATCTTAATACGGAATTTAAAATCAGGAATGATATACTTGTATTAAAATGACATAAATCGAAAGAAAAGATTCTATCCGTACCCAACGGACATAAATCGAAAGAAAGGAATTCTATCCGTACGGTATTTATAACTTATTTCATAACTTAATCTTAATACGGAATTTAAAATCAGAAATGATATACCTATATCCAAACGACGTAAATCGAAAGAAAGGAGTCTATCCGTACCCAACGGACATAAATCGAAAGAAAGGAATTCTATCCGTACGGTATTTATAACTTATTTCATAACTTAATCTTAATACGGAATTTAAAATCATAAATGATATACCTATATCCAAACGACGTAAATCGAAAGAAAGGAGTCTATCCGTACCCAACAGACATAAATCGAAAGAAAGGAATTCTATCCGTACGGAATTTATAACTTATTTCATAACTTAATCTTAATACGGAATTTAAAATCAGGAATGATATACCTATATCCAAACGACGTAAATCGAAAGAAAGGAGTCTATCCGTACCTTAAAATTTCCAAGTGATGCTACCTTGTTTTCAATTGTAGATTTATACGGGCAGAGTTTAGCCTACTGATTATCCTCTTAACCTAATTTGCACACAAACTAGGTAATTAACTAATATAGCTTTTACGATAACTCACGAGATCAACCCTCACAACGAATG
This sequence comes from Helianthus tuberosus, assembly GCA_030545235.1. Taxonomy (NCBI): domain Eukaryota; kingdom Viridiplantae; phylum Streptophyta; class Magnoliopsida; order Asterales; family Asteraceae; genus Helianthus; species Helianthus tuberosus. The sequence goes on along the minus strand of CM060420.1, from coordinate 16,830,537 downwards.
ACAAAGTGCTATGCTTAAACATCCATCGGATTCACAACGAAGGACAGAGTATTCCCCGAATTCGGGTGGCACTCAACATCCAGTCGAAATCACGATTAATGACAAAGCATCACCCTAATGTGGGCAGCACTTAAACATCCATTGAGTACATTGATCGATCGGACAATGAATCGTAATAGCGATCGAGTTAATACCCTGTTCTGCAGCACCCTGCTATACTTAATTAGTGTTTCGTGTGTGTTAATTGAAGTAAACAGACGATAACTCGAAGCCTGAAACGAATTTCTTCGTCGAATGAACACCAGAAAGCGAGTGCCAATGTCCTCTATTTATACCCAAAAATTGTCAAGCCTTACGCATCGTAGTACTATAACCCCTACGATGCGTAACCATCTTTGCGCACCGTAACACTTATTCCCTTATGGTGCGTAAGGGACACCTAAACACTATAGGGTTGCCACGCGTGGGACTAGCCTAGCTGAGTCGACACTTTCTTAAAATTTTAACTTCGTCCGCAAGTTATTAAGATAATCGTCAAGTAGGGAATACCCCCCCCCCCCTGAGTTTTAGGGGCCCTGATCCTGATTCTGAAAATTCTGAAAATCTTAGGGTTTGTGCAGAATCACTTGGGTGTCTTAATTAGGGTTTCCTATTGGACTATAATTCATAAGGGTTGTTACATTTTGTGTTTTAAAATTTTCGGGTGTTACAAATCTACCCCTCTTAAAAAAATTTTCGTCCTCGAAATTATTACATACATATATATTAATAATCATACTGGAACGCGGCCTACTATGATCAATAGTCATACTTGAAATAACTCTAGAGTAAAAACAATGAAGATGACAAAATACTTATCTTCGAGACTATCATGAAGTGAAAAGAAAAGTTACTAACCGATGTATCGACAGATTGGACATCGAAATCCTAACCCAATGTCTACCCATTACCTCACAGGTCTTAACTTATGTTTAAGTTTTCTACAGGAAAGAGCCTTTGCTCTGATACCATAGCTGTAACACCCCAGCCCGGAATGGGCTGACGTGTCACTATTACGGAGTCAGATTAAAAACATAATTCCATTTATACTTAAATGTATTACAAGGATTTACAACTTAATGAAGGATATCTAATCCAGTACAATTATTTCTACTGTCTTTTCCAAACACTCGGACATTCTTCCATATCCCGTCCCAGATTGTCTTGATAACCTGACGTAAAGAAGAAAACACAAAAACGTACGTCTGAGCAAAATTTTGGAAAGTTTTGCCCAGTGTGCGGATAGAGGAAAATAAAAGCTTATTTTAAAAGTAACATAATTTCATAATCATATCATACGGATGTACCCATGAGCAAACTTAAAACGTGACAATACACAGGTAGCTACTCCTGCATACTTATCACATGAAATGGCGAGTTGGCATACCCGTTATCCATCTCCTTATAACTTAAATCCTAGGATCGATCCATACGCCTCCTAATAGCTTATATGTACCACACTTGTACTTAAGAGACGCCGTGAACTGATCTCTCCGTCACGGGTGGAGCACATGAGGTCGATGCCACAACAACATGCTCGTGGGACACTCCACGAGAAGCGACACTCAGGGTATCAGAGTACAAAGAGTCTTATTCACATAACTTATAAAACTTATTTTCATAACAAAACGGAACATATATTGGAACATGCGATAATGAGTACAACTTAACAGAAAACTATCGCATGACATGAAGGCTAAATCCAAAGTTTAGAAATAGGAATTCAACGGACTATCAAAGGAATCGATAATCAAAGACGTGAGGAGTGTACGAATTTAATGAGTTTATAATAATTTGATTGAAAATATGAATCTTTGGCGAGATTAAAATCAAAGAGTGGAACCAGTCACCAAGGTATGGATATCAATCCTATCTTGACAATTTCGTCCCCAAAATGTGGTTTATAAAACGAACAAGATAAAACCTTGACTCGTTAATAAGGAACCACTAGAGTATGAAATTTGATTTGTAAACAAATAACTTACAAACATGTATACTTGTAAATACTAAAAGAATATTTTTCATAAACCATTTTCTAAATCACTGATGTAAAACAAAACTTTTTTCAAAACGTTTGTAACTTCCAACACATATTTCCTAACTTAATCTTAATACGGAATTTAAAATCAGGAATGATATACTTGTATTAAAATGACATAAATCGAAAGAAAAGATTCTATCCGTACCCAACGGACATAAATCGAAAGAAAGGAATTCTATCCGTACGGTATTTATAACTTATTTCATAACTTAATCTTAATACGGAATTTAAAATCAGAAATGATATACCTATATCCAAACGACGTAAATCGAAAGAAAGGAGTCTATCCGTACCCAACGGACATAAATCGAAAGAAAGGAATTCTATCCGTACGGTATTTATAACTTATTTCATAACTTAATCTTAATACGGAATTTAAAATCAGAAATGATATACCTATATCCAAACGACGTAAATCGAAAGAAAGGAGTCTATCCGTACCCAACGGACATAAATCGAAAGAAAGGAATTCTATCCGTACGGAATTTATAACTTATTTCATAACTTAATCTTAATACGGAATTTAAAATCAGGAATGATATACCTATATCCAAACGACGTAAATCGAAAGAAAGGAGTCTATCCGTACCTTAAAATTTCCAAGTGATGCTACCTTGTTTTCAATTGTAGATTTATACGGGCAAAGTTTAGCCTACTGATTATCCTCTTAACCTAATTTGCACACAAACTAGGTAATTAACTAATATAGCTTTTACGATAACTCACGAGATCAACCCTCACAACGAATGACAAAGTGCTATGCTTAAACATCCATCGGATTCACAACGAAGGACAGAGTATTCCCCGAATTCGGGTGGCACTCAACATCCAGTCGAAATCACGATTAATGACAAAGCATCACCCTAATGTGGGCAGCACTTAAACATCCATTGAGTACATTGATCGATCGGACAATGAATCGTAATAGCGATCGAGTTAATACCCTGTTCTGCAGCACCCTGCTATACTTAATTAGTGTTTCGTGTGTGTTAATTGAAGTAAACAGACGATAACTCGAAGCCTGAAATGAATTTCTTCGTCGAATGAACACCAGAAAGCGAGTGCCAATGTCCTCTATTTATACCCAAAAATTGTCAAGCCTTACGCATCGTAGTACTATAACCCCTACGATGCGTAACCATCTTTGCGCACCGTAACACTTATTCCCTTACGGTGCGTAAGGGACACCTAAACACTATAGGGTTGCCACGCGTGGGACTAGCCTAGCTGAGTTGACACTTTCTTAAAATTTTAACTTCGTCCGCAAGTTATTAAGATAATCGTCAAGTAGGGAATACCCCCCCCCCCTGAGTTTTAGGGGCCCTGATCCTGATTCTGAAAATTCTGAAAATCTTAGGGTTTGTGCAGAATCACTTGGGTGTCTTAATTAGGGTTTCCTATTGGACTATAATTCATAAGGGTTGTTACATTTTGTGTTTTAAAATTTTCGGGTGTTACACCAACCATCAGTGAAACAAAAGTTATTGCCAACTTTTTTAAGGGTAACCGTCCACTTATATCCATCAGATAAATAAAGAACAACGCGAATAGTTGGAACAATAGTTGTGTATTGTCTAACAACAAAAGATAGTGGAAGCACCCACAAGAAATAACAGTAATAGTTGTCATATATGAAAATTCATTATTGAACATATAAAATATAGAACGTAAAGTATAGGCTAAATATATACTCACCAATTCTTTGGATAATGGTTCGTATATTGTCTTGCAAAAACATGTGCCTAATTGTTTTAAAGGATTAGCACTATAAGAATGGATGGTAAATGTGGTTTGGCCAACATACTTGAACACAATAAAGGTCAGATATTCCAAATGCAATGCTTCAACAACATCAGGCCACCCATCCGTTAAATAAAACTGATGAGTCAAGCATTTCAGATGTACGGACCAACCTTGTAGGTTTACCGGTTTAAGAATAACAACTGAGTTCCAAGACCGTTCTTCAATAATAACTTGCTCATACATGTCGGTAATGGCTGAAAGTTCAAAAATTTAACGTTGTATAATGGTATAATTTATACGTTCAAAAATTTAACGTTGTGTAATGGTATAATTTATAAGTATAATTAACACAACCATGAAAGTAAATTATGAATTGGTGGCTAATAATAAAGTTACTTACCAACTGAGAAGACAACGGATCATGAGTAACTTGTAAAAACCTTTGTCCATTTAGGTAAGACATCCTCTAAGAAAAATATTGAGAAGAAAAATGGATTGAATGAAATTTAAAGCACTCCAAAACACAATACAAGAGCAGCAAGCACCACTAAGAATCCCATCCAACACTTATAATTCAAAAAACAATATTACCCCAAGGATCTTAAATCAAAACTTCGCCAATGCTCCTATGTAAGTGTTATGACCTTTTCCTTCTTCCACCACTTTCCTCACGCATAGAGATCCTTGGTTAAACACTTTGTTGTTTCGATGTCTCCGCGAGCTCCATAAACCGACCATAAAGACGTCGTGTTACTTTTTGCTTCTTCCTTGTACCTGAAATGTATCTTAACAGTTCCAAAAGGTTTCCTAAATCTGCTGCAAATATGTCTTGAATCAGACAAAATATGCCATATTAAATGTCTTGGCTATAGAATAGTTATAAAATTTCCGGAATTTTAAGACCCTCCTTATCAAGTTCTGCACAAAGTTCCTGCAATCAATCTTCAACAACACCACTACGTCTAGGAACCTTGTTTGCATGCCTATATAATTCAATTATGTTAGATATGCAAGGTTTATGAAAATGTCTTAACTTCATTCTTTTTAACTCAAACCCAAAATTTAAAATGGATAAATTAAAAATTAAGTTATAAGATAGCATAAATTATTTACAAATAATTACAAAAGTGATTTGTGTGATATGTACACACTTTACTAAGATGCTTTAGACCAGACTCACATTTTTTAGCAAAGTAATTAAGGTCTACTTATCAAAAGTTTTAAAGTGGCATATATATATATTAATAACTAGCCAGCGGCTAACACTAAATTTACATACACCAATACAACATCATACAGCCCAATCTTTAACCAAGAACGAACCCAGGAGATACAAAAATAAAAAAACATCAAAAACTCTCCATTGATCCCATGACATGTTCACCTCCTTCGAACGGTGCTTAACCCATACGAAGCTTTTCGCCTTAATCTCCTCCACAACATTCGCAATGGATTTTGTTTTCCCGGAAAACATCAAATCGTTTCTAAGATTCCAGATGGACCATAATGTAACTAGACATACTGCGTGAAAAGCCTTCTTCTTCTTGACCGAACCACCGAACCTCTGATGTGTGTCAAGGATGTCTCTCAAACTGAAAGCAATAACCGGTTCAGTTTTGCACCACTGGAAGACTATCAGCCAAAGAGTTTGAGCGAAACCACACAAAACGAACAGATGGTCGCTAGTTTCACAAAATTCGCTACACAGGATGGAATCCAAATTCTGGACCGTGACACCTCTCCTTTGGAGCGCTACTCTAGTCGGCAACCGTTCCTTGAAAGCACGCCAACAATTATATTAGTGATTTGTGTGGTATGTACACTCACTTTACTTATATGATTCAGACCATACGTGTAACAACTCGAACCTTTGATTCAGACCATATGATTCATTTCGTAAACGCTTGTACTCTGGGATTCGATGGCAGTTAACCCATTGGTAATTACATATTTGTTGAACTATAATTAAAACGCACTTTTTTTACATCGCTTATTTATCGCAGTTATCGCAGCTAAACTCTTATTACTTGAACGCTTATCGCAACGCAAACTCGAAACGCGGATTTGTTTATATTATTTGTGTTATTTATGTGTTTACTTGTTTAGTATGTTATGTGTGTTGACTACATCGCTTAAAACGCTCAAATGCTACTCGCACAACTCGATTTATCTCGCTAAAACGCAACGCAATGCAATACTTGACACCTCACTAAAATACTTAACATACTCTAGCTAACTAACGCAACAAAACACACCACCGACACCCGAAACGAGAATTCATAACACAAAACAGCTCCCTTCTAACGAAGCCAGCCGCTTCGTACGAAGGCAGCCGGTTATAACCAAGCCTTCAGCTCATCTCTATAAATACCCAAGCCTCCTTTCTGATTCTAACTTGCGGCCATTTCATCCAAATCGCTCCCAAATTGTTGTCCTGCTATTTTTCAAGTAAGATTTACTGTTCTTGCATGAATCACAATGTTTTCCACTACGATTTTCCACAAGATTCACTCCGATTTCATCAAAACTCTCCTATTTTCACCTAAACTTCATCTTTCTCAACTAAGCTTCTTATTTTTACAAAAACCCTCATCTTTTTCATGCAAATCTTCATCTTTTTCATCAAATCTTCTTCATTTACCACGGATCTACACTTGAACGAGTAATTTGGGTTTAGCCTTGACTTCTCAAGTTGAAGATCTGAAGATCTCATATTCACTAAATGTTAGAACTGAGTGAAAACCTTTTTAAACTCGATTTTTACACTAAAACAGACCTAAACCGACATGTATTCATTCACTGGATAGTGGGGAGAAGTGGTGTCGAAACCGTCATGAAAAGGACTCGAAAACACATCCGATTCAGACGAAAACACAGCTCTGAATGCCAAGAACAGCCACGAATGCGAGCTGGACTGTTCTGTGCGAAGCCCGGCTTCGTACGAAGGCACACATGGCTTCTTATGAAGGCACTGCCTTCATACGGAGGCACCGACTTCGCACATCACAGCCCGATTCTCACCCATGACTCAAACCAAGACCTTTTCGGCTCTAAGTTTAGTTAGTAGCTTAAGGCTGGAGGGATGAACACTTGATTTCTTGAAGGAAGACGCGAAGCACACTCGATTTTGGACAACGGAAGCCACACATGTAAGAAGACCCCACCTTCGCATGAAGGCACGCCTTCGTACGAAGCCTCTGTTTCCCACCCGACAGTTCGATTTCGACCGTTTCAGCACTTTGGAAGACGTACGCATTTTGTCCCCGTACGTAGACTGATCCGGTGTTCCCTTCAATCCATTCCAGAACGTGTTTACTTATTAGACACGCACTATGCGTATACTCAAACCCTTTTTCTCTTAACGCACTTTTGGGTGTTACATACGTTCTCTATAAAAAACACAACACTTAAACGCTTTATAAATGCTAACCGCACTCGCATGATATACGTGATTAGTTGAATACTTGTTGCTATGTTACACAGTGATGACTTGCCCGACCGCCCTTAGCAACGATAGTACTATAGTTTGGACTCAGCACCTATTAAGTCAGGGGTTGTTAAGGATCACATACTTTACTTCACGAGCTCACTTCAGTGAACACGTATCGTGCATACTCTACTCGCAGTCATGTGGTTAGCTTGTATCATTGTTGATAGCTTAGTTGATTCGCCCATTACGTGTTACATACTGGTTTTGCGTAAACGTTTTATACTATACTTATGCAAACTAGTGTACTCACCTTTAGATTATTGTATTGACTTTATTTTAACGTATGTGACAGGTTGATGGATTATTTACTGCAACTGGATAGGATTGCTAGAAACCCACAACTAAATCTAAGTTGTCGGATCTTGATTTGTTTGAGAGACTTGTTATCCGTTATGACTGTTTGTTGAAATATCCGTTTAATAGTATGGGATAATGAACTTGTTAAATATTGTCACTAAATAGTTGTTATGGATTCTCTTGTGCAATCTGGTTCGCCTAGTGCCGCGACCCGATGATTCCGCCATCGGTTGGGATGTGACAGATTGGTATCAGAGCCATAACTATAGGGAATTAGGTCGAGTCATGCAAACAGAGCTAGTCTATAGTCTGAGTACCAAACATACCACCTTCGTATGAACCCACATGCTATATCCTTGAACAAACTCATATTGCACCTTTGTACGAACTCATTAGCTTCATACGAAGGGAGCCTTTCCTAAGGCTGAAAACTTATTTTGCCTTTCCTAAGACTAACACAATACACACGTTTGAAAATGCTCATCTAACACCAACGAGTGATTGTGTCGAGAATAGGTGTGAAAACCAAGAACTCTCCATAAGATCACTCACTCCGCGTATTTTACTCTCAAAACGAGAATCTTTCATTGAGTTAGGAGTGATATCCATACCTCAATGGAAATCTCCATTTCTAATTTGTGGTTGTTCCAACCACCACTAGGAGCGAAGTTGTTAAGTTAGGGGTGAAACCCGTATCTTAATAGCCCGTTCCACTCTCTAAATTAATTTTAAAGATCTCACCAAAGTCTCAGCTGTTCCAATGACTCGAGTCACGTAGTAACTTGACGGATGAATGCCGGTAGCTGTACCGCGGTGAGAGCATAGTCTATTAGGCCAAAGTGTGTGCTCGAACTCATTGGGAATAGTTGAATTACTTTGGATAGTCGATGTCTAACACCCAAGACACTCTATTTTAAGCCTGCAATCACCGATTTTACGCGCCATCGAGATATTGTATTTATGTGTTTTAAATTGTGAATTTTTACGCTTATGTTTTCGATTTCTCGTTCCTCGCTTTACAAAACACGCACAACTCTCGCAATCTAAAACGCTAACTAATCGTGAACAAACTAAGAAGCCTCATACACTATACTAATCGCTTATGCTACTCGCCTATGTCACGCAACTCTCGCAAACGCATCACGCAATTTAAGAGAAGGTGAATACATGCAAAATACGTGTGTATATGTGAATTATGTGCTAATAAGTGCTTATGTGCTTATGTGTATACTTGCAAATACGTGATTATGTGCTATGTGGTTATATTTTGTTTTGCCTTATGTGAATAATAATAATAATGAATATGTTGTATAAATTGTAAAACTCTTAACTAAAACCCAATATAATCGAATCCAATCTAATGGCAGATGTCTTCTCTCGGATCGCATACTCGCCGAAATACTCAACGAAGCAATGCTGACAAACGCATCGCCACTCTCGTGGCTAAGGAAATGGCCAAGGTGATCCCCCAAATTGTTAGTGAAATCCACGATGTCAGCAACACATCTTCTGTTGATTCCAAGAATGACTCGCCGAAAGCACCATTCAGCTTCAAGCAGTTCAAAGCTTGTGGTCCTATGAACTTTACTGGTGAAGACGGACCCAATTAGATGTTCCAATGGTTTGATGCAATCGAAGTTACCTTCCGACAAAGCAAATGTCCTGAGAATCTCCGCACTGTCAACGTCACTGGAGTCTTTCAATCAAGGGCACTTGATTGGTGGACCACTAAGCGCAACAGGCGCGGAAATGATACAGCCTATGGTCTAGCATGGGAGGAGCTGAAAGAGCTCATGATGAAGGAATCATGTCCTCCCCCACGAAGTCCAGAAGCTAGAGAATGAATTATGGAACATCAAACAAGTTAGAGGTGATAACACTGGTCTCACCGCCCGATTCAAGCAATTGAGCATCATCTGTCCAAGTCAAGTGGACACTCTTGAGAAAGCCATCATGAAGTACATCCGTGCTCTCCCCGACTATGTCGATGATTTTGTTCACGCAGCGAAATCGGCAAGAATTGAGGAAACTTATCAACTTGCCGTAGAAATCAACGACAAGCGAGTCTTGGCTGGAACCTTCAAGACCTCCACCAAGAGACTCAACCAAGACACTGCAACACCAGACTCTGCCGATGTCGCACCATCTCAAGCCTCCAAGTCTAATCGTCAATGTTGCAAGCGAAGGAACTCCAACAAGAACTACGCGATAGTCACAGCACCGTCCAACACTCAGTCTCGTCAGGTTGCTACTCCCAACGCACCACCTGCTAAGCGTACGTATACTGGTACTCACCTACTATGCCCTAGTTGCACTTATCATCATCCAGTGGGGACAAACTGTCGTTTCTTTGTCAACTGCAATGTCTATGGGCACTACACCGCTCACTACCACTCATCGTTAGCAAGCTCCACAAGCTCTTGCAGCACCGCCAGCTCAGCAACTCGCTCCTCAGGTTAACCCAGCAGTTCAAGCACCAGCTGTTCACGCACGAGCTTGCTACACATGCGGTGACCCGAACCACTTTGCAAATGTCTGCCCACAACGTGTTGTGAAACAAGAGCCGCAGCAGCAACCGCCACCGCAGCCACAGTAACCATAGCCGTAGCAGCAGCAGCAACAACAACAACAACCACAAGCAGCCCGTGGAAGAACTTTCAACATCAATGTCTGCCAGGCTCAGACTGACAACAATGTTATCAATGGTACGATCCTTGTCAGTGGTATTTATGCTTCATGCTTATTTGATACTGGAGCCGATAACTGTTTTGTATCGTTTGAATTTGAAAAGCTTCTAAAACGTAAACGCGCTAACCTTCCGACGACCTTCGATGTAGAAGTTGCCACCGGAAGAACCGTTACCGTTAGTTCCATTCTACGTGATTGTACCCTTGAACTCAACAATCACATTTTCCCGATCGATCTCATACCTATGCAACTAGGTAGTTTTGACGTCATAGTAGGTATGGATTTTCTTCACAAGAATCGTGCCGAAGTTGTTTGTTTCGAAAAGATGATTCACTTCTCCCTCTCAAATGGTGATCAATTATGTATTTATGGCAATGTACTCTTGAAAGAATTGAAGCTCATGTCGTGTATCCAAGCGAGCAAGTACCTACGCAAGGAATACACCGCTTTCTTAGCCCATATTATCGTACCAGTGGATGAGAAGAAAACCGTGGAAGACGTTCCTGTTGTTTGTGATTTTCCTAACGTTTTTCCCAACGATTTACCTGGTATACCCCCTACTTGCAATATCGATTTCCGTATTGATTTAATCCCAGGTGCTACACCTGTTGCAAAAAGCTCCCTATCGCCTTGCACCATCCAAAATGCGCGAGCTATCCAGCTAACTTCAGTAATTACTTGATAAAGGCTTTGTACGCCCGAGCACATCACCATGGGGTGCACCCGTTCTTTTTTTGAAAAAGAAGTATGGATCATTCCGAATGTGCATCGATTATCAGGAACTTAACAAGCTTACCATTAAGAACCACTACCCACTACCCTGAATTGACGATTTATTCGATCAACTCCAAGGCGCTACGTGTTTCTCGAAGATTGATTTACGTTTAGGCTATCATCAGTTGTGTATACAAGAGCAAGACATCCCAAAAACTGCTTTTCGTACTCGTTATGGCCATTATGAATTCGTGGCCATGCCCTTTAGTCTCACAAATGCACCAGCGGTCTTCATGGATTTGATGAACCATGTATGCAAACCTTTTTTGGATCGTTTCGTCATTGTGTTTATCGATGATATTCTTATCTACTCGAAGTCGAGAGCCGAACACGCGCGACATCTTCGTTTAGTTCTCGAACTTCATCAAGGAAATCGCCTCTACGCCAAGTTCTCCAAGTGTGAATTTTGGCTCGACGAAGTTCAATTCCTCGGTCACATCGTCAACAGTCAAGGAATTCATGTCGACCTCGTGAAAATTGAAGCTTTAAAGAGTTGGATAACGCCGAAGACCCATTCCAAAATTTGTTCGTTTCTCGGATTAGCGGGTTATTACCGTCGATTCATCGCCGACTTTTCTAAAATCGTCGTACCTCTTACAGCCCTAACTGATAAGGACAAACCTTTTATATGGGGCTCTGACCAAGAGGGCGCCTTTCAAACTCTCAAGCGTATGCTTTGCAACGCTCCTGTACTCACACTTCCCGACAGAAACGACGATTTCGTTGTTTATTGCGATGATTCTAACCTAGGCCTTGGTTGTTTTCTTATGCAACGAGAAAAGGTTATAGCATAGGCGTCTCGACAACTAAAACTCCACGAGAAGAACTTCACTACCCATGACCTCAAGCTCGGTGCGGTTGTTTTTACGTTAAAGATATGGCAACACTACCTTTACGGAACCAAATGTACAGTCTTCACCGACCATAAGATCTTATAACATATCTTGAACCAAAAAGAACTGAACATGCGCCAACGCAGATGGGTTAAACTTCTCAATGACTATGATTGTGAGATATGCCACCACCCAAGCAAGGAAAACGTCGTAGCCGATGCTATCAGTCGATGAAGCTATGTTCTTAGTATTTGTAATGTTCAAGCCAAGAACGACCTCGAAGCCCAAATTCGTGACGCTCAGCACGCATGTTTTCTTGAGAATACCTTGAAGGAGGAAAGGATATGTGGCATTGAAACTCAGTTTAGTGAATAAATCGAACAATATTTTTCACTTTCTCGACCGTATTTGGATTTCTCATCGCAAAACCTCAGGGAGATATTGATGATTGAAGCTCACAAATCCCGATACTCCATTCACCCTAGTGCCAACAAGATGTACTAGGACCTCTGTTCCAAGTATTGGTGGCCGGGCATGAAAAAGGATATCGCTCTGTATGTTTCGAAATGCCTAACTTGCTCGAAGGTTAAAACCGAACATCAACGACCCTCTGGTTTACTCGAACAACACGAAATCCCAATATGGAAATGGGAAGGTATAGCTATGGATTTTATTACAAAACTCCCTCGAACACCTTCTAGTCACGATTGCATTTAGATTATCGTTGATCGTCTTACAAAATCCGCCCATTTCATTCCGATACGAGAAGACTTTAAGGTTGAACGATTAGCATAAGAAAATTTTCGGAATCTGAGGCTAACAAGAAAGAGACTCATGTGGAGTCATCAGGCAACAAGAAAAGGAAGTCTTCAAACCTAAAGTTAGGCACCCAAGTCAGCTATGGAAGCTCTAAAGCAAACAAAAGAAAGGAAGTGAACCCGCAGCGTGGCAGGAAAGCTTATGGAGCCACTAATAAGGCTGGTGGTAAGGTTTACTTGGGGACTAAGCCCAGATGCGAGGAATGCAATTTTTACCATGAATGTCGATGTCTGAGGCCTAAGTGTGGAAAGTGTGGAAAGGAAGGGCACAGCAAGGATGCCTGTTGGGCGAAGGATCCAGACGGAAGAGATAATTGGAGAATTCCAGGCTGCTACAGGTGTGGTGAAGTAGGGCACTTTAGGAAAGATTGCCCTAGGAAGAACCAAGCAAGGAAGGGTCTTCACGATCGGAGCTCGTGAAGCACGCAAGGATCCAGATGTTGTTACGGGTACATTCCCTATTAACCAAATTCTATGCATCCATTTCTGATTAATACTGGCATCAACTTTAATCCCGTATCCTTAGAACTTAAGAACTACTCGGCCTAGTTTTGAGTAGAATAGACGTCCCATATTCTTTAGAATTGGCGAATGGAAGGTTAGTTAAGCGAAAAAGATGATTAAGGGCTATATTTTGGGAACTTAGAAGGCCGGAGCCTTCTATTACCATTGACTTGGGAAGTCATGTTGTGATAGTCAGCATGGATTGGATATCCAAGTATAGAGCTGAAGTTGTTCGAAAAAATCAGTCGCATCCCTCTTGCGAATGATGAAACACCTATAGTATACAACCTTCTTACAATAGGTGCAAGGGTACTAGGCCCCCTAAGGCAGTGGAGCTGCGACATCTCACAGTGGTCGTAGAGACACGGAAGCACCTCCAAATAGACTGCATGGCTTTCCCTGCTCATGTTGCCAATAAAGAGACCAAGAAGCCTTTCCTGAAGATTTTCCAGGAATACCCCCCTCCCCCCTCAACGACAAGAGGAGTTTAGGCTGAACCTCATGCCAGGAGCGGCACCAGTGACAAGATGACGCCTTGCTAACTAGTTTCGTCCGAGATACAAGAGCCTCTGATGCAGCTGTGAGAGCTGCTAGACAGAGGAAATCTACCAGGCTGAGTTTCTCACCTTGGGAAGCCCCAATGTTATTCGTTAGGAAACAGGACAACAGTTTTTACATGCGTACACAGCCTAATCTATGAGGAACTCAGAGGGAATAATGAGGGAGAAAAGTATTATGTATGGGTTACAGGGAGATAGACATCTAACCAACAAGAATCAGTACCCCTTACCGAGAACCGATGACTTGTCAACCAACTACAAGATCCCAGCTACTACCTCAAGATGGAATTAAGGACATGGTGTCCTTAGTTAAGGACACAAGAAGAAAGTTGACAGTTTCCACTTTGCATCAATTCCAGAGAATTGGATATCAAGGATCGGTATCCTTTACCAAGGATTGATGACATGAACAGACCAATCGCCAGGTTCTAGTTACCACTCAAAGATTGACTTGAGGACAGGATGTCTTCAACTGTGAATACAAGAAGGAAATATCCCTAAAACAACCTTTAGGACTCGCTTCGAGCATTACGAGTTCCTTGTCGTACCGTTTGGTTTAACACATACATCGACAGTATTCATGGACCTCATGAATAGAACGTGTAAGCCATACCTGGATAGATCATGATTATATTTATTGACTACATTCTTATATGCCCAACGACCAAGGAAGGTCGTGAGCAACATCTGCAATTTACCTTGCGACTCTTAGAGAAAGAACAGTTATGTACTAGGATGTCGAAGGGCGGATTTTGAATTCGCAAGGTAAGAACTTTAGGATACATGGTGGATAAGAATGAGATTCATGCCAACCCTGCAATCAAGAGCAAAGGAGTTAGAGTTGCAATTATGTGACGCTTCTCGACAAAGTCTCAATTGCGCGTCGATGCAATGAGACCACGACATTGTATATGCGTCACGTTGATTAAGTGATCATGAGAAGAAACCTTGATCTAGATACAGTAATTACGCGCCGCAAACTTGACGTCATTACCTGTAAGAAAACGCTGCATGACCTTTACTGATCACAAGGGTTGCAGCACATTGTTGGTCGTAAGAACTTAAATATTAACGAAGATAGACTGAGATACTAAACGATGCAGACTGTATGGACATGTTACGTGCTTGTGTGATAAACTTTGATGAAAAGTTGGAACACTTACTGGCCCTTAGTGGAGTTTTCCCACAACAGTATTTATCACACCGTTGTTTAAACCGCTTCGTGTGAAGCTTTAGATGGAACTTAATAAGTCGATTCCTGTTGTGTTGAACGGAGACTGGAGATAAACAATCTATTGGCCCGAGTTGGTTCAGGAAAAATTAGAGGCAAGATCTTTCAAATATGTGATCATATCAAGACAGCCCACGGAATACAGAAAGATTACGCCGACGAGCGGCGGAAATCGTAGGAATTTGAGATAAGAAGTATGGCTTTAATGGGAGCCTTGCCTTGGGAAGGCGTGGTGCGATTTGGAAAACGTGGAAGGTTGGACCCCCGGTATATTAGACCTTTCGAGATCCTCGTAGGGATCGGGACCATTGCTCACAAACTGAAACTTCCAGAAAAGATTAGTAGTGATCGCGACACATTCCACGTGTCTAATCTTTAGATGAGTCTGACTCAAGGAACGGTCGTTATTCCCACAAACAAGACTCACGTCAACGACAAACTCCAATTTATTATAGAACATGTTAAGGTTGTGGACTGAGAGTCCACAAAACACGGAGAAGACGTAAATGATTTATTTGAGTACGTTGGAATTCATATCATGGCCCAGAGTTGTCACACCCCGACCACGTATAACATACAAAACGTGGCGGAAACATCGGGGAGTGTTGTAACAGAATTAATTGTTTCATAACCATGGCATACAAAATTGTATTTTATTTATCAATATAAGAGTTACATTGTTTTAAACAGGAATCAAAGAGTTTATAACATAATTAAACTAAGTCTATCTTCATTTTAAGTCTCTAAGGCACAGGTCCGCCCTAGTGTCACGATCATCGTCCTACGCAAAAGCTCCTGAAAAAACATGTGAAAATAGGTACGTCAGCATAAAAATGCCTGTGAGATACATAGGTTTTGTGAAAATAGGATTCATGACTTAAGTTTAAGAAAATGTTTAATAAAAGTTAGTCATGAACCTTGTAAATTGATTTGTTTTGTAAATCGTTTGAAAAACAATAAGTTCAGATGATATGTATAAATAAGAGAATAATGTATGGTTAAATGAATAACCATGTAAAATGAATTTGTATAAGATAAGTTATTTGTAAAACAATGTCTTGTGAAAGATATGTTATTTGTATAAAATGTGATATGTATAAATTGAAATGATTTAAATAACGCTATGATATGTAATATAATACAAACACTTATATATAGGAAGTACCAGCGGCGTATCCACCATGCTTGTATCATATTACTCACATCTCGTTAATTAAGTCACTTAAACAAACCACCAATGTATAAAGTCTATGTTTAAACCAATTGTCAAAAAGTCCTTGTATAAGCCATGTCAAATGTTAAGAAGTCCAAAAGTAGTCAAGTAATGTGTAACAAATGTTATGTATTGTAAGTAAAGTATTGTCACATAATCCAAATGTAGAAATGTACAAAACAAAGTATTTTGAATATATCAAAAGTTATGTTTTGCAAAGTAATGCATGTTACATTGATACAAACATTTATGTGGTAAGTTAACGCATACATTCAAGCCTTGAGACAGTCGGATAGCCCTTTTAGTCAAGGTTATCAAAAGAAATGTTTTCGGATTCAGTCATTCCTTACATCCAAACAAACCCGAGATGTCAGGAATGGGATTTGTCAAGTCCTATGGTACCAGTACTTACTACCGAGCGGCGTAGCTAATGTTAATGAACGTATATAAGTCTCGTTTGTGCAAACCAAATGTTATAGCAGTTGTATACATGTCATATGAAAACAGTGTACTAAGTATGCTAAGTTAACATACAAAGCAGAAAAGTCATGTAAATCGATGTGCTAGCATGCTATCAGTCAACATACATAGCAGAAATGCAAAGTAAAACAATGTACTAAGTATGCACACAATGGCCATACATAGCATGAAATGTAATGAAATCATGTACTATAATGTACTAACAAACATAGCAGGTATATGATGTGAAAACAGGAAAGCATGAAAGTAATAAGTAGGCACATGTGTTTCACCCCAAAATGTTTGGAAAACAGTAAAAGAGGGGTCTATGTACTCACTTGAGATTGCTCAGAAGCCCTAAGATAACCACCAAGCAATGCTAGAGATCACGGAATCAAACGGCACCTAATATAGGTAACTATGTTAATAAACCGGACCTATATTGGAAGATCGGATAGAATGAGGGCTCGTAAACCAAATGAGTATGGGAACTCATGTAGTATGGTTTAACAAAGCCTACATGCTAAATGAAACCTAACCTAAGTGCTTACGACCCATTACGACCCGTTCAGGTAGCTTATGCTACTTTAACGCGTCGTTCGCGTAAAACGCGTTCGGAACGCCTAACTAGTCCTATGACAAGTAAAATATGCCTTAACATATCTAATATTGTTACCAAATCAGTTTAGATACCAAAAGTTATGTTACATATGCTTAAAATGGATTTTGACGTAAAAAGGGTATTTTGGTAATTTACCTAAGGCATATAAACTACCTATCATACAACTACTTAAACGAAGCGACCATAAGGTATAACCTCGGAAGGTTATTCCCTATATACTATGGTCACCTAATGTGTTTGGTCGGATCCTAATGATCGACCAAATGGGTCGGGTTCGAAGGTATAAGCGATTTATCAGATCGCTTACCCTTACGACCCTAGACAACGTGGTAATCAGTAGGCATAGTCACAAGGGACTATAACCATCATGATTACAATCACGTTGCGAAGTTCAAATGAACTTCGCATTGACCATAAACTGGTCAATGCAGAAAGTCAAACAAAGTTTGACTTTCGGACTCTAAAAGCAATAAAAGAACGAAGGAACACTTACAAAGGGTCCCCGAATGCTAATCTAGATCAAAATAGCTCAGGTATGAAACAAAGGTTTCAACTTAGAGCACATTAGATCAGATTCTTGTGAGAAATAAGTGAACATAAGGTGGGTATTTATAGTTTTCGGTTCACCGTTAGGATCATTTCTTGGAGAAGAGGGAATGATCACATCCCTACACTTGTTGGAATGTTGTGGTAACTGATTTTGCCCACCACAAGAGATTAACATGTGGCACTTGACCTTTGGAGGGTGTTAGGGGCTGTTAACATGTGTTTAAAATGGCTTTTGCTGATCAGAAGAGGCCTAGCGTGACGCCAAGGGGGCTAGGTGTCACGCTAGGGTCCCCCTGATCAGCAAACACTTTCCAATGTTCCCCTTTCAGTCCCCGTTGCGTATTAAGGCCATTTCCGACATGTTTAAGGCTCGTTAAATCATTTTCAAGGATCCACAAGGATGCCTAAACATTGTGGACATGAAACATGCTTAAAAATATGTCGGATGTCAGTTCCTTTGGTCGTACGATCGCGATGTTCGCTTAATTACGACCGGAATGCGCATAAGCGTGAAAAACGATCTAAAATGCGTGACGAATGGATTTTTCTTATGCCAAACACTAAAATATAATATTATAATGCTTACATAAATTTTTGGATGTCCGGAGGTATTCAGAACGTAAGTTATGCGCGAAAATGCAAACTTGTGCTCTTTTTGACGCTTTTAGTCCCTGAATGACCCAGAAGTTTATTTTAGCCCACCGAACCCCTAAAAGCCTATTTCTTAGCTATATAAAGGATATTTAAGGTGTGTTTAACTTATGGTCATGTTCTGGAATGTTCGTTACAGTTCAAATTGGCATACTTTCGCAGTTTGTCAAGTTTAGTCCCTGTAAGCGAATTAACTTGTTTTTGCCATACCAAAGCCTTCAAAACTTATTTCTAAGTTATGTAAAGGTTATTTAAGGTATGTTAAGTATATGTTGATGTTCCGGAGTATTTTTCGCATTAAACTGGTTACGTTTACGCACCATTTTGCGTATAACTCTCCAGAAAGCGATATAGAGTTTGAAATTGAGCAAAAGTCAAAACATGAAAAATGTAAAATACAACCAAACAAACATTGGGATCAAATAACATTGTTTTATTGATAATTGAACTATTCATAATGATTACAAGCACAGATGTTACAGTTTCCCCTACTTGTGGAAATTTCGTCCCGAAATTTATTTAGAGGAAACTCATGGGAAAAGATGCGGATATTTCGCCTTCATTTGATCTTCGCATTCCCAAGTAAACTCGGGTCCACGTTTAGCTTCCTAGCGAACTTTGACCAAAGGAATGCGCTTGCATTTAAGCCACTTGACTTCACGTTCCATGATTTCCACAGGTTTCTCGACAAATTTCAGTGTTTTATCAACACGAATTTCGTCAAGTGGTATGTGGAGGTTCTCATCAGCTAAACACCTCTTGAGATTGGACACGTGAAAGGTTGGATGAACATTTCCAAGTTCAGGAGGTAACTCAAGTCTGTAGGCTACCTTTCCGATTCTTTCGACGATCTTGAATGGTCCAACGTATCTAGGTGCAAGTTTTCCTTTCTTTCCAAATCTGATCACACCTTTCCAAGGTGAGACCTTAAGTAATACTCGATCACCGACTTGAAATTCCAAGGGCTTGCGTTTTGGGTCCGCGTAACTCTTTTGACGGCTTCTAGCTGTCTGAAGGTTATCACGAACTTTCTTGACCTTATCAGTTGTCTCTAAAATGAGGGCAGGTCCAGTAAGTTGAGCCTCGCCGATCTCATTCCAGCAGACTGGTGAACGACATTTTCGACCATAGAGAGCCTCGAAAGGAGCCATTTTGATGCTGGTGTGATAACTGTTGTTGTAGGAGAATTCAATTAACGGAAGATGTGAATCCCAACTACCACCAAAATCGATCACACAAGCTCTAAGCATATCCTCCAGAGTCTGGATTGTTCTTTCAGATTGACCATCCGTTTGCGGATGATAAGCTGTGCTCAGATTAAGTTGGGTCCCCATAGCAGATTGCATGGTTCTCCAAAAATGAGAAGTGAAACGAGCATCTCTGTCAGAAATGATGTTCAAAGGAACACCATGTCGAGCTACAATTTCATCCACATAGATTTTAGCAAGTTTGTCAGCAGAAAAATCCTCACGGATTGGCAAGAAATGTGCTGACTTAGTAAGACGATCAACGACTACCCAGATGGCATCATAACCTTTCTTTGTGCGCGGAAGTTTAGTAATGAGATCCATAGTAATGTTTTCCCATTTCCAAACTGGGATCTCTGGTTGCACCAATAAACCCGAAGGACGTTGATGTTCAGCCTTAACCTTAAGACAAGTAAGGCATTTTGATACGTATAAGGCAATGTCTTTCTTCATACCAGGCCACCAATAGTGAATACGAAGATCCTTATACATCTTATCTGAGCCAGGATGAACAGAATAACGCGACTTATGGGCTTCATCCATAAGCAAGGTGCGAAGGTTATCTTGGCTTGGGACCCACAAACGGTCCATGAAGTAATACAATCCATTGTCCTTCAGTTCTAGATCAGGTGTTATGTGATAGGGAAATTCCTTATCCATCAAACCTTGTGAAACACAAGATTGTTGAGCCTGAGAAATGCGTGCTTGGATATCGGATCGAGCTTGAATAACAGATTGAACACGAACACAATGAAGCTTAGTACGTTCCTTAAGACTCAATGCATCGGCTACGACATTCGCCTTACCAGGATGGTAGCGAATTTCGCAGTCATAGTCGTTTAAAAGCTCGACCCAACGTCGTTGCCTCATGTTGAGTTCTTTCTGGTTGAAGATATGCTGAAGTCTTTTGTGGTCCGTGAAAACCACACATTTTGTACCGTACAAATAGTGTCTCCAGATCTTAAGAGCGAAGACAACTGCACCCAACTCAAGATCATGAGTGGTGTAGTTCTTCTCATGTATCTTCAACTGCCTCGATGCATATGCTATGACTTTGTTCCTTTGCATCAGGACACAGCTAAGACCCAATTTAGATGCGTCGCAATAAACGACAAAATCATCATTGCCCTCAGGCAAAGTCAGAACAGGCGCGTCGCAAAGTTTTTGTTTCAAGTGTTGAAAAGCTTCCTCTTGCTTGAATCCCCAATCAAAGGGATTGTTCTTCTGAGTTAGAGCAGTTAGAGGAACTGCAATCTTCGAGAAGTTCTCAATGAAGCGGCGGTAATAACCCGCTAGACCAAGAAAAGAACGAACTTCAGTAGGAGTAGTAGGCGTATCCCAATCCTTAATCACACTGATCTTGGAGGGATCTACATGAATGCCTTGTTCATTGACAATATGTCCTAAAAATTGAACTTCTTTAAGCCAGAATTCACACTTGGAGAATTTGGCGAAAAGTTGCTCTTTCTTTAGGAGTTCCAAAGTAAGACGAAGATGTTGCTTATGATCAGCTCGCGTCTTAGAATAAATCAAGATGTCGTCAATAAAAACAATGATGAACTGATCCAAATAAGGCTTGCAGACCCTATTCATTAAGTCCATGAAAACAGCAGGAGCATTAGTCAAACCGAACGACATGACTGTGAACTCATAATGCCCATAACGAGTGCGGAACGCTGTCTTGGGAATATCTTCTTCATGCACACGAAGTTGGTGATATCCAGATCACAGATCGATCTTCGAAAAATAAGAAGCACCTTGTAACTGATCAAAGAGATCATCAATGCGAGGTAGGGGATATCAATTCTTGATGGTAAGCTTGTTAAGCTCACGATAATCGATACACATCCTAAAAGATCCATCCTTCTTCTTGACAAAAAGAACGGGAGCACCCCAAGGTGAAAAGCTAGGATGGATAAAACCTTTGTCAGAGAGTTCCTGAAGCTGCTTAGACAACTCTTGCATCTCAGACGGTGCAAGACGGTATGGAGCTCTGGCAATGGGATTTGCACCAGGTACGAGATCAATACGGAACTCGACTTGGCGTGCTGGGGGTAGACCAGGTAAATCTTCAGGGAATACTTCAGAATAATCCCGAACGACAGGAATATCTGAAATAGACTTACCCTTGCCTTTATCTGCTGTAACATGTGCTAAGAAGGCCACATAATTCTTTCGCAGATACTTCCGAGCTTTAAAACAAGACATGAGCTTGAGACCACCAGACGGTTTCTCAACTTGAACCTGTAGGATTTCGCCTGTCGAAAGCGGCACACGAACAATCTTCTCAGAACAAACTATCTCTGCGCGATGCTTAGATAACCAATCCATACCTACTATAACGTCGAAGCTTCCAAGTTGCATAGGCGTGAGGTCAATAGGAAAAAGATGGTCGTTAAGGTTTAACTGGCAGTTGCGAAGAACAGAATCAAGAACAATGGGTTCACCACTAGCAACTTCTACTGTCAAAGGTTTACTTAGTTTCGTTCTAGACACGCAAAGTAAAGGCTCAAAAGACAATGACACAAAACTCTTATCGGCACCTGAATCAAAGAGAACAGATGCAGGCTGATTATTAATAAAGAACGTACCGTTCACCACTTCATTGTCTGCTTGTGCCTCTTGAGCATTCATGTTGAAAACTCGTCCTCGAGTCGGAGCCTGGTTCTGATTCTGGTTCTGGTTTGCTAGCCTTGGGCACCGGTTTCTGTAGTGGGTCAGATCCCCACAATTGTAGCACGAACCAGGAGGAAAATGAGGTCGTGCAGCTTGACCTTGTTGCTGAGCAAGAGGCTGAGCAACTTGTTGGGCTTGGTTCTGAACTGCCTGGTTCTGGTTAACAGGAATGCGACAAGTAGCGGCAAGATGACCAATTCTCCCACAGTTGGTGCAATGACGACATTGGAGATGTGGTAGGTGATGGCCGTTACACCTGTTGCACAAAGGTGTAGTGCCAAGATATGGCTTCTTGGCTAGTGGTTGCGCAGGCTGATTTGGTGCAGCTTGAGCCTGTGCAGTAACATCATAGTTTTGGGAAGCCTTTCGCTTCCTTGAACCCTTTGAGGAACCAGAATTCTTCCCATTCTTGTTTTGACCTTTCTTGCTATCTTCCTTGTCAGACGACTGTTTCTTGCCCTTGTCACCCTTCCTGTGTAATTTATTCTTCCGAATCTGCGACTCAGTCAATGTCGCTGATAACTCGATCGCCTGACGGAGTGTGGCAGGGTTACTACCAGTAATGATGTCTTGCACTGAGTCAGGTAGGCCGTCGATGTACCTTTCGATAGCCTTGTCGAGTGGGGTAACCATAGTCGGGCAAAGCAGACTCAATTCCTCAAACCTATCAGTATATGCCCTGTGCTCGCCACTATCTTGTTTCAAGTCATCAAACTCCTTCTCCAACGCTCGTTGTTCATGACGAGGACAAAACTCCCTCATCATAAGAGCTCTAAGTTCAGCCCATGTCTGTGCTAGAGCAACTTCTGCACCACGGTCTCTCATTACCCCATTCCACCATGTAAGAGCCCTCTTCTGAAACACGCTCGAAGAAAACTCGACCTTGCGATTATCCGGACACTGAACATGACGGAAAGTATTCTCAATGCTCTCGAACCATTGAAGAAGCCCAGTCGCTCCTTCAGAACCACTAAACTTGAGTGGTTTAGCCGAGTTAAAATCCTTGTATTTGCATGGAGCATTGTTGTTGTTGTTGGCTTGGTTCCATTGAGCAAAGAGGTTTGGGAATTGAGCAACCATCTGCTGCGCAATTATTTCTGCCAGTTCGGCAGTCGCTATCTGGTTTTCGCGTCGAGGAGGCATTCTAAAAGAGGAAAACATGAAAGGGAACGAGTGAGATGATTGGATGAAGAGAATGAGATGAAACAAAATTAACAAAAGAAAAGATGGTGGTCATTTGTCCGCATTACCAAGCAAACAAACGACACACAGTGACTAATCAAAGTAAATGGATCAAAAATAATGTATCGCGAAGACATGCTCGCCTATAAGTGAACACTCATCCCAAGAATTCCCAGGTAAGCACAACTGGTCTCGCGTCTGATGAGATATATACGAAGTGCTTGCCTAGACAGAAAACCCAGAATACAGGCATTCACTCTTCCAGTTTGCACGTGTTCACACTATTTAGAACCCAAAACTTTGACGAGATTTTGAAAATTTGAAGGCATAAAGCCAAAAATTTAGTCAAACTGGAAGGGTTCAAAACCTTACAAAAGAGGGTTCAAAACCATGTAATAAATCATTCAAAAACAGAAGATTGTTTTTCAGAAAAATCGTTTCGGAAAATTGGGTTCTTGTTTTGATAATCACCTAAGGATAGGTGATGTGCATGTTTTAAGATCTAATCACAAGATAACTTGTGTTAGGGTCCTAGAAAGGTTATAGTCTAGGTCAAAGCATTACTAATAACCTAATTCCCTATAACCATTGGCTCTGATACCAACTCTTCTGTCACACCCCGACCACGTATAACATACAAAACGTGGCGGAAACGTCGGGGAGTGTTGTAACAGAATTAATTGTTTCATAACCATGGCATACAAAGTTGTATTTTATTTATCAATATAAGAGTTACATTGTTTTAAACAGGAATCAAAGAGTTTATAACATAATTAAACTAAGTCTATCTTCATTTTAAGTCTCTAAGGCACAGGTCCGCCCTAGTGTCACGATCATCGTCCTACGCAAAAGCTCCTGAAAACACATGTGAAAATAGGTACGTCTGCATAAAAATGCCTGTGAGATACATAGGTTTTGTGAAAATAGGATTCATGACTTAAGTTTAAGAAAATGTTTAATAAAAGTTAGTCATGAACCTTGTAAATTGATTTGTTTTGTAAATCGTTTGAAAAACAATAAGTTCAGATGATATGTATAAATAAGAGAATAATGTATGGTTAAATGAATAACCATGTAAAATGAATTTGTATAAGATAAGTTGTTTGTAAAACAATGTCTTGTGAAAGATATGTTATTTGTATAAAATGTGATATGTATAAATTGAAATGATTTAAATAACGCTATGATATGTAATATAATACAAACACTTATATATAGGAAGTACCAGCGGCGTATCCACCATGCTTGTATCATATTACTCACATCTCGTTAATTAAGTCACTTAAACATACCACCAATGTATAAAGTCTATGTTTAAACCAATTGTCAAAAAGTCCTTGTATAAGCCATGTCAAATGTTAAGAAGTCCAAAAGTAGTCAAGTAATGTGTAACAAATGTTATGTATTGTAAGTAAAGTATTGTCACATAATCCAAATGTAGAAATGTACAAAACAAAGTATTTTGAATATATCAAAAGTTATGTTTTGCAAAGTAATGCATGTTACATTGATACAAACATTTATGTGGTAAGTTAACGCATACATTCAAGCCTTGAGACAGTCGGATAGCCCTTTTAGTCAAGGTTATCAAAAGAAATGTTTTCGGATTCAGTCATTCCTTACATCCAAACAAACCCGAGATGTCAGGAATGGGATTTGTCAAGTCCTATGGTACCAGTACTTACTACCGAGCGGCGTAGCTAATGTTAATGAACGTATATAAGTCTCGTTTGTGCAAACCAAATGTTATAGCAGTTGTATACATGTCATATGAAAACAATGTACTAAGTATGCTAAGTTAACATACAAAGCAGAAAAGTCATGTAAATCGATGTGCTAGCATGCTATCAGTCAACATACATAGCAGAAATGTAAAGTAAAACAATGTACTAAGTATGCACACAATGGCCATACATAGCATGAAATGTAATGAAATCATGTACTATAATGTACTAACAAGCATAGCAGGTATATGATGTGAAAACAGGAAAGCATGAAAGTAACAAGTAGGCACATGTGTTTCACCCCAAAATGTTTGGAAAACAGTAAAAGAGGGGTCTATTTACTCACTTGAGATTGCTCAGAAGCCCTAAGATAACCACCAAGCAATGCTAGAGATCACGGAATCAAACGGCACCTAATATAGGTAACTATGTTAATAAACCGGACCTATATCGGAAGATCGGATAGAATGAGGGCTCGTAAACCAAATGAGTATGGGAACTCATGTAGTATGGTTTAACAAAGCCTACATGCTAAATGAAACCTAACCTAAGTGCTTACGACCCATTACGACCCGTTCAGGTAGCTTATGCTACTTTAACGCGTCGTTCGCGTAAAACGCGTTCGGAACACCTAACTAGTCCTATGACAAGTAAAATATGCCTTAACATATCTAATATTGTTACCAAATCAGTTTAGATACCAAAAGTTATGTTACATACGCTTAAAATGGATTTTGTCGTAAAAAGGGTATTTTGGTAATTTACCTAAGGCATATAAACTACCTATCATACAACTACTTAAACGAAGCGACCATAAGGTATAACCTCGGAAGGTTATTCCCTATATACTGTGGTCACCTAATGTGTTTAGTCGGATCCTAATGATCGACCAAATGGGTCGGGTTCGAAGGTATAAGCGATTTATCAGATCGCTTACCCTTACGACCCTAGACAACGTGGTAATCAGTAGGCATAGTCACAAGGGACTATAACCATCGTGATTACAATCATGTTGCAAAGTTCAAACGAACTTCGCATTAACCATAAACTGGTCAATGCAGAAAGTCAAACAAAGTTTGACTTTCGGACTCGAAAAGCAATAAAAGAACGAAGGAACACTTACAAAGGGTCCCCGAATGCTAATCTAGATCAAAATAGCTCAGGTATGAAACAAAGGTTTCAACTTAAAGCACATTAGATCAGATTCTTGTGAGAAATGAGTGAACATAAGGTGGGTATTTATAGTTTTCGGTTCACCGTTAGGATCATTTCTTGGAGAAGAGGGAATGATCACATCCCTACACTTGTTGGAATGTTGTGGTAACTGATTTTGCCCACAACAAGAGATTAACATGTGGCACTTGACCTTTGGAGGGTGTTAGGGGCTGTTAACATGTGTTTAAAATGGATTTTGCTTATCAGAAGAGGCCTAGCGTGACGCCAAGGGGGCTAGGTGTCACGCTAGGGTCCCCCTGATCAGCAAACACTTTCCAATGTTCCCCTTTCAGTCCCCGTTGCGTATTAAGGCTATTTCCGACATGTTTAAGGATCGTTAAGCGAATTAACTTGTTTTTGCCATACCAAAGCCTTCAAAACTTATTTCTACGTTATGTAAAGGTTATTTAAGGTATTTTAAGTATATGTTGATGTTACGGAGTATTTGTCGCATTAAACTGGTTACGTTTACGCACCAGTTTGCGTATAACTCTCCAGAAAGCGATATAGAGTTTGAAATTGAGCAAAAGTCAAAACATGAAAAATGTAAAACACAACCAAACAAACATTGGGATCAAATAACATTGTTTTATTGATAATTGAACTGTTCATAATGATTACAAGCACAGATGTTACTAGAGTTACTTGGTAACATGAAGACCAATTTTAAACCTAAGTGACCACATTTGATTCACAACTCCCCTGCGACCGATGGCATCGCTTGAATTTCGGGATGAAATTCTTTTAACGGGGGGATAATGTGACAAATGCCACTTTTCCGTACATTCCGTACACTAATTGAACAGTAATCTGTGTTTCAAGAACTGTGCATGGTATAGTTTACAAGACAAATGAATTTCTGATTACTGCTATATACATACAATGGCATTTCATGTTGCAAGACTTTTATCATTACTACATGCAACACGATACAGTTCCAATAATGCACAGAACAGAATTGGCACCATTATCAGACAAACTAAAAGCACTGGCGGGAGTTCAGTACTTAGACAGACATGATGTTAAGACACAGGATGAGCCCCATAATCAAGTGATACACTAGGATAGTGTGTAGGGAAGTAAGGACCACAAAACTGCATGCCTAAGTGATAATTTAAGTGCCGGAAAGTGCCTAAAACCCACTTGAAGTGCTGAATTCAGCATTTTTCAGCAAAAATCAGCATTTTAACAAGTTGGTAACATGCAAAAATATGACTAAATGGTCCTGAATGCTTTTCTAAGTGTCGAGAATTAAAGGTGTCACAAAAAGGTACGTAAAGATCACTAAACGGTATAGTTTGACACTTTAACGAACCGGTATCTAACCGAACAACCGGACACTACCCGAAACACCAAAATTATACTAGAAGCATTGTTTTATTATTTCTGAGCTAGTTATGATCCCCGAACACCCTAACACACTATATAACACACCATATGCATGAACACTAACTAATACACTTAAATCCTAACTAGATCTCCTAATTACCCATCATCACACAACCAATACCCCCCCCCCCCCCCTTAAGTGGACGGTCACCTATGTGGCCCTACCCCAAGATTTCCCTTGATCTCACTTAATCTTCCTTGGATTCACTTTGATATCTTAGATGATCTTGTATTGTACTTAAGAAACGCTTTATCCAATGGGTAAAATTATAAGATGGATATAAGATAGAACATGATCTCACACACAACACACACCACTCCATCTCCTTCCTCCCTTCCCTCCTTTCGGCCGAGAACAAGCACAACACCAACACCACCATCATCATTAAACTCACTTTCATACATTCCAAGTTCATTTCAAGGTGTAAGAAGGTCTACAAGAAAGCTTGGTGGTCTTGGATCTTGAAGGACCTTTCTCATTTGCTTTTACCCAACACATTTATCATCCTCAACATCTTGTGTTCATCCCTAGCCATAGAGCTAGTAGGAAGGCCCTTATGATCTCTTGTTACTTCATATTTTGATGGTTCAAAGATGATGAACATTGTTAATCTTGATGAACACTAAAGAACATAATCATGAATCTCTAACATAAGCTTAGTAACATATGAATCCATGTTGATTTGTGTTGATTTGCTTCTTGATGATTGATAATTTGTGTTAGTGATGTTAGACAACATAAGAAACCTACTAGATTGTGATTAAACACATGATCTAGTAAGTTAAGGTGGTGATCTTGTGAAAGACCAGGATCATCATGCTTTATGTTTTCATGAACTTGAAAAATGAAAATGATTTTGTGAATGATGAAGTATGTAATATGTTACTAGACATACACTTGGATGATTTCAAAAATAGTTTTCCAAAGAAACCAATTTCAATCACAAGATTTACATAAACATTGTCTTTAAAGAGACTAACCATGTTTCTAGTGGTGAAACAAGTATAAGAATACATTGTTTACAAGAAAAATTCAAAAGAATGATTTTTGGAAAAATCAACTAGTAAGTTGTAAACACCTAGATCTTCCAAGAATGAGTTTTTTAAAGAAGTAAACACACTTTAAAGGATAACTAAATCTACTAAACCCACTACCAAGTTACTACAAGTTTTTATGAAAGCTCAAGTTCATGATTATTATGTAGGTAGCATTGTTTTGGCACTTGGTAAGTGTAGGTTGATTGTTGATTGTTTGTGATGATTTTGAAAAGAAAACGATATGCTTTGATAGCATGGACACCTCCATTTTTAGGGGAAACTATGGCAAAATTTTCTAAAAATATAAACACTTAGAAAAATATTTTATAAACAAATATTTACAAGTGCGTTTTAACCATGGTTTTCAATATAAACTTTGCCATAGAATTTGTTACAAAAATACAAATATTGGAGGTTAGTTTTTGTAAACAAAAATGTCACACCCCGACCACGTAGAACATACCAAACGTGGCGGAAACGTCGGGGAGTGTTGTAACAGAATTAATGTTTCAAATCCATGGCAATTGAAGTTTCGTTTTATTCATAAGAAGTGTTACAATGTCTAAACAAACATGGAAATACAACCTAATTAACTAGTCTGCATCTTTTATTGTCACTAAGGCCCATGTCCGCCTAAGTGTATCTTGATCATCTTATGCAACAGCTCCTGAAAAACACATGTGAAAATATGGTACGTCAGCATAAAAATGCCGGTGAGATACATAGGTTTTGTGAAAATAGGTTTCATGACTTATGTTTGAGAAAATGTTTAGTCATGAACCTTGTAATTTGCTTTGTTTTGTAAATCATTTGAAAAACGATCAGATCAGATGATATGTATAAATAATAGAATAATGTATGGTTAAATGAATAACCATATAAAATGAGTTTGTAAAAGATAAGTTGTTTGTAAAACAATGTCTTGTGAAAAGTATGTTATTTGTATAAAATGTTCTATGTCTCAAACTGAAATGATTCAAATAACGCTACGATATGTAATACCATACAAACACTTATATATAGGAAGTACCAGCGGCGTATCCACCATGCTTGTATCATATTACACACGCATCGTTACTTAATCACTTAATCAAACCAAACCACCAAAGTAATGTTTAACAATTGTAGAAATGTTCATGTATTGTCAAATGTCTATTGTCAAATGTAAATCATGTTAATGGATACAAACGGTTCAACCATTACAAACGGTTCACACGGTCCAACGGTTACAAACGGTTCACACGGTTCAACGGTTATAAACGGTTCATAGAATCAAAGGGTTACGACGGTTCACATAGTCAAATAGTTACAACGGTTCAAAATGTAGTATAATGTGTTCATATGCTGGATGAGCATATGCAACATAAATGCAATGTAAAACAATGTACTAAATATGCACACAATGGGCATACATAGCATGAAATGTAATGTAAAACGATGTACTAAGTACGCACACAATGGGCATACATAGCATGAAATGTAATGAAATCATGTACTATAATGTACTAACAAACATAGCAGGTATATGATGTGAAAACATGAAAGTAATAAGTAGGCACATGTGTTCCACCCCAAAACGTTTGGAAAACAGTAAAAGAGGGGTCTATGTACTCACTTGAGATTGCTCAGAAGTCCTAGGATAACCACCAAGCAATGCTAGAGATCGCGGAATATCAAACGGCACCTAGTATAGGTAGCTACATTAATAAACCGGACCTAAATCGGAAGATTGGGTAGCATTAGGGTTTGTAAACCAAACGAGTGTAGAGACTCGTGTCATTTGGTTTAACAAAGCCTACATACTAAATGAAACTTAACCTGAGTGATTTCGACCCATTACGACCCGTTTAGGTAGCTTATGCTACTTTAACGCGTCGTGCGCGTAGAACGCGTACGGACCGCCTAACTAGTCCTATGACAAGTGTTATATGCCTAAACATGTTACATAATCAGTTATGTGACAAAAGTTTAGGTTACATATGCTTAATTACCAATTATACATGAAAAGGGTATTCTGGTAATTTACCTAAGGCATATAAACTACCTATCATACAACTACTTAAACGATGTGACCATAGGGTATAACCTCGGAAGGTTATTCCCTACACTATGGTCACCTAATGTATTTGGTCGGATCCTAATGATCGACCAAACTGGGTCGGGTTCGAAGGTATAAGCGATTTATTAGATCGCTTACCCTACGACCCTAGACAACGTGGTAATCAGTAGGCATAGTCCCAAGGGACTATAACCAACGTGATTACACTCACGTTGCGAAGTTCAAACGAACTTCGCATTGACCATTACTGGTCAATGCTGAAAGTCAAACAAAGTTTGACTTTCTGACTCGAAAAGCAGTAAAAATAAGGAAAAGAACGAAGGAATACTTACGAAGGGTCCCCGAATGCTAATCCCGATCCAAGAACTCAGGTATGAAACAATGGTTTCAACTTAGAGCTCTCAAATCAGAATTCTTGTGCAAAATGAGGTTGTGTGGGTTGGGTATTTATAGGAATACCCGAACCGTTAGGATCGTTCCATGGAAAACGTGCCATGAATCCAACCCGTACACTTGTCGGAACCTTATGGTGGCTGGAAATCCATCCTTATCAGATGACTAGATAATTAGGAATGTGTGGTTGTGGTTAATCCAGCTGAAAACAGGCTGTTAAGTACATTGCATCTGGTCTGCAGACCCCTAGCGCACCGCTACGCTAAAAGTGTAGCGCACCGCTAGGCTTAAGTTTGGCAGATTTACACTTTTGGTCCCTGTCATGCATTCAGCCCATTTTCGACACGTTTAAGGCCCGTTAACCCCATTTCAAAGCTCTAAAATGAAGTTAAAGTATAGGGAACTTAAAATGTGCTCAAAAATATCTCGGATGTCGGTTCGTTTGGCCGTACGGTCGCGATGTTCGCTTAATTACGACGGAATTCGCACAAGCGCGAAAAACGATCCAAATGACGCGACGAATGGATTTTTGGCAAGCCAAACTCTAAAGCATAATATAGTCATGCTTACATAAATTTTTGGATGTCCGGATGTATTCAGAACGTAAGTTATGCGCGAAAATGCAAACTTGTGCACTTTTTGACACTTTTAGTCCCTGAATGACACAAAAGTTTATTTTAGCACACCGAACCCCTCAAAGCCTATTTCTAAGCTATGTAAAGGATATTTATGGTATGTTTAACTTATGGTCATGTTCCGGAAGGTCTGTTACAGTTCAAATTGGCATACTTTCGCGGTTTGTCAACTTTAGTCCCTGTAGACGAATAACTTTGATTTCACCACACCAAACCTTCCAAAACTTATATCTAAGTTAAGTAAAGGTTATTTAAGGTATGTTAAGCCTATTTCACTATTCCGGAGTGTTCGTTGGATTAAACTGGTTATATTTACGCATCAGTGCGTGTATAACCTTCCAGAAAGCGATTTAGAGCTTGAAATCGAACAAGAGTTGATATGTGCAAACGATACACATATTTATACAAGTCCAAAGTATGAAATACAATATTTCATTGGCTTGGTATTTGTTTGATGGCCGTGGAGACACAGGTGTTACAGTTTCCCCTACTTTAGGAAATTTCGTCCCGAAATTTATTCGTAGGAGTCTGTTTATGACTTTGTGTCAAATAGTCACCAGAGATATGTAGGACATAATCTGGTTATTTTCCTCAATGGATAATTTTCAGAAGCGAAAATGAACGAACAGAGTCATTTTCTTCAACGGTTTCTTCGGAAATGGAAAATAAAGGAGTTATCTAAACGGATATACATTTCCCTCAACGGATATTCTTCAGAAGTGAAAATGAATGGATGATTCATTCTTTCTCAACGGATTCTTCGTCAGAAATGGGAATGAAGGAATAATCCACGGATATTCATTTCTCTCAACGGATATTCTTCAGAACAAAAAAATGAACAAACGAGGTCATTTTCCTCAACGGTTTGTTCTTCAGAATTTGAAATGAAAGAAAAATCAACGGATATTCATTTCCTCAACGGATAAATCTTCAGAAACGAAAATGAATTAACGGAGTCATTTTCAACGGTTGCTTCCTCAGAGTTGGAAATGAAAGACTACACAACGGATATTCATTTCCTCAACGGATAAATCTTCAGAAACGAAAATGAACTAACGGAGTCATTTTCAACGGTTATTTCCTCAGAGTTGGAAATGAAGGATTACACAACGGATATTCATTTCCTCAACGGATAAATCTTCAGAAACGAAAATGAACTAACGGAGTCATTTTCAACGGTTATTTCCTCAGAGTTGGAAATGAAGGATTACACAACGGATATTCATTTCCTCAACGGATAAATCTTCAGAAACGAAAATGAACTAACGGAGTCATTTTCAACGGTTGCTTCCTCAGAGTTGGAAATGAAAGACTACACAACGGATATTCATTTCTTCAACGGGTAAATCTTCAGAAACGAAAATGAACTAACGGAGTCATTTTCAACGGTTATTTCCTCAGAGTTGGAAATGAAGGATTTCACAACGGATATTCATTTCCTCAACGGATATTCTTCAGAACGAAAATGAATGGATAATTCATTTTCCTCAACGGTTATTCTTCAGAATGGAAATGAAAAGATAAACAACGGGTATTCATTTCCTCAACGGATATTCTTCAGAATGAAAATGAATGGATAATTCATTTTTCTCAACGGTTATTCTTCAGAATGGAAATGAAAAGATAAACAACGGATATTCATTTCCTCAACGGATATTCTTCAGAATGAAAATGAATGGATAATTCATTTTTCTCAACGGTTATTCTTCAGAATGGAAATGAAAAGATAAACAACGGGTATTCATTTCCTCAACGGATATTCTTCAGAATGAAAATGAATGGATAATTCATTTTTCTCAACGGTTATTCTTCAGAATGGAAATGAAAAGATAAACAACGGATATTCATTTCCTCAACGGATATTCTTCAGAATGAAAATGAATGGATAATTCATTTTTCTCAACGGTTATTCTTCAGAATGGAAATGAAAAGATAAACAACGGATATTCATTTCCTCAACGGATATTCTTTAGAAGTGAAAAATGAATAGCTAGTTCATTTTTCCTCAACGGATGCTTCATCAGAATTGGAAATGAATAGGGTTAACTCTAGATACATGATAGAACTTGCTGTGATTTTCGTGCACTAAATTCCATAATTATGTATACATCCATAATTACGTAATTCCTTGCACAGTCCGCACAGTTTGTTTTATAATGTTGTGGGGAAGGATGTCGAACCTGTGATGACGGTGACTAGACTACCATAGGTTCCTTTTAATTAGATCAACCGAGGATCTTCTTAATTAGGCCACTAAGGAGTCCTTTCAACTATATCATCACATGATATCCCTAACCAGATTTTTGGATCAATCTGTTAAACTAGACCACTTAAAGGGGTCTAATTATAAAGTAGTACTTTATAATCCAAGGGACTTATCTACAACGTAGAAGTCCATTAAGGATTTTAGATAGTACCTTTGGGTATCCTACTATGAATCTCTGGTACAAAGATATGCAAGATTCTACGAGGATTTGGATAATATAATTTGGATCACACGACACATAAAAGGGAACACATAAGCACATAACCACATAATTGTTTAATTGTTATTATCTTGTTATTGATTGCTATTAACTTGGCACCTCGTACATCGTTTCTCTTGGAAGAAACGGGTACTTAGGATTTTCGTGAAAAACACAAGAGATCAAACAATGGAAGAAATTTGGGAGTAGTCTGTTCTTCAAGGAATGCGGTTCCTTGATTGTCGGTATTGTAGGGGATATGTTTATACATGCAATCACTTAAACATATTGAAATGTAAATAAAGGATTTATTTATAAACAATGATAACAACTGTTTCATGGACCATGACAACAAAAGAAAATAATACATAAGACGTGATTATTTCTAAACGATGTTGTCTTCTGTTTGGTCAGATGCTCATCCCTGCGCTGGATTTGCGTTAGCAGGCCTTGGGCAATTCCTACGAAAATGACCCATCTCGCCACAGTTGTAGCAAGACCCCGATGGAAAACGAGCTTGAGCAGGATTGTTGTTAATCTGATTTGGTGCTGCTGCTGTTGGGCAAACCCTCGCTGTATGACCTATAAGTCCGCAAACTTGGCATGTGCGGCACTTCACACCAGCATGATGATGTAGGCCACATTGGTTGCACAAGGGTGCAGTTCCGTTGTAGGGTTTCCTAGCAGGGGGTTGAGCTGGTTGGTTGGGGATGGCTTGATCATTGTGAGCGACCACAGCGTAGTTCTGAGAAGCCTTTCGCTTCTTTGACCACTTAGGGGATCCAGTCTGTTCATCCATGGTCTTTGATTCCTTGATTGGTTTTGATTCCTCGACCGGTTTCTTGTCACCCTTTCGGAAAAGTTTACGTTTCCTGATCTGGGATTCGGTCAAGGTTGCAGATAGCTCAATGGCCTGCCTAACAGTAGTAGGGTTGCTACCAGTCAAAATGTCTTGTATTGAGTCGGGAAGGCCATCAATATACTTTTCAATTGCCTTATCCAAAGGCGTGACCATGTTTGGGCATAACAGACTTAACTCCTCATAACGGTCCGTATAGGCTCGATGCTCACCGCTATCCTGCTTAAGATCATCAAATTCCCTTTCCAAAGCCCTGATCTCGTGACGAGGACAAAACTCCTTCATCATGAGAGCCCTAAGTTCGGCCCATGTCTGTGCTAGAGCAATTTCTGCACCACGATCCCTCATAACCCCATTCCACCATGTGAGAGCCCTCTTCTGAAACACACTCGAAGAAAACTCGACCTTGCGATTGTCAGGACACTGCACGTGGCGGAAAGTATTCTCAATGCTCTCGAACCATTGAAGAAGCCCAGTCGCCCCTTCAGAACCACTAAACTTGAGTGGTTTAGCCTGGTTAAAATCCTTGTATTTGCATGTAACATTGTTATTGTTGTTGGCTTGATTCCATTTAGCAAAGAGGTTTGGGAATTGAGCAGCCATTTGCTGCGCAATGATTTCTGCCAATTCGGCAGTCGCTATCTGGTTCTCGCGTCGAGGAGGCATTCTAAAAGAGGAAACATGAAAGGAAACGAGTGAGGGATTTAGACGAAAAAGAATGAAATGAAACAAATCTGATGAAAGCAAGGGTAGTGGTCATTTGTTTGTTACTACAAAGCAACAAACGACCTCGGTGATTAATCAAAGTAATTAGGTCAAAAATAATGTATCGCGAAGACATGCTCGCCTATAAGTGAACACTCATCCCAAGAATTCCCAGGTAAGCACAACTGGTCTCGCGTCTGATGAGATGTATACGAAGTGCTTGCCTAGACAGAAAACCCAGAATACAGGCATTCACCCTTCCAGTTTGCACGTGTTCACATTATTTAAAACCCAAAACCTTGATGAGATTTTGAAGACTCAAAGGGGTTCAAAACCATATAACAGAGGGTTCAAAACCTTACAATAGAGGGTTCAAAACCTAGTAAACAATCATCCTAGAACAGATGATTAGTTTTCAAAGCGGTTTTGAAATTTATGTTCTTGTTGTGGTCGTCGCCTAAGGATAGGTGACGGTATTGTTTTATGACTAAACGCAAGTAAACTCGCGTTAGGGTCCTAAGAAGGTTATAGACTAGGTCAAAGCATTACTAATAACCTAATTCCCTATAACCATTAGCTCTGATACCATCTTTTCTGTCACACCCCGACCACGTAGAACATACCAAACGTGGCGGAAACGTCGGGGAGTGTTGTAACAGAATTAATGTTTCAAATCCATGGAAATTGAAGTTTCGTTTTATTCATAAGAAGTGTTACAATGTCTAAACAAACATGGAAATACAACCTAATTAACTAGTCTGCATCTTTTATTGTCACTAAGGCCCATGTCCGCCTAAGTGTATCTTGATCATCTTATGCAACAGCTCCTGAAAAACACATGTGAAAATATGGTACGTCAGCATAAAAATGCCGGTGAGATACATAGGTTTTGTGAAAATAGGTTTCATGACTTATGTTTGAGAAAATGTTTAGTCATGAACCTTGTAATTTGCTTTGTTTTGTAAATCATTTGAAAAACGATCAGATCAGATGATATGTATAAATAATAGAATAATGTATGGTTAAATGAATAACCATATAAAATGAGTTTGTAAAAGATAAGTTGTTTGTAAAACAATGTCTTGTGAAAAGTATGTTATTTGTATAAAATGTTCTATGTCTCAAACTGAAATGATTCAAATAACGCTACGATATGTAATACCATACAAACACTTATATATAGGAAGTACCAGCGGCGTATCCACCATGCTTGTATCATATTACACACGCATCGTTACTTAATCACTTAATCAAACCAAACCACCAAAGTAATGTTTAACAATTGTAGAAATGTTCATGTATTGTCAAATGTCTATTGTCAAATGTAAATCATGTTAATGGATACAAACGGTTCAACCATTACAAACGGTTCACACGGTCCAACGGTTACAAACGGTTCACACGGTTCAACGGTTATAAACGGTTCATAGAATCAAAGGGTTACGACGGTTCACATAGTCAAATAGTTACAACGGTTCAAAATGTAGTATAATGTGTTCATATGCTGGATGAGCATATGCAACATAAATGCAATGTAAAACAATGTACTAAATATGCACACAATGGGCATACATAGCATGAAATGTAATGTAAAACGATGTACTAAGTACGCACACAATGGGCATACATAGCATGAAATGTAATGAAATCATGTGCTATAATGTACTAACAAACATAGCAGGTATATGATGTGAAAACATGAAAGTAATAAGTAGGCACATGTGTTCCACCCCAAAACGTTTGGAAAACAGTAAAAGAGGGGTCTATGTACTCACTTGAGATTGCTCAGAAGTCCTAGGATAACCACCAAGCAATGCTAGAGATCGCGGAATATCAAACGGCACCTAGTATAGGTAGCTACATTAATAAACCGGACCTAAATCGGAAGATTGGGTAACATTAGGGTTTGTAAACCAAACGAGTGTAGAGACTCGTGTCATTTGGTTTAACAAAGCCTACATACTAAATGAAACTTAACCTGAGTGATTTCGACCCATTACGACCCGTTTAGGTAGCTTATGCTACTTTAACGCGTCGTGCGCGTAGAACGCGTACGGACCGCCTAACTAGTCCTATGACAAGTGTTATATGCCTAAACATGTTACATAATCAGTTATGTGACAAAAGTTTAGGTTACATATGCTTAATTACCAATTATACATGAAAAGGGTATTCTGGTAATTTACCTAAGGCATATAAACTACCTATCATACAACTACTTAAACGATGTGACCATAGGGTATAACCTCGGAAGGTTATTCCCTACACTATGGTCACCTAATGTATTTGGTCGGATCCTAATGATCGACCAAACTGGGTCGGGTTCGAAGGTATAAGCGATTTATTAGATCGCTTACCCTACGACCCTAGACAACGTGGTAATCAGTAGGCATAGTCCCAAGGGACTATAACCAACGTGATTACACTCACGTTGCGAAGTTCAAACGAACTTCGCATTGACCATTACTGGTCAATGCTGAAAGTCAAACAAAGTTTGACTTTCTGACTCGAAAAGCAGTAAAAATAAGGAAAAGAACGAAGGAATACTTACGAAGGGTCCCCGAATGCTAATCCCGATCCAAGAACTCAGGTATGAAACAATGGTTTCAACTTAGAGCTCTCAAATCAGAATTCTTGTGCAAAATGAGGTTGTGTGGGTTGGGTATTTATAGGAATACCCGAACCGTTAGGATCGTTCCATGGAAAACGTGCCATGAATCCAACCCGTACACTTGTCGGAACCTTATGGTGGCTGGAAATCCATCCTTATCAGATGACTAGATAATTAGGAATGTGTGGTTGTGGTTAATCCAGCTGAAAACAGGCTGTTAAGTACATTGCATCTGGTCTGCAGACCCCTAGCGCACCGCTACGCTAAAAGTGTAGCGCACCGCTAGGCTTAAGTTTGGCAGATTTACACTTTTGGTCCCTGTCATGCATTCAGCCCATTTTCGACACGTTTAAGGCCCGTTAACCCCATTTCAAAGCTCTAAAATGAAGTTAAAGTATAGGGAACTTAAAATGTGCTCAAAAATATCTCGGATGTCGGTTCGTTTGGCCGTACGGTCGCGATGTTCGCTTAATTACGACGGAATTCGCACAAGCGCGAAAAACGATCCAAATGACGCGACGAATGGATTTTTGGCAAGCCAAACTCTAAAGCATAATATAGTCATGCTTACATAAATTTTTGGATGTCCGGATGTATTCAGAACGTAAGTTATGCGCGAAAATGCAAACTTGTGCACTTTTTGACACTTTTAGTCCCTGAATGACACAAAAGTTTATTTTAGCACACCGAACCCCTCAAAGCCTATTTCTAAGCTATGTAAAGGATATTTATGGTATGTTTAACTTATGGTCATGTTCCGGAAGGTCTGTTACAGTTCAAATTGGCATACTTTCGCGGTTTGTCAACTTTAGTCCCTGTAGACGAATAACTTTGATTTCACCACACCAAACCTTCCAAAACTTATATCTAAGTTAAGTAAAGGTTATTTAAGGTATGTTAAGCCTATTTCACTATTCCGGAGTGTTCGTTGGATTAAACTGGTTATATTTACGCATCAGTGCGTGTATAACCTTCCAGAAAGCGATTTAGAGCTTGAAATCGAACAAGAGTTGATATGTGCAAACGATACACATATTTATACAAGTCCAAAGTATGAAATACAATATTTCATTGGCTTGGTATTTGTTTGATGGCCGTGGAGACACAGGTGTTACAGTTTCCCCTACTTTAGGAAATTTCGTCCCGAAATTTATTCGTAGGAGTCTGTTTATGACTTTGTGTCAAATAGTCACCAGAGATATGTAGGACATAATCTGGTTATTTTCCTCAATGGATAATTTTCAGAAGCGAAAATGAACGAACAGAGTCATTTTCTTCAACGGTTTCTTCGGAAATGGAAAATAAAGGAGTTATCTAAACGGATATACATTTCCCTCAACGGATATTCTTCAGAAGTGAAAATGAATGGATGATTCATTCTTTCTCAACGGATTCTTCGTCAGAAATGGGAATGAAGGAATAATCCACGGATATTCATTTCTCTCAACGGATATTCTTCAGAACAAAAAAATGAACAAACGAGGTCATTTTCCTCAACGGTTTGTTCTTCAGAATTTGAAATGAAAGAAAAATCAACGGATATTCATTTCCTCAACGGATAAATCTTCAGAAACGAAAATGAATTAACGGAGTCATTTTCAACGGTTGCTTCCTCAGAGTTGGAAATGAAAGACTACACAACGGATATTCATTTCCTCAACGGATAAATCTTCAGAAACGAAAATGAACTAACGGAGTCATTTTCAACGGTTATTTCCTCAGAGTTGGAAATGAAGGATTACACAACGGATATTCATTTCCTCAACGGATAAATCTTCAGAAACGAAAATGAACTAACGGAGTCATTTTCAACGGTTATTTCCTCAGAGTTGGAAATGAAGGATTACACAACGGATATTCATTTCCTCAACGGATAAATCTTCAGAAACGAAAATGAACTAACGGAGTCATTTTCAACGGTTGCTTCCTCAGAGTTGGAAATGAAAGACTACACAACGGATATTCATTTCTTCAACGGGTAAATCTTCAGAAACGAAAATGAACTAACGGAGTCATTTTCAACGGTTATTTCCTCAGAGTTGGAAATGAAGGATTTCACAACGGATATTCATTTCCTCAACGGATATTCTTCAGAACGAAAATGAATGGATAATTCATTTTCCTCAACGGTTATTCTTCAGAATGGAAATGAAAAGATAAACAACGGGTATTCATTTCCTCAACGGATATTCTTCAGAATGAAAATGAATGGATAATTCATTTTTCTCAACGGTTATTCTTCAGAATGGAAATGAAAAGATAAACAACGGATATTCATTTCCTCAACGGATATTCTTCAGAATGAAAATGAATGGATAATTCATTTTTCTCAACGGTTATTCTTCAGAATGGAAATGAAAAGATAAACAACGGGTATTCATTTCCTCAACGGATATTCTTCAGAATGAAAATGAATGGATAATTCATTTTTCTCAACGGTTATTCTTCAGAATGGAAATGAAAAGATAAACAACGGATATTCATTTCCTCAACGGATATTCTTCAGAATGAAAATGAATGGATAATTCATTTTTCTCAACGGTTATTCTTCAGAATGGAAATGAAAAGATAAACAACGGATATTCATTTCCTCAACGGATATTCTTTAGAAGTGAAAAATGAATAGCTAGTTCATTTTTCCTCAACGGATGCTTCATCAGAATTGGAAATGAATAGGGTTAACTCTAGATACATGATAGAACTTGCTGTGATTTTCGTGCACTAAATTCCATAATTATGTATACATCCATAATTACGTAATTCCTTGCACAGTCCGCACAGTTTGTTTTATAATGTTGTGGGGAAGGATGTCGAACCTGTGATGACGGTGACTAGACTACCATAGGGTCCTTTTAATTAGATCAACCGAGGATCTTCTTAATTAGGCCACTAAGGAGTCCTTTCAACTATATCATCACATGATATCCCTAACCAGATTTTTGGATCAATCTGTTAAACTAGACCACTTAAAGGGGTCTAATTATAAAGTAGTACTTTATAATCCAAGGGACTTATCTACAACGTAGAAGTCCATTAAGGATTTTAGATAGTACCTTTGGGTATCCTACTATGAATCTCTGGTACAAAGATATGCAAGATTCTACGAGGATTTGGATAATATAATTTGGATCACACGACACATAAAAGGGAACACATAAGCACATAACCACATAATTGTTTAATTGTTATTATCTTGTTATTGATTGCTATTAACTTGGCACCTCGTACATCGTTTCTCTTGGAAGAAACGGGTACTTAGGATTTTCGTGAAAAACACAAGAGATCAAACAATGGAAGAAATTTGGGAGTAGTCTGTTCTTCAAGGAATGCGGTTCACTATTCCAAACCTTCCAAAACCTTCCAAAACTTATATCTAAGTTAAGTAAAGGTTATTTAAGGTATGTTAAGCCTATTTCACTATTCCAGAGTGTTCGTTGGATTAAACTGGTTATATTTACGCATCAGTGCGTGTATAACCTTCCAGAAAGCGATTTAGAGCTTGAAATCGAACAAGAGTTGATATGTGCAAACGATACACATATTTATACAAGTCCAAAGTATGAAATACAATATTTCATTGGCTTGGTATTTGTTTGATGGCCGTGGAGACACAGGTGTTACAAAAAATAACTAAATATATATTTGAAAGGTATATATTTAGAAGACATGTGTGTGAATATTTGTATGCTTTGTGTAATAGTTATATTATTTTAGGGTTTAAAATAATATAACTTAACAAAATACCAAGAAATTTACAATCCAAAATGTTACCAAAAATCACAAGGAATAAATATATAAGTTACACACATAATACTGCGAAACCGAACGAAAGAACGTAACTTACAAGATATTCCGGAAACTACATTTATGAGCATATTTTTTGTAAATATTATTTTGGATACAAAAGAAATGAAAGTATGATTTTTATTATTATTACAAAGTATATCATATTTACGACAAGGCGAAAATATATTATTTTTGGAAGTTAAAATATATTTTCGTGGAATATTTAGAAGATATATGATTTTTGGGAAAAATATATATTTTCTTGACAATACATTATTTTCGGACAAAATAAGTTTATATATATATATATTTTCTAAGTTAGACTTGGAAATATATTATTTTGGGACTACAAATACAAGAATGCAAATATACATGTATGAGATACCCCATCCTTGGGAAGGAAGTACGAAAATAAATACTTGAGAAGTATTATTACAAAAATACTGTTTAAACTATTATTCCAAAATTTAATATAATTTAAAGTTAAAATAATCATTATTTTAACAAGAAATTATAATTTGGGATAATATTAAGAGAAACGTAACTCAAAAACGTAGATACTAAGGCAAGGCATGGCCCGTTCGTCTAATAGACCCTAGTACCTTGTAGGGAGTCGTGTTTGCTGAAGAGATTTGGGTTACGAGTACCGAAGACGCAAAACAGTGAGTTCATGTCCCCCTTTTCCTTAATTGTTTTCGGTTTTATAACTCTCGGGGGTGGAATACATGTTACGAATGTTTGAACGGTATGAAATTACTATGAAATGAACTATTAGATCATGTGAACATAGACTAAATTTGAAATTTCATTAATTCTTAATTAGGGACGAAGGTTAGATCTAACGGGTACGGCCGAACCCCATTCATGGTACTTGTAACCACTTGAGTGCTTCGGTGTCCCAGTCGAGGTAAATCGACAATAGTCAAGGTGAATTGACATAGTCAAGGTGAATTTGACATAGTCGAAGGGAAATTCGACATAGTTGAGGGAAATCGACAAGGGTATAAGCCTACTCATTTCGAGTGCTCCCTATGTCCTCACTTGCCCTAATGTCCTTGTAAAACATTTATTTGGTATGTTCATACACACTTTTCATACCTGTTTTCAAAGGAGTCTCTCAAAGGTTTACAAGTTTGCCAGTACTCACACAAAACGCATGAACTCGCTCAACTTTTATTGATGTTTTCCAAAATTACATGTATTTCAG
Organism: Helianthus tuberosus; assembly: GCA_030545235.1. NCBI lineage: Eukaryota > Viridiplantae > Streptophyta > Magnoliopsida > Asterales > Asteraceae > Helianthus > Helianthus tuberosus. The sequence continues at coordinate 16,786,834 of CM060420.1, read as the reverse complement.
GTGACAGGTTGGATCTTGGGCGCGAGTGTTGTTTCTAGAAGTAGACTTTAAGTTTAGATGTCATCAACTTTTGTTGGTTTGTAACCTAGTCGAAGGTTGTGTTTTAAAACTTAAATAACCGGTGTTTGTAACACTTAAATTTTATGAATGGATGAACATCATTTTGATCATGTAGTTGTTTATTATGATTGAATGCAATGATATTAAACAAGTCACACATCATACGCTTCCGCAAAAGTCAGGGTGTGACATATAGATACAGAAGGACAATACGAGTAGAATAAGATGGTAGAACTTGAATCAAAAGGGAGAAATTAGCAATGAAGGATTGTTAGGATCTGAGTTTCTTATGATTGTGCTTTGTTTGATTAAGATGAAAATGAAATAGAAACTAATTGCAGCAGAATGTAATGGAATAAACTTTCAACACAATCAAACGGAAGAAATGCTTTCAACATACATGTTTAACATGAAACCGAATGCTTATATTTATTATAAACTTCAATTACAATGCATGCATGTAATGCAATCTCCCCCTCAGCCTGAGCTCACACTGGTTTGTTCGTACAGAATGACAAGTGATGAAAGAGCTAATAGAACAGTACAGGCTACTGTTCTATTTATAGTACAAAGCAAACCACTGAAGCATCTTTGCTGACATCACCATGAAAGTGACATCCAACCTCCTAACAACCTACAACTACTGATCTATACAAGCACTGTTATCAAACTACTGATTACAGTATAATACCAAGACATAAACTATCTACTGCTTCTCGTTCCAGTGTTATACTCCTAGCAGTGCTTTGTCTTCATCAGCAGTACTTGAACCATGAAAGTAGATTGAGCATCAGTATTTGTCTTCAATAGTCTTTAGGTCTTCATCAGATGTTGAGTGATCAGCAGTTGTTGTAGTCGATCAGTAGATAGAGGTCATCAGTTGTTAGGGCCACTTCCAAGGGGAGAGAATTGAATACAAACATCTGCTTATTCTGGATCCACTACTCTGATCCACTTTTGGCTTTAATCAACTGTTCCTCTGTAGGGTCTAATCCCAACAATATCCCCCTGGAACAGATGATGCCAAAACCCTTCATCATTCTGGATTTTTATTGCCTCATCAACAATTCCCTGACTTGCCCTTTGAATTGTAATTCAAAGTCCAAGAATCTGTGTCATCCTCATCCCTGCACAGTGTAAGATCAAGGAGATCTTGCATATCTTTAACACCCAGGCCTAGTGCTTGTTCCCTTATTATGTTCTTCACCTCACCACTAGATTTGAGCAGAGTCAATACGTAGGTCTATTTGTCAGATTTCCACTTTAGTATTTTTGAATTCAGTGGGTTTCTTGGGAGAGGTTTTATTGATGATGAGTTTGGAGATGGTGGCCTGGTGATAACTGGTTGAGCAATGTTTGAAGCTTGAGCCAATTCTGGATTTTTTGTTATCATCTATTTAAGGACCATTTTTATAATGAAATCCCCTTGTGCAATGTCTTCAGCAGTTTCTGCATCCATCTGCTTTTGTTTCCTTCTTTGATAAAGGATGACAGCAGGAGGAGCAGTAGATTTCCTGACTTGTAACTTTTGTGGCTTGGCTGGAACCACTATTTCAGGATAGTTTGGCTTTTGTGGCACATTTGGATCTTTCTTTCTCAATTCTTCCAACCTCTTGTTGTATCTATCACTTTCTCTTCTTTCCACCTGCTGACCTGATTCCTGGACCCATAATCAGCAGCAATGAGCTCCTCTTTCATTCTCTTCAGCTTTAAAACTTTTTCAGGTACATTTTTCTTGTACTTTGACCAAACAGGAGGAGTGTGTTTTACTTTGTCTTTATTCATCTTTTCAATTCTCTCTAATTCCTCTTTAAGCTCACCAAGGGTCCATTCTTTATATTGAGCTTTTTCTCCCTTGTATTTCTTGAATGCCATAATGTGTTCAATGTAATCTTTTCTCAGGGTTTCATCATCTCTTTCTGAAAGTTTCTGACAAAGGTCCTTTGAAAACTACTCCAAAGTTCTGACTTGTGTGAGCAAGTATTGAAAGTACCTTTGGATCTCTTTGTCAGACTTTCCTTGTGTATTTCTTTTAGAGATATCCTCTGCTTGTTGTGCCTTTAACTACAAATGTTCTTCAATGTTGTTAGGCCTGGGATATCCTTGAAGAGAAGGCAAGTTCCTTTTTGCAGGATCATCTTCAGAGTAGAAGGATTTTATTTCCTTTCTAACTGCTGGAAGATCTAATGGATACTGAACAGCTGCAGGAATAATGGCAGTGTTTGGATTTTGAGCTTTTATTGAAGAGAGTGGATCAGGGTTTGGAATGATAGCAAGGGTCAGTTGTTGTGAAGATGTTGGAGGTGATGGAGAATCATCTTCCAATATTATCCTTCTCTTTTTGGGTTTAGGAGAGGTTGGTTGTGTTTTGGTGGGTTGAGAAGTGGTGATTTGAGTGGTGGTGATTGAAGTGGAAGGTGGTTGACTAACAGCTGTTGAAACAACTAGTGTTTCAACCACTGTTGTCATTACAACTGATGATGTGTCATCAGCTGTCTTCTGCTTTTTGGCAGGAGGCTGTTGTGGTGGTGATGAGATTTTTGGTGGGACAGTGGTTGAAGTGTGTGTTGATGTAGTGGTGGAAGTTGTTGGTTTAATAGCTGTTGAAACCAATGAAGTACCAACAGCAGTTGATACAACAGGTGTTTTAACATCTGCTAGTTTGGAGGTTTGATGAGAGGAGCTTTTGGGAGTTTGGGGAGCATGTTTTGTGATTCTGGAAGGTGTAGATTTGGGTTGCCTCACTTTTCTAGTGGGCTGTCTTTTTTTAGGCTTAAGATCTTCTTGTTCATCCTTAGGCTCTAAAGTACCCTATTCTTCTATTTCCATAAAAACTTTCTTCTCCTTCTCAAACCTTGATTTACCCTTTGCCTCCATATCCTTTTTCAGCCTTGTCTTTTCATCAGCAATGGCATTTAAGGTTACATCAACCATTTTGGAACCATCTGGCCTAGGGATTTCTGCAAGCATACTAGAGTTATCTGGTGCAATGTATAGACCATCTTCATATCCCTTTTTCTTTAACTGTTTCATTTTCTCCCCCTTTTTGGCATCATTAGGTGGTGGGTTGTCCACAAAAATGATTAAGGGAGGAGCAGTGCAAGTGGTGTTCAGCAAGTAGGCCTTAATTGCCTTTATATCTGCCTGTGTATCCTTGAACCTAGCTTCCATTAAATTTCTGATCTTTTGAACTTGAATTTCATGTTGCTGATCAGCATATTGTCTTTGTTGAATAAGCATAGGTTGAAATAAACTCCAGAGCTCAGTGGGAGTAGAAGCAGATGATGGAGCAGCTGTTTGAGTTGGTGCAGCAGTGGGTGTGACCGTTTGTGCTTTTAACAGCTGTTGCAGCATATCTTTGATTTCCGCAACAGAAGTGTCAAGTTTATCAACCCTCTCCGTCAATTCTCGGTACATTAAAATATCACCCAACTTAATGGGATCATCTGATTTCCTACTGGCAGTGGTTGTATCAGTGGTTGACTTAGGGAAAGTATCCCAGAAATCATCCACTGATGCCCCTTGTTCTTGGTACTAGGGACTTCTTCCTTCCGGATGGGTAACCCTTTTAAGTGAACCAGTGAATACTGGAAACACTCGAGTTCCCAAAGAAGTAATTGCCTTCAAGCAAGTCTTATTGATGAAACTACTGTCCAAGTGTAAACCAGTGGGTTCAACACTTGTAGTAGCTGCTTCACTTGAACTACCACCAAGAGTTACATGTAACTCAAGGGGTGTAACCTCCTCAGTTGTTGGTGGGTTAGCAATGATAGGGAGCTCAGACTCAGTCACTTGTGGTGGCATACCCTCAGTGATAGGTGGTTGAGAGGAACTGATTTCTGTCTGAGCTATATAAAGTGCATCCAACAATGGTAATATTTGTGCTGGAATTTGGGCAGTGAGTATGGGTGTGGAAAGAGAATTTGCCCTGGGAGCTGGGTTGTGGATGATAGAATCAAGTGATTCTAGAGCATCATAATTTGGTGTCCCTATTCTTACAACTTGTTCTTTTTTAGAAGAAGCAGGAGGAGTTTGAGGCTAAGGTTGAGATCTTTCTTCCAACTGCTGTGAGGAAGTAGCAGCAGTGGTTATTGGTGACTTTTGTGTTGTCACTGGCAGTTGCTCTGGGATCTCATCTTCCAGAGTTTCCTTTTTTGTAGGTTTGGGGAGCTTTTGTGATTTTTTCTGTTTTTGTCTTTTGGTGGTTTTAGGTGTGGGTTTCACAACCGTTGTTTTGCTGCTGTGATCACCTTAAGCAGTGGGCTCAGCAGTAGGTGCCTGAGGAGCAGTGGTTGCTGCTAAAGTCTGCTCAGGAACCTCTGCTTTTGTCTTGGAAATTTTTGACAGCCGGGTGAATGTTTCAGGAGTTAGGCTATTTATTTGACAAGGTTCTCCTTGGATAAGCACATGAGCATTATCCTTTGAAAATTTCTTTTGAAAATAGTAACTTAGGAACCTTGGAAATAGTAAAAATGATTTTTTATTAACATTTTTGACCAAATCATTGAAGATCTCCTGGGAGTAGTTAAAGTTTTCCTCATGCAGTATAGCATAACCCAGGTATTGGATCTTCAATGGAATTTCATTGAAAGCAGTGGTCTTATTGGAAACACACATTAGGAGGGTATGAAACAAAAACCTTGTGGCAGGAGGAAAGCTGCCTTTTTGTAAAGTATCTTTTGTCATTTCCTCTTCATACCCTCTTTCGAGAAAATCAGTTTAATACTCTGTTTTAGGGAAAGAAGGTTTACCTTGAAGATCATTCAGTTCAAAAACCTCTGACAGAGTTTGTGGTGTGATTTTAACTGGAACACCCTTTATTGAAGAAGTAATGGCTAAGGGCGTTTTATCCTTAGATTCAAGTTTCGCATTTTTCCAAAATTCTTGCTGGGTTTCCAGGTAAACCGGAGCATCAGAAGTCCACAAAGTTTTATACTTTGAGGACGAAAGAGCATCAATTACAGAGTCGAAGGTGGTGGTATGACTTGGTTTTGTCAGTAGACCCAAGTAATTGTGAGGAGCTTTGAATGGAAGAGCCATGGTGATTTAAGTATGTGTGCAAGAGGAAGAAGATGATGAAGTATTTGAGAGAAATGGATGGTAACTGCTTTGAGAAAGGAATTTTGAATTCGATTCGACAGTGAAAACCCTGTTTGGGGTTTTGATCAGGGTTTTATAAAAGGAAAAAGTGAATGCTGACGTGGCAGCGTTTACAAAAGATCTGACCGACAAGTACTGTCCACGTGTCAACCACTGATGAATAATGGAAGATAGTTGTTTTAGGAAACCACTGATGGAATAATACCAGCGGTTTGAAATGGTTATAAATAGAATAGTGGCTGATTTTCAACTATCAGTGGATAGCCTATCAGTGGGTTAAAACACTGATTTTGAACAACAGTGATTAACAAAGAAATGAGAAAACAATGGTTGACTTTCAGCAGTGGACAATATTATCAAAACAGATGTTTGAACCAAATCAGTGGTTATGGCAGACTTTTAAGGATTAATGAAAATTTTTCATTTTTTAACTATTTTTAAGGATGGAATTTTGATTTTCTGAAAACATTTTAATGCTTTTATTCATAGAAAAACAGAATGTTGCTTGTTATTCCATGTTCAGCATGCCAATCCTAGAGATCAAGCTTTCAAAGGTGGATGTGTCTAATCTTTTGTTAGCACATCTGCCAGCTGATATTTAGTTGGAACATGGTGTAGAGAAATCAAACCTTTTTCATAGCAATCCCTCACAAAGTGATGTCTGATATCAATGTGCTTGGTGGTTGAATGGGAGACTGGATTTTTGATGATATTTTCTGCTGCCTGACTATCCAACATGAGAGGTGTCTTTAGGGCAGTGATACCAAAATCCAGCAATTGATTTTGAAGCCATAACTGTTGGGCTGTACAGCTTGCAGCAGCTATATACTCTGCCTCAGCTGTTGGTACACTTTATGTGGACGCGACTCGGCTAGGTTCGACTCGGTTTGGTTCGGCTCAAGCCCGACGTAGCGACATTCCTCCGTCGTGCGCCCCAGAGTTCGACACGCGAAGCACGGAGAGCCGCGAACCACTCCCATCGACACATCACCATGACATTATCATGATGATGTCATATGAAGACTTTTGACATGAAGCCTAGATATAAACATGAATTTTGTTTGTTATGCAATTAATAGGTTGCTGTTATCAAACAATACATGTGACGAAGATTGTAATTGGCGAAATCACAAGTCTGTCGAAATCCCCTTAGTGGCGAAAACCAAATGAGACGAAAACCAAATGGGACGAAATCACAAGGGATTTCGTCGAGGTCTTGGATTTCGTCGACCTATTTTCGCCCAGAACTAGTTTTCATCGCTGTGTTACTATATAAGCCCAGACAACAGACAGAAACACTTAGACAAGTCTGAATAGATTTGAGAGCGAACACATTGTAACACACACACTGAGAGTTTACAGAGACCATTTGTAAACACCGTATTGTAACCGTTTTCTAGCATTAATACATTGAGTGTTAATCGTTGAATATTGTGTCTTACGTGTTCGTAACTTGGTTTAACTTACCCGTTTGGATTCCGCACTTTCGGGTTTGTCGGAAAACAGGGAACAGAGGTTACTCGATCCTCCGGGTGGACCTACAATTGGTATCAGAGCATTGGCTCGATTCCTTGTTAAAACCAAGTTGTTTTCTTGCGTTTTCAAAAAGATTTTTATGTGTTTTTCTTAAAAGCTTGAGTTTAAAGATTATATTTTTCTGAAAAACAGGTGTTAAGATCTTGAAAACCTTGTGATTTTGCTATTTGTTTTTGTTAAAAACCTTGTTAAATCTTTGTTATACATGTTAGGATAAGGTTGTTTTTGAAACATTGTGCAAAATCGTTGTTCGGAAAATTTATCGGTCACCAGAATTTTCATCAAGTTCTTCATATCTTCAAGATTGTTCTTATTTGTTCTTGATAAATATCTCTGGTTGATCTTAAAATTCTAAAATGATTTATGATTGAATTATTGTGTTATTATTATTATAATACAAGTTGTTTGACATTTGTGACACACAAATGATGATAGTTGAATTTAGTAGTCTGATAGGTAAGGTTGTTTGAAAAAGGAGTCTTGATTGTCAGAAGGATAAGATATAAATTGTTGCAAAATATCTTATTTGTCTAGTATAGTCAACAAAATATTTGGTCAACAATATAATCCTTTCTACGAAATCAAGCTTCCACGAGAACACCTTGTGCACTTCTGGACGAAAACATCTTGTGCACTTCTAGACGAAATCACTTTCTCATAGTGTGGACGAAATCCCTTTGTTTTCATCCCACCATCTTGGGCATAATCCTTACGAGAAAAAAAATCACATAATAAATTATAAGTGGTTGTAGGCTTACTAAGTCAACGAACAGTCTTCGTGACTTCTAACAATCCACTTTAGCTCTTTGTTGGGTTTTTAAATTAAAGTCTCATTGGGCCTTCACGTTTTGGTCTAAAGTCTCATACGGGAATGTGTCGTGTGTGGATGAACACCGGTCGGTAAGTATAAATCATACCTTAACGTATCCCCTCGCCATGATTACATATGATAAGTTGAGCTTATGTGGATAACAATACCAATAATCGTTATAGGATGCTTATCTAAATGTTAACTAATTGAACAACAAGAGCGTTTTGACATGCCCGTTAACTGATATGATTCTCTTACCCTCGAAACTCGCAAAAAGAATGTCTGTAAATATTTGTTTACTGCTTTCGTTTCTACATCTTTGTATATATTTATTTATTGCTTTCTGTCTTTACTTTTGAAAAATGAAAAATTCCAAAAAGATTTTAGGTGTGTTTTAATCTAAACTTTATAAAAGTCAAAAAGATTTTGCTTCTTGTTTATTTTTTATTGACCGATGTTGGAACTCGAGTCTATCCTACCCAAAATCCTGATTGTAAGCCGGAAAACAATTGCATCTTTATAAACTGTCGAAGTTAACAAGTTTTGAAAGTTAAAAGGTTAAAATTGATCAATTTTCTAAACTTTCAAACTGTTGTCGGTCGGTGTTTAAATGAGATTTGATCTCATATGTGTCTTTTGTTTAATTTTTCTAAATTCCAAACGGTTGTTCTCATTACGTGTTTAGCTTTCTTGTATGTGCAGATGCGACATCAGAATCAGCTAAAGGCAAAGAGAACGTGTCAGATGACAAGCCATAAAGTGAAGACACGATAGTGATGCAATCTGAAGATCAAGATGATCAAGTTGCAGCTGACCACTCATCAACACCAAAAGGATCTGAAGTATTGAAGTTCAAAAGATTCACGAGCATCATTCAAGGGGGAGTTTGTTGATACACTCCCTGATTGTGTCACGTGAAGACTTTTAAAGATCCTCCGACATGAAAGACATGGAAGACGAACCATCACGAGTAGCGTCCAAGGGGGAGTTTGTTGATACATATTTTGTGGACGCGACTCGGTTCAGTTCGACTTGGTTCGGTTCGACACGGTTAGGTCCGGCTCAAGTCCGACGTCGCGACATTCCTCCGTCGTGCGCCCCAGAGTTCGACACGCGAAGCACGGAGAGCCGCGACATTTCCCGTTGACACATCACCATGACATCACCTTAGTGATGTCATGATGATGTCAATGAGAATTCTAAATGTCAACATGACGAAATCTGTTTGTTTTCGTCAAAATATTCATGTGATGAAATCCCTTTTGTTTTTGTTTTCGTCATATATGTATGGCGAAATCCCTGATTTCATTACACATGTTTTCGTCCAAAGGGTTTTCGTCAAAGGTCAGTATAAATAGCTGGTTATGTTTAACATTTTATTTATGAGAGCATAGTGAAACCAGAGAGTTTATCGTCAAACATTGTGTGTATATGTTTGATATAGTTTTCGTCCTTTTAATCCAAGTGAATCTTCGATTATCTGTTTGTGTTACTCGCTTTACGTTTGTTTGGTTTGCACCGTCACGGGGATTCCGCACCCGCGATCGTGTTTGTGATAAACAGGGATTAGGTTTCATATCGGATCCACCGAGAAAAATGGACCTACAATTGGTATCAGAGCATTGGCTCGATTCCTTGTTAAAACCAAGTTGTTTTCTTGTGTTTTCAAAAAGATTTTTATGTGTTTTTCTTAAAAGCTTGAGTTTAAAGATTATATTTTTCTGAAAAACAGGTGTTAAGATCTTGAAAACCTTGTGATTTTGCTGTTTGTTTTTGTTAAAAACCTTGTTAAATCTTTGTTATACATGTTAGGATAAGGTTGTTTTTGAAACATTGTGCAAAATCGTTGTTCGGAAAATTTATCGGTCACCAGAATTTTCATCAAGTTCTTCATATCTTCAAGATTGTTCTTATTTGTTCTTGATAAATATCTCTGTTTGATCTTAAAATTCTAAAATGATTTGTGATTGAATTATTGTGTTATTATTATTATAATACAAGTTGTTTGACATTTGTGACACACAAATGATGATAGTTGAATTTAGTAGTCTGATAGGTAAGGTTGTTTGAAAAAGGAGTCTTGATTGTCAGAAGGATAAGATATAAATTGTTGCAAAATATCTTATTTCTCTAGTATAGTCAACAAAATCTTTGGTCAACAATATCATCCTTTCTACGAAATCAAGCTTCCACGAAAACACCTTGTGCACTTATGGACGAAAACATCTTGTGCACTTCTAGACGAAATCACTTTCTCATAGTGTGGACGAAATCCCTTTGTTTTCATCCCACCATCTTGAGCATAATCCTTACGAGAAAAAAAAATCACATAACAAATTATAAGTGCTTGTAGGCTTACTAAGTCAACGAACAGTCTTCGTGACTTCTAACAATCCACTTTAGCTCTTTGTTGGGTTTTTAAATTAAAGTCTCATTGGGCCTTCACGTTTTGGTCTAAAGGAATTTTTTTTTTTTTGAACCTTTTTTTTTTGTGGATATTAGCCTCAAGTCGCTGTTTGTTAACTTTTAACAATCAAGTCTTTTGTGGGATTATAATTTTTAGTGGACTACATTTCAAACAACACGTCTTCGTTGTGAATCACTGTTCGTGGAGTATAGTGTTCGTAGAAGCATAGTGTTTGCGAAAGATATTTGACTGTGTTTTCAAGTGTTTGACCAGGTGTTATCATTCTGATATCAAATATGAGTTGTACGAGTCCTTGGGATTGGAGTACGGATCTACAACTAGCTCAAAAACAGATGTCGATGGCCGAATATTTAGCGAGTACCATACCTCAACCCCCTCCACATCAGACTTCGATGGCCAAATATTTAGCGAGTACCATACCTCAACCCCCTCCACATCAGACTTCGATGGCCGCGTATTTAATGAATTCCATTCCTAAACCTCAACCTCAAGTTTCCACAACACAACCTCAATTCGATCCAAGTGTCAATTGTGGTCCGGCCATACAGTTGGGAAACGGTGATCAAACAAGAACTGCGTTTTATGCTGAAATTGTCAAGAATGTCAATGATGGTGAATCTTCAGGAAAAGATGACAGTTCAAGATATAGTGGCACTGATGAAGATAACTCAGGTGTGAGTGATTACAGTTCAGAATCGGACGTGAAGGAGGGAATGGATTCTGAAGCTGATAGTTTGTCGAATGATGCTAAGGAGAAATCTGACTTGATCAAGAAAGCTGCTGCTGCTTCAAAAGAAATGGAGAAGATTCTCACTGAAGATGGATCTTTCTCTTCTCAGACTGCCTTTATGGCTAATGTCACAGCTTCTACAAGTCAGGTACAATCTAAAACTCCTAGCATATGTATTGATTGTGCTGATATGAAACATGAATGTGCTGAATTGAAACAAGAATCTGAAAAGATTCACAGTCACAATCAGAGTTTGGTTATTGAACTGTCAAAGTGCAAAGAGGCAAACATGGCCTTAGCTCGCAATGAAAAGGAGTTTAAAACAGTTAATGAAACCCAAAATAAAAGTGTTTCCGAATTAACAAAAACTGTTTTCAACAAACAAATTGGTATTAATAACTACATTAATATCATTGAGGAAACCAAGAAAGAGCTAGCCGTGGCCAAGTGTGAATATGAAGCGATCAAGCTCAAGTTGGAGAGTTATTCTAACTCCCAGTATGTGCTTGATCACATCATTGACGTTCAGAAACTAAAGGGAAATGCTATAGGCGTTGGTTATAGGAAGTGTCCACCCCCTTTGAGACACGACTATACCAAGTCGCCCGATGAGGAGGAAATGCCTCGTTTTGAACCCAGTGTGCCTCTTGATTATGAGGAAGTTACTACTGGCCTAGGGTTCAAATCGGACAGTTCTTCAAGTACATCATCTGAGCAAACAGAAACTTCAACATCTACGAAACAAAGTCCTCCAATCATTGAGGACTATGAGTCGTCTGATGATGAACCAGAATCAGATATGCGTGATCAGGATAAATCACTTGACAAGATGAAAGGAGTAGAAATTCCAATTGAGAATCATATTCTTTGTGATCCTCCTACTCCTGCTGTTTAACCAGTTGTCAAACAAGTGATAGATCCTGTCAAGAATGACAAGAAATCTGTGCCTACCGTTAAGAGTAATAACGTGTTGTACACTTTAGTTGGTGATGATAAAATTTATTCAAACACAACTTTTCCAATTAAAAAAGTCAATCAATCTTTGATTGATAAAGTGTTTGAAGATACTACCAGTAAGTTTTTGGAAAAGGGGATCCTGAGAGTTTCAGTAACTCAGTGTGATCCGATTCCAAAAGCTGAAGTTAGAATAAAATTTGGAAATCAAAAATCACCAACGAAGAAACAACCTATCGCTTTTAAGGGTAAACAACAACAACGAGCTCAAAATTCTAAAGGTTCACAACCGAAGGTTGAGACCAAAGGAGCTCGTTTCAAGAAGAAAAACAATGATGTTAAATTTGTAGCATCCAAGGGTACTGACAAGGTGGAGAATTTTGAAAATAAATCAAACACCGATTTTGTTCAAAAAGTCAGAATTTTAAAGCATAACGCTCAAAACAATTACACCCAACACATAAACGGGTGTGAAGCTAGTACCTCGGGGTCTACAAATTCAACATCAGGTCCTCGAACCGAATCTCCTAATTATGTTGAAAGGAGATCATGCTTTAAATGCGGGGAGTTTGGCCACATTATCAGAAATTGCACAAACTCTCTGAAACCAAATTTCGTAGAAAGAGCCCCTTCTGAACAAGGTCACCAACAACGTCGTCCTGTGTCACCAAAAACTGACAAACGCACTGTTAATGAACAGGAAACAAAACAACGACGTAAAGATGTGAAGGTGATCGAAAAGGCTTTAAAACCGGAATCTGTTAAAAGGGAACCAAGTTCAACACAACCATTAAAACCAAAAATTGTTAATAATACACAATCCGGTAGACAGAAACAAGTTTGGAAACCGAAAACAGGTGAGGATTCAGGGGGAGGCTTGCAATTTAAGGACCTTCAAGAAATTGAAATTACATTTCTTGATGCTCAGGGACAACCCAAGTCTATGAAGGCTTGGGTCCCCCTCTCCAACTAATCTCTGAGTGAGTGTGCAGGATGTTCCAGGAGGAACTATCGATAGTCATTGGATTGTTGATAGTGGAGTGTCCATGCACAAGATCGGCGACAAAGAAGTTGTTGCCTTTGGTGGAGAGAAAAAGAAAAGAAGATAGAATTGTCTGTCGAAAGAAATTGAAAAGCTTCGACAAAATGCAAATCATTTTAAAATTTGATTGCTCAAGGCTTTAATCGGGTCACCGGGATAGATTCAATCAAAATGTACGCACCTGTAGCACGTCTGATGTTCAAAATCAACAAGATGAATGTGCAGTGTACATTTCTTCGCGGTGTGATTGAAGAAAATGTGTTTGTTGAACAAACCAACCAGGTGTGCGGATGCCTTGGCGTGGATTGAACAACCGCACACTACTTCTCAAAGAGAAAGACAAAGACCTTCGCTGGTGCAATGTGGAAGACCAGTCGGACCCAAAAGGTTTATAATCTTGTTGCTGTGAAGAGATTTCTTAGTAGCTACATAATCGACTTTGAAGTCCACACCGGGTGGATATCCAGTTTGGGAGAGCGCTCAGATTCCTTGCAATGCACGAAGCAGTTGCAGGATACGGTTTTAAATTCTAATCTCTCCTTTACTTGTCGATATTTAAGCTGCTTTATAAATTTTTATCCTCTCGTACAGCACTCTTTGGCCAGACACGTTGATCTCGAATATCACCTCACACGTGATTGTTTTTAATATGAAACTCGTCAATGTTGTCATGGTCCACACCGATTACCGACGTGTACATATTGCATTCAACCTCAATAAGTGATGAACAATCACATGTCCAAACAAATAAGTGATAATATATCACGGATTCTTTGCGGGAGTCAAGTTCGTCTCTCTGTTGTACGAAAGTACTGACCTGTTCACGGACTTGCTCCTGTGCCCTCATGCATATGAAAATCAAGTTCCTCATCAATAAGTGATTCTATCACATAGGGCTTGTTTTCAAATCAAATAAGTGAGTTTCTCACATTCTTTTATACGGTCAAACAGATGATAAACAGTATACTCACCGGTAAGATGAACTCTCGTGCATACCTTGATACGGGAATTTGTCGTGTGTGGATGAACACCGGTCGGTAAGTATAAATCATACCTTAACGTATCCCCTCGCCATGATTAAATCTGATAAGTTGAGCTTATGTGGACAACAATACCGATAATTGTTATAGGATGCTTATCTAAATGTTAACTAATTGAACAAAAAGAGCGTTTTGGCGTGACCGTACACTGATATGATTCTCTTACCCTCGAAACTCACAAAAAGAATGTCTGTAAATATTTATTTACTGTCTTCAGTTTCTTCATCTTTGTATATATTTATTTATTGCTTTCCGTCTTTACTTTTGAAAAATGAAAAATTCCAAAAAGATTTTAGGTGTGTTTTAATATAAACTTTATAAATGCCAAAAAGATTTTGCTTCTAGTTTATTTTTGATTGGCCGATGTTGGAACTCGAGTCTATCCTACCCAAAATCCTGATTGTAAGCCGGAAAACAATTGCATCTTCATAAACAGTCGAAGTTAACGATTTTTGAAAGTTAAAGGATTAAAACTGAACAATTTTTAAACTTTCAAACTGTTGTCAGTCGGTGTTTGATTGAGATTTGATCTCATATGTGTCATTTGTTTAATTTGTCTGTATTCCAAGTGGTTGTTCTCATTGCGTGTTTAGCTTTCCTGTATGTGCAGATATGACATCAGAATCAGCTAAAGGCGAAGAGAACGTGTCAGATGACAAGCCGTAAAGTGAAGACACGATAGTGATGCAATCTGAAGATCAAGATGATCAAGTTGCAGCTGACCACTCATCAACACCAAAAGGATCTGAAGTATTGAAGTTCAAAAGATTCACGAGCATCATTCAAGGGGGAGTTTGTTGATACACTCCCTGATTGTGTCACGTGAAGACTTTTAAAGATCCTCCGACATGAAAGACATGGAAGACGAACCATCACGAGTAGCGTCCAAGGGGGAGTTTGTTGGTACACTTTATGTGGACGCGACTCGGCTCGGTTCGACTCGGTTAGGTTCGGCTCAAGCCCGACGTAGCGACATTCCTCCGTCGTGCGCCCCAGAGTTTGACACGCGAAGCACGGAGAGCCGCGAACCACTCCCGTCGACACATCACCATGACATCATCATGATGATGTCATATGAAGACTTTTGACATGAAGACTAGATATAAACGTGAATTTTGTTTGTTATGCAATTAATAGGTTGCTGTTATCAAACAATACATGTGATGAAGATTGTAATTGGCGAAATCACAAGTCTGTCGAAATCCCCTTAGTGGCGAAAACCAAATGAGACAAAAACCAAATGGAACGAAATCACAAGGGATTTCGTCGAGGTCTTGGATTTCGTCGACCTGTTTTCGCCCAGAACTGGTTTTCATCGTTGTGTTACTATATAAGCCCAGACAACAGACAGAAACACTTAGACAAGTCTGAATAAATTTGAGAGCGAACACATTGTAACACACACACTGAGAGTTTACAGAGACCATTTGTAAACACCGTATAGTAACCGTTTTCTAGCATTAATACATTGAGTGTTAATCGTTGAATATTGTGTCTTACGTGTTCGTAACTTGGTTTAACTTACCCGTTTGGATTCCGCACTTTCGGGTTTGTCGGAAAACAGGGAACAGAGGTTACTCGATCCTCCGGGTGGACCTACATCAGCAGTGGATGTGGAAATAGCTGCTTGCTTTTTGCTTTGCCAAGACACTAAGAAACTGCCTAGGAATTGGCACCCTCTAGAAGTGGACTTCCTTGTCTTGTCACATCCAACAAAGTCACTATCTGAGAAACCTGAAAGCTTGATATTTCCATCAGCTGGATACCAGATACCAAGTGTGGGAGCACCTTTTAGGTATCTGAATATCCTTTTTACAGCAATAAGGTTTGACTTTCTAGGGGCTGATTGGGATCTTGCACAAACACATGTTGTAAACATGATGTCTGGCCTAGATGCAGTCAGGTACAATAAAGACCCAATCATGCTTCTATAAAGAGTTTGATCAACCAAATCATCCTTTTCATCAGACATGACTATCTTTGTGGTTACAATGGGTGTACAGCATGGCTTACAATCATCCATCTCAAATTTCTTTAAAAGTTATTTGGCATATTTGCCTTGATGGATGAAAGTATCATTTTGCAGTTGCCTTACTTGGAGACCAAGAAAGCACTGGAGTTCACCCATTGCACTCATCTCAAACTCAGCTGTCATGAGTTATCTGAACTCTTCACACATTTTAGTACATGTGCTTCCAAAAATGATGTCATCCACATAAATCTGGACAATCATCAAGTCTTTCCCTCTCCATTTTAAAAACAATGTTTTGTCTATTTTACCTCTTGTGAAACCAATGGAAAGAAGAAAGGTGGAAAGAGTTTCATACCAGGCTCTTGGTGCTTGTTTCAGGCCATATAAAGCTTTATTTAGCTTGTAGACATGATTTGGATTAAATGGATCCTCAAAGCCTGGAGGTTGACAAACATATACCTCTTCTTGAATCTTACCATAGAGGAAAGCACATTTTATGTCCATTTGAAACACCTTTATGTTGTGGTTGACAGCAAAGGCCAGGAATAATCTGATAGCTTCTAATCTTGCTACAGGGGCAAAAGTTTCATCATAGTCAATGCCCTCTTCCTGTCTGAACCCTTGAACCACGAGCCTTGCTTTATTCTTAACAATAATACCCCTTTCATCAGTTTTATTTTTGAAGACCCACTTTGTGCCAATAGGACTTACACCCTCTGGCAGTGGTACAAGCTCCCAAACTTGTTGTCTTCTAAACTGTTGGAGCTCCTCTTGCAGGGCTTCTACCCAGCTGTTGTCTTTTAGTGCCTCTTGGTACTTGACTGGCTGATGGAGAGATAGGGAACCCGCAAAAAGACAGATGTTTTGGGATTGGTTTCTTGTTAGCACCCCTTCACTGATGTTGCCAATGATTTGGTCAGGTGGATGAGACTTCAAGAAGGTTAACTCTCCTTTGTATGGAACAATGGCATTTAAGGGTGAGGGCTGCAGATGTGAATCATCTGAGCTAACCACTGCTGGTGACTTTGATGATCCAGCAGTGGTTTCAAATGGAGGTGGAGGAATAGGAGGAACTGGTGTGAAAGCAGGTTTATTTTTATCCACTGTTTAGGGATTTTTATCAACAGTGCTTGATGATGTGGAAGCATGGGTTAATGGGCTACTTTGGTCAACAACTGTTGAGGTAGCAGTGGTTGAGCTTTGATAGCTGTTTTGAACATCTGCTGCTCTTCCAATTGAAACAGACTTTTGTTGTGGAATGATGACTTCATATCCATAGTCTGATGGAGGATTTTTTGATGGACCTGCACTGTTAGTCTTGACAGAAACATTTTCATATGTGAATTTATCAAGATCAAATAAATCTGCAGGGTTTGCTGGGATTTTCATTGAAGAGAGTTCATTGAACTTTACATTTAAAGTCTCTTCCACTGTTTTGGTCCTTGTGTTAAACACTTTGTAGGCCTTAGCAGTGGTTGAGTGTATCCCAAATGGTAACCACAATCTATTTTGGCTGCAAACTTTGAGATAGAATCTTTTAAGTTTAAAATAAAACATGGGCAGCCAAAAACTTTAAAATATGAGATCAGTGGTTTTATTTTATACAGCAGTTCATAGGCAGTCTTTTGATGCCTGGGGTTGATTAAAACTCTGTTCTGGACATAGCAAGCAGTGTATACTGCCTTTGCCCAGAAAGTTAATGGCAAACCTGAATCAGCAAGCATGGTTCTGGCAGCCTTAATCAATGTCCTGTACTTTCTTTCAACAACCCCATTTTGCTTTGGTATTCTTGGAATGTTGTACTGCCTTACTATTCCTTTTGACACACAGAACTCATCCAACTCCTTATTTCTGAACTCTGTGCCATTGTCACTCCTGAAGATTTTTACTGGCAAGTCAAACTGCTTTTCAACCTGTGTAACAAAGTCTTGCAGAATGCCTGCAGTCTCATCTTTGGAATGTAAGAAATAAGTCCATGTAAACCTAGAAAAGTCATCTACAATAACCAAACTATATCTTTTCTTTCTAAGACTCATGACTTTAACTAGGCCAAACAGATCCATGTGAAGCATTTTCAAGCACTTGGTTGTTTTGGACTCTTCAATGGACTATAAAGGAGCTTTTATGTTGTTTTCCTTTTAGGCAGGAAACACAATGCTCAGGACAGTTGAACAGTTTTTGAGGTAAACCTCTTACTAACCCCTTTTTTGACAAAGTAGTGATTGTCTTGAGATTTGTGTGTCCCAATCTTCTGTGCCATAATTCTGTCTCTTTGTTAGAGGCAGCTGAGAACAGACAAGCATCAGTCCTGGGGCTCTCTTTTGACATATCAACTACATAAACATGGCCACTCCTTTGAGCAACAAGTTGGGTTTTTCTATTTTTTTTTTATTTCTTCAATCTTTTCAACCATTTCTGGTCCAACAATCCTACAACACTCCTTGGTAAAGAATGAGCCATAGCCCTTATCACTCATTTATGAGACACTTAGGAGGTTGAATTTTAGATTGTCTATCCGATTGACATTTTCAAACTTAACATTACCAGACTGAACTGTACCAGACCCCATAACCTTCCCTTTACTATTATTACTAAAGGATATATCACCCCCTCCATGAGTTTTGAAATCTTTGAGTAGGGCTCTACATCCTGTCATGTGCCTGGAGCCTCCACTATCTACATACCAAAGACTATCTAAGCATGCAGAAGCTCCCTGCACATCAAGTAAAAGGTTAGTTCATTAGGGTCTCCAAAGCCAATAAGGCTTTGGATGGGGTTTCAACAGTGTTTGTGTTAAGTTCAGGTGGATGGACAGTGGTTAGCTCAGGGGTTTGGACACTTTTGGAACTGTTTTTCTCTAACCACTGTTGAGGGTCTTGCCCTATCAGCTGTTGATACCCAAAGGGATGCCTGTTCACTCTTGGTTTAGATGGCTTTTTGTAAGTCTCATAAACATGCCGGACCCTTGGGTATGGTGGTTAACCTTTACCTCTTCGTTATTGGTTAGCAGGGGGTGCATCAGTCACCTAAACATCTCTTTTAACAGAGGTTTGGTTCAGCTGTTTGAACTGGCACAAACAGTGGTTGATTCTTGACTGGTGGTTTTGATGAACTCAAGGATATTTTTTAAGTGTACTCATTCTTTTTTACATCAAAGGATTTGAGATACACACACTCCTGAGTGATGTGGTTTGATTTACCATAGATGGTGCAGCTTTTAGCAGGCACAATGACACTTGTTTTGTTGATATCATATGCTTTTAGATGAAAACAATCTTTTGTTAGATGATTCTTCTTTTCACATAAATCACAAAACAGGTTTTTAACTTTTTCTTTTCTTTTCTTCTTATCAGACTCCTTTGCAACAGAGTTTTGAACCACTGTTGGGATGTCTTTAAGAGGAATGACCTTTGCTTTGGGAGCTTTTACACCATCAGTGGTTGTGAAGTCCATGGGCTTGAAGTTTTCAAGGATGTCACACTAATCAGACCATGTGGCTTTAAATTGGTATTTCTCAATTTCCTCAAAAGTTGAGGACCCCATAGATCTTTCCAGAGTGATCTTGTTACCAAGTTTGTCAGTTATTTTAACCTCTTGGCCATCCTTGTTTTTGGGAATGATTTCAACAAAACCAGATTCATTTGTAGCATTGTTTTCAACTTGGTCATGTTTTCTAAAACCTACACCAAATTTTACATTGCTTTTGATCTGTTTCTCAAGTATGACCTCATAACCTTTGAAGGATTCCACCCATTTTTCACAAGTGATCTAGGTGGATTCCAACTCCTTTTTGCAGGCATGATATTTCTCTATCATGGTCTGGAGTTGGTCCTTGGTTATGCTATGCTCTTGTTTGATGCTGCAAATTTCACTTTCTTTTTCACTCAATTTGTTTTTCAGTTCTTTTAATGATTTTTCAAATTGAATTTCAGAAGTTAACAACCTATCCCTAAGGTTTTCATTCACCTCTTTAATGTTAGCAAATGCTATGATGCATTTGTCTGAACACAGATTTTTAAGAACCTGAAGTGATACCTTGGTTGCAGCCATCATGGCACAATCACATGTATGATCACTTTCTTCTTCAGCTTTCTCTTCTTTTCACCTTCTTTTCTTCTTCTTTGGACCAGGGGTCGGACAGTGGTTCCAACAGGGGTTTTGAACTTTCTCCCAACAGTACTTCATCAGCAACAACAGTAACCACTGCTTCAGACATTTTGTCCACTGTTTCATCACTTGACTGTTCTTCTTCAGCTTCCAGCCCCTCCTGTATAGACTCCAATGCTACAAAACAGATATCATTACAAGAAACAGTACTTTGAGCATTGAGTGCAAAATTTTCATCTCCTAACTCTTCAGGTAAACTGCTCTAGTCAACCAGCCCTTGTGTGAAAAAGCTTTGTTGGCCTAGTTGAACCACTGTTGGTGCAGTTTGTTGAGGTGCAGCCTGTTGAACCTGAACCTGAGGAGCAGGGGCTTGGACATACTGAATTTGGGGAACAGTGGTTTGAATATAATGCACAGGAATAGGGGTTGCAGGATGTGCATAGTGGGCAGTGTTAGCATGGGCATGTTGTGCTTTGGTTATTTTGTGGTCTAGGGTTTGAGCTGGGATGTGTGATAATTGGTCCAGTGGTTTGACTCCTACATTCCCTAGCAAAATGACCTAGCCTATTACACTTATAGCACTTGATCTTAGACTTATCCAACCCCACTTTTAGATTCCCATGTAACCCTGGGAATTTTCTCCCTGTCCTTTTGTAAAACTTGCTAGTTCTCACACTTAGCATTGCAAGTTGATGCAAAATGTCCATTTTTTTCTAAGCCAGTTGGATCAAAATGTTGTATATCATTGAGTTCAAAGCACAGATTGTCAGAGTTCTGGCTTTCTCCATTTGCTGTGAAAGCAAAATTGGATGAGTGAGGATCAGAGTTAAAGTTTCCACCAGCAGTTATGTCAATAAAATGATCATAACTCTGATCCTTACTGCTGCCAGACTCTTCCTGACCCAGAAGAGCTGTGTTGCCAAATGAATAGTTATCTGCAACTTTACCAGACTCTTGCAACTTCTTTTTCTGGTTTAACTCCCTTTCATAGGTCAGGAGTCTACCATGAAGTTGGGCCAGGGTCAGATCTTTGAACTCAACAGAGTTTCTGGTCACAAAAGCTATAGTATCCCATTTTACAAGAAGTGATCTTAAAAACCTGCTGTTAATAGTTGATTTTGGAAATTCAGTTTTAACAAGCTTAAGTTCACTTATGAGACAACTAAATTGCTCAAACTGCTGTGTTAATGTTTCACCCTTAATGTGACAAAAGGTTTCATACTGTTGGCTCAAAATTTCCCTGTTGTTTTCAATTACTTCTTCAGTCCCCCCAAATTGTTCTTTAAGTGCATCCCACAATTCCTTGGCACTGTTACAATGTAACAGCCCAGCATAGATCTCATTGGGGAGTGCAGATGCAACGATGCTAAATGCCTTGGCATCCAGTTCGATTTTCTGAAAATCCTGTTCAGTATAGTTTTCAATTTGTTTAGGTTCGAACTTCTTTGGATCCCCAACACTCGGCACCAGTGGAACATGTGGTCCAAAGATAACCGACTTCCAACATCCAGTATTCTGTTGAGCTAAGATGTGACCCTCCTTCGCTGCCAGATGTTGTACTCATTTCTCTTCAACATAGGTGGTTTGAAGAGAGAACCGATGTTATTGTTCATATCTTGTGATTGTGACGTCATCCTAGTTGTTTTACAAGCACTGGTTAATTAACTTTGATCGTAATTAACCCTTACTCTGTTTTTCAACGAAACGAACAATTTAACAGCATCAACGATTATGAGTTGAACTATTTATGTCAAAATGACTGTTAAATCAAATTTGACTGTCCAAGCAAGCTCTGATACCAATTGTTAGGATCTGAGTTTCTTATGATTGTGCTTTGTTTGGTTAAGATGAAAATGAAATAGAAACTAATTGCAGCGGAATGTAATGGAATAAACTTTCAACACAATCAAACGGAAGAAATGTTTTCAACATACATGTTTAACATGAAACCGAATGCTTATATTTATTATAAACTTCAATTACAATGCATGCATGTAATGCAATCTCCCCCTCAGCTTGAGCTCACATTGGTTTGTTCATACAGAATGACAAGTGATGAAAGAGCTAATAGAACAGTACAGGGTACTGTTCTATACTGTACTGTTTATAGTACGAAGCAAACCACTGAAGAATCTTTGCTGACGTTACCATGAAAGTGACATCTAACCTCCTAACAACTTACAACCACTGATCTATACAAGCACTGTTATTGTGACAACCCGAGTTTTCAAGGTCTCTCCTCACTACTACGTTCTCTTATTCCGTTGCGTTCTTTTACGTGCACTTGATTATTTGATTGCATATTGCTGATTAGTGTTAATTGGTTAAAGGTTAAGCATGAAACTTTGGGAATTATTTGATGTGCTGTTAATATATGCATATATACATATATTAAGTTTTAAATGCTCATGATGAAACACCCACACCCGAAACACCTACTTATGTTGATATATGTGTTCTGTGTTAACAATATGTTCTAAATAGTTAAGAGATATGGCCATACCCGAAACACCCCCTCCTCACGAAAACATGGGAGTTTTTGCCAACTTGCAAGCCGACGAAAACCCTTTTGGATTTCGTCGGTGGAGGAGAGTTCGCCGCAAAGAGGTTGGGCCCAAAGTCATATGTTGCCCAATGGCCTGTCTTGTTTGTTTAAGCATGTTTAAGAATTCCGAAACAACTTATTAGCAAACCCTAGCATGCAAACGGCAGTCTCCTCATATCAAAAACCCTATTGGTTCTATACGTTACGTACAGCAGGAGCCCCCCCCCCCTTTCGAGATAACATCTTGTGCGACCAACTCTTTGGTTAGTGATTCTTGCAGTGGCGGATCTAGGATTCCGAGCAAGGGGTAACGTGTTATAAATAAGCCGTAACGAAATCGAAAAAACGTCAAATTTTTCCAAAATTTACACTAATTTTTCCAATTTTTTTCCGAACAAGGGGTAGCGGGGGTTACCCCTACCAAAGAGGTAGGTCCGCCCCTGGATTCTTGTCTGTTGATTATTCATATTTGCATGATATGGTTTATATGTGTTATTGATCATTGATTCTTTCGTTCTAAGTAATCGTCTAGGAGTAGAAGCATGCTTCGATAATCATGACCTCCGTAAATGTGTTTTGAGTTATGATTAATGTGAAGAGTGATATATGTTCATAAGGCAAATGCTTGAGTCTGTGTATTAATGACGTGTACAATCAAGAATGCTCAACGTACAACTCAATGATGCATACTAAGAATAAAAGCTAAGGATAAAATATGAATAATAGGTTATGTGATCTTGAGGAATATATCTGCTGGGTTAGTATTAAATAAGAATTGGTTTGCATTTGACGGATCGAAAGTTTGTATGGATATTCATGATTTGAATAAGTAAATATGTGTTTTTAATGACTTGATGATGGGTTTTTCTTAAATGTACAACTAAACATGCTCTATGTACAACCTGGTCATGCACATTTGTGATATTGTAGGATGATTTCTATATTTTTAAGGTAGATAATGGTGATATTTGTATGGCGAACTTGTTGTCTTTGTGATTATAAAAATAACTCAGAAACATGAATATGGAGGTTCATATACTGGAAGCTGGGTTTCCATTCTTGATTGATTTAAAAAGTATTTTTTTTGTCTTATTTGTTCAATCCTAGTATGTCTGATTGTTATGAAATGTACAAATGAATATGCCTTGGGTACAACCCACTAGATGGTTATATGATTTGAATTGAATGATAGTGCTCTTTTGTCTTATTCGGCTAGATTAAGAATATGGAAAAGCAACACATGTTATGACTACCCATGTTCTAGTCGCACAATTAAGGAACCGCCCCACCACTTAATTTGTAATTCTGAATATGAATCGCACAAGTCACTTTGTTGGGTTGCACAACTTGGGCCAGGGTGTTAGTCTGCACTGTTTGATTTGTAATCCAAATCAAAAATCATTCGCAAACCATTATATCATATCCTTCCCTGTATATAAGTCGCACACTTATAAATGAACGTAGTCACACACTGTTTGGTCGTAAACTACTTATTGTTTGTATACTACTGTGAAATACGTGATTACTTGCTACGTGTATGAAATGCTTGTTATATGTGAATTACTTGCATACGGTCCTAACGATGGGTAATCGTTATAGGACGCGGGTGACCCAGTTTAGGATAAAGTATTATCTACCGAGCAAACCAAGGTGAGTTCACACTCTATCCAAGGCATGGGATTCCCAAGGGTTGGGAATGGGTTAAAGAACTGAACGGTAACTACAAACTTGTGTATTCCCCATACAACAGGATACGTACGACCATAAGACCATCACTCTATCATTTTAAGTCCCTCATTTATCGAATTAATCGCCGAGGCCTATGGCAAGCGGGTCATTAGTAGATAGCGCTATTAGGGTTTAACAAACCTCACACCGTGCCAGTCGGACGGGCGTGTACTAATGGACTATGGGCAAAGGGTCAATGCTGATAGACATTGACTTAGGGCACCTCTTACATTTTCGTAGCAGTCGATACGCGTGGTCTAGTAACACATGGGAAGCCCCCACTAATCTTCGCAAACATGTCTGGGAGACCGCGATACGAATCAATACGATACATGGTTTACAAAACGAACATATGGTTTACGAAACGAATGCTATAACTAAACAACCAACTGTGAACTCGCTCAACTTTGTTGTTGATTCGTTGCTACATGCCTTGCAGGTCATTAGGTACTCATGGAGCTTGCACAGGGAGGCGCAGTCGTTGTGGGACATGGCAGTGTGTGCCATGTTAAAAACATTGCTTTATTTCGTACTTACTACTTACATTGGGTTTTACAATTATGCTTCCGCTAAACATTTAACTACGTTTTAGATTTGAAACACCTTTCATATTGTGCGGTTGAATTTTACTTAATACTTGTTACGTTCAATATGATTGGTGGCTTGATCCTGGTCATGTCATGCCTCCAAGCGGTGATACTCCGCGTGTGGATTTTGGGGGTGTGACAGATTGGTATTAGAGCCATTAGTTATAGTGAACTTGGTTTTAATAAGGGAAAAAGTTTTTGTTAAAACCAGACTATAACCTGTACAGTGCTCAACGATCCACAACGACGCTTCGCTCCACGTGCAAGACTCGACATTCTAGGTGATATGGTTTATGTTTTATTGCCTACTTGCTAGTTACATAGAACTTTGCTCATGGTATGCTTAGATAAACGTAGCAACTGTTAATTGAAAACACTTGTGTGCTTACTCTCTTCTGTCATCGCACTTTCGCGAACCTCTCTCACTCATGTTTCCTTTGGTATGAAGATCATGAGTGGACGTGTCAACATGACTCAAGCCCAGTTGGCGGCTTTCATCACTGAACAAGTTACTGCATCACTCGCAGCTGCCCAGGCAGGAGGTATATCCTGCAGTCGCAACTTACTCTAGGATCCTTAGATCCTACTCTCGTAAACCAACACTTGTGCTTAATTCTGTTTACTCTTACGCACACGACAGGTCAACACGCTCAGCCACCTGTATGCACATTCAAGACGTTCATGGACTGTCGTCCAAATACTTTTAGTGGCACTGAAGGAGCCGTTGGACTCCTCCATTGGTTTGAAAAGCTCGAATCGGTCTTCGAGATGTGTGAATGCCCTGAGGCTTGTAGGGTGAAGTACGCCACTGGTACTCTCTAAGGCACTACGCTAACTTGGTGGAACGCGCAAGTTCAGATGCTGGGGTTGCCGGCTGCTAATGCCACCCCATGGAATGATTTTAAGGAACTGATCAAGCGTGAATACTGTAACCGTGATGACATCCACAAACTGGAAGTGGAGTTCTTTAACCTAAAGATGACGGGGTCAGAGATAGAGGCGTATACGAAGCAATCGAGGCATAAGTGATGGAAATTGACCTTGGAATGGTATGCGTAACTACCAACACAGAGAGTAACGCGTTAGGACGTGGCGGAATGTGAAAAGGTGGAATCTGATAGTGAAGAAATCGTAGGGCTTGTTTCGAGCAACGACGTTGGAGTCAGCAGTCACAACGACAACAAGGTGCTTGTAACCCTAGCTTTCAGTAAGGAAATAAAGGAGCCTACAACGGCAGTACTTGGAATTTTTGTAATGAAAACAGCAACACCAGAAGTGATGCTCTTGGAAAGGAATTTAGTGTTGGCACGGGCGACGCCAAGATTGTAACAACACGGTGGCCTACACATTCTTAGTAACAAATCGCTTCGTCATTGTTTTGCTCAACCCTGATACTTCTTGAAACCGAATCTGCTGTGGAATCGACAGGTGTCAAGCTCACAAAAACCTCATATGATTGTTGGAATGCAAACTCGACCTTGTAGGACAAGTGTTCGACGTCGACCATCATTCTACTACTCTTGCTAGTCTTGATGCAGTGGTCCGTATGGAATGGTTATCCGGATATCATGCAGATACACCCAGTGAGGAGAAAACTTTGTGTGGAGAATTGTTATCTGACCTAACACGCCAGAGTGGCACAACGGTAGCGCCATTTCAGCAAGAGAGGCCAGGAGTGTCTACGGAAGGATTACCCCACAATGTTAACACTCGATACTGATGTCAAGGTTAGGAAAAGAGGATCGAGGATCCACCAGCTGTTCGTGATTACACTCCATGTGCTGCTAGAGGAAACTTCCAGGATTATCTCTACAACTGTTAAGAAGGAACTCAGTTTGACCTCGTGCCAGAGGCAGTTCTAACTACTCGTACTCCTTACCATTTTGCACCAGGAAGGTTGCAGGAGCTGTTTAACCAACTACAGGAACTGTCGGATAGGATTTTTCGCTTTAAGGAGCCCTCTCTATAGCCATGAAGAGAAGCCTTTTCATATGTGTACTGATTATCGAGAACTCAACAAGGTGACAGTCAGGAACCGTTTGCCTCAACCACGTAATGACAACCCGTCGACCAGCTGCGAGGAACAAGCTTCCATTCGGGAATTGGCTAGTGAACGAACTATCGACAGATGGGAATCCAAGGGGAGAATGCTCTTAGAACAACATATCGAATGTATTGCCGCCATTTCAACGTTATATACCATGACCATTGAATTGACCAACACACCAGCAGCTTCAGGGAATCGCATGAATCGACCACATTTATTGACAACATTATGAATCCTGACCAGGAGAACGGAACGCCATAGGTGGCATTTATATCTTATTTTAGAACTCCTGAGAGAGGAGCCACTCCGCTTAAAGTCTTGTTAAATGCAATCTCTGGGTTAGAGAGGTGGAAATGCACGTGGAACTCGCTGAGATCCGTCTTGGTTGGAACTGATCGACACCAAAAAGTCCTTCGTGGATACAGCAACTTCTTAGTCTTGCTTGATGCTATCACAGATAAATCACAGGAATTGCGAAGGTCGCGCAGCTTAAATCTCTCTAGCACAGCAGGGTGCTGTGTTCGTAGAAGACGGTACAGGAGGACATCATTTCAACTTTCGAATCCCGACACTGCAATGCTCTGAGCATCGTTTTACCCAGGATACGGGTGATATAGTGGTATACCATGATGGTCCGAACCAGAGTCCCAGCTACACACCAACGCAACACGAGAGAATGAGGACTTACGTGATGGAACTACAAAGAGTAACTGTACGACACACAACTGGCAGTGAAAACCGTGGCCTTGGGATTTTAGATAGAGGCAATACTTGGACGGTACCAGATGCATCATTTAGACCGATCACAAGGGCCTCCCAAGTATCGATGTTCGAAAAAGCTAAAACATACAACGTTCCCGCTGGATGGAACTTCTAGATGAATACGACTGCGAAACCTGAACGTGCACGAGCTCTGCAACTCGCTATCGACTCTAACTCACCAGTATCAGACTCGCTACTTTCAAACTGGAGAACTGAAGGAAGAGGATTTTCAAATGGAACTCATGCGGGGCATGGAGAAGCCACCTTTGACAAATCAGACGATACTCGCTACCCCATATAAACGAATGCGGGACTCATGGTTACAATTGCTTTTGTAGTTTCATGGTTAAATTAATAGTTTATCTTTTGTTTGTATTTATCGTCAACAATACAGAAGCATAGGGGAGGAAGGGAAATGATGCACTTTTGCAGTGTTGTCCATGATCACCAGGTGTTTGTATTCAACGAATTTGGAAGACCATGAGCAGCATCTATTGAGCAATCTACGCCATCTTTTTTGAGCTTTCCAGAGCCATAAGCAGCCAAGCTTTGAAGACTATGAGCAACATGTGTTGGATTGAAAAGCCAACACTTTTTATACATATATTTAATTCCATAAATAATTGTTATTTGGTCAAATTAGTTACAAAACTGTTGTTGAATAAAACATTAATTAATTGAATAAAATAGTTTAAGAGGTTATTTAGGAGGTTGTAATGATTTGGTCGACCGTTCTGCATGTTTCCTTTTTAGTTCTACTTTTCAACTTTACCCCTGGCCGTTTATTTATATATAAGACTACGGGGTATGGTGGGGCTTGGGTTGGGCGTGGGTTGGGGCAATTGCTGACACCTGGATGTTGAATTCTCATAACCCAAACCCAAGTTTTAATGGGGTATGGTGGGGCTTGGGTTGGGCGTGGCTGGGCCGGCGTGGCCTAGCCACATCACCATTTTTTTTAATATATATTTAAATTAATTAACTACATAAAAAAAACATATTTTTTTAAATACATAAACAAACATAATAATTATTAAAATAAAAAACAATCATTCTTCGTCGTCTTCGTCGGTTTCGAACCCAGGAATCGTTGAAACATGTTCCACCAAATCAGATCGAAGGTTGTGATGTATATCCCTTGACTTGATCCAAAATTCATTACCCGCTTTATCTTGGTCTGTTACGTTACCTGGTTGGGAATCATCGTCATCATAGTGGGTAACGACCGCTCTACCTTCATCCTCCAAAATCATGTTGTGAAGAATGATACATGTGTACATCACGTTTCCAATCTGATCCTTGTCCAATAGTCGACAAGGCATTTGTAATATTCGCCACCTTTTCTTCAAAACACCGAATGCTCGCTCGACGTCTTTACGTGCAGCCATCTGTACCCTGTTAAACTTTAATCTCTTTGGATCTGTCGTACCGTGTTTTGTGAATGATTTTACAAAAACCCCCCACTCTGGGTAAATCCCATCAACTAGGTAGTACCCATACACGTACTCAACCCCGTTTACAAAGAAAGTTCCTTTGGGTCCTATACCATTTACTCGATCATTGAAAAGGGGCGAGTGGTTTATGATGGTAATATCATTATGGGAACCTGGCATACTGAAGAACGCATGCCATATCCAAAGATCTTGGGACGCAACCGCTTCAAGCATGATGGCTGGACTCCCGTGAAATCCACTCGTGTGAGCGCCTTGCCATTGGGTAGGACAAAGTTCCCAAGCCCATTTCATACAATCTAAACTACCTAGCATCCCGGGTAGCCCATGATAATCTATGTGATGTTCCAATAATTGTTGCATGTCACTGAACGAGGGCTTTCTCAAATATCTTTTCCTATAGAGTTCTAGAATACACGAACAAAAGTTGTGAAGACTTTCTCTAGCTACACGTGCAGACATTTTTAAATAGTCATCCATAATGTCCGAACTATTGCCGTACGCTAACTGCCTAAGTGTGGCCGTGACCTTTTGCCACGTAGTAAATCCTAATTGCCCGGTTACATCGGGTTTTTGTTGAAAATAAACATACTTCTCCTCAAGATCTCTAGATATCCTTAAAAATAAGTTTCTACTCATACGAAAACGACGCCTAAACATTTTTTCATCATACTTAGGTTCAGTTGAGAAGTAATCGCTTACCAACAAATCGTTAGCGGTGACCCGTTCACGAGCGATGTACCTTCTTCTGCGTTTAGGTTGTTGAATCTCTTCCTCCTCCTCTTCGTTTTCAACGATAGCTTTCACCACCGTCGCGATCGTTTGTAGAAATATTTCCGCCCCATCGTCAGATGATGATGACGATTCAGTATAACTTGAAGAACTCATGGCGAGATTGTGTTTTATGTGTTTGATTTTGTGTGAGAAAAATGATAAATATTGTAAAGTATTTATAAAGGAATTTTTTTTTTAAATAGGCCAACGGCTAGTTTGGTTTGGCCATTCACAACCCGCCATGTCAGCTTGGCCAGACCGCCCCACGCCCGGCTTGAAACCCATGCCCCAAGGGCCACGCCGAAACCCATGCCCACCCGGGGTGGTGGCTTGGGCGTTTTCCCCCTACCCACGCCCAAACTCCCGCCCCATACCCCGCAGTCTAATATAACATGATTTGGCCAGTTTATCAACATTAATTAATTGAATAAAATAGTTTAAGAGGTTATTTAGGAGGTTGTAATGATTTGGTCGACCGTTCTGCATGTTTCCTTTTTAGTTCTACTTTTCAACTTTACCCCTGGCCGTTTATTTATATATAATACTAGGTTATAACCCGGAAATTTTCCGGGTAGGAAAATTTAATTTACAACAAATAAAATTATAAAAATAACACTTTTAACATCTAAAGTATCTTTTTTCCCTTTTCTCCATCATAAATTTTTAATTGGTTTCTTCAATTGTTTCTTGTTGTAAAGAGCCATAAAAACATACAAAAGCAAGAATGTAAAGTACACGTCTATATTTAGAGCATTTACATTGGAACCTCTATTCTATATTATATAGTGAAAATAATAGAGGAAACAACAAAAATACCATCACATTGAAATTTCTATAATAGAAAAAAATTAAAGTAAAGTACACCTCTATATTTATAGGGTCACATACTCACATTCAACCCTCAATATTATTATTCTGAGTGTGTAATAATCTAATATGATTTTGAAAAACTTCATTTATACCACAGCCTCACCAATTTTGAAAAGACCCATTTTTAAAAAAGACTCATTTCATCACAACCTGTTTTAATCGAGTTAATCACACCACTTACCAAAGGTGAAGCCTTCTGGTTATCCTTTAAATATCTTTTGACATCTATACATAAAATAAATACAAACAAACTAATCATAAGTCCGTCTTTAAACAATTTTTCAAAGTTTACCTACTTGAGCAATTAGAGATAAAAATAAAACAAATCACCCGTTAGCTAAACACGGTTGAAATTGCTTTTTTTTTCAGCAAACCAAACTTTATTAATCACCAAAAGAGGCATACAAACAACAATTAAGCTGCCAAAAAAACACACTAAGATACATCCAAAATACTGTTACCTCATTACACATCCAATCACTTTAAAACAATTATCTATAGACATACACTAACCAAAGTCTAAACCAGAGAAAGCGGACCTGATTGAGAGATTGACGCCTATCGATCTGTTAATCATCCACCAGATAGTAGCCTCCTTAATGTCTTGCACTATTTTAGTTTGAAAAGCATCGAGCCCTTTGAAGATCTTATCATTTATCCTTAACCATAGCCTTCATACTGTCATGAGAAATACAATATAAATCGGCATTTTGTTTTTCGTGGGCGTATCCAGACTAATTCTCCATACACAAACCTTGCAACATATTGATTTAGCGAAGATACGTGAAGCGAACAAAAGACAGGAAGAGCAGCTTTTATATTTTTTTATCATACCTGTAATCATTTTATAAATAATTATATACAAAATTACAGGAAGAGAAGCTGTTATAGTTATTTTTTATAATATTAATCATAATGCTATACACACCTTGTCGTAGCTTAAACACATTTCTTCAGATTATGACCCAATTTGATCAGATTCTAAAAAACTAATAAAGATTATAATGAGATACTGTAACTGGGGTTTAGGATGTAAAGTAAGATAGAGAACCTTCCAAAATTTGATGATGAACTACTACTCTGTCTCGGCAACAATCACAAAGACCGTAATCACCACCGCGTAACATCATTTTCCACTTCTTCAACTGCAGCAATATAATATTTTCATAAGTTCCTAAAAATGCACACACACACTACATAATCAATGTGAAATACCAGGGTTGGAACTTTTGAAACCAACTAAATTGCGCCCTCAAAAGAGACCGAATCGGTCAGTTTTGGTTTCAAACATTCCATTATTAAAAAGGCGAAAGACGAAAATTGAAAAAAAAAAGTGTTAATATACGTCTTATGAAATTTCTTTTTCACTTGATAGTGAAAGTTTACGTGAAAGTCCCATAAAGATCCATGTAACGCAAAAATTGAGGTTAATTGCATCGCAAAAAGAAATCACACAAAGCTGAGAACGGGTATTGTAATCCGCTGGTCCAACATAAGACATAAAACTATTTATATTTATCTTAATATACCAAATAAAAACAGGTTAAAAGGGAATCAAGTCTGGGTATTACTCATGGAAACCAAATGATAAATATAAATTCATAAAATTTATTGATTGTTAACACAAATTTATTGATTGTTAACAAACCTTATGCCAAGACGCAATCACCAGGCCACATATCTATTGTGTTAAAGCACAATAATGAAACTCGAAACCCCAAATGTGCTGAAATAAACAAAAAACAGAGCAAAGATTATAATTGAAAACGAAAAAGAACGTATGAAACATTACATACATAAAATAATTAGTAAACTGGTTAGTAAAAAGAGACCTGATTTGCATAATAATCCTTTCGAAGAGATCCTAACCGGAGTTTTGTATAATAAAACCTACACTGATAATCAAAATTCTTTTTTATTCATTTGATGTTCACCTAAAACTTGAAAGAACAAAAATACCAAATATCAAAATCAAGAACTAAATTTACCCTCCAATAGAATAAAAAAAAAGCACAAAAAAAAGCAAAAGGGGTACAAATTTCCTATAAAAAAAACAAACGGAAACCAAAATAAAAAATCAATTAGGAATAATGAAATGAGGAGAAATAGCATAAAATAATTAATAAGCATCATGTTATTTTGTTAGGTAGCCTAATTAGGAAATAGGGTTACCAAAGCTCTAAGGTAATAAATTTGTCCAGTCATTCAGTCTCTTCTTTGTTTTTGATACCTTCATCAAATCCAGTAAGCAATAAGTGAAGATAAACAAAATACCAAATATACCTCTTTAGTCCTCTCGTGACTCACAACATGACCTCTAGGACGTCTACATGATCAAACAAAGCAACATACACTTCAAATTAACAAAAAGATCTATCAACAAAGAATATTTTAAGATCCAATTTAATGCTAATGTGAAAACGAATAGAGGAAGTTCATGAAATAGACTTATATCAAGAAAATAATCGACAGTGTCTCCGATACTATGTACTAAAACTTGAAAAGACAAAAGTAAAAAAAAAAAACATCTTGACTCATGAGGCTTTAATCCATATCAAGAGAAAGTAGTGCGGACCACTGGACCACACTAATTCAAGCAACAAAAACTGATAATTATCTAAAAAAAATTCATGATTTGATACTTTAAAGAACCCAAAAAATGTATTAGCTCTTTAGTTAGAAGAATGAACTTTAACCCTTACTTTATCTCAAGTCAAGCACATATCTAACCTAATCGAACACTTTTACGACAATTCATTTAACATAATCAAACAGTCTCGGAAAAAAAACATAAGCTTAACCATTGCATAATGATCAGTTACCGGGATCTGCAAAATCGATCAGTAGAAGAACGAAAATTGAGGAGCAGCGTGTGATGCTTCACAAATTCGAATAGCTTGGAGAATCTTTAACCTTTGGTCTCTGTGGTTCAAAATTTGCTAATTCACCAAATCTGAATTGAGGTTCTTCTGAACCTGAAAATATACCATCAATGTCGTTTAAATATTTCATTGAATATCTTGAAACTTTAATCAAATGTATGAAGGTCATTTTGATAAATCTTTTTGATGAAATCTTAACTAAGAATGTCTACATTATGTACATGAAAACCAATAAACCATCCAACATATCCAATGAATAAAGAAAATAAAGTATAAAAGTATAAGTTATAAACTTAATCCAACATCCTGTTACCTCATCTTCTTTATTTGTCCATTTTATCTTGACGAAGTTTTTCTGTCTGATCTGAACTTAATTCCCCAACATCATCAAGAAGATTATTTGATATGGAAATGAGCATATCCTTAATGATTTTCAAATGGGTTGCAACTTCTGGGCAAACTCCTAGCTAAAACAAATTCAGAAGTTATTGTAGAACATTCCATATAATAATGTGAGATTTTCAAAGAAAGTTTTATATTACATGCCTTAAAGTTAAAACCATGTCTATATTCCACGCATAGTTCTTGAGGTAAACTTCTATCCTCATGTGTGGTAATACTTTTACTTGCAGCTGGAGTGAAAAGTAGAATCTTTTACTTATAATCGCTCGTACCAGCAACAATGCTTGCTTCATGAACCACAACATCAATTTCATCAGTGGTCACACCAGGGCTCACAACATGTGCACTTGCATCCTAAACTTCTATTGCAATCTGTAAAAATATGTGTCATTACTAATAGTAAAATGATATAAAGTATTGTATTTCTATACATATTTCAAAAGAAATAAATGAAATACAAAAAGATAAACTCGGTTAGTTTATCTAATTCTCGTAATTTTCTCTGTAGATTTTACCTTCAGAAGCAAAGTACTTGAAAAGCGAACTAATTCACAACTCCCCAAGAAAGAGCAAAAAAAATCCAGCATAGTTAATAAGAATATCTTAATATCTTGAAGTAAAAAATAAAAATTTAAAAAGCTTACTGAGAACTCAAGAGAACTTGAACCATATGGCATACTCGTACATATAAATACCTATAACAAACCAAACAAAAAATAGGCTTAAAATAAAAATAAAAAAATACATTTTTTAAACATCTATGAAATTCTTTAAATGGCTGGAAATAATGTGATTGTGTGTTTTCAATTATTGTGTGTTTAATAGGCTTGTGCGTCAACAACCGAACCTAGTTTGACATACAGAAAGGTCATTTAGGTTTAAAACAAATGCTATATATCTTTCCAAATTCTGATAAACTTGAAAAATAATGAGATTGTAGAAAATTATGGAAACTAACACAAAATTTGGAAGCAATTAAAACTTTAATATAAGTTATCTTGATAAATTTGGAAATACGTTACAATTTAGACAACTTTGATAAGTATCCATAATTGATATAAATTTCAAAAATTCAAATTTTGAAATAATCAGTCAAAACAATTTACTTAAATAGTTAAATATTATTAAAACTTAAATTCAAAACCATTGACCTTAATATATTCATAATATAATCAATATCTAAATGATTGTGAAAAAAAAAATCAATCACAGTCATGGACCTTAGAAGAAGCTCGAGACCACTGATTCAATTCATACCTTAGTTGTCGAATGAAGAATGTTGTCTGGAAAAAAAAACTCATCTTCACAATCAGTACATTGCTAGAAATCCTTAATAAACCCTTACCATCTTGTCGGATGAAATACGAAGAATATCAAAATAGAATACGAAAAATTGAAGAACGCAAATCAAATAACAAATTAGAACACTGTAAATCATCATCAACAACAAACTAAAAGACTGTAAATAAAAATATGAGTAACATGAGAACACAATCAAAATATCAACAAAATATCATGCCAATTCGAATTGAATCCATTTGATTACAGGTTAGATGGATCAGATAAAAAAAGGTTTAAACTCGTATCACATGTATTCATATACCCGTGTCCCAGATCTTTATTTTTTAAGAATGTAAAGAATTAGATATGGCAAAATAAAGATAAAATAAGCAAGGAATGAAGAGGATTAACTTACCACGTTTGCAACACAACACAAAGCAAAACCCTAATCGTTCCAGACATGAATCAACAGGATTATAGATACAAAAAAAAGAATCATAACAAACAAACTTACCGTTGTTGAACAGATTCAAAAGGATTCCGCGATCCAGCATTCTTCATAGTCAATCATTGCTACGAATCCAAAACCAAACAAAAATTCTCAAATCAACAAAGATTCGATTATAAAATCTATAAATACTTGATTGAAAAGGGAAGAGATTAACACTAAAAATCATAGATGAATGAAATTTAGAACATACATTTGCAAAGAAGAGAGATAAAGGAGAGATTGAATGGTGCTATTGATTGTGTAATTAGGGTTTGTCTTACTAATTGATTGAACAACATACCTGTGATTATCGAGATCAATCGAAGGAACAGACAGATAGACGAAGCATATTTTGGATTTTGATGAAGGATTCTTGAAGGAAAGAACATGATGAACAACTTTGGTGTTTAGGGTTTGTGGAGAATCTCAAAAGCGTGAGAAAGAAGAATGAGTAATAAAAAGGTTATAAAGGACCCGTTTGGATCATTAGGTCACCCAAATACCCACCCAAGCAATCCGGATCCCGCGTGGGTGTTAGATTTTGGTTTGTGTTTTCTCAAAATTGGTTTGTTTACAAAGAAATTACACCAATTCCCTCCCAAAATCAAAGTCCACTAAACAAATGGATGCCACATCATCAAAATGGCTTCACCATTCAAGGACACATAGCCCACATCATCTCATTTATTAATATATATAGATAACATGATTTGGCCAGTTTTGTTTTATATAAATAAGTCCAGTAACGCCCCAAGCCAACTTAATTTGGTGGCGCCAAGTTATAGATAGACCACACCTACGAATAAGAAACTAAAGCCGGGATGTGTGTAGTAATGCCCCAAGCCAACTCAGCTTGGTGGCGTCTTCAACACCACCCTTATGGGGCCATTTAATGGCGCCATGATGTCTTCTATCGTAACAATAGCGGGTGCTAGAGGGAGAGAGAGTGTGGCCCATGTGTGAAGAACCAATTACATTTTTTTTTGTTTTTAATATAGTTAAAGGCGCTTTATTCCATATTGTACGATATATTACGAGTGGATTGATAAACTAACAAAAAATGAGTATCGCGTTGCAAATCGCATCGGCCGCCGCATCGCGCGGGTAGAAAGCTAGTATATATATATATAGGGGAAGGTTCTATGCAGAACACTAAATATTGTGAGAACACGCAGAACAAATTGAATCACCCATTTTTTTCAATCCTAAACACCTAAAAAGTAAAGGAAAATGTTACAAATGGAAGATTTATTGTTTCTCACACTAGAATTTAAAACAAAATATGAAAACTTCTCATTTTTTTAAATAGCCTACACATATGTGCGTTCTGTGTAGGTTAAATTACCTACATGTATGTAGGCTAAGTATAGGTAAAAATATAAGGTTTTCCATGCATATATAATATACATACGAATGTAGGAATCATAAAATTTAAAAAATATGAACTTTAAATCATAAAATCTAGTGATTTAGAGTTGTTCTTTTTGTTCTCGCAAAATTAGTGTTCTGTAATGATCCTCATCCTCTATATATATATATATATATATATATATATATATAAGATTACATCACACTAGCTACAATATAATTATCTTCTTTTTATTTTAGACATCAAAAGTTTTCCCTTTTTAAGTTTAGACACATGAAACTTAAACTTAGGCATAATTTATTTTATCAAATAGGAAACATAGATAATCAATAATTTTATACTAAAATGATTTTTTTTTTCTATGTATTAAATATGTTAAACAATGTGTGTTATATTTTCTATATTATTTTTACTTTTAGACTAATTACAGTTTTTATTAGTTAAATTTATTTATTAATTGTAATAATTTTGGATATGCCACGGTTTTACTCAACTTTAATTTATTTAGGACGTGACTTTTTCGTGATTTATATTTACGAATATGATGTCACAAATGTTTTTATCCACATTTTGTCACGAGAGTTTTTATCTATATTTCCATGATTTTACTCGAGTTAAATATACGACGTGACGTACCGTCGCAACGCATGAAATATTTTACCAGTTTGTATTATAGTACACTAATTTCTTCAACACAAGAAAGCCCAACTAAAATCTCAGCCCACTATTTTAAAGAAAATTATCACCGGCCCAATCTATTTTACAATATGACCGGGCCACATAGAAATATTTAGTTGAAGTCCTTCAATTTTTAAGTCTCTAGCCCACTTAAAATTTGTATCAAATCAATGTCTGGTTGGTCATGTGGTTTGCAAATATTGTAGACTTGGTCCCCATTGGTTTACTAATTACAGAATTGGTCCCAATGGTTGAAAATTTTGCACTCGGGTGATCATTATCACTAACCTATGTTAATTTTCTCAGTTAAATGTATGCAAAATGACTAGATTACCCCTAAACAATAAAAAAAATAAAGAATGGCCCACCCTCATCTTCTCCCCCCCCCCCCCCCCCCCCTCTCTAAAACCCATCGCCACCACCTTCAACCCACCACCACCACCATTATCTCCCCACCACCTTCAACCCACCCTCATAACAAACACATTTGATTCGATTTAAACCAAGCGTCAATACATTTAGCATGAAACACGTGACGACACAACGGCAAAAGGCGTAGTTGATCAATCGGTTCAAATTTCGATAAACAAACGGCAATCACCACCGGCGATGTTACCTGTAAGTGACGAAAACGTAAACATCGGAAGCGAATCAAGTGATTCAACTTTACTAAAACGTCAGAAGCCAAATCTTTGGCATTTATCCAACTTTGACCCCTCAACTTTCAATCTTCCACATTTTTTATGAATTTGGTTTCTCTCGTCCAACATACTGGGAATATTTGAGAGTTATCGGACACGTGTTGCCATATCATTCGCTATAAATTTCCGAGGTGTCACATCATGGTAACACGATTTAAGGAGATTAGATAGTACACAACCACACGAATGTGAACTAAACGACTCCCCCTTGCACCGCTAAGGGAGGAAGGGGCACAAAAGGGTAAGTACCCTAGCCCCGACCAACCATCACTCGCCATGTCAAATATTGCTCAAAGTACCCATTAACTAGTAAGTGGTGGCGGCGCCTACCTATGCCCAAAACTTTTTTTTAATTTAAATAAATTCAACATTAAATTGTTTATTAATTTTTTATTTGCTCAGTGCTTAAAGTTAATTTAAACTACTACAAATACAAGATGGTGACATCAGCAGGCAATAGTGCCTCCCTTTAATTGGGCGAAAAGGGCGGCAGGTGTAATAGTGCCAGGCACCTGCCTGGCACTCCCCTATTGGCCCAATAAAATTACGATTTTATCCTGATTTAAATTTACGAATTTGCTATCAGTTCAAATTTATGTTTTCGCCCCCGCTTAAAAATAAATTTACGCTTTTGCTCCCAGCTAAATATTTCAATTTTACCCCCGGTTAAAAAATTACGATTTTGCCCCGTTTCAATTTACAGTTTTGCCATTAGTTTTTTTCCCCTTAAAAAACGATTTTTCCATCAGTTCAAAATTACGTTTTTACCCCCCACTTAAAAAAAATTTACGCTTTTGCTCCTGGCTAAAAATTTCAATTTTGCCCTCGGTTCAAATTTACGATTTTGCCCCGTATAAATTTATAGTTTTGCCATTAGTTTTTTTCTCACAGCCAAGTTACGATTTTACCCTCAACTTAACTTTACATTTTCCCCATCGTTTTAGTTTGTTTTCCTGGTAACATTACAATTTTGCCCCCAGTGTAAAATTACAGCCGTGCCGGCAACTTCCTGGCACTCCCCCGTTGGTGCATTTAGTTTACGATTTATCCCCGAATTAAATTTATGATTTGGCCCTCAGTTAAAAAT
The DNA here is from genome assembly GCA_030545235.1 of Helianthus tuberosus. NCBI lineage: Eukaryota > Viridiplantae > Streptophyta > Magnoliopsida > Asterales > Asteraceae > Helianthus > Helianthus tuberosus. The sequence continues at coordinate 16,747,400 of CM060420.1, read as the reverse complement.
TACGTTTTTTCCATCGTTTTAGTTTTTTTTTTTACCAAAACTATAAAGGTTTTTTGTTTTAATTGGTTTACTACGGTCTTATCATCGTTTTTTTTTTCCCCTAGGAAAATTATAGTAGTCATTTTTTAATGAGTAAACTGCTAAAATCGTCCCTGAGGTTTGACTCAAAATGCTAGATCAGTCCAAAATCAACTTTTGTTGCTAAAACAGTCACTGAGCTTAAGTTTTGTTGCTAGATCAGTCCAATTAGTTAACTCTGTTAGAACCTCAGTTAATGAATGGGTAAAACTGCTAAATACGTCCCTGAGGTTTGACTCAAGTTGCTAGATCAGTCCAAAATCAAGTTTTTTTTAATTTGTTAATTATAAATTTATTTAGGTATATAATTTTTCTAGACTTGCATTAATTTTTTGAATTTGTTAATTATAAACTTATTTAGGTATTTTGATTTTTATTATTATTATTATTATTATTATTATTATCATTAAATGTTTACTAATTATATACTTAAGTATTTAAATAAGATAATACTTAATTTAAATAAAATTAGTTTATATTTTTATAACTAAACACAAATTTAAATTATATATTTAGGGTAGACTTGTAATTTATCTTAAATTTTAAGACATTTAAGAAAATATATAATGCATTTGGTACAAGTATTGATGCATTAAGAACCTGTCATTTACCATTTTTTCTCTTGTGATATTAATGATTTATTCAACGAACATAAATATAACTGGACCCGCCTTAAGCTGTATTTGGGTATTATTATTGTTATAACTTTGTAAATATTTAGTAGTTATATACGTAGTGGAGGGTTCAAATGAGAAGAATTTTTTTGTAAGAATAAAAAAGAATAAATTTCAACCAATAAGAACCCTTCATTTTACTTCATTTAATTTTTGCATTTAATATTAGTGTAAGGGTATATTAGTAAACTTAAATAAATCATTAATTGGTAGTCTTTCTTTTTAATAACTAACTACATTATATTTGTAACTTATTTTCAAAAAATATATTTTTTCGAAGAACAAAAAAAAATTAATTTAAAGTGTAGGATGAATTACGAGATGTCTATGATGAATTACGAGGTGTGTAGGATAAATTTAATATGTGTAGGATAAATTTCAAAACGTGCAGGATAAATTTTGATGCGTGTAGGCAAAAAAATTATTATTAAATACGAAACCACTTAATTAAGTAGAAAAAATGAATAAAAGAACTTTATAATACAACAACAACAATAACAACATCAAAATAAAATCAGTATTTAAGACTGGGCCGGTTAAATTGCGCTCTTCAAAAAAGCTACATTTATATTTTTAAAACTAATTTTATTTAAATTAAGTATTATCTTATTTAAATACTTAAGTATATAATTAGTAAACATTTAATGATAATAATAATAATAATAATAATAATAATCAAAATAACTAACAAATAATTTTTCTAGACTTGCAAATTATATACCTAAATAAGTTTATAATCTAAATAAGTTTATAATTAACAAATTAAAAAAACTTGATTTTGGACTGATCTAGCAACTTGAGTCAAACCTCAGGGACGAATTTAGCAGTTTTACCCATTCATTAACTGAGGTTCTAACAGAGTTAACTAATTGGACTGATCTAGCAACAAAACTTAAGCTCAGTGACTGTTTTAGCAACAATAGTTGATTTTGGACTGATCTAGCATTTTGAGTCAAACCTCAGGGACGATTTTAGCAGTTTACTCTTTTTTAATTGGTTGAGAATTATTCGGCCCTCGCCCCACAACGCGGGCGGGGCATTTACTAGTAAAAATACAATTCATAAAACCAAAAGAAAAATTAAAAAACTTAAAAGTGTAAAGCTGAGGACTAACATTATTGTAAATAATATTTTTTAAGAGGTAAAACTAGATTTTTTTTTAAACCCAAGAGGTAAAATTGAATAGCAGATATCGTCTCCTTTATTTAAATGGCAGAGCCCACAAAATTCTAGCCTTAAATTCCTGTCGCTCACATCCACCATAGTCCATGGCGCAGGGGAGGGTTCCCAAGGCCCTTCAACTGTCAAAAGAACCGTTGAACGGTCTCTTTGACCTCGCAAACAACAACCAGCAAACGGGTTCCTCTAACCGGACTTTCTACCCGCCGAGCCAACCCGTAGGGTGGCGGCGGGGTTCTGGCACGAGATCGAACCCGTGAGCCACTTACCCGCGAGTGACCCAGCCACCCAAAGTCTAACTAACCTCTTAACCAGTTGACCTATCAATGTATGATGAGTACCTATTGATGCTATGCAGAAATGAATTCATCATGCACTTGAATTATTTAGCACAACTTATTCAAAGCTCGAGAAAAAGTTCACTTGAATCTGGCTCATTATAAACGACCCAAACTTGTCATTAAATTAGCCCCAAGTTTTAACATTTATATTTATATTTTAGAGTTAATTGTCATTTTAGTCCCTGTGGTTTGGCCCATTTTGCCAGTATAGTCCAAAGGTTTCATTTTTAACATCTGGATCCAAAAAGGTTTCGTCGTTGCCATTATGGTCCAACTGACTTAACTCCATCCATATATGTTAAAGCTGCCAAGGGCATTTTTGTCATTTCAGTTTTCCTTTTATTAACCCTTTTTTTCTTATTTCTTTTCCCTCTGATTTGGCGCCCGTTTCACCTTGTATATGACCAGATCGATAGAAACCCTAAAATCCTAATTAACTTGAGCAAAGCAAACCATCTCTCCTACCTACCTTCAATCTTCAACAATGGTGCAATGTCCATGTGGTGCCCATACTGTAATTCGAACTTCATGGACCTCTTTGAACCCCGGCAGACGTTTTTATTGTTGCAATAGACAGGTATTTGGGTTTCTTTCAACATCTTCATAATCACCTGCGATTTGTTCATGTTTTTATCATTTTTTGTTAACAGGGGGAAGGGGCTGTGGATTCGTTGCTTGGGCTGAGGCTGAGTTGTGTCAAAGATGTGCAGGAATCATAAGAGGGCAGTTGAACTCCATCCGCAGGCTTGAAGAAGAGAACAGGAGATTGAAGTGGCTATTGTGTGTTACTTGGGGTTTATTGATGTTGTACTGTGTGTGTAGTTAAATGATGCGTATTTAGGTTATTTCGAGTGTTTGTAGTTCATGAATATGGGATGAATGTTGTAACATTTTTGGTTTAGCTAATGAACTATGTTAATGGTGTTATATGAATGATATTTGAATGATTCTTGATGGTATGAATGATATAAGATTGTTGATGGTTTAGTTAATGGAACTATGTAAATTTGCCGATAGATTGTATCGTACAAAGCGGCCATTACAAACCTGCATTATATTGAACTATGTTAATGGTATGAATGATGTAAATTTGCCGATAGATTGTATCGTACAAAGTGGCCATTATATTGAAGTAAACTGCCAAATACAAACTGGCCATTAAAAGAAACTGACCCATTACAAACCTGCATTATATTGAAGTAAACTGCAGCCATTACAAACCTGAACTAAACTGCCAAAATACAAAGTGACCCATTACTGAACTAATCTGCAGTTGACGATTACATACCAAAAGACTTACTGACCCATTACCATAACAGATTACAAGTACCAAAAGACCTAAACTGTTTTACCAAAATACATAACCATAACCCATGACAAGTACCAAAATACATAACCATTAATTGTTTTACCAAAATACATATCAAAGACCTAAACTGCAAGTACCAAAATACCTAAACTGCACCACTTTGACTTGCACCAACATTTTCACTTGGACCTGCACCACTTTGACTTGCACCAACCTGACTTGCACCATCTTGACTTGCACCATCCTGACTTGCACCATCTACATCTTGTTTTTTCTGTCTTTTCTTGCATGTCCTCTTGTTGTGGCCTCTTGCCTTGCAAATCTCACATGTTACAGTGTTTCCCTTTCTGGTCAACTTTCCCGCATCTGGAATGGATGCTTCAGTATTCTGTGTTTGGGTCTGTGTTTGACTTAATTCCTCTGCTGACTTCTTCCTCTTTTTCTTTGGTCTGCCTATCTGGTTATGATGTTTAGGAGGTAACAAAGTGGTGGGGCATCTCGACTTTGGCCATTCATCCATACCATTGATTGGTTCAATGGTACACTCATAAACCAGCTTCCATGTTTCATACCAGTATGCTTGATCAACCCACCTTTCTGGTATGGGTTCCCCACCTCCATGTAGACCCTGATTCCAGATTGCAGCCACTGCGTGCTTGTGATTTGGTTTAAATTATATATATTTTATGTCAATATTTCCTACACTTTTGAGTGTCTTAAGAGTTGTTTCTATTAAATTTTACTCATAGATGGCTCATATATAAAATTTGATGATATAAAGTGAAAATGAGTTAAATGCTTTGAGTTATTTAAAAGATGTTAATTATTAATGGTCAAAGCTCAAGTAACTTACTATTATAGTAATTAATGACATTTATTGAAACATGTAAACTCAAATTTGATCATCGTACGATTGCAAGCATATGCCAAATGAGAATTTAGTATTTTAAATACACTTTAATTTGCTAAACTTAAGTTGCATGTCAACTCTAGGTGACATGGAGCAGCCAACAAATTGTTGCTCTAGAAAGAAGGCGCAAAACAGATGATGGGAATTAATAAAAAGGAGGTGCAATTAATTCGATGGAGGATTATTATATTTGGGCCACAAGATTTAGTTAGAAGGCAATATTGATATAACCTTGTAGGTGGCTGCACGAATTTTATTATTGGGGCTGGCAGGTGAAACGCAAGACACATGCCCATATACCATCATCACACGTAAGCCAGGCCCAACTCCTTTAGCCACATGCTGCTTATGATGCGATAAATGGGCCCAACTCGTGTAGTTGTATTGAAAAGAGAGGAGCCCTATTATTTTGGAAAAGGGAAGCAAACGGCAGCAAGAAAAGATACAACATCAAAAGACGTCGAACAAGAAGTGGGACGCACGAAAAGAGAGGCATATCAGACGCACAAAATCAGTAGCAACGCACGGATAGGAATCATCGGGTACGAGTTCGGGAGCATTCGGAGTGAAGCATTCGGGTTTAATCCTCCCGTCTTTTTCTAGTTTCGTTTAATTCCAACTTGTTTCATGATGAATTCTGTTATGTTTAAGATTTTTATGATGTTTGAAACCATGATTATCGGCTAATTCTTTTAAGCCACCTAGACTTGATGAATGGATTGATATGAAGTTTTTACCTTTTTCGTTAATCGCATGAATATTATGGATTGATTGTGTTTAGTAAAGAGTTTGTTTTATTGATTTGATGCACATGCGTACTTGAACTTGGTTTATTATTGTCATTTGCTTCGTATGATTCTTAGTGATGGTCTATATCACAACATAGAGTCATACTAGGGTTTAGGATTTTGGTGAGTGTCTATATCACGTAAGAAATCTTAACTTTTTAGGGAGAATCGGCCGGTAACCCCTAGAAGTAATTGTTAGTAATTTGCTAGGTTTTAGTGTCCTGCTAGTCCTAATACCTGGAAAGTGAGGGGCTATTGGTAGGTCTTAACCGGTGAATTGCGTTAGATAGTCCTTGGAAAAGGTCGTGTCTTAGTTGACCTGTCGGGTTTATTAGTCTATCAAGTCAAGTTTAATAACTCAAACTACCCTAGATCTATGATTGGAAAAGAGTAGGTCAACATTAGGGTACTTACACAATAATTAGACAACTGGAAATGCGTCTAATAACCGGTAGGATTAACAGCCTAGGTAGTTCCACAGGTTTCTCCTTGAGAATGGTCGAGGGGCTTAGTTGGTTCTTAATAGGTTTAGTACTTTAAGATCTCGGTTCCATAATTCATGCATTTAACTTAATCGGTAATTCTTTAAAAGTAATCCAGGATTCTAGTCTAGGTGGTCTCGTTCATCATATAAGAATCGTCTTCGCCTTACTTCGTATTAGTCTACTTTTTAGTTTAATAATTAGTTTAAATAGATTTTCTTTGATTTTCCGTAACCCCCCCCCCCCCCCAAACAATTAAATAGTTAGAGTCCGTGTCATTCTAGGTCTAGATAGAGTCTAATTAGCGTAATCAGAGAGTCTCGTGGGTTCGATACTCGGACTTACTTAGGCTATACTGCATTGACCGGTACACTTGCCGGTGGTGTGGTCTAGGTTTTAGAGAGTCTGTTTTTATAAATTTAAAACTTAGAGTGTCTAATTTATGGTTAAAATTAGTTAGTTTAATTAGACCACTTTTAGCACATCAAGTTTTTGGCACCGTTGCCGGGGACTCTTTGGCAATTGCGTTGATTACTTTATCTGGACTTAATTGACATCATACGTGCTACTTGCTTTTGTATATTGAGTTGTAGGAGTCTAATTGTCCGTGTCTTTTAGTTTTGTTTTTTATTTTTTTTTCTAGAAAATATGTGTGAAATTTGTGGAGGACCCCATTTTACTGTTAAGTGCCCACAATATGAGGGGTCCTCTGCATATTATTATGCTAACCTCTATGTGCAGCCGCAGTCATATTTTTCACAGGGGTATTCCTCGTACCAATATGAGGAACCGTATCAGCAGCCTCAACAGCAAAATTTTGGAGTAAATGAGCAGGACCAGCTGGATAGGATAATGGGGTTGTTAGCTCAACTGGTAGCTACGGATGAGACTACTCATAAAATGATTCAAGAACATGAAGTCCTGCTTCAAAATAACCAGTCTATACTCTCAGACATTCGATGTTCAGTAGAAGAAATGTCTAGGAAATTAGAAGAAGTAGAAGAAACTGAGAATAAGGGCATCATTGATTTTGGTTGTGAAGAAGAGGAGACTATGATGCAAATGGCTAATTGTGGGATATTGAGAGAGAGTATGGAAGAAGTAGACGAGTGGCAAGTCTACCAGGAATCATTGGTTAAAGGGGTAGATATTGATGAGGTATTAGATTTAGGAGATTCCTTAGGTAGTCTGTTTGATGATGAGGTAGAAGTTAAGGTAGAGAAAAAAGTGTTAAGTTGGGAAGATGAGTTTTTAGGGGAGTTAGAAGGTTTATCAGACTCGGAACAAGTAGGGGAATTTGATCCATTAGGTGATTTAGCAAATTTAGAAGCCCTACTAGAAGGTAAACCCGAGAAAATAAGTGAACCCACACCGCACGTAGAAATTAAGTGTGGGGATCTTCCCGAAGAAGAAGTGGTGGTGGAAGAGGAAGAACACCGCAGCTGGCCCGTGGTACTGATAGCGAATGCAAGAAAAAGTTTAAAATCACGGGAGAAGGCAATGAGAAGAACACATGGGATTGTGATTCGGTGGCTCCTGCCAGGTAAGTTCAAATTTTGGTGTTTTAACCCGTTAAAAATTTTAAAATCATTTTATAATTCCACTACAGAAATTTTAAATGTTTATGAGGACCGAGTGGAATTAAACGGGTTAGACCAGGTTTAGATCAAAGAGAAACCTCCTGATTAAGTTCAAGTGTGGGGAGGTTTTTGTAGAGTTTGTATAGAGTCGTAGTTTTTATATATTGAGTCTTAGTTAGTAGTTTTTGAGTCGGTTTTTGTGTCGAGTCGGTACTGCTTTGGTTTTTGCTTGTTTTGTTTATGCAGGTTTGAATATGTACCACCCGTACTCAATCTCCATTCGGGTGATTTTGGAGCTGCTTATCAAATTTCAGGCATTTTCCAAGTGTACTAGTTAGAGTCAAAGCCGATCGCGAACGAAATGCTATACGATCGAGCTGGATTGGACGAGAGAGTTGGAGCATATGCGTTACATAACCAGTAAGTCCTTTCCATTTATGCCCTTAGTTTTTTATTTCTTATTTATTTTAGTCTTTTGAGTCGGTTTCCATCCTACATTGAGGGCAATGTAGAGTTTAAGTGTGGAGTTGGGAAACTATTGTTTATTGTCTAGTTAATGAGTCTTGAGTCATAAAAATTTTAAAAAATACAGAAAAAAAAATTAAAATTTGAAAAAATCCAAAAAAAAAATTGAAAAAAAATCAGAAAAATGTTCTTTGAAATGAGAAGTTTGCAAAATTAATACGGAAAATGATAGAAAAGATGAATTTTTGCTTGGGTTCAAATAATGATAATATGAGATTAAATAAATCGAGCTTGCATCTAGTTAGGGATATGTGGATAGGCCCGGGTTTGGTTTTAAGTCCCTTTGAGTTAATATATCTTAATTGTCGGTCTGCTAGTGGGTTTTCGCCTGGGAGATATGGGAAATCAAAACTGCCAATAAGAGTATAAGGGACACCGTTATAAGTTAAAACCGTTAGAGTTTGTGGTCATGCAAAAATAATAAAAAAATAAAAAATAAAAAGTGAGCTAGAAACTAAATGAAAGTAGTGCATTCCTATGTAGTCTGGGCTGGGGATAGCGACTCTACAGCCGGATTGCCGCTAGGGTGTGTGAAATCGACCGTGCAAAGAAAAGAAAAAAAAAGTACCGAAACCTAAGTAATCTGGGTTGGGGATAGCGACTCTACAGCCGGATTGCCTCTTGGTTAGGGAAAGCATCGTCTATGCTCATTGAAAGAAAAGAAAAAAAAAGAAAAGCGAAAAAAAATGGAAAAAGAAAAAAATTTGATTGTAAATTCTCTTGGTTTTGATATAAGACGGTTGGGAATTGGTCCAATGATCGTTCCTTTAGTTCTATAAGCTTGAGGCGGGAGTAGGTGGACTGTAGATTCTAGCGTGAGACCCTAGGTAGACTGGCCGCACTTAAATTAAATTCACATGATAAGGGCTTAAGACCGGATTTGGGTTTAAAGGGACAAATTAGAGAGTCTGTTATTATAAATTTAAAACTTAGAGTGTCTAATTTAGGGTTAAAATTAGTTAGTTTAATTAGACCACTTTTAGCACATCAGCTTGCAAGGCATACCAGTAAGGTCCCATTTCCTGCATGAGCATGTCCTTTCACCAAGATTAACAACCCTTTGATCTAAGCCATGACTGACCTGATACTTTGTTCCTCCAGTCCAAATGCAAGTGTACTGTGAGGCTTCAGACTTGATTGCATCAAATATCCTAGTAGCAGCAGGTGTTAAAGGACCATTACACTTGGCAATTAACTTTTTGACAACCACAATCTTTTTCATTAGGTATTCCCTAATGAATTCAAGACAAGTGATGATAGGTTTGTCCCTACCATACACCAGTTGCCTATTGAAGACCTCACACAGATTGTTCAGGAGTACATCACACTTTGCCCTACCTGTACATGCATAACTTTATGTTATTAATGTGTACACTACAATAAAGAAGTTTATGTTATATATGTCATACCACTGAAATGAGATCTAGACCAATGCCTTGGAGGAATTTCTTTCAACCAGTCATGTAAGTCTTTATCTTCTTCCTCAACTGCCTTCATTGCATTTTCCCAACCTCTTGGTGTAAGGACACTAGCACAGCTCCATAACAAATCTTTGTAGACATCACCCTTCCATCTTGGTTTCATATTATCATGTATATGCCTTAGGCAGAACCTATGTTCAGCCTTTGGATACACCTTTTCTATTGCTGGTATTATACCCTACATAAGCAAACAGTTTATGATACATAAGAAAACAATTAAATCAGTTACATAAATAAACAATTAACTCAGATACATACCTTCTGCCTGTCACTTATAAAGGTGAAATATGAGTTGGGATCCAGCCCTAGATCATCTCCCAAGCACATCAAAAACCATGTCCATGAAGCCTTAGATTCTGACTCAACCAATGCATAGGCTACCGGGTAGATGCCATTGTTTGCATCTATACCAACTGCAATTAAGACCTGCCCTGGATAAGGCCCCTTCATGAAACATCCATCTAGACCCAACAAATTTCTACCAGCTATCTGAAATCCTCTTTTTAAACCAGCTAAACAAATGTATATCCTTTTAAACTGCCTTGTTGGAGAATGTGGGTTAGGATCCCTCTCAACCTCTATTTTTATTGTTGTACCAGGATTAGCCCTAAACAATTCTTCACAGTAGTCTCTAAGCATTGTATATTGAACATTATAATCACCTTGAACTCTCTTTGTTGCCTGAGACCTAGCCCTAAACATCTGCATTACAGTAACTTCTACCTGGAACTTCTTTTGTATCATATCTTGTAAGGATTTGAGTGGAATAGTAGGATTAATCCTAATAGTACCTTCAATCTCCTTGGCCAGCCAACCGATTGTGCAGAGCCTAACATCCCTTGTGTTTAAACATATGTGCTCTTTCAAGAAGGTTTTAACTACCCAAGAGCCGACACTCTTGCTCTTTGATATGTGCAGCAGCCAAGGGCATGTAGGGTTTATATCCCTTTTTTTAGGTTTAGGTTTAACTTAGGCCCACTTGCACTTTTTGTTGAATTTACAGATGTACCCCCAGCAGTTAATGAACTTCCAGATATACACCCAACATTTAATGAACTTCCAGATATACCCCCAACTGTCACATCTTCAACTTCCAGCCCTTTTGCTTTTGTTTTACCCCTAATGTTTGTTACATCTTCAGCAACAGCCCCATCTTTTGCCTCTGTTTCACCCCTGACCAGTTTAGGATTGAACCCCTTACACACTACACGAAACCTAGATGTATCATTTCTTACTATCATCAGTTGCCTCCTACTTTCCACTGCATGTTTTTAAGTAACCTTTTGATTTGTTCCTTATTACTAAAGGTTTGACCAAGAAAAAAAGGACAACCATCACTTTTTTGGGTTTTTTTATGCTTCCTCCTATGAGCCCTCATTCTCTTTTGCATCTTTGTGTCATTCTCATCATCACTCAAACTATCAAATTCATCTAAGTCAATCTCAACATCCATGTTCACATCATCTCCAATATCTAAGTCTGCCCCATCATCACTTAAATCAAAATCTACTGCAGCCCTAAAATCATCCATATCAACATCATACTCCTCAACAATGTTATCAACATCCATAATGTAGTCTGAGTCTTCATCAGATACATAATCTACTTTGGCCTTTCCTTTAGAAACCTCATCAACTTTGGCCTTTCCTTTAGAAACCTCATCTATATCACTACTATCATCCTGCTCATAATCACCTGCCTTAGGTTCAAAATTGCTATCATCTGATCCATCACTACCACTATTTTCTGATCCATCACTACCACTATTTTCAGATCCATCACTACTTAAAATCTCTTCAACAATGTGCTCCCCATCAGCTGCACTATTTTCTGATCCATCATCAATATTTTCATTGATATCATGCTCTGCATTGTTTCTTAACTGCAAACCTTCATAATCAGGTCTAATATGTTCTACAAACACATCTATCAGTTTAGTAGTTCTAGATAGCTTTAAAAGATCAAGAATATAGCCATCATTTAACAGTGGTCTTAGCCCTAAATCCAGATCCTCTCCTGGCAATCTATACATAAATCTCATATCATCCTCCTCTCTATACCCAATATCCACCATCATATCCTTCAGTACAATGACTGAAAAGTAATCTGAGTTAACCTTGTTAACATAAGATACCTTACCCTTCGCATATGTCATCCCAGGATACTCTGTAAATTCACCTCCATGGTGTATTTCGATTGAAAAGTTTTCAGGGTAGTTTACTGCATAAATGAACATATAAACTTCAAATAAGGGATCAATCCACTTTAAAAAGGCAAAATTTAAAAAACATTGTTGAGTATTAGACAGAACTTACCATATGCCTCTTCTGGATTGAATACTTCATTAGGATCACGAACACACCAAGGCTCATTCATCGTTCAGAAACCACCGCACAATGCTCGTTCACAGCTCAGTCGCCTTTGATCGATCGTCTTCGTTTCGTTGTTAGGGTTTTAAAATTGTGGGAATTGTCTGTGTTTGTGATCTATGTAATGAAGCAGGTATGTCATTTAAAGAGCTTATAAAGGCTTTAATTAAAAGAAAAAGAAATAAGAAAAAAGGGTTAATAAAAATAAAACTGAAATGATAAAAATGCCCTTGGCAGCTTTAACATATATGGATGGAGTTAAGTCAGTTGGACCAAAATGGCAACGATGAAACCTTTTTTGATCCAGATGTTAAAAATGAAACCTTTGGACTATACTGGCAAAATGGACCAAACCACAGGGACTAAAATGGCAATTAACTCTATATTTTAAATAAAATTTATTTTATCTTTTAAGCCCGACTATTCATAGTTAATCGATCCAAACTGACCCAAAACCAAGTACAGGTAAAAAGAGTTTTTGAAATCAAAAGGAGGACCGTCTTGTTTACGTTCCGAGGCGAGCAATGGAAATCCACACTTATAATAATACTAGTAGAGTGCCCGCGCGATGCGGCGGGGGCGACACTTTGTATTGCGACACTCGTTTCCGGTAGTTTTCTTATTCGTATAATATTTATGATAACATTATTTTGGTGGATATATGTCATAAGTGTTACACATATGTAAAGTTTTGTTTTTTTTTATAAAACTTAATAATCAAAAGACAAAAAAGTATTTTTTTTTATAAAAATAATAAACAAAAGACAAAAAATAAAAGATAAGTTGTTATAATTGTAAAGTATGTTTATTTTATTAATTAAATTATAAAGTATAATTTTATTCTTTAAAGTTCATAACTTTTTTTAAATATCCACATAGTATCATCCAATAAACTTTAAGTTTAAATTTTTCGTTTTTATAAAATAAAAAATAGTATTTGACTCGTAAGTACGTTTTAGACCTTAATTGTTAAATTTCGTTTTTTACAGATATAAAAATGTATATTTTTATAAAATTTCTAGAACTGTTTTTATAAAAAAAATAGGATATTAAGAGTTTATATCTTTATTAACTTTATATAATACTAAATTCAGATTTTTAGTTCCTAACTAATCTTATCTATATGAGTATACTTTTAACTTATAATCCCTAAAAATATGCAACACAATCTACTATGTATCTAGTCAAGTTGGTAAAGAATTCTTTTGAAACTAACTAAAATTATCTATAACAATATCGTTGAACTTATAATTCCTAAAAATTTGCAACACAATTTAGTATTTATCTATTAAAGATTGTAAATTTCTGGACTATTTTATTTCTATTACTTGTTACAAGAAATGTTTGTAAAAGAATTATTTTTTTATAAAAACAAATGTTTTGTTTACAAATAAAGTAAAAAAACAGTTTTACACATGTAAAGTTTTGTTTTTAATGAAAAAAATAAAAGTTAAGTTGTTATAGTTGCAAAGTAAGTTTATTTTGTTGGTTAAATGATAAAGTTTATAATTTTATTTTATAAAGTTCATAACTTTTTTTAAATATCCACATAGTACTCATCCAATAAACTTTAAGTTTAAAATGTTTGTTTTTATAAAAATAAAAAATAGTAGTTGACACATAAGTACGTTTTACATTTTTAACTTTAATTGTTAAATTTCGTTTTTATGTATATAAAAAATTTATACTTTTATAAAATTTTAAAAACAGTTTTTATAAAAATAGGATGTTAAGAGTTTATATCTTTATTAACTTTATATCATAGTAAGTTCAGTTTTTAGTTTAGCTTTAAAGTTTATTACGTTATTATTTTTTAATTAAGAAATACAAATTATTAGATTAATATCCAACAATAACTGCAATATTTTATAATTTCAGCTTGACTATATCTAACTGCAGTACCTATTTATTGCAACTTTAGGATATTTACTTATATAAGTTCAGTTGACTTATAAATTTAGGATACTAACTTTATTTTTCACTTTATTAATATGGTCAATAACTGCATTATATTAACACCAAAAATAAAGTTTAAATATAAAATAAACTTTATTCATACGTCTAGATCAAACATAACAACTGAAAATGAAAAAAAAAACAAAAAAACACTTGATAGATTTCATATTAGACTGCATGAAATCTGTTCCGCTTCTAAATTGACACTCGAGATATTTTTAATCGGGTTTTCTGGTTTCTGCTTGAATCGGCAGTATCTTCTAATTCCTCTTCTTTATCATTGTACTCAGAATCGTTTAAATTAATAACCTCACTCTATTTCCATTCAAAGAGTCTCTTGGATCTCTTCCTTTGAGTCACAAACTTCCGATCCTTAAAAATAGAATACAAAAGTTAAAAAAAAAAGATTAAATAAACCTTAAAATTACCTCTTCAATAAATTCACGTTGAAGATTAGACTTGTATTGACTAAACATTGCACCATAAGAAATAATAACAACACTTTTATCACCATCATCCTACAATAAAACACACATATAATAACATAACAAACATGTTAATATGAAAGATATACACAAAAATAATACTTAAAACCAACAAAATCAGTACCTTAGAATCTTGTTTGCCAATTGGGTTGTTTAAATTGGCATATTCATCATGCAACTGAATTTGAAAAATCAAATAAGTTAACATTCACATAAAAGTAAATAAAAGAAAACAATTATTCACTGCTGAGATATAACAGAATCGACCATAGAATTTTTAATCTCGCATGCTTGATTTTTCGCAACAATTGAATTCAGAACTGGATCCATTTTTTAACTTTGTTTAGCAATAGATATAAGGGTGTCCAGCTATGTATTTATCGTAGTAACTATAGAAGTGTATTAAGGTTTAATTTTAGATTTGCCACCCCCTTATTTAGGAAGTTTGTTGTGGTTAGTTTTAAGTTTTTATAAGATATATCTAAGTTTATATATTAGGTAGTTTTAATAAAATAAAATGTGACACATCATATCTTCATTTTATGTTACGGTACTTTGAATTCTTTTTTTTTTTTTTTTTTTTGCATAGATGGAGCCCATCTTTGTAGATTAGGCGCATTAGATGACAAAATATTAATTACTTGTAGATTAAAGTATTATCGACTTGTACCTTTTAATCTGTGCGTCGATATTGAACAAGACAACTACAGAAACGTCGACAAAAATGTATAGGTCGTCATACTATCTTTAGATTTTTTTTTAAACAGTATAGTTTACAAAATATGTCAACAATACGTAAAAAATTATAAGTTTGTTGTGGAGGGGTGAATTGTAACTAATTATCTATAATTTTGTTAAAACCTCAGGGATTTAAGTGTAATAAGTTTAGGGGCTAAAAAATAAATAGTGTTTAAAAGACAAAACTACCCTCATTTTAGGGGTCTTTCTATAAATAAATGAGGGAAAAGTTCTTATTTTTTGGGTATCTTAAAATACCCCCCCCCCCCCATGCATTATAATATAGTATAGATAATATAGAGTAAACTTTCGTTTTGCTCTCTGTGGTTTGGTCGTTTTAACGGTTTTGTCGCAATCTTTTTAAAATAGTCATTTTACTCCCTGATGTATAAAACTTATCTCTATTTTACTCCTCGCCCCTAACGCCATCCAATTCAACTGTTAAATCCTGGTCACATGCCCCTCATAAGATGGGCATTTTAGTCTTTTCCCACTCAAACTTATTAATTTCCTATTTAATTTTCGCACACTTTCTCTCTCTCCACCATTCCCCACACCTTCATCATCCCCAATTCTTAAACCCTAATGTTTCATCAACAAGTTAACAAATTCTCTGTTATACTTCAACAACAGTAACAAAATGGCCTCAAATTACCACTTCACAATCCTCTATTTCTTCACATTTTCTTTCAGTTAGTAAATAAGTGCTATCTTATGGATAAGTATACCAACCCCACCATCTTCTTCCCCAAAACCTCCCAGCTCCTCACCTCCGCCTACCATCTCCGGTGGTCCGGTACCTTCCCGCGGCCACTCCACCTCCACCATGAACCACCAATTATTTAAACTTATGATCGGTTCACTCATCCGCCACCCTTACTAAATCCGTCATTATTCAGGTTTTGTTCGGATTCATCTTCAATGTTATTGTTGCGAATTAATTGGTACCTGATTCAAAGTTTTTTGTTACGGCGGATTGTAAATAGCGCATTGTTAGATCTGTTCACTATTCTAACTGCGATGTTTGACTGTGTGTTTGGTGCTCCAAATCAAGTAGTTATCTTCTTCTAGTATAACCGATTTCCCCCCTTTTATCTATGTTAAATGAGTTCGTAAATACTGGAGATGTTATCTAGAGATCAATTTTTAGATTTTATTATGTTTTACATTGGAATTGGGATCTTGAAATGTGACGTGTGCGCATATATACATGTTTTACAATGAATTTTACACACGATTCAGTTTTAAATTTATAAAAGTGATTTATACTTCAACATTAAAACACACACGAAATGGCAAGTGTACCCCGTCATATATATAGTAAAGTGTCGGTAAGAACCAAGTATCGATCCAAGGACGTGGGCGGAGGAATAATACTAGACCTTTGTCATTAAATTAACGGAAGAAAGATAAGTTGTGTGATTTTATAAAAACTAAAATAAGCATAAACAAATATTTATAAAAAGATAGTAGACTCCAAATAATAAAATAGATAAATAGCCTTGCTTTATACACAACCAAAGTATGTGAACTAAGTCGGTTTTGTCACTAGAAACATTTGGTCAATTCTCCATTTTCAAGACAATTAGTATCCCTTTCGGGAATCCTAACATGACAATCATTCGGAAAGCTAAAACGATAAACACACTTTAACCACCTAAAATTGTTCTTTAATGCTCAAATGACAAATGTCTATGAAAATCCCCTAAAGATAAGTTAGTCATCCGTTAAGAGTTTTCTAACCTCACGTAATCAAGGAAAGGGACACCGATAAACACAATGCAACCACCGAGACAAGCATAAACTGGATTAAATCACAACCGAGTTCATTTTACAAATCTTGAACATAAATTCACCAAGTAAGCAATTTTGTCCTAAACTACTAAGTTAACAACTTATGTCAAGAATTCATAACAACACCATTTAACCCGTTAAGGTCCTTCCGTGAGGGAAAGCCTACTTGATTAACAATAATTACCCCTTATTAAACCACTAACAATTTCTAGTATCATGGTGTAAACATGTTAAACAAGTTCAAAGTCTACTAATACATGATTAATTAAGCTTCTTTTTGCAAATATCTCAACTAACCACATACTAATCATCCAAGATAATTAACTATAATCAAGAATTCAACATCAATAAATAAGGTTGCAAACTAATCATCAAGGATTAACATAGAAAATGTTTCAAGTGTCATTACAAACATAATTAACATACTAATGGTTGTTGTTAAGCAAGGATTACTAGTGTTTTTGCCCGTAGGCTACAATAATACATAAAACATCAACCAAAATGCTTGGATCATAACAAAATTATGGAAAGATTAGAGAATCAAACCATAAACAAGCACTAGATTAAGAATCCGGAAGATAACGGAGCTAATCGGTACAATGTGGCTTGAATCCGGGTGAAAGCTAATGCCTCCGGAGCCTGAAAATCACCTAAAGAGCTCCCAAAATATCTAGAGTTACGAACAGAATGCTGTTGTTTGGTTTTTAAATAATTTTGCGATAGCACGGTCGTGCCAATAAAGTGCACGACCGTTCACTTTTGAATCACTGTTCACCATACCGTGTGACATCACCTTATCTTGACCGGTCTTCGATCTCGCACGGTCATGCCAATTGTTGCACGTGCGTGCATCTCCAGGTTTTGCTGGCACGACCAACTGCACTGGTGGTGTAGTTCCGGGCTGGGCTTGGACATCGGATCTGCATGGGGTGCAACCATCCGCACGATCGTTCAACTCCGGGATTGGCTTGCACTCCGGATTGCACCGACGTGCATTGCTGAGCAGAGCCCTGTTGGTGCATGCGTCTGTCGACTTCGTCTTGTATCGAGTCTTGTATTTGTATAGATAGATCAAGGCACGAAAAACGAGAAATGTGTGTTTATAGGTAATTTCGCTTGAAATGACACATGGTCATTTCATGCGAAATCAAGAGTGTAATTCCGCTCGAAATCAAGTGTTGATTTCGTTTGTGTAATTTCGTGCGGAATTAGATTCCGCTTAAACCGTTTCAAGCGAAATTACCTCGCCTATAAATACCTGATGTGTCTAGTCATTTGTAATGATTCTGATTCCGATAGCGAAGCTCTGCCAAAGTGTCTACAACATTGTAATCGATCTGTTATCAATCAAAAGATAGTTTAAAGTGATAATCTTGCTGAATTGAACTCGATACGTCTGTTTCCGCCTTTCGTATTGAGAAAAACTCTTCTGATCGACTCGTTCGGGTCAAAAAATGATCCTACAAGTGGTATCAGAGCTCAGAAGGAAGAGTTCATACCAATTCAGCTGCAAATTCTGATTTCTACACCTTCTTTTCAAAATTAAACAACTTTTCACGATTAAAATCGGCTAATTTTCTCACATATTGTGTGAAACAGTGTTTTAACAAACCCTTGAGAGTTTCAAACCTAAAATCGAGCTACAACCTGATCAATTTGACAAAAATTGGACCGAAATGATGATGTCAGCATAATTTCGTTTGAAATTATACTTAATTCCGCACGGAATTAGTATTTCGCTTGAGTGATTCCGTTCGAAATCACTATTCCGCTCAAAATTGGTATTTCGCTTGGGTGATTTCGTTTGAAAGCTTTATTTCGTGTGAAAAGTGATTCTATGTGAAGAGGTATTTCGTTTGAGAGTGTTATTTCGTGTGAAGGATTTAATTTCATTTGAAAGTGTCAAAGTTTTGTGAAACTTGTTACCGAAACATGGAAGAGGAATTTTATAACGCATTTGCTACCACCCCGACTACACTAGCATCTGTTACTCAGAATTTGAATATGGAAAATGAAACGGGTACCATGAAAAAACCGCCAAAGCTTATGAACATTGAAGAGTAAAAAGGATGGGAAGAACGATTTGAGAATTGGGTACAAGCAAATTACTAGGATGCTTGGAAATGCGTGGAAACGAAATATGTTAGACCTTTGAATGATGAGGAAGAGGATATTGCTATTAAAGATCTAAGTGTTGATGATAGAAAGAAATACAAAAATGAAAAGATGATGATTAGTCTATTGCATCAAGCTGTGAAGGAAGATATTTTGGTTCTATTGCAACATAATGGAAGTGCTTATTCAATCTGGAGAGCTTTAAAATCAAAGTTTGTTGGAAGTAAAGAAATGACTAAAAACAAGAAATCACTTTTGAAAAAAGAATTTGATCTATTTCATGGTTTGAGAACTGAGAGCACCAAACAAATTATTGAAAGATACTGCAATCTGTTAGTCCAAATGAAGAGAGTGAGTATCACAAAAGATAATGAAGAATTGATTGAGAAGCTAGCTGATGCTTTGCCACATGAAACTTGGGTGACATATCTCATGATGTTAAGAAATAAGAAAGATTTTAGTAATTTGACACTGAATAAGTTCATTGAAAAACTTGAAGCTCAAGAGATGGAGCAAAGGAAAATCTCAAGAATGAAGGATTTTGATGGTGAACAAGATATCAGTCTTTATTACAAAGGAGGAATCAGTGATAAAACAAACATGTCACCAAAAGTTGAGACTGCATTCAATGCAAAGAGTTCGTCTGGAGGGTCTTCTAAAGGATCAATCAGCAAAACAAGTTTTTCTTCATATCCATCATTTGATCCGAACTTGTCAACAATCAAGAATGGCAAGAGATTACAAAGCAACATTGTTTTGAATCTGGAAAATGAGGAAAATTTCTCGGAAGAGGTTGCAAAATGTCACACCCCGACCGCGTAAAACAACAAATCGCGGCGGAAACATCGGGGCGTGTTGCAACAGAATTAATGTTTCATAACCATGGATATCAAAAGTGTTTCGTTTTATTAAACATTGAGTAATTACATCGTCTGGAAATCTAAATACACTATTTAAACATAGTCTATCATTGTTATTGAGTCACTAACGCCTTGTCCAGTCCTATGTGAGCATGCATCTTATCAATCGATATCATCCAACAATACCTGAAACATATGTGAAAACGAGGTCAGCAAAGAAATGCTGGCGAGTACATAGGTTTTGTGAAAATAAGATTCATGACTTCTGTTTAAGAAAATGTTTAGTCATGAACCTTGTAATTTGCTTTGTCTTTGTAAATCATTTGAAAAATAATAAGTTCGGATGATAAGTATAAATAAGAAAATAATGCATGATTAAATGAATAACCATGTAAATGAGTTTGCATAAGATAAGTTGTTTATAAATCAATGTCTTGTGAAAAGTATGTTATTTGTATAAAATGTTCTATGTCTCAAACTGAAATGATTCAAATAACGCTATGATATGTAATACCATACAAACACTTATATATAGGAAGTACCAGCGGCGTATCCACCATGTTTGTATCATATTACACACGCATCGTTACTTAATCACTTAACCAAACCATACCAAACAATGTAAAATGTCTATGTTTAAATCAATTGTCAAATGTATTGAATAATATGTCAAAGTATTCATGTCAAGATGTAAATTATGTCAAAATGTCTATGTCAAATATCCATGTCAAATGTCTATGTCAAATATCCATGTCAAATGTCTATGTCAAATATCCATGTCAAATGTCTATGTCAAATATCCATGTATGGCAAGTGAAATGTCTCAACTAAACCATATGCACAAAAACAAAGTATTGAAGTAAAACTTGGTTTAAATCAAAGTTATGTTTTGTGGGAAATACATGATCAAATGTCAATCATGTTCCAATGTTTACCCAATCGTTAACCCATTTTGTAAAATCGTTCTAGTCGTTCTTGTTTTAATTGTGAAACTACTTTATGGTCGATTCTCTAATAACATTCAAACCTTCTTGACGCGTTCCTCGCTCCATCTCGCTCTCGTTCTTAACAAACCCTTACCAAAGGATAAGTTAATAATTACAGATTCAGTCGCTACCCACAACCCCCACACATAACAATGGGTGCAGTAAATAACGGGATTTGTCAGATCCTATGGTACCATAACCTAATACTGGTCGGCTTGATCATTGCTAATGAATGTCATCGGTCATGTAAACTACAACCAACAAGTTTGTTCACTTTTTGAAATTTGTTATTAGTTTTTGAAATCCTTGTATTCGTTATTGAAATCATTGTTAGCGTTCTTGAAATAATTGTAATTGTTCTTGAAACCACATTGTAATTGTTCTTAAAACCATTGATAAAACATTTAGCACATATGAGTCACCCCAAAACAGTTGAAAACAGTAAAAGAGGGGAATAATGTACTCGCCTGGGAGTGCTTAGGAGTCTTGAACAACTACCAAGTAAGCTAGAGGAGTCCCGGAAATCAAACGGTACCTAACATAGGTAACTACATAATTAACCCGGACCTAAATCGGGAGACTGGGTAGCAGGAGGGTTTGTAACCCAAATGAGTGTAGGAACTCATATGATATGGTTTAACAAAGCCTTCATACTAAATGAAACTTAACCTAAGTATTATCGACCCACCGCGACCCATTAAGGTAACTTCTGCTACTTTAACGCGTCGTGCGCGTGAAACGCGTTCGGACCGTCTAACTAGTCCTATGACAAGTGTTATATGCCTAAACATGTTACATAATCAGTTATGTGACAAAAGTTTAGGTTACATATGCTTAATTACCAATTATACATGAAAAGGGTATTCTGGTAATTTACCTAAGGCATATAAACTACCTATCATACAACAACTTAAACGATGTGACCATAGGGTATAACCTCGGAAGGTTATGCCCTATACTAGGGTCACCTAATGTATTTGGTCGGATCCTAATGATCGACCAAACTGGGTCGGGTTCGAAGGTATAAGCGATTTATCAGATCGCTTACCCTACGACCCTAGACAACGTGGTAATCAGTAGGCATAGTCCCAAGGGACTATAACCAACGTGATTACAATCACGTTGCGAAGTTCAAACGAACTTCGCATTGACCATTACTGGTCAACGCTGAAAGTCAAACAAAGTTTGACTTTCTGACTCGAAAAACAGTAAAATAAGGAAAAGAACGAAAGAATACTTACGAAGGGTCCCCGAATGCTAAACTCGATTCAAAAATCTCAGGTATGAAACAAATGTTTCAACTTAGAGTTTCTTAAATCAAGTTTCTAGTGATTTTAGCAATGGGGGGTATGGGGTATTTATAGGAATACCCGAACCGTTAAGATCGTTTCATGGAAAACGTGCCTTAATCCCATCCGTACATGTGTTGAAATGTCATGGTGTTTAGGTGTTTAAATTCCATCCATACATGTGTTGAAATGTCATGGTGTTTAGGTGTTTAAATTCCATCCTTATCCGCTGACTAAGCAAGTTAGAATGTGTGGTTGTGAATTAAACAACGGCTAATACATCGAATCTGGTCCCGAATGCGAAAAACGATCCAAATGACGTGACGAATGGATTTTTCTTATGGCGAACACTAAAATAAAATATTTTAGTGCTAACATATTTTTTTTGGATGTCCGGATGTATTCAGAACGTAAGTTATGCGCGAAAATGCAAACTTGTGCACTTTTTGACACTTTTAGTCCCTGAATGACCCAAAAGTTTATTTTAGCACACCGAACCCCTCAAAGCCTATTTCTAAGCTATGTAAAGGATATTTATGGTATGTTTAACTTATGGTCATGTTCCGGAATGTCTGTTACAGTTCAAATTGGCATACTTTCGCAGTTTGTCAAATTTAGTCCCTGTAAGCGATTTAACTTGTTTCTGCCATACCAAAGCCTTCAAAACTTATTTCTAAGTTATGTAAAGGTTATTTAAGGTATGTTAAGCCTATGTCACTATTCTGGAGTGTTTGTTGCATTAAACTGGTTATATTTACGCATCAGTGCGCGTATAACCTTCCAGAAAGCGATCTAGGGTTTGAAATTGAACAAAAATTGATATGTGCAAATGATACACATATTTTTGCAAATCCCAAGTATGAAATACAATATTTCATTGGTTTGGTATTTGTTTGATGGCCGTGGAGGCACAGGTGTTACAGTCTCCCCTACTTTAGGAAATTTCGTCCCGAAATTTATTTAGAGGAAACTTGTGAGAGTTTAAAACATGAAGTTAAAAAGATCAAACAATATTGATTAGGGTTCTTGAACTTCTAGTAACTTTAATAACATTATGTTTGCAATGTAAGAGGGATACTTATATACAAGTATATGAAGCGTCATTGGTGCGTCCACCGTACCTCCATTACATCGTTCTCATTTTGTTATTGTTGTCACTATCGGTTCTTACACATAATAAACCTTACTGGGTTTCTGTGCACTAAATTTCTTAATTATGTACGCGTCCATAATTAGACAATTCCTTGCACAGTTCACACAGTCTATTTTATAACGTGTAGGGTAAAACCAAATGAACATTCCTGTGATGAGTGTGACTAGACCGCCATAGAGTCCTTTTAATTAAATCAATAAATGATCTAAAGAGACTATCAAGGAGTCTGTTCAGTTACATCACTAGATGTCATTCTTTAACCAGATTGTGAATCAATCTTTTTGACTAGACCACTTAAGGTCTCTTAAGAATCATGGAGTGGTACTATATAATCCAAGGGTCTTAACTACTACGTAGAAGCCCATAAGGATTTAAGGTAGTACCTTTTGAATATCCTACTACGAATCCCTCATATGAAGATATAAAAGATTCTATGAGGATTTGAAAATCGGATCACACAAAAACATAGAGGAGAACACATAAACACATGTCACATAATCGCATAATTGTTTAATTTGACCTTTAAATTTGTTATCTTTGGACACGGGTATTTAAAGCATACAAGGAATCAAATCCTTAATTGCAGTAATTTGGATTGATCCATATTAATACCCTGCTTGTTGACTACATGACCCAAAAAAAAACTGAACTTCTTTAAGCCAAAATTTCCTCTTGGAGGATTTAGCGAAAAGTTTGTTCCTTCTTTAAGGGTTCCAGTGTCAATGAAAGTGTTGATCGTTATCAGCTCGGGATATGAATAGATCAAGATGTCATTAACAACAATGACGAACTGATCCAAATAAGGCTTGCAGACTCTATTTATTAAGTCCTTGAAGATGGCTGGAGTATTTGTCAACCTAAAAGGCATGACTGTAAACTCGTAATGGCCATACTTCATGCAGAAAACCGTTTTGGGAATATCTTCTTCGAGAATACAAAGTTGATGATACCCAAAACGCAAATCGATCTTGGAAAAGCATGAAACGCTATGCAGTTGATCGGAGAAATCGTTGATTTAAGGTAGGGGATATCGATTCTTGATGGTAAGCTTAATAGGCTTACGTTAATCGATATTCATTTGAAAAGATCCATTTTTCTTTTCACAAAGAGGATAGGAGTTTCTCCAAGGTGAAAAGTTCGGACGGATGAATCCTTTATCTGACAACTCTTGAAGCTGTTTTGATAATTCTTGCATCTCGAACGGTGCAAGACGATAAGATACTTTAGATTTAAAAGAAACAAGTGTTTGAGATTCTTAGGGAGATCACAAGTGATCATAAAAATGACAGAACCACACAAGTAGTTTTGTCTTTGTGTTGACATCATAAGGTTGAATCAAACATTCATACAATTGCATTAGTTAAAAATAAAACCACAAATTTTATTTATATAACAACCGCATTGTCTTTAAATGTTACAAGATACCAACCAGAGGAAAAACAAAATACTAATTGTTCACTCCTTCATCATTGAGTGCCTCATTGATGTTAAACACTCGACCACGTGCTGGATTTACATTGACGTTGACGTTCGCATTCGGGTTTGCGTTAGCATTTGCATTCATCAGTCTCGGGCAGTTGTGACGGAAATGACCAATCTCTCCGCAGTTGAAACATGAACCCAGTGGAAATCTCACAGCATTCCCTTGAACCGGAGCTTGAACCTGAGCAGCCTGATTTTGTCCCAAACGACAAACCTTGGCCAAATGCCCAAGTTTACCACACGTCGTGCATTGCCAGCAAGCTTGTTGTACTGCGTGATGACCGTTGCAGCGTGTACAATAAGGTGCGGTACCGGCATATGCTTTCTTTGCAGGTGGCTGAGCTGGTAAGTTTCGCGGGTTCTGAGCAGTCTGTGCTGTAACAGCAAAGTTTTGACCACCCTTTCGCTTCCTTGATTTCTTTGACGTCTCACCTTCCTTACCCTTCTTGTTTTGACCTTTCTTGCTATCATCCTTGTCAGACTCCTGCTTCTTACCCTTGTCACCCTTTCTGTGTAACTTATTCTTCCGAATCTGCGACTCAGTCAATGTCGCAGATAACTCGATTGCCTGACGGAGCGTGGCAGGGTTACTACCAGTAAGGATGTCTTGTACCGAGTCAGGTAGGCCATCGATGTACCTTTCGATAACTATGTCAAGTGGGGTAACCATTGTCGGGCAAAGCAGACTCAACTCCTCAAACCTATCAGTATACGCCCTGTGCTCACCACTATCTTGCTTCAATTCATCAAATTCCTTCTCCAAAGCTCGCTGCTCATGACGAGGACAGAATTCCCTCATCATCAGGGCCCTAAGTTCAGCCCATGTCTGTGCCAGAGCAACTTCTGCACCACGATCCCTCATAACCCCGTTCCACCATGTGAGAGCCCTCTTCTGAAACACACTCGAAGAAAACTCGACCTTGCGATTGTTAGGACACTGCACGTGGCTGAAAGTATTCTCAATGCTCTCGAACCATTGAAGAAGCCCAGTCGCTCCTTCAGAACCACTAAAGTTGAGTGGTTTAGCCTGGTTAAAATCCTTGTATTTGCATAGTACATTGTTGTTGTTGTTGTTGGCTTGGTTCCATTGAGCAAAGAGGTTTGGGAATTGAGCAGCCATTTGCTGCGCAATGATTTCTGCCAGCTCGGCAGTCTCTATCTGGTTTTCGCGTCGAGGAGGCATTGTCTAAAAGAGGAAACATGAAAGGAAACGAGTGAGAGAATTTAGACGAAAAGAATGAGATGAAACAAATCTGATGAAAGCAAGGATAGTGGTTATTTGTTTGTTACTACAAAGCAACAAACGACACACAGTGACTGATCAAAGTAAATGGGTCAAAAATAATGTATCGCGAAGACATGCTCGCCTATAAGTGAACACTCATCCCAAGAATTCCCAGGTAAGCACAACTGGTCTCGCGTCTGATGAGATATATACGAAGTGCTTGCCTAGACAGAAAACCCAGAATACAGGCATTCACCCTTCCAGTTTGCACGTGTTCACATTATTTAAGACTCAAAACCTTGTCGAGATTTTGAAAATTCGAAGGGGTTCAAAACCATATAACAGAGGGTTCAAAACCTTGTAATCAATCATCCTAGAACAGATGATTAGTTTTCAAAGCGGTTTTGAAATTTATGTTCTTGTTGTGGTCGTCGCCTAAGGATAGGTGACGGTATTGTTTTATGACTAAACGCAAGTAACTCGCGTTAGGGTCCTAAGAAAGTTATAGACTAGGTCAAAGCATTACTAATAACCTAATTCCCTATAACCATTGGCTCTGATACCATCTTTTCTGTCACACCCCGACCGCGTAAAACAACAAATCGCGGCGGAAACATCGGGGCGTGTTGCAACAGAATTAATGTTTCATAACCATGGATATCAAAAGTGTTTCGTTTTATTAAACATTGAGTAATTACATCGTCTGGAAATCTAAATACACTATTTAAACATAGTCTATCATTGTTATTGAGTCACTAAGGCCTTGTCCAGTCCTATGTGAGCATGCATCTTATCAATCGATATCATCCAACAATACCTGAAACATATGTGAAAACGAGGTCAGCAAAGAAATGCTGGTGAGTACATAGGTTTTGTGAAAATAAGATTCATGACTTCTGTTTAAGAAAATGTTTAGTCATGAACCTTGTAATTTGCTTTGTCTTTGTAAATCATTTGAAAAATAATAAGTTCGGATGATAAGTATAAATAAGAAAATAATGCATGATTAAATGAATAACCATGTAAATGAGTTTGCATAAGATAAGTTGTTTATAAATCAATGTCTTGTGAAAAGTATGTTATTTGTATAAAATGTTCTATGTCTCAAACTGAAATGATTCAAATAACGCTATGATATGTAATACCATACAAACACTTATATATAGGAAGTACCAGCGGCGTATCCACCATGTTTGTATCATATTACACACGCATCGTTACTTAATCACTTAACCAAACCATACCAAACAATGTAAAATGTCTATGTTTAAATCAATTGTCAAATGTATTGAATAATATGTCAAAGTATTCATGTCAAGATGTAAATTATGTCAAAATGTCTATGTCAAATATCCATGTCAAATGTCTATGTCAAATATCCATGTCAAATGTCTATGTCAAATATCCATGTCAAATGTCTATGTCAAATATCCATGTATGGCAAGTGAAATGTCTCAACTAAACCATATGCACAAAAACAAAGTATTGAAGTAAAACTTGGTTTAAATCAAAGTTATGTTTTGTGGGAAATACATGATCAAATGTCAATCATGTTCCAATGTTTACCCAATCGTTAACCCATTTTGTAAAATCGTTCTAGTCGTTCTTGTTTTAATTGTGAAACTACTTTATGGTCGATTCTCTAATAACATTCAAACCTTCTTGACGCGTTCCTCGCTCCATCTCGCTCTCGTTCTTAACAAACCCTTACCAAAGGATAAGTTAATAATTACAGATTCAGTCGCTACCCACAACCCCCACACATAACAATGGGTGCAGTAAATAACGGGATTTGTCAGATCCTATGGTACCATAACCTAATACTGGTCGGCTTGATCATTGCTAATGAATGTCATCGGTCATGTAAACTACAACCAACAAGTTTGTTCACTTTTTGAAATTTGTTATTAGTTTTTGAAATCCTTGTATTCGTTATTGAAATCATTGTTAGCGTTCTTGAAATAATTGTAATTGTTCTTGAAACCACATTGTAATTGTTCTTAAAACCATTGATAAAACATTTAGCACATATGAGTCACCCCAAAACAGTTGAAAACAGTAAAAGAGGGGAATAATGTACTCGCCTGGGAGTGCTTAGGAGTCTTGAACAACTACCAAGTAAGCTAGAGGAGTCCCGGAAATCAAACGGTACCTAACATAGGTAACTACATAATTAACCCGGACCTAAATCGGGAGACTGGGTAGCAGGAGGGTTTGTAACCCAAATGAGTGTAGGAACTCATATGATATGGTTTAACAAAGCCTTCATACTAAATGAAACTTAACCTAAGTATTATCGACCCACCGCGACCCATTAAGGTAACTTCTGCTACTTTAACGCGTCGTGCGCGTGAAACGCGTTCGGACCGTCTAACTAGTCCTATGACAAGTGTTATATGCCTAAACATGTTACATAATCAGTTATGTGACAAAAGTTTAGGTTACATATGCTTAATTACCAATTATACATGAAAAGGGTATTCTGGTAATTTACCTAAGGCATATAAACTACCTATCATACAACAACTTAAACGATGTGACCATAGGGTATAACCTCGGAAGGTTATGCCCTATACTAGGGTCACCTAATGTATTTGGTCGGATCCTAATGATCGACCAAACTGGGTCGGGTTCGAAGGTATAAGCGATTTATCAGATCGCTTACCCTACGACCCTAGACAACGTGGTAATCAGTAGGCATAGTCCCAAGGGACTATAACCAACGTGATTACAATCACGTTGCGAAGTTCAAACGAACTTCGCATTGACCATTACTGGTCAACGCTGAAAGTCAAACAAAGTTTGACTTTCTGACTCGAAAAACAGTAAAATAAGGAAAAGAACGAAAGAATACTTACGAAGGGTTCCCGAATGCTAAACTCGATTCAAAAATCTCAGGTATGAAACAAATGTTTCAACTTAGAGTTTCTTAAATCAAGTTTCTAGTGATTTTAGCAATGGGGGGTATGGGGTATTTATAGGAATACCCGAACCGTTAAGATCGTTTCATGGAAAACGTGCCTTAATCCCATCCGTACATGTGTTGAAATGTCATGGTGTTTAGGTGTTTAAATTCCATCCATACATGTGTTGAAATGTCATGGTGTTTAGGTGTTTAAATTCCATCCTTATCCGCTGACTAAGCAAGTTAGAATGTGTGGTTGTGAATTAAACAACGGCTAATACATCGAATCTGGTCCCGAATGCGAAAAACGATCCAAATGACGTGACGAATGGATTTTTCTTATGGCGAACACTAAAATAAAATATTTTAGTGCTAACATAATTTTTTTGGATGTCCGGATGTATTCAGAACGTAAGTTATGCGCGAAAATGCAAACTTGTGCACTTTTTGACACTTTTAGTCCCTGAATGACCCAAAAGTTTATTTTAGCACACCGAACCCCTCAAAGCCTATTTCTAAGCTATGTAAAGGATATTTATGGTATGTTTAACTTATGGTCATGTTCCGGAATGTCTGTTACAGTTCAAATTGGCATACTTTCGCAGTTTGTCAAATTTAGTCCCTGTAAGCGATTTAACTTGTTTCTGCCATACCAAAGCCTTCAAAACTTATTTCTAAGTTATGTAAAGGTTATTTAAGGTATGTTAAGCCTATGTCACTATTCCGGAGTGTTTGTTGCATTAAACTGGTTATATTTACGCATCAGTGCGCGTATAACCTTCCAGAAAGCGATCTAGGGTTTGAAATTGAACAAAAATTGATATGTGCAAATGATACACATATTTTTGCAAATCCCAAGTATGAAATACAATATTTCATTGGTTTGGTATTTGTTTGATGGCCGTGGAGGCACAGGTGTTACACAAAAGGTCACATGTCGTTGTTGGGAACTGTATTAGAATTATATGAAAATTTAGTTGCAGGAAAGATCGGGAATCCAATGTTGACAAAAGAGGATTACGATCAGATTGATGCTGAAGAGATGGAGTTGATGGATATAAAATGGTGTCTTGCGAGTGTTTTGAGGAGAGCCGAAAAGTTTAAACAATTTACGGGAAGAGATGATTTCCGTGATGCAAATGTTTCTACTTTAGGATTTGATAAATCTAAAGTTACTTGTTTTCGTTGCAGGGAAAAAGGACACTTCAAGAGGGAGTGCACAAATCGTGAAGCAAGTGGAGCTCAAAATCCATTCAACAACAATGATTACTATCGGAAAGCAATTTATCATCAAGTTGCTCAACAATCACATCAACAAGAGCCACAAACTGCACATGCCAGGAAAGCAATTGAGGAATCATCAAAGAGAGCCTGTATGGTGAATCAAGATGGTAAAAAGTCTACAAATGGTTTCAGTTGGGACAAATATGTTTCAGTAGACAGTAAAGCATGTTTGATAAATCAAGATGATGAAAAATTACCAGAAGGGTTTAGCTGGGCAAATTTCAGTTGGGATTATTATGATCCTAACAAAACTCCAAATCACAAAGTTTTTGTTGCTAGAGTTACTGAAGACAGTGATAATGATGATGATTATTATGCAAAGAGAATGAAAAAGCACTTAAAAATGATGGAAGAGAGTGACAGTGATGATGAAAAAGCTAAAAAGAAAAAGAAGAAAATTAAAAAACATGTCAGCAGTGATGATGAAGAAGTTCCGGTGATAAGGAAGAAAATTAAAGACATTCCAGATTTCAAAGTTGAAGCTGAAGCTGATGCACAAAATACTCCGGTGATATGTGAGAACTGTGAAGCAGTAAAGAAGCAGAATAGTACTTTGATTCATAACATGAACAGATTGAAAGAATCTTACGATGTTTTGAATAAAGCAATGAATCAGTACAATCAGTCAAGCAGTGAACAAGCAACAACAATGAAGACACTTCAAGGAGCTTTCATGACAAAGCAGAAAGTAGTCAACAATTATATTGAGAAGTGTGCTGTGTTGGAACAGAAATTGGAAACTCAAAGAATTGAAACAGAAAGAGTAAATAGGTTGTTAAAAAGTTACTCATGTACTTCTTATGTCATTGACATGATTTATCCAACAGTTGAAGGCATGAAGGCTTTTGATGAAGATAAAGTATCTGAAGACAAAAGTTCTGAAGAAAAGAAGAAGGATAGTGAAGTGAATGATTCTGGTAAGAAAAAAGGTTTCAGCTATACAAAGTGTCCACCTCCGCTTGAAAATGGATATTCTCCACGAAATCCAAATTCAGAAAGAGTCAAAAAGGCAACCAATTTACAGTGGGAGTCTGAGTCTTCAGAAAATTTACCAGACAACATTGATGTTATTTTTACATCGTCTGATACTGATCATGAGTCCGAGTTAATAAAGAAAGTGGTCGATCAGGTGTTGGATAATGATGAAACTGAGGAGTCAAAGTTGGAGTCAAATTCAGAGTCAAAGTCTGACATGTCAAGTCCAACAGTCAAAAAGGATAAAAGGGTTTATAATAAAGAGTTTTTGTTATCAAAGTCTAATTTGAATGACGAACCAATCAAAGTGGCATATACTTTGAATGATTCTGACAAATTATATTCTGATGAAGAATTTCCAATAAGAGGTGTTAAAACTGAAATGATAAAAAAGGTTTTCAAGCTAATAGAAATTAATATTTCTGAAATAAAAAATGTAAATCTTTCTGAAAAACCTAAAAAGTACACCTCAAGAGTTCAACAAAGAGAAAACAAGAAAAAGGGTTATAGTTCTGGTTCAGGTTTTCAAAAGAAACCAAATCATAACGGTAATTTCAAAAGAAAAGGACTTGGTTTTATTCCACTGAAAAATCATAAAAATGAGAAAAATTATAAACCAAAAACTGTTTTTGTTTCAGGAATATCAACTGAAGAAGAAGAAAAGGAGCAGTTGTTCAGGAATCAATCAAACAAAGAATTCCTTGCAAAGAAGCAAGAAGAAATGAAAAATGAAGTTGCTCAAAGAAAGGAGACAAGAACTTGTTTTCAATGCAAAACAGTTGGTCATATTGCTATGAATTGTTCAAAGGCAATCAAAACTAAACAGGGAGTCTCTGTTAAACTCAAAGAAAAGATTGTTGATAATGAACTACCAACCAAACAATTCAAAGTTTTCAAAGATTCAAAGTTTGAGGTTGGTGAATGTTCAAAAAGGTTTTACAAGAGAAAAGCAAATCTTGACAACCACAAGTGGGTTGTTAAAAAACATGATGGTAGTTCTAGCAATGATTCTGATTCGTCAAAATCAGAGGAGCTATTTTTAGGCGATGAATCTGATTCCACAAAGTCAGAGGAGCCACGTGTTGAGTTAAAATTGGAAACATCAGTACCGCCAATGGATGATGTCAATTTTCCACCATTGAGGGCTGAGAATTTTAAACAAAAAGTTGGCAAAGTTGAAATTTCAAATCAATTTTTCTCTGAAAAGAAAGAATTTGATATTGAAAAAGCTTTTAACTCCAAAGTGCAACATATTTTTGGTAAAATGGTTGAAAGGAAGGTAAAAGGAGTGAAGGAGTTTTATTAGAAGAAAATGAAGAAACCAGATAAAGATGTTTCATTCCAGGTTTGTGACTAGGATGGAACTTATTATGATATATGAAAAGTATGACTTGCCAGAGCTTCCAGGTTGGTAAGTGTGGAGCAGGAATCGGCATTTTTCTTGAGAATGTCACATTGGTGATATTTTTACTTACAAGTGGTAAATCAGGGACATTAAGTTGTACTTGATTTTCTACAAGTGGTAATGGTTGGTTGAATTTAAAACTGTTATATTTTTTCAAGTGGTTGAAAGAACAAAGTGATGAATTGATCTCCTAACCTACAAATGGTTTATTAAATCAACAAAACTTATTTTCCGGAAAAACCATTTGATTAAAACAAACTTAAGTGTTTTGAAATCATAATGGGAAAATAGTTTGTTGTAAGGGGGAGTTCTGATTGTTTATGCCAAGTGGATGGCCATTTGAAGTGATTCGATATCAGTTGTCAATTTACCTTGTACAGTTTGTTTTCAAATTTCTTTTAATGATTTTGAATTTTAGGGGGAGTAAGAATTTCAGAAAATCCAAAAACATTAGAAAATTTGAAAAAGCCAAAAAACATGATAAAATGAAAAAATGAGTTTTGTTGAGAAAAGAGGAAATGATAGTATATCAGTGGACTATCACAGCATGCTAAAGAGTTGGAAAGTCAAAATGTGATAAACGGTCTCACTGATGATGTGCCAGTAGGTTTTTGCACATTTAGTAGATTGTGACGAGATATAAACCTAAATTTCAAACTTACTTATATCATGGGGAACATCTCTTGGATATATGGGTAACCCCCGAAATCTTGTTTGAAATGTCCCTCTTTCTGAGATACTAGGTCTTTATACTCAGTGATATCTGGGGTATTATCCCGGGACTTCTGATTTTGCGGAAGCAATGGCCTAGTCCCCGTATAATACTTTATACTTGCTTGAAATATAGCACCACCCTCAGTACAAAAAATGATGAAACATTGCAAAATGCTAATCATGTGCTGTTGAAGAAAAGATTCTCTAAAGGGAACACACCTAAAGTCGAAGCCGTCATCTCTCTGATTTTGCGGAAGCAATAGCCTGAGCTCTCACGGCTCTCGCATTTAACCCTTTACAGATATCATCTAGGTATACTCACCTGTAAGACTGAATATTGGGATCTGGATACGAGAGTATATTCTGATGTGGAACACGCGAATAAGTTTAAGTGTCTAAAACACTAATCTCGTATCTCGAAATAGTTGAACTTTGTGTGAAAAATTAAGTGGATCAGTATACTGACAATCTAAGTGAATCGTTTAAAACTAAAAATGTATAAAGCTTAACGGTCTTGATGATTTGTCTCAAAAACTGATATGATCCTCTTACACAAACTGTTGGGATTGAACCCTACCAAAGGAACATATAATTAAAGCCAAAACTGGATCAGAGCAGTGGATCCAGAATAAGCAGATGTTATGTTCACATGTCTCTCCCCTTGAAAGTGGTTTCAACATCTGCTGACCTCCTATCTACTGATCGTACAAACTGCTGACCTACAAACTGCTGATCTAGTAAAAGACTGATGGAAGACTAAAGCTCTGCTGTTAAATCTACTGCCTTGAGTCAAGCTCTGCTGATCCGGACAAGTACTGCTGGGTTCACATCAGTGGAAGGATGCAGCAGTTGTTTAGATGTCTTTATGTAATGAAATGTAATAGCAGTAGTTAACATAGCAGAGTTTGTATAGATCAGAGGTTAGAGTTTGTTAGGAGGTTAGATGTCACTTTCATGGTGACGTCAGCTTAGATGCCTCAGTAGTTTGCTCGTGCATATAAATAGAACAGTGCTCTGTACTGTTCTATTAGCTCTTTGCAAAATCTTCTTCCTGCACGAACAAACACTGTGAGCTCAGGCTAAGGGGGAGTTTGTATTCAGACATTGCATTGTAATCGTTATTGAAATAAATTCAATCTTTCGGTTCTTTGTGGAAAATGTTTGATTAAAGCAATTCTCTCGTTTGATTGTGTGCAAAGTTTGTTTCCATCTTAATTCCGCTGCACAACTCATCCATCTTCATCTTAATTCAAACGAAAACACAATCAAAACCAAACTCAGATCCTAACAATTGGTATCAGAGCCTGGATAGTCAAATTTGATTTAACAATCATTTTGACATAAATAGTTCAGCTCATAATCGTTGATACTGATAGTTTGTTCGTTTGTGTTGAAAAACAGAGCAAGGTTTAATCACCATCAAAGTTGATTGATCAGTGCCTGTAAAACAACCAGGATGACGTCACAATCACAAGATGATAAGAATAACATTGGCTCGCTTTTTAAACCACCCATGCTTAAACGTAATGAATACAACATCTGGGAAAGATGGATGGGTCACATCCTTACTCAACAGAACACTGGATGTTGGAGGTCTGTTGTTTTTGGTCCACATGTTCCTATGGTGCCAAGTGCTGAGGATGCAAAGAAGTTCGTTCCTAAACCAACCGAAAACTATACTGAAACTGATTTTCAAAAGTTCGAACTCGATACCAAAGCATTTAGCATCATAGCATCTGCATTACCCAATGAGATCTATGCTGGACTGTTACATTGTAACAGTGCCGAAGAGCTATGGGATGCACTGAAGGAACAGTTTGGGGGGACAGAAGAAGTCATTGAAAACAATATGGAAATTCTAAATCAGCAATATGAAACATTTTGTCACATCAAGGGTGAATCACTGACTCGGCAATTTGAGCGATTCAGTTGTCTCATTAGTGAACTAAGGCTTGTTAAAGTAACATTTCCAAATTCAACTCAAAATAGCAGGTTCCTTAGGTCACTACCAGAAAAATGGGATACCATAGCTTTTGTCACTGGAAACTCTGTTGAGTTCAAAGATCTGACCCTGACCCAACTTCATGGTAGACTCCTGACCTATGAAAGGGAGTTGAACCAGAAAAAGAAGTTGCAAGAGTCTGGCAAAGTTGCTGATGATTACTCATTCGGTAGCACAGCTCTTTTTGGTCAGGAAGAATCTGGTAGCAGTGGTAAGGATCAGGGTTATGATCACTTCATTGATATAACTGCTAGTGGAAATTTTAACAACCCTGATCCTCACTCTGCAAATTATGCTTTTACTGCAAATTGTGAAAACCAGATGTCAGATAATTTGTGTTTTGAACTCAATGATTTGCAATACTTTGATCCCACTGACTTAGAAGAGATGGACATTTTGCATCAATTGGCTTTGCTTAGTGTAAGAACAAGCAAATTCTACAAAAGAACAAGGAGAAAATTCCCAGGGTTACATGGGAATTTAAGGGTGGGGTTGGATAAATCAAAAATCAAGTGTTACAAGTGTAATAGGCTAGGTCATTTTGCTAGGGAATGCAGGAGTCAAACTACTGGTCCTATAATCACTCATCCCAGCTCAAACCCTAGACCACAAAATCAAAGCACTGTGCACTATACCCAATATACCCCTGCAGCCCATGTTAACACTGCTCACTATGCTGCTACCCCTGTGCCTGTGCATTATGTCCAAACCACTGTTCCATAAATTCAGTACGTTCAAACCCCTGTCCCTCAGGCACAAGTGCAACCTGTTGCACCTCAAACAGCTGCTTCAGCAGTGGTACAACCAGATCACCAAAGCTTCTTCACTCAAGGCTTTGTTGACTAGAGCAGCATGCCTGATGAGCTTGGTGATGAAAATTTTGCCCTCTATGCTTTTAATGAACCTTCTAATGATGAATTTTGTTTGATGGCATTAGAGTCAATACCAGAGGGGATAGAAACTGAAGGTGAACAGCTAAGTGTTGAAACAGTGGATGAGGTGACTGAAGCAGTGGTTACTGCAGTTGATGGTGAACTGCTGCTGGGAGAAAATTCAGAAACCCTGATTGAACCACTGACAGACCCCTGCTCCAAAGAAGACAAGGAAGAAGAGGAAGAAAAGAGAGCAGGTGAGAAAGAAGTAAGAAACGATGATAAAGAAAATCATCAATGTGATTGTGCCATGATGGCTGCTGCCAAGGTATCACCTCAAGTTCTTGAAAAACTATGTTCAGACAAGTGCATTATTGCATTTGCTAACATCAAAGAGGTAAATGAAAACCTTAGGGATAAAATCTTAACTGATGAAGTCAAATTTGAAAAGTCATTAAAAGAGCTTAGAAAAAATTGGCTGAAAAAGATAAAGTGATCATCAGTCTTAAAGAAGAGCAAAGCATAACCAAAACTCAACTCCAAACTATGGTAGAAAAATACCAAGTTTGCAAAAAGGAGTTAGAGTCCACCCAAATCACATGTGAAAAATGGGTGGAATCCTGCAAAGGATATGAGGTAATGCTTGAAAAACAGATTAAAAGCAATGTGAAATTTGGTGTTGGTTATAGAAAACATGATGATGAAAACACTGCTTTTGAAAAATCTGTTCAAACCATTGATGAATCCACAGAGTTCATCCCCACAAACAAGAATGGCTAAGAAGTGAAAATCACTGATAAACTTGGGAACAAAATCACACTTGACAAACCAATGGGATCCTCTACTTTTGAGGAGATTGAGAAATACCAGTTTAAACCCACTTGGTCTGATGAGTGTGACATTCTTGAAAATTTTAAACCCATGGATTTCACAACCACTGATGGTGTCAAAGCTCCAAAAGCAAAAATCATTCCTCTCAAGGACATCCCAGTAGAGGTTAAAAACTCTGCTACAAAGGAGTCTGAAAAGAGAAAGAAGAGAGAAAAGATCAAAAACCTGTTTTGTGAATTTTGTGAAAAAAGGAATCATCTAACAAAAGACTGTTTCCATTTCAAAGCATATGATCTAAACAAAACAAGTGTCATTGTTCCTGCTGAAAGCTGCACCATCTGTGGTAAAACAAACCACAAAACTCAAGCATGTGTGTATCTCAAAAAATTTGATGTGAAAAAGAATGAGTATACAGCTAAAACATCCTTGAGTCCATCAACATCATCTGTCAAATTCACCAAGAACCAACCACTGTTTGTGCCAGTTCAAACAACTGTCACAAAACAGCTGAACCAAACATCTGTCAAAAGAGATGTTCAGGTTACTGATGCACCCCCTGCCAATCAATACAGAAGAGGTAAGGAACAACAGTCTTACCAAAGGATTCCACACGTTTATGAGACCTACAAAAGTCTCTCTAAACCTAAAGTGAACAGGCATCCTTTTGGGTACCAACAGGTGATTGGGCAAAACCCACAACAGTGGTTAGAAAGAAACAGTCCTAAAACTGTCCAAACCCCTGACCTAACCACTGTCCATCAATCTGCATCCATCCCAGACACTGTTGAGACCCCATCCAAAGCCTTATTGGCTTTGGAAACCCTGATGAACTTATCCTTTTACTTCATGTGCAGGGAGCTTCTGCATACTTAGATAGCCTTTGGTATGTAGATAGTGGAGGCTCCAGGCACATGACAGGATGTAAAACCCTACTCAAAGATTTCAAAATTCATGGAGGGGGTGATATATCCTTTGGGAATAATAGTAAAGGGAAAGTTCTGGGGTCTGGTACAGTGCAGTCTGGAAATGTAAAATTTGAAAATGTCAATCTGATTGACAATCTGAAATTCAACCTCCTGAGTGTTTCACAAATGAGTGATAAGGGGTATGGGTCATTCTTCACAAAGGAGTGTTGTAGGATTGTTGGACCAGAAATGGTTGAAAAGATTGAAGCAATAATGAAAACTGGAAAAACAAAACTTGTTGCTCAAAGAAGTGGCAATGTTTATGTTGTTGATATGTCAAAAGAGTGTCCCAGAGCTGATGCCTGTCTGTTCTCAACTGCCTCTAACAAAAAGACAGAACTTTGGCACAGGAGACTGGGACACACAAATCTCAAGACAATCACTGAAATTTCAAAAAATGGCCTTGTAAGAGGTTTGCCACAGAAACTGTTTTCATGTCCTGAGCATTGCGTTTCCTGTTTAAAAGGAAAACAACATAAAAGCTCCTTTAAGTCCATTGAAGAATCCAAAACAACCCAGTGTTTGCAAATGCTGCACATGGATCTTTTTGGCCCAGTTCAAGTCACGAGTCTTAAGAAAAAAAGATATTGTTTGGTTATTATTGATGACTTCTCTAGGTTTACATGACTTTCTTTTTACACTCAAAAGATGAGACTGCAAGCATTTTGCAAGACTTTGTGACACATGTTGAAAAGCAATTTGACCTTTCAGTAAAAGTCTTCAGGAGTGACAATGGCACAGAATTCAAAAATAAGGAGTTGGATGCCTTCTGTGTGAAGAAAGGGATTGTAAGGCAGTACAGCATCCCTAGAACACCAGAGAAAAATGGGGTAGTTGAAAGAAAGAACAGAACTTTGATTGAGGCTGCCAGAACCATGCTTGCTGATTCAGGTTTACCATTAACTTTTTGGGCTGAGGCAGTAAACATTGCTTGCTATGTCCAAAACAGAGTTTTAATAAACCCCAGGCACAAAAAGACTGCCTATGAAATTCTGTATAAAATCAAACCACTGATCTCATACTTCAAGGTATTTGGTTGCCCATGCTTTATTTTGAACTTAAAAGATTCCATCTCAAAATTTGCAGCTAAAGTAGACTGTGGTTATCATCTGGGATACTCAACCACTGCCAAGGCCTACAAAGTGTTTAATACACGGACCAAAGCAGTGGAGGAGACCTTAAATGTGAAGTTCAATGAACTTTCATCAATGAAAATCCCAGCAAATCCTGCAGATTTGTTTGATCTTGAAAAATTCACTTTTGAAAATACTGCAGTCAAGACTAACAGTGCAGGTCCATCAGAGGATTCATCACCAGACTATGGGTATGAAATCATCATCCCTCAAAAGTTTGCCACAATGGGAAAAGCATCAGTTGTTCAAAACAGCTGTCAAAGCTCAACCACTGCTACCTCAACAGTTGTTGACCAAAGTAGCCCATCAACCACTGCTTCCACATCATCAAACACTGTTGACAAAAGTCCTCAAACAGTGAATAAAAGCCAGTATGTGTCCTCACCATTACCTCCTATTCCACCACCTTTTGAAGCCACTGCTGGGTCATCAAAGTCACCAGCAGTGGTTAGCTCAGATGATACACATTTGCAGCCTTCACCAACAAATGCCATCATACCATACCAAGGAGATTTAATCTTCTTGAGATCTCATCCACCTGATCAAATCATTGGCAACATCAATGAAGGGGTGCTCACAAGAAGCCAAACCCAAAACATTTGTCTTTTTGCTGGTTTTCTATCACTCCATCAGCTAGTCAAGTACCAAGAGGCAATGAAAGACAACAGCTGGGTAGAAGCCATGCAAGAAGAGCTCCAACAGTTTAAAAGACAACAAGTATGGGAGCTTGTACCACTGCCAGAAGATGTAAGTCCCATTGGCACAAAGTGGGTCTTCAAAAACAAAACTGATGAAAGGGGCATTGTTGTCAAGAATAAAGCTAGGCTTGTGGTTCAAGGTTACAGACAGGAAGAGGGGATTGACTATGATGAAACATTTACCCCTGTAGCAAGATTGGAAGCTATAAGACTGTTCCTGGCCTTTGCTGTCAACCACAACATGAAGGTGTTCCAAATGGATATCAAAAGTGCTTTCCTCTATGGTACAATTCAAGAAGAGGTGTATGTCTGTCAACCTCCAGGTTTTGAGGATCCATTTTATCCAGATCATGTCTACAGGCTAAACAAAGCCTTGTATGGCCTGAAACAAGCACCTAGGGCCTGGTATGCAACTCTTTCCACCTTTCTACTCTCGAATGGTTTCAAAAGAGGTACCATTGATAAAACACTGTTTCTAAAATGGAGAGGAAAGGATTTAATGATCGTCCAAATTTATGTGGATGACATTATTTTTGGAAGCACATTTAATAAAATGTGTGAAGAGTTTAGGGAACTCATGACAGCTGAGTTTGAAATGAGTGCAATGGGTGAGCTGCAATGCTTTCTTGGTCTCCAAGTTCAGCAAATGCAGAATGGAACTTTCATTCATCAAAGCAAATATGCTAAAGAACTTTTAAATAAATTTGATATGAATGATTGTAAACCATGCAGCACACCCATGGCAACAAATAAGCTTGTCATGTCTGATGAAAAGGATGAGCTGATTGACCAAACACTTTATAGAAGCATGATTGGGTCTTTGCTGTACTTAACTGCATCTAGACCAGACATCATGTTTGCAATATGTGTCTGAGCAAGAAGTCAATCAGCTCCCAGAAAATCAAACCTCATTGCTGTAAAAAGGATCTTCAGATACATAAAAGGTGCTCCCACACTTGGTATCTGGTATCCAGCTAATGGGAATATCAAGCTTTCAGGTTTTTCAGACAGTGACTTTGCTGGATGTAACACCACAAGGAAGTCCACTTCAGGAGGGTGCCAGTTTCTAGGCGATTGCTTGGTCTCTTGGCAAAGCAAAAAGCAAGCAGCTGTCTCAACATCCATTGCTGAAGCTGAATACATTGCTGCTGCAAGCTGTACAGTCCAACTCCTCTGGCTTCAAAATCAGTTGCTGGATTTTGGTATCACTGCCTTAAAGACACCACTCATGTTGGATAGCCAGGCAGCAGAAAATATCATCAAAAATCCAGTTTCCCATTCAACCACCAAACACATCGACATCAGACATCACTTTGTGAGGGATTGCTATGAAAAAGGTTTGATTTCTCTGCATCATGTTCCAACTAAAGACCAGCTGGCAGATGTGCTCACAAAAGCATTAGATACAGCCACCTTTGAAAGTTTGGTCTCTAGGATTGGCATGCTAAACATGGAATAACAAGCAAAATCTTGTTTTTCTATGAATAAAAGCATTAAAATGTTTTCAGAAAATCAAAAATCCATCCTTAAAAATAGCTAAATATGAAGTTTTCATTAAAATCCTTAAAAGTCTGCCATAACCACTGATTGTTCAAAAGTCTGCTCTACTTCAAAGTCTGTCCACTGCTGAAAGTCAACCCCTGTTCTCTCATTTCCTTGATAAATACTGTTGTTCAAAAGCAGTGTCTTATCCACTGATATGTTATCCACTGATAGTGAAAATCATCCACTGCTTCCATTTGTTACCGTTGTAACCACTGCCTTCATCAGTAACTTTCATAAAAGTACTGTCCTCCATTTCATCAGAGGTTGGCATGTGGGTAGTACATAGTGGTCAGACCTTTTGTAACCGCTGCCACGTCAGCATTCACTTTTTCCCTATAAAACCCTCATTTAAAACCCAAAACAGGGTTTTACTGTCGAATTGAATTCTTAAAAATTCTCTTCTCAAAGCAGTTTTTCTTTAAATTCCTTCAAAACCTTCTTCGATCATCATCTCCAAAATGACAAAATCGAAGTCATCTGCAAAACCCACTTCCAAATCATCATCAAAAGAAGCCTCTCAAAAGGCAAAACCTACTGAAATTCCACACAAAACATCTCACAACCTTCTGGGTCTTCTCACAAAACCCGGCACCACTAATATCTTCAACTCCATTATTGATATCATGTCTGCATCAAAGTACAAAACTTTGTTAACAGCAGATGCACCAATTTACTTGGAAACCCAAATAGAGTTTTGGAAGAATGCAACCCTTGAAAAACAAGGAGAAACTGTAATAGCCATTAACTCTTCTCCAAAGGGTAAAGCTGTCAAGATTACACCACAATTCATCTTGGAGGTCTTTCAACTCGACGATCAGAAATGTATAATTTCTTTCCCTAAAAACGAGTTAAAAATTGACTTCATCGAAAGAGGGTATGCAGATACAATGATGAAGAAGGATACCTTACAAAAAGGTTTCTTCCCTTCTGCAACAAGGTTTTTATTCCATACCCTCCTAATGTGTGTTTCAAACAAAACCACTGCTTTTAATGAAATACCATTAAAAATTCAAAACCTGGGATTTGCTATTCTTCAAGGATAAAATTTCAATTATTCTCGGGAAATTTTTAATGATTTGGTTAAAAATGTTGAAACAAAGGCATTCTTACTGTTTCCAAGATTTCTAAGTTATTATTTTGAAAAGAAACTTGGTAAGAATGATTCTTCTGCAATAAAACAAGGTGAATCTCTTCAAATGCACAGCTTAACTGCTGAAACTTTTACAAGAATGTCAACACCTTGCAA
Source organism: Helianthus tuberosus (assembly GCA_030545235.1). Classification (NCBI taxonomy): domain Eukaryota; kingdom Viridiplantae; phylum Streptophyta; class Magnoliopsida; order Asterales; family Asteraceae; genus Helianthus; species Helianthus tuberosus. Next base: position 16,705,026 of record CM060420.1, on the reverse strand, counting down.
AACACAAGCAGAGGTGCCTGAGCAGAATTTAGCAGCTACCACTGCTCCTCAGGTATCTGCTGCTGAGCCCACTGCTCAAGGTGATCAAAGTAGCAAAACAACTGCTTTGAAACCCACACCTTTAATCACCAAAAAGCCAAACAAAAATAAAACTCAAAAACCCCCCAAACCCATCAAAAAGGTAACTTTGGAGGATGAGATACCAGAGCTAATGCCAGTGACAGCACAAAAGTCACAAGAAACCACTGTTGCTACTTCCTCACAGCAGTTGGTACAAATATCTCAACCCATAACCGAAACTCCACCTGTTTCTTCTAAAAAAGAACAGGTTGTACATATTGGGACACCACAATATGATGCTCTGGAATCACTTGTTTCCATCATCCACAGCCCAATGCCTGGGGCAAATTCTCTTCTAACACCAAACCTCACATTCACAATTCCTCCACCAACTAGAATTTTGTTGGAAGCAATTGATTTAAACCAGGCACAAACCAGTCCTTCTCAATCACCTATCAATGAGAACATGCCTCAACAAATGACTGGGTCTGATGTATCAATCTTTGCTAACCCACCAACACAACCTGAGGAGGTTATACCCCCTGAGTTACAAGTAACTCTTGGTGGTAGTCCAAGTGAAGCAGCCACTACAAGTGTTGAACCCACTGGTTTACATTTGGACAGTGGTTACATAAATAAGACTTCCTTGGAGGCAATTCCTTCCATAGCACCTCTGACATCTCCCAGTGGATTTCTTTTGACCACTGGCAACATCAAAAGATTGTCAAGTGTTGAAGGAAGAAGACCCCAGTACCAAGAAAAAGGGGCATCAGTGGTTAATGTTTGGAGTACACTCCCTACCTCAACCACTGATAAAACCACTGCTAGTGGGAAATCAGATGATCCCATTAAATTGGGTGATGGTTTAAAATATCTGGATTTGACGGAACGAGTTGACAAACTGGATACAGCTGTTGCAGATATCAAAGACATGCTACAACAATTGTTGACAGTACAAAAGAAGCAATCCACTGCTGTTCCACCTCAAGCACCTACTCCACCACAAGCACCTGCTGCAAATGAGCTCTGGAATCTATTTTGACCTTTTCTCCAACAACAAAAACAAATGGCTGATCAGCAACATGAAATACATGTACAAGAGCTGAGAAACACAATGGAGTCTAGGTTCAAGAACACACAAGCAGACATCAAGGCACTCAAGGCCCACATATTGAAAACCACTGGCACTGCTCCTCCAACTGTTCTCTTCATTGATCAATTACCCCCAGATAATGCCAAAAAGGGGGAGAAAATTAAAGAATGGAAGAAAAAGGGAGTAGATGATGGTCTCTACATAGAACCAGAAACGGAGAATATGACCAAGCAGATACCTTTGCCAGATGGTAGCAAAAAGGTTGATGTTACCCAAAATGCACTTGATGAAGCTATAGCAAGTGTAAAAAGGGACAGAGCGGCAAAGGATATGTCAAGGTGGAATAAGGAGAAGAAAGCTTACATGGAGCTGAATGCGCAGGGTTGTTCTGGGCTAAAGGATGTTCAAAGTCCTGAGCTAAAAAGAAATCCCACTAGAAAAGTGAGGGAACCCAAGTCCACACCATCCAGACTCACAAAGCGTACTCCAAAACCACCATCCAAAAGCCCCCAACATCAAACCTCCATCCAAACAGCTGTTGTAACTCCTGCTGTATCAACTACTGCTGGTACTTCAGAGGTTTCAACATCTGTTATCACTTCAACACATACCACTTCAACACACACCACAACCACTGTCTTACCACCACCATCATCACTATCAAAAAACAACATCACCACCATCGCCTCCTGCCAAAAAGCAGAAGACAGCAGATGTTACAACATCTGTTGTAATGACAACAGTGGTTGAAACACCAGTTCTTTCAACAGCTGTTAGTCAATCACAAATCACTGCCACTCAAATCACCACCACTGATTCACCCAAAACATCATCTGCCTCTCCTAAAATAAAAAGGAGAAGGATTTTCATACCAGATGATGATTCACCATCACCCCCACCAACATCTTCAAAATCTCTATCACTTGTTACAATACCAAAGCCGGTTCCTCTCTCATCAGCTCCAGTACAACAATCAATCCCTGTCATTACTCCTGCAGGTGTCCAATTTCCTCTAGAACTTGAAGCAGTTAGAGAAGAGATCAAATCTTTTTACTATGAGGATGACCCTGCTAAAAGGAAGTTGCCATCAGTGAAAGGATATCCAAGGCCAAACAATATTGAAGAATATTTGAAAGTCAAAGCTAAACAAGCAGAGGATATCTAAAAAAGAAATGCACGAGGAAAATTTGATAGTGAAATTCAGCAGAATTACCAATTCTTGCTCACACAAGTTAGATCCTTAGAGCAATTTGCAAAAAATGTATGTCAACAGATCTCAGAGAGAGCAGATGAAACTTTGAGAAAAGATTACATTGAAAGCATCATGGCAACCAAGAAGTACAAGGGAGAAAAGTCTATGTACAAGGAGTGGACCATTCCTGAGCTTGAAAAAGAAGCAGCCAGGATTCAAGAAATGATAAATAAGAAGGTCAAACACACTCCTCCAGATTGGTCAAAACACAAAAAGAATATGTCTGACAAAACACTAGAGCTGAAGAGAATGAAAGAGGAATTGGTTGCTGCTGATTATGGGTCCAAAAATCAAGTGATGAGATGGAAAGAAGATAAAGTCAAGGCTACCTACAAAAGTTTGGAGAAATTAAGAAAGAAAGATCCAAATGCTCCACAAAAGCCTGACTATCCTGAAGCAGTGGTTTCAAACAGATCCTCAAAGCTGCAAATCAGGTGAGCCACTGCTCCAGTTGGTGCAGCCATCTTTAAAAGAAGGCAACAAAAACAGTTGGGTGCTGAAACCATTCAAGAGCTAATAGAAGGAGATGCCCTTGTAAAAGAAGGCATCAAGAAAATGATTGTAGAAACTCCTGGATTGGATCAACCTGCAAGTACTGCTCAGACAGTCATCAATAGGCCAGCTTCACCAAACACCTCTTCCAATAAATATCTCCCAAGAAACCCACCAGGCTCAAAAGTACTAAAGTGGGAAACTGACAAACAGACCCATGTACTGACTATGTTCAGGTCTAGTGGAGAAGTGAAGAAAATAACAAGGGAACAAGCACTTGGCCTAAGTCTTGAAGATATGCAGGATCTCCTTGATCTTCCACTTGGTAGGGATGAAGATGACACAGATGCCCTAGACTTTGAGTTACAACTTAAAGGTCAGATAAGGGAACTGTTGATGAGGCAATAAAGCTCCACAATAATGAAGGGTTTTGGCATTATCTATTCCAGGGGGAGATTGTTGGGATTGAACCCTACCAAAGGAACAGATAATTAAAGCCAAAACTTGATCAGAGCAGTGGATCCAGAATAAGCAGATGTTATGTTCACATGTCTCTCCCCTTGAAAGTGGTTTCAACATCTGCTAACCTCCTATCTACTGATCGTACAAACTGCTGACCTACAAACTGCTGATCTAGTAAAAGACTGACGGAAGACTAAAGCTTTGCTGTTCAATCTACTGCCTTGAGTCAAGCTCTGCTGATCCGGACAAGTACTGCTGGGTTCACATCAGTGGAAGGATGCAGCAGTTGTTTAGATGTCTTTATGTAATGAAATGTAATAGCAGTAGTTAGCATAGCAGAGTTTGTATAGATCAGAGGTTAGAGTTTGTTAGGAGGTTAGATGTCACTTTCATGATGACGTCAGCTTAGATGCCTCAGTAGTTTGCTCGTGCCTATAAATAGAACAATGCTCTGTACTGTTCTATTAGCTCTTTGCAAAATCTTCTTCCTGCACGAACAAGGCTGAGGGGGAGTTTGTATTCAGACATTGCATTGTAATCGTTATTGAAATAAATTCAATCTTTCGGTTCTTTGTGGAAAATGTTTGATTAAAGCAATTCTCTCGTTTGATTGTGTGCAAAGTTTGTTTCCATCTTAATTCCGCTGCACAACTCATCCATCTTCATCTTAATTCAAACGAAAACACAATCAAAACCAAACTCAGATCCTAACACAAACTAACAAAAAGACAGTTTGTAAATATTTTTTTTCTATATTTTCTTTCAAGTTCAAAAATCCATAAAGATTTTTAGTGTGTTTTAGCATAATTTTTTTTGAAAAATCCAAAAAGATTTTCGACAACTGATGTTGGAGAGCTGATTTTCAAAATTCCGAGTGCTAATCATGATGAACAAAATGTTTGGGAGAATTTGTTTGAGATGAAAAAGTGTTTGAAAATGAAAATGTTATTTTTACAAGTGGTTCATCAGTGATTAACATTGTAAAATCATTTATTGATTTGTGTATACAAGTGGTAAGAAGAGAATAAATTTGTCAAATTTTAAATTTTGTAAAATTTATTGTGAGGAAGAGATTGTGCAGGTAAGCCAAGTTCAGATTCTGAGCGAGCCAGGAAGACGTTCCTGAACCTGTGAGAAATTTAAGGAATCAAGAGATCTGATCAAGAGAATTGGTGAGGAGTTAGAGCCAGATCAAGATTCTGGAGATAAAGAGAAGAGAGAGATTGAGGATGCTTTACATTGTTAGATACTTCAGAAGAGGACGAGAAGACTGATAAAGATTGATGATTGAAGACTCGACACTGAAGACTCGTCAACATTCGAGGGGGAGTCTGTTGGTGCATGCGTCTGTTGACTTCGTCTTGTATCGAGTCTTGTATTTGTATAGATAGATCAAGGCACGAAAAACAAGAAATGTGTGTTTATATGTAATTTCGCTTGAAATGACACATGGTCATTTCATGCGAAATAAAGAGAGTAATTCCGCTCGAAATCAAGTGTTGATTTCGTTTGTGTAATTTCGTGCGGAATTAGATTCCGCTTGAACCGTTTCAAGCGAAATTACCTAGCCTATAAATACCTGATGTGTCTAGTCATTTGTAATGATTCTGATTCCGGTAGCGAAGCTCTGCCGAAGTGTCTACAGCATTGTAATCGATCTGTTATCAATCAAAAGACAGTTTAAAGTGATAATCTTGCTGAATTGAACTCGATACGTCTGTTTCCGCCTTTCGTATTGAGAAAAACTCTTCTGATCGACTCGTTCGGGTCAGAAAATGATCCTACAAGCCCTATTGTCGGATCCGCACGGCCGTGCGACTCATTGCACGATCGTGCCAAATGCCCAGGTCAGAATCTTCACAGAATGTTCGCAGCTTTGTCGTTTCGCTCGGAAAGTCCTCGTTTTCACCATCATCTTGTTTGGCATGCTGTTTTATGCCTGTAAACAAAAGTATACATGATTAAGTATCCGATTCACGGTTTTACGGCCGAAAACGCATAAAATGGGGATAAAATGGGGGACTAAAATATGTGTAAATTGGTGAATATCAAAATGTCATATTTGTGAAAGTACAACATCGACTTACTGAAACAAATAGATAACGCTTGCTGTCGAAGTGGTAATTTAAGGCCATTTTGTTATTGTTGTTGAAGTATAACAGAGAATTTGTTAACTTGCTAAGGAGACATCAGGGTTTGAGAATTGAGGATGATGAAGGTGTGGGGAATAGTGCAATAGAGAGAGTGTGTGAAAATTAAATAGGGAAATTAACAAGTTTGAGTGGGAAAAGACTAAAATGCCCCTCGTATGAGGGGCATGTGACCAGAAATTAACAGTTGAATTGGATGGCGTTAGAAGCGAGGAATAAAACAAAAATAAGCTTTATAGATTAGAAAGTAAAATTGCTATTTTTAAAAGATTGAAACAAAACCATTTAGAAAACAAAAATAAGCTTTATAGATCCGTTGGTTGTTGGACCGGTTGTTTCCTTGTGAGACTCCAGTTCGATCCTGGCAAAGGCATATGGGTGTGACATGTGCGCTATGATGGTGAAAAACCCACCGAGGAGGGTTTGATCTTGAGCGTCACTCCGGTTTTCATCCGGCTGTTACTCCAGCGAGTAAAATCGTGTGGAGATAGTACGGTTTCCGGGGGAAAGCCTTCGACCCAAAACTGGTTAACCCAGCGCTGGCTCCGCTATCTAGGCCCACGTTCTAGGAGAGGGTCTACGATGTGCGGATGTGACCATGGTCACCATTAAAAAGTTCACCTTTCAAAAAAAAAAAAACATATCTATTTTTCAACAAACCGCATCCCAAAACATTTAATAACCCACTTTCGTCAATCCAACTCCGTTATTCTCCCCCAAATTCACATACGCTACAAACAAACCCACCCCTCTCATGGCTTCCCCCACCACCACCGTCCTCTTCTCCCTCATCGTCGCCATCTCCGCCATCTCCGCCACCGCCAGACCCTGTAAAACTATCTTCTTCGTCACCTCCACCTACCTCCCTACTAACCCCCAATTCCAAAACCCTAACCCTAACTCCCCCCGCCTAACCTTCTTCATCACCGAAATCCACCAATTCCACCGCACCAGATCATCCTTCCCCTCCCACCACGATGTCGTTTCTTCCAAACCCTACTTCCCCCCATCCAATTCCTCTATTCGTGACCGTACCATGGATATTATGAGCATCGTTGGTGCTCTACTCTTTGGTGTAGGCTGTGGTGCGCTTACTGCCGGAACTATGTACTTGATCTGGGCTTTGTTCTCTCATCGCTGTTTGGATATTGATTCTGATGATTCTGATTGTGAGGTTGAAGATGACGTCAGCCCTAGCAAGAACGGTTATGTTGCGGTTCCGACGGTTGGTAAAGAAGTTCCTCCGTCTGCTGATGAAGTTGATGCCATGAAATAAGTAATAATTGAAGCTGTTGGTAAACTGTTGATTCTTGTTTTCTCTTACTATGTGTATCTGTTATAAATTGGAAGTTTTATTGTGATTTTCTCCATGTTATGCTATATGTGTGTGATTGTAAGGATGATGTGTTTCTATGAAAATTGACTTTTAATGATATCTGCATTGGTTTATGGTGTTAGGCAGAAGTTAGAATTCTGTTTGAATCACATGGATGATTATTGGATTCTATAGTAGAATTCATTAGCTGTTTGTTTGCCTCTTAATGAGGCTCTTAATGGTTCGGACCTCTTTCTGGTTCAGCACTTAATGCTTCGGACTGTTTGTTTCACGAGCAGATGTCTGAGTCTGAACGGTTCAGGCATTTGCCTCTGAATGGTTACGATTTATACAGAGTCTAAATGGTTAAGACCTCTAATCTGAACTGGTCAGACATTTGCCTCTGAACGGTTAAGCATTATACAGGCTATTAATGATTCAGACCTCTTACTGGTTTAGCACTTAATTATTCAGATGTTGCCAAACAACCCCTTATTTTTCTTCTTTTTTAGTTGCTTGCGATATTTATTAAAGTTGTCGTTTGCATACGCGCTTGGGTTTGTTTATTTGTTAATTCTTTTATTATACAAAGAAGATTATGCCAACAATGTTAATGGTCTTGAACAGCATTGTTATGATACTTAACTTTGTAACGGTGTCGGCAATGGTTTATGGTACATGTGATGTTAGGCAGACGTTAAAGAGTTCTGTTTGGTTTTCTTTTAAATGATGTTTGAATCGGTTGGTAGGTTTTTTTATAGTAGAGATCAGTATTCATCGGGAATCTGATGAATTTGATCAACACTTTCTGTGCTCTGTATCTTCCAGTTCTGTATGCTGTTTTGAGTATGTGTAAATAGGTGTTAATCTGTTCCTTTTTTTTGTGTTTCTTTCGGTTTGTCACTCGCGATGTTTTTTGAATTCGTTTTTTTGCATATGCACGTTGTTTTTGTTGTTCTTTTATTGTACAAAGGGGATTCTGGTAACAAATGTTGATGGTTTAGTCTTTAGAACAGTCGTAGTTAGTTAAAGAATATGGTTAAACTAAATTATTATTGCCATATGCATGCGGTTTGGTAACCGATGGCTCTAATGTGATCGAAGCAGGATTCAGTTTTTTCATACCAACATTTGGGGTCACATGAGATTGTTTCATCAACTAAGGTCAATCATGCTGTTTTGTTATTTCTGGACAATTGATGTTGTTAGAGGGTTGTTCTAACTTCTAAGGCTATAGGGTGTGGTCATGACCACCATGACCCTCCACATAGGCGCCATGTCATCCACCTCTAATCCACCATCTAAAACCACTATCCTAAGGGTGTGGTCATAACCCACTATCTCCTTTATTTTTTTATTTTATTTTTTTTGGTCTTAAAATCATCAAATGGGAGGGCCATGGTTGCCGTGGTTTAATCCACGCGAACTACCGTAATTTAATGAGGGGTGGTGTAGCGCATGAATAATGGTCCTATGCGGCAAACCCAACCATGGCCCCATACCCCTTAGCCTAAACATATGGATGCACATCTAATCTAATTACTATACTAACAACCACTCCGGTTATTTAGTCATGTATCTCTTTTGTTGTGTGGATATATAATATGCATGTATCTCATGTTTGTAAAAGGTTTAAGGGTAGTAGATTGAAATGTGTATATTTTGTATATTTAAATGTCTCTCTGTGTTGTAAAGTTAGCTTCAACCATCTCTCTTGTAGGTTTTGGTATCTCATTAGACATATAGACTGACTGCACTGGGTTAATGCCCACGTACACCTCAGTAATCTTTGGGCACTAAACGCTGTTACGTGGGCCGCGTGAGGGAGATGAGAGATGATATCTTTGCTCAGTAGTAATGCATTTGGTTTTTGGAGTGAATTGACATTTGATTTTAGCGTTAACTTGTTTAAAGTGACTATTATACTTCTAGGGTGGGGATCAAATAGGAAGTTTATTTTGGCTAGGTATAGGAAGCAATAGGATTATGACATGTGGCAAATTTTAAAATAAAGAGAAAGGGTATTTTAGTCAATCTCATTCTTTATTCTTCCTTATTCTCCCCAGTTACTTCAAAACCCACCATCTCCAACCTTTTCTTCACTTACTATCTCAATAATCACTACATTATAGTGCGATTTTCGTCATCAATCAATGATTCAAACACCCGATCAACGTGTTCTTCAGCTTTTTTTTTTGAAGAAAACCCAGTTTAATTTCATTCAAAGTCTCGTTTTTTCCCGTGATTTTGAAGATAATCACTCGATCCGTTCGATTCAATCGCTGATAAGTGTTTCTATCATTCAAATTTCGTCAATCGATGAAGAAATCGGCTTCGATCCATGTAAGAAATTCTTTAATTTCATTTTCACGATCTGGGTTTTTGATTTAGTCATTGCGTTTTACGATCTTGGCGGGGGTCCGGGGGCGGCAGCCCCTGGCGGGGTCCAAGGGGCAGAGCCCCAGGCTGGGGTTGAGCTGCATTCGTAGACAGTTTTATGCCATTGCGTTTTAGAACTGCATTCCTGGTTCAGACGATTCACAGACAACTATTGTCCTAGTTCAATGCGTTTTATAGAGAACACTTTCTTTGGTATTTTTATGCCATTGCATTTTAAAACTAAGACATTTTTATGCGTTTTCTGGTCATTGCGTCTTAGAAAAACACATTTTTGAAGTGTTTTTAGTCATTGCGTTTTAGGTAAAACACATTTTTAGGTGTTTTCAGTCCATTGCGTTTTACAGAGAACATTTTCTTTTGTTTTTTTAGGCCATTGCATTTTAGAAATGAGATATTTTAAGTGTTTTCTGGCCATTGCGTTTTATAAATAAGACATTTCTTTGTGTTTTTGGTGCATTGCGTTTTAGGTATAACACATTTTTATGTGTTTTCAGTCCATTGCGTTTTAGAAAACAGACATTTTAAGTGTTTTCTGGCCATTGCGTTTTAGAAATAAGACATGTGTTTGTGTTTTTCGTGCATTGCGTTTTAGGTAAAACACATTTTTATGTGTTTTCAGTCCATTGCATTTTAGAAACTACATTTTCTTTTGAGTTTTTATGCTGATGCGTTTTAGAAATAACTCATTTCTTTGTGTTTTATGGCCATTGCGTTTTACAAATAAGACATTTCTTTGTGTTTTTTGGTGCATCGCGTTTTAGAAAAATGTCATTTTTAGGTTTTTTTTTTTTCCATTGCGTTTTACGCAACTGGGTTTTCAATTTTTTTTTCCGAAAATATAGCAATAGTATACTCGTTTTAAAGATAAAAAACGCTCGTTTTTTGGTGCAATTTTTATAAAAAAAAATAATGTCGTATGAAAGAGTTATTAACGTTTAAAAAATGGGGGCAAATTGGAGGAGAGAAAAACTATTGCCTTGGATTGACTAGAATGCCCCTAAACAAACTCACGCGCCTCTTTTCTTCCCTTTAATTTCCATCATTTAATCTTAGCCCTTGATTAACTAAATGGATGGTCAAGATCACTTCATAGCCTTCTTAGCCAAATAAACTTCCTATTGTATCTCCACCATATACTTCTATGTTAAAAGTAAATTAACAAAGTTTTTTTAATGGCAAATTTGGATCACTGACGGACCACTGGAGCATCATCGTGCCATCAGCGGAATCATCTGATGATATCCATCTCTGCTAGGCATAATGCATATACACCAATTCAGGAGGAAACCCAATAAATATGGAAAAAAAAAACTCCTTGTGAGAATCGAACCCAGGGCCTATTGGTCCCAATGTCTTATCCCACTCCCCAAGATGTCACTAGACTGTAAAGCCAAAAAAGTAAATTATTAAGTGGTGGAAGGCTTGTATTTCTTTTGAGAGATGTAGGTTCAACTCCCACTTGGTGCAGAGTGAAACACTGGTGGACAATAATACGAGACCCAGCGAAATCTGAGTTTGATCCTTGAGCCTAACTGGTTTTACCGGTAATTTCACCGTTGTGCCTACGGGCGGACGGGTTATCGAGATTTCCCCAGAATTGGTGGTGGACTCGGGTTACTCTTAGAGTACTCCGTTTGATTCAGTAGATGCCCTGAAAGTACTTGGGGTTGATTCTGTTGACGGTTAAAAAAAATAGTTAAAAAGAAAAAGAAATTCCCACGCGCTGTCCATTATTTATCAAAAATCAGTTAAAACACCCAAATACCCAATGGATAACCTCATGTGACCCCCTAACTTTGGGTGACAACTGACAACTAAGTTCTATCTCAGTTCTTTGGTTAATTTAGTATTAGGCTGTGCGGTATGGTAATGGTCCATCCTTGGAGTATGATCTGCCACGTAAGCGTCACGTAGATCGGGCGTGAGAATGGGGCAAAGAGGGAGCTAAGGAAATGGGGGATGAGGCTAATATATACATATGTATATATTGTATTTATAGGCGTGTGAGAGAGGGGGAGGCCTGTCTCCAACGTCCGCATGCCGACGTTCAGGACGCCGCGGGTGGAGGGGAATGGGGGGACAACGGCGACGAAGTAGGACGGGGCTGAGACGAAGCCCATACCGTCCAGCCTTAGGATATGTAGTTTATTAATTTTGCACTGCTATGTTTTTATCAATCCGGTAGAAAATATTATATAAAAACACTTGTTGATACAACAAGATCCCAAAATTGAGTTTGATTTTTGTATGTTTTTATTAACCAGGTAGAAAATATTACAACAAGATCCCAAAATTGAGCGATTTTTGTAGGAACACTATGATACAATCTGACAGAAAATATTCCTTTTATTGTTACGTTTAACCTCTCAACCTGCTTATATTTAGAAGGAATTCAATTAGTGATTTTAATTAGCCGCAATATAATTTCAGGGTAGGATTATATAAAAAGGTTATTTTGTTTAACTAGGATGAGAAGAAAGAGTAAACTACCAAAATGTTCCCTCAGGTTTGGACAGTTTTGTCATTTTAGTCCAAATTTGAAACCTTTTGCATATAGGTCCTGTGGTTTCATTTTTTTTTTTGCCATTTTGGTCCAAAATCATAACAGAGTTAAATTTTTCTGTTAACACCAGAGTTTTTGTCATTTTATTCCCTTTTAATGAAGGGTAGAATCGTCGTTTTACGTATTTTTTGTGATTTTTTATTTTATTAATATGTTGTAATAATATACACATATATCAATATATACATACAGACATTCACACAAATACCCATATCTCTCTCTCTCTCTCTCTCTCTGCATCTCCGATGACCTACATCCCATTTTAATCTTCATCTATACACCCACTTTCACCACCGGCAAAATGGCTCAACTGCGCAGGCCGTTAATCCTCTCGCTGGCGTCAAAACAGCCTCTCCGACGATGCATAAACGGTGTTTTCCACTCAGCACCGACGCATATTCTCATCGGAAGTTTCACACACCGTCAAATATTTACAACAACAACTCTTCTTCACCGGAGAAAGCTTCATGTATCTCGAGCTCGTGGTCTCCGTCCGGCTGACGCTCCGGTGAAGTCAGTTCTCAGTCAGAGTGATAGTGAATCGAATTCATCAGACGGAGAACGGAACGACGGTTATTGTGGTTGTTCGAACCTATAACCGACAATGATGTTGATGATGAAGGCAATTTATAAGAACATAATCGCTGGCATTCACACCGCACCAAATCGCAAAAGGGTCTCGCTGGAATCTAAATTAGTTTCTCTCTCTAAACAAACATACACAAGTTCTCTCTCTACTCTATCTCTCTCAATCAGACCCAAAGTCAAATTTGGGGGTTAGGGTTTGCAGTGGACCAAGCAAATCATTGTTCTGAAAACACAATCTGGTGCCAAATGGAGAGTCAAATATACAAGGATCAAAGACAAGTATTACTTCATGGGTGGATGGCCCAAGTTCATGAACAAAAATCATCTTCAACTTGGTGACCTTCTGGTCTTTTGGCTTCGGTCTTTTGATCCAAAACCCATGTTTGAAGTTATTATCTATTCACCAAATGGCTGTCTAAAAAACACATCTAGTTCTGACGATACAAGTTTTGATCATAAGAAGAAACCCTCTGTTGAAGAAGCAACAAGTGATTGGGTTTCGTTGAAAAATGTGGAGGAGCCATTGACATTGCCGAGGGGGGTTGCCAGGAAAAATTACATATACAGAATGGTAGCTATGTTGTTGGTATATATAAACAGGGCTTATATGCTATTCCGGGTTTGCTTTCTAGTCTCACACCGTTTTAAAATGATTATTTGAAGTTGTCTAGGTTCTTTGTGTGTTTACATGATGTTCTTATAAATTGTGTGTGGGTTCTTTGTGTGTATACATGATGTTCTTCAAATTTGTGTGTTTATAGGATGTTCTTCTTATTTGTGTGTTGATGATGATGGTAACAACATATGTAGGGAGAGAGAGAGTTGTCTGTATGTGTGTATATATATAATTGATTTAGGGTATTAATTATATGTTAAATGACCATATTGCCCTTCATTAAAAAGGAGGAAAAGGACAAAAACTCTGGTGTTAACAGAAAAATTTAACTATGTTACGATTTTGGATCAAAATGGCAAAAAAATGAAACCACAGGGATCCAGATGCAAAAGATTTCAAATTTGGACTAAAAAGTGGCAAAACTGCCCAAACATCAGGGGCGATTTTGGCAGTTTACTCTGAGAAGAAATTTGAAGCTTTTATTTTTCAAATCAATGGTTAAGATTAAAATGTAGGAAAAAAGAGAAGTGTAAGGTTATCTTTGGAAAATCTCATTTATTGAATTTATTTTTCTATATGCAAGACACATGCATATTTTACATATATTTTTTAAATATTCATAACTTTTTTATACGACATTATTTTTTTCATAAAATTGAGGGTCTTTATATCTTTAATTTGAATACCTTATTGCTATATAAAATATGACAACTAAACAAACCAAAAAAAATTGTGTTTTATTTTTTTGTGCCATTTTATACTAGGTTTTTTTAGTGTATTTTTTGTGCTGGATTTTTTTATACTGTGTTTTTTGTTGTATTTTTTTGAAAACAAAATGGGTGTCATATGTGATCTTCACATTTCTACTTATAAGGATCAAAATGTCATTCCCTTCTGCTTATGTAAAGTGTCAAATGTCATCATTACAATCCTTCTTAGTCTATTTAGACAAAACCTACTTTTTAGTGAATCATTCCTCTATAATTTCATGCCATTAAATTTAGAATACTAGTTGCGGATGAAGAAATATGATAGGAAAACCACTTATGTTGTCATGAAAATTCACTAGGGAAGAGAGAGAGAAAATAATTTGATGAATTTTGGTAGGGGAAACCCCATTGTCATCTTTGGACTGCTTGAATTTTTTAGTTTCAGTAATGCAGTGATCAGGTTGCACTCGCATCTTAGCTAAAAAAACAAGACCGTAAGTTTCATCACCAATTTTACTGATCAAATCGTGCTGTTGCAATCATTCATTACGACGGGAAGTGTTTGGGGTTGCTACCACTTACATTATTATTACCTTTGTTACTCATCAAAATCAAGCAAAAAGAAACCGAATGGGACTTGGGGTTGTGTTAACGGAAGGAGGGGAAAGTCAGGGTTGTATAGGTGATTTAGTTAGATTTGGATCGGAGATGCGGCCCGGGGAGGTAGAACCGAGGGTTGGGGGTTGTGTGAAACTAGAAGAATAAAGGGGAAGGGAAAGGACGATGAAAAAAGGAGGGTATTTAGAATGGCTTTTACACATCTTTATATGAAAAAAAAAACTCTTATTTTTTTTAATCATTAGAATCGCTTCTATACATCTTTTATATGCAAAAACTCTGATTTTTTTTTTTTTTTGAAAAAAGCAATATTTTACATGTTGAATTGACTTTCTATGATATATTTAATATGTTAAATACATGTTCCCCAATTCTCCACCTTTTTAAGTTAATCGTTGAACCTCACACTAAAAATGTATATAAATTAACAATTATAATACAATTAGCTTTTATCAACACGTATGTAAACGAACCGAACATTCAATGAACAGTTCGTGAACTGTTCGTAGGGAAGTTCGTTTATGGCCGTTCATTTAATAAACGAACGAACATGAACAAGAATTTCGTTCGATTAGTTAAAGGAACGAAAATGAACACATGTCTCATTAGTTCAGTAGTATTCGTGAACATTCATTCATTTGCGTTCATTTATGTTCGTTTGTTTGTGTTTTAATTAAATATTTTTTTTACTTTCATATATTTATCTATACGTTTTATATTATTTAATTTTTACTTATTTTATTACCCTAATAATTAAAGTAGGAAACCCTATTTCCACCTTGTTTATGCAACATTCCCCTTACATTTCTCACTATTAACATTTTCTCACTATTAACATTGACGAAGACCTCCATTCCATAATTAAGGCTTCAAGTTCCAGTGCCACTCTTCGGGCCATCCATCTTTAGCCTTCGACGCGTTCGCCAATTTTATTTGTGTTCATGAATTGTTCATGAACACGCTCATTTCCTTAATGAACGAACACAGACATAAAAACTCGTTCGAAAAGTGTTAACGATCCGCCCGTGAACACATTCATTTCCTTAACGAACGAACACGAACAAAGCCTTGTTCGTATGCGTTCGATTCGTTTACAACCCTCGTATAACCGTATTTTTCACTTACGTTTTTTCTTTTTTCGTATGCTGCCGTTTGTATACACAAACAAAGCGAACACTTATTTGTCTTTAACATATCGCGGTACTAAGGTGTTTTTCATTAATAGCGTCTTGTAGCGACTCAAAGTAGGGACTAATAATGTTTTCATCCTTATCTTTTTCTTTTCACGAAATTATAATTTCTATATTTTTTTTTAAGTAGAACCTTAATTTCAGAAAATAAGGATAAAGTATTGCTATAATTATAGTTGATATACACATATAATATATTTATGCCCATTACATTATAGTCTAGTGGCATCTTGTGGTTGGAATAAGTCTTTGAGACCATTAACTCCTGGACTCGATTCCCATAATGATCCAAATTTGTCGTTCAATATATATATAGGGTAGAGATCCTAAGAGAAGTCTACCCTATTTGAGAAACTTGAGAAGCATTCTGGACCACATATTTTCCTAAGCTTTTTGTAATATACACATATGTATAGTTTTAAAATTGTATATATATATCATAAATGAAAATATAGGTGTTGATGTGTTATCATATTAAAGCTTCTCAATGTTGGTTTTGGCTCCAAAACCATGGGTCCGCTTTTTTATAAGTGAAGCCCCAATTCTCATAATCCGAACCATATCACTTTCCAGATCTTATAAAAGGCTTTTAATTTATTCACCTTTTGCAATCTAGGTTTTTTTTTCTCTGCCAACTGCCTACGAACAAATGAAACCCTTCCACTTGAAGCTTCTACAATCTAAATGATTCACCATCATCAAACCCTAGGCGCATCATCTTCTCCCTTTGTAATCCATAACACGGTCAGGTTTATATTATCTTCTCCCTTAGGGTTTAAAAAAAAATCGTCGCTTCATTTGTTCAGATTTGTTCATCGTTTAAGCTTTTAAAAACTTGATTTGTGTTTCAGATTTGTAAAAACTATATGTTTTTCGATTATACATCGTGAAATTGCGATTAGTATTTCAAATAGGTGAGATGAACCCCGGCAACGATGGCAGAATACTTGCTGGTTTGACTTAGTGAGTATTTTTTTGTTTTATTCGGTGAGTTAGGTTTTGGGAATACACCGATTAGGTTACTGTTAATGGTTTTTTGTTAGGAGTTTTTCCGAATTGATGTTTTTGGTTGGTGACTTGAAGGTGTGTAAGACTGACGTGCGTGGGTGAGTATATATTTTTTAGTTATTTTTAGCTCTTTTTACTCGCCGATTTCAAGTTTTAAATTTATATAGCACGATATTCTACTATCACTCTACACACATGCTTAGGGCAAATATACCCATCGCGGACGTAGTATAGTGATGGCAAGATACCGAGGTCGTCCAAGGACACAAGAGCTTTTAGTACCGGCTTATCGTCAACGTCTAATCGAACCAACTTTTGAGAAAAGATTTTTAAACTAATAAAAAGTTAAAAATAGAAAATAAAAATGATACACAAGAAAGAATCACTTGGATCCAACTTATCTTTCATGTACCCTTTTTATTGATTTCCCCACTTTGGGCATTTTAAAAGATTATCTTAGTTATAGTAGTAAGCCCCTCTTCCAAGGCGACGTTACCCTCAACCTAGTGGTTTTAGTCATCAAGGATACAATCCCAAAGGATTATATTATTAGAAGATAAATAAGTAAGTTATTAATGCAAAATATGGTCGACCCCCCTTCCGAGGCGGCGATCACCCTCAACCGTTGGTCTGAGTCAGCAGGGATACAGTCCTCGCGGGGTTGGTTTAATGTTTTAATAAAAGTTTAAGAATAAGAGATTCAAGCTTTTTGCACCTCTCCCGTGGTGGGTAATGTCCGCTCCGACTCGTGAGGTGTTACTGGGGTTGAACAAGGTTCTCGCAGGATCTATACACTGAATGAGACATAGAATTACACAAACCACCCTTCTAACCACCTTCCAGACACTTAACATGCTTTATGTAGACCGTAAAGACATGAATATGTTGAATCAACGAACATATGAAGAATGATTAAGTAAATTCGCCTTCAATATAAAAACAAAACTATTTACTAACGTCACTAATACATAGCCAATTAAAAAGGAGCCAAAGATTGGAAATCATAAAAGAAGTACATAAAAGAAAAGTATTCACCAAGTGATGTAAGAATTTAGCCAAGCATGGCCTTTGTTTGACAAAGATTCTTACGATCAATCTTGGATCTCGAGACTACACACACTCTAAAGATGGAAAAATGGATAATGGTGGTGGATGATGGTGTTGTAGTGGTGGCAAGTGAGAGAGAAGTGGTTTGCCAAGGGATGAGTTGAAGTGGAACCAAGCACTCCTATTTATAGCTATAAACAGAAGCTTCAGCACGGCCCGTGCCCGCCTGGCATGGCCCCATGCCCATCTCTCTCTCTCATCCACATTAACTGCTTGTCAGATATTGTACTAACACGACCCCGTGTGTCAACGACACGGCCCGTGGCCAAAGTACTTGCTGTACTATCACAGATTCTGCAAATCTTTGAGTTGACCACGCCCCGTGTTGGCTTGGCATGGCCCCGTGTTGGCTGCCATTTTTGTCTTTTGCAGTTTTCTTTTTCTCCTGCCCAATATCCATCTTTGGACACGGCCCGTGTCAGGTGGACACAGTCGCGTTTCGGCCTTCTGTTCTTGTTATTTTGAGGTTTAGATGTGAGTTGGGGTTTGGCGATCCGTGTGACAACTCGAGTTTTCAAGGTCTTTCCTCAACACGTTACTTGTTTCAAAAGTGTGCTGCATAACTGGTTTGTCTTGTAATTGTGCACGTTTGTTATACGTTGAGATATTGTGTTATTATTTAGTATTTGATTTATGTGTTAATGTATAACTTGTGATCTGTTTGCAATT
Source organism: Helianthus tuberosus (assembly GCA_030545235.1). Lineage (NCBI taxonomy): Eukaryota > Viridiplantae > Streptophyta > Magnoliopsida > Asterales > Asteraceae > Helianthus > Helianthus tuberosus. The sequence goes on along the minus strand of CM060420.1, from coordinate 16,686,733 downwards.
AAAACCCTACACGACGAAACCCTGGAGTTTCGCCATAAACCACCTCCACGAAACCTTAGAGTTTCGTCACTAACCAACTCGATGAAAACTTGGAGTTTCGCTATTCCCTTATCGACGAAACATGGGTTTCGTCGGCCCATTTGTTAGTAAAGCCCAGTACGGGCCCAACACCTCTATACGTATATATAACGGGGAAGGGTTTCGTGAGGGCACAATACTGATCATTTGGCAAACCCTAGACTCTTATTCTCTCCCTTGCACCCAACGGCGATTATCATCCTCTCATCATCATTCTCTCGAAGTTCTTTTGTCTTATTCCGAACCCGGTTAGTACATGATCGCTAGACATAACTTGGTTGTTGCTAGATTAGTATAATCATCTTCATAAGATCTTGTACACTATGATTGACATGTATGATATGAATCATGATTTGATATGAACACGATTACGAGTCTGATAGGTATCATCAAATGCAGAATTAGGGTTGTTTGGAATATGTGAATAACCATTATGGAGAAACTGTTTTGTATGAATGAGAACAATATTGTTTAGGCATGATGATTTAATTGGCCTGATGACTGGATATCTTTCGGGAGATAATGAATGATTAGGGTTTCTTGTTATTATTGATTCGAATAGGATGTTGATCGATGAGATAAGTTGTTGATATTGATGAATCTGTGAATTTGTCTGCATGTAATGGCCATCGTATATGCTAGATTGTTTAGGATTAATGTATTATTCTGCTATGATTGAATAATGATTTCAAACTGATTTATTTGCTGATGGCAGCTAGGGTTTCTGTGTGATTAACTGTTGTCACGATGTAACATATATGTTCTGACGAAACACTAATGTCAACGAAACTTGGGGGTTTCGTCAGCTGAGGTCACGACGAAACCTGGGGGTTTCATCAAAGGGAGCCACGACGAAACTAGGGGGTTTCGTCAACAAGGGATCACGACGAAACTGAGGAGTTTCGTCAAAAGGGTAAACTGCACAGTTAACTTAGTTAAGTCTGTTAGCAGATAACTGTGTTAGTGTAGACTGAGAAACAGTTATGTAGTGTTATGTGAAGCATGAATTGCCTGAACTTGAATAACTGCCTATGTGTTACTTGATGATAATTGCCAAGCACACCTTATGATGCTAGATTATACGTGAAACATTTCGAACATAAACTAATTGTGTATACGTGCATACCATAGGCTTTGACTGATTGATTTTGAACGAGTAGTTAAGCATACCGAGCAAACCGAGGTGAGTTCACACTTTCCACAAGGCATGGGATTCCCAAGGGTTGGGAATGGGTAAAGGATTTGAACTGAAACTACGTGATCTCCTGGTTTGGAACACGTACACACCCTCTTTATTGAAGGGTGACAACATGTGCTAAGGATCTAATCGGAACCTGCGTGATCTCCTGGGTTGGGGACACGTACACACCCTCTTAACTGAAGGGTGACAACACTGATACTAGACCAAAAACTCTATCATGAAGTCCCTCATTTTATATCGACTTAATCGCCGGGCCAATGGCGAGCGGGTCATTAGTTAGATAGCGCTATTTAGGTTTGACAAGCCTCACACCGTGCTGCAGAGGACGGGCGTGAACTAATGGATCTGGGCACTAGTCAATGATGATAGACATTGACGTCAGGGCACCAACTTACTTTAGTCAGTGGTCGATATGGTAACGGGTCTAGTGGTTCACATGGGGAAGCCCCCACTGGTATGGATATGTTTGGGAAACAGGGAAACTGGCTAAATTATGGTTTACAAATGAACTCATGGTTTTTGAAACAAACTTATAAATGAACACCAACTGTGAACTCGCTCAACTCTGTTATTGACTCGTTGTTACATGCCTTGCAGGTCGTTAGGTACTTAAGGAGCTTGCACAAGGAGGAAGGAGTCGTTGTGAGACATGGACAGCTGCGTGCCATGTTAAATACTTGAAACATTTAATTTTATGCTTTGGTTTTATACATTATGCTTCCGCTGACTGTTTAAACTTGGCTTACTGGTTTTGAAACACCAATTATAATGTGTTCAGTTTTATGTTTACTTTGATTACGTTGTTCAATATGATTGGTGGCTGGATCCTGGTCAGTCATGCCTCTATGCGGTGATACTCCGCTTATGGAATTTGGGGGTGTGACAGATTGGTATCAGAGCCATTGGTTATAGTGAACTTGGTTTTAAAAAGGGAAAATCTTTTGATAAAACCAGACTATAACCTGTACAGTGCTCAACGATCCACAATTACTCTTCGCCCCACGTGCAAGGCTCAACACTCTAGGTGATATGGTTTATGTTTATATTGCCTACCTGTTAGTTACATAGTACAGTGTTCATGGCATGCTTGATTAAACGTAGAAACTATTGTTTGAAAACACATGTGTGCTTACTCTCTTCTGTCATCGCACTTTCGCGACACCTTTCTCACTCATGTTTCCTTTGATATGAAGATCATGAGTGGACTACTGAACTTGACTCAAGCCCAGCTGACGGCTCTCATTAACGAACGAGCTGCTGAGGCACTCGCAGCAGCTCAACCAAGAGGTCAAGCTGCTCAGCCTCCTGTGTGTACTTTTAAAACTTTTATGGACTGCCGACCTACTACTTTCAACGGCACTGAAGGAGCTGTAGGCCTCCTCCACTGGTTCGAGAAGCTCGAATCTGTCTTCGAGATGTGTGAATGCCCTGAGGCTCGTAGGGTGAAGTATGCTACTGGTACTCTCGAAGGTGTAGCACTTACGTGGTGGAACGCTCAGGTCCAAATGCTGGGGTTGGTGGCTGCTAATGCCACCCCATGGAACGATTTCAAGGATTTGATCAAGGAAGAGTACTGCAATCGTGATGACATCCACAAGCTGGAAGTAGAGTTCTATAACTTAAAGATGACGGGGTCGGAAATTGAAGCGTATACATCGAACGGACTGGCTATCTTGTGTCCTACTATGGTGGATCCTCCTATCAAACGTATCGAGCTGTACCTTAAAGGTTTAGTGCCAGAGATCCAGAGCCATGTGACTACAGCAAACCTCGCAACTATCCAGCAAGTTATTCGTTTGGCTCATCGTCTCACTGATCAGGCAGTTGAGCAGAACAAGCTGCCAAAGCGTATTGGTGCTACTACTACTTCTGATGCCCCCAGTGACAACAAGTGCAAATGGGATGGAGTCTCAAGCAAGGATTCAACATCAGGTCAGTCTCAGTCTCAATAGCGAAAGACTGATGACTACACGAGCCCTGGTCAACAATCTTCTGGTAGTCAAGGGCAGAGTGGGTACAAGGGGAACCACCCCAAGTGCAATCATTGTGGTTTTCACCACAGCGGACCGTGTACTAAGGGCAACTGTCAGCGGTGTAACAAACCTGGCCATGCGGCCAAGGATTGCACGAGTCTCTACCCTGCAAATCAACGACGACAGCAACAGCAGCAGACTCCTCAGAACCAGCAGCAGCTGTGACACCTGTGCCTCCACGGCCATCAAAAAAATACTGTATCAATGGAATATTGTATTTCATACCTGGTATTTGTATAAATATGTGTATCCTTTGCACATATCAACTCTTGTTCGATTTCAAGCTTTAAATCGCTTTCTAGAAGGTTATACACGCACTGATGCGTAAATATAACCCGTTTATCGCAACGAACACTCCGGAATAGTGAAATAGGCTTAACATACCTTAAATAACCTTTACATAACTTGGAAATAAGTTTTGAAGGCTTTGGTATGGCAAAATTAAGTTAATTCACCTACAGGGACTAAATTTGACAAACTGTGAAAGTATGCCAATTTGAACTGTAACAGACATTCTAGAACATGACCATTAGTTAAAAACACCATAAATATCCTTTACATAGCTTAGAAATAGGCTTTGAGGGGTTCGGTGTGCTAAAATAAGCTTTTGGGTCATTCAGGGACTAAAAGCGTCAAAAAGTGCACAAGTTTGCATTTTCGCGCATAACTTACGTTCTGAATACATACGAACATCCAAAAATTTATGTAAGCACTAAAATATTTTATTTTAGTGTTTGGCAAAAGAAAAATCCATTCGTCACGCAATTTGGATCGTTTTTCGCGCTTATGCGCATCCCGTCGTAATTAAGCGAACATCGCGATCGTACGACCAAACGAACCAACATCCGGCATATTTTTTAGTATGTTTCATGTCCACAATGTTTAGGCATCATTTTAGGGCCTTAACATTGGCATAACGGGCCTTAAAAGTGTCGGAAATGGCCTTAAACACCAACAGGGACCTAAACTGTCATTTCAGCAAACTTTCTTCTGATCAGAACACCCAGGCGGCCCACGTAAGCCCAGGGTGATCCTTTACGTGGCCCGCGTCAGTCTCCCAGATTAGATAATATCAGTTTTAACAGCAGATTACAGCTGTTAAGCACCCAAACTCACCCACACTTGCCCTTTCCTGCTCATGAGGGGCCATTTTGAGCTACCATAAGGTTGCAACAAGTGTAAGGCTGAGATTGAAGCACGTTATTCAATAAACGATCCTAACGGTTGTCCATTTACTATAAATACCCAACCTATCACAACTCAAAACCCATAAAATCTGATCTAAAAGCTCTAAGTTAAAGCCATACTTCATACCTGTGCTACTTGGATCAAGATAAGCTTTCGGGGACCCTTTGTAAGTGTTCCTTCGTTCTCTTTATTCGTTTAGCGTTAAAAGTCAAACTTTGTTTGACTTTCTGCGTTGACCAGTTTATGGTCAATGCGAAGTTTGTTTGAACTTCATAACGTGAGCGTAATCACGATGGTTATAGTCCCTAGAAACTATACCTACTGATTACCACGTTATCTAGGCTCAGTGACGAGTCGTAGTTTCGGCCAAAATGCGCATTTACGCGTATTTTGTAACCAAACTACTCTTAGGTATCAAAACCGTTTGTTTTGATACCAAACCTGTTTTCTAAACTTAGTTAAACATGTTTTAACATGCTTAGCTCGTCACTTTTTGTTTAGTGCTTATATAGGGTCGTAAGGTAAGCGATCTAAACAATCGCTTATACTTTCGAACCCGACCCGTTTGGTCGATCATTAGGATCCGACCAAACACATTAGGTGACCATAGTTGTATAGGGAATAACCTTCCGAGGTTATACCTTATGGTCACATCGTTTGAGTAGTTGTATGATAGGTAGTATATATGCCTTAGGTAAATTACCAAAATGCCCTTTGAACGCCAAAATTCATTTTAAGCATATGTAACATAACTTTTGGTATCTAAACTGATTTGGTAACAATATTAGACATGTTGAGGCATATTTTACTTATCATAGGACTAGTTAGGCATTCAGAATGCGTTTTGCGCAAACGACGCGTTAAAGTAGCATAAGCTACCTAAACGGGTCGTAAGCACTTAGGTTAGGTTTCATTTTAGCATGTGGGCTTTGTTAAACCATATCATATGAGTTCCAATACTCATTTGGTTTACGAAACCTCATACTATCCAATCTTCCGACTTAGGTCCGGTTTATTAATGTAGTTACCTATATTAGGTGCCGTTTGATATCCGTGATCTCTAGCATTGTTTGGTTGTTACTCAAGGACTACTAAGCAATCTCAAGTGAGTATATAGACCCCTCTTTTACTGTTTTCCAAATGTTTTGGGGTGAAAGACATGTGCCTACTTGTTATTTTCATGCTTTCCATGTTTTAATATCATATGCTTGTTATGTTCATTAGTACATTTATAGTACATGATTTCATTATGTTTATACTATGTATGTCCATTGTGTGCATACTTAGTACATCATTTTACATTACATTTTATGCTATGTATGCCCATTGTGTGCATACTTAGTACATCGTTTTACATTACATTTTTATGCTATGTATGCCCATTGTGTGCATACTTAGTACATCGTTTTACATTACATTTTATGCTATGTATGCCCATTGTGTGCATACTTAGTACATTTGTTATTCATCACATGCTTACATTTTGGTATGACATTTGGTTTGTTTAAATGGGACAATGTACATTCATTAACACCGATCATGCCGCTCGGTAGTAGGTAGTGGTACCATAGGAATTGACAACTCCCATTCCTGAAATCCCGGGTTTGTTTGGATTGGAAGGAATGACCGAATCCGAATACATTTCTAGGTGGACCTTAGACTTTGTGCTAGGGTTTATTCTACAGTCGCAAGGCTTGGATGTATGAATTTTTACAATACCGCATAGATGTTTATATCAGTAGAGCATGCATTTATTCCACAAAACATAACTTTGATTTAAACCATGTTTTACTTCAATACCTTGTTTTTGTGCATTTTTACATATGGATGAGTTGATATATTTCACTTACCATACATGATATTTTGGATACACATTTCATGATTTACATTAGACATAAACATTTTGACATTGATATACACATTTCATGATTTACATTAGACATAGACATTAGACATGGTTTTCACACAAACATTTTGACATTTGATTATACATAAACATTTTACTTTGGTGGTTTGGTTTGAGTAAGTGATTTAAGTAACGAGGCGTGTGTAATATGATACAAGCATGGTGGATACGCCGCTGGTACTTCCTATATATAAGTGCTTGTATGGTATTACATATCGTAGCGTTATTCGAATTATTTCAATTTAAGACATATAACATTTTATACAAATAACATACTTTTCACAAGACATTGTTTTACAAAACAACTTATCTTATACAAACTCGTTTTACTTGGTTATTCATTTAACCATACATTATTCTCTTATTTATACATATCATCTGATCTTATTGCTTTTCAAATGATTTACAAGACAAAGCAAATTACAAGGTTCATGACTAAACATTTTCTTAAACATAAGTCATGAATTCTATTTTCACAAAACCTATGTATCTCACAGGCATTTTTATGCTGACGTACCTATTTTCACATGTGTTTCAGGATATGATGCATAGGATTTATCAAGATACACTTATGCGGACTTGGGCCTTAGTGACAATAAAATATGCAAGACTAGTTATTTATGTTATATTTCTTTGATTGTCAAGACATTATATTTCAATTTCCATGTGTTATGAAACAATGATTCTGTTACAACACTCCCCGACATTTCCGCCACGTTTTGTTGTTTTACGTGGTCGGGGTGTGACAACAGCAACAACAACAGAGGGGTAACAACAAGGGATGCTTCCAGTGTGGTGCTGAAGGCCACTTCAAAAGAGACTGCCCCCAGCTAAACCATAATCAGAACAACAACAATCAGGGAAACGGAAACAACAATGGGGGAAACAATGATGGCAATGGTGCCAGGGGACGTGTGTTCGTGATTGGTCATGGTGATGCAAGGAACGATCCCAACGTTGTGATGGGTAAGTTTCTACTGGATAATTTCTTTGTTACTGTTTTATTTGATTCGGGTGCCGATACTAGTTATGTATCTTTAAAAGTTAGTCAAATGCTTAAGCGTAACCCAACACTTTTGAACACCAAGCACATGGTAGAACTTGTTGGTGCATATGTCTGTCGACTTTGTCTTGTATCGAGTCTTGTAATAGGTTAGAAAGATCAGGGCACGAAAAACGAGAAAGTATAGTGTAAAGTGATTTCACACGAAATAGCAAGTAGCTATTTCGTACGAAATAAGCCTAGCTATTTCGTACAAAATAGCATTTGCTCATTCCGTGCGAAATACCCTCACCTATAAATACCTGATGTGCTAGTTCATTTGTAACGTTCATGTTTCCGGTACCGAAGTGCTGCCGACGTGTCAATTGATCTGTAACAGTGTTAAATCAATAAATCAAGACAATTAAGAGTGAATCAAGCTGTTATTAAGTCTAATCAATGAATTCCGCCTCTGATTAGACCGAGAACTCTTTTGATATACTCGTTTAGATCGATTCACGATCCAACAAGTGGTATCAGAGCTCAGGAGGAAAAGTTCTTACCGAATTCAGCTTGTTTTCTTCAAAAATCTGACTTCTACACCTTCTTTTCTAAATTGATCGTGAAAACTTGGTTAAAATGGATTGAATTTCACATATTACAAGCGAAACAGTGTTTTAGTGAATCCTTGAAAGAATTAGACCTTAATTCAGCTTAAAACTTGGTCAATTTAACAAAAAGCAGAAAGATCATAGTGACGTCATCAGCATTCCGCGTGAAATAGACTATTTCGTGTGAATTTGTCATATCATTTCGCACGAAATCAAGTTTTTAAAACCTCATTTCATACGAAATAACCTCTGTGGAATCTATTTCGCACGAAATCAAATTCTTGAGTCTCATTTCGCACGAAATCAAGTGTTCAAACTTTATTTCTTACGAAATCAACATCTATTTCGTACCAGAGGGCTATTTCGTTTGAAATCTGTATTTCGTGTAAACCATTTCGTTTGAAAAGGTCATTTCACTTCAAGATCATTTCGCTTCAAAGGGTTATTTCGCTTGAAGTGTATTTTGCATCAAACTCATTACGTGTATGTGTGCCATTTCGTTTGAACTTACAATTTGTTTGAATTTTGTTAAGTTTGAGAAACAGGTTACCAACACATGGAAGAAGAGTTTTACAATGCGTTTGCTACACCTGTTGCTCCTGTTACAGTTGCTGAAACTATTTACAGTGAGAATGAAACAGGAACGTATCAAAAATCGTCGAAGCTTATGTACATTTAGGATTTTAGAGGATGGCAAAATCGATTTGAAAACTGGGTGCAAGCATATAAGTTCGACGCATGGTGTTTGTTAGAGGTAGATTACGAGAAACCAAAAAATGAACGTGGGCTTGAAAAAGCTTTTAGTGACTATTCAGAGGTTGAAAATTGAAATACACAAGTGAAAAGATGATGATTAGCATTCTTCAACAAGCGGTAAAAGAAGACATCTTTGTTTTGCTTCAACATGAAGACACTGCTAGATCAATTTGGCTGGCGTTAATTCAAAAGTTTAAAGGAAGTGCAAATATGATTAAGAACAAAAAAGCTTTACTAAAGAAATCATTTGATATGTTTGTAGCTTTTGAAGGTGAAACAACAAAAATGACTATTGATAGATATTGTCATCTGGTTTTGGAAATGGGAAGATTGGACATAAAGAAAGATGACGATGAATGGGTTGATAAACTAGCTGATGCGTTACCGCAGAACAAATGGGGAACATATTTGATGATATTAATACATATGAGAAAATCTGAAAGTATGAATTTGGCGAAGTTTATTCAGAAGATTTAAGAACATGAGTTGGATATTCAGAAAACTGCTATCATGAGTAATCCAAATGCTCAACAAGATGTTAGTCTATATTACAGAGGAAACAAATTTGAGACTACTCCAAGTCCAAAGGTTAAGACTGCTTTCAGGGCTGATAGTTCGTCTGGATCAACGGGTAGCACAGTTACTCAGAGTGGTGGATATTCGTCTTCGTATTCAAGTTTTGACCCTAATTTCACAACACCAAGTCCTCAACGACAGAATTCAACAAATTTGCAATGCAATGTTACTTTGAACATTCAAAATGGTCAAAATCTTTCTCCAGAAATAGCTAAGCAATACATGGCATCACTTGTTGCTATGTTAGAATCGTATGAAAGTTTAGTTGCTAGCAAAATTGGAAATCCGATGCTCACCAAAGAGGATTATGACCAAATTGATGCAGAGGAACTTGAGTTGATGGATGTCAAGTGGTGTTTGGCTAGTGCTGTTAGAAGAGCAGAAAAATTCCAACAAATTACCGGTAGAGATGAGTTTCGTGAAATGGGTGCATCTTCGATAGGGTTTGACAAATCAAAAGTTACATGTTTTCATTGCAAAGAAAAGGGTCATTTTAAACGAGAATGTAAAAATAAAAAAGCAACTAGAAGACAAGATGGAAAAAATGATTATTATCAAAAGTCAAATTTTCACCAGCTTGCTCAACAACCATCATCATCCCGTGCTATTGATGTTAAAAAGAAAAAAAGCTTATCTTGTTAATCAAGATGATGAAAAGGTTGCAGAGGGTTTTAGATGGGACAAATACATTCCACCCGGTTCAGGTCTTGTTGCTAAAATTCTGGAAGAAGAAATCAAATCTAGTCCGAAAAGAATACCGATTTTTCCAGAATTAGGAAGTGATGCAGATACCGATGAAGAAGAAGAATATATTAATAAAGCTAGAAAAGGTTTGGATCCTGATAGTTTTAATTTTTTCTTTGCAGATAAGGTTGAGATGCTGAATGAAAAGAAAGCTGCTAGATTAAGAAGAGAGTTGGAAGCAAGACAGATTGCTGAATTAAAGGCAAAATTGGAAGCTGAGGAAGTAAAAGTTGAAGAAAATTCAACAGAAAAGGTCATAGATGCAGAGTGTGAAGTAAAAATAGATTTTGATGAAGAACCGTTGATTGAAAAGGTGGTAGAGAAATTTGTTGAAGTAGAGAAAATAGTTGAGAAAATCATCGAAGTCGAAAAAATCGTTGAAGTTGAGAAGATTATCGAGGTTGAAAAGATAGTTGAGGTCAAGAAACCTTGTCTGAAATGTCTGGAATCATGCAAACATTGTGAAGAGAAAGACAAGAAGATTCATGAACTTGAAGAGTTAAAAGAAAAAACTATTCTTTGATGTGAAGTATGTGAAAGAATCATATGATGTGCTGAACAAGACGGTTGATAGTTTGAACAAGACAAACTTAGAGGTTGATGCTGCTATGACTATGATGAGTTCAACATTAATGACAAAGCAAAAGGTCATAAATGAGTATATTGAAGATTGTGCAAAACTGAAGCAGGATTTGGAACTCGAAAAGATTGAAAGTGAAAGAATCAAACGATTACTGTTGAGTTATACAACTTGTGATTATTTGATTGATCGAGTTTATCCTACTATTGCAGGTCTTGAAGCCTTTCAAGATAAAAAGATGGAAGAGGATACTGGTAAGAAACAAAGTGTCAAGTATAACAAGTGTCCACCTCCAATCTATGAAAGTTATGCTCCAAGAAAACCGAATGAGGAACGATTAAAAAATGCACTCAACATAAAGTTAAAGTCTGAAACCATTGATGAGTTACCATGTGACAACTGGCACAAACCGGTAATTTCCGTACACTTTAATTATTATTTAATGACTGCAATTATGTGCTTAGATGTCAACATTGTCTGATCACATACTAAACAAGTGAATTCATGCATGTTTTATACTACAAAATATTGCTTTATGCATTAACAAGAGCGTTGCGTCAGAAATACTAGTAAACTCACCGGTAAGACACTTTGTGTCAACAGAAACTGCAGAAAGCAGTCAGACATTAGAATTGAGGCCTAGGTGTAGGTCCAATGACAAGAATACATTAAAACCCAAGAATACATACAAGGGTTTATATATAGACATTACGGAAGCTAAAATACGCACTAAAAGCACCCGAAACGCACTTTAAGTGCATAATTTTAATAAATTCAGCTCAAATCAGCTTTTAAACATATAAACATTATGCAGAAATTACGTTTTATCATCCAGAATACTTCCCTAAGTGTCGGGAATCGAAAGTGTTACAAAAAGGTACTTAAAAGACACTAAAAGGTGCAATTTAGCACTTTAACGAACCGGTATATAACCGAATAACCGGATATTACCCGGAACACCAAAATAATGCTAGAAGCATTTTATTTTTATTTTTCTAAGCTAGTTAGGATCCCCAAACACCCTAACACACCTTATATTATACTACACACAATAACACACTAATTAAACATTTCAAACTTAACTAAAGTGTAACTAGATCATCACAACCCAACCCCATACCCCCCCCCCCCCCCCACCTTCGACGGTTACAAGGTGTGGGACACCCCCACACTTCTTTTGAATATTAAATTGTTGATTGTTGGTAGATTAGAAGCATATTGTATGTTGGACAATCTTAAGACTTGGTTTATAAATAAACACACAAGTCCACCAACTTCTCTCATCAAACACATCAAGCTTCACTCTCTCTCCCTCTTCTTCCCTTGCTCTCGGCCGCCACCCATCACCACCATACACCCACCATCAAGTTCCTTTCAAGCTATTTTCCACACACTCAAAGGTGCAAGAGGTCCAACAAGCAAGCTTGGTGCACTAGGAAGCTCAAGGACCGCTCTTGTTTTCTTTTATCCACCACTTTTACGCTTTGTTTCTCCCCTAGCCTTGTGCTAGTAGTAAGTGCTTCAAATCTTCATCTTGTTCTTGTTTTTGGTGGTTAATAGTTGATTGAATGATAAAATGTTAAGGAATTCTAAAGAACATGAACAAGTCTTAAACATAAAGGATAAAGAATGGATAAAATGTTGAAGTAGTGCTATGTTGATGATAGAATCATGTTGTTTCTATGTTGTGATGATTGCTGAATGTTATTTGTTAGTAAAAATGAGATGATCCATCACATAGACTTGCTAGATCATGTTTAGAGACATGAACTAGCAAGATGTGAAGATTAAAGATGTTGTGGATGATGGAATCATCCACACATGAACTTTGAACTTGAACAAATAAGTGATTTCTTGGAAAAATGAGTTGTAAACTTGTAGATCTAAAGATCTATGAGTGGTTTTTTTCGAAAGAACCAAGTGAAAAATATTAGTTTTGTTAAAATTTGGATATCACATGAAATAAACACATTTTTAGCAAGTAAACAAGTGTATAAACACTTGTGTAACAAGAAAATTTCAAGAAGAAATATTTTTGGAAATGATGACTAGGAGTTGTGAAAATACAAACTCTTTAAAAATAAAGTTTTTAAGAAACTAATCATATTTTTAAAGGTAACAAGACTTACTAAATGTGCTAGTAAGTTACTACACATTTTTGTAAATTCTCAAGTTCATGAAATAGAGAAATTAGTATATATTGTTGTTGATTGTTGTTGAAAAATTGGTTGTTGATGAACTAAAAGAAAATAAACACATGTTTTAAAAACATGGGAAACCTCCATTTTTAGGGGTAACTCTGTCAAAATTTCTATAAATTTTGACACTTAGAAAAATATAAGCTTTTGAGAAACTTATTCCCTAAAAATGTATCTAAAAACATTTACCAAGGTTTCCCAAACTTTTGTGTTAAGAAATGAGGATTTCTTCAAGAATAAAAATGGATATTAAGTATGTATATTTTGAGAAAAATATATATATTTATTGATCGCCAAATTTTGTGCTAAGTGTATGTAGTATGTATTATACCTGATAGTGTATTAGGACTTGAAAATACACTAAATACTCTTGAGAAGTAAAAACACAAAAATACACATACAAAATACAAGATACTTATATTTATTTTTGAGAAAATAATATAAGTAAGATACATAGTTAAAAATATAAATTATTTTTAACACATGAACGAATGCACAAAAGATAGTGACTGCACTTGTGCAACACAAGTCTAGTGTCACACCCCGACCACGTAGAACAACAAAACGTGGCGGAAACATCGGGGAGTGTTGTAACAGAATCATTGTTTCATAACACATGGAAATTGAAATACTATTTTATTGATTAAAAGAATTACAATGTCTTGACAATCAAAGGAACATAACATAAATAACTAGTCTTGCATCTTTTATTGTCACTAAGGCCCAAGTCCGCCTATGTGTATCTTGATAAGTCCTATGCATCATATCCTGAAACACATGTGAAAATAGGTACGTCAGCATAAAAATGCCTGTGAGATACATAGGTTTTGTGAAAATAAGATTCAAGACTTATGTTTAAGAAAATGTTTAGTCATGAACCTTGTAATTTGCTTTGTCTTGTAAATCGTTTGAAAAGTGATAAATAAACCAAATGATATATATATGTATAAAAGAATAATACATGGTTAAGTGAATAACCATGTGAAATGAGTTTGTATAAATTAAGTTGTTTGTAAAGCAATGTATTGTGAAAAGTATGTTATTTGTATAAAATGTTATATGTCCAAATTGAAATGATTCAAATAACGCTACGATATGTAATACCATACAATCACTTATATATAGGAAGTACCAGTGGCGTATCCACCATGCTTGTATCATATTACACACGCCTCGTTACTTAAATCACTTACCCAAACAAACCACCAATGTAAGATGTCTATGTTTAAACCAATTGCCAAATGTATTGAATAATATGTCAAAATGTTTATGTCAAGATGTAAATCATGCAATCTATAACCAACGTCGAAAATGTTTATGTGTCAAATGTAAATCATGTAATGTATAACCAATGTCGAAAATTTTTATGTGTCAAATGTAAATCATGTAATGTATAACCAATGTCGAAAATGTTTATGTGTCAAATATAAATTATGTAATGTGTAACCAAAATGATATGTATGGCTAGTGAAATGCATCAACTAAACCATAGGTAAAATGCAAAAAACAAAGTATTGAAGTAAAACTTGGTTTAAATCAAAGTTATGTTTTGTGGAAATGCATGCTATACTGATACGAACATCTATGCGGTGTTGTGAAAATGCATACATCCAAGCCTTGAGACTGTGGCGATAAACCCTTAAACAATTTAAAGGTTTATCTAAGTTATGTATATCGAATTCGGTCATTCCTTCCAATCCAAACCAACCCAGGATTTCAGGAACGGGAGTTGTCAATTCCTATGGTACCACTACCTACTAACGAACGGCGTGATCAATGTTAATGAATGTATTGTTCCATGTAAAACAAACCAAATGTCATACCAAAATGTAAGCATGTTATGAAAACAACTGTACTAAGTATGCACACAATGGACATACATAGCATAAAATGTAATGAAATCATGTACTATAATGTACTAATGAACGTAGGAAGTATATGATGTGAAAACAGGAAAGCATGAAAGTAACAAGTAGGCACATGTGTTTCACCCCAAAACAGTTTGGAAAACAGTAAAAGAGGGGTCTATGTACTCACTTGAGATTGCTCAGTAGTCCTTGAGTAACAACCAAACAATGCTAGAGATCACGGATATCAAACGGCACCTAATATAGGTAACTATGTTAATAAACCGGACCTATATCGGAAGATTTAGATAGAATGAGGGTTCGTAAACCAAACGAGTATAGAGACTCGTGTCACATGGCTTAACAAAGCCTACATACTAAATGAAACCTAACCTAAGTGCTTTCGACCCATTACGACCCGTTTAGGTAGCTTATGCTACTTTAACGCGTCGTTCGCGTGAAACGCGTTCGGACCGCCTAACTAGTTCTATGACAAGTGTTATATGCCTAAACATGTTACATAATCAGTTATATGACAAAAGTTTAGATTACATATGCTTAAATACCAATTATACATGAAAAGGGTATTCTGGTAATTTACCTAAGGCATATAAACTACCTATCATACAACTACTCAAACGATGTGACCATAGAGTATAACCTTGGAAGGTTATTCCCTACCTACTATGGTCACCTAATGTGTATGGTCGGATCCTAATGATCGACCAAATGGGTCGGGTTCGAAAGTATAAGCGATTGTTTAGATCGCTTACCTTACGACCCTAGACAACGTGGTAATCAGTAGGCATAGTCCCAAGGGACTATAACCATCGTGATTACAATCACGTTGCGAAGTTTAAACGAACTTCGCATTGACCATACACTGGTCAACGCAGAAAGTCAAACAAAGTTTGACTTTCGGACTCGAAAAGCAATAAAAGAAAGAAAAGAACGAAAGAATACTTACAAAGGGTCCCCGCAAGCAAATCGTGATCGAATAGCTCAGGTATGAAGCAAAGGCCTCAACTTAGAGCATTACAATCAGATTTGGTGGGTTTTTGCAAGTCATGGGGGTGGGTATTTATAGTGTTTGGAGAACCGTTAGGATCGTTTATCGGGAAACGTGCTTCAATCTTGGCCATACACTTGCACCCATGGTATTGTAATACCATGGGCACATTAAACCAGCCCATAGTATTGAAAAATACCATGTGCACCATTGAAATGGACCAGATCCAATGTTTCTGCATGTTTCTGCTGTCTGGGAGGCTGATGCGGCCCGCTTCAGGATCAGACAAAACTCAGGCGGGCCGCCTGGCCTTGTCTGATCAGAACTATGTTTGCATTTTGACAGTTTCAGTCCCTGCACGTGTTTAAGGCCATTCCCGACACTTCTAAGGCCTGTTAAGCCAACGTTAAGGCCCTAAAATGATGCCTAAACATTGTGGACATGAAACATGCTCAAAAATATCTCAGATGTCGGTTCGTTTGGCCGTACGATCGCGATGTTCGCTTAATTACGACGGAATGCGCGTAAGCGCGAAAAACGATCCAAATGACGCGACGAATGGATTTTTCTTATGCCAAACACTAAAATAAAATATTTTAGTGCTTACATAAATTTTTGGATATCCGGATGTATTCAGAACGTAAGTTATGCGCGAAAATGCAAACTTGTGCACTTTTTGACGCTTTTAGTCCCTGAATGACCCAAAAGTTTATTTTAGCATACCGAACCCCTCAAAGCCTATTTATAAGCTATGTAAAGGATATTTATGGTATGTTTAACTTATGGTCATGTTCCGGAATGTCTGTTACAGTTCAAATTGGCATAATTTCGCAGTTTGTCAAGTTTAGTCCCTGTATGCGAATTAACTTGTTTTTGCCATACCAAAGCCTTCAAAACTTATTTCTAAGTTATGTAAAGGTTATTTAAGGTATGTTAAGCCTATGTAACTATTCCGGAGTGTTTTTTTCATTAAACTGGTTATATTTATGCATTGGTGCGCGTATAACCTTCCAGAAAGCGATTTAGAGTTTTGAAATTGAACAAAAATTGATATGTGCAAATGATACACATATTTTTACAAATCCCAAGTATGAAATATAATATTTCATTGGTTCGGTATTTGTTTGATGGCCGTGGAGGCACAGGTGTTACAGTCTCCCCTACTTTAGGAAATTTCGTCCCGAAATTTATTTAGAGGAAACTTGTGAGAGCTTGAAAACATGAAGTTGAAAAGATCGAACAACATTGGTTAGGGTTCTGAACTTCTAGTAACTTTAATAACATCATGCTTGCAATGTAAGAGGGATACTTATATACAAGTATATGAAGCGTCATTGGTGCGTCCACCGTACCTCCATTACATCGTTCTCATTTCGTTATTGTTGTCACTATCGGTTCTTACACATAATAAATCTTACTGTGGTTACCGTGCACTGAATCTCATAATTATGTACGCGTCCATAATTAGACAATTCCTTGCACAGTTCACACAGTCTATTTTATAATATGTTGGGTAAAACCAAATGAACAATCTTGTGATGAGTGTGTCTAGACCGCCATAGAGTCCTTTTAATTAAATCAATAAATGATCTAAATAGACTATCAAGGAGTCTGTTCAGCTACATCACTAGATGTCATTCTTTAACCAAATTGTGAATCAATCTTTTTGACTAGACCACTTAAGGGTCTCTTATGAATCATGGAATAGTACTATATAATCCAAGGGTCTTAACTATTACATAGAAGCCCATTAAGGATTTAAGGTAGTACCTTTTGAATATCCTGCTACGAATCCCTCATATGAAGATATGAAAGATTCTGCGAGGATTTGGATAACGAATATCCAGAGTATACAAAAACACAAAAAAAAAAAAAAAATGCATAAAAGAAAACACAAGATGAATAAACACATAGTCACATAACCACAAAATTGTTTTGTTAATTTGTCTTGTTAATTGCGTACATGCATTTAAATCATACTAGGAATCCATTTCGTGGATTTCATTTGGTACTTTAAACGTTATCAAAAATCTAACTATAAAGATAGAAAGATTCAAAAAGAAAATTCGATTTCGATTATTAGGAACCGAAATGTTCGAATTAAGGTACATAAGGAATCCAGTTAAGGACTCTGATTTGTATGACAATTATCCACAAGGATCTAATTGTGAAGATAAAAAGATCCCATATGGATTTTAGAAGTTGGAGATGTTTTGAAACCTTGCACTGGATGTGCTTATGTCAAAACATGAAGTAAGAATGCTTATGAAGTTGAGATGCTTGATATGCCAAGGCGACATATGAAGCAGAATTTGAAGGTTAAGTCAATGTATGAAGAAAATATTTTTGAAAACTATGCATGGGGTTCTTTTAAGAAAAATGTGTTTAACGTTTTTGAAACCTTATATATAATACTTTTGAAATCATAAAGTAGGTGTATTAGGTAGGTATATTTATAAAAATGTTTTAAAAATCATGCGAGATGAATTTTGAAATTATGTATAAGGTTTTTGAAAATATGAATGATGCTTTTCAAAATCATGCACTTGATAAGAAAATGTATTGTATTAATATTGTTTTCAGGCTATATGAGACATTTTGAAATCATGAAGGTTGTTTTTGAAAATATAGACAAAGCTTTGTGCATTTGTTATGTTAAGTAAATACACTATGTTTTCAAACTATATATAGAATGTTTTGAAATCATGTAGGTTGTTTTGAAAACTTATGTTATGCATGTTGAAAAAAAATTAGAATATAATGAGTATGAGATTCGAAAATATCTTTGGTTATCTAACCAAGGATTCAAAGGCACAGATGTGCAAAAAGCACTATTACTCATAATTTCCCTTTATTTCTTGTACTTCGTCTCCTGGAATGAAACGAGTACTTGAAATTTTTCGAGTGAATCATGAGTAGACACAAAAATGGGAAATTCGCAAAAGTAGTTTGTAAGGAACATAGTTCCTTAATGTAGGTATTATATCAGAATTTGTGATCAACGATTTATTTATAAACAAAACAGATTGTTTCACTTTACAAGAAAACAAAAGAACAAAAGCATAAGACAGCAACATCTTCTAGTCAGCCAACTGCTCATCTGTGGGTTGGATTTGCACTAGCAAGCTTTGGGCAATCCCTTAGGAAATGGCCCATCTCGCCACAGTTGTAGCAAGACCCTGGTGAGAAACGAGCTTGAGCAGAGTTGGCTTGTGGTTGTTCTGGACCACCTTGGTTCGGGTTACATCGACAAGCACTTACCAGGTGACCAACTCGCCCACATGATACACACAGACGACACGGTAAGTGAGCTTGGTGATGCCCATTACATTTGTCGCATATTGGTGCCGTTCCCTTGTATTGCTTCTTAGCAGGTGGTGTTGCCACCCGGATGGGTCCTGTTTGATTTGGTACTGCTGTAGTTGGGCAAACCCTTGCCGTATGAGCTATAAGTCCACAAATTTGGCATTTGTGGCACTTCACACTAGCCTGATGATGAAGGCTACATTGGTTGCGCAAGGGTGCAGTTCCGTTGTATGGCTTCCTAGCAGGGGTTTGAGCTGGTTGGTTGGGGATGGCTTGACCATTGTGAGCGACCACGGCGAAGTTTTGAGAAGCCTTTCGCTTCTTTGACCTCTTAGGGGATCGTTCATCCATGGTCTTTGATTCCTCGGTTGGTTTCTTGGCTGGTAGTGCTGGCTTGACTTCTGCTTCCTTTGGTGACTCTTGAGTGGCTTCATTGTTGAGACGAGACATGGCAATTCCTAATTCCACAGTCTTCAGAATCACTTCGCCTATTCGCTGGGCAAATTTGGCTGTTTGCTCGGACATTTGGCCATTGCTGAGAGGAAGAGACATTCTAAGGCAAACAAATGAGACGGTGACTAATCAAAGTAAACAGGTCTTATTAATGTATCACTGAAGACATGCTCGCCTATAAGTGAACACTCATCCCAAGAATTCCTAGGTAAGCACAACTGGTCTCGCGTCTGATGAGATATATACGAAGTGCTTGCCTAGACAGAAAACCCAGGATACAGGCATTCACCCTTCCAGTTTGCACATGTTCACATTATAAGACCCAAACTTTGACAAGATTTTGAAAATTCAAAGGGGTTCAAAACCATATAACAGAGAGTTCAAAACCTTACAATAGAGGGTTCAAAACCTAGTAATCAATCATCCTAGAACAGATGATTAGTTTTCAAAGCGGTTTTGAAATTTATGTTCTTTTTGTGGTCGTCGCCTAAGGATAGGTGACGGTATTGTTTTATGACTAAACGCAAGTAAACTCGCGTTAAGGTCCTAAGAAGGTTATAGACTAGGTCAAAGTATTACTAATAACCTAATTCCCTATAACCATGAGCTCTGATACCAACTTTTCCGTCACACCCCGACCACGTAGAACAACAAAACGTGGCGGAAACATCGGGGAGTGTTGTAACAGAATTATTGTTTCATAACACATGGAAATTGAAATACTATTTTATTGATTAAAAGAATTACAATGTCTTGACAATCAAAGGAACATAACATAAACAACTAGTCTTGCATCTTTTATTGTCACTAAGGCCCAAGTCCGCCTATGTGTATCTTGATAAGTCCTATGCATCATATCCTGAAACACATGTGAAAATAGGTACGTCAGCATAAAAATGCCTGTGAGATACATAGGTTTTGTGAAAATAAGATTCATGACTTATGTTTAAGAAAATGTTTAGTCATGAACCTTGTAATTTGCTTTGTCTTGTAAATCGTTTGAAAAGTGATAAATAAACCAAATGATATATATATGTATAAAAGAATAATACATGGTTAAGTGAATAACCATGTGAAATGAGTTTGTATAAATTAAGTTGTTTGTAAAACAATGTATTGTGAAAAGTATGTTATTTGTATAAAATGTTATATGTCCAAATTGAAATGATTCAAATAACGCTACGATATGTAATACCATACAATCACTTATATATAGGAAGTACCAGCGGCGTATCCACCATGCTTGTATCATATTACACACGCCTCGTTACTTAAATCACTTACCCAAACAAACCACCAATGTAAGATGTCTATGTTTAAACCAATTGCCAAATGTATTGAATAATATGTCAAAATGTTTATGTCAAGATGTAAATCATGCAATGTATAACCAATGTCGAAAATGTTTATGTGTCAAATGTAAATCATGTAATGTATAACCAATGTCGAAAATGTTTATGTGTCAAATGTAAATCATGTAATGTATAACCAATGTCGAAAATGTTTATGTGTCAAATGTAAATCATGTAATGTGTAACCAAAATGATATGTATGGCTAGTGAAATGCATCAACTAAACCATAGGTAAAATGCACAAAACAAAGTATTGAAGTAAAACTTGGTTTAAATCAAAGTTATGTTTTGTGGAAATGCATGCTATACTGATACGAACATCTATGCGGTGTTGTGAAAATGCATACATCCAAGCCTTGAGACTGTGGCGATAAACCCTTAAACAATTTAAAGGTTTATCTAAGTTATGTATATCGAATTCGGTCATTCCTTCCAATCCACACCAACCCAGGATTTCAGGAACGGGAGTTGTCAATTCCTATGGTACCACTACCTACTGACGAACGACGTGATCAATGTTAATGAATGTATTGTTCCATGTTAAACAAACCAAATGTCATACCAAAATGTAAGCATGTTATGAAAACAACTGTACTAAGTATGCACACAATGGACATACATAGCATAAAATGTAATGAAATCATGTACTATAATGTACTAATGAACGTAGGAAGTATATGATGTGAAAACAGGAAAGCATGAAAGTAACAAGTAGGCACATGTGTTTCACCCCAAAACAGTTTGGAAAACAGTAAAAGAGGGGTCTATGTACTCACTTGAGATTGCTCAGTAGTCCTTGAGTAACAACCAAACAATGCTAGAGATCACGGATATCGAACGGCACCTAATATAGGTAACTATGTTAATAAACCGGACCTATATCGGAAGATTTAGATAGAATGAGGGTTCGTAAACCAAACGAGTATAGAGACTCGTGTCATATGGTTTAACAAAGCCTACATACTAAATGAAACCTAACCTAAGTGCTTTCGACCCATTACGACCCGTTTAGGTAGCTTATGCTACTTTAACGCGTCGTTCGCGTGAAACGCGTTCGGACCGCCTAACTAGTTCTATGACAAGTGTTATATGCCTAAACATGTTACATAATCAGTTATATGACAAAAGTTTAGATTACATATGCTTAAATACCAATTATACATGAAAAGGGTATTCTGGTAATTTACCTAAGGCATATAAACTACCTATCATACAACTACTCAAACGATGTGACCATAGGGTATAACCTTGGAAGGTTATTCCCTACCTACTATGGTCACCTAATGTGTTTGGTCGGATCCTAATGATCGACCAAATGGGTCGGGTTCGAAAGTATAAGCGATTGTTTAGATCGCTTACCTTACGACCCTAGACAACGTGGTAATCAGTAGGCATAGTCCCAAGGGACTATAACCATCGTGATTACAATCACGTTGTGAAGTTCAAACGAACTTCGCATTGACCATACACTGGTCAACGCAGAAAGTCAAACAAAGTTTGACTTTCGGACTCGAAAAGCAATAAAAGAAAGAAAAGAACGAAAGAATACTTACAAAGGGTCCCCGCAAGCAAATCGTGATCGAATAGCTCAGGTATGAAGCAAAGGCCTCAACTTAGAGCATTACAATCAGATTTGGTGGGTTTTTGCAAGTCATGGGGGTGGGTGTAGGTCCCGTTTTTCTCCGGTGAGGATCGATAACGAGAAACCTATCCCCTGTTTATAACAAAACACGGTAACGGGTGCGGAATCCCCGAGACGGTGCAAAACCAAACAAAGTTGATAAATAACACGGATTAACCAATGAAACACACTCAATTGATTAACGGGATGAGAACCGATACAAACTGATACAAACACAGTTTGACAGAATTTTTAGCAGAGTTTCTTTACATGTATGCTCTCATCTCTATTTCACACAGAAACAGAGAAGGGTATTTATACTAAACACAGACACAAGACTGACGAAATAGAAAGGACTCGGCGAAACAAATCAAAGTCGACGAAACACACCTGTTTCGTCGACAAACATATATCTAATTCTTCTGTTTCGTCATTTGTTGAAGCCCAGCAGAAAAGTCAAGCCCATAACCAAGTCTTAAGCCCACATGAAGCTGATTGGCCCAAAGACAAGTCAAAGTCCAAAACACTAGAAGATTTACGGCCCTGATGTTGGTAATGTTGTAAACTTTTCATAATTTCAACCATGTGACATCATCATGACATCACAATGATGATGTCATGATGATGTGTCACCGGGACTTAGTTTGCGGCGCTCCGTGCTTCGCGTGTCGAACTCTGGGACGCACGACGGAGGAATGTCGTGACGTCGGGCTTGAGCCGGACCTAACCGAGTCGACCCGAACCGAATCGAACCGAGTCGAGTCGCGTCCACATAAAGTGTACCAACAAACTCCCCCTTGGACGCTACTCATGAGGTTCGTCTTCTGTGATGGTTCGTCTTCTGTGTCTTTCATGTCGGAGGATCTTCAAAGTCTTCACGCGTTGAAAGAAGAAAGTGTATCAACAAACTCCCTTTTCATTTAGGTAGTGTGTTAACAAACTCCCCCTTAAATTGAACTCTCCATTGAGTCATGCTCGTGAATCTTTTGACTTGTCAATTCTTCAGATCCTTGTGGTGTTGATGAAGGGTCAGCGGCAACTCGATCATTTTATCTTTTGAGTGCCTCCACTTCGTGTCTTCATTCCAAAGCTTGTCATCGAACATGTTCTCCTCGCCTTTAGCATCTGCACATGCAAGAAAGCTAAACGCATAATGAGAACAACCGCTTGGAATATAGTTAACATTTAAACAAATGACACATATGAGATCAAATCTCAATCAAACACCAACCGACAACAGTTTGAAAGTTTAGAAAATGATCAATTTTAATCCATTAACTTTCAAAACTTGTTAACTTCGACTGTTTATGAAGGTGCAATTGTTTTCCGGCTTACAATCAGGATTTTGGGTAGGATAGACTCGAGTTCCAACATCAGTCAATCAAAAATAAACTAGAAGCAAAATCTTTTTGGATTTTATAAAGTTTAAATTAAAACACACCTAAAATCTTTTTGGAATTTTTTTTTTATTTTTCAAATGTAAAGACGGAAAGCAATAAATAAATATATACAAAGATGCATAAACTGAAAACAGTAAATAAATATTTACAGACATTCTTTTTGCGAGTTTCGAGGGTAAGAGAATCATATCAGTGTACGGTCATGCCAAAACGCTCTTGTTGTTCAATTAGTTAACATTAAGATAAGCATCCTATAACAATTATCGGTATTGTTGTCCACATAAGCTCAACTTATCAGATGTAATCATGATTAAGGGATACGTTAAGGTATGATTTATACTTACCGACCGGTGTTCATCCACACACGACACATTCCCGTATCAAGGTATGCACGAGAATTCATCTTACCGGTGAGTATACCGTTTATCATCTGTTTGACCGTATATGATGTGAGAAACTCACTTATTTTGATTGAAAACAAGCCCTATGTGATAGAATCACTTATTTATGAGGAACTTGATTTTCATATGCATGAGGGCACAGGAGCAAGTCCGTGAACAGGTCAGTACTTTCGTACAGCAGAGAGACGAACTTGACTCCCGCAAAGAATCTGTGATAAATTATCACTTATTTTGTGTGGACATGTGATTGTTGATCACTTATTGAGGTCGAATGCAATATGTACACGTATGTATAGTATCATGGAAGATCTAGACTTCGTCTCCGTTATTTTTACGGTTTGATACAACCATGATACCCAGATGATAAGACAGCATAAAGACCGAATATCTCAGAACCTCGGCAATCTCTCAAACGAAATTTCGGTACTAAGACCATATGCCAATGTGTGGTTCCCACCTGGTCTTCAGTCGATTTAAGGTTTATATCACCCTGCACACTTTAAAATGATTGTGAGCCTACCGATACATCTTATATAGAGCTGCTTATCACTTTTCATTTTGCATTTCAGTTTAAAGCGGTTTAAACAGACCACTGATCTACTATCATTTTCTCTTTTTCTCGCCAGGAAACTCATTTTTGTTTTTCCAATGTTTTTGGGTTTTGAAATTTTTTGATGTTTTTGAATTTTCAAATTTGGATTTACTCCCCCTAAAATCAACAAACTCAGATAAATTTAAAAGACACAAAAGTATTTACAAAAACGATTTCCCGATGTTGGTTAACTCATGTTTTACCTCAATGCCGTTTACCAAAATTAAGTTTTAATCAGAAAAGATTTCTCAAATTTTGGAAAAATGAGTTGGCACGTCGGTAAGCGGTGCGGACCATGACAACATTGTCTGGCCAAAAAGAGCTACAAGAGGATAACAATTCATAAAGCAGCTTAAATATCGACAAGTATAGGAGAGATTAGAAATTTAAAACCGTATCCTGCAACTGCTTCGTGCGTTGCAAGGAATCTGAGCGCTCTCCCAAACTGGATATCCACCCGGTGTGGACTTCAAAGTCGATTTTTGTAGCTACTGAGAATTCTCTTGACAGCAACAAGATCATAAACCTTTGGGTCCGGCTGCTCTTCCACATTGCACCAGCGAAGGTCTTTGTCTTTCTCTTTCAGAAGTAGTGTGCGGTTGAGCAATCCACGCCAAGGCATCCGCACACCCGGTTGGTTTGTTCAACAAACACATTTTCTTCATTCACACCACGAAGAAATGTACACTACATGTTCATCTTGTTGATTTTGAACATCAGATGTGCTGCAGGTGCGTACATTTTGATTGAATCTACCCTGGGGACCCGATCAAAGCCTTGAACAATCAAACTTTGGAATGATTTGCATTTTGTCGAAGCTTTTAATCTCTTTCGACAGACAATTATGTCTTCTTTCCTTTTTCTCTCCAACAAAGGCAACAATTTCTTTTGTCGCCTATCTTGTGCATGGACACTCCACTATCAACAATCCGATGACTATCGATAGTTCCTCCTGGAACATCCTGCACACTCACTCAGAGATTAGTTGGAGAGGGGGACCCAAGCCTTCATAGACTTAGGTTGCCCCTTAGAATCAAGAAATGTAATTTCAATCTCTTGATGATTTGGAAATTTCACGCCTCCCCCTGAACCTTCACCTGTTTTCGGTTTCCAAGCTTGTTTCCATTTACCAGATTGTGTATTAATTACAATTTCTGGTTTTAACGGTTGTTGTGAACTTGGTTTCCTTTTAACATTTTCCGGTTTTAAAGCCTTTTCGATCACCTTCACATTCTTATGTCGTTGTTTTGTTTCCTGTTCTTTAATAGTGCGTTTATCATGTTTTGGAGAAACAGGACGACTTTGTGAGTGACCTTGTTCAGAAGGGGCTCTTTCCACAAAATTTGGTTTTGGAGAGTTTGTGCAGTTTTTGATAATGTGTCCAAACTCCCCACATTTGAAACACGATCTCCTCTCCACAAACTTAGGAGAATTTGATCGACCAACAGATGTCGAACCCGTAGAACCTGAGGTACTAGCTCTTTCATCACACCCATTTGAATGTTGAGTGTAATTGTTTTGGCTATCACGTTTTAAAATTTTGACTTGTTGGATAAAATCGGTGTTTGATTTGTTTTCAAAAGTCTCAATTTTATCAGTACCCTTTGATGCTACAAACTTGACATCTTTTGCTTTCTTCTTGTAACGAGCTCCTTTTGATTCAACCTTAGCCTTTGGCTTTGGAGCTCGTTGTTGCTGTTGTTTACCCTTAAAAGCGACAGGTTGTTGTTTAGTCGGTAATTTTTGGTTTCCAAATTGTTTCCTCACTTCAGCTTTTGGAATAGGATCACACTGAGTTACTGAAACTCTCGGGATCGCTTTTCCCAAAAACTTAGTTGTATTATCTTCAAACACTTTATCAATCAATGATTGATTGACGTTTTTGATTGGAAAATCTTTGTTTGAATAAATTTTGTTATCACCGACTAAAGTGTACAACACGTTATCATGTTTAACAGTAGACACTGTCTCAGTGATAGAATCTATCTCTTGTTTAGCACCAGTTGATTGCACAGCAGGAGTAGGAGGATCACACAGAATGTGATTCTCAAAAGGCACTTCTACTCCTTTTCTATCGTCAAGAGATTTATCCTCATCACTCACATCTGATTCATCATCCGAAGAATCATAGTCCTCAATGGTTGGAGGACTTTGATTTGAAGCACATGATGACTTTTCCTTGCTATCAGATGAGCCCTCCGATGAATTGTCCGTTTTGAACCCTAAGCCAGTTGTAACTTCCTCATAATCAAGAGGTACAGTTGGCTCAAAACGCGGCATTTCCTCCTCATCGGGCAACTTGGTATAGTCGTGTCTCAAAGGGGGTGGACACTTCCTATAACCAACGCCTTTAACGTTTCCCTTTAGTTGCTGAACGTCAATGATGTGATCAAGCACATATCGGGAGTTTGAGTAACTCTCCAATTTGAGCTTGATCGCCTCATGTTCACATTTCGCCACGGCTAGCTCTTTCTTTGTTTCCTCGATGATATTAATGTAGTTATTAATACCAATTTGTTTGTTACAAACAGTTTTTGTTAATTCGGAAACACTTTTCTTTTGGGTTTCAATAACTGTTTTAAATTCCTTTTCATTGCGAGCTAAGGCCATGTTTGCCTCCTTGCACTTTGACAGTTCAACAACTAAACTCTGATTGTGACTATGAATCGTATCACATTCAAGTTTCACTCTATCAAATTCATGTTTTAATTCTTCCAAAGCATGTTTAGCATTAGCACATTCATGTTTCAAATCAGCACAATCACTACATATGCTAGGAGTTTCAGATTGTACCTGACTTGTAGAAGCTGTGACATTAGCCATAAAGGCAGTCTGAGAAGAGAAAGATCCATCTTCAGTGAGAATCTTCTCCATTTCTTCTGATGTAGCATCAGCTTTCTTGATTAAGTCAGATTTTTGACATTTCATTTCCTTGGCACCATTCGATAAACTATCACCTTCAGAATCAGTTCTTTCATTCAGATTCGATTCTTCATCCGAACTGCCATTGTATCCCGAACTATCATCATTTCCCGAAGATTCACCATCATTGACATTCTTGACAATTTCAGCATAAAACACAGTTCCTCCTTGATTTCCACCTCCACATTGTACAGACCAGTCACACCTTTCATCAGCTTTATTTGAGTTGGACGTGGATGTACTTGTTTGATTTATGAAAGGATTTTGGTTGCCTTGTTGAGGTTGGGCTTGAGGTGGTTTAGAAAAATAGGCAGTTGGATCAAATTTGGGTTGAGGTGTGGCAACTTGAGGTTTCGGAAGATAGGCATTTATATCAAATTGGGGTTGAGGTGTGGCAACTTGAGGTTTAGAAAAATAGGAAGCTGGATCAAATTGGGGTTGGGGTGGTGCAACTTGAGGTTTAGAAAAATAGGAAGCTGGATCAAATTGGGGTTGGGGTGGTTCAACTTGAGGTTTCGGTATGGTACTCGTCATATATTCGGCCAACGACATCTGTTTTTGAGCTGGTTGTGGATCCGTACTCCAATCCCAAGGGCTAGTACAACTCATGATTGATATATGAAAGTGAAAAACCTGGTCACATACTTGAAAACAGACTGTTATCACACTTTTGGAAGTCCTCTGTTAAAAAAAATGACAAGTATCGACGAAACAGTTGTTGTTTGCTGTTAAAGACGAAACAGATTTGATATATGATTGGTTGACGAAACAGGTTTTGATGTTGTACGCGACGAAACAGGATGATGTTGACCACTCGACGAAACCGAATTATGTTCTGGTCGACGAAACAGGTTTAATATGATTTAAATAAAAGCGTCGAACAATTTGACTGGGGACCACTTTTAATGTTGACTGAATGATTTTAATTAACCTTTGCTGTGGACGACACCCTTGGTTAGATATTTTCAAATGACCCTTATCCTCTTATGACAAGTGAGCCAAAGTTTTCAAATAAGCCTTATCTACTCTCTGACACACTTACACAATTTTCAACCCATACATTACTTTCTCCGATTTTCAATGCTCCTTTTTCTACAAACAAATCATCACATGTATTTTTTTTTTAAACAAGCAATATTATAAACTTTATCACTTTAATTTTAAAACCACAAACTCATCAAAAACCAGATATTATGCAAGAACAGATATGAACTAGTTGAAGATCTGATGAATATAGGAGTTTTCCGGTGACCGAACAATTTTCCGAAATACGATTTTGCTTAAAACTTTCAATGAAAACCAAATGCAAAAATGTAGAAATGCAAAATAATAAGGTTTTCACTAAAACTTATAGCAAAACAACACGATTTTGACTGATTTTTGAACAATTTTCCAGAAAAATATGAAACTTTTCAAGAACAAAAATCCGAAAAAAAAAACACTTAAAACAACTTGTTTCAAACACGACAATGTTTGGTTTTAAACAAGGAAAAGAGCCAAGGCTCTGATACCACTTGTAGGTCCCGTTTTTCTCCGGTGAGGATCGATAACGAGAAACCTATCCCCTGTTTATAACAAAACACGGTAACGGGTGCGGAATCCCCGAGACGGTGCAAAACCAAACAAAGTTGATAAATAACACGGATTAACCAATGAAACACACTCAATTGATTAACGGGATGAGAACCGATACAAACTGATACAAACACAGTTTGACAGAATTTTTAGCAGAGTTTCTTTACATGTATGCTCTCATCTCTATTTCACACAGAAACAGAGAAGGGTATTTATACTAAACACAGACACAAGACTGACAAAATAGAAAGGACTCGGCGAAACAAATCAAAGTCGACGAAACACACCTGTTTCGTCGACAAACATATATCTAATTCTTCTGTTTCGTCATTTGTTGAAGCCCAGCAGAAAAGTCAAGCCCATAACCAAGTCTTAAGCCCACATGAAGCTGATTGGCCCAAAGACAAGTCAAAGTCCAAAACACTAGAAGATTTACGGCCCTGATGTTGGTAATGTTGTAAACTTTTCATAATTTCAACCATGTGACATCATCATGACATCACAATGATGATGTCATGATGATGTGTCATCGGGACTTAGTTTGCGGCGCTCCGTGCTTCGCGTGTCGAACTCTGGGACGCACGACGGAGGATTGTCGTGACGTCGGGCTTGAGCTGGACCTAACCGAGTCGACCCGAACCGAATCGAACCGAGTCGAGTCGCGTCCACATAAAGTGTACCAACAGTGGGTATTTATAGTGTTTGGAGAACCGTTAGGATCGTTTATCGGGAAACGTGCTTCAATCTTGGCCATACACTTGCACCCATGGTATTGTAATACCATGGGCACATCAAACCAGCCCATAGTATTGAAAAATACCATGTGCACCATTGAAATGGACCAGATCCAATGTTTCTGCATGTTTCTGCTGTCTGGGAGGCTGATGTGGCCCGCTTCAGGATTAGACAAAACTCAGGCGGGCCGCCTGGCCTTGTCTGATCAGAACTATGTTTGCATTTTGACAGTTTCAGTCCCTGCACGTGTTTAAGGCCATTCCCGACACTTCTAAGGCCTGTTAAGCCAACGTTAAGGCCCTAAAATGATGCCTAAACATTGTGGACATGAAACATGCTCAAAAATATCTCAGATGTCGGTTCGTTTGGCCGTACGATCGCGATGTTCGCTTAATTACGACGGAATGCGCATAAGCGCGAAAAACGATCCAAATGACGCGACGAATGGATTTTTCTTATGCCAAACACTAAAATAAAATATTTTAGTGCTTACATAAATTTTTGGATGTCCGGATGTATTCAGAACGTAAGTTATGCGCGAAAATGCAAACTTGTGCACTTTTTGACGCTTTTAGTCCCTGAATGACCCAAAAGTTTATTTTAGCATACCGAACCCCTCAAAGCCTATTTCTAAGCTATGTAAAGGATATTTATGGTATGTTTAACTTATGGTCATGTTCCGGAATGTCTGTTACAGTTCAAATTGGCATACTTTCGTAGTTTGTCAAGTTTAGTCCCTGTAAGCGAATTAACTTGTTTTTGCCATACCAAAGCCTTCAAAACTTATTTCTAAGTTATGTAAAGGTTATTTAAGGTATGTTAAGCCTATGTCACTATTCCGGAGTGTTTGTTGCATTAAAATGGTTATATTTATGCATTGGTGCGCGTATAACCTTCCAGAAAGCGATTTAGAGTTTTGAAATTGATATGTGCAAATGATACACATATTTTTACAAATACCAAGTATGAAATATAATATTTCATTGGTTCGGTATTTTTTTGATGGCCGTGGAGGCACAGGTGTTACATCTAGTGACTAACGTTAAGAAAACGCGTATAGGTCACGACGTTAACTAAGCGAATCCGGGGAAGTTTACGACGCAAGGAACGCAAAGTTGTGAGTTCATGCTCCCCCTTCTCTCTTAACTGTTTTCAGTTTTATAACTTCGGGGGTGAAATACATGTTACAAATATTACTATGTTTACAAATGGTATGATAACAAGAAGCACACTTGGTGAGAACGAGTACCAAGTGTGATGAGATATAAGAATACAAGAAGCGCACTTGGTGAGAACGAGTACCAAGTATGATGCGTTATGAGAAATGATACGAGAAATCGTGTCACGAATAGGGTACATAAGCACCATTAATCAACAATATACCTAGACGGCAGAACAAAAGGTTAGATCTAACGGGTGACGGGTAGCCACACTCTTGGTGAGGACGAGTACCGAGTAGTGCTTTTGTGTCTCAGAATATGCTAACTAGAAAAATGCCTAAGGTTTGGTGACTTCCTATGTCGTGTCACATGTTAATGGCCTTGCAACCCATTAACAATCCTGATACTTACAGGAATACTTTATTTACATAAGATTCATACCATACTAAAACTTGATTTATACTTGAGTACGTGGGGTACACAAGTAAACTTAAATTATACATGAGTACGTGGTATACACATGAATACTTGATTTATATATAAAAACTTGATTTATACATGACACAAACTATGTTTTCATACAAAGTATACAAACGTGAAATACAAAAACTGCATGAATTCACACCAACATTATGTTGACGTTTTTCCAAAACTCACATGTATTTCAGGTAACTAGAAGTGGATGTGCGCGTGGTCTTACTTATGCTCTTGGATGTCGTCTATGTTTACGTTTAAATAAAGTTGTAAACTTTCAAGACAATGTTTCATGCTATCTCGTGATGTAAACACTAAATTTATGTTTTCAAATTATGGTATTTGAAGTTATTTTTAGGAGCATGTAGTATGTTTACCTTTCGTATGCAATGAGAACCTTTCATGATCACACCTCGTGCTTCCGCCGCAGAAGGGGTGTGACAGATTGGTATCAGATCTATGATTGTAGTGAACCAGGATTCCTTCTCGAGTCTAGTCTACAATCTCTAGGATCCTTTCACGAAAACAATTTTTCATAGAGTTTTCATTGCATAAAACGTCCCGCGACATCCACTACCTGAAACTGTCTACACGAGTCAAGAAAAGATACTACAAGACTTAGGGTGCACAAGAGTAGCACTTGTCTGTAATTGAGAAATTACTTACGATTATGTGTGATAATTGATATTTACACATGCTAGAAGTAGAATGTCACAAGTATACGTGACTTTATCTGAAAGCGATGGCCCATCTGAAGGAAGAGATACGAGGATGAAATGAACTGTGCGGACTGTGCAAGGAGTTACGTAATTATGGATGCATACATAATTATGGAATTCAGTGCACAGAAACCACAACAAGTCTTGTCACGTGTAGATTCCCTCAGTGCAAGCCTACTAAGTACTCTGCTAGAGTAATAATTGTTTGATGTCACTTATGTGGTATATACCGGTGAGTATATATGCTACTACTGTCTAGTATGACGATATCAAACAAATGTTTAACCCTGTTGTGTTATGTTCTGTCAGAACATGGCACCTAGGAAAGCTGTGAATGCTCGCAATGATGATCAACCTCCTCCTCCCCCACTACCAAGAACTGCTGAAGAGCTGAACACTCTACTGGAAGAAAGGATCTCCGCTGCTATCGCCCAGTACGAGGCAAACCGTACTCAAGACAGTGGAGGACCAAGCAATGCTAGACGTAACGGGCATGGATATTCATCTGGAGGAAATGCAGCTCAAGGTAACCTTAAGACAATATACTAAGCATGGAGAAATTTATGAACGGTCCTTGTTTCATTATTTCTTCGATTGCTCACGTGTGAATTGGTTGAATCAATTCCAGGCTGCACTTTCAAGCAGTTTCTCGACTGCAAGCCGATGAACTACGACGGCACAGGAGGTGCAGTAGCATTTGTACTCTGGACGGAGAAGACTGAAGCTACTATCCGCATGAGCAAGTGTACCGCAGATCAGCAAGTCACTTTTGCTACTAGGTTGTTTGTTGATGAAGCTCTGACTTGGTGGAACTTGCAAGCCCAAACCTTGGGCGATGATGCCGCTTATGGCCTAACTTGGGATGAACTGAAAGAAAGAATGAGAGAGAAGTATTGCTCTCGTGCTGAACTCCAGAGACTGGAAACGGAGTTCTGGCACTTGACCATGGAAGGTGCTGACATTAATGGTTATACTCGAAGATTCCACGACCTGTCTAGAGTGCTTCCCTACATGGTGACTCCCAAATTTAAGCGTGTCGAACGCTACATTTGGGGACTGGCCCCAGAGTTTCACGGCATGGTAACTTCGGCCAAACCTCAAACAATCACCGAGGCTGTAACTCTGGCTGTCAGCCTTACTGAAGATTGTGTTCGTATGAAGAAGCTATCACTGAACCCAACAGAAAAGACCGAGACGCATGCTGAGTCGTCCGGCGACAAGAAAAGGAAACATGCAAACCTGAATTAAGCAACTCGCAACAACAAGGGTTTCAGCAAGAAGCGCAACACTAACCCACCTCAGGAGACGAAAACCCTTGCAACCAAAGGATACCAAGGCCCCATGCCTAAATGCCAAAAATGTAAGTATCATCATGAAGGAGCTTGTCGCATTCCAAGGTGCGACAAATGTGGTAGGTTGGGTCATCAAACAGAATACTGTTGGGGAAAAGGAAAGAACCGGAATGGAAATGGTGCTGGTAACAAGAATGGTAACGGGAAGGGGCGGAACCAAGGATGTTTCAGTTGTGGAAGCAATGATAATTTCATGAAGGACTGCCCAAAGGGAAACAATGCTCAGGCTCAAGCATTTGTGATTGGAGCAAAGAACGCACGCGAGGACCCTAATGTGGTCACAAGTACGTTTCTCATTAATAATCACTTTGCATCCATATTATTTGACACTGGCGCCGATTATAGCTTCATGTCTGTGGAATTTAAACGCATGCTTGGAATAGAATCTAGTAGATTAGAAAGTCCTTACTCCATAGAACTAGCTAATGGTAAACTTGTTGAATCCGGCGAAGTCGTTAGAGGCTGCTCATTAGAACTTGGTGAACGAAATTTAAGCATCGACCTCTTACCTATTCAATTGGGTAGCTTCGATGTAGTAGTCGGAATGGACTGGTTGTCCAAGAACAAAGCTGAGGTTATTTGTCGTGAGAAAATCATTCGCATCCCTTTAGCAAATGGTGAAACTCTCGTCGTGCATGGAGAAAAGCGAGACGCGCCTCTTCGAATCATCAGTTGCATGAAGGCACAAAAGTGCTTAAGGAAAGGATGTGTTGCCTTCCTAGCACACGTTGTAGATAAGAACGCTGAGGAGCCGAAACTCGAAGACATTCCTGTGGTGAAGGAATTTCCTGATGTTTTTCCTGAAGATCTGCCAGGACTACCTCCGCAACGACAAGTCGAATTCCGTATAGCCTTGGTTCCAGGAGCCGCTCCTGTAGCCAAGGCTCCCTATCGACTTGCGCCATCCGAAATGCAAGAATTATCTACACAACTCCAGGAATTGTTGGATAAAGGATTCATAGGGCCAAGCTTCTCGCCTTGGGGAGCTCCAGTATTGTTCGTGAAGAAAAAGGATGGAACTCTACGGATGTGTATCGATTACAGAGAACTGAACAAGCTCACTATCAAGAATCGGTACCCGTTACCGAGGATTGATGACTTATTTGATCAGTTGCAAGGATCAAGCTACTATTCCAAGATCGACCTTCGATCTGGATACCATCAGTTAAGGATACAAGAAGAAAGCGTACCAAAGACCGCATTCCGAACGCGTCATGGGCACTACCAATTTCTTGTGATGCCATTCGGACTAACAAACGCGCCAGCAGTATTTATGGATCTGATGAACCACGTATGCAAACCATATCTCGATAAATTCGTGATTGTATTTATCGATGATATCCTGATTTACTCGCAAACGAAAGAAGAACATGAGCAACATCTCAGAACTATTTTGGAACTACTGAAGAAAGAGAAGCTCTATACAAAGTTCTCGAAATGCGAATTCTGGATTCGCGAAGTACAATTTCTTGGTCACGTTGTGAACGAAAAGGGCATTCATGTAGACCAGTCCAAGATAGAAGCAATAAAGAATTGGGAAGCTCCCAAGACCCCAACTGAAGTTCGACAATTTTTGGGCTTAGTGGGCTATTATCGGCGATTCATCAAGAATTTCTCAAAGATAGCTCAACCGTTAACGACCCTTACTCAGAAAGACAAGAAATACGACTGGGGTTACAAACAAGAAGAAGCCTTCCAACTACTTAAAAACAAGCTATGCGATGCACCAATACTATCATTACCCGAAGGCACAGAAGACTTCGTGGTATACTGCGACGCTTCACGACAAGGTTTGGGTTGCGTGCTTATGCAGCGCCAAAAAGTCATCGTTTACGCTTCAAGATAATTGAAGGTGCATAAAAGAAACTATACGACTCACGACCTGGAGCTAGGCGCAGTGGTATTCGCCTTGAAGATCTGGCGACACTATCTATATGGTACTCGATGTACAATCTTCATAGATCACAAAAGCCTACAGCACGTATTTGATCAGAAAGAATTAAACACGCGACAACGACGATGGGTTGAGCTGCTGAATGACTATGACTGTGAGATTAAGTACCATCCTG
Organism: Helianthus tuberosus; assembly: GCA_030545235.1. NCBI lineage: Eukaryota > Viridiplantae > Streptophyta > Magnoliopsida > Asterales > Asteraceae > Helianthus > Helianthus tuberosus. Next base: position 16,650,893 of record CM060420.1, on the reverse strand, counting down.
GAAAGGAAAACGTTGTAGCAGACGCACTAAGTCGAAAAGAACGGGTTAAGACCCTAAGGGTTCAAGCATTGGAAATGACGATTCGAACGAACCTCACAGCGCGCATTCGTGATGCACAACAAGAAGCTCTTAAAGAAGAAAACCGTAAAGCTGAATACCTCCGGGGTATGTTGAAATACATGGTGCCAAATGAAGAGGGATCCTTATACTTTAAGAAGCGTATTTGGGTTCCGCTCTATGGTGGCATACGAGAAGTCATCCTTGATGAAGCGCACAAATCGAGATACTCGATCCATCCAGGATCGGACAAAATGTATCAAGACTTAAAAGAATACTATTGGTGGCCGAGACTCAAGAGCGATGTTGCTGTTTATGTTGGAAAATGCCCAACCTGTGCTAAAGTTAAGGCTGAATATAAGAAACCGTCTGGCCTACTGCAACAACCAGAAATCCCCATGTGGAAGTGGGAATAAATCTCGATGGACTTCATAACGAAATTACCCAGGACCCCGAGAGGGCACGATATGATATGATATGATATGGGTGATAGTCGATTGGTTAACAAAGTCTGCGCACATCCTACCGATCCGAGAAAAAGACAGCACTGGAAAGCTTGCTGAGATATACTTAAGGGAAGTTGTGGCACGTCATGGAGTGCCTATCTCAATCATTTCAGACAGAGATGGACGCTTTGTCTCAAGAATCTGGCAATCATTTCAGGAAGCCTTTGAATCTCAATTAGATCTAAGCATGACCTTCCATCCACAAACAGACGGCCAGAGCGAATGAACTATACAAACGTTAGAAGATATGCTTCGCGCATGTGTCATGGACCTAGGCGACAGATGGGATACTCATCTTCCTTTAGTTGAGTTTTCCTACAATAACAGTTATCATACGAGCATAAAAGCCGCACCGTTCGAAGCTCTGTATGGCCGCAAGTGCCGGTCGCCCTTATGTTGGGCAGACGCTGGAGATAAACATGTGGTTGGTCCTGAACTTGTGCAAGAGACAACCGACAAGATTATGCAGATCCGAGAGCGCATTAAGGCGGCCCGAGATCGACAAAAGAGCTACGCTGATAAAAAACGAAAACCATTAGAATTCGAGGTTGGAGACAAAGTGTTGTTAAAAGTCTCACCTTGGAAGGGCGTGGTAAGATTTGGAAAACGTGGAAAACTGAATCCACGATACGTCGGACCATTCAGAATATTGGAAAGAATGGGTACCGTGTCATACAAGTTGGAATTACCGGAAGAACTTAATGGAGTACATGATACGTTCCATGTATCCAACCTCAAGAAGAGTCCAACACAAGAAAACGTGATCATCCCTGTGGATGAAGTACATATTGACAACGCCCTCTGATTTACAGAACAACCCGTTGAGGTTACCGACTGGAAAGTCAACAAGACCAGGAGGAGCACTGTTAAACTTGTCAAAGTACGTTGGAACTCTAAGCACGGACCCGAGTACACATGGGAACGTGAAGACCAGTTCAAAGAAAAGTATCCCCACCTATTCATCAAACACATCAAGCTTCACTCTATCTCCCTCTTCTTCCCTTGCTCTCGGCCGCCACCCATCACCACCATACACCCACCATCAAGTTCCATTCAAGCTATTTTCCATACACTCAAAGGTGCAAGAGGTCTAACAAGCAGGCTTGGTGCACTCGGAAGCTCAAGGACCGCTCTTGTTTTCTTTTATCCACCACTTTTACGCTTTGTTTCTCCCCTAGCCTTGTGCTAGTAGTAAGTGCTTCAAATCTTCATCTTGTTCTTGTTTTTGGTGGTTAATAGTTGATTGAATGATAAAATGTTAAGGAACTCTAAAGAACATGAATAAGTCTTAAACACAAAGGATAAAGAATGGATAAAATGTTGAAGTAGTGCTATGTTGATGATAGAATCATGTTGTTTCTATGTTGTGATGATTGTTGAATGTTATTTGTTAGTAAAAATGAGATAATCCATCACATAGACTTGCTAGATCATGTTTAGAGACATGAACTAGCAAGATGTGAAGACTAAAGATGTTGTGGATGATGGAATCATCCACACAAGAACTTTGAACTTGAACAAATAAGTGATTTCTTGGAAAAATGGGTTGTAAACTTGTAGATCTAAAGATCTAAGAGTGGTTTTTTTCGAAAGAACCAAGTGAAAAATATTAGTTTTGTTAAAATTTGGATATCACATGAAATAAACACATTTTTAGCAAGTTAACAAGTGTATAAACACATGTGTAACAAGAAAATTTCACGAAGAAGTATTTTTGGAAATCATGACTAGGAGTTGTGAAAATACAAACTCTTTAAAAATAAAGTTTTTAAGAAACTAATCATATTTTTAAAGGTAACAAGACTTACTAAATGTGCTAGTAAGTTACTACACATTTTTGTAAATTCTCAAGTTCATGAAATAGAGAAATTAGTATATATTGTTGTTGATTGTTGTTGAAAAATTGGTTGTTGATGAATTAAAAGAAAATAAACACATGTTTTGAAAACATGGGAAACCTCCATTTTTAGGGGAAACTCTGTCAAAATTTCTATAAATTTTGACACTTAGAAAAATATAAGCTTTTGAGAAACTTATTCCCTAAAAATGTATCTAAAAACATTTACCAAGGTTTCCCAAACTTTTGTGTTAAGAAATGAGGATTTCTTCAAGAATAAAAATGGATATTAAGTACGTATATTTTTGAGAAAAATATATATATTTATTGATCGCCAAATTTTGTGCTAAGTGTATGTAGTATGTATTATACCTGATAGTGTATTAGGACTTGAAAATACACTAAATACTCTTGAGAAGTAAAAACACAAAAATACACATACAAAATACAAGATACTTAAATTTATTTTTGAGAAAATAATATAAGTAAGATACATAGTTAAAAATATAAATTATTTTTAACACATGAACGAATGCACAAAAGATAGTGACTGCACTTGTGCAACACAAGTCTAGTGACTAACGTTAAGAAAACGCGTATAGGTCACGACGTTAATTAAGCGAATCCGGTGAAGTTTACAACACAAGGAACGCAAAGTTGTGAGTTCATGCTCCCCCTTTTCTCTTAACTGTTTTCAGTTTTATAACTTCGGGGGTGAAATACATGTTACAAATATTACTATGTTTACAAATGGTATGATAACAAGAAGCACACTTGGTGAGAACGAGTACCAAGTGTGATGAGATATAAGAATACAAGAAGCGCACTTGGTGAGAACGAGTACCAAGTATGATGCGTTATGAGAAATGATACGAGAAATAGTGTCACGAATAGGGTACATAAGCACCATTAATCAACAATATACCTAGACCGCAGAACAAAAGGTTAGATCTAACGGGTGCCGGGCAGCCACACTCTTGGTGAGGACGAGTACCGAGTAGTGCTTTTGTGTCTCAGAATATGCCAACTAGAAAAATGCCTAAGGTTTGGTGACTTCCTATGTCGTGTGTCACACCCCGACCACGTAGAACATACAAAACGTGGCGGAAACGTCGGGGAGTGTTGTAACATAATTAATTGTTTCAAATCCATGGCAATTGAAGTTTCGTTTTATTGATTAAAAGTGTTACAATGTCTTAACAAACAAGGAAATACAACATAATTAACTAGTCTTGCATCTTTTATTGTCACTAAAGCCCAAGTCTGCCTATGTGTATCTTGATCATCTTATGCAACAGCTCCTGAAAAACACATGTGAAAATAGGTACGTCAGCATAAAAATGCCGGTGAGATACATAGGTTTTGTGAAAATAGGTTTCATGACTTATGTTTGAGAAAATGTTTAGTCATGAACCTTGTTAATTGCTTTGTTTTGTAAATCATTTGAAAATCGATAAGATCAGATGATATGTATAAATAATGTATGGTTAAATGAATAACCATGTAAAATGAGTTTGTATTAGATAAGTTGTTTGTAAATCAATGTCTTGTGAAAAATATGTTATTTGTATAAAATGTTCTATGTCTCAAACTTGAAATGATTCAGATAACGCTACAGTATGTAATACCATACAAACACTTATATATAGGAAGTACCAGCGGCGTATCCACCATGCTTGTATCATATTACACACGCATCGTTACTTAATCACTTAATCAAACCAAACCAAACAATGTAAGATGTCTATGTTTAAACCAATTGCCAAATGTATTGAATAATATGTCAAAATGTTTATGTCAAGATGTAAATCATGTAATGTGTAACCAAAATGATATGTATGGCTAGTGAAATGTATCAACTAAACCATATGCACAAGAACATAGTATTGAAGTAAAACTTGGTTTAAATCAAAGTTATGTTTTGTGTAGTAAATGCATGATCAATGTAAATCATGTAATATGCGTCCAAAATGTAAGTATGTGATGAATAACAAATGTACTAAGTATGAAGAACAATGCAACGATTGAACATACATAGCATGTGAACTGAAATATCTGTACTAAGTATGCAACAACAGACATACATAGCATGTGAACTGAAATATCTGTACTAAGTATGCAACAACAGACATACATAGCATGTGAACTGTACTAAGTAATGCACACAAATGGGCACACGTAGCATGAAATGTAATGTAAAACGATGTACTAAGTAATGCACACAATGGCACACCTAGTATGAAATGTAATGAAATCATGTACTATAATGTACTAATGAACATAACAAGTATATGATGTGAAAACAGGAAAGCATGAAAGTAACAAGTAGGCACATGTGTTCCACCCCAAAACAGTTTGGAAAACAGTAAAAGAGGGGTCTATGTACTCACCTGAGATTGCTCAGAAGTCCTAGGATAACCACCAAGCAATGCTAGAGATCACGGAATCAAACGGCACCTAATATAGGTAACTACATAATTAATCCGGACCTAAATCGGAAGATCGAGTAGCATGAGGGTTCGTAAACCAAACGAGTGTAGAGACTCGTGTGATATGGTTTAACAAAGCCTACATACTAAATGAAACTTAACCTAAGTGTCTACGACCCATCGCGACCCATTAAGGTAGCTTATGCTACTTTAACGCATCGTGCGTGTGAAACGCGTTCGGACCGCCTAACTAGTCCTATGACAAGTGTTATATGCCTAACACATGTTACATAATCAGTTATGTGACAAAAGTTTAGGTTACATATGCTTAATTACCAATTATACATGAAAAGGGTATTCTGGTAATTTACCTAAGGCATATAAACTACCTATCATACAACTACTTAAACGATGTGACCATAGGGTATAACCTCGAAAGCTTATTCCCTACCTACTATGGTCACCTAATGTGTTTGGTCGGATCCTAATGATCGACCAAATGGGTCGAGTTCGAAGGTATAGGCGATTTATCAGATCGCCTACCCTACGACTCTAGACAACGTGGTAATCAGTGGGCATAGTCCCAAGGGACTATGACCAACGTGATTACACTCACGTTGCGAAGTTCAAACGAACTTCGCATTGACCATTACTGGTCAACGCTGAAAGTCAAACAAAGTTTGACTTTCTGACTCGAAAAGCAGTAAAATAAGGAAAAGAACGAAAGAATACTTACGAAGGGTCCCCGAATGCTAATCCCGATCCAAGAACTCAGGTATGAAACAATGGTTTCAACTTAGAGCTCTCAAATCAGAATTCTTGTAAGAAATGAGGTTGGGGTGATGGGTTATTTATAGTTTTCGGGTAACCGTTAGGATCGTTTCATGGAAAACGTGCCATGATCCCATCCGTACAAGTGTTGGAATGTTGTGGTGTGTCAAATGGCCACTCACCATAGGGAATTGACATGTGGAAGAGGGATTGGAGGTGCTAAACAGCTGCAACCAGCTGTTAAATGCAGTTAACCTGGTCTGGAAGGCTGAGGCGGCCCGCTTCAGGATACACCAAATCTAATGCGGGCCGCATGGGGCTTCTGATCCGAAAATAAGTTTCAAAAATGACAGTTTCAGCCCCTGCACGTGTTTTAAGCCATTTCCGACACTTCTAAGGCCCGTAAAGCCAACTTTAAGGCCCTAAAATGTTGCCTAAACATTGTGGACATGAAACATGCTCAAAAATATGTCGGATGTCAGTTCGTTTGGTCGTACGAACGCGATGTTCGCTTAATTACGACGGAATGCGCATAAGCGCGAAAAACGATCCAAATGACGCGACGAATGGATTTTTCTTATGGCGAACACTAAATTATAATATAGTCATGCTTTCATAAATTTTTGGATGTCCGGATGTATTCAGAACGTAAGTTATGCGCAAAAATGCAAACTTGTGCACTTTTTGACACTTTTAGTCCCTGAATGACACAAAAGTTTATTTTAGCACACCGAACCCCTCAAAGCCTATTTCTAAGCTATGTAAAGGATATTTATGGTATGTTTAACTTATGGTCATGTTCCGGAAGGTCTGTTACAGTTCAAATTGGCATACTTTCGCAGTTTGTCAACTTTAGTCCCTGTAGACGAATAACTTTGATTTCACCACACCAAACCTTCCAAAACTTATATATAAGTTATGTAAAGGTTATTTAAGGTATGTTAAGCCTATTTCACTATTCTGGAGTGTTCGTTGGATTAAACTGGTTATATCTACACATCAGAGCGCGTATAACCCTCCAGAAAGCGATTTAAAGCTTGAAATCGAACAAGAGTTGATATGTGCAAACGATACACATATTTTTACAAATCCCAAGTATGAAATACTATATTTCATTGGTTTGGAATTTGTTTGATGGTTGGAGTGACACGGGTGTTACAGTCTCCCCTACTTTAGGAAATTTCGTCCCGAAATTAATTCGTAGGAGTCTAACTGTGGCTTTGTGTCAAATAACCACCAGAGATATGAAAGGCATAATCCTGTTATTTCTCTTTAACGGACATTCTTCAGAATTGAAAAATGAACGGAGTTATTTTCAACAGGCATTCTTTAGAAACAAAAATGAACGGAATAGTCATTTTACATCTTCAGAAACAAAAATGAACCGAATGAGTCATTTTACATCTTCAGAAACAAAAATGAACGGAATAGTCATTTTACATCTTCAGAAACAAAAATGAACCGAATGAGTCATTTTACATCTTCAGAAACAAAAATGAACGGAATAGTCATTTTACATCTTCAGAAACAAAAATGAACCGAATGAGTCATTTTACATCTTCAGAAACAAAAATGAACGGAATAGTCATTTTACATCTTCAGAAACAAAAATGAACCGAATGAGTCATTTTACATCTTCAGAAACAAAAATGAACGGAATAGTCATTTTACATCTTCAGAAACAAAAATGAACCGAATGAGTCATTTTACATCTTCAGAAACAAAAATGAACGGAATAGTCATTTTACATCTTCAGAAACAAAAATGAACCGAATGAGTCATTTTACATCTTCAGAAACAAAAATGAACGGAATAGTCATTTTACATCTTCAGAAACAAAAATGAACCGAATGAGTCATTTTACATCTTCAGAAACAAAAATGAACAGAATTAACTCTAGATACATGACAAAACTTGCTGTGGTTTCTGTGCACTGAATTTCCATAATTATGTACGCGTCCATAATTACGTAATTCCTTGCACAGTCCGCACAGTGCATTTCATGATGTGTAGGGGAAGAAAATATCAAACCTGTGATGAGTGTGACTAGACTACCATAGGGTCCTTTTAATCAGATCAACACATGATCTTTTTAATTAGACCACCAAGGAGTCCTTTCAGCTATATCATCACTTGATATACCTGACCAGATTTTTTTGGATCAATCTGTTTAACTAGACCACTCAAGGGGTCTAATTATAGAATAGTACAATAAAATCCAAGGGACTTAACTACAACGTAGAAGCCCATTGAGGATTTAATATAGTACACAAAGATATGGAAGATTCTACGAGGATTTGGATAATAAGAATTTGGATCACACGAAAACATAAAAGGAAACACATAAGCACATAATCACATAGTTGTTTGACTTGTTTATTAATTTGTTATCTTTGGACGCGGATACTTAAAGCACACCAGGAATCCAATTCGTGGATTTCATTTGGCACTTTAATCATTTCAAGAATCCATCCATGAAGATAGGATGATCTACCAAGAATTCGATTTTTCGTTTTCAGGAAAACGCAATATGCGAATTAAGGTACACAATAATTTAGAACATACGGAAATACCCTTAGGTACCCTATTAAGAATTTATAGTGGTACTTGGGGTATTCGTACAGAATTATAACTTGCACCTTGTACTTCATCTCTTTGCAAGAGACGGGTACTTAGGATCTTTGTGGAAAACGCAAGAGATTGTAAAATGGAAGAATTTTGGGGGTAGTCTGTCCTTTAAGGAATACGGTTCCTTGATTGTCGGTATTGAAAGAGATATGTTGTTATGCATACAACCACATAAATACATTGCAATGTAAATAAGAAGATTTATTTATCAACAATGATAACAACTGTTTCATGGACCTTGACAACAAAAGAAAATAATACATAGGATGTGATTATTTCTAAAGAGTGTTGTCTTCTAGTCGATCAGATGCTCATCTCTGTGCTGGATTAGTGTTAGCAAGCTTTGGGCAATTTCTTCGGAAATGTCCCATCTCGCCACACTTGTTGCAAGAACCTGGTGGAAAGCGAGCTCGAGCAGGTTTGTTGTCAGCTTGATTCGGTGCAGCTGCTGCAACGCAAACTTTTGCCATATGACCTTTAAGTCCACAAATTTGGCATTCGTGGCACTTCACATTAGCATGATGATGTATACCACATCGGTTTCACAAGGGTGAAGTTCCATTGTATGGCTTCCTAGCACGGGGTTGAGCTGGTTGTTTGGGGACGGCCTGACCATTGTGAGCGACCATGGCGAAGTTCTGAGAAGCCTTTTGCTTCTTTGACCGCTCAAGGGATCCAGTCTGCTCATCCATGGTCTTTGATTCCTCGACTGGTTTCTTGTCACCCTTCCGGAAAAGCTTACGTTTCCTGATCTGAGATTCAGTCAGAGTTGCAGATAGCTCAATGGCCTGCCTAACCGTAGTGGGGTTACTACCAGTAACAATGTCTTGAACTGCGTCAGGGAGACCATCAATGTATTTTTCGATCGCCTTATCCAAAGGCGTAACCATGGTAGGACACAACAGGCTCAACTCCTCATATCGATCAGTGTATGCTCGATGTTCACCGCTGTCTTGCTTAAGATCATCGAATTCCCTTTCCAATGCCCTGATCTCGTGACGAGGACAGAATTCCTTCATCATCAGTGCTCGAAGTTCTTCCCAAGTTTGGGCCAGTGCCACTTCGGCACCCCTATCTCTCACCACACCGTTCCACCATGTCAAAGCTCGTTTCTCGAAGACACTAGATGCAAAATCTACCTTTCGCTCGTTTGGACATTGAACATGCCTGAAGGTGCTTTCTAGACTCTCGAACCATTGCAGAAGTGCAGTCGCTCCTTGAGACCCAGAAAACTTGGATGGCTTAGCTGAGTTGAACGTCTTGAAACTGCAGAGAGCCTTATTGTTGTTGATAGCTTGGTAACATTGAGCAACGACGTTCGGGATTGCAGCAGTCATTTGCTGTGTAATGACAGCTGCCAGCTCGTCAACAGATACAGGATTTTCGCGTCGTGGAGGCATTCTAAAAGAGAAGAACATGAAAGGAAACGAGTGAAAGAATTAGACGAAAAGAATGAGATGAACAAATCTGATGAAAGCAAGGGTAGTGGTCATTTGTTTGTTACTACAAAGCAACAAACGACACACAGTGACTGAATTAAAGTAAATGGATCAAAAATAATGTATCGCGAAGACATGCTCGCCTATAAGTGAACACTCATCCCAAGAATTCCCAGGTAAGCACAACTGGTCTCGCGTCTGATGAGATGTATACGAAGTGCTTGCCTAGACAGAAAACCCAGAATACAGGCATTCACCCTTCCAGTTTGCACGTGTTCACATTATTTAAAACCCAAAACCTTGATGAGATTTTAAAAATTCAAAGGGGTTCAAAACCTTATAATCAATCATCCTAGAACAGATGATTAGTTTTCGAAGCGGTTTTGAAATTTATGTTCTTGTTGTGGTCGTCGCCTAAGGATAGGTGACAGTATTGTTTTATGACTAAACGAAAGTAAACTCGCGTTAGGGTCCTAAGAAAGTTATAGACTAGGTCAAAGCATTACTAATAACCTAATTCCCTATAACCATTGGCTCTGATACCATCTTTTCTGTCACACCCCGACCACGTAGAACATACAAAACGTGGCGGAAACGTCGGGGAGTGTTGTAACAGAATTAATTGTTTCAAATCCATGGCAATTGAAGTTTCGTTTTATTGATTAAAAGTGTTACAATGTCTTAACAAACAAGGAAATACAACATAATTAACTAGTCTTGCATCTTTTATTGTCACTAAAGCCCAAGTCTGCCTATGTGTATCTTGATCATCTTATGCAACAGCTCCTGAAAAACACATGTGAAAATAGGTACGTCAGCATAAAAATGCCGGTGAGATACATAGGTTTTGTGAAAATAGGTTTCATGACTTATGTTTGAGAAAATGTTTAGTCATGAACCTTGTTAATTGCTTTGTTTTGTAAATCATTTGAAAATCGATAAGATCAGATGATATGTATAAATAATGTATGGTTAAATGAATAACCATGTAAAATGAGTTTGTATTAGATAAGTTGTTTGTAAATCAATGTCTTGTGAAAAATATGTTATTTGTATAAAATGTTCTATGTCTCAAACTTGAAATGATTCAGATAACGCTACAGTATGTAATACCATACAAACACTTATATATAGGAAGTACCAGCGGCGTATCCACCATGCTTGTATCATATTACACACGCATCGTTACTTAATCACTTAATCAAACCAAACCAAACAATGTAAGATGTCTATGTTTAAACCAATTGCCAAATGTATTGAATAATATGTCAAAATGTTTATGTCAAGATGTAAATCATGTAATGTGTAACCAAAATGATATGTATGGCTAGTGAAATGTATCAACTAAACCATATGCATAAGAACATAGTATTGAAGTAAAACTTGGTTTAAATCAAAGTTATGTTTTGTGTAGTAAATGCATGATCAATGTAAATCATGTAATATGCGTCCAAAATGTAAGTATGTGATGAATAACAAATGTACTAAGTATGAAGAACAATGCAACGATTGAACATACATAGCATGTGAACTGAAATATCTGTACTAAGTATGCAACAACAGACATACATAGCATGTGAACTGAAATATCTGTACTAAGTATGCAACAACAGACATACATAGCATGTGAACTGTACTAAGTAATGCACACAAATGGGCACACGTACCATGAAATGTAATGTAAAACGATGTACTAAGTAATGCACACAATGGCACACCTAGTATGAAATGTAATGAAATCATGTACTATAATGTACTAATGAACATAACAAGTATATGATGTGAAAACAGGAAAGCATGAAAGTAACAAGTAGGCACATGTGTTCCACCCCAAAACAGTTTGGAAAACAGTAAAAGAGGGGTCTATGTACTCACCTGAGATTGCTCAGAAGTCCTAGGATAACCACCAAGCAATGCTAGAGATCACGGAATCAAACGGCACCTAATATAGGTAACTACATAATTAATCCGGACCTAAATCGGAAGATCGAGTAGCATGAGGGTTCGTAAACCAAACGAGTGTAGAGACTCGTGTGATATGGTTTAACAAAGCCTACATACTAAATGAAACTTAACCTAAGTGTCTACGACCCATCGCGACCCATTAAGGTAGCTTATGCTACTTTAACACATCGTGCGTGTGAAACGCGTTCGGACCGCCTAACTAGTCCTATGACAAGTGTTATATGCCTAACACATGTTACATAATCAGTTATGTGACAAAAGTTTAGGTTACATATGCTTAATTACCAATTATACATGAAAAGGGTATTCTGGTAATTTACCTAAGGCATATAAACTACCTATCATACAACTACTTAAACGATGTGACCATAGGGTATAACCTCGAAAGGTTATTCCCTACCTACTATGGTCACCTAATGTGTTTGGTCGGATCCTAATGATCGACCAAATGGGTCGAGTTCGAAGGTATAGGCGATTTATCAGATCGCCTACCCTACGACTCTAGACAACGTGGTAATCAGTGGGCATAGTCCCAAGGGACTATGACCAACGTGATTACACTCACGTTGCGAAGTTCAAACGAACTTCGCATTGACCATTACTGGTCAACGCTGAAAGTCAAACAAAGTTTGACTTTCTGACTCGAAAAACAGTAAAATAAGGAAAAGAACGAAAGAATACTTACGAAGGGTCCCCGAATGCTAATCCCGATCCAAGAACTCAGGTATGAAACAATGGTTTCAACTTAGAGCTCTCAAATCAGAATTCTTGTAAGAAATGAGGTTGGGGTGATGGGTTATTTATAGTTTTCGGGTAACCGTTAGGATCGTTTCATGGAAAACGTGCCATGATCCCATCCGTACAAGTGTTGGAATGTTGTGGTGTGTCAAATGGCCACTCACCATAGGGAATTGACATGTGGAAGAGGGATTGGAGGTGCTAAACAGCTGCAACCAGCTGTTAAATGCAGTTAACCTGGTCTGGAAGGCTGAGGCGGCCCGCTTCAGGATACACCAAATCTAATGCGGGCCGCATGGGGCTTCTGATCCGAAAATAAGTTTCAAAAATGACAGTTTCAGCCCCTGCACGTGTTTTAAGCCATTTCCGACACTTCTAAGGCCCGTAAAGCCAACTTTAAGGCCCTAAAATGTTGCCTAAACATTGTGGACATGAAACATGCTCAAAAATATGTCGGATGTCAGTTCGTTTGGTCGTACGAACGCGATGTTCGCTTAATTACGACGGAATGCGCATAAGCGCGAAAAACGATCCAAATGACGCGACGAATGGATTTTTCTTATGGCGAACACTAAATTATAATATAGTCATGCTTTCATAAATTTTTGGATGTCCGGATGTATTCAGAACGTAAGTTATGCGCAAAAATGCAAACTTGTGCACTTTTTGACACTTTTAGTCCCTGAATGACACAAAAGTTTATTTTAGCACACCGAACCCCTCAAAGCCTATTTCTAAGCTATGTAAAGGATATTTATGGTATGTTTAACTTATGGTCATGTTCCGGAAGGTCTGTTACAGTTCAAATTGGCATACTTTCGCAGTTTGTCAACTTTAGTCCCTATAGACGAATAACTTTGATTTCACCACACCAAACCTTCCAAAACTTATATATAAGTTATGTAAAGGTTATTTAAGGTATGTTAAGCCTATTTCACTATTCCGGAGTGTTCGTTGGATTAAACTGGTTATATCTACACATCAGAGCGCGTATAACCCTCCAGAAAGCGATTTAAAGCTTGAAATCGAACAAGAGTTGATATGTGCAAACGATACACATATTTTTACAAATCCCAAGTATGAAATACTATATTTCATTGGTTTGGCATTTGTTTGATGGTTGGAGTGACACGGGTGTTACATCGTGTCACATGTTAATGGCCTTGCAACCCATTAACAATCCTGGTACTTACAGGAATACTTTATTTACATAAGATTCATACCATACTAAAACTTGATTTATACTTGAGTACGTGGGGTACACAAGTAAACTTGAATTATACATGAGTACGTGGTACACATGAATACTTGATTTATATATAAAAACTTGATTTATACTTGAGTACGTGGGGTACACAAGTAAACTTGAATTATACATGAGTACGTGGTATACACATGAATACTTGATTTATATATAAAAAATTGATTTATACATGACACAAACTATGTTTTCATAAAAAGTATACAAACGTGAAATACAAAAACTGCATGAATTCACACCAACATTATCTTGACGTTTTTCCAAAATTCACATATATTTCAGGTAACTAGAAGTGGATGTGCGTGCGGTCTTACTTATGCTCTTGGATGTCGTCTAGGTTTACGTTTAAATAAAGTTGTAAACTTTCAAGACAATGTTTCATGCTATCTCGTGATGTAAACACTAAATTTATGTTTTCAAATTATGGTATTTGAAGTTATTTTTAGGAGCATGTAGTATGTTTACCTTTCGTATGCAATGAGAACCTTTCATGATCACACCTCGTGCTTCCGCCGCAGAAAGGGGTGTGACATACCAGACAACATTGATGTCACATTCACAGCGTCTGACACTGATCATGAGTCCGAGTTATTAAAGAAAGTGGTTGATCAGGTGTTGGATATGGATGAAGAGTCAAAGTCGGAGTCTAAATCTGAAAGTTCGAGTTCATCAGAAAAGAGTCCGAGTTCACCAGTCAAACGGGTTTATAATAAAGAATTCTTGTTATCAAAATCTAATTTGAATGACGAACCCATCAAATTGGCATATACTTTGAATGATTCAGATAAATTATATTCTGATGAAGAATTTCCAATAAGAAGTGTCAAAACTAAAATGATCAAAAAGGTTTTCAAATTAACAGAAATTAATATTTCTGAAATAAAAGATTTAAATTTTACTGAAAAACCTAAAAAATACACTTGAAGAGTTCAACAGAGATTGAACAAGAAAAATGGTTACAGTTCTGGTTATGGTTTTCAAAAGAAACCAAACCATAACAGTAATTTCAAAAAGAAAGGTTTAGGTTTTAGTTCTTCAGAAAATTATAAAAATGAGAAAAATTATAAATCAAAAACAAAATTTGTTGCAGGAGGAAGTTCTGAAGAAGAGAAGAAGAAACCATTCTGGAGACAGTCAAACCGAGAGTTTCTTGCTGAAAGGAAGAAGAATATGAAGAAATTTGTTCCAAGAGTTGACAAAAGAATTTGTTTTAAATGTCAAAAAGCTGGACACATTGCTTGGAATTGCCACGAGTCCACTTTTTCAAAACAGGGAGTTTCTTCTAACTTTGAAATGAAAAAGAAATGTGTTGATAAAACAGTTCAATCAAGAGAAAAATTCAAAGTGTTTGAAAATTCGACTTTCGAAGAAGGTGAAAGTTCGAAATGATTTTACAAAAGAAAAGTTGATTTGAACAAACAAAGATGGGCTGTAAAATCTGAGAGTAGTTCTGACAATGAATTTGATTCCATAAAATCAGAGGAGTCATTTGTTGAGAAAAAGAATGAGAATTCCGTTCCAGAGTTGAACGATGAAAACTTTCCGCCATTGTCGAAAGAAAAATTGTAGTTAAAAATAGGAAAGATTGAGATTTCAGATCAATTCTTCCCTGGTAAAGGAGAATTTGATGTTGAAAAGGCTTTCGATGGAAAAATCAAACATATATTTGGGAAGATGGTAGATGGGAAAGTGAAAAGTGCAAAAAAATTTTATCAATCGAAAGGAGGTTGGGATACAGTTGATTCAAAATCGCCCAAGGCTGGTCAGGCTTGGGTGACAGCGTTTTCAAATTAGAATTCTAACTTGCCGGAGCTCCCAAGATGGTAATCATGGAGCAAGAATTGGCATCTTTCTGGAGAAATTCACGAAAGTGATATTTTGATTTTCAAGTGGTAGTTTTCTTAAAATTGTTATATTTCAAATTTACAAGTGATTTTGGTTTATAAGTGAACCTACAAGTGGTTGATCAAGGTCATTAAGTTGAACTTGATTTAACTTTCATTCTAGTGGTTGAAAAAGAAACAAGGTGATGAATTGATCCCATAACCTACAAGTGGTTTTATGAAATCAAT
The DNA here is from genome assembly GCA_030545235.1 of Helianthus tuberosus. Taxonomy (NCBI): domain Eukaryota; kingdom Viridiplantae; phylum Streptophyta; class Magnoliopsida; order Asterales; family Asteraceae; genus Helianthus; species Helianthus tuberosus. The sequence goes on along the minus strand of CM060420.1, from coordinate 16,635,190 downwards.
AAAATTTATTTTCCGGAAAAATCATTTTGATTAAAACAAACTTTAGTGTTTTGAAATCATAATGGGAAAATAGTTTGTTGAAAGGGGGAGTTCTGATTGTTTATGCCAAGTGGATGGCGAATTGAAGCTTGAAAATTAGTTGTCACTTTACTTTGTACAGTTTGTTTTCAAATTTTCGCTGAATGATTTTGAATTTTACGGGGAGTAAGAAATTTTCAGAAAATTCAAAAACATTAGATAATTTGAAAAAGCCAAAAACATGATAAAATGAAAAATGAGTTTTGTTGTGTATAAGAGGAAATGATAGTACATCAGTGGACTATCACAACATGCTAAAGAATTGGAAAGTTAAAATGTGATAAACAGTCTCACTGATGATGTGCCAGTAGGTTTTTGCACATTTAGTAGATTGTGTTCGAGATATAAACCTAAATTTCAAACTTACTTATCTCATGGGGAACATCTCTCGTATATATGGGTAACCCCCGAAATCTTGTTTAAAAGATCCATCTTTCTGAGATACTAGGTCTTTATGCTTAGTGATATCTGGGGTATTATTCCGGGACTTCTGATTTTGCGGAAGCAATGGCCTAGTCCCTGTATAATACTTTTCGCTTGCTTGAAATATAGCAATCCCCTCAGCATAAAAAATGATGAAACATTGCAAAATGCTAATCATGTGCTGTTGAAGAAAAGATTCTCTAAAGGGAACACACCAAAAGTCAAACCCATCATCTCTCTGATTTTGCAGAAGCAATAGCCTGAGCTCTCATGGCCCTCACATTTAACCCTTTACAGATATCATCTAGGTATACTCACCTGTAAGACTGAATATTGGGATCTGGATACGGGAGTATATTCTGAGGTGGGACACGCGAATAAGTTTAAGTCTCTAAAACATTAATCTCGTATCTCGAAACAGTTGAACTTTGTGTGAAAATTTAAGTGGATTAGTATACTGACAATCTAAGTGAATTGTTTAGAACTTAAATTGTTTATAGCTTAACGGTGTTAGTGATTTGTCTCATAAACTGATATGATCCTCTTACATAAACTCACAAAAATATTGTTTGTAAATATTTCTTTACTACATTTTGTTAGAATCAAAAAATCCAAAAAGATTTTCAGTGTGTTTTAGCATAAATTTTGAAAAATTCAAAAAGATTTTCGACAGCTGATATTGGAGAGCTGATTTTCAAAATTCTAAAGTGCTAAACATGACGAACTGGTTTGGGAGAGTGTTGTGAGAAAAATGTTTTTCTACAAGTGGTTCATCAGAGATTATAAATGTTAAATCATTTTAGTTGATCATTTTCTACATGAAGTATATAAATTTGTCAAATTTTAAATTTGTGAAATTTATGTTTGAGGTAGAGGTTTGTGCCGGACTCAGTATATAAACCTGAGCAGAAGGTGAGCTAGGTTTTCGATCCCAGAACAATTTAAGGGGGAGTCTGCTAGTAGATCAACATCCTAAGGGGAGAAGAGTTGATGATGCTGACAAGCTTACAGAATCAAGAGATCTGATCAAGAGAAGTTAGAGTCAGTTTGAGATTCTGGGCAAGAGAAAGAAGATTATGGATGCTTACATTGTTAGATACGTTGGAAGATTACGAAGACTGATAAAGACTAAAGACTGTGAAGACTCGACACCGAAGACTTCGTCAACATCCAAGGGGGAGTCTGTTGGTGCATATGTCTGTCGACTTCGTCTTGTATCGAGTCTTGTAATAGGTTAGAAAGATCAGGGCACGAAAAACAAGAAAGTATAGTGTAAAGTGATTTCGCACGAAATAGCAAGTAGCTATTTCGTACGAAATAAGCCTAGCTATTTCGCACAAAATAGCATTTGCTCATTCCGTGCGAAATACCCACACCTATAAATACCTGATGTGCTAGTTCATTTGTAACGTTCATGTTTCCGGTACCGAAGTGCTGCCGACGTGTCAATTGATCTGTAACAGTGTTAAATCAATAAATCAAGACAATTAAGAGTGAATCAAGCTGTTATTAAGTCTAATCAATGAATTCCGCCTTTGATTAGACCGAGAACTCTTCTGATAGACTCATTTAGATCGATTCACGATCCTACAGAACTAGCAAACGGTAAAAGTCCCGAGGCCACACACATAGTCAAGGGTTGTAATCTCATCCTAGCTGGTCAGATTTTCCCTATCGATCTTATCCCCATCGTTCATGGTAGTTTCGACATCGTTATTGGGATGGATTGGTTATCTCAACATCGAGCAGAGATCCTTTGCAAGGAGAAGATCGTTCACATTCCTCGTTCTGGGGAGGAACCTCTCGTGATTCATGGCGACAAGAGTGGTGCTATTGTGGGCATCATTTCTTTCCTTAAGGCCCAGAAGTGTTTGCGAAAGGGGCACACTGCTATTCTAGCCCTCGTTACCGACAGCTCAACGAAAGAGAAGAAGATAGAGGATATTCCTATTGTACGCGACTTTTCTGAGGTATTTCCCAAGGAATTACATGGTCTTCCACCTCACCGTCAGGTTGAATTTCAGATCGAGCTAGCTCCTAGAGCAGCACCCATAGCTCGTGCACCTTATCGTTTAGCAACATCAGAATTAGAAGAACTATCCACACAGTTACAAGAACTCTTGGAAAAGGGTTTCATACGTCCTAGCTCTTCGCCCTGGGGAGCTCCAGTATCATTTGTGAAGAAGAAAGACGGTACCTTCAGAATGTGTATTGACTACCGCGAACTCAACAAGGTGACCGTGAAGAATCGCTATCCTCTCCCATGCATTGATGACTTATTCGACCAGTTTCAAGGGTCGAGTTTCTACTCAAAGATTGACCTGAGGTCAGGCTACCATCAACTGAGAGTTCGAGACGAGGACATCTCCAAGACAGTATTCAGAACTCGTTACGGGCACTACGAGTTTCTGGTTATGCCTTTCGGATTGACAAATGCACCTGCGGTCTTCATGGATCTTATGAACAGAGTGTGCAAGCCGTACCTGGATAAGTTTGTTATTGTATTTATCGACGACATCCTGATCTATTCTAAGAGTCAGGAGGAACTCGAGCATCACTTGAGACTTATTTTGGAACTCCTTCGAGCAGAGCAGTTGTATGCTAAGTTCTCAAAATGCGACTTTTGGCTTCGTGAAGTCCATTTCCTAGGCCATGTGGTAAACGAGGATGGGATTCATGTTGATCCATCCAAGGTAGACTCGATCAAGAACTGGCCTGCACCCCGTACACCAACAGAAATTCGCCAATTATTGGGTTTGGCGGGCTACTACAGAAGGTTTATCAAAGATTTCTCCAAGATCGCGCAACCCCTCATTTCGCTAACTCAGAAGGGTGTCACCTATCGTTGGGGCGATGCACAGGAATCTGCGTTTCAGCACTTAAAGAATAGACTTTGTAGCGCACCTATTCTCTCATTGCCTGAAGGCACATACGATTTTGTGGTTTATTGTGACGCGTCCATCCAAGGACTTGGTTGTGTGTTGATGCAATGTGACAAGGTCATTGCTTACGCATCATGCCAACTCAAGGTCCACGAGAGGAACTACACTACTCACGACTTGGAGTTGGGAGCGGTTGTTTTCGCACTCAAGATATGGAGACATTAACTGTATGGTACCAAGTGCACCATTTACACCGATCACAGGAGTCTCCAGCATATCTTCGAACAGAAGGAGTTGAACATGCGACAGCGACGGTGGGTCGAACTCTTTAATGATTACGAATGCGCGATCAAGTACCATCCGGGCAAAGCCAATGTTGTGGTCGACGCTCTCAGCTGAAAGGAGTCAAAACCTAAGCGTGTGCGAGCGGTACAGCTTACCATTCACTCTGGGCTTCCTACTCAGATACGTGATGCTCAGGTTGAAGCATTAAAGGCAGAAAACATTAGGGTTGAGTCCCTACGTGGATCAAGGAAGCGATTAGAACAAAAGGAAGACAGCCCCTACTACGTAACAGGGCACATCTGGGTTCCACTTTATGGCAATCTACATGAGCTTGTGATGGATGAAGCACACAAGTCCCGTTACTCAGTACATCCTGGTTCGGATAAGATGTACCACGACTTAAATACTACATACTGGTGGCCTAGCATGAAAGCCAACATAGCAACCTACGTCAGTAAATGTTTGACTTGTGCGAGAGTCAAGATTGAATACCAGAAACCATCTGGCCTACTTCAACAAGCAGAGATCCCGACATGGAAATGGGAGCAAATTTCCATGGACTTTGTTACTGGCCTACCTAGATCACAACGAGGAAACGATACTATTTGGGTGATAGTGGATCGATTGACTAAGTCTGCACACTTCTTGGCTATCAAAGAAACGGATAAGTTTTCTACTTTAGCAGACGTTTACCTGAAGGAAGTGGTTTCGAGGATGGGGTGCCAACCTCCATTATTTCTGATCGTGATGCACGTTTTACCTCTGAGTTGTGGCAAGCGATGCACAAATATTTTGGCTCTCGATTAGACATGAGCACAGCATATTATCCACAGACGGATGGGCAGTCTGAGCGCACCATTCAAACCCTTGAAGACATGCTTCGGGCATGTGTAATTGACTTTGGGAACGTCTAGGAAAGACATCTTCCTTTAGTGGAGTTTTCGTATAACAACAGTTACCACACCAGTATCCAAGCTGCTCCGTTTGAGGCATTGTACGGACGTAAATTCCGATCACCTCTTTGTTGGGCAGAGGTTGGCGACAGCCAAATCACTGGTCCAGAACTTGTAGTAGACACGACAGAGAAGGTTGCTCAGATACGACAACGAATGGCGGCAGCTCGTGACCGTCAGAAAAGTTACTCTGATAAGCGTAGGAAACCTCTAGAATTCCAGGTCGGGGACCGGGTTCTACTTAAAGTCTCACCCTGGAAGGGTGTGGTTCGTTTTGGTAAACGAGGCATGCTAAACCCACGTTATGTTGGACCTTTCGAAATCACTGAACGAATTGGCAAGGTCGCCTACAGATTGAATCTACCTGAAGAACTCAGTGGAGTTCACAACGTATTTCATGTGTCGAATCTGAAGAAGTGTCTGTCGGATGAGACCCTCATAGTTCCTCTTAAGGAACTCACCATCGACGATCAGCTGCGATTCGTCGAGGAACCAGTAGAAATCACGAACCGAGATGTTAAGGTTCTCAAACGTACCAGAATACCTCTTGTTCGAGTTCGTTGGAACTCCCGTTGTGGCCCAGAGTTTACCTGGGAACGAGAAGACCAAATGAAACACAAGTATCCCCAATTGTTCGATAACAGTGCAACCACTACTTAGACTGAAGCTACTGCGGAATTCCGGGATGAAATTCCAAACCAACGGGGGGATGATGTGACACCCCAGGAAAACCAGGAAAACCACGCAACTTAACTAGCTTCCTTAGTGACTACGTGCTAAATTTCAGGACGGAATTTCTTTCAAGTTGGGGATGATGTGACAACTCGAGTTTTCAAGGTCTTTCCTCAACACGTTACTTGTTTCAAAAGTGTGCTGCATAACTGGTTTGTCTTGTAATTGTGCATGGTTGTTATACGTTGAGATATTGTGTTATTATTTAGTATTTGATTTATGTGTTAATGTGTAACTTGTGATCTGTTTGCAATTAAAACCCTACACGACGAAACCCTGGAGTTTCTCCATAAACCACCTCCACGAAACCTTAGAGTTTCGTCACTAACCAACTTGACGAAACCTTGGAGTTTTGCCATTCCCTTATCGATGAAACATGGGTTTCGTTGGCCCATTTGTTAGTAAAGCCCAGTACGGGCCCAACACCTCTATACGTATATATAACGGGGAAGGGTTTCGTAAGGGCACATAACTGATCATTTGGCAAACCCTAGACTCTTATTCTCTCCCTTGCACCCAACGGAGATTATCATCCTCTCATCATCATTCTCTCGAAGTTCTTTTGCCTTATTTCGAACCCGGTCAGTACATGATCGCTAGACATAACTTGGTTATTGCTAGATTAGTATAATCATCGTCATAAGATCTTGTATAGTATGATTGACATGTATGATATGAATCATGATTTGATATGAACACGATTACGAGTCTGATAGGTATCATCAAATGCAGAATTAGGGTTGTTTGGAATATGTGAATAACCATTATGGAGAAACTGTTTTGTATGAATGAAAACAATATTGTTTAGGCATGATGATTTAATTGGCCTGATGACTGGATATCTTTCGGGAGATAATGAATGATTAGGGTTTCTTGTTATTATTGATTCGAATAGGAAGTTGATCGATGAGATAAGTTGTTGATATTGATAAATCTGTGAATTTGTCTGCATGTAATGGCCATCGTATATGCTAGATTGTTTAGGATTAATGTATGATTCTATTATGATTGAATAATGATTTCAAACTGATTGTTTTGCTGATGGCAGCTAGGGTTTCTGTGTGATTAACTGTTATCACGACGTAACATATGTGTTCTGACGAAACACTGATGTCGACGAAACTTGGGGGTTTCGTCAGCTGAGGTCATGACGAAACCTGGGGGTTTCGTCAAAGGGAGCCACGACGAAACTAGGGGGTTTCGTCAACAAGGGATCACGACGAAACTGAGGAGTTTCGTCAAAAGGGTAAACTGCAAAGTTAACTTAGTTAAGTCTGTTAGCAGATAACTGTGTTAGTGTAGACTGAGAAACGATTATGTGTTGTTATGTGAAGCATGAATTGCCTTAACTTGAATAACTGCCTATCTGTTACTTGATGATAATTGCCAAGCACACCTTATGATGCTAGATTATACGTGAAACATTACAAACATAAACTGATTGTGTATACGTGCATACCATAGGCTTTGACTGAATGATTTTGAACGAGTAGTTAAGCATACCGAGCAAACTGAGGTGAGTTCACACTTTCCACAAGGCATGGGATTCCCAAGGGTTGGGAATGGGTAAAGGATTTGAACTGAAACTGCGTGATCTCCTGGTTTGGAACACGTACACACCCTCTTTATTGAAGGGTGACATGTACTAAGGATCTAATCGGAACCTGCGTGATCTCCTGGGTTAGGGACACGTACACCCTCTTAACTGAAGGGTGACAACACTGATACTAGACCAAAAACTCTATCATGAAGTCCCTCATTTTATATCGACTTAATCGCCGGGCCAATGGCGAGCAGGTCATTAGTTAGATAGTGCTATTTAGGTTTGACAAGCCTCACACCATGCCGTAGAGGACGGGCGTATTTAAGTGGATCTAGGCACTAGTCAATGATGATAGACATTGACGTCAGGGCACCAACTTACTTTAGTCAGTGGTCGATATGGTAACGGGTCTAGTGGTTCACATGGGGAAGCCCCCACTGGTATGGATATGTTTGGGAAACAGGGAAACTGGCTAACTTATGGTTTACAAATGAACTCATGGTTTTTGAAACAAACTTATAAATGAACACCAACTGTGAACTCGCTCAACTTTGTTGTTGACTCGTTGTTACATGCCTTGCAGGTCGTTAGGTACTTAAGGAGCTTGCATAAGAAGGAAGGAGTCGTTGTGAGACATGGACAGCTGCGTGCCATGTTAAATACTTGAAACATTTAATCTTATGCTTTGGTTTTATACATTATGCTTCCGCTGACTGTTTAAACTTGGCTTACTGGTTTTGAAACACCAATTATAATGTGTTCGGTTTTATGTTTACTTTGATTACGTTGTTCAATATGATTGGTGGCTGGATCCTGGTCAATCATGCCTCCATGCGGTGATACTCCGCTTATGGAATTTGGGGGTGTGACAATCTGCGACAATTCCTTCTCTTCTGCATTTATTTTGGATTTTGTTGTCTTTTTGCTCCTTTTGCAAATCTAAGCTCTTTTATCCCTGAAAATATAAAAGAAACGAAAACACGAGCTTTTTCCAACATTAGTACTAAAAAAGGGTTACTTTTACGCCGTATTTGACATAATTTGTGTGTTGTATTTTGATCACATAAAGTACCCCCACACTTGAATCTTTGCTTGTCCTCAAGCAAATCTCTATTACGTGGCTTACACACCCAAACGGAATAGGTAGAAGAGAAGGTTTTTGGGTCTTATCTTTAGGGTGTCGGGTATCCAAGTTTTAAATATATTTTGTTTTTATTTTATTTACAATCCTATTCGCAATGATTTATTTAAAACTTAATTTACGAAAAATTATTTACTATGGGCATAATAAGCCTTTATAAAATTCTAAGTTATATACAATTTTACACACCTCACAAGTATTCACTCAACACTCAGCCAATATCAAGTGAAACACTCGTGCCCGATTTGGAACTTACTCCTACCATAGACTTAACAATCGATCAAACCTCCTCCTTTTGACATTAAATCTTTATACATATCAAGAGGATTTTGAAGTGTAGGTGGTGGTTTGGGTTTGGCAAGTTTTATTTGGAAAAAGGGTAAAAACATAAACTATCGGTCTTTCTATTGCTTTTGGCTTAGCAAAAAATACTTTGGCATATTTTTCAATTTTTCTGATTTTTTTTGTGCCAAAGTTGAAACTGAGCCGAAATCGTAAATTCATAACCGATAAGTTTACAAAAATAAAGGATGAAAAATGAAAAGGGTAATTTTTGTGGGTTTGAAACGGAAAAAGTTTTTAAGGTTCAAAGGGTTTAACTAGGGGGTGTTTTTGTAAAAAGCAAAGAAAATAAAGGTTTTGTTTGAAAAATGGGTTTGTCCTAATGCCTCTATCATTTACTTACTGGGATTTTTGTCGGTAAGGATTTGGAACATATCGGGTTGTCAAGTTCTAGATTCGTAAGAACCAAACGGGCTATTCACACAAGAAACGAAAATTGAGCAGTTAGTAAAGATGTATATTTTATGCTCGGCAATGACTCAAAACTCACTTTTGTGGGAAAAATGGTCATAGTGTAAAAATGTATATATAATCAAATTTTACAAAGATTTATCATGCCTGTTTTCGTAATTTTTCTAAATTGGTTCTTTTTATCACGACACTATCGGTTGTAAATTTGTAAAAACATAAATTTTTAGAACTTGTTTACCTAACTAAACTTGAGATAAGTAAAAAAAATGAAAAAGTTTGGGGTGTTTAGCGGTTCCAAGCCGAGTTTTGTGTAAGGCATGGTTTGGGACAAACGATTCAAGGGTTTTTATTATCCTCCCCCACACTTAAATTACACATTGTCCACAATGTGTCCCAAAAATGATTTATTTTGGAAAAATGTGTAAAAAGTATGAAAATAACAAAAAATTTTGGTTACTGGCACTTGCAGCACGGCCCAAGTTCCAGTAACAATTGAATTCAGAAGACTTACAGTGGGGTGGCCACGGGAGCGTTCTGAGTGAGCACGGCCCATGCCACCTTCTGGACAAGAAATTTTTTACAGCAGCAAGACGAGTACGGAGGCATGCTAAGTGAGCACGACCCCGTGTTGCAGCTACTGTTTTGCAGAAAATGAGGCGGGATGCTACTTTTTACGTGCATGGGTTCCATTTCGTCACATTTTGTGTTTCCAGTTTCTCTGACACATTTATTTGAAGTACCACCATCAAACATCCATTTTTTCATTAAAAAGACACATTACATAGAAAAGAAAAATTACCAACCTAGTTAAACTAAAGCTAGATAGATAAAATCTTGGAAATACCTTTCCGAGATCAATTATTAACAACCTAAAAGCTACATTCCTAGATTTCTGGATGTTGAAAGATAGAGGACTAATAGCTTTTGTCGGAAATACCCAAGCAAGAGGTCGTTGAGCATTTCTTCAATCTCCCTTGGTAGGAAGATAATGTGCTCTTCTTCCGCTTTGGCTTGAGTGGGCGCGGGGTTGATCGGAACCTCAAAAGTGGCATTAATAGGAGGAGGTTCCGGAATCTCCACATCCCAACCTATAGGTTGTATGATCTCGTTGGCTAGGTTCCAATCTTCTTGTGGGAAGATTGGCTCCATTGGAGGTAATGCCAAGATGTACAACCTTTGATGCAAAAGGTTGATCTCTCTGAAGCAATCCTCCAGCCCCATGGTGAGGTAGTTCACTCGGTCAATTAGAACCTCCTCTACCAATGTCATTTCATCAAGGCTTTCCCTTAAGGCACTGACGTATCGTACAAGAGTGGCCTCAATAGAGAGCCTTATTCCCTTCCTTTGGCTTCTGGAGCTCGTCAATGATGTTCCATTCTGTTGGCTTGCCATCTTGAGAGAAAATGACCAACCGTTAGAAAGAAATAAAAGATCAGAATGTTCAGCACGGCCCCGTGCTGCTCCATCTGCTCCAGATTTTTAACTATAAAAAAATTATTTTAAGTTAGTTTTGACTAATTTTTGATTTTCTGTACGTAAATAACTTAAAATAATGTTTTACTAATGTGAATTTGCAAAACCTTGAGCTAAAAATCAAGAGTATGAGCCTCCTATTGAAACTTTTGAAGCTTCAAGCTTCAATGGAGTTCATGGAGGATGAAGAAGAGGAAATGTACAAAAGAGGAAAAGACAAGAAGGTTGAATGAGAACTTTTTAAGAAAATACCTCTTCAGGTATGTGTGAAGAATCTCAGAGATCTTGCCTTTTGAGAATGGTTCCAAACATTCTCCCAAAGGCTAACTTTATAGACAATGACAGCACGCGAGCACGGCCCCGTGCCGGATTCATGTGTCAGAGAATGTTGTCCGTTAGTTGAACACGACCTACGTCACTATGGACACGGCCCCATGCTGAAAAAATATTGGTGGCAGGGCCCCGTGTTAATTCGACACGCCCCATGTTTCTGGAAGAAAGTGAGCACGGCCCCGTGTTCAAGGAACACAGCCCCATGTCAGAGTTTTTATTTTTTTATTACTTAATTAATTTTAAGGAATTTTCCGATCTTGGGTGGTTCCTTATTGGTTTGAACAATACCGTACTGTCGGATATACCGCAGACTTAGGCGAGGGATACGAAAACGCAAGAGGCTGTCAGAAAGGTAGGAGAGTTCTTTAAAAATGGAAAAATGGGGTTTTTCCTTATTTGCCTTTTTCGGGCTCTTGTTAAAGAAGGTGTGAGTCGATTCGCTACTGTCCATGCTATTGGTGTGAGATTCACACTCGATAAGGGGGACCGTCATGGCTAAATCGATACAGGGATGACTATCGCTTTCGTTTTCGCGGTTGTCTATGGTAGAGGTTTGGTTGACCTCAGTGTTGTCTTGTGCGCCTATTTTTTTTCCATCGGTTCTCCTTCTGATGGAATCTCTGATGAATTTTGTGCCTTCAAGTAAGATTCTATCACTCGGATACTTTGGATGATCCGTTTTTCTATTTCACCTATGGGCTCTAGGCCGTCTAGAAAAGAGGATCGATGGGGTTCAGGCGTAGGGATTTCTTCGTTATTTCCACACCCGCTTGTTTCAGGGGTTTCGTTATAGGAAAAAGATGGGGAAAATAGTGGGGAGTGAAGTTTAGAACGCCACATTCTGCTTCTTCATGATCCTCCCCACAAAAATCGCAACATAACCCGTAGGAGTGGCGGGGATAGAACTAGTCAAAGAAATCCATTTTGTTGTGTTTTTTAGACCGTCGGGATCAGGCGGCCACTCTTTTCTTACAAAGAGTGAGTTTGGCATGGCCCCGTGTTAGAACAACACAGCCCCGTGTTGCACTCTGTATCTGGGAGAAAATAGTTTTAAGGTTCTGAGAGTTGACACAGCCTCGTGTTAGAGCAGCACGACCTCGTCTCAAGGCTGCAAAAAAATGAAAAATAAAAGAAAAGAAGAAAAATCTAAAAAGGAAAAGGAAGAAAAAGATGAGGTCGTTAATTATAAGCTTTCCTGAAATTCTTGTGTCCCGGCAGCGGCGCCAAAAACTTGATGTGCGTGGGTGACTATATATATTTTTTAGTTATTTTTAGCTCTTTTTACTCGCCGATTTGAAGTTTTAAATTTATAAAACACGATATTATACTATCACTCTACACACACGCTTAGGGCAAGTATACCCATCGCGAACGTAGTATAGTGATGGAAAAATACCGAGATCGTCCATGGACACAAGAGCTTTTAGTTCCGGCTTATCGTCAACGTGTAATCGAACCAACTTTTGAGAAAAGATTTTTAAACTAATAAAAAGATAAACATAGAAAATAAAAATAAAATAAAAATGATAGACAAGAAAGAATCACTTGGATCCAACTTATCTTTCATGTACCCTTTTAATGATTTCCGCACTTTAGGAATTTTAAGAGATTATCTTAGTTATAGTAGTAGGCCCCTCTTCCAAGGCGACGTTACCCTCAACCTAGTGGTTTGAGTCAGAAAGGATACAATCCTAAGAGATTTGAAAGATAATTAAGTAAGTTATTAATGCAAAATGTGGTGGACCCCCCTCCCGATGCGGCGATCACCCTCAACCCGTTGGTTTGAGTCAGCAGGGATACATTTCTCGCGGGGTCGGTTTAATGTTTTAATAAAAGTTTAAGAATAAGGGATTCAAGCTTTTTGCACTCCTCTCCCGTGGTGGGTAATGCTCGCTCCAACTCATGAGGTGTTACTGGGCTTGAACCAGGTTCTCACAGGATCTATACACTGAACGAGACATAGAATTACCCAAACCACCCTTCTAACCCCCCTTCCAGTCAATTAACATGCTTTATATAGACCGTAAAGACATGAATATGTTGAATCAACGAACATATGAAGAATGATTGAGTAAATTCGCCTTCAATACAAAAAAACTATTTATTAATGTCATTAATACATACCTAATTAAAAAGAAGCCAAGATTGGAAATCATAAAAGAAATACATAAAAGATAAGTCTTCACCAAGTGGTGTAAGAATTTAGCCAAGCATGGCCTTTGTTTAACAAAGATTCTTACGTTCAATCTTGGATCCCGAGACTACACACACACTCTAAAGATGGAAAATGGATGATGCTGGTGGATGATGGTGTTGTAGTGGTGGTGGAGTGGTGGTAAATGAGAGAGAAGTGGTTTGCCAAGGATGAGTTGAAGTGGAACCAAGCACTCATATTTATAGCTGTAAACAGAAGCTTCGGCATGGCCCGTTCCCGCCTGGCACGACCCCGTGCCCATCTCTCTCTCTCTCTCATCCTCATTAACTGCTTGTCAGATATTGTACTAACACGGTCCCGTGTGTCAACGACATGACCCGTGGCCAAAGTACTTGCTGTACTAACACAGATTCTGCAAATCTTTGAGTTGACCACGCCCCGTGTTGGCTGCCATTTTTGTCTTTTGCAGTTGTCTTTTTCTCCTGCCCAGTATCCATCTTTGGACATGGCCCGTGTCGGCCTTCTGTTCTTGTTATTTTGAGGTTTGGATGTGAGTTGGGGTTTGGCGATCTGCGGCAATTCCTTCTCTTTTGCATTTATGTTGGATTTTGCAGTCTTTTTGCTACTTTTGCAAATTTAAGCTCTTTTATCCTGAAATTATAAAAGAAACGAAAACACGAGCTTTTTCCAACATTAGTACTAAAAAAATGGTTGCTTTTACGCCGTATTTGACATAATTTATATGTTGTATTTTGATCACATCAAAGACCAAAGCACATTTTATCCGAAAAGTCGCAGCGGAAAATGCGAGCCATAAAATTACTTTCTTTATAAAATGTATTGACGTACATGAAAGTCCATTTATAAAATGACAAATATTTTCTCTAAAAACAATTACAACATTCATTCTTAATTAACGTATCAAATATAATATGTAAATACTGTAATGCCTGCGTCCCTAAACTTTTACCTATTTGACACTTTTAGTCCCTAAACTATGTAATACTTGATACTTTTGATACTTGGTGAAACTTATGCTATGATTTTGACACTTGATGCCTGGAAACTATGAAATTTTGATTCTATGATTCTATGAAACTATGATTCTATGATTCTATGAGGCTATGAATCTATGATACTATGATTCTATGATACTTGATACTATGGTGCTTGACTCTTGAGGCTCGTGAAACTTGAGACTTGGTTGAATGAGGGACTGGAGTCTTGTCACTGGCGGAAACTATGAAAGATATGAAAACTATGGAAACTTGTCTTAATAATGTAATCTAGTCATGAAATACTATTACCCAATAAATACGCAACGCAACGCTTGATCTAACGCGCAAATCAAATCAAAGACAGAAACGCGGAAAAGATGGATTGGCCGAGTGGCAATCCGATCGGATGACCATCTGATCGGATGACCACCCGATCGGATGGCCACTAGATCGAGTTGCCATCCGATCCACGCACACCGCCTTCACTCACTTTGAAACTATAAATAGGCCTGTCACATCACCATTCTCACTGATGTGACAGCCTCACTCAACCCAGACACACGCACTCCTCGTTTCCTCCAGTTCTTGGCGATTGCGGTACGTTTTACACTAGATTCTTGCACATCTTTGATCTACATGTTACACCCCGACCACGAAAAACAACAAATCGTGGCGGAAACGTCGGGGAGTGTTGTAACAGAATCATTGTTTCATAACACATGGATTGAAATTCTGTTTTGTAAAATTAAATATATTACATTGAAATTAGAAACAAAACATGAACAAATAGACTTTCATTGTTATTAAGTCACTAAGGCTTCGTCTGTTCCTATGTGAGCATGCATCAATATCATCATCAAACATCATCAACTATGGTACCTGAAACACATGTGAAAATACGTTAGCATAAAAATGACGGTGAGTACATAGGTTTTATGTGAGTGTCTGATCCATGGATAGTTTACATGTTGCAATACCTAATTAAAAACCTTGTTTTGAAAAGTACAGTATTGTGACATAATTAACCAACTCAAATCAAGTTGGTTATACTTTATAAAATCTCATAGCCATGATTCTTAACCCAAAACATTTATTTTATTAAATCAAATTGTAAAACATCTCGTAAAACTCGTTAATAAAACTCGTATGGTTTATATTATTAGAAAAACCTTGTAATATAACTTTGTTTTGATAACCTTTGCCCAAGTGATCTAGATAACGCAACGAGATATAATGTGTTAAAAGCACTTATATATAGGAAGTACCAGCGGTGTGTCCACCATGCTTTTATCACATTACACTCGCCCTGTTAGCTAATCACTTTTCTAATCCAACGTTTCAAACAGATCCAAACGGTTCACATCAACGGTTCAAATAGATTCAAACGACTCACATAAATCAAACAGTTTCAAATGGTCCCAACAGTACAAATAATTCACATAGATCAAACAACTTCAAACGGTTCAAACAGTTCAAAATGTAAAACAATGTGTCCATATGCTGGATGAACATATGCGACAAAAGTATTTATGAAAATCAATATTCTAGCATGCTAAGAGAACATACATAGCAAAACATAATGAAATTATGTACTATAAGTGTACTAATGAACATAGCAAGTATATGTTATAAAAGCATGAAAACACGAAAGTAACAATTAGGCACATGTGTTCCACCCCAAAACAGTTGAAAACAGTAAAAGAGGGGGCTATGTACTCACTTGAGGATGCTTAGAAGTCTTGAAGGATCGATTTGAGACCCAAACGATTTGATCAGAGGAGTTTTTATCAGTTTCAGAGGCGGAAACAAAGAAACTGACTTCGAAACAACTTGTACTACACTTTAAACACCTTATAGATTGAATTAACAACGATTACAGTCAAAGGATAAACCGGCAGCACCTCGGTATCCAAATCAAGAACTCGTACAAATGATATCGCTTGAAGAGTATTTATGGTGGAGAGATTTCGCTTGAAGATGTCACGGATCAGTTCAAGCGAAACTACTAGAGATGATTTCTCTTGAACCTTCCAAAGGTCCATTCAAGCGAAATCACTTACTTCAAGCGAAATTACCATAAATTCACACTAAAACATCCTATTTTCTCGTACAACATGCCCTGATCTAACAATACTAGTACAAGACTCGATACAAGACGAAGTCGACAGACGCATGCACCAACAGACTCCCCCTCGAATGTTGACGAGTCTTAAAGTGTCGAGTCTTCAACATCTTCAGTCTTTATCAGTCTTTGGGCTTCCTTTCTTTAAAATTTTCTTCCAGGATCTGAGACTGGCTCTCGAGCTTTCTAATTCTCTTGATCAAATCTCTTGATTCCTTAAGTTCATCATCATCAGCAGTTCTACAATCGAAACCTGGCTCACACTTTCCTCAGGTTCAGAATTGATTCCTGGCTCTAATCTGTATAAATCTCTACCCAAAAATAAATTTTCTGATAACCACTTGTAAAACAAACAAGCAAACTTAGAATGATTTATCATTTATAATCTCTGATGAACCACTTGCATGAATATCAATTTCATTAAAAATTTTCATTTAAACATCGACTCCCCCTCTCAAAATGCTCAAACTTGTTCTTTTCAAACACACTTTCCCAAACCAATTGTCGTCATGTTTAGCACTTGGAATTTTGAAAATCAGCTTTCCAATATCAGTTGTCGAAAATCTTTTTGAATTTTTCAAAATTTATGCTAAAACACACTGAAAATCTTTTTGGATTTTTTAAATACGAAATGAAATACAATAAAGAAATATTTACAAGCAATATTTTTGTGAGTTTGTGCAAGAGGATCATATCAGTTTTGACAAGTCACGAGTACCATTGAGCTTAGTTACACGTTAAGAATTAAACAATTCACTTAGATTGCCGATATACTGATCCACTTAAATTTTCACACAAATTTCAACTGATTCAGGATATGAGTTAGGTGTTTTAAGAACTTAAACTCAATCATGTGTCCCACCTCTTGAATATACTCCCGTATCCAGATCCCAATATTCAGTGTTACAGGTGAGTATACCACAGATGATATTTGTAAGGGGTTATAAATTATGAAGAATCGTGAGAGCTTAGGTCAGAACCACCGTTCAGCAGAGAGATCACGACTCGACTTTTGGTGTGTCCCCTTTAGAGGATCTTTTTTACAACAGTAATGATTATCAATTTTATTGTTTCATCATTTTTGCTGAGGGCGGCGCTATTTTTCAAGCAAGCGGAAAGTATTCTCCAGGGACTAGGTCATTGCTTCCGCAAAATCAGAAGTCCCAGGATAATACCCTAGATACCACTGAGCATAAAGACCTAGTATCTCAGAAAGAGGGACCTTTCAAACGAGATTTCAGGGGTTACCTATATATCCAAGTAGTGTTCCCTACGAAATAAGCAAGTTTGAATTTTTGTTTATATCCCGAAAAAGTTTACTAAATGTGTAAAAATCTATCGGCATATCATCAGTGAGACTGTTTAACGCTATTTAATCATTACATTTCTTTAGCATACTGTAACTGTCTACTGATGTACTATCATTTCCTCTTCTTAGACACAAAAATTCATTTTTTATTTTATCATGTTTTTGTCTTTTTCAAATATTCTAATGTTTTTGGATTTTCTGAAATGATTTCTACTCCCCCTAAAATGCAAACACATTTCAGGAAATTTGAAAACAAACTATACAATAAGCAAGACAACTGATATCAAATCGCTTCACTTCGCCATTCACTTGGCATAAACAATCAGAACTCCCCCTTTCACAAAACTATTTTCTCATTATGATTTCAAAACACTAAAGTTTGTTTTAATCAAAATGATTTTTTCGGAAAATAAGTTTTGTTGGTTTTACCACTTGTTGTTTCGGGGTTCATCATGTTGTTTCCAACCATATGAATAAGGATTACATCAAGTTCAAACTAATGACCTTGATAAATCATTTTCTAAGACCAAACCTCATTACCAGTTGTAGGAATAAAACAT
Organism: Helianthus tuberosus; assembly: GCA_030545235.1. Lineage (NCBI taxonomy): Eukaryota > Viridiplantae > Streptophyta > Magnoliopsida > Asterales > Asteraceae > Helianthus > Helianthus tuberosus. Next base: position 16,617,450 of record CM060420.1, on the reverse strand, counting down.
CTACCCAAATTCTTTTTACCAATAAAGATGCCGATTCCTGCTTCACACTTACCAACCTGGAAGCTTCGGCAAGTCACACTTAACCTGTACAAATTTAACCATTATAAGATTCATTCACAAAATCAATTATCAAGAATGATGCCGATTCCTGATCCACGATTACAAACTTGGGATCTCCGGCAAGTCCAGATTTTCAAGGAAAGAGAATTTCCACCCAAGTCTTACCAACCTTGGGTGTTTTTAACTCTTGTTCAGTAGGGTTATAAGTTGCTTTCTTTGTAGCATAAAAATCTTTAACCCCTTTTACTTTCCCATCAATCATTTTCCCAAAAATCTTTTTCACACTACCATTAAATGCTTTCTCAACATCAAATTCCTTCTGATCAGAATAGAATTGATTTGAAATTTCAACCTTGCCAATTTTTTATTTAACACTTTCAACCTTCAAAGATGGAAGATCAACATCATCTACGGAAGGCACAGATTTTACTTCTTTAACCTCAACCTGTGACTCTTCTGATTTTGTGGAACCAGAATCATCGCCGACTTTCTCATTAAACTTCTTAACAATCCACTTTTGGTTGTCTTTTGCTTTCTTTTTGTAAAAATTTTTCTTTGAACATTCACCAAATTCATAAGTAGAATTTTCAAACTTTTTGAATGCTTCAGTTGGTGGTTCAACATCGACAACTTTTTCTTTAAGTTTTTCAGATACTCCCTGTTTTGAATTTTTCGTTTGAGAACATATTGATGCAATGTGACCAACTTCATTGCATTTGAAACAGGTTCTAGTCTCTTTTAGATGAAAAACTCCAGTTCCTATTCTTTTCTTCTCAGCAAGAAATTCCTGATTTGATTGTTTCCAGAAAGGTTTCTTCTGTTCTTCTTCAGCACTTCCTCCTGAAACAAATTTTGTGTTTGTTTTAGAAATTTTTATCATTTTTATAATTTTCAGGTGGAATAAAACCCAATCCTTTCTTTTTGTAGTTACCATTATGGTTTGATTTCTTTTGAAAACCAGAACCAGAATTGTAACCCTTTTTCTTGTTTAAACGCTGTTGAACTCTTGAAGTGTATTTTTTAGGTTTTCCAGTAAGATTTAAATCTTTTATATCAGAAATATTAATTTCTGTTATTTTAAAAACCTTTTTGATCATTTCAAATCTAACACTTCTTATTGGAAACTCTTTATCAGAATATAATTTGTCAGAATCATTTAAAATGTAAGCCACTTCAAGTTTTTCATCATCCAAATTTGATTTTGATAATAAAAACTCTTTACTGTAAACCCGTTTAACCATCGATTTTGAACGGTTGACTGACGAACTTGACCCTCCAGACTCAGACTTTGACTCAGACTCCTCATCAGTATCCAACACCTGATAGACCACCTTTTTTATTAACCCAGACTCATGATCAATGTCAGACGATGTGAAAGTAATGTCAATGTTTTCTGGTAATTCATCAGTTGTATCGGTTTTTAACTTTATATTGACTGCTTTTTGAACTTGCTCCTCATTTGGTTTTCTGGGAGAATAACCTTCCCAAATCGGAGGCAGACACTTGTTATAGCTAACAGTCGGTTTCTTACCAGTATCCTTCTTCTTAGGATTGTCATCTTGAAAAACTTTCATACATGCAACAGTCGGATAAATTCGATCAATAAGATAATCAGAACTAGAATAACTCTGTAATAATCGTCTGATCCTCTCATTTTCTATTTTTTTGGTTTCCAACTCTTGCTTCCATTTTGCACTTTCTTCGATGTAGAAATTAATAACTTTTTGCTTCGTCATCATTGTTGCGTTCATCATTGTCAAAGCATTCTCTCGTTCAGAATTTGTCTTTTGAAGACCAGTTACTGTTCTGTTCGAAACATCATATGAATCCTTTACGTAGTTGAGATTGAACAGTAATTGTTCCTTCATCTTCTCATACTCTGCCAGCTTCTCATCTTTTGTTGCACATTCCTTGCATGGTTCTAAACACTTTGAGCAAGACTTGATGACTTCCACAATCTTTTCTACTTCAATGATCTTCTCAATTTCAACAACTTTTTCTCCTTCAATCACCTTTTCTGTTTTATCAACCTCCTCAGCAACAATTTTAACTTCTTCATTTTGAACAGTCTCACTGCGACAACTCGTATTTCAGAACCTATTTATGTGCTTAATGTAACGTATGTGAACACTATGTGACTAGGTGAACTTGATGATTAATGAAATGTTATGTTTGATATGTGTTATGTATAATGAATGTATGCATACAAACGAACCGAACACACAACACAACTCGATCACACAAGCCCTGTTGGGCCGCACAACTTGTAATCGAACCAAAGGGGAGCCCATGTAAAGGGTTCGCCCCACTCCTTCATGCGCATACACACGCACCCTTAGGGAGTCGTTTCTCATTTGTTGCAAAACAAGAGCACACAAACCCTACCCTCCTCTCTTCTCTCTCTAACCCGACGGCGGTAACACCCTCTTGTCATCGAAGATCTTATTGTTCGGATCATCCTCGTTATACTCTCTTAACCGGTTAGTGTTTTGTTGTTGATTGATTGTTGAATGATGTTATGACTTATATGATTCTATACATTGATTTGTAAATGATACATGATTTGTTTTGAATGATGAGTTTGGTGTTCAAGTAATCGGTTCATATGTGTTGCATGAATTGATTGAACTATGATTGGTAATTATGTAGAGTTGATAGTTAGGTGCTAATGATCTAGAACCGATTGAATGATATTCGGCTGAGATGTATTAATGTTCGAATGATTTATGATGGATTGGTTATGTTAGTAGGCATGCTAGAGATCAAAATCATGAGTTATGCATAGGTGTTAGGATTATTGCTCATGTTTTGTTCATGCTTAAACGGATTAGGGTTCATTTGAATCAATTGATAAAACAATTGTTTGATCGATTATGTTTGGTTTTGGAAACTGTTAGCAAATGTTACGGTGATAATGGGCTGGGATTTTGGAAGGTTGTTACACTTTTAGTCTCGACAGTGGTTGCGAGCCGAGACCACACAGTCTCGAATCGAGACCACACATTACCAGCACACATACAACAGGACTCGAAACCACGGTTGCAGGTCTTGTTGCGACTCGAGACCTGACTCGAGACCACCTGGTCTCGAGTGATGAAGGCTATAAACCGAGACAGCACCGTCTCGACTCGAGATCTCTGGTCTCGACTCGAGATCACCTGATTATATATTCTATCTGGACTTGCACTGTTACAGGCCTAAGTATTTGGGCCGAATACATGGACCTTATATGTTGCTGTTGAACGTGTATGTTGTGTACTGTTGATTGGACTGCCATGAATAATACTTGTATGCAACTTTCTAGTATACGTGTAGAAAATATACGTGCATTACTTGGTTTGAATCTGACTTGTGGATCTGGGCACGTCAATGATGATAGACATTGACAGTTCAGGGCACATAAACATGACTACAGTCAGCAGTCGATATAGTAACGAGTCTAGTAGTATATACATGGGGTAGCCCCCACGGCCAGAGAGCCAGATAACTAAACATGGGGTAGCCCCCACGGCTGGATTGCCAGAGTAAATGGGATAAACAAATCACGTTTTCAACTATGGGGTAACCCCCACGGCAGGGATGCCAGTTAAAGGAAACTGTTTTTGGAATAACTTAAAACGAACACCCAACTGTGAACTCGCTCAACATTGTTGTTGACTCGTTACTACATGCTTTGCAGGCCAATAGATACTTAGCTGGAGCTTACATGGGGAAGAGTCGTTGTGGGACATGGACAGCTGTGTGCCATGTTAAACATTGAAACATTTGAACTTATATTTTGTTTTGGATTTAATCGTTATGCTTCCGCTTGCAACTTAAACTATGTTTTGTTTGGACACCAATTGTATTGGTTGGGTTTTTATAATTACTTACATGCTTGTTCAATATGATTGGTGGCTGGATCCTGGTCAGTCACGCCTCCAAGAGGTGATACTCCGCGTGTGGATTTTGGGGGTGTGACACTCACCTTCTTGAGCAACACTTTCAGACTTATTTTGATTTTGTTCTTTTGCTGTTCTTCTTTCCTTCAGCTTCTCCAATCGATCTGCAAAATAAAAATGAAAACTTTCAGGAGAGAGATGAGAGTTTGCAACATTAATATGTCTTTCTTCCTCATCATCACTACTGTCATCTGTTGGCGATTGATCAAACTCTACTGATTTGTCAGAACTATCATCCGAAGAACCAGAATCAGATGGTGTTTTATCAAATACAATTTCTTTTTCTGAACTATTATCTGAACTTTGTGAACTTTCATCTGATGAAACAGACTTTTCATCTTCATTCTTCACACTAACACCAATAGATTTCATCCACTCGGTGAACATGTCTGGTTCTTTCACAATCTTAGCAATGAAAGCTTTAAACTCTCCTTTTTCATCGACAAACATATCCCAGCTAAAGCCTTCAGGTAGCCTTTCATCATCTTGATTGATTAGGCATGCTTTGCTGTCGGAAGAAATGTATTTGTTCCAGCTGAAATTGTCTTGATTCACTAAACATGCTCTCTTTGAATCCTCTATCACTTTTCTACCATGAGCTACTTGTGGTTCTTGTTGTTGTTGTTGACCAACTTGCTGATATATTGCTTTCCGGTAGTAGTCATCTTTTCCGAACGGATTCTTAGCTTCACTTGCTTCTCTGTTCTTGCATTCCCTTTTGAAATGACCTTTCTCTCTGCATCGAAAACAAATAACTTTAGATTTATCAAAACCTAAAGTAGAAACATGTGCATCAAGAAAATCATTTCTCCCAGTAATCAATTTGAATTTTTCAGCTCTTCTCAGGACACTAGCTAGACACCATTTGATGTCCATGAGCTCCATTTCTTCAGCGTCTATCTGATCATAATCTTCTTTTGTTAGCATAGGATTCCCGATCCTCCCTGCAACCAAGCCTTCATAGGATAGTAGCACGGAACTAAGTAATGCCATGTGATCTTTTGCAACTTCTTCAGAGAAACTTTGACCATCAGGAAGATTCAAAGCAATGTTGCATTGTATCACACAACCATTTCCACTTTTAGAACTTTGATGCTGAAAGCTTGATGTTGTATCTTTTGGATTAACACTAGGATATGAAGAGAATCCACTGCTTTTGTTTGAACTTTGATCAACTTTTTCAGATGAATCTCCAGCACTAAACGCAGTTTGTATTTTCGGGCTTCTTTCAACTTCTGGAACATTGCCTTTGTAATACATTTTCACGTCTTGTTGACCTTTCGGATTGTTCATCCTCGCAATCTTTTGCTGTTCCAGATCTTGACCCTCAATCTTCTCGATGAACTGAGAAATTGTCAACCCATCATATACCCCAGTGTTCTTTAAGATCATCAAATAAGTACCCCATTCCTTTTGCGGTAAAGCGTCAGCTAACTTGTCGACCCATTCTTCACGATCTTTGATTATACTTAGCATCGACATGGATCGCACTAAGTGGCAATATCTTTCAATTAACTTCTTAGTGTCTTCCCCGGGCAAACTAGTAAATAGATCAAATTCTTTCTTAAGCAATGCCTTTTTACTTTTAATCATATTTTCACTACCCTCAAATTTGATTCTAAGATTATCCCAAATTGATTTTGATGTCTTGTCATGTTGAAGCAACACAAAGATGTCTTCTTTGATAGCTTGCTGAAGTAAACTGATCATCATTTTCTCAGCTTTGTACATATCTCGTTCTTGGTCACTGAATTCAGAAATTGTTTTCACAACTTGCAACTCTGTACGTGGTAGAACATACTTCTTCAGAATGCATTCCCATGATCTCAGATGGTTAGCTTGAACCCAGTTTTCAAATCTGTCTTTCCATCCGTAATACTCTTCAATGCTCATTAGCTTCGGGGGTTTTTGTAATGTTCCGGTTTTGTTTTCCAAATTCACGTTCTGAGCAATGGAAGCCGGAGTAGTCGGAGATGTTGCGAACGCGTTGTAAAATTCTTCACTCATGATTCGGTAAAATTTTTTTCTCAAACCAAACAATTTCAAGCGAGATACCTTTTTCAAGTGAAATAACCTGCACACAACTTCAAGCGAAATCAAAACTTCCAAGCAGAATAGCAGGTTGAAGCGAAATCACAGATTTCGCTTGTGATGTTTCAAGCGAACTAACACTTTTCAAACGAAACCTGCAATTTCAAGCAGAATCAATTGTTTTTCAAGCGAAATGACTTATTTCGCTTGAAATGAACACAGTTTTTCAAGCGAAATCTGATAGTTAGTTCAAGCGGAAACTGTTTTTAGTCCATTTTATCACATTTAGTCCGAATTTTAAGCTGAAATTTTCAAGGGTTTGTTAAAATGCACTTTTACACAATCTGTGAGAAATTGAGCTAATTTTAACCGTTAAAACTTGTTCAATTCAAGAAAGAAGGTATAGAAGTAAGAAAACACAATGAAAACAACTGTATTCTGCAGAACTCCTCCTCCTGAGCTCTGATACCAATTAAAGGTTCGATTTGAGACCCAAACGAGTCGATCAGAGGAGTTTTTATCAGTTTCAGAGGCGGAAACAAAGAAACTGACTTTGAAACAACTTGTACTACACTTTAAACACCTTATAGATTGAATTAACAATGATTATAGTCAAAGGATAAACCGGCAGCACCTCGGTATCCAAATCAAGAACTCGTACAAATGATATGACTTGAAGAGTATTTATAGTGGAGAGATTTCCCTTGAAGATGTCACGGATCAGTTCAAGCGAAACTGTGACACCTGGGTCACTGCGACCAGCAAACAAATACCAAATCAATGAAATATTGTGTTTCATACTTGGAATTTGTATAAATATGTGTGATCTTTGCACATATCAATTCTTGTTCGATTTCGAACTTTAAATCGCTTTCTGGAAGGTTATACGCAATCTAATGCGTAAATATAACAAGTTTAATGCAAAAAACACTCTGGAACAGTGACATATGCTTAACATACCTTAAATAACCTTTACATAACTTAGAAATGAGTTTTGAAGGCTTTGGTGTGGCAAAATCAAGTTTATTCGCTTACAGGGACTAAATTCGACAAACTGCGAAAGTATGATGATTCGTACTGGAACAGACATTCCGGAACATGAACATTAGTTAAAAATACCATAAATATCCTTTACATAGCTTAGAAATAGGCTTTGAGGAGTTCGGTGTGCTAAAATAAACTTTTGGGTCATTCAGGGACTAAAAGCGTCAAAAAGTGCACAAGTTTGCATTTTCGCGCATAACATACATTCTGAATACATCCGGACATCCAAAAATTTATGTAAGCATTAAAATATTTTATTTTAGTGTTTTTCAAAAGAAAAATATATTCGTCGCACAATTTGGATCGTTTTTCGCGCTTATGTGCATTCCGTCGTAATTAAGCGAATAACGCAACCGTACGACCAAACGAACCGACATCCGAGATACTTTTGAGCATGTTTTGAGTTCCCTATACTTTAACTTTATTTTAGAGCCTTGAAATGGGGTTAACGAGGCTTAAAAGTGCAAAAAAATCAAGTTTTACAAGTGTAGGGACCATTTTTGAAATTTCTGATCAGATTCAATGAACCTAGTCCATTTTGAAGTTTTGATGGTTTTAGCCCATGGTTTTGCAAAACCATGGGCTGGTATTCAATGAACCTAGTCCATTATTAGGGGCTCCCATGGTTTTAGAAAACCATGGGCACACATGTAAGGTCCAGATCAAAGCTCAGTTTTCGATGAACGATATTAACGGTTCTTGAATTCCTACAAATAGCCACCCTCACTTCCTCCCAAAGCACACTTGAATCTGATTTTGGCTCTCTAAGTTGAAGTTTATGCTTCATACCTGAGAGTAAATCGGATCAAGATCTTGCGGGGACCTTCTGTAAGTATTCTTTCGTTCTTTTCATTCGTTTTTGTCGTTAAAGTCAAACTGCGTTTGACTTTCTGCTTTGACCAGTTTATGGTCAACGCGAAGTTCGTTTGAACTTCATAACATGAGCGTAATCAAGATGGTTATAGTCCCTAGTGACTATACCAACTGATTACCACGTTATCTAGGCTCAGTGACGAGTCGTAGTTTCGGCCAAAATGCATTTTCTCGCGTATTTTGTAACCAAACTACTCTAGGATATCAAAAGCGTTTGTTTTGATATCAAAACTTGTTTTCTAACTTAGTTAAGCATGTTTTAACATGCTTAGCTCGTCACTTTTAGTTTTGTGCTTGTCTAGGGTCGTAAAGGTAAGCGATCTAATCAATCGCTTATACTTTCGAACCCGACCCGTTTGGTCGATGATTAGGATCCGACCAAACATGTTAAGTGACCATAGTAGCGTAGGAAATAACCTTCCAAGGTTATACCTTATGGTCACTTAGGTTTGATTAGTCGCATGATAGGTAGTTTATATGCCTTAGGTAAATTACCAAAATGCCCTTTTTACGCCAAAATTCATTTTAAGCCTATGTAACATAATTTTTTATATCTAAACTGATTTAGCAACAATATTAGACATGTTAAGGCATATTTTACTTATCATAGGACTAGTTAGGCGTTCCGAACGCATTTTACGCGAACGACGCGTTAAAGTAGCATAAGCTACCTAAACGGGTTGTAATGGGTCGTAAGCACTTAGGTTAGGTTTCATTGTAGTATGTAGGCTTTGTTAAACCATATTACATGAGTTCCCATACTCATTTGGTTTACGAGCCCTCATTCTATCCGATCCTCCGATATAGGTCCGGTTTATTAACATAGTTACCTATATTAGGTGCCGTTTGATTTCCGTGATCTCTAGCTTTGTTTGGTTGTTACTCAAGGAATCCTAGGCAATCTCAAGTGAGTACATAGACCCCTCTTTTACTGTTTTCCAAACTGTTTTGGGGTGAAACACATGTGCCTACTTGTTACTTTCATGCTTTCCTGTTTTCACATCATAAACTTGCTATGTTCATTAGTACACTTATAGTACATGATTTACATCACTTTGATTTACATGACTTTTCTGCTATGTATGTTGACTGAGCATGCTAGCACATTGATTTACATTGCTTTTCTGCTTTGTATGTTAACTTAGCATACTTAGTACATTGTTTTACATTACAATTTGTTGCATATGCTCATCCAGCATATGTAACACCTGTGTTTGTAATCCTTATGAACAGTTCTATTATCAATAAAACAATGTTATTTGATCCCAATGTTTGTTTTGTTATGTTTTACATTTTCATGTTTTGACTTTTGTTCAATTTCAAACTCTACATCACTTTCTGGAGAGTTATACGCAAACTGATGCGTAAACGTAATCAGTTTAATGCGAAAAATACTCCGGAACATCAACATATACTTAACATACCTTAAATAACCTTTACATAACTTAGAAATAAGTTTTAAAGGCTTTGGTATGGCAAAAACAAGTTAATTCGCTTACAGGGACTAAACTTGACAAACTGCGAAAGTATGACGATTCATACTAGAACAGACATTCCGGAACATGACCATAAGTTAAACACACCTTAAATGTCCTTTACATAGCTTAGAAATAGGCTTTGAGGGGTTTGGTGTGCTAAAATAAACTTTTGGATCATTCAGGGACTAAAAGTGTCAAAAAGTGCACAAGTTTGCATTTTCGCGCATAACTTACGTTCTGAATACATCCGGACATCCAAAAATTTATGTAAGCATGACTATATTATATTTTAGTGTTCTCCATAAGAAAAATCCATTCGTCGCGTCATTTGGATCGTTTTTCGCGCTTGTGCGCATTCCGTCGTAATTAAGCGAACATCGCGTTCGTACGACCAAACGAACCAACACCCGGCATATTTTTGAGCATGTTTCATGTCCACAATGTTTAGGCAACATTTTAGGGCCTTAAAGTTGGCTTTACGGGCCTTATAAGTGTCGGAAATGGCCTTAAACACGTGCAGGGACTGAAACTGTCATTTCTGAAACTTATGTTTGATCTGTGACTGCTAGGCGGCCCGCCTCAGTTTCCTTACATCCTCAGGCGGCCCGCGTGGCACCTTCAGACCAGATTCAATGTTTTTTTAAGCAGGTTGCAGCTGTTTGATCCACCACCACACATTCCTAATTATCTAGTCAGCTGATAAGGATGGAATTTTAGTCACCATAAGGTCCCGACACTTGTACGGGTGGGATTAAGGCACGTTTTCCATGAAACGATCTTAACGGTGGACCTTTTACTATAAATACCCCACCCCCCATGCTTCAAAATCACAAGAACTTTGATTTGAGAAACTCTAAGTTGAAACTATTGTTTCATACCTGAGATTTTTGAATCGGAGTTAGCATTTGGGGACCCTTCGTAAGTATTCTTTCGTTCTTTTCCTTATTTTATTGCTTTTCGAGTCAGAAAGTCAAACTTTGTTTGACTTTCAGCGTTGACCAGTTTATGGTCAATGCAACGTGAGTGTAATCACGTTGGTCATAGTCCCTTGGGACTATGCCCACTGATTACCACGTTGTCTAGAGTCGTAGGGTAGGCGATCTAATAAATCGTCTATACCTTCGAACTCGACCCATTTGGTCGATCATTAGGATCCGACCAAATACATTAGGTGACCATAGTAGGTAGGGAATAACCTTCCGAGGTTATACCCTATGGTCACATCGTTTAAGTAGTTGTATGATAGGTAGTTTATATGCCTTAGGTAAATTACCAGAATACCCTTTTCATACATAATTGGTAATTTAGCATATGTAACCTAAAATTTTGCCACATAACTGATTATGTAACATGTTTAGGCATATAACACTTGTCATAGGGCTGGTTAGGCGTTCCGAACGCGTTTTACGCGCACGATGCCTTAAAGTAGCATAAGCTACCTAAACGGATCGTAATGGGTCGATAAGACTTAGGTTAAGTTTCATTTAGCATGTAGGCTTTGTTAAACCATATCACATGAGTTCCTACACTCATTTGGTTTACAAACCCTAATGCTACCCAGTCTTCCGATATAGGTCCGGTTTATTAACATAGTTACCTATATTAGGTGCCGTTTGATTCCGAGATCTCTAGCATTACTTGGTGGTTATCTTTAGACATCTGAGAAATCACAAGTGAGTACATAGACCCCTCTTTTACTGTTTTCCAAACTGTTTTGGGGTGAAACACATGTGCCTACTTGTTACTTTCATGCTTTCCTGTTTTCACATCATATACCTGCTATGTTCGTTAGTACACTATAGTACATGATTTCATGACATTTCATGCTAGGTGTGCCCATTGTGTGCATTACTTAGTACATCGTTTTACATGACATTTCATGCTAGGTGTGCCCATTGTGTGCATTACTTAGTACATCGTTTTACATGACATTTCACGCTATGTATGTTCATTTGATTACATACTTAGTGCATTGTTTTCAGATGCTTACATTTTGGTATGACATTTGGTTTGTTTACATGGGACAATACATTCATTAACAATGATCACGCCGTTCGTTAGTAGGTAGTGGTACCATAGGAATTGACAACTCCCGTTCCGGACATCCCAGGGAAAGGGGACATAAAGGAATGACCGAATTCGATGATATAAGACAGATAGACCTTTAATTTGTTTAAGGGTTTATCACCACAGTCACAAGGCTTGGATATATGCATTTTCACAATACCGCATAAATGTTCATATTCAGTATTAGCATGCATTTTCCACAAGACATAATATTGATTTAAACCATGTTTTACTTCAATACTTTGTTTTTGTGCATATGGTTTAGTTGAGACATTTCACTTGCCATACATGACATTTTGACATAGACATTTTACACAAAGACATTTGACAAAGACATTTGACATGGATATTTGACATAGACATTTTGACATGATTTACATTTGACACATAACATGATTGACATTTGTTTTACACTACATGATTTACATTCTGACATGAACACTTTGACATATTATTCAATACATTTGACAATTGGTTTTAAACATAGACTTCTTACATTGTTTGGTTTGGTTTGATTAAGTGATTAAGTAACGATGCGTGTGTAATATGATACAAGTATGGTGGATACGCCGCTGGTACTTCCTATATATAAGTGTTTGTATGGTATTACATGTCGTAACGTTATTTTAATCATTTCAATTTGAGACATATAGCATTTTATACAAATAACATACTTTTCACAAGACATTGTTAACAAACAACTTACTTTATACAAACTCATTTTACATGGTTAATCATTTAACCTTACATTTACTTATACATATCATCTGATCTTATCATTTTCAAATGATTTACAAGACAAAGCAAATTACAAGGTTCATGACTAAACATTTTTCTTAAACATAAGTCATGAATCCTATTTTCACAAAACCTATGTATCTTACAGGCATTTTTATGCTGACGTACCTATTTTCACATGTGTTTTCAGGAGCTTTTCCGTAGGATGTTGATCATGACACTAGGGCGGACCTGTGCCTTAGAGACTTTAAAAGAAGATGGACTATGTTTAATTATGTTATAAACTCTGTATTCCTGCTTGAAACAATGAAACTCTTATGTTGATAAATAAATACAACTTTGTATGCCATGGTTATGAAACAATTAATTCTGTTACAACACCCCCCGACGTTTTCCGCCACGTTTTGTATGTTACACGTGGTCGGGGTGTGACAGCATATGAACACATTATATTACATTTTGAACCGTTTGTAACTATTTGACCATGTGAACCGTTGTAACCACTTGACTATGTGAACCGTTGTAACTATTTGACCATGTGAACCGTTGTAACCATTTGACCATGTGAACCGTTATAACCATTTGATTATGTGAACCGTTTGTAACTGTTGAACTGTGTGAACCGTATTTGACCATACATAAACATATCTACAATTGTTAAACATTACATTTTGGTGGTTGTTTGGATAAGTGATTTAAGTAACGAGGCGACGTGTAATACGATAAAAACATGGTGGATACGCCGCTGGTACTTCCTATATAAAAGTGCTTTTATGGTATTACATATCGTAGCGTTATTTAAACCATTTTAGTTTAGACATATTACATCTACAATACAATTTTCACATAAACATCGTTTTACAAATAACTTAATCTATACAAACTCATCTTACTTGGTTATTCACTTAACCATACCTTATTCTTTTATATATATATATATCATCTGATTTGTTCATCGCTTTTCAAATGATTTATTAAAGAAAACACTCAACAAGATTCATGACTACTCTTTATTAAACAGTTTCTTTAAACTCAAGTCATGAATCCTATTTTCACAAAACCTATGTATCTCACAGGCATTTTTATGCTGACGTACCTATTTTCACATGTGTTTTCAGGAGACTATTGCATAGGATGATCGAGACACATTTAGGCGGACCTGTGCCTTAGCGACTTAAAACTGTCACACCCCGACCATGTAAAACAACAAAACGTGGCGGAAACGTCGGGGAGTGTTGTAACAGAATCATTCTTTCATAACACATGGAAATTGAAATATTGTTTTATTGATTAAAAGAGTTACAATGTCTTGACAATCAAAGAAATATAACAAAAATAACTAGTCTTGCATCTTTTATTGTCACTAAGGCCCAAGTCCGCCTAAGTGTATCTCGATAAGTCCTATGCATCAACTCCTGAAAACACATGTGAAAATAGGTACGTCAGCATAAAAATACCTGTGAGATACATAGGTTTTGTGAAAAATAGGATTCAAGACTTGTAAGTTTAAGAAAATGTTTAATAAAGTTTAGTAATGAACCTTGTAAATTGATTTTTTTTTTGTAAATTGTTTGAAAACAATAAGTTCAGATGATATGTATAAATAAGAGAATAATGTAGGGTTAAATGAATAACCATGTCAAATGAGTTTGTATACGATAAGTTATTTGTAAAACAATGTCTTGTGAAAAGTATGTTATTTGTATAAAATGTTATATGTCTCAAATTGAAATGATTCAAATAACGCTACGATATGTAATACCATACAAACACTTATATATAGGAAGTACCAGCGGCGTATCCACCATGCTTGTATCATATTACACACGCCTCGTTACTTAAATCACTAACTCAAACCAAACCATCAAGATGTAATGTTTAACAATTGTAGAAATGTTTATGTATAGTCCAAAGTCTATTGTCAAATGTAAATCATGTCAACAGATACAAATGGTTCACACGGTTCAACAGTTACAAACGGTTCAAATAATCAAATGATTACGACGGTTCACATAGTCAAATGGTTACAACGGTTCAAAATGTAATATAATGTGTTCATATGCTGGATGAGCATATGCAACAAAATGTAATGTAAAACAATGTACTAAGTATGCACACAATGGACATACATAGCATGAAATGTAATGTAAAACAATGTTCTAAGTATGCACACAATGGACATACATAGCATGAAATATAATGTAAAACAATGTACTAAGTATGCACACAAAATGGACATACATAGCATGAAATGTAATGTAAAACAATGTACTAAGTATGCACACAATGGACATACATAGCATGAAATGTAATGTAAAACAATGTACTAAGTATGCATACAATGGACATACGTAGCATGAAATGTAATGTAAAACAATGTACTAAGTATGCACACAATGGACATACGTAGCATGAAATGTAATGTAAAACAATGTACTAATAGTGTACTAATGAACATAGCAAGTATATGATATGAAAACATGGAAAGCATGAAAATAACAAGTAGGCACATGTGTTTCACCCCAAAACGTTCAGAAAACAGTAAAAGAGGGGTCTATGTACTCACTTGAGATTGCTCAATAGTCCTAGGATAACCACCAAGCAATGCTAGAAGATCACGAAATCAAACGGTACCTAATATAGGTAACTACATTAATAAACCGAACCTACATAAGAGGATTGGATAGAATGAGGGTTCGTAAACCAGACAAGTATGGAGACTCATGTAATATGGTTTAACAAAGCCTACATACTAAAACGAAACCTAACCTAAGTGCTTACGACCCATTACGACCCGTTTAGGTATCTTATGCTACTTTAACGCATCGTTCGTGTGAAACGTGTTCGGACCGCCTAACTAGCCCTATGATAAGTAAAATATGCCTTAACATGTCTAATATTGTTGCCAAATCAGTTTAGATGTCAAAAGTTATGTTACATATGTTCAAAATGAATTTTGGCGTCAAAGGGGTATTTTGGTAATTTACCTAAGGCATATAAACTACCTATCATACAACTAACTAAACGTCGTGACCATTAGGTATAACCTCGGAAGGTTATTCCCTATATACTATGGTCACCTAATGTGTTTGGTCAGATCCTAATGATCGACCAAACGGGTCGGGTTCGAAAGTATAAGCGATTGTTTAGATCGCTTTCCTTACGACCCTATATAAGCACTAAACTAAAAGTGACGAGCTAACATGTTAAAACATGCTTAACTAAGTTTAGAAAACAGGTTTGGTATCAAAACAAACGGTTTTGATACCTAAGAGTAGTTTGGTTACAAAATACACAAGAATGCGCATTTTGGCCAAAACTACGACTCGTCACTGAGCCTAGATAACGTGGTAATCAGTAGGTATAGTCACTAGGGACTATAACCATCGTGATCACGCTCACGTTATGAAGTTCAAACGAACTTCACATTGACCATAAACTGGTCAATGCATAAAGTCAAACAAAGTTTGACTTTAACGCTAAAACGAGTGAAAAGAATGAAAGAACACTTACAAAGGGTCCCCGCAAGCTAATCTCGATCCAAGTAGCTTAGGTATGAAGCAAATGGCTTCAACTTAGAGCTTCTTAGATCAGATTTGTGGGTTTTGCAAGGAATTGAGGTGGGTATTTATAGTAAATGGACCACTGTTAGGATCGTTTCTCGTAAACCGTGATTTAATCACATCCCTACACTTATTGGTAACCTCATGTACATCACATTGGCCCCCCAACATCAGGGACTAACATGTGGCATTGGCCTTTGGAGTGCATAAGAGCTGTTAACAGCCATTAAAACAGCTTTTGTTGTTCTGAAGGGGCCTCGCGTGACGCCTAGGGGGCTAGGTGTCACGCCTAGGTCCTTCTGATCAGCAACAGTTTCCAAAGTTTCCATTTCAGTCCCCGTTGTGTATTAAGGCCATTTCCGACATGTTTAAGGCTCGTTAAGTCAACTTTAAGGCCCTAAAATGACGCCTAAACATTTTGAACATGAAACATGCTCAAAAATATCCCGGATGTCGGTTCGTTTGGTCGTACGATCGCGATGTTCGCTTAATTACGACGACATGCGCATAAGCGCGAAAAACGATCCAAATTGCGTGACGAATGGATTTTTCTTATGCCAAACACTAAAATAAAATATTTTAGTGCTTACATAAATTTTTGGATGTCTGGATGTATTCAGAATGTAAGTTATGCGCGAAAGCGCAAACTTATGCACTTTTTGACGCTTTTAGTCCCTGAATGACCCAAAAGTTTATTTTAGCACACCGAACCCCTCAAAGCCTCTTTCTAAGCTATGTAAAGGATATTTAAGGTGTGTTTAACTTATGGTCATGTTCCGGAATGTCTGTTCCAGTACGAATTGTCATACTTTCGCAGTTTGTCAAGTTTAGTCCCTGTAGACGATTAAACTTGATTTTACCATACCAAAGCCTTCAAAACTTATTTCTAAGTTATGTAAAGGTTATTTAAGGTATGTTAAGCCTATTTCACTATTCCGGAGTGTTCGTTGTATTAAAGTGGTTATATTTACGCATCAGTGCGCATATAACCTTCCAGAAAGCGATTTAGAGCTTGTAATCGAACAAGAATTGATATGTGCAAAAGAAACACATAATTATACAGATCCCAAGTATGAAATACAATATTTCATTGGCTTGGTATTTGTTTGATGGTCGCAGTGACCCAGGTGTCACAGTCTCCCCTACTTTAGGAAATTTCGTCCCGAAATTTGTTCGTAGGGCTCTGTCTATGACTTTGTGTTTATAACCATCAAAGATAAGCAAGGAATAATCCTGTCATCTCCTTAACGGACATTCTTCAGAAACGAAAATGAACAGACGGAGTCATTTTCAACGGTTGCTTCCTCAGAAACGGAAATGAAAAGGATAATCAAACGGATATTCATTTCCTCAACAGACAATCTTTAGAAACGAAAATGAACAAACAGAGTCATTTTCAACGGGTGCTTCCTCAGAAATGGAAATGGAAAGGATAATCAAACGGATATTCATTTCCTCAACGGACAATCTTCAGAAACGAAAATGAACAAACGGAGTCATTTTCAACGGGTGCTTCCTCAGAAAAGGAAATGAAAAGGATAATCAAACGGATATTCATTTCCTCAACGGACAATCTTCAGAAACGAAAATGAACAAACGGAGTCATTTTCAACGTGTGCTTCCTCAGAAATGGAAATGGAAATGGAAAGGATAATCAAACGGATATTCATTTCCTCAACGGACAATCTTCAGAAACGAAAATGAACAAACGGAGTCATTTTCAACGGGTGCTTCCTCAGAAATGGAAATGAAAAGGATAATCAAACGGATATTCATTTCCTCAACGGACAATCTTCAGAAACAAAAATGAACAAACAAAGTCATTTTCAACGGGTGCTTCCTCAGAAATGGAAATGGAAAGGATAATCAAACGGATATTCATTTCCTCAACGGACAATCTTCAAAAACGAAAATGAACAAACGGAGTCATTTTAAACGGGTGCTTCCTCAGAAATGGAAATGAATAGAGTTAACTTCTAGGCACATGACAAAACTTGCTGTGGTTTCTGTGCACTAAATTCCATAATTATGTATGCATCCATAATTACGTAATTCCTTGCACAGTCCGCACAGTTTGTTTTGTAATTGTTTAGGGGAAGAAAATCAAACCTGTGATGAGGGTGACTAGACTACCATAGGGTCCTTTTAATTAGATAGACATATGATCTTTTTAATTAGGCCACTAAGGAGTCCTTTCAGCTATATCATCACATGATATTCCTAACCAGATCTTTGGATCAATCTGTTTAACTAGACCACTCAAGGGGTCTAATTATGGAGTAGTACTTTATAATCCAAGGGACTTAACTACAACGTAGAAGTACATTAAGGATTTAAGGTAGTACCTTTGGGTATCCTACTATGAATCCCTTATACGTAGATATGGAAGATTCTACGAGGATTTGGATAACATAATTTGGATCACACAAAAACATAAAAGGGAACACATAAGCACATAATCACATAATTGTTTCCTTTGTTATTAATTGTTATTATCTTGTTATTGATTGCAATTAACTTGGTGTTGATTTGAACATGGGTATTCAAGGAATACCAGGAACCTAGTTGATGGACTTCAACGTCCTCAAGCATCTATGGGAATACCCTTAGGTACCCCACTAAAGAGTGGGTATTCATCCAGTGTTGTAACTTGCGCCTTGTACTTCGTTTCCTTAGAAGAAACGGGTACTTAGGAATTTCGTGGAAAACGCAAGAGATTATAAGATGGAAAAATTTTGGGGGTAGTTTGCTTTTCAAGGAATACGATTCCTCGCTTGTCGGTATTGTAGGGGATATGTTCTTTATAGATACAACCACATAAATACATTGCAATGTAAATAAAAGATTTATTTATAAACAATGATAACAACTGTTTCATAGACCTTGACAACAAAAGAAAATAATACATAAGACGTGATTATTTCTAAACGATGTTGTCTTCTGGTCGGTCAGATGCTCATCCCTGTGCTGGATTTGCATTAGCAAGCTTTGGGTAATTTCTTCGGAAATGACCCATCTCGCCACAGTTGAAACAAGAACCTGGTAGGAAACGACCGAGCGTGGGATTGTTGCCAGCTTGGTTTGGTGCAGCTGCAGCTGGGCAAACTCTTGCTGTATGGCCTATAAGTCCACAAGTTTGGCATTTGCGACACTTTACATTGGCATGATGATGGAGGCTACATTGGTTGCACAAGGGTGTAGTTCCATTGTGTGGCTTCCTAGCAGGGGGTTGAGTGGTTGGTTGGGGACGGCTTGATCATTGTGAGTAACCATGGCGAAGTTCTGAGAAGCCTTTCGCTTCTTTGATTTCTTAGGGGATCCAGTCTGTTCATCCATGGTCTTTGATTCCTCGATTGGTTTCTTGTCACTTTTTCGAAAAAGTTTACCTTTCCTGATTTGAGATTCAGTCAAGGTTGCAGATAGCTCAATGGCCTGTCTAACTGTAGTGGGTTTACTACCAGTTATAATGTCTTGTACTGAGTCAGGGAGGCCATCAATGTACTTTTCGATTGCCTTATCCAAAGGCGTAACCATATTCGGGCATAACAAACTTAACTCCTCATAACGATCCGTGTAGGCTCGATGCTCACCGCTATCTTGCTTAAGATCGTCGAATTCCCTTTCTAAGGCCCTGATCTCATGACGAGGGCAGAATTCCTTCATCATCAGAGCTCGAAGCTCTTTGTCACACCCCGACCACGTGTAACATACAAAACGTGGCGGAAACGTCGGGGAGTGTTGTAACAGAATTATTGTTTCACAACCATGGCATACAAACTTATATTTTATTTATTAAACAAGAGTGTTACATTGTCTTAAACAGGAAACAAATAGTTTATAACATAATTAAACAAGTCTATCTCCATTTTTAGTTTCTAAGGCACAGGTCCGCCCTAGTGTCACGATCAACATCCTATGGAAAAGCTCCTGAAAACACATGTGAAAATAGGTACGTCAGCATAAAAATGCCTGTGAGATACATAGGTGTATGAAAATAAGGTTCATGACTTATGTTTAAGAAAATGTTTAGTCATGAACCCCGTACTTTGCTTTGTCTTGTAAATCATTTGAAAAACGATGAGATCAGATGATATATATAAATAATGTAAGGTTAAATGAATAACCAAGAAAAATGAGTTTGTATAAGATAAGTTGTTTTATAAATCAATGTCTTGTGAAGATAAGTTGTTTATGTAAATCGTAATATGTTAAATATTGAAATGATTTAAGTAACGCTACGACATGTAATATCATACAAACACTTGTTTATAGGAAGTACCAGCGGCGTATCCACCATGTTTGTATCATATTACACACGCCTCGTTACTCAAATCACTTACTCCAACCAACCATCAATGTAAATTGTTCATGTATAAATGAATTGTCATGTGATATTGTGTAAACCATATCGAAATGTCTATGTTTAATGTAAACCACTAAATGTGTATATCACTGTCAAAATGTTATGTTCAATGTAGATCATGTAATGTATAACCAGAAATGTCATGTATGGTAAGTGAAATGTATCAACTAAACCATATGTAAAATGCACAACAACAAGGTATTGAAGTAAAACACAGTTTAAATCAAAGTTATGTTTTGTGTAACAAATGCATGCTGTACTGATACAAACATTTATGCGGTATTGTTATAATGCATACATCCAAGCCTTGAGACTGTGGCGATAAACCCTTAAACAAATTAAAGGTTTATCTAAGTTATGTATATCGAATTCGGTCATTCCTTCCAATCCAAACAAACCCAGGATTTCAGGAACGGGAGTTGTCAATTCCTATGGTACCACTACCTACTAACGAATGGCGTGATCAATGTTAATGATTGTATTGTTCCATGTTAAACAAACCAAATGTCATACCAAAATGTAAACATGTGAAAACGATGCACTAAGTATGTAATCAAATGAACATACGTAGCGTGAAGTGTAATGTAAAACGATGTACTAAGTAATGCACACAATGGGCATACATAGCATGAAATGTAATGTAAAACGATGTACTAAGTAATGCACACAATGGGCATACATAGCATGGAATGTAATGTAAAACGATGTACTAAGTAATGCACACAATGGGCATACATAGCATGAAATCATGTACTATAATGTACTAACAAACATAGCCGGTATATGATGTGAAAGCATGAAAGTAACAAGTAGGCACATGTGTTCCACCCCAAAATGTTTGGAAAACAGTAAAAGAGGGGTCTATGTACTCACTTGAGATTGTTCAGTAGTCCTAAGATAACCACCAAGCAATTGCTAGAGATCTCGGAATCAAACGGCACCTAATATAGGTAACTATGTTAATAAACCGGACCTAAATCGGAAGATCGGGTAGCATGAGGGTTTGTAAATCAAACGAGTGTGGAGACTCGTGTAATATGGTTTAACAAAGCCTACCTACTAATTGAAACCTAACATAATTGTTTACGACCCATTACGACCCGTTTAGGTAGCTTATGCTACTTTAACGCGCCGTTCGCGTGAAACGCGTTCGGACCGCCTAACTAGTCATATGATAAGTATAATATGCCTAAACATGTTACATAATCAGTTATGTGACAAAGGTTTAGGTTACATATGCTAAATTACCAATTATACATGAAAAGGGTATTCTGGTAATTTACCTAAGGCATATAAACTACCTATCATACAACTACTTAAACGATGTGACCATAGGGTATAACCTCGGAAGGTTATTCCCTACCTAATATGGTCACCTAATGTATTTGGTCGGATCCTAATGATTGACCAAACTGGGTCGGGTTCGAAGGTATAAGCGATTTATTAGATCGCTTACCCTACGACCCTAGACAACGTGGTAATCAGTAGGCATAGTCCCAAGGGACTATAACCATCATGATTACAATCACGTTGCGAAGTTCAAACGAACTTCGCATTGACCATAAGCTGGTCAATGCTGAAATTCAAACAAAGTTTGACTTTCTGACTCGAAAAGCAATAAAATAAAGAAAAGAACGAAAGAATACTTACGAAGGGTCCCCGAATGCTAATTTCGATTCAAAAATCTCAGGTATGAAACAATAGTTTCAACTTAGAGTTTCTCAAATCAAAATTCTAGTGATTTAAGCAATGGAGGGCATGGGGTATTTATAGTTTTCGGTCCACCGTTAAGATCTTTTCATGGAAACCGTGCTTTAATCGTAACCGTACAAGTGTTGGAACCTTATGGTGACTAAAAAATGATCCTTATCAGCTGACTAGACAATTGAGAATGTGTGGGTGTGGTTAAAACAGCTGCAATCTGCTGTTAAATGCAGTTAACCTGGTCAGAAGGTCGGACGCGGCCCGCTTCAGGATGTTCAGAAACTCAGGCGGGCCGCCTGGGAGTCACAGATCAGAACAATGTTTCAGAAATGACAGTTTCAGTCCCTGCACGTGTTTAAGGCCATTTCCGACACTTCTAAGGCCCGTAAAGCCAACTTTAAGGCCCTAAAATGATGCCTAAACATTGTGGACATGAAACATGCTCAAAAATATGCCGGATGTTGGTTCGTTTGGTCGTACGAACGCGATGTTCGCTTAATTACGACGGAATGCGCATAAGCACGAAAAACGATCCAAATGATGCGACGAATGGATTTTTCTTAAGCCAAACACTAAAGCATAATATAGTCATGCTTACATAAATTTTTGGATGTCCGGATGTATTCAGAACGTAAGTTATGCGCGAAAATGCAAACTTGTGCACTTTTTGACACTTTTAGTCCCTGAATGACCCAAAAGTTTATTTTAGCATACCAAACCCCTCAAAGCCTATTTCTAAGCTATGTAAAGGATATTTATGGTATTTTTAACTTATGGTCATGTTCCAGAATGTCTGTTACAGTTCAAATTGGCATACTTTCGCAGTTTGTCAAGTTTAGTCCCTGTAGGCGAATTAACTTGTTTTTGCCATACCAAAGCCTTTAAAACTTATTTCTAAGTTATGTAAAGGTTATTTAAGGTATGTTAAGTATATGTTGATGTTCCGGAGTATTTGTCGCATTAAACTGGTTACGTTTTTGCACCAGTTTGCGTATAACTCCCCAGAAAGCGATGTAGAGTTTGAAATTGGATAAAAGTCAAAACATGAAAAATGTAAAACACAACCAAACAAACATTGGGATAAAATAACATTGTTTTATTGATAACTGAACTGTTCACAATGATTACAAGCACAGTTGTAACAGTCTCCCCTACTTGTGGAAATTTCGTCCCGAAATTTATTTAGAGGAAACTCGTGGAAAAAGATGCGGATATTTCGCCTTCATTTGATCTTCGCATTCCCAAGTAAACTCGGGTCCACGTTTAGCTTCCCAGCGAATTTTGACCAAAGGAATGCGCTTGCGTTTAAGCCACTTGACTTCACGTTCCATGATTTCCACAGGTTTCTCAACAAATTTCAGGGTTTTACCAACACGAATTTCGTCAAGTGGTATGTGGAGGTTCTCATCAGCTAAACACCTCTTGAGATTGGATACGTGAAAAGTTGGATGAACATTTCCAAGTTCAGGAGGTAACTCAAGTCTGTAGGCTACCTTTCCGATTCTTTCGACGATCTTGAATGGTCCAACGTATCTAGGTGCAAGTTTTCTTTTCTTTCCAAATCTGATCACACCTTTCCAAGGTGAGACCTTAAGTAATACTCGATCACCGACTTGAAATTCCAAGGGTTTGCGTTTTGGATCCGCGTAACTCTTCTGACGGCTCATAGCTGTCTGAAGGTTACCGCGAACTTTCTTGACCTTGTCAGTTGTCTCTAAAATGAGGGCAGGTCCAGTAAGTTGAGCCTCACCGATCTCATTCCAGCAGACTGGTGAACGACATTTTCGACCATAGAGAGCTTCGAAAGGAGCCATTTTGATGCTGGTGTGATAACTGTTGTTGTAGGAGAATTCAATCAACTTAAGATGTGAATCCCAACTACCACCAAAATCGATCACACAAGCCCTAAGCATATCCTCCAGAGTCTGGATTGTTCTCTCAGATTGACCATCCGTTTGCGGATGATAAGCCGTGCTCAGATTAAGTTGGGTCCCCATAGCAGATTGCATGGTTCTCCAAAAATGAGAAGTGAAACGAGCATCTCTGTCAGAAATGATGTTCAAAGGAACACCATGTCGAGCTACTATTTCATCCACATAGATTTTAGCAAGTCTGTCAGCAGGAAAATCCTCACGGATTGGCAAGAAATGTGCTGACTTAGTGAGACGATCAACGACTACCCAGATGGCATCATGACCTTTCTTTGTGCGTGGAAGTTTAGTAATGAGATCCATAGTAATGTTTTCCCATTTCCAAACTAGGATCTCCGGTTGCACCAATAAACCAGAAGGACGTTGATGTTCAGCCTTAACCTTAAGACAAGTAAGGCATTTTGATACGTATAAGGCAATGTCTTTCTTCATACCAGGCCACCAATAGTGAATACTAAGATCCTTATACATCTTATCTGAGCCCGGATGAATAGAATAACGAGACTTAAGGGCTTCATCCATAAGCAAGGCACGAAGACCATCCTGGCTTGGGACCCATAAACGGTCCATGAAGTAATACGATCCATTGTCCTTCAGTTCCAGAGCAGGTGTTATGTGATAGGGAAATTCCTTATCCATCAATCCTTGTGAAACACAAGATTGTTGAGCTTGAGAAATGCGTGCTTGAATATCGGATCGAGCTTGAATAACAGATTGAACACGTACACAATGAAGCTTAGTACGTTCCTTACGACTCAATGCATCAGCTACGACATTCGCCTTACCAGGATGGTAGCGAATTTCGCAGTCATAGTCGTTTAAAAGCTCAACCCAACGTCGTTGCCTCATGTTGAGTTCTTTCTGGTTGAAGATATGCTGAAGACTTTTGTGGTCTGTGAAAACCACACACTTTGTACCGTACAAATAGTGTCTCCAGATCTTGAGAGCGAAAACAACTGCACCCAACTCAAGATCATGAGTGGTGTAGTTTTTCTCATGTATCTTCAACTGCCTTGATGCATAGGCTATGACTTTGTTCCTTTGCATCAGAACACAACCAAGACCCAATTTCGATGCATCACAATACACGACAAAATCATCATCACCCTCAGGCAATGATAGAACAGGTGCATCGCAAAGCTTCTGCTTCAAGTGTTGAAAAGCTTTCTCTTGTTTGAATCCCCAATCAAAGGGTTTGTTCTTCTGAGTTAGAGCAGTTAGAGGAACTGCAATCTTTGAGAAGTTTTCTATGAAGCGGCGGTAATAACCCGCTAGACCAAGAAAAGAACGAACTTCAGTAGGAGTAGAAGGTGTATCCCAATCCTTAATCGCACTGATCTTGGAGGGATCTACATGAATACCTTGTTCGTTGATAATATGCCCCAAAAATTAAACTTCTTTAAGCCAAAATTCGCACTTGGAGAATTTGGCGAAAAGTTGTTCTTTCTTTAGGAGTTCTAGGGTAAGACGAAGATGTTGCTCATGGTCAGCTTGCGTCTTAGAGTAAATCAAGATGTCATC
Organism: Helianthus tuberosus; assembly: GCA_030545235.1. Taxonomy (NCBI): domain Eukaryota; kingdom Viridiplantae; phylum Streptophyta; class Magnoliopsida; order Asterales; family Asteraceae; genus Helianthus; species Helianthus tuberosus. The sequence goes on along the minus strand of CM060420.1, from coordinate 16,592,136 downwards.
AATAAAAACAATGACGAACTGATCCAAATAAGGTTTGCAGACCCTATTCATTAGGTCCATGAAAACAGCAGGAGCATTAGTCAAACCGAATGGCATGACTGTGAACTCGTAATGCCCATACCGAGTGCGGAACGCCGTCTTGGGAATATCTTCATCATGCACACGAAGTTGATGATATCCAGAACGTAGATCAATCTTCGAAAAAAAAGAAGCGCCCTACAGCTGATCAAAGAGGTCGTCTATGCGCGGTAGGGGATATCGATTCTTGATGGTAAGCTTGTTAAGCTCACGATAATCGATTCACATCCTAAAGGATCCATCCTTCTTCTTGACAAAAAGAACGGGAGCACCCCAGGGTGAAAAGCTAGGACGGATAAAACCTTTGTCAGAGAGCTCCTGAAGCTGATTAGACAACTCTTGCATCTCAGACGGTGCAAGACGATATGGAGCCCTGGCAATGGGATTTGCACCAGGTACGAGATCAATGCGGAACTCGACTTGGCGTGCTGGAGGTAGACCAGGTAAATCTTCAGGGAAAACTTCAGAATAATCCCGAACGACAGGAATATCTGAAATAGACTTACCCTTGCCTTTATCTTCTGTAACATGTGCTAAGAAAGCCACATAGTTCTTCCGCAGATATTTCCGAGCTTTAAAACAAGACATGAGCTTGAGGCCACCAGACGGTTTCTCACCTTGAACCTGTATGATCTCGCCTGTCGAAAGCGGCACACGAACAATCTTCTCAGAACAAATTATCTCTGCGTGATGCTTGGATAACCAATCCATACCCACAATGACGTCGAAGCTTCCAAGTTGCATTGGCGTGAGGTCGATAGGAAAAAGATGGTCGTTAAGGTTCAACTGACAGTTGTGAAGAACAGAATCAAGAACAATGGGTTCACCGCTAGCAACTTCTACTGTCAAAGGTTTACCTAGTTTCGTTCTAGACACTCGAAGCATTTGCTCAAAAGACAATGACACAAAACTCTTATCGGCACCCGAATCAAAGAGAACAGATGCAGGCTGATTATTAATAAAGAACGTACCGTTCACCACTTCATTGTCTGCCCGCGCCTCTTGAGCATTCATGTTAAAGATTCGGCCTCGAGCCGGAGCCTGATTCTGGTTTGGATTCTGATTCTGGTTGGCTAGCCTTGGGCATCGCTTTCTGTAGTGGGTCAGATCCCCACAGTTATAACAAGCACCTGGTGGATATTGTGGTCGTGCAGCTTGACCCTATTGCTGAGCAGGAGGATGAGCAACTTGTTGAGCCGGGTTCTGAACTGCCCGGTTTTGAGCAAACCGACAAACATCGGCAAGATGACCTGACTTCCCACAGTTAGTACAGAAACGGCACTGATGTTGCGGCTGATGGTGACTGTTGCATCTGTTGCACAAAGGTGCATTCCCTGAATAGGGTTTCTTTGCTGGAGGCTGTGCGGGTTGGTTGGGAGCTGCCTGGTTAGCTTGGGCAGTGACAACATAGTTTTGGGAAGCCTTACGCTTCCTTGAACCTCTCGAAGAACCAGAGTTCTTTCCATTCTTGTTTTGACCTTTCTTGCTATCTTCTTTGTCAGCCGACTGCTTCTTGCCCTTGTCACCCTTCCTGTGCAACTTATTCTTCCGAATCGGCGACTCAGTCAATGTCGCTGATAACTCGATCGCCTGGCGGAGTGTGGCAGGGTTACTACCAGTAAGGATGTCTTGTACCGAGTCAGGTAGGCCGTCGATGTATCTTTCGATAGCCTTGTCGAGTGGGGTAACCATAGTCGGGCAAAGCAGACTCAATTCTTCAAACCGATCAGTATATGCCCTGTGCTCACCACTATCTTGCTTCAAAACATCAAACTCTTTCTCCAACGCTCGTTGCTCATGACGAGGACAGTATTCCCTCATCATAAGGGCTCTAAGTTCAGCCCATGTCTGTGCGAGAGCAATTTCTGCACCTCGGTCTCTCATTACCCCATTCCACCATGTAAGAGCCCTCTTCTGAAACACACTTGAAGAAAACTCGACCTTGCGATTATCCGGGCACTGCACGTGGCGAAAAGTATTCTCAATGCTTTCGAACCACTGAAGAAGCCCAGTTGCTCCTTCAGAACCACTAAACTTGAGTGGTTTAGCCTGGTTGAAATCCTTGTATTTGCATGGAACATTGTTGTTGTTGTTGGCCTGGTTCCATTGAGCAAAGAGATTTGGAAATTGAGCAGCCATCTGCTGCGCAATGATTTCTGCCAGTTCGGCAGTCGCTATCTGATTTTCGCGTCGAGGAGGCATTCTAAAAGAGGAAAACATGAAAGGAAACGAGTGAGATGATTGGATGAAGAGAATGAGATGAAACAAAATCAACAAAAGCAAAGATGGTGATCATTCGTCCGCATTACCAAGCAAACAACGAATCACAGTGACTAATCAAAGTAAATGGGTCAAAAATAATGTATAATGAAGACATGCTCGCCTATAAGTGAACACTCATCCCAAGAATTCCCAGGTAAGCACAACTGGTCTCGCGTCTGATGAGATATATACGAAGTGCTTGCCTAGACAGAAAACCCAGAATACAGGCATTCACCCTTCTAGTTTGCACGTGTTCACATTATTTAAAACCCAAAACCTTGACGAGATTTTGAAAATTTGAAGGCACAAGGCCAAAAATTTTAGTTAAACAGGAAGGGTTCAAAACCTTACAAAAGAGGGTTCAAAACCATGTAATAAATCATTCAAAAACAGATGATTGTTTTTCAAAAATCATTTCGAAGAATTTGGTTCTTGTTTTGATAATCACCTAAGGATAGGTGATGTACATGTTTTAAGATCTAAACACAAGATAACTTGTGTTAGGGTCCTAGAAAGGTTATAGCCTAGGTCAAAGCATTACTAATAACCTAATTCCCTATAACCATTGGCTCTGATACCAACTCTTCTGTCACACCCCGACCACGTGTAACATACAAAACGTGGCGGAAACGTCGGGGAGTGTTGTAACAGAATTATTGTTTCACAACCATGGCATACAAACTTATATTTTATTTATTAAACAAGAGTGTTACATTGTCTTAAACAGGAAACAAATAGTTTATAACATAATTAAACAAGTCTATCTCCATTTTTAGTCTCTAAGGCACAGGTCCGCCCTAGTGTCACGATCAACATCCTATGGAAAAGCTCCTGAAAACACATGTGAAAATAGGTACGTCAGCATAAAAATGCCTGTGAGATACATAGGTTTATGAAAATAAGGTTCATGACTTATGTTTAAGAAAATGTTTAGTCATGAACCCCGTACTTTGCTTTGTCTTGTAAATCATTTGAAAAATGATGAGATCAGATGATATATATAAATAATGTAAGGTTAAATGAATAACCAAGAAAAATGAGTTTGTATAAGATAAGTTGTTTTATAAATCAATGTCTTGTGAAGATAAGTTGTTTATGTAAATCGTAATAGGTTAAATATTGAAATGATTTAAGTAACGCTACGACATGTAATATCATACAAACACTTGTTTATAGGAAGTACCAGCGGCGTATCCACCATGTTTGTATCATATTACACACGCCTCGTTACTCAAATCACTTACTCCAACCAACCATCAATGTAAATTCTTCATGTATAAATGAATTGTCATGTGATATTGTGTAAACCATATCGAAATGTCTATGTTCAATGTAAACCACTAAATGTGTATATCACTGTCAAAATGTTATGTTCAATGTAGATCATGTAATGTATAACCAGAAATGTCATGTATGGTAAGTGAAATGTATCAAGTAAACCATATGTAAAATGCACAACAACAAGGTATTGAAGTAAAACACAGTTTAAATCAAAGTTATGTTTTGTGTAACAAATGCATGTTGTACAGATACAAACATTTATGCGGTATTGTTATAATGCATACATCCAAGCCTTGAGACTGTGGCGATAAACCCTTAAACAAATTAAAGGTTTATCTAAGTTATGTATATCGAATTCGGTCATTCCTTCCAATCCAAACAAACCCAGGATTTCAGGAACGGGAGTTGTCAATTCCTATGGTACCACTACCTACTAACGAATGGCGTGATCAATGTTAATGATTGTATTGTTCCATGTTAAACAAACCAAATGTCATACCAAAATGTAAACATGTGAAAACGATGCACTAAGTATGTAATCAAATGAACATACGTAGCGTGAAGTGTAATGTAAAACAATGTACTAAGTAATGCACACAATGGGCATACATAGCATGAAATGTAATGTAAAACGATGTACTAAGTAATGCACACAATGGGCATACATAGCATGAAATGTAATGTAAAACGATGTACTAAGTAATGCACACAATGGGCATACATAGCATGAAATCATGTACTATAATGTACTAACAAACATAGCCGGTATATGATGTGAAAGCATGAAAGTAACAAGTAGGCACATGTGTTCCACCCCAAAATGTTTGGAAAACAGTAAAAGAGGGGTCTATGTACTCACTTGAGATTGTTCAGTAGTCCTAAGATAACCACCAAGCAATTGCTAGAGATCTCGGAATCAAACGGCACCTAATATAGGTAACTATGTTAATAAACCGGACCTAAATCGGAAGATCGGGTAGCATGAGGGTTTTTAAATCAAACGAGTGTGGAGACTCGTGTAATATGGTTTAACAAAGCCTACCTACTAATTGAAACCTAACATAATTGTTTACGATTAGGTAGCTTATGCTACTTTAACGCGTCGTTCGCGTGAAACGCGTTCGGACCGCCTAACTAGTCCTATGATAAGTATAATATGCCTAAACATGTTACATAATCAGTTATGTGACAAAGGTTTAGGTTACATATGCTAAATTACCAATTATACATGAAAAGGGTATTCTGGTAATTTACCTAAGGCATATAAACTACCTATCATACAACTACTTAAACGATGTGACCATAGGGTATAACCTCGGAAGGTTATTCCCTACCTACTATGGTCACCTAATGTATTTGGTCGGATCCTAATGATCGACCAAACTGGGTCAGGTTCGAAGGTATAAGCGATTTATTAGATCGCTTACCCTACGACCCTAGACAACGTGGTAATCAGTAGGCATAGTCCCAAGGGACTATAACCATCGTGATTACAATCACGTTGCGAAGTTCAAACGAACTTCGCATTGACCATAAGCTGGTCAACGCTGAAAGTCAAACAAAGTTTGACTTTCTGACTCGAAAAGCAATAAAATAAAGAAAAGAACGAAAGAATACTTACGAAGGGTCCCCGAATGCTAATTTCGATTAAAAAATCTCAGGTATGAAACAATAGTTTCAACTTAGAGTTTCTCAAATCAAAATTCTAGTGATTTAAGCAATGGGGGGCATGGGGTATTTATAGTTTTCGGTGCACCGTTAAGATCGTTTCATGGAAACCGTGCTTTAATCGTAATCGTACAAGTGTTGGAACCTTATGGTGACTAAAAAATGATCCTTATTAGCTGACTAGACAATTGAGAATGTGTGGGTGTGGTTAAAACAGCTGCAATCTGCTGTTAAATGCAGTTAACCTGGTCAGAAGGTCGGACGTCCCCACTTCAGGATGTTCAGAAACTCAGGCGGGCCGCCTGGGAGTCACAGATCAGAACAAAGTTTCAGAAATGACAGTTTCAGTCCCTGCACGTGTTTAAGGCCATTTCTAACACTTCTAAGGCCCGTAAAGCCAACTTTAAGGCCCTAAAATGATGCCTAAACATTGTGGACATGAAACATGCTCAAAAATATGCCGGATGTTGGTTCGTTTGGTCGTACGAACGCGATGTTCGCTTAATTACGACGGAATGCGCATAAGCACGAAAAACGATCCAAATGATGCGACGAATGGATTTTTCTTAAGCCAAACACTAAAGCATAATATAGTCATGCTTACATAAATTTTTGGATGTCCGGATGTATTCAGAACGTAAGTTATGCGCGAAAATGCAAACTTGTGCACTTTTTGACACTTTTAGTCCCTGAATGACCCAAAAGTTTATTTTAGCATACCGAACCCCTCAAAGCCTATTTCTAAGCTATGTAAAGGATATTTATGGTATGTTTAACTTATGGTCATGTTCCAGAATGTCTGTTACAGTTCAAATTGGCATACTTTCGCAGTTTGTCAAGTTTAGTCCCTGTAGGCGAATTAACTTGTTTTTGCCATACCAAAGCCTTTAAAACTTATTTCTAAGTTATGTAAAGGTTATTTAAGGTATGTTAAGTATATGTTGATGTTCTGGAGTATTTTTCGTATTAAACTGGTTACGTTTTCGCACCAGTTTGCGTATAACTCCCCAGAAAGCGATGTAGAGTTTGAAATTGGATAAAAGTCAAAACATGAAAAATGTAAAACACAACCAAACAAACATTGGGATCAAATAACATTGTTTTATTGATAACTGAACTGTTCACAATGATTACAAGCACAGTTGTTACACTCTTCCCATGTTTGGGCCATTGCCACATCGGCACCCCTATCTCTCATCACACCATTCCACCACGTCAAAGCTCGTTTCTCAAAGACGCTAGATGTGAAATCTACCTTTCACTCGTTTAGACATTGAACATGTCTGAAGGTGCTCTCTAAACTCTTGAACCATTGCAGAAGTGCAGTCGCTCCTTGAGACCCAAAAAACTTTGATGGCTTAGCCGAGTTGAATGTCTTGAAATTGCAGGGGGCATTATTGTTGTTGAGAGCTTGGTTACATTGAGCAACGATGTTCGGGATTGCAGCAGTCATTTGCTGTGTAATGACAGCTGCCAGCTCTTCAATAGATACCTGATTTTCGCGTCGTGGAGGCATTCTAAAAGGGGAAACAAGAGAGGAAACAAATGAAATGGCATTGGGTAAGAATAGGATGTTACAATTACCGACCAAATCATGGGTGATGGTCATTTGTTTGAACCACGAAGCAAACAAACGACACACAAAGGCTGAATCAAAGCAATTAAATCCTCATAATGTATCGCGAAGACATGCTCGCCTATAAGTGGACACTCACCCCAAGAGTTCCCAGGTAAGAGTGACTTGTCCGATTATGTGGATTTGTACGAACACTCTAGCCTTATGTAACACCTGTGCCTCCACGGCCATCAAACAAATACCGAACCAATGAAATATTATATTTCATACTTGGGATTTGTAAAAATATGTGTATCATTTGCACATATCAATTTTTGTTCAATTCCAAACTCTAAATCGCTTTCTGGAAGGTTATACGCGCACCAATGCATAAATATAACCAGTTTAATGCAACAAACACTCCGTAATAGTGACATAGGCTTAACATACCTTAAATAACCTTTACATAACTTAGAAATAAGTTTTGAAGGCTTTGGTATGGCAAAAACAAGTTAATTCGCTTACAGGGACTAAACTTGACAAACTGCGAAAGTATGCCAATTTGAACTGTAACAGACATTCCGGAACATGACCATAAGTTAAACATACCATAAATATCCTTTACATAGCTTAGAAATAGGCTTTGAGGGGTTCGGTATACATCCGGACATCCAAAAATTTATGTAAGCACTAAAATATTTTATTTTAGTGTTTGGCATAAGAAAAAATCCATTCGTCACGCCATTTGGATCATTTTTCACGCTTATGCGCATTCCGTCGTAATTAACCGAACAACGTAACCGTACGGCTAAACGAACCGACACCCGAGATATTTTTGAACACATTTTAAGTTCCCTATACTTTAACTTCATTTTAGAGCTTTGAAATTGGGTTAACGGGGCTTAAACGTGTCAAAAAAACGCATCGAAAACCAAGTTTTGAGGTTGCAGGGACTGAAACTGTAAATCTGCCAAACTAGGTCCGTAAACAGGGGCCAGATGCAGCAAAACGTTTTTTTCAGCTTTTAACAGCCCTTAACACTCTCCAAAGGCCAAGTGCCAAGTGTCAAACTCTTATGGTGGATGGCAAATGAGTTACCACAACTTTCCAACAAGTGTACGGCTTAGATCGTGCCCCCTTTTCCAAGAAATGATCCTAACGGTTGTCCATTTACTATAAATACCCACATACCCCAACTTCATTTCTCACTAGAATCTGATCATTTGTTCTCTAAGTTGAAACCTTTGTTTCATACCTGAGCTATTTTGATCTAGATTAGCATTCGGGGACCCTTCGTAAGTGTTCCTTCGTTCTTTTATTGCTTTTCGAGTCCGAAAGTCGAACTTTGTTTGACTTTCTGCATTGACCAGTTTATGGTCGATGCGAAGTTCGTTTGAACTTCATAACGTGAGCGTGATCACGATGGTTATAGTCCCTAGTGACTATACCTACTGATTACCACGTTATCTAGGCTCAGTGACGAGCCGTAGTTTCGGTCAGAATACGTATTCTTGCGTATTTTGTAACCAAACTACTTGTGGGTATCAAGACCATTTGTTTTGATACCAAACCTATTTTCTAAACTTAGTTAAGCATGTTTTAACATGCTTAGCTCGTCACTTTTAGTTTAGTGCTTATTTAGGGTCGTAAGGTAAGCGATCTAAACAATCGCTTATACTTTCGAACCCGACCCGTTTGGTCGATCATTAGGATCCGACCAAGCACTTTAGGTGACCATAGTTTATAGGGAATAACCTTACGAGGTTATACCTTATGGTCGCTTCGTTTAAGTAGTTGTATGATAGGTAGTTTATATGCCTTAGGTAAATTACCAAAATACCCCTTTGATGCCAAAATTCATTTTAAACATATGTAACATAACTTTTGACATCTAAACTGATTTGACAACAATATTAGACATGTTAAGGCATATGTTACTTGTCATAGGACTAGTTAGGCGGTCCGAACGCGTTTCACGCGAGCGACGCGTTAAAGTAGCATAAGCTACCTAAACGGGTCGTAATGGGTCATAAGCACTTATGTTAGGATTCATTTAGTATGTAGGTGTTGTTAAACCATATTACACGAGTTCCCATACTCATTTGGTTTACGAACCCTCATTCTATCCGATCTTCCGATTTAGGTCCGGTTTATTAATGTAGTTACCTATATTAGGTGCCGTTTGATATCCGTGATCTCTAGCATTGCTTGGTGGTTATCTTAGGACTTCTGAGCAATCTCAAGTGAGTACATAGACCCCTCTTTTACCGTTTTCAAACTGTTTTGGGGTGAAACACATGTGCCTACTTGTTACTTTCATGCTTTCACATCATATACATGCTATGTTCATTAGTACATTTATAGTACATGATTTCATTACATTTCATGCTATGTATGTCCATTTAGTTCATACTTAGTACATCGTTTCACATCACATCACTTGCTATGTATGTTCATCTATTGCATACTTAGTACCTTTGTTTTCATCACATGCTTACATTTTGATATGATATTTGGTTTGTATAAATGGAACAATACATTCATTAACACCGATCACGCCGTTCGTTAGTAGGTAGTGGTACCATAGGAATTGACAACTCCCGTTCCGGACATCCCGGGTAGGTGGGGATGAAAGGAATGACCGAATTCGATATACAGTTACAACAAGATAAACCTTTAATTTATTTAAGGGTTTATCGCCACAGTCTCAAGGCTTGGATGTATGCATTCTCACAATACCGCATAGATATTTGTATCAGTATAGCATGCATTTCCACAAAACATAGCTTTGATTTAAACCGTGTTTTACTTCAATACTTTGTTTTTGTGCATATGGTTTAGTTGATATATTTCACTAGCCATACATATCATTTTGGTTACACATTACATGATTTACATTTGACACATAAACATTATTGACATTGGTTACACATTACATGATTTACATATTGACATAGACATTTTGACATATTATTCAATACGTTTGGCAATTGGTTTAAACATAGACATCTTACATTGGTGGTTTGTTTGGGTAAGTGATTCGAGTAACGAGGCGTGTGTAATATGAAACAAGCATGGTGGATACGCCGCTGGTACTTCCTATATATAAGTGATTGTATGGTATTACATATCGTAGCGTTATATGAACCATTTCAAATTGAGACATATAACATTTTATACAAATAACCTATTTTTCCCAATACATTGTTTTACAAACAACTTAAATTATACAAACTCATTTTTATATGGTTATTCATTTAACCATACATTATTCTCTTATTTATACATATCATCTGATCTTATCATTTTTCAAATGATTTACAAGACAAATCAAATTACAAGGTTCATGACTAAACATTTTCTTAAACAATAAGTCATGAATCTTATTTTCATAAACCTATGTATCTCACAGGCATTTTTATGCTGACGTACCTATTTTCACATGTGTTTCAGGATATGATGCATAGGATTTATCAAGATACACTTAGGCGGACTTGGGCCTTAGCGACAATAAAAGATGCAAGACTAGTTATTTATGTTATGTTTCTTTGATTGTCATGACATTGTAACTACTTTAATCAATAAAACAATATTTCAATTTCCATGTGTTATGAAACAATGATTCTGTTACAACACTCCCCCGACATTTTCCGCCACGTATTGTTGTTCTACGTGGTCGGGGTGTGACAGAAAAGTTGGTATCAGAGCTCATGGTTATAGGGAATTAGGTTATTAGTAATACTTTGACCTAGTCTATAACCTTCCTAGGACCCTAACGCGAGTTTACTTGCGTTTAGTCATAAAACAATACTGTCACCTATCCTTAGGCGACAACCACAACAAGAACATAAATTTCAAAACCGCTTTGAAAACTAATCATCTGTTCTAGGATGATTGATTACTAGGTTTTGAACCCTCTATTGTAAGGTTTTGAACCCCTTTGAGTTTTCAAAACCTCGTCAAGGTTTTGGGTTTTAAATAATGTGAACACGTGCAAACTGGAAGGGTGAATGCATGTATTCTGGGTTTTCTGTCTAGGCAAGCACTTCGTATACATCTCATCAGACGCGAGACCAGTTGTGCTTACCTGGGAATTCTTGGGATGAGTGTTCACTTATAGGAGAGCATGTTTTCCCGATACATTATTTTTGACCCATTTACTTTGATTTGTCTCAATCTCATTTGTTTGCCTTAGATAACAAACAAATGATCGCAAATTATTATGCATTACCATTCTGCATTATTTACCCGATGACGTTTCACTTGTTTCTTCCTATGTCTTTCATTTTCTTCTAGAATGTCTCTTCCTCTCAGCACTGGTTAAATGTCCGAGCAAACAGCCAAATTTGCCCAACAAATAGGCGAAGTGATACTGAAGTCTGTGGATCTAGGTATTGCCATGTCTCGTCTAAAAAATGGAGCCACTCAGGAGCCACCAAAGGAAGCAGAAGCCAAGCCTTCACCTAAACCAAAGAAACGTAAGGCTTCAAGGAAACCCGCAGCAGTGGCACCAAAACAGGCAAGACCTAGCCAAATGACAGCACCACCAGCCAAGAAACCAATCAAGGAATCAAAGACCATGGATGAACAGGCTGGATCCCCTAAGAAGTTAAAGAAGCGAAAGGCTTCTTAGGACTTCGCCGTGGTCGCTCACAATGGTCGAGCCATCCCCAACCAACCAGCTCAACCCCTTGCTAGGAAGCCATACAACGGAACTGCACCCTTGTGCAACCAATGTAGCCTTCATCATCAGGCTAGTGTGAAGTGCCGCAATTGCCAAACTTGTGGACTTATAGGTCATACGGCAAGGGTTTGTCCAACTGCAGCAGTACCAAATCAAGCAGGACCCATCCGGGTGGCAACACAACCTGTTAAGAAGCAATACAAGGGAACAGCCCCAATATGCGACAAATGTAATGCACACCACTTAGCTCACCTACAGCGTCGTCTGTGTGCATCATGTGGGCGACTCGGTCACCTGGCAAATGCTTGTCGATTTACCCCAAACCAAAGTGGTCCAAATCAACCCCAAGTCAACCCTACTCAAGCTCGCTTTCCGCCTGGATCGTGCTACAACTGTGGCGATACAAGCCATTTCAGGAACAAATGCCCAAAGCTTGCTAATGCAAATCCAACCCACGGATGAGCAGTTGGCTGATTAGAAGATGTTGTTGTCTTATGCTTTTGTTTCTTCTATTTCTTGTAATGTGAAACAATCTGTTTGATTATAAATAAATTGTTGTTCACAGTTCTGATATACGAGTGTAGTTACATGTGTGTATGACTTTTCCTATGATACCTACATCAAGGAACTATGTTCCTTACAAACTACTCTTGTGATTCTCCCTCTCAAATGATCACTCATGATTCCCCCAAAAATTTTAAGTACTCGTTTCATTCTAAGAAACGAAGTACATGAAATAAAGTGAAATTATGAGTAATCGTGCTTTTTACACATCTGTGCCATTAAATCCTTGGTTAGATAACTAAGGGTAGTTTTAAATCTCATACCCATTAAGTTTTGATTTTCTCAACATACACAGTACAAGTATTTCAAAAACAATCTTCATGATCTCAAAACATTTCATATAGTTTGAAAACAATTTTTTTTCAAATGCATTGTCTATGTTATTTCAAAAACATTGGTTAGGTTTTCAAAAAAAGCAATTTTCATAATTTCAGAATATTTCATATAGTCTGAAAACAATATTAACACAGTATATTTTCTTATCAAGTGCATGATTTCAAAAGCATCATTCATGTTTTCCAAAAACCTTATACATAATTTCAAAAATTCATTTCGCATGATTTTAAAACATTTTTATAAATATACTTATCTAAAAACCTACTTTATGATTTCAAAAGTATTATATATAAGGTTTCAAAAACATTTTTAGAACCCCATGCATAGTTTTCCAAATATATTTTCCTCATACATTTACTTAACCTTCAAATTCTGCTTCATATGTTGCCTTGGCATATCTAGCATCTCAACTTCGTAAGCATTTTTACTTCATGTTTTGACATACGCACGTCCAGTGCAAGGTTTCAAAACATCTTCAACTTCTAAAATCCATATGGGATCTTTTTATCTTCACATTTAGACCCTTGTGGATGATCATCATTCAAATCAGGGTCCTTAATTGGATTCCTTATGTACCTGAATTCGGACATTTCGGTTCCTTATAATCGAAATCGAATTTCTCTTTTAAAAATCTTTCTATCTTTATAGATAGATTCTTGTAAATGTTTAAAGTGCCAAATGAAATCCACGAGATGGGTTCCTATTGTACTTTAAATACATGTGCTCTGTCAATAAAACAAATTAACAAATAAACAATCTTTGTGGTTATACGACTATGTGTTTATTCATCTTATGTTTTCTTTTATGCATTTTTGTGTTTGGATACTCTGGATATTCGTTATCCAAATCCTCGTAGAATCTTTCATATCTTCATATGAGGGATTCGTAGTAGGATATTCAAAAAGGTACTACCTTAAATCCTTAATGGGCTTCTATGTAATAGTTAAGACCCTTGGATTATATAGTACCACTCCTTGATTCATAAGAGACCCTTTAGTGGTCTAGTAAAAAAGATTGATTCACAATTTGGTTAAAGGACGACATCTAGTGATGTAGCTGAACAGAATCCTTGATAGTCTATTTAGATCATTTATTGATTTAATTAAAAGGACTCTATGGCGGTCTAGTCACACTCATCACAGGATTGTTCATTTGGTTTTACCCTACACATTATAAAATAGACTGTGTGAACTGTGCAAGGAATTGTCTAATTATGGACGCGTACATAATTATGAAATTTAGTGCACAGAAACCCAGTAAGATTTATTATGTGTAAGAACCGATAGCGACAACAATAACAAAATGAGAACGGTGTAATGGAGGTACGGTGGACGCACCAATGACGCTTCATATACTTGTATATAAGTGTCCCTCTTACATTGCAAGCATAATGTTATTAAGGTTACTATAAGTTCAGAACCCTAACCAATATTGTTCGATCTTTTCAACTTCATGTTTTAAACTCTCACAAGTTTCCTCTAAATAAATTTCGGGACAAAATTTCCTAAAGTAGGGGAGACTGTAACACCTGTGCCTCCACGGCCATCAAACAAATACCGAACCAATGAAATATTATATTTCATACTTGGGATTTGTAAAAATATGTGTATCATTTGCACATATCAATTTTTGTTCAATTCCAAACTCTAAATCGCTTTCTGGAAGGTTATACGCGCACCAATGCATAAATATAACCAGTTTAATGCAACAAACACTCCGGAATAGTGACATAGGCTTAACATACCTTAAATAACCTTTACATAACTTAGAAATAAGTTTTGAAGGCTTTGGTATGGCAAAAACAAGTTAATTCGCTTACAGGGACTAAACTTGACAAACTGCGAAAGTATGCCAATTTGAACTGTAACAGACATTCCGGAACATGACCATAAGTTAAACATACCATAAATATCCTTTACATAGCTTAGAAATAGGCTTTTAGGGGTTCGGTATGCTAAAATAAACTTTTGGGGTCATTCAGGGACAAAAAGCGTCAAAAAGTGCACAAGTTTGCATTTTCGCGCATAACTTACGTTCTGAATACATCCGGACATCCAAAAATTTATGTAAGCACTAAAATATTTTATTTTAGTGTTTGGCATAAGAAAAAATCCATTCGTCACGCCATTTGGATCATTTTTCACGCTTATGCGCATTCCGTCGTAATTAACCGAACAACGTAACCGTACGGCTAAACGAACCGACACCCGAGATATTTTTGAACACATTTTAAGTTCCCTATACTTTAACTTCATTTTAGAGCTTTGAAATTGGGTTAACGGGGCTTAAACGTGTCAAAAAAACGCATCGAAAACCAAGTTTTGAGGTTGCAGGGACTGAAACTGTAAATCTGCCAAACTAGGTCCGTAAACAGGGGCCAGATGCAGCAAAACGTTTTTTTTCAGCTTTTAACAGCCCTTAACACTCTCCAAAGGCCAAGTGCCAAGTGTCAAACTCTTATGGTGGATGGCAAATGAGTTACCACAACTTTCCAACAAGTGTACGGCTTAGATCGTGCCCCCTTTTCCAAGAAATGATCCTAACGGTTGTCCATTTACTATAAATACCCACATACCCCAACTTCATTTCTCACTAGAATCTGATCATTTGTTCTCTAAGTTGAAACCTTTGTTTCATACCTGAGCTATTTTGATCTAGATTAGCATTCGGGGACCCTTCGTAAGTGTTCCTTCGTTCTTTTATTGCTTTTCGAGTCCGAAAGTCGAACTTTGTTTGACTTTCTGCATTGACCAGTTTATGGTCGATGCGAAGTTCGTTTGAACTTCATAACGTGAGCGTGATCACGATGGTTATAGTCCCTAGTGACTATACCTACTGATTACCACGTTATCTAGGCTCAGTGACGAGCCGTAGTTTCGGTCAGAATACGTATTCTTGCGTATTTTGTAACCAAACTACTTGTGGGTATCAAGACCATTTGTTTTGATACCAAACCTATTTTCTAAACTTAGTTAAGCATGTTTTAACATGCTTAGCTCGTCACTTTTAGTTTAGTGCTTATTTAGGGTCGTAAGGTAAGCGATCTAAACAATCGCTTATACTTTCGAACCCGACCCGTTTGGTCGATCATTAGGATCCGACCAAGCACTTTAGGTGACCATAGTTTATAGGGAATAACCTTACGAGGTTATACCTTATGGTCGCTTCGTTTAAGTAGTTGTATGATAGGTAGTTTATATGCCTTAGGTAAATTACCAAAATACCCCTTTGATGCCAAAATTCATTTTAAACATATGTAACATAACTTTTGACATCTAAACTGATTTGACAACAATATTAGACATGTTAAGGCATATGTTACTTGTCATAGGACTAGTTAGGCGGTCCGAACGCGTTTCACGCGAGCGACGCGTTAAAGTAGCATAAGCTACCTAAACGGGTCGTAATGGGTCATAAGCACTTATGTTAGGATTCATTTAGTATGTAGGTGTTGTTAAACCATATTACACGAGTTCCCATACTCATTTGGTTTACGAACCCTCATTCTATCCGATCTTCCGATTTAGGTCCGGTTTATTAATGTAGTTACCTATATTAGGTGCCGTTTGATATCCGTGATCTCTAGCATTGCTTGGTGGTTATCTTAGGACTTCTGAGCAATCTCAAGTGAGTACATAGACCCCTCTTTTACCGTTTTCAAACTGTTTTGGGGTGAAACACATGTGCCTACTTGTTACTTTCATGCTTTCACATCATATACATGCTATGTTCATTAGTACATTTATAGTACATGATTTCATTACATTTCATGCTATGTATGTCCATTTAGTTCATACTTAGTACATCGTTTCACATCACATCACATGCTATGTATGTTCATCTATTGCATACTTAGTACCTTTGTTTTCATAACATGCTTACATTTTGATATGATATTTGGTTTGTATAAATGGAACAATACATTCATTAACACCGATCACGCCGTTCGTTAGTAGGTAGTGGTACCATAGGAATTGACAACTCCCGTTCCGGACATCCCGGGTAGGTGGGGATGAAAGGAATGACCGAATTCGATATACAGTTACAACAAGATAAACCTTTAATTTATTTAAGGGTTTATCGCCACAGTCTCAAGGCTTGGATGTATGCATTCTCACAATACCGCATAGATATTTGTATCAGTATAGCATGCATTTCCACAAAACATAGCTTTGATTTAAACCGTGTTTTACTTCAATACTTTGTTTTTGTGCATATGGTTTAGTTGATATATTTCACTAGCCATACATATCATTTTGGTTACACATTACATGATTTACATTTAACACATAAACATTATTGACATTGGTTACACATTACATGATTTACATATTGACATAGACATTTTGACATATTATTCAATACGTTTGGCAATTGGTTTAAACATAGACATCTTACATTGGTGGTTTGTTTGGGTAAGTGATTCGAGTAACGAGGCGTGTGTAATATGATACAAGCATGGTGGATACGCTGCTGGTACTTTCTATATATAAGTGATTGTATGGTATTACATATCGTAGCGTTATATGAACCATTTCAAATTGAGACATATAACATTTTATACAAATAACCTATTTTTCACAATACATTGTTTTACAAACAACTTAAATTATACAAACTCATTTTTATATGGTTATTCACTTAACCATACATTATTCTCTTATTTATACATATCATCTGATCTTATCATTTTTCAAATGATTTACAAGACAAATCAAATTACAAGGTTCATGACTAAACATTTTCTTAAACAATAAGTCATGAATCCTATTTTCATAAACCTATGTATCTCACAGGCATTTTTATGCTGACGTACCTATTTTCACATGTGTTTCAGGATATGATGCATAGGATTTATCAAGATACACTTAGGCGGACTTGGGCCTTAGCGACAATAAAAGATGCAAGACTAGTTATTTATGTTATGTTTCTTTGATTGTCATGACATTGTAACTACTTTAATCAATAAAACAATATTTCAATTTCCATGTGTTATGAAACAATGATTCTGTTACAACACTCCCCGACGTTTTCCGCCACGTATTGTTGTTCTACGTGGTCGGGGTGTGACACCTTAGACAGAAAACTCAGGGTACAGGCATTCACTCTTCCAGTTTGCACGTGTTCACACTATTTAGGACCCAAAACTTTGACGAGAGTTTTGAAAATTCAAAGGGGTTCAAAACGTTATAACAGAGAGTTCAAAACCTAGTAATCAATCATCCTAGAACAGATGATTAGTTTTCAAAGCGGTTTTGAAATTTATGTTCTTTTCATGGTTATCACCTAAGGATAGGTGATGTGCATGTTTTAAGATCTAAACACAAGATAACTTGCGTTGGGGTCCTAGGAAGGTTATAGACTAGGTCAAAGCATTACTAATAACCTAATTCCCTATAACCATGAGCTCTGATACCAACTTTTCTGTCATACCCCGACCACGTAAAACAACAAAACGTGGCGGAAACGTCGGGGAGTGTTGTAACAGAATCATTGTTTCATAACACATGGAAATTGAAATATTGTTTTATTGATTAAAAGAGTTACAATGCCTTGACAATCAAAGAAATATAACATAAATAACTAGTCTTGCATCTTTTATTGTCACTAAGGCCCAAGTCCGCCAAAGTGTATCTCGATAAGTCCTATGCATCAACTCCTAAAAACACATGTGAAAATAGGTACGTCAGCATAAAAATGCCTGTGAGATACATAGGTTTTGTGAAAAATAGGATTCATGACTTGTAAGTTTAAGAAAATGTTTAAGAAAGTTTAGTCATGAACCTTGTAAATTGATTTATTTTGTAAATCGTTTGAAAACAATAAGTTCAGATGATATGTATAAATAAGAGAATAATGTAGGGTTAAATGAATAACCATGTAAAATGAGTTTGTATACGATAAGTTGTTTGTAAAACAATGTCTTGTGAAAAGTATGTTATTTGTATAAAATGTTATATGTCTCAAATTGAAATGATTCAAATAACGTTACGATATGAATACCATACAAACACTTATATATAGGAAGTACCAGCGGCGTATCCACCATGCTTGTATCATATTACACACGCCTCGTTACTTAAATCACTTACTCAAACCAAACCATCAAGATGTAATGTTTAACAATTGTAGAAATGTTTATGTATAGTCCAAAGTCTATTGTCAAATGTAAATCATGTCAACAGATACAAATGGTTCACACGGTTCAACAGTTACAAACGGTTCATATAATCAAATGATTACGACGGTTCACATAGTCAAATGGTTACAACGGTTCAAAATGTAATATAATGTGTTCATATGCTGGATGAGCATATGCAAGAAAATGTAATGTAAAACAATGTACTAAGTATGCACACAATGGACATACATAGCATGAAATGTAATGTAAAACAATGTTCTAAGTATGCACACAATGGACATACATAGCATGAAATATAATGTAAAACAATGTACTAAGTATGCACACAAAATGGACATACATAGCATGAAATGTAATGTAAAACAATGTACTAAGTATGCACACAATGGACATACATAGCATGAAATGTAATGTAAAACAATGTACTAAGTATGCACACAATGGACATACGTAGCATGAAATGTAATGTAAAACAATGTACTAATAGTGTACTAATGAACATAGCAAGTATATGATATGAAAACATGGAAAGCATGAAAATAACAAGTAGGCACATGTGTTTCACCCCAAAACGTTTGGAAAACAGTAAAAGAGGGATCTATGTACTCACTTGAGATTGCTCAATAGTCCTAGGATAACCACCAAGCAATGCTAGAAGATCACGGAATCAAACGGTACCTAATATAGGTAACTACATTAATAAACCGGACCTAAATCGGAGGATTGGATAGAATGAGGGTTCGTAAACCAGACGAGTATGGAGACTCATGTAATATGGTTTAACAAAGCCTACATACTAAAATGAAACCTAACCTAAGTGCTTACGACCCATTACGACCCGTTTAGGTAGCTTATGCTACTTTAACGCGTCGTTCACGGGATTCATTGTTGGGAAGAAGACGAAGTCGATTCAATCCAACTCCAACCGACCGGCTGGAGAGATATTTAGTCATGAAATAAATAAGAAAGAGATTATTCCCTAAGAGCTTGTCCAGTACCTTTTGTTTAGAGTCTTTCTACTTTCTGTCAGCTATAACCAAGTTGCTATTTCGGGGTTAAGGAAATGAATTGTAAGTCGCGTAATCCCCCTTCCTCCCTTGCAGTAAAAACTCTCCTCTAATAGCAGAAAGCTTCCATGCCCTATTCTCTATTTTGGAAAAGGACCTCTTACGGCAGTTGACAGTGGAAACTTTCCAGCTAGCGATTGATCCAGTTACCGGTAAAGGACAGTTGACAGAAGAAAGAAGAGAGATGAGCTACTATCACTCAAGAATTCGGACCGCCTAACTAGCCCTATGATAAGTAAAATATGCCTTAACATGTCTAATATTGTTGCCAAATCAGTTTAGACGTCAAAAGTTATGTTACATATGTTCAAAATGAATTTTGGCGTCAAAGGGGTATTTTGGTAATTTACCTAAGGCATATAAACTACCTATCATACAACTAACTAAACGTCGTGACCATTAGGTATAACCTCGGAAGGTTATTCCCTATATACTATGGTCACCTAATGTGTTTGGTCAGATCCTAATGATCGACCAAACGGATCGGGTTCGAAAGTATAAGAGATTGTTTAGATCGCTTTCCTTACGACCCTATATAAGCACTAAACTAAAAGTGACGAGCTAAGCATGTTAAAACATGCTTAACTAAGTTTAGAAAATAGGTTTGGTATCAAAACAAACGGTTTTGATACCTAAGAGTAGTTTGGTTACAAAATACGCAAGAATGCGCATTTTGGCCGAAACTACGACTCGTCACTGAGCCTAGATAACGTGGTAATCAGTAGGTATAGTCACTAGGGACTATAACCATCGTGATCACGCTCACGTTATGAAGTTCAAACGAACTTCGCATTGACCATAAACTGGTCAATGCATAAAGTCAAACAAAGTTTGACTTTAACGCTAAAACGAATGAAAAGAATGAAAGAACACTTACAAAGGGTCCCCGCAAGCTAATCTCGATCCAAGTAGCTCAGGTATGAAGCAAATGGATTCAACTTAGAGCTTCTTAGATCAGATTTGTGGGTTTTGCAAGGAATTGAGGTGGGTATTTATAGTAAATGGACCACCGTTAGGATTGTTTCTCGTAAACTGTGATTTAATCACATCCCTACACTTGTTGGTAACCTCATGTACATCACATTGGCCCCCCAACATCAGGGATTAACATGTGGCATTGGCCTTTGGAGTGCATAAGAGCTGTTAACAGCCATTAAAACAGCTTTTGCTGTTCTGAAGGGGGCTCGCGTGACGCCTAGGGGGCAAGGTGTCACGCCTAGGTCCTTCTGATCAACAACAGTTTCCAAAGTTTCCATTTCAGTCCCCGTTGTGTATTAAGGCCATTTCCGACATGTTTAAGGCTCTTTAAGTCAACTTTAAGGCCCTAAAATGATGCCTAAACATTTTGACCATGAAACATGCTCAAAAATATCCCGGATGTCGGTTCGTTTGGTCGTACGATCGCGATGTTCGCTTAATTACGATGACATGCGCATAAGCGCGAAAAACGATCCAAATTGCGTGACGAATGGATTTTTCTTATTCCAAACACTAAAATAAAATATTTTAGTGCTTACATAAATTTTTGGATGTCCGGATGTATTCAGAACGTAAGTTATGCGCGAAAGTGCAAACTTATGCACTTTTTGACGCTTTTAGTCCCTGAATGACCCAAAAGTTTATTTTAGCACACCGAACCCATCAAAGCCTATTTCTAAGCTATGTAAAGGATATTTAAGGTGTGTTTAACTTATGGTCATGTTCTGGAATGTCTGTTCCAGTACGAATCGTCATACTTTCGCAGTTTGTCAAGTTTAGTCCCTGTAGACGATTAAACTTGATTTTACCATACCAAAGCCTTCAAAACTTATTTCTAAGTAATGTAAAGGTTATTTAAGGTATGTTAAGCCTATTTCACTATTCCGGAGTGTTCGTTGTATTAAACTGGTTATATTTACGCATCAGTGCGCGTATAACCTTCCAGAAAGCGATTTAGAGCTTGTAATCGAACAAGAATTGATATGTGCAAAAGACACACATAATTATACATATCCCAAGTATGAAATACAATATTTCATTGGCTTGGTATTTGTTTGATGGTCGCAGTGACCCAGGTGTCACAAAAACGAAGCAAGAACTAGTTAATTTATGTTATGTACTCTTTGTTTCTTGTTTTAAGACAATGTAACTCTCTTGTTTGATAAATAAAACGTAACTTTAATTTCCATGGTTGTGAAACAATTAATTCTGTTACAACACTCCCCGACGTTTCCGCCACGTTTCGTTGTTTTACGTGGTCGGGGTGTGACTGAAAAGTTGGTATCAGAGCCAATGGTTATAGGGAATTAGGTTATTAGTAATGCTTTGACCTAGACTATAACCTTCCTAGGACCCTAACGCAAGAAGATTTGCGTTTAGATTTTTAAAACAAAAACCGTCACCTATCCTTAGGTGATAACCGCAACGAGAACATCAATTCCGAATCCACTTTGAAAATTAATCATCTGTTCTTGGATGATTGATTACTAGGTTTTGAACCCTCTATTGTAAGGTTTTGAACCCTCTATTATAAGGTTTTGAACCCCTTTGAGTTTTCAAAATCTCGTCAAAGTTTTGGGTCATAAATAGTGTGAACACGTGCAAACTGGAAGAGTGAATGCCTGTACCCTGGGTTTTCTGTCTAAGGCTAAAGTGTTCGTACAAATCCACATAATCGGACCAGTCACTCTTACCTGGGAACTCTTGGGGTGAGTGTTCACTTATAGGCGAGCATGTCTTCGTGATACATTATTTTTAACCTATTTACCTTGATTAGTCACAATGTGTCGTTTGTTTACCTTGTGGTAACAAACAAATGACCGCCATCTTTGCTTTTGTCAAATTTTGTATCACCTCATCCTTTTCATCTAATCATCTCGCTCGTTTCCTTTCATGTTTCCCTCCTTTTAGAATGTCTCCTCGACGCGACAATCAGATAGCGAATGCCGAACTGGCAGAAATCATCGCGCAGCAAATGGCTGCTGCTTTCCTGAATCTTATTGCTCAACTGAACCAAGCCAACAACAACAATAATGCTCCATGCAATTTCAAGAGTTTCAATTCGGCTAAGCCACTCAAGTTTAGTGGTTCTGAAGGAGCAACTGGGCTCCTACCATGGTTCAAGAGCACTGAGAGTACATTTCGTCACGTTCAGTGTCCTGATAATCGCAAGGTCGAGTTTGCTTCCATTGTGTTTCTGAAGAGGGCTCTTACATGGTGGAACGGGGTGTTGAGAGACCGTGGTGCCGAGGTTGCTTTAGCACAGACTTGGGCCGAGCTTAGGGCTCTTATGATGAAGGAATTCTGTCCTCGTCATGAGCTAAGGGCTCTAGAAAGGGAATTTGATGATCTTAAGCAAGATAGCGGTGAGCATTGAGCCTACACGGACCGTTATGAGGAGTTAAGTCTGTTATGCCCAAACATGGTCACACCTTTGGATAAGGCAATCGAAAAGTACATTGATGGCCTCCCTGACTCAATACAAGACATTGTGACTGGTAGCAACCCTACTACAGTTAGATAGGCCATTGAGCTAGATGCAACCTTGACTGAATCTCTGATCAGGAAAGGTAAACTTTTTCGAAAGGGTGACAAGAAACCAATCGAGGAATCAAAGACCATGGATGAACAGACGGGATCCCCTAAGAAGTCTAAGAAGTGAAAGGCTTCTCAGAACTTCGCCATGGTCACTCACAATGATCAAGCCATCCCCAACCAACCAGCTCAACCCCCTGCTAGGAAATCCTACAACGGAACTGCACCCTTGTGCAACCAATGTAGCCAACATCATCATACTGGTACGAAGTGCCGCACATGCCAAGTTTGTGGACTTATAGGTCATACAACGAGGGTTTACCCAACTGCAGCTGCACCCAAATCAGGTGAACAACAATCCTGCTCAAGGTCGTTTTCCACCAGGTTCTTGTTTCAACTGTGGCGAGATGGGCCATTTCCGAAGAAACTGCCCAAAGCTTGCTAATGCGAATCCGGTGCAGGGATGAGCATCTGACCGAATGGAAGACAACGCTGTTTAGAAATAATCACGTCTTATGTATTATTTTCTTTTGTTGTCAAGGTCCATGAAACAGTTGTTGATGTTGTTTATAAATAAATCTTTTACTTACAATGCAATATGTTTATTGTGGTTGCATGAATAAACAACATAACCCCTACGATACCGATAACCAAGGAACCGTATTCCTTGAAGAACAGACTACCCCCAAATTTCATCCATTATATGATCTCTTGCGTTTTCCATGAAAATCCTAAGTAACCGTTTCCTCCAAGGAAAACGAAGTACAAGGCGCAAGTTACAACTCTGGACGAATACCCACTCCTTAATGGGGTACCTAAGGATATTTCCGTAAGTCCTTAATTGTTGTATACCTTAATCCGAATGTGGTGATTCTTTGTAAAAATCGAATTTTTAGAAGATCATCCTATCTTTTCAGATAGATGCTTGAGGACGTTGAAGTCCATCAACTGGGTCGCTGGTATGCCTTGAATACCCATGTTCAAATCAACGCCAAGTTAATAACAATCAATAACAAGATAATAAAAATTAATAACAAAAAAAATAATAATTATGTGATTATGTGCTTATGTGTTCCCTTTTATGTTTTTGTGTGATCCAAATTATGTTATCCAAATCCTCGTAGAATCTTCCATATCTTCGTATAAGGGATTCATAGTAGGATACCCAAAGGTACTACCTAAAATCCTTAATGGACTTCTACCTTGTAGTTAAGTCCCTTGGATTATAAAGTAATACTCCATAATTAGACCCCTTTAGTGGTCTAGTTAAACAGATTGATCCAAAAATCTGGTTACGAATATCATGTGATGATATAGCTTAAAGGACTCCTTGGTGGCCTAATTAAAAAGATCATCTGTCGATCTAATTAAAAGGACCCTATGGTAGTCTAGTCACCCTCATCACAGGTTTGATTTTCTTCCCCTAAACAATTACAAAACAAACTGTGCGGACTGTGCAAGGAATTACGTAATTATGGACGCATACATAATTATGGAATTTAGTGCACAAGAATCACAGCAAGTTCTGTCATGTATCTAGAGTTAACCCAATTCATTTCCAACTCTGATGAAGCAACCGTTGAAAATGACTCCGTCTGTTCATTTTCGTTTCTAAAGATTATCCATTGAGGAAATGAATATCCGTTTATCTAATCCTTCATTTCCATTTCTGATAAAGCAACCATTGAAAATGACTCCTTCAGTTCATTTTCGTTTCTGAATATTACCCGTTGAGGAAATGAATATCCGTTTGTTTATCCTCTCATTTCCGTTTCTGAGGAAGCAACCGTTGAAGATGACTCCGTCTATTCATTTTCGTTTCTAAAGATTATCCGTTGAGGAAATGAATATCCGTTTGTTTAATCCTTCATTTCCAATTCTGAAGAAAATCCGTTGAGGAAAATGACTACGTTTGTTCATTTTCATTCTAAAGAATATCCGTTGAGGGAAATGAATATCCGTTTGTTAAATCATTCATTTTTCCATTTCCGAAGAACTCGTTGAGGAAAATGACTCCGTTCGTTCATTTTCGCTTCTGTAGAATATCTGTTGAGGAAAATAACAGGATTATGCCTTTCATATCTTTGATGATCATTTAACACAAAGTCATAGACAGACTCCTACGAATAAATTTCGGGACGAAATTTCCTAAAGTAGGGGAGACTGTGACACCTGGGTCACTGCGACCAGCAAAAAAATACCAAATCAATGAAATATTGTGTTTCATACTTGGAATTTGTATAAATATGTGTGATCTTTTCACATATCAATTCTTGTTCGATTTCGAACTTTAAATCGCTTTCTGGAAGGTTATACGCAATCTAATGCGTAAATATAACCAGTTTAATGCAACAAACACTCCGGAACAGTGAAATATGCTTAACATACCTTAAATAACCTTTACATATCTTAGAAATGAGTTTTGAAGGCTTTGGTATGGCAAATCCAAGTTTATTCGCTTACAGGGACTAAATTCGACAAACTGCGAAAGTATGACGATTCTTACTGGAACAGACATTCCGGAACATGACCATTAGTTAAACATACCATAAATATCCTTTACATATCTTTGAAATAGGCTTTGAGGAGTTCGGTGGGCTAAAATAAACTTTTGGGTCATTCAGGGACTAAAAGCGTCAAAAAGTGCACAAGTTTGCATTTTCACGCATAACATACATTCTGAATACATCCGGACATCCAAAAATTTATGTAAGCATTAAAATATTTTATTTTAGTGTTTGGCATAAGAAAAATACATTCGTCGCACAATTTGGATCGTTTTTCGCGCTTATGTGCATTCCGTCGTAATTAAGCGAATAACGCAACCGTACGACCAAACGAACCGACATCCGAGATACTTTTGAGAATGGTTTGAGTTCCCTATACTTTAACTTTATTTTAGAGCCTTGAAATGGGGTTAACGAGGCTTAAAAGTGAAAAAAAATCTAGTTTTACAAGTGCAGGGACCATTTTTGAAATTTCTGATCAGATTCAATGAACCTAGTCCATTTTGAAGTGTTGATGGTTTTAACCCATGGTTTTGCAAAACCATGGGCTGGTATTCAATGAACCTAGTCCATTATTAGGGGCTCCCATGGTTTTAGAAAACCATGGGCACACATGTAAGGTCCAGATCAAAGCTCAGTTTTCGATGAACGATCTTAACGGTTCTTGAATTCCTATAAATACCCACCCTCACTTCCTCCCAAAGCACACTTGAATCTGATTTTGGCTCTCTAAGTTGAAGTTTATGCTTCATACCTGAGAGTAAATCAGATCAAGAGCTTGCGGGGACCTTCTGTAAGTATTCTTTCATTCTTTTCATTCGTTTTTGTTAAAGTCAAACTGCGTTTGACTTTCTGCTTTGACCAGTTTATGGTCAATGCGAAGTTCGTTTGAACTTCATAACGTGAGCGTAATCATGATGGTTATAGTCCCTAGTGACTATACCTACTGATTACCACGTTATCTAGGCTCAGTGACGAGTCGTAGTTTCGGCCAAAATGCGTTTTCTCGCGTATTTTGTAACCAAACTACTCTAGGATATCAAAACCATTTGTTTTGATATCAAAACTTGTTTTCTAACTTAGTTAAGCATGTTTTAACATGCTTAGCTTGTCACTTTTAGTTTTGTGCCTGTCTAGGGTCGTAAAGGTAAGCGATCTAATCAATCGCTTATACTTTCGAACCCGACCCGTTTGGTTGATCATTAGGATCCGACCATGTAACATCTGTGCTTGTAATCATAATGAACAGTTCAATTATCAATAAAACAATGTTATTTGATCCCAATGTTTGTTTGGTTGTGTTTTACATTTTTCATGTTTTGACTTTTATTCAATTTCAAACTCTATATCGCTTTCTGGAGAGTTATACGCAAACTGGTGCGAAAACGTAATCAGTTTAATGCGACAAATACTCCGGAACATCAACATATACTTAACATACCTTAAATAACCTTTACATAACTTAGAAATAAGTTTTAAAGGCTTTGGTATGGCAAAAACAAGTTAATTCGCTTACAGGGACTAAACCGGACAAACTGCGAAAGTATGCCAATTTGAACAGTAACGAACATTCCGGAACATGACCATAAGTTAAACACACCTTAAATATCCTTTATATAGCTTAGAAATAGGCTTGGAGGGGTTCGGTGTGCTAAAATAAACTTTTGGGTCATTCAGGGACTAAAAGCGTCAAAAAGTGCACAAGTTTGCATTTTCGCGCATAACTTACGTTCTGAATACATCCGGACATCCAAAAATTTATTTAAGCACTAAAATATTTTTTTTAGTGTTTGGCATAAGAAAAATCCATTCGTCACGCCATTTGGATCGTTTTTCGCGCTTATGCGCATTCCGTCGTAATTAACCGAACATCGTAACCGTACGGCTAAACAAACCGACATTCGAGATATTTTTGAGCACATTTTAAGTTCCCTATACTTTAACTTCTTTTTAGAGCTTTGAAATGGGGTTAACGGGGCTTAAACGTGTCAAAAACGCATCGAAAACCAAGTTTTGAGGCTGCAGGGACTGAAACTGTAAATCTGCCAAACAAGGTCCTTACGGACCTCAACACTGATAATGTTGAGGTCTGTAAGCAGGGTTCAGATGCAGCAAAACGTTTTTTCTCAGCTGTTAACAGCCTTTAACCCCTCCAAAGGCCATGGCCAAGTGTCAAACTCTTGTGGTATAGCAATATGAGTTACCACAACATTCCGACAAGTGTACGGGTGAGATCATTCCCTCTTCTCCAAGAAACGATCCTAACGGTGAACCGAAAACTATAAATACCCACCTTATGTTCACTCATTCCTCACAAGAATCTGATCTAATGTGCTCTAAGTTGGAACCTTTGTTTCATACCTGAGCTATTTTGATCTAGATTAGCATTCGGGGACCCTTTGTAAGTGTTCCTTCGTTCTTTTGTTGCTTTTCGAGTCCGAAATTCAAACTTTGTTTGACTTTTTGCATTGACCAGTTTATGGTCAATGCGAATTTCATTTGAACTTCGCAACGTGATTGTAATCACGATGGTTATAGTCCCTTGTGACTATGCCTACTGATTACCACGTTGTCTAGGGTCGTAAGGGTAAGCGATCTAATAAATCGCTTATACCTTCGAACCCGACCCATTTGGTCGATTATTAGGATCCGACCAAACACATTAGGTGACCATAGTATATAGGGAATAACCTTCCGAGGTTATACCTTATGGTCGCTTCGTTTAAGTAGTTGTATGATAGGTAGTTTATATGCCTTAGGTAAATTACCAAAATACCCCTTTGATGCCAAAATTCATTTTAAACATATGTAACATAACTTTTGATATCTAAACTGATTTGACAACAATATTATACATGTTAAGGCATATGTTACTTGTCATAGGACTAGTTAGGCGGTCCGAACGCGTTTCACGCAAACGACGCGTTAAAGTAGCATAAGCTACCTAAACGGGTCGTAACGGGTCGTAAGCACTTAGGTTAGGTTTCATTTAGTATGTAGGCTTTGTTAAACCATATGACACGAGTCTCCATACTCGTTTGGTTTACGAACCCTCATTCTATCTAAATCTTCCGATTTAGGTCCGGTTTATTAACATAGTTACCTATATTAGGTGCCGTTTGATTCCGTGATCTCTAGCATTGCTTGGTAGTTATCTTAGGACTTCTGAGCAATCTCAAGTGAGTACATAGACCCCTCTTTTACTGTTTTCCAAACATTTTGGGGTGAAACACATGTGCCTACTTGTTACTTTCATGCTTTCCTGTTTTCACATCATATACCTGCTATGTTTGTTAGTACATTATAGTACATGATTTCATTACATTTCATGCTATGTATGCCCATTGTGTGCGTACTTAGTACATCATTTTACATTACATTTCATGCTATGTATGTCCATTGTGTGCATACTTAGTACATTGTTTTACTTTACATTTCTGCTATGTATGTTGACTGATAGCATGCTAGCACATTGATTTACATGACTTTTCTGCTTTGTATGTTAACTTAGCATACTTAGTACATTGTTTTCATATGACATGTATACAACTGCTATAACATTGGTTTGCACAAACGAGACTTTTATACGTTCATTAACATTAGCTACGCCGCTCGGTAGTAAGTACTGGTACCATAGGACTTGACAAATCCCATTCCTGACATCCCGGGTTTGTTTGGATGTTAGGAATGACTGAATCCGAAAACATTTCTTTTGATAACCTTGACTAAAAGGGTTATCCGACTGTCTCAAGGCTTGAATGTATGCGTTAACTTACCACATAAATGTTTATATCAATGTAACATGCATTACTTTGCAAAACATAACTTTTTGATATATTCAAAATACTTTGTTTTGTACATTTCTACATTTGGATTATGTGACAATACTTTACTTACAATACATAACATTTGTTACACATTACTTGACTACATTTGGACTTTTAAACATTTGACATGGCTTATACATTTGACTATTGGTTTAAACATGGACTTTATACATTGGTGGTTTGTTTAAGTGACTTAAGTAACGAGATGTGAGTAATATGATATAAGCATGGTGGATACGCCGCTGGTACTTCCTATATATAAGTGTTTGTATTATATTACATATCATAGCGTTATTTAAATCATTCAATTTGGACTTATACAAGTAACACGATTTTCACAAGACTTTGGTTTACAAACAATTTATTTTATACAACTCATTTTACTTGGTTATACATTTAACCACGCATTATTCTTTTATTTATACATATCATTCGATCTTATCGCTTTTTAAACGATTTACAAAACAAAACAATTTACAAGGTTCATGACTGACTTTTGATAAACAACTTTTTCTAAACTTATAAGTCATGAATCCTATTTTCACAAACCTATGTATCTCACAGGCATTTTTATGCTGACGTACCTATTTTCACATGCATTTTCAGGAGCTTTTGCATAGGATGATGATTGTGACACTAGGGCGGACCTGTGCCTTAGAGACATAAAACGAAGATAGACTTAGTTTAATTATGTTATAAACTCTTTGATTCCTGTTTAAAACAATGTAACTCTTATGTTGATAAATAAAATACAACTTTGTATGCCATGGTTATGAAACAATTAATTATGTTACAACACTCCCCGACGTTTTCCGCCACGTTTTGTATGTTATACGTGGTCGGGGTGTGACAGACCAAACATGTTAAGTGACCATAGTAGCGTAGGGAATAACCTTCCGAGGTTATACCTTATGGTCACTTAGGTTTGATTAGTCGCATGATAGGTAGTTTATATGCCTTAGGTAAATTACCAAAATGCCCTTTTTACGCCAAAATTCATTTTAAGCCTATGTAACATAATTTTTGATATCTAAAGTGATTTAGCAACAATATTAGACATGTTAAGGCATATTTTACTTATCATAGGACTAGTTAGGCGTTCCGAACGCGTTTACGCGAACGACGCGTTAAAGTAGCATAAGATACCTAAACGGGTTGTAATGGGTCGTAAGCACTTAGGTTAGGTTTCATTGTAGTATGTAGGCTTTGTTAAACCATATTACATGAGTTCCCATACTCATTTGGTTTACGAGCCCTCATTCTATCCGATCCTCCGATATAGGTTCGGTTTATTAACATAGTTACCTATATTAGGTGCCGTTTGATTTCCGTGATCTCTAGCTTTGTTTGGTTGTTACTCAAGGACTCCTAGGCAATCTTAAGTGAGTACATAGACCCCTCTTTTACTGTTTTCCAAACTGTTTTGGGGTGAAACACATGTGCCTACTTGTTACTTTCATGCTTTCATGCTTTCCTGTTTTCACATCATAATGGAAAGCATGAAAATAACAAGTAGGCACATGTGTTTCACCCCAAAACGTTTGGAAAACAGTAAAAGAGGGGTCTATGTACTCACTTGAGATTGCTCAATAGTCCTTGGATAATCACCAAGCAATGCTAGAAGATCACGGAATCAAACGGTACCTAATATAGGTAACTACATTAATAAACCGGACCTAAATCGGAGGATTGGATAGAATGAGGGTTCGTAAACCAGACGAGTATGGAGACTCGTGTAATATGGTTTAACAAAGCCTACATATTAAAATGAAACCTAACCTAAGTGCTTACGACCCATTACGACCCGTTTAGGTAGCTTATGCTACTTTAACGCGTCGTTCGCGTGAAACGCGTTCGGACAGCCTAACTAGCCCTATGATAAGTAAAATATTCCTTAACATGTCTAATATTGTTGCCAAATCAGTTTAGATGTCAAAAGTTATGTTACATATGTTCAAAATGAATTTTGGCGTCAAAGGGGTATTTTGGTAATTTACCTAAGGCATATAAACTACCTATCATACAACTAACTAAACGTCGTGACCATTAGGTATAACCTCAGAAGGTTATTCCCTATATACTATGGTCACCTAATGTGTTTGGTCGGATCCTAATGATCGACCAAACGGGTCGGGTTCGAAAGTATAAGCGATTGTTTAGATCGCTTTCCTTACGACCCTATATAAGCACTAAACTAAAAGTGACGAGCTAAGCATGTTAAAACATGCTTAACTAAGTTTAAAAAACAGGTTTGGTATCAAAACAAACGGTTTTGATACCTAAGAGTAGTTTGGTTACAAAATACGCAAGAATGCGCATTTTGGCCGAAACTACGACTCGTCACTGAGTCTAGATAACGTGGTAATCAGTAGGTATAGTCACTAGGGACTATAACCATCGTGATCACGCTCACGTTATGAAGTTCAAATGAACTTCGCATTGACCATAAACTGGTCAATGCATAAAGTCAAACAAAGTTTGACTTTAACGCTAAAACGAATGAAAAGAATGAAAGAACACTTACAAAGGGTCCCCGCAAGCTAATCTCGATCCAAGTAGCTCAGGTATGAAGCAAATGGCTTCAACTTAGAGCTTCTTAGATCAGATTTGTGGGTTTTGCAAGGAATTGAGGTGGGTATTTATAGTAAATGGACCACCGTTAGGATCATTTCTCGTAAACCGTGATTTAATCACATCCCTAGACTTGTTGGTAACCTCATGTACATCACATTGGCCCCCCAACATCAGGGATTAACATGTGGCATTGGCCTTTGGAGTGCATAAGAGCTATTAACAGCTGTTAAAACAGCTTTTGCTGTTCTGAAGGGGCCTCACGTGACGCCTATGAGGCAAGGTGTCACGCCTAGGTCCTTCTGATCAGCAACAGTTTCCAAAGTTTCCATTTCAGTCCCCGTTGTGTATTAAGGCCATTTTTGACATGTTTAAGGCTCGTTAAGTCAACTTTAAGGCCCTAAAATTATCCCTAAACATTGTGGACATGAAACATGCTCAAAAATATCCCGGATGTCGGTTCGTTTGGTCGTACGATCGCGATGTTCGCTTAATTACGACGACATGCGCATAAGCGCGAAAAACGATCCAAATTGCGTGACGAATGGATTTTTCTTATGCCAAACACTAAAATAAATATTTTAGTGGTTACATAAAATTTTGGATGTCCGGATGTATTCAGAACGTAAGTTATGCGCGAAAGTGCAAACTTATGCACTTTTTGACGCTTTTAGTCCCTGAATGACCCAAAAGTTTATTTTAGCACACCGAACCCCTCAAAGCCTATTTCAAAGCTATGTAAAGGATATTTAAGGTGTGTTTAACTTATGGTCATGTTCCGAAATGTCTGTTCCAGTATGAATCGTCATACTTTCGCAGTTTGTCAAGTTTAGTCCCTGTAGACGATTAAACTTGATTTTACCATACCAAAGCCTTCAAAACTTATTTCTAAGTTATGTAAAGGTTATTTAAGGTATGTTAAGCCTATTTCACTATTCCGGAGAGTTCGTTGTATTAAACTGGTTATATTTACGCATCAGTGCGCCTATAACCTTCCAGAAAGCGATTTAGAGCTTGTAATCGAACAAGAATTGATATGTGCAAAAGACACACATAATTATACAGATCCCAAGTATGAAATACAATATTTCATTGGCTTGGTATTTGTTTGATGGTCGCAGTGACCCAGGTGTCACAGTCTCCCCTACATTAGGAAATTTCGTCCCGAAATTTGTTCGTAGGGCTCTGTCTATGACTTTGTGTTTATAACCATCAAAGATAAGCAAGGAATAATCCTGTCATCTCCTTAACGGACATTCTTCAGAAACGAAAATGAACAGACGGAGTCATTTTCAACGGTTGCTTCCTCAGAAACGGAAATGAAAAGGATAATCAAACGGATATTCATTTCCTCAACGCACAATCTTTAGATACATAAACATATCTACAATTGTTAAACATTACATTTTGGTGGTTGTTTGGATAAGTGATTTAAGTAACTAGGCGACGTGTAATACGATAAAAACATGGTGGATACGCCGCTGATACTTCCTATATATAAGTGCTTTTATGCTATTACATATCGTAGCGTTATTTAAACCATTTCAGTTTAGACATATTACATCTACAATACAATTTTCACATAAACATCGTTTTACAAATAACTTAATCTATACAAACTCATCTTACTTGGTCATTCACTTAACCATACCTTATTCTTTTATATATATATATCATCTGATTTGTTCATCGCTTTTCAAATGATTTATTAAAGAAAACACTCAACAAGATTCATGACTACTCTTTATTAAACAGTTTCTTTAAACTCAAGTCATGAATCCTATTTTCACAAAACCTATGTATCTCACAGGCATTTTTATGCTGACGTACCTATTTTCACATGTGTTTTTAGGAGACTATTGCATAGGATGATCGAGACACATTTAGGCGGACCTGTGCCTTAGCGACTTAAAACGAAGCAAGAACTAGTTAATTTATGTTATGTACTCTTTGTTTCTTGTTTTTAGACAATGTAACTCTCTTGTTTGATAAATAAAATGTAACTTTAATTTCCATGGTTGTGAAACAATTAATTCTGTTCCAACACTCCCCGACGTTTCCGCCACGTTTCGTTGTTTTACGTGGTCGGGGTGTGACAGAAACTACTAGAGATGATTTCGCTTGAACCTGCCAAAGGTCCATTCAAGCGAAATCACTTACTTCAAGCGAAATTACCATAAATTCACACTAAAACATCCTATTTTCTCGTACAACACGCCCTGATCTAACAATACTAGTACAAGACTCGATACAAGATGAAGTCAACAGACGCATGCACCAACAAGTCTTGAACAACAACCAAGCAAAGCTAGAGGGATCACCGGAAATCAAACGGCACAAAGGGTCCAAGCTAGGAGGATCTTGATCTAAATACTCAAGTATGAAACATAAAGCTTCAACTTAGAGCATAAAGATCAGATCATGAGTGAATTGCAAATGAAATCTTGGTGGGTATTTATATGATCTGGTCCACCGTTAAGATCGTTCCTTGATTCCCGAGCTTCAATCTCAACCATCCATGTGTGCCCACTGATTTGAATACCATGTGTGCCCCAAAACAAGCCCTTAGATTGGTAAAAACATGTGCAAACCCAAAAACCCAGCTGCTGATTGAAATCAGCTTGTTTTGCTGATCTAGGCAGTCTACGAACCCCGCGTAAGACTTAGAGAAGTCTTACGCGCCCCGCCTGAACCATTTTCACAGAATGTCAAAACAGGTCCCTACAGGTCCAGAACTTGCTATTTGATACATTTTTGACATGTTTAAGCCCCGTTATCCTCATTTCAAGGCTCTAAAATGAAGTTAAAGTGTAGGGAACTTAAAATATGCTCAAAAACATCGCGGATGTCGGTTCGTTTGGTCGTACGGTTGCGTTGTTCGGTTAATTACGATGAAACACGAACGGATGCGAAAAACGATCCAAATTACGCGACGAATAGAATTTTATCATGCCAATCACTAAAATAAAATATTTTAATGAATACATAAATTTTTGGATGTCCGGATATATTCAGAACGTAAGATATGCGCGAAAATGCAAACTTATGCAGTTTTTGATGCTTTTAGTCCCTATTGATCAAGAAAGTTTATTTTTGCGCACCAAACACCTCAAAGCTTATTTCTAAGCTATGTAAAGGATATTTAGGGAATATTTAACTTATGATCAAGTTCTAGAATGTTTGTTGCATTTAATTGTTTATATTTACGCATCAGTTCGAGTATAACCTTCCAGAAAGCGTTTTAAAGCTCGAAATCGAACAAGAATTGATATGTGCAAATGATACTCATATTTATACAAATCCCAAGTATGAAATACAATATTTCATTGATTTGGTATTTGTTTGATGGTCACAGAGGCACAGGTGTCACAGTGTCCCCTACTTTAGGAAATTTCGTTCCGAAATTTATTCGTAGGAGCCTGTCTGTGACTTTGTGTTAAATATCCACCAAAGATATGCAAGGAATAATCCTGTCATTTCCTCAACGGACATTCTTCAGAAATGAAAATGAACGGATGGAGTCATTTTCAATGGGTGCTTCATCAGAAATGGAAATGAAGGAACAGGATATTCATTTCCCACAACGGACTTTCTTCAGAAACAAAAATGAACGGACGGAGTCATTTTCAACGGGTGCTTCATCAGAAATGGAAATGAAGGAATAGGATATTCATTTCCCACAACGGACTTTCATCAGAAATGAAAATGAACGGACGGAGTCAATTTCAACGGGTGCTTCATCAGAAATGCAAATGAAGGAACATGATATTCATTTCCCACAACGGACTTTCTTCATAAACTAAAATGAACTGATGGAGTCATTTTCAACGGGTGCTTCATCAGAAATGGAAATGAAGGAACAGGATATTCATTTCCCACAACGGACTTTCTTCAGAAATGAAAATGAACGGACGAAGTCATTTTCAACGGGTGCTTCATCAGAAATGGAAATGAAGGAACATGATATTCATTTCCCACAACGGACTTTCTTCAAAAACGAAAATGAATGGACGGAGTCATTTTCAACGGGTGCTTTATCAGAAATGGAAATGAAGGAACATGATATTCATTTCCCACAACGGACTTTCTTAAGAAACGAAAATGAACGGACAGAGTCATTTTCAACGGGTGCTTCATCAGGAATGGAAATGAAGGAACAGGATATTCATTTCCCACAACGGACTTTCTTCAGAAACGAAAATGAACGGACGGAGTCATTTTCAACTGGTGCGTCATCAGAAATGGAAATGAATAGAGTTAACTCTAGACACATGACAAAACTTGTTGTGGTTTCTGTGCACTAAATTCCATAATTATGTATGCATCCATAATTACGTAATTCCTTGCACAGTCCGCACAGTGCATTTCATAATGTGTAGGGGAAGAAAATCAAACCTGTGATGAGTGTGACTAGACTACCATAGGGTCCTTTTAATTAGATCGACAAATGATCTCTTTAAATAGACCCCCAAGGAGTCTTTTCAGCTATATCATCACATGACATTCCTAACCAAATTTTTGGATCAATCTGTTTAACTAGACCACTCAAGGGGTCTAATTATGGAATAGTACTTTATAATCCAAGGGTCTTAACTATTACGTAGAAGCCCATTAAGGATTTAAGGTAGTACCTTTGGATATCCTACTATGAATCCCTTACACGAAGATATGGAAGATTCTACGAGGATTTGGATAACGAAAATTTGGATCACACAAAAACATAAAAGAGAACACATAAGCACATAATCACATAATTGTTTAATTTGACCTTTAATTTGTTATCTTTGGACACGGGTATTTAAAGCACACCAGGAATCTAATCCGTGGATTTCATTTGGCACTTTAAACATTTTCAAGAATCTATCTATGAAGATAGGAAGATCTTAATAGGAATTCGGTTTTTGTCCTTATTGAATCGTAATGTACCTATTAAAGCATACAAAGAATTCAATTAAGGGCTCCGATGAACGATATTTATCCACAAGGATCTAATTATGAGGATAGAAAGATCCTACATGGATTTTGGCATTTGTGTAACGAGAGGTGTTTCGAAACCTTGCACTAGACGTGCTTAAGTCGATACACAAGGTAGAAAGTTCATGAAGTTGAGGTGCCAGATATGCCAAGGCGACATATGAAACAGAATTTGGAGGTTGAGCAGCAGCAGGATTTGCAACAGCATTGCTTTGGATAGCAAAGCGACACATTTTAACCAAATGTCCCCATCGTCCACAGCGGGTACATTTGAAACAGGGTATTTGATTCGGATGATGACGGTTGCATTGATTGCACCAAGGAGCGGTTCCCTTGAACGGCTTCATCCCTGAGGCGAGTTATGGTGATAGCTAAATCAACGGTCCTCTGGAGTACGACGCCTATTCGCTGGGCAATTTCAGCACCTGGTTCGGACATTTGAGTGTTGTTGCGATGAAGAGGCATCTTGAAGATAATGGAAGGCATGGAAGGAAGCAAGCGAGATGTTATCGAATAATCAAAACAGGATGACAACGCATAAAAATTGTGATCATTTGTTTGTTACCTAAGGCACACAAATGAGACGATGACTAATCAAAGTAAGCGGGTCATATTAATGTATCGTGAAGACATGCTTCAACCTATAAGTGGACACTCACCCCAAGAGTTCCCAGGTAAGAGTGACTGGTCGATTATGTGGATTTATACGAACACTCTAGCCTTAGACAGAAAGCTCAAAGTACAGGCATCCACCCTTCCAGATTGCACGTGTTCACATTATAAGACCCAACCTTGATGAGATTTTGAAAACTTTGAAGGTTCAAAACCTTATAATAAATCAATCTAGAACAGATGATTGGTTTTCAAAGCGGATTCGAAATTTGTGTTCTTGTTATGGTTGTCACCTAAGGATAAGTGATGGTATTGTTTTAAGATCTAAACACAAGAATCTTGTGTTAGGGTCCTAGGATGGTTATAGACTAGGTCAAAGCATTACTAATAACCTAATTCCCTATAACCATGAGCTCTGATACCAACTTTTCTGTCACACCCCGACCATGAAAAACAACAAATCGTGGCGGAAACGTCGGGGAGTGTTGTAATAGAATCATTGTTTCATAACACATGGATTGAAGTTCTGTTTTATTAAATTAAATGTATTACATTACATTGAAATTAGATACAAAACATGAACAAATAGACTTTCATTGTTATTAAGTCACTTAGGCCTCATCCGTTCCTATGTGAGCATGCATCAATATCATCATCAAACATCATCAACTATGGTACCTGACACACATCTGAAAATACGTCAGCATAAAAATGTCGAAGAGTACATAGGTTTTATGTGAGTGTCTGATCCATGGCTAGTTTACATGTTGCAATACCTAATTAAAAACCTTGTTTTGAAAAGTATAGTATTGCGACATAATTAACCAACTCAAATCAAGTTGGTTATACTTTATAAAATCTCATAGCCGTGATTCTTAACCCAAAACATTTATTTTATTAAATCAAATTGAAAAACATCTCGTAGAAACTCGTTAATAAAACTCGTATGGTTTATATTATTAGAAAAACCTTGTAATATAACTTTGTTTTGATAACCTTTGCCCAAGTGATCTAGATAACGCAACGAGATATAATGTGTTAAAAGCACTTATATATAGGAAGTACCAGCGGCTTATCCACCATGCTTTTATCACATTACATTCGCCCCGTTACCCAATCACTTCCCTAACCCAATGTTTCAAACAGATCCAAACGGTTCACATCAACGGTTCAAACATGTAACACCTGTGCCTCCACGGCCATCAAACAAATACCGAACCAATGAAATATTATATTTCATACTTGGGATTTGTATAAATATGTGTATCATTTGCACATATCAATTCTTGTTCAATTCCAAACTCTAAATCGCTTTCTGGAAGGTTATACGCGCACCGATGCGTAAATATAACCAGTTTAATGCAACAAACACTCCGGAATAGTGACATAGACTTAACATACCTTAAATAACCTTTACATAACTTAGAAATAAGTTTTGAAGGCTTTGGTATGGCTAAAACAAGTTAATTCGCTTACAGGGACTAAACTTGACAAACTGCGAAAGTATGCCAATTTGAACTGTAACAGACATTCCGGAACATGACCATAAGTTAAACACACCTTAAATATCCTTTATATAGCTTAGAAATAGGCTTTGAGGGGTTCGGTGTGCTAAAATAAACTTTTGGCTCATTCAGGGACTAAAAGTGTCAAAAAGTGCACAAGTTTGCACTTTCGCGCATAACTTACGTTCTGAATACATCCGGACATCCAAAAATTTATGTAAGCATGGCTATATTATGCTTTAGTGTTTGGCTTGCCAAAAATCCATTCGTTGCGTCATTTGGATCGTTTTTCGCGCTTGTGCGCATTCCTTCGTAATTAAGCGAACATCGCGTTCGTACGACCAAACGAACCATCATCCGGCATATTTTTGAGCATGTTTTGAGTTCCCTATACTTTAACTTCATTTTAGAGCCTTGAAATGAGGTTAACGGGGTTCAAACGCATCGAAAAAGGGCATAAACACGTGCAGGGACCATTTCTGCCAATTATGAAACATTTCTGAAACATGGGGGCAGTGGCGTAGCGTGAGCCCTAAGGGCCTATGCAGTCGCGCTAGGCGAGTGCCTTAACTGGACAGAAACATCAGTTTTGCATTTTCGGGACCAGATTCGATGTATTAACAGTTGTTTAATTCACAACCACACATTCTAACTTGCTTATTCAGCCGATAAGAACCCATTTTTAGCCACCACAACTTTGCAACACTTGTACGGATGCGATTAAGGCACGATATTCGACAAACGATCTTAACGGTTTGGGTATTCCTATAAATACCCAACCCATCTAACCTCATTTCTCACAAGAATCTGGATTTGAGAGCTCTAAGTTGAAACCATTGTTTCATACCTGAGTTCTTGGATCGAGATTAGCATTCGGGGACCCTTCGTAAGTATTCTTTCGTTCTTTTATTGCTTTTCGAGTCTTTCAAGTCTGAAAGTCAAACTTTGTTTGACTTTCTACATTGACCAGTTATGGTCAATGCGAAGTTCGTTTGAACTTCGCAACGTGAGTGTAATCACGTTGGTTATAGTCCCTTGGGACTATGCCTACTGATTACCACGTTGTCTAGGGTCGTAGGGTAAGCGATCTAATAAATCGCTTATACCTCGAACCCGACCCATTTGGTCGATCATTAGGATCCGACCAAACACATTAGGTGACCATAGTAGGTAGGGAATAACCTTCCGAGGTTATACCCTATGGTCACATCGTTTGAATAGTTGTATGATAGGTAGTTTATATGCCTTAGGTAAATTACCAGAATACCCTTTTCATGTATAATTGGTAATTAAGCATATGTAACCAAAACTTTCGTCACATAACTGATTATGTAACATGTTTAGGCATATAACACTTGTCATAGGACTAGTTAGGCGGTCCGAACGCGTTTCACGCGAACGACGCGTTAAAGTAGCATAAGCTACCTAAACGGGTCGTAATGGGTCGAAAGCACTTAGATTAAGGTTTCATTTAGTATGTAGGCTTTGTTAAACCATATGACACGAGTCTCTATACTCGTTTGGTTTACGAACCCTCATTCTATCAGATCTTCCGATTTAGGTCCGGTTTATTAACATAGTTACCTATATTAGGTGCCGTTTGATATCCGCGATCTCTAGCATTGTTTGGTTGTTACTCAAGGACTACTAAGCAATCTCAAGTGAGTACATAGACCCCTCTTTTACTGTTTTCCAAACTGTTTTGGGGTGAAACACATGTGCCTACTTGTTACTTTCGTGCTTTCCTGTTTTCACATCATATACTTGTTATGTTCATTAGTACACTATTAGTACATGATTTACATTACATTTCTGCTAGGTATGTTGACTGATAGCATGCTAGCACATTGATTTACATGACTTTTCTACTTTGTATGTTAACTTAGCATACTTAGTACATCATTTTACATTGCATCTCTGTTGCATATGTTCCAGTAACATATGGACACATTGTTTTACAGCTCTACCTTGTATGTTTACTCTAGCATACTAGGTACATTATCTTCATCACATGCTTACATTTTGGTATGACATTTGGTTTGTTTAAATGAGACAATGTACATTCATTAACACCGATCATGCCGCTCGGTAGTAGGTAGTGGTACCATAGGACTTGACAAATCCCATTCCTGAAATCTCGGGTTTGTTTGGACGTAAGGAATGACCGAATCCGAATACATATTCTTTTGATAACTCACTT
The DNA here is from genome assembly GCA_030545235.1 of Helianthus tuberosus. NCBI lineage: Eukaryota > Viridiplantae > Streptophyta > Magnoliopsida > Asterales > Asteraceae > Helianthus > Helianthus tuberosus. The sequence goes on along the minus strand of CM060420.1, from coordinate 16,550,790 downwards.
TTACATAGTTATCCGACTGTCTCAAGGCTTGGATGTATGAATTTTCACAATACCGCATAAATGTTCATATTCAGTATAGCATGCATATATCTTACAAAACATAACTTTGACTTAAACCAAGTTTTACTTCAATACTTTGTTTTGTACATTTTTTACTTATGGTTTAAGTAGTCTTATTTTTACTTACCATACATATCATTTTGGTTATACATTACTTGACTACTTTTGGACTATAAACATTTGACATGGTTTATACAAGGACTTTTGACTATTGGTTTAAACATAGACTTATTACATTGGTGGTTTGATTAAGTGATTAAGTAACGAGGCGTGTGTAATATGATACAAGCATGGTGGATACGCCGCTGGTACTTCCTATATATAAGTGTTTGTATGGTATTACATATCGTAGCGTTATTTGAATCATTTCAGTTTGATACATATAACATTTTATACAAATAACATACTTTTCACAATACATTGTTTTACAAACAACTTAACTTATACAAACTCATTTTACATGGTTACTCATTTAACCATGCATTATTTTCTTATTTATACATATCATCTGAACTTATTGTTTTTCAAATGATTTACAAAGACAAAGCAAATTACAAGGTTCATGACTAAACATTTTCTCAAACATAAGTCATGAAACCTATTTTCACAAAACCTATGTATCTCACATGCATTTTTATGCTGACGTACCTATTTTCACATGTGTTTTTCAGGAGCTGTTGCATAAGATGATCAAGATACACATAGGCAGACTTGGGCTTTAGTGACAATAAAAGATGCAAGACTAGTTAATTATGTTGTATTTTCCTTGTTTGTTAAGACATTGTAACACTTTTAATCAATAAAATGAAACTTCAATTGCCATGGATTTGAAACAATTAATTCTGTTACAACACTCCCCGATGTTTCCGCCACGTTTTGTATGTTCTACGTGGTCGGGGTGTGACAAAACAGATTCAAACGGCTCACATAAATCAAACAGTTTTAAACGGTCCCAACAATAAAAATAATTCACATAGATTAAACAACTTCAAACGGTTCAAACAGTTCAAAATGTAAAACCATGTGTCCATATGCTGGATGAACATATGCGACAAAAGTATTTATGAAAATCAATATGCTCGCATGCTAAGAGAACATACATAGCAAAATATAATGAAATCATGTACTATAAGTGTACTAATGAACATAGCAAGTATATGTTATAAAAGCATGAAAACACGAAAGTAACAAGTAGGCACATGTGTTCCACCCCAAAACATTTGAAAACAGTAAAAAAGGGGGCTATGTACTCAGTTGAGGATGCTTAGAAGTCTTGAACAACAACCAAGCAAAGCTAGAGGGATCACGGAAATCAAATGGCACAAAGGGTCCAAGCTAGGAGGATCTTGATCTAAATACTCAGGTATGAAGCATAAAGCTTCAACTTAGAGCATAAAGATCAGATCATGAGTGAATTGAAAATGAAATCTTGGTGGCTATTTATAGGATTTGGTCCATCGGTAAGATCGTTCCTCGATTCCCGAGCTTCAATCTCAACCATCCATGTGTGCCCACTGATTTGAATACCATGTGTGCCCCAAAACAAGCCCCTAGATTGGTTAAAACCATGTGCAAACCCAAAAACCCAGCTGCTGATTGAAATCAGCTTGTTTTGCTAATCTGGGCACCTTACACGCCCCCGTAAGACTTAGAGAAGTCTTACGCGCCCCGCCTGAACCATTTTCACAGAATGTCAAAACAGGTCCCTGCAGGTCCAGAACTTGCTATTTGATGCATTTTTGACTCGTTTAAGCCCTGTTATCCTCATTTCAAGGCTCTAAAATGAAGTTAAAGTGTAGGGAACTTAAAATATGCTCAAAAACATCACGGATGTTGGTTCGTTTGGTCGTACGGTTGCGTTGTTCGGTTAATTACGACGAAACACGAACGGATGCGAAAAACGATCCAAATTACGCGACAAATGGAATTTTATCATGCCAATCACTAAAATAAAATATTTTAATGATTACATAAATTTTTGGATCTCCGGATATATTCAGAACGTAAGATATGCGTGAAAATGCAAACTTATGCACTTTTTGACGCTTTTAGTCCCTATTGATCAAGAAAGTTTATTTTTGCGCACCAAACACCTCAAAGCTTATTTCTAAGCTATGTAAAGGATATTTAGGGAATATTTAACTTATGATCAAGTTCCAGAATGTTTGTTGCATTTAACTGGTTATATTTACGCATCAGTTCGCGTATAAACTTCTAGAAAGCGATTTAAAGCTCGAAATCGAACAAGAATTGATATGTGCAAATGATACACATATTTATACAATCCCAAGTATGAAACACAATATTTCATTGATTTGGTATTTGTTTGATGGTCACAGAGGCATAGGTGTCACACTACACACAATTCTCTACATGATTCTCCTTTGAAATCTCACTTTGCACCATTAAATCTCTAAGATTTGAGCTCTTGAGGGTGATGTCATCATGGTGGTTTGTACAAACTATTGAATGATGTTAGTTTGATCAAGATCTAGCTCAGATGTAGGGAATTTAATAAGTTTTTACACTAAATCTTCACTAAACCTATACTTTGCAACAAAAACACATGTTTATCTGCATCTCTTCTTAAGACTTGTATCAATAAACAGTGAGATCTGGATTCAAACGGATTGTAGACTTAAAGATTAGTCTGAAGTTGGTTTGGAGAAGGATTGTTGCCGGAAAAGATGACCGGAGTATGAATTCTGACATGAACACCGTCACGAACGAACGACTGAACTGACTGAGGTGATTCCCACCCGATTGGATCGGCTGCACACTGATGGGTTTACCATTGTCTTAATGCGTACCACGTCGTTGGTGCTTAATCAGAAACTTGGAAACTTTACAAGTTAGGAACGGGACAAGGACAACCCGATCGAGTGGCAATCCGATTGGATAACCATCCGATCGAACCGCCATCCGATCGAGTGACACTTGTCTCATTAACCCTAACACTTGAATACTTGAACCTTATGATCGTCGATCGGAAATCCGATCGGATAGCCATCCGATCGAACTACCATCCGATCAAGTGTCATTACCTTAAAACACCTTTGGAACTTTAAATCTTTGACCGTCGAATGGCAATCCGATCGGATAGCCATCCGATCGAACAGCCATCCGATCGAATAGCCATCGGTCCTTTTCACTCACATGTCATCTCAATCTAATGGCAATCCGATCGGATGGCCATCCGATCAGACAGCCATCCGATCAAGATGACTGATCCGACACTTGGTTTGAATCTCGTTATTCTGCCCGACTCTTATCTATTGTAATTTAAACAGGCTAATTCTAAAGAGCTCCCTTTGATCCAATAACAGTTGAACTGTTAAGCAATCACTGTGAGTATACTCGATCCCTTTTTGTTTTAAACTTTGGGATGTAACATGTATTCTATTAAACTACAATACTTGAGACTTATCCAAACTAAACTCTATCCTATGTGTATGTGAAACTTGTGATTCTTGTATTTTATTCGTGCTATGGACGTTTAATCCAGGGTGTGTAGTTCCACCTTAACAATAGTAGCGCTATAGGAGATGCACCTCCCCATCATTCTCGGGGGTATTGTTAGGAGGATTCTAGTTTTCCTTGAGACTTGGGAAAAAAACAAAGCATTGGGATACTTGGGCTATCACTTGTTGGACTGCGAACACTAGCATGGCTGAAACTATTTTGTTACACTTACATAAGGATACGAGTTGTTTTAATCTATTATGCTATTACTCAAACTTGCATACTCGCCGGTACATTTTGTACTGACTGATAGGATGCTGAATCATGGAAATCAAGCTAGGGATGATGCATAGAAACCCACCTAGTCTAAATCTAGTCTTTGAAACAATGAATAATGGTTGTATTTTGAATCTTTTATTGGCGATGATGTTTTAGACAAACTTATGCATGAATCTTACTTAATCTATATTGAAATTTCTAGTGTTATGGAATCTCGTGAGCAATCTGAACGCTTGGTGCTCGCACCCCGATGTTTCCGCCATCGGTTGGGGTGTGACAGATTGGTATCAGAGCCATTACTATAGGGAATTAGGATAAGTAGGAATACTTGCCCTAGTCTATAGTTCTAGGAATCTTAATTCTTATCTGTTGTTTAAAACTTATGCATTCTACCGTATCTGCTTCCTAGCAGCACATTTTCCTGCTAAACTTACATGACTTTCCTAAGGTTGACACAATATACACTTGATACTTCGACAACATTGTTAACCAGTGTTTGTATTTTGCACGAGGTTTGCCCTCAAGTCAGGAGTGACATCCGAACTTGATGGAAAAATCTCCATACTATTCTTGTAGGTCTTGTATGCGGATAAGTACCAACGCTATTAGGGTACGATGTGTCAAGTTAGAAGTGAAACTCAGATCTTGATAACTAGTCCCGCTCCTTGATGTTTTATTTATGTCTCGCCAAAGTCTTGAAATTTCCATTCAATTGGGTAAGTGAAATGACCAAAAGGATGAATAACGTAGGCCTAACATCGATGACGTATTTGTCCAAGTAAGTCAAGACACGTTGCCTCAATTCGAAAGGAGTTCGAATCACTTTGGTTAGTCGCCGTTCCTCTACCCCGAATAATCTATGTTTTATGAGCCTATCTTTTATGTTATCTCAATTTTACATGTGGTTCTAAACTTGATTCTTCGTCTATCTTGATTCTTAGTTTATTTGAGACTTTTTACACAAATCACACGTATGTCCGCAATCTAAAACCCTAATTCTAATCTCAGAAGCAAACTAAATTTATGAAGCTTTATTCTATCATGATAGCCTATGTGGGAATCTTGATCGACTATGAAACTATGTGAATCTACCTGGTGAATCTATGAGTTAATACGATTGTAAAACATTAAATGGAACATGGCATAAAAATGCGAGACATAAGTGACGTGTCTGAAGCATGGTGGATACGCCACTGGTACTTCCTATATATAAGTGTTTCAGACATGTTACCAACTTTCGTACTAAGTGCCATGCGAAGCTTAGTGTTTTGCAGACCGGTGATGAGTTTGTTGAAATCTAATCCATGGGAAACTACTTGAGTAATCTATGAGGACTCTATATGTACTCTAGCATAACCTACGTGTAATCTAAGTATGTGTTGTTTTGAGAAGCAAAATGCGAAACGTAGCCTAGCGCCGAAGACGAGGAGGACGTGGCATGTCCGAAGCATGGTGGATACGCCGCTAGTACTTCCTATATATAAGTGTTTCTGGCATGTTACCAAATCTTCGTACCACGCGCTAAGTGAAGTTCGTAGTTTTGTAGGCTCGGGTTGAAGTTGTGGAATCTATTTGGTTAATCTATGTTGAATCTATTTGGTTAATCTATGCTGTTAAAAGTGGTGGAATCTAATGTTGTGGGTAACGAAGCGTGACACCGATGACGAGGGGGACGTGGCATGATTGAAGCATGGTGGATATGCCGCTGGTACTTCCTATATATAAGTGCTTCCGTGATGTTGCCGAACTTTCGTAGCACGTGCCATGCGGGATTTTGTTGATTGTAGGTTGTTAACATGAATCTATGAGGATCCATTGAATCTAATGGAAACTATTGAATCTATTGAAATCTATGAATCTATCGAACCTATTTGGAAACTATTGAATCTATTGGAGTCTATGAATCTATTAAAACCTGGGAATCTATTGAAGTATATGTGAAACTATTGGAGTAGCCTATGTGAATCTATGATGATGAGTGTGTTTTGCGACACATAACATGACACCGAGTACGAGGCAGAAGCGATTGTGCCCGAAGCGTGGTGTATACGCCGCTGGTACTTCCTATATATAAGCGTTTCTGTCATGATGCCAAGCTTCATACAACGTGCCATGTGAAGGTCGTGGATTCTGTAGCGTTGAGTCTAATGAAGTCTATGGGAATCTATAGAATCTATTGAAGCCTATGTGAAACTATGATAATGATGATGAGTGTGTTTTGCGACACGTAACATGACACCGAGTACGAGGCAGAAGCAATTGTGCCCGAAACGTGGTGGATACGCCGCTGGTACTTCCTATATATAAGCGTTTTTGACATGTTGCCAAACTTCGTACAACATGCCATGCGAAGGCCGTAAGTTGTGGTGTTTAATTTAATGTGAATCTTGTTGAATCTCGAGTCTTTAATCTATCGTGTGTGAATCTATACTGTGAGACTTTGTGAGCCTAGACTTATACGATCCTCTTGTTGGATCAATAGGATGTCTTCTCGAAAGCTCTCCGACACTCTCAAGAGATCCAGGGAAAAGTCTCAGAAAAAGATGATGTCCTTCATGGCCGACTAGATCGCTCGAGTCGTGCCAAAGATCATCTCTAAGATCCAAGGATCAAACACTCCGCCCTCTTTTGTTGACTCTAAGACGGAGAAAGAAAAGTCTACCAAGTTCACCTATAAGCATTTTGTCTCTTGCAACCCTAAGTCCTTCACGGGCAGTGATGGGTTAACTGCTATGCTCGAGTGGTTTGACAGCATCGAGGTTACCTTCATTAACAGTGAGTGCCCAGAGCAGCTAAAGACTAGGAATACAACAGGAATGTTTCAAGGCAGAGCGTTAGAATGGTGGACAAATGAGAGAAACATCCGATCGAATGAAGAAGCCTATGCTCTTCCATGGGTTGAGGTGGGTTGAGGTGCGAGAATTGATGATGCTTGAATTCTGCCCTCCTCATTAACAATTGAAGCTTGAAGAAGAGTTTTGGCACCTGAAGCAGGTTGGTGATGACAACCTGGCTTATACTACCCGTTTTAAGCAGCTCAGCTTGATCGTTCCTCACTTGGTTTCTACTACCAAGCGCATGATAACCAAGTATATCAATGGTCTACCTCCTGCCATGCGTGATTCTATTGAAGCAGCTCAACTCTAAACTATTGAGGAAGTCTACCGTCTCGCAGCTAGTCTCAACAACAACCGCGTTCGTGATAAGCAGTTTGCTAATCCTGCTTCCTCCAAGTCTGCACATCAAGTTACCCAGCAGCCAAGTGGGAGCAAGAACAAGAGGCAAAAGTCACAGGGTTCAGGATCCAATGCTATTGTTCCTGCTGCGAACCCTGCTGCTAAGCCTGCTCCTCCTGCTGCTACTGTTCAGAACCCTGTCGCACCTGAAGTCAAGAAGCAATACTCTGGGTCTTACCCCAAGTGTGCCACTTGTAATTTTCATCATCCTATTGCTTCTGCATGTCATTTGTGCACCAATTGCAATTGCTATGGTCACACGACTCCTTACTGCCGTCAAGGTAACCCAGCTCAACAAGCTCAGCAAGCCCCAGCTCAGGCAGCCCTACCAGCTCTCCCAGCTCCTCCGCAGAATCCAAAACCAGTCAACGCTGTTCGTGCATGCTACAAATGTGGAGATACTACTCATCTTCATAACCAGTGTCCTCAACTAAACCAGGATCAATAGCCAGCCGCTCGTGGACGAGCGTTCAATCTCAATGCTAACCAGGCTCGTAACGACAATGATGTCGTTAATGGTACGTTTCTTGTGAATAACCTTTATGCTTCGATACTATTTGATATTGGTGCCGACAGAAGCTTTATGTCCGTAGAATTTGAATCTTTGCTAAACTGTGCACGCTCTATGTTACCTAAGTCGTTTTCGGTGGAGATTGCTAATGGGAAGTCTATTCTAGTTGATTCTATTCTCCGTGCTTGTTTCTTGATTCTTAACGACCACATGTTTACTATTGATCTAATACCCATGCAATTGGGTAGTTTTGATGTCATTATCGGTATGGATTGGTTGCGTAAGAACCATGCCGAGATTGCTTGTCACGAGAAGTTTGTCCGTCTACCTCTACCGTCTGGTGATATCTTGCATGTCTATGGAGACCGACCTTCGAAAGGGATGAGGATGATGTCATGCACACAAGCGAGCAGGTGCTTACGTAAACAGAACCTTGCTTTCTTGGCCCACGTGGTGGAACAAAAGAGCAAGGGGAGGAACATAAGCGATGTTCCAGTGGAGTGTGATTTCCCCGATGTCTTTCCTGAAGATCTACCTGATCTTCCACCTCCTAGAACTGTCGATTTTCGTATTGATCTCATACCTGGTGCGACTCCTGTCGCCAAGGCCCTGTATCGTCTTGCACCTTCCGAGATACAAGAGCTATCTAGTCAGCTTCAAGAACTACTCGACAAGGGATTTATTCGTCCAAGTACCTCCCCGTGGGGTGCTCCGGTGTTATTCGTCAAGAAGAAAGATGGTTCGCTCCGTATATGTAACGACTACCGTGAACTTAATAAGCTCACCATTAAGAATCGTTATCCCCTTCCCCGTATCGATGATTTATTTGACCAACTACAAGGCGCGTCCTGTTTCTCAAAAATCGATCTTTGTTCTGGTTATCATCAGCTTCGTGTACTCGAGGATGATGTACCCAAGATCGCATTTCGTACTCGCTATGGGCACTACGAGTTCGTGGTTATGCCTTTTGGATTGACCAACGCACCCGCTGTGTTCATGGATCTCATGAATCGTGTTTGTAAACCTTATCTTGATCGTTTTGTGATAGTCTTTCTTGATGATATTCTTATTTATTCTAAAACTAAAGCCAACCGTGCTCGTCATTTACGCTTGATGCTTGAGCTCTTACGTGGTGAACGTTTGTATGCTAAATTTTCTAAGTGTGAGTTCTGGATTAATGAAGTACAATTTCTTGGTCACGTCGTTAGTAAGCAAGGTATTCATGTTGACCCATCTAAAATCGAAGCTGTGAAGGATTGGAGTACGCCTAAATCTGCATCCGAGATTCGTTCCTTTCTAGGACTGGCGGGCTATTACTGCCGATTCATTTCGGATTTCTCTAAGATCGCTGTTCCTCTTACTTCGTTGACTCAAAAAGAGAGGCCTTTTACTTGGGGTCCCAAGCAAGAGGAATCTTTTCAAACTCTTAAGATTCTTTTGTGCAATGCTCCTGTTTTAACTCTCCCTGATGGGAATGATGATTTTGTGGTATATTGTGATGCCTCGAACCGTGGTTTGGGTTATGTGCTCATGCAGCAGGACAAGGTTATTGCATATGCCTCCCGTCAACTCAAGGTACATGAGAAAAACTATACTACTCACGATCTGGAGCTTGGTGCAGTGGTATTTGCGTTAAAGATATGGCGACACTACCTATATGGTACTAAGTGTGTGGTTTTCACTAACCATAGGAGCCTTCAACATATCTTTGACCAAAAAGAACCAAACATGCGACAGAGACGTTGGGTGGAATTGCTTAACGACTACGACTGCGAAATTCGCTATCATCCTGGCAAGGCGAATGTAGTGGCCGATGCTCTTAGTCGTAAAACTTATGTGAATGCTATTCGTATCTCTAACGACCTCCATGCGTGTATTCATGACGCTAAGTATTCGTCAGCAAATGAAGGAAGTATAGAAATGGAAATCCAAGGCGCTAAGATTGAACAGCTTGAAACTAAACCTAATGGACTCCAATACTAACTCAGTCGCATCTAGGTGTTGGATCGCGATAACCTCCATGATCTCATTATGAATGAGGCTCACAAATCCCGTTACTCTATTCACCCGGGCACTGACAAGATGTACCATGATTTGCGTGTAACTTATTGGTGGCCTGGCATGAAGAGGGACATTGTTGTATATGTTTCTAAATGCCTTACTTGTACGAAAGTTAAGGCTGAACATCAACGTCCTTCAGGACTCTTAGAACAGCCCGAGGTTCCCGTTTAGAAATGGGATAGTATCACTATGGACTTTATTACTAAGCTACCTCGAACACCTTCTGGTCAAGATAGTATCTGGGTGATTGTTGATCGTTTGACCAAATCAGCCCACTTTCTTCTTATTCGTGAAGATTATAAAGTGGAGAAACTTGCTCGAATCTATACCGATGAGGTTATATGTCGTCATGGCATACCTCTTGACATAATATCCGACCGTGATGGTCGTTTTACTTTACGTCTTTGGCAAACCTTTCAATCTGCTAAGGGTACTCATTTAAATCTTAGCACGGCCTTTCATCCTCAAACGGATGGACAGACCGAGCGTACTTTTCAGACCCTAGAGGATATGCTCCGTTCTTGTGTCATCGACTTCGGTGGTAACTGGGATGTACATTTACCATTGATTGAGTTCTCGTACAACAACAGCTATCATTCCAGTATTCAATGGCTCCTTTCGAAGCTTTGTATGGCCGCAAGTGCCGATCTCCTCTTAGCTGGCATGAGATTGGTGACAAGCAGTTTACTGGCCCTGAAATCATTCAAGAGACAACGGATAAGATTCTTCAAATCCATGATAACTTGATCAAGGCTAGGAGCAGACAAAAGAGCTATGCTGATAATAGGCGTAAGCCTTTGGAATTTGATGTTGGTGACCGAGTCCTTCTCAAGGTATCTCCCTGGAAGGGAGTAGTTCATTTTGCTAAGAAGGGGAAACTCGCTCCTTGCTATGTGGGCCCTTTTAAGATACTCAAAAGGGTTGGCAAGGTGGCGTACAGACTCGACCTGCCACAGGAACTAAACAATGTGCATCCAGTGTTCCACGTATCTAACCTACGTAAATGCCTCGCCGACGAGGAATTACAGGTTCCCCTGAAAGACTTGCAAATAAACGAAGCTGTACACTTTGTGGAGAAATCAGTTGAAATCATGGATCAGGGCGTCAAGCGACTAAGGCGCAGCAAGATTCCCATAGTTAAGGTTCGATGGGAAGGAAAGCGTGGCGCCGAATTCACTTGGGAGCAGAAAAGTGAGATGAAGACCAAGTATCCGCAGCTCTTCGATCAATCTTCTTCCAAGATTTCGGGGACGAAATCTCCAAAAGGAGGGGATACTGTAACACCTGCGTCCCTAGACTTTTACCTATTTGACACTTTTAGTCCCTAAACTATGTAATACTTGATACTTTTGATACTTGGTGAAGCTTATGCTATGATTTTGACACTTGATGCTTGGAAACTATGAAACTATGATTCTATGAAACTATGATTCTATGATTCTATGATACTATGAGGCTATGAATCTATGATACTATGATTCTATGATACTTGATACTATGGTGCTTGACTCTTGAGGCTCGTGAAACTTGAGACTTGGTTGAACGAGGGACAGGAGTCTTGTCACTGGCGGAAACTATGAAAGCTATGAAAACTATGGAAACTTGTCTTAATAATGTAATCTAGTCACAAGATACTATTACCCAATAAATACGCAACACAACGCTTGATCTAACGCGCAAATCAAATCAAAGACGGAAACGTGGAAAAGATGGATTGGCCGAGTGGCAATCCGATCGGATGACCATCCGATCGGATGGCCACTCGATCGAGTTGCCATTCGATCCGTGCACTCTGCCTTTACTGACTCTGACACTATAAATAGGCCTATCACATCACCATTCTCACTGATGTGACAGCCTCACTCGACCCAGACGCATGCACTCCTCGTTTCTTCCAGTTCTTGGCGATTTCGGTACGTTTTACACTAGATTCTTGTACATCTTTGATCTACATACAATTCTCAACATGATTCTCCTTTGAAATCTCACTTTTCACCATGAAATCTCTAAGATTTGAGCTCTTGAGGGTGACGTCATCATGGTGGTTTGTACAAACTGTTGAATGATGTCATTTTGAATACCGTCACGAACAGACGACTGAACACCATTGAATGATGTCATTAGTCTGAAGTTGGTTTGGAGAAGGATTGTTGCCGGAAAAGATGACCGGAGTATGAATTCTGACATGAACACCGTCACGAACAGACGACTGAATGGACTGGGGTGATGTCACACCCCGACCACGTAGAACATACAAAACGTGGCGGAAACGTCGGGGAGTGTTGTAACAGAATTAATTGTTTCAAATCCATGGCAATTGAAGTTTCGTTTTATTAATCAAACATGAGAGTTTACAATGTTTTAAACGAGAAACAAAGAGTACATAACATAAATTAACTAGTTCTTGTCTCGTTTTAAGTTACTAAGGCACAGGTCCGCCTAAGTATGTCTTGATAAGTCCTATGCATCATCTCCTGAAAACACATGTGAAAATAGGTACGTCAGCATAAAAATGCCTGTGAGATACATAGGTTTTGTGAAAACAGAATTCATGACTTATGTTTGAGAAAGATGTTTAGTCATGAACCTTGTAATTTGCTTTGTCTTGTAAATCATTTGAAAAATGATAAGATCAGATGATATGTGTAAATAAGAGAATAATGTATGGTTAAATGAATAACCATGTAAAATGGGTTTGTATAAGATAAGTTGTTTGTAAAACAATGTCTTGTGAAAATGATGTTATTTGTATAAAATGTTATATGTCTCAAATTGAAATGGTTCAAATAACGCTACGATATGTAATACCATACAGACACTTATATATAGGAAGTACCAGCGGCGTATCCACCATGCTTGTATCATATTACACACGCATCGTTACTTAAATCACTTACTCAAACCAAACCACCAAGATGTAATGTTTAACAATTGTAGAAATGTTTATGTATAGTCAAATGTCTATTGTCAAATGTAAATCAGGTCAACAGATACAAATGGTTCACACGGTTCAACAGTTACAGATGATTCACATGGTTCAACAGTTACAAACGGTTCATATAATCAAATGGTTACGACGGTTCACATAGTCAAATAGTTACAATGGTTCAAAATGTAGTATAATGTGTTCATATGCTGGATGAGCATATGCAACAGAAATGCAATGTAAAACAATGTACTAAGTATGCACACAATGGACATACATAGCATGAAATGTAATGTAGAACGATGTACTAAGTACGCACACAATGGGCATACATAGCATGTAATGTAAAACGATGTACTAAGTACGCACACAATGGGCATACATAGCATGTAATGTAATGAAATCATGTACTATAATGTACTAACGAACATAGTAGGTATATGATGTGAAAACAGGAAAGCATGAAAGTAACAAGTAGGCACATGTGTTTCACCCCAAAACAGTTTGGAAAACAGTAAAAGAGGGGTCTATGTACTCACTTGAGAATGCTTCAGTAGTCCTTGAGTGACAACCAAACAATGCTAGAGATCACGGATATCAAATGGCACCTAATATAGGTAACTATGTTAATAAACCGGACCTAAATCGGAGGATCGGATAGAATGAGGGTTCGTAAACCAAACGAGTGTGGAGACTCGTGTAATATGGTTTTAACAAAGCCTACATACTAAATGAAACCTAACATATGTGCTTACTACCCATTACGACCCGTTTAGGTAGTTTATGCTACTTTAAAGCGTCGTTCGCGTGAAACGCGTTCGGAACGCCTAACTAGTCCTATGACAAGTAAAATATGCCTTAACACATCTAATATTGTTACCAAATCAGTTTAGATACCAAAAGTTATGTTACATATGCTTAAAATGAATTTTGGCGTAAAAGGGCATTTTGGTAATTTACCTAAGGCATATAAACTACCTATCATACAACTACTCAAACGATGTGACCGTAGGGTATAACCTCGGAAGGTTATTCCCTACCTACTATGGTCACCTAATGTGTTTGGTCGGATCCTAATGATCGACCAAATGGGTCGGGTTCGAAGGTATAAGCGATTTATCAGATCGCTTACCCTACGACCCTAGACAACGTGGTAATCAGTAGGCATAGTCCCAAGGGACTATAACCAACGTGATTACACTCACGTTGCGAAGTTCAAATGAACTTCGCATTGACCATAAACTGGTCAACGCAGAAAGTCAAACAAAGTTTGACTTTCAGACTCGAAAGACTCGAAAAGAAATAAAAGAACGAAAGAATACTTACGAAGGGTCCCCGAATGCTAATCTCGATCCAAGTAACTCAGGTATGAAACAATGGTTTCAACTTAGAGTTTCTCAAATCAAAATTCTTGTGGGTTTTGCAAATGAAGGCATGGGGTATTTATAGGATTTCCCGAACCGTTAGGATCGTTTCTTGGAAAAAGTGCTTCAATCTTGGCCATACACTTGCACCCATGGTATTGTAATACCATGTGCACATCAAACCAGCCCATAGTATTGCCCAAAACCATGTGCAAAGGTGGTATAGGCCAGATTCAATGTTTCTACACAGAAAGTTTCAAAAATGGCAGATTTGGTCCCTGTAGTGTAATAAGGCCTTTTCCGACGCGTTTAAGGCCCGTTAACCCCATTTCAAAGCTCTAAAATAAAGTTAAAGTAAAGGGAACTTAAAATGTTCTCAAAAATATCTCGGATGTCGGTTCGTTTAGCCGTACGGTTGCGTTGTTCGGCTAATTACGACGGAATGCGCATAAGCGCGAAAAACGATCCAAATGACGTGACGAATGGAATTTTATTATGCCAAACACTAAAATAAAATGTTTTAGTGCTTAAATAAATTTTTGGATGTCCGGGTGTATTCAGAATGTAAGTTATGCGCGAAAGTGTAAACTTGTGCACTTTTTGACGCTTTTAGTCCCTGAATGACCCAAAAGTTTATTTTAGCACACCGAACCCCTCAAAGCCTATTTATAAGCTATATAAAGGATATTTAAGGTGTGTTTACCTTATGGTCATGTTACGGAATGTCTGTTACAGTTCAGATTGGCATACTTTCGCAGTTTGTCAACTTTAGTCCCTGTAAGCGATTTAACTTGTTTTTGCCATACCAAAGCCTTTAAAACTTATTTCTAAGTTATGTAAAGGTTATTTAAGGTATGTTAAGCCTATTTCACTATTCCAGAGTGTTTGTTGCATTAAACTGGTTATATTTACGCATCAGTGCGCGTATAACCTTCCAGAAAGTGATTTAGAGCTTGTAATCGAACAAGAATTGATATGTGTAAAAGATACACATATTTATACAGATCCCAAGTATGAAATACAATATTTCATTGGTTTGGTATTTGTTTGATGGTCGCAGTGACACAGGTGTCACAGTCTCCCTTACTTAAGGAAATTTCGTCCCGAAATTTATTCGTAGGAGTCTATTTGTGACTTTGTGTCAAATAACCACCAGAGATATGTAAAGCATAATTTTGTTATTTTCCTCAACGGATACTTTTCAGAAGCGAAAATGAACGAACGGGGTCATTTTCTTCAACGGGTTCTTCGGAAATGGAAAATAAAGGATTTTTAACTAAACGGATATACATTTCCCTCAACGGATATTCTTCAGAAGTGAAAACGAATGGATGATTCATTCTTCCTCAACGGGTCCTTCGTCAGAAACGGGAATGAAGGAATAATCCACGGATATTCATTTCTCTCAATGGATATTCTTCAGAACGAAAATGAACAAACGGGGTCATTTTCCTCGACGGTTATTCTTCAGAATTTGAAATGAAGAAATAATCAACGGATATTCATTTCCTCAACGGATAATCTTCAGAAACAAAAATGAACTAACGGAGTCATTTTCAACGGTTGCTTCCTCAGGTACGGAAATGAAAGATTTAACAACGGATAATCATTTCCTCAACGGATAATCTTCAGAAACGAAAATGAACTAACGGAGTCATTTTCAACGGTTGCTTCCTCAGGTACGGAAATGAAAGATTTAACAACGGATATTCATTTCCTCAACGGATAATCTTCAGAAACGAAAATGAACTTACGGAGTCATTTTCAACGGTTGCTTCCTCAGAGTTGGAAATGAAGGATAAACGGATATTCTTTTCCTCAAC
Organism: Helianthus tuberosus; assembly: GCA_030545235.1. NCBI lineage: Eukaryota > Viridiplantae > Streptophyta > Magnoliopsida > Asterales > Asteraceae > Helianthus > Helianthus tuberosus. Next base: position 16,535,068 of record CM060420.1, on the reverse strand, counting down.
GGATATTCCTCAGAAGTGAAAAATAAATAGCTAGTTCATTTTTCCTCAACGGATGCTTCATCAGAATTGGAAATGAATTGGGTTAACTTAGATACATGATAGAACTTGCTGTGATTTCTGTGCACTAAATTCCATAATTATGTATGCATCCATAATTACGTAATTCCTTGCACAGTCCGCACAGTTCGTTTTGTAATGTTGTGGGGAAGGATATCAAACTTGTGATGAGGGTGACTAGACTACCATAGGGTCCTTTTAATTAGATCGACAGAGGATCTTCTTATTTAGGCCACCAAGGAGTCCTTTCATCTATATCATCACATAATATTCCTAACCAGATTTTTGGATCGATCAGTTTAACTAGACCACTAAAGGGGTCTAATTATGAAGTAGTACTTTATAATCCAAGGGACTTAACTACAGCGTAGAAGTCCATTAAGGATTTTAGGTAGTACCTTTGGGTATCCTACAATGAATCTCTTGTACAAGGATATGTAAGATTCTACGAGGATTTGGATAACATAATTTGAATCATATGACACATAAAAGGGAACACATAAGCACATAATTGTTTAATTGTTATTATCTTGTTATTGATTGCTATTAACTTGGCACCTCGTACTTCGTTTCTCTTGGAAGAAACGGGTACTTAGGATTTTCGTGGAAAACGCAAGAGATCATACAATGGAAGAAATTTGGGGGTAGTCTGTTCTTCAAGGAATATGGTTCCTTGATTGTTGGTATTGTAGAGGATATGTTTATACATGCAACCACGTAAACATATTAAAATGTAAATGAAAGATTTATTTATAACAACAATAACAACAACTGTTTCATAGATCGTGATAACAAAAGAAAATAATACACAAGGCTCGATTATTTTCTACACAGCGTTGTCTCTTGTCGGTCTGATACTCATCTCTGCGCTGGATTTGCATTAGCAAGCCTTGGGCAATTCCTACGAAAATGGCCCATCTCGCCACAGTTGTAGCAAGACCCCGGTGGGAAACGAGCTTGAGCAGGATTGTTGCCAGCTTGATTTGGTGCAGCTGCGGTTGGGCAAACCCTCGCTGTATGACCTATAAGTCCGCAAACTTGGCATGTGCGGCACTTCACACCAGCATGATGATGTAGGCCACATTGGTTGCACAAAGGTGCAGTTCCGTTGTAGGGTTTCCTGGCAGGGGGTTGAGCTGGTTGGTTGGGGACGGCTTGATCATTGTGAGTAACCATGGCGAAGTTCTGAGAAGCCTTTCACTTCTTTGACTTCTTAGGGGATCCAGTCTGTTCATCCATGGTCTTTGATTCCTCTTTTGAGTTTGATTCCTCGACCGGTTTCTTGTCACCCTTTCGGAAAAGCTTACGTTTCCTGATCTGAGATTCAGTCAAGGTTGCAGCTAGCTCAATGGTCTGCCTAACTGTAGTAGGGTTGCTACCAGTCACAATGTCTTGTATTGAGTCAGGGAGGCCATCAATGTACTTTTCGATTGCCTTATCCAACGGTGTGACCATGTTTGGGCATAACAGACTTAACTCCTCATAACGGTCCGTGTAGGCTCGATGCTCACCGCTATCTTGCTTCAAACCATCAAACTCTCTTTCCAATGCTCGCAGTTCATGACGAGGACAAAACTCCCTCATCATAAGAGCTCTAAGTTCAGCCCATGTCTGTGCTAGAGCAACTTCTGCACCACGGTCTCTCATAACCCCGTTCCACCACGTAAGGGCCCTCTTCTAGAACACACTCGAATAAAACTCGACCTTGCGATTGTCAGGACACTTCATGTGGCGGAAAGTATTCTCAATGCTCTCGAACCATTGAAGAAGCCCAGTCGCTCCCTCAGAACCACTAAACCTGAGTGGCTTAGCCGAATTGAAACTCTTGAAATTGCATGGACCATTGTTGTTGTTGTTGGCTTGGTTCCATTGAGCAAAGAGGTTTGGGAATTGAGCAGCCATTTGCTGCGCAATAATTTCTGCTAGTTCGGCAGTCGCTATCTGGTTTTTGCGTCGAGGAGGCATTCTAAAAGAGGAAACATGAAAGGAAACGAGTGAGAGTATTAGACGAAAAGAATGAGATGAAACAAATCTGATGAAGCAAGGATAGTGGTCATTTGTTTGTTACTACAAAGCAACAAACGACCCTGGTGACTAATCAAAGTTAATGGATCAAAAATAATGTATCGCGAAGACATGCTCGCCTATAAGTGAACACTCATCCCAAGAATTCCCAGGTAAGCACAACTGGTCTCGCGTCTGATGAGATATATACGAAGTGCTTGCCTAGACAGAAAACTCAGAATACAGGCATTCACCCTTCCAGTTTGCATGTGTTCACATTATTTAAAACCCAAAACCTTGACGAGATTTTGAAAACTCAAAGGGGTTCAAAACCATATAATAGGGAGTTCAAAACCTTACAATAGAGGGTTCAAAACCTAGTAATCAATCATCCTAGAACAGATGATTAGTTTTCAAAGCGGTTTCGAAAATTATGTTCTTGTTGTGGTAGTCGCCTAAGGATAGGTGACGGTATTGTTTTATGACTAAACGCAAGTAAACTCGCGTTAGGGTCCTAGAAAGGTTATAGACTAGGTCAAAGCATTACTAATAACCTAATTCCCTATAACCATTGGCTCTGATACCATCTTTTCTGTCACACCCCGACCACGTAGAACATACAAAACGTGGCGGAAACGTCGGGGAGTGTTGTAACAGAATTAATTGTTTCAAATCCATGGCAATTGAAGTTTCATTTTATTAATTAAACATGAGAGTTTACATTGTTTTAAACAAGAAACAAAGAGTACATAACATAAATTAACTAGTTCTTGTCTCGTTTTAAGTCACTAAGGCACAGGTCCGCCTAAGTATGTCTTGATAAGTCCTATGCATCATCTCCTGAAAACACATGTGAAAATAGGTACGTCAGCATAAAAATGCCTGTGAGATACATAGGTTTTGTGAAAACAGAATTCATAACTTATGTTTGAGAAAGATGTTTAGTCATGAACCTTGTAATTTGCTTTGTCTTGTAAATCATTTGAAAAATGATAAGATCAGATGATATGTGTAAATAAGAGAATAATGTATGGTTAAATGAATAACCATGTAAAATGGGTTTGTATAAGATAAGTTGTTTGTAAAACAATGTCTTGTGAAAAGTATGTTATTTGTATAAAATGTTATATGTATCAAATTGAAATGGTTCAAATAACGCTACGATATGTAATACCATACAGACACTTATATATAGGAAGTACCAGCGGCGTATCCACCATGCTTGTATCATATTACACACGCATCGTTACTTAAATCACTTACTCAAACCAAACCACCAAGATGTAATGTTTAACAATTGTAGAAATGTTTATGTATAGTCAAATGTCTATTGTCAAATGTAAATCAGGTCAACAGATACAAATGGTTCACACGGTTCAACAGTTACAGATGATTCACATGGTTCAACAGTTACAAACGGTTCATATAATCAAATGGTTACGACGGTTCACATAGTCAAATAGTTACAATGGTTCAAAATGTAGTATAATGTGTTCATATGCTGGATGAGCATATGCAACAGAAATGCAATGTAAAACAATGTACTAAGTATGCACACAATGGACATACATAGCATGAAATGTAATGTAGAACGATGTACTAAGTACGCACACAATGGGCATACATAGCATGTAATGTAAAACGATGTACTAAGTACGCACAAAATGGGCATACATAGCATGTAATGTAATGAAATCATGTACTATAATGTACTAACGAACATAGTAGGTATATGATGTGAAAACAGGAAAGCATGAAAGTAACAAGTAGGCACATGTGTTTCACCCCAAAACAGTTTGGAAAACAGTAAAAGAGGGGTCTATGTACTCACTTGAGAATGCTTCAGTAGTCCTTGAGTGACAACCAAACAATGCTAGAGATCACGGATATCAAATGGCACCTAATATAGGTAACTATGTTAATAAACCGGACCTAAATCGGAGGATCGGATAGAATGAGGGTTCGTAAACCAAACGAGTGTGGAGACTCGTGTAATATGGTTTTAACAAAGCCTACATACTAAATGAAACCTAACATATGTGCTTACTACCCATTACGACCCGTTTAGGTAGTTTATGCTACTTTAAAGCGTCGTTCGCGTGAAACGCGTTCGGAACGCCTAACTAGTCCTATGACAAGTAAAATATGCCTTAACACATCTAATATTGTTACCAAATCAGTTTAGATACCAAAAGTTATGTTACATATGCTTAAAATGAATTTTGGGGTAAAAGGGCATTTTGGTAATTTACCTAAGGCATATAAACTACCTATCATACAACTACTCAAACGATGTGACCGTAGGGTATAACCTCGAAAGGTTATTCCCTACCTACTATGGTCACCTAATGTGTTTGGTCGGATCCTAATGATCGACCAAATGGGTCGGGTTCGAAGGTATAAGCGATTTATCAGATCGCTTACCCTACGACCCTAGACAACGTGGTAATCAGTAGGCATAGTCCCAAGGGACTATAACCAACGTGATTACACTCACGTTACGAAGTTCAAATGAACTTCGCATTGACCATAAACTGGTCAACGCAGAAAGTCAAACAAAGTTTGACTTTCAGACTCGAAAAGACTCGAAAAGAAATAAAAGAACGAAAGAATACTTACGAAGGGTCCCCGAATGCTAATCTCGATCCAAGTAACTCAGGTATGAAACAATGGTTTCAACTTAGAGTTTCTCAAATCAAAATTCTTGTGGGTTTTGCAAATGAAGGCATGGGGTATTTATAGGATTTCCCGAACCGTTAGGATCGTTTCTTGGAAAAAGTGCTTCAATCTTGGCCATACACTTGCACCCATGGTATTGTAATACCATGTGCACATCAAACCAGCCCATAGTATTGCCCAAAACCATGTGCAAAGGTGGTATAGGCCAGATTCAATGTTTCTACACAGAAAGTTTCAAAAATGGCAGATTTGGTCCCTGTAGTGTAATAAGGCCTTTTCCGACGCGTTTAAGGCCCGTTAACCCCATTTCAAAGCTCTAAAATGAAGTTAAAGTAAAGGGAACTTAAAATGTTCTCAAAAATATCTCGGATGTCGGTTCGTTTAGCCGTACGGTTGCGTTGTTCGGCTAATTACGACGGAATGCGCATAAGCGCGAAAAACGATCCAAATGATGTGACGAATGGAATTTTCTTATGCCAAACACTAAAATAAAATGTTTTAGTGCTTACATAAAATTTTGGATGTCCGGGTGTATTCAGAATGTAAGTTATGCGTGAAAGTGTAAACTTGTGCACTTTTTGACGCTTTTAGTCCCTGAATGACCCAATAGTTTATTTTAGCACACCGAACCCCTCAAAGCCTATTTATAAGCTATATAAAGGATATTTAAGGTGTGTTTACCTTATGGTCATGTTACGGAATGTCTGTTACAGTTCAGATTGGCATACTTTCGCAGTTTGTCAACTTTAGTCCCTGTAAGCGATTTAACTTGTTTTTGCCATACCAAAGCCTTTAAAACTTATTTCTAAGTTATGTAAAGGTTATTTAAGGTATGTTAAGCCTATTTCACTATTCCGGAGTGTTTTTTGCATTAAACTGGTTATATTTACGCATCAGTGCGCGTATAACCTTCCAGAAAGTGATTTAGAGCTTGTAATCGAACAAGAATTGATATGTGTAAAAGATACACATATTTATACAGATCCCAAGTATGAAATACAATATTTCATTGGTTTGGTATTTGTTTGATGGTCGCAGTGACACAGGTGTCACAGGTGATTCCCACCCGATCGGATCGGCTGCACAATGATGGGTTTACTGTTGTCTTAATGCGTACCACGTCGTTGGTGCTTAATCAGAAACTTGGAAACTTTACAAGTTAGGAACGGGACAAGGACAACCCGATCGAGTGGCAATCCGATCGGATAGCCATCTGATCGAACCGCCATCCGATCGAGTGACACTTGTCTCATTAACGCTAACACTTGAATACTTGAACCTTATGATCGTCGAATGGCAATCCGATCGGATAGCCATCTGATCGAACTGCCATCCGATCAAGTTTCATTACCTTAAAACACCTTTGGAACTTTAAATCTTTGATCGTCGAATGGCAATCCGATCGGATAGCCATCCGATCGAACAACCATCCAATCGAATAGCCATCCGTCCTTTTCACTCACATGTCATCTCAACCGATCGGATGGCCATCCGATCGGACAGCCGTCCGATCAAGATGACTGATCCGACACTTGGTTTGAATCTTGTTATTCTGCCCGACTCTTATCTATTGTAATCTAATCAGGATAATTCTAAAGAGCACCCTTTGATCCAATAACAGTTGAACTGTTAAGAAATCACTGTGAGTATACTCGATCCCTTTTTGTTTTAAACTTTGGGATGTAACATGTATTCTATTAAACTATGATACTTGAGACTTATCCAAACTAAACTCTATCCTATGTGTATGTGAAACTTGTATTCTATTTGTGCTATGTGGAGGTTTAATCTAGGGTGTGTAGTTCCGCCTTAACAATAGTAGTGCTATCAGAGATGCACCTCCCCATTATTCTTGGGGTATTGTTAGGAGGATTCTCGTTTTCCTTGAGACTTGGGAAAACAACAAAGCATCGGGATACTTGGGCTATCACTTGTTGGACTAAGAACACTAGCATGGCTGAAACTATTTTGTTACACTTACATAAGGATACGAGTTGTTTTAATCTATTATGCTATTACTCAAACTTGCATACTCGCCAGTACATTTTGTACTGACTCTATTTTATTACATGTTGCAGGCTGATAGGATGCTGAATCATGGAAATCAAGCTAGGGATGATGCATAGAAACCCACCTAGTCTATATCTAGTCGAAACAATGAATAATGGTTGTATTTTGAATCTTTTGTTGGCAATGATGTTTTAGACAAACGTATGCATGAATCTTACTTAATCTATATTGAAATTTCAATTGTTATGGAATCTTGTGAGAAATCTGAACGCTTAGTGCTCGTACCCTGATGTTTCCACCATCGGTTGGGGTGTGACAAATACAAACTACGTGACCACCCTTTCTGTACAATCCTTGCTCTTTAACTCGATCTACACCCGCTTGTCCTTTATGGTGTTGGAGAACATCTACACAATCATACGATCACCATATACAATCAACCCATTAGTAATTGGTAACATCATACATAATTTAATACATATATTTAAAGACCACGTGGCATTCTAACTACAAAATTCTATCACATTCTATTATCCTCTCCAATTCACTTGCTCCAGTCCGACATCAATTCCTCTAGATCCCGCGTTCTCATACCTGCATTCAATTTCATTCTCAACGTAACATGATTAGCAACACGTAATCTCAACATGTTGAAAACCCACGTCTATGTACCATTGGTCTACATTCATTCAACTGCAGCACGTGTATTGATATGCATAAAATGCAACATACAAATTAAATCATACAAGGCATAAAATCAACCCTTTTATGTACTAATGTTAGAAAAAGTGCATTTCTTTGTATGCTTTTGATTTTCAGGACTAAATGAGCTTAAACGTACAAAAGGAACAAATTAATAGTAAAAACCAACACAAATACATGAAAGAGGAATTGACACACCATGCCTACCCTCCAAGCTACACCCCAAGACTAAAACAAGAATCCAGAAGACAAGCATGGGGCCGTGCCATCTAGACACGGGGTCGTGCCCCACCACTGAGTGTGTTCAGAAGCTATGCAGATCAAACAAAACAAAGCAGACCGGAGACACGGGCCGTGGTCAACTCCCAGATACGCAGAATCTCCCAATGGACTCCACAAAGTTAACCACGGGGCCGTTCCTACTATCACACAGGGCTGTGTGTGTATACGATCTGACACTGGACATTAAATGAAGAAAGAGAAAGAAGGGACACGAGGCCATTTGAAGGAACAGAATCCAACAATAAATAAAGGGGCTTGGTTTACTTCCAACCCATCCCTTGGCAGCCCTCTCTCACTTCACCACCACTCTAACACTATCATCCACCACATTGTCCACCTTTAGAGTGTGTGTAGTAGTCTCGGGATCCAAGATTGTTGTAATAGTTCTTGTCAATCAAAGGCCATGTTTGGCTAATCTCTTACATCACTTGGTGAAGGAAAATTTTTATGTATTACTTTTGATTTCCAAGCTTTGGCTACTTTTTTATTTGGGTTTGTATTAATGAGTTTAATAACTAGTTTTTTATATTGAAAGTGAACTTTATTCTATCATTTCTTCATGTTTTGTTGATTCACTTATTCATATCTTTACGATCTATATAAAGTGCGTTAACTGCCTGGAAGGGGGTTATAAGGGCGGTTTGGGTAAAGTTCTTGCCTCGTTCAATGTATAGATCATGCGAGGAATTGATTCAAGCTTATTAGGACTTCTGTTGAGGCAGATTGCATCAAATCGGGGGAAGTAAGAATGACTTGAATCCCTTATAAATTAACTACTATTAAAACTTTAACCCAGTCTTGTAGGACTTTATCAAATATGGCCAAGGGTAGCGTTGCCTCCAAAAGAGGGACATGCCACAATTTGCATTAATAACTTACTTAATTATCTTTCAATAATCCGACCTTGCGGGACTATATCCTTGCTGAATCTGACCAATATGGCTGAGGGTAGCGTTGCCTCCAAAAGAGGGACATGCCACAATAACTAAGATAATCTCTTAAAAAATCTAAAGTGCGGAAATCATCAAAGGATACATATAAGAAGAGTCAGAACCAAGTGATTCTATCTTGTTTATTGTTTTTACTAACATTTTATTTTTATTTTTAAATTTACTAACATATTTTCTCCAATTTTTGGTTAGATTAGACGTCGACGGTATTCCGGTATTAAAAGCTCTTGTGTCCTTGGACGACCTCAGTATCTTACCATCACTATGCTACGCCAACGAAGGGTGCACTTACCCTAACGTGTCGTAGAGAATGATTGTATTGTATCGTGTTCTATAAATTTAAATCTTGATAACGAGTAAAAAGTGCTAGAAATATACTAAAAATTATACCACACTCGCATCACACCATGTATACACTTTCATATAACCAATTACATGCATACGTGTCCCATACTGTCACACCCCAAAAACATCACAGCGGAATTTAAAACGTAGTGGTGACGGAAGTTGGTGCCCATTTATATCTTTTTGAACGATGCACTTATTTGTTGGACATAATGACTTATTTTAAAACATAAGTTATTAAACATTACATTTTAAAAACCATGACACAAGCACATAAGTTAAGTTGTCTTTGATCCTCGCAGATCTTATTACAATCGTCCCAGAAAGTTTAAAAAGTTAGTCCAACATTTTCAAGTAACACAACATGCATCATCAAACACAAGATACACCATGATTCCCGAAGCCGAACTCAAGTACCTGTAGAACACGTTTAAAATCAAGTGTCAACAAAAATGAAGGTGAGTTCACATATTCAAATTTAAGCAATTTGATCCTAAGGAAAAACTTTCTGATTATGTGTTTATTGTAAAACATCCATATAATTTTTAGAAAGTCCATTTATTTCCTTAATAAAATCCATATCCGTCGTAAGTTTTAAAACCCGACATTAAGGCATTTTCCCAAGTTTTGTATATTAAATTCATAGCGTCAACGTTCGGACTCGTATGTTAGCTACACAATACGAACTACATTTTTACCATGCGGGGATAATCAATGCTAGACAATAACCAGAATTTAAATTCGTCGTTTGACTTGACACGGGGCGACTGGTCACAACGGGGTTGTCAACCCGATAGATCTACCAACAATTCATCGCGTACAATACTTAATCGATTAAACGACATCATTGGCGCAGGGTCCATATTGGGACCATATATGATGTCTGCCTCACGTACAATATATATATCCAACTAATATGAAAAATTTAATATACGATGTTGTACGAATCCCCTGAATCCCCACCTAAATGTAAGCCTACGCTGTTACTTACTCTCTTGAGACCAAGCAATATTCGTTCCAACTATACAATAGTTTTCCCCCAAACATATATTCATCAAAAATGTTTTATCTCGAAACGTATAATTTATCAAACTCCATATATTTTCAACGAAAATATATACTTTATATTGAAAGGTATGTTTTAATCCAAAAACATTATTAAACCCTTTTTGGCGTGTTCTACCCCCAAAACATATACAAAGCAGTAAAAGAGGGGTTTAGTGACACTCACCTTTGGGTGCGTATTTTAAATAGCGCAATCCCAGAGATTGATTTCTACACGTCCTATTATATGTAGGAACGATTTTTAAATCAATATATATCACAAAAATCCTAAGTTTCTCCATTTCTTAGAATTGTCACATAACTTTGAGATTTTCTTGAAAAGTTCTCGTTTTTTATTATGTTGGCACGTTAATATATATATGAGTTCATATATATATACTTTTTTAAGATTTTGCGACTTGAACGATTTTATTGGTGACCGTTATCATGTAAATCCATTATCACTCCCGTTTATACGTAATATATCTACGATTTGCGCGTCGTAATATATATACATAAACGCTCGCATAAATTAATATCGAAACACGCGTAATTTTGTTAACTAATCTATTTTATCATTTTTAAGGCAAGTATACATAAAATATCTTATATGTACCAAATTTCATGCTCGACAAGCAAGTTTCACATTTAACACGATTTTTACCGTTTCTATCACATAAAACGCACAAGTATATATGCATAATCAAAATTTCAAATATCATGTTAAAACTTAACATATTTTCACATTCACACATTTAAATCACATAACACATTTTAACACATAAGGTTCACCCAAAAATTACCCATACTTGTGTTCATTGAAAAATGCGTATTTTAGCGATTTGGTAACATTTTCGGGCGTCGGAAGTCACGTATGACTAACCAAACACCAAGTATACTTAAAATTAGTTAAAATACTTGTTTTTAAACTAAAAATATCAGTTTACTTACTGATATAATTCAGTTTTATAATAATCATTCGAAAAGCCGATTTTTGACCGTTTTAACGCATAGTTTTGCGTTAAACGTTACTATAACCATCCCAACTTGGAATGACTTGATATTTTAACACAATACATGTTATTTACTGATTAAAATAGTGGTTATAATCAGATTAGTGCAGTTTTTGTGTAAGTCACATAAATCATGCAATTTCACATATTTTACAACTTCTAAAGTACCAAATACAACATGCAAGACTAGTAAACATCATGACAAAGTTATATGTTACTTAAACACTTTAAAATAAATTTATTTTAGTGTTTATAATCTGTTTAAAACTGATTTTTATTAAATCATACTCATATGATGATTTCATGCCTTCACATCATCATGTAAGTTCACATATGTGCATCTAATGCACTCATACAACATCACTATCATCACTTATGATCTAATCATACTCTAGAACTCACTAACATAATGTTCTTACAAATATTACACATATCACCATGATTATTCAAGTCACACCCCGACCGCGTTAAAACAACGAAACCGCGGCGGAAACGTCGGGGAGTGGAGCAACAGAATTATTGTTTCACAACCATGGATTCAAAAGTTTCCTTTTTATTTATAGATTAACCATTTACATTGTCTTAAAGTTAAAAAAATAAGTCAAACATAGTCTATCATTGTTATTAAATCACTAAGGCCTCGTCCAGTCCTAAGTGAGCATGCATCCTAGCAATCAACATTATTCAACAACACCTGAAACATATGTAAAAACAAAGTCGGCAAAGAAATGCTGGAGAGCACTTACGTTTTGTGAGAGTATCAGATTCATGGCTCATTTAGATGTTGCAATACCTCGTTAGACTACAAGAGTCAATAGTTAAAAACCTTGTTTTGAAAAGTGTATAGTATTGCAATATAATTAACCAACTCAAAACAAGTTGGTTATAGTTTATAAAATCTCGTAGCCATGAATCTTAACCCAAAATATTTGTTTAAGTAAACCAAATGGTAAATCGTCTCGTTAGTAAAACTCGTATGGTTTATATCGTTTAGTAAATATCGTTGTGTGATATCGTTTTAGAATCGTTTGCCCAAGTGAACTAAATAATGCCACAGAATGTAATATGATAGAAACATTTATATATAAGAAGTACCAGCGACGTATCTACCATGCTTTTATCATGTTACACCCATCCCATTATCTAATCACAACCCAAAACCAATTGTTTGTTCATTTCGTTTAACTCGTTTAAATCGTTTCAATCGTTCTCGTTTAATTGTGAAAACTACTTTTGGTCGTCTCGTTAATAACATCCAAACCTTCGTAACTCGTCTATCGTTAAACTCGTATTAACAAACCACCAAAGAGTAAGTTAACAATCACAGATTCAGTCGTTACCCACATAACTCCCACACATAACCATGGGTGCAGTCCGATAACGGGATTTGTCAGATCCTATGGTACCATAACCTAATACTGGTTGGTTCGGCCAAAACTAATGAATGTTATTCATTATGTAATTAAGTCCAACAAATTTGTTCACATTATCGAAATCGTTATTAGTTTAATATAAACCATAGTATTCGTTTTTGAAATCATCGTTAAAAGCATCGAAATCGTTTAACACATATGAATCACCCCAAAACAATTGAAAACAGTAAAATAGGGGAACTATGTACTCACATAGTTACCACAAAACATGTAAAAAGAGGGGATCTATGTACTCACTTGAAGTGCAGAGTATCCTCGATCTAATGAACTTAACGAAGCTCAGGTATTTTTTGTCCATTTTTTGCTACACACACTTAAGGTGTGAGAGAAACTCTCTCTACCTCTTCCTATGGCCGTCACCCCTTCTCTAACCTAGATCTGATCGTTTTTTGGCTTCAAATTACCGTGTAGAATGGAATCAAAGGGTGAGGATTCATTCTAGCATCAAGTTATCGGTATATTATAGCTACAGGAGCTGAATCCGTGAAGAATAGGTATGAGTTTATGGGTGGCGGCTACAGTTTCTCCCTATGAACCCTAATTTTTTCAATTTTTGCTTCTTCTCATCGTGTGGATTGGAGTTCTTGGGGTGAAATCCGATCCAGAATCTGCTTATCGATGTATTCTTGTTTTTTGAAGTTGAAATTGAGAGAAAAAGGGCAGAGTTGTGGGGGTGACAAATTGGTTCTGAGATTTCTTTCTCTAAAACTCATTAACATGGCAATCTCTTCTCTGATTTTCGTTTATGGCTATTATAAATTCTTTTGTTTGTATCACATCACCGTTTAATGGTGTCTGATGGAATTTATTGGCTGGTTATTGAGCTCTGATGGAAGATTAGAGAGTGGCGGCCTGAGTTTTTGCAACTATGGAAGCCGGTTTTCATAGAGGCCTTGAATGTGGTGAGCAGAAAGGATAGAGATTAGTACTTCCGGCTTCGTTTTTGGGGTCGTGATATCACAACATCAGATCTGGGTTCTACACGGCTCGGATTTGTTATGATTCTCACCGGACTTGTGAGTTCAATTTGGATTCACCGTTGAATCTTTGTTTGTTGCGGTTTGATTGTATATTGGTATGAATGATTTTTGGGTAAGTGTTTCTTTGCCTTGGTCCGTTCATTATTTTCTGGCAGATTCTTCTCCTTCTTGCTTCTATTTTAGTTATCGATTGGCCTTTGTTCATTGATGAATTAACCGGATTTGGTAAAACGGCCGGTTTTTCTGATCAAGGGTGATCTGCGGTGGCTGGGGTAGTGGCAGAAGATGGGGGTGACGGCTGGAGTTGGTGGATGTCGGCTAGGGTTGCATGGAAAACTAGGGTTGGCATAATAATGCTTGTTGGGCCTGTTTGTATGTTGGGCCTAATTCAGGGATGTTGGGCTCTGGTTTAATGGACTGTTATAGGGGTGGGCCAGTTAGAGGATTAATCCAGCACCTTAGATAAGTGGGCTTAGGGATGGGCTGATTGCAAGACATGTGCCTGCTGTGGTTGCTGAATGGGCTGCTCAATTGATCCACTAACAGGTTTGTTGATTTATTGCATGTTAGGACTAATTGTTTTGGTATGGGTTTCAAGTTTGTTTTGGATTGGTTGTTATTGGGCCTGGTGTCCGTATTAGGCCTGGTGGACTAGTGGCCGTGATTCGGGTAGTTGTTCTCGGTTGGGCCTGATATAAAAATGGACTTCAAAATTGCAGCAGAGGCTTGCGGTTTGGGTCTTTTGGGCGAGGTGGGCCTGAATGTCATAGGTTAACTATTCTGATTGGGCTGAGAATGATTGGGCCTGAATTGTTGTTTGGTTTTTTAATTGGGCCACGAATGGATCTGCTAATAAAGTGAGCTGAATTTATGGAAAAGATAGCTGGTACATGTTGGGTTGAGTATGGTTTATGGTATGTTATGGATTGATTATAATCTCGATTTGGGCTTGTACCTGTGGGCTTTGGAAATGGGCTTCAACAGTTTCCTGGATGAGATTGTTTCAGATGCTGATTTGGGCCGTAAGTTGTAGGCCTGGATGAATTTGTGAAGATCAACAGAGGAGTTGAATTTGGACTGGTACACAACTTGGGCTTTATGTTACATTATGGAGACTTGTCAGAATGTGGGCTTGGAATTTATATTCTGGACTGACTAGATTTGGGCATGGAGCTTTGAGTTTAGTTCAGTCTAGTTTGTTTTATTTTGTATGTTTTATATTGTATGGGCTTAGGCCCTTTAGTATGGTTTAATTTTTTTAGGATCCACTCTATGGTACTTAGCCCTGGAGGGGGTTCATTTTAGTTTGTAATCAACTTTTGAGATATTAATAAAAGTTAACCCGAGTGACTCCTCGTTTCCCAAAAAACGAAGCTCAGGCAAAACAAGGAAATCAAGTAGAACCTAGTAGTCGGATCGCTAGTTAATAAATTGACATCTAATTCGGAAGATCGGGTAGAATGAGGTCTCGTAAACCAAATGAGTATTGGAACTCATGTGATATGGTTTAACAAAGCCTACATTCTAAATCGGAACCTATCCTAAGTGCTTTCGACCCGTTACGACCCATTAAGGTAGCTTATGCTACTTTAACGCGTCTTTCGCGCAAATGCGCGTTCGAGACGCCTAACTAGTCTTATGACAAGTATTATATGCCTAAACATGTTTAAATATGTTGCATAATCAGTTTAAGTGACAAAAGTTAGGTTACTTATGCTTAAAATCCAATTATGCATGAAAAGGGCATTTTGGTCATTTTCCTAAGGCATATAAACTACCTATCATACAACTAATTAAACTAAGTGACCATAAGGTATAACCTTGGAAGGTTATTCCCCATACAACTATGGTCACAAAGCATGCTTGGTCGGATCCTAATGATTGACCAAAAGGGTCGGGTTCGAAAGTCTAAGCGGTTGTTAAGTCCGCTTATCTTACGACCCTATACAAGCACTAGACTAAAAGTGACGAGTTAAACATGTTAAAACATGTTTAACTAAGTTAGAAAACAGGTTTGATATCAAAACAAAGTGTTTTGATACCCGAAAATAGCTTCGATGCAAAATACGCATAAACACGTATTTTGATCGAAACTTTGACTCGTCACTTCGACTAATCGACGTGGTAATCAGTAGGTATAGTCACAAGGGACTATAACCATCGTGATTACGCTCACGTTGCAAAGTTCAAACGAACTTTGTGTCGACCAAATCGTGGTCAAAACAGAAAGTCAAACACTGTTTGACTTTCATGCTTGAAAATCATAAAAAGCATAAAAGGAACTTACAAAGGGTCCAAACAATGAAGATATGATCTAAAATACTCAGGTATGAAGCTAAGGCTTCAACTTAGAGCAATATTCAGATCAAATGTGAGGAAAAGAAGTGAAATCAAGTGGGTATTTATAGAATTCCAAGAACCGTTAGGATCGTTCCTCGTAATTCGGGCTTTAATCTTAGCCATACATTTGGGCACATGGTTTAGGATACCAGGGGAATTCAAATACATGTCCATAGAGTGCAAAAACAAGGATTAAAACTGGTTGCAACAGCTGGAATGGAAGCTTCTGATTTCTATGGTGCTGGCACTAGCTTACAAACCGTAAGCTATACTCCATACGGTTCGTAAGGACCTTGCAGACCAGCAACTTTCATAAATTGATAGTTTAGCCCCTGCACCTTGTTTTGTCGCATTTTGGCACTTCTAACACCCGCCAAGCCCATTTTTAAGCTTCAAAATGAAGTTAAAGCATAGGGAACATGAAATATGCTTGAAAATATATCGGATGTCGGTTTGTTTGGCGGTACGGTTGCCTTATTCGGTTAATTACGACGGGAATCGTAACGAACGTGTGTACGCCCCAAATTGCGAAACGAATGGAGTTTTTGTATTCCAATCACTAAAATAAAATACTTTAATGATTAAAAAAAATTTGGATGTCCGGATATATTCAGAACGTAAGATATGCGCGAAAATGCAAACTTATGCACTTTTTGACGCTTTTAGTCCCTGTTTGATCAAAAAATTTATTTTTGCATACCAAACCCCTCAAAGCTTATTTCTAAGCTATGTAAAGGATACTTAGGGTATGTTTAACTTATGATCAAGTTCTGGAATGTTCGTAATCATAAGAATCGGCATACTTTCGCAGTTTGACACAAATAGTCCCTGCGATCGAGTAGACTTGTTTTAGACACACCAAATCATCCAAAACTTATTTCTAAGTTATGTAGAGGTTAGTTAAGGTATGTTAAGCCTATGTCACTGTTCCAAAGTATTTGTCGCGTTAAACTGATTACGTTTACGCACCAGTTTGCGAATAACCTTTCAGAAAGCGATTTAAAGCTTGAAACCGAACTCGATTCAAATCGTTAAATCATCAAACACAAATACACATATAATAACACCAAAACACATTGTTTTATTGATAATGGATGTTGTTTTACATTGTACATCGTTTAAAGAGCACAGTTGTTACAATTCAAATCATTCATATTCATTCATGCTTATATCTTTCATATTTAAGATTATATGACAACTTTTATATGAATGCATACATATAAACATACATATATACGAAATACATACATACATATACTTCCAAAAATTTATTTTTCAACATATCACTTTCAAATCTTAAATTATTTTAGAACATTCTTGTATGACACCTAAAAATTCCTTCATGCATCATACTTTTCAAGAAATAAAATAAATCAAGAAACCTTTCATCAAAAATCAAAATACAACATATACACATACACACACACTCACGGCCATATATACATATATACATACACCCATTTTGTATTTCATTCAAAACCCATTTGTTTTTAGTTTTCAAGTTAGTGTTTAGATTCAAGAACAAGAGAAACTTTCACTATCATCTTCATCACCATGAATCAAGAACAAGATTTAGAAGAAAATATGTTATACCTTCAAGATTTCTAGTGGGTTTTATGATTTATGATGATGTGAAGCCTTGTTCTTGACCTCCTTTAAATCACTTCTAAACCTTCTTGTAAGCTTGAAATCACTTTGAAATGGACAATTCTTTAAGATTTGGATTTGAAAATGAAAATGGTAGTGTAATAGGGGGTGTTCATCTGAGATTGTTTAAGAGAGAGAGAATGAATTTTTGAATGTATTTCTTGGAAGTATGAGAGCGTATGGAAGGTGTTACAATTATAATCATCACCTATCATTCTCTAGGTATGACAAGCGTCCCATTTGCAAGATTCAAGAGAGTTTTGGCAGCCCATAATGCCGCCACATTTCCCCCCTCACACACATTTATATGTACATACATATATCATATGTAAATTAGTGCAAAACAGGTATTTTACTAAATACCGGGTATTTTATCTAGCGTTTTAATCCCGTTTTAGTGCGTTTTAAATTATTTTTATCACTTTATAAAAATAATCACATGAAATTATTACTGAAATAATTACCAGTTGCCTTGACTGGCTGTGTTGACAGTATTTTGTCTAATATGCGCAGTAACGCGTGGTACGCGCTCAAACTCGAAAAATAGAGTTTCTTAGCGTTTTTATTTATTTTTCCTCACGAATATGATTAAAATTACTATTCTAATCATAACAGACTATTTTTAGGATTTTAACACTGATCGGGTGGTCACCAACGTTCGTTTCGCATTTTAATCGTTACGCGATAAGCGTTTATTTTATCATTGCCAACATAATTTTTATAAACGTTTGGATTTACCAACACATTAAATATCATACATAAATATCATAATCAGTAACATACAACCTTTTTATATGTTCACTACACATATTACTATCGTACGGTACGGCCTGAAAAGTCGGGTGTCACAGTCTCCCCCTGCTTAGGGAATTTCGTCCCCGAGATTTTACTTCACGTGTTTCGTTTTCACACTCGGTGGGAAGAGATGAGGATATTTCTGTTGCATTTTGTCCTATTGCTCCCAGGTGAACTCGGGTCCACGCTTAGAATCCCAGCGGACCTTGACCAACTTAATCCTACTCCTCCTGAGTTTCTGGGTTTTCCAATCCAGAACCTCCACCGGTTCCTCGATAAACCTTAGTTTATCGTCCACTCGAACCTCTCCAGGGGGTATAATTAGTGTCTCATCGGACAGACACTTTTTCAGGTTGGAGACATGAAATACATCATGAACTCCACTCAATTCCTGCGGAAGCTTAAGCCTATACGCGACTGGTCCAACTCAAGATGCGGTTTTGAAAGGACCTATATAACGCGGGTGCAACTTTCCCCCTTTCCCAAACCTCACAACACCCTTCCATGGCGTTACCTTCAACATGACTCGATCACCGACCTGAAACTCCAGCGGCTTCCTTCGGTTATCTGCATAACTCTTCTGTCGATCCGCGGCAGCCTTCAACCTATTCTTAATCTGGACGACTTTGTCCGTGGTCTCTTGGATAAGCTCGGGTCCAGTCAAATGCTTCTCGCCGACTTCAGCCCAACTGAGTGGTGATCGACACTTTCTTCCATACAGGGCTCCAAACGGAGCGGCCTTAATACTAGCGTGGTAACTGTTGTTGTAAGAAAACTCTGCCAAAGGCAGGTGAGTATCCCAACTTCCACCGAAATCAATCGCACGCGCTCTCAACATATCCTCTAATTTTTGAATGGTCCTCTCGCTCTGACCATCCGTTTGAGGATGATATGCAGTACTCATATCCAAACAAGAACCCAATGATTTTTAGAGAGATCGCCAAAACCTGGAGTCAAATCATCCGTCTCTATCCGAAATGATTGACACTGGTACTCCATGACGGGCTACAATCTCGTTAAGGTACAACTGCGATATCTTCTCCGTATTGTCTATTTCCTTAAGCGCCAAGAAATGAGCAGACTTTGTCAATCAATCCACAATTACCCAGATCATATTGTGTCCACGCGACGTACAGGGTAACTTGGTAATAAAGTCCATCGTAAGATGTTCCCATTTCCACTTAGGAATTTATTGTTGCCGCAGAAGGCCAAATGGCTTCTGATGCTCAGCCTTAACCTTAGAGCACGTCAGACATTTACTCACGTAGACCGTAATATCTCTCTTTATCTTCGGCCACCAGTAAAACTCCTTAATATCCTGATACATTTTGGTAGAACCTGGGTGAATGGAATACTTGGATTTATGAGCTTCATTCATAACCAATTCACGGAGGTTACCTCTAAGCGGAACCCAGACTCGGTTCATGAAGTACATTACTTCATCCGCTTTTGGTATCAGTTTACATTCTAAGCCTTTCAAACCTTCTCTTCTCAAACTTTCACCCTTCAACGCTTCTCGTTGTGCATTACGAATTTGATCGGTCAAACTCGTCTGTATGGTCAAACCCAAAGCGCGCACACGTAGAGGCTTTTCCTGTTCCTTCATGCTGAGCGCATACAACAACGTTTGCTTTTCCTGGGTGATAACGGATATCACACTCGTAATCGTTGCGTAACTTTACCCAACGTCATGGGCAAACACAACAACTCCTGATCGGGATGTGCTGGAGGCTCTTATGGTCCGTGTATATCGTACACTTCGTGCCATACAAATAGTGTCTCCAGATCTTCAGGGCAAACACAACAGCTCCAAGCTCCAAATCATGTGTTGTGTAGTTCTTCTCGTGCACTTTCAATTGTCTGGATGCATAGGCTATCACTTTGTCTCTTTGCATTAGAACGCATTCAAGGCCGAAACGTGAAGCATCACAGTATACAATGAAATCATTACTCCCCTCAGAAAGGGAAAGAATAGGTGCACTGCAGAGCTTTTCCTTCAACATCTGAAAAGCTTCCTCTTGCTTATCCGTCCAATCAAACTTCCTCTCCTTCTGGGTTAATAGCGTCAATGGCTACTCTATTCTGGAGAAATTCTCAATGAATCTCTGGTAATAACCAGCAAGCCCTAAGAATTATCGCAGCTCTGACGGAGTCTTTGGCGCTTCCCAATTCTTGATCGCTTCGATCTTAGATGGATCCACATGTATATCTTTCTCATTTATGACATGTCCGAGAAAATGAACCTCCCGAATCCAGAATTCACATTTAGAGAACTTGGCATACAGCTTCTCTTCCTTCAACAACTCCAAAATCAACTTCAAATGGTGCTCATGATCTTCTTTGGTTCGCAAATAGATAAGTATATCGTCAATGAATACTATCACGAATTTATCCAAGTAGGGTTTGCATACCCTGTTCATGAGATCCATGAACACAGCTGGAGCATTAGTTAGGCCAAAAGGCATGACTAAAAACTCGTAATGGCCATATCGTGTTCGAAAAGCTGTCTTCGGAATATCTTCGTCAGCAACCTTCAACTGATGATACCCTGAACACAGATCTATCTTCGAGTAGTAACTGGATCCCAGTAGCTGGTCGAACAAATCGTCAATCCTCAGTAAAGGGTACCAATTCTTGATAGTCAACTTGTTCAGCTCCCTGTAATCAATACACATCCTGAAGGATCCATCCTTCTTCTTTACGAACAAGATAGGTGCACCCCATGGCGAAAAACTCAGTCGAATGAAACCTTTGTCTAGTAGCTCTTGAAGCTGATTTGACATTTCTTTCATTTCAGACGATGCCAATCTATAAGGAGATTTTGCAATTGGTGCAGCACCAGGTACCAGATCGATTCGGAACTCGATATGTCTCGCAGGGGGTAATCCAGGTAAGTCTTCAGGAAAAACTTCTGGATAGTCACGAACAATTGGAATCTCTTCGATCTTCCTACGTTCCGCCTTTGTATCCACCACATTGACTAGGAAAGTAGGATAACCTTTCTGCAACATCTTGAGCATCTTCATAACACTGATGACACTCGACTTGATCGATCTCCGTGGACAACTATCACTTCGCCACCACCAGGACGAGGTATTCGCACTTGCTTCTTCAAGCAAACAATCTCCGCTTTTGTTCTTGGACAGCCAATCCATTCCCACAACTACGTCGAAGCTTCCCAGCTCTACTGGTAATAAGTCGATACTAAACTTATGATCATCTAACTGAATACTACAGTCGCGAACGACTTCGCTAGTTTCTATCAGTTTACCATTTGCTAGTTGTATCGAGTACTTCTTACTTAGCTTACTTGCAGGTGAACACAAAAATGGTTCAAAGTTTTTCGAGACAAAACTCAAGTCAGCTCTGGTATCAAAGAGTACGAACGCAGAATGGTTATTGATAAAAAACATACCAGTGACAACAGCAGGATCGTCACGTGCCTTCCCAGCGTTTAACTCGAATGCTCTACCCCTGGCATTCTGACCTTTCGCCTTAGGACAATCCTTCCTGAAATGTCCCTGTTCTCTGCACTGGAAACATACCTCAAGCTTCGTTCCTTCCAGAGTACTTTTGGCATAGCACTCACGGGCAATATGTCCATTTCATCTGCATCTGCGACACTTTTTCTACTCATCCTCGTGGGTCTTTCTCTCGGAACCACTTCGGTTATCTCTAGCGTTATCCTTTTTAGAGCTGCTAGAACTGCCTACATACGCCTTCCTCGAATTGCATTTCCTGTCGCGCTTCTCGTCAGTTTCCTTCCTCGAGCTCTCGGACTTGCGTTTCTTCGAATCTTCTGTCTTAGTCTCAGAAGGCCCAACCGTTCAGATTTCGCGTCTGCTCTGGCCTTGCCCGATGACTTCCCGGTATTGTTAGTGCACAATGTCTGTTGACTTCGTCTTGTATCATGTAATGTATTAGGATTGATAGATCAGGGCTCGTAGAACGAGAAAATTAGGTTTTATGAGTTTTAGGGTAATTCCGCATGAAATTACCATCTTGGTAATTCCGCTTGGAATAGGTAATATCGTTTGAGAGTTAATTGATAAAGTAATTAAAGCGTTACCACGAGCTGATCAGTGGCAAACGTTTGTTTTTATTTTGAAAAATGATGTCTTATATGACTCAATTTCTCTTGATGTTTTGTTAGAAAAAATTGAGAGTCATGACCTTGAGTTACAAAAGCAAAGCAAGATGAGCAGTTCGTCACATCATCAGAATGTTGGTTTGTATTACAAAGGAAATTTACCTTCGGTGAAAGCTGATAGTTCACCAAAGACAGCATTCAGTGGTGAGAAGATGAAAGAATCACAAACAACCTCATCAAGCTACAATTCTGGATATCATTCATCTTCAAAAGCAAGTCCTGAAGATTATGAAGAAATTCTTTGCAACGTTGCTCTCAAGTTGAAAAATTCACCTGCTATGAGTATCAATGCAGCTAAAAAACAAATGAGCTTTCTTGCATCAGTTCTGGAATCATATGAAGGTCTAGTTGCAGGTACAATAGGAAACTCTGAATTGACAAAAGAAGATTACGACCAGATTGATCCAGAAGAAATGGATCTCATAGACATTTGCTGGTGTTTGGCAAGTTGCATTCGCAGAGCTCAGAGATATATGGAGATTACCGGGAAACAATCTCTTGGTGGTGCTTCAACTAAATTGGGTTTTGATAAATCCAAAGTGACCTGCTTCAGATGCAAGCAAAAAGGTCATTTCAAGAGAGAGTGCAATAATTCTGCGGTTGGTGGAAATGAACATCCGTTCAATGACGATTATTACCGAAAGACAATATATCACCGAAGCAAAGAAGAGCCAAAAATGATTGAAGACAAACCCAGAGATAAGTCAAGAGCTTGTGCCGTGATCCATGATGATGAAGGATATGACTGGAGTCAGATTCTTCCGGAAGAAGATCGTGTTGATATTCGAAAAACAGCTCATGGCAAAACTATATCAAAGAACAACCATTATGTTTTTGTTGCTGAAATAAAAGAGGAAAACAAAGAAGAAAATCTTGTTGCTGAGATAAAAGAGAAAACTCGAGAAGAGATTTTGAGAGAGAAAACTGAGAGAGAAATTTTCATTGCTGGATGCAAAATGGAGAAGATGCAGGAAGAATATGAAAATGCTGTTCGAAACAAAAGATAGGATCAGAAACAAAATTTTTCGTCAACAAAGAAGGTGATCCAGTTGATCCCAGAAGTGACATAGTTCACGATGATGTTCTTCTAGTAATTCCTCGATCTGGAGAATATTATTCAAATGTTGCAAAAGACAAAACATATGTAAAAAGGCTGGATAAAATCATCAGAGATGCGATGGCAACAAATCTGAGGAAGAGGAATGAAGAAAAATATTGAGAATCTAGTGAATGATTTGAAGAAGGTAGCTGAGGAAGTCCAAGTCGAAGCAGTTAAAGAAGAAGATGTGAAGATTGCTGAGGATGTGAAGGTAGAAAAAGTTGAGGAGAATGAAGAGGTTGAGAAAGCTGTTACTGAAGAGCAGCAGGTTGTAGAAGATGAGAAGAAAATTGAAAGTTTGGCTGAAGTGAAGAATGAGAATTTGAAGGTTGCTGGTGATGCTGGTGATGAAGTTGGTGTTGAAGGGAAGCAGAAAGATGTTGATCAGACAGATGTAGCAGAAAACACTGAAGTGCCAATCACTGAGGTAAATTCTGATTCTGAAACTCAAATCAAAATCGTTGAACAGTGCAAGAAATGCATGGAAACGTGCAGTGCTTGTACTGAAAAAGACGAAAGGTTCAGAACAAGAGATCCTGAATTCACAAAAATAGAAGAAGTCTTCAAAAGTATATACATAGAAATGTTAGAAAACGAAAAAGTTTTGAAAGATAATGATGAAAAACTTTCAGAAAAATATAAAAAGTTAGAAAAAGAAAATGACGTTTTGAAAGAAAATGTTTTGAAAATGAAAGAAGAATGTTCTAAAAAAGAAAATGATTCTCAAGAAATGAAAAAGGAATATGATTCAATAAAATTGGCATATCATATTACAAAAGAGTCATATGAAAAAGTTAAAAGTGAAATGAAACTTGTTCAATCAAGATTGAAATATTGTTCTGAAACAACTGATACGTATAAGCGAAATTATGAAATAAAGCAACAAGTTGTTAATTCTTACATTGAGGATGTTGCTAAGCTAAAGCGTCAGATTGCTGATTTAGAACAGGATAATAACATGTTAAAAAGTTATCACGCGTCGTCATATGTGCTTGAAAGAATTTTCAACATAAAACCGGATGGGAAAGACTCTGAGCAAAACAAGAAGGGTATTGGCTCAGAGTTTCATCAAGTTCCACCACCGGAAAAGTTTGAATTTTATGATGATGAAAAGGTCGAAAAAGCTTTCAACATGGTAGATCAATTTCCAGATAACATTGACATAACCTATTCCAAATCTGATGATTCTAGTGATTCAGAGGTGGTAGGTAAGGTCGTTGAAAGTGTGTTGAAATAAGAGTCGGTTGATACAGGTAAATCTAAATCACTAAATGAAAATGAAGGTAATTTTCATGATGGATATCTGAAAAACTCAAAATCTGAGAAAAATCTGGATGATGATTCAAAAGGATTGGTTTACACCATGATTGGATCGGACAAATTATTCTTAGATGTTGTATTCCCGATTCAGAATGTGATTTCAGAAAAGGTTGATAAAGTTTTCAAAATGGTTGAGATTGAGAAATCTGAAATTTCAAGGTTTGCTGGTAAAGGTCACAAAACTTTTTATAACAAACCGGGTTACAAAAAGAAAAACATGAAGGCTGGGTTGGGTTATAAGAAGAAACAAAGTCGAAATAAAAATGAACCGTCAAATTATCAGACAAAGATGAATTTTGTTCATGGAACAAGTTCAGAAGAAGAGAAAGAACTCAAATTTAGGCGTCAGTCTAATGAAGAGTTCTTAGCTCAAAAGAAAAAGCAACAACTATAGGTTAAAGATGTGTCCAAGAAAACATGTTTCAAGTGTGATCAGATAGGACATCTTGCACGCAAGTGTCCAAATCTAAAACCTATGGATGTTGACAAAAAGAAGTCTGAAAATATTGAGAAACAGAAATCTGAGGTTGTGAAACAAAGGTCGACCAAATTTGATTCAAAACAAACTTCGAGGTATAACACAAACAAGTTTGTTTCAAACCAAACTTGGAAATCAAACCCAAATAGGTTCGATTCAAAACAAACCTGGAATTCTCACACACCCAGAGTCAGAACAACTCAAAGTTGGAAAACATCCGTTGATATGACAAAACCCCAAGAGTTTTGGAAACAAAAAGTTGTTGTTCAAAATAAAAATGTTCAAAAAGAGTCACATTTTTACAAAAGAGGTACTCCGAAAGGTCAAACATGGAGTATTAAAAAACAAGTGACTTTGGTAAATGATGAGAAAGTTGAAGTGAAAGATGAAAAAGTCTTTGTTCAGAATGACAAAGATTTTCCAAAGTTAAATGATGCATATTGTGTTGAAATGCCTAAGGTCCAACAGACCTGGGCTAAATTGTTCAAGTAATCAAGTAGTCTGAATGTGCAGGTGCTCAACAAAACCAAAGATTGTGAGAATGGAAGTTGGAGTAGCCTCGCACAACGAGGAGAGAAGGCTGCTGAACCCTGGTTTGGTTGAACAGGGAGTTTGTTTGTTTTCTGTACATAAATAAACAATATTTCAAAAACCCTAAAAATTGAAAAATGTAAATACCAAAAATATGTTTTTGTTTTGACAAAAATTAAAAAATTTCAAAAATATGTCGATTGAATACGCCGAAACCCTCACGGCTGAACAAACATGATTAATTTCACAAGATTGAAAAATGGTTTTCAAACTGTAAAATATCAATGTGTTCTAAATCATGTGGGTATGTTAGATTTTCTGCAAATCAGTACACATTAGCAGAAAATGGATGGCGAGACAAAGCTATCATTATTGGTTGTCAAATTTTCTTTAAATGATTTTGCATTTTAGGGGGAGTAATATTGTTAGAAAATACAAAACCATTTGAAAATTTGAAAAAGCCAAAAACATGATAAAATTCAAAATTGAGTTTTTGTGTATAAAGAGGAAATGATAGTACATTAGTAGACAGTTACAGTATGCTAAAGAAATTGTAATGATTATATAGCGTTAAACAGTCTCACTGATGATATGCCGATAGGTTTTTATACATTTAGTAAACTTTTTCGGTATATAAACCTAAATTTAAACTTGCTTATTTCGTGGGAAACACTACTTGGATATATAGGTAACCCCTGAAATCTCGTTTGAAGGACCCCTCTTTTTGAGATACTAGGTCTTTATGCTTAGTGATATCTGGGGTATTATCCTGGGACTTCTGATTTTGCGGAAGCAATGGCCTAGTCCCCGTATAATACTTTCTGCTTGCTTGAAACATAGCATCGCCCTCAGCATAAAAAATGATGAAACATTGAAAAAATATGTAAATCATGTGCTGTTGAAGAAAATATCCTCTAAAGGGGACACACCAAAAGTCGAAGCCGTCATCTCTCTGCTGAACGAAAGTTCTGACCTGAGCTTTCACGGTTCTTCGCAATTTAACCCCTTTACATATATCATCTAGGTATACTCACCTGTAAGACTGAATATTGGGATCTGGATATGGGAGTATATTATAGAGGTGGGACACATGAATGAGTTTAAGTTCTTAAAACACCTAATTCGTATCCTGAATCAGTTGAAGTTTGTGTGAAAATTTAAGTGGATCAGTATATCGACAATCTAAGTGAATTGTTTAATTCTTAATGTGTAACTAAGCTCAACGATACTAGTGATTTGTCATAAACTGATATGATCCTCTGTCGCGAACTCAAACAAAAATATTGTCTGTAAATATGTTTATAAAAATTTCTTTACTGCTTTATCTTTCAGAAAATTCAAAAAGATTTTTGATTCTGCTTTATTTTCGACAACCGATGTCTGAGATGCTGAGTGTCAAAATCTAAGTAAGCTGATTGTGTTTCTGAAAATAAAACAAGTTCATTAATTTGAAACTTGAATTTTTAACAAAAATCAAAAACAGTTTGTGATATCTCCAAGGTCATTAGTTTGGACTTGGATGATTAACTGTGAGGGATTTGGATGCTTATATTGTTAAAATTTGTAAAAGAGCCAGTTTCTGATTCTGGATACTTAACATTGCCAAATTCATGAAATTTGTTGATAAAGGAAATTGAATTGCTAGGTTACGATTCCTGAAAATTTAAAATGTTGTTACTTATAAACGTATGAGTGATTGCAGATATTGTACCAGACTACGATCCCGAAAGCTGAGTCTAAGGGGGAGTCTGAAGAAGAGCTCAAAGCAAAGGGGAGCTTATAACCGGAAAGCAGGTGTCGATCCCTAAAGCACGGAAGCTTGATGAAAGGGGGAGCCTGAAGAAGCTATTAATGTTAGAGCCAGAGACAGAGCAAAAAGACTGATCACGACTGAAGATGTGTCATGCTGAAGATTAGACGCTGAAGACTTCGTCAACATCCAAGGGGGAGTCTGTTAGTGCACTATGTCTGTTGACTTCGTCTTGTATCATGTAATGTATTAGGATTGATAGATCAGGGCTCGTAGAACGAGAAAATTAGGTTTTATGAGTTTTAGGGTAATTTCGCACAAAATTACCATCTTGGTAATTCCGCTTGGAATAGGTAATATCGTTTGAGAGTTAATTCCGCTTGAGATTAACAAGGTTAATTCCGCACGGAATTAGCTTTAGCTAATTCCGCTTGAACTGAACTTGTTAATTCCACACGGAATTACTCGCCTATATATACCTGTAATCCCGTTTCATTTGTAACATTTTTCTGATTTGGTACCGAAGTGCTGCCAAATTGTCTCAAGGTGCTGTAACTCTTTTACGTCAATAACAGAGACATATTATAGTAAATCAAGCTGTTTCCACGTCCGTTTCATTGATTCCCCCTTTGATTCGGATAAACAACTCTTCTGATCAACTCATTCAGGTCGTACAACGATCCTACAGGTTTCCTCCTTTTTATCAAGACCACTTTTGCGAGCAACGTCATCGGCTAACGATTTTGCCAATGTAGTAGCCTCTAGGTAGGTGGTAGGTTTCGCGGATGTAACCATACTGCGAATTCGTGGCGACAATCCCCATATATACCTTTCTACCTTTACGTATTCAGGTGTAACCATTCGTGGAACTAACCTCGCCAAGTCGTTAAAACAAGAAGTGTAAGCTCTGATGTTCAGACCTTCCATGGTTAGATTCCAAAAGTAGGTCTTGATTTTCTGAATTTCACTGCGCGGGCAGTATTCTTTCAGGAGCATCTCCTTGAGTTCGTTCCAGGTTATACCATAGGTAGCGTCTTCACCCAAAATTTGAACTTGCGAGTTCCACCAGGACAACGCTTCATCAAGAAAAGAACAAGAAGCATATCTCACCCGTTGATCAGCAGCACAACCACTGATTGCTATGACAGATTCCATCTTCTCAATCCATCAGGTGATATCTAAGGGTCCTTCAGCACCGGTAAATGATCATGGGTTACAACCCATGAATGTTTTATATGTACATCCGTGCACTGTTCAATAACGTTAATGAAAATCAGGAATACGTTCCAATGATATCTTAACACATGAACTACTAAAACTTTACGATCATCTTTTACCTGGAGGATTTCCAATATGTGCCCCACCAAAACCTTGCCCGTGTGCACCACGTCCACGTCCCTGGCCATTATTTTGGTTAGCTTTGAGCTATTCCAAGGCAGTATTAACGTGTTGGGCTATGAGTTAAGCCAACTCTTCTAGTGTGTTAGGTAATCAAGAACCCTGTCTTGCTTTTGGTGGCATTTCGTTGTTTCTATTATTACAACAATAATATTCACATAAGACGATAACCAAAAATGATTCAATCATTAAATGTTAGTAGACCAAACATTGCGCATGTATAATCTCCACAAATTAATGAGAACAACTTTTAAACCAAAAGTAAATCATCGATATTCATTATAGAAATTATTTAAACTTATTTTCAGTACAAATCGACTATCCTTGGCATGTCTACGTCGACACCCATAACAAGTTCACACAAAATTCCCACATAATATCCAAAAATGAAACTGGCATGCAAGCCCCAAACAAAAAGAGTATAAAAAATGTCTAACAATACAATCCATCAAAACAAACAACAAACAAACAATAACGAACATCAACGCTTCAAACCTAGAAATTCTAACATCTCCTTGACAAGTTTCTCTAGATCCACTATCCTCCAATGCATCTGGTCTCTCGCAATATCGTCTAAAACCTTAAAATCCTCATGTCCATCCATCTGTCTCTCGAGGTCCTTTGCCTTACCCTTGGCTGACTCCAGATCTCTGCGTAGAGCGGCGAGCTGTCTGTCGCAGTGACAATATCGGTCTACCCTATCTACTTTCTGCTTCTTGGAAGCAGATGCCATCCCAGCGCATGGCATAGATGCGATATCCCCAGCAGGCCTAGTCCTCTTCCTACGACGATAATAGACTAATAGCGGCGTAGTAGGAACACGTGACAATAAGACAGGTAAAGAAGACTCAGACAAAACAGGTGGAGGGATCTCAGCAACAGGCTCGATCACAGCAACATGTGGGACGACTGATGGCTCTAACGGTCGAGCCATGAGAATAGTGGCGTCCACCACTGGTGCGATACCGAGAGATCCTCCGACATTAGAGACACCACTGGTGCGATACCGAAAGTTAAACAAACAAGTCAAACATAGTCTATCATTGTTATTAAATCACTAAGGCCTCGTCCAGTCCTAAGTGATCATGCATCCTAGCAATCAACATTATTCAACAACACCTGAAACATATGTAAAAACAAAGTCAGCAAAGAAATGCTGGCGAGCACATACATTTTGTGAGAGTATCAGATTCATGGCTCGTTTAGATGTTGCAATACCTCATTAGACTACAAGTGTTAATAGTTAAAAACCTTGCTTTGAAAAGTGTATAGTATTGCAACATAATTAACCAACACAAAACAAGTTGGTTATAGTTTATAAAATCTCGTAGCCATGAATCTTAACCCAAAACATTTATTTAAGTAAACCAAATTGTAAATCGTCTCGTTAGTAAAACTCGTATGGTTTATATCATTTAGTAAATATCGTTGTGTGATATCGTTTTAAAATCGTTTGCCCAAGTGAACTAAATAATGCCACAGAATGTAATATGATAGAAACATTTATATATAAGAAGTACCAGCGACGTATCTACCATGCTTTTATCATGTTACACCCATCCCATTATCTAATCACAGCCCAAATCCAATCGTTTGTTCATTCCGTTTAACTCGTTTAAATCGTTTCAATCGTTTTAATCGTTCTCGTTTAATTGTGAAAACTACTTTGGGTCGTCTCGTTAATAACATCCAAACCTTCATAACTCGTCTATCATTAAACTCGTATTAACAAACCACCAAAGAGTAAGTTAGCAATCACAGATTCAGTCGTTACCCACATAACCCCCACACATAACCATGGGTGCAGTCCAATAACGGGATTTGTCAGATCATATGGTACCATAACCTAATACTGGTTGGTTCGGCCAAAACTAATGAATGTTATTCATTATGTAATTACGTCCAAAAAGTTTGTTCACATTATCGAAATCGTTATTAGTTTAATATAAACCATAGTATTCGTTTTTGAAATCATCGTTAAAAGCATCAAAATCGTTTAACACATATGAATCACCCCAAAACAATTGAAAACAGTAAAATAGGGGAACTATGTACTCACATAGTTACCACAAAACATGTAAAAAGAGGGGATCTATGTACTCACTTGAAGTGCAGAGTATCCTCGATCTAATGAACTTATCGAAGCTCAGGCAAAACAAGGAAATCAAGTAGCACCTAGTAGTCGGATCGCTAGTTAATAAATTGACATCTAATTCGGAAGATCGGGTAGAATGAGGTCTCGTAAACCAAATGAGTATTGGAACTCATGTGATATGGTTTAACAAAGCCTACATTCTAAATCGGAACCTATCCTAAGTGCTTTCAACCCGTTACGACCCGTTAAGGTAGCTTATGCTACGTTAACGCGTCTTTCGCGCAAATGCGCGTTCGAGACGCCTAACTAGTCCTATGACAAGTATTATATGCCTAAACATGTTTAAATATGTTGTATAATCAGTTTAAGTGACAAAAGTTAGGTTACTTATGCTTAAAATCCAATTATGCATGAAAAGGGCATTTTGGTCATTTTTCTAAGGCATATAAACTACCTATCATACAACTAATTAAACTAAGTGACCATAAGGTATAACCTCGGAAGGTTATTCCCCATACAACTATGGTCACAAAGCATGCTTGGTCGGATCCTAATGATCGACCAAAAGGGTCGGGTTCGAAAGTCTAAGCGGTTGTTAAGTCCGCTTATCTTACGACCCTATAGAAGCACTAGACTAAAAGTGACGAGTTAAACATGTTAAAACATGTTTAACTAAGTTAGAAAATAGGTTTGATATCAAAATAAAGTGTTTTGATACCCAAAAATAGCTTCGATGCAAAATACGCATAAACACGTATTTTGATCGAAACTTTGACTCGTCACTTCGACTAATCTACGTGGTAATCAGTAGGTATAGTAACAAGGGACTATAACCATCGTGATTACGCTCACGTTGCAAAGTTCAAACGAACTTTATGTTGACCAAATCGTGGTCAAAGCAGAAAGTCAAACACTGTTTGACTTTCATGCTTGAAAAGCATATAAAGCATCAAAGGAACTTACAAAGGGTCCAAACAATAAAGATATGATCTAAAATACTCAGGTATGAAGCTAAGGCTTCAACTTAGAGCAATATTCGGATCAAATGTGAGGAAAAGAAGTGAAATCAAGTGGGTATTTATAGAATTCCAAGAACCGTTAGGATCGTTCCTCGTAATTCGGGCTTTAATCTTAGCCATACATTTGGGCACATGGTTTAGGATACCAGGGGAATTCAAATACATGTCCATAGAGTGCAAAAACAAGGATTAAAACTGGTTGCAACAGCTGGAATGGAAGCTTCTGATTTCTGTGGTGCTGGCACTAGCTTACAGACCGTAAGCTATACTCCATACGGTTCGTAAGGACCTTGCAGACCAGCAACTTTCATAAATTGACAGTTTAGCCCCCGCACCTTGTTTTGTCGCGTTTTGGCACTTCTAACACCCGCCAAGCCCATTTTTAAGCTTTAAAATGAAGTTAAAGCATAGGGAACATGAAATATGCTTGAAAATATATCGGATGCCGGTTTGTTTGGCCGTACGGTTGCGTTATTCGGTTAATTACGACGGGAATCATAACGAACGCGTGTACGCCCCAAATTGAGAAACAAATGGAGTTTTTGTATTCCAATCACTAAAATAAAATATTTTAATGATTACAAAATTTTTTGGATGTCCGGATATATTTAGAACGTAAGATATGCGCGAAAATGCAAACTTATGCACTTTTTTGACGCTTTTAGTCCCTGTTTGATCAAAAATTTTATTTTCACATACCAAACCCCTCAAAGCTTATTTCTAAGCTATGTAAAGGATACTTAGGGTATGTTTAACTTATGATCAAGTTCTGGAATGTTCGTAATCATAAGAATCGGCATACTTTCGCAGTTTGACACAAATAGTCCATGCGATCGAGTAGACTTGTTTTAGACACACCAAATCATCCAAAACTTATTTCTAAGTTATGTAGAGGTTAGTTAAGGTATGTTAAGACTATGTCACTGTTCCAAAGTATTTGTCGCGTTAAACTGATTACGTTTACGCACCAGTTTGCGAATAACCTTTCAGAAAGCGATTTAAAGCTTGAAACCGAACTCGATTCAAATCGTTAAATCATCAAACACAAATACACATATAATAACACCAAAACACATTGTTTTATTGATAATGGATATTGTTTTACATTGTACATCGTTTACAGAGTACAGTTGTCACAATTCAAATCATTCATATTCATTCATGCTTATATCTTTCATATTTAAGATTATATAACAACTTTTATATGCATGAATACATATAAACATACATATATACGAAATACATACATATACTTCCAAAAATTTATTTTTCAACATATCACTTTCAAATCATAAATCATTTTAGAACATTCTTGTATGACACCTAAAAATTCCTTCATGCATCATACTTTTCAAGAAAACAAATAAATCAAGAAACCTTTCATCAAAAATCAAAATAAAACATATACACATACACACACACTCACGGCCATATATACATATATACATACACCCATTTTGTATTTCATTCAAAACCCATTTGTTTTTAGTTTTCAAGTTAGTGTTTAGATTCAAGAACAAGAGAAACTTTCACTATCATCTTCATCACCATGAATCAAGAACAAGATTTAGAAGAAAATATGTTATACCTTCAAGATTTCTAGTGGGTTTTGTGATTTATGATGATGTGAAGCCTTGTTCTTGCTCAAACCTCCTTTAAATCACTTCTAAACCTTCTTGTAAGATTGAAATCACTTTGAAATGGACGATTCTTTAAGATTTGGATTTGAAAATGAAAATGGTAGTGTAATAGGGGGTGTTCAGCCGAGATTGTTTAAGAGAGAGAGAATGAATTTTTGAATGTATTTCTTGGAAGTATGAGATTGTATGGAAGGTGTTAGAAGTATAATCATCACCCATCATTCTCTAGGTATGACAAGTGTCCCATTTGCAAGATTCAAGAGAGTTTTGGCAGCCCATAATGCCGCCACATCTCCCCCCTCTCACACATTTATATATTCATACATATATTATATGTAAATTAGTGCAAAACAGGTATTTTACTAAATACCGGGTATTTTATCTAGCGTTTTAATCCCGTTTTAGTGCGTTTTAAATTATTTTTATCACTTTATAAAAATAATCACATGAAATTATTACTGAAATAATTACCAGTTTCCTTGACTGGCTGTGTTGACAGTATTTTGTCTAATATGCGCAGTAACGCGTGGTACGCGCTCAAACTCGAAAAATAGAGTTTCTTAGCGTTTTAATTTATTTTTCCTCACGAATATGATTAAAATTACTATTCTAATAATAACAGACTATTTTTAGGATTTTAACACTGATCGGGTGGTCACCGACGTTCGTTTCGCATTTTAATCGTTACTCTATAATCGTTTATTTTATCGTTGCCAACATAATTTTTTTAAACGTTTGGATTTACCAACACATTAAATATCATACATAAATATCATAATCAGTAACATACAGCCTTTTTATATGTTCACTACACATATTACTATCGTACGGTACGGCCTGAAAAGCCGGGTGTCACAGTCTCCCCATGCTTAGGGAATTTCGTCCCCGAGATTTTACTTCACGGGTTTCGTTTTCACACTCGGTGGGAAGAGATGAGGATATTTCTGTTGCATTTGGTCATGTCGCTCCCAGGTGGTGTCTGTCGTTAGTGACATGCAAAAACCTAATTAACCTAGATAGCTAGGGTAAGCAGGGTATTGAATCCAGAGGAGTCTGTGGTTAATGCTAATTTTTATTTGTTTGTAATATTTGAATTGCTTTGAGAACTTACTAGAAAACTATAAACAATAACTTTGAGATTGTAAAAACAATGATAGAAAAAACGTGGTCACTCCGGGATTTTGATTCTGTAATTACTAATAACCTAGTTCTGATTTTATTGGATGCTATTGATTGAATAGTAAATCTGTCACATCTACCAATTACCTATGCAGATCAAAATCTTAATATTAATTGATCAGAGAAATATTAAAACAAACATTCATAGGAATAATTCAGTCAACAAAAGCATAATTGGATTCAAAACATAATTATAACTCTGATTGTCACTCAGGATTTGTCTGTCACACAAATAATATAATCATGTAAATAGTCGGCTGTCACCCGACTACAAATCCAAATCTCAATACAAAACAGAAACTAGAATTAAAAGTGTCTAACAAGAATCATTCACCCGAAGTGTCCACAAGAGATTTAGCCGCTCATAATGGTTGGTCGATCTTCAAAAGCTGGATACGCGGTTGAAAACATCTTGAATCTCCTTAATGTGTAGGTCGTGATGATGATGTTTGATAATGACCCCCCTGTTGCCGTAATGATGATATACGGCTGCTAACTTCGGTCTCTTTTTCTTTCTTGTGTGCGTATGTGTTGGCCCAATCCAATATGCGGCCCACTCCCTCTCCAAGAAGTCCACGCGTGATGGCCTTCAAAAGAAGTCAGCCCAAATCTTCTTTTTCAATTGATGGCCCTTTGTCACATGAATAACAAATGTGATGATGATGATGAGTTGATGTGATTCTTTTATAGTAATCCAAAACCCTTACCCAAAAAGTCACGTGAAGTCTGATGTTGTTTGTAGCTCCCAAGAAAACCCCTATGACGGTTGCCCAATGTCTATGAGAATGATGATGATTGACAATTAATTCAACTCCACTTAAAATTCACGTGAACATGGCCTCCAAACAGTCCAGTCAATGCGTGATGTTGCCTGTTGACCAAACTCTCTTGTATGCGTCTATATATATGGATGGATGATGTGATTTGTATTAATCATGAAAAGTCCTTCCTCAAAAATTATATGTTGGCCGCCACTTATGTGTCTCTCAATGATGATGTATGTTCTCAATTAACAACCACATGTGCCTTCACGTGTGTTAGAGATTTTTGAAATACATTAAGTGCCGTCAAATCCAATCACACAATGCGCTGCCTTTCTTTCCATGAGCCAACCGTAGCCTATGGTTTAATACCGTAGGTTACGGTTTAAACATTCTATTTCTTTTCTATTCTGGCCGACCGTAGGCTACACATATAATACGTAGGTTACGTTTCTGTCTTGTCACCATGATTTACATGCATTCAACTCTCACAAAATGACCGTTTGGACCCCAAACTTTATACTTTCACGTTTTTCGCACATTCAGGCCATGTCATGATTCGAAACACGTCCCGAACATTGCCATTCACCTTATTTATTAACTTCGGAGGTCCCGCTTCATCTGTAACCACTCTAACTTTACCGAATTACGCGATTAACCTGTAAATTCACGAAAACTCGTAATGAACATATTCAAAGTATATAATCACATAAATGATAATAAATCACACAAAATACGCACGCTAACACTCGGGTTTCACACCCTCCATCACATCCCCACACTTAACATTGATTGTCCTCAAGCAACCATTCCAAACATTACTCACCTTATTAACAAATCACCATTAAATCCCTTACCGAATTAACAATTCAAGGTCCCAAGTCATACCCGTCCCATAGACTGACACAATCAAGATTGACAATCTGACAAACAAATGATACGCGTTTAAAACAATTTAAGCCTTGCCTAATTAAAACTGTGACATCTGTGTCACTGCGACCATCAAACAAATACCAAACCAATGAAATATTGCATTTCATACTTTGGACTTGTATAAATATGTGTATCTTTTGCACATATCAACTCTTGTTCGATTTCAAGCTCTAAATCGCTTTCTGGAAGGTTATACGCGCACTAATGCGTAAATATAACTAGTTTAATGCAACAAACACTCCGGAATAGTGACATAGGCTTAACATACCCTAAATAACTTCTACATAACTTAGAAATAAGTTTTGGAAGGTTTGGTATGGCAAAAACAAGTTAATTCGCTTACAAGGACTAAACTTGACAAACTGTGAAAGTATGCCAATTTGAACTGTAACAGACCTTCCGGAACATGACCATAAGTTAAACACACCTTAAGTATCCTTTATATATCTTAGAAATAGGCTTTGAGGGGTTCGGTGAGCTAAAATAAACTTTTGGGTCATTCAGGGACTAAAAGCATCAAAAAGTGCACAAGTTTGCATTTTCACGCATAACTTACGTTCTGAATACATCTGGACATCCAAAAATTTATGTAAGCACTAAAATATTTTATTTTAGTGTTTGGCATGAGAAAAATCCATTCGTCGCGCGATTTGGATCGTTTTTCGCGCTTATGCGCATTCCGTCGTAATTAAACGAACATCGCGATCGTACGACCGAACGAACCGACATCCTAGATATTTTTGAGCATGTTTTGAGTTCCCTATACTTTAACTTCATTTTAGAGCCTTGAAATGAGGTTAACGGGGTTCAAACGCATCGAAAATAGCTTAAACGAGCTGCAGGG
The DNA here is from genome assembly GCA_030545235.1 of Helianthus tuberosus. Taxonomy (NCBI): domain Eukaryota; kingdom Viridiplantae; phylum Streptophyta; class Magnoliopsida; order Asterales; family Asteraceae; genus Helianthus; species Helianthus tuberosus. Next base: position 16,497,590 of record CM060420.1, on the reverse strand, counting down.
ACCATTTCTGCCATTTTTGAAACTTTGCTGAAACTGGTAGGCAGTGGCGTAGCGCGAGCACTAAGGCCTTTACCAGTGGCGCTATGCGACTGCCTAAGCTGGACAGAAACTTGCAGAAACATCGAATCTGGTCCGTTCCACTTGTTGCAAATGGTTTTGGGAAATCTATGGGCTGGTTTTGATAGCACATGGTATTACAATACCATGGGTGTAAGTGTACGGCTTAGATAGTGCCCCCTTTTCCAAGAAATGATCTTAACGGCTACCCAAAAACTATAAATACCCACCTCCACCCTTCACTTTTTCTCACAAGAATCTTGATTTGAGAAGCTCTAAGTTGAAACCTTTGTTTCATACCTGAGCTACTTGGATCGAGGTTAGCATTCGGGGACCCTTCGTAAGTATTCTTTCGTTCTTTTATTGCTTTACGAGTCTAAAAGTCAAACTTTGTTTGACTTTCTGCGTTGACAGTTTATGGTGAATGCGAAGTTCATTTGAACTTCGCAACGTGATTGTAATCACGATGGTCATAGTCCCTTGGGACTATGCCTACTGATTACCACGTTGTCTAGGGTCGTAGGGTAAGCGATCTGATAAATCGCTTATACCTTCGAACCCGACCCATTTGGTCGATCATTAGGATCCGACCAAATACATTAGGTAACCATAGTATATAGGGAATAACCTTTCGAGGTTATACCTTATGGTCGCTTCGTTAAGTAGTTGTATGATAGGTAGTATATATGCCTTAGGTAAATTACCAAAATACCCTTTTCATGTGTAATCGGTAATTAAGCATATGTAACCTAAACTTTTGTCGCATAACTGATTATGTAACATGTTTAGGCATATAACACGTGTCATAGGACTAGTTAGACGTTCCGAACGCGTTTCACGCAAACGACACGTTAAAGTAGCATAAGCTACCTAAACGGGTCGTAATGGGTCGTAAGCACATATGTTAGGTTTCATTTAGTATGTAGGCTTTGTTAAACCATATTACACGAGTCTCCACACTCGTTTGGTTTACGAACCCTCATTCTATCCGATCTTCCGATATAGGTCCGGTTTATTAACATAGTTACCTATATTAGGTGCCGTTTGATATCCGTGATCTCTAGCATTGTTTGGTTGTTACTCAAGGACTACTAAGCAATCTCAAGTGAGTAATAGACCCCTCTTTTACCGTTTTCAAAATGTTTTGGGGTGAAACACATGTGCCTACTTGTTACTTTCATGCTTTCCTGTTTTCACATCATATACTTGCTATGTTCATTAGTACATTTATAGTACATGATTTCAATACATTTTATGCTATGTATGTCCATTTAGTGCATACTTAGTACATTACTTTACAATACATTTCATGCTATGTATGTCCATTGTGTGCATACTTAGTACATTACTTTACATTACATTTCATGCTATGTATGTCCATTGTATGCATAGTTAGTACATTACTTTACATTACATTTCATGCTATGTATGTCCATTGTGTGCATACTTAGTACATTACTTTACATTACATTTCATGCTATGAATGTTCTTTAGCATACTTAGTACATTGTTTTACATTGCATTTCTGTTGCATATGCTCATCCAGCATATGAACACATTATACTACATTTTGAACCGTTGTAACCATTTGACTATGTGAACCGTCGTAACCATGTGAATATATGAACCGTTTGTAACTATTGAATCATGTGAACCATTTGTATCTGTTGACATGATTTACATTTGACAATAGACATTTGACTATACATAAACATTTCTACAATTGTTAAACATTACATCTTGGTGGTTTGGTTTGAGTAAGTGATTTAAGTAACAAGGCGTGTGTAATATGATACAAGCATGGTGGATACGCCGCTGGTACTTCCTATATATAAGTGTTTGCATGGAATTACATATCGTAGTGTTATTTGAATCATTTCAATTTGAGACATATAGCATTTTATACAGATAACATACTTTTCACAAGACATTGTTTTACAAACAACTCATCTTATACAAACTCATTTTACTTGGTTATTCATTTAACCTTACATTTATCTATACATATCATCTGATCTTATTGTTTTTCAAACAATTTACAAAACAAAGCAAATTACAAGGTTCATGACTAAACATTTTCTCAAACATAAGTCATGAATTCTGTTTTCACAAAACCTATGTATCTCATAGGCATTTTTATGCTGACGTACCTATTTTCACATGTGTTTTCAGGAGATGATGCATAGGACTTATCAAGACATACTTAGGCGGACCTGTGCCTTAGTGACTTAAAACGAGATAAGAACTAGTTAATTTTTGTTATATACTGTTTGTTTCTTGTTTAAAACAATGTAACTCTCTTGTTTGATTAATAAAATGAAACTTTAATTGCCATGGATTTGAAACAATTAATTCTGTTACAACACTCCCCGACGTTTCCGCCACGTTTTGTATGTTCTACGTGGTCGGGGTGTGACAGAAAAGATTGGTATCAGAGCCAATGGTTATAGGGAATTAGGTTATTAGTAATGCTTTGACCTAGTCTATAACCTTCTTAGGACCCTAACGCAAGTTTACTTGCGTTTAGTCATAAAACAATACCGTCACCTATCCTTAGGCGACGACCACAACAAGAACATAAAATTTCAAAACCGTTTTGAAAACTAATCATCTGTTCTAGGATGATTGATTACTTGGTTTTGAACCCTCTATTGTAAGGTTTTGAACCCTCTGTTACATGGTTTTGAACCTTCTATTGTAAGGTTTTGAACCCTCTGTTACATGGTTTTGAAACTTCTATTGTAAGGTTTTGAACCCTCTGTTACATGGTTTTGAACCCTTTTGAGTTTTCAAAATCTCGTCAAGGTTTTGGGTTTTAAATAATGTGAACACGTGCAAACTGGAAGGGTGAATGCCTGTATTCTGGGTTTTCTGTCTAGGTAAGCACTTCGTATATATCTCATCAGACGCGAGACCAGTTGTGCTTACCTGGGAATTCTTGGGATGAGTGTTCACTTATAGGCGAGCATGTCTTCGCGATACATTATTTTTGACCTATTTACTTTGATTAATCACCGGGGTCGTTTGTTGCTTTGTAGTAACAAACAAATGACCACTATCCTTGCTTTCATCAGATTTGTTCATCTCATTCTTTTCGTCTAATTCTCTCACTCGTTTCATTTCATGTTTCCCCTTTTAGAATGCCTCCACGACGCGAAAATCCGGTATCTATTGAAGATCCGGAAGCTGTCATTACACAGCAAATAACTGCTGCAATCCCGAACATCGTTGCCCAATGTAACCAAGCCCTCAACAACAATAATGCCCCCTGCAGCTTCAAGACGTTCAACTCGGCTAAGCCATCAAATTTTTCTGGGTCTCAAGGAGCGACTGCACTTCTGCAATGGTTTGAGAGTCTAGAGAGCACCTTCAGACATGTTCAATGTCCAAACGAGCGAAAGGTAGATTTTGCATCTAGTGTCTTTGAGAAACGAGCTTTGACGTGGTGGAACGGTGTGGTGAGAGATAGGGGTGCCGATGTGGCACTGGCTCAAACGTGGGAAGAACTTAGAGCACTAATGATGAAGGAATTCTGTCCTCGTCACGAGATCAGGGCCTTGGAAAGGGAATTCGACGATCTTAAGCAAGACAGCGGTGAACATCGAGCATACACTGATCGATATGAGGAGCTGAGCCTGTTGTGTCCTACCATGGTTACGCCTTTGGATAAGGCGATCGAGAAATACATTGATGGTCTCCCTGACTCAGTTCAGGACATTGTTACTGGTAGTAACCCCACTACGATTAGGCAGGCCATTGAGCTATCTGCAACCTTGACTGAATCTCAGATCAGGAAACGTAAGCTTTTCCGAAAAGGTGACAAGAAACCAGTCGAGGAATCGAACCCAATCGAGGAATCAAAGACCATGGATGAACAGACTGGATCCCCTAAGAAGTCAAAGAAGTGAAAGGCTTCTCAGAACTTCGCCATGGTTACTCACAATGATCAAGCTGTCCCCAACCAACCAGCTCAACCCCCTGCTAGGAAGCCGTACAATGGAACTGCACCCTTGTGCAACCAATGTAGCCTCCATCATCATGCCAATGTAAAGTGCCGCAAATGCCAAACTTGTGGACTTATAGGTCATACAGCAAGAGTCTGCCCAACTGCAGCTGCACCAAACCAAGCTGGCAACAACCCTGCTCAAGGTCGTTTCCTACCAGGGTCTTGCTTCAACTGTGGCGAGATGGGTCATTTCCGAAGAAATTGCCCAAAGCTTGCTAATGCAAATCCAGCACAGGGATGAGCATCTGACCGACAACATCGTGTAGAAATAATCACGTCTTATGTATTATTTTCTTTTGTTGTCATGGTCCATGAAACAGTTGTTATCATTGTTTATAAATAAATCCTTTTACATTGCAATGTAATTATGTGGTTGTATGTATAAACAACATATCTCCTACAATACCGACAATCAAGGAACCGTATTCCTTAAAGAACAGACTACCCCCAAACTTTCTTCCACTTTATGATCTCTTGCGTTTTCCACGAAATTCCTAAGTACCCGTTTCTTCTAAGGAAAACGAAGTACAAGGCGCAAGTTACAACACTAGACGAATACCCAAAGTACCACTATAAATCCTTAATAGGGTACCTAAGGGTATTTCCGTAAATCCTAAAATTTTTGTGTCCCATAATTCAGATATTATGTTCTTTGAAAACAAAATCGAATTTCTGGGAGATCTTCCTATCTTTTCAGATAGATCCCAGAGGACATTGAAGTCCATTGACTGGTTTCCATATCCATTTTCAATCGATAACAAATTAAACAACTATGTGATTATGTGCTTATGTGTTCCCTTTTATGTTTTTGTGTGATCTAATTTATGTTATCCAAATCCTCGTAGAACCTTTCGTATATTCATATGAGAGATTCGTAGTAGGATACCCAAAGGTACTACATAAAATCCTTAATGGACCACTACGTTGTAGTTAAGTCCCTTGGATTATAAAGTACTACTCCATAATTAGACCCCTTGAGTGGTCTAGTTAAACAGATTGATCCAAAAATCTGGTTAGGAACATCATGTGATGATATAGCTGAAAGGACTCCTTGGTGGCCTAATTAATAAGATCATCTGTTGATCTAATTAAAAGGACCCTATGGTAGTCTAGTCACCCTCATCACCGATTTGATTTTACTCCCCTAAACATTACAAGACAAACTGTGCGGACTGTGCAAGAATTACGTAATTATGGATGCATACATAATTATGGAATTTAGTGCACAGAAACCACAGCGAGCTTTGTCATGTGCCTAGAAGTTAACTCTATTCATTTCCGTTTCTGATGAAGCACCCATTGAAAATGACTCCGTTTGTTCATTTTCGTTTCTGAAGATTTGTCCGTTGAGGAAATGGATATCCGTTTGACTATCCTTTCTCATTTCCATTTCTGAAGAAGCACCCGTTGAAAATGACTCCGTTAGTTCATTTTTCGTTTCTGAAGATTGTCCGTTGAGGAAATGAATATCCGTTTGTTTCTCCTTTTCATTTCAATTTCTGAAGAAGCACCCGTTGAAAATGACTCCGTTAGTTCATTTTTCGTTTTTGAAGATTGTCCGTTGAGGAAATGAATATCCGTTTGTTTCTCCTTTTCATTTCCATTTCCGATGAAGCACCCGTTGAGAATGACTCCGTAAGTTCATTTTACGTTTCTGAAGATTGTCCGTTGAGGAAATGAATCCCCGTTTGTTTATTCCTTCATTTCCGCTTCTGAAGAATACTCATTGAGGAAAATGACTCCGTCTGTTCATTTTTGTTCTGAAGAATGTCCGTTAAGGAAATGACAGGATTATGCATTGTATATCTGGTGGTTACTTGACACAAAGTCACAGATGGACTCCTACGAATAAATTTCGGGACGAAATTTCCTAAAGTAGGGGAGACTGTGACACCTGTGTCACTGCGACCATTAAACAAATACCAAACCAATGAAATATTGTATTTCATACTTTGGACTTGTATAAATATGTGTATCTTTTGCACATATCAACTCTTGTTCGATATCAAGCTCTAAATCGCTTTCTGGAAGGTTATACGCGCACTAATGCGTAAATATAACCAATTTAATGCAAAAAACACTCCGGAATAGTGACATAGGCTTAACATACCCTAAATAACTTCTACATAACTTAGAAATAAGTTTTGGAAGGTTTGGTATGGCAAAAACAAGTTAATTCGCTTACAGGGACTAAACTTGACAAACTGCGAAAGTATGCCAATTTGAACTGTAACAGACCTTCCAGAACATGACCATAAGTTAAACACACCTTGAGTATCCTTTATATAGCTTAGAAATAGGCTTTGAGGGGTTCGGTGTGCTAAAATAAACTTTTGGGTCATTCAGGGACTAAAAGCGTCAAAAAGTGCACAAGTTTGCATTTTCGCGCATAACTTACGTTCTGAATACATATGGACATCCAAAAATTTATCTAAGCACTAAAATATTTTATTTTAGTGTTTGGCATGAGAAAAATCCATTCGTCGCGCGATTTGGATCGTTTTTCGCGCTTATGCGCATTCCGTCGTAATTAACCGAACATCGCGATCGTACGACCGAACGAACCGACATCCTAGATATTTTTGAGCATTTTTTGAGTTTCCTATACTTTAACTTCATTTTAGAGCCTTGAAATGAGGTTAACGGGGTTCAAACGCATCGAAAATAGCTTAAACGGGCTGCAGGGACCATTTCTGCCATTTTTGAAACTTTGCTGAAACTGGTAGGCAGTGGCGTAGCGCGAGCACTAAGGCCTTTACCAGTGGCGCTACGCGACTGCCTAAGCTGGACAGAAACTTGCAGAAACATCGAATCTGGTCCGTTCCACTTGTTGCAAATGGTTTTGGGAAATCTATGGGTTGGTTTTGATAGCACATGGTATTACAATACCATGGGTGCAAGTGTACGGCTTAGATCGTGCCCCCTTTTCCAAGAAACGATCCTAACGGTTACCCGAAAACTATAAATACCCACCTCCACCCTTCACTTTTTCTCACAAGAATCTTGATTTGAGAAGCTCTAAGTTGAAACCTTTGTTTCATACCTGAGCTACTTGGATCGAGGTTAGCATTCGGGGACCCTTCGTAAGTATTCTTTCATTCTTTTATTGCTTTACGAGTCTGAAAGTCAAACTTTGTTTGAGTTTCTGCATTGACTAGTTTATGGTCAATGCGAAGTTCATTTGAACTTCGCAACGTGATTGTAATCACGATGGTCATAGTCCCTTGGGACTATCCCTACTGATTACCACGTTGTCTAGGGTCGTAGGGTAAGCGATTTGATAAATCGCTTATACCTTCGAACCCGACCCATTTGGTCGATCATTAGGATCCGACCAAATACATTAGGTGACCATAGTATATAGGGAATAACCTTCCGAGGTTATACCTTATGGTCGCTTCGTTAAGTAGTTGTATGATAGGTAGTATATATGCCTTAGGTAAATTACCAAAATACCCTTTTCATGTGTAATCGGTAATTAAGCATATGTAACCTTAACGTTTGTCGCATAACTGATTATGTAACATGTTTAGGCATATAACACTTGTCATAGGACTAGTTAGACGTTCCGAACGCCTTTCACACAAACGACGCGTTAAAGTAGCATAAGCTACCTAAACGGGTCGTAATGGGTCGTAAGCACATATGTTAGGTTTCATTTAGTATGTAGGCTTTGTTAAACCATATTACACGAGTCTCCACACTCATTTGGTTTACAAGCCCTCATTCTATCCGATCTTCCGATATAGGTCCGGTTTATTAACATAGCTACCTATATTAGGTGCCGTTTGATATCTGTAATCTCTAGCATTGTTTGGTTGTTACTCAAGGACTACTAAGCAATCTCAAGTGAGTACATAGACCCCTCTTTTACCGTTTTCAAACTGTTTTGGGGTGAAACACATGTGCCTACTTGTTACTTTCATGCTTTCCTGTTTTCACATCATATACTTGCTATGTTCATTAGTACATTTATAGTACATGATTTCAATACATTTTATGCTATGTATGTCCATTTAGTGCATACTTAGTACATTACTTTACAATACATTTCATGCTATGTATGTCCATTGTGTGCATACTTAGTACATTACTTTACATTACATTTCATGCTATGTATGTCCATTGTATGCATAGTTAGTACATTACTTTACATTACATTTCATGCTATGTATGTCCATTGTGTGCATACTTAGTACATTACTTTACATTACATTTCATGCTATGTATGTTCTTTATCATACTTAGTACATTGTTTTACATTGCATTTCTGTTGCATATGCTCATCTAGCATATGAACACATTATAATACATTTTGAGCCGTTGTAACCATTTGACTATGTGAACCGTCGTAACCATGTGATTATATGAACCGTTTGTAACTATTGAACCGTGTGAACCATTTGTATCTGTTGACATGATTTACATTTGACAATAGACATTTGACTATACATAAACATTTCTACAATTGTTAAACATTACATCTTGGTGGTTTGGTTTGAGTAAGTGATTTAAGTAACAAGGCGTGTGTAATATGATACAAGCATGGTGGATACGCCGCTGGTACTTCCTATATATAAGTGTTTGCATGGAATTACATATCGTAGCGTTATTTGAATCATTTCAATTTGAGACATATAGCATTTTATACAGATTACTTTTCACAAGACATTGTTTTACAAACAACTCATCTTATACAAACTCATTTTACTTGGTTATTCATTTAACCTTACATTTATCTATACATATCATCTGATCTTATTGTTTTTCAAACAATTTACAAAACAAAGCAAATTACAAGGTTCATGACTAAACATTTTCTCAAACATAAGTCATGAATTCTGTTTTCACAAAACCTATGTATCTCACAGGCATTTTTATGCTGACGTACCTATTTTCACATGTGTTTTCAGGAGATGATGCATAGGACTTATCAAGACATACTTAGGCGGACCTGTGCCTTAGTGGCTTAAAACGAGACAAGAACTAGTTAATTTTTGTTATATACTGTTTGTTTCTTGTTTAAAACAATGTAACTCTCTTGTTTGATTAATAAAACGAAACTTTAATTGCCATGGATTTGAAACAATTAATTCTGTTACAACACTCCCCGACGTTTCCGCCACGTTTTGTATGTTCTACGTGGTCGGGGTGTGACAAAAACTAACATGCTTATGATACTACACACATGCCACACGCCCCTCACAATAATCACTCCTCTCGGCTTTATCAAGACTAGCATGTAATGTGCTAGTATATATTTCACTCAAAACCAAATATGCTACTTTGCAATCAAAAGCTTGTATAGCAATCATACCTCTACTGTATCAAATAACATAACACATATCAAAAGGACTTTTCGGGTTTTGGGTTAAAGGTAAAGGTAGGAATATATTTTTGGGTTTTTATGTTTATATGGCGAGCACAAATGAACATACCAAACCATGACAACTTTATTCGCAATAATTACTAACACATTGGTTATTTTCGACCCATTTATTTAACATGAACATAACAATGATTTTTTTTTCTTTTTCTTTCTTTTCTCTCTTTTTTTTTCTTTTCATTTTTTTTTCTTGTTTTTTAATAACATACTAACACAGTTGTCATTCATGGTTGGTGATCAAACGGATCAAACGAGGTGTAACAAATGAAAGGTATAAGGCTCAACATGGTTTACTAAGGTGGGTGGAATCAACAATCAACAAATAACACAATGGAAGGGATCCTAATGCCTTTATCATCTATGTGTAAACGTTAAACCACAGTCTCGGCACGTATCAAACTACACAAGTTCTAACACAAAGCAACATATGGCCTACTCTCAGCAAATGAACATGTATAGTAATTCAATTAACAATCTAGTAGGCTCAAATATCTCACCGAACAAAAGGAATATGGGTTACCGACACGTAGCATGTGTAATTCCTAAAGCATGTTACCCCTAGTTAGGCATCTCTTTTCAACTATTCTCTAAAACTTGTCAGAAATACTCTCATGAAACTTAAAGGGACAACCATGACTAGGGATCTAAGTTAGTTTAATACCAGTAGGAACCCTTTAGCGATTGAAAATGTCGGTTTTCGTGTAGTTCAAGCATACTTGAGACAAAAAAATTTCAAATTTTTTCAATTTTCAGCAATTTCAACCTATTCAAGCATTTAAGATCAACAATCTTACCAACCCTCTCTCGAGTTACCGCATCCCCACACTTGGGATACATTGTCCCCAATGTATGGTGCAATTTATAGTCATAACCCGAGAGATACCACCTAACAAACCATGAACGGCTAATAACTAGACGACACGACAAATAACACCATTCCCAACACAAAGACTCACACCACCAAATATACGAAAACAAATAAAACACAGGATAGATAAACACATGCACCTGATCAGAAAACAAGTGAGTGCTTGTAGTGGTGTAGCTGCTGTGATCTAGCCGGAACATACGCCCTCATAGATTCTTTGAAATCTCATCGGGGATGTTGCCAAACATCCCCACACTTGATTCATTGCATCCATGAAGATGGAACGTAGAAACCTGTCAAAACACAAACACACCAAAACGAAACCAAACCCAAATACAATACTCTACATCCTCGGGCTGCCTCCCGAGAGCGCTAAGTTTAAAGGTCTTCAGCCAGACCGTACCTGATTAAGCTCATGGTGGTTCAAATGGCATCTCTCGTGCAAAGAACACTTGTGCTGGTGGATGGTTAGTATCCCACTGCCATCCATCACTCCATATGGCATCCAAATGATCCGGGTTATCGAAATCTATCGACTGTAAGAATTCACCCTTAATTTTCCTTGTGGGCTTTTTCTTTTCCTTCAACTGTGAGAACTCACCCATATTCACCTCAAGTGGTCTCTTCTTGGATTTGGTTGCATCCTTTGGTGACTCCTTTTCTAACTTGACTGAACGCTTTTTGTTTCTCATCTTGAGCCACCACGGTGATTTGACCGCTTTATCCTTCACGACCTTTTCATCTTTAGACCTGTCAATCATAGCAACACTCTCTTTTGGGACATCCTCATTACTTGGAGGATGACACTTATTAGCAATATTAGAATAAGCACAAGTGTGAGACATAAAGTTTAAGGAAAACTTACGTGACCCGAAGACCATATTTACCGTATTAGCATTGCAATCAATGATAGCCTTCGCGGTTTTCAATAATGGCCGACCTAAGATAACTGGCGGTTGTCCTTCAACATTGGATGGCGTGTGGTCCACAACAAGGAAATCTTCGGGGTAATAACAATCGCCTACTCTTACAGCAATTCCTCTCAACATCCCCCTAGATGGTTTCTTTGACCCATCTGCAAGCACAATCGTGGTGTCCACCTCTTCAAGCTCACCAAAATCATATTCATCAAACACTCGACCTGCCAATATGCTTATGCCTGCCCCGTGATCCACCAATGCCCTCTCAGTCTTGAACTCACCCAACTGGACTGGGATCATAGGCACATTCTCCTCTTCATCTTCAACACTTGCAACCAAACGGATTGCACCAATGGTCATATTTAAACGGACGGGTGAATCATTATCATCAACTATTACCCGCACAGGAGTTACTGCCTCTACATCTGGCTCTTCAATACAAATCTCATCTTGGGAATCCGTAATTGACTCAGATATTTGAGATTGTGAGTCCACTTGATTGTTACTTCCTAACCTCTCGGACTCTCTTGTAACCCGCTTATTGCATAGTGCATTTATGAATTCAACTAGCTTGAGTACATCTTCATAAATCTGATATATATCAGGGATGTCTTGGGCGTAACTTGAAGAGTCACATTCATTAAAATGCCCATTGCCTTCATAACCATAGTCCTCAAAATATTCTGATTCTCCATTACAATCCCAATCTGGCTTGTACCGGTGACCCTCATCCATCTCATAACCACTGTACTCCCAATTTGGATCATGATGGTAGTCCATATCGTCGGTCTTTTCTTGATATCTATCTTGGTAAGAATAACCCTGGTAACCCTCATCTTCTTGTCTTTGCATGCGTTGGGACCATATCCACTCATCTAATTCAGCCTTACTCTTAAACATTGGGCATATGAGTGCCCAATGTCCTTGGTACCCACACCTTGTGCATGTAACATATTCTTTATATTGCGAGCTCATATTTCCTGGACAGGTAGCAAACGAAAAGCAGTACCGAACAAAAAGAAAACAAAGACAAAAGTGAAAGAAAAAAAACAAACTAACTAGAAAAGGAAAATACTTATTGGATTTTGGAGTTTTTATGTAAAATGAAAGCAAACAAACTAAACTAAACTAAACTAAACTTGCACTAAGCGCACGACTCCCCGGCAACGGCGCCATTTTGATGTCTGTCGTTAGTGACATGCAAAAACCTAATTAACCTAGATAGCTAGGGTAAGCAGGGTATCGAATCCAGAGGAGTCTGTGGTTAATGCTAATTTTTATTTGTTTGTAAATATTTGAATTGCTTTGAGAACTTACTAGAAAACTATAAACAATAACTTTGAGATTGTAAAAACAATGATAGAAAAAACGTGGTCACTCCGGGATTTTGATTCGGTAATTACTAATAACCTAGTTCTGATTTTATTGGATGCTATTGATTGAATAGTAAATCTGTCACATCTACCAATAACCTATGCAGATCAAAATCTTAATATTAATTGATCAGAGAAATATTAAAACAAACATTCATAGGAATCATTCAATCAACAAAAGCATAATTGGATTCAAAACATAATTATAACTCTGACTGTCACTCAGGATTTGTCTGTCACACAAATAATATAATCATGTTAATAGTCGGCTGTCACCCGACTACAAATCCAAATCTCAATACAAAACAAAAACTAGAATTAAAAGTGTCTAACAAGAATCATTCACCCGAAGTGTCCACAAGAGATTTAGCCGCTCATAATGGTTGGTCGATCTTCAAAAGCTGGATACGCGGTTGAAAACATCTTGAATCTCCTTAATGTGTAGGTCGTGATGATGATGTTTGATAATGATCCCCCCTGTTGCCGTAATGATGATATACGGCTGCTAACTTCGGTCTCTTTTTCTTTCTTGTGTGTGTATGTGTTGGCCCAATCCAATATGCGGCCCACTCCCTCTCCAAGAAGTCCACGCGTGATGGCCATCCAAAGAAGTCAGCCCAAATCTTCTTTTTCAATTGATGGCCCTTTGTCACGTGAATAACAAATGTGATGATGATGAGTTGATGTGATTCATTTATAGTAATCCAAAACCCTTACCCAAAAAGTCACGTGAAGTCTGATGTTGTTTGTAGCTCCCAAGAAAACCCCTATGACGGCTGCCCAATGTCTATGAGAATGATGATGATTGACAATTAATTCAACTCCACTTAAAAATCACGTGAACATGGCCTCCAAACAGTCCAGTCAATGCGTGATGTTGCCTGTTGACCAAACTCTCTTGTATGCGTCTATATATATGGATGGATGATGTGATTTGTATTAATCATGAAAAGTCCTTCCTCAAAAATTCTATGTTGGCCGCCACTTATGTGTCTCTCAATGATGATGTATGTTCTCATTTAACAACCACATGTGCCTTCACGTGTGTTAGAGCTTTTTGAAATACATTAAGTGCCGTCAAATCCAATCACACAATGCGCTGCCTTTCTTTCCATGAGCCAACCGTAGCCTATGGTTTAATACCGTAGGTTACGGTTTAAACATTCTGTTTCTTTTCTATTATGGCCGACCGTAGGCTACACATATAATCCGTAGGTTACGTTTCTGTCTTGTCACCATGATTTACAGGCATTCAACTCTCACAAAATGACCGTTTGGCCCCCAGACTTTATACCTTCACGTTTTTCGCACATTCAGGCCATGTCGTGATTCGAAACACGTCCCGAACATTGCCATTCACCTTATTTATTAACTTCGGAGGTCCCGCTTCATCTGTAACCACTCTAACTTTACCGAATTACGCGATTAACCTGTAAATTCATGAAAACTCGTAGTGAACATGTTCAAAGTATATAATCACATAAATGACAATAAATCACACAAAATACGCACGCTAACACTCGGGTTTCACACCCTCCATCACCAGGTGAACTCGGGTCCACGCTTAGAATCCCAGCGGACCTTGACCAACTTAATCCTACTCCTCCTGAGTTTCTGGGTTTTCCAATCCAGAACCTCCACCGGTTCCTCAATAAACCTTAGTTTATCGTCCACTCGAACCTCTACAGGGGGTATAATTAGTGTCTCGATGGACAGACACTTTTTCAGGTTGGAGACATGAAATACATCATGAACTCCACTCCATTCCTGCGGCATCTTAAGCCTATACGCGACTGGTCCAACTCGAGATGCGATTTTGAATGGACCTATATAACGTGGGCACAACTTTCCCCCTTTCCCAAACCTTACAACACCCTTCCATGGTGTTACCTTCAACATGACTCGATCACTGACCTGAAACTCCAGCGGCTTCCTTCGGTTATCTGCATAACTCTTCTGTCGATCCGGGGCAGCCTTCAACCTATACTTAATCTGGACGACTTTGTCCGTGGTCTCTTGGATAAGCTCGGGTCCAGTCAAATGCTTCTCGCCGACTTCAGCCCAACTGAGTGGTGATCGACACTTTCTTCCATGCAGGGCTCCAAACGGAGCGGCCTTAATACTTGCGTGGTAACTGTTGTTGTAAGAAAACTCTGCCAAAGGCAGGTGAGTATCTCAACTTCCACCGAAATCAATCGCACACGCTCTCAACATATCTTCTAACTTCTAAATGGTCCTCTTGCTCTGACCATCCGTTTGAGGATGATATGCAGTACTCATATCCAAAGAAGAACCCAGCGATTTTTAGAGAGATCGCCAAAACCTGGAGTAAAATCGTCCGTCTCTATCCGAAATGATTGACACTGGTACTCCATGACGGGCTACAATCTCGTTAAGGTACAACTGCGATATCTTCTCCCTATTGTATGTTTCCTTAAGTGCTAAGAAATGAGCAGACTTTATCAATCGATCCACAATTACCCAGATCATATTGTGTCCACTCGACGTACAGGGTAACTTGGTGATAAAGTCCATCGTAAGATGTTCCCATTTCCACTTAGGAATTTCTGGTTGCTGCAGAAGGCCAAACGGCTTCTGATGCTCAGCCTTAACCTTAGAGCACGTCAGACATTTACTCACGTAGACCGTAATACCTCTCTTCATCTTCGGCCACCAGTAAAACTCCTTAATGTCCTGATACATTTTGGTAGAACCTGGGTGAATGGAATACTTGGATTTATGAGCTTCATTCATAACCAATTCACGGAGGTTACCTCTAAGCGGAACCCAGACTCGGTTCATGAAGTACATTACTTCATCCGCTTTTGGTATCAGTTTACATTCTAAGCCCTTCAAACCTTCTCTTCTCAAACTTTCACCCTTTAACGCTTCTCGTTGTGCATTACGAATTTGATCGGTCAAACTCGTCTGTATGGTCAAACCCAAAGCGTGCACACGTAGAGGCTTTTCCCGTTCCTTCATGCTGAGCGCATCTACAACAACGTTTGCTTTTCCTGGGTGATAACGGATATCACACTCGTAATCGTTGCGTAACTCTACCCAACGTCATTGTCGCATGTTGAGCTCCTTCTGATCGAGGATGTGCTGGAGGCTCTTATGGTCCATGTATATCGTACACTTCGTGCCATACAAATAGATCTTCAGGGCAAACACAACAACTCCAAGCTCCAAATCATGTGTTGTGTAGTTCTTCTCGTGCACTTTCAATTGTCTGGATGCATAGTCTATCACTTTGTCTCTTTGCATTAGAACACATCCAAGGCCCAAACGTGAAGCATCACAGTATACAATGAAATCATTACTCCCCTCAGGAAGGGAAAGAATAGGTGCACTGTAGAGCTTTTCCTTCAACATCTGAAAAGCTTCCTCTTGCTTATCCGTCCAATCAAACTTCCTCTCCTTCTGGGTTAATAGCGTCAATGGCTACTCTATTCTGGAGAAATTCTCAATGAATCTCTGGTAATACCCAGCAAGCCCTAAGAATTATCGTAGCTCTGACGGAGTCTTTGGCGCTTCCCAATTCTTGATTGCTTCGATCTTAGATGGATCCACATGTATATCTTTCTCATTTATGACATGTCCGAGAAAATGAACCTCCCGAATCCAGAATTCACATTTAGAGAACTTGGCATACAGCTTCTCTTCCTTCAACAACTCCAAAATCAACTTCAAATGGTGCTCATGATCTTCTTTGGTTCGCGAATAGATAAGTATATCGTCAATGAATACTATCACGAATTTATCCAAGTAGGGTTTGCATACCCTGTTCATGAGATCCATGAACACAGCTGGAGCATTAGTTAGGCCAAAAGGCATGACTAAAAACTCGTAATGGCCATATCGTGTTCGAAAAGCTGTCTTCGGAATATCTTCGTTAGTAACCTTCAACTGATGATACCCTGAACGCAGATCTATCTTCGAGTAGTAACTGGATCCCTGTAGCTGGTCGAACAAATCGTCAATCCTCGGTAAAGGGTACCAATTCTTGATAGTCAACTTGTTCAGCTCCCTGTAATCAATACACGTCCTGAAGGATCCATCATTCTTCTTCACGAACAAGACAGGTGCACCCCATGGCGAAAAACTCGGTCGAATGAAACCTTTGTCTAGTAGCTCTTGAAGCTGATTTGACATTTCTTTCATTTCAGATGGTGCCAATCTATAAGGAGATTTTGCAATCGGTGCAGCACCAGGTACCAGATCGATTCGGAACTCGATCTGTCTCGCAGGGGGTAATCCAGGTAAGTCTTCAGGAAAAACTTCTGGATAGTCACGAACAATAGGAATCTCTTCGATCTTCCTACGTTCCGCCTTTGTATCCACCACGTTGACTAGGAAAGTAGGATAACCTTTCCGCAACATCTTGAGCATCTTCATAACACTGACGACACTCGACTTGATCGATCTCCGTGGACAACTATCGCTTCGCCACCACCAGGACGAGGTATCCGCACTTGCTTCTTCAAGCAAACAATCACCGCTTTTGTTCTTGGACAGCCAATCCATTCCCACAACTATGTCGAAGCTTCCCAGCTCTACTGGTAATAAGTCGATACTAAACTTATGATCATCTAACTGAATACTACAGTCGCAAACGACTTTGCTAGTTTCTATCAGTTTACCATTTGCTAGTTGTATCGAGTACTTCTTACTTAGCTTACTTGCAGGTGAACACAAAAATGGTTCAAAGTTTTTCGAGACAAAACTCAAGTCAGCTCTGGTATCAAAGAGTATGAACGCAGAATGGTTATTGATCAAAAACATACCAGTGACAACAGCAGGATCGTCACGTGCCTTCCTAGCGTTTAACTAGAATGCTCTACCCCTGGCGTTCTGACCTTTCGCCTTAGGACAATCCTTCCTGAAATGTCCCTGTTCTCCGCACTGGAAACATACCTCAAGCTTCGTTCCTTCCAGAGTACTTTTGGCATAGCACTCGCGGGCAATATGTCCATTTCATCTGCATCTGCGACACTTCTTCAACTCATCCTCGTGGGTCTTTCTCTCGGAACCACTTCGGCTATCTCTGGCGTTATCCTTTTTAGAGCTTCTAGAACTGCCTACATACGCCTTCCTCGAATTGCTTTTCCTGTCGCGCTTGTCGTCAGTTTCCTTCGTCGAGCTCTCGGACTTGCGTTCTTCGAATCTTCTGTCTTAGTCTCAGAACGTCCCAACCGTTCAGATTTCACGTCTGCTTTGGCCTTGCCCGATGACTTCCCGGTTTCCTCCTTTTTATCAAGACCACTTTTGCGAGCAGCGTCATCAGCTAACGATTTTGCCAATGTAGTAGCCTCTAGGTAGGTGGTAGGTTTCGCGGATGTAACCATACTTCGAATTCGTGGCGACAATCCCCATATATACCTTTCTACCTTTACGTATTCAGGTGTAACCATTCGTGGAACTAACCTCGCCAAGTCGTTAAAACAAGAAGTGTAAGCTCTAATGTTCAGACCTTCCATGGTTAGATTCCAGAAGTAGGTCTCGATTTTCTGAATTTCACTGCGCGGGCAGTATTCTTTCAGGAGCATCTCCTTGAGTTCGTTCCAGGTTATACCGTAGGTAGCGTCTTCACCCAAAATTTGAACTTGCGAGTTCCACCAGGACAACGCTTCATCAAGAAAAGAACAAGAAGCATATCTCACCCGTTGATCAGCAGCACAACCACTGATTGCTATGACAGATTCCATCTTCTCAATCCATCAGGTGATATCTAAGGGTCCTTCAGCACCGATAAATGATCGTGGGTTACAGCCCAGGAATGTTTTATATGTACATTCATGCACTGTTCAATAACGTTAATGAAAATCAGGAATACGTTCCAATGATATCGTAACACATGAACTACTAAAACTTTCCGATCATCTTTTACCTGGAGGATTTCCAATATGCGCCCCACCAAAACCTTGCCCGTGTGCACCACGTCCACGTCCCTGGCCATTATTTTGGTTAGCTTTGAGCTATTCCATGGCAGTATTAACGTGTTGGGCTATGAGTTGAGCCAACTCTTCCGGTGTGGAAGGTAATCAAGAACCCTGTCTTGCTTTTGGCGGCATTTCGTCGTTTCTATTATTACAACAATAATATTCACATAAGACGATAAACAAAAATGATTCAATCATTAAATGTTAGTAGACTAAACATTGCGCATGTATAATATCCACAAATTAATGAGAACAACTTTTAAACCAAAAGTAAATCATCGATATTCATTAAAGAAATTATTTAAACTTGTTTTCAGTACAAATCGACTATCCTTGGCATGTCTACGTCGACACCCATAACAAGTTCACACAAAATTCCCACATAATATCCAAAAATGAAACTGGCTCGCAGGCCCCAACTAACAATACAATCCATCAAAACAAACAACAAACAAACAATAACGAACATCAACGCTTCAAACCTAGAAATTCTAACATCTCCTTGACAAGTTTCTCTAGATCCACTATCCTCCAATGCATCTGGTCTCTCGCAATATCGTCTAAAACCTTAAAATCCTCATGTCCATCCATCTGTCTCTCGAGGTCCTTCGCCTTACCCTTGGCTGACTCCAGATCTCTGCGCAGAGCGGCGAGCTGTCAGTCGCAGTGACAATATTGGTCTACCCTATCTCCTTTCTGCTTCTTGGAAGCAGATGCCATCCCAGCGCATGGCGTAGATGCAATATCCCCAGCAGGCCTAGTCCTCTTCCTACGACGATAATAGACTAATAGCGGCGTAGTAGGAACGCGTGACAATAAGAAAGGTAAAGAAGACTTAGACAAAATAGGTGGAGGGATCTCAGCAACAGGCTCGATCACAATAGAATGTGGGACGACTGATGGCTCTAACGGTCGAGCCGTGAGAATAGTAGCGTCCACCACTGGTGCAATACCGAGAGATCCTCCGAAATTAGAGACACCTCTAATCACATCATCGATAACTGGTACAATGCCAGATGATTGTCCCATCTCATGGATCGAGAGAGGAACATCATCATCATCATCTATCCACCCATTTCTAGTGAAAGCGTATCGGGGGTCTACCTGGCTGGCAAAGGCAGCAAGGTCGGCGTGGAAAGATGAGGTAAGCTCGGTAGTACCAACCATCCGTAGAGTCGTGATAGGTATCTCTGGTAGAATAGATCTGGGTGAAGTCTCGAAATCTGGCTCGTAACCTGAGTCATGGATCTCGATGACCTCGTGTTCATGCGACATCTGTGACACATATATAACCGTACAAGTAAGTGCGTGATCAAAATGAATAACAACACATAAGGCCAAATAAACAGAAAATCACGTATGCACATAAACACATAATGGTTTTCATACATGATAAAATTTTCTATGTTTATTTAAAAATTTTGGCTTCGAGAATTTTGGACTTTATATCTCAAAATTCTTCGATTGAAGTCTAGTGTTTTCTCCCGAAAACATCTAGTTCGCTAACAACTATTGGCTATGATACCAACTTCTCTCACACCCCAAAAACGTTGCAGCGGAATTTAAAACGTAGTGGTGACGGAAGTTGGTGCCCATTTATATCTTGTTGAACGATGCACTTATTTGTTGGACATAATGACTTATTTTAAAACATAAGTTACTAAACATTACATTTTAAAAACCACGACACAACCACATAAGTTAAGTTGTCTTTGATCCTCGCGGATCTTATTACAATCATCCCAGAAAGTTTAAAAAGTTAGTCCAACATTTTCAAGTAACACAACATGCATCATCAAACACAAGATACGCCATGATTCCCGAAGCCGAACTCAAGTACCTGTAGAACACGTTTAAAATCAAGTGTCAACACAAAGGAAGATGAGTTCACATATTCAAATTTAAACAATTTGATCCTAAGGAAAAACTTTCTGATTATGTGTTTATTGTAAAACATCCATATAATTTTTAGAAAGTCCATTTATTTCCTTAATAAAATCCATGGGTTATCCGTCGTATGTTTTAAAACCCGACATTAAGGCATTTTCCTAAGTTTTGTATATTAAATGCATAGCGTCAACATTCAGACTCGTATGTTAGCTAGACAATACAAACTATATATTTACCATGCAGGGATAACCAATGCTAGACAATAACCAAAATTTAAATTCATCGTTTGACTTGACACGGGGCGACCGGTCATGACGGGTTGTCAACCCGATAGATCTACCAACAATTCATCGAGTACAATACTTAATCGATTAAACGACATCATTGGCGCAGGGTCCATATTGGGACCATATATGATGTCTGACTCACGTACAATATATATATCCTACTAATATGACAAATTTAATATACGAAGTTGTACGAATCCCCTAAATCCCCACCGAAATATAAGCCTATGATGTTACTTACTCTCTTAAGACCAAGCAATATTCGTACGAACTATACAGTTGTTTTCCCCCAAACATATATTCATCAAAAACGTTTTATCTCGATATGTATAATTTATCAAACTCCATATATTTTCAATGAAAATATATACTTTATACGTAATATATCTACGATTTGCGAGTCTATATATACATAAACGTTCGCATGAATTAATATCAAAACACGCGTAATTTCGTTAACTAATCTATTTTGTCATTTTTAAGGCAAGTATACATAAAATATCTTATATGTACCAAATTTCAAGCTCGACAAACAAGTTTCACATTTAACGCAATTTTTGTCGTTTTTATGACATAAAACGCACAAGTATATATGCATAATCTAAATTTCCGATATCATGTTAAAACTTTACATATTTTCACATTCACACATTTAAATCACATAACACATTTTAACACATAAGGTTCACCAAAAAATTACCCATACTTGTGTTCATTGAAAAATGGGTATTTTAGCGATTCGGTAACATTTTCGGGCGTCAGAAGTCACGTATGACTAACCAAACACCAAGTAAACTTAAAATTAGTTAAAGTACTTGTTTTTAAACTAAAAATATCAGTTTACTTACTGATCTAATTCAGTTTTATAAAAATCATTCGAAAAGCTGATTTTTGACCGTTTTAACGCATCGTTTTGCGTTAAACGTTACTATAATCATCCCAACTTGGAATGACTTGATATTTTAACAAAATACATGTTATTTACTGATTAAAATAGTGGTTATAATCAGATTAGTGCATTTTTTGTGTAAGTCACATAAATCATGCAATTTCACATATTTTACAGCTTTTAAAGCACCAAATACAACATGCAAGACTAGTAAACATCATGAAAAAGTTATATGTTACTTAAAAAAATTTAAAAAAAACATTATTTTAGTTTTTATAATCTGATTAAAACTGATTTTTATTAGATCATACTCATATGATCATTTCATGCCCTCACATCATCATGTAAATTCACATATGGGCGTCTAATGCACTCATACAACATCACGATCATCACTTATGATCTAATCATACTCTAGAACTCACTAACATCATGTTCTTACAAATATTACACATATCACCATGATCATTCAAATCATTCATATTCATTCATGCTGATATCTTTCATATTTAAGATTATATGACAACTTTTATATGCATGCATACTGATGTGCGGTGAAGTGTTATATATATTAGGTGTATATTTTAAGCCCTTTTAACACTTATTTTTAGCCAAGTTTTAAATTTATAAAACACGATATTCTACTAACACTAAATACACATATGGGCAAGTGCACCCATCGTGAGCGTAGTATAGCGTTGGTAAGATACCGAGGTCGTCCAAGGACACAAGAGCTTTTAGTACCAGTTTATCCTCAACGTCTAATCAAAATAAAAAGTTTAGAAAAATGTTTTAAACTAAGAAAAATAAAAACTAACTAAAATGCTGAAAATAAAAATAAAATAAAAACAGATAGACAAGATGAATCACTTGGTTCCGACTCGTATCTAGTATAACCTTTGATTATTTCCGCACTTTTGCACATAATTAAGAGATTATCTTAGTTATTGTAGTAGGCCCCTCTTTTGAAGGTGACGTTACCCTCACCCCAGTAGTTTGAGTCAGCAAGGATACAATCCTAAAAGGGTGGATTATTGGAAGATAATGAATTAAGTTATTAATGCAATATTATGGTAGGCCCC
Source organism: Helianthus tuberosus (assembly GCA_030545235.1). NCBI lineage: Eukaryota > Viridiplantae > Streptophyta > Magnoliopsida > Asterales > Asteraceae > Helianthus > Helianthus tuberosus. The sequence goes on along the minus strand of CM060420.1, from coordinate 16,474,890 downwards.
GCTTTTGGCGGTGACGTTACCCTCGGCTAAGTAGTCTGAGTCAGCAGGGATACAGTCCTAAATAGCCGGGTTATAGTATTAATAGTAATTAACTTATGAGGGGATCAAAGAGTTTGGACCCCCGCCATCCAATACCGTGAAGCATTGAAGGAGGTCCTACTAAATTTGACCCAGGTCCATTGCAGGACCTCTAAACGCTGAACAATGGCAAGACCTTTACCAAACCGTTCCCTTAACCCCCGACCAGGTAGCCAACATACCTCCATATAGACCGTGGAGATATGAATGGTGAAAATCTTTTATTTTATATAGACAGTAAAATAATGCCAAGACACCACGGACAAACGATAAGGAAAGATCACCTTCAACATAAGTAACTAGTTATTAAAGTCATTAATACAAAACCAAATAAAAAGTGCAAAAGATTAGAAATAAAAAGTATTATACTAGACACTTTGTCTTCACCAAGTGATGTAAGAGACTTAGGCAAACATGGCCTTGATTGTCAAGAACTCTTACGATCAATCTTGGATCCCGAGACGACTCACACACTCAACGATGGACAATGGATGATGGTGGTGGATGATGGTGTTGTGATGGTGGTAGGTGGTGGACGATGGTGTTGTGATGGTGGTAGGTGGTGGATGAAGTGTGAGAGAGGTGGTGTGCCAAGGGATGAGTTGAAATGAAACCAAGCACTCCTATTTATAGGCTGAACAGAAGGCTGGGCACGGCCCCGTGTCCGCTGGACACGCCCCTGTGCCTGTCTGACATTCTCTCTCTTCATTAATTGTAATTCGCAATTACAATTAATGCGCCTGCTGTACTTTCGCCACGCCCCCGTGTTCACTGGGCACGGCCCCGTGGTGGGCAATAGAAGCTTCTATAGGTTTGTCTTTTCTGCTGCTTCTTGGGAACGGCCCCGTGCTGGCTGAGCACGGGGCGTGTTCAGTCTTCTGCCTTCTCTATTTTGCTTGGGAAGATGTCGTTGAGGGGTCGGGCAGTCCACTTATGTTCATTTTCTTGTATTTATGTTGGATTTAGCTGTCTTTTTGCTTCTTTTGTGTTTTTGAGCTCATTTAATCCTTAAAATACAAAAGGAAGACAAAAACACTCTTTTTCCAATATTAGTACTTAAAAAGGGTTAGTTTTATGCCTCATTTGATGTAATTTATATGTTGCATTTTACACACATCAAATACCCCCACACTTGAACTTTTGCTTGTCCTCAAGCAAAACTCTTTAATATGTGGCTTACACTCCCAAATGGAATGGGTAGAAGAGAAGGTTTTGGCTTGTCATAGAGTGTTGGGAATCCAAGATCCTTTTGGGTTTTATTTTTTATCTATTTACAATCCTATTCGTAATGATTTGTTTAGAACGTTTCATAGGAGAAATTACTTATTTGGGCATAACATGCCTTTTTAAAATTCCATTTATATACAAGTTCACATACCTCACGGGAGAAATCACTCACACTCGGCCGAAGGTGTATTTTTAGTGAATCACTCGAGAGCGGCATGGAACTTATTCCTACCATAAGCTTGCCAAGCAATCAATCCTCCTCCTTTTTAACTTTTATGCCTTTGTAAATATCAAGAGGACTTTGTGGGTTAAGGGTTAGGCTTGGGTTAAAGGTAGGTGGTCGGGTTAGTAGTTAGTGGTTAGTAGAAAAAGGGTGAAAAAACGTAACAAGTGTCGATTTTCGTAGGACTTTCTGTTTTTGTAACTTTTATTTTGATGAAGCTATTACTCAAACAAAGTTATTTTTGATGAACTTGTTTGGTTATCTTTTGCTTCATCATCAACACACTTCTCTTTTTTTTTTTTTTTTTTTTTGAACGATCATACGAAAAAACCGAACTTGTTACTAAAATAAAGGGTTAAAAATAAAATAGGGTTTTGGTGGGTAAAAGGGTTTTAGTTTGGGAAATGAAATGAAAAGATTTAGGCTCAAAGGGGCTAACTAGGGGGATTTTTGGGTAGGTGGTAAAAGAAAAAGAAAAATAATGGTGTAGAAATAAAAAGGGTTAGTCCTAATGCCTCCATCATTTACCTACTCGGGTTTAAGTTGATAAGGACCGGGAATGTATCGTCATGGCAAGTTCTAGAGTCGTAAGAACCAAGCGGCTATTCACACAAGAAACGAAAAATGAGCATTTAGTTTAATGATATGTAATTGTATGCTCAATAAAGGCTCAAAACTCACTTTTGTGGGAATGGGTTTTTATGTGATCAAGTATATATAATCAAATTTTAACTAAGTTTGCCATGCCTTTTTATAATTTTCTTATGTTGGTTCTTTTTTTATCACTACGCTATCGGTTGTAAATTCGTAAAAATATAACCTTTTTGAGAGCTTGAATTTCCCGAGTTAAACCTAGACAAGTAAAAAAAATGAAATTTTTGAAAAAAATTTGGGGTGATTAGCGGTTCCAATAGAGTTTTGTGTAAGACTTGTATTTAGGACTTGCAAGATTCAAGGTTTTAGCATCCCCCCCCCACACTTAAATTACACATTGTCCTCAATGTGTCCCAAAAATAAATTTTTAGGTTGATTAGATGTGTAAAATGGTGTTAAAAGCAAAGATTTATGTTACTGGTAGTCTGGACACGGCCCCGTGTTCAGGTGCCAGTAACAGAAATTAAAGAAAGGAAACAGAAGTCTGGACACGGGGGCGTGTCTGGTGAACACGGCCCGTGTCCAGTTACCTGAACTGGGCGTTTTTCTGCAGGTGGTTCAGCACGGGGTCGTGTTGGTTGGACACGGCCCGTGTGGAACCTTCTGTAATGGAGAGATTGATGCCGGGTTGCCTTGTTCTTGTGCATGGGGTCATTTTTCTCGTTCCCCTTTTCATCCCTTACCACCATGAGTGTGTTTTATTCCTGAAAATTAAAACTAACTAGAAAACATAAAAATTAATCTAAATTAAACTAAGGATAGTTCCGCGGAATGCCTCCGTGGTGCGCCACGTTTATAAGGGTCCTTGGCTAGACCCAAAGCCGGTCATATGTCACCCAAGTGGGATGTATTGCATCCCATGTTACACCGTCGGAGAGCATTATCCAAGCTTGAGTCTATGACCTGCATGTAATTGACCGGGTCTTCGTCCTCAATTCTTTTTCCACATTCAAACTTTACCTCCTTATCCCCAAACTTCAATGTTAACGTTTCGTCATTCATGTCTACCACCGCTTGGGCGGTGGCTAGAAATGGCCTCCCGAGGATGAGAGGGACATCGGTGTCTTCTTCCATGTCTAGGATGACAAAGTCGGTTGGGAAAACGAAGTTGTCAACTTTTACCAATAGATTCTCAGCGACACCTTGTGGAAATTTGACGGATCTGTCGGCGAGTTGTATGCTCATCTTTGTAGGGCTTGTTGTTCCTAGGCCGAGTCGTTTGAACATCGATGTGGGCATGAGGTTAATGCTAGCCCCAAGATCGGCTAATGCATTACGAACGGGGGACTCCCCAATCGAGCAAGGAATTGTGAAGCTTCCGGGATCGATTTTCTTTTGTGGAAGTTTGTTGAGCACTAAGGCGGAGCATTCTTCGCCTAAGTTAACTAATTGCAATGATTCAATTTTCCTTTTGTTTGTGAGGAAATCCCTCATAAATTTTGTGTATTTAGGCATTTGGGTTAGGACCTCGATAAAAGGAATATTAACATGCAATTGTTTTAGTAAATTTTCAAATTTAGCGAATTGCTCATCGGTCTTTTGACGATTTAACCTACCGGGGTACGGAATTGGAGGAGTCTTGGTGGGCTCTTGAGTTGGTGGAGAAGCCTTCTCTGATGCAGGAGGAGTCACAGGTTGGCTAGATTGGCTTCTTTCATTTGGCGGCAATGGAGCATCCTCGGGACCCACGGTTCGATTTCTTAATGTGATGAGATGTACTTGTGCCTTCGGGTTGGTTTCGGTATTGCTAGGTAACGCGCCTTGAGGTCTCTCGGAGAAATTTTGAGCTAGTTGATTTAATTGTTTTTCAACGTTTTGAATGCTAGCTTGTTGATTTTTAAAATTCGATTCCAATTGTTGAAATGGATCCGAGTTTTTCTTTTCAGTGTCAGAGATGAGGCGAGATACAGTATCTTCAAGCCTTTCTCTTCCACCTTGTTGTTGAGAGAAATTTTGTGGTTGTTGAAAATTAGTTCGTTGGTTTTGTTAGTTACTACTATTGCCGGGATCTCTCCAACCAAGATTTGGGTGGTTACGCCATCCTTGGTTGTAGGTACCCGTTGGAGGACCCGACGGCCTAGGTCTATTATCAATGTAGTTTACCGTTTCTGTTTGTTCATCTAATTCTTTCATACAACTCCAATTTTCATGTGACCCACCACACCCTTCACAAGCCATAACCGAGGCCGTTTTTGTCATTTCTAGCTTTTTGATTTTTGAAGAGAGGGCCTCGATTTGGGCTTGTAAAGAGGTGCTTTCATCAACCTTATGGGCGCCCGGGGCAATAGATTTATTACCTCGGGGAGTGTGCCATTGAAAATTGGTTTGAGCAATTTCCTCAATTTGATTATATATTTCATTTGGGCGACGATTACCTAAAAGTCCCCCGGAGCTTGAATCAAGTGTTTGCCTTGTGTGTGGCAACAACCCATTGTAGAAAGTGGATACTTGTTGCCACACTGCTAGACCGTGATGAGGACACTTTCTTAGAAGCTCCTTGAACCTTTCCCAAGTTTCATATAAGGATTCCCCATCCTCTTGTGAGTATGTATTAATTTCAGTCATTAACTTAGTTGTTTTAGCAGGAGGGAAATACTTATATAGAAACTTTTGGGCAAGTTCATCCCAAGTGTTTACCGAGCCAACTGGGAGGGTGTTAAGCCAAGCCTTAGCTCGGTCTTTTAGTGAAAATGGAAACATTCGAAGGCAGATGGCGTCATTTGATGCTCCATTGATCCGAAAGGTATCACATATTTCTAAGAAGTTAGTAATATGCAGATGGGGATCCTCGTCCGCAAGCCCATGGAAGGTTGCGGAGTTTTGGAGCATTTGTATCAAATACGGCCGAAGTTCGAAGTTATTGGCTTCGACATTTGGTGCATTGATAGCGGCGCCGAGATTGCCTACGGTGGGTCGTAGGTAATCCATGAGGGTACGTTGATCCGCCATTGGAAGTGGGTCCCCCGAAACTTTCTCTTGATTTTTGGCTTTAAGTCTTTTTCTGAGAAAGCGTTCGGGTTCTTCTAGAGGTTCTTTTATGTCTCTACAAGAACTGGAGCTCATGCACTACGTAGGAGGTTCAAATGTGGCGCCTAGGTTCCAAGTCCTGCAATAAAAACAGAAAAGAACGTCGGTCAGAAGGTTCACCACGGCCCCGTGGTCAGAGGTACAGTGATTATTTTCTGGATCCCTGTTACTGGGAGTTGGACACGACCCCGTGTTGCACCGACACGGCCCCGTGTTCAGCTCTCTGTAACTCAGAAAATAAAAACTGCCAGTGATGATGTTGGGCACGGCCCGTGTCTGGCCAGGCACGGCCCGTGCTGAGCTCTACAGAAGCTGAAAAACTAAGAAAATCCTAAAAATAAAAAAGAAAAATAAAAACAATGATTAGGCCGTTGATTCCTAACTTTCTTAAAATCCTTGTGTCCCCGGCAGCGGCGCCAAAAACTTGATGTGCGGTGAAGTGTTATATATATTAGGTGTATATTTTAAGCCCTTTTAACACTTATTTTTAGCCAAGTTTTAAATTTATAAAACACGATATTCTACTAACACTAAACACACATATGGGCAAGTGCACCCATCGTGAGCGTAGTATAGCGTTGGTAAGATACCGAGGTCGTCCAAGGACACAAGAGCTTTTAGTACCGGTTTATCCTCAACGTCTAATCAAAATAAAAAGTTTAGAAAAATGTTTTAAACTAAGAAAAATAAAAACTAACTAAAATGCTGAAAATAAAAATAAAATAAAAACAGATAGACAAGATGAATCACTTGGTTCCGACTCGTATCTAGTATAACCTTTGATTATTTCCGCACTTTTGCACATAATTAAGAGATTATCTTAGTTATTGTAGTAGGCCCCTCTTTTGAAGGTGACGTTACCCTCACCCCAGTAGTTTGAGTCAGCAAGGATACAATCCTAAAAGGGTGGATTATTGGAAGATAATGAATTAAGTTATTAATGCAATATTATGGTAGGCCCCGCTTTTGGCGGTGACGTTACCCTCGGCTAAGTAGTCTGAGTCAGCAGGGATACAGTCCTAAATAGCCGGGTTATAGTATTAATAGTAATTAACTTATGAGGGGATCAAAGAGTTTGGACCTCCGCCATCCAATACCGTGAAGCATTGAAGGAGGTCCTACTAAATTTGACCCAGGTCCATTGCAGGACCTCTAAACGCTGAACAATGGCAAGACCTTTACCAAACCGTTCCCTTAACCCCCGACCAGGTAGCCAACATACCTCCATATAGACCGTGGAGATATGAATGGTGAAAATCTTTTATTTTATATAGACAGTAAAATAATGCCAAGACACCACGGACAAACGATAAGGAAAGATCACCTTCAACATAAGTAACTAGTTATTAAAGTCATTAATACAAAACCAAATAAAAAGTGCAAAAGATTAGAAATAAAAAGTATTATACTAGACACTTTGTCTTCACCAAGTGATGTAAGAGACTTAGGCAAACATGGCCTTGATTGTCAAGAACTCTTACGATCAATCTTGGATCCCGAGACGACTCACACACTCTACGATGGACAATGGATGATGGTGGTGGATGATGGTGTTGTGATGGTGGTGGGTGGTGGATGAAGTGTGAGAGAGGTGGTGTGCCAAGGGATGAGTTGAAATGAAACCAAGCACTCCTATTTATAGGCTGAACAGAAGGCTGGGCACGGCCCCGTGTCTGCTGGACACGCCCCCGTGCCTGTCTGACATTCTCTCTCTTCATTAATTGTAATTCGCAATTACAATTAATGCGCCTGCTGTACTTTCGCCACGCCCCCGTGTTCACTGGGCACGGCCCCGTGGTGGGCAATAGAAGCTTCTATAGGTTTGTCTTTTCTGCTGCTTCTTGGGCACGGCCCCGTGCTGGCTGAGCACGGGGCGTGTTCAGTCTTCTGCCTTCTCTATTTTGCTTGGGAAGATGCCGTTGAGGGGTCGGGCAGTCCACTTATGTTCCTTTTCTTGTATTTATGTTGGATTTAGCTGTCTTTTTGCTTCTTTTGTGTTTTTGAGCTCATTTAATCCTGAAAATACAAAAGGAAGACAAAAACACTCTTTTTCCAATATTAGTACTTAAAAAGGGTTAGTTTTATGCCTCATTTGATGTAATTTATATGTTGCATTTTACACACATCACATACATATAAAGATACATATATACGACATACATACATACGTATACTTCCAAAAATTTATTTTTCAACATATCACTTGCAAATCTTAAATCATTTTAGAACATTCTTGTATGACACCTAAAAACTCCTTCATACATCATACTTTTCAATAAATCAAATAAATCAGGAAACCTTTCATCAAAAATAAAAATACAACATATACACATACACACACACTCACAGCCATATATGCATATGTACATACACCAATTTTTTATTTCATTCAATACCCATTTGTTTTTAGTTTTCAAGTTAGTGTTTAGATTCAAGAACAAGAGAAACTTTCACTATCATCTTCATCACCATGAATCAAGAACAAGATTTAGAAGAAAATATGTTATACCTTCAAGATTTCTAGTGGGTTTTATGATTTATGATGATGTGAAGCCTTGTTCTTGCTCAAACTTCCTTGAAATCACTTCTAAACCCTATTGTAAGCGTGAAATCACTTTGAAATGGACATGATTCTTTAAGATTTGGATTTGAAAATGAAAATGGTAGTGTAATAGGGGGTGTTCGGCCGCGATTGTTTAAGAGAAAGAGAGAATGAATTTTTGAATGTATTTCTTGGAAGTATGAGAGTGTATGGAGCGTGTTACAAGTATAATCATCACCCATCATTCTCTAGGTATGACAAGTGTCCCATTTGCAAGATTCAAGAGAGTTTTGGCAGCCCATAATGCCGCCACATCTCCCCCCTCTCACACGCATTTATATATACATACATATATTATATGTAAATTAGTGCAAAAACATGTATTTTACTGAATATCGGGTATTTTATCTAGCGTTTTAATCCCGTTTTAGTGTGTTTTAAATTATTTTTAACACTTTATAAAAATAATCACATAAAATTATTACTGAAATAATTAATAGTGGCCTTGACTGGCTGTGTTGACATTATTTTGTCTAATATGCGTAGTAACGCGCGGTACGCGCTCAAACTCGAAAAATAGAGTTTCTTAGTGTTTTAATATATTTTTCCTCACGGATATGATTAAAATTACTATTCTAATTATAACAAACTAATTTTAGGATTTTAACACTGATCGGGTGGTCACCGACGTTCGTTTCGCAGTTTAATCGTTACACGATAAGCGATTATTTTATCATTGCCAACATAATTTTTATAAACGTTTGGATTTACCAACACATTAAATATCATACATAAATATCATAATCAATCACATACAACCTTTTTATATGTTCACTACACATATTACTATTGTACGGTACGGCCTGAAAAGCCGGGTGTCACACATACATACATCATACATATAAGTTCACATTACTTACGCCCACCATGATTACATATCTTCTTACATACATACATACATACATACAAGACACGTTCACTTATTCACACTCGATTACCATACTTATTCATGCATACAACTATCCACCTATAACATACCTATGAGCAAGTTCTATCCCTTCATGCATGTAATACATACTAACACCTTTGTTCAACAAGTTTTAAATCACACATTACATATAACCCATGTATACATGCTCACATGCATTTTCTTTTCCTATTCGTACTCACCTACTAGTTCTATCCTTACCCGCCTTCCGATGCGTGATTGAAAACCGGTGTTTAATCGTTTATAAAGTTTACACTTTTACATGAAGTTGAGTTCCAAAATTTCCTTCTTTGATAAGATTGGTGTTTCACATGTCTAAGAAGCTTAAGAAGCTTCTCAGGAACTTTAGGGATCATCGGGATAAAACTACGATCGACCGAATACGCGAAACGAAGAAAACAGAGAAATCAGGATTAGGCATCGGGTCAGCGACGCATTCCAGAAAGCTGCGTCAGTAGAAAAGTGCATAGACAACAGAGTAACGCATCAACATCAAGAAGACCATAGGCAATGCGTCAGCGATGCCTAGATTAGTCGTCGGCGACACCTAGATTGGCCATCGACAATGCCCTCTCCATGTTCATGACGCTGAAAATTGTGTTTTGACTTATTTGATCAAACCAAGAGATTTCAACCATTACTAATCTACATATCACCCAATACAAACTTACTTATTATGTTCTACCATTACTTACCCATCCTATCATGATTTCCATCTTTTTTGTAAATCAAAACTCATTACATAATAACAAATTTAGTTTGGGAAATCACTTACCTTAAGCGTCCATATTCGTATTCGTTTCCTTGCCTCCTTTTGACCCGTTAGCCATCCGTGTTTGAGTCGATCTCAACATGACTCCTATCCTTTCATGTTTTCACTTTTGCATTATGGTTAGTACACACGCTCATTCATACAATCGTTAATTTCTTTTTATTCATACATAACTTGACTTTCATAACCCAAATACCGCACACATAAGACATAGGTTGATAGTCACTTTTTTTCACATCCACGCAACACAATGATCAACATACACAACACATAGAGGATCTAAAACACATCACATGATTTATCTATTCTCACAATTGTGTCCAAAAGCTTAAGCATGGTATTTATTCATTGTTAACTTTCAAAAGTCAACTGTCTAGCCTACAAGCTTTCAACTTACGAACATGTATCCATTTTAATATAGTTGATCATACTAATGATATCCATGTTGTAGATCACACACAACATAATCAATTCCTTCCTTACTAGTCATCTCATAATTCTACAACTAACAACATCATTCAAGATTAACTTATTTAACATTACCCATGATTCTAACTGTTAGTGCATGCATCTGTCGACTTCGTCTTGTATCGAGTCTAGTACTAGATATGTTAGATCAGGGCACATTGTAGATCGAGAAAATAGAGTTTTAGATTTAGAGTTGATTTCCCATGAAATGGTGATTTCCCACAAAATGGTGATTTCCCACATCGGATTTTTAATTCGTTTCAAAATGGTGATTTCCCACTAAGTGGTGATTTCCCACAAAATGGTCACAAGCCTATTTATAGTGATTCTGATTCCCCACGAATTAAAAATCCTCTGAACGACTCATTCGGGTCAGATACACGATCCTACAAGTGGTATCAGAGCTCAGGAGGAGGAGTTCTGCATAATACAGCTGAATTTGATTGCATTTTCTTACTTCTACGCCTTCTTTCTTCATCAGAACAAGTTTTAACGGTCAAAATCGGATCAATTTTTCACAGATTGTGTAAAAATACATATAGACAAATCCTTGAAAGTTTCATAGCAAAATTCGACCTAAAAATGACCAAAAACAACTCGAGAAGTGATTCCGCTCGAAAGAACTTTTTCTGATTCTACTCGAGATCTTGATTCCGCTCAGCTTATTTCGCTCGAGATTGTTGATTCCGCTCCAAGTTTCTTGCTGATTTCGCTCCAGGGTATCAAATCAGAGATTCCGCTCTAGAAAAGCTCCTGATTCCGCTCCAAATTTGTGATTCCGCTCCAAATTAATTTGGGATTCCGCTTGAGACAATATTGTTGTCGGTTTAGTGGATTTGACGGCCCAATCAGTTTGTGTTGAACAATTAAAAAGGTGTCGGCTCATTAGACTTTGCATGTGAAGTTTTTCGTCCCAAGAATCAAAGTATATGCCGTCCACTATTCAGTTAGAGGTCCAATAGCTTGTTTTCACGTGAATTGTTTGGCCCAATCATATTTGTTTGTCTATTGATATTGGCGGCCCAATAGAATTAGAACAACATCAGACATTAAAATTTGCATGTGATGTCGCCCATGTTACAAGTATTGAGAGGTCCAAGAAAGTTATGTTGATAAAGTGTTTGTCTGCCACGTGATCTGAATTAAATAGTGCAGCCCATGTGTCTACATATGTGATCGGCCCAATCAAAAGTGTCGGCTCATTAATCAATAGATAAATTTTGCAGGTATTCCGCTTGAAAGACAGGTTACTTTTCCGCTTGAATCTGATTGTTAGGCTATTCCGTTTGAACTACAAGAACCATGGACAACGATTTCTACAACGCGTTCGCTAAATCTTCGGTTACTCCGGCTTCGATTGCTCAAAACATGAATTTGGAAAACGAAACGGGAACTACTCAAAAACCACCTAAGCTTATGAGCATTGAGGAGTATTACGGGTGGAAAGATAGGTTCGAAAACTGGGTACAAGCTAATCATCTAAGATCTTGGGAATGTATTCTGAAGAAGTATGTTCTACCACGAACAGATTTACAAGTTATCAAAGAACTTTCAAAATTTAGTGACAAAGAACGTGATATGTACCGAGCTGAAAAGATGATGATCAGTTTACTTCAGCAGGCTATCAAAGAAGACATCTTTTTGTTGCTACAACATGACAAAACTTCAAAGTCAATCTGCGATGCTCTGAAAGTCAAGTTTGAGGGTAGTGAGAACATGATTAAGATCAAGAAGGCGTTGCTCAAGAAAGAGTTTGATTTATTCGGCAGTCTACCGGGTGAAGATACAAAGAAGCTAATTGAACGTTATTGCCACTTGGTGCGATCCATGTCGATGCCTAGTATAACAAAAGATCGTGAAGAGTGGGTAGACAAGTTAGCTGACGCTTTACAACAAAAGGAATGGGGCACATACTTGATGATCTTGAAGAACACCGGGGTTTATGATGGGTTAACGATTTCTCAGTTTATCGAGAAGATTGAGGGTCAAGATTTGGAACAGCAGAAGATCGCGAGGATGAACAGTCCAAGTGGTCAACAGGATGTAAAAATGTACTACAAAGGCAGTGTTCCAGAAGTTGAAAGAAGCCCAAAGATACAGACTGCGTTTAGTGCTGGAGATTCTTCAGAAAAGGTTGATCAGACTTCAAACAAAAGCAGTGGTTTCTCGTCATAGCCGAGTGTCAATCCAAAAGACACTACATCAAACTTCAGTTCTCAAAGTACGAAAAGTGGAAGTGGTTATGTGATACAATGCAATATTGCTTTGAATCTTCCAGACGGACAAAGTTTTTCTGAAGAGGTTGCGAAAGATCACATGGCACTACTTGGTTCTGTGTTGCTATCTTATGAAGGTTTAGTTGCAGGGCAGATCGGGAATCCTATGCTTACAAAGGAGGATTACGATCAAATAGACACTGAAGAAATGGAGCTTATGGACATCAAATGGTGTCTAGCTAGTGTTCTTAGACGAGCTGAAAAATTCAAGCTGATTACTGGAAGAAATGACTTTCTTGATGCACATGTTTCTACTTTGGATTTTGATAAATCTAAAGTTACTTGTTTTCGATGCAGGGAGAAAGGCCATTTTAAAAGAGAATTCAAGAACAAGGAAGCTAGTGAAGTGAAGAATCCGTTCGGAAAAGATGACTATTACCGGAAAGCCATATATCAGCAAGTTGGTCAGTAACAACAGCAAGAACCACAGGTGGCTCATGGTAGAAAAGTGATCGAGGATTAAAAAAGAGCATGTCTGGGGAATCAAGAGAACTTTAACTGGAATTTTCAAGATGATGAAAAATTGCCTGAAGGATTTAGCTGGGATATGTTTGTTGATGAAAAAGGAGAATTAAAAGCTTTCATTGCTAAAATAGTGAAAGAACCAGATATGTTTACCACATGGATGAAGTCTATTGGTGAAACTGTGAAGAGTACAGAAGAAGTTTCGGTTGCATCTAAAGAAAGCTCACAGAGTTCAGATGAAAGTTCACAAAGTGATGAAAGTTCAGAAAAGGAAGTTGTTTTTTATCAAACACCAGCTAATTCTGGTTCTTCAGATGATAATGCTGAAAAGTCAATTGAGTTTGATCAGTCACCAACAGATGACAGTAGTGATGATGAAGAAGAAAAACATATTAATATTGAAAAATCTCATCTATCTCCTGAAAGTTTTCATTTTTTTTGCAGATCGTCTGGAAAAGCTGAAGGAGAAACGAGCTGCAAAAGTACAACAAGACATGAAGTCTGAAAGTGTTGTTCAGAATGTTGAAGCTAACAGTGTTGATGAAAAGATTGTTGAGATTGAGCAGGTTGATGAAGCAGAAAAGGTGATTGAAGATGAGAAAGTGGTTGAAGTTGAAAAAAGTATTGAAGTTGAAAAGATTGTTGAAGTCATCAAGCCTTGTTTGAAGTTTTTGGAATCTTGCAAGGAATGTGCAGCCAGAGATGAGAAGCTGGCAGAGTTTGAGAAGATTAAGGAACAATTACTGTTCAATCTTAACTACGTGAAAGAATCATATGATGTTTTGAACAAAACAGTAACTGGTCTTCAAAAGACAAATTCTGAGAGAGAACAAGCACTAACAATGATGAATGTTGTGATGATGACAAAACAGAAAGCTATAAACTTCTACATCGAAGAAAGTGCAAAATGGAAGCAAGAGTTGGAAACCGAGAAGATCGAGAATGAGAGAATCAGACGATTATTACAAAGTTATTCTAGTTCTGATTATCTTATTGATCGAATTTATCCGACTGTTGCAGGTATGGAGGCTTTTCAAGATGACAAGCCAAAGAAGAAAGATAGTGGTAAGAAACCGACTGTTAGCTATAACAAGTGTCTGCCTCCAATCTGGGAAGGTTATTCTCCCAGAAAACCAAATGAGGAGCAAGTCGAAAAAGCAGTCAATATAAAGCTAAAAACTGATACAACTGATGATTTACCAGAAAACATTGACGTTACTTTCACATCGTCTGACACTGATCATGAGTCTGAGTTAATCAAAAAGGTGGTCGATCAGGTGTTGGATGCTGATGAGGAGTCTGAGTCAAAATCTGAGTCTGGAGGTTCAAGTCCGTCAGTCAACGGTCCAAAATCGATGGTTAAAAGGTCTTACAGTAAAGAATTTTTGTTATCAAAATCGAATTTGGATGATGAAACATTTGAAGTGGCATATACTTTAAATGATTCTGAGAAATTATATTCTGACAAAGAGTTTCCAATAAGAAGTGTTAGATTTGAAATGATCAAAAAGGTTTTCAAAATGACAGAAATTAAGATTTCTGAAATAAAAGATTTAAATCTTACTGGAAAACCTAAAAAATACACTTCAAGAGTACAACAACGATTAAACAAGAAAAAGGGTTACAATTCTGGTTCTGGTTTTCAAAAGAAACCAAACCATAATGGTAGCTACAAAAAGAAAGGATTAGGTTTTATTCCACCAGAAAATTATAAAAATAAGAAAAATTCTAAAACAAAAACAGAATTTGTTTCAGGTGGAAGTGCTGAGGATGAACAGAAGAAACCGTTCTGGAAATAATCAAACCAGGAGTTTGTTGCTGAGAAGAAAAGGAATGGAACTGGAGTGTTTCATCCAAAAGAGACTAGAACCTGTTTCAAATGCAATGAAGCTGGTCACACTGCATGGAACTGTCCAAAAAATGCTAAGACTAAACAGGGAGTTTCTGAAAAACTGAAAGAAATAGTTGTTGATGTTGAACCACCAATCGAAAAATTTAGAATTTTTGAAAACTCAACTTATGAGGTTGGTGAATGTTCTAAAAAGAATTTTTACCAAAAGAAAGCAAAAGATAAGCAAATGTGGGTTGTCAAGAAGGGTGATGTAAAAGTCGGTGATGAATCTGGTTTCACAAAGCCAGAAGAGCCACAAGGTGAGGTAAAAGAGGTAAATTATGTATTTTCAGTGAATGATGATAAATTTCCATCACTGAATTTTGAAAAGATTAAACAGAAAGTTGGTAAGGTTGAAATCTCAGATCAGTTTTATTCTGAGAAGAATGAGTTTGATGTCGAGAAAGTTTTCAATGGAAATGTTAAGAAATTTTTTGAGAAAATGCTTAATGGGAAAGTAAAAGGGGTTAAAGATTTTTACGCAACAAAGAAAGCAACTTTTAACCCAACTGAACAAGAGCTAAAGGAGCTAAAAACACCCAAGGTTGTTCAGACTTGGGTGGAAATTCTTTTCCCTTGAACATCTGACTATGCCGGAGATCCCAAGTTTGTAATCGTGGATCATGAATCGGCATCATTCTTTTTAAATTGAGTTTGAGAAAAATTTTATAAAGTTAATTTTTTTACAGGATAAGTGTGAATTGCCGGAGCTTCCAGATTGGTAAGTGTGAAGCAGGAATCGGCATCCGTATTGGTAAAATGATTTTGTGTAGATGTGATATTCCTAGAAAGTTGGTTGATGAAGTTTTACACCTACAAGTGGTAAATCAAGGACATTAAGTTGTACTTGTTTTTCCTACAAATGGTTAATCAAGGTCATTAGGTTGAACTTGATTGGACCAAACTTACAAGGGGTATTAGAAGAACAATGTGATGAACCGAACCCTTAATCTACAAGTGATAAAATCAACAAAACTTATTTTCCAGAAAAATCATTTTGGTTAAAACAAACTTAAGTGTTTTGAAATCATAATGAGAAAATAGTTTTGTGTAAGGGGGAGTTCGGATTGTTTATGCCGAGTGGATGGCGATTTGAAGCGATTTGATATCGGTTGTCATTTTTTTAAGAAAACAAACTGTACAGGTAGAGTATCAAAATTTGTTTTCAAATTTCCTTTAATGTGTTTGCATTTTAGGGGGAGTAGAAATTTTCAGAAAATCCAAAAACATTTGAAAATTTGAAAAAGACAAAAACATGATAGAATGAAAAATGAGTTTTAGTGTCAAAGAAGAGGAAATTATAGTACATCAGTAGACAGCCACAGTATGCTAAAGAAATGTAATGTTTAAATAGCGTTAAATGGTCTCACTGATGATATGCCGATAGGTTTTTACACATTTAGTAAGCTTTTTCGGGATATAAACTCAAATTCAAACTTGCTTATTTCGTGGGGAACACTACTTGGATATATAGGTAACCCCCGGAATCTCATTTGAAAGGTCCCTCTTTCTGAGATACTAGGTCTTTATGCTCAGTGATATCTGGGGTATTATCCCGGGACTTCTGATTTTGCGGAAGCAATGGCCTAGTCCCCGGAGAATACTTTTTGCTTGCTTGAAACATAGCGCCGCCCTCAGCAAATTGATGAAACAATAAAATTGATAGTCATTGCTGTTGTAATTCAAAAGATCCTCTAAAGGGGACACACCAAAAGTCGAGCCGTCATCTCTCTGCTGAACGGAAGTTCTGACCTGAGCTCTCACGGTTTCGTACTATAATTTATTCCCTTACAGATATCATCTGTGGTATACTCACCTGTAAGACTGAATATTGGGATCTAGATACGGGAGTATATTCAAGAGGTGGGACACATGAATGAGTTTAAGTCTTTAAAACATCTAACTCATATCCTGAATCAGTTGAAATTTGTGTGAAAATTTAAGTGGATCAGTATATCGGCAATCTAAGTGAATTGTTTAATTCTTAATATGTATATAAGCTTAACGGTACTTGTGACTTGTCAAGAACTGATATGATCCTCTTACACAAAACTCATAAAAATAGTGTCTATAAATATTTCTTTATTGTATTTCTTTACTTTCAAAATCTACAAAGATTTTCAGTGTGTTTTAGCATAAATTTTTGAAAAAGTCAAAAAGATTTTTGACAACTGGTGTTGGAGAGCCGATTTTCAAAATTCCAAGTGCTAGACATGATGACAGTCTTGTGAAAAGAAGTATATGTTTGAAAATCAAATGTGTTTTGAACAAATTTTAAAAAGGTTCATCAAGATTATTGAGTTATTTTTGAGGGAGAGTCAGTATTAGTGCATACATTTAATTGTTAAATGTGTGAAATTTACTTTGAGGTAGAGATTGTGCAGGTTTAAGTTTGAGCTAAGTGACAATCCTGAGCAGATCGAGAGCTAGGTTACGATCTTGGAACATCTTTAGTAGAGCCAGGTTGATCAATCCTGAGAAGTTTGTGTTTAAAGAGCCAGGTTCCGATACCTGAGGATGTTGTGAAGAGAGTTTAAGCCAGGTTTCGATTCAGTGAACAAAGTCTGAGCCAGGCAAAGATTTTGAACCGAGAAAAGTCAGATTACAATCCTGAAACTGATGATGCTGATGAACTTAAGGAATGCCAGCACATTGTTAGGGGGAGTCTGATGACATGCAAGAGAAGATAGAAAGAGTGAAGCCCAGAGACTGATCAAGACTGAAGATGCGAAGACTCGACACGTGAGACTCGTCAACATCTGAGGGGGAGTCTGTTAGTGCATGCATCTGTCGACTTCGTCTTGTATCGAGTCTAGTACTAGATATGTTAGATCAGGGCACATTGTAGATCGAGAAAATAGAGTTTTAGATTTAGAGTTGATTTCCCACGAAATGGTGATTTCCCACGAAATGGTGATTTCCCACGAAATGAACATTGCATTTTCGTGGGGAATCAGAATCACTATAAATAGGCTTGTGACCATGTCATTTGGTGGGGAATCAGAATATTTTACCGAAGTGTTGCCGGTGTGAAAACTGATTGTAATTGCTGTTAGATTAATCAAATCAGTGTTTAAAGTGAAGATTAAGTTGTTTCTACCTTTGTTTCTTAGTTTTCGCCTCTGAAACAAATTAAAACTCCTCTGAACGACTCATTCGGGTCAGATACACGATCCTACACTAACATTATCCTTACTAGTAAATCCACATGTCATACAATGACACCACTTTTGCCTCTTGATCCCAACTACACAATCAACTAAGCGCATAAGGTGTATCATATCTTCAAGCATAGTGTACAAGCTCCTAATGCACGCTTCTACCACATCATACTAACAAATCAAATTTCCACATGAACTTTATCTAAAACACACTTCTCATCTTAGTTTGCAAATAAATAAATCATTATCACTTTCTACATATTTACCCACAACTTGCATACAATTTCACATATTATTGTAATTTAGACAGTTCATCAAACATTTGGTGTGTGTACTACTATCTAAGCATAATGTACAACCCATTCATGCTTAATTACCTAACTCATGCCATCAACATCCATTTTCTTACTAAACAACGAGTATCAATCATACATAAACATCAAACATAATAAAATCTCTAGTTCTTCCAACTCATTCATATTAAACCATAAACCATCAAAACCCCAAAGTTCTTGAACACAGATTCTCACATTAAAAATCCTAATTGGGATGATTAAATCATTATTGGCACCAGATAAATGGATTTATATACGAATCAACCATCATGTTCTTCTAATATACCCAACTAGGGGTACTTTATCAAAACCCATCAAGAGCTCTAACTATGGAACTTCAAGAAATGCTTTTGGTACTTACTTGATGCTTATAAGGAGATGAACCTTCATAAATTCATAGATCCTCCATGCAATTTCAGCCCCTTCCTTTTCCTTCTTGATTTGCTTCACTCAAGAGCTTACACCCACACATACTAGTGTGTGAATATGTCGACATATACACTTTCACACACATAAAATGTAGAATTTTTATGAAGTTTGCTAAGTCACTTTTGGTCCTTCTACTTGGGTTTTTGGTTAACTATAACCAACACTTCCATTTCATTTATACTTATTCCTTATGTTTTAACTAAGTTAAATAACTTAGTTAGTACATTTCACACCCTACATAAGAAAACATACTATCATATTAGAATTTCGGATTTTGGGGTATTACAAGGTGTCCAGTTGAAATGAGCATTTGTTTGGAGACGATGCATTACGACTACTTCGTTGGCTTTGATGACGTCTATGCTTATTGTTGTAACGGCTCACTTTTCCGAACCTTCCTAATTTAGAAAATATACTCAAAAACATTATTTTTAGATACTAGTATCCGTAGTTCTTTTCCCAACATTTTAATCCAAGGCTTCGTTCATAATAAAACCCCCTTTATTTTATATATACTTATATTTATACACTACACTTGCATGCTCAAAACACTTAAAACCGGCTGAAATACGAGAAAACCGGTCAAACCTAATCATCTTCGTGCAACTGGCACTCTTCGCGCGAATGGGCAACCCCCCCCCCCCTTGTGCGAAGATGCCATCCACTCGCATGAACAGACTCAGTCACCCCAAACTCAGTCGCACAAACACCCTCCGCATCTATAAATACGAACTCACTTCCTCACTTCACACTATCTAGCTACTCTAAACTCTCTCAAAATTACTGAACGCTCTTACTTCGGATAAGGCACATCAGAAGCTTCTAAGTGAGTTCTAGCTCACTTACTTATCATCTCTTCTTACTTTCCTATTGATTTCTACTTTCTTCTACATTTTCTTCAATCCTTCATAACTTGGTTAACCTCTCGGATGTTTCACAGACTTGCCTTGGCAGTCTAATGATGAAACTCACAACATTGAGGTCCAAGATAAAGATTGAAGTTCCTTTTTCATTCAAACCTTATAAAATACTTTTCTTCTTTGGAAATTATTGAAAATCGGAACCTGTCAAGCTCACAACTTAGTCTATAGCTGTGAGTTTGGGTTAAGGATGAATTTCAATCAAGAAACGAGCTCGAAATAGTAAAATTTCCTGAAGAACCAAGTCCCGGTCGCACGAATAGACTCCATTCGCGCGACTAGAGTTCATTCGCACGAATGAGCCAACTGTTGTTTTATTTTTCGTTCTTACAAACTGCAAGTGCTGAAACCATTCGGGATTCCCCATTCTCAATATAGATGGACCTGTGTACTGGTAAAGTGTGAACTATAAGAGGCTTGGCTTTCCAAACTAGTTCCACTGCCTCGCTTGTGACTTGTAATCGAACACCCAACAGTCTCCTAGAACTAGAATAAGTTAACCCCCCTCGCCTCCAACACTTTCCATGTTGGGAATGACACGCCCAGGTTATCCTTATTCGGCTCGGCTTGGATTTAAAACCGAGCTGCAAATCTAACCTTGGGCTCGGCTTGGTTTTAAACCGAGCTGGCTCGGCTCGAATTCAAAAATAAAAATTAGTACATAGCTCTCAAAGTTCAATAGTCTAAAATATTATTCGATAGTTTAAAAGAGCATATCCAAAATGAGTTCAGCCTTATACATTACAAGCGAAAATCAAGTTCAATAATACAAAATAAGTTTCAAATTTCAAAGAACTACAATATAAGTTTATTGGAATGGTAATCCACCTTCAAATATTTCATAGATATACAATTACACTCACAAATACATGTAAATAACAATAAGTTTTTTGTAAATATATTATAAAGTATATAAAAATAAAATACATTAAAAGTAAAATAATCTGAGCTAAGCCGAGCTAAAAAGCGAGCCAAACCGAGCCAATTTGGCTCGTTACGAGCCGAGCCAAGCTAGGTTCACTTTCTTACCGAGCCAGGCCGACTCGGTTCAGTTTCAAACTGAGCCATATCAAGCGACCATTTTTCGAGCTGAATCCGAGCGAGCTTTGAGCCAGCTCCGAGCCGCGATATTTTTGGACAGCCCTAGTTGGTATACGCGTATTATTTCTGTTATATTCATGATAAACCGGGTTTATTAACGATGTTAATAAACTTTGTGCTTTGGTGAAACATATAATGAGGTGTTATACCTCCTTACATGACTTCTATGAACTCTCTGACTTATTGGACTGTTATCGCATACTATATAATATAATATGATATAATACAATATAATATAATATCTAAAACATAACCGAAATCAAAACATTAACCAATTAATGGTTAAAGTGTCTCGAACAGGCCCTTCGCACGACTTTGAATTTCCCACTCGCACGAATGGACTCTGTTCGCATGAACAGACACCCGTTCGCACGAATGGATATTCCATTCGCACGAACAGTGTTGTGAGCTTTAGTTACCCTTTTTATCTTAAAACTGAGTTCCTCGTTGCTGATTCTAATGGGAAGACCAGGACCCAGGAAATCACAGTAACTTAGTGTCACAACGAGTGCCTAGACGGGATATATTTTCATGTTTACATATATAATTTTTATACTTTAATCCCTATCCGAATCCTCCGTTCAACTCCGACTAAATCATGCCTTCGTTTCCCCATTCTCAACCACTCGTCAATTCGTGGATAATCGGAAAGCTTTGCAAAGACTTGTGAGTATACTCGACTGTAACAACCCGCTTTTTGGGAAGTCAAAGTACAAGTCAAAGTCAAAGTCAAAGGAAGAAAAGATTGCAAATTGCGATCTATCACTCCTTGCTTAACTAATGATTGTACGTTAATGGCTTGTAATCGAATCTTTTATTTAATCGCTTTAGTTGTATTATATGGAGTGTCTATTAATAATCAAGGTTTAATCGCATGTTTATCGCTAATCTACTTAACGCTATCGCATCGCAACTCGAATTATGTGTTCTGGATATTGTTTTACGTGTGTGTGCCATTATGTGTTATTTGTGCATGCTATGTTTATGTTGAGGTGTTTAATCGCAATCTAATCGCAAACTCTAAACGCAAGTTATTTATAGTGATTGCATGTTAGATATAGTAGTTAGGTTATTCGTGTAACTAATGGGTAATACTATCACTCGCTCGCTCGAATCGCATCGCAACCCTCAACACGCGAATCGAAATGATAAAACTCAACACGCCGGACACCTGGATCGAGTGGCCAACTGATCGAGTGGCCATCCGATCGGTGACCAATCCGACACTCATGCACTTTTCTCTTTCAGAAACCCTATAAATACCCTCATGTCACATCATTTGTGATGTGACAGCTCCTCACTCGACCAGCCGCACGCAAGCTCCTTTTTCTCTCGATTTCTCGCGATGCTTGTAAGTTTTCAACTCAAATCTTGTACTTCTATGATCTACACGCACTCCTTCATCTTTTTCACCTTTGAATCTTAACTTTTAACTATGAAATAACCGGATTTGAGGTCTTCTAGGGTGATGTCATCATGGTGTTCTTATGAACTTCAATGTTTGGCTTCATTCCACCAAGAACAACTTAGATGTGAAGGATTTCCACATGAATAATCAATGTTTTATCATAGATCTACACAGATTCATGGTTAAAAGGATTGAAAGATGGTTTTCTAACTATCTTTCAACTCTTTTACACTCAATGTACTCAAAACCGATAGAATCAGAGCTCGTTCTGACCTTCTGCTCTGTCTTAGTGATGTGTTGGTCCAAGATCTGAATTCTATCCAAGGGACAACTGATTTCGGGTTAAACAAGATCAACCATCTCGAACAGTTAACTGATCGGACTAGGGTGATTCCTGTTCAATCGGATCACTTGGGTAAAGATGGGGTTTCTGTTGTTTAAACATGTTATCATGCCGTCTCGATCAAAACTGCAAAACCTTCAAAATAATCAAGTGCCAAGACGATCAGGCCGTTTGGACGGATTGCCGTTCAATCGGATTGCCATCCGATCGAACAGCCATCCGATCGGCTTGCACTTGGTTCAACACTTAAACTTTTATTTTCAACTTTCAAAGATCTGAACGTCGAACGGATCGCCGTTCGATTGGATAGCCATCCGATCAAACAACCATCCGACCATGTGACGTTTGGAACTTCGACACTTAATCGTTTTTATAATTTTCAAATATCATCAGTAACTAACGAATTACCAACCGATCGGATTGCAATCCGATCGAGTGACAATCCTGCTGTGAACTTGTTCTCACTAAGTGTCCTGCCAATCGGAGTGCTATTCGATCGAACAACCGTTCGATCGACCTGAAGGGTAGAGATACTTCTCTGTTTTCAAAATGCTACAACGAAAACTTCAAAGCCATCATACACAAACACATCCTTACCAACGAATGTCAATCCAATCGAATGGCCATCCGATCGGATGACCATCCGAACGGATTGACATCCGATCGACTGGCCATCCGATTCGATTACCATTCGACACTTGGTCACTTTTCACCGTTTTACGCATCGCTCTTCGCTTATGCTATCGTTAACTGTTCAGGCTAATCTCTCAGTGCTCCCTTCAATCCAAGAGAGTGTTTACTTGTTAAGCATGATCTGTGATTATACTCGATCCCTTTTTGCTTTATGCACTTTTGGGTATTACATACGTTACTTATTCTAAATCATATCAATCACACAATGCAAACACTATTTATATGCTGACCGTTACCGCATGATACGTGTTACTCGATGAATGTTGTATGTTATGTTAACACAGTGATTGTTACCTGACGCCTTAGCAATGATAGTACTATTTGTTTGGACTCAGCACCTGTCGTAGACAGGGGTTGTTAAGGTTACCTCTCACATGTCGCAGTGGTGATATGTGTTGAGCATTCTATAACTCGCAGTCTAGTCTGTGCATATTTCATTGTCGATAACTTACTAGCTTCGCATTATACATGATACATGCTGGTTATGTGTAAACTATTTCGAACTCTACTATTACTATTGACCTTGCATGCTCACCTTTACACTATGTGTATTGACCTCTATTTTAACGTATGTAACAGGTGCTTAGGATGTTGTGCTTTGCTTGCTATTTGATGGAACCAAGTAGGAGAGTCTAGAAACAAAGACAATTTATTTAATTAAATTTGAGTTGTCGAAACATGTTTTGTTTTGAGGATATCTATGTCTGTAATAATTTGATTGCTTGGTAGGGTATGGTATGGGACATAATATTAACTATCTGGTAATCTAGTTGTTATGGAATTTCTTTTGACAATCTGTTTCGCTCAGTGACATGCCCCGATGTTTCCGCCATCGGTTGGGGTGTGACAGATTGGTATCAGAGCCATAACTATAGGGAATTAGGCAAGACTCGACCTAGTCCGGGTCGATATCTTAGAAAAGACCTAGTCTATAGTCTAAGTACCAACAGACCCACTTGTACATGCCAAGTAGGGGTTTTTGTACGAGCTTACTGCTATTTCCCGCTCGCACTCGCTGAACACTACACTATCAATTCACTCTAATTCTCGAAAATGAACGAGTGATTAGGTCGAGATTAGGTGTGAAAACCGCAAACTCTAGACCAAATCGCTTGTTCGACCCACATTTTTATCAATAAACGGGAGAATTTGCGTTGAATCAGGAGTGAAATCCGTACTTTAACGCATATTTTCTCTTCTATTTCATCAAAACAGGAACGAAGTCGTTAAGACAGGGGTGGAAACCGAACCTTGACAACTAGCTCTGTTCTTATTTTGGTTTGACAAAGATCTCACCAAAGTCTCGACGGACTCCAATGACTTGAAGTCAAACTGCAACTGGAAGGATGCGTGCTGTTCGCCCAAATCAAGGCGAGAGCACAGTCCTGAAAGCCAAAAGTGTGTACCAAAAGTCCTTGTGAATAGTCAAATCACTTTGGGCAGTCGACGTCTATCAACCACATACAATCTATTCTCGACTTTTATGTGTTTTGATTCTGAGCCTGCAACTGCTGACTCTGATATTTATCGTTTTATGTGGATTTTATGTGTTTTATGTGGTTTTACCAGGTTATATGTTTCGAATTTGGTGATTTATATGTTTTTCACTGTTTGCTTTGATCGACACACACAATACGCACTGCACATCTATCTCAATACGCTAACAAATCGTTACTGTCTGTGGACGATCGCATGCTATGATACTTGTTTATGCTATGCTACTCGTTGTGTACTCGCTAATCGCATATCGCTATTCTTGAACGCGTGAACTTTGAATAATAGATGAATCAGTAAGACAAATGTAGGAAACCATGATGTATTCTGTGTACATGTTTCTGTGTTCTGACTGCCTTATGTGCTTCTGTGCCCTATATTCTTATGTGATTCTATGGTTTATGTGCCTACGTGCCTATGTGATTGTATGGTTGTTGTGTTCCTGCGCTTTAGTAGTACTAGGCGTGAGTGTGGTGAGATTCGATTAAATAGCATTTTGAATCCTATGGCGCTATCTATTACAGACAATGTCGTAATTTGGATCATTTCACTCATGTTCCGCTCGCCGCAATCATGATGACAAACGCATCGCCGCCCTCCTCGCTAAGCAAATGGAGAAAGTTATCCCCCAGATTGTTAGTGAGCTGAATGAAAACGCTAGCAAGTCTTCAGAAGAGTCCAGGACTGATGCTCCTAAGGCTGCTTTTAGCTTCAAGCAGTTCAAAGCCTGCGGCCCGAAAGAGTTTACCGATGAAGATGGGCCTACGACCATGTTCCAATGGTTTGATTCTATCGATGTCACCCTGTTCTAGAGTGGTTGTCCTGATAATCTCCGTACTCTTAACGCCACTGGCGTCTTCCAATCCCGAGCTCTGGATTGGTGGACGGCCGAGAGAAACAAACGCGGAAATGATGCAGCTTATGGGCTGACGTGGGATGGGTTGAAGGACGTCATGATGCAAGAGTTCTGCCCTCCCAACGAGCGCCAAAAGTTGGAGGACGAGTTCTGGCATATCAAGCAGAAAGATGGAGATAACGCTGGTTTGACTGCTCGCTTCAAGCAGCTAAGCATAATCTGTCCTAGCCAAGTTACCACGCCTGAAATCACCATCAAGAAGTATATACGTGCTCTTCTGGATTGCGTGGCTGATTTCGTTCAAGCTGCAAAGACGACGACAATTGAGGAAACCTTTTTACTCGTTGCTGAGATCAACGATAAATGACTCAAGTTTGGTTACTGGGATAAAGCTTCCAAGAATCTGCATCAAGCTACCACTGCTCCAACCGCTGAAACCGCCGCCGCTCCGCAGTCTTCAAAGTCCTCTCGTCGCAAAAGGAAGAACAACAACAACAGTAGCAAGAATTGCGCTGTAACCACAATTGCCCCACTCCAATCAGTTCCTGCTCAACCGCAGCCTCAACACCGCCAAGTAGCGGCACCGGTCACCAACGCACCGCTGACAAAGCGTACATACACTGGTCCTCACCCGGCTTGCCCTACTTGTACCTATCACCACCCTATGGGAATCGCTTGCAAATACTGTGTGCATTGCAACATGTATGGCCACTCACCGGAAACTGCTGTACAGGTCCACGTCAAACCCCAGCTCCAGTTCAAGGTCAAGCTCCTGCTCAACAAGCTTTACTTACTGCTCCTCAAGGCCATCAAGCAGCTCCTGCACCCGTGGCTCATGCTCGAGCTTGCTTTACGTATAGTGATCCCAACCACTTCAGAAACATGTGCCCCAATAGAGTGGTTAAGCAAGAGCCACAACAGCAGCAGCCCCAATAGCAGTCTCAGCAACAGCCAGCAGCCCGCGGACGTGCCTTCAACATTAACGCTCGCCAGGCTCAAGCAGAAAACAATGTGGTTAATGGTACGTTCCTTGTGAATGGTATATATTCTTCATGTTTATTTGATACTGGAGCCGTTAACTGCTTTGTATCGTTTGAATTCGAAAAGCTCCTTAATCGTAAGCGCGCCCATCTCCCCTCGACGTTCGATGTTGAAGTTGCCACCGAAAGAACCGTCGCCGTCAATACTGTTCTACGTGATTATACGCTCGAACTCAACAATCACGTCTTCCCTATCGACCTTATTCCGATGCAGCTCGGCAGTTTTGACATCATAGTAGGCATGGATTTTCTTCGCGAAAATCATGCTGAAGTTGTTTGCTTCGATAAGATGATTTGTTTCTCGCTTGCTAATGGTGACCTACTTTGTGTGTATGGCGAAACTCCTTCGAAAGGTCTTAAACTCATGTCATGTGTCCAAGCTAGCAAGTATCTCCGCAAGGAATACAAAGCTTTCTTGGCTAACATTGTAGTAGCGAAGAAGGAAAAGAAAGGAAACTCAGGAGTGAAAGACGTTCCCATTGTTTTTGAATTTCCCAACGTTTTCCCCGATGATTTACCCAGATTACCTCCCGCTTGTGATATTAATTTCTGAATCGACCTCATTCCTGGAGCAAACCCTGTTGCTAAAGCTCCTTATCGTCTCGATCCTTCTGAAATGCGCGAACTCTCGAGTCAGCTCCAGGAACTACTTGATAAAGGCTTTATCCGCCCTAGCACCTCTCCTTGGGGCGCGCCTGTCCTTTTTTTCAAAAAGAAGGATGGATCATTCCGGATGTGCATCGACTATAGGGAGTTGAATAAGCTGACAATCAAGAATCGCTATCCCTTGCCTCGAATCGATGATTTGTTTGATCAATTACAAAGTGCTACGTGTTTCTCGAAGATCGATCTACGCTCAGGCTATCACCAGTTACGCATTCAAGAGGACGATATACCCAAAACCGCATTTCAAACCCGCTATGGTCACTATGAGTTTGTTGTTATGCCTTTTGGTTTGACCAACGCCCCTACAGTTTCCATGGATCTAATGAATCGAGTGTGCAAACCCATTCTTGATCGCTTTGTAATCGTGTTCATCGATGATATCCTGTTCTATTCCAAATCAAAATCCAAACACTTACAGCATCTACATTTGGTTCTTGAGTTACTCCAGGGAAACCGTCTCTATGCCAAGTTCTTTAAGTGTGAATTTTGGCTGGAGGAGGTCCAATTCTTGGGTCACATTGTCAATAGACAAGGTATCCACGTCGATCCCGCGAAGATCGAAGCAGTTAAGAGTTGGGTCACACCCAAAAATCCGTCTGAAGTCCATTCTTTCCTCGGACTGGCAGGCTATTTTCGTCGATTTATCGAAGGCTTCCCTAAGATTGTTGTGCCGCTTACCTCTCTTACGCATAAGGATAAACCTTTTGTTTGGGGAACTAAACAGGAGGAAGCCTTTTAAACTCTCAAAGCTATGCTTTGCAATGCTCCCGTGCTCTCACTGCCCGACGGAAATGACGATTTCGTAGTTTACTGCGATGCCTCGAACCTTGGTATTGGCTGTGTTCTTATGCAACGAGACATGGTTATCGCATACGCTTCTCGATAGCTCAAGATCCATGAGAAGAACTACACCACACATGACCTTGAGCTTGGCGCAGTTGTTTTTGCGTTAAAGATTTGGCGACACTACCTTTACGGTACCAAGTGTATGATCTTCACCGATCATAGGAGCCTACAACATATCTTTGACCAGAAGGAACTGAATATGCTTCAACACCGGTGGGTATAACTACTCAATGATTATGACTGTGAGATTCGTTATCATCCTGGCAAAGCAAATGTCGTTGCCGACACTCTCAGCAGACGAAGCTATTTGCATAGTGTTCATAATGTTCACGCCCAACATCATCTCGAAACCCTCATTCGTGACGCTCAGCATGCCTGTTTTACTGAACGAACATTGAAGATGGAAAGGATTCTAAATGATGGTGCCCAACTCGAGAATAAATCGAATGGTATCCTTCATTATTTCGACCGAATTTGGATTCCCAAGCGTACGAATTTGCGACAACTTCTGATGGACGAAGCACACAAATCTCGATATTCTATTCATTCCGGTGCTGACAAGATGTACCAAGACATGCGCTTCAAGTACTGGTGGCTGGGCATGAAGAAGGATATCGCTATCTATGTTTCGAAGTGCCTGCCTGTTCCAAGGTCAAGGCTGAGCATCAAAGACCCTCTGGCTTGCTCGTTCAACCCGAGATCCCGATATGGAAATGGGAGAGTATAGCTATGGACTTTATAACGAAACTTCCGCGTACTCAATCAGCTCATGATAGCATTTGGGTTGTAGTTGACCGGTTGACCAAGTCAGCTCACTTCCTGCCGATACGAGAAGACTTTAAGGTAGAAAAATTAGCCCGAATCTACACCGGCGAGATCATTTGTTGACACGGGACGCCTCGTGACATCTTCTCTGACCGCGATGGTCGGTTTACCTCGCATCTTTGGGAAACATTTTCAATCTACCCTCGGTACTACTCTTAATCTAAGTACCGCTTTCCATCCCCAAACCGACGGTCAGACTGAAAGAACGATTCGCACCCTTGAAGACATGCTTCGCTCGTGTGTCATAGATTTCGGTGGTAATTGGGACGCACACTTACCTTTAGTCGAATTCTCGTACAATAACAGTTATCATTCCAGCATTCAAATGGCACCGTTTGAGGCATTATACAGAAGAAAATGTCGATCACCGATTGTGTGGCATGAGATCGGAGATGCGCAGCTAACCGGTCCTGAACTACTACAAGAAACGACTGACAAAATCCTCCAAATTCGAGACATTCTGCTAAAAGCTCGGAGTCGTCAAAAAAGTTACGCCGATAGACGACGCAAGCCCCTTGAATTTGACATTGGCGATCACGTACTCCTACAGGTATCACCCTGGAAGGGTGTGGTCAGATTCGGCAAGAAAGGGAAACTCGCGCTTCGATATGTTGGACCCTTTAAGATTATGGGAAGGATCGGCAAAGTGGCCTACAGACTCGAACTACCAGAGGAAGTTAGTAATGTCCACCTGACTTTCCACGTTTCGAACCTCAGAAAGTGCTTGGCCGACCAGGAATTTCATGTCCCTCTCAAAGATTTACAAGTGGACGAAATATTACACTTCGTGGAAAAGCATGTCGAGATCATGGGACGAGAAACCAAGGTGCTCAGACTCTCATGCATTCCCATTGTGAAGGTTCGCTGGGAAGGCAAGCGCGGTGCCGATTTTATCTGGAAACTCGAAAGTGACATGAAGGCAAAGTACCCGCAACTGTTTGTTACGCCTACTTCTTAAATTTCGGGATGAAATTTCCTAAAGTAGGGGAGGCTGTAACAACCCGCTTTTTGGGAAGTCAAAGTACAAGTCAAAGTCAAAGTCAAAGGAAGAAAAGATTGCTAATTGCGATCTATCACTCCTTGCTTAACTAATGATTGTAAGTTAATGGCTTGTAATCGAATCTTTATTTTTAATCGCTTTAGTTGTATTATATGGAGTATCTATTAATAAACGAGGTTTAATCGCATGTTTATCGCTAATCTACTTAACGCTATCGCATCGTAACTCGAATTATGTGTTCTGGATATTGTTTTACATGTGTTTGCCATTATGTGTTATTTGTGCATGCTATGTTTATGTTGAGGTGTTTAATCGCAATCGCAATCTAATTGCAAACGCTAAACGCAAGTTATTTATAGTGATTGCATGTTAGATATAGTAGTTAGGTTATTTGTGTAAACTAATGGGTAATACTATTGCACCGATCGCTCGCTCGAATCGCATCGCAACGCTCAACAAGCAAATCGAAACGACAAAACTCAACACGCCGGACACCTGGATCGAGTGGCCAACCGATCGAGTGGCCATCCGATCGGTGACCAATCCGACACTCATGCACTTTCCTCTTTTGGAAACCCTATAACTACCCTCCTGTCACATCATTTGTGATGTGATAGCTCCTCACTCGACCAGCCGCACTCAAGCTCCCTTTTTCTCTCGATTTCTCGTGATTCTTGTAAGTTTTCAACTCAAATCTTGTACTTCTATGATCTAAACGCACTCCTTCATCTTTTTCACCTTTGAATCTTAACTTTTAACCGTGAAATCACCGGATTTGAGGTGTTTTAGGATGATGTCATCATGGAGTTCTTATGAACTTCACAGTTTGGCTTCATTCCACCAAGAACAACTTAGATCTGAAGGATTTCCACATGAATAATAAATGTTTTCACATAGATCTACACATATTCATGGTTAAAAAGATTGAAATATGGTTTTCTAACTTTCTTTCAACTCTTTTACACTCAATGCAATCAAAACCGATAGAATCGGAGCTCGTTCCGACCTTCTGCTCTGTCTTAGTGATGTGTTGGTCCAAGATCTAAATTCTATCCAAGGGACAACTGCTTTCGGGTTAAACAAGAACAACCATCTCGAACAGTTAACTGATCGGACTAGGGTGATTCCTGTTCGATCGGATCACTTGGGTCAAGATGGGGTTTCTGTTGTTTAAACACGTTATCATAAAGTCTCGATCAAAACTGCAAAACCTTCAAAATAATCAAGTGCCAAGACAATCAGGCCGTTTGGACGGATTACCGTTTGATCGGATTTCCATCCGATCGAACAGCCATCCGATCGGCTTGCACTTAGTTCCACACTTAAACTTTTATTTTCAACTTTCAAAGATATGAGCGTCGAACGGATCACCGTCTGATCGGATAGCCATTCGATCGAACGACCATCCGACCATGTGACGTTTGGAACTTCGACACTTAATCATTTTTAAAATTTTCAAAGATCATCAGTAACTAACGGATTACCAACCGATCAGATTGCAATCCGATCGAGTGACAATCCTGCTGTGAACTTGTTCTCACTAAGTGTCCTGCCAATCGGAGCGCTATCCGATCGAATGACCGTTCAATCGATCAAACTGAATGGTAGAGATACTTCTCTGTTTTCAAAATGCTACAACGAAAACTTCAAAGCCATTATACACAAACGCATCGTTACCATCGAATGTCAATCCAATCGAATGGCCATCCGATCGAATGACCATCCGAAAGGATTGACATCTGATCGACTGGCCATCCGATCGGATTGCCATCCGATTGGATTACCATTCGACACTTGGTCACTTTTCACCGTTTTACGCACCGCTCTTCGCTTATGCTATCGTTAACTGTTCAGGCTAATCTCTCAGCGCTCCCTTCAATCCCAGAGAGTGTTTACTTGTCAAGCATGATCTGTGAGTATACTCGATCCCTTTTTTCTTTATGCACTTTTGGGTGTTACATAAGTTACTTATTCTAAATCACATGAATCACACAACCCAAACACTATTTATACGCTGACCGTTACTGCATGATACGTGTTACTCGATGAATGCATGTATGTTATGTTAACGCATTGATTGTTGCCTGACGCCTTAGCAAAGATAGTACTATTTGTTTGGACTCATCACCTATCGTGGACAGGGGTGGTTAATGTTACCTCTCACATGTCGCAGTGGTGATATATGTTGCGCATTCTACAACTCGCAGTCTAGTCTGTGCATATTTCATTGTCGATAACTTACTAGCTTCGCATTATACATGATACATGCTGGTTATGCGTAAACTATTTCGAACTCTACTATTACTATTAAACTTGTATGCTCACCTTTACACTATGTGTATTGACCTCTATTTTAACGTATGTGACAGGTGCTTAGGATGCTGTGCTTTGCTTGCTATTTGATGGAACCAAGTAGGAGAGTCTAGAAACAAAGACAATTTATTTAATTAAATCTGAGTTGTCGGAACATGTTTTGTTTTGAGGATATCTATGTCTGTAATAATTTGATTGCTTGGTAATATTAACTATCTGGTAATCTAGTTGTTATGGAATTTCTCTTGACAATCTGTTTCGCTCAGTGCCATGCCCCGATGTTTCTGCCATCGGTTGGGGTGTGACATCGACACCCTTTTTTATGTTTTACACTTTTGGGTGGAACATGTTTACATTGTCAAAACTTACACAATCACACAAACTGTATATAATCACAAACAAACAATCCAATCATGCATGCTTAATACATTATACTTGATTCGTACGTGCTGGAACATTCTTATGTGGTATACTTGTCATTAACTCCGTACAAAGCCTCCCTTAACATGTATAGTGCTATGGGAGTAATGCATCGCCTGTATTCTTGAGGTCATGTTAAGTTAAAACAGAACGGTCCTATCGTTGCAACAATAAGATTACGCTAGCGGTAATCTTTGGGTTGACACTTATAGTTGCATGCCAGTCTTACATTAATCTTAGATAATAAGTTTTACCATGCGGATTGTTCAAACTTTTATACATATGCCAGTACTCAAACTTGTATGCTCGTCAATACTTTTGTATTGAACTATACTTTGAAACGTGTTACAGGAATTGGATGATGATGGTGATGATGAAATCTAGTAGGATGGACTAGAAACTCACTTTAGAAATTTTGTATTGTTGTTGTAATCGTTTTATGTACTTGTTGTATTTGTTTCACAAACCATGTTGTATTTACGTTTCAATCGTTGTACTTGAAAGTTTATTAATGAAATGAAATTTTGTTCAATTAAATATTGTCGCAAATAATGTTATGAAGTATCGAGCAGTTTCGTTTTCGTCTCACTCCGATGTTTTCGCCATCGATTGGGGGTGTGACAACTGTATCTCGCACTGATTTGCTTCTTAAAGGCATGGTGAATTCCGGTGCAATTTACTTTTTATTTGTCTGTTATGATCTTATGAATATAAGTAATATACTTTCTAATTGGATGTTTGTTGTGGATATTGCTGCTTACTTTTGCTCACCCTTTATTGTATTTTTTACGCAGTATACATACAAAAAATCACCGAAGTGTGAACATCAAAAGAGTTCTATACTTGCATGCCAGAGGAAAGATGCAAAATATGAAGAGTATTGCTTATGATATTATTAGTAGTTGTAATAACAGTAACAATAATAATGGTGGTGATGAAGCTCAGAAGTAGAAAGAAAGGCATATAGTTTCTTGATCTCAAGAGGTTGGTTCTAATCAATTAATTGAAGTTTTTTATTGTGTTTTAGAATCTGTATTTTAGATTATGATCATTTGTTTTATATGAGTTGTTTTATATAGTCCAGTCGCACGAATGGGTGATGTCCATTCGTGTAAAGCCTCACTCGCACGGGATAGACTGCCTATAAATAGGAGTTATGAGTGAGAGCTGAAAAGAAGTTTCTGAGTTCCTAGAAAGGAAATGTTGGAGAATTTTTTCTCCAGTTTGTAAATGACGTAAATTCTTTCGGTATGAATAGAATCCTTCATTCCTTCTGCTTCTACTCCATTCTTAATAACATTCTACCGAATTAATTCTATTTCGTCCAAACTTCCGTCTAAACCCGCCGGATCCTAAACTCCCATTATATATAGCCAAGCTTTTATTAAATAAATATTTTAACTCAATATTTCCGCTGCATAATAATTGTGATACTGTTATTCAATCATCACGCTTAAACCCTACCCATCCAGGCCCACCGAAAATCACGGCGTGACACTTTTTGGCTTTCGTTTTTTAACTTGAAAACTTCGCCGATCGCGTGCATGTCACAATCTTCCTTGAAATCTGGTTAAATACACAATCCATATAAACAAGGAAACTTCATCAGATACAAATTAGTATTACAGTGTAATATATTTTATAACATATCATCAGAGTACACAAAAAAGACATGACATTCACAATTCAAGTCAAATATTACCTCCTTTATCTTCTTCTTCGCGCCTGAATTTTGGTTCCACAACACCCAAGTTATGTATCTTCTCCCTGCTACTCTCAAGAACTACATCGGAATTACATAAAAATAACAAGTGAGCTTGTGTACAGACAGTTAACACTTGTAATAGTATCGTAGCCAGGTTTTGTCTTTTCTTACTTTTACTAGATTTCGCCTTTTCTTTTTTTGGGGTCTCTTTTTGCTTCCATTTCTTAGACTTTGATATTTTATCGATTGTGTCTGTGTTACACTCTTGCTCGAAATCTGAATAATACGCAAACAATTAAATTAAAGTATCTTTGTTACACTTTTATCAGTTACACTAGTAACTTTGTATTATAAATATAAAAAGCAGTTAAACCTTTCATGTCCAGTTTCCGAAAATACAAAAAACACTAGTGTAAAAGGCAAAATACTAACACACCAAGATTTGAACTTTTCTAACAAACAACATCCCTTGTATAAGAATATTTCTTCAACCTTTCATGTCCAGTTTCCGTATTGCCGACATCTCCTATAAAAGCACAAAGCAACAATTTATACCTTGCATACTTAATTTACACTTTCCATGACTACAATATGAACTATCAAGCATTTTAACTTCCAAGTTGTCAGAGAACGGAACACGCACCGCATGTACTAATTCTTGTCTCACCAATTTAACTGGTTTCCATTTTCTAATCTTTTTTCCGATCTCTTTCATTATTTCTAACATGCTTATCAGCCCTATCAACAACTTCCACAAGGTAAACAGGGATAACACAGGGGTTCAAAAGATAAAATTATTACATTAGAAATAGTTTAGAAACCTATACCTTTATTGATATTTATGTCTTCAACTGTTTTCCGGTCAACGTCGAGATCAACATACAGAGTCACTCCATCAGTAAACAACGATATATCAATGCTTGTTTAATTTTATTATATGTGAATACACAAACTTCTCACACATTCACAGTAGAATAATATTAATGTGTCCTATTAAGCTATATCCTTATACATCATATACGTATACACAAACAAAGTCAACTAATACGTTCGTTCCTTCACTGTCAGAAAACTCGATAGGGTAATCCATTGAGTTTTTAAACCTTTTAACTGCTTTAAGTGATATCCATTCGCTTTTCTTTCTGACAAAATCAATTTAAATGTTTCCTATATATCAGATGTGAATTGTTACCTACAAACAACATTACACTCAACATTTTTTTCATACATATTGGTTCTCATTTGGAGATTTGGTATAACAACTGAAATATCACAACACAAAATAACACAAAGACCTGTATACCCAAACATATAAATGATATGCATAAGAATATTGTCCAACATTCTTAACATCATTATGACACAATGTATCACTAAATTAACCCATGTGAACAAATCACTTATACAAATGTGTACCCCTATTGAATACAAATATCATGTGTACCCCTATTGAATACAAATATCATGTGTACCCCTACTGAATACATATATCATTCAATTAAATAAACATTACACACAAGTGTATAAATATTCACTTACTCTTATACATATGTGTACATCACCGGTACTAACAACTCTTTATAACATAGTAAAATAAAATAAAAAATTCTCAACAAACACTAACCTACAAAAAACCATTGCTACATCTCAAAACAATATCCTTCAAACTCATATACAAAACAATATACACATGTGTACATCACCGTAGTTGCAACCCATTAAAAAAATCCTGTATACTGTCACGATGATGATAATGCCTAAAAACAGAGTAAAATCAAGATTCTAATTCACTTAACCCTAACATACAAAACGTTTTGCTATACTCGGAACAAAGGATGCTCAAAACCACAATCGGACCACAATTTTATGATTAAAACAACTATTACAACTTTAAATAAATCTTTAAAAAGAGGATGAACGTAACCCTAGCTTGCGATTACAGAGAATCAAACGGAATAGAAAGTACACACAATCGGAAACGAATGTACACAATTAAGATTCTTACCTATGCTTGGATTCCTGTAAATGAAGTCGCCGATATGCAACACCTTGTGTACCAATGATGGTAGTAATCAGTCGCCGGTGGGTTTTAAAGGGGAGATACTATGATTGATATAATCTCCAAAAAATTGAAATATGCGATGATTAGGGAACCAAATATTTCAAAAGATAGACTCTTCAGTTTTCCCGGTTCCCAAAATTGCTATTGAAATAAAATTACAATAATAACCTTCTGCGAATTATTTATTAGTAAAATATTACCACATGATTACAAAATTGCCATTACTAATAAATCTCATCATCTAGGAAATTAAAGGTCAAGATTTGTTCACAAATGAACCATTGTTTACTCTAGGACCCTACCATATATATATATATATAGGGGCATGATTTAGAGAAAACACCCTAAAGTGTGAAAACAGTGAGAACGGTTATGATCTGTCCGATCAAAACAATCTATGGATTATATTGGGACGGTGGCGTTTTCGTAAATAACATCAACTTTCTAAAGCGGACGCGCTTCATTAAGGGTAAAATGATCTTTTTACTGATCTAATACAAAATGCCAAACTCATGAGAAAAACGCCATAAAAATTCTCGCCTTAAACTACAAGCCATACAGATCAAATCCCTTCCAGATGAAACGCCAAACATTATCGGCGAAAACGCCATTAATTGAATAATAAACAAGACCTAGTAAACATATGATTGAAAATGCCATAATGTAAACGTTATTAGTTGAATAATTAATAATATGAAGAACTAACAATATTAAATAAAACGTGTTAATGAAAACGCCATAAGTTGAATAATTAACATTATTAAATAAAATGTGTTAATGAAAATGCCATAATTAACAAAACTGATGTTTACAAATTAACAAATAGTAAGAACTGATGTTTACAAATAGTACGCCAAACATTCAAAACTAATCAGCTGTAAAACGCCATTGATCGTAAACAATAGGCATATATTATATCCCAAACGACAATTAACATTAATAATGAAAAAGCCAAATATCAGTTCTTACTATTTGTTAACAAATAATGAAAACACAAAATATTGGATATATGAAGAACGCCGTTGAAACATAAACGCATTGTCAAATATTACTTTGAAAAAAAAATGACATTAAAACAAGCATAAAGAACAAAACACCATATTTGTTGCATATTTGTTACATGATTTGCTGGAACACATATGAAAACGTCATCAAATATTACTTTGTAGAACGGAATCCACGTTAGACGCCATAGATCTCGAAAGCTTGGAAATGAGATAACTGCTAATACGAAATTTTTGGAGCATTATTTGAAACGGAATTATGACGCGATTTATGGAGGGGAACATGGACAATGACAATCGTGCCTTGCATATCATTTAGCGCCCCTGCTACGTGTTCGACCAGGATCCGTTCTCAACGTTTTCACACTTCCAACAGTTTATATAAAGCTTGTTAATGAAAACGCCATAAGTTGAATAATTAACAATATTAAATAAAACGTGTTAATGAAAACGCCATAATTAGCAAAACTGATGTTTACAAATTAACAAATAGTAAGAACTGATGTTTACAAATGGTACGCCAAACATTCAAAACTAAGCAGTTGTAAAATGCCATTGTTCGTAAACAATAAGCATATATTATATCCCAAACGACAATTAACATTAATAATGAAAAAGCCAAATATCAGTTCTTACTATTTGTTAAAAATAATGAAAACGCCAAATATTGGATATATGAAGAACGCCATTGAAACATAAACGCATTGTCAAATATTACTTTTAAAAAAACGACATTAAAACAAGCATAAAAAACAAAACACCATATTTGTTGCATATGTGTTGCATGATTTGCTGGAACACATATGAAAACGTCATCAAATATTACTTTGTAGAACGGAATCCACGTTAGACGCCATAGATCTCGAAAGCTTGGAAAGAAGGTAACTGCTAATATGAAATTTTTGGAGCATTATTTGAAACGGAATTATAACGCGATTTATGGAGGGGAACGTGGATAATGACAATCGTGCGCGGCATATCATTTAGTGCCCCTGCTACGTGTTCGACCAAGATCTGTTCTCAACATTTTCACACTTCCAACTGTTTTCTTCTGATCCCGTTTCTATATGTATAGTATAGTCAAAAGATCAAATACAAAGTATATTATTGTAAGAATGGAGTGGAAAAGTAAACAAAAAGTGGTGACATTTTCGTAATTATTTTACTCCTATGGTAATTATCAAAATTACTTTACAAATGATTTTGTAAGGTAATTTTGATCTTTGTAGGGTAATTTTGTAGAGTATCATAGTTACTCTACAAACGATCTTGTAGAGTAATTGTGATCTTTTAGGGTAATTCTGATCTTATAGGGTAATTTTGTAGAGTGTCAAAATTACTTTACAAATGATCTTATATGGTAATTTTGATCTTGTAGAGTAATTACGATTAAAATAATTAACAAATGCCACTGCGTTTATTTCGTTTTCCATGCCATTCATACGTTTTGTATGATAAAATATTTTACATGGGATCTTTACTCTATATTTATAATCATGTTGTTAGAAGGATATATTCTTGTATATTTGCTACCAAATAGCATATTTATCTTAGTGTTTGCAACTTTGCATTGGTTGTTAATTAGTCATTACACTTACATAGTATAGAATTTTCTTCTTTTCGGTTTTTATTACAAAATACTAACATATTTTCTCGGTTATTGTATAGAACTTCCTTCTTGTCGGTTTTTATAACAAAATACAATAATATTTTCTCGGTTATTTCATACTTGACATTATTATATTATCTATAATAACAATTGTTGTAGGAACTTGTGAACAGTATATCAATTGGACATAGTTGGGATACTATTTACGGCATTGCCACTGTCTTTATTATTTGTAAAAGAGAGAATGTGAGGCAAAGAGTTACAGATGAGAGAGAGAGAGAGAGAGAGAGTAAATAGGGGAGGGCCGGTGCCGGTGAAACTGAGGCGGCTCCGCGTCAGCAACACCATCATTCAGGCGTGTGGAATGGTTCTATTCCCGATTCTGAAGGCGTGGAAGCCACTGGTGGTGGTGGTTTGTACACCCGAGCGGCAGGGACGAGGTTCGACGGTGTAATAGCTCACTGGTCGGCGTCTAAACAATAGCCAATCTCAATGGCAAGCACTATCGATGGAGATGGTTGTGGGTGTTTGAGTAGCAGACCCGCCGCCTCCGACGATGGCAGCTAGGATTCCGTCAGAATCGCAAGCCTTTCAAGATTCTTGGTGAAATTTTCATTAACGAAGCCTTGTAAAGGGTGGATAAAATCGGGCATTTTAATGCGGGTAATTTGAGGTCGTGGGGAAAAAGATGAGTAAATTAATGGATTTAGAGATGGGGTTTTGAAGACCTGAAAGTGAGGAGATGAGTGGAGGGTTTATAGGGTTTTCTTAGATTGACTTTTTTGGTTGGCCGTGGAGGTTAAACGTCTAATCTACAGCTTAAGGTGGTTTTGATAGGCAAAGAGAGTCACTTGATTTTGAATCTTTGCAAACTTTTCTTCTACTTATTGTATCTGTTCAATAAGGTAATTTTGATTGAGGCTGCATACAAGCTATCTTAGTTCAAATTGTTCAATGTAGTTCAATTTTGAAGTTCTTGGTAAAGTTTTGTAGTTATATTTATGGACTTATGTATGTGTTATGCAATCAATAAATTTAACCACTGCTCTATAGGACATTTGCTCGCATTTTTGTAGTTGATTCTTAATAGTTTTAAGTTTTCGCCAAATTGTTTTTGGAAGTCGTAATTGTACTCCAAGATAACATTTCGAGCTGCAGTGCTGTCATTTAATTATTTTATGATCATCTCATCGAAAAGTCTGGTTTAGCTGCAGCGCATAGTTTTAGTAGTATGCGACACGAAATTTGAAGTTCATCAACTTATCTTATCTAATATAAGAAGCTAGATGAACAGATCATTATATGACAGATTGATCATATATTATCTAAAGGTTGATCTTTATTGTGTACTTTGGATGTGCATAGTTTGAAATACATAAATCTGTTTAATAACAAAATGTATTTCATAAATATGTAGTTCATCATCAGTAAGGCATTATTATATTCTAACCTCGATGAGACGAACTGAGCAATACTGTCCAAAATTCATCGATATGGTATTCGTTTGTATCATTTTCGTTTGACATAAAGCTCGAGTCGATATCCTCATGATTGTAATATCAAGTGCCGGTATTGTACCGGTGTTGTAACAAAATGAACCAATGTCGACTAAAATCTTACTGTAACGAACCAAACCGATGACGATCAAGTTCCAATACTGTTAGATGTCAAAATGATACTGACCAAACCGCCGCCGCGAAGCGCGGGGAGATAACACTAGTATAATAACAAATGTTGAAAGAGCTTATGAACAGTAGAATAATTGGACAAATTTTGTATCTCATTTACAGAATTGCCATGACTTCCTTTTAGGTTAAATAGAGTGTGGAATAGTTTGATAAATTTGGGTCTTATTTACATAATCGCCATGGCTTTCTATTAGATTTGAATAGTGTGAGAGGACCGGTTTTGCACGGTAGAGACTACAAGTCATTTTATAGAAAGTAGAAGTCTAATTTTTAACGCAACAAATACGTGTGTATATATATATCCTTTTTATTTAATATATTATTAACAAGTTATTTTTAAGAAAGTAGAAGTCTAATTTTTAATGAAGGAAATTGTTAAGATCTGGGTTTGGATTGATTGTGTTTTATATTTGAATTAAGATGAACAATGAACAAGTAATGCAGCGAAATATAAATGGAATTAAACTTTGCACACAATCAAACATGAGAATTGCTTTTAACAGACATTTTCACATAGAACCGAAAGATTGAATTTATTTCAACTACGATTACACTGCATGCATGTAACAAACTCCCCCTTAGCCTGAGCTCACAGTGTTTGTTCGTGCAGGAAGAAAAGTGGTGAAGAGCTAATAGAACAGTACAGGGTACTGTTATATTTATAGGAACGCCCAAACCACTGAAGCATCTTGGCTGACGTCACCATGAAAGTGACATCTAACCTCCTAACGAACTCTAACAACTGATCTAATACAAACACTGCTATGTTAACTACTGATTACAATTCATTACATAAGAAAACTAAACTACTGCTTTATCCTTCCACTGTTGTGACTCCAGCAGTACTTGATAACTTCAGCAGTGCTTGACCCATAGTAGTAGATTGATCAACAGGGCTTTAGTCATCATCAGGGTTAAACTTGGTCAGCAGTTGTAATCAGCAGATGTTGTAAAGGATCAGTGGATGGAGGTCATCAGATGTTGAAACCAATTTCAAGGGGAGAGACTTGTATACATTCACTACTTATTATGGATCCACTGCCCTGATCCAGTTTTGGCTTTAATTATCTGTTCCTCTGATAGGGTTCAATCCCAACAATCTCCCCCTGGAACAGATGATTCCAAAACCCTTCATTATTGTATATCTTTATTGCCTCATCAACAGTTCCCTTATTTGCCCTTTGGTTTGTAACTCAAAGTCTAAGGCATATGTGTCATCTTCATCCCTGCATAGTGGAAGATCAAGGAGATCTTGTAGATCTTCAACACTCAGGCCTAGTGCTTGTTCCCTTGATATTTTCTTCACTTCTCCACTAGACTTGGTCACAGTCAGTACATGGGTCTGTTTGTCAGTTTTCCATTTTAGTACTTTTGAGTCTGGTGGGTTTCTTGGGAGATTTTTATTTGAAGAGGAGTTGGGAGATGGTGGCCTGGTGATGACTGACTGAGCAGTGTTTTGAGCTAGAGCAAGTTCAGGAATATCAGCCATCATTTGTTTGTAAACCATTTTTATAACTTCATTTCCAGCAGCTATTTCCTCTGTTGTTTCTGCATCCATCTGTTTTTGCCTTCTTCTTTGATAAAGAATGGCACCAGGTGGAGCAGTGGCCTTCTTGACTTGCAGCTTTTGTGGTCTTTTTGAAACCTCTGATTCAGGATAGTCAGGCTTTTGTGGAACCTTTGGATCTTTCTTCCTTAGTTCCTCCAAACTTTTGTAAGTGGCCCTGACTTTGTCTTCTTTCCACCTTAACACTTAGTTTCTAGACCCATAATCAGCAATGATTAGTTCCTCTTTCATTCTCTTCAGCTCCAGTACCTTATCAGGTACAT
The DNA here is from genome assembly GCA_030545235.1 of Helianthus tuberosus. Lineage (NCBI taxonomy): Eukaryota > Viridiplantae > Streptophyta > Magnoliopsida > Asterales > Asteraceae > Helianthus > Helianthus tuberosus. The sequence goes on along the minus strand of CM060420.1, from coordinate 16,432,531 downwards.
TCTTTTTGAATTTTTCCCAATCAGGAGGAGTATGTTTAACCTTATTTTTTATCATGTCTTGAATCCTGGCTGCTTCACTTTCAAGCTCAGGAATGGTCCATTCTTTATACATGTATTTTTCTCCATTTTATTTCTTATAAGCCATGATGTTTTCAATGTAGTCTTTTCTCAAGGATTCATCTGCTCTTTCTGAAATTTGTTGACATACATTCTTTGCAAACTGCTCCAAAGATCTGACTTGTGTGAGCAGAAATTGATAATGCCTTTGAATTTCTTTGTCAGATTTTCCTTGTGAGTTTCTTTTAGAAATATCATCTGCTTGTTTAGCCTTAACTTTCAAGTATTCTTCAATGTTGTTAGGCCTAGGATATCCTTCAACTGATGGCAAGCTTCTTTTAGCAGGGTCATCCTCAAAGTAGGAGGATTTGATCTCTTCTCTGACTGCTATAAGTTCTAGAGGATATTGACACCTGCAAAAGTGATAGTAGTGATTGGTTGTTGAACTTGGGCTGAAGAGAGAGGAACAGGGTTTGGAATATTGACAAGTGAAAGAGATTGTGAACATGTTGGTGGTGGTGATGGAGAATCATCATCATTCAAAATTACCCTTCTCCTTTTTGGTTTAGGAGAGGTTGGTGGTGATTTGGCTTGCTCATGGATGGTGATTTGAGTGGTGGTGACTGAAGTAGATGGTAACTGACTAACAGTTGTTGAAACAACTGGTGTTTCAACCACTGTTGTCATTACATCAGATGTTGTAACATCTGATGTCTTCTACTTTTTGGCAGGAGGTGATGGTGATGAGATTGTTTTTGGTGGTGAGGTGGTTTTTGGTGGTGATGGAATTTTTGGTGGGGCAGTGGTTGAAGTGGGAGCAGTTGTTGTTGAATTGGTGGTATTTGGTTTAACAACTGCTGAAATCGCTGAAGTACCAACAGTTGTTGATACAGCAGGTGTTACAACAGCTGTTTGGGTGGAAGACTGATGTTTGGGGCTTTTTGAAGGTGGTTTGGAAGCATGCTTTGTGGTTCTGGATGGTGTGTGTTTAGGTTTCCTCACTTGTTTAATGGGCTTCTTCTTTTTATCCTTAGGATTTTCTTCATCCATTGGCTCAGAAGGACCCTGTACATTCAGCTCCATAAAAGCTCTTTTCTCCTGTTCCCACCTGGCTTTATCCTTTGCTTTCCTATCCCTTTTTACCTCTGCTATTGCATCAGTAATGGCATTAGTGGTAACATCAATGTTTTTGGACCCATCTAGCAAAGGGATGTCTTTGAGCATACTATCTTTTTGTGGCTCAATGTACAGACCATCTTCATATCCCTTCTTCTTCCACTGCTTGATTTTCTCCCCCTTTTTGGCATTATCTGGTGGTGGGTTATCCACAAAGAGAACAGTGGGAGGAGCAGTGCCAGTGGTGTTCAGTATGTGGGCCTTTATAGCCTTGATATCAGCTTGGGTATCTTTAAACCTTGATTCCATGAGATTTCTAAGTTTTTGGACTTGAATCTCATGTTGCTAATCAGCTAATTCTCTTTGATGTTGGAGCAGTGGTTGAAACAAACTCCAGAACTCATTTGCAGTAGGAACAGATGATGGAGCAGCTGTTGGAGTTGTTGCAGCATTGGGAGGTACCTTTTGAACTTTCAACAACTGTTGCAGCATATCTTTAATTTCTGCAACAGAGGTATCCAGTTTGTCAACTCTGGCCGTCAATTCGCGGTAAATTAAACCATCACCCAACTTAATGGGATTATCTGATTTCCCACTTACAGCAGTTGTAACAGTGGTTGACTCAGGGAGTGTACTTCAGAAATCATCCACTGATGCCCCTTTGTCTTGGAACTGGGGACTTCTTCCTTCAAAAAGAGAAACACTTTTTAGTGAACCAGTAAAAACTGGATATATAAATGTTCCCATAGAAGAAATTGCCTTCAAGGAAGTCTTATGGATGAAACCAATATCCAAGTGCAAACCAGTGGGTTCAGCACTTGTAGTGGCTGCTTCACTTGAACTACCACCAAGAGTTACTTGTAACTCAAGGGGTGTAACCTCCTCAGGTCTTGTTGGTGGGTTAGCAATGATTTATACATCAGACCTAGTCACTTGTTGAGGTATGTTCTCATTTACAGGTGAGTGAGAAGGACTGGTTTATGCCTGGTTCAAATCAAGAGCATCCAACAATATTTTTGTTTGTGGGGGAATTGTGGAGGTGAGGTTGGGTGTAGAAAGTGAATTTTCCCCGGGCATTGGGCTGTGGATGATGGATTCGAGTGATTCCAGATCATCATATTGTGGTGTCCCTATGTGTACAACATGTTCTTTTTTAGAAGAAGCAGGAGGAGTTTGAGGGATGGGTTGAGATATTTCTACCATCTGCTGTGAGGAAGTAGCAGCAGTGGTTTCTTGTGACTTTTGTGCTGTCACTGGCAGTTGCTCTGGTATCTCATCCTCCAGAGTTGCCTTTTTTGTAGGTTTGGGGGGCTTTTGTGTTTTCTTTTGTCTTGGCTTTTTGGTGATTTTAGGTGTGGGTTTCACAGCAGTTGTTTTGCTGTTGTGATCACCTAGAGCAGTGGGCTCAGCAGCAGATAACTGAGGAGCAGTGGTAGCTGCTAAATTATCCTCAGGGACCTCTGCTTTTGTTTTGCAAGGTGTTGATAGTCTTATAAAAGTTTCAGCGGTTAAGCTGTTTATTTGAAAAGAGTCACCTTGTTTTATTACATGAGCATCATCCTTACCAAATTTCTTTTGAAAGTAATAACTTAGAAATCTTAGAAATAGTAAGAATGGCTTTTTATCAACATTTTTAACCAAATCATTAAAGATTTCCTGGGAGTAGTTAAAATTTTCATTTTATAGAATAGCATATCCCATGTATTGAATCTTTAATGGTATCTCATTAAAAGCAGTTGTTTTGTTTGAAACACACATCAAAAGGGTATGGAACAAAAATCTTGTTGCAGGTGGAAAACTATCTTTTTGTAAGATATCCTTTTTCATTGAATCTGCATACCCCCTTCAAGGAAATCAGTTTTAAACTCGTTTTTGGGAAAAGAATTTGTACCTTGCTGGTCATCGAGTTCAAAGACTTCTGAAATGGATTGTGGTGTGATTTTGACTGTTTTACCCATTAAAGAGGAATTAATGGCTATCACGTCTTCACCTTGTTTTTCAAGAGTAACATTTTTCCAAAATTTTCTCTGGGTTTTTAGGTAAATCGGAGCATCTGCTGTCCACAAAGTTTTGTACTTTGATGAAGACATAATGTTAATGATGCAATTTCGATGGTACCGGGTTTTGTGAGGAGACCCAGATAGTTGTGAGGTGATTTGTATGGAATTTCAATGGGTGTGGTAGCCATTTGAGTGGCCTTTTTAGAAGATGAAGACTTTGATTTTGTCATTTTAACGAAGAAGATTGATGAATGATTGGGAGATATGGATGATAATTGCTTTGAGAAAGGAATTTTTGTGAATTCGATTCGACAGTAAAACCCTGTTTGGGGGTTTTGAAGGGGGTTTTATAGAGAAAAAAGTGAATGCTGACGTGGCAGTGGTTACAAAAGATCTGACCGCTATGTACTGTCCACGTGCCAACCCCTGATGAATTGAAGGACAAGTGGTTTATGAAAAACCACTGATGGAACAAGAATAGTGGTTGAAACGGTAATAATGAAAGCAGTGGGTGATTCTTACTATCAGTGGATAGCATATCAGTGGATAAAAACACTTATTTTGAACAACAGTGATTACCAAGGAAATGAGAGAACAGGGGTTGACTTGCAGCAGTGGACAACTTTTTGAGCAGAACAAATGTTTGAACAAAACAGTGGTTATGACAGACTTTTAAGGATTTAATGAAAAATTCATTTTTAGCTATTTTTTAAGGATGGATTTTTGATTTTCTGAAAACATTTTAATGCTTTTATTCATAGAAAAACAAGATTTTGATTGTTATTCCATGTTTAGCATGCCAATCCTAGAGATCAAGCTTTCAAAGGTGGATGTGTCTAATGCTTTGGTTAGCACATCTTCCAGCTGATCCTTAGTTGGTACATGGTGCAGAGAAATCAAACCTTTTTCATAACAATCCCTCACAAAGTGATGTCTGATATCAATGTGCTTGGTGGTTGAATGGGAGACTAGATTTTTGATGATATTTTCTGCTGCTTGACTGTCCAACATGAGAGGTGTCTTTAGGGCAGTGATACCAAAATCGAGCAATTATTTTGAAGCCAAAGCAGTTGGGCTGTACAGCTTGCAGCAGCTATATACTCTGCCTCAGCAGTGGATGTGGAAACAGCTGCTTGCTTTTTGCTTTGCCAAGACACTAAGCAATTGCCTAGGAATTGGCACCCTTCTGAAGTGGACTTCCTTGTCTTGTCACATCCAGCAAAGTCACTATCTGAGAAACCATAGAGGAATGCACACTTGATATCCATTTGATACACCTTGATGTTGTGGTTGACAGCAAAGGCCAGGAACAGTTTGATAGCTTCTAATCTTACTATAGGGGCAAAAGTTTCATCATAGTCAATGCATTCCTCCTGTCTGAAACCTTGAACCACTAACCTGGCTTTATTCTTGACAACAATGCCCCTTTCATCAGTTTTGTTCTTGAAGACCTACTTTGTGCCAATAGGACCAACATTTTCTGGCAGTGGAACAAGCTCCCTTACTTCTTGTCTTCTAAACTGTTGGAGCTCCTCTTGCATGGCTTCTACCCAGCTATTGTCTTGCAGTGCCTCTTGGTACTTGACTGTCTGATGGAGAGATAAGTAACCAACAAAAAGACAAATGTTTTGGGATTGACTTCTTGTGAGCACCCCTTCATTGATGTTGCCAATGATTTGGTCAAGTGGATGAGATTTCAAGAATATTAGATCTCCTTGGTATGGAACAATGGCATTTAATGGTGAAGGCTGCAGATGTGAATCATCTGAGCTAACCACTGCTGGTGACTTTGATGATCCAGCAGTGGTTTCAAATGGAGGTGGAGGAATAGGTGGAACTGGTGTGAAAACATGCTAACTTTTATCCACTGATGGAGGACTATCAACAGTGTTTGATGATGTGGAAGCAGGGGTTAATGGGCTACTTTGGTCAACAACTGTTGAGGTAGTAGTGGTTGAGCTTTGACAGTTGTTTTGAACAACTGATGCTCTTCCCATTGAGACAGACGTTTGTTGAGGAATGATGACTTTATACCCATACTCTGATGATGAATCATCTGATGGACCTGCATTGTTAGTCTTGACAGCAGTATTTTCAAAAGTAAATTTATCAAGATCAAACAATTCTGCAGGATTTGCTGGGATTTTCATTGATGAAAGTTCATTGAACTTCACATTCAAAGTCTCTTCCACTGTTTTGGTCCTTGTGTTAAACACTTTGTAGGCCTTAGCAGTGGTTGAGTATCCCAGATGATAACCACAATCAATTTTGGCTACAAACTTAGAAATAGAATCTTTTAAGGTTAAAATGAAGCATGGGCAGCCAAAAACTTTGAAATATGAAATTAATGGCTTGATTTTATACAGCAGTTCATAGGCAGTCTTTTGACGCCCGGGGTTGATTAAAACTCTGTTTTGGACATAGCAAGCAGTGTTTACTGCCTCTGCACAAAATGTTAATGGCAAACCTGAATCTTCAAGCATGGTTCTGGCAGCCTCAATCAAAGTTCTGTTCTTTCTCTCAACAACCCCATTTTGTTCTGGTGTCCTTGGAATGCTGTATTGTCTCACAATTCCTTTTGACACACAAAAATCATCTAACTCCTTGTTCCTGGACTCTGTGCCATTATCACTTCTGAAGATTTTTACTGGAAGGTCAAACTGCTTTTCAACCTGTTTCACAAAGTCTTGCAGAATGTCTGCAGTCTCATCTTTTGAGTGTAAATAGTAAGTCCATGTAAACCTAGAAAAGTCATCACCAATAACCAGACAATATCTTTTCTTCCTAAGACTCATGACTTTTACTGGGCCAAACAAATCCATATGAAGCATTTGCAAACATTTGGTTGTTTTGGACTCTTCAATTGATTTGTATGAGCTTTTATGTTGTTTTCCTTTTAAGCAGGAAACACAATGCTTAGAACAGGTGAACAGTTTTTGAGGTAAACCTCTTACTAACCCCTGTTTTGAAATGGCAGTGATTGTCTTGAGATTTGTGTGCCCCAATCTCCTGTGCCATAATTCTATCTCTTTGTTTGAAGCAGCTGAGAACAGACAGGCATCAGTCCGGGGGCTCTCTTTTGACATATCCACCACATAAACATTGCCACTTCTTTGAGCAACAAGTTGGGTTTTTCCAGTTTTAATTATTGCTTCAATCTTTTCAACCATTTCTGGTCCAACAATCCTACAACAATCCTTTGTGAAGAAAGAGCCATAGCCCTTATCACTCATTTGAGAGACACTCAGGAGGTTGAATTTTAGATTGTCTATTAGATTGACATTTTCAAACTTAACTTTACCAGACTGAACAACACCAGACCCAAGAACCTTTCCTTTACTATTATTTCCAAAGGATATGTCACCCCCTCCATGAGTTTTGAAATCTTTGAGAAGGGCTCTACATCCTGTCATGTGCCTGGAGCCTCCACTATCTACATACCAAAGACTATCTAAGCATGCAGAAGCTCCTTGCACATGTAGTAAAGGATTAGTTCATTAGGGTCTCTAAAGCCAATATGGCTTTGGATGGGGTCTCAGCAGTGTCTAGGTTAAGTTCAGATGGATGGGCAGTGGTTAGGTCAGGGGTTTGGACAGGTTTGGGACTGTTTTTCTCTAACCACTGTTGGGGGTCTTGACCAATCACTTACTGATAACCAAAAGGATACCTGTTCACTCTTGGTTTAGAAGGCTTTTTGTAAACTTCATAAACATGTGGGATCCTTTGGTATGGTGGTTGTCCCTTACCTCTTCTGTATTGATTGGCAGGGGGTGCATCAGTTACCTGAACATCTCTTTTTACAGATGTTTGGTTCAGCTGTTTTGTAACAGCTGTTTGAACTGGCACAAACAGTGGTTGGTTCTTAGTGAACTTGACAGATGATGTTGATGAACTTAAGGATGTTTTTGCAGTGTACTCATTCTTTTTTACATCAAAGTTTTTGAGATACACACATTCTTGAGTTTTGTGGTTTGTTTTACCACAGATGGTGCAGCTCTCAGCAGGTTCAATAACACTTGTTTTGTTGATATCATATGCTTTTAGATGAAAACAGTCTTTTGTTAGATGATTCTTCTTTTCACAGAAATCACAAAACAGATTTTTGATCTTTTCTTTTTTCTTCCTCTTTTCAGACTCCTTAGCAACAGAGTTTTGAACTACTGTTGGGATGCCTTTGAGAGGTATGACCTTTGCTTTTGGAGCTTTTACACCATCAGTGGTTGTGAAGTCCATTGGTTTAAAATTTTCAAGAATGTCACACTCATCAGACCATGTGGGTTTAAATTGGTATTTCTCAATTTTCCCAAAAGTTGAGGACCCCACAGATCTTTCCAGAGTGATCTTGTGACCAAGTTTGTCAGTTATCTTAACTTCTTGGCCATTCTTGTTTGTTGGAATGATTTCAATAGAACCAGCTTGATTTGCAGCATTGTTTTCAACTTGATCATTTTTTCTAAAGCCAATGCCAAATTTCACATTGCTTTCAAGCTGTTTCTCAAGCATTATCTCAAAACCTTTGCATGATTCCACCCATTTTTCACAAGTGATCTGGGTGGACTCTAACTCCTTTTTGCAAACATGATATTTTTCTATCATATTTTGGAGTTGATTTTTGGTAATGCTCTGCTCTTCTTTTAAACTGCTGATTTCTTTATCTTTTTCAGCCAACTTGATTTTTAAGTTCTTTTAAAGACTTCTCAAATTTAACTTCATCAGTTAAGACTTTATCCCTAAGGTTTTCATTCACCTCTTTAATGTTAGCAAACGCAATAATGCATTTGTCTGAACACAGACTTTCAAGGACCTGAGGTGATACCTTGGCAGCAGCCATCATAGCACAATCACATTGATGATCACTTTCTTCATCAGCTCTCTCTTCTTTCTCACCTTCTTTCTTCTCTTCTTTTTCTTCTTTGTCTTCTTTGGACCAGGGGTCAAATAGTGGTTCAATTAGAGTTTCTGAATTTTCTCCCATCAGTAGTTCACCAACAACTGCAGTAACCACTGCTTCAGCCACTTTATCCACTGTTTCAGCACTTAGCTGTTCTCCTTCAGCTTCTACCCCTTCTGGTATTGACTCTAATGCCATTAGACAAAATTCATCATTAAAAGTATCATTAGAAGCATAGAGTGAAAAATTTTCATCACCAAGCTCATCAGGCATACTGCTCCAGTCAACAAAGCCTTGGGTGAAAAAGCTTTGCTGGTCTGGTTGAACCACTACTGGAGCAGCTTGTTGAGGTGCAACAGATTGCACTTGTGCCTGCGGGGCAGGGGCTTGAACATACTGAATTTGTGGAATAGTGGTTTGAACATAATGCACAGGCACAGGGGTTGTAGCATAGTGAGCAGTGTTAACATGGGCTACAGGGGTATATTGGGTATAGTACATAGTGCTTTGATGTTGTGGTCTAGGGTTTGAGCTGGGATGAGTAATAATTGGACCAGTGGTTTGACTTCTGCATTCCCTAGAAAAATGACCTAGACTATTTCCATTATAGCACTTGATTTTTAAATTATCCAATCCCACTTTTAAATTCCCATGTAACCCTGGGAATTTTCTCCCTGTTCTTTTATAGAATTTGCTTGTTCTTACACTAAGCAGTGCCAATTGATGCAAAATGTTCATTTCTTCTAAGTCAGTGGGATCAAAGTGTTGTAAATCATTGAGTTCAAAAGACAGATTATCAGAGATCTGGCTTTCTCCATTTGCTGTGAAAGCAAAGTTGGATGAGTGAGTTGAAGCTTGCACCAGTAGTTATGTCAATAGAACGATCATAACTCTGATCCTTACTACTGCCAGTCTCTTCCTGACCTAGAAGAGCTGTGTTTCCAAATGAATAATCATCTGCAACTTTGCCAGACTCTTGCAACCTCTTTTTATGGTTTAACTCCCTTTCATAGGTCAGGAGTCTACCATGAAGTTGGGTCAGTGTCAGATCTTTGAACTCAACAGAGTTTCTAGTAACAAAGGCAATTGTATCCCATTTTTCAGGTAGTGATCTAAGAAACCTGCTATTTTGTGTAGAATTAGAAAATACAACCTTAAGAAGTCTTAGCTCACTAATGAGACAACTGAATCGCTCAAACTGTTGAGTCAATGATTCACCCTTGATGTGACAAAAGGTTTCATACTGCTGATTCAGAATTTCCCTATTATTTTCAAGTACTTCTTTCGTTCCCCCATATTGTTCCTTAAGTGCATCCCATAACTCTTTGGCACTGTTACAATGTAACAGCCCAGCATAGATTTCGTTGGGTAATGCAGATGCAATGATGCTAAATGCTTTGGCATCCAATCCGAACTTTTGAAAATCAGTTTCAGTATAGTTTTCAGGTTTTTTAGGTTCGAATTTCTTTGAATCCTCAGAACTTGGCACCATATGAACATGTGGCCCAAAAACAACAGATCTCCAACATCCGGTATTTTGTTGAGCAAGGATGTGACCCATCCTTCTCTCCCAGATGTTGTATTCATTACGTTTTAGCATGGGTGGTTTGAATAGTGAGCCGATGTTATTCTTATCATCTTGTGATTGTGACGTCATCCTGGTTGTTTCACATGTACTGATTAATCAACTTTGATGGTGATTAAACCTTACTCTGTTTTTCAACAAAACGAACAACTATCAGTATCAACGATTTTGAGCTGAACTATTTATATCAAAATGATTGTTAAATCAAATTTGACTATCCGAGCTCTGATACCAATTGTTAGGATCTGAGTTTGGATTGATTGTGTTTTATGTTTGAATTAAGATGAACAATGAACAAGTAATGCAGCGGAATATAAATGGAATTAAACTTTGCACACAATCAAACAGGAGAATTGCTTTTAACACACATTTTCACATAGAACCGAAAGATTGAATTTATTTCAAGTACGATTACACTGCATGCATGTAACAAACTCCCCCTCAGCCTGTGCTCACAGTGTTTGTTCGTGCAGGAAGAAAAGTGGTGAAGATCTAATAGAACAGTACAGGGTACTGTTCTATTTATAGGCATGCCCAAACCACTGAAGCATCTTGGCTGACGTCACCATGAAAGTGAGATCTAACCTCCTAACAAACTCTAACAACTGTCTAATACAAACACTGCTATGTTAACTACTGATTACAATTCATTACATAAGAAAACTAAACTACTGCTTTATCCTTCCACTGTTGTGACTCCAGCAGTACTTGATAACTTCAGCAGTGCTTGTCCCAGAGCAGTAGATTGATCAACAGGGCTTTAGTCATCATCATCATTTAACTTGGTCAGCAGTTGTAATCAGCAGATGTTGGAAAGGATCAGTGGATGGAGGTCATCAGATGTTGAAACCACTTTCAAGGGGAGAGACTTGTATACATTCACTGCTTATTCTGGATACATTCACTGCTTATTCTGGATCCACTGCCCTGATCCAGTTTTGGCTTTAATTATTTTTTCCTCTGATAGGGTTCAATCCCAATAGAAATACAACCTATCTACCCTTTTATTTAATATATATTATCATGTCTATTTTAATTCCTTCATCTATCTATCTACTATAATAAAATAAACTAATTTTTGAACACGTGTCATTCATTGAAGATATCATCAAATCAATACTTATTTTATATTAACTAAATAAATAATAAATTAATATTAAATCGTATCATACTTTAATAAAATATTATCCTCAAATTTACATTGTTAATTTAATATATTTCGAAACCTTTATTTCCTACTTATTTTATTAAATATATAAATAATAAATTAATATTAAATGTTTTCCTAATTTATTAAAAATAAATTTTTTTATTATTTGGTATACAAAATCATATTTATTCAACTCGTGTAAAACGCGGGGTTTTAAAAAATATAATTTTTTTATTATTTACTATACAAAGTTACATTTATATAACCCATGTAGTACATGAAGTTTTAAAGATATATTTTTTTATCATTTTCTACGCAAAATTAGATTTATTCAACACGTGTAATACACGGGGTTTTTAAGGTTATATTTTTTTTTATTTGATAGATTTTTCAACCGGACTATATATGGGTTTTTTTAAAGATACCACGTTTTTAGTATTTAATATACAAAATTACATTTATTTTATCTATGTAATACACATGGTTTTTAAAGATATAACTCTTTTTTAGATCAATTCAACACGTGTAATATACGGGTTTTAAGGATGTAATTTTTTTTATTATTTGGTAGATTTATTCAACCCGATTATACACGGGTTTTTTAAAGATACGACATTTTTAGCATTTAGCATACAAAATTACATTTATTCAATCTGTGTAATACACATGGTTTTAGAGATATATTTTTTTGATTATTTGATATATTTAGAGATATATTTTTTTGATTATTTGATATATAAAATTACATTTATTTAACCCGTACAATATGCGAGGTTCATAAAGATATAACTTTTTATTATTTAATGTATAAAATTACATTTATTCAACTCGTGTAATACACGGGGCTCTAACCTAGTTTACATTTATATATAAACCTTTTTTTTTACTTTAATGCATATCACGTAACCTTTTGTCATTTCGTAATTTTACGTTACGAATTTTTTTATTTACGATTCAATATTCAAACACGAGCTGCCGTTACTTTATACATGTTTCTTAACATACATAACCATGTTAATGTTACCACTGCAACGCGCGAGCGTCACCAACTAGTTGTAATGTAAATGATGAAAATATAACATTTTTGTTAAACTTAATGATTAAATTGATACAAAGCATGATAAACTTAATGAATAAATTGATACAAAGCAAAATACAATAGTTGATATAAAACATGAAGTGGGGTTCTTAACTTCTTTTCACACATCATCATCATACTCAGTAAATCTCACCAATAACAAAGATAAGATAGATTCAGAGAAGGGTAGATGTAGACAGCCTTACCTCTACCTCATAGGGATAGAGAGACGGTTTCCAGTAAGACCCCCGGCTCGATTGTAGTTTTGTATTAAGCCTTGGACCTAAGACATATACCACTCAAACAATCGGGACAGAGACTGATTGGTGCATGTACTCCCGTGTCTTTCAGATATCAACGTCACCAGATGCATGATCAACCATCCGTCGTTTTTAACGTTATTTTCACGAAATTAGTAAAATAATGTTAAAGTTAGTACCATTTCACTTTTAACCCACCCCCTCCTCCCCCGAACGACCACACATATATACATTATATGTCCACACCACAATCAGTGTATTTAACGTCTTTTCACACAAGTTTGAAAAATGAATTCCTAGTAGTATAAATATATTGGTGAGATATTTTCACTTAATTTTGACCCATGGTACCAACATCGAAAGAATGTCATTTTAAGTTTTTAGATTAATTTATCATTATATATTTATATACTATTATTTGGAACATTTGTATGCATCTTTGGTTGTAATTTGTGCTTAAATAGTTGTACATTAATCAAATAATAGTTTCATTACCTTACCATGTATGCATGTTTGGTTGTAATTTATGCTTAAGTAGTTGTACCTTAATCAAATAATAGTTTCATTAACTTACCAAATTCAATCTGTTTTGTATGCATGTATGGTTGTAAATTGTGCTTAAGTGGTTGTAACCTAATCAAATAATGGTTTCATTATCTTACCATACTCAATCAGTTTGATCCATTCAAAGTTGTATGGTTTTATTTGTAAATTATTATTATTTATAATAATCTAATTAATTTAGCCAAAATCTTGTATAAATATAATTTGCAACGTATTGATGCACTGGTTGTTGTAATGTATACATTATGGTTTGTATAGTGGTAATGATATATATTATATATAGATTACGATTAACCTGTCAAACGAGAAAAAATAGACGCGGGTTCATCGTAACGCACGAGTTCTAGATCAACTTAGTTATTTTATTCTATGTTTTACGTTTTGATTTAATTTCTTCGCATTAACACGCTGCAACTTCAGTGTCGGTGGTCGCTGACGGTAGTGTCGCATTAGTGTTCGCCCCCGCCGCAAAGCGGGGGTGCTTAATACTAGTTTTTATGAAAACAAAACAAAATGCTTTAACTCAATTTATTATATGTTATTACGAAAACAAAATAAAAAAATAATAAAACTTTTTTTATGATATCTATTTATTTGAATGCATTTTGAAAAACTGTCGACCCTTTCAATCCTCAATATGGCACAAATAAACTGTCTTTAAATAAATAAAATAAACTTTATTGGATTTCTAAATAATTTACTACATATACATTTTGAAACTGAGGGAATAGTGCCAGGCAGCTTGCCTGACACTTCTCTGTTAGACCAAATCATTTTTAATTTAATTTTATTCTTACCTTTAAATTACGGTTTCGTTCTTTGTTTAAAATTATATTTTCGCCCCTAATTCAAAATAAATTTATATTTTTGCCCTGGCTCAAAATTTACGCTTTTGCCCTCAATTCAAAAACTCATTTCTAATTCTATTCCCAGTTTAAATTTACGGTTTCGCCCTCCGTCTAAAATTACGCTTTTGCCCCCTTCAAAATAAAAAATATGTTTTTGCCCCTAGCTCAAAATTACGATTTTGCCCCAACTCAAATTTACGTTTTTGTCCACAGTTCAAAATAAAATTATGTTTTCATAGCTCAAAGTTTTGATTTTGCCCTCAGTTTAAAATTATGATTTCACCCACAGTTCAAAATATTTTTACGATTTTGCCTTTTGTTCAAAATTATGATTTTGCTCCCATTTCAAAAATTACGATTTCTCCCCCAGTTAAAAATTATGATCTTGCCATCGTTTTGAAATTGAGGGAATAGTGCCAGGCAGCTTGCCTGGCACTTCCCTATTGGACCAACCCATTTTTAATTTAATTTTATTTCTAGCTTTAAATTACAGTTTCGTCCTTTGTTTAAAATTATGTTTTCGCCCCTAATTCAAAATAAAATTATATTTTTACCCTGGCTCAAAATTTACGGTTTTGCCCTCAATTCAAAAACTCATTTCTAATTGTATTCCCAGATTAAATTTACGGTTTCGCCCTCCGTCTAAAATTACGCTTTTGCCCCCGTTCAAAATAAAAATATTTTTTTGCCCCTAGCTCAAAATTACGATTTTACCCCCAACTAAAATTTACGTTTTTGTTCACAGTTCAAAATAAAATTATGGTTTTCCCCATAGTTCAAAATTATGATTTTGCTCTCTGTTTAAAATTATGATTTCACCCACAGTTCAAAATATTTTTACGATTTTGCCCTCTGTTCAAAATTATGATTTTGTTTCCATTTCAAAAATTACGATTTCTCCCCCAGTTAAAAATTATGATCTTGCCATCGTTTTACTTTTTTTTGCAAAACTATTGTACAGTTTTATTTTGCTTGGTTGACTAAATGTAACTTTTATTGTGTCAAGCAGTTGTCTAACATTCGCTCATTGGTCCTGACAAATTAGTATTTTACCCTAGCTCAAAATTACAGACATGTTATTGTTTTAATTTTTTTTAGCAAAACTATTGTAGTGTTTTCGTTTAATTGGTTGTCTCGATGTATTTTTTTAGATCGTGTTATAAGTAGTATGTACAAGTAACCTAACTACATGCATACATGTTATGAAACTAAGAAATTTTTGATTTAACGCCCCGCAACGCGGTCGTGCATAGGTGTAATTTTTATTCGTCCAGGCATGCTTGGTACATGTTCATTTGTCCTGAAAATTACAATTTTGCTCCCACTTTAAAATTATAGTCTTTCCATCGTTTTAGGTTTTTTTTTAGTAAAAGTATAGTAGTGTTTTTTTTTTAATTAGTTGACTCGATATAATTTTTTTTGAGATCGTGTTATGAGTAGCATATCAAGTAACCGAAACACAGACATACATGTCATAAGAGAGAAATATTCGACTTATTGCCCCGCAACGCGGGCGGGGCAAAAACTAGTTATAAACATCAAATAATATCTATAAATTAATACAATGGGGTCATATCGGCCAAAAGAGCCCACGAGCCATAACTATAAAGTAAATGAAATGGGCCCTTCGAATTTGATGTCACCACATATGCTTCTTCATGTGGGTAGATTCTCTTCTGACAAGTACTCGAATTCGGGTATGGTTAGGGTCCATATCAGGACCTACCAAATAATTGACGGACACGTGGCCCACGAAAAACACGGTAACAAGATAAAGATTTTTTTTTAAGGATAACAAAAAAAAAAAAAAAATACAGCAACGATACATAAGATAAAGATGAAAACCTTTAAATGCGCGATATTACTTCAGCAATGATACATAAGAATCGTAAAAATACATGTAACGATTACCTTAACTTCGATAAAGACGACTATCTAACTATGATACATAAGAACCGTAAAAATACATGTAATGATTACCTTAACTTTGATAAAGACGACTATCTAAATAAATGCTTCACCTTTTCTCTTTCACTATCCCGTAAGCTTTATGTATAGGTTTTTATGCGGCTTTATATTGAACACATCTCTACAAAAGTGATTATTCGGTGTTGAATGATTAAGAGGGTGTTTGGGGTTGAGTTTTGAAAATAGATTATAAGTTTTGAATAATCAGAATCAGATAATTAGCTGTAACAAAACGTGTTGCAGAAAGATAGGGTTTAGGCTTTTTTAGGTTTTTGGGTGTGTGTGTGTGTGGTGGGGGGGGGGGGGGGGGGGGGGGTTAGTGTAATTTTGATAATTACCCTACAATTTTGATAATTACCCTACACGACCAAAATTACTCTACATGAACATTTACAATGGTTTAGGTTTTTTTAGGTTTTTGGGAGGTGGTTTAGGTTTTTTTTTTTTTTTTGGGGGGGGGGGGGGGGGGGGGGTTAGTGTAATTTTGATAATTACCCTACAATTTTGATAATTACCCTACACGACCAAAATTACTCAACATGAACATTTACAAAATTACTCTACAGAAGCTCAAAATTACTCTACTAGAGTAATTTTGAAGTTGCTGATAATTACCAAAATGACATCGCCATTTTTTTTACTTTTCTTTCAATTCGTACGTTTCGTACGTTTATTTTATTTTTACGTGAACTTAACTCTATATATATTTTAAAAAATAAATAAGTTAAAACGTAAAAAAAAAAATCAGTTTTTGGATTATCACGTTTTCCTGCAGTAAGGGGTGACCTACTTTTGGATTATCACGTTTTGATCTCTACAAAACGTAAAAAAATTAGTTTTTATTAATTTTTTACCAAACACTCAAAATAGATTTTTTTTGCGATTTCAAAACACAATAATCAAAAAATTATGATACCTAGTTATAATATAATCAACCATAAAAATAATATGTAGGCATGATTTCATTTTAAAAATCGTTTATTTTTAAGGATAAGCGATTCTCTTACATTAAATACAAATTTAACTATCTTGATATTTAACATATGAAAAAACTAAAATTGTCATATATTATTCACAAGTTCAAGTAGTAAACACTATTCTAAAAATTCCAAATCATAACATTTGTAATAACTTTTGAAGGCACGTCCAGAAAACCTCTAAAACTTGTTACATGTACGAAAACACTTCTATTATCATCATTATAGTATACTATACGGTAGAAAATTATCGTGATATACACTATATTATAAAGTAAAAGTTAACGGTTTTCTAGTTTCATAAATTTTCAAAGATACAATTCAAGAATCTTTCTGATTAGAAAAAAAGTTGACACTATGATGTTTAATGTACATTAGATATGCACTATTTAAGCATGCCAATAATCAAAAGGGGATAGATTTGGCAACCTTTTTACACCTCATATTTGCACCAAATGACATCAAAGATATTCAAACTTTCTAACTTGTTGCATTCGAGCCACAACTCGTGTCATCCTCTAGCGATTTTGGGTGCTTGTCATATCTTGAGGAGTATCGACATCAATTCAATATCCACTTGAAACAATGGGTCTCAATAACGAATTTAAACGTTGCAAAATTCATATTTTCGCTTCAAGTACCGTGCCACACTTCAACCACATATTGGTTTCTTAGTTGAGAATAAAAACACGAATTCGTAACCAGTGCCGGAACCAGAACGATTTAGTTAAGGGGTCATCATAAGCTTATATTCTATACTGGTTCAAATTAGGGGGTCCATCTCTAAGTTTGTTCTTCAAAAACTCAAAATTTATAAATAAAAATTCAAAAAGTTCCGGTGACCGAAGGGTCAACGGACCCTCTTGACCCACCTCTGGTTCCGCCCCTGTTCGTAACCATTTATATAAAAATTTAAAACAAAGAATAAAATGACTTTGTTTATCTATTCACAAGTAGAAGAAGTTACATAAAAACTCATAATGAGAAGTACATCTAATAATATATGTACCATTTCATACTACTCCTATTAAAATAGTACACCTGCACGATATTTGAACTAACATGATCAACTTTTAGTACATCGATTTAATTTTACTACAAGGATATGTTATAATTAAAATTTATTCTAACTTATTTTGTGAATATTCAACGTTTAATCTACATAAACTGTACCATAATGCTCAGAATTTGTAGTATCTTGATATCTTTAATGAATCGTGTTGAGACCACTTTCAATTTGATAGTATACTCGAGAATGCTATTGGACAATTCAAAGAGATATACAAGAAGATATATGCAAGTTCTATCATGAAAACATGTACCAAAATCAGACCAAACACTTCCTTTTTTATAAGTGAGGAATCAATACAACGTTTCAGATGATAGTTGATGGTTATGATAGTCAGCAGTTATTCGATTACATCAACGAGAAAACATCCGCGAAAACTCCAACGGCAATAACTTTGTTACTATTCTCCGTAGTCATAGTTGAAACATGTTACTACTAATTAATAGTAACTTATCAATGACTAACAAGTTTCTAATGATCATTAGTAACTTACAATTATAGTAACCTATTACTAATCCCGCTTGTCACTGATGAGCCACGTTGTTGATGGCAACTGTTAATTATTTCTATGCAACTTTTTATTAGTCGTGTAAATCTGAAGTAACTTTCAATGGTTCTACCCTTTGGACCCCCACCATACGGGGGCGACTTCCCTTGAAACCCTCATATGGTCTAGGGGATAAATACTAGAGATTTCTAGGTGTTCGAAATCAGAAAAGTGTTGAAGGAATGTGTCCTCCATGTAAGATTAAATATGTAATTATGTTATATTTAATCATGTAGGCATTATAATCATTTATATAATATAGATCACTAGTTTAAATAAAAACCACTAATTAGAGTGAAAACCCGAAAACTAACTAAAAAGCCCAAAAAACATACAATTTTTTTTTTACAAATTTTCGTTACTTTTTATATATAAAAAAAACCTTTTAAAAAAAAAAAAAAAAAAACTTGTACTGCACATATGCATTATATATGTACTACACATGTGTATTATTGCCCATGTGCACTACATTTTTTTTATATTAAAAGTAGTGAAAATTTATAAAAAAAAAATTGGTATGTTTTTTGGGCTTTTTAGTTAGTTTTCGAGTTTTCACTCTAACTAGTGGTTTTCAATTGAATTCTCCCCTTTACCTATAATATAATTAGTTGGTAATTGTTGATGGACCATATTACCCTTATTAACTAATTAGGTTTCCCCTTTGTTGTATGTAAGGAGATTACTAGAGAAGAATTAAGGTTAGACTCTCATAACATCAACACACAATTCGTCTCCCCTCTCTCTCCATTTACAAATTCCTAACCTTAGAATTCGGCACTACCATCAAGAACATACATCCTAAACAGGAACCAAATCAAGCTGACTATCATGTCGAACTCCGTGATTGCATCTGTCTCTGAATTCTTTATTGGCATGTCTGCTCTAACATGTGTGATTTACATGTTTTCCATTATGTTTAAACAGAACTGGTCAACACTTCACACTTTCTTACTTGTAGGAATGTTTACGAATAAGCAAACACCTTCTTTGGTCTTAAATAAACCTCAATTAACCAACACTATTTGATGACATTAAAAGCAACGACATAAGTTTGGGTTCACAATAATAAAAAGATACGGAAAATTAATGCTCTCCATCTATTCAATTCTATGATTTTAGCTTAACAATATAAAGAAAAAAATAGTGAATACAAAGAAGAGGAAAATAAATGTAAGTCACAAAGATTTAATAGATCTATTTAAAAACCAACCATTAGATGCAAGTCATTCTATTAACAAATATCATCTATAATCATTTCGATTTAAAAAGATAAAAGATAAGATGCAAACTCACATAACCAGAAGCAACAGCAACATTTTTTTTTTTGTAAGGTAGAAGCAACAGCAACATAGATGAAGAATCAAAAATAGCAAAAGATTTAGAAAAAAGAACTTGAACATCCAATTAATTAATAATATAAAAAAAGGTTCAATGATCAACTAAAAATAAAAGTTTCTCAATAATTTATTCAACTTTGACCATAAAAAAATAAATTTGAAATTTAAAAATAACAATATTAGTTGTTTTTTTCTTCACTCCATTCACAAGTTTCACTGTGACCCACATCGTTAAGGTAATGAAAACACAACATGATTCTAACATGGAGTTCTTGAGTTTGGTTTTAGTATAAATGGAATCTGATAAAGATATATGGTATGTAACTATCCTTTCTTGGAGGATGATCCGTTATCTAGGCGCCACATCATAGTCCTTTAGAGAATGGTTCATCCCACAAAAACAATAGAAATGGGTGGATGATCCTACCCCACTAATTTTTTTTTTTAAATCTTCCACTTTTTTTAATATTTAACATATAAAATAGGAAAATAATTTCATTAATATTAAAAAAAAAACAATACATAAACCTAAAAAAAACATAAACTTAAAAAAAATCCTAATAACTTAAAAAAAAACATAAACTTATAAAAATCATCCACTTTGATGCTTCTTGATGATGTCATCTTGCAAATTTTTTAAAGTCGAGCTTTTCGGTTCGGGATAACTATCAACATCCATCGTCATTATTTCTCACTCCTTGAGCCGAACTGTGACAACTCGTATTTTGAGAACCTTTTCGTTGTACTTTGATGTAACCTGTATGAAAGTTATATGATTAACTGATGTGTTTGTTTGCAATGGAACGCTATGTTTTTACTATGTTATGTGTTTCGAAGTGTAATATGTATATGTATGTCTAGTCGCACAACATAAGTCAAAACGCACAAGCCCTTTTGGGCCGCACACCTTGTCCCTGGTCACACACACCCTCTCGGCCCAATACTGTTTGTCTTGTACTCAAGACCAAAGGGCAGCCCAAAGAAGGGTTCGGCCCACTCCCCTTGTGCGCATACACATACCCATTATGGGGTTTTGTTCCTCATAATTTGCAAGCAAGAAAACACACACAATGTGACAACTGCTAAATTTGCATGCATCCTTACAATTAATTAATCTTGATTAGTGCTTAATGACTGTGCTGAATTATACTTAACTGCTTTCTGATTACTGCATCATACTTACATGTGCATCACATATCGCATAATGACACATCACTATTACAGGCAAACTTTATTGTCATACATGATGCACAAAGCACGGTTAGCACAATTAACGGATAAGACAGAAAAATGCGGACGGGGTTCAGTACATAGACAAACGTTGTTTTGAGACACAGTGTGAGCCAGAGACTAAGTACTACACTAGTATGGTGTGTAGGGAAGTAAGGACCACAAAACTGCATTCCTAAGTGATAGTTAAAGTGCCGGGAAGTGCCTAAAACCCACTTAAAGTGCTAATTTCAGCACATTTTAGCAAAAATCAGCAATTTAACAAGCTAGTAATGTGCAAAAATATGGCAAAATGGTCCTGAATGCTTTCCTAAGTGTCGGGAATTAAAAGTGTCACAAAAGGGTACATAAAAATCACTAAACGATATAGTTTAGCACATTAACGAACCGGTATCTAACCGAACAACCGGACACTACCCGAAACACCAAAATTTTACTAGAAACATTGTTTTAATGTTTCTGAGCTAGTTATGATCCCCGAACACCCTAACACCCACTAAAAATATCAAGTAACTAACACTTATAACTAATGCTTGCATTTGAACCTTTAATCTAACTAGATGGTTGGAGGTTACACTTAGAACCCCCCCCCCCCCCCCATATAAGTGGACGGTCACTTATGTGACCCCACCTCCAAAATCTTACAAGATTTCTCTAAATATCCCATTGATCTTCCTTAGATATGCTAAAGATTGTGTTATGTACTTTGAAGACACAAGACCCATTGGATATAAGGATTAGGGGTTATAAGAAGGATTAAGGGCCATCATTCTCATCACCACACTTCACCACAAGTCTCTCCCTCTCCTCCCTCCTTCTTCTCGGCCGAACCCCAACCACACCACCATCATCATCATTTGTTCATTCCAAGTGGTATTCAAGGTGTAAGGAGCCATATAAGAAGGTTTGGTGGTCTTGGATCTTGAAGAACCTCTCCCGATTGCTTTTATCCTCCACATTTGTCATCACCATCTCTTGTGTTCATCCCTAGCCTTGTGCTAGTTGTAAGACTCTCATAATCCTTATTTACTTCATATGTAGTTGGTTAAAAGATGTAGTATGTTGCTAATCACAAGAACACCAAAGAACATAAACATGAATCATGAACATAAGCTTGATATATGATGAAATATTGATGAAACTATGTTGTTTAGTATAGGAATGATACTTGCTTGTTATTTACTTGAGATTATGATGTTGATCATCATAAGGAGCTTGCTAGATTGTGATTAAACACATGATCTAGCAAGAGAGAGGATGATTATGAGATAAAACAAGATGATCATCCTCATGTGTTAAGCATGAACTTGAAGAATAAAGTGATTACTTGAAAAACAATAAACAAAGTGAGTTATTAATCTTATGGATCTAAGATTTATGAATGGTTTTCCAAAAGAACCAAGTTCAAAATGTGATTTTTAGAAGATCTTGGTTCTTACTTAAATATACACTATTTTTGGTGATAAAACAAGTATAAGAACACTTTGTTTACAAGAAAAATTCAAAGGAATGATTTTTGGAAAAATCATCTAACAAGTTGTAAACACTCAAATCTTTCAAGAATGAGATTTTTAAAGAAATAAACACACTTCAAAGGGTAACTAAGTCTACTAAACACACTACCAAGTTACTACAAGTTTTTATGAAAACTCAAGTTCATGATCATTATGAAGATAGCTTTGTTTTAGCACTTGATAAGTGTAGATTGATTGTTGATTGTTTATGATGATTTTTGAAAAGAAAATGATATGCTTTAATAGCATGGATACCTCCATTTTTAGGGGAAACTATGGCAAAATTTTCTAAAAATATAAACACTTAGAAAAATATTTTCTAACAAATATTTACAAGTGTATTTTAACTATGGTTTTCAATATAAACTTTGCCATAATTTTTGTAACAAAAATACAAGTATTGGAGGTTGGTTTTTATAAATAAAAATGGATAAATATGTATTTAGAATATATATTTACATTAAAGACATGATTTGTGTGAATATTTGTATGCTTTGTGTAGTAGTTATATTATTTTAGGGATTAAAATAATATAACTTGACAAAATACCAAGAAATTACAATCCAGAATGTTACCAAAATCACGAGGAATAAATACACAAGTTACACACAATATATTGGCAAACCGAACTAGAAATGTAACCTACCAAGGATTCCGGAAGATACGTTATAAATATATTTTTGGTAAATAATATTTTGGACACCGAAAGAATGAAAATGAGATTTTCACAATTATCACAAAGTTATGTCATATTTTGACAAGAAGGAGATATATAATTTTTGGAGATTAAAAATATATATGTTTTCTTGGAATTATTTAGGAGATATATGATTTTTGAGAAAAATATATATTTTCTTGAAATACATTATTTTTGGACAAATGAGTTTATATATATATTTTCTAAGTGAGACTTGAAAATATGATGTTTTGGAAATATATTGGATATTTATTAAGAAAATACGTATACACTGGATTACGACGCCAATACATGGCAAGATATACAAATACAAGAATACGGACATACATGTATGAGATATACTCATCCTTGGGAAGGAAATACGAATATAAATACTTGAGAAGTATTGTTACAAAATATTGTTTAACAATTATTCCGAAATTTAATAAATATAATTTAAGTTAAAATATTAATTATTTTAACAAATAATTATATGCTTGGAATAATAACGAAGACACTTTAAAACGTAACTCAAAGGCACTAATTAATACCAAGTCAAGGCACGACTCGCTCGCCTAATGGACCTTAGTACGCATGTAGGTAGTCGTGCGTTCTAGAGGAAGCTTTGAGTTACATCGGATACAAGGAACGCAAAACTGTGAGTTCATGTCCCCCTTTTCTTTTAACTGTTTTCACTCTTATACTTCGGGGGTGAAATACATGTTACAACTGTTTACATACGATTACATTTGGTATGGTTAGCTAAGGAAAGGTACTGCTAGATCATGTGAGTGGTGGGTATGACATTAAGGCCATTAATCCTCGTTGTAGGACCGAGGGACATAAGTGATAGATCTATTTGGGTGTAGCGAGCCCCACCCCTGAGTCCGTTGAGTGGACCATGTGGTGACTATGTCTTACTGACAAATCTGCTAGGTTTGAGTTTTCCTACATCACTTCACACATATCAATGGCCTTGCAAACCATTGGTGATCTCTTTTTCCTTGTTGCTTTCATACCGGGACTTATAAAATTACATACATACTTACACGATTTCAAAGGTTTATACATACACACAAACGACCACATGAACTCGCTCAACTTTTGTTGATGTTTTCAAACTACATGTATTTCAGGGAATTTGTAAGTGGATCTGGCGGGCGTTGGAAGTTTTTATGTTGCGATAGAAATAAAGATGTCATCCATGGTCTTTGAGTTTGGTCAGTGTGTCTTATTCCTGGACGAGACACGTCTTCCAAACCTTGGTGTTATTCAATATCTTTTGACGAGTCCTTAATGAACTCATAAACAATTTGTACGATTTGTAAAACTTGAATTTGAAGTCTACGTTTCAAAACAATGTTGTTATGTTTTAAACTTATTTAATGGATGACAAATCTATGGTTTTATCATATAGTTGTTGTTATGATTGAATGCAATGATATTAAAGAAGTCACACCATAATCACGCTTCCGCAAAAGTCAGGGTGTGACACTCAAAACCCTAAGCTCTTTCTCTCTTCTCTTGGAACTCGACGGCAGCCTCATCCTCCTTCGAAGCCACACGGATCGCATCACTCCCTTCTTTTGATCACACACGTTATTGGAAAACAAGCTCACTGTTAGTATAATATAAGATTTCGATTAGTATGTTATCTTGTTGGAGCATATGTGTGATGTTTGTGTATGTTATGTACTCGATTGATGTTGATTCAATGACTACGTTGTACGAATTCGATGAATGAATCTTGATAATCAAACTGTTAAAATCGGGATCAAGGGTGTGGGTTGTGCGATGGATTGGTGGTCACTAGATTGATTAGATATTTGTTATAAAAAATGGTATGTCGATATGCAAGTGTGTTTTGATCCGAATTGTGTATCGCTTGTATTTGTTAGTGGCATGATGATTTAGGAATTAAGAGTTAATCATATTAGTTGATCCGATTTTTGATGATGATGGGTTGTTGTTATGATTAGGGTTAATTAGGGTTTATGAGAATTAATTTGTAAATGCTTGATTTGATCAATTATTTGCAAAGATAGAAACTGTCAGAATGGAAAAACTGATTTCCTAAATTCATGGCACCATATAACTAATCGCACAAGTCCCCTAATCGCATAAGGGCATCTCGCACAAGTTCTGGTCGCACAAGCTAGGATATCATAGGGTACAACTGTTATAGCACATAGTACTGTCTGTTCATGCATGACCGCGCAATATATTGTGGATCACAAAAGACTGTTCTGATCACACAATATATTGGGCCGCACAAGAAGCCTCCTTGTTTAATACTTTTGGGCTGCACATATTATTAGACTGTATGTTTAATGGGTCGGGGTATGGATTGGATCGCACAACATGTTGTGGATCGCACAAGTTTGTGCGGATCGCACAACAAGTTGGGCCAGTTATTGATTGGGCTTTATTTACTGAATCGCACAAGATAATCGGGCTCGCACAAGCTCACCAGCCCAATCACTTGAATCACACAATTTGAGTTTTATTTGTGAACTTGCATGCTATTGTTTAATATGCTAACTGTTGATGAACCAGTTACTATGATAATGCATGTATGCCATGATCCTTCTGTGTACGGAAATTGTTAGCTATGTGTGAAACCTATGTGAATTACTTGAACCTAGACCTGACTTATATTGTAACCATGCTAGGATGTGGTTGACCACAAATAGCTCAAGTGACCTTTTGTTTATCTGCCGAGCTAATCTAAGGTGAGTTCACACTTTCTACAAGGCATGGGATTCCTGGTGGTTTGGGAATGGGTTAACGCTTAATAAAGAAACCTGCGTATTCTCCTTGGGTAGAATACGTACTCCCACCCTCTTTGTTGAAGGGTGACAACATTGAAACCTGTGTGTTCTTCTTGACATGTACTCCCACCCTCTTAACTGAAGGGTGACAACATTGACACTAGACGCAACTCTATCATTAAGTCCCTTATTTTTATATCGACTTAATCGTCAGGCCAATGGCGAACGGGTCATTAGTTAAATAGCGCTATTAGGTTTGACAATCCTCACACCGTGCCGCAGAGGACGGGCGTGGACTAATGGATCTGGGCACTACTCAATGATGATAGACATTGACGCAGGGCACATAAACATACCTACAGTCAGTAGTCGATATGGTAACGGGTCTAGTGGTTAACATGGGGAAGCCCCCACTGGTTATGGTTTAGGAAACAAGGAATTGGATAACTCATGGTTTTCGAAACAACTTGTGGTTTTTGGAACTACATTAAACTGGATAACCAACTGTGAACTCGCTCAACATTGTTGTTGATTCGTTACTATTTGCCTTGCAGGTCGTTAGGTGCTTAGATGGAGCTTGCACAGGAGGAAGAGGTCGTTGTGGGACATTGGCTGTTGAGTTCCATGTTAAACTTATGAACTTTTAAACTTATGTTTTGGGTTTTGAACTTTATGCTTTCGCTGATAACTTAGACTTGTTAAATTGTTTTGACACCAATTATATTGTTTGGTTTGGAGTTTTATTTATTTAATTATATTGTTCAATATGATTGGTGGCTGGATCCTGGTCAGTCACGCCTCCTGCGGTGATACTCCGCTTGTGGATTTTGGGGGTGTGACAGATTGGTATCAGAGCCATTGGTTATAGTGAACTTGGTTTTAAAAAGGGAAAAGCTTTTTGATAAAAAACCAAACTATAACCTGTTCAGTGCTCAACGATCCACAACGACGCTTCGCTCCACGTGCAAGACTCAACATTATAGGTGACATGGTTCATGTTTGTATTGCTTGCCTGTTAGTTTACATAGCGCATTGATCATGGTATGCTTAGGCAACGTAGTAGCCCGATGCCATTAGCTGTAATGTACCTTCTTGACATGCATTTGTTTACTTGAAACCTTGCGTGCTCACTCCCTTCTGTCATCTCACACTTTACACACCTCAACGTCACCATTCTTACTTGATTTTCTTTCGATGTGAAGATCATGAGTGGACGTCTCAACTTGAGTCAGGCCCAACTGACAGCACTAATCAACGAACGAGTTGCTGAGGCTCTCGCAGCAGCTCAAGCAGGAGGTATAGCCTGCTGTTTCGACCTACCCTATGATGTTTAGATCCTACTCTCGTGAACCTACCCTCGTGCTTAACCTTGTCCTTTCTTTCTCGCACGACAGGTAAAAATGCTCAGCCTCGAGTGTGTACGTTCAAGACCTTCATGGACTGTTGACCAAGTATCTTTGACGGCACTGAGGGGCCATGGGTCTCCTCCACTGGTTCGAGAAAATCGAACCCGTTTTCGAAATGTGTGAATGCCCTATTGCCAGTAGGGTGAAGTTTGCTACTGGAACTCTTGAAGGCGGTGCATTAACTTGGTGGAACGCACAAGTGCAGATGTTAGGGTTGGCAGCTGCTAATGCCACTCCCTGGAATGACTTTAAGGACCTGATCAAAGAAGAGTATTGTCATCATGATGACATTCACAGCCTAGAGGTGGAGTTTTACAATCTGAAGATGACAGGGTCCGAAATCGAAGCGTATACTAAGAGATCGAATAAATTAGTTGCTTTGTGTCCCACCATGGTAAATCCTCCCTACAAGCGTATCGAGCTCTAAATCAAAGGTTTAGTGCTAGAGATTCAGAGTATGGTGACTTCAGCTAACCTCCCTACATTCCAGTGGGTTATACGACTATCCCACCGTCTCACCGATTAGGCAGTCGAGCAGAGCAGACTGCCAAAGCGTCTTAGTGCTACCACTACTTCTGATGCTCCAAGCGATAACAAACGCAAATGGGATGGAAACTCAAGCAAGGGTTCAAGTTCTGTTCAGTCT
Source organism: Helianthus tuberosus (assembly GCA_030545235.1). Lineage (NCBI taxonomy): Eukaryota > Viridiplantae > Streptophyta > Magnoliopsida > Asterales > Asteraceae > Helianthus > Helianthus tuberosus. The sequence continues at coordinate 16,404,841 of CM060420.1, read as the reverse complement.
CAGCAGCGAAGGACTGATGACTACAAGAGCCCTAGTCAACAATCTTCTGGTAATCAAGGACAGGGTGGGTATAAGGGAAACCACCCTAAGTGCAATCGATGTAATATGCACCACAGGGGGCCGTGTAGCAAGAACAACTGTCAGAGATGCAACAAACTAGGTCACGCAGCAAAAGATTGTAGGAGCCTTTATCCTGCGAATCAGAGGCGACAGCTGCAACAGACTCCACAGAACCAACGCCAGCAGCCATGGTTGTAAAACAAGGTTTCCATGGCCGAGTACTCCCCGAGTAGTCGCTACAAGGCAGGCTGCCGAGGCGACTTTCTTTGACTCCGCCTAATTACTCAGAGTCGGTCAAACGTGGTCAACCTCGGCCAGAATTGGATCTAGTAGGTCAAGTCGGACCAAGTTTGACTTAAATAACAATATAACATAATTTCTATGCCTATCATATTAAACAATGAATATAATTTTCACGTATTTTGTTATAAATATTAGTAAATTTGTGTTATTTGACATATATTTAATCTCCAAAAAGTAATTTCTTTATAATTTAACATGTCCGAGTACTCCCCGTGTACTCTCCGCCAAGACCGAGTACTCTCAACTCCCCGGTCGACCGACTAGGGAGCGCCTAGCGACTTTTGCAACCATGCCAGCAGCAGCAGCAAAAACATGGTAACAACAAGGGATGTTTCGAGTGTGGTGCTGAGGGCCACTTTAAAAGAGACTGCCCCCAGCTGAACCAGAATCAGAACAACAATAAAAATCAAGGGAATGGAAACAATAGGGATAACAATGATGGCAGTGGTGCCAAGGGACGTGCTTTTGTGATTGGTCAGGGTGATGCGAGGAACGATCCCAATGTCATGACGGGTAAATTCCTACTGGATGATTTCTTTGTTTCTGTTTTATTCGATTCGGGTGCCGATACTAGTTACGTGTCCTTAAAAGTTAGTAAAATGCTTAAGCGTACCCCAATCCCTCTGGATTCTAAGCATGTTGTAGAACTAGCGAACGGTAAACATCTTGAGGCCACACACATAGTTAAGGGTTGTAATCTCGCTTTAGTTGGTCAGACTTTCTCTATCGATCTTATTCCCATCGTACTTGGTAGCTTCGACGTTGTCATTGGGATGGACTGGTTATCCCAACATCGAGCGGAAATACTCTGCAAGGAGAAAATTGTCCGCATCCCTCGTGCAAGCGGTGAACCCCTCGTCATTCGTGGCGACAAGAGTGGTGCTGTTGTGGGCATCATGTCTTTCCTTAAGGCCCAGAAGTGTTTGCGAAAGGGCCATGCTGCTATACTAGCTCTCGTTACTTACACCTCAAAGAAAGAAAAGAAGAGAGAAGACATCCCGATCGTACGCGACTTTCCTGAGGCATTTCCTGAGGAATTACATTGTCTTCCGCCTCATCGTCAAGTCGAGTTTCAAATCGAGCTAGCTCCATGAGCAACGCCTATAGCTCGTGCACCTTATCATTTAGCTCCATCAGAATTAGAAGAACTGTCAGCGCAACTGCAAGAGCTTTTGGATAAGGGTTTCATCCGTCCTAGCTCTTCGCCCTGGGGAGCGCCAGTTTTGTTTATGAAGAAGAAAGACGGTACCTTTAGAATGTGTATAGACTATCGCGAACTCAACAAGGTGACCGTGAAGAATTGCTATCTTCTCCCACGTATCGATGACCTGTTCGACCAGTTGCAAGGGTTGAGCTTTTACTCTAAGATTGATCTGAGATCGGGCTATCATCAGCTGAGAGTCCAAGACGAGGACATCTCCAAGACAGCATTCAGGACTCATTACAGGCACTACGAGTTTCTAGTTATGCCTTTCGGGTTGACAAACGCAACTGCGGTTTTCATGGATCTAATGAACCAAGTGTGCAAACTTACTTGGATAAGTTCGTTATTGTATTCATCGACGTCATCCTAATCTATTCCAAGAGTCAGGAGGAACACGAGCGCCATCTATGACTCATTCTAGAACTTCTTCGAGCAGAACAACTTTATGCTAAGTTTTTGAAATGCGACTTTTGGCTTCGTGAAGTTCATTTCCTAGGCCACGTGGTTAATAAGGATGTGATTCACGTTGATCCATCCAAGGTTGACTGGATCAAGAATTGGCTTGCACCTCGAACTCCAACTGAAATCCACCAATTCTTGGGTTTGGCAGGTTACTACAGAAGGTTTATCAAGGATTTCTCGAAGATTGCGCAGCCTCTTACTGTTCTTACTCAGAAGGGTGTCACCTACCGTTGGGGTGATGCTCAGGAATCCGCATTTCAGCAGCTAAAGTCGAACCTTTGTAGCGCACCTATTCTCTCGTTGCCTGAAGGCACAGACGATTTTGTGGTTTATTGTGACGCGTCAATCCAAGGACTTGGTTGTGTGTTGATGCGACGTGAGAAAGTCATTGCTTACGCATCACGCCAACTTAAAGTTCACGAAAAGAACTACACTACTCATGACTTGGAGTTGGGAGCAGTGGTGTTTGCGCTTAAGATATAGACACATTACTTGTACGGTACCAAGTGCACCATTTACACCGATCACAAGAGTCTCCAGCATATCTTCGATCAGAAGGAGTTGAACATGCGACAGCGTCGATGGGTCGAACTCCTTAACGACTATGAATGCGAAATCAAGCACCATCCAGGCAAAGCCAATGTTGTGGCTGACACCCTCAGTCGTAAGGAAACCAAACCTAAGCGTGTACGTGCGTTGCAGCTTACAATTCACTCCAGTATTCCCGTCAAATTCGTGAGGCACAGATCGAAGCGTTGAAGGAAGAAAACTTTAAAACTGAGTCCCTACGAGGATTGGAGAAACGGTTGGAACTAAAGGAAGACGGAGCTTACTACTTAGCGGGGCGCATCTGGGTCCCAATTTATGGTAATTTGCGTGAGCTTGTGATGGATGAGGCACACAAGTCTCGTTACTTGGTACATCCTGGCTCTGATAAGATGTACCGCGATCTCAAAACTACGTACTGGTGGGCCCACATGAAAGCTAACATAGCGACCTATGTTAGTAAATGCTTAACCTGTGCTAGGGTCAAAGTTGAGTACCAGAAGCCATCAGGGCTACTCCAACAACCAGAAATCCCCACATGGAAATGGGAGCAAATCTCCATGGACTTTGTTACTGGCTTACCTAGATCACAACGAGGAAACGATACCATTTGGGTGATAGTGGATCGACTGACCAGGTCTGCACACTTCCTGGCTATCAAAGAAACGGATAAGTTCTCTACTCTAGTAGACATCTACCTGAAGGAAGTAGTCTCGAGGCACGGGGTGCCAACTTCCATCATTTCTGATCGTGACTCACGTTTTACATCTGATTTGTGGCAGGCGATGCATAAATCCTTTGGCTCGCGTCTAGATATGAGCACAGCTTATCATCCACAGATGGATGAGCATACTGAACGCACCATCCAAACTCTTGAAGACATGCTTCGTGCATGTGTAATCGACTTTGGTAACGGCTAGGAAAGACACCTACCTTTGGTAGAGTTTTCATACAACAACAGTTATCACACTAGCATCCAGGCTGCTCCGTTCGAGGCTCTGTATGGACGGAAATGCCGATCACCCTTATGCTGGGCAGAAGTTGGCGACAGCCAAATCTCTGGCCCAGAACTCGTCGTCGACACGACGGAAAAGATTGCCCAAATACGACAACGAATGGCTGCAGCTCGTGACCGTCAGAAAAGGTACGCTGATAAGCGCAGGAAACCGCTCGAGTTCCAGGTTGGGGATCGAGTGCTACTTAAAGTCTCACCTTGGACAGGTGTGGTTCGCTTTGGCAAGCGAGGCAAGCTAAATCCGCGTTATGTCGGACCTTTTGAAATCACTGAGAAAATCGGCAAGGTGGCGTACCGATTGAATCTGCCCGAAGAGCAGTTCACAACGTATTCCACGTGTCGAATTTGAAGAAGTGTCTGTCATATGAGACTCTCATAGTTCCTTTCAAGGAACTCATTATCGACGACCAGTTGCGATTCGTCGAGGAACCGGTGAAAATTACAGACCGAGAAGTTAAGGTTCTTAAACGTACCATAATACCCATTGTTCGAGTTCGTTGGAACTCCCGTTGTGGCCCAGAGTTTACCTGGGAACGAGAAGACCAAATGAAACACAAGTATCCCCAGTTGTTCGAGAAAAGTGAGACCACTACTAGGGCTGAAGCTACTGCGGAATTTCGGGACGAAATTCCAAACCAACAAGGGGATGATGTGACACCCCAGGAAAACCAGGAAACCACGCAACCTAACTAGCTTCCTCAGTGACTACGTGCTAAATTTCGGGACGAAATTTCTTTCAACTTGGGGATGATGTGACAACTCGTATTTTAGAACCTTTTCGTTGTACTTTGATGTAACCTGTATGAACGTTATATGATTAACTGATGTGTTTGTTTGCAATGGAACACTATGTTTTTACTATGTTATGTGTTTTGAAGATTAAAATGTATATGTATGTCTAGTCGCACAACATAAGTCAAAACGCACAAGCCCTTTTGGGCCGCACACCTTGTCCCTGGTCACACACACCCTCTCGGCCCAATACTATTTGTCTTGTACTTGAGACCAAAGGGCAGCCCAAAGAAGGGTTCGGCCCACTCCCCTTGTGGGCATACACATACCCATTATGGGGTTTTGTTCCTCATAATTTGCAAGCAAGAAAACACACACAAAACCCTAAGCTCTTTCTCTTGGAACTCGACGGCAGCCTCATCCTCCTTCGAAGCCACACGGATTGCATCACTCCCTTCTCTTGATCACACACGTTTATTGGCAAACAAGCTCACGGTTAGTATAATATAAGATTTCGATTAGTATGTTATCTTGTTGGAGCATATGTGTGATGTTTGTGTATGTTATGTACTCGATTGATGTTGATTCAATGACTAAGTTGTACGAATTCGATGAATGAATCTTGATAATCAACCTGTTAAAAATCAGGATTAAGGGTGTGGGTTATGCAATGGATTGTTGGTCACTAGATTCATTAGATATTTGTTATAAAAAATGCTATGTCGATATGCAAGTGTGTTTTGATTCAAATTGTGTATCGCTTGTATTTGTTAGTGGCATGATGATTTAGGAATTAAGAGTTAATCATATTAGTTGATCCGATTTTTGATGATGATGGGTTGTTGTTATGATTAGGGTTAATTAGGGTTTATGATAATTAATTGGTAAATTCTTGATTTGATCAATTATTTGCAAAGATAGAAACTGTTATAATGGAAAAACTGATTTCCTAAATTCATGGCACCATATAACTAATCGCACAAGTCCCCTAATCGCACAAGGGTATCTCGCACAAGTTCTGGTCACACAAGTGAATCGCACAAGCTAGGATATCATAGGGTACAACTGTTATAGCACATAGTACTGTTTGTTCATGCATGACCGCACAATATATTGTGGATCGCACAAGACTGTACTGATCGCACAATATATTGGGCCGCACAAGAAGCTTCCTTGTTTAATACTTTTGGGCCGCACATATTATTAGACTGTATGTTTAATGGGCCGGGGTATGGATTGGATCGCATAACATGTTGTGGATCGCACAAGTTTGTGCGGATCGCACAACAGGTTGGGCCAGTTATTGATTGGGCTTTATTTACTGAATCGCACAAGATAATCGGGCTTGCACAAGCTCGCCAGCCCAATAACTTGAATCACACAATTTGAGTTTTATTTGTGAAATTGCATGCTACTGTTTAATATGCTAAGTGTTGATCAACCAGTTACTATGATAATGCATGTATGCCATGATCCTTCTGTGTACGGAAATTGTTAGTTATGTGTGAAACCTATGTGAATTACTTGAACCTAGACCTAACTTATATGGTAACCATGCTAAGACGTGGTTGTCCACAAATAGCTCAAGTGACCTTTTGTTTATCTGCCGAGCTAATCTAAGGTGAGTTCACACTTTCTACAAGGCATGGGATTCCCGGTGGTTTGGGAATTGGCTAACGCTTAATAAAGAAACCTGCGTATTCTCCTTGGGTAGAATACGTACTCCCACCCTCTTTGTTGAAGGGTGACAACATTGAAACCTGCGTGTTCTTCTTGACACGTACTCCCGCCCTATTAACTGAAGGGTGACAACATTGACACTAGACGCAACTCTATCATTAAGTCCCTAATTTTTATATCGACTTAATCGTCGGGCCAATGACGAACGATTCATTAGTTAAATAGCACTATTAGGTTTGACAAGCCTCACACCGTGCCACAGAGGACGGGCGTGGACTAATGGATCTGGGCACTAGTCAATGATGATAGACATTGACGCAGGGCACATAAACATAACTACAGTCAGTAGTCAATATGGTAATGGGTCTAGAGGTTAACATGGGGAAGCCCCAATGGTTATGGTTTGGGAAACAAGGAATTCGATAACTCGTGGTTTTCGAAACAACTTATGGTTTTTGGAACAACATTAAACTGGATAACCAACTGTGAACTCGCTCAACATTGTTGTTGATTCGTTACTATATGCCTTGCAGGTCGTTAGGTGCTTAGATGGAGCTTGCACAGGAGGAAGAGGTCGTTGTGGGACATGGACTATTGAGTTCCATGTTAAACTTATGAACTTTTAAACTTATGTTTTGGGTTTTGAACTTTATGCTTCCGCTGATAACTTAGACTTGTTAAACTGTTTTGACACCAATTATATTGTTTGGTTTGGACTTTTATTTATTTAATTATATTGTTCAATATGATTGGTGGCTGGATCCTGGTCCGTCACGCCTCCTGCGGTGATACTCCGCTTGTGGATTTTGGGGGTGTGACACGAACCTTATCATCGGGCAATCGTAACTTTTCTCCCGCCACGCGTGACTTTTCTTCGATCGTCCGTTCCTTCACCCTCGCCTTTTGGGCCGTGACCTAGGTGTATGTTTTAAATTGCGTCATAAACTCCTCCATCTTTGGATTGACCTTTTGCTTTTCTTTCTTTGACGCCGCCTCCTTCTTTGATTTGTGGGGGCCCGAGGGATGTTGTTTAAATGTATGTGACATCTCGCGCCCGATCCGCCAACGCTATAACTACCGGTTTCCGAGGTTCTTTGCTGTTTTGCCATCTCCACCTCGTTCGGAACCGGCGTCCACTTTGGGGCCATTCGCATAACTTCCCACGCCCGATTGTGTGCGAACGTGGTGTGATGGTTCGTCTTGTAAACATCCAATGCCTTTTTAAAGACATCCTCGTCGCGCATCCCACTACGACGCCCACTTGAATATATTTTATTATATTCGTCCGAAAACTTGTTGACGAACCTGCTCATTTTTTGCCACTTAGAAGACACCGAGTCGACATCTCGATACGACCCTTGTTCCATTAGCTCAAGAAACTTCGCCAGAACCGATTTCCAAAACCCCTCACCCGCTTGATTGTTACCTATATTGGACAAAAATATATGTTACAAAAAATTAATACTACAAAGTATATACTTAACAAAAATACAAGTTATTTTTACGTACCTTTAATGGGGTGTGTGGACGACCCTATATAAGCCTTCGCTAAGGCTTCTTCCTCGAGTTGCGTCCATTGTTTCGGCTTCGGTTTGGACGGTTGGCTTTGCTCACCCGCAACTTGCTTGCCTGTTTTCGTTTATTTTTTTGCGGTTGGGTCTCGGGAACAACTTCAACAACATCTTCGTTGGGTTCGGTTCGAATGGGTTGCGATGGTTGTTCGGGTTGAACGTGTCACACCTTGACTTTTGCGGAAGCGTATGATGTGTGACTTGTTCAATATCATTGCAATTAATTATAATAAACAACTATATGCTTAAAACATGATGTTCATCCATTCATAAGTTCTAAAAATTACAAACACAAGTGTCACACCCCGACCACATAGAACATCAAATCATGGCGGAAACGTCGGGGAGTGTTGTAACAGAATTATTGTTTCACAACCATGGCATACAAGGTTATATTTTATTTATCAAACAAGAGTGTTACATTGTCTCAAAACAAGAAATAAAGAGTTCAGAACATAATTAAACTAGTTCTATTTTTATTTTAAGTCTCTAAGGCACAGGTCCGCCCTAGTGTCACGATAATCATCCTAAGCGACAGCTCCTGAAAACACATGTGAAAATAGGTACGTCAGCATAAAAATGCATGTGAGATACATAGGTTTTGTGAAAATAGGATTCATGACTTGGGTTTTAGAAGAAAGTTTTAATAAAAGTTAGTCATGAATCTTGTTAAGCGTTTTCTTTTATAAATCATATGAAAACTCGATAAGAAATCAGATTATATAAAAGAAAGGTGTATGGTTATGAAATAACCAAGTAAAATGGGTTGTATAAAATAAACCGTTTTGTAAAACAATGTCTTGTGAAAAATATGTTATTTGTGTAAAATGTAATATGTCTATACTGAAATGATTTAATTAACGCTACGATATGTAATATTATACAAGCACTTATATATAGGAAGTACCGGCGGCATATCCACCATGCTTGTATCATATTACACACGCCTCGTTACTCAAATCACTTACCCAAACCAACCGCCATTGTAAATTGTTCATGTATAAATCAATTGTCAAGTGTTATTGTGTAAACCATATCAAAATGTCCATGTCTAATGTAAATCACTGAATGTGTATATCAATGTCAAAATGTTTATGTTTAATGTAAATCATGAATTGTGTAACCAAAATATCATGTATGGCAAGTGAAATACATCAACTAAACCATAGGTAAAATGCACAAAAACAGAGTATCGAATTAAACACAGTTTAAATCAAAGTTATGTTTTGTGGAACGAATGCATGCTATACTGATACAAACATCTATGCGGTATTGTTATAATGCATACATTCAAGCCTTGTGACTGTGGTGATAGACCTTTAAACAAATTAAAGGTTTATCTGTGTTATGTTTATCGAATTCGGTCATTCCTTCCATCCAAACATACCTAGGATGTCAGGAACGGGAGTTGTCAATTCCTATGGTACCACTACCTACTAACGAATGGCGTAGCTAATGTTAATGAATGTATTTTTGTCCCATTTAAACAAACCAAATGTTATACCAAAATGTAAGCATGTGAAAACAATGCACTAAGTATGTAATTAAATGAACATACATAGCGTGAAATGTAATGTAAAACAATGTACTAAGTATGAAACAAATGGACATACATAGAAAAAACATAATGAAATCATGTACTATAAATGTACTAATGAACATAACAAGCATATGATATGAAAGCATGAAAGGCACGAAAGTAACAAGTAGGCACATGTGTTTCACCCCAAAATGTTTGGAAAACAGTAAAAGAGGGGTCTATGTACTCACTTGAGATTGCTTAGTAGTCCTTGAGTAACAACCAAACAATGCTAGAGATCACGGAAATCAAACGGCACCTAATATAGGTAACTATGTTAATATACCGGACCTAAATCGGAGGATTTGATAGAATGAGGGTTCGTAAACCAAACGAGTATGGAGACTCGTGTAATATGGTTTAACAAAGCCTACATACGAAAATGAAACCTAACCTAAGTGCTTACGACCCATTATGACCCGTTTAGGTAGCTTAAGCTACTTTAACGCGTCATTCGCGTGAAACGCGTTCGGACCGCTTAACTAGTCCTATGACAAGTAATATATGCCTTAACATGTCTAATATTGTTGCCAAATCAGTTTAGATACCAAAAGTTATGTTACATATGTTTAAAATGAATTTTGGCGTAAAAAGGGCATTTTGGTAATTTACCTTAGGCATATATACTACCTATCATACAACTAACTAAACGCCGTGACCATAAGGTATAACCTCGGAAGGTTATTCCCTATACAAGTATGGTCACCTAATGTGTTTGGTCGGATCCTAATGATCGACCAAACGGGTCGGGTTCGAAAGTATAAGCGATTGTTTAGATCGCTTACCTTACGACCCTATATAAGCACTAAACTAAAAGTGACGAGCTAAGCATGTTAAAACATGCTTAACTAAGTTTAGAAAACAGGTTTGGTATCAAAACAAATAGGTTTGGTATCAAAACAAACAGTTTTAATACCTAAGAGTAGTTTGGTTACAAAATACACAAGAATGCGCATTTTTGGCCGAAACTACGACTTGTCACTGAGCCTAGATAACGTGGTAATCAGTAGGTATAGTCACTAGGGACTATAACCATCGTGATTACGCTTACGTTATGAAGTTCAAACGAACTTCGCATTGACCATAAACTGGTCAATGCAGAAAGTCAAACAAAGTTTGACTTTAACGCTAAAAGAATAACAAGAACGAAGGAACACTTACAAAGGGTCCAAGAATGGAAGGTTTGAATCCGAACACTCTCAGGTATGAAGTGTTAAACACAACAACTTAGAGAGCAAGTTCAGATTTCAAACGTGTGGGGTTTTGGGGTTGAAAGGGTTGGGTATTTATAGGATTTGGACCACCGTTAGGATCGTTCCTCGAATACCGTGCTTTGATCTTGCCCCTACACTTATTGCAACACTAAGGAAACTCAAAATGGCCCCTCATGAGCAGGAAAGGGCAAGTGGAATTGAGTTTTGGGTGCATAACAGCTGTTAACAGCTGTTTAAACAATTTAATCTGATCTGGGAGGGCCTCACGGCCCGCGTAAGGTATGACCAAACCTTACGCGCCCCGCCTGGCTTGTCTGATCAGCAAACAACTTTCAGAAATGACATGTTGGTCCCTGTTGATGTTTAAGGCCATTTCCGACATGTTTAAGGCCTGTTAAGCCAACTTTAAAGCCCTAAAATGATGCCTAAACATTGTGGACATGAAACATGATCAAAAATATGCCGGATGTCAGTTCGTTTGGCCGTACGATTGCGTTGTTCGGTTAATTACGACGGAATGCGCATAAGCGCGAAAAACGATCCAAATTGCGTGACGAATGGGTTTTTCTCATGCCAAACACTAAAGTAAAATATTTTAGTGCTTACATAAATTTTTGGATGTCCGGATGTATTCAGAACGTAAGTTATGCGCTAAAATGCAAACTATGCACTTTTTGACGCTTTTAGTCCCTGAATGACCCAAAAGTTTATTTTAGCACACCGAACCCCTTAAAGCCTATTTCTAAGCTATGTAAAGGATATTTATGGTATGTTTAACTTATGGTCATGTTCTGGAATGTCTGTTACAGTTCAAATTGGCATACTTTCGCAGTTTGTCAATTTTAGTCCCTATAGGCGAATTAACTTGTTTTTGCCATACCAAAGCCTTCAAAACTTATTTCTAAGTTATGTAAAGGTTATTTAAGGTATGTTAAGTATATGTTGATGTTCTGAAGTATTTTTCGCATTAAACTGATTACGTTTTCGCACCAGTTTGCGTATAACTCTCTAGAAAGCGATATAGAGTTTGAAATTGAACAAAAGTCAAAACATGAAAAATGTCAAACATAAACAAACAAACATTGGGATCAAATAACTTTGTTTTATTGATAACTGAACTGTTCACAATGATTACAAGCACAGATGTTACAGTCTCCCCTACTTGTGGAAATTTCGTCCCGAAATTTATTTAGAGGAAACTTGTGGGAATAGATGCGGATACTTCACCTTCATTTGATCTTCGCGTTTGACGGGTGGTCCGTTGGACAACCCTTAAACAAGCTAAATATACATATATCTCATACTTTATTTGGATAATTGCTTGAATTTGGTAACTACGAGTGTTTGTGTGTTTTACAGGTAAATCGCTGAATTCGGTGCATTTAGAACGCTCAGTCATGAAACAAGCAAGGAGGGTTTGATTGGTTCCATAAAACATCTATAAATTGGAGTCATAAGTGGGGAACATCGATTATTCTAGGAGCCAGCATTGATTTTTGGGAATTGTGTTTGAAAAGGAACATCATCATTGTTGAGCTATAATGGGCCGCACATGGGCTGACAAATCAACAACAAATATCCATCATATGCACATAGATAGGAAGGAAAAAGGGGTTCACGTGAAGACATGGACTCTTGGAGGATTTCTAGTGGGCCGCACAGGGGAGTCCACAACAAGATTATGTTTGGCGGCTGGGTTCTTTCAGTATCATCACGTGGATTGGGGTTGGTTTTGGTCAACAGCATCATCACATAGGTCAACAACATTAAAGGGCTTCTTGGAGTGTCACGTGGAGAGCACAAAGTGGGCCGCTTTGGAGGTGAGTGCACTTGGGTGTGGACAATTGGACTTGTGGGGCGGCACATGTGAACAAGTCAAATAATGCAACATTGGACACTTTGTGATTGGGCCGTCAATACAAAAGAGAGAAGACATCCTGGTTGCACTAGAAGTCAACACTATCAAGAATAAGACATTATCATAACTCACGTGGATTGCTTGTGTCTTTCAAAAAGGGATTATTTCTCATTAAAAACATCATCACATCAATTTCAATTTGGAGGTGAGTGGAACATGGCCGATTTCTAATGATAATAGCACAAGACATTGACTTTTGGAGGGCCGCCAACCAAACTCACGTGTGGAAATATTGGGCCGCCAACCAAACACACGTGAAAGCTAGGCAGCACATGGGGAACAATTAAGTGGGTTGTTGGTGTTGATTTGGTGGATCTGAAGTGCACAAGTCAACATTAAAGCTCACCGTAAATCAGTCTCTATGCACCGTAAATGTTTCATGTCCACCGTAATTTACGGTGGAGCCGTAAATTACGGTGGTGGCTGGCGATCAAAAACGTAACTGCCCTCTTAAAGCAGTTTTATTATGGCTTTTCTTTTTCCGAATGATGGGACGGTTTTGCAAGGAGGGGGGCGATTTTTGGCTTCTCTCTTGTGTTCTTGATTAGTCAAAACATCAATACTTTGTTTTCGATTTCATGAGACAAAGTTTCGATTGTGATGATGGTTCATAACACTATGAGCGGCTAGGTTTGTTTGGTGATCGTCTCGGATGTAAGGTTTTATTTGTGACAATTATGCTTGTTCTTTAATTTCTGGAATATTAGACTGTGCATGTGTTGTTAGTTTATTATGGTGTTTGATTGATTGTTTGTAAATTGTTAATGTGTGTTTGATCATAGTTCTAAACCATACGTTCTTGGTGCCGTTGGCAATCGAGATATCATGGGAGGGATTAGGGTTGGATATGTGTTGATTGGTCATCGGGTAACAACCTCGCGTTCTAGGAATCCGAGTACTTAGTTCCCTTTCATCACAAACAATTGATCTTACATGAGCCATGTCTATGTGGTTCTTTCCAGTTGAACATGAATGTTAGTTGTCACTTAAAACTTGAAACTCGGGATGATCACTATCCTCTTATCTTGTTACAAAACTTAACTTTGATTTGTAATTTAATTTAGTTTATTTAGTTAATTAAAACCAATCAACCCAAACATTGAAATTTACATTTCTTGCAATTTAGATTAATCTAGTTAGTTAGACATACATTGAGATAACACATATTCCACAAACTCCCTGTGTTCGATACCCACTTACCGCTATCTATATAGTTGTTATTGGGATTAAATTTGATTGTGACCGCGACATCACGTCAAATTTTGGCGCCGTTGCCGGGGAGTAGTGCGCAACGTGTGTTATCTTGTGTATTAGTTTGAAAAAAAAAATTCAAAAAGATTTCTTTTATGTTCATGATTTACACTTGGTAGTTGAGTTGTGTTGTGCAGGATGACAGGGCGATACACAAATTTCAGCTTATTTACGTGTAGATTGTGCAAAGGCCCACTTCATCCGAGTATATGTTGTGGGGAGGCCCAACATAAGCGTAGAGAAGAACAGATGAGAATGGACGAGCGGAATGTCCATTATGATGAGTTTCACCCACATGATTCATACTATGATTCACCTTACAAGTCGAACATGGATTATTATGATGAATATTCCCAACTTTCATATGAAGGCCCTCAGATGTACGATCAAGATTATTATCATGCTCAGTATACATTTGATCAGCATGGTTATGAATGTGTAACTCAACAACCTACTTTGCACTATCAGTCACATAAATCTGAAAGTCTTGACGAGATGATGAGAAAGAGGCACATGGTTCATGTTGAAAAAGAATTAACAAAATCTCATTTGTCAATGGAAGAACGAGTAGAACTTTTGGAATGGAAATATGATTTGTTACCAAAAGAGGTGAAAGAGATGAGGCCAGGGACGTCGATATTGGAAAAACGTCAAGCAAAACAACACTGGATATATGTGCAGATTGAGCAAATGACACCTATGGGTGATGTAGAAGAAAAGGTTGTGAGTCCTCCCGAACTTGAAACTGAATTATTAGGGTCAAATGAGGAATATACAATTGAAATTATTGTGGAGGAACCACCTATGGAGAGCAAAGTTGAGGGTCTTTTACTTGATGAAGCAATCAAAGTTGATTACAACTCTCCGGCTGTGGTGGTTATGGAAACCAAGAGTGTTGAGGATGCATGTTTAGAAACTAGGAAGGTGGCACTTCATGATGTGGGAGATTTCATTCATAAGTTATGTTTATGGGAGAGTTTAGATTTGTTGGGTATAAAAAATGAGGTTGTGAAGTGGAGAATAAACTACCGAGCATTTGTTGGAAATTCGGTAGGAAAATGTGGATTTAAAGAATGTTGCAAGGAAAGATGGGACGTGACAAAGCACCCACACAATAGAAGAATCAAACACCGTGCTTACATCAGCAACGAAAAAGGTAAATGTGCATTGAGACCACCTTGAGACATATCAGGTACGGTCTGGCTGAAGACCTTTAAACTTAGCGCTCTCGGGAGGCAGCCCGAGGATGTAGAGTATTGTATTTGTGTTTTGTTTTGTTTTGCTTTGTTTGGTTTTGTTTTGGTGTTGTGTTTGTGTGTTGGCAGGTTATTACGTTTCAACCCTCGCGGATGCAATGATTCAAGTGTGGGGATGTTTGGCAACATCCCTGTTGAGATATCGGCGAATCTGAGAGATGTTTTTGAACCGGTTCGATTACCGCAGCTGCATCACTACCAACACTGCTGATTTACTAATCAGGTCGTGTCTTGTTCTCATCTTGTGCACCTTTGTATATATTCTTGTTTAAGTTTTTGGTTGGGCGGTTGGGTGGTGTTTTGATGTGTTTAGTTTATGGGTTGTGAAGGAATTGGTGGTGTTTTTAATAATAAAAAAAAAGAAATTTGGGGTTTGAGAGTTTAAGCAAAGGTTGATGTTGTGGTTAAGAGCGATCCTTCCCTCAAAGCCATACATTGGGACAATGTATCCCAAGTGTGGGGATGGGGGAAATTTTTGATAGTTTTAAAAAATTTTGTAAATCCGAGCAAAAATTGTCAAAATTTGAAAACTTGATATTGTTCCATTTGACACACCGACACCCATTCCTAGTTTTTTTCTTGGTGAGGATTTGAGCCACACATGATTGTTATTGATATTTCATTGTTTGAGTGGCGGTGTGTGTATTGTGTTAATAGAACTTGTGTACGAATTCTTGTTAAATCCTAGAGTTAACATGCTTTTGAAAATGATAGGGGGACTTTTAGGAAGCCTCGTCTAGATGTGTGAGAGTGCGGGATTGGTGGGTTGGACCTCATACTTTACATATATGAGCTTGGTATTGTGAGGGGTGGGGGTTTGGTCCTTAGAAAGCCATGTTGAGCCTTAGACCATTCGATTGTGATCCGAGCCTACTTCCTACAAAAATTTTACCTTTTGAGATGACCCGGTTTAGGAGATTTAGTATGTAATATGGATGTTCTTGTATATATTGTTGAGTTTGATGTGTTATGAAAAAAAAAATAAAAAAAAAATAAAAAAAAGAAAAAAAAAAGAAAGAGAAAAATATGAAAAAAAAAAAAGTATTTAGTTGCAATAGTAGTTGAGAATGTTGAAGAAGTTGTGTATATATTTGATGGTTGCTTTGTTTAGTGGTAGAAATAAAAACCGGGTCAAATCAATTAGCTCTTTCATATATATTCCACCATTTTCCCACCTTTGCACCTAGCCACGTTACAACCCGCAAGTCCCTTTGATTCTAAAGCATGTTAGATATTTGTTAGGAGGAAACTTGATTTGTATACAAGCTTATTATCGCACAAACACACACACGCATTGAGTGGTTTAGCATTATGCTAATAATTTTTGTTACCGAGAGATTTTTGTGAGGGGTGTGTCTTGTGGTACGATTGAAAGTTAGTAAAAGGATGGCACATTTAGCTTGGTTTACATTGATCGCTTGTTTTGAAATTGATTCAATGAGTTGCTTGGGACAAGCAACGGGTAAGTGTGGGGATGTGACGGGTGGTCCGTTGGACAACCCTTAAACAAGCTAAATATACATATATCTCATACTTTATTTGGATAATTGCTTGAATTTGGTAACTACGAGTGTTTGTGTGTTTTACAGGTAAATCGCTGAATTCGGTGCATTTAGAACGCTCAGTCATGAAACAAGCAAGGAGGGTTTGATTGGTTCCATAAAACATCTATAAATTGGAGTCATAAGTGGGGAACATCGATTATTCTAGGAGCCAGCATTGATTTTTGGGAATTGTGTTTGAAAAGGAACATCATCATTGTTGAGCTATAATGGGCCGCACATGGGCTGACAAATCAACAACAAATATCCATCATATGCACATAGATAGGAAGGAAAAAGGGGTTCACGTGAAGACATGGACTCTTGGAGGATTTCTAGTGGGCCGCACAGGGGAGTCCACAACAAGATTATGTTTGGCGGCTGGGTTCTTTCAGTATCATCACGTGGATTGGGGTTGGTTTTGGTCAACAGCATCATCACATAGGTCAACAACATTAAAGGGCTTCTTGGAGTGTCACGTGGAGAGCACAAAGTGGGCCGCTTTGGAGGTGAGTGCACTTGGGTGTGGACAATTGGACTTGTGGGGCGGCACATGTGAACAAGTCAAATAATGCAACATTGGACACTTTGTGATTGGGCCGTCAATACAAAAGAGAGAAGACATCCTGGTTGCACTAGAAGTCAACACTATCAAGAATAAGACATTATCATAACTCACGTGGATTGCTTGTGTCTTTCAAAAAGGGATTATTTCTCATTAAAAACATCATCACATCAATTTCAATTTGGAGGTGAGTGGAACATGGCCGATTTCTAATGATAATAGCACAAGACATTGACTTTTGGAGGGCCGCCAACCAAACTCACGTGTGGAAATATTGGGCCGCCAACCAAACACACGTGAAAGCTAGGCAGCACATGGGGAACAATTAAGTGGGTTGTTGGTGTTGATTTGGTGGATCTGAAGTGCACAAGTCAACATTAAAGCTCACCGTAAATCAGTCTCTATGCACCGTAAATGTTTCATGTCCACCGTAATTTACGGTGGAGCCGTAAATTACGGTGGTGGCTGGCGATCAAAAACGTAACTGCCCTCTTAAAGCAGTTTTATTATGGCTTTTCTTTTTCCGAATGATGGGACGGTTTTGCAAGGAGGGGGGCGATTTTTGGCTTCTCTCTTGTGTTCTTGATTAGTCAAAACATCAATACTTTGTTTTCGATTTCATGAGACAAAGTTTCGATTGTGATGATGGTTCATAACACTATGAGCGGCTAGGTTTGTTTGGTGATCGTCTCGGATGTAAGGTTTTATTTGTGACAATTATGCTTGTTCTTTAATTTCTGGAATATTAGACTGTGCATGTGTTGTTAGTTTATTATGGTGTTTGATTGATTGTTTGTAAATTGTTAATGTGTGTTTGATCATAGTTCTAAACCATACGTTCTTGGTGCCGTTGGCAATCGAGATATCATGGGAGGGATTAGGGTTGGATATGTGTTGATTGGTCATCGGGTAACAACCTCGCGTTCTAGGAATCCGAGTACTTAGTTCCCTTTCATCACAAACAATTGATCTTACATGAGCCATGTCTATGTGGTTCTTTCCAGTTGAACATGAATGTTAGTTGTCACTTAAAACTTGAAACTCGGGATGATCACTATCCTCTTATCTTGTTACAAAACTTAACTTTGATTTGTAATTTAATTTAGTTTATTTAGTTAATTAAAACCAATCAACCCAAACATTGAAATTTACATTTCTTGCAATTTAGATTAATCTAGTTAGTTAGACATACATTGAGATAACACATATTCCACAAACTCCCTGTGTTCGATACCCACTTACCGCTATCTATATAGTTGTTATTGGGATTAAATTTGATTGTGACCGCGACATCACGTCAGCGTTCCCAAGTAAACTCAGGCACACGTTTAGATTCCCAGCGAACTTTGACCAATGGAATGCGCTTGCGTTTGAGCCACTTGACTTCACGTTCCATGATTTCCATTGGCTTCTCAACAAATTTCAGTGTTTTATCAACACGAATTTCGTCAAGTGGTATGTGGAGGTTCTCATCAGCTAAACACTTCTCGAGATTGGACACGTGAAAGGTTGGATGAACATTTCCAAGTTCAGGAGGTAACTCAAGTCTGTAGGCTACCTTAGCGATTCTTTCGACGATCTTGAATGGTCCAACGTATCTTGGTGCAAGTTTTCCTTTCTTTCCAAATCTGATCACACCTTTCCAAGGTGAGACCTTAAGTAATACACGATCACCGACTTGAAAATCCAAGGGCTTGCGTTTTAGGTCCGCGTAACTCTTTTGATGGCATATAGCTGCCTGAAGGTTATCACGAACTTTCTTAACCTTATCAGTTGTCTCTAAAATGAGGGCAGGTCCAGTAAGCTGAGCCTCACCAATCTCATTCCAGCAGACTGGTGAACGACATTTTCGACCATAGAGAGCCTCGAAAGGAGCCATTTTGATGCTGGAGTGATAACTGTTGTTGTAGGATAATTCAATTAACAGAAGATGTGAATCCCAACTACCACCAAAATCGATCACACAAGCTCTAAGCATATCCTCCAGAGTCTGGATTGTTCCTTCAGATTGACCATCCGTTTGCGGATGATAAGCTGTGCTCAGATTAAGTTGGGTCCCCATAGCAGATTGCATGGTTCTCCAAAAATGAGAAGTGAAACGAGCATCTCTGTCAGAAATGATGTTCAAAGGAACACCATGTCGAGCTACAATTTCATCCACATAGATTTTAGCAAGTTTGTCAGCAGAAAAATCCTCACGGATTGGCAAGAAATGCGCTGACTTGGTAAGACGATCAACAACTACCCAGATGGCATCATGAACTTTCTTTGAGCATGGAAGTTTGGTAATGAGATCCATAGTAATGTTTTCCCATTTCCAAACTGGGATCTCTGGTTGCACCAATAAACCCGAAGGACGTTGATGTTCAGCCTTAACCTTAAGACAAGTAAGGCACTTTGATACATATAAGGCAATGTCTTTCTTCATACCAGGCCACCAATACTGAATACGAAGATCCTTATACATCTTATCTGAGCCAGGATGAATAGAATAACGAGACTTATGGGCTTCATCCATAAGCAAGGTGCGAAGGTTATCTTGGCTTGTGACCCACAAACGGTCCATGAAGTAGTACGATCCATTGTCCTTCAGTTCCAGATCAGGGGTTATGTGATAGGGAAATTCCTTATCCATCAAACCTTGTGAAACACAAGTGTGTTGAGCCTGAGAAATGCGTGTTTGGATATCGGATCGAGCTTGAATATCAGATTGAACACGAACACAATGAAGCTTAGTACGTTCCTTACGACTCAATGCATCGGCTACGACATTCGCCTTACCAGGATGGTAGCGAATTTCGCAGTCATAGTCATTTAGAAGCTCAACCCAACGTCGTTGCCTCATGTTTAGTTTGTTCTGATTGAAGATATGTTGAAGACTTTTGTGGTCAGTGAAAATCACACATTTTGTACCATACAAATAGTGTCTCCAGATCTTAAGAGCGAAGACAACTGCACCCAACTCAAGATCATGAGTGGTGTAGTTTTTCTCATGTATCTTCAACTGCCTCGATGCATATGCTATGACTTTTTTCCTTTGCATCAGAACACAGCCAAGTCCCAATTTAGATGCATCGCAATAAACGACGAAATCATCATTGCCCTCAGGCAAAGTCAGAACAGGCGCGTCACAAAGCTTCTGCTTCAAGTTTTGAAAAACTTCCTCTTGTCTGAATCCCCAATCAAAGGGCTTGTTCTTCTGAGTTAGAGCAGTTAGAGGAACTGCAATCTTTGAGAAGTTTTCAATGAAGCGGCAGTAATAACCCGCAAGACCAAGAAAAGAACGAACTTCAGTAGGAGTAGTAGGCGTATCCCAATCCTTAATCGCACTGATCTTGGAGGGATCTACATGAATACCTTGTTCGTTGACAATATGTCCTAAGAATTGAACCTCTTTAAGCCAGAATTCACACTTGGAGAATTTGGCGAAAAGTTGCTCTTTCTTTAGGAGTTCCAGAGTAAGACGAAGATGTTGCTCGTGATCAGCTCGCGTCTTAGAGTATATCAAGATGCCATCAATAAAACAATGACGAACTGATCCAAATAAGGCTTGCAGACCCTATTCATTAAGCCCATGAAAACAGCAAGAGCATTAGTCAAACCGAATGGCATGACTGTGAACTCATAATGCCCATAACGAGTGCGGAACGCTGTCTTGGGAATATCTTCTTCATGCACACGAAGTTGATGATATCCAGATCGCAGATCAATCTTTGAAAAATAAGAAGCGCCCTGTAACTGATCAAAGAGATCATCGATGCGAGGTAGGGGATATCAATTCTTGATGGTAAGCATGTTAAGCTCACGATAATCGATACACATCCTAAAAGATCCATCCTTCTTTTTGACAAAAAGAACGGGAGCACCCCAAGGTGAAAAGCTAGGACGGATAAAACCCTTGTCAGAGAGTTCCTGAAGCTGCTTAGCCAACTCTTGCATCTCAGACAGTGCAAGATGATATGGAGCTCTGGCAATGGGGTTTGCACCGGGTACGAGATCAATACAGAACTCGACTTGGCGTGCTGGAGGTAGACCAGGTAACTCTTCAGGGAATACTTCAGAATAATCCCGAACAACAGGAATATCTTGAATAGATTTACCTTTGCCCTTATCTGCTACAACATGTGCCAAAAAGGCCACATAGTTCTTTCGCAGATACTTCCGAGCTTTAAAACAAGACATGAGTTTGAGACCACCAGCAGGTTTCTCACCATGAAGTTGTAGGATCTCACCTGTCGAAAGCGGCACACGAACAATCTTCTCGAAAGAAACTACCTCTGCGCGATGCTTGGCTAACCAATCCATGCCCACAATAACATCGAAGCTTCCAAGTTGCATAGGCGTGAGGTTAATAGGAAAAAGATGGTCGTTAAGGTTCAACTAGCAGTTGCGAAGAACAGAATCAAGAACAATGGGTTCACCACTAGCAACCTCTACTGTCAAGGGTTTTCCTAGTTTCGTTCTAGACATGCGAAGCAATGGCTCAAAAGATAATGACACAAAACTCTTATCGGCACCCGAATAAAAAAGAACAGATGCAGGCTGATTATTAATAAAGAACGTACCGTTCACCACTTCATTGTCTGCTTGTGCCTCTTGTGCATTCATGTTGAAGACTCGACCTCGAGCTTGAGCCTAATTCTGATTTGGGTTTACGTTCACCAATCTTGGACATTGATTATGGTAGTGGGTCAGATCCCCACAGTTGTAACAAGAACCTGGCGGGTAGTGTGGTCGTGCAGCTTGACCTTGTTGCTGAGCAGGAGGCTGAGCAACTCGTTGAGCCGGGTTCTGAACTGCCTGATTTTGAGCAAAACGACAAACATCAGCAAGATGACCTGACTTCCCACAGTTAGTACAGAAACGGCACGAAAGTTGCGGCTGATGGTGACTGTTGCATGTATTGCACAAAGGTGCATTCCCTGCATAACGTTTCTTCGCTGGAGGCTGTGCGGGTTGGTTGGGAGCTGCCTGGTTAACTTGGGCAGTGACAGCAAAATTTTGGGAAGCCTTTCGCTTCCTAGACCCCCTTGAGGAACCAGAATCCTTTCCCTTCTTGTTTTGACCTTTCTTGCTATCTTCTTTGTCAGACGCCTGCTTCTTACCCTTATCACCCTTTTTGTGTAGCTTTCCCTTTCGAACCTGCGACTCAGTCAATGTCGCTGCTAACTCGATCGCCTGACGGAGTGTGGTAGGGTTACTACCAGTAATGATGTCTTGTTCTGAGTCAGGTAGACCATCGATGTACCTTTCGATAGCCTTGTCGAGTGGGGTAACCATTGTTGGGCAAAGCAGACTCAACTCCTCAAACTTATCAGTATACGCCCTGTGCTCGCCACTGTCCTGTTTTAAGTCATCAAACTCTCTCTCCAAAGCTCGCTGTTCATGACGAGGACAAAACTCCCTCATTATAAGGACCCTAAGTTCGGCCCAAGTTTGTGCTAGAGCAACTTCTGCAACCCGGTCTCTCATAACCCCGTTCCACCACGTAAGAGCCCTCTTCTGAAACACACTCGAAGAACACTCGACCTTGCAATTATCAGGACACTGAACATGATGAAACGTACTCTCAGTGCTCTCGAACCATTGTAGGAGCCCAGTTGCTCCTTCAGTACCACTAAACTTGAGTGGCTTAGCCGAATTGAAACTCTTGAAATTGCATGGAGCATGATTGTTGTTGTTGGCTTGGTTCCATTGAGCAAAAAAGATTTGGGAAAGCAGCAGCCATTTGCTGCACGATGATTTCTGCCAGTTCGGCAGTCGCTATCTGATTCTCGCGTTCAGGAGACATTCTAAAAGAGGAAACATGAAAGGAAACGAGTGAGATGATTGGGTGAAAAGAATGAGATGATACAAAAATTGACAACAGCAAAGATGGTGGCCATTGTTCGTTACCACAAGGTAAACAAATGACACATTGTGACTAATCAAAGTAAATGGGTCAAAGAAATAATGTATCACAAAGACATGCTCGCCTATAAGTGAACACTCACCCCAAGAGTTCCCAGGTAAGAGTGACTGGTCCGATTATGTGGATTTGTACGAACACTCTAGCCTTAGACAGAAAACCCAGGGTACAGACATTCACTCTTCCAGTTTGCACGTGTTCACACTATTTAGAACCCAAAACTTTGACGAGATTTTGAAAATTTGGAAGGCACAAGGCCAAAAATCAAACTGGAAGGGTTCAAAACCTTACAACAGAGGGTTCAAAACCTAGTAATCAATCATCCAAAAACAGATGATTAATTTTCAAGGCGGATTCGAACTTGATGTTCCTGTTGTGGTTATCACCTAAGGATAGGTGAAGTGCATGTTTAAGGATCTAAACACAAGATAACTTGTGTTGGGGTCCTAGAAAGGTTATAGTCTAGGTCAAAGCATTACTAATAACCTAATTCCCTATAACCATTGGCTCTGATACCAACTTTTCTGTCACACCCCGACCACGTAGAACATTAAATCGTGGCGGAAACGTTGGGGAGTGTTGTAACAGAATTATTGTTTCACAACCATGGCATACAAGGTTATATTTTATTTATCAAACAAGAGTGTTACATTGTCTCAAAACAAGAAATAAAGAGTTCAGAACATAATTAAACTAGTTCTATTTTTATTTTAAGTCTCTAAGGCACAGGTCCGCCCTAGTGTCACGATCATCATCCTAAGCGACAGCTCCTGAAAACACATGTGAAAATAGGTACGTCAGCATAAAAATGCATGTGAGATACATAGGTTTTGTGAAAATAGGATTCATGACTTGGGTTTTAGAAGAAAGGTTTAATAAAAGTTAGTCATGAATCTTGTTAAGCGTTTTCTTTTATAAATCATATGAAAACTCGATAAGAAATCAGATTATATAAAAGAAAGGTGTATGGTTAATGAAATAACCAAGTAAAATGGGTTGTATAAAATAAACCGTTTTGTAAAACAATGTCTTGTGAAAAATATGTTATTTGTGTAAAATGTAATATGTCTATACTGAAATGATTTAATTAACGCTACGATATGTAATATTATACAAGCACTTATATATAGAAAGTACCGGCGGCGTATCCACCATGCTTGTATCATATTACACACGCCTCGTTACTCAAATCACTTACCCAAACCAACCGCCATTGTAAATTGTTCATGTATAAATCAATTGTCAAGTGTTATTGTGTAAACCATATCAAAATGTCCATGTCTAATGTAAATCACTGAATGTGTATATCAATGTCAAAATGTTTATGTTTAATGTAAATCATGAATTGTGTAACCAAAATATCATGTATGGCAAGTGAAATACATCAACTAAACCATAGGTAAAATGCACAAAAACAGAGTATCGAATTAAACATAATTTAAATCAAAGTTATGTTTTGTGGAACGAATGCATGCTATACTGATACAAACATCTATGCGGTATTGTTATAATGCATACATTCAAGCCTTGTGACTGTGGTGATAGACCTTTAAACAAATTAAAGGTTTATCTGTGTTATGTTTATCGAATTCGGTCATTCCTTCCATCCAAACATACCTAGGATGTTAGGAACGGGAGTTGTCAATTCCTATGGTACCACTACCTACTACCGAATGGCGTAGCTAATGTTAATGAATGTATATTTGTCCCATTTAAACAAACCAAATGTCATACCAAAATGTAAGCATGTGAAAACAATGCACTAAGTATGTAATTAAATGAACATACATAGCGTGAAATGTAATGTAAAACAATGTACTAAGTATGAAACAAATGGACATACATAGAAAAAACATAATGAAATCATGTACTATAAATGTACTAATGAACATAACAAGCATATGATATAAAAGCATGAAAGGCACGAAAGTAACAAGTAGGCACATGTGTTTCACCCCAAAATGTTTGGAAAACAGTAAAAGAGGGGTCTATGTACTCACTTGAGATTGCTTAGTAGTCCTTGAGTAACAACCAAACAATGCTAGAGATCACGGAAATCAAACGGCACCTAATATAGGTAACTATGTTAATATACCGGACCTAAATCGGAGGATTTGATAGAATGAGGGTTCGTAAACCAAACGAGTATGGAGACTCGTGTAATATGGTTTAACAAAGCCTACATACGAAAATGAAACCTAACCTAAGTGCTTACGACCCATTATGACCCGTTTAGGTAGCTTAAGCTACTTTAACGCGTCATTCGCGTGAAACGCGTTCGGACCGCTTAACTAGTCCTATGACAAGTAATATATGCCTTAACATGTCTAATATTGTTGCCAAATCAGTTTAGATACCAAAAGTTATCTTACATATGTTTAAAATGAATTTTGGCGTAAAAAGGGCATCTTGGTAATTTACCTTAGGCATATATACTACCTATCATACAACTAACTAAACGTCGTGACCATAAGGTATAACCTCGGAAGGTTATTCCCTATACAACTATGGTCACCTAATGTGTTTGTTCGGATCCTAATGATCGACCAAACGGGTCGGGTTCGAAAGTATAAGCGATTGTTTAGATCGCTTACCTTACGACCCTATATAAGCACTAAACTAAAAGTGACGAGCTAAGCATGTTAAAACATGCTTAACTAAGTTTAGAAAACAGGTTTGGTATCAAAACAAACGGTTTTGATACCTAAGAGTAGTTTGGTTACAAAATACGCAAGAATGCGCATTTTTGGCCGAAACTACGACTCGTCACTGAGCCTAGATAACGTGGTAATCAGTAGGTATAGTCCCTAGGGAAGTTCAAACGAACTTCGCATTGACCATAAACTGGTCAATGCAGAAAGTCAAACAAAGTTTGACTTTAACGCTAAAAGAATAACAAGAACGAAGGAACACTTACAAAGGGTCCAAGAATGGAAGGTTTGAATCCGAACACTCTCAGGTATGAAGTGTTAAACACAACAACTTAGAGAGCAAGTTCAGATTTCAAAGGTGTGGGTTTTTGGGGTTGAAAGGGTTGGGTATTTATAGGATTTGGACCACCGTTAGGATCGTTCCTCAAATACCGTGCTTTGATCTTGCCCCTACACTTGTTGCAACACTAAGGAAACTCAAAATGGCCCCTCATGAGCAGGAAAGGGCAAGTGGAATTGAGTTTTGGGTGCATAACAGCTGTTAACAGCTGTTTAAACAATTTAATCTTATATGGGAGGGCCTTGCGGCCCGCGTAAGGTATGACCAAACCTTACGCGCCCCGCCTGGCTTGTCTGATCAGCAAAAACTTTCAGAAATGACAGTTTTGGTCCCTGTTGATGTTTAAGGCCATTTCTGACATGTTTAAGGCCCGTTAAGCCAACTTTAAGGCCCTAAAATGATGCCTAAACATTGTGGACATGAAACATGCTCAAAAATATGCCGGATTTCAGTTCGTTTGGCCGTACGATTGCGTTGTTCGATTAATTACGACGGAATGCGCATAAGCGCGAAAAACGATCCAAATTGCGTGACGAATGGGTTTTTCTCATGCCAAACACTAAAATAAAATATTTTAGTGCTTACATAAATTTTTGGATGTCCGGATGTATTCAGAACGTAAGTTATGCGCGAAAATGCAAACTTATGCACTTTTTGACGCTTTTAGTCCCTGAATGACCCAAAAGTTTATTTTAGCCCACCGAACCCCTTAAAGCCTATTTCTAAGCTATGTAAAGGGTATTTATGGTATGTTTAACTTATGGTCATGTTCCGGAATCTCTGTTACAGTTCAAATTGGCATACTTTCGCAGTTTGTCAATTTTAGTCCCTGTAGGCGAATTAACTTGTTTTTGCCATACCAAAGCCTTCAAAACTTATTTCTAAGTTATGTAAAGGTTACTTAAGGTATGTTAAGTATATGTTGATGTTCCGAAGTAGTTGTCACATTAAACTGATTACGTTTTCGCACCAGTTTGCGTATAACTCTCTAGAAAGCGATATAGAGTTTGAAATTGAACAAAAGTCAAAACATGAAAAATGTCAAACATAAACAAACAAACATTGGGATCAAATAACTTTGTTTTTTTGATAACTGAACTGTTCACAATGATTACAAGCACAGATGTTACAACAAGTCTTTTAAGTTTCAACCAAAATCCTCAAGTTATGTTACAATACAAAAGTGGATGACATCTAAACTTGAAATTTACGTCTTGAAAACAACACCTGCCCCCAAGATCCATCTTTTCCTGAAATACATGTAATTTTGAAAACATCAACAAAAGTTGAGCGAGTTCATGTGTTTCTGTATGAGTTCGAATATTCTTGTAAACATCTGTAAGTATGCCTTGTGTAAACCGGTATGAAAGCGTCTATGAACAGATCAATAATGTGTAGCTAAGACATTAATATGTGTGGTATGTAGGAAGTGCTCAACCTCACGAATTTCCTCTGGTCCATCCGGCAGGAACGACCTAGTCACCACATGCGGCCACACAAGGACCCATGGGTGGGGCTCGCTACACCCAGATAGATCTACCACTCATGCCCCTCCGGTCTTAAACTAGATTAATGGCACTTAAGAGAGATACTACATCATCCACGTGATCTAACAGTTCATTCCTTAGCTATATCATACCATTGAAACATTTGAAATCTTTAAAACATGTATCTCACCCCCGAGGGTTATAAAATTGAAAACAGTTAAAAGAAAAGGGGGACATGAACTCACTGATTTGCGTCCTGTTCCTTGTAACTCAAAGATCCTTTCTTATGGTCGTACAACTACTTACACACGTGCTATGTTTTATTAGACGGCTTGGTCGTGTAACGACTCTTAGTCTTATGTGTTATGACTTATCATGTTTTGAGTTACATCTTTGATATACTTTATGTAGTTTCAAAGTATATAATTATTGGTTAAAATAATAATATTTTAACTTAAATTATATTTGTCAATTATTTGGAATATTGTTAAAATAATATATTTTAACTTAGTTCATTTTGAAATCTTTTCATGAGTATTTCCTGTGACACCTGTGCCTCTGCGACCATCAAACAAATATCAAACCAATGAAATATTGTATTTCATACTTGGTATTTTTATAAATATGTGTATCTTTTGCACATATCAATTCTTGTTCGATTTCAAGCTTTAAATCGCTTTCT
Source organism: Helianthus tuberosus (assembly GCA_030545235.1). Lineage (NCBI taxonomy): Eukaryota > Viridiplantae > Streptophyta > Magnoliopsida > Asterales > Asteraceae > Helianthus > Helianthus tuberosus. Next base: position 16,376,876 of record CM060420.1, on the reverse strand, counting down.
GGAAGGTTATACGCGCACTAATGCGTAAATATAACCAGTTTAATGCAACAAACACTCTGGAATAGTGAAATAGGCTTAACATATCTTAAATAACCTTTACATAACTTAGAAATAAGTTTTGGAGGGTTTGGTGTGGCGAAATCAAGTTTATTCGCTTACAGGGACTAATTTCGACAAACTGCGAAAGTATGCCGATTTGTACTGTAACGAACATTCTGGAACATGACCATAAGTTAAACATACCCTAAATATCCTTTACCTAGCTTAGAAATAGGTTTTGAGGGGTTCGGTGTGCTAAAATAAACTTTTTGGTCATTCAGGGACTAAAAGCGTCAAAAAGTGCATAAGTTTGCGTTTTCGCGTATATCTTACGTTCAGAATACATCCGGACATCCAAAACTTTATGTAATCATTAAAATATTTTATTTTAGTGATTGGCATGATAAAATTCCGTTCGTCGCGAAATTTGGATCGTTTTTCGCATTCGTTCGTATTTCGTCGTAATTAACCGAACAACGCAACCGTACGACCAAACGAACCGACATCCGAGATATTTTTGAGCATGTTTCATGTTCCCTATACTTTAACTTCATTTTAGAGCCTTGAAATGGGATTAACGGGGCCTAAACGTGTCAAAAATGCATCAAAAACCATGTTTTGCACATTCAGGGACCAAAATTGACAATCTGCCATAGTTATCTTAGGAAGGGACCAAAATGAAAAATCTAAATTCCAGATTGTTCCAGCTTGTTCCCCTCATTTTCACATGGTTTTAATGAAACTATGGGCTCCCATGGTTTCACAAAACCATGGGCACATGTGTACGGATGAGATCGAAGCTCGTTTTTCGAGGAACGATCCTAACGGTTGTGCAAAAACTATATAAACCCCACCCCCTTTGCTCTCAAACTCACATTTGATATGATAGTTCTCTAAGTTAAGGTTCTTTCACTTCATACCTGAGAATAATCGGGTCAAACTTCTGTTCTTGGACCTTTTGTAAGTCCTCTTTCGTTCTTTTGCGCGTTTTTAGTATGAAAGTCAAACTTTGTTTGACTGTCTGCATTGACCAGTTTATGGTCAACATGAAGTTCGTTTGAACTTCATAACGTGAGCGTAATCACGATGGTTTTAGTCTCTTGTGACTATACCTACTGATTACCACGTTATCTAGGCTTAGTGGCGAGTCGTAGTTTCGGCCAAAATACGTATTCTTGCGTATTTTGTAACCAAACTTCTTTTAGGTATCAAAACCATTTGTTTTGATACCAAACCTGTTTTCAAACCTCGTTAAAACATGTTTAGCTCGTCACTTTAGGCTTAGTGCTTATGTAGGCTCGTAAGGTAAGCGGTCTAAACAACCGCTTATACTTTCGAACCCGACCCATTTGGTCGATCCTTAGGATCCGACCAAACACATTAGGTGATCATAGTTGTATAGGAAATAACCTTCCGAGGTTATACCTTATGGTCACTTCATTTAAGTAGTTGTATGATAGGTAGTTTATATGCCTTAGGTAAATGACCAAAATACCCTTTTGCGCCAAAATTCATTTTAAGCATATGTAACATAATTTTTGACATCTAAACTGATTAGGCAACATTATTAGACATATTAAGGCATATAATACTTGTCATAGGACTAGTTAGGCGTTCCGAACGCGTTTTACGCGAACGACGCGTTAAAGTGGCGTAAGCTACCTTAACGAGTCGTAATGGGTCGTAAGCACTTAGGTTAGGTTTCATTTTAGAATGTAGGCTTTGTTAAACCATATTACATGAGTCCCTACACTCATTTGGTTTACGAAACCTCATTTTATCCGATCCTCCAATTTAGGTCCGTTTATTTACATAGTTATCTATATTAGGTGCCATTTGATTCCGTGATCCCTCTAGCTTTGCTTGGTTGTTGTTCAAGACTTCTAAGCACCCTCAAGTGAGTACATAGACCCCTCTTTTACTGTTTTCAAATGTTTTGGGGTGAAACATATGTGCCTACTTGTTACTTTCGTGTTTTCCATGTTTTCATATCATATACTTGCTATGTTCATTAGTACACTATTAGTACATGATTTCATTATGTTTTGCTATGTATGTTCACATAACATGCTAGCACAATTTTTTTACGTTTTGAACCATTTGTAATCGTTGGATGTATGTGAACCATTTGTAATCATTGGATGTATGTGAACCATTTGTAATCGTTGGATTTATGTGAACCGTTTGTAACCATTTGATTTATGTGAACCATTTGTAACTGTTTGAACCATTGGGTTAGGGAAGTGATTAGGTAACGGGGCGGGTGTAATGTGTTAAAAGCATGGTGGATACGCCGCTGGTACTTCCTATATATAAATGCTTTTAACACATTATATATCATTGCGTTATCTAGATCACTTGGGTAAACAATTTTGAAACGATGTCACACAATGATGTTTTCTGAATAATATAAACCATACGAGTTTTATTAACGAGTTTCTACGAGATGTTTTACAATTTGATTTAATAAAACAAATGTTTTGGAGTTAAGAATCATGGCTACGAGATTTTATCAATTATAACCAACTTGATTTGAGTTGGTTAATTATGTCTCAATACTATACTTTTCAAAACAAGGTTTTTATATAAGTATTGCAACATGTAAAACGAGCCATGAATTTGACACTCATATAAAACCTATGTACTCGCCGACATTTTTATACTGACGTATTTTCACATGTGTTTCAGGTACCATAGTTGATGATGATTGATGATGATATTTGTGTACGCTCACGTTGGAAGGGACGAGGCCTTAGTGACTTAATAACAATGAAAGTCTATTTGTTCATGTTTTGTTTCTAATTCCAATGTAATGTAATACATATAATTCAATAAAACGAAATTATTTAATCCATGGTTGTGAAACAATGATTCTGTTACAACACTCCCCGACGTTTCCGCCACGTTTTGTTGTTTTACGTGGTCGAGGTGTGACATTTCCCAAGGGTGGGTATAATCATACTTGTGTATTTTTAGACTTGTGTATTTTGCCAAGTATTGGTGGCGTATTCTGGGGTGTATTTGTACGTACAAGAATACGTATTTTCTTGTATTTCTTAAGTATTTTATACTTAATTTTGTATTCAATTTTCTGGAATATTATTTTGAACCAACCAAAAATCACCAATTTATATTCTTAAAATATATATATTTTAAGAAAATTTTCATAGATATTATCTATAAATCTTTCTTGGCAAAAACAATTATACTTTCATATAAACCTCAAAAATAATATATTTTCAAGATTATCTTAGAAAATATTTATAAATTCATTTCTCACCCAAAATAATATATTCTTAACTTGTTTAAGAAAATAATATATCTTCTAATTGTTCAAGGAAATATATATTTTTCTCCATTCAAAATAATATATTTCCTACTTGATAAAAATATGATATATTTTTGTAATATTTGTAAAAATCATAATTTCCGTTTCTATGGTTTCCAAAATTCCGTTTACTCATTTGTCAAAATATATATGAATTTGATTCTGAATATATATATATATATATATATATACACAGTCCATAGTCCTTGTTTGGTTTGTCCAAAATTCGGGTATAAATTATATATTTGTTTTCTCAGAATCTTGGTATTATTTTGTATTACAATTTTTGTATTTTGGTAAGTTATATTGTTTTCAAGTCCTAAAATAATATAACTAATACACATAATATACAAGTAGCACACAAATTGTGACTTCCAAATATATTTTCCTAAATATATACTTAGTCACTTTTATTTATCATAAATCAACCTCAAATATTTGTAATTTTTGTAACAAAAATTATGGCAAATTTTATATGAAAAACCATGGTTAAAATTTACTTATAAACACTTGTTTAAAAATATTTTTCTAAGTGTTTACATTCTACAAAAAAATTGCCATAGTTTCCCCTTAAAAATGGAGGTTTCCATGCTTTAAAAAGCATATCATTTTCTTTTAAAATCATCACCAATCATCAACATTTCAATCAACACTTACCATGAGCCAAAATCATGCAATTTACACTACATCATGAACTTGAAATTTTGTAAAAACTTGTAGTAACTTACTATGTTATCAAGTAGGTTTTGTTACCCTTAAAAATGTGATTTTTCTAAAAATAATTCTCTTGTGTTTTTCTGGTTACAAACATGTTTCTAACTTTGATTTAACACTAAAAATATGATTAGCTTCTTTTGAAATCATGATCTTGTAAATCTTGTAAATAACTTTGGTTTCTTGAGAAAACTATTTTTGAAATCATTCATTTACAAGTCTTATAACATGTATCAAACTTCATCATACACAAAATCAACTTTATTTTCAAGTTCATGTGGAACATAAAGGATGATCATTTTGTTTTTCACAAGATTCATCCTCTCACTTGCTAGATCATGTGTTTAATCATATATACACTAAAACAACATAGATTCTTATGATTTTAAGCTTTATGTGAAAGATTATCTTCTTGTTTCTTTAGATCTTCATGATTAATCACTTACATAATCTTTTAACCATCACAATGAGAAGTAAAAACAAGTTACAAGAGGCTTACTACTATCACAAGGGCTAGGGAAGAATCAAAGATGAAGAAGATGATGAACAAGGTGGATAAAAGCTCTAGAGAGTGGTCCTACAAGCTCCAATGCTACCAAGCTTCTTAATCAAGTTCGTAGCACCTTAGAATCACCTTAGAATGGTTGTTAGTGGATTGAAAATGGTGGTGGTGTGGTGGTTGTTTGAGGCCGAGGGCAAGGAGGGAGAAGAGGGAGAGATGATGTGGGTGAAATGGTGAAAATGAGTTGTAGTGTGATCTTATGGTCTTTAATAACAATTCTCCAACATTTTATAAACTTATGGAAAATATGCTCCTAAAGAACTTAACATATCTTATAAAATATTAGAAAGAAATCAAGGGTGGGTCCACCCTTGTAACCGTCCACATTGGGGGGGGTGGGTCATGGTTAAGTTTCAATGGCTAGTTAGATGGTTTAGTTAGATTCTACGGTAATTTAGTTAAGGTGATATGTGTTTAATGTTTAGAGAATGAATTATGATGTTCGGTGGCCATAACTAGCTCGAAAATGTTAAAACAATGCTTCTAGTGAAAATTTGGTGTTTCGGGTAGTGTTCGGTTGGTTACTGGTTCGTTAAGGTGCTAAATTACGCAGTTTTGTGTGCTTTATGTTCTTTTTTGTGACAGTTTTGATTTACGACACCTAGGAAGGTATTCTGGACCATTAAACCAAAATTCTGCATTGTATTTCATTGTTAAAGTGCTAATTTTTGCTGAAATGTGCAGAATTCTGCAGTTTTTGTGAGTTTTAGGCACTTTCCTGCATTTAAACTATCACTTGGAAGGCAGTTTTATGATCCTTACTTTCCTACACACTATACTAGTGTAACTCTTGGCTTCGGGCTCATTCTGTGTCTTAACATCACGTATGCCTGAGTACTGAACTCCCATCTGTACTTCTAATTTGTCTGATAACTGTGCTAACTTTGTTTCGTGCACTAATTGAACCATATGGTGTTGCATGCAATAATGATAAATAATCTTGCAACATGTAATGCACTTGTATGTATATGACGGTAAGTAGAAAATCATTCATGTCACTAATTAAATCAGGCACAGTCATTAATGCACAAATTACTGTTTAACATTGTACGAAATATGTGGAAAAGTGCCAGTTGTCACATTCTCCCCCCGTTAAAAGAATTTCGTCCTGAAATTCAGGCTGTGTTATCGGTTGCAGGGGAGTTGTGAAACAAATACGGATATTTTGATTTGGTCTTTACGCTCCCAAGTAAACTCTGGGCCATGGCATGAATTCCAACGAACTTTGAGAAGTTTAATACGACTTCTCCGGGTCTGGTGGACTTTCCAGTTCGTAACCTCGATAGGTTAATCAGTACATTGGAGTTTGTCGTTTGACGTGAAACCCGTCTGCGGGTATAACTACTGTTCATTGGGATCAGACACGTGGAACGTGTCATGAACACTGCTAAGTCCTACTGTAGGCTTTAGTTTGTACGCATTGGTTCCGATCCTTTCCGGGATCCTGAAGGGTCCAATGTACCATGGGTTTAACTTTCCACGCTTACCAAATCGTACCACGCCTTTCCAAGGCAAGACTCTCAATTAAATCATATTTCCAACCTCAAATTCCAACGGTTTCCACCGCTTGTCAGCGTAACTCTTCTGTCTATCACGGCTGTCCTGATACGACCACGTATCTGTACAATCTTGCCCGTTGTTTCTTGAACCAATTCGGGGCCAATAAACCGTTTATCTCCGGTCTCCGCCCAACACAACGGGGACCTACACTTACGTTCATATGGAGCTTCAAACGGGGCGGCCTGAATGCTGGTGTGATAACTATTATTGTAGGAAAACTCCACCAAGGGGAAGTGAGTATCCCAACTTCCATCAAAATCCATCACACAAGCACATAGCATATCCTCCAAAATCTGTATTGTTCATTTACTTTGGCCGTCTGTCTGAGTGTGAAATGTAGTACTAAGGTGCAACTGGGATTTGCCAAATCCTTGGCACAAAGCGACCATCCTAGTCTGATGTGATGGATACAGGCACTTCATGACGTGCCACAATCTCTCTCAGATATATCTTTGCTAACTTCTTGGTGCTATCTTTCTTACTGATAGGTACAAAGTGCGCAGACTTCGTGAGTCGATCGACAATCACCTAATTCATATCGTGTCCTCTTTAGGTTCTTGGTAGCCTTGTAATGGAGTCCATAGAGATCTGTTCCCACTTCCAGACGGGGAATCTCCGGTTGTTGCAGTAACCCTGACGGGTTCTGGTATTCTGCCTTAACTTTGGCGCATGTAAGGCCGTTACTGTAGGTCCCTTGGAGGTTGAGGTTAAACCTTATCCTTGTTAAGTTTAACACACTAGCAAGTGCGGAATCCAAGCTAGAATGCAAACCGGTAGTTTATAATGAGAACACAAGCTACAAAGAGAAAGGTAGACACACAAGATATCAAAGTTTTCTCTTGTATTTCAGTGGACACGGTTACAGCCCTTGACCAAACTGAAAATACGCTCTCTACAAGACTAGGTTCACTCACACCATGAAGTGAACACATTACAACAGTATATATAACCTTCACAGCTCGTCTGGTCGAAGGATCAATTAGACTGATCGAAAGATCATCTATCGGGATACAGCCTATCGAAGGATCCACATATACCTCGAAGGATTGACATCCTTCGAGGTCCATCTATATCCATCGAAGGTTATCCTTCGAGCTCATCGAAGGATATAAACAATCCTTCGATGACCATCCTTCGACACACACAAACTTACAAACTTTTTCTAACTGTTTGACCAAGTCAAACCAGGAGGATGGTTGACTGGTCAAACTTACATTAAGCACACACATAAACACATCTAAGACGTAACACGACTACAAAAGACATCGTTTTATATCATTACAAAAAAACAGACAAAGTACAGACACAAGTGCACCAACAAACTCCCCCTTGGCTGTAGCTTTGTCTCGATCTTTGTGTCTTCAAGTCTCTGACGTCCTTTCAACCGTTAAGTGATGTGTAGACCATGCACTTCCCGCATTCACCAGTAGGTTGAAGCAATACCGGGCCATCTTCTGAAACTTCATTGCTTGTTCACGATCTCTAACCAAGTAATTGATCTCGTGATCCTTAAGAACAATAATATCCGACCTGGACATGTTAGAAATCCACATCGGATCTATCATTCGAAAGTTCTCCTGACTGTCTCGGAATAAGATCACGGCTTCTCCAGTATCTGCATCGTAAACCCAGCAACGAAAGTTTCCCAGAAAGTCTGTCTTCATTTTCAACAAAGGTATCTTCTTCATCAACTTTGGAGGATCATAAACCAATCGATAACGCGCAGTATTTGTCTCTGGATCAAGTGAGAACCTGATTGGCTCGTATCGAGGAAACTGCGGCTTGTATAGAGGGTCCTTCCAACCTTTTCTTCGTTCCAGTCTGATCTTCTTCGCAAACAAATCCACCATCTTGTCTTTGACTCGATTAATAACCTCCATCTGATCCAAAACCGCAACATCATAATAAGGAAGTGAAAGAATGCTGAGAAGAGACCTGAAATACTGAAGGCCGCATTCCCGCTTCACAACCATGCAATGAAGATCCTTGATGAACATCCAGCTGATAATACGAACCCTAGCTGGATTTCTTTCCAGAACCATGTAGTTGGCCTGATCCAACGGAGGGAGCGGAGGAGGATTCCTGGCTAGGAAATCCGCTCGCCATTCATTCACAGTCTTTTCACGGTTTTCTTGAACTGATGGAGAATCTGAAGAAGGATTAGAAGATTCTGCTGTCTTTGCTTCCTCAAGATTATCATCAAGCGAATTAAGCTCCACATTGTCTTGACTAACATAGACGGGACGTTCCGGATCCGAACCGATGAAGATTTCTTCAATCGTGGAGAAATCGGTTTCGTCCGGAACCAACGGAGTGGCATCGATTGTCGTCACATCAACTTCATCCATTGCTGTCAGAGCTAACACACATTCATCAGACATCTCAGTAACATGTTCTCCCTCTTCTAATAGTTCACCCGTGATTGGATGATACTGTTGAGCAATTGAGGATTCAGGGAGATCAGTGAACGCTTCCGGCTCAAGACTAATATGTTCAAAAACTGCTGAAGCTTCCAATGTCTCAGTCGGCTCAGACGGACCAGTAGATGTTGGAGGAGCAGAAGGAGCATCTTGAGATGTACCAGACCCACCTGCAGCACCAGATGCAGTTGCACCTGAACCTGTGGCAGCTGGTTGATCAGGATTTGCTGCATCATCATCCTTATCATCGCCACGCCTTGAAGGAAGGATGCCCAAAGCTTTGCATCTTTCATTCCAAAGTGTAACAACTTTGTGATCAAATCTCTTAAAGTTCGCTTGAACAGGCTTGAAGGCTTCCATTAATCTATCATCACGATTCTTATAGCGATCGGACAGCTCTTCATGCTTCTGTTTTAACGTTGTTGCCTCACGTTCTAGCACAGTACTATGCTTCTTCATTATCTCAACCTCTCTATCACGAGCCTTATTAGCTTCTTTCAGTCTTTCTATCTCTTGAGCCTGTTCTCTTATCTTGACATTCTGAGCACTAACAAGTGAGACCAGCTTGTTGTGTGCCTCAGCATCATGTGTTCGCTGTATACGGTGTTCTTCAATCTTTCTTGTATTCCGACCGACTAAGGTACCCAGTTCACTGACTTGTTCAATCAGGAATTGAATTTTCTCAGCATCAGACAACACATATAATGTTTCTGCTAGAGTAGGCCGTGAGGGCTCAGGACCTGAGAAACCAGTCTGGCCAGATGGACCAGAAGTACCTGTTGGACCAGGAATAACAAGAGGAGGACGTGGATGTGTACCTGAGACGGGGGTTGCAGACGGCTGTTGATCAACAGGCGCCGTGCGTGCCCTAGAAGACGTCTGTGGAGAAGAGATCAGATCCAGCATCTCTGATGTAGTTAATTGTTCACTGATAGGAGGCAGCTGTTGCTCCGGAGGCGTTGAGTGCTGAATCGGATCAGGTGTAGTGACATCACCAGCCGTTTCACCTGTTGGCTTTGAACCGCCCCTTGATCTCTTAGAAGTACGAGTACCCTCTCTTCTTGCTTGTCTCTTCCTTCTGAGTAATCCAGGAGCAGCAGGAATATAATCATCATCTTTATCAGATTCTGCGACATTCACCGGTTTCTCAATACGTTCAAAACCACGAAAATTCCCTCGCTGATCATAAGCTTTGCGCATCCCTGGAGGAGGAGGATTATCATCCTCAGAAGATGAATCATCATTACCAGCACCTCCTTCAGCATCAGAAGACGAACTGCTTTCATCGGCCAACCTCCTCGGCTTGTCCACCTTACTTTTGCCTTTGTCAGCCGCAACATTACCTGACTGACTAGCAGTACCACCAGCTCCACCTGCACTAACACGAGCATCAGGATCGACAAACATTCCCTGAACTTCTTCTGCAGCAACATTCACATCGACTTCAACATGTGCTGCAACACTTGAACTGCCAGCAGACTTCCTGCTCGATGCTTTAATACCATGCTTAGCCCCAAGCTGCGTGTTAGCCAAAGCGATTAACCTTGGCTCTTCATCATCAGAATCACTCGCATCTCGACGCCATTTGTTGTTCTGCGGTCCCTCGTAGGCCGGAACATCGAGATGACCAATAAGCTTTCTAATTGGATCCGATTCCTTATAGTTGGACATGGATTTGAAAATCAGCAGTGTACGCTCATTCATCGGATTGACAGGTAGAACATCTGCTTCAGCTTTAGGAAGATCAGGAATCTGATCATCAATCATCATCTGCATGAATCTAGGATATAGCCAAAACTTGGTAGATGTTCGTTGAGTTGCTGACGGGAGTGGCCTTCGAGCATTTTATTTCAGATTGTCGAAAATATAACGTGATATGTTGAAAGGCTTGTTCAGTATCAAAGCCGTAAACAACCCCGTTAAATCAATCGGCGACATATCATATCCAGATCGTTTGTTGCTCAGGCAGTGAATAAGGATATGCAATAAGAACTCGTATCGAAGCGGCATAAACTTTTTGTTGATCTGATTTGCAAGAACGTTATCGCTGTACCGTAACCTCATCAGCAAGCCCCGATGACATTGTAAATCAATAGACGTAGAATCTTCTGGTTGATCTCCTAGTTGCAAACGTGCTCTGATAGTGTTTTCTGTAATCACCACGGGTTTCTCAGCAACTGATCCCCTAATCACTTCTTGGTTGTTCACTGTCTCAACCACAGCCGAATTCCAGAACTCCTTGATATGAGACTGATAAGCAGTGTGCTGTGTAGTGATTGCATAGTTGATACGAGTGCGATGAAGATACTCCATTATTCCCGTGAATTCCGGACTGATTTTGTCTTCCGGTTGCAAATACGCGGCCATGTTGTGTCGTGGCTCCGACATAGATTCAACTTCCGATTTTTCTTTCTTGGTTGGTTTTGCCCGTTCCTTCTTTTCTTTCGGTGCCATTTCTGTTCATGAAAACATGGACACGTAATGAGAAACAGTCAACAGTCAACAAGAATTCCACACTTAGGAAAAAATTTCAATTTCTTGGAAAAATTCTAATTGTTGAAACCTCGAAAGATGCCATTTAGCCATCGAAGGATTGAAACATGGCTCGAAGGATGACAGACTGTTCGAAAGATGTAACTTTCCTCGAAGGATGAAATTCCTTATCGAAGGATCATCTTTCGAAGAATCAAGAATTTGAAAGATATCTTGATCATTCGAAAGATCTGATCAATCGAAGGATGAATCCTTCGAGAAACTTAACATCTTTCGAGTCTCAATTCGAAAGATATTTTGCAACACATCTTTCGAGGTTGAGAATCAACATCCTTCGTGTTGATTTCCGGCAACACTGTTCATCGGAATATTTTCCGGTGGTCATGTTTAACTGTTTTAAGTGTGTGTTGTAAGTGGTTTCAAACCATTTAGGAACATCAATCATCAAAACACTTAAAACATTACAAACAAGACACTTAAAACATAACAATATCAAACGCAACCCCGGACACAAAACCCCAACCCGGATACAACCACACACATGAACCGATTCACTCAAGAATACACAAAACACTTTCAGACCATCAAAAATCAAGACAAGGACTCTGAAACACAAAACAACAGTCAAGATATAACATTATAAACATCAAAACCTGCAACTAACATATTCACATTGCATAAAAACACATGATTAAATGAAATGTTTATGTTGTTGTTTGAAAAGTGTATTAGGATTATCCTACCGAGATTGTAGATGAAATCCTGATACACTAACTTTTTGTTTCAATTTTGGCAGAGTTTCGGTAGGATCGGACGTTTTTGAAATAGTGAAATTGAACAGTTATGATGAAGTGAAGAAGAAGACACCCTTTTATACTCTGACCTCGAAAGTCGAACCGTCTCGAAGGATAAATGACCTTTCGAAAGATGAAAAGGTGTTTCGAAAGATCAGCCTTGGGTCGAAGGATCTCTATCTGGATCGAAAGATACCAGATATTTGAAGGAATCCTCGAAGGATATCTTTCGACCTTATCCATCTTTCATAAAGGTCTGTTGACCAATTCATCTTTCGACTGAGATGATTGACTTTCATTGACTTTCATTGACCTTCTGATCTTTCGAGAGCCATTGCTTCCTCGAAGGATCAGATTTCCACCAACACTTTGGATTTTTGGGAATTTTCAATTTAAGCCCTTCAAATTCTTAAAAGCTTTCAGAAATGACCGTTTTGAAAAATTGTCCGTTATGAAGTTCTGCAAAGGTCAGTTTTATGAAGTATTTCGGCTTGTCAGATATCTGATCGAGTACCAACATCGGTTAATCAAAAAATAAGATTAAATTGAAAATCTTTTTGGATTTTGATAAAATAAAAGACAACAATAAAAGACAACAATTTTAGAATCCTTTGAATGTTATCAAACGACATCACCGCTAATGTCGTGCTGATATGCACCAAACGACAAAAACTGTTTAAAAAGACAATAAAAGATAATCACTAAAGTTAAGCATTAAATAAATATGTACAAACACAACAATATTTTTGCGAGTTTCTGGCGAAGAGAATCATATCAGTTTGCGGTCTTTTGTCAAAACACATTTCCTTTTAATATTCTTTTTCAAAGAGGATAAGTATTCTACCACAATTACCGATATTGTTATCCACTTAAACTCAACGATCAAGTGTAATCATAATGCATTGAGATACATTAAGGTATGATTTATACTTACCGACCGGTGTTCATCCACTCACGACACATTCCCGTATCAAGGTATGCACGAGAGTTCATCTTACTGGGGAGTATACCATTTATCATCCGTTTTTAACGTATATAAAATGTGAACAAGTCACTTATTTGATTTGAAAACAAGCCCTATGTGATAGAATCACTTATTGATGAGGAACTTGATTTTCATATGCATGAGGGCACAGGAGCAAGTCCGTGAACAGGTCAGTACTTTCGTACAGCAGAGAGACGAACTTGACTCCCGGATAAATGTGATATTTTATCACTTATTTGTTTGGACATGTGATTGTTTATCACTTATTGAGGTCAAATGCAATATGTACACGTATGTATGGTATCATGGAAGATCTAGACTTGCGTCCCCGTTATTTTTCGGTAAAAGATACAACCATGATACCCAGATGATAAACAGCATAAACCCCAAATATCTCAGAACCTCGGCAATCTATCAAACGAAATTTCGGTACCAAGACCATATGCCAATGAGCGGTTCCCACGCGGTTTTCAGTTCGTTATGTTTATATCCCCTGCACACTTTAAAATGATCGTGAGTCTACCGGTACATCATTAGTAGAGCTACTTATCCTTTTTTCTTTTCTTTTCTTTTGATTTCCAGAAACATGTTTCGACCGACCTCTGATTTAATATCATTTTCTCTTATCTTGCCAAGAAACTCATTTTTGTTTTTCTATTGTTTTTGTGTTTTTCTGAATTTTCTCCCCCTTAAATGCAGAAAGTAAATAAAGTAAAGACATATTTTTGTATTTTTGCGGTTTTTCAATGTTTTTGAATTTTCTTTGAAGCTTTCTCCCCCTAAAATTTAAAAACAAGGAAAGTAAAAAAAACATTTTTTTTTTTTTTTAATATTTACAAAAACGATTTTCCGATGTCGGTTACTCTTGCTTCACCTTTATGCCGTTTACCAAAAGTAAATAATCGAATCTTGATTTATCAAATGCTTTGGTAAAAAGGTCGGCACGTTGGTGATCGGTATGAATGTGAACCACATCGATAAGTCTCTTTTCAAAGCAATCACGTATGAAGTGATATTTAATATCGATGTGCTTCGTTTTTGAGTGCTGTACAGGATTTCTAGTGATCTGTAAAGCAGCTTCATTATCAACATAAATAGGAGTAGTTAGGAATTCAAAACCGTAGTCCCGCATCTGTTGTTGGATCCATAGAACCTGGGAGCAGCAACTAGACGCAGCAATGTATTCCGCTTCACATGTAGACGTAGCCACACATGTCTGCTTCTTGCACTGCCAAGTGACTAGGCGATTGCCTAAGAACTGACATCCTGCTGTAGTTGATTTTCCATCTTTCTTGCAGCCGCCGAAATCAGAATCACTGTAAGCCTTGAGATCGAAGTTATCATCCTTAGGGTACCATAACCCGGTGTCAGGGCAACCCTTCAGATAACGAAAAATCCTTTTGACAGCAGCATAGTGAGAGACCTTCGGATTTGCTTGGTATCTGGCGAGAAGGCACGTTGGATACATAATGTCGGGTCTTGATGCAGTGAGATACATTAAAGATCCAATCATAGCACGATAGAGTGAAGAATCCACAGCTTCCCCTTTTTCATCCGGAGTAATCCCGTGATTCTGCGGAAGAGGAGTAGAAATTGGCTTCGAATCGGACATCTGGAACCGACTCAAGATGTCTCCGACGTACTTGGTTTGATGGATAAAAATTCCAGATTCGGACTGATTAACTTGCAAACCCAAAAAGAACGTCATTTCACCCATCGCACTCATCTCGAATCAATCTTGCATCACCTTCTCAAATTCCTTGCATAAATTATCATCGGTAGAACCAAAGATAATGTCATCGACGTATACCTGTACCAACAGAAGATCTTCACCTTTTTCTTTGATGAAGAGGGTACAGTCGATCAAACCCCGTCTAAACCCGTTGTTCAGTAGGTAGGTAGACAGTGTCTCATACCAGGCTCGAGGTGCTTGATGAAGACCATATAACGCTTTGTTAAGTAGTAAAACTCTGTCAGGATGTAATGGATCTTCAAACCCCGGTGGTTGCTCGACATATACTTCCTCTTCGACTACTCCGTGTAGAAATGCACTCTTAACATCCATCTGGTACACCTTGAATTTCTTGAAGGATGCGTAGGCTAGAAAGATTCTAATAGCCTCCAGACGTGCAACAGGAGCATACACTTCATTGTAGTCAATACCTTCTATCTGACTGAAGCCTTGAACAACTAACCTTGCTTTGTTTCGGACAACAATCCCACGGTCGTCCTTCTTGCACTTAAATACCCAACGAGTTCCGATCTTCTTGTAGTTGTCGGGCCTATCAACCAATTTCCATACGCCCAACTTCTCGAACTGCTGAAGTTCTTCTTGCATGGCTTCCACCCAGGAATCATCTTTCAATGCCTCCTTCCAAGATCTAGGCTCTTCTTGGCTAACATAGCAGGCGAAAGACCAATCATTTTGTTGTCCCGATTCTCTTATCTCAGCATACAAGCCAACATTTTCGTTATTTCTGATTTGATTTCTTGTCCTAACACCACTGAGAACATCACCTATAATATTCTGCTGAGGATGAATGTTATGAATTCGGGTTTCAGGAACTAGAGGAATTTCAACATTGGTCCTCAAGTTATTGATATTTAAATTCCCGATATCATTTTGAAGCTGTTGAGTTGTAGAAGATGATGCATTTTCCTCTTGGACAATTGGCGCAGACACTGGATCCGTTGCTTCTGAAGTACCTTGAACCGGACCCCGTGCTTCACCATCATTTGCATCAACATACTCCTCATCTTCCGATGACAAATTGTAGTCGACAGCATCATTAAACACCTCATTTGAAGCGAGATTGTTGACAGAAGAAGATGCTTGTGAGTCAACAATGATTGGGCGAGCTAACTGAGAGCCAGTCGCATTCTCGCTTTCAGACAACATTTGAGCAATTGCATTGTCATCATCAAATGTCGGCAGATTGAATGAGTTGAAAAGACCATCATAATCGAACATCCATGCAGACGTTCGAGTGGCATGTTTACAGTGTTAATCTTCTTCAATGGATGTGATTTCTTGATCTGCTTCCCTTTCTGACACGGCACACAGACATCTTGAAGTTGAAAATTCTTCACATTGACACCTCTCACCAGATTGTTTTTGACAAGGTGATTCATTTTTCTGAGGTGAATATGACCCATCCGTCTGTGCCAAGAGATCGTCTCCTTTTCAGTGGCTTTTGAAATAAAGCAAGTAACTTGTTTGGACTTGGTTATTGCTTGGCTCATATCAAGGACATACAAATCATTAACTCTTGGAGCTGATAAGAGAATCCATTCTTCGGGAATCTTGAATCCTGGCTTCAGCACATAACAACCGGCATCATCAAAATGCACGGTGAACTTCTTGTCGCAGATCTGAGAAACACTTAGGAGATTGTGATCCAACTGTTGCACATAATTGATTTTGTCGAAACTCACAACTCCATTTGAGATCATTCCCTCGCCGGTGATATACCCTCCTTTGTCTCCAGCAAACGCAACATATCCTCCTCTTATACTACGCACATCGAAAAGAAGACGGTAGTCGCCCGTCATGTGCCTGGAAGCCCCACTATCAACAATCCAATGACTATTAATAGTTCCTCCTGGAGCCGCCTGCACATGCAATTAACTTATCAGTTTGAGAGGGGGACCCAAGCCTTTGTGGACTTGGGTCGTCCTTGATCATCAAGGAAAGTGATTTCAATCACTTGATGATTAGGAAAAAGAACCTGCGGTGCTCCCCCTGATTGAATTACCTGTTTTTGCTTCCAAGCTGTTTGTCCTTTACCAGTATTTGAATTTATTGTTTTAGCATTTACTGGTTTTACAGTTTCAGATTTTGCTTGTACAGGTTTTTCTTCCTTGACCTCTGATTTTAGGGCCTTTTCAATTACCTTTTGATTCTTTTGCTTTAACTTCTTTTCCCTTTCTTTCAAGACACGTCGGTCTTGTTTCGGGGAAACTGATCGTTTTCGGTAATCGATTTCTTGGGGAGCACTCGTTGTTGACTTCAGCTTTTGCACGTGTGGGCAATATCTTACAATATGCCCAACTGTCCCACATTCAAAACATGTTCTCCGCTCTACAAACTTCGGAGAAACATGTTGATGACCAGACGGAGAACCAGACAATGAACTTTGTGATCTAGACGTGTTTGGGCCTAAATCACATCCGTTGGTGTGTTGGGTGTAATTATTCTGATTATTTCGTTTTAAAATTCTAAACTGTTGTATAAACTCAAGGTTAGATTTATCCTGAAATGTTTCAAGTTTGTCTGAACCCGTGGATCCAACAAAGTTCATTTTCGGTCCTCGCTTCTTAATAGGAGCTCTTTTGTTTTGCACCTTTTGTTGTTGAACCTTAGGTTGCTCAACCCTTGATTGTTGAATTTTAGGTTGTGCAGCCTTAGGTTGAGTAGCCTTAGACTGTTCAACTTTAGGTTGTTGAACCTTTGGTTGTTCAGTCTTAGGCTGCTGAACTTTAGGTGCTTGAACATTCTTGTTCTGAGCCTTCTTTCCCTGTACCTTACCCTTTCCGGAGTTGACTTGTTGTTTCCGCTCAATTGGTAGTTTTTGGTTTCCGTATTGTTTTCTAATTTGTTCACATGGAATTGGATCACATTGAGTGACGGTAACTTTGCCACTTTTGTTCCCCAAAAACTTATCAGTGCATCCTTCAAAAATTTGCTCAATTAAATCTTGATTTACATTTTTAAGTGGAAAATCTTTGTTAGAGTAGATTTTGCTATCTCCTTTGAGCGTGTATAACAAGTTATTCTCTTCACGGCTAGATACAAGGGACTCCATTGCTTTTGACGTTTCAGTCTTACTCGGTTTCACTGGTGGATCACACAGGATGTGATTCTCAATTGGAATATCTGTTGTAACCGAGTTAGACTGTTGTTTCATAATTTCTTCAGATTCATCATCCGAAGAATCAGCATCCTCAATAATGGGAGAACTCTGTTCCTTAACACACGATGAATCTGTCACATTCTCAGATTCTGATTGACCCGAGGATGATGCACCAGTTGTGAACCCGAGGCCTGCTGCAAAGTCATCTAGATCGAGTGGCACAGTAGGTTCAAAACGGGGCATATCCTCGTCATCAGGCAATTTGGAGTAATTGTGATTCATTGGGGGAGGACATGATTTGAATCCAATACATGGTTTATCCCCCTTTTTCTTTCTCTCTTGAACGTTAATGATGTGATCCAATACAAAGCGGGAATTGGAATAGCTTTCCAGTTTCTGCTTAATTGTTTCACATTCACATCGAGCTGTTGCCAACTCTACCATTTGCTTTTCAATTGTGTCAATAAGATTGTTGTTAGCATGTTGTTTTCGCAAAACAGCCTTTTGTAATTCTGAAACATCATGTTTTAATGACGCAATTGTTGCTTTAAATTCCTTTTCATTTCTGGTTAAAAACAAGTTAGCTTCAGTTGCTTTAGAAAGATCTACAATCAATTCTTGATTGTGTTTGTATGTGATTTCAAACTGACTTTCCTTTTCAGCATATTTAACATTTAAGCTATCACAATTTTCACAACTAACTACAGTGGGTTCATCGACACATACCTGACTTGATGAACTGTCGACATTAGCCATAAAGGCTGAATGGAAAGAAAAAGATCCATCTTCAGAGAAGAACTGAGCAAGCTTCTCGGAAGTTCCAGCAGATTTCTGGCAAAGAATAGATCTCCTCTTGCATAATGCTTCAGCTTCAGCCAAAAGCTCATCAACTTCCAAATCTAAAGCATCACTTGATAAATCACCAGCATCAAGTGATTCCCCATCCATGCTCCCACTATAACCCGAACTATCTTCATCTTCTGAAGATTCACCAGCAGACACGGGTTCTACGACCTTCTCAATCACTTTAGCATAACATGCTGTTCCACCATTTCCTCCTTCTCCAAGCTGAAGGTTCCAATTGCAGATTTCATCAGCTTGAACAACTAATCCTCTGTGGGGATTAGTGTTTGTGGATCCAGATGCATTTCCTCCAACCGGCACTATTGATCTGTCATTATTGTTCTGTTGCTGTTGTGGCTGTCCTTGATTCCTGAAGGGATTCTGATTTCCTTGCTTAGGAGGCTTCTGACACTCCCGCTTGAAATGACCCTTTTCACCACAATTGAAGCAAGTGACAGCATTCTTATCAAAACCATACTTGGTGTTGTTGTTGCTATTCAAGTTGGTTCTCCCCGTCCTTTCCATAAACTCCTTTGCTCTTCGAATTGCACTAGCAAGAGCCCATTTGATATCCATCATTTCAAACTCTTCCCTATCCACTTGCTGATAATCTTCATTGGTTAGATTGATATTCCCAATCTGACCTGCAACCAATCCACAATAAGCACTAACCAAGGTGTTCAACATCTCCATATGCTCCTTGGCTACTTCGACACTGACTTTGGAAAAGCTGGAAGTGTCTAATCTGACTGTGTTCGGATTGGAAGTGGCTTGAAAGTTTGACGAGCTTCCATAAAACCCTTGCTGTTGCGGTTGTTGCTGCTGTGCTCTGCTTGGATCTAAGAAAGGCGGTGGTGTGAATTGCTGAGCTGTCGGTTGCACATTCTGTTGTAGAGAAGAAGAATCTGGTCTTGAATACATCATCGTGTATGCTGAAGGATCAAACTGATTTGTTGTGGAAGGCCCGGTGTTTGAGATGAAAGCTGTTTGAAGCTTCGCATGTTGAGAGGCTGGTTTTTCTCCACTGATACCTCCTGCAATCCCATAGTACATCTCTGGATTTTGAGGAGTTAGTGTTCTTTTTGCCTTAAGCTTTTCTTCTACATCCTTGTTTTCCAATCTTTGAATTAACTCATAAACGGTGATTGTGTCTAGAACACCATTTTCTTTGAGAATTTCAAGATAACTGCTCCACTTTGCTGGTAAACTATCAGCGAATCTCTTCACCATTTCTTGTGGAGTGGCAGTGACTCTGAAAGCAAACATCTCGCTCAACAAGTGATGGAACCTTGTAGATAAATCTGCCAAAGTCTCATTCTCCATACACGTGAATCCTTCAAACTCTTTCTTCAGTAATTCTTGCTTGATCTTTCTAGATTGAGCATTTCCTTCACATCGTAACGTGAGCATATCCCACAAGCTTTTAGTAGTCGTGCAGTAAACAAACTGGTGGTAAATGTCTTTATGAAGAGCTTGTGTGAGAATCATGAATGCCTTCTTTTCTAACTCAAATTTCTTCTTATCATCATCAGACATAGTGCTGTAAGTTTCTGGATTAGATCCTGCAACTTCCAAGTCATTGTCAAATGCGGGGAAGAAGCACATCCATAGATCTTGACCTTGCCCCTGAACATAAGTTCTCAGCCTTTCTTTCCACCATCCCCAATCATTGATGTGATTTAGCTTTGGCGGTTTTGTGCTTGTACCAGTTTCACTGTCGTTCTGCATCATAGCTTGAATGCTGTTGCTTTGATTTGTGACCAATGCCCATTGATTTGCAGTTATCATTGCAGCTTGAGGTGGGGCAATAGCCTGCATCCATGCATTTTTGTTGAAATCTGACTGAGATTGCGTAGCTGATGATTGCGTAGCTGATGATTGTGGAGTCAAAGTTGTTTGAGTCCACGCGGTTGGATCCCACTGACCGTTTGTTCCCATTTTATAAAGACAATTAATATATTAAGTGAAAAATATATTTAAAAATTTGAGAAACAAGTTATTTTTCACAAACTATGTTAAAATCTCGAAGGATAACAAACAGCCGAAGGATCTTTGATCGAAAGACCTGAAAACACAAACTGTTAAGCTTAAACAGATTAGGATCGAAAGAACAGAACTTGTTCGAAAGATCAACAGTGTTCGAAAGATCACTGTTGAGTTTCGAACAATGATTTCGAAAGACTCTCCAATCGAAGGATCCTTGTCTTTCGAATAAGACCTGTAGATCGACAGATATATCCTTCGAAAAGATTCCTTGGATCGAAAGATAAGTCACAGACTTCGAAGGATGTTCGAAAGATGATCTTTCGACTTCGAAGGATATCCTTCGATCTGCACTGACACAGTTGACAAAAGTTGACAAAAATTGACAGGTTGGTGAAAAGGTGATTGGTTGGTAAAAACTTTCGGCAGAAGGTATGTTCAGACCATACTTTCTGCCAACCCAGATTTGACTAATAAAATATTGCCTAAAAAGAAGGTTCTTATCCAGAAACCGGTCACCGGAGTAAGCCGGAATTTGGCCGGAAATTACCAAACTTCTTAAAAACAAGTTTTTAAGTTACCCAACCCGTCCTTTAACACACCCGGTTAGTTTAGAACACGTTTTTATGTCTAGAAATGTGACAAAAACACTAAAAACAGATGCTAAACCAAGTGAGTTTTTGTCCAAACACTCCAAAGTCTTGTATAAACTCGTTTTTTAACAAGGAAAAGAGCCACGGCTCTGATACCACTTGTAGGTCCCTCGGAGGTTGAGGTTAAACCTTATCCTTGTTAAGTTTAACACACTAGCAAGTGCGGAATCCAAGCTAGAATGCAAACCGGTAGTTTATAATGAGAACACAAGCTACAAAGAGAAAGGTAGACACACAAGATATCAAAGTTTTCTCTTGTATTTCAGTGGACACGGTTACAGCCCTTGACCAAACTGAAAATACGCTCTCTACAAGACTAGGTTCACTCACACCATGAAGTGAACACATTACAACAGTATATATAACCTTCACAGCTCGTCTGGTCGAAGGATCAATTAGACTGATCGAAAGATCATCTATCGGGATACAGCCTATCGAAGGATCCACATATACCTCGAAGGATTGACATCCTTCGAGGTCCATCTATATCCATCGAAGGTTATCCTTCGAGCTCATCGAAGGATATAAACAATCCTTCGATGACCATCCTTCGACACACACAAACTTACAAACTTTTTCTAACTGTTTGACCAAGTCAAACCAGGAGGATGGTTGACTGGTCAAACTTACATTAAGCACACACATAAACACATCTAAGACGTAACACGACTACAAAAGACATCGTTTTATATCATTACAAAAAAACAGACAAAGTACAGACACAAGTGCACCAACAGTTACCCATATATACAGCGATGTCGGCTTTCATCTTGGGCCTCCGATACCGATCTTTTAAGTCTGGGTACATCTTGTCGGATCCAGGATAGACCGAGTACCTCGACTTATGAGCTTCGTCCAGAATAAGTGCTCGTAGATTGCCGAGGGATGGTGCCCAAATTCGTTCCATGGAGTATGATGTTCCGTTTTCCTTTGGAACCAATTTCACTTCCATATCACGCAACGATTTTTGCTCATAAGTTCTCAGGTTTAAATGCTTCCTGCTGGGCTTCATGAATTCCGAACAGTGAGATCGGTTTGTGTTGTCATCTCTAAGGCTCACGCCCTTAGAGGCTTTGCGTGTTTCTTGCGACTCAAGGCGTCGGTTACAACATTCACTTTACCCTGGTGTTATCTGATCTCACACTCATAATCTTTCAACAGCTCAACCCATCTACACTGTCTCATACTCAAATCCTTCTGATCAAAAATGTGTTGCGAACTTTTATGATCTTGTAAAGATCATGCAATGAGCGCCATACGAGAAATGACGCCAGATCTTCAACGCGAAGATCACAGCACCTAGTTCGAGGTTGTGCGTCATGTAGTCCCTCTCATGCACCTTTAATTGACGTGACGCATAAGCGATGACCTTTTCTTGTTGCATCAACACGCAACCAAGACCTTGTCGAGAGGCATCACGGTAAACTACAAATCCATTGGTACTGTCAGGTAAGATAAGATAGGTGCATCCCAGATTTTATCCTTTAACGTCTGCAAAGCTGTTTCTTGTTTCTCTCCCCAATCAAACTTCTTATCCTTTTGGGTTAAGGACGTTAGCAGCTGAGTAGTACTTGGAAAAATCCTCTATGAATCGTCTGTAATAGCCTGCTAACCCCAAAAATTGCCGTATCTCGGTTGTTCCCAATTCTTGATTGTCTCTATCTTGGCAGGGTCTACATGGATTCCATCCTCTTTCATCATGCGACCTAGGGGTTGCACCTCGTGAATCCAAAATTCGCACTTTGGCATCTTTACATATATCTGTTCTTTCTTTAAAAGCTCCAAAGATAGCTCGCTGATGTTGCTCATGACCTTCCTTGGTCGTTGAGAAAATAAGAATGTCGTTGATAACATAATCACGAACACATCCAAATACGGCTTACACACTCGGTTCATGAGATCCATGAATAATGACGGTGTGTTCGTTAAGCCAAACGGCGTGGCAAGGGACTCGTAATGCCCGTAGCGAGTCTGTGAGGCCGTTTTAGGGATACTTTCTTCTCATGTCCTTAATTAATGTTATCCCGTCCTTATGTTAATCTTGGAATAGTAGCTGGAACCTTGTAGTTGGTCAAACAAGTCATCAATTCTCGACAAGGGTTACCGATTCTTGATGGTTAGTTGTCTATCTCCCTGTAACCTTGCACCACGCTTTTCCCTTATTAGTTCCTTTGAGTTCCTCTCAGGTCGGGCCATATGCACATACGAAAACTGTCGTCCTTCATCCTAACCAATAACACTGGAGCTTCCCAGGGTAAGAAGCTCGTCCTGATAAGTTCTCTTATCTAGCAGCTCTTGCAGTCGAGTCGAAAGTTCCTGCATCTCGGGCGGAGCTCGTCGGTATGGTGCCCTAGCCACTGGTGCCTCTCCATGCACTAGATCTATACGAAGCTCCAATCGTCGCTGTGGAGGTAGTCCAGGCCAGTCTTTGGGAAAGACTTTTGGAGATTCCTTTACAAAGGCAATGCCTCCTAATCTTGGCCCCCTGGTCTCCTTGTCGACATTATGAGTAGGGAAGGCTATGCAGTGCCTTCGGAGACACTTCTGCGCTCTCATAACCAATGTGAAATGTCACAATCTTCCGCCTTAAAAGGTCCAGCGTCCTAGCATCAACTGTATGAAGGTCGTGTACTATAAGTGTTTCATCATTCGCAAGAGGGGTGCGAACGATTTTCTCATGACAAACAACTTCAGCTCCGTTCTTGGATACCCAATCCAAGCCGACTACAACATCAAAACCTCCTAAACCAACTGGTAGCAGGTCAATAGAAAACTTTCGTTCTCCAAGTTCAAGTGTACAACCCTTAATAACTCCATCCTCTTCGACTACTTTCTTATTTGCTAATTCTATTGAATAGGGGGTGTCTAGCTTACTTGCTTCTAGACCAAGTAGGTTCTTAAATTCTATAGATACAAAGCTAAAGTCGGCGCCAGTATCAATCAAAATGGATGCATGGTGTTAGTTAATAAGGAACGTACCCGTCGCAATATTCAGGTCCTGGCGTGCTTCACGAGTTCCTTTCGTGAATCTCTTCCTCGTGCTTGTTCCTTCTTAGGGCAATCTTTCCTAAAGTGCCCCGTGTCACCACATTTGAAGCAGCCTGGAACTCTATCATTAGCGTTTCCACCTTGGTTGTTGTTGTAGTTGCCATCTTGGTTGGGATACCTTGCCCAACAGATATCCTTGCTGTGTCCCGTTTTTCCACATCTGTCGCACTTAGGTCTCTGGCATCGACCTTCGTGGTGAAACTTGCATTTGTTACATGTCAGATTAGTCCCCAAATAAACCTTTCCTCTGGCCTCATTGGTGGCTCCAGAAGCTTTCGTGCCACGAGGCGGGTTTGCTTTCCTTCTTTCGTTTGCATTTGGGTTGTCATGACTTGCTCGGGTTCCTTTCTTTAGGCTTGAAAACTTTCTCTTAGTTCCACTCGAAGAAGACTCCACATGCGTCTTCTTCTCCGCTGGATTTTCATTAGATTTCTCCACCGTTACTCCGCCCTCGGTAGGACCTTGGGCAAGAGTTATCGCCTGAGCGATTCCCATTATGGTTCCTCTTAGTCCGCCACTATTCGCAATGTTGCTTGCTTCGTACTGGTCGATTGCTTTAGCAACTTGCTGGTTCACTAGAGCCTCAAGCTCAGCTCTTGTTGCAGGTAAAGGTTCCAGTTGTGTCTGACCAATGTCCTTTTGTTGTGGTTCCATGAGCTTCACATGCAAAAAACGTATCGACGAAATTAGACATTTATTTCAGAATAAATATTGTCATCGAATAGTGAAAGCAAAGCTCATTCGTCGTGCATTATAAGCATAAGGGTAAGGAAATTCCTAATGAGGCCTAAGCAAATCTTCCCACCATAATCATCTCATCCTTGTAATGAGTTACAACAGAATCTTGCTAAGGGTACATCGACCTTTACATATATCATATCAACTTGTTGCAATTAGTCTTGCGTAGAAACTTCCTCGGAGTCACCTTTCTCCGATTGTCATATGTCACCCTGTGCTATACAAAATTCGGTGAGGCATTCCCTTCACCTTGTTCCTTGTTTATTCCTCAAGTTTTCGACTCTTCCATAGTCTTTACTTTTACAAAAACAGGCCTGCTTCCCAAAGGATGGGGTCGTGCATTACTACCACGGGTAGAAGGGGATAGTGGAAACGCAGAGGTAAGGTTGTGAGGGTACGTGACTTCATCCTTGTGACCGAATTGTGTTTTGCAGCAAAAGTAGAGTGGTTTCTAGGGTGTGAATGCACTACCCTAACGATGCACTACGGGATGAAGAGTGCGGAGGTACTGATAGAGGTGTAGATCGAGAAGAATCTTCTTGCATGTGTCTTCTATGTGCCTAAATGGAACAACAATCTGCTGAGAGTATAAAGTGGTTACTTCCGCCCTTATAATATGTGTTATGTACTTCATGGTTCTCGATTGTCCAATATAGGGAGGACCCATTTGCCACACTGGGCTGTGCGACGCATACATTGATTTGGCTTGGGCTCTATGAGTCCCAATATGGTTGGCCTAGTCTTCCTGAATGCTGAATAGAGTGCGGTAAATGGGTTACACTACAGTTCGTGCCATGCTACCTCCATGGGGTAATACGGATGTCAAAAGCTAGGGTCTATCGTAGCAACTACAATGGGTAGGTTTTGGGGTGTTGTAAGTACTGTACAACTTCATACATAAGAATCCTGCAGTGTTGGGGTAAATCTTTACTGAGCGTTTACTATCTTCACTTGCTTAGATATCGGGTCCCAAACGACTCGTACTACATGTAAAAGTGTTAAGTGCGAAACAAGCATAGGCAGACTTCCCACGTTGTGGAGTATTGTAGTAACCATCTTGGTTACTGTTTTACTAGGTGGGGATTTGGAATAACAGAGGATTTCCAAATAGATAGTTATCATCTGCTTGACCCACAAAGTCCATCAGGATTTCCATGCACTACAAGTTGTTATTACATGGGCCCCCATAATAATTAATTGTCTTGCACGATCACCCTAATTTTCCCTTGTTCGAAGCAGCTGATCAATCAGAGAGGGGACACTACTGTCCTCATACCTTCAACATGGAATGGACCTTTATGATGGTCCACGCGCCAACGTCCGTTGTTGTTATGCGCGAAATGGCACAATGCTTAGACAGAATAGGAATAAGGAGGGTTCCTAGTAATAGTAGTTGGAGGGGCACCTTTAAGATGGGTACTGCATTCTCTTTATCTGGAAAAGAGTGTCGTCAATCTGGTTTCATAAATGCCTCAAGGACCTCGTCACACTGATAAGGTTGCTATCCAAGGTTGCCTACTCCTCCTCGCCGTCACTGCCATAGTCAGGCACCTTCGCATTCGAGAGGGAAGATCAGCCATCTTCTACGGAATCAAGCTCAGAGTCTTGTTTAGTAGTTACTTCAGTCATGAGCTCCGTAATAAATGCGAGGTCGATAGTAGCATTGTGCGAGTCAAGAATAGTAATAGAATTCGAAGTCGAAGGTATCTCGTTCCCGTCAATAATAATCCCATACGTATATATATAGGCATATATATTAATAAATAATAATGTTACATAGTATATACAAGCAAATAATGCAACATGTCATATATAACTATCGTCTGTTCTTTTGGGGGGGGGGGTCATTCTGTCTTTGGCAAGTCTATCCCACATGGACTGACTATGCCTCATTTAGCACATTAGTCGGGGTATTCCCTTCCCTACTAATGTCCTTGCTTTGCCTTTCCTTTGTCTTTGCTTTGTCCTTCCTTTGAAAAATGTTCGACTCATGGATCTTGGCGCTTTTTGTAAATGCAACGAAAAATATTTTGTGAACATGTTTTTCGTGAGAGAATTCTAGTGATTGTAGTCTAGACTCGAGAAGGAATCCTAGTTCACTACAATCGAAGCTCTGATACCAAACTGTCACACCCTGACTTTTGCGAAACCGTATGATGTGTGACTTGTTCAATCTCATTGCATTCAATTATAATAAACAACCATATGCTTAAAACATGATGTTCATCTATTCATAAGTTCGAAAAATTACAAACACAAGTCTTTTAAGTTTCAACCAAAATCCTCAAGTTATGTTACAATACAAAAGTGGAAGACATCTAAACTTGAACTTTACGTCTTGATGCGCCCAAGATCCATCTTGTTTCCTGAAATACATGTAATTTTGAAAACATCAACAAAAGTTGAGCGAGTTCATGTGTTTCTGTATGAGTTCGAATAATCTTGTAAACATCTGTAAGTATGCCTTGTGTAAAACGGTATGAAAGCGTCTATGAACAGATCATTAATGTGTAGCTAAGACATTAATATGTGTGGTATGTAGGAAGTGCTCAAACCTCGCGAATTTCCTTTGGTCCATCCGGCGGGAACGACATAGTCACCACATGCGGCCACACAAGGACCCATGGGTGGGGCTCGCTACACCTAGATAGATCTACCACTCATGCCCCTCGGTCTTAAACTAGACTAATGGCAGATACTACATCATCCACGTGATCTAACAGTTCATTCCTTAGCTATATCATACCATTGAAACATTTGAAATATTTGAAAATGTATCTCACCCCCGAGGGTTATAAAACTGAAAACAGTTAAAAGAAAAGGGGGACGTGAACTCACTGATTTGCGTCCTGTTCCTTGTAACTCAAAGATCCTTTCTTCTGGTCTTATGACTACCTACACACGTGTTATGTTTTATTAGACGGCTAGGTCGTGTAACGACTCTTAGTCTTATGTGTTATGACTTATCATGTTTTGAGTTACGTCTTTAATGTACTTTATGTAATTCCAAAGTATATAATTATTGGTTAAAATAATAATATTTTAACTGAAATTATATTTGTCAATTATTTGGAATATTGTTAAAATAATATATTTTAACTTAGTTTATTTTGAAATCTTTTCATGAGTATTTCCCAAGGGTGGGTATAATCATACTTGTGTATTTTTAGACTTGTGTATTTTGCCAAGTATTGGAGGCGTATTTCGGGGTGTATTTGTACGTACAAGAATACGTATTTTCTTGTATTTCTTAAGTATTTTATACTTAATTTTGCATTTAATTTTCGGGAATACTATTTTCAACCAACCAAAAATCACCAATTTATATTCTTAATATATATATATATATCTATATTAAGAAAACTTTCATAGAAATTATCTATAAATCTTTCTTGGCAAAAATAATTATACTTTCATATAAACCTCAAAAATAATATATTTTTAAGATTATCTTAGAAAATATTTATAAATTCATTTCTCACCCAAAATAATATATTCTTAACTTGTTTAAGAAAATAATATATCTTCTAATTGTTCAAGGAAATATATATTTTTCTCTATTCAAAATAATATATTTTCTACTTGATAAAAATATGATATATTTTTGTAATACTCGTAAAAATCATAATTTCCGTTTCTATGGTTTCCAAAATACCGTTTACTCATTTGTCAAAATATATATGAATTTGATTCCGGAATATATATATATATATATATATATATATATATATATATATATATATTCCATAGTCCTTGTTTGGTTTGTACAAAATTCGGGTATAAATTATATATTTGTTTTCTCGGAATTTTGGTATTATTTTGTATTACAATTTTTGTATTTTGGTAAATTATATTGTTTTCAAGTCCTAAAATAATATAACTATACACATAATATACAAGTAACACACAAATTGTGACTTCTAAATATATTTTCCTAAATATATACTTAGTCACTTTTATTTATCAAAGATCAATCCTCAATATTTGTAATATTTGTAAAAAAAATTATGGAAAATTTTATATGAAAAACCATGGTTAAAATTTACTTATAAACACTTGTTTAAAAATATTTTTCTAAGTGTTTACATTCTACAAAAATTTTGCCATAGTTTCCCCTTAAAAATGGAGGTTTCCATGCTTTAAAAGGCATATCATTTTCTTTTAAAATCATCACTAATCATCAACAATTCAATCAACACTTACCATGAGCCAAAATCATGCAATTTACACTAAATCTTGAACTTGAAATTTTTAAAAAACTTGTAGTAACTTACTATGTTATCAAGTAGGTTTAGTTACCCTTAAAAATGTGATTATTTGTCCATAAATCCCTTTCTTGTAAAATTTAGTCTTTTACAACTTAGAAGATGATTTTTCTAAAAATAATTCTCTTGTATTTTTCTTGTTACAAACATGTTTCTAGCTTTGATTTAACACTAAAAATATGATTAGCTTCTTTAGAAATCATGATCTTGTAAATATTGTAAATAACTTTGGTTTCTTGAGAAAACTATTTTTGAAATCATTCATTTACAAGTGTTATAACATGTATCAAACTTCATCATACACAAAATCTTCATTTTCAAGTTCATGTGCAACATAAAGGATGATCATTTTGTTTTTCACAAGATTCATCATCTCACTTGCTTGATCATGTGTTTAATCACAATCTAGCAAGCTTTTTATGATGATCAACATCATAATCACTAGAAATCAATCATCAAGTATCACATATACACTAAAACAACATAGATTCTTATGATTTTTAGCTTTATGTGAAAGATTATCTTCTTGTTTCTTTATGATCTTCATGATTAATCACTTACATAATCATTTAACCATCACAATGAGAAGTAAAAACAAGTTACAAGAGGCCTACTACTAGCACAAGGGCTAGGGAAGAATCAAAGATGTAGAAGTGTAAGGCCGTCTCATTAATTTAAGATTTTAAACTAAAACACGCATTTTTAAAACCAAAATGCATAATTTTCAAAACTTAGTTGATAAAACTAAGATTTCATGGCCATTGTGTTCTAATATAAACCAACTAACTAGTTTAAAGCATTCAACATTAAGTAGTGTTTACAAAACAACTTTGTCTAAAACATAATTAGATAAGCGCGGAAGCTTCAAACTTTGTGTTCGGTTCTTGATTTCTAACTTGATCGGCATCCAGAAAGAGACGAATATCACCTAAGTTCAAGACCACAATAAATGTTAGTTTTGACAACATTAAATTATATATAATCAGGTTCTAGTATCATACCAATGGAAACAACAACAAAATTTCGATTCTTGTTCTGTCGCGCCACGCAACAAACTCCTTTAAATCCTTCGCGCTCTCGCGTGTCGTGCCAGAGCTAAGATCCCCTGTCGCGTTCCGCGGGGGAACCTGTTTTCCAACGGCTGCAGGTTGAATTCCTGCATTTTTACCCAGCTCCGAATTTTCCATAATTAAAACTTTAAACTAGCATAACTTTCTATCTAAAAAAGGATATGTGCAGGGTATCCCTAACCCCGGGAGCGTGCTCCCCAGCTTGCAACCCGGCAATGCGCCCTGGCGGTAAATCATCCTCTAAATCAACTTGCTCGGGATCGAACCCAAGACCTTCCACGTATGGGAGGCCACAAGAGACCTCAACGAGGTGGCCGGTGGCCAACTGGGCTAGCCAGTTGGTTAATTTCATTCTCCTATGCGACCGTAATTTCATTCTCCATCACATGGAGTATTAATCCGACACTCGGGTTACAAATTTTCTAGATTTTAAGCCCTCGGCTTAAATTTTAATTATTAAACTTTTTAGCAAATCTTTTGACCCGATTATACTTTTGTCAAACCAACTTGTTTCTTACACCTAATTCCTATGGGCATCATATATTAAATGATTTCAAACACACCAAGTTCAATCCATGGGTTATCATATTATTATTAACCCGTTTATGTTTTTACGCTTACTTTGACCCGTTAGGGGTATTTAAGCGCTTTTACGCATAACTACTCTAATTCCCTTCTAGCATCATATTTTCACATTATTCATTGAGTGATCTTCCACCACAACTATTGTTGTAGTGGGTTTTATGTGTAACAAATATTTATTCCGAAACCTTCCATTCGGTTAGCCACTTTACGGCAAAAGAATCATTTTTGGCATTTGATCCGAGAAGGTTTATGCCTAAAACTTATATGCCTATCTAAAATTTACGTTACCATAATTCATGTCTCTAACAACCCATATGGGTCGTTTGCCCTATTTACCCTTCAAGGGTGTTTTGGTCAACTTTAGTCCCTCATTTACGACGAAGGACTTCTATCAATATATTTGACCAAAATTTCACATTTTAGCCATAATCTGGCTCGGGTCAAAGTATTAACCCGTTTAAAATACCTTTCGCTATTAATCACTAATTAATAGCTTCACGAACCTTATAGCTCTTCCCTGTGATCACAAAACTCATAAGGCGATCGTCAGTTATTACAGTCTAATGGTGTTAACAACACCATTTGACCCGATTAGTCTAAATGACCATTTATCTTAATAAGATGGCTTTTTGACACCATCTCGCCCCCTTGAACCTATCCCGGTTTACACTGTGAGTTCTTATTATTTAGAAGACATTTATTAAATTATTTGACCCATTAAGACTTACACCCAATAGTGTCTTTTCACATCTTTTATACTATCCGTTAACTCATGTCCGGATATTTATTTAACCACTCTTACCCGTTACGATTCACTCCATAACGTATTGTTCAAAATTCCTTATTTACTAGTCTTCACCCGACTAGTTTACGATTTTTCCCCCTTTTACCATAACTTATGGTTTCTCGCCAGTTTTACTTATTCCGACTTGCATTGTACCATGTCGGAACATCATATTTCAAATAATTAACATAATTCACAATCAATATTTACAAGTAAGTGTACTGTAATTAAAAAGGGTGTAAGGTTAACTAACCTCACATCCAAACTATGCCTTACTTTTCCTTATTGATTCGTTTGACCTGCTTCGTCCTCAAGCTTTCACCTAGCTCGTTTAGCGTCAAACTAACATCATCATTCACAAGGTGGTTAGATTAGTCATTAACAAATACGACTATTCCACCTTACGTATTTTCTATGTCGAAATTATTATTCGACTTCGTCATTAGTTAGTTTTAACTTTCTACTAGTTAACTACCTCTAATCATATGATATGTGAAATTAACTAAAATCTACATTATGATTAGATTCCATATTATCACATATCACCCCTAATTAAATCAATTAGAAAATTACGCGTTTCATTCATAGTTTCAACATATGAACATTCATTTAGGCATTTTAACAAACACCTTGTGGGCATGATTTTTACACATCTACAATCAAGTTCATAACTTGTCATTTAGCCAAGATTAACATCAATTAGGCAAGTTCATATCAAATTTTCACATCAACAAATCTAAATTTACTTCATAGAGTTCAAAATACACTAGAATGATAACTATAACCCTAGTGTTTATCATGCTTTTACAAAACCCACTAATCACCTTCAATGGTGATTATGGAATTCTCAAGAATTGAGCATAATTTCAACAATCTAATGACCAGGGTTTGTTCCTAGACACTATTTCACTCTGATTTCATCCAAACAACATTCATGCAACACTAATTTCGAATTATAATTATTCATCCAGAATTTTGGATGGAATCAAATAACGAATTTTTGCATACCTTATGATCCCTTTACGAAGGAGATCACTAATCTTTGCTTGGATTTCGATTTGGGTCAGATTTGTGCCTTCAATTGATCAATTTTAGCATGAACTAGGTTTTAAGGAGAGCTCTTGGTCACCCCTGTGTTTTAGTCGAACCAGACATACACTCTTGTGTGTGTTTGGGTTTTATTATTATATTTTTTTGTTTTAATTAAACTTATTTCAATTTTTACACCTTTAACCCTCCAACTATCATTAGGTTTTTATTTTAGGTGTTTTCAACACACTAACATGTTACTACAAGGCTTTCCTATAACTAGGTTATTTTTTACTCCTAGTTAGTTCATTCTATTTATTACCGACGTCCAATTTATAAATGAAAAGGTTTATATTTTCGGGGTGTTACAAGTCTACCCCCCTTAAAGAGATTTCGTCCCCGAAACCTTTTTTATGTATTTCTTTTAATTTAGACTAAACGAACTTAGTTTCGTTTTCAAGACATTCATTCGTTCCTTTCGATCTAATGTTTTCATTTATATTGACGCGTACGTCTTTCATTTGCAAGGCCTCATGGGCCGTTATTTTTAGCTTGTATCCTCTATCTTTATTGACCGAGTTGTCACTTGACCACTTAGTTTCATCAGTCTGTTAACATGTTTATCCCCTCGCTTGTCTTATATTAGCAAGCGCTTTGCATTTGCCATGACATTTTCCTAACTTTGAATAGTTTTACCGGCTAGACTAATTAGTCGTCGTCATTTCATACCCCATCATCCGGGTATACTATTTTGTCATCTCCGGCCTTATGTGTGTTTAAGGTTTTCTAAATCCTTTCATACCACTTATGTTTGTTAAAACGTTGCTTTTGACAAAAAAAAAACTAAATTTTTAGTTTACGTTTTCTCTGTCTTACGTCTTTTCTCATGTCTAGGAATTTCCGTTTAAGTTTTATTCCTGACCATTATTATTTTACATGGAGAATTGTAACCAGTTTTTCACGCTTTACCCAAGTGACCCGTAGGTTCTTTTTCTTAGCCTCGTAGACTTTTTCTCTAGATTTCCACCTTTTTAAGGTGAGACTCAACAATTTGTTTTCTTTCTATTTCCGACCCAAGGGTCTTCTTGGTCCCGTAGACCTTAGCATTACTTTTAATCTCCTAGGTTATGATGATCCCGTAGATCATCTTTTATTCGTGTCTTTATTTAACGTACGTATATGTTTACTTTTGGACTAATCATCCGACTTTATGACTCCTTACGTTATTTAAACGTCGGTTTGTTCTACTCTTACTGTTTCTTGGTTCATACTTATAATTCTTTACGACCCATTACCCAGATTCTTAATTTTAATGTTTTAACATCCTTGTTTCACTAGTTTGTGTTTTTCCCTTTCTACCCTATCCCATAATCTTTTATATAGATTTGTTAATATCTCGCGCTCTTATTTATTCCGTTCGCGCTTACTTACGTTATAAAGCGTTATTCTTAATTCAACTTGTTTGACTTGTTCGTGTGAAATTTCATCACTTGTGAACGTCAAACTCTGTTCTTTATTCGACCTGTTCGACTTTAAAATAGTTTAACGTAGTTATCAAAATTTATGTTTGCATATTCTCATCGTCTTTTAGTCATGACTCATATTCCGATTCTTTTGACTTTCTATTTCGCGTTCCCGTCTCTTGGTTTACGCATTCACCCACAATCCTACCCATACATCGGGTATCTTTACCGAAGTCACTATCAAGTAACCATTCTTATATGGTTTTAGACGTCATCTTAATTTATTTGGTCATTTTAGCGAAATCCATTGCTTTTATTTAGTCAAGTCCTTTATTCTTTTATTCTACCCCTTTGACTTGTCTGTGTGAATTTCATCACTTTTGACAGTCAAACTTTATCCCCTATGCCTTAGCATTCACATTTGTTGGTTTATGTTTTCATTCACTTTAATCTTTGTCCCTTCTCTCGGGCTCGTTATTCTAACGTAATACGCTTCCGTCATCTGACTTGCGTTTACGTTTACTATCGAACAGTTTACTTATTTGATTCATTTGGGTACCTTTTTAATTCATCCCATTCACCCCATCCTTACAACATTGGTCGTAAATTCGTCCACTACAAGAAGTTCATGGTATCATATGCCACTACTTACTTGGCCAGAGTAAGCGATTAACACATGACACACATGATCTTTTTATAGTTTTCACATCACGCCCTATGTAAGTAACGCCTCTATTTATTTCATATCTCTGATTTTATTTAGTAAAACTTTATTTAATTGCAAAACAACAATCATTAGTTTTATTAGTTTTACATTTGAACATACAGAATGTTTTCCTTTCTATCGAACTATTATATAATCACATTCGTTAATGTGATCACTACTTTTCTCAATAGCATTTTATCGAGAATTACACACTTGGATAATTACTTTCGTCCAAGTTTTTATATAATTTAATCCTGTTATTGTTTTGTTATTCATTATTGTGAATAACACTTCTTTCTACTTATTTACTCTTGGAAACCTCATCCTGAATAGATGTCCTATTCAGGTTTTCTAAGTTTTATCCTATATATGCAACTGTCATTCTCTACTTTTTTGTTGCATATTACTATTTGTGCGATAATTTAAAACGTGCACCTGGTAATGCTTTCCCTAACGGGCCATCCATGCTTTTATCTTGTTCACGATCATTACGCGATTTAGATCCTTGATGAGTATGCTCTGCTCGTCATACCTCGGACCGTTTCACCGTCATATCCGTCACTTGTTATACTCTCGCCATCTTCAGGTGCAAGTATACTTCAACTAAACATTTACAAAAGTTAGTAATTTCGACATTAATAAATGCCCGTATTGTAATACAAGGCTTTTTACTATACGTGTCAACGCACGTGATTTCGTTAACTATACCAGTCATTTTCATTGGGGTAACGTGTATTACACGATAACCCTATGTGTTGTTCACAACACTTTAATCATACTAAACCATTAACATACATGTACTTACCGGATTTGCGATCAAGCCTCGAACCGAACACTTTATTCTTTTAACCTTGAGCTCTGATTACCAACTTGTAAGGCCCGTCTCATTATTTAAGATTTTAAACTAAAACACACATTTGTAAAGCCAAAATGCATATTTTTCAAAACTTAGTTGATAAAACTACGATTTCATGGTCATAGTGTTCTAATATAAACCAACTAACTAGTTTAAAGCATTTAACATTAAGTAGTGTTTACAAAACAACTTTGTCTAAAACATAATTAGATTAGCGCGGAAGCTTCAAACTTTGTGTTCGGTTCTTGATTTCTAACTTGATCGGCATCCGGAAAGAGACGAATATCGCCTAAGGTCAAGACCAAAATAAATGTTAGTTTTGACAACATTAAATTATATATAATCAGGTTCTAGTATCATACCAATGGAAACAACAACAAAATTTCGATTCTTGGTCTGTCGCGCCACACGACAGACTCCTTTAAATCCTTCGCGCCCCGCGAGCGCTCTCGCGTGTCGCGCCAGAGCTAAGGTCCCCTGTCGCGTGCCACGGGGGAACCTGTTTTCCAGCGGCTGCAGGTTGAATTCCTGCATTTTTACCCAGTTCCGAATTTTCCATAATCACAACTTTAAACTAGCATAACTTTCGATCTAATTGTCCATTTTAAGTGATTCTTTTTCCTATGCGACCGTAATTTGATTCTCCATCACATGGAGTATTAATCCGACACTCGGGTTACAAATTTTCTAGATTTTAAGCCCTCGGCTTAAATTTTAATTATTAAACTTTTTAGCAAATCTTTTGACCCGATTATGCTTTTGTCAAACCAACTTGTTTCTTACACCTAATTCCTATGGGCATCATATTAAATGATTTCAAACACACCAAGTTCAATCCACGGGTTATCATATTAATATTAACCCGTTTATGTTTTTACGCTTACTATGACCCGTTAGGGGTATTTAAGCGCTTTTACGCATAACTACTCTAATTCCCTTCTAGCATCATATTTTCACATTATTCATTGAGTGATCTTCCACCACAACTATTATTGTAGTGGGTTTTACATGTAACAAATATTAATTCCGAAATCTACCCTTCGGTTAGCCACTTTACGGCAAAAGAATCATTTTTGGCATTTGATCCGAGAAGGTTTATGCCTAAAACTTACATGCCTACTAAAATTTACATTACCATAATTCATGTCTCTAACAACCCATATGGGTCGTTTGCCCTATTTACCCTTCAAGGGTGTTTTGGTCAACTTTAGTCCCTCATTTACGACGAAGGACTTCTATCAATATATTTGACCGAAATTTCACATTTTAGCCATAATCTTACTTATACATACCTGGCTCGGGTCAAAGTATTAACCCGTTTAAAATACCTTTCGCTATTAATCACTAATTAATAGCTTCGCGAACCTTATAGCTCTTCCCTCTGATAAGAAAACTCATAAGGCGATCGTCAGTTATTATAGTCAAATGGTGTTAACAACACCATTTGACCCGATTAGTCTAAATGACCATTTATCTTAATAAGATGGTTTTTTGACACCATCTCACCCCCTTGAACCTATCCCGGTTTACACTGTGAGTTCTTATTATTTAGAAGACATTTATTAAATTATTTGACCCGTTAAGACTTACACCCAATAGTGTCTTTTCACATCTTTTATACTATTCGTCAAATCGTGTCTGGATATTTATTTAACCACTTTTACCCGTTACGATTCACCCCGTAACGTATTGTTCAAAATTCTTTATTTACTAGTCTTCACCCGACTAGTTTACCATTTTCCCCCTTTTACCATAACTTATTGTTTCTCGCTAGTTTTACTTATTCCGACTTGCATTGTATGATGTCGGAACATCATATTTCAAATAATTAACATAATTCACAATCAATATTTACAAGTAAGTGTACTGTAATTAAAAATGGTGTAAGGTTAACTTACCTCGCATCCAAACTATGCCTTACTTTTCCTTATTGATTCGTTTGACCCGCTTCGTCCTCAAGCTTCCACCTAGCTCGTTTAGCGTCAAACTAACATCATCATTCACAAGGTGGTTAGATTAGTCATTAACAAATACGACTATTCCACCTTACGTATTTTCTATGTCGAAATTATTATTCGACTTCATCATTAGTTAGTTTTAACTGTCTACTAGTTAACTACCTCTAATCATATGATACGTGAAATTAACTAAAATCTACATTATGATTAGATTCCGTATTATCACATATCACCCCTAATTAAATCAATTAGGAAATTACGCGTTTCATTCATAGTTTCAACATTTGAACATTCATTTAGGCGTTTTAACAAACACCTTGTGGGCATGATTTTTACACGTCTACAATCAAGTTCATAACTTGTCATTTAGCCAAGATTAACATCAATTAGACAAGTTCATATCAAACTTTCGCATCAACAAATCTAAATTTACTTCATAGAGTTCAAAATACACTAGAATGATAACTATAACCCTAGTGTTTATCATGCTTTTACAAAACCCACTAATCACCTATCAATGGTGATTATGGAATTCTCAAGCATTAAGCGTAATTTCAACAATCTAATGAGCAGAGTTTGTTCCTAGACACTATTTCACTCTAATTTCATCCAAACAACATTCATGCAACACTAATTTCAAATTATAATTATTCATGCAGAATTTTGGATGGAATCAAATAACGAATTTTCGCATACCTTATGATCCCTTTACGAAGGAGATCACTAATATTTGCTTGGATTTCGATTTGGGTCAGATTTGTGCCTTCAATTGATCAATTTTAGCATGAACTAGGGTTTGAGGAGCACTCTTGGTCGCCCCTGTGTTTTAGTTGAGCCGACACACACTCTTGTGTGTGTTTGGGTTTTATTATTATATTTTTTTGTTTTAATAAAACTTATTTCAATTTTGACACCTTTAACCCTCCAACTATCATTAGGTTTTTATTTTAGGTGTTTTCAACACACTAACATGTTACTACAAGGCTTTCCTTTAACTAGGTTATTTTTTACTCCTAGTTAGTTCATTCTATTTATTACCGACGTCCAATTTATAAAATGAAAAGGTTTATATTTTCGGGGTGTTACAAGAAGATGATTAACAAGGTGGATAAAAGGTCTAGAGAGTGATCCTTTAAGCTCTAATGCTACCAAGCTTCTTAATCAAGTTCCTAGCACCTTAGAATCTCCTTAGAATGGTTGTTAGTGGATTGAAAATGGTGGTGGTGTGGTGGTTGTTTGAGGCCGAGAGCTAGGAGGGAGAAGAGGGAGAGATGATGTGGGTGAAATGATGAAAATGAGTTGTAGTGTGATCTTATGGTCTTTAATAACAATTCTCCAACATTTATAAACTTATGGATAATATGCTCCTAAAGAACTTAGCATATCTTATAAAATATTAGAAAGAAATCAAGGGTGGGTCCACCCTTGTAACCGTCCACATTAAGGAGGGGGGGTCATGGTTAAGTTTCAATGGCTAGTTAGATGGTTTAGTTAGATTCTACGGTAATTTAGTTAAGGTTATATGTGTTTAATGTTTAGAGAATGAATTATAATGTTCGGTGACCATAACTAGCTTGGAAATGTTAAAACAATGCTTCTAGTGAAAATTTGGTGTTTCGGGTAGTGTTCGGTTGGTTACTGGTTCGTTAAGGTGCTAAATAACGCAATTTAGTGTGCTTTATGATCTCTTTTGTGACAGTTTTGATTTACGACACCTAGGAAGGTATTCTGGACCATTAAACCAAAATTCTGCATTGTATTTCATTATTAAAGTACTGATTTTTGCTGAAATGTGCAAAATTCTGCAGTTTTTGTTAGTTTTAGGCACTTTCCGACACTTAAACTATCACTAGGAAGGCAGTTTTATGATCCTTACTTTCGTACACACTATACTAGTGTAACTCTTGGCTTCGGGCTCATTCTGTGTCTTAACATCATGTCTGCCTGAGTACTGAACTCCCGTCTGTACTTCTAATTTGTCTGATAACTGTGCTAACTTTGTTTCGTGCACTTATTGAACCATATGGTGTTGCATGCAATGTAACACCCCGAAAATGGGTTTGGTAATCAAACCATATTAATACTGAAAGACCGGTGAAATACCGTTAGTGGTAAAATTAACCCGGTGAATATTAGGACTTAAATAAATAATCCTAATATTAATTAAAAAGTGAATAAAAGTTTTAAGGGAATAAAATGGATAAAAGGCCCGAGTTAACGGGACCTAAAACAAACCTAGTCGTAAACTTTCCCGAACCCATTACGTAACTAGGAACATTTGACCCTTGTTATGAGGGTTGGTTTATTTCTATTAAGTGTTATGAGAAGGTTGAATAAAAGTTAAACTCGGGGGACTTAAGATGTAAAAATGGAAAACTTGAGTCTAATATTAGAAATTAGACATAAGTCACACACACACTTAGTGTGTGTATGCGTATGAACGACAGGAGCAAGCTCCCATGGAGCCAAACCCTAAATTCAACAAAATCTTCAAATTGGAGCATCAAACGAAGGCCAAATTCGGATTTGAATACATAGAAACGATCACCAAGTCAAGGGGATCGTAAGGTATGTCGAATTTCTAATATTCATTAAGTTGTGAAAATTAGTTAACTTTGCATGATGCGATCTATGCATGAATCGTAGAGGCTATGGCCGAATTAATGAAGTGTGATTGCTTAGGAACAAACCCTAAGTACAAATTTGAAGTAAAATTGCTATGACTTGAATAATTTGATGATTTACCACACTTAGAAAAGTGGGTTTTGGATTATGTAGTGAAGATGATGATATACGCATGTTTAAGATCATCATATTTAATAGTAGAAACAAGACACTTGAACAATTTGCAAGTTTGAGTATTTGATCATACATGATAGAGGTTGAATTTTGATGTTAATCTTGATAAAAATGACTAGTTATGAACTAGTTAGTAAATGTGTAAGATTATGCCTATTAGGTGTTTGTTAAAATGGCTAAATGAGAACTAAAGTGTTGAAATTCTAGTGAAACGCACATTTGAATAATATGGCGAATTATGCGAAACATGAAGCGATAAAAGTTCTAAACATCATGTTGATTTAGACCTAATTGTGTAAACCATGTGATCGAAAGTAGTTAACTTTTGATAAGTTAAGCTAATTAATGAGGAAGTCGAATAGTAGTTTCAACATAGAAAATAAGTAAGGTGGAATAGTCGTGATTGTTAATGACTAATATAACCACCTTGTAAATGTTGACAATAGTTTGACGCTTAACGAGCTAGGTGGGGGCTTGGAAAAGATGTGGTCAAACGAAGCAAGTACGAGAAGAAAATCATAAACCGGATGAGAGGTAAGTGAAACTTACATCTTTTGTAGAATACTTATTTATTATATACGTTATAAACTTGATAAAGATAATATTGAAAATATCGATTTCGATGCAATTGATACGGGTCAGAACAAATATAAACAATAAGAATCATGGTTTATGGTAAAAAGGACGAAACGGTAAATTGGTCATGTAATGACTAAGAAATTATGAGTTTTCAATAAGATTACATTATAGTGTAATCTAATATTGAGAAAAATGGGTAAAAATGGAAATTTGTTCATAATGTCGACTAATATAAACTGAAGCTAAAAAGATACCCATGGCGCAAGCCAAAATGGACTAAATAAGTAAGAAAAGGGAACTAATGAAAGAAAAATCCGAAATGGGTCGGATGAGCAATTGGTAATTAAAAACCATGTTTTGCTACATATGTAGATGTTTGGTCATATAGGCCGAACGAGTCAAATGGTGGTGATAACACCACTTGACAATTATCGACTAATGTGGTTGTCAAGTCTTATGTTAACAGGAGCGATTTGCAATTCGGATAATTGCGTCACCATGGATTGTGTGATAATAAAAGTGTGGTATAAATCGGGTCTATTTGTTGACCCGGTAAAGGTACGCTATATGGACTTATAGTTAAAGGTGCAATGTGGGTCGAATATTTAGTGTGGTCCTTCATCGCAAAAATGAAGGATTTAAAAATGACCAAAAAGCCCTTGATGGGTGAACCGGGTAAACAACCCTTAGAGGTTGTTTAGAAACTTATATTATGATTTTGTAACCCTTAGATGCGTGTAAAAGTTGTAGGCATAAACTTTCAAGGGTTAAATGCCTTAAAATGTGTCTTGCCGTAAAATGACTTATCCGAGGGATAAAACTCGAAATAAATAGTTTATTCCATTAAACTCACCACAATCATAGTTGTGGTGGAAGACTAATCAATAGGAATGGGTGGAATTATTAGGCATATAAGAAATGAGCGTAATTTATGCTTAAAAGTGCATAAATACCCTTAACGGGTCAAAATAAGATTATAAGCAAAAAAAATGGGTTAATAATGCGTAGAAACCCGTGACTAGAACCAAACATGATAGAAAATATTGAAATTAAAAGTTCATGAGAAATGGGGGGTCAAACAAACTTGTTCGTTTGATAAATACACGAACGGGTCAAAAAGTGTCATAATTGAATTTCAAGCCGAGAGCTTGAAATCTAAATTTTTGTGAATTCAGATGTCGGGTTTTCACTCCAGGTGATGGAGAATTAAATTACGATCACGTAGGAAAAAGAATCGTGTAAAACGGATAAATAACGAGAGAGTTATGCACGTTTCGACGAAAATTAGCGTTGCTGAA
Organism: Helianthus tuberosus; assembly: GCA_030545235.1. Classification (NCBI taxonomy): domain Eukaryota; kingdom Viridiplantae; phylum Streptophyta; class Magnoliopsida; order Asterales; family Asteraceae; genus Helianthus; species Helianthus tuberosus. The sequence goes on along the minus strand of CM060420.1, from coordinate 16,334,471 downwards.
AATATGCAGCTTTCAGCTACAACATTCTGGAAAAAAGAAGGGGACGCGCCACGCGACGACAAAGGCCAAGGGCCGTCGCGCGACGCAACGGTGTCCTTTTTGGCGAAAAAATTATTTATTTAATCAATTTTATTTTGCGAACCCGTTTAAGTACGTTTTAAACTACGTATGACTAAAATCATTTCATGTTTATGGAATGTAGGTTGCCTAGAAGTACCGGATGACGATCAAGCCCGATGAAGAACTGAACACGATCAAGATACAAGCTTCCGCACATCGTTTCATCATAAATTTTTAAACGACCAATTTAATTACACCATGTTGTATTGTTTTCAAGTTTAGAAAAGTTTTAATAAACTCGCGTTTCTCAATGTATGTGTAATTGTAAATGTACATTTATTCCCGAAACCTACACGAAAACCGTTAAATAGTAGTAAGGGCGTTACATGCAATAATGATAAATAATCTTGCAACATGTAATGCACTTGTATGTATATGACGGTAAGCAAAAAATCATTCATGTCGCTAATTAAATATGGCACAGTCATTAATTCACAAATTACTGTTTAACATTGTACGGAATATGTGGAAAAGTGTCAGTTGTCACAGAACGGGTTGCACGGGTTGGAAATTAAAAGGATTACGCATCATCAAGTGTTGTATGGCTTGACTTTGTTGTGTGTTCGCAAAAACATTCGGTGAATTTTGGAAAGCGGCAAAAGAGTTTGCGAAAAATTAACTGAATTGCTTCGGTTCCATCGTCGGATAGTACCCCGGCACCGAAAATACATTCGGGTTGTTCGGGGGGTTCGGGTTGTTGGGGACGTTCAAGTTGTTCAGGTTAAAGGGATCCATGGTAGATTTTTTTTTTATAAAAAGGGAAGAATGTTTTAAAAAATGAGAGAGAAATGAGGTTGTAGTGGGTGAAAAGGTGTGAAAAATTGTGTAAAAGTGGGGAATATATATAATTTTTGGTTGGATTTTGGTAAAAAATAGAAATATAGCCGTTAGTTTATTTCAAAATGAAAATTAATTTTTTTTACAAACGGTCAATTGCATGGGAAAAGGCAAACTTTTTGTCATTTTGCGGGCCGTCTCCAACGTCTTGTATGTGACGGGGAGGACGGGGGGGGGGGGGGGGGATGGTGTTTGGGTCGGCACCGGGTGGGACTGTCCTGGGGACGTTCCCCATACCGGTTTGCCTAAGTTTTAAGTCCAACATGTTCATTTAAGTGGGTTATGTTTGAGTCCATCAGGCGGGTTTAGAGGTTAAACTGTTTAATTTTATACTTAGGATTTTTTCTAATATGTATCTTATGTCATAACTTAACTTAAACTCACCGAGTGTTTTATGCCAAATCTCAAAAGACCAAAGAGAAACTAGTCAAGTTTTATAGTGTAGGCGTAAGTATTTATATACATTTGTATTTTGTTTGTTGTAAATGTATTTTTTTGTGCGCGGGGTGTGCTCATCTCAACCCAATAAAATCCGTGTCATATTTGGGTTCATAAGTCTGAAACAACTTTCAATTTTGTGTTGTGGATGGGTTTGCGTCTAGTTCTACCAGTCAACCCACGAACAATTATAATTAAGTACAAACTTTATTTTCACCCTATTTCTTCGATAAAATAAGTAAGACCAAGTTGGTAATTGTTGATGCAACAAATAATAGACCAAGGATGGTAGCTGGACTGGTTAGGCAAAAGGGTTGAAGGGTTCAACTTTGCCTAACGCAGGTCGTGGGGTCCCCCCACGTTTGCAAGACGTGGAGAGAGGTTCACTAGTTTGTTTTTGTTGTTTGCTCGAGATCCTCCACTGAAATGTGTTCAGTTTCGGATGTAGGAGCAAAGGGAATGTGTGTGTTGAATGTGAAAGAAAGTGACTTGCATGAAGCAAGTACTCAAGAACAATGACCAGAGATTCTCCTGGAATCAGAGCTGATCGGAATGTTTTTTGCACTTAATGAAGTGTCACATTTATAGGGAAAGCCACCACTCAAAGAGGAAGCTATTTGACTAGTGAACATGCTTGCAGTGGGGGTTTTGCCCTTTTTGGTGGTTGAAGCCTTTGACCTGCAGGTAAAAGGCTGTGCTCTGTGGACCTGTGTCACTTTTGCGGCTGGAGAGTTTGGTGAAGCAATCAGAGATGTGACTGCCTATTGTTCACGTACTATTTTATCTAGTCTCCCGGGTTTCCAACCTTCAAACCGTTTAACCTTTTTAGATTTAATGTGTCTAAGTCATTTTATTTGGTCTTGGGCTACCCCCATCATCAGCCCCCCAAGTCAGAGGTTTTTGGGAGTGTGCTCAAAGATTTCTGACTTTTTCACACTTGCTTTTATTGCTTAAAGGCTTGAAAGCTTGAACGCTTGAACACTTGAAGGCTTGGAGTCAGTTAATTTTTTGAATTTAAAAAAAAACTGACAACTGATTTGATTGATGTGTGGCAGTTTATAGGTCGGCAGTTTTTGCAGAGATTAGGTTAATGACTATTGTGTAATCATAACTTCTATTTGGGCGTTATCTTCATTTATTATTGAAGACAAACACCATTTTTTCATTTTCTCTTCAAGTTTTCTCTGCGTTTCCTTTCCATCCTTCAGGTTAGTTCCGGTTTCCTCTGTTTCCTTATTTTCTTCTTATTTTTCTGTAAAATGGGTGCTCGTAAGGATTTGGCAAAATCCTTTTCTCGATTAACCCAAGAAGAGGTAGAACTGTTTTGCATGGAATATGGTATTGGGAAGAAATTTAAACCAACTCCTCCGGCTTGTGACGTTCTGATTGATAAATGTCTGGCCGGTTCGATTGCTCTTTATTATCGTCATTTTGAGTTTTCGAACCTCCGTTATCCATTTTCCCTCTTTGTTTTAAATCTGTTGGAGTATTACCGAGTCTCTTTTGGTCAAATTCATCCGAAGGGCATGGCTAGGGTTTTGCACTTCGAGGTTTTATGTCGTGCTTGTGGTTATGACCCTTCTTTGTTGTTATTCCGTCGGTTTTTTCATTTGGCCAAGAATGGTGATTGGTTCACCTTTGAAACATCCAAGGTTGATACTTGCCTGATCTCTTCCATGGTTACCACACTTGGTACTTGGAAAGATCATTTTTTCTGGGTCTCCGAATCTATTATCCCCTTCAAAATGGTGTGGAGGCACCCGTATGCCGTTCTCAATGAACCAGAACCTTCTGAATCTGATTTGAATGAAGTTTTTCTCAAAGCCATCCGAGAGTGCCCTTCCAGGGTTCGTCCTTTCCCTAAACATTTGCTAGTTCTGTTAGGGGTTAGTAAATTGTGGGAAAAGGCCAATCGGGATCCGGTTCTAATGAGGAATGGCACGGGTATGCATTTTTCTTGTTTACTCCTTTTGTGTTTTCTTAATTTATGCCTTATGTGCTTTTTGTTTTATGGTTATTTGCAGTTATGTCTGCACTTGATTTCATCAAAAGTGAAGATACTTCTGATGTTGCGTTTGAGGATGTCCCGGTTGTCCCTGATGAAAATGTTGTAGTTAGGAATGCTGAGTAAAGGTTCGAGGGTTCGGGTTATGTTAGTGTTTTCAACATCAAAGGTTTTTCTATGTCTCATGCTCCCAAGGCTTCAACCCGTCGATCTACTCGCCTTTTGTTGAAGGGTGCTCCTCAATCCACTTCTTCTGAACCAGTAGATTTGAGTGACGATATTGAGGCTTCTGAAGATCAAGGTGTGGAAGTGGATGTTGAGAAGGAACAGAAACTGGTTGTTCATAGCAAGACGACTCCAGCCAAGAAGGTTATGGCTACTCCTGTTCAAGGTTCTTTGAGCAGGGACGTTGAAGGGTTGAATGATGAGGTTTATGTGCCTGGTTGGTCTGTTAAGCTTGATGATAGTTTTAAGGATGCTGTTGTTTATGAAGATATGTTAAGCCATATTGCTCCTCCTTCGGTTCATAGTACCATTGCTGAGATGGATGATGACATGATGCTATCTCGAATGATTTTAAGTACTTGCAACCTTGCTGCCATGCTTCCTCAAGGTGTTGCTCGTTTTCGTAAGAGGATGCATGAGTATGAAGAATTTTCTAAGAAGAAGGAGAAGATGAAGTCTTCGATGGCTGCGATGAAGAAAGAGATTAGTGGGTTTGCTGAGAAGGAGGAAGCCTGGATCAAAAAGGATGGTGAATTGACTAGAAGGCATGAGATTGAAATGGGTGATCTTAAGAAAAGCTTCGAGGCCGATCGGTTGAAGCTCAAGGCTGATAGGGAGGCTTTTTCTGTTCAACAGAGAGCCTTTGATGAAGAGAAGGAAGGCCTGAAGGCTTTGGTTGCTCAAACCACCAGTGATAACCAATGGTTAATTGAGCAAGGTTTCCAGCAAGTTGTTACTTACCTTCTTCACTCCAAGGAGTTCAATTCCGCTCTTGGTGAAGTTTACACTAAATTTCTCAACTTGGGGAAACATCAAGGTCTCATCGCTGGTTACAAGCTTCATGAATCTGGCCATCCTTTGGAAAAGTCTCCCTTATTTCGTCTTGAAGCTTCTGAGGTCTTCAAGGTTTCTGTTGAACAGATGGAGAGGCTGACCTACCCGTATGTCAATCAAGTTTCTACTTGTTTTGGTAAGCCTCTTACTGTCTTGCAGGAGCTAAAGCCGGAGGGCCTTAATGAAAAAGTCGGTGCTGAAGTCCTGGGTTCCCTTTCAAGAAAGCGATCTTACTCGAGAAATAGTGATGACACCCTTTCAGGAGGACCTGATGCTTCGAAGGATGCAAGTTTGGAGGCTTCAGCGGTTGGTGGTGATGGTGGCATGAAAGCTAAGAAGTCAAAGAAAGCGAAGAAGGTTAAAGGTGAAGGTTCCGGGGCTTCCAAGCCTCCTGCTGTTGCTTAATGGATATTCGTAGCTTTCTTAGCACTCTTGAAAACAATTTGTGGTTTGTATGTTAACTAAAACAATGTTAGGTTTCACAGGAACCCTTAAGGTTCTTGTTATGTGGTTGTGGTGGGGCCTGTATGGCCATTTGAACAATTTCTTAACTTGCAAGTTGTTAGGGCTTGCTTTTAACTTTGTTTGGAAGTCTGTTAAGACTTTCTTTGCTATGCTATTATGTTTAACTATTTGTCTTGTGTTGTGTTTTTTATACTTGTGCCTATTTCGTTAAGGCAGCTTGGTTGACTTCAAGCCTTCAAGCTTTCTGGCTATCATGCATGTAGGTTGAAGCCTTTGGGGCTTCAGGTTATCACATATGTGGATTAAAGTCTTCAAGGCTTCTCAGTTTCATGACTTGTCTTTGGTTTCATGACTTGGTTTGTAGTTTCAAGACTTGGTTTGTAGTTTTGAGTTTGATAACTTTTTGTTCAAGTTGTCGTATTATTCTTTAGGTTATGTCTTTTTCTTGTAGCTTTGTCTTTGTGGAGTTTGTGTTGCCTTTATGTTTTTTATACCTTAAAGGGTTCAGTGCTGCAGTCATTTAGCCTTGGTATTTTTAACAAGAAGACATAGCACCTATCCTATTCATTAGTTTCCTTGTTTTAATTTCGTAAGCCGGTTTGTTGATTATCTTTTCTAAGGCTTAGGGAGCATTTGGTGTAGGCTGTTCAAACCAGTCTATGAGACAATTTTGTTTTTAATAATAAGTCTCATGGAGTTGTATTGATTTAGGAACTCACCCCTTATATAGGTCCATTCAACCCTTGAACCTATTGAGCGATGTGGCCTGGGAGCTCATCCCCTTACATGGCCCTTGCCATGGAGTTTTTTGCTAGGTTCTCAACCTGATTTTAGGATAGAAAGACAAATTTGATAAAACAACTTCATTCATTCAGGAGACACTGTGTTACAAAAGGTGGTCAACTCTTGAAATACAATTTTGTGTAATACAAACCAATCTTTCTTGACTAGACATGGAACCTTTTCAAGGTTTTTCCGTTCCAGTGTCTTGGAAGCTTTTTACCCTCTGAGTCTACTAGCTTGTAAGATCCGCCTTTATGTGCTTCAAGGATGGTATATGGGCCTTCCCATTTTGGGCCGAGCTTTCCTTGGTTCTCTTTTTTGCTAGCTTCATTGTTTCTAAGCACCAGGTCTCCCGGCTTGAAACGTTCATTCTTGACTCTTTTGTTATAGTAGGCTTCCATTCGTTGTTTGTACTTGGCCTCTTGAATTGCAGCTTGGTCTCGTGCTTCCTCTAGGAGTTGTAAGTTCAACATGGTATCTTTTTGGTTTGTTTCGGGATCCATGTTGACAGTTCGTTGTGTTACAACTCCTACTTCAGCTGGAATCACGGCTTCAGACCCAAATACCAAGCTATAGGGTGTTCTTTTGTGACTTGTTTTTTTGGTTGTTCTTATGGCCCATAGAACACTTGGTAATTCTTCAAGCCAATTGTTTTCATACCTTCCCAACCTGGCTTTGATTCCTTCAACTATGCTTCGATTCATCCTCTCAACTTGACCGTTTGACTGTGGGTATGCCACTGAGCTGAACACCTGAGCGATTCTGAATTCTTTGTACCAAACGCTGAAAGGCTTCTCAGCAAATTGCTTTCCATTGTCGGTGACAAGCACGCAAATAATGTTTTCCCAAACGAAGTCAATGACCTGTTTGCCCGTGATTTTTGCAAGTGGTTTAACCTCAGGCCACTTGGTGAAATAATCTATGGCCACCAGCAAGAATTTTACTCCTCCTTTAGCTGGTGGGAATGGACCAACGATATCCATTCCCCATTTATAAAATGGCCATGCTGAGGTTATTGGGACAAGGTCATGTTTGGGATTCTTCGGGATTGGTGCATGAATTTGGCAGGCATCACACTTTCTTAATTGCTCTGCTGTATCTCAGTGCATGGAGGGCCAAAAATACCCAAGGTTCATTAGTTTAGCAACCACCGATCTAGCTCCAAAATGAGCTCAACATATGCCTTCGTGAATTTCTTTGACCAAATACTGGCTTTGCTCGGGACCAACACATCCGAGCAAGGGTGCAAGGGACCAACACGTACTGTCTTGCCTTGATCTTAACCCTTTCTGCCTATGTTTGATCAGCAGGAAATTCACCATTTTTAAAGAATTTCTTGATTGGAGTCATCCAATTTGGATCTTCTTCGGTGATCACGTCTTGAACTTCCAACTCATCAATTGACGGAGCTTTTAACACTTCTACCAATACCCTTTTGGTAAGGTGGGCAAAAGTGAGAGATGCGAGTTTACTCAAGGCATCCGCTTTCTTGTTTTGAGATCTGGGAATTTGCTTGATGGTGCATGCTTTGAAGGTGTTCATCAATTCTTTGGATTTTTCTTTGTACCTTTTCATGTTGGGCTCTTTTGCAATGTAGCTATCATTCACTTGGCTTGATACCAGCAACGAGTCTGTGAACACTTCAAGCTTTTGGACCTTCATTTCTTTAGCCAGTCTTAAGCCGGCTATCAGTGCTTCGTATTCAGCTTCGTTGTTGGTGGTCTGAAAATCAAATCGGAGAGCGTATGTGAATTCTAACCCTTCTGGGTTGATCAAAATGAGCCCAGCTCCTGACCCTTCAACGCTTGAAGCCCCATTGGTAAAAAGCTTCCAGGCTTCAAGGTCTGAGGGTTCAGTGGCAGCTGTGTTTACTTCAGTGATTGTTTGCTTTGGGACTTCTACAATGAAATCAGCCAAGACTTGGGCTTTGATGGCTTTTCTTGGGACGTAGGTGATGTTATGTTCACCTAGTTCCACAGCCCATTTGGCTAATCGTCCCGAGTTTTCTGGTTTTTCAAGCACACTCTTAATAGGTTGGTCGGTGACTACTTGTATAGGGTGTGCTTGGAAATACCTACGAAGCCTTCTAGCTGTTTGGACTAGGGCTAGAGCAAGTTTCTCCAAGGGAGGATATTTGATTTCAGCCAATTTTAGAGTTTTGCTGAAGAAATAAACGGGTACCTGAACCTTGTCTCGTTCAATGGTGAGGACCGCACTTATTGCTTCTTCGGCAACTGAAAGGTATACCGAGATTAATTCACCCGTTGCTGTCAGGTAGAGAAGCTAGGTGTTGCCTCATCTAGTTGAAGGCTTCTTCGGCCTCCTCAGTCCATTTGAAGTCCTTCTTATCGGAGCAACCCTTGAGCGTTTTGAAGAAGGGTAAAGACCTTTCAGCCAGTTTTGAGGTAAAACGCTTCAAGGCTGCGAGCTTCCCGTTTAAGCTTTCAACCTCCTTCTTGCTTCTCGGTGGTTTGGTTTCAAGAACAGCTTTCACCTTGTTTGGATTGGCCTTGATGCTTTGTTTTCCCACAATATGCCCAAGGAACTTATCTTCCTCAAACCCAAATAAGCATTTATCGGGGTTGAGTTTCATGTTGACCTTTCTTAGGTTCTTGAAGGTTTCTTGAATGTCATCGAGCATTCGATATTTCGTTTTGCTTTTGATCACCAAGTCGTCGACATATGTCTCCATGTTTCTACCAATTTGACTTGCAAAGGCCTTGTCAACTAAGCATTGGTAGGTTGCTCCAGCGTTTTTGAGACCAAAAGGCATCTTTTGGTAACAAAAGATCCCTTTGTCTGTGTGGAAGGTGGTCTTCTCCTCATCTTCTTCCTTCATAAGGATTTGATGGTAACCTTTGTAAGCATCAAGAAAACACTTGAAAGGGTAACCGGTGAGGAGTCAACCTTGAGATCAATTTCTGGTAACGGGTAACAATCTTTGGGACAAGCCTCGTTAAGATCCTTGAAGTCTATGCACATTCTCCAAGAATTTCCTGGCTTTCAAACCATGACCGGGTTTGCAACCCAGGATTGATACTTGACTTCTCAGAGAATGCCGGCTGACACAAGCTTTTCAACCTCTTAGCATGCAGCCAAGCTTCTTTCAGGTGCTAGACTTCGTTTCTTTTGGACAACAGGCTTGACATCGGGTGGTATTTTCAACTCATGTTTAGCAATGTGTGACACCTGTGCCTTCACGGCCATCAACCAAATACCGAACCAATGAAATATTGTATTTCATACTTGGGATTTGTATAAATATGTGTATCATTTGCACATATCAATTCTTGTTCGATTCCAAACTCCAAATCGCTTTCTGGAAGGTTATACGCGCACCGATGCGTAAATATAACCAGTTTAATGCAACGAACACTCCAGAATAGTGAAATAGGCTTAACATACCTTAAATAACCTTTACATAACTTAGAAATAAGTTTCAAAGGCTTTGGTATGGCAAAATCAAGTTAAATCGCTTACAGGGACTAAAGTTGACACTCTGCGAAAGTATGCCAATTTGAACTGTAACAAACATTCCGGAACATGGCCATAAGTTAAACATACCATAAATATCCCTTACATAGCTTAGAAATAGGCTTTGAGGGGTTCGGTGTGCTAAAATAAACTTTTGGGTCATTCAGGGACTAAAAGCGTCAAAAAGTGCACAAGTTTGCATTTTCGCGCATAACTTACGTTCTGAATACATCCGGACATCCAAAAATTTATGTAAGCACTAAAACATTTTATTTTAGTGTTTGGCATGAGAAAAATCCATTCGTCGCGCAATTTGGATCGTTTTTCGCGCTTATGCGCATTCCGACGTAATTAAGCGAACATCGCGTTCATACGACCAAACGAACCAACATCCGACATATTTTTGAGCATGTTTCATGTCCACAGTGTTTAGGCATCATTTTAGGGCCTTAAAGTTGGCTTTACGGGCCTTAGAAGTGTCGGGAATGGCCTTAAAACACAACAGAGACTGAAACTGTCAAAATGGAAACTTGTTTTCTGATCAGAAGCTCCAGGCGGCCCGCCTGAGCTTTGTCTGATCCTGAAGCGGGCCGCATCAGCCCCCTGATAGCAGAAAACATGCAGAAACATCGAATCTGGTCTGTTCCAACCTTGCACATGGTTTTTCTCAATTCTATGGGCTGGTTTTTGATGCACATGGTATTACAATACCATGGGTGCAAGTGTATGGCCAAGATCGAATCACGTTTTCCAAGAAACGATCCTAACTGTTCGGGAAACACTATAAATACCCCATGCCATCCATTGCTAAACTCACTAGAATTTTGATTTGAGAAACTCTAAGTTGAAACCATTGTTTCATACCTGAGATTCTTGAATCGAGATTAGCATTCGGGGACCCTTCGTAAGTATTCTTTCGTTCTTTTATTGCTTTTCGAGTCTGAAAGTCAAACTTTGTTTGACTTTCTGCATTGACCAGTTTATGGTCAATGCGAAGTTCGTTTGAACTTCGCAACGTGAGTGTAATCACGTTGGTTATAGTCCCTTGGGACTATGCCTACTGATTACCACGTTGTCTAGGGTCGTAGGGTAAGCGATCTAATAAATCACTTATACCTTCGAACCCGACCCAATTGGTCGATCATTAGGATCCGACCAAATACCTTAGGTGACCATAGTATATAGGGAATAACCTTCCGAGGTTATACCTTATGGTCACATCGTTTGAGTAGTTGTATGATAGGTAGTTTATATGCCTTAGGTAAATTACCAGAATACCCTTTTCATGTATAATTGGTAATTAAGCATATGTAACCTAAACTTTTGTCACATAACTGATTTTGTAACATGTTTAGGCATATAACACTTGTCATAGGACTAGTTAGACGGTCCGAACGCGTTTCACGCGAACGACGCGTTAAAGTAGCATAAGCTACCTAAACGGGTCGTAATGGGTCGTAAGCACTTAGGTTAAGTTTCATTTAGTATGTGGGCTTTGTTGAACCATATTACACGAGTCTCCATACTCGTTTGGTTTACAAACCCTCATGCTACCCGATCTTCCGATCTAGGTCCGGTTTATTAACATAGTTACCTATATTAGGTGCCGTTTGATTCCGTGATCTCTAGCATTGTTTGGTTGTTACTCAAGGACTACTGAGCAATCTCAAGTGAGTACATAGACCCCTCTTTTACTGTTTCCAAACGTTTTGGGGTGGAACACATGTGCCTACTTGTTACTTTCATGCTTTCCTGCTTTCACATCATATACTTGCTATATTCATTAGTACATTTATAGTACATGATTTCATTGTTTTACATTTACATTTTATGCTATGTATGTCCATTGGTTACATACTTAGTACAATGTTTTCATCACATGCTTACATTTTGTTATGACATTTGGGTTGTTTACAATGGAACAATACATTCATTAACATTAGCTACGCCGTTCGTTAGTAGGTAGTGGTACCATAGGAATTGACAACTCCCGTTCCTGAAATCCTGGGTTGGTGTGGATTGGAAGGAATGACCAAATTCGATATACATAATTTAGATAAACCTTTAAATTTTTTAAGGGTTTATCGCCACAGTCTCAAGGCTTGGATGTATGCATTTTCACAATACCGCATAGATGTTCGTATCAGTATAACATGCATTTCCACAAAACATAGTTTTGATTTAAACCATGTTTTACTTCAATACTTTGTTTTTGTGCATATGGTTTAGTTTATACATTTCACTAGCCATACAGATCATTTTGGTTACACATTACATGATTTACATTTGACTCATGAACATTATTGACATTGGTTACACATCACATGATTTACATTTGACACATAAACATTATTGACATTGGTTACACATTACATGATTTACATATTGACATAAACATTTTTGACATATTATTCAATACGTTTGGCAATTTGTTTAAACATAGACATCTTACATTGGTGGTTTGTTTGGGTAAGTGATTTGAGTAACGGTGCGTGTGTAATATGATACAAGCATGGTGGATACGCCGCTGGTACTTCCTATATATAAGTGTTTGTATGGTATTACATATCGTAGCGTTATTTGAATCATTTCAATTTAAGATATATAACATTTTATACAAATAACATACTTTTCACAAGACATTCTTTTACAAACAACTTATCTTATACAAACTCATTTTACATGGTTATTCATTTAACCATACATTATTTTCTTATTTATACATATCATCTGATCTTATCGTTTTTCAAATGATTTACAAGACAAATCAAATTACAAGGTTCATGACTAAACATTTTCTTAAACAATAAGTCATGAATCCTATTTTCATAAACCTATGTATCTCACAGGCATTTTTATGCTGACGTACCTATTTTCACATGTGTTTCAGGATATGATGCATAGGATTTATCAAGACACACTTAGGCGGACTTGGGCCTTAGCGACAATAAAAGATGCAAGACTAGTTATTTATGTTACGTTTCTTTGATTGTTAAGACATTGTAACTACGTTAATCAATAAAACAATATTTCAATTTCCATGTGTTATGAAACAATGATTCTGTTACAACACTCCCCGACGTTTTCCGCCACGTTTTGTTGTTCTACGTGGTCGGGGTGTGACACAATGCTTCGAGGTATGCCTGTCATATCCTCCGGGGCACCAAGCAAAGACATCATTATGATGTGTTAACAACTTTTCAAGATATGAGAGAGTCTCTTGTGAAAGGCTTGGATTGACCCTTATCCTTTGCTCAGGATACTTAGGGTTTATAATTAGCCTTTGCTTATCTTCTTCACTTTTAGAACTTTCACCCTCAACCATGTAGGCCTCCTAAGTAGGTTGAAGGGTTGCGACTCCCCTCTCGGTAGGAAATTTGACAGTGCCATGGCCAAAAGACACAACCATGTAGAATGCACACTGCCCTGGTCTTCCAATGATCACATCATAGTTCGAAGGTATATTGATAACCACGAAGGTGAGAGGCTGGACTCCCTCCTTCTATCCTTCGCTGAAACGAACATTAAGGGTCAGTTGCCCCAAAGGCTTAAGGGGTATGTCGGCGATACCTTTTATGGAGGTCCCGGAGGGTTGAAGCCTGAACGTTCTTCATTGCTCAAACGGTTGAAGAACTTTTCAAACATGATTTCGGTGGCAGCACCAGTGTCTATGTATGCTCAGCTTGTTTGTAATGTCCCCACAGTAGCCTCAACCACAAGAGGGTTTGAAAGAGGGTCTTTCTCCGTTGGAGGGAAGCAAACACACTGAAGCTCCCAAGCTTCCAACCGCTGCCTTTTGTGTGGAACCCTTCCATCAAAATCCACCATATTGACTTCCTTGCCCTTTCCTTCAGCCATTTTGTCCCTTACTCCCTTCACCAAGTGAGTAAGTTCCCCGGACTTAACAGATTCTTCGATCCTCTTCTTAAGCTGGAAGCAATCATTGGTGTGGTGCCCCTTTTCTTCATGAAATTCACAGTATTGTGTGGAATTTTCGTTCTTTCTGCTTTTGGGGAGAGGCCTAGGAGGCCGAAAGTTTTGCTTGACTTCTTCTATTGCGAGGATTTCTTGAGGGGTCTTGGTAAGGGGTGTGAAACTTATGCCTTTCTCCCTGCTGGAAGGGTTCCGACCTTCAGACCTTCGATGGTCTGAAACCTTTTGGCGTCTGTCATAGGAGTTAAAGTTCCCCCTTTTTCTAGCTGGGCTGTTGTCTCGCCAGCTGGATCCTCTTTTCCTTTGCTCTTTAATGTCTACTACCTCCTCTCTCCGGATGTGGGCTTCAGCCCTTTCGAGAGCTTCTTCCAAGGTCTTGGGCAGGGATTTGTTGAAATCTCTTGTGAGATATTTGGATGTAATGGCGTTCATAAAACCGGCCACCCTCATCTTTTCGTCTGCCCCTACATATGTTAGACCTTCCTTCTTGTATCTTTCTATGAACTCTGGAAGGCTTTCATCATCTCTTTGTTTTATCTGAAAGATTACCGTAGCATCTTTAACATACCGCCGCTGTTGGGAGAAATTGGCCAGGAACCCCTTGCTGAGGTCATCGAAGCTTCGAACGCTTCGAGCAGGTAAATCATTGAACCAGATTCTGGCCAATCCGACAAGGGTCTGCATGAACATAAACATTCAGCATTTGACCATTTCTCAATTCTTGCAGCACCAATAAAGATCTGGAGATGGTTTTCAGGATCTTCAATCCCATCACATGTTTTGATCTGGGATGGCATCTTAATCTTCGTTTGAAAATCATAATTGGCTATTTGCTGTGAAAAGCATGAGAGGTTACTCGGCTTATAAGGCTTGGCCAAATCTTCTTCAACCCTGGCTCCCGTGTTGTTGCTGTTGTTGTTGTTCCCTTGAGTGGCCAGCACCTGATGAATAAAGTGCTGCCACGGGAAGCTGGCCATCATCTGGGCCATCATCTGGGGCATAAGGTTGAAGCCTTGAAGGCTTCCAGATGTAACTGGGTAACTAATTCCCAAGGGAGTACTCATAACAGCACTTCGTGCCAAGGGGAGTACAGACAGAGCTTGTTCCCATGTAGTTGTTGCTGAGGGTGGAAGGCATGCTATTGGAGATTGTAGGAGTTGGTCCAAAGTCAGCTCGTGCCCTAGAGAAGCACCGCTTGTAGCTGGTTGGGATGAAAAAGAGAGGAATTATTGTAGGATTTGGCCTCGTGAACAGGTATGGGTTAGGGTTTGGAGGAGGATTGCTGGGGCCAGCCTCATCCCTAGACACAAAAGGTTGTGAATTTGCAAAATGAGGGATAGGGGGTCCAGGAGATAGCGTTGGCTCCGGTTCGTCATAATCTAAACGAATCCTCACTCCCTTGTCTCTCTCCATACTCACATATTGGTTGAGGAGAGACCTCAACTCAAGGAAATTTTTGGCAACCCCCTCAAGGGTAAGTTCAACATGTGATGGGGTGCCAGAGACACCGACATTAGGGGAAGGGACCCCTGATCTGGATGGGGTTGTAGTGTTGAAAGTGAGAAACTCGGGAGTGCTTCCCGGTGTCGAGAAGGACGTTGGTATAGCCACATGGGCTTGACCAGTGCTTGGGTTAGAGGTATTTGGAACTTGATTCGCCTCTCCCGGGGATCCACTTTCTGACATGGTAATTTCGAGAGAATGGAGCTACACTACTGGGTCTTTTTGAAGAAAAATAGTGGCGTAGCCCCACGGTGGGCGCCAACTTGTTGATGCAACAAATAATAGACCAAGGATGGTAGCTTGGCTGGTTAGGAAAAAGGGTTGAAGGTTCAACTTTGCCTAACGTAGGTCGTGGGGTCCCCCATGTTTGCAAGACGTGGAGAGAGGTTCACTAGTTTGTTTTTGTTGTTTGCTCAAGATCCTCCACTGAAATGTGTTCTGTTTCGGATATAGGAGCAAAGGGAATGTGTGTGTTGAATGTAAAAGAAAGTGACTTGCATGAAGCAAGTACTCAAGAACAATGACCAGAGATTCTCTAGGAATCAGAGCTGATCGGAATGTTTTTTACACTTAATGAAGTGTCACATTTATAGGGAAAGCCATCACTCAAAGAGGAAGCTATTTGACTAGTGAACATGCATGCAGTGGGGGTTTTGCCCTTTTTGAGGGTTGAAGCCTTTGACCTGCGGGTAAAAGGTTGTGCTCTGTGGACCTGTGTCACTTTTATGGCTGGAGAATTTGGTGAAGCAATCAGAGATGTGACTGCCTACTGTTCACGTACTATTTTATCTAGTCTCCCGGGTTTCCAACCTTCGAACCGTTTAACCTTTTTAGCTTTAATGTGTCTAAGTCATTTTATTTGGTCTTGTGCTACCCCGTCATCAATAATGGTGACATTGGTCCTTGTGTGAGCGCTAGAAATGATGGAACTTTTGTTGTAGGGGATAGAAGTACCAAAGATTGGAGCTTTTACTTTCATCCATGGATTTTTAATGTCTTTTATTCACGATTTTAAGGACTACAACCTCCGATTTGGTGATCCTTTTAATGGAAAACAAATATTTACACTTTCATTGGTTAGGATATCGGTTTATTCGGTTTGGTTTACTCGGTTTTGAATTGTTTTTAGCCTAACCACTAAGTGAAGTTACCCAAATTAGAAACGTGCCTAACGTAACCGAATTCAACTGATTTGTTTAGTTTATTTGGTTTGATTATTCAGTTAAACCAATTAAACTGGTTATTGGTCAGTTTATTCGATTAAATTTGGTTCGGTTATCTGAATAAGCGAGACTTGTGGAACCAAAACCGAATATGTAATTTGTATAAGTTAGGAACCAAACCGAATAACCGAAAAAGATTTTTTTTGTTTTGTTTCTTGGTTACATACTTACAAATACGGGTTGGTTTTTTATTTTTTTCGAATAACTTTTCACATACATATTTAGAAGCAAATTTGTTGTCATAGGTAGCTAATTGTTTTGTATTTGCTTTGCATATTCATAACAAATGAAAAGTGTAAAAGGAACAAATACTAGATGAAACTAAGAAAGCTAATCGAGATGAAAACAATATGTTGATTATTATGGACAATTTTATGCAACTTTATTGTTTTAAAAAAATAGTTACGATGTTACGAATTCATGTTCTTCTCCACTAGGAAATTAATATGTAGTTGGGGTTAAAGTCCAAGAATCGATAAATAGGAAAACAAATACGTTTTGGAATAACTCTTCAATATTATAACTGAGATAATAAACTCAAATCTCAATTAGAGTCTCCTAAACCATAACTTGAGTTTTTTCTCCAATAATGTCAAACCCTAACTTGGTAGCTAAGATATTACATAATTAGGAAACTTAACAAATTTAACCAACTTGTTAAATTTGGTCCTAAGTCTTGTTGATCCATACAACCTAACCTTAACCGGCGTGTTAGAGTTAGGAGTTAACCCCAACAGACTTAGGAGCTGTTTGTTTACCTCTTAATGAGGCTCTTAATGGTTCAGACTTCTTATTGGTTCAACACTTAATGGTTCAGACTCTTTGTTTCACGAGCAGATGTCTGAATGGTTCAGACATTTGCCTCTGAATGGTTAAGATTTATGAAGAGTCTGAATGGTTAAGACCTCTAATCTGAATTGCTCAGACATTTGACTCTAAATGGTTAAGCATTATACAAGCTCTTAATGGTTCATACATCTTAGACCATGGGGTATGGAATGGATAGTCTCTTTGGAGACTACCCGCCACATAGGCGCCACGTCATCACGAGAGGAGGACCATCCTCTTGGGGACTACCCAAGGGTGTGGAGGACACTTTTAATTAAAAAATCAATATATTACAAGGAGAGAGAGAAGTCAAAGGGGAAAGAGGAGAGGGGGCCCACCATTTGCATCGTCGCCTCCGTCATCTGCAAGACGCCGCTGACGCGAAGGACCGTCGGGGGCGGTGTGGGACGAGCCTGAACGCCGGGGACGGGGGGGGGGGGGGGAGACGAGCCCCATACCCCTTGGTCTTACTGATTCATCACTTAATGGTTCAGACCTCTTACTGGTTCAGCACTTAACCATTCAGATGTTGCTAAACAGCCCCTTAACCCAACTATTGTGCAAATTGGTATGAAATATGAATAGAGAGGATGTAAGGTTCCAACTTTGCTAAGTAAAATTTCTAGTGTAGAATTTTAGAGGCGTGTATGTATTCTCTTTAGATTTTTAAAGTCTTAATGAAATTTTTAACTCCAAAGAAATATTGCTAGCAATGTAATGTTAAGACATAGAAAGACGTCACCACGTATAAGAGTTCACGTGAATGTTAACAATATCTTTGAAGGTTAATACATGCCGATATGTTGCATCTAGTGTGATTTACAACACCTTTAGACTCGTTTGGTTGACATTTGTACATTTATATCTACCATTTAAAGAGAAGTTTAGTAAAAGCAATTCTGAATGCAAGAGTCACGACTCACTTCTTGTTCGTTATTCAAGTTAGCCCGTAGCTCAACTTTTGGCGTTAACCCTAATTGGTTTAACCCTTTCCTTGCGACTCAAGGCGTCGGCAATGACATTTGCCTTACCGGGATGGTAACGAATCTCACATTCGTAATCATTTAAAGTTTCCATCCAATGACGTTGTCGCATGTTCAAATCTTTCTGATTAAACAGATGCTGGAGACTTTTATGGTCCTTGTATATAATACACTTTGTGCCATATAGATAATGTCTCCATAACTTTAGTGCGAATATAACGTCCCCCAATTCCAAATCATGGGTGGTGTAATTCTTTTCGTGCACCTTAAGTTGTCGTGATGCATAGGCAATCACCTTGCTTCTTTGCATCAATACACACCCAAATCTGGTGTGTGAAAGATATGAACTACAAAGTCTTCAATCCCCTCTGATAGGGTTAAGACAGGAGCATTGCTCAATTTCTGCATCTGAATCTTAAATTATTCTTTCTGTTTTGGACCCTAGTCAAACTTGACATTCTTACGGGTCAACGTAGTCAAAGGAGTGGCAATTCGAGAGAAGTTCTTAATAAACCATCTGTAATAGCCAGCTAATCCTAAGAAACTACGGATTTCAGAACGAGTCTTGGGGTGCTTCCCAATTCATTATAGCTTCAATTTTGGCGGGATCCATTTGGATACCACTCACTAATGATATATCCCAATAATTGGACCTCTCTAAGCCAAAACTCACACTTAGAGGATTTCACATAAAGCTTCTCTTGCTTTAGCAAATCAAGAATACATCTAAGATGTTTCTCATGATCATTCTTATTACAAGAATAGATAAGTATGTCATCTATAAAGATAATGACAAACCTATCTAAATACGGCTTGCAGACTCTCTACATGAGATCCATGAATGCTGCAGGTGCGTGCGTGAGCCCAAAAGGCATCACAAGAAATTCATAGTGGTCGTATTTAGTTCTGAAAGCAGTCTTTGGAACGTCTTCGCTCCTTACTTTTAGTTGATGATAACCAGATCGAAGATCTATCTTCGAAAAATAACTAGCTCCTTGCAATTGATCAAATAGATCATCATTCTTAGCAAAGGACAACGATTCTTGATCGTTATCTTGTTCGGCTCACGGTAATCAATGCACATTTTCATTGAACCGTATTTCTTTTTGACAAATAAAATAGGAGCTCCCCAGGGCAAGGAACTTGGCTGAATAATGCCTTTCTCTAATAGCTCATCATGTTGTGCCCTTAGCTCCTTCATTTCATTTAGTGCTAATCGATATGGAGCTCTAGCCACAGGAGCAGATCCAGGCTAAATGTCGATTCTAAACTCAACTTGCTCTCCGGAGCAGACTGGGTAAATCTTATGGAAATACATCAGGATACTCCGAAATGATTGGAATGTCTTCAATTCTTAGCATCGATTCAACAATAGTTACTTGTGTCGTGTAAATGACACATCCTCTTTTCAAGTACGTGGATGCCTTAAACAGAGACGCTTTCTCGGCAGTCCATAGTGTTGATCTCCACGAATGGTGAGTACTTCACTGGATGGGGATTTAATCTTGATAAGTTCTTATCGCAGGTAATGTAGGCTTGGTTATGAGCTAACCAATCCATGCCTAAAACTATATCGAATCGTGCAAGATTAATAGGAAATAGATTAACAGGGATAGAATTGTTCTTAACGGATATAGCTCATCCTTCAAGAATCGTGGGGGCTATTTCTATACTACCATCAGCCATTTCAACTTCATAAGTAATATCTAAAGCTCTTAGGGTCGGTTAGAAGTTTACTAAACTTATGATCTACAAAGCTTTTATCAGCTCTAGAATCAAATAAAACTCTAGAAAATATATCATTTACGAGGAACGTACCCGTAATGACATTCGCATCATTAACTGCTTCTCTTGTAGTTAGCTGAAAAGCCCTTGCATTCGGTTTCTTTGCCTCCGCGGGATTAGCATTACCCTCAACAGTATGCTTAGGGCACTTAGTCTTTATGTGGCCTTTTTCACCACATCCATAACAAATAGCATTCTCTAAGTCCCTACATTCATGGGACTTATGACCAGTCTTCTTGCAAATACCACACTACATTGTCTGCTGGTTTGTCCGACACTGTCCTCAGTGTCGTCTCCCACAAGTTTTGAATACGGGTCTATCATCAGACCTCTGCTGGTTCTTATTGAACCCGAACTTATCCTTCTTCGAATCCTGTAAGCGATTATCATCACGCTTCCTTTTTCCGTTAGTCTCAGTCTTGACTGACTTCAATCTCACCTCATCATGTGTTAGTGATAGAGATAGATCCATCGCGGATCTGAATGTTGTGAGTTTACAGGCTTTAACCATGCCCTTGATTTCTGGTGCTAATCCACCAATAAAACGCACAATGTACTTGGATTCCGGGGTAATCAAATATGGAACCAATTTGCACAATGAGTTGTATTCGGACATATATTTCTGACAGTTCAGGTTCTTCATGGTGAGAGTCAAGAAATCAGACTCCACATTCTCAACATCATAAGGAGGACAATAAGTCTCCTTGATCAGGTCCACAAACTTGGACCACTTCATATTATACATGGACACTTTCCCTGTTGACTTAATCATGGCCTTCCACCATGTTAGGGTATCGCCCTTGAATGATTGAGATACATACTTAACAATATCCTTATCAGCACACCCACTGATATCTACAACTGTCTCCATCTCATCGAGCCATTTCATGGCATCGATGGCTCTTTTCTCCCCCATGAAGTCTCCAGGTTTACAAGATACAAAAAAATTATATGTGCACCCGTCTTTAACAGTCCGGGTTTCCTTCTTGGCAACACGTCTAGATTCACTCCTCTCATTCGAGTAATAATGTGAACTCTCAGATTTAGGTGTGGAAGATGGTGGGATTGATTGGGATTTCGGATTGGTACATGCCAATAATATATTATTGCTCAGTGCAATATATTTGAATATAATAAAAATAGTCATTGAATTTGATGACTGGATAATGATATTAGTCGTGATCTCATTGGACCATAAGGGCTATGAGGTTTGGATATATATCCTCCGCCTTTTCGGCCAGTGTGCACATTGTCACAACTGCCTAAATATGATTTAACATTACATTGAATGTTAAATAAGTTTAGATATTAGGCGCAGTCTCATTAGACCATAAAGGCTATAAGGCTTGGACATATGTCCTCCACCTATTTAGGTCAACGTGCTTCCACATTGTCACACTACCTTATTATAATCTAACATTACATTGAATGTTAAATGAAAATGATCATTGAGGTTATGTTTCAATGATTGGATAACATTATGAGCCGCAATCTCATTCGATCATGTGGCTATAGGGTTTGGACATATGTCCTCCACCCTTTTTGGATAGTGTGCCATATGGTCACATCTGCCATTGTCTCATTCGACAATAAAATATTGCTCATAGGCAAATCAATCTTTAACATCATTGGATGTTAAATTAAAAATGATCATTGAATTTGATGATAATATTAGCTATGATCTCATTCGATCATATAGGCTATAAGGTTTGGACATATGTCCTCCACCTTTTGGTCAGTGTGATTCCTCATTACCACACTTCTAGAAATATTAACATTACATTGAATGTTAATATCAAAGAATGAATGTCTTAATGGTTTGATAATATATATATATATCATTATCTGTAGTCTCATTTGATTGTAGGAATAAGGTCTGGACATATGTCGTCCACCTCTTTGGTCAGTGTGATTCCTCATTGCCACACTGCCATTTATCATTGCCAATTATGTAGGCTTGCCATATGGCTAATCAAACCATTAAGAAGATTTTGTTAAAAATTAAGCAGATCGATAAAGTTCGAATTAAAATCTAGATGATCGCTTGAATAATGGTGAAATGGAAATATAATTCAAAATTATCATTGAAATAAGGAATTACAATACGAGTCCACATAGGGACTTTTAAAAGAAATTACAATACTAGTCCACATAGGGACTTTTGAAAGAAAATACAAAGCTAGTCCACATAGGGACTCTTGAAAAGAAATACAATGACATGTCCAACATGGATTTTTGGAATTTAAATTACAATAAAAGATAAAAATACAATCTTCATTCCTCCTTCTTTCCTTTGATGATTTTTGAAAGTTTCTTGAAGATCTTGCTTGTTCTTCTTTCATTATTTTCAGCCTGCCGCTGAATCTGTTCCGCTCGTTCCAAGGCTTGATTAATAGCTTCAATCTGTTGCGGTGGTTGTGGTTGTGGTTGTTGAATAGCGGGATACTGGTACCCATAATTAGGGTATCTAGTATTTCGATAAGTATGAGGAAAATGTGACGGATAAAGGGAATTATACAACTGCCTGTAAATAGGGGTCGTATGACGGAGCTAGATAATTAAAATCCATAGGGGCTGCCGAATAAGAAGTATCATATCCAGTCATATCTAGATATGTAGGAATAGGGTTATCAAAACCCATAGGTGGTTGTTGAAGTGGCTCAACATGTTTAGTATTAGAGGGTCCACCCATTTGTGGGTCCTCTGGTAAAGTAGGATAAGTTGGAGGCAAAGGTGGAAGTGATCCCAACCATTACCCTACACGTACCGACATACGTGCACCACGAGGGTTCCTCAATTGTGGTGGTGGTTAAGGCTGCAGCTCTGCTGGCTCTATTGGCTTATCCTCCTATGGAGGTGGCAGTGTTTGAGGATGCGGGTATGGTGGTGTTTTAACAAAAGTAAACTGATTAAAATATTGGTCTCGTTCATCGGGACCCTAATAAGGTGATCCTGCATAAGATGCAATATCGCTTGATAGCTCAATTGGATGCATGTTGGATCCAGATGGCGGCATCTCCGGATCAGAATCATCGTCCTACTGGTTTGGCTGAGGGGTGGCGTGTTTATAAACTAGTTAGGGTCAAAAGAATCGTGGTGAGAATGAGAACGGGAATGATGTGAATGGTGTGAGTGGTGAGAATGTGAGGAATGGTGAGACAGAACGTCTCGCTCGCAGTATTGCGGGTGATCCGAACTACGTGACTGAGATGGTATTTGCTTTGATGGTCCTCCCCGCATGGGACCTTTTCCTCTTCCTCTAATTCTTGGCGACATAGTACCTCTTAAGTATCAAAATCAATAATAGTATAACTTAAATAAATATGAATGGTCCTAGGTTAATGCCTAGACTTGGGGAAGTCTAAGGATTATTTAATGTGATATTTGAGTTTAGACACAAAAGGCTGTTGTCTATTTCACTCAAATGTTGGCTTTGATACCAACCTGTTACACCCTGATTTCCTGGTGGGCCCAGACTTGGGGTTATGCATGACAAATTGATATAGATATTCACAATAATACAGTAGAAGCCTTGGGAGTATAAAATAATTACTACAAATTACAAATGTCTGAAAATTCAAAATATTATAAAGACCAAAGTGTATAAAAGATCCACATACGGATCGATAACAAATGATTACATAAAAGACCACTAGGCTTCTTGCATGGAGTTGTAAATTCCACTAAATAATTACTGGGCAGCTTCCAGCCTATTTACGTTCTTTGCAACATGCGCTTAGTCTTTTGAAGATACGTCAATTTTCACTGGTAAATACAAATAACAGACACATTTTGAGAACATTTCAAAATTATTTTTATATACCATATGGTATATAAATAACTAGGGGCAAACTATATATCTTGTTATAAGTATTACTTGTTTGTCAATACATATGGGGCCCGGAACTATGTTCGAGAACATGATTAACCGACACACCACTTTAATCCCCTTATCGGGTAAACCCGCATTGGGTGAGAAAATATTTTATCATAGCATTAGCATCTGTCAGGTGTATGCCTACACCCCGTGCTTAGGTCGTGGCCATTTGCAATTAAATGAACCGAGGATATCAAGGACACAGTCACATTAACCCCCAATGTTTAAGTTATCAAGCATGACGAATTAAAACGGGTTATTTGGATTTTGGACACATAGGTCATTGATCCCATACCCGACCAAGCGGTAATAATTTACCGTATCCCAAGCCCGTATAGGGAAAATAGGTTAAGAGTATTTACCTGAGCTTAAATGTTTATTACCCAAAGATAACTATAAGCACAGCTGATTAAACAAAACAACTAGCAAGGTTGCAATTTACTGGACGCCCTTAGTCTGGAATGAATGAAATTATTATCCATTAGATTGTTAACGGGTTTTATTCAAGTCATATGACTTGGACTGGTTAACTAATATAAAAAAATGCTACGGTTCGCTAGATTATGCAGAGACCGGGTAGAATGTGGTTTGTACCCTCACAAGTACTATGACTTGTATAATATGGGTAATATAATATTGCATTCTGATTAGATGTGAAATTGAAGGAATTTGACCCAATTCGGTTAACTCATATAAAGTAAGTTATATAAGTCAACCGTACGCGCATAGGCGGTATCAGGTGATCTGATGAGTCAATGTCAAGTTCATTATGCCAAAACATGTTCATTATGTTACCACGTCAGTAAGTATTCCAATTTATAATTCAATATGGTTTAAAAACCATTTTATGCTCAAAAGAGCATTTTGGTCAATAATTAGACATATATTAATGTGACAACCCGAAATCTCAAGACCTTTCCTTTATGTGTCGTTTGTTTTAGGATCCTGTTTTATAAGTTGTTGCATTGTATCATTACATTGTTTTGTTTGAATGTTAATAGGATGGTTATGTTGATGGTTTAAGGTAAATGTTAAAGTTTAATAATAAGTTAATGTTTAATAATAAGTTAAGTAATAAGTCGATGTTTAATAATAAGTCAAGTCATCCAAGAAGCTAGTGTGACCCTTGACGAAACTAGGGACTTTCGCCATGTGGGATCTCGATGAAACTCATCTTTCGTCGAGCAGGGAGTTTCGCCAAATAGTTTTACGGCCCAGTGAGGCCCAGACTCTGTGAGGCCCAGCGTTTTAATATAAGTCTGGTTTCCCTCTTCGGCAAACCCTAAAACATCATTCTCCACTTTCGTGTAACCGACAGCGATCTTTCTTTCACTCAAAGCTTTCTCTTCTCGCTGATTCAGGCACCGTTATTCTGTTTCAATTCTCCGGTGAGTGTGACAACACTTATCTTATTATATATTGATTGTCCAAGGTTATGAACAGATGGTTGATTTCTTATTGGCAATGTCGATCATGAATTCGTATAGTTTAAATAGGTAGTTAGAGTATCTTGTTGATGATTGTTGTGTGATTGTTGTGCGTTAACAATATTTGTGATTTGATTGTATGCTTATGGTTATTGTTGAATCATGGAAAACTTATGTGTACAAAGTATGGCAACTGTAAAATGAATACATGTGAATTGATAAATTGCCGATGATACAGTCGGATGGATTAGGGTTGGTAGTAGCATGATATGGGTAATGATTAGATGATGATTGGAATTCTGCGTATTACGGGAAATGTGTAACTGTTATGCATGATGACGAAACACTTAGATTGACGAAACACTTATGATGGCGAAACATGAGTTTCGTCGACATGAATGATGGCGAAACATGAGTTTCGTTGACATGAATGATGGCGAAACTTGGGAGTTTCGCCGATAGGGTAAACCGCACAGTGAGCTAAGTTGACTTAGTTGCTGAATGAATATGTTAATGAAATCACAATAATTACTGTTAATGTTACCTGATGTCTACGGTTAATGATGTTTACTTATGATCGAGCGACATAGTTTGGTTCATACACCTAGTACAGTACACACAACTGTTAAGCATTATTTCGGAACATATACGTGAATTGTGGGATTATATGAATTGTGTAACTGCTGTGATAGCTTGTATACACATTATGACTATACGTGAACGTGAACTGATTACGAGTGCTTGAATACCATAGGTTGTGACTGTTTAAGTGCGAACAAGTAACAAAACATACCGAGCAAACCAAGGTGAGTTCACTGCTCTTTTCCAAGCATGCGTCCCGGGTTGGGGACATCTTGTAAACGTTCCGGGAAGGGAATGCCGGGTAATGGGTTTGACTGGAATGTTAAACCTGGGATGTTTTTTTAATGCACGTCTGTATCTATCATTCAAGTCCCTCCTACCGATCGTTGCTTGTAGCGGAACGGGGTACTAGTTACTAGCGCTACTTAGGTTTGGCACCCTCACACCGCACCGAGGAGGTCGGGAGTGAACTAGTGACCCCCCATCTTGACCATTGCTTTGATAGAGGCAATGGGGTTTAGGGTAAATAATCTGGAGCCATCGGTGGTAAGCGTGTGATTAACAACAATGAATCTGTGAAACGTTTTAATCTGGTAACTAAACACGATAACAAACTTTGAACTCACCAGCGTCGTCTGACACACTTGTCTGCATGCTTGCAGGTCGTTAGATTTCTGATTATGGACTTGCTATCTGGGAGTGCTGGAGTGGTCATGGATCGAGACTCTTGGATATTTGATACATTGATTTTGAACACTTATTTTGAAACGGTTATTTAATAATTTACTTTATGCTTCCGCTGAACTTTTTCTTTGGTTTAAACTTATGACTTAGATTTATCTTATGCTATGAATCGAATGTTTTATTTAAATATTTATTATTGGTTCAATGTGATTGGTGGCTTAGATCCTGGTACGTCACACGTCCCGTGGTGAATCCGCATGTGGTATTTTGGGGGTGTGACAGTTTGGTATCAGAGCCAGGTTATAGTGAACTAGGTTTTAAAACGTTTTTATAAAACCAGACTATAACCGAACAACTTTGAAAATCGACCATGACACTCAGCTCCTGATTGCAAGGTTCGTCTTCTGTTTACTTTATGCATTACTTGTTTGGTAGTCACACACTCACAGCTCGCATGAAACGATATACTAGATACTATGGTGATTTGATAGTGTGACACTACTCTTTGACTTTTGTGATTCGTAATACTACAATACCTTTCGTTTTGCTATTTAAATGCGGGGGAAACTTCTAGTGCAAGTTAAGAGGCACTGAGATAAGCATGCAAATTGCCTTATTATTATGGGTGCACACATAATAATAACATGAGGTGTATGTAAGTCCCAGTGAGGCTTAACGAGTGTGAGAAGGGTTCTGCCTTATTGTGTGTAAACTTGGTAGTTTGTAGATTTCAATGTGATACTTGACTCTTACCTCATCTTGACTCTTAAATTTGTTCCCTCTCCTTATATAGAATCATGAGTGGATGAGGTCATGGACGTGGTCACATCGCGATGACCCAAGCTGAGCTGACAAACTTAATCAACACACGAGTGGCTGAGGCTTTGGCAGCCTACCAAGCTGGTACGAAATGTGCCAAACACTCTTTAATCTTGTGTCGCGTACACAACTCTTACCCTGGTGTTGTATTTTCTTTCGTCCATTAGGTCAGCCAGCATATCAGAACAATCTGCATGCCTGCACGTTCAAGACATTCATGGATTGTAAGCCACAGATGTTCAGTGGGACTGAAGGGGCTGTAGGTTTACTGCGTTGGTTTGAGAAGGCTGAATCAGTGTTTGCTATGTGTAACTGTCCCGTGCGGGACCGTGTGAAGTATGCTACAGGCACCTTGGAGGATGGTGCCTTAACTTGGTGGAATGCCCAGGTGCAGATGTTGGGCATCGATATGGCTAACGCCACTACTTGGGAGGATTTTAAGGAGTTCATACGAGAAGTGTACTGTCCTCAGGATGAGATTCAGAAGCTCGAGAATGAGTTCTACAATTTGAAGATGGAAGGATCTGAGATCGAGGCTTACACAAAACGATCTCATGAACTAGCAATTTTGTGCCCTAATCTGTCTCGACCTCCACATCGACGAATTGAGTTGTATCTCAATGGCCTAGCACCAGCTGTAAAGGGGTATGTCACTGCTGCTAACCATAACAATCTGCCCCAGATCATCCGTTTGGCACATAAGATCACTGACCAAGAGGTCGAGCGTGGCTCATTGCCGCCTAGTAAATCTGCTACTACCTCTACTACTACAGCTACCACACCTGCTAGTGATAACAAGCGCAAGTGGAACGATACTGATAAAGCAACCAGTGCCAGTCAATCTCAGAAAAGGCCTGACAATAGAAATAACCGCAGTTTCAGTCAGTCGTCTTCAGTTAACCAAGTCCAGGGTAGCAATCAGGGTCCAGGGCAGCAATCAAGGTCAAGGCTCGTATGTTGGTAGGAAGCCAAAGTGCAACAAGTGTGGGTATCATCATCATGGAGCATGTGTCCGGGCCTGCCACAGGTGTGACAAGGTGGGCCATATGGCAAAGGATTGTAGAGCTTCGTACCCAAAGCAGCAGCAGCAAAACCAGCAACAGAATCAGCAGCAGCGAAGGCAACAATCCCATCAGAACCAAGGTTCTAAAAGGGGGTGTTACCAATGTGGGGATTAGGGTCATATTAAACAGGATTGCCCTCAGCTGAATCAGAATGCCAACGACAACAACAACCTTCAGAACAACAACAACAATGCTGGGAACAATAATAATGGCAACAACGGGGGCAATGGAGCTCGTGGAAGGGTATTTACTGTTGGAGCAGGGGATGCTAGAAACGACGGCAATGTCATGACTGGTACGTTTTCTGTGAACAACCTTTTTGCTTCTGTATTGTTTGATTCCAGTGCCGATTGGAGTTATGTGTACCTAGAGTTTGGTCAACGATTAGGGTTAGCCCCAACACCCCTAGAAGTTAAGCATGTGGTAGAGTTAGCCGATGGCAAAACGATTGAAGCTTCGCATGTCCTTTTTGGGTGTAAGTTAGATCTTGTAGGCCAAGTGTTTGATATTGATCTTCTTCCTGTTACCCTCGGTAGTTTTGATAAAGTGGTTGGTATGGATTGGCTGTCTAAACACCAAGCTGAGATTCTGTGTAAAGAGAAGATTGTACGTATTCCTCTCCCTGGTGGAGGGTCATTATCGGTTCAGGGGCATCGCACTGGTGCGATGGTTGGTATCATCTCAGCTATGCAAGCGCAGAAATGTCTACGAAAGGGGTATCCTGCTATTCTAGCACTTGTTACTGATACTCCGTCAGGGGAAAGAAAGATCGAGGATCTGCCAGTTGTACGCGAATTTGCTGATGTATTCCCTGAGGAACTTCCTGGTTTACCTCCTCATCGCCAAGTGGAATTTCAGATTGACCTTGCGCCAGGAGCGGCCCCAATTGCTCATGCTCCTTATCGTTTAGCACCTAGAGAGTTGCAGGAGCTGTCTAATCAACTACAAGAGTTTTTGGACAGAGGCTTTACTCGACCCAGTTCTTCGCCTTGGGGAGCCCCAGTGTTGTTTGTAAAGAAGAAAGACGGGTCCTTTCGCATGTGCATTGATTATCGGGAACTCAACAAGGTGACTGACTATCAAGAATCGTTATCCATTGCCACGCATCGACGACTTGTTTGACCAGTTGCAGGGGTCAAGTTTTTATTCGAAGATCGACCTAAGATCGGGCTATCATCAGGTGAGATTCCGAGAGGAGGATGTTCCTAAAACAGCTTTTCGAACGCGTTATGGACACTATGAATTTTTAGTTATGCCGTTTGGGTTGACTAACACGCCAGCGGTCTTCATGGATCTCATGAACCGTGTATGCAAACCGTATCTCGACGATTTCGTTATCGTATTCATCGACGACATTTTGATTTACTCGAAGAACAAGGAAGATCACGAGCGGCACTAACGTCTTATTTTGGAGCTCCTGAGGAAGGAGCAACTCTACGCGAAGTTTTCCAAGTGTGACTTCTGGATTCGAGAGGTACACTTCCTTGGACACATTGTTAATGAATTGGGGATACACGTGGATCCTGCAAAGGTTGATGCTGTTAGAAATTGGGCGGCACCAAAGAATCCTTCGGAGGTGTGACAATTTCTTGGTCTCGCTGGGTATTATCAAAGATTTATTAAAGACTTTTCAAAGATCACGCAACCCCTCACCTCGTTGACACAGAAGGGCGTAGTATACTCTTGGGGAACGAAACAAGAAGAGGATTTCCAACTATTAAAACAAAAACTCTACAGTGCACCGATTTTGTCTGTACATGAAGGTACTGAAGACTTTGTAGTATACTGTGATGCTTCCATACAGGGTCTTGGTTGCGTGCTGACGCAACGTAACAACGTGATTGCTTACGCCTCTTGATAGTTGAAGGTTCACGAGAGGAATTATACGACACATGACTTGGAGTTGGGAGCCGTAGTATTTGCGCTCAAGATCTGGAGGCATTACCTGTACGGTACTAAATGCACTATTTATACCGACCACATGAGCCTTCAGCACATTTTCGACTAGAAGGATCTAAATATGCGACAGCGTCGCTGGGTAGAACTTTTAAACGATTATGATTGTGCAATCAAGTATCATCCGGGTAAGGCCAACGTTGTAGCTGACGCTCTTAGTAGAAAGGAATCGAAACCCAAACGTGTTCGCGCTTTGCAGCTTACCATTCATTCTAACCTGCCCGATCAGATCCGTTCAGCTCAGGCCGAGGCATTGAAGGAAGAAAACTATGAAGCTGAGTATTTACGGGGTATGGAGAAACGACTCGAGAAGAGATCAGATGGTATTTACTATTTTATGGAGCGGATACGGATTCCGTTGTTTGGTAACCTTAGAGAGCTTGTGATGGACGAAGCACACAAGTCTCGATACTCTGTTTGTTAGTGCATATGTCTGTCAACTTCGTCTTGTATCGAGTATTGTATTAGATTAGATAGAACAGGGCACGAAATACGAGAAAACATGTTAGATGCTGATTTCGCACAAAATGACTTTGTCATTTCGTACGAAATGACCTGGTTATTTCGCTTGGGCTGTTTCGCACGAAATAAGGATGCCTATAAATAGTAGTGTCTTGATTCTCATTTGGAACTTTCCGGTTTCAGAGTCGAACTGCTGCCGAAGTGTCTACTCGCTGTAAATCTTTGTTATATCAATTAAAAGACAGTTTAAAGTGAATTGCAAGCTAAATTACCTCAATTTGTTTCCGCCTCTTGTATTAAGCAAAAACTCTTCTGAACAACTCGTTAAGGTCGAATCTCAATCCTACAAGTGGTATCAGAGCTCAGGAGGAAGAGTTCTTACCGATTAAGCTCCAAATTCTGATTTCTACACCTTCTTTTTCAAAATTAACAAGTTTTTACGGATAAAATGGCTTAATTTTCACACATTATATGCGAAACACTGTTTTAACAATGCCTTGAAAGTTTCAGACCTAAAATCGGACTAAAATCTGATCAATTTGACAAAAATATGGCCGAGATGATGACATCAGCAGCATTTCATACGAATTGAGTCTTTGATTTCGCACGAAATCACTTTTCAGTTATCTATTTCGCACGAAATAGACCCATTTCGCACCAGATTGTCATTCCGTTTGAAAGAGTGCTTCATTTCGCACGAAATCACCTATTTCGTACGAAATCACTTCATTTCGCTTGGAAATTTTGCAATTTCGTACGAAATCATCTATTTCGCACGAAATTTGTCATTTCGCACCAAGCAGAATCTTATTTCGTACGAATCAATTATTTCGCTTGAAAGTTTATTTCATTTGAGAGTGCTGATTTCGTTTGAAAAGCTGATTTTGTGAAACTTGTTACCAAATCATGGAAGAGGAATTCTATAATGCGTTTGCTACTGCCCCAAGTACTCCTAATACTATTGCTCAAAGCATGAACATGGAAAATGAAACAGGAACTTTGAAAAACCCCCGAAGCTAATGGGTATTGAAGAATACTATGGATGGAAAGATCGGTTTGAAAATTGGGTTCAAGCTAATCATTTAAGGTCTTGGGAATGTATTGAGAAGAAGTATGTTAAACCTCGTACTGATGTGGGAGTTAACAAAAAGATTTCTGAATTGACAGACAAAGAGAGAGACATGTACAAAGCTGAAAAGATGATGATTAGTTTGTTGCAACAAGCTGTGAAAGAGGACATTTTCATATTACTTCAACATGATAACACTTCACATTCAATTTGGGATGCACTTCGTGTTAAGTTTGAGGGAAGTGAGAAAATGATCAGGAATAAGAAATCATTATTAAAGAAAGAATTTGATCTGTTTACGTGTTTGCCGGGTGAAAATACCAGGAAACTGATTGAGAGATATTGTCACTTAGTTCGTTCAATGTCTTTGTAGAAATAAATAAAGAACGAGAAGAATGGGTTAACAAATTGGCTGATGCCTTACCGCAAAAAGAATGGGGTACTTTTTGATGATATTAAAGAATACTGGAGAATATGATGGCTTGACAATTTCTCAATTCATTGAAAAAATTGAAGGAGAAGATCTTGAGCAGCAAAAGATTGCTAGAATGAACAATCCAAGTGGTCAACAAGACATTAAGATGTACTATAAAGGAAGTGTTCAGGATGTTAAAGCAAGTCCGAAAGTCCAAACTGCTTTTAGTGCAGAAAACTCATCTGGATCAGTAAATCAAAGTTCAAACAGCAGCAGTGGATTTTCCTCATATCCAAGTGTTAATCCGAAGGTTTCAACCTCGAGTCATCAGTTTCAAAGCTCAAATAGCAGTAATGGTCATGTGTTACATTGCAATATTGCGTTGCATCTTCAGAATGGTCAAAATTTCTCTAAAGAGGTTGATAAAAGTCATTTGGCGTTACTTGCAACAGTGTTGGAATCATATGAAGGGTTGGTTGCAGGAAGGATCAGAAATCCTATGTTGACGAAAGAGGATTACGATCAGATCGATGCTGAGGAAATGGAGTTAATGGATATAAAGTGGTGTTTAGCGAGTGTTTTGAGAAGAGATGAAAAATTCAAGATGATTACAGGAAAAGATGATTTCCTGGATGCAAATGTTTCTACTTTGGGTTTTGATAAATCTAAAGTTACTTGTTTTCGATGCAGGGAAAAAGGACATTTTAATAGGGAATGTACCAATCGAGAAGCAAGTGGAGCAAAGAATCCTTTCGGTAGTAATGATTATTATCGAAAAGCCATATATCAACAAGTTGCTCAACAACCATATCAATCACAAGATTCAAAGACTGCACATGCTAGGAAGGCAATCGAAGAATCAAATAAGAAAGCTTATTTTGGTGTAATTGATCAAGATGATGAAAAAGTAGCATAAGGTTTCAGTTGGGACAAATACATTCCGCCTGATTCAAAGACAGTGGCGTTAATTGCTCAGATAGTTCAAGAACCAGATTTGATGAAGGAATGGATGAAAGGGTTTTTTAATGTTGAGAAGAATCAAGATGAAGAGTTTGTTTCTTCAGATGATAGTTCAGAAAAGACAACAGTCTTTGATCAATCATCATCCGATAGCAGTGATGATGAAGAAGAAACACAAATAAATATTGGAAAATCTTTATTATCTCCTGAAAGTTTTGAATTTTATTTTGTAGATATATTGAAGAAGCTGAAGGAGAAACGAGTAGCAAAAGAAAAGAAAAAGGTGAAATGTGAGAGTGTTGCTCAGGAAAAGAATTCTGAACAAAGTGACGAAGATAAAGCTACTGAGCAGGAAGTTGAAGCTGAAAAAGTAGTTAAAGTTGAAAAGATAATTGAAGTCGAAAAGATTATTGAAGTTTCCAAACCGTGTCTAAAGTGTTTGGAATCATGTAAGCAATGTGAAGAGAAAGAGGAGAAGTTGAGTGAGCAAGATAAGATGAAAGAAAAATTATTGTTCGACCTCAATTATGTGAAAGAATCGTATGATGTGTTGAATAGAACAGTGAATGGTCTCCAAAAGACAAATTCTGAAAGAGAAGGCCACTAACCATTACATTGAAGAATGTGCAAAGTTGAAACAAGAGTTGGAGAGAGATAGGATTGAAAATGAAAGAATCAGACGATTACTGCAAAGTTATTCTAGTTCTGAGTATTTGATTGACAGAATTTATCCAACTGTTGCAGGTTTAGAAGCTTTTCAAGATGAGAAGTCGAAAGAGAAGGATACTGGTAAGAAACAAAGTGTCAGTTATAACAAGTGTCCGCCTCCGATCTGGGAAGGTTATTCTCCCAGAAAACCTAATGAGGAGCAAGTCAAAAGGGCAGTCAATATAAAATTGAAGTCTGAAACAACTGGTGAATTACCAGAAAACATTGACGTAACGTTCACATCGTCTGACACTGATCATGAGTCTGAGTTAATAAAGAAAGTGTCGATCAGGTGTTGGATAAGGATGAGGAGTCAAAGTCGGAGTCCAAAAGTTCGAGTTCATCATCAGTTGACAGTCCAAAATCGTCGGTTAAAAGAGTTTACAATAAATAATTCATGTTATCAAAATCTAATTTGAATGACAAAACATTCAAAGTTGCATATACTTTGAGTGATTCAGACAAATTATATTTTGATGAGGAATTTCCAATAAGAAGTGTTCAAATTGAAAAGATTCAAAAGGTTTTCAAATTAACAGAAATTAATATTTCTGAAATAAAAAATGTAAATCTTAATGGAAAACCTAAAAGATACACTTCAAGAGTTCAACAAAGACTGAACAAGAAAAAGGGTTACAGTTCTGGTTCTGGTTTTCAAAAGAAACCAAACCATAACGGTAATTTCAAAAAGAAAGGTCTTGGATTTATTCCACCAGAAAATCATAAAAATGAGAAAATTTCTAAAACAAATACAAAATTTGTTTCAGGGACCAGTTGTGACAAAGAAGCAAAGAGCTTATTCTGGATGCAATCAAACAAGGAGTTTCTTGCAGAAAAACAGAAACATGAGAAGAATGGAGTTCATCAGAGAAAGGAGACAAGAACATGTTACAGATGTGAAGAAGTTGATCACATTGCTTGGAACTGCCCAAAGGCAACCGACACAAAACAGGGAGTTTCTAAAAAATTAAAAGAAAAAGTTGTTGACAAATCTGAACCACCAACTGAAAGATTCAAAGTGTTTAAAAACCAACATATGAAGTTGGTGAATGCTCGA
The DNA here is from genome assembly GCA_030545235.1 of Helianthus tuberosus. Lineage (NCBI taxonomy): Eukaryota > Viridiplantae > Streptophyta > Magnoliopsida > Asterales > Asteraceae > Helianthus > Helianthus tuberosus. The sequence continues at coordinate 16,299,955 of CM060420.1, read as the reverse complement.
AAAAGTTTTACAAAAGAAGAGTGAATCTTGACAACCAAAAATGGGTTGTGATGAAATCTGATGTGAAAACTGGCGATGAATCTGATTCCACAAAGTCAGAGGAGCCACAAGTTATTCAAAAAGATGAAAATTCAGTTCCGCCAATAGATGATGTCAATTTTCCACCATTGAGGACTGAAAATTTTAAACAAAAAGTTGGAAAGGTTGAGATTTCGAATCAATTCTATTCTGAGAAGAAAGAATTTGATGTCGAAAAGGTTTTTAATGGAAATGTGAGAAAGATTTTTGGGAAGATGATCGATGGAAAGGTTAAAGGGGTTAAAGATTTTTATGAATCAAAGAAGGCAACTTATACCCCGAGTGAAGTTGAAGAAGACACATCCAAGTTTGGTCAGGCTTGGATGTCTGTTTTTCATATGTAAAAATTCTGACTTGCCGGAGCTCCCAAGTTGGTAATCGTGGAGCATGAATCGACATCTTTCTTAAAAAGTGAAAAATGTCATATTTCAATTTTCAAGTGGTATTGTGATATGTACTTACAAGTGGTTAATCAAGGTCATTAAGTTGAACTTGTTTTAACTTTCATACAAGTGGTTGAAAAGCAATATGATGAAACCCCAACAAAACTAATTTTCCAGAAAAGCCATTTTGATTAAAACAAACTTAAGTGTTTTGAAATCTTAATGGGAAAATAGTTTGTTGTCATGGGGAGTTCTAATTGTTTACGCCAGGTGGATGGCGATTTGAAGCAATTCACATCGGTTTGTCAAATTTTTCTTTAAAAAGGTTTTGAATTTTAGGGGGAGTAAGAAATTTTCAGAAAATCCAAAAACATTGGAAAATTTGAAAAGTCAAAAACATGATAAAAATTCAAAATGATTTTTGTTGTGAAAAAGAGGAAATGATAGTACATCAGTGGACTATCACAGCACGCTAAAGAATTGGAAAGTCGTAATGTGATAAACGGTCTCACTGATGATGTGCCAGTAGGTTTTTACACGCTTAGTAGATTGTTGTCGAGATATAAACCTAAATATCAAACTTACTTATTTCATGGGGAACATCTCTCGGATATATAGGTAACCCCTGAAATCTTGTTTGAAGGGCTTTCTATTTCTGACATACTAGGTCTTTGTGCGTGGTGATATCTAGGGTATTATACCAGGACTTCTGATTTTGCGGGAGCAATAGCCTAGTCCTCGTATAATACTTTGCATTGATTTAATCTTAAAGCCCGCCCTCAGCATAAAAAATGATGAAACATTGAAAAATGTTAATCATGTGTTGTTGAAGAAAAGATTCTCTAAAGGGAATCCACCAAAAAGTGAACCATCATCTCTCTGATTTTGCGGAAGCAATAGCCTGAGCTCTCATGGTCCCGCAATTAACCCTTTACAGATATCACTAGTGTACATTCACCTGTAAGACTGAATATAGGAGTCTGGATACGGGAATATATTCTGAGATGGTACACGCGAATAAGTTTAAGTGCTTAAAACACTAATCTCGTATCTTGAATCAGTTGAACTTTGTGTGAAAATTTAAATGGATCAGTATACTGACAATCTAAGTGAATCATTTAGAACTTAAAATGTTTAAATCTTAACGGTGTTAGTGATTTGTCAAAAACTGATATGATCCTCTTACACAAACTCACAAAAATATTGTCTGTAAATATTTCTTTACTGTTTTTCTTTTAAATAAAAAATCCAAAAAGATTTTAAGTGTGTTTTAGCATAAATTTTTGAAAAACCAAAAAGATTTTTGACAACTGATGTTGAAAAGCTGATTTTCAAAATTCCAAATACTAAACATGACGGACAATCAGTGAGGGGGAGTCTATTTGAAATAAGAAATATGTTTGAACTTGGTATTTTTACAAGTGGTTCATCTGCAAATTTAAAAATGTTAAATCATTTTTATTTGATAAATATCTACATGTGATATATAAATTTGTCAAATTTTAAATTTGTGAAATTTATGTTTGAGGTAGAGATTTGTGCAGGACTCCGTGATTAAACCTGAGCAGAAGGTGAGCCAGGTTTCAATTCTAAACCAAAAGCTAAGCCAGACTACAATCCCAGCACAATTCAAGGGGGAGTCTGCTAAAAAAGGGGAGTTTGAAGATTGTAGAGCCAAGTTCAGATCCTGACGTTCACGCAAGCTGATGATGCTGATGAATTTAAGGAATCAAGAGATCTGATCAAGAGAATTAGAAAGCTCGAGAGTCAGATTGTGATTGAGAAAAAGAGAAGACAGAGATTGAGGATACTTACACTGTCAGACACTTTGGAAAGAGCACAAGAAGACTGATAAAGATTGAAGATTTCGAAGACACGACACTGAAGACTTCGTCAACATCCAAGGGGGAGTCTGTTAGTGCATATGGCTGTCGACTTCGTCTTGTATCGAGTCTTGTATTAGATTAGATAAGATAGAACAGGGCACGAAATACGAGAAAACATGTTAGATGCTGATTTCGCACGAAATGGACAAGCTATTTCGCACGAAATGAATGACTTTGTCATTTCATACGAAATGACCTGGTTATTTCGCTTGGGCTGTTTCGCATGAAATAAGCATGCCTATAAATAGTAGTGTCTTGATTCTCATTTGGAACTTTCCGGTTTCAGAGTCGAACTGCTTCCGAAGTGTCTACTCACTGTAAATCTTTGTTATATCAATCAAAAGACAATTTAAAGTGAATTGCAAGCTGAATTACCTCAATACGTTTGTTTCCGCCTCTCGTATTAAGCAAAAACTCTTCTGAACGACTCGTTAAGGTCGAATCTCGATCCTACACTGTTCACCCAGGTTCGGATAAGATGTATCAGGACCTCAAAGTCATGTATTGGTGGCCAAAGATGAAAGCTCATATCGCGACTTATGTGAGTAAATGTTTGACCTGCTCGAAAGTTAAAGTGGAATATCAGAAACCATCTGGATTGCTCCAACAACCAGAAATACCCATTTGGAAATGGGAGTAAATCGCAATTGATTTTGTCACAGGGCTACCTAGAACTCAAAACGGGAACGATACAATTTGGGTGATCGTTGACCGTCTCACGAAGTCAGTGCATTTTCTAGCAATCAAGGAAACAGATAAGTTCTCACAACTAGTTGCTGTCTATCTTAAAGAGGTGGTTTCTAGGCACGGGGTGCCGACATCTATTATTTCTTACCGTGACCCGCGTTTCATCTTAGATTTGTGGCAGTCGATGCACAAATCATTTGGCTCGCGTCTAGATATGAGCACTGCTTATCACCCGCAAACGGATGGTCGAAGTGAGCAGACCATCCAGACACTTGAAGATATGTTATGAGCATGCGTGATTGATTTTGGAAAGGGTTGGGAGAAACACTTGCCACTGATAGAGTTCTCCTACAACAACAGTTACCATACCAGCATTCAGGCAGCTCCATTCGAAGCATTATACGGACGAAAGTGTCGTTCACCTCTCTGTTGGGCTGAGGTGGGTGACAGCCAGGTCACAGGCCATGAAGTTGTGTTGGAAACTTCAGAAAAGGTCGTTCAGATTAGAAATCATATGGCGGCAGCGTGTGATCGCCAGAAAAGCTATGTTGATAAGCGTAGGAAACCTTTGGAGTTTGAAGTTAATGATCGCGTTATGTTGAAGGTCTCACCCTGGAAGGGTGTGGTGCGTTTTGGGAAACGCGGCAAGCTTAACCCTCGTTATGTTGGGCCATTCAGAATTCTGGAGCGAATTGGTAAAGTGGCGTACAAGCTCGAGTTACCTACTGAGCTAGGTAACGTTCACGATGTGTTCCATGTTTCACAGCTGAAGAAGTGTTTATCAGATGAAACACTTGTAGTACCATTTCAGGAACTGAAAATTGACGATAAATTACAGTTTATTGAAGAACCAATTGAAATTATGGATCGGGAAGTCAAGGTTCGTAAGCACATCCGAATTCCGATTGTGAGAGTTCGTTGGAACTCAAGGCGTGGACCGGAGTTCACCTGGGAACGCGAATATCAGATGAAGCTCAAGTACCCACATTTATTCCCAGATGACAAGTCCCAGTATGGCAAATCGAAATCTAATGCGACTAGTGAATTTCGGGATGAAATTCCCATTCAAGTTGGGGATGATGTGGCACCCGCCGAAAATACACAGTCATCCTGATCTCAAAACCTCGCACCGTACTGTTTTGGATTGCTTGTCAAATTTCGGGATGAAATTTCTTTCAAGTTGGGGATGATGTGACAACCCGAAATCTCAAGACCTTTCCTTTATGTGTCATTTGTTTTAGGATCTTGTTTTATAAGTTGTTGCATTGTATCATTACATTGTTTTGTTTGAATGTTAATAGGATGGTTATGTTGATGGTTTAAGGTAAATGTTAAAGTTTAATAATAAGTTAATGTTTAATAATAAGTCAAGTAATAAGTCAATGTTTAATAATAAGTCAAGTCATCCAATAAGCTAGTGTGACCCTTAACGAAACTAGGGACTTTCGTTGTGTGGGATCTCGACGAAACTCATCTTTCGTCGAGCAGGGAGTTTCGCCAAACAGTTTTACGGCCCAGTGAGGCACAGACTCTATGAGGCCTAGAATTTTAATATAAGTCTAGTTACACTCTTTGGCAAACCCTAAAACATCATTCTCCACTTTCGTGTAACCGACGACGATCTTTCTTTCACTCAAAGCTTTCTCTTCTCGCTGATTCAGGCACCGTTATTCTGTTTCAATTCTCCAGTGAGTGCGACAACACTTATCTTATTATGTATTGATTGTCCTAGGTTATGAACAGACGGTTGATTTCTTATTGGCAATGTCGATCATGAATTCGTATAGTTTAAATAGGTAGTTAGAGTATCTTGTTGATGATTGTTGTGTGATTGTTGTGTATTAACAGTATTCATGATTTGATTGTATGCTTATGGTTATTGTTGAATCATGGAAAACTTATGTGTACAAAGCATGGAAACTGTAAAACGAATCCCTGTGAATTTATAAATTGCCGATGATACAGTCGGATGGATTAGGGTTGGTAGTTGCATGATATGGGTAATGATTAGATGATGATTGGAATTCTGCGTATTACGGGAAATGTGTAACTGTTATGCATGGTGATGAAACACTTAGATTGACGAAACACTTATGATGGGGAAACATGAGTTTCGTCGACATGAATGATGGCGAAACATGATTTTCGTCGACATGAATGATGGCGAAACTTGGGAGTTTCGCCGATAGGGTAAACCGCACAGTGAGCTAAGTTGACTTAGTTGCTGAATGAATATGTTAATGAAATCACAATAATTATTGTTAATGTTACATGCTGTCTACGGTTAATGATGTTTACTTATGATCGAGCGACATAGTTTGGTTCATACACCTAGTACAGTACACACAACTGTTAAGCATTATTTCGGAACATATACGTGAATTGTGGGATTATATGAATTGTGTAACTGCTGTGATAGCTTGTATACACATTATGACTATACGTGAACGTGAACTGATTACGAGTGCTTGAATACCATAGGTTGTGACTGTTTAAGTGCGAACAAGTAACAAAACATACCGAGCAAACCAAGGTGAGTTCACTGCTCTTTTCCAAGCATGCGTCCCGGGTTGGGGACATCTGGTAAACGTTCTGGGAAGGGAATGTCGGGTAATGGGTTTGACTGGAATGTTAAACCTGGGATGTTGGTTAATGCACATCTGTATCTATCATTCAAGTCCCTCCTACCGATCGTTGCTTGTAGGGCAACGGGGTACTAGTTAGTAGCGCTACTTAGGTTTGGCACCCTCACACCACACCGAGGAGGTCGGGAGTGAACTAGTGACCCCATCTTGACCATTGCTTTGATAGAGGCAATGGGGTTTAGGGCAAATAATATGGAGCCATCGGCGGTAAGCGTGTGATTAACAACAATGAATCTATGAAACGTTTTAATCTAGTAACTGGTAACTAAACACGATAACAAACTTTGAACTCACCAGCGTCGTCTGACACATTTGTTTGCATGCTTGCAAGTCGTTAGATTTCTGATTATGGACTTGCTATCTGGGAGTGCTGGAGTGGTCATGGATCGAGACTCTTGGATATTTGATACATTGATTTTGAACACTTATTTTGAAACAGTTGTTTAACAATTTACTTTATGCTTCCGCTGAACGTTTTCTTTGGTTTAAACTTATGAATTGGATTTATCTTATGCTATGAATCGAATTTTTATTTAAATATTTATTATTGGTTCAATGTGATTGGTGGCTTGGATCCTGGTACGTCACACGTCCCGCGGTGAATCCGCATGTGGTATTTTGGGGGTGTGACAATTAAGAACTTGCATAAAACCCGACAATTGATTATGATCAAATGTTATAACCTCATAGGGTTATTCCATACATTAATATGATGATAATACAACTTCAAATTAGTAGCTAACTTAGCTTAAATGAGTCAGAATCGAAAGTCAAAGCAGAAGTCAAATTGCTTGACTTTCGGTTGCGAACCGGACTATAAGCAGGAAATGACGCGTTGAACATGATCTAACATGTTCTAATATGTTATACTAACTAATATAATGTCAAAAATATGTGTTTAAATGTTTAGAAGTTCATTTAACTTAATTCTAAAATACTTTGTTTTGACTTCTATTTTAATATAACTTTGACCCGTCATTTGACCAACTTAACGTGATCTTCAGGAGGTGCCCTCATAGGGGCTTATCACCTACCTTATTACAATCACGTAGCCATGTTCGATTCAAACATTGACTTGACCATAATGGTCATAACCGAAAGTCAAAGCAAAAGTCAATTTGCTTGACTTTCGGCTAATTACTTAGCCTAAGAAATGAAAAGAGCTATGAAAGAACACTTACAAGTGTTCTATGAGAATGTTGAACTCAGTGGGGGAGGCTTCCTTTTGATCACAAACAACACCAAGAGTGAGTAGAGAAAGAAATAAGAAATGAGCAAGGAACAATGGGTGATTTGGGGTGCTATTTATAGTTGCAATGTGATCACAAGATCATGCCATGTGTTCCCAAGGTTCCTTAGATGATAACAAGTTCATAATGAGGTGTTTGAAGCAGAAGGATAGTGGCAATTCGCGTAATAGATTGCATAACATGCAGGCTGCCATGGCAGACTGCCAATTCTACCAGTTGCACCCCTTACGGACCGTAATGGGTGACAACTTACGGTTCGTAAGGACCCTTCATGCCCACATATTTAAACTGCTCACGGTCCATAAGGGACTTCCAGATACAATGTTATATTTTCCTTACGGTCTATAAGGCTTTAGGCCTTGCGGCTCATAAGGGTCACTCAGAGTCCAAATTTTGGCATGTTGACACAAATAATCCCTCCACATCCAATCTTCCACTATTTTACAGATTTAGTCCCTCTCGTCCAAATAACTTGGCATATTTGAGAGTTTATTAGACACGTGTTGCCATTTGATTCGATACAAAAATCCGAGGTGTTACAAAAACCAGTATCAGTCATGACCATATGTTGATTAACCCCAGAGTCAATAATCCACCCAACCTTTTGCTCATCCTTTTTGCAAGACATGTCAATAAAACTATTTAAACACAAAGAATTGACACACCAACCAGCAAAACTACTGCCTTGAGGATCATTTTTTGACTTATCATTCAGAAGGCTAAGTAGTTGAGCAACCTGGTCACTAGTCAAAGAACTCACAGTAGAAGAAGGTGAAGTAGTATCAGGAGAATCAGCTATAACATTATTACTAACCCTGCAACCCTTATTCCCATTATTTTTAGACTTCATCTATGAAGGATAACCAGCAAGTTCAAATCATTTTCAATAGTATGACCAGTCTTGTTGCAATGAGAACATTTAAGATTGGGATTATGAGGTCTACTACCCTTTTTCTTTGAATCAAAACCTTGATTTGTTTTAATAGCAAAGCCAACAGTACTATTAGGAACCTTTTCAGAAAAAAATTTAGTATGAAGATATGATTCTTCTCTTGAAATAATGGAAAAGGCATCCTTCACAGAAGGAAGAATTTCTCTAGTTAAAAGATTAGTTCTCACAAACTGATATGTACTATCAAGACCCATCAAAAATTGCATCAATTTAATGAGATGATTAAAATCATTAAATTGTTTAGATGCATCACAAGTAAAGGAAGATAAAGCAAGTAATTGATCCAATTGTTTCCACATGCAATTCCATTTGATAGTACTCAGAAATAGGCATGCCATTTTGTGTAAATGAATTAATCTTCTGATACAAATTAAGCACAACAGATCCATCAACTTTATCCTAAGTTTCCTTTAAGTCCTTCCACACCTTAGAAGCTAACTTAGAATACACATGACCAAGATACAGTTCATCAAACACAGAATTTAGGATCCAAGTAAGAAGAATTGAGTTACACCTATCCCACTGTTTACCTAAAACTTCATCAGTAGTGGATCTACGACAGGAACCATCAATAAACCCAATTTTATTCTTAACTTGTAAGGCTAAATTCATAGAGTTTTCCCAATCTGTATAATTTTCTATTCCTTTAATTTTAACAGTAACAATAGATAGACTAGCACAATCACTAGGATGAAGAAACAAAGGGTCACCAGCATCAATCTTGCCAACAAAAGTAGTGCTAGCAGAAGTCATAGTATCAGTAGTAGTAATCACAGTATCATCACCAGTCATAGCAAACAATCAAGAACCAAATAGAACAATCTCAAAGAATAAGATCAATGAAAAAAAAACACAAAGAATAAAGACCAGCGAAACCAGGACAGTGGTCCGATCAGAGGTTCATCACTCAAAAGGTGCCTCCACAGACAATATCCTGGAAGCTATAAACTTACCAGACCAAACACAAAACAAATGCAACAGAGTGAAACCTCTCTGTGTCCCAATAATCAAACCGGTCTTGCTAAACCCGTTATCAATATGCCTAGACACACAGACTCAGTGATGCAAAAAATTAAAAAAAAAACAAGAAATAGATAGAACAATCTCACAGTGGGTGCGTATAACTCCAGCAAATCAGGCTTGTAACCTTAACTTAGGGTTACAAGCAACTGATCAGAAGTAAACAAACACAAGTTCTGTTAGTTTTACCTATAAAAGAGACCAACGGTAACTTCATCAAGAACACTAGGAAACCCTAGAAATTAGGGCAATGTTCTCAGACCCGGACCGGACCGGACCAGTCGGTCCGACCGGTTGGGCCGGGGATCGCTGCTTGCGCCGGGCCGGTTCACCCTTACGAACCGTTTATGCAGTAGACCGGCTGTTTGGCCGGCGGTTCGGCCAGAAATTCGTTGAAGGTCGGACCGGTTCTAGTTGTGTTCACACATCCATTGCTTCTATTTTCTTTAAACCCTAGAGTGGTTGAACTGAACATGATATTCATTGATTTGTTCCTCTTAGTTTCTTCAAGATCTATGGTTGTGTTTGTGCTCAGAAAGAAAGAAAATGGAGGTTTTGGATGTGTATTTGAGAAGACGAAAGTAATAAGAATGAAAATTAAAAAAGGTAAAAAGTTGTACAGTCTTGGGCTCATAAAAAGACTGTGTAGTCTTGGGGTAGGTGAAAAGCATTTATAAATATAGATATATAATATATAATTTTCATGTATAGAAAAGAGGGATTATTTAATTATGTATTAAATATATAATATATAATATTACATATATACACACGCATCCGGTTCGACCGGTCCGACCAGTGACCCATTAAGAACACCGGCTCAATGTCCGGTCCGGTTCTGAAAACATTGAATTAGGGTTTCAATATCCAGAGCAGCATGAACTCCAAGAAGATAAGTAACACCAGATCTGGCATCAGCAGAACCAACCGGAACTACCAAGACTCCAGTCGATCACCAGAAAAACACCCGGATCTAGCCAGATCAGAGATAAAACCCTCAAACACAGCAGAAGAAGATAACCCCAAGAGGACCTAGTGCTTTATACCATGTCAAATACGCAGTATTAAGGATGATAATAACACTTTATTCTAAACCAGTCAACACAAATTCACCGACAAAGATACAAGTATCAATCCAAACACATATTGCAATAAACAGCCAAAAACAACTCTCAACCTACGCAGATCATCAATACGATGATCTGCTCTAAAGATTGACCAAACAGACCAACCAAAAGCTCTCGAAACACAGTGGTTGCAGAAACCCTAAGTGCAGAATGTTCTAAAGAGAGAGAAAGTAAATAGAGAAGATGAAGTGTTGATATAATTATGATCCCAAAGCTCCTAGATCTTATAAAGCCGGACAACTCCTTAAGCCCCATGCGTGTATAAAGCCCATGATACAGCAAAGCCCCTTAGCACAGGAGAATAAAAGGTCCAGCTCCAAGCAGCCCAAAAAAGAGATCATCATTTAAACATAAAACAAAAACATTAGAAACAATAATAAAAATAATAAAACATATTGAATTGAAAAAAAGGACTATTAATTTTAACACTTCTTTTATTGCTTTGATCACAAAGATTAAAGACCCGGTTAATCCCTCGGATTTTTGGCCCATTAGCTTGATTGGAGTAGCTAATAAAGTAATCTCAAAAGTCTTGGTGAATCGATTGAAAAGAGTGATTGGGGACCTTATTTCGGAAGAACAGTCGGCATGTATAGCTAGGAGAAGCATCATGGATGGGCTGCTTATGTTAAACAAATTATTGGGTTGGCTTAAAAAGTCAAAAATGAAAGGCATGTTTCTTAAAGTCGACATCAACAAAGCATACGATTCCATTAATTGGTCCTTTCTAAATTCAATCATGTCGCAATGAACTTCCCAAGTAGGTGGAGGGGGTGGATCATGGCGACTCTTCACTCGGCTATGGCTTCAGTCTTAGTGAATGGCTCCCCTACGAGGGAGTTCGATTGCTCCCGCAGTCTTAGGCAAGGTGATCCACTCTCACCTTTCTTGTTCGTTATTGTTATGGAAACACTAACTGGAATTATGAAAAGGCTATATCACTGGAGTTTTTTTAAAGGCATTATGTGCACTAGTGATGGTCCATATTTATGGCATTTAATTTACAAGGACGATGTGGTTTTCATTGGGGATTGGTCTGTTTCAAACTTCTCTAGCCTTCGGAGAATCTTTAGATGCTTTTATTTAGCATCCGGATTGAATGTTAATCTTGCTAAATGTAGTGTGTATGGTGTCGGGGTGAGTGAGCTTGAAGTTCAAAATATGGCGAATCATCTAAGTTGCAAACAAGGTACCTTTCCGTTTAAGAATCTTGGCTTGTTCCTGGGAGCTAATATGAATCTAGTTCGGAATTGGAGACCGGTAGTCGAAACTTTTAGGAACCGTTTATCGACTTGGAAGTCCAAACACTTGTCGTACGGTGGTAGAACTACACTCCTCAAATCGGTTCTTAATGCTCTACACACGTATTATTTCTCTTTATTCTAGGCCCCTGTTCAAGTTTTAGAGACCCTCGAAAGAATTTGAAGGGTATTCTTTTGGGGAGGATCAGAAGAAAAGGCAAAAATGAATTAGGTGGCGTGGGATCATACCATCTCTCCAGTCGATTATGGTGGGCTTGGCTTTGGAGCTCTCAAAGATTCGAATCTTGCTATGTTGTCAAAGTGGTGGTGGCATTTTCGGACGGAAAAATGTGGTCTTTGGAGAAAAGTTATATGGCATTTCATCACAATTCGAGAGCTTGGTCCGCTATTCTCGGTAAGGTCACTTTGTCGGGGCCATGGAAGCAAATCGTCGGTATTCAATAAACATTACTGAAGGTTGGAGTTGATCTAAATAAGGTAGTATCTACAGTGGTTGCGGACGGGATGTCTACCTCGTTTTGGCTTGACTGTTGGGCTGGAACGGATCCGCTATACATCAGGTTTCTGAACCTATTCCGCTTAGAAATGCTGAAATCGTGTAAAGTGGGGGATAGCTTAATTTTTGGCTACGCTGGGCTGGTTTTCAGCTGGGACTGGTCTACTGCAACCTTTGGTATCACAGATCAGCAGGAGCTAAAGATGCTAACTGCGGTGTTAGCGGCAATTAACATGGGTACCAGAAAAAATAAGTGGGTTTGGAATTCTGAGGAGTCATGGTTGTTTCAGGTTGCGAGCATTAAGAGAATCTTGAGTAATTTTAACCGTAGCTGCCCAAATCGTCTGTTTGTTTGGAACAACTGGGTTCCAAAAAAAAAGTGGGGATCGTTGCATGGAGAGCCGACAAGGACCGGCTGCCTACCAAAAGTGCTTTGTTGAAGCGATGCATAAATGTCGAGAACCCGTTGTGCCCTTTGTGTGGTGAACAAGATGAATCCAGTGAACATATATTTTTTCGTGCCAATTTTCTCTGGTTGTTTGGCAAAACGTCACCATATGGTGTAAGCTGCCTCCTATAATTGCATTCAAGTTCAAAGATCTGTTGGAACTTGATGGCTTTAGCCCAGGATCTAAGAAGAAGAAAAGGCGCTTCACGCGATATGTTTGGTGGTTATTTGGAGCATCTGGAGGCTGCGTAATGAAATAATGTTTGCGCAAGGGCGGCCTCTAGTAACAAAGGTTTTGGAAGAGGTCAAGTCACAATCATTTCTTTGGGTCAAGAACCGTTCGAAGGAGGTGGCCTTATCGTGGGAAGATTGAAGCAAGTGTAATATTTTTCCGTAACCGGTTCTGTTTTTAGTCTGGTGTATCTTTGTGATTTATTTCTTGTAAATTTGGTGTCTAGCTTCTTGCTTTTTAATAAAAATTTCTGTCGGCCGTTTAAAAAAAAAGAATTATGACAAATCAAGACGTTAATTATTGGAGGCATGATTGTGTGGCTCCTTTTGAGCAACATAACAAATTTATTTTCTCAAATTTTGTCTAATAAAAGTAAAACACTAAAACCCATGCGGTATTAATATTTTTCTTAATGGAACAACAATGTTCTCCAACAATCCAACATTTAATTTCATCCTCGTACTCCCTGTCTATCTTTAATAATTTGTTTATTAATGATTTCAAATGCATTTTATCGGCTAAATAGCTAAAATAATCATAAAACGGGATGCATTTAATCTCCATTTTATTAGTTTTTTTTTCCTTAGAATCCTAAACCGGGATGCATTTGATCTCCCTTTTGATTAGTTTTTTCCTTAGTCCTAAGGGTGTGGTGGAAGCGGTAAAGGGTGCAGTAAACCCCTTTATCGTGCGGGAAACACCGCCGCAATCAAAGTTTACCTCATGAGGGGAGTTGATTTCCGTGATTAATCACCGTACAAAGAAGAAGAAAGAAAGTGGGTTAATGGTGGGCCCCACTCTCTTTAAACCAATCATAATTTTTTCTTTAAAAAAAATTATTTATGCACACCACTCCTTATGATGGGTGCAAGATGGGAGTGGGAGAGAGGAGTTAAGATGACATGACTTGATTGGTTATGATGGAAGTTTACCTCTCCTAGAATGGTCGTGGTGACCACCCACTCTAAGAGGATAACACTAAATTGGTGTATTCCTAGGTTGTAAGTCAGGTGGATACTTTTACAAGAAGTAGATGTGATGAAATAAAGAGGTAGATGTGATGATTTCAGTTGTTCAAAAAACAAAAGAGTAAATTATTGTTTTGATCATTGTGGTTTAGTCGGTTAAACTCTTTCAGCCTAAAAGTGATTTTTTTAACATATCAGACCCCGATGTTGCATTTTATAACGATTTTGGCCCCCGACACTAACTTTGTTATTTTTTTGCAGTTAAGTGTAAGGGTAATTAGGTAATTAAATACCTTAGTGGTTGTTTTGATAATTACAAAGTTCTTTTAATATTTAAAAGATTATTAATGCAATTACTCAAGTTTTTTTTATTATTTTGTTATTTTCACGATTATTATTTAACAAAATATGTTTTATACATACAAATATATATGTATTTTCATTAAGCGTTTGTTTTTTATAAATGTCGTTTTTAAAATCATTTGTTTTTTAACCTTTTTGTAAAACCATCTATCGTTTTTAAAATTATTATTTTTAAACCACTTGTTTATTAAAATCGTTCTTTTTAAAGTTTTTTTTTAAAACAATTCATTTTTAGCGTTCTTTTTAAAATCATTTTTAAACTTTTTTAAACAATTTGTTTTTTTAGTCGTTAATTTTTAAAAGTTTTTCTTTTTAAACTGTTCCTTTTTTAACCGTTTTTGAAATCCTTCATTTTTAAACTTTGTATTTAGTTTACTTATAGCCATTAGGGAAAAGAAATTCAGAAAAATGAACGATCTTTTTTTTTCAAACCTTACATTTTATTTTGTTTTATATGCACGTCGTTTTATAAAATTTTAAAATTAAACGACCTAAAAAAGTGAGTTGTTTAAAAATGTTTAAAAAATAAATGATTTAAAAAAATGGTATAAAATGAAGTGTTTAAAAACTTTAAATGACAAACGACTTTAAAAAGAACGATTTTAAAAAACAAATGGTTTAAAAAGGAACTGTTTTAAAAACGACAGATGGTTTAAACAAAATGTAAAAACAAATTATTTTTAAGACGACTTTTATAAAAACAAACGGTTAATGAAAATACATATATATATTTGTATATTTAAAATGTAGTTTGTTAAATAATAATGGTGAAAATAATGAGATAAAAAAAAACTTGAGTAATTGCATTAATAGTCTCTTAAATATTAAAAGAAATTTGTAATTATCAAAAATAGCCCTAAGGTTTATAATGACCTAATTACCCTTACAATTAACTGCAAAAAAAAGTAACAAAGTTAATGTCAGAGGACAAAACCGTTATAAAATGCAACATTGGAGTCTAATATGTTAAAAGATTTCATTTTGGTCTGAAATGATTAAACAGGCTAACCCACAGGAGCAAAAACAGTAATATATAGATATCTATTGTATATTTTTTTAACAAATTACATAATATAAATGAACATTTTATTCTCTTTAATTTGAGTATGGTATTGTCATAGTTTTTCTTTTTCAGTTGTAAAAAAATTAACATGTTATGTGATCATATATCATTGCGTGATTACACGCTTTATCCACTGTCTATGTCAGTGTGTTATGTTCTCTTCCGCATCAAACGAGCACGCCTCTTGTTTATGCAATAAAATATGTAACATTTGACTTTAAAAAGTAAAACACGAACCAACATTTTATGGAACAACATTGTTCTACAATGACACTAAACAAATCAATATGTTTTCATTGAAATGTATGAAAATTACAACCTTTTTATTGTTCATTTGGTTCCAAACTAATGATTTCTTTCAAAAAGAATCCTAAAAAAAGAACTTTATATGTTTTGAAAAAACTAGGAAAGTAGTCAATTTTTTTAGAGTAGTTTCTGTACAAATAACTTTAACGTACGAATAGTATGAAAAAGACATTTTTGTACTTATCTGCTTATAGAGTAATTATCAAAATTACTGTACAAATGGTACTGTAGAGTAATTTTAATCTTGTAGAGTAATTTTGTAAAATGTTCTTATAGAGTAATTTTTATCAAAAACTATAACTCAGCAAAAAAAACCCCAAAAAAAACCTAACCCCCACCCCCACTCCAAAACCTAAAAATACCTACCCCACTCCCCCCCTCCCCCCTCCAAAAAAAAAAAAAAAACCTAACCCCCCTTCTCCCACACCCTCAACAACCTAAAAATACCTAACCCCCTTCTCCCACACCCCTAAAAACCTACGAAAAACCTACCCCTCCCCATCCAAACTAAATGTTAAAAACTAAACCATAAAGCTAAACCACATAAATAAATGCTAAAAAAAATTTACAAAATTACTCTACAGTATCTTTTGTAGAGTAATTTTGAATTATATGTTTTTTGATAAACTTGCAGAGTAATTTTGATTCA
Source organism: Helianthus tuberosus (assembly GCA_030545235.1). Lineage (NCBI taxonomy): Eukaryota > Viridiplantae > Streptophyta > Magnoliopsida > Asterales > Asteraceae > Helianthus > Helianthus tuberosus. The sequence goes on along the minus strand of CM060420.1, from coordinate 16,284,140 downwards.
CTTGTAAAGTAATTTGGTGTAGAGTAATTTTGATAATTATCCTACAAGATCAAAATTACTCTACAAAGATCAAAATTACTCTACAGGATCATTTGTAGAGTAATTTTGATACTTACTAATAATTACGAAAATACCACCATGTTTTTTAGTAAAACCTTTAGTTTGTACGTTTTGTAAGTTAATTTTATTAGTATTTTATCTTTTGTCAATTTTTGTAATATGATAAATCTTTGAGTAAACTGCAATTTTACCCCCCTGGCGTTAGAGCCAATTGGCACTGTTAGCCCCTCCCAGGAAATAATTGCAATTTACCCCCCCCCCCCCAACGTTGTTGTTATGTCGCATAATTACCCCCTGCCATCAAATAAGTTAACAGATCTGTTAACTGGGATGTGAAATGACTATCTTACCCTTTCATATTACCCCCTATGGTTTGTTCTACTTTGTAATATTACCCCCTGATGTAAAATGACTAAATTGTCCTTTCTTATTATCCCCTGTAGTTTGTTGTACTCTGCAATATTACCCCACGGTGTTAAATAGTTCTTGCAAACCTTACCCCATGCAGAAAAAAAACCTTTCCCGCCTAAACCACCATCAGCCGCCATCACCCACCTCCACCTCCACCTCCACCACCATCAGCCGCCACCACCCACCTCCACCTCCATCGTCGCTACCCATCTCCACCTCATCTCCTCCATGTATGGTGGCAAAAAAAAGTGTAAGTTTAAAATAATAATCTTAAATAAAAGAGGAGGAGTCATCATGTAATTATTAAAGATATGATATCTAACATTCAAAAGCATGCATAACTTGTATGTAAATTAAACTTTTATTAGTATCACTTCGGGTACAAAACATATTATATTGTTGGTATGAAAGACCTGATGTTACAAATAATATCAAAATTATTGTCGTGTCGTTCAGATGGTATGATCGGAGTGTGGCGCTCCGGACAAAGATAATATTCATAATCCCAAATTACCTCAAACTAATAGCTAGTGGTAGTCAAGGGTTGAACTACGAAGAGTCTATGGTTTATGTTAGGATTCAATCAATTATCAAGTTGGAACAATTTATGAAGCTTGCTATGAGACCATTGGGTATGGGGTCCGTGAAAGGCCCGTCCCCGCCCATTAGGAACGTCCTACACCGCCCCCAAGGGGTCCGGCTGGGCTTTGGCGTCGGAAATCAGACGGGCAAGACGATCCCAATTGATTGGCTGCTTCTTCTTGGTGGCCCCTCCCCCTGTCTCTCCTTTATATATATATTGTTTTTTTTATTAAAGTGGGTAAGATTGGTGGGCCTTCGATTCACTTCTCTCTCCTCCTTTATATATATATATATATATATTAATATATTATTAATGGTGGGGTAGTCTTGGCTACTCCCCACACCCTTGGGTAGTCTCCAAAGAGACTATCCTCCTCCCGTGATTACGTGGCGCCTACGTGGCGGGTAGTCCTTTGGAGACTATCATCCCCCATACCCAATGGTCTGATAATAAGGTCTTTGTTTGGTTTGTTTGGAAAAGGTGTTGGATTAGACCGACAAGTTTACTAATGATTATGAAAACATTTTACTTGAACTATTCCAAACTTTGAATTCTTGGTTGTAAACAATAATGGAAAACAAGGCTCACACCCGGTTCGATAATTGCAAGACCTAGGGCTTCTACACATTTTGTTATGCCCGTTTTCATAATTTTCTTAATTGGTTCTTTTTATCATGACACTATCAGGTGTAAATTAGTAAAAACATAATTTTTAAAACTTATTTTACCCAACTAAACCAAGATAAGTAAAATAAAAAATAAGGTTTGGGGTGATTAGCGGTTTTCCAAGACGAGTTTTATGTAAGACTTGTTTTTAGGACAAACGATTCAAGGTTTTATCAACCTCCCCACACTTAAATTACACATTGCCCTCAATGTGTCCAAATAGGATTTATTTTGATTAAATGTGTAGAAAGTGTGTGAAAAATAGATTTTTTTTTGTTACTGACACTTGCAGCACGAGGGCGTCCTATGGGGACACGACCCCATGTCCAAAGTGCCAGTAACCAATTTGAACAGAAGAGTTACAATATGGTGGACACGAGGGCATGCTGGGTGAGCACGGCCCGTGCCACTTTCTCTGCATAAAATTTTGGACATCAGAAGGTTGAGCACGGGGGCGTGTCTTGTGGGCACGGCCCCGTGCTGCAGACATTGGTTTGCAGTTTTTGAGTCGGGAGGCTTCTAGTTTACGTGCATGGGTTCCATTTTTCATCATCCTTTTGGCTCTTTCAATTTCTTTCACACATTTATTGAAACCATCATCAACCATACTTCCATTTCATTGAAAATAAAAGACAAGTACAAGGAAATAAAGATTACAATCCTAAATTAACCTAAGCTAGATAGATTCTTGAGGAATGCCTCCACGAGATCATTTTTTAAAAACCTTATAGCTACTTTCCTAGATCTAAGATTGTTAGTCGTCGGAGGACTTGAGCTATTTCTGGGAGCACTCAATTAGAGGTCATTGAGCATCTCCTCTATCTTCCTTGGAAGGAAGATATAGGGCTCCTCTTCGACCTCGCCTTTAGGAGGAGCGAGATTTACCGAAACCTCAAAGGTGATATTGAGATGGGGAGGTTCCGGGATCTCGTCTTCCCACCCGGTGGGTTGAATGACCTCATTTGCAAGGTTCCAATCTTCTTGAGGCCAGATCAGTTCCATTGGAGGCATGACCAAGATGTTCAACCTTTGGTGTAAAAGGTTGATCTCCCTGGATCAATCTTCCAGACCCATTGAGAGATAGTTCACCCGATCGATAAAAACCTCTTCCACCGCGGTCATTTCCTCGAGAGATTCCCTTAAAGCACTTACGTATCTCACGAGAGTAGCTTCAAGGGAGAGTCTTCTCCCTCGGAGGTTATTGCTTGAGCCATTTGATAAAGTCCTGCTCTGTTGGCTCAACATTCTAGGAAACATGATAAACCGTTACATTTTTTGGAATAACAGACTATTCAGCACGGCCCCGTGCTGCTCCACCAACTCTGGATGTTTAGCTTAAGAATTTTTATTTTAAGTTAAATTTGTTTGATTTTTACTTTTTTGGAGGTAAACAACATAAAATAATGTTTTACTATAGTAGATTTGCAAAACTTTGAGCTAAAAATGAAGCTTTTAAACCTCCTATTGAAGCTTTTGAGCTTGAAGCTTCAAGCTTCAATGGAGGTTTTAGTGGAAGGAAGAAGAGGAAAGGACCAAAAGAAGTAAAGACAAGAAGGTTATATGAAACTTTTTCAAGAACATACATTTTAAAGTATTTATGCAAGATCTAGAGGATCTTGGTCTTTTTAGAATGGTTCCAAACATTCTCCTTAAGGCTGACATTTTAGACAGTGACAGCACGTCGACACGGCCCCGTGTCGCCTGAATCAGTCAGTGAACGTTGTCCGTTAGTGAGACACGAGCCACGACATCATTGACACGACCACGTGCTGGAAAATACGAGGGGCACGACCCGTGTTAGTCCAACACGCCCCATGTTTTGGAGGAAGATTGGGCACGGCCCCGTGTTCAGGGAATTTATGAAGTTTTGTCTAGGGTTTCTTTAAGGAATTGTCCGTTATCGGGTGGTTCCTTACTGGTTGGAACAACAACGTATTGCTGGATATACCTTAGGCTCCGGTGAGAGGTACGAAAACGCAAGAGGTTGTCGGAAAGATAGAATCCTACTTTAAAAATGGGAAAACGAAACCATCCCTTATTTACCTTATCCGGGCTCTTGTTAAAGAAGATATGAGTCGGTTCGCTCCTATCCAAACCGTCAGTGTGAAATTCACACTCTGTAAAGGGGACTGTCATCGTGAAATCGAAACAGGGACGACTATCTCTTTTGTCTTCACAAGCGTCTATGGTAGGATTGTTGGCCTTGGTGTTGTTTGTACCTGATTTTCTCTCCATCGATTCTCCTTCGGTTGAGATCCTTGATGAACATCGCGCCTTCATTAAGGATTCTACTTCTTTGAGTTTTTGGAGAATCCTCTTTTTTATTTGACTTACGTCTTCATAAGGTGATCATCATAGGTAAACGATGGGACTAAGTAGTGGGGATTGAAGTTTAGAATGCCACATTCTGATTCTTAATGCTCCTCCCCACAATAATCGCACAATTCACCGTAAGAGTGGCAGGGGTAAAAATAATCATAGAAATCCATGTTTTCCAGAAAGTTTTTAACCGTCGGGATCAGCCGGTTACTATTTTCCTACAAACTGCTAATCTGACACGGCCGCGTGTTAGGGTAGCACAGCCCCGTGTTGTACTTTGTATTTGGCAGAAAATAGTTTTGAGGTTACAGGAGAGATGACACGGCCCCGTGTAGATCACACACGGCCCCGCGTTACTTTTGCAGGAAGTGAAAATTTTAAAGAAATAGAAGAAAAACCTCAAAAGAAAAGATAAAAATGATTAGGCTGTTGATTTTAAGCTTTCTCAAAATCCTTGTGTCCCCGGAAACGGTGCCAAAAAACTTGACGTGGTGCGTTGTGTATATATATTTTTAGATATATTTTAGCTCTTTTTACACGCAAATTCAAGTTTTAAATTTATAAAACACGATATACTACTATCACTCTGCACACACGTTAGGGCAAGTACATCCATCGCGGACGTAGTATAGTGATGGCAAGTTACCGGGGTCGTCCAAGGACACAAAAACTGTTGGGTTTTTCACATGTTTATCAAAGTGATTTCATCCAAATAAAATCAAAACGCATCGAAAAATATATTTAAAAACATGTTATGTACAAGATATAAAATTCATTTTATATTAAAAAAACCCAATCCCCGGATCCATATATGAACATGCATGCTATAAATAAAAAAAACACAACCATAGGGTGTTTCAAGAATACTACCTTCCAAGGAGTAAAAGATATGAAGACGATGATGCTTCTTGAATGGTAGTCTTCAAGTGTAGAATACCTCAAGCTTGTATACCCCAAGCCTTCCAACAAACACTTTGATCTTAGCTAGGATTTTACACTTGCAACTCACTTGAAAAATTCCCTCTTGATCAACCACAAATGGCCGAAAATTAGAGAGAGCTTTCTTGAGTTTCTTGCACTTGAAAAATCAAACTTGAAAAGCCTTCTTGTATGGCACACCTTGGCCGATTTTTAGAGAGTATTTTCCAAGTCTTCCATTGAATTTTTTGTCATAAAAATTCTATATGAAAGTATGAGAGATGTTCACCCTTTATTCACTAAATCAAGTGCCACCCTTTTTACCCAATCAATAAACCTCTAACAATGACAATTACATGCAATCTCATTGGACCAAAAACTTTAGGAAGACTCCATGGGGGGAAGGGGCGGCCCACTTGTGGCTTATAAAAAAATTCAAAAAATTCCTTTTAATATTTTAAGTCTTATACAATTTTTTATTATGTTATTTAACCCATTAAATAACAAAATAAAATATTCTCTCAAAATAAAATATCCATATAATTTATTAGTTTGTCAAGTGCAATTATTTAAAAAACCAATTTCTAAATATTATAAGTGTTAATATTTATTTGTTTGATCATATCATAAATAAATATTATAAGTGTTTGTGTATCTTGTATTTGGGTATGACTCAACTTGAATCATAACGTACTAGCAACATCAATTTAATATGTGTCTTGGGCATACAGAATCCAACAATCTCCCACTTGCACAAGATACATAGAAGATTGATGCAAATAGTAAAGACCACCTAACTATAGTTTACTACCCCTAATATGTATGGCTATATGTCCCATTCAATAACATCATCCCCTTCAAGTCCCTTACTTGAACATGATTTAGGTGAAATCTATCATTTATCCTTTCGTTACAGATGTCATGTTAAATCCAGAGACATAGAGTGATTACTCTCTGTTGATTTAACTTTAGCAGGCCTTAGACATCTTGCTCTCAATGAATAAGAGGAACAAATCCCTTCTTGACTACATACGTCTCTCACAATCACCTTGTACCACACCTGAGTTTAGCCTTATATACTGCCTCATTACAGACAGCGAAGAACTAGGTCAATGTATAATACTTGGTGAATATTAAGACCCAATATGTATCTCAGGTCAGAGGATACTATGATATTCGCCTTTATTTAAATTTACTTATGATCAATCATAAATGATTCCATGCAGTAATATTCGAGAGCGAGTCAGTCCAATATTTGTATCCCACAAATATCTATGAACTTTGGCAGCAACACTTTGCTCTATATTCATACCTAATGAATATCCACCAATCCAAGTTCATAATAGTCTTACATTCATACTTGTTCCCACAAGTATGATCGACTACGGACATTTAGAATTAAGTAACTTATTCATGGATTTAAACATGCTAAAATGGAACATAACTCAAAATACCATAAAGAGTTATAATAACAATTGTTCCAATATCCAAATACAAAATAGATCAAATCCAATCAGTAGAATATCGAAGTACTAAGGCACAAGTATGACCCTTCATGCTTTGCCCGTTCAAGGAGCTTCGTGAGTGGATCCGCAATATTTTGATCAGTGTGAACTTTGCGAATACATATCTTTTCCTTTTCACCTTCATCCCTTATGTAGTTGAAACTCCGCTCAATGTGCCTAGTCTTTTGATGTGCACGAGGTTCCTTGATTTGAGCAATCGCATCATCGTTATCAAAAATATCTCTAGGGGTCCTGAACGGTAAGGAATACCCCTAGATCGGCAATAATTCAAGTGGCAGATCCACATGAATCATTTCGATCAATGAAGTGGCGATGTATTCTGATTCTGTAGTGGACAATGCTATCCTGATTGTGATCGAGAATCATCTCGATCAGTTTGGAAACTCGTATCCGTGTAACCTTTTACAACGAGTTCCCCTTTATCAGATCCATATATTAGAAATATATCCTTAGTCCTTCTAAGGTATTTTAATATACTTTTAACAATCATCCAATGATCGTTACTTGGATTTCGCTGGTACCTTTTCATCATGCTTAAAGCGTATGACTTGTCCGGTCTAGTTCATATCATTGCATACATAATGGATCCTATAGCAGACACATATGGGACTCCTTTCATTCTTTCTTGCTCATCCTTTGAGCTTGGACATTGAGATGCACTCAATATCGTCTCCTCTAGAATAGGTACTAAACCTTTCTTAGAGTTCTCCTTCTTGAACCTTTTCAAGACTTTGTCAATGTATGCACTTTGGTTTAAACCTATCAAGCGCCTTCATCTATCCCAATAGATCTTTATTCCCAAAATATAGGCGATTTCACCAAGATCTTTAACGTAAAAACAACTTCCAAACTAGGCTTTTACACCTACCATGGTTGGAATATCATTTCCAAATAGTAGAATGTCATCGACATATAATAATAAGAAAGTGATGATGCTCCCACTAGCCTTTTATATACACAAGCTTCATCGGCATTCTTGATGAATCCAAAATTCCTAATTTCTTCATAAAAAACTATGATTACAACTTCTCGATGCTTGTTTCAATCCATAGATTGATTTCTCTAACTTGCATACTTTATTAGGATGTTTTGGATCGACAAAACCTTCAGGCTGAACCATATAGATATCTTCCTCAAGATATCCATTAAGGAAAGCCGTTTTGACATCCATTTGCCAAATCTCATAATCATATTATGCAGGTATGGCAAGTAATATCCTTATTGACTTTAGCATTTCCACATGCGAGAAAGTCTCATCATAATCAACCCCTTGAGTTTGAGTGAAACCTTTTGTTACAAGTCTCGCTTTATAAGTATCCAAGGTACCATGCATACCGTTTTCTTCTTGAAAACCCACTTACTTCCAACCACTTTGGAGTTAAGAGCTAGCACAACCATTTCCCATACTTGGTTGTCAGACATGGATTGCATCTCTACGTTCATGGCTTCAAGCCATTTGTCACAATCGGATTTTGACATTGCATCATGGTATGTGGTTGGTTCACCCGAATCTACCACGTAGCATCCATCTATGAAAAATCCACATCTTTCAGGTGGACTACTAATTCTACCAGATCTGCGAACGTTTTGTGTGTATTGATCAACCACTTGATCGTTCTCAACAACCTCTTGTTGAGTGCTAGTATTAACCAAACTGCATCGGCTTGTGGTTCTTGATCCTCACCAAGTTCCATTGTTCTACTAGCTCCTTCCATAAGGAACTTAGCTTCCAAGAACTCAGCCTTTCGAGCAACAAATACCTTTTGCTCTGTTAGATCGTAGAATTAATATCCTATACCATCTTTAGGATATCCTACAAAGATACACTTAGTGGATTGGACTTCCAATTTGTTTAGGGTGTATTACTTTACATAAGCTTCACAACGTCATACCTTCAAATATGATAATGATGGAGCCCTTCCATGCCATATTTCAAAAGGGTGTCTTATCCACTTTCTTGGTTTGGGCCATATTTAATATACAGGCCACGGAGAGCCAAGCGTAACCCCAAAATGATAGAGATAATGAGATCCTAGCCATCATAGATCGAACCATATTGTAACATCTGTGCTTGTAATCATTGTGAACAGTTCAATTATCAATAAAACAATGTTATTTGATCCCAATGTTTGTTTGGTTATGTTTTACATTTTTCATGTTTTGACTTTTGTTCAAATTCAAACTTTACATCGCTTTCTGGAGAGTTATACGCAAACTGGTGCGTAAACGTAATCAGTTTAATGCGAAAAATACTCCGTAACATCAACATATACTTAACATACCTTAAATAACCTTTACTTAACTTAGAAATAAGTCTTGAAGGCTTTGGTATGGCAAAAACAAGTTAACTCGCCTACAGGGACTAAATTTGACAAACTGTGAAAGTATGCCAATTTGAACTGTAACAGACATTCCGGAACATGACCATGAGTTAAACATACCATAAATATCCTTTACATAGCTTAGAAATAGGCTTTGAGGGGTTCGGTGTACTAAAATAAACTTTGGGTCATTCAGGGACTAAAAGCGTCAAAAAGTGCACAAGTTTGCATTTTCGCGCATAACTTACGTTCTGAATACATCCGGACATCCAAAAATTTATGTAAGCACTAAAATATTTTATTTTAGTGTTTGGCATAAGAAAAATCCATTTGTCGCGTAGTTTGGATCGTTTTTCACGCTTATGCGCATTCCGTCGTAATTAAGCGAACATCGCGATCATGCGACCCAACGAACCAATATCCGACATATTTGTGAGCATGTTTCACGTCCACTATGTTTAGGTATCCTTGTGTAGCCTTGAAAATGATTTAACGGGCTTCAAACGTGTGGAAAATGATCTTAACGGTTCAAGAAATCCTATAAATACCCCATGATCTCAACCCTAAAAACCCACACCTTTGAAATCTGAATTTGCTCTCTAAGTTGTTGTGTTTAACACTTCATACCTGAGAGTATTCGGATTCAAACCTTCCGTTCTTGGACCCTTTGTAAGTGTTCCTTCGTTCTTTTATTCTTTTAGCGTTAAAGTCAAACTTTGTTTGACTTTCTGCATTGACCAGTTTATGGTCAATGCGAAGTTCTTTTGAACTTCATAACGTGAGCGTAATCACGATGGTTGTAGTCCCTAGTGACTATACCTACTGATTACCACGTTATCTAGGCTTAGTGACGAGTCATAGTTTCGGCCAAAATGAGTATTCTTGCGTATTTTGTAACCAAACTACTCTAAGGTATCAAAACCGTTTGTTTTGATACCAAACCTGTTTTCTAAACTTAGTTAAGCATGTTTTAACATGCTTAGCTCGTCACTTTTAGTTTAATGCTTATATAGGGTCGTAAGGTAAGCGATCTAAACAATCGCTTATACTTTCGAACCCGACCCGTTTCATCGATCATTAGGATCCGACCAAACACATTAGGTTACCATAGTTGTATAGGGAATAACCTTCCGAGGTTATACCTTATGGTCACGACGTTTAGTTAGTTGTATGATAGGTAGTTTATATGCCTTAGGTAAATGACCAAAATGCCCTTTTTACGCCAAAATTCATGTTAAGCATATGTAACATAACTTTTGATATCTAAACTGTTTTGGCAACAATATTAGACATGTTAAGGCATATTTTACTTATCATAGGGCTAGTTAGGCGTTCCGAACGCGTTTTACGCGAACGACGCGTTAAAGTAGCATAAGCTACCTGAACGGGTCGTAATGGGTCGTAAGCACTTAGGTTAGGTTTCATTTTTAGTATGTAGGCTTTGTTAAACCATATTACACGAGTCTCCATACTCGTTTGGTTTACGAACCCTCATTCTATCCAATCCTCCGATTTAGGTCCGGTATATTAACATAGTTACCCATATTAGGTGCCGTTTGATATCCGTGATCTCTAGCATTGTTTGGTTGTTACTCAAGGACTACTAAGCAATCTCAAGTGAGTACATAGACCCCTCTTTTACTGTTTTCCAAACATTTTGGGGTGAAACACATGTGCCTACTTGTTACTTTCGTGCCTTTCATGCTTTCATATCATATGCTTGTGATGTTCATTAGTACATTTATAGTACATGATTTCATTATGTTTTTGCTATGTATGTCCGTTTGTTGCATACTTAGTACATCGTTTTACATTACATTTTATGCTATGTATGTTCATCTAGTTCATACTTAGTACATTGTTTTACATTACATTTCACGCTATGTATGTCTATTTAGTGCATACTTAGTGCATTGTTTTACATCACAACACATGCTATGTATGTTCATTTGTTGAATACTTAGTACATTTGTTATTCATCACATGCTTACATTTTGGTATGACATTTGGTTTGTTCAAATGGGACAATATACATTCATTAACATTGATCACGCCATTCGTTAGTAGGTAGTGGTACCATAGGAATTAACAACTCCCGTTCCTGACATCCTAGGTATGTTTGGATGGAAGGAATGACCGAATTCGATAAACATAACACAGATAGACCTTTAAATTCGTTTAGGGGTTTATCTCCACAGTCACAAGGCTTGGATGTATGCATTATAACAATACCGCATAGATGTTTGTATCAGTATAGCATGCATTTGTTCCACAAAACATAACTTTGATTTAAACTATGTTTAATTCGATACCCTGTTTTTGTGCATTTTACCTATGGTTTAGTTGATGTATTTCACTTGCCATACATGATATTTATGGATATTCAATTTATGATTTACATTAAACATAAACATTTTTGACATTGATATACACATTTAGTGATTTACATTAGACATAGACATTTTGATATGGTTTACACAATAACACTTAACAATTGATTTATACATGAACAATCTACAATGGTGGTTGGTTTGGGTAAGTGATTTGAGTAACGAGGCGTGTGTAATATGATACAAGTATGGTGGATACGCCGCTGGTACTTCCTATATATAAGTGCTTGTATAATATTACATATCGTAGCGTTAATTAAATCATTTCAGTATAGACATATTACATTTTACACAAATAACATATTTTTCACAAGACATTGTTTTACAAAACGGTTTATTTTATACAACCCATTTTACTTGGTCATTTCATTAACCATACACTTTTATTTTATATAATCTGACTTCTTATCGATTTTTCATATGATTTATAAAAGAAAACACTTAACGAGATTCATGACAAATTTTTATTAAACCTTTCTTCTAAAACCCAAGTCATGCATCCTATTTTTCACAAACCTATGTATCTCACAGGCATTTTTATGCTGACGTACCTATTTTCACATGTGTTTCAGGAGCAAGTGCGTAGGTTTGATCAGGATACACTAAGGTGGACTCGGGCCTTAGTGACATAAAAGAAGCAAGATTAGTTTAGTTAATGTTGTGTACTTTGTTTCCTTCGTTTAAAAGACAATGTAACTCGCTTGTTTGATAAATAAAATATAACTTTGTATGCCATGGTTGTGAAACAATAATTCTGTTACAACACTCCCCGACGTTTCCGCCACGATTTGATGTTCTTCGTGGTCGGGGTATGACACATATCCATTAGAGTTCGATTCCTCCTCTATCGAAACGAAGAACTTTGATTGAGTTGATTTTGTACTTCACCTTTTGAAGGCTTAGAATATTTCAAAACTTCAATTTTGTGTCTCAGCAAGTACACATAACCATAACTACTATAGTTGTCGGTAAAATTAATGAAGTATCTTTCACCATTCATGGTCTTTGGCTTAAAAGGATCACATACATCTGAATGTATGATACCTAATAAATCTTTTGCCCTTTAGTTGGTACCACTAAAGGGTTTTTGGTCATTTTACCTTGTAACAAGATTCACATGTATCAAATGAACCAACTTCATTTGTTTCCAAAAGACCATTCTTTCGAAGTGTTTACATGCGACATCTGTTTATATGACCAAGGCGATAATGCCAAAGATAGGTCTCACTCAAATCCATTTCGTGTCTCTTGGTGATTGCTTGGTACATTGAACTTATCAAATGATGTATTATCATGAACCAATTCATAAATACCATTTGAAAGCATAGCTTTAAAGTAAAACATGTCATTCATCAAAATATAAATGTCAATGTTTACAAACCTTAAATTAAAACCATATTGTCTCAAAAGGGAAACTGAAATAATGTTCCTAGTCAAACTAGGAGCATACATAACATTTTCAAAACGATTTCCAAACCACTTGGAAGTTTCAAAACATAGTCTCCTTGGGCTTCAACTTGAACTTTCGCTCCATTACCCAAGAGCAGACTAGTGTCTCCCTTCTTGTAATGTCTGTTTCTTTTGAACTCTTGCAACAAGTTGCAAACATGAGTTCTACATCCGGTATCTTATACCCATGTGTTTGGAGAAATAACATTAAGGCCAATATGTATCATAAAGATTGTACCTAAGGTTTGCCCCGCATCCCTCTTGTTTTTCAACTCCTTGAGATAGGTTGGATAATTCCCTTTCAAATGTCCTATCACACCATATTCAAAGCATGGATCGTTCGTGGCAACCTTTGCCTTCTTTTCTTTTGGTTTCGGTGGTTCTGCTTTAGTCTTTCTTTTCTTTTCCTTTTGAATTGCCCCTTACATTTGCAACACTTGCCTTAGTGTCAGAGTGATGCCCTTTCTTTTGCCACCCTGATTGATCGTTAGAATGGGTAAAGCCCTTTTACCCATATTGAGCCTTTCGAGGTGACCAATGTGGCTTTTCATCTTAAAGACATAAGATGAGACCGATTGGGTTTCCTCTATCCGACATGCATGAAGTGCTCGAACCGTTTCGAAGCGTTCTACCCTTGCTTATTGTAGGAACGTTTTCTTCAATTGGGTAATCATGTCATATGCCCATGATGTTCAAAATCATTTTGAATCTCGGGAATCATAGTTCCTAACATGAGGCAAGAGGCTTGCATAGTATCCTCGATATACTTAATCCAATCGTTATAGGTATCCTTATCTTCCATAAGAGGTTCATCGGGATTAGGATCGTCCAACACATAGGATATCTTCTCTAACTTGAGAACAATTCTTAAGTTTCGATATTAATCCATGAAGTGTTATGATTGAGACGATCCTTTTTCAAGGATTGTTTTTAGTGATAGGTTACGGACGGTTTGGGTAATATTGTTAGCGGCCATCCACAAAATTTAACAAGGTTCAATTTTAGCATTTTCGATATTATTATATTTTAATCATTAATACCCTTTTATGTGTTAGAGACAATTAATAGTTAAAATCTAGAATCCAACATTACATTTAAATATTGGTTAGGTGACATTTATCCCTCTATTTAAATTAACAAGGTAGTCAACGTTTGACAATTGCAACCCTTTGCAACTTCTAGCCATATGGGATCGGTTAAACATCTTTATGTTTAGTTGGCATGTTTAATCCCATCAACACTTTTTGTTCGCTATGCTTCGGTGACCCTAAGTTCATGGTTTCCAAATCCAAACGTCCAACTTATACACACGTGTGAGTTTATACACATAAGTGGTTAGGTGACCTTTATCCCACAAACATGGTAAACCCACCTCGAATATACAAGTTCCCTCAAATGTGGTTAGGTGACCTTTATCCCTCAATAAGAGTTCCCAAGTGATTCGAGTGTTGTATACAAGGATGGTGTTTGACTTGTTTTTTAAAAGGGGTTTTTAATATTTCAAAATTCTAGTTTAGAAAATATTATGTACCATACATTTGCACGCATTCAAATCCTTGGTACTTTAGTGAAAACCAATTTTCAAGGTTCTTTTAATAAAACCCATTTTATTATAAAATCATTAATTTTTAATAACCTTTTATTAACCATTTTTATTATCTTTTTAAGAACCATTTTTAAGCTTGTTATTGATTATTAGTTTGTTAAACATGCATATCCAAATATCATCCAAACAATAAAAATAAGCAACCACACAAGCAAAACATACATAACAATAGGTGCATAACCATAGCCAACTATTTTTTACAACACTTGTTAGCCGAAACAAGTGTGCCAAAGGTCCTTCCTAAGGGTTGAATATTGACACAAATAATGTGTCGTTGAACTCCCACTTGATCCCGCATCCAAATGCCTCAAGTATTCTTCTTGTGTTGTGATTTCTCCACTTTCTTTAAGCTTCCAAATGTCTTTTATATTCAGCTCCAAACTCCTTTGGACTTAAAAAATGTGTTTTGGTTGTCGGGCTAAAATCCCGTTAAGAACTATGAAGTCCTTTAGGCCCGAAATTAGCCAAAACCAAAAACACATTTTTATGTGCATCTTCTTTTACAAAAAAATTATCCTAATACATTTTTTCTAGTAAAATAAAATGCACCTAATCTATTGATTTACATGCCAAATGAAAATAAATAAATTACATATTTTACAAAAGGAAGAACAAAGATAAATCATTATTACAACCATTTGAAATAATTAAATGCAAATCACAAAACACAAATATTCAACATATTCATACACAAGGTCATGGCTAGGTTATGAGCACCAAAAAAATATATATCCACATATATAAAATTCAAGAAGCAAAACGGTTCCCTTTTTACAACCTACTTTTCGGTCAAGAATGAAAAAACCGAAAAGGTGGGTTTTGTCCAAACAAAACAAATTAACCATATGAAATAATTTTTCAAGACTCCTTTATGCATGTAAGAAAATAATCTTGAAAAACTAAAGGGATAACCATGTTAAAACTTTCGGCCATAGGGTTTAACCAAACTCGAAACCCGAAACCCGAAACCCGAAAATTTTAAATCTATTGAAGCATGCACTCATATAAGCGGCTCTTGATGCCATTATTGGGTTTTTCACATGTTTATCAAAGTGATTTCATCCATATAAAATCAAAACGCAGCGGAAAATATATTTAAAAACATGTTACTTACAAGATATAAAATTAATTTTATATTAAAAAATCCAATCCCCGAATCTATATATGAACATGCATGCTATCAAAATAAAAACACAACCATAGGGTGTTTCAAGAATACTATCTTCCAAGGAGTAAAAGATATGAAGAAGATGATGCTTCTTGAATGGTAGTCTTCACGTGTAGAATACCTCAAGCTTGTATACCCCAAGCCTTCCAACAAACACTTTGATTTTAGCTAGGATTTTACGCTTGCAACTCACTTGAAAAATTCCCTCTTGATCAACCACACATGGCCGAAAATTAGAGAGAGCTTTCTTGAGTTTCTTGCACTTGAAAAATCAAACTTGAAAAGCCTTCTTGTATGGCACACCTTGGCCGATTTTTAGAGAGTATTTTCCAAGTCTTCCATTGAATTTTTTGTCATAAAAATTCTATATGAAAGTATGAGAGATGTTCACCCTTTATTCACTAAATCAAGTGCCACCCTTTTCACCCAATCAAGAAACCCTTTTCACCCAATCAAGTAATTTGATGACTTCGTTTTTAACCACTTCTTGGACATTTGGATTTACTCTGCGTTGTGTTTGTATTACCTATTTATAGTCATCATTCATTAAAATTTTGTGCGTGCACATGGAAGGACTTATGCCTTTAATATCTACAAGCTTCCTAGCGATCGCATTTTTGTGTTTTTTCAAAAGTGAAATTAATTTTTCATTTTCTAAACTAGTTAATTTTGACGAAATAATTACAGGTGATTTACCATGTTTGTCTAGAAAAGCATATTCCAAACCTTTTGGGAGTTCTTTGAGCTCAAGATGTGGGTCTTTAGGAGACTCCTTATTTGGTTGCTCATTTCGATCAAGAACCACAAAAGTTTGTTCTATGGCGACCTCTTCTTCAACAAAGTGGTCAATTTCTTCTCTTGTATCGGGTGGTTCATCCTCATCTTCAATTAGAGGGTCATTATTGCCGAATGGATATTTCATTGAACGCTCAAGATCGACACTCTTTTTAAATGCCCCTAATTGAATAGATAGATTGTTGTTCTTCCAATTTTTCAAGGCTTCGTGGGTTTTTACAAAAGGTCGTCCCAACACTAGAGGAGCGTCATCAAGGATGACAAAGTCGGGTGGGATTACCATTTGGTTGGTTTGGACCAAGACATCCTCAACTACCCCTATTCACTTTATTATTTTTCGATTAGATAGATAAATGGGTATTTGAAGTGGAGAAAAATCACCAATACTTAGTTTTTTGAAAATGTAGTTTGGCATTATATTAACACAAAGATCTTTATCAATTGTGATATTACTAATAAAGGAATTTTGAAAAAAACACGGAACCGGTGTAATGTTGATTTCAAATGGGTCTTCTTTTATTAGTGAAGTTTGATCATTTGTTAACTTAATGCTTACCGTTTTGACGATTTTAGTGTTAGTGTTTAACTCTTTTAAAAACTTAGCATGAGTGGGAACTAAACAATGATTTTCGAAAGAAGGTGACAAGAGATTAACTTTTCCAAAATTAGACTCTTCTTGAATTTTAACGTTATCGGACTCACCTTTTTCGTTGTTTAACTCATGTCTCGGCTTTTCACTTATTTGTTCTTCCATTTTTACATTTTCAACTATCTCTTCTTTATCACGAGTTAATTCTTCTCTTGCGCGGGACTTCTCTTCCCTTCCACGAGATTCTTTTATGTATCGTTCGATAGTTTTAATGTGTTCTATTATCCTATCGGCTATGTCGGTGATAGAGTAAGGATCGGGATCCTCAAAGCTTGAATACAGATGTTCGATCCTTTATTCCGCATAATATTCATAGGAAGTAGATGGTTCACACCATTGTTCTTCATTGTAAGTATATGATGGATAAGGGTCGTAACTTTGTTCTTCATAATACTCATATGAGATGGGTTGTTCACGCCATGGTTCCTCATAATAAGCATACGAAGGCGGTGGCTCATATCTTGGTTCCTCAAAGTATGAGTATGAAGGCTCATACCTTGGTTCATCAAAATATGACTATGAGGGAGAAGGTTCATACCTTGGGTCTTCATAGGATGTGTATGAAGTTGATGGCTCGTACCTGGGCTCCTCATAGTAGGTGTATGAAGTGGATGATTGAAATAAGTTACAATATTGTACCGAGTGAGGGTTACCGCAATTGGTGCATTAATCTTCCCTATAATCGTCCTCCTCATAGGTGTAGTTGTAACCTCCTGAGTATTGATCCATAAGAATCACTCAGCAGATCACAACAGAGTCTCGAGACCAGAAAACAAAAATAAAAAACGGAAACAGAGGCTGGACACGACCCCTTGTTCAGTCAGCACGGGGGCGTGTTCAATGAGCATGACCCCGTGTTCAGACTCTGTATCTGGGTGTTTTATAAAAAATATGCAGCACGACCCCGTTTTCAGTGAACACGGCCCCGTGTTCAGACTACTGTAAATGCAAAAACTAAGTAAAATGTAGAAAAATGCGCGCGTTTTAAAAAGGTTTTGAAAAACTGATTAAGCCGTCGATTTTAAGCTTTCTTAAAATCCTTGTGTCCCCGGTAACGGCGTCAAAAACTTGATGCGTGTGTAGTATTATATATATTTATATATATTTTTACCCTTTTTTACACTTTAGTCAAGTTTTAAATTTATAAAACACGATATTTTACTAACACTAAACACACATATGGGCAAATGCACCCATCGTGAGCGTAGTATAGCATTGGTAAGATACCGAGGTCGTCCAAGGACACAAGAGCTTTTAGTACCGGTTTATCCTCAACGTCTAATCAAATCAAAATTTTAGAAAAAGGTTTAACATGAAAATAAAAACTAAAAATGCTGAAAATAAAAATAAAAGTAAAAACAGATAGACAAGATGAATCACTTGGATCCGACTCGCCTTTAGTGTAACCTTTGATTATTTCCGCACTTTTGCACTTTTTAAGAGATTATCTTAGTTATAGTAGCAGGCCCCTCTTTTGAAGGTGACGTTACCCTCAACCCAGTAGTTTGAGTCAGCAAGGATGCAATCCTAAAGGGTTGGATTATTGAAAGATAATTAGTTAAGTTATTCATAGTAGTTTACATATGAGGGGATCAAGGAGTTCATAGTAGGTGACGTTACCCTCGGCTAAGTAGTTTGAGTCAGCAGGGATACAATCCTAAGTAGCCGGGTTAATGTATTAATAGTAGTTTACATATGAGGGGATCAAGGAGTTCGGACCCCCGCCATCCAATACCAGTGGGTATTGAAGGAGGTCCTACTAAACTTGACCTAGGTCCTTACAGGATCTATACACTGAACAAGGCAAGACGCTTACCAAACCATTCCCTTAACCCCCGACCAGGTAGCCAACATATCTCCATATAGACCGTGGAGATATGAATGGTGTAAATCTTTTATTTTATATAGACAATAAAATAACGCCAAGACACCACAGACAAATGATAAGGAAGTTTCACCTTCAACATAAGAAACTAGTTATTAAAGTCATTAATACATAACAAAAAAAAAGTGCGAAAAGATTAAAAATAAAAAGTATTACACTAAATGCTTGTCTTCACCAAGTATTGTAAGAGACTTAGGCAAACATGGCCTTTGATTGTCAAGAACTCTTACTATCAATCTTGGATCCCGAGACTACTATACACACTCTATGATGGATGATGGTGGTGGATGTGGGTTGTGATGGTGGTGGTGGGTGGGTGAAGTGTGAGAGAGGTGGTTTGCCAAGGGAAGATTTGCAAGTGAGCCAAGCACCCCTATTTATAGCCTGCACAGAAGCCCGGACGCGGCCCCGTGCCCATTGGGCACGGCCCCGTGTCCACCCATCTTCTCTTTCTTCATTAAATGCAGTTTATCTGCATTAGTTGACCTTGCCCCCGTGTCCGCTGGGCACGGCCCGTGTGCAGAAGCGTATCTGTACTATCAAGATTTGCCTAGATTCTGCGAATCTTAGCATTGACCACGGCCCCGTGTCCGTTGGGCACGCCCCCGTGTTGGGAAATAGAAGCTTCTACAACTTTGTCTGTTCTGCAGACACTTGGGCACACCCCCGTGTTCAATGAGCAAGGGGCGTGTTCAGCCTTCTGATGTCTTGTTTTTGTTTGGGAATATGCTGTCGAGGGGTCGGGCATGCCACATTTATTCCTTTTCTTGTATTATTGTTAGATTTAGCTGCATTTTTGCTTCTTTTTTTCCGTTTAAGCTCTTTTAACCTTGAAAATACAAAAGGAAGACAAAAGCACACTTTTTCCAACATTGGTACTAAAAAGAGGTTAGTTTTATGCCACATTTGATGTAATTTATATGTTGCATTTTACACACATCACCACCTTCTGTAAGTTTTTGTTACTGGCACTCTGACCATGGGGCCGTGCTCAACCAGCACGAGGCCGTGGCCAGGTGCCCAGTAACACCAAACCTTGTTTTTAAACACCTTTTTGCACATTCAATCAACCTAAAAACTTATTTTTGGGACACATTCATTGAGGACAATGTGTAATTTAAGTGTGGTGGGATGCTAAAACTATGAATTTTGCAAGTCCTAACAACAAGCCTTACACAAAACTCTATTGGAACCGCTAATCACCCCAATTTTTTTCAAAAACTTTTCATTTTTTTTACTTACTTGTCTTGGTTTAGTTTGGGAATAACAAGTTCTAAAAATGTTATATTTTTACAAATTTACAACCGATAGTGTCGTGATAAAAAGAACTAACATAAGAAAATTATGAAACGGAATGACAAATCTAGTTAAAATTTGATTATATATACTTGATCACATTATAAACCCATTCCCACAATAAGTGAGTTTTGAGCCTTTATTGAGCATACAAGCATACATCTTTAAACTAAATGCTCATTTTTCGTTTCTTGTGTGAATAGCTGCTTGGTTCTTACGACCTAGAACTTGCCACGATGATACATTCCCGGTCCTGACCAACTTAAACCCAAGTAAGTAAATGATGGAGGCATTAGGACTAACTCATTTTCCTTTCAACACTATTATTTTTCATTTTCTTTTTTTCACCTACCCAAAATCCTCCTAGTTAACACCCCTTTGAGCCTAAGCCTTTTCATTTCTAAACCCACAAAATAAACACCCTTTACCCACCAAAACCTTTTTCTTTTCAACCCCTTTTATTTTAGTAGAAAGCTCGGTTTTCTTGTAACGTCTCTTTATAAAAAAAATAATGAAAGTCTAGCAATAAACAAACAAAGTCCTCAAAGAAACTTTGTTTGAAGATGCTTAGTTTGAATAAAAGTCACAAAAACAAAAATTTTTACGACGATCGACGTGTTTTACTCTTTTAGCCCTTTTTACTAACTACTAACCAAAACCACGTACCCTAAACCTAAGCCTAACCTTTTCCCCAAGTCCTCTTGATATTTACAAAGGTATATAGTTAAAAAGGAGGAGGAATGATTGCTTGGCAAGCTTATTGTAGAAGTAAGTACCATGTCGGTCTCGAGTGTTTCACAAAAATACATCTTCGGCCGAGTGTTGAGTGATCTCCCATGAGGTATGTGAACTTGTATATAAATGGAATTTTAAAGAGGTATGTTATGCCCAAATAAGTAATTTCTCTTATGAAACGTTCTAAATAGATCATAACGAATAGGATTGTAAATAACATAAAAATAAAACCCAATAAAGATCTTGGATTCCTGACACTCAAGACAAGCCCAAAAACTTCTCTCCTACCTATTCCATTTGGGTGTGTAAGCCACATAATAAAGAGTTTTGCTTGAGGACAAGCAAAGATTCAAGTGTGGGGGTATTTGATGTGTGTAAAATGCAAAATATAAATTACATCAAATGAGGCATAAAACTAACCCTTTTTAGTACTAATGTTGGAAAAGTGTGTTTTTGCTTCCTTTTGTATTTTCAGGACCAAATGAGCTTAAACGAACAAAAGGAACAAATATGCAGCAAAAACTAACATAAATACAAAGAAAAGGAATAAACGTGGCATGCCCGACCCCTCAGAAGCATTCCCAAGGACAAAATAAGAAACAGAAGGCTGACCACGGCCACGTGCTCACTGGACATGGGGGTGTGTCCAGCTCAGCACAGGGCGTGGTCAACGCTAAGATTCGCAGAATCTTGTAAATCTTGGTAGTACAGATACGCTTCTGCACACGGGGCCGTGCCCAGCGAACACAGGGTCGTGTGGAGCCTGATGCAGACAATTACAATTAATGAAGGAAGAGAAAAGGGTTGGCCACGGGGGCGTGTCCGCTGGACACGGGGCCGTGGTTGGGCTTCTCTTCAGGCTATAAATAGGGGTGCTTGGCTCACTTCAAAGGCATCCCTTGGCAAACCACCTCTCTCCCACTTTGCCACCACTCCACCACCACTACAACACCCACATCCACCACTATCATCCATCATCCACCTTAGAGTGTGTGTAGTAGTCTCAGGATCCAAGATTGATAGTAAGAGTTCTTGTCAATCAAAGGCCATGTTTGGCTAAGTCTCTTACATCACTTGGAGAAGACAAGCATTTACTGTATTACTTTTGATTTTTAATCTTTTCGCACTTTTTATTTGGTTTTGTATTAATGACTTTAATAACTAGTTTCTTATGTTGAAGGTGAAACTTCTTTATAATTTGTCCGTGGTGTCTTTGCATTACTTTACTGTCTATATAAAGTAAAAGATTTTCACCATTCATATCTCTATGGTCTATA
The DNA here is from genome assembly GCA_030545235.1 of Helianthus tuberosus. NCBI lineage: Eukaryota > Viridiplantae > Streptophyta > Magnoliopsida > Asterales > Asteraceae > Helianthus > Helianthus tuberosus. Next base: position 16,262,086 of record CM060420.1, on the reverse strand, counting down.
TAGAGATATGTTGGCTATCTGGTCGGGGGTTAAGGGAATGGTTTAGTAAGGTTCTTGCCTTGTTCAGTGTATAGATCCTGCAAGGAACTGGGTCAAGCTTACTAGGACCTCCTTCAATACCCAATGGTAATTGATGGCGGGGGTGCGAATGGCTTGATCCCCTCATATGTAAACTACTATTAATACATTAAACCGGCTACTTGGGATTGTATCCCTGACCACTTAGTCGAGGGTAACGTCACCTTTAAAAGAGGGGCCTACCACTTTTCGCATTAATAACTTAATTAATTATCTTTCAATATTCCGATCCTTTGGGATTGTATCCTTCCTGACTCAAACCACTGGGTTGAGGGTAACGTCACCTTCAAAAGAGGGGCCTACTACTATAACTAAGATAATCTCTTAAAAAGTGCAAAAGTGCGGAAATCATCAAAGGATAGATTAAAGGCGAGTCGGATCCAAGTGATTCATCTTGTATATCTGTTTTTATTTTTATCTCAGCATTTTTAGTTTTTATTTTTCATTTAAAACCTTTTCCAAAAATTTTAGTTTGATTAGACGTTGAGGATAAACCGGTACTAAAAGCTCTTGTGTCCTTAGACGACCTCGGTATCTTACCAACGCAATACTATGCTCACGATGGGTGCACTTTCCCATGTGTGTGTTTAGTGTTAGTAGAATATCGTGTTTTATAAATTTAAAACTTAACTAATGTGTAAAATGGGCTTAAAATATCAATAAAAACATATTACACCTTACACACACCAATTATATATATTTGTCCAAATATATATTTATGTCCAAAAATATCCATTATTTGTCCAAGTTCATATATTTTGAGGGATATATTTATGTTAATATATATTTTTGTTTATTGTCCAAATACCTCTTTTATGGGTAATTCTTGTATACTTGTATCCTTAAGTATTCTTATGTATTTGTATGTGTATTTTCAAGTTACTAATACACTACTACATATAATACACATAATATACACTTAGCACAAAATTTGGTGACCACTAAATATATATATTTCTCTAAAAATATACATACTTAATATTGAATTTTAACCTTGAGAAATCCTTATTTCTTGGCTTGAAATTTTGTACAAAAATTAGGAAGCCTTAGTAAATATTTTTAGGTTAATTTTTGGGGAATAAGTTTCACCAAAACTTATATTTTTCTAAGTGTCAAAATTTTATAAAAATTTGACATAGTTTCCCCTAAAAATGGAGGTTTCCCATGTTTTCAAAACATGTGTTTATTTTCTTTTCATCACCAAAAATCAATTTCCAAAAATTTCACAAGTTACATACACAAATTTCATCATGTAAAACCCTAAGATGAACTTGATTATTTTTTAAAAACATGTAGTCTTTCAGATCTACACATAACATGCTTGATTCTTTCAAAAATAAGCTTCTTGATGAACTTTTCATGGACTTTTTATGAAGTTAAATCTCATAACTTAATCATCCATAAACTTTATTACTTCAAGATCATAAGAATCATACTTTAAAAACCATTTTTCATGTTTACATAAAGACTTTTCAAGTTCATCTTCAAGTTTAACCATGGATCTTTCAAGATCCATGCTTAAACTTGTTAGATCTAAGCTTCTAACAAGCTTTAACATGATGGATCTAACTAGAAACACAAGATTCAACATTCACAACTTCATCACATACATCAAACAACTTCAAAACGACTTGATTTCACTTAGATTATGTTAGATCTTCATGTTACCACCTTTTAAAGTTTAGTTTCTTTGATGGTCTGAGTTGTACATACTAATAACATGAAGTAGATAGTGTTTAGAAGGCTTACTACTAGCTCTAGTGGCTAGGGAAGTGGCACAAACAAGAAGAAGATGAAGATTGATGAAGATGAGAGGTTAAAAGCTCCACAAGGCGGTTCTTCAACTTACTTTACTCAAAACCTTCTTAGATCATCTTCTTACACCATGGAACAAGCTTGGAATGGTTGATTGATGAATGAAAATGGAGGTGTGTATGTGTGTATGTATGGCCGAGAGTTAGGAGAGGGAAAAGGAGAAGTATGGAGTTTGAAAATGGAGAAGATGATAATGTTTCTTCTACTCTTGGTTATTTATAAAAACTATCCAACAATACTTTAACCATGGGGTTTATTGCCCCATATCTTGCACACACTCATAATATTTTAATGGAAAGTGATGTGGGGCCATGTTGGGGCCGGTTAGAAGTGAGGGGGGGGGGGGTAAATTGTAAAATTTGGAAGTTAAAGGTTATAAGTGTCAGTTGGAAGGTTTATGATGAAATTAAGTGTGTTTATGTGTTTCCATGATTTTTAAGGTGTTTTATCACCATAACTAGCTTTAAATCATAAAAAAATGCTTCTAGTCTATTTTTGGTGTTTTGGGTAGTGTCCGGTTATTCGTTCGGTTATCGGTTCGTTAAAGTGCTAAATAGCGTAGTTTTACAAGGTATGAAGTACCTTTTGTGATAGTTTTCATTCCCGACATTTTATAAGTTATTATGGACACTAAAACACAAATTTTGCATGTTATTTTATTGTTTAAATACTGTTTTTGCTGAATTTCTGTAGAAATCTGCATTTAAAGTGCGTTTCGGGTACTTTTTAGTGTCTGCTTTAGCTTCCGGAAAGTGTTTATGTTAACCCTTGTTCCGGCTATTGGGTTTTAATGTATTTTTTATGTTGAACCTACATCTAGGCCCTAAATCTATTGTCTGATTGTATTCTGCAGTCATGTTGACGCAGCTTGTCTTACCGGTGAGTTTACTAGTCGTTCCGACCCAACGCTTAATGTAATGCACAATGCGATAATTGAAGTATAAAACATGCATGAATTCATATGTAAAGCAAGTAAGCATGTAATGTTGACTTTTAAGCACATAATTGCAAGAAATAAATAATTATTAAAATAGTACGGAAATTACTGGTTTTGTGCCTGTTGTCACATGATAGTGTATTATGGATGGTATGATAGATGAAAGGGAAAATGTATTCAAATTAGTGTACAAAAACATGTTATAACATGTTCATACATGTAGATGCACATGTGCATTTCTAATATTGTTAATGTAAAAAGTAGTGTATTATGAATGATAGTGTAAATGAAAGTGCAATTGTCTAATGTTAGTAATGTACTACGGAATTTGTCAAAGAAATGATACATATGCACATGTGCATGGATATTTGTTACTCGATTTTTTTTTTTTTTGGTTTTCTTAGTGATGAAATATAACTCGATTTTGTTTTTGGTTATATCTAGTGGTTGATGGTTTAATTATATTTTTCACTTTATGATTTAATATGTTGTTTGGATGGTATAAAGGGTGTTGATGTACATGTAATAAAATGAAATATTGGTAATGGTATTTTAGTATGGATGGTAGGAGGTAACGGTATTGTATTACGGATGGTAGGAGGTAAATGGTAGTGTATTATGGATGGTATGATAGATGAAAGGGGTTTAGGTATTTGGAGGGTGGGGGTTAGGTTTTGGGGGGTGTGGGGGTTAGGTTTTTTTTTTTTGTGGGGGGGGGGGGGGGGGTTAGGTTTTTTTAGGGGGGTTATGTTTTTTAGGTTTTTGGTAGTGTAGAAAGTTTATTTTGTTGTGTTCACATTGGTTCTCGCAATAAAGGTGGTTCTCGCATGAACCCTACCCTATATATATATATATATGGGAGGGTTTAAATGAGAACGCTAAATATTGTGAGAACCGTGAGAACAAATGAAAAAATCGCGAGAACTTGGTCAAAAACAATTCAAATTCAAAAAAATTTTCTACACTTATCTTTATTATTCGAATACAATGTTAGAAATTTAATTTACACATTTAAATTTACGTGAATTCGTAAATAAAAAAATTTTACACATGTGTAAGCTTGCCATTTACACATGTGTAAATCTGTTATATTTACACATGTGTAAAAAAATCTAAAAAGAGTGATTTTGAAAGGAGAAATGAATTTTTTGATGTTGTAAATTCTTTTTTTGATGTTGTATCTTAATTACAATGAGTTTTGTATTAAAAAAATGGTTTTGATTGGTTTTTTCATTCGTTCTCACGGTTCTCGCAACATTTAGCGTTCTCAAGATAACCCTCCCCTATATATATATACATACGGCACACACATGTATACGTATATACTTCCAAAATTCAACTTTTTCACATAATCATATCAAATCACAAGAACTTTTATAAGGAATCTTTTGATCATGCGTGCATCCATCTTTTAAAATACACACCAATCAAGTACATTCAAAAGTCGAAACATCATCTCTAACACATACATATATACACACACGGTCACATATATACACACACATGCTTCCATTTTTATTTTGATTAAAACCCATTTGTTATTAGTTTTCATGTTTGTGAAGAACTTCAAGTTTATGAGAAATCTTTCATCATCACCAAAAATCAAGAACAAGGTTTTAAAAGTAAGTTTATACCTTCAAGATTTTTGGTGGGTTTTGGTAAGGTTTTGAAGATATGGAGCTTGCACCTCCTTGGAATCACCTTGAGAAAGCTCCATTGGATCTTCAAATGGACTTGAAATCACTTGGAATGAACTTGAATCTTTAAATAACTTCAAAATGTGAAAGTGGTAGTGTGTGTGTGTGTGTGTTCGGTCCGAAAGTGGGAGAGGGGGAGAGATGGAAGTTGTTTGGATGTTGGAAACTGTATACAATGATGTATGGAGGGGTTTTCAATCATGAGGTTCCTTCCAATTCTAACATGTTTCAAGAGAGAGAAGAGTGGACAACCGCCAAGGCCGCCACCTCCCATACATCTCATATACATGCATATACATGCACATATATATAGTATATTAGGCTAAAAACAGGTATTTAACTAGCTATCGGGTATTTTATCTCGCGTTTTATTCGCGTTTTAAGGTGTTTAGAATTATTTTTATCGTTCTATAAAAATTAACTTGCCATAATATTACTGAACAATATTTTATTTGCCTCGACTGGCTGCGTCGTTTGTATTTTATAAAATACGCGTGGTATCGCATAGTATGCGCTTAAATTCAAAAAACGGTGTTTTTAAACGTTTTACTTAATTTTTCCTTGCGGGTATGATTAAAACTAACATTTTAATCATAACAGAATATTTTTAGGATTTTAACATTAACCGAGCGGTCACCGACATTCGTTTCGCATTTTGTTCGTTACCCGATAAGTGTTTATCTTATTATTGCCAACATAAATTTTAGCGAAGTTTAAATTTACCAATACATCACATACTATATATTAACACCAAATTCAATAAAATATTTCCTTTATTTATTCATAACTCGTGTCACGCTAGTACGGTACAGAATCAAAATAGTCGGGTGTCACAACACACACACACTCTAAGGATAGATGATGGATGAAAGTGGTGGATAATGGTGGTATTGTGGTGGTGGAGTGGTGGCAAGTGTGAGAAAAGTGGTTTGAAAAGGAATGAGTTACAAATGAGCCAAACACCTCATTTTATAGCTGAAAACAGTAGCTTCACACGGCCCCGAGCCCACCAGGCACGACCTCGTGTCCTTCTCTTCTCTGTCTTCATTTAATGCTGTTGTCAGCCCATCTGAACACTCGGCCCCGTGTGTCAACGGCACTGCCACGTGTCTCTTGTACATGCTGTACGAACCCAGATTTGCAAATATGAGAATTGACGACGGCCCGTGCTTAGGATACACGTCCCCGTGTCCCTTGTCGTTTTTTGTTTGTCTTTATACTCTGAGAATCTTAAATGGGGCACGGCCCATGCCCGGTTGGCATGGCCCCGTGCTTGAGTTCTGGTTTTTTTATTTTTGTCTTTGGGGGTGAAACTTGGAGGGTCAATATAGTGTGTTAACTTCCCTTCTTCGTATGTATGTTGGTTTTTGCCGTTATTTTGTTCCTTTTGTCCATTTAAGCTCTTTTAATCCTGAAATCAAAAGTAAACAAAGAAATGCACTTTTCCCAACATTAGTATTAAAAAAAGGTTGTTTTATACCTTATTTGATATGATTCATATGTTTCATTTTATGCATATCAAATACCCCCATACTTGAATCTTTGCTTGCCCTCAAGCAAAACTCTTATATATTTGCTTACACTCCCAAATGGAATGGGTAGAAGAGAAGTTTTTGAGTCTTGTGTATAGAGTGTCCGGAATCCAAGTTCTTTATTTATTCTCGTTTTTATTTTATTTACAATCCTATTCGACATGATTTATTTGGAACTTTTTAAGAAGAATAAATATTTATAAGCATAACATATATTTTAAAATTTCATTAAGCTATATATACATTCACATACCTCACAAGTGGTCACTCAACACTCGGCCGAAAATGTATAAGTGAAATACTCGGTCCTTGTACGGAACTTACTCCTACCACAAGCTTGACAATCAATCAAGCCTCCTCCTTTTTTACTTAATCTTTGAAAATATCAATAGGACTTTTAAAGGGTAGGTTTTTGGTTAAGGGTATGGTGGTTTTATTTAAAAGTGGCTAAAAGCATAAAAAGTCTGTTTTCTTTTGAAAATTATTATTTCGTGACTTTATAAATTAACTAAGTACTTATAAGCAATAGATTTGCTTATTTTAAGCAACAAGAAGTGTATATATATATGTGTGTGTGTGTGTATGTATGTATTTGGAAAAAATAAAGGCACATGCTTTGCGTTTTTTTAAAGAACCGATTTTTTTTTACAAAATTAAAGGGTGTAAAGATAAAAATGTGGTTTTTGGGTGATGGTGTGTTGCGGGTTTTTTAAAATGAAAGGGTTTTGACTCAAAGTGGTTGACTAGGGGGAATTTTTTTTTTTTTTTTTTGTATGATGATAAAAATAGAAAATAAGATTGAAAAGAAAAGGGTTTAAAGTCCTATTGCCTCAGTCATATACTTACTTGGATTAGTCGGTAAGGACCGGGAATGTATTGTCTTGTCAAGTTCTAGATTCGTAGAAACCGTACGGGCTAGTCACACAAGAAATGAAGAATGAGCATTTAGTATAGATATGATATTTGTATGCTCGTTAAAGGCTAAAAACTCACGATTTTGTGGGAAAGGGGTAAAAATGTGAATATATATATATATATATATATATATATATATATATATATATACACAGTCAAATTTCTTTAAAAATTTGTCATGCCCTTTTTATAATTTTTTCTTGTATGGTTCCTTTTTTATCACGCCTCTATCGGTTATAAATTTGTAAAAACTTGAACTTTTTAGAACTTGATTTCTTAACTTAAACTATAAACAAGACAAAAAAAAAAATAAAAAGAAAGTTTTGAAAAAGATTTGGGGTGTTTTAGCGGTTCCAAGTAGAGTTTTGTGTAAGGCTTGTCTTTAGGACAAACAATATTCAAGTTATTAAGTCCCCCCCCCCCCCCCACACTTAAATTACACATTGTCCTCAATGTGTCCAAAATTAGTTAAATTGATTAAATGTGTAATATGTGTGTTAAAAATAACAAAATTTTCAGAAAACAAGCACTTGACACGGCCCCGTGTGTGGGAGCCACGACCCCGTGTCAAAAGTGCCAGTACCGAATTTTTCCAAAAGGCAAACATGGGGCATGCCCATGGGACACGATCCCTTGTCAAGGTTCTAGAATCAAAAAATGTTACAGCAGACTTGGGGTACGGGGCGTGCTTACCTGACATGGCCCCGTGCTGCACTTACTGAATTGAAGATTTTCAGTCGGGAGTCGTCTGTTTTCATGCATGGGGTGCTGGGTCAACGTCCTTTGGCTATTATTATCACTTTTGTTTTTAACACTTTTGTTTTTACCTCCACCAAAGATACTTTCATTTCATCCATTAAAAACAAAGGAAAAATACAAGGAGAAAGAAAAATTAAGTTCCTAAGCTAGATAGATAAAATCTTAATGGACGCCATACGAGATTTTATTTTAAACCCCTAATAGCTACTCCCTAGATAGATCTTTGACTAGTGAAAACTGAGATTAATCTTCGGTGGGCTTCAAGCTATTCCCAGAAATACTCTTTTAGAGGTCGTTGAGCATTTCCTCTATCTCCCTCGGAAGGAAGATAAAGGGTTCCTCGTCAACCTCTTCTTGAGGTAGGGGAGCGGGATTGATCGGAACCTCAAAGGCAACATTAATAAGAGGTTTCGTGATATCTCATCATTTGATCTGGTGGGGTGAATGACCTCATTAGCATGGTTCCAATCTTCTTGAGGCCAAACTGGTTCCATTGGGGGCACCACCAAGATATTAAACCTTTGGTGAAGAAGGTTGATTTCCCTGAAGCAATCATCCAATGCCATGGAGAGGTAGTTCACTCGGTCAATTAGAACCTCTTCCACCTTGGTCATTTCATCTAGAGATTCTCTTAAAGCACTCACGTACCGGATGAGAGTGGCCTCTAGAGAAAGTCTCCTTCCTCTACGGTTATTCCCTGAGCTGGTGGACGATGTTCCGCTCTGTTGGGTCGACATGCTAGAAAACACGACAAACCGTTAAAGATTTGGAATAACAGATAAGTCACACGGCCCCATGCCTATGGGGCATGACCCCGTGCTGAATCAACAACAAAGATGTTTTAACCCAAGAACTTTTATTTTAAGTTAAATATGTTTGATTTCTTGCATTTCTGTAACACCCCTAAAATATAAACCTTTTATTATATTCGATGTCGGTAATAAATAAAACGAACTAACTAGGAATAAAAATAACCTAGTTAGATAGAAGTCTTGTGGTAATAAGTTAGTGTGTTGAAAACACCTAAAATAAGAACCAAACAATAGTTGGGGGACCAAAGTTGATAAGTTTGAAACTAATATTATTAAAACAAAAATAATAGACACCAAACACACACTTGTGTGTGTGTCTAGTTCGATCAAAACACAGGGAGCGACCAAGGATCCTCCACCAAACCCTAACACATACAAATTTCACAAATTGAAGGCTCAAATCAGTTCCAAATTGAAATCCAAGCATAGAATAGTGATCTCCTCAGTGAAGAGATCATAAGGTATGTAAAATTTCATCAAATGATTCTATCTAAAAATCTCGATGAACAATTATAATTCAAAATTTAGTTTGCATGATTGTTGTTTGGATGGATTTGGAATGATATTGTGACTAGGAATAAATCCTAGACAATTACTTGTTGAAATTTTGCCTATTACTTGTGAATTCCATAATCACTGATGGGTGTAAAATGCAACATATAAACTACATCAAATGGGGCATAAAACTAAACCTTTTTTAGTACTAATGTTGGAAAAAGTGTGCTTTTGTCTTCCTTTTGTATTTTCAGGATCAAATGAGCTTAGTTGAATAAAAGGAACAAATATGCAGCAAAATCTAGCATAAATACAAGAAAAGGAATAAACGTGGCATGCCCGACCCCTCGACAACATCTTCCCAAGCAAAAACAAAGAAACAGAAGGCTGACCACGGCCCCGTGTCCAACAGAAACGGGGGCGTGGCCAGAAGCCTGCAGAAAAGACAAAGCTATAGAAGCTTCTATTCCCAGCACGGGGATGTACCCATCTCAACACGGGTCGTGGTCAACTCTAAGATTCGCAAAATCTTGCAAATCTTGATAGTACATATACGCTTCTGCACATGGGGCCGTGCCCAGAGAACACGGGGACGTGTGTAGCTAATGCAGACAAATTGCAATTAATGAAGAAAGAGAAAAAGGATGGCCAAGGGACGTGTCCAGCGGACACGGGGCCGTGTCCGGGCTTATGTGCAGGCTATAAATTGGGGGGCTTGGTTCACTTCAAAGGCATCCCTTGGCAAACCACTTCTCTCCCACTTCACCCACACTCCACCACCATCACACACCCACATCCATCACCATCATCCATCATCCACCTAGAGTGTGTGTAGTAGTCTCGGGATCCAAGATTATTCGTAAGAGTTCTTGACAATCAAAGGCCATGTTTGCCTAAGTCTCTTACATCACTTGGTGAAGACAAGCATTTAATGTAATACTTTTGATTTTTATTCTTTTTGCATTTTTTATTTGGTTTTGTATTAATGACTTTAATAACTAGTTTCTTATGTTGAAGGTGAAACTTCCTTATCATTTGTCCGTGGTGTCTTGGTGTTATTTTATTGTCTATATAAAATAAAAGATTTTCACCATTCATATCTCTACGGTCTATATAGAGATATGTTGGCTACCTGGTCGGGGGTTAAGGGGATGGTTTGGTAAGGTTTTTGCCTTGTTCAGTGTATAGATCCTGCAAGGACCTGGGTCAAGCTTACTAGGACCTCCTTCAATACCCACTGGTATTGGATGGCGGGGGTGCGAATGGCTTGATCCCCTCATATGTAAACTACTATTAATACATTAACCCGGCTACTTGGGATTGTATCCCTGCTGACTCAAACCACTTAGCCGAGGGTAACGTCACCTTCAAAAGAGGGGCCTACCACATTACCCATTAATAACTTAATTAATTATCTTCCAATATTCCAACCCTTTGGGATTGTATCCTTGCTGACTCAAACCACTGGGTTGAGGGTAACGTCACCTTCAAAAGAGGGGCCTACTACTATAACTAAGATAATCTCTTAAAAAGTGCAAAAGTGCAGAAATCATCAAAGGTTACATTAAAGGCGAGTCGGATCCAAGTGATTCATCTTGTCTATCTTTTTTTATTTTATTTTTATTTTTCAGCATTTTAGTTTTTATTTTTCATGTTTAAAACCTTTTCTAAAACTTTTGATTTGATTAGACGTTGCGGATAAACCGTTATTAAAAGCTCTTGTGTCCTTGGACGACCTCGGTATCTTACCAACTACGCTCACGATGGGTGCACTTGCCCATGTGTGTGTTTAGTGTTAGTAGAATATCATGTTCTATAAATTTAAAACTTGACTAATGTGTTAAATAAAGGGCTTAAAATATAAAGAAAAACATAATACACCCGACACACACCAAGTTTTTGGCGTCGTTGCCGGGACACAAGGATTTTATGAAAGCTTAAAATCGATGGCCTAATCAGTTTTTCAAAAACCGCGCGCATTTTTACATTTTAGTTAGTTTTTTGCATTACAGTAGTCTGAACACGGGGTCGTGCTGCATTTTTTACCAAACGCCCAGATACAGAGTCTGAACACGGGGTCGTACTCGCTGAACACGCCCCCGTGCTGCACAAAACCAGTCACATTTTCTAAAACGCCCAGATACAGAACCTGAACACGGGGCCGTGCTCACTGAACACGGGGTTGTGTCCAGCCTCTGTTTTCGTTTTTATTTTTGTTTTCTGGTCCCGAGACTCTGTTGTGATCTGCTGAGTGATTCTTATGGATCAATACTCAGGAGGTTACAAATACCACTATGAGGAGGATGATTATTGGGAAGAGTATTGTACTATTTGTGGCAACCCTCATTCGGTACAATATTGTGACCTCTTTGAACCATCCCCTTCTTACACCAACTATGAGGAGCCCAGGTATGAGCCATCAACTTCATACACATCCTATGAAGTGCCAAGGTATGAACTTTCTCCCTCATACTCATATTTTGATGAACCAAGGTGTGAGCCTTCATACTCATACTTTAAGGAGCAAAGATATGAGCCTACACATTCATATACTTATTATGAGGAACCATGGCGTGAACAACCCACCTCATACGAGTATTATGAAGAGCCAAGTTACGACCCTTATTCATCATATACTTACAATGAGGAACAATGGTGTAAACCATCTACTTCATATGAGTATTATGAGGAACCAAGGATCGAACTTCCGAATTCAAACTTTGAGGATACTTATTCCACTCACTTTGACGAACTACCAACTATCTCACCCGTAGCCGAAAAGATAATAGAACACCTTAAAACTATCGAGCGCTATATAAAAGAATCTTGCGCAAGGGAAGAATTAACATGTAATAAGAAGAGATAGTTGAACAGGTAAAAATGGAAGAACAAGTAAGTGAAAAACCGACACATGAGTTAAACAACGAAAAAGGTGAGTCCGATAACGTTAAAATTCAAGAAGAGTCTAATTTTCAAGAAATTAATCTCTTGTCACCTTCTTTCAAAAATCATTGTTTAGTACCCACTCATGCTAAGTTTTTAAAAGAGTTAACCACTAACACTAAAATTGACGAAATGGTAAGCATTAAGTTAATAAATGATCAAACTACGCTAATAAAAGATGATCCATTTGAAATTAACATTACACCGGTTCTATGTTTCTTTCAAAATTCCTTTATTAGTAATATTACAATTGATAAAGATCTTTGTGTTAATATAATACCAAACTACATTTTCAAAAAATTAAGTATTGGCGATTTTTCTCCACTTTAAATACCCATTTTTCTATCTAATCGGAAAACAATAAAATCAATGGGAGTAGTTGAAGATGTGTTAGTCCAAACAAATCAAATGGTAATCCCAACCGACTTTGTCATCCTTAATGGCGCTCCGTTAGTGTTGGAACGACCTTTTGTAAAAACCTTTGAAGCTTTGAAAAATTGGAAGAAAAACAATCTACCCATTCAATTAGGGGTATTCAAAAAAAGTGTCGATCTTGAGCGTTCAATGAAATATCCATTCGGTAATGATGACCCCTTAATTCAAGATGAAGATGAGCCACCCGATACAAGAGAAGAAATCGACCACTTTGTTGAAGAAGATGTCGCCATAGAACAAACCTTTTTGGTTCTTGATCAAAATGAGCAACCAAATAAGGAGTCTCCCAAAGACCCACCACTTGAGCTCAAAGAACTTCCAAAAGGTTTGGAATATGCTTTTCTCGACAAAGATGGTAAGTTACATGTAATTATTTCGTCAAAATTAACAAGTATAGAAAAAGAAAAATTAGTCACGCTTTTCAAAAAAACACAAAAACGCGATCGCTTGGAAGCTTGTAGATATTAAAGGAATAAGCCCTTCCATGTGCACGAACAAAATCTAAATGAATGATGACTATAAAACGGTAATACAACCACAACGTACAGTAAATCCAAACGTCCAAGAAGAGGTTAAAAATGAAGTCATCAAATTACTTGACACCGGGCTCATTTACCCAATTTCCGATAGCCCTTGGGTAAGTCCCGTTCAAGTAGTTTCTAAAAAGGGAGTTATGACGATGGTCACTAATGAGAAAAATGAATTAATACCAACAAGAACCGTCATCGGATGGAGAGTTTGTATAGATTATCGTTGATTAAATGAGGCAACAAGGAAAGATCACTTTCCCTTACCTTTTATTGATCAAATGTTAGAAAGATTATCCAGTCACAAATTTTATTGTTTCTTAGATGGTTTTTCAGGTTACTTTCAAATCCCGATAGCACCCGAAGACCAAGAAAAGACAACATTCACATATCCCTACAGAACTTTTGCTTATCGACGCATGCCTTTTGGTCTATGTAATGCCCCCGCAACCTTTCAACGTTGCATGGTGGCCATCTTCCATGATATGATAAAAAAGACTATGGAAGTCTTCATGGACGACTTTTCTATCTTTGGAGATTCATATGACCAATGCCTCGATAACCTTGAATGAATGCTATCCCGATGTGAGGAAACTAACCTCGCCCTTAATTGGGAAAAATGTCATTTCATGGTAACGGAGGGAATAGTACTCGGTCACAAAATCTCAAGCGAAGAAATGGAGGTTGACCGAGCAAAAATAGACACTATTTCTCGATTACCACCCCCAACCTCCATGAGAGCCATCAGAAGTTTCCTAGGACATGCCAGATTCTATAGACGATTTATCAAAGACTTTTCCAAAATCTCCAGACCTCTAACAAAATTACTTGAAAAAGATGCTCATTTCATCTTTGACAAGGATTGCAATCAAGCATTTCTTACGCTAAAGGAAATGCTAGTGAATGCACCTATCATGATAGCACCTGATTGGAAATTACCTTTCGAAATCATGTGTGATGCAAGTGACTTTGCATCTGGAGCCGTCTTGGGACAAAGAAAAGATAAGCATTTTCACCCAATATATTACGCTAGTAAAACACTTAACGATGCACAAGAAAAATAACACAACAACTGAAAAATAATTACTAGCTGTAGTATTTGCTTTTGATAAATTTCGTTCTTATCTTGTTCTTTCTAAAACGATAGTTTATACAGACCGTTCAGCCATTCGTTATCTCTTTAAGAAACATGATGCTAAACCTCGTTTGATCAGATGGATTCTATTTCTCCAAGAATTCGACATTGAAATAAAAGACAAAAAAGGAGCAGAAAACACCGCTGCAGATCATCTCTCCCGCTTGGAAGACCCAGCTTTGGAGGCAACTAGGGACGAGCTAATCAATGAAAAATTTCAAAGAAAGTCCCTAGAAATTGTGGAATACCGAGAATAGCCATGGTACGCCGACTATGCTAACTTCTTAGCTAGCGGAATAGTCGCAAAAGGTTGGCCACATCATCAAAGAAAGAAATTCTTTGCCGATGTAAAGCATTATTTTTGGGAAGATCCTTATCTTTTCAAAATGTGTGCCGACCAACTTATCCGACGATGCGTACATGGTAGTGAAGCAAGAAGAATTCTCCACCATTGTCATGAAGGCCCATACGGAGGACATCATGGTGCCGCTAGTACCGCACGAAAGGTATTTGATTCAGGATTTTATTGGCCAACCATTTACAAAGAGGCTCAAAGTCTTGTCAAAACATGTGACGCTTGCCAATGATCAGGTAATATTTCTTCCAAAAATGAAATGCCACTAAATGGCATTCTTGTTTGTGAAATTTTTGATGTGTGGGGACTCGACTTTATGGGACCATTCCCACCATCAAAAGGGAACAAATATATACTTGTGGTAGTGGATTACTTGTCTAAATGCGCTGAGGCCGAAGCCCTTCCAAAAAATGATGGAAAAGTTGTGGTAAGATTCTTGAAATGATTATTTTCTCGTTTCGGAACTCCAAAAGCATTAATAAGTGATAGGGGTACCCATTTTTTAAATCTTCAACTTGAATTTTTTTTAACAATGTATGGGGTCTATCACTGGATCTCAACAGCATACCACCCTCAAACAAATAGACAAGCCGAAGTGACTAATCGAGGTTTAAAAAGAATACTTGAAAAAACCGTAGGGTTAAATAAAAAGGAATGGGCCGATAAATTAGACGATGCTTTATGGGCTTTTCGAACTGCATATAAAACAACAATAGGTACCACCCCATATAAGCTTGTCTACGGAAAAAGTTGTCATTTGCTGGTAGAAATAGCACACAAAGCCTACTGGGCAATTAAAAACATAAACTTAGACATAGAAATTGCCGGTAAAAATCGATTTTGTTAAATAAATGAATTAGACGAATTAAGAAATCACGCATACTCTAACTCCAAAATTTATAAGGAAAGAATGAAAAATTTGCATGATAAACACATTAAACCTAAGGAATTTCGAGTAGGAGATCAGATTTTATTGTTTAATTCACGGCTTCGATTATTTCTCGGTAAATTAAAGTCTAGGTGGACGGGTCCTTTTTCCATCACCCATATTTTTCCACACTGTGCAATTGAAATTAAATCTCGGAATGGAATTCCATTCAAAGTCAATGGCCAACTGCTTAAAGCTTTATCAAGAATTCATTGAGGATGAAGAGGAGGAGATCTCACTACAAGCGGCCGAAGAATAAACAAAGGTTTGAGCATCAACATTGTATCTTGTACGTAACGAACGACGGAAAAACTTCTAAATCGGTAAGATTTTTAAAACCAAGTTTTGGGAAACAGGTCACTCACACGTGCAGTTAAAAAAAATTAATTTACCCGCCCACAGGGCCGTGTTCGCGTAACTGACGGGGATAAAACCCCTTGACTTTTCATTTGTTTACTTCAACACGACCCGTTTTCCCGAAAACTCCCTAGTTCCACCGGAAATTTCTGCATATTTTCACGTTCTTCCGACTTCCAACAACGTCAAGGTATGATTCTATCATCATAGTTAGTTAGATTAATCACTTGCATGTAGTTTAACATCAAAAATTTGGGGGAAATCTAGGGTTCTTCAATTTGAACCGAATCAAACCTCAAATTTTTGCGTAGATCTGTTAGTAATAGTGTAGTTGCATGTTATAGGAAGTAAATCAACTTGAATTGTTTAAATATTTGCCCGATTTCTCACAAAAACCTCAAACCCTTGTTTTTTAACCGAAAAAGATGAAATTGAAGGGGTAAACGGTTTGTTTTGAGAAAAACGGCACTTGGGGTTTCAATTTCTGGGAAAACCGCCCCTAGTGGACCAAAAATTTTCAAGTTTTCGGAATCGGGTCGAAAAATTAAGTTTTTGGGAAACAGACGCCTGAGCACGGAGTGAACACGGGGGGCATGTCCAGCAGATTATTAGCGAACATGGGGCTTATCCAGTGGACACAGGGCCGTGTTCAGCTTGCTGTTTTTAGTTTTCTTCGAAAAATTTACTGTTTCGTGCTAATTGTTTGGTGTTTTCTTTTAGATGGCCAAGAAATTTACGTGATTCAGCTAGAATGAGTGGGCTGCTCAAGCCCGGTTTGAAGTTCTCATGACAAGCCCGAAGAAAACTCACGACAAGTTTGCCTCGACACCTTAGAAGTGTTAGGACAGATTGACCGCTTCAACAACCTAGTCACTGGTCCATTGAGGGCAGCTCTTTGCACAAGGCTCCACTCGGTTCACGAATATAACATGGAGTTCTATAGCACGTTTGTCTTCAAGGGAAGAGCGGAGCCGTTTGATAATGAGGGAGTGGAATTTCATTGTGTGGGGAATGTGCTTTCAATTTCGATTGCACAATTTGGGTCAATCATTGGGTTGTATGCTAAAGAAGATGATGGAGATGAGGAAAACACGGGTGGTCTCCGTGAACTCCCACAAGACCAACGTCAAGCAGCATGGGCTCAAATTGGGGAGGGACACTATAACCCAAGCCAGACTAAGAGCACATAGTTGCGGGACCCTCTATACGCTACATCCATAGGGTCCTCAGCAACTCCCTCTGCCAACGGCACGACAGTAGTGGCGTTGTAAGCTTGCGCGATCTGTTGGTCCTACACTGCATACCGTGTGGCCCTCGATGTTCCATACCTGCTCCTACGCAACATGCACCTGAACCAGCTAGCCAATCCCCCGACCCCTATCTTCTTTGGAGGGTGGGTTTACCGCCTTTTCAAGAACTTCGTGCAGAGGATGCCAAGGTCCTTCCGTAAGGGCCCGTGGTCGGGGAAGGTGGATCTCGTCATATGCCGCTCGATGGGGATTATAAATGAAGCGGGTGACGGAACTATTCGTTTTCAAATGGTTCAGGGGCATGTGTGGAACCCTCAAGAAGCTCTCGTCCTTCACGCTCCACAAATTCGTCCTACTCCACAGTACCAGTATCAGCATCATGGTGATCCGTGACAATCCTCCTCTCAAGGAGGTGGTTTTCCTAACTTCCAAAGTTTACATAATCTCATGCAGGAAAACCTTTCGTGCACCCACAACACCTACAATATGGCCAGCAACACATACACCAGGGTCGGATCAATCGAAAGGAACATCTCCAACATTCAAGATGACATCAGCAATATCCGGGAGTACATGGCGGGCCAAGGAGGAGATGACGAGGACGAAGATATGGACTGAGATGGAGGCGTTGGAGGCAATGTGAGACGGTTGAAGGTCGTAACAGGTTAACCCCCTTATCTTACAAACAATTTATCTAGCATGCGTGCCATTGTTGAACAATTTACTTTCCGTTAACACTTTCAATTTCCTTCATTTTTCTTTTTTTTTTTTAGTTTGTGTTATGGATGTTGAACTTATGGTAAGGTAGGATGTTTGTTATTTTGTGTGGGGTGGTATTTTTAAGAAAAACAGGTACCTCGGAGGCTTGGAAGCACTAAGTATTA
This sequence comes from Helianthus tuberosus, assembly GCA_030545235.1. Classification (NCBI taxonomy): domain Eukaryota; kingdom Viridiplantae; phylum Streptophyta; class Magnoliopsida; order Asterales; family Asteraceae; genus Helianthus; species Helianthus tuberosus. The sequence continues at coordinate 16,244,232 of CM060420.1, read as the reverse complement.
GTGCTACCTAAGCCCGGAGACCAGAACCAAAAGCCAAAACCTGTTTTCAAAGATTGCAGATTGTCAACACGGGGTCGTGCCCAACCAACACGCCCCCGTGTCCACCACCCTGTAGCTGCTGTTTGTTTAAAACCTGCCCGACACGGGGTCATGTCCACCGAACACGCCCCCCGTGCCCACCTTCTGTAAGTTTCCGTTACTGGAAATCTGAACACTGGGCCGTGCTCACCCAGCACGAGGCCGTGTCCAGATGTCCAGTAACACCAAAACCTTGCTCTAACACCTTTTTACACATTCAATCAACCTAAAAACTTATTTTTGGGACACATTGAGGACAATGTGTAATTTAAGTGTGGGGGGGGGGGATGTTAAAACCTTGAATTTTGCAAGTCCTAATAACAAGCCTTACATAAAAAGAACCAACATAAGAAAATTATGAAACGACATAACAAATCTAGTTAAAATTTGATTATATATACTTGATCACATTATAAACCCATTCCCACAAAAAGTGAGTTTTAAGCCTTTATTGAGCATACAAGAATACATCTTTAAACTAAATGCTCATTTTCCGTTTCTTGTGTGAATAGCCGCTTGGTTTCTTACCACTCTAGAACTTGCCATGACGATACATTCCCGGTCCTTACCAACTTAAACCCAAGTAAGTAAATGATTGAGGCATTAGGACTAACCCTTTTTTTTTTCTTTTCAACACCATTATTTTTCTTTTTCATTTAACCTACCCAAAATCCCCCTAGTTAATCCCTTTGAGCCTAAACCTTTTCATTTATAAACCCACAAAACAAACACCCTTTACCCACCAAAACCCTTTTTTTTCTTTTAAACCCCTTATTTTAGTAAACAGCTCGGTTTTCTTGTGACGTTCCTTATCAAAAAAAAAAAAAAAGAATGAAAAATGAAGTCTTGCAATAAACAAACAAGTTCCTCAAAGAAACTTTCTTTGAAAGTGTTTAGTTTGCATAAAAGTCACAGAAACGAAAAGTTTTACGACTACCGACGCTTTTTACTCTTTTAGCCCTTTTTACTAACCACTAACCCAAAACCACCTACCTTTAACCCAAGCCTAACCCTTTCCCCAAGTCTTCTTGATATTTACAAAGGTTTATAGTTAAAAAGGAGGAGGATTGATTGCTTGGCAAGCATATGGTAGGAGTAAGCTCCATGCCGGTCTCGATTGTTTCACAAAAATACACCTTCAGCCGAGTGTTGAGTGATATCCCGTGAGGTACGTGAACTTGTATATAAATGAAATTTTAAAGAGGCATGTTATACCCAAATAAGTAATTTCTCTTATGAAACGTTGTAAACAAATCATAACGAATAGGAATGTAAATAGCATAAAAATAAAACCTAATAAAGATCTTGGATTCCCGACACTCGAGATAAGCCCAAAACTTCTCTTCTACCCATTCCATTTGGGTGTGTAAGCCACATAATAAAGAGTTTTGCTTGAGGACAAGCAAAGATTCAAGTGTGGGGATATTTAATGCGTGTAAAATGCAACATATAAATTACATCAAATGAGGCATAAAACTAACCCTTTTTAGTACTAATGTTGGAAAAAGTGTGCTTTTGTCTTCCTTTTGTATTTTCAGGATCAAATGAGCTTAGTTGAACAAAAGGAACAAATATGCAGCAAAATCTAGCATAAATACAAGAAAAGGATTAAATGTGGCATGTCCGACCCCTCGACAGCATCTTCCCAAGCAAAAACAATGTAACAGAAGGCTGACCACGGCCTCGTGCCCAGCAAACACGGGGGCGTGGCCAGAAGCCTGCAGAAAAGACAAAGCTATAGAAGATTCTATTCCCAGCACGGGGGTGTGCCCAGCTCAACACGGGCCATGGTCAACGCTAAGATTCGTAAAATCTTGCAAATCTTGATAGTACAAATACGCTTCTGCACACGGGGCCGTGCCCAGCGAACACGGGGGCATGTGGAGCTAATGCAGACAAATTGCAATTAATGAAGAAAGAGAAAAAGGATGGCCACGGGGCCGTGTCCGGACTTCTGTGCAGGCTATAAATAGGGGTGCTTGGTTCACTTCAAAGGCATCCCTTGGAAAACCACCTCTCTCCCACTTCACCCACACTCCACCACCATCACACACCCACATCCACCACCATCATCCATCATCCATCATCCACCTAGAGTGTGTGTAGTAGTCTCGGGATACAAGATTGATCGTAAGAGTTCTTGACAATCAAAGGCCATGTTTGCCTAAGTCTCTTACATCACTTGGTGAAGACAACCATTTAATGTAATACTTTTGATTTTTAATATTTTCGCACTTTTTATTTGGTTTTGTATTAATGACTTTAATAACTAGTTTCTTACGTTGAAGGTGAAACTTCCTCATCATTTGTCCGTGGTGTCTTGGCGTTATTTTACTGTCTATATAAAATCAAATATTTTCACCATTCATATCACTACGGTCTATATAGAGATATGTTTGCTACCTGGTCGGGGGTTAAGGGAATGGTTTGGTAAGGTTCTTGCCTTGTTCAGTGTATAGATACTGTAAGGACCTGGGTCAAGCTTACTAGGACCTCCTTCAATACCCACTGGTATTGGATGGCGGGGGTGCAAATGGCTTGATCCCCTCATATGTAAACTACTACTAATACATTAACCCGGCTACTTGGGATTATATCCCTGCTGACTCAAACCACTTAGCCGAGGGTAACGTCACCTTCAAAAGAGGGGCCTACCACATTACTTATTAATAACTTAATTAATTATCTTCCAATATTCCGACCCTTTGGGATTGTATCCTTGCTGACTCAAACCTCTGGGTTGAGGGTAACATTATCTTCAAAAGAGGGGCCTACTACTATAACTAAGATAATCTCTTAAAAAGCGCAAAAGTGCGGAAATCATCAAAGGTTACATTAAAGGCGAGTCGGATCCAAGTGATTCATCTTGTCTACCAGTTTTTATTTTATTTTTATTTTTCAGCATTTTAGTTTTTATTTTTCATGTTTAAAACCTTTTCTAAAACTTTTGATTTGATTAGACGTTGAGGATAAACCGGTATTAAAAGCTCTTGTGTCCTTGGACGACCTCGGTATCTTACCAACGCTATACTACGCTCACGATAGGTGCACTTGCCCATGTGTGTGTTTAGTGTTAGTAGAATATCGTGTTTTATAAATTTAAAACTTGACTAATGTGTTAAAAAAGGCTTAAAATATAAAGAAAAACATAATACACCCGACACACACCAATCACCAATGTAGGTCTTCAGTGGGATTTGTAGAAACATGTTAAACACTAGGATTTTGATTATCATTCTAGTGTATTTTGAGTTCCATAAAGAAATTTCATATTTGTTGATGGAAAATTTGATAAGAACATGCTTAATTGATGATTAATTTTGGCTACATAATTAGTCATGAGCTTGATTGTAAACTTTGAGAAATTATGCCCTTTAGGTGTTCGTAGAAATGCCTAAAAGAAAGCCTAATGTTGAAAATTTGAATTTAAAGCGCATACATGTATGTTTTGGTGAATTATGCATGGAATGTTAAGAAAAGAGTTCTAAACAATTCGTGCTTGAACTCTATAAGAAAGGAAACCAGAACGTCGAGCGGACAAGCCGGTGGTGACGCGTGTTTGAAGGGAGCGCTTTGAAGGTATGTAACTTGTTTCGTTACATTATGTTAATTTGATATCGTAGTCATTCAAAGTTGTGTTTTAGAATAAGGACTTTCATTAGTTGAAGTGACAATGATCACTACTTAAATTGAATGAATCAAAACTAGGTTAGTAAATGTTTGGTTGTTGTTGAATGATCACGGGTATTTTCATGGATAAGCTGAGATTTTGCGATGAGCTAGTGATACCGAAGAGCAGAAGATATATTATTATTACAATATGTTGAGCACTGAATATCAGGAGTTCATGGCCCCCTCGAAGTACGAGACCCTCACAGAAATCATTAACACCACACGGGAGCGGGAGATTAAATTGAAGAAACAAGTAGAGAGTGGTGAACAAAGGGCGCAGGATGTGAATCCAAGTCCTACAAAGAAGGCAAGAATATTGGAGTCGACACGAAAGACTGATGTAAAAAGCGGGTCGCCAAGTTGCAAAGTGTGTGGAAAGGGACATAAAGGCGAATGTCTTTTCAAAGACAAACCGTGTTCCATATGCGGAAAGACGGGGCACACGGCTTCGCTGTGCCTGGGAAAAGTTTCTGTTTGCTACAAATGTTATCAACCAGGTCATAAGAAATCCGAATGCCCAGAATTGATCAAAAAGAAAGATAACAAAGAATCTCTAACAGAAACTCCAAAGGCGAAGGCCAGGTCCTTCCAACTAACTACGGCTGAAGCAAAGACAGAACCCGATGTGGTCTTAGGTATATTCGCAATAAACCCAATTCCTACACTTGTATTATTCGATATGAGTGCGAATAAATCCTTTATTTCACATGGATTTATTCGACATCCTTCATTTGTATTGACGAAATTATCTATGCCCTTAGAAGTTGAAATAGGGTACAACAAGAGCTTTATAGTGTGTGATGTTTGTCAAAACTGCAAATTGAGTATCGATGACGAGGAATACTCAATAGATCTAATCCCGATGTCGATGGGAGAGTTCCAAGTGGTTGTCGGGATGGATTGGCTATCCCGACACCACGCAAAGGTTGTGTGTTTCTGTAAAGAGATAAAGTTAACATCTCCGAGCGAAAAACACGTTACTATCTATGGCGAGAAAGGAGGCAATCCGGTGATATTCTCGATGATAAAAGCTCACAAGCTTATGAGGCACGGATGTAGAGCGTTTATGATATACGCGAATGAACCAGGGAAAGAATTACTGAAGATTGGAGACGTACCGATGGTACATGATTACGAAGACGTATTCCCGGAAGACTTGCCCGGAATACTGCCCGAACGGGAGGTAGAGTTCAGAATCAAATTGATTCCGGGCGCGAAACTCGTAGCTAAGGCGCCATACCGACTCGCCCCATTGGAGTTACAAGAATTAATGTCACAAATTCAAGACTTGCTCGACAAAGGATTTGTAAAGCCGAGTGTGTCTCCTTGGGGCGCACCGGTATTGTTTGTGAAAAAGAAAGACGGGAGCATGCGAATGTGTATCGATTACCGGGAGTTAAACAAACTCACTGTGAAAATCGATACCCGCTCCAGAGAATTGATTATTTATTTGACCAACTACAAGGTGCGAATTGGTTTTCCAAGATTGACCTTTGATCGGGGTATCATCAGTTAAGGGTCAAGGAAGAAGATGTGCCAAAGCCGGCCTTTCGTATGCCGTACGTACATTACGAATTCCTCGTGACGTCATTCGGGTTAACGAATGCACCCACGACTTTCATGGACCTCATGAACCGGGTTTGCAAACCTATGTTGGACAAGTCGGTAATCATGTTTATCGACGATATTCTAGTATATTCGAAAAGTGAGGCGGATCACGCGCATCATTTACAGGAGGTGTTAGAGACCCTCAGATGGGAAAGATTATATGCAAAATTCTCGAAGTGTGCCTTCTGGTTACGAGAGGTACAATTCCTCGGTCACATCATAAGTGCCGATGGAATATTGGTAGATCCGTCAAAGATAGAAGCCATGTCGAAATGGAGCCCTCCAAGGAATCCTTTGGAAATTAGAAGTTTCTTAGGGCCTGCGGGATACTACAGGAGATTCATTCAAGATTTCTCCAAGATTGCTACGCCGTTAACTAAATTAACTCGCAAGGAGGAAAGATTCGTATGGGGTGTTGAACAGGAAAAGGTGTTCCAAACGCTAAAGGAGAAGTTAACTCACGCTCCGGTATTAACATTGACGGATGGAGTCGACGATATGGTAGTCTACTCGGATGCGTCACTTTCGGGGCTCGGATGTGTCTTGATGCAACGAGGCAAAGTGATAGCTTATGCCTCGAGATAACTAAAGGTGCACGAAAAGAAATACCCCACACACGATCTTGAATTGGAGGCGGTGGTATTTGCACTAGAAATATGGAGGGACTATTTATACGGAGTAAAGTGCACTATATTCACCGACCACAAAATTTTGAAATACTTCTTCGAACATAAGGAGTTTAACATGAGACAGAGGCAGTGGTTGGAGACGGTGAAAGACTATGATTGCGAAATACATTACCACCCCAGGAAAGCCAATGTCGTGGCATATGCCTTGAGCAGGAAAACAGATTATGTTCCAATACGAGTACGGTCGATGTAGCTTGTTGTGACCTCGGGTTTACTTGAACGAATCCAAGGAGCACAAGTTGAGGCGATAAAAGAGGAAAATTGGAAGAAAGAAAGAATCGTTGGTCAGCTGGAAGAGTTAACGGATAATAACAATGGGTTGAAAACCCGGTTTGGCAGAATATGGATTCCTAACTCATGTGGAGTTACAAAGCTTCTACTCAATGAAGCACATAAAAGTCGTTACTCCATCCATCCGGGAGCGACCAAGATGTATAACGACTTGAAACAAAATTACTGGTGGCCCGGAATGAAAAGGGATGTGGCTAAATATGTGGAAAAATGCTTGACTTGTTTATAACTCAAGGCTGAACACCAAAGACCCTATGGTAAGCTTCAGCCATTAGATATTCCAATTTGGAAATGGGAACATATCACCATGGACCTATTAACCAAACTACCAAAGACGAACCGATGATTTGATGCTATATGGGTGGTTGTTGATAGGCTGACGAAGAGTGCTCACTTTATTCCTATACGTGAGACTTATACGTGTAACACCCCAAAACCCGAATGTTTATATCAGTTAAATGTTATGATATGGCACATCAAGAAATAAATAACTAGGTTATTTATCCTAGTTAAAAGTATGGTAGAAACAATTAAAGAATGAGAGTTGTGCCAATTATAAATAAGAGAGAGAACATGAGGGACTAAGATTGCCAAACTTGAATCTGAGTTTAATTAAAACAAAAATCTCACACACACTAGGTGTGTGTGCGTGAGATCGATCAGGAGGAAGAGGGAATGGGTGTAAACCCTAGTTCACAAGAAAGCTTCAAATTGACAAGGAGATTAGGCTCAAATCAAATGCATGAACTTGTTTTCTTGATGATCTAGCCCTAGCAAACATGTGGTAAGTTGTAATTTAAGATTTGATGATCTTGTATGAAGTGGGTTATGATCAATCCACGAATTTGTATGAAATTAGGCATGAATATGTGGTAACATCATCATAGGGAACATGTGTTATGCATAATTTTGACTAATTTGATGTTTAAGGATGTAAACCCACTAGTTGGGTGATTAAGATGACATGGGTGTTCATCATGTCCAATTCTTGTTAAATATTCATGAATTATGTTGTGTTATAATGAACTATTGTTAGATGAATTGAAAGAAATGGGGTGTTGTGATGTTTGATGTTTATGTGTTAATGATACTTGTTGATTAGTAAGAAGATTTGATGAAATATGAATGAACTTGGAAGATTATGCATAAACTAGTTGTACATGGTCCCTAGGAAGTAGTACGCACACCACGTGTTTGATAAAATGTCCAAATGACAATAATATGTGAAGGTTATGTTATGATGATGTTGAGTATGCTATATGCTTTTTTGAATCGACTAATGAAATACATATGTGAGATATGAACTTGATTTGATCGTTCATATGAATAATCATGTATGCTAATAAGGATGTAAATGTAATGACATGAAAGTATAGGAATCATGTCAAGATGGATGGGAGCGTGGAAGGCTAACGGGCCAAGAAGACTCAAGTAAGCGAATGCATATACGGACGCGTAAGGTAAGTGAATTCCGGACTTACACTTTAGAGAATGATTATTGTGAATCATGTGAGAAAGTATGAAACAATGGAAGTAACAAGGTAAGTTTACGATAAATGAGTCGAAAGTGGTTAAGAAATAGTTTCTATTAAGTATAGATAAGAAGAAGCTTACATGATGGTATTATGCATAGAGATGAAATAAGTAGTTATGGGTTAGTTTGTAAGTAGGTAATTGGGACTCATAGGAGAGTATGACTATAAACTCGTAAGTATGGAAAATTATGTGTATACGAATTACATGTATAGACGTGTGTGTTTAGGACTTGTAAGTAATATTGTGTAGAATGTAAGTTGTAGGTACATGTACAAATAGAAAGGGTATGTATGCATGAATTGGAATTTAGTTATATGTACAAATGAATGAGACTTGTTATGCGTATACATGGATATGTTCGTATGAATGAAATCTAATGATGCTAATCGTTTTCCTATTGAGAAATGAAATGGGAATGCAGGTATACTAGTGATGGAAGTTGAAGGTAGACACCGAAATCCAATGCGATTGGTTTGAATGGATGGATGAATGAACTAACATAAGCGAAAGCATGATATGTTGACGCCTAATTATGCATGTTTAAATTTTATATATGATGACACCGGTTGCTAATGATGTGATTGTACGTGGTGTCTGCAGATTGTACAGAACTGTGGATTCTCATCATGGAGTGTAAAAGATTGAAGATCGAGTCAAGACATGGATTGTACGTGTGGGTGCATGGTCACGTAATTTAATATAAGTATGACAGACTTTATAAATTTATAGAAAACATTAATGTATTTAATGTAAAAGAGTGATTTAATGTATTTCTAAGTATGTTAGAATGAATATAATGAAAGAAAAATTTTAAGTTCGTATTTCCGCTGTGACTTTTGGTTAAAACGTGTTAGGGCGTTACAATACGTCAGAAAAGATGTCAGAGGTGTATACTAACGAGATAGTGGCACACCACGGAGTACCGATATCCATCGTATCCGACAGGGATACCCGTTTTACGTCAAACTTCTGGCGAGATTTCCAAGACCCGATGGGAACGAAACTATTTATCTGCACTGCATACCATCCTCAAACGGATGGACAGAGTGAAAGAATGATACAGACACTAGAAGACATGCTGAGGGCGTGCATTATCGATTTCGGGGGCAGTTGGGACGTTTATTTACCGTTAGCAGAATTCTCTTATAGCAACAATTATCATGCCAGTATCAGCATGGCCTCGTATGAGATGACATATGGTAGAAAATGTAGAATCCCGGTGTGTTGGGGTGAAGTGGGTCCGCGTGAACTGGCCCATAAAGATGTAGTTCGAGCAACTAATGAGAAAATTGACATGATTCGGGCTCATTTGAAAGAGCCTCAAGATAGACAGAAGTCTTATGCTGACAAAAGGCGAAAACCAATTGAATTTCAAGTGGAAGACAGAGTTATGCTGAAAGTATCCCCATGGAAGGGCGTTATCCGGTTCAGAAAAAGAGGGAAATTAAGCCCGAGCTTTATCAGACCGTTTAAAATCATTGAACGAGTTGGCAAGGTAGCATATCGCCTTGAATTACCGAAAGAATTGAGCGGAATCCATGGCACGTTTCATGTGTCACAACTCCGAAAGTGTTTAGCTGAAGAAACGGCTTATATCCACTACGATGACATCGAGGTGGACAATAGCCTTAATTATGCGGTAAGGCCAATTGAGATTCTATATCGGAAGGTTAAAGGTTTGCGGAATAAGAAAATTGATCAAGTGAAGATCAAGTGGGAGCACAGAAAGGGTTCGGATACTACATGGGAATCCGAAGAGGAGATGCGACGTCTCTACCCAGCATTATTCGGTACGTATTCCGGTTTCGAGGACGAAACCCTTTTTAAGGGGGGTGGACTTGTAACACCCCTAAAATATAAACCTTTTATTATATTCGATGTCGGTAATAAATAAAACGAACTAACTAGGAATAAAAATAACCTAGTTAGATAGAAGTCTTGTGGTAATAAGTTAGTGTGTTGAAAACACCTAAAATAAAAACCAAACAATAGTTGGGGGACCAAAGTTGATAAGTTTGAAACTAATATTATTAAAACAAAAATAATAGACACCAAACACACACTTGAGTGTGTGTCTGGTTCGAACAAAACACAAGGAGCGACCAAGGATCCTCCACCAAACCCTAACACATACAAATTTCACAAATTGAAGGCTCAAATCAGTTCCAAATTGAAATCCAAGCAAAGAATAGTGATCTCCTCAGTGAAGAGATCATAAGGTATGTAAAATTTCATCAAATGATTCCATCTAAAATTCTGAATGAACACTTATAATTCGAAATTTAGTTTGCATGATTGTTGTTTGGATGTATTTGGAATGAAATTGTGACTAGGAATAAACCCTAGACAATTACTTGTTGAAATTTTGCCCATTACTTGTGAATTCCATAATCACCAATGTAGGTGTTTAGTGGGTTTTGTAGAAACATGTTAAACACTAGGATTTTGATTATCATTCTAGTGTATTTTGAGTTCCATAAAGAAATTTCAGATTTGTTGATGGAAATTTTGATATGAACATGCTTAATTGATGATTAATTTTGGCTACATAATTAGTCATGAGCTTAATTGTAAACTTTAAGAAATTATGCCCTTTAGGTGTTCGTAGAAATGCCTAAAAGAAAGCCTAATGTTGAAAATTTGAATTTAAAACGCATACGTGTATATTTTGCCAAATTATGCGTGGAATGTTAAGAAAAGAGTTCTAAACAATTCGTGCTTGAATTGTATAGGAAAGGAAAACGGAACGTCGAGTGGACAAGCCGGTGGTGACGCGCGTTTGAATGTAGCGCTTTGAAGGTATGTAACTTGTTTCGTTACATTATGTTAATTTGATATCGTAGTCATTCAAAGTTGTGTTTTAGAATAAGGATTTCCATTAGTTGAAGTGACAATGATCACTACTTAAATTGAATGAATCAAAACTAGATTAGTAAATGTTTGGTTGTTGTTGAAATGGTCGATTCCATAAATCAGCCAAACGGGTCAAATAAATGGGTGTTGAATTGATATTGTGAAAATGTTGAAAGATCCCTTGGCGATTGTAGATCATAAGATCGTAAACCATGGAATTGGTAATAATACGCCAGTGATTGTAAGCCCCGGAAGATGGGTAAATACGCCTTGTGATCATAAAAATATTTGTGGCTGAATTAGTGCAAAACTATGTGGGTCAAATAAATAAAAAGGGGATTATTTGTCATTCGGTTCATAAACTCAAATTTTGGTAAGATAAGCATGATAGTTGCGTTGGTAATAAAATTACAGACGCGTAGGAAAAAGAATCACCTAAAACGGACCTTTAGATAAAAAGTTATGCAAGTTTGAAGATGAAATTGTGAAAAACGGAGTTGGGCAGGAAATGCAGGTTTTCAACCTGCACCTGCTGGAAAACAGTCTCCCCGGCGGCACGCGGAGGGAGACATGTAATCTGTCGCGACACGCAGGGGTCACTCACGGCTAAGGAATCTGTCGCGGGGCGCGACAGGCCCAGTTTTGAATTTTAATTTGTTTTCTCATTGTTTGGTAATAGAACTTGGTTATACATGTTTTAACATTGTCAAAACTAACATTTAACGTGGTTTTGACATCAGGTGAATTCGATCTCACTCCGGATGGCGGTCAAGCATGAAACCAAGAACCGAACACATCATTTTGAAGCTTCCGCGTTTAACAAACTTTATTATAGACAATGTTCCTTTTGTAAACACTTAACTTATCGTTTCGATGTCTTGACTAGCTAGTTAGTTAACTAGAATGTTGTTACTTTGAAAACTCACTGTTTTGTCTAACTTTATGAAATGATGCATTCCTTTTTAAAAATGCGTATTTTATATTAAAATCTTAATTAAATGAGACGGGTGTTACAATTTCTAAACGTAAGGAACTTAAAATAGTGTTTTAAAATAATAGTTTTGCAAAACTTTGGGTTAAAAATCATGCTTTTGACCCACCAATTGAAGCTTTCAAGCTTGAAGCTTCAAGCTTCAATGGAGGTTGTTGAAGGAAGAAGAAGAAGAGGAAATGGCTATAAGTGGTAATGACAAGAAGGTTTAAGGAATCCTTTTCAAGAACATACCTTTTTGGGTATGTGTGCAAGATCTGGAAGGATCTTGGTCTTTTTGGAATGGCTCCAAACATTCTCCTCAAGGCTGACTTTACAGAAAGTGACAGCACGTTGACACGGCCCAGTGTCTAGGAAGCACTGCCTCGTGTCACCTGCATGAGCCAGAGAATGTTGTCCGTTAGTGAGACACGGCCCATGTCTAGGTTGACACGGCCCTGTGTTGAAAAATACGAGGGACACGACCCCATGTTTTTCTGACACGCCCTCATGTTTGGAAGAAGATTGGACACGACCCCGTGTCTCAAGGTTTTTATGAAGTTTCGTCTAAGGTTTTAAGCAACCATTCCCTGTCTGGGGGTTCCTTACTGGTTGGAACAACACCGTATTGCCGGATATACCTTAGGCTCCGGCGAGAAGTACGAAAACGCAAGAGATTGTCGGAAAGATAGAATCCTAATTTAAAAGGAGGAGGGCGAAACCTTCCTTTATTTACCTTATCTGGGCTCTTGTTAAAGAAGGTGTAAGTCGACTCGCTCCCGTCCAAATCATTGGTGTGAGACTCACAAACTGTAAAAGGGACTGTCATCGCAAGGTCGATACAGGGACGACCATCACATTAGCCTTCGCAAGTGTCTAGGGTAGGTTTGTTGGTCTCGTGTTATTTGTACCTGAATGTACCTCTATCGATTCTCCTTCACTTAAATTACTTGATGAATATCACGCATTCATCATGTATTCTATTTCTTTGACTTTTTGGAGCCTTTTTTCTATTTGATCTACGTCTTTTAGGTTCTTAGGAAAGAGGTTTGATGGAATTCAGGTGGATGAATGTTATTATCGTTTTTACTCCTGCCCATCTTAAGGTGATCGTCACAGGATAACGATGGGGCTAAGTAGTGGGAATCAAATCTTAGAATGGCACAATCTAATTCTTTATACATTCCACCACATAACTTGCACCATTCACGGTAAGAGTGGCGGGGGTAAAAATAATCATAAACATCCATGTTTTCCATATTGGTTTTAACCGTCGGGATCAGGCGGTTACCGTTTTCTTACAGACTGTTGTTGTTGCACGGCCACGTGTGGTTATCACACGGCCCCGAGCTGTAGCTCGTATCTGGTATAAAACAATTTTAGTGTTACTGGGGGATATGACATGGCCCTGTGTTGATCACACACGACCACATTTCAGTCCTGCAGAAAGTAGAAAGCTAGGAGAAAAAGAAGAAAACCCTAAAAAGAAAAAAATGACTAGGTTGCCGATTTTAGACTTTCTTAAAATCCTTGTGTCCCCGGCAACGGCACCAAAAACTTGACTTGATGGAGCGTGTATGGATTTTTAATATATATTTTAGTATCTTTTTACCCTTTAATCAAGCTTTAAATTTATAAAACATGATATAAAACTATCACTCTCTACAACACGATATGGCAAGTGCACCCATCGTTGGTGTAGTATAGTGATGGTAAGATACCGATGTCGTCCAAGGATACAAGTGCTTTTAATACCGGAATATCGTTGCTGTCTAATCTAACCAAATATAGAGATAAAATTTTTGTTTTTGTTTTTAATAAATAGTAATAAAGAAACAAAATAAATAAATAAATAAAACAGATAGACAAGATAGAATCACTTGGATCCGACTCATCATTTATGTATCCTTTGATGATTTCATAGCTTTGGGTTTTTTAGGAGATTATCTTAATTAATGTGGAATGTCCCTCTTTTGGAGGCAACGCTACCCTCAGCCATATTGGTCTGAGTCAACAGGGATACGGTCCCGGGAGGCCGGATTATCGAAAGATAATTAAGTAAGTTATTAATGCAAAAAGTAGCATGTCCCTCTTTTGGAGGCAACGCTACCCTCGGCCATATTGGTCTGAGTCAGTAGGGATACAGTCCCACAAGGCCGGTTTAAAGTTTTAATAGTAGTTTGTTTATAAGGGATTACAAGGCATTCTTACTTCCCCCGATTTGATGCTATCTGCCTCAAGGGAAGTCCTAATAAGCTTGAATTAGGTCCTCGCAGGATCTATACACTGAACAAGGCAAGAACTTTACCCAACCACCCTTCTAACCCCCTTATAGGCAGTTAACACGCTTTATATAGACCGTAAAGACACGAATGAGTGAATCAACAAAACATGAAGAAATGATTAAGTAAAGTTCACCTTTAATATAAAAAACTAGTTATTAAAGTCAATAATACAAACTCAAATAAAGATTTACCAAAGCTAGGAAATCAAAAGTAAAACATAAATGATTTTGTCTTCACCAAGTGATGTAAGAGATTAGCCAAGCATGGCCTTTGTTTAACAAAAACTCTTACTATCGATCTTGGATCCCAAGACTACACACATTCTAAGGATGGATGATGGATGAAAGTGGTAGATAATGGTGGTATTGTGGTGGTGGAGTGATGGCATGTGTGAGAGAAATGGTTTGCTAAGGGATGAGTTGCAAATGAGCCAAGCACCTCCTTTTATAGCTGAAAACAATAGCTTCACACGACCCCATGCCCACCATGCACGGTCCCGTGTCCTTCCCTTCTCTGTCTTCATTTAATGCTGTTTTCAGCCCATCTGCACACACGACCCCGTGTGTCAACGGCACAGCCCCGTGTCTCTTGTACTTGTTGTACGAACCCAGATTTCCAAATCTGAGAGTTGACCATGGCCCATGCTTAGGAGACACGGCCCCGTGTCCCTTGTCTTTATCCTCTGAGAATCTTGAATGGGGCACGACCCATGCCCGGCTGGCACGACCCCGTGCTTGAGTTCTGGTTTTGTTATTTTTGTCTATGGGGTGAAGCTTGGAGGGTCGGTATAGTGTGTCAACTTCCCGTCTTCGTATTTATGTTGGTTTTTGTCGTTATTTTGTTCCTTTTGTCCGTTTAAGCTCTTTTAATCCTAAAAATCAAAAGTATACAAATAAACGCACTTTTCCCAACACTAGTGTTAAAAAAGGGGTTGTTTTTATACCTTATTTGATATGATTTATATGTTGCATTTTGTGCGTATCATAGACAAATCAGATTGGAACCCTAAATCAGTTCTGGTTAACAAAAAAAGTCAAAACTAGATCCTCTTTTAAGCGGTTGGGGTTTTGACAAATTTGTTGACTTGGTTTTTGACCGTTTCCAGCGGTTTTCATTGGTTTTTGCTGGTTCGATCTGGTTTCAAATGAGAGGAATATAATCTGGTTAGAAACCTATGGGTAGTTTCAAATCGGCTTATATGTATCATGGTTTCAAACAAGTATTAGTTGGGGTCAGTTCACAGATGTCGGTTCTCAAACTAGTTTGAATTTGCATCTCTGTCTAGTAGTATACGCTAAAAACGTGTCCAGTCACCATCACCTCAACATTATATATATTTAATTTATTTAATATATATAATTGGAAAGTGGATGTGAATACTAATTTGAATTTTAAAATAATATATAGTTTTTTCTTCATATTTTTATAATAATATATAGTTTTTCTATCATATCATATTTACTTTTAACCTTTATAATATTTCTATAATTTTTAACTTTTAATGAGTTTCTTTTCTGATATTGTCTGAACAACATTGGTATCAGTACCGTATAACATCCGTATAGTTTTTTATCAGCATTTTATAGAATTTAAATATATTGTCCTCATGTGCTTATTATTATTTATGATTCGATAAAAGTTCTAATCGAACAGGTCATATATATCATCACAAATTGAACATATACCGACCAAACAACATCGATAGCAATACCAACTTCCTTTTTATAGTCTTTTCGGCGTGGAGGTATAAAATTCGTTAAACACAGACTTATATTTGCAATAAAGTATTTCTTAGTATCGTAAGCTATATCGAGTGTTTATATGGTATCGGTATCGTGATGAACTGATACCGTCCGAACAACACCGATATCGGTATATGTATTCTTTTTATGGTTTTCAATCGATGTAAAATACGTGTATTGCTATGTCGAGTGCAGTATCGTACTGGTACAGTAATGAACCAGACCGATAATGACCAAAGACCCGCAGCGACACGCGTGAGAATCACACTAGTATATATATAATATAGGGTAAGGTTCATTTGAGAACCACCCTTATTGCGAGAACCGCGAGAACCAATGTGAACACAAAATAAAATCTAAAAAAAATCAAAAAGCACTTAAAATTTGTTTTTAGTATTTTAAAAAAAATCGCTATATTTAGTTACAAAAAAAAAACTTTTTTTTCGAGTAACAGTTATCCATACACATGTGCATATGTATCATTACTTCGACAAATTCCGTAATACGTTATCAGTAATAGACAATTGCACTTTAATTCAATACCATCCGTAATACACTACTTTTTACATTACCAATATTCAAAATGCACATGTGCATCATTATGTATAACCATGATATAACGTGTTTTGGTCAAAAAGTTTGTGATTTTAAATGGAGAAGTAGGCCCATATACATGTTTTTTGGTTAGTTATATATAGTGGTTGATGGTTTAGTTATAGTTTTTAATTTATGATGTAATATGTTAATTGGATGGTATAAATGGTGTTGATATACATGTAATAAAGTGAAAATATTGGTAATGGTATTGTATTATGGATGGTAGGAGGTAATGGTATTGTATTATGGATTGTAGAAGGTAATGGTAGTGTATTATGGATGGTATGATAGATGAAAGGGAAAGTGTATTCAAAGTAATGTACCAAAACACCTTATTTCATGTTGATACATATAGATGCACATGTGCATTTCTAATATTGGTAATGTAAAAAGTAGTGTATTACATATGATAGTGTAAATGAAAGTGCAGTTGTCTAATATTTGTAATGAATTACGGAATTTGTCAAAGAAATGACAAAAATGCACATGTGCATGTTTGTGTATTATGGATGGAATGATAGATGAAAGAGAGTGTATTCAAAGTAGTGTACCAAAACACCTTATTTCATGTTGATACATATAGATGCACATGTGCATTTCTAATATTGTTAATGTAAAAAGTAGTGTATTACACGTGGTAGTGTAAATGAAAGTGCAACTGTCTAATATTTGTAATGAATTACGGAATTTGTCAAAGAAATGATACATATGCACATGTGCATGGATAACTGTTACTCGGAATTTTTTTATTTTTTTTTGAATTTTTTTTCTTATCAATGAAATATAGCGATTTTTCCAAAAAAAAATATTTTTGGGTGTTTTTTAGATTTTTTTAGGTATTACTGATTGTGTTCACACTGGTTCTCGCGATTCTTGCAATAAAGGGTGGTTTCCAACGTGTTCCGCGCGGGGGCGAACACTAATGTCACACTACCGCCAGCTACCACCGACACTGAAGTTGCGGCATGTTAATGCGAAGAAATTAAACCAAAACGTAAAACATAGAATAAAATAACTAAGTTGATCTAGGACTCGTTCGTTACAATGAACCCGCGTCTGTTTTTTCTCGTTTGACAGGTTCATCGTAATCTATATATAATATATATCATTACCACTATACAAACCATAATGCATACTGATGTGTGTAAAATGCAACATATAAATTACATCAAATGAGGCATAAAACTAACCCTTTTTAGTACTAATCTTGGAAAAGTGTGTTTTTGTCTTCCTTTTGTATTTTCAGGATCAAATGAGTTTAAACGAACAAAAGAAACAAATATGCAGCAAAAACTAACATGAATACAAAAAAAAGGAATAAACGTGGCATGTCCGACCCCTCAGCAACATTCCCAAGGACAAAACAAGAAACAGAAGGCTGACCATGGCCCCATGCTCACTGGACACGGGGGTGTGGTCAGATGTATACAGAAATGGACAAAGCTGTGTAAGCTTCTATGCCCACCACGGGGGGGGGGGGGGGTGCCTAGCTCAGCACGGGGCGTGGTCAACGCTAAGTTCACAGAATCTTGCAACTCTTGGTAGTACAGATACGTTTCTGCACACGGGGACGTGCCCAGCGAACATGGGGCCGTGTGGAGCCTATTGCAGACAATTGCAATTAATGAAGGAAGAGAAAAGGGTTGGCCATGGGGGCTTGTCCGCTGGACACGGGGTCGTGGCCGGGCTTCTGTTCAGGCTATAAATAGGGGTGCTGGCTTACTTCAAAGGCATCCCTTGGCAAACCACCTCTCTCCCACTTTGCCACTACTACAACACTCACATCCACCACCATCATCCATCATCCACCTTAGAGTGTGTGTAGTAGTCTCGGGATCCAAGATTGATAGTAAGAGTTCTTGTCAATCAAAGGTCATGTTTGGCTAAGTCTCTTACATTACTTTGCCACCAGCATTTAATGTATTACTTTTGATTTTTAATCTATTGCACTTTTTATTTGGTTTTGTATTAATGACTTTAATAACTAGTTTCTTATGTTGAAGGTGAAACTTCTTTATCATTTGTCCGTGGTGTCTTGGCATTACTTTAGTGTCTATATAAAGTAAAAGATTTTCACCATTCATATCTCTACGGTCTATATAGAGATATGTTGGCTACCTGATCGGGGGTTAAGGGAATGGTATAGTAAGGTTCTTGCCTTGTTCAGTTTATAGATCCTGCAAGGACCTGGGTCAAGATTACTAGGACCTCCTTCAATACCCAATGGTATTGGATGGCGGGGGTGCGAATGGCTTGATCCCCTCATATGTAAACTACTATTAATACATTAAACCGGCTACTTGGGGTTGTATCCCTGCTGACTCAAACCACTTAGCCGAGGGTAACGTCACCTTCAAAAGATGGGCCTACCACTTTTCGCATTAATAACTTAATTAATTATCTTTCAATATTCCGACCCTTTGGGATTATATCCTTTACTGACTCAAACCACTGGGTTGAGGGTAACGTCACCTTCAAAAGAGGGGTCTACTACTACAACTAAGATAATCTTTTAAAAAGTGCAAAAATGCGAAAATCATCAAAGGATACATTAAAGGCAAGTCGGATCCAAGTGATTCATCTTGTCTATCTGTTTTTATTTTTATTTTAGCATTTTTAGTTTTTATTTTTCATTTAAAACCTTTTTCCAAAAATTTTAGTTTGATTAGACGTTGAGGATAAACCGGTACTAAAAGCTCTTGTGTCCTTGGACGACCTCGGTATCTTACCAACGCTATACTACGCTCACGATGGGTGCACTTGCCCATGTGTGTGTTTAGTGTTAGTAGAATATCGTGTTTTATAAATTTAAAACTTGACTAATGCGTAAAATGGGCTTAAAATATCAATAAAAGCATATTACACCTTACACAGACCACATACATTACAACAACCATTGCATCAATATGTTGCAAATTATATTTATAAAAGATTTTGGCTAAATTAATTAGATTATTATAAATAAGAATAATTTACAAATAAAACAACACAACTTTGAATGGATCAAACCGATTGAATATGGTAAGATAATAAAACCATTATTTGATTAGGTTATAACCACTTAAGCACAATTTACAACCATACATGCATACAAAACAGAATGAATTTGGTAAAGTAATGAAACTATTATTTGATTAAGGTACAACTACTTAACCATAAATTACAACCAAACATGCATACATGGTAAGGTAATGAAACTATTATTTGATTAAGGTACAACTACTTAAGCACAAATTACAACCAAAGATGCATACAAATGTTACAAAATAATAGTATATTTATTTGATTAAGGTACAACTACTTAAGCATAAATTACAACCAAACATGTATACATGGTAAGGTAATGAAACTATTATTTGATTAAGATACAACTACTTAAGCACAAATTACAACTAAAGATGCATAGAACTGTTCCAAAATAATAGTATATAAATATAATTATTATAAAATATTTTATTTGTTATTTTGCTAATATAATATTTTATTTCTATAATTATTTTGTTTTTTGCGTAATTTTATTTGAACATGTTAAATATATTTGAATTTTTTCTTTATCGGGAGAAACAAAATCGATACGCTTTGAACATCGGTAGCGGTACCGTATTCGTTTTTATGTTTTCTTAACATGGAGGCAAAAAGTTCGTTGAAAATTAAGTTGTGTTCGCAATATAGTATTTTTTTACACGATACAATAACTTTTTTCTTTTCCGTGAGGAACGAAACTGATACCCTTTGAACATCGGTAGGTTACGATATTTGTTTTTATGTTTTCTTAACATGGAGGAAAAATGTTCATTGAAAATTAAGTTGTATTCGTAATATAGTATGTTTTTTAATGCTCGGTACAGTAACAAAATCGTGAGCCGCCGCATCGCGTGCAAATATTTATAACTCTGGTAATGATTAAGGGAACTAATAATCACACATGGTAAAATCTAATTCTCACATGGCAATACGGGTCGTATAACCTTATACGGCCAGTATACACCATGTGAGCATAAGATTTTAGGGTGGTCGTATATAATGTATACGATATCTTTATACGGGTCGTATAAGGTTATACGGCCCATACTTGAATTTCAATTTTTTTTTATTTTAACAGTTTGACTCGACGTATTATTCCTCGATATGCGTGCGGTTAGACGTAAGATTTTTGAATTCGATGTTATATTCATCGATTCTCGTGCGAGTTATGTTATTAGACGTTAGATTTCTCTATATTCGTGCGAGTTATTTGATTCGACGTTAGATTCCTCGATTCGCGTGTTAATCATGGGAGCAAGAAAACCGGTTGCAAATTCCAACTGATCGGGACATACAGAAAGAGGTCACGTTTTTGGAAACTAAGGGTTGACAAAGCTAAGCATAACCACGAACCCTTTCTGTATCCAGATGGTCATCCGTCCCTAATGAGGCTCACTCCAGCGGAAGAGAGGACGTTGGAGCAACTGACGTATTAGAACATGAAACCACGTGACATTCTTACTACCATGAAAGAACAGAACACCGAAAATGTCTTAACAAGAAATACCATATACAACGCACGGGCCAAATTGGGTTGAATGGGGCAAGTCGGCGAGACTCCAATGCAGATACTTTTCCACCGGTTGAAGACAGTTGGGTTTGTTTTCTTCCATAGAACATCTGAAAACGACGAAAGGGTACAAGATGTTTTCTTTATCCACCCGGAGTCGAACAGGTTGTGGCGCGCCTTCCCGCGTGTGTTGCTTATAGACTCCACCTACAAGACGAACCGGTACAAAATGCCGCTAGTTCAGATTATCGGTGTCACATCCATATACTTATAGTTTTGCATTGCGCATGCGTTCATAACCAACGAGAAGAGGAAAACTTCACGTGGGTGCTACAAAGGTTGAAAGACTCATTGGACAATGTTATGGAGCCCCGTGACAATGTTATGGAGCCCCGTGTAATAGTAACAGACAGAGATCTTGCCCTCATGAACGCATGTGCAAGCGTGTTTCCGAACGCTAGACATTCGCTGTATAGGTGGCACACACAACAAAACATCGCCAAATATTGCAAGCCATTCTTTAAAACGGAAGACTAGGAAAAGTTTGTTTACAAGTGGGGCAGGCTGATTAACTCAAGGACCGATGTTGACTACACCTACTGGTACGAGCGAATACGAGCAAGAACGGTAAGTTTCCTAGAAATTTTCTTATTAATCATACTTATCTGACTTGTCTTGACTACACTTCACTTTGTTTTCAGAGATTGTGGATTACATGTTTTCAAACTGGTTAGAACCATTTAGAGAACAGTTTGTTTCTTTCTAGACCGACCAACATCTGAACATCGGACAGCGTACAACTAACATGGTAGAGAGTCAACATGCACTTTTGAAGAAATACCTTGACGAACGCAACAACATGCTGGATAAAGTTGTATTTCTTATCGATCAGCTCATTAAAAACCAGGTGACAGAAATAAAATGCAGCATTGAAGCAAGCAGGAGCCGGACAAGGGATCACTGTAACAAATCAGTATTTGATCTCATACGAAAGAAGGTTTCACATGCATGCATGGACATGTTATCCAACGAAGTACAAGTTATAGAAATCTTAAAAGAATCTAACGGTACATGCGCATGCCGTTTGTTTACAAGTTGTGGGTTGCCATGCGCATGCCGGTTGGTACCGAATATACATAAACGTAATACATTCTTCGACCAACCACGTCTTATAATAAAAGCATTTCATCACGCAATGATTTTCACGTTTTCTGTTGTTTGTTGTTTTATTTTAATTTAGGTGAAAGGATTCCACTGGATTCGATAGACCCCTTTTGGCGAAAGCTAGATTTGAAATCTTTAAACGAAGGGTGCGATGAGGAGTATTTCGACGTGGACAACGAACTAGTGAATCTTAAACAACATATAATGGGGCAGCCGAGAGCAATAAAGATAAACTTGTTTCAAAAGATAAAGGAGTTGGTAAATCCCAATCAGACAAAGGTTAAACAGTCAGTCAAGTAGAAAAACCCACGGGGTCATCCAACTTTAAAGGCTCAGCAACAAAGGATGGTTGATTCGTTTGTGGAGCCTTCGCTGAGTACGCTTTTAATCGTACCTCTAGCCACATTTGCTGTGGCGGCTTCGTCATCCGTCTGGCGAAGCACTGGCTGCGCCGCTTGTCCCCGCATGTGGCTCTGGATATGACCGTCACACGAGATTGATTCGGCAGGTAGGGCCACATCATGCGCGATGAAGATTGCTCACGAGGTGCTACCGGCAAGGTCCGGGTGATTTGATCGTATGATGAGGGTCTTACCAAGTAGTACCCAAGGCAACCACTACCGAGGGAGGTAGGCCAGGGAGGCGAGGGTGATGGTGAGGGTGATAGAGGTGAGGGAGGCGGGGGGGGGGGGATACAGGGGGTAGTTCATGCTTTGATCGACAGATCACAAATGGGTGTGGGGGATGTACAGGGTGATCGCCCGTACGATCGACGGAGCGTGAGACCTCGTGTGATGCCTCCACCGGGGGTGGAGGAGATACTGGCTCAGGTTGAGTCGGATGTAGCTGTTGTACGGGTGGATGTATCCCGTATACAGAGTGACGTACAGTGGATGGTCGAGGCGATTATTGTTATGCATTCTGGCGCGCCCTACCTCCACGCGTTGGCGCTGCACCACCACCACCACCATCGCCGTAGTTGCTTATTGTATTTTGGTTTTGTTGTTTTACATTTAAAACATTGTAAATATTTATCTTTTGTTGTTTTAGGTGTAAAACATTGTAAATACTAATCTTATGTTTACATTTTATTTTGTTTGTTTAATAATTGTTATCGTATTATTTATCATATTCACATATTTTGTTTAATAAAGTGGAAAATTATTCTATGTTATTAGTACGTTTAACTACAAACTTGTAACATAATCCGATATATCTAAATAACACGGCAAACACTATCTAAACAATTACTTAAACTTATTAAACAGTTGTTTTGTTTCACATAAAAATAATAATAATTATTATATACGGGTCGTATAACATTATACGACCCGTATATGTTTGTTAAAAACCCAAAAACCTGATAAAACTTCACAAAAAAATCTCATTAGGTCGTATAACATTATATTGCCCGTATAGAATTGTATACGACTCGCATAATTTATACCACCCGTATACACGTAAAACATAAAAAACATTTCACTGCATCTATTTATGTGCAACAACATTTTATACAGGCTGTATAAGTTTATACGATTTGTATATAACTAAAAAATGTGAATATAAGAAAATATAGGTGTGAGAATAGTAGTTGGGTGATTTAAAAGTGCATGATTATATTTCATAGTGTGGAAAATAGGAATAATAGTAATATTATAATCCGGAGGTCCGTACTCTGACAACGACCACTGAAGGATGGTGGCACATGCCCTTCTGTCATCTCTATAATCAAATCAACGGTCTTCATCTCCAGGTACGGCTCCGATCCCCCTGCTCTTCTTCCGCTCGCTCCGATCCCTTATATAACTCCCCCATGCGTCACTTTCCCCTTTCTTTTTCTTCTTCAGAGCTGTCTTCTACTCCAAAGTTTGCAACTTTATAGTTTCATTCACTTCATGGAGTGGTTTTCTGAACTGGGTTAGGGCTTTCTTGGTAAGTTAAGTTTTTTTCTGTAATAAAATATGAAGCTTTCAACATCAGGGTCTGGTCAGCAGCTTGAAGAAGGTATGTTTTGTTTTTGACTTTAAGTTGATTATTATTGTATGTTATTTACTTCATATTGTTCTTGATTGATTGTTGTTTGCTTGTGAAAGGAGAAAAGAAATGCTTGAATTCGGAGCTATGGCATGCTTGCGCTGGCCCTCTTGTGTCGCTACCGACTGTAGGTGGTCGTGTGATCTATTTCCCACAGGGTCATAGCGAGCAGGTCCTTTTTGCTATTTTATTTTGAACACAACCTTTGGGTATGTATGTTGTAGTTTGTTTTTGATGTTTTGAAAAATGTGAACGAACCAGGTTGCTGCGACAACGAATAAAGAAATTGATTCCCACATTCCGAATTATCCGAGTTTGCCTCCACAATTGATTTGCCAACTTCATAATGTCACAATGCATGTACGTTTTTTTTAATCAAGTGTGTAACTTAAAGCGGTCAAATCATCATCATCATACTCAGTAAATCCCACCAATAGCAAAGCCGGTAGTGTTTGAGGAGAGGAGGGTAGATGTAGACAGCCTTACCTCTACCCGTAGGAATAGAGAGGCTGCTTCCAGTGAGACCCCCCGGCTCGATTGTAGTTTTGTATCAAGCCTTGGACCTAAGACACATAACGCTCAAACAATCGGGATAGAGACTGATTGGTGCATGTACCCCCGTGTCTTTCAGATATATCAACGTCCCCACATGATGCATGATTAACTATCCGCCGGTTTTAACGTTATTTTCACTAAATTAGTAAAATAACGTTAACGTTAAAGACTGATTAATATATATTTGCTATTTCAGGCAGATGTTGAAACGGATGAAGTGTATGCACAAATGACATTACAGCCATTGACCCCGGTAATCATTTAGTCAAAGTTGGAATGTGGATTTGTTTAGTAGTATATTAGGAGGATTTAAAAATTTTAAAGTTTATTTTTGTGTGATAACTTATCAGCAAGAGCAGAAGGATACATTTCTTCCCGTCGAGTTGGGTATTCCAAGTAGACAACCAACAAACTACTTCTGCAAGACATTAACCGCAAGTGACACAAGTACGCACGGCGGCTTCTCTGTTCCTCGACGTGCTGCTGAGAAAGTTTTTCCTCCACTGGTAAAATTTTAACCATTTGACCCGTTCCAGTTTTAAACTCTGCAAGATATTTCCGGTTTGTTTGTGCGGCCTGTATGAATTTAAACTCAACCCAAATCGACCCACTTGTAAGTAAATGAGAATAACGAAGGTTTGAGTTGTGATTAGAAAAAACAACAATAATTCAATCTTTGAATTATACGATTTAGGTAGCATACAATTATAAATAAACTTTTGGCGAAGTTAACCCGTTTGACCCGTTCCACTTTTAGCTAATTTATATTTTTTCTAGTTGTTCGACCTATTTGAACTAAAACTCAACCCAAATTAACCTATTTTTAAGTAAATGAAAATAATGAAGGCTTTAGTTATGATTAAAAAGACTAATATATCAAATTTTGAATAAAATAATCTAGTAGTTTACATTAATAAATAACTTCTGGCAAAATTTAACCCGTTTGAACCGTTCTACTTTTAGCTAATAATCATTTCGACCTGTTCGGACCAAAATTCAATCAATCTACCCATTTGTAGTAAATGGGTTGAAATTGCCACCTCTACCTAGACGGGTTGTTGTAAAAATTCCGCCTGGGCTTTGATTAGTCGCCTATTAATCAGTAATTGGAGGTTCACCAAGTAATGGCCGATTAATCGCTAGACGGTCAACATTGGTCCTCTTCCGGCCAAATTCTGGCCAGATTCTAGCCAAATTTCGACCAAACCTTTATAAGCAATTGGAGGTAGCTTATAAAGCTTATAAGCTACCTCCAATTGCTTATAAAATGGGTCAACGAGGGGTTAAAACATGCCTACTTAAAAAGTTACATATAAAAATCCCAATCTAATTAATCCCGATTAACCGTTAGTCGGACCTCACTGACCGACTAGCGCCTACCGATTCTTACATCACTGATCAAACATTATCTATTATGTTTGATCTTTTCAGGATTTCTCTCAGCAGCCACCTGCACAAGAACTTATTGCAAGGGATCTTCACGATGTTGAATGGAAGTTTAGGCATATTTTTCGAGGTAAGATCATACCTCCTTAGTATGTTAAATTACTAAGGAGGTGTTTGAATATGTGTTTTGAAAGCGGATATGCGAACATGAATTAGTTAATCAGCTGCACCAAACTGGATTTATAATATAGCACATTCCTTTTTTAAGTAGTAATAATAAGATATCTGTATGAAATTTTTTGATTATGTAACAAAACAATTATATAATTTATTAAAAAATGGAACTTTGTTGTTTTCTTGGTAGCTCTCTTTAGTAATTGTATAATATGTAAAATTATGTATACGAGCGATATTTTTTATTTTCGGTAGAATTGGATTTGATATTCAAAAGGGGTTGCGGCACAACTTGTTGCCCGTTACCTGTCATTCTTATGTAATTTTCCTAACGTTAAGTGAAAGTTGAATTTTTATAATAAAAGAAATATTACCAAATATATAAAGATTTGATATTCTTGAGGTGATGTTACATGTTTTCTCCTTCACATGCAGGGCAGCCCAAACGCCATCTTCTTACTACCGGGTGGAGCGTGTTTGTTAGTGCCAAAAGACTCGTTGCAGGAGATTCCGTTCTATTTATTTGGTAATTTTTCAACTAAATATTGTAAATTCACATGTAATTTGCTAGTTCTAGCTGTGGCACTTTCGACCCGTTTACTTATAGTTTGCATATATCATGCAACTTCTTAAAACATTATATTCAAATATTTAGATTGTTTTTGTAATTAATATTGTTTGTAATCATAATTAGGAACGAGAAAAATCAGCTCCTTTTGGGAATCCGGCGTGCGAATCGTCCACAAACTGTGATGCCATCATCTGTTCTATCAAGTGATAGTATGCATATCGGCCTTCTTGCCGCTGCGGCTCATGCAGCCGCTACTAATAGTTGTTTCACAATATTCTATAATCCAAGGTAGCTACTAAAATATTATAGAAATTCGTAAATTAATATTTTTTCTTTATTTTTTAACAAATTTAACTGCATTCAGGGCTAGTCCATCTGAGTTTGTCATCCCCCTTTCAAAATACGTCAAAGCTGTGTATCACACACGGGTTTCAGTCGGGATGCGTTTCCGTATGCTGTTTGAAACTGAAGAGTCAAGCGTACGCAGGTATTTATGGCTGATTATAAATGATTCAAGTTTTGAATTAGTGTTCAATGATCGTCTATCTTTATATTTAGATACATGGGCACAATTACTGGCATTGGCGATTTAGATCCTGCCCGCTGGCCTAATTCTCATTGGCGTTCTGTTAAGGTAAACCATCGTAATTCACTTACATATAAATGTATATATCTGTATCTCATATTTATGATTTATTTTTTTGATATTGTAGGTTGGTTGGGATGAGTCGACTGCAGGTGAGAGACAACCGCGAGTATCATTATGGGAAATTGAACCTTTGACAACGTTTCCTATGTACCCATCTTTGTTTCCCCTTAGGTTAAAACGACCGTGGTATCCGGGAGCTTCATCTTATCAAGGTATCGTGATAAAAACTCTTTTCGAGTAAAGTACGCGGATGGTCCCTGTGGTTTACCAAAATTTTGGATTTAGTCCCTAGCTTTCCAAAAGCACACATATGGTCCCTGTGGTTCACACTTTGTAACACATTTAGTCCCCCAACTTTTTCCAAAAGTACATGGATGGTCCCTGTGGTTTGCACTTTGTAACGCGTTTAGTCACTAACTTGGACATGCTAAAACCTTTAGATTTGTTGGCTGGGAACTAAATGTGTTGCAACATCCAAACCACAAGGACCATCCATGTACTTTTGGAACGCTAAGGACCAAATCCAAAACTTTGGTTTAACCACATGGGCCATCCATGTACTTTTGGAAAGCTAGGGACCAAATTCAAAATTTTGGTAACCACAGGGACCATCCGTGTACTTTACTCTTCTTTTTCAAAATTTAAATTCATTTTTTTTGTTTTTTTAATTTTTGGTTTATGGTTGCAGACAGCAGAGATGATACGATTAACGGAATGGCGTGGTTGAGAGGTGAAACGGTAGAGCAAGCGCTCCATTCTCTAAATTTTCAATCAAGTAGCATGCTTCCATGGATGCAGCAAAGGGTAGATCCGTCATTTCTCCAAAGTAATCTTAATCAGCAGTATCTAGCAGCCGGTATGCAGAGTGTCGGAACTGCGGACGCTTTGAAACAACAATTGTTGCAGTTTCAGCAACCCCTTCAACAGCTTCACCATTCGGGCCCACAGTCAACTCCACAGCTGTTTGTTCATGGTCAAAGTCAAACCCAAACGCTGGACAATTTCCCGCGGTCAATGCACCAAGAAAGTCAACAACACGGTCAACACCAAAGTGTATACCCCGAGACTTACCCGATGCAAGGCCAACAACAATCGTTTCCGAAGACAGATTTCATGGAGTCGAGCCCAAAGTTTTCTTCTAATATTGCCCCTACTATGCAGAACATGTTGGGTTCCGCGTTATGCTCAGAGGGGACTAGCAACCTGTCGAGTTTCTCGAGAACCGCTCAACTAGCGGTTCCAGAGCATCAATCAAATCAGCAATCATGGATAGCGAAGTTTGGTCAATCACAAGTCAACACAGCTTCAACTTCACCATCAGTTGACCAAGAATCGTCAAGTTTGGAAGCCCAAAATCACGGCATGTTTAGCGGTATCAATGTCGACTCATCTGGGCTTCTTCTTCCAACAATTGAGACTGATCTGTCCACTATACCTTCTTCGTTTGGTGGCTACATGCAAGAGTCTTCCGAGCTGTTGCAGCCTAACCATAACCGAACATTTGTGAAGGTACGTACAATCATTGTGTTTGGGGTGTGAACGGTTCAATTCGGTTCGGTTTTACGGTAAAACCGAAATGTTCGGTTTTCGGCTTTTTAAAACCGTTCGGTTTCGGTTTTTTCGGTTATAGCAATGGTTTGGTTTTTGGAACAAATTACGTAAGGTTCAAAAATAAAAAATACAATCCAAGATTTAAGAATCTTTATTAGATGTTTACATTCAAGTTAATATATTTAACCTTTTGTAACTGATATTTATCACATAAACCTAACTTTCTAATCTATTTTTATGTTTCTCCAAAGTTTTTATTAAAACATATCTTTTATAATACTTTAAAAATCATTTTATTTTTATGTTAAATTTTGTTATTTCATCTAGGCAATGGATAAATCATTTCAAAGATAAATAAACATGTTAATGTTCTTATTATAAATATTGAACATTCAAGAATAAAATTAATAATTCCTAATTCCTAAATCAATATATAACAAACATTAAAAAAGTGATTTTTTAGGTTTTCTGGTTCGGTTCGGTCTTTATAAAATGTAAAACCGTAACCGAACCGTAAATTTCAGTTCGCTTTTTTTCGGTTATTTTTTTGACTGTTCAGTTTTTTTCGGTATTGGTTTTCTGCTCACCCCTACTTTGTGTTATGCTAAAGTCAACCTAGGGTTAAAAGTTGACATGAGAGTGTTTATGTTTGGTTGCAGGTATACAAATCAGGGTGTGTTGGGAGGTCGTTAGACATCAGCCGGTTCAACAGCTACCACGAGCTGAGACGCGAACTGGGTCAGATGTTTGGGATCGAGGGTCTGCTTGAAGACCCGCAAAGATCAGGCTGGCAGCTTGTATTCGTCGACAGGGAGAATGACGTTCTTCTCCTTGGAGACGACCCTTGGGAGTAAGTTTGACTTAAATACACCATTTCAGTATCGATAGACCTAGGCCTGTAAACGAACCGAACGTTCATGAAGTGTTCGTGAACTTGTTCTGTGGGATGTTCGTTTATTTAATAAACAAACGAACATGAACACACGTTTTGTTCGTTTATTTATGCTCGTGAACGTTAGTTTATGTTTGTTCATTTATATTCGTTTATTTACATTTGTTTTTGTTCGTTCGTTTATGTTTGTTTCAATTTAAATACATAAGTAGTTATATTTATATAAATATTAAACATAAAAGGAACTTTCCAACTACTTATATGAATATAACTAACTGGTAATTGGGCTTTCTAGTAATAAAATGGGTTTTCCAAGAATATATCGTAATTAATCACTAATTTATATAAAAATTATTTTATGTTCGTTTATGTTTAGTCTATTGTGTTCATTTATGTTTGTTCAATTGTGTTGTTTATTGTTTGTTAAATTATGTTCATTTAAGTTTATTTGTTTATGGTCATTAGGTCTTAGACTAACAAACATAACGAACACAAACATGCCCATTTTCTTAATAAACGAACGTGAACAAAAAATGTGTTTGATTATATGTTCGTATTCGTTCGGTTCATTTACAGGCCTACAGGTATCTAGATACTTAATTTAAATCGTTTATGGTTGGTGCAGGGCGTTTGTAAATAGCGTCTGGTATATCAAGATACTTTCTCCCGAGGATGTGCAACAACTCGGGAAGCACGAGGTTGAATCCTTTGGCCAAAACTCGGGTGAGAAAGTCCAACGAGACCTTTCTGGACTTCCTCCATCAATGGGGTCGTTTGACTTCTGATCAACAAAGTCAACTCTTTATCGGGTCAACTTTCACTCCTTTTGGTCTCTTTTTGTGTGACGACCCCAGTTAGTTATTTGATTAGCTATGTTGATGAATACTTGTGGTAATAATCAAGTAGTACAAGTGACTATTCAAGATTTAGAATATGTAAGAATTGTTGACTATTGTGGAACTTTAATTTTGATCCGTTATTGTGTGCTTTATGTATTGTTTTCATCTTTGTTATCTTTCACTTTTTTGTTTTGTTTTACAGCTGAGTAGATTTCCTTTCACCAAAATTTTGAATTTAACCAACTATCCCATTCAAGCTCCATCTTTTTTGCGCGGTTTTTCACCCAAAGGAATGAAGTGGACTGGATTTTTTCAATGGTTTTCTCCAGTACACACGGCTTAGCCGAAAAAAAAAGATTGTTTTTATCTCTCCATATTCCCCAACATGATGTTAAGATAACCTGCTTGCACCGCTTTAGCTTTTTCTTTCGTCAATTTTACATGGTTGTGGTATTCCAGTAAGTCCTTGACGGAGAATGCAATGATGTTTGGAATATTACACCAGGAGACAACCCATTGCCAAATTCTCGCAACCACATAACAAGATGTTAAGAGATGCTCCATTGTTTCAATCGTCCCCCCAGAAACGACACTCAAGGGAATTCAATTGTGCCTCTCTCTTTGACAAAGCATCGAGGGTAGGAAGCCTTTCCATTTCAGCCTGCCATCCAAAGAGATTCATTCACCTTCATATGTATCACTTATTCCAATCCAAAGTGAAGTTATCAGCTGGAGATATTGAGAGCATGCTTAACCGATTTAACAGAAAAATAACCATCTTTATCCGCAGCCCACATCCAATGATCTTTGCAACATGAAATACGAACCTGAGAGAGAATCTCCATAATGTCACCGAGTTCCTTTGTCTCCTCCGGTCTATCCGGCTCATGCATCCAACGCCAATGCCAAGAGATAGAGCCATCCCTATCCAAATAACAATCATGCACTTGGAACCAAATGCTGACTTTTCAATTCTTGCCTTCCACCACCATTTCGATAGAAGAGCCATATTTGTATTTTGTAAAGACCCCAACCCAAGATCCCCGGAAGCTTTAGGAGATACCACCCGTTTCCATGCTACCCAATTAATCTTCATATTTTCCAAATTACCACCCAAAAAAAAAAAAACATTCTTCTGTTGGATTCAAAGTGTTTTAAAACCTTTTTTGGAGCCTTCTATAAAGAAAAATAGTGGATTGGAAAACTATCGAGTACTGCTTTGATCAAAGTTACCTTCCCTCCCATGGAAAGTTTGGTGGCTTTCCATAGGTCTAATCTTGACTGAAAAGTTTCAATGACTGGTTTCAGGTATTAAATTTATTCACATTTCCACCACAATTAGACCGCGGTATTGAAAGGGGAACAAACTTGGTTTGCATCCAAGATAGCACACCATGTCTTCTAATTCACGTCGACTGACACACGTGGCATACAAACTAGATTTGTTGTAGGTTATCTTCAAACCAGATGCTAAGTGGAAGCATCTAAACAATCTCATGATGTTTGCTAAGCTAGTTTTGACCCTTGCCCGAGTAGCAAAGCATGATCCGCATATAGGAGATGCGAGATGCAAGGACCATCATGAGGGAGATTAATCCCGTGTACAAACCCCATCGAGACCGCTTTGTTAATCATGATCGTGACCGCCTCCATTGCTATAACAAATAGGAAAGGTGAGAGCGGGTCACCTTGCCTCATATCCCTTTTGAGCATTGAAATTCCCAAGTTGGCGAACCATTTACGAGAACAAATGCGCGCGAAGATGACAATACGCCACGAGTCCATTTCATCCAAAGTGATGGAACATTCATGTGCAATAAAACTGAGTCAAGAAAATCCCAACTTAAATTATCGAAAGACTTCTCAATGTCGATCTTTAACAAGAATGCGTGAGTTTTTTGTCTTCTGAGCCAAGAAAGGACCTCGTTGACTATTAGATGCCCCTCAACAATATTGCGACCGGAGGGAAATGCGGTTTGCATTTCGGACACCAATCTTCTAATTACTAACTTTAGACGGTTGGCGAGCACTTTCGAGATCACTTTGTTAATGCATCCAATTAGGCTAATAGGACGGAACTCCTCCAAAGAAAGCGGATCTTACATTTAGGAACAAGTGCAATAAACGACGAAGAACATCCATGGTTAATCACACCAGTGTTATAGAATTCAGCCATCTAGTTGATGAAATCCCCTTCGAGAATACTCCAATATTTCTTTATAAAAGCAAAGTTGAAACCACCAGGCCCCGTGGCCTTATCCACTCCACACTCCCATACCGCTTTTTTTTTTTAATCTCCAACTGTGAAACGGTTGAATTAGACTCCGATTCATCAGAAGTAAGGGTGTTGAAACCGTTACTAATCAATGTAGGCCTTTCCAACATGTTTTCTGTGAACCGGCTCTTGAAAAACCTGAAAGTGTGCTTCTTGATCTTCTAAGGGTCCGTAATCCAAAAATCATTCAAATAAAGGCAGTTATCTTTCACTAATTGCATACTTGCATTATGTATTTATGTGTTATCATTGCATGTAACCACAGAAAGGAGTACTTGTGTGTGGTTCTCCGGCAAGGTATAGTATAGCTAGCACTAACGTCAGAGCATGTGACTAATGGGTGCACGCCAGGCTGTGTCCAGTAGAGTTGCACGACGAAAGATCATGCAGGAGATAAAAAGTACAAAAGAAGAGCAATGTGTCATCAATCATCGTGCACCAACCGCTGCTCCATGATCTCCATTAACTGCTGATGACAGACCCGACAGTAAGGACAACTGCAAGGCCACGTGGATCCATTCAGCGTGCGCCATATTCTCATTTGCATGCAGACACTAACAACTGTGTTTAAAGAGACAAACGTGATATTCCTTGATGTCGATGTCGGGCCCAAGGCCCATCAGCCCACCTCCTTCGTCATTCTCTTCGGCTATAAATAGAGAACTTGGTCTCCAGGTTTAAGGATTGCTCTCTTGCTCTCTCTCACTTAATACACACACTTATTATCCTCAAAACAAGTTCTTATTCTCACATTGGAGGGTGGTTACAAGGAGAACCCCCAATCCTTGTAACGAGCTTCACGGTGTTGTGTTGTTTTGCAGGATCAAGGGGTATCCAATCGAAGAAGAATGAAGATTAACCTTATTTGAACGAGACAAATCCTACAAGTTAACCAACAGGTTAACTTGGTGTTTCTTCAAATGGGTATTATAGGGACGTGAAGTGGCTTGATAACGCCCTCAACACCATTCCTGTGGGCTTTATAGGGGCATGAAGAGGGAGAGGCATAATGAGGAGAAAAAATGGAAAGTAATGACTGAATGGGCATTAAGAAGTGTTAACCGTTAAACATGTTTTGAAAGAGCGTTATGATGCTGATGTGGCAAAAAAATTAACCTTAGAAAACTTTAACCATCAATAATGGTCTTATGGGTTTTGGCACACTAATTTGTAACGGCGCATTAAAATAACCATAACGTTTCAAACCGAATATTTGGAAATCATTATAAATGTAAAGAAATAATTTATCACCGTCAGTTTTTTAAGCGTTAGCATTTTCTTAATTTAGCCTAAATGTTTTAAAAATCGGTTCGAAACGGCCAGTTGTACTGGTTGAACCGTCCGGTAGAACCCATTAAACCGTCCGATACACCCGGTTGAACCACCCGATATACCCGGTTAAACCATTTCTTTGTCAAATCCGATATGGTATAAAAACCGGATTTTAAAACATTGAATTTAGGCAAAAGAAGGGGCTATCTTCACATGTGAAAACAATATATTTTCGAACACATTATATGTGAACATACCGTGTTTTTACCAATGTTTTAAATATCGGTTTGAACCGGCTGGAAATACCAGCTGAACCAGCTGATGTTTATTGTTTTGATGCGGTTGAGCGCGATATAAATAGGGTTCTGATATAGTATTAGAACCGCGGGTATATCCGGTAATACCGGTTCACACCGGTCTACTGGTTAATCCCATATTAAAATGTTGAGTTTAAAATAGTGATGATAGTGAATTTCATCTTTTAAGTTATCTTGAACTTGATCCATTCAAGACTCCAATATTATAAACTTATTAAAGATTTTTATTTAATAAGAGTTTATTGAAAAAGATTATATTTTATTATCGAATCATGTAGCATTGAACTACTTTTTGAGTGAAGATACATAGCCAGAGACGGACCTTTCTCATAAGGGTCGGACCGAGTCATGAGAGACGCACGTCCCAAAGCTCCGTCTCCCAATCGCCAACAGACGGACCACCAATAGGTGCGTCCAGCCGGATGACGTCATCACAGTTGACCAATATAAATACCCCCATCAAGTACAACCCAAGTACGATTTTCTAGAACCTTCGTCCTACTTTCTCTCTCTATCAAGTAATTATCCTCACGCCGGAGGGTGGTCACAGAGGGGCCCTCCCATCTCTGCGGCGAGCCTAACGGTTTGTTCATCTTGTAGGTTCAGATCTTCGAAGCATCCATAAGATCCAAACTAGATTACAGTCTTCGGTCTTAATCTCTGGATCCTCAATTAGCGCCATCCGATTTCATAGCTCACAGTCTTTCACCTTGTTGAACTTCTTGAGCGAAAAATCAACTGACCTATGGCGGCCCCAGGTTCCTTGAATTTGGGATCTACTACTGTTAGTTCACAAACTAAAGCTCCTACAAACACGACTTCCATGGGTTCGGCTCCTTTGAGCTCGGGACCAGGAACGTCATTAGCATTCATAATGATGCCAACTCCGCCGATGTCGGAATTCGACGCAGAATTCCTTGCCAAAAATGCCAGTCTCTTACGACGATTGAAAGCTCAGCAAGCCTGAGATGAGCAGATCCTTGGTTTATGAACCAGGCTTTTTCAAGATGAAACACCGGTAAGGACTATGGGTCCTACAACATTCGCCTCTCCTCATTTCTCCACAATTGTTACTCCGTCAGGAGAAACTTATAACAATTATTGTATAAATGGATCTACGGGACCATCTCCGGCAGTCATGATATGTACAGACCCCAGTTGGTCGTAACCAATGATCCAGAACTCACAAAGCCGTGTAATACTGTTGGGATTGAACCCTATCAGAGGAACAGATAATTAAAGCCAAAACTGGATCAGAGCAGCGGATCCAAAATAAGCAGAAGTTATGTTTACATTCTCTCCCCTTGAAAGTGGTTTCAACATCTGATAACCTCCATCCACTGATCCTTTACATCAACTGCTGACTTACAACTGCTGATCATGTTAAAGACTGATGAAGACTAAAGCTATGTTGATCAATCTACTGCTATGGGTCAAGCACTGCTGAAGTTATCAAGTACTGCTGGAGTCACAAGAGTGGAAGGATAAAGCAGTAGTTTAGTTTTCTTATGTAATGAATTGTAATCAGTAGTTAGCATAGTAGTGTTTGTATTAGATCAGTTGTTAGAGTTTGTTAGGAGGTTAGATGTCACTTTCATGGTCACGTCAGCAAAGATGCCACAGTGGTTTGGGCGTGCCTATAAATAGAACAGTACCCTGTACTGTTCTATTAGCTCTTCATCACTTTTCTTCCTGTACGAACAAACACTGTGAGCTCAGGCTGAGGGGGAGTTTGTTACATGCATGCATTGTAATCGTAGTTGAAATAAATTCAATCATTCGGTTCTATGTGAAAAATGTGTGTTAAAAGCAATTCTCCTGTTTGATTATGTGCAAAGTTTGTTTCCATTTATATTCCGCTGCATTACTTGTTCATTTTTCATTTTATTTCAAACGTAAAACACAATCAATCCAAACTCAGATCCTAACAATTGGTATCAGAGCCCGGACAGTCAAATTTGATTTAATAATCATTTTGACATAAATAGTTCAGCTCATAATCGTTGATACTGATAGTTGTTCGTTTTGTTGAAAAAACAGAGTAAGGTTTAATCACGTTCAAAGTTGATTAATCAGTGCCTGTAAAACAACCAGGATGATGTCACAATCACAAGATGATAAGAATAACATTGGTTCACTTTTCAAACCACCCATGCTTAAACGTAATGAATACAACATCTGGGAGAGACGGATGGGTCACATCCTTGCTCAACAGAATACCGGATGTTGGAGATCTGTTGTTTTTGGACCACATATTCCCATGGTGCCAGGTGCTGAGGATACAAAGAAGTTCGAACCTAAAAAACCTGAAAACTATACTGAAACTGATTTTCAAAAGTTCGAACTCGATGCCAAAGCATTTAGCATCATTGCATCTGCATTACCCAATGAAATTTATGCTGGGCTGTTACACTGTAACAGTGCCAAGGAATTATGGGATGCACTTTAGGAACAATTTGGGGGAACTGAAGAAGTAATTGAAAATAACAGGGAAATTCTGAATCAGCAGTATGAAACCTTTTGTCACATTGAGGGTGAATCATTGACTCAGCAGTTTGAGCGATTCAGCTATCTCATTAGTGAGCTAAGACTGGTTAAGGTTGTATTTCCAAATTCTACACAAAATAGCAGGTTTCTTAGATCACTACCTGAAAAATGGGATACAATTGCCTTTGTAACCAGAAACTCTGGTGAGTTCAAAGATCTGACACTGACCCAACTTCATGGTAGACTCCTGACCTATGAAAGGGAGTTAAACCAGAAAAAGAAGTTGCAAGAGTCTGGTAAAGTTGCTGATGACTACTCATTTGTTAGCACAGCTCTTTTTGGTCAGGAAGAATCTGGTAGCAGTAGTAAGGATCAGAGTTATGATCATTACATAGACATAACTACTGGTGGAACCTTTAACAACTCTGATCTCACTCTGCAAATTATGCTTTTACTGCAAATTGTGAAAACCAGATGTCAGATAACTTGTGCTTTGAACTCAATGACTTACAGCACTTTGATCCAACTGATCTTGAAGAAATGGACATTTTGCACCAATTGGCTTTGCTTAGTGTAAAAATAGGCAAATTTTATAAAAGGACAGGGAGAAAATTCTCAGAGTTACATGGGAATTTAAAAGTGGGGTTGGATAAGTCAAAGATCAAGTGCTATAAGTGCAATAGGCTAGGTCATTTTGCTAGGGAATGTAGGAGTCAAACCACTGGTCCAATTGTTACTCATCCAAGCTCAAACCCTAGACCACAAAACCAAAGCACTGTGCACTATTCCCATTATACCCCTGCTGCCCATGTAAACACTGCTCATTATGCAAACCCTGTTCCTGTGCATTATGTTCAAACCACTGTCCCTCAAATTCAGTATGTCCAGGCTCCTGTACCTCATTTTCAAGTGCAACCAGTTGCACCACAACAAGCTGCACCACCAGCAGTGGTTCAACCAGATCAGCAAAGCTTTTTCACCCAAGGCTTTGTTGACTGGAGCAGCTTACCTGATGAGCTAGGTGATGAAAATTTTGCACTCTATGCTACTAATGATGCTTCTAATGATGAATTTTGTCTTATGGCATTAGAGTCAATACCAGAAGAGCTGGATGCTGAAAAGGGGCAAACAAGTGCTGAAACAGTGGATGAAGTTGCTGAAGCAGTGGTTACTGTTGTTGCTGGTGAACTACTGCTGGAAGAAAGTTCAGAACCCCTGATTGAACCACTGAATGACCCCTGGTCCAAAGAAGAAGAGAAGAAACAGGGTGAGAAGGAAGAAAAGGTGACTGATGAGGAAGAGCATACTTGTGATTGTGCCATGATGGCTGCAGCTAAGGTATCATCTCAGGTTCTTGAAAATCTGTGTTCAAACAAATGCATCATAGCATTTGCTAACATTAAAGAGGTGAATGAAAACCTTAGGGATAGAGTGTTGAATGATGAGGTCAAATTTGAAAAGTCTTTAAAAGAACTTAAAAACAAATTGGCTGAAAAAGACAAAGAAATCTGCAGTCTAAAAGAAGAGCAAAACATAACCAAGAACCAACTCCAAACTATGGTAGAAAAATATCAAGTTTGCAAAAAGGAGTTGGAATCCACCCAAATCACTTGTGAAATATGGGTGGAATCTTGCAAAGGTTGTGAGGTCATGTTAGAAAAACAACTTGAAAGCAATGTAAAATTTGGCATCTGGTTTAGAAAATATGATGAAATTGAAAACATTGCTGCTAAACAAGCTGGTTCAGTTAAAATAACACCAACCAACAAGAATGGCCAAGAAGTTAAGATAACTGACAAACTTGGTAACAAAATCACTCTGGAAAGATCTGTGGGGTCCTCAACCTTTGAGGAAATTGAGAAATACCAATTTAAACCCACATGGTCTGATGAGTGTGACATTCTTGAAAATTTTAAGCCAATGGACTTCATAACCACTGATGGTGTAAAAGCTCCTAAAGCAAAGGTCATTCCTCTCAAAGACATCCCAACAGTGGTTCAAAACTCTGTTGCTAAGGAGTCTGAGAAGAAGAAAAGAAGAGAAAAAGTCAAAAACCTATTTTGTGATTTCTATGAAAAGAAGAACCATCTAACAAAAGACTGTTTTCATCTAAAAGCATATGATATCAACAAAACAAGTGTTATTGAACCTGCTGAGAGCTGCACCATCTGTGGTAAAACAAACCACAAAACTCAAGAATGTGTATATCTCAAAAACTTTGATGTAAAAAAGAATGAGTACACTACAAAAACATCCTTAAGTTCATCAACATTGTCTGTCAAGTTCACCAAGAACCAACCACTATTTGTGCCAGTTCAAACAGCTGTTACAAAACAGCTGAACCAAACATCTGTCAAAAGAGATGTTCAGGTGACTGATGCACCCCCTGCCAATCAATACAGAAGAGGTAAGGGACAACCACCATACCAAAGGATCCCACATGTTTATGAGGTTTACAAAAAGCCTTCTAAACCAAGAGTGAACAGGTATCCTTTTGGTTATCAGCAGGTGATTGGTCAAGACCCCCAACAATGGTTAGAGAAAAACATTCCCAAAAATGTTCAAACCCCTGAGCTAATCACTGTCCATCCACCTGAATTCATCCCAGACACTGTTGAGACCCCATCCAAAGCCATATTGGCTTTGGAGACCCTAATGAACTAATCCTTTTACTTCATGTGCAGGGAGCTTCTGCATGCTTAGATAGCCTTTGGTATTTAGATAGTGGAGGCTCCGGGCACATGACAGGATGTAAAGCCCTACTCAAAGATTTCAAAATCCATGGAGGGGGTGATATATCCTTTGGTAATAATAGTAAAGGGAAAGTTCTGGGGTCTGGTACAGTACAGTCTGGTAATGTTAAATTTGAAAATATCAATCTAATAGACAATCTAAAATTCAACCTCCTGAGTGTCTCTCAAATGAGTGATAAGGGCTATGGCTCTTTCTTCACAAAGGATTGTTGGACCAGAAATGGTTGAAAAGATTGAAGCAATAATAAAAAATGGAAAAACTCACCTTGTTGCTCAAAGAAGTGGCAATGTTTATGTTGTTGATATGTCAAAAGAGAGCCCCATGACTGATGCCTGTCTGTTCTCAGCTGCCTCAAACAAAGAGACAGAATTATGGCACAGGAGATTGGGGCACACAAATCTCAAGACAATCACTGCTATTTCAAAACAGGGGTTAGTAAGAGGTTTACCTCAAAAACTGTTCACCTGTCCTGAGCATTATGTTTCCTGCCTAAAAGGAAAACAACATAAAAGCTCATACAAATCAATTGAAGAGTCCAAAACAACCAAATGTTTGCAAATGCTTCATATGGATTTGTTTGGCCCAGTTAAAGTCATGAGTCTTAAGAAAAAGAGATATTGTTTGGTTATTGTTGATGAGTTTTCTAGGTTTACATGGACTTACTTTTTACACTCAAAAGATCAGACTGCAAGCATTCTGTAAGACTTTGTGAAACAGGTTGAAAAGCAGTTTGACTTGCCAGTAAAAATCTTCAGAAGTGACAATGGCACAGAGTTCAGAGGACACCAGAAAAAAATGGGGTTGTTGAGAGAAAGAACAGGACTTTGATTGAGGCTGCCAGAAATTGTAAGGCATTACAGCATTCTGAGGACACCAGAAAAAAATGGGGTTATTGAGAGAAAGAACAGGACTTTGATTGAGGCTGCCAGAACCATGCTTGCTGATTCAGGTTTGCCACTAACTTTTTGGGCAGAGGCAGTAAACACTGCTTGCTATGTCCAAAACAGAGTTTTAATCAACCCCAGGCATCAAAAGACTGCCTATGAACTACTGTATAAAATAAAGCCATTGATTTCATATTTCAAAGTTTTTGGCTACCCATGCTTCATTTTAAACTTAAAAGATTCTATCTCAAAGTTTGCAGCCAAAATTGATTGTGGTTATCATCTGGGATACTCAACCACTGCTAAGGCCTACAAAGTGTTTAACACAAGGACTAAGACAGTGGAAGAGACTTTGAATGTAAAGTTCAATGAACTTTCATCAATGAAAAACCCAGCAAATCCTGCAGATTTATTTGATCTTGATAAATTCACATTTGAAAGTGTTGTTGTCAAGCCTAACAATGCAGGTCCGTCAGAAAACTCATCATCAGACTATGGATATGAAATCATCATTCCACAACAAAAGTCTGCATCAAATGGAAGAGCAGCAGATGTTCAAAACAGTTATCAAAGTTCAACCACTACTACCTCAACAGTTGTTGACCAAAGTAGCCCATCAACCCCTACTTCCACATCATCAAACACTGTTGATAAAAGTCCTCAAACAGTGGATCAAAGTCAGCATGTGTCCACACCATTACCTCCTATTCCACCACCTTTTGAAACCACTGCTGGATCATCAAAGTCACCAGCAGTGGTTAGCTCAGATGATTCACATCTGCAGCCTTCCCCACTTAATGCCATTGTTCCATACCAAGGAGATATTATCTTCTTGAAATCTCATCCACCTGACCAAATCATTGGCAACATCAATGAAGGGGTGCTCACAAGAAGTCAATCCCAAAACATTTGTCTTTTTGCTGGTTTCCTATCTCTCCATCAGCCAGTCAAGTACCAAGAGGCACTAGAAGACAACAGCTGGGTAGAAGCCATGCAAGAGGAGCTCCAACAGTTTAGAAGACAACAAGTTTGGGAGCTTGTACCATTGCCAGAGGGTGTGAGTCCTATTGGCACAAAATGGGTCTTCAAAAATAAAACTGATGAAAGGGGTATTGTTGTCAAGAATAAAGCCAGGCTTGTGGTTCAAGGGTTCAGACAGGAAGAGGGCATTAACTATGATGAAACATTTGCCCCTATAGCAAGATTAGAAGCTATCAGACTATTCCTGGCCTTTGATGTCAACCACAACATCAAGGTGTGTCAAATGGATATCAAATGTGCATTCCTCTATGGTAAGATTCAAGAAGAGGTTTATATTTGTCAACCTCCAGGATTTGATGATACATTTAATCCAAATCATGTCTACAAGCTAAATAAAGCTTTGTATGGCTTGAAACAAGCACCAAGAGCCTGGTATGAAACTCTTTCCACCTTTCTACTTTCCATTGGTTTCACAAGAGGTAAAATAGAGAAAACACTGTTTCTAAAATGGAGAGGAAAGGATTTGATAATTGTCCAAATTTATGTGGATGACATCATTTTTGGAAGCACATGTAACAAAATGTGTGAAGAGTTTAGGAAACTTAAGACAGCTGAGTTTGAGATGAGTGCAATGGGTGAACTCCAGTGCTTTCTTGGTCTCCAAGTAAGGAAACTGAAAAATGGCACTTTTATCCATCAAGGCAAATATGCCAAAGAACTTTTAAAGAAATTTAAGATGGATGATTGTAAGCCATGCAGTACACCCATTGCAACTAATTAAATAGTCATGTCTGATGAAAAGGATGATTTAGTTGATCAAACTTTATATAGAAGCATGATTGGGTCTTTATTGTACCTAACTGCATCTAGGCCAGACATCATGTTTGCAACATGTGTTTGTGCAAGATCCCAGTCAGCCCCTAGAAAGTCAAACCTTATTGCTGTAAAAAGGATATTCAGATACCTAAAAGGTGCTCCCACACTTGGTATCTGGTATCCAGCTG
Source organism: Helianthus tuberosus (assembly GCA_030545235.1). NCBI lineage: Eukaryota > Viridiplantae > Streptophyta > Magnoliopsida > Asterales > Asteraceae > Helianthus > Helianthus tuberosus. Next base: position 16,201,588 of record CM060420.1, on the reverse strand, counting down.
ATGGTAAAATTAAGCTTTCAGGTTTCTCAGATAGTGACTTTGCTGGATGTGACAAGACAAGGAAGTCCACTTCAGGAGGGTGCCAATTCCTAGGCAGTTGCTTAGTGTCTTGGCAAAGCAAAAAGCAAGCAGCTGTTTCCACATCCACTGCTGAGGCAGAGTATATAGCTGATGCAAGCTGTACAGCCCAACTACTTTGGCTTCAAAATCAGTTGATGGATTTTGGTATCACTGCCCTAAAGACACCTCTCATGTTGGACAGTCAGGCAGCAGAAAATATCATCAAAAATCTAGTTTCCCATTCAACCACCAAGCACATTGATATCAGACATCACTTTGTGAGGGATTGCTATGAAAAAGGTTTGATTTCTCTACACCATGTTCCAACTAAAGATCAGCTGGCAGATGTGCTAACCAAAACATTAGACACATCCACTTTTGAAAGCTTGATCTCTAGGATTGGCATGCTGAACATGGAATAACAGGCAAAATCATGTTTTTCTATGAATAAAAGCATTAAAATATTTTTAGAAAATCAAAAATCCATCCTTAAAAATAGCTAAAAATGAATTTTTCATTAAATCCTTAAAAGTCTGCCATAACCACTGTTTTGTTCAAACATTTGTTCTGCTTAAAATCTGTCCACTGCTGAAAGTCAACCCCTGTTCTCTCATTTCCTTGGTAAGCACTGTTGTTCAAAATCAGTGTTTTTTTATCCACTGATATGCTATCCACTGATACTAAAAATCACCCACTGCTTTCATTACTACCGTTGCAACCACTGATCTTGTTCCATCAGTGGTTTTCATAAAACACTTGTCCTTCAATTCATCAGGTGTTGGCACGTGGACAGTACATAGAGGTCAGATCTTTTGTAACCGCTGCCACGTCAGCATTCACTTTTTCCACTATAAAACCCTTAGCAAAACCCCCAAACAGGGTTTTACTGCCGAATCGAATTCACAAAAATTCCTTTCTCAAAGCAGTTATCATCCATTTCTCCCAAATCATTCATCGTTCTTCTTCTTCAAAATGACAAAATCAAAGTCTTCGTCTTCTAAAAAGGCCACTCAAATGGCTACCACACCCATTGAAATTCCATACAAAGCTCCTCACAACTATCTGGGTCTCCTCACAAAACCCGGTAACATCGATACCTACGATTCCATCATTGACACTATGTCGTCTTCAAAGTACAAAACTTTGTTGACAGCAGATGCTCTGATTTACCTGAAAACCCAGAGAGAATTTTGGAAAAATGCTACTCTTGAAACACAAGGTGAACACATCATAGCCATTAATTCCTCTCTAAAGGGTAAAAAAGTCAAAATCACACCACAATCCATCTCAGAGGTATTCGAACTTGATGACCAGCAAGGTAAAACTTCTTTTCCTAAAAACAAATATCAAACTGATTTTCTTGAAAGGGTGTATGCAGAAGAAATGAGGAGGGGTACCTTACAAAAAAGTTACTTTCCTCCTACAACAAGATTTTTATTCTATACCCTTTTGATGTGTGTTTCAAATAAAACAACTGCTTTTAATGAGATACCATTAAAGATCAATATCTGGGATATGCCATTTTACAAAATGAAAATTTTAACTACTCCCAGGAAATATTTAATGATTTGGTTAAAAATGTTGATAAAAAACCTTTCTTACTATTTCCAAGATTTCTAAGTTATTACTTTCAAAAGAAATTTGGTAAGGATGATGTTCATGTGCTCACACAAGGTGACTCTTTTCAAATAAACAGCTTAACAGCTGAAACTTTCACAAGATTATCAACTCCTTGCAAAACAAAAGCAGAGGTCCCTGAGAAGAATTTAGTAGCTACCACTGCTCCTCAGGTATCTGCTCCTGAGCCCACTGCTCTAGGTGATCACAGCAGAAAAACAACTGCTGTGAAACCCACACCTAAAATCATCAAAAAGCCAAGACAAAAGAAAACTCAAACCCCCCCCCCCCCCAAACCTACAAAAAGGCAACTCTGGAAGATGAGATCCCAGAGCAACTGCCAGTGACAACACAAAAGTCACAAGAAACCACTGCTGCTACTTCCTCACAGCAGATGGTAGAAAGATCTCAACCCATGCCTGAAACTCCTCCTGCTTCTTCTCAAAAAGAACAGGTTGTAAGAATAGGGACACCACAATATGATGCTCTGGAATCACTTACTTCCATCATCCACAGCCCACTGCCCGGGGCAAATTCGCTTTCTACACCCCACCTCACATCCATAATTCCCCCACAAACAAAATTATTGTTGGATGCTCTTGATTTGAACCAGACACAAACCAGTCCTTCTCAATCACCTGTCAATGAGAACATACCTCAACAAGTGACTGGGTCTGATGTTTCAGTCATTGCTAACCCACCAACAACACCTGAGGAGGTTACACCCCTTGAGTTACAAGTAACTCTTAGTGGTAGTCCAAGTGAAACAGCCACTACAAGTGCTGAACCCACTGGTTTGCATTTGGACAGTGGTTACATCAATAAGACTTCCTTGGAGGCAATTTCTTCTCTGGGAACACTTGTGTATCCAGTCTTCACTGGTTCACTATAAAGTGTTTCTCTATTTGAAGGAAGAAGTGCCCCGTTCCAAGACAAAGGGGCATCAGTGGATGACTTTTTGAATACATTCCCTGAGTCAACCACTGTTACAACCACTGAATGTGGGAAATCAGATGATCCCATTAAGTTGGGTGATGGTTTAATGTACCAAGAATTGACGGCTAGAGTTGATAAACTGGACACCTCTGTTGCAGAAATCAAAGACATGCTGCAACAGTTGTTGAAAGTTCAAAAGGAACCACCCACTGCTGCATCAACTCCAACAGCTGCTCCATCATCTACTCCTTCAACAGATGAGCTGTGGAGTTTATTTCAACCACTGCTCCAACAACAAAGACAATTAGCTGATCAGCAGCATGAGATTCAAGTCCAAAAGATCAGAAATCTCATGGAGTCAAGGTTTAAAGACACCCAGGCTGACATCAAGGCTATAAAGGCCCATTTGCTGAACACCACTGGCACTGCACCTCCCACTGTTATCTTTGTGGATAACCCTCCAACTGATAATGCCAAAAAGGGGGAGAAATTAAAGAAGTTCAAAAAGAAAGGGTATGAAGATGGCCTCTACATTGAACCAGATAATTCAAGCATGCTTACAGACATTCCCTTGCCAGATGGTAGTAAAAAGACTGATGTGACCACAAATGCACTTGCTGAAGCAAAAGCTAGTGTAAAAAGGGATAAAGAGGCTAAGGATAAATCCAGGTGGGAATAGGAGAAAAGAGCATTTATGGAGCTGAATGAGCAGGGTATTTCTTAGCCAAAGGAAGACAAAAATCCTGAGCCAAAAAGAAAGAATCCCACTAGAAAAGTGAGGGAACCCAAACACACACCATCCAGACCCACAAAGCAAACTCCTAAACCTACCAAAAACCTCACACATCAATCTTACACCCAAACAGCTGTTGTAACACATGTTGTATCAACAATTGTTGGTACTTCAGTGGTTTCAGCAGTTGTAAAACTAAAAACCACCACTTCAACCACTGCCCCACCAAAAATTCCATCACCACCAAAAACCACCTCACCACCATCACCTCCTGCCAAAAAGCAGAAGACAGCTGATGACACATCATCAGTTGTAATGGCAACAGTGGTTGAAACACCAGTTGTTTCAACAACTGTTAGTCAGCAAACCTCCACTACAATAACCACCACTCAACTCACCACCACTGAACCATCCAAAACATCACCAGCCTCTCTTCAACCAAAAAGGAGAAGGTTAATTCTAAAAGATGATGATTCTTCACCACCACCATCATCTTCACAACCTTTGTCACTTGTTACTATACCAAACCCTGTTCCTCTTTCTTCAGCCCAAGTTCAACAACCAATCACTACCATCAGTCCTGCAGGTGTCCAATATCCTCTAGAACTTATAGCAGTCAGAGAAGAGATCAAATCCTTCCACTTTGAGGATGACCCTGCTAAAAGGAGTTTGCCATTAGTTGAAGGATATCCTAGGCCTAACAACATTGAAGAATACTTGAAAGTTAAGGCTCAACAAGCAGAGGATATCTCTAAAAGAAACTCACAAGGAAAATCTGACAAAGAAATTCAAAGGTATTATCAATTTCTGCTCACACAAGTCAGATCTTTGGAGCAGTTTGCAAAGAATGTATGTCAGCAAATATCAGAAAGAGCAGATGAATCCTTGAGAAAATATTACAGTGAAAACATCATGGCTTATAAGAAATACAAGGGAGAAAAATACATGTATAAAGATTGGACCATTCCTGAGCTTGAAAGTGAAGCAGCCAGGATCCAAGACATGATCAAAAACAAGGTTAAACATACTCTCCTGATTGGGCAAAATACAAGAAAATGTACCTGATAAGGTACTGGAGCTGAAGAGAATGAAAGAGGAATTGATCACTGCTGATTTTGGGTCAACAAACCAAGTGATGAGGTTGAAAGAAGACAAAGTCAGTGCCACTTACAAAAAGTTGGAGGAACTAAGGAAGAAAAATCCAAAGGTTCCACAAAAACCTGACTATCCTGAAGCAGAGGTTTCAACAAGACCACCAAAGCTGCAAGTCAGGAAAGCCACTGCTCCACCTGGTGCCATTCTTTATCAAAGAAGAAGGCAAAAACATATGGATGCAGAAACAGCAGAGGATATAGCTGCTAGTAATGAAGTTATCAAAATGGTTTTCAAACAGATGATGGCTGACATTCCTGAACTTGCTCAAGCTCAAAGCACTGCTCAGTCAGTCATCACCAGGCCACCATCTCCCCAATTCCTCATCTAATAAAAATCTCCTAAGAAACCCACCAGACTCAAAAGTACTAAAGTGGAAAACTGACAAACAGACCCATGTACTGACTATGATTAAGTCTAGTGGAGAAGTGAAAAAAATATCAAGGGAACAAGCACTAGGCCTGAGTGTTGAAGATCTGCAGGATCTCCTTGATCTTCCACTGTGCAGGGATGAAGATGACACAGATGCCTTAGACTTTGAGTTACAACTCAAACGGTAAATAAGGGAACTGTTGATGAGGCAATAAAGTTCCACAATAATGAAGAGTTTTGGCATTATCTGTTCCAGGGGGAGATTGTTGGGATTGAACCCTATCAGAGGAATAGATAATTAAAGCCAAAACTGGATCAGAGCAGTGGATCCAAAATAAGCAGAAGTTATGTTTACATTCTCTCCCCTTGAAAGTGGTTTCAATATCTGATGACCTCTATCCACTGATCCTTTACATCAACTGCTGATCATGTTAAAGACTGATGAAGACTAAAGCCCTGTTGATCAATCTACTGCTATGGGTCAAGCACTGCTGAAGTTATCAAGTACTGCTGGAGTCACAACAGTGGAAGGATAAAGCAGTAGTTTAGTTTTCTTATGTAATGAATTGTAATCAGTAGTTAGCATAGCAGTGTTTGTATTAGATCAGTTGTTAGAGTTTGTTAGGAGGTTAGATGTCACTTTCATGGTCACGTCAGCAAAGATGTCACAGTAGTTTGGGCATGCCTATAAATAGAACAGTACCCTGTACTGTTCTATTAGCTCTTCATCACTTTTCTTCATGTACGAACAAACACTGTGAGCTCAGGCTGAGGGGGAGTTTGTTACATGCATGCATTGTAATCGTAGTTGAAATAAATTCAATCATTCGGTTCTATGTGAAAAATGTGTGTTAAAAGCAATTCTCCTGTTTGATTGTGTGCAAAGTTTGTTTCCATTTATATTCCGCTGCATTACTTGTTCATCTTTCATTTTATTTCAAACGTAAAACATAATTAATCCAAACTCAGATCCTAACAAATCCAGTATCAATGACAGCAAAATTGAAATTCAGTGCCCGCATAGTCCATGCCAATCTCCCTCCAAAGTTAAAAATGCCATCCACGGTGAAAAAATATGATGGCACCATAGATCCGGACGAACATATGTTCGATTTCGATGGGGCTACACGAGTTGAACAATGGTTAATGCAAGCTTAGTGTTTTATGTTCGCTCAGATCTTAATCGGGGCAGCCCGTGTATGGTTTGACGCACTGAATGAAGGAGAAATCGATGATTTCGAGGAGCTCCAGAGGTTGTTCCTCCAGAATTTCAGCCAGCAGAGGCACTACTCAAAAGAGATTACCGAAGTACATAACATCCGAAGAAGGGATGGAGAGTCTCTCAATAGTTTCATAGAAAGGTTCAATCACGAAAGCATGCAAATCAGCGGAGTAGTTGACCAAATATGAGTCTCTGGCTTTTGTCACGGAGTTCGAAACAATCAGTTGGTAGAAAAGCTACACGAAAACCTTCACAAGAAGATGGAAGTGCTGATGGAGCGTGCCTGAGCGTTCGCCTGAGGAAAGAATGCATGCAGCTCGGTGGCTGAAACGGAGCAGAAAATGTCCTCTTCAAACAAGAATGGAGTATCCGTCTTTGATAAACCTCCAGTCGGGAATAGGGGACGCACCCTTATAGCAGAAATAACCGACCCCAACGAGTAAGAAATACTAATCCACAGTTTTATAACCTATCGGATCTCTCGAAAACTCCTAGTGAAATTCTTTTCACCAATGGAGCAAGCTTCCCCACGCCACCTAAACTCCGGAACTCAGGTGACAAAAATTTCAAAAATATTGTGACTATCACCGATTGTCTGGTTGCATCAGCCGCCTGGATGATCCGGAAGGTAAATAGCCAAGGAATCAAAAGGTCCAATCAACACTTGGCCGCCTGGATGCATCAGCCGATTGCGTTCCCTCCCATCACCCCAGGAGAAATCAAGGATGGACCCATCATCGTGTCCGCAGTAATTGTAGGACACAAGGTCCGGTGAATCTATGTAGACCGTGGGAGTGCCTCCGAGATTATGTACCAACAGTGTTTTCAACAATTGGCTCCAAAAACCAAAGCGAAGTTAATTCAGGTATCCATGCCGCTGGTTACCTTATCCGGAGAAGTGGTCCAGCCCATTGAGCAGATTACCCTACCGACAACTTTGGGTACCGAGAATTTGGCAAGAACAGTAAATCTGACCTTTTTGGTCGTTGGAGCAAGGTTCGTACACAACATCATTTTGGGAAGACCAGCGATGTGTGCTTTCAGAATTATTTGCTCCACTATCCATGGCTCTTTAAAATTCCCAACCAAAGCTGTTATAGATACCTTGAATTCTAAATCAGCAATGTGCATCGCCAAATTCAGGCAAAGCGAAGGAAATAGCTCGCAACCTCTAGCAATACTCACTGAAGAATGGACAATCCATCCTGACTTTCCAGAGCAAAAGGTCATCATTGACGCACAACTCCCCGATCGAACAAAACGACGATTATGGAAGCTATTGGCAAGTTCCCTGGATGTTTTTGTTTGACAAACTTCGGACATGGTTGGAGTCCCTAGGGTGTTGGCCGAACACAAGCTAAAAGTATCCCACGCCGTTAAACCAGTAACCCAAAGAAAAAGAAACATGGCTTCGGCATGGAATAGAGCCATTGCCGAAAACGTACTAAAGTTGTTGAGCGCCGGTATAATCAGAGAAGTGCAGTAACAAACATGGGTTTCGAACCCTATAAAAGTCACCAAAAAGGATAACACGTGGAGGATGTGCGTAGATTTCTCCGATCTCAACAACGCATCTCCGAAGGACTGCTATCCACTCCCGGAGATCGATCTGAAAATTGATTCTTTGGCAAGCTTCCATCTAAAATGCTTCCTGGACACCTATAAAGGCTATCACCAGATACAGATGGCCATAAAGGATGAGGATAAAACAGCGTTCGTAACAAATGAAGGTATGTTCTGCTATACGAAGATGCCATTCGGCCTAAATAATGCTGGGGTAACTTATCAGAGGTTAATGGACAAAGACTTCAAGAATCAAATCAGCAGGAATCTGGAGATTTATAAGGACGATCCGGTCATTAAAAGTGCGGTTGAAGATGACATGATAGATTATATACTCGAAACCTTTACAAGGCTTCGGAGTATAAACTTAAAGTTAAATCCGAAGAAATGTTATTTCGGTCTTGAAGAGGGAAAATTTATGGGAGTATGGGTAACCCAGTCCGAAATCCAAGCACATTCGGAAAAAGTGCAAGCCGTAATCGCTATGCAGCCTCTAAAGACCGTGAAAGAAATACAATCGTTAAATGGGAAGCTGGTTGTACTACACCGCTTCATCTCCAAAGCCGCAGATTGTACCATAACTTTCATGAATGTCCTAAAAAATAGCACCCGAAAAGGGCAAATCGAATGGACGACCGAAGCTGATGCAGCTTTCCAAGAGTTAAAAGTCTATTTAGGTTCCCTTCCTACTTTAACCGCTCCGATAACAGGCGAAATAGTCACCGTATACTTATCTGCTTCTCATTTCGCCATCAGTGCGCTGCTAGTGGTCCATCGGAATCAGGCTCAAATCCCGGTGTACTATCTAAGCCGCGTCGTGAAAGATTACAAAACCAGATACCCCATGATCGAAAAGCTGGCTCTGGAATTAGTACATGCTTATAGAAGGCTTCGAAGGTACTTTCAAGCTTTCAACATAGAAGTACAGACAAATCTCCAAATCCAACAAGTTCTGTGAAGAGCTGAGATCTTCGGACGCCACACAAAATGGGCCATTGAGCTAGCGCCTTCAATATCACTTACCGAATAAGGGGTCTGGTGAAAGGCCAAGCAGTTGCGGATTTTCATACAGAAGTTCCCACCGAAGAAAGTACGAAAGAAAGACCAGCCCTTCCGAAGGTCTGGAATTTATACACGGATGGGGCTTTCAGCAAAGATGGTGCTGGTGCCGGTTTAATTTTAATTGACCCCGAAGGGATTGAGTACACCTACGCCTTGCGTTTTAATTTTAAGATGTCAAACAATGAAGCAGAGTATGAAGCTCTCCTAGCCGGTCTGAAAACGGCTGCCAAGGCCGGAGCAAGCTCTGTTCTCGCCCATGTAGATTCATTGCTAGTTGCTAATCAAGTTAGTGGGGAGTACGAGGCCTGGGAAGAAAATACGGTCTGGTATCTGAATCAAGTAAAAAGCCTGATCGCCACCTTCGATGCAAGCAAAGTTGTCTATATTCCGAGGAGTAAAAACAAAAAAGCCGATGCTTTAAGCAAGTTGGCTTCAGTCTCGTTCTGCCACTTAGCCAAGGAGGTGCTGGTTGAAACTTTACGAGCTCCGACAATCAGTCAAGGAGAAGTTGTTATGGAAATCTCCATACAAGAGGAATCATGGATGACTCTGTTTGTGGAATATCTGGTAAATGGCAAACTCCCGAAAAATAATGGTCAGGCAATGAAATTGAAGGTTAAAGCACTCCAATACCAAATTCATGATGGTAAGTTATACCGGAAGACGTTCTTGGGACCGCTCCTGAGGTGTTTGACACTGGAGACCAAATCCACCGGTTTCTCTGGGAAAATATTGTGTGTTGATATGGGATGCCCCTGTGCATTGTGGGTGAAAACGGAAAACAGTTCTCCAAAAAACCGTTCAGAAGTGGTGCGAAAAGATGCACACAGAATAGAACTTTGCTTCTATTGCCCATCCCCAGGTAAACGAGCAGGTCGAAAGAGCTAACCGAAGCGTTGTAGACGGTGTCAAGAAACGGCTGTGAATAGAAGGAGTCTCTTGGGCAGACGAACTTCTGCACGGAGACCAAATCCTCCGGTTTGTCTGGGAAAATATTGTGTGTTGATATGGGATGCCCCTGTGCATTGTGAGTGAAAACGGAAAATAGTTCTCCGAAAAACCGTTCAGAAGTGGTGCGAAAAGATGCACACAGAACAGAACTTTGCTTCTATTGCCCATCCCCAGGCAAACGGGCAGGTCGAAAGAGCTAACCAAAGCGTTGTAGACGGTATCAAGAAACGGTTGTGAAGAGAAGGAGTCTATTAGGCAGACGAACTTCTGCACGTCCTCTGGGCACACCGCACGATGCCAAAAACAAGCACAAGGGAAACTCTCTTCTGTTTGATCCACGGTATGGAGGCTGTGATTCAGGCCGAGGTAGGTTTGCCCACACGCCGAATGTTGCAAAGTCAAGAAAAGAACGAACACCAGCTTCATCTGAACCTCGATCTCATTGAAGAAAGAAGAGAACTCGCGGCCACCAGAGAGGCCAAATACAAGAAAGAGTTGGAAAAAAACTACCAACTCCAAGGTCAAGGAGGTTTGGTTCAAAGAAGGTGATTATGTTATGCGGAAGAACGATGCTAGCTTAGCCGAATAAACTGGAAAAATGGCCCAAAAATGGGAAGGACATACGTGGTCAGAACATCTGGAAAGAATGGAGCATATACCTTAGTCAAGGTAGACGGAACTCCCATTCCCCGAAATTGGAATGGGACGCACCTTAAGAAGTGCTACATCTGAAGAATCTCTTAAGCCTCCTTAAAACTTTAAAATAAAGTCTTTTCATCTTTTCAATGTATTGTGGATGGTTATGCCCGCACCTTTTTATTTACTGATCTTGTAGTTACAGGGATGGACATGCCCCGGAACATCTTTATGATTAACAGTATGAATGAATTCTCTATTTCGTAATAAGCTGCAGCATAGATTATTTGTTGGCTAATCAAGGGATTCAAACCCTAAAAATTGAAGACGGACTGATAAACGTATGTCCTTTATTTTCAAATAGAAATCAAAAAATTATCCTAAGTTAAAAAAGACGGAGCTCCGCACATATAAATGAACGTTCTAAGATCAGTAAAAATGATTCATCACAAAGTATGGACACATGACTTTACAAAATGTGAGTTTGCATCAAAATAAATGGACTTAAAAGATCCGGAAATTACATTACTCTTCAAAAAGGATAATTGTCAACATTTACAAGTCGGTAACAACACTAAACTAAAAGGTGCATATCCCAAGATGCCGGATATGTCCACCTACATTTTTCATCTTTAGCAAAAACAAAAGGTGCATACCCCAAGGAGCCAGGCATGTCTACCTCAAACTTCAATTATATTCAGCAGTTTCATCCTTTAAAATAAGCACTTCGAGTCTAGGCCAACGATTCTTCCATCTTGGCTAGTACATTTTTATGTTCCTCATCCTTCTCCTTCGTTGAGGCCACAAAACCTGCAAGTTCAACTGCGGTTCTGTCTCTCTCTTAAGACGCCGAAGCAGCTGCTGCTTGAGCGGATTGGTTCAAAGCAGACAAAGATTTTATCTTCTCTTTATGAGCGGCCAGATCTTGTTAAAGTTGGGTAAGCTTTTTCTCGGTGTCGGGAGTTCTCTATAACTTACGTTTTATGGAAAGAATTTCCTTCTCCAGACTCTCCCTTACCAATTCCGCCTCCGCCCACCTACAGTACAATTCGATAACATACATGTTCGACTAGGCTTGATTAGCCAACACTGCCATACCCAGATCTTGGCTCTTCATCCTTCGGCTCCGGTAATGATCCACCAGAGTATTTATGCCAAGCAGAAACATTTTTTCCGTAAGTGCATCCATCACCGAATCTTTATTTTTTATGTCCTAGTTTGGGACGAACTTCTCGTCGGCCGTCACCGAATCCACCTCCATCTCATTAGAAAATACATCTGCATACCGGAAAAATGTCATCACTTCAGGTCCGAACCAAGATGAAGGAAGTGAGGAAACTTGATCCTCCAAAAAAACAGTCCGGACCCAAAGAAAAACCTAGAATAGTACCTGAAAAACTCACAACCTTTCCTTCTCCTACAACTTTCCCTTCTCCCTTGCTTGTAACCACCACCTCCTCCGTCTCCATTCCCTCCGCTTCATCCACCGGGAGGTAGCCGCCAGAAAAAGTAATTGACGGAGCAGACCGAGCCCTTGCGGCTTCATCCCTACTAGACTTCCCTCCAGAGTGATGTTCAGAAAGATCCATCAAAACATGGTCGGCAGAAGACGAAGGTGCAACAACCCGACTTTTTGGTTGTTCCTATTTCATCGTTGTTTCATCTCGTAAATGCTTGTACTCTGGGATTCGATGATTTCTATGGGTTAAACTATATTTTGAACACATTTTATATCACTCACTTATCGCAGTTATCGCATTTAAATGCATATTACTTAAACGCTTATCACAACGCAAACTCGAAATGCAGATTTATTTATGTTATTTGTATAAATTGTGTGTTTACATGTTTATTATGTTATGTGTTATCAACACATCGCTTAAAAACGCTCAATTGCGAGAGTGAGCGGCTCGACTTATCGCAACTCGATTTAACGTGCTAAACGCAACGCAAACGTAACACTTGATACCTCGCTAAAATACTTAATGTATCCGAACGAACTAACACAACCAAACACACCAAACGAACGTTCAACAGGCGAAACAAGAACTAATTGCACAAAACCTTCAGCTCTCCTCTATAAATACCCAAGCCTCTTCTCTCATTCTAACTTGTTGCCATTTTACTCAAAACGCTCCTGAATTGCTGTCTCGCTATTTTCTAAGTAAGATCTGTTAATTTTACATGATTTACAACGTTTTCCACTTTGATTTTACACGAGTTTAACTCCGATTTCATCCAAACTCCACTATTTTCACCTAAACTTCATATTTTCATCTAAACTTCTATATTTTATGGAAACCTTCATTCTTTTTACAAAAACCTTCATCTTTTTTCATCAAAACTTCTTATTTTACTACGGATCTACACTTAACCGAGTGTATTGGGCCTAGCTTCGGCTTCCCAAGTTAGAAATCTGCAGATTTCACACTCACCAAGTGTTAATCCAAGTAAAAACCCTTTTAAACCCTTTTAAAACTTGATTTTTACACAAAAACGGACCAAAACCGACACACATTTTGTTAACTGGATAGTGGGACGAAGTGGTCTCGAAACCGCCATGAAAAGTACTCGAAAATACATCCGATTCAGGCGAAAACACAGCTCCGAATGCCGAAAACAGCCGCTTACACGAGCCAGACTGGTTTGTATGAAGTCAGGCTTCGTACGAAGGCACCAGCTTCGTACAGCCCAGCCTATGTTCCTGCATATGACTTAAACGCTCAAAGACCTCTCCGGCTCTAGGTTTAATTAGTAGCTTAAGGGTGGAGGGATGAACACTCGATTTCCCAAAGAAAGACGCGAAGCACACTCGATTTTGGACAACGGAAGCAACACTTGTATGAGGCCTCCCTTTGTACGAAGGCACGCCTTCGTACGAAGACAGTAGCTTCGTACGAAGCCTCTGTATCCCACTCGACACTCCGATTTTGACCGTTTCAGCACTCTGGAAGATTTACGCACTTCTGTTCCCGTACGCAGGCTGATCCGGCGCTCCCTTCAATCCATTACAAACCATGTTTACTTGCTAAGCACGCACTGTGAGTATACTCGAACCCTTTTTCGCTTAACGCACTTTTGGGTGTTACATACGTTCTCTACCAAAACACAACGCACACAACGCTTAAATTATTTTACAAATGCTAACCGCTCTCGCATGTTATACGTGACTAGTTGATTGCTTGTTTGCTATGTTTACACGGTGATGACTTGTCCTACCACCCTTAGCAACGATAGTGCTATAGTTTGGACTCAGCACCTGTTTATTCAGGGGTTGTTAAGGTTTACTTACTTTACGTGCTCACTTCGGTGAACGCGTATTGCGCATACTCTACATCGCAATCATGTTGGCTAGCTTGCTTCATTGTCGATAGCTTACTTGATTCACCCCTTTTTACGTGTTACATGTTGGTTATGCGTAAATGCTTTATTACTATACTTATTCAAACTTGTGTACTCACCTTTACATTATTTTATTGACCTTAGTTTAACGTATGTGACAGGTTGATGGATTTGTCTGCTGGAAATGGTTTAGGAAGTATAGAAACCCGCCTAAACTAAGTTGCAAGTTTTGAATGTTATGTTTTGTTTTTTGAGAAACTACTGAATTCTGACATGAGTTTTGTTGAAATATTTGTTTAATAGTATGGGATATTGAACCTTTTAAATATTGTCACTAAATTAGTCGTTATAGATTCTCTCGAGCAACCGGTTCGCATCATGCCACATCCCGATGATTCCACCATCGGTTGGGGTGTGACAGAAGGAGTCTTTTTTGTTTTCTTAATCATCTTCGGAAGGGGAAGGGGATCTTTGGCGAACCAACCCTTTAAACTTTGAACCGGACGAAGTACCCTTACCTTTACCAACCACCGCAGAAGATGGGTACAACAGCTCCTGGTCCAAGTCTCGTATCTCCGGGTCACTATCTTCGTTCACCTCCTGGGGATCCACCCTAACTTGAACACCCGAAGATCCTGCCGTCTTCGCTTTAGATTCTGGGCGACTAGGAATCACCGAAGAAGCTTTAGGATCAACCGGAAGTCTAATCTCTTGAGCCGCCGAGGCTATCTGCTTTATAAACGATTCTTCATCCGTGACTACTTCCTTAAAATCAAAGTCTAAAGTAGAAAAGCTGGGCACCTTCAGTGCGTCCCTGAGTGACATCTCATATCCTGCAAGTCAGAAAAGAAAGAAGACATAAGCAAAATATAAATATTACGAGGTACCGTATGAAAGAAAACAGGCCGGGTTACTTACTTTCACCATTCTTGCGGATCACCGGCCATTCCCTATCCCCTCGGTCCCAAAAATGGCACACTCGGCCTAAAAGTAATATATGCTCGGGAAGGGGACGGATAGGGCTCCGGTTATCAATTATATCCTAGGCCATGTTCTGATTAAAAGCAAAATTCTCTCCAAGATCAAAGTCCATGGACTGATCTTTGATGTGACAACCCGAGTTTTCAAGGTCTTTACCTGACTTAATACTTATTTGCATAGTGTGTTGTTATAATTTTTGATATGCAATATACGCGTTGTTTGTAGATTTGTGGTGTGTATATTATGTGTGTATGTGTATATATACCTTGTATTAATATTATGATTAGTATAATTAAAACATGGAACCTTGGCCGAATACCCTACCCCACGAAATCACACTTAGCTGAAGACACTAGGGTGTTTTCGTCCAAATGATGTCCGGCGAAAACAAGATGGGCTTCGGCCCAGTTATGATTATGTTATAAGTTGTGAGATCGTTAGGTTGAATACTTTTAGGAAAAACCCTACTCCTCCCACTTGTATTGCGACGGCAGAAGCTCACCATTCGAAGTAAAGCTAACAGCGGTCTGCTCATACCTTTCGAAGTTCTTGTCATCTTCCCATTTGATTTGGTTAGTGGATTTATATTATAATGAATTTATAGCCTCTTGTGCTTAGCTTCGGTTAGTATAGTTATATTATCACGAATCAAATTTTTGATTGGCTATCCATTAATTATATTAAACTGCATGATAATTGATATGATAATCGGTGAATTATTGTGATCTTTTAGTGTTTGCATGATGAATGGTATTGCTAGGTAACGGCCATAGGTGACTTAGGGTTTGGGTAACATGCAAATTATTGAAGGAACCGTCAATCTTAATTCTTATACACATGGGCCACGTGATTGTCAGAGAACCGATTAACATGATAGGGCCTTTGAACCCACTGAAATCTATTGTGTCATTTCAGTTTTTGTAAATGGCCGACAACATATATACTACACAAACTTCTAATGGGCCGCTGAATTTGTAAATGATCTATAAGGATTAACTGTGTTAATTGGGCTTGTGAAAATAGATGGTATTTATGATTTAGTGTGCATACTAGATAATAAGTGTTGTGATGATCTGATTTAATGATAGTACTGGTTGTACAGTGATTGGTAGTTTAATTGGATGGCATGTTTTGGTATGATTGAATAACTGTTACTCATCATTAAGATTTTATGTAACTGAGGATGATGATGCAACTAGACGAAAACACAACAATCAGACGAAAACACAAGGTATTTTCGCCAAGCCTTAAGTCCGACGAAAACCCTTGGGTTTTCGTCAAAAGCAATTTCGCCATTTAGTGTTTTCGGCCACCAAGTGTTTTCGTCAAAAGATATTGTTGCCATCAAGGGTTTTCGCCATACATGATTTCGTAAGTATTCTAGCATACTAACTTTGTTAAGTCTATTACTCAGTTAAGTTGATAATGTTAACTCTGTTAGTATGTAACTCTGTTAAAGTTGTGCATTTAACCCTGTTGAGAATGTTATCTCAGTTAAGTTAACTCTGTTAAGCCTAGCAACTCTGTTAAGTATGTTAAATCAGTTAAGCTTATTAACTCAGTTAATAAATACATAAACTCTGTTGAGCATGATAACTTAGTTAAGGAACTTGCAAGTAACTTTGAACCTTGTACGATTGACAAACTGTTTATGTTTTACTTGATGTTAACTGCCAAATCACTCTGTAATACTGATTGTACGTGAAACTTTACGAACTTGAACTGATTGAATATACATGCACACTATAGGACTTGACTGATTACTTGTGAACACATAGTCTAGCATACCGAGCAAACCAAGGTGAGTTCACACTCTTTCCAAGGCATGGGATTCCCAAGGGATTGGGAATGGGATTGAATAACTACTCGTACTATCATTACTATTAAACTACTTTTTAATGTCCTCGGATTGAAGGACACGTACGTAAAACCTACGTACACTCATACTTACAACCATCCTCCGTGGGTAGGATGCCTAGATTACATACTGGACCAAACCTCTATCATTGAAGTCCCTCATTTATATTGACTTAATCGCCGAGGCCTATGGCGAGCGGGTCATTAGTTAATAGCGCTATTAGGTTTAACAAACCTCACACCGTGCCAGTCGGACGGGCGTGTACTAATGGACTATGGGCAAAGGGTCAATGCTGATAGACATTGACTTAGGGCACCACTTACATTTTCGTAGTAGTCGATACGCACGGTCTAGTAACACATGGGAAGCCCCCACTAATCTTCGCAAACATGTCTGGGAGACCGCGATACGCATTAATACGATACATGGTTTACAAAACGAACATATGATTCACGAAACGAATGCTATAACTAAACAACCAACTGTGAACTCGCTTAACTTTGTTGTTGACTCGTTGTTACATGCCTTGCAGGTCGTTAGGTACTCGTGGAGATTGCACAGGGAGGAGCGGTCGTTGTGGGACATGGTAGTGTGTGCCATGTTAAAAACATTACTTTATTTCGTACTTAATATTTACATTGGGTTTTACAATTATGCTTCCGCTAAACACTTAACTACGTTTGTGATTTGAAACACCTTTCATATTGTGTGGTTGAGTTTTACTTATTACTTGATATGTTCAATATGATTGGTGGCTTGATCCTGGTCAGTCAAGCCTCCAAGCGGTGATACTCCGCGTGTGGATTTTGGGGGTGTGACAGATTGGTATCAGAGCC
This sequence comes from Helianthus tuberosus, assembly GCA_030545235.1. Classification (NCBI taxonomy): domain Eukaryota; kingdom Viridiplantae; phylum Streptophyta; class Magnoliopsida; order Asterales; family Asteraceae; genus Helianthus; species Helianthus tuberosus. Next base: position 16,184,267 of record CM060420.1, on the reverse strand, counting down.
ATTGGTTATAGTGAACTTGGTTTTAATAAGGGAAAAAGTTTTTGTTAAAACCAGACTATAACCTGAACAGTGCTCAACGATCCACAACGACGCTTCGCTTCACGTGCAAGACTCAACATTCTAGGTGATACGATTTATGTTTACATTGCCTACTTGTTAGTTACATAGAACTTTGCTCATGGTATGCTTAGATAAACATAGCAACTGTTAATTGAAAACACTTGTGTGCTTACTCTCTTCTGTCATCGCACTTTCACGAACCTTCCTCACTCATGCTTTCTTTGATATGAAGATCATGAGTGGACGCGTTAACTTAACTCAAGCCCAGTTGACGGCTTTGATCACTGAACAAGTTACTGCAGTACTCGCATCTGCCCAGGCAGGAGGTATAACCTGCCACCACAACTTACTCTAGGATCTTTAGATCCTACTCTCGTAAACCAACACTTGTGCTTAATTTTGTTTACTCTTACGCACACGACAGGTCAACACGCTCAGCCACCTGTATGCACCTTCAAGACTTTTATGGACTGTCGTCCTACTACTTTCAGTGGCACTGAAGGGGCCGTTGGACTCCTCCACTGGTTCGAGAAGCTCGAGTCAGTCTTCGAGATGTGTGAATGTCCTGAGGCTCGTAGGGTGAAGTACGCCACTGGTACTCTCGAAGGAACTGCGCTAACTTGGTAGAACGCGTAAGTTCAGAAGCTGGGGCTGGCGGCTGCTAATGCCACCCCATGAAATGATTTTAAGGAACTGATCAAACGTGAATACTGTAGTCGTGATGACATCCACAAGCTGGAAGTGGAGTTCTTTAACCTGAAGATGACGGGGTCAGAGATACAAGCGTACACGAAACGATCCAACGAACTGGCAGTGTTGTGTCCAACTATGGTGGATCCTCCCATCAAGCGCATTGAGCTGTACCTCAAAGGCTTAGTACCAGAGATTCAAAGCCATGTGACTTCGGCTAACCTTGCTACCATCCAGGATGTTACTCGTCTTGCTCATCGTCTCACAAACCAGGCAGTGGAACAGAACAAGCTGCCTAAGCGTATTGGTGCTGTTACTATTACTACTTCTACTACTCCCAGTGACAACAAACGAAAGTGGGATGGAACCTCTAGCAAGGGTTTGACTTCAGTTCGGTCCCAGGCACAGCAGCGAAAGATTGATGACTACCAGAGTCCTGGTCAGCAATCTTCTGGTAGTCAAGGGCAGGGTGGATATCGAGGAAATCACCCAAAGTGCAATAGATGCAATAAACACCACAGTGGTCAGTGCAACAGGGGTCGTTGTCAGAGATGTCTCAAGATGGGTCATGAAGCTAAGGATTGCAGGAGCTCACGACCTGCGAATCAGAACCAACAACAACAACCACCAGCTCCACAGAACCAGTAGCGACAGCGAGGTAACAGGGGATGCTTTCAGTGTGGTGCTGAAGGCCACTTCAAGTGGTACTGCCCCCAGTTAAATCAAAATCCGAACAACAACAATAATCCGGGCAATAGAAACAATAATGGAAACAATGGCGCCCGAGGTCAAGCGTTCGTGATTGGTCAGGGTGACGCAAGGAATGATCCTAGCGTGGTGATGGGTAAGTTTCTTCTCGACGACTTTTATGTTACAGTTTTATTTGATTCGGGTGCCGATACCAGTTACGTGTCTCTAAAAGTTAGTCAAATGCTCAAGCGCACACCAACACTTTTGAACACCAAGCATGTCGTAGATTTAGCAAATGGTAAAAGTCTATAGGCCACACACATAGTTCAGGGTTGTAATCTTATCCTCGCTGGTTAGACTTTCTCTATCGATCTCATTCCTATAGTTCTGGGTAATTTCGACATCGTCATTGGGATGGATTGGTTATCCCAACAGCAAGCAGAGATCCTATGCAAAGAGAAGATTGTTCGTATTCCCCGTTCTGGCAAAGAACCTCTCGAAATTCAAGGCGACAAGAGTGGTGCTGTAGTGGGCATCATCTCCTTCCTTAAGGCCTAGAAGTGTTTGCGAAAAGGGTCACACCGCTATCTTAGCACTTGTTACTGACGCATCAATGAAAGAGAAGAAGATTGAGGATATTCCAGTTGTACGTGACTTTCCTCAAGTGTTTCCTGAAGATTTACCTGGGCTACCGCCTCATCGCCAGGTCAAATTCCAAATCGAGCTAGCTCCTGGAGCAGCACCCATAGCTCGAGCACCTTATCGCTTAGCTCCTACCGAACTGGAAGAACTGTCCAAACAATTGCAAGAACTCTTGGAAAAGGATTTCATTCGTCCTAGCTCTTCGCCCTGGGGAGCTCCAGTATTATTTGTGAAGAAGAAAGACGGTACCTTCCGCATGTGCATAGATTACCGCGAACTAAACAAGGTGACCGTAAAGAATCGCTATCCTCTTCCATGCATTGACGACTTATTCGACCAGCTGCAAAGATCAAGCTACTATTCAAAGATTGATCTGAGGTCAGGCTACCATCAACTGAGAGTCCGGGAAGAGGACGTCTCCAAAACAGCATTCAGAACACGATACGGCCATTACGAGTTTCTGGTCATGCCATTCGGGTTAACAAACGCACCTGCAGTTTTCATGGATCTTATGAACAGAGTGTGCAAGCCTTACTTGGATAAGTTCGTGATTGTATTCATCGACGACATTTTGATCTACTCTAAGAGTCGGGAGGAACACGAGCAGCATTTACGACTCATTTTGGAACTCCTTCGAGCAGAACAGCTGTACGCCAAGTTTTCAAAATGCGACTTTTGGCTTCGTGAAATCCACTTTCTAGGCCACGTGGTAAACAAGGTTGGGATTCATGTTGATCCATCCAAGGTAGACTCGATCAAGAACTGGCCTGCACCCCGTACACCAACAGAAATCCGCCAATTCTTGGGTTTGGCGGGCTATTATAGAAGGTTCATCAAAGACTTCTCCAAGATTGCACAACCCCTCACCTTACTAACTCAGAAAGGTGTTATCTATCGTTGGGGTAATACACAAGAATCTGCATTTCAGCACCTAAAGGATAGGCTCTGTAGCGCACCTATTCTCTCATTGCCGGAGGGCACATACGATTTTGTGGTCTATTGCGACGCATCCATTCAGGGTCTTGGATGTGTGTTGATGCAACGTGACAAGGTCATAGCCTATGCCTCACGCCAACTTAAATTTCATGAAAGGAACTACACTACACATGATCTAGAGCTGGGAGCTGTTATTTTCGCACTTAAGATATGGAGACATTACCTGTACGGTACCAAGTGCACTATCTACACCGATCACAGGAGTCTCGAGCATATCTTCAAGCAGAAGGAGTTGAACATGCGACAACGTCGATGGGTCGAGCTTTTGAATGACTACAAATGCGCGATCAAGTACCATCCGGGCAAAGCCAATGTTGTGGCTGACGCCCTCAGTCGAAAAGATACCACACCTAGGTGTGTGCGAGCATTACAACTCACTATCCAATCTAGTCTTCCTGCACAGATACGAGATGCTCAGGTAGAAGCATTGAAACCAGAAAACGTCAGGGCTGAAGCCCTACGTGGCTTAAGGAAACGGTTAGAACAAAAGGAAGACGGCGCATATTACGTAACAGGACGCATCTGGGTCCCACACTATGGAAACTTACGCGAGCTTTTGATGGATGAAGCGCATAAGTCTTGTTACTCAGTACATCCTGGTTCAGATAAGATGTACCACGATCTCAGAACTACGTATTGGTGGCCTAGCATGAAAGCTCATATAGCAACTTACGTTGGCAAGTGCTTGACTTGCGCGAGAGTCAAGACTGAATATCAGAAACCATCGGGACTACTCCAACAACCATCGGGACTACTCCAACAACCAGAAATACCGCAATGGAAATGGGATCAAATTTCCATGGATTTCGTCACTGGCCTACCTAGATCTCAACGCGGAAATGATACTATATGGGTGATCGTGGATCGACTCACAAAGTCTGCACACTTTTTGGCTATTAAGGAAACGGATAAGTTCTCCACTTTAGCAGACGTTTATTTAAAGGAAGTGGTTTCGAGGCACAGGGTTCTGACCTCTATTATCTCTGATCGTGATGCACGATTTACTTCAGAACTGTGGCAAGCGATGCACAAATATTTTGGCTCACGATTAGACATGAGCACAGCTTACCATCCGCAAACAGATGGGCAGTCTGAACGCACCATCCAAACCCTAGAAGACATGCTGCGGGCATGTGTAATCGATTTCGGCAACGGCTGGGAAAAACATCTCCCTCTAGTGGAGTTTTCATATAATAACAGCTACCACACTAGCATTCAAGCCGTTCCGTTTGAGGCACTGTACAGGTGTAAGTGCCGATCACCTCTTTGCTGGGCAGAAGTTGGCGACAGCCAAATCACTGGCCCAGAACTCGTAGTTGATACTACAGAAAGGATTGCTCAGATACGACAACGCATGGCGGCAGCTTGCGACCGTCAGAAAGCCTATGCAAACAAGCGCCGGAAACCACTCGAGTTCCAAGTTGGGGATCGAGTGCTACTCAAAGTTTCACCCTGGAAGGGTGTGGTTCGTTTTGGTAGACGAGGAAAGCTCAATCCGCGATATGTCGGACCGTTCGAAATCATTGAGAAAATAGGCATGGTGGCCTACAAACTAAACCTACCAGCAGAACTCAGTGCAGTTCACAATGTATTTCATGTGTCAAATCTGAAGAAATGTCTGTCAGATGAGACCCTCATAGTTCCTTTGAAGGAGCTCACTATCGACGATCAGTTGCGATTCGTCGAGGAACCAGTTGAAATCACGGACCGAGACGTTAACGTCCTCAAGCGCACAAGAATACCTCTTGTTCGAGTTCGTTGGAACTCCCGTCGTGGCCCAGAATTCACCTGGGAACGAGAAGATCAAATGAAACTCAAGTATCCCCAGTTGTTCGGAAACAGTGCAACCACTACTGAGGCTGAAGCTACTACAGAATTTCAGGACGAAATTCCAAATCAACGGGGGAAGGATGTGACACCCCAGGAAAACCAGTAAACTACACAACACAACTAGCTTCCTCAGTAACCACGTGCTAAATTTCGAGACGAAATTTCTTTCAAGTTGGGGATAATGTGACAACCCGAGTTTTCAAGGTCTTTACCCGACTTAATACTTATTTGCATAGTGTGTTGTTATAATTTTTGATATGCAATATACGCGTTGTTTGTAGATTTGTGGTGTGTATATTATGTGTGTATGTGTATATATACCTTGTATTAATATTATGATTAGTATAATTAAAACATGGAACCTTGGCCGAATACCCTACCCCACGAAATCACACTTAGCCGAAGACACTAGGGTGTTTTCGTCCAAATGATGTCCGACGAAAACAGGATGGGCTTAGGCCCAGTTATGATTACGTTATAAGTTGTAAGATCGTTAGGTTGAACACTTTTAGGAAAAACCCTACTCCTCCCACTTGTATTGCGACGGCAGCAGCTCACCATTCGAAGTAAAGCTAACAGTGGTCTGCTCATACCTTTCGAAGTTCTTGTCATCTTCCCATTTGATTTGGTTAGTGGATTTATATTATAATGAATTTATAGCCTCTTGTGCTTAGCAATATCCATTGTTCGGTTAGTATAGTTATATTATCACGAATCTAATTTTTGATTGGCTATCCATTAATTATATTAAACTGCATGATAATTGATATGATAATCGGTGAATTGTTGTGATCTTTTAGTGTTTGCAGGATGAATGGTATTGCTAGGTAAGGGCCGTAGGTGACTTAGGGTTTGGGTAACATGCAAATTATTGAAGGAACCATCAATCTTAATTCTTATACACATGGGCCACGTGATTGTCAGAGAACCGATTAACATGATAGGGCCTTTGAACCCACTGAAATCTATTGTGTCAATTCAGTTTTTGTAAATGGCCGACAACATATATACTAAACAAACTTCTATTGGGCCGCTGAATTTGTAAATGATCTATAAGGATTAACTGTGTTAATTGGGCTTGTGAAAATAGATGGTATTTATGATTTAGTGTGCATACTAGATAATAAGTGTTGTGATGATCTGATTTAATGATAGTTCTGGTTGTACAGTGATTGGTAGTTTAATTGGATGGCATGTTTTGGTATGATTTGAATAACTGTTACTCATCATTAAGATTTTATGTAACTGAGGATGATGATGCAACCAGACGAAAACACAACAATCAGACGAAAACACAAGGTGTTTTCGCCAAGCCTTAAGTCCGACGAAAACCCTTGGGTTTTCGTCAAAAGCGATTTCGCCATTTAGTGTTTTCGGCCACCAAGTGTTTTCGTCAAAAGATATTGTTGCCATCAAGGGTTTTCGCCATACGTGATTTCGTTAGTATTCTGGCATACTAACTTTGTTAAGTCTATTACTCAGTTAAGTTGATAATGTTAACTCTGTTAGTATGTAACTCTGTTAAAGTTGTGCATTTAACCCTGTTGAGAATGTTATCTCAGTTAAGTTAACTCTGTTAAGCCTAGCAACTCTGTTAAGTATGTTAAATCTGTTAAGCTTATTAACTCAGTTAATAAATACATAAACTCTGTTGAGCATGATAACTTAGTTAAGGAACTTGCAAGTAACTTTGAACCTTATACGATTGACAAACTGTTTATGTGTTACTTGATGTTAACTGCCAAATCACTCTGTAATACTGATTGTACGTGAAACTTTACGAACTCGAACTGATTGAATATACATGCACACTATAGGACTTGACTGATTACTTGTGAACACATAGTCTAGCATACTGAGCAAACCAAGGTGAGTTCACACTCTTTCCAAGGCATGGGATTCCCAAGGGATTGGGAATGGGATTGAATAACTACTCGTACAATCATTACTATTAAACTACTTTTTACTGTCCTCGGATTGAAGGACACATACGTAAAACCTACGTACACTCATATTTACAACCATCCTCCGTGGGTAGGATGCCTAGATTACACAATGGACCAAACCTCTATCATTGAAGTCCCTCATTTATATCGACTTAATCGCCGAGGCCTATGGCGAGCGGGTCATTAGTTAATAGCGCTATTAGGTTTAACAAACCTCACACCGTGCCAGTCGGACAGGCGTGTACTAATGGACTATGGGCAAAGGGTCAATGCTGATAGACATTGACTTAGGGCACCACTTACATTTTCATAGTAGTCGATATGCACGGTCTAGTAACACATGGGAAGCCCCCACTAATCTTCGCAAACATGTCTGGGAGACCGTGATACGCATTAATACGATACATGGTTTACAAAACGAACATATGATTCACGAACGAATGCTATAACTAAACAACCAACTGTGAACTCGCTTAACTTTGTTGTTGACTCGTTGTTACATGCCTTGCAGGTCGTTAGGTACTCATGGAGCTTGCACAGGGAGGCGCGGTCGTTGTGGGACATGGCAGTGTGTGCCATGTTAAAAACATTACTTTATTTCGTACTTAATATTTACATTGGGTTTTACAATTATGCTTCCGCTAAACACTTAACTACGTTTGAGATTTGAAACACCTTTCATATTGTGTGGTTGAATTTTACTTATTACTTGATATGTTCAATATGATTGGTGGCTTGATCCTGGTCAGTCACGCCTCCAAGCGGTGATACTCCGCGTGTGGATTTTGGGGGTGTGACATTTGAACCTCCACACCATATCGGCCGGAAGGTAAAGATCGTCCAAACAGAAGAAATTATCTTTCCAGTTTTTCAAGCTGGACTTCTCATCTCCGGCGGGACTGGGGATACCCTTCCGGTGAGCAAAGGTGTACTAGTCTCCGGTCGTGATAAACTCATAAAAATATCTAAACACATTTAGGTCCGGCTTGTAACCTAAAGCCCTACAGGAGATTTCAAAATGGTTAACCTGGCTAAGACCGAACGGTTAACCTGACAAAGATGGGCCCGGAAGAACTTAAGGGCCTTCATCAAGAATTTCGTAAAAGGGACATGGTAATTAGCAAAATTACAGACACGTGTATAAAACAGAAATTTTCCAGAAAGAAAAGGGTATATCGGTTTATTCCGGGCCGGAAGCACTGGATGAAGGTCCCGGGGAATGTGGAATTCTCGAATAAATTTGTCAAATTGCTTCTGCGTCAAAATGCTGAAGCTTTCAGACATATTGTCTTTTCCAGGGGCCATTGTAAACTAATGAACAGATGAGACACACCTTAATGAAGAAGATGAAGACTGGTAAAAGATAATCACAGAGGGAATAAAAGGAAATAGAGAAGTGAAAAGTGAAAAATGAAAGTAAAAACCACTTTATATATAAGAGAATAAGTCGAAAACAGCTGTCACGTCCCATCAAGAGTCACATCACGCGCCGTTCACGATTCCCGAAACAGGAAACTATACGGACACATGGCAGTTACTGACTGACACGTTTTCACTTATCTCACAGGCGCCACGTCAGCACCGAATGAGCAACTCAAACATCATCCGTCACACATGCAAGAAATTTACCAAGTCCAGATCGAACTTATTAAACTGGGGGACTTGAAGATACATAGCCAGAGACAGACCTTTCTCATAAGGGCCAGACCGAGTCATGAGAGACGCATGTCCCAAAGCTCCGTCCCCCAATCACCAACAGATGGACCACCAATAGGCGTGTCCTGCCAGATGACGTCATCACAGTTGACCAATATAAATACCCCCACCAAGTACAATCCAGGTACTATTTTCTGAACCTTCGTCCTACTTTCTCTCTCTATCAAATACTTATCCTCACGCCGGAGGGTGGTCGCAGATGGGCCCTCCCATCTCTGCGACGAGCCTAACAGTTTGTTCATCTTGCATGTTCAGATATTCGAAGCATCCTGTCACACCCCGACCGCATTAAAACAACAAAACCACGGCGGAAACGTCAGGGAGTGTCGTAACAGAATCATTGTTTCACAACACATAGAAATTGTAGTTTCGTTTTATTAAATTATTAAGTGTTTAACATTGTCTTAAAGTAAACAAACGAGTTCAACATATTGTCTTTCTTATTTTATGTCACTAAGGCCTCGTCCATTCCTACGTGAGCATGCATAATAGTCATCAAACAACAGCACCTGAAACATATGTGAAAATAAAGTCAGCATAAAAATGCCGACGAGTACATAGATTTTGTGAGTGTGTCAAATTCATGGCTTGTATACATATTGCAATACCTCATACGACTACTAGAGTTAATAATTGAAATCCTTGTATTGAAAAGTGTTTATATTGCAATATGATTAACCAACTAAAACAAGTTGGTTATATGTTCAAGAAAACCTCGTCGCCATGAATCTTGACTAAAAACATTTGCTTTTGTAAACCAAGAAGTAAATCATCTCGTAAGAAAACTTGTATGGTTTATATCATTTAGTAAACATCATTGCGTGACATCATTTGAAATCATTCATCCGTGTTTTCAATCGTTCAAAATTGTTTAATTCATCTGTGTTATAAACCATCGTTCAATTGTTCATGTCATAAACCATCGTTTAATCGTTCGTGTTATAAACCAGCATTCAATCGTTCGTGTTATAAACCATTCGTTCAATCGTCCGTGTTTTAATTGTGAAAACTAACTTTTGGTCATTCTAGTTGAACACATTCAAACCTGTGTGACTCGTCTATACCACCAAAGGGTATCTTTAATCGACTAACAAACCACCAAAGGGTTTGTTAAAATAACAGTTTATGTCGTTACCCACATTACCCCATAACCATGGCGATAGTCCGATAACGGGATTTGTCAGATCGTATGGTACCATAACATACTACTAGTCAGCTTGACCATAGCTAATGAATGTCATTCGTGTTATGTATCAACGCACCAACAAGTTCGTCCACATTATTGAAATCGTTGTGTTTAATATAAACCATAGCATTTGTTTTTGAAATATCGGAATCGTTTTAGCACATATGAATCACCACAAAACAATTGAAAGAATAAAATAGGGGAACTATGTACTCACTTGAGATTGCAAGGTATCCTCGATTAAGTGAACTAACAAGCTCGGGCATTGAAGGAATCAAGTGGCACCTAGTATCGGATCACTATGTTAATAAATCGGGACCTAAATCGGGAGATCGGGTAGAATGAGGTCTTGTAAACCAAATGAGTGTTGGAACTCATATAATATGGTTTAACAAAGCCTACATTCTGATTTGAAACCTATTCTAAGTGCTTTTGACCCGTTAAGGTAGTTTACGCTACTTTAACGTGTCATCTGCGCAATTACGCATTCAGATGGTCCAACTAGTCCTATGATAAGTCTTATATGCCTAAACATGTTTAATAATGTTGCATAATCAGTTTAAGTGTCAAAATTTTGGTTACATATGCTTAAAGTGAAATTATGCGCAAAAAGTGCATTTTGGTCATTTTCCTAAGGCATAAAAACTACCTATCATACAACTAAGTAAACGAAGTGACCATAAGGTATAACCTCAGAAGGTTATTCCCTATACAAATATGGTCACAAAATATGTTTGGTCGGATCCTAATGATCAACCAAACGGGTCGGGTTTGAAAGTTTAAGCGGTTGTCGAGACCGCTTGACTTACGACCCTAAATAAGCATTAAACTAAAAGTGACGACTTAAACATGTTTTAACATGTTTAACTAAGTTAGAAAACTGATTTGATATCAAAACAAAGTGTTTTGATACCCGAAAATAGTTTCGTCGCAAAATGCACATAATCGTGCATTTTGACCTAAACTTTGACTCGTCACTTCGACTAGTCAACGTGGTAATCGGTAGGTATAGTCGCAAGGGACTATAACTATCGTGATTACGCTCACATTACAAAGTTCAATTGAACTTTGACTTGACCAAATCATGGTCAAAGCTGAAAGTCAAACACTGTTTGACTTTTTAGCTTGAAATAAATAAACAAGACATGAAAGAACACTTACAAGTGCTCTAGGCTGAAAAATAAGACTAAGAATGCTCAGGTATGAAGCCTCCAACTAAGTGTGGTAGCCTCAATTCAGAGCAAGATTGAAAAGAAAGGAGATGAGCAAGCTGAAGTGTTGATGTTCTTGGGTATTTATAGGAAATCATGAACCTTTAGATCTTTGCCAAGTGTTTGTGTGATGATCAAGAAATAATCCATACCTTACACTTGTTAGGACCTGATTTGGGGACTTGGAGAACACACAAATCAGCCCACAATTCCCAAAAACTAAGATTAAAAACAAGTTCAGCAGGATGTTTTGAAGAAAAATGGTTTCTGCCACCTCCAGGCCTCACGGCCCGTGACCCAGGAAGACTTAGTCTTCGCGGCCAGCCTACCAGTCTGCTGTCCAGACTTTTACATTTTGACAGAAATGGTCCCTGCAGCCCAAAACTTGTTTTTCGACGTGTTTAACCCCCGTTAACCCAATTTGAAGGCTTTATAAGGATGTTAAAGCATACGGGAGTAGAAATATGCTTGGAAATATCACGGATGTCGGTTCGTTTGGTCATACGATCGCGTTTTTCGGTTAATTACAACGAATCTCGAATGGACGCGAAAACGATCCAAATTGTGCGACGAATGGTATTTTTGCATTCCTATCACTAAAATACAATATTATAGTGATTACAAAATTTTTTGAATGTCTGGATATGGTCAGAACGCAAGATATGCACGCATATGCATACTTTTGCAGTTTTGACGCTTTTAGTCCCTATGATCAAATAAGCGTATTTTTTCATACCGAACCACTCAAAACTTATTTCTAAGCTATGTAAAGAGTATTTAGGGTATGTTTAGCTTATGATCTTGTTCCAGAGTGTAAGTTGTTATACGAATTGGCAGACTTTTGCAGTTTGTCGCAAATAGTCCCTATGATCGAATAAACTTGTTTTTGCCATACCAAACCCTTCAAAACTTATTTCTAAGTTATGCATAGGTTATTTAAGGTATGCTAAGCTTATATCACTATTACAGAGTGTTTGTCGTGTTAAACTGATCACGTTTACATAACAGTTTGCGTATAACTTTCCAGAAAGTGATTTAAAGCTTGAAATCGAACTAGAATTGCAATGTGAAATTGTCAAACACAAATAAATAATTATTGGGATCTAAACCCATTGTTTCATTGATATTAGATATTTTTCTACATCGTACAGTGTTTTCAAGAGCACAAATGTTACAGTCTCTCCTGCTTTAATAAATTTCGTCCCGAAATTTTAACTAGAGGAAACTTGTGAAAACAAACGTGGATATTTCGCCTTCATTTGGTCCTCACGTTCCCAAGTAAATTTTGGGCCACGTTTGGACTCCCAACAAACTTTGACTATTGGTATTCTTTTGTTCTTCAGTCTCTTGACCTCATGGTTAATTATCTCCACAGGTTTCTCGACAAAGTGCATTGTGTCATCAACTTGAATTTCGTCGAGGGGAATATGGAGATCAGTATCGGCTAAGCACTTTCTTAAATTGGACACGTGGAATGTTGGGTGAATATTCCCAAGTTCAGGAGGTAGCTCTAGTCGGTAGGCAACCTTTCTGATTCTTTCAACAATCTTAAATGGTCCAACGTATCGTGGTGCAAGTTTTCCTTTCTTTCCAGATCTCACCACTCCCTTCCAAGGGGATACCTTAAGTAGTACATGGTCTCCGACTTGAAATTCCAAGGGCTTGCATCGCACGTCCGCATAACTCTTTTGACGGCTTCTAGCTGTCATAAGATTATCGCGAATTTTCTAGACTTTGTCTGTTGTTTCCAGAATGAGTTCAGGTCCAGTATGCTGAGCTTCACCGATCTCATTCCAACAGCCAGGTGAACAACATTTTCGACCGTATAAAGCTTCAAAAAGCGCCATATTGATGCTAGCATGATAACTATTGTTGTAAGAGAACTCGATCAATGGTAGATGCGAATCCCAATTACCACCAAAGTCTATCACACATGCTCTAAGCATATCCTCCAATATTTGTATCGTCCTCTCAGATTGTCCATCCATTTGGGGATGATAAACAGTGCTCAGATTTAGTTGGGTTCCCATAGAAGATTGCATGGTCTTCCAAAAGTGAGACGAGAATTGAGCATCACGATCAGATATGATGTTCAAAGGAACACCATGACGGGACACAATCTCATCAATGTAAATCTTGGCAAGTTTATCGGCAAATAGATCTTCACGAATCGGTAAAAAGTGTGCTGATTTTGTAAGACGATCAATGACTACCCATATGGCATCATGACCTCTAGATGTGCGCAGTAACTTAGTGATGAGATCCATCGCAATGTTCTCCCACTTCCATACCGGTATCTCTGGTTGTACAAGCAAACCAGATGGTCGTTGGTGTTCAGCCTTGACTTTGAGACAAGTTAGGTATCTAGACACATACAAGGCAACATCCCTCTTCATACCAGGCCACCAGTACTGAGTACGAAGATCCTTGTACATTTTGTCAGCACCAGGATGGATTGAATAACGAGACTTATGAGATTCATCCATCACTAAAGTGTGAAGATTGTCTTGACTCGGAATCCACAAACGGTTCTTGAAATAAAGTAACCCATTGTCTTTCGTTTAGAGTTTAAGCTCTAGTTAACGTGGTAATTCCTTACCCATCAAGTCTTGTGTAACACAAGTACGTTGAGCTTGAGAGATGCGAGTTTGAATATCATATTGAATTCGAACACAGTGAAGCTTGACACGTTCCTTTCGACTTAATGCATCGGCTACGATATTCGCCTTACCAGGATGGTAGCGAATTTCGCAATCGTAATCGTTCAAGAGTTCAACCCAGCGTCGTTGTCTCATATTTAGCTCCTTCTGATTTAATGTGTTAGAGACTTTTATGGTCAGTGAAAACCACACACTTCGTGCCATAGAGGTAGTGTCTCCAAATTTTGAGAGCAAAAACCACAGCGCTTAACTCAAGATCATTAGTCGTGTAGTTCTTCTCATGAATTTTCAAATTTCTTGATGCATAAGCTATAAATTTACCTCGTTGCATGAGAACACAACAAAGGCCTAGGTTCGATGCGTCACAATAGACAACGAAATCATCATTTCCATCAGATAAAGATAAGACAGGAGCATCACAGGGTTTTCGTTTTCAGTGTTTGGAAAGCTTCCTCTTGTTTGGGTCCCCACTCAAATAGCTTATTCTTCTGAGTCAAAGAGGCGAAGGGAACCGCGATCTTTGAGAAGTTCGCAATAAATCGTCGATAGTATCCAGCAAGACCAAGAAATGAGCGAACTTCTGTGGGTGTAGTAGGTGTGTTCTAATCCTTAATAGCTGCAATTTTGGAAGGATCCACATGAATACCCTGCTCGTTGACAATATGACCCAAAAACTGAACTTCCTTAAGCTAAAATTCACACTCGGAGAATTTGGCAAAGAGTTGTTCCTTCTTCAGGAGTTCCATTGTCAGACGAAGGTGTTGTTCATGATCGGCTCGTGACTTAGAATAAATAAGAACATCGTCAATGAACACAATGATAAACTTGTCTAAATAAGGTTTACAAACCCTATTCATTAAGTCCATAATGACAACTGGAGCATTCGTCAACCCAAAAGGCATGACAATGAACTCGTAATGACCATATCTCGTGCGGAAAGCAGTTTTGGGAATATCTTCTTCGAGTACACGAAGTTGATGATACCCAGAACGCAAATCGATCTTGGAAAAACATGTAGCACCTTGCAGCTGATCAAAGAGATCATGAATTTGTGGTAGGAGATATCGATTCTTGATTGTGAGTTTATTGAGCTCATGGTAATCGATACACATACGGAAAGACCCATCTTTCTTTTTCACAAACAAGACTGGAGCGCCCCAAGGTGAATAACTTGAACAGATGAATCCTTTGTCAGATAACTCTTGAAGTTGTTTCGACAACTCTTGCATCTCAGACGGTGCAAGGCGGTAAGGTAATTTAGCAATCGGGTTGGCATTAGGTACAAGATCAATATGAAACTCGACTTGACGAACTGGAGGTAAACCAGGCAGTTCATCAGGAAACACCTCTGGATAATCTCAGACAATAGGAATATCTTGAATACTTTTGCTTTTTCCTTTCTCCTTTACGACATGTGCCAGAAAGGCCACATAACCTTTTCGTAGGTATTTTTGGGCTTTTATACACGACATGAGTTTCAAACCATACGAGGATTTCTAGCCACGAACTTCTAAGATTTCACAAGACGAAAGAGGAATACGAACAATCTTGTCGAAACAAACCACCTAAGCATGATGTTTGGTTAACCAATCCATTCCTACGATAATATCAAAACTCCCAAGTTGCATTGGCGTGAGGTCAATAGGAAATAGGTGGTTATAGAGGTTCAATTGGCAATCGCGGATGACAGAATCGAGTATAAGTGGTTCACCAGTAGCAATCTCGACAGATAAGGGCTTTCCTAGTTTAGTTCTAGGCATCGCAAGTAAAGGCTCAAAGGCTAACGATACAAAGCTTCTATCGGCACCAGAATCGAAAAGAACATATGAAGGGTGATGGTTAACAAGGAATATACCGTTAACGACCTCGTTATCAGCACGGGCCTCATTGGCGTTCAAGTTATATGCTCGTCCACGAGCGGGATTGGCAATCGCATTCACAGGTTTCAGATAGTTATTCCTGAAGTGACCCATTTCTCCGTAGTTATAACATGAACCAGGTGGGAATGGAGGTCTAGCAGCGTTTCCTTGTGCTTGTGCTGGATTCTGAGCAGCTTGATTCGGAACGGATCGACAAATATTAGCCGTATGGCCAAGTCTACCACATGATGTATACTGTCGACAAACTAGCTGTGCCGAATGATGACCATTGCACCGATTACACTATGGCGCAGTACCAGCATATGGCTTCCTCGCAGGAGGCTGTGCCAGTTGGTTCTGAGTGTTCTGATTAGGTTGTGCGGTAACAGCAAAGTTTTGGGAAGCCTTAAGCTTCCTCGACCTCTTTGATGACTCGGATTTGTTCTTCTTGTCTTTTCCTTTGTCTTGAGTGGCTGACTATTTCTTATCACCCTTCCTAAACAGCTTACCCTTCCTGACCTGAGACCCAGTCAAGGTTGCAGCCAACTCGATGGCCTGACGAACAGTGGTAGGGTTGCTACCAGTAACAATGTTTTGCACAGGGTCAGGTAAACCACCGATATACCTCTCAATAGCCTTATCCAACGGGGTAACCAGTGCGACAAAGCAAACTCAACTCCTCATAACGATCCGTGTAAGCACGGTGTTCTCCCCTATCTTGTTTCAAATCATCGAATTCCCTTTCCAACGCCCTTATTTCGTGTCGGGGGCAGAACTCTTTCATCATGAGAGCCCGAAGCTCTTCCCAAGTTTGTGCCATTGACACATCGGCACCCCTCTCTCTCATCACACCATTCCACCATGTTAATGCTCGTTTCTCAAAAACACTAGATGCGAACTCAACTTTTCGCTCATTCGGACATTGAACATGTCGAAATGTGCTTTCCAGACTCTCAAACCATTGTAGGAGCGCAGTAGTTCCTTGTGACCCAGAAAATTTCAGTGGTTTAGCCGAATTGAATGTCATAAAACTGCACTGAGCATTATTATTGTTATTGTTATTTGCTTGATTGATCTGAGTAATAAGGTTTGGAATCACAATAGCAATCTGCTGAGTGACTAGGGCTGCGAGTGCAGCATCCTGAGTTTGATCACGTCTAGGAGGTATTCTAAAAAGAACAAGGAAACATGAGAAACGAGTGAGATTGATATTTGGATAAACAAAAGAGGTATTGAAAATATCGATGAAACATAAGGAAGGCGATCATTTGTTCGTTACTTCGAACAAACAAACGACACACATCCCAAGAGTTCCCAGGTAAGAGTGACTGGTCCGATTATGTGGATTTGTACGAACACTCTAGCCTTAGACAGAAAACTCGGGATACAGGCACCCACCCTTCCAGATTGCATGTGTTCACATTATAAAGACCCAAACTTTGACGAGATTTTGAAAACTTTGAAGGCTAAACGCCTAAAACAGATCATCTAGGAATAGATGATTGATTTTCAGAATGGATTTGAAATTTGTGTTCTTGTTATGGTTGTCACCTAAAGATAGGTGATGGTATTTTTTTAAGATCTAAACACAAGATAACTTGTGTTGGGGTCCTAGAACGGTTATAGTCTAGGTCAAAGCATTACTAATAACCTAATTCCCTATAACCATGGGCTCTGATACCAACTCTTCTGTCACACCCCGACCGCGTTAAAACAACAAAACCGCAGCGGAAACGTCGGGGAGTGTCGTAACAGAATCATTGTTTCACAATACATGGAAATTGAAGTTTCGTTTTATTAAATTATTAAGTGTTTAACATTGTATTAAAGTAAACAAACGAGTTCAACATATTGTCTGTCTTGTTTTATGTCACTAAGGCCTCGTCCATTCCTACGTGAGCATGCATCATAGTCATCAAACAACAGCACCTGAAACATATGTGAAAATAAAGTCAGCATAAAAATGCCGGCGAGTACATAGGTTTTGTGAGTGTGTCAGATTCATGGCTTGTATACATATTGCAATACCTCGTACGACTACTAGAGTCGATAATTGAAATCCTTGTTTTGAAAAGTGTTTTGTATTACAATATGATTAACCAACTAAAACAAGTTGGTTATATGTTTAAGAAAACCTCGTTGCTATGAATCTTGACTAAAAACATTTTCTTTTGTAAACCAAGTAGTAAATCGTCTCGTAAGAAAACTTGTATAGTTTATACCATTTAGTAAACATCATTGCGTGACATCATTTGAAATCATTCGTCCAAGTTTTCAATCGTTCAAAATCGTTCAATTCGTCTGTGTTATAAACCATCGTTCAATCGTTCGTGTCATAAACCATCGTTCAATCGTTCGTGTTATAAACCAGAGTTCAATCGTTCGTGTTATAAACCATTCGTTCAATCATCCGTGTTTTAATTGTGAAAACTAACTTTTGGTCGTTCTAGTTGAACACATTCAAACCTGTATGACTCGTCTATACCACCAAAGGGTATCTTTAATCGACTAACAAACCACCAAAGGGTTTGTTAAAATAACAGTTTCTGTCGTTACCCACATTACCCCATAACCATGGCGATAGTCCGATAACGGGATTTGTCAGATCCTATGGTATCATAACATACTACTGGTCGGCTTGGCCAAAGCTAATGAATGTCATTCGTATTATGTATTGACGCACCAACAACTTCGTCCATATTATTGAAATCGTTGTGTTTAATATAAACCATAACATTTGTTTTTGAAATCTCGAAATCGTTTTAGCACATATGAATCACCCCAAAATAATTGAAAGCATAAAATAGGGGAACTATGTACTCACTTGAGATTGCAAGGATCCTAGATTAAGTGAACTAACAAGCTCGGGCAATCAAGGAATCAAGTGGCACCTAGTATCGGATCATTATGTTAATAAATCGGGACCTAAATCGGGAGATCAGGTAGAATGAGGTCTTGTAAACCAAATGAGTGTTGGAACTCATATAATATGGTTTAACAAAGCCTACATTCTAATTTGAAACCTATTCTAAGTGCTTTTGACCCGTTATGACCCATTAAGGTAGTTTACACTACTTCGTGTCATTTGCGCAATTGCGCATTCGGATGGTTTAACTAGTCCTATGATAAGTCTTATATGCCTAAACATGTTTAATAATGTTGCATAATCAGTTTAAGTGTCAAAATTTTGGTTACATATGCTTAAAGTGAAATTATGCGCAAAAAGGGTATTTTGGTCATTTTTCTAAAGCATATAAACTACCAATCATACAACTAAGTAAACGAAGTGACCATAAGGTATAACCTCGGAAGGTAATTCCATATACAACTATGGTCACAAAATATGTTTGGTCGGATCCTAATGATCGACCAAACGGGCCGGGTTCGAAAGTCTAAGCGGTTGTCGAGACCGCTTGACTTACGACCCTAAATAAGCACTAAACTAAAAGTGATAACTTAAACATGTTTTAACATGTTTAACTAAGTTAGAAAACTGATTTGATATCAAAACAAAGTGTTTTGATACCTGAAAATAGTTTCGTCGCAAAATGCACATAATCGTGCATTTTGACCGAAACTTTGACTCGTCAATTCGACTAGTCAACGTGGTAATCAGTAGGTATAGTCGCAAGAGACTATAACCATCGTGATTACACTCGCGTTGCAAAGTTCAATTGAACTTTGACTTGACCAAATCATGGTCAAAGCTGAAAATCTAACACTGTTTGACTTTTTAGCTTGAAATAAATAAAAAAGACATGAAAGAACACTTATAAGTGCTCTAGGCTGGAAAATAAGACTAAGAATGCTCAGGTATGAAGCCTCCAACTAAGTATGGTAGCCTCAATTCAGAGCAAGAGTGAAAAGAAAGGAGATGAGCAAGTTGAAGTGTTGATGTTCTTGGGTATTTATAGAAAATCATGAACCTTTAGATCTTTGCCAAGTGTTTGTGTGATGATCAAGGAATAATCCACACCTTACACTTGTTAGGACCTGATTTGGAGACTTAGAGAACACACAAACCAGCCCACAATACCCAAAAACTAGGATTAAAAACAAGTTCCGCAGGCCATTTTGAAGAAAAATGGTTTCTGCCAGCTCCACGCCTCGTGGCCCGCAACCCAGGAAGACTCAATCTTCGCAGCGAACCTACCAGTCTGCTGTCCAGACTTTTAAATTTTGACAGAAATGGTCCCTGCAGCCTAAAACTTGTTTTTCGACGAATTTAATCACCGTTAACCCAATTCCAAGGCTTTATAAGGATGTTAAAGCATAGGGGACTTGAAATATGTTTAGAAATATCATGGATGTCGGTTCGTTTGGTCGTACGGTCGCGTTTTTTGGTTCATTACGACGAAACTCGAACGGACGCGAAAACGATCCAAATTGCGTGACGAATGGTATTTTTGCATTCCTATCACTAAAATATAATATTCTAGTGATTAAAAAAATTTTTGGATGTCCGGATATGGTTAGAACACAAGATATGCACGCATATGCATACTTTCACAGTTTTGACGCTTTTAGTCCCTATGATCAAATAAGCGTATTTTCGCATACCGAACCCCTCAAAACTTATTTCTAAGCTATGTAAAGAGTATTTAGGGTATGTTTAGCTTATGATCTTGTTCCGGAGTGTACATTATTATACGAATTGGTAGACTTTTGCAGTTTGTCGCAAATAGTCCCTATGATCGAATAAACTTGTTTTTGCCATACCAAACCCTTCAAAACTTATTTCTAAGTTATGTAAAGATTATTTAAGGTATGTTAAGCTTATGTCACTGTTCCGGAGTGTTTGTCGCCTTAAACTGATCACATTTACGTAACAGTTTGAGTATAACTTTCCAGAAAGTGATTTAAAGCTTGAAATCGAACTAGAATTGAAATGTGAAATTGTCAAACACAAATAAATAATTATTGGGATCAAAACACATTGTTTCATTGATATTCGATATTGTTCAAATCGTAGAGTGTTTTCAAGAGCACAAATGTTACACATCCATAAGATCCAAACGAGATTACAGTCTTCGGTCTTAATCCCTGGATCTTCATTGAGGTAAAATTGTATTTTTATGGAATTATATAGTTAATTAGTTAATCCGATTGAACTACAACCGGTTGAACCGTTTCTAAGCTTTAGCCTGATATATGTTGTTTTCACAAGTGATTGGACAGTTGGAAACTATGGTGTATCCAACGATAAAGAGCCGATTATAGCAAAATAAATATAAAGAAAACCAATAAGCAAAGGACATCATTTTTTTTGTTGTAAAAAAGAAAAGCTTTTACCCATAAAATTTATACACAAGTATCACTTGTCCCCAGTCTACATTGTAAAAAGGAAAAGCTTTTAGGCCATAAAATTTATACACAAAGTATCACTTGTCCCCAGTCTACAAACAAACAAATTTAGTGTTATAAACTATGAAACACATGATTCAAATATTATAACAAGCAGAAAATTTTCTCCTGCATCATCACGAGACACAAAAAAAAAATTGTAAAATGACAACAAAAACGAACCGTAAAGAATGCACCCCCAAAGGTTATAGTCCAGCCAAAAGAAACTAAACCATAGATCGATCCGTGTAGCCCGAGTAATTTTCCCGACTCAATGGACTCCAATCGGTCTCGTATTGACTAATCGAAAGTGGGGTTGTGTCGATTGAGGTAGCTTGGGAAAGATCATCAATCGGCATCATTGCGGGCCACACAAAAGCCGGTTTGAAAGGTGGGACCTGTGGTACGGCCACGGACCCCGCTAGCATTTGCACAATGGTGTGTGTTTTCGGCCTCTCGTTGGCTATCGGGTGCGAGCAAGCTAGCCCTAACATCAAGAACCGCGTGGCTTCCTCTGTGTCATAATCATCTGCAAGGCGTTTATCAACCGCTTCCAATATACGACCTTCCCGATACAACGACCATACGTAGTCAACCATAAACTGGAAACCATTGACTTTCGTCCCGGGGCGTTGACCAGAAACGACCTCGATTAGTAACGCGCCAAACGCATAAATATCGGAATGTTGAGTCGCTTTTCCGGTGTGGAAGCATTCTGGGGCTATGTAACCAACGGTTCCAAGCACGCCTTCGGCCTCTGCATAACTTGTTTTCTCGTTGTCGATGGCACGTGCGAGACCAAAGTCACCGAGCCGGGCGTTAAAATCGGAATCGAGCATTATGTTGCTCGCCTTGATGTCACGGTGAACGACTTTTTGGTCGTACTCATAGTGGAGGTAGTGTAAGGCGGAGCCGACACCGGCTAGAATCTTGCGACGGAGGGCCCAGCTCAGCGGTTCGCCGGTTACGGTGAATAGGTGCATGTCTAGACTACCTTTTCGCATATACTCGTACACCAACAGGAGCTTTCCGTTCTTGTGACACCATCCTGCAGCGTTTCAATAATGTTATTTTTCGAAAAATATAAACAGTTGATTTAAATAGATAAAAATAATGAAATGAAACAATTTCAAAAGTTGTTTTAAATTAGAATTGTATGTATAAAAAATGAATTCAGAATTTATACATTAAATTTAATTTGTCACGAGGAAAATATATATAACGTGCAAGCTGTCTATCAAATTAATGTTCAAAGCTTCCAAGCATGAAAATGAAATCATATCTCATTTCGTAAGTCATAACTAAAAGTCAGATAATGATAACGAAATATATTTGACCATTTCAGGTCAAACTCAAGCTGAAGAATTTAATGCTAGATTTTTTGCACACTAACAAGGTTTCTATGTAATTTCGTAGATCTCAACAACTTTTTTTCCATTTAAAAACTGAAATAGAAAAATAACGGAGTATTAATAACTATAAAGTATAACAAATTAAAAATAGATGTTTGATGACACAAGAATAGTAAAAACTTATGAAAATCAATAAACATCGATCATCAATATATTGTGTGACAAATATTAATTGATAATTGATAAATAAGATAACAATATAGTTAAATAAATAGTCGCTTAATGGTAATAACCTTTAAAAGTGTTTAAACCGAAGCAAATTGGTCGTTTAACAAATTAGAAGCTTATTCGGTTAGGTTCTGATGGTTTAACAGTCGAACTATCTTCTCTTTTTATGTAACTTGGCAAATATGAATGAAATAAACTATCAATACTAAAATAGAATTGAAAAAAAAAAACACAAAACAAGTTAATATGTCCAAGAAAACACAGCTAAATAAATCATCATCATCATGATCTACAGGCTGCTAATGTGAAAACAAGTGGCCCCAACTTTTCTTTTAACTTTATCGACATCAGAATCATTATCACCAAGTTCAGATCATGTTACAAACTTTTGGTCTATGAGAAAAAAATAAAAAATTCCTTAAAAAAAACAAAACTTAATTTTTTTTTCTTCTAATTTCTACCCCACCACTTATTCCCTTTTGTGAAAGGCTATACTTTTTCATGTTTGTTTGATTAACCCTTGATTAATAGATTTAACCATTAACCACCAGATTCATAGCTAGATTTTACTAAATTTGAAAGTTTTAATTGAAAAGAAATTTTTTTCGAGTCGTGGTAGAGGTGCATATCCAATCCAAACCCGTTTGAAACGAATATGGAGAGGAACCGTTTTGAGCCTGATAAAAACCATTGGCTTGGGACCGGTTTGCAATCCTCTCATTTGAAACTAGTTTGAACTCGGACCAGTAAAAAACGATCAAATCGGCCCCATAACCAGGTCAAAAAACGCCAAAACCAAAACCAAAACCATAACCGGTTTGGACTTTTTGTTGATCAAAACCCGTTTAGGGTTGTTTAACTTTAAACCCGATTTGTGCACAGTAAGTGACGCACTCTTTTCACAGTCCACCGTCACCAGACCCTAACAATAACTTTTGCTATAATAATAAGTGGAATTTAAAAAATTGAATGACCGAATACTCACCGAGTAATCGAACAAGATGTTTATGCCGTAACCGATTAATAATCGTAAGCTCGGCCAGAAAATCATCTTCCCCCTTCAAACTCTCCCGCGAAAACCACTTGACAGCCACCTCAACATTTTCCTCCGGCAAAACCCCCCGGTAAACGACACCGTATCCGCCCTGCCCGAGCTTCCTCTTCTCATCAAAATTATTCGTCGCCTTCTTCAGCTCCCGAAACCTAAACTCCTTCGGCATTCCAGGCAGCGTCCTCAGCCGGCTCAATATATTCGACTGCGACCGGTCCACCAACCGCTTCTTATACAACCGGTAACCCAAATAACCCGCTAACCCCACCAGCCCCAACACCAACGGAACCCCAACGGCGATCAAGATCGTCGGTAACGGGCTTTTAGGCCCCGGGATGTATTCAACTGTTATGTTCCATTGTAACACGCAGTTTAACTCGACTGAATCTCCGGTTGATGCAGCAAACCCGATGTAGGAGTTTTTATTAACGGTTTTTCTAAGATCTAACTCATGTTCTATGATGGGTGTTTTCGGCATGGGAGGTGTGGGTGAGGTTTTTTGCGGCTGGTCTGCTATATAAACTCGTATCACCTTTTCAGTTCCGTTGTACTGTATCCAAATATTGTGAAACGACGCCGTTGGAGGGGCGAGAGTGATGTTTAAGGGTGTTAGAGATTTGGAAACGACAGATCTGATGGAGTTGATGTTGAGACCTATGTGGTTGTTATCAATATCAAAGGCTTGTTTTACGGTGTCAAGCTCGATAGCTACGACGCCGTTTGTTGTTTGACTGTCTAGAGTTTGGTTCGTGAGGCCGAGGTACTGGCCGTAGCTGTTTTCGGGGATGTCGATTGTCGGGGCGATTAAGAAGGCTAAGCCTTCACCGGGAGTGCCGTTGTTGACGGGGAACATGTTGACGAGAAAGGAGGTGTTGAAAGAGGCTACGGTGGAGTTGGAGTTGGAATCACCATCCCAAAGTTTGAAACGTCGTTTGAACATGATCCGGCCGGATTGGTTGTGGAGGTCGTAAACGGCCAAGTTGTTGCCGGTGTCCGGGGTGACTTGTAGGGCGTCTTGGCTTACCCTGGCGTCATTTTGGAAGGCTAGCTCGGAGTTGGCTTTATCCTCCAAGGATTTGTTGAAGGTGTGGTAGGGACGGTAGAAGGTATCGAACTTTGCGGCGGCGGAGAAGAAGCAGAGGAAGAACACGGTGGTGGTTGTTAAGGCTACTCCCATCTAATCAAGTGGTGGTGGCGGTGAAAATGGTGTGTGTGTGGAATAATTTAGGTTTTTGAGGAGGAAGAAGGTGATGGGGGTGGTGGTTGGTGCTAGGAAAGATCCATTGCTAGTGGTGTTTGATATATATATATATTTTGTATTTTTGTATAATAGATACAACCTACGTCTTATTGATTAAAGAAAAAGTATTATAATATAATATAAATGAATTAAAAATAGTAGGGACGCGTTCTTCTCTTTAAAATTCTTTTCTAACTGTATAAAATTAGTTAAGAACGTGGGGTATGGTGGTGTTTGGGTTGGGGCATGAGTTGACACGTGGTTTGGGGAGCAGACATGGGGCGACCCACATTCAACACGGTATGGTGGGGCTTGGGTTGGGTGCATGAGTTGACACATGAGGGCATGTGAAATGGCTAGTTTGGTTTGGCCATTGAGAGCCTGCCATGTCACCTTGCTAGCCCGTCTCACGCCCGGCTTGAAACCCAAGCCTCAAGGGCCACGCCCCAACCCAAGCCCCACACCCATTAGTCTAAAGAAAGAAAGAAAGTGTGACTATTACTACGTAATTGTTTGATTTATCAAATTCAAAGTAATATGTTCAAATGGATTATATTCAAAGTAATATGTTCTTTAAATGTACTTCCTTCTTGGAAAATAATTCACTCCAATAAACACGACACGTTAAGCAGTAAAAATGTCACTAATTTATGAGCAGGTTAAATGAAATAAGACTTGTTAAAAGTTTAAGTCAAATCACGTTGGGTTAAGGTCAAACTCGAGGGTAAAGTGAAACTTATTTAATAGTGAGATACAATCATCATCATCATACTCGATATATTATTCTGTAGATAGCAAAGCTAAGACCGTGGGGTATGGGGCGGGGGTTTGGGCGTGGGTTGAGGGAAAACGCCCAAGCCACCACCCCGGGTGGGCTTGGGTTTGGGCGTGGCCCCATTGGCGTGGGTTTGAAGCCGGGCGTGGGGCGGGCTAGTAAGTGACACGGCAGACTCTCAATGGCCAAACCAAATTCATGCCCCCCAACCCAAGCCCCACCATACCCCATGGGCGTGGGTTTTGGTGGTGGGAGGGCTCCCATTCCACGTGTCAACAAATGCCCCAACCCAAGCCCCCCATACCCCACGGTCTAAGATAGGGTCTGAAGAAGGTAAGATGTAAACAGCCTTAACTATACCCCATAGAAAAAGAGAGGTTGTTTCCAGTGAGACTCCTGGCTCGATAGTAGTTTTGCATCAACCCTTAGACACAAGGCACATAACACTAAACAATCGGGACAAAGGCCGATTAGTGCATGTACCCTTTTGTCTTTCGGTTATCAACGCCACCACATGATGCATGATTAACCATCCCCCTCTTTTAACGTTATTTTCACGAAATTAGTAAAATAACGTTAAAATTAATGCACTTTCACTTGTGCCTCCAGAAGACTCAAAAACCAGTTGGTCCGAGCTGGACTGAGTAGAGCTTCAGATGACCTTGACAGAAACCTATAAGATCACAAGAAAGGAAACACATCGTTAGCCTCGTCACAAGGAGGGGAGCCTCTCTGTGACCAAGCTCGGACGTGAGAATAAGTATTTGTGGAGGAGAAGTAAGTCAGTGAGAGAGAGAGGAGAGTTTAGAGAGAGAGAAAGTAACGATTACCCATTGCTGGAACTATTGGCAGGGTATTTATACTTTTTGGGTACGCTGACGTGGCGAGTTAGTTAGGGTCGGACCAGTCGCTATCAGGTAGTTAAAGCTGTGGGCCCCCAGTTAGTTAAGGAAGATCCTATCGGTTGATCGTTTCGACTGGGGTCGCTAGATCCGTCCATCCCATTGGGCCAACGGTCCGACCTTAGATTATTAAGTATTCGGTCAGATCCAGGACGTATCCTCATCAAGTCCACCTAGTTCGTAGTGTTTGTTTAGAAAAAGCTTCGAACTTAATTGGTGAGGTTTTTTGCCCGGCGCTTTTTCGCCTTGGCGGTTTATTTTTTTTTTTTGAATTTCTTTTGTCTGGCGGTAACTTTGCTAGGTGACTGATAGTTACTTTAACTTTCCTTTTTACCGATGTGACGCTTGACATGCATCACTTGTCATGACGTGTCATACTCTTATTGGACGGGCTAAGGCGGTGTGGTTTTCTTATAAATTGGGCGAAAAACGTTTCACTTTTTACTTTTCATCTGTTTCTTCTTCCCCATGTTCTTCGTTTTCTTTTCGGATCACCGCTTTTACAGACAGGTTGGTATCTTTCTCTGTAATCATGGCTAACAAAAGTAATTTGTCCGGCTGTTTCAATATTTTAAACCGAAACGGTCTGGAGTGGTATGTGAATCAATATGCGATCCCTGCTTCTCTAAACCCTATTCTTCCCGCAAAAGATACGGCCATCTATCCTTTCGTTCCCGGGAAGATAGGTGTTTATACTCGGATGTTTGACTACTGCAACTATCGCCTTCCCCTGACGAAGTTCTTGATTAGGGTTCTAATGTTCCACGAGGTTCATCTTTCGCAAATGAACCCTTTTGGCCTTGCCAAGGTGTGTCAATTTGAACTCGCCTGTCGTGGCTTAGAATCTGACCCTGACTTGGATGTGTTCCGGGCCCTTTATAAGCTGAATCGGTCTGGTGATTGGTACACCTTCGAGGTTCGGAAAAAGAATGCTTGCTGTTACTCGTGGATTACCTCAAGCCTAAAGGATTGGAAATACCGTTTCTTTTTAGTGGACGATCGGTGCGTTCCGGCCGAAATGTCTTGGAGGCCAAAAAGATCTAGTCTTCCAGGTCCTCTTCCTGAAGATTTAGAGTTCGAGAGAGGTTTGTACGTTGCTCTGATTAAGGAGGCCGGCCGCGTCCAAAAATTCCCGGAACACATTCTTGTTATGGGGAGGATAAGCTCGATATGGTCCGAACCGGAGTATTACCCCACCCTTAAATGGAACGGAGAGGGTTAGTTACGTTTTTAGCTCGAACATCATTTTTCGTATATTGTTATATTTTTATATGTATGTTTTCTTCGTGCGAGTATATGTATATTACGAATTGCTTGCTTTGTGCAGTTATGGATTTGAAGGAGGCTTTGAGATTGAAATCCTTTGATTCTACCGAGCTTGACATTCGAGCTACAAGGACGCCGAAAGGGGATCCTCCGTACCTTACTGTTGTTAGAGAAAATCTTTATTCGATTAGAGAACTTGCTGCTACGACTAGTCAGGGAGGTTCGAGCTCGGCTCCCTTAGCACAGGTGACGAACGTGATTCCGGTTCAAGCAGCCTTGGTTGTGAGTGGAGATAAGGGAAAAGGGACTGGTTCGAGCGGGGCGAAGGACTCTGGTTTGAAAGTTGTTTTGTACGGCTCGGAGCATCTATCCATTGAAGATGAAGGGGTGAATGTTGATGGTGGTGAGGATGATGCTGAGGTTCGTCCTCAAGTTAGTTTTAAGAGGGGGCGAAACACTTCTTCGAAACCTGATCCAAACCCTAAGAAGCTGAGAAGACTAAATTGGATTTGAAGTCGATTATTTTAGAGGATGAAGTCGATCGAGTCACCGAGTTTTCTGCTGCTGGGGGTTTATTGGAAAATTTGAGCGCTCATTTTCATGGTGGCAAAACCCCAAGAGATCAACCTGTTAACCTTCCTCCGAGCCCGTTGTTCTTTGGGGGCCCAACCACCAAGGTAATTGTTGATACCGAAATGTCAGATCCATTAGCCTTTAAGAAGATCGACCTATCTCCTTCGGGTAAGCCGACCACTGGGGTTGCTTCTAATGTTTCGAGGCCAAGTCCTCAACAGATCGACGGTGGGGATAGTGCCTCTTTTTTCCCCCTTATGGTATGAGACTGAAGCCGTTTTTATCTGTTGTGAATTAGGTTCGGGTGATGCCATGGATGTGGATTCAGCTCAAGCTCTGGAGAGGTATGTCCCTGATTGGTCGCTGGCTAACAAGGACAGGATTGTTGACGCTCTTTCGGCGAAGATGTCGTTGTTTCATATTGGCACCCCTGCTGAGCATGCTTATTATCGGAAGATGAGTGGGCCGGAGCTCGGGAACGCTCTAATGTTGAACCAGGCCTAGTCTAACTCTTTAGTGGTTGAAGCGTGTAAGCGGTGGGTCAAAGCGGAGTCTAACTGTCATCGATACGAACGTGAAGTTACCTCCTTGAAGAATGAAGAGAATATTCGTTCAAAAACCAAACAGGAGCTTTCTTCGCTTCGAGCTCAGGGGGATCGTCTGGAAGAGCAGGTTTCAGAGACTAAGGAGATAAACAAAGCCTCTCAAGCTTCGACAGCGGCTGCCTACGAAGCCCTGTGATAGAGCTGTTCAGGACTTGGAGGGTTTAAAGCTGAGGTTTGAGGCGCTGGAGAAAAAGTTGTCCGAGACTGAGGAGATAAATCAAGCAGAGCAAAAGAAGATGCATTCGTTGTACGATCAACTATTAGCCGATCATCTCCGCCTGGTGAATGGTACGTTCGTTGTGCTCTTTGTTTGTTTGTTTTCTTAGCTTCTGTCCCTTTGTTCTCTTTTTAGATAAGACTGAGCTTGAGAGGGCCCGTGATAAGGCCGTTGAATCACACCAGGCCGCGGTTGCTGACATGAAAGATATGCTAACCCGATACGATGGTGAGATGATCGAGCTACACGGTCTTGTATCAGAACTTTTGCTCACAAAGAAATGGTTCCTAACTGAGGGAGTAGCGTGGGTTGTGAAGCTGGTTCATCAGAGCCCTGAATTGGAGAAGGTGGTTGCCGATTTGGTTAACAGTGTCAATGCTGTTGGTGTGAGGA
This sequence comes from Helianthus tuberosus, assembly GCA_030545235.1. Lineage (NCBI taxonomy): Eukaryota > Viridiplantae > Streptophyta > Magnoliopsida > Asterales > Asteraceae > Helianthus > Helianthus tuberosus. The sequence goes on along the minus strand of CM060420.1, from coordinate 16,154,836 downwards.
TGGTATCAAACAGGGCTTTCATGCCATAAAATCTTCAGCTAAGACTGTTAACGAAATCCTTGGGTATGATGAAGGTGCTAAAGAAGCCCTTGATGTTGCGATTAAAGCCTTTGACAATTTCCACATTTCGGTTCTAGATAAGGTTACGGAGCTTGTGAACGAACCCTTGTCCATCAAAAAGGAGAAAAGCAAGCTTCCGGTTATCAAAAAAGATTGATGGGCGTGGTCTTTCCCCTTTTATTTTGTTTTATTTTCTAACTGTGGCATGTAACCGTACAATGTGTGTTTGTCATGATTTCCCAGACATATTATAATTAGGAAGTCATAATTTTGTGAATGATATTCGTGCTTGGCTTCTAGTTTTAGTTTGCGTCCAAACTTTTACTATCTGCCAAACCTTTTGGGGCCATTTGAATGACCGGACCGTAGCAAAGATTTTTATAAGTTTTTACTTAGTTAAAATCTTATATGCTTTGTAAGTGGATCGGATCGGATCAAATCACTTTTTCTTAATAGATTTTTTGTTATTTTTGAACTATTTAAGCCTTCTCGATCGGCATGAGGCATGGGTCGAGCCCCGTTTGTGCACATTTTGTTTCATTCGAACTTGTACGTAGATATGTTATTGTTTGTTCTATCAAAACGTAGATCGCTTTATTTAATAGATAACATAATTTCCGGGCAAGACCCTCCCGGTTTTTACAAGAAAGTGGAAATATATTCGGGGCATTACCCTCCCGATATTACATGGAAAAAAGAGAGCATGAAATAAAAGTAGCGATCTTTTTTGGGTCGTGGCGATCGTGCGACTACATAAAACATTTCTTCAGATGGACCCCGTTCCATTTTCTTGGGACGAGGGTTCCATCGATTTTTTCGAGCACATAGGACCCTTTGTCATTAGCTTCCTTCACACGATACGGTCCTTCCCACTTGGGGGCTAATTTTCCCGGAGGCTCGACTCGGCTTGCGTCGTTGCACCGGAACACATAATCTCCAACTTTAAATTTATAAAGCTTGGTACGAGCGTTGTAGTACTTCTTAATTTTCTTTTTGTACCGGGCTTCTTTGATTGCTGCTATGTTCCGGCGTTCTTCCAACATGTCGAGATTAGATCGGAGCTCCTGCTCGTTTTTTTCCAATTTTTGCATCTTTGGGTTGGGAGTCCAATATCTTCTGGGATCACCGCTTCGGTGTCGTATGTAAGGCTGAATGGTGTTTCTCCGTTACTTGTCTTGTGTAAGGTTCGATGAGCCAATAGAACATTCGGCAACTCGTCTGCCCATCCTTTTTCCTCATAACCGAGTCTTCTTTTGATCACATCGATGATTTGGCGGTTTATCTGTTCGACCTGTCCGTTCCCTTGAGGATGAGCAACTGAGGAGAAGACTTGGTTAATCTTCAAACTTTCGCACCATCGTTTGAACGGGTTCTCCGCAAACTGTTTTGCATTGTCGCTCATTATGTACAGCGGGAGACCGAAACGAAACACAATTTGTTCCCAGAAAAACCTTGTTACATTATAACCGGAGATGACCGTGAATGGCCTTGCCTCTACCCACTTGGTGAAATAGTCTACTGCAACCAGCAAATATTGAGCGCTTCCACTCGATCACGGGAAAGGCCCAACTATATCTACGCCCCACTTTTGGAAAGGCCACGCGGCAGTTACTGGGATCATCTCATTCTATGTTCGGAGACTTATCGATGCGTGTTTTTGGCATTCGTCACATTGCTGGAATCCTTTTACTGCACTCTCGTGCATTACGGGCAAATAATACCCTGCATTCTTTACTTTAGTTACGATCATTTTTGGCCCGGCATGGATACCGCAAATGCCATAATTTATTTCCCTAATAATATAGCTTGCTTGCTCCGGATCAAGACATTTTAATAAAGGACCTAGGAAGGTCTTTCGGTACAGACCCCCTTCTTGCATTTTTTATTGAAGCGAATTGATCTGTATTTTTCTGGCCTCCGCCTTATCGACTGGCAAGACATCATGCACTAAGTAGTTTATGATTGGAGTCATCCAAGTTTGGGTCGGAGCTTCTACTTGCATAACCTGCGGGGTAGAAATGGATGGTGCAGATGAAACCTCTACCCGCACCTCCTTTGCGAGATGGTTGAACGACACAGATGCCAGCTTGCTTAAAGCGTCAGCTTTTTTTGTTTTTTGCTGCGGGGGATGTGTTCAACCTTGCATGAGGCGAACGCAGCCATTGCTTGTTTTACTTGCTCTAAGTACTCAATCATGTTAGGTTCCCTTGCTTCATATCCGTCGTTTACTTGGTTTTCTACGAGTAGGGAATCAACATGGGCTACGACGATTTTTGCTCCGACTTTGGTTGCTAAACGTAAGCCAGCCAGCAATGCCTCATATTCGGCTTCGTTATTGGAAATTTTGGATTCTATTCGGAGTGCATACGTCATGTCTATGCCATCAGGATAGGTTAATATTAGCCCGACACCCGCACCCTTGGCACTCGAAGCTCCATCTGTATACAAAGACCAGGGTTTGTTTGGAGCTTGTTTCATTCCTTCAACTTCTTTGTCCTCCTGCATTTCGACCAAGAAATCAGCTATCACTTGCCCTTTCAATGGGCCTTTGGTTCTGAAGGTGATGTTGAAAGCGTCTAACTCAATCGCCCATTTTGCCATTCGACCTGATACTTTAGGTCGTCGGAGGACGTGCTGGATTCTTTGGTCTATACGAACCTCGATTGGGTGAGCCTGGAAATATCGCCGGAGCCTTCGTGAAGCATGGACCAAGGCCAAAGCTAATTTTTCCAAATTTGGATACCTTGTTTCTTAATCTTTTAATGTTCGACTAACGTAATAAATGGGGATTTGAGCTCCGGTCCGATGGGCGACTAAAACTGCACTGATGGCGCCGCGTGATGCGGCCAGGTATACTGTTAGTACTTCGTATTCTTCCGGGACGGTGAGAGTCGGCAATGTGCCCGGGTAAACATTGAGTTCTTCAAAGGCACGAGCAGCCTCGTTGGTCCATTTAAACTCTGATCTAAAACTCTTTCGTAAAACGTCCATAAATGGGAGCGACCTATCTGCAGCTTTAGACAAAAAAACGATGTAAGGCGGCTAATCGTCCGTTTAGGGACTGGATTTCTTTTACCGAAGTGGGAGGCTTCATAGTGAGAACGGCATCTATTTTGTTAGGGTTGGCCCATAAGCCGCGAGATCCGACCATTACACCTAAGAACTTCCCTTCTTCTACTCCAAAAGTACATTTTTTAGGGTTCAACTTCATGTTGATACTTCGGAGTCGAGTGAATGTTTCTAGAATGTCTTTCAGCATGTTTTCTTCATCGTGACTTTTGATCACGATATCATCAACATATACTTCCAAATTTCGCTCTATTTGGTCTTTAAAAGCTTTGTTCATTAACCGCTGATATGTAGCACCGGTATTTTTCAGACCGAAAGGCATCTTCATAAAGCAGTAGATCCCTTCGTTTGTGACGAATGCCGTCTTATCTTCATCTTTGACCGCCATTTGTATCTGATGATAACCTTTGTAAGCGTCTAACAAGCATTTTAGTTTGAACGTGGCAACATAATCGATCTTTTCGTCAATTTCCGGTAATGGAAAGCAATCCTTCGGGCATGCGTCATTCAGGTCGGTGAAATCGATGCACATTCTCCAGGATTTGTATTTCTTTCGCACCATGATTGGGTTTGATACCGGACTTCTCGAATGATTCCGGCATCCAGAAGACTTCTTACGTCTTTGGCGATTGCTTTGGCTCGGTCTGGTGCCATGTGCCTTTTTCTTTGTGTTATCGGTTTAATTGATTCTTTTACATTCAGTCGGTGTTGGGCCTCTCGGAACTCCTTGCATATCGGAATGCTGCCAGGCAAAAATGTCAATTAAGTTCCTTAGCAGTTCCCATAGGAGCTTCTTGGTTCATTTCGGGAGTTGTGCCCCAATTGCCACTTACTGCTCCGGGAATTCCGGATTAATTGCCCAGAGTTCCGTAGGTACTTCGGATTTTTTGGAACTCGTTTCTGCTTACCTCCGCGACGAATAAAAAACGTTGTGCGATGTATTGTAGAACTGATTGCTTCGAGAGCTCTTAATGTAGGACGCCCGGGTATCACGTTGTGCGATGAATGGGTACCAACGACCAAAAAGGTTAATTGAAAGGTCCTGGTTTTATCATTATTTTTAAACGTGGTTGGGAGGGTAATTTGTCCTATCGGACGAACAACTTCTCCCGAAAAGCTTATTAACGGAGTGGACACCTCAATGAGCCTTTTCTTTGTCTGAGGAGCCAACTGTTGGAAACACTGCAAATACATTATTTCAAAAGCACTTCCACCATCTACATATATTCGTCGAACCAGATGTCCGGCGATCACAGCCGAGATCGTAATCGGACCGTCCCGAGCGTCCTCCGGGTCGATTGGGGGGAAGTACGTAGGTTGGTGCATCCAAGCCGCCATATGTTGGTTTGATCGCTTTACCCCTCTTGGTTCGGCGGACCGGATCATATTGATTCCGGCTTCTGTATTTGGGTTATCAACCGTGGCTGCTGACTTCTTGCCATCCTTTACTTCTTTTACGAGGTGAGAAAGTTTTCCAGATCGTACAACTTTTTCGATTTTCTGCTTTAATGCCCAACATTCATCAGTCGTATGCCCCTTGTCCCTGTGATATTCACGGTATTTTTTGGAATGTTTGTCGGACGTAGGACGTTGCTTCGAAGGTACAGGAAACAGTGTGGTTTCTGTACTAAGGATCTCGCTTGGCGACTTTGTCAATTCGGAAAAGGTGTTGAAACGCACGTTACCAGTTCGAAAACTGCTTCGATCGGACTTTTGGTACGGACCACGATTGCGATTCCAATTATTGCTTCTATCTTTTGGTGGGGATGCATTCCGTCTCCATGACGCAGTCCGAGCCTTTGCATTTTTTGCTGTTGTTTCATTCGGCTGCTCGCAAGAGCTTTTTCCTCGAACAAAGGCTCGGGCTCGTTCCATGAGCACTTCCATGGTTTATGGGAGATATTCATACAATTTTTCTACGAGCTGATTATTTCGTACCCCGTGACAGAAACCGGAGACGCGAAGTTGATCGACTGCTCCACTGATTTGCATACTTTCTCGATTGAATCGATCGATGAAGTCTTCTACCGACTCCCCATCACGGCACTTTATATGGTGGACTTCCGTGATATCTTTCGAGTAGCGTCGTTGTTGGCAAAATTTTTGTAGGAACATTCGTCGGAAGTCTTCAAAATGATCGATCGATCCTTCCGGTAATCCATCAGACCACACCCGTGCTGATCCAGTGAGAGTTTGAGCGAACATATGACACCACGCTGGCATGGGCCATTATTCGACTTTGGTCGCTCCGGCGAAGGCGAACATATGATCAGTTAAATGATATGGTGACAAAACACACTAAGTGTTAAGTTGGGGGTGAAAGAGTCAAAGTGATAATTAGGGATGATAGCGCCCGATAGCTAATAGTTAGGGATGGTAAAATCCAATAATCCAAAAAAACATCATCTAGAGCGTAAATGAATTGCAAAACCAGTTTGACTTTAATTATTTAAATCCTCAAATGGAACATAAATACTTGACCGTAAACCCAAAAAAAAAAGAAAAAAAAAGAAAAAAAAAAAACATCATCTAGAGCGTAAATGAAGGGCCAAACTATCCACACACCAATTTTGCCTATCTACACACCTAAAAGGTGATTTTTGTCTTTACATGCACACCCTGCAGTGTCGAACTGTGGCCAAAACGGAGCATTTTGGTCTGATTAACCAGACAAAGACTGACGGGTGTCTGACGGGTGTCTGACGGGTCTGTTGTCCGGACCAAAACGCCGAGCTTTGGCCGCGTTTTGGTCCTGTCAACCAGACCGGGTATCAGTCTTTTGTCTGGTTGACAGGACCAAATCGCGGCCAAAGCTCGGCGTTTTGGTCCGGTCAACAGACCCGTCAGACACCCGTCAGTCTTTGTCTGGTTAATCGAACCAAAACGCCTCGTTTTGGCCACAGTTCGACACTGCAGGGTGTGCATGTAAAGACAAAAATCACCTTTTTGAGTGTGTAGATAGTGAGATGAGTGTGTGGATAGGTACACTCTAAATGAATTGCCAAACCAATTTGACTTTAATTATTTAAATCCTCAAATGGAACCTAAATATTTGACCGTAGAATTTGAAAACAAACAAAAATGGCCAGAATGTACCTTTTACTTACGGTTAATTGATTATTAGAATAGGACTTTATTAGGTGCCAAATATCTTAAATATAACGTCAAGTATATATCTAAACCTAGGTTAGAATCTTGTTTATTATATGAGTTAAATAAATTCAAAGTTTAAACTGATGTGTTCTGAAAACTTTAATAACTTTATTTTTAGTAACGGTTTGCTAGAGTATCAGTTGCAGGGCAGGAAGTTCACTTGTATAAGGGATAACGGAAAACAATTGAGTAAACTTGACCGGTTTCTCGTCAGTCCAGAATTCTTCAATAAGTGGCCATCGGTTTGTGTGAGAGTGCTGCCTCCTTGGCACTCTGATCATTGTCCGATTATATTGGAGACAGTGGAAATGAACCTTGGCCCTCGTCCGTTCCGGGTATACAACTCATGGATTGGGAAACCGGGGTTTGAGGAATCCGTGAGGAAGGCGGTAGAAGGTTTTCTTTATTTCGACCCTCCGGACCTCTGTCTTACTTCTAAATTCGAGTGCATCAGATCGGCCATTAAGAACTGGAGAGATGATTTTTTGTCCATCGAGAAAGAATCCGAAAATTTGGCATCGTCGGAATTGGAGGAGATAGAGTTAGAAATGGAATCAAGGGACTTATCGGAAGAGGAAGAATGGTCGATGGCGGAAAATAGAAAAATTCTGAAAGAAATTGAAGATAGGAAGATTTTGGATGTTAAACAAAGAGCTCGGATTAAGTGGGCGGTTGACGGAGATGAGAATTCAAAATTTTTTCATGCTCTTGTTAACAACAGGAAAGCAACAAATACCATTCACGGCCTTACCATTGATGGGGAGTGGTGTAGCAAACCGGCGAAGATAAAAAGACAGGTTTTCGCTTTCTTTCGTGAAAAATTCAAAGACCCTCACAAAATCAGGCCGAATCTTCATTGTCCCAATATAAAAAGGATATCGGACGGGTATTCGACAATGCTAGTAGAACCTTTCTCGGAGTTAGAGATAAAAAACGCCGTTTTCGAGTGTGGAGATGATCGGTCGCCTGGCCCCGACGGTTTTAACTTTAGATTCATAAAGCATTTTTGGGAGTTTTTTAAAGAAGATTTCTCGAGGATTTTCGCCGGGTTTCATAACAACGGTAAGATCAGTGACGGCAGTGGGGCGTCCTTCATTGCTCTTATTCCTAAAATTCAAGATCCGGTTTCTTTAAATAATTATAGGCCAATTAATTTGGTGGGAGTCATTAGTAAGACTATTTCAAAAGTGTTGGCTAATCGAATTAGAAAAGTTTTGGATGGAGTGATTTCTGACTCGCAGTCGGCTTTTCTTAATGGTAGATTTATCTTAGATGGTCCTCTCATGGTGAATGAGATTATCTCTTGGATAAAAAAAAGGAAATTGAAAGCTTTTTTTTTTCTCAAAATTGATTTCGAAAAGGCATATGACAATGTGAACTGGAGGTTTGTGTCTGATATTCTCTTTCAAATGGGATTCCCTCAAAAGTGGTGTGATTGGGTGATGGGTGTTCTTTCCTCGGCGACCTCCTCGGCCTTGGTGAACGAGGCTCCGACTTTCAAATTTAAATGTGAGAAAGGTATGAGGCAAGGTGATCCGCTTTCTCCTTTTCTTTTCTTGATAGTTATGGAAGCGTTTTCTTGCATGATGAATAGTGCTAAAGAGGCGGGAGTGATTAAAGGCATCGTTACTCCTAATAATGGGCCCGTCATTAGTCATCTCTTGTACGCGGACGATGCAATCGTTATGGGTGAATGGTCCAAAAATGAAGTTGTTAATATTGTGCGGATTCTTAGATGTTTTTATTTGTGTTCAGGCCTCAAGATTAACATTGAGAAATCGAATTTATATGGCATAGGGGTTGGAATGGAAGATATAGGGGAAATGGCCAACGAAGTGGGTTGTAAACCGGATATGCCGCTTTTAAATATCTCGGTTTAAAAGTGGGTGCTAACATGAACCGGATATGCAATTGGCAACCGGTGTATGATATGTTCCGTGCTTGTCTCAACAAATGGAAGTCTCATCTCTTATCTATTGGGGGAAGGGTAGTTATCATCAAGTCGGTCATGGAAAGCCTTCCTAATTACTATTTTTCTTTATACAAAGCCCCGAAAAAAAGTGATTTTGGATTTGGAAGCTATGATTAAAAGATTTCTATGGGGAGGTTCGATAGAGGAGAGAAAAATGCATTGGGTGGCTTGGGATCGGGTTGGTTGTCATAAGACGGACGATGGTCTAGGCTTGAGCAAACTCAGTGAGGTGAATACGACCCTTTTATCTAAGTGGGGATGGCGGTACAAATCTGAAGAAAACAACTTGTGGAGAAAAACTATTGACGCGATTCATTTTTCTCGGGTCGGGTGGGAGTGTATTCCTTTTAAGAAGTCTTTTAGTGGAGTGTGGACCAATATTGCCAAGGTGTTTATCAACACTAAGGCTAACGGGATTCCACTTCGAGCTTTCTTGAAAGGAGAGGTTGGCGATGGAAACAAAATTTCTTTCTGGCTTGATGTTTGGGCCGCTGATGTGCCCCTTAAACAGAAGTTCCCGAATCTTTTCAGACTTGAAGCTGAGAAGAAATGTCTCGTGTCCAAGCGGATGAAGAGAACCGGAGATGAGATCGAATTTCAATGGAACTGGAAGTCCACGCTGTCTGATTCGGAGCTCATTTCTGAACATCAGCAGCTTCGGGACTTGCTGAATTCGGTTCAGACGTCGGATAATGGAGATAAGTGGAAATGAACTTTCGACTCGGAAGGTATTTATTCAGTTAAGAGTGTGAAAAGGCTCCTGTATTCTGATATCCCGAGAGGTAACATTTCTTCATTTTATTGGTGTAAATGGGTTCCCGCGAAATGTAATATTATGGCGTGGAGATTGAGTATGGATCGGATCGCCACCGCTTTAGCCTTAAGGAATAGAAATGTTCACGTCGGAGATATTACATGTCGGTTGTGCCAGTCGGATGACGAATCAGCTGATCATTTGTTTCTGGCTTGTTCGGTTGCATCGAGTGTGTGGCAGGGTATTAGTTCATGGTGCAAAATCTCTCAAATCTTCGCTTTTGAAGTTAAGGATCTTTTTGGTATTTTTAAGGACATCGGGGCCTCAGAAAGGAAGAAAGAAGCGGTTCAAGGTATATTTATTATAGCTTGTTGGAGTTTATGGCGTGCTAGGAACAATTTGGTCTTCTCTAATTCCCTGGTGAGGATAGATAGAATTCTTAGTGAAGTTAAAGCAATCGGATTCTTGTGGTTTGTAAATAGGTCTAAACATAAAGCGATAAGTTGGGAGGACTAGTGCTCTTTTGTAAATATGTAATTGTGTTTTTGTGTTGGCTAGCCCGGTTTGGGTTAGCTCTGTGTTAATGAAGTTTACTTTTCAAAAAAAAATATGACTTAAATAAATATAGTTTTTTGCATTAAGTAATACAAAAAGTCACATCTTAAAAAATATATGCATTGCACGGATTGAATAAACTCGGTTAACGTAGTCAATATATGTTTTTAAAAAAATAAACTTTGATGTATTATATACTTTTTATAACATTTGATTTTGTTTTTTTATTATTATTATGTGACACCCCAGGAAAACCAGGAAACCACGCAACTTAACTAGCTTCCTCAGTGAGTACGTGCTAAATTTCGGGACGAAATTTCTTTCAACTTGGGGATAATGTGACAACTCGTATTTCAGAACCTATCCTTGTGTTTAATGTAACATATGTGAACTTTGTGTGACTATGTGATATATTGATTTTAATGAATGATTATAAATTGTATGTTGCGTATTTTATGTGATTGTATTATAAGTAAGAATATTGAATAACTATTGGTCGCACAACACTAGCCAATCGCACAAGATCTCTTGGGCTGCACACTATGTCTTTACCCACTCTTCCCCACCCGGCCCACTATGCTTGAACTCGAGACAAGAGGCAGCCCGTGATGGGTTCGGCCCATTCCCTTGTGGCGCATAACACTATGGGGAGAAGGTATGATCCTCATAATTCACAAACACTTAACACACACAAAACCCAAAGCTCTCTCCCTTATCTCTTGGAAACCCGACGGCAGCCCCACTCGAAGTCTTTCCCATCGATCCAACCAATTCATTCGGGTATCACGGTTAGTGTGACACTATTGTTTATGTATTAGACGATGTTGTGATTACCATGATTGAACATGATAGTTAGGGTTATTCATATGCGTGATGGTTGATTCTTGAAGTTGTTAAGTAATGTATATTTGATTGTTTTTTCTGAATGATTGAACCGAACCTACGTGATGATTATGGGATTTGTATTGGTCAAGAATTAGGGTTTATGTGATAATTTTTTATATGAATCGGATTGCATGATTTTGATCGAGAACCGAATAGATGTAATCGACTGTTATGGTTCAAATGTTTGCATGATGAGTATTGCGTGTTAGTGTTAACCAAACTATTTGATTCGATGTATGATGATGATGAGTTGTTATGGTTAGATAATTGTTTAGGGTTCATATAGATTCAATGATGAATGATATCTTGATCGATAATCTGCATGATTGGAAACCATTTAATTGTTTTGATTGATGGATGTAAGTTAGGAAACTGTTAGAATTGATTTGTAAATAAATGGTGAAACTAATTCCCATGAATTACGGATAATAAACCTGATCGCACAAGATCAGATCACACAAGATCTAATCTGGTCGCACAAGTGCAATCGCACAAGCTGGGTACAACCCTATAAGGCTCAGTGTACAGCATATACATTGCATGATCGCACAAGACCTGTGGATCGCACAAGACAGTGCTGATCGAACAAGTCTTGGGCCACACACAAACTATTTGGACTTTACTATGTTGTTGGGCCTCAAAGCCCAATCTCAATCGCACAAGTTTTTCCCAGTCGCACAAGCTAAAGTGGACCGCACAAGAATAATTAAATGATTTTGTTTGGGCCGCACAAGCTGTTGGACTATTAATTAGTTGGGCCGGGTGTTTATTTGGATCACACAACATGATGTGGATCGCACAAGGTTGTGCTGATCGCACAACATGTTGGGCCAGATAGTTATTTTGGGTTTCAACTATCCAACCGCACAAGATGCTATTGGGCTTACATTGTTACTTCAGCCCAATGCATCCTGATCGTACAAGTTTGGGCTTTATGTGTGTTTAGCTGATTTATATAACATGTTCTATGTGAATGCCATGATCGCTATGTGTTCGTGACTTGCTAGCTTATGTGTAAACTTACGTGCACTATTTGAACCTAGACCTGACTTGTATGGTAACCATGTTAGGACGTGGTTGACCACTGGCAGCTTGATTGACCTCTTGGTGTATCTGCCGAGCAAACCAAGGTGAGTTCACACTTCCTACAAGGCATGGGATTCCCAGGGGTTGGGATTGGGTTAAGGAATAGGGATTCCTCATCCTGTTGGGACGTGTTCAGGAATGTAAATTCCTCATGCTGTTGAGACGGATTTAGATTTACTAGACTAGAACTCTATCAACGAAGTCCCTCCTTTTATATCGACTTAATCGCCGAGGCCAATGGCGAACGGGTCATTAGTTAAATAGCGCTATTAGGTTTAACAAACCTCACACCGTGCCGCAGAGGACGGGCGTGGACTAATGGACTATGGCACGTCAGTGATGATAGACACCGACGCTAGGGCACATAAACATGACGAACGTTAGTAGTTGATATGGTAACGAGTCTGGTAGTTTAAAACATAGGGTAGCCCCCACGGTCGAAGTGTCGGGCTGGATAGCCGAAGATTGAGAACATGGGGTAGCCCCCATGGCTGAAATGGCCGAAGTAAAAGTGGATTAACAAATGAACGTTTTCAAAACTATGGGGTAACCCCCACGGCTGGATTGCCAGAGTAATTGGGATTAAACAAAACACCTTTTCAACTATGAGGTAACCCCCACGGCAAGTAAGCCAGCTAAAGAAAACTATGCTTTTGAAACGACTTAAAACGAACACCCAACTGTGAACTCGCTCAACTTTGTTGTTGATTTATTGTTACATGCCTTGCAGGCCTTTAGGTGCATATCAATGGGACTTGCTGTCTGGGAAGCTGGAGTGGTCATGGGTCGAGATACATGGAAACACTATACAAGACTAATAGCTTTTACATGTGGTTATAAACACTTAACGAACGATTTATGCTTCCGTTGTACACTATAAAATATAATGTAACATTGTAACACTTATTATTAATCAATGAAAGTTTTATTTATATATATACCTATGAGTTCATTGTGATTGGTGGCTAAGATCCTGGTACGTCACACGCCCCGCAATGTTTACGCGAGTGGTATTTTGGGGGTGTGACAGATTAGTATCAAAGCCATTGGTTATAGTGAACTTGGTTTTAAAAAAAAGGGAAAAAACGTTTTTGTAAAACCAGACTATAACCGAACAGTTATGAAAACGCGAATACGACCGTGACACTCAGCTCCAGATTGCAAGGTTCGTCTCTCGTATACTCATTATACTGCATAACTAGTGAACACTTACATATGATATTGCATGTGATTGCACGTCTAGCATAACAATATGGGCATGTATTACTTGCACGTGTTATGTGACTGATAGGGTGGTATTTCCCTAAACCTTCATGACTTACGCTTCGTGATGCTCTTCGTTTGCTACTCGAGTTTGAGGAACCATTTGACATGAGTTAGGAGGAACTGAGATGAGCATGCAAATCACAATATTATTGTGGGTGCACACATAATAATAATGTGGGGTGCATGCGAGTCCCAGTGAGCCTTAACAAGTAGAGAATGGGTTCCGTTCCGTTATTTGGTCGATGTGAAACATAGCAAACCTATAGGGGTCATAGTAGTGATTGTCCCCTACTCGAATGTGAACTTTTCATTCCTCTCTGGATCCTTTCGAATCTCGACGCTACGAGTATTACCTGCACACCCATCTGAACACCTAGCAAACCGTGTAGAATATTAGGTGCTCATACGAAGGTCCCTGTGTTGGATGACGCAACATCGCATGATTGATCGATACCTTTCCTACTCCGCTTCGTTTGCTGGAACTCATGTATTGACGTTTTAGATCCTGAAGTGCGATCACTTCTGCAACGCTCAGGAAGCATATCGTGTAATACCCAGCCAACTTGCAACATCAATGGACAGGAGGATGAGCGTAGTACTTTACCGACCACAGTACTTTGGCGACCCTGATTATCAGCAACGAACACCAGCGAATTGGCTTTAATCGAATCCTTAACCCTTGTCAACGACTTATGGGAGTCAACTCTTACGAATCAATCGGGACATAAGCAATGACAATCGACTATAATACGGAATGTGTAACTGTCAGCACAGTGCGTAGTACTTTAGGACGTGGCTCAAAATGTGGAAAGATGGACCTCGATGGCGAGGAATCGTAGTGCTTTGTTTCAAGCAACAACGTTAGGACCAGCAGTCACAGCGACAACAAGGTATTCGTAACCCTAGCTTACAGTAAGGAAATAAAAGTGACTACAACACGGATTAGCCGTGGTTAAGTTAAGAAGACCACAACCAAAGGAACAACGACAGTACTTGAAATACTTGTAATGAAAACAGCAACACTAGAAATGATGCTCATGCAAGGGCATTTAGAATTGGCATGGGCGACGCCAGGACTTTAGCAACATGGTAGCTAGTATGAGTAGCTAATTGCTTCGTCTTTGCTCCGTTTGACCCTGATGCACCTTGAATTTGAACCTGTTGTGGAATCGGCTGACGACAAGACAATTGACATTTCGTATGCTGGTTGGGATGCAAATTCGACCTTGTGGGACAAGCGATCGACATCGATCTTCCTTCTGCTATCCTTGATGGTTTGAAGCAGTAGTTAGAATGGATTGGTAATCCATACATCACGCAGATATGCCCTGTGAGGAGAAAACTTCGCGTATCCCTCTTCCTAGTGAGGAATCGTCCTCTATTTCAAAGTATCGGAATGGTGTAAAGGTTGGCGGCAATTCTGCAATGAAAGCTCGGAAGTGCCCACGGAAGGAGTACCCCGCTATGTTAGCACTTATTATTGATGTTAAGGTTAAGGAAAAGATGATCGAGGACCCACCCTTTGTTCGTGACTCCTACCTATGTGCTACCAGAAGAACTATCTTATCGGGTGTACCTTTACATTGTCCGGTGGAATATCAGATTAAACATCATGTCAGGGGCAGCCCTGATTACTCGTACTCTTACCGTTCTGCACCAGGAGGGTTGCAAGAGTTGTTTAATCAACTACAGGGATTATTGAACAGGAGTTTCGTTGAACCTAGCTTTTCGCTTTGGGGAGCCCCAGTTAGATCCATGAATTTTCGTATGTGTACTGATTATCGAGAACTTAGTAAGGTGGTAGTTAAGAACCACTTGCCTCGACCATGTATCGGCAACGAGTTGACCAGCTGCGAAGATCAAGCCCCATTCAAGGATTGACTAACGAGTGAGCTATCACCAGATGGAAGTTCAAGGGGGAGCATGTTCCTTCAACAGCATGTCGAACGAGATGCAGCCATTTCAACTTTGTATACCATGATCATTGAATTGAACAACACACCAGCAGCTTCAAGGATCACATGAATCGACCGTATTTATTGACGACATTCTGAATCATGACCAGGAGAAAGGAACACCATGGGTGACATATGTATTCTGTTTCAGCATTTCTTTGGGAGGAGCCATTTCGTACGAAGTCATGCATTTTGATCAGGTAACCAACGGAGTGGGAATACTCGCGAATCTCGCTAAGATACAACTTGTTAGAAACTGATCGACACTAAAGATTCCTTCAGAGATGCAGCAATTCCTTAGCTTCACTAAATACTATCGCAGCTTACCCACAGGAATTTCGAATGTCTCACAGCTTAAATCTATTTAGCACAGTAGGGTACTGTGTTCGTGAAAGACGAAACAGGAGGACATTTTTTCAGCTTTCGAGTTCCAACTCTGCAATGCACCGAGCATCGTCTTTACCTGAGGGTGCGGAGGATTTAGAGGTATACCATGATGGTCAGAATCAGAGTCCCAGTTGCACACCGACATAACACGAGCGAGTGGTGACCTACGTGATGGAGTTACAAAGAGCAACTGCACTACACACGACTGACGGTGAAAACCGTGGCCTTGGGATTCTAGATGGAGGCATTACATGGACGGTACCAGATGTGTTATTTAGACCGATCACCAGGGGCCTCCCGTGCACTTTTGTCTTGATAGAGCTAGAACAGTTAATGGCATCGCTGGACGGAACTTTAGGATGATTGCAACTATGAAACTTGAACGTACACGAGCTTTGCGGCTCACTATCGACTATAACTTACCTGATCAGACTCGCTCTGTTTGAAGGAGGAGAATTTTCAAGTTGAACCCATGCAGGGCATGGAGAAGCAACCTATGATAGGCCGGATGATACTCGTTACCTCATGGAACGAATGTGGACCTCACTATACGACTATTGTAGGGAACACGTGTTGAGCAAAGCACATCAGCATCGATACTCTAGTCATCTGGGTTTTGATGAGAGATACTAGGAACTAAAGACCTTGTACTGGTAATCGGGCATGAAGGCCCACCTAGCTAGGTATGGGAATGATGCTTGACTTGTAGGGAAGTCAAGGGTGAGGTGTTAGCAACCAAAAACACCTATATGGAAAGCGAAAACAGACTGCCATGGATTTGGCCGCTGGTCTACTTACAACTCGAAACAGAAACAATATCACCTGGACGATCGTTGATTGTCTCACGTAACCAGCACACTTTCTAGCCAGCAAGGAAACGGATGAGTCTTATACTCTTGCAGTCACCTATCTGAAAGAAGTGGTTGCTAGGCACAGGGTGCCAACCTCCAGCATCTCTGATCGCGACCCACGACTTGCATCTGACTTGTGGCGAGCGATGCACAAATTCTTTGACTCACGTCCAGACTTGAGCACGGCATATCATCCACAGATGGATGCGCAGACTGAATGAACCATCCGAACTCTTGAAGACATGCTCCGGGCATTTGTAATCGACTTTGGTAACGGCTGGGAAAGACACCTCTCGTTAGTGGGATATTCGTATAACAACAGCTACCACACCAGCATCCAAGCTGCTCCGTTTGAGGCATTGTACTGACGTGATTTCCGAATCACCTCTATGTTGGGAAAAATTGGCGACGGCCAAACCACTGGCCCAGAACTTGTCATAGACACCACCGAGAAAATTGTCCAGATACGGCAACGAACGGCGGTGGCTCGTGACCGTCAGAATAGCTACACTGATAAGTGCAAGAAACCACTCGAGTTCCAGGTTAGGGAATCGAGTGCTACTCAAAGTCTCACCTTGGAAAGGTGTTGATCGTTTTGGCAAACGACGCAAACTCAACCCGCGATATGTTGGATCTTTCGAAATCATAGAGAAAATAGGCAGAGTGGCCTACAAACTAAACCTACCCGCAGAACTCAGTGGAGTTCACAACGTATTCCATGTGTCGAATCTGAAGAAGTGTCTGTCAGATGAAGCTCTTATAGTTCCTTTCAAGGAACTCACCATCGATGATCAGTTACGATTTGTCGAAGAACCAGTGGAAATCTTGGACCGGGAGGTCAAGATTCTCAAACGCACCAGACCACCGCTTGTTCGAGTTCGTCGGAACTCCCACCGTGGCTCAGAGTTACCTGGGAACGAGGAAACCAAATGAAACCCAAGTATCCCCAGTATTCGAGAAACGTGAAACCACTACTGAGGTTGAAGCTACTGCGGAATTTCGCGACGAAATTCCAAACCAACGGGGGGATAATGTGACACCCCAGGAAAACCAGGAAACCACGCTTCTTAACTAGCTTCCTCAGCGAGTACGTGCTAAATTTCGGGACGAAATTTCTTTCAACTTGGGGATAATGTGACAACTCGTATTTCAGAACCTATCCTTGTGTTTAATGTAACGTATGTGAACTTTGTGTAGCTATGTGATATATTGGTTTTAATGAATGATTATAAATTTTATGTTGCGTATTTTGTGTGATTGTATTATAAGTAAGAATATTGAATAACTATTGGTCGCACAACACTAGCCAATCGCACAATATCTCTTGGGCCGCACACTATGTCTTTACCCACTCTTCCCCACTCGGCCCACTATGCTTGAACTCAAGACAAGAGGCAGCCCGTGATGGGTTCGGCCCATTCCCTTATGGCGCATAACACTATGGGGATAAGGTATGATCCTCATAATTCACAAACATTTAACACACACAAAACCCTAAGCTCTTTCCCTCATCTCTTGGAAACCCGACGGCAGCCCCACTCGAAGTCTTTCCCATCAATCCAACCAATTCATTCGGGTATCACGGTTAGTGTGACACTATTATTTATGTATTAGACGATGTTGTGATTACCATGATTGAACATGATAGTTAGGGTTATTCATATGCGTGATGGTTGATTCTTGAAGTTGTTAAGTAATGTATATTTGATTGGTTTTTCTGAATTATTAAACCGAACCTACGTGATGATTATGGGATTTGTATTGGTCTAGAATTAGGGTTTACATGATAATTTTTCGTATGAATCGAATTGCATGATTTTGATCGAGAACCGAATAGATGTAATCGGTTGTTATGGTTCAAATGTTTGCATGATGAGTATTGCGTGTTAGTGTTAACCAAACTATTTGATTAGATGTATGATGATGATGAGTTGTTATGGTTAGATAATTGTTTAGGGTTCATATGGATTCAATGATGAATGATATCTTGATCGATAATCTGCATGATTGGAAACCGTTTAATTGTTTTGATTGATGGATGTAAGTTAGGAAACTGTTAGAACTGATTTGCAAATAAATGGTGAAACTAATTCCCATGAATTACGGATAATAAACTTGATCGCACAAGATCAGATCACACAAGATCTGATCTGGTCGCACAAGTGCAATCGCACAAGCTGGGTACAACCACATAAGGCACAATGTACAGCATATACATTGCATGATCGCACAAGACCTGTGGATCGCACAAGACAGTGCTGATCGCACAAGTCTTGGGCCACACACAAACTATTTGGACTTTACTATGTTGTTGGGCCTCAAAGCCCAATCTCAATCGCACAAGTTTTGCCCAGTCGCACAAGCTAAACTGGACTGCACAAGAATAATTAAATGATTTATGTTTGGGCCGCACAAGCAGTTGGACTATTAATTAGTTGGGCCGGGTGTTTATTTGGATCACACAACATGATGTGGATCGCACAAGGTTGTTCTGATCGCACAACATGTTGGGCCAGATAGTTGTTTTGGGTTTCAACTATCCAACCGCACAAGATGCTATTGGGCTTACATTGTTACTTCAGCCCAATGCATCCTGATCGCACTAGTTTGGGCTTTATATGTGTTTAGCTGATTTGTATAACATGTTCTATGTGAATGCCATGATCGCTATGTGTTCGCAACTTGCTAGCTTATGTGTAAACTTACGTGCACTATTTGAACCTAGACCTGACTCGTATGGTAACCATGTTAGGACGTGGTTGACCACTAGCAGCTTGATTGACCTCTTGGTGTATCTGCCAAGCAAACCAAGGTGAGTTCACACTTCCTACAAGGCATGGGATTCCCAGGGGTTGGGATTGGGTTAAGGAATAGGGATTCCTCATCCTGTTGGGACGTGTTCAGGAATGTAAATTCCTCGTGCTGTTGAGACGGATTTAGATTTACTAGACTAGAACTCTATCAACGAAGTCCCACCTTTTATATTGACTTAATCGCCGAGGCCAATGGCGAACGGGTCATTAGTTAAATAGCGCTATTAGGTTTAACAAACCTCACACCGTGCCGCAGAGGACGGGCGTGGAATAATGGACTATGGCACGTCAGTGATGATAGACACCGACGCTAGGGCACATAAACATGACGAACGTTAGTAGTCGATATGGTAACGAGTCTGGTAGTTTAAAACATGGGGTAGCCCCCACGGCCGAAGTGCCGGGCTGGATAGCCGAAGATTGAGAACATGGGGTAGCCCCCACGGCTGAAATGGCCGAAGTAAAAATGGATTAACAAATGAACGTTTTCAAAACTATGGGGTAACCCCCATGGCTGGATTGCCAGAGTAATTGGGATTAAACAAAACATGTTTTCAACTATGGGGTAACCCCCACGGCAAGTAAGCCAGCTAAAGAAAACTATGCTTTTGAAACAACTTAAAACGAACACCCAACTGTGAATTCGCTCAACTTTGTTGTTGATTTATTGTTACATGCCTTGCAGTCCTTTAGGTGCATATCAATGGGACTTGCTGTCTGGGAAGCTGGAGTGGTCATGGGTCGAGATACATGGAAACACTATACAAGACTAATAGCTTTTACATGTGGTTATAAACACTTAACGAACGATTTATGCTTCCGCTGTACACTATAAAATATAATGTAACATTGTAACACTTATTGTTAATCAATGAAAGTTTTATTTATATATATACCTATGAGTTCAATGTGATTGGTGGCTAAGATCCTGGTACGTCACACGCCTCGCAATGTTTACGCGAGTGGTATTTTGGGGGTGTGACATATTAGTTTATAAACTTAGTGTATTTAAGCTATCACATTTTACTTTATATTTTTTTATTTATTAATAGATTAGAAACTTGTGTGTTACATGTGGTTGAATCAATAAAATATTAAATATTTATTAATAAGCAGTAAAGCAAAAGAAATGGTTAAGAAAAGAAATATTAAATAAACAAGAGATAAGCGAAAAACAAAATAAAATGTATATATACAGGGTGGGGTTCTAGAGTGAAAAATAGTGTATTTGTAAATCGAGTGAACAAATCATGGCCATTTATTTACATCATAAAATCGTAAAATACACTAGTGTTTTTTCATCATTAAATCCTGGTCATTGATTTACACTTGTATATTGATTTTCAATGGCTAGAATTAGTTCACTAGTGTTCACAATTAAAGGGGTTGCTCACAAATGAACCTAATCCTATACATACACACACACACACACATAGGGTGAGGTTCGATTACAAAGTCCATTTTTCCTAAAAGTGTACAAAGCTATAAAACACCACAATTTCAACCATAAAACACACAAAAAAAACCCACAAATAACAAAGTGAAAATTACTAAAACACCATATTCAAACCCTAATAGTCCATAAAAACTTCAAACATGCCATCGTAGAACTATGAATATGAAACACAACATGATAATCAACATAAAACACACTAATGTTGTCCATTCGATAATCAAAGCCTTATCATCTAAAACATAAAACAAACTCACAACTATGGTGTTTTAGTAATCTTTACTCTGTTATTTGTGGGTTTTGAGTATGTTTTATGGTTGACATTATGGTGTTTTATGACTTTTTACACTTTGTAGTAAAAATATACTTTGTAGCCAACTCCCACCTTATATATATATATATATATATATGTCACACCCCTTTCTAAGGCGGAAGCACGAGGTGTGATCATGAAAGGTTCTCATTGCATACGAATAGTAAACATACTACATGCTCGTAAAAATAACTTCAAATGCCAATAACATTACGTAACTGAAAACATAGGTTAAGTTTGGAGTTTACATCACAGCATAAAACGTTGTCTGAAAAGTTTACAAAATTATTCAAAGATAAACATAAACAACATCCAAGAGCAAGAGTAAGACCGCTCGCACATCCACTTTAGTTACCTGAAATACATGTGAGTTTTTGGAAAATCGTCAACATAATGTTGGTGTGAATTCATATAGTTTTTGTATTGAACGTTTGTATACTTGTATGAAAACATGGTATGTAATTTGTATGAAACCAGTATTTCTGTAAATATAAGGAAATCGAGATCGCTAATGGTTTGTAAGGCCATTAACATGTGACACGACATAGAAAACATCCAAACCATAGGCATTTTTAGTAGTCGATTCACGACTGGGACACAAAAGCACTACTTGGTACTAGTTATGACCAAGAGTGTGGCTGCCTGAAACCCATTAGATCTAACCTTTTGTTCCGCGGTCTTAGTATGTACACGATTAACGGTGCTTCTGGTACCCTATTCGTGACATGATCTAAAGTATCATTACTTATTTTTTGTATTCAACATACCATAACACATGTATTTTCCCCAAGTTTAAAAAGCATGTAAAAGTTTAAAAGTGGGGACACGAACTCACAACTTTGCGTATCTTGCGCCGTAAACTTCACCGGGTTTGCTTATATAGCGTCGTGACCTATACGTGTTTTATTAACGTCAGTCACTAGACTTGTATCGCACAAGTACAAGTCACCATCTTTTATATATGTGTTCTTGGTTGTTAAAAATAATTTATATTTTTAACTATGTGTCTTACTTATATTATTTTTCCAATAAATATAAGTATCTTGTATTTTTCACCCGAGTTATATATTTTTGTCCAAAACTTCATTTTAAGTTCGTAACTCGTCCAAGTTACATAATCTATTAAGAAATATATTTTCATAAATATATTCTCTTGTATTTGTCTATGCATGTTGTATGTGTATTTTGTATTTTTACTCCTTAGGAGTATTTAGTGTATTTTCAAATCCTAATACACTATTACATATAATACATACTACATACACTTAGCACAAAATTTGGTGATCAATATATATATTTTCCTCAAAAATATACATACTTAATATCAAGTTTTATCTTGAAGAAATCATCATTTCTTAACTTGAAGTTTACATAAAAATTAGGGAAACCTTGGTAAATATTTTTAGGTAAATTTTTAGGGAATAAGTTTCACCAAAACTTATATTTTTCTAAATGTCAAAATTTTATAGATATTTTGACATGGTTTCCCCTAAAAATGGAGGTTTCCCATGTTTTCAAAACATGTGTTTATTTTCTTTTAAAATCATCACAAACAATCATCAACTCATTCAACACTTACCGAGTGTCAAAATCAAGTAAATTACACTATATCATGAACTTCAAGTTTTTGTAAAAACTTGTAGTAACTTACCATGCTATTTAGTAGGTTTAGTTACCCTTTAGAACATATTTATTTGTTTGTAAATTACATTATTAAGAGACTTGGTCATTTACAACTTGTAAGATAATTTTTCTAAAAGTATTTCTCTTGTATTTTTCTAGTTACCCACACGTTTCTAGTCTTGTTTAAACACTAAAAATGTGATTAGTTTATTTAGAAACCATGACTTTGTAAATCTTATAAATAAACTTGGTTGCTTGAGAAAATTATTTTTGTAATCATCTATGTACAAGGTTTGTATTTTGTTTAAATCATCTTTGCATATGAAAACAAATTTCATCATTCAAGTTCATGAAGACATAAAGCATGATGATCTTGGTCTTTCACAAGATCACCACCTTAACTTACTAGATCATGTGTTTAATCACAATCTAGTAGATTTCTTATGATGTCCAACATCACTAACACAAATCATCAATCATCAAGAAACAAAACAACACTATCAACATGTATTCTTATGTTATTAAGCTTATGTTAAAGTATCATGATAATGTTCTTTAGTGTTCTTCAATATTAACATTGATCAACATCTTTTAATCATCAAAATATGAAGTAATAAGAGATCATGAGGGCCTCACCACTAGCACAAGGCTAGGGAAGAACTCAAGATGTTGTAGATGACAAATGGGTTGGATAAAAGCGAATGGAATAGGTCCTTCAATCTCCAAGTGTATGATGTGATATATAGTGTGTTAGGGTGTTCGGGGATCATAACTAGCTCAGAAACATTAAAACGATGCTTCTAGTATAATTTTGGTGTTTCGGGTAGTGTCCGGTTGTTTGGTTAGGTACCGGTTCGTTAAAGTGTCAAACTATTCCGTTTAGTGATCTTTACGTACCCTTTTGCGACGCTTTTAATTCCCGACACTTAGGAAAGAATTCAGGACCATTTAGTCATATTTTTACATGTTACAAACTTGTCAAAATGCTGAATTTTGCTGAAATATGCAGAATTCGGTACTTTAAGTGTATTCCGGGTGCTTTTTAATGCATAAATTAGCTTCCGGAAAGTCTATATGTTAACCCTTGTATACATTCTTGGGTTTTAATGTATTTTAGACGTTGGACCTACTCCTAGGCCCCAATTCTATTGTCTGACTGCTTTCTGCAGAATTGGTGACACAATGTGTCTTACCGGTGAGTTTACTAGTATTTCTGACGCAACGCTATCATTAATGCATAAAGCAATATTTGTAGTATAAAACGTGCATGAATTCACATGTATAGCATGTAATCAGACAATGTTGACATTTAAGCACATAATTGCAGTTATTAAGTATTAATTAAGTTGTACGAAAATTACCGGTTTCGTGCCAGTTGTCACAGTCTCCCTCCGTTAAAAGAATTTTGTCCCGAAATTCAGGCTGAACTAACTCTCGCAGGAGTTTTCTTGAACAGGTGGGGGTATTTTTCTTTAAACTGGTCTTCACGTTCCCACGTGTACTCGGGTCCGTGCTTAGAGTTCCAACGTACTTTGACAAGTTTGACACTACTCCTTCGGGTCTTGTTGACTTTCCAGTCTGTAACCTCAACGGGTTGTTCTGTAAATCGGAGGGTGTCGTCAATATGCACTTCATCCGCAGGGATGATCACTGTTTCTTGGGTTGGACTCTTCTTGAGTTTGGATACATGAAACGTATCATGTACTCTGTTAAGTTCTTCTGGTAATTCCAACTTGTATGCCTCGGTACCAATTCTTTCCAAGATCTTGAATGGTCCGATGTATCGTGGATTCAGCTTTCCACATTTTCCGAATCTTACTACGCCCTTCCAAGGTGAGACCTTTAACAAAACTTTGTCTCCCACTTTGAATTCTAATGGTTTTCGTCTTCGATCAGCGTAGCTCTTTTGTCGATCTCGAGCTGCCTTAATGCGCTCTCGGATCTGTATGATTTTGTCGGTTGTCTCTTGTACAAGTTCAGGACCAACCATACGTTTGTCTCCAGCGTCTACCCAACATAATGGCGAGCGGCACTTGCGGCCATATAGAGCTTCGAATGGTGTGACTTTTATGCTCGTATGATAGTTGTTATTGTAGGAAAACTCAACTAAAGGTAGATGAGTATCCCAGCTGCCGCCTAGGTCCATAACACATGCGCGAAGCATATCTTCTAGTGTTTGTATGGTTCGTTCACTCTGGCTGTCTGTTTGCGGATGGAAGGCCGTGCTTAGACCTAGTTAAGATCCAAAGGCTTCCTGAAAGGATTGCCAGATCCTTGAGACAAAACGTCCATCTCTGTCTAAAATTATTGAGATAGGCACTCCATGACGTGCCACGATTTCCTTCAAGTACAACTCAACAAGCTTTCCAGTGCTATCCTTCTCTCGGATCGGTAGGAAATGCGCAGATTTTGTTAACCGATCGACTATCACCCATATCATATCGTGCCCCCTAGGGGTCCTGGGTAATTTCGTTATGAAGTCCATCGAGATTTGTTCCCAGTTCCATATGGGTATTTCTGGCTGTTGTAGTAGACCGGACGGTTTTTGATATTCTGCCTTAACCTTAGCACAGGCTAGGCACTTTCCAACATAGATAGCAACATCGCTTTTAAGTCTCGGCCACCAATAGTAGTCTTTCAAGTCTTGATACATTTTGTCCGATCCTGGATGGATCGAGTATCTTGACTTGTGAGCTTCATTAAGGATGACTTCTCGAATACCACCGTAGAGCGGAACCCAAATACGCCCCTTAAAGTATAAGGTTCCCTCTTTGTTTGGCACCAAATTCTTCAGCATACCTCGGAGGTATTCAGCTCTATGATTCTCCATCTTAAGGGCTTCTTGTTGTGCGCCATTAATGCAGTAATGTCCGTTCGAATAGTCATTTCCAATGCTCAAACCCTTAGGGTCTTAACCCTTTCTTTTCGGCTTAACGCGTCTGCTACAACGTTTGCCTTTCCAGGATGGTACTTAATCTCACAGTCATAATCGTTCAGCAACTCAACCCATCATCGCTGACGCATGTTTAATTCCTTCTGATCAAATATGTGTTGTAGGCTTTCGTGATCTGTGAAGATTGTACATCGAGTACCATATAAATAGTGTCGCCAGATCTTCAAAGCGAATACCACCGCACCTAGCTCCAAGTCGTGCGTGGTGTAATTCCTTTCATGCACCTTCAACTGTCTTGAAGCGTAAGCGATGACTTTTTCGCATTGCATGAGCATGCAACCCAAACCATGACGCGAAGCGTCGCAGTATACCACGAAGTCTTCAGTGCCTTCGGGTAAGGATAGTATCGGTGCATCGCATAGCTTATTTTTGAGCAGTTGGAAGGATTCTTCCTGCTTGTCACCCCAGTCGTACTTCTTGTCTTTTTGTGAAAGGGTTGTTAGCGGTTGAGCTATCTTGGAGAAATTCTCGATAAATCACCGGTAATAGCCCGCTAAGCCCAAAAATTGTCGAACTTTAGTTGGGGTTTTGGGGGCTTCCCAATTCTTTATTGCTTCAATCTTGGATAGGTCTACATGGATGCCCTTCTCGTTCACAACGTGACCAAGAAACTGTACTTCTCGAATCCAGAATTCGCACTTTGAGAACATTGCATAAAGTTTCTCTTTCTTCAATAGTTCCAAAATGGTCCTGGGGTGTTGCTCGTGCTCTTCTCTCGTTCGCGAGTAAATCAGGATATCATCAATAAATACAATCACGAATTTATCGAGATATGGTTTGCAAACGCAGTTCATCAGATCCATAAATACCGTTGGCGCGTTTGTCAGTCCGAATGGCATCACAAGGAACTCGTAATGCCCATAGCGTGTTCTGAAGGCAGTCTTTGGTACGATTTCCTCTTGGGTTTTTAACTGATGGTATCCAGATCGAAGGTCGATCTTGGAATAGTAGCTCGATCCTTGCAACTGATCAAATAGGTCATCAATCCTCGGTAGTGGGTACCGATTCTTGATTGTGAGCTTGTTCAACTCTCTATAGTCGATACACATCCGCAGTGTTCCATCCTTCTTCTTCACGAACAATACTGGAGCTCCCCAAGGTGAGAAGCTTGGCCTTATGAATCCTTTATCCAACAACTCCTGGAGTTGTGTGGATAATTCTTGCATCTCGGATGGTGCAAGCCTATAGGGTGCCTTGGCTACAGGAGCAGCTCCTGGAACCAAGTCTCTATGGAATTCGACTTGTCGTTGCAGAGGTAGTCCTGGCAGATCTTCGGGAAAAACATCAGGGAATTCCTTCACCACAGGAATGTCTTCGAGTTTCGGCTCCTCTGCCTTCTTATCTACAACGTGCGCCAGGAAGGCAACACATCCTTTCCTTAAGCACTTATGCGCATTCATATAACTGATGATTCGCAAAGGCACGTCTCGTTTTTCTCCATGCACGATAAGAGTTTCATCATTCGCCAGAGGGATGTGAATGATTTTCTCATGACAAACAACTTCAGCCTTGTTCTTGGACAACCAGTCCATTCCGACCACTACATCGAAGCTACCCAATTGAATAGGTAAGAGATCGATGCTAAATCTTTGCTCACCAAGTTCTAATGTGCAACCTCTAACAACTTTGCCCGATTCAACAAGTTTACCATTGGCTAGTTCTATGGAATAAGGAATATCTAATCTACTAGATTCTATTCCAAGCATACGTTTAAATTCCACAGACATGAAGCTATAATCGGCACCAGTGTCAAATAGTATGGATGCAAAGTGATTGTTAACGAGAAACGTACCGGTGACCACTTTAGGGTCCTCGTGTGCGTTCCTTGCTCCAATCACAAATGCTCGAGCCTGAGCATTGTTCCCCCTTGGGCAATCTTTCATGAAATGATCCTTGCTTCCACAACCAAAGCATCCTTGGTTCTGCCCAGCTCCATTACCATTCCGGTTACCATTGCCATTGCCATTTCCACCACCGTTTCTATTACCAGCACCGTTGCAGTTTCCGTTCCCGTTCCTATTTCCTTTTCCCCAACAGTCCTCGGTATGGTGACCCAGTTTTCCACACTTGACACATTTTGGAACGCGACAAACTCCCTCGTGATGATGCTTGCACTGGTTGCAAATGGGCAGAGTGCCCAGGTATCTTCTGGCAGGAGCGTCATTCATGGTTAGAAGAGTTTTCGCCTCCTGAGGCGGGTTGGGGTCGTGCTTCTTGTTGTTGGAACCCTTGTTGTTACGTGTCGCTTGATTCAGGTTCGCATGCTTCCTTTTCTTGTCACCAGATGACTCAGCATGCGTCTCGTCTTTTCAGTTGGATTCAGTGACAACTTCTTCATACGTACAACATCTTCAGTAAGGCTGATAGCCAGAGTTACAGCCTGAGTGATCGTTGCAGGTTTAGCCGAAGTTACCATGCTGCGAAACTCTGGAGCCAATCCCCAGATGTAGCGTTCAACGCGCTTAAATTCGGGAGTCACCATGTAGGGGATCACTCTTGAGAAATCATGGAACCTTTGGGTATAACCAGTAATGTCAACACCTTTCATGGTCAAGTGCCAGAACTCAGTCTCCAATTTTGAAGTTCAGCACGAGAGCAATACTTCTCTCTCATTTGTTCCTTTAGCTCATCCCACGTCATGCCGTACACAGCATCATCACCCAGAGTCTGGACTTGCAAATTCCACCAAGTCAAAGCTTCATCAATAAACAACCCCGTAACAAAAGTGGCTTGCTGGTCCGCGGTACACTTGCTCATACAGATAGTGGAATCCGTCTTTTCCGTCCATCGTAAAAAAGCCACTGCACCTCCTGTGCTGTCGTAGTTCAGCGGCTTGCAGTCGAGAAACTGCTTGAAGGTGCAGCCTTGAGATGTGTTTCCTCCAGATGTATCTCCCTGTCCATTACGTCTAGCATTGCTTGGTCCTTCACTTTGTTCGGTGCGGTTCGCCTCGTATTGGGCGATAGTTGCGGAGATCCTTTCTTCCAATAGGGCGTTCAATTCTTCAGCAGTCCTTGGTAGAAGAGGAGGAGGAGGGGGGTTGATCAGAATCTTGGTTGTTCACAGCTCTCCTAGGTGCCATGTTCTGTCGGAACATAACACAATAGGGTTAGACATTTGTTTGATATCGTCCTACGAGACAGTAGTAGTATATATATACACAGGCATATACCACATAAGTGACATCAAACAATCCGCCAAACGTATAAATCAATTCATACAGCAACAAGCATGCATAAATAGATAAATACTGATGTGTCATAAGATATTCACCGAGTCTTTACACATATCAGGGCAACTTGTTACGTTCTTGTTTGCGAAGTAAACAAAATGCATAAGGGTTACATCACCCTCATAGTACAAGTTTAACATATGTAAAGAACAAAATATCTTTCCTCACATTGGCGGTTTTTGTCTTTATACCCCAAACCAATACTTCAATAAAGTATTTAATAGGCTGGGGGATGGGTGAGGGTGTTCACGTTTGACCTTCTCTTGTATTTGAAGGAATCTCTTATGATACGTGACAAGACTTGCTGTGGTTTCTGTGCACTGAATTTCATAATTATGTATGCATCCATAATTACGTAAGTCCTTGCACAGTCCGCACAGTTCGTCTCATCGTCGGATCACTTCCTTCAGATAGGCCACTGTTTTCAGGTAAAGTCACGAGTACCTGAGATATTCTATTTCTAGTATATGTATATATCAATTATTACACATAGTTGCAAGTAATTTCTAGTCAAAGACAAGTGCTACTCCAGTGCACCCTAAGTTTCGTAGTGTCCTTACTTGACTCTTTGAAAAACTGTTTTCAGGTAGTGGATGTCGCAGAAAGTTTTATGCAATGAAAACTTTTTGAAAAATTGTTTTCGTGAAAGGATCCTAAAGATTGTAGTCTAGACTCGAGAAGGAATCCTGGTTCACTACAATCGCAGCTCTGATACCAATCTGTCACACCCCTTTCTAAGGCGGAAGCACGAGGTGTGATCATGAAAGGTTCTCATTGCATACGAATGGTAAACATACTACATGCTCGTAAAAATAACTTCAAATGCCAATAACTTTACGTAACTGAAAACATAGGTTAAGTTTGGAGTTTACATCACAGCATAAAACGTTGTCTGAAAAGTTTACAACATTATTCAAAGATAAACATAAACAACGTCCAAGAGCAAGAGTAAGACCGCACGCACATCCACTTTAGTTACCTGAAATACATGTGAGTTTTTGGAAAATCGTCAACATAATGTTGGTGTGAATTCATGCAGTTTATGTATTGAACGTTTGTATACTTGTATGAAAACATGGTATGTAATTTGTATGAAACCAGTATTTCTGTAAATATAAGGAAATCGAGATTGCTAATGGTTTGCAAGGCCATTAACATGTGACACGACATAGGAAGCATCCAAACCATAGGCATTTTTAGTAGTCGATTCATGACTGGGACACAAAAGCACTGCTTGTTACTAGTTATGACAAAGAGTGTGGCTGCCTGAAACCCATTAGATCTGACCTTTTGTTCTGTGGTCTTAGTATGTACATGATTAATGGTGCTTCTGGTACCCTATTCGTGACATGATCTAAAGTATCATTCCTTAGTTTTTGTATTCAACATACCATAACACAGGTATTTTCCCCAAGTTTAAAAAGCATGTAAAAGTTTAAAAGTTGGGACATGAACTCACAACTTTGCGTATCTTGCGCCGTAAACTTCATCGGTTTGCTTATATAGCGTCGTGACCTATACGTGTTTTATTAACGTCAGTCACTAGACTTGTATCGCACAAGTACAAGTCACCATCTTTTATGTATGTGTTCTTGGTTGTTAAAAATAATTTATATTTTTAACTATGTGTCTTACTTATATTATTTTTCCAATAAATATAAGTATCTTGTATTTTTCACCCGAGTTATATATTTTTGTCCAAAACTTCATTTTAGGTTCGTAACTCGTCCAAGTTACGTAATCTATTAAGAAATTTATTTTCATAAATATATTCTCTTGTATTTGTCTATGCATGTTGTATGTGTATTTTGTATTTTTACTCCTTAGGAGTATTTAGTGTATTTTCAAATCCTACTACACTATTACATATAATACATACTACATACACTTAGCACAAAATTTGGTAATCAATATATATATTTTCCTCAAAAATATACATACTTAATATCAAGTTTTATCTTGAAGAAATCATCATTTCTTAACTTGAAGTTTACATAAAAATTAGGGAAACCTTGGTAAATATTTTAGGTAAATTTTTAGGGAATAAGTTTCACCAAAACTTATATTTTTCTAAGTGTCAAAATTTTATAGAAATTTTGACATGGTTTCCCCTAAAAATGGAGGTTCCCCATGTTTTCAAAACATGTGTTTATTTTCTTTTAAAATCATCACAAACAATCATCAACTCATTCAACACTTACCGAGTGTCAAAAACAAGTAAATTACACTATATCATGAACTTGAAGTTTTTGTAAAAACTTGTAGTAACTTACCATGTTATTTAGTAGGTTTAGTTACCCTTTAGAACATATTTATTTGTTTGTAAATTACATTATTAAGAGACTTGGTCATTTACAACTTGTAAGATGATTTTTCTAAAAGTATTTCTCTTATATTTTTCTTGTTACCCACATGTTTCTAGTCTTATTTAAACACTAAAAAGTGATTAGTTTATTTAGAAACCATGACTTTGTAAATCTTATAAATAAACTTGGTTTCTTGAGAAAATTATTTTTGTAATCATCTATGTACAAGGTTTGTATTTTGTTTAAATCATCTTTGCATATGAAAACAAATTTTATCATTCAAGTTCATGAAGACATAAAGCATGATGATCTTGGTCTTTCACAAGATCACCACCTTAACTTACTAGATCATGTGTTTAATCACAATCTAGTAGATTTCTTATGATGTCCAACATCACTAACACAAATCATCAATCATCAAGAAACAAAACAACACTATCAACATGTATTCTTATGTTATTAAGCTTATGTTAAAGTATCATGATCATGTTCTTTAGTGTTCTTCAAGATTAACATTGATCAACATCTTTTAATCATCAAAATATGAAGTAATAAGAGATCACGAGGGCCTCACCACTAGCACAAGGCTAGGAAAGAACTCAAGATGTTGTAGATGACAAATGGGTTGGATAAAAGCGAATGGAAGAGGTCCTTCAATCTCCAAGAGCACCAAGCTTCATAAGGCACCTTCTTACTCCTTGAAATGAACTAGGAATGGATGAATAATGGATGAAGGTGGTGGTGGTGTAGATGGTGGTTTCGGCCGAAGGTGGGGAGGAGAGGAAGAAGGCGAGTTGTGTGAAGTGGGATGTTGATGATGATGTTCTCTTATAACCATGTTTATGTGTGGTCCAATGGGTAATATGTTTCTTTAGTACACAACACAATCTTCAACAAATCTTCTCAAATCTTAAGAGATCAAGCAAGATCATGGGAAGATCATGGTGGGGCCACACCTTGTGACTGTGAACATGAGAGGGGGGGTCTTGGTTGGTGATTAATGGGTAGTTAAGTGATTAAGTTAGATTTAAAGTATAGTGTTTAATTTTAAGTGTATGATGTGTTATATAGTGTGTTAGGGTGTTCGGGGATCATAACTAGCTCAGAAACATTAAAACGATGCTTCTAGTATAATTTTGGTGTTTCGGGTGGTGTCCGGTTGTTTGGTTAGGTACCGGTTCGTTAAAGTGTCAAACTATTCCGTTTAGTGATCTTTAAGTACCCTTTTGCGACGCTTTTAATTCCCGACACTTAGGAAAGCATTCAGGACCATTTAGTCATATTTGTACATGTTACAAACTTGTCAAAATGCTGAATTTTGCTGAAATATGTTGAATTCAGCACTTTAAGTGTATTCCGGGTGCTTTTTAATGCATAAATTAGCTTCCGGAAAGTCTATATGTTAACCCTTGTATGCATTCTTGGGTTTTAATGTATTTTAGACGTTGGACCTACTCTTAGGGCCCAATTCTATTGTCTGACTGCTTTCTGTAGAATTGTTGACACAATGTGTCTTACTTGTGAGTTTACTAGTATTTCTGACGCAACGCTATCATTAATGCATAAAACAATATTTGTAGTATAAAACGTGCATGAATTCACATGTATAGCATGTAATCAGACAATGTTGACATTTAAGCACATAATTGCAGTTATTAAGTATTAATTAAGTTGTACGGAAATTACCGGTTTCGTGCCAGTTGTCACAATATATATATATATAGGGTCTGGATTTAGAGAAAACGGTGAAAAGTGTGAGAACGCTTATGGGTCGTCCGATCAAAACAATCCATGGACTAGATTACGCGGTGGCGTTTTCGTAAATAACATCAATTTTATTATGTGTGACGCGCTTCATTAAGGGTAAAAGGGTCTTTTACCACTCATATTCAAAACGCCATCAAATGATAAAACGCCATACAAAAAAATAAAACGTCATTAAAAATAAAACGCCAAAAATTAGTAATAAAACGCGTTGAATATTACAGGAAGATGAAACAATACAGTAACTGAATTTCAGTTATTAACATTTATTAGAAGAAATTCCCTCCTAAATTACGCTCCAAAAACATCATTATATAAACAAGGTAAAACATAGCTTCCATAATCACTTCAATCTATCTATTTTCTGCAATAAACATCTTTAACCAAAAATGCCAACTTAACCAAAACGCCAAAAATGGCAACAATCGTTTCGTGGAGAAACACTTTGGGAATCAGGCGACACGTCCTCCTTTTTAACAACAGAATGAGGGTGTATGTTAAGACGGTCAGGGCAATTCTGAAGATGGAAGAAGAGATATAGAGGCGAATCTTATCCATTGGCATCGCTCTAGATAACGAATGCCATGAAACGCATATGCTTATGAAAGCATTAACCAGCAAATTTGGACCAATCAAACCAGATGTGAAGCCGGAGCCTGTCATGACATCATGGCGTTTTGATGATGAAAAAGACATGGTGACGGTTACATACAACAACGGAGAGCAGGAAGTCTACTGGCTAGAGAACATCATGACAAAGCAGCGTCTAGGTTTTATGGAAGAATTGCATAACGCCACTTGTACCAACACAAAAATAGACTCAAAATTGGAGTTAATGCAAGACATGTTCAGGTGGAGGCTTCAGAATCTTCAGGAACAAGAAGCTGATGAAGGTGAAGGTGATGACATGGATGAAGGTCCAGATGAAAACTCCGAGGAGGAAGAAGATGAAAGTGATGGATACTTTTCAGATAAAGTACCTTCTGACGAAGGCTTTTAAGTTTTTTTCCTCTTTTTTTTCTTCTATGTAATCTTCTTTTTTTTAAGATAATTAAATGATATATTTCTATCTTTATTAGCAAAACGCCAAAAAAAAATACTAAAAATGGTTAAGCCTTACAAAACGCCAATAATAACAAAAAAATATGTTTCCTGCTTAATATTTTATTTACTCCATTATTGTATTGTTTCATTTTGGTCTGCATAACGCATTTAAAAAAACGCCAAACTTAGAAGATGGGACGTCTATAACCTATAAAACTGATAAAAACTGATCAACACAGTAAATACAAAAACAGTAACTAAAAAGACAGTTACTTTATTACTATCATTTATTACAATAAAAGTCATGCCTAAACTACGCGCCAAAAAACTCATATAAGAGAAGGGTCTATACACAATGAAATTAATCACACCCAGAAAACACAAACGACATATCCTCTTGAAACCACTCACTTTTAAACGCCACAGATGGCAAAGCTTTCACTGAAATGGATCCTTCTTCTAAGGAGGTTAACTCAATAATATTTTGCTGAATAAGATGGACAAATAACAGTGATATGCCATCATGTGAGCTTTGTTCTTGATGATTATAGGCATGGAATAAAGGGATCAACACAAGTGTAAAATGCTATTTTGGACTTCGTTATTACAAATAGCATCAAGCAAGAGTTGATCTTTAATGACATGCCACCAAACAAGAATATCACACCAAAAAACAGGTTGCCACTAAGCAGCTTCTTCTGAAAAAGACAGGGTTTGTGAAGGAAAGTTGGAATCTAGCTAAAGTATTCAAAAAAAGGTTCAAAACGCCAAAAACAAATTCAAGAAGAGGCTGATGACAGTGAAGATTCAGAAGAAAAATTAGATTACCATTTTTTATTATTTTTGTTTTCATTTTATATTGTTTTGATATCAAGTTATATGTTGTTTTGTTATCTAATTCTCTATAAATAAAATACATTATTATATAAAACGCCAAAAACTACAAACACCAAAACGCTAGTAGTATGAAAACTGGGAGAACAACTGCTGGCAAAGCACCTTGTAAATGGTATTAAACGCCAAAAAATTCACTAAACGCCAAAAAAAATGGTCTTATTGTAATCTTATGCAAATATTAATGACTAGTAGTGAATTATTATACAAAACGCCACAAACGCCAAAAAAATTAACCAGAAAACGCTATAACGCCAAAAAATCATATATGTGACACAAAAACAATTAATTCAATGCCAAAAAGTTTAATAAATACAATTAACGCAAAAAAAAAAAAACTTAGATGCCAGAAAATATTATACCGCGTTGGGAAAATAAAAGAAGAATGAAAAGACTAAAAAGCCCCTCCTCCCTTCTCTATGTCGCGGGACACGTGTTGGGCCAGGATGCGTTCTCACCGTTCTCACACTTTTGAGCGTTTTCTCCTGATCTCGTTTCTCTCTATATATATATATATATATAGGGAAATTATAGGAAGAAAACCCATATTAGTTAAGAAAACTAAGAAACCCACATGAATGGACATGCTTTTGCCATGTGTTATATCTTTTTCGCAGACATGTTAAGTATAACAACCAGAGGCTGTTACGTGTTACGTAACAACTTTTACTTTTCGAAAAAAAACTGAAAGTCTGCAAAAGCTGTAACACATATCACGTGACAGCCTCTGGTTGTTACACGTAACACAGTCTGCAAAAATGTGTAACATGTGGCAAAATAAGGTCCATTCCTTTGGGTTTCTTAGTTTTCTTAACTAATATTAGTTTTCTTTATATCTCTCCCGTATATAAATATATATAGAAAAGGGATCAGGAGAAAACGGCTGAAAGTGTAAAAATGGTGAGAACGGATCCTGGCCCAACACGTGGCAGGGGGCGCTAAATGATATGCAGGGGTACGATTGTCATTGTGACGTTCCCCTCCATAAACCGCGTTATAAATCTATTTTAAATAAAACTCCAAAAATTTCCTATTAGTAGTTACCTCATTTTCAAGCTTTCGAGATCTGTGGCGTCTAACGTGGATTCCGTTCGACAAAGTAATATTTGATAACGTTTTCATATTTGTTCCAGCAAATCATGCAACACATATACAATAGATATGACGTTTTGTTCTTTATGCTTGTTTTATTGTCGTTATATTCAAATTAATATTTCATAATGCGTTGTAAGTTTCAATGGCGTTCTTCATGTATCCAATATTTGGCGTTTTCATCGGTTGTTTAACAATTAGTAAGAACGGTTAATTGGAGTTTTCATTATTAATGTTAATTGTTGTTTGGGATCTAATATATGTTTCTTGTTTATGATCAAGGGCATTTTACATCTGATTAGTTTTGAGTATTATTGAGTAATATTTGTAAACATTAGTTCTTGCTATTTGTTAATTTGTCAACATCAGTTTTGTTAACTATGGCGTTTTCATTATCATGTTTATATTTGTTAATTATTCATATTGTTAATTATTCAACTCATGGCCTTTTGATTAACACGTTTCATTAATATTGTTAATTCATCATATTTGTTAATTAATCAACCAATGGTGTTTTCATTATGGCGTTTTTGTGACACCTGGCACCAAACCGGTAATTTCCATACTATTTTAATATTATTTATTATCTGCAATTATGTGCTTAGATGTCAACATTATGTGATTACTTGCTCCACATATGAATTCATGCATGTTTTATACTTCAAATACTGCCATGTGCATTACTTTAAGCGTTGCGTCAGAAAGACTAGTAAACTCACCGGTAAGACACACTGTGTCAGCACTTATGTAGAAAGCATTCAGATGATAGATTTAGGGCCTAGGAGTAGGTCCAACATTTAAAATACATTAAAACCTAAGTATGGATACAAAGGTTAACATATAAACTTTCCGGAAACTAAACTATGCACTAAAAGACACCCGAAACTCACTTTAAATGCTGAATTCTGCAGAATTCAGCAGAAAATCAGCTAAAAACAGCAATTTAACACCAAAATATTATGCAGAATTGATGTTTTAGTGTCCAGAATAGCTTACAAAGTGTCGGGAATTGAAACTGTCACAAAAGGTGCTTCATACTTAGTGAAACTGCGCAATTTAGCACTATAACGAACCGTAATGAAACGAATAACCGGACACTACCCGAAACATCAAAATTTAACTAGAAGCAATGTTTTTATGATATTAAGCTAGTTATGGGGATAGAACACCTCAAAAATCATAAAAACACCTAAACGCACTTAAACTAACCTAAACCTTCTAGTTTCCATTTAAAACCCTCAACTTCCAAGAAATGACATTTACCCCCCCCCCCCTATATGTGGCCGGACCCATGGGCCCCATTTTCCTTTTTGATTATAAAATTTATCTTGTCTCCTTGATATTGTGCAAATAATCTCATGGATATTAGCTTGTTGGAAGTTTTTATAAGTACCTATTACATTGTTGAAGCCTTATCATTTTCCACACTAAAAAACACCATCATCCTCCTCCTTCCTCCTCTCCTTGCTCTCGGCTCACCCACACCACACTACCACCATCATTTTCATTCACAATCTAAGCAATCCAAGCTTACTACAAGGTGTCTGGAGGCTAACTAAGAAGGCTTGAGGTGCTAGAACTTGAAGGACCACTTGGAGGAGCTTTTAACCACTCACTTTCTTCCATCTTCATCATCTTCCTTCTTGTGCCACTTTCCTAGCCATTAGAGCTAGTTGTAAGCCTACTAATCACTATTTTAGTTCATGTTTATGTTATGTACAAGTCTCACCATCTAAGTAACTAAACTTTAAAAGATGAAAATGAGAAGATCTAACATAATCTTGAAGAAAACAAGTGATTTCAGTAATTTTTGGTGTATGTGATGAAGTTGATGTTGTTAAATCTTGTGTGTATGTTTAGATCTAGTATGTTAAGCTTCTTAGAAGCTTAGATCTAACAAGTTTAACCATGGATCTTTATCCATGGTTAAACTTGAAGTTGAACATGTGAAACACTTATGTGAACTTGAAAAATGAATTTTTAAGCATGAACATGTAGTCTTAAAGAAACAAAGTCTATGTAAAACTAACTTTTGAAACTAAAATCCATGAAAAGTTTGTTAAAAGTGCAACATGAAGCTTGTTTATGCAAGATCTAAAGATGTAAAGTATGGATCTTGAAAGATCCATGATAAAACAAGGTTTTAAACATAAAGATCTTTCTAATGAACATAAAAATGATTTTTAAACATGATTTTTAAGGCTTTGAAACCACAAAACTCATGGATGGTTTTGTTAGTAACTTAAAGTTTCATAAAAGTTTGTTTAAAAATTACAAGAGAACTTGTTTTTGGAAAGATCATTGTATGTTAAGTGTAGACCTTAAAGACTACACATTTTTAACCACAAATCAAGTTCACCATAATGTTTCATATGAAGAAATTAGTGTATGTTATTGTTGAAAATTGATTTTGGTGATAAAAAGAAAATAAACACATGTTTTGAAAACATGGAAAACCTCCATTTTTAGGGGAAATTATGTCAAAATTTTTATAAGTTTTGGTGAAACTTAATCCCCAAAAATTCACCTAAAAATATTTAACAAGGTTTCCTAATTTTTATATGATATTTCAAGTTAAAAGATAGTGATTTCTTCAAGATTAAAATTAATATTAAGTATGTATATTTTAGGAAAAATATATATATTCAGTGATCACCAAATTTTGTGCTAAGTGTATATTATGTGTATTATATGTAGTAGTGTATTAGGGACTTGAAAATACACTAAATACTCCCAAGAAGTATAAATACCAAAATACACATACAAATACATGAGAATACCTAAGTATTCAAGTATACAAAATTCCTCTCAAGAAGAGTATTTGGACAATACAAGAAAATATATTTGTAAAAATATATTCCACAAATATTTGGACTTTGGACAATTATTGGACATAGCTATATTTAGACAAATATATAACCATTACCAAGTAATGGAAACTATACAAAAAAAAATCGAGTGAATAACAAAAATAAATATATATATTTATAAAGCATGACAAAATTATATATTCCGCACAAGACTTAAAAATACATTATTTTTAAGATATATAATTCCGGAAAGTAATAAAAATCAAAGTATTGATTTTTGGCAAATAATATAAAATGCACAAGTATTTACATAGAAATACAAGTATACTTTCCTAAGTATGCTTGCGCAAAAATAATATCGAGAATATTATTTCACAAAACACTTATATTTATTTTTGGAAAAATAATATAAGTAACATGTATAGACAAGTTAAAAATACAACTTATTTTTAACACCCATTACTTCGACAATTTCTACATAAATAGATATATATTTTTGAAAAGTAAAATATGTATTTACAATAGACAATACATACTCAAAGTGCAATACACAACAAACGGGCAAGACCTGACAAACAAGAGCACGACCCTCATGAAAGATGAACATACAAAGAATAAATACATAAACTAAAGACGGTAACTTGTACTAGTGTGCTACAAGTCTAGTGACTAACATACATAGAAACACAAATAGGTGATGACGCTCACGAAGCAAACCCGGTGAAGTTTACGACGTAGGTTACGCAAAAATGTGAGTTCATGTCCCCACTTTTAAACATTTTCTTGTTTTCTAAACTTGGGGAAAATACATGTACTATGGTATGGCAAAACAAAACTAAGGAATGACTTTATAGATCGTGTCACGAATAGGGTGTCATAAGCACCATTAATCAACCTAAGTCCTAGACCGCGGAACAAAAGGTTAGATCTAATGGGTTTCAGGCAGCCACACTCTTGGCCACACTTTTACCGAGAGTGTTTTTGTGTCTCTAGTCGTGAATCGACAATTAAAATGTTAGTGGCCTCGCGAACCATTAGCGATCTCGTATTCCTTACGCTTACATTTCCAGTATACTTTTTCAATTACAATCTCATACCATGATTCTTACAGCAATACTTAAATGTTTTACACAAAATTGCATCAATTCACACCAACTTTTGTTGACGATTTTCCAAAACTTACATGTATTTCAGGTAACTAAGTGGATGTACGTGCGGTCTCTCTCTTGCTCAAGGATGTCGTTTGTATTTTTAGTTATGCTGTGTCCGGACACCAATGCCTCTTTTGTGGGATTTGGTTGTTATATTCCACCTTATGTGGTGATATAATGATCGAAACCTTGATATTTGTTTTTGAAATAAAGTTGTAAACTTTTCAAACAATTATCTTTTGTGTGATGTAAACACTTAACTTAACTTATGTTTTGGATATTTAATATCAATGGCATTATGGAGTTTGTTTATGATCATGTAGTATGTTTGCCATTCGTATGCAATGAGAACCTTTCAGCATCACACCTCGTGCTTCCGCCTTAGAAAGGGGTGTGACAGTTTTTATTATGGCGTTTTCAATTATATGTTTATTAGGTCTTGTTTATTATTCAATTAATGGTGTTTTCATCAATAATGTAATAAGGAGACAATTTCAATTTTAATGGCGTTTTTTTCTAAAATTGTTTCTCACTGTGTTTTCTCAGACGAAGGTGTTTCCTCGAATGAAAGGTTTTACTCATGAGTTTGGCGTTTTGCATAGAGAAGTATAAAGACCTTTTTACCCTTAATGAAGCGCGTCCACGTAATAAAATTGATGTCATTTACGAAAACGCCACCTCGCCAATCTAGTTCATAGATTGTTAAGATATATTTAACATATATATATATATGAGAAGGATCCGTTAGGAACCACTCTTTATTGCGAGAACCAATGTGAACACAACCAAAAATACCTAAACAATAAAAAAACACACAATCTTTTAATACTTTTTATAAAAAATCGCTCCTTTTCATCATCAAATTTTTTTGTTTGATGACGAAAAGTAGTGAGTTTTTTATAAAAACAAAAGAAAAGGTTTTTTTGTGTTTTTAGATTTTTTTAGGTTTTTTGAGGGTTTAGATTTATGGTTTAGTTTTTAGCATTTAGCTGGGGGAGGGTGAGGTTTTTGGGGGGTGGGGTATGGTTTTTTTAGGGGGTGGGGGATTAGGTTTGTTTAGTTTTTATTTTTTATTTTTTTTTTTTCGGGGGGGTGGGGGTTAGATTTTTTTAGCTTTTAGGTGGTGTAGTGAGTTTATTTTATTGTGTTCACATTGGTTCTTGCGGTTCTCGCAATAAAGGTGGTTCTCGCATGAACCCTACCATATATATATATATATATATATATAGCAGAGGGTTATCTTGAGAACAATAATATTGCGAGAACCGTGAGAACGAATGAAAAAACCAATTAAAACCAAATTTTTTTAATATAAACCGCATTGTAATTAAAGTAAAACATCAAAAATAAAATTAACAACATAAAATAATTCATTTCTCCTCTCAAAATCACTTTTATTAGATTTTTTTACACATGTGTAAATATAACAAATTTACGCATGTGTAAATGGCAGACTTACACATGTGTAAATTTTCATTATTTACGAATTCACGTAAATTTAAACGTGTAAATCTAACATTGTATTCGAATAACAATGATAAGTGCAAAAAAAAAATTTTGAATTTGAATTATTTTTGACAAATTTCTCGTTATTTTTTATTTGTTCTCACAGTTCTCATAATATTTATCGTTCTCATTTAAACTTTCCCATATATATATATATAGGGATGAGATTTAGGGAAAACACCTAAAAGTGTGAAAACGGTGAGAATGATTTTGGTGTTGACATGTGGCGTTGGTGCTAACTTACACTAAGGGTAATATTGTCAAAAAGTCCATGCACATGACACTCACATGCAAAAAACCATTCGCATGCAAGTCACATGTATATTCCACTATCCTTTTTAAACTCTCGTAATTTTTTTATACGTGATTATTTTTGTTAAAAATATTACACCATAAAATTGAGTGTTTTATTATTTTTTTCAACGAGTATACTATTGCTATACTTTTGAAATAAAAAATGACATGAACTAGGTGTTCAAATAAAAACGTCATAAAACACCCAGTTCAGAAAAAATGCCGTAAAAATACCCAGTTGAAAACGCCATAATACACATAGTTCAGAAGAAAAAAACCCAATGAAAACCCAGTTGAAAACGCCATAAAAACACTTAGATCTGAAAACATCATAAAAAACTAGTTGAAAACATCATAAAAAACTAGTTGAAAACGCGATAAAAACACCCACTTCAAAAAACGCCATAAAAACCCAGTTGAAAACGCTTTAAAGAAACAAAGTTCAAAACACTATAAAAAAGCCAGTTCATTTTTTGAAAAATATATCAATAGTATACTCGTTGGAAAGATAAAAAAACGCTGAGTTTTTTGGTGTAATTTTTTAGATAAATAATCACGTATAAAAAATTATTGGCGTTTAAATATGATGGGGGAAATGACATGTAATTTACAAAAATGTCACCACATCATCTTAGACACAAAGATCTTATAGCTGAAAATCGTTCTCACCGTTTTTACACTTTTAGGCGTTTTCTCTTGATCCTGTTTCTATATATATATATATGTGTGTGTGTGTGTGTGTGTGAGAGAGAGAGAGAGAGATTAGGTTCAAAAGTGGGGGAAGGATCCACTAAAAAGTGGATTTTGCCTAAGTAGCCTAAGAAGGATTGTGATGATGACATGTGGCACTCCTAATAAGTAGGAATGAAGGGCATTTTGGTCCTTATAAATAGGAGTGAAAATGACATGTGACACCCCTTTTGTTTTTTAAAAATACAACAAAAAAAATCTAGTACAAAAAAAATCTAGCACAAAAAAAAACTAGTACAAAAAAATCTAGCACAAAAAAATCTTGTACAAAAAATATAGCACAAAAAATGTAGTAAAAAAATATAGCACAAAAAAATCTAGTACAAAAAAATATAGCACGAAAAAATTCAGCAAAAAAATGTAGTACACAAGAATCTAGCACAAAAAATTGAGGAAAAAAATTTAAGACAAAAAAATTCAGCACAAAAAAATTAGCACAAAAATATAGTACAAAAATATAGCACAAAAAATGTTATACAACATAGAAATACAACACATTTAAGTGGGTTTTTTTAGTCTTCATATTTTATATAGCAATATGGTACTCAAATTAAAGATAAAAAGACGCTCGATTTTACAGTGAAATTTTTATGAAAAAATAATGTCGTATAAAAAAGTTATGAACGTTTAAAAAATGGGGGTGGAATATGCATGTGCCTTGCATGTGGAGAGAGAAAATTCATAAATAGGATTTTCCCAAGATACCTTTGCACTCCTCTTTTCTCCTACCCTTTCATCTTAACCATTGATTTGAAAAATGAATTGTTAAGATTCATTCTCATCCTACTTAGAGAAAATTAACTTTTTATTTGATCTTACCCCTCAAAAGTGAACTTTATGTGTGTGAATCAATGGTCAAAATTTATTCAGTCAGTTCGCAAATATACTAGTGTTCACTCTAGAATATATACACACATTACAACTTATTAGAGGACCCGGGGTGGGTACGTGATACCCAAATATCACGCGTGGAAGATATGCCAACACCGCCGCCGCCTTCGTTTTTAACGCGTTTAATGTTTAACGCGTGAACCGTATGACGCGTTGAAGAATGATTGTTGCTGCATTTGATTTTTGACCTGGGGATGATTGTTGCTGCATTTGACCAACAACAACAGCAGCAAGACAGCAGCTCCGGCAACAGCAACCACAAAAGCTCCATTGTTGCTGATCTTCTGCGTGTCCACCGGAGAAACCGTCGGCGTCGGAGCTCCGGCAACAACCTATTCTCGTCATTCGGTCCCCAATAGCAGGTATTCTTAGGTGATTGTGGGTCGATTTCACTGTGTGAGCGAAAGCCCCATATCAATTTAGGAGATTATAAGCTTATCTCCTTCAATTTTGTGTTAACTTGAACTAGGGTTCATGGTGATTATGTATGTGATTTTTTTTTCTTTTTTTTTTTTTGAACAGAAACTTCATATAGAGTTGTAGCAGAATATTTATTTGTGTTAATTTATAATTTAAAAAAATAAAAAATAAAAAAATTAGTGAGTGATGGAATTTGTACAAGTGATGACCATTTCCAGCAAAAAAGGGTGTGAGTGATGGAAATAATGGTTGATGACATGGCAGAACCTGATTGGATGTTGTCAGTGATGGAATTGGGTGTGAGTGATTCCACCCCTACCCCTCTTAGGAGAATAACTATATAATCCTGTATGTTGTATAATCTTATCTAAATTAACCATTTCAAAATGCATAAGGAATATCGATAATAAAATTAATTTATTTAGCTAATTTGAAGATAATTTTATATTAAGTTATTTGATTTTATATATATATATATATATATATATATCTTTGAACATTTATAGGAATAAAATAGTAGATATACTAGGTTATAACCCCGTGTAGTGTATTTGCCAAATGATTTAACTAATCCTAGCCATACATGTGTGTGAATCAATGGTCAAAATTTATTCAGTCAGTTCGCAAATATACTAGTGTTCACTCTAGAATATATACACACATTACAACTTATTAGGAGAATAACTATATAATCCTGTATGTTGTATAATCTTATCTAAATTAACCATTTCAAAATGCATAAGGAATATCGATAATAAAATTAATTTATTTAGCTAATTTGAAGATAATTTTATATTAAGTTATTTGATTTTATATATATATATATATATATATATATATATATATCTTTGAACATTTATAGGAATAAAATAGTAGATATACTAGGTTATAACCCCGTGTATTACACGGGTTGAACCATAAAATTTTATTAAAGTCATACTTTTATACATAAATTACATATTACATTAAATAAAAGTTAATATTTGTTGTATTAATGTTGTTTTGCTCATTCTAACAACCTAATTAGATTGTATTTTGGCATCAAACAGCACATGAAACTGGAAAATCTCATCACAGTCAATGAGCAAAGAAAACTTGTTAAACTTATTATAGACAATGACACCTAAGATGAAGCATAACCTATTTAACCAATGTTCTACAATCAGTCGACCCGATTAATACATCTACAACTTCATTGCTACCCGGTAACCAACATTTAGATGAAGGGGTTATATGGATCGTGTTTAGTTTACATGATTTTAAATAGGGTTATTGGATTTTATCACCCCTAACTATTGGCTATTGGCCGCTGCCACCCCCAACTATCACTTTGACGTCCATCACCCCCAACTTAACACTTAGTGTGTTCTATCACC
Source organism: Helianthus tuberosus (assembly GCA_030545235.1). Taxonomy (NCBI): domain Eukaryota; kingdom Viridiplantae; phylum Streptophyta; class Magnoliopsida; order Asterales; family Asteraceae; genus Helianthus; species Helianthus tuberosus. Next base: position 16,110,158 of record CM060420.1, on the reverse strand, counting down.
ACATCGTTAACTGATCACTAACTTTTGATCCTGATACTATACTTTTGGGGGTGTCATAGGGATCTTACGAAGGTTTTAGGGATCTTAGGACACCCCAAATGTATAGTAACATGATCAAAAGTTAGTAACCAGTTAACAGCATGGTGACAGAACACACTAAGTGTTAAGTTGGGGGTGGCGGGCGTCAAAGTGATAGTTGGGGGTGACAGCGGCCAATAGCCAATAGTTAGGGGTGATAAAATCCAATAACCCTTTTAAATACATACCGGCTGCAAATTAGATATATTATATGAGAATTACCTTTTAGATCTGTTGGTTGTTTTATTCTTATCATTTATTAATACCTATATATAATGAATATTTTCAATTAAAAACATAAGTATTTATAATTAAGAGTAAATTACAAAACTCGTCCTTTATGTATGTCACTTATTGCAAAGTATGTCCTTTGTCTTCAAAAATTACAAAAAAACGTACTCGATGTTTGCAAATCCTTACATGTTACGTCCTTTAGCCCTAACTCAGTTAGTTTTTATGGTAAAAGCTGACCAACTGGACCCCACATAAGGGCTATTTTGGTCATTTTACCTAAATGCTAAACTAAATAATAATAAAAAACAATAAATAAAATAATTTTAAAAATATATATGTATATATACTTAAAAATATAATCAGAAGATCTGTCTTCTCTCTTCACACTCGTTCTCCCTCTAGAACCACCACCACCCCACCACCGCCACCACCCACCCCACTACCATCCACCTCTGATCAAACCAACACCATCACGACCTCCATCATCACGGTCGTGGTTCTGAATCACCTGCAACATCCGACGAATGGATCTAAAATCGATCCCCAACCAAGAGACGAACGGATCTAAACCCACCGCCATAGCTCCGTCCACCACCGCCACAGCTCCCTAGTCGACACAGATCCGCCCACCGCCCCGTCATAGCTCCGCAAGTTGTTGGATTGTTGTAGTGGGGGCAGATGTTGATGGTGGTTGTCGACGACGCCGGTTCAGAGCAAAACCGCCGTTCCGGCCAGTTCTCGACGACACCAGTTCAGAGCAAGCGAATCTCGATCTGGAATCCAACCGGCGATATAGTCAAAATCGAATCAAAACCAGTGATTTCTCGAAGAACAAACCGCAAAATTGAGTCAAAATTGCCAAATTCGAAGCGATTAAACTGTTGATTTCGTGTTCATATGTATATCTCCTTGAGTATGATCTAAAAGAAACGGTAATGTTGAAGTGATCATAAATTTTTGTGGGTTTGTTTTGGAAAATTAGGTGGGTTTACATAGAAAGTGGGTGAAGTTTTTTTTGGGGTTGGAATGTTTGTTGGAAGGAAGTGTTTATACAGGAGTGGGCAGGATGTGCGGCAATGGTGGTGTGGGGGTGGGAGTGGGTGATGGCAGGTGGCGGGATTGAGAGGTGGTGGACGGAGCTATGGCGGATCTGTATATATGAGAGAGAGAGTTTGTATAGAGTGAGAGAGAGAGTTAAGGGAAAGAGAAATACGAATTTTTTTTAATTTTATTTTTTAGGATTTAGGTAAAATGACCAAAATACCCCTTATGTGGGGTCCAGTTGGTCAGCTTTTACCATAAAAACTAACTGAGTTAGGGCTAAAGGACGTAACATGTAAGGATTTGCAAACATCGAGTATGTTTTTTGTAATTTTTGAAGACAAATGACACACTTTGCAATAAGTAACATACATAAAGGACGAGTTTTGTAATTTACTCTATAATTAAATAAGAGAGAGAGAGGTGGGATAACAAAAAAAATAGATAGTTTTATTGAATAACACGTGTCCCTTTTAGGTTTCTTTGATCATATTGTATATGTAAAAATAATTATATATAAAAAATATTTTAAACTAGAAGCACGCGAAGCACAATGTACAAGTCTAATTGCATACAAATGTTGTAAATTAGAGTATATAAAAATATAATATAAAAATACTAATACTTTATTGTTCAAGGGATTAAATGGGTATTTTCAAAAGGATTAATCACGTTTCTTTTGGAAGATATTCTTGCAACAATCACATGGCACCACGAAGATATTATTTTAATATTGGGCAATTTGAAGTCTTGGTTGCTTTAACATAATTAATTAATTAAGAGACTTAATAGTTTCACATATAACCTCATAATATCCAATAATCACCTGCTGGACCTTGTAATTTATCGAATATAATTTATGATACAATAACAAATAGCAATATCATTTATTGATGAGCATCACATTAACAATACAGAAAATCACAATAGTTCTTTGGATAATTCAAGATATAAGGGTATGTTATGTGAAATAACTATCTACCCCAATAACTAGTCAAAAGTGTTGTTATCTTATAGCCAAGTCACTGTCATGTAGAAAATAACTGAACACCCAATATCTAGGTGTAATAGAATAATTAAAATAATAATAATAATAAAGTAAACAATGTAATTGGTTGAAGAAGGTAGTGGCCACACATGTTTGTGCCCTTGCCGCAGTTATTGGGCTAGCGTTGGTACACATAACGCCCATGAATGACGCCTTAGCCTCGTGTTTGTCGGTCGCCCTAAGAAGCCGACGTTGCCTCCCTGCCATTCTACAACGAATGGCCCAAAAATAATTGTGAATGTTACGTTAGCCAGACAAACGTAACAAGTTGAATAGTTACCGACTTTATTTACCATTTATTTCAGAAAGCTTATTTCCAATTTATCATTTTTGTTTAAACATTTGAGTTGTGGAGTCAAAATTCTAAAATTAGGGTCACAAAATATTCATCACGACTATTGAAGAAACACAGAACTAATCTGGTGCTTAGTTTGTGGTTTGTGCCTCGACAAATAAGGTTAATCTTCTTTGTCTCGTCAAGCTGTGATCATGATTATCCCACAAAACACTAAACACCCCGTTAAGCTCGTTACGAGAAAGAGAATAGGGGGTTCTCCTCGTAACCAGTCTTCAGCATGAGAATAAGTAGCTGCTTTGAGGGTTAAGTATGTAATTAAGAGAATGAGAGAGCAAGGAAGTGGATCCTTAAACCTGTAGATAAAGGTTCCTATTTATAGTCGGAGTGGTATGGAAGGGGATGGGCCGATGGGCCTTGGGCTTGAAGTCGGCAACGAGGAATATCCGTTTTGTCCCCTCTGCCACGACCGTTAGTGCTTCTGGGCAAGAGGGGAGCTGGCGCACACTGATTGGATCCATGTGGCCTGACCGTTGTCTTTGTTGTCTGTTCTGTCATAAGCGACTAAGTGGAGATCGTGGTGCAGTTGTCAGCGCACGCTAATTGCTGCCACATAAGCGTCCTTGTGTACCTTCTTGTCTCCTGTACGATTGTCAATTGTGGAACATGATCAGATACAGCCTGTTGGACGCTCATTGGTACATTGTTCTGCCTCTTGTACTGTAACATCCGTAAAAAAACGGATCCCCGAAACCCGACTCATATTGTAAACCGATCTGAAATATTCGAATAAACGCGAATTTGTAGTTGTTTATGGAATGGATTTATAGTCATAAGGTTGAAAATTTAAGTTAAAAATAAAAAAAAAAAGAATAAAAATTCGTTAGTCTGTTAAACTTTACAAAAAAAAGTGATTAACGAAGTTTAGTATTATATATAAACTGAGTTAGAGTGGTTAACTATCTATATTAAGGTTTAAAATTTTGGTTAACAGAGTTTAAAGATTTACTAGTTAAGTTGTGAAAGTTAATAAAAAAATATATAACCCATGGTGCTAGGACCGGGTATCAAACCCAGTAGACATATAACGAAGCGACCAACTGGGATGTGTACCAAGTTGTGATGAAATGGAGTTTATAGTATCTATATGCTGAATGTTGCTGCTGTTTATTTCAAATAAAAACGAGTTTAATTTGTTTAAACGTGTTAACATGTTTAATTTGAACATCGTTTAATATATATACACTCGCTAAAACGAGCAATATCTTCTTCCTCAATGTTGAAAAATGAGTTCAGCGAAAAAGGTTTTTCAAATTCGAATTCTTGTAACGTATGGGCAACTAAATCATCAGTTTCTAGTTTGTTTTAATCACGAATCAATTTCTTAATAACTCCCAGTCATCATTTCACAATAAAGGCCTTATATTATGATTCCATTAAAACACCATTAAAGGGTGTTCAAGAACCCCAATTTTGAATCACTCAAATTGTTACAATTGAGACCCAAAAACCCGTACCAAACAATTCTGGAAGCATTTCACCCTAATACCCACTCTCTAAACCCACAATCAAGGTTCCATAAACGCGAATTTGAGGCATAACGAACTAGGGCACCAAACTTCTAGTCTTGATTTCTCTCTTTCCTACGAACTCCAAATCAGGTAATTCAAAGTCTAATTTTGTTATTTTTTTCATGCTTTACAAAACCCCTCTATCAATTTCAATGATAGAGGGCATTATCTATACGAATTGAAATTTATAGAAACTAGGGTTCTTTGTTTCTAAAATTTGGGGTTTTTTGGTTTAGGATGCTATTTGGTAAAATTGAATATAGGGTTCTATTTAGGATTAGAATAGTTTGTATGAATTTTTAGAATTTTTGGATACTGTTTGGAATTATTATTGATTTTTTTTAGAAATATATATTGAGGGTTACATGTAAAATAAGATATAAAATTTGCTAACCTCGTATTCTTGATCATGCTTTAGGATGCTAGATATAAAAATCAATTCTTATGATTTGCCTATTAGTCTAAAAAGAATAATCCCTAAGTTTTATTTGTATTTAGCTAAATAATTAAACGGTTAAAAGGAATAGATCATAAAACCTAAAGTTATATATATATATATATATATATATATATATATATATATATCTTGGCTATCAACTAAAGTTGTTAAATGAAGGAAATGCAAAAGTTGATTATTAGAACTTGGTAAAGTATCACGATGTAATTTTATTTAGTTTAGTGGAATTTATATTTTTGATCATGAAATCACATAAAACGATTAAATTTCATACTTAGAAAATTTTAGACTTAGTTGTAGAAATATTAATTAGTGTAAATTATGGATTTTACCTATAATGTCAAGATAATAACTAAAGGCTAAGACGATTACTTTTAATTACTCAACACCTTAAACCCTAGAGTTATTTTGTATATTATTTTCGATATCTATTGATTGGTATTTTTATATATAAAATATATAAAAATATTTTTACTCAACACCATAAACCCCGCGCGCGACCTATTTTACACCTGTTTTGTTAGCGCAAGGTTGGAAAAGCTACCAAATTAGTCTCTTAAGGATATGGTTTCGCGCGCAACCTGCTTGGTTGGCGCAGGATTTGGGATGATACCCCTTCAAGTCCCCCCAGTCCAATGCTGCTTCTATATGCAGAGCAAGTGGGTAGAGCTCTGGACTTAGAAAAGTAAGAAGTTAAGCCCGCTTTTGTTCAGCTCTACATGTGGCGCAGTTGCCCAGCTGGCGTACGTGGCGCAATGCACATGGCGCAGCTGCCTAGTTTACTGTTGAAGTGACATGCTTCATTGTGCAGGGTCATTCTCGAAATTTGAGAGACTTCTTTGATACGAAAATTGGCACGCGTGTGCATGTTTTGTTAATTGCACGACGCAACATCCTAGCTTGTTGTTGAAGCAATCTGTGCATTTGCGCGGGAAAATTTCTTGAAATTTGAAAAAGCGACTGAAAGGTTGGTGCAAGTTGGTGATGACACCGATGTTTGAGTTGAATGCTGACACAGTGACGATTGTGTTGTCACTGTGTCAAGTGTGCCATTTCGCCTGCTGTCAGGCGAGTGAGGCCCACGCGCGTGTGGTAACCATCGTTTCGCTTTTCCCGCCTAACGTGTCAACTCCTGGTTGGACACGCACGCGGCTGGTTCGGCATGATTACCCATCGCATTAAATGTAATGGGTATAAATAGGCGACAAGGGGAGATTGAAAATCACTGTTTCTTCAGATCTATCCTTTTTCTCTCTTCTTATCAATGAATCTTCCATTGAATATTTTCAAATCTTCAAATCTTCAACGTTTTTCTTCAGATCTTCAAGTTTTTTAGTAGATCTTCAAAGAGTTCTTTGAATCTTCAGACCTTCTAAAGTTTTCTTAGAATTCTTCAAATTTCTTTCTTCAAAGCAAAGATGTCTACTGGTGACGATGTTATTACTGTAGAGGAGGCCGGTGGTGGTTTGCCACCACTGAAGTGGGATCAAGGCCTCTTCGAGCAAGTTATAAGGGGTTATCAACATGCCCCCGAGTGGGATGCAAGATACCCTTCACAAGGGCAAACGGCTGAAGACCCGCCGCCTGGTTACATTACATTATTTGCTGACTTTTTTCTCCAAAGGAAACTTCCGGCTGCTGCCCACCCATTTCCTGGGTAACATTCTTCAGTACTACGGTTTCATATTTCTCAAATGAGCCCAATTGGTATCGTGCGCGTCAAGCACTTCGAATTCGTTTGTCGGTCCCAGGGAGAAGAGCCGACGGTTGAGAAATTCAGAGTCTTCTACCAACTTCAAAGTAATATGGGATTTTTCTCTTTTGCTCTGCGCAGTGTGAAGAAAATCCTGACCAGCCCTCCTAAAAGCTTCCACATGATTGGAAGATGAAACTTTTCTTTCTTTGCGCGGAGGTAATTTTAATGGCGATGCAGTTTCGAGGAATGGGGTCGATCCCTAAGGATGATATGAAGATTCCGCACGGCGTGTCATGGTATGAGAATCTGATGGCGTTGCCTAACCTAGTTTTTAGTGAGGAAGTGCTAATCGCTGCAGGAATGAGCGACAAATGGCCTGAAGACAGCGAGAGTGTGCCTGTCTTGCTTCTTGATGGTGAAGGTAAATTTCCTTCTAGTATTCCCTTTTTAAGGGGTTTTTGAAAAATTATTTAATTTCTTGCCAACTTCTTTTCTTGAAAGTAGAAACCACGCTGTATCAAAGTGCTTTTCCCACTTTTGCTGGTGTTATGGGCGCGAGACCCTTGCGTGGTGGCGAGGAATTCTGGTTGGAACAGATCCGACCGAACTTTATGTATGCGTGGGTTGAAGCGTTTGCTGCTCCTCGCTTGCCACTGAAGGTGTGCGCATCCTCAATCCTAGGCCATGTAGGGCTATAACTACTGCTGGGAAAGAGATTGTCTATCTTTCTAGTGAGGAGTCAGTAGCCTCATCTGAACATTGTGTTGCGCAATCTAGGTGTTGACCCTGAAGAGAAGAAACCAAAGAGGGTCTCGAAGAAGAAAACAACTGCTGCCGGGGGCGCAGCCATGAAAAAGACAGAGATGACCAACGCGACATCAGATGCTGCGTCGTAGAAAGGTACTCAATTTCGGCAAAGTATACTAGAAGACTTTGTGTATGTAGCTGATTCCTTTGAGGAATTATACGCCGTAGGTGGAAAACCACAAGGGAGTGTGGCGGCTGGAGCGCGGAGCTCTGGGAGCGCGGGCTCTAAGGGCATTGGATCCAGCGCGGCCACGATGTCTGCTCTTGTTGAAGAGACCGAAGAAGATCCGGATCCTGAAAAGGTTGCTGGCAGCATGCCTGCTATCGGGAAAAAGGGAAGCCTAAGAACCTTGTACACCGAAGTCTCGCCTGGTAAATGTTCTTATACTTGTGTTTGCTTGCTTCCTTTTTCCTTTGTTTTTTGACCTTTTTTCTCGATTGCAGAGGCAATTACCAAGAGGCCAGCTGCGCGACCGAAAAAAATTGTCTCCCCTCCCAAGACTGCTGCTGGCGAGAAAGGAGATGAAACTTCTAAGGCTGGGAAGTAGGCAATTGATATAAAACTACGGAGGTCGTGGAGATTCTGGAGGTTGTCAAGACTGCTTGGGTTGAGCTGCCTATCTTCGAGCGCATGGGCAATGAGGCACGGGTTGAGAACCCTATCGCGCAGCAGACACCCCACATTTAGATAAATATTGCATCAACTGCTGGGGAGTCTACTGGTGATGTTCTTGAAGAAAGGCATGTGGAGACCCGGAATATTGACGGTGTAGGCGCGGGTGGCAGAAATGATGGCCCACCGAAGACTCGTAAACGGGAACCTTCGTCTATCCGGCCTGAAGATACTTTGGGCGACATCTATTACAAATCGTATGATGAAAGTCGCGCTAATGAGATTCACGCCCCGGTTTGGAAGGTCAGGAAAGGTGATACCTTTGCCAATTTCCTTCATGCAGGGAGTGGTTCATGGGGGCTTTCCCCCCGGGTGAAGTGCATCATCAACGGGATCGTGGGCATGATGCTCTGTAGAGAGCACATGTTTTTGCCCAGGCCAATTCCGCCTCTACAAGTAATCAAATTATGCGCGAATGGCGCACGATTTATCTTGAACGCTCTAGCTGGGAGAAGCATCGGGAGTGATTGGCTGCTGAAGCCAAGTTATTTGAGCAGGCTAAGGCTCAGCTTGTTAAAGATAAAGAGTCTTTTGAACAGGAGAAGAGATCTGAAGAATGGGGTCTTCAAGGCCTTAAGAAAAAGCTTTAGGCGAGCAAGGACACGCTCGCTGAAGAGCGCCGCGAGTGGCGTGTGGCCTGCGACAAAGACAACAAACAGATGTTCGCCGTGCGTGCCAAAATTACTAATCTTAAAGCGCGTGTGGAAGAGTTGAATAAATCTAAGGCAGATTACAAGGACAGATATGAAGAAGCCAAGTCTCATTGCGAGCGTGTCGAAGTCCTTGAGGTCTGTCTTTTCTCTTTTGCGTTACGTAGATGACCCAGTTAAGGAAATTTCCTAACTTGTTTATTTTTCCTTGAAGGGTGTGCAGGTTGAGTTGTCACAACAACTCATAAGTAAAGATAAGGATCTGGCCGGCAGGGATGTTGGGATTGCCGAGCTACAACGTCTCCTACGCGAGGCGCAAGAGAGTTTGGAGGTTGAAAAGCAGAAGAGTGAATCCCTGGAGATTGACCTTGCTGCGGAGAAAGTTAAGGCTGAGACTGCAGAAGAGGCGCGCAAGGTTAACCAAGCGGCCTTAAACGTGGCTCAGGAAAACTATGCCGAGGTGCAATCAACAGTGGAGCCTCTTATCACTGATCTTGGATAGATGCAACATTACGGCATTGCGCACGTAAGTGCTTTCCTTCTTTTGTTTTTCCTTATCTGCTTTTTTTAACTCTTGGCTTACACTTTTCTTCTCTTTGCGTAGATTGCTAACTCAATCTTGAATGCCACCGAGCTTAATCGGGTTGTGGCTGCGCAAGCTGCTAGCCATCATGCTGGATATGTGGAATACGCAAACCATGTTGAAAAAGCGATCCACCAACACTTTGGCATGCGCCCTTGCTCTGTTAATGAAGGGCTGAGGAGGGGTTGATCAAAGCGAAAGAAAACTATGACAACCTTGCATTGCCAGTTATGGACTTAGTCACAGAGGCTTTAAAACATGATGATTATGTTGCGCGACTAAGGGCCATTTTTAAGCCTCCAGAGACGGTCCAATTAACAGATGAAGAAGATGAAGCTGGTGACGACGGCACAGAATGAAGATTCAGGATAACATGTATGTTTTAGTTAGTTAGGCACTGATGCCTTGTAACTTTTGTTTTGTTGTTTTGATGCAACCATCGTACATTAGCGCTTATCAATAGAACATACTTTTTTGTCTCTTTCTTCTTGAATTACAATTACTGCATGTGTTGGGAACTTCGTCCAGGAAGCGCGAATGAATGTAAGTGGCTCATGTTTGGACATTATCGCCCGGTTCCGCACTATGTTCACTTGAACCTTGGAGGCTTAGTTCATGAGCTCGTAATTTACCGTAGTGTTTTTGCGCGTACTAGAAGTTGAACATGCATTTGTAATTTGAATATACCATAGGAAATAACAAGGAAAAAGGTATGTAAAGAACACTCGTATTAGTAAACTTTCTTGGCGTGTGGCCATGGCTTACATAGGTTGTGCATTACATGTAAAACTTTTCTCCGTTGTCTTGTGTCCTAGGTAGATAGATGTAACCGTCTGAAGTACGTATGTAATGTGTGGCTTGTCGACATCAGAGGTTTCATTGTCACAGATGACACTTCTTGACTTCACCATCGGTTACGTCGACAGTCGTCGAACGCAATGGGTTTTTTATTTTAACCAGGATAACCGCCTTTGAGCCATTAAACTGGTCAAGGACGGTCTCGCCGGTGTTTATTTACAGTGTGATGTGCTGAGCCCATCGATCACTCGTTGATCCTCTGGATCGTCTTCGTTTCCTTGCATACGCTCTTCAAGAGGTGCTCCAGCTTGCCACTCTTCAGAGCTTTCTCGATCTCCATGTGTAGGTGAATGCAATCATTGGTCAAATGCCTGGTATCTTTGTGGAACTCACAGAACAAACTAAGGTCTTGGCCTTTCTTGCTGAGCATTGGTGGTGGATCTTTGAGATCCAACTTCTCCGTGTAAGAACCCCAAGGGGTGTCTTAGTTAGTGGAGTCCATTGTTTCTCTTGATTCTCACCCTTGCTTGTCTTTGTATCCCTTACTTTGTCGATCGTAGCTCGGGAATCTTCACCGTGTCGGTGTCTTCCTTCATCGTTATACGACTGACTTGACCTCCAGTCGGAGTGTCTCTTCGTTGTGTCGCGCTTGCTGGAGTCGCGCAAATAGTCTATTAAGTGGTGGTCTGTTGAGTAGTGGTCTTTCGAGTACCGACCATACCTTGACCCGGTTAAAGTTTCCTCTGTTTGCGCGGCAATCTTTGCCTCGTCCATCAACCAGTCCCACTCTTTCGGCATACCGTCTCTTCCAGTGATAGTCATGATTATACTATCACAACGTATGGCCTTCTTAAAGTGGGCGCGCATGAAGTCTTCATTGACCCCTCAAATCTCCAAACACTCCTTGTTGAAGCGAGTGATGAAGTCTTCCAAACCTTCGCCTTCGCGTCTCCAGATGTCCATTACCTCAGAGGTGTCGCGCTTGAACCTTCGCTGCTGGCTGAAGTGAGCGAGGAATTTCTCTTGCAAATCCATCCAAGACTTGATTCTCCCTGATGGGAGGCTGTCGAACCATGCGCGTGCAGCCCCTGTGAGGGTTTGCACGAATAGATGACACCACATGGGCATGGTCCATCCTCATACGATGCCAACGCTTATAAACAATTGAATGTGGTCATCTGGATCAGTGAGGCCATTGAACATACCGACTGCTTGTGGAAGTTTGGCCTTTTCCAGCGGCGTAAGAGCGATCTCGCGAACGAATTTGACTTCTCTGCTGCTGCTGCAGGCCTGTAAACCATGGTGTAATCATGCTCAGCCAACGGGTTGTATGTTATTCGCGCCTATGGCTTGTAAGCTTCATGATTCTTCTGAAGTCTATTGAAAAATGAGGACTCTTCTTGCTTGTATGTTGAGTCCTCCTCCTCGGTGTTGAACTGCGTGGTCCCAGCCAGCTACTCAACGGAGGCTTCCGCTGTTGATGAGTGTGATTGTCGTAGTTGCTCTCTGTTTCTCCATAAGTGTCGCGCGTATCGCGCGCACTCTGCCTTCTTGGTGAAGATGATCTTTCATATTATTGACTCCGCGCATGTGCATGTTGTGGAGTCTGGTTGTCCACTTGTCGTGGAGCAGGAGTCACGAAAGGATATGGTTGTATCTGCGCTTGAATCAGTGCTTGCTATGCGTAGATCAGATTCAGTGTTGCTTGAGATTTTGCATACCGGGAGGTGAGAGTTTCTCCCTTTGGTAGTCTTAACAACGCAGAGATGTTTGATGGTGCTGGCTCTGATGGACCAATGTCCTGACTTGTTGGGGTTACTGTTTGAGTGGTGCAGGCACCACTCGCGCGGATAGCCCGAGCATTTATGTCCTCCCCCTTAGTGGACTCGTCATTAGGTAGGCTTTGGACATTCACGATGTCCTCCACCATTCCTGCTTGAGAGCGTGTACCAATGGGTGGGAAAGGGATTTTCTGATCAGCCATTGATTGAGAGAAAAAGAATAGCTCAGAGAACAACTCTATTTATGACAATTTAAAAGGTCAAAAAAAAGTAACAATGATATGCCCTTATACTATAAGAAAGTAATAATGATATGCCCTTATACTATAAGAAATTCTTATAACAATGATGTGCCCTTATGTATAAAAAAGTAACAATGATATGCCCTTATTAGTGATGCAAGGAGAGATTTAAAAAAATTTGTGTAGTTTTTTTATTTATTTTTATGTATTAATATTTATCATTTACTTCCATAGCATATAACGGCTATTTATTCCTTTCAATTAACATATTAATCTTGTTTTTTTAATGATAACTCTTGCTTCTACTCTAACACACCAATAATTCTAAATACTCACCATTGCCCAGGTTTGAACCAGAGACCTCTCCTCTAAGAGGTATAAGCCTCTACCATGTGGGATAGCCCTATATTGGCACATGTTAATCATGTACCTATCGTATATCTCGACTTAGATCATACACAATTGATAGTTCTTGGGTGTTTTTATGGGAGATAAGGTTAAGCTAGAGGAGGGAAGTGATAATGTGGACTGTGGAGGCTAGAGAAGGGGAAGAAGTTCTTGTCATTTTGCGTATAATAAAAAACGACATTGTGAGAGAGGAGGGGGGGGGAGAAAGTGGGTAGTTTTTACGAAAAAGATAAAAATTGTCAGTGGGGCAAGAGACTGAAAGAGAGACCAGGTGTCGGATGTTTTTGAGACCTAAAAAAATAAGTACCAATGTACCTGATGACGTGGGTACTCGAAGATCCCAGTCAGCAAAAGTCAAAGTCTACGAATAACAAAATAAAATAAATAAGTAAAACTGAAAACATGGAGCTAAAAGTCAGAAGCTCAAAGCTCCTAACCAGGAGCTGATACATCTGCAACTTATGACAGGAAGCAAAAAATCATTGTTCAGGTCACGGGACTTGAAATAAATAAATAAGTCAAGACAAAAGGACTAACTTTTATAAAGTAAAAGTGTCCTCGAAACACACTACCTGAATTTTGCCTAAAGAGGTAAAGGCCAAACCTGCAAGCAATCTAAAGGTGGATAAGCCTACTTGGAATAGAAGGTGCACAGCTGGATAACAACTCCTTGGGCACATCAGACTGCCTATATAAAGGGAGTCTTATCCCAGCCAAAGGTTAGACAATTCTCACTCACTCACTCTCTCGCTCTCTCGCTCTCTCGCTCTAAACTCTTATCTTTTCATTGCTTAGACTCTTAAATATCATCCCACTGATTCTCACGCCAGAGTCCAAACGCGGGAGGCCACCTCTCGTGTTAACGCTAACGGTGTTCTTTGGTTGTAGATATCAATCAGGAAGCTGTCTCTTGGAGCAGATCCCGGACCTCCCCCTGCCATATCCTTGTTGTTTCAACAAGTGGCGCCCATCGTGTGGCTGCGCTACTTAGAACAGTTTTCCGGTAGTACAACCCTGTTCCTAAGTTACCTTCCTCTATGGCCGGAAGGGATCCTCATCCAAAAGAAGTTTCCAGCAGTTCTATGCCTCGGACTAGTCCTCCTGCTACTCCGGGGGTAGATAGTTGTTCCACTAACCCGAACGGACTTCACGTCGCACCGACAACACAAGAGGCTCTACAGTTTCAGACTCCTCCCTCTACACGGATTATTCCGTCTTCACCAAGTGAAGTTCTCTTTCCGGTCGAAACCATGGAGATAGCTCCGGAGGGAGTAAGAAATAATTTTATAGTGCTAAGAAACCTCTTGAATGAGTATGTCCGAGAAGAACGGACAAAGGGAGTCAGGGTACGTTTGTCTTATAACGAACCTGATGTTGCACTTTCCCCTATACCCTCTCCGTTGTGCACTACTACATCACCAAGCGTTACTCGGGCATGACCTAGCTCTGACCCAAATCCATACTTTATGCCCGATGGTACACTTGGGTCGGGGAGCTACCCTTCTAGCTCACCCCTTATGCTCCCAAGAAGCCCAGAATACATCGTTGAACAACTCCTTCAACAAGCTCAAGCAGCTACTCCTTCTCTACCAACTACCTTCGAAGAAGCTCTCAATTCGCTACCTTTGGCTAGCAGGGCCGTAGCTGCTAGCCTGCCACCACCTACTGGCCCCCAACAGGGTCCCCCCTATATGGCCCACAATATCCTCAGATGATAGCTCTCTTGGTTCAACTGTGCCAGCAGCTCGTGGGAAATCAGATGTGGCAAACTGCCCTGGTTGGGTCACAGGCTCAACCCAACGTCCAAGCGGCAGTTACCACCAGTGGAGCTGGAGCAAATCTCGACATTCCCTCCATGCCTTACAAGCCCAGCTCACTATTGTTATATCCTGGCTTTGCGGAAGCGTGGGTTTATTTTGGTGTGACTTCTTAATACCATAGCAAATATCATAACCATGCTATATGAAAATAAAACCATGATGTTCATCCATTCAACAAGTTTTAAAAGTTACCAAGACAACATTGTTTAAAAGTCGACACATGAAACGAATTACAACCATGACATAATTAGAAATTTGTTCACAAGACACAACCGAAAGACATGAAATAAAACACAGTTTAAGACTTGTGACCCGTCCAGGAAAAGGTCACATTTCCTAAACTTGGATTACATCATTATTCCTACGCAGCCTGACGACATTGCATACCTTGCCAGATCCCCTAGTTTCCTGAAATACATGTAATTTGAAAAATCAAAAAAAGTTGAGCGAGTTCATGTATATGTGAGTTTGTATAAACCTTTAAAGTATGTATAAAAGTCCCTGGTATGTAGCAATTAAGGAAAAAGAGATCACCATTGGGTTGCAAAGCCAATGATATGTGTGAAGTGATGCAGGAAGACTCAAACCTAGCGGATTTGTGCGTCGGGCACTTAGTCACCACTTGGCCCACTCAGCGGACTCAGGAGTGGGGCTTGCTACACCCAAATAGATCTATCACTAATGTCCCTCGGTCCTACAACGAGGATTAATCGCCCCAAGTAATACCTACCCACTCACATGATCTAAGTAGTAAACCCTCCTTAAGCTAACCATACCATGTATATAAAAGTCTGTAGTAATTGTCGCATGTATTTCACCCCTGAAGTATAAAACTGAAAACAGTAAAGAGAAAAGGGGGATATGAACTCACAGAAGTGCGTATCCAGAAACGTCAATCTCCAACTCTATCTGCTGCGTGACGACCTACACGTACTAATTCCTATTAGACAGATGGGTCGTGCCTTGGCTTAGGGTCTAACGTTTTATTGGAGAAATAGTTAGGTAACTATTCCGTATTCACACTTCTTATTTATTTTATAAGTATATTCATTCCCAAGGATGGGGGTTTTAATACATGTATGCTTTATAATTCTGAAAATATATTTTAAGTCCCACTTAGCAAATATATTTAATTTACTTGTCTAAAATATTTTAATCCCAAAAAATATATATTTTTCCCAAAAATATTATATTTTATTTCATAAGTTTTCCAAAATAATATTTCACCAAAAATACACGAATAAGAGTATTTTTCTAAAATATACATAAGTTACGTTTTAAACTTCGCGTTGTAACAACAATACCGGTGTAACTTAAATATTTATTTGTGAGAGCGTTGGTAATCTTTTGGAGTCGTAATTTCATAATATTTTCCAGTTATATTATTTTTGCCCTAAAAATAATATATCTAGTACACAAGATCACAAACAGTCACACAAGCGTTTTATTATAAAATATATAATCTAAATATATATATATCAAGTTTTATTTACGAAAATCAACCTCCGGCACTTGGTATGTTTGTAATAAAAATTATGGCGAAGTTTATTTTGAAAACCAAGTTAAAAATACATTTGTAAACATTTGTTAGAAAAATAATTCTAAGTGTTGAAATTCTAGAAAAATTTCGCCAGAGTTTCCTTTGTAAACGGAGGTGTCCACGCTCACTAGCGTATCATTTTCTTTTGTAAAATCAATCAAACAATTTACCAATCAACAACATACAATATTTACTCACTAATCTTGACAAAGTAAGACTAAATCATAAACTCATGAACTTGAATGTTTTGTAAAAATATGTAGTAAATCACTAGCACATTTAGTAGGTCTTGTTATTTTTAAAAATAAGATTAGTTTCTTGAAAACTTTATTTTTAAAGAACTTGAAGTTTCACAACTTCTTGTCATAATTTACAAAAATATTCCCTTGTTAAATTTTCTTGTTACACAAGTGTTTACACACTTGTTTATTTGCCAAAAATGCTTCTAGTTCATAAAATATCCGGGTTTTAACAAAACTAGCATCTTTCACTTGGTTCTTCCGAAAAACCACTTGTTGGTCTTTAGATCCACAAGTTTACAACTTCATTTAGCAAGAAAACTTATGTTTATTCAAGTTCAAGGCTTATGAATGGATGGATACATCATCTTTCAATTTTCTAACTTTTACATCCTACTAGTTTATGTTCTTGAACATGAACTAGTATGTCTAGATGATGATCCATCTTGTTTCTACTAACAATCAACATCAAATAATCACAACTACACAAGATTTACAAGATTTACACACATAACTTCTCTTTATCCACCCTTTAACACTTTATGTTTAAGACTTGTTCATGCTCTTTAGTGTTTCTTAATTTTTCACCATTAAATCATCTATTAACCACCAAAAACAAGATCAAGATGATGATTAGAAGCACTTACTACTAGCACAAGGCTAGAGAAGAAACAAGGCGTAAAAGCGGTGGATAAAAGAAAACTAGAGTGGTCCTTGACCTTCCGAGTGCACCAAGCTTTGTTGTAGGACTCCTTACTGTTGGGATTGAACCCTACCAGAGGAACAGATAATGTAAAGCCAAAACCAGGTCACAACAGAGGATTCACAATAAGCAGCAGTTTACACTTTGCTCTCCCCTTGAAAGTGATTTATAACAACTGATGGTCTCTATCTGCTGTTCATATTCAACTGCTGCTGTCCTTTCAACTACTGATGAAAACCCTGAAGTATCCAACACTGCTGGTCCTATCTTCTGATGATAAAGCACTGCCCAGTCAAGGACTGATCAACCTTGAGGAAAGCACTGACATAAAGAGAAAGCAGCTGTTTAGTGAAATATCTGTTTTATGTATAGTCAGTGGTTAGGTTAGCAGTGTTTGTGTAAGGACAGTAGATACAGGTTGTTAGGCTGTTAGACGTCGCTTTCATGGTGACGTCAGCTGAGATACCTCAGTGGTTTGGTTTGCCTATAAATGTAACAGTACCCTGTACTGTTACATTTGATTTTGACTGAGCGAGTTCTTCTCCTCATGTCTAATCCTTTCATTTTGTGTGCAACCAACCTTGTGGCATCAGGCTGAGGGGGAGTTTAGTTTGTAAGCATATCTGTAATCTTTTGCTTTGATTTGTAAATCTTTTGACTCTATGAGAAGCAATTGTTTATCAAACTATTTTCTCCATTTGATTGTGTTTACAAAGTTTGTTTTCATTTCCGCTGCACTTTACATGTTTTCATATTTACAAATCATTCCAAACATACAAACAAACACAATCATGAGAGCCTCCGATCCTAACACTTACACCTTTGTATGTATGGAAAATGGCTAGAAAGTGGCTTGATGGTGGTGGTATGGTGGTGGTAGGGTGGCGGCCGAACAAGAGAAAGGAGAGAGAGAGATGAGCTTGCTAAATGTTGAAGGTGAGAATGAAATGATCAAGACTTTGTGTGCTAACTTATAATCCCATTTAGTGCTTTAACCAACATGTAATGTGCTCCTAAATATCTAACATGTACCATTAAAATAATCAAAGAAAGGCAAGGGTGGGTCACCCTTGTAGTGACCGTCAAGTAGGGGGGGTAGGGGTGTTGGGTTGTAATGGTGAAGTAACTAATTAGTTATGATTTGAAGTGTTATAATTAGTATATTAAGTATGTTATGTGATATAAGGAGTGTTAGAGTGTTCGGGGACCCTAACTAGCTCAGAAAAGTAAAAACAATGTGTTTGGCAATATTTTTATGTTCCGGGTAAAGTCCGGTTGTTCGGTTGGATATTGATCCGTTAAGGTGCTAAATAAAGCTTTAAAGTGTCTTTTATATTGTCTTTAGTGACACATTAAATTACCAACACTTTGGAAAGTATCTAGGACTATTTTACCAAGTTTTTGCACTTTACTAGCATTGTTATATGCTGAATTTTGGTTAACTAGTGCAGAATTCTGCACTTTAAGTATGTTTTAGGCACTTCCGGGCACTATAACTACCACCTAGTGACGCAGTTTAATGATCCTCACCTTCCTACACTCCCTACCAGTGTAGTACTTTATTCCCGGCTCATACTGCCTCAATATAGTGTCTGTCTAGGTGATGTCATTGTCAGCATGTTTTCTGGGTTATCCGCTCACTGTGCTAACTGTGCTTTGTGCATTAAGTTTGTCACTAATGTTTGTGTGTAATGAATGGAGTGACAGTAATAAAATGTGATGCATGAGTATGTATGTATCAAAAAACAGAAAGCATTTTAATCATAATTGAAATCAAGCACAACAATTAAGCACTAATTAAACATTAATTAATTGTACGGATACCTGGATTTGTGTGGGTTGTCACATTCTCCCCCCGTTAGAGAAATTTCGTCCCGAAATTTTAGGCTCTGCTTCTAGTCACAGGGGTCTTGTGAAATAAATGGGGGTATTTCTCTTTCATACGATCCTCATGTTCCCACGTGAATTCTGGTCCATGTCTAGCATTCCATCGAACTTTGACGAGCTTGACACTACTCCTGCCTGTTTTGTTAAGTTTCCAATCCGTAACCTCGACGGGTTCTTCGGTAAAGTGGAGCGTGTCGTCGATATGAACTTTGTCAGCAGGAATGATCACTGTCTCCTGTGTTGTACTCTTTTTCAAATTTGATACATGAAATGTATCATGAACACCACTAAGTTCGGCAGGTAGGTCCAATTTGTAGGCTACAAGCCCAATCCTTTGCAGGATTCTGAACGGGCCAATGTAACACGGATTCGGCTTCCCATGCTTTCCAAAGCGTGCCACACCCTTCCAGGGTGAAACTTTTAACAAAACCATATCCCCAACTTGAAACTCTAAAGGTTTCTTTCTTCGGTTTGCATAGGATTTCTGTCTGTCGCGAGCCACCTCGATGCGCTTTCGAATCTGTGCGATCTTGTCTGTCGTCTCTTGGACTATTTCTGGGCCAACAAGCTGTCTATCACCCGCATCAGCCCAGCATAAGGGTGATCGACATTTGCGTCCGTAAAGAGCTTCAAATGGCGCGGCTCCAATGCTTGTGTGGTAGCTGTTGTTGTACGAGAATTCGACCAAAGGTAAATGACTATCCCAGCTACCACCTAGGTCCATTACACATGCTCTCAGCATATCTTCCAAAGTCTGAATAGTTCTCTCACTTTGGCCATCAGTTTGCGAATGAAATGCAGTGCTCAGATTCAACTGCGAGCCAAAAGCTTCTTGGAAGGTGTGACAACTCGTATTTCAGAACTTACCGTTGTACTTAATGTAACGTATGTGAACCTTGTGTGATAATTCGACATGTTGATTTAATGAATGGTTATGAGACTTTATGTGTATTATGTGAATCTTTGTTGCCAAACACACCCCACCCGAAATATTCAGCCCACTTAACTAATTGATCTCGGCCCACTTTACCTTGTGACTTATTATTGGATGTTGTATTTTAACCACCGACCCACTTCTGAGGATTGGTATTATATTGTTACGTGAAATCACAAAGTCAAACAAACCCTACTCCTCTTACTTGTCTTGGACGGCAGCCTCCCCTTATCGAAACTCTACCCCTTTCTCGTAACATCATCCTAGCGAATCAAATTACTGGTTAGTAATTTCTCTTGCTTGAGTTATTTTGATAATCATGCTTGTGTAAGTAAGATTGATGTGTCGCATGAATATGATGTATAACCTATTTGTTGTGTTAGTGATGGCATGGATTAGTCTGCTTATTGTCAATATGCTCGGTATGATGTTGATGGCATGGATAATCATGAGGGTTTGGAATACGTAATTGATTGTGCTCGTGTGGTTGAGTGTGTGTGTTAAACGAGATGGAAACCTAGACTAGGGTAGGTGTTAATTATTTGCACATGTCCTTTAGGATAGACTTGATGTTTTCTGAATGCTTTGGGACTACCTATATGTGAATTGTCAGAAGGACTTTTGTTATGTGTGCACATGCAATCCATTATATGGATTATAAATAATTGCTATATATTAATGTTTGGATAAGGATTTTCGGCTGGGTTGCATCAGGCTTGAATAAGTGTTGAGTTGTCATGCACGATCTGTGTTTATATATTTAATTGTTAAGCTTGATGAATATGCTTGATAAATGATTAGGGTTCTTAT
Source organism: Helianthus tuberosus (assembly GCA_030545235.1). Classification (NCBI taxonomy): domain Eukaryota; kingdom Viridiplantae; phylum Streptophyta; class Magnoliopsida; order Asterales; family Asteraceae; genus Helianthus; species Helianthus tuberosus. Next base: position 16,089,863 of record CM060420.1, on the reverse strand, counting down.
GGATGGATGATAATTAGTTTGATCGATTGAATGTGGATTGAAAGATTAGAAACTGTTGATTGGTTTATTGTAAATTTGGAAACCATTGAATGATTGTAACTAATTGCATGAAATCCGGATGTTTAAAACTAATCGCACAAGTTATGTTAATGGATAACTGATGGGCCTCAAAGCCCAAAGGCAAGTCGCACAAGACACCCACAGTCGCACAAGACTGTGGGGTCGCACAAGTCGTTATGTTGGGCTGGGTATACATTTTGGGCTGGGCTTGTCTTGACCGCACAAGGTTATTTAATTGTTCGTTTGATTGGGCCGTATACATGTTAGACTATTTTTGTTATTTGGGCCGGGTATATTAACTAAATCGCACAACATGTTGTGGATCGCACAAGACTGTGCTGAACGCACAACATGTTGGGCCGACTGTTATTGGGCTATATCTTTCGGATCGCACAAGTTGGATACGTTTTGACTGCTAATGTGTTAATGTGATGCTATGATCAATACGTGTTCACAATCTGTTAGATTATGTGTAATCATACGTGCCTTACTTGATCCAAAACCTGACTTGTATGGTAACCATGTTAGGACGTGGTTGACCACTAGCTGCTAGATTTGACCATTCTGTGTATCTGCCGAGCAAACCAAGGTGAGTTCACACTAGCCAAGGCATGGGATTCCCAGGGGTTGGGAATGGGATTGAATAACTACTCGTACAACTATTACTCTTAAACAAATTATTACTGTCCTCGGTTGAAGGGCACGTACGTAAAACCTACGTACAGTTATACTTACTACTGTCCTCGGATTGAAGGGCACGTACGTAAAGCCTACGTACACGATCTTAAGACCATCACCTCTATCAAAGGAAGTCCCTCAATTATCGACTTAATCGCCGAGGCCTAGGGCGAGCGGGTCATTAGTTAATAGCGCTATTAGGTTTAACAAACCTCACACCGTGCCAGTCGGACGGGCGTGTACTAATGGACTATGGGCAAAGGGTCAATGCTGATAGACATTGACTTAGGGCACCTCTTACATTTTCATAGCAGTCGATACGCGTGGTCTTGTAATACATGGGGTAGCCCCCATGGCCGAAATGCCAGATAACTATCATGGGGTAGCCCCCACGGCTGGATTGCCAGAGTAAATGGGTTAAACAAATCACGTTTTCAACTATGGGGTAACCCCCACGGCAGGATGCCAGTTAAAGGAACTATTTTTGAAACAACTAAAACCAACACCCAACTGTGAACTCGCTCAACTTTGTTGTTGATTCGTTGCTACATGCCTTGCAGGTCATTAGGTACCCATGGAGCTTGCACAGGGAGGAACGGTCGTTGTGGGACATGGCGATGTGTGCCATGCTTGGAATAATACTTTATTTCATACTTAATACTTGCTATGGGTTTTACAATTATGCTTCCGCTAAACTTTTAACTATGCTTTGGTTTTGAACACCTTTCATATTGATTGGTTGAATTATGTTTGCTTACATGCTTGTTCGATATGATTGGTGGCTTGATCCTGGTCAGTCACGCCTCCAAGCGGTGATACTCCGCGTGTGGATTTTGGGGGTGTGACAGAAGGATTGCCAAATCCTTGATACAAATCTCCCATCCCTATCAGAGATGATCGAGAGAGGCACTCCATGTCGTGTGACAATCTCCCTCATATATATTTCCGCAAGTTTACTCGTGTTGTCTTTCTCTTTGATAGGCAAGAAGTGTGCGGACTTTGTTAGACGATCTACTATTACCCAAATAGTATCATGACCCTTGGGCGTCCTTGGCAATTTCGTTATGAAGTCCATTAAAATTTGTTCCCATTTCTATTTGGGTATCACAGGTTGCTGCAGAAGACCTGAGGGCTTTTAGTATTCGGCCTTAACCTTGGCGCAAGTTAAACATTTGCTAACATATACCGCAACATCGCCTTTCATCCTTGGCCACCAGTAGAAATCTTTGAGGTCTTGGTACATCTTATCCGCACCGGGATGAATCGAGTACCGAGATTTGTGAGCTTCGTCATAAATAACCTTTCTCAATCCACCAAACAGAGGAACCCAAATCCGTTTCATGAAGCATAAAGTTCCTTCCTCGTTTGGTACCAACTGCTTCTCCATCCCACAGAGATACTCGTCCTCAATATTCCTTTCTTTCAAAGCTTCTCTCTGCACGGCACGAATGCGCAAAGAGAGGTCTGTCTGAACAATCATCTCCAAAGCCCTAACCCTTATGGGCTTGATCCTTTCTTTTCGACTCGGGGCATCAGCAACCACATTCGCCTTCCCTGGGTGATACTTGATCTCGCAATCATAATCGTTCAACAGCTCTACCCAGCGTCATTGCCTCATGTTAAGCTCTTTTTAGTTAAATATGTGCTGTAAGCTCTTGTGATCAGTGAAAATTGTACATCGCGTACCATACAAATAATGTCGCCAGATCTTCAATGCAAACACCACCGCGCCCAATTCCAAATCATGGGTGGTGTAATTTTTCTCATGTACCTTCAACTGGCGCAACGCATAAGCTATAACCTTTTGGCGTTGCATCAGCACGCAACCCAAACCTTGACGCGAGGCGTCACAATATACCACGAAGTCGTCTGTTCCTTCGGGTAGCGATAAGATCGGTGCGTCACAAAGCTTGTCCTTCAACAACTAAAACGCTTCTTCCTATTTGATTCCCCAGTCAAACTTTTTGTCTTTCTGTGTGAGTGCGGTCAGGGGTTGAGCGATTTTGGAGAAACCCTCAATGAACCTTCGATAATAACCAGCCAAACCTAAGAACTGTCGAATCTCGGTTGGCGTCTTTGGAGTCTCCCAATCCTTGATCGCCTCGATCTTTGTGGGATCAACATGGATTCCATTTCCATTAACCACATGTCCAAGAAACTGGACTTCGCGTAGCCAGAACTCACACTTCGAGAACTTAGCGTACAACTTTCCCTTTTTAAGTAGCTCTAGAATAGCTCTTAAATGCCGTTCGTGCTCGTTCTTCGTCTTCGAGTAGATCAGAATGTCGTCGATAAACACGATCACAAACTTGTCCAAGTACGGCTTGCAGACTCGGTTCATTAGGTCCATGAAAACTGCCGGTGCGTTCGTCAACCCAAGTGGCATAACTAGGAACTCGTAATGTCCATAACGAGTCCTAAAGGCCGTCTTCGGGATACTTTCCTCTTGTATCCTTAACTGGTGATAGCCTGATCGCAAATCGATCTTCGAATAAAAGCTCGAACCTTGCAGTTGGTCGAACAGGTCATCAATTCTCGGCAAAGGATATCTATTCTTGATAGTCAACTTATTAAGCTCACGGTAGTCTATACACATACGGAAACTACCATCCTTCTTCTTGACGAACGGTACTGGAGCTCACCAAGGTGAGAAGCTTGGTCTGATGAATCCTTTGTCCAATAGCTCCTGGAGTTGTGTTGACAACTCCTGCATCTCTGAAGGCGCAAGTCGGTAGGGTGCCTTAGCCACAGGCGCGGCGCCTGGAACTAAGTCAATGCGGAATTCGACTTGTCTTTGTGGCGGCAATCCTGGCAAGTCTTCTGGAAAGGTTTCAGGATATTCCCTTACAACTGGAATGTCTTCGATCTTTGGTTCAGCAGCTTCCTTATCCACGATGTGTGCCAAGAATGCAACACATCCCTTCTGCAAACACTTTCTAGCTTTCAGACAGCTAATGATTCTCAGCGGTGTATCGCGCTTCTCTCCATGAACAACGATCGTCTCTTCATCCGTCATAGGGATGCGGATGGTCTTCTCGTGGCAAACAATCTTGGCCTTGTTGCTCGACAACCAATCCATTCCTACTACTACGTCAAAGCTTCCCAACTTGACCGGTAGCAGATCTAGCGTAAATTCGTGACCTCCTAGTTCAATTACGCATCCTCGGACAACTTCACTGGTTTCAACTAGTTTCCCATTCGCCAATTCGATCGAGTATGGAACGTCTAACTTACTAGCGGTCAATCCAAGTATATTCTTAAATTCTAATGACACGAAGCCATAATCGGCACCAGTATCAAAAAGAACAGATGCAAAGCGTTGGTTTATCGGGAACGTACCAGTGACAACGTTGGGATCCTGGCGCGCTTCCCTTGCGCCAATGTTAAAGACTCTCCCACGGGCTTGATTTAGCTTTGGGCATTCCCTCTTAAAGTGCCCAACATCTCCACAATTAAAGCATCCTGGCCCTCGACCATTTCCATTCCCAGCTTGAGTGTTGTTTTGGTTGCGATTTCCATTCCCAGCTTGATTTGCAACATTCCCACGGTTTCCATTTCCTCCATTATTTACTTGCGGGCAGTTTCCATTACCACCACGGTTGTTGTTATTGAAACCCCTTTGGCCACCCTGGCTTAAACCAACCCAGCAAGTATCCTTGGTGTGGCCGTTCCTTCCACACGACTCACATTTTCTCAATCCACACGGGCCAGAATGATGGTGCTGGCATGTGTTACACTTGGGCAAAGTGCCCATATACCCCTTTCCTTTGTTCTCAACACCGGTTGCAGCTCTAGCCGGTGTGCTTGACTCGCCCTTCTTGCTTACATGGCTGGTTCCTTGCTTGAAATTGGAAAATTTTCGCTTGTTTTCCCCAGACGACTCCACGTGAGTCTCTTTCTTCTTTGATTCAACATTTGAAAACTTGTTCAACCGAATGGCCTCCTCAGTAAGCGCCACACTTAGGTCGATTGCTTCCGTGATCGTTGCAGGCTTGGACGTGGTAACCGTACTCATTATCTGGGGTGCCAATCCCCAGATGAACCTCTCAACACGTTTAAACTTGGGTGTGACCATGTACGGCACTACGTGAGATAAATCATGAAATCTTTGAACATATTCTGCAATCTTGGGACCATCCATCCTTAAGTGCCAGAATTTAGTTTCTAGCCTTTGTATTTCAGCACGCGAGCAGTACTTCCTTCTCATTAACTCTTTTAACTCGGCCCATGTTAACGCATAAGCAGCAGCTTCTCCTAAAGTCTGCACTTGCAGATTCCACCACGATAGGGCTCCATCCAAAAACAGCCCTGAGATGTAGGTCACTTGTTGCTCGGGAGCGCATTTGCTCATTCTTAGGACAGAGTCTGTCTTTTCAGCCCACCTAACAAACGCAACGGCACCTCCTGTGCCGTCGAAATTCACGGGCTTGCAGTCGAGAAACTGCTTGTAGGTGCACCCTGCACATACGTTAGGATTTACAAATGGTATTAGCGGACGTGCTATAAATATCCAAATGTATCGTAATATGTATCAAACGACTTAACATTACCATGGGGTGGATTGTTATTGCCGTTGTTGTTCGAAATGCTCCCGCTCGTTCCTGCTTGGGAGGCTGCATATTGAGCTATAGCGGCGGCAATTATCCCTTGGAGTTCTGCCTGGGTAGTAGGCATGCGTACTTCGCGTCTTGGAGGCATCTTCTAAAAGATGTTCATGTAGATCAGGCCATAGTAAGTATGATAAAAATGTATATCTAGTAGCATTCATCAATCACATAACATCTCATGTTATAAATTAAACATATAACTCAACAAAGCATGTAGTGAGAATGTTGCCATTGAGCTTCATTAATCACGATCACAACAGTTTTTTACAAGTTTAATAGTACATCATATGTCAAAGTAAGATCGTGGGGCTACATCACCCCCAAAAGTACAAGTCAAACTACAACTATCATATACAAAAAGTGTGATCTCTCAAAAAGCTTCGTAAGCTAGCTCAATAGCGACATTCTCACCAAAAGATCGACCTGCATAAAACCAAAAATATGCCTATGCTGGTGGCGGAGGAGGAGGAGGAGTAAAATGAGAGAATAAAAAGCGACGCATGAGTAACCAGTCCTCCTTTAAAGCACGACAGACGCGCAGTAAATATGCTATCTGCTGCTCAGAAGTCCAAAAGCGAGCGTCTGAATCGGGGGAAAGTGGACGAGGAGCGTGTGGTGCTGCAAATGGGAAGATAGCAGCTCTCAAACGCCAAGAAGAAGTTGAAAGTCTTAACGGGAAGATAGCAGCTCTCAAACACTTCCTCCCCAAGTCAGCTGAAAGATCACTACCGTTCTTCAAAACACTTAAGAACTGTGCCGATAAGAAAAACTTCATGAGGACGGAGGAAGCAGAGACAACCTTTGTGGCACTCAAGTAGCTCATAGCTTCCCTGCCAACCATGGCAGCTCCTAGAAAAGAAGAAACTATCATAGTCTACCTGTCAGCAGGTTTGCAGACTATAAACATCTCATTTACTTTGTGGTCCACGAGCCATGTGCTCATGACCATTTCAACTAACAGCACCTTTACAAATGTTTATCCACATGACAAGAAGCTATAAGCTCTGTGCTTGTGGTGGAAATAGGGAAGGAGCAGATACACGTATACTTTGTAAGCAAGGTCCTAAATGCAGCTGAAATCAACTACTCCCCAATCGAGAAGCTAGTACTAGCACTAGTACACACGTCCAAATGATTAAGGAGATACTTCCAGGCTCATCCGATCTAGGTCCTCACTGATCAACAACTAAGGTCCATACTAGAAAAACCTGAAGACTCTGAAAGGTTAGCTAGATGGGCCGTGGGGTTTGGAGAACACAAGATCGAATACGTACCACATAAGGCTTATAAAGGTCAAGTACTGGCTGACTTCCTGGCAGAAATGCAAGTAGTTAAGGAAGTAAACGAGATAGAAGAAGAAAGGTGCCCAACGGTAATCCTAGGGAAGTGGACGTTGTTCTCTGACGGAGCTTCTAGTATAGAAGGTTCCGGGGCAGGTCTTATCATAACAGACCCCCACGGAACCGAATATACTTATGCACTCCATCTTGATTTTCCCTACACAAATAACGAAGCTGAATATGAAGCCTTGTTAGCCGGCTTGAGATTGGAAAAAACAATGAAGGTTGAAGAGCTACATGCCTTCACCGATTCAAGGTTGATAGCCAGCCATGTTGGGGGAGAATACACAGCAAGAGAGCCATCTATGGTGAAATACAAGGAAAAAGTCAAGGAACTGATGGGTAGCTTCAAATCTTATTCGTTAACACAAGTGACAAGAACAAAGAACAAGCAGGCAGATGCCTTATGCAAACTGGCTTCCTTGACGTTTGCACACCTCACCAAGAAGGTACTCGTGGAGGTGCTCAAAACAAGGTCTATTGAGGAAGCTGAAATCCAAGATGTGGTAGTTGAAAACGAAGACACATGGATGACACCCATCCAAAAATTATTACAAGAAGGAAAGCTCCCCCCCCCCCACAGAATCAGAAGCTGCAAAGATAAGGATGAAAGCCAAATCATATGTCCTTGAAGAAGGGAAGCTCTACAAGAAAGGTTACCTCTCTCCTTTGCTGTGATATGTATGCCCAAAGGAGAGGAGGTTCCTGATAAAAGAAGTCCACGAAGATATATGTGGATCACACGTAGGGGTAAGAACTGTTGTAGCAAAGTTGATGAACATGGGGTACTTCTGGCCAACAATGCATCAAGACACGGCTGAGGTCATTTACAAGTGTGAAGCATGTCAACTACATGCCCTAATCAAAGCAGTCTGAAGCACGATCTTGTCCCAATATTGGTTGCCTGGTCGTTCTATAAATGGGGGATGGACATCGTAGGTTCCTTCCCCCCGGCAGCCGGACATGTCAAGTTCCTCTTAGTAGCAGTGGACTACTTCACAAAATGGCCAGAGGTCAAGCCCTTAAGGTCTCAGGGAAGAATGTTATCAACTTCATCTGGGAACAGATAATATGCAGATTTGGATTACCAGGGGAGATAGTAACCGACAATGAAAAACAATTTGCAGAGAAACCGTTTAGCACTTGGTGCGAGGAGCTTCAAATCAAGCAGGTCTTCAGCTCTGTCTGCTATCCACATTCAAACGAATAGGTAGAATGGATGAATCGTAGCATTGTGGAAGGGTTGAAGACTCGACTAGGGAGGTATGGCAAACTGTGGGTAGAAGAGCTCCCCAGTGTATTATGGGCCATCCGTACTTTAGAAAAGACAAGCCATCAAAAGACTCCTTATAGCCTCGTATACGGCTCAGAAGCTGTAATGCCTGCCGAGATCGGGGTCAAGAGATTGAGAAACTCTAAGAAAAACAACAACACAAATGATTCTGAGATACTCCTAAACCTTGACCTATTTGAAAAAGCCAGAGAAGTTGCCTTGATCCGGGAAGCTAGGTACAAACAAAAAATGGAGGCCTACTACAATGCAAGGGTCAGAAAGGAAACCTTCAAACCTGGTGACTTGGTACTCAGGAACAATGAGGCAAGTAGGCAAGAGGATCTCGGAAAAATGGGCCCAAAGTGGGAAGGCCCATACATCGTTAGTGAGGTGCACAAAGGAGGTTCCTACAAACTTGAAACACCTGAAGGCCGGAAGATACCAAGGCACTGGAACGGGAAACACCTCAAGAAGTTCATTGTTTAGATAATCTTTGTAATGAAAAAAGTAAACTTGTACTTGGCTATATCAGTTTAATGACAACAAAGATAGCACTTTTGTTAAATATTTCATATTTATTTGTTTTATCCTAAGGGTGAGCTCCTCCAAATAAAGCTCTATGGGAGCCGACGCTATATCTACCCATGAAACGGGGATGGGCTCCTAGGCCATATCGCTCAACAGGGAACAAGGCACTATACCTTCCTATATACAGGGTGACTTCCTAAAACAATACAACTCCATGGACCTAAGGAAAACTTTTCCAAACTCAACCAGGAAAAAGTACAAGTTTAGATAAAGAAAAACTACAAACGTGTTCCATTGCAAAACATGCAAATAAGCACAAAGTTACAAGTATACAAATAAAAACAAGTCCATGAAAGAGGTTGAGTACCTCACACGAATTCTGCTCCATAAGCTAACATTACAAGAAACAATATGCTTATGTATAATACACCACCATGATAGACTAAATAAAAGGTGGACTAGAAAAGAGATAGAACCACCACAGCTTGCATTGATCCTCTCTAAAAAGAATCAAACTGGGTGACTGCAACACTTAGTTTGAGACCTTTGTGGAAAAGGGAATTGCAAAAACACAAAGGGAAAATTAAAAACAAAGTTCCCAATGATATTAGCCAAAACAAAAGTTTGACAAACAAAAAGTACAAGCAAAAAAAAATGAAAATGCACTAGATAGTCAGTACTAAGAGAAGCTAAACACTCCCGAAGGAGCAGCTTCATCATCATTTTATACACATAAAGAGTTCAACACAACAAAAAAGCCCTCATAAGGGCACCACATACAACCACAAAACAAGTTAAAATATTGTTCAAAGATACAACCATATCGAATTCAAATAAACAACTAGGCTGAACCAGAAGCACCGGCATCAAAGAAAATAGGATCTTTACCCAAGGGTAGATTATCATATAGACAATCCAGGTCATCTTCTTCATCATTTCCGGTTGCAACGAATGCTGACTCAACCCTTACAGAGGATAAAGGGGGAGCATCAATAGGGATAGACATAGCAGAAACCGGCTCAAGGTCAAGACATACCTTCACTTTCTTTGAAGAACGACCAACTTCATCATCCTCTTCATCACTAATCTTGAACAAGGCCTGTTTAATAGAAACAACCGCAAGCAGCTGCTCACATAACGCCTTGTTCAGACCTTCCGGCTCTAAAGCTTCAAGTTCAGCCACAGGACAATCAACCATTCGAGATAAAGCTTCAATGTATGCGTAGGAAAGTGCCTCCATCTCCTTCACAGCTGCAACAAAGTCCAGAAGGGGGTTTGGCTTGAAAGCAGGAAGCTTTTCTATAGCCTCCCCCTTCGAGGCAGCATCAAACCCTACAACGAGACCTGCATGGCGACCATGAGCCATAGCCTTAGCATAAATACCTGCAAGATGTTGGTTAAACTCCTGGCTGTGAAGAAGGTAAGTCACAAAACGATGGAGACCAGAACCAATCACCCATTTCCTGTCCTCCTACAACAGTTTTACTCGTTGCCTCAACTCTTCCGTAACTGCTTCACCGGCAACACGCTCTTGTCTAAACTTTGCCCTTTCAATACCAAACTCTGCCCTCTCCTTAGCCAATTGGTTATTGAAATCTGAAAGCTGCCCAACATAGACTTCAACCTTCTTCATTTCCTCGTCTATTTTTTCCGGGAAGCAAGCAGTTGACCCTCCAGCTCAGTCACCTTTAACTGAAAAGCTGCCAAATCCTCCTGAGTGGTCTTGAGCTCCGCTTCTCTATTTCCCAAGTAGGCAGTGACATTGTCAACCTTACTAACAGCTGCTGCCCAATGCTCAATGCAGTCAGGAAGGGAGGTAACAAGCTGGGCAGCATCAGCTAAAGTTCGGTAAGCAGAATCTTCATCAGTTAACTTGGACAAAGTCTATTTTTCAGCAGGAGTAGCTAGGTTCCTTAGCATGTCATGGCAGGTCTCACTACTAGCCGTTGTATCACAAACCCTGACATTCCATCGAGGAACAAATACAGGGATATTAGCCCTTATGGGCCCCTTCGCTTTAACCACCTCTGTTTTTTCCTTCGAAGCCTTCCCTTCAACCTTTTCGTCCTTCTCCACAATCTTCTCCTTTTTCTTTTCAATCACCTTCGAGGAATGAGCTTCCTCATCATCAACCACAGAAATACCCCTCCCGGGGGAGACAACCTTAGAAGAACCACTCTTTGGCTTCTTCTTCAAACCCATTTTCAACTTCTTACCATCATCCACTATAGGAACATATTTTTCTGGAACAGCCCTCTTGGTCTCGTTTAGCTTCTTCAAAACAGCAGCTACCTGCTGGTCAGGAGCCATTACTGCCTCACTAGAAACCTCCAAAGTTTCCCTTTTTACCGTCTTCACACCAATAACAGAAGCAATAATGTTAGCATCATCTTCACTACCACTATCAACAGAGATAGGGTCAGAAGATTGGGAAGCAATAGCGGGGGAGCTAGTAGATCTGGTAAACCGGCGAGAAGGGCAGCTTGCTTCTTGGCAGATGAACAATCAACAAGGGGCTGAGTTGGAACACCCTCAAAATCCCCACCAGTAGTCACATGCCGATTCCGACGTACCACAAAAGGATTGCCTTTAGGAACTTTCTTTTAATTGATCTCCACATTCGAAAGGTCGTTCAGCAAGATATAATCCAAAGCACTTATCTCTGAAAAAACAAAAAAGCAAAAATGTCAACATCAAACAATTACAAAATAAGACAAACACAACAAAAACATACCCTTATCATTTAAATATAAAACCGGTTCAAAACCAGCCTCCGCCCAATCTTGGGTTATACCTGACATGACTAGAAGCTCCTCCGGGTAAGCCCTCAGTTTGGAATAGTTGGCACGAAGCCTAAGGAGCAACTTCTGGTCAAGATCATTGACCCCCGGCTCTTTCTCATTTAAGTCTTTGGAGAATTTTCGAGGAATGACGGTAAAAGGAAGTAACCGCTCGGAAATGAAACATAACTGATTTTTCCAAGCGTAGGTGTGACCAACGGTATGAGAAAGGAGGGGTGCCTCACATTGAGTCTTCTCAGTGGTGTACCAGTCGTCGTTCCGGGCAAGCCGGAAAAAACGCCGGAACATCAAAAGTGAAGGTTCATAACCAAGAGCCCGGCACAATATTTCAAAGTGCATGATTCGGGCAACACCCACCGGAGCCAATTGACCCAAAGACAGAAGATAATATTTTAGAATTTCTAGAAAGAAGTTCGTAAAGGGGTATCTTAAGTTAGGTTGATCAACGATCCGGGTATAAAAAACGAGAAAGCCAGCCGGACATTCATTCGCAGTTCTGTCCCCCGGAACTTGGGTTTCGAGGGTAGGATCAATGCCATAATCGGCACAGAACTGGTCAATCTCTGACTGGGTTAACTTCAAAAACTGAACATGAATGTCATTTTTGTTTAAAGCCATAAGGAAAGTAGAAAATAGACAAGTGACTCACCGGGATTAAAAGAGGAAACACGATCGGAAACTCATAGTAACCGCTGGACAATAAGAAGAAAGGAAAGTTGAAGAAGATAAAGAAAAGGATGAGATTGACGGTTATATAAAGGGAAGTGGAATTCAAAATTCAAATCGACAGATGGAGGGTGGAGATTAAAACTGCCAGGGCTGGAAGCCTAGGGCAATCAAAGAAGGACTGATGGGTTGCAACATCAGTCTTATCCAGACAACCCAATTGGGCAAGTGGGACAATGGGCTTGGCGACCGAAAGCTCGAAACATCTCAAAATGCTTCCAGAGCAAACACCCCAATAAAATGCATCCTTTTTTTTCTCTCAAAATAAAAAGAATACATTTTATTGAACACAAATAAAGAAGCATAAATTTTAAAACCTTCCCTGAAGAAGGAGAGAACCCCTAAACTCAACTCAAGAGTCATAAGTACTGCTATTTACAACACCAACACTCATGTCTGGGGGGCTGATGACGTGGGCACTCAAAGATCTCAGTCAGCAAAAGTCAAAGTCAACGAATAACAAAACAAAATAAATAAGTAGAAATGAAAACATGGAGCTGAAAGTCAGAAGCTCAAAGAGCCTGACCAGGAGCTGATACATCTATAGCTTATGACATGAAGCAAAAATCACTGTTCAGGTATCGGGACTTGAAATAAATAAGTCAAGACAAAAGGACTAAGTTTTATAAAGTAAATAGTGTTCTTGAGATACACAACCTGAATTTTGCCTAAATAGGTAAAGGCCAAACCTGCAAGCAATATAAAGGTGGATAAGCCTACTCGGAATAAAAGGTGCACAACTGGAAAACAGCTCCTTGGGCAGATCAGACTGCCTATATAAAGGAAGTCTTATCCCAGCCAAAGGTTAGACTATTCTCACTCACTCTCTTGCTCTAAACTCTTATCTTTTCATTCCTAGAATCTTAAAGATCATCCGACTGATTCCCACGCCGGAGTCCAAACGCAGGAGGCCTCCTCTCACGTTAAGGCTAACGGTGTTCTTTGGTTGCAGATATCGATCAGAAAGCTGTCTCTTGAAGCGAATCCCGGACCTCCCACTACCATATCCTTGTTGTTTCAACAGTACCATAGTGAATGCTTTAAAACTTACTAGTATTTATCACTACCTAGGGTTTCTCTTCGACGATGAAGGGGTACCACCATCATAATACCGATGATTGGTATGACGTCACGGCAAGGAAAGGAAGGCATGAGAGACATCAGGATCAGGCGAAAAAGGTGGTAATAACGAAATTCTTTGTGTCGAATCTCCCACCGAAGTGCTCGTCCATGGATCTGAAGAAGGTTTTCAATGTATTCAGTGGTTATGAGGGTTCGTATATTGCAAGGAAGACAGATAGATTGGGTAAGAAGTTTGGTTTTTTGTCGTTCCGTAACGTTAGCGATGCGAAGAGATTGGAAGGGGATATGTGTGACGTCTGGATGGGCTCTTACAAATTATTCGTCGTATTGGCTAGGTTCGTAGATGGTGAATGAGTGTAGGTGGCGGGTGATAAGTCCAAGGGGAAAGCCAAGGAGGATGCGGTACAGGTAAATTATAGTGGAGGGGATTTCGGAGTCGAGAAGGCAAACCCTATTTCAGGGGGAGCATCTAGTAGTGGCGGTGTTAATGGCAGATCATATAGGGACGCTATTATGAATAGACGAGTAGAGGATCCGGGGGACGTGATTAAGATCGATGACAAAGTGGAGGTTTTTAGCCAGTGGCATGGAGTTTCTTTGATTGGGAGGGTCAAGGAGTTTAAGATTCTGACTACCTTGAATATTTTGTTGAAGGAGGCAAAATGGAGTAATGTTGGCATTAAGTGTCTGGGAGGATTTTTGGGGGTGTTAATTTTTCGATCGGTGGAAGAGTGTATTTCTTTTGCTGGTAGCAAGGAGGTACGGGGAGAGTGGTTTGAGACTATGGAAAGATGGACGGGACAATGGATGCCGATGGAGAGGATTGCATGGCTGCAAGTACATGGGGTACCGATGAATCTTGGATGTGATCCAGTTTTTCAGATTATTGGGAGGAGATATGGAAGAGTACTTCAACTAGCGTGTTTGAAGGAAGAAGATAAAGACTTTTCCTATGTGTTTATTGGTATCTTGTGTAGTAGAGAGTTTCGTATTGTAGATAGGTTTTCCTTGAGTTGGAGAGGTGTTTCTTACAGAGTTTGGGTTGATGAAGATGTGGGGGAATGGGTGCCTGATTGTATCGAGGATTTTGAGTCGGTAGAGGTGATCCAGGTTGATGAGGACACGCCGGTGGAGGGTGGCAGTGTTCACGCTGCCGGAAATGTGAGTAGCATCGGTAGGACAGACGGGCATGGCGGTGGCGATGGGGAAGATTTGGAAATCGGGGTAATTGGTGGTAATGTTCCTGTTACCAATTTGGGGGACGAGAATCTTAGATAGTTTCCTAATAGGGAGGAGCAAGGTACTTTCAACTTTAATGATAATATTATTTACAAAGATGGGGCGGTGAATATTAGGAAGAAGTTTAAATAGAAATCTATGTTTAAAAATAGAGTGATGTCACCGGGGGTCCAAGAGAGGCCTAAAAAGAGGCCTAGGGAAGATTCGGATATTTTTGGGTTGGATAGAATTATTGGAATTATTAATAATGGCCCACTAAGTGGGGAGAGGGGGTGGACGAGCCCAGTGGGTCTGAGGGGTTTTGTACGCCTGATTTGAATAAGAATGTGGAGAGTCAGTTTGGTTCAGTGGCATCAAATGGGTCCCATGAGGATGAGGTAGAGGAAAGTGTTCTGGATTCGGTACAGAGACAAATACAGGAGCAGTTGGAGATCGATAAAGAGGTTGCAGATACGATGAACTTGGGTAGAGATTTGGGTGCAGGAAATTTGGGAGATTATCTTCCTAAGGTTTGCGAAGTAATTAGGAATGAAGGATTTCAAGGTGTGGAAATATGAATGTTTTATCTCTTAACATTCGGGGGATTGGGGTTCAAGGGAAAGCTAGACGGGTAAGGGAGATGAAAATACAACAGGAGGTAGGCTTTATTTTACTTCAAGAAACTCAATGTTCGGATATGTCGGGTGTCGATGTAGGTAGTTTTTGGGGGAGTGGTAATTACCGGGTGGAAGTGGTGGAATCTAATGGGAGATCAGGTGGTTTGTTAACGATTTGGGATCCATCTCTAGTCTCGTTGCGGGAGGTAAAAAAATCGAGGAATTGGTTGTTGGTCAGTGGTTCGGTTAAGGGTAGTGGGTTGGTTACACATGTTTTGAATGTCTATGCTCCTCAAACTAATGTGGGTAAACATCAATTGTGGAATGAGATCGCTAACTTGTTGGGTTCGGATGAGGATATGTGGATAGTCGCTTGGGATTTTAATTCTGTAAGGAGTAGTTTGGATAGGAGGAATTCAAAGTTTAATGTGGCGGCGGCTCAAGACTTCAATGAGTTTATAGAGGAGGTAAATCTTCATGAATATTCGTTGAAAGGTAGGAAATTTACATTTGTTACAGGGGATAAAATGAGTCGGATAGATCGTATTTTTGTTAATTGGAATTTTTTGATGAAATGGCCTAGTGCGGAATATAGGGCCTTGTTTAGGGATAAATCGGACCATAGCCCTCTTTTATTGAAAATTGTTTCGAGGAATTATGGGCCAAAACCGTTTCGTTTTTATAATTCGTGGCTTGAAAGAACGGATTTTGATGGGATTGTATCGAGTGTTTTGGAAGAGGGGGTTTTTGAAGGGGTTCCGGATATTCGCTTGATGAACAAATTTAAAGCTTTAAGGCAGGCGATTACAGAGTGGAAGGTTTCTTGTTTGGAAAAAGAGTTAGAGGAGAAGAAAGGGCTTGAGAAAGAGTTGATTCAGATTGATTTAGCAATGGAAGTTAGACAACTTTCTGAAGTAGAGATATGGGTTATGGAAGAAACTAAAAGAAGGCTTAGAGAGTTGGAATATTTGAAACAAAAAGATCTTAAACAAAAGTCGAGGAGTAAGTGGGCCATGGAAGGGGATGATAATACAAGGTTTTATCATGGGGTGATTAATAAGAGGAGAGTCGCAAATTTCATTCCGGGTTTGATGATTGGTGGGTCGTGGGAATCCAAACCGAACATGGTTAAAAGAGAAGTGCTTCGGTTTTTCCGAAACAAGTTTATAGAAGATGTGAAGATCCGTCCGAAGTTTCAGTGTTTTGAGCTTAAAACGCTTACCGACTCAGAAGCAGAGAGCATGGTCACTGGTTTTTCTGTTAGAGAAATTAAGGAGGCGGTTTGGGAGTGTGGTGATGATAAAGCACCGGGTCCGGATGGGTTCAACTTTCGGTTTATTAAGAAGTATTGGCGATTTTTTGAGAACGATTTTGTGGATATCCTTCGACAATTTCATGACAGTGGGTCGCTAAGCCATGGAGTGGGCTCATCTTTTGTTACGCTAATTCCGAAGGTGGTGGAGCCAACGGAACTTGGTGACTTTAGACCGATAAATCTTATAGGGGTTATTTCAAAGGTTGTGTCTAAAGTTCTAGCAAATAGGTTGAAAGGGGTGATTCATAAGGTTGTGTCCGAGTCTCAATCCGCTTTCCTGGCAGGTCGGTATATATTGGATGGTCCTCTCGTTACCAATGAAGTTTTGTCATGGGCTAGGAAAGCCGGAAAAGATTTATTTTTGTTTAAAATAGATTTTGATAAGGCGTATGATAATGTCCATTGGGAGTTTTTGTTGTCGGTTCTGGATCAGATGGGATTCCCGAAGCTTTGGTGTAAGTGGATAAAGGGGGTTTTGAATGCCGCGAGATCTTCGGTTTTAGTGAATGGCTCGCCTACATTTGAGTTCGATTGTCAGAAAGGTATTCGTCAAGGTGATCCGATTTCCCCTTTCCTATTCATTATTATTATGGAAGCGTTTTCGGGTTTAGTGAGAAAGGCTTGTGCTATTGGTGCTTTTGATGGTGTGAGACTCCCGCGAAATCGGCCCATTCTTTCGCACCTTTTATATGCAGATGATGCGATGTTAATGGGGGAATGGTCAAAATTTAATTTTGTTAATATGAGGAGGATTTTGCGTATATTTTTTCTATGTTCCGGCCTAAAGATTAACTTACATAAATCTGTTTTGTATGGAGTCGGAGTGGGAAGCGAAGAGGTGATGATAAAACCCACGAGTTTGGGTTGCAAATCGAGGGTATTTCCATTTTCGTATTTGGGCATAATGGTGGGGGCAAGCATGAATAGGGTCTCAAATTGGGAACCGGTGGTCAGTACGTTTCGAAAAAGGTTGTCTAAGTGGAAGGTGAATGCAAAGTCCATAGGGGGTCGAGTTACAATGATTAAATCGGTGCTGGATAGTTTACCTACTTACTACTTTTCTTTATTTAAAGCACCGGTTAAGGTTATTCAGACATTGGAACAACTTATGAGAAGATTTTTGTGGGGTGGTTCGGAGGAGGTAAATAAAATGAGTTGGGTGGCATGGGATAAAGTGACTCGGAAGAAAGATCAAGGAGGATTGGGTTTGTCTAAATTGGAGGATAGTAATAAAGCACTGTTGTTGAAGTGGTTTTGGAGATTCTACACGGAACAAGATGCTTTGTGGAGAGCGGTTATTGAGTCGATTCATGGCTCGGATAGGAAATGGGGAGTGCTGCCGATTAATAATAGTGTTACGGGAGTTTGGAAGAACTTGGCGAATGTATACTGTAAGGTGAAGATTGAAGGGGTTGGCATTTCAAGTATGATTAGGGGGGAAATTGGAAACGGTTGGGAGATTCGGTTTTGGATTGATCCTTGGTTGTGTCCAGAAGCTTTGAAAGATAAATTTCCTAGGCTTTTTTTGCTAGAAGTAAAGAAAAGGTGCATGGTAGCGGAACGACTTACACAAGATAGAGGAGGATGTACGGTTCATTGGCAGTGGAAGCAAATGCCTTATGAGGCGAATGATATAGATCAAAGGGTGGAGTTGGAAGTTCTGTTGCAGCAGTGTGCTTTGACGACAAGAAGAGATTCATGGGAGTGGAAAGATAAAAAGAATGGAGTTTTTACGGTTGCAGGAGCTAAAAAATGGCTGATGGGTCAGAATAGTAACACAATTCCTTTCGGGTTCAAGTGGTGTAAATGGGT
The DNA here is from genome assembly GCA_030545235.1 of Helianthus tuberosus. Taxonomy (NCBI): domain Eukaryota; kingdom Viridiplantae; phylum Streptophyta; class Magnoliopsida; order Asterales; family Asteraceae; genus Helianthus; species Helianthus tuberosus. The sequence goes on along the minus strand of CM060420.1, from coordinate 16,071,805 downwards.
GCCGGCGAAATGTAACATATTTATGTGGCGGGCGTTTCTGGATCGCATCCCTACGAAAACAGCGCTGAGGCGAAGGAACATACAAGTTCAAGATGAGGAGTGCGTTATGTGTGGAGAAGGTTTGGATTCGACGAATCACATTCTCACAGAATGTGGCATTGCTTCGGGTGTTTGGAATGGTATTTCTATGTGGTGCCTCATTCCGCAGGTGTTTGCTTTTTCTACTAGCGATTTGGTTCATATATTCGATCAATATACTCAGCTGGAGATCAAGAAGAAAGCGTTACATGGAGTAAGTATTATAACGTGTTGTAGGCTTTGGAAAGCTAGGAACGAGATGATTTTCTCCAATAAAGTTCCAAAAGTAGTCGATATAGTGTCGGATGTTAAGGCTTTGGGGTTTTTGTGGTATAGTACTAGGGCTAGACGGGATTCGGTGGATTGGGAGAAATGGTCTAAGTTTGATTTGATGTAAGTGTTCTGTTCGGTTTCGGCTTTCTATTCCATCTTGGAATAGTTTGTCGTTTTGGTTGAATGAAAGTTGATTTTCAAAAAAAAAAAAAAAAAATTATCACTACCTAAAAAAATAAGTACCATAGTGAATGCTTTAAAACTTGCTAGTATTTATCACTACCTTAATAAGTATCATATTGAATGCTTTAAAACTTGCTAGTATTTATCACTATCTTTAATTCTAGTTTATGTCGTAAATGGTTTGACACGAAAAAAACCGTATAATAAAAATTGATAGTTACGCTTTAACTTTTCAATTAACTAAAAGGATCGACTTAGTTAAGATTTGTGAACTCTTAGACTAGTGGGTATGGGAAGGCTCATCCCCATGAGGAGGGGCTTGGAGAGGATGGACCTAGGGGTGGGGGATGAACCCCTTTATATATATACTAGGTTAGAACCCCGTGTGTTACACGGGTTGAAAAAATATAATTATATATATATTAAATAATAATTATATATACTAAGTAATAAAAAATTATATCTTTCAAAAAAATTAATGTATTGCACATGCTGAATAAAAACACGACATGTGGATTATTAGATATTAGTTACCATTAAAAGCTCTTTTTAACATATAATAATAATAATAATAATAATAATAATAATAATAATAATAATAATAAAATTAAAAGATAAGGATAAGATTAGTGATATTTATGTATTAATTATTAAACAAAATTAAAATAAAATATAAGTAAAATTGTGAGGTTAAAGGAGGGAATGACATGTAACGTTAATTGAACATAAATGTAATGTTATGTACTTAGTAATATAAAAGTTGTGTCTTTAAAAACCCGTGTATTACACGGGCTGTATAAAATATAATGTAATCTCTTACCATGTTTCTTATCGTCCAATCACATTAAATATTTGATTTTTTTAGAAATCACTCATAAAAACAATTATCATCATTTTAGCAAATTAAATATTCGATTATTTTTAGAAATCACTCATAAAAACAATTATCATTATTAATCTTCGTTTTTTTAATATTTTAACTAACATAATAAAAAATATAAGTTTATTTAAAAGATTAATAATTAATCTTATATTAAGTTTATTTAGTTAATGATACAATAATTATCTTTAATTAAAAATAAGTATCCATTGTTAAACGATTCTAATATATTATATTGAGAATTACGTTTTAAATTTGTTATTGTTCTATTCTTATCATTAATTAATATCTTCATATAATGAGTATCTTTAATTATAAAAAATAAGTATCTATAATTAAGTAGAAGAATGAGTCGGGAAAATAAATAAATAGATAGCTCCTACAGTTTCTTCTATTATATGGTATAGAAAATATAGATATAAATTTAAGGGACAATTGTATATACCCCCTATAAAAGTTATTTATTGCGTATTTACCCAGACCCTAAATAAAATTGCATTTACCCCCCTCTATTAAAACAAATTGTCAATTTATCCATTTTGATTTTATTTATTAAAAGTAAAGTAGAGAATGACTATTTTACTCTTATTTGTATTAAAATGAAAAATCTATTAATTTTTTCATTAAAAATTATAAAATCTTTTAATTTTTCATATTTATCTAAGTTTTTCTAAATATTTTTCTACTTTGTTTTTTGTTTTTTTATTGTTTCGCTAATGCGTTTCTTTATTTTTCTTTCGTATGTGTGTAATCCACTCTTCTTCATAAAAAGTCTGTCATTTTGTTCGATCCCTCATTTTGTAAGTTTCATAACTAAAATTCGTATCTTTTAAAATAAAAATTTCATGTCGCAGGCCTCATGATTCAATCTATAAAAATCACATTCCTGAGTCCAAAACAATCTCGATGATTCTAATTTCGAAAGCTGCCTCCATAATCGATGTATTAAAAGTGAAATCTCATGTTCAACTCAATCTGAGAAAGAACAAAGTTATGAACTATTCAATTCACACTCTATTAAGAACATGAAGAGTTAATTGGACGTAATGGCCTAGATGGAAACTTAGGTGCTGTTTGTTTTTTCTGCGGGAAAAGGTCTGCAGTCTGCGGACCACATCTGCAGGCATCTGCATGAGAAGATGTGGACCAAATGTCTGCAGTCTGCAAGGAGAAGAGGGTTTGTTTTTTTATATCTTCTCAACACACAGACACACACTTTACACACACTTGTCTGATCTCTCTCTCCCTCCCTCTACCACCACAACCACCGTCCACCTCCACCACCATAACCAACCACCACCACTCCAGCCACCACCCAACCGAAACCCTAATTTCACCACAACCAAGCACAACCACTTCATCACCATTATCTTCATAATCACTGCCAATATCCATCACGACATCATCTTTCGAAAAAAAAAAGAAAACAAAATGAAAGGAAATACTGATTTTACCAGGGATTTGTCGGAAAAATCAACCACCGACGCCGCCTGTCTCCTCCGTCGCTCCGCCATAGACGGCGGCGCCACAGCCGCCGTCACTCCCTCTTCCTTCTTCTCATCTCTACGTCTCTCTCCTCTCTCCGATCTCTCTTAGGCTCTCTCTCTCTCGTTCTATCTTGTCACCGCCACCACCGAGGTGTGGTGGCCGGCCCCACTGTTGTCGCCGGTGAAGAAGCGACAGAGGGAGGGTGTGGGTTATGGGGGTTTGTCGGGGAATGTGTGGGCCGAAGATGCGGCGCCGGTGGGTCACCGGCCACCGCCGGTGGTCTTGTCAGTCTTCAAAGAGCATAGAGAGAGAGCCGATTACCTGAGGTGTGTGGTGTGTTTGTAGAGAAGGTGATTGAGGGGATAATGTTCTCTAAAATGTCTGGGTATAGAAAAATAGCAGAGGTGGGGAAGAGGTTTGAAGACCTCAGGCCAAGTCTGCACGACGCAGAGGTGGGGAAGAGGTTTGAAGACCTAACCTCTTCTAAAAAACAAACAAGCTGCAGACCCTTATGTCTGCGCGTGGTCTGCGCGACGCAGACATAAGAGGTTCTGAAGTACTTCTAGCAAAAAACAAACACCACCTTAGAATGGGAGTGAACTTTAGAATTTAATTTGTTGCTTGATAGGGTTTGTTTTAAGGTTATTTTTGTCATTGTGTGAAGTTTCATTAAATAAGGGGATATATGTAATTTTAGTTTTGAGTTGGATAAATATGCAATTAGGGGTTTTTTATAAGGAATATATGCAATTCTCCCTAAATTTAATACGGGTTTTTTTTTTTTTTTTTTATAAAGAGATATATGCAATTCTCCCTAAATTTAATACGTTTAGAATTTGAGTATAAGGCTATAGGGTGTGGTCATGACCCTCATGACCATCATAACACTCCACGTCAGTGTTATATCGCCCACCTCTAATCCACCATTCAAAACCAATACTCTAAGGGTGTGGTCATGACTCAAACCATTATCCTCTTATTTATTTTAATTTATCCTTGTCTAAAGAAAAATGAAATGATTTCTTGAAAAATGGAAAGGATGACCATGATTGCCATGATTTAATATATGCAAACCATGGTGGATCATGCAAGAGATGGTGTAGCCTTCCATTCATGTTCCTACATGACGAATCATGTCCCAACTGTGACCCCTACACCTTTTAGCCTATGTAGTTTCTTCCCGTATTTAAAATCTATTATTTTCTTTTGTAATCACCCACAATTAATTCAAATATTATGTTTTCCTACGTCATACCAAATTAATAGTTTTAATATTATAATTATAATCATTTATTTATAAATAATCTAAAGCTAATACTATTTAAACATTTTAATATATTATCTGCAAAATGCACGTTCATCAATATCAATGAATTTTATCTACCTAAACTTTTTAAATATAATATTTATTCAATAGTTATATAAACTAATCTATCTATACCATATAAAGAAATCTTTATATAACTTTTTAAACATAATATATTTATTCGATCATAATTCTTGAATATTTGCATGACTCTCTTTAATTATAAAAGTAAGTATTTATAATTAACTATGAGAGAGAAGCGGGAACACAAATAAATAGATAAGATAATTAATTAATAAATTATTATCAGTTATCTTTGTCTTTTATCATTAAAATCTCTTCTAAAATTTTAAATCTAATATTATCAATAATTGACTTTTCATAATAAATATTTAGAAAAATAATTAAGACTGCCTCATAGAACGCCATGTGTCCCAAACATGGTTTCTTTTATTATATGTATAGATATGTATGTACGTATAGATGTGTGTGTGTGAGGAGAGAGGAAGGAGGCCCGTCATCATCGGCTGGGGGAGGACGAAGTTCACGGGAGTAGGGGCGGCGACGGGCATGGGGGGTGGGAAGATGAGGCGGCGACATGGGGACGGGCCGGAGGACGAGCCCCATTCCCTCCGCTCTTAACCGAAAAACATTTATAGAAGTTGCGACTTTCGTTAACATTTTGAGGGTCTGATAATAATTAGAGGCTAGAAGCATAAGGGCTTAGGTGTAAACGATAGCCCTTTGGTGGTCGTTGTGGTGGCCGTTTTGGTGGAGTGTGGATCCTTCGTTATCTTTTAATTTCTTAATAGTGATAATGACATGGTTATAAGATACTCAATGATTAATTAATATATTAATTAACTTATCATATAAATCGTATATTAGAGTTATATATATATATATATATATAAGGAGAAGATCATGCGAGAACCACCTCTTATTGTGAGAACCGCGAGAACCAATGTGAACACACCAAAAATGCCTAAAAATAGCTAAAAATCACACAAATTTTTTTTTTTTGATTTTTTTAATATTTTTTAGGTTAAAATCGCTACTTTTCGAACCAAAAAAAAAAAAAAAAAAAATTTTTAAATTTTTTTTTTTTTTTTTTGCTTCGAAAAGTAGCGATTTTAACCTAAAAAATCAAAAAAAAAAATTTGGATTTTTTTTTTATTTTTTTAGATTTTTTTAGGTTTTTTGGGGGTTTAGTTTTTAGCATTTTAGCTTTGGGGGGGGGGGGGGGGTGGGGTTAGTTTTTTTTTAGGTTTTTTTTAGCTTGGGGGGGGGGGGGGGGGTGGGGGGTTTAGGTTTTTTTTTGGGGGGGGGGGGGTGGGGGTTAGGTTTTTTTTAGCTATTTTAGGTTGTGTTCACATTGGTTTTCGCGGTTCTCACAATAAGGGTGGTTCTCGCATGAGCCCCTCCCTATATATATATAGTATATTTCAAATCTATACATATATTAAAGTAAATCGTTTTTGTCCACGTGGCATCACCAAATTATTCCTCACCAAAATTCTCCCACCCAACACTTTTTTTATCATATTGTAATTCTCGCGAATCCTTCTACTGGATCCGAATTAATGTGTGGATCATATATGTTATAACCCGGTTTTGATATCCCATAACCCCAATTGCCGTTCAAACTCAACCCCTCACAACCCTAACTACAATTGCTTCAATCTGCCGTTCAATCAAAGCCTTTAAAATCCTAAGTTCTATATGTCAATCTATCCAAGATTAAAAAGCTACCATTAATTCGATTTTAACATTTATTTAATCAGGTATGTAAATCTGTTAGAACCCTAATTTTCGAATATTCAATCGCTTTGTTCTGTAATCAGAGGAATAAGATTACCTTTACCCATTGTTTTATTTTTCTATTGGCTTTTTTTTGTTCTGATTTGTTTTTAGGATTTATTGTACTGCGATTAAACATTGGTAAAAGGTCGATGGATTTTTTTTGTTAGATATCATTTATGCTTAATCTTTTTTTATGAATTCTCTCTTTTCCAAACTTGAAATATCTATTTTTAGCTACTGGATTAATGCTCACTAACATAAGTTAGTGAGGGTCAATTTCAATTCAATTAATATGTTAAATCGTTATCGGTATAAAGGTAAAGAGTGAAGGAGCTTGTGCATTGTTTGGAAAATGGATGAATGTGAGTGGTTAAAGAAATGATGCCAACAGAAGAAGTCTAAATCCAGAACATCCACTTTCCAAACGTTAGGCATCTACGAGACTCACTTGGTCATGGGGCAGAAGCAAATATTTTTAGATGAACGAAAGTCGAAAGTCGCAATAAATTGTAAATCTCAAGGATGAAAAAAAGACCCAAAGGTGAAGGATTGTAATGCATAAAAAAGCCTGGATGAAACATGGAAATATACGCAAACCTCAAAGATGATTTTGGCAAATTAATCTTTAAATATATAAAATTACATTTATTCAACTCGTGTAACAGATGGGGTTCTAACCTAGCATATCCATTAAATAAAATTTACATGCCGATATTATTACGCATAGTTTCTTCTTTATATGTAGATTTTAAATTTTTGTCATTAATGATACATCTTTTTAAATCACATGATTAAGTACCTATTTATCTATATTTTTATTTCATCCCATCTTTATTTTAGTCTCACCGTTTCATATTATTTATAGCATCTCAATACACAAAGTTATTGTATATTTATGTTTGTAATTTTTAAATAAATGTCTCCGTCTTTGATTTGCACTTACAAAAAATATTTATTATATATTTAAATTGTTCAACCCGTGTAACACACGGGGAACAAACCTAGTATATATATATATATTAATAACTTTAGATATTGTATACATATGGAGTTAGGATGAGATAAGCATCTATTTATTAGATCCTAGGAAAAAAAATTAAATACGAAGTTTGTTTTGTGTATGAATTATAGAAAGCAATAATTGAGTGATATATGACAGATAAAAAAACATGGGTCATGCTAATTGCACACGGCCAAAATTATTTTCACACCTCAAAGCGCCGCGCTTTGGCCATAGCGCGGCGCTATGCTCGACAAAAGGTGCTTCGATTGACGTTTGAGACATCCGCTACTGTTTGAGAGACATAAAGCTGATTATGATGTTTTGTCGTTAACCCTAAGCGCCGCGTTTTGGCCATAGCGCGGCGCTTCGACCCCAAATTTTACCCATTTTACCTTTTAAAAGCAACCTCTGAGACAGACACTTCGATATACATTTTCATTCATTTCAGATCAAAGGTCTGTATTGCCTTTATTCCCCATCCGTTGTGTTTCTTCAAAATAACGCGTGGTTTTGCTGTATTAGTTACATCTCTTGAAAAAACGATGTCGTGGTTAAACAACTATATTTTCGGTCAATATTCTGACGAGACAGTTGTTCCTGATTCTTACGAGGGGACCGCTATTTCTGACTCGTATGAGAAACCGGTCTCGTCCAACTTGAGGGAGGCAGAGGTTGTATCTGGCATTCGTTATCGTGATAACACGGTGACGCTGGATTTGAATACCCCTGTGGAGGACCCTTACGCACAACAAGGTTATTCGAATTTCGGTTACGGTGGCGAGTACAGCTTTGTACAGCAGGAGTCTGGTCCAAACGACAGTTACGGTTGTCAACACCCCGCTATGGCCAAAGCGGGGCGCTTAGTGTGGTCCAAAGTCAGTCCTTGTCTGTTGACCATGGCCAAAGCACCCCGCTATGGCCAAAGCGGGGCGCTTTGAGTGTGCAAAAAGACAAAGGCCGTGTGCCAATAGACCAGGCCAAAAACATAGGAAGGTCATTTTAGTCAAAACACAATTATCCACATAACCATATATCTGAAAATAAATCACCTCACCACCATATCCACATCATCGTCTCCACCTGAAACATTTTACACGCTATAAAACCCGTAATTCCGACTTCAGGCCATAACCGACCTCACCACCGTATTACACTATCAACCACCTATTGTCTCCGTTCACATCTCGACGGCAATCACCGTCTCTCACTGACTTTTCAACAACTAGTCTCCATCTTCATTTTTTCATCTATAAATTGAAAAAAGTGTTGCTGTGGGTTTGGATAATTATGTTGCTAGTTGACTTTCGGAACCTCATGAGCTGCAAATGGAATATAATTTCAATTTTATCTTGGTTTAGTGTCAAAAAACAAACTCTAAATCTCTTTGTAACGTTGTTACTGTAAGTTCATTTAATTATGAATTTGGAAACCAATGAATACTTATCCTCTTATGCCTTTTTTTGTCCTTTTCTAATTTCTAGTGGTGTATGACTTATTTTAGAGCATTAAACTTTTTTTTTGGAAACGAAAAAAAAAAAAAAACACGCAATTGTTATTTTACAGTATTAAACTTGAGTATGTAAAACACAATCTATCTATACTTTCTATAAAAGGAGAAATTCAAGTGGCATGAGAAAAGCTGATGTGTCAGTAGGAGAGCATGTCCAACAAGGTTTTTCTTATGTCATATTACATCATAAAGCCTAATATTAAAAGACTTTAAAATTCAAAGTTGGCCCACATCCACCTTTTCAAAGGTCTGCCCATTTGTATAATGCCTTATACTCAAAGGTCTGCCCTTATTCATAATTTAAAGTACTGATGTTTATTGAAAATTCAAAAAACCTCTTCTCACATTCAAAATTCTGGCTCAACATTCAAAATTCAAACCATATATTTCGTCTACCTGCTATTCTTATGTAATTTGCCCTGATGATTGGAATGAAAACAGTATTGACTTAAAAAAAAAAAAAAAAACCATATATATTCTAATTCTAATCCTATAAATAAGATATAATTATCTGGCTCCACATTCAAATCTCTTTCGCTCATATCTATATATGAATTTGGCTCCCCATTCAAATTTAAATTTATCTCTCTCATTTATATTTACGATCATATCTCTCATGATTGAGCCGGTTAATCTTCATATGCAGTTCTTTGTTCCAATATCATTGTTTGAACATCGTTGTTTCATGGAAGCTCTGTTTCACACACTCACATTTGACCTCGGCTTTGCATATTCAGTTTGTTCATCTGCGATTACAGCTATTTGTACTTCACGAAATTTTTCCAACATCATTGTTGCAACATCGTTGAGGGTATTTTTTTTCTCTGATTTTGAATCTTAAATTTTGAACTGATCTGTTCTAATTCTCTATTTATATTTCAGCCTAATCAGAGTTGTTTAAAATTCAAACAATCAGTTGTGGGTTATTTTAGGTTGTGGATTCTTTTAAACTGTTGATATATGTTGATAATATTTATTTTAAGGTGTTGATATATTTCAGCTTTATTTTTCTGAGCGAGCAGTGGGGAGTTCTTCTGCACTGTTTTTGAAGTCTGAAGTGCATAAAGTGGAGTACTTCTTTATGATAAATGAAGAAGTTAATGGTAATTGTGAGAACATCGTTTTTTTTTTGTTTTTTTTTTTGTTCTTTCGGTTTATTAATATTTAACTTTTTACTATGATTATTATATCCTTCTTTTACACGAGACTTGAAGAAATATACAAGTTAAATAACATATATGAATTTCGCTCCACATTCAAGAGTTAAAAATGTCATCATACCCTTCTGTAGGTTCTTATGATTTAAAGTATCGGTTTGTCAAGCAAGTTGAGGATCAAGTATATCAGGATAGGGCTACTGTTCAAGAGCTGAAGAGCTGAAGAGGTGTTTTGGTGATGTCTTTCTGCACTTCGGAAGTCAAAACAGTGCATAATGACCAAACTACCCCTACGGGGCATAGTTTGTGTTTAAATTCATTTCGGGCATAATGAAAGACATCTTACTGATGTCACAACATACATGAGGCATATTAACTTAGGAAACATGTAAATGGCTCTCATTACTATCCGTTACGCTTTTCATGCGTTCGGTTCGGTTTATGTAACTAGTTTACATAAACTAGCCTAAACGGGTCAAACCTTATAGGTTTTATCTCAAAATCCAGAATGTGAATAAAATACCCATGTTAAGCAAGTCTTCAAACTTGCCGGGTCTAAATCACATTCTATCCGGTCTTCGCTTAATCGTGCGTACGAACCGTATATTTGAAACTAGCCGGTCTAAGCTTAAGCTTAATTAAAGACCCGTTAGGATTCTAATAGGTTATTATAAACCTTCGTTCCAGATTAGGAGGACCAGTAAAAGCTACTTGCAATTTGCTTATTGTGATATATACTTTGCTCAGGTAAATACTTTTAACTTATTTTCCCTATACGGGCTTGGGTTACAGTATATAGCATACCGCTTGATCGGGCATCAAATCCTCCACCGTTAGGTGGGTAATTGAATAATTTGATCGGCTCGTTTAAACAGTCTTGTTACTTAAAGCCTTTGGGGGGTTAATGACCATGTCCCGGATATCCTTGGCATCATTTTACGAAATGGCCACGACTTAAGCGCGGGGTGTAGGCGTACACCCGTCAGTGCACAAAAGAATAATGTGGTCCGTCTATTGATCTTTAACACGGACAAGATCCGGGCTACTGAACGCACAAGGAACATGTAATTCGTTCACAAGATTATATATTTAAATAATTCTCCCAAGTTAAATAAAATGTTTATGCCACGTGCATTCAAATCAATTTTCAATCATTTTCCAAAATGAGTCAGTTGATTGTATTTACCAGTGTAAACTGACGTATTTTCCCAAAAAGATTAAATGCAGGTACTAAGCGTAATTGGCTGGGATTTCTCCTTAGCATCATTAGAAGTCTCGCAAGCTTAAGATGCCTGAAGTCTGTTGAACTATTGATTATATTTTGTTTCCGATCCATCTGTGGATAAACATCCGAATATTGTGACATTTGATATTACAATATTAAATTCGGTTGTGTTATATCTTTCAAATTGCTTCCGCTGTGCATATTAAATATTGTGTTGTTTGACTAATACGTTGCCAACCACGTCACGATAATCCCCCACCGGGCCCACCGGTGACACGTGGAAATCGGGGTGTGACATATTTGGTATGTGTTCTTGATTTTTCTGGGTTTTGAATGTTTGAATCGGTTGAATCTTTTGGCCTGTGTTCTTGATCTATGGGTTTTGAATGTTTGATATGTGGGTAATTGAATGATGTTCATGTTCCTTGTGGGTTTGAATCTGGGTTTAAATCGGCTGTGAATGTTGAATCTGGGTTTTGAATCGGCTATGAATGTTGAATCTGGGTTTAAATCGGCTGTGATGATGCAAAAAAAAAAAAACTGACGATGGCGCGGCAAGGATGGCGGAGGGTAGGGTTTTGAACATGCAGCCCCACTTTGCAGCCTCTGATTATCGGAAAATCTGAGCCAAAACTTCGTTTTTTTTTCTAGAATCCACTCGTTCTTTTGATTTTTGTTTGTTGGGTTTTTTTTATTTTTTATTTTAGGCGTCGATGATGATAACAATATATCTGAGACGCTTCACCGAGTTTGCGATTTCTGGGTGCGTTCGTTTTTGCGTAAAAAAGTTTGTTGTAAAAAAAAATTAAACCGTAAACTTTTTGACGTAAAAAGTTTAGGTAAAACATAAAAACGTAAATTTTTTTACCAAAACGTAAAAAAACGTTAACGTTTGACGTAAACCGTAAACTTTTTAACGTAAAACGTAAAAAGTTTAGGTAAAACGTAAAAATGTAATTTTTTTTACCAAAACGTAAAAAACGTTAACGTAAAAAACGTGAATTTAAAAATGTTAACCTAAAAAACGTTAACGTAAAAAACCGGCGCGTAAAACGTAAAGACGTAAAAAAACGTTAACGTAAAAAAACCGGCGCGTAAAACGTAAAAAAACGTTAACGTAAAAAACCGGCGCGTAAAACGTAAAAAACCGGCGCGTATAACGTAAATAACGTTAACGTAAAAATGGCGCGTAAAACGTAAAAAAACGCTAACGTAAAAAACCGGGGCGTAAAACGTAAAAACGGCGCGTTGAAAAAACGACGTGTGAAAAAGCCGGGCGTAAAAACGGCGCGTCAAAAAAACGAGGCGTGAAAAGGTCGGGCGTAAAAACGTAAAACGTTAAACGTAAAAATCTGTAAATAAATCTGAATTTGAAAATGTTTAATAAAAAAACTAAGTTTAAAAAATAAAAATCTAATATTTTAATACCAAAAAGTAATAAAAAACAATAAATACAAAAAGACAAAATAGTGTCATTTTACTTAAATACCCTTTTGGATTAAAATATAAAAGACATAATAAGACAAAAAACACTTAATATTATTTTTTAATACTTTTAATCTCATCCATCCATCTACTTGATCTAATGGCTAGAAAGTGGTTCTCGGGTTCTTACAATTGGATGTGGTTCTCATTCTAGCGGTCCCCTATATATATATAGGGGTAAGATCAAATAAAATGTTGATTTTGCCTAAGTAGGATGAGAAGTAATCTTAACCATTCATTTTTCAAATCAATGGTAAAGATGAAAGTGTAGGAGAAAGGAGAAGTGCAAGGGTATATTGGGAAAATCCTATTTATGGACTTTCTCTCTCCACATGCAAGGCACAAGCATATTCCACCCCCATTTTTTAAACGTTCATAACTTTTTTATACGACATTATTTTTTCATAAAAATTTCACCATAAAATCGAGCGTCTTTTTATCTTTAATTTGAGTACCATATTGCTATAGAAAATATGAAGAATAAAAAATCCCACTAAAATGTGTTGTATTTCTATGTTGTATAACATTTTTTTGTGCTGGATTTTTGTACTAAATTTTTTGTGTTGGATTTTTTTGTACTATATTGCTATAGAAAATATGAAGACTAAAAAACCATTAAAATGTGTTGTATTTCTATGTTGTATAACATTTTTTTGTGCTGGATTTTTGTACTATATTTTTGTACTATATTTTTGTACTAAATTTTTTGTGCTGGATTTTTTTGTACTACATTTTTTTGCTGGATTTTTTCGTGCTATATTTTTTTTGTACTAGAATTTTTTGTGCTATATTTTTTTGTACTACATTTTTTGTGCTATATTTTTTTGTACTAGATTTTTTTGTATTAGATTTATTTTGTTGTATTTTTAAAAAACAAAAGGGGTGACACATGTCATTTTCACTTCTATGTATAAGGATCAAAATACCCTTCATTCCTACTTATTAGGAGTGCCACATGTCATCATCACAATCATTCTTAGGCTACTTAGGCAAAATTCACTTTTTAGTGGATCTTTCCCCTATATATATATATATATATTAATAACTTTAGATATTGTATACATATGGAGTTAGGATGTGATAAGCATCTATTTATTAGATCCTAGGAAAAAAAAATTAAATAGGAAGTTTGTTTTGTATATGAATTATAGAAAGCAATAATTGAGTGACATATGACAGATAAAAAAATGGGTGTTGCTAAGGGTGTCCGGGGCACCAGCGGTGACCCCGTGCGGGGACCGATTTCGCCGAGCGGGAACACCCCCGCCATCCAGGCGGGGACCCTAATCGGGGACCAATTCCGGTGGGAAGTCACCGAAGAAGAAAGGGGGAGAGTGTGGGGCCAGCCGCAATTTCAACCAATGAGATTTTTTCTTTTTTTTTTTTTTAATAAAAAAAGCAATTCACCTAAGAGGGGAGTGGCGCCATCAAATTGGGGTGTGAGGGGAGTTTAAGAGGGGAGTTGACGTGGCACACGAGGATTGGGTGTGCGTAAGAGAGGGGACTCCCCTCTTAGGGGAGTGCCCCGGACACCCTAAATACATTCCCATTTTTTTAAATTTTACTGGTTGCACTCACTCCTCAAGTTTGTAAATAAATAAAATCAACCCTTGTATTTTCCAATTTTTGAAAATTTGTATTAGGACATATCCCTATTTTTTCTAGGGGTTTATCTAGTTGCCATAGTTTGAATATTTTTTCTAGGGTGGAATTTATAAAATTATAAAACTGATATTTTTGGAAATGGAGGTATAAGCAGTAAAAGTGGATGTGCATTTAGCGACACCCTAAAAAAATATAGGAAGGACATTTTAGTCCAACACAATTATCCACATAACCATAGATCTGAAAATAAATCACCTCACCACCATATCACATCATCGTCTCCACCTGAAACATTTTACACGCTATCAAACCCGTAATTCCGACTTCAGGCCATAACCGACCTCACCACCGTATTACACTATCAACCACCATTGTCTCCGTTCACATCTCGACGGCAACCACCGTCTCTCACTGACTTTTCAACAACTAGTCTCCATCTTCATTTTTTCATCTATAAATTGAAAAAAGTGTTGCTGTGGGTTTGGATAATTATGTTACTAGTTGACTTTCGGAACCTCAAGAGCTGCAAATGGAATATAATTTCAATTTTATCTTGGTTTAGTGTCAAAAAACAAACTCTAAATCTCTTTGTAACGTTGTTACTGTAAGTTCATTTAACTATGAATTTGGAAACCAAGAAATACTTATCCTCTTATGCCTTTTTTTGTCCTTTTCTAATTTCTAGTGGTGTATGACTTATTTTAGAGCATTAAACTTTTTTTTTGGAAACGAAAAAAAAAAAAAACGCGCAATTGTTATTTTACAGTATTAAACTTGAGTATGTAAAACACAATCTATCTATACTTTCTATAAAAGGAGAAATCCAAGTGGCATGAGAAAAGCTGATGTGTCAGCAGGAGAGCATGTCCAACAAGGTTTTTCTTATGTCATATTACATCTTAAAGCCTAATATTAAAAGACTTTAAAATTCAAAGTTGGCCCACATCCACATTTTCAAAGGTCTGCCCATTTGTATAATGCCTTATACTCAAAGGTCTGCCCTTATTCATAATTTAAAGTACTGATGTTTATTGAAAATTCAAAAAACCTCTTCTCACATTCAAAATTCTGGCTCCACATTCAAAATTCAAAATTCAAACCATATATTTCGTCTACCTGCTATTCTTATGTAATTTGCCCTGATGATTGGAATGAAAACAGTATTGACTTAAAAAAAAAAAAACCATATATATTCTAATTCTAATCCTATAAATAAGATATAATTATCTGGCTCCACATTCAAATCTCTTTCGCTCATATCTATATATGAATTTGGCTTCCCATTCAAATTTAAATTTATCTCTCTCATTTATATTTGCGATCATATCTCTCATGATTGAGCCGGTTAATCTTCATATGCAGTTCTTTGTTCCAATATCATTGTTTGAACATCGTTGTTTCATGGAAGCTCTGTTTCACACACTCACATTTGACCTCGGCTTTGCATATTCAGTTTGTTCATCTGCGATTACAGCTATTTGTACTTCACGAAATTTTTCCAACATCATTGTTGCAACATCGTTGAGGGTATGTTTTTTTCTCTGATTTTGAATCTTAAATTTTGAACTGATCTGTTCTAATTCTCTATTTATATTTCAGCCTAATCAGAGTTGTTTAAAATTCAAACAATTAGTTGTGGGTTATTTTAGGTTGTGGATTCTTTTAAACTGTTGATATATGTTGATAATATTTATTTTAAGGTGTTGATATATTTCAGCTTTATTTTTCTGAGCGAGCAGTGGGGAGTTCTTCTGCACTGTTTTTGAATTCTGAAGTGCATAAAGTGGAGTACTTCTTTATGATAAATGAAGAAGTTAATGGTAATTGTGAGAACATCGTTTTTTTTATTTTATTTTTGTTCTTTCGGTTTATTGATATTTAACTTTTTACTACGATTATTATATCCTTCTTTTACATGAGACTTCAAGAAATATACAAGTTAAATAACATATATGAATTTCGCTCCACATTCAAGAGTTAAAAATGTCATCATACCCTTCTGTAGGTTCTTATGATTTAAAGTATCGGTTTATCAAGCAAGTTGAGGATCAAGTATATCAGGATAGGGCTACTGTTCAAGAGCTGAAGAGCTGAAGAGGTGTTTTGGTGATGTCTTTCTGCACTTCGGAAGTCAAAACAGTGCAGAAACTTTTCATCACGTTTTACTACCATTATATCCTTCTTTTACATCAGTGTTGAAGAAATATACAAGTTAAAAATGTCATCATATCCTTCTGTAGGTTCTTATGATTTAAAGTATCGCTTTATCAAGCAAGTTGAGGATCAAGTATGTGAGGATAGGGCTACTGTTCAAGAGCTGAAGATTATTAAATTTCGTTGTTCAGTTCTTAATGTAATTGTTGATCTATCGTCATATGTGATATGTAAATTTTAATTCTATTAATCTTTGTTGAGCATTTTATTTTTACTGATTTGAGCATCAACAATTGTTAGTGTTGATACCTGCTATTGTAAATCTTGAGTTGCCATTGTTGCCAACATCTGTTATTCCCAACTGCAGTTTCGAAAGAATATTCAACCATTAACACGATAGAAGTTCTGAACATTCTTAAAAAAATAAACAAAAATCTTTAAAAGTCTGTTGAAAACACCTGTTTTTAAAACATCTGTTTGGCAAAAGATTTATCCACTGTTTAAAGGTATTGTCTGTTCTCATAATTCCTGTTTTTTGTAACGACTGTTGAGTTGCTACTGTTGCCAACATCTGTTATTCCCAACAACGGTTTCCAAAGGATTGTCAACCATTAACCCAATAGAAGTTCTGAACAAAATAGGTATTTTGAAAAAAATTGACAAAAATCTTTAAAAGTCTGAAAACAGCTGTTTTTAAAACATTTGTTTGGCAAAAGATTCATCCATGGTTTAAAGGTATTGTCTGTTCTGATAATTCCTGTTTTTTGTAACGACTGTTGAGTTGCTACTGTTGCGAACATCTGTTATTCCCAACAGCAGTTTCCAAAGGATTGTCAACCATTAACCCAATAGAAGTTCTAAACATTCTTAAAAAATAGGTATTTTGAAAAATTTTGACAAAAATCTTTAAAAGTCTGTTGAAAACAGCTGTTTTTAAAACATCTGTTTGGCAAAAGATTCATCCACTATTTAAAGGTATTGTCTGTTCTTATAATTCCTGTTTTTTGTAACGACTGTTGAGTTGCTACTGGTGCGAACATCTGTTATTCCCAACAGCAGTTTCCAAAGAATTGTCAATGATTAACACAATAGAAGTTCTGAACATCTGTTATTGCTCAACGTCTTTAAATGAAGAGGTTTTTTTACCGCTGTTGATTTACCACTGCTCAACAGTTCTGAACATCTGTTATTGCTCAACTGTTGATTTACCACTGTTTACAACATTTGTGTCCGATGAAGTGGTAGTAGCCTTTGTTTGCCATGTAGATTATTGTTGGTCTATAGATGAAGAGGTTTTTTTTTATATTTTTTTATTGCAGAGGTTTAAAATTTGTTTTTTAGTTTCTTGATATTTAATTTTATAGTTTTCCCATGAAAATTTATTTTTTAAATGTTTTGCATTAAATGGTTGCTGATATTTAATATTAATTTATTCGTTTATATTAAAAGTCTGTTGAAAGGACTGCTAACTTACTATTGTTGTATAAGATATGTTGTTGCCCAACAGTGATTTCCAAATATTGCTGAAGGGTATTGTCTGTTCTCATAGGTTCTGTTTAATCTGAGGACTGCTGAGTTACTAATGTTGCCTAACATCTGTTGTTGGCCAACAGTGGTTTTCGCAACAACTGTCATCTATTATCAGAGCAGAGGTTGTGACGTGGACAGATGTTAGCCATCAGATCTTTCTAACTTTTGACACGTCAACATTCACCTTTTCACTTTATAAACCGTTGTTTCATCCCCAAACAGAGGTTTTACTTTCGTCTCGAGTTTAAAATTCAGCAGAGCGGTTTCCACCTTCTTCTTCAACACTTCTTCGTCAACCTCTCGCAACTTTCAATTCCGATCATGACTTTGGTAATGAAAAATTCGCATAACTACCTTGCTATTTTTGAGAAAACCGAGAACAATACTCTCTATCATTCGATGATTGATGTTCTTACATCATCAAAATATAAGGTCATTCTTACCACCGACGCACCCATTTTCCAAGAGACGCTTCGCGATTTTTGGGCTAATGCGAATATTGAAGAACAAAATAATGTGGCCGTAAGTATAACTTCTAAAGTCGGAGGTGAATCGGTTGCTATTACCACCAGTACTATATCAACAACATTTGAGGTAAACGACTTGGCAGGTAAGACCTCTTTGCCGAAAAATGAGATTCAAACATACTTGATGGGGAGGGGATATGATGGAGAGTTGAATCAGGCAACTATGTTTAAAGGTAATTTTCCACCGCCAATGAAATTCCTGTTCCATACTCTCTTAATCTGTCTCTCAAATAAAACTACTTCTTTTAATGAAATACCTTTGAAAATTCAGTCATTGGGGTATGCAATTTTGACAAATACTGATTTTAACTACTCCCAAGCACTGTTTGCTGATTTGGTTACAAATTTAAATAACATTAAAAAGGGCAAAATTGTTGCTATTAAAAAGGGCAAAACTGCTGCTATTAACAAGGGGAAAGCTGCTGCTATTAAAAAGGGGGAAAACTGCTGGTTTTCTTATGTTTCCTAGACTATTAAGCTACTACCTGCAAAAACATGTTTCTCAAAAAGCTTTTGAAAAAGGTGAAGCTATTAAAATGAATAGTCTAACATCTGAAACTTTTATTCGCCTTATGGCTAAAGAGTCAGATGTTTTCAAAACTGAAGCAAAGGGGAATTAGGAAATTTTAGATGAGTCTATAACTGCTCCTCAAACGTCTGTTGCTGAGCCCACTGCTCTTGGTGATCACAACACTACAACCACTGCTGTGAAACCCCCACCAACAAAACTCAAAAAGACCAAAACAAAATCCAAAAAGCCCACCGAAACCAGCAAAACGGGTCCTCTGGAAGATGAGATCCTAGAGGTTAACCCCGTGACAACACAGATGTCACTACAAACCACTGTTGCTACTTCCTCACAACATGTGGAAAGATCTCAACCCATAAACCAAACTCCTCATGATTCCTCACAAAAGGAACATGTTGTATTCACAGGGACACCACAATATGATGTCATACCCTCATATGAGAGTATACTTAAAAGCTCTTCTCCTGCGGCAATGTCTCTTTCTACAACAATCCCTTAATCTTCCATTCCACCAAAGTTTGTAACACTGCTTCAAGCTATTGACATTCAGAGTGATAGCAATCCCTCTCACGAACACTTTACTGAGAGTTTAACTTCAACAATAGCTATGTCTGAACCTTTTCAATTACCTAACCCAGAAATAGTTGAGGAGGCTACACCTCTTGAATTTCAGCAAATTCTTGATGGTATTTCAAGTGGAGCAGCTACTACAAATGTCAAATCCACTGATTTACATTTGGACAGTAGTTTCATCAGTCAGACTCCCTTAAAGGCAACCACTGTTGTGTCTATCAAGGTATCCACTGGTGAGTTCAAGTTAACCACGGGTGAGATCACTAAGGTAACCACTGATGCAGAGGGAAGTCCCCAGAACCAAGAACAAGGGGCATCTGCTAATGAAAATTTGGAGATACCTCCTCTTTCAAAAGCAGATACAACCACCTCTGGTGGGAATTCAGATGATCCTATTAAGTTAGGTGATGGATTAAAATACCAGGATTTGACGGACAGGATATCTAACTTGGAAACAACTGTTGCTGATATGAAAGATCAATTGAAGCAGTTGGTGGATGCTTTCAAAAGTCGACCTTCTCATCAGCAGTTATGCCAAGAGCTTTGGAATTCGGTACACTCATTCTTGCAGCTCAAAAGGAACTGGCTGAGATTCAACTTAATTCCCACATGAAGCTAATTAGAGTTATGGTTGAAGCAAGATACAAAGACACACAGGCTGACATCAAGGGAATAAAAGAATGCATTGCAAAGTTAACTGGTACTACCCCTGCACTTGTGTTTGAAAAAGACGATGAAGATGATGCTGAAAAGAGGGAAAAGGATTCCATGAAAAACTTTGGCAAACCAACACCAAGGAATTAGCCAAAACAAAATCCAAAGCCTGCCAAGCAAACTTCTGCAAAATCTCCTAGAAAATCTGACACTGGTAAGAAAAAGGGAATTAATGATTCCGTTAACAAACAGACAGATAAGGAGATTGAACGAAAACAGAAGAGGAAGCATACAAAAGAGGAAGATGAAGTACTCAACATTGGAACTTCAAATAGTAGAAAATCACAGAAAGATAACGAATCTCCTATTGTCATATTTCCTAAACCAATATCACCACCAGAAAAACCAACCACTGCTGCGAAACTCAAAACCACTGCTGAACCTAAGAAGTCAGATTCTGATACACCTAAAACAAAACTCTCACCAGAAAAACCACCTGTCAAAAAACAGAATACAAAATCCTCATCACCACTGCCAACCTCGACTAAAACAATTGTTGATGCAATAAATGTTTCAGCATATGTTAAGACAACAACGGTTGAGACACCAGTTGTTTCAACAGTTGTTAGTCAATCCACTGATTCTACCCAATTTCAATTTCCATCACAATCAACCCTTACAGTCATAGCACCTTTTTCTTCCCTAACTCCTCCTTCTCCAAAATCTATTTACACAAGAAAGAGAAAATTCATCGTGCATGAAGAAGAGAAGGAAGAAAAAGATATACCCGCACCAATTCCATTATCAGCTACTCCGTTCATTCAAACTTCACCCAAACCATTCGTCCCACCTCCATCAACAAAGATCAACCCATTGGTAGTAACTTTCCCTCTGGAACTGCTTACAGTTCAAGATGAAATGACTCAATTTTACATAGAGGATGATCCATCCAAAAGAACCTTCCCATCTCTTCAGGGATTCGAAACTCCAAAGAATATTTATGAATATCTGAAGCTAAAGGGCAAGCAAGCAGAAGATAAGGCAAATGAAGAGTGTAAAGGGCTAGGAGACATTAATTTATCAGCTCGCATGCAACATTGGCTTGGTGAAGTCAAGAAGTTGGAAGATTTTGCTAGAGACCTGAGTAAGAATATGTCAAATCTGTCACCAAATGCTGAGCTAGAAAAGACATTAAGAAATGATTTCTTGAACACTATCATGGAAACCAAGCCCTACGAAGCCTACAGATCTGATTTCAAAGACTGGCCCCTTGAGGCTCTTAATAAGGAAGTTAATAGAATTGAAAAGATGAACAAAGATCCTCAAATGCCAAAATCTGCTCCCAGTTGGAAACAATACAAAAAGTTTGAAGTGGATGAAGTGTTGAAGTATAAGAGAATGAAGGCAGAACTTATAGCAGCTAAGGTTGGGACTACTAGACAAATTGGAAAATGGACTTGGCAGTCTATTGATCGAGCTTAAAGTAGGTTAGAAGAGCGTAGAAAGACAGATCCATCCCTTCCTAAAAAGCCAGTATACAAAGATGAAAGGACTGTTATACGTCGGCATACCGTTACATCTAAAAAGCTGTTCTCATCAGCAGATGTATCCATCGCTGCCTTGAACCAAAGAAAAAGACAACAACTGATGGATGAGGAAGATGAAAATAGGTATGCCGAGTACAGAAAAGAGTCTATCAAAAATCAGTTACGACATGGATTGGATGATGCTTCGTTGCAATTACAAGCTCAAGTTGCTCAAACACTTCAGAAGTTGGCAAGCAGGCCTCAATCGCCAAACTCCTCTCAAATAAAACTTCTCCCAAGAAACCCATCAGACCCAAAAATACCAAAGTGGAAGTCTGACAAACAGACCCATGAATTGACTTTGATCAAGTCTGATGGTAGTGTTGAAAAGATATCAAGGGAGAATGCACTTGGTCTGAATCCAGTTGACCTCCAAGATCTTTTTAACCTTCAGCTTGATAGGGAAGAAGATGATACTGATTCATTGGATTTTGAGCTCCAATTCAAAGGGCAAATCCGGGAAATGTTGATGAGAGAATAAAGATCTGCTGATTCCTTGATTTAGTTTTGCTGAAAGTTGTTGAGGCAGGTGATTGTGTGTTTGTAGTTAACGTTTGTTGAACTTTAAGTTGTATTCAAATTCTATGAAGTACGTATGTTTATAAACAGTTTATATTGTCTTTTTGGGTAAATAGTTAAATTGTATGTAACTGATATATTAACCGATAATCTATGTTTATCGTTGTCTTTTAGCTATAATAGATAACACGTTTTGGTACAATATCTATGCACGTATCTATATGTTCTATTAATATATGTTATGCATGCTTGTCTAAGAAACGACCCGTGTTTGCAGCTCTCATTTTTAATGAGAGTACTAAATTCTTTGTTAATAACATTATTCTCTTAACATCTGTTTACTAACCTTTGTAATTTCTGTTGAATGACCTTTTTAACATAGGTTGACTAACATGCATATCTGTTTACTATCTATCCATCTGGCAAGCTCTGTTGGAGATAATGGATAACATTTTTTAGGAAAGTCTGTTGGAAAGCAACATAAGTTTTTAACAGTTAATAGACAACAGTAGTTTGCTATCAACATAATGGAATTAGTGTTGAATAAACCTACTGACCATTAGTGTATATCAATTTTATAAGTCTGCACTAATTATTTTTTTACTCTCTGTCAATATGGGCTATGCATGGTTTTCTAAGAAACGACCTAGTTCACTCTGTTTTAGAAAAGAACATATTTTTTTTGTGTTTTTATTACATTACATTTTAGTAAGAACACTCTCTTTTATATTTTTCGTCCATTGTGTTTTAGAAAAAAACATTTTCTTTTGTGTTTTTCTAGTCCGTTGCGCTTTAGAAAGAACAATTTCTTTTGTGTTTTTAGTCCATTGCGCTTTAGAAATAACACTTTGTTTTGTGTTTTTTATCCATTGCGTTTTAGAAAAAAAAAACATTTTCTTATGTGTTTTTTTATCCATTGCGTTTTAGAAGTAACACTTTCTTTTGTGTTTTTAATCCATTACTTTATAGAAAGAACACTTTGTTTTGTGTTTTTTATCCATTGCGTTTTAGAAAAAAAAACACTTTCTTATGTGTTTTTTGTTCATTGAGTTTTTGAAATAAAACTTTATTTTGTGTTTTTTATCCATTGCGTTTTAGAAAAAAAAAACACTTTCTGATGTGTTTTTTGTTCATTGAGTTTTTGAAATAACACTTTCTTTTGTGTTTTTAATCCATTGCATTTTGGAAAGAACATTTTGTTTTGTGTTTTTTTATCCATTACGTTTTAGAAAAACGCTTGTAAAACCCCAAAGGATCTTTCAATGATATCACCGTCAACTTGTGTAAGTGCGGAATCCAAACACAAGTGGATTCAAGAAAACAATTAAGAATAATAAGAACAATTATCAAATCAAAACAATCTTGCATTCACCTTTAAGATCGATGACAGATACAAGACAAATTCTTGATCTCGAGTGGCCTCCCCAACCTCTAACCAAGCGATCAACCTACTAAAGGTTACAAAAGTTTACTTATATACTAACTAATGTGGGTCGAAACCACCTAGGCCCACTCGAGATCTCTACAAAACCCAAATTACATAATTGACCCAAAACAACTAAGTTAAACATTACAAGATCAATCCCAAACTTTAATATCTCTCAATGTATAAACCTTGAGGTTCCAACAATCTCCCCCTAGGTTTATGCATAGAGAGTCTTGAAACTTCAACTATCACCAGCACCACCCAAACGATCTTTGAGCCCACCAAAACCTTTTGTGCGAATATGTATCGCTGAAGCAACCGCACCAGTCCATGCTTTTGCAATCTCCTCATATTTCTCAGTAGCCCTAATTTGATGACGAGCTAACACTTCCAGGTCTTCATGAGCAACATTCAGCAAATCAACTTGATCCACCAAGCGAAAATCCACATTATTATCACAAACAATTACAGCCTGCCCTAGACGCTCATCATAAGTCCAAAACTGCAAGGACTTCAAAGCACCTTGTGGAATTTTTCTCACCAAAGGAATCACCTTTTCCTTATCAGTTACTGGCCAATGCACAATCTTCAGTCGCTTGCGTGTATATGAATCTCTAACTCCTTTAGCTGGTTTAACAATGGACTCTGTCGTACGCATTGAAGGAAATCCCTTAAGAACCTCCCTCTTCAATCTCTCGAAAAACATATATCCAGGACCTCCAGGCTTATCATCTACATAAGGTGCTTTAGACAGATCAGTCAAATCAATCTTAGTAAATGACTGAAACTGGCCTGGATGTTTGTACCACTCAACAAATCCCCAGCTAACTACACCAGATCTATTTCCAACTTGATCATAGAGAGTTTCACCAACATCCATTAAATGATGTGTTGCTTGAGCATCATCATCATCTGGATTAAGATTCCTGTTCTTCAAAATCACAAACTCCCTTTTCTTCTTGATTCTTTCAGCCTTCTCTTTATCTGCAACAGGATCAACAACTCTTTTAAAGTATTGTTCCATAGCAGCACTTCTCTCAGCATCATCTTTTTCAAAGGCTTTTCTTCTATTTTCCACATCAGTAGGATCAGAAAATTCATTCCCAAATTTCTTCTCAAGCTTTCCACGTAAATCATACACCATATTGAACAATAAAGTAACATCTCCTTGAAGCTGTTCAATTTGTTGATTCTTTTGCACTAAAGTATCTTCAAGTTGGATGATCTTGGCATCTTTATGAATAGAATCTTGCTCAACCACAATTAATCTTTTCTTCATTTCTCTCATGCTAATGAAATCATTATCATCGCTTGAATCATCATCAAAAGGCATTCTAAACGGCTCTTCAGGTCTCTTACCACTTGAACTGCTAGGCATATCAAGATCTACTCTAGAAGGACCTGCAGATTCAGAAACACCAAGTGGTATTGTCTCAACAACAGTATCATTATCAACATTTGTAATATGAATCTCTGCAGTGGTGGACTCTAAAACATTCCTTTGAGTCTCAGTGTTGAGCTCAAAGATATCTTCAGTTGTGGTGATGGTATCAGTGACATGCTTCTCAAAATCAAAATCATACAATCCTTCATCATCTTCAGCAATGTTTAAAGATTGATCTTTATTTTGCTCAACATACATTCCGAGTCGAGGATCCCGCCTTTTTCGCTTCAACGACAATGAATCAGGATCCTTTGGGTTTTCACTAGGCTCTTCAGTAGATACTGTAAGATTGGAAGGAGGATTTCCCATCTTATCAGTTACAGACTTTAATAACGAAGCCAAATTTTCAGCAGTAATTATAGAAGGAACAGTTGAAACAGCAACATCAGCTTCTTTTTCAGGAGGAAGTTCTTCATCATCTCCTGAATCACACATAATCTCTATGCCCTCATCGTCAGAGTTAATAGTTAAAATCTCTGTCTCAGGCTCATCATCAACAATATTCTGAATATCATGCTCCTCAGCAACCATAGCATTCACTTGAACATTTTGTACTATCACTGGATCAGCAGCTACAACTTCAGTCTCTGCAAATCGACCAAACTTCTCCAAAGGAATACGTCCCTCAAACTTCTTTTCTGTCCCCTTCTTAGTTGTGAGAGCACCAAAACAAGAGGGACCCATCGGTTTTAACTCCAAGGTATCACCGGATCACGTCAAATCAGAATAGCGAGCATTGAAAATCATCTGCAAAAACCTTGGATACATAATAAATTTATCCTTTCGAACTCCAGTAACATTTCTCTTCATTCCTTCAAAAACATATTTCGAGTAATTGAACGACTCATTCGTAATAAGTGCAACAAATGCAGCCGTTTGTGTAATATTCAGTTGATCTGTTCCCCCTCGATTTTCTGTCATACACAAAATGAACATATGTGCCAACAAGCGCCAATACGGGTGCAAAAACTTCTTAACAAGTGACGGGTACTTTCCTTCATAGCTCAACCGAGGTAACACATCCTCTATAGTATCACTTGGAAGCTCAATTGGATCAGATTCAGTATCGCCAAACTGTAGAACTTCTCTTATCATTTGCTCAGTAATAACAACCTTCTTCTTCTGAATCTCAGCTTCTATCATTCCCTTTCCGTCAGCTCCTTGTGCTTCAAATCTTGCTGTCTTCCAAAAATCTTGCACGAGACTTTCATAAACCACTGGATTCTCTCGCAGAGCATGAACGAGTCGGCAGCTATTTAATCCCTTGATCAGTGATGTGTATAGTCTCCTGTGCTTCTCTGGTGGTGAAGCTAGATAACCAGCTTGATTGTGTGTTGGAATAAATTTTAAATCCATCTCCTACACCAAACGGAAACACTAAGCATAGAGACATGTAAATAAAACTTTAGTCAACACAAATTCAAAACAGATCACACCAAATTCAGCAGTCAAAACATCGATTAATACACATGAAGTAACTCGAGACTATGAGGTTTCGAGTCGAAACCAAGAGATTTCGAGTCGAGACCTTAGTCGAGACTGAGTTAACTTGACCAAGACCTCAGTCGAGACCAATCAACTTTGAGTCGAGACCCTAATCGAGACCGACAAGGTTGCGACTCGCAACATTAGGTCTCGAGTCTTCACATGTATTCAGTCGAGACCCTAGTCGAGACTCCGCAAACAGCTTTAATTCACTGAGTTTTGGATCAAACACCACAAACACTCAATGATTTCTTTGAACACCAAAATATCATCAAAATTAGGGTTTATGAGCATCTTCAGACATTCATCAAATCTTCATCAATCCTGCAAAACTTCAATTAAAACATCATTAAAACTATCAAAATACCTTCAATGAACTCAAAACCTCAAGTCGAGACCGGAGTGTTGCCGGAAAAGCAGATAATATCGCCGGAGAAAGAGAGAGAATTTAAAAGTGACAGTTGAGTTGTTTCGAGTGCACAGTGAGGGTCTCGAGTCAAGATTCCTTTAAATATTTCAACCTTGTGGGCCGGGCCTTTAATAACATGGGCCGAGACCACAGTCTCGAATCGAGACCACTCAACAATTAGAAAATTGGATTTATTAACTAAAAATTTCACTTATTTACAGCAATCCATTTTTTTAAACATTTTCTTATTTAACCCTTCAAACTTTCTGAGCATGTTTTATTAGACCAAAACCTATAAACACAAAAAATAAATAATATCGAAATATTATTTACAAAATAAATAAAATACGAAAATATCATAATTTGCTCAGGGATCAAATCACGGGTTTCGGGCTTGACCACACTTATCAACACAGATCTACTACTGAATGATCTAGACGATTGCCAGTATATTTGTCCACCTAAACTCATCTCCCTAGACCTTTTTCATATAACTGCCTGTAACAAATTTATCATGTTTTTAATTTCTTAACAATGAACACCCAAACAAATACTAATCAAATCTCGGAATTATAGACAGCACACCCTATCATGTAAGTAGCTTCCCTACCACATATTTCACAAGTCTAATCCAGATCTCTGAAATCTTAACTGGGAATAGATTGAGAAGAGAACAGAATAGATCTTAAGCAAAGATGGTATAATATACAAAATCAAATGAGTTTTTCTCAATTTGATGTAGGTTTCTAGGGTTTCTTTTGGGCACTTAAGGGCCTCTTTCGGGTGTTTAATTGATCTACAAAGCGACAACATACAGCTAGGTCAGCATGTATCTGGATGCAGCAGAAGCTGACGTTGCCTAGCACCTCCAGGTCAGCATATATCTGGATGCAGCAAAGGAGATACACGATTTTTTCAGAGAAGATTTCAGAGTCAGACCAAAATTGTGTGTATCGGGACAACATACAGACATTCAAATCAAAATGAGCTAATTCCAAGTGATTTTCTTTCCCGAGGTCATGTACTATTTTAGTTCTGAACAGAAACAGCCAATGTTTCCAGCCTAAAGGATAGAGCCTACCAACACATCATACTAGAGTCAAACTATTTCGATACTGGTCTTACATGAGTCAGCCCTCAACCATAATGTGAAAATTCATTTCATTTCCCAGTCATGCAACACCTCTTTTTGTATTTTTCTATTTTTTTAATGTTTTTGTATTTTTTCAAGCAACACCTCTTTTTGTATTTTTCTATTTTTTAATGTTTTTGTATTTTTCAAAATTTCTCCCCCTAAATTTGAGCATAAATAAAAACTACCTAAGAATAGAAAACTTTATGAACAAATTTACCTACGAAAAACAAAAACATGCTCAGTCAGTAAAGCGGATCATTTTCAGAAAATCCACAAGCACTTTGAATTTTGAGCTGCTGACAGGTTTGGTGAACAAATCGGCAGCATTTGCATCTGTGTCGATTTGTTCAAGTGTAATAAGACCTCTGTCGAAGCAATCTCTAATAAAGTGAACTTTTATGTCTATGTGCTTGGTTTTGGAGTGAAAAACAGGATTTCTAACAATTTGTATTGCAGCATCATTATCGCAGTAAATAGTAAGTCAAACCGTAGTCCTGCAATTGATGTTGCATCCACACCACTTGAGAGCAAGATGCAGAAGCGGCAACATACTCAGCTTCAGCTGTAGAAATCGCCACCGTTTGTTGTTTCTTGCATTGCCAAGAAATGAGCCTGTCACCCAGAAATTGACATCCAGCTGATGTAGATTTCCTGTCACTATCAGTACCTCCAAAGTTGCTATCAGAAAAAGCAAACAAGTCAAAATTGGAATCCCTCGGATACCACAGACCAAACCGAGGTCGGCCTTTAAGATACCGAAAGATTCATTTAACAGCAGTAAGATGAGAAGTTTTAGGGTTAGCCTGATATCTTGCACAGTTGCAGACAGCAAACATAATATCCGGTCGGCTAGATGTCAGATACATCAACGACCCGATCATAGACCTATACTGACGTTGATCCACAGGAGATCCTTCTTCATCTTCAGTCAATAATGGTCTCTCTGCCATTGGTGTTTCAGCTGATTTTGCGTCTGAAAAGTTGAATTTTGCTAGCACGTCATCCACATACTTCCCTTGATGGATAAGAATCCCTTGAGAATTCTGCTTGACTTGTAAACCCAAAAACAGTGTCATTTCCCCAAGAGCACTCATTTCAAATTTCTTCTTCATAACTCTCTCAAACTCCTTGCAAAGTTCCTCACTTGTAGATCCGAAAATAATATCATCGACATAGATTTGAACTAAGATCTGATCCTTGCCCACTTTCTTGATAAACAGAGTCTGGTCTATCGTGCCACGTGTATACCCATGAGCCAGAAGATGTTCAGTTAGTGTGGCATACCAAGCTCGTGGTGCTTGGTGTAATCCATACAATGCCTTATCTAGCTTGTAGGCATATTCTGGATGATCTGGATGCACGAAACCTGGTGGCTGCTCAACAAAGATTTCTTCCTTCACATCTCCATATAGAAACGCTGTCTTGACGTCCATCTGATATACAGTGAACCCCATATATGACGCGTAAGCTAAGAAGATCCGGATGGCTTCAAGTCGGGCAACCGGAGCATATACTTCATCATAATCCAGACCTTCTATTTGTCGAAATCCCTGAACTACCAGCCTTGCTTTATTTCGAACAATAACCCCTGCAGAATCTTGCTTTTTTCTGAACACCCATCTAGTTCCAAGTTTGTGCTTTCCCTTTGGTAACTCGACAAGTTCCATACTCTAAGTTTCTCAAACTGGTTCAGCTCTTCATGCATAGCATCTACCCAGCCTGGTTCCTGCAAAGCTATATCAACAGTTTTAGGTTCGATTTGTGAGATGTAGCAAGAATATAAACATGTATTGATGATTCCTGATTGGCTCCTGGTTAAAACTCCTGCATTTACAGGACCAATCACATTCTCTATAGGGTGATTTCGTTGGACACTTGTAGGTATTGCCATATCAGGTACAGTCTCGTCTTCAGTGGTGTTGCTAGACTCCCCCTCATTAGATGCTGCAGTATGATGAACTACTGGAGTTGTAACAATGCAATCTTCAGGAATAGATTCAGGAAATAGTGCAGATCCTGAACCACTAGGTACAGTACCACTTGATGAAACACCTTCAGGGGATGAATGGGACATTTGCTGAGGCGTAGGATGCCGGGTGAAAACCATTCCCGGTGGGTCAATGGTATGATTTCTTGATCTTCCTCTTCAGTATCACCAAAAGACAGCGGTTGTTTTGGTGTAGACACACCTGCAACTGTGGGAACACTTGACAAAATGTTAAACGATTTGAATAATTCAGCATTATCATATAACCAATCTGGTCCAACTCTAGCGTCCGTAGCATTTTCTTCGAGCCATTCAATGTTGCACGACTCGACGACCTTTTTAGTTACCTTGTTGTATACTCTATAGGCTGAACCTTTAGCATATCCAACAAAGTAACACTCGTCCCCTTTGACCTCAAACTTTCCATTAGCGTCCATAAGTAGTAACACACATGGACAACCAAAAATGCGAAAGTGTGAAACCGAAGGTTTACGTCCTTCCAGAATCTCATAAGGAGTTTTCATATGTCGTTTGTTTACTAAAGCATGATTCTGAACGTAACAAGCCGTGCTAACAGCTTCAGCCCAAAAGAAACTAGGAAGCTTCGAATCGGCCAGCATAGTACGCGCAGCCTCTATAAGAGTACGATTTCGTCTTTCTGCTACTCCATTTTGTTGTGGAGTTCGAGGTGCACTGTACTGTTGCTCAATTCCCTTTGCAGCACAAAATGTGTCCATAGTGACATTTTTGAATTCCGTCCCATTGTCTGATCGAATAGCCTTGACATTTGTACTGGCTTGATTTTCCACCAAAGTAACGAATTGTTTGATCAACCCCGCAGCCTCATTCTTGTGACTTAGAAAGTACACCCAGGTGTAGCGCGAGAAATCATCGACTATCACAAGACAATAAGCCTTTTTGCCAATACTTAGCACATTCACTGGACCAAAGAGATCCATATGAAGTAATTCAAGCACAGCTTTGGTTGAGGGGGTAGACTTAGATTTATGAGGCTTTCGATGAGCTTTTCCCTTTGCACAAGCAACACACTTTTCTACCAACATAAAGTCTTTGATTGGTAGATCACGGACCAGTTGACCTTTGGCAAGACGATTTAAGTTCTTCATATTCACATGTCCAAGACGACGATGCCACAATAAACCATCATGTTCTGATATCTTAGAAAATAGACAAGTAATTTCTTCACACGGTTTTTTGTTCATATCAATGACATAAGCATTTCCCTTTCTCTCAGCTGTCATCAAGAACCAATCTTCAGGAATGACAATCCCTGGTTTCAAAACATAGCATCCTTTCTTTGTAAAATGAACATAATTTCCTCGATCACAAATTTGAGAAATGCTCAGCAGATTGTGTTTCAGTTCTGGGACATAATTCACATTTTCGAAGCTTAACACGCCGTTTTTCACTGTTCCCTTCAACGTGATTCTTCCAGATTCTCCTCCCGCAAAAGAGACATATCCACCGTCAAATTTTTTTACATTGACCAGTTGAGACAAGTCTCCCGTCATATGCCTGGAACAACCACTATCCATGTACCAGAGGCGCACGGTAGTCCTCCACAGCTGTTCCTGCACGATTAGCGGGATCAGTTAGATTTAGGAACCTAGCCCATAGTGGATCTGGGTTTCCCTTGTGCATCAAAGTAAGTCATTCTCTGCCATATCAAATTATCTTGATTTAAGAATTTCGAAGGATTTTTAACAGCAGAATTTCGATGAGATGTATGAGACGAATTGGAATGCATGGTCTTAGTTTTAGGTTTCCAATGCTTATTTGACCATTGAGAATTGTAGTTACCAAACGCTTTATATTGATCTTTTCGAAAATCCTTTTGTTGATTTTGATTTCTATGTTTGGCCGCATTCCAATCTTGATCAGAAGGCTTAGCCTTACGATAGTCATTCCTCATTGTCTTAGACTTTTTAGTTGTCACTGACTCTGAATAACGATATCGGTTTGGCTTGACTTTATGATTTTGTGCATATTTATTTTTAGACTGCACACTTGGGAGATGAACACAGTTTCTGGCGATGTGTCCGGCAATTCCACAATTGAAACATGTTTGACGTTTCAATCTGTGGAAGTTTTGATGCTTCATAGCAGGCATGTATCTTTTGGGTTTATGAGAATGAGCTTGATTTATGTTCTTTGCTTGGTTAACTTGTGCCTTTTCTGAGCATTTAGGTACCTGTTGATCAGATGTAGAATTGGCACAAGTATGAGATTTAGATGGATTAGATTTATCCTTATCAGTATCATTATGAAAAGATGTTTCAGACTCAGTGTTAATTTTCTTTTCAGAAACCTTTTCTTGTAATTTTTCATTCAAAATAATCACTTCTTCCTGTTGAAAATCAGATTCAGTTTTAATCTCGGAAGATGTAGGAACTTCATCAACATGTATTTCATCAACACATGTATCATCTGAGTTTGACAAGGGTTCCTTTTCATCCTTGGTTTTTAATGGGGTCCCATTAGGTTCAACATTAGGGACTTCCTCTGAGACTGATTCAGAAGAAGAATCAGAACATGGTTGATTCTCTTTAGAAGGAGTTTCAGTGGTTTCACTGAATGCATCCTGAGGGACCTCACCTGTCATACTGTCATCAGCAGAAAAGTTAGAGACATTAGAATCAGAATCACAATTTTTATCTACTGAAAAACATCCATCATCATGCACATTATTCAAAGTTTCATCACAAGCATTCATAGTTTTGCCCAAAACAGCAGGCCCAAAAGAAGACGAAACATAACTACGAAACGAGTTCAAAAACGATTGACCAAACACACAACCAGAATTAGTTTTATCAAAAGTAGGTTTAGAAACATCAGAATCTAAAGACGGTTCATCCCCAAACACATCACCCCATCCTACTTCAGGTACTTCATCTGCACATGATGAAGAAACGTTAGGATCAAAAGTACCTTTGGAAACAAAACTAACTGGTTTAACCACCTGTTTTTCAGCAGGTCTGACATTTACTGATGACTTACATTTTTTGGGACCATAAGTCATTTTGTTTTCGTTCAGCATCTCCTCCTCCGTCATGGGTAAATAAGTATAGTTGTGATTGTAAGGAGGAGGAGCCTGATTAAAACCCAATTCCAACCCTTTTCTTTTCTGATATGCTAGCTGTTGATTACACAAATTTTCGACCAATTTGCTGGAGGAATCAAATTTTTTAATATTTAGCTCATTTATTTGATACTTATCTCTAACATCCTCCAGCTCTTTAGTCACATTGCATAATTTTTCTTTAACCATGATGAGTTGGGCTGTTGCTACACTAACATCATCCTTGAGTTGGATGATGTCTTTTCGCTGAGCTTCTATTTTCTCTTTAAAAAGTTTTTCGTTATTAGCTAAAGTAAAATTTTTTCTTTTAATTTCATTGTAGTCTTCAATTAGCTCAGCGTTGTGTATTCTATAGGCTTCAACTCGTTCTCTACACTCAGGAGTACAAAAAATAGAAATTACCTCTTCCTTGGTGAGACCTTTGACTGGAGCTGAAAGAATCTGAGTCATGAAAGCCAAGTTTTCAGCTGAAACCTCCTCCTCAAGTGCTGAAGTCTCATTTTCAGGAACAGAAGCTTGATCATTTGAGGCCACAAAAGCAATGTTGTTTGAATCAGACTGGTTTTCTGGAGCTGAAATGTTTAGTCGTTCAATTCCTGAATTCCAATTAAAGTACGAATCAGGTTGCACCACCAAGGCTTGAGCTAATCCCAGAGGTTGAGGACTTCCACTGGCAGCAGCATCAGCAGACATAGTCGATGTGGTTACAAGAGCTCTTTCTCGATTAGGTGTGGCAGGAGTAGCAGGTTTGACTGGAGTTTGCTCACTATTGACCCTCGGTTTGGTACAGTTTCTTGCCACATGACCTGGTTCATGACAATTGTAGCAACGAAACTCAAATGGCATTTTTGTGGGTCCAGTAAAGGTAAGATTTTCCCATTTGTTTCTCCCAGTTTTGTTAACAAAATTTTTGGCTCTAAAAGCTGCCATAGCCATCTGCCAAGTTATATCCATTTCTTCTACATCTTCGGGATGAATTTGATCTAAGTCATCCATAGAAAACTTAGGAGGATTGATTTTCCCGGCAGTAAAGGCATTCAAACAATTTATGACAGAAGCTGCTATACTAAGATTTTCTTTTGACTGTTGTGAGAAGAAAGCAATCATCTCGTTGTTAGCAGTGGAAGTTGACGAAGCAGCAGCAGTAGCGTTAGCAGAAGATGGTGCAACAGCAGCAACAGCAGGTGCTGGAGTTCCAGAGTAGTAAACATTTGGTGAGGTAGGAGCTGCTTTAGCAGAAGCAGAATTGCTGAACATTTGAAAACCAGCTTGAGACACAAAAGCAGTATTATTGCTTGATGTCGAGGGTGTTGCAGTGAATCCAGCAGCCAACATACTATTCTTGTGATTTGTTTCTCTTTGTTTATCATCGAGCTCGCAGGCCTTAATGTGAGAAATCATTTCAGATAAGCTACATCTTGCTAGATCTTTGGTTTTCTTGATCATTGCGACGTGATGATCCCAACTCTTTGGTAAAGCATTTAGAAGCTGTCTATTAGATGAAGCATTTGACGTGTGCATTTCCTCCATCTGCATTTGAGTAACTAACTTAACGAATCTCTGAATTTGATTATCAACAGTCTCTCCATATATATGATTAAAATTATTGAAGCTTTGACTTAGCAGATTTCTACGACTCTCTTTCATATCTTCATTGCCTTCATAAACATCTATTAATGATTCCCACAATTCCTTAGCAGATTTGCAAGTGCGAAAACCAATAGCAATGTCTGGTCCCAAAGCCATGGTCAGGTACGAAAATGCCATATCATCTTCCTCAACAATTTTAAACTCTTCTTCAGTATACTGATCAACAGGCTTCTTCACTTTCACATTTTCATCAGTAGGACTATCCATCATAATTTCTCTAGGACCTCTTAGAATGCTTCGCCAGATTTTTGCATCTTTGACCTTAACATGTTTTTCGAAATGCCATTTCCACTCAGGGAATTCATTTCCATCTAACAGCCGGGGAACCCGAGTGGTGGTTCCAATGATGGAATCCAATTCTTGATGCTTAGACATAGCAGCCAGATCAACACTTTGATTATTTGTAGTCATGGTTACTCAATAACTTAATTAATTTGCTGATTAATTATTTAAGTTTAAGAGTCCAAAAGTCCAAAAATCCTAAAGTCCAAAAGTAACGTTGCAGAAGTCGTTGCGAGTCGAGACAGGAGTCGAGACTGAACCAGTGAGTGAGTGAACTGAAAACTGAGTCGAGACAGAGGTTTCGAATCGAGATCAGGAACAATTAAACTTGAAGCCAGTCGAGACAAATGGTTTCGAGTTAAGGACGCCAACTCGAGACCACAGCAATTGTGAGTCGAGACAAGATCGCGATATCCACTCGAGACGAATGAACTTGAGTCGAGACTAAGCTGAATAAGAGTCGAGACCAAGTTGAAATTGTGTCGAGACCCTGCAAAACAGATTTGTGAGATAAAAATAACTACGATTCCTGATTTTCAGCAGCTTCCAAAATTCAAAGATTTGAGATCTTTGAATTCTTATCCTCAACAATCCTCCAATAATTCAGCAAACACCCTTTTCACGAATCACAAACCAAAATCAGTAACTTTATGCCAGAATTTGTGAAGAACAGTTTGAAGATGCAACTTCCGAAATCAGAATTACACCAACAAAACTGAAAATCTGTCGAACACACTTAGCAAAACGATTAGTAACAAATACAGCCTTCTTGAATCCGAATGATATCAAAAACCGAACCAAGAATTGGTTTCTTGGCTCTGATACCAATTGTAAAACCCCAAAGGATCTTTCAATGATATCACCGTCAACTTGTGTAAGTGCGGAATCCAAACACAAGTGGATTCAAGAAAACAATTAAGAATAATAAGAACAATTATCAAATCAAAACAATCTTGCATTCACCTTTAAGATCGATGACAGATACAAGACAAATTCCTGATCTCGAGTGGCCTCCCCAACCTCTAACCAAGCGATCAACCTACTAAAGGTTACAAAAGTTTACTTATATACTAACTAATGTGGGTCGAAACCACCTAGGCCCACTCGAGATCTCTACAAAACCCAAATTACATAATTGACCCAAAACAACTAAGTTAAACATTACAAGATCAATCCCAAACTTTAATATCTCTCAATGTATAAACCTTGAGGTTCCAACAACGCTTTCTTTTGTGTTTTTTGTCCATTGCGTTTTAGAAAGAACAATTTCTTTTGTGTTTTTAGTCTATTGCGTTTTAGAAAAAAAATCATTTTTTTGTGTTTTTTGTCCATTGCGTTTTACGCATCTGGGTTATCGAAAACTTTTTTTTTCAAAAGTATAGCAATATTGTGTTCGTTTTAAAGAAAAAAAAAACGCTCATTTTTATGGTGCAATTTTTGTAAATAATGTCGTATGAAAAAGTTATTAACGTTTTAAAAATTGGGAGAATTGGAGGAGAGATGAGCTATTGACTAAGATGTACTATAATACCCTTAAACAATCTCAGGCGCCTCCAATTTTTGTTCAATTTAACTCATTTAATTCAAGCCCTTGATTGTTCAATTGATGGTCAAGATTACTTCATATCCTTCCTACCCAAACAAACTTCCTAGTATATCCTGACACTAGAAAAGTTTATGAATTATATACATGATTATTGTATAGATCATATAGTTTCATTTACTAGGGGAATGATCCACTAAAAAGTGAATTTTGTTTAAGTAGTTTAAAAAGGATTGTGATGATGACATATGACACTCCTTATAAGTAGGAAGAAAAGACATTTTGGTACTAAAATATTTTGGTCCTTATAACTAGGAGTGTGAAGATGACATGTGACACCCCTTCATCAACAATAGAAGAGAGAAGGGAAGGGGCAGGAGATCGCACTAGGGTTTGTGAGTTTAGGAGAGTTATGATCGTTCATGCCTGCGTATTAATTAAGAAGGGTATAGGGCGGTTTGGGATTTAATTGGGCCACACGAACTTGGCCCGCAAGGAGGGGTTTCGAGTTAGGTAGAGTGTGTTTCGTGTGAGATATAGTGGCATGAAGGGAGGTGCCTTCGTGTGAACATCAAGGGGCAAAGGTGGTTTGCATGGAGGGGTTAAGGTGGCTCGCACGGAGGGGTGTTTGGGCCTCAACCAACTTGGGCCACAGAAAAAGGGACGGTTGAGGTTGGGCTTCGTGTTAGGGAGTTAGTTTACGGACTCGGGTTGAGTTGAGTTGTGTGACGATTCTAGGTTACCACGTATATAGGCTCTGAATAATTACGTAATGCAATGTCTCGAGTTAAGATAATTAAAGATATATATATATATATATTACATTCAAGAATGTTAGGTTTAATTCATACAGTGTGTAAAGTGAAACGTATACGAACATAAACAAGTAATCACGAAAGTAACGGTGTTAACTCGGAAGTACGGGTTGTCACATCATGCCCAAGTTGAAAGAAATTTCGTCCCGGAATTTGGCAAGCAGTCGCTGAAGAAGTTAGTGTGCTTGAGAATTTTCGTGGGGTGTCACAGCTACCCTCCTCTTTTTTTATTAACAAACATGTATTTAACTAGGTTAAATATTTCCTAGTTACTATACTCATGATCATTTTCACAATATTATATATATATATATATATACTCACATATCTAATATTTTTGGGGCGTTACACTTTGTTCGAATATTTGTACGTTTAAGCATCCATGAGTATGTTACTCTAAATGTCCATAGTCGATCAAATTCATGGGAATAAATTTGAATTAAGACTATTGTGAATGCTTGATTGTTCATGGGATGAAGGCTCAAGGTGTTGAGGATAAAGATTCACAGATAGTCATTAGAGAATGATATGGGACGTAACTTGCTTTAAAACTTTCTTCATGGATCAGCGTCATAAGAAGTTTCGGAATGGTATGATCTTTAAATCTTTAGACATGAGAATCATACTACAACTAACATTAGTGTAAGTTTGTTCTTAGATCTTATGTAACGCTCCATCATATTGGGAATAAAATTAAAGCTAAGTGGGAGTTGTATAATGTCGAAGCCATTCTATATTTCCTAATGCTTTAAGAAGTTGAGCATTCTAATACCCTCGTAGACCCAAAATGGTATGAATGTGCAATTGCACTCGAACTAAGAGTAGTTCGTCGACCAATTTGAATCAGAGACGAGTACAAGTGGTTGAACAATATATGAGATTGAAATCAGATGCATGTCTCATGTTCAATAAGTGTTCTATACTAAAAGGATAGATAGATAAGGTTACCACGTCTGTATACTTGATTAGTAAAGAGTGACTTGATCACAAAGGAATAGTTGACGAATGTAATACGTCATACCTTGTTAGTGGCTGTGCGATGCAGCTAGGCATCCAACTCTGCCAACGTTAAAGGATCTAATGGAAAATAATCCAACTGGGAGATTGTTGGAACTAGGTGCCCAATTATCGATTATTTACCACTATATTAAGGAACGATCCAAAGATTTACACTTTGGATGACGAACAAAGAGTGATATTTAATTGTTAAATATTAAAGATCATGATAGCGGATAATTAATCATGGAGAACGAGTATTTGGTGAAATACTAGAAACGTTAATTGTTTGAGAAACAATTAATTTGCTGGAAACAATTGTTGTCGTTTAAAGAGTTAAACAAGAAAGAATTTATTATTTAGATTATAAATTAAAAGGATTATTTTATTGAGAATGAAATGAAGTCAAAAGCGTTTTGACTAAGCGGAGAATAATCGTTATTAGACAAAAACAAGGATTGATTATTATTAAGATAAAAATTATAAAGAGTAGTTTTATTATTAGATAATAAAACAAGGTCAAATGGTTGACCGTTGATTAGTAATGAATATGGGATTAATTACTTAGAGAGAAAGCTAATAGTTTGTGGGCTAAAGGCAAGTTATGAATCTATAAATAGAAGCTTAACCTAAAACTCTAATTGCACAATTGTATCAGATACATAGTACACAAGAGATAAACCTGAAACCATGGCTCCAATATCTCTCCTCTCTCTCCCCGACTTACGCCTGGCCAACCACCGCCCCCCTCCATCGCCAGCCCACCTCTCCGTCCACCTCCTTCGTCCGGTCACCTCTCTAGCTCGCCGCCACACACCACCATCACCCACCTCCATTTTTTGGAGATTCAGATTAGATCCGTTCATGGGATCTCGTGGTGTTTTGGTGATCATGATTCGGCTCACTAGCGGAACCGTTTGTCGCATCCATTATGCGAGTTTTTGGTTTTCGTCAAGGTACAATCCTACACCCGCTATGGTTGTGTTTTATATAATTATATGAATAGATTGTAATTGGATCGTTGACAGGAATAGTTTTTTTTGTTTAGTGTTCTATCACACTTCCACATCTGATTAATAATTAAGAGTTGTTGTTATTATTATTACTACTATTACTATTATTATTTCATATAAATTTGGATTTTATAAATTAAAACGGATACCCAGAGTTCCCACCAATAACATCAATTTACTAAATTACTGTAAAGTTACTTATATACATAAAGATATATACTTTTAACATATATTTATATACGTAAAGATAAATACATAAACATATTTATACACATACATACACAAAAACCATAGTTTCTGCCCTAATTTCAACTACACGACTAGATGTTAAACAAACTAAGGATATTATAATTACTCACTAAAGATGTAATGAGATGACGACATTTTCGTTTTAGGTTAGCTCGCATGACACTATTACCAGGCATGTGGTGGTAACACGTGAATTTTGTATTGAATTAAATTACTTAATACAGTAAATGTTTTACTCACTAAAGATGTAAACATATGACAATATTATCGTCGGAGTTAGTCGTAAGTAGCGGCGATGGAACTATGGTGCTGGTTGGTTCGTGTGGCGTTGTTGCCTGGTTTTGTTGGTGGAGTGTGAAATTTGAAATGAATGAAAATTGGGCATGATGCTGTGATTTAAGATCTAATAACTAGTAACTAATGCTACATGTGGGTTATTTGTCGGTGAATGATAATTAATTACTTATAATTTATCATAACAAATATGTATGTCATAAATGCATCAACAATGGTTATCTATCTGACTTCCGTCGTTGATTATAAATTTATTATTAATAATTTAACTTAGAACAAATATGTATATTATTAATGCATCACAATCTATAATCCATACATTTAATAAGAATTCCGTTAGTAATTTCCTATGTTTCTAATGTGTAACTTATGTATAGGTGCATATGAATCTCTGTGGTATGTGTATGTATATCAATATTATAGGTGTGTATGTGTTTCTGTGTGGTATGTACATGTGTATATATATATGGTTTATGTGTATGTATCTGTGTGGCATGTGCATGTGTATCCATGTGATATAGGTATCTTTATCTATGTGGTATGTGCATGTGTGGCTATTATATGTATGTGTATCTAGCTATTTGCTATGTGCTATGCGTATCTACGAGATATGTGTGTCTATGTGTATCTATGTGATAGGTGTATTGTAACATCCTAAAAACAAATTTGGTAATTAAACTAAATTAACTAGAGATGAGCGGGTAAAATACCGTTAGTGGTAAAAGGTTAACCCATAAACATTTAGGATTTAAATAAAT
Organism: Helianthus tuberosus; assembly: GCA_030545235.1. Taxonomy (NCBI): domain Eukaryota; kingdom Viridiplantae; phylum Streptophyta; class Magnoliopsida; order Asterales; family Asteraceae; genus Helianthus; species Helianthus tuberosus. The sequence goes on along the minus strand of CM060420.1, from coordinate 16,031,151 downwards.
AAATCTAATGTTAAATAAAAGGCGAGTAAATGTATTTAGAAAATAAAGTTTATAAAAGGCTCGGGTTATCGGGACTTAGTCTAAGTCGGGTAGTAACATTCCCAAACTTGGTAAATTGAATTACGATGTTCAATTGACAATTGACATGAAGTGTATAACTAGGAATATTAACCTAGTTAATAATAGTTGTTTATTAGTGAAGAATAAGTGAGTTATAAACAAAGAAAAATATTAATCTAAACCTAATGGGCTAAAGTTGGACAAATGAGAAGTTAAAAGATTAAACGTTTAAATAACACTAAAACACACTTAGGGGGTGTGTGTGTGTGTGTGTCTGGTATGAGATAAGAGAAAGAGAACAAGGGTTCTCTCTTTGATCAAGTGTACAAATTCAACAAGAATTAAAGGTGAAATCAAGTTGCATGTTGAAGAATTTAGGCTATCTAACATCTAATAAGCCTAAGGTATGTTACAATTTCACTTTTGGTGGATTATCTAGTTTAGAGAATCCATGAAATAGAAAGGTCAAGTGGAAATTGTAGCAAGATAATATAAACTGAAGTCATATTGATGTTTATAAACATCATACTAACTCGTATGTATGAACTACTTGAACAAATTAGGAATTTTGTTAAGTGTTCATAAGTGATTAGAAGTGAGTTTTCACATAAGAGTTGAATCCATGATTATTATGGTCAAATTTTGTATTTACTTATAATAACTGAAATTGCATGTTAATTGATTATTACTTGAGGTATGAAATGGTTGACGTGTAATGAGGTAGTAGGATAATGACAAATTAAGCTAATAAGAAAAGCTTAAAAATTATGCATATAAGGTGTTTGGTGAAATGCCTAAGTGAAATCTAGATGCTATCATTACATGAAAAGTTTTCCTCAAGAATCCTATGAATGGTTGTTAGCAAGTATTGATAAAATAGCTTAATATGATAGCCTAAAAAATGATGCCCACTAAGTATATGATAAAATGCCTAAATGAGTTCCATGAACTTGTTAGTGCATTTATATACGTAAAATGGCCTATAATACTAACAAATAAGAAAGATGGTATAAAAGTCTATAAGGTGTGATGGTCATGATATAGGATGACTAATCTAACCATATTGTGGATGTTATGTGATAGTTTGACTATTGACAAGCTAGGTGGGAGCTTGGAAAGGAATGAGTAAAATGGGTCAAAGACGCGAGAATGCATGATCGGGAGCAAGGTAAGTAAAACTTAGCCCTCTTATAATAGAATCACTATATAAGAAATGTGAAGTAGTTGGAAATAAACAATAACTTGTTAAAGTCGAGACCCATGGTGTAGACCAAATGGGTCAAAATGGGTAAGATTATGTTAGATCACACTCTGGTGATCAAATAAAGAATTTTAGAATTTACACCCTAAGGTGTAAATGTCACACCCCAACCGATGGCTGAAACATCGGAGTGAGACGAAATAGATTGCTCATCACACTACTTGTGACAGTAATTAATTCAAAACCGATTTCATTTCATAACATAAATTGTCAAGTACAACATGGAAATCAAAGTAAAACATTGAAAAGACAAATACGACAAAGTTTAATAACAAATACGATAATAAAATCTAGCATTTCTAAGTATGTTTCTAGGTCGTCCCCTACTAGATTTCGTCATAAGTATCATCATCAACCTGCAACATGTTTAAAAGTATAGTTCAACACAAAATGCATTAGCGAGTACACAAGTTTAATGCATAGCATAAAATAGCAATGTTTAAATGAATCCACATGGCAACCTAAGTTATCAAGATTCATCATATCATTGGCATGCAACATTCAAGTCATCCCTTTGATTACCGCAATAATTAAATTTAATATGACCTCTCGATCACGGGTGGTGCATTACTCCTATAGCGCTATACTTGTTAAATGAAGGCTCGTACGAAGTTAATGACATGTTTATCACATAAGAATCACCCAAAGATACGAATCAAGTATAACGAACAAGTATGCATGTATTGGATTATTTGTGCATTGCATAAAGTATAATGTGTTGTGATTTTAATAAGTTAAATATATTGCACCCAAAATGTATAAAACGTAAAAGGGGTATTCGAGTGTACTCACGGTTTTGCAAAGATTTCCTTTGAATCACGTGAAGAGTTGTAAGATGGAGGATGGAACACCAAGGTCACCCTACAAGGGTAAACGAAGGTGTGTAGCGAATTTAAGATGGAGGTTTTGGATTTGGAATTTAAAGTACAAAAAGTATGTATTTACAAATTTATTATCTAGTTCTAAGTACTCGTTTATGACACTAAGTTATGTGTGATTTCATGGGTCCTAGTTTGCCCATTAGAATCAATAACAAGTGACTTAGAATCGTAGATAAGTTAGCCCTAGTTCATGATGGATAACCATTAACCGATTATTATCACCAACTCGGCTAAGTTTATATATATATATATATGTATATGTATATGGTTATATTAATATTCTAAAACTAAGTCCATCATATATTGTCATGTATTATCATGTAAGTCAAGCATGGAGGATTTAACCTCTTTGTATGATTCACCACTACACAAAATCATCACAAGGATGATTCAAAGGGCCATGAATAAAAAGAAATAAAAGAAACTAACTAATACAAGTCAAGTAGCCAAGTAAATCTTTAACCCGGGTGAACCACCACAACATGGAAAGAATTAACTAAGTGTTGGAGGCTAGATGGGGTTAAGTTACTTTGAAACTAGAAAGCTACTTGGATTAACAAATAAAAACATCAAGTGAGGTGTGGAATCAAGTTAGGAATGCCAAAGCATCCAAATTTCACACTTGCATCAAACATAAGTCTCACCATATGAACTATGGCAAACTTATGTGACTTCAACACTTGTGGGTTGTATTGAACCCTAATAAAACTATAATTATTGAACAACAAAAGGAATCAGAAAGTTTAGAGGTTGTTTGTACCTCTAAACTTGTAAGAATCGACTCTAACAAGTTCTACAACCGTTGATGGGTTTAGGAGATTGTTAGGTACAAGATTCAAGTAGAAAAGTTAAGTTTTGTAAAAGTTTAACCAAGTTTCTTCAAAACAAAAAGTTTGAACCTCAATGGTTATGTTCCACCTTAGATTACCATGATAATCTTGTGGAAACACTCCTAGAGGTGTTCCAAGCTTTGTAGAAGAAGAAATGGTGAGAAAAAGTAGAAGAAAATGAAGTTACAACAACATAAACAAAATCAGAAAATACAACTCACTTTAAACCTCAAATATGGTGAGGTTTCACCTTAGTTTGCCATGGAAAACTTGTGAAAACCTTCCTAGAGGTTATCCAAGTGAAGTGAAAGAAGAAACAAGAAGAAAATGGATGAGGAAGTGAGCTAGAACTCATTTTCAACTCTTAGAACTTTCTGCTCAAATCAGAGAATTTTCGAGAGATTTAGAGTGAATTTGTGAGTGTTTGAGAGGTTGGAAATTGAAAATGAGAGTGGGAAGTGTTGTATATATAGTGGGGGATTAGGGTTAGTGGTTGGGAGTGTAATTAAGTGAGAGGTGAGAGTCAAGGACTTGAAACGGACCAATGCGCAGGCTGTGTTCGTCTGGCTGTGGTTCGACAAGCTCCGCGGGTGGCGGAAGAGATCAAGGGGGTACGCGACGCGCGACCTTGACTCTCCGAGCTGATTTTATTTTTTTGACACTTAAGGCCCCTTAAGTTTGATAAATGGCATATTTTATGGCATACTATGTATAATTAATATACTTTTAAGTACCATCTGTGACAACTGGCACCAAACCGGGAATTTCCGTACACTTTAATTATTATTTAATGACTGCAATTATGTGCTTAAATGTCAACATTGACTGATTACATGCTAAACAAGTGAATTCATGCACGTTTTATACTACAAAATATTGCTTTATGCATAAACAAGAGCGTTGCGTCAGAAATACTAGTAAACTCACCGGTAAGACACATTGTGTCAACAATTCTGCAGAAAGCAGTCAGACAATAAAATTGGAGCCTAGGTGTAGGTCCAACAACAAGAATACATTAAAACCCAAGAGTACATACAAGGGTTTACATATATACCACCCGGAAGCTAAATTACGCACTAAAAAGCACCCGAAACGCACTTTAAGTGCAGAATTTTAATAAATTCAGCTCTAATAAGCTTTTAAACATGTAAATATCATGCAGAAATTACGTTTTATCATCCAAAATACTTCACTAAGTGTCGGGAATTGAAAGTGTTACAAAAGGATACTTAAGAGACACTAAACGGTGCAATTTAGCACTTTAACGAACCGGTATCTAACCGAACAACCGGACACTACCCGGAACATCAAAATATTATTAGACGCATTATTTTAACATTACCAAGCTAGTTATGGACCCTAAACATCATATTATGTCCTAAGACATAAAAACATACATAAACACCTAAACCTAACACTTAACATGCAACTAGACCAAGTAACTTGGAATTGAAATGTAACCAAGACCCCCCCCCCCCCCTCCCATAACCGGTTAGACAAGGGCCCTACCATCTTGATTTTATGGTGATTAATTAATAGATCATGTTGCTTCTTTAGGGACACATTACACAAAGGAAACAATGTGAAATTGGATATAAGAATGTCACATAAGACATAACCCTCACAACTTCACACACTACACACACAATTCTTCTCTCCTTCTTCTTCTTGGCTACGGCCGACCCCAACCACCACCATCACCACCATCATTTGCTCATCTTCAAACATTCTAAGGGTGTACAAAGGTGGTAGTGAACATACAACGAAGCTTGGTGCACTCGGAAGCTCAAGGACCGCTCTTGTTTTCTTTTATCCACCACATTTACGCTTTGTTTCTCCCCTAGCCTTGTGCTAGTAGTAAGTGCTTCAAATCTTCATCTTGTTCTTGTTTTTGGTGGTTAATAGTTGATTGAATGATAAAATGTTAAGGAACTTTAAAGAACAAGAACAAGTCTTAAACATAAAGGATAAAGAATGGATAAAATGTTGAAGTAGTGCTATGTTGATGATAGAATCATGTTGTTTCTATGTTGTGATGATTGTTGAATGTTATTTGTTAATAAAAATGATATGATTCATCACATGGACTTGCTAGATCATGTTTAAAGACATGAACTAGCAAGATGTGAAAGATAGAGATATGTAGGATGATGGAATCATCCATACATAACTATGAACTTGAATAAATGAAAGTTTTCTTGAAAAATAGAGACCCAATAAGTTGTAAACTTGTAGATCTAAAGATCTATGAGCGGTTTTTCGAAAGAACCAAGTGAAAGGAACAAGTTTTGTTAAAACTTGGATATTACATGAAATAAACACATTTTTAGTAAGTAAACAAGTGTAGGAGCACTGGTGTAGAAAGAAAATCTAACAAAGAAATATTTTTGTAAATCATGACTAGAAGTTGTAAAACTTCAAACCCTTTAAAAATAAAGCTTTCAAGAAACTAATCACACTTTAAAGGGTAACAAGACTTACTAAACACCCTAGTAAGTTACTACACATATTTATAAATTTTCAAGTTCATGAAATAGAGAAATTAGTATATATTGTTGTTGATTGTTGTTGAAAAATTGGTTGTTGATGAATTAAAAGAAAATAAACACATGTTTTGAAAAAATGGGAAACCTCCATTTTTAGGGGAAACTCTGTCAAAACTTTTATAAATTTTGACACTTAGAAAAATATAAGTTTTTGAGAAACTTATTTCCTAAAAATGTATCTAAGAATATTACCAAGGTTTCCCTAATTTTTGGTGATAAGAAATGATGATTTATTCAAGATTAAAATTTATATTAAGTATGTATATTTTTGAGAAAAATATATATATTATTTGATCACCAAACTTTGTGCTAAGTGTATGTAGTATGTGTTATACGTGCTAGTGTATTAGGACTTGAAAGTACACTAAATACTCACGAGAAGTAAAAACACAAAAATACACATACAACATACAAGATACATAATTCGGGTGCAAATACAAAAAGCTTATATTTATTTTTGAGAAAATAATATAAGTAAGACACTTAGTTAAAAATATAAATTATTTTTAACACAAGAAAACATATACAAAAGATAGGGACTTGTGCTTGTACGAAACAAGTCTAGTGACTGACGATAATAAAACACGTTTAGGTCACGACACATTATAAGAAAAACCCGGTGAAGTTTACGACGCAAGGAACACAAAGTTGTGAGTTCATGCTCCCCCTTTTCTTTAACTGTTTTCAGTTTTATAACTTCGGGGGTGAAATACATGTTACTGAATGTTTACAAGAAAGTTCATGTCCCCATTTTTAAATCTTTTCATACTTTTAAACTTGGGGCGAACACATGAAAATTGATACTTGATATAATAAACGAGAATTGATACATGAAATAATAAACGAGAATTGATACTTGATATGATGAATACGTAAACAAGAAGCACTCTTGGTGATCACTAGTACCAAGTAGGATGCGTCTGAGGAATGATACGAGAAATCGTGTCACGAATAGGGTACCATAAGCACCATTAATCGTGTACATACTTAGACCGCAGAACAAAAGGTTAGATCTAATGGGTGACCGGGCAGCCACACTCTCGGTGAACACTAGTACCGAGTAGTGCTTTTGTGTCTCCGTCGTGAATCGACAACTAGAAAAATGCCTATGGTTTGGTGTCTTCCTATGTCGTGTCACATGTTAATGGCCTTGCAACCCATTAACTATACAAGAATACTTTATTTGTACGAAGTTCGTACACAAAAATACTTTATTTGGTTCATACCACAAGAATACTTTATTTTCATAAGGTACTTATCATGTTTTCATACAATGTATATAAACGTGTTCAATACAAAACTGCATGAATTCACACCAACATTATGTTGACGTTTTTCCAAAACTCACATGTATTTCAGGTAACTAGAAGTGGATGTGTGCGCGGCCTTACTCATGCTAGTGGATGTCGCTTATGTTTATCTTTAAATAAAGTTGTAAACTTTTTAAGACAATGTTTATTGCTATCTCGCGATGTAAACGTCCCGCGACATCCACTACCCGAAACTGTTTACATGACTCAAGGAAAGACACTATGAGACTTAGGGTGCACAAAAGTAGCACTTGTCTTTAACTGAGAAATTACTTGCAATTATGTGTGATAGTTAGCATATACATATACTAGAAGTAGAATGTCACAAGTATATGTGACTTTACCTGAAACAATGGCCTATCTGAAGGAAGAAATACGCGGATGAAATGAACCGTGCAGACTGTGCAAGGAGTTACGTAATTATGGACGCATACATAATTATGGAAGTCAGTGCACAGAAACCACAACAAATCTTGTCACTTATAGATTCCCTTAGTGCAAGCCTACTAAGTACTCTGCTAGAGTAATAATGGTTTGATGTCACTTATGTGGTATATACCTATGAATATATATACTACTACTGTCTAGTATGACGATATCATACAAATGTCTAACCCTGTTGTGTTATGTTCTGTCAGAACATGGCACCCAGGAAAGCTGTGAATGCTCGCAATGATGATCAACCTCCTCCTCCCCCACTGCCAAGAACCGCTGAAGAGCTGAACGCTCTACTGGAAGAAAGGATCTCCGCTGCTATCGCCCAATACGAGGCAAACCGAACTCAAGACAGTGGCGGGCCAAGCAACGCTAGATGTAATGGGAATGGAGATTCATCTGGAGGAAACGCAGCTCAAGGTAACCTTAAGACGATTTGCTAAGCATGGAGAAATTTATGAACGGTCTTTGTTTCATTATTTCTTCGATTGCTCACATGTGAATTGGTTGAATCAATTCCAGGATGCACTTTCAAGTAATTCCTCGACTGCAAGCCGATGAACTATGACGACACAGGAGGTGCAGTAGCATTTGTACGCTGGACGGAGAAGACTGAAGCTACTATCCGCATGAGCAAGTGTACCACGGATCAGCAAGTCACTTTTGCTAGTGGGTTGTTTGTCGATGAAGCTCTGACTTGGTGGAACTTGCAAGCCCAAACCTTGGGCGATGATGCCGCTTATGGCCTAACTTGGGATGAACTGAAGGAAAGAATGAGAGAGAAGTACTGCTCTCATGCTGAACTCCAAAGACTGGAAACGGGGTTCTGGCACTTGACCATGGAAGGTGCTGACATTAATGGCTACACTCGAAGGTTCCACGATCTGTCTAGAGTGCTTCCCTACATGGTGACTCCCGAATTTAAGTGTGTTGAACGCTACATTTGGGGACTGGCCCCAGAGTTTCACGGCATGGTAACTTCGGCCAAACCTCAAACAATCACCGAGGCTGTAACTCTGGCTGTCAGCCTTACTGAAGACTGTGTTCGTATGAAGAAACTATCACTGAACCCAACAGAAAAGACTAAGACGCATGCTGAGTCATCTGGTGACAAGAAAAGGAAGCATGTGAATCTGAACCAAGCAACCCGCAGCAACAACAAGGGTTCCAACAAGAAGCGTGACACTAACCCGCCCCAGGAGGCGAAAACCCTTGCAACCATGAATGACGCTCCTGCCAAGAGGTACTTGGGCACTCGGCCCATTTGCAACAATTGCAAGCGTCATCACGAAGGGGTTTGTCGCGTTCCAAAATGCGACAGGTGCGGGAAGCTGGGTCACCGCACTGAATATTGTTGGGGAAAAGGAAAGAACCGGAATGGGAATGGTGCTGGTAACAGGAACGGTAACGGGAATGGAAAGAATCAAGGATGCTTCAGTTGTGGAAGCAATGATCATTTCATGAAAGACTGCCCAAAGGGAAACAATGCTCAGGCCCGGGCATTTGTGATTGGAGCAAGGAACGCACGCGTGGACCCTAATGTGGTCACCGGTACGTTTCTCATTAACAATCACTTTGCATCCATATTATTTGACACTGGAGCCGATTATAGCTTCATGTCTGTGGAATTTAAACGCATGCTTGGAATAGAATCTAGTAGATTAGAAATTCCTTATTCCATAGAACTAGCCAATGGTAAACTTGTTTAATCGGGCGAAGTCGTTAGAGGCTGCTCATTAGAACTGGGTGAACGAAATTTTAGCATCGACCTCTTACCTATTAAATTGGGTAGCTTCGATGTAGTAGTCGGAATGGACTGGTTGTCCAAGAACAAAGCTGAAGTTATTTGTCACGAGAAAATCATTCGCATCCCGTTGGCGAATGATGAAACTCTCATCGTGCATGGAGAAAAACGAGACGTGCCTCTACGAATCATCAGTTGCATGAAGGCACAAAAGTGCTTAAGGAAGGGATGTGTTGCTTTCCTAGCACACGTTGTAGATAAGAAGGCTGTGGAGCCGAAACTCGAAGACATTCCTGTGGTGAAGGAGTTCCCTGATGTTTTTCCCGAAGATCTGCCAGGACTACCTCTGCAACGATAAGTCGAATTCCGTATAGACTTGGTTCCAGGAGCCGCTCCTGTGGCCAAGGCACCCTATCGGCTTGCACCATCCGAAATGCAAGAACTATCTACACAACTCCAGGAGTTGTTGGATAAAGGATTCATAAGGCCAAGCTTCTCGCCCTAGGGAGCTCCGGTATTGTTCGTGAAGAAAAAGGATGGAACTCTGCGGATGTGTATCGATTACAGGGAACTGAACAAGCTTACCATCAAGAATCGGTACCCGCTACCGAGGATTGATGATTTATTTGATCAGTTACAAGGATCAAGCTACTATTCCAAGATCGATCTTCGCTCTGGATACCATCAGTTAAGAATACAAGAAGAAAACGTACCAATGACTGCATTCAGAACACGCTATGGGCACTACGAGTTTCTTGTGATGCCATTCGGACTGACGAATGCACCAGCGGTATTTATGGATCTGATGAACCGCGTATGCAAACCATATCTCGATAAATTCGTGATTGTATTTATCGATGATATTCTAATTTACTCGCGAATGAAAGAAGAGCACGAGCAACACCTCAGAACCATTTTGGAGTTACTGAAGAAAGAGAAACTTTATGCAAAGTTCTCAAAATGCGAATTATGGATTCGCGAAGTACAATTTCTTGGTCACGTTGTGAACGAAAAGGGCATTCATGTGGACCCATCCAAGATCGAAGCAATAAAGAATTGGGAAGCTCCCAAGACCCCAACTGAAGTTCGACAATTTTTGGGCTTAGCGGGCTATTATCGGCGATTCATCGAGAATTTCTCAAAGATAGCTCAACCGCTAACGACCCTTACACAGAAAGACAAGAAATACGACTGGAGTCACAAACAAGAAGAAGCCTTCCAGTTACTTAAAAACAAGCTCTGCGATGCACCGATACTATCATTACCCGAAGGCACTGAAGACTTCGTGGTATACTGCGACACCTCACGACAAGGTTTGGGTTGCGTGCTCATGCAATGCCAGAAAGTCATCGCTTACGCTTCAAGACAATTGAAGGTTCATGAAAGAAACTATACCACTCACGACCTGGAGCTGGGCGCAGTGGTATTCGCCCTGAAGATCTGGCGACACTATCTATATGGTACTCGATGTACAATCTTCACAGATCACAAAAGTCTAGAACACATATTTGACCAGAAAGAATTAAACATGCTACAACGACGATGGGTCGAGCTACTGAATGACTATGACTGTGAGATTAAGTACCATCCTGGAAAGGCTAACGTTGTAGCAGATGCGCTAAGTCGAAAAGAAAGGGTTAAGACCCTAAGGGTTCGAGCGTTAGAAATGACTATTCGAACGAACCTCACTGCACGCATTCGTGATGCACAACAAGAAGCTCTTAAGATAGAAAACCGTAAAGCTGAATACCTCCGGGGTATGTTGAAATATATGGTGCCAAATGAAGAGGGAGCCTTATACTTTAAGAAGCGTATTTGGGTTCCGCTCTATGGCGGTATTCGAGAAGTCATCCTTGATGAAGCGCACAAGTCAAAATACTCGATCCATCCAGGATCGGACAAAATGTATCAAGACTTAAAAGAATACTATTGGTGGCCGAGACTCAAGAGCGATGTTGCTGTTTATGTTGGAAAATGCCTAACCTGTGCTCAGGTTAAGGCTGAATATCAGAAACCGTCCGGCCTACTACAACAACCAGAGATACCCATGTGGAAGTAGGAGCAAATCTCAATGGAATTCATAACAAAATTACCCAGGACCCCGAGAGGGCACAATATGATATGGGTGATAGTCGATCGGTTAACGAAGTCTGCGCACTTCCTACTGATCTGAGAAAAAGACAGCACTGGAAAGCTTGCTGAGATATACTTAAAGGAAATCGTGGCACGTCATGGAGTGCCGATCTCAATTATTTCAGACAGAGATGGACGCTTTGTCTCAAGAATCTGGCAATCCTTTCAGGAAGCCTTTGGATCTCAGCTAGATCTAACCAAGGCATTCCACCCACAAACAGACGGCCAGAGCGAACGGACCATACAAACATTGGAAGATATGCTTCGCGCATGTGTCATGGACCTAGGCAGAAGCTGGGATACTCACCTACCTTTGGTTGAGTTTTCCTACAATAACAATTATCATACTAGTATAAAAGCCGCACCGTTCGAAGCTCTGTATGGCCGCAAGTTCCGATCGCCCCTATGTTGGGCAGACGCTGGAGATAAACGTATGGTTGGTCCTGAACTTGTGCAAGAGACAACCGACAAGATTATGCAGATCCGAGAGCGCATTAAGGCGGCCCGAGATCGACAAAAGAGCTACGCTGATAAAAAACGAAAACCATTACAGTTCGAGGTTGGAGACATAGTTTTGTTGAAAGTCTCACCTTGGAAGGGCGTAGTAAGATTCGAAAGACGTGGGAAGCTGAATCCACGATACATCAGACCATTCAGAATCTTGGAAAGAATTGGTACCGTGGCATACAAGTTGGAATTACCGGAAGAACATAATGGAGTACATCATACGTTCCATGTATCCAACCTCAAGAAGAGTCCAACACAAGGAGTGTAACAACTCTCATCAAAAGTCATAATTATTAAATTAATTTGTCCAATAGGAAACCCTAATTGAGACACCCAAGTGATTCTGAACAATCCCTAAAATTTTCAGAACATATGGAATCAGGATTAGGGCCCCTAAAACTCAGGGGGGGGGGGGTAAAACCCTAGTAACGATTATCCAAATTGTGTGCTGTAGAAACTGAATTTACGAAAACTGTCAGGTCAGCAAGGCTAGTCCCAACAGTGGCAACCCTATGCCTAAAAATAGGTCTTACGCGGGCCGCGTAAGGTTAGCTTAAATCTCACGCGGGCCGCCTAAGGGTCAAAATTCACCTATAAATAGAGGGCCTTGGGACTTGAATTCAGGAATTAAAACGACGTAAAAATTCCTTATACACTGCGAGTTACGTTCTGAATACTACAAAAACACCCACAGTTCACAAATCGACGCCGCGAAACAGGGTATTAATTCGATCGCTGCTACGATTCATTTTCCGACGATCAATATATCCAATGGATGTTTAAGTGCCGCCCACATTAGGGTTATACTTTGTCATTTGTCGTTAATTCGATGGATGTTTAAGTATTGCACTTTGTCGTTCGTTGTGAGAATTTGATCTCGTGAGTTATCGTAAATGCTGTATTGATTACTAACCCAGTTTTGTGTGCATTATTATTTAAAATTAGGTAACAAGGCTAATCCATAGAGTAAACTCTATCCGTGTTAAATCAACAATGTGAGTCATTCTCTTTTTATCAAATTACTTTACAAAACCGTATTTATTTCAAAGTTATAATTACAGGGATTAAGTTTATGTAATCACCATATTACAGCCGGTATGTGGGGTTTTGTATACATTACTTGATAATCTTCACCATTGGGGCAGCCAAGGGGTGATATGACCATAATCACAGACACCATTGGACGAATGGGCCAATGGGTCGAGTGATAAAGTACTGTGGGTAGTTGGTTGATATCAGAAACATTGTAATTTTCCTTAATACTGTAAATTATAACAAAAGTGTCATTTTAGTAAATAGAATGATTCACTCAGTATTTCCCGCTGACAAAACCTTTTTCAAACATGTTTCAGGTGATCTGTTGTAATTCAGGAAAAGTGTTGTGAAGCATTGCAAGCTTAAGGAAGTGTCTCATTATAAAAATAAAGAAATATGTTTTGTAAAATAAAGGTTTCTTAGTAAAAACAAATGATTGTAAATTTCCGGGGTTTTATCCCGAATTGTGAAATAAAATAATCGGGAAAAGTTAGCTTTAAAAAGATCCTGATGATAAACTTCCGCTGTTAAACTCAATTAAATAAATACCACGGGATTTCTGTCTCGCGGCTCCTGAAACGGGTCAAACCGGGTCGGGGACCGTGACAGAAAAAGGTGGTATCAGAGCCACTGAGTTAAGCTAATTAAGTACTTAGAAATACTTAATTTTTCCTGATTACTATTATGTGATTATTTGTTTTATTAACTGATTAATTGTTAGTTACAGTATGGGTAAGCAAAAGCTGTCAAGTATCTATCTTAAATTAGATAGATCATCCAACGAGAAGGGTAGTACATCCCAAACCAAATCCTCAAAACTCCCTACAATTCCTGAAGAAGGAATATTTGTGCGAAAGGCACAATATGAGGAACCACTTTCTCCTAGAAAAAGGAGTATGATTATTAAGAAAAGTAAAGAGCAAATCCGAGAAAAGAAGATTAAACGAGAAACCCAGGAATTAATCAATAAATCACCTTGGGAAGACAATCTAGATGAGAAATGGGCAAATTTGTATATGTTAGCCACAGTAGCAGAAAATGCAAATCTTTAAATAGCTTAATTTAAGTTTTAGCACCTTTTTCCCTACAAATTCTGAAACATTATGCAGTAAATAAATAAAATTACAATAAACCTTAGTATGTTTTCCAGTTATCTTTGTAATAAATTAATTTGCAGTGTGCAATAAATTTTAAAAGTTATTTATGAAATTTATTGTAAGATTTTAACTTAGTATTTTATGCATTTTGCATATATGCTACATCAGCATGAGTGAGATATCTGAAGCCTTTCAGAACCTCAATCTTTACCCGGTGAATATAGAAGTTTCCAAAGGATTTACTGGATACTTTCCTGATGTAGAACAACCGGTAGAATTCAAGGCTCCTCCTTTGAACAAGCCAAAACGAAAGAAAAGAAAGAATTACGTGTGGGGAAGTCGTATACGTAGGAAAAAGCCAGCTACGAAACTTCCTAACATAAACAATCCTTTAGAAAAAGGAAAAGAAATTATAACCAGGAAAAGTTCTAGACTCCAAGAGATGAAAACTGAAGTCGAGAAAGATTCTAAGCAAATGGAAATGCAATTTGAGGAATATTCTAAAGATATAGAAATGGAAGTTGGACAAGGTTCTAGACCAATGGAAATTGGAGAGAGCTCCAAACAAAACCAGGGAAGGACTTTTCAGGAAGAAATAGATTTTCTATTGGCAAGCTGTGAAACTATTCAGCCTGTCAATACAAATATTTTTACCAATCCTATTGAAAATCAACTCCCTATGAATTTTGAACCAGCAATCCCAGAACCCATAGTTCACTCCCAACCTTTAGAAATGGACGAATGGTGGACAAATGATTGGCAATTTCAAAATATTGTCAACGATCCTTATTCCTTTTTTCCACAAGTCGATCCAGAACCCCTACCTAATCCACCAATGAGTAACGAAAATATGGCTGAACTTCGCCATTTTGGTGAAGAGTTGATGGATGCGGGAAATAGAATCAGGGAAATAGGGGGACAAATTGCCTGGAAATATGATGAAAGGGAGCTTCGTTTTTAGGACGACAAGTGACGAGAGATAGTAGGATGATAAAACCGTGGTTGTGTAATAGTAAAAGTAATAGTAAAATCAGTCTGTAAAATAGCTACGAATAAAACTCTGTAAGATATTGGTGTGTAATGATGCATACTATCAAAAATATATAAAATGTAATCAAGAAATCGATAGTTTTGCTTATACGTGTGTTGAAAATTGTTTGATTGTTTCTATGTATAATTGTTATTTAACAGATACTAATAAAAAATTATATATATATTATCAGATGGCAAACATTGAAAATGAACCAGTAAATGAGGTTAATCAGTCTGAGCAACATCCAGGAGATCAATATATGACTCTGCAAGATATCGAAAACATTGTTGCTCAAGGGATAGCCAATGCTATTCCAGCATTCGTTGCTGCTATAAAGAATCCAATCGAACCGCAACAAATTGTCCCTAGTAAACATATTACTGAAGATAACTTCAGTAATAGTGTAAACGGAGGCAATAATCATGTTAATCATGATAATGAACCACAGCACGCGCCTAAGAAACTAAAAGCTGCAACACCTGGTTGCACTTTCAAAGAATTCCTTGCCTGTAAACCCACTGAATTTGCAGGCAATGAAGGAGCAACTGCATCACTGCGTTGGTTAGAGAAAACCGAAGCAGTAATTGCAATAAGTAAATGTGCTAAAAATGATCAGGTCATGTACGCGTCAAATCTTTTCAAGGAGGGAGCACTCGAATGGTGGAACATTGTGTTACAATCAAAAGGAAGAGTAATAGCTTATGCTATGACTTGGGAAGAATTTAAGGGTTTTGTGGAAAGAAAATTCTGTCCCGAGTATGAAAAGGAACAGATGACGAATAAGTTTTTAAATCATCGGATGATGGGTGTAGATTGTCGCGGTTATACCTCGACATTCTTTGAATATGCTAGAGTGGTACCAACGCTGGCTTCGCCAGAACCGGTACTCATTTCTCGCTATATTTGGGGATTAATTAGCGAAATCCGCAATATCGTTAAAGCTGCGAGACCTCGCACTATTGACGATGCCGTGGAACTAGCCAATACCCTAACTGATGAATTGGTATGTACGCAAGACGAAAACAGGAAAAAGGAACTGGCTCAGAAAATTACCCAAGGATTTCGGGTGGGTAATAATAATAATTTCAAGAGAAAAGGAGCAGGGCAATCTTCAAATCCACCTTTCTGTAGAAATTGCAAAAGGAAACATTATGGAAAATGTAATGTAACCTGTAACCTTTGCAAAGGTATAGGACATCGTGAAGAAAACTGCAGAAAGAAAACTATAATTTGTTTTAACTGTGGAGAAGCGGGACATTATAAAACAGAATGTCCTAAATTGATCAAACCAGTAGACAACAAACCCAAGGCAACCGAAGGAGCTAATAAAAAGAATGTCAGAGCATTCCAGTTAACCACTCAAGAAGCAGAACTCATCCCAGATGTAATAGCTGGTACGTTCTTAGTTCACAATGTATACGCAAAAGTATTATTTGACTCTGGTGCAAACCAAAGTTTTATAAATACTTTATTCTGTCAAGCTCTTAAGTTACCTTTAACCAACATTAGGCAGATTTTTACAGTTGAAACCGCATATGGGAATTCAGTTAAAATTAATCAGGTTTTGCAAAAAGTAGAAATAGAACTTTCAGGTCATAAATTTGCTGCAAATCTATTACCTATGAAATTAGCTGAATTCGATGTCGTGTTAGGAATGGATTGGTTGATAGCCAACCATGCTCGAATTCTTTGTGATAGGAATTCCATAGAAATTCAGGTACCTACTGGAGAAGTAATTATGATTACAGGAGATAAACCACGGAAACCCATGAAGTTCATATCAGTAATGAAAGTTGCTAATTATGAACGAAAACAAGGAATAGTGTATATGATTTCGGTAATCATTAGCACTAAGAACAAAGAACTTAAGGAGATCCCTATAGTCTCAGAATACCCGGATATATTTCCAGAAGAGTTACCAGGATTACCACCAGATAGGGAAGTAGAATTTAGGATTCATCTAATTCCTGGAACTACACCGATAGCCAAGGCACCTTATCGGTTAGCTCCTACCGAAATGTTAGAACTAAAGAAGCAATTAGATGAATTACTAAGTAAAGGATTCATACAACCTAGCTCATCCCCTTGGGGAGCTCCAGTGTTGTTTGTAAAGAAAAAGGATGGTTCAATGAGAATGTGTATTGATTATAGAGAACTGAATAAGATTACAATTAAGAATCGATACCCATTACCTAGGATTGATGATTTATTCGATCAACTTCAGGGAGCTAGATACTTCTCTAAGATAGATTTACGTTCGGGATATCATCAATTGAAGGTACAAGAAGAAGACATACCTAAAACTGCTTTCAGAACTAGGTATGGTCATTACGAGTTTACAGTCATGCCCTTCGGGTTAACAAATGCACCTGCAGCATTCATGGACATGATGAATAGAATCTGTAAACCGTATTTGGATAAATTTGTAATTGTTTTTATAGACGATATACTTATTTATTCCAAAAGTCAAACGGAACATTGTGAGCACTTGCATGCACTCTTAACTTTGTTAAGAAAAGAAAAGCTTTATGCCAAATTATCGAAGTGTGAATTTTGGTTACAAGAAGTGCAATTCTTAGGACACATGGTGAATCATGAAGGTATTCAGGTAGATCCTGCTAAGATAGAGGCAATTACCAATTGGAAGGTTCCGCAAACTGCAATGGAAATTAGAAGTTTTATAGGTTTAGCTGGGTATTATAGACGGTTTATTAAGGATTTTTCCAAAATAGCTGTACCATTAACTAAGCTAACTTGTAAAGTAGTTAAGTTTGAATGGGGACCTAAACAAGAAGAAGCCTTTGGAATATTAAAGCAGAAATTAACCAATGCTCCAATCTTAGCCTTACCAGAAGGAACTGAAGATTTTGAAGTATATTGTGATGCTTCAAAACTAGGATTTGGATGTGTGCTTATGCAACGCAAGAAGGTAATTGCGTATGCTTCAAGACAATTGAAAAAGCACGAAGAGAACTATACGACTCATGACTTAGAGTTAGGAGCCGTAATTTTTGCCCTTAAAATTTGGAGACATTATCTGTACGGAAGTAAGTTTACTATCTATACAGATCATAAAAGTCTAAGATATATATTCGGGCAAAAAGAGTTAAACATGAGGCAAAGAAGATGGATGGAAATTTTAAGTGACTACGACTGTGATATTCAATATCACGAGGGAAAAGCAAATGTAGTTGCAGATGCCTTAAGTCGTAAATACAATGAGAAACAACGACGGGTTCGTGCTCTCAGATTAAATCTACAGTTAGATTTAATGGAACAACTGAAAAACTTTCAAGAAATAGCAATAGAAGATGTTGCTGAAGGAATGAAGGGAAGAATAAAAGATTTAGAACAAGGAGCTGATGGAATTTGGAGATTCCATAAGAAAAAGATTTGGGTACCAAAACAAGGAGAACTAAGAAATAAAATTTTAGAAGAAGCTCATAAGTCTAGGTATACTATACACCCAGGAAACAATAAGATGTACCAAGATTTAAGAAAGAATTTCTGGTGGATAGGCATGAAGAAGGATATAGCTAGATATGTTTCTAAATGTCTTACTTGTTCACAAGTTAAGGCAGAACATCAGAAACCTTCAGGTCTACTACAACAGCTAGAAATGCCGGTATGGAAATGGGAACTCATAACAATGGATTTTGTTACTAAGTTACCCAAGACCAGAAAAGGTAATGATGCGATTTGGGTAATTGTGGACCGATTAACCCAATCTGCTCACTTTCTACCTATGAAAGAAACCTTTAGCATGGAAAAATTTGCAAAGTTGTATGTAGATGAAATTGTATCCTTACATGGAGTTCCACTCTCCATTGTGTCGGATAGGGATAGTCGTTTTACTTCTCATTTCTGGAAAAGTTTCCAAGAAGCAATGGGAACTCGACTAAACCTAAGCACTGCTTATCATCCTCAAACAGACGGACAAAGTGAAAGGACAATCCAAACTCTAGAAGACATGCTCCGAGCATGTGTAATAGATTTTGGTGGAAATTGGGACGATCACTTACCATTAATTGAATTCTCCTATAACAATAGTTATCATTCAAGCATTGAAACTGCCCCGTTTGAAGCACTATATGGAAGAAAGTGCAGAACTCCAGTTTGTTGGGCAGAAATAGGAGAAAGTCAATTGTCAGGTCCGGAGATTGTGCAAGAAACGACTGATAAGATCACCCAAATCAAACAAAGACTGAAGATGGCTAGAGATCGCCAGAAGAGTTATGCAGACAATAGAAGCAAGCCGTTAGAATTCCAAGTTGGAGACAGAATATTGTTGAAAGTTTCTCCTTGGAAAGGAGTTGTTAGATTCGGTAAGAAAGGAAAGCTAAGTCCAAGATACGTAGGACCATTTCCAGTGATCCAACGTATAGGACCTGTAGCTTATCGTTTACAACTACCAGAAGAATTAGCTGGAGTACATGATGTATTTCATGTATCCAATCTCAAGAAATGTTTAGCAGATGAATCTCTGGTAGTACCTCTTCAAGACATAGAGGTAAACGAAAAGTTAAAATTTGTGGAGAAACCTCTTCAGATAGAAGACAGAAAAGTGAAGTTTCTCAAGCACAAACGACTAGTGCTAGTTAAAGTAAAGTGGGATTCAAGGAGAGGACCTGAATACACTTGGGAGCTGGAATCAGAAATGAAGAGAAAGTATCCTCAATTATTCCAATAAATCTCGAGGACGAGATTTTTATTAAGGTGGGGAGAATGTAACAACTCTCATCAAAAGTCATAATTATTAAATTAATTTGTCCAATAGGAAACCCTAATTGAGACACCCAAGTGATTCTGAACAATCCCTAAAATTTTCAGAACATATGGAATCAGGATTAGGGCCCCTAAAACTCAGGGGGGGTAAAACCCTAGTAACGATTATCCAAATTGTGTGCTGTAGAAACTGAATTTACGAAAACTGTCAAGTCAGCAAGGCTAGTCCCAACCGTGGCAATCCTATGCCTAAAAATAGGTCTTACGCGGGCCGCTTAAGGTTAGCTTAAATCTCACGCGGGCCACCTAAGGGTCAAAATTCACCTATAAATAGAGGGCCTTGGGACTTGAATTCAGGAATTAAAACGACGTAAAAATTCCTTATACACTGCGAGTTACGTTCTGAATACTACAAAAACACCCACAGTTCACAAATCGACGCCGCAAAACAGGGTATTAATTCGATCGCTGCTACGATTCATTTTCCGACGATCAATATATCCAATGGATGTTTAAGTGCCCCCCACATTAGGGTTATACTTTGTCATTTGTCGTTAATTCGATGGATGTTTAAGTATTGCACTTTGTCGTTCGTTGTGAGAATTTGATCTCGTGAGTTATCGTAAATGCTGTATTGATTACTAACCCAGTTTTGTGTGCATTATTATTTAAAATTAGGTAACAAGGCTAATCCATAGAGTAAACTCTATCCGTGTTAAATCAACAATGTGAGTCATTCTCTTTTTATCAAATTACTTTACAAAACCGTATTTATTTCAAAGTTATAATTACAGGGATTAAGTTTATGTAATCACCATATTACAGCCGGTATGTGGGGTTTTGTATACATTACTTGATAATCTTCACCATTGGGGCAGCCAAGGGGTGATATGACCATAATCACAGACACCATTGGACGAATGGGCTAATGGGTCGAGTGATAAAGTACTGTGGGTAGTTGGTTGATATAAGAAACATTGTAATTTTTCTTAATACTGTAAATTATAACAAAAGTGTCATTTTAGTAAATAGAATGATTCACTCAGTATTTCCCGCTGACAAAACCTTTTTCAAACATGTTTTAGGTGATCTGTTGTAATTCAGGAAAAGTGTTGTGAAGCATTGCAAGCTTAAGGAAGTGGCTCATTATAAAAATAAAGAAATATGTTTTGTAAAATAAAGGTTTCTTAGTAAAAACAAATGATTGTAAATTTCCGGGGTTTTATCCCGAATTGTGAAATAAAATAATCAGGAAAATTTAGCTTTAAAAAGATCCTGATGATAAACCTCCGCTGTTAAACTCAATTAAATAAATACCACGGGATTTCTGTCTCGCGGCTCCTGAAACGGGTCAAACCGGGTCGGGGACCGTGACAAGGAGACATGATCATCCCTGCGGATGAAGTACATATTGATGACGCCCTCTGATTTACAGAACAACCTGTTGAGGTTACAGACTGGAAAGTCAACAAGACCAGGAGGAGCACTGTTAAACTTGTCAAAGTATGTTGGAACTCTAAGCACGGACCCGAGTACACGTGGGAACATGAAGACCAGTTCAAGGAAAAGTATCACCACCTGTTCAAGAAGACTCCTACGAGAGATAGTTCAGCCTGAATTTCGGGACGAAATTCTTTTAACGGGGGGAGACTGTGACAACTGGCACCAAACCGGTAATTTCCGTACACTTTAATTATTATTTAATGACTGCAATTATGTGCTTAAATGTCAACATTGACTGATTACATGCTAAACAAGTGAATTCATGCACGTTTTATACTACAAAATATTGCTTTATGCATAAACAAGAGCGTTGCGTCAGAAATACTAGTAAACTCACCGGTAAGACACATTGTGTCAACAATTCTGCAGAAAGCAATCAGACAATAAAATTGGAGCCTAGGTGTAGGTCCAACAACAAGAATACATTAAAACCCAAGAGTACGTACAAGGGTTTACATATATACCACCCGGAAGCTAAATTACGCACTAAAAAGCACCCGAAACGCACTTTAAGTGCAGAATTTTAATAAATTCAGCTCTAATCAGCTTTTAAACATGTAAATATCATGCATAAATCACGTTTTATCATCCAGAATACTTCCCTAAGTGTCGGGAATTGAAAGTGTTACAAAAGGATACTTAAGAGACACTAAACGATGCAATTTAGCACTTTAACGAACCGGTATCTAACCGAACAACCGGACACTACCCGGAACATCAAAATATTATTAGAGGCATTATTTTAACATTACCAAGCTAGTTACGGACCCTAAACATCATATTATGTCCTAAGACATAAAAACATACTTAAACACCTAAACCTAACACTTAACATGCAACTAGACCAAGTAACTTGGAATTGAAATGTAACCAAGACCCCCCCCCCCCCTCCCATAACCGGTTAGACAAGGGCCCTACCATCTTGATTTTATGGTGATTAATTAATAGATCATGTTGCTTCTTTAGGGACACATTACACAAAGGAAACAATGTGAAATTGGATATAAGAATGGCACATGAGACATAACCCTCACAACTTCACACACTACACACACAATTCTTCTCTCCTTCTTCTTCTTGGCTACGGCCGACCCCAACCACCACCATCATTTGCTCATATTTAAACATTCTAAGGGTGTACAAAGGTGTTAGTGATCATACAACGAAGCTTGGTGCACTCGGAAGCTCAAGGACCGCTCTTGTTTTCTTTTATCCACCACATTTACGCTTTGTTTCTCCCCTAGCCTTGTGCTAGTAGTAAGTGCTTCAAATCTTCATCTTGTTCTTGTTTTTGGTGGTTAATAGTTGATTGAATGATAAAATGTTAAGGAACTCTAAAGAACAAGAACAAGTCTTAAACATAAAGGATAAAGAATGGATAAAATGTTGAAGTAGTGCTATGTTGATGATAGAATCATGTTGTTTCTTTGTTGTGATGATTGTTGAATGTTATTTGTTAATAAAAATGATATGATTCATCACATGGACTTGCTAGATCATGTTTAAAGACATGAACTAGCAAGATGTGAAAGATAGAGATATGTAGGATGATGGAATCATCCATACATAACTATGAACTTGAATAAATGAAAGTTTTCTTGAAAAATAGAGACCAAATAAGTTGTAAACTTGTAGATCTAAAGATCTATGAGCGGTTTTTCGAAAGAACCAAGTGAAAGGAACACGTTTTGTTAAAACTTGGATATTACATGAAATAAACACATTTTTAGTAAGTAAACAAGTGTAGGAGCACTGGTGTAGAAAGAAAATCTAACAAAGAAATATTTTTGTAAATCATGACTAGAAGTTGTAAAACTTCAAACCCTTTAAAAATAAAGCTTTCAAGAAACTAATCACACTTTAAATGGTAACAAGACTTACTAAACACCCTAGTAAGTTACTACACATTTTTATAAATTTTCAAGTTCATGAAACAGAGAAATTAGTATATATTGTTGTTTATTGTTGTTGATGAATTAAAAGAAAATAAACACATGTTTTGAAAACATGGGAAACCTCCATTTTTAGGGGAAACTCTGTCAAAATTTTTATAAATTTTGACACTTAGAAAAATATAAGTTTTTGAGAAACTTATTCCCTAAAAATGTATCTAAGAATATTACCAAGGTTTCCCTAATTTTTGGTGATAAGAAATGATGATTTCTTCAAGATTAAAATTTATATTAAGTATGTATATTTTTGAGAAAAATATATATATTATTTGATCACCAAACTTTGTGCTAAGTGTATGTAGTATGTGTTATACGTGCTAGTGTATTAGGACTTGAAACTACACTAAATACTCACGAGAAGTAAAAACACAAAAATACACATACAACATACAATATACATAATTCGGGTGCAAAATACAAAAAGCTTACATTTATTTTTGAGAAAATAATATAAGTAAGACACTTAGTTAAAAATATAAATTATTTTTAACACAAGAAAACATATACAAAAGATAGGGACTTGCGCTTGTACGAAACAAGTCTAGTAACTGACGATAATAAAACACGTTTAGGTCACGACGCATTATAAGAAAAAAACCCGGTGAAGTTTACGACGCAAGGAACGCAAAGTTGTGAGTTCATGCTCCCCCTTTTCTTTAACTGTTTTCAGTTTTATAACTTCGGGGGTGAAATACATGTTACTGAATGTTTACAAGAAAGTTCGTGTCCCCATTTTTAAATCTTTTACATACTTTTAAACTTGGGGCGAACACATGAAAATTGATACGTGATATAATAAACGAGAATTGATACTTGATATGATGAATACATAAACAAGAAGCACTCTTGGTGATCACTAGTACCAAGTAGGATGCGTTTGAGGAATGATACGAGAAATCGTGTCGTGAATAGGGTACCATAAGCAACATTAATCGTGTACATACTTAGACCGCAGAACAAAAGGTTAGATCTAACAGGTGACCGGGCAGCCACACTCTCGGTGAACACTAGTACCAAGTAGTGCTTTTGTGTCTCCGTCGTGAATCGAAAACTAGAAAAATGCCTATGGTTTGGTGTCTTCCTATGTCGTGTCACATGTTAATGGCCTTGCAACCCATTAACTATACAAGAATACTTTATTTGTACGAAGTTCGTACACAAAAATACTTTATTTGGTTCATACCACAAGAATACTTTATTTTCACAAGGTACTTATCATGTTTTCATACAATGTATATAAATGTGTTCAATACAAAACTGCATGAATTCACACCAACATTATGTTGACGTTTTTCCAAAACTCACATGTATTTCAGGTAACTAGAAGTGGATGTACCCGCGGCCTTACTCATGCTTGTGGATGTCGCTTATGTTTATCTTTAAATAAAGTTGTAAACTTTTTAAGACAATGTTTATTGCTATCTCACGATGTAAACGCTAACTTATGTTTTCAAATTATGAAATATTTGGTATTTGAAGATATTTTTACGAGCATGTAGTATGTTTACCTTTCGTATGCAATGAGAACCTTTCATGATCACACCTCGTGCTTCCGCCGCAGAAAGGGGTGTGACAGATTGGTATCAGAGCCGTGATTGTAGTGAACCAGGATTCCTTCTCGAGTCTAGACTACAATCTCTAGGATCCTTTCACGAAAACATTTTTTCAAAGAGTTTTCATTGCATAAAACGTATCGCGACATCCACTACCTGAAACTACTTACATGACTCAAGGAAAGACACTACGAGACTTAGGGTGCACAAAAGTAGCACTTGTCTTTAACTTAGAAATTACTTGCAATTATGTGTGATAGTTAGCATATACATATACTAGAAGTAGAATGTCACAAGTATACGTGACTTTACCTGAAAGCAATGGCCTATCTGAAGGAAGAAATACGCGGATGAAATGAACTGTGCGGACTGTGCAAGGAGTTACGTAATTATGGATGCATACATAATTATGGAAGTCAGTGCACAGAAACCACAGCAAGTCTTGTCACTTATAGATTCCCTTAGTGCAAGCCTACTAGGTACTCTGCTAGAGTAATAATGGTTTGATGTCACTTATGTGGTATATACCTGTGAATATATATACTACTACTGTCTAGTATGACGATATCATACAAATGTCTAACCCTGTTGTGTTATGTTCTGTCAGAACATGGCACCCAGGAAAGCTGTGAATGCTCGCAATGATGATCAACCTCCTCCTCCCCCACTGCCAAGAACCGCTGAAGAGCTGAACGCTCTACTGGAAGAAAGGATCTCCGCTGCTATCGCCCAATACGAGGCAAACCGAACTCAAGACAGTGGCGGGCCAAGCAACGCTAGATGTAATGGGAATGGAGATTCATCTGGAGGAAACGCAGCTCAAGGTAACCTTAAGACGATTTGCTAAGCATGGAGAAATTTATGAACGGTCTTTGTTTCATTATTTCTTCGATTGCTCACATGTGAATTGGTTGAATCAATTCCAGGATGCACTTTCAAGTAATTCCTCGACTGCAAGCCGATGAACTATGACGGTACAGGAGGTGCAGTAGCATTTGTACGCTGGGCGGAGAAGACTGAAGCTACTATCCGCATGAGCAAGTGTACCGCGGATCAGCAAGTCACTTTTGCTACTGAGTTGTTTGTCGATGAAGCTCTGACTTGGTGGAACTTGCAAGCCCAAACCTTGGGCGATGATGCCGCTTATGGCCTAACTTGGGATGAACTGAAGGAAAGAATGAGAGAGAAGTACTGCTCTCGTGCTGAACTCCAAAGACTGGAAACGGACTTCTGGCACTTGACCCTTGAAGGTGCTGACATTAATGGCTACACTCGAAGGTTCCACGATCTGTCTAGAGTGCTTCCCTACATGGTGACTCCCGAATTTAAGCGTGTTGAACGCTACATTTGGGGACTGGCCCCAGAGTTTTTGCGGCAAGGTAACTTTGGCTAAACCTCAAACAATCACCGAGGCTGTAACTCTGGCTGTCAGTCTTACTGAAGATTGTGTTCGTATGAAGAAACTATCACTGAACCCAACAGAAAAGACTGAGACGCATGCTGAGTCGTCTGGTGACAAGAAAAGGAAGCATGTGAATCTGAACCAAGCAACCCGCAGCAACAACAAGGGTTCCAACAAGAAGCGTGACACTAACCCGCCCCAGGAGGCGAAAACCCTTGCAACCATGAATGACGCTCCTGCCAAGAGGTACCTGGGCACTCGGCCCATTTGCAACAATTGCAAGCATCATCACGAAGGGGTTTGTCGCGTTCCAAAATGCGACAGGTGCGAGAAGCTGGGTCACCGCACTGAAGATTGTTGGGGAAAAGGAAAGAACCAGAATGGGAATGGTGCTGGTAACAGGAACGGTAATGGGAATGGAAAGAATCAAGGATGCTTCAGTTGTGGAAGCAATGATCATTTCATGAAAGACTGCCCAACGGGAAACAATGCTCAGGCCCGAGCATTTGTGATTGGAGCAAGGAACGAACGCGAGGACCCTAATGTGGTCACCGGTACGTTTCTCATTAACAATCACTTTGCATCCATATTATTTGACACTGGCGCCGATTATAACTTCATGTCTGTGGAATTTAAACGCATGCTTGGAATAGAATCTAGTAGATTAGAAATTCCTTATTCCATAGAACTAGCCAATCGTAAACTTGTTGAATCGGGGGAAGTCGTTAGAGGCTGCTCATTAGAACTGGGTGAACGAAATTTTAGCATCGACCTCTTACCTATTCAATTGGGTAGCTTCGATGTAGTAGTCGGAATGGACTGGTTGTCCAAGAACAAAGCTGAAGTTATTTGTCACGAGAAAATCATTCGCATCCCCTTGGCGAATGATGAAACTCTCATCATGCATGGAGAAAAACGAGACGCGCCTCTACGAATCATCAGTTGCATGAAGGCACAGAAGTGCTTAAGGAAGGGATGTGTTGCTTTCCTAGCACACGTTGTAGATAAGAAGGTTGTGGAGCCGAAACTCGAAGACATTCCTGTGGTGAAGGAATTCCCTGATGTTTTTCCCAAAGATCTGCCAGGACTACCTCCGCAACGACAAGTCGAATTCCGTATAGACTTGGTTCCAGGAGCCGCTCATGTGGCCAAGGCACCCTATCGGCTTGCACCATCCGAAATGCAAGAACTATCTACACAACTCCAAGAGTTGTTGGATAAAGGATTCATAAGGCCAAGCTTCTCGCCCTAGGGAGCTCCGGTATTGTTCGTGAAGAAAAAGGATGGAACTCTGCGGATGTGTATCGATTACAGGGAACTGAACAAGCTCACTATCAAGAATCGGTACCCGCTACCGAGGATTGATGATTTATTTGATCAGTTACAAGGATCAAGCTACTATTCCAAGACCAATCTTCGCTCTGGATACCATCAGTTAAGAATACAAGAAGAAAGCGTACCAAAGACTGCATTCAGAACACGCTATGGGCACTACGAGTTTCTTGCGATGCCATTCGGACTGACGAATGCACCAGCGGTATTTATGGATCTGATGAACCACGTATGCAAACCATATCTCGATAAATTCGTGATTGTATTTATCGATGATATCCTGATTTACTCGCGAATGAAAGAAGAGCACGAGCAACACCTCAGAACCATTTTGGAGTTACTGAAGAAAGAGAAACTTTATGCAAAGTTCTCAAAATGCGAATTCTGGATTCGCGAATTACAATTTCTTGGTCACATTATGAACGAAAAGGGCATTCATGTGGACCCATCCAAGATCGAAGCAATAAAGAATTGGGAAGCTCCCAAGACCCCAACTGAAGTTCGACAATTTTTGGGCTTAGCGGGCTATTATCGGCGATTCATCGAGAATTTCTCAAAGATAGCTCAACCGCTAACGACCCTTACACAGAAAGACAAGAAATACGACTGGAGTCACAAATAAGAAGAAGCCTTCCAGTTACTTAAAAACAAGCTCTGCGATGCATCGATACTATCATTACCCGAAGGCACTGAAGACTTCGTGGTATACTGCGACGCCTCACGACAAGGTTTGGGTTGCGTGCTCATGCAATGCCAGAAAGTCATCGCTTACGCTTCAAGACAATTGAAGGTTCATGAAAGAAACTATACCACTCACGACCTGGAGCTGGGCACAGTGGTATTCGCCCTGAAGATCTGGCGACACTATCTATATGGTACTCGATGTACAATCTTCACAGATCACAAAAGTCTACAACACATATTTGATCAGAAAGAATTAAACATGCGACCACGACGATGGGTTGAGCTGCTGAATGACTATGACTGTGAGATTAAGTACCATCCTGGAAAGGCTAACGTTGTAGCAGACGCGCTAAGTTGAAAAGAAAGGGTTAAGACCTAAGGGTTCGAGCGTTAGAAATGACTATTCGAACGAACCTCACTGCACGCATTCGTGATGCACAACAAGAAGCTCTTAAGATAGAAAACCGTAAAGCTGAATACCTCCGGGGTATGTTGAAATACATGGTGCCAAATGAAGAGGGAGCCTTATACTTTAAGAAGCGTATTTGGGTTCCGCTCTATGGCGGTATTCGAGAAGTCATCCTTGATGAAGGGCACAAGTCAAAATACTCGATCCATCCAGGATCGGACAAAATGTATCAAGACTTAAAAGAATACTATTGGTGGCCGAGACTCAAGAGCGATGTTGCTGTTTATGTTGGAAAATGCCTAACCTGTGCTAAGGTTAAGGCAGAATATCAGAAACCGTCCGGCGTACTACAACAACCAGAGATACCCATGTGGAAGTGGGAGCAAATCTCAATGGACTTCATAACAAAATTACCCAGGACCCCAAGAGGGCACGATATGATATGGGTGATAGGCGATCGGTTAACGAAGTCTGCGCACTTCCTACCGATCCGAGAAAAAGACAGCACTGGAAAGCTTGCCGAGATATACTTAAAGGAAATTGTGGCACGTCATGGAGTGCCGATCTCAATTATTTCAGACAGAGATGGACGCTTTGTCTCAAGAATCTGGCAATCCTTTCAGGAAGCCTTTGGATCTCAGCTAGATCTAAGCACGACATTCCACCCACAAACAGACGGCCAGAGCGAACGGACCAAACAAACGTTGGAAGATATGCTTCGCGCATGTGTCATGGACCTAGGCGGCAACTGGGATACTCACCTACCTTTGGTTGAGTTTTCCTACAATAACAGTTATCATACTAGTATAAAAGCCGCACCGTTCGAAGCTCTGTGTGGCCGCAAGTGCCGATCGCCCCTATGTTGGGCAGACGCTGGAGATAAACGTATGGTTGGTCCTGAACTTGTGCAAGAGACAACCGACAAGATTATGCAGATCCGAGAGCGCATTAAGGCGGCCAGAGATCGACAAAAGAGCTACGCTGATCAAAAAACCAAAACCATTACAGTTCAAGGTTGGAGACATAGTTTTGTTGAAAGTCTCACCTTGGAAGGGCGTAGTAAGATTCGGAAGACGTGGGAAGCTGAATCCACGATACATCGGACCATTCAGAATCTTGGAAAGAATTGGTACCGTGGCATACAAGTTGGAATTACCGGAAGAACTTAATGGAGTACATGATACGTTCTATGTATCCAACCTCAAGAAGAGTCCAACACAAGGAGACATGATCATCCCTGCGGATGAAGTACATATTGATGACGCCCTCTGATTTACAGAACAACCTGTTAAGGTTACAGACTGGAAAGTCAACAAGACCAGGAGGAGCACTGTTAAACTTGTCAAAGTACGTTGGAACTCTAAGCACGGACCCGAGTACACATGGGAACGTGAAGACCAGTTCAAGGAAAAGTATCCCCACCTGTTCAAGAAGACTCCTGCGAGAGTTAGTTCAGCCTGATTCTTTTAACGGGGGGAGACTGTGACAACTGGCACCAAACCGGTAATTTCCGTACACTTTAATTATTATTTAATGACTGCAATTATGTGCTTAAATGTCAACATTGACTGATTACATGCTAAACAAGTGAATTCATGCACGTTTTATACTACAAAATATTGCTTTATGCATAAACAAGAGCGTTGCGTCAGAAATACTTGTAAACTCACCGGTAAGACACATTGTGTCAACAATTCTGCAGAAAGCAATCAGACAATAAAATTGGAGCCTAGGTGTAGGTCCAACAACAAGAATACAGTAAAACCCAAGAGTACGTACAAGGGTTTACATATATACCAACCGGAAGCTAAATTACGCGCTAAAAAGCACCCGAAACGCACTTTAAGTGCAAAATTTTAATAAATTCAGCTCTAATAAGCTTTTAAACATGTAAATATCATGCAGAAATCACGTTTTATCATCCAGAATACTCCCTAAGTGTCGGGAATTGAAAGTGTTACAAAAGGATACTTAAGAGACACTAAACGATGCAATTTAGCACTTTAACGAACCGGTATCTAACCGAACAACCGGACACTACCCGGAACATCAAAATATTATTAGAGGCATTATTTTAACATTACCAAGCTAGTTATGGACCCTAAACATCATATTATGTCCTAAGACATAAAAACATACTTAAACACCTAAACCTAACACTTAACATGCAACTAGACCAAGTAACTTGGAATTGAAATGTAACCAAGACCCCCCCCCCCCCTCCCATAACCGGTTAGAAAAGGGCCCTACCATCTTGATTTTGTTGGTGCAGTTGTCTGTCGACTACATCTTAGTTCGAGTCTTAGGCTAGGGCTGATTGTATAGTGAACGAAAATCAAGAAACACATGAGTTAGATAGGTCCGCTTATGTGTCATGTCCGTATATGGGAACCTATTTGGTTAGGTCCGCTTATTCGTACATGTCCGTATATGGGAACCTACATGTTCAGGTCCGCTTATACGAACATGTCCATATAAACGAACCACCCAATGTAGGTCCGCTTATTTGTCAGGTCCGCTTATTCGGACATGTCCATATAAGCGAACCACCCTGGTCTATAAATAGGTGACCTATGAGCGGATCTAAGTAGAGCAGTTAGTGTGTGTTACGGCGAAGTCCTGCCAGTTTGTCTCTAGAGCTTGTATATTGTTAGCAGATTAATAAAAGAGACGTTAAATAGTGAAATCAAGCTAAACAAAGACTGAATCAATGAATTCCGCCTCTGATTCAGTCTGAGCACTCTTCTGATCGACTCGTCAGGTTGTATAACGTTCCTACAGATTTTATGGTGATTAATTAATAGATCATGTTGCTTCTTTAGGGACACATTACACAAAGGAAACAATTTGAAATTGGATATAAGAATGGCACATGAGACATAACCCTCACAACTTCACACACTACACACACAATTCTTCTCTCCTTCTTCTTCTTGGCTACGGCCGACCCCAACCACCACCATCACCACCATCATTTGCTCATATTTAAACATTATAAGGGTATACAAAGGTGTTAGTGATCATACAACGAAGCTTGGTGCACTCGGAAGCTCAAGGACCGCTCTTGTTTTCTTTTATCCACCACATTTACGCTTTGTTTCTCCCCTAGCCTTGTGCTAGTAGTAAGTGCTTCAAATCTTCATCTTGTTCTTGTTTTTGGTGGTTAATAGTTGATTGAATGATAAAATGTTAAGGAACTCTAAAGAACAAGAACAAGTCTTAAACATAAAGGATAAAGAATGGATAAAATGTTGAAGTAATGCTATGTTGATGATAGAATCATGTTGTTTCTATGTTGTGATGATTGTTGAATGTTATTTGTTAATAAAAATGATATGATTCATCACATGGACTTGCTAGATCATGTTTAAAGACATGAACTAGCAAGATGTGAAAGATAGAGATATGTAGGATGATGGAATCATCCATACATAACTATGAACTTGAATAAATGAAAGTTTTCTTGAAAAATAGAGACCAAATAAGTTGTAAACTTGTAGATCTAAAGATCTATGAGCGGTTTTTCGAAAGAACCAAGTGAAAGGAACAAGTTTTGTAAAAACTTGGATATTACATGAAATAAACACATTTTTAGTAAGTAAACAAGTGTAGGAGCACTGGTGTAGAAAGAAAATCTAACAAAGAAATATTTTTGTAAATCATGACTAGAAGTTGTAAAACTTCAAACCCTTTAAAAATAAAGCTTTCAAGAAACTAATCACACTTTAAATGGTAACAAGACTTACTAAACACCCTAGTAAGTTACTACACATTTTTATAAATTTTCAAGTTCATGAAATAGAGAAATTAGTATATATTGTTGTTGATTGTTGTTGATGAATTAAAAGAAAATAAACACATGTTTTGAAAACATGGGAAACCTCCATTTTTAGGGGAAACTCTGTCAAAATTTTATAAATTTTGACACTTAGAAAAATATAAGTTTTTGAGAAACTTATTCCCTAAAAATGTATCTAAGAATATTACCAAGGTTTCCCTAATTTTTGGTGATAAGAAATGATGATTTCTTCAAGATTAAAATTTATATTAAGTATGTATATTTTTGAGAAAAATATATATATTATTTGATCACCAAACTTTGTGCTAAGTGTATGTAGTATGTGTTATACGTGCTAGTGTATTAGGACTTGAAAGTACACTAAATACTCACGAGAAGTAAAAACACAAAAATACACATACAACATACAAGATACATAATTCGGGTGCAAAATACAAAAAGCTTATATTTATTTTTGAGAAAATAATATAAGTAAGACACTTAGTTAAAAATATAAATTATTTTTAACACAAGAAAACATATACAAAAGATAGAGACTTGTGCTTGTACGAAACAAGTCTAGTAACTGACGATAATAAAACACGTTTAGGTCACGACGCATTATAAGAAAAAATCCCGGTGAAGTTTACGACGCAAGGAACGCAAAGTTGTGAGTTCATGCTCCCCCTTTTCTTTAACTATTTTCAGTTTTATAACTTCGGGGGTGAAATACATGTTAATGAATGTTTACAAGAAAGTTCGTGTCCCCATTTTTAAATCTTTTACATACTTTTAAACTTGGGGCGAACACATGAAAATTGATACTTGATATAATAAACGAGAATTGATACTTGATATGATGAATACATAAACAAGCACTCTTGGTGATCACTAGTACCAAGTAGGATGCGTTTGAGGAATGATACGAGAAATCGTGTCGTGAATAGGGTACCATAAGCACCATTAATCGTGTACATACTTAGACCGCAGAACAAAAGGTTAGATCTAACGGGTGACCGGGCAGCCACACTCTCGGTGAACACTAGTACCAAGTAGTGCTTTTGTGTCTCCGTCGTGAATCGACAACTAGAAAAATGCCTATGGTTTGGTGTCTTCCTATGTCGTGTCACATGTTAATGGCCTTGCAACCCATTAACTATACAAGAATACTTTATTTGTACGAAGTTCGTACACAAAAATACTTTATTTGGTTCATACCACAAGAATACTTTATTTTCACAAGGTACTTATCATGTTTTCATACAATGTATATAAACGTGTTCAATACAAAACTGCATGAATTCACACCAACATTATGTTGACGTTTTTCCAAAACTCACATGTATTTCAGGTAACTAGAAGTGGATGTGCGTGCGGCCTTACTCATGCTTGTGGATGTCGCTTATGTTTATCTTTAAATAAAGTTGTAAACTTTTTAAGACAATGTTTATTGCTATCTCGCGATGTAAACGCTAACTTATGTTTTCAAATTATGAAATGTTTGGTATTTGAAGATATTTTTACGAGCATGTAGTATGTTTACCTTTCGTATGCAATGAGAACCTTTCATGATCACACCTCGTGCTTCCGCCGCAGAAAGGGGTGTGACAGATTGGTATTAGAGCCGCGATTGTAGAGAACCAGGATTCCTTCTCGAGTCTAGACTACAATCTCTAGGATCCTTTCACGAAAACATTTTTTCAAAGAGTTTTCATTGCATAAAACGTCCCGCGACATCCACTACCTGAAACTGTTTACATGACTCAAGGAAAGACACTACGAGACTTAGGGTGCACAGAAGTAGCACTTGTCTTTAACTGAGAAATTACTTGCAATTATGTGTGATAGTTAGCATATACATATACTAGAAGTAGAATGTCACAAGTATACGTGACTTTACCTGAAAGCAATGGCCTATCTGAAGGAAGAAATACGCGGATGAAATGAACTGTGCGGACTGTGCAAGGAGTTACGTAATTATGGATGCATACATAATTATGGAAGTCAGTGCACAGAAACCACAGCAAGTCTTGTCACTTATAGATTCCCTTAGTGCAAGCCTACTAGGTACTCTGCTAGAGTAATAATGGTTTGATGTCACTTATGTGGTATATACATGTGAATATATATACTACTACTGTCTAGTATGACGATATCATACAAATGTCTAACCCTGTTGTGTTATGTTCTGTCAGAACATGGCACCCAGGAAAGCTGTGAATGCTCGCAATGATGATCAACCTCCTCCTCCCCCACTGCCAAGAACCGCTGAAGAGCTGAACGCTCTACTGGAAGAAAGGATCTCCGCTGCTATCGCCCAATACGAGGCAAACCGAACTCAAGACAGTGGCGGGCCAAGCAACGCTAGATGTAATGGGAATGGAGATTCATCTGGAGGAAACGCAGCTCAAGGTAACCTTAAGACGATTTGCTAAGCATGGAGAAATTTATGAACGGTCTTTGTTTCATTATTTCTTCGATTGCTCACATGTGAATTGGTTGAATCAATTCCAGGATGCACTTTCAAGTAATTCCTCGACTGCAAGCCGATGAACTATGACGGTACAGGAGGTGCAATAGCATTTGTACGCTGGGCGGAGAAGACTGAAGCTACTATCCGCATGAGAAAATGTTCCGCGGATCAGTAAGTCACTTTTGCTACTGGGTTGTTTGTCGATGAAGCTCTGACTTGGTGGAACTTGCAAGCCCAAACCTTGGGCGATGATGCCGCTTATGGCCTAACTTGGGATGAACTGAAGGAAAGAATGAGAGAGAAGTACTGCTCTCGTGCTGAACTCCAAAGACTGGAAACGGAGTTCTGGCACTTGACCATGGAAGGTGCTGACATTAATGGCTACACTCGAAGGTTCCACAATCTGTCTAGAGTGCTTCCCTACATGGTGACTCCCGAATTTAAGCTTGTTGAATGCTACATTTGGGGACTGGCACCAGAGTTTTTGCGGCATGGTAACTTTGGCCAAACCTCAAACAATCACCGAGGCTGTAACTCTAGCTGTCAGTCTTACTGAAGATTGCTTTCGTATGAAGAAACTATCACTGAACCCAACAGAAAAGACTGAGACGCATGCTGAGTCGTCTGGTGACAAGAAAAGGAAGCATGTGAATCTGAACCAAGCAACCCGCAACAACAACAAGGGTTCCAACAAGAAGCGTGACACTAACCCGCCCCAGGAGGCGAAAACCCTTGCAACCATGAATGACGCTCCTGCCATGAGGTACCTGGGCACTCGGCCCATTTGCAACAATTGCAAGCATCATCACGAAGGGGTTTGTTGCGTTCCAAAATGCGACAGGTGCGGGAAGCTGGGTCACCGCACTGAAGATTGTTGGGGAAAAGGAAAGAACTGGAATGGGAATGGTGCTGGTAACAGGAATGGTAACGGGAATGGAAAGAATCAAGGATGCTTCAGTTGTGGAAGCAATGATCATTTTGATGAAAGACTGCCCAAAGGGAAACAATGCTCAGGCCCGAGCATTTATGATTGGAGCAAGGAACGCACGCGAGGACCCTAATGTGGTCATCGGTACGCTTCTCATTAACAATCACTTTGCATCCATATTATTTGACACTGGCGCCGATTATAGCTTCATGTCTGTGGAATTTAAACGCATGCTTGGAATAGAATCTAGTAGATTAGAAATTCCTTATTCCATAGAACTAGCCAATGGTAAACTTGTTGAATCGGGCGAAGTCGTTAGAGGCTGCTCATTAGAACTGGGTGAACGAAATTTTAGCATCGACCCCTTACCTATTCAATTGGGTAGCTTCGATGTTGTAGTCGGAATGGACTGGTTGTCTAAGAACAAAGCTGAAGTTATTTGTCACGAGAAAATCATTCGCATCCCGTTGGCGAATGATGAAACTCTCATCGTGCATGGAGAAAAACGAGACGCGCCTCTACGAATCATCAGTTGCATGAAGGCACAGAAGTGCTTAAGGAAGGGATGTGTTGCTTTCCTAGCACACGTTGTAGATAAGAAGGCTGTGGAGCCGATACTCGAAGACATTCCTGTGGTGAAGGAATTCCCTGATGTTTTTCCCGAAGATCTGCCAGGACTACCTCCGCAACGACAAGTCGAATTCCGTATAGACTTGGTTCCAGGAGCCGCTCATGTGGCCAAGGCACCCTATCGTCTTGCACCATCCAAAATGCAAGAACTATCTACACAACTCCAGGAGTTGTTGGATAAAGGATTCATAAGGCCAAGCTTCTCGCCCTAGGGAGCTCCGGTATTGTTCGTGAAGAAAAAGGATGGAACTCTGCGGATGTGTATCGATTACAGGGAACTGAACAAGCTCACTATCAAGAATCGGTACCCGCTACCGAGGATTGATGATTTATTTGATCAGTTACAAGGATCAAGCTACTATTCCAAGATCGATCTTCGCTCTGGATACGATCAGTTAAGAATACAAGAAGAAAGCGTACCAAAGACTGCATTCAGAACACGCTATGGGCACTACGAGTTTCTTGTGATGCCATTCGGACTGACGAATGCACCAGCGGTATTTATGGATCTGATGAACCACGTATGCAAACCATATCTAGATAAATTCGTGATTGTATTTATCGATGATATCCTGATTTACTCGTGAATGAAAGAAGAGCACGAGCAACACCTCAGAACCATCTTGGAGTTACTGAAGAAAGAGAAACTTTATGCAAAGTTCTCAAAATGCGAATTCTGGATTCGCGAAGTACAATTTCTTGGTCACGTTGTGAACGAAAAGGGCATTCATGTGGACCCATCCAAGATCGAAGCAATAAAGAATTGGGAAGCTCCCAAGACCCCAACTGAAGTTCGACAATTTTTGGGCTTAGCGGGCTTAGCGGGCTATTATCGGCGATTCATCGAGAATTTCTCAAAGATAGCTCAACCGCTAACGACCCTTACACAGAAAGACAAGAAATACGACTGGAGTCACAAACAAGAAGAAGCCTTCCAGTTACTTAAAAACAAGCTCTGCGATGCACCGATACTATCATTACCCAAAGGCACTGAAGACTTCGTGGTATACTGCGACGCCTCACGACAAGGTTTGGGTTGCGTGCTCATGCAATGCCAGAAAGTCATCGCTTACGCTTCAAGACAATTGAAGGTTCATGAAAGAAACTATACCACTCACGACCTGGAGCTGGGTGCAGTGGTATTCGCCCTGAAGATCTGGCGACACTATCTATATGGTACTCGATGTACAATCTTCACAGATCACAAAAGTCTACAACACATATTTGATTAGAAAGAATTAAACATGCGACAACGACGATGGGTTGATCTGCTGAATGACTATGACTGTGAGATTAAGTACCATCCTGGAAAGGCTAACGTTGTAGCAGACGCGCTAAGTCGAAAAGAAAGGGTTAAGACCCTAAGGGTTCAAGCGTTAGAAATGACTATTCGAACGAACCTCACTGCACGCATTCGTGATGCACAACAAGAAGCTCTTAAGATAGAAAACCGTAAAGCTGAATACCTCCGGGGTATGTTGAAATACATGGTGCCAAATGAAGAGGGAGCCTTATACTTTAAGAAGCGTATTTGGGTTCTGCTCTATGGCGGTATTCGAGAAGTCATCCTTGATGAAGCGCACAAGTCAAAATACTCGATCCATCCAGGATCGGACAAAATGTATCAAGACTTAAAAGAATACTATTGGTGGCCGAGACTCAAGAGCGATGTTGCTGTTTATGTTGGAAAATGCCTAACCTGTGCTAGGGTTAAGGCTGAATGTTAGAAACTGTCCGGCCTACTACAACAACCAGAGATACCCATGTGGAAGTGGGAGCAAATCTCAATGGACTTCATAACAAAATTACCCAGGACCCCAAGAGGGCACGATATGATATGGGTGATAGTCGATCGGTTAACGAAGTCTGCGCTCTTCCTACCAATCCGAGAAAAAGACAGCACTGGAAAGCTTGCTGAGATATACTTAAAGGAAATCGTGGCACTTCATGGAGTGCCGATCTCAATTATTTCAGACAGAGATGGACGCTTTGTCTGAAGAATCTGGCAATCCTTTCAGGAAGCCTTTGGATCTCAGCTAGATCTAAGCACGGCATTCCACCCACAAACAGACGGCCAGAGCGAACGAATCATACAAACGTTGGAAGATATGCTTCGCGCATGTGTCATGGACCTAGGCGGCAACTGGGATACTCACCTACCTTTGGTTGAGTTTTCCTACAATAACAGTTATCATACTAGTATAAAATCCGCACCGTTCGAAGCTCTGTGTGGCCGCAAGTGCCGATCGCCCCTATGTTGGGCAGTCGCTGGAGATAAACGTATGGTTGGTCCTGAACTTGTGCAAGAGACAACCGACAAGATTATGCAGATCCGAGAGCGCATTAAGGCGGCCCGAGATCGACAAAAGAGCTACGCTGATCAAAAACGAAAACCATTACAGTTCGAGGTTGGAGACATAGTTTTGTTGAAAGTCTCACATTGGAAGGGCGTAGTAAGATTCGGAAGACGTGGGAAGCTGAATCCACGATACATCGGACCATTCAGAATCTTGGAAAGAATTGGTACCGTGGCATACAAGTTGGAATTACCGGAAGAACTTAATGGAGTACATGATACGTTCCATGTATTCAACCTCAAGAAGAGTCCAACACAAGGAGACATGATCATCCCTGCGGATGAAGTACATATTGATGACGCCCTCTGATTTACAGAACAACCTGTTGAGGTTACAGACTGGAAAGTCAACAAGACCAGGAGGAGCACTGTTAAACTTGTCAAAGTACGTTGGAACTCTAAGCACGGACCCGAGTACACGTGGGAACATGAAGACCAGTTCAAGGAAAAGTATCCCCACCTGTTCAAGAAAACTCCTGCGAGAGTTAGTTCAGCCTGAATTTCGGGACGAAATTCTTTTAACGGGGGGAGACTGTGACAACAGGCACCAAACCGGTAATTTCCGTACACTTTAATTATTATTTAATGACTGCAATTATGTGCTTAAATGTCACCATTGACTGATTACATGCTAAACAAGTGAATTCATGCACGTTTTATACTACAAAATATTGCTTTATGCATAAACAAGAGCGTTGCATCAGAAATACTAGTAAACTCACCGGTAAGACACACTGTGTCAACAATTCTGCAGAAAGCAATCAGACAATAAAATTGGAGCCTAGGTGTAGGTCCAACAACAAGAATACATTAAAACCCAAGAGTACGTACAAGGGTTTACATATATACCACCCGGAAGCTAAATTACGCACTAAAAAGCACCCGAAACGCACTTTAAGTGCAAAATTTTAATAAATTCAACTCTAATAAGCTTTTAAACATGTAAATATCATGCAGAAATCACGTTTTATCATCCAGAATACTTCCCAAAGTGTCGGGAATTGAAAGTGTTACAAAAGGATACTTAAGAGACACTAAACGATGCAATTTAGCACTTTAACGAACCGGTATCTGACCGAACAACCGGACACTACCCGGAACATCAAAATATTATTAGAGGCATTATTTTAACATTACCAAGCTAGTTATGGACCCTAAACATCAAATTATGTCCTAAGACATAAAACATACTTAAACACCTAAACCTAACACTTAACATGCAACTAGACCAAGTAACTTGGAATTGAAATGTAACCAAGACCCCCCCCCCCCCCCTCCCATAACCGGTTAGACAAGGGCCCTACCATCTTGATTTTATGGTGATTAATTAATAGATTATGTTGCTTATTTAGGGACACATTACACAAAGGAAACAATGTGAAATTGGATATAAGAATGGCACATGAGACATAACCCTCACAACTTCACACACTACACACACAATTCTTCTCTCCTTCTTCTTCTTGGCTACGGCCGACCCCAACCACCACCATCACCACCATCATTTGCTCATCTTTAAACATTCTAAGGGTGTACAAAGGTGTTAGTGATCATACATCAAAGCTTGGTGCACTCCGAAGCTCAAGGACCGCTCTTGTTTTCTTTTATCCACCACATTTACGCTTTGTTTCTCCCATAGCCATGTGCTAGTAGTAAGTGCTTCAAATCTTCATCTTATTCTTGTTTTTGGTGGTTAATAGTTGATTGAATGATAAAATGTTAAGGAACTCTAAAGAACAAGAACAAGTCTTAAACATAAAGGATAAAGAATGGATAAAATGTTGAAGTAGTGCTATGTTGATGATAGAATCATGTTGTTTCTATGTTGTGATGATTGTTGAATGTTATTTGTTAATAAAAATGATATGATTCATCACATGGACTTGCTAGATCATGTTTAAAGACATGAACTAGCAAGATGTGAAAGATAGAGATATGTAGGATGATGGAATCATCCATACATAACTATGAACTTGAATAAATGAAAGTTTTCTTGAAAAATAGAGACCAAATAAGTTTTAAACTTGTAGATCTAAAGATCTATGAGCGGTTTTTCGAAAGAACCAAGTGAAAGGAACAAGTTTTGTTAAAACTTGGATATTACATGAAATAAACACATTTTTAGTAAGTAAACAAGTATAGGAGCGCTGGTGTAGAAAGAAAATATAACAAAGAAATATTTTTGTAAATCGTGACTAGAAGTTGTAAAACAAAGAAATATTTTTGTAAATCATGACTAGAGAAATTAGTATATATTGTTGTTTATTGTTGTTGATGAATTAAAAGAAAATAAACACATGTTTTGAAAACATGGGAAACCTCCATTTTTAGGGGAAACTCTGTCAAATTTTTTATAAATTTTGACACTTAGAAAAATATAAGTTTTTGAGAAACTTATTCCCTAAAAATGTATCTAAGAATATTACCAAGGTTTCCCTAATTTTTGGTGATAAGAAATGATGATTTCTTCAAGATTAAAATTTATATTAAGTATGTATATTTTTGAGAAAAATATATATATATATATATATTATTTGATCACTAAACTTTGTGCTAAGTGTATGTAGTATGTGTTATACGTGCTAGTGTATTAGGACTTGAAAGTACACTAAATACTCACGAGAAGTAAAAACACAAAAATACACATACAACATACAAGATACATAATTCGGGTGCAAAATACAAAAAGCTTATATTTATTTTTGAGAAAATAATATAAGTAAGACACTTAGTTAAAAATATAAATTATTTTTAACACAAGAAAACATATACAAAAGATAGGGACTTGTGCTTGTACGAAACAAGTCTAGTGACTGACGATAATAAAACATGTTTAGGTCACGACGCATTATAAGCAAAACCCGGTGAAGTTTACGACGCAAGGAACACAAAGTTGTGAGTTTATGCTACCCCTTTTCTTTAACTGTTTTCAGTTTTATAACTTCGGGGGTGAAATACATGTTATTGAATGTTTACAAGAAAGTTCGTGTCCCCATTTTTAAATCTTTTACATACTTTTAAACTTGGGGCGAACACATGAAAATTGATACTTGATATAATAAACGAGAATTGATACTTGAAATAATAAACGAGAATTGATACTTGATATGATGAATACATAAACAAGAAGCACTCTTGGTGATCACTAGTACCAAGTAGGATGCGTTTGAGGAATGATATGAGAAATCGTGTCACGAATTGGGTACCATAAGCACCATTAATCGTGTACATACTTAGACCGCAGAACAAAAGGTTAGATCTAACGGGTGACCGGGCAGCCACACTCTCGGTGAACACTAGTACCGAGTAGTGCTTTTGTGTCTCTGTCGTGAATCGACAACTAGAAAAATGCCTATGGTTTGGTGTCTTCCTATGTCGTGTCACATGTTAATGGCCTTGCAACCCATTAACTATACAAGAATACTTTATTTGTACGAAGTTCGTACACAAAAATACTTTATTTGGTTCATACCACAAGAATACTTTATTTTCACAAGGTACTTCTCATGTTTTCATACAATGTATATAAACGTGTTCAATACAAAACTGCATGAATTCACACCAACATTATGTTGACGTTTTTTCAAAACTCACATGTATTTCAGGTAACTAGAAGTGGATGTGTGCGCGGCCTTACTCATGCTTGTGGATGTCGCTTATGTTTATCTTTAAATAAAGTTGTAAACTTTTTAAGCCAATGTTTATTGCTATCTCGCGATGTAAACGCTAACTTATGTTTTCAAATTATGAAATGTTTGGTATTTGAAGATATTTTTACGAGCATGTAGTATGTTTACCTTTCGTATGCAATGAGAACCTTTCATGATCACACCTCGTGCTTCCGCCGCAGAAAGGGGTGTGACACCATCAAGTATATAAATATAGTTCTAAGTATTGTAAACGAATTGACTAAGTATTTGTACGTATAGAATGATTAAAGGCACGTATTTACGTTAGTTGCTTGCAAGTTAAACATGTGTTTACGAGAATCATGAATAGGTATCAAATGTATATATGAATTAAGCGTATAAATAAGCAATGTATAACTCGTATGAATAATAAATTTTATTATGATCAAAGCCTCGGTTTACAACGATTCGAAACGAAATACGATTACAAGAGAATCAAGTTTCCAGAAATAGAATTACGAAACAAACTTTCTAAATACAGAAAGTTACAAAAAGCGAGGCGTTACAGTAAACCAAAACGGGTCAAGCAAGTAAAAATGAGTTTTTGGTGTAAACACTTGTTGACACGAACGAAAACGGGTCAAACGAGTAAAATGAGTTTTGGTAGTAAACCAACAAATTAGACAAAAGAGACACTATGGTGTAAACCATAACGGGTCAAATAAGTGAAATGGCGAGTAAATCACATGTTAGTGATTAGACAAAGAAATATGAAAAGGAGTCCCAATGGCGTAAGCCATAACGGGTCAAATGGTTTAAAATTTGTGTTGAATCACATCATGGTGATAAACAATATAAAGGTTAGTTTGAAATTCAAAAAAAAGGTAAGCCAAGAGCGGATCAAATGGACAACCAGATCAAACGGGTCGAATGGTGAAGTTATCACCATTCGAATATGATATTTGATGCTTGTTTGTTAAGATTCAAACTTACAAGTAAGCATGATGTATGGGCATGAAATGTCATGGATGGTAATTAGAATTGCTAGGTATTGATAACGAGTCATGGTTTTGACTCGCGCTAAGTATGTATTGTCACACCCCAACCGATGGCGGAATCATCGGGGCATGGCACTGAGCGAAACAAATTGTCCAGAAGTTTCCATAACAATTATCATTACTATTCAATTTAAAATAACATGTCCCATACCATGTCTCAAACAGTAATCAAATTATTACAGACAAAATCTAGGCAAATAATTCTATTCCGACAACTCAGATTTCAAAAATAGAGCAATTGTTTATCTGCTTCTAGAGACCCTCGATTTAGTTACTACAGACAACTATTTGTTGGGCTCTAGAGCTTTATTCTAGCTTCGATTTCCTACCACGTGTGCATCCTAAACACCTGTCACATACGTTAAAATAAAGTCAATACATATAATGTAAAGGTGAGCTTACAAGTTTGATAATAGCATATAGAGTTCGAATTCGTTTACGCATAACCAACACGTACACATAGTGAAATGAAGCACATTAGTTATCGACATAGATCCATCGATACAAATGACTGCGGGTTGACTGCCAAATGCAGTTCGCAATACATGATTACCACCGTAATCCATGCAAGTAATTATCCTTAACAACCCTCGCGAACGGGTGCTGGGTCCAAACTATAGTACTATCGTTGCTAAGGCAGGTAGACAGCATTCCATGTGTAAACATAATAAACAAGCATTCATAAGCCACGTATAACATGCATTAACGGTTAGCGTTCAAATAGTATTGAGTAGTGTGTTTGATGTGATTTGAATAGTTGTAACGTATGTAACACCCAAAAGTGCATAAAGCAAAAAGGGATCGAGTATACTCACAGCGGTTGATGGATTGAAGGGAGCGCTTAGCGAGTAAAGTTAGCCTAAATGGATTGATAGCATAACGATAAGTGACGCGTAAGACGATGCAAAGTGTGAATGGGTTGGATAGCAGTTAGGTCGGATGGTAATCCAATCGGGCGGCAATCCGTGCGGATAACATTCCGTTCGGATGGTCATCCGGTCGGACGGTAGTCCGGTTGGACGACTATTCGAGTGGATTGTTTCTTCCTATGAGATGAATGTGTTTGTGTATGATGGCTTATCTTTTGAAGTTTTCGTTGTAGCATTTTGAAAACATGGAAGTTTCTCTATCCTTCAAGTCGGTCGATCGGACGGTCAATCGTGCGGACAACAATCCGTTCGGATGGTCATCCGGTCGGACAGTAGTCCAGTCGGACGGCGACCTTAGTGATAAAGTTACTTAGGGGACAATTCATAGCAGAAGAGTCACTCGGTAGGATGTCCATTCGACCGGGTGGCAACCCTGTTGATGAACATGTTGAAAATTGTTTAAGTCTTTAAAGTCCTAGTATCTCATGATCCGAAGAGTAATCCGGTCGGATGGTAATTCGATCGGATGGAAATTCGTTCAATACTCAAACTTTAAATAAAGTTGTCTAAGTGTGGGACCCAAGGTGTTATCCGTTCGGATAGCAATCCATTCGGATGGTCATCCGATCGGACGGTAGTTCAGTCGGACAACATTTCGTTCCGATTGTTCCGGTCGCCCTACACTTGGTTGTCTTGATTGTTGACGTGTTGACAACGTGTTAACCAATAGAACCCCATTTTGACCCGCGTGACCAAACCGACCAGGAATCACC
Source organism: Helianthus tuberosus (assembly GCA_030545235.1). NCBI lineage: Eukaryota > Viridiplantae > Streptophyta > Magnoliopsida > Asterales > Asteraceae > Helianthus > Helianthus tuberosus. The sequence goes on along the minus strand of CM060420.1, from coordinate 15,986,225 downwards.
CTTGTTCGGCTGGTTACCGGCTCAAGACAGTTGTTCTTGTTCAACCCGAAATCGGTGGTCTCGTGAGTAGAATCCAGATCTTGGACTAGTACAACACTAAGAGTGAGTAGGAGACTAGAACAAAGTCCGATTCTATCGGTTTTGAGTGCATTGAATGTAAAAGAGTTGAAAGAAAGTTAGAAACCATCTTTCAATCCTTTTTAACTGTGTTTGTGTTTAGATCTAGTATAGATCCCTGTTCCTTTGTGTGGAAATCGGTTAGATCCGAGTTGTTCTCGGTGGATTGAAGCCAAAACATGAAGTTCTTCAAGAACTCATGATGACATCATCCTGGAACACCTCAAATCTAGCGATTTTACGGTTAAAAGTTAAGATTCAAAAGATATAAAGGTGTAGGAGTGCGTGTAGGTCAAGAAAGTACAAGATTTAGGACGCGATCTTACCGGGATTAAGAGAAATCGGAGAAAAGGTGAGGAACACGAGCTGGTCGAACAGAGGTTTCCAAAAGTAGAAAGGTTTGAGAGTGACATGGGTATTTATAGGATTCCAAAAGGGGAAAGTGCTGTCCGGTCGGATGGCACACCGCCCGGATGACTATCCGGTCGGATGACATCTCGGTCGGATGGCACCTGATTCATGGCCAAGTGGCTATCCGGTCGGATGGCTATCCGGCTGGATGGCACTTGGTTCGAGTGTTCGACGCGACGATTTTTGACGTTTCGATTTCGGTTGCGAGCGATTCGATACGATAGGGTTTCCTAGTCAAATTACTTTCAGTCCCAATCACTCATATCGAGCACTATCCCTTCTCCACTAATTATCATAGTTCGATTGTGATTCGAATTCGATGTCGATTGAGTTCGATTGCATTTTGAGTTCGCTTGCGTTTCGATTGATTCCCACATATAACATAAATGAACATGCACAAGTAACACATAAGGCACACACACACATATAACAATAACTAATATGCGTAGTTCGAGTTGCGACTCGATTCGATTTGATTAGCATAGTTTGATTATCGTTTAGTTAACTTTATCGCATTGTTACTTCCTACAGTTCACAGTCGTAAGTCGATTAGATTGCGAATATCATTCGTCGATTATTGTAATTATAGACACTTACTCTACATAATAGCTAACATAAAAGAAGTCTATTATTAGTCGGTTGCGCGAAATCGGTCGTTGACTTTGACCTTGACTTCTTGAAAACACGGGGTGTTACATGTATAAAAGGTCATTCTTTCGGTAGGGGCTTATGGCCCGACTAAAGAGGTATGGGTTAAATTTGGGTATTAAATTAACCCAAGTGAAGTGCATTTAGCATTTTGGGTAACACAACCATTCGAGCCAAGGGCGTGTCCGTTATGTGAAAATATGACGAAACAGGCTAAAATGTTTCGGATGATGAATCAGGCAAACTACATCCAAGGTAGATTTAAAAATGAGTTCTTTGAAAGAATTGATCATTTTGGTAATATAATAAAATAGGAGGCATGAATTTGAATGCATAATGCCTCCTTAAAAGGTCGGGTAAAGTAATTGAAAAATAAATTGTTGGAGACTAGAGCTAGCATGCTCAAGTCACATAACGGGTCACAACCTAATCAAGTTTGGGTCTTAATTGGGTTTCCCCAATTCGTATTGAAGGAAATATATATGAATTATCACGTAATGAGGTTTTTGGACTATTTAAACATGATGTCTAGTGAGCCAAGAATTGTGCCTAGTGAGTCAGGCATAACTAAAGAGTCAGCTGATCGGAGTGTCGCGCTCCGGTCAAAGATAATATTTATAATCCTGAATTACCCTTAACAATGCGTTAGTGGTAGGAAGGGGTCGAACCACGAAGAGTTTTTGGTTTGCGAATGGACTTGACTGATTTAAACGGTTTTGTCACAATTATGAAGCTTGCTATAAATTTTATAACTTTGTTTTTTGGAAAATGGGTCGGAACGAACCGAGAATTTGGATTTGATTATTTAACTAATGAAAACTTGAACAATTGCACAAAAATATAATTAACGGTTAAAAACAATATAAGTAAACAAGGTTCACACCCGGTTCGGTAATTGAAATCCTAGAGTTTCTACACGTTTTAGATTTGATTCAATTGCAAATATGACTAACAAATTTAGTGTTGCGAGGCTTAAGTACCAATAGCTATCGACGTTACAATGAACGGACAAAAATGCACTTTGTTACCAAGAACATGTAAATTCTAACCTAGAGAAGGCATGAATGCACATAAACATTGTGACAACCGTCAAATTTGCATGCATCCGTATAATTAATTAATATTGATTTGTGCTTAATGACTGTGCTTAATCACAACTGATGACTTAAACTGTTTTCTGATTTCTGTATCATACATACATGTGCATCACATTTCATACTGTCACACCATTTATCACATACAGACCTTTAGTGACATAAACGATGCACAAAGCACGGTTAGTACAGTGAGCGGATAACTCAGAAAATGCTGACGATGTTCAGTACATAGACAGACAATGTTTAAAGACCCAGTATGGGCCAGAGACGAGGTACTACACTAGTATGGAGTGTAGGGAAGTAAGGACCATAAAACTGCGTCACTAGGTGATAGTTTAAGTGCCGTAAAGTGCCTAAAACCCACTAAAAGTGCAGAATTCTGCATATTTCAGCAAAATTCAGCACTTCAACATACTGGTATTATGCAGAAAAGTGACTAAATGGTCCCGAATGCTTTCCTAAGTGTTGGGAATTAAAAGTGTCACAAAAAGCAACATAAAGATCATTAAACGGAATAGCTTGACACTTAGAAAATTATTTTCTAACAAGTGTTTATTAGTGTATTCTAAACTATTTTTTCAAATATAAACCTCGCCATAATTTTTGTAACAAAAATACAAAGTATCGGAGGTTGGTTTTTGTAAATAAAGATGGGTAAATATATATTTAGAATATATATTTTATACTAAGACACTTGTGTGAATATTTGATACTATATGGAATAGTTATATTATTTTAGGGTAAAATAATATAACATACTAATACCATGAATTTACAACTCCAAAATAATACCAAAAATCACAAGGAATAAAATATTTAAGTTACACACATAATATTGTGGAACCGAACGATAGAACAAAACTTACAAAATATTCCAGGATATAGCGTTGTAAATACATTTTTGGTGAATATTATTTTGCATACAAAGTAAGCGAAAATATGATTTTTGTACATATTACCAAGTATATCATATTTTCGACAAAGAGAAAATATATTATTTTTGGGGAGTTAAAAATATATTTTTCCTAAGTATATTTAGAAAATATATGATTTTTGGGAAAAATATATATTTTCTTGGAAAACTTTATTTTTGACAAATAAGTTATATATATTTTCTAAGTGAGTCTTGAAAATATATTGTTTTGGATATATATATTGGGAATATATTGGTATATTTTTAATTGGAATAATACATCGGAATATGAGGCCAATACATGGCTAAAGACACACATACAAAAATACGAATACACATGTATGAGATACCCCCATCCTTGGGAAGGAAATACGAATACAAATACATGAGAAGTATTACTACAACAACATTGTTTAACAAATTATTCCAAAAATTCAAGTTAAAATATTTATTATTTTAACAACTAATTGTATAACTTGGAATAATGATGAAGACACTTGGAAACGTAACTCAAAGGCACTAATTAATACTAAGTCAAGGCACGACCCGCTCGTCTAATGAGACCATAGTGCATTGTAGGTAGTCGTGTACACCAGAGGCCACTTTGAGTAACAGGCAGAATCGAAGAACGCAAAACAGTGAGTTCATGTCCCCCTTTTCTTTTAACTGTTTTCAGTTTTATACTTCGGGGGGTGAAATACATGTTACGAGTATTACAAACGTTTTATACATGGTATGATTAGCTAAGGAATATACTGCTAGATCACGTGAATGGCTAGGTTATTATCTTAAGACCATTAATCCTTGTATAAGGACCGAGGGGCATGAGTGATAGATCTATTGGGTGTTGCGAGCCCCACCCATGGGCCTGCGAGTTGGCTGCATGTGGTGACTATGTCGTTCCGCCGGAGGGGCCGGTACGAAATACGCATACAGGTTTGAGTGCTTCCTAGGCCATGTCACTTATTAATGTATTAGCTACACATTAATTGATCTATTTTTCCTTATTGCTACATACCAGGGACATACATACATACAGACATACTTTAAAGGCTTATTCATACACATACACATGGACTAGCTCAACTTTTGTTGATGTTTTTCAAACTACATGTATTTCAGGAAACTAATAAGTGGACCTGGTGGGCGTTGAAAGTTTTATGCTGCGTTTGAAATAAAGATGTCATCCATGGTCTTTAGGTTTGGTCGGTGTGTCTTATTCCTGGACGAGACACGTCACCCAAACCTTGGTGTTATTCAATATCTTTTGACGAGTCCTTAATGAACTCATAAACAATTTGTACGGTTTGTAAAACTTGAATTTGAAGTCAGCAATGTTGTTATGTTTTAAACTTATTTAATGGATGAGAAACCTATGGTTTTTATTATATAGTTGATGTTATGATTGAATGCAATGATATTAAGAAAGTCACACCATAATCACGCTTCCGCAAAAGTCAGGGTGTGACAGCTTGGTATCAGAGCTTCGATCGTAGCGAACTAAGATTTCTTCTTGAGTCTAGACTACGATCATTAGGGCTCTCATAAAAACGTTTTTACGAACATGTTTTCATTGCATACACAAAACGTCCAGATCCAGGGAACAAACATTTTTACAAACAAAAGGCACAATAACACATTTTAAAGGGCTATGTTTATAATTCAGTCTTAGAGACTGAGGGAGTTCAGTCTTAGAAAACGAGTTACATACTATGAATATTACGTACATACTATGGATATACATACTATGAATATTACGTACCGGCACACATGTCACTTTATTTTAGAAAGCGAGTTATCAGACATCGATAACCCTATGGCCACCGCCACAGATAATGAGACTGCATCTGCGCCAGAGAAATTTACGTCAGACACTGAGAGTGATCCTGATATGCTGACCAAGGACGAGGACGACTTCCAACAGTCCGCGCTACCAGATTTTGGGTGATACTTTTGTCAAGGGTTTCTCTGACAAGAATCCTTCTATCACTCTTGTTTCCGCCCATGACCACTTCATCACTGGTCATCCCGATAGTAAGCACATCATGACCCCGATCCTTGATAATGCGTCTCATATGGACATTCCTTTCGAAGGTTGGTTACTCGACGGACAGTTGAAGATGACGCTGACATATTTATTGATGATCCTCCCGCTGACACCCATGATGATAGAAAGTTAGACGAGAACGTTGTTACTAATTTTACTTCTTGAGACCCCTGTTAACTAGCTATCCTCTGATTCTTAGTATACACTTAATTTCAGACTCCTTTGAGTCTGTGACATCTGCAGCCTTACAGACGGCCGGATTACAGCCTTCTACTAATTGACTCAGACGACGACGTCGCCATGACTGCTACACTGACACCGCTTGAGGTTACATATCCTTACACGACCCTGAATCTGCTCCTGAGACAGCTCCAGTTCCTTGTGGGTCGGCTTGATGTTGTACCTGCTGATCCTGCGCCCTTACTTGATCATGACCTTATTTCTTTTGGTTTATCGAACAATGCACCCCTTATACCTGATCTAGTACCGCACCTGATGATCTTCTCTTTCATTAAGCCGATGGTTCCTGCACCTACACCCGCTGATGTTGCTCCTTTTCCCCTATGGAGACTGACGTCCATTGCACCGATGTACCTACCGCTTTCTATCAGGACATACCCGCCTCCCGGGAAGGCACTCCAGGTCAACACCCGTAAGACGATCCTTTAGCTACAGCGGCATTTTCCCCGACCTCATAGGCTGCACCATTTGCTACTTTCACCTCTACATCGCTGGACGAGCCATTTCGATACACTAAGCTGATTTTAGACCCTTACCATCCCTCACATTATGGAGGCTACACACGGGATGAGTTGCTCCTATAACATCAGCTACAGTTTGAGGATGTGAGTCGCAGAATGTTGGAGCTTGAGCTGACACCACGTCCTCCACCCTGTCTATTACCAGTATACTTTGATCCTCCGCATTCACCGAAGGTTCTTTTTTGCACGCTCGCCTGCTGCTATTACACATTTCCCAGGTTTTTGAGGCTCGTTTCTTTAATGCCGAGCAGCAGACCAGTTAACTACTTCGACGTATATACAAGCTCGAGGAGGAGTTCACGCATGTTAGCAGTTTACTTTTCTTTCCTCCTCCACCTCAGTCACTAGTATAGTTGGTTTCTGGATTAAGCGGATTGCATTAAATTTGGGTAAAGACACTAATGAATAGCCGAAATTGTGGAGACTTGTGAAGACCACATCTGACTACGTAATTTTGATACATTGATATACTTGTTGGACAAGGGTAGGGTGACCATGTGTCCCTTTTAATTGCGATACATTTTGTAAGACAATGCAATTGTGGTTAAAGAATAATGAGGGTCCAATCATCATTAAACATGCGACAATACTTTGTGGCCAATAACCAATGAAAGCTCAGTCGCTATGTCTTCGTTAAGCACGTTGTTGATCTATATGTGTGTGCTATAATTATAATGCTACATGCTCGCTTGTTATGCTCTCATTAAACATAATTCCCAAATTACTTGGTTATGCTATGATTATGCTATTACTTGATTGGTTGGTATGATGACCTCCTATGTGTATGTACATATGACCACTAAACAACTAAATGCACTTCCTGAACGAATAAGACCTGGCCTAACCAATCTTCTTCTAGGAAGATGTCGACTCAAGGGAACACCGATACTAATAACCCTCTGCCGACAACAGAGGCAGAAATGCAAGAGCGCCTCTTACAGGCCATCGCACAATACGAGGCCCTTTGCTCCGAGCGTAGCAGAGGCAACTCAGGAAATAACCCTCCTAACGGCTGCACCTACAAGCAGTTCTTGGGCTGCAAGCCCCTGAATTTCGACGGCACTGGGGGTGCCGTAGCCTTCGTACGCTGGGTTGAGAAGACGGATTCTGTTTTACGTGTGAGCAAATGCGCCCCAGAGCATCAGGTTACGTATGTTTCCGGACTGTTCCAAGATGGGGCTCTGTCATGGTGGAACCTCCAGGTTCAGACCTTGGGGGAAGCTGTTGCGTATGCTTTAACATGGGACGAACTGAAAGAACTAATGAATAAGAAGTACTGCTCGAGAGTAGAAAGTCAGAAGATGGAAACTGAGTTCTGGAACTTAAAGATGGAAGGTCCAAAAATAGCTGAGTACGTGGAAAAATTCCATATTCTGTCGCGTGTTGTCCCCTACATGGTAGATCCAGAGTTTAAGAAGATTGAGCGTTTCATTTGGGGATTGGCACCCCAAATCATGAGCATGGTGACGACATCAAAGCCTGCAACGATCGCTGAGGCCATTGATCTAAGTGTGGCCTTGACTGAAGAGGCAATCAGGTTGAACAAATTTCCAATCTCTGAAAAGAAAAAGGAGACAAATGTGGAGTCATCTGGAGACAACAAGATAAAGTTCTCAAACTTCAAGCAGGGTACTCAGACGAATAACAACAACAAGACCAAATAGGGAAAAGAGTACATGGGTAAACTACCTAAATGCGACAAGTGCCGACGACATCATACCAGGCGATGTAAAAATGGAAAGTGTGACAATTGTGGCAAAGTGGGGCACAGCAGGGAAACGTGTTGGCATGAGACAAAACGTGGAAAGAAGAGTAAGGGATGTTATAACTGTGGTGATATGGGGCACTTTAGGAAAGACTGCCCAAGGGAGATTAAACAAAATCGTGGGAGGAATGTCTAACACCGGAGCTAGGGAAGCACGCCAGGATCCAAACATGGCTATCGGTATGCCTCATAGTAGTTAATGTTATGCGTCTGTGCTATTTGATATTGTTGTCAAATCTTGGCTTCAGAATATACTTGTTTTAATAGTAAGCAAGACATATATCCAGTATTCGGTAGAACTAGCTTAAGGGAAGCTTCGACGTAATAATTGGGATGGACTGGCTGTCAAGCAATCAAACAAAGATTGTTATCCGCATTCCGATGATGAACGGAGAAACGATCATAATTCATGGAGCAGGATACGCCCCTACGGATTGTCAGACATTGAAAACACGAAAGTTTTGCGCGCAAGAATGCAACGCCTTCTTGGTTCATGTCGTAGACAGGGAGCCGAAGAACCAAAACTTGAAGATATCTCTGTGATGAGGGGATAACCTGAAGTCATCCCCGAAGACTTGCCATAATTATTTCCTTAACGATAACTCGAGTTTTGCATCGATTTGATTTCGGGCGCCGCGCTTGCTGTTAGTGCACCTTAACGACATACACCTTCGAAGGTGCAAGGATTGACAGTGTAGCTTCAGTAGCTGATAGAGAAGGAAGATAACAGACCAAGTTCCCATTTTGGGTAACCCCAATTTTGCTCGTCAAGATGAAGGACGATAGCTTTCGTACAAACATCAAACTACCAGGAGCCGAACGAGCTAACCAACGAGAGTCGGTGACTCTTGCTAATAGGGGTGTTCAAAATCATCCGAATCCAAATTCGAATCCGATTTATCCGATTATCCGAATCCGAATTATCCGAAAATTTGGATATCCGAATTTTCGGATTCGGATTCGGATAGCGATTTCGGAATTTTTCGGACATCCGATATCCGATTTTTTTTTAAATATACCTGTATATAAATAGTACCATTATAGAAAAACCTAACTCTAAATTCCTTTTTTCGTCAGCCGCTCTCATTCACACTCGCCCTAGCCCCCACGAACTCAAATCCAGATCTAAACAAGATACGATTACGAAATCAAAACATGAAGCGTCGAGATCTGAAAAGTGAAAATTGAAGATCCAAGGTTTGTTTCCATTTTAGAATACGATTTTTCATACACCTTGTTGTCGCCCATGATTGATTACTGATGAAGATGAAACAAAGAAGAATATAAAAGGGAAAGTATGCATTATTTCATAGACTAATAGGGATATTCCATTCTTACAAGTGGCTGGTTAATTGATCGAATTTTGCAACTCTGTTAATTTCCAATGACATATGAAACACTCTACTTTTTTTATAACATAATAAACTAGATGTATGATGGTGCAGTTTGGTATTATAGTTGTATTTTAGATATGGAAATTGATTTTTGATCTAGAAATTGATTTGTTACAAGTTATATTTTGATACGACCAGTTCATAGATTCGTTGTATTTTGATATGATTTGTTCCATTGATTACTTTATTTCATACAATTTGTTCCATAGATTTGTTCATTGTTTGGTATGTTGAAAAAAGGTGAAGCTTTTATTTTGAAATTTGTTTTTTTAGAATTTCGGATATCCGTTTCATTATCCGAATCCGTATCCGAAATTTCGGATACGGATTCAGATAGTGAAATCTACTATCCGAAATGTTCGGATATCTGACTTTCGGATATCCAAAATTTTGGATTTCCGAAATTTCGGATTTCCGGTTTTGAACACCCCTACTTGCTAAGGACTAACGAATTACTTAATTAACTAACTATGAGGATCCAACTACTATTACACGACTGATTGACGATCGAGTGTCATTAGCGGTAAATTCAGGAAGAAAGTATATCGGGGAAATTATGGGACAATAACTTGTTTTAAACGTACACAGAAATGGTGTTTCCTACACGCTGCACGAAACAATTTTTCACCGAATACGAAACTCTGAGAATCTAGTAAACATGTACTTTGGGTCTTTGGGAAACTAAGACCAAACTCGTAAAGGTTGCTTAGGAACCACATCTGTTAACTCAATCAAACACCATTAACCTGACATATATACCATTTCAGTTAAAAAACAGAAAGTACTTAAATTTCTTTTGTTGAAATCTTCACTTTTCCTTCTAGCGAGTAGATGTTTGCATCTCTACTCCCCTTAATGGTAGTTGCATCGCGTAAATTTTCTTCGCTGAGAGCGAACACACATTTGCTTCGATACTTGGTCATTTCTTCATACTCATTGTTTCATTACTTGAAAACTCATATGTTACGCATGCACTATTTTCTATGCATGCGGGTTCGTTTCAAAAGCTTCATTGAAGTTCAGATATTATGTTGATAAATCTAATTACTGGTTTATGATTCGAATGACCTACATTATTGTAATTGCTGACTCTTTGTTATCAAGGCAACATACTTTCTTGAAACTTCTTTTCTTTCAAGTACATTCATGGTTTATTTTTGTAACCATGCTGAGACTCCCCTTATTGGTACATACGTTTATTGTCGGGCTACACTAAAACCAGGAATCAATTGCTTGAACTTATCCATTTCGCATGTTCGTTTTGAGACGCTGTATGATGTATTGAGAGCATCATATTCAAATATTCTTGCAAAGGTTCTTTGTTTCGAGTCGTAGTGGACTTGATTGATCTACAACCCCACTAAATCGTTTGTTGGTTTCGAATACCTTGCGGTGATACTTTCACAGAATTGAAGCTTGCGCTAATTTCGTTACGCACCTCATACACGGATTTGATTATTTATTGACTTGCACTAAATCCGTTTTGTTTATCACGATTAAAGCGGTCTCAGCACGGTTGTGTGAAAAGGCAATGGTACATAGATTTATTTCATAGTACAGTGTACCTCCCAACGATTCTTTCGTTATAAATCGAACACCTTGCAGTGTTTATTGCCTTCCATCTTCAGTCAGAGACAGTAATTCTTCGATGTTCCGTATTCAACTGAAAACTTTATGACATTGTGTAAAACAAAATCTTCAGGTTGTTTTAGTACGCTTTCATCTGATTTCAAACTCGGTGAACTTGTTCAGTCACCACTATTATTGAATCATGCCATTACGACGCCTTGTGGTGTCATTGCAAATTTGTAGCTTGTGCTAATCATGGTCAATCGTTTCACACAAAACTACATATACTTTTGTTTGACTAAGTCATTTAAACATTCCTGATACAACTACAAATCAAGACAATGAGACACCAGATTTGCTTGTAGTTCATTCGGTGTACTTTCGGAATTTAAGAATGTCAACACACTAATCCTTACCATTTATTTATTTGAAAGTTGACGGATCATTTTCATATTCAAGTTGTTGATTTTGAGTTCATATAGCGGATGCTATGGTTTGTGAAAACTCGTTTGCATAATTGCGATCGGTCGTTTGAGAATCCTATTAGTCAAAACTCCTTTTTGTGGAACCCCTGTTAACTAGATTACACTAGACTATACGTCAATACGTCTTGTACCTTTGACACCAAATGCTAAAAGCACATACCTTTTAACCGTTGGATTCGTGTTATTATATATTCTTGGACTCACCTGATGTGAATAAGGTTTGATTCGGATTGGTGATTATCTACCTCGGTATTATTCATATACATACACGCATAATGAAACCCTAAGGAGTTAAGGTAGTACAAATTTCGAGGACGAAATTTTCTTAACAGGGGGAGAATATGACAACCGTCAAATTTGCATGCATCCGTACAATTAATTAATATTGATTTGTGCTTAATGACCGTGCTTAATCACAACTGATGACTTAAACTGTTTTCTGATTTCTGTATCATACATACATGTGCATCACACTTCATACTGTCACACCATTTATCACATACAGACCTTTAGTGACATAAACGATGCACAAAGCACGGTTAGCACAGTGAGCGGATAACTCAGAAAATGCTGACGATGTTCAGTACATAGACATACAATGTTTAAAGACCCAGTATGGGCCAGAGACAAGGTACTACACTAGTATGGAGTGTAGGGAAGTAAGGACCATAAAAACTGCGTCACTAGGTGATAGTTTAAGTGCCGGAAGGTGCCTAAAACCCACTAAAAGTGAAGAATTTTGCATATTTCAGCAAAATTCAGCACTTTAACATATTGGTATTATGCAGAAAATTGACTAAATGGTCCTGAATGCTTTCCTAAGTGTTAGGAATTAAAAGTGTCACAAAAAGCAACATAAAGATCATTCAACGGAATAGCTTGACACTTTAATGAACCGGTATCTAACCGAACAATCGGACTTTACCCAGAACACCAAAATATTGCAAAAAGCATTGTTTTATTTTTTCTAAGCTAGTCATGGTTCCCGAACACCCTAACGTACTACAAAATGCAAGACACACTTAAAATACTAGACCTTATACTTAGCACCCTAGCCAATTGCCCACTTACCATTCAAAGTTACACATAACCACCCCCCCTTTTTATTTATGGTTTTGGGGATGGCCCCACCTCAATCTTTGCATGATTTCACTAAAATCCCATAAGATCTTACATGATATTATTTGATTTTATTAGATATTACTTGGATTTCCAAGATTTATTTTGATATTGCTTGGATATTATAAAGATCTTCAAATTTCATCTTCACAACTTCACCCATCCTTCTCATACTCTCTCTCTCCCTCTCGGCCTAACATGGTGCCGCCACTACCACCACCTTGCCACCACCATCCATCCATTTTCAAGCTTATTTCAAGTGCAAGAAGGTGATTCATGGAGCTTGGTGCTTGAAGAACTTGAAGAACCTTCATCCATTGCTTTCACCCACCATTCTCATCATCTTTTTCTCTAGTGATCTTCCCTAGCCTTTGAGCTAGTTGTAAGCTTCTTGTTACTAGTTTTTATTTCTTATTTTGTTGGTTAAAAGAGATGTATATTGTTATGAATCACAAGAACACTAAAAGAACATAAACAAGAATCATAAACATAAGCTTACATATGATGATTTAAGGATGAAATGAGGTTGTTAAATACATGCATGACACTTGATTGTTATTTACTTGAAAATTATGATGTTGATCATCATAGGGAGCTTGCTAGATTGTGATTAAACACATGATTTAGCAAGTTAGACGATGATTATGTGTTAACCCAAGAAGATCATCCTCACTTATGAACATGAACTTGAAAATAAAATGATTTCTTGAAAAACCATAAATAAAGTGAGCTAGTAATTTTGTGAATCTAAGATTTATGAATAATCTTCCAAGAAAACCAATTTTAAAATATGATTTTTAGTAGAACTTGATCCTTACATAAATGTACATTGTCTTGGTGATAAAATAAGTGTAACAACACTTTATTTACAAGAAGAGTTCAAAGGAATAATTTTTGTAGAATATGTTTACAAGTTGTAAACATCTAAAATTTTCAAGAAGGAAGTTTATTAAGAAAAAAACACACTTTAAGGGGTAACTAAGTCTACTAAACATGTTACCAAGTTACTACGAGTTTTTGTGAAAGTTCATGTTCATGTTGTTATATACATTGTATAATTTTTGCACTTGGGAAGTGTAGTTTGGTTATTGATTGTTGGGGAGATTTTTGAAAAAGAAAATGATATGCTTATATAGCATGGACACCCCCATTTTTAGGGGAAACTATGGCAAAATTTTCTAAAAATATAAACACTTAGAAAATTATTTTCTAACAAGTGTTTATTAGTGTATTCTAAACTATTTTTTCAAATATAAACCTCGCCATAATTTTTGTAACAAAAATACAAAGTATCGGAGGTTGGTTTTTGTAAATAAAGATGGGTAAATATATATTTAGAATATATATTTTATACTAAGACACTTGTGTGAATATTTGATACTATATGGAATAGTTATATTATTTTAGGGTAAAATAATATAACATACTAATACCATGAATTTACAACTCCAAAATAATACCAAAAATCACAAGGAATAAAATATTTAAGTTACACACATAATATTGTGGAACCGAACGATAGAACGTACCTTACAAAATATTCCAGGATATAGCGTTGTAAATACATTTTTGGTGAATATTATTTTGCATACAAAGTAAGCGAAAATATGATTTTTGTACATATTACCAAGTATATCATATTTTCGACAAAGAGAAAATATATTATTTTTGGGGAGTTAAAAATATATTTTTCCTAAGTATATTTAGAAAATATATGATTTTTGGGAAAAATATATATTTTCTTGGAAAACTTTATTTTTGACAAATAAGTTATATATATTTTCTAAGTGAGTCTTGAAAATATATTGTTTTGGATATATATATTGGGAATATATTGGTATATTTTTAATTGGAATAATACATCGGAATATGAGGCCAATACATGGCTAAAGACACACATACAAAAATACGAATACACATGTATGAGATACCCCCATCCTTGGGAAGGAAATACGAATACAAATACATGAGAAGTATTACTACAACAACATTGTTTAACAAATTATTCCAAAAATTCAAGTTAAAATATTTATTATTTTAACAACTAATTGTATAACTTGGAATAATGATGAAGACACTTGGAAACGTAACTCAAAGGCACTAATTAATACTAAGTCAAGGCACGACCCGCTTGTCTAATAAGACCATAGTGCATTATAGGTAGTCGTGTACACCAGAGGACACTTTGAGTTACAGGCAGAATCGAAGAACGCAAAACAATGAGTTCATGTCCCCCTTTTCTTTTAACTGTTTTCAGTTTTATACTTCGGGGGTGAAATACATGTTACGAGTATTACAAACGTTTTATACATGGTATGATTAGCTAAGGAATATACTGCTAGATCACGTGAATGGGTAGGCTATTGTCATAAGACCATTAATCCTTGTATAAGGACCGAGGGGCATGAGTGATAGATCTATTGGGTGTTGCGAGCCCCACCCATGGGCCTGCGAGTTGGTTGCATGTGGTGACTATGTCGTTCCGCATGAGGGGCCGGTACGAAATACGCATACAGGTTTGAGTGCTTCCTAGGCCATGTCACTTATTAATGTATTAGCTACACATTAATTGATCTGTTTTTCCTTATTGCTACATACCAGGGATATACATACATACAGACATACTTTAAAGGCTTATTCATACACATACAGATGAACTCGCTCAACTTTTGTTCATGTTTTTCAAACTACATGTATTTCAGGAAACTTATAAGTGGATCTGGCGGGCGTTGAAAGTTTTATGCTGCGTTTGAAATAAAGATGTCATCCATGCTCTTGGGGTTTGGTCGGTGTGTCTTATTCCTGGACGAGACACGTCACCCAAACCTTGGTGTTATTCCATATCTTTTGACGAGTCCTTAATGAACTGATAAACAATTTGTACGGTTTGTAAAACTTGAATTTGAAGTCAACAATGTTGTTATGTTTTAAACTTATTTAATGGATGACAAACCTATGGTTTTTATCATATAGTTGATGTTATGATTGAATGCAATGATATTAAGAATGTCACACCATAATCACTCTTCCGCAAAAGTCAGGGTGTGACAAACATTTCAGAAAGTCAAATTTAATCTTCACTCGAAAATTTATGAATTCGATACAAATGCAAGACAATTGTCATAAGCTTCAAAATCAAATAGCAACTTGTCACAAAATCAAACTAATAACAATGTTTAAACCCTAGACTTACAAAAACCTACACCGGGGTGAAACCTTCGAGAATTAGCCGCTCATGGTGAACGGGTTTTGATAAATGATGGATGAGAGCTTGAATGTTGACATCTTGGAGCTTTGAAAGTGATGAAGATGATGGTTAGGGTTTGTGGTGGTGAAAGGTTTGATGGAATGATAGAAGGGATGATGATTAGGGTTGTGGAAGTGATGGAGATGATGAAATCCAATGATTCTTGGATCGAATGGATGGATTAGGGATGAATTGGATTGGGTTCTTGGCTCCAAGAACAAGTTTCAAACTTCAAAGTGAGTGTAACTCCCGAAATAAGGTCAAAAATCCTGTTATAACTCGTCCCAACTCAAAAGAAATCAAACGCGACATAGGAAACCGAAAGGCGTCGCCGACTGCCCCCTTGGGTGTCGGCGATGGTACGTGCAACCTTTGGTTCTCTCTGATTGCCTAAACAGCTGGTTACGGACGTTTTCTGATGGCGGGCTTGACCAGACGGCGTCGCCGATGGCCCAGGAGGGCGTCAGCGACGGTGCTCCCTTCTCTTGATTTCTGTTTTTGCCATTTCTCACTCCAGGTTGATCCGTTCTGCGTCCGTTGGTCCGTAAAGCTCCCGAATAGCTCCTTAAACTCCATTAGACCTGCAAAACACAACTCTAATCAAAATTAGGCTATTCAAAACTAAGAGACACGTAAAAACATCAACTTAAACGTATACGAACATCCGTTTTCGACCACGGATCATCACCCATTATGCCTAATGAGCCTGGCATATATAGTGAGTCAAGAATTATGCCTAGTGAGTCAGGCATAACTAAAGAGTGAGGCATTATGCCTAGTGAGCCAGGCATAACTAGTGAGCTAGGCATTGTGCCTAACTCATTAGTTATGCCTAGTGAGTCAGACATAACTAAAGAGTCAGGCACAATGCCTAGCAAGCCAGGCATTTCGCCCGGACGAACTGATTTTGTTTTCTTATTGATTTTCCCACTTATAAACATAAACACTAACCATTTTGTGGGTGTCTATGATAGGTAAAATCCAAATTAATCGCCGGACAGACGACCAAGAATGCGAAGAACCGAACACCATTAAACCACTATCTTCATGGAGACATTCACGGGAAGAATAGAGAATGATCATGCATGATAAAGCTTTCGAGTTTAAAACTTTATTATTCTAAACTGTAAACTATGTGTAATACTCCATTATGTCGAATTGTCTGTGTTGTCAGTCAACCCAGACTTACGTAAAAAAATCTGGGACCTAATTATCAGCATTTTTCTAAAACTTTATATATAATGGGTTAGAGGATTACATATATGTGTATCTATGTGTCATCTGTAAATCCAAAAAAGTCTCGGTGACCAATCCACTAGTGTGTGTGTGTGTATAGATATAGAGTAAATTACGATTTTGGCCCCTGTGGTTATATCACTTTTACCTTTTAGCTCAAAAAAGAAATTTTTTAACATCTAAGCCCCCAACGTCTTTTTTTTCTAACCCTTTTTGGCCCCTAACACTAACCCCATCCATTAAATTTTAGGGGCCAAAAGGGTTAGAAAAAAGATATTGGGGGCCAAAAGGGTTAAAAAAGACGTTGGGGGCTCAGATGTTAAAAAATCTTTTTTGGGCTAAAAGGGTAAAAGTGGTATAACCACAGGGGCCAAAATCATAATTTACTCATATATATATATATATATACACACACACACACATATATATAGGGTGGGGTTCTAGAGTGAACACTAGTGTATTTGCTAAGTGAGTGAACAAATCCTGGCATCATCAAATCGTAAAATACACAAGTGTATTTCATCATCATATCCTGGCCATTGATCTACACACGTGTATGGTCAGGATTAGTTCACTCAGATCGCAAGCTACACTAGTGTTCACTCTTGAACCTAATCATATATATATATATAGAGAGAGAGAGAGGGAGGGTTATAAAACATGTAGTCAACATTTGGTAAGAAATAACACTTATAATATAGTGGTCTAGTGGTATAGCGTTTACCCTTTAAAAAACGATGTAAATTTAAATTCTCACAAGAGTAGGTTAAGTGGTATTTAATTGTAAAGAAAATTGCTATTATAAATTATAAACTATAAATTAGCAACAAAATGTTGCTTTATAGAGTTGTACCCCATGCATGGGGAGATTTTCAAAAAAAAAGTTGATTTTTCATTTCTAACCCAATGCTTTTTTTCATTTGCAATTTAACATTAACACTTTTTATTTTCATCTTTGGCCCCTTATAAGTTTCATCTTACACAAATTATTCGCTTTATGTTTCGTTCTAAATTTTGCAAGATAACACGCCGCAACAGTGTTAGGATCGGAGGCTCTCATGATTGTGTTTGTTTGTATAATTTGAACAATGAATGAATATGAAATAAAGTAAAATGCAGCGGAAATGGAAACAAACTTTATAAACACAATCAAAAGGGAGAATAGTTTTGATAAACACATGCTTTTCATTAGGTCGAAAGATTACAAATCAAATCCAAAGATTACAATGCATGCTTACAACAAAACTCCCCCTCAGCCTGATGCTCCCTGATTGATCGCACAAGATGAAAGGATTGGAGGAGAAGAACTCACTCAGTCAATCAAATGTAACAGTACAGGGTATTGTTCCATTTATAGGCAAATCAAACCACTGAAGCATCTAAGCTGACGTCACCATGAAAGTGACATCTAACAACCTAACAACCTGTAACCACTGTTATTATACAAACACTGCTAATCCTAACCACTGATTCTATACAAAACAAGTGACACACTAAACTATTGTTTCCTTCTTCCATAAGTGCTTTCCTCAAAGTTGACCAGTCCTTGAGTGGGCAGTCCTTTAGCATCAGTAGATTGAACCAGCAGTGTTTACTCCTTAACAGTCTTGATGGCTTCATCAGCAGTTTGAAGGACAACAGCTGTTGTATGCGGACAGTGGATAGAGGACATTAGATGTTATAATCACTTTCAAGGGGGAAGCCTGGTGTAAACTACTGCTTATGATGAATCCAATGTTATGAACCAGTTTTGGCTTTCATTATCTGTTCCTCTGATAGGGTTCAATCCCAACAATCTCCCCCTGGAACAGATAATGCCAAAACACTTCATTATTTTGGATTTTTATTGTCTCATCAGAAGTTCCCTAACTTGTCCTTTAAAATGCAACTCAAAATCCATGGAACTTGTATCATCCTCATCCCTACACAGTATAAGCTCAAGGAGATCTTGTAGATCTTCAACACTCAGGCCCAGTGCTTGTTCCCTTGATATGTGATTTACTTCTCCATTGGATCTGATCAGGGTCAATACATGGGTCTTTTGATCAGACATCCATTTTAGTATTTTTGAACCCAATGGGTTTCTTGGGAGAGGTTTATTTACTGATGAGTTTGGTGATGCTGGCCTTGTGATAATTTGTTGAGCAGTGCTCTAAGCTTTTGCTAGTTTAGAACCTTTAGCTATGTTTTGTTTGAAGACCTTTTCTATGATATCATTTGTTGCAGCTATATCTTCTGCAGTTTCCTTTTCAATCTGCTCTTGTCTCTTCCTTTGATCTAGCTCAATGTCTGAGATATCCACTGATGTGATAAGTGGTTCAGAAGTATTGATCTGTTGTTTTGGCTTTTTGTAGTCAGGCTTCTTTGGAGTGTTAGAATCTGTCATCCTTCTTTTCTTTAGCCTTTCATAAGCCTCATCTGTATATTGCTTTGTCCATTTTGATATGGCTTTAGCAGTTCCAACCTTTGCATCCACCAACTCTTGTTTCTTCTGTTTGTACTTCAAGGTAAGTTTATCAATAGCCTTTTTGTATTTGCTCCAGTTTGGAGCTGTCTTTTTCTTTCCTGGATCACTCTTGATCCTTGTAATTCTGTTTACTTCATGCTTTAGTGCAATGAGTGGCCATTCACTGAATTGTTCTTCATTAGCTGGATAAAATTTTTCTTTCATGATGAATGCAAGATACTCCTTTCTCATTTCCTTTTGTAGGACAGCTCCAGGTGGCAGATTTGACATATCTTTGCTTAGATCTCTTGCATAATCTTCCATTTGTTTGACCTTAGTGAGAAAAAATTCCATTCTTTCAGAAATGGCTTTGTCACCTTGATCTTTGCATTCAATTCTTGCTCTTATATCTGCTTGCCTGGCTTTGAGTTTTATATGCATCCATATTTTCTGGGTTCCTGAAGCCCTTGAGAGAAGGAAATCTTCTTTTTGAAGGATCATCTTCTGTATAGAATTGTTTCATCTCATCCTTTACAGCTTCCAATTCCAGTGGATAACTTTCAGCAGTGGATACAATATTACCAGGGTTTATTGGTTTGACAAAAGTTGGTGGAATGGATTGTTGTGGCTTGATGGCAATGTAAGGTGTGGAGGATAAAGGAATAGGTGCTGGTATATCATCATTATTCTTCTGAAATTTCCTTTTCCTTGTATAAAGCTTTTTGGGTGAAGAGGGTTTTGGTTGTGATGTGACAATGGGTTGTATGGTGAATGTTGAAATGGTGAGGGCAGTGGTAGATGACTGGCAAACAGCTGTTGAAACAACTGGTGTTTCAACCTCTGTTGTTATTATAACTACTGATGTGTCAGTAGATGTCTTCTGCTTTTCAGCAGGTGGTGATTTGGTGGATGGTGATGTAGTTGAAGTGATGGTTTTTGGTGGTGGTGGTAGGGCAGTGGTTGTGGTGTGTGTTGTAGTGGTGTGTGTTGAAGAGATGGCAGGTGTTTGGCTGACAGTTGTTGAAACTACTGAGGTATCAGCAGATGTTGATACAACAGGTGTTACAACAACTGTTTGGGTGGAAGTTTGAGATTTTGTGGTTTGAGGTTTGGAGCCTTTGGGAGGTGGTTTGGAGGCATGCTTTGTGGGTCTGAATGGTGTGGATTTGGGTTGCCTCACTTGTCTAGTGGGCTTCTTCTTTTCATCCTTAGGATTTTCATCATCCTTTGACCCAGAAGTACCCTGTGATTTCAGCTCTATGTAAGCTTTTTTCTCCTGTTCCCACCTGGCTTTATCCTTAGCCTTTCTTTCTCTTTTAACACTTGCTTTTGCTTCTGCAAGTGCATTTATGGTAGTATCAATTTTCTTGCTACCATCTGGCAAAGGAATGTATTTGGTCATGTTTTCTTTTTCTGGTTCAATATAGAGGCCATCTTCTATTCCCTTCTTCTTCCACTGCTTGATTTTCTCCCCCTTTTTGGCATTATCTGGAGGGGGTTATCAATGAAGAGTACAGTGGGAGGAGCTTTGCTAGTGGTGTTCAGGATGTGGGCCTTTATAGCCTTGATGTCTGCTTGGGTATCTTTGAACCTTGACTCCATCATGTTTTTCAGGTCTTGAACATGTATAGCATGCTGCTAATCAGCCATTTGTCTTTGTTGTTGGAGCAGGGGTTGGAATAAATTCCACAACTCATTTGCAGCAGGTACTTGTGGTGGAGTAGATGCTTGAGTTGGAACAGCAGTGGTTGAGACCTTTTGAGCTTTCAACAACTGATGCATCATATCTTTTATTTCAGTAACAGATGTCTCAAGGTTTTCAATTCTACCCGTTAATTCCTGATATTTTGAATCATCACCCAAATTAATGGGATCATCTGATTCCCCACCGGGAGTGGTTATATCAATATGTGACTTAGGAAATGAATCCCAAAAATCACCCATTGATGCCCCTTGTTCTTGGTTCTGGGGTCTTCTTTCTTCAACACTTGATAACCTTTAGAAGGTACCAGTGGTCAAAACAAACTCACTATTGGTTACCAGAGGTGCTATGGAAGAAATTGCCTTTAAGGGAGTCTGATTGATGTAACAACTGGCCAAATGTAGATATGTTGATCCAACATTTGTAGTTGCTGCTCCACTTGAACTACTGTCAGGAATTACTTGTAACTCCTACAGTGTAACCTCCTCAGTTGTTGCTGGGATAGCAGAGGTATAAGCATGAGACCCAGCCACTTGTGAGAGTGTACTCTCAGTGATAGGTGATAGAGAGGAACTGGTTTGCGTCTGAGCTATAGCAACTGCATGCAAAAAGGGTATTATGGATTGTGGTAATGAGATGGGTGAAGATATAGGTGTTGAAAGAGACATGTCCTTGGGATCAGGACTGAGGAAGATGGATCCAATTAGATCCAGAGCTTCATAATGTGGGGTCCCTGTGTTTACAACCTGATCCTTTTGTGAGGATGCAGGAGGAGTTTGAGGGAAGGTGGAGATCTTTCTTCCATCTGCTGTGAGGAAGTAGCAGCAGTGGTTTTTGGTGACATTTGTGTTATCACTGGCAGTGGCTCTGGGATCTCATCTTCCAGAGTTGCCTTTTTAGTGAGTTTGGAGGGCTTTTTGGATGATTTCTTTTTAGGCTTTTTGGTGATGGCAGGTGTGGGTTTCATAGCAGTGGGTGTGCTGCCATGATCACCTGGAGCAGTGGGCTCAGCAGCAGATGCCTGAGGAGCAGTGGTAGCTGCTAAAGTCTGCTCAGGCACCTCTGCTTGTGTTTTTGCGGGTGTTAACATTCTAGTGAATGTTTCAGATGTTAAACCATGTATTTGAAAAGCTTCACCTTGAATGAGCAAATTTTCATTTTCCTTTCCAAATTTTTGTTTAAGATAGTAACTTAAGAACCTTGGAAAAAGTAGAAATGATTTGCTATCAACATTTTTTACCAAATCATCAAAGATCTCCTGGGAATAGTTAAAATTTTCATTGTGTAAAATAGCATATCCCAGGTTTTGGATCTTTAATGGTATTTCGTTAAAAGCAGTTGTTTTGTTTGAAACACACATCAAAAGGGTATGAAATAAAAGCCTTGGTGCAGAAGGGAAGAAACCTTTTTGTAAGGTGTCCCTTTTTATTTCCGCACCATACCCACTTTCAAGGAAATCAAATTTTAACTCGTTTTTAGGGAAAAAAGTTTTACCTTCTTGATCATCGAGTGCAAAGACTTCCGAAATAGATTGTGGAGTGATTTTAATCTCTTTGCCCTTTATGGAAGAATTTATGGCTATAACTTTGTCACCTTGATATTCAAGTGTGGCGTTTTTCCAAAATTCTCTCTGGGTTTGTTCATAAATAGGAGCATCAGCAGTTAACAAAGTTTTGTACTTTGAAGCTACAAGGGTGTCAATGATGGAATCGAAGGTTTTGTTGGTGGTAGGTTTTGTGAGTAGACCCAAGTAGTTGTGAGGTGCTTTGTATGGGATTTCAGTGGGTTCAACGGCCTTTTGAGCGACCTTTTTGGAAGATGAGGATAATTTTGATTTTGATTTTGTCATTTTGGTAAAGAAGAACGAAGAATGATTTGAGACAGAAAGTTGGAAACTGCTTTGAGAGAAGAATTTTGGAATTCAATTCGATAATGTAAAACCCTGTTTGGGGGTTTTGGTCAGGGTTTTATTTAGGGAAAAAGTGAATGCTGATGTGGCAGCAGTTACAAAGATCTGATGGCTAAGAACTGACCACGTGCCAACCTCTGATGAAAAGATGAATAATGGAGGACAATTGTTTAGGGAACCACTGATTAAGCAAATATCAGTGGTTGCAACAGTTAAAGTGAGGACAGTGGATGATTTTAACCATCAGTGGATAGCTTCATCAGTGGATAAAACACTGATTTTAAACACCAGTGATTACCATGAAAATGAAAGAACAGAGGTTGACTTTCAGCAGTGGACAGTTGTTAGGAAGCAGATGTTTGAACAAATCAGTGGTTAGGGGTAAGGTAATGGTAAGGATTTGAAAGGCTAGTATGTCAGCAACAGTTAGTGCACCGGTGGATAAGCTTTTGACAAATATTTTGAGCATCTGCTGTTCTGATGAAAGGAATGATTTTATCTTGTGAAATCACAATATTATTTCTAACATCTGTTGATGGTGATTCTAAAATGTCTGCAAGATTGCTATCCTTAACAAAATACATTTTAGATGTAAATTGTCAAGTTCAATATGTCAGCAGTTTTTATAGGAAATTTCATTCAAGGTTTTGCCACATGTCAATTACAGGTTTTGAAGCTTTTATAGAGTCCTGACAGTGGTTTAGTACCCCAGATCATGGAAACCCTTTTTCTAGGGCTACTCATTTTTTGTCATAATTTTTTGAATTAGAACATGAGTACCCAAGTATTTTAAGGTCTGTTAGCAATCAATCTTTTGATCAGTGTTAAAACAAACTTGAGTTTAACATGAGCTTGACACATGTACCATTTCCTTTTAATCCATTTTCAAGGATAATATCACCAAAAAAATGATGGTTCTTCATCCTGACAGGAGTTTGAGACTTTTGCTATAAAAAATAAGTAAAAGTACAAAATATATCACTCTTAAGGAGGAAAAAAAATAAAGAATAATATATCCTGCTTTATTTGAGAAAAACCTTAAAAAATAATTAAAGGTTTTTTTGAAAACAACATCAAAATGGATCTGGTATATTTTCCAATTAAACTCATAATCACATCACTCTCAAGTTTTATAAAAATGGTTAGTGGTTTGAAATTCATTATAATAACCACTGTTTGGGACCATTTCCTTGTTAATTGATTGCAAAAACAAAATGAGGAGTCACGTTCACATAAGTTTTGAAAGTCCTGTTATAGACTTTGTTACCATGTGATGATTTTGAAAAGCTTATCTATTCCTCTTGTAAGTTTAATCACTGGGATACCATTTTTACCTGAACTTCCCTGAATCAGTGAATGCACACAGTTGCCTGATGACCATTGTTAACCCAATTTTGTGAACTCTAAAGTGTTTTATTATTTATACTCCTTTCTTTTGAAATCAAAAGTTTTGAGATAAATACACTTGTGAGTTTTTGTGATTTTTCTTCTTCCCTTTTTATCCTTTCCATAGATAAGTTTTGAAACACTTACTGGAAAATTCTAAGGGAAGAATACTTAAACCCAAAATCATTTTTCAGCAATGTTTGTGAAGGAATTGGTCATTTTTGCACATGTTTATGACAATTTCCACATTACTCATGATTTGGACGTATTTGACTTCTGATTTTCTTAATGTACTTTTAAAAAAGTTGATTTGGTCCTTTTTTAACAGGATTCTCAACCTGTTTTTCAACACACAAGATCTAATAACTAAAGCTTTAATTTCCCTCTTTGTATGTTAGCAAAAACACTAATCTTATTTAATCGAACATAGGTTTTTGTTGACCTGAGGTACATGCCTTAGCAGCAAACATGATGGAAACAGCACGAACTTCATAACAGCAATTGAAATCAATTTTGTAAGCAAAATAATTATACCATAAGTATCAGACACATTTTCAGATCTGAAAACTATAGGTGGTTTATGCATGACATCACTTGTTATGTGAAGTTTGTGTGTCTTATGACATCTTGGTTGTTTTACAGAGTTTTTTGAATAGCTATTTTGAACGTAATTACTCGTTACTCTGTTATGTCAACTAAAAACGATCAACCTTAGCATCAATGAATTTTGAGCTGAACTGTTATGTCAAATTGATTGTTAGATCGAATCTGACTGTCCAAGCTCTGATACCAATTGTTAGGATCGGAGGCTCTCATGATTGTGTTGGTTTGCATAATTTGAACAATGAATGAATATGAAATAAAGTAAAGTGCAGCGGAAATGGAAACAAACTTTATAAACACAATCAAAAGGGAGAATAGTTTTGATAAACACATGCTTTTCATTAGGTCGAAAGATTACAAATCAAATCAAAAAATTACAATGCATGCTTACAACAAAACTCCCCCTCAGCCTGATGCTCCCTGATTGATCACACAAGATGAAAGGATTGGAGGAGAAGAACTCACTCAGTCAATCAAATGTAACAGTACAGGGTACTGTTCCATTTCCAGGCAAATCAAACCACTGAAGCATCTAAGCTGACGTCACCATGAAAGTGACATCTAACAACCTGTAACCATTGTTCTTATACAAACACTGCTAATCCTAACCACTGATTCTATGCAAAACAAGTGACACACTAAACTACTGTTTCCTTCTTCCATCAGTGCTTTCCTCAAAGTTGATCAGTCCTTGAGTGGGCAGTCCTTTAGCATCAGTAGATTGAACCAGCAGTGTTTACTCCTTAACAGTCTTCAGGGCTTCATCAGCAGTTTGAAGGACAGCAGCTGTTGTATGCGGACAGTGGATAGAGGACATCAGATGTTATAATCACTTTCAAGGGGGAAGCCTGGTGTAAACTACTGCTTATGATGAATCCACTGTTGTGAACCAGTTTTGGCTTTCATTATCTGTTCCTCTAATAGGGTTCAATCCCAACAAACAGCGTGTGTGGGGTTCACCGTTTTTTGGTGTATTTTTTTTTCATTTGATAGGTTCGTCGCAACATGTTTATTTTCCCCGTTCGACTTAGTTATTCTTTTCTACGTTTTACGTTTCGGTCTAATTTCTTCGCATTAACCCACAACAACGGGCGTGCGTAGTTCAACGATTTTACATCTGCTTTTCGTTCGCTGTTTTTTTTCTTTTTTATTTATTTTATTTTTACGAAATTTTCCAATGTTTGGGTCACCGGCAATTGTGTTGCATTGGTGCTACTTAGTACGGTTTTACGAACCTTTTAACCTATTAAGTTTTTTACCTATAATTTGTTTCGCGTTTACCCCTATACTTCCTTTACTTAAAAAAAACTATTTTTTATGTGTATATTTTTATTTACTGGTTGGTATAAATATGATTTGCTCTATGTATCGATGTAAACTTTTTCTGGAAAACGATTTAGGTCAAATATAATACTTTTTCAATCAAAAAAAAAATTTACGTGCATATTTTTATGTACTATAAATTTGAGTTAGTCTACGTTTTGATTTGGGAGATGAGTCAGGACAAATATAATATGTATTCGTGTGTACTTTATATATGTTTCGTAAATAATATGTATTCATGCGTACCTTATGTATGTTTCGTAAATTTTGTTTCGAACGTGTGGAGTCAAATTGTAGTTTCTTTTCTATGTATGAGAGTCGAGTCACATATAAATTTGATTTACTTTACGTTTTGATCCAATCGCAATGCTTATATAGGTTACTCTGGGTTCAATTCGATACGTCAAAATGCGCATTTCCATACGGTTAACGCATCACACGACGTTTCGACTAATCCATTCAATGTTTGCGATGTTCTCACGCCGCAACGCACGCCGATTTTATTGCTAGTTAAAACTGAAAAGGACAAAGAATTACAAAAATTGTATTAGCACTTAAAATTACCGTGTCATTTAAACAAAATGAAAAATTGAGAAAGAACGTAAAACATATATAGTTATATCACTGTAGTAGAGTATTCAAATGAGAAGAAAATTTTTGTAAGAATAGAAAAATTAAGTTTTAAATCAATAGAAATATTTCATTTAGTATATGTATTTAATATTATTGTAAGGGTATATAGCTAAATTTATAATTTTAACTAATTTAGTGTATTCTCTTAAATTAGCTAATTAATCAAACTTGTAACTCATTTTAAAAAAAAATATACTATTTTCAAGACAACCTAATTTAAAGTGAATGATAATTTTGTTTATATGTGTAAGATAAAGTGTAGGATAAATTTTGATATGTATACGATAAAGTCTATGAAAATTTCGATATATATATATATATATATATATATACACACACACAGAAAGTCTAAATTTCCTAAAAAGTGTAATAAGTCATAAAACACCAAAATTTCAACCATAAAACACACAAAAAACCCACAAATAACAAAATGAAGATTACTAAAACATCTTATATGTGGGTTGTGTTTTGTGTTTTGATGATAAGGCTCTGATTATCGAATGACAAACATTATTGTGTTTTATGTTGTTAGCATGTTATGTTTTATATTCATAGTTTTACAATTGTGTGTTTGAAGTTTTTGGACTACTATGGTTTAAATATGGTGTTTTAGTGATCTTCGCTCTGTTATTTGTGGGTTTAGGTGTGTTTTATGGCTGAAATTATAGTTTTTATGACTTTTTACACTTTTAGAAAATTTAGACTTTGTAGCCGAACCCCCCATATATATTGAAATGTGTTGGATAAACTGATTTTGCCTAATTAATAAGAGAGAAAATAACTAGGGCTGTAAACAAACCGAACGAACACGAACAAGGCCTTGTTCATTTTCTTTCATTAAGGAATGAACATGCTCATGAACGGTTCACGAGCTCTTACCGAACGGGATTTCTTGTATGTGTTCTTTATTTATGAAATGCACATGTTCATGAACTGTTAATGAACACTTACCGAACGTAGACGAACACAAATGAACACAAACCAATGTTCATGAACATAAAAGATTACGAAGAATCCGACCAATTAAATAAACACTTAACATAATTAACACAAAAATTAAGAAGTGTGTCAAACTTAACACAAACTGAAATTGAAATGATCAAATGGGAATGTTGTTGGAGATGTATAGTATAACTATGGTTTCAAAATTTTAAAACCAATGCCAATAAAATATAATATTATTTTATTTTAAAATGAACGAACACAAATAAACATAAATGAGTGAACATAAATGAACACCTTACCGAACATTTACGAACGTAAACAAACGAACACAACATTTGTTCATGTTCGTTTGTTTAGCTTATCAAACGAAATTTCTTATTCGTGTTTGTTCATTTATTAAACGGACGGACATAAACGAACTTCCCACCGAACAGTTTACGAACTGTTCGCTGAACGTTCAGTTCATTTACAACCTTAAAAGTAATTAATGATATGAGATGTAAACGATTTATTATTTTACCATGATATTTTTTTCTCAAATGATTGCCCATGGCTTTATAGGCTAGTTACATTTTAGGGTGGGATATGGCTTAGGAACCATGAGGTCCTGGGATCGATTCCAACAAGGGGGTTTTTCTTAAATTGATTGGGTTTCCTCCTGAATTGGTGTATAAGCATTATGCCTAGTGAAGATGGATATGATCGGGTAGTTCTGCTGGCGGCACGATAATACTCAAGTGGTCCGTCAGTGATTCCAAATTTATCGTTAAAAAAAACTGTGTTAAACTTAAAATAATAATTATATGATTATTCCTTCTCTCAAATATAGATTCATTTTCGTGTATGACATAGATATAAGGGTGAAGGGAGTGGTTAAACAGGTGAAAGTGGCAAACTTCAAAATCGACCAATCAGAGTGTGTCATGTCAATCAGTGTGAAGAGTTTAAACTTTGGCGAAAAATGTTGACAGTGGTTAAACAGTTGAAAGTGGTAAACTTTATATATATATACACACACATACACACACACACATCAATCACTTTCCCGAATCGGTGATGCATCCCCGCAACTTCAAGTTTGCCGAGCGACAAAGGAGGCCGGCGGCGGTGTTGCCGCGCGGCAAACTCCTTTGCCGTTTGGTTTACCGAGCCACTCCCTTCACCCTAAGCTAATGATTATATACTTTAAAGCACCTACACGGTTTGAGGAGATAAACTATGAAAACAACCCTGACATCCACGAAAAGAATAAAATAATTGAATTTCGTAACTTAAATTCAAATATTTAATAATTAATACGCTTTTAGGTGGTGTGCATGTGGGTGGAATACTTGCTTGTTACACTTAAAAGCAACAAAGTGAAAAAAGCTAATGGGGATTGGGCTTTTATGCTTTTCACCATGAATAATTTAATGATAAAATTGTATGCATTACTTATGGTGATATTAGGTGCAATAAATTCAAAAATATTCGATACATGTTCACATCCCATATTTCAAAGTTTGTGTATGCCCTTCTTTTTATCCAAAGCAACTATTCTAAAATGCCTCATTTAGTCACTAATGTTTTTCATTTGTTTTTTTAAAACGCTAATTTTTCACCTTAAATACTTACATCTTCATTTAATCACTAATATTTTTCATTTACTTCTTTAATATTATGTTAATTTATTACCTATGTTAGTATACTAATTATGCTTCTTTAATAAAGACTAGTTACATATAATGTGATATATAATTCAATAAGGTTGTGTTCTAAATGTGTAAATTAATCACATGAAGAATCTATCAACTATAATAAAAGAAACCAACTTCAGGACACATGTCACTCATTGGAGCCATCTATTTTATAGTTAATTTTCAAAAATAACCTAATTATACATAATTATTTTGTTAATTAAATAATCTAAAACTTCTAAGTATATTAAATTATATAATTATACTAATCAAACTAAATAACTTATTTATCTTTATTTATATTAGTTAGCTGTTTATCTATATATATATATATATATATATATATGAGAGAGTTATCTTGAGAACGCTAAATATTGCGAGAATCGTGAAAATGAATGAAAAAACCAATCAAAACCGATTTTTTTTAATACAAACCTCATTGTAATTAAAATACAACATCAAAAAAGAATTTACAACATCAAATAATCTATTTCTTCTCTCAAAATCACTGTTACTAGATTTTTTTACGCATGTGTAAATGTAACAAATTTACACATGTGTAAATTTTCTTTATTTACGAATTCACGTAAATTTAAACGTGTAAATTTAATTTCTAACATTGTATTCGAACAATAATGATAAGTGTAAAACAAATGAGGGACATGTGTCATTTATTGGTTTTGGATATAGTTCGGTTTTTTTTTTGTTACGTTTTATAAGTTAGTTCGGTTATGAGTGGGTTAATTCGGTTTTTTTGCACACCTCTAATTTCAAATTCTATTTTTTTTTAATGTAAAAATGTTTTTGTAGTATATATGTGTTATTATAATTAGGGTGTTACACAAATGAAACTACATAAACGATAAACGACTTATAGCCTAGCGCTATTATGGTGTGTGATTTTTTATGTATACTTTTGTTTTTTCAGAAAATTAATTAACCGACCCAACGATTTTTTATATGGTTCGGTTTTTTCAGTTCAGTTTTATCAGTTAATTCGGTTATGAATTGGTTAATTCAGATTTTTTTTTTGCACACGCCTACTTTCATATTCTATTTTTTAATATAAATAATATCTTATCTCAAAAACCATTTTATAATATTTTAATCTTATTTACTAATTATATTTCTTTTATTCAACCCGTGTGATACACGGGATTCTAACCTAGTTAGATAGATAGAAAACCTAATGATATACCGACCCATCTCATTAAAGATCATGTATGTTATCCACATTAAGGTGGTGTTTGTTTTTTGGCCAGAAGTGCTTCTGGCCACTTATGTCTGCGTCGCGCAGACGCGCGCAGACGTTTGATGTCTGCAGCTTGTTTGTTTTCCGGAAGCACTTCTCACCAAAAAGGTCTTCCCCACCTCTTCCCCAAGCAGACATGTCCCAACCTCTTCCAACCGCTTCCAACTTCTTCTCTCTGCCAAAACACAGACCTGCATCACCCCTGCTCCGCCACCACCTCCACCCTTGACACCACCTCATCTGCCACCACCTCCACCCCTGACACCACCTCATCCGCCGCCCACCCCTGCTCCGCCACCACACCAAGCCGAAACAAACCCAGGTTAAACCCGAAACTGAAACAAGAGCAAACCTGTCGCACCGAGCCGAGACTCCTGAAACCCAAACCAAATTTGAAACATCACTGCTGTAACCGTGAAACCCGTCGGAACGAAACACCACCGCCGCCGCCGTGGCTCCACTGCCGACAACGGATTCGTCGCCGGAAACGGCATTCGTCGCCGTCGATCTCCTTTCTCGTTCTCTCTCTCCTATTTCTCCTCTCTCTCTCTCTCTCCTTATTTTTGTGCTTGTCATTCACCGAAGAAGTGGAAGAATGAGGGTGTGGGGGTGCAGTTGTCATCGTTCAATCAAAACAGAGGTGGAGGGGGTGCTTCTTGCCCGACGGAGCAAACCGCCGGCAGCCACCGGCTCTGCCGGTAACTCCGGTCGCCGTACAGAAACATAGAGAGGAGACAAGGGCTTGTTTGTTTGCGGGTAAGAAGTTTATGAAGATGATAAGGTGTAGTATGTGTGTTGGTGTCTTGAAGGAGATGGAGTTTTTGTGGGTGATTTGGTGAAAACCTTGGATTTGCAGAGAATGGTCTTTGGGAGGGAAAAGGGGAACCCGTATGCGGCTAGGGTTTGGGGCAAGTCCAATTCCTTTTGTTTCAGGGTGGCTGGTGGCTAAAGTGGTGGTGGTTGGTTGTGGTGGTAGAGGTGGACGGTGGTTGTGGTGGTAGAGGGAGGCAGGGAGAGAGAGATGAGAGAGAGAGGTTCTGTGTGTTGTGTTTGTGTTTAATGTGAGAAGAGGTTTATATATATAAAAAAACAAATCCTCTTCTTCTTGCAGACTGCAGACATTTGGACCTCTTCTCCTGCAGATGTGGTCCGCAGACTGCAGACCTTTTCCAGCAGAAAAAACAAACAACACCTAAGACCATATGTAGTGGTACAAATGAATAATGCCCCTATCCAAGGGCGTTGTACGACACGTGTCATCCCAGTTAACAAAGGGGCATTATGGGTCGTTTTTCATATATGGGTGTAGTGGGATAATGTCCAATAATGATCCATCAATGATTACCCAATTATTATCTTTTAAAACAAATAATATTACTTGGAAGCTTCTTATTGGACAAACAAATAATGCCCTAGCATGCACCAGCGTTCTTTAAACCACGCCCCCCCCCCCCAATTTTCTGAAAACAACGCCCAAGGAGGCGGTCCGGTGACATTAAGATGCATTTTTGGGAAAAAAACGCCCCAAAACCCTCCACTACGGATAATCTTACAACAAAGTATAAACATGGTCTGCACACACATGTGTAAAGAGTAGTAACAATGTTTAAAGTTGATATTTTATTTCACACACACAAATGCAAACATATTTTAAATAAATTCAAAGATTTAATATACCAGTATTTGATAGAGGAGCTATTTCATGAAAAAAAAAATATTCATTTTGAAAGCATATTATATAATTATATTATATTATATTATATAACTATTAATTTGTAATATCTAGAGGCTTTAGGGTGTTGTATGATGTGCATAATGGGTTTTCTGTGCATAGTCTTCTTGTACATGATGCTTTAAATGCGTCTTATACGTGTTTCCACTCTTCTTTTTACCCCAAACCCACATCACACAATCCAGAGAGAGAACCATCCGCCACCACCACTCCACCACCGCTCTATCAGCTTCCCCGCCACTGTTACAGCCACCGCCGCCGTATCTCCGGCAGCAACGACACGAATTAGTTGATGAAGATTCTGGTGGCGATTAACGACAGTCCCGATTAAGGGTTTAAATGGAGGTTAGGTCGATGGCGTAGGGTGGTTTAATTGTCTCATCAGGCGACGATCTCAAACCCCATGTGTGGTTAGATGACTGATGATGGTGGATTTTCTAGGGTTCCGGTGAGTTTTCGACAAGTTTCTGGTGACCCAATTCAGGTATGCATGTTTCATTTTCGTTTAGATCTGCTTAGTACGTTTGTTGATTTTTATGTATTTCTCAAACCATATTTTGGGTTGGTTTTAGTAAGAAAAGTGTGCTT
Source organism: Helianthus tuberosus (assembly GCA_030545235.1). Lineage (NCBI taxonomy): Eukaryota > Viridiplantae > Streptophyta > Magnoliopsida > Asterales > Asteraceae > Helianthus > Helianthus tuberosus. Next base: position 15,953,221 of record CM060420.1, on the reverse strand, counting down.
TCTACTTTTGTGGAAGATGAAGAATGATGTACAGGTTGCTTTGTCTTTGGATGTTTGAAATACGTGGTCATTCAGGTGTAGCAAGACATGGTTAAAAAGGTATTATTTTGAGTAAAGTCCTTTTTGAGTCCCCGTGGTTTGTGCATTTTAACTATTTGTATCCAAAAACCAAACTTGTCTTGATTTGAGTCCCCGTGGTTTGTAGTTTTAACCCTTTGAATCCAAAACGCAAACCTCATCCAAATCATGGACTAAAAGTGTTGGATTCAAAAGGTTAAAAATACAAACCACGGGGACTCAAAGGGTTGGATGAGGTTTCATTTTGGATTCAAATGGTTAAAAATACAAACCACATGGACTCAAATCAAGACAAGTTTGGTTTTTGGATTCAAATAGTTAAAACGCACAAACCACAGGGACTCAAAAAGGACTTTACTCTATTATTTTTTATTTTTATGGAATTGAATCTTGATGTTGGTTTGTGATTTTTCTATAATTTAGTTTCATGTTAGGCTGATTAGGCTTCTTTGATCGTACTGTTAATGGTTGAATTGTTATTGTTTATTATGATGTTTTACTTTGTAGATTGTTTGTGATAGTTATGGTATATTTTTATAAGTTTTGCGAGGTTATTTATGAATAGTTTGATGATTTATGGACAAAGTAAAGTGATGATGAGGATTTGATGAGATGATGGATTGTTTTGAATTTTTGCTCGTCAATTTGTTTGATCGTGCGGTTAATTATTAAACCGCCGATTGTTCATTTGTAAGCTATTTTGCTTTGTAGATTGTTCATTTGTAAGCTGTTTTGCTTTGTAGATTGTTCATTTTTTTGTGATAGTTATGGTGTTTATTTGTTAATTTTGGGAGCTTATTTATTAATAGTTGATGATTTATGGACAAAGTGTAGTAAGATGTTTTGCTTTGTAGATTGGTCATTTGTTTGTGATAGTTATGGTGTTTATTTGTTAATTTTGAGAGCTTATTTATTAATAGTTGATGATTATGGACAAAGAGTAGTAAGATGTTTTGCTTTGTAGATTGTTTGTGTTATTATGGTATTTATTTGTGAATTATTTCTTGGCAAACAGTTTTGAGATTAATAGATTTAGGGAGCTAGATATGAAACATTAGATGATTAATGAACTAAGCGTAGTTATGATGATAATTCGATGAGATGATGGACCGTTTTGTGACATTGCAGCTAGGGAATTGAAGCCTAAAAAGTTTTTTGTGCAACATGTGGATACTGTATTATTAATATTTTTGTACAACATATGGATACTCGCGGTCACGTACAGCTGCGATCTAATATGTCCGGCCGGTGAGGTTAAGAACTTACGATCCACCTTCATGATTTGTTTTATAAACCTGGTTACGTAATTTTGATATGTTCCACCGACTTAACACATAAATCTGGCGCAGATTCATTGTGTCATTGTTGCTGTAAGTTGGGTTTTGTGGTTTTGATTATTATATTTCTGTGAATGATTGATGATTAAATAGTGGAAGAATTGTGGGTTGTTTGATGTAGATTGGATCAGTGCTTGAGTATGCGAATCAGAATCCGGTGTTCGGGATCTTGAATTTGGATAGTGTATTTCATACTGGTCTCCCAATTGCTGTAAGTTTATGCTAATTTAACATTTTAGGAGTGTCTGGATGTGCATTTTCAAGATTATTCTTGGGGTGTTGATCGATTTGGGTTTTAGGTTGTTTGGTTCGTGTTGGAAGTTTATTTGGGTGGAACCAGAAATTTTCGACTGGGGGGTCGTAATAGAATTTCTTTTTTTCTTTCGTTAATGAATTCTTTTTATTTTTTTACAAAGAATAATGGATTTTAATAATCCAAACTATTCTCGTTGGCCGGCAACGGTCCCAACTTAAAAAATTCCCACTTATAGTCCCAACTTTTCACATATTAACCTTTAATGGACCCTGACTAATACAACGCTAATGCTGTTAGTCTCCGGTCATCTTGTTAATAAAAAAATATTTTTTAACAATAATTTTATATATGATGAATCGATAAAATAAAGTAATAAAGCAAAGTGTATTAAATAAAAAAAATATAAACTTATTTATACTAAATAAGCAAACGCCTTAAAAAGATAAATAAAAATCTAACCGTTTCTAAGACTATAGGATGTGGAGATGTTTGGGTAGGGGGCATTGCTCGACACGTAGCGAATGTGAGATCCCAAGCTAATACTTAAAAACTAGTGGTGTGGTGGAGCGTCGCTTAGCTGGGCGTGGCCAGCCATGTGAATTTTTTTTGTTTAAACTACTAAAAATTTCATTTAATAAAAATAACACACTTTGAACCAACCAACCACAGCCCGTCACGTCACCCAGCCCCCCGCTCCATGCCAGGCAGAATATCCGCGTCAAGCGAGCAACACCAAACCCAACACCGAGCCGGGGTGATGTAGCCGACGTTAAACCGCCTTCAACGCCACAACCCACAACCCATACCCTATATACATTAGTCTAAACAAGTAAGTCTTAAAAAGTTAAAACTAAACCCATGACCAACCAACCTATACAATTTTTCATTTGATATGACTGCACGGTAGGTTGAAACTTAATTTAAAATTAATAAATAAAATATTGCTTATTAATTAATAAAATATTGTTTATCAGTCTTGAAAATTGGGCTATTGTCAATCTTCTCTTCCCAAAAGCTACTGCACTCCAACATCCACTCTACGCCTCAGAAGCCACCGGAAAAAAATTCCGGTCATGTTCTTTTCGCTTAAACGACTCTATGCATGATGATGAGGGGTCAAACCAAGAGAAAAAGACTACTTAAGTGGTATCTATCGGAAAAAAATATATAGTGGAAATCTGGTCACCGGAGACTCGCCGGAGGGTCAACGGACCCTCCTGACCCCCTTGTAGTTCCGCCTCGGAACTGAAAACGGAACTAATTCGGTAAGGGTCAAATGGAACCGTAAACCAAATAAGAATTCGGTTTGGTTTGGTTTGGTTTTTGGCTTTCAACGAAATAAATTGTTACGTGTCAATTAGTCTAGGGACTTAATTGTACTTTTCATAAATAGGGGGACTAAACTTGTAGTCATGTAATAGTTGTTAGCATCTGTTAGTTGAGTCGTATACATAAACTGTTAGTTGTTAATGAGAGGATCATCGATCAGTTGAATGAATCTTCTTCTTAGTTTCTCTCTCTAATCTCTCTCTAAAATCTGCACGTATCAATGGTATCAGAGCATCGATCCTTCGACTCTTGATTCTGATACGACTCTATCACTGAATTCCGATCATCTCGATCATCAGAGTTCAAATTCTTACTGGAGTTTTGATTTCATCATCAGAATCTTAAATTCCACCGGATTTTAAGTCTGATTCACTTCAAGTCTGTTCTGAATTGATCATTTGTTCGATCAATTCTCCTTCAGTTCAGTTCAATTTGCCCTAATATTGAATCAGTTCAACAAATCAGCAACAACAATTAGGGTTTGGATATTCAAGCACTCCAATAGAAGAATCAGATTCAGTTACAACAACAACCAAGAATGGTGTTCTTGTGCTCATGTGGGGGTTTGATATGGGTGAACAGAGTTCACGTTTGTGGAACTATTAAGTGTTCTTGTGGTGGGATTAAATTTGAAGGCAGGACCCATTGTTGTGGTTACAAACCAGACTACTCAAAGCCACCAACGGATTATGAACGTTGGAAGGGTTTTAGAAGTTCTGACGAATGGATGGGATCACCAGATTGGGGAAAACAGAGCCCTAGATTGTTTAACACTAACAATCAAGAAGCAACAGTTCTAAACACCGCATCAGCTATGGAAGAAATCAAGAAATTACAACAAACAGGTTCATTCCAAGATTACTGTATTTCGTTTGATGTTCTCCTTACTAAAGTGGTTTTAAGTGAGGATTATGCTACAAGTTTATTCATGGGGGGTCTCAAACCTGAAATTAGGTGTTGGGTTATGTTGTTTGGACCTAAGACACTCTAGGATGCTTATGTAACTGCAAAAAGACAAGATAGTTTTTGGGCCGATTTCTATAACATTAGAGAATTTCAGAAGGTAAAGGCAAACGGGCAATCTTTAAATGAAATTGAGATTCAACTTGAGGAATCTAAAAATGGGGTTAGGATTCAAGAAATCATTGATCAAGATGTTATGATTGAAAATGAAATTGGTTCATTAAATCAAGTTTTTAGTAATCAACAATCAACTGAAGATGATTTTTTAAATGAAGACACAAAGGTGGTAACTGAAGTGAAGGATGGTGATGAGGTTCAAGAATTGGTTGGGGCTGAGGTTATAGAAATCCAGGTTGTTAACGAGTCATTAAATGGCGAGTATGATGATGTTGATGAATCAGAGTTGGAAGTAAGCAATTCTGTTTTGTATGGCCAAAAGGTGTTCGATGAAATGCCTGAGACAACTAAAGATGGGAAAAATCATCAGGTTCATATTGATCTTTCTAACAACACCTTTGATAATGATTCAGATAAGTATTCTTACTTTAATATTCCTGAAAATATTAAAGATGAAATAAATGAAAATAGGAGTGATGATTCAATGATAAGTTTGAAGGAAAATGATAAAGAAGTTGTAATAAGTTGGCCTACAACTCATAAAATGAATATGAAGAAAAAGGAATTTGTTCTTTCTCATGAAATGGATTTGAGTGATTATCATACAAAAGTGAGTGTACATCTAGAAAAGTTCTCTCATTAGAATTTGATATTAAAATGAACGATTCTCTTAAAGTTGAAGAGACCACATTTGAGGAAACCAAATTTAGGGTTCAAATTGACAAGGAAGAGAGTTTGGATCCCACTATATGTGTTAGATGGGTAGATTCTGGACAGGTTTTTGGTTTCGAGAAAGGGAACCATCACAGGGCATATGGGCAAGTGTGCAATGGATTAAATCCCTTAAGTAGGTATATGAACTGTTGGTGCATCCGTCTGTCATCTACGTCTTATATCGAGTCTCAGTCTCGTTACAGATCTGATAGAAGATGATGTCAACATCTTGGATAATGACATCATATTAGTGATGTCATTATCACATCATCTCATAAGAGACAAATGCATTTATGATGAGAAGTGGCTGATTTCGTTTATTATTGTATTAAATAGGTCCGCTCATATGTCATAGATAGGTCCGCTTATATGTCATTGTGATAGGTTCGCTTATATGTCATCATACTAGGTCCACTCATTTGTACATGTCCTTATAAGCGAACCTGAACACCTATAAATAGGTCATAAGAGCGAACCAGTAGTGATAGTTCGAGGTGTTGTCTTCCGGTGAGCCACGAAGTGCTGCCGAAGTGTCGACAGGTTGTAAATGTTATCCAAATCAATAATATCGACAGTTTATAGTGAATACTTGCTGAATTGTACTCGGTTTGTCTGTTTCCGCCGTTCAAACTAAGATAAACTCTTCTAAGTGACTCGTTTAGGTCCGAATTCGATCCTACAATTGGTATCAGAGCCAGTGAAGAAGAGTTCTATACAATTCAGCCGATAATTCTGTTTCTACACCATTCTTTTTCGAAAATCAAAAATTTTTTTACGGTCAGAATCGGTTTAAATTCACACAATATGTTCGGAATCATGTATTAGTAAACCCTTGAAATTTTCAGATCTAAAATCAACCTAGAACTTAGGATTTTAGGGGGTTCGCTTATACGTGCACGTTCAAAAATGACATCAGCAGACAGGTCCGCTTCAAATTACCAGTTAGATCTGCTCCAAGGGTCAGCTAGTTCCGCTTTTTGGACACATTTTGAGTAGGTCCGCTCCAAATTACCTCACAGGTCCGCTCCAAATTACCTGTTAGGTCCGCTCATCCGGACAATACCTGGTCCGCTTATCCGCTCATCTAGTCCGCTCATCTGGTCCGCTCATCTGATCCGCTCATCTGGTCCGCTTATTTGAACAATTTCTGATAGTTCCACTTCAAAGGGTCCGCTTATTGTGACTTTGTAGATACTTGTGTGGTTCGTTTGTCAGTCATCGAACAGGATTATCACGTAAATTGTTGTCAGTAGTTGGGAAAAGTATCTCGTGTTTTATGTCAGTTTGCATGTGTTGTTGAGGCCCAATGCATGTGTTTATTGGCCCAAGTAAACATATCTGATTGCAAGTAAAAAAGAAGTCAGTCCACTACATTTGAGGTCAAATGGAAATTAAGGGGTGATTAAAATGTTGGTCACATTATTTTGAAAGATATTCAAAATTAAAGGTGTCATGTACATCGACTGAATACAAAGGATTGAACAGTGTGATTTAAGAATTGTAGGCTAAGGGTGTCAGTACTTTGGAAAAATAAATCATGTGAAAGTGCATCAGTCAAATTATCAATTGAGGTTGCATGTGAAACATATCACTGAACCATGTGCGGTCAAATCATATTAAGTTGATACACGTGAATGTCGGCCATTTTCATAGATTAAAATCAATTGTAAATCAAGTGAGTCTTTGGTTTAATCGAGGTTGTCAGATTGTGTTATTTGGAAATAAGAAATCATGTAAACTATTGTACAAAGAATCAGTCAACTTGTTTGGGTGGTCCAATGGGAGTTAAGTGGTGATCACAATTGTGTTCTTATTTGCAGCCCATCCATATCATATCGATATTTGTTTACATTGGCCCAATCTCAAAGCTCAAGTGTTAATAGTCAGTTCATTATCAAGTTCATTCATTTAGTGATCCTACTTCATCAACATTGAAACGTGTCTACAAATATTCGAGACGAGTCTTAGTTTGATTTCATCAATACATTTTTATATATTCAGTCCATTTAAACTGTTTGTTTGTTTGTTCGACAGGTGATTTACAAGGTGATACATTTCATTTGAAAATCCGAAACATGGACGAAGAATTCTACAACGCATTCGCTACTCCGGTTACTCAGATCACTATTGCACATAACACAATTCTCGAAAATGAAACGGGAACAATGCAAAAACCGCCCAAACTAATGAACATCGAAGAATATAAGGGTTGGGAAGGCCGTTTCGAGAATTGGGTACAAGCTAATTACTTGGATGCGTGGGAATGTGTCGAGACAAAATACATTCGACCGATGAATGATGATGAAGAAGTGGTTCCGATTAAAGATCTAAGCGCCGATGCTAGAAAGAAATACAAAGATGAGAAAATGATGCTGAGTCTTCTACAACAAGCTGTGAAAGAAGACATCTTGGTGTTATTACAACATAATGGAACTTCATACTCGATTTGGAAAGCTTTAAGATCAAAGTTTGTTGGTAGTCAAGAAATGATAAAGAACAAGAAGTCACTTCTGAAGAAAGAGTTCGATCTGTTTCGTGGTTTGAAGAATGAAAGCACAAGGCAGATTATTGAAAGATATTGCAATCTGCTAGCAAACATGAAGAGATTGAGCATCGAGAAAGACAATGAAGAGTTGATCGAAAAGCTTGCTGATTCATTGCCACACGAGACTTGGGGCACATATCTCATGATGCTTAGAAACAAGAAAGGTTTTAGCAGTTTGACACTTAGCAAGTTCATTGAGAAGTTGGAAGCTCAAGAGATGGAGCAACGAAAGATTGTTAGAATGAAAGATTTCGATGGTGAACAGGATCTTGGATTGTATTACAAAGCAGGGGTGAATGAGAAATCTACAAATCTATCTCCAAAAATAGAAACTGCTTACAATGTCAAAAATTCTTCTGGAAGTTCATCATCAGGATCAAACAGCAAAACAAGTTTCACATCATTTCCGTCTTTTGATCCGAACGTTTCAACAACAAGAAATGGCAAAAAGATTCAATGCAACATTGTATTGAACATTGAAAATGATCAGGAATATTCTGAAGAATTAGCAAAAAGCCATATGTCTTTATTAGGAACTGTTCTTGAATCTTATGGTAGTTTTGTTGCAGGTCGAATCGGGAATCCAATGCTGACAAAGGAAGATTACGACCAGTTCGATGCTGAAGAGATGGAGCTGATGGACATAAAATGGTGCTTGGCCAGCATGTTGAGGAGAGCTGAGAAATTCAAGCAAATCACTGGAAGAGATGATCTTCGTGAGGCTGGTACTTCTACTTTAGGTTTTGACAAATCTAAAGTCACTTGCTTTCGTTGCAGAGAAAAAGGACACTTCAAGAGGGAGTGCAAAAATCGCGAAGCAAGTGGAGCTCAGAATCCTTTTAACAACAACAATGACTATTACCGAAAAGCCATCTACCATCAAGTTGCTCAACAACCATCTCAATAACAACAACATCAGGCACAAACTGCACATGGAAGACACATTATTGAAGACTCTGGAAAGAGAGCTTGTGCAGTTAATCAAGATTCTTTAAAGAGAGTTAATGGTAGTGTTTTGATAATAGATCAAGACGACGAAAAGTTACCTGAAGGATTTAGCTGGGAAAATTTCACTTGGGATAATTATGTTCCTGATCAAGCCACAGCTTACACAGCTTTTGTTGCCAAAGTTGAAGAAGATAGTGATGATGATCGTGAGTATTGGGCGAGAAAATTCGAAGCTGATATGAAACTGATTGCTGAAAGTGACAGTGAAGATGAAAAGGTTAAAAAGAAGAAGAAAAAGGTCAAGACTCCAATGAGCAGTGATGACGAAGAAATTCCAGTGATCAAAAGGAAAGTAAAGGTTGAAGTTGCAAAGTTCAAAGTTGATGAAGAAGTTGATGCAAAGAAGATTCCAGTGAAGTGTGAAAACTGTGAAGCTGTGAAGAAGCAGAACAGTACACTGATCTATAACTTGAATAGTTTGAAGGAATCTTACGATGTACTGAACAAAGCAATGAACCAATACAATCTAACTAGTGAAGAACAAGCAACAGCGATGAAAACACTTCAAGGAGCTTTTATGACGAAGCAAAAAGTGGTGAACAACTACATTGAGAAGTGTGCTGTGCTAGAACAAAAGTTGGAATTGCAAAGAATTGAAACTGAAAGAGTTAATCGTTTGTTGAAAAGTTACTCATGTACTTCTTATGTCATTGACAGGATTTATCCAACTGTTGAAGGCATGAAGGCATTTGAAGAGGATGAAGTAACTGAAGAAAAGAATGATGGAAAAGTGACTGAAGAAAAGACTCCAGAAAAGAAGAACAAGAAGAAGAGTGACTCAAAGAAAAAGACTGATAAAAAGGATTCTGGTAAGAAACAAGATGTCGGTTACAACAAATGTCCACCCCTGCTAGAAAATGGATATTTGCCCAGAAATCCAAATCAGGAAAGAGTCGAAAAAGCAACAAATTTACAGTGGGAGTCGGAGTCCTCAGTCAATTTGCCAGAAAATATTGATGTGACGTTTACATCATCTGACACTGATCTTGAGTCCGAGTTAATAAAGAAAGTTGTCGATCAGGTGTTAGATAGAGATGAAACTGAGGAGTCAAAGTTGGAGTCAAACTCAGAGTCAAAATCAGAGTCAGAGTCAAAGTCAAGTTCTGAAAGTTCGAGTTCGACGGTCAACAGTCCAAATTCTTCGGTTAAAAGGGTTTATAACAAAGAATTCCTGTTTTCAAAATCTAATTTGAATGACGAAACGTTTAAAGTTGCATATACTTTGAATGATTCCGACAAATTATATTCTGATGAGGAATTTCCAATAAGAGGTGTCAAAACTGAATTGATCAAAAAGGTTTTCAAACTAACAGAAATTAATATTTCTGAAATAAAAGATTTAAATCTTAATGGTAAACCTAAACCTTACACCTCAAGAGTTCAACAACGTTTAAACAAGAAAAAGGGTTACAGTTCTGGTTCTGGTTTTCACAAGAAACCAAACCCTAACCGTAATTTTAAAAAGAAAGGTCTTGGATTTATTCCAACAGAAAAACAGAAAAATGAAAAATATGTTCGTGATTTTAAAGCAAAAATGACATTCGTTTCAGGTACATCATCAGAAGAGGAAGAAAAGAAAGAATTCTGGAGACAATCGAACAAAGAATTCCTTGCAAAGAAGCAAGAAGAGATGAAAGATACGAGAACCTGTTTCAAATGCAACACTGTTGGACATATTGCCAGAGATTGCTCTAAGGCAATACCATCAAAACAGGGAGTTTCTCGTAAACTGAAAGAGAAAGTGATTGAGTTTGAACCGCCAATTGATCGAACCAAATTATTCAAAAATTCTACATTTGAAATTGGTGAATGCTCAAACAGATTTTACAAGAAGAAAGCAAATCTTGACACTCAGAAATGGGTTGTTAAGAAATCGGTTGATAGTTCTAGCGATGATTCTGATAGGTCAAAATCAGAGGAGCTATCTTCTGGCGATGAATCTGATTCCATAAAATCAGAGGAGCCACAGGTTGTTTCAAAAAGTGAAAAATCAGTTCTGACTGTGGATGATGATAATTTTCCACCACTTCGGGCTGAAAATTTTAAGAAGAAAATTGGTAAAGTTGAGATATCAAACCAATTTTATGATGATAACAAGGTTTTTGATGTTGAAAAAGCCTTTAACCCCACTGTGAAACACATTTTTGGTAAAATGATTGATCGAAAAGTCAAAGGGGTTAAAGAGTTTTACGAGAAGAAAATGCAGAAAGATAAAGTTGAACCATCCCTGGTTTGTGACTGGGATGGTACATACTATGAACAGTAAGTCTGTGGACTTGCCGGAGCTCCCAGTTTTGTAAGCGTGGAGCAGGAATAGGCATCTATCTTTCTTAGTTGGATTTTTCGTACAAGCGGTAAATCTGGGACATTAATTTGTACTTGATTTTCTACAAGTGGTTGAAGACAAAATGATGAACCACATCCCCAACTTTACAAGTGGTAAAAACAAACTTATTTTCTGGAAAAATCATTTTGATTAAAACAAACTTAAGTGTTTTGAAATCTTAATGAGAAAATGGTTTGTTGTGAGGGGGAGTTCTGATTGTTTATGCCAAGTGAATGGCGAATTGAGGTGATTCGATATTGGTTGTTATTTTATTGTACAGTTTGTTTTCAAATTTCCTAAAATGTGTTTGCATTTTAGGGGGAGTAAGAAATTTCTGAAAATCCAAAAACATTTGAAATTTGAAAAAGTAAAAAACATGATAAAATGCAAAAATGAGTTTTGTTGCATAAAAGAGGAAATGATAGTACATTAGTGGACGATCACAGCATGCTAAAGAATTGGAAAGTTAAAAAGTGATAAACGGTCTCACTGATGACGTGTCAGTAGGTTTTTGCACATTTAGTAGATTGTGACGAGATATAAACCTAAATTCAAACTTGCTTATATTGTGGGTAACATCTCTCGGATATATGGGTAACCCCCGAAATCTTGTTTGAAAGGTTCCTTTTTCTGATATACTAGGTCTTTATACTCAGTGATATCTGGGGTATTATTCCTGGACTTCTGCTGAATGGAAATTCTGACCTAGTCCTCGAATAATACTTTCCGCAATGCTTGAAACATAGCATCACCCTCAGCATTTATGATAAGACAATAAAATTGCTTAGCAATGCTGTTGTAAAAAAGATCCTCTAAAGGGGACACACCCAAAAGTTGAGTCATGATCTCTCTGCTGAACGGTAGTTCTGACCTGAGCTCTCATGATTCTTCATAATTTATTAACCCCTACAGATATCATTTGTGTCATAATTACCTGTAAGACTGAATATTGGGATCTGGATACGGGAGTATATTCTGAGGTGGGACACATGATTGAGTTTAAGTTCTTAAAACATTAATATCGTATCTCGAAGCAGTTGAACTTTGTGTGAGAATTTAAATGGACCAGTATACTGACAATCTAGGTGAATCGTTTAGAATTTAAAATGAAATGAAGCTTAACGGTGTTGGTGATTTGTCTCAGAAACTGATATGATCCTCTTACACAAACTCACAAAAATATTGTTTGTAAATATTTCTTTACTGCATTTCATTCTATTCAAAAATGCAAAAAAGATTTTCAGTGTGTTTTAGCATAAATTTTGTAAAATACAAAAAGATTTTCGACAACTGGTGTTGAAAAGTTGATTTTCAAAATTCCAAGTGCTAAACATGATGAACAGATGGTTTGGGAGAGTGTGTTTTTTAAACATGAAAATGATATTTCTTCAGGTGGTTCATCAGAGACTATAAATGTTAAATCATCTTTGTGATATATACAAGTGGTGTCTGATTGTGTTCAAGTTATCATCAGAAAATTTATTTTTGGGTAGAGAATGTGTAGGTTATTTGAATGATAGAGAGTCAGGTTCCGATACCTGAGGATTGTGTGATTTCAACATGCCAGGCTGCGATCCCAGCATATCGAAAGGGGGAGTCTGAAGATACTTAAAGGAAGGAGCATGTTGGCGATGAAAAGAAAAGAGAAGATAGAGATTGAGGATACTTACAACGTCAAATACTTCAAAGAGTTCGAGAGGACTGATAAAGACTGAAGATGCAAAGACTCGACACTGAAGACTCCGTCAACATCCGAGGGGGAGTTTGTTGGTGCATCCGTCTGTCATCTACGTCTTATATCGAGTCTCAGTCTCGTTACAGATCTGATAGAAGATGATGTCAACATCTTGGATAATGACATCATATTAGTGATGTCATTATCACATCATCTCATAAGAGACAAATGCATTTATGATGAGAAGTGGCTGATTTCGTTTATTATTGTATAAATAGGTCCGCTTATATGTCATAGATAGGTCCGCTTATATGTCATTGTGATAGGTTCGCTTATATGTCATCATACTAGGTCCGCTCATTTGTACATGTCCTTATAAGCGAACCTGATCACCTATAAATAGGTCATAAGAGCGAACCAGTAGTGATAGTTCGAGGTGTTGTCTTCCGGTGAGCCACAAAGTGCTGCCGAAGTGTCGACAGGTTGTAAATGTTATCCAGATCAATAATATCGACAGTTTATAGTGAATACTTGCTGAATTGTACTCGGTTTGTCTGTTTCCGCCGTTCAAACTAAGATAAACTCTTCTAAGTGACTCGTTTAGGTCCGAATTCAATCCTACATGAACACTAGGAATGAGTCTGCTTACATTCTAAAGAGTCAAAACAAACTTGAATATCTCAACATTCTAGTTCAAAAGTGTCATGCTTATTTGGTAAGTAAACGGATGTTTAAATACAAGAAAGAAGAGATTATTAAGGATGAGGTAGGTAATACAGAGATTATTAAAGTGAGATTCAAGTACAAAAGACAAGGTGGGAGAAGTAGGCTCGTGTGGTTGAAATGGAAAACTAAAGTTTCACTTTTGGGAGTGAACATGAATGACTATTATTACAGGAACACTCCAAGTTGTAAGGTGATAATCATGGGTGGTTTTGTAAGTCTAATAAAGATGTTAACTGACATTGATTTTGACTTGTTACACAATCAATTGATGATGCACTTGTATGTTGGCATAACTTGCATTAAAAGGGGTGAAGTTGGTGCATCAACTGTTGTGAATGCTAGTGCACAGAGATTTATTTGTGGGGTATCAAAGACTTCTTTTACTATGAATCCTTCTTTTACCCAGGTGCACAGTAATAAAAAAGGTGGAAATGCAACTGAATTATATGCCATTTCTACTAATGCTATGGATAAGGCAATACAAAGGGATAAACAGGGGTTTATTTGGCATAGATGGAAAGCTAGATTGATGTTTCTTATGGTGATCATGAAAGGCTGCTGCTGTATAAAGGAATTTTGAGGTCAAAATTCTTTAAAGGGAGGAGTATTGTTACGTGTCAATTAGTCTAGGGACTTAATTGTACTTTTCATAAATAGGGGGACTGAACTTGTAGTCATGTAATAGTTGTTAGCATCTGTTAGTTGAGTCGTATACATAAACTGTTAGTTGTTAATGAGAGGATCATCGATCAGTTGAATGAATCTTCTTCTTAGTTTCTCTCTCTAATCTCTCTCTAAAATCTGCACGTATCAAAAACTTTTACCTGTTTCACCTGAATTCAAACTGTTTTGATCTAATAAACTTGAAAAAAATAAAACTTTTTATACACGCATTGCACCTTTATTTTCTTGGCAGTTTTGTTAAGTTAAACAACTGTGAATGAGCTCGGTCAAGACAAGCTACGAAAAAAGAAAGAATCCGCTCAGTCGATCTCGACCAGTCCTTAATTTGTTTAAATGATTACAATTATTATAAATATCCTCACACAATTTCTTTGACCAAGTCTCATTTTACTTTAATTAACTGAAAATTATAGTACAAACAATATCATATTGTATGTAGCTGATAGGAAAATAAATCGACCTTGAGTAGTTTTTTTGTTTGAGTTTGAGGCGTACTTAAAGCGTATAGGCCATGCCTGGGGCCTAGGCACAAAAAAGCATGGCATGTTTTGTCATGCTTATTCATTATGAGATGAAACTGAATATGTGGCGTTTTAGGTTGTCGCGGGATACGGTGCCGGACCTTGCTACGACAGAGTTTAATCACGGAGAGCTGGTGGTTACGGTGCCGAACAATGTTGATTTGGATTGGAGTGAGGAGTTTGGAGTGAAGCCAATGGAACTGGAAGGCTGTGTATTGTTACAGTAGTATGAAGTTATGAATTATGAATATGAATAGCTTTTGTTGTTTGAATTTGGCTAGGTTTGTCAAGTATAATTGGATGTTGTGGAAGTATGACAATTATCGGCTTCAATGAGTATGTTGCAAACGTTTTTGATGTTGATGATGTTTGCGCGGTTTCGAGGCTTTTATGTCAGTTTAGACATGTTGTACAACTAAGCTTGGTAGATTATGTGATGTGATACAAAGAAACCAACTTCATGTGACCAAAAAATCGGCTTATGCTATACCCCGCCGCATCGCGACGGGTAATGATTCTAGTTAATTTTTAATTTTGCCATGCGACTCAATCTCCTGTATTTTAGACATATGTGATAGTTGGACCAAACATTTATTATTGTTCAGTTTAACCTGCTATAGGGATGATATTCTGATACCATTCAACTTTTGATTAATTTGATATTACAAATGAAAGTTTCCATGTAATCAATTACGTAACCATAAGTATTATGGTTTGGCATTACAAATATAAAAAGAATGAAATTAATAAAATGGGTGTTTACTTCATATCTTAGCAAAAAAGTTCTTCCAAAAAACGAATATTTTACCTTTTTACTCTCTTATCAATTGCTCTACGTAACAATTATACAGCACAAGTTAGCTGAAAAATAGGCGCACTCTTTATTTATATTTCTGACATATTTTTAAGGCTTTTTTTAACTCTATAACCTGTAATCTGATACATGTTTTTGGATTAAAAAAATAAATATTTTTTTAAAAAACAAATAAAAAATATTTGGTTTTCATAAATTTGACTAAAAGATAGTGTAAAAGGAAAAATACTACTCTTGAAAATTTACATTGTTGGATACGTGTTTTTGATAAAAACAATTTAATCGATTTAGAAATTCAATTAAACAGTGATAATAAATACATCATCATAGACACAACTGAATTTGTGAATGATTGTCAAATGATTTCATATATTCATCATGTTTTAGTACAATCAAATGTATAAATTGACTCCCCTTCACTAGGTGCATTCTCTCTCTCTCCCTCCCTCTTAGTTCTTTTCACCTCTAAGAGTTCTACATATTACATTGTAGTATTGTTCTATATAGAGAGGAGAGAACTGCTAGTGACGTCACCATGAAAGTGATTCTAAACAACCTAATAAATGATGTAACTGACAGTAGTTTACAAAACAGATGGACACTTAGGAAAAGTAATGTTATATTGAAACTACTGATAAACAAAGGAAAACAGGTGGGATTCCAAAACTATTGGAATGATTCCAACACTTTTGGAATTCAATACTTCTGAATCTTTAATGTTGACTAGTCTTTGGTCTTCAGCTTTGACTTGTTGAATTGACTGTTAACTTGTTAACCTGCACTTTATCAATACAACACTTTTTACTCTGTCTTCCAACACTTTTGATGTAGTAGTTCTTGTATTAGCAGTTTTGGTTGGTTGTTAGTGAAGCTTTCAAGAGGGAGACTTTTGAACAATTGATCATACTTCAGCTTATTCCATCAGGCAAGGAAGATCGTTTTTTTAGATTTTGGCTTTCATCATCAATAGATCTTTTATAAACCAACAAACATATTACTTTCTAAAATTGTTCATTAACTTTGAAAAATAGTAACAATTGTTTTCTAGAAAATAAATGTAGAAAATAACATTTCATTATTACATGTTATAAAAAAATTGTTAAATAATGCAATTTTAATTAGGAAACTAAGGGGCTATTTGTTTACATCTGAATGGCTCCATTAAGAGGCAAGCCTCTGAATCGGTCAGACGTCTGGGTGTTTGGTTCACCAAATAACCACCTCTTAATGAAACCATTCAGATCTGAATAGTTCAACTATTTTTTAGATCTAAATAAAACTTATAACATGTATACCCTTGTGCCCTAACCAAACCACGACATCTCCTCTTCTTCCACAGTCGCATCTTCCCCTCCTCTCCTCAATAAGTCGCCGCCCTCCTCCACTCCGAACCTCCACAGCACCGTCGACCTCCTCCACTCCGAACCTCCACAGCACCGTCCACCTCCTCCACTCCGAACCTCCACATAGTCGCCGCCTTCCCCCTTCAATCGGAGCTCCACAACGGCGCCGCCTTCCTCCTCAGCCGACACCTCCGCAGCGCCGCCACCCTCATCCTCATTCGAGACCTCTGCAGTGCCGCCGCCCTCTTCCACGATCGATTAAGGTACCATTTTACACATTCTGAATTTATATCTCTGTGTATATAATGTCTGTTGATATTATACATTTTGATTTGGAAGTTATATCTTTGTATATATAATGTCTGTTGCTATAGATTCTGACTTTGAAGCTATTAATATTTTGAAGTTATTAATTTGAAGTTTGAGTTTGAATTCTGATTTTGAAGCTATATAATGTCTGTTGCTATATATCTCTGTTATTTATATAATAATAACATGAATAATAATATGGTAGAAGAATAATAATCTCTATTATGTATGTACAAGTTTGAGTTTGTCTGTTGCTATATATCTATCTTGTGTATGTACAAAGTTTGAGTTTGAATTTGTGTATTTACTTGTCAAGATGTGATAGTTTAATAATACGATATTGTGATTTTATAATTTGATTTATTTTCTCATCGTAATGGTTTAATGGTATAGTTTGTATTAAGTAGCTATTTTGTGTGTGTTTTGAATTGTTCAAAGAAATGGCACAAAAAAGGGGTAGGACTAATTGGAACCTAGAGGGTGTTGAGAAAACATTTCTTGAAATATGTCTTCAAGAAATCACACTTCATGGACGTGAAGGGAGCAGTCTTAAACCACAGTCATGGAAGATTGTAGGTGAAAAGTTGAAAACAGAACACAATTTCGTAGTGGATCGAAAGCAAATGAAGAATAGTTATGATTATACAAAATCAAAATTTGAGGCATGGTTAAAGCTTAAAAGCAAAACTGGTAATGTTTATGATCCCATAACGAACACATTTAACTTATCAGAAGAAGAATGGGAAATTGAGATGAAGGTATTTCTTTTTTTCTTAAGTAATGGTTATTATTACATTTCAAAAATCTTATAGTATTCTATAATATTTTTCACACAGTCCAACAAATACGTAGAAGCCTTGAGAAGAGTACCCCTATCTTATCCAGAGCTTTGTGTTCAACTGTTTGAGAAATCTACTTCGACTGGTTTTACTTTTTGGTGAAAGTGCTCATATTAGGAAAGTGTTGTTGCGTCTGAAGCCGCAGAGTTACGAGCTATGGGTTAAGAACGCAGGAGCGAAGTACGGAATGTTCTAATAGGATTTTGTTGAACTTATTGTTATGGTTTTTGTTGAACTATTGTAATGGCTTTTGTTGAACTATTGTTATGGGTTTTGTTGAAACTATTTGTTATGGATTTTTTTGAACTAGTGTTATGGCTTTTGTTGAAACTATTTGTTATGGATTTTGTTGAACTATTGTTACGGGTGGGTTTTTTCTTATGTTTGTTTGAATTTTTATGACAGCTTTCGTATGGATTCGGATGATGAGATTTTAGTTTTCTTTATCCTTTTATGCCATGTGGCATCAATATGCTCAAAAAGTAATAAAAGGAAAAGAGATCTGAATTCGGCATTGACCGGTCATGCATACACACAAGAATTGTTGCATGGATCATCTACACAATGTCATGAGATGATGCGTCTTTCACGTGAGGCATTTATACTATTGTGCAACCATTTTAAACAAAAAAAATTGGTTGCAAAGTAGTAGGTAGATAAGCTTTGAAGAAAAGTTGGCTATCTTTTTTATGGTCACATGACATAATGAACGTTTTCGAATGGTTAAGCGAAGGTTTCAACACTCGATTGAAACGATTCATAGATGTTTTCACGAGGTGTTAAAGGAAATGATGAATTTCACAAGAGAAGTTATAGTTCCAACATCTTCTAATGCAAACGCCAATACATCAGAACGACATAGAAAGCTAAAAGAAATATTTTATGAAGCAATAGGCGCGTTAGATGGCACTGTTGTACATGCAATAGTGCCTGCTGGTCAACAGACTCATTATAGGGGAAGATGAAAAGGTGAATGCTTTCAAAATGTACTAGCAATTAGTGATTTCAATATGATACTCACGTTCGTATGGGTCGGATGGGAGGGCATTGCACATGATTCACGAGTTATAAAAAAGTAGCATTTAACCAGACTTTCGGCTTTCCTTTCCCCCCACCAGGTTTTTAACCATTCGTAACACTGATTATTCAATACATTATGTGTTTTTTTATGTAATAGTTCTGATACTAACGTTTACAGATAAATATTACCTTTGCGACGTTGGATACACCAACACTCGTGGATTTATGACTCCCTATCGTAATACGAAGTATTGGTTAGCCGATTTTCAACGACAACGTGCGTTAACTAAGGAAGAAAAATTCAATCATGCACACACACAACTAAGAAATGTTATCGAGCGCTCATATGGTGTTTTGAAGGCAAGATTCCTAGTCCTAAAGCAAATGGCCCCCTTTTCTTTTCCAATATAAAGAGACATAGTGATTGCTTGTTTCGTCGTCCATAATTTTATAAGGAAATGCAATATTCATGATCAGTTATTTATGGACTACGACGAGGACACTTTGTTTTCCGAAATACAAGGTGGAGAGAGTGATGGGCAGTTCGAGACATAGAATTGGGTTCACAAGTCATTGAGTATACGAATAACTTACGTAATCAGATTGCTAGTCAACTATGATCAAATAATTGTACGAATAGTATTAATTTCTATTTGGATTATAGTATGTTTCCATGAACTTTTAAGAATTTATGTATAACTTGGATTTTCTATTATGTTTATTTTTTTTAAGTTATTCATCATTCATTACAGAGCACTAAACAAACAACTATATTTCATTCAACACAAAGTAGTTCAGAGGAGTAAAAATGTCATTTTATACAGTCATTCAGAGGTGTAACCAAACAACATTTTACTGGTTCAGCACTTACTAGTTCAGAGTCTCTTAACCATTTAGACCTCTTATTCATTCAGCACTTATTGATTCAGATGTTGCCAAACAGCCCCTAATTCGCTAATTATGTGTCATTTAATGTACACGTGTCAGATTCAAATTAAAGGAAAGAATTAGTATTCAGAATTTACAACATAATTAAATATAAAACTTTTAATTCATGAACATATATATTAAAATTTTGAATCAAATGATATATTGCAAAATACAAATTATCTAACATACACATATGAAATAAACATAATTGTTAGCCAAAACAGTTAATTTTCCTTCATGAATTGAGAACAACACTGGATTAATCCATGAAAAAAAGTAAAAACATAACATTTAAAGACTATTTAAAAGAAGGCTAAATTGCACTTTTCGTCCTTTATGTTTCAGGGTTTTTGTAGGCGCTGTCCTTTAAGTTTAAAAATTACACTCTATGTCCTTTATGTTTGCAACCTATAACAGGCGGTGTCCTTTCTCATAAACCCAGTTAACTTTTTTATGTTAAAACCCCTCACCTTAACAGCAGGGACCATATGTGTAACTTTGTAAACATGAGGGACCTTTAATGTTAAAACCCCACATCTTCTCCGGCCATCTTCTCCGGCCATTAATTCTAGATTGTGAGGATTACCAATTACAAAACGAAAAGGGGCGACGATTATGGTTTCTTGGCCGGAAATTGAAGGGGACAGAAGGTGAAGAATCATTCAGAACTGAATTACTTCTGTTGTTTTTGTAAAAAAAAAACTGATAAAAAACAAATACTTGTTGATTGTTCTTTGTTTGTTATTCATCGAAGCTTCAGAAATTAATCGGAAGTTACGAAGGTTTGTTAAAACTGTTTCGGATCAGATCTAAATCAGATCTAAAAGGTCCACCACAGAGTAAATGTTGTCACAATGATTATTAAATCAGAACTAAAATCATTGTCACCTCAGTTAAATATCAATAACAAACAAAGAACAATCAACAAGTACCGGCCATCTTCTCTGGCCATTAATTTAGATCTGATTTACATCTCCACCATCGTTCACCATCATCACCAACCTGCATCATCATCTCCGGTCGCCGGATCTGATGGAGAGGGAGAAGAGAATTGTGCACCATCATCACCAACCTGCATCATCATCATCGTTCACCAATCAACATCACCCCTGTTCTTCTCTGTCTCTTTCTATCCCGTTCTAACTCTCTCTTGATTCAGATTGTGTGCAGGTGTCCGATGATATCAGAGAATTGGGGGCTGAGTGGCGGTTGTAAGACGAAGTAGAAGTCGGGGGGTGCTTGTCGGAGAAGAAACAGACGCCGGAGCGCCGGCCGTACCCGGCTCCTGTCGCCGGATCTGATGGAGAGGGAGAAGAGACTGAGTTGTGCGGCTGTGGATATTTCTAGTAGGCTAGGGTTTGTTCCGAAAGAAAAATGGGAGAGACAATGGGTTTTAACATTAAAGGTCCCTCATGTTTACAAAGTTACACATATGGTCCCTGCTGTTAAGGTGAGGGGTTTTAACATAAAAAAGTTAACTGGGTTTATGAGAAAGGACACCGCCTGTTATAGGTTGCAAACATAAAGGACATAGAGTGTAATTTTTAAACTTAAAGGACAGCGCCTGCAAAAATCCTGAAACATAAAGGACGAAAAGTGCAATTTAGCCTTAAAAGAATTAAGAAACTTCAGTTTTAATTCCATTAAAGTATCAACTTGTTAATTTAGATCTTTAAGTTGAGTCACAAATTCAACATCTTTGTTCACTGCTTCGACGTTATACATCAACGCCAAATCACGAACTACAGTTTAGGGCATTGCTTGCAAATGCCTTGAAACATGCTCTTGTGTTAGATTTCCGAATTGCAAAGCATCAAACACCTCTTCAGCTCTTTTGCAATAGCCTTATCGTAATAGTATTGTTCTTCAATCTATTTAAACAAAGACTCCATCAATTGATCTGGTGGTTTAGAGCTTGTTGATGCCATTGTATGATAAAATGTTATTTTGCCAAGAACATGTATATATTGGATATCAAATATTAGGTTGGTGTATTTTAAAGGCAATACAAAATTAATGGTAACAAACCAAAAGTCAGAATTTATTGCATATTAAAGTGGTGTATCTATTTAAACATTTAATAGATACACCTAATATAAATATTTAAATATATGTATATTTAAATCTTAGGGAGAGAAACCGTATAAGAGAGAAAAAGGACATGATGATATCTTCTGGAAACTAAACAGCCGAAAATATGTCAAGTTAATCATTTCACTTAAAGGAAATAATGATGAAACTTTTTTCGTTTACATTTTTACCCATTCCAACTTCTATATAATTCAGTTTATAAATTGAATCAAACATAATCATCTTTTCAAAAGTCTTACAAATCTTCCATTATAAAAAAACAAAATCAACCTCAATGGCAAGCATATCATGTTACCATTGGGGTGATACAAACACGATGAAGTCTTGTTTCAACGAATGGAGTCTTGATGAGGAGAGGAAAGATCAAGATATCAAGTCAAGAGTAGAAATTCTGATTGAGAAATCTAAAGAACAAACCTGGAAGAACATCGATTTGCTGGACATGGTTCTTCATTCTACCCCTTTTGATTTACAAGACAAGGTAGAAAGGTTTCTCACAGAACAACTTGAGTTGTACAACTGACACATTAAAAAACTTAAACATCAAAATCTCCAAGGAAATCAAATTCAAGAATGACAGAGTACATAAAATTCTAAAAGGTTAGGATGTGTTTTGAATATATGAGTTAATTACATAGTTAGTCCCTGTGGTTTACACAAACTAACGATTAAGGTACTAATACTTTAAAATCACTTTCTGGGATACTAACTTTCCATTTTTTAACATGTGGGGGTATTAATTACAAAGTTAATTACATAGTTAGTCCATTTGGTTTACCCAAACTAACAATCTAAGATACTATTAACTTTGTAAACCACATGGACTAACAAAGTAATTAACTTTGTAATTAATACCCCCACATGTTAAAAAACGGAAAGTTAGTACTCTAAGAAGTGATTTTAAACTATTAGTACCTTAGATTGTTAGTTTGTGTAAACCACAAAGACTAACTATGTAATTAACTCTATTTTTAGGTTAGCACGAAGGTGATTCCAAGTAGTATAAATAGCTCGTGTGTACCTAGTGTTTTGTAACTTTCCAGAATCGACGGCAAAGCCACGTCCGATTGATTTCTCTATTGTAACATGTTATTATATGAATGAAATCATTGAAAACTAATTAATCTTGTACTTGTCGCCTAATCGTAATGAATTCCGGGCATTGTGACTAGGTTATAGATATCACATGAGCATAACGTCAAGTCAAAGGGACCTAACATGCTTCGACAATCGGGATCTAATTCACCGTACTTACTCAATCATTACTACAAGCATCCTAATTCCACTTTACCCGCTAACGCATTTATGTCATACACTATAGTTCACGTATTAGTTAATTCGTGTTTCCAGAGTCCTCTAAACACTCACGATTTAGTACTATTACGCATGTAACACATCGCGTCAACTTAGGGTTACCGTAAATCTACACACATATAGTAACTAATGATCCGTATTGTACGTTCAAAATTTCATATATGTACACATTTTTATCCTCAAAATCATCCCAAGTCTAGTCAATTGTAGATCACGTATCGTTATCACGGACTAGTAACAATTAGGGTTTTCCGGGATTTCACAGTTGTCACACCTTCCAGCTATCCACTTTCTCTCTCTCCATATCCTCTCTCTAAAATTGTATTCTCTCTCTAAAACACAATTATAACTTATCCACTAAGCTGAGCTGCTAACCCTCTGAGCTGCTAAGCTTACAAGCACCTGAGGTGCTACATTAGCAGCTTCCAGCTCATGTGCTATGCAACCTGGAATCACCACAGCTGCTAGCTAATCGTTGGATCTCGACCACAACCTTCTCAAACATTCTCTATCTATCTAATACTTATACATACATCTATATTTTACATTTATACATTCTCATGGGATAAATTACTAATGTTGAGCGTTGAAGGGTGGTCCAGAGACTCTGGTCTTTGGCCCCTTCTAACAGGTTCATTCGTATTGTAGGTAAAAGCTAGGAGGTGATGAGTCAGACCCGAGGAACGTTCATACGTTCCTCTGACCTTACTCTTGTTGTTTCAACAATAAAGAAGTGTTATCTAAGTTTAATTCAACATTAACATTGCTTGTTAAAGAGGGTATGAAAATCTTTGGCCATGGCCTTTGTGATAGAACTGAAATTTGGGGACATAAAAGGCATCCCTTTAATTCTTTTAGAGATCACATTACACTCCTCATTGTGGGCTAACGCCCTACATCACCTAAGCCTTTGCCGGAACTGAACACCGCCACATGGGCGTTCAACACGGACGCGAAAGGTGGAGGCGCTACCCACATAACGGGCGTGAGAAGGCAAGGGTGTGAGGTCTACCCCCAATCAACTAATCACATTTTCTTTGTTTTTTTCTTTTATTTAATTCTTAGTTAAATCACAACGTAATTGTTAATTGTTAAATGGTTGGTTAGTTAAAGCCAACTGGCTACATTAGGGCTGCAAACGAACCAAACGAACACGAACAAGACCTTGTTCGTGTTCGTTTGTTAAGAAATATATGTATTCGCGAACCGTTCACGAACACTTATCGAACGAGAATTTATGTCGGTGTTCGTTTGTTAAGAAAATGAACTTGTTCGTGTTCGTTTGTGTTTGTTTATTAATTTTAGGCAACGAACATTGACGAACACAAATGAGCAGAAACTAATGTTCATGAACACAAATGGAAACAAACGGACACAAACAATCGTTCCTTCACAGAATATATAATACACCGACACTTATTAGATATTTAATTTGTCAGAATTTTGAAGTATTTAAATAATTATAAAAACTAAAAGCACTAATGAAGTATCGAACACAAACGAACACGTTACCGAACGTTCACGAACATAAACGAACACGACCTCTGTCCATGTTTGTTCATTTAACTAAACGAACGAAATTTATTGTTCGTGTTCGTTTGTTTAGTAAACGAACACAAACGAACTTCCCGCCAAACGTTTGGTTCGTCTGCAGCCCTAGGCTACATGGCAGAACGCTATACACTTTTTAGTTAAACTATAACATATAATCTTGGCATTTAGATTATAGCTTTTTTCGTTAATGACAGCAAGTTATAAAATCATCTTTATATATCACATAGTATGTATTTGTTTTTGTTTATACTAAATTGATCAACTTATGTTGAAATGTTATAGAACTAGTAAGATTACCGTGCGCGTCGCGCACATAAATTCAACCGGTATCTGTTCGATTCCATTTATTACGGTATCGATAGAGTATCGATACTCAAGCAGCCGCAAGAGAAGCCAGAAAGTATGTTAACACGTTTTATATTTATTGACGAATTGTACACATGTTTAAAAATTTATAAACTTTGGTTTCGACGAATTGTACACTCGTATCCACCCTGTGGAAAAAGAAAACGTCGAAACGCTAATAAAACTAAGTATGTCGAAACGACAAACCCAAAATTTTACAAATTGCGTATGTAAGTATTAAACCTTTTGTAGTACGATATTTATGATGAGATTAAAAAAAAATACAGTATTTTAGAATGAGATTAAAAGAAAATACATGAAAATCAGTTTTCTCATAAAATAAGATATGAGTTTCAATTAATTTGTCAACTCCGTTAACGTACAAGTGAAGCATTACCACTTTTATTTTTGTTTATAATATTTATAAATATGTTACAATAAGTGTTGTTCAAAACCAAATCACATACCTTTATTCATGTAAATATATATATAGGGTCGGGATTTAGAGAAAACGGTAGAAAGTGTGAGAACGGTGAGAACGCTTATCGATCGTCCGATCAAAACAATCTATGGACTAGATTGGCGCGGTGGCGTTTTCGTAAATAACATCAATTTTATTACGTGGACACGCTTCATTAAGTGTAAAAGGGTCTTTTGACTTCTCCACACAAAACGCCATCTCATGAAATAAAACGCCAAAAACAAAAATCACAGACAATTTCCAGTAAAAACGCCATTATATATAAAACGTCAAACTTAATTAGAGTAAAATCCCGTCTAAAAAAACCGCCAAAAAAATCCTATATATACAACATCTCAGACCTTCAATTAAAAACACACACAAAAACCCAAACGCCATATTTCATATATCCCATTCGCCTTAGAGACGCCAAAAAACCCAAACATCAAATACCTTCTAACCCTAAACGATTTTTTGAAATTCGGTTTGTTTGTCTGTAAGATTTCGCTCAATGAAATGGACAAAATCATTAAGTGAGGATGTTGTTCATTTCATTGAGTAAAATCTCATTGACTAACCCTCAACTTCCATCCAATTTATAACGCCAAAACATACAAAAACATTATTGAGCTTTGTTGTCAATAAAGTTTAGCTGTATGGGTGGACAACATTGTCAGTTATCTTTCTTAACAGAGGATTAACAATGTTGTCCATCTCATACAACAAAACATTGTTGATTTTAGCATGATCAAATTTTGAGTTTTAATGTGCTCTTATTTATTGGCGTTCTTTTTATCGGTAAAACGCCAAAAAAGTTTAAAAAAAAAAACAAACATTGTTCATTGTGAAATTCAAGATTGTTGGCAGAAGGGTCTAAACTCAATAACATTTTGCTGCATGAGATGGACAAATCTTCAAGAAAAAGATGCTAATGTCAGACTATGTGCTTCCAAACAGCCACACATATAACTATTTGAAAAAGAAAAAAACAAAATGAATCATACGAAAGTCGAACCAGGTAGTTAAGATGATTAAAAAAAAAAAAAAAAGACTGGTGACAGTGAAGATTTGGAAGATCAATTGTTTATGTTTTTTTTATTTTCCTTTTCAGTTGATTGTTATATAATAAAAACGCCATAAATAATAAAAACGCCAAAACAGCCAAAATGATTGTTTAAACGATATCATCCCGTTAAACGCCACCAAAAACTCCCAAACTATCATAAAATTACTTTGAAAAAGTATTATAAAAAACCCAAAAAAAAAGGCAAATTGGAAATAAATAATCCCAACTCACTGTTATTGGCCAATAATAATCCCAACTCATTTAATCACCAATAATAATCCGAACTATTCACTTTTGTTTGTAAAATACTCCCACGTTAAAAAAACACTAACTAGGTTAAAATATTGCTGATGTGGCTTAACATGTGTGAACTGACGTGGCTGGTTAACATCTTACCTGTGTATAAAATGATTATCAGTCTCATTTGCACACACAATCGCACTCTCCTTCAAAACCCTAATTCTACAAATTGACAAATTCAGTCGATTGTGTGTGCAAATGAGGCTGATAATCATTTTATACACAGGTAAGATGTTAACCAGCCACGTCAGTCCACACATGTTAAGCCACATAAGCAATATTTTAACCTAGTTAGTGTTTTTTTAACGTGGGAGTATTTTACAAACAAAAGTGAATAGTTTGGATTATTATTGATGATTAAATGAGTTGGGATTATTATTGGCCAATAACAGTGAGTTGGGATTATTTATTTACAATTTGCCAAAAAAATAAAAAATAAAAAGCAAACTTGAAAATGTAACTAGAAACAAAAAATACAAATAAGTAATATTGAAGATAGGGAAAATTTATTATATTAGAATCTAAAATGCCAAACTTGAAAGATAGGACGCATTACAGACTTCAGAGATAAAGCTTATCAAAAACAATAATTAAAAACAGTAACTGAAAAGACGAATACTTTATTATAATAATGCACCGCCTAACTTAGGCGCCAAAAAGACATCCTATAAAATGATATGTCTAAGCAACTTCCATTTGATCAAACAAAAAAAACAAACGCCAATACTACTAAATACCACTCACTGAAAAACGCCAAAAAAAAATCAAAGATGGCTAATATGCTTTCTTAGATATTTATACTAGTTCTTCGTGAAATTTCACTGAATGAATTATTATCAGAAGGGAGTAACTCAGAAAGATTTTGCTACATGAGATGGACAAAAATTCAAGAAAAATATATTGATACCAGTCATATGGCATTTTGTATTTTTTGTTCTTGAAGAAAGTTTGGATGACAAGAAGAGATCAATGACAATGAAGAGTGGGTTAATTATAAAGATGAAGACCAAGATAAAGAAAAAGCGAAAAACCCACTCACACGACATAGATCTATGTCCCTAAACATTCACAAAAAAAGCCAGATCAACAAACGAGCAGGCAAAAATATCAAACCAATGGGTTTGTTAAGTTTTACATAAAACGCCATATATTTGGTGACAGTTCTGGTACTATTAAAGAAGAGAGAGACTGATGACAGTGAAGATTGGGAAGGGAGATCCGATTAGTATTTTTAATTTATTTTCTTCGCTTGTATTTTTTTTTACTGTGGCTGAAATATAATCCAACAATTGTAAAACGCCAAGATAACTCAAACGTCAAAATGTTTATAAAAAATAATAGAACAATGGGCCAACTTGTTTAAAACGCCTTGAAAAACGCCATTCAAATAGATAATGGCAAACGATTTGAATAAACGCCATAAACGCCAAAATGTTAATACAATGAAACCATTAAACGCCATTAAATATTGAATTTGGTTAACGCCAAAAAATATTAAAAACCAACAATATTGGGAAAAGCGGAACTGGAAAAGAAGAAGATGAAAGGACAAAAAAGCCCCTCCGCCCTTTTCTAAGCGGCGGGACACGTGTTGGGTCAGGAAGCGTTCTCACCGTTCTCACACTTTTGAGCGTTTTCACCTGATCCTGTTTCTCTCTCTCTCTCTCTATATATATATATATATTAGTTTCTTAGAAAGTAAAATTTTATTAATTTCTAATTAAAAGCATTTGTTAAGAAATGGTGGTGTAATTGAGGTGTAATAAATATTTTAATACAAGATTTGATAAAAGAAATTAAAGGACCTGATCCTAAATCTTATTTATTAAAGGGTTAGGTTATAATACAAAAGGCCCTTAAAATACAAAGTGTAAGAAGGTTTTCTGGCCCTTAGATTAGATAAAAACTCATCAAGGGCTCTAAATAAAACGGTAGCATCTATGTAATTTAAAAGGGCGGTAAGGGCAGGAAGGTCCAAAAACACTTTCATCTAACCGTTCAAACACCAAACTTCCTCACTACGCTTCATCTACATTTTTCGAGACCCCCATTCTTCATTCAACGATTTCTTCAACAACGATTCTTCATCAACGACACTCGATTCACAACGATTCTTCTTCATCTCGGTAACCCTCGATTCTTCTTCAATCGATTCACAGCGATTCTTACACTCGCTTCTTCATTCTTCGCGATTTCTGATGGATTCTTCACCACAACTGCCTCAAAATACACCGATTAAGCATCACGAAACTCCGATTTTACCTCGTCGTTCACCGATTAAAAGGTTATCTACCGATCCAGTTTCTTCCGAATCGACATTGCGTATTTCTGAAGTGGAAGAACAAGTTTGGAAACCGAAAACGAAGAAAAAAGCGAAAAGGACTCCCAAAACCGGTACATTATTTAATTTTTAGGGTTTTTACATGATTGTGTTTATTTTAGTTCAGTGATTTTGATATATGAAAGTTTATGACCTTTTATTATCGATTTTGATTGTGTTATGTACTGACCTAGGGTTTGATTGTGTCTAATATTGTTGTTTCATTGTGTTATTGTCGATTTTGATTGTGTTATGTGCTGACCTAGGGTTTGATTGTGTCTAATATTGTTGTTTCATTGTGTTATTGTCGATTTTGATTGTGTTATGTGCTGACCTAGGGTTTGATTGTGTCTAATATTGTTGTTTCATTGTGTTATTGTTGATTTTGATTGTGTTATGTGCTAGCCTAGGGTTTGATTGCGTCTAATATTGTCATTTCATTGTGTTATTGTCGATTTTGATTGTGTTATGTGCTGACCTAGGGTTTGATTGTGTCTAATATTGTCGTTTCATTGTGTTATTGTCGATTTTGATTGTGTTATGTGCTGACCTAGGGTTTGATTGTGTCTAATATTGTCGTTTCATTGTGTTATTTAAATTGATTTTGGACTGTTGTACTTGTGTCATGTTTAACATAAAAGTTGGTTTAAACATAATGTATTTTTGTTATTGTGTAGTAATGGTGTTATAGGTGATGCGATCAAAACTATTAACGTATTTGCAAATCAAAAACTGTCAGATGAAGACAAAAAAAAAAAAAAACAGAAGCAAACCAAAGAGGTTGAACCGATTGTAACAAAGATGCCGAAAAAGAAAATTCAAAAATCATCTAAAAAATATCATCCATTCACAAATCAAAAGGCGAACTTGAGGTGTTCGCCTGGAAACCTTACTGAATTTCTTGAAGGCTTAACTCCAGCTCAGAAGAAGGTCGTTAAAGAAATGGGGTTTGGCGACATATTGTTTATAAATATACACACAATCCCAACTGGTTTTGCATATTGGCGGCTTCAAAACTATGATCCCAACACACAAAAAATATTTGATGGAACTCATGAAATTACTGTTTCTAGTTCTTTGATCAATGATATTTTTGGGATTCCAAATGGTGGAAAGTTTGTTGTAACCAAGTTTAGACCAAACTCAAAAAATGAAGTTGTAAATGAATGGCGTAGTCAGTTTGGTGAACCAATTCCGCGAAGATAACAATGAAGTTATTCAGTGACCATCTGAAAAAAAGAAAAGACTGTGGAAGGATCTTCCAATTGAATTTTTTGGTGATGTTTTTTTTTCAGTAATGGGTGAGATGATGTTGAGTAACACAGTAAACCAAAGGATTTTGTTATCACTAGACGGAGATATTGATGTAAAAGAACTAAACTGGTGTGACTACATCATTGATTGTTTGAAAAGAACTCGTCTTATGTGGAAAGGGGAAGCAGATTTTTTCAATGGTCCTATGCTATTGCTTTCGGTAAATTTTTTAACTATTTCATATACATTACACAATGTCATTCTATTGTGTCATATTTGATGAGATTGTGTCATATAGCATTTCATTGTGTCTTTGTTTATATGTTGTATTTTATGATTCTTAATGTATTATAGGAATACAGGGATTATGACACAATGGTTTTAAATATGACACAATGGTTTGAAATATGACACAATGCATTTGTTTCATTTCAGCAAAAGGACACATATGAAAGAGAAGAGGATGTGATCCTTGATGAGTTCACCAATAAGATGAATGAGGTTTTGAAAAAAGAAAAGATAAAAACTATCAAAGACTTTGACATTGTCTTTGTGCCTATCTTTCATCATGAGAAAAAACACTTTTATCTCATGTGTCT
Organism: Helianthus tuberosus; assembly: GCA_030545235.1. Lineage (NCBI taxonomy): Eukaryota > Viridiplantae > Streptophyta > Magnoliopsida > Asterales > Asteraceae > Helianthus > Helianthus tuberosus. The sequence goes on along the minus strand of CM060420.1, from coordinate 15,922,384 downwards.
CGACCTCAAACGCACAAAGACTACATTGCTTGACAACATTGCACCACTTGAAGATGAGGAAAAGGGTGATCATGATCCCTACAATGGTCGGACACAAAAAACAGTAATTGTTCAAAATCTTGTATTTTAAATATATCACAATGCATGCTGTAGAAATAACCCAATTGCATTTTATTTTTTTAAGAAACAAGCTTTTGAAGGTTATCTTGAACGTATCTCACATCCAAAAGCAACAAACATGAAGGCTACATCAATAAATCATCTTCAAATGCCATGGAGAACCAATTTTAATGGTGTTGATTGTGGAATTTTTCTTATGTGCCACATGGAAACATACATGGGTGAAGATGCAAATAATTATCATTGTGGTTTCGCAAAAGAGGAATCTGGATTACAAAAGAAATAAATTGAAGACTTGCGTCGAAAGTACACAACCAAGATCTTGTTACATGATGTTAACGAGAATAAACCATACGTTGTTTCCTTGGTGTCAAAATTTCAAGAGTTACCAGCTAAAGAAAAACCAAAGCTTAAATGAGGTGGATTTAAAAGAATCTTGTCAAGGATGCTTAACGAAGTCGATTAAGTTGATGTTTTTTTTTTCATTTTGGACTTGATGTATAGAAACTTGATGTTTTGTTTCAATTAAGTCGATTAAGTTGATATTTTTTTTTTTCATTTTGGACTTATGTATAGAAACTTCGTGGATATTAATGTTTTTAAGGAGGTTTATGTTTTCAGGAAAATGACACAATGATTTTGTACAGGAAAATATGACACAATGTTTTTGTACAGGAAAATATAACACAATGAAATGATATACGGCACAATGAAATGAGATATGACACAACGGAATGATATATCACACAAAGTAATGATATATGACACAATGGAATATAAATAACACAATGGAATGATATTATGAAACAATGGAAAGATATATGACACAATGGAATGATAGTATGAAACAATGGAATAATATATCACACAATATGACACAATGAAATGATATATGACACAACGGAATGATATATGACACAAAGTAATGATATATGACACAATGGAATGATATATGACACAATGGAATGATATTATGAAACAATGGAAAGATATATGACACAATGGAATGATATTATGAAACAATGGAATAATATATCACACAATATGACACAATGAAATGATATATGACACAACGAAATGATATATGACACAAAGTAATGATATATGACACAATGGAATGATATATGACACAATGGAATGATATTATGAAACAATGGAATGATATATGACATAATGGAATGATATTATGAAACAATGGAATAATATATCACACAATATGACACAATGAAATGATATATGACACAACGGAATGATATATGACACAAAGTAATGATATATGACACAATGGAATGATATATGACACAATGGAATGATATATGACACAATGGAATGATATTATGAAACAATGGAATAATATCACACAATATGACACAATGAAATGATATATGACACAACGAAATGATATATCACACAAAGTAATGATATATGACACAATGGAATATAAATGACACAACGGAAAGATATATGACACAACCGAATAATATATCACACAAAGTAATGATATATGACACAATGAAATGATATATGACACAACGAAAAAGTAATGATATATGACACAACGAAAAAGTAATGATATATGACACAATGGATTGTAATAGCTAAAAATACGCAATGTATAACACAAATAGATTGAAATAGCTAAAAATACGCAATGTATATCTAAAATAAACAATGTATGACCCCAACATAATTAAGAAATAATAGACACTCTATTCTTGCATATTGGTAACTCCTGAACTACTTGTCGCTTCTTTCTCCTTAATACTTTGTATGCATAAACTGCATGTGCGTACATTATGACCAGTACCTTTGCAAAAACTGCATCCTTTTTGTTTCTTCCCAGCTCGAGTAATTGCAATCTCACGAGCTGACTTCAAACGCTTATGAGTCCCTTTTGTTCTTGTTTTAATTGGATTTCTAACTATAACATCACATGGTTCACTAGTCCCAGTCATTTCTGCAAATCTATCTCTCCTACTAGGAGCCGGAGCAACAACTTGAACATCATCAGCCTTAGACATGTAAGCTTTTAGATAATCTCTGTAAAGACACAACTGCTCTTTGTCTTGAACCAATCGATTTATTGCATATTCATTTGCAAACCTTATTTCACGAAGTATTTCTTGAATATCATCACCATTGTTTTCGATATCATCATACCTTATAGGTCGAAGTGAACTATTTGGAACGGCTTCTCTCCTCCAACGCTTTGCCACATACTTCTTTGGGAACTCAGTTACGTAACAAAGCCCAAGAACATAAAAAATATGCCGGCATAGTAATCCCCATTGTTCAAACCTTCTACAACTACAAGATATTGTTTCATCTTCATTTCGAAACATAACCTACACATAAAAAATTAAAAACAATAAGACACAATGAATAAATATGACATAATGAATAAATATGACACAATAGATTACAAAATACATTAAGAACCATAAGACACAATGAATAAATATGACACAATGTCATCAAATATAACACAATAGATTACACAATACATTAAGAACCATATGACACAATGAATTAATATGACACAATGAATACATATGACACAATGAATTAATATGACACAATGAATAAATATAGCACAGTGACTAAATATGACACAATATCATTAAAAAGACACAATGCAAAAATACACAACATATTATACAAATACATGAACAAAATTATACCTCAAAATATGAAGTGCATGGCTATAAGAGATCCTCAATTTCAAACTTCATACAACCATCTACTCGTTGTCTAGAAACAGACGCACATTTGTTAATGGCATCATAAATCTCCAATTGTTGATCCAAAAATATTGTCCGTGTAAACAACTTTAAGGCTTGTTCTTCAAGTACAAAATCAGGGAACCAAAGTTCATCTTCATTGTATCTTGTTTCATGATCATTTTTTCTATGCTCGTACCTTTGAGCCTCAATTGCAGTTTCAAAATGGCTAAAAAACTCAACCAAAGTTGACTGTGGATTGCAAAATTGATTAAAGAAATGATTCTCGCTCTCTGATCTTGATGTCGTACGCATAAGCCCTGACAAATTTTCTTCTAAATAGTATGCTGGAATCCAATCATGTCTAATATTATAAAGACTGCCCAACCATTCATGATTAATTAAACCATACTCAGAAAGTATTGCATGCCACTTCTCATCGAACTCATTACGTGAAATTGAATCTGACCATACAATCTTCGCCAATGTTTTTTTAAAATCTGTAGTGTTACACAAAACTGGTCCAAGCTACAAAATAAAAGAAACAATAACAATAAGAAACAGAATAAAAGACACAATAATGACACAATAACAGAATAAAAGACACAATGACAATAAACGATAAAAATCTAAAAAAAAAACAAAATTAAAATGATACCTTAGGAGTCAATTTCTCCCATATGTGCCACATACATAACCTGGGACGGCTATCTGGTAAAACATCTAAAATAGCCCTTTTCATGGCAGGATCTTGGTCGGTAACAACTACTTTAGGTGCAACACCAAACACCTTAACATACATCCTCAACAACCACCTATATGAATCAGCAGTTTCTGATCCAAGAAGCGCAGCACCAAGCGTTACATTCCTATTGTGGTTATCTATACCAGTGAAAGGAACAAATACCATATCATACCTACAAAAAAGATAAAATAAAATTAACAATTTGACACAATGTTATTATATTTGACACAATGTCCTTAAATATGACACACTATGGACTTATATATTTGACACAATGTAACTAAATATGACACAACGATAATAAACAAAAAGTTCTATACAACCCATAATTCTTACTTGTTTGACCGATATGTAGCATCAAACCCAACGACATCACCAAAAACCATATAATTAATTTTTGAAATCTCATCCGCCCAGAAAACACCACCTAAAGTGCCATCTTGATTGACTTCATACTCAAATGAGAAATTTGGACAATACTCTTTTTTCTTTGCAAGACCCTTATTAACCATATCTGCATCATTCTCCCCAATGTATTGATTTAAGTCCCTCTTATATGTTTTAAAATCAGTTCTTGTAGCACCTACCTCCTCGTAACTACCATACAAACTTTTCAAAACATTAAATGCCCTTACAGGCCCAAGATTTATCGTAGACAACGCTTGAATGGCATTTTCTTTAACAAGATCAACCCTTCTCACGGATGTCAAAAACTGGAGGTCTTCTTTATGCACGAAACTATGATTATGTTCCTCTTGAAAAATATATACTTCAAACTTCCCATCAACAGTTTGCTGTAACTTAATATGAGCCTCACATCCAACTCTCTTACATGGTTTCCGACGCTTTCCATTACCCTTATTAGGAATTTTTAAACCTTCTTTAGAATATGTAAAATACTTCAACTTAAGAACACCTTTTGTATTGCTGTATGAAACGTTCTTCCTAACCGAGAAACCACTTGCATGAGCATACTTGACATAAAAAATAAACAATGTAACATTAAAACATATATATGTCATACAAACCTGGCAAATAAACAAAATAACACATTATGACAAAATATGACATAATTTCAAACAATAACACACATGTCAAAAGCAGAATAACACGCATTCAAATAAACAAAATAACACATTATGACAAAATATAACATAATTTCAGACAATAACACACATGTCAAAATCAACTAAAAAGTTAGTTAGGCACAATGAAAATAAAATAGACACAATGCATTAATAACTTAAACAATACAGAACAATAGACACAATGCATTAATAATTAATAACTTAAACAATACAGAACATATGTCAAAATCAACTAAAAAGTTAGTTAGGCACAATGAAAATAAAATAGACACAATGCATTAATAACTTAAACAATACAGAACAATAGACACAATGCATTAATAACTTAAACAATACAGAACAACCGTTTTAGATCTCAATCAGAATTCGCGATAATATACGAATGAAAAATTTAGGTTAAACATATACCTAATCATAATCAAAACAGTTTTAGATCTCAATCAGAAATATGAACATCTGAACGATAACATCGATGAAACAACCAAAATTGCGACAATAACATGGTCAAAATTCTCAATGATAACAGCAGAATTCTCAACGATAAACATGATCAAAACACAGTTTTTAATCAGATCTCAATCATAATTTTCAACGATAACATCAAAACTCAGAGCACGTACCATTCATTGGCATGAAATTGGTGTAAAATTGAAGCTTCAATCTCATGAATTGCGATCAATTAGGGCAACAATCACGTCTGTGTATCGTAATCCCTGTTTTATGGTGCGTATCCCTGTTTTATTGTGATTTATTGAAGGCTTAAGTAGTTTCCAAAAATGCCCCTCTCTCTAATCCAGGACTAATAAAAGATTAGATGAAGTTTTTGCCAGGTGTTATCATCCTATTCCTTCTTACCCTTCTTACATTTAACTCCCTTTGTATTTGATCCTTACTCGTTTAAAATAATATAGACGATGATTTATTTGTAAAATTTTATTGTAATACATAATTCACATCTTAAATGTAATTTAGTAAGGTAATATTGTAATTCATGTTATAACTATTACTTGTATTATTTAATATTGTTTAACTAGAGGCTTTTTCGCTATTATTATATTATTTATATATAACATTTAGCGTCGATCTTAGCTACAGTATCAGCTACGTGTTTTTTTAACCATTGGTGCACAATCAAAACAACACAAGGTAAAAGGTCCAATGTTGTGAACAAGCAACACAGCACACCGCCGCAACGGATTCCACGGTTATCTCACTGGAAAAACCCTGCACCGACCACCACCAGTACTACAACCATGCGTTTAGTTGGTCCAAGTTTCAACCTTTTTTACTTTAGAGTAAAGCATCGGCCTGAAAGAGTTGGTGTCATGTTTTTGCTGGCCACCTCCTAACCTCTGACAATCACTAACCGCACCGGCTAGGGTATCTGAACAAACGAGAGAGAGGATATAAAATCGGAGACGCTGATGACAGGTCGCCGCTGCTGTCGCTGGAACCCTAAAAGGTTAGCCATGGCAACAGCGGTTTTGCACTCGAATCACCTCCTTTGTTCTCGATCTACAACATGCAACATTCGTCGAGTCACCACTTAATGAACCCTAAAAGGTCTGAGTTATGACATGAGTCTTGAGACGAAACAACGGTTCATCTAGAGTTTTGGTGTTGTAGGAAATTGTGGGGGTGATGACGTGATGGGAACTAACTGGCTTAGGGGTTGGTTGTGGGTTAAAGGGGTTGATAAGAGACATGGTTAGTGGTGGATTAAAGTGATGAAAAAGAACCAAAATAAAAAATGTTGGGATAGTGGTCTTTGGTAAACTAAATCCACAGGCGGTAAAGGTAATATTGTTTCTTTTAGAGTAAGGATCAAATACAAAGGGAGTTAAATGTAAGAAGGGTAAGAAGGAATAGGATGATGACACCTGGCAAAAACTTCATCTAATCTTTTATTAGTCCTAGATTAGAGAGAGGGGCATTTTTGGAAACTACTTAAGCCTTCAATAAATCACAATAAAACAGGGATACGCACCATAAAACAGGGATTATGATACACAGACGTGATTGTTGCCCTAATTGATCGCAATTCACGAGATTGAAGCTTCAATTTTACACCAATTTCATTCAATTTTACACCAATTTCACGCCGATGAATGGTACGTGCTCTGAGTTTTGATGTTATCGTTGAAAATTATGATTGAGATCTGATTAAAAACTGTGTTTTGATCATGTTTATCGTTGAGAATTCTGCTGTTATCATTGAGAAATTTGACCATGTTATTGTCGCAATTTTGGTTGTTTCATCGATGTTATCGTTCAGATGTTCAGATTTCTGATTGAGATCTAAAACTGTTTTCATTATGATTAGGTATATGTTTAACCTAAATTTTTCATTCATTTATTATCGCGAATTCTGATTGAGATCTAAAACGGTTGTTCTGTATTATTTAAGTTATTAATGCATTGTGTCTATTATTCTGTATTGTTTAAGTTATTAATGCATTGTGTCTATTTTATTTTCATTGTGCCTAACTAACTTTTTAGTTGATTTTGACATATGTTCTGTATTGTTTAAGTTATTAATTATTAATGCATTGTGTCTATTGTTCTGTATTGTTTAAGTTATTAATGCATTGTGTCTATTTTATTTTCATTGTGCCTAACTAACTTTTTAGTTGATTTTGACATGTGTGTTATTGTCTGAAATTATGTCATATTTTGTCATAATGTGTTATTTTGTTTATTTGAATGCGTGTTATTCTGCTTTTGACATGTGTGTTATTGTTTGAAATTATGTCATATTTTGTCATAATGTGTTATTTTGTTTATTTGCCAGGTTTGTATGACATATATATGTTTTAATGTTACATTATTTATTTTTTATTTGTATAGATGCTATAGTTTACAAAGAACGTGGTGTACGACGTGTATCACCACGTACCGGAAAAATATTTTACATTCCTGCTGTGAGCGAGTCACTTAAACCTCGTGTTGGTATGGTCTTTGACTCAATTGACCAAGCTTATGGTTTTTATGTCAAGTATGCTCATGCAAGTGGTTTCTCGGTTAGGAAGAACACTTCATACAGCAATACAAAAGGTGTTCTTAAGTTGAAGTATTTTACATGTTTTAAAGAAGGTTTTAAAATTCCTAATAAGGGTAATGGAAAGCGTCGGAAACCATCTAAGAGAGTTGGATGTGAGGCTCATATTAAGTTACAGCTAACTGTTGATGGGAAGTTTGAAGTATATATTTTTCAAGAGGAACATAATCATAGTTTCGTGCATGAAGAAGACCTCCAGTTTTTGACATCCGTGAAAAGGGTTGATCATGTAAAAGAAAATGCCATTCAAGCGTTGTCTACGATAAATCTTGGGCCTGTAAGGGCATTTAATGTTTTGAAAAGTTTGTATGGTAGTTATGAGGATGTAGGTGCTACAAGAACTGATTTTAAAAATGATAAGAGGAACTTAAATCAATACATTGGGGAGAATGATGCAGATATGGTTATTAAGCGTCTTGCAAAGAAAAAAGAGTATTGTCCAAATTTCTCATTTGAGTATGAAGTCAATCAAGATGGCACTTTAGGTGGTGTTTTCTGGGCGGATGAGATTTCAAAAATTAATTATATGGTTTTTGGTGATGTCGTTGGGTTTGATGCTACATATCGGTCTAACAAGTAAGAATTATGGGTTGTATAGAACTTTTTGTTTATTATCGTTGTGTCATATTTAGTTACATTGTGTCAAATATATAAGTCCATAGTGTGTCATATTTAAGGACATTGTGTCAAATATAATAACATTGTGTCAAATTGTTAATTTTATTTTATCTTTTTTGTAGGTATGATATGGTATTTGTTCCTTTCACTGGTATAGATAACCACAATAGGAATGTAACGCTTGGTGCTGCGCTTCTTGGATCAGAAACTGCTGATTCATATAGGTGGTTGTTGAGGATGTATGTTAAGGTGTTTGGTGTTGCACCTAAAGTAGTTGTTACCGACCAAGATCCTGCCATGAAAAGGGCTATTTTAGATGTTTTACCAGATAGCCGTCACAGGTTATGTATGTGGCACATATGGGAGAAATTGACTCCTAAGGTATCATTTTAATTTTGTTTTTTTTAGATTTTTATTGTTTATTGTCATTGTATTTTTTATTCTGTTATTGTGTCATTATTGTGTCTTTTATTCTGTTTCTTATTGTTATTGTTTCTTTTATTTTGTGGCTTGGACCAGTTTTGTGTAACACTACAGATTTTAAAAAAACATTGGCGAAGATTGTATGGTCAGATTCAATTTCACATAATGAGTTTGAGGAGAAGTGGCATGCAATACTTTTTGAGTATGGTTTAAGTAATCATGAATGGTTTGGCAGTCTTTATAATATTAGACATGATTGGATTCCAGCATACTATTTAGAAGAAAATTTGTCAGGGCTTATGCGTACGACATCAAGATCAGAGAGCGAGAATCATTTCTTTAATCAATTTTGCAATCCACAGTCAACTTTGGTTGAGTTTTTTTAGCCATTTTGAAACTGCAATTGAGGCTTAAAGGTATGAGCATAGAAAAAATGACCATGAAACAAGATACAATGAAGATGAACTTGGTTCCCTGATTTTGTACTTGAAGAACAAGCCTTAAAGTTGTTTACACGGACAATATTTTTGGATCAACAATTGGAGATTTATGATGCCATTAACAAATGTGCGTTTGTTTCTAGACAACGAGTAGATGGTTGTATGAAGTTTGAAATTGAGGATCTCTTACAGCCATGCACTTCATATTTTGAGGTATAATTTTGTTCATGTATTTGTATAATATGTTGTGTATTTTTGAATTGTGTCTTTTTAATGATATTGTGTCATATTTAGTCATTGTGCCATATTTATTCATTGTGTCATATTAATTCATAGTGTCATATGTATTCATTGTATCATATTAATTCATTGTGTCATATGGTTCTTAATGTATTGTGTAATCTATTGTGTTATATTTGATGACATTGTGTCATATTTATTCATTGTGTCTTATGGTTCTTAATGTATTTTGTAATCTATTGTGTCATATTTATTCATTATGTCATATTTATTCATTGTGTCTTATTGTTTTTTATTTTTTATGTGTAGGTTATGTTTCGAAATGAAGATCAAACAATATCTTGTAGTTGTAGAAGGTTTGAACAATGGGGATTACTATGTCGGCATATTTTTTATGTTCTTAGGCTTTGTTACGTTACTGAGTTCCCAAAGAAGTATGTGGCAAAGCGTTGGAGGAGAGAAGCCGTTCCAAATAGTTCACTTCGACCTATAAGGTATGATATCGAAAACAATGGTGATGATATTCAAGAAATACTTCGTGAAATAAGGTTTGCAAATGAATATGCAATAAATCGATTGGTTCAAGACAAAGAGCAGTTGTGTCCTTACAGAGATTATCTAAAAGCTTACATGTCTAAGGCTGATGATGTTCAAGTTGTTGCTCCGGCTCCTAGTAGGATAGATAGATTTGCAGAAATGACTGGGACTAGTGAACCATGTGATGTTATAGTTAGAAATCCAATTAAAACAAGAACAAAAGGGACTCATAAGTGTTTGAAGTCAGCTCGTGAGATTGCAATTACTCGAGCTGGGAAGAAACAAAAAGGATGCAGTTTTTGCAAAGGTACTGGTCATAATGTATGCACATGCAGTTTACGCATACAAAGTACTAAGGAGAAAGAAGCGACAAGTAGTTCAGGAGTTACCAATATGCAAGAATAGAGTGTCTATTATTTCTTAATTGTGTTGGGGTCATACATTGTTTATTTTAGATATACATTGCGTATTTTTAGCTATTTCAATCTATTTGTGTTATACATTGCATATTTTTAGCTATTACAATCCATTGTGTCATATATCATTCCATTGTGTCATATATCATTACTTTTTCGTTGTGTCATATATCATTTCATTGTGTCATATATCATTACTTTGTGTGATATATCATTTGGTTGTGTCATATATCATTCCGTTGTGTCATTTATATTCCATTGTGTCATATATCATTACTTTGTGTGATGTATCATTCCGTTGTGTCATATATCATTTCATTGTGTCATATTGTGTGATATATTATTCCATTGTTTCATAATATCATTCCATTATGTCATATATCATTCCATTGTTTCATAATATCATTCCATTGTCTCATATATCATTCCATTGTGTCATATATCATTCCGTTGTGTCATATATCATTTCATTGTGTCATATTGTGTGATATATTATTCCATTGTTTCATAATATCATTCTATTGTGTCATATATCATTCCATTGTTACATAATATCATTCCATTGTGTCATATATCATTCCATTGTGTCATATATCATTACTTTGTGTCATATATCATTCCGTTGTGTCATATATCATTTCATTGTGTCATATTGTGTGATATATTATTCCATTGTTTCATAATATCATTCCATTGTGTCATATATCATTCCATTGTTTCATAATATCATTCCATTGTGTCATTTATATTCCATTGTGTCATATATCATTACTTTGTGTGATATATCATTCCGTTGTGTCATATCTCATTTCATTGTGCCGTATATCATTTCATTGTGTTATATTTTCCTGTACAAAAACATTGTGTCATATTTTCCTGTACAAAATCATTGTGTCATTTTCCTGAAAACATAAACCTCCTTAAAAACATTAATATCCACGAAGTTTCTATACATAAGTCCAAAATGAAAAAAAACATCAACTTAATCGACTTAATTGAAACAAAACATCAAGTTTCTATACATCAAGTCCAAAATGAAAAAAAAACATCAACTTAATCGACTTCGTTAAGCATCCTTGACAAGATTCTTTTAAATCCACCTCGTTTAAGATTTTGTTTTTCTTTAGCTGGTAACTCTTGAAATTTTGACACCAAGGAAACAATGTATGGTTTATTCTCGTTAACATCATGTAACAAGATCTTGGTTGTGTACTTTCGGCGCAAGTCTTCAATTTGTTTCTTTTGTAATCCAGATTCCTCCTTTGCGAAACCACAATGATAATTATTTGCATCTTCACCCATGTATGTTTGCATGTAGAGCATAAGAAAAATTCCACAATCAACACCATTAAAATTGGTTCTCCATGGCATTTGAAGACGATTTATTGATGTAGCCTTCATGTTTGCTGCTTTTGGATGTGAGATACGTTCAAGATAACCTTCAAAAGCTTGTTTCTTAAAAAAATAAAATGCAATTGTGTTATTTCTACAGCATGCATTGTGATATATTTAAAATACAAGATTTTGAACACTTACTGTTTTTTGTGTCCGACCATTGTAGGGATCATGATCACCCTTTTCCTCATCTTCAAGTGGTGCAATGTTGTCAAGCAATGTAGTCTTTGTGCGTTTGAGGTCGAGACACATGAGATAAAAGTGTTTTTTCTCATGATGAAAGATAGGCACAAAGACAATGTCAAAGTCTTTGATAGTTTTTATCTTTTCTTTTTTCAAAACCTCATTCATCTTATTGGTGAACTCATCAAGGATCACATCCTCTTCTCTTTCATATGTGTCCTTTTGCTGAAATGAAACAAATGCATTGTGTCATATTTCAAACCATTGTGTCATATTTAAAACCATTGTGTCATATTTAAAACCATTGTGTCATAATCCCTGTATTCCTATAATACATTAAGAATCATAAAATACAACATATAAACAAAGACAAAATGAAATGCTATATGACACAATCTCATCAAATATGACACAATAGAATGACATTGAGTAATATATATGAAATAGTTAAAAAATTTACCGAAAGCAATAGCATAGGACCATTGAAAAAATCTGCTTCCCCTTTCCACATAAGACGAGTTTTTTTCAAACAATCAACGATGTAGTCACACCAGTTTAGTTCTTTTACATCAATATCTACGTCTAGTGATAACAAAAACCTTTGGTTTACTGTGTTACTCAACATCATCTCACCCATTACTGAAAAAAAAACATCACCAAAAAATTCAATTGGAAGATCCTTCCACAGTCTTTTCTTTTTTTCAGATGGTCACTGAATAACTTCATTGTTATCTTCGCGGGAATTGGTTCACCAAACTGACTACGCCATTCATTTACAACTTCATTTTTTGAGTTTGGTCTAAACTTGGTTACAACAAACTTTCCACCATTTGGAATCCCAAAAATATCATTGATCAAAGAACTAGAAACAGTAATTTCATGAGTTCCATCAAATATTTTTTGTGTGTTGGGATCATAGTTTTGAAGCAGCCAATATGCAAAACCAGTTGGGATTGTGTGTATATTTATAAACAATATGTCGCCAAACCCCATTTCAATAACGACCTTCTTCTGAGCTGGAGTTAAGCCTTCAAGAAATTCAGTAAGGTTTCCAGGCGAACACCTCAAGTTCGCCTTTTCATTTGTGAATGGATGATATTTTTTAGATGATTTTTGAATTTTCTTTTTCGGCATCTATGTTACAATCGGTTCAACCTCTTTGGTTTGCTTCTGTTTTTTTTTTGTCTTCATCTGACAGTTTTTGATTTGCAAATACGTTAATAGTTTTGATCGCATCACCTATAACACCATTATTACACAATAACAAAAACACATTATGTTTAAACCAACTTTTATGTTAAACATGACACAAGTACAACAGTCCAAAATCAATTTAAATAACACAATGAAACGACAATATTAGACACAATCAAACCCTAGGTCAGCACATAACACAATCAAAATCGACAATAACACAATGAAACGACAATATTAGACACAATCAAACCCTAGGTCAACACATAACACAATCAAAATCGACAATAACACAATGAAATGACAATATTAGACGCAATCAAACCCTAGGTCAGCACATAACACAATCAAAATCAACAATAACACAATGAAATGACAATATTAGACACAATCAAACCCTAGGTCAGCACATAACACAATCAAAATCGACAATAACACAATGAAACAACAATACTAGACACCATCAATGTGACACCCCAGGAAAAATCAGGAAAACAACGCAACTTAACTAGCTTCCTCAGTAACCACGCGCTAAATTTCTGGACGAAATTCTCTTAACGGGGGGAGAATGTGACAACCCTCATAATTCCATGTATCCGTACAAATTATTAATGATAATTAAAGTGCTTGACGACTGTGCTGAATCATTTAACTGCTCTCTGACTACTGTGTTATACTTACATGTGCGTGTTAACATACTAGTAGTATATAGAAAAGTTACTAAATAGTCCGGTATGTTTTCCTGAGTGTTAGGAATTAATCGTGTTACAAAAATATATAAAATAGACACTTAACGGAATAATTAAACACTTTAACGAAACAGTATCCGACCGAGCAACCGGACATTACCCGGAACACCAAATATTTGCCAAATACATTGTGTTACTATTTTTGGCTAGTCTTGATCCCCGTTTACCATAACACCCACTAAAAACCCAATAACTAGCATATATCACCACATTACTTACCATCTAACTATCACTTACCAATTAGTTGAAATATTGCAAACATACCCCCCCCCCCCCAACCGATTTTTAGTCCCTCATGGACCCACACAATCATCCTCCATGCATCCAAATATTTGATTTGATTTTAACTCAATATTATAATGGATTTCTTACTTGCATATCTAAACAAAATATTATGAGATGAAGTGTAAGCATGGCCAACATCTCTACATGTCTTTCATAAGATTCATCCTACTCTCTCTCATCACTTTCTTCTCTCTCTATTCGGTTCACCCCAACCAAATCCACCACCATCACCATACACATTCATCTTCTTCATTTACACATTCCATACAAAGCTTGAAGTCCATCAATGGAGGTTGCATCTTGAAGGACCATCAAAGGAACTTGTTTCTAGCTTTTCACCATCTTTTTCGCCACATTTCTTCACTAGATTTCATCCCTAGCTAGAGGCTAGTAGTAAGTCTCATTTTGCCTTGGTTCATCTTGTTCAAATTTATGATTTGTAGTATGATGTGTTGTTGTTTAAATCACTAAAGATAAAAAAGATTAGAAGATGTTAAACAATAGTAAAGAATATAAAAGTTACATAAAAGTTTACTTGTGTCTGAATTATGAAGCGGAATGTTGTCGGTTTGAAGGTTGGTTAAATCATACTTGATGTTTAAAAGTTGTTTTCTTGTTAAACCCGTTAATCGGACACTTGTAACACGATTATTAACATTTAAACTTTAAAATAACATGCTGATGTACTTTTCCAGCCGCCTTCAACAGGCTGTAAACGGACTTTAATAAATCGAAAAACGGAATTTCCGAAGCCTAAATCGTGTCTTTTCGAAAAACGAAGAAAGTGGCGCTGGAATTGTATTTTTCTGAGGTCGGTTACTATTTTAAAAGTCTGTTTTCGTGACAGCAGCTAAGGCTGATTTTAACTGCAGAAAAATGGGTCAAACGTTTTCAGTCACAACTTGAAATCTAAACCGAACCAGCCCCTGAAATTTTTATCAAAGATGGTCACTGATGTATTTATGACCCCCAACTGGAATTTCGACAAACGGACTTACGAGGAATTTTAGACGAATTATTCCGTAAACTGTGATCAGAATGTGACAAATCTGATCACAGTTCGGTAAACGATTTTCTATAAAATATTGGTAACGAACCGGACCCCGATATTTTTACACAATAAAATATGGAACGTTTAAGACATCCTGTAAAAATTTGGGAATTTTTGGAATAATTTAACTATTTTATTAAAATGTCCGAAAACAGCCGGTTTTGAATATAAATGCTGAAATGACATAAGTTGTGACTCGCGTGTCTAAATGTCGAGTATGCTATCCGTGAATGATCTAACATGTTATATATGTTATGTGCATTATCGTATGTTTGATTTTGAGTGGGGAATGGATGGGAGACTTAGATGGGCATAAACCATTAAAGTGATGCATGTTGTGTGATAGATACGTGTAGGAACTTTGTGTTCTATTTGAAAATCACTAAATGACTAACTGGTAATTATATTAGGATGTGATTGACCGACCTTGACTGTTAGCTACTTTTGAGAGTCAAACCGAGCAACCGAGGTGAGTTCACACTCTTAAGGCATGGGATTCCCGGTGGGTTGGGAATGGGATTGAATAACTACTCGTACTATCATTACTATTAAACTACTTTTCACCGTCCTCGGATTGAAGGGCACGTACGTAAAACCTACGTACACTCACACTCGCTACGGTCCTTGGATCAAGAAGGGCACGTACAAACACGACTAGTCGACACATGGGAAGCCCCCACTAATCTTCTCACACATGTTTGGGAAACCGCGATACGGCCACTAATCATCGCACACATGTTTTGGAAACCGCGATCCGGCCACTAATCATCGCAAACATGTTTGGGAAACCGCGATACAGATAAATAAGATACTTGGTTTACGAAATAAACAAATGATTCACGAACACTATAACTAAACAACCAACTGTGAATTCACTCAACTTTGTTGTTGACTCGTTGTTACATGCCTTGCAGGTCGTTAGGTATCCATGGAGCTTGCATTGGAGTGGGAAGAGTCGTTGTGGGACATGGACAACCGTGTACCATGCTAAACATTTGAAACGTTTAAACTTATGATTTGGTTTTAAACTTTATGCTTCCGCTTGTAACTTAAGCTATGTTTTGTTTAGACACCAATTGTATTGTGTTGGATTTTACAAACTACTTACATGCTTGTTCAATATGATTGGTGGCTTGATCCTGGTCACGTCACGCCTCCAAGCGGTGGTACTCCGCATGGTGGATTTTGGGGGTGTGACAATCAAACCCTAGGTCAGCACATAACACAATGAAACAATAATATTAGACACAATCAAACCCTAGGTCAGTACATAACACAATCAAAATCGATAATAAAAGGTCATAAACTTTCATATATCAAAATCACTGAACTAAAATAAACACAATCATGTAAAAACCCTAAAAATTAAATAATGTACCGGTTTTGGGAGTCCTTTTCGCTTTTTTCTTCGTTTTCGATTTCCAAACTTGTTCTTCCACTTCAGAAATACGCAATGTCGATTCGGAAGAAACTGGATCGGTAGATAACCTTTTAATCGGTGAACGACGAGGTAAAATCGGAGTTTCGTGATGCTTAATCGGTGTATTTTGAGGCAGTTGTGGTGAAGAATCCATCAGAAATCGCGAAGAATGAAGAAGCGAGTGTAAGAATCGCTGTGAATCGATTGAAGAAGAATCGAGTGTTACCGAGATGAAGAAGAATCGTTATGAATCTAGTGTCGTTGATGAAGAATCGTTGTTGAAGAAATCGTTGATTGAAGAATGGGGGTCTCGAAGAATGTAGATGAAGCGTAGTGAGGAAGTTTGGTGTTTGAACGGTTAGATGAAAGTTTTTTTGGACCTTCCTGCCCTTACCGCCCTTTTTAATTACATAGATGCCACCGTTTTATTTAGAGCCCTTGATGAGTTTTTGATCTGATCTAAGGGCCAGAAAACCTTCTTACACTTTGTATTTTAAGGGCCTTTTGTATTATAACCTAACCCTATTTTAAACAATTAGTATTGGCCTTTTACCCGTTTGAGTCGAATGTCTGTTTTAATGAAGTTTAATTTTCAAAAAAAAAAAAATTAAAGTAAAAGAGCATTTTTTGTCATAAAATATTTTGCACCAAAATTTACCTGAAATTAATATAATAAGAATAAGTAAAAAAATGAACTTTATAAAAGAATAATTTAAATTTACTTAGGGTATGTTTGCCATGGAGCTTTTAGGAGCTTCTAACTTTAACCTTTAAAAAAAACTCATACTCAATAAAAAGCTTTGTTTGATTGGAGAAGCTTAAAGCTTTTAGGTTAGGAGCTTGAAACTTTTAATTGAGCGCTCCTACTAGTAGCGTTTAGAAGGAGTACAAGTTTTTAGTGAAAAATGACTATTTTAACCTTAAAGATAATGAACTTTTTAGTTATGTTTTTTTAGTTATGTCCATTTTAGTTATTTTATACATTTTATTAAAAGTTCTAGCTACTCTGTCAAACACCTAAAATATATCTAAAAAGCTATAACCACCAGCTACTAGCTACATCTATCAGCTACTAGCCACCAGCTACCAGCCTATAGCCACCAGCCTTCAACCACCAACTACTTTTGCCAAACATACCCCTAAAGAAAATGCTAAAAGTAGTTTTCACATACACCATCCCTTAAAAATGTCAAACGTATATTTCTATGGGAATAAGATATTGTTTACCCATGTTGACATGATTACGAATACGTTCATTTAAGAACCAATAAAATGCAGATATTCAGAGTCATGTATTTACATAGGGATGAGCATTTAGTATTGGGTAACGATATTTTGCCAAATTTAGCCTTTAAATGCCGGCACCGTACCAATTTTTTTCGGTACCAATCCCCCGTATTTGACCATGTTCAGTACGGTATCGGAAGCTCATCCCTAGATTTACATACAAGTGATCTATGCAATTTCTTACAAGCCTAACCATAAAATAAAAATATAAGAAGGTATTCTATTTTGTTTTATATATTATTTTGAAAGTGAGGTGTTAAAAAATTAGCAAAAGAAACGGTCAATATATTTAGCCCAAATCTTTTATACTACCATTTGTCAACCATATGTTTGACGAGGTCATTAGGTTCGTATGCTGGTTACTCGATAGTAATCACCTAGCCAATCATTATCTCATCAGAACTCATGTATCAAGTTTACTTTAGTTACATTTTGTAGTTTTTATGTATAGTATAAGGGGGTCGGGGCACCCCCGTGATAGCTCCCCACCACGCGTGGAACAAAAAATAACGCCGCCGCCATCCCTCTTGATCATGCGTCAATCCCAAAACGCGTGAAGTTTTTAACGCGTTAAAAGTTGGAGAGAATGTGAGGGAAATTGTTGGGTTGTGAGCAGTGGCGGACATAAGGCTTACCGGGGGCAACCTCCGCTACGGCTTGGCGCGAAAAAATTTGGAAAAATTAGTGTAAATTTTGAAAAAATTTGACCTTTTTTCGATTTGGTTACGACTTATTTATAAAACGTTACGGCTTAGTTTCGTTTCTAGATCCGCCACTGGTTGTGAGGAAAATTGTTGGGTGTGGTGAGTGATGAGCATTTCTACTAAAATCCACCACTAGTGATAAAATAAAGGTCGATGACGTGGCGGAAATTGATTGGATGTTGTGAGTGGTCTGTTATTAATTAGGATATCGTGTAATGATGATCATGAATCTCATATACTTGGTCAATCAAAAATAAAAATAAAAAAATTGTGATTACCGTAAAATGGAGCTCACGAGACTAACGCATCAATTAATTTTTATAGTTATGAGTCAAGTCAATGGCTTTTAATAAGGTTTAAGTAAGGCTAAGCCCATGAACCAATATTTATGTGGTTTGTTAATTGAAAAAAAAATATTAGTATAATTTCGTTATTGTTATGAATGCGACATTCAGGCCCATAGGCCAAGCCTGACCTAATGTTAATGGGCTTTAGGGTTGTTGTATTGATCTATATATATGATATATGTACACTCAGTGAAGATGAATTCTCTCATTTTCTATACTTCTCATTGTCTCTATATTCTCTATAGTATCCTTTACATATTAGATGTTGCTATTAGGCCGTTGTTTTACAACAAGTTATCAGCACGAAAGTGCTCGAATCATCATTGGTTTTAATCGTTAATTAAAGTCTCGGTTGACCCATGTCGTTGATGATGTTTTGTTAATAAAAGTTTTAGTGGCCCGAGGTGTTTCCAACGAAGATTGGATTTCGTAGACATGGCGATTGAAAAGTGATGGAGATACTATTTCCTTTAGTTATTTCAAGGTAAGTTTTTTTTTCCACCATACATGTTTATCTAAATAAGGTACTACTCTTATACCTATATTGTTTCTTATTGAATATGCCTTATCTTTTCAACTTGATTTTACCATGATTTTTGAAAGTCGGTTGATCAGGGGATTTTCAAATCATACTCGTATTTTTCATTTTCAATTACTTTTTTCTAGAATAAATGATCATCACGGTATTGAAAAAAAAAAGAAATATAAGTTTAATATATACATGGACACTTGTTACATAAACCCGATGAGAAAATATTTGTTATTAATTTATTAAGTCTAATCTTATCTATTTGCTAGTTATATTGCAAGCTTATTCCTTGGTTTAGAAATTGATATATAGTTTGATAAATTCTTTTTATGTATGTTTAATAGATAAACCTTGAAAATAAATGTTGTATTATGATATCCATGATCTTGCATTTACTTGTTGATTATATTATTTATATATATTTTAAAGTTATATATATTATTTAGTTTTAATTAATATAGCATAAATTCAATTAAAGTTCTAATATATAACTTATGAGTATTGATGCGTGTGAAGTGTTATATATATTAGGTGTATATTTTAAGCCCCTTTAACACTTTTTAGTCAAGTTTTAAATTTATAAAACACGATATTTACTAACACTAGACACACATATGGGCAAGTGCACCCATCGTGAGCGTAGTATAGTGTTGGTAAGATACCGAGGTCGTCCAAGGACACAAGAGCTTTTAGTACCGGTTTATCCTCAACGTCTAATCAAAATAAAAAGTTTAGAAAAATGTTTTAAACTAAGAAAAATAAAAACTAACTAAAATGCTGGAAAAAAAAAACAGATAGACAAGATGAATCACTTAGTTCCGACTCGTATCTAGTGTAACCTTTGATTATTTCCGCACTTTTGCACTATTTTAAGATATTATCTTAATTATTGTAGTAGGCCCCTCTTTTGAAGGTGACGTTACCCTCACCCCAGTAGTTTGAGTCAGCAAGGATACAATCCTAAAAGGGTGGATTATTGGAAGATAATTAATTAAGTTATTAATACAAATTATGGTAGGCCCCTCTTTTGGAGGTGGCGTTACCCTCGACTAAGTAGTCTGAGTCAGCAGGGATACAGTCCTAAATAGCCGGGTTATAGTATTAATAGTAGTTAACTTATGAGGGGATCAAAGAGTTTGGACCCCCGCAATCCAATACCGTTAAGTATTGAAGAAGGTCCTACTAAATTTGACCCAGGTCCATTGCAGGACCTCTAAACGCTGAACAATGGCAAGACCTTTACCAAACCGTTCCCTTAACCCCCGACCAGGTAGCCAACATACCTCCATATAGACCGTGGAGATATGAATGGTGAAAATCTTTTATTTTATATAGACAGTAAAATAATTTCAAGACACCACGGACAAACGATAAAGAAAGATCACCTTCAACATAAGCAACTAGTTATTAAAGTCATTAATATGAAACCAAATAAAAAGTGCGAAAAGATTAGAAATAAAAAGTATTACACTAGACACTTTGTCTTCACCAAGTGATGTAAGAGACTTAGGCAAACATGGCCTTGATTGTCAAGAACTCTTACGATCAATCTTGGATCCCGAGACGACTCTATGATGGACAATGGATGATGGTGGTGGATGATGGTGTTATGGTGGTGGTGGGTGGTGGGTGAAGTGTGAGAGAGGTGGTGTGCCAAGGGATGGTTTGAGCTTGAGCCAAGCACTTCTATTTATAGGCTGAACAGAAGCTCGGGCACGGCCCCGTGTCCACATCCTTCTCTTTCTTCATTTAATGCAGCTTTGTCTTATTAGTTGACCACGCCCCCGTGTCCGCTGAGCACGACCCCGTGTGCAGAAGAATCTTTGTACTATGAAGATTTGCCTAGATTGTGCGAATCTTATAGTTGACCACGGCCCCGTGTCCGCTGAGCACGGCCCCGTGGTGGGCAATAGAAGCTTCTACCACTTTGTCTTTTCTGCTGACACTTGGGCACGCCCCCGTGCTGGCTGAGCACGGGGTGTGTTCAGGCTTCTGATCTCTTGTTTTGCTTGGGAAGATGCTGCCGTGGGGTCGGGCATGTCACGTCTTGTTCCTTTTCTTGTATTTATGTTAGATTTTGATGTCTTTTTGCTTCTTTTGTTAATTTGAGCTCATTAAATCCTGAAAATACAAAAGGAAGACAAAAGCACACTTTTTCCAACATTAGTACTAAAAAAGGGTTAGTTTTATGCCTCATTTGATGAAATTTATATGTTGCATTTTGAACACATCAAATACCCCCACACTTGAATCTTTGCTTGTCCTCAAGCAAAACTCTTTAATACGTGGCTATTACACTCCCAAATGGAATGGGTAGAGAAGAAGGTTTTTTTTTTGGGCTTGTCGTAGAGTGTCGGGATTTCTAAGATTCTTTAATTAGTTTTATTTTTATTTATTTACAATCCTATTCGTCATGATTTATTTAAAACTTTTCACAAGATAAATTACTTATTAGGGCATAACATGCCTTTGTAAAATTCTATTTATATACAAGTTCACATACCTCATGGGGATCACTCAACACTCGGCCGAAAATGTATTTTTGTGGATCACTCGAGAGCGGCATGGAGCTTACTCCTACCATAGGCTTGCCAAGCAATCAATCCTCATCCTTTTTAACTTATATACCTTTGTAAATATCAAGAGGACTTTGTGGGTGAAGGGTTAGACTTGGGTTAAAGGTAGGTGGTTGGGTTGGTGGTTAGTGGTTAGTGGTTAGTAGAAAAAGGGCTAAAAAGCGTAACAAGTGTCGGTTTTCGTAAGACTTTCTATTTTTGTGACTTTTATTTTGATGAAGCTATTATTCAAACAAAGTTATTTTTGATGAACTTGTTTGTTTATTTTCTTCTGCTTCATCCTCAACACAAAACATTTTTTTTTTGAAAAGTCATACGAAAAATCGAACTTGTTACTAAAACAAAGGGGTAAAAATGAAAAAGGTTTTGGTGGGTAAAAAGGGTGTTTGGTTTGGGTTATGAAATGAAAAGGTTTAGGCTCAAAGGGGCTAACTAGGGGGATTGTGGGTAGGTGGTAAAAAAAATAATGGTGTAGAAATAAAAAAGGGTTAGTCCTAATGCCTCCATCATTTACTTACTCGGGTTTAAGTTGGTAAGGACCGGGAATGTATCGTCATGGCAAGTTCTAGAGTCGTAAGAACCAAGCGGCTATTCACACAAGAAACGAAAAATGAGCATTTAGTCAAATGATATGTAAGTGTATGCTCAATAAAGGCTCAAAACTCACTTTTGTGGGAATGGGTTTTTATGTGATCAAGTATATATAATCAAATTTTAACTAAGCTTGTCATGCCTTTTCATAATTTTCTTATGTTGGTTCTTTTTATCACGACGCTATCGGTTGTAAATTTGTAAAAATATAACCTTTTTAGAACTTTGAAATTCCCGAGTTAAACCTAGAAAAGTAAAAAATTGAAAATTTTTGAAAAAATTTGGGGTGATTAGCGATTCCAATAGAGTTTTGTGTAACGCTTGTATTTAGGACTTGCAAGATTCAAGGTTATAGCATCCCCCCCACACTTAAATTACACATTGTCCTCAATGTGTCCCAAAAATAAGTTTTTAGGTTGATTGAATGTGTAAAAAGGTGTAAAAAGCAAAAATTTGGTGTTACTGGTTACCTGGGCACGACCCCGTGTTGAGTGAACACGACCCCGTGCTCAGGTGCCAGTAACGAAAACTTACAGAAGGTGAACACAGGGGCGTGTCGGCTGAACACGACCCCGTGTCTGTCAAGGTCCGCAGAATAAATACAAACAGCAGGTTCAGGGGAATGGGCACGGGGGCGTGTCGGCTGGACACGGCCCCGTGTGGACAGTCTGCAAAGTTGAAAAACAGGTTTCTTTCTTCGGTTTTCCTGTTCCGGCTTTAGTAGTACTAATGCTTAGTACTTTAAGCCTTGTTTGTACCTGTTTAATCAATAAACATCCTACCATACCATAGCAAACATTCCACTTTTACCAATATTCAACATCCATGTCATAGTTAAAAAAAAATTAATAAATGCAGAAAATAAAAGAAGTTAGGGAAAGCAAATTGTTCAACACTTTGGCACGCAGGCCATCAATTGTTCAAGAGTGAAAAAGGGTTAACCTGGGAAGTCATCAACCAACCGCTTCCTCCTCTGCTCCTCTTGCCTACTCCATAGCATCGTCATCATCATCATCGTCATCATCCCCTCCATGGCGTGCAATGTGGTCTCGTATATATCCAACATCATCTTGGATATCGGATATGTTTCTTTCGATAGCTCCGACCCGGTGGTAGGTGTTGCTCGCCATGTTGTAAGTGTTCCTGGTGCACATAAGGTTTTCCTGCAACAAATCATGCAAACTTTGAAAGTTAGGAAAACCGCCTCCCGAGGAGGATGATTGGCCCGGATCACCATGGGGTTGGTATTGGTACTGATGATGTTGCGGAGCTTGGAGGACAAGCACTTCTTGCGGGTTCCATGCATGACCTTGCATCCTTTGAAAGCTTACCGTCCCGTCTTCCGCCTCATAAATCAGGTTCCTTGAGCGGCATATGTGTATATCCACCATACCCGACCATGGGCTCCTTTCAAATGACCTAGGTATATGGGCAAAGTGCCTGAAGAGACGGTACACCCATCCTCCAAAGAAGATAGGAGTCGGTGCGCTATCAAGGCGGTTGTGATGCATGTTTCGGAGCATAAGGAACGGAACATCGAGCGGCCTGCGGTTGTGGATGCAGTGGAGGACAACCAAATCTCTTAACCCAACTACGCAACTACTGTCATGCCTTTGGCTAAGAGAGTAGCCGAGGAGCCTATGGATGTATCTGTAGAGCGGATCCCTCAACTTTGTACTCTTAGTGCTGCTCGGATTGTAGTACCCTTCTCCAATCTGAGCCCAAATGGCTTGGCGTTCGTTTTCACCTATCTCTCTCATTCCTCCAGTATTTTCTTCGTTTCCCGCATCCTCTTCCGCATACAACCCTATAATCGATCCAAACTGAGCCATAGAGATCGAATACCTCGTTCCGCCACATCGGAATGCTACCCCGTCACTGTCGAACGGGATGCACCTCGAGTTGAATGCGAAGGTGCTATAGAACTCCAAAGTGCATTCGTGGACGGAACGGAGTCGAGTTGTTAGGGCGACTCTGAGTGGTCCCGTGACGATGTTGTTGAAACGGTCAATTTGATTCACCAGGGTTAGCAAGTCCGTGCATGCTTGCCTCGGGTATTCCTCTGGCCTTGTTTAAAGTATCTCGTATCGAGCTCTAGCGTCGAGCTCATTAGCGTTGAATCTTGTGAACTTCCTAGCCATCTGAAAGAATACACCAAAAGTTAGCAAGAAACAGAAATATTTTTGGACAAAACTGCAAACAGTGGGCTGGACACGACCCCGTGTTCAGCGGACACGGCCCCGTGTCCAGGGGTCTGTTACTCAAAAATCCCATTTTTCGACCCGGTTTCGAAAACTTGAAAGTTTTTGGTCCAATAGGTGCGGTTTCCCCCGAAAATGAAACCCTAAGTGCCGTTTTTTTTCCAAAATAACCCGTTTATCCTATCAATTTTATCTTTTTCGGTTCAAGAACAAGGGTTTGGGGTTTTTGTGAGAAATCCGGTGAATCTGTGAACAATACAAGTGTATCTACTTCCCTTAACACTAATCTAACTAAATGCAAACAGATCTAAACAAAAATTTGAGGTTCGATCCGGATGAACATCAAGAACCCTAGATTTTTCCCCAAATTGTTGGTGTTTTTACTACATGCAAGTAACTAATCTAACTACTAAGAGTGATAGAATCATACCTTGATGTTGTTAGAGCGATAGGAGACGTTGAAGTTCTGCGAAAAATCGCCTGGAACCAGAGCTTTTTCGGGGAAACGGGGCGTGTGGAATGAAGTAACTGTTTTGAAAAAGGGGATTTATCCCGACTGCAGCGCGAACACGGCCCCGTGCCGAGCAAAAAAAATTTTTTTTTTTTAGTGCTCGTGTGAGTGCCCTTGTTTCCCATAAGCTTTGGTTAGAAAACTTACCGCTTTATTTGTTGTCTCAATCGTTCGTAACTTACCAGGCATGATGTTTTATTCTTCCACCGTTTGAAGCGAGATCTCTTCTTCTTCATCTTCAATGAATCCTTGATAGAGTTTCAGCCGTTGGCCATTAACTTTAAATGGAGGCCCATTTCGAGATTTAATTTCTACTGCACCGTGTGGGAAAATATGGGTGATGGAAAAAGGTCCTGACCACCTAGACTTTAATTTACCAGGAAATAATCGAAGTCGTGAATTAAACAAAAGAACTAGATCCCCTACCCGAAATTCATTAGGTTTAATGTGTTTGTCATGCAAATTTTCATTCTTTCCTTATAAATTTCAGAGTTTGAGTATGCATAATTCCTAAGCTCGTCTAATTCATTTAATTGACAAAAACGATTTTTACCAGCAAATTCTAAATCTAAGTTTACATTTTTTATTGCCCAGTAGGCTTTGTGTGCAATTTCTACTGGTAAGTGACAACTTTTTCCATAGACTAGCTTATATGGGGTTGTACCTATTGTTGTTTTATAAGCAGTTCGAAAAGCCCATAAAGCATCATCTAATTTATCTGCCCATTCCTTTTTATTTAGCCCTACGGGTTTTTCGAGTATTCGTTTTAAACCTCTATTAGTCACTTCGGCTTGTCCGTTTGTTTGAGGGTGATATGCTGTTGAGACCCGGTGATAGACCCCATATCTTGTTAAAAAAAATTTCGAGTTGATGGTTGCAAAAATGGGTACCTCTATCACTTATTAATGCTTTAGACGTGCCAAAACGAGAGAATATTTTTTTCAGAAATCTTAACACAACTCTTCCATCATTTGTTGGAAGTGCCTCGGCCTCGGCCCATTTAGACAAGTAGTCTACTGCCACAAGTATATATTTGTTTCCTTTTTATGGTGGGAAAGGTCCCATAAAGTCGAGTCCCCACACATCAAAAATTTCACAAACAAGAATGCCATTTTGTGGCATCTCGTTTTTGGAAGAAATATTACCTGTTCTTTGGCAAGCATCACATGTCTTGACAAGACTTTGGGCGTCTTTGTAAATGGTTGGCCAATAAAATCCTGAATCAAATACCTTTCGTGCGGTACTAGCGGCACCATGATGCCCTCCGTATGGACATTCATGACAATGGCGGAGAATTCTTCGTGCTTCGCCACCATGTACGCATTGTCGGGCGAGTTGGTCGGCACACATTTTGAAAAGATATGGATCTTCCCAAAAATAGTGTTTCACATTGGCAAAGAACTTTTTTCTTTGATGATGTGGCCACCCTTTTGCGACTATACCGCTAGCTAGGTAGTTAGCATAGTCGGCGTACCATGGTTCCTCCTTATATTCCACCATTTCCAGGGACTCAGTTGGAAATTTTTCGTTGATTTGCTCGTCCCTGGTTGCCTCCAAAGCTGGGTCTTCTAAGCGCGAAAGATGATCTGCTGCGGTATTTTCTGCTCCTCTTTTGTCTCTGATTTCAATGTCAAATTCTTGGAGGAGTAGAATCCACCGAATCAAACGTGGTTTTGCGTCCTGCTTCTTGAAGAGATATCGAATGGCTGCATGATCTGTATAGACTATAGTTTTAGAAAGAACAAGATAAGAACGAAATTTATCAAAAGCAAATACCACGGCTAGTAATTCTTTTTCAGTTGTTGTGTAATTTTCTTGTGCATCATTAAGTGTTTTACTAGCATAATAAATTGGGTGGAAATGCTTTTCTTTTCTTTGTCCCAAGACAGCTCCAACTGCAAAGTCACTAGCATCACACATGATTTCGAAAGGAAATTTCCAATCAGGCGCTATCATGATAGGTGCATTGACTAACATTTCTTTTAAGGTTAGAAATGCTTGATTGCAATCCTTGTCAAAGATGAAAGGGGCATCTTTTTCAAGTAATTTCGTTAGAGGCCTTGATATTTTTGAAAAGTCTTTGATAAACCGTCTATAAAATCCGGCATGCCCTAGGAAAGTTCTGATATCTCTTACGGAGGATGGAGGTGGTAATCTAAAAATGGTATCTATTTTGGCTCGATCCACCTCCATTCCTTCGCTCGAGATCTTGTGACCGAGCACTATTCCCTCCGTTACCATGAAATGGCATTTTTCCCAATTAAGGGCGAGGTTAGTTTCCTCATATCGGGATAGCATTCGTTCAAGGTTATCGAGGCATTGGTCGTATGAATCCCCAAAGATAGAAAAGTCGTCCATGAAGACTTCCATTGTCTTTTCTATCATGTCATGGAAAATGGCCACCATGCAACGTTGGAATGTTGCGGGGGCATTACATAGACCAAACGGCATCCGTCGATAAGCAAAAGTTCCATAGGGACATGTGAAAGTTGTCTTTTCTTGGTCTTCGGGTGCTATCGGGATTTGAAAGTAACCTGAAAAACCATCCAAGAAACAATAAAATTTATGACCGGATAACCTTTCTAACATTTGATCAATGAAGGGCAAAGGAAAGTGATCTTTTCTTGTTGCTTCATTTAATCGTCTATAATCTATACATACTCTCCATCCTGTGACGGTTCTTGTTGGTATTAATTCATTCTTTTCGTTAGTTATTACCATCATACCTCCTTTCTTTGGAACTACTTGGACGGGACTCACCCAAGGACTATCGGAGATAGGATAGATAAGTCCGGCGTCAAGTAGTTTGATGACCTCGTTTTTAACCACTTCTTGAACATTTGGATTCACTCGACGTTGTGGTTGTATGACCGATTTGTAGTCATCATTCATCAAAATTTTGTGTGTGCACATAGAAGGACTAATTCCTTTTATGTCTACAAGTTTCCAAGCTATTGCATTTTTATGTTTTTTCAAAAGACTAATTAATTTTTCTTTTTTCTAAGCTATCTAATTTAGATGAAATAATTACAGGTAAATTACCCTCTTTGTCTAGAAAAGCATATTCCAAACCTTTTGGAAGTTCCTTGAGCTCAATTGGTGGGTCTTTAGGAGACTCCTTATTTGGTTGCTCATTTCGATCAAGAACTTTAAAAGTTTGTTCTATGGCGACCTCTTCTTCAACAAAGTGGTCAATCTCCTCACTTGTATCGGGTGGTTCATCTTTATCTTCAATTAGGGGGTCATTATTGCCGAATGGATATTTCATTGACCGTTCGAGATCGACACTTCTTTTAAATGCCCCTAATTGAAGAGGTAGATTGTTGAACTTCCGGTTTTTCAAAGCTTCGTGTGTTTTTACAAATGGTCGTCCCAACACTAGAGGAGCGTCATCGAGGATGACAAAGTCGGTCGGTATTACCATTTGATTTGTTTGAACCAAGATATCCTCAACTATACCGATTGATTTTATTACTTTCCGATTAGATAGAAAAATGGGTATTTGAAGTGGAGAAAAATCACTAATGCTTAATTTTTCAAAAATGTAGTTAGGCATTATGTTAACACAAAGATCTTTATTGATTGTGACATTACTAATAAATGAATTTTGAAAGAAACATGGAACCGGTGTAATGTTAATTTCAAATGGGTCTTCTTTTATTAGCGAGGTTTGATCATTAGTTAACTTAACACTTACCGTTTCGTCAATTTTAGTGTTAGTGTTTAACTCTTTTAAAAACTTAGCATGAGTGGGTACTAAACAATGATTTTCGAAAGAAGGTGACAAGAGGTTAATTTCTTCAAAATTAGACTCTTCTTGTATTTTAACGTTGTCGGACTCACCTCTTTCGTTGTTTAACTCATGTGTCGGTTTTCACTTATTTGTTCTTCCATTTTTACACTTTCAGTTATCTCTTCCTTTTTTAATTCTTCTCTTGCGCGGGACTCCTCTTCCCTTGCGCGAGCTTCTTTTATACAACGATCGATAACTCTTATGTGTTCTATTATCCTATCGATTACTTCGGTTATAGAAAAAGAATCGGTACTTTCTAAGCTTGGATCCGGTTGTTCGATCCTTTGTTCCTCATAATACCCATGTGAAGTAGATGGTTCACACCATTGTTCTTCATCGTAAGCATATGATGGATAAGGTTCGTAATTTTGTTCTTCATAATACTCATATGAGGTGGGTTGTTCACGCCATGGTTCCTCATAATAGGCATATGAAGGTGGTGGCTCATATCTTGGTTCCTCAAAGTATGAGTAAGAAGGCTCATACCTTGGTTCATCAAAATATGAGTATGAGGGAGGAGGTTCATACCTTTGGTCTTCATAGGATGTGTATGAAGTTGATGGCTCGTACCTGGGCTCCTCATAATAGGTGTATGAATTGGATTGGTTGATATGAGTGATTATATTGAACCGAGCGTGTGCTACGACAATTAGTGCAATAATTACCCCTATAATCATCCTCCTCATAGGTGTAGTTGTAACCTCCTGAGTATTGATCCATAAGAATCACTCAGCAGACCACAACCAAGTCTCGAGATCAGAAAACAAAAATAAAAACGGAAACAGAGGCTGGACACGGCCCCGTGTTCAGTGGACACGGCCCCGTGTTCAGGATCTGTATCTGGGCGTTTTAATTAAATTTACTGATTTCGTTGAGCACGGGGCGTGTTCAGTGAGCACGGCCCGTGTTCAAGCTTCTGTTACTGGGTGTTTATGAAAAATCTGCAGCACGGCCCCATGTTCAGCGAACACGGCCCCGTGTACAGGTTACTGTAAATGCAAATCTAAACTAAAATGCAGAAAAATGTAAGCGCGTTTTAAAAAGGTTTTGAAAAACTGATTAGGCCGTCGATTTTAAGCTTTCTTAAAATCCTTGTGTCCCCGGCAACGGCGCCAAAAACTTGATGCGTGTGAAGTGTTATATATATTAGGTGTATATTTTAAGCCCCTTTAACACTTTTTAGTCAAGTTTTAAATTTATAAAACACGATATTTACTAACACTAGACACACATATGGGCAAGTGCACCCATCGTGAGCGTAATATAGTGTTGGTAAGATACCGAGGTCGTCCAAGGACACAAGAGCTTTTAGTACCGGTTTATCCTCAACGTCTAATCAAAATAAAAAGTTTAGAAAAATGTTTTAAACTAAGAAAAATAAAAACTAACTAAAATGCTGAAAATAAAAATAAAATAAAATAAAAACAGATAGACAAGATGAATCACTTGGTTCCGACTTGTATCTAGTGTAACCTTTGATTATTTCCGCACTTTTGCACTATTTTAAGAGATTATCTTAGTTATTGTAGTAGGCCCCTCTTTTGAAGGTGACGTTACCCTCACCCCAGTAGTTTGAGTCAGCAAGGATACAATCCTAAAAGGGTGGATTATTGGAAGATAATTAATTAAGTTATTAATGCAAATTATGGTAGGCCCCTCTTTTGGAGGTGACGTTACCATCAACTAAGTAGTCTGAGTCAGCAGGGATACAGTCCTAAATAGCCGGGTTATAGTATTAATAGTAGTTAACTTATGAGGGGATCAAAGAGTTTGGACCCCCGCCATCCAATATCGTTAAGTATTGAAGAAGGTCCTACTAAATTTGACCCAGGTCCATTGCAGGACCTCTAAACGCTGAACAATGGCAAGACCTTTACCAAACCGTTCCCTTAACCCCCGACCAGGTAGCCAACATACCTCCATATAGACCGTGGAGATATGAATGGTGAAAATCTTTTATTTTATATAGACAGTAAAATAATTTCAAGACACCACGGACAAACGATAAAGAAAGATCACCTTCAACATAAGCAACTAGTTATTAAAGTCATTAATACGAAACCAAATAAAAAGTGCGAAAAGATTAGAAATAAAAAGTATTACACTAGACACTTTGTCTTCACCAAGTGATGTAAGAGACTTAGGCAAACATGGCCTTGATTGTCAAGAACTCTTACGATCAATCTTGGATCCCGAGACGACTCACACACTCTATGATGGACAATGGATGATGGTGGTGGATGATGGTGTTATGGTGGTGGTGGGTGGTGGGTGAAGTGTGAGAGAGGTGGTGTGCCAAGGGATGGTTTGAGCTTGAGCCAAGCACTTCTATTTATAGGCTGAACAGAAGCTCGGGCACGGCCCCGTGTCCAGTGGCACGGCCCCGTGTCCACATCCTTCTCTTTCTTCATTTAATGAGCTTTGTCTTATTAGTTGACCATGCCCCCGTGTCCGCTGAGCACGACCCCGTGTGCAGAAGAATCTTTGTACTATGAAGATTTACCTAGATTGTGCGAATCTTATAGTTGACCACGGCCCCGTGTCCGCTGAGCACGGCCCCATGGTGGGCAATAGAAGCTTCTACCACTTTGTCTTTTCTGCTGACACTTGGGCACACCCCCGTGCTGGCTGAGCACGGGGCGTGTTCAGGCTTCTGATCTCTTGTTTTGCTTGGGAAGATGCTGTCGTGGGGTCGGGCATGTCACGTCTTGTTCCTTTTCTTGTATTTATGTTAGATTTTGATGTCTTTTTGCTTCTTTTGTTAATTTGAGCTCATTTAATCCTGAAAATACAAAAGGAAGACAAAAGCACACTTTTTCCAACATTAGTACTAAAAAAGGGTTAGTTTTATGCCTCATTTGATGAAATTTATATGTTGCATTTTGAACACATCAGTATGGATTGAACATTATTAATTATAAAATTAATTCCGATTTCCACATCATTAATTCATGTTGATGTATATTTACCTGTTTTTTTTTTCTCAATTTACGAAATGAGTAAATAGTAATTAAATAGCCTTTTATTGTTACTAATATATATGATGTTGGTTAATGATTAAAAATTAAAATCATTAAATATCATTTTTCCCATCATGTAGTTTAATTCATTCTTTATTAATTTTAATTCATTTTTATGTTACAAATTTTATTAATTGTTATTACTTTAAATGATCTTTAATATCCATTTAATTATAATCTTAAATGATAAGGAGTTACGAACATGAATAGTCACAATATTCATGACATTAAATGATATGGAGTTATGAACATGAATAGTCACAATATTCATAAAACTAAATGATATGGAGTTAGGAACATGGATAGTCACAATAATACTATTTTTTATAGAAAATTAGGTGATTTACAATTTAATTTAAGAGATGATGATTTTAAAATTGCAGTACAAAAATATAGACATTTTATATCTCTTACTTGTTGGCTTTATAGTTTATAGTGTTTAGATTATATGTTTATGTATGCATTGATCATATTTCATAATAACGTTTGATGGAGATGATTTTGTAGTATACAATAGTTGACAGATTACTATACTAAGAAAAAGTCTGTTTAGTATTTAATATGTTCATGTACATTCACTTCTGATGTGTAATACTTGTATTTGACATATAAATTTTAATGTGATTGTTCGTAACAATTTAACTAGAAATACAATACAATAAGTGTAATGTTTATAGTGTTCTTATTTGATATATAAGAATAAGAAATTTGATGTTTTATATGACATTACATGACATGTTATCATATAATTTTTAATCTGTTTGATGACAAATTATAGCTATATTTTAGTAGTAAAAAAAAACCGTATATTGATTTACTCATCTTTCTTTATAAATGTTATCTTACTATTAATCAAGATGTATGATTTTATTGTGGCTTTCATCATATATCAACTTTGTCCTTTATAAAACACCACTAATTTGAAAGCTAACGCACACGATGTCGATAAATTATAGCATAACCTATAATAATAGGCTTATCACTATTGCAATTTATTGCGTCCTTTATATGCTTTAATTTATTTAGATGATATGTTAAATAAAAAAATATATATTTTTTACAAGTGATGAAAAAAAATATTATTTCATAAGGTTGTGTCATAAGTCATTTTTTATAGTGACATAATATAAAGTGATGCATTGTATAATCTTCACCTTTACATATTACCATAAACCTTTTTAATAGTGTTCTTGATATATTTTAATATTCAATCATGACAGTAAGGCAAATTAATTATATGTATTTTATTATATTGTATTTGATTAGAAGACATCTTATATCAATTATATATTGTACAATTTGACTTTGTACATTAATATGCCATTGTTTATGTATATAAACAGTCTTCAATGAAGCAGCTAAATTAAAGTTGTGTATATGATCACACGTTATAAACATGATTGAATAGTGATCAAGATTTATTTATAATATGACATTCGAAGTTTCAAACTCACAGAAGTTTATTGTAAATTTATTGATGCTTGTAAGATTTTGGACTGATAAATCTTAATGATTCGGTCATATAATTGATGTTATGTGGTGAAAAGATTAGTTATACATGTGGAATAAAACAATTTCCACTTGTCAAACCTCAAATGCGCTCTTGATATATAAGGTTTGAAACAGTCACCATGAAAGTTGTCTGACTCTATTCCATTCCTTGAAGAGAATGTGATGAGAAAAATATATATATCATAATCCATTGAGCAAAACAATCTCCATCGTCAAATATCATTGATTGTTAAAGAATATATATAAAGTTTGAAACAACAAGCATGAAAGTTCTGTGGTTCTAATCCATTCCCTAATATGAATGTGATGAAGATCAATTCAAAGGTTATGATCATATACATAACTAAGAAAATTGTAATGATGCCACCATGAATGTTGTATGGGAGTATAGCAAATATGGCCAGAAGACTATATTAGAAGTTACTAGAAATGATACTAATTTTCCACAATATTCCATTAAATCAAATATGGTGAGTAACCAGAAGTTACTAGAATATTTATACGTTCACCACATGGCATGACCAAATAGGTCATCAAGATAGCATCATGATATGCTAAACAATCAAACATGTTAACCGGCTATCTAAAAACATTGCTCCCAAAATGACTTATCATATGTCTAGTTAGTTTTTTTTTTGTGGCAAATAAATTTTTATGCCCTTCCAAACAATAAACTCCTACAAACAATCCCTCTTATATGGGACCATTGAAATGTACAGTTGTGTGGATTGTGGCATTCATACATGGTTACATGTGAGTTTTTAGTTACCCGTATGTAGCATATGCCCAACACTATGGAACGTTGTTTTTTTACATGGTTTAACACTGTTCTTTGACAACCTAATTGCAGGGACCATTGTTGGGCACAATGTGAAATATAGTGAGAGGCATACGTAGTCGAAACGGAATTCGGCGATTGATTATATCAATTCAAAACCAACTTCTTATCACAAATACTCCCCATTACAACTGGTCTCCTGAAGAGAACCAAGTTTCCATTTTTATAATATATTTTGTTGTGCAGCCTATGTACTAATAACACCACCATAACATATAAAATGGGATATGTACATCGTATTCCTAGTCTTAGGGGGAGACAAGAAAATGAAAGACTGTTAACATAAAAAAAATGCATCATATTATATATCGACCCCTGAAGTGGTCAATGCAAATCTGAAGTCCAAAAGAAAGAGCGTGTATTTGCAAATAATAACAAATGAAATACAAGATGCATTCACTAACACAAATAAGGTGACAAAGTCACATATACCAGCTTAAACTTATCTGCTCGAATGGAAGTACTCACAAAATGATTATCATATTAATAAATTGTGAGAGATAAATCGGTTCCAAAAAGATAAAACCCACAAACACAAAAAGAGCAGAGTAACGCAGTTGGTGTAACCCCAAAAGAGGTGGCACATAAAACACCATAAGTGGTTGCATACAAAACCCCAGAAGTGGTTGCATACTAAACATTAAAGAAGGTTGTTGTCAAAACCCCAAAAGAGGCTAATGGAGTTCTAAAAGAAACTCTAGTACCAAACAAATATGAGATCGCGATGAATTATGTACAAAATAAGTACAATATGGAACCATAATGAAACACGTGTGAAATGATATATTTGATTATGCTAGAGCAATAGATGTAATCGATGAAAAAAAAAGATTACGTATATAGAAAGTGTGCAAGAGTGTACGCACACAAATAGCCAAAATGGCTACATGACTTAAGGTTGAACTAAATTTGCTCGACAAACTAAACGTTTTCGAACCAGCAGTTCGAACACCCATAGACGTCAAACCAGTAGGTTATAAATGGGTGTCTTTAAATAAAAGGAAACGTAAATAATGAGTTTTTGTGATGTAAGGCACGCGTTTTAACATAAAGTTTTTCCCAAATCCCAGCAGTTGATTACGAGGAAACGTATACCCCTGTAGTGGATGCGATAATCTTTAGATGTTTAAGCGGCCTCGCAATCTCAGAATGACTTCAGATAAAACAACTTATAGATGTCATCACTGTATACATGTATGAGACAATTGCAAATGACATCTGTATGAAAACCCCCTGAAGGATTAAAAATGCTCAAAGCATTATGAAACAATAACCCCATAGGTGCTATATATATATGAATCTTAAAGGAAACTACTCGTATGTGGTACAGTCGACTATACTCTAAAAAGAGAGTTATAATTTTGATAAAATGAGCTACATCTATTTAACAAGATTTCACTCTTACAGTGATAATGTAAACATCAACGAGAGGGAACTCTCAAACTAAAAAGTAAAATTTTGAATGACCTTTACAAAGTGTAGTTATTCTCGACCTGTAATTCGAGTATATATGTACTATTTTTGCTCATCAATCTGACTACATCTAGAAGATGTTATATAGAAAAAGCTCATTCATTGAGTACATGAACGATTGTCTGATCGCTTGGCATAGAAAAAATATTCTTATCAACCCCAAGAAAGGGACGTTGAACTACTTAGTCAAGAAGTACCATACTTAATTGCGATCAGAGCATTGACGTATCTTGAAAACAAGACGACATCTGATATTACGTTCTTGCTAGATGTACTGGTAAGATTACAGTTCTAATCTCAAATGTTGCACTCTTTTTCCCTAAGTTTTTCCCATTGGGTTTTCTTGGTAAGGTTTTTAACGAGACAACATAACTGATCCAGTAGTATCAGTTTATCTTATAGGTCCCGAAGTACTAATTTAACATCATCATAAATCATGTTGTTAATTATGTATAATGCGTAGTGCACTCTTTTCCCTTAGCTACGGTTTTGTCCCATTGGGTGTTCCTGGCATGGTTTTTAACGAGGCAGAATTATAAATCTCATTAAATAATTACTTGCCATATTTACAAACTCGAGACACGGGATAGTTCCACAAGAATAATATGGCGTCCTGGGTTATGATTGATATATATTAGACTCGCATAGAGTTCGATCTCAATCCAGATACAAGTTATGAAGGTCGAAGATTTCAGCATATTTAAGAAGTATGTAGATTAGAGTTGATCAAGAGAAGCTCAAGCCATACTGTATGAAGACAATGTAGACAACAACACTCAAATCAAAGAAGACTACGCCAAATATCAAGTCAAGCAATTGTCACATAAGATTGGATTCAACATCATCAGGATATACAAGTAAAATTGAGGGGAGTAATGTACCCATAATATACACAGTGTATGTACTCTTTTTCCTTGACTAAGTTTTGTCCCACTGGGTTTTTCTTAGTAAGGTTTTAATGAGGCAACATAACTGGTCCTACAGTATCAGTTAACATCGGTCCTGAAGAATCGTGTAAACATTATCTAGTATGTTGGTGCACCTTTTTGTGTCTGTAACTAGTTTTGTTTATCGTTGTATTTTGTACGGTCTTTTGTCGTTTATCGAGTCTGTATTCGCCGTCGACCAAGTCGGATATCCTCCTATCCACTTGTGTCCGACACATTTGTCTTGTTTTGATATGTAATGATTTACGAACAATGCATGTTGCATATAAGGGTATAACTGTCTTTAGTGTAAGTGTTTATGTGTTGCTGTTGTTTGCTGTCTGTTTGCAGCAAACAACACAACTTTTGCAGCCTTCGACGAAACACCTTGTGTTTGGTCGAACACATAACGACGAAACTCACAATGACCATTTCATCTCATTTCGTCATGATCAGCGACGAAACTGACTTGTTTCGTCGACTGTTGGGCTTCTTCAGGCCTAATTACTGGCCCAATGTTGTTTCATCGAGCCCACTCTTGGTTTCGTCGATGTCTGGCCCAGGCTGCTATATAAACACTTCACTGGTTTCACTTTGAAAAAAGATGAGAGCATACCCTGAAAGTTATTCTGTCAAACTGTGTGTGTATCAGTTGTTCTTGGTTCTCATCCCATTTAATCAATAGATTACGTTTCATTGGTTATACCGTGTGTGTTATTTACTGTGTTTGATTTGGCATCGTTACGGGGATTCCACACCCGTGACATTGTTTGTTATAAACAAGGATTCTGTTTTCGTTATCGATCCTCAGATTTCGGGACCAACAAGTGGTATCAGAGCATTGGCTCTTATCCTTGTTTAAAATCAAACATAGTTGGATTTTTTATCAAGTATTGGAAACTGTTGTTTATGATTTTCTGGAAATCTTGTTCTTGAAAAACTCATATTTTCTGGAAAAAGTACTTAAAATCTGTTTGTTTCTTGCTTATTTGCCAAAGTTTTGTTAAAAAACCTTTGTTACATTTCTTATTCATAAGATAAAGCTGGGTTTTTCAGTAAAAGTTTGTGCGGATTCGCGTTTCGGAAAATTGTTCAGGTGACCGGAAGTTCATATAATCTGGGTTGTATCTTCATATCTTCATAAAATATTCAAACTGTTCTTGTGATATTCTTTGAATTTAGAATTAAAAGAAATTGATAAAAGGTTTAAATTGATTAAATATTATTCACCATACTGTTTGGTGAAACAGGCATGTTGTGTGTTAAAAATTTTGTACTGTGTCAGTAAAGAGATAAGATTTAAGTTGAAAAATTTTACCAACTCTCACCCACTTGACCCACTTGTCTGGACCTTATCCACGACGAAACGCACAAGCGATGAAACAGAGAGTTTCTCCAAAAGCATCTTCGACGAAACATATTGAGTTTCGTCATAAGACATTTCGACGAAACAAAGTGTTTCGTGGAAAGAGTTTCGTCGAGATCTGTTTTCAATTTTAAACAGAGGACTTGCAAAAGTGTTCTTGCTTTGTGTTTTCAAGTATTTGATCAGGTATTCTACTTCATACATCAAATATGAGCTGCACAAGTCCGTGGGATTGGAGTACGGACCCACAACCAGGTCAAAAACCGACTTCGATGTGTTAATGAATTCCATACCTCGGACTCAACAATCAATAAGTGCAAGTCAATGGGCATTGGTGTCGAATCAAAATCAAAGCATTCAAAATCTATTGCTTAGTGAGAGTGAGACGGGTAGCAATAATCGCCCGCCAAAGTTAAATCACATGAACGACTATCCATCATGGAAGGGTCGTTTCCATAATTACGTTCAAGGGCAAAACACAGAATTATGGACGTGTTTCACCTCTGCATTTAGTCAAGCTCTTGAAGAAGCATGATCAAATGCGACAACTTTCAATAATATGCAAGAAGCCGACAAAAGGGCATATGATCTGGAGAAGAAGGCGTATGCTATTCTCACTCAAGCACTTCACAAAGACATCTATCATCAATTCTCTTATTATATGAGCACAAAAGCTTTATGGGATGCATTGGTAGCGAGAGAAGGAAATGCAGCTACTAGAAAGACACGCCATGATTTATTGAAGAAAGAGTTTGAATCATTTCAATTCTTGGATAATGAAACCCTAAATGATATGACTTCTCGTTTTTATCATTTGATTAGTGAAATGAGTTCTTATAATGTTGCTGCAACTCATCTGGAAATGGTTGCACGGTTTGCTGATGCTCTACCTCCTAAGTGGAGTCCATTCATTGAGCTTCTAAAGCATACGGGCGCTCTGGATACGGCCAATATCACTATCTATGAATTCGTTCAGAAGTTGGAGCAAAAGAACAAAGAGGAAATTCAGAAAGCTAAAAGGATTGCAGCTCATCAGAACACAGAAATGTATTTGCCTGGTTTTGCTCCTTCAGCTAGTTCTAGTTCCGTTCAGCAACCAAAGCTTCAAACGGCGTTTGTGTCCAATGCAAGCTCATCTCCGTTTCCACAGTTCAATCAAACTGCTTATCTTTCACAATCTCAACCCGAACCTCCACCTCAAGTTACCACTACTCAACCACAGTTCAATCAAAGTGCTTATCTTTCACAATCTCTACCCCAACCTCAAGCCCACCCACAACAACAACAAGCACATTATACCAACAATCCTCCACCTCAAAACACCAACACTGTCAGAGTTGATACTTCGAACCTCTCAAAAGTTAGCATTGAAGTAGCAAAGGAACATATGGAACTCATTAATACAATGGGCAGTGCATACTGCGGATTGGTCGCATGTCAAATTGGAAACATCAATATGACCAATGAAGATTATCAACAAATCGACCGTGATGAAATGGAGTTGATGGATATAAAGTGGGCGTTTGGAAGTGCTGTTAGAAGGGCGAAGGACTTTATGGTTCGAACAGGGAGAAGTTCTTTGGAAAGTAAAAAGGATACGAAGTATGGATTTGATAAAGAAGCGGTTACATGTTTCAATTGTGGCGAAAAGGGGCACTTCAAATGTGAGTGCACCCGACCAAGAAAACAAGGCAATCAGAACCCATTCAGAAATCAGACGAGTACTTCCAATGTCAATGTCAATCAAGAAAATCGTGAACGAAGGATAGTAGCGGTGAACAACAATCAGAACCAGAACGAGAACCAGTCTGGACCTTCAAACAC
This sequence comes from Helianthus tuberosus, assembly GCA_030545235.1. Lineage (NCBI taxonomy): Eukaryota > Viridiplantae > Streptophyta > Magnoliopsida > Asterales > Asteraceae > Helianthus > Helianthus tuberosus. The sequence continues at coordinate 15,882,204 of CM060420.1, read as the reverse complement.
CAACAGAGCATTAGTTGTTCAAGCTGATGAAGGGTGTAATTGGTCTGTACAATTAGGGGAAGGTGATCAAGAAGGAGGAGGAACAACTTGTTATGCAAAGATCATCAATCACATCAAGCACGTTCACAAGGAAGAATTTTCTGAAAGTGACGACAGTATGGGTTATACCGGGAGTTCTGATGAAGAAAGTTCTAATTCGGGTGGTTATAATTCTGAATCTGATGTGAAGGAAGAAGCGAGTTCCGATGTTGATGATTTATTGACTGAAGCAGAGGAGTTGAAGAGTCAGAAATCTGTTCTGATCAAGAAGGCTGCTGTAGCATCTAAAGAAATGGAGAAATTCTTCTCTGAAGACGGATCTTTTTCTTATCAGACTGCCTTTATGGCAAATGTCTCAGCCTCTACGAGTCAGGTAAAATATGAAACTCCTGCTCCTAGTGTTTGTAATGTTTGTGCTGATTTAAAGCTTGAATCTGAAAAGGTTCATAGTCATAACCAAAGTTTGGTTATTGAGTTATCTAAGTGTAAAGAGGCAAATATGGCTTTAGCTAGAAACGAAAAGGAGTTTAAATATGTGATTGAAACCCTAAAGAAAAGTGTTTCCGAGGTAACAAAAACTGTTTTTAATAAGAAAATTGGTATTAACAATTACATTAATATCATCGAGGAAACCAAAAAGGAGCTAGCCATTGCCAAATGCGAACATGATGCTATCAAGCTCAAATTGGAGAGTTATTCTAACTCCCGATATGTGCTCGATCATATCATTGATGCTCAACAACTCAAAGGTAACAAGAGAGGCGTAGGGTATAAGAAGTGTTCGCCCCCTTTAAGACATAATTATACGCATATGCCTGATGAAGAAGAAATGCCTCGTTTTGAACCCAGTGTGCCTCTTGATTATGAGGAAGTTACTACTGGCCTAGGGTTCAAATCGGACCGTTCTTCAAGTACATCATCTGAGCAAACAGACGCTTCAACATCTACGAAACAAAGTCCTCCAATCATTGAGGACTATGAGTCGTCTGATGATGAATCAGAATCAGATATGAGTGATCAGGATAAATCATTTGACAGGGTGAAAGGAGTAGAAATTCCAATTGAGAATCATATTCTTTGTGATCCTCCTACTCCTGCTGTTCAACCAGTTGTCAAACAAGTGATAGATCCTGTCAAGAATGACAAGAAATCTGTGTCTACCGTTAAGAGTAATAACGTGTTGTACACTTTGGTTGGTGATTCTAAAATCTATTCAGATCACGATTTTCCAATTAAAAATGTCAATCCATCTTCGATTGATCAAGTTTTTGAAGATAATACAAACAAGTTTTTTGGGAAAGACAATTCCAGGAGTCATTGTAACTCAATGTGACCCAATTCCAAAAGCTGAATTCAGGAAACAATTTGGAAATAAAAAAATCACTAACAAAGCAACAACCTATTGCTTCTAAGGGTAAACAACCAGAAAGGCGAGCTCAAAAGCCTAACGTTTCTCAATCAAAATTTGAAACAAAAGGAGCTCGTTATCAGAAGAAAAACAGTAATGTCAGATTTGTAGCATCGAATGGTACGGATAAAATTGAGACTTGGAAACCTAAGACGGGTGAAATTAAAACTGTCAACAGGGAACCAAGTTCTTCACAATTTTTAAAACCAGAAGTTTTAGAATCTGTTCATAAAAATGTATCTGGTAAAGCAAATCAAACTTGGAAACCTAAGACGGGTGAAAATTCAGGGGGAGGTATTGTGTTACAAAATCATCAAGAAATCGAGATCATCTTTCGTGATGCTCAGGGACGACCCAAGACCACTAAGGCTTGGGTCCCCATCCTCAACTGATCATTGATGATATGTGCAGGGTGTTCCAGGAGGAACTATTAATAGTCATTGGATTGTTGATAGTGGAGCATCTAGGCACATGACAGGCGACTTACGGCTTCTATATGATGTGAGAAATATTAGAGGAGGCTATGTCGCGTTTGCAGGAGACAAAGGCAGATACATCACTGGAGAGGGAATGATCTCCAATGGTGTTGTATGTTTCGATAAGATCAATTATGTTCGTCAAATTGATCATAATCTTCTCAGTGTTTCGCAGATCTGCGATAAGAAGTTCACCGAGCATTTTGATGATGCCGGTTGTTATGTGCTGAAACCTGGTTTCAAAATTCCAGATGAATGGATTATTTTATCGGCTCCAAGAGTTAATGATCTTTATATTCTTGATATGAGCCAAGCGATTACGACTTCTGCACAAGTCACATGTTCTGTCTCAAAAGCCACGGAGAAGGAGTCTATATCTTGGCACAGAAGAATGGGGCACATTCACTTAAGAAAAATGAACCATTTGGTGAAAAACAATCTTGTGAATGGCGTGCCCATGAGAATTTTTCATTTACAAGATATCTGTGTTTCGTGCCAGAAAGGGAAACAAACGAAGAAGTCTCACCCTCTGAAGAAAATCAACACTGTTAGCATGCCTCTCGAACGTCTTCATATGGACCTCTTTGGACCTATGAGACACAAGACAACATTTGGGGATGCTTATTGTTTAGTGGTTACTGATGATTATTCTAGATTTTCTTGGGTAGCTTTTATGGCACACAAGAGTGATACTCCTGGCATCCTCAAGGATCTTCTTACAATGTTGGAAAATCTCTACACGTTGAAAGTTAAGAGGATCAGAAGCGACAATGGAACTGAGTTCAAGAACCGTGTGAAGGATGCGTTCTGTACTTCTAAGGGCATTCTTCATGAATACAGTTCTCGATACACTCCACAACAAAACGGTGTCGCGGAGAGGAAGAATCAGACGATAATTGAAACTGCAAGAACGATGTTGGTAGAGTCGGAGCTTCCTGTTCAGTTCTGGGGGGAGGCTGTGTCGACTGCTTGCTACGCATTAAACCAAGTTCTTACAGTTAAGAGACATAGGAAGACTTGTTTCGAACTTCTACAGAAAAGGAAACCAGATCTATCTTTTCTAGAACCTTTTGGCGGTCCATGCACTATGATTGAGCCAGATGGAAAGTTTGGCGCGAAAGTTATCAAGGGTTTCTTCCTTGGATATGCTACTCCGAATTTTCGTGTATGGAAACTGGCTACCAAAAAGATTGAGCTATGGAGTGAAGTAAGGGTTCAAAGGTATACAAGTCCTGTTAGGGCTCCGGGTGATCCTTGGATGTTCGACTACGATGGGCTATTCGACTCCTTTAATCTGCCAACCTTTGACGAAGATTCTGTAGCTACTAGAATGTTATTTGATAGTGACAACGCTGCTGACTCGCCATTGGTTAGACCTGTTATTGTTAACCCACAAGGTTCTAATTCGGTTAACAACACAGTTCAAAATGAGGTATTTGAAGATGCTACTGAGTATAATGAGTCATCGGAAGATGATGAATATCTTGATGCGACTGAAGGCACTTCAGCTCCAGTTGCTCCTGTTCAGGGTACTTCTGTTGAAACTCCTCATGTGCAGGATGTTGATACTGCTGAAGGGAATGCATCCACTTCCACGCATATTCCCAGTGTGGAATTGGTTGTTGATCTTAATATTAACAATTTGGGTGTTAATGCTCGTGTTCCTGAGAATCCTGAAATAAGGATACACGATACCCATCCACAGTAGAATATCATAGGAGATGTCCAACAAGGGGTGCAAATGCGTAATCAGCTGAGAAACAACCAGAGTGCTGGTTTGTATTCAGCCATTAGAGAATCTAGTCTTCAAAATGATTGGTCCTTCGCTTGTTACGTTTCACAAGAAGAACCGATATCTTGGAAAGAAGCCTTAAAGGATAATTCTTGGGTTGAAGCAATGCAAGAGGAACTACAGCAGTTTCAGAAACTGGGTGTTTGGAGACTTGTTGAAAAACCCGACAACTACAAGAAAATTGGCACCCGTTGGGTTTACAAGTGCAAAAAGGATGATTGTGGAGTGGTCATTCGCAACAAGGCGAGATTGGTTGTTCAGGGCTTTCGTCAAATTGAAGGCATTGATTACAACGAGGTTTATGCACCAGTTGCTCGTCTGGAGGCTATTCGGATCTTTCTAGCTTATGCTTCTTTTAAAGGATTCAAAGTCTATCAGATGGACATCAAAAGCGCATTCTTGCATGGTATTGTTGAAGAAGAGGTGTATGTCGAACAACCTCCAGGTTTCGAAGATCCTATCCTACCCGATCGGGTTTGGTTGCTCAACAAAGCTCTCTATGGGTTACATCAAGCACCGAGGGCTTGGTATGCAACCTTATCTACTTATCTGCTGGAGAACGGTTTTCGCCGGGGTCTTATCGACTGTACTATTTTCATCAAGGAACAAGATGGAGATCTTTTGTTGGTACAGGTATACGTTGATGATATCATTTTTGGTTCTACTAACGATACTTTGTGCAGGCAATTTGAACGTGTTATGCAGGAGAAGTTCAAAATGAGCGCAATGGGAAAGATGAATTTCTTTTTGGGCTTACAAGTTCAACAAACTGAGTCTGGGATATTCATCCATCAGACTAAATATGTTGGTGACATCTTGAGCCGATTCTAGATGTCTGAAGCAACGCCCATTGGTACCCCACTTCCGACTAATCACGGGATTACTCCGGACTTGAAGGGTGAAAGTGTCAACTCTTCTTATTATCGCGCTATGATCGGATCTCTCATGTATCTCACAGCATCGAGGCCTGACATCGTGTATCCAACGTGCCTGCTTGCAAGATATCAAGCTAACCCAAAAGCATCTCATCTTGGAGCTGTTAAAAGGATTTTTCGCTATCTGAAGGGTTGCCCGGACACCGGTCTCTGGTACCCTAAGGATGATGGTTTTGACTTGGTTGCTTTTAGTGATTCAGATTTCGGCGGATGCAAAATAGATGGGAAATCCACAACGGCTGGATGTCAATTCTTAGGAAGTCGCTTAGTCACGTGGCAGTGCAAGAAGCAAACTTGTGTCGCTACATCAACTTGTGAAGCTGAATACATTGCTGCCTCAAGTTGTTGCTCTCAAGTTCTGTGGATTCAGCAACAAATGCGCGACTACGGTTTTGAATTCCTATCTACCTCTTTTTTTGTTGATAAGAATGCTGCTTTATCTATTACTAGAAATCCTGTCCAACACTCCAAAACCAAGCACATCGAAATTAAGTATCACTTCATACGTGATTATTTTGACAAAAGATTAATCGATGTTGTTAAAATCCACACTGATGAACAGCATGCTGACCTGTTTACAAAAGCTTTTGACAAATCTCGTTTTGACTATCTTTTATTGGTCAATGGTATTAAGGTGAAACAAGAGTAAACTTCTATCGGCTGATCGTTTTTGTAAATATTTTCTTAAGCGTCAAAAATCCAAAAAGATTTTCAGTTTGCTTATCTTTTCGCATTTTAGGGGGAGAAATTTCAGGAAATACAAAAACATGTGAAAATTCAAAAATCCAAAAATATGTCATTTACTTTCTGTCTTTTAGTTTGAAAAATCAAAAATTCAAAAACAATAGAAAATCAAAAATGAGTTTCTTGGATAAAGGAAAATGATGATATTCACTGGTTTGGTCGGTCAACGTGTTCAAAAATGTAAAACAAAAAAATTGATGAGAAATGATAAGTATCTCTACTAACGATGTATTGGTAGGCTCACAATCAAACTAAAATGTGCAGGAAGATACAAACCTAACAGACTTCAAGTCAGGTGGGAACCATTCATTGGCATATGGTCTTAGTACCGAAATTTCGTTTGAGAGATTGCCGAGGTTCTGAGATATTCGGTCTTTATGCTGCTTATCATCTGGGTATCATGGTTGTATCAAACCATAAAAATAACGGAGACGAAGTCTAGATCTTCCATGATACTATACATACGTGTACATATTGCATTCGACCTCAATAAGTGATCAACAATCACATGTCCAAACAAAATAAGTGATAATATATCACAGCTTTATCCGGGAGTCAAGTTCGTCTCTCTGTTGTATGAAAGTACTGACCTGTTCACGGACTTGCTCCTGTGCCCTCATGCATCGAAAATCAAGTTCCTCATCAATAAGTGATTCTATCACATGGGGCTTGTTTTCAATCAAAATAACTGAGTTACTCACATTCTTTTATACGGTCAAATAGATGATAATTGGTATACTCACCGGTAAGATGAACTCTCGTGCATACCTTGATACGGGAATGTGCCGTGAGTGGATTCACATCGACTAGTAAGTATAATCCTTACCGTAAATCGTATCTCCTAATTGTGATTACGTTTGATCTGTTTGAGCTTATGTGGACAACAATACCGATAATCGAGGTAGTATACTTATCCAGAGCTTTAAACAGAAATCAAAATCATGTTGACTAAGACCGTAAGCTGGTATGATTCCTTATCCTTGAAATTCGCAAAAAGTTTGCACTTGTACAGTCGTTTATTGCTTTCAATAGTTTTTCGCTTAGTTTTCCGCGCTTTAAATTCGTACTTAGTGTAATTTGTAAAGTTCGTTTTTGATTAAGCCGAAGTTGTTGCTTGGTGTTTTCTGCCGGAAGCCTGAAACCTACTTCATAAAACGTCCTTGCATTTGAAAACTCAATCAAACTGAAAATGTGTTCAATTAAACAAAATATGTTCAGTGTGCAAAATTTTCATGCCTTAGTGTTTTTGGAAAATGGTGTTGACGAAACTCTATATGGTTGACGAAACAAATTAGTATCGACGAAACTCTGCTGGTCAAAGTTAAAGGTTTCAACTTGGTTAACCTTGGTCAAATTTGTTTTGGTAATCGACGAAACACCTCGTTTCGTCGAGGTTACGACGAAACGCCAATGGCCCAGTTCGTTTCGTCGTGGGCTAAATTTTAAGGCCCAAGTCCAAGCCCAATAGTTCGTTTCGTCGAGCCCACAATCTGTTTCGTCGAGATGTGCGTTTCGCCGAGGTAAGGCGGTGTTTAAAAGGGGTCCCAGGTCAATTATTTGTTCACTTTTTCAAACATAAACCTGTTCATCTTCTCCAAACACTCAACTGCCATACCCTTCGCCCTACCCATTCTCGAACTCTCAAAACCCTCATTTTACCTTCAAAACTAACAAAATTCAAAGGTACAAAAATGTTCCTGATCATGTTTCTAACAAAATGAGCCGTCTGTTTTTGTCCGAAACCCTCGGAGACCCTCTTTACTTAATGTTTTTCATGATTTGAGATTGTACTTATTTTGGTTTCTATCAAAAACAGATAGACTTAGGATGTTTCCTTTGATTGTGCTTTGATTTGGGTTATGGGTTGGTCTATGAAACAGGGGATTGATGATTGTTAAAGGTTTAACTGTTTCAAACGGGTTTTTGATCACAAAACATATCTACATTACATTTTGGGTGTGTTTCCAACTTGGGTTGGGTTAAACAAAGTATTGATTTTGGTTTGTGATGATCTGATCATTTTTTAAACTCGATACGGTGAAACACCCAAATTTCTGAAACCCTAACTGTTCAAAAACCCCCTTCACGACGAAACAAACAAGCGACGAAACGCCCTTTGAGACGGATCCGTTTCGTCGAGGTACTGTCGACGAAACGAACTGGTCAACGGTCAACTCTGTTTCATCGCACATCATTGAGTTTCGTTGAAGACTCTCTGTTTCGTCGTCCATGCCTTAGCAAATTCTTCTGTTTGGTGCTTGTTCACAGAAGATGTGTTTGTATATGTTAATTGGATACATGAACTTGTATACATACATATCTAAATACATATGTGATACCAATGTTGCTTATTATGGACACTTTCAATTTCAGATGGCACCGAAAGAAGGAAAACGTAAGAAACCGACTAAGAAGGAAAACAAGTCGGAAGATGAGACAATGTTTGAAAAGCGTCATAATCAAATTGCTTTTCTGGATCCCGAGGAAAAGATCGTTGAACTGAAAGATATCACGAAATGGATCAGGGAGTCACGGATCAATTATGCTGTTACTTTGTAGACGCCTGTTTACAAATCTCTTATCAAAGCTTTCTGGGATTCCGCAAGTGTTGTGCAAGTGGATGGAAAGGAAGTTATTAAGGGTCGTGTGAATGATTTGGATGTCATAGTCTCTCCGGATATCTTGAACGAGGTTTTACAGCTACAAGACCATCCGGATGCTCCATATTCTATACCTATCATATGTACGCGAGGCTGCTTGTTACGAATGAAGTGTACAGGAGACATCTTCAGCACTCAAATCAACAAGGGTGATCTGCCGTTACGCTACAAGTTCCTATTACACGTTCTCATTCAGTGTCTTAGCAATAGACGTTCTGGATACGATATGGCTGGAAATGATCTAGTTGGTTTCATGGTGGCGTTGGTGCTAAATAAACCGTTTAGCATCTCAAAGTACATCTTCGCCAATATGAAGGAAAATATGACGAGGACTGGAAGTAGAATAACCGGGAACAAGTTCTGGATGTATCCGCGGTTTCTTCAAATGATCATGAATGTTCAACATCCTGGTCTTCCTAAAGCCGACACGATATTCTGAAGATAGAAGCAATGAACTTCAATTCATTAAGGATAATCAAGAACCTTGCAGCCAAAAGATACAAAGAAAGCGATCCTCCAAGGAAGTTGATCGGTGCGCTAGGAAATCCTGATTATATTGTTCCAGCTGATGATAAATGGCGTCATGATGACAGCCAATCCGATAACGAAGAGCCGGGGTTGAAGAGAAAAATGGTTGAAAAGTTTGGTCCAGATCCAGTGGACTCTGAGTCATCGAAAAGTGATAGTGAAAGCGATGGTGGTGATGGTGGTGATACAGGTGCCGTTGGTGCATCTAGTGCTGGTGCAGCTGGTGATACATCAGCAGGTGGCGATGACGAGTCTGATTCTGATTCAGATGATCATCTAATCGAGCCTGGATACGAAGTGTATCTCGATGAACGTGGTGTTAAAAGATACAGGAAGATTAGACAGGAAGACGATCCTGAATACGTTCAAGAGGTTACTGAAGCAGAACGTTTAAAGAAAAGGAAAGCTGAGAAAGCTGCTGAAAGTCAAAAGAAGAAATCAAGAAGATACTTGAGTACCTCTGCTTGGCAATCTGTTCCTCAAGAGCCAGTTCAAGAATCTCCTGTGGTATCTTCAGCTCCTGAAACTTCGACAGTAACTCCTCAGGCTGTTCCTCAAAGATCAATGGCTGCTGCAATTAGAGCAACTACTTCTCAGCCTAGTTCTGAACGCCAAAGGATATTCTCGGAAATGTCTCAAGACGAGAAGAACAACTTCCTATTCTCTCAATTCGAAGCCGCTGCAGATCGTATTGAAAGGCAGACTGATTTCATCAGGATCACGAAGAACGATCAGCTCAGTCAATTAGTGGAAATAAATAAGTTGAAGTCCACTGTTGATCAACAACAAACTGTGATAGAATGCCAACAAGCTGAGATTGATCAACTCAAAGCTGAGAATGTACGCTTGAAAGCTGCAGACGCTGAGAGAGAGAGAAGTAGCTCTATACTTCAAAAGTTGGCTGAAGATCTTAAAGGAAGATGTGACTACATGAAAGAGTGGTATGAGTCACGGAATACAACGATACTTGATGGAGTTAAGACGATAACTGCTGGCTATGAGTTTCTTCGAAAGCGGGTTGCTACTCTGTGGGATGATCGATGTAAGCAACAAGAAGTTATGAAGAAAATGGATGATAATCCTGAAGATCAAGGGAATCCTGATCCTTCTACTACATCACAGCAGCCGCCAACCGCTACATCTTCTGCAATCGTTGTTGTTCACCCGTCAGCGATCGAATCTTCTCAAGGAACCTCTTCTGGAACAGTTCAACAGATTGAAGGTACATCTTCTGTTCCTAGCAGTGCTGATCTTGCATTGCAGGTTATTCATCCAATCACTGGGGAATTACTTGAAGAAGGTGAAATTATCGAGGATCTTTCACATGAGCAATTGCTTGCTCTAAACGCAATGAGAGAGATTGATGATGCAGAGATTGATCGAATGCCTAGTGAGCCCGAATCTACTGATGTTGAAAACATTGAAGAGATTGTTTTTGAGGGAAATGAGAAGAAGTCCGCGTATGTGCGTAAGGACGGGACTGAATTCGCTCCTTTCGATGAAGAATGGTTAAAAGAAAATGTGGACGTCATTGATGAGCATTTAAAGAGCCGTGATACGTTTGAAAATGCCACGGATGCGTTCTCCGCATGGCGTCAACAGTTCTTATCGAGGGTTTCCAAGCCTGTGCCAGATGTTGCACAAGTTGATTACTTACAATTCGAGAAAGCGAAGACGAGTGGACGAATCCTCTGTTGGATGTTCGTCAAGGAAATACATTGCGTCGCCATCAAACGGGAATTTGGAATTCAATACTTCCGATCGTTGCTGAGCATACTATCTTTGCCTTTTTACGATGTGGCAGCATTGACGAAGATTGAGCTCATAAATCGCTCAAACTTTGAAGGCGCAACTTTATTCGAACGGCTGATAAAGATGAACAAGAAGTCTGGATGGAAAGACAAGTCGTACAAGCCTCAGTTCCCTATTTATCAGCAAATCAAGTTTACTCTTGATCCGGCAACCAACACTGGCAGATACAAGCTTGTTTATGAGCCAGCGAAAGTGGTGGATAAAATACCCTTGATGCCAATGAAGCAGAACTTTCTTGGAGAAATGAGGTTATGGTGTTATGACTCAGATACGCACGAGGCAGTGATTGTTTTTTATGGAAATCGTGAAAACTTCAGAATGTTAGATCCAATGTGGATCGTTAACATGTCGGCGGCTGACATTCAAAAATTATATAGGCACGACATTTTCTACGAAGACAAGGACGCACATCAAGCTTTGCGATTCCAGTGCGTCGCTTGTTTCTGCTACTACCGAGGAATACACGCTGGCAGTTCATGGTCCGAACAACACTGAAGATTGAAGATTGGAAGACCGAATACGAGTAACAGACAATGGGGAGTTTGTTGGTGCACCTTTTTGTGTCTGTAACTAGTTTTGTTTATCGTTGTATTTTGTACGGTCTTTTGTCGTTTATCGAGTCTGTATTCGCCGTCGACCAAGTCGGATATCCTCCTATCCACTTGTGTCCGACACATTTGTCTTGTTTTGATATTTAATGATTTACGAACAATGCATGTTGCATATAAGGGTATAACTGTCTTTAGTGTAAGTGTTTATGTGTTGTTGCTGTTTGCTGTCTGTTTGCAGCAAACAACACAACTTTTGCAGCCTTCGACGAAACACCTTGTGTTTCGTCGAACACATGACGACGAAACTCACAATGACCATTTCATCTTGTTTCCTCATGATCAGCGACGAAACTGACTTGTTTCATCGACTGTTGGGCTTCTTCAGGCCCAATGACTGGCCCAATGTTGTTTCGTCGAGCCCACTCTTGGTTTCGTCGATGTCTGGCCCAGGCTGCTATATAAACACTTCACTGGTTTCACTTTGAATCAAGATGAGAGCATACCCTGAAAGTTATTCTGTCAAACTGTGTGTGTATCAGTTGTTCTTGGTTCTCATCCCATTTAATCAATAGATTGCGTTTCATTGGTTATACCGTGTGTGTTATTTACTATGTTTGATTTGGCATCGTTACGGGGATTCCGCACCCGTGACATTGTTTGTTATAAACAAGGATTCTGTTTTCGTTATCGATCCTCAGATTTCGGGACCAACATAGTAGTATAATGTTAACAGTGTATGTGTATTTCTAAATGTCTGAGGGGGAATGTAATGAATGCAGATGTCACACCCCGACCACGTAAAACAAAAAATCGTGGCGGAAACGTCGGGGAGTGTCGTAACAGAATCATTGTTTCACAACCATGGATTAAATAGTTTCGTTTTATTTAATTATTGAACTCATTGTTTTATTACAAATCAGATAAATACACATATTGTCTTTCAAGTTTTAAAGTCGCTAAGGCACAAGTCCATCCTATGTATAGCATGCATCAACAATCATCACATAACAGCACCTGAAACATATGTAAAAAAAATAGGTGCGTCAGCATAAAAATGCCTGTGAGATACATAAGTTTTATTATAATAGGATTCATAACTTGTAAGTTTAAAGAAAATGTTTAACAAAAGTAGTCATGAACCTTAAAATATTTTCTTTTGAGAAATCAAACGAAAAATCGATAAGAAATCAGATGATATAAAAGAATGATGCATAATGAAATGAATAACCAAGTGAAACGAGTTTGTATAAAATATGTTGTTTGTAAAACAATGTTTTGATAAAAAAAGGTTTGTGGTATATATAAAAATATACCTTGGTTTTAAGAAAGTCGGATAAGTAATATTTTAAAATATATTTTAGTTCCAAAATAGTTAAACAGATAGTATATCAAATATACTTTAGTTGTTAAAATAATAGTTTTCGGTAGTATATCATAAGTATACTTTCGTTTTGTAAATAACATATCAAACTATGCTTTAGTTTTGTAAATAACATATCAACTATGTTTTGGTTTTGAAAATAACATATCAACTATGTTTTGGTTTGAAAATAACATATCAACTATGTTTTAGTAATTAGCAAAATATATGTTGGTTTGTACATAGTATATCAAATTATACTTTGGTAAGTAATATCATATACGGGAGCATATCAAACTATACTTTGGAAGTATATCAAAATATACAAAAGAAAATGTGATTTAGTATTCATTCAAACCTTAGTGCATCAAACTACACCTTAGAGACTTTAGAAATACCACAAAGGCAATTTCTATTTGGTTAAAATTTGGTTTCTGACATTCCACACAACAGGAATGTGGTGTCTAGTCCTATAGCGCTATATCGTACTACCAATCGGTTTGGTGAATGTATAAAATAAGTACAACCCAACAATTTTTATAATCTTTGAGAATTAGTGTTTAAACCATAGATAATCATACAATTTGTCAAAAGATATGTACTAACATGTATAATCATATAGTCGAAATCATGAAAATAACAAATAGGTACACATGTTTCATCCCAAAACACTTGAAAACAGTAAAAGAGGGGACTATGTACTCACTAATTTGCGTTCCAAGCAAAACTCGTTTTGATTTTGGATTCTTCGTTTGTTACTCAACCTACAAGTGTTCTAACCTCATTAGACACTTAGGTTTATAGTCGTTCATCGTACAAGTTTCTGATCTTGAATCTGTTATCATATTTGTATTTGTTTGCTTTTCTTTGTTTATGTCGTTTATTTCGTCGTGCCATATTTATTATTTTGTCTGAATTTGCCAAATGTGTCCACATTGTCCAAAGTGTCCGAATTGTCCGATTGTTTGTTTATGTCCAAAGATAGACATTTCATTTTGTTGTTTTATTTCCCAAGTGTTAAAATATATATTTTTGTAAATTGTTGTGTTTACATATTTGTGTAATTATTCCTACTTGGTCTAAATACATAATATATACACACAAAACATATAAATATGATACTTGATGAATTTTGAAAGTATACATTTTATCTAAAATATATACTTTGTCATTTTTAGTTTAGAATTCTTCATAAAGTATGGACTTATAACTTCTTGTCCAAAATTTGTTTAATCATATTTAAAGACTTTAAATAATTTTCTAGTTACATATTTCTTTGTTTAACACTTTTGAAAATAAAAAAATTTATAAAATTTTTGCCATAGTTTCATTTGAAAAATGGATTTTTCCCAAGTTTATACAAAACTTGTGTTCAAATCATTTCAACATAAAACATCATCAAGTATCAATATTCATCATAATTTTTGTCAACAAAGTACCATGAACATGATATAGTTCCTAACTTTCCAAAAAAGGAAACTTTATTATTTGTTTTTGCCAAAAATTTGTAGAAAAAGATTTTATTTAAAACTCTTGTTTTAAGGGACTCATATAGTCATTTGAAGCACAAAAATGTGTTCAAAACTTTTTCTCATAACATACTTCATGTTCTAGATTCTTTCCAGAAATGGAAACTTTATTGATTCATTTTAATAAAATATTATGTTCTTGGATTTTTAATAAATACTCATGTTTTCTAACATGCATGTAACTATTTTAAGAATAAAAACCTATGTTCTTATCTTTTTGGGTTTTCGGTCAATTTCTGTTTCGTTCTACGGAATGCTGTACATTTCGCAGGATTACAGTACTTTTCTACGGACATGGACAATTTGGTTTTTAAATGAACATTTGCTAAATAATGTAAGGCATATGTTAATAATACAATTCTTGGATATCAAATAAAATGTTTCATTGATTTCAAACTTAATTACAAGGATTGAAAGACACAAATGTTACAGTCTCCCATACTTTCGGAAATTTCGTCCCGAAATTTAATTTTAGAGGAAACCTGTGAAGACAACTGTGATTGTTTCTCTTTCGAATGAATCCTTCGTACCCTAAGTAAAACTCTGGGCCACGTTTGGATTTTTAGCGAATTTGTCAACTATCCAAGTGATGTCCTTGAAGTAACAAAACATGGAGTTTCGAATAATGGTTATAAGAATGTTTCCTATGAAGTCTGTTATAGAAAACTTGTGTGTGCTCGAAAATCAGAGTCGGAGATTGTAAGATAAAATAACATTGGTCAAGGTCCAGGACTTCTAGTAACTTAAATAACGCTATGTTCGCAATGTAATAAGGAACACTTACATATAGGAAGTACCAGCGGCGTATCCACCATGCCCCTTTCTACATTGTTCCCATTTCGTTATTCTCATCACTATAGGTCTTAACACATGACAAAACTTGTTGTAGTTCCTGTGCACTGAATTCCATAATTATGTATGCATCCATAATTACGTAATTTCTTACACAGTCTGCACAGTTTATTTCATAATGCATAGGGGAAAAATCAATCGAATAAACATGAAGTGATTTGACTAGACCAAAAAAGGATCTTTTTAACTAGATCAACGAACGGTCTTTTTAACTAGATCAACACATGATCTTCTTAACTAGACCGTTGTACGATCTCCTTAAATAGACCACTTAAGGGATCTTTTCAGCTATATCATCACATGATATTCCTAACCAGATTTTGAATCAATCTTTTTAACTAGACCACTCAAGGGGTCCAATTATAGAATAGTACTTCATAATCTAAGGGTCTTAACTTTTACATAGAAGCCCATTAAGGATTTAAGGTAGTACCTTTGGATATCCTACTATGAATCCCTTATATGGAGATATGGAAGATTCTACGAGGTTTTGGATAATGAATATTCGGATCACACAAAAACACAAAACATGTAAGAAAACACATAAGCACATAATCACATAATTGTTTAACTTGATCTTCATTTTGTAAATTTGTTGTTGATTTTTGCACGTGCATTTAAAGCACACCAGGAATCCAATCCGTGGATTCCATTTGGCACTTTAAGCATCTTCAAGAATCTAACTATGAAGATAGGAAGATCTTAATAGGAATTCGGCTTTGTTTCTTAAAAAGAAATAAGTGCTTAAGATTTTCGGGGAGATCACAAGTGATCATAAAAATGACAGAACCACACGGGTAGTTTGTCTTGGTGTCGGCATCATAGGGTTGTTTCAAACATACACACAAACGTAACAGTTTTGTAAAATAAAAATTGAAACAACAAATTTTATTTATATAACAACTGAGTTGATTCAAACATCAAAAGATAACATACAGGGAAATATAAAAGACTAATTGTTCACTGCTGCATTGTCGTTTGCGTTTGCCTCGTTTATGTTAAACACTCGTCCACGCGCTGGATTTGTGTTAACAAGTCTTGGGCAATTGTTTCGGTAGTGAGTAAGGTCACCACAGTTATAACACGACCCAGGTGGAAACTGTGCTTGTGCAGCAACAGGATTTGCAGCAGCTTGGTTTTGGTTAGCATAACGGCAGGTATTGAACAAATGTCCCAATCGCCCACAGTAGGTACATTTGTGACACTGTACTTGCTCCAGATGATGACGGTTGCATTTGTTGCACAAAGGCGCGGTACCAACATAGTTTTTCCTTATACGAGGTTGTGGTGGCTGGTTTGGTGCAACCTAGTTGTTCTGAGCAACTACGGCAAAGTTTTGTGAAGCCTTGCGCTTCTTCTTCTTGGATGTCTCGGCCTGTTTATCCTTTGGTTCATCTTGTGCAGACTTATCAGATGGTCTCGGGTCGCCCTTTCGAAAAAGCTTACATTTCTTGATTTAGGATTCAGTCAGGGTAGCAGACAATTCGATGGCCTGTCTGATGGTAGTAGGGTTGCTACCAGTAACAATATCCTGAACTAGGTCAGGGAGACCATCAATGTACTTTTCGATCGCCTTTTCCAAAGGCGTAACCATGGCAGGACATAACAGGCTCAGTTCCTCATAACGGTCAGTGTAGGCTCGATGTTCACCACTGTCTTGCTTTAGATTGATGAATTCCCTTTCCAATGCTCTAAGCTCATGACGAGGACATAACTCCTTCATCATTAGAGCTCGAAGCTCTTCCCAAGTTTGAGCTAGTGCCATATCGTCACCCCTATCATGCATCACCCTGTTCCACCATGTAAGAGCACGCTTCTCGAACACACTGGATGCAAACTCAACCTTACGCTCATTCGAACATTGCACATGTCTGAATGTGCTCTCCAACTTTCGAACCATTGCAGGACCGCGGTTGCTCCTTGAAACCCAGAAAACTTCAAAGGTTTAGTAGAATTGAAGGTTTTGAAAGTACACTGAGCATTATTGTTGTTATTGTTGTTGTATAATTGATGGATCTGGGTTACTATGTTCGGAAGCACAGCAGCCATTTGCTGAGAGACAAGGGTTGCGACTTCTTCGTTAGTTAGAGGTGGTGCAT
Organism: Helianthus tuberosus; assembly: GCA_030545235.1. NCBI lineage: Eukaryota > Viridiplantae > Streptophyta > Magnoliopsida > Asterales > Asteraceae > Helianthus > Helianthus tuberosus. Next base: position 15,865,419 of record CM060420.1, on the reverse strand, counting down.
CTCGTCGAGGAGACATTGTCTAAAAAAAAGAACAAGGAAACATGGGAAACGAGTGAGGTTGTCAATTGGAAAAACAAATGAGGTATTGAAAACATCGACAAAACACAAGGAAGGTGATCATTCGTTCGTTACCTCAAACAAACAAATGACACGCAATGATTAATCAAAGTAAATGGGTCAATATAATGTATCGCGAAGACATGCTTTAGCCTATAAGTGGACACTCATCCCAAGAATTCCCAGGTAAGAGTGACTGGTCCGATTATGTGGATTTGTACGAACACTCTAGCCTTAGACAGAAAACTCAGGATACAGGCATCCACCTTTCCAGATTGCACGTGTTCACACTATAAGACCCAAACTTTGACGAGATTTTGAAAACTTAGAGGGTTCAAAACCTAGAAATCAATCATCCAAGAACAGATGATTAATTTTCAAAGCAGATTCGTTATTGTGTTCTCGTTGTGGTTATCACCTAAGGATAGGTGACGGTATTGTTTTAAGACTAAACACAAGACAACTTGTGTTAGGGTCCTAGGAAGGTTATAGTCTAGGTCAAAGCATTACTAATAACCTAATTCCCTATAACTATTGGCTCTGATACCAACTTTTCTGTCACACCCCGACCACATAAAACAAAAAATCATGGCGGAAACGTCGGGGAGTGTTGTAACAGAATCATTGTTTCAAAACCATGGATTAAATAGTTTCGTTTTATTGAATTATTGAACTCATTGTTTTTGTTGGGTCAAATTGGAGAATGATGTTATCAATTATGACGGCTTTAGTTTAGAATTTTATTGTTTATATTATGCGGCATTTTTAATTGTAATAGTCGGATATTTTAGTGTTTTAGTAGGTTTTCCAAGCAAGAGGCGGCTTGCTTGGAGGACAAGGCTCAAGGGTCTATAAATAGGGAACTACACCTCATTTGTTAGGGGTGCATTTGTGAGCCACCACCCTAGGGGAGCTCACCCGGGGTGGATGATTATCTTTGTATCTCTTTAATCTTATCAATCAAAAATATCTTTGTTCCAATCCTTAAAGTTTCGATCTTTCTTGTTTATTATCTATTGTTCTTGGCTCAGATCGTTACGGACCTATCATTTGGTATCAGAGCCTCAGTGGCTCGTTTCAGCTTTCGGTTTGGTCGGTTCTTCACCGAAAAACCGCCGGAGACGTTAAATGATGGCGGATCTGAAGATTTTTCATTTTTTTTAGATGTTTTTGAGCTGTTATTGTTCCAGCGAATTTATTTATATTTATGAACATCTAGCGTTTTTGTTCTTGGGTGTCGAGAGGAAATTATTCATCTGTTGACTTTCAGAACCACACCCACTGTGTGTATTTCGATGGAGGGTGTTGGTTGAAGTTATAAATAGAAACAGAAGTTCAGCAGCCGAACACCTCCATCTCCATCGCAGCAGCTTCTTCTAATGGATCAATCGGAGCGTTACTGCTACAACCCACTATTTCACTTTCTCTTGACGGTTTCAAACAGTAGGAAGAGAGAGATGGCGGAAGAAGAGAACGGCGCGGCGGCGGAGGTTCGTTCAACGATGGTTATCGGAACGGACATGTGGGTCTGGGGGTGAGGTATGCCAAAGGAATGAAGATTAGTCCTTCCGTTTTCAATTTTGAAATCGTGATATCACAAGACTCCGATCTGGGTTTGAATAAATTTCGTTATGAATGATTTCGGAGGAGTATTGCAATTGGAGTTTTGAGTAGAATGGCTCGTGGGTTTAGATGGAATCATCATCTTTAGTGATAACACCGGAAGATGTACTGGAGTCGTTGATGAACGATGGCACGATTGACACCTTGAGATTGAAAATCATCAATAAGCTCAAAGCCAATGAAGATTTAAAGAGTACGACTATAAAAATGGTGAGTTTAATGTTCCCAACATGTTTGTTCTTTAAGAATAGTGAGGAGAGAAGCTGGTGTGGTTGAAAATCTGGGTTATTCACAGCAGCGAATTTATGGTGGATGACGGTGGAGAATGGTAGTGGCAGATGGTTGTTGTCGGCTGAGATTACATGGTGGCGGCTAGGTTATTTTGCATGCGGCTAGGGTTTGCAAGGATCACATTTTGCATGGGCTTGGGTAGCATGTGAGCCCAATGATTGTTCAAATGATTGGGTCAGGAGAATTTTATGTCAAATCATGATTGGATATTCACTTGGATCCACTTATTCACATCAGGTATTATGTTATTGGGCTACATGGATTTATTTTGGTATGAGGTAATTCAGAAACTTGAAAAAGAATCACATAAATCTCAGGTCCCACACCCACTACATTATTTCGAGATATTAAGGCTTTTTTTTTCGTAAACATGTAATTCTTTTGGGCTTGATGGATGGAAATGGTGGGGTCCTACTCTTGTTTAAATGTTGTATTCGGTGGATAGGCCCTAAGCAGAATGGTTAGATAGGCTTTCTCTAGGCCTGCTTGTTTGTTTTATCTTCTTAGGCTGGATGCTATTGGCTGGGATTCATTATATATTTCTTTTGGGCCACGAACAAGATTGGGTCGGCAACTTTATGATATATTTTTGGGCCGGGAGTACAAGATTTTTTTATGGGCCAGCAACTTTTGTGGGTTTTGCGTTTTTGTCACCAAAGAAATTAATGGCGACTTTGGCGTTGGATCGGGAGTTAAATGCAATCTGACAAAGTTGAAGATTCTCATGATGAAGCTAATTATTTACTTTTTATCATTGGAGTTCGAACCCTATCATATGCCTATTACAATTATATCTTTAATAAGATACGGGGCTTTGATTGACAAGATATAGGAGGGTCTACATTTGCGGGGGAAAACAACAATGAAAAAATTGGGTATTTAGCCGATTTGTGAAGATTCGAAGACGACGTCAGATTTATTTTGGAAGATCATTTGAAGAATTGATAACATCATTCTCGGGGGAATATTGTTGGGTCAAATTGGAGAATGATGTTATCAATTATGACGGCTTTAGTTTAGAATTTTATTGTTTATATTATGCGGCATTTTTAATTGTAATAGTCGGATATTTTAGTGTTTTAGTAGGTTTTCCAAGCAAGAGGCGGCTTGCTTGGAGGACAAGGCTCAAGGGTCTATAAATAGGGAACTACACCTCATTTGTTAGGGGTGCATTTGTGAGCCACCACCCATGGGGGAGCTCACCCGGGGTGGATGATTATCTTTGTATCTCTTTAATCTTATCAATCAAAAATATCTTTGTTCCAATCCTTAAAGTTTCGATCTTTCTTGTTTATTATCTATTGTTCTTGGCTCAAATCACCCGTCTCACTATTATTCACCGAATCGAAACTGAAATCGGATCGTTACGGACCTATCAGTTTTATTACATGTCAGATAAATACAAATATTGTCTTTCAAGTTTTAAAGTGGCTAAGGCACAAGTCCATCCTATGTATAGCATGCATCAACAATCATCACATAGCAACACCTGAAACATATGTAAAAAAAATAGGTGCGTCAGCATAAAAATGCCTGTGAGATACATAGGTTTTATTATAATAGGATTCATGACTTGTAAGTTTAAAGAAAATGTTTAACAAAAGTAGTCATGAACCTTAAAATATTTTCATTTGAGAAATCAAACGAAAAATCGATAAGAAATCAGATGATATAAAAGAATGATGCATAATGAAATGAATAACCAAGTGAAACGAGTTTGTATAAAATATGTTGTTTGCAAAACAATGTTTTGATAAAAAAAAAAGGTTTGTGGTATATATTAAAATATACCTTGGTTTTAAGAAAGTCGGATAAGTAATATATTAAAATATATTTTAGTTCCAAAATAGTTAAACAGATAGTATATCAAATATACTTTGGTTGTTAAAATAATAGTTTTCGGTAGTATATCATAAGTATACTTTCGTTTTGTAAATAACATATCAAACTATGCTTTAGTTTTGTAAATAACATATCAACTATGTTTTGGTTTTGAAAATAACATATCAACTATGTTTTGGTTTGAAAATAACATATCAACTATGTTTTAGTAATTAACAAGATATATGTTGGTTTGTACATAGTATATCAAATTATACTTTGGTAAGTAATATCATATACGGGAGCATATCAAACTATACTTTGGAAGTATATCAAAATATACAAAAGAAAATGTGATTTAGTATTCATTCAAACCTTAGTGCATCAAACTACACCTTAGAGACTATAGAAATACCACAAAGGCAATTTCTATTTGGTTAAAATTTGGTTTCTGACATTCCATACAACAGGAATGTGGTGTCTAGTCCTATAGCGCTATATCGTACTACCAATCGGTTTGGTGAATGTATAAAATAAGTACAACCCAACAATTTTTATAATCTTTGAGAATTAGTGTTTAAACCATAGATAATCATACAATTTGTCAAAAGATATGTACTAACATGTATAATCATATAGTCGAAATCATGAAAATAACAAATAGGTACACATGTTTCACCCCAAAACACTTGAAAACAGTAAAAAAGGGGACTATGTACTCACTAATTTGCGTTCCAAGCAAAACTCGTTTTGATTTCGGATTCTTCGTTTGTTACTCAACCTACAAGTGTTCTAACCTCATTAGACACTTAGGTTTATAGTCGTTCATGGTACAAGTTTCTCATCTTGAATCCGTTATCATATTTGTATTTGTTTGCTTTTCTTTGTTTATGTCGTTTATTTCGTCGTGCCATATTTATTATTTTGTCCGAATTTGCCAAATGTGTCCACATTGTCCAAAGTGTCCGATTGTTTGTTTATGTCCAAGGATGGACATTTCATTTTGTAGTTTTGTTTCCCAAGTGTTAAAATATATATTTTTGTAAATTGTTGTGTTTACATATTTGTGTAATTATTCCTACTTGGTCTAAATACATAATATATACACACAAAACATATAAATATGATACTTGATGAATTTTGAAAGTATACATTTATCTAAAATATATACTTTGTCATTTTTAGTTTAGAATTCTTCATAAAGTATGGACTTATAACTTCTTGTCCAAAATTTGTTTAATCATATTTAAAGACTTCAAATAATTTTCTAGTTACATATTTCTTTGTTTAACACTTTGAAAATAACAAAATTTATAACAATTTTGCCATAGTTTCATTTGAAAAATGGATTTTTCCCAAGTTTATACAAAACTTGTGTTCAAATCATTTCAACATAAAACATCATCAAGTATCAATATTCGTCATAATTTTTGTCAACAAAGTACCATGAACATGATATAGTTCCTAACTTTCCCAAAAAGGGAACTTTATTCTTTGTTTTAGCCAAAAATTTGTAGAAAAAGATTTTAGAAAAAATTACAAGTTTTGTCCTTTATGTATGTCCCAAATTGCAGGCGCTGTCCTTTAAACCAAAACTTGACAGGCGGTGTCCTTTGTGTTTTCAAAATCTTGCACGTTTTGTCCTTTAGGCCAAACTTAGTTAGATTTGTTAGTTAAATCTGGTATCAAGGGGCTATTTTGTAAAAAAAAATTATTCAGGGACTAAATTGTACAAAACTTAATATTATTATTATTATTAATATTATTGAGTAAATTACTAACCACCATCACCACCACCCTTCATCACCATCACCATCACCACCACCCTCCACCGCCGCCACCGCCGCCACCACCACCACCACCGCCACCACCACCACTACCGCCACCATCAAACACACCTTAAACCGCCCAACATAACAATCATGACACCCAAAAGATGAAGAACCAAATCGGAATTATTAAGTATCATCAAAAGATTAAGTATCTTGTTGACCACACAACCTATTCTCGGAGATATCCTCTGTGGACTCCATTATATCACTGTTCCAATCGAGATATCTAATAGCCCTTGATGATGAGCTTCCTACACGTATTTGAGAGTTTGTATGAGTCAGTGGATTACACCACTTTGTACAAACAAGAAACACAAAGCACTCTGCAATTCTGTAAAGCATGAATTCATAACGTGTTAGAATAGCTAAAATATATAAGATGCAAAGATGAAAAATCATTAAAATATAAAGTTACAAAGTAGACTATACCCGAAATACAAGAACACGTCCCACCAGCTTAAAGAACTTGTGTCACCTGCTAAATGGAAGTGAATAGACCCATTGCAGTTTTTAGGAATTTCATACCATATATATTCAAGAGTTAGGACAGTCATTTAAGAAGAATATTACCAGACAGCTTTCGAAGAGTGAACACGGTACCAACAAAAAAGAATCCCATTGAGATAGCAACCCAAAAATGCTGAAATAGAGAACAATCATTTAGCAGTAGTATCTTAATCATGTTAAGCAAGCAAGCGGATAAATTAATGAACTAAACTCACAGGAAGTGCCACCAAAATTTCATTAAATTCTTGCAGTAAAGCTTTGCACATTCTGCACATCATAAAAATACCAGAGTTCAAGGTGGGCTTTTTTTTGGATAAACGAGTTCAAGGTGTTTCTATAAGCGAAATTGGATAGATGTCAACCAGTAAAACCAGAGTAACAAGAAAAGTTAAAAAGAAAGATCACCTGAAATTGTCAACAAAAATAGCTACTTCAAACGCCAACAATGGAAGAAAGACAATCTTCAAGCTTACTGTGTGAAAGAAATTGAAATGATTTCAAAAGTGTGAACATTCAAGATTAAAGAAAACAACATTTGTATCATTAGATGCTTGAACCAAACAGATTGCATGTTTACGAAGTGATGCAACAATCAATACCATATGCACCCTCCAGATAGGCATAAAAAAGCAGTTCAAATACAATAAGCAAAGGTACACGAAACGATGTCACCGGCGGAGGGCGGTGGGTGTGGTGGTAATGGCGGTGGTGGTTGCAGGTGTTTGGGGGCGGTGGTGAATGGGGATAAATGGGGAAGACGACCTAATTTGGGGGTTTTATATTTTTAAGTTTTGTACAATTTAGTCCCTGAATAAATTTTTTTTACAAAATAGCCCCTTGATACCAGATTTAACTAACAAATCTAACTAAGTTTGGCCTAAAAGACAAAACGTGCAAGATTTTGAAAACACAAAGGACACCGCCTGTCAAGTTTTGGTTTAAAGGACAGCGCTTGCAATTTGGGACATACATAAAGGACAAAACTTGTAATTTAGTCAAGATTTTATTTAAAACTCTTGTTTTAAGTGACTCATATAGTCATTTGAAGCACAAAAATGTGTTCAAAACTTTTTCTCATAACATACTTCATGTTCTAGATTCTTTCTAGAAATAGAAACTTTATTTATTCATTTTAACAAAAATTTATGTTCTTGGATTTTTAATAATACTCATGTTTTCTAACATGCATGTAACTATTTTAAGAATAAAAACCTATGTTCATATCTTTTTGTTTGATGAATCTTGTTAGATCTAAACATGCATGTGTTTAGATCAGGTTTTTACACAACAATAATCAAGATTCATGTTCACTAGTCTAACTTCTTCAAGTTCATCCAAAATCATAGTAAAATCATAAAATAGAAATAACGATTTTTAGTTTATCTTGGTGTTTTTCATATGGGTTTTGTTTTGATTTTATTCAAGATGAACTTGTATTTTTAATAAAATTGAAAATAATGAAAATTTAGAAGTGGGTTTTGATTCTTTCAAGTTTGCTATAAGAAAAAGATGAAGATATGAAGATGGTGTTGATCCAAGAACTCCAAGGCTTTCTAAAATGCTTTAAGTGCACCTCCTAGTTTCATCAAAGCTTTGATTTATCCATGCAAGCTAGAGTTTAATATGTTTTGAATTTTGAAAGTGAAGATGGTGGTGAGTTCTTGGTGTAGCCGATTACAAGAGAGAGAAAGGAAGGAGATGAAGATTTTTTTTTTGCATGTCCTTGGGAAATGAAGGAGGTGGAGTGTAGAATTTTCCTTATAATCATAAGGGTGTAAGGAGTGGTTAAACACTTTGGAGTGGTAAACTAAAAAACCGACCAATCAGAGCGCGCCATGTTAATCAGGCAAAAATGTTTAAACTTTGCTGAAAAGTGTTGGCAATGGTTTAAACACTTGCTGAAGTGGTAAACTTTTATTATTAATTTTTTTGTGTACTATTTTATTTAATAAATGTAGAATAAATACATTAAACTAAAAAAAACAATAAACTTTCATAAATTAAATTAAAAACATCAAAATTACACTAAATTAAAAAACAATAAAATTACATTAACTTGAAACAATTTAAACTAGTCTTCGTCGGAATCGACCAAAAGGTGGGGTAAATCTTGACTTGCGAGATGATCTATGAGATCGTGTTTGAGTCTCCAATGTGTGTCTTTATCCATCAACTCGCCCAACACCGTATCGTCTAGAGCGAGCTCGACCGGAGGATCCCGAATGTGCACCGGTGCTATCGCCTTTCCTTCATCTTTCAAAATCATGTTGTGTAAAATAATACACATGTACACGACACTCCTAATTTTTTTAACAGATCTTGCTCGCATCGGTCGACTCAATACACCCCATTTCGCCTTCAAAACACCAAAAGCCCGTTCGACGTCTTTTCTTGCCGCCTCATGTTGCCTCTTGAATTTCTTTTGGTCTACTTCGTGAGGGTAAGGGATCGACTTCACAAACACGGACCACGAAGGGTAGATTCCATCCACGAGCAAATAACCACGTTTGTATAAATGGTTGTTAACGTAAAATGGACATTTTGGCGCGGTTCCATTTCGTTCCGTAAAAAATAACGGAGATTGTTGTAGAACATTGATATCGTTTTGAGAACCCGGTGGACCAGCAAAAGCATGCCAAAACCATAAGTCTTGAGAAGCAACCGCTTCGAGCATAACAGTCGGGTATCGATGATCTCCTCGCATATATTGGCCTCGATACTCTGTCGGACAAAATCGCCAAACGAAATGGGTGCAATCAAGGCTACCGAACATACCTGGAATGTGATGTTTTTCCTCATGAGCTTGGTACAAAAGTGCCATGTCGTGGCTTGTCGGTCTACGTAAGAACTCTGGACCGTATATTTTGCAAACCGTGTCGTAAAAATATTCTAGGCACTCGCGGGAAGTTCTTTCGGCCATATGCAAATACTCGTCGTTCTCGTCTGGAGTGTTACCAGTTGCGAGCTATTTAATAGCCGATGTCACCTTTTGCAACGGCGTAAAGCCCTTCCTAACTCGCGCATCGGGGGCCTCTTCAAACTACGGGCCGTTCTCTTCCACGTCGGCCACAATTTTTAGAAACAAACGTTTCGACATACGGAACCTATGTCGAAAGATATCTTCGTTGTACTTCGGGTCTTCGACAAAATAATCCGCCATGAGTGTCTCATGCCCCTCCTCACGTTGACGTTCAATATATCTCCTTCGGTTAGATGTGCCCGTGTCTTGAAGTTCGGCTTCTTCGATGAGATTTTGAAAAAAAAAAGAATGCTACTATCGGATGATTCGTCGCTACTAATGGGTGGGAACCATAACGGGAGTTCATCCGCCATTTTGTTTTGTAAATTTTTGGGAAGAATTGTTGGTATTTTTTGGGTTGGTTGGGTATATATTTGAAGGTATTTGGTTATGGTTTGGTTTGATATTTATAGGTTAATTTTTTAAAGAAAAAATTATTATTTTTTTATTTGAAACGGTAATATTACCGTTATATATTGGCCCACAATCCAAACAAAACTCTTCCCCAAGTCGACCACTCCGGACACCCTAATCTTCCACCATACAACCAACTGGCCTACCCCAGTTGGCCAGGAACGATGAAGGTTTGGAAACATGACCGAGAGGTCGTGGGTTCGAGCCGGAGGACCGCCCGAGTTTTCTATTACCGTGCATACTTGCCTAGAGTGTCCGCTCTAGGTGGAGGTGCAACCCCCATCAAGTGGTGGATGGCGCGGGGAAAGCCGAGTCACACGGCACAGGGTCCTCTGCACGCAAGGCCCTGGAGATCGTGGGGCGGTTGGGGCTCCCAGTTTGGGAGCTGTGGATTCGTTCACAACCAGATTCGAAATTCACCTTTAAAAAAAAAAAAAAAAATCTTCCACCATACACTAATCATTCTCTTATTTTTCCAACAAATCATGTTAGTGGTGAGTGGGCATGGGCAGGGACCCACCTTGAACGTGAATAAGCATGGGGAAAAAGAGTTTTTGTATTTTTTTATATAAGTCTTCTAATACATAAATTTTATAAACTTTGATATTTTATATAAAAATATCTAAAATGTTTCAAGCCTTCATATTTTAAAGTAATGTGACACTAGGTAAAACTAATCTATGAAAATTATTAGTTTGTTGATCCGGCGAAAAAGTCGGTTCGGGTCCTGTACCGAGTTAAATACTGACACTGTGTTTTGTTTAAGTAAATACATGACAAAAATTATTTTTGCATACATTTTATCGTCCAAATATTTAATCCAACTTTTTGGACTAAAAATTTTACTATTTCTGACACGGTTCCGGTACCGGCTCTGCTGTCAGGCAGTTTACTGAACTAGCCGTGCAGCTTAACGCAAAAAGATTTAAGTGCGGATTTTGTGTCGTTTTTAATACCTGTTATATTATTTATGACAAATAATATATATTTTTGGGTTTTCGGTCAATTACTGTTTCGTTCTACGGAATGCTGTACATTTCGCAGGATTACAGTACTTTTCTACGGACATGGACAATTTGGTTTTTAAATGGACATTTGCTAAATAATGTAAGGCATATGTTAATAATAAAATTCTTGGATATCAAACAAAATGTTTCATTGATTTCAAACTTAATTACAAGGATTGAAAGACACAAATGTTAAAGCAAACATTCAGGCCCATAGGCCAAGCCTGACCTAATGTTAATGGGCTTTAGGGTTGTTGTTGTATTGATCTATATATATGATATATGTACACTCAATGAAGATGAATTCTCTCATTTTCTATACTTCTCATTGTCTATATATGCTCTATAGTATCCTTTACATATTAGATGTTGCTATTAGGCCGTTGTTTTACAACAGTTATAAAAAAAATTCTAACAGTTATAAGAGTTGTTTTCTATGATTTAAGCTCACACGCACAAATAAAGGTCAACATTATATCAACCCAAAGTTTAAACCAAACCAAACCTTATAAGTCTGGTACCAAACCTAAAACCAAATTTTATTCGATTATCTTGATTATTAATGGGTGTTTGTCGGCAAATATAAACCCTTTAAACACCTAGGTTTGAGAGAGGGAGATCTTTGGTTCAAATCTCACAAACAACAGGGATTAAAAGAAATTTGTCGTTTAAAAAAATCGATTACCTTGATTCTGGTTCGACATTAAATGCATATTGACCTTTACCCTAAGGCTGGAGGGTGTGTGAGGGGCTTTATAAACGCCACGTTAACGCCACGTCACACAGGGGCTTTAAGGCCTCTCCCCTTAACTTGAAGGGTGTGGGATAAAGTCCCTTCAAGCTTTAGCGCCCCCCCCCCCCCCCCCATTTAATCAATCCTTCATCGATAAAGCCCTTCAGTCTTCGTTACCATCTTGGCGAAACCACCATGGCACCCCCTCCTTGAAGACGACAGTGTGGGTAGTGGCGCCCTCCAGGCGCTATGGGAGGTAAGGTGGCCGCGGTGGCGCCTCCACACCCTCTGGCCTTAGGAATTGAGGTGTATAGTAACTTTATTGGTGTTAAAGATGGCATGACAAGTTAACATGTCTTTCAAACCCATCCATCCCCATGTTAAGGGGTGTTAAAACCTCTCTTTGTTAAGACTGCAGGGAGTGGGGGGGGGGGGGGGGGGCTTGGGTTGAAGTCTACAGACCCCAATGTTTTTAAAAAAATTAGTAGAACCGGTACATTAAATTTTATAAGGACCCCATAAATACAATTAGGTGGACACCATAGAAAGAAAAAAGAAAGTTGGTGTAGTGGTAAACCCTCCTATTTAACAACAAGAGGTCATGTGTTCAATCCTTTTATATGTTGTTTTTTTAAATGTAGTTCAAACCACGTTCTGACCAGACCCGAAAATTTTAACGTTTTGTTATGAAAATTTTGAACACCGAAAAAATGGACCTCATTGGAAAAAAAATCCAGAGTCCCCCACTGGCTTGACACATGACGAGGGTGGGATCCAAAAGCTTATGGTGAAAAAAAGAGGGGTGTGGTGTGGCGTGGCTTGGCGTGGCCAGCCATGTGAATTATTTTTTAATTAAAGTAGGCAACCAAAGCCAGCCAAGTCACCATGCCCCCCGCCCCACGCCAGGCAGAATTCCCAAGCCAAAGGGGCAACGCCATGCCCAAGCCCACCACAGAGTGGAGTAGCTGGCATTGGAGGGCTTCCCACACCCAACCTGTAACACCCGGCTCTTTTGTACTTTCTATTTATAGAAAGTTTTGTTCGTATTTCTATTTTTGGAAACTTTGTATTCTTGTAATCGTCTTTTCGTTTCAAACCATTGTAAATCCGAGACTTTGATCGTAATAAAATGAATCTTTTATATTGAATACTATTTTTTTTATATATATACATGCTTATAAGTGTCGCAATACTTGGGTTATACGTTACCAATCTCGAATGCATACACACGATCGATACTCGTCATACTGGTACCCACAATTTATTCATGCTTGTTGATTATTAAATACGTGGTTAATTCTAATAATCTAATAATATTATTAATAATAATAATAATAATAATAATAATAATAACAACATAATAATAATATTATGTTAAACATCAACGTATAGTTGATGTTATGTATATCATATTGAAAAAAAAAACAAAAAAAAAAAAGTAAAAGAATGTTATGTCTGCCAATGGCAGCGATTGGAAGCTGCCAAATTTAAATTGTGTTGCTTTAATTGTCTAGACACCTAGCCACATGATGTTCTATATATTATTTATATGTTTAAATACCCTAACTCAATATATTATGTGCAAAACCCCACATATGTTAAATTATTAGAAAAAAAAAAAAAACAGATAAAATGGTTGAAAAGCCTGTTCGATGGCTGCCTTAAATGGCTGAATTGTTTTGTTTATTGTTCAAATAACTAACCACCACCACATGCATTAATTCACTATTAATATATAATAATGCAAACTCTTGTTTTAATGTTCAATAGCAAAAAAAAATAATAACTTAAGGCTGGTTAACAGCCATTTTCGGCCAGCACCTTAATTAGAAGTTTTTTTTCTTTTTTTTTTTATTTAAACCCTCAACCAATTATATTAATTGCAACCAACTTAACCCTAATCCATCCCCTATAAATACACACATCTTCCAAGCATTTTGACACTTTCACAACTCTTTACAACTCACAAATTCACTCTCAAATCAGTTGCAAATCTGCATTTTCGGACAGATTCATACTCTTGCACTAAAGTGAGTATAACTTGCTCATTTCTCAACGAAATTACTTGATTCTTCTTCCTACTTGCTTGGATAATCATGGGGTTCGTTTCCTTGACTTCTCCTTGGAGAAATCAGACCTGGAATTGCCCTGAAATGGTCCATAAACTTTCTGTTTTGTTTTAAGTTCTTCAAAAGTTTGTTTAAACTTATCCAACTTGTGTCTAACACATCTCATACCTATGTCCCAATGCTTACAACCCCTCTTATGGTTGGTTAAGTTTAAAAACAAGGTTGAGACACTTGAAATCAGAGGATTAAACCTCATAATTTTCTGTTTTGTTTAGGGTATTTCACCCACAAGTCATGTTCAAGCTTAGTTCTTGATGTAGAGTGATTATGGAACAACTTGGGTTGTCCAAACATACAATCCTCACATGATTTGATGATTTCTCTTTAGTTAGATTGTTTATATCATTATAATAATCCTAGTTCGTGACCCTCCTTGGTTGTTTTTACATCAAGTGAAGTGGTGAACATTCAAGGGGTTCCTAAACGGAAGCTTATTCTTCCTACCCCATACATGACATCCATGATAACTCGAGGTGCCTAAATGAGGATTTTAATCTTCTACCTCCTACATGAATTATTGGACTAAATAATACGAAATACTTACCTAAATATACATACACTCATTCGAACCATTAATGTTAAACTTGTGTTTATATGTTAAAGTAGTAGAATATCATCTAAGACCTAAAAACTCCAAGTATGATTCTAATGGGCATATTACCCATGAAAACCTTCTAACCATATTGGTTACCTAGTGTCATACAAGGGTTATAAAGTTAAAGATGATTATTTTCAATATCCCACTTTATGTTATGTTAAACTCCAAATTTATGATCTTCCGTTGAACGCCAAACTCACACACCTATGTTTCCTCGTGTAGAAGGACTAGGTGCTCCCAATTAATCCATCCACCAAACTCGCTCGCGGGATTTCAAGTAGGAAAGCTTGCAACCATCGTGAGTATACTCGATCCCTTTTTCCCCTTTACACTTTGGGATGCAACTTGTATAATTATGCAAATACTTTTAAACTAAACATACTCAATCCTTGAACGAAGCATGAAACTAATGTGACTTACTTGCTATTCTTGTATGCTCTATGAACGATTTGGAACGTTATATGCTCATTGACTTGCTCGCCCACCTTAACAATTATAGCGCTATAGGATTAACGCCCCGCCTGCTATTCTATTGGGTATTGTTAAGTTACCACCCCGCTGAACTATTGGGATTAGGCTATTTTATGCGTTGTGTTCTAGGGTTTGATCATATTGTACGCCAAAATTGCATACTAGTAATCACATATTATGAATCATGTTGGATTTGAGTTTTTATTCTATTATGCTATGTAAACAAACTTGTATACTCGCTCATGCTTTTGCATTGAAACTCTATTTTAATATATGTTGCAGGTTGATTATTGAAGTATGGATGAATGATGAAACAAGTTTAGGGTGGACTAGATACACACCTTTAATCTATTTATCTTTTGTTGATTTGAATTTGAACAATGTTGTTATTTCCATTTTAAATGTTGTATGACAATTTAGTTCTTGCAATGAAATTTGAATTCAATTAAATATTGTCACATAGTGTTATGATGTTTTGAGCAATTTGTTCGTCTCATCCCGATGTTTCCGCCATCGGTTGGGGTGTGACAGATTGGTATCAGAGCCATAACTATAGGGAATTAGGAAAATTGCCATGCTTTTGCCCTAATCTATAGTTTTACGAATTTTGCCTCTTATGTGTTGTTTAAAACTTTTGTACCCTACCATGCATGCTTCCTAGCTACACTTCTTGTTGATTAAATTTATATGCCTTTCCTAAGGTTAACGTGAATACACTTTTGTTTATTTGTATACTCTTGTAACACAAACGAGACAACTTTACCAAAATAGGCGTGAAACCCACAATTTGGTAAACGACTCTCATTCTACCTTAAACTATTTCTTTTTGCACGAAATTACACCATTAAGCTAGGAGTGAAATCCACAACTTAATGGTAATTTCCATTTCAACTCTAGTGGACCCTTGTCATAGTGTCGAAATTTTATTTTGACCCGACAAGTACCAACCACATTTAGGGTACGAAATCGTCAAGCTAGGGGTGAAACCCACATCTCGTCGATTAAGTCCCATTCCTCGATTTTCAATCTCGCCAAAGTCCCGATTGTTTCAATCAATTAGAGATGTGTAGTAACCGGAAGGGTAGGATACCGTTAATCGCTTCTCGATGAGAGTATCTTACCTATAGGCCAAAGCACGTTTTCTCTAATTCGAAAGAACTTTCGACCCACTTTGGAATAGTCGACGTTTCTCTACCCGAAACAATCCAATGTTTTATTGAGCCTCTCTTTTATGTATCTCAATTTATATGTGATTTTATACTTGAACGATCGTTCATTTCAAAATTTCGTTTTAATCATTTCGCACGTTATCGCAATCACAAACAATAATAATCCCTCGTGAACAAACTAAATTTACAAAGCTTTCATTTATCCATGTTATGCTATGTTGGACTCATGACTATGCTATATGTGACATCTAAACTCTTTATGTTATGTGAATCAATTTGAAACTTTTATGCTATGTGACACTTTATGCTATGTGAATCAACTTATGCAAACGATTTTTCTTAAACAAACATTATGATCAAGTCTCACCTATTCGTTCTTTTGAATCTTAGATGTCTTCTCGTCACTCCAACTCGTCTAAAAAGTCAAAGTCCCGTGCTACGAAGAAGATGATGGCTTTCATGGCCGATCAATTTGCGCGCGTCGTTCCAAAGGTCATTTCCGAGATTCGAGCTTCTGAAACTCCGAACTCTTCCGTCGACTCCAAGGTCGAAATACGCAAGCCCGCTTCGTTCAACTTCAAGCACTTTTCATCGTGCAATCCCAAGCCATTCACCGGCAATGATGGGGTGACCGCCATGCTCGAATGGTTTGATAGCATGGAGGTCACGTTCATCAATAGTGATTGCCCCAAAGAGCTCAGAACGCGTAGTGTGACTGGGGTATTCCAAGCCCGAGCTCTCGAATGGTGGACGAACGAAAGGAACATTCGTTCGAACGAACTGGCATATGCGTTGGAGTGGGAAGAAGTCAAGGCCCTGATGATGGACGAGTTTTGTCCTCCGCATGAGCAACAAAAGTTGGAGGAAGAATTTTGGGCACTAAAGCAAGTGGGGGACGAAAACCTAGCCTACACCACCCGTTTCAAACAACTTAGCTTCATAGTTCCTCACCTTGTTATGACCACCGACCGCAAGATACGGAAGTATATCAATGGGTTACCCTTTGCTATGCGCGACACGATCGAGGCTGCCAAACTCGACAATATCGAAGCTGTTTATCGTTTGGCCGCTTCCCTGAACAACAACTGTGTACGCGATAAACAAGCCGCAAACCCCGCTTCTTTCAAGCCAGCCAACCAAATCACCCAACAGTCGAGTGGCAATAGGGGGAAGAAGCGAAAGCAATCGAACCCTGTTTGCAATGCGATTGTGCCACCCGTTAACCCAAACCCTGTTGCTCCTGATAACACCCAAAAGTCGTACACTGGGATTCACCCCAAGTGTGCCACATGTAACCGTCACCATCCCACCAATGCCAGGTGACGTCTTTGTACCAATTGTAACCGTTATGGACATGACACCGCCTTTTGTCGCTATCAACAACAACAAGCTCCACCAGCTCAGCAAGCGCAACAAGCTCCACCCCCTCCTCAAAACGCAAGACCCGCTAGAGCTTGTTTCAAATGTGGGGACGCCAATCATCTTCGTCCTCAATGCCCACTATGGAATCAAGAGCAACTACAACCTCCTCGTGGACGCTGTTTCAATCTGAACGCGAATCAAGCGCGCAACGACAATAATGTCGTTAACGGTACGTTTCTTGTTAACCATCTTTATGCTTCGATACTATTTGATACTGGTGCGGACAAAAGCTTTGTGTCCTTAGAATTCGAATCCTTGTTAAAATGCACACGCTCTAAACTACCTAAGTCGTTTTCCGTTGAAGTCGCCAATGGCAAGTCCATCTTAGTCGATTCCGTTCTTCGTGATTGTCGTCTTACTCTCAACGAACACGTTTTCCCTATCGATCTCATACCCATGCAACTGGGTAGTTTCGACGTCATCATAGGCATGGATTGGCTTCAAAAGAACCATGCTGAAATCGCTTGTCACGAGAAATACGTTCGTTTACCCCTTCCTTCTGGTGATGTTTTACACGTCTATGGAGACCGGCCTTCAAAGGGACTGAAGTTGATGTCCTGCACACAAGCGAACAAATACTTACGCAAACAGTACTTTGCCTTTTTAGCCCACGTTGTGGAAGAAAAGGGCAAGGGAAAGAGTTTAAGTGATGTCCCAGTGGTGCGCGACTTCCCTGACGTCTTTCCTGAAGATTTACCTGGTCCTCCTCCACCTCGATCCGTTGATTTTCGTATTAACCTCGTACCTGGTGCGACTCCTGTTACCAAAGCTCCTTATCGTCTTGCACCTTCTGAGATGCAAGAATTATCTACACAACTTCAAGAACTCCTCGATAAAGGCTTCATTCGTCCAAGTACCTCACCTTGGGGTGCACCTGTGCTTTTCGTTAAAAAGAAAGACGGCTCTTTCCGTATGTGTATCGATTATCGCGAGCTCAACAAACTCACTGTCAAGAATCGTTACCCTCTTCCGCGTATCGATGATCTCTTTGACCAACTTCAAGGCGCTACTTGTTTCTCCAAAATCGATCTTCGTTCTGGTTATCACCAGCTTCGGGTCCTCGAAGAGGACGTACCCAAAACCGCTTTTCGCACTCGCTATGGACATTACGAGTTCGTGGTTATGCCTTTTGGTTTGACCAACGCACCCGCTGTGTTCATGGATCTAATGAATCGTGTTTGTAAGCCCTATTTGGATCGTTTCGTGATCGTCTTCATTGATGATATCCTCATTTATTCTAAATCTTGAGCCGATCATGAACGTCATCTTCGCCTTATACTCGAGCTCTTACGTGTTGAACGCTTGTACGCTAAGTTCTCTAAATGCGAGTTTTGGATTAAAGAAGTCCAATTCCTTGGACACGTTGTTAGTGAAAAAGGAATCCACGTCGACCCTGCAAAGATCGAGGCTGTAAAGAATTGGATCGCGCCTAAATCTCCTTCCGAAATCCGTTCCTTCTTAGGATTGGCGGGTTATTACCGTCGATTCATATCGAACTTTTCAAAAATCGCCGTTCCTCTCACTTCATTGACCCAAAAGGAGAAACCTTTTGCTTGGGGTCCTGAGCAAGAGGAATCCTTTCGGACTCTCAAGGACTTGCTTTGCAACGCTCCTATTCTTACTCTTCCGGACGGAAATGATGATTTCGTAGTGTATTGCGATGCATCGAACCGTGGCCTTGGTTGCGTCCTCATGCAACGAGGCAAGGTCATCGCTTATGCATCTCGTCAACTCAAGATACATGAGAAAAACTATACTACCCATGACCTTGAACTTGGCGCAGTTGTTTTTGCGTTGAAAATTTGGCGACACTACCTTTATGGTACTAGGTGTGTGGTTTTCACTGACCACAAGAGCCTCCAACACATCTTCGACCAAAAGGAACTGAACATGCGTCAACGTCGTTGGGTGGAACTGTTAAACGACTACGACTGCGAAATCAAATACCATCCAGGTAAAGCGAATGTAGTAGGTGACGCCCTTAGTCGCAAAACTCATATGAAGGCTATTCGTTGTCTCCAACTTGTGAACGATCTTCCACGCCGCATTCGCGAAGCTCAGTACGCCTCTATTAACGAAGGTAACTTCCATGTTGAGATACGAGGCGCTAAAGAACATGATCTCGTCTCCAAGGCCGATGGTATCCTATACCTCGACAATCGTGCCTGGATCCCTGATCGTGAAAACCTTCGAGACTTCATTATGAACGAGGCACACAAATCCAAGTACTCAATTCATCCTGGTGCCGAAAAGATGTATCATAATCTACGTACATCCTATTGGTGGCCTGGTATGAAGAAGGACATTGCCGTTTACGTTTCTAAGTGTCTTACGTGTTCGAAAGTCAAAGCCGAGCATCAACGACCTTCCGGTCTACTCGAACAACCTGAAATCCCCGTTTGGAAATGGGATAGCATTGCGATGGACTTCATCACTAAACTCCCTCGTACGCCTTCTGGTCACGATAGCATTTGGGTGATCATCGATCGTTTGACCAAGTCCGCTCAATTCATTCCTATTCGTGAAGATTTCAAGGTTGAACGACTTGCTCGCATCTATACCGATGAAGTCATACGTCATCATGGTATTCCTCTCGACATCATTTCTGATCGCGATGGTCGATTTACTTCGCGTCTCTGGCAAACCTTTCAGTCCGCTATGGGTACTCATTTGAATCTCAGTACGGCCTTTCATCCTCAAACGGATGGACAGACTGAACGTACTATCCAAACCCTAGAGGACATGCTCCGTTCTTGTGTCATCGACTTTGGTGGTAGTTGGGATGTGCATTTACCTTTGGTCGAGTTCTCGTACAACAATAGCTACCACTCCTGTATTAAAATGGCTCCATTCGAGGCATTGTATGGTCGCAAATGCCGATCTCCTTTAAACTGGCACGAGATTGGTGACAAACATTTTACTGGCCCTGAAATCATACAAGAAGCAACGGATAAGATTCACCAAATCCGTGATAATCTACTCAAGGCCCGAAATCGTCAAAAGGTCTATGCTGATAAGGGACGCAAACCGATGCAATTCAACGTTGGGGATCACGTTTTACTCAAAGTGTCTCCTTGGAAAGGAGTGGTTCGTTTTGGTAAAAAGGGAAAGCTTGCCCCACGCTATGTTGGTCCTTTCAAGATACTCGAAAGGATTGGTGCGGTGGCTTATCGACTCGATTTACCTCAAGAGCTCAACAACGTTCATCCGACGTTTCATGTCTCCAATCTAAAGAAATGTCTCGCTGATGAAGGACTTCACGTTCCTCTCGAAGATCTCCAAGTGAACGACACCTTGCATTTTGTGGAAAAACCCGTCGAAATCATGGATCAAGGGGTCAAGTTATTGAGGCGCAGTAAAATTCCTATCGTCAAGGTTCGATGGGAAGGTAAACGTGGCGCTGAATTCACTTGGGAACTCAAGAGCGAGATGAAGAAGAAATACCCTCATCTTTTCCCTACGTCTTCCTAAATTTCGGGACGAAATTTCCTAAAGAACGGGAGACTGTAACGCCCGACTCTTTTGTACTTTCCATTTATAGAAAGTTTTGTTCGTATTTCTATTTTTGGAAACTTTGTATTCTTGTAATCGTCTTTTCGTTTCAAACCATTGTAAATCCGACACTTTGATCGTAATAAAATGAATCTTTTATATTGAATACAATTTTTTTATATATATACATGCTTATACGTGTCGCAATACTTGGGTTATACGTTACCAATCTCGAATGCATACACACGATCGATACTCGTCAAACTGGTACCCACAATTTATTCATGCTTGTTGACTATTAAATACGTGGTTAATTCTAATAATCTAATAATATTATTATTATTAATAAAAATAATAATAACATAATAATAATATTATGTTAAACATCAACGTATAGTTGATGTTATGTATATCATATTGAAAAAAAAAAATAAGTAAAAGAATGTTATGTCTGCCAATGGCAGCGATTGGAAGCTGCCAAACTTAAATTGTGTTGCTTTAATTGTCAAGACACCTATCCACATCATGTTCTATATATTATCTATATGTTTAAATACCCTAACTCAATATATTATGTGCAAAACCCCACTTATATGTTAAATTATTAGAAAAAAAAAGAGATAAAATGGTTGAAAAGCCTGTTCGATGGCTGCCTTAAATGGCTGAATTGTTTTGTTTATTGTTCAAATAACTAACCACCACCACCACATGCATTAATTCACTATTAATATATAATAATGCAAACTCTTGTTTTAATGTTCAATAGCCAAAAAAAAATAATAACTTAAGGCTGGTAAACAGCCATTTTCGGCCAGCACCTTAATTATAGGTTTTTTTTATTTTATTTATTTATTTAAACCCTCAACCAATTATATTAATTGCAACCAACTTAACCCTAATCCATCCCCCTATAAATACACACCTCTTCCAAGCATTTTGACACTTTCACAACTCTTTACAACTCACAAATTCACTCTCAAATCAGTTGCAAATCTGCATTTTCGGACAGATTCATACTCTTGCACTAAAGTGAGTATAACTTGCTCATTTCTCAACGAAATTACTTGATTCTTCTTCCTACTTGCTTGGATAATCATGGGGTTCGATTCCTTGACTTCTCATTGGAGAAATCAGACCTGGAATTGCCCTGAAATTATCCATAAACTTTCTGTTTTGTTTTAAGTTCTTCAAAAGTTTGTTTAAACTTATCCAACTTGTGTCTAACACATCTCATACCTATGTCCCAATGCTTACAACCCCTCTTATGGTTGGTTAAGTTTAAAAACAAGGTTGAGACACTTGAAATCAGAGGATTAAACCTCATAATTTTCTATTTTGTTCAGGGTATTTCACCCACAAGTCATGTTCAAGCTTAGTTCTTGATGTAGAGTGATTATGGAACAACTTGGGTTGTCCAAACATACAATCCTCACATGATTTGATGATTTCTCTTTAGTTAGATTGTTTATATCATTATACTAATCCTAGTTCGTGACCCTCCTTGGTTGTTTTTACATCAAGTGAAGTGGTGAACATTCAAGGGGTTCCTAAACGGAAGCTTATTCTTCCTATCCCATACATGACATCCATGATAACTCGAGGTGCCTAAATGAGGATTTTAATCTTCTACCTCCTACATGAATTATTGGACTAAATAATACGAAATACTTACCTAAATATACATACACTCATTCGAACCATTAATGTTAAACTTGTGTTTATATGTTAAAGTAGTAGAATATCATCTAAGACCTAAAAACTCCAAGTATGATTCTAATGGGCATATTACCCATGAAAACCTTCTAACCATATTGGTTACCTAGTGTCATACAAGGGTTATAAAGTTAAAGATGATTATTTTCAATATCCTACTTTATGTTATGTTAAACTCCAAATTTATGATCTTCCGTTGAACGCCAAACTCACACACCTATGTTTCCTCGTGTAGAAGGACTAGGTGCTCCCAATTAATCCATCCACCAAACTCGCTCGCGGGATTTCAAGTAGGAAAGCTTGCAACCACCGTGAGTATACTCGATCCCTTTTTCCCCTTTACACTTTGGGATGCAACTTGTATAATTATGCAAATACTTTTAAACTAAACATACTCAATCCTTGAACGAAGCATGAAACTAATGTGACTTACTTGCTATTCTTGTATGCTCTATGAACGATTTGGAATGTTATATGCTCATTGACTTGCTCGCCCACCTTAACAATTATAGCGCTATAGGATTAAGGCCCCGCCTGCTATTCTATTGGGTATTGTTAAGTTACCACCCTGCTGAACTATTGGGATTAGGCTATTTTATGCGTTGTGTTCTAGGGTTTGATCATATTGTACGCCAAAATTGCATACTAGTAATCACATATTATGAATCATGTTGGATTTGAGTTTTTATTCTATTATGCTATGTAAACAAACTTGTATACTCGCTCATGCTTTTGCATTGAAACTCTATTTTAATACATGTTGCAGGTTGATTATTGAAGTATGGATGAATGATGAAACAAGTTTAGGGTGGACTAGATACACACCTTTAATCTATTTATCTTTTGTTGATTTGAATTTGAACAATGTTGTTATTTCCATTTTAAATGTTGTATGACAATTTAGTTCTTGCAATGAAATTTGAATTCAATTAAATATTGTCACATAGTGTTATGATGTTTTGAGCAATTTGTTCGTCTCATCCCGATGTTTCCGCCATCGGTTGGGGTGTGACACAACGCCCGCCCCCACTCCCTGCAGTCTAACATGTTAACTTAGACAAAAAAATATAGAAAATAATACTATTTATTATCAATGTTTATTTTAGCTAATAAGTTAATAAAATGGTATTATTATTATTATTATTATTATTATTTATTTTGTATTTAATTTAAATATTTAATATTAAAAAGATGGTGGGTGACAAGAGTTAACAAGGTTAAATTATTTTCTTAGAATGAGATTAAGTTAAATGGAAAAAAATAGATGTTACGACTTATGTAAAATTGAGAAGGGTTAATGTATACCTATAATCTAATAGCTAAATATTTTTGCTTGTTATTAATTGATTTGATAGTCTATGAGTTATAGTCTCACTAAGACCACTAATTGTTACCATCTATACTTTCTAAAAAAGGAGAAATCTAAATGACAAAAGAAAAAGCTGATGTGGTAGCCAGAGAGGCTGTCTAACAATGTTTTTCTTATGTTATTACTGCATCATAAAATCTAATATATAAAATCATTTTAAATTCAATCAAACCTCTGCCCTTCATTTAAGAGTCCAACATCTACACTTCATTCACTATTAAAACCTCTGCTCTTCACTTTACATTCAAACCTCTGCTCTTCGTAACGAAAGTAAACCTCTGGCCATATTCAAAATTCTGGCTCCAGATTCAAAATTCAAATCATATATATTCGAACCCTATAAATAAGATATTTGAATCTGGCTCCACATTGTTGCAACATCGTGAAAAGTTGCATGTGCAACCTTCTTTGATGGGAGAGTTGCATTGTTCCAACATCGTTAAATCAAAATTCAGCTTTTCTTATGTCAGTGAGATGTTCTTCTTTTATACAAAGTGTAGATTGGTGAAACATCGTGAAAAGTTATATCTGCTACCTTCGTTGATGGGAGACTTGCATTTTGGGTTTGTGGCTTATTTTTATTAACTGTAATTTAATTTGATTATGACAAAACAAGTGTTGATAATGTTGATAGTTTTTATTGACAGTGACATTTTAGAATATGTTAATATGCATATTGAGATTATTAATTTAAATAAACATACATAGAAAGATAAAAATTTACTGAAATATTCATAAACTATTACACACTAGAGTTAACACTTGCTAGGATTTTGTAGACTCTGGCCTTTCTCCATGTGATTTCATGCTCTCTTTTGTTTTTCAGATCAGTTAGCATGTTGCAGATTTTCTGATCCTGTTTTAGTAGTTGTGTCAGAAACTCTTCTGCATTCTTCTGGAAATCTGATGGAGGAGAGTGGAGGACTTCATCGAGCAATGCTATGCTGTTCCAGGTTTTGTTGTAATTAGTGTCATTGATTATGTCGACTTTCCTGTTTAGTTCTTTGTCTGTTCTTTTTTCTTTGAGTGACCACATCGAGAATTGTGTTTTAACATCGCTGGTGTTTGACTAGTGGTAGAAGCATCTGTTTGCCATGTAGATTTTTGTTGGATTTTCTAATTTTGATTGGTTTTTGACAGACAGTGATTTGAATGACAATTTGTTGATGTTTTGAATCAAAACTAATCATCAGTCTTTTATAGTGTTTAAAAACGCTTCTATATGGTAAATGGAGAGGTTAATTGTAATTATGATAACCTGTTTTTTTCTTTGAAGTTTTAAAATTTGTCCCTTGGGTTTCTTTATATTTAATTTTGTAGTTTCCCATAAAACCTGGGGTTTGAGATGGTTTTTGCATTAAAAGACTGCTGATTTGAAATATAAATTAATATGTTTATATTAAATCTACACATTTTGATTGATTAGATTATTAAATATACAATGAGTTTAAGTGTGATTTCTTTCACACTTTTAGATATTTCACTATATAAACTCATTACCACTTCACCTGTTTTTCATCACCTTTTCCTACGAAGATATCATACTTTCACATCACTTGAGTAATATAGTTTGTTGAAATGGTGTCATACACTTCTGCAAAATCAGATGATTTAAAGCAGCGTTTTATTAGGCAAATTGAGGAACAGGTGTATGAGGATATGGCTACTATTCGAGAGCTAAAGAGATGTTTTGATGGACTGCACGTTGGCCTGTTCACGAGAGACCAGGTTTCCAGAAATCTGATGCGGATGCCTTCAATTTCCGTTCGTGAGCTTGTGTTGTCAGTAATATAGAGTGCAGTGATAGAGACGTGGAATTCATGGCGATGCTGAAGGACATACATCGAGGGGTTCAGCAATCGATGGAGTTGAAGCTAAAATTTCTTAATTCTTGCTGTTATTGTTAGATTTGAAAGTTTCGTTGTTCAGTATGTTATGTAATTATTGATCTTTCAATGTCATGAATAAATGGATAAATTTTAATCTTACGAATCTTTGTTGTTGCATTTTACTTTACTTATTTAGTGTTTGAGTTTGATTTAGATTATGTTGATGTTGAATTGTGTGTGAACAGATGTTTGGTAAGTTAACAGAGGTTTAATGGGATTAAAGGTTGGTTTAAGGGTGAACAGATGTGTGCAAAGATAAAACAAGGTATAAAATTTGATCATTAATAACAATTTTTTGAAGAATTTGCTCCTCCAAATTACAAAGAACCAATATATGGAGTTGTAAAAGGTCTGTTGTAGTTAAAGTTTGGTAAAAGAGAACATCTGCTAATGAGGAAAAATTGAAGAAGGAAAGGTCTGCTATGGGAGACAAGATGTTAAAGAACAACAGATGATATTCAAAATATGTTGAGCCAACAATAGGTTTTTATAATAACAGTGGTTAGGTTAATAGCAGATGTTGGGAGTTTGTTAGTCCATTAGATTAGATGTTGCATAGTAGGTGAACATTGTAATTGTAGACCTTTGTATAAGCATGCTGCTATCATATATTCGAACATTCTTATGAAACAACTGTTTATCCTAACGACTGTTGATTTACCACTACTGAATAAATGAATAAATTTTAATAATATTAATCTTTGTTGTTGCATCTTCATTTTACTTATTTTAGTCATTCCTAAGTATTATTATATAATTTTGAAGAACATCTACAGATTGCAAACTGATATTGATGTTGATGTGTAATTGTCTCTGGGTTTGATTTAGATTATGTTGATGTTGAATTGTGTCTGAATAGATGTTTGTTAGTCAACAGAGGTTTAAAAGGATTAAAGGTTGGTTTAAGGCTGAACAGATGATTGTAAAGACAAAATAAACTAGAATATTTGTTCATCAATAACAGTTTTTTGGAAGAATTTACAGTAAGACCAAATTACAAAGAGTCAATATTTGCTGTTGTAAAAGGTCTGTTGTAGCTAAAGTCTGACAAAAGAGAGCATCTGCTGATGAATAAATCTCTGAAGATGCAAAGGTCTGCTATGGGCCAACAGATGTTAACGAACAACAGATGATATTCAATCTTAAAATGCTCAACAGAGGTTTTCATAGTAACAGTGGTTAGGCTAATAGCAGATGTTAGACTAACGACTGTTGAGTTACAACTGTTGAAAACAACTATTTTTGAAACCTCTGCTTGCCTAAAAATACATCCACTGCTGAAAGGTACCGTCTGGTGTCATAACTTCTGTTTATCCTAATGACTGTTGATTTACTACACTGCTGACTGTCATCCATTATCACAAGAGAGGTTCTGACGTGGACAGATGTTACCTAAAAATAAAAACACTGCTAAAAGTTATCATCTATTCTCATAACTTCTGTTTATCTAACAACTGTTTGACTTACACTGTTCCCAACTTCTGTAGTTGGCCAACAAAGGTTTCCAAACAACTGTCATCCATTGTCACAAGAGAGGTTCTGACGTGGACAGATCTTAGCCATCAGATATTTGTAACTACTGCCACGTCAACCTTCACCTTTTCTCTCTATATAAACGCTGTTTCATCCCTAAATCGAGCTTCTACAATTGCCGTCTCGAATTCAAAATTCTCAAAAGCAGTTTCCAACATATTAAAAACCCTCCAACTTAAATCCTGCTTCATCCCCAAATCACCTTCTTCTCCGATCATGTCTCTGAACATCAAAAACCCTCACAACTACCTCCCCAGCTTCGAGAAAATCAGCAAAAATACCAGTTTTCACTGAATAATTGACCTTTTAACGTCATCAAAATACAAATCATTCCTTACTGCTGATGCTCCGGTTCATACGGAAACACTCCGACAATTTTGGTTTAATGCTGAAATAGAGTCTGAAGATAATAATCCGGTTGCCATCATATCTAAGGTCGGGAAAAGTGTGGTACGAATTTCTCCATCTACAATTTCCACTACATTTGCGTTGGACGACTTGGGAGGTAAGACCAACTTTGAAAAACGTGAACTTCATACAGAGTTCATTGAAAGGGGGTATGATGCACAACTAAAGGAAGTTACTATGTACAAACCAAACGTCCCTCCACAAATGAAATTTTTGTTTCATACTCTTTTAACTTGTCTCTCAAGACCACCGCATTTAATGAGATACCTTTAAACATTCAGTATTTGGGTTATGCTATTTTAACAAAATCTGATTACAATTTATCACAAGCACTATTTTCTGATTTGTTGACTAATGTGAAAAATGTGAAAAAATTGAATAAAGGTGCTCGTAATAATGCTTTTCTGTTGTATCTGTGACAACTCGTATTTTAGAACCTTTCATCGTGCTTTGATGTAACTTGTATGAACATTACGTGACTTATTCATATGTTTGATTTTAATGGAATGTTATGATTTTGTTATGTTATATGTTACGTCATGGTATGAGGATATGTATGTTTGGTCGCACAACAATTGTCTAATCGCACAAACCTTTGGGCCGCACACATTGATCCTACTCACACACCTTTCTCGGCCCAATCTTGTCTATCTTGAACTCAAGATCCAAGGGCAACCCAAGATGGGTTCGGCCCACTCCTTGTTGCGCGTAACAATATGGGGATGGGTGTATAATCCTCATAATTCACAAAACACTTAACACACACAAACCCTAAAGGTCTCTCTTCATCTCCTCCTTGCGCGACGACAGTCTTGGTCTCGAAGCCCCCCATCTCGAATAAACTAATCATTTCGGTATCACGGTTAGTGTCTATCATTGTTAGTTGCTAAAATCTTGATGTTGTAACTTTATGTGAAAACTAGGGTTTTATTAATAAGATTGTAAATCTAGAACATGTGACTGAACATGGTGTTAATTTATGTTGGACTTGGTGAATAGAAACTTAGGATTAATAAACTGATGGAGTTGTTTGAATAGATTGATGGTATACAAGCAAGTTTGGTTTGGTTATCGCATGATGTTCGGATGACAAGGTTTGATGCCGTGATCAATGATTGTATGTTGCGTGAATTTGATTTCGTATCCAACTGATGATTTGTTTGATTAGCATAATGATCACATGATAAGTTGTTAGCTATGATTTGTATGATAATAAGTGGTGTAACTGTTATGTTTCGAATGAATTGTTGAATTGTTGATGATTGTTCATAATTAGGGTGCATGATCTTTGTTAAAAAGTGTTGTTTGATCTGATTGGAAAACTGCCAAACTTGTTAGCAATTGTTATGGATATAATGAGCTGAAAATAAGGAAATCTGTTGCACACTTGGCCTCGACAAGGGTTGCGAGCCGAGACCTCACTCACACAAAAACAACACGACTCGAGACCATTGGTTGTGGGTATTGTTGCGACTCGAGACATGACTCGAGACCACCTAGTCTCAAGTGAAAACTACACAACTCGTGACGCTCACAGTCTCGACTCGAGACAACCTGGTCGCACACCTCTCGTGGACTCACACACCTGTCACAGGCCCAAGTAATTGGGCCGCACACTTGGGCTTTGTCCGCATACGTAGATGTTACTATGAAACATGTTATGAACTGTTACCAAACTGCCATGATACTACGTGTATGCCATGAACATTCATTGTACGTAACCTGCAGTATACGTGTAGAACACATACATGCATTACTTGAACCAAACCTGACTTGTATGACAATCATAATAGGACGTGATTGGCCATATTAGTTCAAGTTACTTAACCTACCGAGCAAATCTAAGGTGAGTTCATTTCTCTTGAGCATGCATCCCGGTGGGTGGGACAATCAAACGGGTATCCCTAAGAGGAATACATCTTTTTGGGTTAAACTGGGATGTCGGATAATACACTCATTCCTATCACTTTAAGTCCCATCTTATACCGAATTAGTTACCTAAGAGGTAATGGGGAATACGTTGATAGCGCTATTAGGCTTGGTAACCTCACACCGTACCTGAGAGGACGGGTGTGAACTAATGACCTTAAATCACGACCAACGTTTTGATAGGGGCATTGGGGACGGGCAAACAATCTGATGCCATCTTGTGTTACTCGAGTTATTATCAACATTGTTAATAAACTGAACTAAACACTTGGTAACTAAACGTTTTGGTAAAACTATGAACTCGCCAGCTTTGTACTGATACACTTGTTGCATGCTCGCAGGTCGTTAGATATTGGATTTAGAACTTGCTGTCTGGAATTGCTGGAGTGGTCATGGGTCGAGAAACTTGCGAACGTATGAAAAGACCATTGGTTTTCAAATACTTACTCCTGAACATTGAACAATGATTTACTTTACGCTTCTGCTGAACATGTTGAATTTTAAGTTATGTTTTGATAATACTTTAACGTAATAAATGGGATGTTTTATATAATATCTTATTAATAGTTCAATATGATTGGTGGCTAGATCCTTGTACGTCACACGCCTAGCGGGGTTTCCACATGTGGTATTTTGGTGGTGTGACAGTTTGGTATCCGAGCCACTAGTTATAGTGAACTAGGTTTTAAAACATATTTATAAAACCAGACTATAACCGAACAGTTCTGAAAATCGACCATGACACTCAGCTCCAGATTGCAAGGTTCGTCTCTCGTCTACTTATTGCATAGCATAACTAGTGTACACCCACGTATGACATTGCATATGATTGCACGCTTAGCACTACAGAATGAATTAATGAGTTATTTGCTTATGTTATGTGATTGATAGTGTGACCTTTTCTTTAGACTTTCATGATCCATGTTTGTGATGTCTTTTGTCTTGTGACTCAAATCTGAGGAACCTTTTAACGCGAGTTAAGAGGAGCTGAGATAAGCACGCAAATCACATTATTATTATGGGTGCACACATAATAATAATGTGGGGTGCATGTGAGTCCCAGTGAGGCTTAACGAGTGTGGAAGGGGTTCTGTTCCGCTATCTGACGTAATGATAGAGCTCGTTAATCTGTAGAAGTTATAGCGATGTTTGACTCCTACTCAATCCTGGCCCTTAACCTTTCCCACTCTTTTCATATAGAATCATGAGCGGACGAAATGGTGGACGTGGTGGTGGCCGCGGCGGTGGACGTGGAAACATTGTGATGTTCCAAGCTGAACTAACCAACTTGATCAATACTCATGTGGCTGAAGCCTTAGCGGCTCAGCAAGCTGGTACGATATGTGCCAAATACTCTTTATTCTTGTGTTGCGTACTCGACTCTTACTCGTGTATTGTACTTTCTTTCGTCTTTTGGTCAACATGCAAATCAGAATCAGAACAATCCACCTGTTTGTACATTTAAGACGTTCATGGATTGTAAACCACAGACATTCAACGGGACTGAAGGAGCTATGGGACTACTCCGTTGGTTCGAGAAAGCTGAGTCAGTTTTCGCTTTGTGTAACTGTCCCTTGGGGGACCGGGTGAAGTATGCTACAGGCACGCTGGAGGATGGTGCCTTGACTTGGTGGAATGCCTAAGTCCAGGTGTTGGGTATTGAAATGGCAAACGCGACTACTTGGGACAATTTCAAGGAACTGATGAGAGAAGAGTACTGTCCTCGTGATGAGATCCAAAAGCTGGAAAATGAGTACTATAACCTGAAGATGGCCGGATCCGAGATCGAAGCATGCACGAAACGATCTCATGAACTTGCGAATATGTGTCTTAACTTATCACGACCACCACATCAAAGAATTGAGCTATACATCAACGGTCTAGCACCGCAAGTCAAGGGTTTGGTCATTGCAGCGAATCTTGACAACTTACCTCGAATCATCCGCTTAGCTCACAAGATCACTGACCAGGAGGTGGAGCGTAGCTCGCTACCACCACATGTTTCTACTACTGCTACCACTCCTTCTACGGATAACAAATGTAAGTGGAACGATATGGACAAGGTGTCCAACTCGAATTAGTCACAGAAGAAGCCAAACAACAGTAACAACCACAATTTTAGCCAATCATCATCTGTTAATCAGAATCAGATCAATAACTCGAACCAGGGTTCTTACACAGGGAAACAGCTAAAGTGTAGCAAGTGCAACTACCATCATCGTGGACCGTGCACCCGAATCTGTCACAGGTTCAATAAAGTGGGTCATATGGCAATGGATTGCAGGGCCCCATTCCCAAAACAACAGCAACAACAACCTCCACAGCAGCAGCAGCCGTAACAGCAAGAAAGGCAGCAACCACAACAAAACCAGGGTAATCGAAAGGGATGTTTCCAGTGTGGAGACGAGGTTCATTTTAGGAGGGATTGCCCTCAACTGAATCATAATGCTGGGAATAACAACAACGCTGGGAACAACAACAACAACAGAAATAAAGGTGGGAATGGTGCACGTGGAAGAGTGTTTACCATCGGAGCAGGTGAAGCCAGGAATGATGGCAATGTTGTGACCGGTACGTTTTCTGTGAACAACCTATTTGCTTCTGTTTTATTCGAATATGGTGCCGACTGGAGTTATGTGTCTATGGAGTTCATTCGTCAGTTAGGGTTGACTCCAACACCTCTTGTAAACAAACACGTAGTAGAATTGGCTGATGGCAAGTCAATTGAAGCCTCACACGTTCATCTTGGATGTAAACTCGATCTTATGGGTCAAGTTTCGACATTGACCTACTCCCCGTTACTCTTGGAAGCTTTGATGTGGTAGTTGGTATGGATTGGTTGTCTAAGCACCACACAAAAATTCACAGTAAAGAGTAAATCGTACGTATTCCTCTCCCCAGTGGAGGATCTCTGTCAGTCCAAGGTCATCGAAGTGGTGAAATGGTTGGCATCATCTCAGCTATGAAAGCCCAGAAGTGTCTACGAAAGGGATATCCTACTATTTTAGCACTTGTTACTGGCACTCAGCCTGAAGAAAGGAAAATCGAAGACCTGCATGTTTTTCATGAGTTTTCCGATGTTTTCCCTGATGAACTTCCTGGTTTACCTCCTCACCGTCAGGTGGAATTTTAGATCGACCTTACGCCAGGAGCAGCCCCGATTGCTCGTGCTCCTTATCGTCTTGCACCAGGAGAGTTGCAAGAACTGCCTAATCAACTTCAAGAACTGTTGGATAGAGGCTTTATCCGACCTAGTTCTTCACCTTAGGGAGCCCCAGTTTTATTTGTGAAGAAGAAAGACGGGTCCTTCCGTATGTGTATAGATTATCGTGAACTCAACAAGGTGACGGTTAAGAACCGTTATCCTTTACCACGCATCGAAGATCTGTTTGACCAGTTACAAGGGTCAAGCTTTTACTCAAAAATTGACTTAAGATCGGGCTATCATCAGATGAGAGTTCGAGAAGAGGATTTTCCTAAAACATCCTTCAGAATGCGGTATGGCCACTACGAGTTTCTGGTTATGCCATTCGGGTTAACTAACGCACCAGCGGTCTTCATGGACCTCATGAACCGTGTGTGCAAACCGTACCTCGATGATTTTGTCATTGTGTTTATCGATGACATCCTGATCTATTCTAAGAGCAAGGAGGACCACGAGCAGCACTTGTGTCTTATCTTGGAGCTCCTGAGGAAAGAGCAACTCTACGCGAAATTTTCTAAGTGTGACTTATGGATTCGAGAAGTACACTTCCTTGGCCACATTGTTAACGAATTGGGAATACACGTAGATCCAGCTAAGATTGATGCTATCAGAAATTGGGTGGCACCAAAGAATCCTTCGGAGGTGCAAAAATTTCTTGGTATCGCTGGATACTACCATAGATTTATCAAAGACTTCTCGAGGATCGCTCAACCTCTTACCACGTAGACACAGAAAGGGGTTATATACTCCTAGGGATTGAAGCAGGAAGACGCTTTTCAATCGTTGAAACAAAAACTCTGCAGTGCACCAATCTTGTCCTTACCTGAGGGTACCGAGGATTTCGTGGTGTACTGTGATGCTTCTATTCAGGGTCTCGGTTGCATGCTGATGCAACGCGAGAAAGTGATAGCTTACGCTTCTCGACAGTTGAAAATTCATGAGAAGAATTACACGACTCATGACTTGGAGTTGGGGGCCGTGTTTTTGCGCTAAAAAATCTGGAGGCATTACTTGTACAGTACTAAATGTACTATTTATATCGACCACAGGAGCCTTCAACAAATCTTTGATAAGAAGGGGTTGAACATGCGACAGCGTCGTTGGGTGGAACTCTTAAATGACTACGACTGTGCCATCAAGTATCATCTAGGAAAAGCTAACGTTGTAGCTGATGCCTTGAGTCGAAAAGAAACAAAACCCAAACATGTTCGTGCTCTACAACTCACTAATCCACTCCAATATGCCTGATCGGATTCGTTCTGCCCAAACTGGAGCATTGAAAGATGAGAACCTTAAGGCTGAAGAGATGCGAGGCTTGGAGAAACAACTTGTGGAGAGATCTGACGGTGTTCACTATTTCATGGAATGAATATGGGTCCCTCTGTACGGAAACATTAGAGAGCTTGTGATGGATGAAGCACACAAGTCTCGATACTCTATTCATTCGGGTTCTGATAAGATGTATCAGGACCTTAAAGTCTTATATTGGTGGCCGAAGATGAAAGCCCACATCGCGGCGTGTGTGAGCAAATGCTTGACTTGTGCGAAGGTCAAGGTGGAATACCAGAAGCCGTCTGGATTACTTCAGCAACCAGAAATACCCATGTGGAAATGGGAACAGATTGCCATGGATTTTGTCACCGGTCTGCCTAGAACTCAAAGCGGAAATGATACCATTTGGGAGATCGCCGACCATCTCACGAAATCTGTGCACTTCCTCGCGATCAAGGAAACTGATAAGTTCTCATAGCTTCCTGGTGTCTATTTGAAAGAGGTGGTTTCTAGGCATGGGGTGCCAACCTCTATCATCTCCGATCATGATCCGCATTTCATATCCGATTTGTGGCAGGCAATGCATAAATCATTCGGCTCACACCTTGACATGAGCACTACTTGTCACCCTCAGACTGATGGTCAAAGCGAGCGAACCATTCAGACACTCGAAGATATGCTACGAGCATTTGTGATCGATTTTGGTATAGGTTGGGAAAAACACTTGCCTCTGGTAGAATTTTCTTATAACAACAGTTACCATTCCAGCATCCAGGCAGCTCCGTTCGAGGCCTTGTACGGACGGAACTGCCGATCTCCTCCTTGTTGGGTTAAGAGTGGGGTAACAGCCTGATCACAGGTCCTGAGCTGGTACTTGAAACCTCAGAGAAGATTGTCTAGATCAGAAATCATATGGCGGCAGCGCGTGACGGCCAGAAAAGCTACGCTGATAAGCGTAGGAAACCTTTGGAGTTCGCTGTAGGCGATCGCGTCATGCTGAAAGTCTCACTCTGGAAGGGTGTGGTGCACTTTGGGAAGTGTGGCAAACTTAATCCACGTTACGTTGGGCCATTCAAAATTCTGAAACAGATCGGTAAAGTGGCCTACAAGCTCGAGTTACGTTATGAGTTGGGTAACGTTCATGATGTCTTCCATGTCTCAAATCTAAAGAAGTGTTTGTCCGATGAAACCCTTATGGTACCATTTCAAGAACTGAAAATTGACGATAAGTTGCAGTTCGTTGAAGAACCCATAGAAATCATGGACAGGGAAGTTAAGGTTCGTAAACATAGTCGGATTCCAATCGTGAGGGTTCGTTGGAACTCAAGACATGGACCGGAGTTCACGTGGGAACGCGAGGATCAGATGAAACTCAAGTACCCTCAACTGTTCAAAGCTGCTCAACCAAACCCTGATGCAACTGGTGAATTTCGGGACGAAATTTCTTTCAAGTTGGGGATGATGTGACAACTCGTATTTTAGAACCTTTTGTCGTGGTTTGATGTAACTTGTATGAAAATTACGTGACTTAGTGATATGTTTGATTTCAATGGAATGTTATGATTTTGTTATGTTATATGTTACGTCATGGTATAAGGATATGTATGTTTGGTCGCACAACACTTGTCTAATCGCACAAACCTTTGGGCCGCACACATTGATCCTACTCGCACACCTTTCTCGGCCCAATCTTGTCTGTCTTGAACTCGAGATCCAAGGGCAGTCCAAGATGGGTTTGGCCCACTCCTTGTTGCGCATAACAATATAGGGATGGGTGTATAATCGTCATAATTCACAAAACACTTAACACACACAAACCCTAAAGCTCTCTCTTCCTCTCCTCCTTGCGCGACGACAGTCTTGGTCTCGAAGCCCTCCATCTCGAACAAACTAATCACTTCGGTATCACGGTTAGTGTCTATCATTGTTAGTTGCTAAAATCTTGATGTTGTGACTTTATGTGAAAACTAGGGTTCCTTATGCCCTGGGCGACACACGTGATACAATGGCCGGGACCCCTTGGACTGCTACGAAAAACACCATCAGATTTCAAAGTAGCACGATCTAATTCAAAAATTTCCCCCAATTGAGTGCGTCTAGCATATTGCATATGACTGAACATGGTGTTAATTTATGTTGGACTTAGTGATTAGAAACTTAGGATTAACAAACTGATGGAGTTTATTTGAATGGATCGATGGTATACAAGCAAGTTTGGTTTGGTTATCGCATGATGTTCGGATGACAAGGTTTGATGTCGTGATCGATGATTGCATGCTGCGTGACTTTGATTTCGTATCCAACCAATTTGTTTGATTAGCATAATGGTCACATGATAAGTTGTTAGCTATGATTTGTATGATAATAAGTGGCGTAACTGTTATGTTTCGAATGAATTGTTGATGATTGTTCATAATTAGGGTGCATGATCTTTGTTAAAAAGTGTTGTTTGATCTGATTGGAAAACTGCCAAACTTGTTAGCAATTGTTACGGATATAATGAGCTGAAAATACGGAAATATGTTGCACACTTGTGTCACACCCTGACTTTTGCGGAAGCGTGATTATGGTGTGACTTACTTGTTATCATTGCATTCAACCATATCAAACAACTATATGATAAAATCAAAGATTTGTCATCCATAAAATGAGTTTAAAACATAATAACATTGTCTAAAACGTAGACTTCAAATTTAAGTTTTACAAACCATATGAATTGTGTAAAAGTTCGCTAAGGACTCGTCAAAAGATAATAGTTGTAATCAAAGTTTGGAAGACGTGTCTCGTCCAGGATTAAGACACGCTGGCCACACCCAAGAACCATGGATGACATCTTTATACTTAACAAGACTTGGAACCCCAACGCCCGCCAGATCCATACTTAATTTCCTGAAATACATGTAGTTTGAAAAACATCAACAAAAGTTGAGCGAGTTCATGTGTATGTGCGTTTGTATAAATCGTTAATATATGTCTGCATAAATCGTTTAAATGTGTCTGTATAAAGGTATGTCCTTGGTATGTAGCAATAAGGAAAGAAAAAGAAAGATCAATCAATGTGTAGCTAATACATTAATAAGTGACATGGTCTAGGAAGCACTCAAACCTGTAACGCGTATTTCATACCGGTCCTTCCGGCGGAACGACATAGTCACCACATGCAGCCACACGCTGGCCCATGTGTGGGGCTCGCAACACCCAATAGATCTATCACTCATGTCCCTCGGTCCTTATACAAGGATTAATGGTCTTACGATAATAGCCTATCCATTCACGTGATCTAGCAGTAAATTCCTTAGCTAATCATACCATGTATAAAATTGTCTGTAAATGTCTGTAATAATTGTAACATGTATTTCACCCCCGAAGTATAAAACTGAAAATAGTTAAGAGAAAAGGGGGACATGAACTCACAGTATTGCGTCTTCGGTACTCGTAACCCAAATCTCCTCAGCAAACACGACTACCTACAATGGTCTAACGTCTATTAGACGAACGGGTCGTGCCTTGTCTTAGTATTGATTAGTGCCTTTGAGTTACGTTTTAAAGTGTCTTAAATATTTTAGTAATAATACTTCTTATACTTGTGTATTCGTATTTCCTTCCCAAGGATGGGATATTTTACATGTGTCTGTTCGTATTGGGATTATATTTTTAAGTCCCATTTTAGAGAATACATATTTAACCATATTCCTGTATAAAACCAACCTCCGATACTCCGTATTTCGTTATAAATATTATGGCGAGTTTTATGTTTGAAAAACATAGTCTAAAACATGCTAGTAACCAATTGTTTAGAAAAAGGTTTACTAAGTGTTAGGATTTTCGGAAGATTTCGCCATAGTCTCCTTTGTAAATAGAGGTGTCCATGCTTAATAGCATATCATTTTCTTTTGCAAATATCTTGTAGAATGTTCTCACATAGCCAACCCGACAATCATACATGCATTACACTACTTATGTCATTTCAGCTCTATTAAACAAAACTGGACTGTTTTAGAGCATTTTAATAAAATAGTTACCCTTTTCCAAAAATTCTCAAATTTTTACAGAATGTCAGAAACCTTCCAAATTTTATTGTGTAAAAATATCCGGGCCTAGTTCATTATCAATATTATATAAAAATTTATTTACCCGACTGCGATCAGATTTGATGCTTTTTGATCGCAGCTTGCGGAAAAATTCACTAAAAATTAATCATAAGTCCGATCGACGAAATTCCAGTTGGAGGATCACGGCAACAACAGTGACCATCTACCGTAAAAATTCCATGAGTTGATTTTACTCAGGTTTCAAGTTACGACTCCGAATATGACATACTTTTTCAGCAGAAAAATCGCAGCTTGAGCTGCTGTCTTAAAACAATTCTTTAAAAATAGTAAACGAACTCGAAAAATTACGATTCCAGTGCCATTTGTTCGGTTGTTCAAAAAGAAATAATTTAGACTCCAGAAATTCAGTTTTTTGATTTAAAATGACCCAGTTACAGCCTGTTGAAGTTGGCTGGAAATTCCAAT
Source organism: Helianthus tuberosus (assembly GCA_030545235.1). NCBI lineage: Eukaryota > Viridiplantae > Streptophyta > Magnoliopsida > Asterales > Asteraceae > Helianthus > Helianthus tuberosus. The sequence goes on along the minus strand of CM060420.1, from coordinate 15,826,999 downwards.
CAGCATGCTGTTTACAATGTAAAAGTTACTAAAAACGCATCAACAAGGGTCCTAACCATGGTTTATCGATGAAATCAATGATCAAACAACATGCATGCTTATACCAACATAATCCAACCAGATTTTATCATTATATAAGTTCATGTTTAGGTTCCTTGTTCATTTTCTCTTTGTGTCCTTATTTTAAACTTTAAACAACAATGTTTCGAACAATCAACGTAGAAGTGATTCAAGAGTTAAATTGAAGACTTACAACTAGCACAAGGGCTAGGGATGAACTTAGTGAAGATGATGGTGGAAAAAGATGATGACGAGATCAGAACAAAGCTTCCTTGAATGCTTCTCAACTTGCAACCTTCATGAATCACCTTCAAGGCTTGAATGGAGCTTGAATATGACGAAGATGGTGGTGTTAAGGTGGTGATGATGGTGGCGGTTTGGGTGAGCCGAAAATGAGAGAGAGAGTGGGAGGGTGGAGTGCAAATCTTGAAGTGATGATGATAATCTTAGCCACCCTATTTGTAATGAGTGTGATCTTCTTGTAAATGTAACAAATAAGGGAGGCCCAATCACATTTTAGGAGAATAACAACAAAATCTAAACAAAATATAATGTAATGATGGGGTGGGTCCCAATGGCTGGAAATTCGGTTGGGGGGGTAGATTGTAAAATTTGATTATTAGTAGGTAATTAAGTAGGAGGTTAAGGGTATTTTCTAGAATAGTGGGTGTATGTCATGCTTCTATAGTGTGTGGGGATTTTTATGACCATAATTATTTAAGAATAATAAAATAATGTTTCTGACAAAATTTTGATGTCCCGGGTAACGTCCGGTTGTTCGGTTACGCACTGTTCCGTTAAAGTGTTAAATTGTACCATATAGTGTCTTTTATGCATCTTTTTGTAACGAAATTAATTCCAACACTTAGGAAAGCGTTCAGGACCTTTTAGTCAGTTCTCTGTATGATACGAGTATGTTAAAAGCTGAATCGTTGCTAAAAATGCAGAATTCTACACTAAAAATGAATTTTTGGCACTTCCCGGCACTCAAACTATCGCCTAGTGACACAGTCTCATGGTCCTTACTTCCCTACACCCATACTAGTGTAGTACTTTGTCCCTGGCTCATACTGGCCTCAATATAGTGTCTGTCTATGTGCTGGCATTGTCAGTACGTGTCTGAGTTATCCGCTCACTGTGCTAACTGTGCTTTGTGCATCAGGTTTGTCACTAAGAGTCTGTATGAAATAAATGGAGCGACTGTATGTGAAGTGATGCACATGTATGTATGTAACATAAATCAGTAAGCAGTTTAAGGTGTCAGTTCTAATCAAGCACAGTTATTAAGCACATAATCGAAATTAATTAATTTGTACAGTACCTGTAATTTTGAGGGTTGTCACATTCTCCCCCCGTTAAGAAAATTTCGTCCTCGAAATTTGTACTACCTTAAATCCTTTTGGGTTACGTTACACGTGTATGTATATGAATAATATTGAGGTAGATAATCACCAAACCGAATCATACCTTACTCACATCAGGTGAGTACAAGAATATATAGCAACCCGAATCCTATGGTTAAAAGGTATGTGCTTTTAGCATTTGATGTCAAACGTACAAGACGTATTTGACGTATAGTCTAGTGGAATCCAGCTAGCAGGGGTTCCACAAAAGTGGAGTTTTGACTAATAAGATTTTTAAACGATCGGTTGCAATATGCAAACGAGTTTCCACAAACCATAGCACCCGCTATATGAACTCAAAAGCAACAACTCAATGTAATAGTAAAATGATCTGTCAACTCCTGAATAAATGTCTGGTAAGGTTTAGTGTGTTGACATTTTTGAATGGTGAAGATACACCGAATGGAATACAAGCGAATCTGATGTATCATTGTCTTGATTCGTAGTTGCATCAGAAATGTTTAAATGATAAATCAAACAAACGTATGTGTGGTCTCGTGTGAAACGGTTAACCATGATTAGCACAAGCTACAAGTTTATGATGACACCACAAGGTGTTGTAATGGCATTATCCAATAATAGTGGTGACTGAACAAGTTCACCGTGTTTGAAATAAAATGAAAGTGTACTGAGATAATCTGAAGATTTGATTTATACCATGTTATAGAGTTTCCAATTAAATACGGACCATCAAAGGACCACTGTTTCCAATCGAAGATGAAAAGTAATAAGTATCGCAAGGCATTTGAAAGAATCGTTAGGAGGTACATTGTGCTTCTGAAATGAATATATGTACCATTGTCTTAACACACAATTGTGTTGAGACCGCTTTGATCGTGAAGATCCAAAATGGATTGTTAACAACTAAATAGTGAATTGTATCCGTGTACGAAGTGAGTAACCAAATTAGCGCAAGCTTCAATTTTGTGAATATATCACCGCAAGGTATCGAAACAAATCAAACGTTTTAGTGGAGTCGTAGACCAACCAAATCTACTACGACTCGAAATGAAAGAATACCTGCAAAAATAGTTGAATATGATGCTCCCAATACATCATATAGCGTTTCAAGTTAAACCTGTGAACTGGATAAGTCCAAGCAATTGAACTTAGTTTCAACGTAACGCGACAATGTATGTATCAACAAGGAATTCTTGGCATGGTAGCAAAATAAACCATGAATGTAATTTGAAAGAAAGCGGTTTCAAGAAAATGTGTTGGCTTGGTAACAAAAGAGCCAACAATAACAATAATGTAGGTTACTCGAATCAGGAATCAATAATTAGGTTTAGCAAAATAATATGTAAATTCCAATGAAGTGTTTGTTCAAAACGAAATCACATGCGTAGCAAATGATGCATGTATGTCAGGTAAGTTTCCAAGAAAAGGATCAACGAGTATCTGCTAAAGTGAAGAAATGACCAGATATCGAAGCAAATGTGTGTTCGCTCTCAGCGAGAAAATTATTGTGATGCAACTACCATTAAGGGGAGTAGAGATGCAAACATCTACTTGCCAGAAGTAAAAGAAATCCAAGTACTCTCTGTTTGGTCAATGGAACTGGCTTATGCGCCAGGTTAATGATGGTTGATTGAGTTGACAGATATGATTCCTAAATGAAACCCTTACGAGTTTGGACCTGGGTTCCCGAAAGTCCTAATTATAAGTTTTCTAGATCCTCCAGGTTTTTTTATCCCGTGTAGACCCGGTTTGTACATTGTGTTGGAAGCACCCCCCCCCCCTTTTTTTTGTGTACGTCTAAGAACTAATTAATGTCCCACAATTTTCACTGGTAAACTTTCTTCTTGAATTCACTGTTAACGACGCTCGATTGTCGACCAGTCATGTAATAGTAGTTGGGTCCTCACAGTCAGTTATGTAAGGAGTTCGTTAGTCCTCAGCAGGAGTCACCGACTCTGGTTGGCTAGCTCGTCCGACTCTCGGTCATTTGAAAGTTATTCGTCCTTTCTTTTGGCTAGCAGAACTGAGGTTATCCAAAACAAAAGTTTTGGTCTATTATATTCCTTCTTTATCAACCACTAGGGTTGCACTGTCAATCCTTGCATCTCCGGAAGTGTAAGTCGCTACGATGCATCGGCTACAGGCGTGGTGCCTGGGATTAAATCGATGCGAGACTCGACTAATCGTTGAGGAGGCGATTCCGGCAAGTCTTCGAAGAAGACTTCAGGATATTCTCCGATCACGGGGGTATCTTCGAGTTCTAGTTCTTTGGCTCCCTTGTCCCCGACATGAGCCATAAAACAACCCATCCTTTTCGCAACATCCTTTGTGCCTTCAAGCGATTTGTGATTTGCAGAGGCGTATCCCGCTTCATGAGTCAAGATCACTTCTTCGTTCGCCATCATGGTGCGGATATCAATCTCCTATTGATCATTTGTCAACCAATCCCTCCAACTACCTTGTTGAAGTCTCCCAATTCACTGGCAGTAGATCAAGTGTAATCTTACGCTTCCCGGGTTCTATCTTGCCGATTCCAGTTACTGTGTTGGCTTCCACTAGCTTCCCCTAAGCTAGTTCTGATGGGTACTGGAATATCTACTTACTCGCTGCTTAAACCAATTATACTCTCGAACTCTAGAGGTGCGAATCGTAGAATTTGCAACAGTATTTGGCAATATAGATGCATAACATTGAGTAGTATGGGACGTACCGATATCCATGCTTGGATTCCTGGCGTGCTTCTCTGGCTCCGGTGTTAGACATCTTTCCCATGATTTTGCTTAATCTCCCTTGGGCAATCTTTCCTAAAGTGCCTCATATCCCCGCAGGTATAACATCCCTTATCTTTCCCCTTTCCTTTCTTTCAACGCTTCGTCTCACTCCAACACGTTTCCCTGCTGTGTCCCACTTTGCCACAGTTGTCACACTTCCCATTTTTACATCGCCCGGTATGATGACGTCGGCACCTGTCACATTTAGGTAGCTTACCCATGTACTCTTTTCTCTTTTTGGCCTTGTTGTTGCTACTCGATTGGGTACCCTGTTTGAAATTTGCCAACTTTCTCTTGTTGTCCCCAGATGACTCTACATGAGTCTCCTTCTTCTCCTCAGAGGTTGAAAATTTGTTCATCCTGATTGCCTCTTCAGTCAAGGCCACACTTAGATTGATGGCCTCAGCGATCGTTGCAGGCTTTGATGTCGTCACCATGCTCATGATTTGGGGTGCCAATCCCCAAATGAAACGCTCAATCTTCTTAAACTCTGGGTCTACCATGTAAGGAACGATACATGACAGAACTTGGAACTTCTCCACATACTCAGCTATTTTTGGACGTTCCATCTTCAAGTTCCAGAACTCAGTTTCCACCTTCTGGCTTTCTGTTCTCGAACAGTACTTTTTATGCATTAGCTCTTTCAGCTCGTCCCATGATAAAGCATACGCAGTAGCTTCGCCCATCGTCTGAACCTAGAGTTTCCACCATGACAGAGCCCCATCTTGGAACAGTCCGGAAATATATGTGACCTAGTGCTCTGGGGCGCATTTGCTCGCACGCAAAACAGTGTCCGTTTTCTCAACCCAGCGCACGAAAGCTACGGCACCCCCAGTGCCGTCGAAATGTAGGGGCTGGCAGCCTAAGAACTGCTTGTAGGTACAGCCGTTGGCTGGGTTATTTCCCGAGGTACCTCCGCTGCGCTCAGAGCGAAGGGCCTCGTACAGTGCGATGACCTGTAAGAGGCGTTCTTGAAATTCTGCCTCTGTCGTTGGCAGAGGATTGTTGGTATTGGTGTTCCCTTGAGTCGACATCTTCCTAGAAGAAAGTCGGTTAGGTCAGGTCTTGTTAAGGACACGAGCACACAAGTCTCTATTTAACGAATAGGACCTCAGAGGTATATTACATATATGTATATACGCAGTCGTTGTAACATTCAATCACGTATCATCACAATTATTGCACAACTTGTAAATAGGAAAGTAACAAGTAAACATGTAGCATTATAGTTGTAGCACAAATATGCTGATCAATAGTGTGTTTAGGGGGAACATAGCGACTGAGTTTTTCATTACTTATTAGTCATAAGTATTGTCGCATGTTTAAAGATGATTGGGCTTTTGTCATCCTCCGACCATAATCACTGTGTCTTACATAACGTATCACATCAGAAGGGACACAGGGTCACTCTACCCTTGTCCAACACGTATGTTAGTGTATCAAAATTACGTAGTCAGAAGCGGTCTTCAAAAGTCTCCGCAATCCCGGCTTATCATTAGTGTCTTTACCCAAGTCTAATGCAATCCGCATAAATCCAGAAATTAACTACACTGGTGACTGAGGTGGAGGAGGAAAGAAAAGTAACTGCTAGCACGCGTAAACTCCTCCTCGTGCTTGTATATACATCGAAGTAGTTAACTGATCTGCCGCTCAATAGTAAAACAAACGAGCATCAAAAACCTGAAAAAGGCGTCATAGCAGCAGATGAGAGCGCAAAAAAAGTCTTTGATGATTATGGAGGATCAAAGTATATTGGCCATAAACAGGGTGGAGGTTGTGGTTTCAACTCAAGCTTCAACATTCTGCGACTTATATCCTCAAACTGTAGCTGATGTGACAGGTGTACTCATCCCTTGTGTAGCCTCCATAATGTGAGGGATGACAAGGGTCTAGAATCAACATAGTGTAGCATAGGAACCATTGAAATGACTTGTCCAGCGTTGTAGAGGTGAATGTAGCAAACGGTGTGACTTGTAAAGTTAGGAAAAATGTTGCCGTAGCAGAAGAATCGTTATGCGGGTGCTGACCTGGAGCGCCTTCCCTGGGTGCGGGTATGTCTTGCAAGAAAGCGGTAGGCATGTCGGTGCAAGGGACGTTGGTCTTCATAGGTGCAACATCAGCGGGTGCAGGTGCGGTAGAAATGTCTCAACAAAAGGAGATTCAATAGGTGCAGGTACTGGGTCTGGTAAGAGGAGTGCAAGGTATAGTAGTCCAAATGAAATAAGGTCACGTTCAAGCAGGTTCAGCAGGTACAACATCAAGCTGGCCCTCAAGGAACTGAAGCTGCCTCAGGGGCAGGTCCTGGGGCGTGTGAGGGTATGTGATCTTGAGTAGGTGTTAGTGCAGTAGTCAAAGCGACGTCGTCGTCCGTGCCTGGAGCAAAAAGGGGTAACCTGCCTGTTTGTAAAGTCGTAAATGTCGCAGACCCAAAGGAGTCTGAAATCGAGTGTATACTAGAATCAGAGGATAGTTTGATAATAGGGATCTCACAACGTAAAGTCAGTAACCACGTCCTCATCTAACTTTCCATCATCATGGGTGTCAACGGAAGGATCATCAATAAGCAAATTAACATCGTCATCAAACAATTTGTCAAAGAGGCAGATTCTCGGGGAAAATAACCACGAGAGGTACGGCGTCGAGAATCGGAGCCACGATGTGTTCGTCATCGAAGTGTCCAAATGATAAGGTGGTCGTGGACCGAAACAAGAACGACAGGAAGTTTCTTGTCAGGGAAGCCATCAGCAAGGGTAATTCATCACCAGAGTCTGGCAGCGCGGATGGTTGGCAGTCGTCCTCATTCTTGGTCAACATGTCAGGGTCACTCTCAACGTCTGACGCAAATATCTCCGGCGCGGGTACAGTCTCATCATCTGTGACGGTGGCCGTAGGGTCGTCATCATCTGACAATTCGTTCCCTGAGGAAAGTGACGTGTGTGTGCTGGTACATAATAGTCATAGCATACATATTCACAGTAATCTTTAACACTTTGTGTATTGCAAATAAAGACAATTCATCATGTATCCACATATTTGTCCTGGTCTACTCAGACTATCCCACCCAGTCTCTCAGACTAACTCCCTAATCTCTCAGACTAACTCCCTGGTCTCTAAGACCAACTCCCTGGTCTCTAAGACCAACTCCCTGGTCTCTAAGACCAACTCCCTGGTCTCTAAGACCAACCTCCCAGTCTCTAAGACCAACCTCCCAGTCTCTAAGACTAATCCTCCTTCAGCCTCTAAGACTGATCCTCCCTCAGCCTCTAAGACTGATCTGTAAATATAAATTTTGAAATGTGTATGTGTGCCTTTTATTTGTAAAAAAAATGTTTGTTCCCTGGATATGGACGTTTTGTGTATGCAACGAAAAACAAGTCGTGAAAACATTTTCGTGAGAGCCCTAATGATCGTAGTCTAGACTCGAGAAAGAATCCTAGTTCGCTACGATCGAAGCTCTGATACCAAGTTGTCACACCCTGACTTTTGCGGAAGCGTGATTATGGTGTGACTTACTTGTTATCATTGCATTCAACCATATCAAACAACTATATGATAAAATCAAAGATTTATCATCCATAAAATGAGTTTAAAACATAATAACATTGTCTAAAACGTAGACTTCAAATTTAAGTTTTACAAACCATATGAATTGTGTAAAAGTTCGCTAAGGACTCGTCAAAAGATAATAGTTGTAATCAAAGTTTGGAAGACGTGTCTCGTCCAGGATTAAGACACGCTGGCGAAACCCAAGAACCATGGATGACATCTTTATACTTAACATGACTTGGAACTCCAACGCCCGCCAGATCCATACTTAATTTCTTGAAATACATGTAGTTTGAAAAAATCAACAAAAGTTGAGCGAGTTCATGTGTATGTGAGTTTGTATAAATCGTTATTATATGTCTGCATAAATCGTTGAAATGTGTCTGTATAATGGTATGTCCTTGGTATGTAGCAATAAGGAAAGAAAAAGAAAGATCAATCAATGTGTAGCTAATACATTAATAAGTGACATGGTCTAGGAAGCACTCAAACCTGTAACGCGTATTTCATACCGGTCCTTCCGGCGGAACGACATAGTCACCACATGCAGCCACACGCTGGCCCATGTGTGGGGCTCGCAACACCCAATAGATCTATCACTCATGTCCCTCGGTCCTTATACAAGGATTAATGGTCTTACGATAATAGCCTATCCATTCACGTGATCTAGCAGTAAATTCCTTAGCTAATCATACCATGTATAAAAGTGTCTGTAAATGTCTGTAATAATTGTAACATGTATTTCACCCCCGAAGTATAAAACTGAAAATAGTTAAGAGAATAGGGGGATATGAACTCACAGTATTGCGTCTTCGGTACTCGTAACCCAAATCTCCTCAGCAAACACGACTACCTACAATGGTCTAACGTCTATTAGACAAACGGGTCGTGCCTTGTCTTAGTATTGATTAGTGCCTTTGAGTTACGTTTTAAAGTGTCTTCAATATTTTAGTAATAATACTTCTTATACTTGTGTATTCGTATTTCCTTCCCAAGGATGGGATATTTTACATGTGTCTGTTCGTATTGGGATTATATTTTTAAGTCCCATTTTAGAGAATACATATTTAACCATATTCCTGTATAAAACCAACCTCCGATACTCCGTATTTCGTTATAAAAATTATGGCGAGTTTTATGTTTGAAAAACATAGTCTAAAACATGCTAGTAACCACTTGTTTAGAAAAAGGTTACTAAGTGTTAGGATTTTCGGAAGATTTCGCCATAGTCTCCTTTGTAAATAGAGGTGTCCATGCTTAATAGCATATCATTTTCTTTTGCAAATATCTCGTAGAATGTTCTCACATAGCCAACCCGACAATCATACATGCATTACACTACTTATGTCATTTCAGCTCTATTAAACAAAACTGGACTGTTTTAGAGCATTTTAATAAAATAGTTACCCTTTTCTAAAAATTCTCAAATTTTTACAGAATGTCATAAACGTTCCAAATTTTATTGTGTAAAAATATCGGGGCCCAGTTCAATATCAATATTATATAAAAATTTATTTACGGACTGCGATCAGATTTGATGCTTTCTGATCGCAGCTTACGGAAAAATTCACTAAAAATTAATCGTAAGTCCGATCGACGAAATTCCAGTTGGAGGATCACGGAAATAATAGTGATCATATACCGTAAAAATTCCATGAGTTGATTTTACTCAGGTTTCAAGTTACGACTCCGAATATGACATACTTTTTCAGCAGAAAAATCGCAGCTTGAGCTGTTGTCTTAAAACAATTATTTAAAAATAGTAAACGACCTCGAAAAATTTTGATTCCAGTTCCATTTGTTCGGTTGTTCAAAAAGACATAATTTAGACTCCAGAAATTCAGTTTTTCGATTTAAAATGACCCAGTTACAGCCTGTTGAAGTTGGCTGGAAATTCCAATCAGCATGCTGTTTACAATGTAAAAGTTACTAAAAACGCATCAACAAGGGTCCTAACCATGGTTTATCGATGAAATCAATGATCAAACAACATGCATGCTTATACCAACATAATCCAACCAGATTTTATCATTATATAAGTTCATGTTTAGGTTCCTTGTTCATTTTCTCTTTGTGTCCTTATTTTAAACTTTAAACAACAATGTTTCGAACAATAAAGGTAGAAGTGATTCAAGAGTTAAATCAAAGACTTACAACTAGCACAAGGGCTAGGGATGAACTTAGTGAAGATGATGGTGGGAAAAGATGATGAAGAGATCAGAACAAAGCTTCCTTGAATGCTTCTCAACTTGCAACCTTCATGAATCACCTTCAAGGCTTGAATGGAGGTTGAATATGACGAAGATGGTGGTGTTAAGGTGGTTATGATGGTGGCGGTTTGGGTGAGCCGAAAATGAGAGAGAGAGTGGGAGGGTGGAGTGCAAATCTTGAAGTGATGATGATAATCTTAGCCACCCTATTTGTAATGAGTGTGATCTTCTTGTAAATGTAACAAATAAGGGAGGCCCAATCACATTTTAGGAGAATAACAACAAAATCTAAACAAAATATAATGTAATGATGGGGTGGGTCCCAATGGCTGGAAATTCGGTTAGGGGGGGGGGGTTAGATTGTAAAATTTGATTATTAGTAGGTAATTAAGTAGGAGGTTAAGGGTATTTTCTAGAATAGTGGGTGTATGTCATGCTTCTATAGTGTGTGGGGATTTTTATGACCATAATTATTTAAGAATAATAAAATAATGTTTCTGACAAAATTTTGATGTCCCGGGTAACGTCCGGTTGTTCGGTTACGTACTGTTCCGTTAAAGTGTTAAATTGTACCGTATAGTGTCTTTTATGCATCTTTTTGTAACGAAATTAATTCCAACACTTAGGAAAGCGTTCAGGACTTTTTATTCAATTCTCTATATAATACGAGTATGTTAAAAGCTGAATCGTTGCTAAAAATGCAGAATTCTACACTAAAAATGAATTTTTGGCACTTCCCGGCACTCAAACTATCGCCTAGTGACACAGTCTCATGGTCCTCACTTCCCTACACCCATACTAGTGTAGTACTTTGTCCCTGGCTCATACTGGCCTCAATATAGTGTCTGTCTATGTGCTGGCATTGTCAGCACGTGTCTGAGTTATCCGCTCACTGTGTTAACTGTGCTTTGTGCATCAGGTTTGTCACTAAGAGTCTGTATGAAATAAATGGAGCGACTGTATGTGAAGTGATGCACATGTATGTATGTAACATAAATCAGTAAGCAGCTTAAGGTGTCAGTTGTAATCAAGCATAGTCATTAAGCACATAATCGAAATTAATTAATTTGTACAGTACCTGTAATTTTGAGGGTTGTCACAACTTGGTCTCGACAAGGGTTGCGAGCCGAGACCTCACCGTCTCGTCTCGACTCGAGACCTCACTCGCACAAAAACAGCACGACTAGAGACCATTGGTTGCGGGTCTTCTTGCGACTCGAGACATGACTCGAGACCACCTAGTCTCAAGTGAAAACTGCACAACTCGAGACCGCACAGTCTCGACTCGAGACAACCTGGTTACACACCTCTCATGGACTCGCACACCTGGCACAGGCCCAAGTAATTGGGCCGCACACATGGGCTTTGTCCGCATACGTAGATGTTACTGTGAAACATGTTATGAACTGTTACCTAACTGCCATGATACTACGTGTATGCCATGAACATTCATTGTACGTAACCTGTAGTATACGTGTAGAACACATACTTGCATTACTTGAACCGAACCTGACTTGTATGACAATCATAATAGGAACTGATTGACCACATTAGTTCAAGTTACTTAACCTACCGAGCAAATCTAAGGTGAGTTCATTTTTTTTGAGCATGCGTCCCGGTGGGTGGGACAATCAAACGGGTATCCCTGAGAGGAATATATCTTTTTTGGTTAAACGGGGATGTTGGATAATACCCTCATTCCTATCACTTTAAGTCCCATCTAATACCGAATTCGTTACCTGAGAGGTAACGGGGTATTAGTTGATAGCGCTATTAGGCTTCGCAACCTCACACCGTACATGAGAGGACGGGCGTGAACTAATGACCTTAAATCACGACCAATGTTTTGATAGGGGCATTGGGGACGGGCAAACAATCTAACGCCATCTTGCGATACTCGAGTTATTATCAACATTGTTAATAAACTGAACTAAACACTTGGTAACTAACCTTTTTGGTAAAACTATGAACTCGCCAGCTTTGTGCTGATACACTTGTTGCATGCTCGCAGGTCTTTAGATTCTTGTATTTGGAACTTGCTGTCTGGAATTGCTGGAGTGGTAATGGGTCGAGAAACTTGCAAACGTATGACAAGACCATTGGTTTTCAAATACTTACTCTTGAACATTGAACAATGATTTACTTTATGCTTCTGTTGGTGCACTAAATGTCTGCTGATTACGTCATTATCAAGTCTTGTGTCTAGAATAGTTTGTTTGAACACACAATAGGGTTAATCTAGGGTTTGTAGTGGATAAGATTGAAGATTCAACAACACATGATTTCGCTTCAGACTGTTTCAAGCGAAATCATCCTCCTATATATATGTGTTGTGTGTTCATTTGGTAGAGAGATCTGAGAGAGAGAGGTCATTGTGTGAAACACGAAGTGCTGCCGGATTTGTATCAGAAAACCTTGTATAAGCACTCAAATCAATCAGAAAAGAAAGATTAAAAGGATTAGAGCTGTTATGACTTTGTATACATTGATTCCGCCTTTGTATTCAAAGATGAACGCCTTAACTGACTTTTAGGGTCATAGAACGGTCCAACAAGTGGTATCAGAGCTCAGGACGAGGAGTTCATACCATAGCAGCGAATTTTCTTCTTTCTACTCATTTCTTTTTACATTTTTCAGATCTGAACAAGTTCCAACGGTCGAAATGGTCTGATTTTCGAGTATAACGTGTAAAACATAGTATTAACAAAGCCTACAAAGTTTCGGACTAAAATTCAGACTAAAACATGTTAAAATTGACCTAAAACTGGATTTCGCTTGAAAGTATTCGAAGGTTATAGGTTGATTTCGCTTCAAAATCAGATTTTTAGACTGGATTTCGCTTGAAACTTGAAGCGAAATTGGGATTGTTGGATTTCGCTTGAGACTTCCTGAAGCGAAATAGTGGTTTTCGTTTGAACAGTTGAAGCGAAACTGTTATTTCAGTTTTCGCTTGAAGGTCTGTTTAGTTGAAGCGAAATAGTAGATTTCGCTTGAATCAGTTTTGTTAACAGATTTCGCTTGAATCAGAACTGTTGTTGGGTTTCGCTTGAAGTTGAACCGAAATAGTTCATATCAGTTTTCGCTTGAACAAGTTTAAAAGGAGATTTCGCTTGAACAGTTTTATCAAGCTGATTTCGCTTGAAGTTGCTGAATTTTCAAAACTTAAAATTTTACTAATTGTTTGCTTATTTGTTTGTTTGCAGGAACATTCGTGATGGCAAATTCTGAACCTAAACCTTGGAGAGATGATCGTACTGAGGAACAGAAGTATCAATACCGGAAGATGATTGCTGAAAACAAGATTATTAGACTTTCTGGTATCTATCTGGAAGCAAGGAGAGCAAATAGATGGGATCCAAAAAGAGAGTGTTATCTTGACCAATATGGAAATATTGCAATCGATGACAAAACGCTTGATATCGAAGCTATAATCCAGCAGTACAAAGAAGAGGATGAGTATTGGCAGAAGAAATGGTGGGGAGATGAAGAAGAGAAAAAGAAAAAGAAAAAGTTACTAGATGAAATTGAAAGAAACTCAGAAAATATGAGTTTGGATGAGTTCAGTGAATTAATCAATAAGATTAGAGAAGGAATGACAACGAATGAAGAATCAAAGAAGGATGAAACTTTGAAAAGTGAAGTTGTGTGCTCACAATGCGAAAAATCCGAAGCTGAAAATTTCAATCTCTTGAAAGATGTGGAGAATTTGACAGGGGAAATCAAAAGCTTGAAGGATGAGAAAGAATCTGATAATAAACAGATTCTTGAAATGAGAGAAAATTGTGAGAAATTGAAGTCTGAAAATGTCAAACTATTGAGTAGTTTGGACAGTTTGACATTGGAAATTAACGATTTGAAAGAAAAAGAAAAAGATTTTCAAAATCAAATCAAGATTTTAGAAGATGAGAGAGATATTTTTGGTAAAGCTAATCTTGAAAAACAAATTGATATCAATTCTCATCTTGCTAAAATCATTCAGCTTGAAAAAGAAGCTGAAAAAGCTTGGATGAAAATCAAAGAGCTTGAAGAGAAATTGAAAGGTTTTGAGACTTTGTCATCAACACCAGATTATCTATGTCCAAAACCGATCAATTCTGTTCCAATAAGTGACAATGTCAAAAATTTTGACAAAGTCAAACTCAAAATTGAAGATTGTGATGAAATATCTGATGATGAAAAAGAAAAGAAAAATATTTTTAGATTTACAAGAAAAATTTAAAAATACTGTTTTGCAATCTACTGAAACAGGTGAATGTTCTAAACAAAAACCTGTTAAGAAGAGTGTAGAACAGAAACAAAAAGATAAAAATTTGAAAAATGTTAAAAATGAAAATAAAAGCTCATCAGATAAGTCATCCAATCATTTTGAAAAATCACAAAAATCTAAAAACAAAAACTCAAAAATAGTTGGTAATGAGTGGTGCAGGTCGGACCACAGTTCTCAAAAGCCAAATCCAGCTTATAGGAAAAGATGGGATGAAGATTCTTCAAGGACAAATCATTACAATGATAGAAAACAAAGAAATGGTGATTACCACAAGGCAAATCAATGCTTTGATCTAAGTGTGTGGTATGAAGACGGTATGTGCTATGAAAGTAGTGAGAGGTATGATAACAGAGTGTGTTACACTTGTGGCTATCAAGGACACATTGCTGTTAACTGCCAGAGTTGGAGTTATGAGACGAGAAGATGCTATAACTGCCAAATCAGAGGTCACATTGCTAGAGATTGCCCAAGGAGATCGATGGGAAGATCGAGGGTTGAATCTCAAAGAACGGCAAAGAAGACAGTCAATGTCAAGCCCGATGAACAGAAGGTTCTAAAACCTAAAGTTCAGGATCAGACAATTCAAGTAAAGAAAGTTAAACTTTCACAGGGGCAGAAAGACAGACTGCGAAAGAAAAGGAAGAAGGCTAGAGAGTATCTCGAGAAAATTTTGTCCTCGGATAAAACTGGTAATCCGAGAAAAAGTTCTGATGAATTGCTTTCCTCAACTGCAGAAGCAAGCAAAACAAATTCATCAGATACACATCTGAGGACAAATGGAAAAGCAAAAAGGGAGTTAAAGAAAGAAAAATTAACTAATCAAAATGATAACCAATCAAAGAAAGTTAATTTTTCTGACAAAATTTTGATCAAGGTTTTTGAATATAAAAGAGATTGTGAAAGTTTATTCATTTCACAGCCTAATAAAAAGGGAAAACCTAGATCTAGTAAGAATTGGATACCAATGAAAGTTGGTGGTGATGAATTTGTTTCTTCGGAAACAAAGGAGCCACATGTCGGCGATGAATCTGGCTCATCAAAGTCAGACAAGCCACATTCAGGCAATGATTCTGGTTCGTCAAAACCAGAAGAGCCATCTGTTGAGGTAAAAGTTGTAAAACCCAAGGCTGGTCAGGCTTGGGTAGATCTTTTCAAATGAAAAACCTGACTTGCCGGAGTTCCCAGGTTGGTAAGCGTGGAACATGAATCGGCACATTTCTTGAGAAATTCACAGGATGGTAACTGTGATATTTCGATTTACAAGTGGTAAATCAGGGACATTAAGTTGTACTTGATTTTCTACTAGTGTTTGTTATTGACAAGGGTCTTAATTGTTAATTTTTTAAAATAGTTGAAAAAGAACAATGTGATGAAACCCTGAGTTTGTGAAATGACACACAAAACTAATTTTCCAGAAAAACCATTTGATTAAAACAAACTTAAGTGTTTTGAAATCTAAATGGGAAAATAGTTTGTTGTCAGGGGGAGTTCTGATTGTTTATGCCGAGTGAATGGCGAATTGAAGCGATTTGATATCAGTTTGTCACGTTTCTTGTATAGTTTGTTTTCAAATTTTCTCAGAAAATCAAAATTGAAACATATTTTGATTTTAGGGGGAGAAAAATTTTAAAAAAATTATTAGAAAATTTGAAAATTTCAAAAACATTGAAAAAGCAAAAATGAGTTTTGTTGAGACAAGAGGAAATGATAGTAAATCAGTGGACTATCACAGCATGCTAAAGAAATGAAATGTCAAATGTGATAAACGATTTCACTAAAGATGTGACGGTAGGCTCAGCTAGACTAGTAGATTTGCGATAACGATACAAACATAAATGAAAAAGCCTAGTTCTAGTGGGAAACATGGTCAAAAGCATAGTACTTGGTTTTGTCCTTCTTGACTGTGTACCTACTCAGTAATTGCTGATTGTCGAAAGACATAAAACTGGTTAAGTCTGTGAATTTTCACAACTTTGCTGAAAAGTTGCTGTGATTGTGCATTTTATTTTGCAAAGATTTAAACTTGTTTGATTTCTTTATTTTGTTTAAGCATCGGACATCGTCTGCGTATACGTGAGTATCGACCTGGATGTTGTTGCCTAAACGTTCTGCTTTATTTTCTTTGGTGTTTCGTTTAAGCTTTGGATCACCTCTGCGTATACGGGAGTATCGACCTGGTGGTTAAAGCCTAAACAACTTCAACTTGTTTTATTTTCTTATTTTGTTTAAACATTGGACTTTCTCTGCGTATACGGAAGTATCGACCTGATTGTTAATGTTTAAACATTCTGCGTTGTTTTCGCACATTTCACAGTTGATGAAAGTTTAAAGGCATTACTTGAGTTAGTGTATTGCATGATGAGGGGATATGCTGAGATTGTGGGGTCCATAAGAATTTTAGTGCAAAATTAATATACCTTAACGTATCGGTAAGCATTTCGAAAGTTTTAGATTGAGTTTAAGAGGACAACTATATCGTCAATCTATGTGAATCGTTTAGAACTTAAAATGTCAAAAGCTTAACGGTGCTAGTGATTTGTTTCATAAACTGATATGATCCTCTTACACAAACTCACAAAAATATTGTTTGTATATATTTCTTTACTGCATTTTAGTCAAGATCAAAAATCCAAAAAGATTTTCGGAGTGTTTTAGCATAAAATTTTGAAAATTCAAAAAGATTTTCGACAACTGATATTGAAGAGCAGATTTTCAAAATTCCAAGTGCTAAACATGATGAATTGGTTTGGGAGAATATGTTGAAAATTTTGAATGTCATATACAAATGTTTTGAAAGATTGAGTGGTTAGTTAATCAAGGTCATTTATTTGAACTTGATGTAACTTTACAGATTGTTGAATTGTTGATTTATACCAGTAAGTTTCCTAAATCTAAGTGTTATAAATTTGTAAAACTTATGTTGTGGTAGAGATTATGCAGGTTTAAGTAATTCCCACGGAAACTTAATGACAAAGCTTGAACCAGACATCTCAGATTCTAGCATATTAAGAGGGGGAGTATGTGAAAGGGGGAGTCTGGATCAACAGTCAAAGGGAAGATGGAAGTTAGATTCAGGTTGTGAGTTTAAACCTGTGAAGATACAATGTTTGAAGATTGTTAAAGACAAAGACTTGAAGCCAAAGACTTCATCAACATCCAAGGGGGAGTCTATTGGTGCACTAAATGTCTGCTGATTACGTCATTATCAAGTCTTGTGTCTAGAATAGTTTGTTTGAACACACAATAGGGTTAATCTAGGGTTTGTAGTGGATAAGATTGAAGATTTCGCTTGAAATCAGTTCAAGCGAAATCAACAACACATGATTTCGCTTCAGACTGTTTCAAGCGAAATCATCCTCCTATATATATGTGTTGTGTGTTCATTTGGTAGAGAGATCTTGAGAGAGAGAGAGGTCATTGTGTGAAACACGAAGTGCTGCCGGATTTGTATCAGAAAACCTTGTATAAGCACTCAAATCAATCAGAAAAGAAAGATTAAAAGGATTAGAGCTGTTATGACTTTGTATACATTGATTCCGCCTTTGTATTCAAAGATGAACGCCTTAACTGACTTTTAGGGTCATAGAACGGTCCAACAGCTTCCGCTGAACATGTTGAATTTTAAGTGATGTTTTGATAATACTTTAACGTAATAAATGGGATCTTTTATATAATATCTTGTTAATTGTTCAATATGATTGGTGGCTGGATCCTGGTACGTCACACGCCTAGCGGGGTTTCCGCATGTGGTATTTTGGGGGTGTGAGAGTATCCAAGACTTCTAAGCTACTACATACGAAAACAAGTGTCACAATAGATTTTGAACAAGGTGTAACTATTCAAATAAATAGTCTTACAAGTAAAACTTTTACCAGACTTACGAATATAGAGTCAAACTTTTCAAAAACAGAAACAAAGGGGGATGAGCCTATTTTAGATGCGTCCACATCTATTGCTCAAACCTCTGTTGTTGAGCCAGCTGCTCCTAGTGATCATGACATCACAACCGGTATTGTGAAACACACACCAGCAAAATGCAAAAAGAAACCTGCCACATCAAAAAAGCCCACCAAACCAAACAAAATAGAAAGGTTCCTCTGGAAGATGAGATCCCAGAGGTTAACCCAGTGACAACACAAATGTCACTTGAAACCACTGCTGCTGCTTCCTCACAATTGTTGAAAAGTTCTCAACCCATCCAAACCCCTCATGTATCCTAACAAAAAGATAATGTTGTAAGCACAGGGACACCACAAC
The DNA here is from genome assembly GCA_030545235.1 of Helianthus tuberosus. NCBI lineage: Eukaryota > Viridiplantae > Streptophyta > Magnoliopsida > Asterales > Asteraceae > Helianthus > Helianthus tuberosus. The sequence continues at coordinate 15,808,524 of CM060420.1, read as the reverse complement.
ATGAAGTAGACTTTTCATATGAAAGTATGTTTAAAAGCCCCTCTCCCAGGGCAATCTCGCTTTCTACACCACAACCCTCTTCTCAAGTTCCATCAACAATATTACCTCTGTTTGAAGAAATTGAAATTCAGAAGCAAAACAGTTCCTCTCATCTACACATTACTGAGAGTAGAGCCCAACAAATGACTGTGTCTAAACTAATTCAATCTGCTATCCTACAAACAGTTGAGGAGGTTATCCCCGTTGAGTTTTATGAAACTCTTGGTGGTAGTTCAAGTGGAGCAGCCACTACAACTGTTGAATCCATTGGTGATCAGTTGGACAGTGGTTACATCATTAAGACTCCCTTGAAGGCAACCACTGATGAAATTACAACTGTAATCTCTGCTTCAGTGGGAAGTCCCTAGAACCAAGAAAAATGGGCATTTGTTTCTGATGATATGGAGTCTTCTCCTATTATCAAAACAAATACAACCACTACAGGTGGGAATTCAGATGATCCTATTAAAGTAGGTGATGGATTAAGTTATAAGGATTTGACGGTTAATGTGTCTACCATTGAAACAGATGTTGCTGAAATGAAAGAATTGATGAAGCAGATGATAGAGCTTTTTAAAAGTCAACCTATCACACAGCAAATTACCAATGAGCTTTGGAATTATATGCAACCCATCCTTCAAGCTCAGAGGAATTTGGCTGAAAGTAACCACGATTTCAGTTTGGAATTTATCAGAAATATGGTTGATGCTTGGTATAAAGACACTCAAGCAGACGTTATGAACATTAAGGAACATCTGTCAAACTTACTGGCTCCACCCCTACATCAATCTTTGAGAAAGATGATGATGATGCCAAAAAGGGAGAGAAAGATTCACTGAGAAAGTTGCCACCAGATTCAAAAGCTAAATCAAAACCAAAGGTGCAACAACAGCCATAGTCAGCTGGACAAAAATCTTCTGCAAAAGCTTCAGAAGCTGGAAAGGAAAAATGGATTGTTGAAATCCTAAACCAGAAAGGTAAAGAGATAGCTTTGGAAAAGTAGAAGAAGCAAGATACAAAGGAAAGCACTGCTAAGCCTATAGAAATTATATCCTCTGCTGAACCTAAATCCAAACCTTCTCCAAAAAAAACCACCACAAAAGAAGGAGAAAATAGCTTCAACACCATCATCACCCATTCTGTCAATAGATGCTGATATAACAAAAGTATCAGCAGATGTTAGCCAAATAGCTGCTGAGACACCAGTTGTTTCAGCAGAAGTTTGTCAAACATCTGCCATGCTCATTTTCACCACACCAACAACATTGCAAGCACATCCAACATCTGAAAGACTTCCCACACATTCACCTTCACCGCCAAAATGTGCTCCTTTACTAAAAAATACCTAAATCAAAATCTTCTCCAGAAAAATCACCACAAAAAAAGGAGAAAATAGCTTCAACAGCATCATCACCAATTCACCTAATAGATGGTGATACAACAAAAGTATCAACATATGTTAACCAAACAGCTGCTGAGACACCAGTGGTTTCAGTAGAAGTTTGTCAAACATCTGCCATGATCATTTTCACTACACCAACCACCTCCAACATCACAAAGATTTCCCATACATTCATCTTCACTACCAAAACGTTCTCCTTCACTAGAAATCATGTCCACACGTAAGAAAAAAAACTCATATTGTGTTAGAAGATGATGAGGAGATTAAATCAGCAATCCCTGTATCATCTGCCTCCATTCAAAACAGTCCATCCTCATCATTTCCACCCAGAGAACCTACTTCATCTCTTCCAATTGCTACACTACCATCAGTCATTCCTCTGGAAGCTCAATATCCTCTGGAGTTAGTCATTGTTAAAGATGAAATTGGATCATTCTTCACAATAGAGGATCCATCTAAAAGATCCTTCCCATCTCTTTATGGCTATAAGAAGTGTAAGGACCTGCACGAAAATGACCTACAAAACTCCGTAAGTCACAAACCGGACCCCTAGAACCCTGATCCTCATGAAAAATCTAGAAAATCTGATTTTATTATCCTGTAGCGGGCCGCGTAAGACTAAGGGAAAGTCTACGCAGGGCGTGACAGCTTTGACAAACTTCGGATAAGCTTGAGGGACACGTGTCGTCCACGTGTCAAGAACACACCGATGACTCAGCAAACCCTACTGCCGCCTTTATGGCCTCGCAGGCCGTGAAGGATCCCCCTTCAAATTTATGCTGGCCGCGAGAGACCTAAAATTCAGCTATAAATTGGAAGAAGTTTGGGCATTTCAAACTGCTCAATTCTTTTCTTTCTCTTAGCTTCTATTATAGCAAAATAGTAGCTCGATATTATACCTTCTAAACCCCGAAAATCTGCTCGTTGGCAAAGTAATAACTCTAATCACTGACACGATACTATATCTGATCGATTGAAACCGATCCAAAGGATGTTTAAGTAGTGCCAGTACTTGGCTATACTTTGTCATTCGGCGTGAGGGTTTTGATCTCGTGATTATCGTTAAAGTTGAATTAAGTTAATACACTAATACGAGTTCCATTAGAAATTAGAACTCATAATCAAGAAGCTGTTAAACTAGAATACTTAGCAATTAAGTAAACTTAATGATTAAGTAAACTTAATAGTTAAGGAAACATAGTGTTTAAGTAAACTTAATGGTTATGTAAAACTTAGCAGTTAAGAAAACTTAGCAGTTAAGAAAACTTAGCGGTTAAGAAACTTAATAGCTAAGGAAACTTAACAGGAAAGGAAACTTAGCAGTTAAGCTAGCTAAGTAAGTTAATTAATCAGCTAATTACGTTATTTAGTCAATCGGCTAAGTAAATTACTAAATTAAACCGTTAAGGACAATTAATCAGTTAAGTAAGATTAATTAATCAGTTAAGTAAGATTAATTAATTAAGTTAAGTAAGATTAATTAATCAGTTAAGCAAGATTAATTAAGCTAAGCAAGATTAATTAAGCTAAGCAAAATTAATTAAGCTAAGTAAGATTAATTAAGTAAATTAAACACCTAAATAGATATACATGAAAATAAATATATATGAGATAGATATATATGAGGAAGGTGCAAGGAAGGTGTAAGAGGATATATGTAGGTATGAAGCTTCCTAGAAAATGTATAGGTAACTTCCTAGAAAAGGTATATGAAGTTTCCTAGAAAGTATATAGGAAACTTCCTAGAAATTTCATATTTCCTACCTATAAATAGGAAGCTTAGGATTCATTTCTCTTTGCTCATTTCTTCTATTCTTCTCTCTATACGTTGGTGTTCTAACCAATAATCACCGATACGATATTCTTTCCGATCGATTCGGGAACCAACTAACGAATGCCAAAATGCTGTCTTAATAAGACTATACTTTGTGAATTTTGTTAAGGTTCTGATCTCGTGACCATCGTTAGGTTTGATATGGTTTTACACTAATACGTATTCCACTCTGTTAAACTATATGTTTAACTATTAGAAAACTCTGACCCATAAACTTACAATCAAACAAGAGGTTTAATCATCAGAAGATTCAGAACTATAAAGTAAATGCTTAGTTATCAGAAAGCATAGAATCGGGAGGCTTAATTAGTCAAGACTATATGCTAACAAGGCGAGTCATTCTCTTTTTACCAAATTGTTTCCAAAACCCTATTTGTTTTCAAAGTTATAATTACAGGGATTAAGTCTTTGTAATCTTCAATTACTGCTGGTATGTGGGGTTTTGTATACATTACTTGATACCCGTCACCATTGGACAATGGGTTAGCCAATGGGTGATCTGACCATAGTCACAGATCCGGTCGAGTGACAAATACCGATTTGGGGTAATTGGTTGATAGAAACATTGTAATCACCCTTAATACTGTATATTATAACAATGTGTCGTTTTGTACAAATTGAATGAACTCACCAGTATTTCCTGCTGACTAAAACCTTTTTAAAACGTGTTTCAGGTGATTACAGTAGATCGGAATAAGAGTGATGATACGACACCGAAAGGCTTAAAGAAGTGGCTTATTTTATCAAATAAATTAAATTAAATTAAACGTTGTTTTACGTATTTGGGTATATCCCATATTAAAGCTACCTTTCAAAACATGATTTTATCCCGTCTATTTAATAAATAAAATCCGGTGTTTTCTAAACTCTGATATTTTTCCTAACTCACGGTCCTAATGAAATTTCTGCTGCAATGTTTTTAAAATAACCACCGGTACCACTTGGCTGCTTCACTGCTCGCGTCTCCCGTCCAGAGTGGGGTCAGGGGTCGTGACAAGAAGCCTAAAAAATTAGATGAGTATCTGAAACTAAAAGTATCACAGGTTGAGGTTATAGCAAGGGAGAATAGCATATGGATGGATAACAGGGAATACCAGAGGTTCTTATCATTTCAGCTTAGCAAAGTCATAAAACTTGAAGACTATGCTAGGGACCTGAGTAAATCCATGTCTGAGAGGCCAGTAATTCCTGAACTTCAGATGCAACTGAGGGATGATTATGTTGGACACATTATGAAGTACAAACCATATAATGCAACCAAAGATCAATTCAAAGACTGGTCAGCAGATGCTCTTAGAATAGAAATCGACAGAATCAAAAAAATGCGCAATGATCCTATGGTAAAGCAAACTCCACCTAATTGGAAGAAAGTCAAAACAGTGGATTCAGATGAGGCATTGAAGTTTAAAAGAATGAGAGCAGAGCTTGTGGCTGCTGGTTATGGTTCAGCTAGATCCATTTCCAGATGGTCTAAACTGAAGATAGTTGAGACCTACAAAAAGCTGGAAGAACTTAGAGCTGAAGATCCAAATGTTCTTCAAAACCCAGTCTATCCTACAACTGCTGCTCTGTCTCAAAAGATCCATACTCTAAAAAATCTTCTCTCATCATCTGCTTTATCTGAATCCATTGCAAATTTAGTTAGAAGACCACAATCACCAAACTCATCTTCAATAATTCTTTTCCCAAGAAAACCAACTGATCCAAAAATAGTAAAGTGGAAGCCGTGCTCAAAAACCCATGTAGGTCCCTTAATCCTATGGATCTTTCACAGAATTGTATATCTAACCTAGAGTGCGGAATCCTCTAGATCAGATTTGCACAGAAAATAGTAGAAAACAGAATTCACAATTAAATGGTCTTCTATTGATTATCCAAACTAGAAGTTTTACAATCAATTCAAGACTCACAGCCTCACAGCCACTCTCTGTGATCTTGCTTCAAACCCTAATTCGAAACTATACTCTCTCTCTCTAGACTTTCTCTCTCTAAAATTCTCTAACAACTCTAAAACCCTAATCACAAAACATGTTTATATACCACATGTCTGTGAACTGGGTTTCCTACTAGGCTAGGCCATTTTCCAAGCCCATTACAACAAATAACTCACTAACCAATATGCTAAGCCCATTACAAAATATCCAAAGACTAAATAATCAACCTATTAAGCTGTTGTCACAGAATATGCACCAACAACCCAAGTATTAACTTTGATCAGATCAGATGGTAGTGTTGAAGATATTAAAATGGATAGTGCATATAATCTGAATGCATACGATCTCCAAGATTTGTTGGACCTTCAACTTGAAAGGGATGGTGAAGAAGACATGTTCTCCCTTGACTTTGAACTACAATTCAAAAGACAAATCAGGGAGATGTTGATGAGAAATAAAAATCAGTAATAAAGAAGGGTTTTGGTATCATCTATTGTATAGGGAGATTATTGGATCAGCAGCTGTGACATTGTCTCCAGTAGCATATTTAACCAGGACACAACATGTAGCAAAGGACATGTTGCTGCGTAACAAACTCTTGATTGAGGTTTCATGAAAGTTGTTTAGGCAGGTGATCGTGTGTTCTTAGTTAATGTTTGTTAAAACTTAAGTTGTATTCGAATTTTATTAAGTTTGTTAGACATCTTTTATATGTACTTATGTCTATAAACAGTTTACATTGTCAATGGGTGGATACTCTCTTTTTTGAATAAGAGAATAGAAATCATCATATGTAACTGATATATTAACCGATGATCTATGTTTATAGTTGTCTTTTAGCTATAATAGATAACACGTTTTGGTACAATATCTATATACTTATCTATACTTTCTATTAAAATGTGTTATACATGGTTTTCTAAAAACCACCCGTACCGCTAGTTCATATAATTAGACATGAGTATACCATAGCAGTTCATTATGTATTAATTGTGAGATTTCATTGAAACAAAGCAAATTTCGATAATAATTTTAGAAAGCTCCACTGGTGTTATCAACAGTAAATGACCAGATACCAACTTAGATAGAATCTAGAGTAAATTACTTTTCGAGTCTCTATGTTATAATAACTTTAACCATTGAGTTCAAAATAAAAAAATTTAACATCCTGAGTTCCTAACCAATCATTTTATAACGTTTTGACTCAAATTTTGTTCATTTTATAACGTTTTGAGTCCATTTTTGTTAAAAAAAAAATTGGACACAAAAGGTTAAAAAAAATGGTCTCAAAAGGTTATAAAAAATGCGTCTAAGGACTCAGGACATTAAATATTTGATTTTAGACTTATATGGTTAAAAACACTAAAATACAAATACTCAAAAAGTAATTTACTATGGAATCTAATAAGATGCTTAAATGAAATTACCTATATATTAATTAGCAAAACCTTGGTATACTTCACAAAATTACTATTTAATTTTTCACTCTTTTTATTGGTTAGCTCCATCCTTATTCTTCTCCGATAAATCAATAACACTTATGCAGTTCTTTTATTTTTACTATGTTGGGAGTACAACAATTATTAATATACTCAAATATAAATTAATTCCTAAATAAGTTATTTTATATTTCTTATTAGTTGTTGGAGCTAATTTTTATATTACTTTTAACTAAAACATGTTGTATAGTACCAAAACAAATATAGTTTTCCTATTGTATGTTTCAATTTTGCAAAAAAAAAAAAGATATATTTATCTTTTGGTTATAGATTTAATCTACTTCAATACTTATAACATGTTTAAATAAGGTTGAATTATAGTTTATACGTAAGTATGTTATTATAAGAATATGATATAAAGCGATAAAAACTAAGAGTGGTTGCTACGTAACATCCGCTATTCAAATTATTTTGTTTATTTGATATATCTAATGTACAAACCTTAATTGCATGATACATTTTGTTTTCTTTCCTTTGAGTATTAGTGAAAATACAAAATAACACTTATGGCAATAAACTCTATACCTCCCATTACTCTTTAAAGTTGTGTGATTATTATACTTTTACGAGTCCATCATAGCACACTGATCTTCAATACTAGTTATTTAAATTTAACAACTAAGAGGAATTTAATGACATGATGTGAATCTTAGAATTGGAAAATCAATAATTCCTATTATTTTTTAGATTCATGGACCGAATTCAATTGTCTAACATCTTTCATTCATATTATATTCTACATAAAAACGTCTAATAAAATATTTTGACATCGAATTTGGAGTATCTCACTTCCAGATAATTGAACAGGCAATCAATATTTCACGATAAAGGGTGTAATATTATTTAGAGTAGCATTTCTTATATATCGTATTTAACAATCGAAGTATGATTGAGAGAAATAAATATATTGGATAAGGCTTTTTCCTATACTTATGAATTCCATTAAATCTAAAAATAATTACATTGAAGAATCTTCGAGTCTTCCCGTATCAATAGGTTCATTGTTTCATGAGATTAAAACATGACAGTGCACCCATTTCATTTAATAAGAGTTGTCGGTGTATTAGGCATATTTTATATGCGATTTATGGTGCTATCTAAGAACATAGTTTATTTGATTACAAATACATGTTTTGACACACAATTCATGAGATATTTTTTTGCCGGTGTATGTATATAAGCATGCAAGACAATTGTGATTTTGGTCTTCATTCAACTGAGATCGAGGCTACTAAAAAAGTGGGAGAAAAGCTTGGAGTCGTTCTACAAAATTGTGATAATATGATACGACAGTCGTTTGTCCAAGAAGGTTTACAATCGAGTAAGTTATGAATTGCTTATCCGTCAATATTCGGGGGATTGGGGTTAGTGGGAAGGCTACTTGGATTAAAAGACTTAAAAACGAATTCGGGGTGTCGTTTATTGGTATGCAAGAAACTACGTCTACTAATTTACAACCGGGGATGTTGTCGCATTTTTGGGGAGGTATGGGGTACGATTGTGAGATTGTTACTTCTAATGGTCACTCGGGTGGTTTAGTGTGTCTTTGGGATCCCAAGACATACATGAAAGACATGGTGGTGAAAGATGATAATGTGACAACTCGAGTTTCCGACTTTCTTTTTCGCATTTAGTGCACGTTGACTTTGACTGTGTAGTTGTTTGACTTGTTTAACTTGTAACTGTATACGTTATTTTATAATGAACGCATTGTGGTTGCATGATTTTGTGTTTGGCTTTATAACATGAAACACCTGTTGAAAACTTAAATTGTTTAAAATATGAAAGGACCCGACGAAACAGACTGTTTCGCCATATACATCCCGACGAAACAGAATGTGTTTCGCCATCAAGCAACTCGACGAAACAGTGTGTTTCGCCATAGCACTTCACGACGAAACTGATGTGTTTCGTCGGCCCATTGATTCGCAAAGCCCATTAAGGGCCCAGAACGGTAATTCGTGGCTATTAAATAAAACCGACTTCCTGTTTCACACTTTTAACAAAAATAGAAACCCTAGAACTCTCCCTTTTGAAAAGGCGATAACCATCTTCAACCATCATCTTTCTCTCTCGAATCCTCCCTTGTTCATCCCGAATATCTCGGTTAGTGCGTGCTCGTTTAAATCGGTTTCTTTGCCCCTTGATTTCTTTATACATGTTGTGTTTATGCTTGATTTCTGGATTATAGGAGGGTATGTTGATGATACTCGGTTCTGAATGTTGTTTATATGGCCTGATTTTAAATACACATTAGTATCTTGATAGGAATCGATGATATGATGTGGTATGTTAATCTATATGTTGTACACATAACCTAGGGTTCGTGCTAGACGTTAAGAACGGTGATGCTTATGTTATGATGATGTTACGATGATTCGGTGTTGAATGATTTCTGTATGATTGAGGAATTGCTGTTTTACGGCTGTTGGGTTTATGTGTTTTTCGCATCTGCTGTAACTGATGTCTGCGAAATTGAACTGTTCGACGAAACAGAACTCTCGGCGAAACAGAATGTGTTTCGCCAAGAGTAGTCGACGAATCAGAAGTTCTGTTTCGCCAGGGGACACCTCGACGAAACAGAATGTGTTTCGCCAATATTGTGTTTCGCCACTATCTGTGTTTCGCCAACATGCGTGTTTCGCCGAATAGCTGATCTGTGCAGTAACTTGAGTCAATTCTGTTAAGTGTTAACTGGTATATTTGACTGCTGTTAAGTGTAGCCATCTTGTATATGATTGTGAATACGTGCTACATGTTTATACGTGCATAACTTGGATGCAAACTGATTTCACATACGTGCATACTTTAGGACGTGATTGACTTACTTTGAGCACATACCTAGCATACCGAGCGAAACAAGGTGAGTTCACACTTCTACCAAGGCATGGAAATTCCCGGGGTTGGGAATGGGTTGATTGATTATTTATGCTTGAGAGTTATCGAAATTTCATACCATTGGCCTCGGATGAGGAAGGTCGATGGTAGATACTACTAGACTAGTGATACATATACTTTTCTTCGCAAACATGCCTGGAATGGCCGCGAACTATACTAGAACGATCTTCGCAAACATGCCTGGAACGGCCGCGAACTATACTTTAATCTTCGCAAACATGCCTGGAGGGCCGCGATACAAACATAACCAGTCTAGAAAACATGGGAAACCCCCACTAATCTTCGCAAACATGCCTCGAGGGCCGCGATGCTATTACATACGATACCTGATTACAAATCGAACATACGATTTACGAAATGTACATTATAACTGAATAACCAACTGTGAACTCGCTCAACTAGTTGTTGACTCTCTGTTACATGCCTTGCAGGACCATAGGTACTTTTGGAGCTTGCACGGGAGGCACAGTCGTTGTGGACATGGATCGTGAACGTGTTGTTAAACATTATAACATTTTGTACTTAAACTTAAGTTGGGTTTACATTAAATGCTTCCGCGACACACTTGTTTATATTTGGTTTTGTAAACACCTATCGTATTGATGAATGACTTTTGATATACATACTTATGTTCAATATGATTGGTGGCTTGATCCTGGTCATGTCACGCCTCCAAGCGGTAGTATTCCGTGTGTGGATTTTGGGGGTGTGACAGATTGGTATCAGAGCCATTGGTTATAGAGAACTCGGTTTTAATAAGGAGAAAACGTTTTTATTAAAACCAGACTATAACCAGAACAGTGCTCAACGATCCACAACGACGCCTCGCTCCACGTGCAAGACTCATCACTCTAGGTAATATGGTACATGTCTTATTGCCTACTTGCTAGAATTGCATAGAACTTTGCTCCGGGTATGCTTAGGCTAACTTGACACTATTGCATGAGAACACTTGTGTGATTATTCCCTTTTGTTATCACACTACTTGCGAACCTCTCTCACTTATGTCATATTTACTATGAAGATCATGTCTGGACGTATCAACATGACGCAAGCCCAACTGACGGCTCTTATTAACGAGCGAATTGCTGAGGCACTTGCAGCCGTACAAGCAGGAGGTATACCCTGCAGTTGTAACTCACACTAGGATCTTTAGATCCTACACTCCTAAACCAACTCTTGTGTTTTAATCTTGTACTGGATTCTTATATACAACAGGTCAGCACGCTCAGCCACCTGTTTGTACCTTCAAAACTTTCATGGACTGTCGTCCTACTACTTTTAGTGGCACGGAAGGAGCGGTTGGACTCCTCCATTGGTTTGAAAAGCTCGAGTCCGTATTCGAAATGTGCGAATGCCCTGAGGCTCGCAGGGTGAAGTACGCCACTGGTACACTAGAAGGCATTGCGCTGACTTGGTGGAATGCGCAAGTGCAGATGTTAGGATTGGCTGTTGCTAACGCCACACCCTGGAATGATTTCAAGGATTTGATTAAAGAGGAATACTGTAGCCGTGATGATATTCATAAGCTAGAGGTAGAGTTTTATCACTTGAAAATGACTGGGTCAGAAATTGAAGCATACACCAGAAGATCGAATGAGTTGGCTATTCTGTGTCCTACTATGGTGGACCCTCCCATTAAGCGTATCGAACTGTATCTCAATGGTCTGGTGCCGGAGATTCAAAGCCACGTAACCTCAGCGAATCTTGGCACTATTCAACAGATCGTCAAGCTAGCTCATCGCCTCACCGACCAGGCAGTGGAACAGAACAGGCTGCCTAAACGTATCAGCGCTACTACCGCTACCACTCCAGTTACTCCTGCTATTCCCAGTGACAACAAGCAGAAATGGGAAGGGGATTCTAGCAGAGGTTCAGCTACTTTACAGTCTCAAGCACAGCAACAGCGCAAGACTAGTGATTACCAGAGTCCGAGTCAGCAATCGTCTGGTGGTCAGGGGCAGAGTGGATATCGGGGAACTCATCCACTGTGTAACAGGTGCAACAAACACCACAGTGGTCAGTGTCGTAAAGGCCGCTGTCAAAGATGTCTAAGGATAGGTCATGAAGCTAAAGATTGCAGGAGCTCAAGGCCTGCGAATCAGAACCAGCAACAACAGTCACCCGTTCCACGAAACCAGTCACAGCAACAACAGCAAGGAAATAAGGTATGCTTTCAGTGTGGGGCTGAAGGTCACTTCAAGCGGGACTGCCCCCAGTTAAACCAGAATCAGAATAACAACAACAATAATCAGGGCAGTGGGAACAACAATGGGGGAAACAACAACAACAATGGTGCAAAGGGTCGTATGTTTGTGATTGGTCAGAGTGACGCAAGGAACGATCCTAATGTGGTTTCGGGTAAGTTTCTTCTCGACGACTTTTATGTTACTGTATTATTTGATTCGGGTGCGGATACCAGTTATATGTCTCTGAAAGTTAGTAAAATGCTTAAACGCGCACCAACACTTTTGAACACCAAACATGTCGTAGAGTTAGCTAACGGTAAAAGTCTAGAGGCCACACACATAGTTCAGGGTTGTAATCTTATCCTCGCTGGTCAGACTTTCTCTATCGATCTCATTCCTATAACTCTGAGTAGTTTCGACATTGTCATCGGTATGGATTGGTTATCCCAACAGCAAGCAGAGATCCTATGCAAGGAGAAGATCATTCGTATCCCTCGTTCTGGCAAAGAACCTCTCGAAATTCAAGGCGACAAGAGTGGTGTCGTTAGTGGCATCATCTCCTTCTTAAAGGCTCAGAAGTGTCTGCGAAAAGGTCACATAGCTATTTTAGCACTCGTTACTGATACATCGACGACAGAGAAAAAGATTTGGGATATTCCTGTAGTACGCGACTTTCCTCAAGTTTTTCCTGAAGAGTTACCTGGGTTACCGCCTCATCGCCAGGTCGAATTTCAGATCGAGCTAGCCCCAGGAGCAGCACCTATAGCTCGAGCGCCTTACCGCTTAGCTCCAACTGAACTGGAAGAACTGTCTAAGCAATTGCAAGAACTCTTGGAAAAGGGTTTCATTCGTCCTAGCTCTTCGCCATGGGGAGCTCCAGTATTATTTGTAAAGAAGAAAGACGGTACCTTTCGTATGTGCATAGATTACCGCGAACTGAACAAGGTGACGGTGAAGAACCGTTATCCACTTCCACGTATCGACGACTTATTCGACCAGTTGCAAGGGTCGAGCTATTACTCAAAGATTGATCTAAGGTCAGGTTACCATCAACTGAGAGTCCGGGATGAGGACGTCTCCAAAACAGCATTCAGAACTCGCTACGGCCATTACGAGTTTTTAGTCATGCCTTTCGGGCTAACGAACGCGCCTGCGGTTTTCATGGATCTTATGAACAGGGTGTGCAAACCTTATCTTGACAAGTTTGTTATTGTTTTCATTGACGACATCCTGATTTACTCAAAGAATCGGGAGGAACACGAACAGCATTTACGATTTATTCTGGAACTCCTTCGAACGGAACAGCTGTACGCTAAGTTTTCAAAATGCGACTTCTGGCTTCGTGAAGTCCACTTTCTAGGCCACGTGGTAAACAAGGATGGGATTCATGTCGATCCATCCAAGGTAGATTCGATCAAGAACTGGCCTGCACCTAGCGCACCAACAGAAATACGCCAATTCTTGGGTTTGGCGGGTTATTACAGACGGTTTATCAAAGACTTCTCAAGGATTGCACAGCCGCTTACACTACTGACACAGAAAGGTATTGCTTACCGTTGGAGTGATACACAGGATTCAGCGTTTCAGCACTTAAAGGATAGACTTTGTAGCGCACCTATCCTCTCATTGCCTGAAGGCACGGACGACTTTGTAGTCTACTGCGATGCATCTATCCAAGGTCTTGGATGTGTGTTGATGCAACGGGATAAAGTTATTGCTTATGCTTCGCGCCAACTTAAGATTCACGAACGGAATTACACTACACACGATTTAGAGCTTGGAGCTGTTGTTTTTGCGCTCAAGATATGGCGACATTATCTGTATGGCACCAAGTGCACCATTTACACCGATCACAGGAGTCTTGAGTATATTTTCAAGCAGAAAGACCTGAACATGCGACAACGTCGATGGGTCGAGCTACTGAACGATTACGAATGTGCTATAAAGTACCATCCAGGCAAGGCCAATGTGGTGGCCGACGCCCTCAGTCGGAAGGATACTATACCTAGGCGTGTACGAGCGTTGCAACTCACTATTCAGTCTAGTCTTCCTTCACAGATACGAGATGCTCAGGTAGAAGCATTGAAACCGGAAAACGTCAGGGCTGAAGCCCTACGCGGCTCAAGACAACGGTTAGAACAAAGGGCAGACGGCGCCTATTATGTAACAGGACGCATCTGGGTCCCACTCTATGGCAACCTACGCGAGCTTGTAATGGATGAAGCTCATAAGTCTCGCTACTCAGTACATCCTGGTTCAGATAAGATGTACCACGACCTCAGAACTACATATTGGTGGCCTAGCATGAAGGCCCACATAGCAACTTACGTTAGAAAGTGTTTGACTTGTGCGAGAGTCAAGGCAGAATATCAGAAACCATCAGGCCCACTCCAGCAACCTGAGATACCACAATGGAAATGGGAGCAAATTTCCATGGATTTTGTTACTGGTCTACCCAGATCTCAACGTGGGAATGATACTATTTGGGTGATCGTGGATCGACTCACAAAGTCTGCTCACTTCTTGGCTATCAAGGAAACGGATAAGTTCTCCACTCTAGCAGACATATACCTTAAGGAAGTTGTCTCGAGGCACGGGGTGCCCACATCTATTATCTCTGATCGTGATGCACGTTTTACTTCAGAACTGTGGCAAGCAATGCACAAATCTTTTGGCTCTCGTTTAGACATGAGCACAGCGTATCATCCTCAGACAGACGGGCAGTCTGAGCGAACTATTCAAACTCTAGAAGACATGCTTCGGGCGTGCGTAATTGACTTTGGCAAGGGCTGGGAAAAGCATCTGCCACTTGTGGAATTTTCATACAACAACAGTTACCACACCAGCATTAAAGCTGCTCCATTTGAGGCATTGTACGGGCGTAAATGCCGATCACCTCTTTGTTGGGCAGAGGTGGGTGACAGTCAGATCACAGGTCCAGAAATGGTAGTTGATACTACTGAAAAGATTGCTCAAATACGACAACGCATGGCGGCAGCACGTGACCGTCAGAAAGTATACGCCGATAAAGACAGGAAAATACTCGAATTCCAAGTTGGGGATCGAGCACTACTCAAAGTTTCACCCTGGAAGGGTGTTGTTCGTTTTGGCAAACGAGGCAAACTCAATCCACGATATGTTGGACCATTTGAAGTCATAGAGAAAATAGGCAAAGTGGCCTACAGACTGAACTTACCAGCTGAACTCAGTGCAGTTCACAACGTCTTTCACGTGTCGAATCTGAAGAAGTTTCAGTCAGATGAGACCCACATAGTTCCTCTGAAGGAGCTCACTATCGACGAACAATTGCATTTCGTCGAGGAACCAGTTGAAATCACGGACCGGGATGTTAAGGTCCTCAAGAACACCAGAATACCACTTGTTCGAGTTCGTTGGAACTCCCGTCGTGGCCCAGAGTTTACCTGGGAACGCGATGACCAAATGGAACTCAAATATCCCCAGTTGTTCGAAAACAATGCAACTACTACTGAGGCTGAAGCTACTACAGAAGTTCGGGATGAAATCCCAACTCAACGGGGGGGATGATGTGACACCCCAGGAAAACCAGTAAACGATAACTTACCTAGCTTCCTCAGTAACCGCATGCTAAATTTCGGGACGAAATTTCTTTCAAGTTGGGGATAATGTGACAACTCGAGTTTCCGACTTTCTTTTTCGCATTTAGTGCACGTTGACTTTGACTGTGTAGTTGTTTGACTTGTTTAACTTGTAACTGTATACGTTATTTTATAATGAACGCATTGTGGTTGCATGATTTTGTGTTTGGCTTTATAACATGAAACACCTGTTGAAAACTTAAATTGTTTAAAATATGAAAGGACCCGACGAAACAGACTGTTTCGCCATATACATCCCGACGAAACAGAATGTGTTTCGCCATCAAGCAACTCGACGAAACAGTGTGTTTCGCCATAGCACTTCACGACGAAACTGATGTGTTTCGTCGGCCCATTGATTCGCAAAGCCCATTAAGGGCCCAGAACGGTAATTCGTGGCTATTAAATAAAACCGACTTCCTGTTTCACACTTTTAACAAAAATAGAAACCCTAGAACTCTCCCTTTTGAAAAGGCGATAACCATCTTCAACCATCATCTTTCTCTCTCGAATCCTCCCTTGTTCATCCCGAATATCTCGGTTAGTGCGTGCTCGTTTAAATCGGTTTCTTTGCCCCTTGATTTCTTTATACATGTTGTGTTTATGCTTGATTTCTGGATTATAGGAGGGTATGTTGATGATACTCGGTTCTGAATGTTGTTTATATGGCCTGATTTTAAATACACATTAGTATCTTGATAGGAATCGATGATATGATGTGGTATGTTAATCTATATGTTGTACACATAACCTAGGGTTCGTGCTAGACGTTAAGAACGGTGATGCTTATGTTATGATGATGTTACGATGATTCGGTGTTGAATGATTTCTGTATGATTGAGGAATTGCTGTTTTACGGCTGTTGGGTTTATGTGTTTTTCGCATCTGCTGTAACTGATGTCTGCGAAATTGAACTGTTCGACGAAACAGAACTCTCGGCGAAACAGAATGTGTTTCGCCAAGAGTAGTCGACGAATCAGAAGTTCTGTTTCGCCAGGGGACACCTCGACGAAACAGAATGTGTTTCGCCAATATTGTGTTTCGCCACTATCTGTGTTTCGCCAACATGCGTGTTTCGCCGAATAGCTGATCTGTGCAGTAACTTGAGTCAATTCTGTTAAGTGTTAACTGGTATATTTGACTGCTGTTAAGTGTAGCCATCTTGTATATGATTGTGAATACGTGCTACATGTTTATACGTGCATAACTTGGATGCAAACTGATTTCACATACGTGCATACTTTAGGACGTGATTGACTTACTTTGAGCACATACCTAGCATACCGAGCGAAACAAGGTGAGTTCACACTTCTACCAAGGCATGGAAATTCCCGGGGTTGGGAATGGGTTGATTGATTATTTATGCTTGAGAGTTATCGAAATTTCATACCATTGGCCTCGGATGAGGAAGGTCGATGGTAGATACTACTAGACTAGTGATACATATACTTTTCTTCGCAAACATGCCTGGAATGGCCGCGAACTATACTAGAACGATCTTCGCAAACATGCCTGGAACGGCCGCGAACTATACTTTAATCTTCGCAAACATGCCTGGAGGGCCGCGATACAAACATAACCAGTCTAGAAAACATGGGAAACCCCCACTAATCTTCGCAAACATGCCTCGAGGGCCGCGATGCTATTACATACGATACCTGATTACAAATCGAACATACGATTTACGAAATGTACATTATAACTGAATAACCAACTGTGAACTCGCTCAACTAGTTGTTGACTCTCTGTTACATGCCTTGCAGGACCATAGGTACTTTTGGAGCTTGCACGGGAGGCACAGTCGTTGTGGACATGGATCGTGAACGTGTTGTTAAACATTATAACATTTTGTACTTAAACTTAAGTTGGGTTTACATTAAATGCTTCCGCGACACACTTGTTTATATTTGGTTTTGTAAACACCTATCGTATTGATGAATGACTTTTGATATACATACTTATGTTCAATATGATTGGTGGCTTGATCCTGGTCATGTCACGCCTCCAAGCGGTAGTATTCCGTGTGTGGATTTTGGGGGTGTGACAGATAATTACTTACACATTTCGGGTTTGTTAACGGATGGTTTAGTTCGCCTCAATATTATTAATGTTTATGTACCTCAACATAATGAAGAAAAGCGAAATCTTTGGGAGAAAATTCTGCAGGTTATGCAATCAAGGCAAGGTTGGTGGGTGGTTTTCGGGGATTTTAACGCAGTTCAAAACACGGATGAAAGGAAAAATTCCAAGTTTGACCCAGTTTGTGTTCGGGTCGGAAGCTGTGATTCCAGCTGAAATAGGAGTTGTAACTCAAAGAACACTCAACATGGATCCCGAAACAAACAACAAAGAGACCATGTTGAACTTGCAACTCCTCGAAGAAACACGAGACCAAGCTGCCATTCAAGAAGCCAAGTACAAACAAAAGACGGAAGCTTATTACAACACAAGAGTCAAGCATGAACGCTTCAAGCCAGTAGACCTAGTACTTAGAAACAATGAGGCTAGTAAAAAAGCAACCAAGGAAAACTTGGACCAAAGTGGGAAGGGCCATACACAATCCTTGAAGCACATAAGGGTGGATCCTATAAACTGGCCGACTCAAAAGGTAAAAAGCTTCCCAGAGATTGGAATGGCAAGACCCTTAAAAGGTTCCATGTCTGATCAAGAAAGTTTAGTTTGTATTTCAAGAATTGTATTTCAAGAGTTGTCCCATGCTCACTTTTTGTAAAACAATATCACTTGAATGAATGATGATGTTTTATCAAATTTGTCTTTCTATCCTATAATCAGGTTGAGAACCTAGCAAAAAACTCCATGGCAAGGGCAATGTAAGGGGATGAGCTCCCAGGCCATATCGCTCAATAGGTTCAAGGGTTAAATGAACCTATATAAGGGGTGAGTTCCTAAATCAATACTACTCCATGAGACTTATAAAATTATCAAAAAAAACAAATTTGTCTCATAGACGGGTCTGAATAGCCTACATCAAATTGTTCGTTAAGCTTTGAAAAAAGTTTACGAAATAAAAATACACTAAGTAGTGATATAAAGGATAGACGACATGTGCTCTTTAATAAATGGCCGTTTCGTTGGTTTGATTCGTGGTTTGAAAGACCGGGATGTGAGGATGTCGTGAAGTCAGTTCTAGTGGGAAACAATATGGATGGTCCTTCGGATTTGAACCTCGATAACAAATTGAAGAGTTTGCACGACAAGTTGAAGATGTGTTATAAAACTTGTAAACTCAAAGAAGATGAAGAGGAACAAAGACTTCGAAAAGAAAGAGATGAGATCGAGATTTTAATGGAACAGACAGATTTAGAGGAGTCAGAATTATGGGTGTGGTCTGAGTGCAAAAAGTGTCTCGAACAGATAGAACTTTTCAGATCTCGTGACATTCGCCAAAAAATCACGGGTGAAATGGGCGGCTCATGGGGATGAAAATACAAGGTTTTTCCTTAGAGTGGTGAATGGTAGAAAGGCTAGGAATGCTATTCCGGGCCTTGAGGTGAATGGGGAGTGGGTCTCGAAACCGTCTTTAGTCAAGAAGGAGGTTTTACGATTTTATAGAGCTCACTTTAAAAAGGATTGTAACATTCGGCCAGCTTTATTATGTTCGGGTATTAACAACATTAACGATGGGGATTGTGATTTTCTGACCGCTTCTTTCTCTAAACAGGAGATCAAAGATGCGGTTTTTGATTGCGGTTCGAACAAGGCTCCTGGCCCCGACGGTTTTAACTTTCATTTTGTTAAACGTTTTTGGAATATGTTGGAGGATGACTTCTTTCGGGTTATGACGGAGTTCCATGCGACAGGCATTATTAATCAAGGATGTGTTCGTCTTTTATCACTTTGATCCCGAAGGTTAAAACGCCTTTGGGTCTCAAAGATTATAGACCTATTATACTTATTGGGATGATTAGTAAAGTTATTTCTAAAATACTTGCTAACCGTCTTAAGAAGGTTTTAGCAAATGTGATATCCGAGTCTCAATCGGCTTTCTGGTCAGAATGGTTTATTCTTGATGGTCCCCTCGTGGTTAGTGAATTATTGGAATGGATGAAAAAACGGAATAGAAAGGCCTTCCTCCTAAAAATAGATTTCGAGAAAGCATATGCCAATTTCAATTGGGTTTTCTTAATATCTATTATGGAGCAAATGGGTTTCCCTTCGCTTTGGTGCAATTGGATTAAAGGAATTCTTATGACTTCGAGAGCTGCGGTTCTAGTTAATGGTTCTCCGACTTTTGATTTTAAATTTGAAAAGGGTCTTCGTCAAGGAGATCCTCTTTCGCCTTTTTTATTCTTGATTGTCATGGAAGCATTATCTTGGATGTTGAAAAAAGCTAAAACGATTGGTGAATTGAAGGGTATTAATTTCTCGGATGATGAAGCCGATATTACCCATCTTTTCTACACGGACGATGCTCTTATCTTAGGAGAGTGGTCTCGCGAGAATCTTGAGAGCACCACACGGATTCTTCATTTTTTTACTTATGCTCGGGGTTTAGGATTAACATTCACAAATCAAATTTGTATGGGGTTGGTACCAATGACGACGAAGTCGATAGTATGATGGAGGTGTTGGGGTGTAAATGAGGTGCCTTTCCGTTTGTATACTTAGGGATTAAAGTGGGAGCGAAAATGTCTCGAATAAGTAATTCGAACATGGTGATTGATGTTATAAAGGATCAGCTTGTGTCTTGGAAGGAGAAAACCTTATCAATAGGGGGTTATTTGATTCTTATAAAATCAGTGCTTGAAAACCTACCGATTTACTATCTTTCTCTTTATAAAGCCCCGGTTACAGTAATTGATAGTATTGAAACGATCATGAGACGTTTCTTGTGGGCGGGTTCTATTGAAGAAAGAAATATATCTTGGCTGGCATGGGAAGTTATTACAAGACCGAAATATGAGGGTGGTTTAGGTGTGAATAAACTACAAGATATTAACGATGCTCTTCTCCTCAAATGGGTGTGGTGTTTCAAAAAAGAGAGTACTTGTTTGTGGAAAAGGGTAGTGATGGGGTGCCATGGTTCGAGCCGGCCTTGGTCCATGCTTCCATGTAGTGTTTCGGCTAGCGGATGTTGGAAACGAATCATCAAAATAGGAGAAAGAAAGTTGTGCAATGATAAAACTCTTAACAATTTTTTTTGTAGGTACTGTTAGCGACGGTTCTTCCATGAATTTCTGGGGAGATACTTGGCTTCGTGACGAACCTTTGCGCGTAAGATATCTATCTTTGTTTAACTTGGAAAAGAAGAAATGGGTGCTGATCGAGGATCGCCTGCAAGTGGTAAATGAAGCAAAAATTCTGACCTGGGATTGGTGAAGGACCCCGTCCACTTATGAGGAGGTTAATGAATTGTTTTAGCTTCTTACGGTCATACACAGTTATAAATTGGAGCAGGGAACTGATCGATGGAGCTGGAAAGGTGATAAAAGTGGAGTTTGTACCGTACACAATGCTAGAAAGTTGATTTCTGCAAGACCGACATTGACGATTACTTCGAGCATGAAATGGAAGTGTTGGACGCCTCTGAAATGCAAAATTATGGTTTGGATGGCAGACCTTAACCGGCTACCAACGCGAATGAAATTAATCAAACGTGGGCTTGTTTTGGATGACGGGTCGTGTGCTATATGTAACGACGATGTGGAAACTACAACGCACTTGTTTACGGGTTGTGTTTTCTCGGCTGAGATTTAGGCAAGGGTGGGATCTTGGTGTCGTATAAGTCTCAACTTTGCTTTTGAAGCGGAGGACCTTTTAAAGATGGCAGATATGCAGACGAAGACGAAGAAGGAGAAATACATTCTTAGAGGCATTATCTACACTACAATGTGGTCTATATGGAATGAACGTAATGCTAGAATTTTCAAGGGTACGTCTCGGAAACCTATCGAAGTGGTGGAAATTATTAAATCCTCGTCGTTTTGTTGGATCCGTCATAGGTCTAGATTGGAAGGTATTGATTGGAATGTTTGGTGTAAATATCCTTTGGACTTGATGTAATGTCGTTTTGCCCGAGGGTCCTTGCTTTGAGGACCGTTCGTGGTGTTTTTGTGTGAATGAAATTTACCTTTCAAAAAAATGTATATAAGCATGCATACGTATGTGTAATTACTATTTAATCAAAACGCCATATCCAAGCTAAAGAAGTTTCATCCCCGTCGCGTAACAGTTACAATTACTAGTTTGGTTTAATAGCCATAAACATTATTATTCATTTCATCAAAATAACATGCAAGACAAAATATACAATTCGTTCTATAAGTATGTGTTTAATTATATTGTTTTAAATAATATAAAAAGAGAACGTGAAGTGTTTAGAAAATTTTGTAACATTGTTGTAAATTAAACTTAAGGAATGAAGCTTATGAACAAATGTATACTTTATAAAAATAAAAAGAACTAAATAATCTATTAAGGATATGTGAGTTGTCTCTTCTTCTTCCTTATAAAACTTCAACAAACCAACGATTATTAAAACTCAAACCCCCAAAAGATTGCCATTTGGATGACATGTGCAAAATATGGTCTATAAAAACTATCTTAATTTAGACACTCTAGTTAAACTTAGACTTTTTCTAAAGCTGGACCACATGACAGGTAAGTGTACCTATCGAATGTAGTAAAGGCTAATGAAGTCCTGATATTGAACCCACAAGACACTAGCGACGCTACCTAGACTCTAACTCAACTAAAACTTAACTGGTTTATTTGGATTTTAAGGGTTTTTAATTAGTTAAACTAAGGAAAACTAAGGGATTTATGCCACTAAGACGCAACCGCGGATGCTAAGGGTGAAATCAATAAGGAGAAAACACTACCCAGGTTTAGAATCCTATCCATGACTCTCGGTTTTCTCTCGATAATGGTAACTATGATGGAACTAGGTTCTAATGATAAGACACTCTAAGTATAAAGATAAGTTGAATCTTCTACCGGTCTCATCAACTTCCCCTAATGATCCTAAATGTCAAATAAAGCTCACTGGCATGGGTTGGATCACCCCTGGTCTCTCCAACAATACTAAAGTACCTAAAGACTAGATCTCATGCCGGTCTTACTAATCACAATACACCCTAGAGTATACAGGGTAACCTAAGAACACTTGACAAGACTTAGGAAGGAAAATAATACTTGGGAATCTAGATAGATCTCCTAGTCTCACTGCACCTAAATACCTAGCACGAAAGACAATCTCAACTATCTATTTCCTTCTGGTATCAAGAATAGGTAGAACACTAAACTCCTATAAATTATCAAATAAAGTTCCTATGGGATTCGAGCTCAGAAAACCATAAACTACTTACAAATACAAAGTAAGTAACCTAACATGCATCTATACATGAAAGACATTCAAAAAGACATACGAGGAACGATTGAACGATAATAAATTAGAATAAAGCATGCACACACATCTAATCAAGAATTATTAGGTTGTTTACTTTAATATTAATCCATTAATTAAATTACCAAAACCTAGAAATTAATGATCAACAACAAATATTCATCTCAAAGCCAAGTAGAAAAAAAGCTAGTTAAGATTCATTATCAAGAAAAGAAACAAGTCTTAAACAATAGAATATCCATAGTTCATATGTTTGAAAAACATTAAGTAAAACAACCCGAAAAACTAACGAATTATAGTCGATCCGATTCTTTGTTCTCTCGATTGATCCTTGATCTGTATGGCTTCACCTACTTAAAATCGCCGCTTTTGTATCTTCTGATTCGCGTCTGGTCCTTGTACATTTCTTGTGTATGATGTTCCTGTTATGATCCCCTTTTTTAAAGAGATCCTCTAATGTATTAAATACAGATTATTCTCATTAATGTATTGTAGTTGGGTTTAAATACCATCTTCACGATGTTGGGCCGGAACACATGTTACTTCAGAAGCCCAATTCAAAGAAATAAAAGAAACGATGGCAGGTAGTTGTAATTTGGGGGATTCACTAGGGGTAAAATAAGGATTTGCAGGCAGCCCTTAATTTTCCTACCACTTTACGTATGATGTTCCTATTTTTTTATTTGTTCCCAACGAAGCACAACAACCTAAGGGGATGTTTGTTTTTCTTAAAAAACTCTTCTTCTCCTCTTATGTATGCGCCACGCAGACCACACGCAGACGTTTGAGTCTACAGATGGTTTGTTTTCTCGAAGACATTTCATTTAAAAAGGTATGTCTAACCTCTTTTTGATGTAGATGTAGGAAAGGGTCTTCTTCCCTTTATTTTTTCCTAATATCACAGACACAAAACACAAACCCTAGCACACCTCCTTCTTCTCCTCCACCACTCCAACTGCTATCGTCGTCACCTCCTGTTGCCGCCTCCTTCAACTGCAGCCACCTCCTACCGCCGCCCCTTCCACCGCAGCCACCTCCTGCCGTCGTTCACCGCCTCCACCTTCCACCGCAGTCCTCCACTATTGTCACCCTTCAACACCATGTAATGTTTTTCTTGTTATGTTTTGGCTATGTTTTTCTTTTCATAGAAACTGGCCTCAATTCGATTTTTTTCATTGTTATGTTGTTTTGAGTGAATCGATTTTTCTTGTTTATACAAATCGATTGTTCTTGTTGTTTTGAGTGAATCGATTGTTCTTTATCTCACTTGACGTACTTTATTTTTTGGTGTTATGAATTTTTTGGTGTTTTTTTCTGATTTTAGTCCATTGTTATGATTATGTGAATTTAGATGTTCATTGTGATAAATTGTTTGATTAGAATTTTTGTTGTTTTTTATGATTAGAATTTCTAGATGTTCATTGTTATTCATGCCTATTATGTTGTTGCATTAAAAACGTCTGATTATGTTTAATTGATTCACACCTATTATGTTAATTGCTTGTTTGTTGATTAATAGAAATGGGAGAAAAATAACAATGGTCAAACGGGCATATAAAATGCTTATTAGAGACTTGCATTGATGAGATAAACACGATTGGTAGAAAAGGATTGAGCTTGCATAAAGACTCATGGAATAATTTATGAAAAGTTCTTAAGGAAAAGTTTGGCATGGATTTGACTAAAAAACAAATGAATAATGCATATGATAATCTTAAAGCCAGATTCGTAGGTTGGGTGCATTTGAAAACCAAAACTGGTAACATATACAACACTCAAACAAATACTTTATGTTTGAAAAACATAAAGTAAAACATCCCGAAAAACTAACAAATTGTAGTCGATCTGATTCTTCGTTCTCTCGATTGATCCTTGATCCGTATGGCTTCACCTTCTTAAAATCGCCCCTTTTGTATCTTCTGATTCGCGTCTGGTCCTTGTACATTTCTTCTGTATGACATTCATGTTATGATCCCCTTTTTAATGAGATCGTCTAATGTATTAAATACAGATTATTCTCATTAATGTATTGTAGTTGGGTTTTAATACCATCTTCACGATGTTGGGCCGAAAATCATGTTACTTCAGAAGCCCAATTCAAAGAAATAAAAGAAACGATGGCAGGTAGTTGTAATCTGGGGAATTCACTAGGGGTAAAATAGGGATTTGCAAGCAGCCCTTAATTTTCTCCCACTTTACGTATGATGTTCCTATTTTTTATTTGTTCCCAACGAAGCACAACAACCTAAGGGGGTGTTTGTTTTTCTTAAAAAGCTCTTCTTCACCTCTTATGTATGCGCCACGCAGACCACACGTAGACTTTTGAGTTTGCAGATTGTTTGTTTTCTCGAACACATTTCATTTAAAAAGGTCTGTCTGACCTCTTTTTGATGTAGATGTAGGAAAGGGTCTTCTTACTTCTTCTTCCCTTTATTTTTGCCTAACATCACAGACACAAAACACAAACCCTAGAACACCCCCTTCTCCTCCACCACTCCAACTGTCGTTGCCGTCACCTCCTGCTGCCGCCTCCTTCCACTGCAGCCACCTCCTACCGCCGTTCACCTCTTTCCACCGCCTCTCCCTTCCACCGCAGCCATTTCCTGCCGTCATTCACCGCCTCCTCCTTCCACCGCAGTCCTCCACCATTGTCGCCCTTCAACACCATGTAATTGTTTTCTTGTTATGTTTTGGGTATGTTTTTCTTTTCATAGAAACTTCCCCCAATTCGATATTTTTCATTGTTATGTTGTTTTGAGTGAATCAAATTTTCTTGTTTATACAAATCGATTGTTCTTGTTGTTTTGAGTGAATCGATTGTCTTTTTCACACTTGAAGTACTTTATTTTTTGGTGTTTTTTTTCTGATTTTAGTCCATTGTTATGATTATGTGAATTTAGATGTTCATTGTGATAAATTGTTTGATTAGAATTTTTGTTGTTTTTATGATTAGAATTTGTAGATGTTCATTGTTATACATTCCTATTATGTTGTTGCTTTAAAACGTCTGATTATGTTTAATTGATTCACGCCTTTATGTTAATTGCTTGTTTGTTGATTAATAGAAATGGGAGAGAAATAACAATGGTCAAATGGGCATCTAAAATGCTTATTAGAGACTTGCATTAATAGGATAAACACAATTGGTAAAAAAGGATTGAGTTTGCATAAAGACTCATGGAAAAATTTAGGAAAAATTCTTAAGGAAAAGTTTGGCTTGGATTTCACTAAAAAACAAATGAAGAATGCATATGATAATCTTAATGCCAGATACGTAGGTTGGGTGTATTTGAAAAACAAAACTGGCAACATATACAACACAAAAACAAATACTTTTACCTTAACGAACTAGGAATGGGAAGAATTTAAGAATGTATGTTCATTTATACAATTTTTTAACATGTTCCTACAAACAAAAATTTATAACATTTTTTTCAACTTTGAGTTTAGGGGCATCCGAAGGTTGCATCATTGAAAACAGTTCCATTGCCTTTTCCATAACTTTGTGTAGAATTGTTTGATCGTAATTCTGCTATTGGGAATTACAAGTGGACCTCAACCCAAACAACATCCGGGGTTGGATCTTCTTGTCATCATGTCCAATCACTTATGATTATGGACACCCGTTATCATGACACAGAAGATGATGCCGGCACTTCTGAGCCTACTTCCGAGCCTACTTCTGAGCCTACTCATGAGCCTAATCCAAATAAAAGGGCAAAAACCTCAAAACATCTATCAACCATGATGATTTAGCACTTGATATGCAAAATGCTCTATAGTATTTGATTAAAGGCAAAGAAAGGCCAACAATTCTTGAATGTTCTGAGAAATTAAAGTTGGTTGGGTGGTAGATCCTCGACTCTTAGCTGCTTTTCATATTTTTGGAGTGTCCTCAAACATGAGAGCGGAATGGATGTCATTGCCATAAATTCCCGAGGTCTTAAGAGGGTGGATCGGGATGACAGTCAAAGTTTAGACCTAATAAAGTAGTGAAGAACATTATCTGCTTAACACGACTATTAGGTGCTTTTAGTTATGTTGAAAACATTGATTGCTTTGGGTTTACGTTTAAGACATTCATTGCTTTTGTTTTATGTTTAAGACATTCATTGCTTTTGGTTTATGTTTAAGACATTGATTGCTTTTGGTTTATATTGAAAACATTGTATGCTTTTGGTTTATGTTGAATGGTTCTTTAGGTTTAATGGTTGTATATAATTATTAACCCAGGATCATAATGGATTATAATAAGAAATTACTTCTCGTCATTTATATGTACTTGTATTTTCGGTTTTTTAGAGGAGAGGTTTAAAACGAATGTGAGACAATGATTCGGGTATAATGGGACATAAATACACGTTAGAGTTATTGACATGAAATCCCAAACAATGCATTGAACTGCTACGTATGTCTCGTGAATCATTTGTTTGACTATGTGCACACTTTAGATTAAATTATTCGTTAGAGGATAGTAAACATGTATCGGTTGAGGAGAAGATGGCTATGTTTTTTATGATAATCAGACATAATCAACGTTATGTAGTTACCAAACGTAGATTTAAACACTCAAAGCAAACAATTCATAATTTTTTTATGAAGTCTTCGATAAAATGATACTTTTTGCCAAAGATATGATAGTACCAACTTCTTTCAATCCAAATCCAAACATTCCGGGACATAACAAGAGGCTACGACGAGTTTTTAAAGGTGCAGTTGGTGCACTAGATGGAACTTTGATACATGTTGTTGTCCCAACTAGTAAACAAGATTTATATAGAGGAAGAGGAAAAGGGGATTGTTATCAAAACGTATTAGCAATTTGTGACTTCAACATGATTTTTACGTTCATTCTGGCCGGTTGGGAAGGGGTAGGACATGATGCTAGAATATTATCAGAGGCATTATTAGATCCACATAGAGGTGCATAAAAAACCCGAGCGCGACCCTGCTCGTAGGGTAGGGACCGGGTATGCATATTATGTTCAATACTCGAACCTGGGTTATTTCAAACCCGGTTTGTACCCGGGTTTCCATAAACGCGTACCTGGCTTTTCGAAATACCCGGACCTGGGTTTTCGTAATACCCGGACCCGTTGTGTACAACAACTTTGTTTAAACGTTAGAGCTTGCGTGAGGCTTTTTTAGGCAGATTTCAAGGCATGCAATATGTACAAATAAAGGTTTCCAATATATTTCTATGATTTATGCCAAAAAAAATGAATTCAAAAACTCGATCTATACCCGAACCCAAACTCGAACCTGAACCATACCCAACCAATACCTGTACCCTACCAAACTAATACCCGATCCCTACCCGGGTATTGAAAACCCGAACCCGAACCCTACCCGAACCCGGATACACAAGGTATAGTTTTTCTGGCCAATACTCGGACCAGAACACGACCCGGGTATGACCAATACCAAAAAGTCAAAACCCGGTCATACCTGTAACTTAGTATATACCCGAACCCAAGTATTAAAAAAACTCGGTTCGTGCACCTCTAGATCCACATGCACCATTCTCGTTTCCACCACCAGGTATGTTTATGGTTTGTTAAATATTCCTAACTTGGTTTACTTTTCTAATTAATTGTATATCTTTACAAACAAGTATTATCTTTTTGATGTCGCGTATGCACACATGCGAGGATTTATGGCTCCATATCGTAATGTGAGGTATTGACTTGGAGATTTTCGCCGAAGACGTGCATTGACTAATAAAGAGAAATTTAACCATGCACGTGCAAAACTTCAAAATGTCATTGAGCATGCTATTGGTGTCTTGAAAGCAAGATTCTCTATATTGAAGAGGATGGCATCATTTCCATTGGTTACACAAAGGAACATTACCATTACATATTTCGTGCTACATAATTTTATAAGGAAAGAGGTTTGAGCGATGAGTTGTTTATAGAATACGATCAACCTAATGTGTCGTTGCATAATAGGCAAGTGTACGTTGATGCTGATGAAGACGAGAATGAAGCACATGGTACTGCATCGGATCAGGAATGTATGACTCAGTTACAAGATGAGATTGCTGAGCCGTTAATGCAAAGTATGGAATAAATGATTTAAAAAATTGTTATTTTGTTTTTATGAATATTATTTCAGTATTGTATAACTATTATTTAGATTTGAATGTTGAAAAACGCTTTTAAGTTTAATATATCAGTTTATTTATATTTCAGTTTATTTCCACAGCTTGCAGAAGTTAAAAAACAAACAGTCTTCTTCTTGCAGACTGCAGCGGTTTAGTCTACTTCTTTTGATACAGATGTCTGCAGATGTGATCCGCAGACTGCAGAAGTTTTACCTGTCACACCCCAACTAATGGCGGAAACATCAGAGTGAGACGAAATAGATTGCTCGTGACATCATAACACTAATAATCGCGACAAGTATTTAAATAATAAATTTCATTTTATTTCTAAAGAGTCAATTACAAAGATTGGAAACAAATAAAACAACTTGAAATACATGAATTACATTACAATAAGAATACAAATTTTAAAGTGAGTATCTAGGCATCCTACTATGTTCCATGCATCATCAACATCATCAAAACCTGCAACATGTTTTCAAAAGCATAGTTCAATACAACGTATTGGCGAGTACACTAGTTTTAGACACATGGCATAAGTATAAAAATGTTTCTCAATCAATAATGGCAATTTGATATACAAGGTCAAACTATCATGCATAACTAAAAGTCAAACCCAAGTGTCCACAAGAATATAAGTGTCCCTCGCCACAAAAGTGACGAGACTAAGTGTGAATAATATGTGTCCCTCGATACCGAAGTATCGAGACTAAAAGAATATAAATTAACAAAACCCCATCGGGTGGTGTGTTACTTCTATAGCGCTATAATTGTTAAGGCGGGCTAACAAGTAGTATGAATTCTAGCATGAACCTAAGCATAACAAAGCAAGTATAACGGATTGAGTGAATAAAGCATGTTTGGGTGAATCGTGCATTTTGACAAGTAAAACATGTTGCACCCAAAGTGTATTAAAAGCAAAAGGGTCAAGTGTACTCACAAAATTGCATATGCTTTCCGATTATCCAAGAGTGACGAGTTTGATGAAAATATGAGAATGAATATGTACGAATTGGAGTTTTGAGGGATGTTTAGACTCGGGATTAAGAATTTAAATACACAAAAGTAGTATATGAGAAAATAATCATCTAGACTTAATACTCGTTCTTGACACTATAAAACCCGTAGGGTTTGGAATGATTTCATGGGTTACAATACCCATTAGAATCATAACGAGAAGTTAAGTACTTAGATGATGTAACTTAATACCATGACGAATAATCATTTGATTAACATCAAGGGTTCGATTACTATATTTTATATTTGTTTTATATGTTCTATATAGTATATTGTATAAGTTTAGTCCAACAAGAATCTCATATAAGTCATGCAAGGAGGTAGGAGGATAACCCTTCCATTTAAGACATCTTTTGTATATTCACCATTGCACAAGTTGTTAAAAACAACAAGGATGGTCATGAATGAATTAGAAATGAAATATACACACTATACTAAGGGGAAATTATCAAGTGAGGTGTGGATTGAAAATAGGATAGCCAAAGCTCTCCAAGTAATCACACTATACAAGCTCAAGTCTTATTCAACACTTGTGGGTTAGAAACCCTTACAAAACATAAAGTTTAGAGGAGTAAACCTCTGAATTTGTATGTAACAACCTTGTTTTTAAGCACACTAATCATAGACTTGATTAGTGGCATAATGATATAGGCTTGTTGAAGAAAAACACAAGTTTAAAGTATGTTTTATAAAGTTTTTATTCAAAACAGAAAGTTCTTACACTTTTAACCTCAATGTGGTGATGTTCAATATTTGGTTAACCATGGAAAACCTATGGAAACACTCCTAGAGGTGTTCCAAGTGTTAAGAAACAAGAAGAAGTGAAAAATTGGAAGATAGGTGAGTTTAAACTCACTTTTGTAAACTGTCTTGAATCTGACTTTAAACAGAGAATTAGCTGATGATTTGGAGTGTTTAGAGTGAGGATTAGTGTGTTTGCTAAGTGGAAAAGTGTGGGAATGAGGTGGGATTTATAGGAGTGGATTAGGGTTAAGTTAGGTGATTCAATTAATGAAGAAAACACACCAACTAACAAAAAAAATGGCCCGTAGATGGAGCTGAAACAACCTTCGGCTGGATTGAAGGTCTCGTGGCACGCGACCACAACAGCCCATCCCCGTCGCGCGACACGACGGGTAGATGTTCCGTATTTGAGTTTCATTTTTGTCATTTTAGGTCCCCGTAGTTTATTCTTGATAGGTTTTAGTGTGTTTTAAGCATAAAAGGGAAAGTATAAGGTGGTTTTATGTAACTTAAACATATGAACAAGTACGATAATCATAAATAAGTATTAGAAGATGTCAAAGGCGTATAAACATGAGTGAAAACGTAACGGTTGTGTATGTATGATGCGTATTCGAAAGCTTCGCCTATGTTTACAAGAACAAGCTTGGAGGATACAACACTTGTTTCCAAGAATCATGAAATAGGTATCAATGCTTAACGAATCAAGACTTATTAGTTTAAATGAATAAGTAAGGGTAAAACATGTATAAAACAGGGACGTTATCACACTCGAGGTCGCGGTTTACATAGTTATAAAACGAAGTACGATTACAAGAGAGACAAGGTTTCCAAAAATAGAATTACAAAACAGGCTTTCTAATTCAGGTAATTTACAAAAAAATGAGGTGTTGCAGTCTCCCCTCCTTTAAGAAATTTCGTCTCAAAGTTTATTCAAGAATAAGACTTTGAAAAAGCGTTTTGGCTAAAAGGATGGTTGTCTAAAATCGAGACTTGGAAGTTTTGAAATGTGTTGAAAAGTACGAAATTTTGAGGAACGTAAAGATAGGTTTGTAAAAAGAGTTCGTTTGATTAAAATGATTTGAGGCATGGGGCATAAGTAAAACGTGCATGTTTGTGTATAGATAAGCGAGCTTAATCAAGTTGGAATAACTCAATGAAGAGGTATTTAGAATATGTTACCCTAGAAGGGAAAGCTTTCGTATAAAACGATATGCATTTCGATGAAAAGTGTGGTTGCACAGTAAGTTGTAAGAAAAGTTTCATCGGTTTCAAAGAATTAATAAATCACATGTTTGTAGGAAATTGTTTAACTATGAGAAATGAGGAAGTTAGGTATTTTAAATAAAACGGTCTTGGAGGTAATGGATAATTGAGTATATTTGCGCCTAAATGAAGGATGGAGAAATAGTTTTAAAAGGGGTATCTACGAGTTGGATGTTAACACCGATTGTTTGTAAACGAGGTTTGTATATAAGACAAAGAATAGCGGAGAGTAATGGAGGTATAAGAGTGAATAAACGAATACGAGTATAAGAATGGCATGTGTATTGGACAAACGAAAACGTTGTGTTAAGGATGAGGTCTCGTAGTGGGTAATCGGATATCGCTCATTTAGCATAGCGTTTGTGAGTTGTTAAAGTTGGTATTTTAGGTCTAACTATGGTCCGCAAAACACTGAATTTCTCATGGCACGTTTCACGAAAGTTTGGTAACATGGTGAAAACACTTGTATATAGGAAGTACCAGCGGCATATCCACCAAGTTTTAACCATGCCACCTCTGTTTCGTATTTGTGTCATGCGCCTACCATTATAATCTTGTGTACACCCGCGATTATTTTGATTGTCGCATGATCCGCATAGCTTGTACTAGTTGTGTATGAACCAGGGTATACAATAATTTGAAAATAAGATGGTGTACGTATAAGAATATAATATATAAGCATGTCTATGTTTAAATAAGTATGATACCAACGTGAGCGAACCCATCGGGTTATATTCATGTATAGGTATGAATGTATGAATTATTAGTACGAATAAAAGTATGTGTATAAGCATAAGTATAAGTATAAGTATGAATATGTATGTGAGTATAAGTATAAACATAAGACGTATGATTATAAATATGAGTATAAATATATAACGTATGAGTATGAAATTTGAGTATAAGTACGAATATAAGTATAGGCATAAATGACGATGATTGAGTGTATGGTATGAATTGAATACAATGGATTTAAGCATAATAAACGATTGAGAAGTTCGAGTTTGTAAAAACGAATGATATAAATGAAATTGTCGTGAGATATTGACTAAAACATGTACGATTATACGTATGTATAGTTGTTTGAGCAAAACGTTGAGTTTATCGAATTAAAATAGATTGAGTTTGACTTGGAATGTGGAATCGAGTTTGTGAATGTCAAAAGTATGTAAAGTATCTATTGGTTATGCGAGATGTACTTTGTAAAAAACGGAAATACTACTCTTCCTTTAAAAGAATTTACGTAAGTTGAAGATTGTCGGTTCCTATGAAGTTTTCTTGCCCACGTGTTTCGAAATTTAAATGACGTATTGAGGAGTGTGTGAAAAGGTTTCTGAAAATAGTAAGTTTGCATCATTTTAAAGGATCTTGCATTAAAATAATAAATTTGAAATTGGGAGGTTCTCATGAAAACGTTGATCCTTAAAAAGAAATTTAGCATAATGAACTTAGTGATCGTTGAAGGTATTTTAGCAAAATGATTTATTGACGTTGAAAAGAGTTTTAGTAACACAATCTTATAATATCTATAAGATCTTACAGACATGTGAGAAAAGGTTGGTTTGATTTCGGATTGAGAATGAAAGTCTTTAGTATAACGATATAATGTGAGCGTGTTTTAGTGATTACGTTAAGCATGATATTCGTAGGCAATATATTCCTTAGACCGATTAAGTTGATGGTAGCATTTCGTCAAATTTTGAAATCTGGAAAACAAAACGTTTATGGTATGACTAAGTATTTTATGTACGTGACTTATATGAAATAGATTATGGGATAAGAAATACGTTTGATAAAACAATAAATTTTGAAATTCGTATAAGTAGGGATTTTGACATATGATAACGATTTAGGTATAAAACTTGATTGGGTTTGCATAATAAAGTCTCTTTGAAGGAAAACCTTTTTGGTAACGATCACCTAGGTAAGGGAATCACCCCTAACCCGTTGGTGAGGTCGTTTTAAGAAAGGAAGGAGCGGAGTTAATCGTCAAGGTAAGGAAATCACTCCTATCTCGATGATATATCTCCATTTTTGGGTTATAAGAAATGTAAAATCTAGTTGGGTGACGTCCTTTGAATTCATGTATGTGAATGTTGTATGAAAATATTTAGTATGATGTGTGTGTAAAAAGAATAATCTTGAAAATAACTTGAATTGAAAAGAGAGGATTGCATCATATAAGATTGATAATAGTAAAATGAAGGTATGATTAAAACTTAGACTGTTCCAAAACAGAACTTTGACTAAACCAAAGTGGTCGAAAATTCTTTTGAATTTGAGAAATATGCTTTGGCCTAATAGGTGGAATACTCTCGCCGAAATTTCAGTTAACGGTATTCACCCTTCCAGTTACTACATGTTCTAAATCAATCGAAAATTCGAGACTTGGCGGGATTTTTGAAAATCAAAAAGTGAGACTAGTCGACAAGATGCGCGTTTCACCCCTAACTTGACAATTTCGTACCCTAAGTGTGGTTGGTACTCGTCGGGTCAAAATTTAAATTTCGACACTTTGATGAGGGTCCACTAGAATTTTGAAGTGAAAATTCTCCATCAAGGTAAGGATTTCACTCCTAACTTGATGGCGAATTTCGTGTAAAATGAATTGGTGGATTGAGAGTCATTCACCAAATTGTGGGTTTCACGCCTATTTTAGTGAAGTCATCTCATTTGTGTAATATGAGTGTTTTCGAGTTTAGTATAATTAAGTAAAATGCCTTAGGAAAGGCGTATGTTTGAAATTATAAAACATGTATGAACACGAAAAAGGCATTTCAAGAATGGCACATAGAGATGTTTCAAAAAAAATTGCATATGAATCAAGTATGGTCGAATTTGGTACATAACTATAGACTAGGTCAAAAGCATTGCAATTTTCCTAATTCCCTATAGTTATGGCTCTGATACCAATCTGTCACACCCCAACCGATGGCGGAAACATCGGAGTGAAATGAAATAGCTTGCTTGAGACATCATAACACTAATAATCGTGACAAATATTCAAATAATAAATTTCATTTTATTTCTAAAGAGTCAATTACAAAGATTGGAAACAAATACAACAACTTGAAATACATGAATTACATTACAATAAGAATACAAATTTTAAAGTGACTATCTAGGCATCCTACTATGTTCCATGCATCATCAACATCATCAAAACCTACAACATGTTTTAATAAGCATAGTTCAATACAACGTATTGGCGAGTACACTAGTTTTAGACACATGGCATAAGTATAAAAATGATTCTCAATCCAACGTAGCAATTTGATATACAAGGTCAAACTATCATGCATAACTAAAAGTCAAACCCAAGTATCCACAAGAATATAAGTGTCCCTCGCCACAAAAGTGACGAGAATAAGTATCAATAATATGTGTCCCTCGTTGTAACAACCCGACTTTTCGGATCGTTACCTTCTTGCTTTCATTTCGATTTGTAACCGTCTTGTATTCCGGGATTCGATATAAATAAAGGGTTATGTTATACTAAATACATTTTCATCAAACCGCACCATTATACGCTTGAACGCTTTATATTCGCAAACGCTTACGTAACACAAATTACAGAGAATTATGCTATTTAAATTGACGAGTGTGTTTGTTTGGTTATGATACGCCTCCGCATTCGCTTATCATAACTAACAAGCTAAATCACAAACGCTGTTATTAGTAGTAGTAATGTTACGCTGTGTGTTCTTATATGCTCTTCTTGTGTGTTCTTATTATGTGGATTGTTTACTCGCGAACGCTATCGCAACGCAAACTCAACGCTACTCGCACAACTCGATTTATCACTCTAAAATGCAACGCGACCTAAAACTCAGTGTTATACTGTGACATCTGTGTTT
This sequence comes from Helianthus tuberosus, assembly GCA_030545235.1. Classification (NCBI taxonomy): domain Eukaryota; kingdom Viridiplantae; phylum Streptophyta; class Magnoliopsida; order Asterales; family Asteraceae; genus Helianthus; species Helianthus tuberosus. The sequence continues at coordinate 15,772,756 of CM060420.1, read as the reverse complement.
GTGTAATCATTGTATAACTCTGAACAGTTCAATTATCAATAAAACAATGTATTTTTTCCCCAATGTTTGTTTATTTATGTTTGACATTTTGCACATTTTTTTTGTTCGATTTCAAACTCTATATCGCTTTCTAGAAAGTTATACGCAAACCGATGCGTAAACGTAATCAGTTTAATGCAAAAAACACTCCGGAACATCAACATATGCTTAAAATACCTTAAATAACCTTTACATAACTTAGAAATAAGTTTTAAAGGGTTTGGTATGGCAAAAACAAGTTTATTCGCTCACAGGGACTATTTGCGACAAACTACGAAAGTCTGCCGATTCGTATAGTAACGTACACTCTGGAACATGATCATAAGTTAAACATACCATAAATATCCTTTACATAGCGTAGAAATAAGCTTTGAGGGGTTCGGTGTGCAAAAATAAACTTATTTGATCAATAGGGACTAAAAGCGTCAAAAACTGCATAAGTTTGCATTTACGCGCATATCTTACGTTCTAAACATATCCGGACATCCAAAAATTTTTGTAATCATTAAAATATTTTATTTTATTTTAGTGTTTGGAATGCTAAAATTCCATTCATCACGCAATTTGGATCGCTTTTCGCGTCCGTTCGTGTTTCGTCGTAATTAACCGAATAACGTGACCGTACGGCCAAACGAACCGACATCCAAGATGTTTTCAAGCATATATCCCCTATACTTTGACATCATTATTAAGCCTTGAATATGGGTTAACGGGGCTTAAACGTGTCAAAAATCAGCTTTATTGCATGCAGGGACTGAAACTGACCAAAACTGAAACTTTCTGGACATCTCTCGCGGGGTGCGTAAGCCTTAGCTGGCTTCTACGCGGGGCACGACAGCCCTTGCTAGGCAGAAACATTGAATCTGGCTCAGCAGCCTGTTTCCATTGATTTTTACCTTGGTTTTAGCATACTTTGGGCTTGTTTAAGGGCTCCCCTAGTATTTAAAACTATGGGCAACATGTGTATGGCCAAGATCAAGCTTTGATCTACTCAAAAACACATGTAATCATCCTAATGATTCAATATTTCCAATAAATACCCACCACATTTGCCATTTTCATTTGCTCATCATCTCAAATCTACTGATTGGATCTGATTGGAGCTATCCCTTCTTGGTTGAAGGCTCCATTCTTCAGTTTTTCTTTGTTTCTTTCCAAGCTTGGACCCTTTGTAAGTTCCTTTCATGCTTGGTTATGCTTTTCAAGCATGAAAGTCAAACAGTGTTTGACTTTCTGCTATGACCATGAATTGGTCAACACAAAGTTCGTTTGAACTTTGCAACGTGAGCGTAATCATGATGGTTATAGTCCCTTGTGACTATACCTACTGATTACCACGTTGATTAGGCGTAGTGACGAGTCAAAGTTTCGGTCAAAATGCGTATTTATGCGCATTTTATGACGAAACTATTTTCGGGTATCAAAGCACTTTGTTTTGATATCAAACTTGTTTTCTAACTTAGTTAAACATGTTTTAACATGTTTAACTCGTCACTTTCAGTTTAGTGCTTAATTAGGATCGTAAGTCAAGCGGTCTAAACAACCGCTTAGACTTTCGAACCCGACCCGTTTGGTCGATCATTAGGATCTGACCAAACATATTTTGTGGCCATAGTTGCATAGGGAATAACCTTCCGAGGTTATACCTTATGGTCACTTAGTTTAATTAGTTGTATGATAGGTAGTTTATATATGCCTTAGGAAAATGACTAAAATGCCCTTTTAACGCATAATTTCATTTTAACCATATGCAACCTAAATTTTGACATCTAAACTGATTATGCAACATATTTAAACATGTTAGGGTATATAATACTTGTCATAGGACTAGTTAGGCGGTCCGAATGCGCTTTTGCGTGAACGACACGTTAAAGTAGCGTAAACTACCTTAACGAGTCGTAACGGGTCATAAGCACTTAGGATTGGTTCCGATTTAGAATGTAGGTATTGTTAAACCATATCATATGAGTTCCAACACTCATTTGGTTTATGTGACCTCATTCTATCCGATCTCCCGATTAGGTCCGGTTTATTAACATAGTTACCTATATTAGGTGCTGTTTGATTCCGTGTTCTTTTGCTGCTTTCAAATATTTTGGGGTGAAACACATGTGCCTATTTGTTACTTTCATGCTTTTCATGCTTTCATGACATATACTTGCTATGTTCATTTAGTGCACGTATAGTACATGATTTCACTTATGCTTTGCTATGTATGTTTACTTAGCATGCTAGCACATTGATTTCATAAACATTGCTATGTATGTTTACTTAGCATGCTAGCACATTGATTTACATTACATTTTAGCTATCTATGTTTACTTAGCATGCTAGCACATTAATTTCATGAACATTTCTGCTTTGTATGTTTACTTAGCATACTTAGTACATAGTTTTCACATAACATGCTAACATTTGGTATGACATTTGGTATGTTTAACGGGACTAAAATGCGTTCATTAACATTGATCACGCTGCTCGGTAGTATGTAGTGGTACCATAGGACTTGACAAATCCCGTTCCCGGCTTCCTAGGTTTGTTTGGAAGTAGGGAATGACAGAATCCGAAAACATTTTGATAAACCTTTAACTTGTTAAGGGTTTATCCGACAGTCTCAAGGCTTGAATGTATGCGATAAACATTACTACATAGATGTTTGTATCAATAAAAGCATTGGTTTTTGCAAAACATAACTTTTGATTTAAACTTAGATTTATTCAAAGACTTTGTTTTGTACATTTTACATATGGGGTTGAGTAAATACTCTTTATTCACCATACATGACATTGTTGTTACTTGACATTTGCTTTACAAGATACAATTCACACATGACATTGAAACATTAAACATTGTTATACATGAACATTTGACATTAGTTTAAACAAGACATTTTTTGGTGATTTATTTGGTAAATGATTTAAGTAACAAGGCGTGTGTAATATGATAAAAGCATGGTGGATACGCCGCTGGTACTTCCTATATATAAGTGCTTTATGATATTACATATCATAGCGTTATCTAAATCATTTCAACAAAGACGTGATACATTTTACACAAACGATACATTTTCACAACTTATACAAACTCATTTTTACTTGGTTATTGATGTGCGTGTAGCGTTATATATTTTTATTAATATTTTAAGCTATTTTTAACACTTTAGTCAAGTTTTAAATTTATAAAACACGATGTTCTACTAACACTAAACACACATATGGGCAAGTGCACCCATCATGAGCGTAGTATAGTGTTGGTAAGATACCGAGGTCATCCAAGGACACAAGAGCTTTTAGTACCGGTTTATCCTCAACGTCTAATCAAATCAAAGTTTTAGAAAAAGGTTTAAACATGAAAATTAAAAAATAAAAATGCTGAAAATAAAATAAAAAAAAAGATAGACAAGATGAATCACTTGGATCCTACTTGCCTTTAGTGTAACCTTTGATGATTTCCGTACTTTTGCACTTTTTAAGAGATTATCTTAGTTATAGTAGAAGGCCCCTCTTTTGAAGGTGACGTTACCCTCAACCCAGTAGTTTGAGTCAGCAAGGGTACAATCCTAAAGGGTCGAAATATTGAAAGATAATTAATTAAGTTATTAATGCGTAATGTGGTAGGCCCCTCTTTTGAATGTGACGTTACCCTCGGCTAAGTGGTTTGAGTCAGCAGGGATACAATCCCAAGTAGCCGGGTTAATGTATTAATAGTAGTTTACAATACATATGAGGGGATCAAGCCATTCGCACCCCCGCCATCCAATACCAGTGGGTATTGAAGGAGGTCCTAGTAAGCTTGACCCAGGTCCTTGCAGGATCTATACACTGAACAAGGCAAGAACCTTACCAAACCATTCCCTTAACCCCCGACTAGGTAGCCAACATATCTCTATATAGATCGTAAAGATATGAATGGTGAAAATATTTTATTTTATATAGACAGTAAAATAATGCCAAGACACCATGGACAAATGATAAGGAAGTTTCACCTTCAACATAAGAAACTAGTTGTTAAAGTCATTAATACAAAACCAAATAAAAAGTGTGAAAAGATTAAAAATCAAAATTATTACACTAAATGCTTGTCTTCACCAAGTGATGTAAGAGACTTAGGCAAACATGGCCTTTGATTGTCAAGAACTCTTACTATCAATCTTGGATCCCGAGACTACTACACACACTCTATAATGGATGATGGATGATGGTGGTGGATGCGGGTTCTAGTGGTGGTGGAGTGTGGGTGAAGTGGGAGAGAGGTGGTTTACCAAGGGATGCCTTTGAAGTGAACCAAGCACCTCTATTTATAGCCTGCACAGAAGCCCGGACACGGCCCCGTGTCCATTGGGCACGGTCCCATGTCCATTGGGCACGACCCCGTGTCTATCCACTTTCTCTTTCTTCATTAATTGCAATTTGTCTGCATTAGCTCCATACGCCCCCATGTCCGCTGGGCACGACCCCGTGTGCAGAAGCGTATCTGTACTATCAAGATTTGCTTGGATTCTGCGAATCTTAACGTTGACCACGGTTGTTTTGAGCTGGGCACGCCCCTATGTCGGGAATAGAAGCTTCTATAACTTTGTCCTTTCTGTAGACAACTGGCCACGCCCCCTTGTCCGTTGGGCACGGGGTCGTGGTCAGCCTTCTGTTCTCTTGTTTTTGCTTGGGAAGATGCTGTCTTGGGATCAGGCATGCCACGTTTATTCCTTTTCTTGTATTTATGTTAGATTTGGCTGCATTTTTGTTCCTTTTGCTCAATTAAGCTCATTTAGTCCTAAAAATACAAAAGGAAGACAAAAGCACACTTTTCCAACATTAGTACTAAAAAAAGGTTTGTTTTATACCTCATTTGATGTAATTTATATGTTGCATTTTACACACATCATCAATACCCCCACACTTGAATCTTTGCTTGTCCTCAAGCAAAACTCTTTATAATGTGGCTTACACACCCAAATGGAATGGGTAGAAGAGAAGTTTTGGGCTTGTCTTGAGTGTCGGGATTCCAAGATCTTTATTAGGCTTTATTTTTATGCTATTTACAATCATATTCGTTATGATTTATTTAGAACGTTTCATAAGAGAAATTACTTATTTGGACATAACATGCCTTTTTTAAAATTCTATTTATATACATGTTCACATACCTCACGGGAGATCACTCAACACTCGGCCGAATATGTATTTTTGTGAAACACTCGAGACCGGCATGGAACCTACTTCTACCATATGCTTGCCTATTAATCAATCTTCCTCCTTTTTAACTATAAACCTTTGTAAATATTAAGAGAACTTGGGGAAGGGTTACGCTTGGGTTAAAGGTAGGTGGTTTTGGGCTAGTGGTTAGTAGAAAGGGCTAAAAGCGTAAAAAGCGTCGGTCGTCATAAAAGTTTTTGTTTTTGTGACTTTTATTCAAACAAAACATTTTCAAACAAAGTTTCTTTGAGGAACTTGTTTGTTTATTGCTAGACTTCATTTTTTTATGATAAGGAATGTCACATGAAAACCGAGCTTTTTACTAAAATAAAGGGTTTAAATTAAAAAAAAGGGTTTTTGGTGGGTAAAAGGTTGATTGTTTTGTGGGTTTAGAAACGAAAAGGATTAGGCTCAAATGGGTTAACTAGGGGGATTTTGGGTAGGTGGTAAAAAAAATGAAAAATAACGGTGTTTAAAAGAAAAAGGGTTAGTCCTAATGCCTCCATCATTTACTTACTTAGGTTTAAGTTGGTAAGGACCGGGAATGTATTGTCATAGCAAGTTCTAGAGTCGTAAGAAACCAAGCGGCTATTCACACAAGAAACGAAAAATGAGCATTTAGTTTAAAGATGTATATTTGTGTGCTCAATAAAGGCTCAAAACACACTTTTTGTGGGAATGGGTTTATAATGTGATCAAGTATATATAATCAAATTTTAACTAGATTTGTCATGTCGTTTCATAATTTTCTTATGTTGGTTCTTTTTATCATGACACTATCGGTTGTAAATTTGTAAAAATATAACCTTTTTAGAACTTGTTATTCCCAAATTAAACCAAGACAAGTAAAAAAATGAAAACTTTCTGAAAAAAATTGGGGTGATTAGCGGTTACAATAGAGTTTTATGTAAGGCTTGTTATTAGGACTTGCAAGATTCAAGGTTTTAGCATCCCCCAGCACTTAAATTACACATTGTCCGACCGAACAACCGGACATTAATTGTGTTACAAAAATATATATACAAGACGCCTTACGGAACAATTAAACAATTTAACGGAACAATATCCGACCGAACAACCGGACATTACCCGGGACACCAAATATTTGCCAAATACATTGTGTTATTATTTTTTGCTAGTCTTGATCCCCGTTCACCATGACACCCACTAAAAAAAACCCAATAACAAGCATGTATCATCACATTACTTACAAACAAACTAACAATTACAATTTAGTTGAAAAATTGCAAACAAGCCCCTCCCTCCAACCTGATTTTCGGTCCTAGGTGGACCCCACAAAGATCATCTTAAATCCTACTAAATCTTCTCAAATATTTTGTGTAAGAGCTTGAGTGTTGCTTTGAACAAAATATAATGATTGAGATTTGAGAAGATCTTACACACCACTACATATCTTGCACTAGATCACTCTCTCACCTCACTCCTCTCCCTCTCATTTTCGGCCCTCCATAGCAGCCACCATCACCACCACTTCACAACCATAAACATCCATCATCAAGTCTCATTCAAAGCTTGAAGTTCATCCATGGAAGTTGCTTTTTGAAGGGCTTTCAAAAGAGCTTGTTTCTAGTTTTTTTTCACCATCTTTTTCTCAACATTTCTTCACTAGAATCATCCCTAGCTTTAAGCTAGTAGTAAGTTCCTTATGTCACCTTTGTTCATCTTGTTTCATGATTTAAAAGATGTAATATGTTAAATCTACAGGAACACTAAAAAGGGTTTAAACAAGAAGGTGAAACATGATGTAAAAATGTTAGTATGAAGTTGTTGGGATATATTGCTGATTATTTGTTGATTTACTTGTTAATATTGAGTACTAGAAATGTTGTTGATCTTTATGCATGTTAACGGAACCAATACAACTCGCTTTAGAATGTTAAAGCTGAAAAACAGAAAGCTGTTTAGTGATTACAGCCAACTTCAGTTGGCTGTAACCGAACCTTAATAAAGCGAAAAAATGTGTTTTCTGAACTCTAGATTTAAGTATTATGAAATACGGTTCTAATGGCACTGGAATCATAATTTTTGGACTCCGTTTACTATTTTTAAAGCGCCATTTTGTAACAGCAGCTAGAGCTGCATTTTTCTGCTGAAAATATGCGTTTTGTTTTCTGTTATAACTTGAGTTCTGTGTAGAGTTAGATCATGAAACTTGTACTATAGATGACAACTGATGTATTTGTAATTACCCCACTGGAATTTTGTAAATCGGACACTCGATGAATTTTAAATAAATTATTCCGTGGACTGTGATCAGAAAAAGATAAATCTGAGTTCAGTCCGGAAAATGAATTTTTATAAAATATTAGTAATGAACTGGACCCCGATATTTTTACACAATAAAATTTGGAACGTTTAAGACATTCTGTAAAAATTTGGGAATTTTTGGAATAAGTTAACTGTTTTATTAAAATGTCCGAAAACAGCCCGGTTTTGAATATTTATGCTGAAATGACATAAGCCGTAATATGCGTGTCTAAATGTCGAGTATGCTATCTGTGAATGATCTAACATGTTATATATGTTATGTGCATTATCGTATGTTTGATTATGAGTGGGGAATGGATGGGAAACTTAGATGGGCATAAACCGTTAAAGTGATGCATGTTATGTGATAGATACGTGTAGGAACTTTGTGCTCTATTTGAAACCACTAAATGACTAACTGGTAAATCATACTAGGACGTGATTGACCGACCTTGACTGTTAGCTATATTTGAGAATCTAACCGAGCAAACCGAGGTGAGTTCACACTTTCTACAAGGCATGGGATTCCCGGTGGTTTGGGAATGGGTTAAATAATTTAAAACTAAATCTACATATCCCCTTGGGAAGATATGTACGGACATCCTCCATAGATGGGATGCCATTATTAATCCTACGAATTCTCCTGGTGCAGGACAACAACCTTAAAACTAGCTAGATAAAACTCTATCATGAAGTCCCTCAATTTATATCGACTTAATCGCCGAGGCCAATGGCGAGCGGGTCATTAGTTAATAGCGCTATTAGGTTTAACAAACCTCACACCGTGCCGTTCGGACGGGCGTGTACTAATGGACTATGGCAAACTGTCAGTGATGATAGACACTGATGTAGGGCACAACTATTGTTCGTCAGTTGTCGATATGTATGGTCTAGTAGTTCACACGGGGAAAGCCCTCACTGATTATGGTTATGGTTTGGGTAATGAAAAAGGAACTGGTTAAACATACTTTCAACTATGGGGTAACCCCCACGGTAATTAAGCCAACGAAAGTCAAACCACGTTTGTTTCAGAAACAACTTAAAACTAAACAAGCAAACGTGAACTCACTCAACTTTGTTGTTGACTAGTTGTTGCATGCCTTACAGGTCGCTAGGTGCTTTTGGAGCTTGCATGAGGAGAAGGTTGTTGTGGAATATGGGTTGTTATATCCCATACTTAATAATTGAACTTTATAAACCTAGGGAACTTATGTTTGAGACTTTAAACTTATGAACTGTGAACTTATGTTTTGAACTTACGTTTTATGCTTCCGCTGTTATCTTAAGATCGGTCACCTTCTTTAGGTCACCAATCGTATTGTAGTTGGTTTCATTTACTTAATTGTGTTGTTCAATATGATTGGTGGCTCGATCCTGGTCACGTCATGCCTCCAAGCGGTGGTACTCCGCATGGTGGATTTTGGGGGTGTGACAGATTGGTATCAGAGCCATTGGTTATAGTGAACTTGGTTTTAAAAGGGAAAAGTTTTTGATAAAACCAGACTATAACCAGTACAGTGCTCAACGATCCACAACGACGCTTCGCTCCACGTGCAAGACTCGACACCATAAGTGGTATGATTTATGTTATATTGTCGGTTAGATAGTTCTCACTGTGCATTAGATAATGTGATAATTGCTATTTGAACCTTGTGTGCTTACTCTCTATTGTCGTCCCACACTTACGCACTTTCGCGACACTTTTCTCACTTACGTTGCTTCATTATGAAGATCATGAGCGGACGCGGAGGACGTATCAACCTCACTCAAGCCCAGTTGACGGCTTTGATCAACGAACGAGTCGCTGAGGCACTCGCAGCCAACCCTGCAGGAGGTCAACATGCTCAACCTCCTGTGTGCACGTTCAAAACCTTCATGGACTGCCGACCTACCACTTTCAGTGGCACCGAAGGAGCAGTGGGCCTTCTTCACTGGTTTGAAAAACTTGAGTCAGTTTTCGAGATGTGCGAATGCCCCGAAGACCGTAGGGTGAAATATTCTACCGGAACACTTGAAGGAGCTGCGTTAACCTGGTGGAAGGTACAGGTTCAACTACTAGGACTGGCAGTTGCTAATGCCACACCCTGGAATGGTTTTAAAGAGCTGATCAAAGAGGAGTACTGTAGTCGGGATGACATCCACAAGCTAGAGGTGGAATTTTACAATATGAAGATGACGGGGTCTGAGATTGAGGCATATACTAAGCGGTCAAATGAGCTGGCCATCCTGTGTCCAACTATGGTGGACCCTCCCATCAAACGTATTGAGCTGTACCTCAAGGGCCTTGTACCAGAGATTCAAAGTCACGTAACTTCAGCCAACCTGGGTACCATTCAGCAAATTATCAAGTTGGCTCATCGTCTCACTGACCAGACGGTGGAGCAAAACAGGCTGCCCAAACGAATCAGTGCCACAGCTACTTCTGATGCACCTACCGACAACAAGAGAAAATGGGATGGGAACTCCGGAAAGGGGTCTACCTCAGTTCAGTCTCAGCAGCGAAAGACTGATGACTACCAGAGTCCTGGTCAGCAATCTTCTGGTAACCAAGGACAGGGTGGATACCGAGGGAACCACCCCAAGTGCAACTGGTGCAACAAACATCACAGTGGGAAGTGCAACAAAGGTCGTTGCCTGAGGTGTAACAAGTTTGGTCATGAAGCAAAGGATTACAGGAGCGCCCGACCAGCAAATCAGAATCGCCAACAACAACAACAAGCCCCACAGAACCACCAGCAGCAGCATCAGCAGGGAAATAAAGGATGCTTTCAGTGTGGCGCTGAAGGCCACTTTAAGAGGAACTGCCCCCAGCTGAACCAAAACCAGAACAATAACCAAAGAAACGGGAACCATAATGGAAACAACAATGGAGGTAACAATAATGGCAATGGCGCCCAAGGTCGGGTGTTCGTGATTGGTTAGGGAGAAGCAAGGAACGATCCCAACGTTGTGATGGGTAAGTTTATTCTGGATGACTTCTTTGTTACTGTTTTATTCGATTCGGGTGCCGATACTAGTTATGTGTCCTTAAAAGTTAGCCAAATGCTTAAGCGCACTCCAACACTTCTGAACACCAAACACACGGTAGAACTAGCTAACGGTAAAATTCTTGAAGCCACACACGTAGTTAAAGGTTGTAACCTCGTCTTAGCTGGTCAGACTTTCTCTATCGATCTTGTTCCTATCACACTTGGTAGTTTCGACGTCGTTATTGGGATGGATTGGCTATCTCATCATCAAGCGGAGATTGTTTGCAAGGAGAAAATCGTCCGCATTCCTCGTCCTGGTGAAGAACCTCTGGTGATTTAGGGCGATAAGAGTGGTGCTGTTGTAGGCATTATCTCTTTCCTCAAGGCCCAGAAATGTCTACGAAAGGCCACACTGCCATTCTAGCGCTCGTTACTGACACATCAACAGAAGAGAAGAGAATCGAAGATATCCCTATTGTACGTGACTTTCCCGAGGTATTTCCTGAGGAATTACCTGGTCTTCCGTCTCATCGTCAAGTTGAGTTTCAAATCGAGCTAGCTCCTGGAGCAGCGCCCATAGCCCGAGCGCCATATCGTCTAGCTCCATCAGAACTCGAAGAACTGTCCACACAACTTCAAGAACTCTTGGAAAAGGGTTTCATACGTCCTAGCTCTTCGCCCTGGGGAGCTCCAGTCTTGTTCGTAAAGAAGAAAGATGGTACTTTCAGAATGTGTATTGACTATCGCGAACTTAACAAGGTGACTGTGAAGAATCGTTATCCTCTTCCACGTATTGACGACTTGTTCGACCAGTTGCAAGGGTCGAGCTATTACTCCAAGATTGATTTGAGATCGGGATACCATCAGCTGAGGGTCCGAGATGAGGACGTCTCCAAAACAGCATTCAGAACTCGTTACGGCCATTACGAGTTTCTGGTTATGCCATTCGGGCTGACGAATGCACCAGCGGTCTTCATGGATCTCATGAACCGAGTATGCAAACCTTACCTGGATAAGTTCGTTATTGTGTTCATCGACGATATCCTGATCTATTCTAAGAGTCAGGAGGAACACGAGCAGCATCTACGACTTATGCTGGAACTTCTTCGAAAAGAGCAGTTGTATGCCAAGTTTTCAAAATGTGACTTATGGCTTCGCGAAGTCCACTTTCTAGGCCACGTAGTAAACGAGGATGGGATTCATGTTGATCCATCCAAGGTTGACTCGATCAAGAACTGGCCTGCACCCCACACACCAACAGAAATCCGCCAATTCTTGGGTTTGGCCGGATATTACAGAAGGTTTATAAAGGATTTCTCCAAGATTGCGCAACCCCTCACTTCACTGACTTAGAAGAGTGTCACCTATCGTTGGGGTGATGCACAGGAGTCCGCATTTCAGCACTTGAAGGATAGACTTTGTAGCGCGCCTATCCTCTCATTGCCTGAAGGCACAGATGATTTTGTGGTTTACTGCGACGCTTCCATCCAAGGACTTGGTGGCGTATTGATGCAACGTGATAAGGTCATTGCCTACGCATCACGCCAACTCAAAGTTCACGAAAGGAATTACACTACGCATGACTTGGAGCCGGGAGCAGTTGTTTTCGCACTTAAGATATGGAGACATTACCTGTACGGTACCAAGTGCACCATTTAGACCGATCATAGGAGTCTCGAGCATATCTTCAAGCAAAAGGAGTTAAACATGCGTCAAAGCCGATGGGTTGAGCTCTTGAACGATTATGAATGCGCAATCAAATATCATCCGGGCAAGGCCAATGTTGTGGCCGACGCCCTCAGTCGAAAGGATACCCTACCTAAGCGTGTACGTGCTTTACAACTTACCATCCAATCTAACCTTCCCGCTCAGGTTGAAGCATTGAAAGCAGAGAACATCAGGGCTGAATCCCTACGAGGATCGAGGCAACGGCTAGAACAAAAGGAAGACGGCGCTTACTATGTAACACATCGCATCTGGGTTCCACTTTATGGAAAGTTACGCAAGCTTGTGATGGACGAAGCACACAAGTCTCGTTATTCGGTACATCCTGGTTCGGATAAAATGTACCACGACCTCAAGACTACGTATTGGTGGCCTGGCATGAAAGCCCACATAGCAACCTACGTCAGTAAGTGCTTTACTTGTGCGAGAGTCAAGACTGAATATCAGAAACCATCAGGCCTACTTCAACAACCGGAGATCCCGAAATGGAAATGGGAGCAAATTTACATGGATTTTGTTACTAGTCTGCCTAGATCTCAACGCGGAAACGATACCATTTGGGTGATCGTAGATCGACTGACCAAGTCTGCACATTTTCTGGCTATCAAAGAAATGGATAAGTTTTCTACTCTTGCAGACATTTACCTAAAGGAAGTGGTATCAAGGCACGGAGTACCAACCTCCATCATTTCTGATCGTGACGCGTGTTTTACTTCTGAACTGTGGCAAGCAATGCACAAGTCCTTTGGCTCACGTTTAGATATGAGCACCGCTTATCATCCACAGACGGATGGGCAGTCTGAACGCACCATCCAAACCCTTGAAGACATGCTTAGGGCATGTGTAATCGATTTTGGTAATGGCTGGGAGAAGCACCTCCCGCTAGTAGAGTTTTCGTACAACAACAGCTACCACGCCAGCATCCAAGCCGCTCCGTTCGAGGCATTGTACGGACGTAAATGCCGATCACCTCTCTGTTGGGCAGAAGTTAGTGACAGCCAAATCACTGGCCCAGAACTTATGGTAGATACCACCGAGAGAATTGCTCAGATACGACAGCGAATGGCGGCAGCTCGTGACCGTCAGAAAAGCTATGCTGATAAGGGAAGAAAACCACTCGAGCTCCAGTTTGGGGATCGAGTGCTACTTAAAGTCTCACCTTGAAAAGGTGTAGTCCGCTTTGGCAAACGAGGCAAACTCAATTCGCGTTATGTCGGACCATTTGAAGTCACCGAGAAAATTGGAAAAGTCGCCTACAGGTTGAATCTACCTGAAGAACTCAGCGGAGTCCACAATGTTTTCCATGTGTCGAATCTGAAGAAGTGTCTGTCAGATGAGACCCTCATAGTTCCTCTTAAGGAACTCACAATCGACGACCAGCTGCGATTCGTCGAGGAACCAGTAGAGATTACGGATCGAGATGTTAAGATCCTCAAGCGTACCAGGATACCTCTGGTCCGAGTTCGTTGGAATGCTCGTCGTGGCCCAGAGTATACCTGGGAACGAGAAGACCAAATGAAACTCAAGTATCCCCAGCTGTTTAAGAAAAATGCAACCACTACTGAGGCTGAAGCTACTGTAGAATTTCGGGACGAAATTCCAAATCAACGGGGGGATGATGTGACACCCTAGGAAAATCAGGAAAACAACGCAACTTAAGTAGCTTCCTCAGTAACCACGCGCTAAATTTCGGGACGAAATTCTCTTAACAGGGGGAGAATGTGACAACCCTCAATTTACATGTATTCCGTACAATTTATTAGTGATAATTAAAGTGCTTGATGACTGTGCTGAATCATTTAACTACTCTCTGATTACTGCGTTATACGTACATGTGCGTGTTAGCATACTAGTAGTATACAGAAAATTTACTAAATAGTCTGATATGCTTTCCTGAGTGTTAGGAATTAATTGTGTTACAAAAATATATATACAAGACGCCTTACGGAACAATTAAACAATTTAACGAAACAGTATCCGACCGAACAACCGGACATTACTCGGGACACCAAATATTTTCCAAATACATTGTGTTATTATTTTTGGCTAGTCTTGATCCCCGTTCACCATGACACCCACTAAAAAAAACCCAATAACAAGCATGTATCATCACATTACTTACAAACAAACTAACAATTACAATTTAGTTGAAAAATTGCAAACAAGCCCCTCCCTCCAACCTGATTTTCGGTCCTAGGTGGACCCCACCAAGATCATCTTAAATCCTACTAAATCTTCTCAAATATTTTGTGTAAGAGCTTGAGTGTTGCTTTGAACAAAATATAATGATTGAGATTTGAGAAGATCTTACACACCACTACATATCTTGCACTAGATCACTCTCTCACCTCACTCCTCTCCCTCTCATTTTCGGCCCTCCATAGCAGCCACCATCACCACCACTTCACAACCATAAACATCCATCATCAAGTCCCATTCAAAGCTTGAAGTTCATCCATGGAAGTTGCTTTTTGAAGGGATTTCAAAAGAGCTTGTTTCTAGTTTTTTTTCACCATCTTTTTCTCAACATTTCTTCACTAGAATCATCCCTAGCTTTAAGCTAGTAGTAAGTTCCCTATGTCACCTTTGTTCATCTTGTTTCATGATTTAAAAGATGTAATATGTTAAATCTACAAGAACACTAAAAAGGGTTTAAACAAGAAGGTGAAACATGATGTAAAAATGTTAGTATGAAGTTGTTGGGATATATTGCTGATTATTTGCTGATTTACTTGTTAATATTGAGTACTAGAAATGTTGTTGATCTTTATGCATGTTAACGGAACCAATACAACTCGCTTTAGAATGTTAAAGCTGAAAAACAGAAAGCTGTTTAGTGATTACAGCCAACTTCAGTTGGCTGTAACCGAACCTTAATAAAGCGAAAAATGTGTTTTCTGAACTCTAGATTTAAGTATTATGAAATACGGTTCTAATGGCACTGGAATCATAATTTTTGGACACCGTTTACTATTTTTAAAGCGCCATTTTGTAACAGCAGCTAGAGCTGCATTTTTCTGCTGAAAATATGCGTTTTGTTTTCTGTTATAACTTGAGTTCTGTGTAGAGTTAGATCATGAAACTTGTACTGTAGATAAAAATGATGTATTTGTAATTACCCCACTGGAATTTCGTAAATCGGATGCTCGATGAATTTTAAATAAATTATTCCGTGGACTGTGATCAGAAAAAGATAAATCTGAATTCAGTCCGGAAAATGAATTTTTTTAAAATATTAGTAATGAACTGGACCCCGATATTTTTACACAATAAAATTTGGAACGTTTAAGACATTCTGTAAAAATTTGGGAATTTTTGGAATAAGTTAACTATTTTATTCAAATGTCCGAAAACAGCCCGGTTTTGAATATTTATGCTGAAATGACATAAGCTGTAATTTGCGTGTCTAAATGTCGAGTATGCTATCTGTGAATGATCTAACATGTTATATATGTTATGTGCATTATCGTATGTTTGATTATGAGTGGGGAATGGATGGGAAACTTAGATGGGCATAAACCGTTAAAGTGATGCATGCTATGTGATAGATACGTGTAGGAACTTTGTGCTCTATTTGAAACCACTAAATGACTAACTGGTAAATCATATTAGGACGTGATTGACCGACCTTGACTGTTAGCTATATTTGAGAATCTAACTGAGCAAACCGAGGTGAGTTCACACTTTCTACAAGGCATGGGATTCCCGGTGGTTTGGGAATGGGTTAAAGAATTTAAAACTAAATCTACATATCCCCTTGGGAAGATATGTACGGCCATCCTCCATAGATAGGATGCCATTATTAATCCTACGAATTCTCCTGGTGCAGAATACGTACGTTCGTCCTCCTGGTGCAGGACAACAACCTTAAAACTAGCTAGACAAAACTCTATCATGAAGTCTCTTAATTTATATCGACTTAATCGCCGAGGCCAATGGCGAGCGGGTCATTAGTTAATAGCGCTATTAGGTTTAACAAACCTCACACCGTGCCGTTCGGACGGGCGTGTACTAATGGACTATGGCAAACTGTCAGTGATGATAGACACTGATGTAGGGCACAACTATTGTTCGTCAGTTGTCGATATGTATGGTCTAGTAGTTCACACGGGGAAAGCCCCCACTGATTATGGTTATGGTTTGGGTAATGAAAAAGGAACTGGTTAAACATACTTTCAACTACGGGGTAACCCCCACGGTAATTAAGCCAACGAAAGTCAAACCATGTTTGTTTCGGAAACAACTTAAAACTAAACAACCAAACGTGAACTCACTCAACTTTGTTGTTGACTAGTTGTTACATGCCTTACAGTTCGCTAGGTGCTTTTGGTGCTTGCATGAGGAGAAGGTTGTTGTGGAATATGGGTTGTTATATCCCATACTTAATAATTGAACTTTATAAACCTATGGAACTTATGTTTGAGACTTTAAACTTATGAACTGTGAACTTATGTTTTGAACTTACGTTTTATGCTTCCGCTGTTATCTTAAAATCGGTCACCTTCTTTAGGTCACCAATCGTATTGTAGTTGGTTTCATTTACTTAATTGTGTTGTTCAATATGATTGGTGGCTCGATCCTGGTCACGTCACGCCTCCAAGCGGTGGTACTCCGCATGGTGGATTTTGGGGGTGTGACACTCGTGGTCAGATTGCCAGTAACAAAAACTTACAAAAGGTGGACACGGGGGCGTGCCTGGTGAACACGACCCCGTGTTGGGCAGCAATTAAACAAACAGCAGATACTTGGCGGTGGGCACGGGGGCGTGTTGGCTGGACACGTCCCCGTGTTGACCATCTTCAATCATGGAAAACAGGTTTCGGCTTTCGATTCTGCTATCCCGGCTTTGTAGCACTAAGATTTAGTGCCTCAAGCCTCGTAGGTACTTGTTTTACTTATAAATACTACACCAAACAAAATAACCAACATCCTACTTAACCATAAGTTCACCATTCACATCACAAACTAAAAAAAAGAAAAATGCAGGAAATTAAAAGTGTTAAGAAAAGTAAATTGTTCAACAAGTGGCACGCAGGCCATGAAATTGTTTGTGAGAGAAAAAGGGTTAACCTGTTAGGACCGTCAACCATGTTACATCACCTTCCACCGCCTCCACCTCAATCCATGTCGTCGTCCTCTTCATCATCCCCTCCTTGGCCCGCCATGTACTCCCGGATGTTGTTGATGTCATCCTGTATATCGGAGATGTTTCTTTCTATAACTCCGACCCAAGTGTATGTGTTGCTGGCCATGTTGTAGGTGTTACGGGTGCACATGAGGTTTTCCTGCAATAAATCAGTAAACTTTGAAAGTTAGGAAAACCAACTCCTTGAGAGGAGGATTGACCCGGATCACCATGGTGCTGATACTGGTAATGGGGAAGAGGATGGGTATGGGGAACGTGTAGGATGAGAGCTTCTTGAGGGTTCCACACATGCCCTTGAACCGTTTGAAATTTGACCGTCCCGTCATTTGCTTCATTGATTAAATTCATGGAGCGACAAATGACAAGGTCCACTTTTCCTGACCATGGGCCCTTTTGAAAGGACCTCGGCATCCTTGGCACAAAATGTTTGAAGAGGCGGTAGATCCACCCTCCAAAAAGGATAGGAGTCGGGGGAGTGGCAAGTTGGTTCAAGTGCATGTTGCGAAGTAGCAGGTATGGAACATCGAGGTTGATACGGTTGTGAATGCAATGGAGGACTATCAGATCATGCAACCCTACAACACCACCACTGTCATGTCTCTGGCAAAGAGAGTAGCTGAGGACCCTGTGGATGTAGTGGTGGAGAGGGTCCCTCAACAGTGTGCTTTTGGTTCGGCTCGGGTTATAGTGTCCCTCCCCAAGCTGAGCCCATGCAGCTTGGCGTTGATCTTCTGAGAGTTCGCGGAGGCCACCACTGTTCTCTTCCTCTCCAGCATCTTCTTCCGAATATAACCCTAGGATTGCCCCAAATTGTGCAATTGAAAACGAGTACATAACCCCTGCACAACGGAATTCTACCCCCTCATTGTCAAACGGCTCCGCTCTTGTCTTGAAGGCAAACGTGCTGCAAAATTCCATGTTATATTCGTGCACGGAGTGAAGCCGAGTGCAAAGAGCTGCTCGTAGTGGACTAGTAACAACGTTGTTGAAGCGGTCGATTTGGCCTACTGCTTTAAGAGTATCCAAGCAAACTTGTCGGGGATATTCTTCGGGCCTAGTCTTGAGCACCTCAAACCGCGCTTGAGCAGCCAACTCATTCGCGTTGAACCTGGTAAATTTCTTGGCCATCTAAAAGAAAACACCAAACAATTAGCATGAAGCAGTAAAATTTTCGAAGAAAACTGAAAACAGTCAGCTGAACACGACCCCGTGTTCAGCGGACACGCCCCATGTTCGCCTGAAATTAGCTGGACACGCCCCCGTGCTTGTTGAGCACGACCCCGTGCTCAGGCGTTTGTTTCCCAAAAATCCCATTTTTCGACCCGGTCCCGAAAACTTGAAAAATTTTGGTCCAGTAGGGGCTGTTTTCCCCGAAATTGAAACCCCAAGTGCCGTTTTTCCCAAAACAAACCGTTTACCCCTTCAATTTCATCTTTTTTCGGTTAAAAAACAAGGCTTTGAGGTTTTTTGTGAGAAAGCGGGCAAATCTACAAACAATTCAAGTTGATTTACTTCCTATAACATGCATCTACACTAATGCTAACAGATCTAAGCAAAAATTTGAGGTTTGATTCGGTTCAAGTTGAAGAACCCTAGATTTTCCCCAAATTTTTGATGTTAAACTACATGCAAGTGATTAAACTAACTAATTATGATGAAAGAATCATACCTTGACGTTGTTAGAAGTCGGGGGAATGTTAAAATCTGCAGAAAATTTCGCCGGAACCAGAGAGTTCGTGGGGAAACGGGGCGTGTTGAAATGAAGAAATGAAGGAAAAAGGGGTTTTATCCCCGACATTTGTGCGAACACGGCCCCGTGGGCGGGCAAAATTATAATTTTTTTAAGTGCACGTGTGAATGCCCTATTTCCCGAAACTTGGTTTTAGAAATCTTATTGATTTAGAAGCTTTCCTGATGTTCGTAACTTACAAGATATGATGTTGATGCATAAACCTTCGTTTTATTCTTCGGCCGCTTGAAGCGAGATTTCTTCCTCTTCATCCTCAATAAATCTTTGTAAAGCTTTAGCCATTGGCCATTGACTTTGAATGGAATTCCATTCCGAGATTTAATCTCAATTGCACCATGTGGGAAAATGCGGGTGATGGAAAAAGGTCCCGACCACCTAGATTTAACTTACCAGGAAATAATTGAAGTCGTGAATTAAATAATAGAACTTGATCTCCTACCCAAAATTCATTAGGTTTAATGTGTTTATCATGCAAATTTTTCATTCTTTCCTTATAAATTTCGGAGTTAGAGTATGTGTGATTCCTTAGTTCGTCTAATTCATTTAATTGACAAAACCGGTTTTTACCGGCCATTTCTAAGTCTAAGTTTACGTTTTTAATTGCCCAGTAGGCTTTGTGTGCTACTTCTACCGGCAAATGACAACTTTTTCTGTAGACAAGCTTATATGGGGTTGTACCTATTGTTGTTTTATACGCAGTTCGAAAAGCCCATAAAGCATCGTCTAATTTATCGGCCCATTCTTTTTTATTTAACCCTACAGTTTTTTCAAGTATTCTTTTTAAACCTCAATTAGTCACTTTGGCTTGTCCATTTGTTTGAGGGTGATATGCTGTTGAGACCCGGTGATAGACCCCATACCTTGTTAAAAAAATTTCAAGTTGATGGTTACAAAAATGGGTACCTCTATCACTTATTAATACTTTTGGAGTTCCAAAACGAGAAAATAATCGTTTTAGTAATCTTACCACAACTTTTCCATCGTTTGTTAGAAGCGCTTCGGCCTCGGCCCATTTAGACAAGTAATCCACTGCCACAAGTATATATTTGTTTCCTTTTGACGGTGGGAAGGGTCCCATAAAGTCGAGTCCCCACACATCAAAAATTTCACAAACAAGAATGCCATTTTGTGGCATTTCATTTTTGGAAGAAATATTACCTGATCTTTGGCAAGCGTCACATGTTTTGATAAGACTTTGGGCGTCTTTGTAAATGGTTGGTCAATAAAATCCTGAATCAAATACCTTTTGTAAAGAATGCAAAAATGTCCCAAAACGACCCGTAAGTGAAAACCCGGACCCCTGAAACCCTAATCCATATCAAAAATCAAGAAAAATCAATTTTCTAGTCTCACGTGGGCCGCGTAAACCATAAGATAAGTTTACGCGGGCCGCGTCAACTTAAAATTGTTCCAGATAAGTGTTTAAGCCACGTGTCGTCCACCTGGCAAACCTACTCGTGACACACCAAGCCTACACGTAGACTAGGGGTTCTCGCGGGCCGTGTAAAAGCCTGTTAAGGCTTACGCGGGCCGCGTAAAACTCAAAATCAGGCTATAAGTAGCCTGTGCATGGGGCATTCATCTGCACTCGAAATTTTCACTTCAAAATGACCAAATTCTGCAGAAAACAAGCTTTTAGGGATCACGACGCTGCTACGATACAGGGTATTAACTCGATCACTGCTACGATTCAATGTTCGATCGATTGAAACTAATCCGATGGATGTTTAAGTGCTGCCCAACTCGGGCTATACTTTTTCATTCGTCGTGAATACGATGGATGTTTAAGTGTTGCACTTTGTCATTCGTCGTGAGAGTTTTAATCTCATGAGTTATCGTAAATGTTGTATTAAGTTACTGACCTAGTTCGTGTGCATTGTTATTTAAATTAGGTTACAAGGCTTATCAGTAGGCTAAAACTCTGCCCGTTAAACTTGCAATGTGAGTCATTCTCTTTTCATCAAATAATGTTTTACAATACTCCAATCATTTTCAAAAGTTATAATTACAAGGATTAAGTCGTGGTTATCTTGAATCACTGGCTAGTGGGGTATTGTGCACATTACTAATTTCTCACGGTTAGGTTCATTAACTTAACAGTGATAATCATCACTACTTGGGTGAAAGGACCCAATAGTGGTATGACCATCGTCACCAGGAGGTGACACGTCGCCAGATAAAAAAATAAGATAGTAGCCATTGTAATCGCTCTTATGCTGTAATTCATAACTATGTGTCGTTTTATCAAATTGAGTGACTCGCCAGTATTTCCCCGCTGATAAAATATTTTTTTTAAATGTTTCAGGTGATCTACTGTGAATCAAGGAAAAAGGCTACGGAGTACTAACAAGCTTGAAGTAGTGGCTCAGTTAAATAAATAAACATGTTTTGAAAATCAGGGAATTTCCTAATAAAATTCCTCTATTGTAAATTACGGGGTTTATCCCAAATTATGAAATAAAATAATCGGGCATTTTCAAGTTTTCAAAGATCCTGTAAAACTTCCGCTGTCGCATCAAATAAGAAATACCACGGGTTTCTGTCCCGCGGCTCCTGGACCGGGTCAAACCGAGACGGGGGCCATGAAAGAAAAAGGTGGTATCAGAGCCACTGATTTAAGCCAATTAAGTATTTAGAAATACTTAATTTTTCTGATTGCCATGCTGTGATTCTGTGAAAATTTAATTTATAAAATTTAACTTAGAATTTTGTGTGTTTCTTCATGTATGCTCACAGCATGAATGAACTATCAGAAGCACTTCAAAACTTTTCTATCCATAACTCAGATATGGATACCACCAGTACCTTTACTGGCTACCAGGCTGAATCAGAAGAGCCAATGGTATTCCAAGCCCAACCTCAGGAAAAACCTAAACCGAAGAAAAGAAGAAGACGTGTAGGCTGGAGGCGTGTGCGTAGGAAGAGGCCAGCAACACAAAAAGTTATAAAGACCGAGGACCCCAAAGATAAAGGCAAAGGAATAGAGATTGGAGAGAGTTCAGGGCAAGCTCAAGAGATGCCACCCTGGGAAGAACTGGACCGCCAACTAGCAAATAGCGACCTCATCGGACCTGCCGATGAGACTCTTTTCAATTACCCAGCGGAAGCCTAACTTCCAGTCAATCTGGAACCGGCTATTCCAGATCCCCTTGTTAACTCCCGATCTCTAGGAGAACTAGAAGAATGGTGGACCACTGACTGGCAGTTTCAGAATCTCCTAAATAACCCTAATACCTTTTCCCCCCAATTTGATCCGGAGCCTCCACTACACCCACCTATGAGCTCCGAAAACTTGGCTGAACTCCGCCATTATGGCGAGGAGCTGATTGATGCGGGAAACCGAATTAGGGATGTGGGAGAAAGAATCTCAAGGAAATACGACGAGAGAGAACGTCGTTTCTGAGATGCCAGCTGACTAGGGTTGTGTGGTTGTGGGAGTATGTGTTTAATAATAATATAATCATATAAAATAACTAAAAATAAAACTTTTGTAATATATTTAGTGTGTACTGATGCATACTATAATATATAATAATGGACGTCGCAAGGTCGATAATTTTGGATTATATGTGTTGACGTGATTATGTGCGTTTATTTTATTGTGTTTGTTAGTTATTTATTTTATGCTAATCACTTAAATATATTAATTACCAGATGGAACACGCTAGTAATGAACCAGTTAACGAGGTTAACCAATCTGAGCAACACCATGAAGATCAATTTTTGAATACGCAAGATATAGAAAACATCGTTGCCCAGGGAATAGCAAATGTTATTCCAGCAATTCTTGCTGCTGCACGAAATCCAGTTGAACCTCAACAAATTATTCCTAGCAAACGTACTCATGAAGACAACTTCAGTAATAGCGTAAATGGAGGTGGCAACATTAATAATAACGATAATGATGGGATGTAAGCCCCATTCCTTAAGAAAATGAAAGCTGCAACGCCTGGTTGCACATACAAGGAATTTCTTGCCTGTAAACCGGCTGAATTTGCAGGCAACGAGGGGGCGACTGCCGCACTGCGTTGGTTAGAGAAAACCGAGGCAGTAATTAAAATAAGTAAATGTGCCGAGGAAGACAAGGTCATGTACGCGTCACATCTTTTTAAAGAAGGGGCGCTAGAATGGTGGAATACGGTACTTCAAGCCAAGGGAAGCGATGCGGCCTATGCCATGAATTGGGAAGAATTTAAAAGGCTGGTAGAAAGAAAATTATGTCCCGAATATGAGAAAGAGCAAATGGCAAATAAATTTTTGAACCACCGGATGGTGGATGTAGACTGTCGAGGGTATACTTCGACATTCTTTGAATATGCTAGAGTAGTACCAACCCTGGCTTCGCCAGAACCGGTACTTATTTCCCACTATATCTGGGGATTGATTGGCGGAATCCGTGATATCGTTAAAGCTGCGAGACCTCGCACTATTGACGATGCTGTGGAATTAGCCAACACCTTGACTGACGGGCTGATACGCATAAGAGAAGAAAACCGGAAAAAGGAAGTGGCCCCAAAAGATTACCCAGGGATTCTGTGTGGGTAATAGTAGCAATTTCAAGAAAAGGGGAACTGGGCAATCTTCCACTGCTCCATTCTGCGGTACCTGTAAAAGAAAGCATTTTGGTAGATGCAAAGGGTATTGCAATTTTTGCAAAATTCCGGGGCATCAAGAAGAAGATTGCAGGAGGAAGAAATCAACAATCTGCTACAACTGTGGAGAAGCTGGACATTTTAGGCCAGACTGCCCAAAATTGGTCAAACCAGCTGATAACAAAGCTAAACCTGTAGAGGGAACTACCAAGAAAAACGCAAGAGCCTTCTAGTTGACTACTCAGGAAGCAGAGCTAATCCCTGACATGATAGCTGGTACGTTCCTAGTTCATGACGTTTATGCAAAAGTATTATTTGACTTTGGTGCAAACCAAAGTTTTATAAATACTTCGTTCTGCCAAACTCTTAACTTACTGATATGCTAAATGTGGTTTAACTAAATTAAACCCTAAACTAGACTCTCTAAGTTTTAAATTTATAAAACAAAGACTCTCTAAAACCTAATCCACACGACCGGAAAGTGTACCAATCGATGCAGTATAGCCTAAGGAAGTCCGCGTATCGAACCCAAGAGACTCTACTAAATTACGCGAATGACTCTATCTAGACTTAGAATGACACGGACTTTAACTAATTGTTTATTGATTGGGGGGGGGGGGGGGGGGTTCTAAATATCCAAAAAATATAATTAAAATTATACTAATCAAGATGAACTAGACGCAAACTTGAACAACGACTGAACTCAAGAGATGATAAAGGCTACCTAGGCTAGACTCTTGTTTAACTTGGAATTGATTTCTATTCGTAACTGACGTGGTATGGAACCGGGATCTTATGATACTAAACCTATTAAGATACCAACTAAGCCCCTCAAACCCTCTCGAGGTGATTCTTGTGGCACTACCTAGGCTGTTAATCCTACCGGTTATTAGATTTCCTTACAGTCCTCTAATATCTTGAAAGTGCCCTAATATGACAATCTACCTTACAGCGCGAAAGTCTAAGGCAACTATGGATTTTAACTTGGTTTAATAGACAAGAGAATGGTTAGGGAACTAAGACCAATTTCTTACAAGACCTAATCCTAGCTATTTACCAAACCAAGACCTATTAATAATCTCGAGCCTTACAACGACAAGAATTAGTAGAACACTTGATTTTATAAGATTACCGAATACTACTTCTAAGGTTTGATGGCCACTTAACCCTAAAGGATTAAAGATTTATTACGTGATATAGACACTCACCAAAATCTAAAACCCTAGCACGATTCTATTATGTGATAAAGACCGTCACCAAGATTCGTACGAAGCAATAATCAATGATCAAACAATCACAAGCATGCATACACACCAAATTAAAGATTCCAAAGTCATTTACAATTCAAGATAACCCATAACCAACGTCTAAACGAATAAAAATCCAAACTTTATCAAACAATCATCATAGCCTAGGTAGTACAAGAAGTCTAGCCAATAATCATTGTATCAAACGGCATAACAATCATTAACAAATCAGAATTCATCGTGAATAATTAAGAACAAACGAAACCGAAAGAATAACGAGAAGATAAAACCCGAAAATCTTCAATCACGAGCGTTCCCGAGCTTCCTCGACCTCTAAGCAGCCTCCAAAAGTCGTCTCTGATGTCCAAAATTCGCTGATGTGCTTGCTGACTTCGTCTCTTGATCTTCGTGCGTCCTTCTGCTGTGCGGCCTCCCAAGGATCCTTTATATCCCCTCCAGAATGATTATCCCCTTCAAATATTAATAGGACCACCCTAAAATAATAGCCGCCTTTCCTTTGTACGTGCGTCCCACGGAGTATGCATAATAGATGGATTACCGATTATAGTCAATGATAACAATTTATTCACAAAGCCCAAGACCAATTCCCTGCGTAAACTGTTGGGCTGAACTCCACTTTAATAATTGGCAGCCATATTTTCTGTTCTTTTCTAATTAATATCCCCATGAATCTCTAAAGAAAATAGTATATATCCATTCTTAATGTCACCATCCTCCCTTTTAATTGGCCACCCTCAAATAATCTGCCGCCATAAATGGCCTGTTAGAAGGCCCACATGAAATCGAATAGTGATTGGGCCGAGCTAGTGAATCCATCCAATTTAATGTATGCAGCCTTTTGTTTTGTCTTGTGGATCGATATACATATATATATATATTAAAGCTCAACAAATATGGCAACTTCCTTTTATTCTTTTTTTCACCAATCCTATACGAATGAAGAATATTATTTTTTTTTCTTTTTTATTGTGTTGCACCCTAACACTAGAATGGTCTTGACCCAATCACAGAAAATAGCGGCAGTTTTAATTCGGTCTCTGGCACCCCGCTCTGCCCAACTGGCTGGTTATTTCCATACTACTTGTTTTTGCTCCATTTGCACCAGGACCTGGCCCAACACAAAATAATATAATATAACACTAAAACTAAATAAAAATAAATAAAACTATACAGAAATTATACAATCTACGCGGGACAAATATGTGTATTTTACCACTTATCAAATATCCCCACGGTTCCAAGCTTAAATTATACAAAAATTATACAATCTACACGTCCCCGAAAAAGAATTATGCAAAACGGAATCATAGACGGAATAATCATTCGAGACAAAAGCTTAAATTACTTATTAAAAACCGAAACTTGTGTTAGCCGCGATTGCAAGTATATTTGTCCTCTTAAACCCAAACACGGTTCCAAGCCCTTATCATGCAAGTTTAGTTCAAGTGCGGTCAATCTACCTAGGGTCTCACGCTAAGAATCGCAAGTCCACCTAATCCCCCTCAAGCTTATAGGACAAAAGAACAACCACTGGGTTATTTCCTAACCGTTTTATACCAAGATCAAGAGAGTTTAAAGTCAAATCTATTATTATTTTTTTTCATCATTTCATTTTTTTTCATTACTTTTTCATTTTCTTTTCTTTTTTCGAGCGTAGACGTTGTTTTCCCTAACCCAGAGGCATTCCGGCTGTAGAGTCGCTATCCCCAACCACAGACTACATAAAAATGGCTACTTTCATTTAGTTTCTAGCTCGCTTATTTTTTTTTTTTTTTCATTTTTCAACGAGACAATGACCAAAAACTCTAACGGTCTTAACTTATAACGGCATCCCTTATACTATTATCGGCGGTTTCAATTTCCCCACTTTCCATAGATGAGAACCCACAAGTAGACCAACAATTAGGTATAATTAAGATCAAAGGAACCTAGAACCGAATCGAGCCTACCCGCACATCCCAAACTAGACACAAGCTCAATTAAATTATCTCATATTATTATTATTTGAACCCGAACAAAAACCCGACTTTTCTATCATTTTCCGTTTTTTTTTTATTTTGCAAACTTCTTATTTCAAAAAACATTTTCTAATTTTTTTAATTTTTTTGGATTTTTGAATTTTTTAACTTTTTTTTTGTATTTTTTATATTTTATGACTCAAGACTCTACTAACTAGACACTAACCGATAGTTCCCATCCCCACACTTAAACTTTACATTGCCCTCAATGTAAGATGGAAACCGACTCAAAAGACTAAAAATAAATAAGAAATAAAAAGACGAAGGGCATAAAAGGAAAGGACTTAGCTGGTTATATAATGTGTAAGCTCCAAATCTCTCGTCCAATCCAGCTCGATCGTATAGCATTTCGTTCGCGATCGGCTTTGACACTGACTGACATGCCTGATAAATGCCTGGGATCTGATAAGCAGCTCCAAAATCACCCGAATGGAGATTGAGTACGGGTGGTACATATTTAAACCTGCATAAACAAAAACAAGCAAACACCAAAGCAATACCGACTCGACACAAACGACTGACTCAATACTACTAAATTAGACTCATGGTACAGAATAAAAGACTCAAAATACAAACTCTACAAGTGGGTCACAACTATTCATGTACTTATGGAGGATCATGTACGCGCAGCTCACCTCCATACACACTCTCACGGGCTGTAGCACTATCATACCTAACATTTCCCACATCTCTCATATCCCCACACTGAGCCTTGCTCAGGGTTTCTATCTTAAACTCTAATCTCAGCAATCTCTCCTCTAACTCCTCTACTCTCCTATCAGGTGGATCCCCACACTTGGGTTCTATCACCTTCTCCAGACTTGGATCACACACCACCTCTTCTTTATCACTCTCAACCCTCTCACTCTCCCCCACTAACGCTACCGCCTCGACTCTATCACTCGACCCTCTTGCATTCGTCACCTTGAAAACTACCGATTCGTCGCCCGCTCTAAGTGTGATTGTGCCTAAGAAGACATCTATAAGCGCTTTAGCGGTGTTCAAGAACGGGCGCCCTAAAATCAACGGCACGTTTTCATCAGCCTCCATATCTAGCACTACAAAATCCGCGGGGAAGACAAACTTATCCACTTTCACTAACAAATTCTCTACAATCCCCCTAGGGTACTTAACTGTCTTATCTGCTAACGAGAGGGTCATACGAGTTGGCTTCAAATCACCAAGGCCTAGTTTTTCGTAAAATGAATATGGCATCAAATTAATACTAGCACCAAGGTCTGCCAAAGCGTGGTTTTTAACATCACCACCAAACAAACATGGGATCGTGAATATGCCCGGATCAGTGAGTTTCTCAGGAAGTTTGTTTAGGATCACCGCAGAACAATCTCCATTCAATGGAGTATTAGAACACTCACCTAACCTATCCTTACGCTTGAGAAAATCCTTAAGAAACTTGGCGTATTTAGGCATGGACCGCAGGGCCTCTATGAACGGAAGATTTACTTTTAACTGGGTGAACATCTCAAGAAATCTCTCGTACTCCCTAACATATTGCTGTTGCTTAAAGCGGGCGGGAAATGGAAGACGAGAGGGATCAAATAAGGGCGGTGGCCTAACCCTAACCGGTTGCTTCTCTACTCTCTTCTCAACCTGGGGCTCCTCGGTATGTGCAGTACTTGCTGGGCCTAGCCTACATTTTACCGGGCTTTTCCATTTCTATCTCCTCATCTACCTCATCATCACTCCCTAACTCAACATTCTCTCTCACGACCTCCCCTAGACTCTTCCCACTACAAGTAGTGATTGCTTTCACAGAATGGTCAGCCGGGTGAGTGGTACCTGAAAACTGACCAGGAGGGGATTCTCTCAACTGCCTAGCTATATAGTCACTGTTCTCTTAAGATCTAAAATGGTAGACTCTTGATTTTTAAGCTGAAGATCGTGACTCTTATTAATTTGATCTTGAGTTTTAACAAAATCAGTTAGGGATTTCTGGGTCGCCTGATTTTGTGTCATCATCTGAGCGTTTTGTGTCATCATCTGAGCGAACATCTCCTCCATCCTACTCAAACTCTCCTCGAAAACCTTGCCACTACCTTGACCCTCTTGATTCGACCCCCCACTAGCAAACTGTCCACTCGAACCTGAACCACTACCACTCGTATATAAACTAGATCCCCTATTTTCATACTGACTAGATGGAAACCCAGGGGGATTGCCAGAAGGGCGATATCCACTACTACTACCACTACCCTGCCAGCTGGGGTTAAAACTAGTATTATTATTACTAAATTGACCCCTAGACTGACCCGCTATGAACTCAACCTGCTCTAACGTAAGTGTGGGACACTCTATCGTATCGTGACCTCCTCTACAGACCTCACACCTATCAACCTTTTTCTTGATCTCGAGCAACTCTCTCTTCAAACCCTCTAAAACAGTCAATACCGATGAATCCAAGCTAACTTGGTTTACTCCTCGACCAGCCGAGGAAGTAGTCACAGGAATGGAAGTCCTGCTGGCAGTGCTGTAGTCCATATCTGAATGGGCAAAACTCTGAAACAAATCATTGCACTCAACTACTGTCTTTTTACCCATGAGGTGCCCTCCAGCAGAAGTGTCGAACCAAGCTCTGATCTCAGGGGTGAGACCATTGAAGAATTTCTCTACAAGTGCCCAATCCGATAACCCGTCCTGAGAACAACGAGAAAGCAATGTCTGGAAACGCTCCCAGGCCAGGTGGTACGGCTCATCAGGTTCCATACAGAACGAATGGATCTGATCGCGTAGAGGAGATGCTTTGGCGGGTGGAAAATATTTAGCTAAGAAAGCATCTCGTAAACCTGCCCAGGTGGTGAAAGTTCCCGCTGGCTGTGAATCAAACCAGACGGCTGCGCGGCCAGCGAGAGTGAATGGAAAGACCTGAAGGTACCTGGCATCTAGATTAACACCCTCGATGGAGAAGGTGCTGCAAAGGCGAGTGATGTGGTTTATGTGCGCGGGAGCATCCTCATCATCACGGCCGTTGAATTCGCACGAATTGGTGATGACCGTCATGATGTAAGATGGAATCTACCAGGACCTATCATTGGCTATGTTTGGAAGGGTGATGGGGGAATTCGCACCGGTGAAGCCGGTGGTGGCCTGCTCATAAACTGTCCTATGGGCCATTAGAACTACGGGTGGTGGTGAATTGTGTGGTGAAGGCTTTGGAGTGAAGTCGAAGTCGGGGGTGGAATGTGAAAACGAAGGTGAGCTAGAAGAACTTACCTCGGGTGCAGAAGATGAGATGGAAGGCTTGATCGTAAATAGATTCGGCGGAGGTCCCTACGAGCGCGTATGGGGCATCCACTACAAAAACCGAATACAAACAAGTAAGATGACTCTAACAAACTGACTCAACCAACTAGAAAAGACAATGAAACAAATATATTTTTTTTTACTTCTTTTTTTTTATAATTAGACTCCTACGACTCAACGAATAAACAAATAGCACGTAATATGTCAAATAAGTCCAAACAAGGTAATCAATGCAATCGCCAAAGAATCCCCGGAAACGGCGCCAAAAACTTGATGTGCTAAAAGTGGTTTAACTAAATTAACTAAATTAACTAAATTAAACCCTAAACTAGACTCTCTAAGTTTTAAATTTATAAAACAAAGACTCTCTAAAACCTAATCCACACGACCGGCAAGTGTACCAATCGATGCAGTATAGCCCAAGGAAGTCCGCGTATCGAACCCAAGAGACTCTACTAAATTACGCTAATGACTCTATCTAGACTTAGACTGACACGGACTTTAACTAATTGTTTATTGATTGGGGGGGTTTTCTAAATATCCTAAAAATATAATTAAAATTATACTAATCAAGATGAACGAGACGCAAACTTGAACAACGACTGAACTCAAGAGATGATGAAGGCTACATAGGCTAGACTTTTGTTTAACTTGGAATGGATTTCTATTCGTAACTGACGTGGTATGGAACCGGGATCTTATGATACTAAACCTATTAAGATACCAACTAAGCCCCTCAAACCCTCTCGAGGTGATTCTTGTGGCACTACCTAGGCTGTTAATCCTACCGGTTATTAGATTTCCTTACAGTCCTCTAATATCTTGAAAGTGCCCTAATATGACAATCTACCTTACAGCGCGAAAGTCTAAGGCAACTATGTATTTTAACTTGGTTTAATAGACAAGAGAATGGTTAGGGAACTAAGACCGATTTCTTACAAAACCTAATCCTAGCTATTTACCAAACCAAGACCTATTAATAATCTCGAGCCTTACAGCGACAAGAATTAGTAGAACACTTGATTTTATAAGATTACCGGATATTACTTCTAAGGTTTGATGGCCACTTAACCCTAAAGGATTAAAGATTTATTACGTGATATAGACACTGAACAAAATCTAAAACCCTAGCACGATTCTATTATGTGATAAAGACCGTCACCAAGATTCGTACGAAGCAATAATCAATGATCAAACAATCACAAGCATGTATACACACCAAATTAAAGATTCCAAAGGCGTTTACAATTCAAGATAATCCATAACCAACGTCTAAACGAATAAAAATCCAAATTTTATCAAACAATCATCATAGCCTAGGTAGTACAAGAAGTCTAGCCAATAATCATTGTATCAAACGACATAACAATCATTAACAAATCAGAATTCATCGTGAATAATTAAGAACAAACGAAACCGAAAGAATAACGAGAAGATAAAACCCGAAAATCTTCAATCACAAGCGTTCCCGAGCTTCCTCGACCTCTAAGTAGCCTCCAAAAGTCGTCTCTGATGTCCAAAATTCGCTGATGTGCTTGCTGACTTCGTTTCTTGATCTTCATGCGTCCTTCTGCTGTGCGGCCTCCCAAGGATCCTTTATATCCCCTCCAGAATGATTATCCCCTTCAAATATTAATAGGACCACCCTAAAATAATAGCCGCCTTTCCTTTGTACGTGCGTCCCACGGAGTATGCATAATAGATGGATTACCGATTATAGTCAATGATAACAATTTATTCACAAAGCCCAAGACCAATTCCCTGCGTAAACTGTTGGGCTGAACTCCACTTTAATAATTGGCAGCCATATTTTCTGTTCTTTTCTAATTAATATCCCCATGAATCTCTAAAGAAAATAGTATATATCCATCCTTAATGTCACCATCCTCCCTTTTAATTGGCCACCCTCAAATAATCTGCCGCCATAAATGGCCTGTTAGAAGGCCCACATGAAATCGAATAGTGATTGGGCCGAGCTAGTGAATCCATCCAATCTAATGTATGCAGCCTTTTGTTTTGTCTTGTGGTTCGATATACATATATATTAAAGCTCAACAAATATGTAAACTTCCTTTTATTCTTTTTTTCACCAATCCTATACGAATGAAGAATATTTTTTTTTTTTGTTTTTTATTGTGTTGCACCCTAACATTAGAATGGTCTTGACCCAATCACAGAAAATAGCGGCAGTTTTAATTCGGTCTCTGGCACCCCGCTCTGCCCAACTGGCTGGTTATTTCCATACTACTTGTTTTTGTGCCATTTGCACCAGGACCTGGCCCAACACAAAATAATATAATATAACACTAAAACTAAATAAAAATAAATAAAACTATACAAAAATTATATAATCTACACGGGACAAATATGTGTATTTTACCACTTATCACTTACCCTTAACCAACCTTAGACAGTTTTTTACAGTTGAAACGACAGATGGGAGTTTTGTTAACATAGATAGGGTTTTACGAGAAGGAAAGATAGAACTCTTAGGTCATAAATTTTCTGCAAACTTGTTACCTATGAATTTAGCCGGATTCGATGTGGTACTAGGAATGGATTGGTTAGTAGCCAACTTTGCTCGAATTCTTTGTGATAAAAATTCCATAGAAATTCATACACCTACAGGAGAATTAGTGGTGATTACAGGAGATAAGCCGCGAAAACCACTAAAATTCATTTCAGCAATGAATTTGGCCAGTTATTCAAGAAAACAAGAAATAGTGTATTTGATTTCGGTAATCATTAACACTAAAAGTAAGGAACTTAAAGAAATTCCAGTAGTATCAGAATACCCGGAAGTATTCCCAGAAGAACTACCTGGATTACCACCTGATAGAGAAGTAGAATTTAGAATTCATCTAATTCCTGGAACTACACCGATAGCCAAGGCACCTTATCGATTAGCACCCACCGAAATGCTAGAACTGAAAAAGCAGTTAGATGAATTATTAAGCAAAGGATTCATACAACCTAGTTCATCCCTGTGGGGAGCTCCAGTGTTGTTTGTGAAAAAGAAAGATGGTTCGATGCGAATGTGTATCGATTACAGAGAATTGAATAAGGTTACAATTAAGAATCGATACCCATTACCTAGGATTGATGATCTTTTTGATCAACTTCAGGGAGCTAGATACTTTTCTAAGATAGACTTACGCTCCGGATATCATCAATTGAAAGTACAAGAAGAAGACATACCTAAAACTGCTTTCAGAACTAGGTATGGTCATTAGGAGTTTACAGGCATGCCCTTTGGGTTAACGAATGCTCCTGCAGCATTTATGGACATGATGAATAGGATCTGTAAACCGTATTTGGATAAATTTGTAATTGTCTTCATCGACGATATACTTATTTATTCCAAAAGTCAGGACGAGCATTGTAAACACTTGCACGCACTCTTAACTTTGTTAAGAAAAGAGAAACTTTACGCCAAATTCTTGAAGTGTGAATTTTGGCTACAGGAAGTACAATTTTTAGGACACATGGTGAATCATGAAGGTATTCAAGTATATCTCTCCAAAATAGAAGTGATCACCAAATGGAAGGTCCCGCAATCAGCCATGGAAGTTAGAAGTTTTCTAGGATTAGCCGGTTACTATAGGCGATTTATTAAGGATTTTTCCAAGATAGTTGTGTCATTAACTAAGCTAACCTGTAAAGCAGTGAAGTTTGAATGGGGACCTAGGCAGGAAGAGGCTTTTAAAATTTTAAAGCAAAAGTTAACAAACGCCCCAATTCTTGCCTTACCAGAAGGGATAGAAGATTTTGAAGTTTACTGTGATGCTTCTAAACTAGGATTAGGATGTGTGCTAATGCAACGCAAGAAGGTGATTGTGTATGCCTCAAGGCAATTGAAAAAGCACAAGGAAAACTATACGACTCATGATTTAGAGTTAGGAGCCATAATTTTTGCCCTTATGATTTGGAGACACTATTTGTATGGAAGTAAGTTTATTATCTATACAGATCATAAGAGTTTAAGATACATATTTGGGCAAAAAGAATTGAACATGAGGCAAAGAAGATGGATGGAAATCTTAAGTGACTACGACTGTGATATTCAATATCACGAAGGAAAAGCAAACGTAGTTGCTGATGCTTTAAGTCGTAAGTATCATGAGAAACAACGACGAGTTCGTGCTCTTAGATTAAGTTTACAATTAGACTTAATGGAACAACTGAAAAATATTTAGGAAACAACAATCAAGGATGATGCTGAAGGAATGAAGGGACGAGTAAAAGAATTAGAGCAAGGAAGTGATGGAATTTGGAAATTCCACAAGAAAAGGATTTGGGTACCTAAGCAAGGGAATTTAAGAAATAAGATTTTAGAGGAAGCCCATAAATCTAGGTATACCATGCATCCTGGTAACAATAAAATGTACCAAGATTTAAGAAATAATTTCTGGTGGATAGGAATGAAAAAAGGACATAGCTAGATATGTTTCTAAGTGTCTTACTTGTTCACAAGTTAAGGCAGAACACCAGAAACCCTCAGGTCTACTACAACAATTAGAAATACCTGTACGGAAATGGGAACTCATAACCATGGACTTTGTTACTAAGTTGCCCAAAACCAGAAAAGGTAATGACTCGATTTGGGTAATTGTGGATCGATTAACCAAATCAGCTCATTTTCTACCCATAAAAGAAACCTTTAGCATGGAAAGGTTGGCAAAGTTGTATGTAGATGAAGTAGTATCCTTACATGGAGTTCCACTCTCCATTGTATCGGATAGAGATAGTCGTTTCACTTCACATTTCTGGACAAGTTTCCAAGAAGCCATGGAAACGCGGTTAAATTTAAGTACAACCTACCATCCTCAAACAGACGGACAAAGTGAAAGGACGATCCAAACCCTGGAGGACATGCTTAGGGCATGTGTGATAGATTTTGGTGGAAACTGGGATGACCACCTACCCTTAATTGAATTCTCCTATAACAATAGTTATCATTCAAGCATCGAAGCTGCCCCGTTTGAAGCACTATATGGACATAAGTGTAGAACTCCAGTTTGTTGGGCAGAAATAGGAGAAAATCAATTATCAGGTCCTGAAATGGTGCAAGAGACCACCGACAAGATTACTCAAATCAAGGAAAGACTAAAAACGGCTCGAGATCGCCAGAAGAGTTATGCAGACAATCGACGTAAGCCACTAGAATTTCAAGTTGGAGAGAAGGTCCTCTTGAAAGTTTCTCCTTGGAAAGGAGTAGTTCGGCTCGGGAAGAGAGGAAAGCTGAGTCCAAGGTACGTAGGACCATTCCCAGTAATACAGCGAATAGGGCCAGTTGCCTATCGCTTACAACTACCAGAAGAGTTAGCTGGAGTACATGATGTATTTCATGTATCTAACCTCAAGAAGTGTTTATCAGATGAATCGCTAGTAGTCCCTTCAAATAGAAGAAACCACTTCAAATAGAAGACAGAAAGGTCAAGTTTCTCAAGCACAAAAGACTAGTACTGGTCAAGGTCTAGTGGGATTCAAAGAGAGGACCCGAATACACTTGGGAGTTGGAATCGGAGATGAAGCGAAAGTATCCTCACTTATTTGAATAAATCTCGAGGACGAGATTTTAAATAAGGTGGGGAGGATGTAAGGACTGCAAAAATGTCCCAAAACGACCCGTAAGTAAAAACCCGGACCCCTGAAACCCTAATCCATATCAAAAATCAAGAAAAATCAATTTTGTGGTTTCACGCGGGCCGCGTAAACCATAAGATAAGTTTACGCGGGCCGCGTCAACTTAAAATTATTCCGGATAAGTGTTTAAGCCACGTGTTGTCCACCTGGCAAACCTACTCGTGACACACCAAGCCTACACGTAGACTAGGGGTTCTCGCGGGCCGCGTAAAATCCTGTTAAGGCTTACGCGGGCCGCGTAAAACTCAAAATCAGGCTATAAGTAGCCTGTGCATGGGGCATTCATCTGCACTCGAAATTTTCACTTCAAAACGACCAAATTCTGCAGAAAACAAGCTTTTAGGGATCACGGCGCTGCTACGATACAGGGTATTAACTCGATCACTGCTACGATTCAATGTCCGATCGATTGAAACCAATCCGATGGATGTTTAAGTCATGCCCAACTCGGGCTATACTTTGTCATTCTTCATGAATACGATGGATGTTTAAGTGTTGCACTTTGTCATTCGTCGTGAGAGTTTTAATCTCGTGAGTTATCGTAAATGTTGTATTATGTTACAGACCTAGTTTGTGTTGTCACACCCCGACCACGTAAAACAACAAAGCGTGGCGGAAACGTCGGGGGGTGTTGTAACAGAATTATCGTTTCATAACCATGGATACAAAAGTGTTTCGTTTTATTGATAATATTAAACATTAACATTGTTTTAACACGTAACAAACGAGTTTTATATCGACTATCATCATTTTATGTCACTAAGGCCTCGTCCAGATCCTATGTGACGCATGCATCCTAGAACGTCAATCAAGCAACAACACCTGAAACATATGTAAAAACAAAGTCAGCAAAGAAATGTTGGCGAGTACATATATTTTATAAGAGTATCGGAATCATGGCTTGTTTACTTATATTGCAATACCTCGAAAACCTTGTTTTTAAAAAGTGTATAATATTGCAAAATGATTAACCAACTCAAATCAAGATGGTTATAATTTATAAAATTTCATAGCCATGATTCTTAACCCAAAAGCTTTTTGTTTTTAGAAAACCATCTTGTAAAACATCTCGTATAAACTCGTTAATAAAACTCATATATTATTTCGAAAACATCGTTGAGTGACATCGTTTCAATATCGTTTACCCAAGTGAACTAAATAACGCCACGATATGTAATATGTTGAAAACACTTGTATATATAAGAAGTACCAGCGGCGTATCTACCATGTTTTCACCACATTACACCCGTCCCGTTATCTAAACACTAGCCCAGAAGCCAATCGTTTACCCAAATCGTTTAACATCGTTTCCAAATCGTTCCCAAATCGTTTACTCGTTTAGATCGTTTAAATCGTCCTCGTTTTAATTGTGAAAACTTATATATGGTCGTCTCGTT
The DNA here is from genome assembly GCA_030545235.1 of Helianthus tuberosus. NCBI lineage: Eukaryota > Viridiplantae > Streptophyta > Magnoliopsida > Asterales > Asteraceae > Helianthus > Helianthus tuberosus. The sequence continues at coordinate 15,735,485 of CM060420.1, read as the reverse complement.
AATAACATTCAAACCTTTGTGACTCATTCATCGTTCAACTCGTTCTTGCATTAACAAACCTCCAAAGGGTAAGTTAACAAACATCAGATTCAGTCGTTACCCACAACACCCACACATAACCATGGGTATAGTGCAATAACGGGATTTGTCATATCCTATGGTACCATAACCTAATACTGGTCGGCTTGATCAATTCTAATGAATGCCGTTCGTTATGTAACTACAACCAACAAGTTCGTTCACATTATCGAAATCGTTAATAGTTTAGTATAAATCGTTCTATTCGTTTTTGAAATCATCGTTTAAACCTTGAAAATATTTGTGTACATATGAATCACCCCAAAACAATTGAAAACAGTAAAATAGGGGAACTATGTACTCACATGTAGTGCAAGGTATCCTCAATCAATAGTACTTCAACAAACTCGAGTAAACCAGAGAAATCAAGCAGCACCTAGTAATTGAACCACTAGTCAAACAATAGACGCCTAAATCGGATTATCGGACAGAATGAGGTCTTGTAAACCAAATGAGTGTTGGAACTCATGTGATATGGTTTATCAAGGCCTACATCCTAAATGAAACCTAACCTAAGTGCTTTCGACCCATCGCGACCCATTAAGGTAGCTTACGCTACTTTAACGTGTCGTGCGCTCAAAGCGCGTTCGAGACGTCTAACTTGTCCTATGACAAGTATTATATGCCAAAACATGTTTAATTATGTTACATAATTAGTTACGTGACAAAATTTTGGGTTACATATGCTTAATTACCAATTATGCATGAAAAGGGTATTTTGGTAATTTACCTATGGCATATAAACTACTTATCATACAACTACCTAAACTAGGTGACCATAAGGTATAACCTTGGAAGGTTATTCCCTATGCTACTATGGTCACTAAACATGTTTGGTCGGATCCTAATGATCGACCAAACGGGTCGTGTTCGAAAGTCTAAGCGGGTGTTTAGTCCGCTTGACTTACGACTCTACACAAGCACTAATCTAAAAAGTGACGAGCTAAACATGCTAGAACATGTTTAGTTAAGTTAGAAAACAGGTTTTGATATCAAAACAAACGGTCTTGATATCCTAGAGTAGTTTGGTTACAAAATACGCGTAAATGCGCATTTTGGCCGAAACTACGACTCGTCACTGAGCCTAGATAACGTGGTAATCATTAGGTATAGTCACTAGGGACTATAACCATCATGATTACGCTCACGTTATGAAGTTTAAATGAACTTTGCATTGACCATAAACCGGTCAATGCAGAAAGTCAAACGCAGTTTGACTTTAACGAATGAAAAGAACGAAAGAACACTTACAGAAGGTCCCCGCAAGCTCTTGATCCGATTTACTCTCAGGTATGAAGCATAAACTTCAACTTAGAGAGCCAAAATTAGATTCAAGTGTGAGTTTGCAAGGAAATGAAGGTGGGTATTTATAGGAATTCAAGAACCGTTAAGATCGTTCATCGAAAACTGAGCTTTGATCTGGACCTTACATGCGTGCCCATGGTTTTCTAAAACCATGGGAGCCCCTAATAATGGACTAGGTTCATTGAATACCAGCCCATGGTTTTGAAAAACCATGGGTTAAAACCACAACACTTCAAAATGGACTAGGTTCATTGAATCTGGTCAGAAATTTCAAAAATGGTCCCTGCACATGTAAAACTTGATTTTTTTGCACTTTTAAGCCCCGTTAACCCCATTTCAAGGCTCTAAAATAAAGTTAAAGTATAGGGAACTCAAAACATGCTCAAAAGTATCTCGTATGTCGGTTCGTTTGGTCGTACGGTTGCGTTGTTCTGTTAATTACGACGGAAGTCGTAACGAACGCAAAAACGATCCAAATTAAGCGACGAATGGAATTTTCTTATGCCAAACACTAAAATAAAATATTTTAATGCTTACATAAATTTTTGGATGTCCGGATGTATTCAGAACGTAAGATATGCGTGAAAATGCAAACTTATGCACTTTTTGACGCTTTTAGTCCCTGAATGAGCATAAAGTTTATTTTAGCACACCAAACCCCTCAAAACCTATTTTTAAGCTATGTAAAGGATATTTAGGGTATGTTTAACTTATGGTCATGTTCCGGAATGTTCGTTACTATACAAATCGGCATAGTTTCGTAGTTTGACACAAATAGTCCCTGTGATCGAACAAAGTTGATTTCGACACACCAAACCATTCAAAACTTATTTCTAAGTTATGTGGAGGTTATTTAAGGTATGTTAAGCCTATGTCACTATTTCGGAGTGTTTTTCGCGTTATACTGACTGCGTTTACGCATCAGTTTGCGTATAACCTTCCAGAACGCGATTTAAAGCTTGCAATCGGAATCGAATCGAATTGAAAAATCACCAAACACAAATACACCCATAGAAACACCAAAAAACATATAATAACACCAAAGAACATTGTTTTATTAATATTCATCATTGTTTTACATCGTACAACGATTACAGAACACGGTTGTCACAGTCTCCCCTACTTCAAGAAATTTCGTCCCGAAATTTTAACTAGAGGAAGCTTGTGAAAACAAATGCGGATATTTTGTCTTCATCTGGTCCTCACGTTCCCAAGTAAACTCTAGGCCACGTTTGGATTCCCAGCGAACTTTGATCAATCGAATCCGTTTGTTCTTCAATTGTTTGAAAGCACGGTCCACGATCTCCATGGGTTTCTCGACAAAGTGCATTGTTTCATCGATTTGAATCTCGTCGAGAGGAATGTGAAGATCAGCGTCAGCTAAACACTTTTGCAAATTGGACACGTGAAAAGTCGGATGAATATTTCCAAGCTTTGGAGGTAGCTCTAGACGATAGGCAACCTTTCCAATTCTTTCCACAATCTTAAATGGCCCCACATATCGAGGTGCAAGTTTTCCTTTCTTTCCAAATCTCATGACTCCCTTCCAAGGTGAAACCTTGAGTAGGACACGATCTCCGACTTGAAATTCTAAGGGCTTGCATCCCAAATCCGCATATCTCTTTTGACGGTTTCGAGCTGTTACAAGATTATCGCGGATTTTCTTGATTGTCTGTTGTTTCCAGAACGAGCTCAGGTCCAGTAAGCTGAGCTTCACCGGTCTTGTTCCAACAGACAGGTGAACGACATTTTCGACCGTAGAGAGCTTCGAATGGTGCCATTTTTATGCTAGTATGATAACTATTGTTGTAAGAGAACTCGATCAGCGGCAGATGAGAATCCCAATTACCACCAAAGTCTATCACGCATGCTCTAAGAATATCCTCCAAAGTTTGAATCGTTCTCTCAGATTGGCCATCTGTTTGGGGATGATAAGCAGTGCTTAGATTCAGTTGGGTTCCCAAAGCAGATTGCATGGCCTTCCAGAAATGAGATGAAAATCGAGCATCACGATCAGAGATGATATCCAAGGGCACACCATGTCGTGTCACAATCTCATCAACATAAATCTTTGCAAGTTTATCAGCAGATAGATCCTCGTGAATCGGAATGAAATGAGCTGATTTCGTTAATCGATCGGCTATAACCCAGATAGCATCATGACCTTTAGATGTACGCGGTAACTTAGTGATGAGATCCATCGCAATGTTCTCACACTTCCAAACCGGTATCTCGGGTTGTACAAGCAAGCCAGAAGGTCGTTGATGTTCGGCCTTGACTTTGAGACAAGTTAGGCATTTCGATACATACAAGGCAACATCCTTCTTCATACCAGGCCACCAGCACTGAGTACGAAGATCCTTGTACATTTTATCAACACCAGGATGGATAGAATATCGAGACTTATGAGATTCGTCCATTACCAAGGTGCGAAGATCGTCTTGTTTCGGAATCCACAAACGATCCTTGAAATAGAGCAAACCATCGTCTTTCGCTTCGAGCTTAAGCTCAAGTTGACGTGGTAATTCCATACCCATCAAATTTTGTGAAACACAAAATTGTTGAGCTTGAAGGACACGATATTGAATATCAGATAGAGTTAGAACAGAATGAAGCTTGACTCGTTCTTTTTGACTAAGCGCATCAGCTACGACATTCACCTTACCAGGATGGTAGGGAATCTCGCAATCATAGTCGTTTAAGAGTTCAACCCAATGTCGTTGCCACATATTCAGCTCTTTTTGATTAAGAATATGCTGGAGACTTTTGTGGTCTGTGAAAACCACACACTTCGTTCCATAGAGGTAGTGTCTCCAGATTTTAAGCGCGAAAACCACAGCTCCTAACTCAAGATCATGAGTCGTATAGTTCTTCTCGTGAACTTTCAATTGTCTAGATGCATATGCTATAACTTTACCTCGTTGCATAAGGATGCAACCAAGACCTAAGTTGGACGCATCGCAATAGACAACGAAATCATCGCTTCCCTCGGGCAGAGATAGAACAAGAGCATTACATAACTTCTGCTTCAGCGTTTGGAACACTTCTTCTTGCTTGGGTCCCCACTCGAAAGGCTTATTCTTCTGAGTCAAAGCAGTGAGTGGAACCGCAATCTTTGAGAAATTTGAAATGAATCGACGATAATAACCAGCAAGACCAAGAAAAGATCGAATCTCTGTAGGCGTCGTCGGTGTATTCAAGTCCTTGATAGCAGCAATCTTGGATGGATCCACATGAATACCATGCTCATTGACTATATGACCCAAGAATTGAACTTCTTTAAGCCAGAATTCACACTTGGAGAATTTAGCAAAAAGTTGTTCCTTCTTCAGGAGTTCCAATGTTAAGAGAAGGTGTTGCTCGTGCTCGGCTCGAGATTTTGACTAAATGAGAATATCATCGATGAACATAATGATGAACTTGTCCAAATAAGGTTTGCAGACCCTATTCATTAAGTCCATAAAGATAGCTGGAGCATTCGTCAAACCAAAAGGCATGACAGTGAACTCGTAATGCCCATATCTTATGCGGAAAGCAGTTTTGGGAATATCTTCTTCGAGAACACGAAGTTGATGATACCCAGAACGCAGATCGATCTTGGAAAAGCATGAAGCACCCTGCAGCTGGTCGAAAAGATCATCAATTCGAGGTAGGGGATATCGATTTTTGATGGTGAGCTTATTAAGCTCACGATAATCAATACACATTCGAAAAGATCCATCTTTCTTTTTCACGAAGAGGACAAGAGCTCCCCAAGGTGAAAAGCTCGGTCAGATGAATCCTTTATCAGATAACTCTTGAAGCTGCTTTGATAACTCTTGCATCTCTAACGGTGCAAGACGATAAGGTGCTTTTGCAATCGGGTTGGCATTGGGTACAAGGTCAATATGAAACTCGACTTGACGAACTGGAGGCAAACCAGGTAGTTCATCAGGAAACACCTCCGGATAATCCCAAACAATCAAAATATCTTGAATACTCTTGCTCTTGCTTTTCTCCTCGGTGACATGTGCCAGAAAAGCAACATATTCTTTTCGTAAATACCTTTGGGCTTCCATACACGACATAAGCTTCAAACCACCAGATGGCTTCTCTCCACGAATTTCCAGAACATCGCCAGAAGACAAAGGAATATGAACAATCTTATCGAAACAAACCACCTCAGCATGGTGTTTGGTTAACCAATCCATTCCAACGATAATATCGAAACTCCCAAGTTGCATCGATGTGAGGTCAATAGGAAAAAGATGGTTATCAAGGTTTAACTGACAATCACGAATAACTGAATCGAGAACAAGAGGTTTACCAGTAGCAACTTCTACAGATAAGGGTTTCCTCAGTTTAGTTCTAGGTATCGCAAGCAAAGGCTCAAAAGATAACGAAACAAAACTTCTATCGGCACCAGAATAAAAAAGAATAGATGCAGGTTGATTGTTAACAAGAAACGTACCATTGACAACCTCGTTGTCAGCCCTCGCTTCAATTGCATTCAAATTGTACGCTCGCCCACAAGCGGGATTCACATTGACGTTGACGTTCGCATTCGGGTTCGCGTTAGCATTCGCGTTTGCATTCACCAATCTCGGACAGTTGTTGCGGAAGTGACCATATTCTCCACAATTAAAACATGAACCCGGTGGGAATCTCACAGCATTCCCCTGACCCGGAGTTGGAACCTGAGCAACCTGGTTCTGTCCCAAACGACAAACATTGGCCAAATGCCCAAGTTTACCACACGTTGTACATTGCCTGCAAGCTTGTTGTGCAACGTGATGACCGTTGCAACGAGCACAATGAGGTGCGGTACCAGCATACGCTTTCTTTGCAGGTGGCTAAACCGGTGGGTTCTGCGGGTTCTGAGCAGTCTGTGCTGTAACAGCAAAATTCTGGGCACCCTTTCGCTTCCTTGATTTCTTTGACGACTCACCTTCCTTACCCTTATCCTTTTTCTTGTCCTTCCCTGAATCAGTTACCTTCTTTTTATCACCCTTGCGGGTGAGTTTACCCTTCCTGACTTGAGTCTCAGTCAGGGTAGCAGACAACTCGATTGCTTGACGAAGGGTAGTAGGATTAACACCGGTCACAATCTCCAGAATAGAATCGGGTAACCCATCGATATATCTCTCGATTGCTTTCTCCAGAGGGGTAACCATGGTGGGACACAATAGACTGAGTTCTTCAAAACGATCCGTGCACGCACGGTGTTCAGCCCCATCTTACTTTAAATCGTCAAACTCTCGCTCCAAAGCCCGAGTTTCGTGACGGGGACAAAACTCCTTCATCATGAGAGCCCGAAGCTCTTCCCATGTTTGTGACACTCTGGGTTTTCCCGAGCAACTATCTTGCTTTGAAATTAGGTGTACATATTTTATTAAATGGAAATTTGTGAATTACCTTGGTGTGCTATATGATCCTTGCATTAAGTTGTATGTATGTAATAAATATATATAGGTGTATAAGTTCTAGTGAACCGAGATCACGACTCAAGACCACCCGGTCACGAGTAACCAGTAAACAGTGGGCCGGATGGGCCGTGGACCTCCTTTAGTCCACCCGAAAGCCCATTAGGGTGCACCATTTGATATGGAAACCCATGCCATCATCCACATTTCCCCTACATTCACTCCCACACTCTCTCTCTCTCTCTCTCTTTCTCTCTCTCTCTCTCTCTCTCTCTCTCTCACTAAAACCCTAGAACACCACCACAAACCTCCTCTCATCTCTCTCTCGGATTCAACCGGTGACAACAAAGACTCTCGGTTCAAGCTTGGGATCTTACTTGGAAGCTTATTCATCGATTGCTTCATATTCTCACACCTTGAAATCTAACCGGTTAGTGGTTTCTTGCAATATAGAGATGGAAATACCATATAAGCATATTAAATATGTCCTTCTTGTATAGTTGATATTGTGGTTGTTGTTTAAGAAAAATGTAGGTGACCTATTTTTTGTTTTGATTAAGATAGTTTTGATACCTCGTGTATGTGATTCTTGATCATGAAATGCATATGTGTGTAAGGTGAACCGTGTTGAATAAATGATGATGATGGTGTGAACTAGGTGTTATATTTGCTTAAATGAATATGTTTGCTTATGGTGGAAACCCTAATGATGAACAACATGAATCTGATGTGAATGTGTTATGAATATTTGAATATGCCACGCTTTGATCTGTTTTGAAATAGAATTAGACAACAAAACATGTTTGTGCATTTCATTGGATAGTACATAGGATCATGAAATTGGAATTCGATTGGATAAGTACACTGTGCAGATGTTCTAGAACCAGCAGGTGATGGGAGTCGAGACCCCTGGTTTCGACTCGAGACCATCAAACTACAACTCGAGACCGCATAGAGACAACCTGAGACAGACTTCAGGGACTCGAGACCATCGAGGTCTTGATTCGAGATCTTCTGATTGCGACTCGAGACGGGACTTGAGACCTCTGAGGTTGCTACTTAAACCTGCTCTGCTCGAGACCAGAAACCCATGACTCGAGACCTCTTGGTTGCGACTCGAGACCACATGTTCGCGAGTCGAGATCAACTTGTCTCGACTGGACTGCTTACTTTAGTTATTGGGCCGTGTTGTTATTGGGCCAGTTTGGTTGATGGACTGTTTCTCGACTGGGCTAAGTATTATGTGATTTTTGCATAAATTGCTAGCATGTTAGGGCAGGCCCAATAACCCTGATTGACATACATGTTACGTGCTAACTGTTACTGCTTAAACTGCTAAAATAAGCCCAACCTTATGAGTGGTAGTGTAATCTGAATACTATGTGTTAGATACGTGTAAGATAAACGTGATTACTTGTACCCAACCTGACCTATACCGGTAACCATGCTAGGGCGTGGTAACCAGCGTGCGTGACCAAGTAAACTAATCTGCCGAGCAACCCAAGGTGAGTTCACAACTATTAAAGCATGCGTTCCCGGTGGTTTGGGAGACGAAAACTTAAACAACGCTATCCCCTCGAAAGGGATACAAACCTACTTTCTTCCCCTTAAATGGGACTTTTAGTTATTTACTGTTTATACTGGATGCAACAAGCAACACTAAACGAAACTCTATCACTCAAGTCCTCACTTCTTAATACCGATTAGTCACCGGGGTCGGGCGAACGGGTTATTAGTTGATAGCGCTATTTAGGTCTCACCAACCTCACACCGTGCCCGCGTATGGGATCGGGCGTGAACTAATGTACTCTGGCAAAACCGTCAATGATGATAGAACATTGACGAACGTGGCACTCTATGGAAACGTACGGATGAATAGTATTCGATATTGCAAAAACAGTTTAGTCGCTTACTTTTGGGGTAGCTCCCCACGGCATGTATAAACGGATAAATTAACTAGTGAAACAAGTTTTTGGTAAATAAAAACTGGACAACTCGTGAACTCGCCAACGTTTTTGTTGATACCCTACTGCATGCTTTGCAGGTACCCAGTGACTCAGGAGCTCGCAGCTTGGGAATGTGTAGTGGTCGTCTAACCCATGTGTTGGGTTCTAAATAATCTTGAACTATGAACTTTGCTTTGAAACTGTTTAGTTTATGCTTCCGCTGCTTACTTAAACTGTTATTTGAACTTAAACTTTTAAAACCTTAAACTATGATGTTTACTAACTATTGTGGTTGGTGAACATTTTTTTACTACTAATCAATGCTCAGTATAATTGGTGGCTGGATCCTGGTCAGTCACGCCTCCAAGCGGTGGTACTTCGCAAGTGGATTTTGGGGGTGTGACAGATTGGTATCAGAGCCATTGGTTATAGTGAACTCGGTTTTAAAAAGAAAGTCTTTTTGAGAAAAACCAGACTATAACCCATGACTCGTGACGACACTACACTCCAAGGGCAAGACTCAACGTATTAGACCTCATAACTCGGACTTGTATTTACTTGCTTGTTTACTTTATGTTGATTGCTCTACTATACATACTAGTGTGCCTAATTAGATAGATACGTATCCCTCTTTTTACCTCATTCTCGCTACATTACGACATCACACTCATACTGTGTTTTCTGGTTATGAAGACAATGAGTGGACGCGGAAGAGGAAACGTTAACATGACTCAGGCTTAGTTCATTAACTTGCTCAACACGGTGGCTGCAGCTTTCGCAGCTCACCCTGGAGGTAAACTCGTTACTTTAGGATGTTTAGATCCTACCCCCGCATCGTCTTTTCACCTCTAAGCCCATTCGCTTCGCTTCTCACAACAGGTCAGCAAGCGCCTGCGCAACCACGTGTTTGTACTTTCAAAACCTTCATGGATTGCAAGCCTCTCCTTTTCAACGGCACTGAGGGTGCCATCGGCCTTCTGCACTGGATTGAAAAGGCCGAAGCTGTCTTTGCTGTCTGCGAGTGTCCCCCTGCTAACTGGGTAAAGTTTGCGACTGGTACGCTTGAAGGAAACGCGCTTTCCTGGTGGAAGGCACAGATTCAGATGCTTGGTTTGGAAACTGCAAATGCCACTGTGTGGGAAGATTTCAAGGACATGATCAAGGAAGAATACTGTCACAGGGATGACATCCACAAGCTCGAAAACGAGTACTTTGAGCTCAAGATGATTGGGTTAGAGATTGAGACCTACACCAAACAGTCCAATGACTATGCTGCACTTTGCCCAAACATGTCTCGACCTATGTATCGAAGGATCGAATTGTACATCAAGGGTTTGGCCCCAGAAATCCGGAGCCATGTGACCTCAGCCAACCTCAATACCATTCAGCCAGTGGTCCGTCTTGCTCACAAACTCACCGATCAGGCTGTGGAGGAGGGCAAGCTGCCCAAAAGGATCAGTGCTACTGCCGGAGCTTCTAGCGATAACAAACGAAAGTGGGATGGAAATCAGGGTAAGGATGCTAACCCCACTCAGGCCTCAGTTCAGCAAAGGAAGACTGAAAGCAACAAGGGCCCTCAGCAACAGGGTGGCTATCGAGGAAACCACCCCAAGTGTAACAAATGTAACCGACACCACAGTGGGCCATGTGGCAAAAGTCAGTGTCAGCGATGCAACAAGATGGGGCATGAAGCCAAAGACTGTAGGAGCCAGCTTCCAGCTAGGCAGAATCAACAACAACCACAACAGCAACAAGGAAACAACCGTGGATGCTTCAAGTGTGGAGCAACGGGGCACATGCGAAAGGATTGCCCTGAACTGAATCAGAACAACAACAATGCTGGAAATGGTACAAGAGGAAGGGCTTTTGTGATTGGAGCTGGGGAAGCAAGGAACGACCCCAACGTGGTGGCGGGTAAGTTCCTACTTAATGATCGTTATGTTTCCATATTATTTGATTCTGGAGCAGATGCTAGTTATGTATCCCTACGTATTAGTAAGAAGCTTAAGTCCACTCTTACGCCGTTAAGCTCTAAGCACATCGTTGAAATAGCCAATGGTAGAAACCTCGAGGCCTCACACGTTATTCGTAACTGCAAACTAGAATTGTCTGGTCAGACCTTCCGTATCGATCTCTTCCCCATCATTCTCGAAAGCTTCGACGTCGTCATTGGTATGGATTGGTTATCCAAGCATCGAGCTGAAATCCTCTGCCAAGAGAAAGTTGTTCGTATTCCCCGTCCTTCTGGCAAACCCCTTATCGTTCAAGGCAACAAAGGCGGAGAAGTCACAGGCATCATTTCATTCTTAAAAGCCCAGAAGTGTTTACGAAAGGGGCACACCGCTATCTTAGCACTTGTTGCCGACACACAGAAAAAGGAAAACAGGATTGAAAATTTTCCAGTTGTACGCGACTATCCTGAGGTATTTCCTGAAGAACAACCTGGACTCCCTCCTCACCGTCAGGTCGAATTTCAAATCGAACTAGCTCCCAGAGCAGCACCTATAGCTCATGCACCTTATCGACTAGCCCCCGCTGAACTAAAGGAACTTTCTACTCAACTACAAGAACTATTGGACAAAGGTTTTATCCGTCCTAGCTCGTCACCCTGGGGAGCCCCAGTGCTCTTTGTCAAAAAGAAGGATGGCACATTCCGAATGTGCATTGATTACCGTGAACTGAACAAGGTTACCATCAAGAATCGTTATCCACTTCCCCGTATCGACGATCTGTTCGACCAGCTGCAAGGGTCGAGCTACTATTCCAAGATTGATCTGCGATCGGGCTATCACCAGCTGAGAGTCCGCGATGAGGACGTCTCAAAAACTGCGTTCAGAACCCGTTATGGCCACTATGAATTCCTTGTCATGCCTTTCGGAATGACCAACGCACCTGCGATCTTCATGGATCTCATGAACCGAGTGTGCAAACCCTACCTCGACAAGTTCGTGATTGTGTTTATTGACGACATTCTAATTTACTTGAAAAGTCAAGAGGAGCATGAACAACACCTGCGTCTTATTCTCAAACTCCTTCGCAATGAGCAACTGTACGCCAAATTCTCGAAATGTGATTTCTGGCTTAGAGAAGTCCATTTCCTTGGACACATAGTCAATCAGGATGGGATTCACGTCGACCCCGCTAAGATCGAATCCATTAAGAATTGGCCTATACCTAAGACTCCAACCGAAGTTCGCCAATTCTTGGGATTGGCAGGATACTATCGAAGATTTATCAAGGGATTTTCTAAGATCGCTCAACCACTCACGACCCTCACTCAGAAGCGTGTCGCTTACAAATGGAATGATGCTCAGGAATCTGCCTTTCAGGAACTAAAGAAGAACCTTTGTAGTGCTCCTATTCTTTCCTTACCTGAAGGTACCGACGACTTTGTTGTTTACTGCGACGCTTCAATTCAAGGACTTGGTTGCGTATTGATGCAACGCGAGAAGGTTATTGCTTACACTTCGCAACAACTCAAGATCCACGAACGGAACTACACGACACATGACTTAGAATTCGGTGGTCTTCGCGCTCAAGATTTGGAGACATTACTTGTACGGTACCAAGTGCACGATTTACACTGATCACAAGAGTCTCCAGCACATAATGGAACAAAAGGAGTTGAATATGCGGCAACGCCGATGGGTCGAACTCCTAAATGACTACGAGTGTGCAATTAAATATCATCCAGGCAAGGCTAATGTGGTGGCAGATGCCCTCAGCAGGAAGGAAACCAAACCTAAGCGTGTTCGTGCCTTACAGCTCACCATCCACTCGAACCTCCCTAAGCAAATCCGAAACGCTCAGGTTGAAGCATTGAAAGCCGAGAACATCAGGGCTGAGTCCCTGCGAGGATCAAGGAAACGGCTAGAACAAAAAGAAGATGGTGCTTACTACGTAAACGGGCGTATATGGGTCCCACTTTATGGGAATTTACGCGAGCTTGTAATGGATGAAGCCCATAAGTCCCGTTACTCAGTACATACTGGTTCGGATAAGATGTACCACGACTTAAAGACTACATACTGGTGGCCTAGCATGAAAGCCCACATAGCAACCTATGTCAGTAAATGTTTGACATGTGCGAGAGTTAAGGCTGAGTATCAGAAACCATTGGGCCTACTCCAACAACCAGAGATCCCGCAATGGAAATGGGAGCAAATTTCCATGGATTTTGTTACTGGCCTGTCTAGGTCTCAACGCGGAAATGACACCATTTGGGTGATAGTGGATCGATTAACGAAGTCTGCACACTTTTTGGCCATTAAAGAAACAGACAAGTTCTCTACCTTAGCAGAGGTATACTTAAAGGAAGTAGTTTCGAGGCACGGAGTGCCGACCTCTATTATTTCCGATCGAGACGCGCGTTTTACTTCTGAGTTGTGGTAAGCTATGCACAAATCCTTTGGCTCACGCTTAGACATGAGCACCGCTTATCATCCACAAACGGATGGGCAATCTGAACGCACCATCCAAACCCTTGAAGACATGCTTAGGGCGTGTGTGATCGATTTTGGCAAGAGTTGGGAAAAGCATCTACCATTAGTGGAATTCTCCTACAATGACAGCTACCACACCAGCATTCAGGCAGCACCCTTTGAGGCATTGTACGGTCGTAAATGCCGATCGCCTCTTTGCTGGGCGGAAGTTGGTGACAGCCAAATCACAGGTCCAGAACTTGTGGTAGACACTACGGAAAGGATTGCCCAGATCAGACAACGCATGGAACCAGCTCGTGACCGTCAGAAGAGTTACGCGTATAAGGATAGGAAACCGCTAGAGTTCCAGGTTGGTGACCGGGCTCTACTTAAAGTCTCACCCTGGAAGGGTGTGGTTCGTTTTGGAAAACGAGGCAAGCTTAATCCGAGATATGTCGGACCCTTTGAAATTACCAAGAAAATTGGTAAGGTTGCTTATAGATTGAATCTGCCTGAAGAGCTGAGTGCGGTGCACAATGTCTTTCATGTGTCTAATCTGAAGAAGTGTCTGTTGGATGAAACACTCATCATTCCTTTCAAGGAACTCACTATTGACGAACAGCTACACTTTACTGAGGAACCGATTGAGATCACGGATCGAGAGATCAAAACCCTTAAACATAGCCAGATACCTCTCGTACGAGTTCGTTGGAACTCGCGCCGTGGCCCAGAGTTTACCTGGGAGCGGGAAGACCAGATGAAGCGCAAGTATCCCTAGTTGTTCCCAAATGAAACTCCCAGCACTGAAGCTGCAACCGAATTTCGGGACGAAATTCCAAACTAACGGGGGGATGATGTGAGACCCCGTTGAAACGTTCTCACTTATACTAGCTTGACAGTGATTGCCTTAACTTTCGGGATGAAAGTTCTTAAAACTTGGGGATAATGTGACACTCTGGGTTTTCCCGAGCAACTATCTTGCTTTGAAATTAGGTGTACATATTTTATTAAATGGAAATTTGTGAATTACCTTGGTGTGCTATATGATCCTTGCATTAAGTTGTATGTATGTAATAAATATATATAGGTGTATAAGTTATAGTGAACCGAGATCACCACTCAAGACCACCCGGTCACGAGTAACTAGTAAACCGTGGGCCGGATGGCCATGGACCTCCTTTAGTCCACCCGAAAGCCCATTAGGGTGCACCATTTGATATGGAAACCCATGCCATCATCCACATTTCCCCTACATTCACTCCCACACACTCCTACACACACTCTCTCTCTCTCTCTCTCACTAAAACCCTAGAACACCACCACAAACCTCCTCTCATCTCTCTCTCGGATTCAACCGGTGACAACAAGGACTCTCGGTTCAAGCTTGGGATCTTACTTGGAAGCTTATTCATCGATTGCTTCATATTCTCACACCTTGAAATCTAACCGGTTAGTGGTTTCTTGCAATATAGAGATGGAAATACCATATAAGCATATTAAATATGTCCTTCTTGTATAGTTGATATTGTGGTTGTTGTTTAAGAAAAATGTATGTGACCTATTGTTTGTTTTGATTAAGATGGTTTTGATACCTCGTGTATGTGATTCTTGATCATGAAATGCATATGTGTGTAAGGTGAACCGTGTTGAATAAATGATGATGATGGTGTGAACTAGGTGTTATATTTGCTTAAATGAATATGTTTGCTTATGGTGGAAACCCTAATGATGAACAACATGAATCTGATGTGAATGTGTTATGAATATTTGAATATGCCACGCTTTGATCTGTTTTGAAATAGAATTAGACAACAAAACATGTTTGTGCATTTCATTGGATAGTACATAGGATCATGAAATTGGAATTCTATTGGATAAGTACACTGTGCAGATGTTCTAGAACCAGCAGGTGATGGGAGTCGAGACCCCTGGTTTCGACTCGAGACCATCAAACTACAACTCGAGACCGCATAGAGACAACCTGAGACAGACTTCAGGGACTCGAGACCATCGAGGTCTCGACTCGAGATCTTCTGATTACGACTCAAGACGGGACTCGAGACCTCTGAGGTTGCTACTTAAACCTGATCTGCTCGAGACCAGAAACCCATGACTCGAGACCTCTTGGTTGCGACTCGAGACCACGTGTTCTCGAGTCGAGATCAACTTGTCTCGACTGGACTGCTTACTTTAGTTATTGGGCCATGTTGTTATTGGGCCAGTTTGGTTGATGGACTGTTTCTCGACTGGGCTAAGTATTATGTGATTTCTGCATAAATTGCTAGCATGTTAGGGCAGGCCCAATAACCCTGATTGACATACATGTTACGTGCTAACTGTTACTGCTTAAACTGCTAAAATAAGCCCAACCTTATGAGTGGTAGTGTAATCTGAATACTATGTGTTAGATACATGTAAGATAAACGTGATTACTTGTACCCAACCTGACCTATACCGGTAACCATGCTGGGGCGTGGTAACCAGCGTGTGTGACCAAGTAAACTAATCTGCCGAGCAACCCAAGGTGAGTTCACAACTATTAAAGCATGCGTTCCCGGTGGTTTGGGAAACGAAAACTTAAACAACGCTATCCCCTCGAAAGGGATACAAACCTACTTTCTTCCCCTTAAATGGGACTTTTAGTTATTTACTGTTTATACTGGATGCAACAAGCAACACTAAACGAAACTCTATCACTCAAGTCCTCACTTCTTAATAGCGATTAGTCGCCGGGGTCGGGCGAACGGGTTATTAGTTGATAGCGCTATTTAGGTCTCACCAACCTCACACCGTGCCCGCGTATGGGATCGGGCGTGAACTAATGTACTCTGGCAAAACCGTCAATGATGATAGAACATTGACGAACGGGGCACTCTACGGAAACGTATGGATGAATAGTATTCGGTATTGCAAAAATAGTTTAGTCGCTTACTTATGGGGTAGCTCCCCACGGCATGTATAAACGGATAAATTAACTAGTGAAACAAGTTTTTGGTAAATAAAAACTGGACAACTCGTGAACTCGCCAACATTTTTGTTGATACCCTACTGCATGCTTTGCAGGTACCCAGTGACTCAGGAGCTCGCAGCTTGGGAATGTGTAGTGGTCGTCTAACCCATGTGTTGGGTTCTAAATAATCTTGAACTATGAACTTTGTTTTGAAACTGTTTAGTTTATGCTTCCGCTGCTTACTTAAACTGTTATTTGAACTTAAACTTTTAAAACCTTAAACTATGATGTTTACTAACTATTGTGGTTGGTGAACATTTTTACTACTAATCAATGCTCAGTATAATTGGTGGCTGGATCCTGGTCAGTCACGCCTCCAAGCGGTGGTACTCCGCAAGTGGATTTTGGGGGTGTGACAATGTTTGTGCCAACGCCACTTCGGCACCCCTGTCGCGCATAATACCATTCCACCAGGTAAGCGCTCACTTCTCAAACACGCTCGAAGCAAATTCAACCTTACGCGCATTCAGACACTGCCCATGTCTGAATGTGCTCTCGATACTCTCAAACCACTGCAGGAGCGCAGTTGGTCCTTGCGACCCAGAAAACTTAAGCGGCTTCGCAGTATTGAAGCTCTTGAAGTTACACAGCGCATTGTTGTTGTTGTTATTGTTGTTGTATATCTCGTGGACTTGGGTCACAACACCGGGAAGCACAGCAACCACTTGCTGAGAGACCAGGGCTGCGATTTCTTCAATAGTAAAAGATTGTGCTTCACGTCGAGGAGGCATTGTCTAACAAGGAAACAGGAGAATCGAGTGAGGTTGAAAATTAGGAAAAACGAAAGAGGTATCGACAAAACACAAGGAAGGCGATCATTTGTTTGTTACCTCGAACAAACAAATGACAGGCAGTGACTAATCAAAGTAAATAGGTCAAAATAATGTATCACGAAGACATGCTCGCCTATAAGTGAACACTCACCCCAAGAGTTCCCAGGTAAGAGTGACTGGTCCGATTATGTGGATTTGTACGAACACTCTAGCCTTAGACAGAAAACCCAGGGTACAGGCATTCACTCTTACAGTTTGCACGTGTTCACATTATTTAGACCCAAACTTTGACGAGATTTTGAAAACTTAAAGGGTTCAAAACCATATAATAGAGGGTTCAAAACCTAGTAATCAATCATCCTATAACAGACGATTAGTTTTCGAAGCGGGTTTGAAAATTGTGTTCTCGTTGTGGTTATCACCTAAGGATAGGTGACGATTTTGTTTTAAAAAATCTAAACGCAAAGTTTACTTGCGTTGGGGTCCTAAAAAGTTATAGTCTAGGTCAAAGCATTACTAATAACCTAATTCCCTATAACCATTGGCTCTGATACCAACTCTTCTGTCACACCCCGACCACGTAAAACAACAAAGCGTGGCGGAAACGTCGGGGGTGTTGTAACAGAATTATCGTTTCATAACCATGGATACAAAAGTGTTTCGTTTTATTGATAATATTAAACATTAACATTGTTTTAACATGTAACAAACGAGTTTTATATCGACTATCATCATTTTATGTCACTAAGGCCTCGTCCAGATCCTATGTGACGCATGCATACTAGAACGTCAATCAAGCAACAACACCTGAAACATATGTAAAAACAAAGTCAGCAAAGAAATGCTGGCGAGTACATAGATTTTATAAGAGTATCGGAATCATGGCTTGTTTACTTATATTGCAATACCTCGAAAACCTTGTTTTTAAAAAGTGTATAATATTGCAACATGATTAACCAACTCAAATCAAGATGGTTATAATTTATAAAATTCCGTAGCCATGATTCTTAACCCAAAAGCTTTTTGTTTTTAGAAAACCATCTTGTAAAACATCTCGTATAAACTCGTTAATAAAACTCGTATATTATTTCGAAAACATCGTTGAGTGACATCGTTTCAATATCGTTTACCCAAGTGAACTAAATAACGCCACGGTATGTAATATGTTGAAAACACTTATATATATAAGAAGTACCAGCGGCGTATCTACCATGTTTTCACCACATTACACCCGTCCCGTTATCTAAACACTAGCCCAGAAGCCAATCATTTACCCAAATCGTTTAACATCGTTTCCAAATCGTTCCCAAATCGTTCCCAAATCGTTTACTCGTTTAGATCGTTTAAATCGTCCTCGTTTTAATTGTGAAAACTTATATATGGTCGTCTCGTTAATAACATTCAAACCTTTGTGACTCGTTCATCGTTCAACTCGTTCTTGCATTAACAAACCTCCAAAGGGTAAGTTAACAAACATCAGATTCAGTCGTTACCCACAACACCCACACATAACCATGGGTATAGTGCAATAACGGGATTTGTCATATCCTATGGTACCATAACCTAATACTGGTCGGCTTGATCAATGCTAATGAATGTCGTTCGTTATGTAACTACAACCAACAAGTTCGTTCACATTATCGAAATCGTTAATAGTTTAGTATAAATCGTTCTATTCGTTTTTGAAATCATCGTTTAAACCTTGAAAACATTTTTGTACATATGAATCACCCCAAAACAATTGAAAACAGTAAAATAGGGGAACTATGTACTCACATGTAGTGCAAGGTATCCTCAATCAATAGTACTTCAACAAACTCGAGTAAACCAGAGAAATCAGCACCTAGTAATTGAACCACTAGTCAAACAATAGACGCCTAAATCGGAAGATCGGACAGAATGAGGTCTTGTAAACCAAATGAGTGTTGGAACTCATGTGATATGGTTTATCAAGGCCTACATCCTAAATGAAACCTAACCTAAGTGCTTTCGACCCATCGTGACCCATTAAGGTAGCTTACGCTACTTTAACGTGTCGTGCGCGCAAAGCGCGTTCGAGACGTCTAACTAGTCCTATGACAAGTATTATATGCCAAAACATGTTTAATTATGTTACATAATTAGTTACGTGACAAAAGTTTGGGTTACATATGCTTAATTACCAATTACGCATGAAAAGGGTATTTTGGTAATTTACCTATGGCATATAAACTACTTATCATACAACTACCTAAACTAGGTGACCATAAGGTATAACCTTGGAAGGTTATTCCCTATGCTACTATGGTCACTAAACATGTTTGGTCGGATCCTAATGATCGACCAAACGGGTCGTGTTCGAAAGTCTAAGCGGGTGTTTAGTCCGCTTGAGTTATGACTCTACACAAGCACTAATCTAAAAAGTGACGAGCTAAACATGCTAGAACATGTTTAGTTAAGTTAGAAAACAGGTTTTGATATCAAAACAAATGGTCTTGATATCCTAGAGTAGTTTGGTTACAAAATACGCGTAAATGCGCATTTTGGCCGAAACTACGACTCGTCACTGAGCCTAGATAACGTGGTAATCAGTAGGTACAGTCACTAGGGACTATAACCATTGTGATTACGCTCACGTTATGAAGTTTAAACGAACTTTGCATTGACCATAAACCGGTCAATGCAGAAAGTCATACGCAGTTTGACTTTAACGAATGAAAAGAACGAAAGAACACTTACAGAAGGTCCCCGCAAGCTCTTGATCCGATTTACTCTCAGGTATGAAGCATAAACTTCAACTTAGAGAGCCAAAATTAGATTCAAGTGTGAGTTTGCAAGGAAATGAAGGTGGGTATTTATAGGAATTCAAGAACCGTTAAGATCGTTCATCGAAAACTGAGCTTTGATCTGGACCTTACATGTGTGCCCATGGTTTTCTAAAACCATGGGAGCCCCTAATAATGGACTATGTTCATTGAATACCAGCCCATGGTTTTTCAAAACCATGGGTTAAAACCACAACACTTCAAAATGGACTAGGTTCATTGAATCTGGTCAGAAATTTCAAAAATGGTCCCTGCACATGTAAAACTTGATTTTTTTGCACCTTTAAGCCCCGTTAACCCCATTTCAAGGCTCTAAAATAAAGTTAAATTATAGGGAACTCAAAACATGCTCAAAAGTATCTCGGATGTCGGTTCGTTTGGTCGTACGGTTGCGTTGTTCGGTTAATTACGACGGAAGTCGTAACGAACGCAAAGACGATCCAAATTAAGCGACGAATGAAATTTTCTTATGCAAAACACTAAAATAAAATATTTTAATGCTTACATAAATTTTTGGATGTCCGGATGTATTCAGAACGTAAGATATGCGTGAAAATGCAAACTTATGCACTTTTTGACGCTTTTAGTCCCTGAATGAGCATAAAGTTTATTTTAGCACACCGAACCCCTCAAAGCCTATTTCTAAGCTATGTAAAGGATATTTAGGGTATGTTTAACTTATGGTCATGTTCCGGAATATTCGTTACTATACAAATCGGCATAGTTTCGCAGTTTGACACATATAGTCCCTGTGATCGAACAAAGTTGATTTCGACACACCAAACCATTCAAAACTTATTTCTAAGTTATGTGGAGGTTATTTAAGGTTTTTTAAGCCTACGTCACTATTCCGGAGTGTTTTTTGCGTTATACTGACTGCGTTTACGCATCAGTTTGCGTATAACCTTCCAGAACGCGATTTAAAGCTTGCAATCGGAATCGAATCGAATTGAAAAATCACCAAACACAAATACACACATAGAAACACCAAAACACATATAATAACACCAAAGCACATTGTTTTATTAATATTTATCATTATTTTACATCGTACAACGATTACAGGACACGGTTGTCACACGTGTGCATTGTTATTTAAATTAGGTTACAAGGCTTATCAGTAGGCTAAAACTCTGCCCGTTAAACTTGCAATGTGAGTCATTCTCTTTTCATCTAATAATGTTTTACAATACTCCAATAATTTTCAAAAGTTATAATTACAGGGATTAAGTCGTGGTTATCTTGAATCACTGGCTAGTGGGGTATTGTGCACATTACTAATTTCTCACGGTTAGGTTCATTAACCAGGAGTTGACACGGCGCCAGATAAATCATCACTACTTGGGTGAAAGGACCCAATAGTGGTATGACCATCATCACCAGGAGGTGACACGGCGCCAGATAAAAAAATAAGATAGTAGCCATTGTAATCGCTCTTATGCTGTAATTCATAACTATGTGTCATTTTATCAAATTGAGTGACTCGCCAGTATTTCCCCGCTGATAAAATATTTTTTTAAAACATGTTTCAGGTGATCTACTGTGAATCAAGGAAAAAGGCTACGGAGCACTAACAAGCTTGAAGTAGTGGCTCAGTTAAATAAATAAACATGTTTTGAAAATCAGGGAATTTCCTAATAAAATTCCTCTATTGTAAATTACGAGGTTTATCCCAAATTATGAAATAAAATAATCGGGCATTTTCAAGTTTTCAAAGATCCTGTAAAACTTCCGTTGTCGCATCAAAAAAGAAATACCACGGGTTTCTGTCCCACGGCTCCTAGACCGGGTCAAACCGGGACGGGGGCCGTGACACCTTTCGTGTAGTACTAGCGGCACCATGATGTCCTTCGTATGGACCTTCATGACAATGGCGGAGAATTCTTCTTGCTTCACTACCATGTACGCATCGATTGATAAGTTGGCCGGCACACATTTTGAAAAGATAGGGATCTTCTAAAAAATAATGCTTTACATCAGCAAAGAATTTTTTTTTTTTTTTTTTTTTGATGATGTGGCCACCCTTTTGCGACTATACCGCTAGCTAAGTAGTTAGAATAGTCGGCGTACCATGGCTCTTCTCGGTATTCCACCATTTCCAGGGACTCCGTTGGGAATTTTTCATTGATTAGCTCGTCCCTAGTTGCCTCCAAAGCTGGATCTTCCAAGCGGGAAAGATGATCTGCAGCGGTGTTTTCTGCTCCTCTTTTGTCTTGAATTTCAATGTCAAATTCTTGGAGGAGTAGAATCAACCGAATTAAACGCGGTTTAGCATCCTGTTTCTTAAAGAGATATCGAATGGCTGCATGGTCTGTATAAACTATCATTTTAGAAAGGACAAGATAAGAACGAAATTTATCAAAAGCAAATACTACAGCTAGTAATTCTTTTTCTGTTATTGTGTAATTTTCTTGTGCATCATTAAGTGTTTTACTATCGTAATATATTGGGTGAAAATGCTTATCTTTTCTTTTTCCTTAGACGGCTCCAACTGCAAAGTCACTTGCATAACACATGATTTCGAAAGGGAATTTCCAATCAGGCGCTATCATGATAGGTGCATTGACTAACATTTCTTTTAGTGTTAGAAATGCTTGATTGCAATCCTTGTCAAAGATGAAAGGGGCATCTTTTTCAAGTAATTTTGATAGAGGTCTTGAGATTTTAGAAAAGTCTTTGATAAATCGCCTATAAAATCCGGCATGCCCTAGGAAACTTCTGATGGCTCAAACGGAGGATGGGGGTGGTAATCGAAAAATATTGTCTATTTTTGCTCGATCAACCTCCATGCATTCGCTTGAGATTTTGTGACCGGGTACTATTCCCTCTGTTACCATGAAATGGCATTTTTCCCAGTTAAGGGCGAGGTTAGTTTCCTCACATCGGGATAGCATTCGTTCAAGGTTATCAAGGCATTAGTCATATGAATTTCCAAAGATAGAAAAGTCGTCCATGAAGACTTCCATTGTCTTTTCTATCATATCATGGAAGATGGCCACCATGCAACGTTGAAAAGTTGCGGGGGCATTGCATAGACCAAAAGGCATGCGTCGATAAGCAAAAGTTCCATAGGGACATGTGAATGTTGTCTTTTCTTGGTCTTCGGGTGCTATCGGTATTTGAAAGTAACGTGAAAAACCATCTAAGAAACAATAAAATTTGTGACCGGATAATCTTTCTGACATTTGATCAATAAAAGGTAAAGGAAAGTGATCTTTCCTTGTTGCCTCATTTAATCGACGATAATCTATACATACTCTCCATCCTGTGACGGTTCTTGTTGGTATTAATTCATTTTTTTTTCATTTGTTACTACCGTCATACATCCTTTCTTAGGAACTACTTGGACGGGACTTACCCAAGGACTATCGGAGATTGGGTAAATGAGTCTGGCGTCAAGTAATTTGATGACTTCATTTTTAACCACCTCTTGGACGTTTGGATTTACTCTACGTTATGGTTGTATTACCGATTTATAGTCATCATTCATTAAAATTTTGTGCGTGCACATGGAAGGACTTATTCCTTTAACATCTACAAGCTTCCAAGCGATCGCGTTTTTGTGTTTTTTCAAAAGCATGATTAATTTTTCTTTTTCTACACTAGTTAATTTTGATGAAATAATTACAGGAAATTTACCATCCTTGTCGAGAAAAGCATATTCCAAACATTTTGGAAGTTCTTTGAGCTAAATAGGTGGGTCTTTAGGAGACTCATTATTTGGTTGCTCATTTTGATCAAGAACCACAAAGGTTTGTTCTTTGGCGACCTCTTCTTCAACAAAGTGGTTGATTTCTTTTCTTGTATCGGGTGGTTCATCTTCATCTTCAATTAGGGGGTCATTATTGACGAATGGATATTTCATTGAACGCTTAAGATCGACACTTTTTTTTTAATGCCCCTAATTGAATAGGTAGATTGTTGTACTTCTGATTTTTCAAAGCTTCGTGGGTTTTTACAAAAAGTCATCCCAACACTAGTGGAGCGTCATCAAGGATGACGAAGTCGGTTGGCATTACCATTTGATTGGTTTGGACCAACACATCCTCAACTATCTCAATTGATTTTATTGTTTTCCGATTAGATAGAAAAATGGGTATTTGAAGTGGAGAAAAATCACCAATACTTAATTTTTCGAAAATGTAGTTTGCCATTATATTAACACAAAGATCTTTATCAATGTAATGTTACTAATAAAGGAGTTTTAAAAAAACATGGAACCGGTGTAATGTTAATTTCAAATGGATCTTCTTTTATTAGCGTAGTTTGATCATTTGTTAACTTAATGCTTACTGTTTCGTCAATTTTAGTGTTAGTGTTTAACTCTTTTAAAAACTTTGCATGAGTGGGTACTAAACAATGATTTTCGAAAGAAGGTGACAAGAGATTAATTTCTTTAAAATTAGACTCTTCTTGAATTTTAACGTCGTCGGACACACCTTTTTCGTTGTTTAACTCATGTGTCGGCTTTTCACTTACTTGTTCTTCCATTTTTACCTCTTCAACTATCTCTTCTTTATTACAAGTTAATTCTTCCCTTGCGCGGGCTTCTTTTATAAAACGTTCGATAGTTTTAAGGTGTTCTATTATCTTTTCGGCTACGGGTGAGATAGTTGGTGGTTTGTCAAAGTGAGTTGAATAAGTATCATCAAAGCTTGAAGTCGGAAGTTCGATCCTTGGTTCCTCATAATACTCATATGAGGTAGACGGTTCACACCATTGTTCCTCATTGTATGTATATGATGGATAAGGGTCGTAACTTGGTTCTTCATAATACTCATATGAGGTGGGTTGTTCACGCCATGGTTACTCATAGTAAGCATATGAAGGTTGATGCTCATATCTTGGTTCCTCAAAGTATGAGTATGAAGGTTCATACCTTGGTTCATCAAAATATGAGTACGAGGGAGAAGGTTCATACCTTGGGTCTTCATAGGATGTATATGAAGCGGATGGCTCGTACCTGGGCTCCTCATAGTAGTTGTATGAAGTGAATGGTTCAAGGAGGTCACAATATTTTACTGAGTCAGGGTTACCACAAATGGTGCAATAGTCTTCCCTATAATCATCCTCCTCATAGTGGTAGTTGTAATCTCCTAACTATTGATCCATAAGAATCACTCAGCAGACCACAAAAGAGTCTCGGGACCAGAAAACAAAATGAAAACGGAAACAGAGGCTGGACAAGGCCCCGTGTTCAGTGAGCACGACCCGTGTTTAGGTTCTTTATCTGGGCGTTTTAATAAAAGTGATTGGTTTTGTGCAGCACGGGGGTGTGTTTAGCGAACACGACCCCATGTTCAGACTCTATATCTGGGAGTTTTGTTAAAAATTATGCAGCACGGGGGCGTGTTCAGTGAGCACGACCCCGTGTTCAGTCTACTGTAAATGCAAAAACTAACTAAAATGCAGAAAATGTGCGCACGTTTTAAAAAGGTTTTGAAAAACTGATTAGGCTGTCAATTTTAAGCTTTCTTAAAATCCTTGTGTCCCCGGCAACAGCGCCAAAAACTTGATGTGCGTGTAGCATTATATATTTTAAGCCCTTTTTAACAATTTAATCAATTTTTAAATTTATAAAACACGATATTCTACTAACACTAAACACACATATGGGCAAGTGCACCCATCGTGAGCGTAGTATAGTGTTGGTAAGATGCCGAGGTCGTCCAAGGACACAAGAGCTTTTAGTTCCGGTTTATCCTCAACGTCTAATCAAATCAAAATTTTAGAAAAAAGGTTTAAACATGAAAACTAAAAACTAAAAATGCTGAAAATAAAATAAAAACAGATAGACAAGATGAATCACTTGGATCCGACTTGCCTTTAGTGTAACCTTTGATGATATCCGCACTTTTGCACTTTTTAAGAGATTATCTTAGTTATAGTAGTTGGCCCCTCTTTTGAAGGTGACGTTACCCTCAACCCAATAGTTTGAGTCAGCAAGGATACAATCCTAAAGGGTCGGAATATTGAAATATAATTAATTAAGTTATTAATGCGTAATGTGGTAGGCCGCTCTTTTGAAGGTGACGTTACCCTCGGCTAAGTGGTTTGAGTCAGCAGGGATACAATCCCAAGTAGCCGGGTTAATGTATTAATAGTAGTTTACATATGAGGGGATCAAGCCATTCGCACTCCCGCCATCAAATATTGAAGGAGGTCCTAGTAAGCTTGACCTAGGTCCTTGCAGGATCTATACACTGAACAAGGCAAGAACCATACCATACCAAACCATTCCCTTAACCCCCGACCAGGTAGCCAACATATCTCTATATAGACCGTAGAGATATGAATGGTGAAAATCTTTTATTTTTTATAGACAGTAAAATAATGCCAAGACACCACGGACAAATGATAAGGAAGTTTCACCTTCAACATAAGAAACTAGTTATTAAAGTCATTAATACAAAACCAAATAAAAAGTACGAAAAGATTAAAAATCAAAAGTATTACACTAAATGCTTGTCTTCACCAAGTGATGTAAGAGACTTAGGCAAACATGGTCTTTGATTGTCAAGAACTCTTACTATCAATCTTGGATCCCGAGACTACTACATACACTCTATGATGGATGATGGTGACGAATGTGGGTTGTAGTGGTGGTGGAGTGTGGGTGAAGTGGGAGAAAGGTGGTTTGCCAAGGGATGCCTTTGAAGTGAACCAAGCACCTCTATTTATAGCCTGCACAGAAGCCCGGACACGGCCCTGTGTCCATCCACTTTCTCTTTCTTCATTAATTTCAATTTGTCTCCATTAGCTCCACACGCCCTCGTGTCCGCTGGGCACGGCCCCGTGTGCAGAAGCGTATCTGTACTTTCAAAATTTTCTTGGATTCTGCGAATCTTAGCGTTGACCACGGACGTGTTGAGCTGGGCACGCCCCCGTGTCGGGAATAGAAGTTTCTATAGCTTTGTCCTTTCTGCAGACAACTGGCCACGCCCCGGTGTCTGCTGGGCACGGGGCCGTTGTCAGCCTTTTGTTCTCATGTTTTTGCTTGGGAAGATGCTGTCGAGGGGTCGGGCATGCCACGTTTATTCCTTTTCTTGTATTTATGTTAGATTTGGCTGCATTTTTGTTCCTTTTGTTATATTAAGCTCATTTAGTCCTGAAAATACAAAAGGAAGACAAAAGCACACTTTTTCCAACATTAGTACTAAAAAAAGGTTAGTTTTATGCCTCATTTGATGTAATTTATATGTTGTATTTTACACACATCAGTTATTTACTTAACCATACACCTTTCTTTAATATCATTTGAATTTCATATCGATTTTCGTATGATTTATAAAAGAAAATATTTTACAAGATTCATGACTAACTTTTTGTTAAACATTTCTTTTAACTTACAAGTCATGAATCCTGCTTTAACAAAACCTATGTATGTCACAGACATTTTTATGATGACGTACCTATTTTCACATGTGTTTTTAGGAGCTAATGCATAGGGTTGATCAAGATACACTTAGGCGGACTCGGGCCTTAGTGATATAAAAGAAGCAAGAATAGTTTAACTTATGTTGTATTTTCCCTTAATTTTCAAGACAATGTAATAAAGTTAATAAATAAAACTAAACTTTGAATGCCATGGTTGTGAAACAATAATTCTGTCGCTCCACTCCCCGACGTTTCTGTCGCGGTTTGTTGTTTTACGCAGTCGGGGTGTGACGTATACTAAAATACTTAAGGTACCAATACTATCTAACGCAACAAAGCGCATTAAACGAGCATCCAACATGTGAAACTAGGAGTTCGTGGGATAAAACAGTACATCTGTTCGAAGTTGGGCAGCTTCGTACGAAGGCAGCCAGATCGAACAAGGGTCTCCTATGCGAACCCACCAACTCTATAAATACCCAATGTAACGACTCGCCCAAAAATGTTCTAAAACGCTCCGTAAGTGAAAACCCAGACCCCTGAAACCCTAATGTTCATGAAAAACCAAGAAATTTAGAAATCTGGATTTCACGCGGGCCGCGTAAGACATAAGGGTAGTCTACGCAGGCCGCGACAGATCGAAAATCACCGGATAAGCATGAAGGCCACGTGTCATCACACGTGTCAAGACCACCGATGACTCAGCAACCTCCGATCTGATCCAAACTCCCTCGCGGGCCGCGTACAGTTTCTTTTGAGTTTACGCGGGCCGCGACAAGCCCCAGTTTCAGCCCTATAAGTAAGGAATTCGAGTTTAGTTGAAATTCGCTCAATTCTTTTCTTCTTTTAGCTTCTATTATAGAAAAATTATAGCTCGGGTATTATACTCTAAATCCCGAAACTCTGCCCGTTATTAGAGTAATAACTCTAGTCACTGGTACGATACTTTATCCGATCAATTGAAACCGATCCGATGGATGTTTAAGTGCTGCCAATATCTGGCTATACTTTGTCATTCGTTGTGAGGGTTTTGATCTCGTGATTATCGTTAAAGTTGAATTGAGTTAATACACTAATACGAGTTCCGTTGTAGCTAGAAATTAGAACTTGTAATCAGGGAGCTACTAAGCTAGAATACTTAGGGATTAAGTAAACTTAATAGTTAAGGAAAACTTAGTGGTTAAGTAAACTTAGTAGTTAAGATAACTTAGCGGTTAAGAAACCTTAATAGATAAGTTAAACTTAATCAGCTAAGTAAGATTAATTAATCAGTTAAGTATGATTAATTAAGTTAAGTATGATTAATTAATCAGTTAAGCAAGATTAATTAAGCTAAGCAAGATTAATTAAGCTAAGCGAGATTAATTAAGTTAATCAAGATTAATTAAGCTAAGCGAGATTAATTAAGCTAAGTAAGTAAATTAAACACCTAAATAGATATACATGAAAATAAATATATATGAGATAGATAATATCAAAGGAATGTGCAAGGAAGGTACCAGAAGATATATATATGGGTAGGAAGCTTCCTAGAAAATGTATAGGTAACTTCCTAGAAAAGCTATATGAAATTTCCTAGAAATATAAAGGAAACTTCCTAGAAATTTCATATTTCCTACCTATAAATAGGAAGCTTAGGATTCATTTTTCTTTGCTCATTCCTTCTATTCTTCTCTCTATACGTTGGTGTTCTAACCAATAATCACCAAAGCGATGTTTTGTCCGATCGATTCGGGAACCAACTAACGAATGCCAAAGTACTGTACTTTGTGAATTTTGTTAAACGAATGCCAAAGTGCTGTCTAAACAAGACTATACTTTGTGAATTTCGTTAAACGAATGCCAAAGTGCAGTCTAAACAAGACTATACTTTGTGAATTTCGTTAAGGTTCTAATCTCGTGACCATCATTAGGTTTGATGTGGTTTTACACTAATACGTATTCCACTCTGTTAAACTAAATGTTTAACTACCCGAAACTCTACACCATACTCTTACAATCAAAATGGATGCTTAATCATCAGAAGATTCAGAACTGTAAAGTAGATGCTTGTTTAATCAAGACTATATGCTAACAAGGTGAGTCATTCTCTATTTATCAATAATATTTTACAATACTCCAAGTTATTTTCCAAAGTTATAATTACAAGGATTAAGTCGTGGTTATCTTGAATCACTGGCTAGTGGGGTATTGTGCACATTACTAATTTCTCACGGTTAGGTTCATTGACCTAACAAGTGATAATCATCACTACTTGGGTGAAAGGACCCAATAGTGGTATGACCATCGTCACCAGGAGGTGACACGGCGCCAGATAAAAATAAGATAGAAGCCATTGTAATCGCTCTTATGCTGTAATTTATAACAATGTGTCTTTTTGTACAAACTGAATGAACTCACCAGTATTTCCTGCTGACCAAACCTTTTTAAAACGCGTTTTAGGTAATGACAGTAGATTGGAATAAGAGTGATGATACGGCATTGAAAGGCTTAAAGAAGTGGTTTATTTTATCAATTGAATTAAATTAAGAAAACATGGTTTCATATATTCGGGTTTATCCCTTATTAAATCTAACTTTGTAAAACATGGGTTTTATCTCATCTATTTAATAAATAAAAACCGGTGTTTTCTAAACTCTGGTAATTTTTCCTAACTCACGGTCCTGATGAACATTTCCGCTGCAATGTTTTTAAAATAACCATCGGTACCACTGAACTGCTTCGCGGCTCCCGATTCCGTCCAGGGTGGGGTCGGGGGTCGTGACAACCAAGCCCCTCCTCATTCATTCTCACTTGCTGACTTTGAGCCGAAACTCTGCCGAATTGCTGTCCAACCATTTTCAAGTAAGATTTAACAGTTTTCTTCAATTATACAACGTTTTCTACTTTGGTTTTCACAAGAATCACTACGTTTTCATCTAAATTCTTCTGTTTTCACATGAAAACAAACATCTTTTCACTTAACGTTTTCTTTTCTTCATAAATTCCTGCTTTTCACAAGAACCCTTCAACTTTTTCATTAAAACTTCTTCTTTCACCTCTAATCTACACTTAACCGGATGTATTGGGACTAGCTATGGCTTCCCAAGTAAAAAATCAGTTGATTTAACACTCACCAAGTGTTGGATCTGGGTGAAAACTCTTCAAAACCTTCTTAAACTTGATTTTTACACCCTGAACGAACCTAAAACTGCATGTATCTCGCTCACTGAATAGTAGAACTAGGTAACGTCGAAACCAGCTTGAATAGGACTCGGAAACACATCCGATTCAGGCGAAAACACAGCACCGAATGCCAAAAACAGCCACGTTTGTGAACTGGACTGTTCTGTGCGAAGCCAGCTTCGTATAAAGGCACTGCCTTCGTACAAAGGGACATGGCCTCGTACGAAGGCACTGCCTTCGTACTAAGGCCCTGGTTTTACACAACACGGCCCAATTTCCATTCGTGACACAATCAAAGACCTCTCCGACTCTAAGCTCAATCAATAGCTTAAGGTTGGAGGGATGAACACTCAATTTTCCGAAGATGACGCGAAGACACTCAATTTTGGACAATGCAAGCAGCACGTGTACGAAGACCCACCTTTGTACGAAGGCACCAGCTTCGTACGAAGCTTATATTTCCCCACCGACACTTCAATTTCCGACCGTTTCAACACTTTGGAGGACTTATGCTTCTCTTCCCGTACGCATGCTGACCCGGCCCTCCCTTCAATCCATTGAGGATCGTGTTTCTTGATTTGTACACGTTCTGAGAGTATACTCGAACCCATTTTCGTTTAACACAATTTTGGGTGTTATATACATTCTCTATCAAAACACAACACATAATGCCAACACTTTATAAATGCTAACCGCTCCCGCATGCTATACGTGATTTGTTGAATGCTTGTTACTATGCTTGTACAGTGTTACACTTGACCGCCTTTAGCAACGATAGTACTATAGTTTGGACTCAGCACCTGTTGTGAATAGGGGTTGCTAAGGATCACATTACTTTACTTCACGTGTTCGCTTCGGTGAACATGTGTCGCGCATACTCTACATCACAGTCACTTGGTTAGGTGGTATCATTGTTGGTAGTTACATGCTTTGCCCGTTACGTGTTACATGTTGGTTATACGTAAACGCTTTTTATACTATATCTATGCAAACTTGTGTACTCACCTTTGCTTTATGTATTGACTTTTATTTTAACGTATGTGACAGGTTGATTGGATGTTATGCTGCAAATAAGTTAGGAAGTCTAGAAACTCACCACATAAAAATCTGAGTTGTCGGAATGGAACTTGTTTTTGAGACTGAATATCTGTAATGACTGTTTTGCTTTATTTGTTTAATAGTATGGGATATTGAACCTTATAAATATTGTCATTTAATAGTTGTTATGGATTCTCGTGAACAATCTCTTTCGCTCAGTGCCACGCCCCGATGATTCTGCCATCGGTTGAGGTGTGACAGATTGGTATCAGAGCCATAACTATAGGGAATAAGGTCGAGTCATGTAGAATTGACCTAGTCTATAGTCTAAGTACCCAAAACAGACCCTTCGTATGAACCCAGTAGGGGCTTCGTACGAACCCACCTGCTGTTACAACTCTCGTTCGAACCCACTACATTGTACCTTCGTACGAACCCACTTATACAGCTTCGTACGAAGGAGCTTTTCCTAAGTCAAGATACTACACGCCTTTCCTAAGGCTAACACAATACACATGTTTTGAAAACTCTCGCATAACACAACCGAGTGATTGGGTCGAGATTAGTGTGAAACCCAAGAACTCTCGATAAGATCACTCACCCCGCATATTTTCACTCTCAGTACGAGACTCTACGTTGAGTTAGGAGTGACATCCACACCTCAGCGGGAGTCTCCCATTCTATCTCATGGTTGTTTCAACCATAATTAGGAGCGAAGTTGTTAAGTTAGGGGTGAAACCCGCATCTTAATGACACGTCCCACTCCCTACTTTGATTTTAAAAATCTCACCAAGGTCTCGACTGTTCCCATGACTTGAGTCACGTAGTAACCGGAAGGATGAGTGTCGTTCGCCGTAGTACGGTGAGAGCACAGTCTACTAGGCCAAAGCGTGTACTCGAACTCGTTGGGAATAATCGAATCAGTTTGGATAGTCGATGTCTAACACCCAAGGCATTCTATTTTCGATTTTAAGCCGCTATCGCCGATTTTACGCGTCATCGATTTTATGGCCGTGTTTTGATTTTGGAAAATTTACGCTTTATCTGTAACAACCCGGCTTTGCAAGTCAAAGTCAAAGTTAAGACGTGTTAACATTCAGATCTGTCAATTCTTGCTTAATTATTGCTTATTAGCCTAACCCGTCGCGGTAATTGATATATTAGTTGACTATTTTAAACTATGTTTTGCAACGCATTCACAACGCTTATTATCGCATGCTAAACGCTATTTACAAACGTATACTATTTAAACGCACTTTATCGCATTATTACTATCGCTATCACAATCCAACGCAAACTCGAAACGCAGTTAATGGTATTGTTCTATGTGTGTTATTATGTGCTTTACTTGTGTGTGCCTTACATATGTGTTGATGTTATTCCCAAACGAAATCGCAACTCTATCGCATCACAATCTCATCGCAACTCGAAACACATATTTACTTTTATGTTTTTTTATGTGTGTTATGTTATTTGTGTAACTACTTGTTTAATGCTATCGCAACGCTTACTCGCAACTCGCTTAAACGCAACACAATGCTCAACGCACAAAACGGAAGTCGGAAAACTAACTCGCACCAATCGCCTGATCGAATGACCGTTCGATCGAATGATCATCCGTCCGGATGACCATCCGATTGGCTGACCATCCAACCCATCGTCCACCGCCTCAACTCTCTCTCACACTATAAATACCCTCTGTCACATCACTGTTCACTGATGTGACAACTCTATCCGACGAACACGCTCTCAGCTCGTTCTCAAGCACATTTCACTCGATTCAAGGCTATTTTCATAAGTTTTCTTCCTAAATCTTGTACTTCTATCATCAATACACACTTTCTCATCATCTTCTCCATTGAATCTTACATTTTCACCACGAAATCACCTGATTTGGACTACTTGAAGGTGACGTCACCAGGGTTTCTTAAGCAAACTATGGTATGACATCATCTCATCAAGAATTGTTCAGATCTAAAGGATTTCTACACTATTTTACACAAATCATAACAAGATTAAAACAGTTGGTAGATGTTTTCAAACTTTCTTTCAACTCATTTACACTCTCACACTCAAAACCAATGAAATCTAGACTCATTCAGGCTCTCTACTCATTCTCTAGTTGAGAACCGGTCTGAGAACGGATTTCCACCAAATAGATGACCGATTCACGGGTTGAACATGAAACCCCGTCAAGAACAGTTAGTCTGATCGACTGGGGTGGTTCCCATCCGACCGGATGACCTGGGCTTGATATGGATATCCGTTGTTTGACATGTCATCACGTCGTCTTCGTAAATCGCCATCTTTTAACTTGGAAAGTTGTAAAATTTTCAAACAAACAGGACGCCACCCGAATGGCCATCCGACCGGATCACCATCCGATCGAATGAACATTCGGTCAGGAGACTTGTTCTTTACAACATTTAAACACTTAAACGATTTGATCAAAACTTCAGAGAATATCAACTCTCAGTCGAATAGCCATTCAATCGAATGGCCATCCGTCTGGATGACTGATGTGTGTAAAATGCAACATATAAATTACATCAAATGAGGCATAAAACTAACCCTTTTTAGTACTAATGTTGGAAAAAGTGTGCTTTTGTCTTCCTTTTGTATTTTCAGGATTAAATGAGCTCAAATGGACAAAAGAAGCAAAAATACAGGTAAATCTAACATAAATACAAGAAAAGGAATAAACGTGGCATGCCTGACCCCTAGACAGCATCTTCCCAAGCAAAAACTAGACATCAGAAGGCTGAACACGCCCCGTGCCCAGCGGACACGGGGGCGTGCCCAAGTGTCTGCAGAAAAAACAAAAGCGTAAAAGCTTCTATTCCCCAACAAGGGGGCGTGCCCAGCTCCACACGGCCGTGCTCAACGCTAAGATTCGTAGAATCCAAGCAAATCTTGATAGTACAGATACGCTTCTGCACACAGGGTCGTGCCCAGCGGATACGGGGGCATGGTCAACTAATGCAAACAAACTGCAACTAATGAAGAAAGAGAAAGTGGATGGACACGGGGTCGTGCCCACTGGACACGGGGCCGTGTCCGGGCTTCTGTGCAGGCTATAAATAGAGGTGCTTGGTTCACTTCAAAGGCATCCCTTGGCAAACCACATCTCTCCCACTTCACCCACACTCCACCACCATCACAACACCCACATCCACCACCATCATCCATCATAGAGTGTGTGTAGTAGTCTCGGGATCCAAGATTGATAGTAAGAGTTCTTGACAATCAAAGGCCATGTTTGCATAAGTCTCTTACATCACTTGGTGAAGACAAGCATTTAGTGTAATACTTTTTATTTTTAATCTTTTCGCACTTTTTATTTGGTTTTGTATTAATGACTTTAATAACTAGTGTCTTATGTTGAAGGTGAAACTTCCTTATCATTTGTCCATGGTGTCTTGGCATTATTTTACTGTCTATATAAAATAAAATATTTACACCATTCATAGGGCACGCCGAATTTTATAGACGATTTATCAAAGACTTTTCTAAAATCTCAAGACCTCTAACAAAATTACTTGAAAAAGATGCCCCTTTCATCTTTGACAAGGATTGCAATCAACCATTTCTAACACTAAAGGAAATGTTAGTCAATGCACCTATCATGATAGCGCCTGATTGGAAATTACCTTTCGAAATCATGTGTGATGCAAGTGACTTTGCAGTTGGAGCCATCTTGGGACAAAGAAAAGATAAGCATTTTCACCCAATTTATTACGCTACTAAAACACTTAATGATGCACAAGAAAATTACACAACAACCGAAAAGGAATTACTAGCCGTGGTATTTGCTTTTGATAAATTTCGTTCTTATCTTGTTCTTTATAAAACGATAGTTTATACAGATCATGCAGCCATTCGATATCTCTTTAAAAAACAGGATGCTAAACCACGTTTGATTCGGTGGATTCTACTCCTCCAAGAATATGACATTGAAATTAAAGACAAAAGAGGAGAAGACAACACCGTAGCAGATCATCTTTCACGCTTGGAAGACCCAGCTTTGGAGGCAACCAGGGACGAGCAAATCATTGAAAAATCCCAACGGAGTCCCTGGAAATGATGGAATACCGAGAAGAGCCATGGTACGCCGACTATGCTAACTACCTAGCTAGCGGTATAGTCGCAAAAGGATGGCTACATCATCAAAGAAAGAAATTCTTTGCCGATGTGAAGCATTATTTTTGGGAAGATCCTTATCTTTTCAAAATGTGTGCTGATCAACTCATCCGTCGATGCGTACATGGTAGTGAAACAAGAAGAATTCTCTGTCATTGTCATGAAGGTCCATACGGAGGACATCATGGTGCCGCTAGTACCGCACGACAGGTATTCGATTCAGGATTTTATTGGCCAACCATTTACTAAGACGTCCAAAGTCTTGTCAAGACACGTGACGCTTGCCAAAGATCATGTAATATTTCTTCCAAAAACGAAATGCCACAAAATGACATTCTTGTTTGTGAAATTTTTGATGTGTGGGGACTCGACTTTATGGGACCTTTCCCACCGTCAAAAGGAAACAAATATATACTTGTGGCGGTAGATTACCTGTCTAAATGGGCTGAGGCCGAGGCACTTCCAACAAACGATGGAAGAGTCGTGGTAAGATTTCTGAAAAGATTATTCTCTCGTTTTGGAACACCAAAAGCATTAATAAGTGATAGAGGTACCCATTTTTGTAACCATCAACTTGAAAAAATCTTAACAAGATATGGGGTCTATCACCGGGTCTCAACGGCATATCACCCTCAAACAAACGGACAAGCCGAAGTGACTAACAGAGGTTTAAAAAGAATACTTGAAAAAACCGTAGGGTTAAATAAAAAGGAATGGGCCGATAAATTAGATGATGCTTTATGGGCTTTTCGAATAGCGTACAAAACAACAATAGGTACAACCCCATATAAGCATGTATATGGAAAAAGTTGTCATTTGCCGGTAGAAATAGCACACAAGGCCTACTGGGCAATCAAAAACGTAAACTTAGACTGAGAAATTGCCGGTAAAAAACGATTTTGTCAATTAAATGAATTAGACGAACTAAGGAATTATGCATACTCTAACTCCGAAATTTATAAGGAAAGAATGAAATTTTTGCATGATAAACACATTAAACCTAATGAATTTCGGGTAGGAGATCAAGTTCTATTGTTTAATTCACGACTCCGGTTATTTCCTGGTAAACTAAAGTCTAGGTGGTTAGGACCTTTTTCCATCACCCATATTTTCCCACATGGTATAGTCGAAATTAAATCTCGGAATAGAATTCCATTCAAAGTCAATGGCCAACGGCTAAAGCTTTATCAAGGATTCATTGAGGATGAATAGTAAGAAATCTCGCTTCAAGCGGCCGAAGAATGAAACAAAGGTTCAAGCATCAACAACATACCTTGTAAGTTACGAACATCGGGAAAACATCTAAATCGGTAAGATTTCTAAAACCAAGTTTTGGGAAACAGTGCACTCACACGAGCACTCATAAAAAAAATTAAAAATTGCCCGACCACGGGGCCGTGTCCGCGCAACTGTCGGGATAAAACCCCCCTTTTTCATTCAGTTTCTTCATTCCACACGCCCCGTTTCCCCAAAAACTCTCTGGTTCCGGTGAAAATTTCTGCAGATTTCTACGTTCCCCCGATTTCTAACAACGTTAAAGTATGATTCTACCACCCTAATTAGTTAGATTAAGTACTTGCATGTAGTTTAACATCAAGATTTGGGGAAAATCTAGGGTTCTTCAACTTGAACGGGATGAAACTCCAAATTTTTGCTTAGATCTGTTAGCATTAGCATAGATACATGTTATAGGAAGTAAATCAACTTGTATTGTTTGTAGATTTGCCAGATTTCTCACAAAAACCTCCAAACCCTTGTTTTTAAACCAAAAAAGATGAAATTGAAGGGGTATAGTTTATTTTGGGAAAACGGCACTTGGGGTTTCATTTTCGGGGAAAACCACTCCTACTGGAACAAAAAATTTCAAGTTTTCGGGACCGGGTCAAAAAATGGGAATTTTAGGAAACAGACGCCTGGACACGGGGTCATGCTCAGCGAGCACGGGGTCGTGTCCAGCTAAATTCAGGCAAACATGGGGCGTGTCCACTGAACACGGGGTCGTGTTCAGCCGACTGTTTTCAGCTTTCTTCGAAAAATTCACTGTTTCGTGCTAATTGTTTGGTGTTTTCTTTCAGATAGCCAATAAATTTACCAGATTCAACGCAAGTGAGTTGGCTGCTCTGGCGCGGTATGATGTGTTAAGAACTAGGCCCGAGAAAAATCCCCGACAGGTGTGCATGGATACTCTTGAGGCAGTGAACCAAATAGACCGCTTCAACAACATTGTCACCGGCCCACTACGAGCTGCCCTTTGCACTCGGTTTCACTCCGTGCATGAATACAACATGGAATTTTACAACACGTTCGTCTTCAAGACAAGAGCGGATTCGTTTGACAATGAAGGGGTAGAGTTCCGTTGTGGAGGGACCACGTACAGGATCTCAATCGCTCAATTTGGGGCAATTGTGGGGTTGTACTCAGAAGAGGATGCTGGAGAGGAAGAGAACACCGGCGGTCTCCGCGAGATTCCAGAAAATCAACGCCAAATTGCTTGGGCTCAAATCGGGGATGGCAACTATAACCTGAGCTGAACTAAGAGCACAATGTTGAGGGACCCTCTCTACCGCTACATCCACAGGGTCCTCAGCTACTCTCTCTGCCAAAGACACGACAGTGGTGGTGTTGTAGGGTTGCGTGATCTGCTAGTTCTCCATTGCATTCACAACCGTGTCAACCTTGATGTTCCATACCTGCTACTCCGTAACATGCACTTGAACCAACTTGCTACTCCCCCGACTCCTATCCTATTTGGAGGGTGGATTTACCGCCTTTTCAAACACTTTGTGCCAAGAATGCCGAGGTCCTTTCAAAAGGGACCGTGGTCAGGAAAAGTGGACATGGTCATTTGCCGCTCCATGAACTTGATCTATGAAGCGGATGATGGGATGGTCAGATTTCAAACAGTTCAAGGGCATGCATGGAACCCTCAAGAAGCTCTCGTCCTACACGCTTCTCACATCCGTCCTCCTCCCCAGTACCACTACCAGCCCCAGGGTGATCCGGGTCAATCCTCCTCTCAAGGAGGTGGTTTTCCTAACTTTCAAAGCTTACATAATTTATTGTAGGAAAACCTTATGTGCACCAGGAACACCTATAACACGGCCAGCCACACATACGCCCGGGTTGGAGTGATAGAAAGAAATATCTCCGACATGCAGGATGATATTGGAAACATCCGGGAGTACATGGCGGGCCACGGAGGGGATGATGATGATGAAGACGAGGACATGGATTGAGCGGGAGGAGTTGGAGGCAGCATAACACGGTTGGAGGTCTCACAGGTTAACCCCTTTATCTCAAAAATAATTGCGTGGCCTACGTGCCATTTGTTGAACAATTTAGTTCCCTTAACACTTTTTAATCTACATTTCTTTTCTTTTATCTTGTGATGTGGATGATGAAACTTTGGTAAATTAGGATGTTTGTTATTGTTTGGTGTGGTATTTATTAGTAAAACAGGTACTTACGAGGCTTAAAGCACTAAAACATTAGTGCTACTAAAGCCAGGACAGCAAAACCGAAGGCAGAAACCTGTTTTAAATGATTGCAGTTTGTCCACACGGGGTCGTACTCAGCCGACACACCCCCGTGCCCACCGCCCAGACTTGTTGTTTGTCTAAATTATGCAGACTTTTGTCCAACACGGGGTCGTGTTCACCAGACACGCCCCCGTGTCCACCTTCTGTAAGTCCTCGTTAATGGCAATCTGACCACGGGGTCGTGCTCATCTGACACGGCACATGTCCAGATGCCCAGTAACATAATTTTTTGTTTTTAACACACCTTTTACACATTCAATCAACCTGAAAACTTATTTTTGGGACACATTGAGGATAATGTGTAATTTAAGTGTGGGGGGGGATGCTAAAACATTGAATTTTACAAGTCCTAATTACAAGCCTTACACAAAACTCTATTAGAACCGCTAAACACCCCAATTTTTTTCAAAAACTTTTCATTTTTTTTACTTGTCTTGGTCTAATTTGGGAATAACAAGTTCTAAAAAGGTTATATTTTTACAAATTTACAACCGATAGCGTCATGATAAAAAGAACCAACGTAAGAAAATTATGAAACGGCATGACAAATCTAGTTAAAATTTGATTATATATACTTGATCACATTAAAAACCCATTCCTACAAAAAGAAAGTTTCGAGCCTTTAATTGAGCATACAAATACACATCTTTAAACTAAATGCTCATCTTTCGTTTCTTGTGTGAATAGCCGCTTTGTTTCTTACGACTCTAGAACTTGCCATGACGATGCATTCCCGGTCCTTACCAACTTAAACCTAAGTAAGTAAATGATGGAGGCATTAGGACTAACCTTTTTTCTTTCAACACCATTATTTTTCTTTTTTTTACCACCTACCCGAAATCCCCCTAGTTAACCCCTTTGAGCCCAAACCTTTTCATTTCTAAACCCACAAAACAAACACCCTTTACCCACCAAAACCCTTTTTTTATTTTAAACCCTTTATTTTAGTAAAAGCTCGGTTTTCATGTGACATTCCTTATAAAAAAATGATGAAGTCTAGCAATAAACAAACAAGTTCCTCAAAAGAAACTTAGTTTGAAAAAATGATTCATTGGAATAAAAAGTCACAAAAATAAAAAAGTTTTACGAAAACCGACGCTTTTTACGCCTTTTCGCCCTTTTCTACTAACCACTAACCCAAAACCACCTACCTGTAACCCAAGCCTAACCCTTCCCCAAGTCCTCTTGATATTTACAAAGGTTTTTAGTTAAAAAGGAGGAGGATTGATTGCTTGGCAAGCATATGGTAGAAGTAACTTCCATGCCGGTCTCGAGTGTTTCACAAAAAAATACATCTTTGGCCGAGTGTTGAGTGATCTCCCGTGAGGTATGTGAACTTGTATATAAATGGAATTTTAAAGAGACATGTTATGCCCAAATAAGTAATTTCTCTTATGTAATGTTCTAAATAAATCATAACGAATAGGACTGTAAATAGCATAAAAATAAAGCCTAATAAAGATCTTGGAATCCCGACACTCAAGACAAGCCCAAAAAACTTCTCTTCTACCCATTCCATTTGGGTGTGTAAGCCACATTATAAAGAGTTTTGCTTGAGGACAAGCAAAGATTCAAGTGTGGGGGTATTTGATGTGTGTAAAATGCAACATATAAATTACATCAAATGAGGCATAAAACTAACCCTTTTTAGTACTAATGTTGGAAAAAGTGTGCTTTTGTCTTCCTTTTGTATTTTCCAGATTAAATGAGCTCAAATGGACAAAAAAAGCAAAAATACAGCTAAATCTAACATAAATACAAGAAAAGGAATAAACGTGGCATGCCAGGCCCCACGACAACATCTTCTCAAGCAAAAACAAGACATCAGAAGGCTAAACACGCCCCGTGTCCAGCGGACACGGGGGCGTGCCCAAGTGTCTACAGAAAAGACAAAAGCGTAGAAGCTTCTATTCCTCAACACGGGGGCGTGCCCAGCTCCACACAATCGTGGTCAACGCTAAGATTCGCAGAATCCAAGCAAATCTTGATAGTACAGATACGCTTCTGCACACGGGGCCGTGCCCAGCGGACACGGGGGCATGGTTAACTAATGCAGACAAACTGCAATTAATGAATAAAGAGAAAGTGGATGGACACGTGGTCGTGCCCACTGGACACGGGGTCGTGCCCACTGGACACGGGGCCGTGCCCACTGGACACAGGGCCGTGTCCGGGCTTTTGTGCAGGCTATAAATAGAGGTGCTTGGTTCACTTCAACGGCATCCCTTGGCAAACCACCTCTCTCCCACTTCACCCATACTCCACCACCATCACCACACCCACATCCACCACCATCATCCATCATCCATCATAGAGTGTGTGTAGTAGTCTCGGGATCCAAGATTGATAGTAAGAGTTCTTGACAATCAAAGGCCATGTTTGCCTAAGTCTCTTACATCACTTGGTGAAGACAAGCATTTAGTGTAATACTTTTTTTTTAATCTTTTCGCACTTTTTATTTAGTTTTGTATTAATGACTTTAATAATTAGTTTCTTATGTTGAAGGTGAAACTTCCTTATCATTTGTCCGTGGTGTCTTGGCATTATTTTACTGTCTATATAAAATAAAATATTTACACCATTCATATCTCTACGGTCTATATAGAGATATGTTGGCTACCTGGTCGGGGGTTAAGGGAATGGTTTGGTAAGGTTCTTGCCTTGTTCAGTGTATAGATCCTGCAAGGACCTGGGTCAAGTTACTAGGACCTCCTTCAATACCCACTGGTATTGGATGGCGGGGGTGCGAATGGCTTGATCCCCTCATATGTAAACTACTATTAAAACATTAACCCGGCTACTTGGGATTGTATCCCTGCTGACTCAAACCACTTAGCCGAGGGTAACGTCACCTTCAAAAGAGGGGCCAACCACATTACGCATTAATAACTTAATTAATTATCTTTTGTTGGTGCACTACATCTGTCGACTTCGTCTTGTATCGAGTCTTAGTCTTAGAATGTTAGATTAGGGCACATTGTACGAGATTTCCCGAGAAAGTTGATTTCACATATATGGACATGTTCATATGTGGGAAACCACATGTTCATATGTGGGAAACCACATGTCCATATGTGGGAAATCACAAAGATGTCCGTATGTGGGAAACCTAGAAGAGGGGTTTCGCTTATGTGTACAATGGGGGTTTCGCTTATGTGTACAATAGAGGTTTCACTTTTATGGACATCATGTCCATATGAGCGAAATCTCAGACCCTATATATACCCCAAGTACGAAATCATTTTCAATAGTTCTTGTTATCCATACCGAGGTGCTGCCGGTGTGAGATTTGATTGTAAACGCTGTAATATCAATCAAAAGTGTGTTTAAAGTGAAGATCTAGCTGTTTCTACGTTGGTTACTTGTTTTCCGCCCCTGTAACTGATTGAGACTCCTCTGATAGACTCGTTTGGGTCAGAACACGATCCTACAAGTGGTATCAGAGCTTCAGGAGGAGGAGTTCTACAGAGATTTGCTGGATTTCATCATAAATTCTTACTTCTACACCTTCTTTCATCATTTCAGAAAGATTTATCGGTCGAAATTCGTTCAAATTTTCCCAGATTAAAGGAAATTGATCATATTCAAATCCCTGAAAGTTTGAGCTTAAAATTCGAATTAAAAATGGACCATAATACCCTCCGAATAGGTTTCGTTCTTACGGACAACCAGTGATTTCGCTCTTGTGATCATAGGGTTTCGCTCATTTGACATCGGGTTTCGCTCATTTGACATAGGGTTTCGCTCATAGGACCTCTAAGTGACCTATTTCGTTTTTGTGACCACCCATTAACCTCTGATTTCGCTCATGTGTACACCCATTAACCTGATTTCGCTTTTGTGTCAACCCTAAGCACCTGATTTCGCTTTTGTGTCATCTGTTAATCCTAATTTCGCTTTTAGGACACTCAAGAAACCTAATTTCGCTTTTGTGACACCCAAGGAACCTGATTTCGCTTTTTAGGTCATCCAACAGAACCTGATTTCGCTCATAAGTGCCTGTGTTTGAATTACGTACATTGAAAAATGGATACTGAGTTCTACAACGCGTTTGCTACAACTCCGGCTAGTCCATCCGAAATTACTAAAACCATGACAATGGAGAATGAAACCGGAACAATGCAAAAACCCCCGAAACTTATGGGAATTGAGGATTATCACGGGTGGAAGAAACGATTTGAGAATTGGGTTCAGGCGAATCATCTAAAAGCTTGGGAGAGTATCGAAACTGAATATGAGAGGCCAAAGAATTCAGTGGGAGTCGGTAAAATCATTTCAGAATTCACGGAGCAAGAAAGAGAAAGTTACAAAGGAGAAAAAATGATGATCAATCTGTTACAACAAGCTGTTAAAGAAGATATATTTGTGTTGCTTCAACATGATGAAAACGCTTATTCTATCTGGAAAGCTCTTGAAAAGAAATTTGAGGGAAGTACTGAAATGCTACAGAGTAAAGCAGCTTTGTTGAAAAAGGAGTTTGAACTGTTTACGTGCATGCCTGGTGAAACAACAAAGACTCTTATTGAAAGATACTGTCATCTTGTACGCACCATGTCACAGTTGAAGATTACAAAAACTCCAGCAGAATGGGTTGAAAAGCTTGCTGACGCGTTACCGTAAAAGGAATGGGGTACATATCTGATGATATTGAAGAATTCCGGACAGTTTAGCAGGTTATCGAT
Source organism: Helianthus tuberosus (assembly GCA_030545235.1). Taxonomy (NCBI): domain Eukaryota; kingdom Viridiplantae; phylum Streptophyta; class Magnoliopsida; order Asterales; family Asteraceae; genus Helianthus; species Helianthus tuberosus. The sequence continues at coordinate 15,691,805 of CM060420.1, read as the reverse complement.
TGCACAGTTTATAGAGAAGTTGGAGGCACAGGATCTGGAGCAGCAGAAAATTGCTAGAATGAACAGTTCTACTCATCAACAAGATATTAAATTGTACTATAAAGGAAATGTTCAAACTGCTGAAGCAAGTCCAAAGATACAAACTGCATTTAGTGCTGGAAATCAATCTACACCAAGCAGTCAAGGATCAGTCAACACTAGTGGGTTCTCAACGGTGAATCCTCCAAGTGTTCAAAGTTCATCTGCAGGAAATGGTCATCTAATTCAGTGCAATGTGGCTTTACATCTTCAAAATGGACAAAATTATTCTGAAGAGATTGTAAAGAATCATATGGGATTATTGGTCACTGCATTAGAGTCTTATGAAGGGTTGATTGCCGGAAGAATTGGTAATCCGATGCTCACAAAGGAAGATTATGATCAAATCGATGCAGAGGAGCTGGAACTGATGGATATTAAATGGGCCTTAGCTAGTGTTTTGAGGAGAGCAGAAAAATTTAGATTGGTTACAGGAAGAAATGATTTCTTGGATGCAAACCTTTCTAATCTAGGATTTGATAAATCTAAAGTTGTCTGTTTTCGTTGCAAGGAGAAAGGTCACTTTAAAAGAGAATGCAAGAATCAGGAGCCGAGAGGAGCAAAGGAGTCGTCTGGGAAAGATGATTATTATAGGAAATCCATTTATCAGCAAATTACTCATCTACCACATCAACAAAAAGATCCACAAACAGCTCATGGAAAAATGATCGAAGATGCAAACAGGAAAGCTTACTATGGCATATTATTGATCAAGATGACGAGAAAGTGGCTGATGGTTTTAGCTGGGATAAGTTTATTCCAGCTGATCCCAATGTTAAAGCTTTTATTGCTCAGATTGTGCAAAAGCCAGAGTTGCTGAAGGAGTGGATAGATGTGATGTCAGATAATGAGGAGAGTCAAGATGGAAAATCTGTTTACTCTGAAAACAGTTCAACAGATAACAGTGATGATGAAGAATTTGAACAGATAAACATTGGAAAATCTCATTTATCTTCTGACAGTTTTGAATTTTATTTTGTAGATAAATTGAAGAAACTCAAAGAGAGAAAAGCTGCAAAAGAATTGAAAGAAGTCAAAGTGATTGAGAAAATTGTGGAAGTTGAAAAGATAGTTAAAGTCGAGAAGATCGTTGAAGTCACAAAACCATGTCTTACATGTTCAGTATCTTGTAAACAATGTATAGAAAAAGATGAGAGGTTTAGTGAGTTAGAAAAGTTGAAAGAACAGTTGTTGTTTGATGTAAAGAATTTGAAAAAATCGTATGACGTATTGAACAGACATGTGAATAGTCTGGAAAAGACTAACTCTGAAAGAGAAAAAGCTTTGAAGATGATGAATGCTACCATGATGACAAAGCAGAAAGAGATCAACTTGTACATAGAAGAATGTGCAAAGTGGAAGAAAGAGTTGGATAGTGAAGCAACTGAGAATGAAAGAATCGGAAGATTGCTGCAAAGTTACAAAGGTTGTGACTACATAATTGATAGAATTTATCCAATAGTTGAAGGATTTGAAGCGTTTAAAGGTGAAGAAACAAAGCCAAAGAAGAAAAAGGATACTGGTAAGAAACAGGGTGTCTGTTATAATAAGTGTCCGCCTCCGATTTGGGAAGGGTACTTGCCTAGAAAACCTAACGAGGAAGAACTAAAACAGGCAATCAATATTAAGCTAGAATCTGAGATAACCGATGTTTTACCTGACAATATTGACATCACGTTCACAGTGTCCGACACAGATCATGAGTCCGAACTGATAAAACGAATGGTTGATCAGGTGTTGGATAAGGATGAGGAGTCAGAGCCAAAGTCCGATTCCGAAAGTTCATGTTTGTCGGTCGGGAAATCGAGTTCATCTGGAAAGAGTTCAAAATCGTCGGGAAAACGGGTTTATAGTAAAGAATTTTTGTTGTCAAAATCTAATTTGAATGACGAAACATTTGAAGTTGTGTATACTTTGAATGATTCTGACAAATTATATTTTGATAAAGAGTTTCCAATAAGAGGTGTCAAAACTGATTTGATAAAAAAGGTTTTCAAACTAACAGAAATTAATATTTCTGAAATAAAAGATGAAAATCTTAATGTAAAACCTAAACCTTACACCTCAAGAGTACAACAACGTTTGAACAAGAAAAAGGGTTACAATTCTGGTTCTGGTTTTCAGAAGAAACCAAACCACAATCGTAGCTACAAAAAGAAAGGACTTGGTTTTATTCCACCAGAAAACTATAAAAATGATAAATTTTCTAAAATAAATACAAAATTTGTTTCAGGTACAAGCTCGGAAGAGGAAGCAAAAAGTCCATTCTGGAAACAATCTAACCAAGAATTTCTTGCTGAGAAGGAAAAGAATGGAGCTTATCAGAAGAAAGAAACCAGAACCTGTTTCCGATGCAGTGAAGCTGGTCACATTGCATGGAACTGTCCAAAAGCGACCAATACAAAACAGGGAGTTTCTGGAAAACTGAAAGAAGTTATTGTTGATAAAACCGAACCACCAATTGAAAATTTTAAAGTTTTCAAAAATTCAACATTTGAAGTTGGTGAGTGTTCGAAGAGATTTTACAGGCGAAGTGTTAAACTTGACAACCAAAAATGGGTTGTTAAGAAATCTGATGTAAAATCTGGCCATGAATCTGATTCCACAAAATCAGAGGAGCCACAATTCGATGAGAGTGTTGAAAACTCAATTCCTTCAATGGATGATGAGAACTTTCCACCATTGAGGACTGAAAATTTTAAACAAAAGATTGGGAAGGTTGAAATCTCAAATCAGTTTTATTCTGAGAAGGATAATTTTGATGTTGAGAAAGCATTTAACGGAAATGTGAAGAAAATTTTTGGAAAGATGGTCGATGGGAAGGTTAAAGGGGTTAAAGATTTTTATGCTACAAAGAAAGCAACATACACCCCAACTAAATCTGAATTGAAATCACCCAAGACTGGTCAGGCTTGGGTGGACATTTTCTTTGCTTGAAAAACCTGACTTGCCGGAGATCCCAAGTTTGTAATCGTGGATCAGGAATCGGCATCATTCTTGTTAAACTTGTTTTTGTGAAAAAAATTAAAATTGTCTAAATTTTTACAGATTGAGGAATTGCCGGAGCTTCCAGGTAGGTAAGTGTGAAGCAGGAATCGGCATTTTTATTGGTAAAATGGTTTTGTGTAGATGAGGTATTCCTACAAGTGGTTGATGGAAATTTTCACTTCCAAGTGGTAAATCAGGGACATTAAGTTGTATCTGATTTTCTAAAATTGATTGAAGAAAATGTGATGAACCAAACCCCTAACTTTACAAGTGGTAAATTTAACAAAACTTATTTTCCGGAAAAATCATTTTGGTTAAAACAAACTTAAGTGTTTTGAAATCATATTGAGAAAATAGTTTTGTGTAAGGGGGAGTTCTGATTGTCTATGCCAAGTGGATGGCGAATTGAGGCAATTTGATATCAGTTGTCAACTTTCTGTATAGTTTGTTTTCAAATTTCCTAAAATGTGTTTGCATTTTAGGGGGAGTAGAAATTTTCAGAAAATCCAAAAACATTAGAAAATTTGAAAAATACAAAAACATGATAAAATCAAAAATGAGTTTTGTTGTGAAATAGAGGAAATGATAGTACATCAGTGGACTGTCACAACATACTAAAGAAATGGAAAGTTAAATTGTGATAAACAATCTCACTGCGGATATGCCAGTAGGTTTTTGCACATTTAGTAGATTGTGACGAGATATAAACCTAAAATTTAAACTTGCTTATTCTGTGGGTAACAACATCTTGGATATATAGGTAACCCCTGAAAATCTTGTTTGAAAGGTCCCTCTTTCTGAGATACTAGGTCTTTATGCTCAGTGATATCTGGGGTATTATCCCGGGACTTCTGCTGAATGGAAATTCTGACCTAGTCCCCGGAGAATACTTTCTGCTTGCTTGAAACATAGCGCCGCCCTCAGCAAATTGATGAAACAATAAAATTGATAGTCATTGCTGTTGTAATTCAAAAGATCCTCTAAAGGGGACAGACCCAAAAGTTGAGTCATGATCTCTCTGCTGAACGATGGTTCTGACCTGAGCTCTCATGATTCTTCATAAGTTATTAACCCCTTACAGATATCATCTGTGGTATACTCACCTGTAAGACTGAATATTGGGATCTGGATACGGGAGTATATTCAAGTAGTGGGACACACGGATAAGTTCAAGTCATTTAAAACATTAACATCGTATCTCGAAACAGTTGAACTATGTGTGAAAATTTAAGTGGACATATATACTGACAATCTAGGTGAATTGTTTAGAACTTAAAATGAAATAATGCTTAACGATGTTGGTGATATGTCTCAAAAACTGATATGATCCTGTAACTGATCGAGATTCCTCTGATATGATCTACGTTGGTTACTTGTTTTCCGCACCTGTAACTGATCGAGACTCCTCTGATAGACTCGTTCGGGTCAGAACACGATCCTACATCTTTCAATAATCCAACCCTTTAGGATTGTATCCTTGCTGACTCAAACTACTGGGTTGAGGGTAACGTCACCTTCAAAAGAGGGGCCTACTACTATAACTAAGATAATCTCTTAAAAAGTGCAAAAGTGCGGAAATAATCAAAGGTTACATTAAAGGCGAGTCGGATCCAAGTGATTCATCTTGTCTATCTGTTTTTATTTTATTTTTATTTTCCGCATTTTAGTTTTTATTTTCATGTTTAAACCCTTTTTCTAAACTTTTGATTTGATTAGACGTTGAGGATAAACCGGTATTAAAAGCTCTTATGTCCTTGGATGACCTCGGTATCTTACCAACGCTATACTACGCTTACGATGGGTGCACTTGCCCATATGTGTGTTTAGTGTTAGTAAAATATCGTGTTTTATAAATTTAAAACTTGACTAAAGTGTTAAAAAAGGGCTTAAAATATACATAAAAATATATTCACACCGACACACATCAATGACCATCCGTCCGGATGACTTGACATATAGAGATACTTCTCTTTTCCCAAAATGCTACAACGAAAACTTCAAAGTTTCAAAACGAATTTAAACACACTCACCCGATCGAATGACCAACCGTCTGAATGATCATCCATCTGGATGACCATCCGATTGACTCACCATTCAACACTTCACTCTGTTACATGTTGTTCAATGCTTACGCTATCGTTCTGTACTCAGGCTAATCTCCAAGCGCTCCCTTCAATCCAAGGCTGTGTTTATTTACTAAACACATACAGTGAGTATACTCAAACCCATTTTATTTAACGCACTTTGGGTGTTACATACGTTCTATATCGAATCACATCAAACACACAACGCAAACACTTTTAACGCTAACAGCTCTCGCATGTTATACGTGACTCGATGAATGCTTGTATGTTATGTTTACACAGTGATTGTTTGTCTGACACCTTAGCAACGATAGTACTATAGTTTGGACTTAGCACCTGTCGTGAACAGGTGTTGTTAAGGGTTTTACTTCACATGGTCACAGTGGTGATAATGTGTTGCGCATTCTACAGCTCGCAGTCATGTCAGTTGCATACTTCATTGTCGATAGCTTACTTGATTCACATTTCTTAGGAATGACCTAGTCTATAGTCTAATTACCAACAGACCGTTTGTGCAAACCCAGTAGGGGTTTTGTACGAACTTACTCTCGCTTATATTCGCTAAAACTACAATCTTACACGAACACTGCATACTACAGCCTTAGGAAAGGAACGCTGACACACACACATTTTCGAAAATAGTCTCATAACATAATCGAGTGATTTGATCGAGATTAGGTGTGAAAAACCGAAAACTCTAGAAAAGATTACTCACTCAACGCGTATTTTTACTCTCAGCATGAGAATCTTCGTTAAGTCAGGGGTGAAATCAATATCTTGACAAAATTCTCCATCTCTATCTCGTGGTTTTACCACACTATCAGGAACAAAGTTGTTAAGTCAGGGGTGAAACCCGTATCTGGATGACCTGTTCCACTCTCTACCTTGATTTTACAAAACTCTCACCAAAGTCTCGATGGATTCCAACAGCCCGAGTCGCGTGGAAGCCGAAAGGATGAGTGTCGTTCACCATATTCGGCGAGAGCACAGTCTATTTAGCCCAAGCATGTACTTGATCTCATTGAGGATAGTCGAATCACTTTGGGCGGTCGATGCCTAAACACCCGAGGTACTCTAGTTTCGATTCGAGCCCACAATCACCGATTTTATGAGTTATCGATTTTATGTGTTTTTATGTGTTTAATTTTTATGTCCTTCGATTTTGGAGACTATTCGATTCTCGCTTTGCAAACCACGCACAACTCACAACGTTTCACTTTCAGCACAAAACGCTAACAAATCACAGACAAACTATGAACTCTCGCAACGCTATTCGCTGTTTACGCTACTCGCTACTCTCACTCGCAACTCTCGATCGCAATTCGCAGCTTTGAAAGATAGGAGAATACGTGCAAAATATGTAGGTGAATGCGTGCAAAATAGGAAGGTGAATACGTGCAAAACGTGCTTACGTGGATTATGTGCTTACGTGCTTATGTGGATTATGTGCCTACGTTTCTATGTGCCTATGTGTTTGATGGGTTCTTTTGCTTTATGGAGTAATAATAATAGTATGATGGTTATACGCTAAACTATTATCTAGACCCGATATAATTGAAATCTCGTCTAAATCATATGACGATGACTGCTGCAGACAATGTCTTCCCTTGGTTCTCACACTCGCTGAAACGCTCAGAGAAGCAGAGATGACAAGCGCATCGCTTCTCTTGTTGCCAAGGAAATGGCGGAAGTCATACCTCAGATCGTCAGTGAGATAAACGAGGTTAGAAGCAAGTCATCCATTGAATCAAAGAGCGACGCGCCTAAAACGCCCTTCAGCGTTAAGCAATTTAAGGCTTGTGGTCCTAAAGACTTCACTGGTGAAGATGGACCTAGCGCAATGTTCCAATGGTTTGATTCCATTGAAGTCACTCTCCGTCAAAGCGGATGCCCAGATGAACTCCGCACTGTGAATGCTACCGGGGTCTTCCAGTCTAGGGCACTGGATTGGTGGACTGCAGAGCGCAACAGGCGGGGAAATGACGCAGCCTATGGTCTGTCATGGGAGGAACTGAAGGAAGTCATGATGAAAGAATTTTGTCCCCCACATGAACTCCAGAAGCTAAAAAACGAGTTTTAGGGTATCAAGCAAGAAGGAGGTGATAATGCTGGTCTCACCGCTCGCTTTAAGCAGCTCAGTATCATCTGTCTTGGTCAAGTGTCAACTCCGGACATCACGACCAAGAAGTACATTCGCACTCTACCAGACAGTGTTACCGATTTTGTTCAAGCAGCTAAGCCTGCTACTATTGAGGAGACCTACCAGCTCGCTGCCAAGATCAATGATAAGTGATTTTTGGCTGGTTATTTCAAGACCTCAACCAAGAGCTTGAATCAAGTAACTGCTACTCCTGCTCCCGCTACCGACACCTCCTCATCTCAGGGTTCAAAATCGTCACATCAAAACCGCAAACGCGAGGGTAACAACAACAAGAACTGTGATGCAACTGCTGCTCCTCTCAACACTGTACCGGTCCAGCCCTACCAGAACCAGAATCGTCAAGTCGCAGCTCCCGTGACCAACGCACCGCCTGCTAAGCGTGCTTACACTGGTCCTCACCCTCTCTGCCCTACTTGTACTTACCACCACCCAGCTGGGATAGCTTGCCATTTTTGTGTCCACTACAACATCTACGGACACTTAACAGTGAACTGTCGCACTAGCTCACGTCAACAAGCTCAAGTTGTTCAAGTTCCCGCACCACAAGCTCAACCTCTTGCCATCTAGGGTAACCAAGCAGCTCATGCCCCCGCTGCCCATGCACGAGCCTGCTACGCATGTGGTGACCCTAATCATTTCACAAATGTCTGCCCGAACCATGTGGTGAAACAAGAGCCGCAGCAACCACCGCAGCAGCAACAAGAGCAACAACAACAACAACAACAGCCACAACAGCAACAACAAGCCACCCGTGGACGAGCTTTCAACATCAACGCTCGCCAGGGCCAAACTGACAACAACGTTGTCAATGGTACGTTTCTCATTAACGGTATTTATGCTTCGTGTTTATTTGATACTAGAGTCGATAACTGTTTTATGTTGTTTGAATTCGAAAAGCTCTTAAACCGTAAAAGCGCTAACCTCCCGATGACGTTCGACGTAGAAATTGCCACCGAAAGAACCGTCACCGTTAGTTCTGTTCTTCGTGATTGTACTCTCGAACTCAACAATCACGTTTTCCCGATTGATCTCATTCCGATGCAGCTTGGTAGTTTTGCTATCATAGTAGGCATGGATTTTCTTTGTGAAAATCGTACTGAAGTCATTTGTTTCAAAAAGATGATCCATTTCTCTCTTTCAAACGGTGATCAACTCTATGGCGAAGTATCTTCGAAGGAACTGAAACTCATGTCGTGCGTCCAAGCAAGCAAGTATCTCCGCAAGGAATACAAGGCTTTCTTGGCACACATCATAGTAGCGGAGAAGGAAAAGAAAGTAATAGAAAAGGTGCTCGTGGTTCATGATTTTCCTAATGTCTTTCCTAACAATCTGCCTGGTCTACCGCCGTCTCGTGATATTGATTTTCGTATCGACCTCATTCCTGGATCTAACCCTATCGCTAAAGCGCCTTATCGTCTCGCTCCGTCCGAAATGCGCGAACTTTCTAGTCAACTCCAGGAACTACTTGATAAAGGCTTCATACGCCCTAGCACATCTCCATGGGGCGCACCTGTCCTTTTCGTCAAAAAAAAGGATGGATCGTTCTGAATGTGCATTGATTATAGGGAACTCAATAAGCTAACCATCTAGAATCGCTACCCCTTACCCCGAATCGGTGATTTGTTTGATCAATTGCAAGGTGCTACGGTTTTTTCTAAGATCGATTTACGCTCTGGTTATCATCAGCTACGAATCCAGGATGAAGATATACCTAAAACTGCTTTTCGCACCCGCTACAGCCATTATGAATTTATCGTTATGCCTTTGGTCTTACTAACGCCCCCACAGTTTTTATGGATCTAATGAATCGCGTGTGTAAACCCTTTCTGGACCGCTTCGCCATCGTGTTTATCGATAATATCCTTATCTATTCGAAATCGAAAGTCGAACATGCGCAACATCTTCGTTTGGTTCTCGAACTACTCCAAGGAAATCGCCTCTCCGCCAAGTTCTCCAAGTGTGAATTTTGGCTTGAGGAGTTTCAATTTCTCAGTCACATTGTTAATAATCAAGGTATACACGTCGATCCCGCAAAGATTGAAGCAGTTAGGAGTTGGATTATGCCGAAAACTCCGTCTGAAGTTCGTTCATTCCTCGGATTGGCGGGTTATTATCGCCGATTTATCGCTGACTTCTAAAAAGTCGTCGTTCCTCTCACCTCTCTGACGCATAAAGACAAGCCTTTTGTTTGGGGAACTGAACAAAAGGATGCCTTTCAAACTCTCAAGCGTATGCTTTGCAACGCTCCGATACTCGCGCTACCCGATGGAAACGACGACTTCGTTGTCTATTGCGATGCCTCTAACCTAGGTCTTGGTTGTGTTCTTATGCAACGGGACAAGGTTATCGCGTACGCGTCTCGACAGCTGAAGGTTCACGAGAAGAACTATACAACCCACGATATCGAGCTCGGTGTGGTTGTTTTTGCATTAAAGATTTGGCGACACTACCTATATGGTACCAAATGTATGGTCTTCACTGACCATAAGAGCCTACAACACATCTTGAATCAGAAAGAACTTAATATGCGCCAATGCAAATGGGTCGAACTTCTCAACGACTACGACTGTGAGATTCGCTACCACCCAGGAAAAGCAAATGTCGTTGCCGATGCTCTTAGTCAACGAAGCTATTTACATAGTGTTCGTAATGTTCAAGCCCAACACGACCTCGAAGCTCTTATTCGCGACACTCAACACGCCTGTTTTCTCGAGAACACCCAGAAGGAAGAAAGAATTCTTGGAACCGAAAACCAACTAGTGAATAAGCCGAATGGTATTTTTCACTATCTCGGCCGAATTTGGATTCCCAATCGCAACAATCTCCGAGAGATATTGCTGACTGAAGCCCATAAATCTCGATATTCCATTCATCCCGGTGCCGACAAGATGTACTAGGACCTGCGTGCCAGGTATTGGTGGCCTGGAATGAAGAAGGATATCGTTCTCTATGTTTCGAAATGTCTGACTTGTTCGAAAGTCAAGGCTGAACATCAACGACCCTCTAGCTTACTTGAACAACCCGAGATCCCGATGTGGAAATGGGAAAGTATAGCTATGGATTTCATTACAAAACTCCCCCGCACGCCATCAGGTCACGATAGCATTTGGGTTATCTTTGATCGTCTTACAAAATCTGCCCACTTTCTGCCAATACGAGAAGACTACAAGGTTGAACGATTAGCACGAATCTATACTGACGAAGTCATTTGTCAACATGGGATACCTCGTGACATCATCTCTGACCGCGATGGTCGATTCACTTCGCGTCTCTGGGAAACTTTCCAGTCCGCTCTCGGTACTACTCTTAATCTCGGTACCGCTTTCCACCCCCAGACTGACGGTTGGACTGAGCGCACCATTCGCACCCTTGAAGAAATGCTTCGCTCGTGCGTTATAGATTTTGGTGGTAGTTGGGATTCGCATTTACCTTTAGTAGAATTCTCGTACAACAACAGTTATCACTCTAGCATTCAAATGGCAACATTTGAGGCATTATATGGAAGAAAATGTAGATCGCCTATTGTATGGCACGAGATCAGAGACGCACAAATTACCGGTCCTGAGTTATTGCAAGAAACGACTGACAAGATCCTCCAGATACGAGACAATCTCTTGAAAGCGTGAAGTCATCAAAAGAGTTACTCCGATAGACGCCGCAAGCCCCTTGAGTTCGAAGTTGGTGATCACGTAATCCTAAAGGTTTCACATTGGAAGGGGGTGATCCGATTCGGCAAGAAAGGAAAGCTAGTGCCTTGATACGTTGGACCCTTTAAGATTCTGGAAAGAATTGGCAAAGTGGCCTACCAACTCGAATTACCAGAGGAAATCCGCAACGGACATCCGACTTTCCACGTTTCGAACCTCAAAAAGTGTCTATCTGAAGAGAATTTGAATGTCCCTCTTGAGGATTTACAAGTGGACGAAACATTACACTTCGTGGAAAATCCAGTAGAAATCATGGACCGAGAGACCAAGAAACTCTGACGCTCTCGTATTCCTATAGTGAAGGTTCACTGGGAAGGCAAGCGCAGCGCCGAGTTCACTTGGGAACTCGAGAATGATATGAAAGCCAAATATCCACAACTCTTCGTTATGCCTATGCCTTAATTTCGGGACGAAATTTCCTAAAGTAGGGGAGGCTGTAACAACCCGACTTTGCATGTCAAAGTCAAAGTCAAGATGTGTTAACATTCAGATCTGTCAGTTCTTGCTTAATTATTGCTTATTAGCCTAACCCGTCGCGGTAATCGATATATTAGTTGACTATTTTAAATGATATTTTAAACTATGTTTTGCAACGCATTCACAAAGCTTATTATCACATGCTAAACGCTATTTACAAACGTATACTATTTAAACGCACTTTATCGTATTATTACTATCACTATCACAACACAACACAACACAACACAACGCAAACTCGAAATACAATTAATGGTATTGTTCTATGTGTGTTATTATGTGCTTTACTTGTGTGTGCCTTACATATGTGTTGATGTTATTCGCAAACTCAATCGTAACTCTATCGCATCACAATCTCATCGCAACTCGAAACGCATATTTACTTTTATGCTTTTTATGTGTGTTATGTTATTTGTGTAACTACTTGTTTAATGCTATCGCAACGCTTACTCGCAACTCGCTTAAACGCAACGCAACGCTCAACACACGAAACGATAGTCGGAAAACTAACTCGCACCAATCGCCTGATCGAATGACCGTTCGATCGAATGATCATCCGTCCGGATGACCATCCAATCGGATGGCCATCCGATCGGCTGACCATCTGATCGACTGACCATCCGACCAATCGTCCACCACCTCAACTCTCTATCACACTATAAATACCCACTGTCACATCACTGTTCACTGATGTGACAGCTCTATCCGACCAACACGCTCTCAGCTCGTTCTCAAGCATATTTCACTCGATTCAAGGCTATATTCGTAAGTTTTCTTCCTAAATCTTGTACTTCTATCATCAATACACACTTTCTCATCATCTTCTCCATCGAATCTTACATTTTCACCATGAAATCACCTGATTTGGACTACTTGAAGGTGACGTCACCAAGGTTTCTTATGCAAACTGTGGTATGACATCGTCTCATCAAGAATTGTTCAGTTCTAAAGGATTTCTACACTATTTTAAACAAATCACAACAATATTAAAACAGTTGGTAGATGTTTTCAAACTTTCTTTCAATTCATTTACACTCTCATACTCAAAACCGATGGAATCTAGACTCATTCAGGCTCTCTACTCATTCTCTAGTTGAGAACCGGTCTGAGAACGGATTTCTACCAAAGAGACGACCGATTCACAGGTTGAACATGAAACCCCATCAAGAACAGTTAGTCTGGTCGACTAGGGTGGTTCCCATCCGATCGGATGACCTGGCCTTGATATGGATTTCCGTTGTTTGACACGTCATCACGCCTTCTCTGTAAATCGCCAACTTTTAACTTGGAAACTTGTAAAATTTTCAAACAAACAGGACGCCACTCGAATGGCCATCCGACCGGATCACCATCCGATCGAATGACCATTCGGCCATGAGACTTGTTCTTTACAACATTTCAACACTTAAACGATTTGATCAAAACTTCAGAGAATATCAGCTCTCAGTCGAATAGCCATCCGATCGAATGGCCATCCGTCCAGATGACTTAACATATAGAGATACTTCTCTTTTCCCAAAATCCTACAACGAAAACTTCAAAGTTTCAAAACAAATTTCAACACACTCACCCGATCGAATGACCAACCGTCCGGATGACCATCCGTCCGGATGGCCATCTGATCGACTCACCATTCGACACTTCACTCTGTTACACGCTGTTCAACGCTTACGCTATCGTTCTGTACTCAGGCTAATCTCCAAGCGCTCCCTTCAATCCAAGGCTGTGTTTATTTACTAAACACATACAGTGAGTATACTTGAACCCATTTTCTTTAATGCACTTTGGGTGTTACATATGTTCTATATCGAATCACATCAAACACACAACGCAGACACTTTTAACGCTAACCGCTCTCGCATGTTATACGTGACTCGATGAATGCTTATATGTTATGTTTACACAGTGATTGTTTGCTTGACACCTTAGCAACAATAGTACTATAGTTTGGACTTAGCACCTGTCGTGGACATGTGTTGTTAAGGGTTTTACTTCACATGGTCATAGTGGTGATAATGTGTTGCACATTCTATAACTCGCAGTCATGTCTTGCATACTTCATTGTCGATAGCTTACTTGATTCACATTTCTACGTGTTACATGCTGGTTATGCGTAAACGCTCTCACTATACTATATGCCATGCAAACTTGTGTACTCACCTTTACACTCTGTGTATTGACTTTATTTTAACGTACGTGACAGATGTTAAGGATGCTATCTTTGCTGTGATGAATCGATTAGGTGGTCTAGAAACGTCATTCAATAAATCTGAGTTGTCGGAACTGTTTTACTTGTCTTTGAGAACAATATCTGTAATAACTGTTTTACCTTATATGTTGATGGTATGGGACATTAACAATTAATATATTGTCATTAATAGTTGTTATGGATTCTCTTGGAGTTTTAAGGGATGTTTAGACTCGGGATTAGGAATTTAAATACACAAAAGTATGTATACGAGAAAATAATCGTCTAGACTTAATACTCGTTTTTGACACTATAAAACCCGTAGGGTTTGGAATGATTTGATGCGTTACAATACCCATTAGAATCGTAACGAGAAGTTAAGTACTTAGATGATGTAACTTAATACCATGACGAATAATCATTCGATTAACATCAAGGGTTCGGTTACTATATTTTATGTTTGTTTTATATGTTCTATATAGTATATTGTATAAGTTTAGTCCAACAAGAATCTCATATAAGTCATGCAAGGAGGTAGGAGGATAACCCTTCCATTTAAGACCTCTTTTGTATATTCACCATTGCACAAGTTGTTAAAAACAACAAGGATGGTCATGAATGAATTAGAAATGAAATATACACACTATACTAAGGGGAAATCATCAAGTAACGTGTGGATTGAAAGTAGGATAGCCAAAGCTCTCCAAGTAATCACACTATACATGCTCAAGTCTTGTTCAACACTTGTGGGTTAGAAACCCTTACAAAACATAAAGTTTAGAGGAGTAAACCTCTGAATTTGTATGTAACAACCTTGTTTTTAAGCACACTAATCATAGACTTGATTAGTGGTATAAGGACATAGGTTTGTTGAAGAAAAACACAAGTTTAAAGTATGTTTTATAAAGTTTTTATTCAAAACAGAAAGTTCTTACACTTTTAACCTCAATGTGGTGATGTTCCATCTTTGGTTTTCCGTTGAAAACGTATGGAAACACTCCTAGAGGTGTTCCAAGTGTTAAGAAGCAAGAAGAATTGAAAAAGATGGAAGATAGGTAAGTTTAAACTCACTTTTGTAAACTACCTTGAATCTGACTTTAAACAGAGAATTAGCTACTGATTTGAAGTGTTTAGAGTGAGGATTAGTGTGTTTGCAAAGTGGAAAAAGTATGGGAATGAGGTGGGATTTATAGGAGTGGATTAGGGTTAAGTTAGGTCATTAATTAATGAAGAAAACACACCAACTAACACAAAAATGGCCAATAGATGGAGCTGAAACAACCTTCTGCCGGATTGAAGGTCTCGCGGCACGCGACCACAACAGCCCATCCCCGTCGCGCGATGCGACGGGTAGATGTTCCGGATTTGAGTTTCATTTTTGCCATTTTAGGTCCCTGTAGTTTATTCTTGATAGGTTTTAGTGTGTTTTAAGCATAAAAGGGGAAGTATAAGGTGGTTTTATGTAACATAAACATATGAACAAGTAAGATAATCATAAATAAGTATTAGTAGATCTCAAAGGCGTATAAACATGAGTGAAAACGTAATGGTTGTGTATGTATGATGCGTATTCGAAAGCTTAGCATATTTTTACAAGAACAAGCTTGGAGGATACAACACTTGTTTCCAAGAATCACGAAATAGGTATCAATGCTTAAGGAATCAAGACTTATTAGTTTAAATGAATAAGTAAGGGTAAAATTTGTATAAAACAAAGCCGTTATCACACTCGAGGTCTCGGTTTATACAGTTACAAAATGAAATACGATTACAAGAGAGACAAGGTTTCCAGAAATAGAATTACAAAACAGGCTTTCTAGTCAGGTAATTTACGAAAAAGCGAGGTGATACATTACCTTTGAAAAAACAAACAACACCTAAGTCTCCTCCAACATATATTGACTCAGGATTCCTTTCTGTATATTTTTATAATTTTCTACTCAATTCTTGCATGACCTTCATTTATCTCACCTTCATAAATCCCATTTGCCATGTTAATTAATCCCCACATATTGGTTGTGAAAATAACCTAGAATGAGGAGAAAAAAATAATTAATGCCTTATTAATTTGTCATTTAAGTCTAACAAATGAAATGTTAATCATAAGTATTAATCAATAAAATATTAATCAATTCGATACAATTTTCCTTCGGATGAAATACATCGTTTTAGTTCGTTGTCTCTTAAAGCCATCAAACTTTGTATATCAATTAAATGCGAGTAGAAATTAATGTAAACAACACTAAAGTTACTCAAAGGTGTCGTAATATTTATATAAAAATATGTATATTTAAGAGCACATCATAATGTTAACTGAAGGTTGTATTAATCGAATTAAAGAGGTAATTCGTTACCTTATACGAAAGAATCAAATTCAAACGACTCAACTGAAGTTGATTGTCGTAGGATCGCCAGCAATAAGGATGACGATGGTTATTTGTAATGCCGACGAGAGAGGGCAATGACGCAATGGTGGCGACATGCAAGTGGTTACACGTCTGATGCGATAGCAGTGACCTGAAACTTAACTTAGTTTTCAGTGACATCAATAAATATTCGGAGTTCGAGAGAGAGGTATTGAACGCTTTGTGTAAGTTTCAAAATAGTAATATTATCGACAACGATCATGAGCCTTAACTCCACAGTAATTGCGAATGATGATGGTTTCAGTTACAAAGTTAATTAATGATCATTTATCGATTTAAAATAAATCGTCGGTTTCGAATTTCATTCGAACTCCCCGTAGGTTTCCATGGCGTCACTAAGAGTTTCAAGAAGAAACAATGCCCTGACCTAACCCTTTAATATGAATAAGCTGAGCGAAACACTTTTTATAAAAACAACTTATTGACTTATTGACTTTTCTCATAACATAATCTAATCTAAACACTTTTTTTTTTAAACTCCTTTTGAATAAGTCATAAGTCAATAAATCATTTTATCAAAAAGTGCTTTATGAGTTAAAGAAGCAATCTCAAACACCCCTAAGTTGATAGTTGAAATTAATGTTTTGTTATTAAATTTTTCTTAACATGTACCGTAAAACTATTATTATGTAACCTAAAATATTATATAGTAGTACTAGGTTATAACCCCGTGTATTACACGGGTTGAATAAATAAATTTTTATACTAAATAACAAAATAATATATCTTTAAAAACCTCATTTATTGCACGGGTTAAATAAATATAATTTTATATATTAAATAATAAAAAGTTATATCTATAAGAACTATATTGTACGGGTTGAATAAATGTAGTTTTATAAATATGCGCATTACACGGTTTGAATAAGTGTAATTTTCTGTACTAAATAATAAAAAAAAATATATATCCTTAAAAAACCCGTGTATTGTATGAATTCAATAAATCTAATTTTATATATATCATATAATAAAAAGTTATATCTTAAAAAACCTCATGTATTACATGGGTCGAGTAAATGTAATTTTGTATAGTGAAAATAAAAATATTTAATATATTAATACAAAGTTTGGTTTTCGTGATAAAAATAGATTATTCTGTTGTCGCAAAATTTGTTAACGAAGTCTCAATAAATTTAACTCTTTATTTAAAACTTCGTAAACATATAAATGATATATAATATTAGTTATTTTTATTTTAAGTTTCGTAAAATCTATTTGATACCAAACTAAACAAAAGGTTCAAATATAATTAATTCAAATAAATAATATTATAAATGAGAAGGAGATTAAACTAAATAATAATTATCTATAAGATATTAAACTAATAATATTTAGTAAAAGGGTTATCTATAATATAAGATATTAAACTAAATAATATTAAACTAAAATAAATGGCCTAATATGATAACAAGTGTCCCAAAAATGGTTTCTTTTTTATTATATAGTAAGATAGATTGGCCGTCAAAGTGTCTTCGCCCTAGCCCGGTTCAAATTTATAGCCAGTTTAGTTTAATATTTGCTTAGCCCGTTGTGAAGAGAAGCAAAAGCCCATATATAAGTGTGATTTTTTTAACAAAAGATGCCAACCCGGTAGGCTGGGCTTGTCTTTAATCATATAATATGAAATGTAAAAAAAAAGGATCAACAGAAAAACCCATAAATTAACAATTGTAACATGATTTTATTAGGAATATTTTTACTTTTTTAAGTTTTTTTACTGCTGCCTTGAAATTCAGGTCAATCTAACTTATAATAAAAGACTTCAAATAATGTCACATTTCATTCTATCCTTCAACCTTATAAATTTTATTTATATTTGTTTAATAAATTTATTTTAATATTAATATTAATTAATAACCAATATATAGATATCACTTATTTTTATCCTTATCTTTATCTAAAACTAGTGGAAACCCGCGCGCGTTGCGGCGCGAAAAACAAATTGTAATACGAAAAAATAGAAAATATTAAGGATAACATATAAAGATGCATAGGCGGGCTTGTCATATCGCATAGAACAAAAAAATGCAATCATTTGAGTACATTAAAGTTAAAGGGGCGTATGAACTTGATGTCAAACTCTACAGAATTGAGAAGAATAGTTAAATCATGTTGACTTCAGATGTCAAACTGTTTATCTGCATGAACTTGATTGTTGATATTGACTTTAGAAAGTCAAACCAAGATACCTATGGTTACAACACAGAATCTGATATCACAGGTTCATATACAACCATGTTTTCTATCTAAAGCTTGCATATGATCATAGTTTAATTACACCAAGATATGTGTACAATCAACGAATACGAACTGATCTCTAGATCTAAAATAAGAAATTTAACATCATGGTTTAAACAGAAACACTTATAGTATCATTATAACAGTATAGACAAGTAGTTTACCTCTGTTTTCGCGTGGATGAACGTTGAATTTGCGTCGATTTATCATTCATATGGTGCTGATACGGCATAAATTTATTCCCAGAGCAGTCTCTTTGCTGCAACATAACTCTGGTGCCAGCTGCAATAAGATGCTGTCCATCGTATTGTGAGCGCATGTGCTTAAAATATAAAATAAGACCAAACAGAAGCAAGATGATGGGCACATTTTGTTGTCCATTTAAATAAAAATGACAGATTCATAGCTGCATCAAAGAACTATGGCAGCACATCCATGTGCACACAAACAAAATAATTCATCATATAAGCAAATCTAGTAGTTCTGAAAGGAAAAAGAAATAATAAAAAGATTAAAAGTACTCGAATTCGAATTCAAACTCAAGATCAAGACTATAGCATCATCATCATTCAATGTGTGATATAAATCTAGCCATAAAAACATCCGAATATTAAATCTTTAAACTACTTGTTCCAAAAATGCACAAGTAAAAAAACATTCGCTCAATGGGTCAATTCTGCTGCCTTCGGGTCAACCTTCATCTAAGGCTCCACTTGATCTTCGGCCTTGCTCTCGGGCTCCACTTGATCTTCGGTGTTGCTCTCAGGTTCCACTTGACCTTCAGTCTTGCTCTCAGTCCTGGTCACCACTTGATCTTCGGCTCCACTTGATCTTCGGCCTTGCTCTCGGGCTCCACTTGATCTTCGGTGTTGCTCTCAGGTTCCACTTGACCTTCAGTCTTGCTCTCAGTCCTGGTCACCACTTGATCTTCGGCGCCGATTCACATTTTACGTCTAACTACTTATTTTGACCCGGACTATTTTTACCAGTCACTGACGGTCTACAACATCCTAGCGCGCATGCACAAAAGTAAAAAGTAGCACACCTTAAATCGAGTGATCATATTTGGCGCACCTCGGCCAATGGGTTCTTAATTGGCCCCGCACGGAGATGGAATCTGGTGGTTTGAAAGTTGAATGATTCAAGATCCTTGTTCTTGACAGATGGGTACTGTTGGATTTCTGATTTCTTCCAGAGTTTAGAGCTAATAAGATCTGCACCTGGTAACTTACAACACAACGTGGGTTTCGGATTCGACACCTGTCCAGTTGACTTTTTCAAGTCAAATGAAATTTCGTCGAGTGTTGACTCTACAGTGCGCACACGAGACTCCAGAGATTGCATCCCGTTCAGCGAGCTCCTGATAAATTTCTGAAGAAATGCAACAACTTTGTCATCTAAAGTTGTAATTGAGCTATACCAAAATTAATTAACTGACAATTTCAAGTTATTTGTGAAATTATTAATACATATTACTTTCGAATTACCTCGAGGAGATCATAGATAAGTCCTCAGATTCTTGTTCAACAGAGTTGGTATTCAATCCGCCATTGCTCCCCACAACTTTGGAACTCGATCTATCTTCATTATATCGAGATTCATGCATCTTTTCATCAGAAATTTCACTAAAAAGGGCCCGTTTTGTTTCGTGTTTCATATGAACCTCAGCAGTGTCGAGTTTCTGATTAACGGGTTTTTTGCGATCCAGCTTACAGAACATGGCTGGACCAGTTTTCCGGGTGCAGTTATCAAGCGAATTTCTTCTCGTTGTAGTTCGCTTACTCATTATATAAGGTGTTTTGGGTGGATTTTGTATATGATCAGATTCTTCTGCCATATCACATAATCAAACATCATAAATCATACACATTACAAAGTAACAAAAAAAATTGGGGATTTATGAAGCTAAACTTGTCAAATCATCTATTAATCAATTTCAACTTTCTCATTTTATTTATGCATTGTAGCTTTAAAATCACATATATAAGAAGTCTTCATACCTTTAGAAGAATGTGACTCCGGCACATCCGGAATCGCATTCCACGCTACGATCATCCGGTTCATCGTCTCCCTTGCACTTTTTACCTACAAAACACCTTACACTTTTTACCTACAAAACAATTATTCAAGAAAACTGATAGCAAAACAATACACAAAAATAAAAGGCAAACACGCAACAAACTCCGCCGCCAGCACTTTTTGAACTATACCTTATCGAATTTTTTCGCCTCAAATATTTTCAAACAAGATGCCTTAGACTCCAGCAACAAATCCTTCTCCACAACAGCCAACTTCTGCAACGCCTCGGCAGCCGCTTTCCGCACACACCAATCCTCACTTTTCGCAACAAAATCCGTCGTAATCTTCACCAAATTCATCACACTGATAGCACTCAAACCTGCACCAACACTAATCATACTCCCCACAACACTCAACAACGCCGCCTTCCCTTTAAAACTGTCACTCTTCAACAACCTGTCAATGCTCGGCAACAACCTAGTTAAGTACTCAGTATCCGGTTCCCGCGTAAGGTTAACTACCGCAGCCATGCACAAAGCGGCGCCGGTCTGCGCATTCACATCCTGCTCCGTCACCAACGCGTCCACGAACGGTTTAACAACCGACACGAACGGGGGTTTGGTGACGTGGCAGGCGACTGATCCCGATGCTGCAACGCATGCGGTGCGGACGACGGTGTCTGGGTCCCGCAACCGGCGGATAAAACCAGATGTCAACAATTAATATCTCAAGGTTAATCTATTTAAGACTTGATATTAGTATATTCTAGTTTTATTAAAACCAAAATGAAAATTATTTATCAAATAAGAATACAACAAAAATTGCATATCAGCTTGTTCACGATCACCGCTGCATTTCAAGAAGCAAGAATTATCCAAAGTGACTTTTAACATTTTTTTAGTATCTGTTTCTAAATCAAATTTTGGTACTACACATATCATAAAAAAATGACAATTATAATAGTGTCACTTGGCCCGTTTAAGCCGTTCAATAGAAACTACTCATTTGACCCGTTCAATGAATAGTACCAATTTTTTTACTATCACTTGTATCCCATTTGACCCGTCCAATAATTTGAGCCTAAACGGATGTTGAGCTCATGTGTTAAGAAATTTATATTTTAGCTTCTTTGACGACATAATTGAAGAAAAAATGGCGCAAAAAGTGTCCATTACATTAACTGGACCTAGATATAAGTTGACATTTTTTTTCTTTAACCGATTCGGGTTTTTTAAGAAGGATTAGAACCGGTTTTTGTCCAACGGAAAATGTCATTGCATGTATTACAAATATGATATTAAATAAGTTCCAGCTAGAAATGTTCAACTTGCTACATTAGTTTTCAATATGAAATCGAGATACCTCAAAGGCGGGCAAGCCATACAACCTCAAACCAACTTTGATCATCGCTCGTCGATTCATCCATCCACGTCTGGTGCTCGTGGAGTCATGGACCCAAGTGAACCCTTGTGACGGTTCCACATCCTGCAAGGAACGATACATCAACAGAAAAAAAAAACATCCTAATCAACAAATTCTTGAAATATATCAAACTCTCCGGTTGGGTATAAGGAAAGATCCTAATAGATCGATAATATGATTCTTCACCTACTTTACGTATACATCAACAGAAAAAAAAAACATCCTAATCAACAAATTCTTGAAATATATCAAACTCTCCGGTTGGTTAAATTGAACACAGATTTTGGTATCATACCTTTTTCCCCAATTGCAAGTTCGATCAAGAAACCTAAATGGGTCATCACACTCGCCAGCGGCACTTTATTCAGCCATGTTTGACCCTCTCTGTCATATTTCACAAAAAATTAACCAAGAAACCCTAATTTGAAGAGGATGAGAAATCGTAAATTTAATATAAATACGGAGAGTTGTTACCTTGAATTGTGATTAACATACAATGGTACAATCAATCGGTGTAGCAGAGATTAACATCACTGACTAAACACAATCATCGGGGATCAAACAAAATTGGAAAAACAAAACTAAAGGATCATGAAATTTACCTGTAGAGAAACCTCCGATCATGTAAATCGACGCCACACCAAATCCACAATCCTTCCACACCAAATCCACAATCCTTCCACCTTCAATCGATTAGATTCATGGCGTATTGAATGATATTGTACGTTTTGTGTGCTTGACATTCACTCGAACGTTTGATTGTGAGGGACGTCTATTAGTTTTCCTGAGGGCAAAGAAGTAATGGATTTGGGGGTTATGAGTATGGGGTGTAGGTTGAATTTACTATTATACCCCTACAGTATCTTAAAATTTTATATTCTTAACAATTTTACCCTAACAAAACAAGCATTCAGTGATTGTACATATTGCATAAAATAATGGACGCCATGTAAAATTACATGTGTGTACATCACTTCTCCTTTTTATAATAGTATAGATTTACAATTTTACCCTCGCAAAACAAGCATTCAGTGATTGTACATATTGCATAAAATGATGGACGCCATGTAAAATTACATGTGTGTACATCACTTCTCCTTTTTATAATAGTATAGATTAATAATAACTTCAATTTTGCAATTTAGACCCTTTGTTTTTTTACTTTTAACCCAAAGTTTTTCATCTTTTGCAATTTAATCCCAACTCTTTTTTATTTTCAATTTTGGTCCATCATACTTTTCATCTTTCCCAAGTTTTTCGTTTCGTTCTAAACTTTGTAAGTTAACGCACCGCAACGTGCGTGTGGGGTTCAAAATTTTTTCGTACATTTTTTCCCATTTGACTGACCCGTTGCGACACATCTATTTTTCTGCGTTTGATAAGTTCGTCCAGCACGCGGGTCCTGGATAGACTTAGTTATTTTTTTCTATGTTTTACGTATGCTTTTCGCTTGGCGTTATTTTTTCCCGTTTTTATTTATTTTGTTTTTACGAGTTTTTCCGGTGTTGGTGGTCGCTGACAACGGTAGAGTATTGCTACTACTTAACATAGTTTTATGACAACCGCTGCAACGCAGGGGTTTAATACTAGTTGACTTATATAAAGTAACTTTATTTGATTTTAAAACCTTTGGTCTCATATTAATTTAAAAACTCTGAAGGGGTATGGTGTGACAACCGGTGATTTACGACTCTTAATTACGTGATTAACAGGTGATTAACGCGATAATAAATAGTGTTTACAGCGTAGATTAACTTAATTGGGCCTTTGGAGTGCCTAGGAATGTTCAACCGGCTTTACAGTGCGCGAACGGTGGTTTACGGGAGAATCTGCTAAATATTAAGCGACAATGAACTGATACCGTACGAAATACTGACAACGCCGACAAGTATGAATGTTACACGAATATTTTATGTCTATGAAATTAGTTTTGTGAATTTATTTGGCTTCCGTGCGAGACAAATGCAACATGAACTAAAAACGCGATGGTAGGAAACGCGTCGGCAACGAAACGGAAGCGACGGAGACGCCCGTCACCTTCAAAACCAACATTTGACGCTATATTTAGCTCCGTAATAAAATTTTAGATTATGGTGCGGTTCAGATGACTCGGTCAAACCGAGTCAGCTCGGTCAACACGGTCAAACCGAGTCACCTCAGTTGATTCAGTCAACGGATCAACGCGAAGAGCGGTAAAGTTTTAACGGCGTGAATTATTTCGTTATTTTATATATCTATTTATTTTTCGTGGAAACTAGCTCTTGGATCGCACACATAAGTTAAACCGTTTGAAATTTAGTTGGATTAGTTTATTATCTTATTTGTCTAACTCGAGTTTACACATATATTGTCGTATAAATTGTTGAATTTTGATAATATAACGACAACTTGTGTTGTCAGGGCGTCCAAAAACAGAGGAAACTCTGCCCGTTTTTCGAGAAAATCCGTAAAAACAAACGTGTTTTATTATAAAACGAACCATTGTATTCAAGTGATCTTTTTTTATATATAAAAAAAACAAAGACAAGTGTAACAATACTTTCGACAACACTTTTACAACGTACAAAAACGACGATTCGGATACTATTTCCGACAATAAAGATAGTTGTTATATTATTCTAAACTTTGAAATTTCGACAACTATTTCATGAAAATAAATATAGTTATGTGTTTATTTTCAAACGCAACAACTCAACGATGCTTTTACAAATAAATATAGTTTGTACATTTATTTCGACCATCAAACAAAGCGAAGGCTCTTTTGTAAACTTGAATATGGTTTACATATTATTTCAAATACCAAACGACACGAATTCGTTTTATAAAATAAATATAGTTTATATATTTATTTTAAAGTTCGTACATCACGAATCCTTTTATAAAATAGATATAGTTTATCTAGTTATTTCAGACTTCAAATAAACGATTCTTTTACTAAATAAATATAACTTTTTATATTTATTTTAAAACGCCTAAACGGCATCTACATATACTTTGACGAATATATACAAGACACGATACATAATACGAGCTTGTTATATGATATTTTCATATAAACAACCTTTTTATACGCGTACGACTTCTCGGAACGACTAACATTATTTTGTCGATATATTGATATTTTTGTATAAATATTTATATATGTCGAATTTCTCAAAAACTAAGTACTTTCTAGACTTAGTAAATTATTAACGGTATCAAATGAGACTTAACGCGTATAACTTAGTTATTTTCATTAAGTTAACAACTTACCGTCGAATCGTTCGGTTAACGATTCGGTAGAGCTCGATGACATGTAGTTTTAGTTACTGCGTTTATTTAGAAACTTATAAGATATTCTGTGTTAGGAATATTGTAGAATGCACGCTAGCGAGTCTCGTCTTGGAAATGACATCACGGAGTCGTATTTAGCTAGCTTTGCACATGGAAATCCAGGTGAGTTCATAACCCCACCTTTTTACGATTTTACATTTTTATAAATGTTTTCGGGTGGAAAGACATGCACGTTTTGTAGAAACATACAAAGTTTTCGATGAACAAAGATTGCATATTTTAGACAAAGCACGTTTTGCAAGAACATACAAAGTTTTTGAACGAACAAAAACTCATATTTCTAAATCATGTTACGAATGGATTATACTAAATATACCGGTTTTTACAAAACAAATGCGTATTATCGAAATGTGAATGATTTTCATGACTAGGGATGAGATCATCTGGTGATAATATAGAGACTGGGGAGTTGGTCTGAGAGACTGGGGAGTTAGTCTGAGAGACTAGTTGGGTAATTCAGTCTGAGAGACTGGGGAGTTGGTCTGAGAGACTTGGGAGCTAGTCTGAGAGACTAGCTAGGTAATTCAGTCTGAGAGACTGGGGTAAAATACATGTTACAAAAGGATTACTTACAATTACAATTGGTATGATTAGCTAAGGAAGGGTACACTTAGATCATGTGAGTGGTGGGTACAACACTTAAGGCCATTAATCCTCGTTGTAGGACCGACGGACATGAGTGATAGATCTATTTGGGTGTAGCGAGCCCCACCCATGAGTCCGCGGGATGGACCATGAGGTGACTATGTCTTCCAGCCGGAGGCCCGGTACAAATTTGCTAGGTTTGAGTTTTCCTGCAACACTTCACACATACCATTGGCCTTGCAAACCATTGGTGATCTCTTTTTTTTTCCTTGTTGCTTTCATACCGGGGTTTTACAAATTACATACCATGTTTTATACAAATTCAAAGCATAGGATTATGCGGGCATGGAGTCAGAGTCAGGGTGGGCATTGACGGTTATACGAACATTACAAATACAAGAGTTTACAAATACATGGTTTTACGAACATAATGCGTTGCAAATACAAAGTTTCTATATAACTTGACAAGAAAATGATTTTTAAATTCGTTTTCTCAATAATATTTCACAAACCGGTTATTCAAAAGATTTATTTCAAATCTTTTACAAACAAACTATGAACTCGCTCAACTTTATGTTAACTTTTTCGCATGTTTCTTTCTCAGGTTACTTTTCAAAGTTATGGCACGGTTGGAATAGGAGAACCATGTGGAGTCGAGTACTTAGTGGCGTTCATTTTCTAAAAGACTTAGCTTATTTGCTTCCGTTGTGCAATGAAGATACCAGTCCAGTCATGCCAGCTCTGATAATTTCGGGGTGTGACAGATTGGTATCAGAGCTATAGGTTACAGCGAATTAGGTTTCTGTAGCGATACCTAGGCTCTAACCTCACTTTCCTCTGGGGACTTAGACTATTATGACTTTGAATACATACAGAACGCCTAGTACTCGAATATGGTTTCCAACCTTTGCCGAAAAACAAACCGTCAAAATTATGTTTCCAAACATACGCTAAAGTGGTGTTTTACACACGGTACATAAAACAATTACATACGGTACACAAAACTCTGAGAGTTTAGGAAACATGCATTTAAGACCTTCGGAAACTCATATTGAAGTTCATTAAAGGTCATCACGTAGGAACGGCGAATATTAACTCGGGCACACAGCATTATCCATATTGTCTATGATATTTTAACTTCCCGAGCAGGCAGCCTACGCATAACGAAACGCTAGTGCACGGGAATACATGGAACTTAAATTTTACATCAACGAATGTCGGAGTACATCACATTCTACGCGGAACGAAACGCTAGTGCACAGGTATACGTGAAACTTAAGCTATACATCAACGGAGGTTGAAGTACGACACATACGATTATCGAGGCAAGGCCTTTGAAAAGACACGATGGCGCAATTCAACGACGACGCTAGATTCCTGTCAGCAGGAGAACTAACGATCAGGAAACGACAACTTGTCACGCGATCCTGCAACGACACGAGTCAAGCTAAAGGAGAAGACGCATGTCTTCGTATTCCCCCTTCTCGCATTAATGACAAATACGCTATGTTAGACATTCTATGGTAATTTCAACTAACAACCGGTCATCAGATGAAACCCCAGGTAAAGTCCTTAAATTTCTTTCATTGAAATTTTGGCTTTCACATTTACTGAGTAGATTTTCGAATCTCTACTCCTCTTAATGGTCATTGTGTCACGATCAGTACTTTCATTATGGTGAACACTAATTGCTTCATTTTTTTATGTTACGCATGCATCGTTTGTTACGCATGTGGTTTCGTTTCGAATGAGCGCTTCATCAAAGTTCAAATATTGTTTCGCTAAACCTAATTGTCGATTTGTGATTCGAATGACCCGCATTATTGTAATTGTCGGCTCTTTTGTTAACAAGTTAACACACTTTCTTGAAATTTCTTTTCTTTTCAAGATACATACATGGTTTTTCGTTGTGACCATGCAGAAAGTTTTCTTGTCGATACATGTATTTATTGTCGGATTGCGCTAAAACCAAGTTCAATTGTTTGAACTTGTCCATTACACACATTCACTTCAGAGCATCATATGATGTATTGGGAGCATCATATTCAAAATTCGTTTTAACAAGTGTTTCATTTGTTCCGAGTCGAAGTAAACTTGTTTGGCATTCGACTCCATTAAATTGTTTGTTGATTTCGACACCTTGTGGTGGTATTTTCACTTATTTGAAGCTTGCGCTAAACTCGTTTACATATCTCATGCACGGATTTAATTATTTATTTATTAATTTAGATTAAATCCGCTTTGATTTATCACATTACAACAGTCTTAACACAATCGTGTGATGAGACAAGGGTACACAAAATTCATTTCATATTCTGGTGTACCTCTTAACGGTTATTTCCAACATCGATCGAATGTTTTGCGATATTCATTGCTTCTTCATCTTCGATCGAAACCACTATTTCTTTGATGTTCCATTTTCTATTGGAAATCCTAATATGTCGTTTGAAATAAAATTTCAGCTTTGATTCATTACACCATTCATTTGATTCCAAACACGGTGGATTTGTTTGATCACCGCTATTATTGAATTATTTAAATCACTACGACACCTTGTGGTGCCAGTACAAACTTGTAGCTTGGGCTAATCATGATCGAGCTTTTCATGCAAAACTATTTCATTGAACTTGTTGATTCTAAGTTCCATTTAGTGGATGTTATCGTTTCTAGAATTCATTTGCATATTGTAAACGTCCACTTGGAATTCTATTGGTTGAAATTCCTCTTTTATTGGACCCCTGTTAACTTGGTCAGTATGTCTCGTTTCCTTTGACATTATTCGTAATTACTTACGCATGACGTAACTCTAAGGAGTTAACGTAGTCTAAATTTCGAGGACGAAATTTTATTAACGGGGGGAGAACGTGACAACCGGTGATTTATGACTCTTAATTACGTGATTAACAGGTGATTAACGCGATAATAAACAGTGTTTACAGCGTAGATTAACTTAATTGGGCCTTTGGAGTGCCTAGGAATGTTCAACCGGCTTTACAGTGCGCGAATGGTGGTTTACGGGAGAATCTGCTGAATATTAAGCGACAATGAACTGATACCGTACGAAATACTGACAACGCCGACAAGTATGAATGTTACAAGAATATTTTATGTCTATGAAATTAATTTTGTGAATTTATTTGGCTTCCGTGCGACACAAATGCAACATGAACTAAAAACGCGATGGTAGGAAACCCATCGGCAACGAAACAGAAGCGACGGAGACGCCCGTCACCTTCAGAACCTACATTTGACGCTATATTTAGCTCCGTAATAAAATTTTAGTAACTACAGTCGAAACTGGATCGAAAAACGGATTAAAGACTGCAACGATATAATTTTTCGCGGTTATTACCGTTATCGACGCACGAACGCGACTACGACGGATACCGACATTATTACACATTTTTAACTCTGAAATATTATTTTACTAGGCTACGGTGATTTCAGGTTTTGATAACGGGTCTCGTAGGAATTACGAGCCGCTTAAACACGGGGATTGAGCTTGTAGGCCCAAGCCCAAAACCCACAAACTAAACCTACAACTAAATCCTATCAAAATCTATAAAATATTACTAAATCTTAGCAAAATATGTCCAAAATCACTACAAGATCTTACAAGATCCCAAGATCTCTATATAAAAACCTTACTCCTCTCAATTTCTTTTGTTTGCAACTAGAGTTCAAACACACACACCTACATCTCTCGATCCCCCTTAACCATTCATTTGCAACATCAGACCAAACATACACCACAACAGCTTCCTCTCCCTCTCGACAGTTTACGATGGCCGGAAAAACCGGAGGATCCGCGGCGGCCGGTGATCCTCCGGTGGTCGTGCATCAAACCCATACGCACCCTTCTTCTTTCACACCCCCCCTTCGGCAGATCAAGCAACGACCACCACCATCGGGTGGTGGTGAGCGACGGCTGACATGATAACGAAGCAGGAGACATAGATAGATAAAGATGAGAGAGAGAGACTGTTGGAGCGAGAGAAGGAAGGGCGGCAAAAAAATGCCGTTTCCCGGCGACGAACCACCGTCGGCGGAGAGCCGCGACGACGATGGTGCTATTTTCTCCGACGGGTTTACTCCGGTGACCAGTTTCACGGCGGCGGCAGTGGTGGCGTGGCGGTGGTTCGAGTCTCGGTCCGACGAGTTATCCGGTAAATACCCATCTTTTTCATCCTTTGTTTATGAAGATTTTTATTGATGATGATGGTTTCTGTTCGGGTATGAACGGTTCGGGTCAGGTCAATCTACGGGTCAACTCAGTTTAGTTGGGTGGTGTCGGTTCATGTTTGGTTCGGGTTCGGGTTTCACTCGGTTCAGGTTTTTGGTTCAAATCAACTCAGTTAAACCGAGTTCACCTGGTTCGGGTCTAAGTCAGACAGTCAACAGTTTGGACTCGGGTCAAACCGTGTCAACTCGGTCAACACCCGAGCCAACTCGGGTCAACAACAGGTCAAGCGTGGTCAACAGTCAACAGTTCAGATTCGGGTCAAAGACGGTCAACGGGTCGAGTCTCGAGCTTCGGATCAGCAGTGGTCGAGTCAGTTCGGGTCAGATTATGGTGCGGTTCAGTTGACTCGGTCAAACCGAGTCAGCTCGGTCAACACGGTCAAACCGAGTCAACTCAGTTGACTCAGTCAACGGATCGACGAGAAGAGCGGTAAATTTTAACGGCGTGAATTATTTCGTTATTTTATATATCTATTTATTTTTCGTGGAAACGAGCTCTTGGATCGCACACATAAGTGAAACCGTTTGAAATTTAGTTGGATTAGTTTATTATCTTGTTCGTCTAACTCGAGTTTACACATATATTGTCGTATAAATTGTTGAATTTTGATAATATAACGACAACTTGTGTTGTCAGGGCGTCCAAAAACAGAGGAAACTCTGCCCGTTTTTTGAGAAAATCCGTAAAAACAAACGTGTTTTATTATAAAACGAACCATTGTATTCAAGTGATCTTTTTTTTTTATAAAAAAAAAAAAACAAAGACAAGTGTAACAATACTTTCGACAACACTTTTACAACGTACAAAAACGACGATTCGGATACTATTTCCGACAATAAAGATAGTTGTTATATTACTCTAAACTTTGAAATTTCGACAACTATTTCATGAAAATAAATATAGTTATGTGTTTATTTTCAAACGCAACAACTCAACGATAATTTTACAAATAAATATAGTTTGTACATTTATTTCGAACATCAAACAAAGCGAAGGCTCTTTTGTAAACTTGAATATAGTTTACATATTATTTCAAATACCAAACGACACGAATTCGTTTTATAAAATAAATATAGTTTATATATTTATTTTAAAGTTCGTACATCACGAATCCTTTTATAAAATAGATATAGTTTATCTATTTATTTCAGACTTCAAGTAAACGATTCTTTTACTAAAAAATATAACTTTTTATATTTATTTTAAAACGCCTAAACGGCATCTACATATACTTTGACGAATATATACAAGACGCGATACATAATACGAGCTTGTTATATGATATTTTCATATAAACAACCTTTTTATACGCGTACGACTTCTCGGAACGACTAACATTATTTTGTCGATATATTGATATTTTTGTATAAATATTTATATATGTCGAATTTCTCAAAAACTAAGTACTTTCTAGACTTAGTAAATTATTAACGGTATCAAACGAGACTTAACGCGTATAACTTAGTCATTTTCATTAAGTTAACAATTTACCGTCGAATCGTTCGGTTAACGATTTGGTAGAGCTCGATGACATGTAGTTTTAGTTACTGCGTTTATTTAGAAATTTATAAGATATTCCGTGTTAGGAATATTGTAGAATGCACACTAGCGAGTCTCGTCTTGGAAACGACATCACGAAGTCGTATTTAGCTAGCTTTGCACATGGAAATCCAGGTGAGTTCATACCCCCACCTTTTTACGATTTTACATTTTTATAAATATTTTCGGGGTGGAAAGACATGCACGTTTTGTAGAAACATACAAGTTTTCGATGAACAAATATTGCATATTTTAGACAAAGCACGTTTTGGAAGAACATACAAAGTTTTTGAACGAACGAAAACTCATATTTCTAAATCACGTTACGAATGGATTTCGAGGAACTCAAATGGTTTACGAATGGATTATACTATATATACCGGTTTTTACAAAACAAATGCGTATTATCGAAATGTGAATGATTTTCATGACTAGGGATGGAATCGTCTGGTGATAATATAGAGACTGGGGAGTTGGTCCGAGAGACTGGGGAGTTAGTCTGAGAGACTAGTTGGGTAATTCAGTCTGAGAGACTGGGGAGTTGGTCTGAGAGACTTGGGAGCTAGTCTGAGAGACTAGCTGGGTAATTCAGTCTGAGAGACTTGGAAGTTGATCTAAGAGACTGGGGAGTTAGTCTGAGAGACTAGCTAAGTAATTCAGTCTGAGAGACTGGGGTAAAATACATGTTACAAAAGGATTACTTACAATTACAATTGGTATGATTAGCTAAGGAAGGGTACACTTAGATCGTGTGAGTGGTGGGTACAACACTTAAGGCCATTAATCCTCGTTGTAGGACCGAGGGACATGAGTGATAGATCTATTTGGGTGTAGCGAACCCCACCCATGAGTCCGCGGGATGGACCATGAGGTGACTATGTCTTCCAGCCAGAAGCCCGGTACAAATTTCTAGGTTTGAGTTTTCCTGCATCACTTCACACATACCATTGACCTTGCAAACCATTGGTAATCTCTTTTTTTTCCTTGTTGCTTTCATACCGGGGTTTTACAAATTACATACCATGTTTTATACAAATTCAAAGCATAGGATTATGCGGGCATGGAGTCAAAGTCAGGGTGGGCATTGACGGTTATACGAACATTACAAATACAAGAGTTTACAAATACATGGTTTTACGAACATAATGTGTTGCAAATACAAAGTTTCTATATAACTTGACAAGAAAATGATTTTTAAATTCGTTTTCTCAATAATATTTCACAAACCGGTTATTCAAAAGATTTATTTCAAATCTTTTACAAACAAACTATGAACTCGCTCAACTTTATGTTGACTTTTTCGCATGTTTCTTTCTCAGGTTACTTTTCAAAGTTATGGCACGGTTGGAATAGGAGAACCATGTGGAGTCGAGTACTTAGTGGCGTTCATTTTCTAAAAGACTTAGCTTATTTGCTTCCGCTGTGCAATGAAGATACCAGTCCAGTCACGCCAGCTTTAATATTTTCGGGGTGTGACATATGGTCCCAAAGAGAGTGCGCATGCGCGCACCAGAAAAGACCATACCATTTCAGGAACTTCGTTGTGTAGATAGATCTAGAACGTCGATAGACAAACCTGGTGACAGACGTGTGGCACCACTGGCAATGGCAAGAAAAGTATTAGCGACAACTAAGGAAAAGGACACCATGTGGCACCAATTATTGGTTGTCAGATTCTGGTGTAAGATAGCAACAACCCGACAGGAAACACTAGGGGATGCTGTGGTGGAGCGACTAACATAATGTCAAGTTAGCCATAGTACGGAATAACAGTCTTGTCATGTCAGAGAGGACAAAATAGATATTCCTCCACGATTGACACCTGGCTCCTACCTCATTCACAATCCTTCGGCTATAAATAGTGGACTTCACTACCAGGTTCAGGGATTGCTTCTCTTACTCTCTCACTCTATACACACACTTATTTCCACAAAACGAGTTCGTATTCTCACGCCGGAGGTTGGTTACAAGGAGAACCCCCCAATCTCTCCTCCTTGTAACGAGTTCACCGGTATTGTTTCGTTTTGCAGGATCAATTGAAGATTGTCAGACCACTTGTTAATGAAAGAATAGAGATTAACCATTGTTGACGAAACAAATCCGCTAAGTCTAACCATGAGTTGACTTAGTGTTTCTTCAAACTCTATATGCACGAACCGATCTTTTTTATCTTGCATGATAATTTTATAGAAGTTTTTTTTTTTTTTTTTTAAATTCTTTGCGAGGAATAAACTTAGTACTACACAAGTTGATTTACTTAAAAAGAAAATTAAAGTAATTGAAAATAGGATTAAAGTGTAGCAAACCATTGAATTTTATACAATTTAGTGTGATGTGAAGACTAAAATGTAAAAATGGTATCATGATGTGTCAGGACATTAAATCTTAGGGTGTAGGGAGTGGTTAAACACTTTGAGTGGCAAACCAAAAAATCGACCAATCAGAGCGCGTCATGTCAATCAGTCAAAAGTGTTTAAACTTTGGTGAAAAGTGTTGGCAATGGTTTAGACACTTGGTGAAGTGGTAAACTATTTTTTTTTAAAGGAAAAATGTGTGATTGGTTGAGATAGGAATGGACCCCACCCACAATACCCTCCCTCTCTCTCCTTCCTCCCTCTTCCCGAATCGGTGTTCCCTCACCGATTTTCTACACATTTTCGGCAAATGGTGTTCGGCAACATGTTGGCGGTGGGAAGGTAAGCGGTGCCGGGTGGGTTTACCCCCCCACTCCGGACACCCTTACAAAGTTTAGCTAGGATATACGCTAACACTTCAGTTTTATTTTCTAAGGTTTTTTTTTTCTCTAACAACGAATATATATATATATAGGGGGCCGCTAGAATGAGAACCAGCATGAGTTATGTGAACCGCGAGAACCACACCATCCGGGCCGCCGTTGACCAAAATTTTTTTTTTTACAACTAGATGTGTGTATTATAAACACATTCGTAAAAAAAAAAAATTTAAAAAAGGCCGAGGGGGGTAGTTTTTTACACCACAAGTTTGGTGTTTTTAATTTTTTTTGTTTTTTTTTTTTACACCAAACTTGTGGTGTAAAAAACTACCCCCTCGGCTTTTTTTAAATTTTTTTTTTTACGAATGTGTTTATAATACACACATCTAGTTGTAAAAAAAAATTTTTGGTCAACGGCGGCCCGGATGGTGTGGTTCTCGCGGTTCTCATAACTCGGGGTGGTTCTCATTTTAGCGGTCCCCTATATATATATATATATATATATATTAGTAAAATTAGCATTTTTATTTTATTCCAATCAACAGGGCAAATTACATAAGGATAGCAGGTAGACGAGCAACAAACTGCGCCGCCATCCCTTTCTGAATAGAAAACCCTGATCTACTAAAAACAAGCCCCGCCCCTGAGGGGTCGAAAAGTTGCTATGGACCACACGCTGAACTCTAGACAAGAACCGAACTGCCTCCGGCGCCAAGGAGCCGAACGTGTCAAACGCCAGGGGGACGAAGGCATGCTGATTATCCTCACAAGTTTTCGCGTGCTTTTCTACCTTTTTGACTCTGCTACGAATATATTAGATTGAAACAGACAGGCTATCACAAAACTAGAATAGTTAAACCATCATTACAATGATTTATCTAAGAAGATACCTTTATGATCTTGGGTTTATAACAAACATGACTCGACACCAATTCTCCCACTCAACCAAATTATCGTGAATGAATACCCAAGAAATTGATTGAACGTTAGTATCTTCCATAATTTTGTCCACATCATTGCATACCCAAACATTTCTTGATTTCAAAACAGTCCACTGTTTAGACTAAGCAACAAGAAGTACTTTGAATGTATGTGTGACGTCGATTGATTGCTTGAAATCCAAAAACTATCGTTCAAGTTCAACTTAGTAATATTTAGAATATAATAGCCTAAAAACATATCCCTTAAAACTTAGGCTATAGGATGTGGTTATGATCCTTAATTATAGTCACCATGACCCTCTTCATCATCGTCATGTCAAGTAACTTTTAATCCACCATTCAAAACACTACCCTAAGGGTGTGGTTATGACCCAAACTACTATTATCTTATTTAAATTTATTTTTGTGAAAATAAAAAGAAAATATTGAAAAAAGGAAAAGAGGCATATGGTTGCCATGGTTTAATCCATGCCAACCATGGTAGATGAGCCAAGGGGTGGTGTAGCAATCCATTAATGGTCCTATGTGGCATTGATGACCGAACTCATGCCCCCCACACCCTTCAGCGTTATAATATAATAGCCTATACAAAATATATGGTTATTGGATTTTATCACTTCCAACTATTGGGTAATGGGCGTTGCCGTTTCCAACTATCATTTTGACTCCCACTAATCTCAACTTAACACTTTGTGTGCTGTGTCACTCCCGTTGAGTGGTTTGTGGCTCCCCTTTTATCTTTTAGGAGTAGATTCACCTGTAGCCACTTAGGTTATAGCCTAGTGGTCAAGAGAAATTATCTCTTGTGAGGATATCAGGGTTCAATCCTTGAGAGGTGCAAGTATTTAAGAGGAAAAATTATCCGTTCAAAAGAAAAAACACTAAGAAAATGTTCACCTACAAAGTGAGACAACACACAAAATGTTAAATTGATAGTGGTCGTAGTTAAAGTGATAGTTGAAAGTGACAACAGTCAATACCCAATAACTAAGAATGATAAAATCCAATATCTCTAGAATATAATAAGCCTAAAAACATATCCTCAAAACTTATATTCAGACAGTAAAAAATAATTATATTATAATAAATATAATGAGTAGTTATGTGTAGAAAAATTCTATGAAAATAAAAAAGAAAAATTGTTGTTCAACACATGATCTAGTACTTCACCCAAGCGAAATTAAGGGCGTGTTTGGTTAAGCTTTTTGAAAACAACTTATTGACTTATTGGTTTTTTAGAAAAAAATTAGTATGGAGTGACTTTTTGAAAAAATTATTTTTCCCCTCACATACAACCTCATTGCCAAACATTATTTTAGAACTTATAACTTTTAAAAAAGTCAATAAGTTGTTTCAAAATGCTTAGCCAAACATCCCCAGATTTTTAGGCCGGAGGGTGTGGGGGGCCCCACCCTCGCCCTGTCAGCAACTATAGCGTCGTGGGCGCCATACACCCACACCGCCTGAATTAAGTTGGGGCGCTATAGGTGGCTCGCGAACATGGTAACGAGCAGAAATCACACAGATCGAGGCCCCTTTTAATTTTTTGACCGTTGAACGGTCAGGTTTAAAAAAAAAAATTTGTTTTTCAAAGTTTATAAATACTCTTCCATTCCTCCATTTTTTCCATCTCATTTCACCCATTTTCTCTCAAATTTTTATAGAGTTGGCTAATTTTTTTTAAACCCCTCTCTACAATGTTTCCAAACAACCTAAACCCATAGGACCCGAACAATCCGTACTGGCAAAACAACGAGCAAGAGGACCGGTATCACCGAGACTCGCGTACGGGTGAGGTTGGATATTACCCAATGCCACCAACAACCCCAACTTCTCCTCATTCCATCACTCAACCGATGGCCAGTTTTTTGGGTATTATTCTCAACCCCAGTTTTTCCCTCAAACATACCCAAACACATTCCTCAAAACATACCCGAAACCCAATCCATACCGATTATAGGGTGTACCATGGTCATCACTTTACGCATGTAAATGGGTGGGAGCTTCTTCGCAAATCTCCCAAGTGGCATCTTGTGCCACCGTTCGACCCAACCCGCCCTCGGTCAAAACGGTCCAAATCAACATCCACAACGGAACCATCCGGGTCCGATGCTCGTACGACAATTAATCTTAACGACGATGATGAGGAGTTCGAACAACCAGAGGAGCTGCCTCGACCAAGGGGTCGGGATAAAAGTAAGGCAACGGCACGAGGAAAGGGTACTTCAACGTCATCGGATGAGCCGTCAAAGTTGGGCGAGTTCCATACAAGTCTCAACAAAATGATCTCGATCAGGGAAAAGGACCAAGAAATGAAGATGGAGAAACTAATTCAGAAAGACTTGGATTTTCTAGCGATATATATATGTAGTTTTTTTTTCTAGTACCTTCTTATTTTTTTAATGACTTTGTGATATTTTTTATTTTTTTTAGGATGAAATTATGTTTTTTTTTTTTTAATTTTCTAGTTATATAAAATGGCCATTTAATTTAAAAAAGTAAAATGTAAAAATAAAAAATAATTAGATAATGATGACGGGGCTCCATCCCACACCCTGCAAATTAAAGGGGGTTATAAAGCCCCCTCGCTGACGTGGCGCTGAGGTGTCCTTCATAACCCCCAAGGGCTCCATCCAACACCCTCTAGCCTTATAAGAACCAATGTTTTAAAAACCGGTAAATACCGGCCGGTTATACCGGTATTACCGTTTTCATATGTAAATCCGGTACGAAACACCCCGGTAAATAAGTGAAACGGCATAAGGTTTGTACCGACGGTAAAATCCGGTATACCGGTTTGAAACGTAATACCGGTACCGGCCCAGGGTTATTTTAGTTTGGGTTGTTACTTATTTTTATTATATACGTTAATTATCTTACGTAATTTTTACATATAATGACTATTCATAACTAAAAGTTCTTATTTAATATTGTATGAACGAAAAAAGTTATCCTCTAGTTGACGAGGATGATGATAATAGTGAATTTCATCTTTTATGTGATCGTGAACTTGATGTATTCAACACCCAAATGACTTAAACACATCGTACACTTTCATTTAAAAGAGCTTGTTGGAAAATTCAATGATTTTCGATTATCTTTTAAATTATTTTTTATTACGGATTTACTTTTGGATCATATTTTAATATGCAATCATGCATTTTTGGATTAACTTTTGAGTTAATGTTGTAATTTATGAAATTATAGAGTTATCTAGTCATCCCGGTTGAACCACTCGGTACCGGTTGAACCATTTTTTAGGCTAATCCGGTTTGATTTAAAAACCGGTTTTTAAAACATTGATAAGAACACTTGTGGACCAACGGTTTCGAATCTCCCTGTTCTACAAACAAACACAAAAATCTTTACATTTGCAGGTTCAATCCAACAACAAGAATCATGCATATGCAATCATTATCCATCAGCAATTCACACCCCCCTCTTTTCCCCTTATCCACCTTCACAAAACCCCTAAAAACCTCCCCTCTTTTCACCGCCAAAATCCATCAAAATTCTCACAGAAAGTTAACAGTATTTGCTGTCAAAGAAGACGAAGAACCACCACAATCAACACCTTCTTGGGCCAAACCCGGATCCGAAGAACCTCCACCGTGGGCCCGAAATGAAGCCCAACAAGCTTCATCTAGTATTGAGCTTCCGTTTTTTGTTTATTTGCTTGCATCTGCTATCACTGCCATTGCTGCTGTAAGCTTCTTTCTGTCTGTTGGATAATGTGTTTGTTTGTTTGTTTGTTGATTATTGCTTCTCTGTGATTGATGAATTGTGGGCTGTTTGATGTAGATTGGGTCGGTGTTTGAGTATGTGAATCAGAAGCCGGTGTTCGGGTTGTTGAATTCGGATAGTGTGTTTTATGCACCTGTGCTTGGGTTCTTTGCGTTTACTGGTCTCCCAACTGCTGTAAGTTTAACATTTTAGGAGTGTTTGGATGTGCATTTTCAAGATTATTTGTTGTGTTAGCAGCTTGAAACAACAACCATACCCAGTATATCCCACAAATAGCAGAGCTATTTATAGGGTCTGGGGAGGGTGAGATGTAGACAGACCTTGCCTCTATCCATAGGGATAGAGAGGCTGCTTCCAGAGAGACCCTCGGCTCGAAAACGAACAGCAAACCAACACACCAAGTCAAAGAATACAGAAATAAGAAGTCGCCCATACCAAGAAAGTGATAAGAGTGGCACAATATAATGTGAATCATGTATAATGGCATGCAATATCATTTGGGCGTAAACACAATGTAAATCATGTATAATAGCATACAACATCATTTTGGCATAAACACAACAATCATGTTAGCAGCTTGAAAGCAGGGTAATAATCCCAAGGTGTTCATCAGTTCGGGTTGGAAACTAATTCGGTTTGGACCAACAACCGAATGTGTAATTTGGTTAGCTTTTAAATAGTTTCTTTTTCGGTTTAATAGGTTCGAAACAGAGTATTGAACATCCCTACCGAACAAGTTGTAAAAAACTAAAAATTATTGAGAGGTGTCAGTCGTGTAGGGTTGGCGGGGCTGATATGATGAATCCAAACACGACCCATGTACTTCTTCGTTTCAAACTCATCAACCCTACTTTAATAGTGTACCCTGGTTATCTAAATGAGTCAAACGGGTTGGTGGGTTGTAAACGGGTTAAAAGGTTGTAATCAGGCTAAACATTTCAAAAACGGGTTGGAAAGTTCTAATAAATGAGTTAAACTGGTCTTGAAGGGATAGCGGGTTGACCTTTAAAAATAAATGTACTTTCTTTATTCCAATTTTAGAAGACTTGACCTATTCAATTGAACTATAGCGAAACAAAACACAACACGGGCTATTAAACGAGTTAGAATGACATCCAAAACCTGATTATATTTGTGTTCTATCGTGTCTTGTTTCTGGTCTGGTAGTTTAGTGTGAAAGTGCTGACCTTGTAATCAACTTATTAAGCTTAATTATTTGTTAATTGATCCAAAAGGCGTCTACTAACACGAGTTAAAAATACAGGCGTATCTTTGGTTCAAATCGGTTCAAGTTGCCAATAAGGAGGCCGAGGAACAAGATAGGAGAGATGGTTATCGCTAGGTCAGTTGTTGCATATTGTTTCATGTAAAATGCAATCTTGTTTTTTAAGATTTTGTGTAACCATGTATTGATGTTAGTTTCTTTTCTGGCTTAACTAAGGTACATGTAAAGAAATATGTTTTTTTTTTGTGACTCAAAAGACTATGACCATTTGAGTCGCAAACGATTACACCCACAATTACTAATGAATGGTTTGAACCGGTCAAGTCGATAAAACAAGTAGTTAAATGGAAAACAAATTGAATGGGTTCATTAAGTTGAACAATTATGTATATTTTTTTGTTATTTATATTAAAATTGGACAAAAAGTGTTAGGGTCAACCTGACCCAGTTAATTTCCTCATGTAAAAAAGTTACCCAACCCATTCAACATGCCTATGTTGTCACAATCTACCAAGGACTAACTGTACCTAAAAAGGCGTCACTACTCACTTGTCATAAACACAGAACCCGCTCTCCCCCTAGTGTTTCATGTAATGTGTCTTATAGAATTCAAACACGGTTCATGATTCTCCTGGAACACATGAGGCTTGTGGTGGCGCACGCTTCTCGTTAAGAACGAAATGAGCTGAGTGGACCGATTACAGAGAGCTCAGTGGCCATGGCCTATGGGCAGCCCTTTTAGGAGCAAATGTGGGTTATTTTACTACATGGATGATCGGTGTTGGTGCAGTTCAAGGTCAGTGGTTCATGATTCTTTCAGGTGTAGCCGGACCCATTACCTGTGGTTGTAGCATGGCTGTTGCCTGTTGGTGATCAAGAAATTTTAGCTTCAGTATTATGTATTAGTATATTTGGCTGTTAGTAAATTTAATCTTTAGGGTTTTTTTTTTCTGTTTAGATGTATGTTACAAGTATTAGGGGTAAATGGTTCAGGAATATAAAGCGACATAGGAAACCGACTTAGTTCGTAGCTTAATAGATTTAAGGGCCCAGGCTTCTTCACTCACTGTCACTACCCTGGCTGTGGACTAGATCGAAAACCAAAAAACATGCAGAATATGATGTGTGCCTCGTCTCTAGTTCATGTCGAACGTGTCATTGGGTAGTTGTTCTTCATGCACTACATGTCATTGGGTCTTTGTTTTTTTTTTTTGGTACATAAGGGGCTGTTTGTTTACTTCTTAACGAAACTCTTAATGGTTCAGACCTCTTAGTGGTTCAACACTTAATGGTTCAGACTGTTTGTTTCGCGAGCAGATGTCTGAATGGTTCAGACATTTGCCTCAGAATGGTTAAGCATTATAATGAGTCTGAATGGTTAAGACCTCTAATCTGGATTGGTCAGAAATTTGCCTCTGATCGGTTAAGCAATATACTAGCTATTAATGGTTCAGACCTCTTACTGGTTCAGCACTTAATCATTCAGAAGTTGCCAAACAACACCTAAGTTAGTAGTGGGTTAAATATGTAGTGGTTTTGTTCTTTCAGTTATAGTTGTCTATAAAAGGTTTGCAAATGTTTTGATTTGTTATGAATGAAAAAAGTTAGAGATTATCTCAAAGTCTACTTGCTAATTTCTTTGGAGTTTGACCCACTCAACGGGTTATTACTTATCTAAATCCGATTGGTACATATCAGAATAGTAACAGACCGTTTAATCAAGTCAGTCTGGTCACGGGCCATTTTGGTCGGGGTTAGATTTTGCACGTCCTTATATTTTAGTCATGGTTTTCGGCATCTCTACATCGAGATGTGTATTATGACACCTTTAATAACACTCTTAGATGGTTGATATTAAATTTATGATGGTTCATATTAAATTTATGATATGAATACTTGTATATTACTCGATAACAAATAAATTAAGGGTCGAGAGTGTAGTGGGCAAAATGGGCAGGTTGGGTTTGGGTAACATGTCAAAACAAGTTTGGGTGTAGAATGGGTCCACGTTGGATTTTGAGGAAAATAAGTTTGGGTCAAAATGCCTGTGTTAAAAAGTTTATCAATTTGGTTCGGGTCAAAACAGGTTTGGTTGAATTAGTAGTTTCATAAAAAAATAAAAACGGGTTCAACACTGCTATAATTATATTATCACACTTAGTGGCCTAGGGGTGGAGGTGGCATCTAGGCATGAGCAAATGGTATAAAATACTGATCCCATCCCGATCCCGATAATCCCGATCCCGACATGTTTCGGTATCGGAAACGGTAATTTTAGCAATTTTTAATTTAATGTAATGTTATTTTTCATTTATTCTACATTTATTTTGTTAAAATACATGTTTAATTATTAAATATATTAGTTTAAAAAATAAAAAAATGGTATACCTGATCCAGGATAAGGTAAACCACCACCAACGTTTTTGAGCATTAGTGTTGGGATTGAACCCTATCAGAGGAATAGATAATAAAAGCCAAAACTGGTTCACAACAGTGGATTCATCATAAGCAGCAGTTTACACCAGGCTTTCCCCTTGAAAGTGCTTATAACATCTGA
Source organism: Helianthus tuberosus (assembly GCA_030545235.1). NCBI lineage: Eukaryota > Viridiplantae > Streptophyta > Magnoliopsida > Asterales > Asteraceae > Helianthus > Helianthus tuberosus. The sequence goes on along the minus strand of CM060420.1, from coordinate 15,649,116 downwards.
TGTCCTTTATCCATTGTCCGTATACAATAGCTGTTGTCCTTCAAACTGCTGATGAAGCCCTGAAGACTGTTAAGGATTAAACACTGCTGGTTCAATCTATTGAAGACTGTTAAGTACCGTTGATTAAAGAACTGTCTACTCAAGGACTGATCAACCTTGAGGAAAGCACTGATGGAAGGAGAAAGCAGTAGTTGAGTGTGTCACGTGTATTGTATAGTGTCAGTGGTTAAGTTAGCAGTGCTTGTATAAGAACAATGGTTAAAGGTTGTTAGGTTGTTAGATGTCACTTTCATGGTGACATCAGTTTAGATGCTTCGGTGGTTTGATTTGCCTATAAATGGAACAGTACCTTGTACTGTTACATTTGATTGACTGAGTGAGTTCTTCTCCTCCAATCCTTTCATCTTGTGCAATCAACTAGGGAGCATCAGGCTGAGGGGGAGTTTAATTTGTAAGCATGCTTTGTAATCTTTTGATTTGATTTGTAATCTTTCAACTAATGGAATGCATGTGTCTATCTAAATTATTTTCCTCTTTGATTGTGTTTACAAAATTTGTGTTCATTTCCGCTGCATAAATCATTGAATCATGTTTATTCATTGTTCATATATTACAAACAAACACAATCATGAGAGCCTCTGATTCTAACAATTGGTATCAGAGCTTAGACAGTGAAATTCGATCTAACAATCAATTTGACATAACAGTTCAGCTCAAAATTCTTTGATGCTAAGGTTGATCGTATTTAGTTGAAAAACAGAGTAACAAGTAATTACGCTCAAAGTAGTTATTCAAAAACTCTGTAAAACAACCAAGATGTCATAAGACACACAAACTTCACATAACAAGTGATGTCATACATAAAACACCTATAGTTTTCAGATTTGAAAATATGTCTGTTAACTATGGTATAATTATTATCTTTACAAATTTGATTTCTATTAGTGTTATGAAGTTTTGTGCTGTATCCATCATGTGTGCCACTAAAGTATCTACCTCAAGTCAGCAAAAACCTATGCTCATAAAAACATTAGTGTTTTTGTTAACATAAAAAGAGGGAAATTAAAACTTTAGTTATTAGATCTTATGTGTTGAAAAACAAGTTGGGAATCCTGTTAAAAGGGACCAAATCAACTTTGTTAAAAATACATTAAGAAAATCAGGTGTTAAAATAATCCAAATCATATGTAATGTGAGATTTGACACAAGCATGTACAAATAGAATCAGATCTCTCAAAACATTGCTGCAAAATGATTCTGGAACAAGTATTCCTTCAATAAAACCTCCCAATGAGTATTTCAGTACTCATGAATGAGAAGGGTAAAAAGGGAAGAAGAAAAATCACAAAAACTCAAAAGTGTGTTTATCTCAAAACTTTTGAAATCAAAGGAAAAGAGCATAAATGTAAAACACTTAAGAGTCCATGATTGGGTGAATAATGGTCATCAAGCAACTGTGTGCATTCAGTGATTCAGGAAAGTTTAGGTAACAATAGTATCACCAGTGATTAAACTTACAAGAGGACTAGACAAGTTTTTCAGAGCCATCACATGGTAACAAAGTCTATAACCGGACTTTCAAAACTTATGTGAACATGTCTCCTCATTTTTGCAATCAATTTAAACAAGAAAATGGTCTCAAACAGTGGTTATTACAATATATTTCAAACCACTGACCATTTTCATAAAACTTGAGAGTGATGTGATTATGAGTTTAATTGAAAATTATACCTGATCCTTTTTGATGCTGTTTTCAGAAAAATCTTTAATTATTTTTCTTGAAAAGGTTTTTCTCAAATAAAACAGGATATATTATCCTTTGTTTTTTTAAGAATAATATATTTTGAACTTTTACTTGTTTTTTATAGCAAAAGTTTCAAACACCTGTCAGAATGTAGAACCCTTATTTTTGGTGATATTATCCTAGAAAATAGGTCAAAAGGAAATGGTACAAGTGTCAAGGTCATGTCCAACTCAAGTTTGTTTTAATACAGATCAGATGTTTATTGCTAAATGATCTTAAAATACTTGGTACTCATGTTTTAATTTAAATATTATGACACAAAATGAGTTGCCATAGTAAAAAGGTTTCCATCATCTGGGTACTAAACCACTGTCAGGAATCTATAAAAGCTTCAAAACCTGTAATTGACTTGTGGCAAAACCTTGAATGAAAATTTCTGTAAAAATTGCTGACATATTGAACTTGACAATTTGCATCTAAAATGTATTTTGTTAAGGATAACAATCTTGCAGATATTTCAGAATCACTATCAACAGATGTGTGACAACTGTGCTCTGTAATCGATGAACAATGCAAAACGATGTTAATTATTAAATAAAACAATGTGTTTTGGTGTTATTATGTGTGTTTTTATGTTTGATGATTTTACGATTTGATTCGCTTCCGATTTCAAGCTTTAAATCGCTTTCTGGAAAGTTGTACGCAAACTGGTGCGTAAACGCAGTCAGTTTAATGCGACAAACACTCCAGAATAGTGAAATAGGCTTAACATACCTTAAATAACCTTCACATAACTTAGAAATAAGTTTTGGATGGTTTGGTGTGTTGAAAACAAGTCTATTCGATCGCAGGGACTATTTGTGTCAAACTGCGAAACTATACCGATTCGTATGGTATCGAAGAGTCCGGAACTTGATCATAAGCTAAACATAACATAAATAACCTAAACATAGCTTAGAAATAAGCTTTGAGGGGTTCGGTGTGCGAAAACATGCTTATTTGATCTTACAGGGACTAAAAGAGTCAAAAACAGCGTAAGTTTGCATTTTCGCGCATATCTTACGTTCTGACCAAATCTGGACACTCAAAATTTTTGTACACACTAAAATATTTTTATTTTAGTGATCGGCATGCAAAAATATCATTCGTCGCTTAATTTGGTTCGTTTTCACGTCCGTTTGAGTTTCGTCGTAATTTAACGAACAACGCGACCGTACGACCAAACGAGCCAACATCCGAGAGTGTTCCAAGCATATTTTGAGTTCTCTAAACTTTATTGACCTTGTAGAGCCTTGAAAATGGCTTAATGGGGGTCAAAAGGGGCTGAAATGGACTTAATACACATGCAGGGAGCTAAACTGTAAATTTTCAAACTTATGCTGAACTGGGGAGCCCAGGCGGGCCGCGTGACCCCCTCCCCATTGTTTACGCGGGCCGTGTCAGTGTGCCCAGCGACAGAAAGTTGTTTTCAGCAACTGTTTATTAGTTTAGGGGCTGTAAATGCAAATTCCTTGTGTGGTAGCCAAGTTACCACCTCTCCAAGGCTTCTAACCTGCTTGCAACAATTGTATGAATGAGATTTAATGCTTGGAAGCTACACAAACATGTGTAATGATCCTATGATCTTGCTACAAGTATAAATAGCCCAACAATTTCATTCATCCATTACTCATTTCCTTCTCATCTCTTCTACATCTGATTTGGGAGCTCTCCCAAATGTTTGGAGCTTTCCAATCTGATTATTCTTGTAGAAAAGATAGCTAGGACCCTTTGTAAGTCTTCTTTCTTGCTTATTCTTTATGTTTAGGCAGAAAGTCAAACAGTTTGGCCAACAGTTTGACTTTCGGTTTTGACCATCAATTGGTCAAGTCAAAGTTCAATTGAACTTTGCAACGTGATTGTAATCATGATGGTTATAATCCTTAGCGATTATACCTACTGATTTCCACGTTAACTGGGTGTAGTGACGAGTCAAAGTTTCGGTCAAAATGCGTTTTAGCACGCATTTTGCAACGGAACTATTTTCGGGTATCAAAACCCATTGTTTTGATACCAAATCAGTTTTGTAAGCTAGTTAAACATGTTTTGACATGTTTAACTCGTCACTATTAGTTTAGTGCTTGTTTAGGGTCGTAAGTTAAGCGGTCTAAACAACCGCTTAGACTTTCGAACTCGACCCGTTTGGTCGATCATTGGGATCCGACCAAGCTTGATTAGTGATCATAGTTGCATAGGGAATAACCACTGAGGTTATACCTTATGGTCACATAGGATTGGTTAGTTATTTGTTAAGTAGCTTGTATGTCCATAAGAAATGACCAAAACGCCCTTATAAATCATAAATCCGTATTTTACATATGTGAACATGTTTTTGACATATAATCTAATTTAGTAACATGTTTAGGTATTATTGGGCATATAAGACTTGACATAGCACATAGTTAACCATCCGAACATAGTTTTGCGCGAACGACGCATTAAAGTAGCATAAGCTACCTTAACGGGTCGTGACGGGTCAAAAGCACTTAGGCTAGGTTCCGATTTAGGATGTAGGCTTTGTTAAACCATATCACATGAGTTCCACACTCATTTAGTTTACAAGACCACATTCTATCCGATCCTCCGATTTAGGTGTCAATTTTATTTACAAGTGATCCGATTACTAGGTACTACTTGAATTTCCTTGGTTTGTCTGAGCTTCACTAAGTTCTTTAGATCAAGGATACCCTTCATTCAATGTGAGTACATAGTTCCCCTATTTTACTGTTTTCAATTGTTTTGGGGTGATTCATATGTATCAAAACGATTTTCGATATTTTAACGATATTTTCAAAAACGATTAAGATGGTTTATATTAAACTAAATACGATTTTGATAATGTGTACGAAACTGGTTGGTTGTAACTACATAACGAATGACATTCATTAGCAATGATCAAGCCGACCAGTATTAGGTTATGGTACCATAGGATCTGACAAATCCCGTTATCAGACTACACCCATGGTTATGTGTGGGGGTTATGTAGGTAACGACCGAATCTGATGATTTTTAACTTACCCTTTGGTGGTTTGTTAATACGATGAATGAGGTGGTCGAGTCACGAAGGTTTGAATGTTATTAGCGAGACGACCAAAAGTAGTTTCACAATTAAAACGAATACGATTTTGGGACGAGTTAAAGTGATTTGGAACGACTTAAACGAGATAAAACGATTTGAACAAACGATTGGTTTGGATTGTGATTAGGTAATGGGATGGGTGTAACATGATAGAAGCATGGTAGATACGCCGCTGGTACATCTTATATATAAGTGCTTTTATCATATTACATTTCATGTCATTATTTAGTTCACTTGGGTAACGATTTGAAACGATGTCACACAACGAGGTTTTCGAAATGATATAAACCATACGAGTTTTAACGAGATGTTTTACGAAATGGTTTTCTAAAACAAAATGTTTTTGAGTTAAGAATCATGGGTACGAGATTTTATAAACTATAACCATCTTGATTTGAGTTGGTTAATTATGTTGCAATACACTTTTCAGAACAAGGTTTGTACTTTTGACTCTTGTAGTCTAACGAGGTACTGCAACATACAAACGAGCCATGAATCTGATACTCTCACAAAACCTATGTGCTCGCCAGCATTTCTTTGCTGACTTTGTTTTTACATATGTTTCAGGTGATAATGCTTGATGTTGATTGCTAGGAAGCAAGATCACTTAGGATCCGGACGTGGCTTTAGTGACTTAAAAACGAAAATAGACGATGTTCGATTTGTTTGTTTGGTTTAAGACAATGTACATTACTTAATTAATCAATGAAACGAAACTTTCAATTACCATGGTTGTGAAACGATAATTCTGTTACAACACTCCCCGACGTTTCCACCACGGTTTTGTTGTTTTAACGTGGTCGGGGTGTGACAAGATGTTAGACATGATATTGTGATTTCACAAGATAAAGTCATTTCTTTCATCAGAGCAGCAGATGTTCAAATCAGTTGTCAAAAGTCTATCTACTGTGGCACTAACAGTTGCTGATATAATTACCCTCAAATCCCTACCATTATCCTAGTCACTGTTCAGTTCAAACATCTGTTTCCTAATGTAACACCCTTATTATTATTTAACGGTTTTCGTATAGTTTATGAAGATAAACGGGTAATTATGATTTCAAATACATTGAAATTACGGGTTCATTAAACCTTTTTCAGAATTAAAATTATATAACATAACGTGTGTGAGTTCGTCATTTAATCATAACAACGATACATAGTGCGGAAGCTTATTTCTTAATCGTGTTCGGTTCTTCATTATGCTTGATCGTCCTCCGGTGCTAAAATCATACCTGAAACTCATAAAACATGAGTTGGATTAGTCATATGTAACTTAGAACGTATTTAAACGAGTCCGGGAAGCGAAACTGATTAAAATAAATTTTTTTCGCGAAAACAGGGTTCCGTCACGTGTCGCGGCGGATTCATGTTGTTCCTTCGCGTGTCGCGGGGGAAACCAGTTTCCAGCAGGTCTGGAGCTGGGTCCTGCATTTTCAGCTATGCCTGTTTTTACGGAAACGGCCATAACTTCTTCGCTATTGATCCGTTTTACCCGATTCTTTTTCCTACGCGACCGTAATTTAATTCTTCATCTAATGGAGTTGAAATCCAACATCCTACATAATAAAATTTCAGACTTTTAACTCTTCGGCTTATTACCCTTTTTACCAACTTTTGACCCGTTCGTGATTTCATCATCAAACGTGTTTATTTGACCCTTATATCACATACACTTCTTCAAACTAATGTTATCTACCATATTAGATTCTAATCACCGGTTTATTACACAAATTAAACCCGTTTTCGCTTGTATGCTTATTTTGACCCGTTAAGGGTATTTAAGCACTTTCGAGCCTAAAATCGCTTTCGATTGTTTCTAGCATTTCATCACCACATTTCTTATCCTATAATCTCTCATCACAACTGTGTTTATGGCGGGTTTGATGTGGTGATCTATATAAACCAAATTTTACCTCCCGAATCATTATTTTACGGCAAAAACTCAAATAGTACCGTTTGACTAATATAATACCTCTTTCAACTTCTATACTTAATCTAAGTATTTACTTAATCATAAAACTTGTTTCCAAACAACCTTTAAAGGTTGTTTGTTCGAATTAGCTAACAAGGGCGTTTTGGTCCTTTTTAGTCTTTCAATTTCGACAAGGCCCTTTGAGAACATGTTTGACCCATAATACTTCTTTTGAGTTATGATCTTGTTCGAAAGGTCTTTATGCCCTTCGAAACACCACGACACTCTTTTAAAACATTCGGTTTACCCATTTAAGTACCCCATTGTCTATCCAAGACTTCATTTTAATGCTCATTGAACCTTATGTTCTAAATGAATAATTACTCTATTACACATACCTGGCTCGGGTCAATGTATTGACCCGTTTTAATGTCTTGCTATAATATTCGCTAAATAATAGCGATGCAAATATCATTTCTACATTTATTCCTGAAATCATATAACTCGACAATAATCATTAGTCGCTATCATCAAAGGGCGGTATCTTCACTCTTTGACCCGTTTGGTCTAAATGACCAATTATATTAGCGAGATGACATGTATTTTCATCTCGACTATATGACTCGCTCCGATTTACATCGTGCGGTCGTTTTACTTAAAATTCATTTCTTAATACTTTTCGGCCTATTAAGGCTTACTTCATAAGTGTCTTTTAAAACCAATAGTTATGGTCGACGTGTGACCAATTTACCGTTTTACCATTATGGTTTGTTTTGGGTTAACCCTATAAGGTAACCATTTAAAAGTTCATTTTCCATTTGTCATAAAATGATCAAATTACCGATTTAACCCCTTTTAAACCATCAACATGGTTTCTTGTCATGCTCGACTATCTTGTTCCGTACGTCTACACGCCGAAACATCATACCTCAACTATGTATTTATCTTATTCGTAACTAATACGATAAGAGAATATTCTAAACATAAGACTAGTGTAAGCCGTACTTACCTCACATCCGAATTATGCTTTTCCTCCATTCTTGCTTCGTTTGACCCGCTTCCTTTCCAAGCCTTCACCTAGCTCGTTAGGCGTCAACTATTATCAACATTTACATGGTGGTTAGATTAGTCATTAACAATCAGACTATTCCACCTTACTTATTTTTCTTTGTCGAAACTACTATTCGACTTCATCACTAGTTAGTTTGACTTTCTAAAGTCAACTACCTTTAATCATATAATATACACGATTAAGGCAAATCAACATTATGATTAGAACCCGTTTTATCCCATGTCTCATGTAATTAGTCAAGCTTGCCAATTACGCGTTTCACTTGAATTCCAACACTTTACTTCTCATTTAGACATTTTAACAAACACCTAATGAGCATAATTTTACACATTTGCTAACTAGTTCATAACTAGTCATTTTTACCAAGATTAACATCAAAATTTAACCACCATCACTTATGATCAAATACTCATACTAGCAATTTGTTTAAGTATTTCTTGATTACTTAACATGCATGATGATTCTAAGCATAGTTATATCATCAATTTCATCATAACATTAAAACCCACTTATCTAAGTGTGTTAATTCATCAAATCCTTCAAATCATAGCATGTTATGTATGATTTTCACTTAGGGTTTCGTTCCTAAGCAAGTATACATCACTAATCTAGCCATAGCTTCTCTAATCCATGCCGAATTCACGATTAGGATGATTATCCAATTTTTACAACTTCAAGAATGTTAGAAATTCGACATACCTTACGATCCCCTTGACTTGGTGACCGTTTCTATGTGTTCAAATCCGAATTTGACCCTTATTTGATCCTCCAATTTGAGAGTTTTGTTGAATTTTAGGGTTGAGCTCCATGGGAGCTTGCTCCTGCTCGATCTCAAACACACACTGTGTGTGTGTGTTTGTGTGTTTTGTTTCCTTTTAAATAACCTTTCTAGTTATCCCACTTTAACCCCTCGTGTTTGGTTCGTTATTAAGTAGGCTACAACCTACAAATTTTAATAACAATACTCCTACTTATTAACTAGGTTAAACATTCCTTGTTAACTTAGTGGGTTCGGGGAATTTATAACTAAGCTTATTTTAAGTCCCGTTAGGTCGGGCCTTCTATAAACTTTATTTCCTCAAAAGCCTTTATACTACTTTTATTTAATATTAGGTTTATTTATTTAAGTCCTAATATTTACCGGGTTAATTTTTTTTACCACTAACGGTATCTTACCCGTCTTTACTATTAACGTGGTTTGATTACCAAACCCGTTTTTGGGATGTTACAAGTCTACCCCCCTTAAAGAGGTTTCGTCCTCGAAACCTTTTCTTACATTATTTATTGAGTTTAAACTCAATGTATTCTATCCGAGAAATCTTTTAAACATTATTTATACTTTTAACCATTCGTTAGTATTACCATAAAAGTATGGTAACATCTTTTTGGTTACTAATTGTCTACATATCTCATACGACATAGTGCAACTTGAAATAACGTAATCTCGTTATTTCCGCCATTTTAGTTAACTTAGCGATATCCATCGCTTTCATATACTATCGAATTTCTTATGAATCCGTTACTTTGACCCGTTTAAAGGTCTTTAGTGAAATCTTTCACTTTTTGCAACAAGTTCTTTTATTTTCAAATTTATTTATTAGGTTCAGTTATACCGAATCTACCGCTTACAAGCAGACCAAATTTCTTGATTTGAATTACTGACCTTAACCGGTCTCACTAACTCGACTTATTAGTCCAGTTACTTTTTACCGCTTGCTTGGTTATAATGTGGTTCTACTTCACATTGCATTTCTTGACCGTGATCGTGTCACATCATGTTTAATTTATATCAAAATTTCATATTCGAAAATATCACTTTTCGGATATAACGTCTTGCGCCTATCAGTGTCAAGACTTGAACCTTTCCTGCTTAATATTCAATTTCCTATTAGGATTCATATTTGTAAAAACGTTATTTCTTACTAAAACCAAAGTTTTAGTTTAAGATCTTCTCTTTATCCTTTGTCAAGTATCTGTACCAGGATATTGGCAGTCCGTAATTTATTCTTTTACAGTCTTAGTTTTATGTGGGAATTTTCTACTGGTTCCCTCGCTCGTCTAAGTAACCCGTAGATTCTTTCACTTAGCCTCGTAGGCTATTTCTTTAGGCTTTCACCTCTTTAGGGCGAAGTCCTTATAATTCATTTCTAATCATGACCCGTGGGTCGTTTTAGTCTCGTAGACCTTTCATAATCTCTTTGCTTTAACCCATTCAATTAACTTAGCGAAACCCATCACTTAAATACTAACCTTACCTCCCATTATCATTTTACGCAGGGAGTTATAACCAGTTTTCTCGTTTTACATTATTAACCCGTAGGTTATGATGATCCCGTAGATCATACTTTATTCGAGTTTCTATTCAAATGAATATATATGTTTATATATGTACATGGCGTCGAAGCACCCCTTTTTATGTTTAGAATTATTTACTTTTGCATTTTTGGATTTCATTTGACCTTGACCGTAGTCTAAGGCTACATTTGTTTTCTTTCGAATTATCTTTCCGACTTTATGATTTCTAACGTCGTTTACACGTCGGTTTATCTTACGCTTACCGTTACCCGGTTCTTACCTACACTTCTTTACGACCCGTTACCCGGGTTCTTTATACTTCGCGCTTCCATTATTCGGTTTGCGCTTACTTGCACTACCGAGTTTTTTTTTTCTCGTTTGACTTATTCGCGTGAGGTTTCATCACTTATATACGTCAAACTTCATTCTTTACTCGACCCGCTCAACTTTAAAATAGTTGAACGTAGTTATCAAAATTTCTGTTCGCAAATTCTCATCTTCTTTTAGTCATGACTCCTAATCCGAGTCTTTTAACTTTCTATTTCGCGTTCCCGTCTCTTGGTTTACGCATACTTTCAAAATCATACCCGTCTATCGGGTATCTTACCGAAGTCACTATCAAAGTAACCGTCCTGGTATGTATTAAGACTTCGTTTTAATTTATTTGATCGTATTAGCGAATCCCATCGCTTTTATTTTTATATTCCGACCTTGTCCTCAAGTTTGACGTTTTACTAAAACGGCCCGTTAAGAGGCATATTTGCATTTTCCGGGTTCGAGTGCAAGTACACTCCCTCCCAAAGCATATCCTAATCATTTTACATGTTTGCGTTCTCCGGGTTCAAGTGTAAGTACACCCCCTCCCAGTGCATATCTAAATCGTTTTACATGTTTCCTTGTCCCTTCTCTCGGGCTCATTATCCTAATATAATACGCTTCCGTCACTCGGCTGTGCGTTTACATTATGATCGGATATTTTGCTTATCTGATTCATTTGGGTATTTTTTTAATTTGTCCCACTCACCCCGTCCTTACTACATCGGGTGTAAGCGTGTCCATTATAAAAAAAAATTCATGGTATCATGTGTTCACTACCTACTTGGCCAGAGTAGGCGATCAACACATGACATACATGACTCTTTTATAACTTTCACATCACACCCCATGTAAGTAACGCCTCTATTTATTTCTCTTGGAAACAATATCCTGGATAGGTATTCTATTCAGGTTTTTCCAAGTTTTTGATCTACATATGCAACTATCAGTTTTTACGTATTTGTTGCATATTTATATTCATGAAATAATTTAAATGTGCACCTGGTAAATGCTTGCCCTAACAGGCTTTCTTGCCATTACTTATTTGCGATCGTTAAGCGATCTAGGTCCTTGATGAGTATGTTCTTCTTATCATATCTCGGACCATTCCATCATCATATCCACAATTCGTTCAACTCTCGTCATCTTCAGACGCGAGTGTCCTTCAATTAAAACATTCACAAGAGTTAGTAATGTCAACTTCAATAATCGCCCGTATTATATACAAGGCTTTTTCTACTATACGCGTCAACGCGCGTATTTTCGTCAACCCTATCAATCATTTTAATTGGGGTAACGTGTATCACGCGATAGCCCTATGTGTTGTTTACAACACTTTAGCATGCTAAACTATTAACATACTTGTACTTACCGGATTTGCGATCAAGCCTCCAACCGAACACCAATCTTTGTCAAGAGCATAAGGTTTAAGTCCAAGCATGGTTCTTCCCCACCATACTTGAATCTCTTAAACCAAGGCTCTGATACCAACTTGTAACACCCTTATTATTATTTAACGGTTTTCGTATAGTTTATGAAGATAAACGGGTAATTATGATTTCAAATACATTGAAATTACGGGTTCATTAAACCTTTTATAGAATTAAAATTATACAACATAACGTGTGTGAGTTCGTCATTTAATCATAACAACGATACATAGTGCGGAAGCTTATTTCTTAATCGTGTTCGGTTCTTCATTATGCTTGATCGTCCTCCGGTGCTAAAATCATACCTGAAACTCATAAAACATGAGTTGGATTAGTCATATGTAACTTAGAACGTATTTAAACGAGTCCGGGAAGCGAAACTGATTAAAATAAATTTTTTTCGCGAAAACAGGGTTCCGTCACGTGTCGCGGCGGATTCATGTTGTTCCTTCGCGTGTCGCGGGGGAAACCAGTTTCCAGCAGGTCTGGAGCTGGGTCCTGCATTTTCAGCTATGCCTGTTTTTACGGAAACGGCCATAACTTCTTCGCTATTGATCCGTTTTACCCGATTCTTTTTCCTACGCGACCGTAATTTAATTCTCCATCTAATGGAGTTGAAATCCAACATCCTACATAATAAAATTTCAGACTTTTAACTCTTCGGCTTATTACCCTTTTTACCAACTTTTGACCCGTTCGTGATTTCATCATCAAACGTGTTTATTTGACCCTTATATCACATACACTTCTTCAAACTAATGTTATCTACCATATTAGATTCTAATCACCGGTTTATTACACAAATTAAACCCGTTTTCGCTTGTATGCTTATTTTGACCCGTTAAGGGTATTTAAGCACTTTCGAGCCTAAAATCGCTTTCGATTGTTTCTAGCATTTCATCACCACATTTCTTATCCTATAATCTCTCATCACAACTGTGTTTATGGCGGGTTTGATGTGGTGATCTATATAAACCAAATTTTACCTCCCGAATCATTATTTTACGGCAAAAACTCAAATAGTACCGTTTGACTAATATAATACCTCTTTCAACTTCTATACTTAATCTAAGTATTTACTTAATCATAAAACTTGTTTCCAAACAACCTTTAAAGGTTGTTTGTTCGAATTAGCTAACAAGGGCGTTTTGGTCCTTTTTAGTCTTTCAATTTCGACAAGGCCCTTTGAGAACATGTTTGACCCATAATACTTCTTTTGAGTTATGATCTTGTTCGAAAGGTCTTTATGCCCTTCGAAACACCACGACACTCTTTTAAAACATTCGGTTTACCCATTTAAGTACCCCACTGTCTATCCAAGACTTCATTTTAATGCTCATTGAACCTTATGTTCTAAATGAATAATTACTCTATTACACATACCTGGCTTGGGTCAATGTATTGACCCGTTTTAATGTCTTGCTATAATATTCGCTAAATAATAGCGATGCAAATATCATTTCTACATTTATTCCTGAAATCATATAACTCGACAATAATCATTAGTCGCTATCATCAAAGGGCGGTATCTTCACTCTTTGACCCGTTTGGTCTAAATGACCAATTATATTAGCGAGATGACATGTATTTTCATCTCGACTATATGACTCGCTCCGATTTACATCGTGCGGTCGTTTTACTTAAAATTCATTTCTTAATACTTTTCGGCCTATTAAGGCTTACTTCATAAGTGTCTTTTAAAACCAATAGTTATGGTCGACGTGTGACCAATTTACCGTTTTACCATTATGGTTTGTTTTGGGTTAACCCTATAAGGTAACCATTTAAAAGTTCATTTTCCATTTGTCATAAAATGATCAAATTACCGATTTAACCCCTTTTAAACCATCAACATGGTTTCTTGTCATGCTCGACTATCTTGTTCCGTACGTCTACACGCCGAAACATCATACCTCAACTATGTATTTATCTTATTCGTAACTAATACGATAAGAGAATATTCTAAACATAAGACTAGTGTAAGCCGTACTTACCTCACATCCGAATTATGCTTTTCCTCCATTCTTGCTTCGTTTGACCCGCTTCCTTTCCAAGCCTTCACCTAGCTCGTTAGGCGTCAACTATTATCAACATTTACATGGTGGTTAGATTAGTCATTAACAATCAAACTATTCCACCTTACTTATTTTTCTTTGTCGAAACTACTATTCGACTTCATCACTAGTTAGTTTGACTTTCTAAAGTCAACTACCTTTAATCATATAATATACACGATTAAGGCAAATCAACATTATGATTAGAACCCGTTTTATCCCATGTCTCATGTAATTAGTCAAGCTTGCCAATTACGCGTTTCACTTGAATTCCAACACTTTACTTCTCATTTAGACATTTTAACAAACACCTAATGAGCATAATTTTACACATTTGCTAACTAGTTCATAACTAGTCATTTTTACCAAGATTAACATCAAAATTTAACCACCATCACTTATGATCAAATACTCATACTAGCAATTTGTTTAAGTATTTCTTGATTACTTAACATGCATGATGATTCTAAGCATAGTTATAACATCAATTTCATCATAACATTAAAACCCACTTATCTAAGTGTGTTAATTCATCAAATCCTTCAAATCATAGCATGTTATGTATGATTTTCACTTAGGGTTTCGTTCCTAAGCAAGTATACATCACTAATCTAGCCATAGCTTCTCTAATACATGCCTAATTCACGATTAGGATGATTATCCAATTTTTACAACTTCAAGAATGTTAGAAATTCGACATACCTTACGATCCCCTTGACTTGGTGACAGTTTCTATGTGTTCAAATCCGAATTTGACCCTTGTTTGATCCTCAAATTTGAGTGTTTTGTTGAATTTTAGGGTTGAGCTCCATGGGAGCTTGCTCCTGCTCGATCTCAAACACACACTGTGTGTGTGTGTTTGTGTGTTTTGTTTCCTTTTAAATAACCTTTCTAGTTATCCCACTTTAACCCCTCGTGTTTGGTTCGTTATTAAGTAGGCTACAACCTACAAATTTTAATAACAATACTCCTACTTATTAACTAGGTTAAACATTCCTAGTTAACTTAGTGGGTTCGGGGAATTTATAACTAAGCTTATTTTAAGTCCCGTTAGGTCGGGCCTTCTATAAACTTTATTTCCTCAAAAGCCTTTATACTACTTTTATTTAATATTAGGTTTATTTATTTAAGTCCTAATATTTACCGGGTTAATTTTTTTACCACTAACGGTATCTTACCCGTCTTTACTTTTAACGTGGTTTGATTACCAAACCCATTTTTGGGATGTTACACCTAAATACTGTCCACTGCTGAAAGTCAACCCCTGTTCCATCATTCTCTTGGTAATCACTGTTGTTCAAAATCAGTGTTTTATTCACTGATAAAGCTATCCACTGATAGTTAAAATCAACCACTGTCTTCACTTTGATCGTTGCAACCACTGGTATTTGCTTCATCAGTGATTCCTTAAACAACTGTCCTCCATTATTCATCTTTCCATCAGAGGTTGGCACGTGGTCAGTTATTAGCCATCAGATCTTTGTAAACCGCTGCCACATCCGCATTCACTTTCTCCATTATAAAACCCTGATCAAAACCCCCAAACAGGGTTTTACACTGTCGAATTGAATTCCAAAATTCTTCTCTCAAAGCAGTTTCCAATCCTCCGTCTCAAATCATTCTTCGTTCTTCTTCATCAAAATGACAAAATCAAAATCTAAACCATCCTCATCTTCCAAAAAGGTCGCTGAGAAGGCCGCTGAATCCATTGAAATACCATACAAAGCACCTCACAACTACTTGGGTCTACTCACCTCAATCGTTGGACGACCCTAGACAAGTCGTGAAATCGTTGGACGTATTCAGGAATCTTTGGTCCGTCCATTTTCAAGTTCCAGAACTCCACCTCAATCTTCTGGATTTCAGCCCTAGAACAGTATTTCTTTCCCATCATTTCCTTGAGCTCGTCCCAGCTTAGTGCATAAGCAGCATCCGCACCAAGGGTTTGAACCTGAAGGTTCCACCAGGAGAGTGCGCCATCTACGAATAACCCTGAGATATAAGTAACACTCTGTCGGGGCGAGCAGTTACTCATTCTTAGAATGGAGTCAGTCCTTTCTGCCCAACGAACAAATGCAACGGCACCTCCTGTGCCATCAAAATTCAATGGCTTGCAGTCCAGGAATTGTTTATAGGTGCAGCCAGTTGGAGGGTTATTTTCAGTAGTGCCATCGCTGTGCTTAGAGCGGAGGGCTTCATGTCGCGCAATTTCCTGTGAGATGCGTTCTTGCAGCTCGGCTTCTGTCCTTGGCAACGTACTGGTGTTTGTGTCTCGCCTGGGCGGCATTCTCTTCTGCCAAAATGGTATGAAGTAGGTTAGACAACATTTCAATTGTCTATGATATACATAGCACCATAAGCCACCCAATTTCACACGTATATATAATCAGTGTATAAGCGAGGAAACAGTTATTGAGCCTTCACATAGGCTTGCCAACTTGGCTTATTGTTTGAAATGAACTCGAGGCTACATCGCCTTGGTCATTCAAGTTTTAGTTATTTCCCGCTACACTGGTTTTCTTAGGTCTTTAGCTTTACTGGTGCGTATATTTCCCCTTTGATGGGGTTGTCCGTGTCGAGGTGGTAGAGAGTGTATCGTCACTGATTCTTCCTGAATGTCATTCCACCTCTCTTGCTTAAACATCGTTTTCTCAGACGTCTCGTATGCAGGTAGATGTGTCAGTCACGAAGTAGGCTAAGACAGGCTTCCTACTTTCTAACGTGCTAAAGCACTGATCTATGTGTTGTTCTACCAGATGAAGGTGAGGACACCTATAGATTAATTTTGTATGGTTTTCATTAGCTCGGCCCGCAGAGTCCACCAGGATTCCTGTGCACTACAAGTCGTTATTACGTGGGCCCCCGTAATAATAAATTGTCTTGCACAGTTACCCAAATTTTCTCTCGTCCAAGCAGATGATCAATCAAAGAGGGGACACTACTGTCCTTATACCTCTTGTCATGGAAAGGACCTTTGCGATGGTCCACGCGCTAACATTCGTTATCGTTACGCGCGTATAGGCACGATGATTAGATGGAGTAGGAATAGAGAAAATTCCTAGTAGTTGGAGGGGCACCTTCGAGATGAATACTTCATCTTCCTTTTCTGGTCAAGTGCGTCGTCAATCTTGCTTCACATAAGCCGCAGGGATCTCGTCCCGTTGATTGAGAATTCGTTCAAGGTTGCCGCCTCTGCCTCGTCATCATCGCCGTAGTCTGGCATCTTCACGTTCGAGAGGGAAGAGCAGCCATTTCCTACGGAAGTAAGCTCAGCATCTTGTTTGGTAATCACTCCCAGCCATGAGCTTTGCAAAGGATGCGAGGTCGGTAGCTTCATCGTGCGAGTCACGTACAGTCATAGGAGTCAGAGTCGAAAGTATCTCATTCACGTCAATAATCATTCCGTACACTTATTTGTATGTATATCAATAACATATATGCTACTTAGCATAATCAAGCAATTTAATGCATTATATTACGTATAACTCTCGTTTTTTTTGGGGGGTCATTTTGTTTTTGGCAAGTCTAACTCGTGTAGACTATGCTTTGGTTGGCACCTTATTTTAAAGGTATTCCTCACTAATGTCCTTGCCTTGTCACTTTTTGAAAAAGTGTCTGACTTGTGGATCTTGGCGCTTTCGTGAATGCAATGAAAACCTTTTTGTAAAATGTTTTCGTGAGAGAACTCTAGTGATTGTAGTCTAGACTCGAGAAGGAATCCTAGTTCACTACAATCGAAGCTCTGATACCAAACTGTCACACCCTGTCTTTTGCGGAAGCGTATGATGTGTGACTAGCTTGTTATCATTGCATTCAATCGTAATAAACAACTACATGATCAAAACGATGTTCATCCATTCATGAAAATTTGAGTATTACAAACACTTGTTATTTAAGTTTTCAAAACACGACCTTTGACAAGGTTACAATTCAACAAAAGTGGATGACATCTAAACTTGTAGTCTACTTCTAGTTATGACACTTGCGCCCAAGATCCATCCTGTCACCTGAAATACATGTAATTTTGGAAAACATCAACATAAAGTTGAGCGAGTTCATGCATTTTGCATATCTTGTATGAAAACATTGTATGTATCTTGTATAAATAAAGGGTTCATGTATAAATCAAGTTTTCTTGTGTACACCACGTACTAATTGAATGTTTGTACAAGAACATTAAGGCATGTGAGGACATATGGAGCATTAGTGTTGGCTCCTTTAAGGCATGTGAGCATATGGAGCATTAGTGTTGGCTCCTTTACTGTGTCGATTACCCTCGACTGTGTCAATTTCCCTTGACTGTGTCGATTACCCTCGACTGTGTCAATTAACCTCGACTGTGTCGATTTCCCTCGACTGGGACACCGAAGCACTCAAGAGGTCACATAAGGACCATGAGTGGGGCTCGGCCGTACCCGTTAGATCTAACCCTCGTCCCTAATTTAGTATTAATGGTATCTCAATATCTAGTTTAAGCTCACATGATCTAGTATTTTCTAGGCTTTTCTTAAAGCTCATCATATTGCACTCACCACGAGTGCTTCTCGTATTCTCAAATCATATTGCACTCGGTTCTCGTTCTCACCAAGAGTGCTTCTTGTATTTTTACCCTTTGTAAAAATTATAATATTTGTAACATGTATTTCACCCCCGAGAGTTATAAAACCAAAAACAGTTAGAGAAAAGGGGGAGCATGAACTCACAACTTTGCGTTCCTTGCGTCGTAAACTTCACCGGATTTGCTTAATTAACGTCGTAACCTATACGCGTTTTCTTAACGTTAGTCACTAGACTTGCGTCGCACAAGTACAGTCACTCTCTTTTGTATATATATTCTTGTGTTAAAAATATTTTATATTTTTAACTAAGTATCTTACTTATATTATTTTCTCAAAAATTAATATAAGTATCTCGTGTTTTGCACTTTGCACCCGAATTATGTATCTTGTATGTTGTATGTGTATTTTTGTGTTTACTTCTCATGAGTATTCAGTGTATTTTTAAGTCTTAATACACTAGCACGTATAACACATACTATATACACTTAGCACAAAAGTTGGTGATAAAATAATATATATTTTTCTCTCAAAAATATACATACTTATATCCATTTTTATTCTTGAAGAAATCCTCATTTCTTATCACAAAAAATTAGGGAAACCTTGGTAATACTTTTAAATACATTTTTAGGGAATAAGTTTCTCAAAAACTTATATTTTTCTAAGTGTCAAAATTTATAAAAATTTTGACAGAGTTTCCCCTAAAAATGGAGGTTTCCCATGTTTTCAAAACATGTGTTTATTTTCTTTTAAATTGTCAACAATCATCAATAACCATTATCAACAATAATCATCAACAATAATCGCTAGTTTCTCCCTCTCATGAACTTGAATATTTACAAAAATGTGTAGTAATTTACTAGCACATTTAGTAAGCCTTAAAAATAAGTTTAATTTCTTAAAAACTTTATTTTTAAAGAATATGAAGTTTCACAACTTCTAGTCGGTTTTTACGAAAATTATTTCTTTGTTAAAACTTTTGTTACACAAGTGTCCACACACTTGTTTGTTCATAAAAACACCTCTACTTCATGAAAGATCCGGTTTTAAAACATGGTTTTGTCTTACAGTTGGTCTTTCGAAAATGCCACTTGTAGATCTTTAGATCTACTAGTTTAGAACTCCATTTCATAAGATAAATTGTTTTTACACAAGTTCATGTTTAATAGTAGTAGTGTTCATCATCTAGTCCTTTTTATACTTTAACATACACTAGCTCATGTTCTAAGAACATAACCTAGCCGGGTTAGATGACGATCCGAACTACTACTAGCATTAAACAACACGAAATAATCATAACAAAACAAGTTCCATAAGTTTTACACTATTATTTAGTTTTTAACCACCAAGTTTATCATACTTTACAAGACTTTAAACTTTGATCTCTAGTGTTCATAATTTTTACCCGTTAAATCTCTTATTAACCACTTAAATAACAAGTAAAACACAAGGATCTAAGTGCTTACCACTAGCTCAAGGCTAGGGAAGTTCAAGTGGAGAAATGTGGTGGTTAATAGCAAATAGAGAAGGTCCTTCAACTTCCGAACACACCAAGCTTCCTAACTTAGCTCCTTTCACCTCTAGATCACCATGGAATGCATGAAGGATGGTTGAAAATGGAGGTGATGTGGTGGGGTGTTGAGGCCGTAGCCATGGAGGAGAGAAGAAGGAGAATTTTGTTGGAGAAGATGGAGGTGATAGGAATGGTTATCTAGGGGGTTTATAAAGAAAACTCCCAACATTCCTTTAACCATTAGGCAATATGTCTCCTAAGGACAAGGCAAGATCACTTAATTTAATCAACTAAAATCATGGTGGGAGTCTCATTATAACCGTATGGTTAAGGGGGGGGGGGGGGGGTCTTGGTTAGGGGTTAACTAGATAGTTAGGTCATAAGGTTAAAAACCAAGTATCTAGTTAGTTATATTAGCTATTAGATATTTTAGTGGGTGTTAGGGTGTTCGGGGATACTAACTAGCGTAGAAAAAAATAAGAACATTGCTTCTAGCAATATTTTGGTGTTCCGGGTAACGTCCGGTTGTTCGGTTAGACACCGGTTCGTTAAAGTGCTAAATTACACTTTTTAGTGTCTTTTAAGTGTCCTTTAGTAACACTTTCAATCCTCGACACTTAGGGAAGTATCTTGGATGATAAAACATAAATTCTGCATGAAATTTATGTGTTAACAGCTGTTTTATAGCTGAATTTTATAAATTCCTGCACTTAAAGTGCGTTTCGGGTGCTTTTTAGTGCGTATTTTAGCTTCCGGAATGCCTATATTAAAACCCTTGTATGTACTCTTGGGTTTTAATGCATTCTTGACGTTGGACCTACACCTAGGCTCCAATTCTAATGTCTGACTGCTTTCTGCAGTTCTGTTGACACGATGTGTCTTACCGGTGAGTTTACTAATATTTTTGACGCAACGCTATCATAAGGTAATTCTTGTAGCATATATCATGCATGAATTCACTTGTATGGAATTCATAAATTTATTTGTCTGGTAAACCAGATCGTGCACAGTCATTTAAGCACAAATTACTGTTCATTTCGTGTACGGAATGTACGGATAAGTGACGGTTGTCACACCCTTGAAGGCAATTTCTTCTATAGTACCTCTGTTAACCACTAGTGAGTTTGTTTTAACCATTGGTACTTTCAAAAGGTTATCAAGTGTTGAAGAAAGAAGACCCCAGAACTAAGAACAAGGGGCATCAATGGATGATTTTTGGGATTCATTTCCTAAGTCACACATTGATACAACCACTGCTGGTGGGGATTCAGATGATCCCATTAACTTGGGTGATGATTTAAAATATCAGGAATTGACGGATAGAATTGACAACCTTGAGACATCTGTTGCTGAAATAAAAGACATGGTGCAACAGTTGTTGAAACCTCAAAAGGTCTCAACCACTGTTGTTCCAACTCAAGCATCTGATCCATCACAAACACCTACTGCAAATGAGTTATGGAACTTATTCCAACCTCTGCTCTAACAACAAAGACAAATGGCTGATCAGCAGTATGCAATACATGTTCAAGAGTTGAGAAACATGATGGAGTCAAGGTTCAGAAATACTCAAGCAGACATCAAGGCTATAAAAGCCCACATCTTGAACACCACTGGCACTACTCCTCCCACCGTTCTCTTCATTGATAAACTTCCTCCAGATAATGCCAAAAAGGGGGAGAAAATTAAGCAGTGGAAGAAGAAGGGAATTGAAGATGGTCTTTATATTGAACCAGAAAAGGAAAACATGACTAAAAACATTCCGTTGCCAGATGGTAGCAAGAAAATTGATGTTACCACAAATGCACTTGCAGAAGCAAAAGCAAGTGTTAAAAGAGATAGAGAGGCTAAGGATAAAGCCAGGTGGGAACAGGAGAAAAGAGCTTACATGGAGCTGAATGCGCAGGGTACTTCTGAGCCAAAGGATGTTGAAAATCCTAAGGATGAAAAGAAGAAGCTCACTATACAAGTGAGGCAACCCAAATCCACACCATCCAGACCCACAAAGCATGCCTCCAAACCACCTCCCAAAGGCTCCAAACCTCAAACCACCAAATCTCAAACTTCCACCCAAACAGTTGTTATAACACATGTTGTATCAACAACTGATACCTCAGTAGTTTCAACAACTGCCAGCCAAACACCTGCCATCTCTTCAACACACACCACAACCACTGCCCTACCACCACAACCTAAAACTACATCACCACCCACCAAATCACCACCTGCTGAAAAGCAGAAGACATCTATTGACACATCAGTAGTTGTAATGACAACAGAGGTTGAAACACCAGTTGTTTCAACAGCTATTTGCCAGTCATCTACCACTGCCCTCACCATTTCAACAATCACCATACAACCCATTGTCACATCACAAACAAAACCTCCTTCACCCAAAAGGCTTTACACAAGGAAAAGGAAATCTCATGAGGGTAATGATGATATACCAGCACCCACTCCTTTATCCTCCACACCTTACATTGCCATCAAACCACAACAATCCATTCCACTAACTGTTGTCAAACCAATAAACCCTGGTAATATTGTATCCACTGCTGCAAGTTATCCACTGGAATTGGAAGCTGTAAAGGATGAGATGAGACAATTCTATACAGTGGATGATCCTTCACAAAGAAAATTTCCTTCTCTCACAGGCTTCAGGAATCCAGCAAATGTGGATGAGTATCTAAAACTCAAAGCCAGGAAAGCTGATATAAGGGCTAGACTTGAATGTAAAGATCAAGGTGATAAAGTCATTTCTGAAAGAATGGAATTTCTGCTAACTAAGGTCAAACAAATGGAAGATTATGCAAGAGACCTAAGCAAAGATATGTCAAATCTGCCACCTGGAGCCGTCCTACAAAAGGAAATGAGAAAGGATTATCTTGCATTTATTACGAAAGAAAAATTTTATCCAGCCAAAGAAGAACAATTCAGTGAATGGCCACTCATTGCACTTAAGCATGAGGTAAACAGAATCAGGATGATCAAGAATGATCCAGATCAGAAAAGGACAGCTCCAAACTGGAGCAAATACAAAAAGGCCATTGATAAACTTACCTCAGAATACAAGAGGAAGAAACAAGAGCTGGTGGATGCAAAGGTTGGACTTGCCAAAGCCATAACAAAATGGACAAGGCAATATACAAATGAGGCTTATGAAAGGTTAAAGAAAAGAAGGATGACAGATCCTAGTTTACCACAGAAGCCTGAACACAAAAAGCAAGAACAATAGATTAATACTCCTGAACCACTGTTCACATCAGCAGATGTCTCAGTTATTGAGATAGATCAAAGAAAGAGACAAAAGCAGATTGAAAAAGAATCTGCATAAGATATAGCTGCATCAAATGAAATCATAAACAAGGCTTTCAAACAAATGTCAGCTGAAAACTCTGAACTAGCAAAAGCTTAGGGTACTGCTCAACAAATTTTCACAAGGCCAGGATCACCAAACTCCTCATCAATAAATAAACCTCTCCCAAGAAACCCATTGGGTTCAAAAATACTAAAATGGTTGTCTGATCAAAAGACCCATGTATTGACAGTGTTCAGATCCAATGGAGAAGTAAGGCACATATCAAGGGAACAAGCTTTGGGCCTGAGTGTTGAAGATCTACAAGATCTCCTTGAGCTTATACTTTGTAGGGATGCGGAGGATACAAGTTCTATGGATTTTGAATTGCAATTTAAAGGTCAAGTTAGGGAACTTCTGATGAGACAATAAAGATCCAAATAATGAAGAGTTTTGGCATTATCTGTTCTAGGGGGAGATTGTTGGGATTGAACCCTATCAGAGGAACAGATAATAAAAGCCAAAACTGGTTCACAACAGTGGATTCATCATAAGCAGCAGTTTACACCAGGCTTTCCCCTTGAAAGTGCTTATAACATCTGATGTCCTTTATCCACTGTTCGTATACAATAGCTGTTGTCCTTCAAACTGTTGATGAAGCCCTGAAGACTGTTAAGGATTAAACACTGCTGGTTCAATCTACTGAAGACTGTTAAGTACTGCTGTTGATTAAAGAACTGCCTGCTCAATGACTGATCAACCTTGAGGAAAACATTGATGGAAGGAGAAAGCAGTAGTTGAGTGTGTCACGTGTATTGTATAATGTCAGTGGTTAAGTTAGCAGTGCTTGTATAAGAACAGTGGTTAAAGGTTGTTAGGTTGTTAGATGTCACTTTCATGGTAACGTCAGTTTAGATGCTTCAGTGGTTTGATTTGCCTATAAATGGAACAGTACCCAGTACTGTTACATTTGATTGACTGAGTGAGTTCTTCTCCTCCAATCCTTTCGTCTTGTGCAATCAACCAGGGAGCATCAGGCCGAGGGAGAGTTTAATTTGTAAGCATGCTTTGTCATCTTTTGATTTGATTTGTAATCTTTCGACTAATGGAATGCATGTGTCTATCTAAATTATTTTCCTCTTTGATTGTGTTTACAAAGTTTGTGTTCATTTCCGCTGCATAAATCATTGAATCATGTTTATTCATTGTTCATATATTACAAACAAACACAATCATGAGAGCCTCCGATTCTAACAATTAGGTAAACAATTTAGGTGAATTGACGTGACACTGTCTGATTGGATGAATGGGGAGTTTACGGTAACCACTCCTTCACCCTTATATATATATATATATATATATATATAACTTTCATGGTAACGTCAGTTTAGATGCTTCAGTGGTTTGATTTGCCTATAAATGGAACAGTACCCTGTACTATTACATTTGATTGACTGAGTGAGTTCTTCTCCTCCAATCCTTTCGTCTTGTGCAATCAACCAGGGAGCATCAGGCTGAGGGAGAGTTTAATTTGTAAGCATGCTTTGTCATCTTTTGATTTGATTTGTAATCTTTCGACTAATGGAATGCATGTGTCTATCTAAATTATTTTCCTCTTTGATTGTGTTTACAAAGTTTGTATTCATTTCCGCTGCATAAATCATTGAATCATGTTTATTCATTGTTCATATATTACAAACAAACACAATCATGAGAGTCTCCGATTCTAACAATTAGGTAAACAATTTAGGTGAATTGACGTGACACTGTCTGATTGGATGAATGGGGAGTTTACGGTAACCACTCCTTCACCCTTATATATATATATATATATATATATATATATATATATATATATATATAAACTAGGACAAAATATTTGTTGGGCCTTAAATATTGTTTTCTTTTTGTTTCATCTAAGCAACACCCATGCGGCCATGCCATGGATTTGATAACTGCAACGTGGACAAAGTGGCAGCCACTAGATCAAAACTTGCTAACTAAAAAAGACATGTCATTAATTAAACCTATCAGCGTCAGTCCAAACGTTCGTTTTCCAAACACGCCAAAAATAGATCATGATACCTTAGGCCGTTAGATCTGATCTGAATGGTTAAGACTTAAGATAACAGTTAGCCAAATCATGTTGTACCGAATTTTCTTAAGCATTTTACACTGGTCATATTTAAAACAAGTTCATTTTAAAACAATATTGTAGTCTTCAAGTTCTTTAGTAATAGAATAAAAAACAGTTTAGTTTCAAATAGTCTCATTGGTTGTCTCTCGTCATCTCGAGCCGGAAGTTTGGCAGGTGTCATCATCCAAAGTTCTTAAAAGGGGATGAGACGTCGTAGGCTCAGCTCAGGGACCACCATCCGACAATTAAGTTAACAGGGGTTAACGACGAATTTAGTGTGTAAGGATGTACGTATGTATCATTTGTAATGTGTAATATGTATGAGAGAGGAAGAAAAGTTATCGCGTAGAGGAAAGAAAAATTTCTAAAAAAAAGCAAGCGTTAACTTTTTTTATACAATAGATTAGGCCAATCCTAACGGGTCTATCCATACACCCTCTATAAAGATAAATCTAGAAAGTATGATAAAAAATAATATTAATTAATTCGTAAAATATGATCCACGAAAATAAAATCATATCAAGTTTGAACGTATCCTTTTATCGTGTGAAAGGATGGACATATCGAAAATTGAAGAGGGCATGTGATGGCATGGGCAAGGTGATTCTCACTTGTCATTGACATTTACTGGGAAGGAATAATTAATTCACAGAAAAATATTAGGATAGTATAATCAGATATAACTGTTTTTATAGTCATACATAAATTGGTTATCTAACTCTATCATTGAGGGGCTGTTTGACAATTTTTAAATGGTTAAGTGTTGAACTAGTAAGAAGTTTGAACCACTAAGTATTGAACCAGTAACAAGTCTGAATAATTAAGAGCCAGTATAATACTTAATCGTCCAAAGGCAATTGTCTGACCAAATCAGATTAGAGGTCTTAACCATTCAGACTCACTATAATACTTAATCATTCAGAGGCAAATGTCTGAACCATTCAGACATCTGCTCGCGAAACAAACCATCTGAACCATTAAGTGCTAAATCAGTAAAATGTCTAAACCATTAACAACCCTATTAAGAGCTAAACAAAAAAAAACCCCTAACTCTTTTTCTTTCGTATCATATCTGACGACCAACATTACATGTGGATACTCTACGATTATTTACATTAAATTGAATCTTTATTATATGTGACTATATAGCTAATAAAGCTACATTGTTTTGATTCGTCTAGTTAGTGTTCTTGTTTTTACCGCGTACAACAACATCCTTACAACATTTTTGTTTTAAAATTTAATATTCATGAATATCATTCGTGATTTGTGTTTTGCAGGTCTAACGGAGTTTAAGGAGCTATTTGAAAGCTTTACGGAGCATTGGGATGCGACCAAGATCAAACGGGTGCAAGAAACGAAGAAACTGGAAAGCCAAAGCAGAGAGTCGCTTCGCAGAAGGCCCCCGTCGACCAAAAATGTCCCGTAGACAGAAACGCACCACGTTGGACACGTAGACGCGTCTCCGACGAGACGCGTGTTACCCTGACGTTTATTTTTGTATTTTGACTTGTTTTGACGGAAAATTGGAGGTTTTATGTGGAGTTACGAGTTTTGAAACAAAACAACTTGTTCTTGGAACCAAGGAGAGAAACATCATCATCTACAACCCATCTCCAATCACCATTGATCACCATCTTCATCACATTCAATCCTAAACCCTAACCATCATCATCAATCGATCATCCATATCCATCAATCAATAATCAACATCCAACCCTAACCTTCTTCTTTTCAAGACTCAAGATTCAATCAAGATGAATTCGTTCATGTGTTCCACATCTGTTGTGCTTGTTTCCTCGACCATGAGCGGTTAATCTCTTGGGTTTCACCCCGATGTAGATTTCTGTAAGATTTTCTAAGATTTCAAACATTGTGTTTAATTTGATTTGTGACTAGTTGAATGTGATATTTGAAACTTATGATAATTGACTTGCATTTGTATTGAATTCTTAAATTGTCGAGTGAATCACTAAATTTGACTTTACGAAATGTTTATGTGTAGTTATGCCTTGTCATAGGTTAGAATTTACATGTTCTTGGTAACGAAGTGCATTGCGGTCCGTTCTTGCAACGTTGATAGTTTTTGACACCTAAGCCATGTGACACTAAGTTTGTTAATCATTAAATGCAACTAAATCAAGTTAAAACGTGTAGAAACCCTAGGTCTTGCATTTATTAAATTGGATGTGAACCTCGTTCTCTAATAAAATTTTAAAATCAAGAAATCAGATTTGTGCAACTTTGAGTAGTTTGTTTTCATAATTATTAAAATTTATTAATAATGTTAAAACATATTCATATAAATAATATTTAAAATTTATTACAACATAAATATCCAAATCTTATTAAATCATTGCTCATTCCCTATGTCCATATCTCCACATCCCACCTCTTTATATTGCATCATATCTCAACATCTAAATGATTTGCATGAAAAAATAAATATGGAACCAACTTTGCCTGTTCTCCCAAGACTTGATCGTCTTGATCGATTGGTAACCAGTTAACTTCTTGTTTCTTTTCATCTTCTTTCTTTTTATTCTTCCATTTTTGACTTTGGAAAGTCAACTTTGATTGCATATCAGTTAGAGCTCTTGGAAGAGAAGCATGGAAAACCAAGAATGTATGGATCTACAACCATGGCAACCCATGATGATGATGATCATAAAGATAATATGGTGGACCACCCAAATTGTAAAACGCTGTCGTCTGCCCTTGATGATGTTCATTACAAAGGCACCCTTATTGATAGGCTTGAAATGCTTGAGAATCGTGTTTTACAGGTGTTATGTCACATTTTTTTTACTATATTTGACTTTCAAAAAGTCAATTGTTCTATTGATTTGATTTGGAAAGATGTCTGATTATTGTGTTAAACTGAATTTAACAATTTTGAGTTGAACTGTTAACTATAGTTTTAAAACCGCAAATCAAACAGACCCGATTGGTTTGATGATCTTGATATATACATAAATGCATTTTCTAGAAATATAGAAAATTAAGAGTAACAGTCAGATCCAAGTTTATATCTATCGGGCTTACTGCTAGACAGTGGCGGACCGATAAATTATTTACTGGGGGTGCGAACGTGCGTCTTATCCAACATTTCAAGGGGGTGCAGTTAGGATTTTTGCCCATAAAATACAACAATTTTTTTTTCTTCAAAGGGGTGCACCCACCCAGCCTATAACCTATGTCCGCCACTGCTGCTAGAACATGTTTTTCTAACTGTAAACTGAACGATAGTTTAACGTTATATGAGCAAAATAATTTGATGTAGGGTTTATTTTACAGTTGAGCTTAGATATGGAAGAGGGGAGCACATCAATATCAAGTTCATCAACTGTTTATGCCACAAAGGTAAGGTTTTCTTTTTTCTTTTTTTTTTTTTTTTCTTTCTCATTTCATATATGATATATAATATATACTTCGTCTGTTTCCAAAAGAGTGAGCATTTAATTTAAATACTCATGCAATATATTTAGGGGAATTAGCCTGTAATAATCTCACCTATACCTTTTTGGCCATTAATAATCCCACCTCAGAATATTCCCCCCACCAGTCCCACTTTTCACCTATTTTTCCTACAATGGTCCCCCATTAAAAAAACTTAACGGAGTTAAGATTTTTTTCAAATTACAAACATATTTTTTAGGGTTTTTGATCAGAACGATGATACGAGTCCATTGATGTAAAACTTACTTCGAAATGGTGCTCCAAGTGACTTGATTTTGGTTAATTGGAAATTTAAACACCCGAATTGAAGGGTCGTTTTCATCGTTTGCAGCACCGTTTCGATATAAGTTTTACATCAATGGACTCGTATCATCGTTCTAATCAAAAGCCCTAAAGAACCTGTTTGTAATTTGGAAAAAAGGTTAACTCCGTTAAGTTTTTTTAACGGGGGATCATTGTAGGAAAAATAGGTGAAAGATGGGACTGGTGGGGGGAATATTCTGAGGTGGGATTATTAATGGCCAATAAGGTTTAGATGTGATTATTACAGGCCAATTTCCCATATATTTAACATAAGAAGGTGTTTAGTTTGTACGGAGATAAAATAGATAATTATATTATCTCACTGAAATCTTTAAAGTGAGTTTATATATAGGACATGTTTGGGTAAGCTTTTTAAAACAACTTATTGAGTTATTGGCTTCTTGGAAAAGTCAGGATTTTGTGACTTATTGACTTATTGGCTTTTTCCCCTCACATACACCCTCTTTGCCAAACATCATTTTAGAGCTTATGACTTTTCAAAAAGCCAATAAGTCAATAAGTTGTTTCAAAAAGCTTACCCAAACATGCCCATAATAACTTATTTAAATATTTTTACACATAAAATTATATTAGTTTGTAATTAGTTAAGTTTCATTAGTTATGCAGTAAATCTAGAATAAAACATGTTTATGTGTTGAAGTTGAATAATGCAGTAATGATTAAAATAAATTATATTATATTTTTAAACAGGGCCGGCCCGTAAGGCTTATCAACCTAGGCTAAGGCCTAGGGCCACCCAAAAACAAAGGCCTCCAATTTTATTTATTTTCATATATTAGACTTGTGTTTTTTTTTTCCATTTAAACAACGTTTCTAGGCCCAATATTTAGAATTTTACACTAGGAGTCCGCACTGTCCACGCACGCAACACATCAACCCTAGTTGGCGTCTTTTGAGTAAGCAATGTGAAATTGATTGCGGATTGAGCGAAATTAGGGCCAATATTAGGAAAAGTCATCGCTCTGGTTATTCGATGTCTCAAATCTCAATTCATTTATACCAATAATAAGGCTCTGACTTTGTAGTTTGCTTAGGGCCTCCAGAAACGTTGGAACGGCTCTGTTTTTAAACTACATGACAGCTATAGTATTGTCAAAATCTACAATCAAACTGGTGGTTATAGTTGTAAAATTTTTCCAGTTCGGTTGCATGTTATAACAGTTATTGAATCTATAATCTGTGATCGAGTATTAGGGTTTGAGAGAATAGGGATGAATATGTTCTTTGATTAGAATTGGTAAGTGTTAATGTTTGACATAATATTACATATATACATATCCGGTTAGTATCATAACTGCCACTAAAACTATAATAATAATAATAATAATAATAATAATAATAATAATAATAATAATAATAATAATAATAATAATAACAGCCTAACATATAAACATAAATCGAAGCCTTATATCTAGCTTATATCCTATTGTCTAATATTCCCTCCAGTAAGCTAGATTGAGACAACATGCAGAACTTCCTTAAGGCGATTGAAATCCCTTGACTGCAGCGCTTTTGTGAGTATATTCGCTGCTTACTCCTTGGTTATACAGAACCTAACTTCCACTTCGTCGTTCCTGATTAACTCTCGAATAAAATGATACTTAATTCTTATGTGCTTGCTTTTTCCGTGATAGACTGGATCCTTGGCCAAACTTATAGTTGATTTGTTGTCACAGAGAATTGTCGGAGGACATTCCCTATTTATTTGAAGCTCATTGAGAATTCCTTTTAACCACAGTGCTTGACATCCAGTTAGAGATAAAGCAATGTATTCCGCTTCAGTTGAAGACAGGGCCACTAACTTTTGTTTCTTAGACTTCCAGACTACTGCACCTGATCCAAGATGAAAAACATATCCGGACGTGCTTTTGTTGTCATCTATGCTTCCTGCATAGTCACTATCACTGAAACCAACCAACTAACTTTCCCTTACTACCTTTCGAGTGTATAATCCCATGATTCGTTGTTCCTTTGATGTATCTCGGTATTCTCTTTCCTGCTTCCCAATGACTTTTCTTTGGCCTCTCCATGAATTGACTAATTTTGTTGACAGCAAACAATATATCTGGCCTGGTGTTGGTTAAATACATGAGACATCCAACCAAACATCTGTAGACATTTTGATCTACTTCATCCTCGGGGTCTTCTTTGGATAACTTGAGTCCATACTCCATTGGGGTTGAGATTGCATGACAGCTCTCCATCTTGAATTTTTCTAACAGGTTCTTTGCATATTTTTGTTGTGATAGCATAATATTTCCATTATCATAGTTCACTTCCATCCCCAAGAAATAATGAAGATTTCCCAGGTCATTCATTTCGAACTCACTTTTCATTGATTCCTTCAGCTGCTCTATTAAGTCTAGTGAATCACTTGCTAAGATAAGATCATCCACGTATAAGCAGACTATTATCCTTGAGTATTTTGAAATTTTCGTAAACAAGGTATGTTCATATATACATTTTTTGAACCCATGAGACCTGAAGTATTCATCAATTCGGCTGTACCAGGCCCTTGGAGCCTATTTCAAGCCGTAGAGAGCCTTTTTTCAAATAGCATACCTTTCTTTCTTCTCCCTTTTTAACATAACCTTCCGGCTGTTCGGTGTATACTTGTTCCTTTAAGTTTCCATTTAAGAAAGATGTCTTTACATCCATTTGATGTAAGTACCATCCATATTGGGCAGCCAGCGCTAAAACAAGTCTAACGGTGTCGAATCTTATTACGGGAGCAAACACGTCTTGATAGTCAATCCCATATTTTTGGTTGTATCCTTTAGCAACTAACCGAGCCTTGTACTTACTTACATTGCCGTGTTCATCATACTTCGTCTTATATATCCATTTCACACCGATGGGTTTTTGACCCTTTGGTGGATCCACTAGATCCCAAGTTCCATTTTTATGTATAGATTGTATCTCTCTATCCATAGCTTCTCTCCATTTAATATCTTTAAATGCTTCATTGTATGTTATTGGATCTGCATCAACATAGAGGACGAAGTCCGCTACATCATTCAGTACAGTTTGTCCTCTTTCATACAGTTCTTCAACCTGAGCTTCGGTAAGTGGTTGAGTGTCTTGATAAATTCCTGTAACTTTTCGTGTTCTTAGCTCTTCATTCTCTGAGGAAGAGGATGAATCCGCTTCTTCATGTTGGTTACTTGGATTTTCTGTCTCCCCATCACTTGAGTGATTTTCATTTTGATTATTCATTGTTGATTCCTCATCCACATCTGATACAACAGCATCTGGTTGTTGAACTTCTTCTTCTGAGTTATTCAGTTCAATGCATGAGGTTCCTTCATGAGTGGTCCCTTCATTCCACTCTTGTTCTTGGTCAAACACTACGTCCCTGCTAATGATAGTTTTACCTGTCATTGGGTTATATAACTTGTATGCTTTGCTATTCTCATTGTAACCGATGAATATTGTTTTTTCTACTTTATCATCCAATTTTCCACGGTGTTGTTTTGGAACATGTGCATAAGCTACACACCCAAACATTTTCAAGTGTCCGACACTTGGTTTTCTTCCACTCCATGCTTCCTGTGGAGTAACATTCGGTACACTTTTGGTAACAGCTCTGTTTATCAGATACGTTGCACACGCCACAGCCTCCGCCCAATAAGAATGTGACAGATTCTTCATCTTTAACGTGCTTCTACTTAGTTCCATGAGTGTTCTATTCTTTCGTTCGGCTACCCCGTTTTGTTGTAGGGTATAACTCGTGGTGAGTTGATGATGAATCCCATTTTCCTTTAGGTAATTTTGAAACTCGTGGCTGCAACATTTTCCTCCTCTATCTGTTCGGATAGTTTTTACCTTATAACTGACTTGGTTTTCTGCAAATGTTTTAAAGATTTTGAAGAAATTTAGTGCACCCGACTTCAATTTCAGAAAATAAACCCATGTCTTCCTTGAGAAGTCATCTATAAAGGTAATAAAGTATTTACACCCTCCAATCGATAATGTTCTCATTGGTCCACATATATCCGAGTGGATTAGTTGAAGTGGTTTCTCAGCATGCCATGTTGCTTGTTTTGGAAATGATTTCCTTGCATGTTTCCCAAACAAACAGCCTTCACAAATACTGTTCGTTGTCTTAGGAATCTTTGGTAAGCCTTTCACGATTTCATGAGTTCCCATGTTGTGCAAAGTATCAAAATTTAGATGTCCATATCTCATGTGCCATAGAACACTTACATCATGTGTCATTATGTTACAGACTCGAGGTATTACATCATGATTAAGATTAAGTGGAAACATTTTGTTTCCTGTCATCTTAACCAAACCGATGCATGCACCTGTAGAGTCTCTGATCATGCACTCCTGATTGGCAAAGTTCACTTCATATCCTTTTTTAACTAATTGCCCCACACTTAACAGATTGTGTTTTAACCCTTCAACATAGAACACGTTTGGAACTTTCTTTTCTACTCCCTTCACTTTGATTGATACATCACCACACCCCAATACTTCTAATTTTTTTATTATCTCCGGTTCTTACTTCCCTTCATTCAGATTCATTTAGTGTAATGAACAAGTTCTTGTTTCCTGTCAAGTGGTTGCTACATCCGCTGTCTAAATACCAACAATCATCCTTTGTTACTTCTTCTACGTTGAATATCATAAACATCGTATCATCACTTCTCTCTTCTGTTTCTTCTTCGTGTAAAAGAGCATTCCCATTTCTATCATTCTCGTCCTTTCGTTGGCAAAAACGTGCCGTATGTCCTAATTTCTGGCAGTTATAACACCGAATCTGCCCATATGATCTTCCTCTTCCTCCACCTCGTCCTCTACCGGCATATTCATATATGTTCTGTCTTGACCGATCTGGGTTATTGCTTTGCATTTGAAATGCTTGCTCCATTGGATTATCATCATATTGTTTTAATCTTAATTCATGTGATTGTAAAATACCGAGTAATTCTTCCGTGGAAATTGTGGTCAAATCTTTTGATTCTTCTATTGCAACCACAACTGCTTCGTATTTCCGTGTTAAACTTCTAAGAATCTTCTCTACAACTCGTTGTTCTGTAATATTTTCTTCATTTAAACGTAACTGATTCACTATAGTCGTGATTCTGTTCATGTATTCTTCTATTGTTTCGTTTTCTTTCATTCTTAATGCATCAAACTCACATCTTAGGGTTTGAAGTTTTACCGTTTTCACTCTGTGTTCTCCTCTGTATGCTTTGTGCAAGACATCCCACGCTTCTTTAGAAATTCTGCATGTTGCAATTCTTTCGAAGACAATCTCACTGACCGCTTGAAAAATGATATGTAATGCCTTCTTGTCCTTTTTTACCTTTTCTTTATGAATATTTCGATCATTTTCAGACGCTTGGTTTGGAAGATCATTGTAACCTTCTTCAACAATCGTCCACAGATCTTGTGATTCCTGTAATAACTTCATTTGAATGTGCCAGTGATAATAGTTTTGCCCCTGTAGTTTTGGAATTTGTGTTTGAAAACCTCCGTTCACCGTGGTCATGATTGAATTTGTTTCGTTTTAAGATTATGACGTTGAATCTTCTTTGTTGAATGAGATCTGTGATGAAAAAAAACTTTGGATCGTTGTGGCTCTGATACCACTTTATTGAATCTATAATCTGTGATCGAGTATTAGGGTTTGAGAGAATAGGGATGAATATGTTCTTTGATTAGAATTGGTAAGTGTTAATGTTTGACGTAATATTACATATATACATATCCGGTTAGTATCATAACCGCCACTAAAACTATACTAACTTAATAATAATAATAATAA
The DNA here is from genome assembly GCA_030545235.1 of Helianthus tuberosus. Taxonomy (NCBI): domain Eukaryota; kingdom Viridiplantae; phylum Streptophyta; class Magnoliopsida; order Asterales; family Asteraceae; genus Helianthus; species Helianthus tuberosus. The sequence continues at coordinate 15,614,110 of CM060420.1, read as the reverse complement.
CAGCCTAACATATAAACATAAATCGAAGCCTTATATCTAGCTTATATCCTATTGTCTAATAACAGTTACTTGCAAAACTTTAAATTCTTTTTATATTAAATATTGTTAGTTATAATATATGCACACACATATAGACCGGCCTTCATGTTAATAATACACAACCCAAGTCTAAATCAATAACTAACGCAATGTTACAGCCACTGAGGCTTTGGCCTAGTAGTAAAGGGGAAACCCTCTAGATGTTTAGATATGTGGAGATCATGTATTCAACTATCTAAGGAGTGCAACATTTAGCCGTAAAAAAAAAAAAAAAAAAAAAAAAAAAAACCGCAATGCAACGTCTATCGTGGGCGACAGACGCGCTCTAGCCATCTCATTGCCAGTGCTCTTAGAAGCTTCTAATACCACTTCTAATATATTCCTATTAACCATCAATATATGCATCTTACAGGATTCAAACCCCCCAAAATAATAGAACGTAGACACCTTACCGTCATATCATTTCGATTAGAAACTACCACACTTTGCTGGTTGCTACACCCCTTGACAAGCCTATGAATGCTCTTAGTTAATATTATCATTGGTCAAAACTTGGATTTTAATAGGTTGGCATGGCTTCAAATTCTTGGAGTTCCTGTGCAGTTGAGAGATAATAGTCTCTTCGACAAAATTGGGTCTGAGTTTGGGAAATTGGCTCATGATGCAAATTTCACATGGGAGGCGCCGGATAATTCAGGTGCTGTTTGCGGAGTCGTGGTAGATTCTGGAAGAAGGATATATGGCGAAATTTTGGTGCAATGGGATGGAAAAGAAATTCCGGTTTGGGTGATGGAGGTGGAGAGTGGGGATTATCGGTTAGATGTTGAGGCCTTGTCGGTTGCCGAACCGGACATTCAAGCGTCATCAGCAGAGTCAGTGGCTCAGGACGATGCTATGGAGGAGGGAGAGATTCCAGCTAATAACCAGGAGCTGCCGGAAAATTTTGTGCCAGAATCGCCAGAAGATGTGCGATCTCCGGGAGGCATTGAACTGTCACGGCCGCTGCTTGGTTCGCATGGGGAAAAGGAGCCGTTGCGTGAGGGAGATGGTAGTGCGGCGCATGGGGCACGATCTCCAAGGAAGGTGAACATAATAAGTGCGCATGAACAGGTGGGTGGGGACCACAGGTGGGCACCTCAGAATTTACCTTTTACTGTTGGTAATAAATCAGGTGATGGGCCTGGCCCAATTACTCGGTCCAGAAAGCGTTCTAGGCGATGCCGGAGCCCAGATGATAATGGGTCAAATGAGGAATGGGCTTGGCTTAATAATATTGCAGTGGTCCAACAGGGGGAAAAAACTTTTAATCTGAACCATCCTGCTTCGGGTGAGACGGAAGTTCCCAGTGACAATGATAGGGTTACCGGTGGGAGGCAGACAGTAGCAGAATCTGAGGAGGATGTTGATGCTCCGAACTTGGTATCTCGTAACCGATCTACTATCTGGCAGTCCGGCAGGGAGGTGGGGGTTCTTCAGGAGAGAATTGACTCGGTTGTGGAGGAGATACAGGCGGTAAATCGGAATGATAGTGGTGTTCGGGAAGAGGTTGTGGAAACCATTAATGTTGGGTCAAAAGTGGGTTTTCAGATGGAAAATTGTCATGAGCAGATTAAAGCGCTTGTTGATGGTGAACGTGGCCAAGGGGGTATCCAATGAATTGCTTATCGGTGAACCTTCGGGGAGTCAAGGACTCCAGGAAAACAGAGTGGATTCGCGGGTTGAAGACTTCTCATGGAGTGCACTTGCTCGCTATTCAGGAGTCGAAATTGGCAGGTAGCTTTAATTTTTTTGTAAAACTTTTTTGGGGGAGGTCTTGTATGGAATTCGATTATGTTGAGGCGGTGGGGAGGTCAGGGGGATTGTTGACTATCTGGGATCCTACGGTTTTTTATAAGACGGGAGCAGTTAAGCATCGCCACTTTCTAGTAACTTCGGGATGCTTGGCAATGACGGGGGAAATTATACATTATGTGAATGTTTATGCACAAAACAATCCGGTCGATCGAAGAGGTTTGTGGGAGGAGTTAGTTTTGGTGAAAAATTCATTACCGGGACTTTGGGTTTTTATGGGGGACTTTAATGATGTGAGGGATCCGTCCGAAAGGCTTAATTCGGAGTATGTGGCATTAAACGCAACTTTATTTAATCAATTCATTGATAACGCGGATCTTGTTGAGTATAACATGGGAGGAAGGAGGTTTACGTATCATTCGGATAACGGAAAGAAATTGAGCAAGCTAGATCGTTTTTTGGTGTGTAGGGGTTACATGAACAAATGGCCGACGGCGTCCGTTCTAGCACTTTCTAATGTCGCCTCGGACCATTGTCCTATATTGTTATCCGCGGTTCGAATGGACTTTGGACCGAGGCCGGTAAGGATTTTTAATTCTTGGTTAGAACTCCCCGGTCTATTGGAGTATGTGAGTAGCTTGTGTGCCTGGTTTCGGTTTCAAGGTCCGGCGGATTTAGCTTTAGCTACAAAACTTAAATGGGTGAAGTTTAGAATGAAGGAGTGGGTCACCAATTATAAGTCGTCTCGTGATGGTTTGTATGTGTCAAAGGTGGAGCGCTTGGAATGGTTGGAGTTAGAGGCGGAGTCTAGGGATCTTCTTCCTCATGAGTTGGAAGAGAGAGCCGAGTGTAAGGATTTTATTTTGGACGCGGACAAGGTAAAACTTATGGATTTAAAGCAAAAATCTAGAATTCGGTGGGCAACGGATGGAGATGAAAATTCGGCCTTCTTCCATATTGTGATCAACTCTAACACGAAGTCTAACCGTTTAAATGGGTTAAATATTAACGGTAATTGGGTGACGGCTCCTCCATTAATAAAGGACCAGGTGTTTAATTTTTTCCATGATAAGTTTCAAGAACCTATGGAGTCTCGTCCCACTTTAGCTTGTCCAAACTTACCCTCGTTAACGGAGTTAGAAGCAGATGCTTTAGTCATGCCTTTTTCGACTTCGGAAATTAAAGATGCGGTTTGGGAATGTGAAGGGGATAGGGCGCCGGGTCCGGATGGTATAAATTTCCATTTTATCAAAAGGTGTTGGAGTCTATTACAAGGGGATTTTGTGAAAGTTTTTGACGAATTTTATTGGAGAGGGTCATTTAGCAGGGGATGTACCTCTTCTTTTATAGCTCTGATTCCTAAGATAAAAGACCCCGGGGGGCTTGCGGAGTATAGGCCGATTAGCTTGATAGGTTGTATCAACAAAGTGGTGTCAAAAGTGTTGGTGAATAGGCTTAAGGGGGTCATTCATGGGTTAATATCGGAGGAGCAATCGGGTTTCTTGTCGTCTAGAAGCATCTTGGATGGGCCATTGATTCTAAATGAAGTTATATCGTGGATGAAGCGGTGTAGAAAGAAGGGGTTTATTTTCAAGGTAGATATCGAGAAAGCGTATGATACTTTAAATTGGGGTTTTATGAACTCCATTCTAGAACAAATGAATTTTCCGTTGAAATGGAGGATGTGGATTATGGCTATTGTTTCTACCGCAAGGGCTTCGGTTCTTGTGAATGGTTCTCCGACCCAAGAATTCTCGTGTAAGAGGGGTTTAAGGCAAGGGGATCCGTTATCTCCCTTTCTCTTTATATTAGTTATGGAAGCGTTGACCGGCGTAATGAAGAAAGCATGTTCTATTGGTCTCTTTCAAGGCATCTCGATTCCTATGAATGGTCCGGTTTTATCACACTTTCTTTATGCGGATGACGCCATTTTTATTGGCGAGTGGTCTTCCGAAAATGCAACCAACTTAAATCGATTATTGAGATGTTATTATCTAGCTTCGGGATTAAAGGTAAATTTATTTAAAAGTAGCATCTTTGGAGTTGGCGTCGACCAAAGTGAAATTGAATCGATGGCGGGAGTGCTTAGGTGTAAAAGCGGGTCGTTTCCTTTTACGCATTTGGGTTTGCAAGTTGGAGCAAATATGAACTTAGTCAAGCATTGGGACCCGGTGATCAACTCCTTTAAGAAGAGACTTGCGGTTTGGAAGGCTTCCAGTCTCTCGTTTGGGGGCCGAATAACACTTGTTAGGTCCGTTTTAAGTGCCCTTCCAACTTATTATTTTTCTCTATTCAAAGCCCCAATCCAAGTCTTAAAAATCTTGGAGAGGATGCGTAGAGAATTCTTGTGGGGATACACGCCGGAACAAGCAAAGATGAATTGGGTAGCTTGGAAGAACGTTATGGCGCCTAAGGATTTTGGGGGCTTGGGTTTTGGGTCACTCCGGGATGCGAATCTTGCAATGTTGGCAAAGTGGTGGTGGCGGTTCAAAGTGGATCAAAAGTGCCTATGGAGGAAAGTAATTTGGAGTTTGCATCATAATTCGAGGAATTGGAATTTTATACCGGTAAAATTGTCCGCTCCGGGGCCATGGAAGAAGATTGTAAGCATTTCAAATGACCTTGCAGCTTTGGGAGTGGATTTAACGACCTTCTTTAGGGCATCGCCGGGTTTGGTTTCACACGTGGCTTTTTGGAATGAAAGATGGTTGGGTGAGCAGCCCTTGTGCAACAGGTTTCCGCTATTGTATTCGCTGGAAAGGTATAAATCAGCAAGTGTTCGAGAGAGGGTTTTAAGTTCAAACAATGGGCAGCTGTCTCTGCAGTTAGAGTGGTCCAGGAATCAGTTTAGCCAACCAGAGTTGGCTGAACTAGCAGAGTTCACAGCTGCGGTTAGCGCCTGCTCGTTGAGGGAAGGTATCGATAGATGGTCTTGGTCAGCCGAATCATCAGGGGCCTTTTCTGTTCGGAGCATGAGATCGTTAATCGAGGAAAAAGCTTTCAACAACGCTGGGTTCGGGTTTTTTTGGAATGGGTGGGTTCCGCTTAAGGTGAATTTCTTGGTCTGGCGGGTCGTTTTAGATAGACTTCCAACTGCGGTGGATTTAAGAAGAAGAAACATCCAGACTACGTCGCTTACGTGCGAGGTTTGTGGTGATGGTGACGAGTCGGCGACCCATTTGTTTGTTTCCTGCAGATTAGCTCAGTCCATTTGGGATTTTCTTGCTGAATGGTGCAGGCTTGGTACCATGTATGTGCTCGAACTCAAGGATTTCGTGTCATTGCAGCAGCGCTACCGAGGGTCTCAAAAGTGGAAGCGAGTAGTGCTATCCATTGTTCAAATTGCATTGTGGATCATCTGGAAGAACAGAAATGCAGTCGTGTTTGATCGGAAGCAATCAACTTTGTCGAGATTGAAAGAGGAGATAAAAGCTTATGGGTATCTTTGGATAAAAAATAGAGCGAAGTGCAATGCCTTATCGTGGGAAGACTGGAATGTTTTCGATCTTTCGTGTATGCGAGTGTGATGTTGTTTGTTTTGTTTTTTGGCTGACGATGTTTCTAGTTCTGGGCTAACTATTGTTACCTGGGCTTTATTAATAATAGTTTTGTTTGGCTTTTCAAAAAAAAATATCATGTATACATAAATGGACCCCACATAAAACTTGTCCCCAAATCCGATAATAAATCTATCTCAAGATTTGCCTTGACTCGCTTTGGAGTTTGGGCACATTATCATGGTAACCCGGTTTTCCCCAAAGGCTGGGCCGATCCATGATTACCACTATTAATCCCTAAAATTTGATTTTTGTGTATCTTTTTATCCACATACACATATGATCCTAATCCATTAGCAGAATGCTCCATGACAGGGGCCAGACCTATAGTATAAGTAATTCAGACTTGAACATAGGGCTTCCAAAAAATAAGGTCTTTAAATAAAAGAAAATTTATATGCTAACTACTAATATTAGTGCAAATTTATTACTTTAGAATTGTTTGATTTCTAATATAAAACAAGCCATAGTTATGTTACATTTTTGTTAGGTTTCAAACACGGATAAATTAGTACCGTTTATAATAATCAAAAAAGGAAAAACGGCCCTAAAATTTCATTTCGCTTTAGGCCTCCTAAAAAAGGTTGGAACAACCCCGCTTTATGATAATCAGTAGTTTTGGGATCTTATTATCGTTTTCTACGAGCTTAACTATTTGTTATTGCTATCTAATATAAGTGTCTATGTAAAAAACGTCAGCTTAACGAGTGGTTTTTGAAGCTTCTAAAACTAGTAAAAATACTATATAGAACAATAATATTTAAATAAACATTGACGGGATGATATGTCACTATCCCTTATATTTCGCCCCCTAGCCGAAGGCTCTTTGTCCACATGCATAGAATGGGAGTGGAGGTTGATGTAAGGATAAGGATAGATAGGAGTGCTGAACGGGGTCGTGTTTGTAAGTTGAAACTAACACAAAAACAAACACAACTCACGTATTTGTATGTGGACACGAAAACAACTTTTTAACCATTATTTTTTATTTATTCGAACTTCTAAGATTTTTAATTTTAAAGCAATAAAAACCATTCTATATAACAACTCCGTTGAGGTTGCAAAACCTAACGTACATATCTCTTTTATATATATATATATATATATATACTAGGTTATAACCCCGTGTAATCACGGGGTTGAATAAATAAATTTTATATACTAAATAATAAAACAATATATCTTTAAAAACCTCATTTATTGTACGGGTTGAATAAATATAATTTTATATATTAAATAATAAAAAATTATATCTATAAGAACCATATTGTACGGGTTGAATAAATGTAATTTTATATACCAAATAAAAAAAGTTATATCTTTAAAACCAGGTATATTACACGAGTTGAATAAATGTAATATTGTTTACCAAATAATAAAATAATACATCTTTAAAAAACCTCAGTTATTACACGGGTTGAATAAATGTAATTTTATATACCAAATAATAAAAAAATACATCTTTAAAAATATGTGCATTACACGGTTTGAATAAATGTAATTTTATGTACTAAATAATAAAAAATATATATCCTTAAAAAAACCCCGTGTATTGTACGAATTGAATAGATCTAATTTTATATATAAAATAATAATAAGTTATATTTTAAAAAACCTCATGTATTATATGGGTCGAGTAATTGTAATTTTGTATAGTGAAAATAAAAATATTTAATATATTAATACAAAGTTTGTTTTTCGTGATAAAAATAGATTATTCTGTTGTTGCAAAATTTGTTAACGAAGTCTCAATAAATTTACCTCTTTAATTAAAACTCCGTAAATGTATAAATGATAAATAATATTATTTAATTTTATTTTAAGTTTCGTAAAATCTATTTGATACCAAACTAAAAAAACGTTCAAATATAATTAATTCAAATAAATAATATAGTAATTATCCATAAGATATGAAACTAATAATATTTAGTAGGAGGGTTATCTATAATATAAGATATTAAATTAAATAATATTTAGTAGAAGAGTTATCTGTAATTAATTATAAGAGATTAAACTAAAATAATAATTATCTATAAGAGATGGCCTAATATGATGACAAGTGTCCCTAAGGTGGTTTCTTTTATTATATAGTATAGATATATATATATATATTATAGAGGGAAAGAATCCATTAAAAAGTGGATTTTGCATAAGTAGCCTAAGAAAGATTGTGATGATAACATGTGACATTCCTAATAAGTAGGAATGAATGACATTTTGGTCTTTATAAATAGGAGTGAAAATTACACGTGTCTTTAAGGGTATGTACTCGTTCCAACGAGTGGTGACTGTAGGCAGCCTCGAGAGCCAGCCTTACCACACGTGCGATTGTACGGCCAAGCACTTCTGCTATGGTTTATTCAGACAAGGTTGACTGAATCAGGGTTGTTCCTACGTTTTTGGAGGCCCTAAGCAAATTACAAAGGTGTGGCCCTTTGAATTGGTATAAAGAAAATATCGGTTTTGGTTTCTTCCTTCTAAGTCTCATTCACAAATACAATATCAAAATTCAAAAATTCAAAGATTCAAAGTATCAATTAGGGATTTAGGGGAAAACAATGATTAAGTAAATCGCAGTATGTAGATATTACTATAAAAATAGTCGTTAAGCAACTTTGATTATCCTTGCGACGCCACTAATTTTCCCTGATTCACCTCTAATTTTTCCCCAATCGGTGACACCATTGAACGGAACGGGCATTGCTTGGAGTTGGAATTTGGCCCCTTTAATTTTAAAATTGATTCTTCTGTTAGGCCTTGCTATAAATAGAATTTTTGTTTTACTTATTTGGGTCTATTAAAATTGATTCTTCTGTTAGGCCTTGCTATAAATATAATTTTTGTTTTACTTATTTGGGTCTAATAGAGTAATACACAGATATGATATATAAAGATTTTTTAAAATTTGATTGCCTCTGTTTTTATCGAGGCCCTAGGCCGTTGCCTAAATTTGAAAGCCTCTAGGTACGGCCCTATACTAAATCACAAGGACTTTCTGATCAGATTCTTTCCAAGCAAGAAAATAAAGATTGGTGGTTGTTTTGTCATTGGTGGTGATGGTCCCGGTTGGGGGAGATAAGGATTTGTCGATGTAACAGGTGATCTTTTGGTAGGATAAAAGTGGGAATATTTTTTTTTCTCCACACAAGATAGATAGTTGGCAGTTGAGTTTAATGGAAAGAAGGTGAAGGAGAGTATGGACTCAATGGAGAGGGACAATAGAGGTGGCCATGGCAATCGCCAGAAAAAAAAATAGATAATCACTGGAAAAGGATATTGCGAGAAGAGATGAGGAGGATCGTCCATATGGTTGATACCATGTGAATAAAATAAACTGTTGAATTACATGCATATATACAGAAAGGATTTCCTATGATTAAGTGTAACCTAAAATCAAAGATTTAGACTACAATCTAATTACATAAGTTTAGTCACGAGATTCTATCACCGGTCTCACTGATTTTTTTCAAACTCCACCATTGTCATTACATAATTTGAAAACAAACATAGAATATGATTTCATTTATATCATATGTTAAGATAGAATTTGTGTTGTGTCTTTTTTGTGTTGACATGTTAAGCATACTCTAGCATCTCATAGCAAACCACCCCATCCACTTGAAGGGCACCCTTCTCTTTCCTTTGCTATTTGATTTTGTGGAACATTTATCAATTGGAAAGTCTTTTTCCTCCTGGAGCTCAAACAAAATGAAATAGATTAATTAAATTAGTTGTATTGATGAAGTTGCATATTTTGCTGTTATCTTATATTAATTAAGTTAAAAATTCATGTACCAAAAGGTTCAGTGAAGAAAATATTAAATGGTTTGTAAAAGAAATACCTAATAATGTAATTTGTTATGTTTTATCGCTATTAGCTTTTTAATTGACATTTATATTTATATAATATTAACTAGTATTTTCACCCGTCGCGCGTTGCGGCGGCGTCCAAAGTTAAATTAACTCGAATTTATCCACTCGTTTCCGAACAAAATTTACGTCACAACATAGATCAACTGAAAATGCACATAAAACTAAGCCTCAAAACGTCTTATATTTGACCTGCCACAAAAAATTTGCTTCGAACATAAATCAACTTAGATTTGTACCGAAACGTACTTAAAAATAAGCATGTAAAAATAGTATTTTTAAGTTAGAAATAAAAATATGGTACCACGCGTTGCAACGACGTCAAAACTTAAGGTAACTCGAATTTATACTGCCTACTTGTATCCTTACAAAATTTATATCAAAGCGTAGACCAACCGAAATTAAACATAAAAATAAGCATGTAAAACTCGAGAGGATTAAAATAACATTTTACAAAGTTTTTATAATGTCGATGCTGAAAGTGGAGGTACATAAAAGGGAAAAAACATTGTATATAAAAATAAGCAAATCACTAAGGGACATTTTATGCGACAATAAAAAGACCATGTCATGGCGATATATTCAAGAGTTATGGAAAAATTATTGGTTTAGTTCATTACAACATCGACACTAACCTACTTATGACGGTACATATGGAATTTAGAAAAACATTACGCTGTGTTAAAACAAAAAGAAAAAAAACGATAAAAGGGAAAACATTATTTAAGTTGAGATGGTAAATATATCATTACCAAAGTTGATGGACTGTATAATAAAATTATTAAATATCAACATCGACACTAACCTACTTATGACGGTACATATGGAATTTAGAAAAACGTTACGCTATGTTAAAACAAAAAGAAAAAAAACGATAAAAGGGAAAATATTATTTAAGTTGAGATGCTAAATATATCATTACCAAAGTTGATCGATTGTATAATAAAATTATTAAATATCAGTGGGTGTAAATGAAAAATACATCCTAAAAACAGAAAAAATAAAAAACTTAGATGGCATTTTTAATCAAATCCAAATTTTAAATTATGATTTTATAGATAAATTTTGAATATAAAAAACAAAATAAAACAAAAATATAAAACTTAATCTATAGATAAACGTGATTTTATAAATTTTGAATATAAAAAAAAACAAAACAAAAATATAAAACTTAATAAAAAAATTGGATTGTAGGAGGTATTGTCATGTGGCGTTAATTGGAGTTCTTTATTAGAATTTAGATTTGTAACATTTGTAGGCTTGAAAGATTGTACCCATATGTTTAGTGAGTTGTACTCACATTTGGGTTCTTTTATCTTTAATTTCTTTTACTTTCAACCATAAATCACTTTTAATTAGCACATACAAATTAACATTTGTAGGAATAAGGGGTTCTACTCCAATTTGTAGGTATAAAGTGTATGTGGTTCAACGTTTCTTTCTAAGTTCTGCGGGTTAACACGACGCAACGTGCGCGTGTGGTTTGACGTTTTTATGTCGTCTATTTTTTCCCGTTTGACAAGTTCTTCATAACGTGCGGGTCCTAGATGGACTTAGTTATTATTATTTTCTATATTTACGTTTCGATCTAATTGCTTCGTATTAACACGTCGCAAATTCAGTGTTGGTGGTCGCTCATGGTGGTGTGATATTGATACTATTTGACACGGTTTTACGCCCCCGCCGCAACGCGGGGATGCTATTACAAACAATACAACCCAAAACAACACAAAACTCACTTTAAACATAATGTACAATCAGCAACCGCACAAAGCAGTTGCTAATTTATAATATTTAATATTTAATATGAAGGGACGAAATAGGTAAAATGAGAAAATGAATCCTGGGCTCCTGAAGTTGTGACACGTAGGGGTGCGAATGAGCCGAGCTACTCGAGCTTGGCTTGAAAAAAAGCTTGAACAAACCAAGCTTAAACGAGCCCGAGCCTGTAAACAAGCTCGTTTAATAAACGAGCCCGAGCTTCGCTTATCGAGCTCGAGCCTACTCGCAAGCCTAAACGAGTTTTTTGTTTATATAATTTTTTTATTAATAATTATCATTTATAAAAATATGAAAAAATAACTAAATTATATGTATAATAATAATAATTAATTAAATTTATCAATAAATACTAAACGAGTCGAGCCCGAGCCGAGCTCGAGCTTTAGAAACAAAACTCAAATCGACTCGAGCTTTCATATGTTAAACGAGCTCGAGCCTGTTCAGATCGGGCTCGGCTTAGCTCATTTGCACCCCTAGTGCCACACAGTTACTTGTTTATTACGTATAAATGATTTATATATGTTTGGTCCATAAACTAAGGTTTTCATTTTGTTTAGCATGAGTCCACTCGGTTTTCAGGTCATAAGAGCATTTACATTGGAGCCTCTATACTAAAACAATCTATATAATATAGAGGAAACAACAAAAACAACACTACATTGAAAGCTTTATAATAGAGAAAGTTTTAAAGATACTAATATACACCTCTATATGTAGAGGCTTTTATCCAACTCTCTAAATGTTATTGTGAGTGTGGAAGAAAGAGAAAGAAATAATAAAATAAGTGTATGCAAGTAAGATAGAGATAGAGATAGAAAGTTGGATGTGAGACATTTTAAAGAAACAAAAACAATTTAAAGAAAAATGTGTTTTTCGATTGAGTTATATAGATAAAGATAGAGATGAAGGTTCAAAAGCGAATAAAATCGTGATATATCTGAAAGGATATCAAAACGAATTTAACATAAATCGGAAACCGAAACCGATGCCTGTTTCAATAGCACCTTATGTCAGTATTGAGTCGGTTCGTTTCATTAATGGTATGGTACCCAGGGGCGGACCTACCTCTTTGGTAGGGGTAACCCCCGCTACCCCCTTAACTTTTCGGCCGAAGTGTAAAAATTATATGTTTTTTTTATATTTTTTATATTCCGTTATCCCTAAAATAATATTATGCTACCCCTTCACAATTTTTTTTGTTGGTGATGAACTCTTACCAGAGAGTTATTGTGTCAACTATAATCACTCAATTTAGTTTAAGGTTTTTTTTTTTATATTACTTTTATTTTTAGATTTGTGTGGTCTATTTATACTATTTATTTTCTTTTTTTGAAAGGTTGATATTATATTATATTCATAACATATGTCAATATGGGTGGCCAATGAGATAGTGGTGGAGTGGTTGAGAAAAAAATTGGTGTTCCTTGCGACTCAGGTTCGATTTCCTCTCTTCTCATTATTTTCTGCGGCATCCAGTGAAGAGCGAATACGGCTGGCGCCGGTTCGACTAGGATGGGATGCGATGTTTTACCAATTATTCCATTGTCGTGCCTTCGGCCGGGTACGAGGTTTTACCTATTATTATTATTATTATAAATACTTTGAGTCGTTCATCGTCTATCTAATCAGCTTAGTGGTTTGATGTGATACGCTTTATTTTTATCTACTTTAACCCTTTTACGTTTATCATGATATTACGATATTTTATGTTTCCTTTTTGGTTGCCACAACAAGTGTGCGTATCGTAACACACCTAACTGAATTGATATCAATTGAATTTCGCCGTGTAGCGCGGGGTATCCCGCTAGTTATTATAAAACAACACTAGCAAGAAGTTAGACTATAAAGAAAAGATTACAAAACATTATAAACAAGCCAACCCAACCAATCTAATGAATACATTTATACTCAGTGGTGGATCCAGAAATTTTTTTCAGTGGGTTCATTCTTTATAGATGCTCCAATCTCATAGGACCAGACATAAAAAATTTCAAGTCGGTATGACGGTTCAGGTCGGGTTAAGTTCATCACATAATAAAAATATGATACAATAATAAAGAACATGATCATCAGAAATTATAAAACACGTAACATATATACGATGGTATTTACAAATACACTTTGTAATAAAATAAATTATAAGTATTAAGTAACTTGCAAAAGATCTAGCTTTATGACAAGCTTGAATGTGGGGATGAGCAAATGGTACCCGGAACCGGTACTAGTACCGAATTTACCGAACTGGGTACATTTTCGGTACCGGTCCGGTATTTACCCTCAAATACCGGTACTGGTACCCACTTTTGGGGATTTTCGGTACCGGTCGGTACCAAACTCGTCCCTACTTAAATGCACACACATATGAACATATATTAGCAATGTGGAGGGTTCAAATGAGGAGAATTTTTTTGTAAGAATAAAAAAGAACAAACTTCAACCAATAATAATGCTTCATTTTACTTCATTTAATTTTTGTATTTAATATAGGTGTAAGGGTATATTGGTAAAATTAGATAGATCATTAATTCTTAGTCTTCCTTTTTAATAACTCACTAAATTAAATTTGTAACTTATTTAAAAAAATATATATATTTTCAAAGAAGAAAAAAATTAATTTAAAGTATAGGATAAATTATGAGGTGTGTAGGATGAATTACGAGTTGTGTAGGATAAATTTCAGTATGTGTAGGATAAATTTCAAAAACGTGTAGGATAAATTTTGATGTGTCTAGGCAAAAATTTTAGTGTGTAGGATGATACTCTTTATGACTAATTAATTAGTCAAAAATAATAATAAATGAGATGAGAGAAAACTATTTAATGTTTTACAATTGTACCCTTTATTCTTTTTCTTCTCAATTTATTTTCTTCTCAAATGAACCTCCCCCTATTAGCAATAGCATAGTTACCTAAAAGAGTTGCATGTTATTGAAGGAATCACACATGAATCGAAAGCTAATGAAATATAGTTAATACTAAGTTTGAGTAGCAAAGAGTGTAATGTAAGATGAAAAAGAGACTGAAGACATAATATGTTTGTATTTGTAATTGTATTCAGTTATCCAATGGGTTTGCCTAGTTAAGTTGGGGTCAGACTTAAAAAGAGTAATAGAAGATTCGAACCCATGACTTCTAAATTAGAAGGGCTAATGTTTAGCCACTGCGCAGCTTCAAGAATTTGGTTGTGGGTTCATCTCTCAAATCATTTATGGGTTCATCCGATTATTTTAATAGCATTTCTACTAGTAATTTTAAACCAAGTGGGTTCGTGTGAACCCGTACGTATGAACCTAGATCCGCCCCTGTTTATACTATTGTTAATATAATAAGGATGTTTGTTTGCTTTCAATCTATTTGCATTTTGTTGTAAAACGTTCATTTATTTTAAATAAAATAAGCCTATTTTATTTGATAACCTTGAAGTACACATAAATAAAATTATTACATTTGCGTAGAGAGCAATTAAAGGTTATATTTAGAAAAATGAGGAGAAATAAGATTATTACGTTTGCGTAGAGAAACTTTGATAAAATTATTACGTTTGTGTTGAGAAACTTATCATAAAGTAAAAAAAGAGGATGTAATGACTCGATTTCAATCATTCAAAGACCAAAGAGGAGAAATATATTAGGTATATCTTTAACTTAATTTATTATCGTATGGTGGAGTGGCAACAACGGTGGAGTGGCAACAACGGTGACGCTGGTGCCAGAGAAAAAGAGCAAACGATTGAGCCAAACAATGTTCATAGGCACCTAGGCGGTGCTAATGCTAACCAGTTTGGACCTCTTTAAAACTAATGGCCGGCCGGAGTCCATGCCAGTTTCCCTTTCCCCATCGTCTTTCTCACTCCATTAGTCTATTTCTCTGGTTTTAGTTTAGGGAGAAAACGTCAAAAGCAAACGATGCTTCAAATCCTTCAATCACTTGTACAGAAGGCTTGTGACCTTGTGTCACTTGTACAAAGTTGAACAGTTAAACCTCCACACAAAAATGTACTCGGATACAATTGCTGCATATAGTTTGGACCGATAGTTTTTTACATACAAAAAGGAACACAAAACTTCGATCTTTTGGGCCAAACTGTTCTAATCCAAATCATTTGATTCAATCCAAATTCTCTAATTGAATGATTTGACCATATCCAAAGTCCAAACATGTTGCCATTTAAGCCATGTTATTTTTTATATAGAGGAAATATGTATCTATTTTTAGGCTTTCAAGGTTCTGTGCTTAAGAATCATATCCCACTAAACTCTAGGGCTTGTCTTTTTTCGTGGTTTATTCATTTCAGTTTTGTTTTATCAACTTTCCTAAAAAAACTACTTTTTAAGTGAGATTATTTAATGTCGTAAATGTCAATATATATATGGTCAGGATTTAGAGAGAACGATAAGAACGATTTTGGTGGTGACATGTGGCATTGATGTTAAATTACACTAAGGGGTAATATTGTCAAAAAAACACACTCACATGAACTGGGTGTTCAAATAAAACGCCATAAAAACAACCAATTTAGAAAAACACCAAACACTCAAAAGCTATTTTTTAAGGTATAATTTACAACAGCTCAAAAAAACCATTTTTTTGAACGCTATAAAACACTCAAAAGCTATTTTTTGAGCTATAATTTACAACAGCTAAAAAACCATTTTTTTAGCCAGCTCCTAGTTAAAACGTCATAACAAAAAAAACTATATTTTCAGGGTCCAAAGTGTAACTTATAGTGTGAACAAGTGTAAACAAATGTGAACACAAGTATTTAATTAGTTTCACGATACACGCAGCTTTGATTGGAAATAAAAGAATTCATACTAGTTAAAACGCCATAACAAAAAAAGCTATATTTTCCGGGTCCAAAGTGTAACTTATAGGGTGAACAAGTGTGAACACAAGTATTTAATTAAAATGCCATAACAAAAAAAACCCATTTTTTTTAGCCATCCGCCTAAATTAATATTTTTTGAGCTCAGAAAAATCATAATTTGTACTGTAAAAACACCGTAAAACACGCAGTTCAGAAAAACGCCATGAAAAACTCAGTTGAAAACGCAATAAAACACTCAGTTCAGAAAAACGCCATGAAAATACCTAGTTAAAACGCCATAAAAACACCGAGTTCAAAAAAACGCCATGAAAATACCTAGTCTAAAACGCCATAAAACACCTAGTTCAGAAAAACGCCATAAAACCCAGTTAATTTTTTTTTTTCGAAAAGTATATCAATAGTATACTCATTGGAAAGATAAAAAAACGCTGAGTTTTATGGTGTAACTTTTTTGAAAAATAATCACGTATAAAAAAATTATTGTCGTTTAAATATGATGGGGGAAAATGACATGTGATTAGCATGTGCACCTTTGATTGGATCTTCCTATTTTACCCCTCCTGGTAGTTCCAAGACCTCCTATT
The DNA here is from genome assembly GCA_030545235.1 of Helianthus tuberosus. Lineage (NCBI taxonomy): Eukaryota > Viridiplantae > Streptophyta > Magnoliopsida > Asterales > Asteraceae > Helianthus > Helianthus tuberosus. The sequence goes on along the minus strand of CM060420.1, from coordinate 15,597,659 downwards.
ATTTACAAAAATGTCACCGCATCAATCTCAGTCACAAACCACTAAGATCTTGAGGTTGAGAATCGTTCTCACCGTTCTCACACTTTGAGACGTTCTCTCCTGATCCTGTTCCTATCTATTATATATAATAAATGAAAGTTATTTGGGCCACGTGTCACTTGATTAGGGCATCCTCAGTTCTCTTTTCCCGCCCAACAATGCCATCCCCTTTTCCTTATATAATCTCTCTTCTCACTTCTAATCTTTGTTTACAAACCTTGGGTTCTTTCTCTTTCTATATTCAGGCGATTCAAATTCAAATTTCACAAACCCTGCAAATTATTAAGATAATTCTTTCCATCCAAACCTTAATCTTCTTCAGACGCCACCATAAAATCTTCTTTTGTTCATCGATTACTTCATCAAAAGGTTTGTTCTTTTTTTTAGTTGAAATACTTTCATGATTTCCTCTTATTTACACTAATCCTAATTTCTACTCGTAATCTAATCATATGGTTCCAGGGTTGTTGTCATCAAAGTTGAAATCCGCTTAGCTGCGGATAGATTTCTGCCATAAGCTGGTATGTTTGAATATGTTTTGAAATTAGCGTTTTTTTCTAGATGGTGATGATATGAGTATAACATCTGTTGATTATTGATGTTTGAGTATGTTCAGCCATTATTCTTTCTGAAATTAGAGTTTCATTTCCAGTTCTCGAGGTATTATCTGTTTGTAACAGCAGTGGTTCAGCATCTACAGTGGATTCAACATCAGGTGTTTGCTATTATTGTTTGATGTTGTTTGCTATTATTGTCTGATGTTGTTTGCTATTATTGTTTGATGTTGTTTGCTATTGTTGTTTGCAGTTGAAGATATCTTAATTAAGGTAATAATTGTATTACATCCTGTTGAAAATTAGAATTGATAAATTTAGGGAAAGTGAGGTTGAAAGTTAATGACCCAACAGTGGAGCATTTCATTCTACAGGTTCCATAAATTAAGGGTATTCTCATATAATGATGATGATTGTTCCACGGTTGTTTCCAGTATTATTGTTCCAACATCGTTTAAAGTATGTGTTTTTTGCTACTCTGATTTTCAATTTTGAGTTTTTTTATTTTGAAGTGATATACTCTAATTCTCGGTTTATATTTCAGTCTAATCACAGTTGTTTGAAATTCATACAATCTGCTGCGGGTTATTATAGGTTTGTATTCAAAGAAGCATAAAGTTTAATTAAACACAAAGAAAGATTATTAAATTTATAGTTAAAATAATTTTTGCTTATGTCTAAATGATGATGATGATGATGATTATAATTGACTTGTGCAGAAGATGATGATGGAGAACCCACAGTAGTTCCTACTAAACACAAGAAAGGATCTGCTATTGTTGTAAGATAAGATGTTATGTTACTAGAGAGTCTAGAGTAATGGTGTTTCCTACCTTTTTTGTATTAAAAGAAGCATAAAGTTTGTTTTAAAGGAGCTCTTTATGAACAAAGACTGATGAGGCCTATCCACTGTTGAAGACAAGGTCCTGTTAAAGACAAGCACTTTATGTACCTAGAGTTTGATTAATCAAAGGAAAACGACTGTTTAATATCAGCAGTGGTTCAGCATCTACAACGGATTCAAATTTAGTATTTAATTATCAGTGGTTCTTATGTAACTTAAGTATTTCATTATGAGTTTGTTTCATGTTGTAAGAATCAGTGAATTCTCAGATAATAGATTGCTTTGCCGGATTAGATTATGTGTTAAATTATAGTTCTTTAAGTGATTGTTTCGTTTTCTTGAATTCTATGTAATTTTGTAAAGAAGTACAATAACAAACAGTGGTTTTAACATCTGTTTGCAATTTGGTCAATAGTTAATGGAAACCCCTGTTAGGTTGAACAATAGATGTTATTAACTTAAACATCTGTTCAGGAAAACGACTGTTTGCACTTTATGTACCTAGAGTTTGATTAATCAAAGGAAAACGACTGTTTAGTATCAACAGTGGTTCAGCATCTACAACGGATTCAAATTTAGTATTTAATTATCAGTGGTTCTTATGTAACTTTAGTATTTCATTATGAGTTTGTTTCATGTTGTAAGAATCAGTGAATTCTTAGATAATAGATTGCTTTGCCCGATTAGATTATGTGTTAAATTATAGTTCTTTAAGTGTTTGTTTCGTTTTCTTGAATTCTATGTAATTTTGTAAAGAAGTACAATAACAAACAGTGGTTTTAACATCTGTTTGCAATTTGGTCAATAGTTAATGGAAACCCCTGTTAGGTTGAACAGTAGATGTTATTAACTTAAACATCTGTTCAGGAAAACGACTGTTTGCACTTTATGTACCTAGAGTTTGATTAATCAAAGGAAAACGACTGTTTAGTATCAGCAGTGGTTCAGCATCTACAACGGATTCAAATTTAGTATTTAATTATCAGTGGTTCTTATGTAACTTTAGTATTTCATTATGAGTTTGTTTCATGTTGTAAGAATCAGTGAATTCTTAGATAATAGATTGCTTTGCCCGATTAGATTATGTGTTAAATTATAGTTCTTTAAGTGTTTGTTTCGTTTTCTTGAATTCTATGTAATTTTGTAAAGAAGTACAATAACAAACAGTGGTTTTAACATCTGTTTGCAATTTGGTCAATAGTTAATGGAAACCCCTGTTAGGTTGAACAGTAGATGTTATTAACTTAAACATCTGTTCAGGGTTAAACAGGTGTTTGGGCTTTAACAGATGTTTGGCTCTAAACCAAACATCTGTTTAAGGTCAACAGCTATTTGAGTATTGGTCCTGTTGTGAAATTTGTTTGACCCAATAGTGGTTTTAAACCACCAGATAAACATCTCTTTATGTGCAAACACCTGTTTATGGTCAAACTTCTGTTTATAGGCAAACTTCTGTTTAAGGCGAAACATATGTTTCTTCAAAATCTGTTGACCATTGACTGACCAAACATCAGTGTTTAAAAAACTGTTGGGTATCCACTGATAGGAAAAATAGCCACTGCTCACTTTTTTTATTGTTGGCATCTATTGATATTGACCATCAGTGGTTTTCCTAAAAAACAGCCACTGCTCACTTTTTTGTTATTGATGGTGTTAATTAGTGATAGATTGAAATTATCAAATAAAAACTAGAATTACAATGAAATTACCATTTTACCTCATCTTTACATACCAATGAGGTAAGATTTCCTCCAACATTGTTTTGATCATACAATTTAAAAAATTCTTTATAACTATTTGTTGGAAATCAAATCAGTAATTAATGCTAATTTCTTGAGCTTTGGACATTTAAAACATGCAAAATGTGAATTTCAAACTCACGGTTTAAAAATTAGAAAAGTCATCATGACAATGACAGTTGCTTTCAAATCATCATCAGTAATTACTGATAATATCAGTAATTACAGAAAAGTCATAATGACAATTGACGTTCTCTCTCTTTTTTTTCCTACTTTGCATAACAATTCAAATTCAAATATTTAATATTTAATATTTTAATAAAGGAGTATATAAGGATATAGGCGCTAATCTCCGATTACACTTCTTTGTTCGAATGCATCTTTCTATTGACCATTGACTGACCAAACATCAGTGTTTAAAAAACTGTGGGGTATCCACTGATAGGAAAAATAGCCACTGCTCACTTTTTTTATTGTTGAGATCTATTGATATTGACTATCGGTGGTTTTCCTAAAAAACGGTCATTGCTCACTTTTTTGTTATTGATTGTTTTAGTTTAGTGATAGATTGAAATTATCAAATAAAAAGTAGAATTACAATAAATTTACCATTTTACCTCATCTTTACATACTAATGAGGTAATATTTCAAACAACATTGTTTTGATCATCAAATTTAAAATTAAATTAAAAAATAAAAAAAATTCTTTATAAGAGGACCCGGGGTGGATACGTTATCACCCCCATCACGCGTGGAACTTGATTGGAACACCGCCGCCGGCAATTGAAAACGGGTGTTGAATGTTTAACGCGTCAAATGGAGCACGCGTGTTGGATGTTTGAAAATGAAACATTAGTGGGGTCTGGTTGGCAGGTGACCGCTTGAATGTTTGAAAATGAAACAAAGGTATTTTTTTTTAAATCCAAAAATCACAAACAGTTTACCTTTTTATAAAAAAAAAAACAGATTTAAAAAAAACAGTTTTCAGTTTTATAAAAAACAGATTAAAAAAAAACAGTTTACAGTTTTATAAAAAACAGAATTTAAAAAAAACAGTTTTCAGTTTAAAAAAAAAACAGTTTACAGTTTTATAAAATACAGAATTTAAAAAAACAGTTTTCAGTTTTTAAAAAAACAGTTTACAGTTTTATAAAAAACAGAATTTATAATGTAAAAAAATAAAAAATAAAAAAATTAGTGAGTGATGAAATTTGTACCAGTGATGACCATTTCCAGCAAAAAAGGGTGTGAGTGATGGAAATAATGGTTGATGACATTGCAGAACCTGATTGGATGTTGTGAGTGATGGAATTGGGTGTGAGTGATTCCACCCCTACCCCTCTAACTATTTGTTGCAAATCAAATCAGTAATTAATGTTAATTTCTTGAGCTTTGGACATTTAAAACATGCAAAATGTGAATTTCAAACTCACGGTTATTATGTTTTTAAATATTAGAAAAGTCATCATGACAATGACAGTTGCTTTCAAATCATCATCAGTAACTACAGAAAAGTCATCATGAAAATTGACCTTCTCTCTCTTTTTTTTTTTCCTACTTTGCAAAACAATTCAAATATTTAATATTTTAATAAAGAGAGGATAAGGATATATACTACTGTGGATTACGTATAAACATCAGTTCCCAATAAATAAGATAATTTAATAATTATCAGTTCCCACATTCAAAATTGAAAATTCAAACCGTATATTCTAATCCTATAAATAAGATATAATTATCTACTATCACATTCAAATCTCGCTCGCTCATATATGTGTGCGTATATCTCTCTCTCAAATGCATCTTTCTCGTGATTTAGGCGCTAATCTCCGATTACACTTCTTTGTTCGAATGTTTGTTGAACATGTTATCGTTCCAGTATCATTGTTCCAACATCGTCGTTTCAATGAAGATTCCCATCACAAGTCAACCTTTCAATATGGATGTTGCAGTATCATTGTTGCAACATCGTGAAAAGTTGCGTTGTTCGATTTTGGTTAAATCGAAAGTCAGGTTTTCTTGTGTCAGGTTTGTCATTGGGATTTCTTCTTTTATAGAAAGTATGGATAGATTCTTGCAATATCTTGAAAACTTAGATGTGCTACAACAGTTGAGAAGAGACCTTTGCATTTTAGGTTTGTTTCTTGTTTGTGTTGTCAGTAATATAGAGTGCGGTGATAGAGACTTGCAGTTCTTGGCGATGCTGAAGTACATACATCTAGAGGTTCAGCAATGGATGGAGTTGAAACTAAAGTTTCTTAATTCTTGCTGTTATTCTTAGATTTGAACTTTAATACTGTTTAGTATGTCATGTAATTATTGGACTTTTAGTTTTAAGGTCATGAATAAATTAATAAATTTTATTTTATGAATCTATGTTGTATTTTTTTTTTTTTTATTATTTACTGTTTTAGTAAGATTTAAATTATGTTGATGTTGAATTGTGTCTGAACATCTGTTTGGTAAGACAACAGAGGTTTAATAGTGTCAATGCTTCTTCTCAAAGGGTTATGTTGCGGTTATAACAGCTGATCATGCTAAGGACTGTTATAGTTAACAACTGCTCTTTATAAAGACTGATGTTCTTAATGGTTGATGAGGCCTATCCACTGTTGAAGACAAAGCCATGTTAAAGACAAGCACTTATGTAGCTAAAGCCTAATCAACCAAAGGAAAACCACTGCTCAGTAGCAGCAGTGCTTCAGCATCTATAGTGGATTCAACTTTAGTATTGATGTACCAGTGTTTCTATGTTGTGTTATATTTTTATTTATTATTTAGTGTTTGAGTACGATTTAAATTATGTTGATGTTGAATTGTGTCTGAACATCTGTTTGATAAGACAACAGAGATTTAATAGTTTCAATGCTTCCTCTCAAAGGGTTATGTTGTGGTTATAACAGCTGATCATGCTAAGGTCTGTTATAATTAACCACTGCTCCTTATAAATACTGATGTTCTTAAAGGCTGATGAGGCCTATCCACTGTTGAAGACAAAGCCATGTTAAAGACAAGCACTTATGTACCTAAAGCCTGATCAACGAAAGGAAAACCACTGCTCAGTAACAGCAGTGCTTCAGCATCTATAGTGGATTCAACTTTAGTATTTATGTACCAGTGTTTCTATATTGTATTCTATTTTTATTTATTATTTAGTGTTTGAGTACGATTTAAATTATGTTGATGTTGAATTGTATCTGAACATCTGTTTGATAAGACAACAGAGGTTTAATACTTTCAATGCTTCCTCTCAAAGAGGTTTTTGAGTCGTTATAACAGCTGATCATGCTAAGGACTGTTATAATTAACCACTGCTCCTTATAAATACTGATGTTCTTAAAGATTGATGAGGCCTATCCACTGTTGAAGACAAAGCCATGTTAAAGACAAGCACTTATGTTCCTAAAGCCTGATCAACGAAAGGAAAAACATTGCTCAGTAGCAGCAGTGCTTCAGCATCTATAGTGGATTCAACATCAGTATTTTATACTCTGTTAGATTGTTAAATTTCATATCATAGGGTTGTTTATATGTAACGGTATTTATCACATCACCCCAGCATGCTAACTGATTATATGTAATATTTTATTTAAAAAATCTCAACATTCATCTTAAAAATAGTTAAAATGAATTTTTTTTATGAATTATAAGCATTAAAATGTTTAAAGGCTATCCACTGATAACTTAAAGTCTCCCACTGTTTTTCAGTGTAATCATTGCAACCACTGTTATTATTCCATCAGTGTCTTCATAAAACAACTGTGTTCCATTACTCATCAGGGGTTGGCTCGTGGACAGTTCATAGCCGTCAGATCTTTTGTAACCGCTGCCATGTCAGCATTCACTTTTCCTGCTATAAAACCCTGATCAAAACCCCCAATCAGGGTTTTAACTGTCGAATCGAATTCATTTTTCCTTTTTCAAAGCAGTTATCCTCCATTTCTCTCAAAATTCCTCATTGTCCTTCTTCCTCAAATGGCAAAATCACGGTCTTCATCAGTTAAAAGGAAATCCAGTCAAAAGGTCATACAAATTCGATACAAAGCTCCCCATAACTACTTGGGTCTCGTGACAAAACCAAGTAACACTGAAACGTTCAATTCCGTCATAGATGCCCTTTCGTCTTCAAAATACAAAACTTTGTTGACTTCTGATGCTCCGATTTACTTGGCAACCCAGAGGGAATTTTGGAAAAATGCAAAACTTGAATATCAAGATAAAACACCCATAGCTATCAATTCCTCGATAAAGGGTGTTGATGTTAAAATCACACCACAAACCATTTCTGAGGTGTTTGAACTCAATGATCTTGAAGGTAAGACTTCTTTCCCTAAAATAGAGTATCAAACAGATTTTTTAGAAAGAGGGTATGCAAAGCAAATGAAAAAAAAAACACTTTGCAAAAAGGCAGTTTTCCCCCTGCCCCAAGGTTTTTGTTTCATACCCTCTTAATGTGTGTTTCTAATAAGACCACTGCTTTCAATGAAATTCCATTAAAGATCCAATACCTGGCATATGCTATCTTGCATGGGGAAAACTTTAACTTTTCACAGGAGATCTTTAATGACTTGGTAAAAAATGTTGATAGCAAATCATTTTTACTATTTCCAAGGTTCCTAAGCTTTATTTTCAAAAGAAATTTGGAAAGGATGATGCTCATGTACTCATCCAGGGTGAACCTTTTCAAATAAATGGCCTTACACCGTTAACATTTACAAGGCTATCAAAAGTGTCCAAAACACAAGCACATGCTCCTGAGCAGACTTTAGCAGCTACCACTGCTCCTCAGGCACCTGCTGCTGAGCCCACTGCTCAAGGTGATCACAGCAGCAAAACAACTACTGTGAAACCGACACCTAAATCCACCAAAAGACCAAGACAAAAGAAAACACAAAAGCCCCTCAAACCTAAAACAAAGGCAACTCTGGAAGATGAGATCCCAGAGCCACTGCCGGTGAAAACACAAAAGTCACCAGAAACCACTGCTGCTACTTCCTCACAGCAGATGGTAGAAATATCTCAACCTGAGCCTCAAACTCCTCCTGTTTCTTTTCAAAAAGAACAGGTTGTAAGAATAGGGACATCAAATTATGTGGCTTTGGACTCACTTGAATCCATCATCCCCAGCCCACTGCCCGGGGCAAATCCTCTTTCCACTCCCGTACTCACTGTTACAATTCCACCACAAACAAAACTTTTGTTGGATGCAGTTGATATAAATCAGATAGCAATCAGTTCCTCTCAACCCCCTATCACTGAGAGCATGCCACAGAAAGTGACTGTGTCTGAGCTCCCTATCATTGCTAACCCACCAACAACACCTGAGGAGGTTACACTGCAGGATGTACAAGTACTTCCTGTCAGTAGTTCAAGTGAAGCAGCTACTACAAGTGTTGAACCCACTGGTTTACACTTGGACAGTAGTTTCATTAATCAGACTTCCTTGAAGGCAATTTCTTCTATGGGAACCTTTCTAAATACTGGTGTGTATCCTGTATACACTGGTGAGCTTAGATTGGTAACCTCTGCTGAGGAAAGAAGTCCCCAGTTCCAAGAAAAAGGGGCAACAGGGGATGACTTTTGGGAAAGTCTCCCTCAGTCAACCACTGTTACAACCACCTCTGGTGGGAAATCAGATGATCCCATTAAATTGGATGATGGTTTAATGTACCGAGAATTGAGGGGGAGGCTTAACAAACTGGATACATCTATTGCAGAAATCAAAACCATACTGCAACAGTTGTTACAAAAACAGCAGGCACCACCTGCTCCCACTGACTTTTGGGCATTATTTCAACCTCTGCTTCACCAACAAAGAGCAAATGCTGATCAGAAACATGAAATTCAGCTTCAAAATATCAGAAATATAATGGAAGCCAGGTTCAAAGACACTCAGGCAGATATAAAAGCCCTGAAGGCTCAATTTATGAACACCACTGGCACTGCTCCTCCCTCTATCATCTTTGTGGACAGCCCACCACCAAATAATGCCAAAAAGGCGGAGAAAATGAGGCAGTTGAAGAAAAAGGGATATGAAGATGGTCTGTACATTGCACCAGATAATTCAACAATGCTTGCACACATCCCTTTGCCAGATGGTTCCAAAAAGGTTGATGTAACCTTAAATGCCATTGCTGATGCAAAAGCAAGGGTGAAAAAGGATATGGAGGCAAAGGATAAAGGAAGGTTTGAACAGGAGAAGAGAGTTTTTATGGAGATGAATGAACAGGGTACTTCTGAGCCAAAGGATCAAGAAAATTCTCAGCCCATAAGAAAGTCTACTAGAAAAGTCATACAACCCAAAACCACACCTCCCAAATCCACAAAACAAACTCCCAAACCTTCCAAAAGCTCCACACATCAATCTTCGAAACCAACAGATGTTAAAACACCTGTTGTATCAACAGTTGTTGCTTCTTCAGTGGTTTCAACATCTGTTATCCAAACTTTCACCACTACCACTTCAACACACACTACATCCACTGTCTTATCTCCATTACGAAAAATCCCTTCACCACCACCAATACCACCTGCTAAAAGGCAGAAGACAACAGTTGACACATCATCCGTGGTAATGGCAACAGTGGTTGAAACCCCAGTTGTTTCAACAGCTGTTAGTCAAACACACACCATCACTACTCAAACACCCCAAACAAAACCATCATCACAAAACTCACCACCTGCCTTAAAGCAAAAGACAACTGTTGATACATCAACAGTGGTTGAGACACCAGTTGTTTCGACAGCTGTTAGTCAATTACCTACCACTTTTAACAATCTTTCCCAAGCCATAATTCTGTTTGCTCCAAAACCTCAAATAGAAACACCTCCTCCTGAAAATGTGTATACTAGAAGAAAAAATATTCAAGTGCATGATGATGATATACCAGCACCTGATCCTGTTTCATCTGTACCTTACAAAATCACCAAACCTGAATCTTTCATTCCTCCAAAATTGGTCAATCCAATCAAAGATCCAATAGCTCTTCAAGGATATGAGTCTGCAGATGGTACCCCAGCAGCTACCAGTTATCCACTAGAACTCCATGCAGTAAAAAATGAAATGAGGCAGTTCTACACAGTTGATGATCCTTCAAAAAGGAAATTCCCTTCTCTGGTTGGTTTTAGAAATCCAAAAAACATGGATGAATATCTAAAACTAAAAACTAGACAAGCTCAAATAATAGCTAGGGTTGAATGCGAAGGAGAAAATGACAATGTGTATTCAAGTCATTATCAGTTTTTACTCACCAAAGTCAAGCTCATGGAAGACTATGCTAGAGATTTGAGTAAAGAAATGTCAAATTTACTACCAGAACCTGGCCTGCAAAAAGATGTGAGAAAAGACATTCTGGCATTGATCATGAGTGAGAAGTTCTACCCTGCCAAGGAAGAGCAATTCCAAGATTTGCCACTTGTTGGTCTCAAAGCAAAACTCAATAGAATTGAAAGAGTAAAAAGAGATCCAAGCATGAAAAGGTCAGCACCAAATTGGCGTAAATACAAAAAGGCTATTGATGATCTTACCTTGGAGTATAAAAGAAAGAAACAAGAGTTGGTTGATGCAAAGGTTGCAACTGCCAAGGCCATAGCAAAATGGACAAGGCAGTACACTGATGAAGCTTATGAAAGGCTTAGAAAAAAGAGAGAAACAGATCCTAGCCTTCCAAAGAAGCCTGATTACAAAACTATTAACATGTCAAAGAAGCAGCTCCACAATTCTGAACCACTGTTCACATCATCAGATACCTATGTCATTATGTTAAACCAAAGAAAGAGGCAAAAGTTGACTGATGCAGAAGAGAAAGAGCAAGAAGCTGTATATTTTAAACAGGCTATCAAGACAATGGCACTTGAAGATGACAGCTCAGCAAAGCTTCTACATACATTGGAATCCAACCACTGATGAAGCATAAAAATTGAACCTCAAACTACTGATGGGATCCAAGCATTGTTGAAGATCAAAGCATTGTCATTCAAGCTCTGATCACCCTTTGAAAATAGCACTGATCCTCAACATCAGTGCTTAGATTACAACAGTGGAATGAAGAATCAATGTTTATGTATCAGTAGTTTGAATATAATCAGTGTCTGTAGTGTCTGTTGTTATAGATTCAGTGTTTATGTTGAACATCTGATCTGATTTACTTTTGGTCAACATTTGTTTGAATTTTGGTCAACATCTTATTTTGTTAAGAAGTACAAGAACAAACATTTTTACAAAATCCCAAATCACCCCATCATTTAAGTGCATTGAAGTAAAATTGGAAATAATGTTATTCATGTGGTCCTGTTGTTGAATAGATCTAATTCCGTGATTTTAAGACAATGTTGTTGAATAGAATAAGATGGTTGATGTAATGTGGTCGTATTAATAACAAATTGTAATTAATTAATCTAAATAACTTTCCCGAGCCCGGGAAGCAATCCCGGGTAAAAACCTAGTATATATATATGGGGAAGGTTCAAATGAAGGGGAAGGATCCACTAAAAAGTAGATTTTGCCTAAGTAGCCTAAGAAGGATTGTGATGATGACATGTGGCACTCCTAATAAGTAGGAATGAAGGGCATTTTGGTCCTTATAAATAGGAGTGAAAATGACATGTGGCACCCCTTTTGTTTTTTTTTTAAAATACAACAAAAAAATCTAGTACAAAAAAAATCTAGTACAAAAAATATAGCACAAAAAATGTAGTACAAAAAAATATAGCACAAAAAAATCTATTACAAAATAATATAGCACGAAAAAATTTAGCAAAAAAATGTAGTACAAAAAAATCCAGCACAAAAAATTGAGAAAAAAAATTAAGACAAAAAAATTTAGCACAAAAATATAGTACAAAAATCCAGCACAAAAAAATGTTATACAACACATTTTAGTGGGGTTTTTTAATGTTTATATTTTATATAGCAATATGGTACTCAAATTAAAGATAAAAAAACGCTCGATTTTACGGTGAAATTTTTATGAAAAAATAATGTCGTATAAAAAAGTTATGAACGTTTAAAAAATGGGGGTGAAATATGCATGTGACTTGCATGTGGAGAGAGAAAGTCCATAAATAGGATTTTCCCAAGATACCCTTGCACTCCTCCTTTTTTCTACACTTTCATCTTAACCATTGATTTGAAAAATGAATGGTTATGATTCCTTCTCATCCTACTTAGGCAAAATCAACTTTTTATTTGATCTTACCCCTCAAATGAAAACCACTAGTTATCGCGAAAACTCGAAAACTAACTAAAAAAGCTTTAAAAAACATACCAATTTTTTTTTCATACCAATTTTCGCTATTTAAATTATATAAAAAAATACTTTTTTTCAAAAAAAAAAAAAATTGTAGTGCACATGTGTAATAATTCACATGTGTAATATTACACATGTGCACTACAAAATATATATATATATTTTTTTTTTGAAAAAAAGTATTTTTTTATATAATTTAAATAGCGAAAATTGGTATGAAAAAAAAATTGGTATGTTTTTTAAAGCTTTTTTAGTTAGTTTTCGAGTTTTCGCGATAACTAGTGGTTTTCATTTGAGGGGTAAGATCAAATAAAAAGTTGATTTTGCCTAAGTAGGATGAGAAGGAATCATAACCATTCATTTTTCAAATCAATGGTTAAGATGAAAGTGTAGAAAAAAGGAGGAGTGCAAGGGTATCTTGGGAAAATCCTATTTATGGACTTTCTCTCTCCACATGCAAGTCACATGCATATTTCACCCCCATTTTTTAAACGTTCATAACTTTTTTATACGACATTATTTTTTCATAAAAATTTCACCGTAAAATCGAGCGTTTTTTTATCTTTAATTTGAGTACCATATTGCTATATAAAATATAAACATTAAAAAACCCCACTAAAATGTGTTGTATAACATTTTTTTGTGCTGGATTTTTGTACTATATTTTTGTGCTAAATTTTTTTGTCTTAATTTTTTTTCTCAATTTTTTGTGCTGGATTTTTTTGTACTACATTTTTTTGCTAAATTTTTTCGTGCTATATTATTTTGTAATAGATTTTTTTGTGCTATATTTTTTTGTACTACATTTTTTGTGCTATATTTTTTGTACTAGATTTTTTTTGTACTAGATTTTTTTGTTGTATTTTAAAAAAAAAACAAAAGGAGTGCCACATGTCATTTTCACTCCTATTTATAAGGACCAAAATGCCCTTCATTCCTACTTATTAGGAGTGCCACATGTCATCATCACAATCCTTCTTAGGCTACTTAGGCAAAATCTACTTTTTAGTGGATCCTTCCCCTTCATTTGAACCTTCCCCATATATATATACTAGGTTTTTACCCGGGATTGCTTCCCGGGCTCGGGAAAGTTATTTAGATTAATTAATTACAATTTGTTATTAATACGACCACATTACATCAACCATCTTATTCTATTCAACAACATTGTCTTAAAATCACGGAATTAGATCTATTCAACAACAGGACCACATGAATAACATTATTTCCAATTTTACTTCAATGCACTTAAATGATGGGGTGATTTGGGATTTTGTAAAAATGTTTGTTCTTGTACTTCTTAACAAAATAAGATGTTGACCAAAATTCAAACAAATGTTGACCAAAAGTAAATCAGATCAGATGCTCAACATAAACACTGAATCTATAACAACAGACACTACAGACACTGATTATATTCAAACTACTGATACATAAACATTGATTCTTCATTCCACTGTTGTAATCTAAGCACTGATGTTGAGGATCAGTGCTATTTTCAAAGGGTGATCAGAGCTTGAATGACAATGCTTTGATCTTCAACAATGCTTGGATCCCATCAGTAGTTTGAGGTTCAATTTTTATGCTTCATCAGTGGTTGGATTCCAATGTATGTAGAAGCTTTGCTGAGCTGTCATCTTCAAGTGCCATTGTCTTGATAGCCTGTTTAAAATATACAGCTTCTTGCTCTTTCTCTTCTGCATCAGTCAACTTTTGCCTCTTTCTTTGGTTTAACATAATGACATAGGTATCTGATGATGTGAACAGTGGTTCAGAATTGTGGAGCTGCTTCTTTGACATGTTAATAGTTTTGTAATCAGGCTTCTTTGGAAGGCTAGGATCTGTTTCTCTCTTTTTTCTAAGCCTTTCATAAGCTTCATCAGTGTACTGCCTTGTCCATTTTGCTATGGCCTTGGCAGTTGCAACCTTTGCATCAACCAACTCTTGTTTCTTTCTTTTATACTCCAAGGTAAGATCATCAATAGCCTTTTTGTATTTACGCCAATTTGGTGCTGACCTTTTCATGCTTGGATCTCTTTTTACTCTTTCAATTCTATTGAGTTTTGCTTTGAGACCAACAAGTGGCAAATCTTGGAATTGCTCTTCCTTGGCAGGGTAGAACTTCTCACTCATGATCAATGCCAGAATGTCTTTTCTCACATCTTTTTGCAGGCCAGGTTCTGGTAGTAAATTTGACATTTCTTTACTCAAATCTCTAGCATAGTCTTCCATGAGCTTGACTTTGGTGAGTAAAAACTGATAATGACTTGAATACACATTGTCATTTTCTCCTTCGCATTCAACCCTAGCTATTATTTGAGCTTGTCTAGTTTTTAGTTTTAGATATTCATCCATGTTTTTTGGATTTCTAAAACCAACCAGAGAAGGGAATTTCCTTTTTGAAGGATCATCAACTGTGTAGAACTGCCTCATTTCATTTTTTACTGCATGGAGTTCTAGTGGATAACTGGTAGCTGCTGGGGTACCATCTGCAGACTCATATCCTTGAAGAGCTATTGGATCTTTGATTGGATTGACCAATTTTGGAGGAATGAAAGATTCAGGTTTGGTGATTTTGTAAGGTACAGATGAAACAGGATCAGGTGCTGGTATATCATCATCATGCACTTGAATATTTTTTCTTCTAGTATACACATTTTCAGGAGGAGGTGTTTCTATTTGAGGTTTTGGAGCAAACAGAATTATGGCTTGGGAAAGATTGTTAAAAGTGGTAGGTAATTGACTAACAGCTGTCGAAACAACTGGTGTCTCAACCACTGTTGATGTATCAACAGTTGTCTTTTGCTTTAAGGCAGGTGGTGAGTTTTGTGATGATGGTTTTGTTTGGGGTGTTTGAGTAGTGATGGTGTGTGTTTGACTAACAGCTGTTGAAACAACTGGGGTTTCAACCACTGTTGCCATTACCACGGATGATGTGTCAACTGTTGTCTTCTGCCTTTTAGCAGGTGGTATTGGTGGTGGTGAAGGGATTTTTCGTAATGGAGATAAGACAGTGGATGTAGTGTGTGTTGAAGTGGTAGTGGTGAAAGTTTGGATAACAGATGTTGAAACCACTGAAGAAGCAACAACTGTTGATACAACAGGTGTTTTAACATCTGTTGGTTTCGAAGATTGATGTGTGGAGCTTTTGGAAGGTTTGGGAGTTTGTTTTGTGGATTTGGGAGGTGTGGTTTTGGGTTGTATGACTTTTCTAGTAGACTTTCTTATGGGCTGAGAATTTTCTTGATCCTTTGGCTCAGAAGTACCCTGTTCATTCATCTCCATAAAAACTCTCTTCTCCTGTTCAAACCTTCCTTTATCCTTTGCCTCCATATCCTTTTTCACCCTTGCTTTTGCATCAGCAATGGCATTTAAGGTTACATCAACCTTTTTGGAACCATCTGGCAAAGGGATGTGTGCAAGCATTGTTGAATTATCTGGTGCAATGTACAGACCATCTTCATATCCCTTTTTCTTCAACTGCCTCATTTTCTCCGCCTTTTTGGCATTATTTGGTGGTGGGCTGTCCACAAAGATGATAGAGGGAGGAGCAGTGCCAGTGGTGTTCATAAATTGAGCCTTCAGGGTTTTTATATCTGCCTGAGTGTCTTTGAACCTGACTTCCATTATATTTCTGATATTTTGAAGCTGAATTTCATGTTTCTGATCAGCATTTGCTCTTTGTTGGTGAAGCAGAGGTTGAAATAATGCCCAAAAGTCAGTGGGAGCAGGTGGTGCCTGCTGTTTTTGTAACAACTGTTGCAGTATGGTTTTGATTTCTGCAATAGATGTATCCAGTTTGTTAAGCCTCCCCCTCAATTCTCGGTACATTAAACCATCATCCAATTTAATGGGATCATCTGATTTCCCACCAGAGGTGGTTGTAACAGTGGTTGACTGAGGGAGACTTTCCCAAAAGTCATCCCCTGTTGCCCCTTTTTCTTGGAACTGGGGACTTCTTTCCTCAGCAGAGGTTACCAATCTAAGCTCACCAGTGTATACAGGATACACACCAGTATTTAGAAAGGTTCCCATAGAAGAAATTGCCTTCAAGGAAGTCTGATTAATGAAACTACTGTCCAAGTGTAAACCAGTGGGTTCAACACTTGTAGTAGCTGCTTCACTTGAACTACTGACAGGAAGTACTTGTACATCCTGCAGTGTAACCTCCTCAGGTGTTGTTGGTGGGTTAGCAATGATAGGGAGCTCAGACACAGTCACTTTCTGTGGCATGCTCTCAGTGATAGGGGGTTGAGAGGAACTGATTGCTATCTGATTTATATCAACTGCATCCAACAAAAGTTTTGTTTGTGGTGGAATTGTAACAGTGAGTACGGGAGTGGAAAGAGGATTTGCCCCGGGCAGTGGGCTGGGGATGATGGATTCAAGTGAGTCCAAAGCCACATAATTTGATGTCCCTATTCTTACAACCTGTTCTTTTTGAAAAGAAACAGGAGGAGTTTGAGGCTCAGGTTGAGATATTTCTACCATCTGCTGTGAGGAAGTAGCAGCAGTGGTTTCTGGTGACTTTTGTGTTTTCACCGGCAGTGGCTCTGGGATCTCATCTTCCAGAGTTGCCTTTGTTTTAGGTTTGAGGGGCTTTTGTGTTTTCTTTTGTCTTGGTCTTTTGGTGGATTTAGGTGTCGGTTTCACAGTAGTTGTTTTGCTGCTGTGATCACCTTGAGCAGTGGGCTCAGCAGCAGGTGCCTGAGGAGCAGTGGTAGCTGCTAAAGTCTGCTCAGGAGCATGTGCTTGTGTTTTGGACACTTTTGATAGCCTTGTAAATGTTAACGGTGTAAGGCCATTTATTTGAAAAGGTTCACCCTGGATGAGTACATGAGCATCATCCTTTCCAAATTTCTTTTGAAAATAAAGCTTAGGAACCTTGGAAATAGTAAAAATGATTTGCTATCAACATTTTTTACCAAGTCATTAAAGATCTCCTGTGAAAAGTTAAAGTTTTCCCCATGCAAGATAGCATATGCCAGGTATTGGATCTTTAATGGAATTTCATTGAAAGCAGTGGTCTTATTAGAAACACACATTAAGAGGGTATGAAACAAAAACCTTGGGGCAGGGGGAAAACTGCCTTTTTGCAAAGTGTTTTTTTTTTCATTTGCTTTGCATACCCTCTTTCTAAAAAATCTGTTTGATACTCTATTTTAGGGAAAGAAGTCTTACCTTCAAGATCATTGAGTTCAAACACCTCAGAAATGGTTTGTGGTGTGATTTTAACATCAACACCCTTTATCGAGGAATTGATAGCTATGGGTGTTTTATCTTGATATTCAAGTTTTGCATTTTTCCAAAATTCCCTCTGGGTTGCCAAGTAAATCGGAGCATCAGAAGTCAACAAAGTTTTGTATTTTGAAGACGAAAGGGCATCTATGACGGAATTGAACGTTTCAGTGTTACTTGGTTTTGTCACGAGACCCAAGTAGTTATGGGGAGCTTTGTATCGAATTTGTATGACCTTTTGACTGGATTTCCTTTTAACTGATGAAGACCGTGATTTTGCCATTTGAGGAAGAAGGACAATGAGGAATTTTGAGAGAAATGGAGGATAACTGCTTTGAAAAAGGAAAAATGAATTCGATTCGACAGTTAAAACCCTGATTGGGGGTTTTGATCAGGGTTTTATAGCAGGAAAAGTGAATGCTGACATGGCAGCGGTTACAAAAGATCTGACGGCTATGAACTGTCCACGAGCCAACCCCTGATGAGTAATGGAACACAGTTGTTTTATGAAGACACTGATGGAATAATAACAGTGGTTGCAATGATTACACTGAAAAACAGTGGGAGACTTTAAGTTATCAGTGGATAGCCTTTAAACATTTTAATGCTTATAATTCATAAAAAAAATTCATTTTAACTATTTTTAAGATGAATGTTGAGATTTTTTAAATAAAATATTACATATAATCAGTTAGCATGCTGGGGTGATGTGATAAATACCGTTACATATAAACAACCCTATGATATGAAATTTAACAATCTAACAGAGTATAAAATACTGATGTTGAATCCACTATAGATGCTGAAGCACTGCTGCTACTGAGCAATGTTTTTCCTTTCGTTGATCAGGCTTTAGGAACATAAGTGCTTGTCTTTAACATGGCTTTGTCTTCAACAGTGGATAGGCCTCATCAATCTTTAAGAACATCAGTATTTATAAGGAGCAGTGGTTAATTATAACAGTCCTTAGCATGATCAGCTGTTATAACGACTCAAAAACCTCTTTGAGAGGAAGCATTGAAAGTATTAAACCTCTGTTGTCTTATCAAACAGATGTTCAGATACAATTCAACATCAACATAATTTAAATCGTACTCAAACACTAAATAATAAATAAAAATAGAATACAATATAGAAACACTGGTACATAAATACTAAAGTTGAATCCACTATAGATGCTGAAGCACTGCTGTTACTGAGCAGTGGTTTTCCTTTCGTTGATCAGGCTTTAGGTACATAAGTGCTTGTCTTTAACATGGCTTTGTCTTCAACAGTGGATAGGCCTCATCAGCCTTTAAGAACATCAGTATTTATAAGGAGCAGTGGTTAATTATAACAGACCTTAGCATGATCAGCTGTTATAACCACAACATAACCCTTTGAGAGGAAGCATTGAAACTATTAAATCTCTGTTGTCTTATCAAACAGATGTTCAGACACAATTCAACATCAACATAATTTAAATCGTACTCAAACACTAAATAATAAATAAAAATATAACACAACATAGAAACACTGGTACATCAATACTAAAGTTGAATCCACTATAGATGCTGAAGCACTGCTGCTACTGAGCAGTGGTTTTCCTTTGGTTGATCAGGCTTTAGCTACATAAGTGCTTGTCTTTAACATGGCTTTGTCTTCAACAGTGGATAGGCCTCATCAACCATTAAGAACATCAGTCTTTATAAAGAGCAGTTGTTAACTATAACAGTCCTTAGCATGATCAGCTGTTATAACCGCAACATAACCCTTTGAGAAGAAGCATTGACACTATTAAACCTCTGTTGTCTTACCAAACAGATGTTCAGACACAATTCAACATCAACATAATTTAAATCTTACTAAAACAGTAAATAATAAAAAAAAAAAAAATACAACATAGATTCATAAAATAAAATTTATTAATTTATTCATGACCTTAAAACTAAAAGTCCAATAATTACATGACATACTAAACAGTATTAAAGTTCAAATCTAAGAATAACAGCAAGAATTAAGAAACTTTAGTTTCAACTCCATCCATTGCTGAACCTCTAGATGTATGTACTTCAGCATCGCCAAGAACTGCAAGTCTCTATCACCGCACTCTATATTACTGACAACACAAACAAGAAACAAACCTAAAATGCAAAGGTCTCTTCTCAACTGTTGTAGCACATCTAAGTTTTCAAGATATTGCAAGAATCTATCCATACTTTCTATAAAAGAAGAAATCCCAATGACAAACCTGACACAAGAAAACCTGACTTTCGATTTAACCAAAATCGAACAACGCAACTTTTCACGATGTTGCAACAATGATACTGCAACATCCATATTGAAAGGTTGACTTGTGATGGGAATCTTCATTGAAACGACGATGTTGGAACAATGATACTGGAACGATAACATGTTCAACAAACATTCGAACAAAGAAGTGTAATCGGAGATTAGCGCCTAAATCACGAGAAAGATGCATTTGAGAGAGAGATATACGCACACATATATGAGCGAGCGAGATTTGAATGTGATAGTAGATAATTATATCTTATTTATAGGATTAGAATATACGGTTTGAATTTTCAATTTTGAATGTGGGAACTGATAATTATTAAATTATCTTATTTATTGGGAACTGATGTTTATACGTAATCCACAGTAGTATATATCCTTATCCTCTCTTTATTAAAATATTAAATATTTGAATTGTTTTGCAAAGTAGGAAAAAAAAAAGAGAGAGAAGGTCAATTTTCATGATGACTTTTCTGTAGTTACTGATGATGATTTGAAAGCAACTGTCATTGTCATGATGACTTTTCTAATATTTAAAAACATAATAACCGTGAGTTTGAAATTCACATTTTGCATGTTTTAAATGTCCAAAGCTCAAGAAATTAACATTAATT
The DNA here is from genome assembly GCA_030545235.1 of Helianthus tuberosus. NCBI lineage: Eukaryota > Viridiplantae > Streptophyta > Magnoliopsida > Asterales > Asteraceae > Helianthus > Helianthus tuberosus. The sequence continues at coordinate 15,577,109 of CM060420.1, read as the reverse complement.
ACTGATTTGATTTGCAACAAATAGTTAGAGGGGTAGGGGTGGAATCACTCACACCCAATTCCATCACTCACAACATCCAATCAGGTTCTGCAATGTCATCAACCATTATTTCCATCACTCACACCCTTTTTTGCTGGAAATGGTCATCACTGGTACAAATTTCATCACTCACTAATTTTTTTATTTTTTATTTTTTTACATTATAAATTCTGTTTTTTATAAAACTGTAAACTGTTTTTTTAAAAACTGAAAACTGTTTTTTTAAATTCTGTATTTTATAAAACTGTAAACTGTTTTTTTTTTAAACTGAAAACTGTTTTTTTTAAATTCTGTTTTTTATAAAACTGTAAACTGTTTTTTTTTAATCTGTTTTTTATAAAACTGAAAACTGTTTTTTTTAAATCTGTTTTTTTTTTTATAAAAAGGTAAACTGTTTGTGATTTTTGGATTTAAAAAAAAATACCTTTGTTTCATTTTCAAACATTCAAGCGGTCACCTGCCAACCAGACCCCACTAATGTTTCATTTTCAAACATCCAACACGCGTGCTCCATTTGACGCGTTAAACATTCAACACCCGTTTTCAATTGCCGGCGGCGGTGTTCCAATCAAGTTCCACGCGTGATGGGGGTGATAACGTATCCACCCCGGGTCCTCTTATAAAGAATTTTTTTTATTTTTTAATTTAATTTTAAATTTGATGATCAAAACAATGTTGTTTGAAATATTACCTCATTGGTATGTAAAGATGAGGTAAAATGGTAAATTTATTGTAATTCTACTTTTTATTTGATAATTTCAATCTATCACTAAACTAAAACAATCAATAACAAAAAAGTGAGCAATGACCGTTTTTTAGGAAAACCACCGATAGTCAATATCAATAGATCTCAACAATAAAAAAAGTGAGCAGTGGCTATTTTTCCTATCAGTGGATACCCCACAGTTTTTTAAACACTGATGTTTGGTCAGTCAATGGTCAATAGAAAGATGCATTCGAACAAAGAAGTGTAATCGGAGATTAGCGCCTATATCCTTATATACTCCTTTATTAAAATATTAAATATTAAATATTTGAATTTGAATTGTTATGCAAAGTAGGAAAAAAAAGAGAGAGAACGTCAATTGTCATTATGACTTTTCTGTAATTACTGATATTATCAGTAATTACTGATGATGATTTGAAAGCAACTGTCATTGTCATGATGACTTTTCTAATTTTTAAACCGTGAGTTTGAAATTCACATTTTGCATGTTTTAAATGTCCAAAGCTCAAGAAATTAGCATTAATTACTGATTTGATTTCCAACAAATAGTTATAAAGAATTTTTTAAATTGTATGATCAAAACAATGTTGGAGGAAATCTTACCTCATTGGTATGTAAAGATGAGGTAAAATGGTAATTTCATTGTAATTCTAGTTTTTATTTGATAATTTCAATCTATCACTAATTAACACCATCAATAACAAAAAAGTGAGCAGTGGCTGTTTTTTAGGAAAACCACTGATGGTCAATATCAATAGATGCCAACAATAAAAAAAGTGAGCAGTGGCTATTTTTCCTATCAGTGGATACCCAACAGTTTTTTAAACACTGATGTTTGGTCAGTCAATGGTCAACAGATTTTGAAGAAACATATGTTTCGCCTTAAACAGAAGTTTGCCTATAAACAGAAGTTTGACCATAAACAGGTGTTTGCACATAAAGAGATGTTTATCTGGTGGTTTAAAACCACTATTGGGTCAAACAAATTTCACAACAGGACCAATACTCAAATAGCTGTTGACCTTAAACAGATGTTTGGTTTAGAGCCAAACATCTGTTAAAGCCCAAACACCTGTTTAACCCTGAACAGATGTTTAAGTTAATAACATCTACTGTTCAACCTAACAGGGGTTTCCATTAACTATTGACCAAATTGCAAACAGATGTTAAAACCACTGTTTGTTATTGTACTTCTTTACAAAATTACATAGAATTCAAGAAAACGAAACAAACACTTAAAGAACTATAATTTAACACATAATCTAATCGGGCAAAGCAATCTATTATCTAAGAATTCACTGATTCTTACAACATGAAACAAACTCATAATGAAATACTAAAGTTACATAAGAACCACTGATAATTAAATACTAAATTTGAATCCGTTGTAGATGCTGAACCACTGCTGATACTAAACAGTCGTTTTCCTTTGATTAATCAAACTCTAGGTACATAAAGTGCAAACAGTCGTTTTCCTGAACAGATGTTTAAGTTAATAACATCTACTGTTCAACCTAACAGGGGTTTCCATTAACTATTGACCAAATTGCAAACAGATGTTAAAACCACTGTTTGTTATTGTACTTCTTTACAAAATTACATAGAATTCAAGAAAACGAAACAAACACTTAAAGAACTATAATTTAACACATAATCTAATCGGGCAAAGCAATCTATTATCTAAGAATTCACTGATTCTTACAACATGAAACAAACTCATAATGAAATACTAAAGTTACATAAGAACCACTGATAATTAAATACTAAATCTGAATCCGTTGTAGATGCTGAACCACTGTTGATACTAAACAGTCGTTTTCCTTTGATTAATCAAACTCTAGGTACATAAAGTGCAAACAGTCGTTTTCCTGAACAGATGTTTAAGTTAATAACATCTACTGTTCAACCTAACAGGGGTTTCCATTAACTATTGACCAAATTGCAAACAGATGTTAAAACCACTGTTTGTTATTGTACTTCTTTACAAAATTACATAGAATTCAAGAAAACGAAACAATCACTTAAAGAACTATAATTTAACACATAATCTAATCCGGCAAAGCAATCTATTATCTGAGAATTCACTGATTCTTACAACATGAAACAAACTCATAATGAAATACTTAAGTTACATAAGAACCACTGATAATTAAATACTAAATTTGAATCCGTTGTAGATGCTGAACCACTGCTGATATTAAACAGTCGTTTTCCTTTGATTAATCAAACTCTAGGTACATAAAGTGCTTGTCTTTAACAGGACCTTGTCTTCAACAGTGGATAGGCCTCATCAGTCTTTGTTCATAAAGAGCTCCTTTAAAACAAACTTTATGCTTCTTTTAATACAAAAAAGGTAGGAAACACCATTACTCTAGACTCTCTAGTAACATAACATCTTATCTTACAACAATAGCAGATCCTTTCTTGTGTTTAGTAGGAACTACTGTGGGTTCTCCATCATCATCTTCTGCACAAGTCAATTATAATCATCATCATCATCATCATTTAGACATAAGCAAAAATTATTTTAACTATAAATTTAATAATCTTTCTTTGTGTTTAATTAAACTTTATGCTTCTTTGAATACAAACCTATAATAACCCGCAGCAGATTGTATGAATTTCAAACAACTGTGATTAGACTGAAATATAAACCGAGAATTAGAGTATATCACTTCAAAATAAAAAAACTCAAAATTGAAAATCAGAGTAGCAAAAAACACATACTTTAAACGATGTTGGAACAATAATACTGGAAACAACCGTGGAACAATCATCATCATTATATGAGAATACCCTTAATTTATGGAACCTGTAGAATGAAATGCTCCACTGTTGGGTTATTAACTTTCAACCTCACTTTCCCTAAATTTATCAATTCTAATTTTCAACAGGATGTAATACAATTATTACCTTAATTAAGATATCTTCAACTGCAAACAACAATAGCAAACAACATCAAACAATAATAGCAAACAACATCAGACAATAATAGCAAACAACATCAAACAATAATAGCAAACACCTGATGTTGAATCCACTGTAGATGCTGAACCACTGCTGTTACAAACAGATAATACCTCGAGAACTGGAAATGAAACTCTAATTTCAGAAAGAATAATGGCTGAACATACTCAAACATCAATAATCAACAGATGTTATACTCATATCATCACCATCTAGAAAAAAACGCTAATTTCAAAACATATTCAAACATACCAGCTTATGGCAGAAATCTATCCGCAGCTAAGCGGATTTCAACTTTGATGACAACAACCCTGGAACCATATGATTAGATTACGAGTAGAAATTAGGATTAGTGTAAATAAGAGGAAATCATGAAAGTATTTCAACTAAAAAAAAGAACAAACCTTTTGATGAAGTAATCGATGAACAAAAGAAGATTTTATGGTGGCGTCTGAAGAAGATTAAGGTTTGGATGGAAAGAATTATCTTAATAATTTGCAGGGTTTGTGAAATTTGAATTTGAATCGCCTGAATATAGAAAGAGAAAGAACCCAAGGTTTGTAAACAAAGATTAGAAGTGAGAAGAGAGATTATATAAGGAAAAGGGGATGGCATTGTTGGGCGGGAAAAGAGAACTGAGGATGCCCTAATCAAGTGACACGTGGCCCAAATAACTTTCATTTATTATATATAATAGATAGGAACAGGATCAGGAGAGAACGTCTCAAAGTGTGAGAACGGTGAGAACGATTCTCAACCTCAAGATCTTAGTGGTTTGTGACTGAGATTGATGCGGTGACATTTTTGTAAATAATAGGGGGTCTTGGAACTACCAGGAGGGGTAAAATAGGAAGATCCAATCAAAGGTGCACATGCTAATCACATGTCATTTTCCCCCATCATATTTAAACGACAATAATTTTTTTATACGTGATTATTTTTCAAAAAAGTTACACCATAAAACTCAGCGTTTTTTTATCTTTCCAATGAGTATACTATTGATATACTTTTCGAAAAAAAAAATTAACTGGGTTTTATGGCGTTTTTCTGAACTAGGTGTTTTATGGCGTTTTAGACTAGGTATTTTCATGGCGTTTTTTTGAACTCGGTGTTTTTATGGCGTTTTAACTAGGTATTTTCATGGCGTTTTTCTGAACTGAGTGTTTTATTGCGTTTTCAACTGAGTTTTTCATGGCGTTTTTCTGAACTGCGTGTTTTACGGTGTTTTTACAGTACAAATTATGATTTTTCTGAGCTCAAAAAATATTAATTTAGGCGGATGGCTAAAAAAAATGGGTTTTTTTTGTTATGGCATTTTAATTAAATACTTGTGTTCACACTTGTTCACCCTATAAGTTACACTTTGGACCCGGAAAATATAGTTTTTTTTGTTATGGCGTTTTAACTAGTATGAATTCTTTTATTTCCAATCAAAGCTGCGTGTATCGTGAAACTAATTAAATACTTGTGTTCACATTTGTTTACACTTGTTCACACTATAAGTTACACTTTGGACCCTGAAAATATAGTTTTTTTTGTTATGACGTTTTAACTAGGAGCTGGCTAAAAAAATGGTTTTTTAGCTGTTGTAAATTATAGCTCAAAAAATAGCTTTTGAGTGTTTTATAGCGTTCAAAAAAATGGTTTTTTTGAGCTGTTGTAAATTATACCTTAAAAAATAGCTTTTGAGTGTTTGGTGTTTTTCTAAATTGGGTGTTTTTATGGCGTTTTATTTGAACACCCAGTTCATGTGAGTGTTTTTTTGACAATATTACCCCTTAGTGTAATTTAACATCAATGCCACATGTCACCACCAAAATCGTTCTTATCGTTCTCTCTAAATCCTGACCATATATATATTGACATTTACGACATTAAATAATCTCACTTAAAAAGTAGTTTTTTTAGGAAAGTTGATAAAACAAAACTGAAATGAATAAACCACGAAAAAAGACAAGCCCTAGAGTTTAGTGGGATATGATTCTTAAGCACAGAACCTTGAAAGCCTAAAAATAGATACATATTTCCTCTATATAAAAAATAACATGGCTTAAATGGCAACATGTTTGGACTTTGGATATGGTCAAATCATTCAATTAGAGAATTTGGATTGAATCAAATGATTTGGATTAGAACAGTTTGGCCCAAAAGATCGAAGTTTTGTGTTCCTTTTTGTATGTAAAAAACTATCGGTCCAAACTATATGCAGCAATTGTATCCGAGTACATTTTTGTGTGGAGGTTTAACTGTTCAACTTTGTACAAGTGACACAAGGTCACAAGCCTTCTGTACAAGTGATTGAAGGATTTGAAGCATCGTTTGCTTTTGACGTTTTCTCCCTAAACTAAAACCAGAGAAATAGACTAATGGAGTGAGAAAGACGATGGGGAAAGGGAAACTGGCATGGACTCCGGCCGGCCATTAGTTTTAAAGAGGTCCAAACTGGTTAGCATTAGCACCGCCTAGGTGCCTATGAACATTGTTTGGCTCAATCGTTTGCTCTTTTTCTCTGGCACCAGCGTCACCGTTGTTGCCACTCCACCGTTGTTGCCACTCCACCATACGATAATAAATTAAGTTAAAGATATACCTAATATATTTCTCCTCTTTGGTCTTTGAATGATTGAAATCGAGTCATTACATCCTCTTTTTTTACTTTATGATAAGTTTCTCAACACAAACGTAATAATTTTATCAAAGTTTCTCTACGCAAACGTAATAATCTTATTTCTCCTCATTTTTCTAAATATAACCTTTAATTGCTCTCTACGCAAATGTAATAATTTTATTTATGTGTACTTCAAGGTTATCAAATAAAATAGGCTTATTTTATTTAAAATAAATGAACGTTTTACAACAAAATGCAAATAGATTGAAAGCAAACAAACATCCTTATTATATTAACAATAGTATAAACAGGGGCGGATCTAGGTTCATACGTACGGGTTCACACGAACCCACTTGGTTTAAAATTACTAGTAGAAATGCTATTAAAATAATCGGATGAACCCATAAATGATTTGAGAGATGAACCCACAACCAAATTCTTGAAGCTGCGCAGTGGCTAAACATTAGCCCTTCTAATTTAGAAGTCATGGGTTCGAATCTTCTATTACTCTTTTTAAGTCTGACCCCAACTTAACTAGGCAAACCCATTGGATAACTGAATACAATTACAAATACAAACATATTATGTCTTCAGTCTCTTTTTCATCTTACATTACACTCTTTGCTACTCAAACTTAGTATTAACTATATTTCATTAGCTTTCGATTCATGTGTGATTCCTTCAATAACATGCAACTCTTTTAGGTAACTATGCTATTGCTAATAGGGGGAGGTTCATTTGAGAAGAAAATAAATTGAGAAGAAAAAGAATAAAGGGTACAATTGTAAAACATTAAATAGTTTTCTCTCATCTCATTTATTATTATTTTTGACTAATTAATTAGTCATAAAGAGTATCATCCTACACACTAAAATTTTTGCCTAGACACATCAAAATTTATCCTACACGTTTTTGAAATTTATCCTACACATACTGAAATTTATCCTACACAACTCGTAATTCATCCTACACACCTCATAATTTATCCTATACTTTAAATTAATTTTTTTCTTCTTTGAAAATATATATATTTTTTTAAATAAGTTACAAATTTAATTTAGTGAGTTATTAAAAAGGAAGACTAAGAATTAATGATCTATCTAATTTTACCAATATACCCTTACACCTATATTAAATACAAAAATTAAATGAAGTAAAATGAAGCATTATTATTGGTTGAAGTTTGTTCTTTTTTATTCTTACAAAAAAATTCTCCTCATTTGAACCCTCCACATTGCTAATATATGTTCATATGTGTGTGCATTTAAGTAGGGACGAGTTTGGTACCGACCGGTACCGAAAATCCCCAAAAGTGGGTACCAGTACCGGTATTTGAGGGTAAATACCGGACCGGTACCGAAAATGTACCCAGTTCGGTAAATTCGGTACTAGTACCGGTTCCGGGTACCATTTGCTCATCCCCACATTCAAGCTTGTCATAAAGCTAGATCTTTTGCAAGTTACTTAATACTTATAATTTATTTTATTACAAAGTGTATTTGTAAATACCATCGTATATATGTTACGTGTTTTATAATTTCTGATGATCATGTTCTTTATTATTGTATCATATTTTTATTATGTGATGAACTTAACCCGACCTGAACCGTCATACCGACTTGAAATTTTTTATGTCTGGTCCTATGAGATTGGAGCATCTATAAAGAATGAACCCACTGAAAAAAATTTCTAGATCCACCACTGAGTATAAATGTATTCATTAGATTGGTTGGGTTGGCTTGTTTATAATGTTTTGTAATCTTTTCTTTATAGTCTAACTTCTTGCTAGTGTTGTTTTATAATAACTAGCGGGATACTCCGCGCTACACGGCGAAATTCAATTGATATCAATTCAGTTAGGTGTGTTACGATACGCACACTTGTTGTGGCAACCAAAAAGGAAACATAAAATATCGTAATATCATGATAAACGTAAAAGGGTTAAAGTAGATAAAAATAAAGCGTATCACATCAAACCACTAAGCTGATTAGATAGACGATGAACGACTCAAAGTATTTATAATAATAATAATAATAGGTAAAACCTCGTACCCGGCCGAAGGCACGACAATGGAATAATTGGTAAAACATCGCATCCCATCCTAGTCGAACCGGCGCCAGCCGTATTCGCTCTTCACTGGATGCCGCAGAAAATAATGAGAAGAGAGGAAATCGAACCTGAGTCGCAAGGAACACCAATTTTTTTCTCAACCACTCCACCACTATCTCATTGGCCACCCATATTGACATATGTTATGAATATAATATAATATCAACCTTTCAAAAAAAGAAAATAAATAGTATAAATAGACCACACAAATCTAAAAATAAAAGTAATATAAAACAAAAAACCTTAAACTAAATTGAGTGATTATAGTTGACACAATAACTCTCTGGTAAGAGTTCATCACCAACAAAAAAAATTGTGAAGGGGTAGCATAATATTATTTTAGGGATAACGGAATATAAAAAATATAAAAAAAACATATAATTTTTACACTTCGGCCGAAAAGTTAAGGGGTAGCGGGGGTTACCCCTACCAAAGAGGTAGGTCCGCCCCTGGGTACCATACCATTAATGAAACGAACCGACTCAATACTGACATAAGGTGCTATTGAAACAGGCATCGGTTTCGGTTTCCGATTTATGTTAAATTCGTTTTGATATCCTTTCAGATATATCACGATTTTATTCGCTTTTGAACCTTCATCTCTATCTTTATCTATATAACTCAATCGAAAAACACATTTTTCTTTAAATTGTTTTTGTTTCTTTAAAATGTCTCACATCCAACTTTCGATCTCTATCTCTATCTTACTTGCATACACTTATTTTATTATTTCTTTCTCTTTCTTCCACACTCACAATAACATTTAGAGAGTTGGATAAAAGCCTCTACATATAGAGGTGTATATTAGTATCTTTAAAACTTTCTCTATTATAAAGCTTTCAATGTAGTGTTGTTTTTGTTGTTTCCTCTATATTATATAGATTGTTTTAGTATAGAGGCTCCAATGTAAATGCTCTTATGACCTGAAAACCGAGTGGACTCATGCTAAACAAAATGAAAACCTTAGTTTATGGACCAAACATATATAAATCATTTATACGTAATAAACAAGTAACTGTGTGGCACTAGGGGTGCAAATGAGCTAAGCCGAGCCCGATCTGAACAGGCTCGAGCTCGTTTAACATATGAAAGCTCGAGTCGATTTGAGTTTTGTTTCTAAAGCTCGAGCTCGGCTCGGGCTCGACTCGTTTAGTATTTATTGATAAATTTAATTAATTATTATTATTATACATATAATTTAGTTATTTTTTCATATTTTTATAAATGATAATTATTAATAAAAAAATTATATAAACAAAAAACTCGTTTAGGCTTGCGAGTAGGCTCGAGCTCGATAAGCGAAGCTCGGGCTCGTTTATTAAACGAGCTTGTTTACAGGCTCGGGCTCGTTTAAGCTTGGTTTGTTCAAGCTTTTTTTCAAGCCAAGCTCGAGTAGCTCGGCTCATTCGCACCCCTACGTGTCACAACTTCAGGAGCCCAGGATTCATTTTCTCATTTTACCTATTTCGTCCCTTCATATTAAATATTAAATATTATAAATTAGCAACTGCTTTGTGCGGTTGCTGATTGTACATTATGTTTAAAGTGAGTTTTGTGTTGTTTTGGGTTGTATTGTTTGTAATAGCATCCCCGCGTTGCGGCGGGGGCGTAAAACCGTGTCAAATAGTATCAATATCACACCACCATGAGCGACCACCAACACTGAATTTGCGACGTGTTAATACGAAGCAATTAGATCGAAACGTAAATATAGAAAATAATAATAACTAAGTCCATCTAGGACCCGCACGTTATGAAGAACTTGTCAAACGGGAAAAAATAGACGACATAAAAACGTCAAACCACACGCGCACGTTGCGTCGTGTTAACCCGCAGAACTTAGAAAGAAACGTTGAACCACATACACTTTATACCTACAAATTGGAGTAGAACCCCTTATTCCTACAAATGTTAATTTGTATGTGCTAATTAAAAGTGATTTATGGTTGAAAGTAAAAGAAATTAAAGATAAAAGAACCCAAATGTGAGTACAACTCACTAAACATATGGGTACAATCTTTCAAGCCTACAAATGTTACAAATCTAAATTCTAATAAAGAACTCCAATTAACGCCACATGACAATACCTCCTACAATCCAATTTTTTTATTAAGTTTTATATTTTTGTTTTGTTTTTTTTTATATTCAAAATTTATAAAATCACGTTTATCTATAGATTAAGTTTTATATTTTTGTTTTATTTTGTTTTTTATATTCAAAATTTATCTATAAAATCATAATTTAAAATTTGGATTTGATTAAAAATGCCATCTAAGTTTTTTATTTTTTCTGTTTTTAGGATGTATTTTTCATTTACACCCACTGATATTTAATAATTTTATTATACAATCGATCAACTTTGGTAATGATATATTTAGCATCTCAACTTAAATAATATTTTCCCTTTTATCGTTTTTTTTCTTTTTGTTTTAACATAGCGTAACGTTTTTCTAAATTCCATATGTACCGTCATAAGTAGGTTAGTGTCGATGTTGATATTTAATAATTTTATTATACAGTCCATCAACTTTGGTAATGATATATTTACCATCTCAACTTAAATAATGTTTTCCCTTTTATCGTTTTTTTTCTTTTTGTTTTAACACAGCGTAATGTTTTTCTAAATTCCATATGTACCGTCATAAGTAGGTTAGTGTCGATGTTGTAATGAACTAAACCAATAATTTTTCCATAACTCTTGAATATATCGCCATGACATGGTCTTTTTATTGTCGCATAAAATGTCCCTTAGTGATTTGCTTATTTTTATATACAATGTTTTTTCCCTTTTATGTACCTCCACTTTCAGCATCGACATTATAAAAACTTTGTAAAATGTTATTTTAATCCTCTCGAGTTTTACATGCTTATTTTTATGTTTAATTTCGGTTGGTCTACGCTTTGATATAAATTTTGTAAGGATACAAGTAGGCAGTATAAATTCGAGTTACCTTAAGTTTTGACGTCGTTGCAACGCGTGGTACCATATTTTTATTTCTAACTTAAAAATACTATTTTTACATGCTTATTTTTAAGTACGTTTCGGTACAAATCTAAGTTGATTTATGTTCGAAGCAAATTTTTTGTGGCAGGTCAAATATAAGACGTTTTGAGGCTTAGTTTTATGTGCATTTTCAGTTGATCTATGTTGTGACGTAAATTTTGTTCGGAAACGAGTGGATAAATTCGAGTTAATTTAACTTTGGACGCCGCCGCAACGCGCGACGGGTGAAAATACTAGTTAATATTATATAAATATAAATGTCAATTAAAAAGCTAATAGCGATAAAACATAACAAATTACATTATTAGGTATTTCTTTTACAAACCATTTAATATTTTCTTCACTGAACCTTTTGGTACATGAATTTTTAACTTAATTAATATAAGATAACAGCAAAATATGCAACTTCATCAATACAACTAATTTAATTAATCTATTTCATTTTGTTTGAGCTCCAGGAGGAAAAAGACTTTCCAATTGATAAATGTTCCACAAAATCAAATAGCAAAGGAAAGAGAAGGGTGCCCTTCAAGTGGATGGGGTGGTTTGCTATGAGATGCTAGAGTATGCTTAACATGTCAACACAAAAAAGACACAACACAAATTCTATCTTAACATATGATATAAATGAAATCATATTCTATGTTTGTTTTCAAATTATGTAATGACAATGGTGGAGTTTGAAAAAAATCAGTGAGACCGGTGATAGAATCTCGTGACTAAACTTATGTAATTAGATTGTAGTCTAAATCTTTGATTTTAGGTTACACTTAATCATAGGAAATCCTTTCTGTATATATGCATGTAATTCAACAGTTTATTTTATTCACATGGTATCAACCATATGGACGATCCTCCTCATCTCTTCTCGCAATATCCTTTTCCAGTGATTATCTATTTTTTTTTCTGGCGATTGCCATGGCCACCTCTATTGTCCCTCTCCATTGAGTCCATACTCTCCTTCACCTTCTTTCCATTAAACTCAACTGCCAACTATCTATCTTGTGTGGAGAAAAAAAAATATTCCCACTTTTATCCTACCAAAAGATCACCTGTTACATCGACAAATCCTTATCTCCCCCAACCGGGACCATCACCACCAATGACAAAACAACCACCAATCTTTATTTTCTTGCTTGGAAAGAATCTGATCAGAAAGTCCTTGTGATTTAGTATAGGGCCGTACCTAGAGGCTTTCAAATTTAGGCAACGGCCTAGGGCCTCGATAAAAACAGAGGCAATCAAATTTTAAAAAATCTTTATATATCATATCTGTGTATTACTCTATTAGACCCAAATAAGTAAAACAAAAATTATATTTATAGCAAGGCCTAACAGAAGAATCAATTTTAATAGACCCAAATAAGTAAAACAAAAATTCTATTTATAGCAAGGCCTAACAGAAGAATCAATTTTAAAATTAAAGGGGCCAAATTCCAACTCCAAGCAATGCCCGTTCCGTTCAATGGTGTCACCGATTGGGGAAAAATTAGAGGTGAATCAGGGAAAATTAGTGGCGTCGCAAGGATAATCAAAGTTGCTTAACGACTATTTTTATAGTAATATCTACATACTGCGATTTACTTAATCATTGTTTTCCCCTAAATCCCTAATTGATACTTTGAATCTTTGAATTTTTGAATTTTGATATTGTATTTGTGAATGAGACTTAGAAGGAAGAAACCAAAACCGATATTTTCTTTATACCAATTCAAAGGGCCACACCTTTGTAATTTGCTTAGGGCCTCCAAAAACGTAGGAACAACCCTGATTCAGTCAACCTTGTCTGAATAAACCATAGCAGAAGTGCTTGGCCGTACAATCGCACGTGTGGTAAGGCTGGCTCTCGAGGCTGCCTACAGTCACCACTCGTTGGAACGAGTACATACCCTTAAAGACACCCTTCGTCAAATACAAAAGGGTTCGTTCACAGTATTAGAATATGGCCGAAAGTTTAATCTTTTTTTTTGACCAGCTTGTCACCATTGGTCACCCCGTATCGGACAATGAAAAATGTCATTGGTTTCTTTACGGTTTCGGATCAGCCTTTGAGACTTTCTCTACTGCCCAAAGAGCCATCCCTTCTTCCTCTAATTATCGTGATCTTCTGGCCAAGGCAGAAAGGCATGAATTATTCATACAGGCTATTCACACTACTTCATCTCCGTAAGCCGCATTTGTGGCACATCAGTCTCAGCTCTCTAATCCTTCCAGAAACACACATGGTTCTTTCTAATAGGGGGTGCTCTTATGGATCTGGCTCGGGTCATGGTCGTGGGCGACAACTACCCTACTTTCATCTATGTCGGAAAGCAGGACATCATGCCTCCTCTTGTCCAAACTATTAACTTATGCTCAACATGCACCATCCTAATAGCATACATTATATAGAAACTAATATCTCTCCATATATTTAGAGGATTTAGTTTTAATTATCCTAAAATAGTGATTGTAATCTTGTGTATATGGGATACATAATACAGAGGAGGGGATCGACCCTATTATCCCTTTCATGATATCAAGAGCTCAGGTCATAACCTTGCCGCTGCCGGTCACTCTTTCCGCTCTCATCTCTTTCTTTTTCTGATCTCTTCTTCCTCTCTCACCACAATGGATATCATGCCACCTAATCAATCATATCATGCCGCCTACACTCCTACGAATATCGACCAAGCCTTACATTCGATGTCGCTTAATCAATCAGAACTTGGTGCTATGGATACCGGCGCCACCACTCATATGATGAACGAACAAGGTAACTTTCACTCATTTTATAATAACAACATGCATTCATCTATTGTAGCTGGTAATGGCTCGACTATCCCGGTACTCGGACATGGCACACAAACCTTACCCACCACATACCCACCCTTTATTCTTAAAAATGTTCTTTATGCACCTAAATTTATTAAAAATCTGATTTATGTACGCCGTTTCACAACTGCTAATTTTGTATCTGTAGAATTTAATCCATTTGGTTTTCTTGTGAAGGACCTCAAGACCCAGATCCCTATCCTACGATGCAACAGCATCGGTGATCTCTACCAATTGCCGATCGGTTCCACAAGCTCTACACCATCCACATTTGCTGTTATTTCTTCACATTTATGGCATCAACGTCTCGGTCATCCGAGGCATCCGTCTTTACATTCTTTAAAGCATTCTGGTTCTGTTAAGTTTGAGACCTTTAATAAAAATGTTTGTTCATCTTGTGTGTTTGGTAAAAGTATTTAACTACTGTTTCACACTTCACATACGCACACCTATCAACCATTTGATATAATGCACAGTGACTGGACATCATCCATATTAAGCTCAGCAGGTCACCGTTACTACATTTTATTTTTGGACGTCTATACTAATTTTCTGTGGACATATCCAATTTCCAAAAAGTCACAAGTGTTTCAAACCTTTTGCCAACTTAACAAACAAATCCAAACTCAATTTGAACGACGCATTAAACAGTTTCAGTGTAATAACGATAAAGAATACGTTAATTCCCTCTTTCATCAATTCTTCACTCAAAACATCATGCTTTTTCGACTATCTTGCCCTCACAAGTCAAGCCAAAATGGAAAATCCAAGCGGAAAATCCGTACCATCAACAATATGACCCACACGATTTTAGCTCATGTATCATTACCCAATATTTTTTGGCACCATGCTCTTGAAACCGCCACATACCTTCTAAACATCTTTCCTGACAAATCGCTACAAAACAAGACACCCACCGAATTACTCTATCACAGTGTTCACTTTTATGAACACCTACATGTATTCGGGTGTCTCTGTTATGCCTTGCACCCTTCTACAACTATTCATAAACTCGATCTGCGGTCCCGTCCGTATGTATTCCTAAGATACCCACCAACCCATAGGGGTTACAGGTGTGTTTCGACTTGCAAACAAGACAAATCATGCTCTCACGACATGTGGTTTTTACGAAACCACCTTTCCGTTCGCAAACACCATCCAACCCGCACCTTCATACGAGTTTTAAACTGACACCTTTCCCTCCCACTTTGGCCTCACATTCAATCCACTACCACCACCCCTATGAATCAACCCACACCAGCGGCCCAATCTGATACACATCCACCTAGGCCCACATCCCATCCTTTATCCCCTACGGCCCACTCCCCTAACCGAACCTCCCTGAAGCCCAACAACAAACCACCGAAGCCCACACCCAAACCTCTTCCCCAACCCCAACCCCACCTGCACCAACCGCCCAACCTACATCAGTTGGCCCATCCCCAAACAACACTACCCACTCAACAACCACCTCCGACCCGAACGCAACTGTACCCACTCGCACCATGCAGACTCGTGGCATGGATGGTATAGTGAAACAAAACAACATTTTAATATTCACACCCACACCATCCTACACATTCCCAAAACCTCTGTTAGTGCATTGTCCATACCAGAATGGTTTAACGCCATGACTAATGAAGACCATGCTTTTATTAAAAATGGGACTTAGGAACTTGTTCCTAGACAGACACACATGAATATTATACAGAGTATGTGGCTATTTAAGCATAAATTTAAATCCAATGGTAGCTTGGAAAGGTGCAAAGCTAGGTTCTGACCAGTAGTTTAAGAATCCAACTGTCTTACACTCTATCACTAGAAGCAATAATTCAATGTAACAGTGTAACTATCCAGCTGTTTTGCTAACTACTGGCAGTCACATCATTTAATGAGTTGTTAAGGGTCGCTTTCATGATGACGACACCAGCAGTTCTCTTCTCCTATATATAGATAGTTCTTTATACTCAATGTAATGTAACACTAAGAGCCACAAAGCATAAAAACTTAGCGAGAGAGAGATCACCTGGTGAGGGGGAGTACATTTTGTACATTTGATTGTATTGTAAACCATTTTGAATGAAATCTGTCACACCCCGACCGCGTAAAACAACAAATCGCGGCGGAAACTTCGGGGAGTGTCATAACAGAATCATTGTTTCACAACACATGGTACTTGAAGTTCGGTTTTATTAATTTAAATATTTACATTGTCTTAAAATAAAAGAAACATAACATAAATTAAACTAGTCTTGCTTCTTTTATGTCACTAAGGTCCAGGTCCGCCTAAGTGTGTCACGAACATCATCATGCAATAGCTCCTGAAACACATGTGAAAATAGGTACGTTAGCATAAAAATTCCTGTGAGATACATAGGTTTTGTTGTTGTAGGATTCATGAGTTGTAAGTAAAAAGAAGTGTTTTAAACAAAATATAGTCATGAATATGGTAAAACGTGTTCTTTTATAAAATCTTATGAAAATCAGATGTTATAAAAGAATAATGCATGGTTAAATAAATAACCAAGTAAAAATGAGTTTGTATAAGATATTTCGTTTGTAAACCATGTCTTGTATAAATATGTCGTTTGTAAAACAATATATCATGTCCTTGTTTCTATCAAAGTGGTTTAGATAACGCTGCGATGGGTAATATCATAAAATCACTTATATATAGGAAGTACCAGCGGCGTATCCACCATGCTTTTATCATATTACACATGCCTCGTTATTTAAATCACTTACCAAATGAACCACCAAATGTGTCTTGTCAAACCAATGTCAGATAACAACTAATGACTTGTATGGTGAATAAAAGAATTTACTCAATCCCATTGGTAAATATGTCGATGTATAAGTAAATGTCACACCAAATGTAAGCATGTTATGTGAAAACAATGTACTAAGTATGTTGAATGAACATACATAGCAAAGCATAAATGAAATCATGTACTATATGCGTACTAATGAACATAGTAAATATATGTCATGAAAGCACGTAAAGCACTAAAGTAACAAATAGGCACATGTGTATCACCCCAAAATATTTGAGAACAGTAAAAGAGGGGACTATGTACTCACTTGATAATGCTTAGAAGTCTTGTAATAACAATCAAACAATGCTAGAAGGATCACTGAATCAATCGGCACCTAATATAGGTAACTACGTTAATAAACCGGACCTAAATCGGAAGATCGGATAGAATGAGGTCTCGTAAACCAAATGAGTATTGGAACTCATATGATATGGTTTAACAAGGCCTACATTCTAAATCGGAACCTATCCTAAGTGCTTATGACCCGTTTAGGTAGGTTACACTACTTTAGCGCGTCATTTGCGCAAAAGCGCAAACGAGTAGCCTAACTAGTCCTATGACAAGGATTATATGCCCTAACATGTTTAATAATCAGTTTATATGGCAAAAGTTAAGTTACATATGCTTAAAATGAAGTTATGTGCAAAAAGGGCATTTTGGTCATTTTTCCTAAGGCATATAATTACCTATCATACAACTAAGTAAACTAAGTGACCATAAGGTATAACCTCGGAAGGTTATTCCCTATACAACTATGGTCACAAAATATGTTTGGTAGGATCCTAATGATCGACCAAACGGGTCGGGTTCGAAAGTCTAAGCGGTTGTTAAGACCGCTTATCTTACGACCCTATACAAGCACAAGACTAAAAGTGACGAGTTAAACATGTTAAAACATGTTTAACTAAGTTAGAAAACAGGTTTTGATATCAAAACAACGTGTTTTGATATCCGAAGATAGTTTCATCTCAAAATGCGCATAAATGACATTTTGACCGAAACTTCGACAAATCAACGTGGTAATCAGTAGGTATAGTCACAAGGGACTATAACCATCGTGATTACGCTCACGTTGCAAAGTTCAAATGAACTTTGTGTTGACCAAAGACTGGTAAAAGCAGAAAGTCAAACACTGTTTGACTTTCATGCTTGAAAAGCGATAAAAAGCATGAAAGAAGCTTACAAAAGGTCCAAGCAATAAATAATTTGATCTAAAATACTCAGGTATGAAGCTAAGGCTTCAACTTAGAGCAATTTCAGATCAAATGTGAGGAATGGTGCTTGAACAAGGTGGGTATTTATAGATTTTCAAGAACCGTTAGGATCGTTTCTCGTAATTCGTGCTTTGATCTGGACCATACAAGTGTTGCCCATGGTTTACAATACAAGGGGACATAAAAAACCATCAATTGGTTTTCCAAAACAGGGATCAAAACCATCAAAACCAGCTCAAAGGACCAGATTCATTGTTTCTGTACTGGCAGTCTATCGCGGGCCACATAGATCCACACAGGGTCTTACGCGCCCCTCCTAGACACTTTGACAGATTGTAAGTTTTAGTCCCTGCATGTCCAAAACTCAGTTTTCGATGCATTTTCGACACGTTTAAGCCCCGTTAACCCCATTTCAAGGCTCCACAATGAAGTTAAAGTATAGGGAACTTAAAATATGCTTGAAAACATCTCGGATGTCGGTTCGTTTGGTCGTACAGTTGCGTTGTTCGGTTAATTACGACGAAAACTCGAACGGACGCGAAAACGATCCAAATTGCGCGACGAATGGTATTTTTGCATTCCAATCACTAAAATAAAATATTTTAATGATTAAAAAAATTTTTGGATGCCCGGATATGTTCAGAACGTAAGATATGCGCGAAAATGCAAACTTATGCACTTTTTGACGCTTTTAGTCCCTATTGATCGAATAAGTTTATTTTCGCATACCAAACCCCTCAAATCCTATTTCTAAGCTATGTAAAGGATATTTAGGGTATGTTTAACTTATGATCAAGTTCCGGAATGTTCGTTACTATACAAATCGGCATAGTTTCACAGTTTGATGCAAATCGTCCCTGTGATCGAATAAACTTGTTTTCAACACACCAAACCATCCAAAACTTTTTTCTAAGTTATGTAAGGGTTATTTAAGGTATGTTAAGCCTATGTCACTGTTCCAGAGTGTTTTTTGTGTTAAACTGATTACGTTTATGCATCAGTTCGCGTATAACTTTCCAGAAAGCGATTTAGAGATCGAAATCGAACAAGAATTGATATGTGCAAAAAGGTCACATGTATTTGTACAAATTCCAAGATTGAAACACAAGATTTCATTGGATTCGTAGTTGTATGATGATCGTAGAGGCACAGATGTTAGAAAATCATTATGCAATCATTCCCAAATCCAACTGTTGATGATGATTTGTTTGTAATAACAGTACCTTTGATTGTACTGTAAAATAGATTTCTACAAAAAAATACAAAGTTTTGTGGTACGATTGACCAATATAAAGCTCGCTTAGCGGCACAAGGTTTTACTCAAATTCCTGGACTTGATTATTTTCATACTTGTAGTCTGGTTATCAAAGCCTCAACCATTTGTATTGTTCTTGCTCCTTCCACCATATACGGATGGTCGTTACATCAGTTTCATGTTAAAAAATGCCTTCCTAAATGGAAATCTCACGAAGACCGTTTATATGGAACAACCACCGGGTTTCATGAATTCACACTTTCCCGATCCAGTGATCATCTTTTTTTTCCTGGCGATTGCCATGGCCACCTCTATTGTCCCTCTCCATACTCTCCTTCACCTTCTTTCCATTAAATTCATCTGCCAACTATCTATCTTGTGTGGAGAAAATAAATATCCCCACTGTTATCCTACCAAAAGATCAACTGTTACATCGATAAATCCTTATCTCCCCCAACCGGGACCATCGCCACCAATGACAAAACAACCACCAATCTTTATTTTACTGCTTTGCAAGAATATGATCAGAAAGTCCTTCTTGTGATTCAGTCCAGGGCAGTACCTAGAGGCTTTCAAATCTAGGCAACTGCCTGCGGCCACGATAAAAACAGAGGCCATCAAATTTTTAAAAATCTTTATATATCATATGTCTATTACTCTATTAGACCCAAATAAATAAAACAAAAATTATATTTATTGCAATGCCTAACAAAAGAATCAATTTTAAAATTTAAGGGGCCAAATTCCAACTCCAAGCAATATGCAATTTGTATTTAAGTTAAGCCGTGATCGTCATACTCACTAATTATAACGTCGCACATGCCCATTCAGCTCAATGGTGTCACCGATTGGGAAACAATTAGAGGTGAATTAGGGGAAATTAGTGGCGTCGCAAGGATAATCCAAGTTGCTTAATGACTATTTTTATAGTAATTTCTATACACTACGATTTACTTAATCACTGATTCCCCTAAATCCTAATTGACACTTTGAATTATTGAATTTTGATATTGTGTTTATGAATGAGACTTAGAAGGAAGAAAGCAAAACCAATATTTTCTTTATACCAAATCAAAGGGCCACACCTTTGTAGTTTGCTTAGGGCCTCCAAAAATGTAGGAACTGTTGGGATTCAGTGGTGTTAACTTTACTTTTTTTTTTAATCAAAACGGGTTTGATATGTTTTATTAACTAAATATATAATTAATAAAACACAGCGGAACAAATATAAATAATCAACACTAAAAGTGAACCGAACAGGATCATGGTTACTAACATGCAAATACGATATATATAATAATTAATCTACCGATGAGATTAACTATACCTTGTGGTTAATAATTAACCGTTTGAGACACCAAGGTACAAGGAACGAGTGTGATGCGTGTGTGGTGGTATATAGATTTAAGTATATTTTAAGCCCCTTTTTACACGTTAGTCAAGTTTTAAATTTATAAAACACGATATTTACTAACACCAAACACACATATGGGCAAGTGCACCCATCGTGAGCGTAGTATAGTGTTGGTAAGATACCGAGGTCGTCCAAGGACACAAGAGCTTTTAGTACCGGTTTATCCTCAACGTCTAATCAAATCAAAAGTTTAGAAAAAGGTTTTTAAACTAGAAAATAAAAACTAACTAAAATGCTGAAAATAAAATAAAAACAAAAACAGATAGACAGGATGAATCACTTGGCTCCGACTCGTGTTTAGTGTAACCTTTGATTATTTCCGCACTTTTGCACTTTTTAAGAGATTATCTTAGTTATTGTAGTAGGCCCCTCTTTTGAAGGTGACGTTACCCTCAACCCAGTAGGTTGAGTCAGCAAGGATATAATCCTAAAGGGTCGGATTATTGAAAGATAATTAATTAAGTTATTAATGCAAATTATGGTAGGCCCCTCTTTTGAAGGTGACGTTACCATCGGCTAAGTAGTCTGAGTCAGCAGGGATACAGTCCTAAGTAGCCGGGTTAAAGTATTAATAGTAGCTTACATATGAGGGGATCAAAGAGTTTGGACCCCCGCCATCCAATACCGTTAAGTATTGAAGGAGTTCTTACTAAATTTGACCCAGGTCCTTGCAGGATCTATACACTGAACAAGGCAAGACTCTTACCAAACCGTTCCCTTAACCCCCGACCAGGTAGCCAACATACATCCATATAGACCGTGGAGATATGAATGGTGAAAATCTTTTATATTATATAGACAGTAAAATAATGCCAAGACACCACGGACAAACGATAAGGAAGAATCACCTTCAACATAAGAAACTAGTTATTAAAGTCATTAATACAAAACCAAGTAAAAAGTGCGAAAAGATTAAAAATAAAAAGTATTACACTAGACACTTTGTCTTCACCAAGTGATGTAAGAGACTTAGGCAAACATGACCTTGATTGTCAAGAACTCTTACGATCAATCTTGGATCCCGAGATGACTCACACACTCTATGATGGAGAATGGATGATGGTGGCGGATGATGGTGTTATGGTGGTGGTGGGTGGTGGGTGAAGTGTGAGAGAGGTGGTGTGCCAAGGGATGATTTGCACTTGAGCCAAGCACTCCTATTTATAGGCTGAACAGAAGCTCGGGCACGGCCCCGTGTCCATCCTCTTCTCTGTCTTCATTAATTGTAGTTTGTCTGCATTAGTTGACCACGCCCCCGTGTCCGCTGGGCACGCCCCCATGTGCAGAAGCATATCTGAACTATCAAAATTTGCCTGGATTATGCGAATCTTATAGTTGACCACGACCCTGTGTCCGCTGAGCACGACCCCGTGGTGGGCGATAGAAGCTTCTACAGCTTTGTCTTTTCTGCTGGGACTTGGGCACGTCCCCGTGTTCACTGAGCACGGTGCGTGTTCAGCCTTCTGTTTTCTTGTTTTGCTTGGGAAGATGCTGTCGTGGGGTCGGGCATGTCACGTTTGTTCCTTTTCTTATATTTATGTTAGATTTAGTTGTCTTTTTGCTTCTTTTGTTAATTTGAGCTCATTTAATCCTGAAAATACAAAAGGAAGACAAAAGCACACTTTTTCCAACATTAGTACTAAAAAAAGGTTAGTTTTATGCCATAATTGATGCAATTTATATGTTTCATTTTGCACACATCAAATACCCCCACACTTGAATCTTTGCTTGTCATCAAGCAAAACTCTTTATAATGTGGCTTTACACTCCCAAATGGAATGGGTAGAAGAGAAGGTTTTTGGGCTTGTCATAGAGTGTCGGGATTTCCAAGATTCTTTATTAAGTTTTATTTTTTTATTTATTTACAATCCTATTCGTCATGATTTATTTAAAACTTTTCATAAGATAAATTACTTATTAGGGCATAACATGCCTCTTTAAAATTCTATTTATATACAATTTCACATACCTCACGGAGATCACTCAACACTCGGCAAAAAATGTATTTTAGTGAATCACTCGAGAGCGGCATGGAACTTACTCCTACCATAGGCTTGCCAAGCAATCGATCCTCCTCCTTTTTAACTATATACCTTTGTAAATATCAAGATGACTTTTGGGGTGAAGGGTTAGGCTTGGGTTAAAGGTAGGTGGTTGGGTTAGTGGTTAGTGAAAGGGCGAAAAGCGTAACAAGCATCGGTTTTCGTAAGACTTTTTATTTTTGCAACTTTTATTTTGATGAAGCTTTTATTCAAACAAAGCTATTTTTGATAAACTTGTTTGTTTATTTCTCTTTTGCTTCATCATCAACATTTTTTTTTTGAAAAGTCATACGAAATACCGAGCTTGTTACTAAGATAAAAGGTTAAAAATAAAAAGGGTTTTGGTGGGTGAAAGGGTGTTTGGTTTGGGTTATGAAATGAAAAGGTTTAGGCTCAAAGGGGCTAACTAGGGGGATTTTTTGGGTAGGTGGTAAAAAAAATGGTGTAGAAATAAAAAGGGTAGTCCTAATGCCTCCATCATTTACTTACTCGGGTTTAAGTTGGTAAGGACTGGGAATGTATCATCGTGGCAAGTTCTAGAGTCGTAAGAACCAAGCGGCTATTCACACAAGAAACGAAAAATGAGCATTTAGTTTAAAGGTATATATTTGTTTGCTCAATAAAGGCTCAAAACTCACTTTTGTGGGAATGGGTTTTTATGTGATCAAGTATATATAATCAAATTTTAACTAAGCTTGTCATGCCTTTTCATAATTTTCTTATGTTGGTTCTTTTTATCACGACGCTATCGGTTGTAAATTTGTAAAAATATAACCTTTTTTTAGAACTTGAATTTCCCGAGTTAAACCTAGACAAGTAAAAAATGAATTTTTTTTTTGAAAAAAATTTTGGGGTGATTAGCGGTTCCAATAGAGTTTTGTATAAGGCTTGTTATTAGGACTTGCAAGATTCAAGGTTTTAGCATCCCCCCCCACACTTAAATTACACATTGTCCTCAATGTGTCCCAAAAATATGTTTTTAGGTTGATTGAATGTGTAAAAGGGTGTGAAAAAGCAAAAAATTGTGTTACTGGGCGTCTGGACACGGCCCCGTGGTGTCCGGGCACGACCCCGTGTTCAGGTGCCAGTAACAAAATTGAAAAAGAGAAACAGAAGCCTGGACACGGGGGCGTGTTGGGTGAACATGACCCGTGTCCAGTTTACCTGAACTGGGTATTTTCTGCAGACTGTGCAGCACGGGGCCGTGTTGGGCGGACACGGCCCGTGCTGAACTTGCTGTAACGAAGAAAATTTTGTCGGATGGCCCTGTTTTCCTGCATGGGGTGCTGGTTCAAGTTTCCCTTGCTTCCTTTGCCATCCCGAGTGTGTTTTATTCCTAAAAATTAAAACTAAATTAGAAAACATAAAAATTAATCTAAACAAAACTAAGGATAGTTCCGCGGAATGCCTCCGTTGTGCGCCACGTTTATAAGGGTCCTTGGCTAGACCCAAAGCCTGGTCATATGTTACCCAAGTGGGATGTTTTGCATCCCATGCTACACCGTCGGAGAGCATCATCCAAACTTGAGTTAATGACCTTCATGTAGTTGACCGGGTCTTCATCTTCTACTCTTTTTCCGACTCCAAATTTTACTTCCTCGTCCCCAACCCTCAATGTTAGTGTTCCATCATTCATATCTACCACTGCTTGGGCCGTAGCTAGAAATGGTCTCCCTAGGATAAGTGGTACTTCGGTATCTTCCTCCATATCTAGTATGACAAAGTCGGCCGGAAAGACAAATTTGCTGACCTTGACCAATAGATTTTCAGCGACACCTTGTGGATATTTGACGGATCTATCGGCGAGTTGAATGCTTATTTTTGTAGGACTTGTTTTTCCTAAGCCGAGTCGATTGAACATTGATGAGGGCATGAGGTTGATGCTTGCCCCGAGATCGGCTAGTGCATTACGAATGGGGGATTCCCCAATCGAGCAAGGAATTGTGAAGCTTCCAGGGTCAAGCTTCTTTTGCAGGAGTTTGTTGAGTAGTAAGGCAGAGCATTCTTCGCCTAAGTTAACTAATTGCAATGATTCAATTTTCCTTTTATGAGTGAGGAAGTCTCTCATAAATTTTGAATATTTAGGCATTTGAGTTAGGACTTCGATAAATGGAATATTAACATGCAATTGTTTTAGTAAATTTTTGAACTTTGCGAATTGCTCATCGGTCTTTTGACGAATTAACCGACCGGGGTATGGAACCGGAGGAGTCTTAGTAGGCTCGCGAATTGATGGAGAAGCCTTTTCTTGTTGGGGTGCGGGTGGAGCTGTGGTTTGGTTAGATTTGCTTCCTTCAGTTGGTGGGAGTGGAGCCTCTTCGGGACCCACGGTACGGTTTCTCAATGTTATAAGATGTATTTGCGCCTTTGGGTTGGTCTCGGTATTGCTTGGTAACGCGCCTTGTGGTCTCTCGGAGAAATTTTGAGCTATTTGATTTAATTGTTTTTCAATGTTTTGAATGCTAGCTTGTTGATTTCTAAAATTCGATTCCAATTGCTGAAATCGATCCGAGTTTTTCTTTTCGGTGTCGGAGATGAGGCGAGATACAGTATCTTCAAGCCTTTCTCGTCCACCTTGTTGTTGAGAAAAATTTTGCGGTTGTTGAAAATTAGTTCGTTGGTTTTGTTGGTTACTACTATTGTCGGGATCTCTCCAACCAAGGTTAGGGTGGTTGCGCCATCCTTGGTTGTAGGTACCCGTTGGAGGACCCGACGACCTAGGTCTATTATCAATGTAGTTTACCGTTTCCGTTTGACCATCTAATTCTTTCATACAACTCCAATTTTCATGTGGCCCACCACATCCTTCGCAAGCCATAACCGAGACCATTTTTGCCATTTCTAACTTTTTGATTTTTGAAGAAAGGGCCTCGATTTGGGCTTGTAAAGAAGTGCTTTCATCAACCTTATGGGCGCCCGGGGCAATAGATTTATTGCCTCGGGGAGTGTGCCATTGAAAATTGGTTTGAGCAAATTCCTCAATTTGATTATATATTTCATTTGGGCGACGATTACCTAAAAGTCCCCCGGAGCTAGAATCAAGTGTTTGTCTTGTGTGTGGCAACAACCCATTGCAGAAAGTGGATACTTGTTGCCATACCGCAAGACCGTGATGAGGACACTTTTTTAGTAACTCCTTGAACCTTTCCCAAGTTTCATACAAGGATTCCCCATCCTTTTGTGAATATGTATTAATTTCAGTCATTAGTTTAGCCGTTTTAGCAGGAGGGAAATACTTATATAGAAACTTTTGGGCTAGTTCATCCCAGGTGTTTACCGAGCCAACTGGGAGGGTGTTAAGCCAAGCCTTAGCTCGGTCTTTTAGTGAAAATGGAAACGTCCGAAGGCGGATGGCGTCGTTTGATGCTCCATTGATCCGAAAGGTATCACATATTTCTAAGAAATTAGTAATATGTAGATGGGGATCCTCGTCCGAAAGCCCATGGAAGGTTGCGGAGTTTTGAAGCATTTATATCAAATGTGGCCGAAGTTTGAAGTTATTGGCTTCGACATTCGGTGCATTGATAGCGACGCCGAGATTACCCACAGTGGGTCGTAGGTAATCCATAAGGGTACGTTGGTCCGCCATTGGAAGTGGGTCCACCGAAACTTTCTCTTGATTTTTAGCTTTAAGTCTTTTTCTGAGAAAGAGTTCGGGTTCTTCTAGAGGTTCTTTTATGTCTCTTCTTGAACTGGAGCTCATACACTACGTAGGAAGTTCAAATGTGGCGCCTGGGTTCCAAGTCCTGCAATAAAAACAGAAAAGAACGTTGGTCAGAAGGTTCACCACGGCCCCGTGCTCAGGTGAACACGGCCCGTGGTCGGAGATACAGTGATTGTTTTCCGGATCCCTGTTACTGGGGAGTTGGACACGGCCCCGTGTTGCACCGACACGGCCCCGTGCTCAGCTCTTTGTAACTCGGAAAATAAAAACTACCAGTAACAACGCTGGGCACGGCCCGTGTCCGACCAGGCATACCCGTGCTGAGCTCTGCAGAAACTGAAAAATAAAAAAAAAATCCTAAAAAAAAAGAAAAATAAGAAAAACGATTAGGCCGTTGATTCCTAACTTTCTTAAAATCCTTGCGTCCCCGGCAACGGAGCCAAAAACTTGATGCGTGTGTGGTGGAATATAGATTTAAGTATATTTTAAGCCCCTTTTTACACGTTAGTCAAGTTTTAAATTTATAAAACACGATATTTACTAACACCAAACACACATATGGGCAAGTGCACCCATCGTGAGCGTAGTATAGTGTTGGTAAGATACCGAGGTCGTCCAAGGACACAAGAGCTTTTAGTACCGGTTTATCCTCAACGTCTAATAAAATCAAAAGTTTAGAAAAAGGTTTTTAAACTAGAAAATAAAAACTAACTAAAATGCTGAAAATAAAATAAAAATAAAAACAGATAGACAAGATGAATCACTTGGCTCCGACTCGTGTTTAGTGTAACCTTTGATTATTTCCGCACTTTTGCACTTTTTAAGAGATTATCTTAGTTATTGTAGTAGGCCCCTCTTTTGAAGGTGACGTTACCCTCAACCCAGTAGTTTGAGTCAGCAAGGATACAATCCTAAAGGGTCGGATTATTGAAAGATAATTAATTAAGTTATTAATGCAAATTACGGTAGGCCCCTCTTTTGAAGGTGACGTTACCCTCGGCTAAGTAGTCTGAGTCAGCAGGGATACAGTCCTAAGTAGCCGGGTTAAAGTATTAATAGTAGCTTACATATGAGGGGATCAAAGAGTTTGGACCCCCGCCATCCAATACCGTTAAGTATTGAAGGAGGTCCTACTAAATTTGACCCAGGTCCTTGCAGGATCTATACACTGAACAAGGCAAGACTCTTACCAAACCGTTCCCTTAACCCCCGAACAGGTAGCCAACATACCTCCATATAGACCGTGGAGATATGAATGGTGAAAATCTTTTATTTTATATAGACAGTAAAATAATGCCAAGACACCACGGACAAACGATAAGGAAGAATCACCTTCAACATAAGAAACTAGTTATTAAAGTCATTAATACAAAACCAAGTAAAAAGTGCGAAAAGATTTAAAATAAAAAGTATTACACTAGACACTTTGTCTTCACCAAGTGATGTAAGAGACTTAGGCAAACATGGCCTTGATTGTCAAGAACTCTTACGATCAATCTTGGATCCCGAGATGACTCACACACTCTATGATGGACAAGGGATGATGGTGGCGGATGATGGTGTTATGGTGGTGGTGGGTGGTGGGTGAAGTGTGAGAGAGGTGGTGTGCCAAGGGATGATTTGCACTTGAGCCAAGCACTCCTATTTATAGGCTGAACAGAAGCTCGGGCACGGCCCCGTGTCCATTGGGCACGACCCCATGTCCATCCTCTTCTCTGTCTTCATTAATTGCAGTTTGTCTGCATTAGTTGACCACGCCCCCGTGTCCGCTGGGCACACCCCGTGTGCAGAAGCATATCTGTACTATCAAGATTTGCCTAGATTTTGCGAATCTTATAGTTGACCACGGCCCCGTGTCCGCTGAGCACGGCCCCGTGGTGGGCGATAGATGCTTCTACAGCTTTGTCTTTTCTGCTGGGACTTGGGCACGCCCCCGTGTTCACTGCGCACGGGGCGTGTTCAACCTTCTGTTTTCTTGTTTTGCTTGGGAAGATGCTGTCGTGGGGTCGGGCATGTCACATTTGTTCCTTTTCTTGTATTTATGTTAGATTTAGCTGTCTTTTTGCTTCTTTTGTTAATTTGAGCTCATTTAATCCTGAAAATACAAAAGGAAGACAAAAGCACACTTTTTCCAACATTAGTACTAAAAAAGGGTTAGTTTTATGCCATAATTGATGCAATTTATATGTTGCATTTTGCACACATCAGAGTGCTAGAACACGAACACGGTAACCGGGTGTGGCTCGGAATCACGAAAAAAAAAGAAAAGGACTACACTTTTCTCTTGTAGTGCGGTTGCTCCTTTGTTTGTTTTCTAGTGGTATATCTCAAAGGGCCCCCTTATTTTCACATACCCTACATCTTATTTTCACACCCCCTATTGTATACGGGCCGTATAAAGTTATACGGCCCGTACAAAATGTTTTTGAATAGGAAAATGCTCAAGGAATGTTTTTTTGAATTTACTATATATGGCCCGTATATAGTTATACGAGCCGTATACATGTGTATACGATTTGTAAAATGTATATGGCTCAATGGATTTATTTTGTGAGGTTTTTTATTTTACCGAATGTATACGGGCCGTATAACTGTATACGACCCGTATATAAGGATGTTTTTTCCAAGTATCACGTTTTTTCCAGTAAAAACACAATCATTCTAGGGTTTCTAAACTCTTCATCACCTTTAACAATGTTGATAAACGTTGATCAGAACACGCCGCTTAAAATCGGAGCACAAGTAGAGTAACGTTACCGATCAGTCTGTTGATGGAAACCTTAGCGATCGCAGAGATCTTCGTGTTGGTTATTTATCGATTCTGCTAGTTATCGACGGGGATAGGTACAGAAACCACCAAGGGTGATAATGGATTGGTTAAAAAAGCCACTAGCAGAAGAACCCAACACAAACAAGTTCTCCACAGTTTATTATTCAGATCTCTATTCGGTCATCTTTCCAAACTACAACACACGATAACTTTAAATTTTATATTGTGTGATTTGACCTGGAAAGGATTGGAGGTGATTTCTACTTTTAATAAGCTGTCACAGTTGTCAAATTCGTTGCGTGCATTCATATTGTTGAGACAACAACAGTGTAACACCCGTCTAATTACTATTCGAATTTGTAAAAAAGATTCATATGATTTTATAATAAGTGCGTCTAAATTAAAACATAGGTTACTAAAACCAAGTTCTAAGTAATCCATAAAACAAGTCAACTACTAACTAGGTTCAACATTCATGACATGATTAACAAGTTGTTTACATCCAAAAACATCTTCTAATAACGTTATGATATCGCGGAAGCTTTAAAAGTTGTGTTCGGTTCTTCAAAACTTGCTTGACCGCCATCCGTAAGATCCCCATCGTAACCTAAAGTCAAAACCACTTTAATAGTTAGTTTTGGCATTGTAACAGATCATAATAACAAGTTCCAACATCAACCATAAAAGAAAATAACAAAAACTCAAATTTGGTCCTGCCGCGTGTCGCGGCAAAACCCACCACCACCTGTCGCGTATCGCGATGGATTCCGCGTGTCGCGGGGGATCAAAAGGATCCTGCCGCGTGGCGTGGGGGAAATGTTTTTCCAGCAAGTGCAAGTTTTCAACCTGCATTTGCTGCCAGCTCCAGAAATTCAGATTTTTAACTTCGATCTACCATAACTTTCGACTCGTAAGTCCGTTTTAGGTGATTCTTTTTCCTATACGTCTGTAAATTAATTACCAACGTATCTATTCCAATTATGACACCGAAAATTTAACTTACGGACTGAACGGCTAAAAGTCACTATGCAACTATTCGACCCATTCTAACTTCACTCAATTAGCTACCATTTAACTAGTAATCCTATGGCACTTTATACCCAACATCTGGGGCTTATCATCACCCGCATTTCTTTACCAATCTCATGGCTTAATGCTCGTGTGATTGTTATCGCCATTGTTAACTCACTAAAACACCAATACAACAATTTACACAACTAATCGACCCGTTGGCTCACCTTGTGGAATCCTCCAATATGATGACTACCAAACGGGTTCTTATTAACTCTAAACCTATTAATTCAAATAACGATCATGGTCGCTACAATCAACACAAATTTCCATTATATCACACGACTATACATAATTTAACAACAATTCGCTCAATGTAACGGGTCAAGTTACATACCTTCAAAGCACGCCCTTTAAACGCAAGTCGCCACCGGCTTGTCCACTTGACGCTCCGGTATCCTTTCCTATAGAGTTCAATCATGGTACATTTAGAACTCTTTGCAAATCATGTATCGCATATTTTACCGAAACATCGAAATTATGCGTTTTAACTTTAAATTTTCATTTTAAGTCTTCTTTGAGGCATTTCTACAAACACTTTATGGGCAGAATTTCACACCATTTATATGACAAGTTCTCAACTTGTCATATAGCCCAAATTTTCATCAATAAATTATCTAACATGAAATTTTAGCCTCTATAATTCTGAAATCACTAACAAATCTTAGATTACACTAGAACAACCACTATAATCCTAGTGTTTATCAAGTTTCACAAAACCCACTTATCACCTTTAATGGTGATTATAAATTTCGCACGAAATAGGCACAATTTCATCAAGTAATTGAATAGGGTTTGTCCCTAGACATTATTTCATTCCAGACAACTAACATGCAATCATCAATTCGAATTTCCTATGTTCATTCAGAAATATAGATGAGAATTTTCTACAAAATTTACACACCTTATGATCCCTTTCACTGAGGTGATCACTAATCTATGTTCGGATTTTGATTTGGGACTGAATTTGGCCTTCAATTGATCAAATAGCATGAACTTAGGGTTTTGAGAAGCTTGGGTCGCCCCCCTGCTTTGGTCGATCTCCAGCACACTCACAATGGTGAGTTTGTGTTTTAATAAAATGTTTTTATTAAAACTAGTTTCAAATTAAACACTTTTGGTCCCTCTAGTTTCTTTTAGTTTATTTTTAGGTGCTTTTAACCCACTTTTTAGTTAACACAAGTCTTATAACAAACTGGGTTATTTCGTCCTAGTTAGTTTGTTCTTGTTTATTTTAATACTTTATAATTTTAATATAAAGTTTTATATGTTCGGGATGTTACAAACAGGTAATGAACGAATTATTGGACTTCTTGTTCCAAATGCAGCTGTAGGATCCGTACTTAAAGGTCTCTCTAAAATATGCAACCGAGACCGCCTTGTTAATTTTAATGAAGCAATGAAGATTGAAGAATCGTTGTGTATTTGCATACTGATATGGAATTGGAGAACCGTTGTGTATCTGAATCAGGTTCTGAAACAAACACCACTAAATATGAGTTGGTATTCAACCTAGAATA
Organism: Helianthus tuberosus; assembly: GCA_030545235.1. NCBI lineage: Eukaryota > Viridiplantae > Streptophyta > Magnoliopsida > Asterales > Asteraceae > Helianthus > Helianthus tuberosus. Next base: position 15,545,074 of record CM060420.1, on the reverse strand, counting down.
TGAAGATCACGGTGCAGACACGTGGGAAGAAAGTCGTTGGACTGTCGCAGATGAAGTCAAATGTGATCAAACTTGGACATCAGACGTAAATCTTGAAGCAAGTATGTGGTTCCCAATTGGTTACAGAAACCACTAGCAGAAGAACCCGACACGTTTTCTATCTAGTCTATAACTTGAAAATGGATATGATCGTGTCAAGATCTTTATCTATCATGTCATCGACCAACTACTCGGAATCTCTTTCGTTTCTCATGTTAGGGAGAATGTTCTCGAAATTGAAGGAAAAGGAAAAATGGTTGCTAAAGTTTCGTCTTCTGTGATGATTCGAAACATTCCGAATAACTACACAATGAAGATTGGTTACAAAAGCCACTAGCGAGTTATTTTTGGGAAGAAAAGAAGGGGTTTAAGGTGTTTTGGTAGGTTGAAAGAGGTGAATGATCTTGAAAGATTTGTTGAAATCGAAGAAAAGAGTAACTAGCAGAAGACGTGTCGGGTTCTTCTGCTAGTTATTCGGAATGTTTCAAATCATCATAGAAGACGTGTCGGGTTTGTGTTTCCCATAGCCACCGTTTCCGTAGTAAAAAACGGATGTGGTTTTGTCACACCCCGATATTTCCACATATTACCGGTGGGCCCGGCGGGGAGTATCGTGACGTAGTTGATATCATCATAGTCAATACACACAATATAATAGCACAGCGGAAGGCTTGGTGAATAAACTATTACAAACCATATTGTCTGAGTGTTCGAGTTTATGAATATACAGACTGGAATGTAATAAGATCCACAGGCGGATCATGAATATACAAAGAAACAAAAAGACAACAGACTTCAGGTATCTTATGGATTTGCAAGATCCTCTATTTACACCTAATAGCTCCAGCCTATTACGAGAGGTACCTGTCAAATTAGTCTTTAAGAAAATACGTCAGTTTACACTGGTAAATACAATTAACTGACTCTTTTGAAAACATTTATGAAAATTTATTTAAGTGCATATGGCACAAAACATTTATAACTTGGGACAATTATTTAAAGATAATCTTGTATACAGATTTACATGTTTGTCATACAATTGGGGCCGGTTGGAAGCCGGTCGTGATTAACCGACTCACCACTTATAGAACCCATAAAGGAGTTATCCCCAACATGTGGGTTTATATATTATTTAGCATTTGCATCTGTCAGGTGTATGCCTACACCCCGTGCATAGGTCGTGGCCATTTTCAAATGAAATGAGCCGAGGATATCCAGGACACGGTCGAATTAACCCCCAATGCCTACGTTATCAAACAAGACCGATTAAAACGGGTTATGTAAATTTATTAATCACAATCCGATTAAATGATTTCATACCCGACCAAGTGGTATTATTATAATACCATATCCCAAGCCCGTATAAGGGAAAATAAGTTAAAAGTATTTACCTGATGCTAGCAATAAAATCCTAAAGCTTTTTGGAGGCACCTTCTACCGGAAGCTATTTAATCTGTATAGAAGGTTTATTAACCTATTAGGATGCTAACGGGTCTTTAATTTAGTCAAGGACTTAGACCGGCTAGCTAGAAGGAAACCTTACGGTTCTAAACGCTAGATTAAGCGGAGACCAGAATAGAATGAGATTTAGACCCGACAAGCTTGGATACTTGTATAATATGGGTAAACTAAACACATTCTGGAAGTTGAGAATTTATTGATAAGGTTAAGCCCGTTTCGACTGTTTTATGTAAACTAGTCACATAAGCCGATCCGAACGCGTAATCGCATAACGGGTAACCAAATAAATTATATACAGGTCTTAATCATTATTATGCTAAAAATATGTTAATACATCAGTAAGATGTTAACATATATGCCCAAGAAGTAATTTAAACCAAAATAAGTCCCATAAGGGCATTTTGGTAATTTTAATGCCCATAAAAGAGTTTAATTGTGCAACTGAGTTTCAGGTCTGATTTAATCAGTAAAAATATGCATTTTTATAAGTTATATCAGTAGGGTATTTTATATATGTGAAATTTATCTTATATTACCAAACTATGCACCGTAGGGGTATTTTGGTAATTTTACATAGGCTTTAAAGGTCAAAATATACTTCTGAGTTTAAGAACTTTGGCTTACTGTTTAATTGTATAAATTAACTTAAAACATCAGTAAATAATAAGTTTTATAAAGCAAGAATAGTTTTAACTCATACTATGTGTTAAAAACGCTTGAAAGTCGGTTTAAAGGGGTATTCGGTTTAAAACAGGAAATCTGAGTTTTTGATCAGTTTATAAAGTTCAAAATACTTTATTTATAATATAAAATCAGTAGCCAAAGGTTTGGCACTAAAAAGTTATGTAAAACTCATTTTATGCATGAAAAGGGTAAAACCGACAATTACCGTAATCAAGTTATAATCCTATGTTATGCTCAGCCTAAAAATAATTAAAAATCCCAAAATATTATTTTACATCAGTAGGTAAAAAGTTTGGTGTCAAAAATTGGGTTTAGGTAGGCTTTATGCTAATTACTTCATTTAAATAATAAAAAGCTCCTTAATTATGCTATTGAGCATAACTCCAATTCTAGACCTCAAATTGATGTCAAATTTTTAGGACATGTCTAAATATTAGTAGCAAAGGTGTTAGTCCAATCACATTGTTAAAAATCTCAGTTGTATGTAAAAAGGGCGTTTATGGCATTATTAAGCATAATTACGATCAAGTGCATATAATTCAAACCACTAGGCACCATGCAATATAACTCCAGAGGGTTATACTACTAAGTAATGTGGTCCTAATGGAAGCTTAAAACTTGGAAGAATTAAGCTTGAACGGGTCAGAACTGAAAGTCAATGCAAAAGTCAAGCTTTTGCGACTTACGGTTATAAACTGACTTTAGACTGTTAATTGTCGGGTTAGGACTGATAAAACATGTTCTAATATTAATTACCAAGTCATTAGAATGTTAAAATATAATTTAGAACCTCTGTTTTATTAATTAGAATCATTTTTGCAATTTCTGTCCAGTTTGACTTTTTGTCAAACTACTTTGACCCGACAATTGACCAGTCAAACGAGATAATTAGGAGGTGCCCTTTTAAGGGTTAATCACCTACACTAATGTGGTTCTATAACCACTTTCAATTTGAGCAGTGGTTAAACCATATGTAATTAAAATGAAAGTCAAACTAAATTTATGATAAGTTTGACTTTAGAGCAATTAAGCTAAATTAAATGACTAAACAAGAAATTAGAGTCTTACTAAAGGTCCTAGCAGTCTTTTCTACACTTCTAAGTCTTCTCCTTGTCCTTAGCAAGCCCCAGATGTTCTAGATTAGCAAATGTTTGCAAGTGTGCTTTGGAACCCAAGAACTAGCTTTCCTTATATAGTGAATTGCAAGATCAAGGATCACTTCCAGGTGTTATTGGAGGCCCTGGGATCACCCCAGGTGTCCTAGCTAGTGAAATTAACCGACTTACAGCTCCCTAGGTCATTACAAACTAGGCTATGGCGGTTACACGGCTGAAACTTACATCTGTCCAAACATTCTGCCCAGCGATAAGCTTACGGACCGTAAGCTAATCTCCTTGCGGTCCGTATCCAACACTTACAGACCGTAAGACCATGTGATTGCAGTCCGTAACCGAACTTGAAATGCATCGCCCAGTTACCTCCTTACGGACCGTAAGCCTAGGGCCATACGGTCCGTAACCGATGACCAGAAGACAAAAAATTTTAAAACTTTTATACACTTGACCATGCATTTCCAAACTCGAATATTTAGCAATGAATCAGTAGAACAGTCCACCTGATCAGTCCTGCCTTGCCAGAAAATGATGTCATGCATTTGTGTCTTCTTTGGATGCTTTAGAATTGGCCATAATAGAGTATTGTCGGTTTATGCACATGCATTCTCATTTCTTGAAGGTTGGTGGAATCATTACGATTTCAACTGAATAATTATGCATTCCTTAGCAGACTTGTATAAGAATGTATTTATAATTTACAAAGCCTTGTGAGCATTAAACGGCCACTCAGAGGTAGAATTAACATGTTGATATGTTTAATCCCCGTAGCTTCATATTCTTTTGATTACATTCACAAACGGTTTGCTATATTCCATATATCTCTCGATTAGGAATATATTATCCATGTAGTGTCAATCAGAAGCTCAAGTTTGGCATGCTGACATTTTTAAGTCCTTCAAGCTAAATTTTTCCACATAATTGGAGTTTAGGACACATGTCTATACATAATTGGACACGTTTTTACGTGGTGTTACATCCTCACCCCCTTAAGAGAAATCTCGACCCCGAGATTTACTGGAATAAGTGAGGATACTTTTGTCTCATAGTGGACTCGACTTCCCACGTATATTCGGGACCTCTACGATCATCCCATTTGACCTTTACTATAGGTACATGCTTTCTTCAGAGCCTTTTAACCTGCCTATCTTCGATCGATATAGGTTTTTTCGATAAATCTTAAGCTTTCATCAATCTGCACGTCTTTATGGGACATAGCTAGAGATTCATCGGCTAGGCATTTCTTCAGGTTACAAATGTGGAACACATTATGAATTCCACTCATCTCCTCTGGCAGATTTAGCTTATAAGCTACAATGCTGACACATTCAATAATTTCGAATGGTCCTATATATCTAGGGCTCAACTTGCCCTTTTTACCAAAACGCATCACACCTTTCCAGGGTGACACTTTCAATAGAACTTTATCGCCTATCTCAAACTTTAGAGGTTTTCGCCTCTCATCAGCATAACTTTTCTGCCTATCCCTGACAGCTTTTAGGCGATCACGAATCTGGACAATCTTGTCAGTTGTTTCAAGGACTATATCAGGTCCTGACAACTGAGTTTCTCCTACTTCTGCCCAACAGACAGGCGTTCTGCATTTCCTACCATATAATGCCTCAAAAGGCGCAACCTGAATGCTAGTATGGTAGCTATTGTTATAAGAAAACTCGATCAATGGCAGGTGGTCATCCCAACTACCACCTAAGTCAATAACACATGCACGAAGCATGTCTTCCAAAGTTTGAATTGTACGCTCACTCTGTCCATCAGTCTGAGGATGGTAAGCAGTACTAAAATTCAAATGTGTACCAAAAGATTGTTGGAAACTTTTCCAAAAGTGCGAGGTGTATCTAGTATCCCTATCAGAGATAATAGATACCGGTACGCCATGAAGAGCTACAATCTTAGCTACATACAACTGGGCTAATTTATCGGAGCTATGAGTCTCCTTGATGGGCAAGAAATGTGCTGACTTAGTCAGTCTGTCAACAATAACCCATATGGTGTCATTCCCATGCCTTGTTTTAGGTAACTTGGTTATGAAATCCATGGTTACCATCTCCCATTTCCATGTAGGGAGTTCTGGTTGTTGAAGTAGACCTGAAGGCTTTTGATGTTCAGCTTTAATCTGAGCACACGTCAGGCACTTAGCTACATGTGTGGCAATAGATCTCTTTAGACCTATCCACCAATAATTAGCCTTCAAATCATGATACATCTTGTCACCTCTAGGGTGAACTGAGTATTTGGAGTTGTGGGCTTCCTGGAGGATTATATCTCGAAGTCCTCCTTGAATAGGAACCCAAATCCTTCCATTCATTCTGAGAATTCCATCCTTCCCAGGTGCTAACTGCTCAGTAGTTATTCCTAACTTTTCATTTGGAAGGTTAACTTCCAAAACAACATCTTTCTGTGCAGCTAACAGTCTTTCATTCAGACTATTCTTTAAATCAATGCTCTTGGCATTGATCCTAATTGGCTTAACTCTTTCCTTTTGGCTTAAAGCATCTGCGACCACATTCGCTTTACCAGGATGGTAGCGAATTTCGCAATCATAGTCATTTAAGGTTTCCATCCAACAGCGCTGTCTCATATTGAGCTCTTTTTGATTGAACAAATGTTGGAGACTTTTGTGATCAGAAAAGATCACACATTTAGTTCCATACAAATAATGTCTCCATAACTTTAGTGCGAATACAACGGCACCCAACTCCAAATCGCAGGTGGTGTAATTCTTCTCATGCACTTTTAATTATCGTGATACATAGGCAATCACCTTGCCTCGTTGCATAAGCACACAACCCATACCGGTGTGTGAAGCATCACAGTATACGACAAACTCTTCAATTCCATCAGGTAAGGTTAGCACTGGGGCATTGCTCAATTTCTTCTTAAGAATCTTAAAGGATTCTTGTTGCTTCGGACCCCAATCAAACTTAACATTCTTACGAGTCAAAGAAGTTAATGGTGCAGCTATTCTTGAGAAGTTCTCAATGAATCTTCTATAATACCTAGCTAAACCCAGAAAGCTATGTATTTCGGTAGGAGTCTTTGGTGCTTCCCAATTCATCACGGCTTCTACCTTAGCGGGATCTACTTGGATACCACGCTCACTAACAACATGTCCAAGGAATTGGACTTCGCGAAGCCAGAATTCACATTTGGAGAATTTTGCATATAGCTTCTCCTGTTGAAGTAATCCTAAGATACATCTAAGATGCTTCTCGTGATCAACTTGGCTTTGAGAATAGATAAGTATGTCGTCTATAAAAACAATGACAAACTTATCCAAGTATGGTTTGCAGACTCTATTCATGAGGTCCATGAATGCTGCTGGCGCATTAGTGAGCCCAAATGGCATCACTAAGAACTCGAAATGTCCATACCTCGTCCTGAATGTTGTTTTACGTACATCTTCGGTTCTCACTTTAAGTTGATGATACCCAGATCTCAAATCAGTCTTTGAGAAATAACTCGCCCCTTGGAGCTGATCAAATAAATCATCGATCCTGGGTAAAGGATAACGATTCTTGATCGTTACCTTATTCAATTCACGGTAATCAATGCATAAGCGCATAGATCCGTCTTTCTTTTTCATAAACAGTATTGGAGCTCCCCAAGGCGAAGAGCTAGGTTGTATAAAACCTTTTTCCAATAAATCATCTAATTAAGTCCTGAGTTCCTTCATTTCGGTAGGTGCTAGGCGATAAGGAGCTCGGGAAATTGGTGCAGCTCCTGGTAAAATGTCTATCCTGAACTCTACTTGCCTCTCAGGAGGGAATCCGGGTAACTCGTCAGGAAAGACATCAGGGTACTCAGAGATGACTGGGATGTCTTCAATCTTAGGCTTCGGATCATTCACAGTTACTTGTGCCATGTAGATGACACATCCGCTTTTTAAACATTGCGACACCTTGAGAATAGATACGTTGCTAGGTAATCCATATTGTGTATCTCCTTGAATAGTGACTGAGTCGCCCGAAGGGGTTTTGATAATAACTAGCTTTTTGTCGCAGGCAATTTGGGCTTGGTTATGCGACAACCAATCCATACCTAAAACTATATCAAACCCATCCAGTTTCGTTGGCAAGAGGGACAACAGGATAGAATGATTCTTAATGGATATAGAGCATCCATCAAGAAGAGTTGAAGCTGTTTCTAAGGTACCATCGGTAAGTTCTACATCATATTTTATGTCTAGAGTCTTAATAGGCAGATTCAATAACTTACAGAACTTATGGTCTACAAAGGACTTATCAGCACCGAAATCAAATAAGACTCTAGCATAATTATTATTGATGAGGAAGGTACCTGTTATGACATTATCGTCGTTCACAGCTTCCCTCGCGTTCATCCGGAAAACTCTCGCGTTGTTCTTCTTTGCCTCCTCGGGCTACTTAGCATTCTTGGGGCATTTGGTTTTAATGTGCCCCTTTTCATTGCAACCGTAGCAGGTTGCATCCTTTATATTTCGGCACTCAACAGACTTGTGCCCTTTCTTTTTACAGATCCCACATGGTTTGGCCTGTGGGTCTTGGTTGCATTTCCCAAAATGCCTCTTGTTGCAAGTCTTACACCTGGGCTTGTCATTCGATTGCCCCTTTTTAGAACCAGAGTTCCCTTTGACCTTTTTGTTTGACTGAGGAGACTTGCCATCCTCCCTTTTCCTTTTCCCTTCATCAGTACTTTTCTTCGACCTACTCCTCACAACGACCAAAGTGAGGGACAAAGATAGATCCACAACAGATCTATAAGTGGTTGGCTTAGAGGCCTTAACATTCCCTTTTACTTCAGGAGCCAAACCACCGATGAAACGCGCAATGCGTTTGGGTTCAGGAGTGACTAAATACGGTACCAGCCTTGACATCGAATTGAAGCTAGTCACATAGGATCTACAATCCAGATCCTTCATCACTAAAGTGAGGAAATCAGTCTCTATCCGCTCGACTTCATGCTGAGGGCAATAAGTTTCCTTAACCAAATTAACAAACTTGTTCCATGACATATTGTACAAAGGAACCTTCCCGGTGGCTTGCACTAATGCTTTCCACCAAGTGAGGACATCGCCCTTGAAGGATTGTGATACAAACTTCACTATATCCTCTTTAGCACATCCGCTAATGTCTATTACAGTCTCCGTCTCATCTAACCATTTTATGCAATCGATTGCACCTTTTTCTCCTGTAAAATCTCTCGGTTTACAGGAGACAAAGTACTTGTAGGTACAACCCTTGGTGTACCTGGGAGTCAGCTCAAGAATAACCTGCCTCTTTGGCTCACTACCCTGATTAGATGAGTGCTGAGACTCACTTTTCTTATGGGTATGGGGTTGAGAATGGGATCTCGAATGAGTTTGAGAACTAACAATACTAGGCTCTTTAAATTTAGCATCCACAGCCTGAGCGACTGCTGCGGTTATCATTTCTTGCAGCTCGGCACCAGTGATATTAATCCTGGTGTTGTTTCCTTCTATGGGATGACTGTTTGCTTCATCTGAGCCAGCCATTTACGGATACTATAACAAACAGTAATGGTATATTTAAATTATGCAATAAATCATCATATTGATGATTAGATGGTCATGGTATTATTAAACCATATAGGCCATATAAAATAATAATAATAATCAAAGAGATATAATTCTTTATATTTTTATTAGACAGAGGAATATGAATCACACTGTCAATGTCATGAAGACATATTCATATTACACAAAGCTCGTCTCGAAGGACATTTAGATGGCATAAAGCCTTGTCACAAGGATGATTGTAATCTTTGATTTCTTTAAGGGTCGAATAAAGTTCATCGCCTTTTTGACAAGAAGTCTATTAAAACTTTCATTGTCATTAGTACACCTTTGCTTGTAAGCATACACTTCTAATGAATGTTGTGGTGTATACATCATATCGATGTTTATTAGCCATGATTCATGATGATCATATAGGCTAAAATAGTGGCTTGGAAAAATCCAAGTACATTAGAAAGATTGTGTGGTTTCTCGTACCGCACAATTCAGGATTGTTAACATGTTTTCAGATGTTAACAGAGAGTCATTATCTTAAAAAGGTTGTACCATTATAGCCATTTACTATTTGGCTAGGTTATACCTTTAAGAAAATTTATTGGCAGATCAATAAATTTGAAATGATATAGCATGATGTAATAAAATACATATTTAAAATCGAAAATAGCTTCATTAACCACGAAACGATTACAACATTGCCCAAAAAGGGACTTGAGAGAAACAACACAAACTGCCCACGCAGGGGCTACTGAAAATACTGCCCACGCAGGGGCTACTGAAACAGAAATAAGTCCACGCAGGGACTTGATACATGAAAACAAAATAAACGTCCTCGCAGGGACTTATTGAAATACAACATGAAACAACAATCTCCTACTTCTTCTTGCACTTAAGAAGGTTCATAAGACCTTTGACAAATCCATTGTGCTTCTTTTTAGTTTCATGAGCTTCATGTTCAACCCGGTCTAACCTCTGTAAAATTTCTTGAGTTTGTTCCTGATGGTGAGGAGGGGGTTGCTGGTACGGTGGGTATTGGTATCCCTGTACCGGATATCCAGTTGGATGAACTGGAGGGTAAGAAGAAGGGTAAAGATGATGGTATTGTGCAGCTGTAAGGTACGGATCATGAGTCCCATAGTCAGATGGGTATCCAGACGGATTATACCCAGATGATCCTGGGTATGTTGGGATCGGGTTGTCAAAACCCAACGGTGGCTGTAGTGGTGCGTGTGAAACTGGCGGAAGGTTGACTTTCGGCACCGTGTGTGATGATTCACCCAACTGAGGATCCTCTGGAATAGGAGGGTAAGAGCTTGAGCCATGAGGAGATGTAAACCGTGGTCCCCCACGCGTAGACATTCTAGCATTTCTCCTTCGCCTTGGTGGTTCGGGAGGCTGTTGAGGTGGTTCCTCAACTGGTAACGGTGGTGGGGTAACAGTTTGGAACTGGGGTTCAACCAAGGGAGGTTGGGCTGGGGAGTTATGGTATGAAGGTGTGAAGAACCAATCATATTGTGCCATCCTTTCCTGGAATGAGTCGGGCCCATGGTACGGTGATCCCTGAAATGGGGAACTGCTTGAGATACTTATTGGGTGGCCAGGTGTTCCTATTTGTAATTCTGGGTCTGGGTCATCATCCATCTCCATCTCCTGAGAAAAGTGATCCTCAGGCCCCAAAGGGTTGTAGCCCAAAAAGTTGTTAACATAATCATTCGGATTAATTGTGCAGGAGAGTAAGTAGAATCTGAATGATGAAAAGGATGGGATTGAAAGGAGTGGTGTGATTGATTTGAATGATGAGTTCCCTGCGAAAGAGGGGAATGATGGGGTTCGATAGGAATGGGCAACCCAAAGTAAGGAGGGTCAGATGGTGAGGATCCCAGCGAGACAGAATGTCTTGCTGGTTCAAAGCTATGGCTCCAATTATCCCTTGAGTCGGAGCCGTAAAGTGAATCGGACGGTGTACGTCTGTGGGAGGGTCCCGTGCTGCCAGACGGTCCTCCACGCATCGGTCCTTTGCCTTTTCCTCTTACTCTTGGTGGCATTCTTCCTAGTAGTAACCTGTCAAAATAAGTAACTATAATAAAACAATAAAAGGAAGGTTAAGAGTAAAATCCTAGGTCATTTGCCTAGACTCGAGAGTCTAAGGAATGTGCTTATTGTGTCATTGAGATTAAACACAAAAGGTTAGTGTTTAATTCACTCAATGTTGGCTCTGATACCAACCTGTCACACCCCGATATTTCCACATATTACCGGTGGGCCCGGCGGGGAGTATCGTGACGTAGTTGATATCATCATAGTCAATACACACAATATAATAGCACATCGGAAGGCTTGGTGAATAAACTATACAAACCATATTGTCTGAGTGTTCGAGTTTATGAATATACAGACTGGAATGTAATAAGATCCACAGGCGGATCATGAATATACAAAGAAACAAAAAGACAACAGACTTCAGGTATCTTATGGATTTGCAAGATCCTCTATTGACACCTAATAGCTCCAGCCTATTACGAGAGGTACCTGTCAAATTAGTCTTTAAGAAAATACGTCAGTTTACACTGGTAAATACAATTAACTGACTCTTTTGAAAACATTTATGAAAATTTATTTAAGTGCATATGGCACAAAACATTTATAACTTGGGACAATTATTTAAAGATAATCTTGTATACAGATTTACATGTTTGTCATACAATTGGGGCCGGTTGGAAGCCGGTCGTGATTAACCGACTCACCACTTATAGAACCCATAAAGGAGTTATCCCCAACATGTGGGTTTATATATTATTTAGCATTTGCATCTGTCAGGTGTATGCCTACACCCCGTGCATAGGTCGTGGCCATTTTCAAATGAAACGAGCCGAGGATATCCAGGACACGGTCGAATTAACCCCCAATGCCTACGTTATCAAACAAGACCGATTAAAACGGGTTATGTAAATTTATTAATCACAATCCGATTAAATGATTTCATACCCGACCAAGTGGTATTATTATAATACCATATCCCAAGCCCGTATAAGGGAAAATAAGTTAAAAGTATTTACCTGATGCTAGCAATAAAATCCTAAAGCTTTTTGGAGGCACCTTCTACCGGAAGCTATTTAATCTGTATAGAAGGTTTATTAACCTATTAGGATGCTAACGGGTCTTTAATTTAGTCAAGGACTTAGACCGGCTAGCTAGAAGGAAACCTTACGGTTCTAAACGCTAGATTAAGCGGAGACCAGAATAGAATGAGATTTAGACCCGACAAGCTTGGATACTTGTATAATATGGGTAAACTAAACACATTCTGGAAGTTGAGAATTTATTGATAAGGTTAAGCCCGTTTCGACTGTTTTATGTAAACTAGTCACATAAGCCGATCCGAACGCGTAATCGCATAACGGGTAACCAAATAAATTATATACAGGTCTTAATCATTATTATGCTAAAAATATGTTAATACATCAGTAAGATAAATCCAGAGGGTTATACTACTAAGTAATGTGGTCCTAATGGAAGCTTAAAACTTGGAAGAATTAAGCTTGAACGGGTCAGAACTGAAAGTCAATGCAAATGTCAAGCTTTTGCGACTTTCGGTTATAAATTGACTTTAGACTGTTAATTGTCGGGTTAGGACTGATAAAACATGTTCTAATATTAATTACCAAGTCATTAGAATGTTAAAATATAATTTAGAACCTCTGTTTTATTAATTAGAATCATTTTTGCAATTTCTGTCCAGTTTGACTTTTTGTCAAACTACTTTGACCCGACAATTGACCAGTCAAACGAGATAATTAGGAGGTGCCCTTTTAAGGGTTAATCACCTACACTAATGTGGTTCTATAACCACTTTCAATTTGATCAGTGGTTAAACCATATGTAATTAAAATGAAAGTCAAACTAAATTTACGATAAGTTTGACTTTAGAGTAATTAAGCTAAATTAAACGACTAAACAAGAAATTAGAGGCTTACTAAAGGTCCTAGCAGTCTTTTCTACACTTCTAAGTCTTCTCCTTGTCCTTAGCAAGCTCCAGATGTTGTAGATTAGCAAATGTTTGCAAGTGTGCTTTGGAACCCAAGAACTAGCTCTCCTTATATAGTGAATTGAAAGATCAAGGATCACTACCAGGTGTTATTGGAGGCCCTGGGATCACCCCAGGTGTCCTAGCTAGTGAAATTAACTGACTTACAGCTCCCTAGGTCATTACAAACTTGGCTAAGGCGGTTACACGGCTGAAACTTACATCTGTCCAAACATTCTGCCCAGCGATAAGCTTACGGACCGTAAGCTGATCTCCTTGCGGTCCGTATCCAATACTTACGGACCATAAGACCATGTGATTGCGGTCCGTAACCGAACTTGAAATGCATCGCTCAGTTACCTCCTTACGGACCGTAAGCCTAGGGCCATACGGTCCGTAACCGATGACCAGAAGACAAAAATTTTTAAAACTTTTATACACTTGACCATGCATTTCCAAACTCGAATCTTTAGCAATGAATCAGTAGAATAGTCCACCTGATCAGTCCTGCCTTGCCAGAAAATGATGCCATGTATTTGTGTCTTCTTTGGATGCTTTAAAATTGGCCATAATAGAGTATTGTCGGTTTATGCACATGCATTCTCATTTCTTGAAGGTTGGTGGAATCATTACAATTTCAACTGAATAATTATGCATTCCTTAGCAGACTTGTATGAGAATGTATTTATAATTTACAAAGCCTTGTGAGCATTAAACGGTCACTTAGAGGTAGAATTAACATGTTGATACGTTTAATCCCCGTAGCTTCATATTCTTTTGATTACATTCACAAACGGTTTGCTATATTCCATATATCTCTCGATTAGGAATATATTATCCATGTAGTGTCAATCAGAGGCTCAAGTTTGGCATGTTGACATTTTTAAGTCCTTCAAGCTAAATTTTTCCACATAATTGGAGTTTAGGCCACGTGTCTATACATAATTGGACACGTTTTTACGTGGTGTTACAGGTTTGCACATTCAATCTTCATTGCTTCATTAAAAATAACAACCTGATTTGGATCATCTTTAGTACTGTTTGTTTAACAACCTGATTCAGATTTAAACAATGTTTTTTTAAAGGCTGACACACGTAACATCTAGTTATATTCCTACATCTATATCTTTTGTCATTCATATCTTTTTGTTCACTGACAAACTATGTGACATGTGTCTGGTCCGGTGGTCCCGGTACATTCAAGAAAATGTTCTCTGGCAAGTACTGTTTAATATCTGATTGTGAAGCACTAAAATAACAACGGTTCTCCAATTCCAGATCAGTAATGTAAGGAGAGGCGTTGAGATAACGGATATCCATCAAGCTCAAAAGGAAAACTTGTGTTTCCCATAGTCACAAACGATTGCGGTTATTATTTCCCATAACCACCGTTTCCGTAGTCAAAAAACGGTTACGGTTTACACTTTATAGTGTGTGATTTGATCAGTTGTCAAATTCGTTGCATGCATTCATATTGTTTAGATGACAACAGATAATGAACGGATTGATGGACTTCTTGTTCCAAATGCAGCTGTAGGATTCGTACTTAAAGATCTCTCTAAATTATGCAATCGAGACCGCCTAGTTAACTTTCAGATTCAGGAAGCAGATGATTTGTCAACAGAAATGGCAGACTGACAGGTGCAGGTTATGTCAGGTTATGATTTGTACGTGGTTTAATATCTTTAATCTATTAGAACGATCCTTGTTTTGTCACGTACATGCATTTAATTCCTAGTTAACTTTCAGATTGCGATTCAGCTTCAGGAAGCAGATGATTTGTCAAAATGTGAGCTTTTACACCAACCATATCGATATTCTTGTTCTCCTTTTCCTTCAATGATTAATTTGTAAATATATGAATAAGATACATTCGAGATACTTCGTGTTAGTTTGATTTGAATTTTGAAAGTTGAAAAAAACTAAACCGAACCAACATAGTTGAAGGTGCATGTCTGCAAAATGTGCAAGAGAATGGCGAGTAATCAATTGTATTTTTACATTTTTGTTTCTTATTGGCCATTATTCGACCGAGTAATCAGTTGTATTTTTCAGACAAAACAAGGATCGTTCTAATAGATTAAAGAGAATAAACCACGTCCTAAATATAATATTTTTTTACCATTTTTACCCTAACAATACGGGCCGTATACTCTTATACGGCCCGTATAAAATCATTGTATACATTGTATCCGACCCGGTAATTTATTTTCACATGGTGTATACTGGCCGTATAAGTTTATACGGCCCGTATATAATTAAATAAACTGACAAAAGTCTGCTGGCACAACTTTTATCATTCACATCATCCTTCTCGATCTCAACCGAAGGGAAATCCAAGAAACGAAAGGGATTTCGAGCAGTTGGTAGAAGACGTGTCAGGTTCTTCTGCTAGTATTGAACCAAGAATATGAAGATCAATAATGTAGGAAGGATTGTAGTTACAGAAACCACTAGCAGAAGATCCCGACAAACCAACAAAATCTGAATACTGAAAAACATTATAAACCCTAACTGTGTATGTGTTTGTGCTATAGAATCCGGTGATGAATTTGTATACACAACTGAACATTGATGCAATTTTCCAACTCATCTTTAGTGGTTTTTGTAAGGATGCATTTCACGGTAAACAATGCAGCTGATGAAACCGAAGCTGTTATTTCGGTTGTTCAGTACTTCCGACTTCCGAGACGATTCAAGTGAGTCCTATGAAGCAAGTGTCTGTCTATTGAGAGGAATCATTGCATTACATCCCCATTGTGTATTTGCTTATTGATCTGGAATTGGAGAACCGTTGTGTATCTGAATCAGGTTATCAAACAAACACTACTAAAGATGAGTTGGTATTGAACCAACAAAATCCGAATACAGAAAAACCGACATTCCTTCAAACATTCTAAACCCTACCTGGAAACAAGTGGTTGTAATGACGGGACCCTTGATTTGAAACGCAATCGTTTGTGACTATGGGAAACAAAAGTTTTCTTTTTGATCTTGATGGATGTCCGTTATCTCAACGCTTCTCCTTACATTACTGATCTGGAATTGGAGAACCGTTGTGTATTTGCTTACTGATCTGGAATTGGAGAACCGTTGTGTATTTGCTTACTGATCTGGAATTGGAGAACCGTTGTGTATCTGAATCAGGTTCTCAAACAAACACTACTAAAGATGAGTTGGTATTGAACCAACAAAATCTGAATACTGAAAAACCGACATTCCTTCAAACATTCTAAACCCTACCTGTAAACAAACCAACAAAAGTCTGCTGGCAAGAATCTTTTTTCACATGGTATTGAACCAAGAATATGAAGATCAATAAAGATGAATTGGTATTAAACCAAGAATATGAAGATCAATAAATATGAGTTGGTATCTAACTAAACCCATCGTATTTAAATACGAACGGGTTGGTTTTGGGAAGAAAAGAAGGGGTTTAAGGTGTTTTGGTAGGTTGAAAGAGGTGAATGATGTTTAAAGATTTATTGATATATATAACAGAGTAACCCTCACTATCAGTCATATCTATAGAGAGAGTTGGGAAACAAATATACCTTCAACCATTCTAAACCCTAGCTGGAAACAAACCAACAAAATCCGAATACTGAAAAACATCAGCAACCATTTTTCCTTTTCATTCAATTTCGAGAACATTCTCCCTGTGTATGTGCTTGTGCTGTAGAAACCAGTGGTGAATTTGCGTACACAACTGAAGGTTCAATGCACGAAAAGTTTCTTACAAAATGTACGTGACAAAACAAGGATGTTTGGGAATTAAACGCTTGTACGTGACAAAACAAGGATCGTTCTAATAGATTAAAGATATTAAACCACGTACAAATCATCTGCTTCCTGAATCTGAATCTGAAAGTTAACTTTGACTCATAAACCCTTGAATCCCAATGCTTCTCTAAAAAAAAATTTGTTTCTTTCCTTTTCATGAGGTAAAACCGGTTTCAACATCAAGGGTTGTTTTTCACCCCGTGTGAGCATTGGAAGCCCGACAAACAGTCTTGCCATTATGTCTTCAATCGAGACCGCGTTCTTAATTTTAATGATGATTTGAAACATTCCGAATAACTAGCAGAAGAACCCGACACGTCTTTGTTGATGATTCGAAACATTCACGAACCACAATGGACTCAGACTCATACTACTCACCCTCCCTTGAGGAAAAGTTTTCCGGACGACTCAAAATAAAGCGGTTGGTTTTTGTTCATATCAGCGTTATTTATCACCCTGTGTGAGCATTAGAAGCCCGACCACTAACAGAAGAACCCGTCATGTCTTCTTAATTAGATGATAACAACTAGCTAGGACTAGACCCCTCAAGTTGGCATTCATAACAACTAAGCGGCGTTTTCCGATTAACGTTTATCGGCGTTTTCATTGTTGTGAATTTGGTTTCTTCGGTACAGGCTGATCAACCGTCCGGAGAAGAGTATGTAAATATAGGAGAGTTGATGCAATTTTCCAACTCATCTTTAGTGGTTTCTGTAAGGATGAATTTCACGGTAAACGATGCAGCTGATGAAACCGAAGTTGTTATTTCGGTTGTTCAATACTCCCGAGACGATTCAAGTGAGTGCTATGAAGTAAGTGTATGTCTATTCAATTGAGAGGAATCATTGCATTACATCCCCGTTGAAAACAAGTGGTTGTAATGACGAGACCCTTGATTTGAAACGAAATAGTTTGTAATGACGGGACCCGCGTTGATAGCTTCCGTTTTATTATAGTCATATGACGCGGCTTTTTGTTCTTCAATCTTTGTTACTTGTTAATGTTTTTTTTCCTACTTTTAAAAAGGTTTGACCACCTCACGACTGTATGATAAAACCACTTATTTTGCTAGTGGGTTTTATAAGTCAAAGTTAACGTTGCTATTCAGATTCAGATTCAGATTCAGGAAGACATGTCGGCTTCCGTACCCATCCCCACGTTGGTAGCTTCCATTTTATTACAGTCATACGACACGGCTTTTTATTCTTCAATCTTTGTTACTTGTTAATGTTTTATTTTTTTCTACTTTTAGAAAAGTTTGACCACCTCACGACTGTAAAATGTCTCGTGTGATTGGCACCTTAAACCCCTTATATACTTTGAGAAAAATCCAATTTTCGAGGAATACGGGCCGTATAACATTATAAGGCCCGTATACTACGTTCGTATACATTGTATACGACCAGGTAACTTATTTTCACATAGTGTATATGGGCCGTATAATGTTCCATTACTTTCCATATTATACATATTTAACCCGTTTAACTTTTTCTTGATGTTTCACTCTCGCCTTTATTCTTGATGTATACTGGCCGTATAATGTTATACGGCCCGTATAAAATTAAAAAAACTGAGAAAGTCTGCAGGCACAGACTTTGTCAGTTTTTTAAATTCTATACGGGTCGTATAACATTATACGACCAGTATACATCAAGAATAAAGGCGAGAGTGAAACATCAAGAAAAAGTTAAACGGGTTAAATATGTATAATATGGAAAGTAATGTACTTTTAAGGCCCAATGGGCTCCATTAAGACATACATGATCTACTATTGCCTATTGTAATCCATTAAGGCCCAATAGGGTCCATTAATACATATATGATTTATTATTGCCTATCCATTAAGGCCCAATATGGTCCATTAAGACAATAGTCCATTGTGATACATTAAGGCCCAATATGGTTCATTAAGACATGTAAAATATACTATTGTCCAATGTGATCCATTAAGGCCCAATATGGTTCATTACATGTAAAATATACTATTGTTAGTGTGATCAATTAAGGCCCAGTATGATCCATTAACACATGTATACTAACTATTGTCAATTGTGATCCATAATGGCCTAATATAGTCCATTAAGACATGTATTATCTACTATTGTCTATTGTGATCCATTAAGGGCCAACATAGTCCATTAAGATATGCATGGTCTACTATTGGCCATTGTGATCCCATAAAGTCCAATATGATCCATTAAGAAATGTATGATCTACTATTGGCCATTGTGTTCCATTAAGGCCCAACATAGTCCATTAAGGCCCAACATGATCCATTAAGACATGTATGATCTATTATTGTCCATTGTGATCCATTAAGGCCCATACGGTTCATCAAGACTTGTATGGTCTATTATTGCCCGTTGTGATCTATTAAGCCGCAACATGGTCCATTAAGACATGTATGATCTATTATTGTCCATTGTGATCCATTAAGGCACATATGGTTCATCAAGACTTGTATGGTCTATTATTGCCCGTTATGATCCATTAAGGCGCAACATGGTCCATTAAGACATATACGGTCAACTATTGACAGTTGTGGTCTATAAGGCCCAGTATGATCCATTAAAACATGTATGATCTATTATTGCCCGTTGTGGTCCATTAAGGCCTAATATGATCTACTATGACATATTTGACATCGTATAGTAAGATTTTTTTGTATATTTATTTTATATAGCTGATTTTTTTTTAAATTGATAGTATCAATTAAAGTGGAAGTTTTAGGATAAGAACCAAACTGAAATAAAATAAACTAGAAAAAAGCAGTGTTGTAAAAATCGGGATTAGTCAGCGATTAATCACTAGTAAGCCGGGCACTAGTCGGCCGGACACTAATTAATTTTTCGTTACTCGGTAGTCGGCCCTAATTGGCCCTAGTCGTCCGACAAAAAATCGGCTATTCCGGCCAAACTAACAATTAAAAGGTTTACTGTACAACCCCTTGTAAAATGTATGATATAAGAATAGCAATTTCATCCATACTATAGCTATGTGGGCAATGTTGTAAATTCACAAATGGTTGTTTTGAGACTGTACGGGCTACAGTGATTCCAAGTTGATCTTTGATACGATCTATAAATGACATAACTTTGTATAAATTTAAAAAAAAGTTTTATGCCATTTTAGTCCTTATGGTTTGGGTTTTTTTTTGTCAGTTTAGTCCAAATGTTTTAAATGTTGTCTTTTTAGTCCAAATAGTTTCAAACGTTGCCATTTTAGTCCACTGGGTTAACTAGATGAAGTTAATCCAGTTGACTAAAATGACAACATTTGAAACTATTTGGAGTAAAATGGCAATGTTTCAAACCTTTGGACTAAACTAGCAAAATGGCCAAACCACAAGGACTAAAATGGCATTTAACTCTAAAAAAATCAAAGTCCACTGGCTCAGCATAGTGAATATCAACTTGTAATTTAATATTAATAATAATAATAATTACATAATTTTTTAAATGAGATTATTATTTGAGAGGGAAATTTTGGATGAAATATTTTGGTGGTGAAGTTTAAGTTTTAGAGAAAATACTTTGGTGGGAAATTTTAAGATGAAATTTTTTGGAGGGAAGTTTAAGTTTTAAAATGAAATATTTTGGAGGAGAATTTTTTAAAGATGTAAGTTTAACATTTGGTCATCCATTTTTCCATCGCATTTGATAACATTTCATCACACAAAATAAACAAAGTGACGATGATATGGCGAATGTTTATGTAATGCCACATGAAATTTTGTACTTTTAAGTGTGGCTATTGTTTTACTTTTGGTAACACAAAATAATATACGTGACCATATGTATTAGATTTTAGCCACATTATTAAACATATAATATGGTCGTAGATCACATTTTGCCACACTTTTCTAGTGTGTCTGTTTTTTATTAATGTACGACCGAAGGTTTCAAATACATATATTTTTAGTCACATGGAACAAATAATGTTTTCGTAGATCACATTTGGTCACACTTTTTTAGTCTGGCTAATAAATGTCATAGTTTTTTTCTTTAAATGTGGCTAAAGGTTTTGAAGACATATGTTATTGGTCACATGAAAACAAATATTGTGATCCTAGATAACATTTGGCCACACCTTACTAGTGTGGCTAATATATGTCACAATTTTTTTTCTTAAAGTGTGTCTAAAGGTGTCAAATGCATGTGTTTTTTTTGTCACATTAGACGAAAATATGTGGCCATAAATCACATTTATCCACGCATTTCGAGTTGTGACTAATAAATGTCACATTATTTTCTAAAAGTGTGGCTAATGGTTCTGATCTGGTACAAACGGTCACACTAAATATATAATGTGTGACATGGCGATTTTGACAAAAGTGTGGCCGTAGCCCCTTTTTCACGTAGTGGATAAAATCCTCAACGCAGACAGTCAGCGGCGCTCTAGCTGCACATGGCTGCCCCCAACAAGGTATGACACTTTAAAGTCATTAAGCAAAACACCTTGCCATTAGTAACAACTTATTATTGCAAGACAATAGACTTATGGTAATTGTTATCATTTATCCTTTCTCTAAAAGACATAAATCGAATCAGTGAGACATGGATTAAGTTCATTCTCATATGGTGTTCAATTATTATTGTTCTCGATCAAGAGTCAAAGTGGTCCGAACAAACACACAGTAAGTTTGGGTAAGGCCTTACACTTCACTAGTTTGAATCAACGAGAGCGCCACAATGTCTAATTGTTACATATCAAGTAAGAGTACATAATCCCATATCGACTACATACAACTCCCACTGAACTTCATAACTATTCTCATATAAAGCATTTATGACTGGCAGTTACGCGACAGCGGTTGATAGCAATCAAAGAATAATCCTTGGTAAACGGAAGTTCTAATATGTATCTCAGGTCAAAGGATACTAAATGAGTATACCAATATCAAATCATCTTATGACTAAGATCCATGAAGATGATTTGATGCGAGTTACATCCAACATCATTCATAATGAGGTATGTGAATTTGGAAGTCAACTCATTGAGTCCAAAGTCAGAATAGTCTTAATTTAGAATCGTTCCCACGAGTCTGACCGACTACGGATAGTTTAGAATGCAAGATTTATGGATTAAACGTATTAAAATCGAACACCGTTATAAGATTCAGAATTGCATATAACCAGCAAATTAACAATGAATTCAAAAAATACAACTGTTAAAAGTTCGTACATCCAAATACTAAATCAAAACATATAGCTAGCTAATCTAAGCCCGATAGCACCCATGTGCTGATCATGCTTGTCCTGAGTCATGGGCTAAGTAAACGGGTCTGCTAGGTTTTGATTTGTGTTCACTTTGCTTATCACGATGTCTCCACATTCCACAATTTCCCGTATGTAGTGGAACTTTCTTAGAATGTGCTTGGCCCTGTGATGAGAACTGGGCTCTTTGGCTTGAGCAATAGCACCCGTGTTATCACATAATATCTCGATGGGTTTCTTAATGCTTAGAACCACATCGAGGTTGGTTATGAATTTCTTCATCCAAGCAGCCTCCTTTGCAGAATTTGATGCGGCTATATATTCAGATTCGGTGGTTGAATCCGCCATCACACTCTGCTTGGAGCTCTCCCACGAGATAACTCCTCCATTTAGAGTGAATACAAAACCTGTTTATGGGCGAGAGTCATCTCGGTTAGTTTGAAAACTTGCATTAGTGTAACATCTTAAAGTGATCTCTTCTTCTACTCCTCCAAATACTAAGAACATATCTTTATTTCTTCTCATATACTTCAGAATGTTCTTGACAACAATCCAATGGGCGATGCCAGGAGTTTACTGATAACGACTAGTCATGCTTAAAGCATGCGAGACATCAGGTCTAGTACATGACATAGCATATATGATAGAACCAATCGCTGAAGCATATGGAACTGCTTCCATTCGCATAATTTCAATGTTCGTTGAAGGAGATTGTGATTTGTTCAACACAGTACCTTTAGTCATAGGAACACCTCTTTTCTTGGAGTTTTCCATCTTAAAGCGTGTCATCATTTTGTCTATGTATGTACTTTGACTTGGCCCTAGAAGCCGTTTAGATCTATCCATATAGATCTTGATTCCTAGAATATAAGCTACTTCTCCAAGATCTTTCATTGCGAAACAAGTTCCCAAATAGTGTTTAACTTCGTTAAGCATAGGGACGTTGTTTCCAATGATCAGTATATCATCCACATACATGATGAGGAATGATATAGTGCTCCCACTAGCCTTTCTGTAAACACAAGGCTCATCTTTATTTTTGACAAAACCAAATTCTTTGATCTTTTGGTCAAAATGAAGATTCCAGCTACGAGACGCCTGCTTGAGTCCATAAATGGACTTATTCAGCTTGCACACCCTATTTGGATATTTTGGATCAACAAAACCATCTGGCTGAACCATATAGACATCTTCAGTGAGATGCCCATTAAGAAAAGCGGTTTTGACATCCATTTGCCATATCTCATAGTCATAGTACGCGACTATGGCAAGCAATATCCTGATCGATTTGATCATAGCAACGGGCGAGAAGGTCTCATCATAGTCAATACCCTGAGTTTGATTGAAACCCTTCGCAACTAGTCGTGCTTTATAGGTCTGTACATTTCCATGCATATCAGTTTTTCTCTTGAAAATCCATTTGCTCCCTACTGCCCGAGATTTGGGGGGTAGCTCAACCAAGTCCCAGACTTGATTATCACGTATAGATTGCATCTCAGCGTTCATGGCTTCCAGCCATTTAGCAGATTCAGGATCTAAGATTGCAGATTTGTAGTTAGCAGGTTCGTCACTAGACTCATCTACTACCAAGACTTCAACACCATTAAGATGCCAAAGGTATCTGTTAGGTTCTATACGAGTCCTGCTACTTCGGCGAACGTTTGTGTTTATGTCTGATTCATCAGCAACAATTTCTTGTTGTTCAGACGTTCCGACTTCTTCGGCGGTTGTTGTTGGTTCTCAAATTTCTTCAAGATCAACCACATTATTTCCAGTTGCTCGATTAAGAAGTTCTTCCTCGAGAAAGTGCCCTTCCTTTTGATGGAAATAACATTTGCATCAGGATGGTAGAAATAATATCCACTTCTTTTTTAGTATCCGATGAAAACAACCTTTTCACCTCGAGGATCGAGCTTATCATCAGCATCACTTGTGATGTATGCATCACATCCCCATACTCTTAGGTCTTCCAAATCGGGCTTACGCCCATGACATATCTCATATGGGGTTTTGTTTACCTTTTTAGTCAGAGCCAGATTGGCAATGCGGGCGGCAGTCATAAGAGCATGACCCCAAAAGGAGTGAGGCAAGTTAGTTCTACACATCATCGATCAAACCATATTTAGTAGGGTTCGATTTCACCTTTCGCTCACGCCATTAAGTTGGGGTGTGCCAGGTGGAGTGGGTTCTTAAATTATTCCACACTTTTTGAGATGATTGAGGAACTCTAAGCTGAGGTATTCGCCACCTCGATCTGATCGAAGTATTTTTATCTTTCTAGTAAGTTGGTTTTCTACTTTGTTTTGAAACTCCTTGAACTTTTCAAAAGTTTCATACTTATGCTTCATATGATAGACATAAGCATATCTGTCACACCCGAATATTTCCACATATTACTGGTGCGCCCGGTGGGGAGTATCATGACGTAAGATTGATATCGTCATAGTCAAACATACACAAAATAGCACAGCAGAAGTCTTAGAATATAAATATTATTACAAACTCAATGTCTGAAAATATCAAAGTATTTATTATAGACGAGCCTGTAATATTAAATCCACAGGTGGATCTTTACAGAATGTATAAAATGAAGTTTAGCAGACTTTAAGGCATTTTTAAGGATTTGCAAGATCCTTTATTTTGACACCGAGCAGCTCCCGGCCTATTATGTGTAGTACCTGTCACTTAGTCTTTGGAAAATACGTCATTTTTCAATGGTAAATACAATTAACCGACTCATTTGAAAAGAGTTTATGAAAATTGATTTAAGCGCACAAGGCACAAATCCTTTATAACCTGGGACAATCTTTAATAAAATCTTGTATACAGTTTTACATGTTTGTCATACATATGGGGCCGGTTTGGAAGCCGGTCATGATTAACCGACTCACCACTATAAAACCCACAAAGGAGTTATCCCCAACATGTGGGTTATATAGCATTTGCATCTGTCAGGTGTATGCCTACACCCCGTGCATAGGTCGTGGCCATTTTCAAATGTAATGAGCCGAGGATATCCAGGACACGGTCGTATTAACCCCCAATGTTTATGTTTTCAAACAAAACAGATTAAAACGGGTTATGCAAATTTTGTTAATCACAATCCGATTAAATGATTTCATACCCGACCAAGCGGTATTATTATAATACCGTATCCCAAGCCCGTATAAAGGGAAACAAGTTAAAAGTATTTACCTGAGCTAATACTTGATTCACAGCAAAATAACTCAGTCATATCCAATCTATCTAAATGTAGGTAGCTTTTACCGGGTGGCTCTAGTCAGGAGTGATGGTAATATATAACCAATTCAGAATGCTAACGGTCTTATTTAAGTCGTAGACTTAGACCGGCTAGCTTAAAGTATCTAAAGCAGTACGATACGCTAGATTAAGCGATGACCAGAATAGAATGTTATTTAGACCCAACAAGTATGAAGACTTGTATAATTTGGGTAAACTAAGTACATTCTGGATTTTGAAGCAAAAACGATAAGGTTAAATCCGTTTCGGCAAACTTACGTAAACTAGTTACATAAACCGATCCAAACGCGTAAATTCATAACGGGCAACCAAATGAACCATATACAAGTCCCTTATGTTATTATGCTTAAAATATGTTAATACATCAGTAGGATGTTAACATATATGACCAAAAAGTATTTAAATCAAATTAAGTACCGTAGGGGCATTTTGTTCATTTTAATATCTATAAAAGAGGTTTTAAAGTAAACTGATATTCTGGTCTAAAACATTCAGTAAAAATATTTATTTTATGATGTTAAAACAGTAGGATATCATTCATATGTGTAATTTACCATTTATGGCCAAACTATGCCTAAAGAGGGTATTTTGGTCATTTCACATATGATTTTAAGGACATAATTGGAAGTCTGAGTTCATGACTTATACCTACTGTAAAAATATTAAAATTTATTTATAAATTCAGTATGTAACAAGTCTTAGGTGTTAAATATGGTTTTAACCATACTATGCACCAATTAGCGTAAAAGTCGATAATTGACGATATTTAAGATGTTTATGTGATTCTGAGATTTTGAACAGCCTTGAATGTTTAAAATATTTTATTTTTCATATCAAATCAGTAGGAAAAAGGTTTGGCATGCCAATCATATGTAAATCACATTTTATTAGTCAAAAGGGCATTATCGTCAATTAAAGAATTTATACAAGAACTCTATGTTATGGTATCAAATCTGACCCAACATTCCAAAAATTCCTAAAAATGATATCTTAACAGTAGGTAATGAGTTTTGGTTCACAATCCATGTTTAAACATGTATTATGCATAAAAGCGTAATTTAAATAAATAAAAAGTTCTAATTTACGATATCATGCATAACATTGTTTTGAGACCAGAGAATCATGTCAAATTAATTTAGACACGCTTATATATAAGTCAATCAATCAATCAATCATACCCAGTAAAATCCCACAAATAGCAATGCAATTTGTAGGGTCTGGGGAGGGTGGGATGTAGGCACACCTTACGCTTATATATAAGTACTTAACCTATTTGAATGTTCACATATTCAGAAATCTCATTTTTGGCTAAAAATGGCATAACGGTCAAATATAAGCATAATAACGAAAACTAGCATATAATTCAGAATACTAATGACCAGGTAATATAACCTCAGAGGGTTATACTACAACATAATATGGTCCTAATGGAAACTTAAAACATATAAGAATTAAGCTTAATCGGGTCAAAAATGAAAGTCATAACAAAAGTCAAGCTTTTGCGACTTTCGGTTACGAACCGACCCTAAACTCAGAATTGTTGGGTTGAACATGCTTAGATATGTTCTAATATTATTTACTAAGTTATTTAACTGATAAAACATGGTTCATATCCTCTACATTATCAATTTTAATTATTTTATAAAAATCTGACTAGTTGACTTTTTAATTAACTAGTTTGACCCGACAATTAACTAAGCAAACGAGATAATTAGGAGGTGCCCTTTTAAGGGATTAACACCTACCTAATTATGGTCACATGGCCATATTCGCCCTGAACAATGGATGGACCATTTGAGTTTAAACCGAGAGTCAAATATATTTTACGTAACTTTGACTTTTCGGTTTTTAATTAAGAAAACTGAACTAAAGAGGAGGCTAAGACACTTACAAAGGGTCCTAGCAATCTTTTCTACTAGAATGAGCTTCCTTTATAGTCAGGAATCCTAGAATTGAGAGAAGAAGATGATTTGAATGAAATGGTGCAAAGAAAGAATGAGATAACAAGGCTATTTATACTTGTGAAAATGTTGTAGGATCATGACATGTGTGTTGTGTAGCCTCCAAGGAAACATCTTGGCCTTACAAGTGTGTGGATGTGGTTTAAAGCCTTGCAAAGGTGGTAACTTGGTGCCAAAACAAAGGAAATTGCATGGAAAGTCCCTAAGAACCAAGCTAGTAGCAGCAAACAACCATTCTGTCGACACCAGGGGGTTGCGTGGCGTGACAGAGAAGCCCCCTGGGCGTCTCGTGACGCGAGCACTAGGCTGCTACTTTCAGAAAATTACCATTACAGTCCCTGCACACTCATTCATGCATATTTGACGTATTTAACCTCCGTTAAGCCATTTTCAAGGCTTTACAAATACGTCAAAGTATTGGGGACCTAAAATATGCTTAGAAATATCACGGATGTCAGTTCATTTGGTCAGAACGTAAAATATGCGCGTAAATGCAAACTTACTCAGTTATTGACGCTTTTAACCCTTCTTCTTGAAAGTTTGCGTAATTAACGCATAACGATAACGAAACATTGTGAATTTGTTATCACTTATTCTTGAGAGTATAATAGAATATTACGAAGCCCCGGGTTCATTAAAAGGTCACTTTATGGTGTACTTTCGCTAGTTGACGTTTTTAGTCCTTTTAACGCACAAAGGTGTGCGTAATATCGTTTAACGATATGAAAGCCTTCCTCGGCCCATATTAAGCATTCCTGAGTGTATGATTGCATATCTTAATGCTTCGGGTTTGTTAAAAGGTCATTCAAAGGTATAATTAAACATGTTGACGCTTTTATCCCTTCGACGCGCAAACTTTCACATAATTACGCAAACGACTCATGTCGTCCAACAAGTGGCTCATGGGAGAATACGGACACCTTATAAGGTCACTCAGAGGCCTAGTTTAGGCATGTTGACACTTCCAGTCCTTCTATATTCATAGTTTTCGTTTTTGATGAAATTCTCATAGTCAACGTTTGACTTTATTAGGGTTTATTACACGTGTTAACACATCATTGGACACGATTTTTACGAGGTGATTCATTCTCACCCCTTATAAGAAATCTCGACCCCGAGATTTATCGAAACAAGTAAGGGTACTTTTGTCACATAGTGGACTCAACCTCCCACGTATATTCAGGGCCTCTACGGGCATCCCATTTAACTTTTACAATTGGTACATGCTTCCTTCGGAGCTTTTTAACCTGTCGATCCTTGATCGATATAGGTCTTTAAACAAGCGTTAGGCTTTCATCAATCTATACGTCTTTATGAGACATTGCTAGCGATTTATCAGCTAGACATTTCTTTAAGTTCCAGATGCGGAACACATTGTGAATTCCACTAAGCTCCTTAGGCAAGTTTAGCTTATAAGTTATAATGCCGACACATTCGATGATCTCGAATGGTCCTAAATATTCAGGGCTCGACTTGCCCTTTATACTTTAACGTATCATACCCCTCCATGTTGGTATTTTTAATAGAGTCTTGTTCCCTATTTGGAACTTTAAGAGATTTGTGCCTCTTGTTCGCATTGCTCTTCTGCCGATTACTTGCAGTTTCCAGATGATTATGGATTTGTATTATCTTATCAGTCATTTTTAAGATAATCTTAGATTCTGACAATTGGGTTTTCTCAACTCCTGCCCAACAAACGGGTGTAGACACTTTCTCCCATACAAGGTCTCCAAGGGAGCAACTTCAATGCTTATTCAATAATTATTAGTTCTAGGAGAATTTATCTAGGGTGAGATGATCACTCCAATTACTATCCGAATCAATCTTAAGGAATTGACTACCCTCATGGTTAGTCAAACAAATCGACGATCCTGGGAAGCTAATAACGATTCTTAATCATTTCCTAGTTAGGTTGCAGTAATCAATACACAAGCGTATTGCATCGTGCTTTCTTTTATCAACAATAATCGGATCTCCTAAGATGATGAGCTAGGCTGTACAAGCCTTTCTCTATAACTCATCTGAATGGCTCTCAGCTCTACCATTTCCGTTAGTGCTAACTGATATAGAGCTTCTGTAACAGATACGGCTCCTAACAATCCTAACTCCACTTTGCCTCTCAGGAGGTAAACAGGGTTGTTCGTCACTTGTGCCATGCAAATGACACATCTGTTTTACGAGTGCATGGATGCCTTAAGTAGAGACGCCTACCTAGGCATTTCTATAATGGATATCTTCTTTGAATACCACTAGCTGACTTTAGTACAATATGACCATTGGAATATCTTAGTGGTTCCATGCATTAAACCTCCATACTGATCAGGCATGGACGCAATCTATGGGACACACTGGGATACGCCAATCCTCATATGGCGCTTTTATCAAACATAGTTGGCATTCGCAGTTGATAGAAATCAATGAGAAAATAATTAAAATAACATATATTGTCGTACTCTATTCGGGAAAAGAGTACTCTTAGATTTTACAGAAGGATCATTGACAAAAATAGAAGAAATGGTTTCTATAGTTTCATTGGTAGGTTCCACCTTACTTAGTATCTGGAGTTCTTATGAGTATCATCAAAAGTTTGCTAAGCTTATGGTCTATGAAAGACTTATTATTGCCTGCATTAAAACAGGACACTTAGTAGAAATTATCATTGATAAATGATAAAGAATGTACTTGATGACATCATGTACTGCCTCTTGGCATTCATCAGGTGAGTTTAGACATTTCCTTTCTTAGCCTTTCCAGGCTTAGCTGCACCTTCTTTGGTAGCTTTATGGCATCTAGTTCTGATGTGGCCTTTCTCACCACAGCCGTAGCAGACTGCATTCTTTATGTCCCTACATTCATGGGACTGATGACTAGTTCCTTTGCAGATGCCACCCTGCTTTGGTCTTTGTTCTATTCGACACTGTCCCCAGTGTCTTTTATAGCAGTTCTTTCATACAGGCTTCTTACTGAACCTTTGTTGGTTCTTATTAAGCTCATACTTGCTCTTTTTCTTAGATTTTTGGCCCGTCATGAGGGACGTAGAAAGATATGGCATAACGCCTAGTCATTATGGACATAAATGATTATACGGCACGAAGGCCTTGTCGCAAAGGACATTTAGATATGGCAAAAAAGGCCTGTCACGGAGGACATTATAAAAATCTGGCACAAAAGTCCTGACACAAGGATGTTAACATTTAGTATGTTAACTTGTCACAAACGACAAATTATAGCACATTGGCTTGTCATGAATGAATTCAAAATATAACTAGTTGGTTTGTCACAAGGGACATTAATTTATAAGCCGCAATCTTGTTGATGCATATGTCTGTTGACTTCATCTTGTATCGAGTCTTGTAATTAGATATGATAAACCAGAGCTCGGTAATCAAGAAAACAGGAGTTTAAGGTTAACAGTCCAGTTCACACGAACTGGCTAGGCCAGTTCGTACGAACTGACCAGGTCATGTGGAGTCTATTTCATGCGATCCGGAACATCTATAAATACCTGAGCTTGGTTGTCATTTGTAACGTTACTGATTCCGGAGCAGAGGTGCTGCCGAAGTGTCAAGTGGTCTGTAAAGCTTTCAAATCAATTTACAAGACAGTTTAAGTGAATCCTAGTGTGAATCAAGCTATAATCAAGTCCGAATCATCGAATTCCACCTTTGGTTTGGATTAGAACTCTTCTGATCGACTCGTTTAGGTCGAATCTCAATCCTACAAGTGGTATCAGAGCTCAGGAGGAAGAGTTCTTACCATTTCAGCTTGTTTTCACCGAAATTTCTGACTTCTACTCATTCTTCTTCACATTTTTCAAAATTAACGGAGTTTTTACGGTTAAAATGGATTGATTTTCACATATAATGTGCGAAACATAGTTTTAATCAATCCTTGAAAGAATTAGACCTAAAATCGACCTAAAACGTGATCAATTTGTCAAAAATCTTTCCGATTGTTCGAACATGATTCCATTTCGTACGACCTGAGAACCCTGGTCGCACCAGATACATCCATTTCGTACCAAAGTTACTCACTTCGTACGAATTGAATCCATTTCGCACCAAATCAATCCATTTCATACGAATTGAATCCATTTCGCACCAAATCAATCCATTTCGCACGAATTGCACTTAGTTCGCTTGAATTGGACTTCCAGTTCGCATGAAATGGTGCCTGAGTTCAACCAGTTCGCATGAAAGTGTCAGATCGCATGAATTGATCTCTCAGATCTTGTGTAATATAAACCAGCTCGCACGAATTGAAACTTAGCCAGATTGTTTGGGATTGAATATTGATTTCAGATCGCAAGAACTGACATCACATGACTTTTAGTTGTCTACAAAGTCTATCGGTCCAATCAGAAGTTGATTCAATGAATATTGAGTAATTGCATATGATATAAATCACCGGCCCATGTGATTGTAGAGGCCCAAGGATTGCATGTGTCAGCCCACTATTATTAGTGGTCCAATCAGATTTTGCATAAAATCAAATTTGTCGGCCATTACTTGATATCCCATGTGACTTTATCTTTTATCGGTTCTATCAGAAACAGTTGTCGGCTATATTGTGAAAAAGTTTTTTGTTTTGGGCCGAGCTTGTGCATTTTGATAGAGATAAGATTGTAAAGTTGGGCTGAGATCATTACGAGTTTTGGGTTAAATTGTGGGTTTCAAGTTGAACCAAATTTAGCTAAGTGGATTGTGTTTTGGGTTGCATTTAAAATTAGTGGTTTGGGTTAAGATTGAAAGTTTTTTGAAGGATCTTTAGGTTAAGGGTATTGGGTCAGAAGTTTTTAAAAGCGATTTGGGTCAATACTTTGTGATTGGGCTTGTTAGTGGGCCTCGTGGAAGTTCTTCAGCTCAATTGAACTTTGTGATTTTGTGAAATCTTTTTACTGAAATATGGAAAACGAGTTTTACAACGCCTTTGGTTTTGATTTTAACGCCTTTGCTACTGCACCAGCTACTTCAGTTACCGTTGCTGAAACTGTCGGTATCGAGAATGAAAAGGGAAGAGAATCAGTTAAATCCGAGAACTATCCGAGAAGAATACCGATTTTCAAGTCATCAGAAAGTGATGAAGACACTGATGATGAGGAAGAGTATATTAATAACGCTAGATTAGAATTGGATCCTTATAGTTTTAATTTGTTTTTTGCAGATAAAATTGAGATGTTGAAAGAGAAAAGGGCTGCTCGACTGAAGAGAGAATTGGAAGAATTGGAAGTAAGAAGGATTGCTGAAGAAAAGGAAAAAATGGAAGCTGAGAAAGAAAAAGCTGAAGAAAAATCGACAGAGAAGGTCAAGATTGATGATAATGAAATGATTACAGAAAATGAGAAAGAACAGAATGTGATTGAGAAGGTGGTGGAGAAAATTGTTGAAGTTGAAAAAATCGTTGAAGTTGAAAAGATTGTTGAGGTCACGAAACCTTGTCTAAAATGTTTGGAACCATGCAAACATTGTGAAGAGAAAGACAAGAAGTATAGTGAACTAGACGAGTTGAAAGAAAAATTGTTGTTTGATGTTAAGTACGTAAAAGAATCATATGATCTGCTGAACAGAACGGTTGATAGTTTGAACAAAACAAACTTAGAAGTAGAAGCTGCCTCGACAATGATGAGTTCAACATTAATGACTAAGCGGAAGGCCATCAATCATTATATTGAAGAGTGTGCAAAGCTGAAGCAGGATTTGGAGACCGAAAAGATTGAAAATGAGAGAATCAGATGATTGCTGCTGAGTTATTCAACTTGTGATTATTTGATTGATAGAGTTTATCCTACTGTTGCAGGTCTTGAAGCTTTTCAAGATAAAAATACGGAAGTTACGGATACTGGTAAGAAACAAAGTGTAAAGTTTAACAACTGTCCGCCTCCGATCTGGGAAAGTTATTCTCCTAGAAAACCAAATGAGGAACAATTAAAAAAGGCAGTCAATATAAAGTTAAAGACTGAAACAACTGATGGGTTACCAGACAACATTGACGTCACATTCACATCGTCTGACACTGATCATGAGTCTGAGTTATTAAAGAAAGTGGTCGATCAGGTGTTGGATATGGATGAAGAGTTAAAGTCAGAGTCTAAATCTGAAAGTTCAAGCTCATCATACAAGAGTCCGAGTTCACCAGTCAAAAGGGTTTACAACAAAGAATTTCTAATGTCGAAAAATAATTTGAACGATGAAACATTTAAAGTAGCATATACTTTGAATGATTCTGACAAATTATTTTCTGATGAAGAATTTCCAATAAGAAGTGTCAAAACTGAAATGATAAACAAGGTTTTTAAATTAACAGAAATTAATATTTCTGAAATAAAAGATGTAAATCTTAATGAAAAACCTAAAAAGTACACTTCAAGAGTTCAACAAATATTGAACAAGAGAAAGGGTTACAGTTCTGGTTTTGGTTTTCAAAAAAAACCAAACCATAATGGTAATTTCAAAAAGAAAGGTTTAGGTTTTATTTCTCCAGAAAATTATAAAAATGAGAAAATTTACAAACCAAAAACTAAATTTGTTTCAGGTACAAGTTCAGAGGAAGAGAAGGAGAAACTGTTCAGGAAACAGTCAAATCAGGAGTTTCTCGCTGAAAGGAAGAAGAATATGATGATGAAATCTGAAACGAGAGTTGAAAGAAGAACCTGTTTCAGATGTCAAAAAGTTGGGCATATTGCTTGGAGTTGTCCACAGTCCACCAACACAAAACAAGGAGTTTCTTCTAACTCTAAAATAAAAGAGAAGTGTGTTGATAAAAAAGAACAACCAATGGAAAAATTTAAAGTGTTCAAAAATTCGACTTTCGAAGTTGGTGAAAGTTCGAAACATTTTTACAAAAGAAGAGCAAATCTAAATAAACAAAAATGGGTTGTTAAATCTGAAACTAATTCTGACAATGAATCTGACTCGTCAAAGTCAGAGGAGTCATCTGTTTTGTCAAGTGATGAGAATTCCGTTCCAGAAATGAACGATGAAAACTTTCCACCATTGTCAAAAGAAAACTTGAAGTTAAAAGTTGGAAAGATTGAGATTTCAGATCAATTCTTCCCTGGTAAAGAAGAATTTGATGTTGAAAAGACTTTTAATGGAAAAGTGTTACATATTTTTGGGAAAATGGCCAATGGGAAGGTGAAAGGTGTTAAAGAGTTTTATGAATCAAAGAGATGGAGTTATCCACCGAGTGAAAATAACTTGGATGCACCCAAGGCTGGTCAGGCTTGGGTGACTGCGTTTTCTGCTTAAAAACCTGACTTGCCGGAGCTCCCAAGTTGGTAATCGTGGAGCATGAATCGGCATCTTTCAAGTGATATTTCAAAATTGTTATATTTTGTCTTACAAGTGGTATTGGTTGATAAGAACCTACAAGTGGTTAATCAAGGTCATTAAGTTGAACTTGATTTAACGTTCATACAAGTTGTCATGGGGAGTTCTGATTGTTTATGCCAAGTGGATGGCGAATTGAAACAATTCACATCGGTTTGTCAAATTTTCTTTAAATGGTTTTGAATTTTAGGGGGAGTAAGAAATTTTCAGAAAATCCAAAAACATTGGAAATTTTGAAAAAGCCAAAAACCATGATAAAATCAAAATGAGTTTTTGTTGTGAAAAAGAGGAAATGATAGTACATCGGTAGACAATCACAGTACACTAAAGAATTGGAAAGTTAAAAAGTGATAAACGGTCTCACTGATGATATGCCAGTAGGTTTTTACACGCTCAGTAGATTGTGTTCGAGATATAAACCTAAATATCATTACTTACTTATCTCGTGGGGAACATCTCTCGGATATATGGGTAACCCCCGAAATCTTGTTTGAAGGGCTTTCTATTTCTGACATACCAGGTCTTTGTGCGTGATGATATCTGGGGTATTATACCTGGACTTCTGATTTTGCGGGAGCAATAGCCTAGTCCTCGTATAATACTTTGCACTGCTTTAAATCTTAAAGCTCGCCCACAACATAAAAATGATGAAACATTGAAAAATACTAATCATGTGCTGTTGAAAAGAAGATCCCCAAGGGGGACACACCATGATTTTGCGGAAGCAATAGCCTGAGCTCTCATGGTCTCGCATTAACCCCTTACATATATCATTAGTGTACATTCACCTGTAAGACTGAATATAGGAGTCTGGATACGGGAGTATATTCTGAGATGGGACACGCGAATAAGTTTAAGTCCATTAAAACACTAATCTCGTATCTCGAAACAGTTGAACTTTGTGTGAAAATTTAAGTGGATCAATATACTGACAATCTAAGTGAATCATTTAGAACTTAAAGTGTTTATAGCTCAACGGTGCTAGTGATTTCTCTCAAAAACTGATATGATCCTCTTACACAAACTCACAAAAATATTGTTTGGAAATATTTCTTTACAACTTTTCATTAAAAAAAAAAAAATGTGTTTTGGCATAAAATTTTGAAAAATCAAAAAGATTTTGTTTCATGTTATTTTCGACAACTGATGTTGAAAAGCTGATTTTCAAAATTCCAAGTGCTGAACATGATGAACAACAGGGTTGGGAGAGTTTGTTTGAAATGAGAAATGATTTTGAAATGATTAAACGATCAAATTTGAATGTTTCGAATACAAGTGATTAAGCAGAGATAATTTGAGAAATGTTATATGATTTCTACAAGTGGTGTCTAAAATTGTTAAATTTTTAATAATTGTGAAACTTACTTTTGGGTAGAGATTTATGCAGGTCCCCGTATCTAAGCTTGAGCAGAGTTTGAGCCAGGTTACGATTCTAAAACGCGAGCTATGTCAGATTACGATCCCGGAACAACTTAAGGGGGAGTCTACTAGCAAAGGGGAGTCTGAAGACAGTAGAGCCAGTTTCTGATCCTAGATCTATGATCAAGATAAAGGTTGCTGTTACTGATAAGTGAAAGAAAGAGGTGATTGAAGATTATCAGATCAACATCCAAGGGGGAGGTTAGCTGTTGATGCTGCAAGATGATAGAGATTGAAGGATGCTTACAGTGTTAGACATTTTGGAAAGAGTATGAAGACTGATCAAGACTGAAGACTTGTCGTACTGAAGATGTGCCGAAGACTTCGTCAACATCCAAGTGGGAGTCTATTGATGCATATGTTTGTTGACTTCATCTTGTATCAAGTCTTGTAATTAGATAGGATAAACCAGAGCTCGGTAATCAAGAAAACAGGAGTTTAAGGTTAACAGTTCAGTTCGCACGAACTGGCTAGGCCAGTTCGTACGAACTGACCAGGTCGTGTGGAGTCTGTTTCATGCGATCTGGAACATCTATAAATACCTGAGCTTGGTTGTCATTTGTAACATTGCTGATTCCGGAGTAGAGGTGCTGCCGAAGTGTCAAGTGATCTGTAAAGCTTTCAAATCAATATACAAGACAATTAAAGTGAATCCTAGTGTGAATCAAGCTGTAATCAAGTCCGAATCACTGAATTCCGCCTTTGGTTTGGATTAGAACTCTTCTGATCGACTCGTTTAGGTCGAATCTCGATCCTACAAATCTTATCAGATCAGGGGCTTTAAGATTTGAACATAGTTCTTAACCTTTGGACAGGGAGTCATAGACTACAACTGTCATCGTCTTGAAAGACGATTCATTTTGGCACAAAGGTAAAACTAATTGACATCACTAATGGATGTTTATATATAATCATCATATTTGATGATATTAGTCATGATCACATTGACCATATAGACTGCGAAACTTGGGCATAGCTTTCCACTTTAGACACGGAGCCATAATGGTCACAACTGTCATTGTCTCAAATGAACGATATAATGTAGCCCGTAGACGAGACATTACTAGGAATGTCTAGTATGATTAAGATTTTGATGAGATTAGTCATGATCGTATGGATCATATAGACTATTAGGTTTGGGTATAACCCACCACTTAGAACAGGGGATCACAAAGACCACCACTATCTTTGTCTTATCGACAATAGAGTAAAGTATAGCCCGTAGGCATTTCATCACTAGGGATGTTAATATTATGATCATCATACTGATGATATTAGTCAGGATTGCAATGATCATATAGACTATGAGATTTGAGCATAGCTCACCCCTTGGGCAAAGAATTATAAAAGATTACAATTGTCTTGTCATAATTGGACAATATAATATAGCCCGTAGGCAAACATCTCCAAGGATGTTATGTATGATCATCATATTAGATGATATTAGTCACGATTATATTGATCGTAAAGACTATGGTGCTTGGATATAGTCCAACATCTTTAGACAGGGGGTCATAGACCACAACTGTCGTTGTCTTATGGGACAACAAGTATAGCCCGTAGGCACTTCATCACTAATGGATGTTTATAATACGATCATCGTATTAGATTATATTAGTCATGATCGCATTGATCATATAGACTATTAGGCTTGAGCATATCTCACCACCTTAGACAAAGAATCATAAAGATCACAATGTCAATATCTCAAATGGACAATATGTTATAGCCCGTAGGCAAAACATCACTAGGATGTTATATAATATGATCATATTATTAGATAATATTAGTCATGATTGCATTGATCATATAGACTATTATGCTTGGACATAGTCCAATATCTTTAGATAAGGGTCATAGACCACAATTGTCATTGTCTTATTAGACAACAAGTATAGCCCGTAGGCACTTCATCACTAATGGATGTTTATAATATGATCGTCACACTGACGATGCTTGCCATGATCTACTTTGATCATATAGGCTTTAAGGCTTGGACGTAATCCAATACCTTGACGGCTGGTGTGGTTTCTCAAGCCACACTGCCAGGAGTGTTAACATGTTCTTGGATGTTAACAAAAATTAATTGTCTTAAGAGGGTTTTACCATCATAGCCATGTTCATAGACATATAGGCTAGGTTATACCATTAAGAGGATCTTTTGAAATTTTTAGCTGATCGATAAAGTTCGAGTAAATTCGGAACTATCATTTGATAAAGGACGAAATGAATACCTATATAAGATTTTCAAAATTTTCCATAAATCATTAGGAATGTACAATAGTGCCTTTATCAGGACTTTTAGTAATTCCTTTGTCCACACAGGGACTTTAAAGCAGCTCTAGTCCACGCAGGGACTAAAAGGAAATATAAGTCCATATAGGGACTATAAGATATGTCCGCATTGGGATTATTATGATATTACATGTCCACGAAGGGACGTTCATAAACAATTGTCCTCGTAGGGACTTTATGTCGAAAGATACGTCCTCATTGGGACTTATTAATGAAATAATATGTCCTTGAAAGGACTATAATAAAATATCATATCCACGCGGGATTTTATTGGAATAATATGTCCAGAAAGGGACTTTGATGAATCAGCATGTCCACGAAGGGACTATGATGAAATGCTATGTCCTCAAAAGGACTATAATGAATTATTACGTCGGCCAGGGGACTTTGATGAAATAATATGCCCATGAAAGGATTGTAATGGAGTATAGTGTCCATAAAAGGACTATATTGAAATACCAAGTCCACAAAGGGACTATTTTAAAATAGTGTATCCACAAAGGCATTTTAACGAAATCTCACGTCCATGAAAGGACTGTATTGAAATAGCATGCCCACTGAAGGACTTTATTGAAATATAATATGTCCACGAAGGGACTATATAGAAAATGCCCATACAGGGTCTTAAGTTGAAAGATATGTCCACACAGGGACTATATAGAAGAGATAGTTCCTTATAGGGACTTAAAGGGTAATGAATATTATGGAAGAAGTATTCTCTAACGCTTTCCTTACTTCATTTCAATTGCGTCTCTTCTTTGTTTACCATATACGATAGGGACACTAAAGATCTCAGTGAATAAAGTAAGTATTCCAATCGGGATCCGTTATAGAAGTAGAATTCAAGAATTCCATGGTTAAAGAATGATATGGATCACGGATTGGGTTTTGATTGATACAATCCAAATCTGGAACTTCAACACTTGGAGGTAAGAAATAGGAATCATCAGCATCCACTGGTATTATTTTCAAAATGGGAGCCTTAGGGACCACCTGGTATGGACTCCACTGGTACAGACTTCAAAATTTTGAGCCTCAGGGACCTTCGGTATGGACTCCGAAGTTTGACTACAAGTTTCAACGGGTTTGGGTTTTTGGGAATAAATCCATAAAGGTCTTTCCTCCAAAACGGTTGCATGCTTATCCTAGCCGTATTACGAAGCTTGGCATTCCTTGGCTTCGGATGAGGAGAATCTCCATCAACGGCTTCCTTGCTTGGCGACTTATTCAAAATACATAAAATCAAAAACAACTTAATAGGGATGAGAGCATTCCTATGTTAAGTCTAGACTCAGGAGGTCTAAGGAATATGCTACTGTGTCATTGAGATTAAACACAAAAGACTAGTGTTTAATTCACTCAATGTTGGCTCTGATACCAACCTGTCACACCCCGATATTTCCACATATTACCGGTGGTCCCGGTGGGGAGTATCGTGACGTAAGATTGATATCGTCATAGTCAAACATACACAGAATAGCACAGCGGAAGTCTTGGAATATAAATATTATTACAAACTCAATGTCTGAAAATATCAAAGTATTTATTATAGACGAGCCTGTAATATTAAATCCACAGGTGGATCTTTATAGAATGTATAAAATGAAGTTTAGCAGACTTTAAGGCATATTTAAGGATTTGCAAGATCCTTTATTTTGACACCGAGCAGCTCCCAGCCTATTATGTGTAGTACCTGTCACTTAGGGGCTGTTTGGTAGCCTCTTAATGACCATTCAGATGCTACCTCTTAATGGTTTAAAACCTCTGAATGAATAAGAGGTAATCTCAAGTCTGAATGGTTAAGAGGTAACCTCTGAATGGTAAATCATCACATGTCACATTCTTCTACCTTCTCATTGGTAAAATTCTTTATGGTTCCATTAAGAGGTAGCCTCTTAATGACTATTCAGAGGCTACCAAACAGCCCCTTAGTCTTTGGAATATACGTCAGTTTTCACTGGTAAATACAATTAACCGAATCATTTGAAAAGAGTTTATGAAAATTGATTTAAGCGCACAAGGCACAATTCCTTTATAACTTGGGACAATCTTTAATAAAATCTTGTATACAGTTTTACATGTTTGTCATACATATGGGGCCGGTTTGGAAGCCGGTCATGATTAACCGACTCACCACTATAAAACCCACAAAGGAGTTATCCCCAACATGTGGGTTATATAGCATTTGCATCTGTCAGGTGTATGCCTACACCCTGTGCATAGGTCGTGGCCATTTTCAAATGAAATGAGCCGAGGATATCCAGGACACGGTCGTATTAACCCCCAATGTTTATGATATCAAACAAAACAGATTAAAACAGGTTATGCAAATTTATTAATCACATTCCGATTAAATGATTTCATACCCGACCAAGCGGTATTATTATAATACCGTATCCCAAGCCCGTATAAGGGAAAATAAGTTAAAAGTATTTACCTGAGCTAATACTTGATTCACAGCAATATAACTCCGTCGTATCCAATCTATCTAAATGCAGGTAGCTTTTACCGGGTGGCTCTAGTTTGGAGTGATGGTAATATATAACCAATTCAGAATGCTAACGGTCTAATTTAAGTCGTAGACTTAGACCGGCTAGCTTAAAATATCTAAAGCGGTACGATACGCTGGATTAAGCGATGACCAGAATAAAATGTTATTTAGACCCAACAAGTATGAAGACTTGTATAATTTGGGTAAACTAAGTACATTATGGATTTTGAAGCAAAAACGATAAGGTTAAACCCATTTCGGCAAACTTACGTAAACTAGTTACATAAACCGATTTGAACGCGTAAATGCATAACGGGCAACCAAATGAACCATATACAAGTCCCTTATGTTATTATGCTTAAAATATGTTAATACATCAGTAGGATGTTAACATATATGCCCAAAAAGTATTTAAAATCAAATTAAGTCCCGTAGGGGCATTTTGGTCATTTTAATATCTATAAAAGAGGTTTTAAAGTAAAATGATATTCTGGTCTAAAACTTTCAGTAAAAATATTTATTTTATGATGTTAAAACAGTAGGATATCATTCATATGTGTAATTTACCATTTATGGCCAAACTATGCCCCGAAAGGGTATTTTGGTCATTTCACATACGATTTTAAGGACATAATTGGAAGTCTGAGTTCATGACTTATACCTACTGTAAAAATATTAAAATTTATTTATAACTTCAGTAGGTAACAAGTCCTAGTGTTAGGCCCGCATTTGCGTCCAACAGAAATGACAACCAAAAGACACTAGAAACATAAACTTTTAAACACGTCCAAACTTTTCTCAATTTAAAGGTAAAATACTAATAACATTAATGCGCAATTTTAACAAAATTTGGGCATGACCCGTCCATAAAACGAGTGTATCCCTGTTTTAATCATCTTCAATACATTAAAGTCTACAACCCATACAACAAACACGACCAAAAACCTTAACATCAAGTTTTAAAAAGTATAGTTACTAGCAAGGCTATTCATAACAAGTATATGACCCATAACATAAATACAAAATAGCGGAAGCGCTTGATGGTCATAACAGGTGCGTGTGTTCACTCCAAATTGCCAAGTCGTCTAAGATGAGGATTTACCTACATTCAACATAAACAAACAAGTTAGCATTTCGTCACTAACAAAGTTATCTAATAAATCGATTCGTCTCTATCACGGCCTTACATCATACAATTTCATTACTAACCGTTAGACGGTTCATTACATGCTCGCCTCAATGTAGAGACTAACATACTTTTCTTAACTTACCCGCTAACGACGGGTACTAATATTTCTAAAATAACTTCCATTCGATTAGTTCATGACGAACGAATATATTCATTACATACACTTACACTCCAATCCGAGAAGGACGGATAGAGTAGACTTTCATTCGTTACATACTTATCTTCCCATACCCGGTTTGACTAAAAAGAACCGAGTATGATGCATTCTCCTTCATAATTTATTCATTTCTCATGACCCGTTTATGACGGATGTTACTTTTTACTTTCAAACAACCATAGATTCAAGTTTCACAATTTTATCATATCGACACAAAACAATTGGGATTAGTATACATATGACAACATAATGGAAGTGTGGTGTACACGAACGTACCTCGATCTTGTGAACTTTCCGATTTCCTAGTATTGGAACCTTCTTCCTTCACGCCTATAACAACACATTCATTCATTATTCTTCCAAATTATACACATTTTTCTTCTAAGCATTTCATCAAACACTTGGTGGTCATCAATTTACACACATCAATTACAAGCATACAAATCATGAATTTCTACTAGTTCATCCTTTAACTCATCAAAATCAATCCAAGTTCATACCTTTCTTTTATTCCACATAATTTTTCTAAGATTCAGGCATTACAACATAATCATATTTCAAGATTTCGCATAACTAAAATCACTTAAATCATCCTATTCATATCACAAGTTCATAAAGTGGGTTTTACTAAAAATCTTTCAATTAACCTAAAATCAAAATGATTCTTGTTCTAGAAAGTAATCCTAACTCAGATTTCTCACATTCAAACATAAGAATTCGAGATTGGGGTTGAACCCCTCATCCTACAAATCATGATTCCAGAAAATTAAACTTACCACTTCGGAAATTGAGGTTAGCTACTCGAGTTTAGGGGATCATGCATTGAATTTTTCCTTTGATTCAAGTTAAATTGCTTGATTTCTTGATGCTAGGGTTTCAAACCTTGTCCTGCTCTTCTGTTCGATCGACCAGAACCAACGCACAAAGTGTGTGTGGGTTTTTAACTCTTTTTAATTTAATTATCCTAAATTTTGATATGTTACAACTTTAGTCCCTCAAGTTCCTTTACTTATTTAGTTTTAAACTTCACCCCTTTATTATTTATATCATGCAAATTAAATCCCACTAACTAAGTCAAGTTTTAAATAAACTTTTAACTTATCAAGTAAACATTCTTGGGGTGTTACAAGTCTACCCCCCTTAAAAGGGGTTTCGTCCCCGAAACCTGGCATATAACAAATTTGAACATTTACATACCAAAGAGAAAGGGGTAGTGTTTCCTCATTTCATCTTCCGATTCCCATGTTAGTTTCGACCCCTTTTGGTGTTTCCATTGAACTAACACTTGTCTAACGGCTTTGTTGCAGAGATTCTTCACCTTGACGTCTTTAATGGCTATTGGTCTTTCGATATAATTTAACCGCTTGTCCAACTCGATGTCATCGAGAGGTACTAGTGCCGTTTCATCCGCGAGACACTTCCTCAACTGCGACACGTGGAAGGTATTGTGAATCCCGGCTAGTGTAGCCGGTAATTCTAATCGATATGCAACCTTTCCAACTCGAGCCAAGATTTTAAACAGTCCAATATATCGAGGGCCTAACTTACCCCGTTTACGGAAACGGATTATACCCTTCCATGGAGATACTTTCAGCAGAACATAATCTTTTACTTGAAACTCGATAGGACGCCTTCTCTTGTCCGCATAAGCTTTTTGCCGATCCTTGGCTGCTTTCAGTCTAGCTCTAATCAATTTGATCTTTTCATTTGTCACTGTTATTAAATCACTTGGCGTAAGCTCCCTTTGCCCTACTTCACCCCAAGATACGGGAGTCCTACACTTCCTCCCGTATAATAATTCATAAGGAGCCATTTGAATACCACTAGGGTAACTATTATTATAATAGAATTCCACTTGTGGTAAATGGTCATCCCAACTTCCCCCAAAGTCTAAAGCACATACTCTCAACATATCGACAAGTGTTTGAATGGTTCTTTCTGACTGACCGTCAGTCTGGGGGTGGTTGGCGGTGCTAATGTGTAACTTCGTGCCCACACTCTGGTGAAACTTCTGCCAGTAACGAGAGGTAAATCTAGTATCCCGATCTGAGATAATTGATACGGGCACTCCGTGTCGAGATATGATCTCATTCATATAGATTTCTGCCATTCTCTCGGAAGAGTAAGCTTCTCGAATAGGTAGGAAATGGGCACTCTTTGTAAGTCGGTCTACGATTACCCATATAGTATCATGCCCCTTTTTCGATCTAGGAAGCTTGGTCACCAAATCCATCGTTATTTCTTTCCATTTCCACACCGGAATTTCCAATGGTTGTAGTTCCCCATATGGTTTTTGATGTTCCGCCTTTACTTGGGAACATGTTAAGCACTTCGCAACATACTTAACAATATCACGTTTCATACCCGGCCACCAATAATTGGTCTTCAAGTCCTGGTACATTTTAGTTGCCCCGGGATGAACTGAATACCGTGACTTATGAGCCTCCTCGAGTAGAGCGGTCTTGACTTCGC
This sequence comes from Helianthus tuberosus, assembly GCA_030545235.1. Lineage (NCBI taxonomy): Eukaryota > Viridiplantae > Streptophyta > Magnoliopsida > Asterales > Asteraceae > Helianthus > Helianthus tuberosus. The sequence goes on along the minus strand of CM060420.1, from coordinate 15,500,652 downwards.
AAAATCGTGGTATCCAAATTCGACCGAATCTTGTTTTGAGTCCGGTCGAATTTTCTTCTAATTTATCGGCTATACCTTTCATCCTTTCTTTCTTTGGGTCTTCTGCTCCAAGCGACTTTATTTGGGAATCTCATATCATATCAAGTAAACGTGGCTTAACTATCATCTTCATGGATTTTACTTGAATGGGAGGTGGATACTCTTTTCGGCTTAACGCATCAGCCACCATGTTCGCCTTTCCCGGGTGGTAAAGGATATCGCAATCGTAATCTTTGATAAGTTCTAACCATCTCCGCTGCCTCATATTTAAGTCTTTCTGCTCAAAGAAATATTTGAGGCTTTTGTGATCCGAGTAAATTGTACATTTTGCACCGTAAAGATAGTGCCTCCAGATCTTTAAGGCGAAAACTACTGCCGCCAACTCTAAGTCGTGAGTTGGGTAGTTTCCTTCATGCGGTTTAAGTTGTCTTGATGCATACATGATAACCTTCCCTCTTTGCATTAAAACACACCCTAAACCTTGATGTGAAGCATCTGAATAAACAACCAAATCTTCCGTTCCATCTGGGAGTGTCAAAACTGGAGAACTAGACAATTTTTCCTTCAACACTTGAAAGGCTTCCTCTTGTTCTTTACTCCACACAAACTTCTCCTTCTTCCTCGTTAATTTTGTTAATGGTAATGCTATTTTTGAAAAATATTGTATAAACCTTCTATAATAGCCAGCAAGGCCTAGAAAGCTCCTTACATCGGTTGGAGTTTTCGGGGAAACCCACTTCATTACCGCCTCAATCTTCGATGGATCAACCAGCACACCTTTCGACTTTATTACGTGGCCGAGAAACTGCACCTCCCTGAGCCAAAAGGCACATTTTGAGAATTTTGCGTAAAGTTTCTCCTTACGGAGAACTTCAAGTACTTCACACAAGTGTCTCGCATGTTCAGTCTTGCTTCGCGAATAAACTAGAATATCATCTATGAACACGATCACCGATTTATCTAACATGGGTCGGCTTACCAGGTTCATAAGATCCATAAATGCAGCCGGCGCGTTCGTCAATCCAAAGGACATAACTAGAAATTCCTAATGCCCATATCGGGTTCTGAACGCGGTCTTTGGAATATCTTCTTCTCGCACTCTAACTTGATGATACCCCGAACGCAGGTCTATCTTAGAGAACCAACTCGCCCCTTGCAATTGATCAAAAAGATCGTCAATTCTAGGTAAAGGGTATCGGTTCTTCACGGTCAACTTATTTAATTCTCGGTAATCGATGCACATGCGCATCGACCCATCTTTCTTCCAAACGAATAAAACAGGCGCTCCCCAAGGCGACACACTCGGGCGTACGAAGCCTTTGTCGAGAAGATCTTGCAATTGTGTCAAACTCCCGCATCTCGGTGGGGGCTAGCCTATATGGAGCCTTAGCTACCGGTTTTGCACCTGGGTTTAACTCAATTCGGAACTCGATCTCACACTAGGGAAGAAGTCCCGGCAACTCTTCCGGAAATACGTCCGGAAACTCATTCACTATTTCGACATCTTCAATCTTCGAGAGATTTCGTTGAGCGTCCACCACGTAAGCTAAGTAGGCCCTACTTCCGTTAATTACATACTTGACTGCTTGGGCAATAGGACAAAGTTTCGTTTCTACGTTTCTTTCTCCTTGGATTTTTAATTGGTTTCCACTCGGAGTTTGGACAGTTATAGTTTTATTTTCACAATTTATCTCCGCGTGGTTTTGGGACATCCAATCCATACCCACTATTACTTTAAATTCCCCCAAAATCATAGGTATAAGGTCGATGTCAAACTCCTCATCTTCTATAGTTAACTTACAACTTCTACAGATTTCATGCAACAAATAATTTTTACTATCGGCTATTTCTACCTCTAAGGGTGCCATCATTCTTTCAATTCTAAAAGAAGGGTGTTGCACTATTTTACTCGAAATGAACGACATGGTGGCTCCGGTATCAAACAATACGTACACTGGCAAAGAATTTAACAAGAAGATACCTGAGACCACATTCGGGTGAGACTTAGCTTCTTCGGATGTAATTTGGAACATTCCTCCTTTTGCCCTAGAGCTATCCTCGTTCTTTCCTTCTTTCTTCGTCCCTTGCTGAAGTTTAGGACATTCTGACTTAACATGCCCCTTTTGGAAATAGTTGAAACAAGTCTTCGGGTTGCTAGGGCACTTGTAGGAGGCATGCCCTTCTTCACCGCATTTGTAGCACCCCTTCTTACCCAAAAGGCATTCCCAAGTATGAAGCTTCCCATATGTCTTGTGTGACACCTGTGCCTCCACGGCCATCAAACAAATACTAAATCAATGAAATATTGTATTTCATACTTGGGATTTGTATAAATATGTGTATCGTTTGCACATATCAATTCTTATTCGGTTTCGGGCTCTAAATCACTTTCTGGAAGGTTATACGCAAACTGGTGCTTAAACGCAATCAGTTTAACATGACGTACACTCCGGAACTGTGACGTAAGCCAAACATACCCTAAATATCATTTACATAACTTAGAAATAAGTCTCGAAGGATTCGGTATGGCAAAAACATGTTTATTTGAACTAAAGAACTGTTTACGACAAAACTGCGAAACTAACGTTGGTGACCACCCGGATAATATTTAAATTCCAAAAAATATTCTATTATGATTAAAAATTATATTTTAATCAGGTTCGTGTTGAAAAATAAATTAAAACGCCTAAAAACGTTATTTTTCAAGTTTAAAGCAGGTACCGCGTGTTACTGCGTGACACAGTGCTTCTACTGCAAAACACGGACAACGCAGCCAGTCTTCGCAATTGAAATTTATTTAAGTAATATTTTGACGAGTTTATTTTTATAGTATAATAAAAATAATTTAGAACGCCATAAACCGGGATTTAAACGCTAGATAAAATACCCGGTATCCAGTTAAACACCTACTTTTATCTTATTTACCAACAAAATTACATTTAACCCCCCCCCCCATATACAATTTACGATCACTATATTGAGTGGCCCCCACAAAAATATTTGATAAATCTTGCTAGATCTTTCATTTATCCTAAATGATCTTGTTTGACACTTGTATATGCATGCTAGATCATATCTCTTCCCATATCTTTACATATATCTTGCAAGATCACTCAACATTATCACACTCCACTCAACCTCTCTCTCTCCTCTCCCAACTGTCCCCTCTCTTCTCTCTCTATCTTCATCTCCTTCAAGCTTTGTTCATCACATTCAACCTCATTTCTAGCAACTTTCAAGTTAATATGAAGATACAAAGGTGATTCCAAGGTGTTCTCAAGTGATTCAAGCTTCCTATCATCAAAATCTCATCCCACAACCTACTTGAATCTTGAAGGTATAACACTTATGTTTAAATCATACTTTGATTCTTAGTTGTTCTTGATGATTTGAAGTTTCTCTTGAATCTTGGGATTTTCCCTAAACTTGAAATCTAAAATGAAATGGGTCTTGAAACAAATAAAAATGGTGGTGTATATATATATATATATATATATATGTATAACCGTACATATGTATGTGTGTATATGAGTTTTGAAGTTTGATATCTTGTTAAGTACTTGTTTATGTTGTTACATGTTCTTGAATAGTGGTAAAAATGCAAGTATTTGGTGATTTATGTATTATATGTTAAAAGCAAATTACATCAGCAAATAAACCTGAATATATCACATATTTGATGCATTTAGATTAACATAAATTGATGATGTTATGATAAGTATGCTTTAGGCACTTGTACATATGAAAATATGTTGATTTAAAGCTCAAAAGACGATGAAAAATGGCTATATGACAAAACTGTTTTAGATCAGCTTACAAACACTGAAAATAACATTTTTTTGATGTATTATAATGGCATGAAACTTTGACATAGGTTTGATAGCTTTGCATGTTGTACATATAGCTTAAAAAGTGGTAAATTATGTGAAATTTGCATGATTTATGTGCTTTATTTAAGACCTACACTATCATGAGTATAACCATTATTTTATTCAGTAAATTACACGGGTTATGTCAAAATTTCAAGTCATTTCGATTTGGGATGGTTCGGGTAACGTTTGAAGCAAAACTATGCATTAAAACGGTCGAAAATCGCCTTTTCGGAGGACTTTTATAAAACTGTTTTAGATCAGTAACCAAACTGATATTTTTGATATAAAAATAAGTATTTTAACTTATATTAAGTTTACTTGGTGTTTGGTTAGTCATACATGACTTCCGACGCCCAAAAATGTCACCGAATCGCAAAAATAAGTGTTTTTCGACATACACTAGAATGGGTTGTTCATGGGTTATTTTATGTGTTACAATGTGCTATGTGTTTTACAATATGTGTATGATCATGTGTTAGTGTTGACAAGATTAGGTGTGTTACACTCGAGTACATATATACAAATACACCAAAATAATAAAAAATAATAACTTTTCGAGAAATCTCAAGTTATGTGAAAATTCTAAGTATCGGAGAAACTTCGGTATTTTTGTGAGTTTTGATTATTAAATCATTCTTATCTAATTTAGGATGAATAAACAATTTGAGGGATTGTGTTAACGTATAAAAACACACCCAAAGGTGAGTACATAGACCCCTCTTTTACTGTTTTCAAACTGTTTTGGGGTGAAACACATGTGCCTACTTGTTATTTTCATGCTTTTCCATGTTTTCATATCATATACTTGCTATGTTCATTAGTACACTATTAGTACATGTTTTACATTACATTTTCTGCTCTGTATGATGACTTGGCATGCTAGCATATTGTTTTACATTGCATCTCTGTTGTATATGTTCTCGTAACATATGGACACATTATTTACATCTCTACCTTGTATGTTCATTTAAGCATACTAGGAACTTTATTTTCATAAAACATGTTTACATTTGGTATATCATTTGGTTTGTTTAACGGGACTAAATTGCATTCATTAACACCGATCATGCCGCTCGGTAGTAGGTAGTGGTAACATAGGACTTGACAAATCCCGTTCCTAAAACCCTAGGTTTGTTTGGGTGGAAGGAATGACTGAATCCGAAAACATTTCTTTGATAACCTTCACTCTAAGGTTATCCGTCTGTCTCAAGGCTTGGATGTAGGCGTTTAACATTACCGCATAAATGGTTGTATCAGTAAAGCATGCATTATTCTACAAAGCATAATTTTTGATTTATTCAAATACTTTGTTTTGTACATTTTTACTTGTGGTTTAAGTAGTCTCATTTTACTTACCATACATAACTTTTGATTATACATTACATGATTTACATTGATGGTTTTTACATAAACAAATTTTTCATTGATGGTTTGTTTGGTAAGTGATTTAAGTAACGAGACGTGTGTAATATGATACAAGCACGGTGGATACGCCGCTGGTACTTCCTATATATAAGTGCTTGTATTATATTACATGTAGTAGTGTTATTTAAATCATTTCAATTTGGACTCATATATTTTACACAAATGACATATTTTTCACAAGACATTGTTTTACGAAACAACCTATTTTATACAAACTCATTTTACTTGGTTATTCATTTAACCCTACCTTACTCTTTTACATATCATCTACTTTATCATCACTTTTTTTATCTGATTTACAAAACAAAACATTTTATAAGGTTCATAACTACTTTTGCTAAACATTTTTCTTCAAACTTATATGTCATGAATCCCAAATCAATAAAACCTATGTATCTCACAGACATTTTTATGCTGACGTACCTATTTTCACATGTGTTTCAGGATATGATGCGTAGGATTTATCAAGATACACTTAGGTGGTCTTGGACCTTAGCAACAATAAAAGATGCAAGACTAGTTAATTATGTTATATTTCTTGTTTGTTAAGACATTGTAACTTTCTAAATCAATAAAACGAAATTTCAATTTTCCATGTGTTATGAAACAATGATTCTGTTACAACACTCCCCGACGATTCCGCCACGTTTTGTTATTTTTACGTGGTCGGGGTGTGACATCTTGCAAGGAGTAATACCACCCTTCGACTTATCTTTCCTTCCCTTATCTTGGAACCTCGCCTTTTTAGATGGACTTGCATTTATCCCCTTTTCTATCGACCTCTTTTCACCACGTTCTTCTTGCCTCTTGATTTCAATTTCTCTATCCCGTGCCAAATTGATAAGCTCGTCAAGGGTTTCACACTTTGAGGGAGTGATGAACTCTCTAAATTCTGCATTTAGTATACCATAGAAGCGGTTGATCTTCATTCTTTCTGTCTTCACAAAGTCTCCGCAAAACTTCATCTTATCCATGAACGTGTTTGATATTTCGTTTATCGTTTCGTTTTTCTGTTGGAGGCGTAAGAAGTCATCCTGAATCTTATCAACGGCGGACTGAGGACAGTGGTATTTCATAAAAGGTTCCTTGAATTCCTGCCAAGTCATCTCTTGCAGCTTGTCCTCCCCAACTTCCTTACTATGCGCATCCCACCAATCTTTCTCCTGAAGTGTGAGTTGACCTTGCGAGTCATCATGGCCTCCACAACTCCAAACACCCGACTCTCTACTTCTTGAGCTAATCGTGGAAGATTAGCTTGCATAACCCCCCTCTGCCACTTCTGTGACCTTGCTATTAAATGCTTCTTGACGAGCCATATCATCGTCATCATTAACGTTCCTTGCATCAGCCATCTACACAATGTCATGTTTTTGTTTAATACGAATCACAAGCTTTCAATATATATCATAGTTCATTATTCCGTGTTACTTCATTCGTATTCTTACATTTTAAATTTTACTCCCTTTTTAAACCTTCACCATTCACTTAGTGTCATTCGACACGTTACTTTTGGCTTTTACAATTTCATTCCTTCGTAACCACTATTTGTGATTACATATATCTTATTAGGCCTTATGTGGACCCTACATAATCATTAGATAGGCTTTCGGACAACTCGGGAACTCGTAATGCGAAAATAATACAAAAAAATAAAAATAAAATAATAAAATAAAATAAAAATTTTTAGCGGATTGAAATTCCGCTAGCCGTCTGCGACGGCCTTACACCCGTTGGCAACGGGTTCTAAAACGTGGCATCGGCCACTTTTGCCCGTCGGCAGTCAATTAGGGCGTCGGCCCAAAGGGGGAAGTCGGCGACTGCCAGAGGCCCGTCGGCGACGGCCTCCCAATTGCTGAAACGCTACTGAACTTAATTTTTGCTGATTCGACCGTTTCCCGGGTCCGTTTTCAGCCATACGGTTTCTAGAACTCCCCGTATGGCCCCCATATTTACTCCTTCGCGTACTTAACTTAAATATTATATCCCGAGAACATTACACATACTAGCATTTTACCAAAAACTTAAATTGTTACCTCATTGGCGATCTTGGAGTGAACACACTTTCGAACGAGCCGTCAGTTTGAGTTCAAACATCTCAACATATGCTTGAATACCTCAAACTCTGGCTCTGATACCAACTTGTAAGGCCCGCATTTGATTCCAATATAAATGACAACCAAAAGACACTAGAATCATAAACTTTTAAACACGTCCAAACTTTTCTCAATTTAAAGGTAAGATACTAATAACATTAATGCGTAATTTTAACAAAATTTGGGCATGACCCATCCATAAAACGAGTGTATCCCTGTTTTAATCATCTTCAATACATTAAAGTCTACAACCCATACAACAAACACGACCAAAAACCTTAACATCAAGTTTTAAAAAGTATAGTTACTAGCAAGGCTATTCATAACAAGTATATGACCCATAACATTAGTACAAAATAGCGGAAGCGCTTGATGGTCATAACAGGTGCGTGTGTTCACTCCAAATTGCCAAGTCATCTAAGATGAGGATTTACCTACATTCAACATAAACAAACAAGTTAGCATTTCATCACTAACAAAGTTATCTAATAAATCGATTCGTCTCTATCACGGCCTTACATCATACAATTTCATTACTAACCGTTAGACGGTTCATTACATGCTCGCCTCAATGTCGAGACTAACATACTTTTCTTAACTTACCCGCTAACGACGGGTACTAATATTTCTAAAATAACTTCCATTCGATTCGTTCATGACGAACGGATATATTCATTACATACACTTACACTCCAATCCGAGAAGGACGGATAGAGTAGACTTTCATTCGTTACATACTTATCTTCCCATACCCGGTTTGACTAAAAAGAACCGAGTATGATGCATTCTCCTTCATAACTTATTCATTTTTCACGACCCGTTTATGACGGATCTTACTTTTTACTTTCAAACAACCATAGATTCAAGTATCACAATTTTATCATATCGACACAAAACAATTGGGATTAGTATACATATGACAACATAATGGAAGTATGGTGTACATGAACGTACCTCGATCTTGTGAACTTTCCGATTTCCTAGTATTGGAACCTTCTTCCTTCACGCCTATAACAACACATTCATTCATTATTCTTCCAAATTATACACATTTTTCTTCTAAGCATTTCATCAAACACTTGGTGGTCATCAATTTACACACATCAATTACAAGTATACAAATCATGAATTTCTACTAGTTCATCCTATAACTCATCAAAATCAATCCAAGTTCATACCTTTCTTTTATTCCACATAATTTTTCTAAGATTCAGGCATTACAACATAATCATATTTCAAGATTTCACATAACTAAAATCATCCTATTCATATCACAAGTTCATAAAGTGGGGTTTACTAAAAATCTTTCAATTAACCTAAAATCAACATGATTCTTGTTCTAGAAAGTAATCCTAACTCAGATTTCTCACATTCAAACACAAGAATTCGAGATTGGGGTTGAACACCTCATCCTACAAATCATGATTCTAGAAAATTAAACTTACCACTTCGGAAATTGAGGTTAGCTACTCGAGTTTAGGGGATCATGCATTGAATTTTTCCTTTGATTCAAGTTAAATTGCTTGATTTCTTGATGCTAGGGTTTCAACCCTTGTCCTGCTCTTCTGTTCGATCGACTAGAACCCACGCACAAAGTGTGTGGGTTTTTAACTCTTTTTGATTTAATTAACTTAAATTTTGATATGTTACAACTTTAGTCCCTCAAGTTCCTTTACTTATTTAGTTTTAAACTTCACCCCTTTATTATTTATATCATGCAAATTAAATCCCACTAACTAAGTCAAGTTTTAAATAAACTTTTAACTTATCAAGTAAACATTCTTGGGGTGTTACACTCAGGTGTTAAATATAGTTTTAAACCACACTATGCACCTAATTAGCGTAAAAGTCGATAATTGACAATATTTAAGATGTTTATGTGATTCTGAGATTTTGAACAACCTTGAATGTTTAAAATATTTTATTTTTCATATCAAATCAGTAGGAAAAAGGTTTGGCATGCTAATCATATGTAAATCACATTTTATTAGTTAAAAGGGCATTATCGTCAATTAAAGAATTTATACAAGAACCCTATGTTATGGTATCAAATCTGACCCAACATTCCAAAAATTCCTAAAAATGATATCTTAACAGTAGGTAATGAGTTTTGGTTCAAAATCCATGTTTAAACATGTATTATGCATAATAGCGTAATTTAAATAAATAAAAAGTTCTAATTTATGATATCATGCATAAAATTGTTTTGAGACCAGAGAATCATGTCAAATTAATTTAGACATGCTTATATATCAGTACTTAACGTATTTGAATGTTCACATATTCAGAAATCTCATATTTGGCTAAAAAGGGCATAACGGTCAAATATAAGCATAATAACGGAAACTAGCATATAATTCAGAATACTAATGACCAGGTAATATAACCTCAGAGGGTTATACTACAACATAATATGGTCCTAATGGAAACTTAAAACATATAAGAATTAAGCTTAATCGGGTCAGAACTGAAAGTCAAAGCAAAAGTCAAGCTTTTGCGACTTTCGGTTACGAACCAAACCAACCCTAAACTCAGAATTGTCGGGTTGAACATGCTTAGATATGGTCTAATATTATTTACTGAGTTATTTAAGTGACAAAACATGGTTCATATCCTCTACATTATCACTTTTAATTATTTTATAAAAAAATCTGACTAGTTGACTTTTTAATTAACTAGTTTGACCCGAAAATTAACGAAGCAAACGAGATAATTAGGAGGTGCCCTTTTAAGGGATTAACACCTCCCTAATTATGGTCACATGGCCATATTCGCCCTGAATAATGGCTGGACCATTTGAGTTTAAACCGAGAGTCAAAGCTATTTTATGTAACTTTGACTTTTTGGTTTTTAATTAAGAAAACTGAACTAAAGAGGAGGCTAAGACACTTACAAAGGTTCCTAGCAATCTTTTCTACTAGAATGAGCTTCCTTTATAGCCAGGAATCCCAGAATTGAGAGAAGAGGATGATTTGAATGAAATGATGCAAAGAAAGAATGAGAAAACAAGGTTATTTATACTTGTGGAAATGTTGTAGGATCATGACATGTGTATTGTGTAGCCTCCAAGGAAACATCTTGGCCTTACAAGTGTGTGGATGTGGTTTAAAGCCTTGCAAAGGTGGTAACTTGGTGCCAAAACAAAGGAAATTGCATGGAAAGTCCCTAAGAACCAAGCTAGTAGCAGCAAACAACCATTCTGTCGACACCAGGGGGTCGCGTGGCGTGACAGAGAAGCCCCCTGGGCGTCGCGTGACGCGAGCACTAGGCTGCTACTTTCAGAAAATTACCATTTCAGTCCCTGCACACTCATTCATGCATATTTGACGTATTTAACCTCCGTTAAGCCATTTTCAAGGCTTTACAAGTACGTCAAAGTATTGGGGACCTGAAATATGCTTAGAAATATCACGGATGTCGGTTCATTTGGTCAGAACGTAAAATATGCGCGTAAATGCAAACTTACTCAGTTATTGGCGCTTTTAACCCTTCTTCTTGAAAGTTTGCGTAATTAACGCATAACGATAACGAAACATTGTGAATTTGTTATCACTTATTCTTGAGAGTATAATCGAATATTATGAATCCCTGGGTTCGATAAAAGGTCACTTTATGGTGTACTTTCGCTAGTTGACGTTTTTTTGTCCTTTTAACGCACAAAGGTGTGCGTAATATCGTTTAACGACATGAAAGCCTTCCTTGGCCCATATTAAGCATTCCTGAGCATATGATTGCATATCTTAATGGTTCGGGTTCGTTAAAAGGTCATTCAGAGGTATAATTAAACATGTTGACGCTTTTAACCCTTCGACGCGCAAACTTTCACATAATTGCGCAAACGGCTCCTCTCGTCCAACAAATGGCTCATGTGAGAATACGGACATCGTATAAGGTCACTTAGAGGCCTAGTTTAGGCAGGTTGACACTTTCAATCCTTCTATATTCATGGTTTTCGTTTTTGATGAAATTAGTCCCTCATAGTCAATGTTTGACTTTATTAGGGTTTATTACACGTGTCAACACATCATTGGACACGATTTTTACGAGGTGTTACAATATCGACTATAATCGTCGATGAAAGTAATGAAGTATCTTTCATGGTTTCTTGTCATGGTTCTGAAAGGGCCACATACATCAGTGTGAATGAGTCCTAGCAGACCATTGACCCGTTCACCAACACCAGTGAAGGGACGCTTTGTGAGTTTTCTAGCTAAGCAAGATTCACAATCATTAAAGGAGTCATGTCCAGTGGATTCAAGAATCCCTTCAGATTGGAGCCATTTTATGCGTGCGTTACTTATGTGGCCAAGTCTACAATGCCATAGAAAGGTTTCATTAATACCAGCTTTGTTACGCTTAGAAAGATGATATATGTTATTACATGTTTGAACATCAATCTCATAAATACCATTTCGAGGTTTCGCCTCAAAATAAAAGACATCATTCAAGTAGGCAGAAATAAAAATACCATTAAAAACGTACTTGAAACCTTGTTCAAACAAAAGGGAAACCGACATAATGTTTCTGGTTATACCAGGTGCAAACAAACAATTGTTTAAATTAACTACAAGGCGAGAAGGACATGTAAAATGAAATGTGACGGTTGCAAGAACGGGCACTCTTTTCCCATCACCAACGATGAGTTCCATGTCGCCTTGTTTCAGCTTCCTCTACTTTTTAGGCTCCTGTAAAACATTAGTGATGTGGTAACCACACCCGGTATCAAATACCCATGTGTTGTTAGAGACAGTAAAAAGCTCAATAACATAAATGAGAATACCTGAAGAAGTGCCGTTATTGGCCTTGTTTGCCTTCAGCTTGGCTAGATACTGCGGCAGTTCCTTTTCCAGTGCCCCATTTTGTTGTATTCAAAGCACTAACACTCATGGATAGGGGGTGGTTTAGCAACCTGCTTGTTGTTGGTGGCAGATTTGGCAGCAACAACAGCCATTTTCTTGCCTCTGCATTTATCAGCCCTTTTCTTGTTGTTGGGCTTCTTAACACCACAAGACTTGACCATCAGAACTTGGTTGGTTTTATGTGGAATGTTCATCTCGACCGTTTTGAGCATACCATGTAGCTCAGGTACAGTCTTCACCCAAGCATTCATATTATAGTTCATAATGAACTGGTCATATGAGCTAGGGATAGAGTTCAAGATGAAGTCCGCTGCCATTTCATCTTGCAGGGGATAACCGAGTTTGTTCATCTGGTTAATGTACCCTTTCATCTTAAGCACATGAGTACTGACACACGATCCTTCTTGCATTTTACAGCTTATGAGCTGCTTCATGGTGTCATGTCGCTCCTGTCGGGCTTGTTTCTGAAACATGCCTTTCAGTTGCTGGATTATGTCATAAGCATCCTTATCTTCCATGTTCTTCTAAAGTTCATGAGACATGGGGGCTTGCATAAGGCAGGCTACGTCAACGGCATCCTCGTTATGCTTTTCGAATGCCTTACGAGCAGCAGTAGTGTTACTTTCTGGCTCGGTAGGGACTGGGCCATCTAAGATATATAGCTTTTTCGCCATCTTGAGAACTATTATCAGATTGCGGTGCCATTCAAGAAAGTTGGTGTTATTCAATTTTTCCTTTTCAAGTATAGACTTGAGAACGAAGGAGTTGTTTTCATTAGACATATGTTACATAAGCAAAGAGATTTTAATTAATATTTTTGATGTATATTTCCTTATTTAATTAATGATCCATTACAGTAATTAGAACAAGGAATGAGAATCTGGCTATGTCAGTAGTAAAGGCAGCTGTGGCATGCACTCTAGTAAGTGACTAGGCAGATTGACGAGTGTCAATTGTGAGAATTGCACAACTCTCGAGTATGAGACCGCTAAGACAACTCTTTTCTATACATTGATACGTTTAGCCTCATCTATGCCGACTTTTTACTTTCGAGACAGCTGGAGCATGTGGTGAGAAAAGAAAAAGTAATAGTCGTCCTATAAGAGTTACTTGTGGAAGGGCTAGATGTGTCAACGAAATCCTTGCACCTTGGAAGGATATGCCAGACATCAAGTGTGGTGTTGTGGCTCCAAACACTGATGGTTAACTTTTACGTTCCAAGTGTAGCTTGTGATAGGATGGCATAGACTATTGATTTTAATTATGGGTTAATTTAATATTTACCAAATAGGGGCATAAGAGCCAATTTTAGTACATATTTAGTCGTGACATCTTGATTAACCCTTTCATCTCTCAGGACACTTAATTTTAAATAACATATTAAAACTAAGTTTGTCACGACTTGTATAACCATATAAAAGTTAATAGTTTTAAAACTATTAAGTTATGAGTTTTAGAAAGTTAAAACTTGTTAAATTTCAAAAACTCTAATGGTTATTATTTATTTTAAAATAAACTATTTGTTTTATAACAAATATTTACAAGTTGTAAAAATCAGTTTAGAGCTTGTTATAATTGATTGTGAATATTTTAAAACACCATTTAAAAGTTTGGTATTAGGTTGGTATGTTATATAACAAATTATATGATAAAAGCAACCATAATAGTAAAATAAATATGTAAATCTTTAGGCCATTTTGTTTGTTCTTGCTAGAGCCAAATAGCAAGACCAAACTGGGTCACGCGGTAACAAACACAAAACAACCATAATGAAGGACCTAGTGCATCTAGTTGTCTTTAGCACCTTTATGATTCTTGTAATGTCTTCAGTTTTGTCTTCAGGTCTTCAACATTATAATAAAAATATAATAAAATTAAAACCTTAATCTATTACAACTTTGAGCCACAAAGTGGGCCAAAAACCATAAAACAAAAAACAAAACAAGAACAAAAATACAAGTACAAGGTTGGCCAGATTTACATATTCAACACAATCATATTAAAGTGGGCAATCTTTTGGTCAAATAAAAATAAATAAAACTTTTGACCAAATAACTTTTTGCCCAAAAAATATTTAGATCTGAAATTTTAAACAAGTTAAAGTTTGAGATCTATAACCGGTTAAAAGGACCGGTTCCGATTTGCATGTTGTAAGCGTGACTCTGATACCACTGTTGGGATTTAGTTGTGTCAACTTTATTTTTTATCAAAACGGGTTTGATATATTTTATTAACTAAATATATAATTAATAAAACGCAGCGGAATAAATATAAATAATCAACACCAAAAGTGAACCGAACAGGATCATGGTTACTAACATGTAAATACGATATATATAATAATTAATCTACCGATGAGATTAAATATACCTTGTGGTTAACTAGTGGGGAACCCGCGCGTTGCGGCGGAGTCGACAATACAAGGCGAGAACATAATTCAAACCCTTAGACGATAAAAAAAATCATATATAAATTGTATGTATGTATGTGTATGTATATATATATATATATATATATAGGGGATGGATCATGAGAAAACTAGTTTAAATGAGAAAACCAAAAAACTAACCAAAAAAGCCTAAAAAAAACCTAAAAACATACCAAATTTTTTTTTTTTTTTTTTACAATTTTTAATAAAAAAATCGCTAGTTTTTATGCCTAGAAAAAAAATTTCAAAAAAAAAAATAAAAATTTTTTAGTTGTACTGCACATGTGCACTAATACATAAAGCTTAAACCACTTAACCCACCCCCCACCGACACCCCCCAAAAACCTAAACCCCCCACCCCCACCCCCCAAAAACCTAAATTCACCCTCCCACCAAAAGCCTAACCCCCCACCCCCCAAAAACCTAAACCCCCCCCCCCCACCCCCCACCCTCCCGAAAACCTAAAACTAAACCCTAAACATAAACCCGAAAAAAACCTAAACCCCCCCCCCCCCACCCCCACCCCCCAAAAACCTAAACCCCCCTCCCCCCCACACCTAAAAACCTAATCCTAATCCTAAACCTCCAAAAAAAACTAACCCTAAAAGCTAAAGTATACTCAAAAAGCTAATTTTAAGCATGTAATGCAATTGTAAACCCGAAAAAAACCTAACCCCCACCCCCCACCCCCCCAAAAACCTAAACCCCCCTCCCCCCACACCCAAAAACCTAATCCTAATCCTAAACCTCCAAAAAAACTAACCCTAAAAGCTAAACTAGACTCAAAAAGCTAATTTTAAGCATGTAATGCAATTGTAGTACATGTTATATTGCACATGTGCTCCACTATAATAAAAGTATTGAAAACAAGACGACACCATAAATCTTTTTTTATGTCATAAAAAATATGCTCGAATATACTTGAATGAAAGATACAAAAATTTGTGATCTTATGGTGCCATTTTTGTTTTAAAAGGATAACGTATGGAGAAATGGGAAATGTTTGAAAAGTTATATATTTTTTTTTCCAATTTTACCCCTCCTTCATTAAAAGTCCCCCCTCCTTCATTCAAAGGTTCCCCCTCCTTTTTAGTGCTTTTTTGGTTAGTTTTTTTGTTTTCTCATTTATATCTAGTTTTCTCATGATCCTCTCCCTATATATATATATGTATATATGTATGTATATATGTATGTATATGTATGTATAAGTATCCGCTAAAATGAGAACCACCTCGAGTTGTAAGAACCGCGAGAACTTTTTGATCCGGGGCGAGGTGGACCAAATTTTTTTTCCAGAAACATAGATGCATGTATAAAAACAACATTTGTAAAAAAAAATTCAAAAAAAAAAATTCAAAAAAAAAATGTCGTGTGTGTAGTTTTGAGCACCACAAGTTTGTGTTTACGGGTACCATAAATTTTCCGGCCAGATTTACGGTACCCGTAAACACAAACTTGTGGCACTCAAAACTACACACACGACATTTTTTTTTTGAATTTTTTTTTTACAAATGTTGTTTTTACACATGCATCTACGTTTAAGAAAAAAAAAATTTGGTCCACCGCGCCCCCGACGGTGTAGTTCTCACGGTTCTTACAACTCGAGGTGGTTCTCATTTTAGCATTCCCCTATATATATATATATATATATATATATATATATATATAAGCACCCGCGCTTCGTTCTTCATTGCCTTCAAAGAAACCGGCCCTTTAAATTTAAACGGTGAAACGGTACCATTTCCCGATGCGCTAGCTGAGTAGAACCAAGTAAATCATACAAACAGTGTTACTCAAGCACATAACTAATGATCAAATGAGTGAATAAGAAATGGTCAAACTTCTTGAATAATAAATTTGACTTTAGAATAATGTATATAGGCATATAACCTTTAAGTATGCCTTTGACAAAAAAGATGGAGCGCATGTCCCTTTGACTCAATGAGAAGAGTTGGTTTGTTTCCTTTCTTTAAAAACTCTTCATTCTTGTCAACAAATAAACTGCAAGAAAAACGTAACCTCCATTAATTTTGAATTTTACGAGTCAAAGTTCTTTTAGACGGTTGACTTATAGGTAAAGTTCTTCTGGACGTATATTTCCCAGTTAAGTGCTTTCAGATCTTTATTCGGTGACACCATTGAAGACTGCAATAGCTCTGGTACCATTTCAATGGTCGAAGTTTGAGATTTAACCTGTTTAAAAACATGTATAATGTCAAATTTGACTTTTAAGGTCAAACAAGCTACTATTAAAACCTATAATTCGAGCACAGCATGTGCTCTTTTTCTAGTATCTCTATGTCGTTTAATGTAGTCATAGATTTAAAACCTATAATTCGAGCACAACCAGTGCTCTTTTTCTAGTATCTCTATGTCGTTTAATGTAGTCATAGATAATTTCTATAACCTTAAAACTTATAGCTCTTGAACTCAAATTTTGAATGTTCAACCCTTCGTTTTTTATATAGCATGTTTGACAATCAAAAGTCAAACATGAAACTGGAACATGAGAATGAGAGAAGTGAAAGGTGGTTACCTTGGCGGTGTTGAAGAAGACATTTTTGCAGTCGGGAACAATGCTCACTGACCATGCTGGCAGTGTATATGAAACATTTCGAAACTGTACCGTTTTCTCATCTTTGTCGTCTAACTTTGCGATAAAGGCAGCACATGTTCCCGATCGATCATCATAGACGTCAACCTAAGTAAAAACAATGAACACAATCAACAACAAATCCATTAATTAATCAAATAGTTCTATTGAAACCCATTATTAATAAAACAATATAAACTGGTTTAAGGAGATGTGAACTTGAACTGGTAACAACCGGGTTTGGGATTAAAAACACCGTACTTTTTTCGGTTTAAACCCTTTTTTACAAACGAACCAGTCTTTAACCGGTTTCAAAGATCGAGATAATAAATTGGTATCCGAACCATTGGGTCGAGTCGGTTTGAAACTGGTTTTTCAAACGGGTTAGGTATCAAACGGGTCAAAATGGGTTCATCTTCTACTACAGTAATGTAGTTTAAATTAAAATAGATAGAGAGATGAATCTATAGATAGTATATAATGTTCAGACATTACTAATAATACAAAAAATTAGTCCCCATGGCCCCAACTCAAATCCTCATAATTAAACTTCATTACTTAGTAAAACGTACATTTTCCATTATAATCAACAAAAACATAATGTACAACAATGTTAAATAAGATAAAAAAAAACAAACAAGATATTTATATAGTCACTGGATGCGTAAGAGCTGGTAAACTGAAGTTGGGAGTACAGTACTGTTGTATAAACAAAATTTGAATAACTTATTAGACGCCTTTGGGCTGGTTTGACTCTACTAGAGAAAGTAGTCCATTACGTCTTCTCTCGTTGCATGAATAGAGAAGAGTGGACCCCACCTATTTCATAAACCCGGTTCGTACCAGTTCGAGTTCTCATCATAAAAAATAGGTTTTATAACCGAACCAGTATTTTTGCCCAAAAACTCGTTCGGTTAAAAAACATGACCGGTTAAAAAAACGACATGTCCACCTCTAGCCAGTAGTGATGCCAAAATGGGTGGTTAGAACTGACAGTTTTGTGTTCGATTTTTAAAATTTGAAGATAACTATTGAATTAAATTTAAATAGTATCACAAAATAGAACTTAAATTAATATACAAACATATTAAAAAACAATTTTGGACACTGTAAACATTTGCATACAAAATAGGCAACTTTAAAACCACTTACCAGTGGCGATGTCAGAGAGAGTGAAGGCCAAGCTTACCAGTGATTTCAGCAGCATTCATTGCATTAGGCAGATCTTGTTTGTTAGCAAAGACAAGAAGAACCGCATCCCTTAGCTCATCCTACAATATACAGTTACATTAACCAAAAACTAATAAAGACAAAGAATATGACATATTGACATTGACCGAAAACTAACATGCTTTACCAAATGTGTAAAGAAAACTAAAACTTAACTAACAGACAAATTTACCTCGTTCAGCATCCTGTGTAACTCATCTCTTGCCACAACAACTAAAAACTGGAAATAGTACCTAAACAAATAAGGCACTGCACGCCCTTGCGAACTTCAACCAATTTTACATAAACAAACCTGTAGAACTCAATTTCATCAAAACTTGAAGGAAAAAAATCATAAACCATCAAAATAAGAATAAAGAAAAAAACCGTCATAAACCAAAGGGTTCTCAACTTGAGAAAAACACAATGGTAAACAACATTCACTGCTCAAATCGATGTACTCTGCTTACTATAAAAGAGCAATAATCTGAGTAAATCTGATTACTCTGCTCGAACAGAACCCTAAATCCCCAAATCTTCCATTTACTCTGCTCGAACAGAACCCTAAATCATACATGTGTCAACCACCACTAAACCATACATGTGTTACCAGAACCTAAAACCGTCGACCTTCTGGTGCCTAATCGAACCACCACCGTCAAACTCCCTTCCTCTCCTTCATCAAGATTTACCAAAAAATACAATATATGAAGAATCATCGTACCTGAATGAAATGAGATCTAGAAACGGATTTCCCAAGATTAGATTAACCAAAGCAACAGCAGATCTGAAGATGAAATGCTCATAGTTAGGGGTTGTAACTTAAACGGGTTATTGAATCCGCGAATTTGGTGATGGAAGGGAAAAATTGGTGTTTGGAAGATGAACAAACTTTGAATCACAAAAACCATAGATTTCTCATATTTGATTACCATTTAAGATAGAATGAAGCCAATGGTGGAGAATGTAGATGAGATCTAGAGTTAGTAGGCTTCAAGTCTGGAAAAAAAGTAGTATATAGATTGTGGATGTGGAAATGGGTTATAACGTATTGTAATATCAAGATTCAATTTTACCTTGATCGTGAAGTTCTTAGAGCGGGTGATTAGAAGAGAGAGGCGATTTGGCTGAAACCCTTAGATGCAGGATTGAAACGTTTTTTCTTCCGATTAATCGTGATTGATTAATAGTGTATCTATTTTATGTGAGAAGGGCAGAAAGGGAACAAAATGGTAAAAAAGTAGGATTTTAAGTTAACCCTTCATATGCCATCTTAAAAAATTAAATGGAAATTACTATTTTAGACATAGGAGATGCTTTATATAGTATTATAGATAATTAATCGTTTGAGACACCAAAATACAACAAACGAGTGCTAGAACACGAACACGGTAACCGGGTGTGGCTCGAAATCACCAAAAAAAAAAAAAGGACGACACTTTTCTCTTGAAGTGCGGCTGCTCCTTTGTTTTCTAGTGGTATATCTCAAAACCAAAAGGATTACACCTTTTGAAAGATTGACGGCAACTTTTGCTGTGTTAATCTCTTTCAAATATATTAGTGTATAATCTTCCTATACTAATAAATAAAAATATTTTTTGGACACATGTCACTTTCCGGTGCTTTCTTACCTTATTTTTTTTCCCATTTATCTCTCATAATAATAATAATAATAATAATAATCTTAAACAAAAATATTAGATAAGAATAAATATTTAGATAAGGATAAACATTTGTTTTTATTATTATCATATTAAATAATATTAATAATTTTAAACAAAAATTCCTACACTAATAAATAAAAAATCTTTTTTGGACACGTGTCACTTTCTGGTGCTTTCTCACCTTATTTTTTCCAATTTATCTTTCAAATTAAATAATAATAATAATAATAATAATAATAATAATAATAATAAGAGTTAATTACATAGTTAGTCCCTGTGGTTTGCACAAAATAACATAATTAGGTACTAATAGTTTAAAATCACCTTCTAGGGTATTAACTTTTCATTTTGTAACATTTGAAAGTATTAACTTCTAGGGTATTAACATAATTAGTTCCTGTGGTTTGCACAAAATAACATACCCAGGTACTAATAAAATGTGATTTTAAACCTATAAATAACGTTAATACCTCCAAACGTTACAAAATGAAAAGTTAATACCCTATAATGTGATTTTAAACTATTAGTACCTAAGTATGTTACTTTGTGCAAACCTAAGTATGTAATTAACTCTAATAATAATTTTAAACAAAAATATTAGATAATAATAAATATTTAGATAAGGATAAACATTTGTTTTTATTATTATATTAAATAATAATTTTAAACAAAAAAAATTAGTTAAAGAATACATATTTAACAAAGTAAAATGATATAATAAGTAAATAATGCATTAAAGTTCATTTTTAAAAGATAAATATTGACGACTGTATGTGTTAACATATGACATTATATTTTTGTGACACCTGTGTCACTTCAACCATCATACAAATACCAAACCAATGAAATATTGTATTTCATACTTGGGATTTTTGTAAATATGTGTATCTTTTGCACATATCAATTCTTGTTCAATTTCGAGCATTAAATCTCTTTCTGGAAGGTTATACGCGAACTGATGCGTAAATATAACCAGTTTAATGCAACAAACACTCCGGAATAGTGAAATAGGCTTAACATACCTTAAATAACCTTTACATAACTTAGAAATAAGTTTTGAAGGGTTTGGTATGGGAAAAACAAGTTTATTCGCTCACAGGGACTATTTGCGTCAAACTGCAAAAGTCTGCCGTTTCGTAAGGCAACGTATAGTTCGGAACTTGATCATAAGCTAAACATACCATAAATAACCTAAACATAGCTTATAAATAAGCTTTGAGTGGTTCGGTGTGCGAAAATATGCTTATTTGATCTTACAAGGACTAAAAGTGTAAAAAAAAAACGGCGTAAGTTTGCATTTACGCGCATATCTTACGTTCTGGCCACATCTGGGCATCCAAAATTTTTGTACACACTAAAATATTTTTATTTTAGTGATCGGCATGCAAAAATACCATTCGTCGCTTAATTTGGTTCGTTTTCGCGTCCGTTTGAGTTTCGTCGTAATTTGATGAATAACGCGACCGTACGACCAAACGAGCCGACATCCGAGAGTTTTCCGGGCACATTTTGAGTCCTCTAAACTTTAATGACCTTTTAGAGCCTTGAAAATGGCTTAACGGGTGTTAAAATTGCAAGAAATGGGCTTAATCAAGTGCAGGGACCTGAACTGTCAACATTGAAACTATTGCTGATCTGTGAGGGCCAGGCGGGCCGCGTAAGGTCTCCCCCTACCTTTATGCGGGCCGTGTGAGCATGCCAGCGACAGAAAATTGATTTTTAGCAAACTGTTGCAACTTCAGGGGTTGTTATGGCAATTCTTTTGTGTGATGGGCAAGTTTAAGTAATCACCAAGGTTACTAATCATCTCCTAACACATGTATGGTTGAGATCTTTGCTTGTTGGCCACACAAAAACATGGCATGATCTTGTTAATTCACAACAAGTATAAATAGCAAGCCATTTCATTCCATTTTCCTCACATTTGATCTAAGAATTCTCTAAGTTGTTGTGATTATTCACTACATACCTGAGAATACTTGGAATCAAATCTCTTTGGACCCTTTGTAAGTTCTCTTTCATTCTTTTATTGCTTTCCTAGCATGAAAGTCAAACAGTGTTTGACTTTTAGCTTTGACCAGTCAATGGTCAACACGAAGTTCGTTTGAACTTCGCAACGTGAGCGTAATCACGATGGTTATAGTCCCTAGTGACTATACCTACAGATTACCACGTTGACTAGGCGTAGTGACGAGTCGTAGTTTCGGTCAAAGTGTGCATTTACGCGTATTTTGCAACCAAACTACTCTTGGTATCAAAACACTTTGTTTTTATATCAAAACCTGTTTTCTAACTTAGTTAAGCATGTTTTAACATACTTAGCTCGTCACTTTTAGTTTAGTGCTTGTTTAAGAGTCGTAAGTCAAGCGGTCTAAACCACCGCTTAGACTTTCGAACTCGACCCGTTTGGTCGATCATTAGGATCCGACCAAGCATGATTAGTGACCATAGTTGCATAGGGAATAACCTTCCGAGGTTATACCTTATGGTCACGTAGTTTAAGTAGTTGTATGATAGGTAGTTTATATGCCTTAGGTAAATGACCAAAATGCCCTTTTCATGTATAATTGGATTTTAAGCATATATAACTTAACTTTCGTCACCTAAACTGATTATGCAACATAATTAAACATATTTAGGCATATAATACTTGTCATAGGACTAGTTAGACGTCTCGAACGCGTTTTTGCACGCACGACGCGTTAAAGCAGCATAAGCTACCTAAACGGGTCGTAACGGGTCGAAAGCACTTAGGTTAGGTTTCAATTTAGAATGTAGGCTTTGTTAAACCATACCACATGAGTTCCAACACTCATTTGGTTTACAAGACCTCATTATGTCCGATCTTCCGACTTAGGTCCGGTTTATTTACATAGTTACCTATATTAGGTGTCGTTTGATTCCGTGATCCCTCTAGCTTTGCTTGGTTGTTGTTCAAGAATCCTAAGCACCCTCATGTGAGTACATAGACCCCCTCTTTTTACATGTTTTCAAGGTGATTATGTGAGTACATAGTCCCCTCTTTTACTGTTTTCATTGTTTTGGGGGTGAAGCATGTGTACCTATTTGTTATGTTCATGATTTCAAAGTATAATTGATTATACATATTAGTACTTATCTTCTGACAAACCGAATGATTATTTATGGTTTAAACACTGATTTTTCAAAGATTATAAAATTAATTGTTGAATTGTACTTATTTATGTTCACAAGACCGATTGGTAGTATGATATAGCGCTATAGGACTAGACACCCCATTCCTGTTGCATGGAATGTCAGAAACCAATATTTTATCCAAATAGGGATTGCCTTCGTGGTATCTCTTTAGTCTCAATTGGTGTAGTTTGATGCACTAAGGTCTGATTGAATTCTTAAATCACACTTTTTTTGTATATTTTATTATACTCCCAAAAGTATAGTTTGATATACTCTCATGTGTGATATTGTACAAAACAACATATATTTTGTTAACTACCAAAACATATTTTAAATATGTTATTTATTAAACCAAAACATAGTTTAATATGTTATACATAAATCCAAAGTATACTTTTGATATACTATCGAAAACGATTATTTTGACAACCAAAGTATATTTAATATACTATATGTTTAACGATTTTGGAACCGAAATATATTTTGATATATTACCTAATCGACTTTCTTAAAACCAAAGTATATTTTTATATATACTACAAACATTTTATTCAAAACATTATTTTATAAACTCATTTTACTTGATTATTTATTTATGCATCATTCTTTTATATCATCAAATTTCTCATAAATTTTCACATGATTTTATAAAGAAAACATTTTTAGGTTCATGACTACTTTTTGTTAAAACATTCTTTTAAACTTATAAGTCATGAATCATGCATAAATAAAACATATGTATCTCACAGGCATTTTTATGCTGACGTACCTATTTTTACACATGTTTCAGGTTCTGCTATGTGATGATTGTTGACGCATGATACACATAGGATGGACTCGTGCTTTAGCGACTTAAAAACTTGAAAGATAATAATTGTATTTATTTGATTTGTAATAAACAATGAGTTCAATAATTCAATAAAACAAAATTATTAAATCCATGGTTGTGAAACAATGATTCTGTTACAACACTCCCCGACGTTTCCGCCATGTTTTGTTGTTTTACGTGGTCGGGGTGTGACAATTTTATTAAACACGTGCAATATACGAGGTTTTTTAATAATATATCTTTTTTATTATTTATTTTAAAAAAGAATATTTATGCAAAATAAAAAAAGTAAAATTTTATAATAAGTAATAGTATATCAATGTTCATTTTTAAAATATAAATCTTGATGAATGTTTGTATTAACATATGACATTATATTTTATTCAACACGTGCAATATATGAAATTTTTAAAAATATATCTTTTTATTATTTTTATATAAAATTATATTTATACAACCCGTGTAATACACGGGGTTTTAACCTAGTATATTATAAATAGGTAATTAGGTTTTATCTCATGAACCCTAATAACCATCACTAATTATCTTTCGGCCCTACAAAACCCAATACGACTAGTACAAGTCCAAACATGATACAAAGCCCGCAAAGACAAAGTTTAATTAAATAAGTAATTAAACGTTAAATTATTTATAACGTGTATAAATAATAAATCCTGTTTCTCGTGGATATATAATTATTCTAGATAATTATATATTTTCTTCCGTTAATTGTTCGTGGTCACCAGTTAACCAAGTTAAGTGGATTTAATGTTCGTTGCCCAAGGTGTAACTCTTACGGGTCATAGCTTGGTCAGCAGCGTTGACTTATCGAACCCGTATATAAAAATCCAACAGGAACAATCGTGATTCGGTCAACTTTGTCTGAATAAGCAATAGCAGAAGTGCTTGGCTGTACAACCGCACATAAGGTAAGGCTGGCTCTCGAGGCTGCCTACAGTCACCACTCGCTGGAACGAGTGCATACCCTTCAAGACACCCTTCGTCAAATACAAAAGGGTTCGTTCACAGTATTAGAATATGATCAGAAGTTTAATCTTCTTTTTTGACCAGCTTGTCACAGTTGGTCACCCCGTATCGGATAATGAAAAATGTCATTGGTTTCTTTACGGTCTCGGATCAGCCTTTGCGTCTTTCTCTACTGCCCAAAGAGCCATCCCTTCTTCCTCTAATTATCGTGATCTTCTGGCCAAGGCAGAAAGGCATGAATTATTCATATAAGCTATTCATACTACTTCATCTCCGTAAGCCGCATTTGTGGCACATCAGTCTCAGCTCTCTAATCCTTCCAAAAACACACATGGTTCTTACTCTAATAGGGGGTGCTCTCAAGGATCTGGTTCGGGTCGTGGTCGTGGGCGACGACTACCCTACGTTCATCTATGTCGGAATGCAGGACATCATGCCTCCTCTTATCCAAACTATCAACTTATGCTCAACATGCACCATCCTAATAGCATACGTTATATAGAAACTAATATCTCTCCATGTATTTAGAGGATTTAGTTGTAATTATCCTAAATTACTGATTGTAATCTTGTGTATATATGGGATATGTAATACAGAGGAGGGCATCGACCATATTATCCTTTTCATAGTATCAAGAGCGTAGGTCATAACCTTGTCGCAGCCGGTCACTTTTTCCCCTCTCATCTATTCTTTTTCCGATCTCCTCTTCCTCTCTCACCGCAATAGATATCATGCCGCCTAATCAATCATAGCATGCCGCCTAGACTCCTACGGATATCGAGCAAGCCTTACATGCGATGTCGCTTAATCAATCGGAACTTGGTGTTATGGATACCAGCGCCACAGAACAAGGTAACTTTCAGTCATTTTTTTAATAACAACATGCATTCACCTATTGTAGCTGGTAATGGCTCGACTATCCCGGTACTCAGACATGGCACACAAACCTTACCCGCCCCATACCCACCCTTTATTCTTAAAAGAACATTCTTTATGCACCTTGACGTGCGTGGGTGAGTATGTAAATTTTAGTTATTTTTAGCTCTTTTTACTCGCTGATTTCAAGTTTTAAATTTATAAACATGATATTCTACTATCACTCTACACACACGCTTAGGGCAAGTATACCCATCGCAGACGTAGTATAGTGATGGCAAGATACCGAGGTCGTCCAAGGACACAAGAGCTTTTAGTACCGGCTTATCGTCAACGTCTAATCGAACCAACTTTTGAGAAAATATTTTTAAGCTAATAAAAAGACAAAAACAGAAAATGAAAATAAAACAAAAATAATAGACAAGAAAGAATCACTTGGATCCAACTTATCTTATATGTACTATTTCGATGATTTCCGCACTTTGGGTATTTTAAGAGATTATCTTAGTAATAGTAGTAGGCCCCTCTTCCGAGGCGACTTTACCCTCAACCTAGTGGTTTGAGTTAGCAAGGATACAATACTAAGAGGTTGGATTATTTAAAGATAATTAAGTAAGTTATTAATGCAAAATGTGATGGACCCCCCTTCCATAGCGGCGATCACCCTCAACCCGTTAGTCTGAGTCAGCAAGGATACAGTCCTCGCGGGGTTGGTTTAATGTTTTAATATAAGTTTAAAAATAAAGGGTTCAAGCTTTTTGCACCTCTCCCGTGGTGGGTAATGCCTGCTCTGACTCGTGAGGTGTTATCGGGCTTGAACCAGGTTCTCCCAGGATCTATACACTGAACGAGACATAGAATTACCCAAACCACCCTTCTAACCCCCTTCCAGGCAATTAACATGGTTTATATAGACCGTAAAGACATGAATATGTTGAGTCAACGAACATATGAAGAATGATTGAGTAAATTCGCCTTCAATATAAAAAAAACTATTTATTAACGTCATTAATACATACCCAAATAAAAAGTTGCCAAAGATTGGAAATCATAAAAGAAATACATAAAAGAAAAGTCTTCACCAAGTGATGTAAGAATTTAGCCAAGCATGGCCTTTGTTTGACAAAGATTCTTACGATCAATCTTGGATCCCGAGACTACCCACACACTCTAAAGATGGAAAATTGATGATGGTGGTGGATGATGGTGTTGTAGTGGTGGTGGAGTGGTGGCAAGTGAGAGAGAAGTGGTTTGCCAAGGGATGAGTTGAAGTGGAACCAAGCATCCCTATTTATAGCTGAAAACAGAACATCCAGCACGGCCCTTGCCCGCCTGGTATGGCCCCGTACCCATCAGTCTCGCTCTTCGACAGTAAATGTAGTGTCAGACATGTACTAACACGGCCCTATGTGTCAACGGCACGACCCGTGGCGAAAGTACTTACTGTACTTCTCCAGATTCTGGAAATCTAAGAGTTAACCACGCCCTGTGTTGGCTTAACACGGCCCCATGTTGAGCTTGAATTTTATCTTTTGTTGTTGTCTCTTTCTGCTGCAGCAAATTCCCACCTGGCACGACCCGTGCTAGAGGAGCACAGCCCCGTGCCAAAGCTTCTGTCTTTGTTATTTCTTGGGTTTGGATGTGGACTGGGGCTCGACAAGTTGGTCAATCCTTCCTTATAGCATTTTATGTTGGTTTTTTGTTGTCTTTTGTCTTCTTTTATTCTTTTAAGCTCGTTTGACCCTGTTTATCCAAAAGGAACAAAAACACAAGCTTTTTCCAACATTAGTACTAGAAAGGGGTTGATTTTATCCCTCATTTGATGTAATTTATATGTTGTATTTTGGACACATCAACCTAAATTTATTAAAAATCTGATTTATGTATGCCGTTTTCACAACTGATAATTTTGTATCTGTAGAATTTGATCCATTTGGTTTTCTTGTGAAGAACCTCAGGACCCGGATCCCTATCCTACGGTGCAACAATAGCGATGATCTCTACCCATTACTGCTCGGTTCCGCAAGCTCTACACCGTCCACATTTGCTGTTATTTCTTCACTTTTATGGCATCAACGTCTCGGTCATCCGGGGCGTCCGTCTTTACATTCTTTAAAACATTCTGGTTCTGTTAAGTTTGAAACTTTTAATAAAAATGTTTGTTCATCTTGTGTGTTTGGTAAAAGTATTCGACTACCGTTTCACACTTCACATACGCACACCTATCAACCTTTTGATATAATGCACTTTGACTGGACATCATCCATATTAAGCTCAGCAGGTCATCATTACTACATTTTATTTTTGGATGACTATACTAATTTTCTGTCGACATATCCAATTTCCAAAAAGTTGCAAGTGTTTCAAACCTTTTGCCAACTTAACAAACAAATCCAAACTCAATTTGAATGATGCATTAAACAGTTTCAGTGTGATAATGGTAGAGAATACATTAATTCCCCCTTTCATCAATTCTTCACTCAAAATGGCATGCTTTTTCGACTATCTTGCCCTCACACGTCAAGCCAAAATGGAAAATCCAAGCGGAAAATCCGTACCATCAACAATATGACCCGCACGATTTTAGCTCATGTATTATTACCCAATATTTCACCATGCTCTTGAAACTGCCACATACCTTATAAACATCTTGCCTGACACATCGCTACAAAACAAGACACCCACATAATTGCTTTATCACTGCGTTCCGTCTTATGAACACCTACGTGTATTCGGGTGTCTCTGTTACCCCTTGCACCCTTCTACAACTATTCATAAACTCGATCAACGGTTCCGTCCGCGTGTATTCCTAAGATACCCACCAACCCATAGGGGTTACAAGTTTTTCGACTTAAAACGAGCCAATTCATACTCTCTCGACATGTGGTTTTTGACGAAACCACCTTTCCGTTCGCAAACACCATCCAACCCGCATCTTCATACGAGTTTTAAACCGACACCTTTCCCTCCGACTTTTGGCCTCACATTCAATCCACTACCACCAACCCTATTGTCACGCCCCCCGTCCCGGTTTTACCCGGTCCAGGAGCCGCGGGACAGAAACCCGTGGTATTAGTTAATTGAGTTGACAGCGGAAGATTTAACAGGATCGTTTAAAACTTGAAAATGCCCGATTATTTTATTTCATAATTCGGGATCAACCCCGTAATTTACAATAGAGGAATTTCATGAGGAAATTCCCTGGTTTTAAAACATGTTTATTTATTTTAACTGGGCCACCACTTCAAGCTTGTTAGTGCTCCTTAGCACGTTTTCCTTGAATCACAGCAGGTCGCCTGAAACATGTTTTAAAAATATTTTATCAGCGGGGAAATACTGGCGAGTCATTCAAATTTGATAAAACGAACCATAGTTATAATTTACAGCATAAGAGCGATTACAATGGCTTCTATCTTATTTTTATCTGGCGCCGTGTCACCTCCTGGTGACGATGGTTATACCACTATTGGGTCCTTTTACCCAAGTAGTGATGATTTTCACTGTTAGGATTTATTAGCCTAACTGTGAGAAATTAGTAATGTGCACAATACCCCACTAGCCAGTGATTAAGATAATCATGACTTAATCCCTGTAATTATAACCTTTGAAAATAACTTGGAGTATTGTAAAACATTATTGATAAAAAGAGAATGACTCACATTGCAGATTTAAACGGGCAGAGTTTAGCCTACTGATTAGTCTTGTAACCTAATTTAAATAACAATGCACACGAACTAGGTCAGTAACTAATACAACATTTATGATAACTCACGAGATTAAAACCCTCACAACGAATGACAAAGTGCCATACTTAAACATCCATCGAATTCACGACGAATGACAAAGTATAGCCCTAATGTGGGCAGCACTTAAACATCCATCGGATAGTTTCAATCGATCGGACATTGAATCGTAGCAGCGATCGAGTTAATACCCTGTATCGTAGCAGCGATTCACTACTTGGAAATTTCGTTTTCTGCAGAATAGAGGCGATTTGAGAATGGGATTTCGACACAGATGAACAGGCCCTGATCCAAGCAATTTATAGCTGAAAATTGGGGTATACACGGCCCGCGTAAGCCCCCTCTTGATCTTACGCGGCCCGCGAGGGTCACCTATTCGTAGATTAGGGCTAGCGTGTCATACCTAGGGCTGCCACGTGTGTGACACGTGGCCTGTTAGCTGATCTAGAGACTTGATGAGTTGTCGCAGCCTGCGTAACCTTACCTTGAGGTTTACGCGGCCCGTGTGAAACCTTAAAATTCGTTTTTCTTGATTTTTGTTATGGATTAGGGTTTCAGGGGTCCGGGTTTTTACTTACGGGTCGTTTTGGGACATTTTTAAGGTCCTTATATTCTCCCCACCTTATTTAGAATCTCGTCCTCGAGATTTATTGGAATAAGTGAGGGTACTTTCGCTTCATCTCCGATTCCAGCTCCCATGTGTGTTCAGATCCTCTTTTCGAATCCCACTTAACCTTGACCAGTAAGAGTCTTTTGTGTTTGAGAAACTTGACCTTTCTGTCTTCTATCTATATTGGCTTCTCAACAAATTTTAACTTTTCATTTACCTCTACATCTTGAAGAGGTACTACCAGAGATTCGTCCGATAGACATTTCTTGAGATTGGATACATGAAATACGTCATGTATTCCAGCTAGCTCCTCTGGTAGTTGTAAGTGATAAGCAACTGGTCCTATTCGCTGGATTACTGGGAATGGTCCTACGTACCTTAGACTTATCTTTCCTTTCTTGCCGAACCGAACAACTCCTTTCCAAGGAGAAACTTTCAAGAGTACCTTGTCTCCAACTTGAAACTCTAGTGGCTTGCGTCGAATATCGGCATAACTCTTCTGGCGATCTCGAGCCGTTTTCAGTCTTTCCTTGATTTGAGTAATATTGTCGGTGGTTTCTTGCACGATTTCAGGACCTGATAATTGACTTTCTCCGATTTTTGCCCAGCAAACTGGAGTTCTGCATTTTCGTCCATACAGTGCTTTGAATGGGGCAGCTTCAATGCTTGAATGGTAACTATTGTTATAGGAGAATTCGATTAAGAGTAGGTGGTCATCCCAATTTCCACCAAAATCTATCACACATGCCCTAAGCATGTCCTCTAGGGTTTGGATCGTCCTTTCACTTTGTCCGTCTGTCTGAAGATGATATGCAGTGCTTAGATTTAGTCGGGTTCCCATTGCTTCCTGGAAACTTGTCCAGAAGTGGGAAGTGAAACGACTATCCCTGCCCGATACAATGGAGATTGGAACTCCATGTAAGGACACTACTTCATCTACATATAATCTGGCTAACCTTTCCATACTAAAGGTTTCTTTCATGGGTAGAAAATGAGTTGATTTGGTTAATCGATCCACAATTACCCAAATTGCATCATTACCTTTTCTGGTTTTAGGAAACTTAGTAACAAAATCCATGGTTGTAAGTTCCCATTTTCATATAGGCATTTCTAATTGTTGTAGTAGACCTGAGGGTTTCTGGTGTTCTGCCTTAACTTGTGAACAAGTAAGACATTTAGAAACATATCTAGCTATGTCCTTTTTCATTCCTATCCACCAGTAATTATTCCTTAAATCTTGGTACATTTTATTGTTACCAGGATGCATGGTATACCTAGATTTATGGGCTTCCTCTAAAATCTTATTTCTTAATTCTCCTAGCTTAGGTACCCAAATCCTTTTATTGTGGAATCTCCAAATTCCATCACTCCCTTGCTCTAATTCCTTTATTCGTCCTTTCATTCCTTCAGCATCATCCTTGATTGTTGTTTCCTGAATATTTTTTAGTTGTTCCATTAAATCTAACTGTAGATTTAATCAAAGAGCACGAACTCGCTTTTTCTTTTCATGGTACTTACGACTTAAGGCATCTGCAACTACGTTCGCTTTTCCTTCGTGATATTGAATATCACAGTCGTAATCACTTAGGATTTCCATCCATCTCCTTTGTCTCATGTTCAATTCTTTTTGCCCAAATATGTTCAATTCTTTTTGCCCAAATATGGATCTACATGAATGCCTTAGTGATTTACCATGTGACCTAAAAACTGCACTTCTTGCAGCCAAAATTCACACTTTGAGAATTTGGCGTAAAGCTTCTCTTTTCTTAACAAAGTTAAGAGTGCATGCAGGTGCTGACGATGTTCATCCTGGCTTTTGGAATAAATAAGTATATCGTCGATGAAGACAATTACAAATTTATCCAAATACGGTTTACAGATTCTATTCATCATGTCCATAAATGCTGCAGGAGCATTTGTTAGTCCGAAGGGCATGACTGTAAACTCGTAATGACCATACCTAGTTCTGAAAGCAGTTTTAGGTTTGTCTTCTTCTTGTACCTTCAATTGATGATATCCGGAGCGTAAGTCTATCTTAGAAAAGTATCTAGCTCCTTGAAGTTGATCGAAAAGATCATCAATCCTAGGTAATGGATATCGATTCTTAATTGTAACCTTATTTAATTCCCTATAATCGATACACATTCTTATCGACCCATCTTTCTTTTTCACAAACAACACTGGAGCTCCCCACGGGGATGAACTAGGTTGTATGAATCCTTTGCTTAACAATTCATCTAATTGCTTTTTCAATTCTAGCATTTTGGTGGGTGCTAACCGATAAGGTGCCTTAGCTATCGGTGTAGTTCCAGGAATTAGATGAATTCTAAATTCGACTTCCCTATTGGGTGGTAATCCCGATAGTTCTTCTGGGAATACATATGGGAATTCTGCTACTACAGGAATTTCTTTAAGTTCTTTACCTTTCGTGTTAATGATTACTGAAATCATATACATTACTTCTTGTTTTCTTGAATAACTGGCCAACTTCATTACTGAAATGAATTTCAGTGGCTTTCGTGACTTATTTCCTGTAAGCACCACTAATTCTCCTGTGGGTGTATGAATTTCTATGGAGTTTTTATCACAGAGAATTCGAGCATGGTTGGTTACTAACCAATCCATTCCTAATACTATATCGAATTCGGCTAAATTCATAGGTAACAAGTTTGCAGAGAATTTATGGCCTAAGAGTTCTATCTTTCCTTCTCGCAAAACCTTATCTATGTTAACAGAATTCCCATCTGCCGTTTCTACCGTAAAAAATTGTTTAAGGTTGGTTAAGGGTAGGTTAAGAGCTTGGTAGAATGAAGTATTTATAAAACTTTGGTTTGCACCAGAGTCAAATAATACTTTTGCATAAACGTTGTGAACTAGGAACGTACCAGCTATCATGTCAGGGATTAGTTCTGCTTCCTGAGTAGTTAACTGGAAGGCTCTTGTATTCTTCTTGGTAGTTCCTTCTGCAAGTTTGGCTTTGTTATCAGCTGGTTTGACCAATTTCGGGCAGTCTGGCCTAAAATGTCCAGCTTCTCCACAGTTGTAGCAGATTGTGGATTTCTTCCTTCTACAATCTTCTTCTTGATGCCCTGGAATTTTGCAGAAATTCCAATACCCCTTGCATCTACCAAAATGCTTCCTTTTACAGGCATTGCAAAATGGAAAAGTGGAAGATTGCCCAGTCCCTTTTTCTTGAAATTACTTCGGTTACCCATACGGAATCCCTGGGTAATATTTTGGGCCACTTCCTTCTTTCTATTTTCTTCTCGCGTACGTACCAGTCCGTCTGTCAAAGTGTTGGCTAATTCCACAGCATCGTCAATAGTGCGGGGTCTCGCAGCCTTAATGATATCACGGATTTCACCAATCAATCCCCAAATATAGCGATAAATAAGTACCGGTTCTGGCGAAGCTAGGGTTGGTACAATTCTAGCATACTCGAAGAATGTCGAAGTATACCCTCGACAGTTTACATCCACCATCCGGTGGTTCAAGAATTTATTCGCCATTTGTTCCTTTTCATACTCAGGACAGAATTTTCTCTCCACTAGTCGCTTAAATTCTTCCCAACTTATGGCATAGGCTACCTCGCTTCCTTTGGCTTGAAGTACCGTATTCCATCATTCTAGCGCCTCTTCTTTAAAAATATGTGACGCGTACATGACCTTGTCTTCCTCAGCACATTTACTTATTTTAATCACCGCCTCTGTTTTCTCTAACCAACGCAGTGCAGCAGTCGCCCCTTCGTTGCCTGCAAATTCAACCGGTTTACAGGCAAGAAACTCCTTGTAAGTGCAACCAGGCGTTGCAGCTTTCATTTTCTTAAGGAGTGGGGCTTGCATCCCATCGTTGTTGTTATTAGTATGGTTGCCTCCTCCGTTTACACTATTACTGAAATTATCTCCGTGTGTACGTTTGCTAGGAATAATTTGTTGAGGTTCAACTGGATTTCGGGCAGCAGCAAGGATTGCTGGAATAGCATTGGCTATTCCCTGAGCAACGATATTCTCGATATCTTGCCTATTCAGAAATTGATCTTCATGATTTTGTTCAGATTGGTTAACTTCGTTAACGGGTTCATTACCAGCGTGTTCCATCTGGTAATTAATATATATAAGTAATTAGCATAAAATAATTAACAACCAAATATAAAACAATCGGACATAATCATATCAACACGTATAGCCCAAATTGTCGATTTTTCGACGTTCGATATTTTATATATTATTATATGCGTCCGTACACACCCATTATATTACAAAAGTTTTATTTATTATTTTTTTAGGTTATTTCACATAATTATATTTTTTATTATTAAACACATATTCCTACAACCACACAACCACAGTCACACCATCCCCGTCAGCTAGTATCTCAGAAACGACGTTCCCTCTCGTCGTACTTCCAAGATATCCTCTCCCCTACTTCCCGGATTCTATTTCCGGCATCCACCAGCTCCTCGCCATAATGGCGGAGTTCTGCCAAGTTTTCGGAGCTCATAGACGGGTGTAATGGAGGCTCCGGGTCAAATTTAGGGAAAAAGGTATTAGGGTTATTGAGGAGATTCTGAAACTGCCAGTCGGTGGTCCACCACTCTTCTAGTTCTGCTGGTAGAGGTTGGGAGTGGATAATAGGATCTGGAATTTCAGGCTCTAGATCAACTGGAAGTTGTGCTTCCGCTGGGTAATTAAAGAGGTTTTCACCGGCAGGTCCGATGAGGTCACTCAGTGCCAGTTTATGATCCAGCTCTTCCCAAGATGGCATTTCTTGGTCTTGCATGAAACTTTCTCCAATCTCTATTCCCTTGCCTTTATCTTTGGGATCTTCAGTCTTTATAACTTTCTGTGTCGCTGGTTTCCTCCTACGCACACGCCTCCAACCTACAAGTCTTTTTCTTTTCTTTGGCTTGGGTTTCTCCGGAGGTTGGGCTTGAAATTCCGTAGGTTCCTTAACGTCGGTCAAATAACCGGTAAAGTCTCTGGAAACTTCCACATTCACAGAATAGAGATTAAGATTCTGAAGAGCTTCAGACAACTTATTCATACTGTTTAGCAAATATTGAGAAAACACACAATATTGTAAGTTAAAAATTAAATTTTCACATAATTACAGAATGGCAATTAGAAAATTAAGTTTTATTCTCAACATAAAGTTTATTATGGCTTGTAGGTGACATAGGTGCTGGTACTGGTTTGGCGATTCAACTATAAGTTAACACTTACTGCTGTATTGGCTAACATATAAAGATTTGCCCATTGTTCATCTAATTCATTTTCCCATGGTGGATAATTGCCTATTTCCTGAGTTTCCTTATTAATTGTCACTCCTTTTGGTTGTGACTTCTTTATTTTCTCTTAGATTTTTCTAATAATCCAACTTCTTTTCTTAGGGGTAAGTGGTTTCTCAAACTGTTCCTTACGAACAAATATTTCTTCCTCAGTATCTGCTGAGTATCTTGAGGAATTTGATTGAAATGAAGTTCCCTTGTCTTTTGGTGAACTATCTAATTGACGATAGATGTCTGAAATTCTTTGCTTACCCATACTGTAACTAACAAATAGTCAAATACAAAAACACATAATCACAGGATGGTAATCAGGAAAATTAAGTATTTCTAAATACTTAATTGGCTTAAATCAGTGGCTCTGATACCACCTTTTTCTGTCATAGCCCCCGTCCCGGTTTTACCCGGTCCAGGAGCCGCGGGACAGAAACCCGTGGTATTAGTTAATTGAGTTGACAGCGGAAGATTTAATAGGATCGTTTAAAACTTGAAAATGCCCGATTATTTTATTTCATAATTCGGGATCAACCCCGTAATTTACAATAGAGGAATTTCACGAGGAAATTCCCTGGTTTTAAAACATGTTTATTTATTTTAACTGGGCCACCACTTCAAGCTTGTTAGTGCTCCTTAGCACGTTTTCCTTGAATCACAGCAGGTCGCCTGAAACATGTTTTAAAAATATTTTATCAGCGGGGAAATACTGGCGAGTCATTCAAATTTGATAAAACGAACCATAGTTATAATTTACAGCATAAGAGCGATTACAATGGCTTCTATCTTATTTTTATCTGGCGCCGTGTCACCTCCTGGTGACGATGGTTATACCACTATTGGGTCCTTTTACCCAAGTAGTGATGATTTTCACTGTTAGGATTTATTAGCCTAACTGTGAGAAATTAGTAATGTGCACAATACCCCACTAGCCAGTGATTAAGATAATCATGACTTAATCCCTGTAATTATAACCTTTGAAAATAACTTGGAGTATTGTAAAACATTATTGATAAAAAGAGAATGACTCACATTGCAGATTTAAACGGGCAGAGTTTAGCCTACTGATTAGTCTTGTAACCTAATTTAAATAACAATGCACACGAACTAGGTCAGTAACTAATACAACATTTATGATAACTCACGAGATTAAAACCCTCACAACGAATGACAAAGTGCCATACTTAAACATCCATCGAATTCACGACGAATGACAAAGTATAGCCCTAATGTGGGCAGCACTTAAACATCCATCGGATAGTTTCAATCGATCGGACATTGAATCGTAGCAGCGATCGAGTTAATACCCTGTATCGTAGCAGCGATTCACTACTTGGAAATTTCGTTTTCTGCAGAATAGAGGCGATTTGAGAATGGGATTTCGACACAGATGAACAGGCCCTGATCCAAGCAATTTATAGCTGAAAATTGGGGTATACACGGCCCGCGTAAGCCCCCTCTTGATCTTACGCGGCCCGCGAGGGTCACCTATTCGTAGATTAGGGCTAGCGTGTCATACCTAGGGCTGCCACGTGTGTGACACGTGGTCTATTAGCTGATCCGGAGACTTGATGAGTTGTCGCGGCCCGCGTAACCTTACCTTAAGGTTTACGCGGCCCGCGTGAAACCTTAAAATTCGTTTTTCTTGATTTTTGTTATGGATTAGGGTTTCAGGGGTCCGGGTTTTTACTTACGGGTCGTTTTGGGACATTTTTGAAGGTCCTTAAACCTATGAATCAACCCACACCAGCGGCCCAATCTGATCCACATCTGCCTAGGCCCACATCCCCCCATTTATCACCTACGACCCACTCCCCTAACCGAACCTCCCTGAAGCCCAATAACAAACCACTGAAGCCCACACCTAAACCTCTTCCCCAACCCCACCTGCACTAACCGCCCAACCTGCATCAGTTGGCCCATCCCCAAACACCACTACTCACTCAACAACCACCTCCGACCCGAACGCAATTGTACCCACTCGCACCATGCGGACTCATGGCATGGATGGTATAGTGAAACCAAAATAAAATTTTAATCTTCACGCCCACACCATCCTACCCATTCCCAAAACCACCATTAGTGCATTGTCCATACCGGAATGGTTTAACGCCATGACTAATGAATACCATGCTTTTATTAAAAATGCGACTTAGGAACTTGTTCCTAGACAACCACACATGAATATTATACAAAGTATATGGCTATTCAAGCATAAATTTAAATCCGATGGTAGCTTGGAAAGGTACAAAGCTTGGTTCTCACCAGTAGTTTAAGAATCCAACTGTCTTACACTCTTTCACTAGAAGCAATAATTCAATGTAAGAGTGTAACCATCTAGTTGTTTTACTAACTACTGGCAGTTACATCATTTAATGAGTTGTTAGGGGTCGCTTTCATGATGACATCACCAACAGTTCTTTTCTCCTATATATATAGTTCTTTATACACAATGTCATGTAACACTAAAAGCCACAAGGCATAAAAACTTAGTGAGAGAGAGATCACCTGGTGAGGGGGAGTACACTTTGTACCTTTGATTGTACTATAAACCATTTTGAATGAAATCATTATGCAATCATTCCCAAATCCAAATGTGTTGATGATGATTTGTTTGTAATAACAATACCTTTAATTGTACTGTAAAATGGATTTCTAGAACAAAATACAAAGTTGGTGGTACGATTGACCGATACAAAGCTCACTTAGTGGCGCAAGGTTTTACTCAAATTCCTGGACTTGATTATTTTCATACTTGTAGTCTGGTTGTCAAAACCTAAACCATTTGTATTGTTCTTGCTCTTGCCACCATATACGGATGGTCCTTACATCATCAGTTCGATGTTAAAATGCCTTCCTAAATGGAAATCTCACCAAGACCGTTTATATGGAACAACCACCGGGTTTCATAAATTCACACAATCCAGATCATGTGTGTCGGCTTCAAAAAGCTATATATGGCCTCAAATAAGCTACTTGAGCATGGTTTCAAAGTCTAAGCACGTGCTTGACTAAAAATGGTTTTCATTGCAGCCAAGATGACATGTCTCTTTTTATATTTAAAAAAGATATTGTGCTTCTCTATCTTCTTGTTTATGTTGATGATATTATCCTCACTAGTAATGATAGTTTTTATATATAGACCTTTATCACTCAACTACACAAGGAATTTGCTATTAAAGACTTGGGGACTTTGGGTTATTTCTTAGGCCTTGTGGTCACACACACTAGCTCAGGCTTGTTTGTAAGCCAAGAAAAGTATGTCTATGACATTTCGTCTCTAGCTAGTCTTTTAGATACCAAATCATTTGCCGCCCATCTCGTTACATCTGATACATTTGTCACCTATGGTGTATAATTTCATGATCCCACTTTTTACAAATCTCTGGTTGGTGCTATTCAATATCTTACCATTACTCATCTTGATCTCTCTTATGCAGTTAATTAAGAAACTCGACATTTAAAGTCGCCTACTATAGCTCACCTTCAATCGGTCAAGCATATTTTGCACTATGTTAAGGGCACACTTGAATTTGTTTTAACATTTAATAGACCCGTTGCAACTACCCTAGTCGGCTAGTATGATGCTGATTGGGTTAGGTGCATTGAGACACGACACTCAACATATGGTTATTCTGTCAATCTTGGTGAAAACATTGTATCTTGGAGTGCTAAAAAAACAACCTACTGTATTTAGATCCAGCTCCGAATCAGAATATCAGGATATGGCAAGTACAACAGCTGAAATCATATGGATTACATATCTTCTCTGTGATCTTCATGCCTTACCTCATCATCATCCAACACTTTTGTGTGACAACAAGAATGCTATCTTCTTGACTCAAAATCGGGTGTCTTATAAACGGGCCAAATACATTGACATTGACATTGACTCTCACTTTGTTCGTTAGCTCGTCTCCTATGGATGTTTGTATACAAAATTTGTTCCTACCATTCTCCAGGTTGTTGACATATTCACAAAAAAACACACAAGGACGGTTGTTTGAAGGCTTTCATACTATGCTTCATGTTGGTCCCCCACCTGCTCGATTGAGGGGGGGGGGGATAGAATCCCGTGACTTATGCAATCAGTTCCTAAACTTATGTTATTAGATTATAGTCTAAATCTTTTATTTTAAGTTAGACTTAATCATAGGAAATCCTCTGTATATGCATGTAAAGATAGTATTGAGAAAATCAATTCAACATTTTATTTTATTCATAGTCGGACTCTCAAAATCCAAATCATTGGGGGTCAGACTTTTAAAACTCAAATATTTACATTAAAAAATTCAGAAATTTTTAGTAAAATTAACACTACGAGTGAAAAATCAGTGAAGATTGGGTACCCCTAGGCCACCAAGAAGATCAGCCCATGATGACAGTTTAACACTATGTTAATGCATGGTTGATCATACGCTCAACCCATTTGAAAACAAAATGGAATGATGTCGTTTTATGTATTAACATGCGAGATATCATGTTGGATATTACGTGCACCGAAGTGACAAATTTTGTTGTTTTTACCTATTTTAATTTTAAAACATGTGTTGGAAATTTAGATGGTGTGAATGGATATTAATTTAGTGAAATTATAATTTAGTAAAATTATAATTATTTACTAGACTCTTCATATGGGTGATAAACTCTTAAGTAGAGTTTTTATGTCTATTTATTAGTTTTTATTAGAGTTTATGTCTCTAATAAAATCTCTAATGAAGTGAGACTCTTCTCTACCCCATATCTCTTCTAACACTATAATTTTATTCGGTATAACCTCGGGCGCGTGGTCATCTCCAGCAGTACATACTGCTCCGGCAGTTGTACCTTGAGACACAAACGCGTCGTCTTTAGAAGAGGCGTGAAATCTGCTTTAAGGGAAGCGTGTTGAACACGTGCCTCAACCAAAACCGTCAACGTTTTAGTGTGCTCTTTATTGCAGTTAAAGAGTATTTTTCAAGACTCAAGATGATGAATACTCGAGTCTAGGATGTTATCAAGTGCGCGTGAAGGACCCACCAGAGATGCGGCTTGAATCAAGATTGGTATATATAATTATATTATATATTCTTTTTATTTAGTTATTGTAACCGGTATTGTACTATGATATTTACTACGAATAACAAGAGTCTCGTTATTATATATTTTGTAATTATATTTTAGACCATGTGTAGTGGTTAACACCCCACCCTTGGGCATTTTGCGCCATGTGGCAGCCCAATCAGGAATAGGACATTATGAGGCGTTTTCTAAAATGGATGTAGTGGGGATGTGAGGCATTATGTTAAAAGATGTGTAATAGAATTTAAATAAAAAAAAAAAACCATGAAAATTGTTATTGGCCAAACAAAGAAAAAGAGCACAGTCATTGGCCAACAAATTACCCCATTGGCGTGTTTTAAACCACGCTCCCCAACTTTTTTTTGAAAAAACGCCAAATAACGCCGATGGGGGTGGGAGTCGGGGCGAGATTAGGCGTGTTTGGTGTGACAACCGGTAATTTACGCCCTTAATTACGTGATTAACAGGCAATTTACGCGACATTAAATAGTGTTTACGACGCTAATTAACTTAACCAGGCCCTTGAAGCGCCCAGGAACGTTTGTTCAGCTATACAGTACGCGTATGAAGATTCGCGTGGAATCTGCGAAACATCAAATGGCAACGGACTGAAATCGTACGAAATACTGACGACACCGACAAATATGGATGTTACGCGAATATTTTATACTCATGGAGTTTGGGTTGCGATATCGGGCCTCGTAGGAATTACGGGCCACTTACACATGAGATGGGCTTGTGGGCTCTGGGCCCAAGCCCATAACCCACAAGCCTGAACCTACACATAATATATATATAAGATCTTTACAAGATCTACTAAATCATGATCAAATCTTCAAACTTATTATTAAAGCAAAGTTGTCTGCTCTTTAAACTACAAATGTTTTGCCTATATTTTCATAAGAGAGTAAATTGTCATTTTAGTCCCTGAGTTTTGTCCAAATTTGCCATTTTGATCCAAATAGTTTTATTTTCCCCCCTGGGTCCCTGACTTTTACATTTGTTGTCATTTTGATCACTTTTCCTAACTCCATCCAAAAACCCAGTTACTCTTTTCAATTTAAACCTTTTCAGTTGCCATTTTGATCCAATTCCAAAAAATCAAAAAAATTTCAAAAAATTCAAAAAAATCTAAAAAATTCTAAAAAATCTAAAAAATTCTAAAAAATCATAAAAATTCTAAAAAATTCAAAAAAATATAAAAAATTCTAAAAAATCTAAAAAATTCAAAAAAATCTAAAAAATTCTAAAAAATCATAAAAATTCTAAAAAATTCAAAAAAATATAAAAAATTCTAAAAAATCTAAAAAATTCTAAAAAATTCTAAAAAATCATAAAAATTCTAAAAAATTCAAAAAAATATAAAAAATTCTAAAAAATCATAAAAATTCTAAACAATTCAAAAAAATATAAAAATCAAAAAAATTCTAAAAAATCAAAAAAATTCTAAAAAATCCAAAAATCATTAAATGTTTCGGCACGAACCGTTTCGACCCGTACCGTTTCGAACCGAACCATTTCGACCCGTACCGTATCGAACCGAACCGTTTCGAACCCGTACCGTATCGAACCCGTACCGTACCGTTTCGACGCGAACCGTTTCGAACCCGTACCGTATCGAACCGTACCGTTTCGACCCGTACCGTATCGAACCGTACCGTATCGAACCGTACCGTATCGAACCGTACCGTTTCGACCCGTACCGTATCGAACCGAACCGTTTCGACGCGAACCGTTTCAAGCCGAACCGTTTCGACACGAACCGTTTCGACCCGTACCGTTTCGAACCCGAACCGTTTCGAGCCGAACCGTTTCGACGCGAAGCGTTTCGACCCGTACCGTTTCGAACCGTACCGTTTCGACGCGAACCGTTTCGAACCGAACCGTTTCGACGCGAACCGTTTCAAACCGAACCGTTTCGACCCGTACCGTATCGAACCGAACCGTTTCGACGCGAACCGTTTCGAACCGTACCGTTTCGACCCGTACCGTATCAAACCGAACCGTTTCGAACCGTACCGTTTCGACGCGAACCGTTTCGACCCGTACCGGTTCGAACCGGTACGGGTCGAAACGGTTCGCGTCGAAACGGTTCAGCTCGAAACGGTTCGGGTCGAAACGGTACGGGTCGAAACGGTTCAGCATGAAACGGTTCGGTTCGATACGGTACGGGTCGAAACGGTACGGTTCGAAACGGTTCGCGTCGAAACGGTACGGGTTCGAAACGGTTCACGTCGAAACGGTTCGGTTCGATACGGTACGGGTCGAAACGGTTCGGTTCGAAACGGTACGGGTCGAAACGGTTCGTGCCGAAACATTTAATGATTTTTTGATTTTTTATAATTTTTATGATTTTTTAGAATTTTTTTGATTTTTATATTTTTTTGAAGTTTTTAGAATTTTTATGATTTTTTAGAATTTTTTAGATTTTTTTGAATTTTTTAGATTTTTTAGATTTTTTTGAATTTCTTGGAATTTTTTTGATTTTTTTGAATTGGATCAAAATGGCAAAATGGCAACTGAAAAGGTTTAAATTGAAAAGAGTAACTGTGTTTTTGGATGGAGTTAGGAAAAGTGATCAAAATGGCAACAAATGAAAAAGTCAGGGACACAGGGGAGAAAATAAAACTATTTGGATCAAAATGGCAAATTTGGACAAAACTCAGGGACTAAAATGGCAATTTACTCTTTCATAAGATTTCCATAGATCTATACACACAGATCAAAAGGAAACCCCAATGGTCAATACACACATAAATGAAGATAAAAACCTCTCATCTCTTTCATTTTTCCTGCCATCCATCTCTAAACACACCCAAAGTCACACACATAAACACAGGTTTAAAAGCCCTAAGAGTTCTGTCTCTCTCGGTTATGTTTTCAAACAACATCCACAGCCAAATAACCCCCTTTTCCCCTCTCGGTGTCATCCAACACACACACCCACCTGTGATACCCCCCCCCCCCCCTTCGGCTACCAGAGCAAACACAACCACCACCATCTTTGGTGGTAGCAGGGAGCAACAGAAACGACGACCACCACCACCGTCCGGTGGTGGTGCGGCGACGAAGACAGAAACGGGAGAGAGGGAGAGACGAGGCGGGGAGAGACAAGGCGGAGAGAGAGAGAGGCTGAGAAGAGAGAGAACTGACAGTCGAAATCTCGGACCGGCGGTCGGATCGTTTACCCGGCGGTCTGCTTCAAGGACCATCGGTTCTTGCCATTATCCGACAAAACTCCGGTAAGGTGTGTTCCACTCTCCTCCATCTCCATTTTTTTTCGTTTCTTTTCAAGATCGGTAAGATCGACAATGTTCCGGCAGATTCAGTGATGATGATGACGACAGGTGACAGTGGTGGCCGCCGGCAAGACGCAACGGTGGGGGTGGGTGCGGTCAGTTCAGTTCCAGTCGAAGATTGGTTCGAGTCAGCTTAGTTCAGTTTGGATTTCAGTTGGAAATTGGTTCCAAGTTGGATTTTGTTTCGGGTTTCGTGGTACAAACGGGTCCTGGTCAACATAAACGGGTCCTGGTCAACTCATTTCATGTTCGGGTCAAACCCGGTTGACTCGGTCAAACCCGAGTCAACTCGGGTCAACACAGCTAAAGCGGGTTAACTCAGTCAACTTTTCGCGCTTTGACATGAAGAATTGGTAAATATTTTGCGGCGGTTTATTTCGTTATTTTCTAGTTTTATATATGTTTCGTGACAAAGGGGCTCGAACCGAACAAAATAACGAAAGTGATAGTTAGAGAGTACTTTGATTTAATTATTTCGTTTATATAAAGTGATTATGCAAAAACATTATTGAATCTTGTTGAATTTTTGAAAATATGACGACAACTTGTGTTGTCGGGGGCGTCCAAAAACAGAGGAAACTCTGCCCGTTTTTCGAGAAAAATCCGTAAACACGACACGTATTATAGTTTTAAAAACGACACTTAATGGAATTCGAGTTTATACGATTTCAAACCTGGATATTTCCAAACTCTTTTACAAA
This sequence comes from Helianthus tuberosus, assembly GCA_030545235.1. Lineage (NCBI taxonomy): Eukaryota > Viridiplantae > Streptophyta > Magnoliopsida > Asterales > Asteraceae > Helianthus > Helianthus tuberosus. The sequence goes on along the minus strand of CM060420.1, from coordinate 15,455,930 downwards.
TAAATATAATGATATATTTATTTCGAACGTCGTTAACTCGTATCCTTTTACAAAATAAATATAGCTTATATATTTATTTCGAATATCAAACAACACGACTTTGTTGTATAAAATAAATATAGTTATATATTTATTTCAACATCGAACGACTCGATGATACTTCTATAAAATAAATATAACTTTTTATATTTATTTCGAACGCCTAAACGACATATACACATATTTTGATAACTTTCAAACAAGACGCGATATATAATACAAGTTTATTATATATTACTTTCATACGAATATTCCTTTATATCAACATACGACTTCTTAAAACGAGCTAACAAGGATAACTTCTTCGCTTCTTTTAAGTTGACAATTTACCGTCAAATTGTTCGATTAACGATTCGGTAGAGCTCGATTACACGTAGTTAGTTACTGCGTTGTTTAGAAACTTATTAGATATTCCGTGTTAGGAATATTGTAGAATGCACGCTAGCAAGTCAAGTCTTGGAAACGACATCACAAAGTCGTAATTAGCTAGCTTTGCACAGGAATATTCAGGTGAGTTCATAACCCCACCTTTTATGGTTTTACATTTATGTAAATGTTTTCGGGGTGGAAAGACATGCACTTTTTGCAAAGCATACAAGAATTACATATTTTTAAACCATTTTACAAGCAAGTTTAAATGACACAAATGGTTTACGAAAAGCTTATGTTTTATACCGGTTTTTCAAACAAGCGTATTTTCAAAATATGCATACACACGAGATTCTAGTTTTATAAACTACGGGAAAATACAAATACAAGAGTGTACAAAATACAAATGTTAAAATGTATACAAATGGTATGATAAAAATACAAGAAGCACACTTGGTAAGGACGAGAACCAAGTGTGACGAGATATAAGAATACGAGAAACGCACTTGGTGAGGACGAGAACCAAGTATGAGGCGTTATGAGAAATGATGCGAGAAATCGTGTCACGAATAGGGTACAGAAGCACAATTAATCAACAATATACCTAGACCGCAGAACAAAAGGTTAGATCTAACGGGTGCCGGGCAGCCACACTCTCGGTGAGGGCGAGAATCGAGTAGTGCTTTTGTGTCTCAGAATATACCAATTAAATGCCTAAGGTTTGGTGACTTCCTATGTCGTGTCACATGTTAATGGCTTTGCAACCCATTAACAATCCTGATACTTACAGGAATACTTTATTTACATAAAATTCATACCATACAAAAACTTGTTTTATAATTTGAAGTACGTGGGGTACTCAAGAAAAACTTGATTTATAACTTGAAGTACGTGGGGTACTCAAGAAAAAAAACTTGATTTATAACTTGAAGTACGTGGGGTACTCAAGAAAAACTTGATTTATAACTTGAATTACGTGGGGTACTCAAGAAAACGGGAATTATACATGAGTACGTGGGGTACTCAAGAAAAACCTGAATTATACATAAGTACGTGGTGTACACCTGAATACTTGATTTATATATGAAAACTTGATTTATACAAGATACATACCATGTTTTCATACAAAGTTTCTGTATAACATGACAAGAAAATGATTTTAATTCGTTTTCTCAACAATACTTCAAAAACCGGTTATTCAAAAAGATTTATTTCAAATCTTTTACAAACAAACTATGAACTCGCTCAACTTTATGTTGACTTTTTCGCATGTTTCTTTCTCAAGTTGCATTTCTAAGACAAGGCACGGTTGGAATAGGAGAACCATGAAGAGTCGAGTACTTAGTGGGCGTTCAATTTCTAAAAGACTTAGCTTATTTTGCTTCCGCTGTGCAATGAAGATACCAGTCCAGTCACGCCAATGCTCTGATATGTCGGGGTGTGACAGATTGGTATCAGAGCTATAGGTTACAGCGAATAAGGTTTCTATAGAGATACCTAGGCTCTAACCTCACTTTCCTCTGGGTACTTAGAATATTAAAACCTGAATATACATTCAGAACGCACAGTACTCGAATATGGTCTCCAACCGTTGCTGAAAATCAAACAGTCGAAATTTTGATTTCAAACATACGCTAAAGTGGTGTTTTACCCACGATACACAAAACAGTCGCATACAGTACACGAAACTCTGAGAGTTTAGGAAACATGCATGTAAGACCTTCGGAAACTCATGATTGAAGTTCATTAAAGGTCATCACGTAGGAACCGCGAATATTAACTTGGGCATACACAATTATACATATTGGCTATGATGTTTTAACTTCCCGAGCAGGCAGCCTACGCATAACGAAACGCTAGTGCACGAGAATACATAGAACTCATATTTTACGTCAACATGTGTCGGAGTGCATCACATTCTACGCAAAACAAAACGCTAGCGCACCGGCATACATGAGACTTAAGCTATACATCAACGGAGGTTGAAGTACGTCACATGCGACTATCGATCAGGAAGCGGCAGTTGGCGCGCGGTCCTGCAAACGACACGAGTCATGCTAAGGAAAAGACGCAAGTCACCGTATTCCCCCTATTTCAGTTAACGGCGAGTACGCTATATTCGACATTCTATGGTAATGTCACCTAACAAACGGTTATCACATGCAACCCCAGGTAAAGTCCTTAAATTTCTTTTATTGAAATTTCGACTTTCACACTTACTGAGTAGATTTTCGTATCTCTACTCCTCTTAATGGTCATTGTGTCACGACCATTTCTTTCAGTATAGCGAATATTCATTTGCTTCATTTCTTGAAAATTCATATGTTACGAATGCATCGTTTGTTACGCATGTGGTTTTGTTTCGAATAAAGAGTTTCATTAAAGTTCAAATGTTATTTCGCTTGTTATTCGAATGACCCGCATTGTTGTAATTGTTGGCTTCTTTGTTATCAAGTCAACACATTTTCTTGAAATCCCTTTCTTTTCAAGTTACATACATGGTTTTCGTTGTGACCATGCCGAAAGTTTTCTTGTCGATACATGTACTTATTGTCGGCTTGCGCCAAAACCAAGTTCAATTGTTTGAACTTGCTCATTACACATATTCAATTTAAAACACCATATGATGTATTGGAAACATCATATTCGAATTCGTTTTAACAAGCGTTTCATTGTTCTGAGCCGTAGTAGATTTGTTTGGTCTACGATTCCATCAAGTCGTTTGTTGATTTCGACACCTCGTGGTGTCAGTACAGACTTGTAGCTTGGGCTAATCATGATTGAGCGTTTTATGCAAAACATAAGTGATACTTGTTCGATCACCGCTACATTTGAATTGTTTCATTCACTCCGACACCTTGTGGCGTCGGTATAACCTGCAGCTTGCGCTGATCACGATCGAGCGTTTCATGCAAACTATTACATTTGAGCTTGTTGAATCTAAGTTCATTTATTGGGTGCGATCATTTCTAGAATTCATATGCATCTTGTGATACGTCCTTGAATTCACATCATTCGAATAAGTCTTGATTCGATTTCATGATCGTTCACTTTGGTACTATTCGTATTTTCTACGCATAACGTAACTCTAAGGAGTTAACGTAGTCTAAATTTCGAGGACGAAATTTTATTAACAGGGGGAGAATGTGACAACCGGTAATTTACGCCCTTAATTACGTGATTAACAGGCAATTTATGCGACATTAAATAGTGTTTGCGATGCTAATTAACTTAACCAGTCCCTTGGAGTGCCCAGGAACGTTTGTTCAGCTATACAGTACGCGTATGAAAATTCGCGTGGAATCTGCGAAACATCAAATGGCAACGGACTGAAACCGTACAAAATACTGACGACACCGACAAATATGGATGTTACGCGAATATTTTATATTCATGGAGTTTGGGTTGCGATATCGGGCCTCGTAGAAATTACGGGCCACTTACACATGAGATGGGCTTGTGGGCCCTGGGCCCAAGCCCATAACCCACAAGCCTGAACCTACACATAATATATATAAGATCTTTACAAGATCTACTAAATCTTGATCAAATCTTCAAACTTATTATTAAAGCAAAGTTGTCTGCTCTTTAAACTACAAATGTTTTGCCTATATTTTCATAAGATTTCCATAGATCTATACATATAGATCAAAAGGAAACCACAATGGTCAATACACACATAAATGAAGATAAAAACCTCTCATCTCTTTCATTTTTCCTGCCATCCATCTCTAAACACACTCAAAGTCACACACATAAACACATGTTTAAAAGCCCTAAGAGTTATGTCTCTCTCTCTCGGTTATGTTTTCAAACAACATCCACAGCCAAATAACCCCCTTTTCCCCTCTCGGTGTCATCCAACACACACCCACCTGTGATACCCCCCCCCCCTTCGGCTATCGGAGCAAACACAACCACCACTATCTTTGGTGACAGCAGGGAGCAACAGAAACGACGACCACCACCACCGTCCGGTGGTGGTGCGGCGACGAAGACAGAAACGGGAGAGAGGGAGAGACGAGGCGGGGAGAGACGAGGCGGAGAGAGAGAGAGGCTGAGAAGAGAGAGAACTGACAGTCGGAATCTCGGACCGGCGGTTGGATCGTTTACCCGGCGGTCTGCGTCAAGGACCATCGGTTCTTGCCATTATCCGACAAAACTCCGGTAAGGTGTGTTCCACTCTCATCCATCTCCATTTTTTTCGTTTCTTTTCAAGATCGGTAAGATCGACAATGTTCCGGCAGATTCAGTGATGATGATGACGACAGGTGACAGTGGTGGCCGCCGGCAAAACGCAACGGTGGGGGTGGGTGCGGTCAGTTAAGTTCCAGTCGAAGATTGGTTCGAGTCAGCTTAGTTCAGTTTGGATTTCAGTTGGAAATTGGTTCCAAGTTGGATTTTGTTTTGGGTTTCGCGGTACAAACGGGTCCTGGTCAACATAAATGGGTCCTGGTCAACTCATTTCATGTTCGGGTCAAACCCGGTTGACTCGGTCAAACCCAAGTCAACTCGGGTCAACACAGCTAAAGCGGGTTAACTCAGTCAACTTTTCGCGCTTTGACATGAAGAATTGGTAAATATTTTGCGGCGGTTTATTTCGTTATTTTCTAGTTTTATATATGTTTTGTGACAAACGAGCTCGAACCGAACAAAATAACGAAAGTGATAATTAGAGAGTACTTTGATTTAATTATTTCGTTTATATAAAGTGATTATGCAAAAACATTATTGAATCTTGTTGAATTTTTGAAAATATGACGACAACTTGTGTTGTCGGGGGCGTCCAAAAACAGAGGAAACTCTGCCCGTTTTTCGAGAAAAATCCGTAAACACGACACGTATTATAGTTTCAAAAACGACACTTAATGGAATTCGAGTTTATACTATTTCAAACCTGGATATTTCCAAACGCTTTTACAAATAAATATAATGATATATTTATTTCGAACGTCGTTAACTCGTATCCTTTTACAAAATAAATATAGCTTATATATTTATTTCGAATATCAAACAACACGACTTTGTTGTATAAAATAAATATAGTTATATATTTATTTCAACATCGAACGACTCGATGATACTTCTATAAAATAAATATAACTTTTTATATTTATTTCGAACGCCTAAACGACATATACACATATTTTGATAACTTTCAAACAAGACGCGATATATAATACAAGTTTATTATATATTACTTTCATACGAATATTCCTTTATATCAACATACGACTTCTTAAAACGAACTAACAAGGATAACTTCTTCGCTTCTTTTAAGTTGACAATTTACCGTCAAATTGTTCGATTAACGATTCGGTAGAGCTCGATTACACGTAGTTAGTTACTGCGTTGTTTAGAAACTTATTAGATATTCCGTGTTAGGAATATTGTAGAATGCACGCTAGCAAGTCAAGTCTTGGAAACGATATCACAAAGTCGTAATTAGCTAGCTTTGCACAGGAATATTCAGGTGAGTTCATAACCCCACCTTTTATGGTTTTACATTTATGTAAATGTTTTCGGGGTGGAAAGACATGCACTTTTTGCAAAGCATACAAGAATTACATATTTTTAAACCATTTTACAAGCAAGTTTAAATGACACAAATGGTTTACGAAAAGCTTATGCTTTATACCGGTTTTTCAAACTAGCGTATTTTTCGAAATATGCATACACACGAGATTCTAGTTTTATAAACTACGGGAAAATACAAATACAAGAATTTACAAAATACAAATGTTAAAATGTATACAAATGGTATGATAAAAATACAAGAAGCACACTTGGTGAGGACGAGAACCAAGTGTGACGAGATATAAGAATACGAGAAACGCACTTGGTGAGGACGAGAACCAAGTATGAGGCGTTATGAGAAATGATGCGAGAAATCGTGTCACGAATAGGGTACAGAAGCACCATTAATCAACAATCTACCTAGACCGCAGAACAAAATGTTAGATCTAACGGGTGCCGGGCAGCCACACTCTCGGTGAGGGCGAGAATCGAGTAGTGCTTTTGTGTCTCAGAATATACCAATTAAATGCCTAAGGTTTGGTGACTTCCTATGTCGTGTCACATGTTAATGGCTTTGCAACCTATTAACAATCCTGATACTTACAGGAATACTTTATTTACATAAAATTCATACCATACAAAAACTTGATTTATAACTTGAAGTACGTGGGGTTCTCAAGAAAAACTTGATTTATAACTTGAAGTACGTGGGGTCCTCAAGAAAAACTTGATTTATAACTTGAAGTACGTGGGGTACTCAAGAAAACGGGAATTATACATGAGTACGTGGGGTACTCAAGAAAAACCTGAATTATACATAAGTACGTGGTGCACACATGAATACTTGATTTATATATGAAAACTTGATTTATACAAGATACATACCATGTTTTAATACAAAGTTTCTGTATAACATGACAAGAAAATGATTTTAATTCGTTTTCTCAACAATACTTCAAAAACCGGTTATTCAAAAAGATTTATTTCAAATCTTTTACAAACAAACTATGAACTCGCTCAACTTTATGTTGACTTTTTCGCATGTTTCTTTCTCAGGTTGCATTTTCTAAGACAAGGCACGGTTGGAATAGGAGAACCATGAAGAGTTGAGTACTTAGTGGGCGTTCAATTTCTAAAAGACTTAGCTTATTTTGCTTCCGCTGTGCAATGAAGATACCAGTCCAGTCACGCCAATGCTCTGGTATTTCGGGGTGTGACAGATTGGTGGAGGATTTTGAAAAATACACGCCCATTACGGGTGGTCTTATAAAAGGTGAACCTAGTTCCTACAACATGTTGGATTAATCATGTAATCCTCTAATCGAATAATTTATAAAAATGAGTATCACACCAGGTGTATATGATTTCGTTTTCGACATCTATATACATTCAACGTTATGATTAAAGTGTTGATTTCTTGTATCACAAACATAAATACCCAAACGGCCAAACTTAAAAAAAGATATTAATTGTTTGTCCTACTACACGATTAGCTTTATTTGGTGTGCATGTGTGTGGTGGGTGTGGCCGTGTGGATGGTGTGGGGGAGGTACGCACAACATCGTTAACTAGGGATCCCGTTAATTACACATAGTGTTTTTATTAAAGTCAATGATCAGAATCAAGTATTTTAGAGGGACATGACATAATTATGACCGGTAATTCACATTGTTTAAAGTTATGTTTGAACTCTTGTTTAGATCGTAGTCAAATAAAGTTAAACAGACAAATAAAAAACATACACGAAAGGGTATTAAAGTGGCCGTGTTAATGCAATCAGGAGCGCTGCTTTGTAGGGGCCGGGGGCGCCTGACCCCCGAACCTTTCGCTCAGTAGTGTCCAGTATGTAGTTTTCGTATAGAATTTTTTAGATATATACGTTTCCGACCCCCGGTCGGAAATCTCAAGTTTCGCCACTGAATGCAATGAAGGGTAGAACCTGAAAGAAATTTAAAGACTGTGTCACGTGAACCTGAACATGAAACGAGATTTTACAGATTGACACAAACACAAACGCGAACCCGAACCCTTTAACCCGAAATATTATTATGTTTTGTTTTTTATATATATAAAGACTCGAAATACAACTAAATATATAAACATATATATGATAATTACGTTTAATCTATATAATCTTATCAGGGCCGTCTTCGAAAATCACAAAAATAATTGTGGCCCTTTGCGAGATAAAAATTTAGGTCCTATTCGAAAATCTCCATTTTATATAAACTCATCAATCACTAAAATTTACATGGATGTAATTTAAATAGTTATTTTTAGCTAAGGTTATGAAGTAATTTATTAATTAAAGGAAAAATGATGTTGTCGTATTAAGCATTAAATGCCACTAAGAACAAAACCAAAAAATAAACTAAAGTAAAGAAGGAGATGCTAGGGTTAGATCCCAGGTCTCCATGTTGTTAAAGCAAAGCATTAATCACTAGCACAAGGGCCCATTTACATTATTTCCCGATCCAGTGCATATATATTCTACCTTATATAACATAAATTCTATACAAAATAAAAAAAAATTGGGCCCTCGGAGGATTTGGACCTTGTGTCGTCGCCCACCCTGCACCCCTACGGACCGGCCTTGAATCTTACACTCATTTTCCTTTGCTCTTTTAAATTATTCATTAAACGGTCAACCAGCTTATGTTAAGATGTAACAATGGCCGGCCCTGAGGGTGGACGGGGAGAACCATCGGCCAGGGCCCGATATTTCGAAGGGCACATTATTTAAAAAAAAAATACGATAAGTATATGTAAAAAATAAATTAATAGGGTATACCCATACAAACACAACATAGGCCCACTTACAAAACTATTTTTATGGTTTAGATTAATTATTAACCCCTTTGGCATTATGTTTAGACCTTAAGTGAGCCCAATACCCAAATTCGTTAAGGTCTAAGGGCACGTTTTTTCGAGCTCGAGCAGAGTCCACGAATTCTCATGGCCGGCCCTGGATGTAACTCTTTTTTTAATGTATCAAAATAAACGAGTCAACCTGCAAAACCTGTTTAGGTCAACCGGCCAAACAAGACTCAAAATTGCATCCTTACTCAAAGTTGAAGACTCAAGTTGTGGACATTTCCAAAGCAAAATTTATTCAAGCTGAAGATCAACTGCACTGCTCAAGATCTAATGATCAAGAACTGAATTTTTATGTTGATAAATATTTAGACATCACATGACATGAAGTGAGTTGTCAACTATATACGTATGTCGTCCATGAAAGCACTCCTCTACACTGGTGTTGATGCAATAAATACTAGACCGATGTTAGTAGCTAGGCTGGTTAGGCAAAAAGGTTGGAGGGTTCCGGTTTGCCTAACGCAGGTCGTGGGGTCCCCCACGTTTGCAAGACGTGGAGTGAGGTTCACTAGTTAGATTTTGTTGTTTACTCAAGATCCTCCACTGAAGTGTGTTCAGCTTCAGATGTAGGAGTAGTGGAAATGTGTGTGTTGAATGTGAAGAATGAAGACTTGCATGGAACAAGTACTCGAGAAGAAAGGCCAGAGATCCCAATGGAATCAGAGCTGATCGGAATGTCCCTTAGCACTAAATGAAGTGTCATTTTATAGGGAAGGACATCGCCCAAAGAGGAAACCATTGACTAGTGAAACATGCTTGCAGTGGGGTACTTATCCTTTTAGGGGTTGAAACGTTTGGACCTGCGGATAAAAGACTACATTCTATGCACATATTCTCTTTTACGGCTGTGAGAGGTTGGGTAAGTAATCAGTGAAGTAATGGTTTACTGTTCACATCCTTTTTGCTGCTCACCCGAGTTCGCGGGATTTGAACCTTTTATCCCTTTAACCTTTTAAGCGTTCATGTGTCTAAGTCATTTTATTTAGTCTTGGGCTACCCCCGTCATCAACCGGCATTGCACGACTTCACTCGTCATTGAATATTTTATATTCTGATCAGTGAAAATACTATAAAACGTTTTATCTTGGATATTGTGTGTGAGAAATACAGTAGAAAATTTGCTACTATAAATTGTAGTGTGTTCTCTCATAAGCATTAATTAAGATCTTTAATACGAATCTCATAGTTCTATGAGAGTTTAAATCCATTGATAATATTAAGACCTTTACCTATACTCTGAAGTACTTTGCTTAAAAACAAATTCCCTATCCACAATATTAGCTTTGATCTCAAAATTTGTTATAGTAGGTTTTATTTTAATAATAATAATTTTTTAATTTTATCGATTGTATTATAAATAATATGTGTCTTTAACCCATTTCGTTTTCATCTAATTTAATTTTTCTTTAATAACTTGCACTCGCAAATATGTTTGTTTATTTATTTATTTTTGATATTTGGTATAAATTTTGTTAAAAACGAAATTGTATTAAAAATGTAGTTGCTTTTTAGCTACAACCAAATGAACCGGAACATTTTTTTATAAAATATTAGAGCATTCTCATCCAATCCATCAAAACTTGTGAGGGTGAGTTTTTATATTGTAAAGGGTATAAAAAGTGGTTGTGAGTGGAGGAGAGAGAAAATGTTACTGTTCATCTGTATATTTGGGGGGACACTGTTCATCCAGTATAATTTTTTTAATATATATTGAAAGTGGTTGTGAGTGAAGGAAAGAGAAAAATGTGATGATAATATTATTTAATTGAAAATGGGAGAGAAAAAGTATTTGTTTTTAGTGGAAATATATTGATATGGGAGTTGTTTTTTAGTGGAATGTATGTATAATTTGATGGATTGGATGAGAATGTTCTTAGATGTTTAAGTTTCAACTTCATCCTTATATTTTAAATAATATATGCCTATAAACCACTTAGTTTTCATTTGATTCGATTTTTCAATAATAACTTGTGTACTTTTACTTTTTAAAATAAGTGAATACACAACTATGTTTTTTCTCTCGATATTCCGTTTACTTTTTTTGTTGAAAACGTATTCAACATAAAATCTTATATTGATATTGTAAGTTATGACAATCGTCGATACCATATCGATGTCATGACGAACGAATCAATACAAACATCGTTGCCGGTATCTGCATTATCGGAACAAGTGTTGGTATCGGTGTTTATGGTTTTCAATGGATGCAAATCCTTTTAAGGCATATAATGACCTTATTTTTATGGTTTTCACTTTTGGTTACTATACCAAGTGCCCATATCATGTCAGTGCCATAACAAACCGAATTGATGCCAATGGAATTCCCACCTCGTAGGTCGTCATGAACACTGACATTTTTTGAGTTTTAGTTTCACCCCTTATATTATAAACAATATACATTGTTAACGTATTGAGTTTTAATTTAATTTTTCTGGTTTTAACTTCTTAACTGAATACGCAATTGTATTCCAAGATATAAGCTTTATTGAAAACAAAGTTGTATTCAAATTTGGTATCATAAACTATGCTTAATAATAAAACCGTACCAGTACCAGTACCGTAACGAACCGAACTGATGCCCGCCGAAAACAAATGCCTGCTTCATCAAGCATGAGAATCCCACAAGTTATAATCATACACATACCAATATGATGGGACGAAACAATAAAAATTAGATCAGCATTTGTTTCTTCTTCTTATACACAAGGGTGAAGACCAAAATTTTGGTTTAAAATTGGAACTCATTTTCTTCATTACATTCAGCTTTTTGTTCTTAGTTTTTATATAACAAACGTGTGTTATATTTTTGGGTTTAAATTGTATTGATTTGGATTATAAATTTATTTTAATGTTTAAGGTTTGTCCTATTTTTATGTAACATAAACGAACACTACTAATCATGTTGTGTTAACTTTATTATCATTATTCTATTTAAAGGATAGCACGGACAAGTTGTGGACAACCGTTGTTGGAGATTTTTGCCCCTCCTATGATAAATTGTTGGTAATGTCCCTTGATGAGTAACAATTATTGTAGAAACTAGCTATAGGTTGATAGCAAATCATGTGAATTTACTATTAAGATGACATCTATACTCTACAAAGATACTTAAATCTTTTCTATGCAAAGCAATTTTGTACCAAATTGAACAAAAGTTGATGCAAATATGCACTCAAGATTATCCCCAAATTTTGTAAAATTATATTTTTAGAAAGAGTTAATTACTGTTTTCATCCCTGTGGTTTGTCAAAAATCACTATTTCGGTCCATTAGTTTAAAAATTGTTATTTCAGTCCCTGTGGTTTCACTTTCGTAACAATTTCAGTCCACCTCATAACCATTTCAGTCCCCGTACTTAACAGAATAATGGATTGAAATAGTTACGAAAGTGAAACCACATGGACTGAAATGGTTATGGAAGTGAAACCACAGGGACTGAAATCGCAAATTTTAAATTAATGGACTGAAATAGTTATTTTTGACAAACCACAGGGACGAAAACAGTAATTAACTCTTTTAGAAATCAACAATTTGTATGCGAATATCGTTACTACTTTCTCTCTCTCAAAAGTATTTCCAACATTTAAATATCACTTTAATTTCATAAATGAGTAAACCCTACGCAGTAATCATATAAGATAAAAACAATACTTGTAAGGCGCTACCCCACCCGCTAGCCAAGAGCAAACCAAAACTTGAACCTCTGACCTGCATCAAACTAAATTATATATGCAAAAGTCAACTAGCGAGTTTTAGTAGTTAAGTTTAAAATATTTATTTTGACATTAAAACACTTTATCCCATCGCAAAACTTCTGGTTATAAAAACTCAGAAACCATTTTGATCACACAATTGCCCCGACCCATAGTCACTAATTAAAAGCATGTCACCCACACTGACCCATAACTCTAACTCAGGGTCGTTCCGTCGTTTTTGGAGACCTAAGCGAACTATGAAGTGGGGGCCCTAATTTCACCCATAAATTCGACTCCAATGCCGACGGGCCCTACGCCATGAGTGATTAGCGTTACCTTTTTCGTCTAGCGACAGGCAATAGCTTAGAAATTGAAAGCAGGTTGTGATGGGAATGAACAATATGATGATCGAACCTGCATTTTAGGGGCTTTAGGCCACTGAATAATGACGATTAGGTCAATGGTTGTTGTTATGTTGTAATAGCTGGAAATTAATGCGAAATGATCCTTGAAATTGGGCCTTTTTTTTTTGCTAAACAACATATATTCTATGTTCTTCAATGAAGAGCTGATTTAGTTTTGAAATAAACATATTTATTTGGGCCTAATAAATATACTATATATAAGAACTTTCTAAAAACTTAGGAGGTATTTTTTGGTGGCCCTAGGCCCGTGTCTAGACTAGCAAGCCCATAGAGCCAGACCTGCTCTAACTCATAACACATACAAACAAAAACAACCCCCTCTTTGGGTCTGATAACTCATTTGTCGTTAAGTATGAAACTCTTATATACACGTCTCAAATCATACAAGGCACTCCTTAGTACGAACCGCAACAACTCTATATTAACATCATTCATCAATTACACAACACACCCACTAGTTTGACGAGTGCAAACACATAAGATGGGCACTTAACGCACAATTTGGTCAAATCACAAAGAAGTGACCTGAACTATTCCTTGTTTTGTCGCCATAGGACAACCGTCTTTAGGAAACGTCAATAACATCATTTAGCGAAGGTCCGTCTCAATCTCAGCTTGTCACGTAAATGTGACTATCTCCACATAACTCATCATTGCCACTAGGGCATCAATATCACAACGAAAACGTGAACCTCATTTTAACACCTCTAGAGTGCTTCAACATTCACTAACACGTAGACACACACAAAAGTTGGACACACACCAATTCTCTCGACACCCACTAACCTTTTAACCTTATCATCAACCTCGTCCCATTACCCCTTAGAACACACCCACATGATACATTCCAATTAACATATTACCTCAATAACCCAACTCATACACACTCACCCTTTGGTGGGGACCCGACACCTCTAATCGTTCACACATACATTGGCATTAACGTATTACCTCAAAAACTACACTGATACACGCTTACCCTATGGTGAGGACCCGCCACCTTTAATTGTCCACACATCACTATCCCATGTTTCTGCCCTACCTCATTTAGGCCTGAAAAAATTACTTGACTATCAAATCAAGACACTTCATGACACAAGTCCTGCAACATCAGTAACCCATGTGGTATCACGTACCACATGCAACCTCATTATTTCTCTTATACAAAACTAAACATCTCAACCAACACATGCCCACTCAAGGCAAATCAAATCTTAATAGCTCACATGATATAAAAACGACCCAACCTGTGGGAAAACTTTAGAAATCACCTTGAACACCAAAACTCATCATTAAACAAAACCCATGCACGCACACACATGTATGCTAGCCTAAAAATATATAAAGAGGGCATTTAGAAACTCACTGATCACGAACTTTCATATCCCCAAGGTGCAGACTGTCCATACGTGCTCAAATCCTGAACCTGCCCAAGGTGCCAACCGTCCATACGTGCTCAAATCCCGAACCCGTTGTCACATGAACACGATCACCGTACATTCATGCATGTGTCTCAATGAACACACACTCCAATATCCAATCACACCAAAACCTGATTACCCATCGAACATGTGTCCTACAAAACCCTAGTTTCACGAATATTATCAATCGGGTAACCACGAACCGTTTAGAATACGAATACCCAAATCGGATCCCTCCCATGCAAAACCCTAGCCACCATTAACCACCGATTGATATCACCATGTAACACCTCGTATAAATCACGTCCAATGATGTATCGACACGTGTCATGAGCTTTAAACGTGTAAAAGATTACTTATGAAGGACTAAAGTTGACAAACAGAGAAAGTATGTGAGTGAAAGGATTCAAAATGTCAACAATGGATAAATATATCTTTTAACAACCCTACACGATGTTTATACCCTTAAACGAATAAATTATGGATCATACGAAGCTAATTGAGGAAGAAAGTGAGAGATTTCAAACTACAGGGGTTAAACGTGTCAACATGTTTAAAGTATACCTCTGAGTGACCTTTTAGCAAACTCAAAGCTTTGTAACGATTAATTATGCTCACGAGAATAAGTGATAAAAATTTCACAAGGTTTCGATAAAGTATGAGAAAGTTATGATAATATTCGTGTATGAGGGGTTAAAAGCGTCAACGAGGCAAAACTTGTGTTTTCGGTTATCGTTTAACGAAACCGGACCTATTGATGATTGGTTTTATCTCATGGATCATAGAAATATAAATTTCAAGGGTTAAAAGTGCCTCAAATGGAAGAAATTACGCATTTGAAGGTCCAGGGGGTGAAAGTGTCACATTTTGAAACATGTTGGCTGATATGTGGGGTGCTGGCGTAGCGCCACCACCTGGGCACCCGTCCACGGCACCACGCGACGGACTGCCAGTTCAGCAAACTCTTCCTTAACGTGGCAGCTTGCATGTGTGCTCGAATCCGCGAGTTTGCCACCCTCTAGCTCCTTGAAACACGTCCCAAAACACTTGTATTCATCCTTGGAGATGCCCTAACACTTGTATCCATCTCCTTGACCCTCCATGGCTATATATAGGACCAATTGTTGCAACTTATGAACTCACACTTTGAGCAATTAACTTAGAAGGCTTCCAAACCTTTGTTCTGAAGATTTCTGGAGCTCAAGGGCACTACCCTAGCATTCTTAGTCGTGCATAGGACTTTAGTAAGTGTCCTTAACTTTCCTTATTCAGTTTAGCTTAGTTAATTAGCCTAAAGTCAAACCGTCGTAATTAAGATTTGACTTCGTCATTAATCTTAATTTGTCCAGTCAAATTTCAAATTGAAAGTACCTATGAGTTGGTAATTATGTGGGCAATAAACCCTTAAAAGGGCACCCTCTGATTCCCACTCTAACTAGGTCAATTGTCGGGTCAAAGTTAATTTTAAAAAGTCAACAGAAAGTGAATTTTCGCATAAACACATAATTAACAATATAGAAGCTATGAAACCTGTTTTATCACTCATAAAACTTGGTAATTAATGTAAGAACATGTCTAAGCATGTTCAACCCGACAATTTTCAATTTAAGCTCGGTTCGGAACCGAAAGTCGCAAAAGTAGACTTTTGCTTTGACTTTCAGTTCTGACCCATTAGAGCATGTTTTAGAATTGCCTTAGAGCCCTATTAGGACCAGGTTATTGATTAGTATAACCCTCTGAGGTTATACAACTTGGTTCATTAGTTATCCGATTCATATGTAAGTTTCCGTTATATGCCTAAATGTTGACCAATATGCCCTTTTGACCTTAAAACAAGAATTTTGAAAATGTGAGATGACAATAATCTTTATTACTGATTTATAAACATGTCCCTAAATTTTCACATCAATTGGAGGTCTAGATTAAGAGTTATGCTCATTAGCGTAATTAGAAAGCCTTTTATTAATTAAACGACGTAATTAGCATATAGTCTATCTAAACCCAATTTTTGATACCAAGCTTTTTACCTACTGATATAAAATAATATTTTGGGATTTTTGAAGATTTTTATGTAATTTTAGGTTGAGCATAACATAGAGTTCTAAGCTTGATTCGGTAATTGTCGGTGTTGCCCTTTTGGCCTATAAAATGAGTTTTACAAATCTTTTTGATACCAAACTTTTTTTTACTGATCTAATATGATAAATAAAATATTTTAAGCCTTCTGGAATAATAAAAATATTAGCTTTCTCTATAAAAACCCGGTAATCGCCTTTTTACGCGTTCTAAACGCATAGTATGTATTAAAACCATTTTAGATATATAAGACTTAATACCTACTGATATATTAAGTAAATTTTTATATGCTAACAGTAAGTAAAAGTTTTTAAACTCAGGTTTCCAGTTTTGACCTTTTAGGCTTAAGTGAAATTACCAAAATGCCCCTTCGGTGCATAGTTTAGTTATAAATGGTAAATTTCACATATAGGTAATACCCTACTGATATAACCTATTAATTTGAGTATATTTACTGTTTATATCAGATCTGAAACTCAGAATCATATTAAATCTCTTTTATAACCTTTTAAATGACCAAAATACCCCTTCTGGGCATAATTTGAGTTTAAATTCATTTGGGGTATAATAGAAGATATCTTACTGATGTCACAACATATTTAAGGCATATTAACTTAGGAAACCTGTGTATGACTCATTTTGGTTACCCATTACGCACTTTTCGCGTTCGGATCGGCTTATGTAACTAGTTTGCATATATTAGCCGAAACGGGTCAAACCATATCGTTTTCATCTCAAAATCCAGAATGTGTTTAGTTTACCCTTATTACACAAGTATACAAGCTTGTCGGGTCTAAACCACATTCCATTTCGGTCTTCGCTTAATCATGCGTTTTGAACCGTATCCTCCTTTAAAACTAACCGGTCTAAGCATAGGCTTAAGTAAAGACCCGTTAGGAATCTAATAGGTTATTAAAAACCTTCGTTCCAGATTTAGGAGCCCAGTAAAAGCTATCTGTACTTGCTGACTTGATATACGGCTGGGATTGAATTTATATTTAGCTCAGGTAAATACTTTTAACTTATTTTCCCTATACGGGCTTGGGGTACGGTATATAAAATACCGCTTGGTCGGGCGTTGAATTTTTAATTGTATGAAGATTAATTTATTGAAATGTCCCATTTAAATTGTTTTGTTTGCTTAAAGCCTTTGGGGGGTTAATGACCATGTCCCGGATATCCTTGGCATCATTTTAAGAAATGGCCACGACCTAAGCACGGGGTGTAGGTGTACACCCGACAATGCATAAATAAATAATAAGGTATAACCGCCGGTTTCGGGAATAACCCACCGCGGGACTATATCATGTGGTGTGTCTATTAATCTTTAACCCGGTGTCAATCCGGGCTACTGAACGTATAACGAACATGTAATTCTTTTACAAGTTTATATATAAATAATTATCCCAAGTTATAAAATGTTTTATGCCTTGTGCATTCAAATCAATTTTCTAAACCTTTTCAAAATGAGTCAGTTAATTGTATTTACCAGTGTAAAATGACGTATTTTCCCAAAAAGATTAAGTGCAGTGTAACACCCTTATTATTATTTAACGATTTTCGTATAACTTACAAAAATAAACGGGTAATTAGAATTTCAAATACATTGAAAATACGGGTTTCATTAAACTTTATTACAGAATTAAAACTATACAACATAACATGTGTGAGTTCGTCAATTAACATAACAACGATACATAGTGCGGAAGCTTATTTCTTGATCGTGTTCGGTTCTTCGTTGTGCTTGATCGTCCTCACGTGCTAAAATTATACCTGAAACTCATAAAACATGAGTTAAATTAGTCATGCGTAACTTAGAACGTATCTAAACGAGTCCGGGAAGCGAAACTGATTAAAATAAAATTTTTTCGCTAAAACAGTGCCCTTTCGCCCCACGCGAAGGCACCCAGTTGCTCCCTCGCGCCACGCGAGGGAGACCGTTTTCCAGCAGGTCTGGAGCTGGGTCCTGCAATTTTCAGCAATACCAGTTTTTACGGAAACAGCCATAACTTCTTCGTTATTGATCCGTTTTACGCGATTCTTTTTCCTACGCGTCCGTAATTTAATTCTCCATCTTATGGAATTAAAATCCTACATCCAACATAAGAAATTTTTTAGACTTCTAAGCCCACGACTCATTACCATTTTACCGAATTTTAACCCGTTTATGCATTTTATCAAACAAACGTATTTGTTTGATTCCTATATCACATACACTTCTTCAAATTAATGTTATCTACCATTTTAGATTCTAATCACAAGTTTATTACACAATTTAAACCCGTTTTCGCTCGTATGCTTATTTTGACCCGTTAAGGGTATTTAAGCACTTTAAAGCTTGAAATCGCTTTCATTCATTTCTAGCATCTTATTCCTACATTTCTTATCAAGTAATCTTCCACCACAACTATATGTGCGTTGGATTTAATGTGGATATCTATACTTTCCGAGTTTTACCCCTTGGATTATTATTTTACGGAAAAACTCAAATAGAGCCATTTGACTAACATATTACATCTTTCAACTTCTATACTTATTTTAAGTATTTATTTAATCATGAAATTCGTTTCCAAACAACCTTTAAGGGTTGTTTGTTCAACTTAGCCTACAAGGGCCTTTTGGTCGATTTTGGCCATTCTTTTACGACGAAGGACTCTCACCAATTATTCGACCAAAATAGCACTTTTAACTACAACAAAATTATGCGTACCTGGCTCGTATCAACATATTGACCCATTTTAATACCTTTTTGCTATTAATATCCTGATAATAGCAATGCTAACCATGTGTTAATTCCTGTTATCACAAAACTCAACAAGCAATCATCAAATATTATTAACAAATGGTGTTAACAACACCATTTGACCCGTTTAATCGAAATGACCAATTGTCATTATAAGATGGCACTTAATTACCATTTCACCCCTTTAACCTATCCCGGTTTACTTTTTGAAATCATCCAACTTGAAAGTCGTTTCCTGTTTTATTTGACCCATTATGACTTATGCCAAATGGTGTCGTTTTAAATCCCTTTATCTATTCGTTAACCCATGTCTGGATTACCATTTCACCATTTTCACTTGTTCCGACTAGCATTATATCGCGCCGGAATATCATGTTTCATTTACTTAATATAAATCGTATTCCATGCTCACAAATAAGCATTTTGTAATAAAAGTAAAAAGGGCGTAAGCTTAACTTACCTCGCATCCAAATTACGCTTTTCCTTTCCTTCTTGATTCGTTTGACCCGCTCACTCATCAAGCTTCCACCTAGCTCGTTAGGCGTCAAACTATCATCATAATTCATAAGATGGTTAGATTAGTCATTATCAATTATGACTACTCCATCTAACGGGTCTTATGTCGACTTTATCACTCGATTAAATCATCGGTTAGTTTGACTTCCTAAAAGTCAATTGATCTATCAACATATTCAAATGCACACTTCCCATGGAATTTCAACATTTTAGCTTCATTTAGGCATTTTAACAAACACCTAGTGGGCATAATTTCACTAAATCAAAAATCAAGTTTCATGACTAACTATTTAGCCAAGATTAAACAATTCTTGCAAGTTTAATATATCTAGTATGCATAATAACATCTAGATTCACCTCATGTAAATAAATAACACTCAATTTATAATCTAATTTCTAGTGTTCTTCATCATTCTACAATACCCATTTAACACACATATAGGTGATCACCAAATCATTCAAGTTATAGCATCATATGTATGATTTTCACTTAGGGTTTAGTTCCTAAGCATGTGTACATCACTAACTTAGCCATAGCTCCTCTAATCCTTACATAATTCGCGAATTATGACGCTAACTCAAATTTTGCAACATCACGAATCATCAAATTTTTACATACCTTGTGATCCCCATGACTTGGTGATCGTTTTTATGTGATCATGCATCGATTTAGGACTGAAATCGACCTTCAATTTGATGATTTTTGGCACTTTAGGGTTTCACCCTTCTTGGTCGCTCCTGATGATCGATCCACACACACACCTTGTGTGTGTGGTGTGTTTTTTTATTAATTAGAACTTGTTTCCTTTTCAACGGTTTTGGTCCCTCAAGTTTAGATTTTAATTATTAGGGACTAGAACTCCATATTTTATTTACTTATTTACACCTTGTTAACTAGGTTAATTACTCCTAGTTAACTTGATGAGTTCGGGAAGCTATAACCCGTTATATTTTAAGTCCCGTTAACTCAGGCTCTTATAAACTTAATTCCTTAAAACTTTGATTCGTTTTTATTTAATATTAGGATTTTTTTTATTTAAATCCAAATATTTACCAGGTTATTTTTACTACTAACGGTACGTTACCCGTCTTTTAGTATTAACGAAGTTTGATTACCAAACCCGTTTTCGGGGTGTTACATGCAGGTACTAATCGAAATAGGCTGGCCTCTCCTTAGCATCAATAAGAGTCTCGCGAGTTTGGATGCATTTAAAGTCTGATGAGCTATGTTTCCTTTTTATTTGATCCGCCTGTGGATCTGTTTCAACTATTTTGTGATACTTAATATTACAATTTATTCGGTTGAAATAAATCTATCTTTTGCTTCCGCTGTGCATTTAAAATTGTGTTGTTTGACTATGATGATATCAGCTACGTCACGATACTCCCCACCGGGCCCACCGGTAATACGTGGAAATATCGGGGTGTGACAGGTTGGTATCAGAGCCAACATTGAGTGAATTAAACACTAGTCATTTGTGTTTAATCTCAATAACACAGTAGCACATTCCTTGACCTTCTGAGTCTAGACTTAACAATAGGAATACTCTCATCTCTATTCGAAGAATTATTGCCTTCAATTCTATATTTTAATTTATCGCAAAGCAAAGAAGCCATAATGGAAATTCTCCCCATTTGAAGCCTTGGGAAGGCCGAGCTTCGTACTGCGACTAGGATTAACGTGCAACCAAGGAGAAAGCATTCAGAAATAAAATGAAGAAGAAACTCCTTTTGCTAAAACTCTTTTCCTTAGTAAGTCCTTATAAGGACATATTTATCTTTCAGTCCCTTCGAGGACAACATTATTCCTTCCAAGTCCCGTTCAGGGCAATTCTATACCTCCTTTGGAATCACTGGAATGTTTTATCTAAATTTTACTTATATGATTATATATAAACATAATAATAACATTCCTTTTATGAGATCTACCATTATAATAAAATGGCGAAATCTAAAAAGGGCAAGAGCTAGCCCATGTGTCATTTTAAGAACAGGGCCAAGATGGTAGTTCCTCAATTAGATTCAGATCCTTATTAACATCTCAATTTAGGATTGCTCTGCGTTAAATATTAAAAGAATCTTAAAGGTAAACCTAGCCTATATGTCATTTCAGACAAGGCCAAGATGGTAGAACATATTCAAAAGATTCAAATCCCTGTTAACATTTGTAAACATGTTAACATTCCTGGCAGATGTGATTCGACAGAATCGCATAAATCATCCTTATACTGGATTCTCCCGAAATCCTTTCTTATTTTGTGAATTAAGCATCCATCAGGGATATAATGCTTACGGGCCATATTCATTGTCATATAAGACAAACGACAGTCGTAGCCTACAACTCCCTGTCAAGAAAAGGCAATGAACAACGTTTATGCCTAAATACCTTGATTCTACAAAATCATGGTTTATAATTTAAAGTTGCCCTTGTGACTTGGCCTTTTTGTGCCATAGTTATATTTTAATTAAATATAGGATAATTATAATGAAAATCCTGAATAAAATAAATATCATTCCTTTTCTGCCAGTATACGTAAGAATCTTAAAAGGTATAACCTAGCTTGAATGACGTTAAAGACCTAGCTAAGATGGTAAAACCTGTTTAAAAAGAGATTCAGGTCCTTGTTAACATCTGAAAACATGTTAACACTCCCGACAACAGTGATGCGATAAAATCACACTTGTCGTCTTTATATTAGGATTTTTCCAAACCCCTTATTTAGCGTAAATGATCAAGAGGAATCATGGCTAATAAACGTCGAACATGATGAGCACATCAAAACATCCATTGGGATGAATACCTTCGGGCAAAGATGCATACATGAAAAAGATAGTTTTATTTCATAACTTCTTGTCAAGGCAATGAACTATGAAATTTTCCGATCCAAAGGAATCATCGAATATGTTTTTAAAAATTTCCGTAGTGACAAGGCATCAGTGCCATCAAAAAGTCCTTTGAAACAAGCCCTTGTGCTATATATAAAATGTCAGTACGACATTGACAGTCGTGACTTATGTCCCCTGTCTAATAAATATGAAGGATTATATTCCATTTAAACGCCAAAGATGGTTTATTTAAAAACCTAGGCAAAACATAATCAAATAAATTTAATACTATCTATTCGCCTATATGGTTTATTTGCACCATGGCTATTCAATCATCAAATTCGACAATTCACTATAATTAAACCAATTATTACTACTTGATTTGTAGCCTTCAAAGCTTCACCATGGCCGACTCGTCTGAAGCTCACAATCATCCAGCTGATCAGAATAATGATGCAAGACTGAACTTAATGGGCGCCGAGTTACATGCTATGTTAGATACAGCCGTAAACAGGGTCGTGGACCGAGCGTTAAAGGATCATAAGCGAAAGTGCGATAATACCCCGAATAAGGGATTCAAAAAGGGTAAGACCGGTTCAAGCTATAACCAGTCCAAGCCAAAGGAGGCAAAACCCGAATGTAAAACCTGCGGGAAGAAGCACTTCGGAAAATGTTTCTATGATCAGACCAAGGGATGTGTCATCTGTAAAGAGATGGATCATAAGACCCGTGAATGCAAGGACTTGAAGGACAACCAGCAGTCAGGTGAAAAGACCAGATGCAAAACCTGTAGGAAATACCACCTCGGGAAATGCAGATTTGAACCTCAGCCTCTACCCTGTGGAATCTGCAAGTCCAAGGAGCATAAGACCTTAGATTGCAAGAAGTTAGAAGACGCAACCTGCTATGGTTGCAATGAAAAAGGGCACATCAAGAAAAATTGACCAAATAAAACCAAGAAGCCTGGGGAGGCTAAGAAGACCAAAGCTGGAGACTCTCAAATGAATGCTCAAGAGGCCGTTCAGGATGACAATGCCACAACAGGTACTTTCCTTGTTAGTGACGTTCATGCTTGAGTATTATTTGATTCAGGGTCAGATAAGTCTTTCGTAGACAATAAATTCTGTAAATTATTAAATTTGCCTGTTAAAACTCTAAGCGTTAAGTATGAAGTAGAATTGGCCGATAGAACCTCAGAGACTGCTTCAGCAATATTAGATGGATGTTTTATATCCATTAGGAATTATTCTTTTCCGATGTCCTTGTTTCCGTTAAAATAGAGGGACTCGATATAGTGATAGGAACGGATTGGTCATTTTGTAACCAAGCCCATAATGTGTGCGATAAGGAGCAAGTAGTTATCAAAACTCCTTATGGTGAGCCTTTGACAATTCAAGGAGACACATGGTACGGATTGCCTAAGCACTTGTTGAATTTGGTATTTAATACCAAAGCTTCGAGTATGGAAAACTCAGAAGAGACAAACAACAGTCGTGATGCTAGGGATGCGGCAATTATTAATGGTGCATCAAATGTGAACCTCAATATTAATAAGAGTTAATCTCCAGAACTAAAATTAACGCAGCTGTTAGAAAGGCTATGAGAAAAGTCATGAAAGGGTTCAAGAAGCCGAATGCTGCTTGCTCTAAAACACATGTCGTTGCTCATGAGAAGAGCTATATTTACACTTCAAATGCGAAGAATAAACCCAACAAAAGTATATTTGACAAGGAGCCCCATTCTTTTTAGGATGTACTTAAAAGTACTTTGTCTCTTGGAAGTCAAGAGACTTCAATAGTAAAAAGGGGCCATCGATTGCAGGAAATTGTTGGATGAAGTAAAACCATTAGGTGTATCAACATTTATGCTAGAAAGGACGCGGTGAGGTATGCATCAGTGCATCACAGTCGTTCGATGGCAATACCCTTAATTAGTAAGGACATTAATGGAGTCCACAAGAAAGGTCCTCTTATACATTATGGGATGGTCCAAGTTTTAAAGACCTTATTAGAAAAACCCATTATCCGCATCACGAAATGGAAAAAAAAAGAGGGAATAAGAATTTTCTGACTCTCACCATAAAAGTTCTAGACTGTCAGCAGTATGATGCAAATCTTAATTCACTGGCTGAGATAGTGCCCTATTCCATTTACCCAAAACCTAAGCTTAATGCAATAATTATTGGTGGTTAGCAACAGCAATAAGAGGGCACATTAAAGTTTCAAAGCCTGCTCTTTATAAATCCATTATGAATCTACCGCAGCTACTCACGTTTTATAGATTAAGAAATAACCAGTCAAAGCTGAGTCTGCCCTAAAATTTTTCAAAGATTTTACAACTAAATTTAAAGGGATTAAGAATGGAGGCATTCCACCCTCCTGATGTATAATTAAAGGCAGTTCACATTAATAATAACACCAGATAAATCCCTTATTACGACTTTATTGCTAGAAGTTACGTTTGGGTTCAGGTGCTGCTAAGTCTCTCATAAGACCATAAGCTTTGCAAGCTTTTAGAAATTTTCCCGTAAGAACCCCAGAAATTAAGTGTAAGGTAAAACTTACATTCAAAATTATAAGAACCATATCTTCTGCTCCTATCAGAAACCTTCAGACGTAGAATTTTAGAAGTATCCTCTCTCTAAAGGAAGTGCGTCAGCATATATAGTTGATATCTCTTTGATCTCTATCGATTACGAATACCAGACGATATGATAAAAAGCGCCATATGAGGATTGGTGTATCTTAATATGTTCCATAGATTGCTTCCATGCCTGATCAGTATGGAGGTTTAATGCATGGGACCGCAAAGATATTTCGATGGTCATATGGTATTAAAGTCAGCCAATGGTATTCAAAGAAGATATCCAGAATGGAATTGTCCAAGTAAATGCCTCCAATTAAGGAATTCGTGGACTCGTAACATAAATGTGTCACTCATTTGACACAAGCAAGGATGGATGAACTGGAGCCTGAGATTTGGAAAATCTCTGTAACCTCCTTGTATCTTGATTATCTTCTCCTAAGATGACCCTGTTTACCTCCTAAGAGGCAAATAGAGTTAAGATTTATATCCCATTTAGGGTTTTATTATTATGAAACCTCCAAGATAGCTAGTACCATCATTGGAAGAATCGAAACCCTGATTAAGTTAGTTTTAAAATAGAGGTTCATATAGCCTAACTCAATATCCTGAGAATTAGGTATAGTTAATTATGAAAGACGGTTCATTTTGCTTATGCATTGATTACCGCAACCCTAATTAGGCAACAATTAAGAATTGCCATCAGCTGCCCAGGATCGTCGATTTGTTTGACTAACGGCAAGGATTAGCTATTCCTTAAGATTAGTTTTAAGCAGTGGTTGGAATAACCATCTCACCTTAAAATAAGCTTTTCTATATACCTTGTATAGATGAAGTGTTAAACATTTATTGTTGGACAAAAGATTGGTAAGTCCAATTATCAAGATCTGAAAGTTTCCTTGGAAACAACGAATAAGACCATACAAATCCATAATCATCTGTAAGTTGCCAGTATTCGGCAGAAAATCAAGGATTAATGAAACTAGCAACCCTCCTAAGTTCTTGTTAAGAGATAAGGTTCAACAAAAGATATCACCCTGGAAGGGTGTGCCAATTTGTTAATTATTAGGCTAGTTAAGCTCTGAATATATAGAATCATTCGAAGGAAATCGAATGTATCAAGATCACATAGCTTATAACTAAAACCTATTTAAGGAGCTTAGCGGAGCTCGCAATGCATTACACACTAATGATTTAAGGATGTGTTTCGCCAATCAATTGAGAAGCATTATCACATAATGATATGCAGATTTATTATATGATGAGCAACGTATACCGATTAAAGATCGACAGGTTAAGAAGCTCCAGAAGGATACATGTACCTAATATAAAGGTCACTTTGGGAGCTAGGAGAGACTCCAGATAGGCTATAGAAGTTAAGTCCATTATGCGACAAAAAAAAGAACTTCCAGCATTTTAGCAAATCTCAAGGTCGAGATTTCTTTTAAGGGGGTGAGGATGTAACACCTCGTAAAAATCACGTCCAATGATGTATCGACACGTGTCATGAGCTTTAAACATGTAAAAGATTACTTATGAAGGACTAAAGTTGACAAACAGAGAAAGTATGTGAGTGAAAGGATTCAAAATGTCAACAATGGATAAATATATCTTTTAACAACCCTACACGATATTTATACCCTTAAACGAATAAATTATGGATCATACGAAGCTAATTGTGGAAGAAAGTGAGAGATTTCAAACTACAAGGGTTAAACGTGTCAACATGTTTAAAGTATACATCTGAGTGACCTTTTAGCAAACCCGAAGCTTTGTAACGATTAATTATGCTCACGAGAATAAGTGATAAAAATTTCACAAGGTTTCGATAAAGTATGAGAAAGTTATGATAATATTCGTGTACGAGGGGTTAAAAGCGTCAACAAGGCAAAACTTGTGTTTTCGGTTATCGTTTAACGAAACCGGACCTATTGATGATTGGTTTTATCTCATGGATCATAGAAATATAAATTTCAAGGGTTAAAAGTGCCTAAAATGGAAGAAATTACGCATTTGAAGGTCCAGGGGGTGAAAGTGTCACATTTTGAAACATGTTGGCTGATATGTGGGGTGCTGGCGTAGTGCCACCACCTGGGCACCCGTCCACGGCACCACGCGACGGACTGCCAGTTCAGCAAACTCTTCCTTAACGTAGCAGCTTGCATGTGTGCTCGAATCCGCGAGTTTGCCACCCTCTAGCTCCTTGAAACACGTCCCATAACACTTGTATTCATCCCTGGAGATGCCCTAACACTTGTATCCATCTCCTTGACCCTCCATGGCTATATATAGGACCAATTGTTGCAACTTATGAACTCACACTTTGAGCAATTCACTTGGAAAGCTTCCAAACCTTTGTTCTGAAGATTTCTGGAGCTCAAGGGCACTTCCCTAGCATTCTTAGTCGTGCATAGGACTTCAGTAAGTGTCCTTAACTTTCCTTATTCAGTTTGGCTTAGTTAATTAGCCTAAAGTCAAACCGTCGTAATTAAGATTTGACTTCGTCATTAATCTTAATTTGTCCAGTCAAATTTCAAATTGAAAGTACCTATGAGTTGGTAATTATGTGGGCAATAAACCCTTAAAAGGGCACCATCTGATTCCCACTCTAACTAGGTCAATTGTCGGGTCAAAGTTAATTTTAAAAAGTCAACAGAAAGTGAATTTTCGCATAAACACATAATTAACAATATAGAAGCTATGAAACCTGTTTTATCACTCATATAACTTGGTAATTAATGTAAGAACATGTCTAAGCATGTTCAACCCGACAGTTTTCAGTTTAAGCTCGGTTCGGAATCGAAAGTCGCAAAAGTAGACTTTTGCTTTGACTTTCAGTTCTGACCCATTAGAGCATGTTTTAGAATTGCCTTAGAGCCCTATTAGGACCATATTATTGATTAGTGTAACCCTCTGAGGTTATACAACTTGGTTCATTAGTTATCCGATTCATATGCAAGTTTCCGTTATATGCCTAAATGTTGACCAATATGCCCTTTTGACCTTAAAACAAGAATTTTGAAAATGTGATAGGACAATAATCTTTATTACTGATTTATAAACATGTCCCTAAATTTTCACATCAATTGGAGGTCTAGATTAAGAGTTATGCTCATTAGCGTAATTAGAAAGCCTTTTATTAATTAAACGGCGTAATTAGCATATAGTCTATCTAAACCCAATTTTTGATACCAAGATTTTTACCTACTGATATAAAATAATATTTTGGGATTTTTGAAGATTTTTATTTAATTTTAGGCTGAGCATAACATAGAGTTCTAAGCTTGATTCGGTAATTGTCAGTGTTGCCCTTTTGGCCTATAAAATGAGTTTTACAAATCTTTTTGATACCAAACCTTTTTCTACTGATCTAATATGATAAATAAAATATTTTAAGCCTTCTGGAATAATAAATATATCAGCTTTCTCTATAAAAACCCGGTAATCGCCTTTTTACGCGTTCAAAACGCATAGTGTGTATTAAAACCATTTTAGATATATAAGACTTAATACCTACTGATATATTAATTAAATTTTTATATTCTAATAGTAAGTAAAAAATTTTAAACTCAGGTTTCCAGTTTTGACCTTTTAGGCTTAAGTGAAATTGCCAAAATGCCCCTTCGGTGCATAGTTTAGTTATAAATGGTAAATTTCACATATAGGTAATACCCTACTGATATAACCTATTAATTTGAGTATATTTACTGTTTGTATCAGATCTGAAACTCAGAATCATATTAAATCTCTTTTATAACCTTTTAAATGACCAAAATACCCCGTCGGGGCATAATTTGGGTTTAAATTCATTTGGGGCATAATAGAAGATATCTTACTGATGTCACAACATATTTAAGGCATATTAAGTTAGGAAACCTGTGTATGACTCATTTTGGTTACCCGTTACGCACTTTTCGCGTTCGGATCGGCTTATGTAACTAGTTTGCATATATTAGCCGAAACGGGTCAAACCATATCGTTTGCATCTCAAAATCCAGAATGTGTTTAGTTTACCCTTATTACACAAGTATACAAGCTTGTCGGGTCTAAACCACATTCCATTTCGGTCTTCGCTTAATCATGCGTTTTGAACCGTATCCTCCTTTAAAACTAACCGGTCTAAGCATAGGCTTAATTAAAGACCCGTTAGGAATCTAATAGGTTATTAAAAACCTTCGTTCCAGATTTAGGAGCCCAGTAAAAGCTATATGTACTTGCTGACTTGATATACGGCTGGGATTGAATTTATATTTAGCTCATGTAAATACTTTTAACTTATTTCCCTATACGGGCTTGGGGTATGGTAGATAAAATACCGCTTGGTCTGGCATTGAATTTTTAATTGTATGAAGATTAATTTATTGAAATGTCCCGTTTAAATTGTTTTGTTTGCTTAAAGCCTTTGGGGGGTTAATGACCATGTCCCGGATATCCTTGGCATCATTTTAAGAAATGGCCACGACCTAAGCACGGGGTGTAGGCGTACACCCGACAGTGCATAAATAAATAATAAGGTATAACTGCCGGTTTCGGGAATAACCCACCACGGGACTATATCATGTGGTGTGTCTATTAATCTTTAACCCGGTGTCAATCCGGGCTACTGAACGTACAACGAACATGTAATTCTTTTACAAGTTTATATATAAATAATTATCCCAAGTTATAAAATGTTTTATGCCTTGTGCATTCAAATCAATTTTCTAAACCTTTTCAAAATGAGTCAGTTAATTGTATTTACCAGTGTAAACTGACGTATTTTCCCAAAAAGATTAAGTGCAGGTACTAATCGAAATAGGTTGGCCTCTCTTTAGCATCAATAAGAGTCTCGCAAGCTTGGATGCATTTAAAGTCTGATGAGCTATGTTTCCTTTTTATTTGATCCGCCTGTGGATCTGTTTCAACTATTTTGTGATACTTAATATTACAATTTATTCGGTTGAAATAAATCTATCTTTTGCTTCCACTGTGCATTTAAAATTGTGTTGTTTGACTATGATGATATCAACTACGTCACGATACTCCCCACCGGGCCCACCGGTAATACGTGGAAATATCGGGGTGTGACAGGTTGTAGGCGTACACCCGACAGTGCATAAATAAATAATAAGGTATAACCGCCGGTTTCGGGAATAACCCACCGCGGGACTATATCATGTGGTGTGTCTATTAATCTTTAACCCGGTGTCAATCCGGGCTACTGAACGTATAACGAACATGTAATTCTTTTACAAGTTTATATATAAATAATTATCCCAAGTTATAAAATGTTTTATGCCTTGTGCATTCAAATCAATTTTCTAAACCTTTTCAAAATGAGTCAGTTAATTGTATTTACCAGTGTAAACTGACGTATTTTCCAAAAAAGATTAAGTGCAGGTACTAATCGAAATAGGCTGGCCTCTCCTTAGCATCAATAATAGTCTCGCAAGCTTGGATGCATTTAAAGTCTGATGAGCTATGTTTCCTTTTTATTTGATCCGCCTATGGATCTGTTTCAACTATTTTGTGATACTTAATATTACAATTTATTCGGTTGAAATAAATCTATCTTTTGCTTCCGCTGTGCATTTAAAATTGTGTTGTTTGACTATGATGATATCAACTACGTCACGATACTCCCCACCGGGCCCACCGGTAATACGTGGTAATATCGGGGTGTGACACACCACCTTCAATTAGCAACACTAGCAACCCTATCACCACCACAAGCCGTCGCTACCCGCGTGTCCAAACAACCTCTCCCCCCACCCCCCGAACCCTCGCCATCATCACCACTGATTCCTCCGGTGACCACCATCATAGTGTCTCCTACCCTTATCGACCTCCCCATCACCATTCGTAACTATCACCACCATTGAACCCATCCAAAAACCGATCCCCACATGAATGAAAATACATAATACGCAATTAAATGTAACTAGAAATTACCTTAATAGCGATTTGGAGGACGAAACACCAACCTATGCTTGATTTCCTCCTCCTATCTCTATCCTTGTTGTCATTGCACACTCCTATGGCCTATATTATCGCCCTAGGGTTTCACCCGTGGTGTTTTTAATAAACAGTGTTACATTTGGGTCCCCTAAATTCGATCTTGTGCGTCCTATACCCAAATTTATTCCACCAAACATAAATTTAACGACAATTACCATCTCGTATATTGTAATGATTTAAAGGCGACTTTAAAAGGGGTGATTTGGGGGATTTCAGAAGATAAATGGGAATGGGATCTTGAAGAATAATTTTTGGTTAAAAGTGTTGGAAAGTATATCGATCGTAATATTTTACCAGGTGGGAACTGTCCTATGTGGTGGAACAAGTTTGTGCCAAGGAAAGTTAACATTTGTTTGGAGGTTGCTTCTGGATCGACTTCCTACATGTTAAATCTTATTATAATATGCTTTGATATTCCACAGATTGTTAATTTGCCCGGTTTGTTTGGTGTAGTCGGTGAATCGTGTTTTTGGAGATTGTACTATTGTGTCTAAATTATGGAAGGACATTTGTAGATGGCTTAGAGGTATTGGTACAGTATTTTACAGGTCCTATTCTCATCTTGGATTTCATCACGTCTTTGGTGTTATCGAGGGAGAAGAGAATTTAATTGAGCTTATCGTTTTCACTTCCTGGTGGGTTATTTGGCTAGTAAGGAATGAAGATCTTTTTTGGTTGTAAATCTCAGTCATTCCATTCTTTGCTTGATTTTATTGCATCTTTTCATTTATGGTTTTTTAGTCCCAATCCTAAGTGTATGTAGGATCGTACTTCGACCCGAACGAGTCGTTCAGAGGCGTTCTCCTATGTTTCAGGTGCGGAATAACAAGAAATGTAGGTAGAAATAGCTTGTTCTTCACTTTAATCTACTGTTTTATTGATTTGACAATGTTTACACTTCGATCTTCACACCGGCAGCACTTCGGTATGGAATTGGCAAAGTTACAAATGAGATCCGCTTATGAGGTATATATAGTGCAAGGAGGTCCCCACATACGGACACGTCCGTATAAGCGGACC
Organism: Helianthus tuberosus; assembly: GCA_030545235.1. NCBI lineage: Eukaryota > Viridiplantae > Streptophyta > Magnoliopsida > Asterales > Asteraceae > Helianthus > Helianthus tuberosus. Next base: position 15,423,826 of record CM060420.1, on the reverse strand, counting down.
TGCCATAAAAGCGGACCTACTACGTCTGTATAAGCGGACCTGACACATAAGCGGACCTCCTATGTCCGTATAAGCGGACCTGACACATAAGCGGACCTCCTATGTCCGTATAAGCGGACCTAGTCTCTTTTTCACATAAACTCTCCAGTTTTCTCGTAAAACGCGCCCTAATCTATACAATACAATGTATAACATGATCTAAGACGAAATCAACAGATGTAGTGCACCAACAGACTCCCCCTCAGATGTTGATGGAGTCGACTGTCGAGTCACAACAATACTGTGTCTTCACATCTTCAGTCTTGATCAGTTTCTGGGCTTTTCTTTCTCTCTGTCTTCAGACTCCCCCTCTCGATTTGCTGGTATTCCTTTGTTCTTCAGCAACATCTTCAGGATCGTTGTCTGGTCTTCACAGGTTCTCAGGATCGATCAGCCTGGCTCAAACAGAGATTTCAATTTCTAGTATTGAAACTTGGCTTTCTTCAGTCAGAAGTCCTCAGGTATCGGAACCTGGCTAAACCTGCACATTCTTAACCCAAAAGTAAATTTTCTAAATTTAACAATTTAAATTCACCAACATACTGATATAATCGGATGACTCCCTCTCATAAACATAAGCATCAACAATCACTCTCCTTCAGATCACAAACTCATATGAACCACTTGTTGATTTAGAAAATACATTTTGACATTTTAAAACACACTCCCCCTCACAACAATGTCATCATGTTTAGCACTCGGAATTTTGAAAATCAGCTTTCCAACATCAGTTGTCGAAAATCTTTTTGACTTTTTCAAAAGTTATGCTAAAACACACACAAAATCTTTTTGGATTTTTCTGAAAGAAATGAAATGCAGTAAAGAAATATTTACAGACAATATTTTTGTGAGTTCGTGCAAGAGGATCATATCAGTTTATGACAAGTCACAAGTACCATTGAGCTTAGTTACACATTAAGAATTAAACAATTCACTTAGATTGCCAATATACTGATCCACTTAAATTTTCACACAAATTTCAACTGATTCAGGATATGAGTTAGGTATTTTAAGAACTTAAACTCATTCATGTGTCCCACCTCTTGAATATACTCCCGTATCCAGATCCCAATATTCAGTCTTACAGGTGAGTATACCACAGATGATATCTGTCAGGGGAATAAATTATAGTACGAGGGCCGTGAGAGCTCAGGTCGATCTTTCGATACGCAGAGAGATGACGGCTTCGACTTTCGGTGGGTCCCCTTTAGAGGATCTTTTGTATTACAACATCAATGACTATCAATTTTATTGTTTCATCAATTTGCTGAGGGTTGCGCTTATATTTCAAAGCATATGCAGAAAGTATTATACGGGGACTAGGTCAGAAATTTCTTTCAGCAGAAGTCCCGGGATAATACCCCAGATATCACTGAGCATAAAGACCTAGTATCTCAGAAAGAGGGACCTTTCAAACGAGATTTCAGGGGTTACCTATATATCCAAGTAGTGTTCCCCACGAAATAAGCAAGTTTGAAATTTAGTTTATATCCCGAAAAAGCTTACTAAATGTGTAAAAACCTATCGGCATATCATCAGTGAGACTGTTTAACGCTATTTAATCATTACAATTCTTTAGCATACTGTGACTGTCTACTGATGTACTATCATTTCCTCTTCTTTGACACAAAAACTCATTTTTGATTTTATCATGTTTTTGTCTTTTTCAAATGTTTTTGGATTTTCTGAAAAATATACCCACTCCCCCTAAAATGCAAACACATTTTAAGAAATTTGAAAACTACTAGACTCTTGACCCACTTGAAACATAACATAAACTGTACAAAAACTTGACAACTGATATCGAATCACTTCAATTCGCCATCCACTTGGCATAAACAATCAGAACTCCCCCTATCACAAACTATTTTCTCATTTAGATCTCAAAACACTTAAGTTTGTTTTAATCAAAATGATTTTTCCGGAAAATGAGTTTGTTTTTTACCACTTGTTTAAGTATGGGGATATGGTTCATCATCTTATTTATCAAACTCATATGTAGTAAATCAAGTACAACTTAATGTCCCTGATTTACCGTTTGCAATTAAGCAACCTCTGTACCAAATGTAAGAATTACCACTTTTATGATAACAAACAATACCATATGTAAGTATAACTAACCAATACCAATTGTAGGAATGTTACTTCTACATGCATCATTTTACCAATCAGGATGCCGATTCCTGCTTCTCACTTACCAACCTGGAAGCTCCGGCAAGTCACACTTATCCTGTAAAACTTAAACACATTTAAAAATCTTTCACAAAAACTATCTTAACAATAATGATGCCGATTCCTGATCCGCAATACAAACTTGGGATCTCCGGCATAGTCCTAAGACTTCATGGAAAACAAACTTCCATCCAAGTCTTTTCAGACTTGATGGCTTTCAACTCTTGCGCAGTGGGATTGTATGTTGCCTTTTTAGTTGCATAAAAATCTTTAACCCCCTTTGCTTTCCCATTCAACATTTTCCCAAAAATTTTCTTTACACTTCCATTAAATGTTTTCTCGACATCAAACTTAGTTTTTTCGTTGTAAAACTGATTCGAGATATCAACCTTGCCAACTTTCTGTTTAACTTCTTCAAATTTCAGTGATGGAAACTCATCATCATTCACTGAAATTTTCACCTCAACCTGTGGCTCTTCTGGCTTTGTGGAACCTGATTCATCGCCGACATTCACATCAACTTTCTTAACAACCCACACTTGGTTGACATTCTCTTTCTTTTTATAAAAATTCTTTTTAGAACACTCACCAACCTCATAAGTTGAATTTTCAAAAATTTTAAGTCTGTCGGTTGGTGGTTCAACATCAACAACTTTTTCTTTCAATTTCTGAGAAACTCTCTGTTTTGTTTTGGCATTTTTCTGACAGTTCCATGCAATGTGACCAGTTTCATTGCACTTGTAACAGGTACGAGTCTCTCTTTGATAAAACACTTCAGATCCATTCTTCTTCTTTTCAGCAAGAAACTCTTGATTTGACTGTCTCCAGAATGGTTTCTTCTGTTCCTCTTCTGCACTTCCACCTGACACAAATTCTGTTTTTGTTTTAGAATTTTTCAAATTTTTATAATTTTCTGGTGGAACAAAACCAAGACCTTTCTTTTTGTAGCTACGATTTTGGTTTTGTTTCTTTTGAAAACCAGAACCAGAATTGTAACCCTTTTTCTTGTTTAGACGTTGTTGAACTCTTGAAGTGTATTCTTTAGGTTTTTCAGAAAGATTTAAATCTTTTATTTCAGATTTATTGATTTCTGTCATTTTGAAAACCTTTTTGATCATGTCAAAGCGAACACTTCTTATTGGATCAAAATATCTGTATATGGGTAAAACTTATTTACCTCCAAATACAAAATATCTGCATCACTAAGATACACACTATCTCCCATCTGTACGTGTAAGTGAACAAACAACGACAAACACAATCAATATGTCAAGATAACACCAGACATGTTGTTTTCAACGTTTAAGTTCTAGAATAATGTCCTTTACAACAACAGACATGGTAAATCATGACTACATAATCAACCATCAAAGTTGAAGTGATGATAATTTCTTGCGTTTGACTCTTTCTTAAAAATTGGGGTCCCAGCAGCAAGAATACGACTCCTTGGTCGGGTGAACCCATCAATAAACTCATACCATTATATATTACTAGTCATAAAGTTATTATTTGACATAAATGTATTATTTGATTACATTCATGATGAGTGGCATGATGAACAAATAGATTATTATTAAGTTATAAATCAAACTTATTATCATGTCATGTTGAAGAGAAAATCATACACATACACATGTATGTTATATTATTTTAGTTATACAAGTTTCTACTCATAAAATACGAGAACAAAATTTTAGCATATCAATCTTATTTTCTGGAGGAAGGAGGTTCACTTTTTAGTCATACAAGTTTCTACTCATAAAATACGAAAACAAAGTTTTAGCATATCAATCTTATTTTCTGGAGGAAGGAGGTTCACTTCGAAAATAGAATAGGTACCATATTTATAATCTTTTTTTCAATTAAATAATATTTTTATACCTTTGTTTTTTTTTCCTCTTCTATTCACAACCACTTTTAAAAATATTAAAATAATTATAAGGGATGAATATTGTTACCATGTATTTACAGATAAACAGTAACATTCTCATATATTTTCTCTCTTCTTCACTCACAATCACTCAAAACCACTCGTAATCATTCATTATAATATAAGTTTTCTCATTCACATAAATATAAGAGATGTATTGTGAATACTATAACGAAGTGCAGGCCTATACATTTCTAAGGTATTTGAAGAGATTAATAGATATAAAGTTGATACCTACTAACATACAATTTGTAAATGTATTTCATTACCAATTTACCATTGAGGTTGAATACTACATCCGTCTCATTAAAAATGTCATATTTTGAATTTTCAAAGTTTTTATTTATAAACTTTGACCTTAAATAATTTTGTTTGTGTTATATAATACTTGATGAAAGTTATATGATTTAAGTGTGTTTTATAAGTGTTTTTATCGGGTTAATTTTTATCAAGTTTTATATAACACAAAAAATATATAATTAAAGTCAAAGTTTATAATTAAAGATTTTGAAAATTCAAAACATGACACTTTTAGTGTGACGGAGGGAGTATTATCTAGCTAGCATGAACTTTTTCATAAAATATATCAACACATAAACATATTTATAACTTTCGTCATATTATGCATGATAATAATTAGACCTGGTAAAACAAGTCTATCCATTCCATTTTAGGTTGATATGGGTATTTAAATTTTAAGATTGGTTAAGATAGGCCAAACAAAATTAGTGACTAGATTAGGATGGGTTATGAAGTGGTGGATAAAAAGAAGAGTAAGTCAGAATGGGTATGAGATAAAACCCAAGCGGGTCAGAATGGTTATGAGAAAAAATCACTAAACTAATTACTACTCGTAGATATCTCTTCACAACTGTGATTTCATCAATCGCCGCCGTAGTACTCTCCCGTCGATCTTTGTTTAAAAATAATGAAAAACTTTAAAATAATAAAATAATTAAAAATAATAAAAAAAAAATCTAAAAAATCAAAAACATTCTAAAAATACTAAAAAAAAATAAATAAATAAAAAGATCCCATACCACTAATTCTAAAAATCGTAGTTGGTTTTATTTTTTTTAAATTTTTACTTTTTTTGAATTTTTTTATATTTTTAGTTGTTTTTATTTTTTTTCAAAATTTTACATTTTTTTTATTTTAAGATTTTTTCATTTTTTTGATTTTTTAGATATTTTTGAATTTTTTACAATATTTTTTTGATTTTTTAGTTGATTTTTTATTTTTTAAGATTTTTTTTGAATTTTTTGAAAATTTAACAATTTTTTTTATTTTTTAGAATTCTTTTTATTTTTAATTTTTTTTTTGGTTTTTATAATTTTTTAGATTTTTTTATTTTTTATTTTTTATTTTTTTTGAATGTTTTTTGAGTTTTTAGATTTTTTTTTTACTTTCAAAATTTTTTTGATTTTTTTACAGTTTTTCTGATTTTTTTTATTTTTAGGATTTTTAATAAATTTATATATTTTTAGATTGTTTTTTGAATTCTTAAGATACTATAAGAATACTTTTTATTTTTTATAATTTTTTGAACTTTTAGAAATTTTTGAGTTTTTTACAATTTTTTTGATTTTTTTAGTTGTATTTTATTTTTTAGATTTTTTTATTCTTTTTTGAATTTTTTGAAATTTTAACATTTATTTTGACATTTTATAATTTTTTGGTTGTTGGATTTTTTTTATTTTTTAGAATTTTTAGCATATTTTAGAAATTTTTTGAATTTTTTAGAATTTTTTTGATTTTTTAGATTTTTTTGACTGTTTAGAATTATTTTTACATTATTTTTATTTTTTTTTATCTTTTAGGATTTTTTGAATTTTTTTATTTTTACATATTTTTTAGAATTTTTTTGATTTTTTATATTTTTATTTAAATTTTTTAGAATTTTGATATTTTGAAATTTTATATTTTTTGATATATTTTTTTAATTTTTTAATTATTTTTTCATCTCATCTTTACCCAAACTTATATTAACTAACTAAAACCCATCCTAACCCAAACCTATCTTGATCCATTACCCATCCGACCTTTTTTTAAAATACATGTCCTGACCTATACCCATCCTAACCCAAACGCATCTTGACCCATTACCCAAACCCATCCAACTTGCCCACTTTGTCACCACTAATAATAATAAATCATAAGCGTTATATACACTTATAATTTAACAGGGTAAAGTTATCACACAAAGTCTCCTAAATTTAGAAAAGGTACAATGACACAATGAACTACCAAATATAAGACAACAGATCGCAAAATATAACACAATGCCGAGAGATATAATATAATGTCGAGAAAAAAAACATAATGAGTCGCAAAAAGACGCAATAACGCAAATAAAGAAAATACACAATGCTAAACAAATATTTTTAAATCTACAATCTAAAAATCAAAAAGCGAAAACCTGGAATCTCATATCATAGAATTCGACAAGACGGTTCCGATAAGCTTAAATGAGTTCAATTGGAGCCCATTTGATACCTTTTTTACGACTTCCTATTTTCAGAAGAACTTTACCGTAAATTAGTAATATAATTAAATTATCTAGGCAATTATATATATATATATATATATATATATATATATATATATGAATACAAACTGTTGATGAACAGTAGATCTACATTTTAATACTTTATTTAATTTAATTTAATTATATTTATTATAGCTGATTATATATTATATTTTTATTTATATTGAAAATAAATAGTAATTTATTTTTATTATGGTAAACTATACGTGTGTCGATAAAAATATAAAAAAACATATATTTTTGTATTTGAGTATTGATACGTGACTAATGAACCGATTTTTGTCGAACAACCTTCGTACCAACATCGGTAGTATATCTGTAGTATCGGAACTGGTATTATTTTTATGGTTTTGATTGATATTAATAAATATCCTTTTGTGCATATCGCAACTTTATTTTTTTGTTTTCTCCTTCAGCTACTATAGGGATTGCTGGAACCAAAATGAACCGAACCCCTACCAACTGATTATATATATATATATTAATAGAAAGTTATCATGAACAGTGATATAAGGTTTTTAAGTAGTTATTTACTTTTTATTCTAAATTTGAGCATATATATATATTATTTTAATTTTTTATATTTTTAGTAATCCCGAAATTTTATTCATTACAGTAGAAACTCTATAAAATAATACACTTGGGACCACCAAAATTTATTAATTAAAAGAGTTATTAATTAATCGATAAATTAATAATTATTAATTTATATATTAATTAATATTTTATTAATTTATAGTAGAATACTTAGTTTACAAACACCTTTCAAGCTTCCACTTAATTATTGTATACAATGCATGTATATCAAATGAATGACCCAATTTGAAAGAAACCTTCAATCTCCCACCTTATTATGCTTCTTGTGTTCAATGTATCACTTTATGGACATTAAAAATATTTTCTATATAAATACAAGATCAAAATAGGTTAACACAAACAAATCATACACACAACATGGCTTCCCATCTTAAAGGTGTGAAAAAAACAACAATGATAGACGAGATTCGAAGAGCATTATGCAAGCACAACAAGGATAATCCAAGTCTCACTCAAAAGCAATTGCAAGAATGGGTTCATAGTAACTATGGTTTGCAGGTGAGTCAAGCGACAATATCGAATACAGTTAAGCGGTCTTTAGAGTATCTCTCACTTTCTTGTTGAGCTATGAGAAAACAACACCAGATGTTCTTACCATGCTAAGGAAAATTAGAGACGAGATTCAAGGGGAAATTGATTTCAACAAAAAACAAAAGACAATTGAGTCATTTTTCAAGAAACCTTCATAAATCATTCATGTAATGTGCTATATATAAGGAATTATTAATTTATATTTTATATGGGGTCTAAAGAAATTATCAAAAATGTATTATCTTATAATTTTAGCGAATTATTAATTTAGCACCCTATCCCCGAGTCGGGACCGGCAAAAAATATTATCTTAGAGAGTTTATTAAATAATCGAGTATTAATTTATCGAGTTTCTACTGTATTGAATTTGACTGTTTTAAATAAGTTGTGTTTGTTAGCTTATTTTAAAAATCTAATCCCGCGACTATGTTTATTTGATATATATTTATTAAGTATTTTTTTAATTCTAATTTGAGACATATTTTTTATAACATTTAAGATACGATATTTTATAAATTAATGTCGTTTACCTTCTTTCGTTATTATAATAATATACTATAATGCTTTATAATTCTATGAATATACCATTGCAACATGTTTATTTTATCTGTGTTTTGATAAAAGCTTTGTTCAAAATTGATCGAGTCAATTATAATTGATTCTTTTTGTTTATCACCGTGACAAACCGAATCGAAACCTTTTATGTCATAAGCTATAACGAGTATCGGTGACGAACAAAAATGATACCGTCCGAACAACATTGGTACCACGTCAATTTTAAATGAACATCGGTACTAATAATTATACTTTTGAAACCTTTATCGATATTTATTTTTATATTTTTTTGATCGATGTAAAACATGTGTCTATAGTTTATTGGGCATATCATGACTTTATTGTTTGGGATTTATCTTTCGGTCGCTATACAAAGTGTCAATTATGGTACCGATACTTTATTGAATCGAACCACTACCAACTAACTTCCCGCCGTAACGCGCGGGTGAAGTTCACTAGTATAGATAATTTAGCAAGTTCGATGAACAACATTCTTTTTTACTTTTTCCCTCTTCTCTTTTTTTGTTTTTTTAGTTTTACCTCATAGCTTCTAGGCTTTGGGTCAAATCAAATTACGATTTTGTCCCCGCTTTAAAATTACGATTTTGCCAATAGTTTTAAACTACCTTTTTACCTTCATTTCAAAATAAATTATGCTTTTGCCCCAGTTAAAAATTAGAATTTTACTCTCGGTTCAAAATTACGATTTTGCCCTGTTTAAATTTACAGTTTCGCCATTAGTTTTGTTTTGTTCCTCCCAGCTAAATTACGATTTTCCCCTCAATTTAAATTTACATTTTTGCCATCGTTTTTTTTTGTTTTTCCAGTAAAATTACGGTTTTGCCCCCAGTGTATAACTACAGACACAGGACGGGGGAATAGTGTCAGGAAGCTATCTGACACTCCCACATTGGCCCAACCAATTTACGAATTTATCCCCGCTTTAAAATTACGATTTTGCCATCAGTTCAAAATTACGTTTTTACCCACAATTGAAAAAAAAAGTTATGCTTTTGCCCCCAACTAAAAATTACCATTTTGCCCTCGACTCAAAATTACGATTTTGATCCGTTTAAATTTACAGTTTTGCCATTAGTTTTGTTTTTTCCCCACCCAACCAAATTACAATTTTGCCCTCAATCTAAATTTACATTTTGCCATCATTTTCCTTTGCGTTCCCTATCAAATTACGTTTTTGCCTCCAGTGTAAAATTACAGTCATGCCATCATTTTAGTTTTTTTACAAAACTATAGTAGTGATTTGTTTTAATCGTTTGACTTGGTGTAATTTTTATTTGTGTCAGGGGGCTGCGTGGCACTCGCTCATTTATCCTGAAAAATTACAATTTTGCACTCAGTTTAAAATTATTGTTTTCCTATTGTTTTTGTTTTTCTTAAGCAAAAGTATTAAAGTGTTTTAATTTAATTTAATTGGTTGACTAAATGTATTTTTTTAGATCGTGTTATAAGTAGTATGTACAAGTAACCGAAACACATACGTACATGTTATGAGAGAGAAAAATTCGGCTTAGTGCCCCGCAACGCGGGCGGGGGAAAAATCTAGTATATATATTGGTAATGAAGGATGATGAATAGTAACTTTGTTTTTATAATAATATATAGCTTTTTATTATTTTTTTCTATTTAATATATTATAATATTTAATTATTATATTTACTTTTAATAACATACTTTTAACCTTTTTTCCTTTTTTAAAACCATATATTCATTTGCCATTTTCTTTAATAATTTTTTTTTCCTTTTTTAGAACACATATTAATTTATCGATTAATTTGATACTTCTTTAATAATTTACGTTAATAACTTTTTATTCTAAAAACTTAAGCACGCAGTTGTGCTTGATTTTTCCCTAACATTTCGTTATAAGTTTTGTTAAAAATGAAGTTGTACTCAAAATAAAGTATTTTTATTTGTTATCATAAAACGATTCGATGATAAACTAAACCGCTCTATTGATTTGGCTTTCTAAACAGCATGCTTTATTTTCAAATCATGTTTGTTTTACATTATCATTTATTTGGTTTCGCCGCAACGCGACTGTCACACCCCAACCGATGGCGGAAACATCGGGGCGCGGCACCGAGCGAAACAGATTGTCCACGAGAATCCATAACAACTATATTACCAGATATTTAACATTACGTCCCATACCATAACATATCAAAATAAAGCAGTTATTACAGACAGAGTATCTCAAAGACAAATAAATTGGTTCGACAACTCAGATTTTATTTAGTTTATTTCTAGACTCCCCTAGCTTGATTCCATAGCAGCTAGCAATCAAAAGCATCCTAAATACCTGTCACATACGTTAAAATAAAAGTCAATACACATGGTGTAAAGGTGAACATACAAGTTTAATAGTATAATAGTAGTGAAAGCGATTTACGCATAACCAGCATGTAACACATAGAAATGTGAAGTAGGTAAGTTATCGACAATGAAATATGCACAGACGTAACTACGAGTTGTAGAATGCGCAACACATATCACCACTGTGACACGTGAAGAAAAAAGCCCTTAACAACCCCTGTCCACGACAGGTGCTGAGTCCAAACTATAGTACTATCGTTGCTAAGGTGTCAGGCAACAATCACTGTGTAAACATAACATACTAGCATTCCTCGAATAAGACGTATAACATGCGAGAACGGTTCGCGTATAAAAGTGTTTGCGTTGTGTGTTGATTGTGATTTGATATAAGTAACGTATGTAACACCCAAAAGTGCATAAAGCAAAAAGGGATCGAGTATACTCATAGAGCGTGTTTACGAATAAACACAGTCTTGGATTGAAGGGAGTGCTGGAGAGTTAGCCTGATCACAGTACGACAATATGAGGGTTGAACGGTGCGTAAAATAACGTGTCGGTGAGTTTAGGGTCGGATGGCCATCCGATCGGATGGTCATCCAGACGGATGACCATTCGATCGAATGGTCCTTCGATCGGATGGCTCGAGTGAGTTGGTTTCCGACTTTTCGTTTCGTGCGTTGAGCGTTGCATTGCGAGTTAGCGATGCGATAGTATTACACATTAGTTACACAAATAACATAATCAACCTAATAATCATAAAAGTAACTTGTATTTCGGGTTGAGATGCAATGCGAGAGACTTGCAATTGCTTTTGCGATTAACATCCCATAATATATACATAAGCACACACAAGTAAAGCACATAATAGCACATACGCGTAAAACAATATCCCGGACCTGTAATTCGAATTGCGATGTGATAGCGTTTAGTAGATTAACGTTTAATTACGTTTATCGCATTGTTACTTCACATATTAAATAATCGAAAACAAATAACGTCAAGCAGAGTATCGATTATCGAGTCAAAGGTACAAGCAATAATTAAGTCGGGAATGACAGATCTGATTAGCAATCTTTTCTTCCTTTGACTTTGACTTGTACTTTGACTTTGACTTCGGAAAGTCGGGTTGTAACAGCCTCCCCTACTTTAGGAAATTTCGTCCCGAAATTTAAGGCGCATGCGTAACAATTAGTTGTGGGTACTTAGCCTTCATATCACTCTCGAGTTCCCAGGTGAACTCGGCGTCGAGTTTGTCTTCCCAACGAACCTTCACAATGGGAATGCGTGAGCATCGGAGTTTCTTGGTCTCTCGGTCCATGATCTCGACTGGGTTTTCCACGAAGTGTAATGTTTCGTCCACTTGTAAATCCTCAAGAGGGACATGTAAATTCTGGTCGGCAAGACACTTTTTGAGGTTCGAGACGTGGAAAGTCGGATGCACGTTGCTGAGTTCCTCCGGTAATTCGAGTCTGTAGGCCACTTTGCCAATTCTTTCCAGAATCTTAAAGGTACTCTCTTGTCGAATCGGATCACTCCCTTCCAAGGTGCAACCTTTAGGAGTACGTGATCGCCAACGTGAGATTCAAGGGGCTTGCGGCGTTTATCGGCATAACTCTTTTGACGACTCCGAGCTTTCAGGAGGTTGTCTCGTATTTGGAGGATCTTGTCAGTCGTCTCTTGCAATAATTCAGGACCGGTAATTTGCGCATCCCCGATCTCGTGCCATACAATAGGCGATCGACATTTTCTTCCGTATAATGCCTCAAATGGTGCCATTTGAATGCTAGAGTGATAACTTTTATTGTACGAGAAATTAACTAAAGGTAAGTGCGAATCCCAATTACCACCGAAATCTATAACACACGAACGAAGCATGTCTTTAAGGGTGCGTATCCTGCGTTCAGTCTGACTGTCGGTCTAGGGATGGAATGCGGTACTAAGATTGAGAGTAGTACCGAGAGAATATTAAAAGGTTTCCCAGAGGCGCGAAGTGAATCGACCACCGCTGTCAGAAATGATGTCACGAGGTAGACAAATGACTTCGTCGGTGTAGATCCATGCCAATCGTTTAACCTTATAGTCTTCCCGTATCGGCAGAAAGTGGGCGGATTTGGTGAGACGATCAACGATAACACAAATGCTATCGTGACCTGATGGTGTGCTTGGGAGTTTCGTAATGAAATCCATAGCTATACTATCCCATTTCCACATCGGGATCTCAGGTTGCACGAGTAAGCCGGAGGGTCGTTGTTGCTCATCCTTGACCTTCGAACAGGTTAGGCACTTCGAAACATAGATAGCGATATATTTCTTCATGCCCAGCCACCAGTACCTATAGCGAAGGTCCTGGTACATCTTATCGGCACCGGGATGAATAGAATATCGAAACTTGTGGGCTTCGTTTAGCAGAATCTCTCGTAAGTTAGTGCGTTTGGGAATCCAAATTGGGTCTAGATAGTGAAATATACCATTCGATTTATTCACTAGTTGTTCACCATTTCCGATAATCCTTTCTTTCTTCAAAGTGCGTTCGGTAAAACGAACATGTTGAGCGTCGCGGATAAGAGCTTCGAGATTGTGCTGGGCTTGAGTATTACGAACGCTATGCAAATAGCTTCGTCGACTGAGAGCATCGGCAATGACATTTGCTTTGCCTGGATGGTAACGAATATCACAGTCGTAATCGTTGAGAAGTTCAACCCATCGACGTTAGCGCATATTTAGCACTTTCTGGTTAAAGATGTGTTGTAGGCTCTTATGGTCGGTGAAGACCGTACACTTGGTACCATAAAGATAGTGTCGCCAAATCTTCAACGCAAAAACAACTGCACCAAGCTTGAGATCGTGGGTTGTATAGTTCTTCTCGTGGATCTTGAGCTGTCGAGAGGCGTACGTGATAACCTGGCCCCGTTGCATAAGAACACAACCGAGACCGAGGTTAGAGGCATCGCAATAGACTACGAAGTCTTCGTTTCCGTTTGGTAATGTGAGCACAGGAGCGTTGCAAAGCATGAGCTTTAGAGTTTGAAAGGCTTCCTCTTGTTTGGTTCCCCAAACAAAAGGTTTGTCCTTGTGCGTAAGAGAGGTGAGAGGAACAGCGATCTTCGAGAAATCAGCGATGAATCGGCTATAATAACCCGCCAATCCAAGAAAAGTACGAACTTCGGACGGGTTCTTTGGTGTAATCCAACTCTTAACTGCTCGCGGGGTCGACGTGAATACCTTGACTATTGGCAATATGACCAAGGAATTGAACCTCCTCAAGCCAAAATTCACACTTAGATAACTTGGCGTAAAGGCGGTTTCCCTGGAGTAGTTCAAGAATCAAATGAAGATGTTGCGAATATTCGTCTTTTGACCTGGAATAGATCAGGATATCATCGATAAACACGATGACGAAGCGGTCTAGAAAGGGTTTACACACGCGATTCAATAGATCCATGAAAACTGTGGGGGCGTTAGTTAAACCAAAGGGCATAACAACAAACTCGTAGTGACCGTATCGGGTTCGAAAAGCGGTTTTGGGTATATCTTCCTCTTGAATTTGTAACTGGTGATAGCCAGAGCGAAGATCGATCTTGGAAAAACATGTAGCACCTTGCAATTGATCAAACAAATCATCGACATGGCAAGGGATAGCGATTTTTTATAGTCAGCTTATTGAGTTCCCTATAATCGATGCACATTCGGAACGATCCGTCCTTCTTTTTATAACAACCCTCCAAAATATTTCCGACACGCCTAATATAATTAAAATTCCCTTATATGTCTCAATTTGTACCCCGTATGTGAAAACCGAGCCTAAAATACCTTTAATTTTGCAAAAATAAAATAAAAACAAATTTCAAAGGGCTGTCGCGGGGCGCGTAGCCCTTGGCTACCTTCTACGCGGGGCGCGACAGAGTGACTACGAGGCTTCACCCGGAGCCGACACGTGGCGCAATCGTGTCGAGGCTATATGTGATGACCGGTCAAAGCTAGGGTCTACACTCCTACTACGCGGGCCGCATAGCCCTTGGCTACGTCTTACGCGGGCCGCGAGGGATGGCGAAGGGTCACTTATAAATAGAGACCTTCGGCCTTCAGTTTACATTTGCTCATTTCTCGATCTCTCTCTCAATATTCTGCATAGCAAATATAATTCTCGGGTATAATACCCCCCCTAATTAACGACGTTCTGCCCCGTTGTAAGTATTATAATCCTGGTTACGTATTAGATACGCTGCCCGATTGATCCAGGGTTCCGTAATGGCTGTCGTGGTTCTGCCCGACGTAGTCATTGGAATGCCGTCTCGGGGAGGGTATTACTAATGTAAATATTGGGTTATTATACTAACACATGTACATTTGTGTAATTAATAGATAACCACCAGGAAACCCTTTAAAGGAAATCTAAGATAGCAATGTGAGTAATCCTTCTTTTTGTGTAAACCTTTTTGTGAGTAATCTCCTTTTTTTTTGTAAACTGTTTTTAAAAAACCTTAAATATTTTACAATGCGATTAAGCAGTGATTGAGTGTTTGTAGTTCTTCAATTACTGCCGGTATGTTGGGGTTTTGTATACAAAATGTGGAACACGTTACCATTGGACAAAGAGTTAGCCAATGTGTAATATGACCCACCAGTCAGGATTGACAGTACTGAATGAGTAAATGTATTGAAATAAACATTGTAATAGCTCTCAATACTGTTAAAGGATAAAACTCTTCTTGATTAAACTGGGATTCACTCACCAGTATTTCCCACTGAAAAAATGTTTTTAAACGCGTTTCAGGTAACAAAATGTGAAAGCCAACTAGAAGCCAGCTGGACAACACTAAAGGCTTGGAAAAAGTGGCTATAAAAGTTACCTAAATAAAAAAAGATGTTTTATTTAAATAAAATGGGGTTTATCCCTATAAAACAGTTTGTAATGAAACTTGGGTTTTATCCCAATATATTTATATAAAGTGTGGTATTTACTCTGATAAAATATTTCCTAACTACGGTCCTGATGAAATTTCCGCTGCCAAAATGATAAACACCGATACCACCAAAACTGGTCTCGCGGCCGCCCGTTCCCGGGACAGATAGGGGACGGGGGTTGCAACAGAAGGTGGTATCAGAGCTAAGCCACTGATTTAGCCACATAAGTGTTCTGCTGACACCAAGATATTATTCAAATTGTTAGGAAATTAATTATGGAAATACGTGCATATCTGTATTTTATTGTTGTGTGTTATTTGACTATTTGTTAGTTTATAGTATGAGTGATCAAGGACCCTCTGACGCTTATTGTCAGTTGTCTGGCTCACCTAGGAGCGAAGGCACCTCTTCACATCTTGCCCTCTCAGGGTATTCAGCTGACAATGAAGAAGGGATATTCATATTTAAGGCTCAGTCTGAAGAGCCATTCCCTCAGAAAAAGAGAGGATGGTTCAGTAGGGGAGCACATGAGCGCAAGAAAAGAATGAGAAAGTTAAAACAGCAGCGAGTCCTAGCAGCCGCTAAGAGAGAGACAGATGCCCACACAGGATATGCTTAATAGAAGCTTAGATAATTTTCATATCCTAGCAACCACAGCTGCCGACCCAAACCTGGAGCAACAGATAGCCCCACAACCATTACCTTTGTTTCCCACGCAGCCGATGGAGATAGAAAACAACCTAGAAAACCAAGTTCAAATGCATGATTTCAACCCAGAGGAGATACCTAGGATACCAGCCCCCAATCCCTTAGACCCAGACTACGACCCGTGGTTTGATGATCATAGGGATTATGTGCAACGCTACCACCTAACCGATGAACCCATGCCGAACTTAGCAGCCTACCCAGGTCTGGACCCTCTAGATCCCTACTATGATAACGATGAATACATTAGGGAGATCTTAGAGAATCCGTACCCCCAGGAAGAACCCATGCCCCAGTACCCAGACCCAGTACCAGCACATGCACCTCCAATGAGTGCAGAAAATGTGCAAGAGCTCCGAACTTTCGGAGAAGAGATTTTAGAAAGTAGCGAGAGGATGAGACAGGTTGGAGAACGACTCGTTTGGAAGTACGACGAGCGTAATATGGAGTTCTGGATGAACCCATATCAGTAAAGGTGATGGTGGAGATAATATATATGTTGTAGTATAGACCACCTCGTGGTTAGTGATGCATAGTAGTATTGTAATTTTAAATTCCAGTTTTAGTTTGTAATAGATGCATACTATAAGAAAGAGTAAGTCGCAATGCTCGACGCTTTTGACCAATATGTGTGCTGTGTGATTGTTTGCCTTAAATATTATTTTGTGATATTAATAATTGGCAAATGTTTAAAATTCAGATGGACAACGAAGTGAACCAGGAAAACCAGAACAATGATAACCAGAGTAACAATAACCTGGATAACGCAAACCCGAACAACAACAATAATGGAAACCAAGTGGATAACAGTGCCATGCAACACATAGTGGGACAAGGGATAATAGATGCGATGCCATATATTATCAAAACGGTTATGAAAGCAGAAAATAAAAGTAAACGTGATAGTAAACGACCCTCTAAACCTGAACACAGCGTAAATAATGGACCCATACTTCAAGTGCCCATTCCCAAAAGAAGAAGAACCATGTCTTATGGTTGTTCTTATAAAGAATTCTGGTCTTGTAAACCAATGGAATTCTTGGGCAATGAAGGGGCCGTTGCATCTCTACGCTGAATAGAAAAGACTGAGGCAGTCTTAAGAATAAGCAAATGCGCGGAAGAGGATAAGATAATGTTTGCTTCCAATCTATTTAAGAACTCAGCCTTAGAATGGTGGAACACTATCCTTCGATCTAAGGGAAGTGATAGGGTTTACACTATGGAATGGGAGGATTTTAAAAACATGGTAGAAAGAAAATTCTGCCCTCCAAATGAAAAGGAACAGATAGCAAATAAATTCCTAAACCTTAGGATGACTGGGGTAAATAGTAAGGGTTATACTACATTATTCTTTGAATATGCTCGAATAGTACCAACCCTTGCATCACCAGAACCAGTATTAATCTCCCGTTACATTTGGGGATTAATCAGTGAAATAAGACATGTAGTCAAGGCAGCTAGACCCCAAACCATAGAAGAAGCTGTAGAACTAGCAAATACCTTGACAGATGAATTAGTTCGTACATGAGAAGATGATCAGAGGAGGAACCTAACCCAGAAGCTTACCCAAGAATTCCGTTCTAGAAATTTTAACCGTGGGAAAAATGTAGGTTCTACCTCTGCACCCTATTGCAAGTATTGCAAAAGGAAGCATTCTGGAAGATGCTCCATATACTGTAACTTCTGCAAAATATTTGGACACAAGGAGGAAGACTGTAGGAAGAAGCCTAACAACAGGATATGCTACAACTGTGGAGAACAAGGTTTTATCAAGCCTAACTGTCCAAAACTAGCTCCAGCCACGAACACCAAGAATACTAAAAATGAAAGAGCATTTGTTTTGACTACAGAAGAAGCAAAGATGATCCCGGATGTGATCGCCGGTACGTTTTTAGTTAATGATGTTTTTGCTAAAGTATTATTTGACTCTGGTGCGAACCAAAGTTTTATTAATACTTCATTTTGCAAACTTCTCAATCAACCATTAACTAAACTTCCACAAGAATGTCTAGTAGAGACAACAAATGGGGAAACCATTAAGATTTCTGAGATCTTGCAGGGAGCAAGAATAGAAATTCTAAATCAGAAATTTATTGCAAACCTTCACCCAATGAATCTGGCAGGATTTGATGTTGTATTAGGAATGGATTGAGTAATAACCCATAAGGCCAGTATTTTATGTGATCAAAAGTCAATCCAAGTAAATTCACCAAGGGGTGAAAAGATCACAATTAAAGGAAATAAACCCTCTAGATCCACAAAGTTCATCTCTGTGATGAAAATAACAAGTTATATAAGAAAAGGATCATTAGTGTATTTGATTTCCATAATCACTAACACTAAAGGAAAATAATTAAAGGATATTCCAGTAGTATCCCAGTTTTCAGATGTATTTCCAGAAGAGCTACCAGGGCAACCTCCAGACAGAGAAGTTGAATTCAGAATCCACTTGCTACCGGGAACCGCACCAATTGCCAAAGCACCTTACCGTTTGGCACCCGCAGAAATGCAGGAACTGAAGAAACAGTTAGATGAATTATTGGAGAAAGGATTCATACAGCCAAGCTCATCACCATGGGGAGCACCGATTTTATTCGTTAAAAAGAAGGACGGATCGATGCGTATGTGCACTGACTACCGTGAATTGACCAAGGTCACGATTAAGAATCAGTATCCATTACCAAGAATCGATGATCTGTTCGACCAGTTGCAAGGAGCACGATTTTTCTCTAAAATCGATTTAAGGTCAGGATATCATCAATTAAAGGTACAGGAAGAAGACATTCCTAAGACCGCTTTCAGAACAAGGTATGGCCATTATGAATTTACTGTCATGCCATTTGGTTTAACCAATGCCCCAACTGCCTTTATGGACATGATGAATCGAATATGTAAGCCATATTTGGATAAATTCATAATTGTCTTTATAGATGATATTCTTATTTATTCCAAAAGCAAAGAGGAACATGCAGCGCATCTGCACGCACTTCTAAGTTTATTGAGAAAAGAAAAGCTTTATGCTAAGTTTTCGAAGTGCGAGTTTTGGTTAGAATAGGTACAATTTCTTGGACATTTAGTCAATCATGAAGGAATTCATGTAGATCCCACAAAGATTGAGGCGATTACCAAATGGAAAACCCCTGAGTCACCAACCGAGGTTAGAAGTTTCTTAGGATTGGCCGGTTATTATAGATGGTTTATTCGAGATTTTTCTAAAATACCCATTCCCTTAACTAAGCTAACCTATAAATCTGTTAAGTTTGAATGAGGACCAAAACAAGAAGAAGGCTTTAGAATTCTTAAGCAAAAATTAACCCATGCACCCATACTAGCGTTACCAGAAGAAACTGAAGACTTTGTAGTCTATTGTGACGCTTCTAAGTTAGGTTATGGATGTGTGTTAATGCAACATCAAAAGGTTATAGCTTACGCCTCTAGACAACTTAAGAATCATGAAGAGAATTATTCAACCCATGATCTAGAATTTGGAGCCATAATTTTTGCCCTTAAAATTTAGAGACATTACCTTTACGGTAGTAAGTTTACCATTTTCACCGACCATAAGAGTTTAAGGTATGTTTTCGAGCAAAAGGAGTTGAATATGAGACAAAGACAATGGATGGAGATACTTAGTGATTACGATTGTAATATCCAGTACCATGCAGGAAAGGCAAACGTAGTAGCTGATGCTTTAAGTCGAAAGCATCATGAAAAGCAAAAAGAGTACGTTCACTTAAACTAAATCGGCAACTAGATTTAAATGAACAGATTAGAAAGGCACAAGAATCAGTAATCAAGGATGATATTGAAAAATTAAAAGGAATGATTAAGGAATTAGAACAAGGAACATAAGGAATTTGGAGATTCCATAAGAAAAGAATGTGGATACCTAAATTAGGAAACCTACGTCACCTTATATTAGAAGAAGCCCATAAGTCTAAGTATACGATGCATCCTGGAAGTGATAAGATGTATCAGGACTTAAGAAAGAATTTTTGGTGGATAGGAATGAAAAAGGTTGTAGCAGCATATGTTGCAAAGTGTTTAACCTGTTCACAAGTTAAAGCTGAACATCAGAAACCCTCAGGTTTGCTGCAACAGTTAGAAATGCCAGTTTGGAAATGGGAATTGATAACAATGGATTTTGTTACCAAATTACCCAAAACAAGAAAAGGTAATGATACAATCTGGGTGATTGTAGACGGGCTAACCAAGTCAGCTCATTTCCTACCAATGAAAGAAACTTTCACTATGGAACAATTAGCTAAATTATATGTAAATGAAATAGTTTCATTACATGGAATTCCTCTATCAATTGTTTCTGACAGATATAATCATTTTACCTCTCATTTTTGGATAAGTTTCCAAAAAGCAATGGGAACCAAGTTGAATCTAAGCACCGCTTATCATCCTCAAACGGACGGACAAAGCGAAAGGACAATTCAGACACTGGAGGAGATGCTTAGAGCTTGTGTAATTGATTTTGGAGGTAATTGGGACGACCACTTACCATTGATAGAATTTTCTTATAATAACAGTTATCACACAAGTATCAATGCTGCACCATTCGAAGCACTTTATGGACAAAAGTGCCGAACGCCACTCTGTTGGGCAAAAATTGGAGAAAAACAACTATCTGGACCTGAGATAGTACAAGAAACAACATACAAAATCATTCAAGTCAAGGAACGATTGAAAGCAGCACGTGATCGACAAAAGAGTTATGCTGATAACAGATGAAAACCATTGGAATTTCAGGTAGGAGATAAAGTATTATTGAAAGTCTCTCCTTGGAAAGGAGTGGTAAGATTCATCAAAAGAGGAAAGCTATGTCCCAGGAATGTTGGACCTCTTAAGATTATTAGAAGAATAGGACCTGTAGCCTATTAGCTACAACTGCCAGAGGAAATGGCAGGAATACATGATGTATTTCATGTATGCAATCTCAAGAAGTGTTTAGCTGATGAATCACTCGTAGTGCCTCTTAAGGATATAGAGGTAAATGAAAAACTTAAGTTTGTAGAGAAGCCTCTACAGATTGAAGACATGAAAGTTAAGAACCTCAAGCACAAGATATTAGTTCTGGTCAAAGTGAAATGGGACTCCAAAAGAGGACCAGAATACACATGGGAGCTTGAATCAGAAATGAGAAGGAAATATCCGCACTTGTTCCAATAGATCTCGAGGACAAGCTCTAAAACAAGGTGGGGAGGATATAACAACCCTCCAAAATATTTCCGACACCCCTAATATAATTAAAATGCCCTAAAATGTCTCAATATGTACCCCGTATGTGAAAACCGAGCCTAAAACACCTTTAATTTTGCAAAAATAAAAAAAAAACAAATTTCAAAGGGCAGTCGCGGGGCATGTAGCCCTTGTGTAACACCTCGAAAATTTATGTCCAATAATGTATCGACACGTGTCATAAGCTTTAAACGTGTAGAAGATTTCTTTAGAGGGACTAAAGTTGACAAACAGAGAAAGTATGTGAATAAAAGGGTTCAAAGTGTCAACAATGGATAGATATATCTTGCAATAACCCTACACGATGTTTATACCCTTAAACGAATGAATCATGGACCATACGAAGCTAATTGTGGAAGAAAGTGAGAGATTACAAACTACAAGGGTTAAATGTGTCAACATGTTTAAAGTATACCTCTGAGTGACCTTTTAGCGAACCCGAAGCTTTGTAATGGTTAATTATGCTCACTAGAATAAGTGATAAAAATTTCACAAGGTTTCGATAAAGTATGAGAAAGTTATAATGATATTCGTATACGAGGGGTTAAAAGCGTCAACGTTGAAATTCATGACCTTACGGGTGATCACAAAGTTAACCAAGGACTTAACAAAGTTTGGTTAAGTCTTAAGGTCCTTAAAAATCAAGTTAGAGGGCTGAAAATGCAAAATTGGAACTTAAAACCACTTTATAAAGGACCAGGGGCCAAATTGCAATTAGCTGAAACTTGTTTGGCTGGTTCTGGGGAGCCAGGCGGCCCGCGTAAGACTCCTTAAGGGTCTACGCGGCCCGTGTAAACATGCCAGTGATAGAAAACTCCTGGCAGCTGCCAGTTCAAGTCTGTAACCGACTTAAAAGCTTGTATTCTTATACCAGGGACTCCCCCACTGGTATTTCATGCACTAGGGACAGTTGTGATGATCTGAATCCATGCATAGAGTTGCTTGGCATGATCTAATGGCATCAAAACTCATATATAAGGAGCCCTTTAGTTGCAACATTTGATCACATTCACTTGCAAACTTCACAACTTCACTTCTGGAGAATATTGGAGCTCAAGCACCCTTCCTAGGAGTCACTAGTCGTACTTAGGACCTTTGTAAGTGTCCTTAACCTTCCTTAATCCAATTTTACTTAGTTAATTAGCTTAAAGTCAAACCATCATAATTAAGGTTTGACTTTGTAATTAATCATTATTTGTCCAGTCAAATTTCAAATTGAAAGTACCTATGAGTGGGTAATTATGGGGGTAATAAACCCTTAAAATGGCACTCTCTGATTCCCACTCTAACTAGGTCAATTGTCGGGTCAAACTTATTCTTAAAAAGTCAACAGAAAGCTTATTTTCAAATTAATTCATAATTAGCAATGTAGAAGCCATGCAACCTGTTTTATCATTAATATAACTTGGTAATTAATCTAAGAACATGTCTAAACATGTTCAACCCGACAATTTTCAGTTTAGGCTTGTTTCGGAACCGAAAGTCGCATAATTTGACTTTTGCTTTGACTTTTAGTTCTGACCCAATGTATCATGTTTTAGAAATGCCTTAGAGCTTCATTTGGACCAGGTTTCATGTTAGTATAACCCTCTGTGATTATACAACTTGGTTCATTAGTCATCCGATTCATATGCATGTTTCCGTTAAATGCTTAAATGTTGACTATTATGCCCATATGATCTTAAAACGTGATTTTTGAAAATGTAAAAGAATAGAAACCTTAGTTACTGATTTATAAACTTGTCCCTAAAATTTGACATCAGTTGGAGGTCTAGATTAGGAGTTATGCTCATTAACGTAAATGAAAAGCTTTTTATTAATTAAACGGCGTAATTAGCATATAGCCTATCTAAAACCAAATTTTGATACCAAAATTTTTACCCACTGATTTAATATAATATTTTGGGATTTTTGAAGATTTTTATTTATTTTTAGGCTGAGCATAACATAGAGTTCTAAGATTAATTCGGTAATTGCCGGTTTTGCCCTTTTGGCCTATAAAATGAGTTTTACAAATTATTTTGATACCAAATATTTTTCTACTGATCTAATATGATAAATAAAACATTTTGAGCCTTCTGGAATAATAAAAATATCAACTTTCCCTTAAAAACCCGGAAATAGCTCAAAATCGCCTTTTTAAGCGTTTCTAACGCATAGTATGTATTAAAACTATTTTAAACATATAAGGTTTGATGCCTACTGATATTTTCAGTAAATTTTTATATTTAACAGTAAGCAAAAGTTTTAAACTCAGATTTCCAGTTTTCACCTTTTAAGCCTATGTGAAATTACCAAAATGCCCCTAAGGTGCATAGTTTGGTTATAAATGATAAATTTCACATATATGTAATACCCTACTGTTATAACTTATTAAATTAAGTATTTTATTGATTATACCAAACCTGTAACTCAGATTATTATTTAAACTCTTTTATAACCTTTTAAATGACCAAAATACCCCTACGGGGCATAGTTTGTGTTTATATCCATTTTGGGCATAATAGAAGATATCTTACTGATGTCACAACATATTTAAAGCATAATAACTTAGGAAACCTGTTCATGAATGTAACACCTCAAAAATTCACGTCCTATAATGTATTGACACGTGTCATAAGCTTGAACTTGTGAAAGAATACTCTAGAGGGACTAAAGTTGACAAACAAGAAAAGTATGTGAATATAAGGGTTCAAGATTTTAAAAATGGATAAATATACTTTACAATGACTCTAAATGATGTTTATACCCTTAAACAAATGAATCATGGATCATACGAAGCTAACGGTGAAAGAAAGTGGGAGATTACAAACTACAGGAGTTGAATGTGTCAACATGTTTAAGGTGTACCTCTGAGTAACCTTTTAGCAAACCCGAAGCCTTGTAATGATTAATTATGCTCACTAGAATACATGATAAAAATTTCACCAAGTTTCGTCATCATATGAGAAAGTTATGATAAAATTCGTATACGAGGGGTTAAAAGCATCAACGATGAAGTTTATGACTTTTCGGGTAACCATAAAGTTAACCAAGGAGTTAACAAAGTTTGGTTATGTCTTAAGGCCCTTAAAAGTCAAGTTAGAGGGCTCCAAGTGCAAGAAATCATGTTAAAATCAAGTGTAGAAGGACCAGGGACCAAAATGGCAATTATTGAAAGTTGTTTTCAGGTCAGACGGGGCTAGGCGGCCCGCGTAAGACTCCTTCAGAGTCTATGCGGCCCGCGTGAGAATGCCAGATGCAGAAAATCGTTTCTGTTGCCTGTTCAGCCCATGTAAACGACATATATGCCCTTGATCACCACCAAGAGCCGCCTAAATTAATTCTTAGGCCTTAGGGACACTTGTTAATCATCAGGGATCATGTATAGCCTTGTTTGTCATGATCTTGATGGATCAAGATCACTATATAAGAAACCACATTTTTCCAATTTTTGATCATTCATTCCATCCTCACTTCTTGGAGTCCCCTGGAGCTCAAGCCCCTTCCTTGTGATCCTTAGTCGTTCATAGGACCTTGGTAAGTATTCTTAACCTTCCTTAATTGAGTTTTACTTAGTTAATAGCTTAAAAGTCAAACCGTCGTAATTAAAGTTTGACTTAGCGATTAATCATTAATGGTCCAGTGATTAGTCGAATTGAAGGTAGTTATAAGTTGGTAATTATGTGGGCAAATGTCGGGTCAAAGTTTGTATTAAAAAGTCAACAGAAACTTAATTTGCAAATTAACATGTAATTAGCAACGTAGAAGGCATGTAACCTATTTTGCCACTCATATAACTCAGTAATAAATGTAAGAACATGTCTAAGCATGTTCGACCCGACAATTTTCTGTTTAAACCCGGTTCGGAACCGAAAGTCGCAAAACTTTGACTTTTGCTTTGACTTCAGTTCTGACCCAATTTAGATAGGTTTGGAAATGCCTTAGAGCTTCCTTAGGACCAGATTACATGTTGGTATAACCCTCTGTGGTTGGTTCGTAGATTACCCGATTCGTTTACACGTTTCCGTTAAATGCTTAAAGTTGACCATAATGCCCTTTTGACCATAAAACGAGAATTCAGGAAATGTGAGAGGACAATAATCTTTGCTACTGATTTATAAACTTGTCCCTAAAATTTCACATCAGTTGGTGGTCTAGATTAGGAGTTATGCTCAATAGCGCACTTAAAAAGCTTTTTGTTAATTAAACGGCGCAATTAGCGTAAAGCCTATCTAAACCCAATTTTTGACACCAAACCTTTTACCCACTGATGTAATATAAGATTTTGGGATTTTAAAGATTTTTAATTATTTTTAACCTGCTCATAACCTGAGGTTATGGCGTTGATTCGGTAAATACCGATTTTACCCTTTTTGTCCATAAAATGAGTTCTACATAGTATTTTGACACCAATCCAATTGCTACTGATTTTATTTAATAAATGAAGTATTTTGAACTTTATAACCTAATCAGAAAACTCAGATTTCCTGTATAACCCGGAAATCGCTTAAAATGGCTTTTTACGCGTATTAAACACCTAGTATGGGTTTAAAACCATTTTTGTCATATAAGAGTTATCACCAACTGATATGACCTATTAAATTAAGTTGTTTTTCTGATTATTTCAGACCCGAGTCTCAGAATTAAAATTAATCTCTTTTATAACCTTTAAAATGACCAAAATACCCCTACGGGTCTTATATTGAGATTAAACTCGTTTTGGGCGTAATGGAAGGTATCCTACTGATATCACAACATATTTAAGGCATATTAACTTTGAAAACCTGTATAGGACTCTTATGATTACCCGTTACGCTTCTTACGCGTTCGGTTCAGTTTATGTAACTAGTTTGCATAAATTAGCCGAAACGGTTCAAACCTTATTGGTTGTATCTCAAAATCCAGAATGTGTTTAGATTACCCATATTATGCAAGTCTTCAAACTTGTCGGGTCTAAATCACCTTCTATTCCGGTCTTCGCTTAATCATGTGTTTTGAACCGTAAACCTTTCCTTAAAACTAACCGGTCTAAGTTACGACTTAAATAAGACCCGTTAGGAATCTAATAGGTTAATAAAACCTTCGTTCCAGATTGAGATCCCCAGTAGAAGTACTTGTGCTTGCTGATTAGAATATACGGCTGAGTATAAATTGCATTTGCTAGCTCAGGTAAATACTTTTAACTTATTTTCCCTATACGAGCTTGAGATACGGTATTATAATAATACCGCTTGGTCGGGTATTGAATGTTTAATCGGATTGTGATTAAATTATTGAGGTAACCCGCTTTAATCTGTATTGTTTGAAATAAAAGCCTTTAGGGGTTAATGACCATGTCCCGGATATCCTTGACATCATTGTATTATAAAATGGCCACGTCTTAAGCACGGGGTGTAGGCATACACCTAACAGTTGCATAAGGGAAACGGTATCCCACTCTCTTGTGGGCCTATACTTGTGGCGTGTCTGTTAATCTTGACTCGGTTTCTACATCGGGCCCTGAACGTACAACGAACATGTAAATCTATATACAAGATTATAATATAATTGTCCCAAGTTATAAAAGATATGTTGTGCCTTGTGCATCCAAATCAATTTTATTAAACCTTTTCAAATGAGTCGGTTAATTGTATTTACCAGTGACGTATTTTCCAAAAAAGGTTAAGTGACAGGTATTGAACGTAATTGGCTGGAAGCTCAGGGCGTTAATAAGGAATCTTGCAAGTTCTAGGCGTCTAAAGTCTGTTTAACAATGTTTAAGTTTTAAGATCCGCTTGTGGATCCTTTACTTTCCGTTGTAATACTTGATATTACTTTATATTCGGATTGTAATATATTTATCTTTTGCTTCCGCTGTGCATTTATATATTGTGTTGTTTGACTATGATTATCTCAACTATGTTACGATACTCCCCACCGGTAATACGTGGAAATATCGGGGTGTGACAGGTTGGTATCAGAGCCAACATTGAGTGAATTAAACACTAGCCTTTTGTGTTTAGTCTCAATGACACATTAGCACATTCCTTGACCTTCTGTGTCTAGACTTAACATAGGAATACTCTCAATCCTAATCTGGAAATTATTGCTTCCAAATTTTTTTTATATTGGATACGTCGCCAAGCGAAGAAGCTGTATTAGAATTTCTCCTCATCCGGAGCCTTGAAATGCTGAGCTTCGTACCGCGACTAGGATGAAACGTACATCCAGGGAGAAAAAATTCAGAGATAAAGTGAAAACTCCTTTTGCTGAAGATCGTATCTTTAATAAGTCCTTATAAGGACATGTTTATCTTTTAGTCCCTTCATGGACAACATCATTCCTTTCAAGTCCCGTTAAGGCAATTATATACTCCTTTTAAAATCATTTGAATATTTTATCTAAATTACATTTTTATCATTTTATATGAATATAATATATGAAATAAATCAAATATTTATTCCTTTTCATAATTGATCTACCAGTATATATATTGAAAGAATCTAAAAGGGTAAAACCTAGCTTGAATGTCATTAAAGACCTAGCTATGATGGTAAAACCTGTTTAATAGAGATTCAGATTCTTGTTAACATCCGAAAACATGTTAACACTCCTGACAACAGTATTACGATAAAATCACACTTGTCATCTTTATATTGGGAAATTCCAAACCCTTATCTAGCCTAGTGATTTAGAATCATGGCTTAAATCATCAAATGAAGATGATCATATTATAAACATCCATTAGTGATGAAGTGCCTACGGGCCAAACTTGTTGTCCGATAAGACAACGACCGTGGTGGTCTTTGACCCCCGTCTAAAGATGTTGGACTACGTCCAAGCATAATAGTTTGTATGATCAATACGATCCTGACTAATATCATCAAATGAAGATGATCATATTATAAACATCTATAAGTGATGAAATGCCTACAGGCCATACTTATTGTCCTAAGGGACAAAAGACAGTTGATGTCTTTAACTCTCTGTCAAGAAAAGGTAATGAAATATGTTCAAACCTTAATGCCTCACTCTCTGAAGTCATGGCTTATAAATTTAAAACTGTCCTTCTGACTAGGCCTTTTGCGCCACTTTAATATCCTTAATGTTTTATAACTAGGGTAAATTATAATGAAAATACTAATTAAATATAACTAACAAATTAACCAATATGGTTTATATTACCATGGTTGATGAATCGTCTAAAATGATGATTCCATAATAACCTCTGAATAAATAATTGTCATTATGTATGTAGCAATCAAGCTACATGGCTGGATCAGATGAGGTTAACAGCCACACGAGGGAGAATAATGATGCTCCCAGAGTTAATATAACTGGTGCGGAACTGCAGGCATTAATAGATAATGCCCTTACACGAGCTCTCGACAGGCAGTATGATGAATCAAGTGATACACACTCTAAGACTCTATCTATGGCTTGCAGTAAGCCCCCTTCTAAATCACATGAGTCAAGGGAAGACGATGTTCGTAACTCGTCAAATCAAAGGAGTGTTCCATCTAGACAGGTGGTGCTTCATCAAGAGGCACCAGTTAAGACCTGCTCATATAAATATTTTGTCTCCTGCAAGCCCAGAGACTTTACAGGAGAAAAAGGAGCCATCGATTGCATGACGTGGCTCGATGAGATGGACACCATTATAGATATTAGTGGATGTACAGAGCAAGACATTGTGAAGTTTGTTTCACAATCTTTTAAAGGAGAAGCTCTAGCTTGGTGGAGGTCACTGATCCAAGCTACTGGGAAACTCCCTATGTACAACATGACTTGGGATCAGTTCATTGCTCTTATCAAAGAAAATTACTGTCCTCAACATGAAGTTGAGAAAATTGAGACTGAATTCTTGACATTAGTCATGAAGAACTTAGATTGTCAAGCATACCTTACAAGTTTCAATACCATGTCTCGATTGGTTCCTTACTTGATCACACCGAAACCAAAGCGAATAGCTAGCTTTATTGGGGGTCTAGCCCCAGAAATAAAGGCAAGTGTGAAAGCATCAAGACCTACTACATTCAGGTCAGCGACAGATCTGTCGCTATCTCTCACACTCGATGTGGTCAGAAAAAAGGCTGCCAAAGCCTCTGAAGATGGAAAGCGTAAAAGGGAGGATGAAAATTCTCATCGCTCCGATAGGAAGACAAGGAGGAACTCTGAGGATAAGAAGAGTTCCGGGTTTAAGGAAGATAGCCAGCAGTCGGGTGAGAAGACCAGGTGCAAAACCTTTCGGAAATACCACCTCAGGAAATGCAGACTTGAATTTCAGCCTCTACCTTGTGGAATCTGCAAGTCTAAGGAACATAAAACCTTGGATTGCAAGAAGTTGAAAGATGCAACCTGTTATGGTTGCAACGAGAAGGGGCATATCAAGACTAACTGCCCTAGGAATCAGAAGAAGTCTGAAGAGGCCAAGAAAGCAAACGCATGAGCCTTCCAGATGAACGCCCAGGAGATGGTGCAGAATGATAACTATATAGCAGGTACCTTTCCTAATCAAGCAGTTTATGCAGAAATTTATTTGATGCTGGCACATATGATTCTATAATGAATGATAAATGTTGAGAACTGTTTCCTCCGCCTGATTAGGACTCCGGTCATTTAATGCGAGGTAGAAATTTGCCGATGATACTTTAGAGAATGCTCCAACAAATCTTAGATTGATATTTTATATCTATTGGAATCACTCTTTTCTGATACCCTTATGGCAAGCTTTCAAGCTATCCAAATTCATCAATATAATAAAGACAGATGTGACATTTTGATCCCCTGTCAAAAAGATGATGGATTAGGTCCAAACCTTAAATGCCATTGATGGTCTTTTGTGACCTAGGCTAAATATAATGGATATATATTAAATGACATTCATTAAGAATGTTAGTACTATATTAGCCTATATGGTCTATTGATACCATGGTTAGTATATGTAAGGCCATCAGGATGAAGAATAGCAGTTGTTAGATTGCAACTAAGAAATCGTTTTATTGGTGTTAGGAACCAATATTGAGTATGATAAACTCAGATAAGACAACCGTTAATCGTGTTATGGATGATGCGACACATGCCAATGATGCTACAATTGTGAACCTTAGAATTTCCAAAGATGTTATTCAAACTATGATAGACGCAGCTGTTGGAAAAGTTGTGAAGAAGGCTGTGAAAAAGTTCAAGGAGCCCCATGCTACTCGCTCCAAATTTTATCTAGGACCACATTTCCTTACTCATAAGGAGGATCTTGTTCATGCCTCCAATGCAAAAGATGAGCTAAAAAGGAAAAGGGAGGAAGATAACTCCCAGGGCTCTAAGAAGAAGAACAAACAAAAGTCCAACCAGAAACCAGTATGCAAGACCTGCAAGAAGCGCCATTGTGGGAAGTGCAGGTTCGAACCAAAATCCCAATCGCAGCCAAGGGCTTGTGGGATCTGCAAATCAAGGGAACATAAAACGCTGGACTGCAAGGACATGAAGAATGCAGTCTGCTTCGGCTGTAATGAGAAAGGCCACATTAAGACCACGTGCCCTAAATCTGTCAAAGGAAATGCGGCTAAGGAAGGGAAGCCTAGGAATGTTAGCGCTTAAACTCTCCTACAGAGTGTCAGGAGTAGTCCATATCAATAATAACGTTGGGTACGTTCTTTAAAGTATAAATGCTAAGAATTCTGTTTTAATACGGATACCAATAAATCCTTCATAAATTGTAAGTATATTAGACTTTTAAAAATCTATCACAAGAACCCTAGATATGAAGTGTAAGGTAAAACTTGCAGACGAAAATCATAGGAACCATTTCTTCTATTTCTGTCAGAAATCTTCAGTCATAAAATTCTAATGTACCCTCTCTCCAGATAAAGTACATTCGCATGTAATTGAAATCTATTTGATCCCTATTTGATTACGAATACCAAATGGTATGACAAAATCGCCGTATGAGAATTGATGTATCTTAATAAGTTCCATAGATTGCTTCCATGCCTGATCAGTATGGAGGTTTAATGCATGGAACCACAAAGATATTTCAATGGTCATACGGTATTAAAGTCAGCTAATGGTATTCAAAGAAGATATCTAGAAAATGGAATTTTCCAAATAAATGTTCCTTGGTAAAGGAGTCTGTGGACTCATAGCATGAATGTGACACTTAATTGACACCAGCAATGGTGGATGAATTGGAGCCTGAGATATGGAAAATCTCTGTAACCTCCTTGTACCTTGATTTTCTCCTGAGATTACCTTGTTTACCTTCTGAGAAGCAAGTAGAGTTAAGATTTATATCCCATATAAGGCTGTATCATTATGAAATTTTTCCTAAACGGCTAGTACCATCATTGGAGGAATCACAACCCTGACTAAGTAAGTTTTAAAATATAGGTTCTTAAAGCCTAACTCAATATTCTGAAAATTCGATATTGCTAATTAAGAAAGACGGTTCATTTTGCTTATGCAATGATTACCGCAACCCCATTTAGGTAACAATTAATAATTTGCCATCAGCCGCCCAGGATCGTCGATTTGTTCGACTAACGACAAGGATTAGCTATTCCTTAAAATTAATTAAGCAGTGGTTGGAATAACCATCTCACCTTAAGATAAGCTTTTCTATAATGGTTGATATATAAGCATCAAGGCTGCTCCTTTGGAGACCTTGTATAGATGGAATGTTAAACATCTATTGTTAGGACAATAGATTGGTAAGTCCAATATTCAGGATCTGAAAGTTGCATTGGAAACAACAAATAAGATCATACAAATCCCTAATCATCTGTAAGATGCCAGTATACGGCAGAAAATCAAGGATTAATGAAAATAGCAAATCTCCTAAATTCTTGTTAAGGAATAAGGTTCAACAAAAGATATCACCCAGGAAGGGTGTGCCAAGTTGTAATTATCAGGTTAGTTAAGCTCTGAATATATAAAGTCATTCGAAAGATTCGAATGTATCAAGATTAAATAGCTTACGAGCTAAGACCTAATTAAGGAGCTTGGTAGAACGCGCAATGTGCCCCACACTAATGATTTAAGGACGTGTCACCAATAAGTCGAAGAGCACTGTCACATAATGATATACAAATTTATGATATGATGAGCAACCTGTGTCGATTAAGGATCGACAGGATTAGAAGCTCCAAAAAGATACATGTACCTATTATAAAGGTCAATTGGAGTGCCTTAGAGGCTCAAAGGTACTGGGGAAGATTAAGCCCAATATAAGACAGAAAATACTTCATTTACTTTAACAAATCTCGAGGTCGAGATTTCTTTTAAGGGGGTGAGGATGTAACACCTCGAAAATTCACGTCCTATAATGTATTGACACGTGTCATAAGCTTGAACGTGTGAAAGAATACTCTAGAGGGACTAAAGTTGACAAACATGAAAAGTATGTGAATATAAGGGTTCAAAATTTTAGCAATGGATAAATATACTTTACAATGACCCTACATGATATTTATACCCTTAAACAAATGAATCATGGATCATACGAAGCTAACGGTGAAAGAAAGTGGGAGATTACAAACTACAGGAGTTGAATGTGTCAACATGTTTAAGGTGTACCTTTGAGTAACCTTTTAGCAAACCCAAAGCCTTGTAACGATTAATTATGCTCACTAGAATACATGATAAAAATTTCACCAAGTTTCGTTATCATATGAGAAAGTTATGATAAAATTCGTATACGAGGGGTTAAAAGCATCAACGATGAAGTTTATGACTTTTTGGGTAACCATAAAGTTAACCAAGGACTTAACAAAGTTTGGTTATGTCTTAAGGCCCTTAAAAGTCAAGTTAGAGGGCTCCAAGTGCAAGAAATCATGTTAAAATCAAGTGTAGAAGGACCAGGGACCAAAATGGCAATTATTGAAAGTTGTTTTCAGGTCAGACGGGGCTAGGCGGCCCGCGTAAGACTCCTTCAGAGTCTACGCGGCCCGCGTGAGAATGCCAGATGTAGAAAATCGTTTATGTTGCCTGTTCAGCCCATGTAAACGACATATATGCCCTTTATCACCACCAAGAGCTGCCTAAATTAATTCTTAGGCCTTAGGGACACTTGTTAATCATCAGGGATCATGTATAGCCTTGTTTGTCATGATCTTGATCATGTGGGCAATAAACCCTTAAAAGGGCACCCTCTCATTCCCGCTCTAACTAGATCAAATGTAAGGTCAAAGTTTGTATTAAAAAGTCAACAGAAACTTAATTTACAAATTAACATGTAATTAGCAATGTAGAAGGCATGTAACCTATTTTGCCACTCATATAACTCAGTAATAAATGTAAGAACATGTCTAAGCATGTTCGACCCGACAATTTTCTGTTTAAACCCGGTTCGGAACCGAAAGTCGCAAAACTTTGACTTTTGCTTTGACTTCAGTTCTGACACGATTTAGATAGGTTTGGAAATGCCTTAGAGCTTCCTTAGGACCAGATTACATGTTGGTATAACCCTCTGTGGTTGGTTCGTAGATTACCCGATTCGTTTACACGTTTCCGTTAAATGCTTAAAGTTGACCATAATGCCCTTTTGACCATAAAACGAGAATTCAGGAAATGTGAGAGGACAATAATCTTTGCTACTGATTTATAAACTTGTCCCTAAAATTTCACATCAGTTGGTGGTCTAGATTAGGAGTTATGCTCAATAGCGCACTTAAAAAGCTTTTTGTTAATTAAACGGCGCAATTAGCGTAAAGCCTATCTAAACCCAATTTTTGACACCAAACCTTTTACCCACTGATGTAATATAATATTTTGGGATTTTTAAAGATTTTTAATTATTTTTAACCTGCTCATAACCTGAGGTTATGGCGTTGATTCGGTAAATACCGATTTTACCCTTTTTGTCCATAAAATGAGTTCTACATAGTATTTTGACACCAATCCAATTGCTACTGATTTTATTTAATAAATGAAGTATTTTGAACTTTATAACCTAATCAGAAAACTCAGATTTCCTGTATAACCCGGAAATCGCTTAAAATGGCTTTTTACGCGTATTAAACACCTAGTATGGGGTTAAAACCATTTTTGTCATATAAGAGTTATCACCAACTGATATGACCTATTAAATTAAGTTGTTTTACTGATTATTTCAGACCCGAGTCTCAGAATTAAAATTAATCTCTTTTATAATCTTTTAAATGACCAAAATACCCCTACGGGGCGTATATTGAGATTAAACTCGTTTTGGGCATAATGGAAGGTATCCTACTGATATCACAACATATTTAAGGCATATTAACTTTGGAAACTTGTATAGGACTCTTATGATTACCCGTTACGCTTCTTACGCGTTCGGTTCAGTTTATGTAACTAGTTTGCATAAATTAGCCGAAACGGTTCAAACCTTATTGTTTGTATCTCAAAATCCAGAATGTGTTTAGATTACCCATATTATGCAAGTCTTCAAACTTGTCGGGTCTAAATCACCTTCTATTCCGGTCTTCGCTTAATCATGTGTTTTGAACCGTAAACCTTTCCTTAAAACTAACCGGTCTAAGTTACGACTTAAATAAGACCCGTTAGGAATCTAATAGGTTAATAAAACCTTAGTTCCAGATTGAGAGCCCCAGTAGAAGTACTTGTGCTTGCTGATTAGAATATACGGCTGAGTATAAATTGCATTTGCTAGCTCAGGTAAATACTTTTAACTTATTTTCCCTATACGGGCTTGGGATACGGTATTATAATAATACCGCTTGGTCGGGTATTGAATGTTTAATCGGATTGTGATTAAATTATTGAGGTAACTGTATTGTTTGAAATAAAAGCCTTTAGGGGTTAATGACCATGTCCCGGATATCCTTGACATCATTGTATTATAAAATGGCCACGTCTTAAGCACGGGGTGTAGGCATACACCTAACAGTTGAATAAGGGAAACGGTATCCCACTCTCTTGTGGGCCTATACTTGTGGCGTGTCTGTTAATCTTGACTCGGTTTCTACATCGGGCCCTGAACGTACAACGAACATGTAAATCTGTATACAAGATTATAATATAATTGTCCCAAGTAATAAAAGATATGTTGTGCCTTGTGCATCCAAATCAATTTTATTAAACCTTTTCAAATGAGTCGGTTAATTGTATTTACCAGTGTAAACTGACGTATTTTCCAAAAAGGTTAAGTGACAGGTACTGAACGTAATTGGCTGGAAGCTCAGGGCGTTAATAAGGAATCTTGCAAGTTGTAGGCGTCTAAAGTCTGTTGAACAATGTTTAAGTTTTAAGATCCGCCTGTGGATCCTTTACTTTCTGTTGTAATACTTGATATTACTTTATATTCGGATTGTAATATATTTATCTTTTGCTTCCGCTGTGCATTTATATATTGTGTTGTTTGACTATGATGATCTCAACTACGTCACGATACTCCCCACCGGGCCCACCGGTAATACGTGGAAATATCGGGGTGTGACAATGAATCATTTGGTTACCCGTTACGCATTATTCGCGTTCGGTGCGGTTTATGTAACTAGTTTGCATAAATAAGCCGAAACGGGCCACACTTTATCATTTTTGTCTCAAAATTCAGAATGTGTTTAGTTTACCCATATTACACAAGTCTCCAAGCTTGTCGGGTCTAAATCACATTCTATCCCGGTCTTCACTTAATCGTGCGTTTGAACCGTATCTTCTTTTAAAACTAACCGGTCTAAGTTTAGGCTTAATTAAAGACCCGTTAGGAATCTAATAGGTTATTAAAAACCTTTGTTCCAGATTAGGAGACCCGGTAAAAGCTATTTGCACTTGCTATTTGTGAATTATACTTGCTCAGGCAAATACTTTTAACTTATTTTCCCTATACGGGCTTGGGGTACGGTATATAAAATACCGCTTGGTCGGGCATTGATTTTTTAATCGTATGAAGGTTACTTTATTGAAATGACCCGTTTAAATTGTTTTGTTTGCTTAAAACCTTTGGGGGGTTAATGACCATGTCTCGGATATCCTTGGCATCATTTTAAGAAATGGCCACGACCTAAAGCACGGGGTGTAGGCGTACACCCGACAGTGCATATATAAATAATAAGGTATAACCACCGGTTTCGAGAATAACCCGCCTCGGGACTATATCATGTGGTGTGTCTATTAATCTTTAACCCGGCGTCAAATCCAGGCTACTGAACGTATAACGAACATGTAATTCTTTTACAAGTTTATATACAAATAATTATCCCAAGTTATAAAATATTTTGTGCCTTGTGCATTCAAATCAATTTTCTAAACCATTTTCAAAATGAGTCAGTTAATTGTATTTACCAGTGCAAACCGGCGTATTTTCCCAAAAAGGCTAAGTGCAGGTACTACTCGAAATAGGTTGGCCTCTCCTTAGCATCAATAAGAGTCTCGCAAGCTTGGATGCATTTAAGCTCTGATGAACTATGTTTCCTTTTTATCTGATCCACCCGTGGATCTTTTTCAACTATTTTGTGATACTTGATATTACAATTTATTCGGTTGAAATAAATCTATCTTTTGCTTCCGCTGTGCATTTAAAATTGTGTTGTTTGACTATGATGATATCAACTACGTCACGATACTCCCCACCGGTAATACGTGGAAATATCGGGGTGTGACAGGTTGGTATCAGAGCCAACACTGAGTGAATTAAACACTAGCCTTTTGTGTTTAATCTCAGTTACACAATTGCACATTCCTCGATTCTCGAGTCTAGACAAAGAACTTAAGATTAATCCAAATTTGTTTTATTTCTAACTTTGTCTTTTATATTATCTTGTTGTGTCCTTTGTTTGTTTTGGCAGGTTGAACAAGATGCCACCAAGAATGAGAGGGAGAGGAAGAGGCAAGGGGCCACTCGTCGCCCCGAATGATCATGAGGCCGGGCCTTCGCACCGGCGAACACCGTCAGATTCCCTTAGCCGGAGTCCTCAAGATCACTGGAGGACTTATATTGAACCCGCAAGGCGCTCAATTTCACTGAGCTCCTCCCTTTCTTTTCAAAAATCCTTTGGGCCTTAGTCTGAAAGCTTCCCACCAATCTTATATACGTCTCCAGGGCCACAACTCACCTTTTGATGACCCAACGCCCTTTTTCCAGAGCCGGTTCAACCCGAAAAACTACCTCGGAGAACCAGTGGGTTTTAACCCACTAGGACCTGAAGACCACTTCTCTGGCGACCATGCAATGGACATGGACGAGGACACCGATCCCGTAGAGCCACCGTCCGGAACCCCTAACCACCCCATCGAAATTTCGGATGGGTCACCTTTTGTGGGATCACCTTATAATGGTCCCGACAGCTATGAGGAAAGGTTCCGACATATCGACTGGGTGTTTACTCCTAGTTACCACTACTCTCCACAGCAGCAGCAGCAGGATCCCTCCGAGGATTCTCGTTTTGTCGCGGTCACTCCGACACCACCACCAGCTCAGCAACAGCCTTCGGAGCCACCGAGGCGAAGGAGAACAACCGCACGGATGTCCGTGCGAGGAGGAGTGCGTATCAGTACCCCTCAACCTTCAAGTGGCAGCCGCTACCCGCCACTCCATGAAGACCCGCAGATGGGTGGGCCTTCAAACCCCATCTCGGAAGTAAACTCTGCGCCTGTCGCGCCACCACCGTTGGGCTTTGGTGACCCTATACCTACATCACCGGTGCGGCGGCGTATAATCCCTTTGAGCAGCCGGCCCACACCAACTACAACTACGCTAGTCTTGATCCGTACCAGGCAGCGTGGGATTATAATGCTCTTCATCCTGAGGGAACCTTTGGAGTCCCATATTAGGCTGGATATTCACCCTATGGGTACCCACCATATGGGTATCAGCAACCTCCACCTCCTCAACCTCCGCAGTATCAGCAACCCCCGCAGCTGCCAGTAATACCGCCACCGCAGCATCAGGAGATTCTTCAAAGGTTGAGTCAGGTGCAACATGAGGTTCGGGAAGGGCGTAGGCAAAACCGGGGAATTTTCAAGGGTCTGGCGAACTTAATCAAGGGAAAAAGCAAGAAGGATCATTAAATCATTTATTTGTTTGTTTGTTTTAGTACTGTAATCATGTCCCCGCATGGACATTTGTTTATGTATTCTGCCCCTGCGTGGGCATGTCTTTCTGTTGACCCCTGCGTGAGTATGTTTGTTAGTTTAGCCCCTGCGTGGGCGTGTTATTTCTGTAGAAGTCTCGTTTAGGGCAAACCTGTACTTGTTTAAATTTTTTATGAAATGATTAGTTTAAATTTTCATTTTATTAATTATGTACATAAACATAAAATGTGAAATAAATGAAAATAACAGTCCTATTCTAAGACCTATCATTATAATAAAATAATAAAAATCTAAATAGGATAAAACCTAGCCATGTGTCATTATAAGACAGGGCCAAGATGGTAGTTCCACAAATTAGATTCAGGTCCTTATTAACATCTCAATTTAGGATTTGCTCTGCGTTAAAAATTAAAAAGAATCTTGAAGGTAAAACCTAGCCACATGCATTCTAGATATGGCTAAGACGGTAAAACCAATTCAAAAGGTTCAAATCCTTGTTAACATCTGAAAACATGTTAACACTCCTGGCAAAATGTGATTCGATAAAATCGCATAAGTCATCTTTACATTGGATTCTTCCAATTTCTTTTATTAAATTAAACATCCAATAGGAATTTAATGCCTACGGGCTATACTCATTGTCATATAAGACAAAAAAAAAAAAAAAACAGTTGTGGTCTTCGACCCCCAGTTAAGAAGAGGTAATAAATTATAATTAAAACCTCAATACCTTGATCCTATAAGATCATGATTAAAAATTTAAAACTGTCCATAGGACTAGGCCTTTTTGCCATTAATATATTTTAATTATACCTAGGGTTTTTATAATGAAAAATCCTGAATATATATATATGCTTAACAAATTAATCAAAATGGTTTCTTAATACCATGATTAATAAATCATTTAGAATGATAAAACTGTTATAGACCTCTAAATAAGCTAAAAATCATTATTTTATGTAGCAATCAAGCTACATGCCTGGGTAAGACGAAGTCAACCGTCACCCCAGAGAAAATCATGACACCTCTAGAGTCAACGTTGCAGGAGCAGAATTACAGGCATTGATAGACAATGCTGTTACAAGAGCTTTGGATAGGCAATTCAATGAATCCAGTGGTACCCATGTAAGGACCCAATCTGTACCACATACGAAGCCACCCTCAAGAACTCATACTGCTCACAAAAGTGATTCTCATCACTCATTAAACCAGAGGAGTGTTCCATCTAAGAGAATTGTGTTAAACCAAGAACCACGTGCTAAAGGTTGCACTTATAAATACTTTGTTTCCTGCAAACCCAGGGATTTCACCGGGGAAAAGGGAGCAGTTGATTGCATGTCATGGTTAGACGAGATGGACACTGTGGTAGATATCAGTGGATGCGCTAATAAGGATGTAGTAAAGTTTGTATCCTAGTCATTCAAAGGTGAGGCACTAGCCTGGTGGAGGTCTTTGATCCAAGCCAGTGGGAAAATCCCATTGTACAATCTGTCTTGGGAATAGTTTGTGACATTGATTAAGGAGAATTACTGCCCTCAGCATGAGGTTTAAAAGATTGAAGCTGATTTCTTGTCATTGGTTATGAAAAACCTAGATTGTCAAGCCTACCTTACAAGCTTCAACACTATGTCAAGACTGGTTCCGTATCTGGTAACTCCGGAACCTAAGAGGATAGCTCGCTTCATTGGGGGTTTGGCCCCAGAAATCAAGGCCAGTCTGAAGGCCTCGAGACCAGCTACTTTTCGGTCTGGAGTTGATATATCATTGTCCCTTACTTTGGACGCGGTCAGGCAGAGATCGCTGAGAAACACAAACGCTAAGAAGAGGAAGCGTGAGGATGACAACTCATGACGTTCAGACAAGAAGCGTAAGGGAAACAATGACCACAAGAAGAGTTCTGGAACGAAAAAGGATGGTCAACAGTCGGGTGATAAACCCAAGTGTAAGATCTGTAAGAAGCACCATTTCGGGAGGTGCAGATATGAATCAAAATCCTAGTCACAGCCGAGAGTATGTGGGATTTGTAAATCCTCTGAGCACAAGACATTAGACTATAAGAAAATCAAGGATGCGATGGGCTATAACTGCAATGAAAAAGGGCATATCAAGTCCAACTGCCCAAAGTTTGCAAAGAAGGCTGAAGATGGGAAAAAGACCAATGCTAGGGTCTTCCAGATGAACGCACAAGAGGCGATCCAGAATGATAATGTCATAACATGTACCTTCCTTATTAATGATGTTTATGCAAGGGTGTTATTTGATTCTGGAGCAGATAAGTCATTTGTTGATCATAAGTTTTGTAAGTTGTTAAACCCACCTGTTAGAACCCTAAGCATAAAATATGAGGTTGAATTAGCCGATGGCACCA
This sequence comes from Helianthus tuberosus, assembly GCA_030545235.1. Taxonomy (NCBI): domain Eukaryota; kingdom Viridiplantae; phylum Streptophyta; class Magnoliopsida; order Asterales; family Asteraceae; genus Helianthus; species Helianthus tuberosus. The sequence continues at coordinate 15,382,909 of CM060420.1, read as the reverse complement.
TAGAAACCGCATCAATCGTGTTAGATGGATGTTTCATATCCATTAGGAACCACTCTTTTCCTTTGTCCTTACTTCCTTTGAAGTTCGCCGGTTTCGACATAGTAATAGGCATGGATTGGTTATCCCACAATCAAGCTCAGATTGTGTGCAACAAGAAGCAAGTGATGATCAAGACTCCGTCTGGTGAGTCACTTACCATTCAGGGAGACACCCAGTATGGACTGCCTGAGAAAGTGTCTATGCTCAAGGCATCTAGGTGTTTGAAGAAGGGTTGTGTCATTTATATGGCACAGGTAACTATTGATGAGCAGAAGCCTAAGATTGAAGATATCCCCATCATTTCTGAATATCCCGAAGTATTCCCTGAAGAACTACCTGGTTTGCCACCAGATAGGCAAGTAGAATTCAGAATTGACATTATTCCAGGAGCAGCACCTGCTGCAAGGGCACCTTACAGGTTGGCACCAACAGAGATGAAAGAGTTGAGCACTCAGCTAGATGATTTATTAGCAAAAGGTTTCATTCATCCTAGTTCATCTCCTTGGGGAGCACCAATCCTGTTTGTGAAGAAGAAGGATGGGTCGATGCGTCTATGCATCGATTATCGAAAGCTTAACAAGGTTACTATCAAGAATAGATATCCATTGCCAATGATCGACAATCGGTTCGATCAACTTCAAGGGGCGAGTTACTTCTCCAAGATCGACTTAAGGTCAGGCTACCAACAACTGAAGGTTAAAGATGAAGATGTACACAAGACTGCATTTAGGACTCATTATGGTCATTATGAGTTCTTAGTGATGCCTTTTGGGCTCACTAATGCACCAGCAGCGTTCATGGATCTCATGAACCGTGTCTGCAAGCCATACTTGGACAAATTTGTTATCGTCTTCATTGACGACATTCTGATTTACTCGAAGAATAAAGCTGACCACGAGAAGCACCTTCGATGTATTCTGGAACTGCTTCAGCAGGAGAAGCTTTACGCCAAATTTTCAAAGTGTGAATTTTGGCTTTGTTGGATCGGTTCCGTGACCCTAAACAGTCAGTAAAGGCAGTTCATCATTGTTTACAGAGGCGGAATCAAAGTAAACAACGTCACACAGCTTGTTCTTTTTAACTTTCTTCTCTATTACTGATTTCTGAGTCTTTACAATGAATTCTGATGAAAATTTGGCAGTACCTTGACTCACATACACAATCTGGTCTATTTCAAATGAACCTACACAACTCCTATTTATACTAGTGGTTGTTCCATTTGAAAATGACACAACCATTTTCAAACGGACCATGTTCAAACGAACCAGTTCAAATGGACCACTTATTGTTGTTTCGTTTGAACATGTACATGCCATCCTCAAACGAAATTACAAGCTAACACCTAAACAAACCCTAATTTGATCTCAGTTGTGCACTCATTTATCTATTTAAGACATAAGACTCGATTAAGACGTAGTCAGCAGACATTCAGTGCACCAACAGACTCCCCCTTGGATGTTGACGAAGTCTTTGGCGTCGAGTCTTTAGTCTTTGTCTCTTTATCCAAATTGAACAATGCAAGACTTGATACCAGACGAAGTTGACAGACAAACAGCACTAACAGACCCCCCCTTGGATGTCAACGAAGTTTGTAGTGTCGAGTCTTCATAATCTTCAGTCTTCATCAGTCTTTGCATTAACATTGTAAAGCTCCCTTAAATTTCTATCAATCTCATTCTTCAAACTTCAATTTGATTGTTGATCCAGAATGTAAACTTCCCCTTTTGATAAGCTGGAATTTATTTTCTGGTTCAAACTTCACACAATCTGTACCATGAAGTTCTAGATTGTCACCTGCACATCCTCTACCACAACATAAGTTTCACACATTTATAACATTTAGATTTAAGAAACTTACTGGTAGAAATCATACATTCATCAATCTGTATAGTTACATCAAGTTCAAGTAATTGACCTTGATTAACTAAACATACAATCTTTCAAAAACATTTGTATATAACATTAAAAGTTTTTAACATATTCTCCCAACCCAAAATAGTTCATCAAGTTTAACACTAGAAATTTTGAAAATCCGCATTCCAACATCAGTTGTCAAAAATCTTTTTGTATTTTTCAAAATTCTATACTAAAACACAATCTTTTTAGGTTTTTGTTTTTAGAGAAATGCAGTAAAGAAATATATACAGACAATATTTTTGTGAGTTTGTGTAAGAGGATCATATCAGTTTATGAGACACATCACAAGCACCTTTAAGCTTTAATCATTTTAAGCTCTAAACGATTCACATAGATTGACGATATTGTTATGCTCTTAAACTCAATCTAAAAACTTTCAAAATGCTTACCGATACGTTAAAGTATATTAATTTTGCTCTAAATTCTTATGGACCCCACGATCTCAGCATATCCCCTCATCATGCAATACACTGACTCAAGTAATGCCTTTAAACTTTCATCAACTGTGATATGTGCGAAAACAACTCAGAATGTTTAAACATTAACAATCAGGTCGATACTTCCGTATACGCAAAGAAAGTCCAATGTTTAAACAAAATAAGAAAATAAAACAAGTTGAAGTTGTTTAGGCTTTAACCACCAGGTCGATACTCCCGTATACGCAGATGTGATCCAAAGCTTAAACGAAACACCAAAGAAAATAACGCAGAACATTTAGGCAATAACATCCAGGTCGATACTCACGTATACGCAGAGGATGTCCAATGCTTAAACAAAATAAAGAAATAAAACAAGTTTAAATCTTTGCAAAATAAAATGCACAATCACAGTGACTTTTTCAGCAAGTTGTGAAAGTTCACAAACAAACCAGTTTTTATGCTCTTTTAGCATTCAGCGATTACTGAGTAGGTACACAATCACGAAGGACAAAACTAAGTACTATGCTTTCAACCGTGTTTCCCACTAGAACTAGGCTTTTTCATTTAAATTTGTATCGTTATCGCAAATCTACTAGTCTAGCTGAGCCTATCGTCACATCTTTAGTGAGACCGTTTATCACATTTAACATTTCATTTCTTTAGCATGCTGTGATAGTCCACTGATTTACTATCATTTCCTCTTATTCACAACAAAACTCATTTTTGCTTTTTCAATGTTTTTGGCATTTTCAAATTTTCAATTTTTTAAAATTTTTTTTTCTCCCCCTAAAATCAAAATATGTTTCAATTTTGATTTTTTGGGAAAATTTGAAAACAAACTGTACAAATAAAATGACAAACTGATATCGAATCACTTCAATTCGCCATTCAATTGGCTTAAACAATCAGAACTCCCCCTTACAACAAACTATTTTCCCATTATGATTTCAAAACACTTAAGTTTGTTTTAATCAAAATGGTTTTTCCGGAAAATTAGTTTTGTTGATTTTCACAAACCATTTGTAGGTTAGGGGTTTACTTCATCACTTTGTTCTTCTTTAACCACTTGTCGGAAAGAGAAATCAAGTACAACTTAATGTCCTTGATTAGTCTTTTGTAATTCGAAATATCACAGTTACCAACCTGTGAATTTCTCAAGAAAGATGCCGATTCATGCTCCACACTTACCAACCTGGGAACTCTGGCAAGTCACGATTTTACTTGAACAAATTCACCCAAGCCTGACCAGCCTTGGGTTTGACATTTTTTACCTCAACAGATGGCTCTTCTGGTTTTGACGAACCAGAATCATTACCTGAATGTGGCTTGTCTGACTTTGAAAAATCAGATTCATCGCCAACACTTTTCTTCTTCTTTTCTTTTGTCCCCAGATTTGTATCTGATGAATTCGTTTTGTTTGACTGATCAGTCTTAGGAGAATAAAACGATTTATCAGAACTGTTATTCGCTTTGACGACTGTATCCAAGGATAAAATTTTCTCCAAGTATTCTCTTGCCTTCTTTCTTTTCTTCCTCAGTCTGTCTTTTTGCCCTTGTGAAAGCTTAATTTTTTTTCTTGAACTTTCTGTTCTTGAACTTTTGGTTCTTGAACTTTCTGTTCCTTGGGCTTGACACTGACTAGTTTCTTTGCCATTTTCTGAGATTCAGCCCTCGATCTTCCCTTTGATCTCATTGGGCAATCTCTGGCAATATGACCTTTGATATTGCATTCAAAGCATCTTCTCGTCTCATAACTCCAGCTCTGGCAGTTAACAGCGATGTGTCCTCTCACTCCACAAGTGTAGCACACCCTGTTATCGTACCATTCACCACCATCATACCAAACGCCCAGATCATAGCATTGATTTGCCTTATGGTACGCATGTCTCCTCTTGTACCCTTGATTTGGCATTTGAGCACTGTGGTCAAACCTGCACCACTGATTACCAACTTTTTGTAAGTTTTATTTTTAAAATTTTTGTGGTTTTTCACAATGATTGGATGACTGAACTGATGAGCTTTTATTTTCATTTTGAAAATTTTTCAAATTTTTAACTTTTTGTTTCTGTTCTACAATCTTCTTAACAGGTTTTTGCTTTGAGCATTCACCTATTTCAGTAGATTGCAAAACAGTATTTTGAAATTTTTCTTGTAATTCTAAAAATATTTTTCTTTTCTTTTCTTTTTCTTTTTCATCATCATCTTTGTCATCGCAATCTTCAATTTTGACTTTGTCAAAATTTGTGACATTGTCACTTATTGGAACTGAATTGATCGGTTTTGGACATACAAGATCTGGTATTGATGATGAAGTCACAAAGCCGTTCAATTTATTCTCTAACTCAGCAATTTTATTTCTATCACATTCGGCTTCTTTTTCAAGTCGAATAATATTCTCAATATGAGAATTTATTGCTTTTTGTTTTTCCAAGTTATTTTTCTCAAAAATTGATTTTTCATTTTCTAAAATTTTTATTTGATTTTCAAAATCTTTTTCTAATTTTTAAAAATTTTTGTTTTCTAATGACAAACTCTCAACATTCTTCAAAAGTTTGTCATTTTCAGATCTCAGTTTTTCATAATTCAAGCGCAACTCAAGAATCTGTTCATTATCAGCTTTCTTCTCATCTTTCAAAGCTTTGTTTTCCAATGTCAAACTCTCCACATCTTTCAAGAGATTGACATTTTCTGCTTCGGATTTTTCGCATTTTGAGCACACCACTTCATATTTTGAAGTTTCATTTTTCTTGGATTCTTCAATCTTTGATGTTCCTGCAAGAAAATTTTTAACCATATCAGCAGGATTCAAATCTTCATTTAAAAAACAACCTCTCTTGAGATCATATTTCATCCTACTTCTTACATCAATACCATTTCTAATTCTTTTGATTATTTCAAGAATTATGTCCAAACTTATATATTTTGAACTTCTTACATCCTACTCCGGTTGCGACTCGCAACTGTGTGTTCTCGACACTTGGTCTCGACTGGGCTGTTAGTTATTGGGCCCAAGTGTATTTACTGTGCATGCTTGTTACTGTTTAAGTGGGCTACGTGTTAACTATTGCTATAAAGAACCTAGACGGGCCCAATGACTTATTGGGTAAGTATATGTTGTGCATGCTATGTGTTAGTTATGTGTAGATTATACGTGTGTACTTGTACCCCAACTTGACCTATATTGGTAACCATGCTAGGACGTGGTGACCAACGTGATCAACCGGGTAATTAATCTACCGAGCAACCCAAGGTGAGTTCACAACCTAAAGCATGTATTCCCGGTGGTTTGGGAAACGGAACTAAAAACAACACTATCCCCTTATGAGGGATACAACCTACTTTTCTTCCCTTGTTATTGGGAACCTTTTAGTTAATTACTGTTTATACGGATTGCAACAAACGGCACTAAACGAAACTCTATCACTTAAAGTCCCTACTACTTAATACCGATTAGTCGCCGGGGCCAGGCGAACGGGTTATTAGTTGATAGCGCTATTTAGGTCTTACCAACCTCACACCGTGCCAAGGTATGGGATCGGTCGTGAACTAATGTACTCAGGCATCCGTCAATGATGATAGAACATTGACATCGGGGCACTCTCTTGCGGATACGCAACGGTCACCTAGTGTTCGGTATTGGAAAAACAGTTTAGTTGCTAACTTTTGGGGTAGCTCCCCATGGCATGTATAAACGGATAAATTAACTGGTGAAACAAGTTTTTGGGAAATTAAAACTGGACAACTAGTGAACTCACTCAGCATTATTGTTGACCCCTTACTGCATGCTTTGCAGGTAACCAGTGACTGAGGAGCTGCTGCTTGGGAAGTGTAGTGGTCGCCTAAACCCGCATGTTGGGTTCTAAAATAATTTGAACTATGAACTTTGTTTAAACTATTTTATCTATGCTTCCGCTACTTACTTAACTGTTATTTGAACCTAAACATTCGAACTTTAAACTATGGTGTTTACTAACCATTATGGTTGGTGATCATCCTTACTATTATCCAATGCTCAGTATATTTGGTGGCTGGATCCTGGTCGGTCACGCCCTCAAGCGGACGGTACTCCGCAGGTGGAATTTGGGGGTGTGACAGATTGGTATCAGAGCCATTGGTTATAGTGAACTTGGTTTTAAAAAGAAGAGTCTTTTTGAGAAAAACCAGACTATAACCCGTGACTCGTGACGACACTACACTCCAAGGGCAAGACTCGACATCCTAGACCTCGTAGCTCGGACTTGTGTTTACTTTCTTGTTTACCCTATATTGACTACTCTATTATACATACTAGTGTGCCTGATTAGATAGATACACCTCCCTCTTCTATCTTATTCTCGCTACGTTACGACATTACACTCATACTGTGTTTTCTGGCTATGAAGACAATGAGTGGACGCGGAAGAGGAAGCGTTAACATGACTCAGGCTCAATTCGCTAACTTGCTCAACACGGTGGCTGCAGCTTTCGCAGCTCACCCTGGAGGTAAACTCGTTGCTATAGGATGTTTAGATCCTACCCCCACATCGTCTTTTCACCCCTAAACCTATTCGCTCCATTTCTCACAACAGGTCAGCCTGCGCCTGCGCAACCACGTGTTTGTACTTTCAAAACCTTCATGGATGGCAAGCCCCTCCCTTTCAACGGCACTGAGGGTGCCATAGGCCTCCTGCACTGGATTGAGAAGGCCGAAGCTGTCTTCGCTGTCTGCGAGTGTCCCCCTGCTAACTGGGTTAAGTACGCAACTGGTACGCTTGAAGGAAACGCGCTTTCATGGTGGAAGGCACAGATTCAGATGCTTGGTCTGGAAACTGCTAATGCTACTGCATGGGAAGATTCCAAGGACATGATCAAAGAGGAGTACTGTCACAGGGATGACATCCATAAACTCGAGAACGAGTACTATGCGCTCAAGATGGTTGGGTCAGAGATTGAGACCTACACCAAGCAGTCCAACGACTATGCTGCACTTTGCCCAAACATGTCCCAACCTATGTATCGAAGGGTCGAATTGTACATCAAAGGCTTGGTCCCAGAAATCCGGAGCCATGTGACCTCGGCCAACCTCAACACCATACAGCCCGTGGTTCGTCTTGCTCACAAACTCACCAATCAGGCTGTGGAAGAGGGCAAGCTGCCTCAGAGGATTGGTGCTACTGCCGGAACTTCTGGTGATAACAAGCGAAAGTGGGATGGAAGTCAGGGAAAGGATGCTAACCCCACTCAGGCCCCAGTTCAACAGAGGAAGACTGAAAGCAACAAGGGCCCTCAGCAACAGGGTGGCTATCGAGGAAACCACCCTAAGTGTAACAAATGTAACCGACATCACAGTGGGCCATGTGGAAAGGGTCAGTGTCAGCGATGCAACAAGATGGGGCATGAAGCCAAAGACTGCCGAAGCCAGTTCCCCGCTAGGCAGAATCAGCAACAACCACAGCAACAGCAGCAACAAGGAAACAACCGTGGATGCTTCAAGTGTGGAGCAATGGGGCACATGCGAAAGGATTGCCCTGAACTGAATCAGAACAACAACAATCAGGGTGCTGGGAACAATAACAACAATGCTGGAAATGGTGCTAGAGGAAAAGCTTTTGTGATTGGAGCTGGGGAAGCAAGGAATGACCCCAACGTTGTAGCGGGTAAGTTCCTACTTAATGATCGTTATGTTTCCATGCTATTTGATTCCGGAGCAGATGCTAGTTATGTATCCCTACGTATTAGTAAGAAACTTAAGCTCACTCTTACGCCGCTGAGCTCTAAGCACACCGTTGAAATAGCTAATGGTAGAAACCTCGAGGCCTCACACATCATTCGTAACTGCAAACTAGAATTGTCTGGTCAGACATTCCGCATCGATCTTTTCCCCATCATTCTTGGAAGCTTCGACGTCATCATTGGTATGGATTGGTTATCCAAACAGCGAGCTGAAATCCTCTGCCAAGAGAAAGCCATTCGTATTCCCCGTCCCCCTGGCAAACCTCTTATAGTCCAAGGCGACAAGAGCGGAGAAGTCACAGGCATCATTTCATTCTTAAAGGCCCAGAAGTACCTACGAAAAGGGCACACCGCTATCTTAGCACTCATTACCGACACACAGAAAAGGGAAAACAGGATTGAAGATTTTCCAGTGGTTCGCGACTATCCCGAGGTATTCCCGGAGGAACTACCTGGACTCCCTCCTCACCGTCAGGTCGAATTTCAAATAGAGCTAGCTCCCGGAGCAGCGCCTATAGCTCGTGCACCTTATCGATTAGCCCCCGCGGAGCTCAAGGAGCTTTCTACTCAACTACAAGAACTTTTGGACAAAGGTTTTATCCGTCCTAGTTCATCACCCTGGGGAGCCCCAGTGCTCTTCGTCAAAAAGAAAGATGGTTCATTCCGAATGTGCATTGACTACCGCGAGCTTAACAAGGTTACCATCAAGAACCGCTATCCACTTCCCCGTATCGACGACCTGTTCGACCAGCTGCAAGGGTCGAGCTATTATTCCAAGATTGATCTGCGATCGGGTTATCACCAGCTGAGAGTCCGCGATGAGGACATCTCTAAGACTGCTTTCAGAACCCGCTATGGTCACTACGAATTCCTTGTTATGCCTTTCGGTATGACCAACGCACCTGCAATCTTCATGGATCTCATGAACCGAGTGTGCAAACCCTACCTCGATAAATTCGTAATCGTATTCATCGACGACATCCTAATCTACTCGAAGAGCCAAGAGGAGCATGAGCAACACCTACGTCTTATTCTCGAACTTCTTCACAATGAGCAACTGTACGCCAAATTCTCGAAATGTGATTTCTGGCTTAGAGAAGTCCATTTCCTTGGGCACATCGTCAATCAGGAAGGGATTCATGTCGACCCTGCTAAGATTGAGTCCATTAAGAATTGGCCGGTGCCTAAGACTCCGACCGAAGTTCGCCAATTCTTGGGATTGGCGGGATACTATCGGAGATTTATCAAGGGATTCTCTAAGATCGCTCAACCACTCACGACACTCACTCAGAAGGGTGTTGCTTACAAATGGAGTAATGCTCAGGAATCTGCCTTCCAGGAACTAAAGAAGAACCTTTGTAGTGCTCCTATTCTCTCCTTACCCGAAGGTACCGACGACTTCGTCGTCTACTGCGACGCTTCTATTCAAGGACTTGGCTGCGTATTGATGCAACGCGAGAAAGTTATCGCTTACGCCTCGCGACAACTCAAGGTCCACGAACGGAATTATACGACGCACGACTTAGAATTTGGAGCTGTGGTCTTCGCGCTCAAGCTTTGGAGACACTACTTGTACGGCACCAAGTGCACGATTTACACTGATCACAAGAGTCTCCAGCACATAATGGGACAAAAGGAGTTGAATATGCGGCAACGCCGATGGGTCGAACTCCTAAATGACTACGAGTGTGCAATCAAATATCACCCAGGCAAGGCTAATGTGGTAGCCGATGCCCTCAGCAGAAAGGAGACCAAACCCAAGCGTGTTCGTGCTTTACAGCTCACTATCCACTCGAACCTCCCTAATCAGATTCGGAATGCTCAGGTTGAAGCATTGAAAGCCGAAAACATCAGGGCTGAGTCCCTACGAGGATCGAGACAACGAATGGAACAAAAAGAAGATGGCGCCTACTACGTAGCCGGACGCATATGGGTTCCGCTTTATGGGAATTTACGTGACCTAGTGATGGATGAAGCCCACAAGTCCCGTTACTCAGTACATCCGGGATCAGATAAGATGTACCATGACTTGAGGGCTACCTATTGGTGGCCTGGCATGAAAGCCCACATAGCAACGTATGTCAGAAAATGCTTAACCTGCGCAAGAGTCAAGGCTGAGTATCAGAAACCATCAGGCCTACTCCAACAGCCAGAAATCCCGCAATGGAAATGGGAGCAGATTTCCATGGATTTTGTTACTAGCCTGCCTAGGTCTCAGCGCGGAAATGACACCATTTGGGTGATAGTGGATCGCCTAACTAAGTCTGCACACTTCTTGGCCATTAAAGAAACAGACAAGTTCTCTACCCTAGCCGAGGTATACTTAAAAGAAGTGGTCTCGAAGCACGGAGTGCCTACCTCTATTATTTCTGATCGAGACGCGCGTTTTACTTCTGAGTTGTGGCAAGCCATGCACAAATCTTTTGGCTCACGTTTAGACATGAGCACCGCTTATCACCCGCAAACGGATGGGCAGTCTGAACGCACCATCCAAACTCTCGAAGACATGCTTAGGGCTTGTGTGATCGATTTTGGCAAGAATTGGGAGAAGCACCTACCGTTGGTGGAATTCTCCTACAACAACAGCTACCACACCAGCATTCAGGCAGCACCCTTTGAGGCATTGTACGGCCGTAAATGTCGATCGCCTCTCTGCTGGGCTGAGGTTGGTGACAGCCAGATCACAGGCCCGGAACATGTAATCGACACCACAGAAAAGATTGCCCAGATTAGGCAACGCATGGCGGCAGCTCGTGATCGTCAAAAGTACTACGCTGACAAAGACAGGAAACCGCAAGAGTTCCAGGTTGGTGAACGGGCTCTACTTAAGGTCTCACCCTGGAAGGGTGTGGTCCGCTTTGGAAAACGGGGCAAGCTTAATCCAAGATATGTCGGACCCTTTGAAGTTACCGAAAAGATCGGTACGGCCGCTTACAGGTTGAATCTGCCTGAAGAACTGAGTGCTGTGCACAATGTCTTCCACGTGTCTAATCTGAAGAAGTGTCTATCAGATGAAACACTCGTCATTCCTTACAAGGAACTTACTATCGACGAACAGCTACACTTTACTGAGGAACCGGTTGAGATCACGGATCGTGAGATCAAAACCCTCAAACGTAGCCAGATACCCCTCGTGCGAGTTCGTTGGAACTCACGCCGTGGCCCAGAGTTTACCTGGGAGCGGGAAGACCAGATGAAGCGCAAGTATCCCCAGCTGTTCCCAAATGAAACCCCCAGCACTGAAGCTACAACTGAATTTCGGGACGAAATTCCAAACTAACGGGGGGATGATGTGACACCCCGTTGAAACGCTCTCACTTTTACTAGCTTGTCAGTGGCTGCTTTAACTTTCGGGACGAAAGTTCTTAAAACTTGGGGATAATGTGACACTTCGGGTTTTCCCCGAACCAACTGTCGTCTTTAAATGTATGTATGTGCATAGATATAATATTAAATGAGAACTTGTTATTTATTGTTGTGCATTATGTGATCTTTTGATTGTGTCGTGTGTATTATGTATGTATATATATATATATATAAGTGTGAACCGAACCGAACCCGACTCGAGACCACTCGGTCTCGAGTAAACAAGTAACGATATGGGCCGGTTGGGCCGTAACCTTAACCTTAGCCCACCCGGAAACCCCCCTTACCCACTCGAGATATATAACCGGCCACCCTCACAACTTGCACCATTTGGCAACATCACTCTCACACTCCCTCATCTCACACACTCTCCCTCTCTCTCTCTCTAAAAACCCTAAAACCCTAAAGTTCTAACATCAAACTCACTCCCTCTCCTCTCCCTCTCACGGATCAAACCGGCAACAACAAGAGGAGCTCTCGGATCATCTCGGATCATCTCGGTTCAAGCTTGTGGTCATCACTCGGAACTTGGTTCATCGATCTTTTGTACCCCTTCATCCAACCGGTTAGTGTATTATAGTTGTTTGACTTAAAATGATGGTTCTTGATGCACAAACTATTTGATTAGTTGGATGTTTGAATGAAATATGTGAACATAAGACATTTGAATGATAAATGATGGTTAGTATAGGGTGTTTGGTGTTTAGAATAAATGTTAGTATAGCATGTTATGCATTACCATTAAACCGATGATTGTATGTTATGTTGTAAATATGTTTAAGTGAATGATAAAGAATGAATATTAGTTATGTTGATGATGATTATGTGCTAGATATAGGGCCGATGTTGATGACTAAATGGTATTTTGTTTTGGGTGAACATGCTTGCAAGATGATGAACTGGATGAATGTGGGTTGAATATCATATGAATATTTGAAATATGGCTGTTTGATCCGTTTTGAACATAGATTAGACAATAAAACATGTTTATGCACTCTTATTGGCCAGTACAAAATCTCATGAAAACAGAATTCTATTGGTTAGTACACCCGCCAGGTTCTAGAAGGTTTCTTGTGCACGTTTCCAAGGTTGCGACTCGAAACCGCCCGGTTGCGACTCGCAACCAAAACGTGACAAGTCGAGACTACGGCGGTTGCGACTCGTAACCAAGACATGACAAGATTGAAACACCGGTTGCGACTCGCAACCAAGACGTGATAAGCCGCAACCTCCGGTTGCGACTCGCAACTGTGTGTTCTCGACACTTGGTCTCGACTGGGCTGTTAGTTATTGGGCCCAAGTGTATTTACTGTGCATGCTTGTTACTGTTTAAGTGGGCTACGTGTTAACTATTGCTATAAAGAACCTAGACGGGCCCAATGACTTATTGGGTAAGTATATGTTGTGCATGCTATGTGTTAGTTATGTGTAGATTATACGTGTGTACTTGTACCCCAACTTGACCTATATTGGTAACCATGCTAGGACGTGGTGACCAACGTGATCAACCGGGTAATTAATCTACCGAGCAACCCAAGGTGAGTTCACAACCTAAAGCATGTATTCCCGGTGGTTTGGGAAACGGAACTAAAAACAACACTATCCCCTTATGAGGGATACAACCTACTTTTCTTCCCTTGTTATTGGGAACCTTTTAGTTAATTACTGTTTATACGGATTGCAACAAACGGCACTAAACGAAACTCTATCACTTAAAGTCCCTACTACTTAATACCGATTAGTCGCCGGGGCCAGGCGAACGGGTTATTAGTTGATAGCGCTATTTAGGTCTTACCAACCTCACACCGTGCCAAGGTATGGGATCGGTCGTGAACTAATGTACTCAGGCATCCGTCAATGATGATAGAACATTGACATCGGGGCACTCTCTTGCGGATACGCAACGGTCACCTAGTGTTCGGTATTGGAAAAACAGTTTAGTTGCTAACTTTTGGGGTAGCTCCCCATGGCATGTATAAACGGATAAATTAACTGGTGAAACAAGTTTTTGGGAAATTAAAACTGGACAACTAGTGAACTCACTCAGCATTATTGTTGACCCCTTACTGCATGCTTTGCAGGTAACCAGTGACTGAGGAGCTGCTGCTTGGGAAGTGTAGTGGTCGCCTAAACCCGCATGTTGGGTTCTAAAATAATTTGAACTATGAACTTTGTTTAAACTATTTTATCTATGCTTCCGCTACTTACTTAACTGTTATTTGAACCTAAACATTCGAACTTTAAACTATGGTGTTTACTAACCATTATGGTTGGTGATCATCCTTACTATTATCCAATGCTCAGTATATTTGGTGGCTGGATCCTGGTCGGTCACGCCCTCAAGCGGACGGTACTCCGCAGGTGGAATTTGGGGGTGTGACAAATACTCCGTTCATCCTGGAGCTGACAAGATGTACCAGGATCTGAAGGCAAACTATTGGTGGATAGGCTTGAAGAAGTCTATAGCTACCTATGTAGCCAAATGTTTGACGTGCGCTCAAGTCAAAGCTGAACATCAAAACCCGTCAGGTTTGCTACAACAGCCTGGACTTCCCACCTGGAAGTGGGAGATGGTGACAATGGATTTTATCACCAAGTTGCCAAAGACAAAGAAAGGAAATGATACTATATGGGTCATAGTAGATAGACTGACTAAGTCAGCACATTTCCTACCCATCAGAGAGACTCATAGCTCCGATATATTAGCCCAGTTATACGTGGATAAGATTGTATCTCTTCATGGCGTACCAGTGTCTATTATCTCCGACAGAGATACTAGGTACACATCACATTTTTGGAAAAGTTTCCAACAATCTTTGGGCATGCGTTTAAATTTCAATACGGCTTACCATCCTCAGACGGACGGACAGAGTGAGCGTACGATCCAAACTTTGGAAGACATGCTTCGTGCATGTGTGATTAACTTAGGTGGTAGTTGGGATAACTACCTGCCATTGATCGAGTTCTCCTATAACAATAACTACCATACAAGCATTCAGGCTGCGCCTTTTAAGGCATTATACGGTAGGAAATGCAGGATGCCTATTTGTTGGGCACAAGTAGGAGAAGCTCAGTTATCAGGACCTGATATAGTCCTTGAAACAACGGACAAGATTGTCCAAATTCGTGACCGTCTGAAAGCTGCCAGAGATAGGCAGAAAAGCTACACAGACTTAAGGTGTAAACCGCTAAAGTTCGAGGTTGGTGACAAAGTGTTGCTTAAAGTATCACCCTGGAAGGGAGTGATGCGTTTTGGTAAGAAAGGCAACTTAAGCACAAGGTATATAGGACCATTCTAGATCATCGAATGTGTTGGATCAGTGGCTTATAAGTTAAACTTACCTGAAGAGCTCAATGGAATCCATAATGTGTTTCACATCTGCAATCTGAAGAAATGTCTAGCTGATGAATCGCTAGTCATACAACATACAGATGTGCATATAGATGAGAGTTTGAAATTTTTGGAAAAACCTTTGTCGATCGAGGATCGATAGGTTAAGAAGCTTCGAAGGAAGCATGTGCCTATTGCAAAGGTCAAATGGGATGCCCGCAGAGGTCCCGAATACACATGGGAGGTGGAATCCACAATGAAAGAAAAGTACCCTCATTTATTTCTGTAAATCTCAAGGTTGAGATTTCTTTTAAGGGGGTAAGGATGTAACACCTCGATAATTTATGTCCAATAATGTATCTACACGTGTCATAAGCTTTAAACGTGTAGAAGATTTCTTTCGAGGGACTAAAGTTGACAAACAGAGAAAGTATGTGAATAAAAGGGTTCAAAGTGTCAACAATGGATACATATATCTTGCAATAACCCTACACGATGTTTATACCCTTAAACGAATGATTCATGGATCATACGAAGCTAATTGTGGAAGAAAGTGAGAGATTACAAACTACAAAGGTTAAATGTGTCAACATGTTTAAAGTATACCTCTGAGTGACCTTTTAGTGAACCCAAAGCTTTGTAACGGTTAATTATGCTCACTAGAATAAGTGATAAAAATTTCACAAGGTTTCGATAAAGTATGAGAAAGTTATAACGATATTCGTATACGAGGGGTTAAAAGCGTCAACGTTGCAATTCATGACCTTACGGGTGATCACAAAGTTGACCAAGGACTTAACAAAGCTTGGTTAAGTCTTAAGGTCCTTAAAAATCAAGTTAGAGGGCTGAAAATGCAAAATTGGAACTTAAAAACCACTTTATAAAGGACCAGGGGCCAAATTGCAATTAGCTGAAACATGTTTGGCTAGTTCTGGGGAGCCAGGCGGCCCGCGTAAGACTCCTTAAGGGTCTACACGGCCCGTGTAAACATGCCAGTGACAGAAAACTCCTGGCAGCTGCTAGTTCAGGTCTGTAACCGACTTAAAAGCTTGTTTTCTTATACCAGGGACTCCCCCACTGGTATTTCATGCACTAGGGACAGTTGTGATGATCTGAATCCATGCATAGAGTTGCTTGGCATGATCTAATGGCATCAAAACTCATATATAAGGAGCCCTTTAGTTGCAACATTTGATCACATTCACTTGCAAACTTCACAACTTCACTTCTGGAGAATATTGGAGCTCAAGCACCCTTCCTAGGAGTCACTAGTCGTACTTAGGACCTTTGTAAGTGTCCTTAACCTTCCTTAATCCAGTTTTACTTAGTTAATTAGCTTAAAGTCAAACCATCGTAATTAAGGTTTGACTTCGTAATTAATCATAATTTTTACAGTCAAATTTCAAATTGAAAGTACCTATGAGTGGGTGATTATGGGGGTAATAAACCCTTAAAAGGGTTCTCTCTGATTCCCACTCTAACTAGGTCAATTGTCGAGTCAAACTTATTCTTAAAAAGTCAACAGAAAGCTTATTTTCAAATTTATGCATAATTAGCAATGTAGAAGCCATGCAACCTGTTTATCATTAATATAACTTGGTAATTAATGTAAGAACATGTCTAAACATGTTCTACCCGACAATTTTCAGTTTAGGCTTGGTTCGGAACCGAAAGTCGCATAATTTTACTTTTGCTTTGACTTTCAGTTCTGACCCAATGTAGCATGTTTTAGAAATGCCTTAGAGCTTTATTTGGACCAGGTTTCATGTTAGTATAACCATCTGTGATTATACAACTTGGTTCATTAGTCATCCGATTCATATGCATGTTTCCGTTAAATGCTTAAATGTTGACTATTATGCCCATATGACCTTAAAACGTGTTTTTTGAAAATTTAAAAGAATAGAAACCTTAGTTACTGATTTATAAACTTGTCCCTAAAATTTGACATCAGTTTGAGGTCTAGATTAGGAGTTATGCTCATTAGCGTAAATGAAAAGCTTTTTATTAATTAAACGGCGTAATTACCATAGAGCCTATCTAAACCCAAATTTTGATACCAAACTTTTAACCCACTAATGTAATATAATATTTTGGGATTTTTGAATATTTTTATTTATTTTTAGGCTGAGCATAACATAGAGTTCTAAGCTTAATTCGGTAATTGCCGGTTTTGCTCTTTTGGCCTATAAAATGAGTTTTACAAATTATTTTGATACCAAACCTTTTTCTACTGATCTAATATGATAAATAAAACATTTTGAGCCTTCTGGAATAATAAAAATGTCAGCTTTCCCTTAAAAACCCGGAAATAGCTCAAAATCGCATTTTAAGCGTTTTTAACGCATAGTATGTATTAAAACTATTTTAAACATATAAGGTTTGATGCCTACTGATATTTTCAGTAAATTTTTATATTTTAACAGTAAGCAAAAGTTTTAAACTCAAATTTCCAGTTTTGACCTTTTAAGCCTATGTGAAATTACCAAAATGCCCCTAAGGTGCATAGTTTGGTTATAAATGATAAATTTCACATATATGTAATACCCTACTGTTATAACTTATTAAATTAAGTATTTTACTAATTATACCAGACCTGTAACTCAGATTATTACTTAAACTCTTTTATAACATTTTAAATGACCAAAATACCCCTACGGGGCATAGTTTGTGTTTATATCCATTTTGGGCATAATAGAAGATATCTTACTGATGTCACAACATATTTAAAACATATTAACTTAGGAAACCTGTTCATGAATCATTTGGTTACCCGTTACGTATTATTCGCGTTCGGTGCGGTTTATGTAACTAGTT
Source organism: Helianthus tuberosus (assembly GCA_030545235.1). Lineage (NCBI taxonomy): Eukaryota > Viridiplantae > Streptophyta > Magnoliopsida > Asterales > Asteraceae > Helianthus > Helianthus tuberosus. The sequence continues at coordinate 15,365,308 of CM060420.1, read as the reverse complement.
TGCATAAATAAGCCGAAACGGGTCAAACTTTATCATTTTTGTCTCAAAATCCAGAATGTGTTTAGTTTACCCATATTACACAAGTCTCCAAGCTTTTTGGGTCTAAATCACATTCTATTCCGGTCTTCGCTTAATCGTGCGTTTGAACCGTATCTTCTTTTAAAACTAACCGGTCTAAGTCTAGGCTTAATTAAAGACCCGTTAGGAATCTAATAGGTTATTAAAAACCTTTGTTCCAGATTAGGAGACCCGGTAAAAGCTATTTGCACTTGCTATTTGTGAATTATACTTGCTCAGGTAAATACTTTTAACTTATTTTTCCTATACGGGCTTGGGGTACAGTATATAAAATACCGCTTGGTCGGGCATTGAATTTTTAATCGTATGAAGGTTACTTTATTGAAATGACCCATTTAAATTGTTTTGTTTGCTTAAAACCTTTGGGGGGTTAATGAACATGTCCCGGATATCCTTGGCATCATTTTAAGAAATGGCCACGACCTAAAGCACGGGGTGTAAGCGTACACCCGACAGTGCATATATAAATAATAAGGTATAACCGCCGGTTTCGGGAATAACCCGCCGTGGGACTATATCATGTGGTGTATCTATTAATCTTTAACCCGGCGTCAAATCCGGGCTACTGAACGTATAACGAACATGTAATTCTTTTACAAGTTTATATACAAATAATTATCCCAAGTTATAAAATATTTTGTGCCTTGTGCATTCAAATCAATTTTCTAAACCATTTTCAAAATAAGTCAGTTAATTGTATTTACCGGTGTAAACTGACGTATTTTCCCAAAAAGGCTAAGTGCAGGTACTACTCGAAATAGGATGGCCTCTCCTTAGCATCAATAAGAGTCTCGCAAGCTTGGATGCATTTAAATTCTGATGAACTATGTTTCCTTTTTATCTGATCCACCTGTGGATCTTTTTCAACTATTTTGTGATACTTGATATTACAATTTATTCGGTTGAAATAAATATATCTTTTGCTTTCGATGTGCATTTAAAATTGTGTTGTTTGACTATGATGATTTCAACTACGTCACGATACTCCCCACCGGGCCCACCGATGATACGTGGAAATATCGGGGTGTGACACCTTGGCTACCTTCTACGCGGGGCGCGACAGAGTGACTACGAGGCTTCACCCGGAGCCGACACGCGGCGCAATCGTGTCGAGGCTATATGTTAGTGGTGTGCATGGGTCGGTTTGGGTCGGTTTTTACTATTAACCATAACCATAACCAAACTTCGGTTATGAAGTCAGTTATGGTTCGGTTTTGGTTAATTTCGGTTAAGTAACCAAGCAAGGTTTGAAATAAATAGGGTTGTGTACGATTTGAACTTAGCTTGAGCCTATTTTATAAGATAACGAAGACTAAACTTTTTGGTTAAACTACCGATTTAGAGTTCTTTTTAATAAGGTAATTCTCAAACAAAAACAATTATGGCCATAACACCTTAGTTCTTTATCAAAATAAATGACATCTATATCAAGATCATTTTGTTACTAACATACTTTTATCTTAGTAAAAACCTTCTATATGGTTTTGTAAAACACAAATCTATTATATAAAGTTAACATCACAACTTCGGTTCGGTTTCGATTATATTCGGTTAACCAAAGCTTCATAACCATAACCATAACCATAACCGATTGAGCGGTTATACAAAGTTTCATAACCATAACCATTGGTTATATTGGTTATGGGTTATTAGTGGTTCGGTTATGTCGGTTATGGTTCGGTTATCAGTTATGGTGGTTAATTTGCACACCCCTACTATATGTGATGACCGGTCAAAGCTAGGGTCTACACCCTTACTACGCGGGCCGCGAGGGAAGGCGAAGGGTCACCTATAAATAGAGACCTTCGGCCTTCAGTTTACATTCGCTCATTTCTAGATCTCTCTCTCAATATTCTGCATAGAAAATATAATTCTTGGGTATAATACCCCCTAATTAACGACGTTCTGCCCCGTTGTAAGCATGGTTGTAAAAATCCCGACTAGGCACCGATTAATCACCGATTAATCTCGATTAATTTCCGATTAACTATAATTAATCCTGATTATATCCGATTAATCTCCGGTTAATCCCGATTAATCGCTAGTCCCCACCTCACCGACCGACTAGCGACTAGCGATTTCTACAACCATGGTTGTAAGTATTATAACCCCGGTTACGTATTAGATACGCTGCCCGATTGATCCAGGGTTCCGTAATGGCTGTCGTGGTTCTGCCCGACGTAGTCATTGGAATGTCGTCTCGGGGAGGGTATTGCTAATGTAAATATAGGGTTATTATACTAACACATGTACATTTGTGTAATTAATAGTTAACCACCAGGAAACCCTTAAAGGAAATCTAAGATAGCAATGTGAGTAATCCTTCTTTTTGTGTAAACCTTTTGTGAGTAATCTCCTTTTTTTTTGTAAACTGTTTTTTACAAAACCTTGAATATTTTACAATGCGATTACGCAGTGATTGAGTCTTTGTAGTTCTTCAATTACTGCCGGTATGTTGGGGTTTTGTATACAAAATGTGGAACACGTTACCATTGAACAAAGAGTTAGTCAATGTGTAATATGACCCACCAGTCAGGATTGACAGTACTAAATGAGTAATTGTGTTGAAATACACATTGTAATAGCTCTCAATACTGTTAAAGGATAAAACTCTTCTTGATTAAACTGGGATTCACTCACCAGTATTTCCCATTGAAAAAATGTTTTTAAACGCATTTCAAGTAACAAAATGTGAAAGCCAACTAGAAGCCAGCTGGACAGCACTGAAGGCTTGGAAAAAGTGGCTATAAAAGTTACCTAAATAAAAGAAGATTTTTTATTTAAATAAAATGGGGTTTATCCCTATAAAACAGTTTGTAATGAAACTTGGGTTTTATCCCAATATATTTATATAAAGTGTGGTATTTACTCTGATAAAATATTTCCTAACTACGGTCCTGATGAAATTTCCGCTGCGAAAATGATAAACACCGATACCACCAAAACTGGTCTCGCGGCCGCCCGTTCCCGGGACAGATAGGGGATGGGGGTTGCGACACTTTTTGACGAAAAGGACAGGTGCGCCCCATGGGGAGGTGCTAGGGCGAATGAAGCCTTTATCATGCAATTCCTGGAGCTGACTCGAGAGTTTGCACATTTCGGATGGAGTGAGACGATAAGGCGATCCAGCGACAGGATTTGCTCCAGGAATGAGGTCAATTCGAAAATCGATATTATGAGATGGCGGTAAACCAGGTAAATCGTCAGGAAAGATAGCAGGAAAATCATGAACCACAGGCACCTTTTCCATTGCCTTCTCTTTTTTTTCCTTCTCCGCTACCACGATGAGTGCTTAGAAAGCTTGGTATTCCTTACGGAGATACTTCCTGGCTTGGACATAAGACATGAGTTATAACTTCTTCGAAGCAACTTCGCCATAGACACACAATTTGTCACCGCTTGCGAGAGAGAAACGAATCATTTTATCGAAGCAAACAATTTCAGCATGATTTTCACGGAGGAAATCCATGCCTACTATGACATCAAAGCTACCGAGCTGCATAGGGATAAGATTGATTGGGAAAACATGACTATTAAGCTCAAGAATACAATCACGTAGAACGGAACTAACAGTGACGATTCTTCCAGTGGCAACTTCTACGTCGAATGTTGATGGGAGGTTAACGCGTTGATGGGAGGTTAACGCGTTCACAGTTTAGGAGCCTTTCGTACTCGAACGATACAAAACAGTTATCGGCTCCAGTATCAAACAAACACGAAGCATATATATCATTTACGAGAAACGTACCATTAACCACGTTGTTGTCTGCTTGGGCCTGGCGGGTGTTGATTTTGAAAACTCGCCCACGGGCTGCTTGCTGAGCTGGCTGTTGCTGCTGAGGTTGCTACTATTGGTGTTGTTGTTGCGTTGGCTGCTGTTGTGGCTCTTACTTCACCACTCTGTTCAGGCAGAAAATTGCGAAGTGGTTGGGATCACCACACGCATAGCAAGCTCTTGCGTAAGAAGCGGGGGCAGGAGATGCTTGTTGTCCCTAAGGAGCAGGAAGTGGAGCTGGCAGAGTAGGAGGAGACTGAAATTGAGCTTGGCGGGGACCAGTACGGCAGTTTGCAGTAAAGTGGCCGTAAAGGTTGCAGTGAACATAAAATCGACATGCGATTCCAACAGGATGATGGTAAGTACAAGTAGGGCATAGTGGGTGAGGACCGGTATACGCACGTTTCGCTGGAGGTGCGTTGGTCACTGGTGCAGTAACTTGGCGATTCTGGTTCTGCTATTGGACATGAACATCATTGAGAGGAGCGGTTGTGACAACACAGTTCTTGTTGTTGTTGTTCTTGCGCTTGCGACGTGAAGACTTCGAAGCTTGAGGTGAGGCGGTTTCAGAGATGGGAGTAGCAGAAGTAGCAGTGGCTTGGTGAAGACTCTTGGTGGTTTTATTGAAGTAACCAGCCTGAACTCGCTTATCATTAATCTCGACAGCGAGCAGGAAGGTCTCCTCAATTGTTGTAGTCGTGGCCGCTTGGACGAAATCAGCAACATAATCTGGTAAAGCACGGATGTATTTCTTAATGGTGATGTCGGGAGTTGTGACTTGGACAGGGCAGATGATGCTAAGTTGTTTGAAGCGCGCAGTAATACCAGCATTGTCGCCACCCTCTTGCTTGATGTGCCAGAACTCGTCTTCCACATTTTGGAGCTCGTGCGGAGGACAGAATTCTTTCATCATGAGTTCTTTCAATTCCTCCTAAGTAAGTCCGTATGCTGCATCGTTCCCTCGCCTGTTTCGCTCCGCTGTCCACCATTCCAGTGCCCTAGACTGGACGACACCAGTTGCGTTAACATTGCGGAGGTTGTCTGGACATCCGCTTTGTCGTAGAGTGACCTCAATCGAGTCGAACCATGCAAACATTGCGCTCAACCCATCTTCCCCAGTAAAGTCCTTGGGTCCGCAAGCTTTAAACTGCTTGAAACTGAAGGTCGCTTTGGGTGAGTCAGTCCTTGATTCCTCAACTTGCAGGCGATTTGATTAACCTTGCTCATGATTTGCGGAATGACCTTAGCCATCTGCTTAGCCACTAGCGAGGCGATGCGTTTATTAGCGTGACTGCGGCAAGCAGAGAGAGAAGTATGAGATCTGAATGACGCCATTGTCTGCAACAGACATCGTCACGGAATTAGACGATACACTCAATCTCACCACGCAATGTTTAACCGACATATGATAAAGCTCAGGAACACATCAACTACTTAGGCATATAATTCACAGAGGCACATAAATTACATAAGCACGTAAACACATAATCACATAAGCATAAAAGCACGTATTCTACTATATTTTTCACGTATTCACCAACATATTTTGCACGTATTCACCTATCTTTCAAAGCTGCGAGAAGCGATCGAGAATTGCGAGAGCGAGTAGTGTAAGCGGGTATCACAATACGTGAAATTCCGCGATTTGTTAGCGTTTTGAGATAAACGTACAAAGCGAGTTGTGTGTGTTTATCGAAGGGATAAGCGGAAAGTGTTGGGATCAAACCCTACCAGAGGAACAGATAATGAAAGCCAAAACCGGTTCACTCAGTGGATTCGAAATAAGCAGTTGTTTACACTAAGTCTTCTCCCTTGAAAGTGATTATAACATCTGATGGTCTTATATCCACTGTCCGGATACAACTGATGCTGTTCTTCAAAACTACTGATGAAGCCAGAAGACTGCTGAGAACTAAGCACTGCTGGTACAATCTACTGATGACAAAGCACTGCCAAATCAAGGACTGATCAACCTTGAGGAAAGCACTAATGTAAAGAGAGAGCAGTAGTTTAGTATGTCAACTATTTTATGTATAGTCAGTGGTTAAGATTAGCAGTGTTTGTAAAAGAACAGTAGATACAGGTTGTTAGGCTGTTAGACGTCGCTTTCATGGTGACGTCAGCTGAGATGTCTCAGTAGTTTGGATTGTCTATAAATGGAACAGTACTCTGTACTGTTACATTTGATCGTTTTGAGTGAGTTCTTCTCCTCAATTCAATCCTTTCATCTTGTGCAACCAACCGCTGAAGTATCAGGCTGAGGGGGAGTTTAGTTTGTAAGCTTGCATTGTAATCTTTTGCTTTGAATTGTAATCTTTCGACTCTATGAGAAGCAAATGTTTATCAAAACTATTTTCCCTTTGATTGTGCTTACAAAGTTTGCTATTCATTTCCGGTACACTTAAACTTTGTTCATTTACATTTGATTTGTTCAAATTATACAAACAAGCACAATCATGAGAGCCTCCGATCCTAACAATTGGTATCAGAGCCTGGACAGTCAAATTCGATCTAACAATCAATTTGACATAACAGTTCGGCTCAAAATTCATTGACACTAAGGTTGGTTGTATTTAGTTGAAAAACAGAGTAACGAGTGATAACGCTTAAAGTTGCTATTCAAATACTCTGTAAAACAACCAAGATGTCATAAGACACACAAATCTCACACAACAAGTGATATCATGCACAAGACACTCATGGTTTTAGATCTGAAAACATATCTGTTAAACTATGGGATTAGTTCTTATTTTCAAGATTGATTTCAACTGTTGTTAGGAAACTTGTGATGTCATTATATTAGATGCTAAAGTATGAACCTCAGATTAACAAAAGCCTATGTTCATAAAAACATTAGTGTTTTTGCTAACGTAAAAAGAGGGAAATTAAAACTTTAGTCATAAGGACTTATGTGTTGAAAACAAGTTGAGATCCTCAAAAGGAACAAATCAACTCTGTTAAAATACATCAAGAAAACAGGATAATCCGTATCATATGTAATGTTAGATTGTTCAAAAATTTGTACAAATATGGCCAATCCTCTTAAAGCATTACTGCAAAATGATTCAGGATTAAGTATTCCTTCAATAAAAACCTCTCAGTAAGTATTTTATTACTTATGAATGGGAAGGGTAAAAAGGGAAGAAGAAAATTCACAAAAACTCAGAAGTGTGTTTATCTCAAAACTTTTGAAGTCAAAAGAAAAGAGTATAAATATAAAACGCTTAAGAGTCAAAAGTAGGGGTAAAAATGGCCATTAAGCAACTGTGTGCATTCATTGGTTCAGGAAAAGGTTCAGGTAACAATAGTATTCGCAGAAAATAAACTTTCAAAAGGACTAGATAAATTTTCAGAATCATCACATGGTAACAAAATCTACACCAGGGTTTTCGAAAACTCATGTGATCTTGGGTCCTCATTTTTTGTTGTCAACCAATCAACAAAAGAATGGTACCAAACAGTGGTCAAAAGGTATTTACAATTTCATACCACTGTTGTCAAACCACTGACCATTTTATAAGCTTGAGATTGATATGATTAGGAGTTTCAGTGGAAAATTATGCCAGATTCTTTTTGATGTTGTTCTTAGAAAATCCTTTATATTTTTTTTTTCGGAAAAAGGATTCTCTCAAATAAGGCAGGATATATCATTCTTCATTTTTTTAATAGAATATTTTGAACCTTTACTGGTTTTTGATAGTAAAAGTTTAAATCTCCTGTCAGGATGTATAATCTGTATTTTTGTTGGTTATATTATCCTCAAAACAGATTAAAAGGAATTTGGTACAAGTGTCAAGGTCATATCTAACTCAAGTTTGTCTCAAAACTGATCAAAGATTGATTGTCAAAAGACCTTGAAATACTGGGGTACTCTTGTTTTAATTTAAATATTATAGCAAGAATGAGTAGCCTTAGTAAAAAAGTTTACATCATCTGGGGTACTAAACCACTGTCAAGGAGTTGTAAACGCTTCAAAATTTGGAAATGATATGTGGAAAAACCTTGAATGAAAATTCTCAAAACAGTTGCTGACATACTAGTTTTTCAAATCATTACCATTACCTTACCCCTAACCACTGTTTTGCTTCAACATCTGTTTCCTAAATTCTGTCCACTGCTGAAAGTCAGCCACTGATCCTTAAATTTCTTGGCAAGCACTGATGTTCAAAATCAGTGTCTTATCCACTGATATGCTATCTACTGATAGTAAAAATCATCCACTGTTATCACATTATTACCGTTGTAACTACTGAGGCTTGGTACATCAGTGGTTCTCAAAACAACTGTCCTCCACTTCATCAGAGGTTGGCACGTGGTCAGTTTTTAGCCCTCAGATCTTTATAACCGCTGCCACATCAGCACTCATTTTCCCTTAATAAAACCCTGATCAAAACCCCCAAACAGGGTTTTACACTGTCGAATTGAATTCTAAAATTCTCTTCTCAAAGCAGTTTTCAACCCTCCATCCCAAATCATTCTCTGTTCTTCTTCTTCCTTTTCAAAATGACGAAATCAAAATCAAAATCAAAATCAAAATCAAAATCACAATCATCTTCCAAAGAGGTCGATCAAACGGCCGCTGAATCCATTGACATACCATACAAATCCCCTCACAACTATTTGGGTCTACTCACAAAACCCACAAACAACCACACCTTCGATTCCATCATCAACACCCTATCTTAATCAAAGTACAAAACTTTGTTAATAGCTGATGCTCCCATTTTCCAACAAACCCAGAGAGAGTTCTGGAAAAAGGCTACTCTTGAAAAACAAGATGATAAAGTCATAGCCATAAACTCCTCGATACAGGGTAAAGCGATTCAAATCACTCCACAATCAATTTCAGAAGTCTTTAAACTCGATGATCAGAAAGGTAAAACTTCATTTCCCAAAAACGAGATGAAAACTGATTTTCTGAAAAGAGGGTATGCAGAACAATCAAAGGTAGATACCCTACAAAAAGGTTACTTCCCTTCTGCACCAAGGTTTTTATTTCACACACTTTTAATGTGTGTTTCAAATAAAACAACAGCGTTTAACGAAATACCATTGAAGATTCAATGTCTGGGCTATGCTATTTTAAATAATGAAAATTACAATTATTCCCAGAAAATCTTTAATGACTTGGTAAAAAACGTTGATAGCAAAGCATTTTTACTTTTTCCAAGATTTCTAAGCTACTATTTTAAACAAAAATTTGAAAAAGAAAATGAAAATTTGCTAAAAGAAGGTGTTTATTTTCAAATAAAAAGTTTAACACCTGAAACATTCACTAGAATGTTGGCACCTATAAAAACAAAAGCAGAGGTGCCTGAGCAGAATTTAGCAGATACCACTGCTACTCAGACATCTGCTGCTGAGCCCACTCCTCCAGGTGATCATAGCAGCACAACCACTGCTTTGAAACCCACACCTGACATTACCAAAAAAGACCAAAAAGAAGTCCTACAAAAAGCCCACCAAACCCAAGAAAAAGGCAACTCTGGAAGATGAGATCCCAGAGCAACTGCCAGTGACAAAACAAATGTCACCAAAAACCACTGCTGCTACTTCCTCACAGCAGTTGGTAGAAAGATCTCCATCCTTACCTCAAACTCCTCCTGCATCCTCACAAAAGGATCAGGTTGTAAGCACAGGGACCCCACAATATGAAGCTCTGGACCCAATCGGATCCATCTTCCCCAGTCCTGATCCCAAGGACATGTCTCTTTCAACACCCATACCCTCACCAATCATAATGCCACAATCAATAATACCCTTGTTGCATGCAGTTGATATAGCTCAGACACAAACCAGTTCCTCTCTATCACCTGTCAGTGAGAGTATACTCCCACAAGTGACTGGGTCTGATGCTACTACCCCTGCTATCCCAGCAACAACTGAGGAGGTTACACCCCCTGAGTTACAAGTAACTCTCGGTGGTAGTTCAAGCGGAGCAGCAACTACAAGTGATGGATCAACAGATCTGCATTTGGACAGTTGTTTCATTAATAAGTCTCCCTTGAAGGCAATTTCTTCTATAGCCCTTCGGTAACCACCAGTGAGTTTGTTTTAACCACTAGTACCATCAAAGGATTATCAAGTGCTGAAGAAAGAAGTCCCCAGTACCAAGAACAAGGGGCATCAATGAGTGATTTTTGGGAATCAGTTCCTAAGTCACACATTGGTACAACCACTGCTGGTGGGAAATCAGATGATCCCATTAAAGTGGGTGATGATTTAAAATATCAGGAATTGACGGGCAGAGTTGAAAAACTTGAAACATCAGTTGCTGAAATAAAGGATATGGTGCAACAGCTGTTAAAAGCTCAAAAAGCACAATCCACTGTTGTTCCAGCTCAAGCATCTGCACAACCTGCACCTACTGCAAATGAGTTGTGGAACTTATTTCAACCCTTGCTTGAAAGACAAAAACAAATGGCTGATCAGCAGCATGCAATACATGTACAAATGCTGACAAACATGGTGGAATCAAGATTCAAAGATACTCAAGCAGACATTAAGGCTATAAAGGCCAGTATCCAGAGCACCACTGGAAAAGTTCCATCTACTATCCTCTTGATGGATAAACCCCTTGCAGATAATGCCAAAAAGGGGGAGAATATCAAGCAATTGAAGAAAAAGGGAATTGAAGATGGCCTGTATGTTGAACCAGAACAAGAAAAACAGACATCTAAATCCTCAAAAGGTTCTAAAATCTCAAACCACAAAATCTCAAACTTCCATCCAAACAGCTGATACAACAGTAGTTACAAAAACTGCTAGCAATAGCCAAACAGCTGCCATCTCTTCAACACACACCACCACCACTGCTTTACCACCACCACCACCATCACCAAAAATAACACCACCACCATCATCTCCTGCCAAAAAGCAGAAGACAACAGATGTTACAACATCTGTTGTAATGACAACAGTGGTTGAAACACCAGTTGTTTCAATAGCTGTTAGTTAATCACAAACCACTGCCACTCAATCTCAAACCACTGAGCCACCCAAGACATCATCAGCCTCTCCTAGAATAAAAAGCAGAAGGATCTTCATACCTGATGATTCACCACCATCAAAAACTACCTCATCACTTTCAACCCCTGCTCAAAGGCAGAAGACATCTACTGATACATTAGTAGTTGTAATGACAACAGAGGTTGAAGCACAAGTTGTTTCAACAGATGTTTGTCAACCATCCACCACTGCTCTTATCATTCCTACATCACAACCAAAAGTACCTCCATAACAATCTGTCAAACCCCAACCGATGACGGAAACTTCGGGGCGCGGCATTGAGCGATACAGATTGTCCAGGAGAATCCATAACAACTATATTACCAGATATTTAACATTACGTCCCATACCATAACATATCAAAATAAAGCAGTTATTAGAGATAGAATATCTCAAAGACAAATAAATTGTTTCGACAACTTAGATTTTATTTAGTTTGTTTCTAGACTCCCCTAGCTTGATTCCATAGCCGCTAGCAATCAAAAGCATCCTAAACACCTGTCACATACGTTAAAATAAAAGGTAATACACATGGTGTAAAGGTGAGCATACAAGTTTAATAGTATAATAGTAGTGAAAGTGATTTACTCATAACCAACATGTAACACGTAGAAATGTGAAGCAGGTAAGTTATCGACAATGAAATATGCACAAACGTGACTGCGAGTTGTAGAATACGCAACACATGTAACCACTGTGACACGTGAAGAAAAAGCCCTTAACAACCCCTGTCCACGATAGGTGCTGAGTCCAAACTATAGTACTATCGTTGCTAAGGTGTCAGGAAACAATCACTATGTAAACATAACATACAAGCATTCATCGAATAAGACGTATAACATGCGAGAGCGGTTAGCGTATAAAAGTGTTTGCGTTGTGTGTTGATTGTGATTTGATATAAGTAACATATGTAACACCCAAAAGTGCATAAAGCAAAAAGGGATCGAGTATACTCACAGAGCGTGTTTACGAATAAACATAGTCTTGGATTGAAGGGAGCGCTAGAGAGTTAGCCTGATCACAGTACGACAGTATGAGCGTTGAACGGTGCGTAAAATAACGTGTCAGTGAGTTTAGGGTCGGATGGTCATCCGGACGGATGACCATTCAATCGAATGGTCCTTCGATTGGATGGCTCGAGTGAGTTGGTTTATGACTTTTCGTTTCGTGCGTTGAGCGTTGCGTTGCGAGTTAGCGATGTGATAGTAAATCGCTCTAATGATTTGGCTTTCTAAACAACATGCTTTATTTTCAAATCATGTTTGTTTTACATTATCATTTATTTGGTTTCGTCGCAACGCGACTGTCACACCCCAACCGATGGCGGAAACATCGGGGCGCGACACTGAGCGAAACAGATTGTCCACAAGAATCCATAACAACTATATTACCAGATATTTAACATTACGCCCCATACCATAACATATCAAAATAAAGCAGTTATTACAGACAGAGTATCTCAAAGACAAATAAATTGTTTCGACAACTCAGATTTTATTTAGTTTGTTTCTAGACTCCCCTAGCTTGATTCTATAGCAGCTAGCAATCAAAATCATCCTAAACACATGCCACATACGTTCAAATAAAAATCAATACACATGGTGTAAAGGTTAGCATACATGTTTAATAGTATAATAGTAGTGAAAGCGATTTACGCATAACCATCATGTAACACGTAGAAATGTGAAGCAGGTAAGTTATCGACAATGAAATATGCACAGACGTGACTGCGAGTTATAGAATGCGAAAAAGTTATCACCACTGTGACACATGAAGAAAAGCCCTTAACAACCCCTGTCCACGACAGGTACTGAGTCCAAACTATAGTACTATCATTGCTAAGGTGTCATGCAACAATCACTGTGTAAATATAACATACTAGCATTCATCGAATAACATGTATAACATGCGAGAGTGGTTAGCGTATAAAAGTGTTTGCATTATGTGTTGATTGTGATTTGATATAAGTAACGGATGTAACACCCAAAAGTGCATAAAGCAAAAAGGGACCGTGTATACTCACGGAGCGTGTTTACGAATAAACACAGTCTTGGATTGAAGGGAGCGCTGGAGAGTTAGCCTGATTATAGTACGATAGTATGAGCGTTGAACGGTGCGTAAAATAACGTGTCGGTGAGTTTAGGGACGGATGGTGATCCGATCGGATGACCATCCAGACGGAGGGTCATCCGGACGGATGTCCATTCGGTCGTAAGGTTGTCCATTTGGGATGGATGTGTTTGTGTATAATGGAACTTTGAAGTTTTTGTTGTAGCATTTTGTAAAATGAGGAGTGTTCCTACATATCAGGTCATCCGATCGGATGGTCATCCGAACGGATGACCGTTCGGTCGGATGGCCCTTCGTTTGGAACTGATATTCTCAGAAGTTTTGTAAAAGGTTTAAGTGTTGAAAATCACAAGTCATTCGGTCGGATCGTCGTTCGATCGGATGGTTATCCGATCGGACGGCAATTCGGCTGGGTAACTTGTTTGTTTGAGAACTTGTAAAATCAGTTAAGTTAAAAGTTTTGCGGTTGAACCGAGACGGCATGACAACGTGTCAAACAACAGAAACCGCATCAGGTCTAGTCATCCGATCGTATGGGAATCACCCCGTTTAACCTGTGAATCGGTCGTCTCTTCGTTAGAAATCCATTCTTAGTCCGGGTCTCCACTAGAGAAAGAGTAGTGAACCCGAACTAGTCCAGATTCTAACGGTTTTGAGTGAAAAGTTAAGAAAGTTGATGAAAAGTTTAAAACATTTGAAAAAATGTTTGGATTTAGGTGAAATCAATGTTTAAACGTTGTAGAAATCCTTTAGATCTGAGTTGTTCTTGGTGAGTTGAGATCATACTTCGGTGTTCATACAACCCGTGATGACGTCACTCGAAAACAGCCCAAATCAGATGAATTTCATGGTTAAAAGTTGTGATTTGATGGTGAAAGTGATGGAGAACTGTGTGTAGATCAAGTCAGTACAAGATTTGAGATGAAAACTTACAAGAATCGCGAGAAATCAGAGAAAAGTAGCCTGAAAGTGCGTTCGGAGGAGAGCTGTCACATCAGTGAATAGTTGATGTGACAGGTGGTATTTATAGGCAAGGGGAGGAGAAAGGCGGTGCAGGGAATGGGTCGGATGGTCATCTGGACGGATGACCATTCGATCGAATGGTCCTTCGATCAGATGGCTCGAGTGAGTTGGTTTCCGACTTTTCGTTTCATGCGTTGAGCGTTGCGTTGCGTTGCGAGTAAGCGATGCGATAGTATTACACATTAGTTACACAAATAAAATAATCAACCTAATAATCATAAAAGTAACTTGTATTTCGGGTTGCGATGCGATGCGATAGAGTTGCGATTGCGTTTGAGATTAACATCTCACAATATATACATAAGCACACACAAGTAAAGCACATAATAGCACACACGCGAAAAACAATATCCAGAACCTGTAATTTGAATTGCGATGCGATAGCGTGATAATGTTTAGCAGATTAGCGTTTAATTATGTTTATCGCATTTTTACTTCACATATTAAATAATCGTAAAACAAATAACGCCAAGCAGAGTATCGATTATCGAGTCAACGGTACAAGCAATAATTAAGTCAGGAATGACTGATTAGCAATCTTTTATTCTTTTGACTTTGACTTTGACTTTGACTTCGGAAAGTCAGGTTGTTACGCGACGTAACTTTGATCACTTTCAGAAGTGTACTTTTTCATTTTTACACAAATAGTAATATATTTTACATTTAATCATAGAGTAAGAAATGGTGTATTGTGAGAATCGGTGGAACAAAATTAATCATTAGTTTTTTTAGTTTTGAATTTTGATAGCAAAAAACTAGTTGAAATGTAGGATTGGGATTAAATAAAAACGGAATAAATAAGAAGGCAAAAAGGATTTTAGTTCATTGATCTTATATTTGAAAGGTTGAGATTAGTTTTTGAGAAAAGAAGATAGTGGATGGTGTAAAATAAATCTTATATTTACTTAGTGACTTTCTCTCTTCACATGCAAGGCGCATGTCAACCCCCGCCCTCATTTTAAGACGTCCATAACGTTTTCATTCGACATTTTTTCTTTAAAAAATTCACCATAATAACAAGCTAATTTTTTCTTTAATATACTTATGATATTGTTATATTAAAATAAAATAAAAAT
Source organism: Helianthus tuberosus (assembly GCA_030545235.1). Taxonomy (NCBI): domain Eukaryota; kingdom Viridiplantae; phylum Streptophyta; class Magnoliopsida; order Asterales; family Asteraceae; genus Helianthus; species Helianthus tuberosus. The sequence continues at coordinate 15,350,278 of CM060420.1, read as the reverse complement.
TTTCATTTTTACTAGGTTTTCTTGCATGTGTTAAAGGTTTAAGTCATTGTGTTTTTCAACTAGGTTTTGGTCATTACGTTTTTACTAGAGATTCTATACATTGTGTTTTTTTTTTTTTTTTTGAACGGCTTATTTTTCCCTTAAATACATACATCTCATAAGGATTGAACCTTGGTCTCCCCACAAGAGATAATTCCTTTGTTATTATCAAAACTTATAACACAATGTTAATTTTGGTTCTAACCACTGAGTTTTTATCAAAAGCTATAACACAATTTATGACACAATAAAGATGATGTCATATTTGAGTTTTCTACACATTGTGTTGTTGGTTCTTATTATTGTGTTTTTCATCTAGCTGAGTTTTCTATACATTGTGTTATCGGTTTTGGTCATTTTGTTTAGTCTGTTGTCCAATGTGTTCTAATATGTTATCCATTGTGTTTTAATATGTTATCCATTGTGTTTTTTAGTTTGTTGTTCATTGTGTTTTTAGTCTGTTATTTATTGTGTTTTCTTTTGCTGTTGTCCATTGTGTCTTTTATTTCTTGTTATTAATTGTGTTTTTAGTCTACTTTCCATTGCGTTTTTAGTTTGATACTCATTGTGTTTTACTTTATATCCATTGTGTTTTAGTCTGTTATCTATTGTGTCTTTTATCTGTTGTCATCGATTGTGCTTTTGGTTTACTTTTCATTTTGTTTTTTTGTTTGATAGTTAATGTGTTTTATGTTATGTCCATTGCGTAATATGCAACTGGATTTTTCAATTTTTATTTTTGAAAACTATGACAAAATAAAACTCATATTAAAGATAAAAAGTCGTTCGATTTTATGGTATAATTTTTTAAAACAAATGACGTATAAAAAGTTATGGGCGTTTAAAAAATGGGAGGGGGGGGGGGGGGGATAGCATGTGCATACTCTTTTTATTCTTTTGGACAAAATTACCCTTCCCACTTGATTCTCTTTGGAAACTTGTCAATCTATGGTGGCTTCATACCCTTCTTATTTTCAAACCCTTTGTACAATAACTCAATCCTTAAAATGTAATGTGTATTATCGTTCATGAAATTTAATTTAATATATACATATATATATATATATATATATATATGAAAAAAATTCATTTATTTATATAACTCACGCATGTGCAAAGGTAAAAAGGATTTTAGTTCATTGATCTTATATTTGAAAGGTTGAGATTAGTTTTCGAGAAAAGAAGATAGTGGAAGGTGTAAAATAAATCTTACATTTACTGACTTTCTCTCTTCACATGCAAGGCTCATGTCAACCCCTCCCCCCCCCCCCCCCCCCCCTAAAACGTCCATAACATTTTCATTCGACATTTTTTTAAAAAAAACCACCATAATAACAAGCTATTTTTTTCTTTAATATGAGTATGATATTGTTATATAAAAATAAAATAAAAAATTTAATTTGGACTGGGTTTTCTTGCATGTGTTAAGGGTTCAAGGCATTGTGTCTTTCAACTGGGTTTTGGTCATTACGTTTTTACTAGAGATTCTATACATTGTGTTATTTTTTTTTTTTTGAACGGCTAATTTTTACGTTAAATACTAACACCTCACAAGGATTGAACCTTGGTCTTCCCACACGAGATAATTCCTCTGTTATTATCAAAACTTATAACACAATGTTAATTTTGGTTCTAACCACTGTGTTTTTATCAGAAGCTATAACACAATTTATGACATAATAAAGATGATGTCATATTTGAGTTTTCTATACATTGTGTTGTTGGTTCTTATTATTGTGTTTTTCATCTAGGTGAGTTTTCTATACATTGTATTTAAGGCTGTAAACGAACCGAACGAACACGAACATGGCCTTGTTCGTGTTCGTTCGTTAAGGAAATAAATTTGTTCACGAACGGTTCATGAACACTTACCGAACGAGATTTTATGTTCGTGTTCGTTCATTAAGGAAATGAGCGTGCTCGCGAACGGTTCACGAACACAAACGAACACAAATAAATTTGGCGAACACGACGAAGGATAAAAAAAGATGGCCCAGAGAGTAGCACTCGAACTTGAACCCCTTATTGTGGAACGGAGGTCGGTCGTATTCGCCGATGTAAATAATGAAAAATGAAAAGGAAATGATGCATAAAAAGGTGAAAGTGGGTTTTCTAGATTAATTGTTAGGGTAATAAAATATAAAAAAGGTTTAATAATATAAAAAGTACAAATAAAATATAAGAAAGTACAAATATCTTCAATTGAAACACAAACATACGAACATAAACGAACGCAAATCAACGAATGTTCACAAACACGTTCATGAACACCTTACCGAACATTCACGAATACAATCGAACGAACGAGACCTCTGTTCATGTTCGTTTATGTAACACCTCGAAAATTCACGACCTATAATGTGTTGACACGTGTCATAAAGTGTGAACGTGTGAAAAAATATTATGTGAAAATACGTATTCTAAGTGTCAACTGTGAATAAATATAATGTACATTCACCCTACACGATGCTTATACCTTCAAACGAATAAATCATGGATCATACGAAGCTAAAAGTGAGAGATTACAAACTACAGGGGTTAAATGTGTCAACATGTTTAAAGATATACCTCTGAGTGAACTTTTGACAAACCCGAAGCTTTGTAAATGTTAATTATGCTCACTAGAATGCACGATTTAAATTTCGTAAAGTTTCGTTAACATATGAGAAAGTTATGATCGAATTCGTGTGGGAGGGGTTAAAGCGTCAACGTTGAAAGTTAGGCCTTTTCGGGTAACAATAAAGTTACCCGGGGACTTAACAAAGTGGGTATATGTCTTGAAGCCCTTATACGTCAATTATAAGGGTTCATACTGCAATAAACAAGTGTCTGTACAAAGTTTGAAGAGCCAAGGACTGAAACTGCAATTAACAAAAATTATGTTGGAGGACCCTGAGGGCTCGCGTAGCGCGAGCACCTGATACACATGCAGTGGCGCTACGCCAGTGCCACATCTGGGCAGAATTGTGATTTGTTGTTGATTCTTGTCTGCCTTTGCACTTGGATCCGACTTTAATCGATTTTTCACATCCCTTGGCCCCTAAAACAACCCCTAGAACACTAGGACACATGTTGGGATGTTGTGGTAAGTGCTAGACTTTGTTGTCAACACCTTATGGTGATTGAATTCACTATAAATAGAGTCTTAAGTTGCAACACATTCTTCACACTTCACTTGTGCAATTGAGGAGCCTTTCTGGAACTTCAAAGCAGGCACAAGACCTTCCTAATCAAGCTTAGGACTTCAGTAAGTTTTCTAATCTTTCCTTAGTTTAAGTTTTATCTTAGTTTAGCTTAAAAGTCAACCGTCGTAATTAAAGGTTGACTTAACGATTAATCACTAATGGTCTAGTGATTAGTCGAATCAAAGGTAGTTATAAGTTGGTAATTATGTGGGCTTTAAACCCTTAAAAGGGCATCCACTGATTCCCATCCTAACTAGGTCATTTGTCGAGTCAAAGATGATTAGAAAAAGTCAACAGAAATGTAATCTTTCGTTTAACGCATAATTAACAAGGTAAAAGGCGTGTAACCTATTTTATCATTCATATAACTTGATAATAAGCATAAGAACTTGTCTAAGCTTGTTTGATTCGACAACTTTCCATTTTGAACCGATTGGAACCGAAAGTCGCAAAGCTTTGACTTTTGCTTTGACTTCAGTTCTGACCCACTTTAGTATGATTTGGAAATGCCTTAGAGTTTCCTTAAGACCAGGATACAAGTTAGCATAACCCTCTGTGGTTGGTTCATTGATTGACCCATTCGTTTACGCATTTCCGTTAATTGCTCATATGTTGACCATTATGCCCTTATTACCTTAAAACGTGATTTTTGGAAATGTAAAAAAGTAGAAACATTAATTACTGATATATAAACTTGTATGCAAAATTTGACATCAGTTTGACGTGTAGATTAAGAGTTATGCTCAATATCGCAAAATGAATGCTTTATGTTAATAAAACGGCGTAATTAGCATATAGCCTAGTTAAGCCTACTTTTTGGTATCAAACTTAATACCCACTGATGTAATATATTATTTTGGGATTTTTAAAGATTTTTAATTGATTTTAGGCTGAGCTTAACTAGTAGTCGTAGGCTTAATCCGGTAATTGTCGGTTTTGCCCTTACGGGCCATAAAATGAGTTTTACTTATCGAAACGACTCCAAACTTTTTGCTACTGATCGCATATGATAAATAATTTATTTTAAGCCTTCTGGAAATATAAAAATATCAGAATTAAGTATCAAACCCGGAAATGGGCTTTAATCGCCTTATTTAGCGTTTTTAACGCATAGTATGTTTTAAAATCATATTGAACATACCGGGTTGATACCTACTGATATATGAGGAAAATTATGATATTTTAACAGTAAGAAAAGGTTGAATAACTCAGACTTCGTTTTTGAGCTTTTCGGCTCATGTGAAATTACCAAAATACCCCTATGGGGCATAGTTTGGTTAAAAATGATAAATTTCACATATATGCTTTAGCCTACTGTTATAACTCATCAAATTGAGTATGTTTGCTGCTTACATCAGACCTGTAACTCAGTTAAACATCTAAACGCTTTTACAAACTTTAAAATGACCAAACTACCCCTACGGGGAATAGTTTGTGTTTAAATTAGTTCAGGGCATAATGAAAGACATCCTACTGATGTTACAACATATTTGAAGCATATTAACTTAGGAAACCTGTATATGGCTCTTTCAGATACCCGTTACGCTTATTACGCGTTCGGTTCGGTTTATGTAACAAGTTTACATAAAATAGCCGAAACGGGTCAAACCTTATCGTTTTTATCTCAAAATCCAGAATGTATTTAGTTTACCCATATTATACAAGTCTCCAAACTTGTCGGGTCTAAATCACATTCTATTCCGGTCTTCGCTTAATCATGCGTTTTGAACCGTAAACCTTTCCTTAAAACTAACCGGTCTAAGTTACGACTTAAATAAGACCCGTTAGGAATTTAATAGGTTAATAAAACCTTCGTTCCAGATTGAGAGCCCCAGTAGAAGTACTTGTGCTTGCTGATTAGAATATACGGCTGAGTATAATTGCATTGCTAGCTCAGGTAAATACTTTTAACTTATTTTCCCTTATACGGGCTTGGGATACGGCATTATAAAAATACCGCTTGGTCGGGTGTAGAAACCTTTTAATCGGAGATGATTAAATTGCATAATCCCGTTTTAATCTGTATTGATTGATAACAAATAACATTGGGGGTTAATGACCGTGTCCTGGATATCCTTGGCTCATTTTAAAAAGTGAATGGCCACGACGTAAGCACAAGGTGTAGGCAAAACACCTCCTGTTGCATATGTATAACGTATACTCACTCGTAAGGGTATCTTCTTGTGAGATTATATTTGTGGTGTGTCGATTAATTTTGTCCGGCTTGTATTGTATAATCACCGGCCCTAAATGTTGGACAACCATGTAAATCGGATACAAGATTTTTATTAATAAAATTGTCCCAAGTATAAAAGGTTAATTTTGCCTCTGTGCATTTTAATCAATGTGTCAAGATATTTTGTGCCGTTTGCACTCGAATCACTTTTCAAACTCTTTTTCCAAAATGAGTCAGTTAATTGTATTTACCAGTGTAAACTGACGTATTTTCCAAAAGGTTAAGTGACAGGTACTATGCGTAATTGGCTGGGAGCTCAGGGCGTCACTAGGGAATCTTGCAAGTTCTAGATGCCTAAAGTCTGTTGAACAGTTTTCTTTTATTGATCCGCCTGTGGATCCTTTACCTTCCGTTGTAATACTTTGACATTACTTATATTCGGAATGTAATATATTTATCTTTTGCTTCCGCTGTGCATTATTATATTGTGTTGTTTGACTATTATGTTGCCAACCACGTCACGATACTCCCCCACCGGGTCCACCGGTGACACGTGGAAAATAGGGGTGTGACAGGTTGGTATCAGAGCCAACATTGAGTGAATTAAACACTAGCTTTTTGTGTTTAATCTCAATGACACAATTGCACATTCCTAAATCTTCTGAGTCTAGACTTAACATAGGAATACTTTCAATCCTAATCTGGAAATTTTTACTTCCAAATTTTTATATATATTGGATACGTCGCCAAGCGAAGAAGCTATATTAGAAATTCTCCACAATCTGGAGCCCTGAAATGCTGAGCTTCGTAGCGCGGCTGGAATGAAACGAGCATCCAAGGAGAGAGCATTCAGAAATGACTTGAAGAAGAAACTCCTTTTGCTGAAGATCGTTTCCTTAATAGTCCTTATAAGGACATATTTATCTTCCAGTCCCTTTAAGGACACATTATTCATTTCAAAGACCCGCTTAGGGCAACTCTGTACTTTTATTTTCATATAATGGATTGATTAAATTAAGTTTTCATTCTAAACATGAAATATGAAATGAATGGAAAATAACATCCCTTAGAAGGGAAGTGCCTACGGGCTATAATTAACGTCCTCTGAGACTAAAGACAGTGGTAGCCTACAGCTCCCTGTCAAGAAAAGGTAATGAACTTTGATTCACACCTAAATGCCTCGATCCCAAACGATCATGGCTTATAAATTAAACTTGTCCACGTGACTAGGCCTTTTGTGCCATTACTAATTCATAAATTGCCCTGATTCTCTGAAATCTTGGCTTATAAATTAAACTTGACTACGCGACTAGGCCATTTGTGCTATTATTAAATTATAAATTAGGATTTATGATAAAAATCCTGAATAAAATAAATATCCTTACTTTCCTGCCAGTATGCATTTTAAAGATAATCTTAAAGGTGAAACCTAGCCTACGCGGCCAAGATGGTGAAACCTACTCAAGAGATTCAATTCCTTGTTAACACCTAAGAACGAGTTAGCACTCTTGACAAATGTGACTCGAGAAAATCACAACAGTCATCCTTATATTAGATTCTTCCAATTTTCTTATCTAGCCTAGTGATTTAGAAATCATGGCTTGTGTCATCCTATAAGATGATCACATTATAAACATCCAGTAGTGATGAAGTGCCTACGGGCTAAACTTGTTGTCCGATAAGACGACGACAGTGGTGGTCTTTGACCTCCTGTCTAAAAATGTTGGACCAGGTCCAAGCATAATAGTCGGTAGGAGCCATACGACCTCGACTAATAGCATCTAAGAAGATGATCATATTATAACCATCCCTCAGAAGGGAAATGCCCACGCGCTATATCTATTGTCCTAAAAGACAAAAGACAGATGAAGTCTACAACTCCCTGTCAAGGTAATGAACGTGATTCAAACCTTAATGCCTTGATTCTCTGAAGTCATGGCTTATAAAATTTAGAACTGTCCTTGTGACTAGGCCTTTTTGCGCCACTTTAATATCCTTAATGTTTCATAACTAGGATAAATTATAATGGAAAATACTAATTAAATATAACTAACAAGTTAACCAATATGGTTTATATTACCATGGTTGATAAATCGTCAAAGATGATGATTCCATAATAATCTCTGAATAAATCATTGTTAATATTTATGTAGCAATCAAGCTACATGGCTGGATTAGATGAAGTTAACAGTCACTTGAAGGAGAGCAATGATACTACCAGAATTAATGTAACTGGAGCAGAACTGCAGGCAATAATAGATTATGCTGTTACTCGAGCTCTTGATCGACAGTATGATGAATCAAATGATACCCACTCTGAGACTCTATCTGTGGCTCATAGTAAGCCCCCTCTTAAAACACATGAGTCAAGGGAGGACGATGTTCATGACTTGTCAAATCAAAGGAGTATTCCGTCTAGACAAGTTGTGTTTCATCAAGAGGCACCAGTTAAGACCTGTTCATATAAATATTTTGTCTCCTGCAAGCCCAGAGACTTTACAGGAGAAGAAGGAGCCATCGATTGCATGACATGGCTCGATGAGACGGACGCTGTTGTCGACATCAGCGGTTGTGCGAAGCAAGATGTTGTGAAATTTGTTTCACAATCATTCAAAGGGGAAGCGTTGGCATGGTGGAGATCATTGCTCCAAGCCACGGGAAAGGTTCTACTCTACAACTTATCTTGGGAGCAATTTGTTGCATTAGTCAAGGAAAACTATTGCCCCCAGCATGAAGTAGAAAAGATAGAATCAGACTTCTTGACTCTGGTCATGGAGAATTTGGATTGTCAGGCATATGTGACAAGTTTTAACACTATGTCCCGCCTAGTTCCTTATTTAGTCACCCCTGAACCTAAACGCATAGCGCGTTTCATTGGAGGCCTAGCACCAGAGATAAAAGGAAATGTTAAAGCATCTAGGCCAACGACATATAGGTCCGCGGTGGACTTATCCTTATCTCTCACCTTAGATGCAATTAGAATTAAGTCTGTTAAGGCTTCTGACGAGGGAAGAAGAGAAAGAGAGGAGGAAAACTCCCATCGATATAACAAGAAGAAGAAGGGAAACTCTGAGCGTGGGAAGGATTCCGAGTTTAGGAAGAACTCGAGTCAGTCTGATAACAGACCCAAATGCAATAACTGCAAAAAGCAGCATTTTGGAAAATGTACAATAGACCCACGCGCTAAATTGTGTGGAATTTGCAAGACCAAGGGTCACAAAACCTTAGATTGCAAGGGGTTAAAGAACGCCACATGTTACAATTGTAACGAGGAAGGGCACATCAAAACCAACTGCCCAAAGCTTATAAAGAAGCCGGGAAAGGCCAGGGAAATAAACGCATGAGTCTTCCGGGTGAACGCCAGGGGATGGTGCAGAAGGATAACTATATAGCAGGTACTTTTCCTTATCAAACAGTTTATGCAGAAATTTATTTGATACTGACACATGTGATTCAATAATGAACGATCACTGTTGAGAACTGTTGTCTCCGTCTTAGTAAGACTTCGGTCATTTTATACGAAGTAGAAATTGGCCGATGATACTTTAGAAAATGCTCCAACAAACCTTAGATGGATATTTTATATCTAAATAGGAATCACTCTTTTCTGATATTCCTATGGCAAGCTTTCAAGCTACCTAAATTCTTTAATATAATAAAGACAGATGTGACGTTTTGATCCTCTGTCAGAAAAGTGATGGACCAGGTCCAAATCTTTAATGCCACTGATGGTCTTTTGCGACCTAGGCTAAGTAATATTAATATATATTTTAAATAACGTTCATTAAGAATGTTAGTGCTATAATAGCCTGTATAGGTTATTGACACCATGGTTAGTATATATTAAGGCCATCAGAATAAAAATAGTAGTTGTTGGATTTCAACTAAGAAATTGTTTTATTGGTATTAGGAACCAATATCGAGTATGGCAAACTCGGATAAGACAACAGTCAATCGCGCCATTGATGACGCGACGCAGACTAATGATGCTGAAATTGTAAACCTTAGAATTTCCAAAGATGTTCTTCAAACTATGATAGACGCAGCCGTTGGAAAAGCTGTGAAGAGAGCTGTGAAAAAGTTACAGGAGACCCATGCTGCTCGGTCCAAATTTTTTTCTAGGACCACATTTCCTTACTCTTAAGAAGGATCTCGTTCATGCCTCTGATGCAAAGGATGAACTAAAAAGAAAAAGGAAGGTAGATAACTCCCAGAGTTCTAAGAAAAAGAAAAAACAAAAGTCCGACCAGAAACCAGTATGTGAGACCTGCATGAAGCGCCATTATGGGAAATGCAGGTTCGAACCAAAATCCAAATCGCTGCCCAGGGCTTGTGGGATCTGCAAGTCTAAGGGACATAAAACGTTGGACTGTAAGGACATGAAGAATGCAGTCTGTTTCGGCTGTAATGAGAAAGGCCACATCAAGACTACGTGCCCTAAATATGTCAAAGGAAATGCGGCGGAGGAAGTTAAGCCTAAAATTGAAAGCGCCTAAAATGCCTAAGCTAGCCCATAAATAATGGCATCAGGTACATTCCTTGGCATTTTATCAGTAATTTAAATAATAAGAGTTTTATTTTGGTTCGGATACCAGTAAATCCTTCATAAACTATAAGTATAACAAGTTTAAAAAAAAAAAAAAAAAAAAACTCTTCATAAGGACTATATATATATTAAGTGTAAGGTAAAACTTACAAGTAGAAAATTTACCAGAACTATTTTCTGTTCCTGTAAGAAATCGATAAGTCGCAAAAATGGTGGAATTGGCCGTCCCCGGAATCGAACCTGGGTCTAGGCCGCACCCTTTCGCGCGCCTAGCCAACTGAGCTAGGTGCCTAGTTTGTGAAACTTCCATTATTGATTAAATATAAGCACTTGTACAATAAACTTCCTTATCATTTATCAATGATAATTTCTGCTAAGTGTCCTGTTTTTAATACAGGCAATAATAAATCTTCATGAACCATAAACTTAGCAAAATTTTTGTTATCATCCACAAGGTATAATCACCAAGGAAACCTTAGTAACCGATTCTTCTCGTATCGGCAAGGAATCCTTCCGAAAAATCTAAGAGTACTCTTTCTTTGCATAGAGTACGACAACATATGTTATTTTAATTATTTTTCTCATTGTTTTCTATCGCCTGCGAATGCCAAACTATGTTTGATAAAAGTGTCATATGAGGATTGGCGTATCCTAGTGTGTCCCATAGATTATTTCCATGTCTGATCAGCATGGAGGTTTAATACATGGAACCCCTAAGATATCCCAATGATCATATAGTACTAAAGTCGACTAGTAGTATTCAAAGAAGATATCCAAAAATGGAAAAAAAAATTTCTCCAAGTAAATGTTCCCGATTAAGGAATTCGTGGACTTATAACATAAATGTGTCACTTAATTGACACAAGCAATGATGGGTGAACTGGAGTCTGAGATATGGAAATCTCTGTAACCTCCTCGTATCTTGACTATCTTCTCCTAAGATTTCCTTGTTTACCCTAAGAGGCAGGTAGAATTAAGATTTATATCCCATTTAAGGCTGTATTATTATGAAATCTCCAAGACGTCTAGTACCATCACTGGAAGAATCGAACCCTGATTTACTAAGTTTTAAAATAGAGGGTTCATATAGCCTAACTCGATATTCCGAGAGTTTGATATTGTTAGATAAGAAAGACGGTTCATTTTGCTTATGCATACATTACCGCAATCCTAATTAAGCAACGATTAAGAATTTGCCATCAGCTAACCAGGATCGTCGAATTGTTCGACTAACGACAAGGATTAGCTATTCCTTAATATTAGTTAAGTAATGGTTGGAATAACCATCTCACCTTAAGATAAGCTTCTCTATAATATTTGATATATAAGTATCAAGGCTACTCCCTTGAAGACCTTGTATAGATGGAATGATAAACGTCCATTGATAGGACAATAGTTTGGTAAGTCCAAACATTAAGATCTGAAAGTTGCATTATAGACAATCAATAAGATCACGCAAATTCATAATCATCAGTAAGATGCCAGTATACGGCAGAAAATTAAGGATTATGAAAATAGCAAACCTCCTAAATTCGTGTTAAGGAATAAGGTTCAACAATAGATATCAACCTGGAAAGGAGTGATGCGATTTGGTAAGAAAGGCAAGCTAAGCCCGAGATACATAGGACCTTTCGAGGTTATCGAACATGTAGGTTCAGTTGCCTATAAGTTAAACTTACCGGATAAGCTCAGTGGAATTCACAATGTGTTCCACATCTGCAATCTGAAGAAGTGCTTCGCTGATGAATCACTGGTTATACCACATACAGATATGCATATAGACGAGAGCTTGAAATTTGTGGGAAAAACCTTTGTTGATTGAAGATCGACAGGTAAAGAAGCTTCGAAGGAAGCATGTACCTATTGTAAAGGTCATATGGGATGCCCGTAGAGGCCCCGAATTCACGTGGGAGGTTGAATCCACGATGAAAGAAAAGTACCCTTACTTATTTCAGTAAATCTCGGGTCGAGATTTATTTTAAGGGGGTGAGGATGTAACACGTCGAAAATTCACGACCTATAATGTGTTGACACGTGTCATAAAGTGTGAACGTGTGAAAAAAATATTATAGAAGGACTAAAGTTGACAAACAGGGAAAGTATGTGAAAATACGTATTCTAAGTGTCAACTGTGAATAAATATAATGTACATTCACCCTACACGATGCTTATACCTTCAAACGAATAAATCATGGATCATACGAAGCTAAAAGTGAGAGATTACAAACTACAGGGGTTAAATGTGTCAACATGTTTAAAGATATACCTCTGAGTGAACTTTTGACAAACCCGAAGCTTTGTAAATGTTAATTATGCTCACTAGAATGCACGATTTAAATTTCGTAAAGTTTCGTTAACATATGAGAAAGTTATGATCGAATTCGTGTGGGAGGGGTTAAAGCGTCAACGTTGAAAGTTAGGCCTTTTCGGGTAACAATAAAGTTACCCGGGGACTTAACAAAGTGGGTATATGTCTTGAAGCCCTTATATGTCAATTATAAGGGTTCATACTGCAATAAACAAGTGTCTGTACAAAGTTTGAAGAGCCAAGGACTGAAACTGCAATTAACAAAAATTATGTTGGAGGACCATGAGGGCTCGCGTAGCGCGAGCACCTGATACACATGCAGTGGCGCTACGCCACTGCCACATCTGGGCAGAATTCTGATTTGTTGTTGATTCTTGTCTGCCTTTGCACTTGGATCCGACTTTAATCGATTTTTCACATCCCTTGGCCCCTAAAACAACCCCTAGAACACTAGGACACATGTTGGGATGTTGTGGTAAGTGCTAGACTTTGTTGTCAACACCTTATGGTGATTGAATTCACTATAAATAGAGTCTTAAGTTGCAACACATTCTTCACACTTCACTTGTGCAATTGAGGAGCCTTTCTGGAACTTCAAAGCAGGCACAAGACCTTCCTAATCAAGCTTAGGACTTCAGTAAGTTTTCTAATCTTTCCTTAGTTTAAGTTTTATCTTAGTTTAGCTTAAAAGTCAACCGTCGTAATTAAAGGTTGACTTAACGATTAATCACTAATGGTCCAGTGATTAGTCGAATCAAAGGTAGTTATAAGTTGGTAATTATGTGGGCTTTAAACCCTTAAAAGGACATCCACTGATTCCCATCCTAACTAGGTCATTTGTCGAGTCAAAGATGATTAGAAAAAGTCAACAGAAATGTAATCTTTCGTTTAACGCATAATTAACAAGGTAAAAGGCGTGTAACCTATTTTATCATTCATATAACTTGATAATAAGCATAAGAACTTGTCTAAGCTTGTTTGATTCGACAACTTTCCATTTTGAACCGATTGGAACCGAAAGTCGCAAAGCTTTGACTTTTGCTTTGACTTCAGTTCTGACCCGCTTTAGTATGATTTGGAAATGCCTTAGAGTTTCCTTAAGACCAGGATACAACTTAGCATAACCCTCTGTGGTTGGTTCATTGATTGACCCATTCGTTTACGCGTTTCCGTTAATTGCTCATATGTTGACCATTATGCCCTTATTACCTTAAAACGTGATTTTTGGAAATGTAAAAGAGTAGAAACTTTAATTACTGATATATAAACTTGTATGCAAAATTTGACATCAGTTTGACGTGTAGATTAAGAGTTATGCTCAATATCGCAAAATGAATGCTTTATGTTAATAAAACGGCGTAATTAGCATATAGCCTAGTTAAGCCTACTTTTTGGTATCAAACTTAATACCCACTGATGTAATATATTATTTTGGGATTTTTAAAGATTTTTAATTGATTTTAGGCTGAGCTTAACTAGTAGTCGTAGGCTTAATCCGGTAATTGTCGGTTTTGCCCTTACGGGCCATAAAATGAGTTTTACTTATCGAAACGACTCCAAACTTTTTGCTACTGATCGCATATGATAAATAATTTATTTTAAGCCTTCTGGAAATATAAAAATATCAGAATTAAGTATCAAACCCGGAAATGGGCTTTAATCGCCTTATTTAGCGTTTTTAACGCATAGTATGTTTTAAAATCATATTGAACATACCGGGTTGATACCTACTGATATATGAGGCAAATTATGATATTTTAACAGTAAGAAAAGGTTGAATAACTCAGACTTCGTTTTTGAGCTTTTCGGCTTATGTGAAATTACCAAAATACCCCTACGGGGCATAGTTTGGTTAAAAATGATAAATTTCACATATATGCTTTAGCCTACTGTTATAACTCATCAAATTGAGTATGTTTGCTGTTTACATCAGACCTGTAACTCAGTTAAACATCTAAACGCTTTTACAAACTTTAAAATGACCAAACTACCCCTACGGGGAATAGTTTGTGTTTAAATTAGTTCAGGGCATAATGAAAGACATCCTACTGATGTTACAACATATTTGAAGCATATTAACTTAGGAAACCTGTATATGGCTCTTTCAGATACCCGTTACGCTTATTACGCGTTCGGTTCGGTTTATGTAACAAGTTTACATAAAATAGCCGAAACGGGTCAAACCTTATCGTTTTTATCTCAAAATCCAGAATGTGTTTAGTTTACCCATATTATACAAGTCTCCAAACTTGTCGGGTCTAAATCACATTCTATTCCGGTCTTCGCTTAATCATGCGTTTTGAACCGTAAACCTTTCCTTAAAACTAACCGGTCTAAGTTACGACTTAAATAAGACCCGTTAGGAATTTAATAGGTTAATAAAACATTCGTTCCAGATTGAGAGCCCCAGTAGAAGTACTTGTGCTTGCTGATTAGAATATACGGCTGAGTATAATTGCATTGCTAGCTCAGGTAAATACTTTTAACTTATTTTCCCTTATACGGGCTTGGGATACGGTATTATAAAAATACCGCTTGGTCGGGTGTAGAAACCTTTTAATCGGAGATGATTAAATTGCATAATCCCGTTTTAATCTGTATTGATTGATAACAAATAACATTGGGGGTTAATGACCGTGTCCTGGATATCCTTGGCTCATTTTAAAAAGTGAATGGCCACGACGTAAGCACAAGGTGTAGGCAAAACACCTCCTGTTGCATATGTATAACGTATACTCACTCGTAAGGGTATCTTCTTGTGAGATTATATTTGTGGTGTGTCGATTAATTTTGTCCGGCTTGTATTGTATAATCACCGGCCCTAAATGTTGGACAACCATGTAAATCGGATACAAGATTTTTATTAATAAAATTGTCCCAAGTATAAAAGATTAATTTTGCCTCTGTGCATTTTAATCAATGTGTCAAGATATTTTGTGCCGTTTGCACTCGAATCACTTTTCAAACTCTTTTTCCAAAATGAGTCAGTTAATTGTATTTACCAGTGTAAACTGACGTATTTTCCAAAAGGTTAAGTGACAGGTACTATGCGTAATTGGCTGGGAGCTCAGGGCGTCACTAGGGAATCTTGCAAGTTCTAGATGCCTAAAGTCTGTTGAACAGTTTTCTTTTATTGATCCGCCTGTGGATCCTTTACCTTCCGTTGTAATACTTTGACATTACTTATATTCGGAATGTAATATATTTATCTTTTGCTTCCGCTGTGCATTATTATATTGTGTTGTTTGACTATTATGTTGCCAACCACGTCACGATACTCCCTCACCGGGTCCACCGGTGACACGTGGAAAATAGGGGTGTGACAGTTTATTTAACTAATCTAACGAAATATCTTGTTCATGTCCGTTCGTTTATTAAACGAACGAACATAAACGAACTTCCCGCCGAACGGTTCGCGAACTGTTCGTTGAACGTTCGGTTCGTTTACAGCCCTAATTGTGTTGTTGGTTTTGGTCATTTTCTTTAGTTTGTTGTCCATTGTGTTTTAATATGTTATATATTGTGTTTTTTAGTCTGTAGTTCATTGTGTTTTTAGTCTGTTATTTATTGTGTTTTTTTTTTGCTGTTTTCCGTTGTGTCTTTTATTTCTTGTTATCAGTTGTGCTTTTAGTCTACTTTTAATTGCGTTTTTAGTTTGATACTCACCATGTTTTACTTTATATCCGTTGTGTTTTAGTCTGTTATCCATTGTGTCTTTAATCGGTTGTTATCGATTGTGCTTTTGGTTTACTTTTCATTGTGTTTTTTGTTTGATAGTTAATGTGTTTTATGTTATGTCCATTGTGTAATACGCAACTGGGTTTTCGAATTTTTCTTTTTGAAATCTATGAAAATAGAATACTCATATTAAAGATAAAAAGTCGTTCAATTTTTTGGTATAATTTTTTTAAAACAAATGACGTATAAAAAGTTATGGGCGTTTAAAAAAATGGGGGGGGGGGGGTAGCATGTGCATATTCTTTTTATTCTTTTAGACAAAATTACACTTCCCACTTGATTCTCTTTGGAAACTTGTCAATCTATGGTGGCTTCATACCCTTCTTATTTTTAAACCATTTGTACTATAACTCAATCCTTAAAATGTAATGTGTATTATTGTTCTTGAAATTTATATAATATCAATTTGTAACACATGTAGGCATGAAGAATTGTACTATATGTTTCATGAGTTGTACTCATATTTTGGTTCTTTTATTTTAATTTGTTTTACTTTAAGCATAAAACAATTTGTAACATATGTAGGCATGAAGGATTGTACCATATGTTTCATGGGGTGTACTCATATTTTGGTTCTTTTATCTTTAATTTGTTTTACTTTAACCATTAATCACTTGTAAGCACATACAAATTAACATTCAAAGGAATAAGGGGTTTTACTCATATGTTTGGTGGGTTGTACCCACTTTTGGCTTTTTTTTTCTTTCTTTTTTATCTTTAATTTTTTTTACTCTTAACCCCATTGATTTATATGTTTTACATTTTTATCAATCACTTTTAATCCCATACAAATTTTTTGTATTACGTTTTAGTCAAATTTTGCGAGTTAACATGCTACAACGTGCGTGTATGATTCAATGCTTTTATGCGTAGTTTTCCTGTTTAACACACCGTCGTAGCACGCGGTTCTAGAACAAATTAGTTTTTTTTCTATGTTTTACATTTAGAGTGTGCGGTTCAACATTGTTTCATCGTCTACATTTCGGTTTTATATTTCGTTTTTTATTTCTTATTTTACACGAACCTTTCTGGTATTGATGGTCACTCACAGTGATATACTATTGGAGCTACTTAGCACGGTTTTAGGCCCCCACCACAACATGGGGGTATATAATTTGCACATATCTATGCATTATGATTGTCACATAATGCTTAGTGGGTTGTATCCACTAAAGACAAATTTGTATTTTATTTAAATACTATAAATAATTTGCGAGTTAACACGGTGTAACGTGCGTGTGTGGTTAAACGATTTTACGTCGTCTATCTTTTTCCGTTTGACTGGTTAATCGTAACGCTCGGGTCCTAGATCGATTTAGTTATTTGTTTATATGTTTTACGTTTTGGTTTAATTTCTTTGTATTAACACGCTGCAACTTCATTGTTGGTGGTCGTTGATTGTTGATCGTAGTATGATATTGGTGTTCGCCCCCGCCGCAACGCGAGGGTGCTTAATACTAGTTAGAAGAAAAATATAAGTTTAGTTTCTTAAATTGCTATAAATCTAATTGGATTATTTTTAGAAACATAAGTATTGTGATTAAAGAAAACCAACCTATATGGCAAAATCTCAAACAAACATCATGTCAATATATTTATATTTTATTTTGGAAGTATTGAGTCCCAACGTACCACATGAATTGCCGACCATAGTTTGATTTTTTTGAAAGGATAAACTTCATTAGAACACACAGCCCGAAAATCGGACCGGGAAACCAACCAAAACAGTCCAATTACATAATTACAAATCTACACCAATCTAACCAAGATATCGAACTACATTTAGATCTATTTTTGTACCAAACAAAACCCAAGGATCTAACCTCACTAAAAATACTTTCCATCTTGATGACGGCGGCCGAGAAGATCGCCTTGTTTCGCGCTAACCAGAGGCACCAACAAGCTGTGAACACTATACCGTGCAGCTTCCCTTTCTCCAGCTTTGAGAGAACAAGACCTGTGGCTCTGAAGCAAGTCTTTGATGGAAAAAGCGAAAATAGGCGATATGCGGCACCAAATGCTAATCTTCTGCCATAACACAGCAGCCGTGATGCACGAAGTAAAAAGATGGGATGTCGTCTCTTCCTCAGATCTGCATAATGGGTATAGCCAATCACCGACTACTATACTTCTCCTCAGCAATGCGTCCGACGTAGGAACCCGACCCTGCTCCGCTCTCCACGCAAAAATATTGCACTTAATGGGGACCCATTTACACCAATCAAGCCGAAAACTGCTGTCATGGACATTCGCACCTTCCAAAATCTTTTTAGTAGAGCTAACAGAGAAGCCACCCGACTGGTCACCCTTCCATATCCAACCATCGTTTCTGTCAGACAAGGAAACCGACGTAATAGCAGCTAATAAAGCCGACAGTTCGGTCACTTCCTCCTCCTGATTCGGGTCATGCCTCCATAACCAATTTCCAGCTAACCGTTACGAACCGAACATGTTTTGACAACTTCGAGAGAAAACAGATAATGAAAGACATCTTTAAGAGGCATATCCATCAACCAAGGGTCCAACCAAAAAAGAATACAATCTCCTCTGCCAACGTTACCTTTAAACAAATTGCGGAGACACGAACCTCCCTGGAACGGCTTGTTAAACACAGCAATTATATTAGACCAAACCCCACTCACCGATTGTTTAACCGGGAGGAACGACCAACCCATACCTCCGGTATGAATAGAATCGATAACCTTAACCCATAGGTTGTCTTTTTCGCCTTTATATCTCCATCCCCATTTGCATAGAAGGGCATACTTAATGTTGTTAATTTTGCTCAGCCCCAGGCCCCCGCTTTTCTTAGGCTTCGCCACTTTATCCCATGAAACCCAGTGGGTCTTTTTAACCACACTAGACCCTCCCTATAAAAACTTTTTAATCATACCTTCTAGGTCCTTAATGACTTTCACTGGAGCTTTATACATCGAGAAATAAAAACACGGGAGACTCTGAAGAACAGAACGGATAAGCGTCGTTCTACCACCCATAGATAAGAGAGCAGATTTCCACAGCGCTAACCTGGACTCAAAGATGTCATAAACCGGCTTCCAATTGTTAATACGGTTCATATTCACCCCCACCTTCAACCCAAGGTACTTGAAAGGAAGGGTGTCCTGTTTACATCCAACCGCATCAGCCACAACCCCTACCTCCGAACTGTTCACCCCTATGCCGTAAAGGCTGGACTTACCAAGGTTGATTTTTAACCCCGAACAAGCATGGAAGCACCTAAGGATTCTAACAAAATTCAACGCTTTGTTTGCTTCCCATTCCCCAACGATTAAAGCGTCATCCGCGAAGAACAAGTGAGACAACGATGGGCCGTCATTCGGAAGGTTTAACCCTGAGAACACTCCCACCTCCACCGCTTTGTCAAATAAACAAGACAAACCTTCCATAACTGCAACGAACAGGAACGGTGATATGGGATCCCCTTGCCTCATCCCTTTCTCGCATTTGAACTCGAATGTTGGCGTGCCATTAACCAAAACCGAGGCTCGAGCAGAAGACAGAATACCCCAAATCCAACTGCACCACTTAGCTCCAAAGCCCATTTGGCGAAACATATCCACCACAAAGTTCCAATTGATGTTATCATAGGACTTCTCAAAGTCAATCTTAAAAAGAAACACCTTTTTTCTACATTTTTTGAGCCAAGAATGAACTTCATTAATGACAAGAGGCCCTTCAAGAATAAATCTACCTCCCAAAAACGCCGATTGGGAATCCGAAATCACCGAGCCGAGAACCTTCTTGAGTCTATTGGCAAGGATTTTAGACACCACTTTGTTGACAACTCCGACAAGACTAATGGGACGATAATCACCAAGGCCCGACGGATCTCTCTTTTTCAGGAGAAGCGTTATGAACGAGGAACCACATCCAGGGTTAATATGGCCCGAGCCGAAGAAAGCCGACATAAGACTAGAAAAATCATCCTAAAAAAGCCTCCAAAACAACTTAAATAACCGGAAATTGAATCCGTCCGGACCGGGGGCACGAGCATCCCCACATTCAAACACCGCAGATTTGATCTCTTCGACACTAAACCGAGATTCCACCCAAGCAGCATCAATATCCAAAATCTTCCTCAAGTTTGGGCAAACCATCAGGGCCGAGAACTACACTCCTCCTTAAACTTGGACCTGAAAAAGTTGTACACCTTCTTCTTAACTAAAGACGGTTTGGATACCCATTCATCCCCGATAGACAACCCACGTATTACATTACTGGCCTTCCTACAATTGATCATGGTATGGAAGAATTTTGAATTTTTGTCACCCTCTTTGGCCCAAGAAACGCGGGACCTTTGTTAGAGATCCATAACCTTAGCAAGCTCAATCTCGGCTATAATCCTTTTATTTTCAGCTAACGCCCAGTCCTCTTCTTTCGATAAGTCCCTATCATTGAGGATCGATTCTAGTTTAATTTAATATATACATATATATGAAAAAAATCGCTTATTTATATAACTCACGCATGTGCAAATCATATGCATGTTATGTTGCCTCTATAATGACCTTTTCTCCTTATTTGATTTATGACTGATTGATAACGACAATTATCATTTGCAATCTATTTTATTTTGACTAATTTCGTTACCTTGAGTCAAATTATCTGATACAATCTATTATGTTCGACAGAATTGGTAACGACTTTGTTAGATTCAAATACTTACAAAGAAAACTTAATTCCAATGCAAGTATAATTACAAAACAATTATAATCAAATCAACTTTTTATATTATGGTAGAGCTAAGTATAATAAACCTTAACCAATATATTATATACAATAAAATACTCCCCTATAACTGCAGAAGAAGGAAATCGAACGCTCAAACTAGAACGAAAACAAAGACGGTACAAGATGAACATACATTCTCGAAAAGATAAGAAAAAAATTACTATCTTAAAACTCAGAGTCGTATCTCATTTGATTTTGTTCAATTTTTTAAAACGCGGGGTTGGTGCTTAATTTGAACTTGTTTGGGTTTTTAAAACTCTTGGTCGGTGTTTGTTTTGTAATTTGTATCAAGGTGATAAACGACAATGACATGTCTAAGGTCACAACATGGTGACAAGAGCTACGACTACGGTCGCTTGAGTTATGACTGTGATGGCCTGACGGTGACAAAAGAAACATAAATAAAATCTACTTAAAATACATGCACAAGGCATCTATGGGGAAAGGCGAGGGAAAAGAAAATAAAGAAAGTCGTCACACAAGAGGGATGATGAGAGAAGAGAAGAAACAACCTACCAATATATGGTGGTAATAGGAGAGGGTTATGAGGAGTAAAAGGAAGAAGACAAGAACCATAAAGCTCTAATACCATAAATACTCCTTAAGATATTTGTGCATTAAATATTCGTTAATTATTTATAGGAGTATAATTTAGATAATTAGAAAGGTAATTTAATCAAATCATATCTTCTAGTCATGGTGATGATATAATAATATCCCCTAACTATTATATTCTATCTAATAAACACAACATCTGCTAACTCATTATACCAAGCCAAATGTTTTAATTGTACGTAAGTAGAATTTATCAAGAGTTAGAAATACCCACGTGTAAAGATTTATATGTTCCAAAATGTGATTCAAGCAAAATAATCTACTTACCAACTAAGTTTTTTCTTGTCTTATTTAAGATTAAAGATCAATATTTAAGATCTGCACACCAAACGATAGACACACATAAGATGTGTAAGGTGACAAATGTCACACAGGAACTTTGAAGGCTTTAAATTAAATTAATACGATATTTTAGTAAGTCTTGGAACCCTACTGATGTGTGTAAAACGAAACTTATAAATTACATCAAATGAGGCATAAAAGTAACTTTTTTTAGTACAAATGTTGGAAAAAGTGTGTTTTTGTCTTCGTTTTGTATTTTCAGGACCAAATGAGCTTAATTGAACAAAAGGAACAAATATACAGCCAAATCTAACTTACATGCAAAGAAAATGAATAAACGTGGTATGCTCGACCCCTCGACAGCATCTTCCCAAGCAAAAACAAGAGATCAGAAGGCTGACCACGGCCCCGTGCCCAGCGGACACGGGGGCGTGGCCAGATGTCTGTAGAAAAGACAAACTGATAGAAGCTTCTATTCCTAGCACGGGGGCGTGCCCAGCTCAACACGGGTCGTGGTCAACGCTAAGATTCGTAAAATCTTGCAAATCTTGATTGTATAGATACGCTTCTACACACGGGGACGTGCCCAGCGAACACGGGAGCGTGTGGAGCCTAATACAGACAATTTCAATTAATGAAGAAAGAGAAAAAGCATGGCCACGGGGCATGGTCCAGCGGACACGGGGTCGTGTCCGGGCTTCTGTACAGACTATAAATAGGGGTGCTTGGCTCACTTCAAAGGTATCCCTTGGCAAACCACCTCTCTCCCACTTCACCCACACTCCACCACCATCACAACACCCACATCCACCACCATCATCCACCATCCACCTTAGAGTGTGTGTAGTAGTCTCGGGATCCAAGATTGATAGTAAGAGTTCTTGACAATCAAATGCCATGTTTGCCTAAGTCTCTTACATCACTTGGTGAAGACAAGCATTTAATGTAATACTTTTGATTTTTAATCTTTTTGCACTTTTTATTTGGTTTTGTATTAATTAATTTAATAACTAGTTTCTTATGTTGAAGGTGAAACTTCCTTATCATTTGTCCGTGGTGTCTTGGCATTATTTTACTGTCTATATAAAATAAAAGATTCTCAGCATTTAAATCTCTACGGTCTATATAGAGATATGGTGGCTACCTGGTCGGGGGTTAAGGGAATGGTTTGGTAAGGTTCTTGCCTTGTTCAGTGTATAGATCATACAAGGACCTGGGTCAAGCTTACTAGGACCTCCTTCAATACCCCGTGGTATTGGATGGCAGGGGTGCGAATGGCTTGATCCCCTCATATGTAAACTACTATTAATACATTAATCCGGCTACTTGGGATTGTATCCCTGCTGACTCAAACCACTTAGCCAAGGGTAACGTCACCTTCAAAAAAGGGGCCTACCACATTACGCATTAATAACTTAATTAATTATCTTCCAATATTCTGACCCTTTGGGATTGTATCCTTGCTGACTAAAACCACTAGGTTGAGGGTAACGTCACCTTCAAAAGAGGACCCTACTACTATAACTAAGAAAATCTCTTAAAAAGTGCAAAAGTGCGGAAATCATCAAAGGTTACGTTAAAGGCAAGTCGGATCCAAGTGATTCATCTTATCTATATGTTTTTATTTTATTTTTTTATTTTTCTGCATTTTAGTTTTTATTTTTCATGTTTAAAACTTTTTCCAAAACTTTTGATTTGATTTGACGTTGAGGATAAACCAGTACTAAAATCTCTTGTGTCCTTGGACGACCTCGGTATCTTACCAATGCTATACTACGCTCACGATGGGTGCACTTGCCCATATGTGTGTTTAGTGTTAGTAGAATATCGTGTTTTATAAATTTAAAACTTGACTAATGTGTTAAAAAGGGCTTAAAAAATCAATAAAACTATATAACGCTACACACGTATCAAGTTTTTGGCGCTGTTGCCGGGGACACAAGGATTTTAAGAAAGTTAGGAATCAACGGCTTAATCGTTTTTCTTATTTTTCTGTTTTTTTAGGATTTTTCTAAATTTTCAGCTTCTGTAGAGCTCAGCACGGGACCGTGCCCGCTGAACACGCCTCCGTGCCCAATCTTTGTTACTGGCAATCATGTTTTAAGTCAGACAGTAGCTGAACACGGGGCCCTGCCCACTGAACACGCCCCTGTGCCCAAGTTTCAGTTACCGAAAACAGAACCGTAAGATCCCGACAGTTGGTAATTTCTGGCATAAACATGAGTGATACTGATCATTTTTACTTTCGCTCCTCTTATGGTGCGTGGTGTCAAATATGTGGCGGATCTCATGAAGATTTAAAATGTTATTTTTTAAATTACACTCCCCACTATTTAGACCCATTGTTTTCCTGTAGCCTTAAGATGGGCGAAAGTAAAAACAATCCCTATCTCTCCCTCGAATGCTCTCAATCATCTCTTCTAGATGATATGATTCTCAAAGAATTATTTCAAATGGAAGAATTAATTTTCCAATTGATAAGAGACCTTGAGACAGAAATAACTAATTCATCTCAAGACGACGATCAAGGAGAATTATTGAGATCGCATTCGGATTACAACAACATCGTTGCTCCCGAAAGCACCTCTAACTCTTGTGAGGATTTGAGTGATAGTCGTCCCTGTGTCCATTGTGTCGTGAAGGACTCCCCATCGGTCTCCGCCGATGCATACATAGACCTGAGCGATTCGACATATACCTTCTTTAACGAGAGCCCGGGTAAGGAAAATAAAGGTTGGTCTCACCCACCGATATTTAGCTTATGATTCACCCTTTCCAATAACCTCTTGCGTTCTTGTCTAAAACTAGAGCAATTAAGGTACCTCAGGCACTTCGGTGTTGTTCCGTCCAGCAAGGAACCACCCGATCTGGAAAAATTCCTTAAAAATAGACGAAACTTCATAAAAACCTCTGGCCACAGGGCCGTGTCCAGGTCAATACGCCCTCGTGCCCACCTGAATATTCTTGTCTGACTTTAGGTCAGAATACGGAAAAAAAGTGTCAGAAAGTGGTCTACACACGGGGTCGTGTCCAGGGTGCTGTCGTTTTCTATAAATGCAGCAAGATTCCTGCATACTTGGACTCATTCCAAAGACAAAGATCTGGTGGGATCTTCACAAATACCCTACAAGGTATATTCTAAAGAAGGTTCTCAACAACCATCTTGTCTTTTCTACTTTTGTCTATTGCCTTCTTCTTCATTCTCTCCTCAAAACCTCCTTTAAAACTTAAAATCTCCATGATTTCAAGCTTTATTATTATAATTGTTAGGTTTTTATTTAAGGAATCTTATCAAAAATAAGTTTTACAACACCGTTTTAAGTTATTACTACTAAAAAAATGCTTCAAAAGTCAGAAAAATATTTTAAAACTATAAGATTCCTTGTTTCAAAAATCTGCAGAGAGGTAGCCACGGGGCCGTGGCCGGAGTACTGTTTCATTAAATTGAACTTTTTCGACTTGTTTTCTTAGTATGTCAAGCCAGAATAACGGAACCTCTTCAGCACATTCAAGGAACAGTTGTAGGGAACGAATGCCTTCGATCGAAGCAACCCTCGTGCGTTATGTGATGGCACTAAGAGAAGCTCTCGACGAAATGACATCCGTAGAAGAAGTCCTTATCGACCGTATCAACTATTTAACATTGGGGCTAGAAAATAGCTTCAAAGAAATCAACCTTTTGCACCAAAGGTTGAATATTCTTGCAATGCCTGCTATGGAACCAGTCTTTCCCCAAGAAGATTGGAACTTGGCACAAGAAGTCATTAACCCCACCGGGTGGGATGACATCCCTGCGAAACCTCCTCTTGACAACTTACAAGAGGTTCCGGTAGAAGTCACACCCCCTCAAAACGAGGACGCCAATGAGCCCGCCTTCCTTCTCACTCGGGAGATAGAAGAATGGCTTAACGATGTGTGAGGGGCCCTTGTCGGAGAAGAAGTTCTACAAGCCTTTTTCAACCGAAAAAATTATCTTTTCGGAAGTTTTGTTCTTAAAATAAAAGATATATAGGCTTGGACTTCTTTGTGTTTGAGATTTCTTGTATTCCATGACCTATTTATCCAGATTTAGTTTATGCTTTCTTATTTTAGGACATTATGTAATCCACTCTTAAATGAATGATGGTTTTTAAGTAATAAATGGTGTTTGGATGATGTGTAATGGTTAAATGCACTCGAAATGGTGGAGGTTACTAAGGGAAACTTGAAACCATGCCCCATGCACGAAAACAGAGCCTTCCGACAATTTTTATTCATTACAGCAAATTTAGTACGGGGCCTGCTCACCCCAACACGCCCCCGTGCCCAAGGATCTGCAGAAAATGCCAAATTCAGGTAACTGGACTGAACACGCCCCCGTGCCCAGCCTTCTGTTGATTATGATACTAGTAATCTGAACACAGGGCCGTGCCCGAACCAACACGGGCCCATGTCCAGACGCCCACTAACATAAAATTTTGTTTTTAAACACCTTTTTACCAGTGTTGTATAGATCGCTAGGCGCCAGTCGGGCGGTGGAGTACTGACTAGGGATTAATCGGGATTAATCAGGATTAATTGGGATTAATCGGATCGGAATTTATATATATAATTTTTAAATTTATATATATACACATACATTAAGATCAATATAATACTTAAAAATAGTTTAAAATTCAAACAACTAAGTTTAAAACATAGCAAATCAAGTATTTAAACATTCAATACACACGTTAATATCAATACAATACTTATAAATAGTTCAAAATTTAAACAATGAAGTTTAAAGCATAACAATTTAAGTATTTAAACATTCAAACATTAACATATCAGTCATGGCCTCATAAAATATGTTTTAATGGGTTAAAAACATGTTTTTTTTTGGGCCAGGTTGGAACTAAACAACTTGGGCCATGTATTTAATGGTTAAAAACATTTCATTGGGCCTGATTTTAACTAAAAAGGAGTGGGCCGACTAGAAACGATTTGGCCTACTTGGGCCGATTTGGGCCGCCTTGCACCGACTTGGACCGACTACCGACTAATGGTCCGACTAGTTAAAAATTAATCAGTCAACGCCCGACTAGCGCCTAGGCGCCGATTAATTCCGATTTTTACAACACTGCTTTTTACACATTCAATCAACCTAAAAACTTATTTTTGGGACACATTGAGGACAATGTGTAATTTAAGTGTGGGGGGGATGCTAAAACCTTGAATTTTGCAAGTCCTAATAACAAGACCTACACAAAACTCTATTGGAACCGCTAATCACCCCCACTTTTTTCAAAAAACTTTTCATTTTTTTACTTGTCTTGGTTTAATTTGGGAATAACAAGTTCTAAAAATGTTATATTTTTACAAATTTACAACCGATAGCGTCGTGATAAAAAAAACCAACATAAGAAAATCATGAAACGACAAGACAAATCTAGTTAAAATTTGATTATATATACTTGATCACATTATAAACCCATTCCCACCAAAAGTGAGTTTTGAGCCTTTATTGAGCATACAAACATACATTTTTAAACAAAATGCTCATTTTTCGTTTTTTTGTGTGAATAGCCACTTGGTTTCTTACGACTCTAGAACTTGCCACGACAATACATTCCCGGTCCTTACCAACTTAAACCTAAGTAAGTAAATGATGGAGGCATTAGGACTAGCCCTTTTTCTTTTCAACACCATTGTTTTTCATTTTCTTTTTAACCTATCCAAAATCCCCCTAGTTAACCCCTTTGAGCCTAAATCTTTTCATTTCTAAACCCACAAAACAAACACCCTTTACCCACCAAAACCCTTTTTCATTTTAACCCTTTATTTTAGTAAAACGCTCGGTTGTCTCGTGACGTTTCCTTATAAAAAAATGAATTCTAGCAATAAACAAACAAGTTCCTCAAAGAAACTTTGTTTAAAAGTGTTTAGTTTGAATAAAAGTCACAAAAACAAAAAAGTTTTACGACGACCGACGCTTTTTACGCTTTTATCCCTTTTTACTAACCACTAACCCAAAACCACCTACCTTTAACCCAAGCCTAACCCTTCCCCAAGTCCTCTTGATATTTACAAAGGTTTATAGTTAAAAAGGAGGAGGATTGATTGCTTGGCAAGCATACGGTAGAAGTAAGTTCCATGCCGGTCTCGAGTGTTTCACAAAAATACATCTTCGGCTGAGTGTTGAGTGATCTCCCGTGAGGTATGTGAACATGTATATAAATGGAATTTTAAAGAGGCATGTTATGCCCAAATAAGTAATTTCTCTTATGAAACATTCTAAATAAATCATAACGAATAGGATTGTAAATAGCATAAAAATAAAACCCAATAAAGATCTTGGATTCCCAACACTCAAGACAAGCCCAAAACTTCTCTTCCACCCATTCCATTTGGGCTTGTAAGCCACATAATAAAGAGTTTTGCTTGAGGACAAGCAAAGATTCAAGTGTGGGGGTATTTGATGTGTGTAAAATGCAACATATAAATAACATCAAATGAGGCATAAAACTAACCCTTTTTTAGTACTAATGTTGGAAAAAGTGTGCTTTTGTCTTCCTTTTGTATTTTCAGGACCAAATGAGCTTAATTGAACAAAAGGAACAAATATGCAGCCAAATCTAACATAAATACAAAGAAAAGGAATAAATGTGGCATGCCCGACCCCTTGACAACATCTTCCCAAGCAAAAACAAGAGATCAGATGGCTGACCACGGCCCCGTGCCCAGCGGACACGGGGGCGTGGTCAGATGTCTGCAGAAAATACAAACTGATAGAAGCTTTTATTCCCAGCACGGGGGATTGCCCAGCTCAACACGGGCCGTGGTCAACGCTAAGATTCGCAAAATCTTGCAAATCTTGATATTATAGATACGCTTATGCACACGGGGACGTGCCCAGCGAACACGGGGGCGTGTGGAGCCTAATACAGACAATTGCAATTAATGAAGAAAGATAAAAAGGATGGCCACAGGGCCGTGTCCAGCAGACACGGGGCCATGTCCGGGCTTCTGTACAGGCTATAAATAGGGGTGTTTGGCTCACTTCAAAGGCATCCCTTGGCAAACCACCTCTCTCCCACTTCACCCACACTCCACCACCATCATAACACCCACATCCACCACCATCATCCATCATCCACCTTAGAGTGTGTGTAGAAGTCTCGGGATCCAAGATTGATAGTAAGAGTTCTTGACAATCAAAGGCCATGTTTGCCCAAGTCTCTTACATCACTTGGTGAAGACAAGCATTTAATGTAATACTTTTGATTTTTAATCTTTTCACACTTTTTATTTGGTTTTGTATTAATGACTTTAATAACTTGTTTCTTATGTTGAAGGTGAAACTTCCTTATCATTTGTCTGTGGTGTCTTGGCATTATTTTACTGTTTATATAAAATAAAATATTTTCACCATTCATTTCTCTACGGTCTATATAGAGATATGTTGGCTACCTGGTCTGGGGTTAAGGGAATGGTTTGGTAAGGTTCTTGCCTTGTTCAGTGTATAGATCCCGCAAGGACCTTGTTCAGTGCCTTGTTCATAACACATATCACATAATAAAAACATAGCATTTCATCACAACCAATCACATTAGTTAATCACATAGCCTTCACACCGGCTACATCAAAATACACGAAAGGTTCTGAAATACGAGTTGTCACACGTAACATGAAACCGAGTACGAGGTGGAAGCGATATGCCCGAAGCGTGGTGGATACGCCGCTGGTACTTCCTATGTATAAGCATTTTTGACATGTTGCCAAACTTCGTACGACGTGCCATGCGAAGGTCGTGAGTTGTGGTGTTGAGTCTATTGGAATCCATGTGAAACTTGAATCTTTAATCTACATTAATCTTGTTGGATCTTGAGTCTTTAATCTATCGTGTGAGAATCTATATTGTGAGACTTTGTGAACCTAGACTTATACGATCCTCTTTTTTGATCATTAGGATGTCTTCTCGAAAGCTCTCCGACACTCTCAAAAGATCCAGGGAAAAGTCTCAGAAAAAGATGATGTCCTTCATGGCCGATCAGATCGCTCAGGTTGTGCCGAAGATCATCTCTGAGATCCAAGGATCGAGCACTCCGCCCTCTTCTGTTGACTCAAAGACGGAGAAAGAAAAGTCTACAAAGTTCAGCTATAAACATTTTATCTCTTGCAACCCTAAGTCTTTCACGGGTAATAATGGGGTGACTGCTATGCTCGAGTGGTTTGACAGCATCGAGGTTACCTTCATTAACAGTGAGTGCCCAGAGCAGCTAAAGACTAGGAGTGCAAGGGGAATGTTTCAAGGCAGAGCATTGGAGTGGTGGTCAAATGATAGAAATATCCATTCGAATGAAGAAGCCTATGCTCTTCCATGGACTGAGGTGCGAGAATTGATGATGCTCGAATTCCGCCCTCCTTATATCCCATCCTCATGAAACAACCTTTGACCATTCTTTTAGAATGCCCGGTAGGATCATCTTTACTGTCTCCAAACTCTAACATTATTCTTATGAGATTTTCTGTGATTACCACCTCTTTCTCCTTTACAACCGAGTGAATTGCTGGTGGATCCTCTACATAACGTGCATTATTCCAAAAGTCTTGGACTAGATCTCTGTATGCTTTATATTCTTCAGCAGTCGCCTTCTTGACCCTTGATCTATCCAGAAAAGGTAAAATCTCCATGAATGGTTTCATATTCTTCGTATCTTTTTCAAGAATAGCACAAATGTTATGCTTCACATCAAAATCACCTACCTTTTCCTGCAAACACATCACAATCAAAATAAGCTTTGACAAGATAAGATTTGAGAGCGGATGACCATGTTTTACATCAAATTGGAAAGAATTAAATTTCATACGGATGACTTATGTTAGAACGAATTACATTTGAACTAATGAACATATTTCGCAACGGATCAAATATTTTTCACAAATAACCAACTTTGGAACGGACCAAACCTTTTGGAATGAATCAACTTAGTCCAATATGGAACGAATTACCAATTTGCAACAGATCAACTTAGAGTGGATCAATATTTTGGGACGGATCAGATTGAAATGGATCAAAATGTTGGAACTCATATGAAATGGTTTAACAAACTCAACATTCTCGTTTGGAATGAATCCTAAGTGCTTTAGACCCGTTATGGCTCGTTAAGGTAGTTTACGCTACTTTAACGTGTCATTTGCGTAAATGCGTGTTCGGATGGTTCAACATGTCCTATGATAAGTCTTAAATGCCCAAACATGTTTGAACATGTTATAACATCAGTTTATATGTCAAAAAGTTGGTCACATATGTTTAAAATGAATTTATGCGCAAAAATGGCATTTTGGTCATTTTTAGGCATATAGGAACGACTTATCATATAACTAACCAAGCGACGTGACCATAAGGTATAACCTCAGAAGGTTATTCCCTATACAACTATGGTCACTTACATGTGTTTGATCGGATTCGAAAGTCAAAGAGATGGTCAAACCGCTCGACTTACGACCCTATATATAAGCACTAAACTAGAAGTGACGAGTTAAACATATCAAAACATGTTTAACTAAGTTGCAAAACTGATTTGGTATCAAAACTTAGTGTTTTGATACCCAGAAATAGTTCCGTCGTAAAATGCACAAAATGTGCATTTTTTGACCAAAACTTTGACTCGTCACTTCGAATAGTAAACGTGGTAATCAGTAGGTATAATCGCAAGGGATTATAACCTTCATGATTACGATCATGTTGCAAAGTTCAATTGAACTTTGACTTGACCAGTTATGGTCAAAATCGATAGTCAAATAGTAAGTCAAATTGTTTGACTTTTAGCTCAAAATAGCTAAAATAATAGAAATAGACTAGGATGAGAACTTACTTGTGTTTGGAAACACTTAAAATCTCAGGTAGGAGGCCTCCCAAGAATTGAAGCAAGCTCCAATTAAGTGGGAGAAGAATTAGAATGAAATGAACAATTTGTGAAGTGAATGGAATGGCTATTTATACTTGTTTGGGATCATTGTGATCATGACAAGTGTCTTGAGTGTTTTGCAAGGATTAACAAGATCATAACATGTGTTAAGATCATATTTTTGGCTTGGAGAACATATATCTTGGCCCCCAAGAATAAAAAAACTAAGTTTGCAAAAAAGTTAGTGCTGCTGAATCAAACTTTCTGTCCAGGATAGGGGGTCGCGCCCCGCGAGCAGGAGTGCCTCTGGCTGTCGTGCCCCGCCACCCAGTTCAAGACAGATTTCAGTTTTGGCAAAACAGGTCCCTGCAACTAATTCAATGTGTTTTTGACACGTTTAACCCTTGTTAACCCAAATTTTAGCCTTCATAAGGACGTTATAGCATAAGGGACTTGAATTATGCCCGAAAATGTCATGGATGTCGGTTCGTTCGGTTGTACGTTCGGGTTTTTCGCTCAATTATGACGAATGCTTTAACGAACGCGAAAACGACCCAAATTGCGTAACGAATGATATTTTTGCATTCTTAACATTAAAATACAAGATTTTAATGATTACAAAAATTTTTGAATGTGCGTACGTGTTCTGTATTTTGAATACGGAACAATCGGCAGACTTTTGCAGTTTGTCGCAAATAGTCCATGAGATCGAATAAGCATATTTTTGCCATACCGAACCATTCGAAACTTATTTCTAAGTTATGTAAAGGGAATATAGGGTATGCTTAGCTTATGTCCTTGTTCCGGAGTGTATGTCGCATTAAACTGATTACGGTTGCGTAACATTTTACATATAACTTTCAGAAAACTTTTCGAGAGTTCGAAATTGTACGAGGATTGAAATGGGTAAATGTCATATGTAATTGTACAATCCCGGGAATGAAACACAAGATTTCATTGGATTCGAAATTGTTCGGATTTGTATACTGGTTGTAAAGGAACAAATGTCACACTAGTTTTGTCCATTAAATCTATCTAGAAATGGTTTTTAGGTTTTGGATTATCATTATTGTTCAATTCAGTCCAATTGTTATTGTTAAATATT
This sequence comes from Helianthus tuberosus, assembly GCA_030545235.1. Lineage (NCBI taxonomy): Eukaryota > Viridiplantae > Streptophyta > Magnoliopsida > Asterales > Asteraceae > Helianthus > Helianthus tuberosus. The sequence goes on along the minus strand of CM060420.1, from coordinate 15,317,660 downwards.
ATTATGTAACATTATAATGTTTGTATAACATTCCTAATCCATAGTTCATGTTTCAAAACATCTTTCTCATATCAATCCTGTTCCAGATCTGCAAAAACACATGAAACAGACAGATCAGTTCGTATATAGGAGATTATCTACCTTCCCCATTGAGATTGTTATGCCAATCAACAATCCAAATGAAATTTTAGTAGTATAAAGGTATAACACATACGTTTTTAAACTTTGAAAATCTTTGTGTGAAAGAAATCTTTTGAATGAATGAACTTATTCGTGCGAATAAGCTCTTGTATACGGACGGATGAATTGGTCCGTGCAAAGAAACCTCTTTCGTGCAGATGGTTAAGTCATTCGTACGAAGGAGTCTCCTTCGTGTGAATCACACTAATCCGTATGAAAACCCTCATTTGATTAAAACTTTCAATTTTCATTTTTCACATTTGTTCAGTTTTAACAACCCACTTAGTTAACAAAGTCCAAGTTAATGACCCTGGTTATCTAATTTGCTAACCAAGTACAAGTTAATGACTTTGGTTAAACACACTATGAACAAACTGATAATCTCAAACACTGTTAATTTCAAATTAATGAACTTGTATACATTTCAAATCATTTTCCATTTCAGATTGACTCCCAGCCCCGTTATGCTTTAGATACTTTCAACTGTTTTGGACTTTGAAAGATTAGCATTTCATCACCGGTAGTCAAATATAAGATGAAATAAAATCTTTTTGTATTTTCCAAACTTTATGCTAAAACCTACTAAAAATCTTTTTGTTTTCAAAATGAAATATAACTATTTACAAACATATTTACAGACATATTTTTCTAAGTTTGTGTTAAGAGGATCATATCAGTTTAATGAGACATGTCATGTTCACCGTTGATCTGATAAACTTTAAGCTTTAAACAAGTTCACATAGATTGTCAGTATTGTTTATCCACTTAAACCTCTACACACGTTTAAATTGTTTCAAGATACAATTATTAGGCGTTTTAGAACTTGACTTAACTATGTTCCCCACCTCAGAATATACTCCCATATCAAGATTCCCTAGATTTCATCTTACAGGTGAATATACCTAATTGATATATGTATATGGGCTAATGCGAGACCTTGAGAGCTCAGGTTAGTACCACCGTACAGACAAAGAGATGAAGGCTAGACTTTGAGAGTGGTGTTCCTTATTTGGAATCTTTTACTTCAATTTTCATATCTTAGGATATTTTCAATCTTAATGCAGTTTTTAGGGTTTGCCCACAATCAAAGTGCTTAGCAAAGTATTCTACAAGTTCTAGGCCGTTGCTTACACAAACTCAGAAGAACTTGTATAATACGCCAGATATCAACTAGTTATAAAGACCTAGTATCTATTAATCCGGCAATCTCTCAAACGAAATTACGGTACCAAGACCATATATCCGTGAGATGTTGACCACATATTAAGAAGTTTTGTTATCTTTAAATCTCAAAAACAATTTATTAATGTATGAAGCCCACTAACACATCGTTAATGAGACTGTTTAAAAACTTTTAAACTTTACATTTATTAGCATGTTGTGACAGTCCACTTATGTACTATCATTTAATCTTTTCCACACCAAAACTCATTTTTTTTCTTTTGATATGTTTTTGTATTTTCAAAATTTTCATATGTTTTTGTATTTTTTTTCCCAAACCATTTCTCCCCCTAAAATTTTCAACGCGTATCAACTTTTTCTCGAAGCAATCTCTGATTAAGTGATAGCGGATTCAATATGTTTAGTTTTCGAGTGACGAACCGGATTTTTCATCACCGATATTGCAGCCTCATTATCTACAAAGATAGGGGTGTTAAGAAACTGTAATCCGTAATCCCTCATCTATTGTTGGATCCAGAGGATTTGAGAGTAGCAACTAGAAGCAGACACGTACTCGCTTCACAGGTTGTTTGAGAGAGCCCTCTAGTTCTGATACCACTTGTTAGGATCATGTCTGATCAACCTTGACATCTCGGGGATATCTAAACTTAGGTATTATGCGCGGAATTCATTATACTTAAGCAGAAACACAACGATTCTTCAATTTTCTATCCTTTCATTAACTTTTAACAAGGCCTAGATTCACATGACAAATTTTGTAACGCCCTGCTTCTTCGTACCTTCCATAATTAGAAAGCATTGTTCGTATTTCTATTTTTGGAAATCTTGTTTTCTTGTAATCGTCTTTTCCATTGTATCGTTGTAAAATCCGAGACTTGGATCATAAATAAAATTCGTATTTCTTACAATTCATGTTTTACATATTCATGCTTATTCACACATTTGAATTCATTATACATATAATAACCTATTCGTAATTCTTGCAAGATGTGTTAAACTTACAAACATTTGTCATACATGCTCAATTCATGCGTATACGATACTTAATCTCGATATTCATACTTAATCATACTTGTTTGTTACTTGTCACGTGTTCTTTTGTTATTAAAACATGTTTACTTTCATATCATCTATAAGAACATAATATTTCCTGTAACGCCTGCGTCCCTAGACTCTTAGCTTTTGTCACTTTTAGTCCCTAAACTATGTGATACTTGATACTTTTGATAATTGGTGAAAATTATACTAAGCTACCATGAGACTATGATTCTATGATGCTATGAGACTCTGATTCTATGACGCTATGAGACTATGATTCTAAGATACTATGAGACTATGATTCTATGACGCTATGAGACTATGATTCTATGATACTATGATTCTTTGAGACTTGATGCTTTGGTGCTTGACTCTTGAGGCTCGTGAAACTTGAGAATTGGTTGAACAAGGGACTGGAGTTTTGTCACTGGCAGAAACTATGGAAACTTTGGTGTTAATGATGTAATATAGTCATGTGATTCTATTACCCAATAATACGCAACGCAACGCTTAATCTAACTCGCGAAACCAATCAAAAGACGGGAATGCTGAAAGGATTGGATTGGCCAAATAGCAATCCGATCGGAAGACCAACCGATTGGATGGCCAACCGACCGAGCTGCCATTCGATCAGCTGCACAGCGCCTTCACTCACTCTGACACTATAAATAGGCCTGTCACATCACCATTCTCACTGATGTGACAGCCTCACTCAATCCAGACGCACGCACTCCCCTTTTATTCCATTTCTTGGCGATTTCGGTACGTTTTACACTAGATTTTTGTACATCTTTGATCACTACACTATTCTCTACATGATTCATCTTCGAAATCTCACTTTTCACCATGAAATCTCTGAGATTTGAGCCCTTGAGGGTGACGTCACCATGGCGGTTTGTACAAACTGTTGAGTGATGTCATTCCGTTCAAGATCTAGCTCAGATCTAAGGAATATCATGTGTTTTTACACTAAATCTTTACTAAATCTATACTTTTCAACTCAAACTTATGTTTAACTTCATCTTTTCTTAAGACTTTTAACTAAAACGGTGAGATCTGGATTTAAACGGACTGTAGACTTGACGATTAGACTGGAGTTGGTTTGGAGAAGGATTGTTGCAGGAGAAGATGACCGGAGTATGAATTCTAATATAAATACCATCACGAATGGGCGACTGAACGGACTGGGGTGATTCCCACCCCATCACATTGGCTATACACTGATGAGTTTACCATTATCTCAAGGCGTACCAAGTCATCGTTGGTTAAACAGAAACTTAGAAACTTTACAAGTTTAGGAACGGGACAAGGACAACCCGATCAAGTGGCAATCCGATCGAACCGCCATCCGATCGAACCGCCATCCGATCGAACCGCCATCCGATCTAATGACACTTGTCTCTTAATCTTAAACCCTTTGATACTTTGAAACCTTTGATCATCGAATGACAATCCTATCGGATAGCCATCCGATCGAACTGCCATCTGATCGAGGTGACAATGTGTCTTGGAATCTTTTAACACTTAGAAACTTTTTCATAAACTTGAACATCTTGAAACTTAACACTTGGATCGAATGACCATTTGATCGAATGGCCATCCGTACGGATGACCATCCGATCGGATGGCAATCCGTCCCCTTTTACACTATAGTCATCCTAATCGGATGGCAATCCGATCGGATAGCCATCCGATCAAACCGTCATCCGATCAAGATGACTAATCCGACACTTGGTTGAATCTAGTTATTCTGCCTGACTCTTATCTGTTGTAATATAATCAGGCTAATTCTAAAGAGCTCCCTTTGATCCAATAACAGTTGATCTGTTAAGCAATCACTGTGAGTATATTTGATCTCTTTTGCTTTAAACTTTGGGATGCAACATGTATTCTATTAAACTATGATACTCGAAACTTTTGGAAACTAAACTTTATCCTATGTGTATGTGAAACTTGTGATTCTTGTATTCTATTTGTGCTATGTGGACGTTTAATCCAGGGTGTGTAGTTCCGCCTTAACAATTGTAGCGCTATAGGTGATGCACCTCCCCATTATTCTCGGGGGTATTGTTAGGAGGATTCTAGTTTTCCTTGAGACTTGGGAAAACAACAAAGCATCGGGATACTTGGGCTATCACTTGTTGGAGTGCGAACACTAGCATGGCTGAAACTAATTTGTTACATTTATATATGGATATGAGGCTTTCAATCTAGTATGCTATTATTCAAACTTGTATACTCGCCGGTACATTTTGTACTGACCCGATTTTAATACATGTTGCAGGCTGACAGGATGCTAGGAACCTTGGAATCAAGCTAGGATGATGCTTAGAAACTCATCTAGATAAATTTTAAACAATATTTGAGACTTGATGTCCTATGATACTTGATGATGGTTGTTTGGTTTTAGACAATGTTTGAATCAATCTAAATTATAATGAAACTATTTAGTGATATGGAATCTCATGAGCAATCTGAATGCTTAGTGCTCGCACCCCGATGTTTCCGCCATCGGTTGGGGTGTGATAGTTTGGTATCAGAGCCATAACTATAGGGAATTAGGATAAGTAGGAATACTTGCCCTAGTCTATAGTTCTAGGAATCTTGATACTTATCTGTTGTTTAAGACTTATGCATTCTACTGTATCTGCTTCCTAGCAGCACATTTTCCTGCTAAACTTACATGCCTTTCCTAAGGCTGACACAATGTATACCCGATAACTAGTCCCACTCCTTGATTTTTATGCCTCGCCAAAGTCTCGAAACTTCCATCCAATTAGGAACGTGAAATGACCAAAAGGGCGAATATCATAGGCCTAACATCGATGACATATTGGTCTGAGTAAGTCAGGACACGTTCCCTCAATTCGAAAGGGTTCGAATCACTTTGGTTAGTCGTCGTTCTTCTACCCGGAACAATCTATGTTTTATGAGCCTATCTTTTATGTTATCTCGATTTTATGTATGGTTTTAAACTCAATTCTTCGTTTATCTTGAATCTTAGTTTGTTTGAGGCTTTTTACTCAATTCGCACGTAAGTCCGCAATCTAAGACACTAATCCTAATCTCATAATCAAACTAAATTTATGGAGCTTTGTTCATAATGATAATCTATGTGGGAATCTTGATCAACTATGATACTATGTGAAGTTATTTGATGAATCTAAGTGTTATTGTGGTTGTGAAACACTAAACGGAACATGACATAGAAATACTAGACAGAAGTGACGTGTCTGAAACATGGTTGATACGCCGCTGGTACTTCCTATATATAAGTGTTTCAGGCATGTTACCAATATTCGTACCAAGTGCCATGTGAAACTTAGCGTTTTGCAGACCGGTGACGAGGTTGTTGAATTCTAAAACTATGGAAAACTACTTGTGTAACCTAAGTGCAATCTAAGCGTAATCTATGTGTGAACTATGTGTACTCTAGCATGATCTACGTGTGATCTAAGTATGTGTTTTTTGAGAAACGGAATACGAAACGTAGCCTAGCGCCGAAGACGAGGCGGATGTGGCATGTCCAAAACATGGTAGATACGTCGCTGGTACTTCCTATATATAAGTGTTTCTGGCATGTTACCAAACCTTCGTACCACGCGCTAAGCGAAGTTTGTAGTTTTGTAGGCTCGGGTTGAAGTTGTGGAATCTATTTGGTTAATCTATGTGGTTGAATCTATTTGGTTAATCTATGTTGTGAGAAGTGGTGAAATCTAATGTTGAGGTTAACAAAGCATGACACCGATGATGAGACGGACGTGGCATGATCGAAACATAGTGGATACGCCACTGGTACTTCCTATATATAAGTGCTTCAGTCATGTTGCCGAACTTTCGTAGCACGTGCCATGCGGGATTTAGTTGTTGTTGGATTGTTAACACGAATCTATGAGGAACTATTGAATCTATTGGAAACTATTGAACCTATTAGAATCTATGAATCTATTGAATCTATTGAAACTTATGGAATCTATTGGAATCTATGTGAATCTATTGGAGTGATCTATGTGAATCTATGATAATGATGATGAGTGTGTTTTGCGACACGTAATGTCACACCCCCAAAATACCACTCGCGTAAACACCGCAGGGCGTGTGACATACCAGGATCTTAGCCACTAATCACATTGAACTCATAGGTATATGTAAATAAAACTTTCATTTGATTAACAATAAGGGTTACAATGTTATAATAATTCACAGTTTACAGCGGAAGCATAAATCATTCGTTAAGTGTTTATAAACCACATGTTAAAAGCCATTAGTCTTGCATTGTGTTTCCATGTATCTCGACCCATGACCACTCCAGCTTCGCAGACAACAAGTTCCACTGACACGCACCTAAAGGCCTGCAAGGCATGTAACAACGAATCAACAACAAAGTTGAGCGAGTTCACACTTGGTTGTCCATTTTAGAGTTGTTCCAAAAACATAGTTTAATCTTAACAGGCTATCCAGTCGTGGGGGTTACCCCATAGTTTCAAAAATGTTCATTTGTTAATCTATTTTCACTTCAGCCATTCCAGCCGTGGGGGCTACCCCATGTTCTCAATCTTCGGCTATCCAGCCCGGCACTTCGGCCGTGGGGGCTACCCCATGTTTAAACTACCAGACTCGTTACCATATCGACTACTAACGTTCGTCATGTTTATGTGCCCTAGCATCGGTGTCAATCATCACTGATGTGCCATAGTCCATTAGTCCATGCCTGTCCTCTGCGGCACGGTGTGAGGTTTGTTCAACCTAATAGCGCTATTTAACTAATGACCCGTTCGCCATTGGCCTCGGCGATTAAGTCGATATAAAAGGAAGGACTTCGTTGATAGAGTGTAAATCTAAATCCGTCTCAACAGGACGAGGAATCTACATTCCTGAACACATCCCAACATGACGAGGAATCCCTATTCCTGAACCCATTCCCAACCCCTGGGAATCCCATGCCTTGTAGAAAGTGTGAACTCACCTCGGTTTGCTCGGCAGAGACACAAAGAGGTCAATTAAGCTGCTAGTGGTCAACCAGTGGTCAACCACGTCCTAACATGGTTACCATACGACTCATGTCTAGGTTCAAGTAGTGCACGTAGGTTTACACATAAGCTAACAAGTCACAACACATAGCGAACATGGCAAACACATGAATCATATTAACAGTAGCATACAGTTCACATAGATATAACCCAAACTTGTGCGACTTTGAGTGATTGGGTTGTTATGGTTGTGCAAGCCCAATCCTCTTGTGCGATCCAAAAGATGAAGCCCAAATGATAGTCGGTCCATCCTTTTGTGCATCCAACACAATCTTGTGCGACTCACAACGGGTTGTGCGAATCAGAAGCATACCCGGCCCAAAACATGCAACCTAATACCCATTCGGCCCAAACAGTAAAACAAACACTTTATCTTGTGCGGTCCAAATAGCTGCTGGTATGATGATCAACTCAATGATCATGATGTACAAAGTTGAAATGGCTGCATTGCGTTCGACATGCTGTTATAAGGAGTTCCATCTGATGATAGTCCGTTTACTAGCTAATCCTCGAATGGAAGCTTGTTCCTCGCAACTAGTTAACAGGGTGTTACTACATGGTCGAAGCGAATGGTTCTTGACTGTCACCTTGTTGAGTTCTCGATAATAAGTACACATATTCAACGATACAACCTATCTTCCTGGATATAACTGGGGCTTCTCAAAGCAAAAACTAGGTCCGACAAAGCTTCTGTCCAACAGTCCCTGTTGCTGATTTGACAACTCTTGCAACCCTCCTGGTGCAAGACGGTAAGAGATACGAAGAGTCAGGGCTGCCTCTGGCGTGAGATCAAACTGAGAGTTTGTCTAATAGTTGTAGAAGTAAACCTGATAGTTCCTCCCGTAGCACGCTGGGTGGAATCACGAACAATTTGGTGGATCCTCGATCCTCTTTTCCTTAGCCTTGACATCAGTAACGAGTGCTATCATAGCTGAATAATCCTTCCGTGGACACTTCTGGCCTTCACTGCTAGATTGATGCTAACCTCTGCACCACTCTGACGCGTTAGAATAGATAACAATCCTCCACTAGGAGAGGGATACGTAGAATCTTCTCTCCACAGGGTACATCTATCAAGAACAACAGAAGAAAGGCCGATGTCGAACACTTGTCCCATAAGGTCGAGTTGCATCCCAACGATCATATGAGGTTTCCATTGTCTTGCCATCAGCCGATTCTACAACAGGTTCGGTTTCAGGAAGCATCAGGGTCAAACGGAGCAAAGACGAAACGATTAGCTGCTCATGCTAGCTACCATGTTACTAAAGTCCTGGCGTCGCTCATGCCAATTCTAATTGCCCTTCCATGAGTATCATTCCTAGTGTTGCTGTTTTCATTACAAGTATTTCAAGTACTGTCGTTGGTCCTTTGGTCGTTGTCTTCTTAACTTGACCACGACCAATCCATCTTGTAGTCACTTTTATTTCCTTACTGTAGGCTAGAGTTGCGAATACCTTGTTGTCGCTGTTACTGCTGCTCCCAATGTCGTTGCTCGAAATGAAGCCCTTACCATTCTTCATCGTCAAAGTCCATCTTTCCGCATTCTGAGCCACGTCCTAAGTACTACTCACCGTCCTGGAAAGTACACATTTTGTGTTATAGTCGATTGCCATTGCTTATGTCCTGATTGATTCGTAAGAGTTGACTCTCATGAGTCGCTGACAAGGGTTAAGGATTCGATTGAAGCCAATTCACTGGTGCTCGTTTCCAGTAATCAGGGTCGTCAAAGTACTGAGGTCGGTAAAGTACTACGCTCATCCTCCGGTCCATCGATGTTGTAAGTTGTTTGAGTAATACTCGGTCTGTTACGAGGGTATCGCAGAAGTGATCACACTTCGGGATCTAAGACGTCAATAAATGAGTTCCAGCAAACGAAGAGGGGCAAGAAAGGCAACGATCGATCATTCGACGCTGCGACATCCAACTCAGGGTCGTCCGTATAAGCACCTAACATTCTACACAGTTCGCTAGGTGTTCAAATGGGTGTTCAGGTAATACTCGATAGCATCGAGTTTCGAAAGGATCCGGAGATAAATGAAAAAAAAATTGACGTTCGAGTAGGGGACAATCACTACTATGACCCCTATAGGTTTGCTATGTTTCACATCGACCAATAACGGAACGGAACCCATTTTCCACTTGTTAAGGCTCACTGGGACACGCATGCACCACACATTATTATTATGTGTGCACCCACAATAATATTTCGATTTGCATGCTCATCTCAGTTCCTCCTAACTCATGTCAAATGGTTCCTCAAACTCGAGTAGCAAACGAAGAGCATCACGAAGCGTAAGTCATGAAGGTTTAGGGAAATACCACCCTATCAGTCACACAACACGTGCAAGTAATACATGAACCCATATTGTTATGCTAGACGTGCAATCACATGCAATATCATATGTAAGTGTTCACTAGTTATGCAGTGTAATGAGTATACGAGAGACGAACCTTGCAATCTGGAGCTGAGTGTCATGGTCGTATTCACGTTTTCAGAACTGTTCGGTTATAGTCTGGTTTTACAAAAAAACGTTTTTCCCCTTTTTAAAACCAAGTTCACTATAACCAATGGCTCTGATACCAATCTGTCACACCCCCAAAATACCACTCGCGTAAACACCGCAAGGCGTGTGACATACCAGGATCTTAGCCACCAATCACATTGAACTCATAGGTATATGTAAATAAAACTTTCATTTGATTAACAATAAGGGTTACAATGTTACAATAATTCACAGTTTACAGCGGAAGCATAAATCATTCGTTAAGTGTTTATAAACCACATGTAAAAAGCCATTAGTCTTGCATTGTGTTTCCATGTATCTCGACCCATGACCACTCCAGCTTCCCAGACAGCAAGTTCCATTGATACGCACCTAAAGGCCTGCAAGGAATGTAACAACAAATCAACAACAAAGTTGAGCGATTTCACAGTTGGTTGTCCATTTTAGAGTTGTTCCAAAAACATAGTTTAATCTTAACCAGCTATCCAGCCGTGGGGGTTACCCCATAGTTTCGAAAACGTTCATTTGTTAATCCATTTTCACTTCGGCCATTCCAGCCGTGGGGGCTACCCCATGTTCTCAATCTTCGGCTATCCAGCCCGGCATTTCGGCCGTGGGGGCTACCCCATTTTTAAACTACCAGACTCGTTACCATATCGACTACTAACGTTCGTCATGTTTATGTGCCCTAGCGTCGGTGTCTATCATCACTGAGGTGCCATAGTCCATTATTCCACGCCCGTCCTCTGCGGCACAGTGTGAGGTTTGTTAAACCTAATAGCGCTATTTAACTAATGACCCGTTCGCCATTGGCCTAAGCGATTAAGTCGATATAAAAGGAGGGACTTCATTGATAGATTTCTAGTCTAGTAAATCTAAATCCGTCTCAACAGGACAAGGAATCTACATTCCTGAACACATCCCAACAGGACGAGGAATCCATATTCCTGAACCCATTCCCAACCCCTGGGAATCCCATGCCTTGTAGAAAGTGTGAACTCACCTCGGTTTGCTCGGCAGATACACAAAGAGGTCAATCAAGCTGCTAGTGGTCAACCACGTCCTAACATGGTTACCATACAAGTCAGGTCTAGGTTCAAGTAGTGCACGTAGGTTTACACATAAGCTAACAAGTCACAACACATAGATAACATGGCAAACACATGAATCATATTAACAGTAGCATACAGTTCACATATACATAACCCAAACTTGTGCGACTTTGAGTGATTGGGCTGTTATGGTTGTGCAAGCCCAATCCTCTTGTGCGATCCAAAAGATGAAGCCCAAATGATAGTCGGCCCAACCTGTTGTGCGTCCAGCACAATCTTGTGCGACTCACAACGGGTTGTGCGACTCAGAAGCATACCCTGCCCAAAACACGAAACCTCATACCCATTCGGCCCAAACAATAAAACAAACACTTAATCTTGTGTGGTCCAAATAGACTTGTGCGACTACAGACAACTTGTGCGATTGGAGTCTTGGGCTGTTCGCCCCAACAACATAATATAGTCTAAACCTTTGTGTGGCCAAAGGTATTGTGCGATTGTCACTGTCTTGTGTGATCCACAATACCTTGTGTGATCATGCATAAGTGAATTGTACATAGTGTTTAAACAATTGTACCACAGTATTCTATAGCTTGTGCGACTAGTTCTTGTGCGACCAAGGACTTATGCGATTGCTGTTGTGCGATCAGATCAGATCTTGTGTGATATGATCTTGTGCGATTAAAAAGGGGAGTTGTGTGATTGGTTATAACATTCCAAAAATCATGCAAAATCAGTTACAACAATTTGACAGTTTCCAAAATCACATTCATCGATCAAATCAATCATTTACCAAATAAATTTCCATGAACCCTAATTGACACTAAATCATAACAATAGCTCAATCATCAACACAATCGGATTTAACAGTTTAATTTTCATTAGACTTCTTTGAACCCTAAGCCTAGGTTAGATCATGAACCACATTTAAACACTCGTTCGAATCGTCGTGTTATGGATTCGAACACGATTATGTCCCCTAAATCTCGAGTGACAACAATTCAGCAACTCTTACCCGAATTAGCACAATCAAACAGTTCCATCTAACAATCATATGATATCCATTAACATGAACAATCTCATCGTATTCAACCATTAACGTTTTTTATAGGATAATTACTAGCATGAACCCTAGATCATCATGCAAGATTATACAACATGCATCGGTTCCAGATTATCATAACACGGAGCATCATGCAAAACATAATCAACATACAACCAATCAACTAAGGTACCATTAGACGTAGATATTATAATAACCGATTGGAAAGATGGTTTCGAACAAGGAGGTCTTCGGAAGAGGGGGCTGCCGCCAGTTCCTCGAGGAGGAGAGGGGAAAGAATAGGGTTTGCTAAACCTTGAGTGTTAAGATAATTGTGGAATTTATACACCAACACACTTGGTGTTATGCGAGGATGATAGGGCCGAGCCCAAAGGATAGAGGGGTTTGGGCCGAGATTATAAGCATAAGAATCTATGTGATCCAAGGGGTATTGGTGCGATCGGACTCCTCTTGTACGATCCAAACATGTTACACACATATACATAACACACTAAAATCTCATAACACATATCACATAATAAAAACATAGCATTTCATCACAACCAATCACATTAGTTAACCACATAGCGTTCACACCGGCTACATCAAAGTACACGAAAGGTTCTGAAATACGAGTTGTCACACGTAACATGAAACCGAGTATGAGGTGGAAGCGATATGCCCGAAGCGTGGTGGATATGCCGCTGGTACTTCCTATGTATAAGCATTTTTGACATGTTGCCAAACTTCGTACGACGTGCCATGCGAAGGTCGTGAGTTGTGGTGTTGAGTCTATTGGAATCTATGTGAAACTTGAATCTTTAATTTACGTTAATCTTGTTGGATCTTGAGTCTTTAATCTATCGTGTGAGAATCTATATTGTGAGACTTTGTGAACCTAGACTTATACGATCCTCTATTTGGATCATTAGGATGTCTTCTCGAAAGCTCTCCGACACTCTCAAAAGATCCAGGGAAAAGTCTCAGAAAAAGATGATGTCCTTTATGGCCGATCAGATCGCTCAGGTCGTGCCAAAGATCGTCTCTGAGATCCAAGGATCGAACACTCCGCCCTCTTCTGTTGACTCAAAGACGGAGAAAGAGAAGACTACAAAGTTCAGCTATAAATATTTTATCTCTTGCAACCCTAAGTCTTTCACGGGTAGTAATGGGGTGACTGCTATGCTCGAGTGGTTTGACAGCATCGAGGTTACCTTCATTAACAGCGAGTGCCCAGAGCAGCTAAAGACTAGGAGTGCAAGGGGAATGTTTCAAGGCAGAGCATTGGAGTGGTGGTCAAATGAGAGAAATATCCGTTCGAATGAAGAAGCCTATGCTCTTCCATGGGCTGAGGTGCGAGAATTGATGATGCTCGAATTCCACCCTCCTTATATCCCATCCTCATGAAACAACCTTTGACCATTCTTTCAGAATGCCCAGTAGGATCATCTTTACTGTCTCCAAACTCTAACACTATTCTTATGAGATCTTCTGTGATTACCACCTCTTTATCCTTTACAACCGAGTGAATTGCTGGTGGATCCTCTACATAACGTGCATTATTCCAAAAGTCTTGGACTAGATCTCTGTATGCTTTATATTCTTCAGCAGTCGCCTTCTTGACCCTTGATCTATCCAGAAAAGGTAAAATCTCCATGAATGGTTTCATATTCTTCGTTTCTTTTTCAAGAATAGCACAAATGTTATGCTTCACATCAAAATCACCTACCTTTGCCTGCAAACACATCACAATCAAAATAAGATTTGACAAGATAAGATTTGAGAGCGGATGACCATGTTTTACATCAAATTGGAAAGAATTAAATTTCATACAGATGACTTATGTTAGAACGAATTACATTTGAACTAATGAACATATTTCGCAACGGATCAAATATTTTTCACAAATAACCAACTTTGGAATGGACCAAACCTTTTGGAATGAATCAACTAAGTCCAATATGGATCGAATTACCAATTTGCAACGAATCAACTTAGAGCGGATCAATATTTTGGGACGGATCAGATTGAAATGGATCAAAATGTTGGAACTCATATAAAATGGTTTAACAAACTCAACATTCTCGTTTGGAATGAATCCTAAGTGCTTTAGACCCATTATGACTCGTTAAGGTAGTTTACGCTACTTTAACGTGTCATTTGCGTAAATGCGTGTTCGGATGGTTAAACATGTCCTATGATAAGTCTTAAATGCCCAAACATGTTTGAACATGTTATAACATCAGTTTATATGTCAAAAAGTTGGTCACATATGTTTAAAATGAATTTATGTGCAAAAATGGCATTTTGGTCATTTTAGGCATATAGGAACGACTTATCATATAACAAACCAAACAACGTGACCATAAGGTATAACCTCAGTAGGTTATTCTCTATACAACTATGGTCACCTACATGTGTTTGATCGGATTCGAAAGTCAAAGCGATGGTCAAACCGCTCGACTTACGACCCTATATATAAGCACTAAACTAGAAGTGACGAGTTAAACATGTCAAAACATGTTTAACTAAGTTGCAAAACTGATTTGGTATCAAAACTTAGTGTTTTGATACCCGGAAATAGTTCCGTCGTAAAATGCACAAAATGTGCATTTTTTGACCGAAACTTTGACTCGTCACTTCGACTAGTAAACGTGGTAATCAGTAGGTATAATCGCAAGGGATTATAACCTTCATGATTACGACCACGTTGCAAAGTTCAATTGAACTTTGACTTGACCAGTTATGGTCAAAATCGATAGTCAAACAGTAAGTCAAATTGTTTGACTTTTAGCTCAAAATAGCTAAAATAATAGAAATAGACTAGGATGAGAACTTACTTGTGTTAGGAAACACTTAAAATCTCAGGTAGGAGGCCTCCCAAGAATTGAAGCAAGCTCCAAGTAAGTGGGAGAAGAATTAGAATGAAATGAGCAATTTGTGAAGTGAATGGAATGGCTATTTATACTTGTTTGGGATCATTGTGATCATGACAAGTGTCTTGAGTGTTTTGCAAGGATTAACAAGATCATAACATGTGTTAAGATCAGATTTTTGGCTTGGAGAACACATATCTTGGCCCCCAAGAATAAAAAAACTAAGTTTGCAAAACAGTTAGTGCTGCTGAATCAAACTTTCTATCCAGCATAGGCGGTCTCACCCCGCGAACAGGAGTGCCTATGGCCGTCAGGCCCCGCCACCCAGTTCAAGACAGATTTCAGTTTTGGCAAAACAGGTCCCTGCAACTAATTCAATGTGTTTTTGACACGCTTAAACCTTTTTAAGCCAAATTTTAGCCTTCATAAGGACGTTATAGCATAAGGGACTTGAATTATGCCCAAAAATATCATGGATGTCGGTTCGTTCGGTTGTACGTTCGCGTTTTTCGCTCAATTATGACGAATGCTTTAACGAACGCGAAAACGACCCAAATTGCGTAACGAATGATATTTTTGCATTCTTATCATTAAAATACAAGATTTTAATGATTACAAAAATTTTTGAATGTGGTACGTGTTCTGTATTTTGAATACGGAACAATCGGCAGACTTTTGCAGTTTGTCGCAAATAGTCCCTAAGATCGAATAAGCATATTTTTGCCATACCAAACCATTGGAAACTTATTTCTAAGTTATGTAAAGGGAATATAGGGTATGCTTAGCTTATGTCCTTGTTCCGGAGTGTATGTCGTGTTAAACTGATTACGGTTGCGTAACATTTTACGTATAACTTTCAGAAAAGCTTTTCGAGAGTTCAAAATTGTAGGAGGATTGAAATGGGTAAATGTCATATGTAATTGTACAATCCCGGGAATGAAACACAAGATTTCATTGGATTCGAAGTTGTTCGGATTTGTATACTGGTTGTAAAGGAACAAATGTCACACTAGTTTTGTCCATTAAATCTATCCAGATATGGTTTTTAGGTTTTGGATTATCATTATTGTTCAATTCAGTCCAATTGTTATTGTTAAATATTATTATGTAACATTATAATGTTTGTATAACATTCCTAATCCATAGTTCATGTTTCAAAACATCTTTCTCATATCAATCCTGTTCCAGATCTGCAAAAACACATGAAACAGACAGTTCAGTTCGTATATAGGAGATTATCTACCTTCCCCATTGAGATTGTTATGCCAATCAACAATCCAAATGAAATTTTAGTAGTATAAAGGTATAACACATATGTTTTTAAACTTTGAAAAATCTTTTTGTGAAATAAATCTTTTGAACGAATGAACTTATTCGTGCGAATAAGCTCTTGTATACGGACGGATGAATTGGTCCGTGCAAAGAAACATCTTTCGTGCAGATGGCTAAGTCATTCGTATGAAGGAGTCTCCTTCGTGTGAATCACACTAATCCATATGAAAACCCTCATTTGTTTAAAACTTTCAATTTTCATTTTTCACATTTGTTCAGTTTTAAAAACCCACTTAGTTAACAAAGTCCAAGTTAATGACCCTAGTTATCTAATTTGCTTACCAAGTACAAGTTAATGACTTTGGTTAAACACACTATGAACAAACTGATAATCTCAAACACTGTTAAGTTCAAATTAATGAACTTGTATACATTTCAAATCATTTTCCATTTCAGATTGACTCGCAGCCCGTTATGCTTTAGATACTTTCAACTGTTTTGGACTTTGAAATATTAGCATTTCATCATCGGTAGTCAAATATAAGATGAAATAAAATTTTATGTATTTTCCAAACTTTATGCTAAAACGCACTAAAAATCTTTTTGTTTTCAAAATGAAATATAACTATTTACAAACATATTTACAGACATATTTTTCTAAGTTTGTGTTAAGAGGATCATATCAGTTTAATGAGACATGTCATGTTCACCGTTGATCTGATAAACTTTAAGCTTTAAACAAGTTCACATAGATTGTCAGTATTGTTTGTCCACTTAAACCTCTACACACGTTTCAATTGTTTCAAGATACAATTATTAGGCGTTTTAGAACTTGACTTAACTATGTTCCCCACCTCAGAATATACTCCCATATCAAGATTCCCTTGATTTCATCTTACAGGTGAATATACCTAATTGATATATGTATCTGGTCTAATGCGAGACCTTGAGAGCTCAGGTCAGTACCACCGTACATACAAAGAGATGAAGGCTCGCTTTGAGAGTGGTGTTCCTTATTTGGAATCTTTTACTTCAATTGTCATATCTTAGGATTTTTCAATCTTAATACAGTTTTTAGGGTTTGCCCACAATCAAAGTGCTTAGCAAAGTATTCTACAAGTTATAGGCCATTGCTTACACAAAATCAGAAGAACTTGTATAATACCCCAGATATCAACTAGTTATAAAGACCTAGTATCTAATAATCCGGCAATCTCTCAAACGAAATTACGGTACCAAGACCATATATCCGTGAGATGTTGACCACATATTAAGAAGTTTTGTTATCTTTAAATCTCCAAAACAATTTATTAATGTATGAAGCCTACTGACACATCGTTAATGAGACCGTTTAAAAACTTTTAAACTTTACATTTATTAGCATGTTGTGACAGTCCACTTATGTACTATCATTTCATCTTTTACACAACAAAACTCATTTTTTTGTCTTTTGATATGTTTTTGTATTTTCAAAATTTTCATATGTTTTTGTATTTTTTTCCCAAACCATTTCTCCCCCTAAAATTTTCAACGCGTATCAACTTTTTCTCAAAGCAATCTCTGATTAAGTGATAGCGGATTCAATATGTTTAGTTTTCAAGTGACGAACCGGATTTTTCATCACCGATATTGCAGCCTCATTATCTACAAAGATAGGGGTGTTAAGAAACTGTAAACCGTAATCCCTCATCTATTGTTGGATCCAGAGGATTTGAGAGTAGCAACTAGAAGCAGACACATACTCGCTTCACAGGTTGTTTGAGAGAGCCCTCTAGTTCTGATACCACTTGTTAGGATCATGTATGATCAACCTTGACATCTAGGGGATATCTAAAGTTAGGTATTATGCACGGAATTCATTATACGTAAGCAGAAACACAACGATTCTTCAATTTTCTATCCTTTCATTAACTTTTAACAAGGCCTAGATTCACATGACAAATTTTGTAACGCCCTGCTTCTTTGTACCTTCCATAATTAGAAAGCATTGTTCGTATTTCTATTTTTGGAAATCTTGTTTTCTTGTAATCGTCTTTTCCGTTGTATCGTTGTAAAATCCGAGACTTGGATCATAAATAAAATTCGTATTTCTTACAATTCATGTTTTACATATTCATGCTTATTCACACGTTTGAATTCATTATACATATGATAACCTATTCGTAATTCTTGCAAGATGTGTTAAACTTACAAACATTTGTCATACATGCTCAATTCATGCGTATACGATAGTTAATCTTGATATTTATACTTAATCATACTTGTTTGTTACTTGTCACGTGTTCTTTTGTTATTAAAACATGTTTACTTTCATATAATCTATAAGAACATAATATTTCTTGTATTGCATGCGTCCCTAGACTCTTAGCTTTTGTCACTTTTAGTCCCTAAACTATGTGATACTTGATACTTTTGATAATTGGTGAAAATTATGCTAAGCTACCATGAGACTATGATTCTATGATGCTATAAGACTCTGATTCTATGACGCTATGAGACTATGATTCTAAGATACTATGAGACTATGATTCTATGATGCTATGAGACTATGATTCTATTATTCTATGATACTATGATTCTATAAGACTTGATGCTTTGGTGCTTGACTCTTGAGGCTCGTGAAACTTGAGACTTGGTTGAACAAGGGACTGGAGTTTTATCACTGGCAGAAACTATGGAAACTATGGAAACTTTGGTGTTAATGATGTAATATAGTCATGTGATTCTATTACCCAATAATACGCAACGCAACACTTAATCTAACTCGCGAAACCAATCAAAGATGGGAACGCGGAAAGGATGGGATTGGCCAAATAGCAATCCGATCGGAAGACCAACCGATCGGATGGCCAACCGACCGAGCTGCCATTCGATCCGCTGCACACCGCCTTCACTCACTCTGACACTATAAATAGGCCTGTCACATCACCATTCTCACTGATGTGACAGCCTCACTCAATCCAGACGCACGCACTCCCCTTTTCTTCCATTTCTTGGCGATTTCGGTACGTTTTACACTAGATTTTTGTACATCTTTGATCACTACACTATTCTCTACATGATTCTCCTTCGACATCTCACTTTTCACCATGAAATTTCCGAGATTTGAGCCCTTGAGGGTGACGTCACCATGGCGGTTTGTACAAACTGTTGAGTGATGTCATTCCGTTCAAGATCTAGCTCAGATCTAAGGAATTTCATGTGTTTTTACTCTAAATCTTTACTGAATCTATACTTTTCAACTCAAACTTATGTTTATCTTCATCTTTTCTTAAGACTTTTAACTAAAATGGTGAGATCTAGATTTAAACGGACTGTAGACTTAACGATTAGACTGGAGTTGGTTTGGAGAAGGATTGTTGAAGGAGAAGATAACCGGAGTATGAATTCTGATATAAATACCATCACGAACGGGCGACTGAACGGACTGGGGTGATTCCCACCCGATCACATCGGCTGTACACT
Organism: Helianthus tuberosus; assembly: GCA_030545235.1. Lineage (NCBI taxonomy): Eukaryota > Viridiplantae > Streptophyta > Magnoliopsida > Asterales > Asteraceae > Helianthus > Helianthus tuberosus. Next base: position 15,298,019 of record CM060420.1, on the reverse strand, counting down.
AATGAGTTTACCATTGTCTCAAGGCTTACCAAGTCATCGTTGGTTAAACAGAAACTTAGAAACTTTACAAGTTTAGGAACGGGACAAGGACAACCCGATCGATTGGAAATCCGATCCGATAGCCATCCGATCTAATGACACTTGTCTCTTAATCTTAAACACTTTGATACTTTGAAACCTTTGATCGTCGAATGGCAATCCTATCGGATAGCCATCCGATCGAACTGCCATCTGATCGAGGTGACAATGTGTCTTGGAATCTTTTAAGACTTAGAAACTTTTTCATAAACTTGAACATCTTGAAACTTAACACTTGGATCGAATGACCATTCGATCGAACCGTCATCCGATCAAGATGACTAATATGTGACATCTGTGCCTCCACGGCCATCGAACAAATACCAAATCAATGAAATGTTGTGTTTCATACTTGGGATTTGTATAAATATGTGTATCATTTGCACATATCAACTCTTGTTCGATTTCGGGCTCTAAATCGCTTTCTAGAAGGTTATACGCGCACTGATGCGTAAATATAACCAGTTTAACGCAACAAACACTCCGGGACAGTGAAATAGGCTTAACATACCTTAAATAACCTTTACATAACTTGGACAGCGAAATCAAGTTTATTCGCTTACAGGGACTAATTTCGACAAACTGCGAAAGTATGCTGATTTGTACTGTAACGAACATTCTGAACATGACCATAAGTTAAACATACCCTAAATATCCTTTACATAGCTTAGAAATAGGCTTTGAGGGGTTCGGTGTGCGGAAACCTAAATATCCCACATTGATCTGATTTTGGCTCTCTAATTTGAAGTTTATGGTTCATACCTAAGAGTAAATCGGATCAAAGCTTGCGGAAACCTTTTGTAAGTATTCTTTCGTTCTTTTATCGCTTTTCGAGTCTGAAAGTCAAACTGCGTTTGACTTTCTGCATTGACCAGTTTATGGTCAATGCGAAGTTCATTTGAACTTCATAACGTGATCGTAATCACGATGGTTATAGTCCCTAGTGACTATACCTACTGATTACCACGTTATCTAGGTGTAGTGACGAGTCGTAGTTTCGGCCAAAATGCGCATTCTTGCGTGTTTTGTAACCAAACTACTTATAGGTATCAAAACCGTTTGTTTTGATACCAAATCTATTTTCTAAATTCGTTAAACATGTTTTAACATGTTTAACTCGTCACTTTTTAGATTAGTGCTTGTGTAGAGTCGTAAGTCAAGCGGACTAAACACCCGCTTAGACTTTCGAACTCGACCCGTTTGGTCGATCATTAGGATCCGACCAAACATGTTTAGTGACCATGGTTGCATAGGGAGTAACCTTCCGAGGTTATACCTTATGGTCACTTAGGTTTAATTAGTTGTATGATAGGTAGTTTATATGCCTTAGGTAAATGACCAAAATACCCTTTTCATTCATAATTGGTAATTAAGCATATGTAACACAAACTTTTGTCACTTAATTGATTATGCAACATATTTAATCATGTTTAGGCATATAATACTTGTCATAGGACTAGTTAGACGCCTCGAATGCGCTTTTGCGCGAACGACACGTTAAAGTAGCGTAAGCTACCTTAATAGGTTGCAATGGGTCGAAAGCACTTAGGTTAGGTTTCGATTTAGAATGTAGGATTTGTTAAACCATGTCATATGAGTTCCGATACTCATTTGGTTTACAAAACCTCATCCTATCCGATCTTCCGACTTAGGTCCGGTTTAATTATATAGTTATTAGGTTGCCGATTGATTCTGTGCTCCCTCTAGCTTTGCTTGGTTGTTGTTCAAGACCTCTAAGCATTCTCAGGTGAGTACATAGTTCCCCTATTTTACTGTTTTCAATTGTTTTGGGGTGATTCATATGTGCTAAATGTTTTCGAGGTTTTAACGATGGTTTTCAAAACGATTTTCGATATTATAACAATGGTTTCAAAAAACGATTAAAATGGTTTATATTAAATTAATAACGATTTCGATATAGTAAACAAACTTGTTGGTTGTATTTACATAACGAATAATATCCATCAAACAGATCGACGTCGTCATCATCGTCGGCGTCGAGAAGCAAATCATAGGCAGGATAAACAGCTAAGGGTATGGGAGCAGGGATCTCCACTAACGGTAGGTCCCCGGCCAAAAGGCCATCAGCGAGCTCATCAGCACCATCAGGTAAAGCAAAGGGCTGGAAATCATCCTCGTCCGTGCTAGTAACGTCGGAGGTGTGGACCTAATGCTCTGAAGGCTCTAGGTCATCTGAGACTATAGGTCTAGGTCCTGTGGTGTCTGAGTCACCAGTGCCAGAGGTGTCCATAGTGTCTGTAACATAAACACAACATGCACAAACAGTCAATCATACAATCAAATAATCACATAAGTCACCAAGTAAGCATTCAGATCATTCTCCTAGTCCCACTAGCCTCCCAGTCTCCTAGACTGATACTCCTAGTCTCACTAGCCAAATTCTCCCAGTCTCTAAGACTGCTCTATCATCTACCTCGACCTCTTAGATCGAGCCTCGGTCTCCAAGACCGAGCCTCAGCCTCCAAGACTGAGCCTACTCTTCCTAGTCCAACTAGCCAACTACCTCGATCTCTCAGACCGAGCCTCGGCCTCCAATACCGAGCCTCAGCCTTTCCGGACTGAGCCTAAAAATAATGAATAAAATGTGCTCAACATTTGTTTGTAAAAAGTGTTGGATCTGGACTTAAGTGGTATGCAGAAAAATGTTTTCGTGAGAGCCCTAGTGATCATAGTCTAGACTCGAGAATGAATCCTAGTTCGCTATGATCAGAGCTCTGATACCAAGCTGTCACACCCTGGCTTTTGCGGAAGCGTGGTTAATTTGGTGTGACTTCTTAATACCATAGCTTAACCATAACAAAGCTATATGAAATAAAATCATGCAAGATCATCCATTTGATTTAGTTTTAAAAACCAGAGTAACATAACATTGTCTTAGAGACTTACAACCTCATAACATAAAACATTGTCTTGAAAAACATAAACATAAACATCAACATGAAATAAACGCAGTTTAAGATTTGTGACTTGTCCAGGAAAGAGTCACATTTCCTAAACTGGGATGACCTTGGAACCCTTATGCAGCGGGAAAACATAACATACCGTGCCAGATCTTTAATTTCCTGAAATACATGTAAGTTGAAAAATCAACAATAATGTTGAGCGAGTTCATGTGTAAGTGAGTAAGTAAACCTTTGTGAGTATAAAAATAGTCTTGGTATGTAGCAAATAAGGGAATTGAGATCACCAATGGTTTGCAAGGCCACTGATATATGTGAAGTGCAAATAGGGAGACTCAAACCTAGCAGATTTCGCCACGGCATTAGTATGTGGACAAAGTCACCCCAAGGTCCGTTTCTAGTTTGGCCTGGGGCTGGGCTCGCTACACCCAGATAGATCTACCGCTCCTGTCCCTCGGTCCTGCCATGAGGACTAATGGCCTCATATTGCTCCTACCCACTCACATGATCTAAGTAGTAAACCTCCTTACGCTAACCATACCATGTATAAAGTACTTGTAATCAAAGTAACATGTATTTCACCCCCGTAGTTTAGAAAACTGAAAACAGTTAAGAGAAAAGGGGGACATGAACTCACCGTGGTGCGTCTCTACCAAGTATGCCTCCAAATCAAACAGCCGTGTGACGACCTACACGTACTAATTCTATTAGACGGACGGCCGTGCCTTAGCTTTATGGTTTAAGTTTTTGGGAAATAGTTAGGAAACTATTTCGTGTTTACATTCTGTATATACTTGGTAGTTATTTTTCCTTCCCAAGGATGGGGGATTTAATACATGTGTGTTCGTATAATTCGGATTACACTATTAAGTCTCACTTAATATATATCTTATTTCCAACTTCCAAAATATAAATATTCTTCTCAAAAATATTATATTTTAATACATGTGATTTTCCAAAATAATACTTAGTAATATTATTTTTACTCTAAAAATAATATTTACGTAGTTCACAAAATAATCATAAACACTTATACAAGTGATGTTGTGAAAAATATATACCAAATACATATATGTATCACGCTTTATTTTGCGAAATCCCACCTCCGATGTTTTGTAAATATAGTCGTGGCGAAACTTATATTTTGAAAACAAGTCAAAATGTATTTCTAACACTTATAGTGAAAATATTTCTAAGTGTTAGGCTTTTGGAAAAATTTCGCCAGAGTTTCCTCTGTAACTGGAGGTGGCCACGCTTTCAAGCGTATCATTTTCTTTTATAAATCAAACCAACAATCTTCTTATTCAATCAAAACAATGTTCAAATCACAAACTAGTCAAAATATGTATGTAAATCGCATAAATTTCATGAACTGTGATTTATCCAAACTATGAAGTAAATCTCATTACTTTTAGTGGATCTTTATATAAAACAATCCGATTTTGTAAAAACCTCGTTTTTAAAGAAACTCCATCTTTACAACTTCTCGTCATCTTTTTCAAAAATAGTTATTTTGTCGAAACTTTGTGTTACACAAGTGTTTACACACTTGTGTGTTCTTAAAAACCATTCTTGTTAGTGTAAGATCCGTCTTTAGAAAAACATGATTTCTTGACACTTGGTCCTTTAAAAATACCACCTGTAGATCCGTAGATCTACTAGTTTTAATCACTATTTTGTAAGTAATATCGTTTTTATACAAGTTCATGATTCGTGTGTGGTAGAGCTTCATCCTTTAACCCTTGTTACTTCAAAACAACCTTATGTCATGATCCATGATCATGACTAAACCGGGTTAAATGATGATCCGAGCTACCACAACATAGATCGGGTCCAAATAATCACACAAATCAAATACTACATGATTTACACAACATATGTGCTTTTAACCACCATTTTTAGTGTTTTAAGTAGACTTTTATGTATCATCTTGTATGTTAACGAGTTTTAACCGTTACAAATCATATTAACCACTTTAAAATAGTTCAAGAAGGTGATTTAAGCAACATACCACTAGCTCGAGGCTAGGGAAGAATCTAGACGCAAATAGGGTGGATAAAAGCAAAGTAGAGAGGTCCTTCGCCTTCCGTTTGCTCCAAGGTTCCTTATATGCGACCCTTAACACTTGTAGATGATTGGAATGTGAAGATTAAAAACCGAAAATGGATGTATGTAGGAGGGGTGTTCGGCCGAGAGTTACTAGGGAGGGAGAGAGAGTTGTGGAGTGGTGTTGTGTGATGGAAATGATCATGTGTGCTTAGTCTTAATCTTATAGACAAAACTTAGTGTAATTAACCAATGGATTTTGTGCCTCCTAGATATTAAGCACAAGAGATTTAAACAAATCAACAAGGACAAGTGTGTCCCCTCTAGTTGGGGACGGTTAGAGAGGGGGGGGGGGGGTTCTAGTCCGATTCCAACTAGTTAGTTAGGATAATAGTTAGGTTAAGTAAGTTAGTTAAGTGCTTAACCCGGTTAGTGGTGTGTCACGCGTTACAATGGGTGTTAGGGTATTCAGGGACCCTAACTGGCTCAGAAAAAGATAAATAATGAAAATGACAATATTTTCATGTTCCGGGTATAGTCCGGTTGTTTGGTTGGATAGTAATCCGTTAAAGTGCTTAAACAAGCTTTAAAGTGTCGCTAATACCATTTTTAGTGACACAACTCATTTCTGACACTTTGGAAAGTGTCTAGTAATATTTTTCTCATGCTTTGGCACTTTATTAGGTAGCTAAAAGCTGAATTATTATGTAAAGTGCTGAATTTTTGTACTTAGAGTACGTTTTAGGCACATCTAGTCATTGTGACTTATTCCTAGAGACGCAGTTCTACAACCCTTGTATCCCTACACTCCCCACTAGTGTAGCAAAATATTTCTGGCTCATACAGGCCTTAGAGGCAGTGTCTGCCTGATGCTGGCTTTATCAGCATGTTCAATAGGTTATCCGTTAAAGTGCTACTGTGCTTTTTGTGCATCATGTTTGTCACTAAGGTTCAGCATGTAAATAATGTAGTGACGGTAAGTAAAGTATGATGCAAGTAAGTACATGTATCAGTATTCAAGTAGCAGTTTATTCACAAGTTCAAGCAAGCACAGTAATTAAGCAGAAATTAATTATTAATTAAGTCGTACGGATACCTGGTTTAGTGCGGGTTGTCACACATAGGATCTGACAAATTCCGTTATCAGACTGCACCCATGGTTATGTGTGGGTTAGGTGGGTAACGACTGAATCTGTGATTGTTAATTTACCCTTTGGTGGTTTGTTAATGCGAGAAGCGATAGGCGAGTTGCGAAGGTTTGGATGTTATTAGCGAGACAATCAAAAGTAGTTTTCATGATTTAAAACAAGAATGATATAAACGACTAAAGCGGTTTTTAACGAATTAAACGATTTGGGTAAACGATTGGTTTTTGGTTAGTGTTTAGATAACGGGATGGGTGTAATGTGATGAAAGCATGGTGGATACGCCGCTGGTACTTCCTTTATATATATATATATATATATATATGTTTTCATCGTATTACATACCGTGGCGTTATTTAGTTCACTTGGGTAAACGATTTGAAACGATGTCACACAAACGAGGTTTTCGAAATGATATAAACCATACGAGTTTTATTAACGAGATTTATCAACTAGTTTTATTAACAAGATTTATTAACGAGTTTTATTAACGAGAATTATTAACGAGAATTTTATTAAATAAATGTTTTGGGTTAAGAATCATGGCTACGAGATTTTATAAATTATAACCAACTTGATTTGAGTTGGTTAATTATGTCGCAATACAATACTTTTCAAAACAAGGTTTTTAATTAAGTATTGCAACATGTAAACTAGCCATGAATCCGACACTCTCAAAAACCTATGTACTCGCCAGCATTTCTTTGCTGACTTTGTTTTCACATATGTTTCAGGTGTTGTTGAATGATGTTGATTGCTAGGATGCATGCTCACATAGGACTGGACGAGGCCTTAGTGACTTAATAACAATGATAGACTACGTTTAACTTGTTTATTTAGATTTCCAGACGATGTAAATATTTAATGTTTAATAAAACGAAACTTCAAATTTCAGTGTGTTTTGAAACAATGATTCTGTTATAACACTCCCCGAAGATTCTGCCGCGATTTGTTGTTTTACGCGGTCGGGGTGTGACAGAAAAGTTGGTATCAGAGCTCATGGTTATAGGGAATTAGGTTATTAGTAATGCTTTGACCTAGTCTATAACCTTCCTAGGACCCTAACACAAGATTCTTGTGTTTAGATCTTAAAACAATACCGTCACTTATCCTTAGGTGACAACCACAACAAGAACACAAATTCCGAATCCGCTTTGAAAACCAATCATCTGTTCTAGGATGATTTATTATAAGGTTTTGAACCCTCTAAGTTTTCAAAATCTCGTCAAAGTTTGGGTCTTATAATGTGAACACGTGCGAACTGGAAGGGTGAATGCCTGTACCCTGAGTTTTCTGTCTAAGGCTAGAGTGTTCGTACAAATCCGCAGCATCGGACCAGTCACTCTTACCTGGGAACTCTTGGGGTGGGTATTCACTTATAGGCGAGCATGTCTTCAGTGATACATTAATATGACCCGTTTACTTTGATTAATCACCGTCTCATTTGTTTGCCTTAGGTAACAAACAAATTATCGCAATTTCTATGCGTTGTTGTTCTGTTTTAATTATCCGATAACATTTCACTTGTTTTCTCCTATGTGTTTCATTCCTCTAGAATGTCTCTTCATCGCAATGACACTAAAATGTCCGAGCAAACTGCCAAATTTGCCCAGCGAATAGGCGAAGTAATCCTGAAGACTGTGGATTTAGGTATAGCCATGTCTCGTCTCAATAATGAAGCCACCCAAGAAGCATCGAAAGAAGCAGAAGCCGAGCCTTCGAAAAAGTCAAAGAAGCGTAAAGCTCCAAAGGGTCCCGTAGCCGTTACACCAAATCAAGCAAAACCTAGCCAGGCGGCAGCACCACCAGCCAAGAAGCCGTACTTAGGAACTGCTCCTCTGTGAAATCAGTGTAACCTCCACCACTATGCCAATGTCAAACGTCAGAAATGTTTCAACTGTGGACTCATTGGTCATTTGGCACGAGACTGTCGTTCAGTCACTGTGCTAAACCAAGCTTTTCAGAACGCCGTTCAATTTCAAGCAGATCCAGCACAGGCTCGTTTTCCTCCTGGTATTTGCTACACCTATGGCGAAACGGGTTATGTCAAGGACAAATACCCAAGGATTTTTGATCCAAATCCGACCCACGGATGAGCATTTGGCCGATTAGAAGAAGCTGCTGCTTTGAATAATCTGAATCTTATGTTTATGTTTCTAGTGTTTCCCTTTGAACTCGGAAACAATCGATTTTGTTTATAAATAAATCTTTATTTTCAATTCTATTGTACAAATATAGTTGCATGTGTGTATGGCATACCCCTACGATACCTACACCAAAGAATCGTATTTGTAGTTCTCTCGTTCATATGATCGCTCATGAATTCCTCGAAAATTCTAAGTGCTCGCTTCATTCTAAGAAACGAAGTGACAATTTGAGTAATCACTTTAATTCCTAGGTTAGATAACTAAGGAAACCCATATTTGTCAAAGTTGCTCTTGGTAAACCTCTTGTACTCAATTCTTTTATTTGCGACTGTCAATTTAACTTTGATAATCACTTTTTTTCCTATTGACCTCACGCCGATGCAACTTGGGAGTTTCGACATTATTATAGGGATGGATTGGTTAGATAAACATCATGCTGAGGTGATTTGTTTCGATAAGATAGTTCGCATTCCTCTTTCGTCTGGCGATGTTCTGGAAGTTCGTGGCAAGAAACCTTCTGGTGGATTGAAGCTCATGTCGTGTACGAAGGCCAAAAGTTATTTACAAAAAGGATATGTTGCTTTTCTGGCACATCTCACCGAGGAGAAAGGCAAGAGCAAGAGTATTCAGGATGTTCCGACTGTTCGGGATTATCCATAGGGGTTTCCTGATGAACTGCCTGGTTTGCCTCTAGTTCGTCAAGTTGAGTTTCATATTGACCATGTACCCAATGTCAACCCAATTGCGAAAGCACCTTATCATCTTACACCGTCTGAGATGCAAGAATTATCGAAACAGCTTCAAGAGTTATCTAATAAAGGATTCATCCGATCAAATTATTCACCTTAGGGGAGCTCCTGTCCTCTTTATGAAGAAGAAAGATGGATCTTTTCGAATGTGTATCGATTATCGTAAGCTTAATAAGCTTACCATCAAGAATCGATATCCCCTACCTCGAATCGATGATCTGTTTGATCAGCTGCAAGGTGCTACCTGTTTTTCCAAGATCGATCTGCGCTCTGGGTATCACCAACTTCGTGTTCTCGAAGGAGATATTCCCAAAACTACCTTCCGCACAAGATATGGGCATTACGAGTTCACTGTCATGCATTTTGGTTTTACGAATGCCCTAGCTATCTTCATGGACTTAATGAATAGCGTCTGTAAACCTTATTTAGACAAGTTCATCATTGTGTTCATCGACGATATTCTCATTTATTCAAAGTCTCGAGCCGATCACGAGCAACACCTTCGTTTGACATTGGAACTCCTAAAGAAGGAACAAACTTTTCGCTAAATTCTCCAAGTGTGAATTTTGGCTTAAAGAAGTTCAGTTTTTGGGTCATGTAGTCAACAAGCAGGGTATTCATGTGGATCCATCCAAATTGCTGCAATTAAGGATTGGAATACACCAACGACACCTACATAAATTCGTTCTTTTCTTGGTCTCGCTGGTAATTATCGTCGCTTTATTTCAAACTTCTCGAAGATCGCGGTGCCACTCACTGCTTTGACTCAGAAGAATAAGCCTTTAGAGTGGGGATATAAGCAAGAAGAAGCGTTCCAAACGCTGAAACGGAAGCTATGTGATGCTCCTGTTTTGTCCTTGCCCAATGGAAACGATGATTTCGTTGTCTTTTATGACGCGTCGAATCTATGCCTTGGTTATGTTCTTATGCAATGAGGTAAAGTCATAGCATATACGTCAAGACAGTTGAAAGTTCACGAAAAGAACTACACAACTCATGATCTTGAGTTAGGTGTTGTGGCATTTGCTCTCAAAATCTGGAGACACTACCTCTATGGAACGAAGTGTGTGGTTTTCACAAGACCACAAAAGTCTCCAGCTCATTCTTAATCTAAAGGAGCTGAACATGAGGCAACGACAATGGGCTGAACTCTTGAACGATTGCGATCGTAGCCGATACGCTTAGTCGAAAGGAACGAGTCAAGCTTCATTCTGTTCAAACCCTATATGATATTCAATCTCGTGTCCTTCAAGCACAACGATCTTGTGTAAACGAAGGCTTATTAAAATATGAGCTACCACTTCAACTCGAGCTTAAACTCGAAATGAAAAGTGATGGGTTGCTCTATTTTAAGAATCCTTGTGAATGATTATCGCCCAAATCGGAGCCCTGATTGGATTCCTTGTACACCTTAATATGTACATTACAACTCAATAAGGACAAACCGAATTCTTATTAAGATCTTCCTATCTTCATAGTTAGATTCTTGATAATATTTAAAGTGCCAAATGAAATCCACGGATTGGATTCCTGGTATGCTTTAAATACCCGTGTCCAAAGATAACAAATTAAAGGTCAAATTAAACAATTATGCAATTATGTGATTATATGTTTATGTGTTCTCCTTTATGTTTTTGTGTGATCCAATTTTCGTTATCCAAATCCTCATAGAATCTTCCATATCTTCATATGAGGGATTCATAGTAGGATATTCAAAAGGTACTACCCTAAATCCTTAATGGACTTCTACTTGGTAGTTAAGACCCTTGGAATATATAGTACCATTCCATGATTCGAAGGAGACCCCTTGAGTGGTCTAGTTAAAAGATTGATTCAGAATCTGGTTAAGAATGGCATGTGATGATATAGCTGAAAGGACCCTATGGTGGTCCAGTCACACTCATCACAGGTTCGTTCATTTGGTTTTCCCCTACACATTATCAAATGCACTGTGTGGACTATGCAAGGAATTACGTAATTATGGACGCGTACGTAATTATGAAATTTAGTGCACAGGAACCCCAGTAAGGTTTATCATGTGTAAGAACCAATAGTGACAACAATAACGAAACGTGAACAATGTAATGGAGGTACGGTGGACGCACCAATGGCGCTTCATATACTTGTATATAAGTGTCCCTCTTACATTGCAAGCATAATGTTATTTAAAGTTACTAGAGATTCAGAACCCTAACCAGTGTTGTTTTATCTTTTCGACTTCATGTTTTGAGCTCTCACAAGTTTCCTCTAATTAAATTTCGGGACGAAATTTCCTGAAGTAGGGGAGACTGTGACATCTGTGCCTCCACGGCCATCGAACAAATACCAAATCAATGAAATGTTGTGTTTCATACTTGGGATTTGTATAAATATGTGTATTATTTGCACATATCAACTCTTGTTCGATTTCGGGCTCTAAATCGCTTTCTGGAAGGTTATACGCGCACTGATGCGTAAATATAACCAGTTTAATGCAAAAAATACTCCGGGATAGTGACATAGGCTTAACATACCTTAAATAACCTTTACATAACTTAGAAATAAGTTTTGGAGGGTTTGGTGTGGCGAAATCAAGTTTATTCGCTTACAGGGACTAATTTCGACAAACTGCGAAAGTATGCCGATTTGTACTGTAACGAACATTCTGAAACATGAACATAAGTTAAACATACCCTAAATATCCTTTACATAGCTTAGAAATAGGCTTTGAGGGGTTCGGTGTGCTAAAATAAACTTTTTGGTCATTTAGGGACTAAAAGCGTCAAAAGTGCATAAGTTTGCATTTTCGCGCATATCTTACGTTCTGAATACATCCGGACATCCAAAAATTTATGTAATCATTAAAATATTTTATTTTAGTGATTGGCATGATAAAATTCCATTCGTTGCGTAATTTGGATCGTTTTTGCGTTCGTTACGACTTCCGTCGTAATTAACCGAACAACGCAACCGTACGACCAAACGAACCGAAATCCGAGATATTTTTGAGCATGTTTTGTGTTCCCTATACTTTAACTTCATTTTAGATCCTTGAAATGAGGTTAACGGGGCTTAAACGTGTAAAAAATGAGCCGAAATACAAGATTCTGAAGTTCAGGGACCAAAATTGTCATTCTGCCATAGTTATTGATGCGTGTGAAGTGTGTATATAAGTTTAAGTATATTTTAAGCCCTTTTACACTTTCTTTAGCCAAGTTTTAAATTTATAAAACACGATATTTACTAACACTAAACACACATATGGGCAAGTGCACCCATCGTGAGCGTAGTATAGTGTTGGCAAGATACCGAGGTCGTCCAAGGACACAAGAGCTTTTAGTACCGGTTTATCCACAATGTCTAATCAAATAAAAAGTTTAGAAAAATGTTTTAAACTAAGAAAATAAAAAACTAACTAAAATGCTAAAAAATAAAAATAAAAACAGATAGACAAGATGAATCACTTGGCTCCGACTCGTGTTTAGTGTAACCTTTGATTATTTCCGCACTTTTGCACTATTTAAGAGATGATCTTAGTTATTGTAGTAGGTCCCTATTTTGGAGGTGATGTTACCCTCAACCCAGTAGTTTGAGTCAGCAAGGATACAATCCTAAAGGGTCGGATTATTGAAAGATAATTAATTAAGTTATTAATGCATAATGTGGTAGGTCCCTCTTTTGAAGGTGACGTTACCCTCGGCTAAGTAGTCTGAGTCAGCAGGGATACAGTCCTAAGTAGCCGGGTTAAAGTATTAATAGTAGTTTAACTTATGAGGGGATCAAAGAGTTTGGACCCCCGCCATCCAATATCGTTAAGTATTGAAGGAGGTCCTACTAAATTTGACCCAGGTCCTTTGCAGGATCTATACACTGAACAATGGCAAGACTCTTACCAAACCGTTCCCTTAACCCCTGACCAGGTAGCCAACATACCTCCATATAGACCGTGGAGATATGAATGTTGAAAATCTTTTATTTTATATAGACAGTAAAATAATGCCAAGACACCACGGACAAACGATAAGGAAGAATCACCTTCAACATAAGAAACTAGTTATTAAAGTCATTAATACATAACCAATTAAAAAGTGCGAAAAGATTAAAAATAACAAGTATTACACTAGACACTTTGTCTTCACCAAGTGATGTAAGAGACTTAGGCAAACATTGTCACACCCCCAAAATCCACTCGCGGAGTATTACCGCTTGGAGGCGCGACTGACCAGGATCAAGCCACCAATCATATTGAACATAACAAGTAATAAGTAAAATTCAACCACACAATATGAAAGGTGTTTCAAATAAAAAACGTAGTTAAGTGTTTAGCGGAAGCATAATTGTAAAACCCAATGCAAGTATTAAGTACGAAATAAAGAAATGTTTTTAACATGGCCCACACTGCCATGTCCCACAACGACTGCACCTCCTTGTGCAAGCTCCATGAGTACCTAACGACCTGCAAGGCATGTAACAACAAGTCAACAACAAAGTTGAGCGAGTTCACAGTTGGTTGTTTGGTTATAGCATTCATTTCGTAAATCATATTTTCATTTTGTAAACCATGTATCGTATTAGTTTCGTATCGCGGTCTCCCAGACATGTTTGCGAAGATTAGTGGGGGCTTCCCATGTGTTACTAGACCACGCGTATCGACTGCTACAAAAATGTAAGAGGTGCCCTAAGTCAATGTCTATCAGCATTGACCCTTTGCCCATAGTCCATTAGTACACGCCCGTTCGGACGACACGGTGTGAGGTTTGTTAAACCTAATAGCGCTATCTACTAATGACCCGCTCACCATAGGCCTCGGCGATTAAGTCGATAAATGAGGGACTTCAAATGATAGAGTGATGGTCTTATGGTCGTACGTATCCTGTTGTATGGGGAATACGCAAGTTTGTAGTTACCGTTCAGTTCTTTAACCCATTCCCAACCCTTGGGAATCCCATGCCTTGGATCGAGTGTGAACTCACCTTGGTTTTCTCGGTATGCAAAACTATTTGCTCGTAAGAAATCAGTCAAGTACTAAAGTATGCACGTATACACGATCAGTTCGAGATCATAAGGGTTTGCATGCAAGTCTATGTCACAAAATGCTTAGACAGTCATTATCAAGTAACACACAACAATTAATTCATGTTCATACCATTTGTGTTTCCCAGAATTGAGCTTTCAGTCTAATCTAACATGAGTCATCAACTAACAGGTTTAACGGAGTTAGCAACTTAACAGAGTTAATGACTTTACTGAGTAGGCATACTAACAGAGCTACATGATTAACAGAGTTACATGTCTGACAGAATCAACATACTTAACAGCATTGACATACTTAACGGTGTTAATAAACTAATTGAGTTTACTGAACTAACTGAGTTAATAACTAACCGTATTAATAAGCTAACAGTGTTAATCAACTTAACAGGGATATTCATACTTGACCAACAAAGTTAATAACTAACAGGGGACACCTGATGTGGCGAAATCACCCAGTAGCGAAAACCCTTGGGCGACGAAATCCCTGGGGTTTTCGTCGAGGTTATGGTATGGCGAAATCACTTAGTGATTTCGTCGGACTCTGTGTTTTCGTCGATCCTGCGATTTCGTCTAACCCTAATCATCATCACAGCAAATCAACTCGATCCATTCATGAAATCATTTAATCATTCAATTAACCCAAGCATGCGATCATACGAATTACCAAATCATTAAACAATCACAAACATCATCCAGTCATCATTCGACATCAGCAAGAAGTTATGATCATTCAGTAGTCGACATATACTTAAACCTAGAACCCTAATCTGTTACTCATCTACTATCATGACATCAACATAACAAGATCATCAACATTAATAGTGAGCTCCTTCAAAGGAACTATGAGGGTCTCATCTGACAGACATTTCTTCAGATTTGACACGTGAAAAACGTTGTGAACTGCACTGAGTTCGGCGGGTAGGTTTAGTTTGTAGGCCACTTTGCCTATTTTCTCGATGATTTCGAATGGTCCGACATATCGCGGATTG
This sequence comes from Helianthus tuberosus, assembly GCA_030545235.1. Lineage (NCBI taxonomy): Eukaryota > Viridiplantae > Streptophyta > Magnoliopsida > Asterales > Asteraceae > Helianthus > Helianthus tuberosus. The sequence continues at coordinate 15,282,931 of CM060420.1, read as the reverse complement.
AGCTTGCCCCGTTTGCCAAAACGAACCACACCCTTCCAAGGTGAAACTTTGAGTAGCACTCGATCCCCAACTTGGAACTCGAGTGGTTTCCGACGCTTGTTTGCGTAGGCTTTCTGACGGTCGCGAGTTGCCGCCATGCGTTATCGTATCTGCGCAATTCTTTCCGTTGCGTCTACCACCAGTTCTGGACCCGTGATCTGACTGTCACCCACCTCTGCCCAACAAAGAGGTGATCGGCATTTACGCCCATATAATGCCTCGAACGGAGCAGCTTGAATGCTGGTGTGGTCACTGTTGTTATACGAATACTCCACTAACGGGAGATGTTTTTCCCAGCCGTTGCCGAAATCGATTACACATGCCCGAAGCATGTCTTCTAGGGTTTGGATGGTGCGTTCGGACTGCCCATCTGTTTGCGGATGGTAAGCGGTGCTCATATATAATCGTGAGCCAAAAGATTTATGCATTGCTTGCCACAGTTTTGAAGTAAAGCGTGCATCACGATCAGAGATAATAGAGGTTGGCACCCCGTTCCTCGAAACCACTTCTTTAAGATAGACGTCTGCTAGAGTGGAGAACTTATCCATTTCCTTGATAGCCAAGAAGTGTGCAGACTTTGTGAGTCGATCTACGATCACCCAAATAGTATCATTCCCACGTTGAGATCTAGGCAGGCCAGTAACGAAATCCATGGAAATTTGCTCCCATTTCCATTGTGGTATCTCTGGTTGTTGGAGTAGGCCTGGTGGTTTCTGATATTCAGTCTTGACTCTCGCACAAGTCAGACATTTGCTAACGTAAGTTGCTATGTGAGCTTTCATGCTAGGCCACCAATACGTAGTTCTGAGATCGTGGTACATCTTATCCGAACCAGGATGTACCGAGTAACGAGACTTATGTGCTTCATCCATTACAAGTTCTCGTAGATTGCCATAGAGTGGGACCCAGATGCGTCCTGTTACGTAATAGGCGTCGTCTTCCTTTTGTTCTAATCGCTGTCTTGAGCCACGTAGGGTTTCAGCCCTAACGTTTTCTGGTTTCAATGCTTCTACCTGAGCATCTCGTATCTGTGAAGGAAGACTAGATTGGATGGTGAGTTGTAAGGCTCGCACACGCCTAGGTGTGGTATCTTTTCGACTGAGGGCGTCAGCCACAACATTTGCCTTGCCCGGATGGTACTTGATGGCACATTCATAATCGTTCAGTAGCTCGACCCATCGACATTGTCGCATGTTCAACTCCTTTTGCTTGAAGATATGTTCGAGACTCCTGTGATCGGTGTAGATAGTGCACTTGGTATCATACAGGTAATGTCTCCATATCTTGAGTGCGAAAACAACAGCTCCCAGCTCCAGATCTTGTGTAGTATAATTCCTTTCATGAACTTTAAGCTGGCGTGAGGCATAGGCTATGACCTTGTCACGTTGCATCAACACACATCCAAGACCCTGAATGGATGCGTCGCAATAGACCACAAAATCGTCTGTGCCCTCTGGCAATGAGAGAATAGGTGTGCTACAGAGCCTATCCTTTAGGTGCTGAAATGCAGATTCCTGTGTACTACCCCAACGATAGATAACGCCTTTCTGAGTTAGTAAGGTGAGGGGTTGTGCAATCTTGGAGAAGTCTTTGATAAACCTTCTGTAGTAGCCCGCCAAACCCAAGAATTGGCGGATTTCTGTTGGTGTACGAGGTGCAGGCCTGCTCTTGATCGAGTCTACCTTGGATGGATCAACATGAATCCCATCCTTGTTTACCACGTGGCCTAGAAAGTGGACTTCACGAAGCCAAAAGTCACATTTCGAAAACTTGGCGTACAGCTGCTCTGCTCGAAGGAGTTCCAAAATGAGTCGTAAATGCTGCTCATGTTCCTCCTGACTCTTGGAGTAGATCAAGATGTCGTCGATGAATACAATCATGAACTTATCCAAGTAAGGCTTGCACACTCTGTTCATAAGATCCATGAAGACTGCACGCATGTTTGTTAGCCCGAATGGCATGACCAGAAACTCGTAATGGCCGTAGCGTGTTCTGAATGCCGTTTTGGAGACGTCCTCGTCCCGGACTCTCAGTTGATGGTAGCCTGACCTCAGATCAATCTTTGAATAGTAGCTCAACCCTTGCAGCTGGTCGAACAAGTCGTCAATGCGTGGAAGAGGATAGCGATTCTTCACGGTCACCTTGTTTAGTTCACGGTAATCTATGCACATCCTGAAGGTACCGTCTTTCTTCTTCACAAATAACACGGGAGCTCCTCAGGGCGAAGAGCTAGGATGAATGAAACCCCTATCCAGGAGTTCTTGCAATTGCTTGGACAGTTCTTCCAGTTCGGTTGGAGCTAAGCGATAAGGTGCTCGAGCTATGGGTGCTGCTCCAGGAGCTAGCTCGATCTGAAATTCGACCTGGCGATGAGGTGGTAGCCCAGGTAAATCTTCAGGAAACACTTGAGGAAAGTCGCGTACTACTGAAATATCCTCTATTCCCTTCTCTCTCGTTGAGGCATCAGTAACGAGGGCTAGTATAGTAGTGTGGCCCTTTCGCAAACACTTCTGGGCCTTAAGGAAGGAGATGATGCCCACTACAGCACCACTCTTGTCGCCTTGAATTTCGAGAGGTTCTTTTCCAGAACGAAGAATACGAACAATCTTCTCTTTGCATAGGATCTCTGCTTGCTGTTGTGATAACCAATCCATCCCAATGACGATGTCGAAACTCCCCAAAGCTATAGGGATGAGATCGATAGAGAAAGTCTGACCAGCGAGGATAAGATTACAACCCTTAACTATGTGTGTGGCCTCTAGACTTTTACCATTTGCTAACTCTACAACATGCTTGGTGTTCAAAAGTGTTGGTGTGCGCTTTAACATTTGACTAACTTTTAGAGACACGTAACTGGTATCGGAACCCGAATCAAATAAGACAGTAACATAAAAGTCGTCGAGAAGAAACTTACCCATCACCACGTTAGAATCATTCCTTGCGTCACCCTGACCAATCACGATCGCTTGACCTCGGGCGCCATTGTTTTCATTGTTTCCCCCGTTGTTCCCATTGCCCTGATTATTGTAGTTATTGTTGTTGTTCGGATTTTGATTTAACTGGGGGCAGTCCCGCTTGAAGTGGCCTTCAGCACCACACTGAAAGCATCCCCTGTTACCTCGCTGTCGCTGCTGGTTCTATGGAGCTGGTGGTTGTTGTTGTTGGTTCTGATTCGCAGGTCGCGAGCTCCTGCAATCATTAGCTTCAGGACCCATCTTGAGACACCTCTGGCAACGACCCCTGTTGCACTGACCACTGTGGTGCCTGTTGCATCTGTTGCACTTTGGGTGGTTTCCTCGATATCCACCCAGCCCTTGACTACCAGAAGACTGCTGACCAGGGCTCTGATAGTCATCAATCTTTCGCTCCTGTGCCTAGGACTGAACTGAAGTCGAACCCTTGCTGGAGGTTCCATCCCATTTTCGCTTGTTATCACTGGTAGTAGTAGAAGTAGTGGTGGTGGTGGTGGTGGTGGTGGTAGTACACTTAGGCAGCCTGTTCAGTTCCACTGCCGGGTCTGTGAGACGATGAGCAAGACGAGTAACATCCTGGATGGTAGCAAGGTTAGCCGAAGTCACATGGCTTTGAATTTCTGGTACAAGACCCCTGAGATACAGCTCGATACGCTTGATGGGAGGATCCACCATAGTTGGACACAAGATGGCCAGCTCGTTTGACCTTTTCGTATATGCTTCTATCTCCGACCCTGTCATCTTCAGGTTAAAGAACTCCACTTCCAACTTGTGGATGTCATCACGACTACAGTATTCCCGCTTGATCAGTTCCTTAAAGTCATTCGATGGGGTGGCATTGGCAGCTACCAGCCCCAACATTTGCACTTGTGCATTCCACCAAGTCAACGCAACGCCTTCGAGAGTACCAGTGGCATACTTCACCCTACGAGCCTCAGGGCATTCTCAAACCAGTGGAGGAGTCCAACTGCCCCTTCAGTGCCACTGAAAGTACCAGGACGACAGTCCATGAAAGTTTTGAACGTGCACGCAGGCGGTTGAGCATGCTGGCCTGTTGTGTAAACAAGAATAGGACAAAGTTAAACACAAGAGTTGGTTTAGGACTGTAGGATCTAAGGATCCCAGAGTGAGTTGCGATTGCAGGATATACCTCCTGCTTGGGCGGCTGCAAGTGCCGCAACAACTTGTTGGTTAATCAGAGCCGTCAACTGGGCTTGAGTCATGTTAACGCGTCCAGCCATGATCTTCATATCAAAGGAAACATGAGTGAGAGGGGTTCGCGAAAGTGCGATGACAGAAGAGAGTAAGCACACATGTGTTTCAATCAACAGTTGTTACGTTTATCTAAGCATACCATGAGCAAAGTTCTATGTAACTAACAAGTAGGCAATGTACACATAAATCATATCACCTAGAATGTTGAGTCTTGCACGTGGAGCGAAGCGTCGTTGTGGATCGTTGAGCACTGTTCAGGTTATAGTCTGGTTTTAACAAAAACCTTTTTCCCTTATTAAAACCAAGTTCACTATAACCAATGGCTCTGATACCAATCTGTCACACCCCCAAAATCCACTCGCGGAGTATCACCGCTTGGAGGCGCGACTGACTAGGATCAAGCCACCAATCATATTGAACATAACAAGGAATAAGTAAAATTCAACCACACAATATGAAAGGTGTTTCAAATAAAAAACGTAGTTAAGTGTCTAGTGGAAGCATAATTGTAAAACCCAATGCAAGTATTAAGTACGAAATAAAGAAATGTTTTAACATGGCCCACACTGCCATGTCCCACAACGACTGCACCTCCCTGTGCAAGCTCCATGAGTACCTAACGACCTGCAAGGCATGTAACAAGGAGTCAACAACAAAGTTGAACGAGTTCACAGTTGGTTGTTTGGTTGTAGCATTCGTTTCATAAATCATATGTTCGTTTTGTAAACCATGTATCGTATTAGTTTCGTATCGCGGTCTCCCATACATGTTTGCGAAGATTAGTGGGGGCTTCCCATGTGTTACTAGACCACGTGTATCGACTGCTATGAAAATGTAAGAGGTTCCCTAAGTCAATGTCTATCAGCATTGACCCTTTGCCCATAGTCCATTAGTACACGCCCGTTCGGACGACACGGTGTGAGGTTTGTTAAACCTAATAGCGCTATCTACTAATGACCCACTCGCCATAGGCCTCGGCGATTAAGTCGATAAATGAGGGACTTCAAATGATAGAGTGATGTTCTTATGGTCGTACTTATCCTGTTGTATGGGGAATACGCAAGTTTGTAGTTACCGTTCAGTTCTTTAACCCATTCCCAACCCTTGGGAAACCCATGTCTTGGATAGAGTGTAAAATCACCTTGGTTTGCTCGGTATGCAAAACTATTTGCTCGTAAGAAATTAGTCAAGTCCTAAAGTATGCACGTATACACGATCAGTTCGAGATCATAAGGGTTTGCATGCAAGTCTATGTCACAAAATGCTTAGACAGTCATTATCAAGTAACACACAACAATTAATTCATGTTCATACCATTTGTGTTTCCCAGAATTGAGCTTTCAGTCTAATCTAACATGAGTCATCAATTAACAGGTTTAACGGAGTTAACAACTTAACAGAGTTAATAACTTTACTAAGTAGGCATACTAACAGAGCTACATGCTTAACAGAGTTACATGTCTGACAGAATCAACATACTTAACAGTATTGACATACTTAACGGTGCTAATAAACTAATTGAGTTTACTGAACTAACTGAGTTAATAACTAACCGTATTAATAAGCTAATAGTGTTAATCAACTTAATAGAGATATTCATACTTGACCAACAAAGTTAATAACTAACAGGGGACACCTGATGTGGCGAAATCACCCAGTAGCGAAAACCCTTGGGCGACGAAATCCCTAGGGTTTTCGTCGAGGTTATGGTATGGCGAAATCTCTTAGTGATTTCATCGGCCTCTGTGTTTTCGTCGATCCTGCGATTTCGTCTAACCCTAATCATCATCACAGCAAATCAACTCGATCCATTCATGAAATCATTTAATCATTCAATTAACCCAAGCATGCGATCATACGAATTACCAAATCATTAAACAATCACGAGCATCATCCAGTCATCATTCGACATCAGTAAGAAGTTATGATCATTCAGTAGTTGACATATACTTAAACCTAGAACCCTAATATGTTACTCATCTACTATCATGACATCAACATAACAAGATCATCAACATTAATCGAACATAGACAATAAGTATCACACAGCCGACCTTGTATCAGATTATAAGGATTCCTAGCATGAAAATCAATTCAATCATATGCTCATACATATCTCATGATAGCAGTCAATACAGAATGCCAAACAAACAATCAATAATGATTTCAATCAAACAAACATCGGTAGTCGATTACTAACCTAAACAGAAGAGACAACAATTCGATTGATGTATGGCTCAAGTCTTTCACGGCTGCCGTTCGGTTTCAAAGGAGAGCGAGAGAGAAAGGGAATGTGATAGGTGGTTAGGGTTTTTGCCGAATGTTTTCGATTAAAGGTTATAATCAAAATAGTCTATCATGACGTTACTGGGCTAAGCCCACTTCTTTTTTCGTCGCCCCCCCCCCCCTAGTGGACGAAAACAGTGTTTTCACCACAAAAGATGTGGGTGTTTTCGGATGAAGGTGATTTCGTGGGAGGGGGTTTTCGGCTAGAGGGTGTTTGGTCAAAGTTCCCCTTTTTAATTACACATAACACGATATTAATATGAAACATATTATTAACATACACTCAATTGTAATGCACACCATATATATAACATATCAAGCACAATACGATTTAATATATTACAAACGTTTACAGTTGTGAAACAAACAAGTCGTGTTAACAAACAATTAACGCGCAATTAATGCGAAGATGGAAATCTTGGAAACTCGAGTTGTCACAAACATGGCCTTGATTGTCAAGAACTCTTACGATAAATCTTGGATCCCGAGACGACTCACACACTCTATGATGGACAATGGATGACGGTGGTGGATAATGGTGCTATGGTGGTGGTGGGTGGTGGGTGAAGTGTGAGAGAGGTGGTGTGCCAAGGGATGGTTTGAGCTTGAGCCAAGCACTCCTATTTATAGGCTGAACAGAAGCTCGGCCACGGCCCTGTGTCCAGTGGGCACGGCCCCGTGTCCACATCCTTCTCTTTCTTCATTAATTGCTCTTGTCTTTATTAGTTGACCACGGCCCCGTGTCCGCTGGGCACGACCCCGTGTGCAGAAGCATATCTGTACTATCAAGATTTGCCTGGATTCTACGAATCTTATAGTTGACCACGACCCCGTGTCCGCTGAGCACGACCCCGTGGTGGGCGATGGAAGCTTCTACAACTTTGTCTTTTATGCTGACACTTGGGCACGCCCCCGTGCTCACTGAGCACGGGGCGTGTTCAACCGCCTGTTTTCTTGTTTTGCTTAGGAAGATGCTTTCGAGGAGGTCGGGCATGCCACGTTTATTCCTTGTATTTATGTTAGATTTAGCTGCCTTTTTGCTTCTTTTGTTAATTTGAGCTCATTTAATCCTGAAAATATAAAAGGAAGACAAAAACACACTTTTTCCAACATTAGTACTAAAAAAGGGTTAGTTTTATGCCACAATTGATGTAATTTATATGTTGCATTTTGCACACATCAAATACCCCCACACTTGAATCTTTGCTTGTCCTCAAGCAAAACTCTTTATAATATGGCTTTACACTCCCAAATGGAATTGGTAGAAAAGAAGGTTTTTGGGCTTCTCATAGAGTGTCGGGATTTCCAAGATTCTTTATTTAGTTTTATTTTTATTTATTTACAATCCTATTCGTCATGATTTATTCAAAACTTTTCTTAAGATAAATTACTTATTAGGGCATAACACGCCTCTTTAAAATTCTATTTATATACAAGTTCACATACCTCATATACTTACTCGGGTTTAAGTTGCTAAGGACCGGGAATGTATCGTCGTGGCAAGTTCTAGAGTTGTAAGAACCAAGCGGCTATTCACACAAGAAACGAAAAATGAGCATTTAGTTTAAAGATATGTATTTGTATGCTCAATAAAGGCTCAAAACTCACTTTTGTGGGAATGGGTTTTTTTTATGTGATCAAGTATATATAATCAAATTTTAACTAAGCTTGTCATGCCGTTTCATAATTTTCTTATGTTGGTTCTTTTTATCACGATGCGGTGGGTTGTAAATTTGTAAAAATATAACCTTTTTAGAACTTGTTATTCCCAAATTAAACCAAGACAAGTAAAAAAAATGAAAAAATTTGGGGTGATTAGCGGTTCCAATAGAGTTTTGTGTAAGGCTTGTTTTTAGGACTTGCAAGATTCAAGGTTTTAGCATCCCCCCACACTTAAATTACACATTGTCCTCAATGTGTCCCAAAAATAAGTTTTTCGGTTGATTAAAATGTGTAAAAGTGGGTTAAAAACAAGATTTTATGGTACTAGGTAGCTAAACACGGGGTGGTGTTGGCTGAGCACGGCCCCGTGGTCAGACTGCCAGTATCAAATTTAAACAGAAGGCTGGGCACGGGGGCGTGTTCAGTGAGCGCCGCCCCATGTCCAGTTACCTGAACTGGGCTGCAGAACCTCGGGCACGGGGCGTGTTGGGGTGAGCACGGCCCCGTGCTGAACTTGCTGTAATGAAGAAAAATCATTGGGAGGCTCTGTTTTTGTGCATGGTGTATGGGTTCAAGTTTCCCTTAGTAACCTCCATCATCCCGAGTGTGTTTTATTCCTGAAAATTAAAACTAAACTAGAAAACGTAAAAGTTAATCTAAACTAAGACTACGGATAGTTCCGCGGAATGCCTCCATGGTGCGCCACGTTTATAAGGGTGACCCACCTTATCAGGTGGTTCTGGCTCATCTTCAATTAGGGGGTCGTCATTGCCGAATGGATATTTCATTGACCGCTCAAGAACGACACTCTTTTTAAATGCCCCTAATTGAAGAGGTAGATTGTTATACTTCCGGTTCTTCAAAGCTTCGTGAGTTTTTACAAAGGGTCATCCCAACACTAGAGGAGCGTCATCGAGGATGAAAAAATCGGTTGGGATTACCATTTGATTTGTTTGAACCAAGACATCCTCAACTACACCGATTGATTTTATTACTTTCCGATTAGATAGAAAAATGGGTATTCGAAGTGGAGAAAAATCACTAATACTTAATTTTTCGAAAATGTAGTTGGGCATTATGTTAACGCAAAGATCTTTATCAATTGTGACATTACTAATAAATGAATTTTGAAAAAAACATGGAACCGGTGTAATGTTAATTTCAAATGGGTCTTGTTTTATTAGCGAGGTTTGATCATTAGTTAACTTAACACTTACCGTTTCGTCAATTTTAGTGTTAGTGTTTAACTCTTTTAAAAACTTAGCATGAGTGGGTACTAAACAATGATTTTCAAAAGAAGGTGACAAGAGATTAATTTCTTCAAAATTAAACTCTTCTTGTATTTTAGCGTTGTCGGACTCACCTTTTTCGTTGTTTAACTCATGTGTCGGTTTTTCACTTATTTGTTCTTCCATTTTTACACTTTCGGTTATCTCTTCTTTATTTAATTTTTCTCTTGCGCGGGACTCCTCTTCCCTTGCGCGAGATTCTTTTATATAACGATCGATAACTCTAAGGTGTTCTAATATCCTATCAGCCACTTCGGTTATAGAAAAAGGATCGGGATTTTCAAAGCTTGAATCCGGTTGTTCGATCCTTTGTTCCTCATAATACCCATATGAAGTAGATGGTTCACACCATTATTCTTCATTGTAAGCATATGATGGATAAGGGTCGTAATTTCGTTCTTCATAATACTCATATGAGGTGGGTTGTTCACGCCATGGTTCCTCATAATAAGCACATGAAGGTGGTGGCTCATATCTTGGTTCCTCAAAGTATGAGTAAGAAGGCTCATACCTTGGTTCATCAAAATACGAGTATGAGGGAGGAGGTTCATACCTTTGGTCTTCATAGGATGTGTATGAAGTTGATGTCTCGTACCTGGGCTCCTCATAGTAGGTATATGAATTGGATGGTTGATATAAGTGACAATATTGAACCGAGTGCGGGTCACCACAATTAGTGCAATAGTTATTCCTATAATCATCCTCCTCATAGGTGTAGTTGTAACCTCCTGAGTATTGATCCATAAGAATCACTCAGCAGACCACCACCAAGTCTCGAGATCAGAAAACAAAAATAAAAACGGAAACAGAGGCTGGACACGGCCCCGTGTTCAGTGGACACGGCCCCGTGTACAGAATCTGTATCTGGGCGTTTTAATTAAAGTTACTGATTTCGTTGAGCACGGGGCGTGTTCAACGAGCACGGCCCGTGTTCAAGCTACTGCTACTGGGTGTTTTATGGAAAATGTGCAGCACGGCCCCGTGTTCAGCGAGCACGGCCCGTGTTCAGCGAGCACGGCCCGTGTTCAACCTATTGTAAATGCAAAACTAAACTAAAATGCAGAAAACTGTGCGCGCGTTTTAAAAAGGTTTTGAAAAACTGATTAGGCCGTCGATTTTAAGCTTTCTTAAAATCCTTGTGTCCCCGGCAACGGTGCCAAAAACTTGATGCGTGTGAAGTGTGTATATAAGTTTAAGTATATTTTAAGCCCTTTTACAATTTCTTTAGCCAAGTTTTAAATTTAAAAAACACGATATTTACTAACACTAAACACACATATGGGCAAGTGCACCCATCGTGAGCGTAGTATAGTGTTGGCAAGATACCGAGTTCGTCCAAGGACACAAGAGCTTTTAGTACCGGTTTATCCTCAACGTCTAATCAAATCAAAAGTTTAGAAAAATGTTTTAAACTAAGAAAATAAAAAACTAACTAAAATGCTGAAAAATAAAAATAAAAACAGATAGACAAGATGAATCACTTGGCTCCGACTCGTGTTTAGTGTAACCTTTGATTATTTCCGCACTTTTGCACTATTTAAGAGATTATCTTAGTTATTGTAGTAGGCCCCTCTTTTGGAGGTGACGTTACCCTCAACCCAGTAGTTTGAGTCAGCAAGGATACAATCCTAAAGGGTCGGATTATTGAAAGATAATTAATTAAGTTATTAATGCATAATGTGGTAGGCCCCTCTTTTGAAGGCGACGTTACCCTCGGCTAAGTAGTCTGAGTCAGCAGGGATACAGTCCTAAGTAGCCGGGTTAAAGTATTAATAGTAGTTTAACTTATGAGGGGATCAAAGAGTTTGGACCCCCACCATCCAATACCGTTAAGTATTGAAGGAGGTCCTACTAAATTTGACCCAGGTCCTTTGCAGGATCTATACACTGAACAATGGCAAGACTCTTACCAAACCGTTCCCTTAACCCCCGACCAGGTAGCCAACATACCTCCATATAGACCGTGGAGATATGAATGGTGAAAATCTTTTATTTTATATAGACAGTAAAATAATGCCAAGACACCACGGACAAACGATAAGGAAGAATCACCTTCAACATAAGAAACTAGTTATTAAAGTCATTAATACATAACCAATTAAAAAGTGCGAAAAGATTAAAAATAAAAAGTATTACACTAGACACTTTGTCTTCACCAAGTGATGTAAGAGACTTAGGCAAACATGGCCTTGATTGTCATGAACTCTTACGATCAATCTTGGATCCCAAGACGACTCACACACTCAATGATGGACAATGGATGATGGTGGTGGATGATGGTGTTATGGTGGTGGTGGGTAGTGGGTGAAGTGTGAGAGAGGTGGTGTGCCAAGGGATGGTTTGAGCTTGAGCCAAGCACTCCTATTTATAGGCTGAACAAAAGCTCGGGCACGGCCCCGTGTCCACATCCTTCTCTTTCTTCATTAATTGCTCTTGTCTTTATTAGTTAACCACGGCGCCGTGTCTGCTGGGCACGACCCCGTGTGCAGAAGCATATCTGTACTATCAAGATTTGCCTGGATTCTGCGAATCTTATAGTTGACCACGACCCCGTGTCCGCTGAGCACGGCCCCGTGGTGGGCGATGGAAGCTTCTACAACTTTGCCTTTTATGCTGACACTTGGGCAAGCCCCCGTGCTCACTGAGCACGGGGCGTGTTCAACCTCCTGTTTTCTTGTTTTGCTTGGGAAGATGCTTTCGGGGAGGTCGGGCATGCCACGTTTATTCCTTTTCTTGTATTTATGTTAGATTTAGCTGCCTTTTTGCTTCTTTTGTTAATTTGAGCTCATTTAATCCTGAAAATACAAAAGGAAGACAAAAACACACTTTTTCCAACATTAGTACTAAAAAAGGGTTAGTTTTATGCCACAATTGATGTAATTTATATGTTGCATTTTGCACACATCAGTTATCTTAGGAAGGGACCAAAATGAAAAATCTAAATTCCAGCTTGTTCCAGCTGTTCCCCTCATTTGCACATGGTTTTAATGAAACAATGGGCTCCCATGGTTTCACAAAACCATGGGCACATGTGTACGGAGGAGATCGAAGCTCGTTTTACGATGAACGATCCTAACGGTTCTAGTTTTCCTATAAATAGATATCCCCTTTCACTAGCAAAACCCACATTGATCTGATTTTGGCTCTCTAAGTTGAAGTTTATGCTTCATACCTGAGAGTAAATCGGATCAAAGCTTGCGGGGACCTTTTGTAAGTATTCTTTCGTTCTTTTATCGCTTTTCGAGTCTGAAAGTCAAACTGCGTTTGACTTTATGCATTGACCAGTTTATGGTCAATGCGAAGTTCATTTGATCTTCATAACGTGAGCGTAGTCATGATGGTTATAGTCCCTAGTGACTATACCTACTGATTACCACGTTATCTAGGTGTAGTGACGAGTCGTAGTTTCGGCCAAAATGCGCATTCTTGCGTGTTTTGTAACCAAACTACTTATAGGTATCAAAACCGTTTGTTTTAATACCAAATCTATTTTCTAAATTCGTTAAACATGTTTTAACATGTTTAACTCGTCACTTTTTAGATTAGTGCTTATGTAGAGTCGTAAGTCAAGGGGACTAAACACCCGCTTAGACTTTCGAACTTGACCCGTTTGGTCGGTCATTAGGATCCGACTAAACATGTTTAGTGACCATGGTTGCATAGGGAATAACCTTCCGAGGTTATACCTTATGGTCACTTAGGTTTAATTAGTTGTATAATAGGTAGTTTATATGCCTTAGGTAAATGACCAAAATACCCTTTTCATGCATAATTGGTAATTAAGCATATGTAACACAAACTTTTGTCACTTAATTGATTATGTAACATATTTAATCATGTTTAGGCATATAATACTTGTCATAGGACTAGTTAGACGTCTCGAACGTGCTTTTGCGCGAACGACACGTTAAAGTAGCGTAAGCTACCTTAATAGGTCGCAATGGGTCGAAAGCACTTAGGTTAGGTTTCGATTTAGAATGTAGGCTTTGTTAAACCATGTCATATGAGTTCCAATACTCATTTGGTTTACAAAACCTCATCCTATCCGATCTTCCGACTTAGGTCCGGTTTAATTATATAGTTATTAGGTTGCCGATTGATTATGTGCTCCCTCTAGCTTTGCTTGGTTGTTGTTCAAGACCTCTAAGCATTCTCAGGTGAGTACATAGTTCCCCTATTTTACTGTTTTCAATTGTTTTGGGGTGATTCATATGTGCTAAATGTTTTCGAGGTTTTAACGATGGTTTTCAAAACGATTTTCGATATTATAACAATGGTTTCAAAAATGATTAAAATGGTTTATATTAAATTAATAACGATTTCGATAGAGTAAACAAACTTGTTGGTTGTATTTACATAACGAATAATATCCATTAGTTTTGGCCGAACCGACCAGTATTAGATTATGGTACCATAGGATCTGACAAATCCCGTTATCAGACTGCACCCATGGTTATGTGTGGGTTAGGTGGGTAACGACTGAATCTGTGATTGTTAATTTACCCTTTGGTGGTTTGTTAATGCGAGAAGCGATAGGCGAGTTGCGAAGGTTTGGATGTTATTAGCGAGACAATCAAAAGTAGTTTTCACGATTTAAAACAAGAATGATATAAACGACTAAAGCGATTTTAACGAATTAAACGATTTGGGTAAACGATTGGTTTTTGGTTAGTGTTTAGATAACGGGATGGGTGTAATGTGATGAAAGCATGGTGGATACGCCGCTGGTACTTCCTATATATATATATGTTTTCATCGTATTACATACCGTGGCGTTATTTAGTTCACTTGGGTAAACGATTTGAAACGATGTCACACAAACGAGGTTTTCGAAATGATATAAACCATACGAGTTTTATTAACGAGATTTATTAACTAGTTTTATTAACAGGATTTATTAACGAGTTTTATTAACGAGAATTATTAACGAGAATTTTATTAAATAAATGTTTTGGGTTAAGAATCATGGCTACGAGATTTTATAAATTATAACCAACTTGATTTGAGTTGGTTAATTATGTCGCAATACAATACTTTTCAAAACAAGGTTTTTAATTAAGTATTGCAACATGTAAACTAGCCATGAATCCGACACTCTCAAAAACCTATGTACTCGCCAGCATTTCTTTGCTGACTTTGTTTTCACATATGTTTCAGGTGTTGTTGAATGATGTTGATTGCTAGGATGCATGCTCACATAGGACTGGACGAGGCCTTAGTGACTTAATAACAATGATAGACTACGTTTAACTTGTTTATTTAGATTTCCAGACGATGTAAATATTTAATGTTTAATAAAACGAAACTTCAAATTTCCGTGTGTTTTGAAACAATGATTCTGTTATAACACTCCCCGAAGATTCCGCCGCGATTTGTTGTTTTACGCGGTTGGGGTGTGACATAATCCGACACTTGGTTGAATCTAGTTATTCTGCCTGACTCTTATCTGTTGTAATCTAATCAGGCTAATTCTAAAGAGCTCCATTTGATCCAATAACAGTTGATCTGTTAAGCAATCACTGTGAGTATATTTGATCCCTTTTGCTTTAAACTTTGGGATGCAACATGTATTCTATTAAACTATGATACTCGAAACTTTTGGAAACAAAACTTTATCCTATGTGTATGTGAAACTTGTGATTCTTGTATTCTATTTGTGCTATGTGGACGTTTAATCCAGGGTGTGTAGTTCCGCCTTAACAATAGTAGCGCTATAGGAGATGCACCTCCCCATTATTCTCGGGGATATTGTTAGGAGGATTCTAGTTTTCCTTGAGACTTGGGAAAACAACAAAGCATCGGGATACTTGGGCTATCACTTGTTGGACTGCGAACTCTAGCATGGCTGAAACTAATTTGTTACATTTACATATGGATATGAGGCTTTCAATCTAGTATGCTATTATTCAAACTTGTATACTCGCCGGTACATTTTGTACTGACCCTATTTTAATACATGTTGCAGGCTGACAGGATGCTAGGAACCTTGGAATCAAGCTAGGATGATGCTTAGAAACTCATCTAGATAAATTTTAAACAATATTTGAGACTTGATGTACTATGATACTTGATGATGATTGTTTGGTTTTAGACAATGTTTGAATCAATCTAAATTATAATGAAACTATTTAGTGATATGGAATCTCACGAGCAATCTGAACGCTTAGTGCTCGCACCCCGGTGTTTCCGCCATCGGTCGGGGTATGACAGATTGGTATCAGAGCCATAACTATAGGGAATTAGGATAAGTAGGAATACTTGCCCTAGTCTATAGTTCTAGGAATCTTGATACTTATCTGTTGTTTAAGACTTATGCATTCTACCGTATCTACTTCCTAGCAGCACATTTTCCTGCTAAACTTACATGCCTTTCCTAAGGCTGACACAATGTACACCCGATACTCGAAAAACACTGCTAATCAGAGTTTGTATTTTGCACGGAATTGCACTCAAGTCAGGAGTGATATCCAAACCTTGTTGGGAAATTTCCTGATTATATTCTAAGTAGGTCTTATCTGCTGATAAGTACCAACGCTATTAGGGTACGATGTTGTCAAGATAGAGGTGAAACTCAGACCTTGATAACTAGTCCCACTCCTTGATTTTTATGCCTCGCCAAAGTCTCGAAACTTCCATCCAATTAGGAACGTGAAATGACCAAAAGGACGAATATCGTAGGCCTAACATCGATGACATATTGGTCTGAGTAAGTCAGGATACGTTCCCTCAATTTGAAAGGGGTTCGAATCACTTTGGTTAGTCGTCGTTCTGCTACCCGGAACAATCTATGTTTTATGAGCCTATCTTTTATGTTATCTCGATTTTATGTATGGTTTTAAACTCAATTCTTCGTTTATCTTGAATCTTAGTTTGTTTGAGGCTTTTTACTCAATTCGCACGTAAGTCCGCAATCTAAGACACTAATCCTAATCTCATAATAAAACTAAATTTATGGAGCTTTGTTCATAATGATAATATATGTGGGAATCTCGATCAACTATGATACTATGTGAAGTTATTTGATGAATTGTGGTTGTGAAACACTAAACGGAACATGACATAGAAATACTAGACAGAAGTGACATGTCTGAAACATGGTTGATACGCCACTGGTACTTCCTATATATAAGTGTTTCAGGCATGTTACCAATTTTCGTACCAGGTGCCATGTGAAACTTAGCGTTTTGCAGACCGGTGACGAGGTTGTTGAATTCTAAAACTATGGAAAACTACTTGTGTAACCTAAGTGCAATCTAAGCGTAATCTGTGTGTGAACTATGTGTACTCTAGCATAATCTACGTGTGATCTAAGTATGTGTTGTTTGAGAAACGGAATACGAAACGTAGCCTAGCGCCGAAGACGAGGCGGACGTGGCATGTCCGAAACATGGTGGATACGTCGCTGGTACTTCCTATATATAAGTGTTTCTGGCATGTTACCAAACCTTCGTACCACGCGCTAAGCGAAGTTCGTAGTTTTGTAGGCTCGGGTTGAAGTTGTGGAATCTATTTGGTTAATCTATGTGGTTGAATCTATTTGGTTAGTCTATGTTGTGAGAAGTGATGAAATCTAATGTTGAGGTTAACAAAGCATGACACCGATGACGAGACGGACGTGGCATGATCGAAGCATGGTGGATACGCCGCTGGTACTTCCTATATATAAGTGCTTCCGTCATGTTGCAAAACTTTCATAGCACGTGCCATGCGGGATTTCGTTGTTGTTGGATTGTTAACACGAATCTATGAGGAACTATTGAATCTATTGGAAACTATTGAACCTATTAGAATCTATGAATCTATTGAAACTTATGGAATCTATGTGAATCTATTGGAGTGATCTATGTGAATCTATGATAATGATGATGAGTGTGTTTTGCGACACGTAATGTCACACCCCCAAAATACCACTCGCGTAAACACCGCAGGGCGTGTGACATACCAGGATCTTAGCCACCAATCACATTGAACTCATAGGTATATGTAAATAAAACTTTCATTTGATTAACAATAAGGGTTACAATGTTACAATAATTCACAGTTTACAGCGGAAGCATAAATCATTCGTTAAGTGTTTATAAACCACATGTAAAAAGCCATTAGTCTTGCATTGTGTTTCCATGTATCTCGACCCATGACCACTCCAGCTTCCCAGACAGCAAGTTCCATTGATACGCACCTAAAGGCCTGCAAGGCATGTAACAACGAATCAACAACAAAGTTGAGCGAGTTCACAGTTGGTTGTCCATTTTAGAGTTATTCCAAAAACATAGTTTAATCTTAACCGGCTATCCAGCCGTGGGGGTTACCCCATAGTTTCGAAAACGTTCATTTGTTAATCCATTTTCACTTCGGCCATTCCAACCGTGGGGGCTACCCCATGTTCTCAATCTTTGGCTATCCAGCCTGGCACTTCGGCCGTGGGGGCTACCCCACGTTTAAACTACCAGACTCGTTACCATATTGACTAATAACGTTCGTCATGTTTATGTGCCCTAGCGTCGGTGTCTATCATCACTGACGTGCCATAGTCCATTAGTCCACGCCCGTCCTCTGCGGCACGGTGTGAGGTTTGTTAAACCTAATAGCGCTAATTAACTAATGACCCGTTCGCCATTGGCCTCGGCGATTAAGTCGATATAAAAGGAGGCACTTCGTTGATAGAGTTCTAGTCTAGTAAATCTAAATCCGTCTCAACAGGACGAGGAATCTACATTCCCGAACACATCCCAACAGGACGAGGAATCCCTATTCCTGAACCCATTCCCAACCCCTGGGAATCCCATGCCTTGTAGAAAGTGTGAACTCACCTCGGTTTGCTCGGCAGATACACAAAGCGGTCAATCAAGCTGCTAGTGGTCAACCACGTCCTAACATGGTTACCATACAAGTCAGGTCTAGGTTCAAGTAGTGCATGTAGGTTTACACATAAGCTAACAAGTCACAACACATAGCGAACATGGCAAACACATGAATCATATTAACAGTAGCATACTGTTCACATAGACATAACCCAAACTTGTGCGACTTTGAGTGATTGGGCTGTTATGGTTGTGCAAGCCCAATCCTCTTGTGCGATCCAAAAGATGAAGCCCAAATGATAGTCGGCCCAACCTGTTGTGGGTCCAGCACAATCTTGTGCGACTCACAACGGGTTGTGCGACTCAGAAGCATACCCGGCCCAAAACATGCAACCTAATACCCATTCGGCCCAAACAATAAAACAAACACTTAATCTTGTGCGGTCCAAATAGACTTGTGCGACTACAGACAACTTGTGCGATTGGAGTCTTGGGCTGTTAGCCCCAACAACATAATATAGTCTAAACCTTTGTGTGGCCCAAGGTATTGTGCGATTGTCACTGTCTTGTGCGATCCACAATACCTTGTGCGATCATGCATAAGTGAATTATACATAGTGTTTAAACAATTGTACCATAGTATTCTATAGCTTGTGCGACTAGTTCTTGTGCGACCAAGGACTTGTGCAATTGCTTTTGTGCGATCAGAAACATGTGCGATCAGATCAGATCTTGTGTGATCTGATCTTGTGCGATTAAAGGGGGGACTTGTGTGATTGGTTATAACATTCCAAAAATCTTGCAAAATCAGTTACAACAATTTGACAGTTTCCAAAATCACATTCATCGATCAAATCAATCATTTACCAAATAAATTTCCATGAACCCTAATTGACACTAAATCATAACAATAGCTCAATCATCAACACAATCGGATTTAACAGTTTAATTTTCATTAGACTTCTTTGAACCCTAAGCCTAGGTTAGATCATGAACCACATTTAAACACTTGTTCGAATCGTCGTGTTATGGATTCGAACACGATTATGTCCCCTAAATCTTGAGTGACAACAATTCAGCAACTCTTACCCAAATTAGCACAATCAAACAGTTCCATCTAACAATCATATGATATCCATTAACATGAACAATCTCATCGTATTCAACCATTAACGTTTTTGACAGGATAATTACTAGCATGAACCCTAGATCATCATGCAAGATTATACAACATGCATCGGTTCTAGATTATCATAACACGGAGCATCATGCAAAACATAATCAACATACAACCAATCAACTAAGGTACCATTAGACGTAGATATTATACTAACCGATTGGAAAGATGATTTCGAACAAGGAGGTCTTCGGAAGAGGGGGCTGCCGCCGGTTCTTCGAGGAGGAGAGGGGAAAGAATAGGGTTTGCTAAACCTTGAGTGTTAAGATAATTGTGGAATTTATACACCAACACACTTGGTGTTATGCGATGATGATAGAGCTGAGCCCAAAGGATAGAGGGGTTTGGGCCGAGATTATAAGCATAAGAATCTATGTGATCCAAGGGGTATTGGTGCGATCGGACTCCTCTTGTACGATCCACACATGTTACACACATATACATAACACACTAAAATCTCATAACACATATCACATAATAAAAACATAGCATTTCATCACAACCAATCACATTAGTTAATCACATAGCGTTCACACCGGCTACATCAAAGTACACGAAAGGTTCTGAAATACGAGTTGTCACATTATCCCCAAGTTGAAAGAAATTTCGTCCTGAAATTTAGCACGTACTCACTGAGGAAGCTAGTTAAGTTGCATGGTTTTCCTAGTTTTTCCTTGGGTGTCACATCCTTCCCCCGTTGGTTGCGCAGTAGCTTCAGCCTCAGTATTGGTTTCGCTATTCTCAAACAATTGGGGATACTTGCGTTTTATCTGGTCTTTTCGTTCCCAGGTAAACTCTGGGCCACGACGTGAGTTCCAACGAACTCGAACAAGCGGTATTCTGGTACGTTTGAGAATCTTGACCTCCCGGTCCAAGATTTCCATTCACTCTTCGACAAATCGCAACTGATCGTCGATGGTGAGCTTCTTGAAAGGAACTACGAGAGTTTTATCTGACATACACTTCTTCAGATTCGACACAAGGAATACGTTGTGAACTCCACTGAGTTCTTGAGGTAGATTCAATTCGTAGACCACCTAGCCAATTCTTACTGTTATTTCGAATGGTCCAACATGTCTCGGGTTGAGTTTGTCTCGAATACCAAAACGAACTACACCTTCCAAAGGTGAGACCTTAAGTAGCACTTGATCCCCAACCTGGAACTCGAGTGGTTTCCTGCGCTTATCAGCGTAGCTTTTCTCACGGTCACGCGCTGCCGTCATTTGTTTTCGTATCTGAGCAATCTTCTCTTTTGTGTCTACGACGAATTCTGGGCCAGTGGTTTGGCTGTTCCAACTTCTGCCCAACAAAGAGGTGATCGGCACTTCTGTCCGTACAGTGCCTCGAACAGAGCAGCCTGGATGCTGGTGGGGTAACTGTTGATATACGAAAACTCCACTAAAGGTAGGTGCCGCTCCCAGCCGTTACCAAAGTCGACTACACTTGCCCGAAGCATGTCTTCAAAAGTTTGGATGGTGCGTTCAGTTTGCCCCTCCGTCTGGGGATAATATGTTGTGCTCATGTCTAGACGTGAGCCAACGGATTTGTGCATCGCCTGCCACAAATCAGATGCAAATCATGTGTCGCGATAAGAGATAATGGAGGTTGGCACCCCGTGCCTAGCAACCACTTCTTTCAGGTAGATGACTGCAAGTGTAGAAAACTTATCCGTTTCTTTCCTTGCTAGAAAGTGTGCTAGTTACGTGAGACAATCAATGATCATCCAGTTGATATTGTTTCCGTTTCGAATTGTAAGTAGACTAGCGACTAAAACCATGGCAGTCTGTTTTCGCTTTCCATAAAGTTGTTTCTGGTTGCTAACACTTCACTTTGACCTTCCCACAAGTCAAACATCCTTCCCATACCTAGCTAGATGGGCCTTCATGCCCGATTACTAGTACGCGGTTTATTGATCCTAGTATCTCTCATCAAACCCAGATGAGTAGAGTATCGATGCCGATGTGCTTTGCTCAACACAATTTCCCTGCAGTAGTCGTATAGTGAGACCCACATTCGTTCCATGAGGTAGCGACTATCGCCCGTCCTAGCAAAGGTTGCTTCTCCATGCCCCGCATGGGTTCAACTTGAAAATTCTCTTCCTTCAGTTCTCCAGTTTGAACAGAGCGAGTCTGATCAGGTAAGTGAGAGTCGATAGTAAAGCTCGTGTATGTTTAGGTTTCACAGTCGTACTCATTCAGTAGTTCCATCCAACGATGTCATTGCATGCTTTAGCTCTTTCGAACATCGATTCACGGGAGGCCCTTGTGATCGGTCTAGGTAATGCATTTGGTACCGTCCAAGTAATGCGTCCAATTTCCATCCGAGAACCACGGTTCCCACCATAGGTTATATGTCATGTTGTTCCTCTTCATGACTTCACTACATAAGTCATCACCTTCTCATGTTGCATCGGCGTGTGACTGGGACTCTGATTCAAACCATCAAGGTATACTACTAAGTCATCAGTACCTTCGAATAAAGAAGATGCCCAGTGTATTGCTGAGTTGCGATTCAAAAGCTGAAAAGACGTCCCCCCGTCTGTCTTCCAAGAACACAGCACCCTGCTGTGCTAAAGAGATTTAAGCTACGCGATCTTCGAAAGTCTCACGGTTTATCTGCGATAGTATCAAGCGAGATCAAGAAATTGTTGAATCCTCGAAGGACACTTTGGTGTCGATCTGTTCCCAACCAAGACGGGTCTTAGCGAGATCCACGGGCATTCCCACTTCGCTGATTATATGTCCAAAAGGTACCTCTCGAACCCCAAAGTTATATTTAACAAGACTTCGCACGTAATGGCTCCTCCCACAGAAGCGCTGAGATAGGATACATATGCCACCCGTGGTGTTCCTTCCTCCTGGTCATGATTTAGAACTTTGCGAACAAATACGGTCGATTCATGCGATCCTTGCAGCTGCTGGTATGATGATCAACTCAATGATCATGATGTACAAAGTTGAAATGGCTGCATTGCGTTCGGCATGCTGTTATAAGGAGTTCCATCTGATGATAGTCTGTATACTAGCTAATCCTCGAATGGAAGCTTGTTCCTCGCAACTGGTTAACAGGGTGTTACTACATGGTGGAAGCGAATGGTTCTTGACTGTCACCTTGTTGAGTTCTCGATAATCAGTACACATATTCAACGATACAACCTATCTTCCTGGATATAACTGGGGCTTCTCAAAGCAAAAACTAGGTCCGACAAAGCTTCTGTCCAACAGTCCCTGTTGCTGATTTGACAACTCTCGCAACCCTCCTGGTGCAAGACGGTAAGAGATACGAAGAGTCAGGGCTGCCTCTGGCGTGAGATCAAACTGAGAGTCTGTCTAATAGTTGTAGAAGTAAACCTGATAGTTCCTCCGGTAGCATGCTGGGTGGAATCATGAACAATTTGGTGGATCCTCGATCCTCTTTTCCTTAGCCTTGACGTCAGTAACGAGTGCTATCATAGCTGAATAATCCTTCCGTGGACACTTCTGGCCTTCACTGCTAGATTGATGCTAACCTCTGCACCACTCTGACGCGTTAGAGCAGATAACAATCCTCCACTAGGAGAGGGATACGTAGAATCTTCTCTCCACAGGGTACATCTATCAAGAACAACAGAAGAAAGGCCGATGTCAAACACTTGTCCCACAAGGTCGAGTTGCATCCCAATGATCATATGAGGTTTCCATTGTCTTGCCATCAGCCGATTCCACAACAGGCGGTTTCAGGAAGCATCAGGGTCAAACGGAGCAAAGACGAAACGATTAGCTGCTCATGCTAGCTACCATGTTACTAAAGTCCTGGCGTCGCTCATGCCAATTCTATTTGCCCTTCCATGAGTATCATTCCTAGTGTTGCTGTTTTCATTACAAGTATTTCAAGTACTGTCGTTGGTCCTTTGGTCGTTGTCTTCTTAACTTGACCACGGCCAATCCATGTTGTAGTCACTTTTATTTCCTTACTGTAGGCTAGAGTTGTGAATACCTTGTTGTCGCTGTGACTGCTCCTCCCAATGTCGTTGCTCGAAATGAAGCCCTTACCATTCTTCATCGTCAAAGTTCATCTTTCCGCATTCTGAGCCACGTCCTAAGTACTAGTCACCGTGCTAGCAATTACACATTTTGCGTTATAGTCGATTGCCATTGCTTATGTCCTGATTGATTCGTAAGAGTTGACTCTGATGAGTCGCTGACAAGGGTTAAGGATTCGATTGAAGCCAATTCACTGGTGCTCGTTACCAGTAATCAGGGTCGACAAAGTACTAAGGTCGGTAAAGTACTACGCTCATCCTCCGGTCCATCGATGTTGTAAGTTATTTGAGTAATACTCGGTCTGTTACGAGGGTATCGCAGAAGTGATCACACTTCGGGATCTAAGACGTCAATATATGAGTTCCAGCAAACGAAGAGGGGCAAGAAAGGTATCGATCGATCATTCGACGCTGCGACATCCAACTCAGGGTCGTTCGTATATGCACCTAACATTCTACACAGTTCGCTAGGTGTTCAGATGGGTGTTCAGGTAATCCTCGATAGCATCGAGTTTCGAAAGGATCCGGAGATAAATGAAAAAAAATTGACGTTCGAGTAGGGGACAATCACTACTATGACCCCTATAGGTTTGCTATGTTTCACATCGACCAATAACAGAACGGAACCCATTTTCCACTTGTTAAGGCTCACTGGGACACGCATGCACCCCACATTATTATTATTATGTGTGCACCCACAATAATATTGCAATTTGCATGCTCATCTCAGTTCCTCCTAACTCATGTCAAATGGTTCCTCAAACTCGAGTAGCAAACGAAGAGCATCACGAAGCGTAAGTCATGAAGGTTTAGGGAAATACCACCCTATCAGTCACACAAAACGTGCAAGTAATACATGAACCCATATTGTTATGCTAGACGTGCAATCACATGCAATATCATATGTAAGTGTTCACTAGTTATGCAGTGTAATGAGTATACGAGAGACGAACCTTGCAATTTGGAGCTGAGTGTCATGGTCGTATTTACGTTTTCAGAACTGTTCGATTATAGTCTGGTTTTACAAAAACATTTCTCCCCTTTTTAAAACCAAGTTCACTATAACCAATGGCTCTGATACCAATCTGTCACACCCCCAAAATACCACTCGCGTAAACACCGCAGGGCGTGTGACATACCAGGATCTTAGCCACCAATCACATTGAACTCATAGGTATATGTAAATAAAACTTTCATTTGATTAACAATAAGGGTTACAATGTTACAATAATTCACAGTTTACAGCGGAAGCATAAATCATTCGTTAAGTGTTTATAAACCACATGTAAAAAGCCATTAGTTTTGCATTGTGTTTCCATGTATCTCGACCCATGACCACTCCAGCTTCCCAGACAGCAAGTTCCATTGATACGCACCTAAAGGCCTGCAAGGCATGTAACAATGAATCAACAACAAAGTTGAGCGAGTTCACAGTTGGTTGTCCATTTTAGAGTTGTTCCAAAAACATAGTTTAATCTTAACCGGCTATCCAGCCGTGGGGGTTACCCCATAGTTTCGAAAACGTTCATTTGTTAATCCATTTTCACTTCGGCCATTCCAGCCATGGGGGCTACCCCATGTTCTCAATCTTCGGCTATCCAGCCCGGCACTTTGGTCGTGGGGGCTACCCCATGTTTAAACTACCAGACTCGTTACCATATCGACTACTAACGTTCGTCATGTTTATGTGCCCTAGCGTCGGTGTCTATCATCACTGATGTGCCATAGTCCATTAGTCCACGCCCGTCCTCTGCGGCACGGTGTGAGGTTTGTTTAACCTAATAGCGCTATTTAACTAATGACCCGTTCGCCATTGGCCTCGGCGATTAAGTCGATATAAAAGGAGGGACTTCGTTGATAGAGTTCTAGTCTAGTAAATCTAAATCCGTCTCAACAGGACGAGGAATCTGCATTCCTGAACACATCCCAACAGGACGAGGAATCCCTATTCCTGAACCCATTCCCAACCCCTGGGAATCCCATGCCTTGTAGAAAGTGTGAACTCACCTCGGTTTGCTCAGCATATACACAAAGAGGTCAATCAAGATGCTAGTGGTCAACCACGTCCTAATATGGTTACCATACAAGTCAGGTCTAGGTTCAAGTAGTGCACGTAGGTTTACACATAAGCTAACAAGTCACAACACATAGCGAACATGGCAAACACATGAATCATATTAACAGTAGCATACAGTTTACATAGACATAACCCAAACTTGTGCGACTTTGAGTGATTGGGCTGTTATGGTTGTGCAAGCCCAATCCTCTTGTGTGATCCAAAAGATGAAGCCCAAATGATAGTCGGCCCAACCTGTTGTGCGTCCAGCACAATCTTGTGCGACTCACAACGGGTTGTGCGACTCAGAAGCATACCCGGCCCAAAACATGCAACCTAATACCCATTCGGCCCAAACAATAAAACAAACACATAATCTTGTGCGGTCCAAATAGACTTGTGCGACTACAGACAACTTGTGCGATTGGAGTGTTGGGCTGTTCGCCCCAGCAACATAATATAGTCTAAACCTTTGTGTGGCCCAAGGTATTGTGCGATTGTCACTGTCTTGTGCGATCCACAATACCTTGTGCGATCATGCATAAGTGAATTGTACATAGTGTTTAAACAATTGTACCACAGTATTCTATAGCTTGTGCGACTAGTTCTTGTGCGACCAAGGACTTGTGCGATTGCTGTTGTGCGATCAGAAACATGTGCGATCAGATCAGATCTTATGTGATCTTATCTTGTGCGATTAAAAGGGGGACTTGTGTGATTGGTTATAACATTCCAAAAATCATGCAAATCAGTTACAACAATTTGACAGTTTCCAAAATCACATTCAACGATCAAATCAATCATTTACCAAATAAATTTCCATGAACCCTAATTGACACTAAATCATAACAATAGCTCAATCATCAACACAATTGGATTTAACAGTTTAATTTTCATTAGACTTCTTTGAACCTAAAACCTATGTTAGATCATGAACCACATTTAAACACTCGTTCGAATCGTCGTGTTATGGATTCGAACACGATTATGTCCCCTAAATCTCGAGTGACAACAATTCAGCAACTCTTGCCCGAATTAGCACAATCAAACAGTTCCATCTAACAATCCTATGATATCCATTAACATGAACAATCTCATCGTATTCAACCATTAATGTTTTTGACAGGATAATTACTAGCATGAACCCTAGATCATCATGCAAGATTATACAACATTTATCGGTTCCAGATTATCATAACACGGAGCATCATGCAAAACATAATCAACATACAACCAATCAACTAAGGTACCATTAGACGTAGATATTATACTAACCGATTAGAAAGATGGTTTCGAACAAGGAGGTCTTCGGAAGAGGGGGCTACCGCCGGTTCTTCGAGGAGGAGAGGGGAAAGAATAGGGTTTGCTAAACCTTGAGTGTTAAGATAATTGTGGAATTTATACACCAACACACTTGGTGTTATGCGAGGATGATAGGGTCGAGCCCAAAGGATAGAAGGGTTTGGGCCGAGATTATAAGCATAAGAATCTATGTGATCCAAGGGGTATTTGTCACACCCCGACCGCGTAAAACAACAAATCGCGGCGGAAACATCGGGGCGTGTTGCAACAGAATTAATGTTTCATAACCATGGATACCAAAAGTGTTTCGTTTTATTAAATATAGAATAATTACATCGTCTGGAAATCTAAATACACAAATTAGACATAGTCTATCATTATTATTGAGTCACTAAGGCCTTGTCCAGTCCTATGTGAGCATGCATCTTATCAATCGATATAATCCAACAATACCTGAAACATATGTGAAAACGAGGTCAGCAAAGAAATGCTGGCGAGTACATAGGTTTTGTGAAAATAAGATTCATGACTTCTGTTTTAAGAAAATGTTTAGTCATGAACCTTGTAATTTGCTTTGTCTTTGTAAATCGTTTGAAAAATAATAAGTTCAGGTGATATGTATAAATAAGAGAATAATGCATGATTAAATGAATAACCATGTAAAATGAGTTTGTATAAGATAAGTTGTTTGTAAATAAATGTCTTGTGAAAAGTATGTTACTTGTATAAAATGTTCTATGTCTCAAACTGAAATGATTCAAATAACGCTACAATATGTAATACCATACAAACACTTATATATAGGAAGTACCAGCGGCGTATCCACCATGCTTGTATCATATTCCACACGCATTGTTACTTAATCACTTAATCCAAACCAAACCACCAAAGTGATGTTCATGCCCAAATGTAAATCATGTAATATGTATAACCAAAATAATATGTATGGCTAGTGAAATGCATCAACTAAACCATAGGTGAAACGCACAAAACAAAGTATTGAAGAAAAACTTGGTTTAAACCAATACTATGTTTCGTGTAAATGCATGATCAAATGTAAATCATGTACAAATGTTTACCCAATCGTTAAAACATCGTGTGAAACCCAATCGTTACCCAATCGTTAAAACATCGTGTGAAACTCAATCGTTACCCAATCGTTAAAACATCGTGTGAAAACCAATCGTAAATCGTTTAATTCGTTTTAGGTCGTGAAACTACTTAAATGATCGTCTCGCTAATAACATTCAAACCTTCGTGACTCATCACTCGTCGCTTCTCGTTTTCGTCGCTTCTCGTTTTCGTATTAACAAACCTCCATAGGGTAAGTTAACAATTTCAGATTCAGTCGCTACCTACCATACCCACACATAACCACGGGTGTAGTAAATAACGGGATTTGTCAGATCCTATGGTACCATAACCTAATACTGGTCGGCTTGATCATAGCTAATGAATGTCATTTGTTATGTAACTACAACCAACAAGTTTGTTCACTTTATGAAATCGTTATTAGTTTTGTATAAATCGTCTTAATCGTTTTTGAAACCATCGTTATAACATCGAAAACTTTTAGCACATATGAGTCACCCCAAAACAGTTGAAAACAGTAAAAGAGGGGAATAATGTACTCGCCTGAGAATGCTTGGAGGTCTTGAACAACAACCAAACAAAGCTAGAGAGAGCACGGAATCAGTCGGCAATCTAAAACTATATAAATAAACCGGACTTAAATCGGGAGATCGGATAGGATGAGGCTTGGTAAACCAAATGAGTGTTGGAACTCATATGATATGGTTTAACAAGGCCTACATACTACAATGAAACCAAACCTAAGTGCTTTCGACCCATCGCGACCCATTAAGGTAACATATGCTACTTTAACGTGTCGTGCGCGTGAAACGCGTTCGGACCGTCTAACTAGTCCTATGACAAGTGTTATATGCCTAAACATGTTACATAATCAGTTATGTGACAAAAGTTTAGGTTACATATGCTTAATTACCAATTATACATGAAAAGGGTATTATGGTAATTTACCTAAGGCATATAAACTACCTATCATACAACTACTTAAACGATGTGACCATAGGGTATAACCTCGGAAGGTTATTCCCTACCTACTATGGTCACCTAATGTATTTGGTCGGATCCTAATGATCGACCAAACTGGGTCGGGTTCGAAGGTATAGGCGATTTATTAGATCGCCTACCCTACGACCCTAGACAACGTGGTAATCAGTGGGCATAGTCCCAAGGGACTATGACCAACGTGATTACACTCACGTTGCGAAGTTCAAACGAACTTCGCATTGACCATTACTGGTCAACGCTGAAAGTCAAACAAAGTTTGACTTTCGGACTCGAAAAGCAATAAAATAAGGAAAAGAACGAAAGAATACTTACCCAGGGTCCCCGAATGCTAATCCCGATCTAAGAACTCAGGTATGAAACAATGGTTTCAACTTAGAGCTCTCAAATCAGAATTCTTGTGGGTTTAGAAGCAATGGGGGGTGGGGTATTTATAGTATTCGGTCCACCGTTAAGATCATTTCAAGGAAAACGTGCCATGATCTTGCCCGTACATGTGTCGGGACCTTATGGTGACTAAAATTCCATCCTTATCAGCTGACTAGATAATTAGGAACTTGTGGTTGTGGGTTAATCTGCTGAAAACAGGCTGTTAAGTACTCTGCATCTGGTCTGCAGACCCCTAGCGCACCGCTACACTAAAAGTGTAGCGCACCGCTAGGCTTAAGTTTGGCAGATTTACACTTTTGGTCCCTGTCATGCATTCAGCCCATTTTCGACACGTTTAAGGCCCGTTAACCCCATTTCAAAGCTCTAAAATGAAGTTAAAGTATAGGGAACTTAAAATGTGTTTAAAAATATCTCGGTTGTCGGTTCGTTTGGTCGTACGAACGCGATGTTCGCTTAATTACGACGGAATGCGCATAAGCGCGAAAAACGATCCAAATGACGCGACGAATGGATTTTTCTTATAGCGAACACTAAAATATAATGTAGTCATGCTTACATAAATTTTTGGATGTCCAGATGTATTCAGAACGTAAGTTATGCGCGAAAATGCAAACTTGTGCACTTTTTGACACTTTTAGTCCCTGAATGACACAAAAGTTTATTTTAGCATGTTTAACTTATGGTCATGTTCCGGAATGTCTGTTACAGTTCAAATTGGCATACTTTCGCAGTTTGTCAACTTTAGTCCCTGTAAGCGAT
The DNA here is from genome assembly GCA_030545235.1 of Helianthus tuberosus. NCBI lineage: Eukaryota > Viridiplantae > Streptophyta > Magnoliopsida > Asterales > Asteraceae > Helianthus > Helianthus tuberosus. The sequence goes on along the minus strand of CM060420.1, from coordinate 15,252,871 downwards.
TTAACTTGATTTTTGCCATACCAAACCTTCCAAAACTTATTTCTAAGTTATGTAAAGGTTATTTAAGGTATGTTAAGCCTATTTCACTATTCCGGAGTGTTCGTTGCATTAAACTGGTTATATTTACGCATCGGTGAGCGTATAACCTTCCAGAAAGCGATTTAGAGTTTGGAATTGAACAAGAATTGATATGTGCAAATGATACACATATTTTTACAAATCCCAAGTATGAAATATAATATTTCATTGGTTCGGTATTTGTTTGATGGCCGTGGAGGCACAGGTGTTACAGTATTGGTGTGATCGGACTCCTCTTGTACGATCCACACATGTTACACACATATACATAACACACTAAAATCTCATAACACATATCACATAATAAAAACATAGCATTTCATCACAACCAATCACATTAGTTAATCACATAGCGTTCACACCGGCTACATCAAAGTACACGAAAGGTTCTGAAATACGAGTTGTCACACGTTACATGACACCGAGTACGAGGTGGAAGCGATATGCCCGAAGCGTGGTGGATACGCCGCTGGTACTTCCTTTATATAAACATTTTTGACATGTTGCCAAACTTCGTACGACGTGCCATGCGAAGGTCGTGAGTTGTGGTGTTGAGTCTATTGGAATCTATGTGAAACTTGAATCTTTAATCTACGTTAATCTTGTTGGATCTTGAGTCTTTAATCTATCGTGTGAGAATCTATATTGTGAGACTTTGTGAACCTAGACTTATACGATCCTCTTTTTGGATCATTAGGATGTCTTCTCGAAAGCTCTCCGACACTCTCAAAAGATCCAGGGAAAAGTCTCAGAAAAAGATGATGTCCTTCATGGCCAATCAGATCGCTCAGGTCGTGCCGAAGATCGTCTCTGAGATCCAAGGATCGAACACTCCGCCCTCTTCTGTTGACTCAAAGACGGAGAAAGAGAAGTCTACAAAGTTCAGCTATAAACATTTTATCTCTTGCAACCCTAAGTCTTTCACGGGTAGTAATGGGGTGACTATTATGCTCGAGTGGTTTGACAACATCGAGGTTACCTTCATTAACAGTGAGTGCCCAGAGCAGCTAAAAACTAGGAGTGCAAGGGGAATGTTTTAAGGCAGAGCATTGGAGTGGTGTTCAAATGGGAGAAATATCCGTTCGAATGAAGAAGCCTATGCTCTTCCATGGGCTGAGGTGTGAGAATTGATGATGCTCGAATTCCGCCCTCCTCATGAACAATTGAAGCTTGAAAAAGAGTTTTGGCACTTGAAGCAGATTGGTGATGATAATCTGGCTTATACTACCAATTTCAAGCAGCTCAGCTTGATCGTTCCTCATTTGGTTTCTACTACTAAGCGCATGATAACCAAGTACATCAATGGTCTACCTCCTCCTATGCGTGATTCTATTGAAGCAGCTCAACTCGAAACTATTGAGGAAGTCTACCGTGTTGCAGCTAGTCTCAACAACAACCGTGTTCGTGATAAGCAGTTTGCTAACCCTACTCCTTCTAAATCTGCACATCAAGTTACCCAGCAGTCAAGTGGCAGCAAGAACAAGAGGCGAAAGTCTCAGGGTTTAGGATGCAATGCCATTGTTCCTGCTGCTAAGCCTGCTCCTGCTGCTACTGTTCAGAACGTTGCTACACCTGAAGTCAAGAAGCAGTACTCTGGGTCTTACCCCAAGTGTACCACTTGTAACTTCCATCATCCTGTTGCTTCTGCATGCCGTTTGTGGACCAACTGCAATCGCTGGTTACACGACTCCCTATTGTCGTCAAGCTAACCCAGCTCAACCAGCTCAGCAAGCCCCAGCCCAGGCAGCTTAACCAGCTCTCCCAGCTCCCCTGCAGAATCCTAAGCCGGTCAACGTTGTTCGTGCATGCTATAAGTGTGGAGATACTACTCACCTCCGTAATCAGTGTCCTCAGCTGAACCAGGACCAGCAGCCAGCCGCTCGTGGACGAGCGTTCAATCTTTATGCTAACCAGGCTCGTAACGATAATGATGTCGTCAATGATACATTTCTTGTGAATAACCTTTATGCTTCGATACTATTTGATACTGGCTTCGACAGAAGCTTTGGTCCGTAGAATTTGAATCTTAGCTAAACTATGCACGCTCTATGTTACCTAAGTCCTTTTTGGCAGAGATTGCCGATGGGAAGTCTATTCTAGTCGATTCTATTCTCTGTGGTTGTTCCTTGATTCTTAACGACCACGTGTTTTCTGTTGATCTAATACCCATGCAATTGGGTAGTTTTGATGTCATCATCGGTATGGATTGGTTACGCAAGAACCATGCCGAGATTGCCTGCCACGAGAAGTTTGTTCGTCTACCTCTACCATCTGGTGATGTATTGCACGTCTATGGAGACCGACCTACGAAAGGACTGAGGCTGATGTCATGCACACAAGCGAGCAGGTGCTTACGTAAACAGAACCTTGCTTTCTTTGCCCACGTGGTGGAACAAAAGAGCAAGGGAAAGAACATAAGCGATGTTCCAGTGGTGTGTGATTTCCCCGATGTATTTCCTGAAGATCTACCTGGTCTCCCACTTCCTAGAACCGTCGATTTCCGCATTGATCTCATACCTGGTGAGACTCCTGTCGCCAAGGCCCCATATCAGCTTGCACCTTCCGAGATGCAAGAACTATCGAGTCAGCTTCAAGAATTGCTCGATAAGGGATTCATTCGTCCAAGTACCTCTCCGTGGGGTGCTCCGGTGTTATTCGTCAAGAAGAAAGATGGTTCGTTCCGTATGTGCATCGACTACCGTGAACTCAATAAGCTTACCGTTAAGAATCGTTATCCTCTCCCTCGTATTGATGATCTATTTGACCAACTACAAGGCACGTCCTGTTTCTCGAAAATCGATCTTCGTTCTGGCTATCATCAGCTTCGTGTGCTCGAGGATGATGTACCCAAAACCGCATTTCGTACTCATTATGGGCACTACGAGTTCGTGGTCATGCCTTTTGGATTGACCAACGCACCCGCTGTGTTCATGGACCTGATGAATCGTGTTTGTAAACCCTATTTGGATCGTTTTGTGATAGTCTTTATTGATGATATCCTCATTTATTCAAAAACTAAAGCTGATCACGCTCGTTATTTACGCTTGATGCTTGAACTCTTACTTGGTGAACGTTTGTATGCTAAATTTTCTAAGTGTGAGTTTTGGATTAATGAAGTGCAATTTCTTGGTCACGTCGTTAGTAAGCAAGGTATTCATGTTGACCCGTCTAAAATCGAAGCTGTGAAGAATTGGAGTGCGCCTAAATCTGCATCTGAGATTCGTTCCTTTCTAGGATTGGCGGGTTATTACCACCGATTCATCTCAGACTTCTCTAAGATCGTTATCCCTCTTACTACGTTGACTCAGAAAGAGAGACCTTTTGCTTGGGGTCCCGAGCAATTTTCAGACTCTTAAGACTCTTCTGTGTAATGCTCCTGTTCTAACTCTCCCCGATGGGAATGACGATTTCGTGGTATATTGCGACGCCTCGAACCGTGGTTTGGGCTGTGTGCTCATGCAGCGGGACAAGGTTATTGCTTATGCCTCTCGTCAACTTAAAGTACATGAGAAAAACTATACTACTCATGATCTGGAGTTTGGTGCAATTGTGTTTGCATTAAAGATATGGCGACACTACCTGTATGGTACTAAGTGTGTGGTTTTCAGCGACCATAGGAGGCTTCAACATATCTTTGACCAAAAGGAATTGAACATACGACAGAGACGTTGGGTGGAATGGCTCAACGACTACGACTGCGAAATTCGCTCTCATCCTGGCAAGGCAAATGTAGTGGCCGATGCTCTTAGTCGTAAAACTCATGTGAATGCTATTCGTATCTCTAGTGATCTCCATGCGTGTATTCGTAATGCTCAGTATTCGTCAGCAAATGAAGGAAGTCTAGAAGTGGAAATCCAAGGCGCTAAAATTGAACAACTTGAAACTAAACCTAATGGGCTCCAATACTACCTCAATCGTATCTGGGTACCGGATCGCGATAATCTCTGTGAGATTATTATGAATGAGGCTCACAAGTCCCGCTACTCTATTCATCCGGGCGCTGATAAAATGTACCATGATTTGCGTATGGCTTATTGGTGGCCTGGTATGAAGAAGGACATTGCTGTATATGTTTCTAAATGTCTTACTTGTACGAAAGTTAAGGCTGAACATCAACGTCCTTCAGGACTCTTAGAACAACCCGAAATTCCAGTTTGGAAATGGGATATCATCGCTATGGACTTTACCAAGCTACCTCGAACACCATCCGGTCACGATAGTATCTGGGTGATAATTGATCGATTGACCAAATCCGCCCACTTTCTTCCTATTCGTGAGGATTATAAAGTGCAGAAACTGGCTCGAATCTATACAGATGAGATCATATGCCGTCATGGCATACCTGTTGACATAATCTCGGACCATGATGGTCGTTTTACTTCACCTCTTTGGCAAACCTTTCAATCCGCTATGGGTTCTCATGTGAATCTTGATACGGCTTTTCATCCTCAGACGGATGGACAGACCAAGCGTACGATTCAAACCCTAGAGGATATGCTCCGTTCTTATGTCATCGACTTTGGTGGTAACTGGGATGTACATTTACCATTGATTGAGTTCTCGTACAACAACAGCTATCATTTCAGTATTCAGATGGCTCCTTTCGAAGCTTTGTATGGCCGCAAGTGCCGATCTCCTCTCAGCTGGCATGAGATTGGTGACAAGCAGTTTACTGGCCCAAAAATCATTCAAGAGACAATGGATCAAATTCTTCAGATCCATGATAACTTGATCAAGGCTAGGAGTAGACAAAAGAACTATGTTGATAATAGGCGCAAGCCTCTGGAATTTGATGTTGGTGACCGAGTTCTTCTCAAGGTATTTCCCTGGAAGGGAGTAGTTCGCTTCGGTAAGAAGGGAAAGCTCGCTCCTCGCTATGTGGGTCCTTTCGCGATACTCGAAAGGATTGGCAAGGTGGCGTACCGACTCGGCCAACCACATGAACTAAACAATGTGCATCCAGTGTTCCACGTATCCAATCTACGTAAATGCCTAGCCGACGAGGAACTGCAGGTTCCCCTTGAAGACTTGCAAATAAACGAAGCCGTACACTTTGTGGAGAAACCGGTTGAAATCATGGATCAGGGCGTTAAGCGACTGAGGCGCATCAAAATTCTCATAGTCAAGGTTCGATGGGAAGGAAAGTGTGGCGCCGAATTCACTTGGGAACTGAAAAGTGAGATGCAGGCCAAGTATCTGCAGCTCTTCGAGTAGTTTTCTACCTAGATTTCGGGGACGAAATCTCCTAAAGGAGGGGAGACTGTAACGCCTGTGTCCCTAGACTCTTATCTTTTGTCACTTTTAGTCCCTAAACTATGTGATACTTGATACTTTTGATACTTGGTGAAAATTATGCTAAGATACTATGAGACTATGATTCAATGATGCTATGAGACTATGATTCTATGACGCTATGAGACTATGATTCTAAGATACTATGAGACTATGATTCTATGATGCTATGAGACTATGATTCTATGATACTATGATTCTATGAGACTTGATGCTTTGGTGCTTGACTCTTGAGGCTCGTGAAACTTGAGACTTGGTTGAACGAGGGACTTGAGTTTTGTCACTGGCAGAAACTATGGAACTATGGAAACTTTAGTGTTAATGATGTAATATAGTCATGTGATTCTATTACCCAATAATACGTAACGCAACGCTTAATCTAAGTCGCGAAACAAATCAAAGACGGGAACACGGAAAGGATGGGATTAGCCAAATGGCAATCCGATCGAATGGCCAACCGACCGAGCTGCCATTCGATCCGCTGGACACCACCTTCACTCACTCTGACACTATAAATAGGCCTGTCACATCACCATTCTCACTGATGTGACAGCCTCACTCAATCCAGACGCACGCACTCCCCTTTTCTTCCATTTCTTGGCGATTTCGGTACGTTTTACACTAGATTTTTGTACATCTTTGATCACTACACTATTCTCTACATGATTCTCCTTCAAAATCTCACTTTTCACCGTGAAATCTCTGAGATTTGAGCCCTTGAGGGTGACGGCACCATGGCGGTTTGTACAAACTGTTAAGTGATGTCATTCCGTTCAAGATCTAGCTCAGATCTAAGGAATTTCATGTTTTTTTACACTAAATCTATACTATTCAACTAAAACATATGTTTATCTTCATCTTTTCTTAAGACTTTTACCTAAAACGGTGAGATCTGGATTTAAATGGACTGTAGACTTGATGATTAGACTGGAGTTGGTTTGGAGAAGGATTGTTACCGGAGAAGATGACCGGAGTATGAATTCTGACATAAATACCATCACGAACGGGCGATTGAACGGACTGGGGTGATTCCCACCCGATCAGATCGGCTATACATTGATGAGTTTACCATTGTCTCAAGGCGTACCAAGTTGTTGTTGGTTAAACAGAAACTTAGAAACTTTACAAGTTTAGGAACGGGACAAGGACAACCCGATCGAGTGGCAATCCGATCGGATAGCCATCCGATCGAACCGCCATCTGATCTAATAACACTTATCTATTAATCCTAAACCCTTTGATACTTTGAAACCTTTGATCGTCGAATGGCAATCCGATCGGATAGCCATCCGATCGAACTGCCATCCGATCGAGGTGACAATGTGTCTTGGAATCTTTTAACACTTAGAAACTTTTTCAGAAACTTGAACATCTTGAAACTTGACACTTGGATCGAATGACCATTCGATCAAATGGCCATCTGTACGGATGACCATCCGATCAGATGGCAATCCGTCCCCTTTTACACTATAGTCATCCCAATCGGATGGCAATCCGATCGGATAGCCATCCGATCGAACCTTCATCCGATCAAGATAACTAATCCGACACTTGGTTGAATCTAGTTATTTTGCCCGACTCTTATCTGTTGTAATCTAATCAGGCTAATTCTAAAAAGCTCCCTTTGATCCAAGAATTGTTGATCTGTTAAGCAATCACTGTGAGTATATTCGATCCCTTTTGCTTTAAACTTTGGGATGCAACATGTATTCTATTAAACTATGATACTCGAAACTTTTGGAAACTAAACTCTATCTTATGTGTATGTGAAACTTGTGATTCTTGTATTCTATTTGTGCTATGTGGACGTTTAATCCAGGGTGTGTAGTTCCGCCTTAACAATAGTAGCGCTATAGGAGATGCACCTCCCCATTATTCTCGGGGGTATTGTTAGGAGGATTATAGTTTTCCTTGAGACTTGGGAAAACAACAAAGCATCGGGATACTTGGGCTATCACTTTTTGGACTGCGAACACTAGCATGGCTGAAACTAATTTGTTACATTTACATATGGATATGAGGCTTTCAATCTAGTATGCTATTATTCAAACTTGTATACTCGTCGGTACATTTTGTACTTACCCTATTTTAATACATGTTGCAGGCTGACAGGATGCTAGGAACCTTGGAATTAAGCTAGGATGATGCTTAGAAACTCATCTAGATAAATTTTGAACAATATTTGAGACTTGATGTACTATGACACTTGATGATGGTTGTTTGGTTTTAGACAATGTTTGAATCAATCTAAATTATAATGAAACTATTTAGTGATATGGAATCTCATGAGCAATCTGAACGCTAGTGCTCGCACCCTGATGTTTCCGCCATCGGTTGGGGTGTGACATTTCTACCTTGAAACATGATAAATACACACATTTGGACTTGTAACATGTTAAGTTATACATTGAATATGTTAAATACTTAACATATATAATAAATATGTAACATTATAATGTTTAAAAAAATAAAAAAATATACAGCAGCCCAAATCAGCGCCAATCAGCCCTATGTGGTTGGGTTTTGTGGGCTTGTTTCAAAGATTAACCTCTTCTAAACACTTCCAAAGCCCAGCCCAATGAAACCCTAATCCCTTCCTTATATAATAAGAACTTCCCCACTCCTTATTCCACTTTTACAAACCTCCAAACACTTCAAAAACCCTCCCAAAGTCAGCTGAGTTTCAGCATCAACATCAGGAACTTTCAGCAACAAAAAGTGAGTTTTAACTCACTTCCACTTCAATTTTCTTCTTGTTTCTTCTTCTACAACACTTGGCTAACCTCTAGGAAGGTCCTCACAAGTTTGCTTGGGCAAATTAAGGTGAAACCTCAGCATTTTTTAGATCCAAAGTGCACCTAAATTCTGCTCATTTTTATCTTCATGTTTTGGAAGAAAACTCATGTTTTATTCATACATTCCTATGTCCTTATGCCACTAATCAAGACTATGATTATGTGTGCTTAAAAACAAGGTTGTAACATACAAATTTAGAGGACTTAATCCTCTAAACTTTATGTTTTTAAAAGGGTTTTAACGCACAAGTGATGAACAAGTCTTGAACTTGTGTATGTGTGATTATTTGGATAGCTTGGGCTATCCTACTTACAAATCCACACATCACTTTATGTTTTCCTTATTAGCTAGTGTGTATTTCATTTCCATAATAATAACCCATTCATGACCATCCTTGTTGTCTCATGACAACTTGTGCATTGGTGAATACAAAAGAGGTTTTAAATTGGAGGATTTATCTTCCTACCTCTATGCATGACTTCTATGATAATCTTGTTATACTTGATGGACTAAAACTTATAATATATACTATATAGAATATATAATACTTAAAGTAACCGAACTTTTGATGATAATCTAATGGTTATTTGTCAAAATACTAAGTTACATCATCTATGGACTTGATTCTCGTTACGATTCTAATGGGCACTTTAACCCATGAAAACATTCAAACCCCTATGGGTTTCATAGTGTCAAAAACGAGTATTAGGTGCTAGATGGTTATTTTCTCATATATTTACTTTCCATATACTTTTCATTCCGAATTCCTAATCCTCCATTATCCTCCAATACTCACACACCTACGTTTCCTCGTGTAGAAGGACTCGGTGTTCCATCCTCCAACAACCATCAAACTTCTCGCGGATTAACAAGTGGAAGCTTGCAAAACCGTGAGTACACTTGACCCATTTTTATTTTAACACTTTTGGGTGCAATATGTGTTAACCATATCAAAATCACATATACTTTATTCTTTATGCAAATGCACGAAAACAATCCAAATACATGAATACTATGTTGTTATACTTGATGCATATACTTCGGTGATTCTTATGTGATACTATGGTCATTAGCTTTATACGAGCCTCCATTTAACATGTATAGAGCTATAGCATTAACGCACCACCCATGAACGAGAGGTCATCTTAAATTTCATTCTTTATTGCGTAAACAGAGGGTTGACTAGAAATATTGCATGCCATGATATGTTGATCTTGAATAACTTAAGTTGCCATGTGGATTCGTTTTTTTAACTTTTATACTTATACTTATACTTAAACTTGTGTACTCGCCAATGCATTCTTGTGTTGAACTGTACTTTCTTAACATGTTGCAGGTTGATGAGGTTGATTATGACGAAATCTCATAGGGACGACACTAGAAACACATTTCAAATTACTAGATTAGTCATTTTATGTTTTGAACTTGTTGTTTAGTCCCTTATGTCGTACTTTGAATTTCTTGATGTAATTGACAATTTTGTTATGTTATGAAATCAATTTTAAATTAATTATTGTCACAATAGTGGTATGTGTGATGAGCAATCTATCTTCGTCCCACTCTGATGATTCCGCCATTGGTTGGGGTGTGACAAATTTGACAGAGCTTCTCTTTGGAATCACAAAGTTACAAATGATTCACATCCCACCACTATTTATAGACAAGCTAAGACACCTTGGGACGGATTAGCTCGTCCATGCGGATGAGCTTCATCCGTGCGAATGAACTCATTCGTACGGATAAGCCTTCTTATATACAAAACTAAATCTAACATTTAAACCCTGTTATATTAAATGACATGACATCAAGACGTAGGCAATAGACATTATGCATCAACAAGTGGAAGTAGATAAAATGCCAACAATTGTGTCTTTTTTATAGTCAACTGCTAAATTTGGATTGTGTTTATTTTAACCATTAGTATTGCTTTATATAACAGCTTACATTGTCTTGGTACACTTCTAAGTAAAAAATAACTTTATATTTTACCAATCTCATATACAAATATCTCCAAGACAAGCCATTCATAAACACTCGTTTGCAACCCTTAATATCCTTACAAATAATTACATTTCACATTATCACCTCACCTCTTGTTACACTTGTTTTTTTATAGTCAAATTGTTTTATAGTAAATATAACTATCTTTAAAATTTTAATTAAATTCTTATAATAAAAAATACCATACGATGGTAGTAACATACTATTTTTAAAATTTAAACACTTCACATTATTATTGTTGTTGTTGTTAACCCAATTACTATGTCCAAACTATAAATATATGTGGTAGAATTCACTAAAGAGCACTGTTGGGATCTAAGATGTTGCAATCAAACTTGATTTGATTTTAACTAAGAGAGTTTACGGTATAAATGAACAAAAAACCAATAAGCACAAAGAGACCTTTAAACAAATTGGCACAATATATTCATATCAATTGGATATCAATACAATAACAAGTTCCAATACAATAACAAGCACCCTCTCAGATTGGGCAATCTCTCTATCAATGAATTCTAATGTGAGATCAATTTTGTAACAAGTTCTCTAACGAATTACATCAGTGAAAATTGATTAAGTACTGAGAATGTGATGTCACACAATACTTTGTAGATGGTGACATCTAACAGTTTAACCGCTAGCGATGTTGACATCCTCGGTTGTTAAGAAACAACTAAAGGAGTACACGAAGCCACCATTGTATATATGAACTACTGATCGATGCATATACAACTTATACATCAAACCACTGATTAGTAGTTGGTGTATCAGTTGTAGACTTCAAATATTTAGCTCTTACATCAGTTGATTACCATCAATTCTTACCTTTAGCACTTTAGTACTCATTAGCACATCTGACCATCATCTGGTTAGTTCTTTATATTATTTAGTTGCTCTTCAATCTTTGTATCAGTGGAAACTTGTCTGTACCATTCTTTAGTTCGTTTACATTATCAGTCGATCTTGTGTTTTTTTAGCAAGTGCATTGTTTTGTCAGGTGTTACTTTTAGTTAGCATGAGTTCTTAACAAACTCAACAAACATTATGTACAAGTTATTAACCCACACCAATTAAAAATGAAAAAAAAAAATTACTTGACCCTAGCCCACTAACATGAAGAGGCCCTTGCACAAGGGCGACACCTCCACTAGCAAAAGGCTCCAACAAACGCTTGAAACATCAATCAAAGACGGTCTCTACAGACTATGACGAAGAAGGTTTAACTCCTTAAGTTTACTAATATATCTAAAAGATACATCAAAAGGCATTTGGCTTAATGGTTTTCTGGTGTGTTAAATGATGTCTTCTCTCCTATTCAAGTCTCATTTGAAATTTAGACTAGAACTAGAAGTAATTTAGATGGGTACATAAGTTGACATTAAAAAAGGCTAAAGGGTACTATGTATGTAGGTATAACATAATCAATAGATTCTTTAGATCATTCTATACACTTTTCAGGCACCTCCCTATGCCTCATTATTGCAGGATTACATGATTAGCGAAAAACAATTAAAATGAAGTCATTTTAATTTGATTCGAATCTGATATTAAAAATATAATAATTTAGCATCTTTTCTTTTGACCTTTATTTTCAAAAAACATTGGCCTAAAAAGAAGGGGGAAAAGGAAAAGTGGAAGGTGATTTGTTTGACTTTATATGCATCTTTTCAAAAAGAAACAAAACCAACAACCACTACTGAACATTAAAAGCCATTTTTATAATATGTGTGTTGCTTTTACATATACAATTTACGATAGTAGGGAATAGTGACCATTTCTTATTTCTTATTCACTGAGAGATACGAAAATCAATCAGTGGATATGTACATTTACGATGACAAGGAATAGTGCCGTTTCCTACTTGTTGAGAGCGGCGACAACCAATCAGTGGATTTCATGTGGCATCGAGTAGGTTTCTTTAATATAGCTTTTTGGTTGGTACGTTTTCGAGGTTAGGTTAGCATATGTACAAATGAAAGCGAATTCTTGTACCAAAAGAGCATGTGGTAGAGTGGTCTTGACGTTAGAGGGAGGATCGGGCGAATACACCCGGGCAATGCAAACTTTATTCCTTTTTTTTAAATATTACATTTAATATCCATTAACTTTACACATGTTTTTCCTTATCTTTTTCTTAAGTCAGTTTACGCAACTACTCCTCGACTTTAATAAAGTTACCCTACATTTTTCTTTATTCAATAACATAAAAATGTTAAAACATCTACAGCTTTGCCAGTCTGTACAAATGCAAATCAGATACTAAAAGTTAGGTTCAAAAATTAGTTACAAACTAAGAGGATTCATCAATTGTTATTATATAAAATAAGAAATTTAACTTAGAAAATTGCAATCCTTGTAGCATATAATTTTTTAAAATTAAATATTATGCTGTGTACTTTTTTTATATCACTATGTTATTTTTGTGACATTATATAAGATTTTAGTAAATTCAATTAAGAAAATTTGATTCCACTAAAACGACAGTCAATAAACACATGCCAAACGATTTAATATAATATAGAATATCTAACAATTCCATCTTTTTCTAGATAAAATTGCAATAATTTGAATTCACATGAAATCATGCCGAACAATATCATCAATTCTGATGACGAATCAAAATGAGCTTCACTCGAAGTGAATTACAAATCTTAATCGGTATTAAGGAATTTTATATACAAAAATTATATACAGAAAAAATGGACTTTAATAATCAAATATGACTCATTAACTAATTATAATCCATACTAACAATATAACCGTCGTAAATCCCAATTTTAAAACACATGGTTTATCAGATAACATGTTTGTCTTTATTCTTTAAGATAACTAATCACAATACTTAATCTTGTTGGATCTATGGTTGAGATCAATTAATGGTATTTTGTAACCATATTGAAGTAAAAAAAAAAAAAATTAGATGTTTTAGAACATCCCTAACGCTGGCATACGGGTAGAGCCGGACACAAGTGTGGCATTTGTTTGCCATTAGAAGACTTATTATTTTGGCATGTGTGTCGTGTTCATTCGGAATTCAGGATGAAGCCAGATGAGATAACTGCCGATCCATCATAAATGATATTGATATGACACTCAGGGGCGGATTTAGAGGGGTTTACCTGGTTCCCATGAACCCATTCGATTTGGAAAAAAAAACGTTTTTTTGTAGTGTAAACCTTGTATGATTTGGAAAAAAAACGTTTTTTTGTAGTGTAAACCTTGTATGATTTGGAAAAAGGAACCCAATGAAAAAACTGGCTGGATCCGCCACTGATGACACTCTTAAATTTTACTTACGTTGCCAATTAAAATTGCAAACTAACAGAAAAGTAACTTCGTCTGCCCTAAAAAATAATTTACTATTTACTGATTCTTATCTCAAACAAAATCTTGTAAATTATTTTGAAATTACATCAATGAAGATTAAAGACAGATACGTTACTTATCCTTTGCAATGAGACTATCCTTAATAATATTGAAAGTGAAATTTAGGATTGTCATTCATCTCGTAAACAATACAACTTATTATTAGTCAATTAGTTATAGTTTGGATTATTAAAATCCTATTTGCGTAAGAAATAACAAAACCTAGTAATTTGTATAGTGTGTGTATAAACACAAGAATACATGCATACACCCCCACACACATATATAGGGGTAGGATTCGGTACAAATCAAGTTAACCTACTATGTGTGCGAAGTTGGTGATATAGAAAAATGCATGGTAGTATAATTGTAATATTAATGATTTGATCAGTAGAGTAATTTTATGTATAACTAAAGTAATTATTGGTTGTATTGCGTCTGTTATTAAATTGTTGTAATGCCCCAAAATTCTTATCGGTTATTATATGCATTTAAATGTAATAGCATGGAGATAGCAAGTATAATTAATTAACTAAGTTAAGTATTATAGTCTTTTAGAATAAATGACCAAACAAACCAACCAATAAAATTACCGGGATTGAATGTGTACATGTGTGATAGTTAATTTAATAAACGAAGGAGAAAAAAATGCAGTGTCTAGAATGTGTTGTGTGTAGCGAGATTTGAGAGAGAGGGAGAACACCCTCTTAATCAAAACACTAAAAATTCAACAATTGAAGTGGAAATTTGGGCTAGTCTATTGCATGTGTTAAGATTCTTGACCATCTAAGGTTACTAATCACTTCTTAAGTTGTAATTTTACATTTGATAAAAAAATGTATGAAAAATGAGTATGAAATTGCCCAATCTTGAATGGGTCTTGGTACCATAACATTAATTAAAGTAGAATTTTGTTTTAATTTGTTCTATGAATGAAAGTATGTGTAGAAATTGTGTAATGTCTAGTTATATGTAGAAATTCTCGTGTAGGATAAAGTGAGTTTTGACAAGATCATGAAATTATGTAGCAACCCCCCCCCCCCCCCCCCCCCCCCAACCAAAAAAAAATATTGAAATTTGATTATTGTGTTATATTGCAACATTTTGACATGGAGTAATTTAACTAGGAATATTTGACCTAGATAGTATACTCGTTTAATAAATAGAAAAGAGTTGAGACATGAAAAATACATAACAAAACATGGAGGGGCTGAATTGCACATTCTTGAAAATGTGAAATACATAAGATGGAAAAATTTAAAACACACTTAGAGTGTGTGTGTGTGGCAACATCATGGAGAACATAAAGGGTTTCCTCTCCAAAATCCAATCCACAAATTTAGCCAAATCACAAGTAAATTGAGTATGTAATCCAGGTATGCTTGAAGATTTTCAACCATCAATCCCTTACAAACCAAAGGTATATAGTGATATTGTGTATGATGAGTTTGATGTTAAATGGGTTTTGATCGATGATGAAATTGATATTATGTTAATGTTTATGATCATCATACTTGCTTGTATATGTAAAATACTTGAACAATTTAGAGATTTGGGTAAGTGTTCATACATGCTAGGAAGTGGATTTGAACTTAGTGATGAAAACCCCAAATTCTTGTATGATGGTTGTGATATATTGGCATTAATTGTAACACCCCGATCGCGTAATACAACAAATCGTGACGGAAATATCGGGGAGTCACGTTACAGGAAATTGTTTCACAACACATGGTACATAAGGTTTTGTTTTATTAATTTATTGAATTACATTGTCTTGGAAATAAAAACAAACAAACACAACAATTGTCTTTAAAATTTTAAGGTAAACTAAGACCCGTGTCCATCTTATGTGTAGCATGCGTTCAAATCATCAAACATTAGCTCCTGAAACATATGTGAAAAGACAGTCAGCATAAAAAGCCGGCGAGTACATAGGTTTTGTGTGTGTCAAATTCATTTGTATTCGTTATTGCAATACCTCGTCCGACTACGAGAGTCGATAATTGAAAACCTTGTATCAAAAGTGTTTGGTATTGCAATATATTTAACCAATTAAACAAGTTGGTTTAAGTTATAAAACCTTGTAGCCATGAATCTTGGCAAAATCGTTTCTTTTGTAAAACCGAGTAATAAATCGATTTAAAAGAAAAGATTGTATGGTTTATATCTTTAAGTGAAAATCGTTCGTGTCTCGTTCAAAACCATTTGTCCTTGTTGAAGTAATTTTGATGACGCTACGATATGTAATACAATAAAAGCATTTATATATAGGAAGTACCAGCGGTGTATCCACCATGATTTTATCATATTATACCTGTCTCGTTATCTAAATTACTTACCATAAACCAATCGTCCAATCGTTTGTGTTATAAATTAAGCGTCCGTGTTATAAGCCAATCGTCCGTGTTATAAACCAATCGTCCTTGTTTTGTATAAACAAATCGTCCGTGTTTTAATTGTGAAAGTTGTGGTCGTTCTTTAATGAATACATTCAAACCTGTGATGACTCGTCTAGACCACTAAAGGGTCTCTTTAAATCGACTAACAAACCACCAAAGGGTTTGTTAAAATAAACAGTTTTTGTCGTTCCCCAAACTTCCCACAATCCAGTGGAAAATTTGGTAACAGGATTGTCAGTCCTATGGTACCATAACATACTACTGGTCGGCTCGGCCAAAGTTAATGAAAGTCATTCGTGTTATGGAGAATGCACCAACAAGTTTACCATATTATTGAAATCGCATTGTTATATATAAACCATAGACTTTGTTTTGAAAACTCGAAAATAGTTTAGCACATATGAGTCACCCTAAAAAATTTAGAAAACATAAAAGAGGAGAGCTATGTACTCACTTGGGATTGCGTATGTGTCCTCGTTCAATTGAATAAACAAAGCTCAAGTGTGTCCTAATGTGTCGGATAACTATGTTAATGTGTCGAGGCTTTAATCGGATGATTCAGATAGAATGAGGTTTATAAACCAAACGAGAGAATGACCTCATGTAATATGGTTCAATAAGCCTTACATTCTGATTAGAAAGGATTCCTAAGTGCTTTGACCCATTATGACTCGTTAAAGTGGTTTACGCCACTTTAACGGGTCGTAAGCGTAACTATGAGTTAGGATGGTTAAACAAGTCCTATGACGAGTCTAATATGTCAAAACAAGTTTGATTATGTTATTACATCAGTTAAGATGTCAAAATTTTGGTCTTATATGCTTAAAACAATTTTATGTGCCAAAAGGGCGTTTTCAAAATTTTAAAAGAACATATAATCGACTCGCCATATAACTAACCAAACTATATAACCATAACGTACAAACCTCAGAGGGTTATTCCCTATATAACTATGGTCTAAAAATGTGCTTGGTCGAATCTTAAGATTGACCAAACGGGTCAGATTCGAAAGTCAAAGCGGTAGTCAAACCGCTCGACTTTCGACTAAATAAAAAGCACTAAACTAGAAATGACGAGTTAGACATATTTGAACATGTCTAATAATGTTATATAACTGATTTGGTATCAAAACTTTGAGTTTCAATACCCAAAAACGTTTTCGTCGTAAAATGCACTTTTGTGCATTTTTTACTTTTAATTCGTAAAACTTTGACTTGTCTCTCGCCTACTAAACATGGTAATCAGAAGGTGCAATCGTAAGGGATTAATACCTTCATGATTATGATCATGTTGCAAAGTTCAATTTGAACTTTGACTTGACCAAAATGGTCAGAACCGAAAGTCAAACAGAAAGTCAAACTGTTTGACTTTTGGCTCAAAATAGCCAAAATAGTGAAAGAACTAGGAAGAGCACTTACTTGTGTTGAAGAACACTTTCAGAACTCAAGATAGGAGGCTTCCAATCAGCTGGAAACAAGCTCCAAGATAGAGAGAAAGAATTTGTGAAATGAGCAAGTTGAAATGGTGGATTAGTGATCAAATGATCACCAAATCAAGCCAAGTGTCCCATGAGTCATCAAGAACTGATTAGTGTCTTCCCAAGTGTCCAAAGTAGGTGAAAAGTGGCAAAAATCGCGACTTGGAGGCCAAGAAATGAGTTGAAATGGATAGCTGCTGGGACCTCCATACGGACCGTATGGCCTATATGCTTACTGTAACACCCTTTAAATTGAATCAAGGTTTAACGTATAGTTTGCGAAAAGGATCATGTAATTAAGTTTACGTATACATCGGAAATACGGGTTTTATTAAAAACTTTTACAATTTAAAAAAAAAATATACAACATAATGTAGTTTAGTCGTCGTTTGAAAGTTACGACGACACCCCGTGCGGAAGCTTCTTTTTCATGTGTTCGGTTATTTCTCGCCGCTTGATCTTCATCCGGGTACTCTTGATATCCACCTATGATCAAAACCAACATAAAAGTTAGTTTTGATAACTTAAATATTAGTCTAAACAAGTTCTAAGCAACGAATAATCAAACAAAATATTTATTTCCAACTTTGATGTCTCCCGCGTGTCGCGGGAGACCCATCTCAATGTGTCGCGTGTCGCGGCGATCGTCGCGTGTCGCGCCCCAAGCTGAGTCCTTCGTCGCGTGTCGCGGGGGAACCCAATTTCCAGCGGGTTCATTACTGAAACCTGCATTTTCTGCCCAGCTATAATTTTCAACAAAAATCAAACTTGAGATTGTCTTAACTTTTTTTATCTACAAGTCCGTTTTACGCGATTTTTTTACTACGCGTCCGTAATTAAATTACGGACCCGTTTATCACCTTGGTTTGCATAAAAATCTGATTTATCCAATGTTGGCTCATAAATCCTTTAGGTGATTATTCAACCCGTTTGACATTATTATTTCACTACATGCTCTAGAAGAAATTAGTTAATTCCTATCATTTTACCCATCCCGGGCTTGTCAAACCTTAACGTTTTCACTCCCATCCTAGAGTTTACGTAGGCGTTTACATTCACCGATTCATTTGTATCTATCTAAGCATTTAACCACAATTTACTTCTTAGTCTATTTTGACCCGCAAACGTTTTTTCCTATACTTTTTATATGTATCTAAAGGTTTCAAAATCAATAAACAAGTTTCTAAACAAACTCTAACGGTCGTTTACCCGGTTCGCCCGTTAAGGGCTTTTTGGTCAATTCTAGTCTCTTATTTTACGACAAAAGACTCTCACCAATTATTGACCAAATTAGCACTTTTAACTACAACATAATTATACGTACCTGGCTCGGATCAATACATTGACCCGTTTTAATACCTTGTCTCGAAAATTTGCTAATTCATAACAACGCTAATTCATAAGCCATTTTATCCTGTAAGCATAAAACTCGACAAGTGCTTATTAGTCGATATTTGTCAAATGGTATCCACATTACCATTTGACCCGTTTTACTCTTTTTATTCTTTAGGCTTACTTATAGTACTCGTTTAAAAACCCATTTTTTATAATTAGCTTTTCATGGCTAATTTACCGTTCTATCTCTTTTACCATTAAACATGGTTTTTATCATTTATATTAGTTCCGACCCGTATTATTTCGCGTCGGGAACCATATCTTGAATATTATCCTTATTGTATTCGAAACTTATAGGATGAACATTTATTTTACTAAAAGGTGTAAGTTTCACTTACCTTGCATCCAGTTATATGCTTTTTCCGCGTACTAGATCCGTTTGACCCGCTTCTTTCCCAAGTCTTCATCTAGCTTGTCTAGAGTCATACTATCATCATCACAATTCGTAATACGGTTAGATTAGCCATAATCGTTTACGACTATTCCATCCTACGGGTTTTATGTCGAATTTATCATTCGACCATATCTAAATTATCATTCGATCTAATCATAGGTCGGTTTGACTTTTTAAAAGTCAATTGACTTATCAATATATTCAAATGCACATTTGGTTCAATGAACTTACTTAGGCATATTTCATCCGAACTCTTAATGAAATCAAATTTTACACACAACCAAGTAGACCGCGATTTCATTCAGACATTTCATATCACTGAAAAATGGGCTCTTTTTGGTGACTTGTTTAACCTGTTTACAAGTCTTAAAAAATTATGATTTTTTTATGTGGCGTACCGCTCGGAGGGTTAGACCTTGTGTTAAAATTTCAAGGTCTAACTCTTTACCAAAAATTCGTAAAAAATCATTTACTAAGCTGCAATCAGATTCGTCACTTCTGACTGCAGCTTACGGAAAAATTCATTAAAAATTCCTCGTTTATCCGATTGACGAAATTCCAATTGGCAATTCTTTTAATCACTTAAAACTTTCTACAGTAAGAATTTGAGATCATAACTCAATTCCTAAATTGAGTTATAACATTCGTAATGGGCTGCAAATTCTACCAGAAAACCCAGCTTGAACCTTTATTACGGAAAAATTCATAAAACGCTCAATTTTCGTCGAAAATATGCGATTCCAGTGGGGTTTTAAACATATTTCTTGGAATTACATTTTAGACTCAAGAAACACACGTTTTTGTCACGTTTTTTTCAGGTTACAGCCAGTACAAGTTGGCTGTAATTTCTGATCAGGAGTTGTTTGCATTCAGCTTTCAATTTAATCATGTTCTTGACATCATAACACTAATTTTTAGCAATCAAAACCCTAAAAACTTCTCATACATGAATTTAGCATCAACAAAAATCTGAATTTACTTGAGCTAGGCATGATTTCAATATATTCTTGTCTAGGGTTTACTCCTAAACACTATTTCACTTCAGTATCATCTATACCACAATCATGCAACATAAATTTCGAATTTCTTATGCACATCAAGAATTCTCAACTTCATAAATATCAAAAATTCGACATACCTTACGATCCCCTTAGCTTGGTGATCACGATTTTAGTTAAAGCCCTAATTTCTTTGCTCGATTTCTCCTTGATTTTGCTGGATTTCATGAGCATTAGGGTTTTGAAAGAATCCCCTATTCTTCTGATCGTTCCTGCGCACACACACACACTTACCAAGTGTGTGTTGTGTTTTATTTTTAGTTTTAATAAATAAGTTTCCTCCATTTGGCACTATTAGCCCCTCATGTTTTGTTTTTATAAAAGGTTTAACTATTTCTAGTTTCCTTTATTGTTCTAACAACACATAATTAACTAGGTTAATATTCCTAGTCACTTAGTGGGTTCGGGAAGTCATAACCCGTTTTATTTTAAGTCCCGTTAACTCGAGCCTTCTATATACTTTGTTTTCTCAAAGTATTTATCCTCCTTTTTAATTAACATCAAGTTTATTTATTTAAATCCTAATATTTACCGGGTTAATTTTTACCACTAACGGTATTTTACCCGTCTTTACTATTAACGTAGTTTGATTACCAAACCCGTTTTTGGGGTGTTACAAGTCTACCTCCCTTAAAGAGGTTTCGTCCTCGAAACCTTATTTACGTAGTTCTTTTAATTTTTTGACTAAACGAACTTAGTTTCGTTTTTATGATATTCATTCCTTCGGTGTCTTTTATGTGTAAGTCCTCACTGACCTAGGCTTTCACCTCTTATTCCTTATCCTTTGCACCTTTTTAACCGAGTCGCCACTCGATCACTTAGTCTCATCAGTTTATTAACATGTTTATCCCGCGCTTGTCTTATATTAACATGCGCTTTGTATTTGTCAGGACATTTTCTTAACTTTGATTAGTTTTACCGGCTAAACTAATTAGTCGCCGTCACTTCATACCCCATCATCCGGGTATACTATTTTGCCATCTCCGGCCTTATGTGTGTTTAAGATTTTCTAAATCCCCTCATATTACTTATGTTTGTTAGAACGCTGCTTTTGACTAAAAAATAAATTTTTAGTTTACGTTTTCTCTGTCTTACTTCTCTTTTTTTTCTCTCAAGTCTAGGAATTTCCGTCTAAGTTTTATTCCTGGCCGTTATTATTTTGCATGGAGAACTGTGACCAGTTTTCCACGCTTTACCCAAGCAACCCGTAGGTTCCTTTACTTAGCCTCGTAGGCTTTTTCTTTAGATTTTTACCTTTTTAAGGTAAAACCCCATCAGTTCATTTCTTTCTATTCGTGAACCGAGGGTCTTTTGGTCCTGTAAATTTAACATTAATTATAATCCCGTAGGTCATGATGATCCTGTAGATCATCTTTTATTCGGGTCTTTATTCAACTGTATGTATACATATAGCATCAAGGCACCTCTTTTTATGTTTGGAATTATTTACTTTCAAATTTTTTTTTTTGATTTCATTTAACCTTGACCGTAGTCTAAGGCTACATTTGTTTTCTTTCGAATTATCTTTCCGACCTTATAACTTTTATCGTCATTTACACGTCGGTTTGTCCTACGCTTACCGTTACCCCGGTTCTTACCTATACTTCTTTACGACCCGTTACCCGGTTTCTTTATCGTAGTGTTTTTAGCTTTCTTGTTTCGCTAGTTTTCGTTTCTCCTATCTACATTCCTTTACAACCCGTCACATAGGTTCATTAATATTTCGGGCATCCATTATTAGGTTTGCGCTTACTTGCACTACCAAGCTTTTACACTTTATTTATCTCGTTTGACTTATTCATGTGAGATTTCATTACTCATGAACGTCAAACTTCATCCTTCATTCGACCCGTTCAACTTTAAAAGAGTTGAACCGTAGTTATCAAAATTTCTATTTGCAATTTCTCATCGTCTTTTAGTCATGACTCTTAATCCGAGTCGTTTGACTTTCTATTTCGCGTTCCCGTCTCTTGGTTTACGCATACTTTCAAAATCCTACCCATCTATCGGGTATCTTTACCGAAGTTATCATCAAGTAACCATTCTTATATGGTTTTAGACGTCACTTTAATTTATTTGGTCGTCTTAGCGAAATTCATCGTTTTTATTCAGTCGAGTCCTTTATTCTTTAGTCTACCCCCTTTGAGTTGTCTGTGTGAATTTCATCACTTATGACAGTCAAACTTTATCCCCTATGTCTTAGCATTCACGTTAGTTGGTTCGTATTTTCATTTACTTTAATCTTTGTCTCTTCTCTCGGGGCTCGTTATTCTAACGTAATACGCTTCCGTCGTCCGACTTGCGTTTACGTTTACTATCAACATTTTACTTATTTGACTCATTTGGGTACCCTTTTAATTTGTCCCTTTAACCCCGTCCTTACTACATCGGATGTAAATGTGTCCGCTATAAGAAGTTCATGGTATCATATGCCACTACTTACTTGGCCAGAGTAAGCGATTAACACATGACACGCATGACCTTTTTATAGTTTTCATATCACGCCCTATGTAAGTAATGCCTCTATTTGTTTCTCTTGGAAACAATATCCCGAATACATTTTTTTATTCGGGTTTTTCCAAGTTTTTAATCTACATATGCAACTTTCAATTTCTACATATTTGTTGCATATTACTATTTGTAAAATGTGCACCTGGTAATGCTTGCCCTAACGGGCTTCTCTTGCCATTAGCCTTGTTCGCGACCGCCACGCGATTTAGGTCCTCGATGAGCATACTCTTTGGACCGTTCCTCTATCAAGTCCGCGATTTGTTAAACTCTCGCTATCTTCATATGCGAGTGTCCTTCAACTAAAACATTTACAACAGTTAGTAATTTCGACATTAATAAATGCACGTATTGTAATACAAGGCTTTTTACTGCACGTGATTTCGTTAACTATACTAATCATTTTCGTTGGTGTAACGCGTATTACACGATACCCTTTGTGTTTTTCACAACACTTTAATCCTACTAAACTATTAACATACATGTACTTACCGGATTTGCGATCAAGCTTCGAACCGAACACACTTACTCTTTTAACCTTGAGCTCTGATACCAACTTGTAACACCCTTTAAATTGAATCAAGGTTTAACGTATAGTTTGCGAAAAGGATCATGTAATTAAGTTTACGTATACATCGGAAATACGGGTTTTATTAAAAACTTTTACAATTTAAAAAAAAAATATACAACATAATGTAGTTTAGTCGTCGTTTGAAAGTTACGACGACACACCGTGCGGAAGCTTCTTTTTCATGTGTTCGGTTATTTCTCGCCGCTTGATCTTCATCTGGGTACTCTTGATATCCACCTATGATCAAAACCAACATAAAAGTTAGTTTTGATAACTTAAATATTAGTCTAAACAAGTTCTAAGCAACGAATAATCAAACAAAATATTTATTTCCAACTTTGATGTCTCCCGCGTGTCGCGGGAGACCCATCTCAATGTGTCGCGTGTCGCGCCCCAAGCTGAGTCCTTCGTCGCGTGTCACGGGGGGAACCCAATTTCCAGCGGGTTCATTACTGAAACCTGCATTTTCTGCCCAGCTATAATTTTCAACAAAAATCAAACTTTAGATTGTCTTAACTTTTTTTATCTACAAGTCCGTTTTACGCGATTTTTTTACTACGCATCCGTAATTAAATTACGAACCCGTTTATCACCTTGGTTTGCATAAAAATCTGATTTATCCAATGTTGGCTCATAACCCTTTAGGTGATTATTCAACCCGTTTGACATTATTATTTAACTACATGCTCTAAAAGAAATTAGTTAATTCCTATCATTTTACCCATCCCGGGCTTGTTAAACCTTAACGTTTTCACTCCCATCCTAGAGTTTACGTAGGCGTTTACATTCACCGATTCATTTGTCACGGCCCCCGACCCGGTTTGATCCGTTTCAGGAGCCGCGCGACAGAAATCCCATGGTATTTATTTAATTGAGTTTAACAGCGGAAGTTTTATCATCAGGATCTTTTTAAAGCTAAAATTTTCCCGATTATTTTATTTCACAACTTGGGATAAAACCCCGGTAATTTACAATACTAGGATTTTACGGAGAAATCTTTATTTTACAAAACATATTTCTTTATTTTATAATGAGCCACTTTCTTAAGCTTGTAGTGCTCCACAGCACCTTTCCTGAATCACAACATATCACCTGAAACATGTTTGAAAAATGTTTTGTCAGCGGAAAATACTGGTGAATCATTCTATTTAATAAAATGATCTGTTTTGTTATAATTTACAGTATTAAGGGTGATTACATTGTTTCTATATCAACCAACTACCCACAGTATTTGTCACTCGACTTATTTCTGTGACTGTGGTCAGAGCACCCATTGGCTAACTCGTTGTCCAATGGTGGCGGGAACAAGTAATGTATACAATACCCCACATACCGGCTGTAATTTGGTGACTACAAAGACTTAATCCCTGTAATTATAACTTTGAAAAATAAACATGCTTTTGAAATCAAATTTGATAAAAAGAGAATGACTCACATTGCAGATATAACACAGACATAATCTAGTCTACTGATTAGCCTTGTTAACCTAATTTAAATAACAATGCACACAAAACTGGGTTAGTAATCAATACAACATTTACGCTAACTCACGAGATTAAACTCTCACAACGAATGACAAAGTGCGATACATAAACATCCATCGAATTAACGACGAATGACAAAGCATAACCCTAATGTGGGTAGCACTTAAACATCCATTGGATATTTTAATCGATCGGACAATGAATCGTAGCAGCGATTGAGTTATTACCCCCGTATTGTGGCAGCACCTCGCTATTATAATTGCTATTTTCGACTTCGGAGGGATATGAATTTGTTTTTGAAAGTTATAATCGACACCCAACAGACTGTGCAAGTGAAGGGCTATTTATAGCTGATTTTGAGGTCTTACGCGGGCCCGCGTAAGACCTCAGCTTAACTTTACGCAGCCCGCGGGGCCGCCCAGTCTACGACTAGCCTTGATTGGTCATTAATAGGTTAGCCAGGTGGTTCGATACGTGGATTCCGGATACTTATCCGGGTCAACTTAACATTGACGCAGCCCGCGTAAGACATGCCTTCTCTTTTTACGCGGCCCGCCTGAAACCTAGAATTGTGTTTTTTCTTGCTTTTTAATGTAGGATAAGGTTTTTAGGGGGTCCGGGTTTATACTTACGGGTATTTTCTAGAATAATTTTGAGAGTCCTTACATTCTCCCCACCTTAATTAAAATCTCGTCCTCGAGATTTACTGGAATAAGTGAGGATACTTTCGCTTCATTTCTGATTCCAGCTCCCAAGTGTATTCAGCTCCTCTCTTTGAATCCCACTTGACTTTAACTAGTACTAGTCGTTTGTGTTTGAGAAACTTGATCTTGTGGTCTTCTATCTGAAGAGGTTTCTCAATAAATTTTAACTTTTCGTTTACCTCGATATCTTGGAGAGGTACTACCAAAGATTCATCTGATAAGCATTTCTTGAGATTGGATACATGAAATACATCATGTACTCCAGCTAATTCTTCTGGTAGTTGTAACCGATAAGCAACTGGTCCTATACGTTGGATTACTGGAAATGGTCCTACGTATCTTGGACTTAACTTTCCCTTCTTACCGAATCGAACAACTCCTTTCCAAGGAGAAACTTTCAACATTACTCTGTTTTCGACTTGAAATTCCAGTGGCTTGCATCGATTATCGGCATAACTCTTTTGACGATCTCTAGTCGTCTTCAGTCTTTCCTTGATTTGTGTGATCTTATCAGTCGTCTCTTACACAATCTCCGGACCTGATAATTGACTTTCTCCTATTTCTGCCCAACAAACTAGAGTTCTGCACTTTCTTCCATACAGTGCCTCGAATGGGGCAGTTTCAATACTTGAATGATAACTATTGTTATAGGAGAATTCAATTAAAGGTAAGTGATCATCCCAATTTCCACCAAAATCTATCACACATGCTCGGAGCATGTCTTCTAGAGTTTGGATCGTCCTTTCACTTTGTCCGTCTGTTTGTGGATGATATGCGGTACTCAGATTTAGTCGAGTTCTCATTGCTTGCTGGAAACTCGTCCAAAAGTGAGAAGTGAAACGACTATCTCTATCTGATACAATGGAGAGTGGAACTCTGATGTGTTCAAAATGTAACATATAAATTTCATCAAATGAGGCATAAAACTGACCCTTTTTAGTACTAATGTTGGAAAAAGTGTGCTTTTGTCTTCCTTTTGTATTTTCAGGATTAAATGAGCTCAAATTAACAAAAGAAGCAAAAAGACATCAAAATCTAACATAAATACAAGAAAAGGAACAAGACGTGGCATGCCCGACCCCACTACAGCATCTTCCCAAGCAAAACAAGAGATCAGAGGCCTGAACACGCCCCGTGCTCAGCCAGCACGGGGGTGTGCCCAAGTGTCAGCATAAAAGACAAAGTGGTAGAAGCTTCTATTGCCCACCACGGGGCCGTGCTCAGCGGACACGGGGCCGTGGTCAACTATAAGATTCGCACAATCCAGCAAATCTACATAGTACAAAGATTCTTCTGCACCACGGGGTCGTGCTCAGCGGACACGGGGGCGTGGTCAACTAATAAGACAAAGCTGCATTAAATAAAGAAAGAGAAGGATGTGGACACGGGTCCGTGCCCACTGGACACGGGGCCGTGCCCGAGCTTTTGTTCAGCCTATAAATAGAAGTGCTTGGCTCAAGCTCAAACCATCCCTTGGCACACCACCTCTCTCACACTTCACCCACCACCCACCACCACCATAACACCATCATCCACCACCATCATCCATTGTCCATCATAGAGTGTGTGAGTCGTCTCGGGATCCAAGATTGATCGTAAGAGTTCTTGACAATCAAGGCCATGTTTGCCTAAGTCTCTTACATCACTTGGTGAAGACAAAGTGTCTAGTGTAATACTTTTTATTTCTAATCTTTTGCACTTTTTATTTGGTTTTGTATTAATGACTTTAATAACTAGTTGCTTATGTTGAAGGTGATCTTTCCTTATCGTTTGTCCGTGGTGTCTTGGCATTATTTTACTGTCTATATAAAATAAAAGATTTTCACCATTCATATCTCCACGGTCTATATGGAGGTATGTTGGCTACCTGGTCGGGGGTTAAGGGAACGGTTTGGTAAAGGTCTTGCCATTGTTCAGCGTTTAGAGGTCCTGCAATGGACCTGGGTCAAATTTAGTAGGACCTCCTTCAATACTTAACGGTATTGGATGGCGGGGGTCCAAACTCTTTGATCCCCTCATAAGTTAACTACTATTAATACTATAACCCGGCTATTTAGGACTGTATCCCTGCTGACTCAGACTACTTAGCCGAAGGTAACGTCACCTCCAAAAGAGGGGCCTACCATAATATTGCATTAATAACTTAATTCATTATCTTCCAATAATCCACCCTTTTAGGATTGTATCCTTGCTGACTCAAACTACTGGGGTGAGGGTAACGTCACCTTCAAAAGAGGGGCCTACTACAATAACTAAGATAATCTCTTAATTATGTGCAAAAGTGCGGAAATAATCAAAGGTTACACTAGATACGAGTCGGAACCAAGTGATTCATCTTGTCTATCTGTTTTTCTTTTATTTTTATTTTCAGCATTTTAGTTAGTTTTTATTTTTCTTAGTTTAAAACATTTTTCTAACCTTTTTATTTTGATTAGACGTTGAGGATAAACCGGTATTAAAAGCTCTTGTGTCCTTGGACGACCTCGGTATCTTACCAACGCTATACTACGCTCACGATGGGTGCACTTGCCCATATGTGTGTTTAGTGTTAGTAAAATATCGTGTTTTATAAATTTAAAACTTGGCTAAAAATAAGTGTTAAAGGGGCTTAAAATATACACCTAATATATATAACACTTCACACGCATCAAGTTTTTGGCGCCGTTGCCGGGGACACAAGGATTTTAAGAAAGTTAGGAATCAACGGCCTAATCGTTTTTCTTGTTTTTCATTTTTTTTAGGATTTTATTTAGATTTTTTTTTCAGCTTCTGCAGAACTCAGCACGGGCCGTGCCCGCTGAAAACGCCCCGTGCCCAATCATTGGAACTGGCAATCTTGTTTTAAGTCAGACAGTAAGCTGAACACGGGGCCGTGCCCACTCAACACGCCCCCGTGCCCAAGTTTCAGTTACTGAAAACAAAATCGTAAGATCCCGACGGTTGGTAATTTCTGACACAAACATGAGTGATACTGATACTTTTTACTTTCGGCACTCTTATGGTACTATGTGGTGTCAATTATGTGGTGGTAACCATAAAGAATTAGAATGCTTTTTTCTAAATTATAAACCCCACTATATAGACCCATCATTTCCTAGTATCCTTAAGAGGGGCGAAAGTAAAAATAATCCCTATCGCTCCCTCGAATGCGCCCAACCGGATATTCTAGGAGAAATGCTTCTCGACGAATTATTTCAACTAGAAGATCTAATTTTTAATTGGTTAGAAGAACTTAGGGGAGACCTCAAAAATCTTCTCCAAGACGATAACCAAGAAGAAAGGTTGGAAACGCATTCAAACAACTTCATTGTTTCCAATGATACTTCTAACTCTAGTGAGGACTTGAGCGACAGTCGTCCCTGTGTCGATTGTGCCGTGAAGGACTCCCCATCAACTTCGTTTGATGCATACATAGACCTGAGCGATTCGACACACACCTTCTTTAACGAGAGCCCGGGAAAGGGTTGGACTTGTCCACCTACATATAGCATAGGAATCACCCTCACCGACAACCTCTTGCGTTCTCGTCTTAATCTAGAACAATTAAGGTATCTTAGGCACTTTGGGGTTGTTCCATCCAGTAAGGAACCACCCGATCCGGGAAAATTCCTTGAAATTTGAAGAAATCCTTAAGACAGCTTCTAGACACGGGGCCGTGTCCAGGTCAGCACGCCCCCGTGTCCACCCAAAAGATTCCCTTCTGATTTTGTCAGAATGCGGACAAAAATGTGTTAGGATTCCGTCTGCACACGGGGCCGTGTCCAGCCGACACGGGGCCGTGCGCAACGTACTGTCATTTTCTATAAATGCAGCCAAGAATCCTGCACATTTGAACCATTCTAGGGACAGAGATTTGAGGAATATTCTCACATACCATCCTAGGTATTTTCTAAAAGAAGTTTCTCAACTATCTTCTTGTCCTTTCCTCTTTTATCCACCTTCATCTTCTTCAATTTTCTTCATACTTCCATTAAAGCTTGAACCTTATATAGTTTCAAGCCTTATTGAGATGTTTGTTAGATTTTTGTTCATGGAATCTTGATAAAAATAAGTTCTATAACAATGTTTTAAGTTGTTTAAGTTCAAAAATGCTTCAAAAATCATAAAAACAATTTGAAACCCCAAGATTCCTTGTCCATAAATCCTGCATATATCTGAACACGGGGCCGTGTTCACTGAACACGGGGCCGTGTCCGAAGTACTGGACCCGTAAAATTGAACTCTTTTCGGCATGTTTTCTCAGAATGGCAAGCAGAACAAGCGAAAACTCTTCGTCGCATTCCAGGAACAACCGGCATGGGAGAAGATCATCTACAGTTGAGGATTCTCTTGTAAACTATGTTTACGCCTTAAGAGAAGCTCTTGATGAAGTAACAAGTGTGGAAGAGGCATTGGTCGACCGCATTAATCATTTGACGGTGGGACTAGAAGGATGTCTCCGGGAGGTCAACCTTTTGCACCAAAGGTTGAACATTCTCGCCTCTCCTCCTTTGGTACCGATTATCACCCAAAGGGCATGGAATGTGGTGCCGGAAGTCATCATTCCGGCCGAATGGTACGCCCTACATCCGGAACCTCCTCAAGACATACTCCGAGGGGTCCCGGTTGGTGTCGCTCATCCTCCACCAGATGTCGAGGAACATGAAGCCGCCTTCCTTCTCCCTAGGGAAATCGAAGAATGGCTCTAGCAACATCTAAGGAACACTGTTCGGCTTGGAGTTCTACAAGACTTTTAGACCGGAAGTCTACTTCTGGAATTTTTGGTTCTTATTGTTGAAGTAGAACTCCTTAGGAAGATTTTACGGATCACTTGACCATTAGGACTTTTAACTTTTATTTTCTGCTTTATTTTTAATTTTTAGGACTATTATGTAATTCTCTCTATGATTAATGAATGATGGTTTTAGTTAAAATTGGTGTTTTGGATGGTGTTGAAATGAATAAAACACACTTGAGATGGCAAAGGATGCAAGGGAAACTTGAACCAGCACTCCATGCAGGAAAACAGAACCATCCGACAAATTTCTTCGTTTACAGTAAGCTCGGCACGGGCCGTGTCCATCCAACACGGCCCCGTGCTGCATAGTCTGCAGAAAAAGAACCAGTTCAGGTAACTGGGCACGGTTTGTGTCCACCCAACACGCCCCCGTGTCCAGACTTCTGTTTCTCTTGTTTTAACTTTGTTACTGGCACTTGAACACGGGGCCGTGCCCGGATCACACGGGGTCGTGTTCAGCGCCCAGTAACACAATTTTTTTTGCTTTTTACACCTTTTTACACATTCAATCAACCTAAAAACTTATTTTTGGGACACATTTAGGACAATGTGTAATTTAAGTGTGGGGGATGCTAAAACCTTGAATCTTGCAAGTCCTAAATACAAGCCTTACACAAAACTCTATTGGAATCGCTAATCACCCCAAATTTTTTTCAAAAATTTTCATTTTTTTTACTTGTCTAGGTTTAATTCGGGAAATTCAAGTTCTTAAAAAGGTTATATTTTTACGAATTTACAACCGATAGCGTCGTGATAAAAAGAACCAACATAAGACAATTATGAAAAGGCATGACAAGCTTAGTTAAAATTTGATTATATATACTTGATCACATAAAAACCCATTCCCACAAAAGTGAGTTTTGAGCCTTTATTGAGCATACAATTACATATCATTAGAACTAAATGCTCATTTTCGTTTCTTGTGTGAATAGCCGCTTGGTTCTTACGACTCTAGAACTTGCCATGACGATACATTCCCGGTCCTTACCAACTTAAACCCGAGTAAGTAAATGATGGAGGCATTAGGACTAACCCTTTTTATTTCCACACCATTATTTTTTTTTTACCACCTACCCAAAATCCCCCTAGTTAGCCCCTTTGAGCCTAAACCTTTTCATTTCATAACCCAAACCAAACACCCTTTTTACCCACCAAAACCTTTTTCAATTTTAACCCTTTGTTTTAGTAACAAGTTCGGTTCTTCATATGACTTTTCAAAAAAAAAAAAAAAAACACACAATTGAGTTGATGATGAAGCAAAAGAAAATAAACAAACAAGTTCATCAAAAATAACTTTGTTTGAATAAATAGCTTCATCAAAATAAAAGTTACAAAAATAGAAAGTCATACGAAAACCGACACTTGTTACGGTTTTCGCCCTTTTTTCTACTAACCACCAACCCAACCACCTACCTTTAACCCAAGCCTAACCCTTAACCCACAAAGTCCTCTTGATATTTACAAAGGTATGTAAGTTAAAAAGGAGGAGGATTGATTGCTTGGCAAGCCTATGGTAGGAGTAAGTTCCATACCGCTCTCGAGTGATCCACAAAAATACATTTTTGGCTGAGTGTTGAGTGATCCCCGTGAGGTATGTGAACTTGTATATAAATAAAATTTTACTAAGGCATGCTATGCCCTAATAAGTAATTTACCTTATGAAAAGTTTTAAATAAATCATGACGAATAGGATTGTAAATAAATAAAAATAAAACTAAATAAAGAATCTTGGAAATCCCGACACTCTACGACAAGCCCAAAAACCTTCTTCTCTACCCATTCCATTTGGGAGTGTAAATAGCCACATATTAAAGAGTTTTGCTTGAGGACAAGCAAAGATTCAAGTGTGGGGGTATTTGATGTGTTCAAAATGTAACATATAAATTTCATCAAATGAGGCATAAAACTGACCCTTTTTAGTACTAATGTTGGAAAAAGTGTGCTTTTGTCTTCCTTTTGTATTTTCAGGATTAAATGAGCTCAAATTAACAAAAGAAGCAAAAAGACATCAAAATCTAACATAAATACAAGAAAACGAACAAGACGTGGCATGCCCGACCCCACTACAGCATCTTCCCAAGCAAAACAAGAGATCAGAGGCCTGAACACGCCCCGTGCTCAGCCAGCACGGGGGTGTGCCCAAGTGTCAGCAGAAAAGACAAAGTGGTAGAAGCTTCTATTGCCCACCACGGGGCCGTGCTCAGCGGACACGGGGCCGTGGTCAACTATAAGATTCGCACAATCCAGCAAATCTGCATAGTACAAAGATTCTTCTGCACCACGGGGTCGTGCTCAGCGGACACGGGGGCGTGGTCAACTAATAAGACAAAGCTGCATTAAATGAAGAAAGAGAAGGATGTGGACACGGGGCCGTGCCCACTGGACACAGGGCCGTGCCCGAGCTTCTGTTCAGCCTATAAATAGAAGTGCTTGGCTCAAGCTCAAACCATCCCTTGGCACACCACCTCTCTCACACTTCACCCACCACCCACCACCACCATAACACCATCATCCACCACCATCAACCATTGTCCATCGTAGAGTGTGTGAGTCGTCTCGGGATCCAAGATTGATCGTAAGAGTTCTTGACAATCAAGGCCATGTTTGCCTAAGTCTCTTACATCACTTGGTGAAGACAAAGTGTCTAGTGTAATACTTTTTATTTCTAATCTTTTGCACTTTTTATTTGGTTTTGTATTAATGACTTTAATAACTAGTTGCTTATGTTGAAGGTGATCTTTCCTTATCGTTTGTCCGTGGTGTCTTGGCATTATTTTACTGTCTATATAAAATAAAAGATTTTCACCATTCATATCTCCACGGTCTATATGGAGGTATGTTGGCTACCTGGTCGGGGGTTAAGGGAACGGTTTGGTAAAGGTCTTGCCATTGTTCAGCGTTTAGAGGTCCTGCAATGGACCTGGGTCAAATTTAGTAGGACCTCCTTCAATACTTAACGGTATTGGATGGCGGGGGTCCAAACTCTTTGATCCCCTCATAAGTTAACTACTATTAATACTATAACCCGGCTATTTAGGACTGTATCCCTGCTGACTCAGACTACTTAGCCGAGGGTAACGTCACCTCCAAAAGAGGGGCCTACCATAATATTGCATTAATAACTTAATTCATTATCTTCCAATAATCCACCCTTTTAGGATTGTATCCTTGCTGACTCAAACTAGTGGGGTGAGGGTAACGTCACCTTCAAAAGAGGGGCCTACTACAATAACTAAGATAATCTCTTAATTATGTGCAAAAGTGCGGAAATAATCAAAGGTTACACTAGATATGAGTCGGAACCAAGTGATTCATCTTGTCTATCTGTTTTTCTTTTATTTTTATTTTCAGCATTTTAGTTAGTTTTTATTTTTCTTAGTTTAAAACATTTTTCTAACCTTTTTATTTTGATTAGACGTTGAGGATAAACCGGTATTAAAAGCTCTTGTGTCCTTGGACGACCTCGGTATCTTACCAACGCTATACTACGCTCACGATGGGTGCACTTGCCCATATGTGTGTTTAGTGTTAGTAAAATATCGTGTTTTATAAATTTAAAACTTGGCTAAAAATAAGTGTTAAAGGGGCTTAAAATATACACCTAATATATATAACACTTCACACGCATCAAACTCCATGTAAAGATACAACTTCATCTACATACAATTTTGCCAATCTTTCCATGCTAAAGGTTTCTTTCATAGGCAGAAAGTGAGCTGATTTGGTTAATCGATCCACAATTACCCAAATCGCATCATTACCTTTTCTGGTTTAGGGTAACTTAGTAACAAAATCCATTGTTATGAGTTCCCATTTCCATACAGGCATTTCTAGTTGTTGTAATAGACCTGAAGGTTTCTGATGTTCTGCCTTAACTCGTGAACAAGTAAGACACTTAGAGACATATTTAGCTATATCCTTCTTCATGCCTATCCACCAGAAATTCTTTCTTAAATCTTGGTACATTTTATTGTTTCCAGGGTGTATGGTATACCTAGATTTATGGGCTTCTTCTAAAATCTTATTTCTTAATTCTCCTTGCTTAGGTACCCATATTCTGCTTTTGTGGAATCTCCAAATTCCATCAGCTCCTTGTTCTAATTCTTTTATTCGTCCTTTCATTCCTTCAGCATCATCCTTGATTGCTGTAGTTTGAACATTCTTCAATTGTTCCATTAAATCTAATTGTAGATTTAACCTAAGAGCACGAACTCGTCGCTGTTTCTCATGGTACTTACGACTTAAGGCATCTTCAACTACATTTGCCTTTCCTTCGTGATACTGAATATCACAGTCGTAGTCACTTAAGATTTCCATCCATCTTCTTTGTCTCATGTTTAACTCTTTTTGCCCAAAAATATATTTTAAACTTTTGTGGTCTGTATAGACAGTAAATTTACTTCCGTAAAGATAATGTCTCCAAATCTTAAGGGCAAAAATTACGGCTCCTAATTCTAAGTCATGAGTCGTATAGTTTTCTTCGTGCTTTTTCAATTGCCTTGAAGCATACGCAATTACCTTCTTGCGTTGCATTAGCACACATCCAAATCCTAGTTTTGAAGCATCACAATATACTTCAAAATCTTCAGTCCCTTCTGGTAATGCTAGGATTGGAGCATTTGTTAATTTCTGCTTTAGAATTCTAAAAGCTTCTTCTTGTTTAGATCCCCATTCAAACTTAACGGCTTTACAGGTTAGCTTAGTTAATGGTACAACTATCTTGGAAAAATCCTTAATAAACTGTCTATAATATCCAGCTAAACCTATAAAACTTCTAATTTCCATTGCGGTTTGCGGAACCCTCCAATTGGTAATTGCCTCTATCTTAGCAGGATCTACATGAATACCTTCATGATTCACCATGTGTCCTAGGAATTGTACCTCTTGTAGCCAAAATTCACACTTCGGGAATTTGGCATAAAGTTTTTCTTTTCTTAACAAAGTTAAGAGGGCATGTAAGTGCTCACAATGTTCTGTCTGACTTTTGGAATAAATAAGTATATCGTCTATAAAAACAATTACAAATTTATCCAAATACGGTTTACAGATTCTATTCAGCATGTCCATGAATGCGGCAGGAGCATTCGTCAACCCAAAGGGCATGACTGTAAACTCGTAATGACCATACCTAGTCCTGAAAGCAGTTTTAGGTATGTCTTCTTCTTGTACTTTCAATTGATGATATCCAGAGCGTAAATCGATCTTAGAAAAATATCTAGCTCCTTGAAGTTGATCGAAAAGATCATCAATCCTAGGTAATGGGTATCGATTCTTAATTGTAATCTTATTTAATTCTCTATAATCAATACACATTCTCATCGAACCATCCTTCTTCTTTAAAAACAACACTGGTGCTCCCCACGGGGATGAGCTAGGTTGTATAAATCCTTTGCTTAATAATTCATCTAATTTCTTTTTCAGTTCTAACATTTCGGTAGGAGCTAACCGATAAGGTGCCTTAGCTATCGGTGTAGTTCCAGGAATTAAATGAATTCTAAATTCTACATCCCTATCTGGTGGTAATCCTGGTAAATCTTCTGGGAATATATCTGAGTATTCTGAGACTACAGGAATTTCCTTAAGTTCTTTATTCTTAGTACTAATGATTACTGAAATCATATATACTATTCCTTGCTTTCGTTCATAACTAGCAACTTTCATGACTGATATGAACTTCATGGGTTTACATGGCTTATCTCCTGTAATCATGATTACTTCTCTAGTAGGTGCTTGAATTTCTATGGAATTCTTATCACAAAGAATTCGAGCATGGTTGGCTATTAACCAATCCATTCCTAACACAACATCGAATTCAACTAATTTCATAGGTAACAGATTTGAAGAAAATTTATGACCTGAAAGTTCTATTTCTATTTTTTGCAAAACCTGATCTATTTTAACTGAATTCCCATCTGCGGTTTCGACTATAAAAATCTGCCTAATGTTGGTTAAAGGTAACTTAAGAGCTTGACAGAATAAAGTATTTATAAAACTTTGGTTTGCACCAGAGTCAAATAATACTTTTGCATATACGTTGTGAACTAAGAACGTACCAGCTATCACATCTGGAATGAGTCCTGCTTCTTGAGTGGTTAGCTGGAATGCTCTGACATTCTTCTTAGTAGCTCCGTCGGTCGCCTTGGTTTTGTTGTCTGCTGGTTTGACCAATTTAGGACATTCTGGCTTAAAATGTCCTGTTTCTCCACAGTTATAGCAGATTCTGGTTTTCTTCCTGCAGTCTTCTTCACGATGTCCTATGGCTTTGCAAAAGTTGCAGATTACATTACATCTTCCATAATGTTTCTTTTTGCAATTTTTACAAAATGGCAAAGTTGAAGATTGCCCTATTCCTCTTCTTTTGAAGTTGCTATTATTACCTACCCGAAATCCTTGGGTAATTTTCTGAGCCAGTTCCTTCTTCCTGTTTTCATCTCTTGTGCGTACCAATTCGTCAGTTAGGGTGTTAGCTAGTTCTACCGCATCGTCAATATTGCGAGGTCTCGCAGCTTTAACGATATTACGGATTTCACTAATTAATCCCCAAACATAGCGAGAAATGAGTACCGGCTCTGGCGAAGCCAGCGTTGGTACCACTCTAGCATACTCGAAGAATGTCGAAGTATAACTACGACAATCCACATTCACCATTCGGTGGTTTAGGAACTTATTTGCCATTTGATCTTTTTCATACTCGGGACAGAATTTTCTTTCTACAAGACTCTTAAATTCTTCCCATTTCATGGCATAGGCCACAATCCTTCTTTTAGCTTATAATACTGTGTTCCACCACTCTAACGCCCCTTCTTTAAAAAGATTTGACGCATACATAACTTGATCTTCTTCGGCACACTTACTTATGGTAATCACTGCCTCAGTTTTCTCTAACCAACGCAGAGCTGCAATAGAGCCTTCATTACCTGCAAACTCAGCTGGTTTACAGGCAATGAATTCTTTGTAAGTGCAACCAGGTGTTGCAGCTTTCATTTTCTTGAAAATTGGGGCTTGCAGATCATTATTGTTATTAACATGATTACCACCTCCATTTATACTATTACTAAAGTTATCGCCTTGTGTACGTTTACTAGGAATGATTGATTGCGGTTTAACAGGTTTCTGAACAGCAGCAACGATTGCTGGAATAGCATTGGCTATTCCTTGTGCAACGATATCCTCGATATCCTGCCTATTTAACAATTGCTCTTCCTGAATTTGCTCGGATTGATTTACTTCATTTACTGGTTCATTACCAATGTTTGCCATCTGATAATTAATTTAAATAATTAATATAGAATAAGAAACAATCCAAATTAATCGCACATAATCATGTAAACAAATATACAATCAAAATTGTAAATTTTCTAAATTTTCATAGATTATATCATGCTTCTATATACAACCGTTTTATTATTTATTTTACACATACTGATTTTACTATTACTATTACACAACCACAGTTTCATAAACCTACTATATTTCGTCATTTGTTTTCCTAAAAACGAAGCTCCCTTTCATCATATTTCCAAGCAATTTGTCCCCCTATCTCCCGGATTCTATTTCCCGCATCCATTAACTCTTCGCTAAAATGGCGGAGTTCAGCCATATTCTCATTACTCATCGGTGGATTTGGCAGAGGTTCTGGATCGAACTGAGGAAGAAAGGAATAAGGACTGTTGATAATGTTTTGGAATTGCCAATCATTTGTCCACCATTCATCCATTCCTAAAGGTTGGGTATGGATTATTGGTTCTGGGATTGCTGGTTCAAGATTTATAGGGAGTTGATTTTCGATAGGATTAGAGTAAAAATTATTATTATTGACAGGCCTAATAGTATCGCAGCTTGTCAATATAAAATCTAATTCCTCCTGAAATGTCATTTCCTGGGTTTGTTTAGAGCTTTCTCCAATTTCCATCTGGGTTTGTCTAGAACCTTTTCCAACCTCCATTTCTATTTCCTTAGAATATTCCTCAAACTGTATTCCCATTTGCCTAGAATCTTCCTTGACTTCAGTCTCCAATTCCTGCTGTCTAGAACTTTCTCCAGTTTCAATTTCTTTTCCTTTTTCTAAGGGATTGTTTATTTTAGGAAGTCTCTTAGCTGGCTTTCTCTTATGTACACGCCTCCCCCATATGAATCTCTTTCTTTTCTTTGGTTTTGGCTTTTCCAGAGGTGGAGCGTTGAATTCTATAGGTTGTTCCACATCAGGAATGTACCCAGTAAATTCTTTAGAAACTTCTATGTTTACAGGGTAAAGGTTGAGATTCTCTAGGGCTCCAGATAACTCATTCATGCTGTTTAACATATATGTAAAAATAATAAATTAAAATTTTATAACAAATTTTACAGATAAACCTCAAATATTATTGCATATTCTGTGACTAATTTAATACAAAGGAAAATTGACAATCTAAACATACCAAGTTTTATTGTAATTTTATTTATTTACTAGATGATATTTCCAGCTTGTAAGTTGCTAATACGGACTCATGGTATTCTAAAGATTAGCATTTACTGCTACAGTGGCTAGCATATAAAGATACGCCCATTTTTCATCTAAATTGTCTTCCCATGGTGATTTACTGATTAATTCCTGGGTTTCCTTTTTAACTTTCTTTTCTCGGGATTTCTTTAATTTCTCCTGACTTTTTCTAATAGTCAAACTTCTTTTATCAGGAGAAAGTGGTTCCTCGTATTGGGCTTTTCGAACAAATATTCCTTCTTCGGGAGTTTGGGATGAACTTCCCTTCTCATTTGATGACCTATCTAATTTAAGATAGATGTTTGAAAGCTTTTGCTTACCCATACTGTAACTAACAAATAGTCAGTTAATAAAAAACATAATCACATAATAATAATCAGGAAAAATTAAGTATTTCTAAATACTTAATTAGCTTAACTCAGTGGCTCTGATACCACCTTTTTCTGTCACGGCCCCCGACCCGGTTTGACCCGTTTCAGGAGCCGCGGGACAGAAATCCCGTGGTATTTATTTAATTGAGTTTAACAGCGGAAGTTTATCATCAGGATCTTTTTAAAGCTAAAATTTTCCCGATTATTTTATTTCACAACTTGGGATAAAACCCCGGTAATTTACAATACTAGGATTTTACGGAGAAATCTTTATTTTACAAAACATATTTCTTTATTTTATAATGAGCCACTTTCTTAAGCTTGCAGTGCTCCACAGCACCTTTCCTGAATCACAACAGATCACCTGAAACATGTTTGAAAAAGGTTTTGTCAGCGGAAAATACTGGGGAATCATTCTATTTAATAAAATGATCTGTTTGTTATAATTTACAGTATTAAGGGTGATTACATTGTTTCTATATCAACCAACTACCCACAGTATTTGTCACTCGACTTATTTCTGTGACTGTGGTTAGAGCACCCATTGGCTAACTCGTTGTCCAATGGTGGCGGGAACAAGTAATGTATACAATACCCCACATACCGGCTGTAACTTGGTGACTACAAAGACTTAATCCCTATAATTATAACTTTGAAAATAAACATGCTTTTGAAATCAAATTTGATAAAAAGAGAATGACTCACATTGCAGATATAACACGGACAGAATCTAGTCTACTGATTAGCCTTGTTAACCTAATTTAAATAACAATGCACACAAAACTGGGTTAGTAATCAATACAGCATTTACGATAACTCACGAGATTAAACTCTCACCACGAATGACAAAGTGCGATACTTAAACATCCATCGAATTAACGACGAATGACAAAGCATAACCCTAATGTGGGTAGCACTTAAACATCCATTGGATATTTTAATCGATCGGACAATGAATCGTAGCAGCGATTGAGTTATTACCCCGTATTGTGGTAGCACCTCGCTATTATAATTGCTATTTTCGACTTCAGAGGGATATGAATTTGTTTTTGAAAGTTATAATCGACACCAACAGACTGTGCAAGTGAAGGGCTATTTATAGCTGATTTTGAGGTCTTACGCGGCCCGCGTAAGACTTCAGCTTAACTTTACGCGGCCCGCGTGGCCGCCCAGTCTACGACTAGCCTTGATTGGTCATTAATAGGTTAGCCAGGTGGTTCGATACATGGATCCGGATACTTTTCCGGTCAACTTAACATTGACGCGGCCCGCGTAAGACATGCCTTGTCTTTTACGAGGCCCGCCTGAAACCTAGAATTTTGTTTTTCTTGCTTTTTAATGTAGGGTAAGGTTTCAGGGGTCCGGGTTTATACTTACGGGTATTTTTAGAATAATTTTGAGAGTCCTTACATCATTTGTATCTTTCTAAGCATTTAACCACAATTTACTTCTTAGTCTATTTTGACCCGCAAACGTTTTTGCCTATACTTTTTATATGTATCTAAAGGTTTCAAAATCAATAAACAAGTTTCTAAACAAACTCTAACGGTCGTTTACTCGGTTCACCCGTTAAGGGCTTTTTGGTCAATTCTAGTCTCTTATTTTACGACAAAAGACTCTCACCAATTATTGACCAAATTAGCACTTTTAACTACAACATAATTATACGTACCTGGCTCGGATCAATACATTGACCCGTTTTAATACCTTGTCTCGAAAATTTGCTAATTCATAACAACGCTAATTCATAAGCCGCTTTATCCTGTAAGCATAAAACTCGACAAGTGCAGTCGATATTTGTCAAATGGTATCCACATTACCATTTGACCCGTTTTACTCTTTTTATTCTTTAGGCTTACTTATAGTACTCGTTCAAAAACCCATTTTTTTATAATTAGGTTTTCATGGCTAATTTACCGTTCTATCTCTTTTACCATTAAACATGGTTTTTATCATTTATATTAGTTCAGACCCGTATTATTTCGCGTCGGGAACCATAT
This sequence comes from Helianthus tuberosus, assembly GCA_030545235.1. Classification (NCBI taxonomy): domain Eukaryota; kingdom Viridiplantae; phylum Streptophyta; class Magnoliopsida; order Asterales; family Asteraceae; genus Helianthus; species Helianthus tuberosus. Next base: position 15,211,721 of record CM060420.1, on the reverse strand, counting down.
CTTGAATATTATCCTTATTGTATTCGAAACTTATAGGATGAACATTTATTTTACTAAAAGGTGTAAGTTTCACTTACCTTGCATCCGGTTATGTGCTTTTTCCGCGTACTAGATCCGTTTGACCCGCTTCTTTCCCAAGTCTTCATCTAGCTTGTCTAGAGTCAAACTATCATCATAACAATTCGTAAGACGGTTAGATTAGCCATAATCGTTTACGACTATTCCATCCTATGGGTTTTATGTCGAATTTATCATTCGACCATATCAAAATTGTCATTCGATCTAATCATTGGTCGGTTTGACTTTTTAAAAGTCAATTGACTTATCAACATATTCAAATGCACATTTGGTTCAATGAACTCACTTAGGCATATTTTATCCGAACTCTTAATGAAATCAAATTTTACACACAACCAAGTAGACCGCGATTTCATTCAGACATTTCATATCACTGAAAAATGGGCTGTTTTTGGTGACTGGTTTAACCTGTTTACAAGTCTTCAAAAATTATGATTTTTTTTGTGTGGCGTACCTCTCGGAGGGTTAGACCTTGTGTTAAAATTTCAAGATCTAACTCTTTACCAAAATTCGTAAAAATTCATTTACTAAGCTGCAATCAGATTCATCACTTCTGACTGCAGCTTACGGAAAAATTCATTAAAAATTCCTCGTTTATCCGATTGACGAATGTAAGACCCAACTTAAAATAACAGGATTTATGACATTTATCTTGCATTTAGTACAAAATTTTTCAAGTTTACAAAAACTTCATGGTTTTAAGATCACACTTAATCATAACATTCAAGCCTACATCATGCTAGATAAACTTTCAAAACATAATTTCAAGTGTTTACATGTCACTAAAACAAAATAGACAAAATGCGGAAGCTTTGTTCGGTGTGTTCGGTGTGTTCGGTTCTTGACATGGCTTGATCATCCTCCGGGGTCTAAAGAGCATCTTTACCTATCATACAATTTCATTTAAAAGATTAGAAATCAAGGCATTTGAACAAAATAATTAAATACAAGAAATTATATATTTTGTTTTCAGCCCCTTCACCCGGCCGTGTCAAAAGATCACCCGGCCGTGTCAGCTTAACACATATTTTTCACAGCCCCCTTCACCCGGCCGTGTCAAAAGTTCACCCGCCCGTGTCAACTCTGCACGTTTATTTTTCATCAAATTTGTATCCAAACCTGTCCAAACTCATTTTAATTGCTTGGGGGTTCGTTTCTTAACATGTCTAAGCTATCATCCATTACCCAGATCCATTATTCATATAGTTTACGCTCCCGTTACCCGGTTTACGTTTTTCTTTATTACACTTTAGCCAACATTTTACCACCTACTTTATTTTGACCCGTTTAGAAGTTTTCATGCATTTAAGCATCAAACTCGCATTTCTCTTTGTACACTTCGTATTTCCATTTTTTTAAATAGCCTCTTATATTCCACAACAACTATTTTGTAGTGGATTTAACATAACGGACAGTTATTCTTAATTTTACCCTTTGGATAGTCATTCTACGTAATTGACCCGTTCTTAGGCATTTGACTCTCAAGGTTTATACTTACAACTCTTACATATATCTAAGAGTTGCATAATCATAATACTAGTATCTAAACGACCTCTAAGGGTCATTTGCCCGATTTACAAATCATGGGCGTTTTGGTCATTTTTAGTCCCTCATTTACGACGAAGGACTCTCGCTAATTATTTGACCCATATTTGCATGTTTATCTAGCAACTTAACTATGCGTACCTGGCTCGGGTCAAGGTATTGACCCGTTTACATAACTTTTTTCTTTAAATCTTTCTAGTTAAAGCAACGCACGTTTATGTTGTTTCCTGTGATTACAACACTCAACAAGCAATTGTCAAATGAAGTTGTCAAATGGTGTTAACACCACCATTTGACCCATTTAGCCTAATTGACCATTTATCCGTATGAGATGGTATTTAGTTACCATTTCATCCCTTTAAACCTATCCCGGTTTTCCCTTAAACTCGTTTTACTCAAAACCATTTTTATTTGTTCGTCATTACATGACTAATTTACCTTTTTACCCCTTTTACCATAATTCATGATTTCCTACCTTTTTATTCATTCCGACTTGCATTGTATCATGCCGGATCATCGTATTTCAATTGCTTAGCATTATTCACGATCAATTTTCGCTAGTAAGTGTATAGTAATTAAAAAGGGGGTGTAAGTTTAACTTACCTCGGATCCGGTTTACGCTTCCCTTCTTGTACTTGATTTATTTGATCGCTTCTTTCCCAAGCCTCCACCTAGCTCGTTTAAGCGTCAAACTATTGTCAATCATTTACAAGGCGGTTAAATTAGTCATTAACAATCACGACTATTCCACCTCACTTATTTTCTATGTCGAAGCTACTATTCGACTTCATGATTAGTTAACTTAGTTCATCAAAGTTAACTATTTTCAATCACATGGTTTACAATATTAAGTCTAAATCGACATCTTGTTTAGAACCCTTATCACTTCATATTACGCATAATTGCCATATCATTCAAATACACGATTTCACTCCAATTTCAACACTTTAGTTCTCATTTACGCATTTTAACAAACACCTAATGTGCATAATTTGTATTCTTCTTTTATCAAGTTTATGGTTAACTTTTAACCATATCTTCAACATCAAAATCACATCCTTATGTCTAGTGTTCATGAACTACATCTAGAACTTGCTTCATATCCTCAAATTTCATAATCTAACACTCTAATTCAAGAGTTTATCATATTGCTATTAAAACCCACTTAGCACCTACATAATTAGTTATCCAAAACACTAACTTATGGTGCTAAATCAACAAGTTTACATCTAGGGTTCGTTCCTAGACTCATACTGATGTCAATTCCACCATGACACTCTACAATTTACACAAGACTTTCGTTCATGCATGTTAATCAGTATTTCAAAGTTTCACCAAATAACAAAATTTAACATACCTTGTGATCTCCTAGCTTGGGTGATCACGAATTTATTAAAAGCCCCAATTTCTTCGTTCAATTTCCTTTGATTTTGATCAAGTTTGTGAGTTTTAGGGTTCATATGTAAGAACCCTTCTCCTGGCTCTGGAAAATGTCGACCGTGTGTGTGTTTTTGGTTTTTGATATTGTTTTTAATTAAAACTTCTTTCCAATTGCCCACTTTTAGCCCCTCCAATATTCATGATTTATAAAAAGGCTTAATAGTTCATGATTCTTTATTGTTATTTTTTTAAAGAAATAAATAACTAACTAGGTTAATTACTCCTAGTTAACTTAGTGAGTTTCGGGAGTTATAACCCGTTTATTTTAAGTCCCATTAACCCGGGCCTCTTATAAACTTTGTTTTCTCGAAAGCTTTCGTATAACCTTTATTTAATATTAGGTTTAATTATTTAAATCCTAATATTTACCGGGTAAATTTTACCACTAACGGTACTTTACCCTTATTTTAGTGTTAACGTGGTTTGATTACCAAACCCATTTTTGGGGTGTTACAAGTCTACTCCCCTTAAAGAGGTTTCGTCCCCGAAACCTTTCTCACGTACTTTATTAGTTTAAATCATCCGAACCTTAGTTTCGGTGATCACTTGAGCATTGCTCGCACACATAATACTCTTACCAGGGAAGTATGGTATTGTGCTTTTGGTTTCAAAGCGTATACGCCTTTTATGTGTATGGACTTGTAGGACGATACTTTCATTTTGTATTTCTTATTCTGGTCATTTATTTGACCGAGTTGTCATCTGATCGCTCAGTTGTATTTATTTTCATCATGTTTACTTCAAGCTAATCTTATTTCAACAGGCGCTTTATATAAGTCGTAAAACTACTCTGACTTTGAAAGGTTTCACCGGCCAGACTGATTAGTCGCCGTCACTTTATTCCCCGTCATTAGGGTATATCTTATTGCCAACCCGGCCCTTTACGTGTTTTCTGATTTCATATCTTGCCACTCACGTTATATTCTATATCACTTTTGTGACCGTGATCACATCACGTCATGTTTAAGTCTATTTCGACTTTTCATTATCGAAATTCTTTCTTTCGAATGTATCGTTTTGCACCTACCGGTGTCAAGATCCATATTCCTTGATATCAATCATTTTCCGAATTCGTTTCATAATATTCGTGTTTGTTAAAGCGTTGTTTCTTACTAATACTGAATTTTAGTTTAACGCTTTTCTCTTGAGCTCATGTGAATTTCAAGGAATTTATTCCCTTCCGTTGTCATTTCGGTAATGACTTCATCCAATTTAGTGACGTATCACAATTTAAATAATTGTGAATTCTTGTCATTTTTGCCCGTTTAAATGTTTTAATGAAAATTCTTCACTTTTGTCAACCAGACCTTTCACAATCTCTTCGCTTTTAACCCATTTAATTAACTTAGCGAAACCCATCGCTTTTAAACGAACTTTATCTCCCGTTATTATTTTACGCCGGAAGTTACAACCAGTTTCCTTGTTTTATACTATTGACCCGTAGGTTCTTTCGCTTAGCCTCGTAAGCTATTTCTTTGTATTTTCACATTTTTACCTTATTAAGGTGAGACCCCAACAATTCGTTTCTTTCTATTTATGAGCCAAGGGTCTTCTTGGTCCTGTAGGCCTTAACATTATTTATAACCCCAAATGTTAGGGTGATCCCGTAGATCATTCCTTACTCATGTCATTCTTAAAATACATGTTTGGTGTCAAGGCATCCTGTTTTTGTTTAAAATTATTTATTTTCGCCTTGGTATTTTCTTTGACCTTGACCGTAGTCTAAGGCTACATTCGTTTCCTTTCAGACAAATTTTCCGACCTTATGACTTCTCACATCATTTATGCGTCGGTTTATCTTATGCTCACCATTATCCAGTTTACATACATTCGTATTTGATTATGTCCCATTACCGGGCTCATTATTCTTTTGCTTTTAACGCTACCATTATCCCGCTGGCGTTTACTCATGCCGTCCGGCATGATATTATATTTGACCCGTTCAACTTTAAAATAGTTGAACATAATTTATTCAAAATTTCTATTTACATTATCTTGTCGTCTTTTAGTTATGACTCAAAACCCGAGTCTTTTATCTTTCCATCCGAGTTCCCGTTTCTCGGTCTACGCATGTGTTTAGTTCTTACCCATCAACCGGGTGTTTAACCGAAGTAGTCATTATTGCAACCCTCCCAGTATGCATTAAGACCTCGCTTCATTTTTATATTCCAACTTTGTCCTCAAGTTTGACGTTTTACAAAAACAACCCATTAAGAGGCATATTTGCATTTTCCGGGTTCGAGTGTAAGTATACTCCCTCCCAATGCATATCCTGATCATTTTACATGTTTGCATTCTCCGGGTTCGAGTGTAAGTACACCCCCTCCCAGTGCATATCTAAATCATTTTACATGTTTGGATTCTCCGGGTTCGAGTGTAAGTACACCCCCTCCCAATGCATATCTTAATGGTTTTACATATTTGCATTCTCCGGGTTCGAGTGTCAGTACACTCCCTCCCAATGCATATCTTAATCATTTTACATGTATGGATTCTCCGGGTTCGAGTGTAAGTACACCCCCTCCCAATGCATATCTTAATCATTTTACATTAATCTTTGTCCCTTCACTCGGTCTCATTATCCTAATGTAATACGCTTCCGTCACCCGGCTGTGCGTTTACATTATTATCAAATATTTTGCTCATTTGATTCATTTGGGTATTTTTTTTGTCCCACCCACCCCGTCCTTACTACATCGAATGTAAGCATGTCCATCATAAATAGTTCATGGTACCACGTGCTCACCACTTACTTGGCCAGAGTAAGCGATCAATACTTGGTATCCATGACCTTTTTATAATTTTCACATTACACCCCATGTAGGTAACGCCTCTATTTAGTTTTCTTGAAAATAATATCCTGAATAGGTATTCTATTAAGGTTTTCCAAGTTTCTAATTTACATATGCAACAATCATTCTCTACATGTTTGTTGCATATTGCTATTTGTGCGTTTACATTTAAAAGCGTGCACCTGGTAATGTTTGCCCCGACGGGCGTTCCTTGCCATTAACCTTGTTCGCGGTCGTTACGTGATTTAGTCCTTGGTGAGCATGCTCCTCTTGTCATACTTCGGACATTCGTTCAACTCTCGTCATCTTCAGGCGCGAGTGTCCTTAAATTAACACATTAACAAAAGTTAGTAGTGTCACCTTCAATAATCGCCCGTATTATAATACAAGGCTTTTTCTACTATACGCGTCAACGCGCGAAATTTCATCAACTGCATCAATCGTTTGATTGGGGTAACGTGTATTACACGATAACCCTATGTGTTGTTTACAACACCTTAACACGCTAAACCATTAACATACATGTACTTACCAGATTTGCGATCAAGCCTCGAACCGAACACTTTACCCTTCAACCTTGGGCTCTGATTACCAACTTGTAAGACCCAACTTAAAATAACAGGATTTATGACATTTATCTTGCATTTAGTACAAAATTTTTCAAGTTTACAAAAACTTCATGGTTTTAAGATCATATTTGATCATAACATCCAAGCCTACATCATGCTAGATAAACTTTCAAAACATAATTTCAAGTGTTTACATGTCACTAAAACAAAATAGACAAATGCGGAAGCTTTGTTCGGTGTGTTCGGTGTGTTCGGTTCTTGACATGGCTTGATCATCCTCCGGGGTCTAAAGAGCATCTTTACCTATCATACAATTTCATTTAAAAGATTAGAAATCAAGGCATTTGAACAAAATAATTAAATACAAGAAATTATATATTTTGTTTTCAGCCCCTTCACCCGGCCGTGTCAAAAGATCACCCGGCCGTGTCAGCTTAACATATATTTTTCACAGCCCCTTCACCCGGCCGTGTCAAAAGTTCACCCGCCCGTGTCAACTCTGCACGTTTATTTTTCATCAAATTTGTATCCAAACCTATCGAAACTCATTTTAATTGCTTGGGGTTCGTTTCTTAACATGTCTAAGCTATCATCCATTACCCGGATCCATTATTCATATAGTTTACGCTCCCGTTACCCGGTTTACGTTTTTCTTTATTACACTTAAGGCAACATTTTACCACCTACTTTATTTTGACCCTTTTAGAAGTTTTCATGCATTTAAGGATCAAACTCGCATTTCTCTTTGTACACTTCGTATTTCCATTTTTTTAAAATAGCCTCTTATATTCCACAACAACTATTTTGTAGTGGATTTAACATAACGGACCGTTATTCTTAATTTTACCCTTTGGATAGTCATTCTACGTAATTGACCCGTTCTTAGGCATTTGACTCTCAAGGTTTATACTTACAACTCTTACAATATATCTAAGAGTTGCATAATCATAACACTAGTATCTAAACGACCTCTAAGGGTCATTTGCCCGATTTACAAATCATGGGCGTTTTGGTCATTTTTAGTCCCTCATTTACGACGAAGGACTCTCGCTAATTATTTGACCCATATTTGCATGTTTATCTAGCAACTTAACTATGCGCACCTGGCTCGGGTCAAGGTATTGACCCGTTTACATAACTTTTTGCTTTAAATCTTTCTAGTTAAAGTAACGCACATTTATGTTGTTTCCTGTGATTACAACACTCAACAAGCAATTGTCAAATGAAGTTGTCAAAGGGTGTTAACAACACCATTTGACCCATTTAGCCTAATTGACCATTTATCCGTATGAGATGGTATTTAGTTACCATTTCATCCCTTTAAACCTATCCCGGTTTTCCCTTAAACTCGTTTTACTCAAAACCATTTTTATTTGTTCGTCATTACATGACTAATTTACCTTTTTACCCCTTTTACCATAATTCATGATTTCCTACCTTTTTATTCATTCCGACTTGCATTGTATCATGCCGGAGCATCGTATTTCAATTACTTAGCATTATTCACGATCAATTTTCGCTAGTAAGTGTATAGTAATTAAAAAGGGGGTGTAAGTTTAACTTACCTCGGATCCGGTTTACGCTTCCCTTCTTGTACTTGATTTATTTGATCGCTTCTTTCCCAAGCCTCCAGTTAGCTCGTTTAAGCGTCAAACTATTGTCAATCATTTACAAGGCGGTTAAATTAGTCATTAACAATCACGACTATTCCACCTCACTTATTTTCTATGTCGAAGCTACTATTCGACTTCATGATTAGTTAACTTAGTTCATCAAAGTTAACTATTTTCAATCACATGGTTTACAATATTAAGTCTAAATCGACATGATGTTTAGAACCCTTATCACTTCATATTACGCATAATTTCCATATCATTCAAATACACGTTTTCACTCTAATTTCAACACTTTAGTTCTCTTTTAGGCATTTTAACAAACACCTAATGTGCATAATTTGTATTCTTTTTTTATCAAGTTTATGGTTAACTTTTAACCATATCTTCAACATCAAAATCACATCCTTATGTCTAGTGTTCATGAACTACATCTAAAACTTGCTTCATATCCTCAAATTTCATAATCTAACACTCTAATTCAAGAGTTTATCATATTGCTATTAAAACCCACTTAGCACCTACATAATTAGTTATCCAAAACACTAACTTATGGTGCTAAATCAACAAGTTTACATCTATGGTTCGTTCCTAGACTCATACTCATGTCAATTCCACCATGACACTCTACAATTTACACAAGACTTTCGTTCATGCATGTTAATCAGAATTTCAAAGTTTCACCAAATAACAAAATTTAACATACCTTTTGATCTCCTAGCTTGGGTGATCACTAATTTATTAAAAGCCCTAATTTCTTCGCTCAATTTCCTTTGATTTTGATCAAGTTTGTGAGTTTTAGGGTTCATATGTAAGAACCCTTCTCCTGGCTCTAGAAAATGTCGACCGTGTGTGTGTTTTTGGTTTTTGATATTTTTTTTAATTAAAACTTCTTTCCAATTGCCCACTTTTAGCCCCTCCAATATTCATGATTTATAAAAAGGCTTAATAGTTCATGATTCTTTATTGTTATTTTTTTAAAGAAATAAATAACTAACTAGGTTAATTACTCCTAGTTAACTTAGTGAGTTTCGGGAGTTATAACCCGTTTATTTTAAGTCCCGTTAACCCGGGCCTCTTATAAACTTTGTTTTCTCGAAAGCTTTCGTATAACCTTTATTTAATATTAGGTTTAATTATTTAAATCCTAATATTTACCGGGTAAATTTTACCACTAACGGTACTTTACCCTTCTTTTAGTGTTAACGTGGTTTGATTACCAAACCCATTTTCGGGGTGTTACAACGAAATTCCAATTGGCAATTCTTTTAATCACTTAAAACTTTCTACAGTAAGAATTTGAGATCATAACTCAATTCCTAAATTGAGTTATGACATTCGTAATGGGCTGCAAATTCTGCCAGAAAACGCAGCTTGAACCTTTGATACGGAAAAATTCATAAAACGCTCAATTTTCGTCGAAAAAATGCGATTCCAGTGGGGTTTTAAAGATATTTCTTGGAATTACATTTTAGACTCAAGAAACACACGTTTTTGTCATGTTTTGTTCAGGTTACAGCCAGTATAAGTTGGCTGTAATTTCTGATCAGGAGTTGTTTGCATTCAGCTTTCAATTTAATCATGTTCTTGACATCATAACACTAATTTTTAGCTATCAAAACCCTAAAATATCTCATACGTGAATTTAGCATCAACAAAAATCTGAATTTACTTGAGCTAGGCATGATTTCAATATATTCTTGTCTAGGGTTTACTCCTAAACACTATTTCACTTCAGTATCATCCATACCACAATCATGCAACATAAATTTCGAATTTCTTATGCACATCAAGAATTCTCAACTTCAAAAATATCAAAAATTCGACATACCTTACGATCCCCTTAGATTGGTGATCACGATTTTAGTTAAAGCCCTAATTTCTTTGCTCGATTTCTCCTTGATTTTGCTGGATTTCATGAGCTTTAGGGTTTTGAAAGAACCCCCTGTTCTTCTGATCGTTCCTGCGCACACACACACACTTACCAAGTGTGTGTTGTGTTTTATTTTTAGTTTTAATAAATAAGTTTCCTCCATTTGGCACTATTAGCCCCTCATGTTTTGTTTTTATAAAAGGTTTAACTATTTCTAGTTTCCTTTATTGTTCTAACAACACATAATTAACTAGGTTAATATTCCTAGTCACTTAGTGGGTTCGGGAAGTCATAACCCGTTTTATTTTAAGTCCCGTTAACTTGAGCCTTCTATATACTTTGTTTTCTCAAAGTATTTATCCTCCTTTTTAATTAACATCAAGTTTATTTATTTAAATCCTAATATTTACCGGGTTAATTTTTACCACTAACGGTATTTTACCCGTCTTTACTATTAACGTAGTTTGATTACCAAACCCGTTTTTGGGGTGTTACACTTACGGTCCGTAAGCCTTTGGCTGGGCAGAAGTTTCAAACTTTGACAATTTTGGCCCCTGAACTTGTATTATCGTGTTTTGTCATTTTTAACCTCTTTTAACCAAATATTTAGGTTATATAAAGGTGTTAAGGCATGTGTAACTCGGATTTTGTCTGGAAATGTCGTGGATATCATTTCGTTCGATCGAACGGTTACGTGTTTAGTAAATAAAATATAATATTTTATTGAACACGAAAATGATCGAAATTGTTCAACGATTGAAAATATGCAAATGTCACATTAATGGTTAGAAATCATATGTATGGTTGATCTATATTATAGAACTTGAACCTTTTTAGGTTGAATTTGGAGACATGAATTGACAATGATTGAAGGTAGATAAATGACAAGAAATGTGTTATCTAATGATACATGGTAATTTCGGATGGCAAATTTAGATAATATGATGGGCTAAAAATGATGGTCACCAAATCTTTGATAAAATGTTGAAGTGAATTTTATCGACTTTTTAATGTATCTATGTATGTAAATAGGCAGTTTGACTTTTAAAAGTCAAACTGACCTAAAATAGAATGGAAAGATAAATGACGTATAAAAGTCTATAAGGTGTGATGGTCATGATATTGAATGACTAATCTAATCATCTTGTGGGTATGATGTGATAGTTTAACTCTTGATAAGCTACATGAGAGCTTGGAATGGAATGGGTCAAACGGATCAAGTGCACGACGAAGCTCAAACGGATACAAGGTAAGTAAATATTACGCCTCCTATAATAGAAACACTACTTGTGCGACTGAAAGTGTTTTGGTTGATAAATAAAGAATAGTATAAATGAAACTCTATGGTGTAAGCCATAACAGGTCATACGGGTAAGGTTGTAAGAATTCACATGCTTGTGATAAACAAAGAATTATAGAAATAAGACCTTATGGTGTAAACCATAACAGGTCAAAAGGGGTAAAAATTCTTATTGAATCGGCTTTAGTGACAATAATAACGTGTTAAATCAAGACCCTATGGTGTAAACCAGAATGGGTCAAAATGGTGTTAAATCATTTTTTGGTGACAAACAATATATTGATAAGACGAGACCCTATGGTATAAACCATAATGAGTCAAATGGATAAAATGGTAAGTAATCACATATTGGTGATTAAATAAAGAATTTTAGATATAACACCCTATGTTGTAAACCATAACAAATCAAAATGAGTAAAGTTATAACAAACTATATTTTGGGGACAAACAATGAATTGCTAAGATGAGGCCCTTTGGGAAAACCATCAAACAGGTGAAAATGAGTAAAATTATGACGAACTATATTTTGTTGATAAACAATAACTTGATAAGATAAGACCCTATGATGTAGACCATAACGAGTCAAATTGGTAAAAATGCTGTTGAACCACATTTTGGTAGTAAATAATAAATTATTTGGTTCGGACGCCTAAAGTGCAAACCAAGAATGGGTCAAATGAACAAACGGGCAAATGGTGATGCTATCACCATCTGATTTGGTATTTAATGCTTTGTCTTGTTGAGTTCTATATCTACAGATAAGTATAATGGTAAGGGCATGCATTTCCATGAATTAACAAAGAAAACCGCAAGATATTGGTAACGGGTCACTACTTTGACCCCGCTAGGTATTTGTAACATGTCATACCTTTGGGTAAGGGCTTAGGACACATCGAAAGGGGGTTGAGCTATCCCCGAGGTAACAATCCACCTCATGAGTGGTGTTATTAGTAATTAAGTGAAATGGTCCTCAGAGCAAAAAAAATACGTCTATGATTTGAAGATGGTTAAAATGAGTTTAGAAGTAAGAGGAATTTAGAAACCTCACTAGTGATGGAATAATGCTTGATGATATGGCGGAACTTGATTGGAAGTTATGAGTGAGTGATGAGTGATGGGCGCCCCTACCCCCCTTAGGGACATAATAATCTTAATGGTATAACGAGCTAAACATGTCCACTAGTTTTCATTTAAACTTATAAAAGTTCTCTGGTTTAGCAAAAAGGCTTAAAATTTAATAAAGTGCCCTCGAATATTGGGTTTGGGTAAACTACCTCTAAGGGTAGATTTGATAACGAGTCCTATGATCGAGTTGATCCTTTCGGTAACTAAATATGGGAGGCTTGAGCTAAATGGCTTAAAGTCTCATATCGGGTCGTTTGGGTAAAGTGCCATACCGGAATATAATATTGGAATGTTTAAGTTTTTCCTAAAGTTAACAACCATAATTGAGGTTGTGGTTGGAAGAAATGATAGAAACCTTGATAAGAAAGAAGTAGGCATGAACTAGAATCTATAACGCCTCCTAACGGGCCAATTGGGTAATAAACTCCAAACCATAAGAATGAATTGAAAAACTAAAGCATATGGTTTTTTATCAAGGCTTTGAACCTACAAATGTGGGGGGAAATCCTGAAAATGGGAACCTTGAAGTTGGGTCAAGTTTGGGTGAAAAATTGCAAAAATTTGGCTAAGTGTGAAAATTAGGGCTGTAAACGAACCGAACGAACACGAACAAGACCTTGTTCGTGTTTGTTTGTTAAGAAATGTATGTGTTCGTGAACCGTTCACGAACACTTATCGAACAAGATTTTATGTTCGTGTTCGTTTGTGAAGGAAATGAACCTGTTCGTGTTCGTTTGTGTTTGTTTGTTAATTTTAGGAAATGAACAAAAACAAACGTTGACGAACACAAATGAGCATAAACTAATGTTCATGAACACAAATGGAAACAAACGAACACAAACAATCGTTCATGGGCATAATATATAATACACTGACACTTAATAGATATTTAATTTATCGGAATTTTGAAGTATTTAAATACATATAAAAACTAAAAACACTAATAAAATATCGAACACGTTACCGAACTTCACAAACATAAACGAACGAACATGACCTCTGTTCATGTTTGTTCATTTAACTAAACGAACGAAATTTCTTGTTCGTATCCGTTTGTTTAATAAACCAACGAAAACAAACGAACTTCCCGCCAAACTGTCACACCCTTACTAATATTGAACGATTTACGTATAAATATCGATAACTAAATGTGTATTTATGACTACACATACTTATGAAAATACGGGTTTATTTAAAACTTTTCTCAATAAAAAAATACATAATATTATGTATAAGTTCGTCATTTAAAAAATGACGACGAAGCAATGTTCGGAAGCTTGTAACTTGATCGTGTTCGGTTCTTCGTTAAGCTTGATCATCATCCGGTACTCCAATTATTACCTACATATCATAAATCATGATATACTTTAGTTATATGAAATCTATAACTAATCTAGCTAAGCCCGAAAGCTCAATAAGATGACCAGGTAACTCGTATGGGTTATGGCGACTGATAACCCAGATGAGTAGATAACTTGTCTGGGTTATGGCGACTGATAACCCAGATAACCAGATAACTTGTCTGGGTTATGGAAACTAATAACCCAGATGAACAGATACTCGTCTAGGTTATGGCAATTGATAACCCAGATGAACAGATAACTCGTCTAGGTTATGGCAACTGATAACCCAGATGAACAAATAACTCATCTGGGTTATTGATAACCCAGATGAACAGATAACTCCTCTAGGTTATGGCAACTGATAACCCAAATGAACAGATAACTCATCTAGGTTATGGCAACTGATAACCCGGATATATATTTAACAAGTCTGGGTTAGAGAACTTGGCCATTTTTCTCTTTTTAGTAAATGTTGCGTAACTTCTCTGATATTTGTTCGTTTAGCTTGAAACTTGTTTCTAATTGATCGCAATACATTTACCTACATTATTAACCCCTAATCTTTAACTCGGATTCATAAATTTTATGATTTACACAACCATTACCGGGTTTATGCGCATTATTATTTTGACCCGTTATGAGATTTAAGCACTTTAAGCTTAAATTATCCACAACCCTTCATATGTTTTATTCCCGCTTAATGATCTTTATTCATCTATCATCACAACTTTAGTTGTGACAGATTATGATAGAGAAATTTGTTACACTACTATTCTACCCTCGAATTTGACATTTTTACAAAAATGACCCATTACATATACCTGGCTCGGGTCAAAGCATTAACCCGTTTTAATACCTTACATTATTAGTTACTAATTAAAAGCAATGCAAGTCATACGCTATTCTTCCTGTGAGCACAAAACTCGACAAACAACCATTAGTCATTATTGTCAATGGTGATAACATCACCATTTGACCAGTTTGGTCTAAATGACCATTTTACCCATTATTGCTTACACCATAAGGTAACTTTTCAAAACTCATTGTTTATTCGTCAACACTTGACCAAATTACCGTTTTACCCTTTTTCTATCAAATATGGTTTCTTACCATTTTTACTTGTTCTGACCCGTATTGGTTCGCGTCGGAACGTCATAATTCAAAGACTCATTTCAAATACTAGATTACTTTGTTATTAACCAATACATAAGTAGATGTTCTACTTAAAAGATGTAAGCTTTACTTACCTTGCATCCGATTATGTTTTTCCCGCGTATTTGATCTTCTTGACCCGCTTCTTCCCAAGCTTCCACTTAGCTTGTCAAGCGTCAAACTACCATTTATCATTCGAAAGATGGTTAGATTAGTCATCATTTGTCACGACTATTCCACCTCACGGACTTTATATCAAAATTACCATTTGATACTATTATAGGTGAGTTTGACTTTAAAAGTCAACTGCCTATTAACATATGCAAATGCACAATTAAGTTTAACAAACTCATTTAGGCATTTCATCAAATAATTGGTAGGCATTATTTTTAGGCCACCATTTTAACTAAATTCCCAACCCAGTTCGTATCATTTCCTTCACTTTAACAAGTTCATGTAATAGTTAACATCAAGTTAGCATAGCTTTGAATTATCAATACTAGTTCACCCATTTATCATGCTATGCTAGAACTAAGGGTTTTCATCTCTATGTGAAAACCCATTTCATCATATTACTAGACATTCATCCGAACACCTAATAAAATCAAATTCTCCATACAAACTAGTAGACATGATGATTTCAAGCACCTATTAAGATCAATAATACAAAAATTTCATCATTTCATACAAAACCCATTTCATGTAATGTATGAACACTCGACCTAGTCTCAAATTATTCAAGTATTTCTCAAATACTATCTAGTATGATGATCATAAACATAAATACATCATCAATTTCATCATGCTACTTAAAATATTGAACTCAAAGTTATCGCCTTCAAGTTCATCCACATACTCATCATCACCAAAGCATAAATTACAACATACGATCTCCAAGTTTAGATGATCACGAATTTATGTTCATGCATGTGATTTGGCCCTAATTCATCCTCCAATTTGATGTATTAAGATTGAACAAGGGTTTGTTCCTTGTTCTTCTTCTCTTATCGTTACTCTCTCACACACTTAATGTGTGTTATGGTTTAATTTGTTTATTAATAAACCTAAGTTTCACTCCTTTTTCCTTTTTGGCCCCTCTAGTATGTCTAAATGTTTAAACCCCCATATAACACTTACTAGCAATTAACCAATTCTCATAACTAGGTTTAAATGTTCCTAGTTAACTTAGTGGGTTTGGGGAAGTTATAACCCAGTTTATTTTAAGTCCCGTTAACTCGAGCTTTTTGTAAACTTTGTTTTCTCAAAAGCTTTTATTCTCTTTTAATTTAATATTAGGTTTAATCATTTAAATCCTAATATTTACCAGGTTAATTTTTACCACTAACAGTATTTTACTCGTTCATTATTATTAACGGGGTTTAATTACCAAACCCGTTTTCGGGGTGTTACACGTCAACTCCCCCTTAAAGAGGTTTCGTCCCCGAAACCTTATTTATGTAGTTCCTTTTATTTTAGACTAAATGAACTTAGTTTCATTTCCATTCGAGCATTGCTCTTTTTAATAATTCCATAATCTTGTCGGGAATGTATGGTAATGTCTTTCGGGCTCCAAAGTGGTGTCCGACTCCTTTCTGATGCTCCATTCTTGCATCCTTCTTTTGATTAACATCTTTGTTCCTCAAGTCAAGGATTATTATAGGCCACATCGTATGTGCCTTTCATGCATAAGGCCTCGTAGGCCGTTAGTTTCTTCTAATATTCCTTGTTTTTATCACTTTTAATATCGAGTCATCTTTTGGCCACTCGATTATCTGATGTAGTCAATACATTATCCTACGCTAACCTTATTGAGGTAAGCGCTTTATTAATTTATAATTACTGTTTTGACCTTAAATGGTCTTCGCGGTTAGACTTACTAGCCACCGGTTACCTTATATTTCGCCATTTGGGTATGCTATATTGCCATCATCGGCCTTTTGCGTGTTTATGATTTCGTATCTTGTAACTCACGTTAGAACGTGGTTATATTTGTATCACTTTTGTGACCGTGATCTCGTCACGTCATGTTTTAACTTTATGTCGACCCTTCATTATCGAAAATCTTTCTTTCGAGTGTATCGTTTTTACACCTATCGGTGTTTACATCCTTTAATATTAACCATTTCAAAATTCATCTAATAATCTTCATATCCGTTAAAACGTCGTTTCTTACTAAAATTGAATTTTAGTGTAACGTTTTATCTTTAACTTACGTCAATTACTCATATCAAGGAAATTGACAATCGGTAATTTATTCTTTTCCGTTCTCGTTTTGCACGGGGAATAATAACCAGTTCCCTCTTCTTATACTATTGACCCGTGGGTTCTTTCACTTAGCCTCATAGGCTATTTCTTTATATTTTCATCTTTCTATCTTATTAAGGTGAGACCCTAACCGTTCATTTCTTTCTATTTGTGGCCCAAGGGTCTTTTTGGTCCCGTACACCTTAACACTACCTTTAATCCCGTAACTTATGATGATCCCGTGGATCACCCTTTATTCATGTCTTTATGTAAATGTACATATATGGCGTCAAGGTATCCCTTGTTATGTTTGGAATCATTTATTTTCACTCTTGAAATTTAATTAACCTTAATTGTTGTCTAAGGCTTCATTCGTTTACTTTCGGACCAGTCTTCCGATGTTAGGATTCTTTACATCATTTAAACATCGGTTTGTTCTACGCTCACCGTTTCTCATTATGTACTTGCACTTCTTTACAACCCATTACCCGGGTTATTTTATTTTAATGTTTTTAACGTCTATAACCCTTTATATCGATTTATTAATATTTTGCACTTTTATTTATTCGGTTAGCGCTTACTTACATTAGCAAGCGTCATCCTTTATTAAATTCGTTTGACTTGTTCGTGTGAGAATTCATCACTTATGAATGTCAAACTTCATTCTTTGTTCAACCCGTTCAACTTTAAAATAGTTGAACGTAATTATCAAAATTTCCGTTTGCAGAATCTTATCGTTTTTTAGTCATAATTCATAATCCGAGTCTTTTGACTTTCTAATCCGTGTTCCCGTCTCTTGGTTTACGCATATACTCAAAATCCTACCCATCTTTCAGGTATTTTGCCGAAGTCATCATCAAAGCAACCATTCTAGTTTGCATTTAGACTTTGTTTTAATTTATTTGGTCATCTTAGCGAAATCCATTGCTTTTATTCAACCAAGTCCTTTATTTATTTATTTATTTATTTTATTTAATCCGTTTGACTTGTCTGTGTGAATTTCATCACTTATGACGGTCAAACTTTATCCCCTATGCCTTAGCATCCTCATTAGTTGGTTTGTATTTATAATTACTTTGATTCTTGTCCCTTCCCTCGGGCTCGTTATTCTAATGTAATACGCTTCCGTTACTCGGCTTGCGTTTACATTTATTATCAAATATTTTACTTATTTGATCCGTTTTTTGGTACCTTTTTAATTCGTCCCATTCACCCATCCTTACCACATCGGATGTAAACATGTCCATTATAAGAAGTTCATGGTATCATATGTTCACTACTTCTTGGCCAGAGTAAGGGATCAACACAGACACACATGACCTTTTTATAATTTTCGCGTCACGCCCCATGTAAGTAACTCCTCTAATAATTCCCATATTCATGGTTTCAATCGGTAAAACTTTATTTAATTGTTATTTAGCAATCATTAGTTTTACCCGTTTTATTCTTGAATATCTATAATGTTTTCCTTTAATCAAACTGTTATACCATCACCTTCGTTAACGTGATCGCTACTTTTATCAATAGTATTATATTGAGAATTATTTACTTGGATGATTAATTCCATCCAAGTTTCTGTGTAAACTAATTCTGTTAATATCTTGTTATTCACAATCGTGTTTAACACTTATTTCTACTTAATTGCTCTTGGAAACATCATCCTGGATAGGTATCCTATTCAGGTATTTCCAAGTTTTTATCCTACATATGCAACAGTCAGTCTCTACGTATTTGTTGCATATTACTATTTGTGCAATAATTTAAAGCGTGCACCTGTAATGCTTACCCCAACGGGCTTTCTTTGCCATTTCTCTTATTCACGATTGTTACGCGATTTAGGTCCTTGGTGAGCAAGCTCTACTTGTCATGCTTCAGACCGTTCCATCTTCATATATGTGACAACCCGAAAATCTAAGGTCTTTCATCGACAACAACTCTTGACGAAGGAAGTTTTTCGCCATTAGCACACTTGACGAAATATGACCCTTACTCAACGAAGAACCCCTGGCGAAACATGATCTTTCGTCGGATTGATTATTCGCCAAAAAGGGTTGTGGCCCAGTGGAACCCTCGAGCCCAAAACGAAGCCCAGGTAATGGGCCCGGCTCACAAATAGCGCATACTCAAACAGTTTTGGTGGTGGTTTATTTGAAAAACGTTGAAGATGTAAACCCTAGTTCTCCTAACCCTCGACGGCGACCCCAACTCCTCCTCCTCCTCGGTTCGGCAGCAATCCAATCTGGCCGGAGCTCTCTTCTCCTTGAAACATTAATCCTCTCGATCTAGCACTCGGTTAGTATATGGTTATCATGTGTTGAATCGTACCTTAAGTGTTCTTGAATATGTGTGTTATGTGTTGTATCATAATGGTATATAGGAGATCAAAGCATGAAGTAGGGTGATGTGTAAATCTTTTATAGAAACCGAACATGTTGATAATCGGCAGATTAGGGTTGCATATGGTTAGACACTATTCGTTGATGTTATATGATATGATCGATTATTGTGATGAGGTGAATCCATATGCATTTAATCAGATTAGGATTAATTATAAGGATGAGTTCATGAATTAGAATGTGTAACTGTTTAATCGATCATGGGCATGTGTGTATTGTGAATTTGGGTACTAATGATTAGATGATAATGATAAATGAACAACATGAATTTACAATTAAATGCTGTTAAGTGATGATTGGTAATTTAGTGATGATTAGGGTTGCATACTAAAGATTGAAACCATTATATTGATGATCTGATTAGGATGTTTAGGGTTGTTGATCGAGTAGATTAATTGTTGTTGATTGAATATTGAACGTGTATATGATTAAACCGATGAAAATGATGAAAAGTGATTTAGATTGATATGAACATCATAATGTAACCGTCGTTTGATCCTTTGATTTCGCTGAATATGTGTAACTGATGTTATGTGGCCAAGGATCTGTTAACTGACTTCGACGAAACATAGATGATGTTTCGTCATAAGTAACCTGACAAAAAATGTATGTTTCTTCACTATTATTCACGACAAAAAATGTATGTTTCGTCACTATGGGTCATGACGAAAAATGTATGTTTCGTCACTGTTGGTCCCGACGAAGAATGCATATTTCGTCACCTCCTAACTTGACGAAGGTTGATCCTTCGTCGCTAGTATATTTCGCTGTAAGGGTTATGGATGGAACAGTAGAAAGATATGATGTGTGTAATGTTGGATGTTTGGGTTTACAAATGTTAATGATAGTATGAAAATGATACTGACCAAGTATGGACAAATCTGACTTGTCTGGAATGGTTAGAACATTCATCTGATGATGTGTTGAGTTGTAATAATCACATTGGTTATGGTCCTGCATAAGAATTGAGTAGTGATACATGCCATACAATGATTTTTTATGATAAAAGCAATATGTGAACCAATACGTGATTTACTGTGTGCAAATATGTGACTTGATTGATTGATTGGTAAACTGATATTATTTGGTAACCACGGTAGGGTTTGGGTTGACCAACTTGGACGGGTAAATTAACATACCAAGCAAATCAAAGGTGAGTTCATTCCTCTTGAGCATGCGTCCCGGTGGTTGGGACAATCATTGGGTATCCCTGAGAGGGATAGGTTTTTGGGTAAATCAATTGGGTATTCCTGAGAGGAATACGTCTTGTGGGTGTAATCAGGAATGTTGGATAATACACTTATCCTATCCCCTTTAAGTCCCATCTTGTTTGTTACCTGAGAGGTAACAGGGTATTAGTTGGTAGCGCTATCTAGGTTTGGCACCCTCACCCCGTACCTGAGAGGACGGGTGTGAACTAATGACCCAGTCGTGCCCAATGCTTTGATAGGAGCATTGGGGAATGGGAAAAATAAATCATGAGTCGTCTTGTATTCGAGGTATTATCAACATTGTAATCAATGAAGGGAACTAAACACTTGGTAACTAACGTTTTCGTAAAACTATGAACTCACCAGCGTTGTCTGATACATGTGTGTGCATGCTCGCAGGTTATTGATATGTGTGGATGTGGAACTTGCTGTCTGGGATGCTGGAGTGGTCATGGGTCGAGATACATGGAAACGTGAAACAAGACTAGTTGGTTAAATGCACTTGGGTTTGATAAAACTTTGTAATACGCTTCCGCTGAGCATAACATGTTGTAAATAATGTTTTGTAACATCTTATCTTAATAAATGAAAGCTTTAATTAAAATCGTGTATGAGTTCAATGTGATTGGTGGCTAGATCCTGGTATGTCACACGCCTCGCGGGGAATTCCGCATGTGGTATTTTGGGGGTGTGACAGTTTGGTATCAGAGCCACTGGTTATAGTGAACTTGGTTTTAAAAATGTTTTCATAAAACCAGACTATAACCGAACAGTTCTAAATACGGGAATACGACCATGACACTCAGCTCCAGATTACAAGATTCGTCTTTTTCACCTGCTAGATACATTACATGACTAGTACACGTTTGTTTATGATGTAGCGTACGGACACACACTCGTCACTATAGCATGATTACGTGAATTGTTTGCTTACATTATGATGCGTTGATAGTATGTCATAGTCCCTGAATTTCTGTGATCTTATCATTTCGATAACCTCCGTCCGACATCTGAGTTGGAAGAACCATTTGACATGAGTTACGAGGAACTGAGATGAGCATGCAAATCACAATAATATTGTGGGTGCACACATAATAATAATGTGGAGTGCATGCAAGTCCCAGTGACGCTTAACAAGTGAAAAAAGGGTTCTGTTCCGTTATTTGATCAACGTGAAATACAACAACCCATAGGGGTCATAACAATGGTTGTCTCCTGATTGGATGTGGTCCTTTCACTTCCCTCTGAATCGTTACGAATCTCGAAGCTATCGATTGTTACCTGAACACACATCTGGATGTCTAGCGAACTGTATAGAATGTTAGGTGCTAGTACGAACGTCCCTGAGTTGGATATCGCAGCGTCGAATGATTGGACTATACCTTTCTCACTTTTCTTCGTTTGCTGGAACTTAACATATGGACGACATAGATCCCGAAGTGCGATCACTTCTGCAACACTTTAGCAACATACCATGTATGACTCAATCAACTTGCAAGATCGATGGACAAAAGGGTGAGCGTAGTACCTCACCGACCTCAGTGTTAGGACGACCTTGGCTACCAGCGACGAACACCAGTAAATTGACTTCAATCGAATCCTTAACCCTAGACAGCGACTTATGGGGGTCAACTCTTACGAATCAATCGGGACGTAAACGGTGACAATTGACTATAGAGAGGAATGAGTAACTGCCAGCACAATGAGTAGTGCCTTAGGACGTGACACGGAATGTGAAAGGATGGACCCTATTGGTAAAAGGTCGCAGGACTCCGTTACAAGCAACGACATTAGAGGCAACAGTCACGGCGACATCAATGTACTCATAATCGTAGCCTACAGTATGGAAACGAAGGTGACTTCGACAAGGGTTGACTGTTGTTAAGTCAAAATGTCAACAACTAAGGGAACAATGACAGTAATTGGGAATCCACGTATTCGTAACAACAACACTGGGAATGATGCTCGTGGAAGGGCATTTTGACTTGGCGTGGGCAATGCCAGGAATATAGCGACATGGTGGCCTGCGTGTTCTTGGTAACTAACCATTTCGTCTCTGTTCTGACTAACGCTAATGTTTCTGGAAAACAAACCTGTTGTGGAACCGACTGATGGCAAGTTAATGGAAACCTCCTATGTTCGTTGGGATACAAACTCGACCTTGTGGGACAAGTGTTCGACATCTACCCTTGATAGTTTTGTCGTAGTAGTTAGTGTGGATTGGTTATCCAGATAACGCACGGATATACCTTGTGAGGAGAAAATCTTGAGTATCCCTCTCCCTAGTAGCGAATCGTCGTCTGTCCTAAAGCATAAGTGTGGTGTAAGGGTTAGTATCTTTCAGCAATGAAAGTCAGGAGCGTCTACGAAGGGACTACCCCGCTATGTTGGAAACCGTTACTAATGTTTGGGCTAAGGAAAGAGGATCGAGGATCCACCAATTGTTCGTGAATCCACTCAGCGTGCTACTTGAGGAACTTTCAGGTTTACTTCCACAACTGATTAGGTAGAGTCTCGGATTGATCTCACGACCAGAGGCAGCCTTGATTTCTCGTATTCTTATCGTCTGGAAAGTTACAAGAACTGACCAATCTACTTCAGGAAACTACAGGATGGGGGTGCTATAGATCTAGCTCCTCGTTTGGGGAAACATGCTCTATTGCAAAACGAAGGACGAGTCATTTTGTACGTGTGCAGACTACCACGAGGTGGCTATCATAGACTGTCACCCCCTGTCTCGTATCTACGACCGGCTTGACCCGCTGCAATAATCAAGATTCTATCCGGAAACTGACTTCAGACCGAACTGTCATCTGATGGAAGACTATGGGAAGGATGATTCCTAACCCGGCGTTACAGATCAAGTATGGCCACTACGATTTTCTGTTCAAGTTATTTAAGATATCTAACATACCAGCAGCCTCAGGGATCACATGAGTAGTATGCGTCAACCTCGTTTCGCCAAATTCATCGACCGCATTTACCTGAGATGTTTAGAATCACTACCAGGGGAAAGGAACGCCATGAATGGCACCTGTATTTTTCCCTAGAGCTCCTAGGGGAGGAGCAACTCCACATGAAGTCTACCTAAGTGTGACTTCAGGATTTAGGAGGTACACTTTCTTGGTTGCGTAGTCAACGAAGTGGGGATACACGTGGATTTCGCTAAGGTCCATTTTATGAGAACTTGATTGGCACTAAAGAGTCTTTCGGGGATACAGTAATTTCTTAGTCACGCTAGGTACTATCGCAGATTCATCAAGGGATTTTTGAAGATTGTGCAGCTTTAATCTCTTTAGCACAGCAGGGCGCTGTGCATTCGTGGGAGACAAAACAGGGGAGCGTCTTTTCAGCTTTTGAAACCCAATACTACAATGCACTAAGCATCGTCATGATGGTTTGAATCAGAGTCCCAGTTACACGCCGATGCAACACGAGAAGGTGATGGCTTATGTGGTGGACTAACAAGAAGAATTGCACGACTCACAACCTAGGGGTGGAAACCATGGTCTTGGATTTAAATTGGAGGCATTACTTAAACGGTACCAAATGCACTACTTAGACCGATCACAAGGGCCTCCCGTGTACCGTTGTTTCCAAAGAGCTAAAACATGTAATGACATCGCTTGATGGAACCTTTGAATGATTTCGACTGTGAAACCTAGACATGTACGAGCCTCGCATCACACCATCGACTCTAACCTACCCGATCAGATTTTCCCTGCTCAAACCGAAGCACTGAAGGAAGAGAATTTTCAAGTTGGGTCTATGCGGGGCATGGAGAAGTATTTTTGGCAAGTTAGATGATATTCGCTATTTCATGGAACGAGTATGGATTCCACTATACAGCAAACCAAGGGAACTTGTGTTGAGCGAAGCACACCAGTCTCGATATTCTAGTCATCTGGATTTTGATGGAATATATTAGGATCTAAGGATCTTGTACTGGCGACTGGGCTTGAAGGCCTACACAGCGAAGCATGTGAACGACGTTTGACTTGTGCGAAAGTCAAGGTGGAACATCAGAAACCTTCTGGTTTGGGTCAGCAACCAGAAACACCCTTATGGAAATGAGAACACACCGCCATGGATTTGTCACTGGTCTACTTAAAACTCGAAACGGACTTTGTCACCTGAGTAATCGTCGATTGTCTCACGTAACCCGCACACTTTCTTGCAAACTAGAAACTGACGAGCCTTCAAGGCTTGTGAATATTCCTCTGAGAGAGGCGGATTCTAGGCACGAGGTGCCAACTCCTATTACCTTTAATTGAGATCTGTGTTCATACTTGATTCTTGGCAGGCAACACACAAATCTTGTGGCTCATGTCTAGGCATGAGCATTGCTTATCACCGTAGGACAAACGGTCAGAATAAGCGAACCATCTTGACACTCGAAGACATGTTGCGAGCATGTGTGTGACTGACCCTAGTAAAAGTTGGAAAGACACTTACTTTTGGTTGAGTTCTATTCCAGCAGTTACCATTTTAGTATTCAGACAGCTCTGTTTGAGGCATTACATGGACGATAATGCCAATCTCCTTGTTGGATTAAGATGTGTGGCAACCTAATCACAGGACCAGGACTTGTACTCAAAACACTTGGGAAGATTACGTGGATCACAAATTGTTGGCGACAACGCGTGACCGTCAGGAAAGCTGATAAGCTTAAGCAAACTAGGAAACACTGGGAGTTCGCTGTAGGCGATCATATCATGTTGAAAGTCTCACCCTGGGAGGGTGCGGTACGCCTTGGGAAGCGTGGCAAGCTTACTTTACGTTACGTTGGGCCATTCAAAACCTTGGAAAGAGTCGATAACATGGCCTACAAACTCGAGTTACCAGACGAATGGGGTAACGAGCATGATGTCATTCACGTCTCGAAACTAAAGAAGTGTTGGTCCGATGGAGCGCTTGTGATACCCTTGTTAAAGCCTAAGGTCCGTAAGCATAGTCGAATTCTAATCGCAAAAGTTGTTGGAACTCAAGACGTGGACTGGAGTTCATGTGGGAACACAAAGATCAGACAAAGTTCTAGAGTCCTCGATTGTTCAACGGTCGAAACAACTCCTGATGTCACTAGCAAATTTCGGGACGAAATTCCCTTTCAAGTTGGGGATGATATGGTATCCGCGGAAAATCCACAGTCATCCTGATCTAACACCTCGCCACTTTTGGATTGCTTATCAAATTTCGGGACGAAATTTCTTTCAAGTTAGGGATGATGTGACAACCCGAAATCCTAAGGTCTTTTATCGACAACAACTCTTGACGAAGGAAGTTTTTCGCCATTAGCACACTTGACGAAATATGATCCTTACTCGATGAAGTACCCCTGGCGAAACATGATCTTTCGTCGGATTGATTATTCGCCAAAAAGGGTTATGGCCCAGTTGAACCCTCGAGCCCAAAACGAAGCCCAGGTGATGGGCCCGGCTCACAAATAGCGCATACTCAAGCAGTTTTAGTGGTGGTTTATTTGCAAAACATTGAAGATGCAAACCCTAATTCTCCTAACCCTCGACTGCGACCCCAACTCCTCCTCCTCGGTTCGGCGGCAATCCAATCTGGTCGGAGCTCTCTTCTCCTCGAAACATTAATCCCCTCTATCTAGCACTCGGTTAGTATGGTTATCATGTGTTGAATCGTACCTTAAGTGTTCTTGAATATGTGTGTTATGTGTTGTATCATAATGGTATATAGGAGATCAAAGCATGAAGTAGGGTGATGTATAAATCTTTTACAGAAACCGAACATGGTGATGATCGGCAGATTAGGGTTGCATGTGGTTAGAAAGTATTCATTGATGTTATATGATATGATCGATTATTATGATGAGGTGAATCCATATGCATTTAATCAGATTAGGATTAATTATAAGGATGAGTTCATGAATTAGAATGTGTAACTGTTTAATCGATCATGGGCATGTGTGTATTGTGAATTTGGGTACTGATGATTAGATGATAATGATAAATGAACAACATGAATTTACGATTAAATGATGTTAAGTGATGATTGGTAATTTAGTGATGATTAGGGTTGCATACTAATGATTGAAACTATTATATTGATGATCTGATTAGGATGTTTAGGGTTGTTGATCGAGTAGATTAATTGTTGTTGATTGAATGTTGAACGTGTATATGATTAAACCGATGAAAATGATGAACAGTGATTTAGATTGATATGAACATCATAATGTAACCGTCGTTTGATCCTTTGATTTCGCTGAATATGTGTAACTGATGTTTTGTGGCCAAGGATCTGTTAACTGACCTCGACGAAACATTGATGATGTTTCGTCATAAGTAACCTGATGAAAAATGTATGTTTCGTCACTATTATTCACGACGAGAAATGTATGTTTCGTCACTATGGGTCTCGACGAAAAATGTATGTTTCGTCACTGTTAGTCCCGATGAAGTATGCATAGTCCGTTGCCTCCTATCTCGACGAAGGTTGATCCTTCGTCGCTAGTATATTTAGCTGTAAGGGTTATGGATGGAACAGTAGAAAGATATGATGTGTGTAATGTTGGATGTTTATGTTTACAAATGTTAATTATAGTATGAAAACGATACTGACCAAGTATGGACAAATCTGACTTGTCTGGAATGGTTAGAACATTTATCTGATGATGTGTTGAGTTGTAATAATCACATTGGTTATGGTCTTGTATGAGAATTGAGTAGTGATACATGCCATACAATGATTTTTTATGATAAAAGCAACCTATGAACTAATACATGATTTACTGTGTGCAAATATGTGACTTGATTGATTGATTGGTAAACTGATATTGTTTGGTAACCACGGTAGGGTTTGGGTTGACCAACTTGGACGGGTAATTTAACATACCGAGCAAATCAAAGGTGAGTTCATTCCTCTTGAGCATGCGTCCCGGTGGTTGGGACAGTCATTGGGTATCCCAGAGAGGGATAGGTTTTTGGGTAAATCAATTGGGTATTCCTGAGAGGAATACGTCTTGTGGGTATAACCAGGAATGTTGGATAATACACTTATCCTATCACCTTTAAGTCCCATCTTGTTTGGTACCGGAAAGGTAACAGGGTATTAGTTGGTAGCGCTATCTAGGTTTGGCACCCTCACCCCGTACCTGAGAGGACGGGTGTGAACTAATGACCTAGTCATGCCCAATGCATTGATAGGAGCATTGGGGAACGGGCAAAATAAATCAGGAGCCGTCTTCTATTCGAGGTATTATCAACATTGTAATCAATGAACGGAACTAAACACTTGGTAACTAACGTTTTCGTAAAACTATGAACTCACCAGCGTTGTCTGATACACGTGTGTGCATGCTTGCAGGTTATTGATACGTGTGGATGTGCAACTTGCTTTCTGGGATACTGGAGTGGTCATGGGTCGAGATACATGGAAACGTGAAACAAGACAAGTTGGTTAAATGCACTTGGGTTTGATAAAACTTTGTAATATGCTTCCGCTGAACACAACATGTTGTAAATAATGTTTTGTAACATCTTATCTTAATAAATGAAAGCTTTACTTAAAATCTTGTATAAGTTCAATGTGATTGGTGGCTAGATCCTGGTACGTCACACGCCTCGCGGGGAATTCCGCATGTGGTATTTTGTGGGTGTGACAATATCTGTAAATCATTAAACTCTCGCCATCTCCAGGTGCGAGTGTCCTTCAACTAAAACATTCACAAAATATTAGTAACGTTGAATCTAATAAGCACCCGTACTAGAATACAAGGGTTTCTACGATACTTGTTAACACAAGTAATTCACTATTTATACCGGTCTTTTACCAATTTATTTGAGGTAACGTGGGTTCACACGATAGCCCCATGTGTTGTTTACAACACTTTTATCATAATAAACCATTAATATAAATATACTTACCGGATTTGCGATCAAGTCTCGAACCGAACACTTTACTCTTTAACCTTGAGCTCTAATTACCAACTTGTCACACCCTTACTAATATTGAACGATTTACGTATAAATATCGACAACTAAATCTGTATTTATGACTACACATACTTATGAAAATACGGGTTTATTTAAAACTTTTCTCAATAAAAACAATACAACATATTATGTATAAGTTCGTCATTTAAAAAAATGACGACGAAGCAATCTACGGAAGCTTGTAACTTGATCGTGTTCGATTCTTCGATGAGCTTGATCGTCATCCGGTACTCCAATTATTACCTACATATCATAAATCATGATATACGTAAGTTATATGAAATATATAGCTAATCTAGCTAAGCCCGAAAGCTCAATACGATGACCAGGTAACTCGTATGGATTATGGCGACTGATAACCCAAATGAGTAGATAACTTGTCTGGGTTATGGCAACTGATAACCCAGATAACCAGATAACTTGTCTGGGTTATGGCAACTGATAACCCAGATGAACAGATTCTCGTCTAGGTTATGGCAACTGATAACCCAGATGAACAGATAACTCATCTAGGTTATGGCAACTGATAACCCAGATGAACAGATAACTCATCTAGGTTATTGATATCCTAGATGAACAGATAACTCCTCTAGGTTATGGCAACTGATAACCCAGATGAACAGATAACTCATCTAGGTTATGGCAACTGATAACCCAGATGAACAGATAACTCATCTAGGTTATGACAACTGATAACCTAGATGTACAGATAACTCGTCTAGGTTATGGCAACTGTTAACCCAGAAATATATTTAACAAGTCTGGGTTACAGAACTTGGCCATTTTTCCCTTTTTAGTAAATGTTGCGTAACTTCTTTGATATTTGTTCGTTTAGCTTGAAACTTGTTTCTAATTGATCGTAATACATTTACCTACATTATTAACCCCTAATCTTTTAACCCGGATTCATAAATTTTATGATTTACATAACCATTACCGGGTTTATGCGCATTATTATTTTGACCCGTTATGAGATTTAAGCACTTTAAGCTTAAATTATCCATAACCCTTCATATCTTTTATTCCCGCTTAATGATCTTTATTCATCTATCATCAAAACTTCAGTTGTGATGGATTATGATAGAGAAATTTGTTATACTACTATTCTACCCTCGAATTTGAAATTTTTTACAAAAATGACCCATTACACATACCTGGCTCGGGTCAAAGCATTGACCCGTTTTAATACCTTACATTATTAGTTACTAATTAAAATCAATGCAAGCCATACGCTATTCTTCCTGTGGGCACAAAACTCAAAAAACAACCATTAGTCATTATTGCCAAAGGTGATAACATCACCATTTGACCCGTTTGGTCTAAATGACCATTTTATCCATTATGGCTTACACCATAAGGTAACTTTTCAAAACTCATTGTTTATTCGTCAACTTGTGACCAAATTACCGTTTTACCCTTTTTACCATCAAATATGGTTTCTTACCATTTTTACTTGTTCCGACCCGTATTGGTTCGCGTCGGAACGTCATAATTCAAAGACTCATTTCAAATACTAGATTTCTTTGTTATTAACCAATACATAAGTAGATGTTCTACTTAAAATATGTAAGCTTTGCTTACCTTGCATCCGATTATGTTTTTCCCGCGTATTTGATCTTCTTGACCCGCTTCTTCCCAAGCTTCCACCTAGCATGTCAAGCGTCAAACTACCATTTATCATTCGAAAGATGGTTAGATTAGTCATCATTTGTCACGACTATTCCACCTCACGGACTTTATATCAAAATTACCATGTGATCCTATTATAGGTCAGTTTGACTTTTAAAAGTCAACTGCCTATTAGCATATGCAAATGCACAATTAAGTTTAACAAACTCATTTAGGCATTTCATCAAATACTTGGTAGGCATTATTTTTAGGCCACCATTTTAACTAAATTCCCAACCCAGTTCATATCATTTCTTTCACTTTAACAAGTTCATGTAATAGTTAACATCAAGTTAGCATAGCTTTGAATTATCAATACTAGTTCACTCATTTATCATGCTATGCTAGAACTAAGGGTTTTCATCTCTATGAGAAAACCCATTTGATCATATTACTAGACATTCATCCGAACACCTAATAAAATCAAATTCTCCATACAAACTAGTAGACATGATGATTTCAAGCACCTATTAAGATCAATAATACATAAATTTCATCATTTCATACAAAACCCATTTCATGTAATGTATGAACACTTGACCTAGTCTCAAATTATTCAAGTATTTCTCAAATACTAACTAGTATGATGATCATAAACATAAATACATCATCAATTTCATCATGCTACTTAAAATATTGAACTCAAAGTTATCGCCTTCAAGTTCATCCACATACTCATTATTACCAAAGCATAAATTACAACATACCTTATGATCTCCAAGTTTAGATGATCACGAATTTATGTTCATGCATGTGATTTGACCCTAATTCATCCTCCAATTTGATGGATTAAGGTTGAACAAGGGTTTGTTCCTTGTTCTTCTTCTCTGATCGTTACTCTCTCACACACTTAATGTGTGTTATGCTTTATTTTGCTTATTAGTAAACCTAAGTTTCACTCCTTTTTCCTTTTTGGCCCCTCTAGTTTGTCTAAATGTTTAAACCCCCATATAACACTTACTAGCAATTAACCAATTCTCATAACTAGGTTTAAATGTTCCTAATTAACTTAGTGGGTTTGGGGAAGTTATAACCTAGATTATTTTAAGTCCCGTTAACTCAGGCTTTTGTAAACTTTGTTTTCTCAAAAGCTTTTATTCTCTTTTTATTTAATATTAGGTTTAATCATTTAAATCCTAATATTTACCTGGTTAATTTTTACCACTAACGGTATTTTACTCGTTCATTATTATTAACGGGGTTTAATTACCAAACCTATTTTCGGGGTGTTACACAAACGGTTCACGAACTGTTCGCCGAACGTTTCTGGTTCATTTACAGCCCTAGTGAAAATTGTCATACCCCAAAAATGTCGCAGCGGAAATACAAACGTAACGGTGACAGAGGTTGGTACCCATAAGTATCTTAGTGGACGATGAATCATTAATTTTGGACAAACAACTTACCTAAAACGTAAAGTTTAAAGTTTCAAACACAACCACAATGAAGACATAGTTGTTAGATCCTTATGGATCTTAGTACACTCGGTCCCAAAATAGTTTTAAAAGTTGTCCAAAACATTATTTAATATGACTTGCATTAACTACCACAAGATATGCCAAAATCCTGAAGGTGAACTCAATTACCTGAAGAACACATAAAAATTAAGTGTCAACACAAAATGGCTGGTGAGTTCACTTATTCAAACTGTAAACAATTTGTTTACGAAAAACTTTCTTATTATGAATTTTATCTCAAAACATCTATATATAATTAAGAAAGTCAATTTATTTCCTTATTAAAAATCCAAGGGTCAGTTCTCTGATCGCAAGCGTTTTCTCTTAAAACCTTGGACACACATCATCTTCCCACGATTTAAATATATTAAATTTCTAGCATCAAGTTTTCAGATTCATAGGTTTGCAAGGCCTACGAGCTATATATTAGCAACAAGATATAATCAAAGCTAGACAATCACAGAATATCAATTCGTCGTTTCACTTTACATGGAGCTACCGGTCACGACGGGGTGGTCAACCCGATAGATCTATCAACAATTCTACGCATACCGGTATTAATGATTAAACGGCTAAGTTCGCACAAGGTTCCACATATTGGGTCACTTATGGTGCTTGCCTCATGAACAATATATATAGCCTACTAAAATGATAAATTTAATATTTTGCGTTGCACGAATTCCCCGAAGTCCCCACCGAGACGTAGGTCTATTCCAATACCTACTCTCTTGAAATTAAGCAAATTCGTCAAAACTTAGATTTAAACATTTTTAAATCTATACAGTCGTTTTACCCCAAACACTATAATTCTCCCTGTTTCTCCTCGAAATATATTTATATCCAATCAATTCTGATTTCTCCTCGAAACATATTTATATTTAATCAAATCCGTTTTCCTCGAAAACAATTTTATATCATTCACATCTCCAAAACCATGTTTTTCCTCAAAAACATAACATATCATTCCAAACCATATTTTCCACGAAAATATATTTATAATTCATTCAAAGGCATGTTTTATACAAAAACGTATAATTATCCTTTTTAAGACGTGTTCTTCCCCCAAAACGTTATATAAAACAGTAAAAAGAGGGGTTAGTGACACTCACCTTTGGGTGCGTTATTCTAGTAGCACAATTCCACAATATTGGTCTACACATCCTAATTTTAAGTAGTCACGATTTAATAACCAGTTATTCTATAAATCCCTAAGTTTCTCCAATACTTAGGATTTTCACATAACTATGAGATTTTCTCGAAAAGTCTTTATTTTGGTTATGTTGGCATGTTTATATATATATATATATATATAGTGGAGGGTTCAAATGAGAAGAAATTTTTTGTAAGAAGAAAAAAGAAGAAATTTCAACCAATAGGAATGCTTCATTAGACTTCATTTAATATTTGTACTTAATGTAACTATAAGGGTATATTAGTAAACTTACATACATCATTAATTGGTAGTTTCATCTTTAATAACTAACTATATTAAATTTGTAACTTATTTTTAAGATATATATTTTTCACAAAAAATAAAAATAAAAATTCATTTAAAGTGTAGGATAAATACGAGGCGTGTAGGATAAATTACGAGTTGTGTAGGATAAATTTCAATATGTGTAGGATAAATTTCGAAATGTGTAGGATAACTTTTGATGTGTGTAGGCAAAAATATTTAGTGTGGAGGATTATAGTCTTAATGACTAATTAATTAGTCAAACATAATAATAAATGAGATGAGAAAAAAACTATTTAATATTTTACAATTATACCCTTTTATTCTTTTTCTTCTCAATAAAATTTTCTTCTCAAATGAACCTTCCCCTATATATATATATATATGGGAATGTTCATTTGAGAAGAAAATTAATTTAAGAAGAAAAAGAATAAAGGGTACAAATGTAAAACATTAAATAGTTTTTTCTCTCAATTCATTTATTATTATCTTTGACTAATTAATTAGTCATAAACACTATCATCCTCTACACTTAAATTTTTGCTTACACACACCATATTTATCCTACACGTTTTGAAATTTATCCAACACATATTGAAATTTATCCTACACGACTCGTAATTCATCATATACACCTCGTAATTTATGTACACTCTAAATTATATATATTTTTTCTTTTTTTGAAAAAATATGGTATTTTGAAAATAAGTTACAAATTTAATGTAGTTAGCTATTAAAAAGGAAGACTACCAATTAATGATCCATCTAAGTTTACCAATATACCATTACACTAATATTAAATACAAAAATTAAATGAAGTAAAATGAAGCATTCTTATTGGTTGAAATTTCTTCTTTTTTATTTTTACAAAAAAAAATCTTCTCATTTAAACTCTCCACTATATATATATATATATATATATAATATTTTTGAAACTTGAATGATTTTATTGGTGGCCCTTATTATATTATATCTGTTATCACACCCGTTTACGTACAATATATCTACGATTTACGCTTCGTAATATATTTACACAAACATAAACGTATCATCAAATATTGTAATACAAGTATTCCGTCAACTTATATATTTTATCATTTTTATAGCTTTTATACATGAAATAACTCATTAACTTAACCTATGTATTATTTTCATGCTCAATAAATAAGTTGCATATTAACGTGACTTTTAACAAAATTACCGTTTTAACCGTACAAGTGCACATGCATAGTCCTAACTCCTACTATCATGTCAACACTTAACATATCAAATTATACATACACATATCCACATATTATATCACAACATGCAAAGTTTGAAAACAATTTGTTTTAGTGTACGTCGAAATATGCGTATCTTTAATGTTTCGGTAACGTTTTTTGGCGTCGGAAGTCACGTGTGACTAGCCAAACAACATGGATACTTAATATAAGTTAAAATACTTATATTTATCACAAAAATATCAGTTTATATCCCGATCTAATACATTTTTACAAAAATCACTTTAAACGCCGATTTTTACCGTTTTTAACGAATAGTCTTGTACCGAACTTTACTATAATCATCCCAAGTCATCACGACTTCATATTTTAACGTAGCACATGTTATTTACTGAATCAAATGGTACTAAAATCCATGTTAGTACAGATTTCATGTAAGTCACATAAATCATGCAATTTCACCCATTTACTTTTTAAGCTTCATGTACAACATGCAAAGCTACCAAACTTATGACATGTCTTCATATCATCATAACACATTACTTAGCATCATTTTAACATGTTTATAATCTGATTTAATCCACTTTTATCATAACGTTTCATGTTCACCATCATATGATCATTTAATCATCATCTATACTTATGTACAATTACCTAATGCATGATTATCATATCGTCATCATGTAAGAACTTAAATGCATTTAACATACATTTATTTAATTTTCATATAATCCAAATACCATCTTCATCTAATCATCATCAAATCATTGCATGCATTTATCCTTCACATTTATGAATATCCAAGCAAAACCCATATGCACATGCATATATATATATATATATATATATATATATATATATATATATATAGGGTGGGAGTTGGCTACAAAGTCCATTTTTCCTACAAAGTGTACAAAGTCAGAAAACACCACAATTTCATACATAAAACATACTCAAAACTCACAAATAACAAAGTGGAGATTACTAAAACGCCATATTTGAAGGGTTTTGTGTTGTGTTTTGGATGATAAGCCTTTGATTTTCGAATAACTAACATTAATGTGTTTTATGTTGATTATCATGTTGTGTTTTATATTCATAGTTCTATGATGGTATGTTTGAAGTTTTTATGGACCGTTAGGGGTTGGATATTGTGTTTTAGTGATCTTCACTCTATTATTTGTGGGTTTTAAGTGTGTTTTATGACTTTGTACACTTTGTAGAAGAAATTGACTTTGTAGCTGAACCCCACCCTATATATATATATATATATATAGAGAGAGAGAGAGAGAGTAGGGTTCATGACTGAACAATGGTGTATTTGTGAATAAAATTAACTTATCCTGACCATTGATTTTGTAGATCCACATTTTTCTTTAGTGGCAAGATTGTAATTATCTTTTTGTAACTTACATGTATTTTAATAGACACAAGAGTATAATCGCATTTTTCTCTCACCATTTAATTAATTGATTTTTTTCTCTCTCCTAATTTCTCTTTTCAATTAAAAGAATATTTAACTACATTCTCTATATTTTTTCTCTCACAAATTACCTAACTTAATATTTGATTATTAAAAAAATACAAACATTATCAAATGTTGTTCAATCTAGAACACGATTAAAAATATTTAATTACATTCTCTATACATATATGTATTAGATCAATGTTTGATGAAAAAATGCATAGTGGAAATAAGATGTAATAGTACACAGGTGTATAAGTCTAGTATATATCGACCTGTATACACTATGTACTTGAATAATACGTAGGTGTATACGTCTGGTATATACTGACCTGTATACACATATGTACTTGAATCATACACATGTGTATAAATCTGGTTTATACTGACCTGTGGGAATATGATGTAATAATACACAAGTGTATAAGTCTTGTATATACTGACCTGTATACACATATGTTAAAAACATAATTTGATTAGGTTTAATATTTAATTTTAAAAAGAACATAAGAGTTTATTTTTAAAAAAACATTAGCCCTTCAATCTCTTATAATTAAAATAATGGAGAAATAAAAAAGAGAGAGAGAGAGAGAGAGAGAGTGAGTGAGTTAAGAGATCAGAAAATTAAGGGATTTTAATTAAAAGTACTTGGCTAATGTCAATCTTACCCTTTTAATCTAAAAAATGATCATGGACTAGGATTAGTTCACTCAATTCACTCTCAAGAATTTGTTCACAAATGAACCTAATCCTATATATATATACGTATATATACGTATATATATATATGTATATATACGTATATATATATGTATATATACGTATATATATATGTATATATACGTATATATATATATATATATATATACACGACACACACATATATACTTCCAATAATCAACTTTTCATATAATCATATAAAATCATAAGAAATTTTATGAAAACCCTTTTTGATCATGCATACAACCATCTTTTTAAAATCATATCAATCAAGAATTAACTAATAACCAAAACACAAACTCTAACCCATAGACACACACATTTTCGGCCATGTGTACACATACATGAACTTCCATTTTATTTTGATTAATACCCATTTGTTATTAGATTTCAAGTTTGTGAAGAATTCCAATCTTTTGAGAAACTTTCCATCATCATCATCATCAAGAAATAAGAACATAAATTTTTTTTAAAGTAAGTTTATACCTTACAAGAATTTAGTGGGTTTTGATGAGATTTTTGATGATATGGAGCTTGTTCTTCTTTATGATAACATTGGAAACTCCTTTGGATCTTCAACCACCTTTGAAAACACCTTGGAATGGAGTTGAATCTTCAAGGAAAGTTCAAAATTTGAATATGGAGATGGATGTGGGTGTGTTCGGCCGAGAATGGGGAAGAGGAAGAAGTGAATGGATGTTGGTTTTTGAAAAATGATATTATGTAGTGTTTCTTGAATTTTATTGTTAAATATGTTGCCTAGCTTCAAAACTTGGAAAAAAGAAGAGAGGTGGGCACCCCCATGTGTCGCCACCCATACTCCCACACACACATCTCATATATACATACACATTTATATAATATATGTAGTTAAATACATGTATTTAACTGACTACCGGGCATTTTATCTCGCGTTTTATTTGCATATTAAGACTTTTTAAATTATTTTATCATTCTATAAAAATTAACTCACCATAATATTGCTGAACAATATATTATTTGGAGTGAATTTCAAGGATTGTCCTTTATCTTTATACCCATTTTCAGGCGTTGTCCTTTATGTTCAAAATTGACGAGTTTTGTCCTTTATGTTTTCAAATCATACACGTTTTGTCCTTTAGGCCTAACCCAATTAGTTTTTTCAGATAAATTTGGCCACATGCTTTTCACATGAGGGCATTTTTGTCAAATCAAATTTGGTCTCTTCCACCCATCACCACCTCCAATCCACCTCCATCACAACCTGCCACCACCTCTTGTTTGAGTTGATAAAAATGCCCTCATATGCAAGCACATGACCAAATTTAACCTAAAAAACTAATTGGGTTAGGTCTAAATGACAAAACGTGTATGATTTGAAAACATAAAGGACAAAACTCGTCAATTTTGAACATAAAGGACATCGCCTGTAATGGGTATAAAGACAAAGAACAGTCCTTGAAATTTAATCTTAATATTTGTCTTAGCTGGCTTCGTCGTTTATATTTTGTAAGATATGTGCGGTATCACGAAGTTCGCGCTTAAATTCGCAAAAATAGTGATTTTAAGCGTTTTACATATTTTTTTCTCACGGATATGATTAAAATAGCATTTTAATCATAATGGAATATTTTTAGTATTTTAGCATTAATCAAGCGGTCACCGACGTTTGTTTCACATTTTGTCTGTTACGCGATAAGCGTTTATCTTATTTTTGCCAACATAATTTTTAACAAAGTTTGGACTTGCAAACACATCAAATACCCCTCAAGAAACCTCTTTTGTAGTTACAAGCTTCGCAATCGTCACTTTCGGAATCATCTAATTGACGGTATTTTCATCCATTACATCTTAGATTCATTTAGTTTTTTTGTCATTTGATGTAAATTTTGTATAGATGATGTGTGTAGATCGAATGAATAAACTGTTATTTTTGATCGATTTAATAAACTATTCATCCGAAAAAAATGATGTCGGTAATCAAGTGAATGTTTCTATTTTCGTATTTGAGTGTAAATATGGATATCCTCTGTTATTTGATCTAATCGGTAATCTGTGAATGATCTTTGTTTTGATCGTCTAATTATTCAAATGAATATTCCATTGTTGACATTAAAAAAGATAGGTCTTTAGTTAGATTTTAATAGATAAGAAATTTTTCTTATTTAAAAATCTTTGTAGAATAGTCTTCCAGTTTTGATTTTGTCGAAATATGTTATGTTATTGTGACCTTTATATTGTATATCTAATTTTTTGTTGAATCTCATTTGGTTATTTCCCTATTTAATGCTCTGTTCATTAGGAGGACCCTTTTTTGTTGTATTTAGTTATGATTATTGCTAATGATTATTCTTTTTTGTGTTAAATTGTTAATGTGGTTAGTGATATAGATTACAACTAATATACAAATATCTCAATTAGGTTATTTATGTTTGTTGATGCATATTTTATGTGTCCGCCACTATGCGAATAGGCTAGGTAGAGTGTGTATTGAATATTGTATAGGTTTGAGTGTTAGTTTTGTAAAGGGAACGCTCATACGCAAGCATAAGTCATGCATGTGCATGAAGATATGCTCATTCTCGCGTATGAGACTCATGCTCATGAGTGGCCTATAAATACTAGGCTCATATGTATGGACCATTAAGTTTTGGGTTTTAGCTGGAGAGATTATTGATGCTCTCTCAAGCTTGTCAACAATGTATACTCTTCTGGTATGAAATGGAAGCTTTTACATATGAGTATTCTAAGTTTTATACTAACGAAATTTCTTCCGAATTAGTTTTATTTTATCTAAACTTCCATCTAAACCCGTAGCACGCAACGGTCCATGTTATAATAATGTTAGTTAATATGGGTATTTTTTGCTTAATTATGTTTCTAAACGACATTAGGGGTTCTGTATATGGCCGATTGATAATTGTTGGGTTCTTGAAGTTCTTGATTGATGCTCAGATGCTGGATTATGTTAAGGTAAAGAAGAAGCCGCTAAGAGGTAGGTAGTTCTTGGTCGAATCAGACAGGTGCATTTCAATTCTTTGTTTGATACATATCTAATCAAACGTATTATTTGATTCTAATAATTGACATGTTAGTTCTTTGTGCACAAAAGTGAAGATGTTTTTGGAGTTGATGTTAATCCACCACTCCCTGCACCTAGACCATCAGTTATATTTTCTTCAAAAGGGGATAGTGGTTGCCCGCCTCAAAAGATTCAATTACAATCTCATAGGCCCTGATATATTCTTAAATCTTATAGGATATACAAAGTTTCGATAAGCTTTCAATTACAGGCCAAAATATATCTATTATATGTTATTCTTCAATAATATTGCTTATGATTTTTAAATATTTCAGCACTAGATATTGAAAGAACTATCGAGGATATTTGAGAGCATGGTAGTTCTTAGATTGCATCCAAAATTTGACATTCAAGCACTTCAAAGACAATATTTTGGTAGAAGATCTGATGTTCCAGGGAGGGTTTCGAAGAGCACTTAGTGCAAGTCCCGTACGCTATCTTAAATATTAAAGAAGTAAAACTTTGATTTGTTTCACTTTTATGGAATATCTTTATGATCATTTTCATGTACTTCCAGGTACCCTCCTGACAAACAACTACCTTTAAGGTCTAAGGATCTCCCTTACGAGTACCAATTTTATTGAATGCCATTTTATGGGTTTTCTTTTTGGCACCAAATTGTTGCTACTTGAAATTTCAGATTCACACTATTGAGAGAACACCATCAATGGGTGAACTAAATGAAATACATCTTGGACAGGTATATTTGTTACCATGTTTTACCTTCACACATTGGTTATGTTAACTACATTTTTGTAGTGGCATGTTATAAGTAGCGACTAATCATATCCTCTCTTTTGTTTGTCCAACAGCTTGTTAGCACTCTGGATCGATGTAGTGGAATTTATCAACTTATTTTACAACAAAATATTTGTTATTCATCCTTTGGTAAGAATTTCCTCCCTATGTTCCATTAGGTTGGTTCAGCTTTTATATTACAGTAAGAAGTTACAACACATTGAAGCACTAGTTAGTTTATTGTTTTGAAACATGACATTCTAAAATGAAATAATTTAGTGATATAATTAATATGATTCGCTATATAACAAGGTCGAACTGCCTGTAACTTTCAATTCTTTAGTATGAGTTGTTCTTTAGCTGAAATCTAACGGACATTCTTCATTCATACTTTTAATCCAGCAACGATCTATGTCAAGTTTAGTAAGCACCATCTTTAAGTATTTCATATTTAGCCGTTATTCATATACACTTTCTTTTACCCATATTTTTAACCCTTTATGCAGGTGTTCCAAGTTCTTATACAAAAACACTTTATAATGCAAATAAAACAAAACTTCTGGCCCCTTTCACATGGTATTGTGACAGAACTTCCGAATTGTGTAGAGTGGTGGACCATCTTCATCTAATGAGGATGTGATTTGGGTTCTAGGGTGCGGTGGTGGAGGGTTGTGCAGCAGGAGTGGAGGAGCGGTAGTGAGCGTGTTTACGGTGGTAAAGGTGCAGCGGTGGGGGAGGTACAATGTGAATGGTCAGCCATGTAATGCTAATGATTCCTATATTTGGGTTCTTGGGTGTGGTGGTGGAGGGTTGTGCAACGGGAGTGGAGGAGCGGTAGTGAGCGTGTTTACGGTGGTAAAGGTGCAGCGGCGGGGGAGGTGCAATGTGAATGGTCAGCCATGTAATGCTAATGATTCCTATGCATTCATAAACCCGCCACCCAGCGCTTTGTAATATTCAAAACCCTTTTTAATGTCCTTAAATTTTTTGGAACTTTTTAAATATATAATATATGCTTTTATATACTTTTAGCGCCTTGCAAAGGAGACGGCTTTGATGGCTTGAGTTATTGTTGTAAACAAGTTGTGTTTCAAGAACCTTCAAGGATTTGAATTCATCATGGTTATAAGGACTGAAAATTTATTCCAGTCATGATAGGTATGTTGTCACTGGTTGGATCGGCTTTATGCAAACTAATGGAATAGTTGGTGATAAGTGAAGTTTCATTCATCATCCATGTGAAAGTACTTTGTTCCTGATGCAAGTTTCCAAAAAGAGTTTAATTAGGCTTATATGAAGAAACTGATCATTGGTGTGTGACAATTGTGACACCCGGCTATTTTGAATCTATACCTACTAGTGTGACACATGTTATGAATAAATAAAGGCAATATTTTATGGAATTTGGTGTTAATTGATGGTATTTGATGTGTTGGTAAATTCCAACTTCGTTAAAAATTATGTTGGCCATAATAAGATAAAAGCTTATGGCGTAACGAACAAAATGCGAAACGAACGTCGGTGACCGCCCGATTAATGTTAAAATCCTAAAAATATTCCATTATGATTAAAATGCTATTTTTAATCATATCCGTGAGGAAAAATTAATTAAAACACTTAAAATCTCTATTTTGCGACTTTAAGCGCATACTGCACGATACCTCGCGTATCTTACAAAATACAAATGACGCAACCAGTCGAGACAAATAAAATATTGTTCAGTAATATTATGGCGAGTTAATTTTTATAGGAGTTAATTACGTAGTTAGTCCCTGTGGTTTGCACAAAATAACATACGTAGGTACTAATAGTTTAAAATCACCTTCTAGGGTATTCACTTTTCATTCTGTAACGTTTGTAGATATTAACTTCTTGGGTATTAACATAGTTAGTCCTTGTGGTTTGCACAAAATAACATACTTAGGTACTAATAGTTTAACAAAAAATTAACGTCAATACCTCCAAACGTTACAAAATGAAAAGTTAATACCCTAGAAGGTGATTTTAAACTATTAGTACCTAAGTATGTTACTTTGTGCAAACCACAGGGACTAACTATGTAATTAACTTCTTTTATAGAATGATAAGAATAATTTTAAATGCCTTAAAATGCGAGATAAAATACTCGGTAGTCAGTTAAATACCTGTATTTAACAATATATTATGTATATGTATGAATGCATGTAGATTTGTATGTGGGTGTAGGTGTCGGCCTAGAGAGCCCACCGTTTTGCCTCTTTTCTTGCAACTTGCCAAGTATCAATAATCGGAAGAATTCAATCATTAGAAATGCATGCATACTGCATCTTATATCAATTTTCAAGAATTAAAAATCACAAATCTTCCACTTTCTCTCTCTCTAAAACCGTATACACACACACCCACTTCCATTCCAAAAACTTTGATAATTTCTTAAAGAATCAAGGTCATTCCAAGGTGTTTTCAAAGGTATTTGAAGATCAAAAGGTGTTTTCAAATGATTTCAAGGAAGAACAAGCTCCATATCATCAAAAATCTCATCAAAACCCACTAAAATTCATGTGAGCTATAAACTTACTTTTAAAAATTTATGTTCTTATTTCTTGATGATGATGGAAAGTTTCTCAAAAGCTTGGAATTCTTCACAAACTTGAAATCTAAAGAAGAAAATGGTTTTAATCAAAACAAAAATGGAAGCATGTGTGTTTGTATATGTGTAGCCGTGAGTGTGTGTGTGTGTGTGTTAGAGATTGTGTTTTGTTTAAAAGTTGATATTTGATTGTGATGATTCTTGAAAAATTGTTGCATGTATGATCAAAGTTGATTTATGCAAGGAAGGTGGTGATGATTTGAGTTGAATAGGTGAAAAGTATATGTTAGGATGCATATGCATGGTCGTATATATGTATGTATATGTGCTAGAATATGAGTTTTGTTTGATAGTTCATAAATATGTAAGAATTGATTGATATAAATATGTTTCGAGGAGAAACAGGGAGGATTACGGTGTTTGGGGTAAAACGACCGTATACATTTAAAAATATTAAAATCTAAGTTGTGACGAATTTACTTGATCTCAAGAGAATAAGTATCGGAATTGGCTTATGGCTCGATAGGAACTTCGGGGAATCTGTACAACGCAAAATATTAAATTTAACTTTTTAGTAGGATATATGTATTGTTCAATGAGGCTGGCATATTGGGTGTCCCATTACGTGGCACTTGGCGCAATTGGGCCAATTTAATCATTAATATTGCATGCGTGGAATGGTTGATAGATCTATCGGGTTGACAACCCCGTCATGACCGGTAGCTCTGTGTCAAGTCAAGCGACGAATTTTTATTCTGATTGGTATCTAGCTTGATTATACCCTCACTGTTGATATACAGCTTGTAATGTCTTGCAAACTTGCGAATCTGAACAATTGGGCTGAAATTTAATATATAAACCTTGGGAAAATGATATGTACTCGGAGGTTTTCAGAAAACGCTCATGATAGCTGACCCTCGGATTTTTGATGAAAGAAATAAAATTTACTTTCGTATCTATATATGGATGTTTTGTTATAAAAATTCATAGTAAGAAAGTTTTCCTTAAACAAATTGTTACGAATTTGAATATGTGAACTCACGTTCCTTTGTGTTGACACTTGATTTTTACTTGTTCTTTAAGTATATGAGTTTGGCTTCAAGATTTTGGCATGTCTTGTGGTAGTGGATGCAAGTTTTATTAAATAATGTTT
The DNA here is from genome assembly GCA_030545235.1 of Helianthus tuberosus. NCBI lineage: Eukaryota > Viridiplantae > Streptophyta > Magnoliopsida > Asterales > Asteraceae > Helianthus > Helianthus tuberosus. Next base: position 15,167,572 of record CM060420.1, on the reverse strand, counting down.
GGACAACTTTTAAAACTACTTTTGGGACCGTGTGTACTAAGATCTATAAGGATCAAACAAAAATTATGTGGTTATAGTTTACGTTTAAACTCTAAACTTTAAACTCATGTTTTAATTAAGTTGTACATCCAAAATTATGTTGCATCGTGCACTAAGATATTCATGGGTACCAACCTCCATCACCGCTGTAACAACCCGCACTTTCGTGCGTTGTTACTACTCGATATTGATGCGTAGTCGACTGTTATATATTTTAGGTGTATATTTTAAGCCCCTTTAACACTCTTTAGTCAAGTTTTAAATTTATAAAACACGATATTTACTAACACTAGACACACATATGGGCAAGTGCACCCATCGTGAGCGTAGTATAGTGTTGGTAAGATACCGAGGTCGTCCAAGGACACAAGAGCTTTTAGTACCGGTTTATCCTCAACGTCTAATCAAATCAAAAAGTTTAGAAAAATGTTTAAAACTAAGAAAAATAAAAACTAACTAAAATGCTGAAAATAAAAATAAAAAGAAAAACAGATAGACAAGATGAATCACTTGGTTCCGACTCGTATCTAGTGTAACCTTTGATTATTTCCGCACTTTTGCACTATTTTAAGAGATTATCTTAGTTATTGTAGTAGGCCCCTCTTTTGAAGGTGACGTTACCCTCACCCCAGTAGTTTGAGTCAGCAAGGATACAATCCTAAAAGGGTGGATTATTGGAAGATAATTAATTAAGTTATTAATGCAAATTATGGTAGGCCCCTCTTTTGGAGGTGACGTTACCCTCGACTATGTAGTCTGAGTCAGCAGGGATACAGTCCTAAATAGCCGGGTTATAGTATTAATAGTAGTTAACTTATGAGGGGATCAAAGAGTTTGGACCCCCGCCATCCAATACCGCTAAGTATTGAAGGAGGTCCTACTAAATTTGACCCAGGTCCATTGCAGGACCTCTAAACGCTGAACAATGGCAAGACCTTTACCAAACCGTTCCATTAACCCCCGACCAGGTAGCCAACATACCTCCATATAGACCGTGGAGATATGAATGGTGAAAATCTTTTATTTTATATAGACAGTAAAATAATTTCAAGACACCACGGACAAACGATAAAGAAAGATCACCTTCAACATAAGCAACAAGTTATTAAAGTCATTAATACGAAACCAAATAAAAAGTGCGAAAAGATTAGAAATAAAAAGTATTACACTAGACACTTTGTCTTCACCAAGAGATGTAAGAGACTTAGGCAAACATGGCCTTGATTGTCAAGAACTCTTACGATCAATCTTGGATCCCGAGACGACTCACACACTCTACGATGAACAATGGATGATGGTGTTATGGTGGGTGGTGGGTGGTGGGTGAAGTGTGAGAGGGGTGGTGTGCCAAGGGATGGTTTGAGCTTGAGCCAAGCACTTCTATTTATAGGCTGAACAGAAGCTCGGGCATGGCCCCGTGTCCAGTGGGCATGGCCCCGTGTCCACATCCTTCTCTTTCTTCATTTAATGCAGCTTTGTCTTATTAGTTGACCACGCCCCCGTGTCCGCTGAGCACGACCCCGTGTGCAGAAGAATCTTTGTACTATGAAGATTTGCATAGATTGTGTGAATCTTATAGTTGACCACGGCCCCGTGGTGGGCAATAGAAGCTTCTACCACTTTGTCTTTTCTGCTGACACTTGGGCACGCCCCCGTGTTGGCTGAGCACGGGGCGTGTTCAGGCTTCTGATTTCTTGTTTTGCTTGGGAAGATGTTGTCGTGGGGTCGGGCATGTCACGTCTTGTTCCTTTTCTTGTATTTATGTTAGATTTTGATGTCTTTTTGCTTCTTTTGTTAATTTGAGCTCATTTAATCCTGAAAATACAAAAGGAAGACAAAAGCACACTTTTTCCAACATTAGTCCTAAAAAAGGGTTAGTTTTATGCCTCATTTGATGAAATTTATATGTTACATTTTGAACACATCAAATACCCCCACACTTGAATCTTTGCTTGTCCTCAAGCAAAACTCTTTAATATGTGGCTATTACACTCCCAAATGGAATGGGTAGAGAAGAAGGTTTTTGGGCTTGTCGTAGAGTGTCGGGATTTCCAAGATTCTTTATTTAATTTTATTTTTATTTATTTACAATCCTATTCGTCATGATTTATTTAAAACTTTTCATAAGATAAATTACTTATTAGGGCATAACATGCCTTTGTAAAATTCTATTTATATACAAGTTCACATACCTCACGGGGATCACTCAACACTCGGCCGAAAATGTATTTTTGTGGATCACTCCAGAGCGGCATGGAACTTACTCCTACCATAGGCTTGCCAAGCAATCAATCCTCCTCCTTTTTAACTTATATACCTTTGTAAATATCAAGAGGACTTTGTGGGTGAAGGGTTAGGCTTGGGTTAAAGGTAGGTGGTTGGGTTGGTGGTTAGTGGTCAGTAGAAAAAGGGCGAAAAGCGTAACAAGTGTCGGTTTTCGTAAGACTTTCTATTTTTGTAACTTTTATTTTGATGAAGCTATTATTCAAACCAAGTTATTTTTGATGAACTTGTTTGTTTATTTTCTTTTGCTTCATCCTCAACACAATTTTTTTTTTTGAAAAGTCATACGAAAAATCGAACTTGTTACTAAAACAAAGGGTTAAAAATAAAAAGGTTTTGGTGGGTAAAAGGGTGTTTGGTTTGGGTTATGAAATAAAAAGGTTTAGGCTCAAAGGGGCTAACTAGGGGGATTTTGGGTAGGTGGTAAAAAAAAAGAAAAATAATGGTGTAGAAATAAAAAAGGGTTAGTCCTAATGCCTCCATCATTTACTTACTCGGGTTTAAGTTGGTAAGGACCGGGAATGTATCGTCATGGCAAGTTCTAGAGTCGTAAGAACCATTTAGTCTAATGATATGTAATTGTATGCTCAATAAAGGCTCAAAACTCACTTTTGTGGGAATGGGTTTTTATGTGATCAAGTATATATAATCAAATTTTAACTAAGCTTGTCATGCCTTTTCATAATTTTCTTATGTTGGTTCTTTTTATCACGACGCTATTGGTTGTAAATTCGTAAAAATATAACCTTTTTGGGAACTTGAATTTCCCGAGTTAAACCTAGACAAGTAAAAAAAATGAAAATTTTTGAAAAAATTTGGGGTGATTAGCGATTCCAATAGAGTTTTGTGTAAGGCTTGCATTTAGGACTTGTAAGATTCAAGGTTTTAGCATCCCCCCACACTTAAATTACACATTGTCCTCAATGTGTCCCAAAAATAAGTTTTTAGGTTGATTGAATGGGTAAAAAGGTGTAAAAAGCAAAAATTTTGTGTTACTGGGCGCTGAACACGGCCCCGTGTTGTCCGGGCACGGCCCCGTGTTCAAGTGCCAGTAACAAAATTAAAACAAGAGAAACAGAAGTCCGGACATGGGGGCGTGTTGGGTGAACACGACCCGTGTCCAGTTACCTGAACTGGGTCTTTTTCTGCAGACTGTGCAGCACGGGGCCGTGTTGGGTGGACACGGCCCGTGCCGAACTTTTTGTAAACGAAGAAATTTGTCGGACGGTTCTGTTTTCCTGTATGGGGTGCTGGTTCAAGTTTCCCTTGCATCATTTGCCATCTCAAGTGTGTTTTATTCCTGGAAATTAAAACTAACTAGAAAACAAGAAAATTAATCTAAACTAAGGATAGTTCCGCGGAATGCCTCCGTGGTGCGCCACGTTTATAAGGGTCCTTGGCTAGACCCAAAGCCTGGTCACATGTTACCCAAGTGGGATGTATTGCCTCCCATGTTACACCATCGGAGAGCGTCATCCAAGCTCGAGTCTATGACCTTCATGTATTTGACCGGGTCTTCTTCCTCTACTTTCTTTCCACATTCAAACTTCACTTCCTCATCCCCAAACTTTAATGTTAACGTTCCGTCATTCATATCCACCACTGCTTGGGCGGTGGCTAGAAATGGCCTCCCGAGGATGAGAGGGACATCGGTATCTTCTTCCATGTCTAGGATGACAAAATCGGTTGGAAAAACGAAGTTGTCAACCTTGACCAGCAGATTTTCAGCGACACCTTGTGGAAATTTGACGGACCTGTCGGCGAGTTGTATGCTCATCTTTGTAGGGCTTGTTGTTCCTAGGCCGAGTCGTTTGAACTTTGACGTGGGCATGAGGTTAATGCTAGCCCCAAGATCGGCTAATGCATTACGAACGGGGGACTTCCCAATCGAGCAAGGAATTGTGAAGCTCCCGGGATCGATTTTCTTTTGTGGAAGTTTGTTGAGTACTAAAGCGGAGCATTCTTCGCCTAAGTTAACTAATTGCAATGATTCAATTTTCCTTTTGTGAGTGAGGAAATCTGTAGCAACTCTCACTAAAAAGTCCTATTTAGTATTTTAATTAGTCTAATAGGAAACCCAAATTGAGAAACCCAAGTGATTCTGCAGAAACCCTAAGATTTCCAGAACAATCAGAATCAGGATTAGGGCCCCTAAAACTCAGGGGGGGTATTTTCTATTGACGATTATCCACTTATCTCGTTGTCAGAATAGAATTTTAAGAATGTGTCGACTCAGCAGGCCTAGTCTCACACGTAGCTACCCTATAAGAAGGAGGTGTCCCTTACGGACCGTAAGGGATAATTGTTACGGTCCGTAAGCAGTTCAAAATCTGTGTATAAATAGCAGACATTGGCACTTAGTTTCTGGAGTTTGAGCGACGAGAAAATTCGTTATATTCTCTGAGTTTTGGTCCGATTACTACAATTAACACACACGATCACTAATTGATGCTACGATACAGGGTATTAATTCAATCGCTGCTACGATTCAATGTCCGATCGATTGAAACTATCCGATAGATGTTTAAGTGCTGCTCAAATTGGGTTTATACTTTGTCATTCGTCGTGATTTCGACTTGAATGTTTGAGTGCTGTCTGAAATCGGACTATACTCTGTCATTCGTTGTGAATCCGCAGGATGTTTAAGTATCGCACTTTGTCATTTGTTGTGAGGGTTTGATCTCGTGAGTTATCGTAAAAGCTGTATTAAGTTACTTACCTAGTTTCGTGTGCAAATTAGGTTATTAAGCTTATCAGTAGGCTAAACTCTACCTCATACCAAAGTAGATGCTAATTCTCAGAAGAGTTAGAATCAGGAAGCTTGTTAAATCAAGGTGAGTTCACAGACTTTCTACAAGGCACGGCCATCCTCAGTAGGTAGGATGCCACTCCACTAATCTTCGCACACATGTCTGGGAGACCACGATACATACGAATTCTCTAGAGTGCAGAATAACGTACGTTCGTCCTGGTTAGGACAACAAAACAAAAATTCGGGATAATAATCCTACGGGCTAATAAGCCAGAGAACAGAAACCGTGAATTCACTCAACTTTGTTGTTGACTCGTTGTTACATGCCTTGCAGGTCGTTAGATCCCTAGCTTAAGGAGCTTGCACGAGAAGGCGTGGTCGTTGTGGGAAAACATTTCAATTTATATTAAACTTATGTTTTGTGCTTCCGCTGTAAACTCAAACTATGTTTTGACACCAATTGTATTGTGTTGGATTTTATAAAAATTACTTACATGATTTGTTCAATATGATTGGTGGCTATGATCCTGGGCATGTCACGCCTCCAAGGCGGGGTGGGGTTTTTGGAGGGTGTGACAAAATCCCTCATGAATTTTGCATATTTAGGCATTTGGGTTAGGACCTCAATAAAAGGAATATTAACATGCAATTGTTTTAGTAAACTTTCGAACTTTGCGAATTGCTCATCGGTCTTTAGACGATTTAACCTACCGGGGTACGGAATTGGAGGAGTCTTGATGGGCTCTTGATTTGGTGAAGGAGCTTTTTCCGGTTGAGTTATAGGTGAAGTCGTGCTTTGGTTGAGTTGACTTCCTTCAACCGGTGGTAATGTGGCATCCTCGGGACCCACGGTTCGGTTTCTCAATGTGATGAGGTGTACTTGCGCCTTTGGGTTGGTTTCGGTATTACTTGGTAACGTGCCTTGTGGTCTCTCGGAGAAATTTTGAGCTAGTTGATTTAATTGTTTTTCAACGTTTTGAATGCTAGCTTGTTGATTTCTAAAATTCGATTCCAATTGTTGAAATCGATCCGAGTTTTTCTTTTCGGTGTCGGAGATGAGGCGAGATACGGTATCTTCAAGCCTTTCTCTTCCACCTTGTTGTTGAGAGAAATTTTGTGGTTGTTGAAAATTAGTTCGTTGGTTTTGTTGGTTACTACTATTGCCGGGATCTCTCCAACCAAGATTTGGGTGGTTACGCCATCCTTGGTTGTAGGTACCCGTTGGAGGACCCGACGGCCTAGGTCTATTATCAATGTAGTTTACCGTTTCTGCCTGTTCATCTAATTCTTTCATACAACTCCAATTTTCATGTGACCCACCACACCCTTCACAAGCCATTATCGAGGCCGTTTTTGTCATTTCTAGCCTTTTGATTTTTGAAGAGAGGGCCTCGATTTGGGCTTGTAAAGAGGTGCTTTCATCAACCTTATGGGCGCCCGGGGCAATAGATTTATTACCTCGGGGAGTGTGCCATTGAAAATTGGTTTGAGCAATTTCCTCAATTTGATTATATATTTCATTTGGGCGACGATTACCTAGAAGTCCCCCGGAGCTTGAATCAAGTGTTTGTCTTGTGTGTGGCAACAACCCATTGTAGAAAGTGGATACTTGTTGCCACACCGCTAGACCATGATGAGGACACTTTCTTAGAAGCTCCTTGAACCTTTCCCAAGTTTCATATAAGGATTCCCCATCCTCTTGTGAGTATGTATTAATTTCAGTCATTAGTTTAGCCGTTTTAGCAGGAGGGAAATACTTATATAGAAACTTTTGGGCTAGTTCATCCCAGGTGTTTACCGAGCCAACAGGGAGGGTGTTAAGCCAAGCCTTAGCTCGGTCTTTAAGTGAAAATGGAAACATCCTAAGGCGAATGGCGTCGTTTGATGCTCCATTGATCCGAAAAGTATCACATATTTCCAAGAAATTAGTAATATGTAGATGGGGATCCTCGTCCGCAAGCCCATGGAAGGTTGCGGAGTTTTGGAGCATTTGTATCAAATGCGGCCGAAGTTCGAAGTTGTTGGCTTCGACATTCGGTGCATTGATAGCGGCGCCGAGATTGCCTACGGTGGGCCGTAGGTAATCCATGAGGGTACGTTGGTCCGCCATTGGAAGTGGGTCCCCCGAAACTTTCTCTTGATTTTTAGCTTTAAGTTTTTTTCTGAGAAAGCGTTCGGGTTCTTCTAGAGGTTCTTTTATGTCTCTACTAGAACTGGAGCTCATGCACTACGTATGAGGTTCAAATGTGGCGCCTGGGTTCCAAGTCCTGCAATAAAAATAGAAAAGAACGTCGGTCAGAATGTTCGCCACGGCCCCGTGCGTGGTGAACACGGCCCGTGGTTAGAGATACAGAGATTGTTTCCCGGATCCCTGTTACTGGGAGTTGGACACGGCCCCGTGTTGCACCGACACGGCCCCGTGCTCAGCTCTCTGTAACTCGGAAAATAAAAACTGCCAGTAAGGATGTTGGGCACGGCCCGTGTCCGACCAGGCACGGTCCGTGCTGAGCTCTGCAGAAGCTGAAAAATTAAGAAAAATCCTAAAAAAAATGAAAAATAAGAAAAACGATTAGGCCGTTGATTCCTAACTTTCTTAAAATCCTTGTGTCCCCGGCAGCGGCGCCAAAAACTTGATGCGTGGTCGAGTGTTATATATTTTAGGTGTATATTTTAAGCCCCTTTAACACTTTTTAGTCAAGTTTTAAATTTATAAAACACGATATTTACTAACACTAGACACACATATGGACAAGTGCACCCATCGTGAGCGTAGTATAGTGTTGGTAAGATACCGAGGTCGTCCAAGGACACAAGAGCTTTTAGTACCGGTTTATCCTCGACGTCTAATCAAATCAAAAAGTTTAGAAAAATGTTTTAAACTAAGAAAAATAAAAACTAACTAAAATGCTGAAAATAAAAATAAAAAGAAAAACAGATAGACAAGATGAATCACTTGGTTCCGACTCGTATCTAGTGTAACCTTTGATTATTTCCGCACTTTTGCACTATTTTAAGAGATTATCTTAGTTATTGTAGTAGGCCCCTCTTTTGAAGGTGACGTTACCCTCACCCCAGTAGTTTGAGTCAGCAAGGATACAATCCTAAAAGGGTGGATTATTGGAAGATAATTAGTTAAGTTATTAACGCAAATTATGGTAGGCCCCTCTTTTGGAGGTGACGTTACCCTCGACTAAGTAGTCTGAGTCAGCAGGGATACAGTCCTAAATAGCCGGGTTATAGCATTAATAGTAGTTAACTTATAAGGGGATCAAAGAGTTTGGACCCCCGCCATCCAATACCGCTAAGTATTGAAGGAGGTCCTACTAAATTTGACCCAGGTCCATTGCAGGACCTCTAAACGCTGAACAATGGCAAGACCTTTACCAAACCGTTCCCTTAACCCCCGAACAGGTAGCCAACAAACCTCCATATAGACCGTGGAGATATGAATGGTGAAAATCTTTTATTTTATATAGACAGTAAAATAATTTCAAGACACCACGGACAAACGATAAAGAAAGATCACCTTCAACATAAGCAACTAGTTATTAAAGTCATTAATACGAAACCAAATAAAAAGTGCGAAAAGATTAGAAATAAAAGTATTACACTAGACACTTTGTCTTCACCAAGTGATGTAAGAGACTTAGGCAAACATGGCCTTGATTGTCAAGAACTCTTACGATCAATCTTGGATCCCGAGAAGACTCACACACTCTACGATGGACAATGGATGATGGTGGTGGATGATGGTGTTATGGTGGTGGTGGGTGGTGGGTGAAGTGTGAGAGAGGTGGTGTGCCAAGGGATGGTTTGAGCTTGAGCCAAGCACTTCTATTTATAGGCTGAACAGAAGCTCGGGCACGGCCCCGTGTCCACATCCTTCTCTTTCTTCATTTAATGCAGCTTTGTCTTATTAGTTGACCACGCCCCCGTGTCCGCTGAGCACGACCCCGTGTGCAGAAGAATCTTTGTACTGTGAAGATTTGCATAGATTGTGCGAATCTTATAGTTGACCACGGCCCCGTGTCCGCTGAGCACGGCCCCGTGGTGGGCAATAGAAGCTTCTACCACTTTGTCTTTTCTGCTGACACTTGGGCACGCCCCCGTGCTGGCTGAGCACGGGGCGTGTTCAGGCTTCTGATTTCTTGTTTTGCTTGGGAAGATGCTGTCGTGGGGTCGGGCATGTTACGTCTTGTTCCTTTTCTTGTATTTATGTTAGATTTTGATGTCTTGTTGCTTCTTTTGTTAATTTGAGCTCATTTAATCCTGAAAATACAAAAGGAAGACAAAAGCACACTTTTTACAACATTAGTACTAAAAAAGGGTTAGTTTTATGCCGCATTTGATGAAATTTATATGTTACATTTTGAACACATCAATATACTCGTTACGCCTAGCACCAGAGATTCGAATCATAATGTAACTATATCGCATACATCGCTATTGGAAGGATAATCACATATTTTCGCAATATATTATGGCTACATCACATCACAACCACTAACACTCACGATGACATTGAGTGAGGACCTATTCTACCCTCCTCGGTGGTCGTGATGTGTCGACACGTAAACAATTAATGCTAACAAAGACTCTCGGGTGAGTGCTATAGCTCCAGTCGCCGTGACGATGATGACAATACGAGTGAACGGTACCCCGTCAGTCATTGTGGCACAACACACAATAACGTTCACGATGACGTCGAGAAAGGACCTATACTACCCTCCTTGATGGTCGTGAAACGTGCTAATAATCGCGCACTCGAAATGAAAACCGATTGTTATATCGAAACTTGGAATGCGAATACGTATATACGACCCGTTTGTGACTAATTATAATAATTAAATAAATAAATATGAATGAAAATGTCTGCTCAAATCATCGCAACGCGCAATGCACAAGATCCAAATGCTGAGACAAGACATGTCCAACCGATCGGACAAAACATGTCCAACCGATCGGACAGACATGTCAGCCGATCGGACAGACATGCCAACCGATCGGACAGACATGTCAGCCGATCGAACGAACATGCCAACCGATCAGACGGGCCGGCCGATCGAACGGGCCATCCGATCCAGTACACCTTTTCACCTCCTTTCCCCTCCTTTGCCTATAAATACCCCTCAGTCACATCAAGAACACTTGATGTGACTGCTCTCGTGCAACCAGACGTTCCAACCCACTTTTCTCTCGATTTCTCGCGATTCTTGTAAGTTTTCAACTCAAATCTTGTACTTCCTTGATCTATAACCAATTCTACACCCTTCTACCTTTTAAATCTACACTTTTAACCATGAAATCTCTGGATTTTGGGCATTCTAGGGTGATGTCACCTTGAAGTTCATATGAACTTCAAGTGTGATGTCATCCCATGAAAGAACAACTCAGATCTGGGTGATTTCCATACTTTTTTTACATAAATCTCGGCTAAATCTATGTTTTCTAATCAAGAAGTTGTGTGATTCCTACGGATTTGAGGTGTCTTGAAGATGATGTCATCCTAAGTTCACAGGAACTTCAAAGTGTGGCCTCATTCTTACCAAAAACAGCTCGGATCTAAGTAATTTCACCTGTTTTATAATAAATCTCACCAAAATCTAAGTTACCTAGCTAAGTGTGTGTGATTTCGGGTTAAACATGGGAAAAGCCATCAAGAACGACCAAATCTGATGGAACGGGGTGGTTCCCGGCCGTTAGAACGGGTCGGACTTGATGGAATTTCAGTTGTTGAGCATGAAGGAACACCGTCGCGATCAAAACCATCGAAAAACCTTCAATTCTTTGTCGAAAACAGCTGGACAGGCCAGCCCAGTCGATCGGACAAGCTAGTCGATCGAACAGCCAGCCGATCGGACAGGCTAGTCGATCGAACAGCCCATCCGATCGGACAGCCCATCCGATCGAACAGCCCATCCGATCGAACAGCCCATCCGATCGAACAGCCCTTCCGAACGGGCCAGCCCTCAATCTAATTTTCATTCGCTTTCGCGTATCCCGTTATTCTTTAACGCGCCACCAAACACTCAGGTGATCAGTCTATAACCAGGGTATTCTCGGACATAATCCCGCCAATCCAAACCGATACGCACTGTGAGTATACTTGAACCCTTTTTAATCGCATTTCTAACAAATCGAACTTATCGAACGAATTATTCAATCAATCGAATTAACACTTGCGAATAACTGTTATGCATAGATATACGTGATGCTAGTTGCATATGTGCTAGGGTTTATACTCGCGACGTCCCACCATGACTAGTATAGTACTATTACGCCCGACGGGGTCTAGTTTGCCATCGCATATTCGAGCATCGAGGACTTAGTTGGTAGTATCAGCTTGTGAGTACATATGTCGTGTGATACGTTTATGCATATGGAAATTCACTACACTTTTTATCTATTACGCTATACTTATCAAACCTGTATACTCGCCAATACTTTTGTATTGACAAATATTTTAACGTATGTTGCAGGTTAGATCGCAGGCTATATCGAATCAAGCTAGGAAGTCTAGAAACTCAAATAAAATCTAGGTTGTCGGATTTGTATTGTTCGAGAGGACAAGAAATCTGTGATAACTTATGTGATTATATTATTTGTTAGTATGGGATAACGAATGTATTAAATATTATCGCAAGATAGTTGTTATGGATTCTCTTGAGCAATCTGATTCACCTAGTGTCGCGCCCCGATGATTCCGCCATCGGTTGGGGTGTGACAGATTGGTATCAGAGCCATAACTATAGGGAATTAGGCAAGACTCGACCTAGTCCAGGCCGACGTCTTAGAAATTGACCTAGTCTATAGTCTAAGTACCAACAGGCCGACTCGTACGAACCAGCAGGGTTTGTATCGGGCCTACTGGATACTCTCGATCGAAATTTCTAAAAGCTACAACTTTGTGTGAACCCGCGTACTAGAGTTTCACACGAAGAAGCCTTTCCTAAGGCTGGAATACTACTTAGCCTTTCCTAAGGCTGACATAATACACGTGTTTTCGAAAATACTCGCATAACAAAACCGAGTGATCCAGTCGAGACCAGGTGTGAAAACCGAGAACTCTCAATGGGATCACTCACTCAGCGCATTTTTCTAGCACGAGAACTTTTCATCGAGTTAGGAGTGACATCCACATCTCGACGAAGGTCTCCATTTCGAAATCTAGTGGAACTCACGAATTTATTCGAAGAGCATAACCACAATTAGGAACGAAGCTGTTAAGTCAGGGGTGAAACCCGTACCTTAATAAGTCGTTCCACTCTCTATAAACTGGTTTACAAAAGCTCTCACCAAGGACTCGACTAACACGATAACTCGAGCCACGCGACGACTAGGAAGACGAATGCCATGAGCTGCATCCCAGTGGAAGCATGAAGTTTTCTAGGTCAACGCGCGTGAACGAACTTGTCGAATACAGTTGGGTTACCTTGGGTAGTCGACGCCTAAACACCCAAGGCACTCTATCATACGGCCCACCAATCTTACAACTGGTTGGAAACTTATCTACGTTTTGGAACTTTACGCTTTATCGATTTCTCGATTTAACGATTTTCACTCCTTGCTTCATAAACGCACAAGCCGCACCGCCATCGCAATCTAAAACGAAACCCGAATGTTCGCAACAAAACTAATGCATAATCTATCGCCTTCGCTCTCGTTTTCTCACCTCGACGCGTCCTCGCATATTCTAAATCGACCTGTATGTGTATGAATACAAATCACAATTATATAAATATATATATATACGTATAAACAAACAAGTCATTGTGTGAGAACTTAGGAATTTCGTGACTCCTATGTGGCTCCTATGTGATTTCGCATTACTATTACATTATCGCATCAAGTTTTGAACGCGCTCAATCGCATCGCAAAACTCAAGAATCATTATGATCGAATCTCATTCCAAGTCTCTTCCTGTCTAGATGTCTTCCAACGACTCTACCTTGAGACGAACAGCTAGGAGAAGAGCCAAACGAAGTGTCGATAAGAGGATTGCATCACTTGTAACCAAGGAAGTGGTTAAGCTCATTCCTCAAATTGCCGCTCGCGTGCACTCTCTCAGCAACTCTCGAGCCTCAGAAGACTCCAAGACGGAAGCGCCGCAATCTACTTTTCTCTACAAACACTTCAAAGCCTGTGACCCGATGGAATTCACAGGTGAGGGAGGTGTTTCTCAACTACTCCAGTGGTTCGACTCTATCGAAGTTACCCTTCGTCAAAGGGGGTGTCCCGATAGTTTCCGTACTACTTGCGCTACTGGAGTATTTCAATCGCGAGCACTCGACTGGTGGACCGCCGAACGCAACAAACGTGGGATCTCTGCGGCATATGCTCTCTCCTGGGATGAGTTGAAAGAGCTCATGAAGAAGGAATATTGCCCTCCCCACGAGATTCAGAAATTGGAAGACGAATTTTGGAAAATCAAGCAAACCAAAGGTGACAATGCTGGCTACACCGCAAGGTTCAAACAGCTTAGCATAATCTGCCTAGGTCAAGTCAACACTTCAGAAAAGGCCATCGCGAAGTACATTCGTGGCTTGCCTGAGTGTGTGGGTGATTTTTTCGAAGCTGCAAGACCAGCTACCATCGAAGAAACCTACAGCTTAGCCGCAGAAATCAACAACAAACGACTCATGGAAGAGTTTTCCTCCAAGAATTCTGTCAAGCAAGTTTATCAAGCGACCGCCATAAACTCTCCAGACGATCCTGTCAATGATTCTCCTGATGAATCTGCTAACGATTCTCCTGGTGAATCTGCTGAAGATTCATCTGACGGATCTGCTAACGATTCTCCTGATGAATCTGCTGACGATTCATCTGACGGATCTGCTAACGATTCTTCTGACGAATCTGCTGCCGATTCTTCTGGCAAATCTGCCGACGGTTCTTCCAACGATAAATCGGCCAAAGATTCTGTAAGTGAGTCCTCAGACGAATCCTCCAACGACGGCACCTCTTCGCAGGACACCGACAAACCCATCCGCAAACGAAAGATTTCAACCCCGAGCTCATCAACAACCGAACTGCTGCAACTGAAACCTCTTCGAACAGTTCCGGTATTTCCAAAACGAGCTTACACTGGAGCTCATCCCCAGTGTTACTCATGCACCTATCATCATCCAGTTGGGGCTGACTGTCTCTATTGCAGTAACTGCAACCGTTACGGTCACTTCACCCGCAACTGCCGCATCAAACCGCGAACTTGAGTACAACAACAACAGCTCTAGCAAAAGTCTTCAGCATCAAGCATCTAGCAGGCGTAGGATAAAGTTGTAATAATACGATTTTCGACGTTAATTTCTAAGTCTTGAACTTACTCTATTACTCGATGTTGCCACTATGCGTAACATAAACCCTCGTATTCGTTTTCCCTTCCACTCTCTAATCATCGCACTTAGACTAGATTCACACACATACTATATACTATATATCACGAAATGGTGTGTTTTACCCTCACTACACTCTTAGAACGAGGTACGATAAACATGCAAGGAACGACTAATCACGGGTGCACACGGGATTATTTGGGTCAGTGCACGGAGATCGTAGTAAATTCTAAGGTGCCATAAGCGTTACGGCGAAGTATGACACCAAACCACGGGATCTAAGTAGTAGGGGTCAAGCAAGGTGTGCTTTATCATACTACCAAAGTTTCGTGAGGAAAGTGCCACGTGGAGTTGAACGTTATTAGACCTATTATACTATTGTGATTATTTTCAACACACTACACTCAATCGCAAGGCGTAACAACTAAATCGCATCATCGCGAGACTTAACGCAAGTCTGCAAACGCAAAGCAATCGCCTCATCGATGGACTCCGAGAGTCTACCTCGCTAGGCCATTGTATCGACGCAAGACTGGTCGTAAGTCTGTCGCGATCAATCTCATCGAGTACAGTAACGCTCATGATGTTGTTTAAGTGAGGACCTATTCTACCCTCCTCGATAACTGTGATGCGTCGCAACGTAACGTAAAGCTTATTCAAAACAAAACTCGGCAAATCGTAATCGCTTATCATGTGTATCTCGCAACCTCTATCGCTTATAGTGTGAATCTATATCGTTTGCTTTGTACCAATCTATCGCTATACCGTTAGCTGTGGTATTCGTGTTAAGTTCGCACGCATGACCTCGCTTCACGAGATGAAGCTCATATGGTTAAAGCAAGGTGTTTTAGTCATATCAGCGACCTTTCGTGGAAAAAGGCCATGTGGGGTCTGATGTTAATTAAATTCTATGGTATTAATCAATCGAATCGAACCGCATAACTCGTGCATACCTCAATCGCTTGCAACGCAACAACTGCCGCTTATCGTAATTCGTTTATCATCGCCGTTGTTACTAGTGTTGCGTTATGTTGTCCACTTATTCACCTAATCGCTTATCGCTTATCGTGTATAGTCTACCGCATATTCGCGTATCGCGTACCGCTTATGTTGGAACCTGAAGGTTTATTCATGTAGGTTAGTATAGTTTAAGGGTTGATTATATATTTGTTTAGTTTACACGTTTTGGGTCGATTTTGTAAGGGTTGGGCTAGTAGACTTGATGTCGCAATGGGCCTAGTGTTTAGCCCAGTTGTTTTGTATTTAAACAAACCTCAACCTCTTGGTTGAGGTTGTTCGTCAGTTTGGAGATTGCGACTCAAGGGAACCGATTTTAGTGTGAAGTCTTGTATCAGTCTTTGCTTTGTCATTGAATGCAAGATATTGGTTTGTGATTCACTTATTATTCTTATGTTGATTATTATTGTTTGTTCTTGAATCGGCTTGTGATTGTTTTCCGCACCTTCACAAGTTAAAGGTTGATATCATTGAAAGATCCTACCGGGTTTTACAATTGGTATCAGAGCCATTGAAGTCTTTCAAGGCTCGGTTTTGATATCATTCAGATTCAAGAACCTGTTTTGCTACTGATCCAGTTTTGTTGCTTGTTTTTGCAGTGAAAATTATTGCAATACTCATTCTGTTCTTGATCGAATCTTTAAAAAAAAATTGCTGATTTTGGTTTGTTGATTTCAGAAAAGGTGTTTGCTGAATTTTTGGAAAGTTGGTGTTCAACAGATTCAAAGATTACAATATCTTTGAATTCTTGAAAGTGCTGAAAAATAGGGATTGCGAGTCAACAGATCTTATCTCTTATCTGTTTTGCAGGTTTCGACTCGCAACAGTCATCAGTTTCGGCTCATCCTGTTTGGTTTCGACTCGCAACCTTCATCAGTTTCGGCTCATCCTGTTTGGTTTCGACTCGCAACCTTCATCAGTTTCGGCTCATCCTGTTTGGTTTCGACTCGCAACCTTCATCAGTTTCGGCTCATCCTGTTTGGTTTCGACTCGCAATCATCAATTAGTCTCCACTCGCAACCACTACAGTTTAGACTCGCAACCAATTACGGTTTCGAGTTGTTAGATTTCTGATTTCGACTCGCAACGACACTGATCACGGACTTTTGACCTGTTGACTATTTGGACTTAAAATTTAATTAATTAATTAACTGATTAATTAAACATGTCAACAAATAACACTGATCTGGCTGCCCTTAACAAACAACAAGAACTGGACTCAAAGGTTGGAACCACTACACGCATTCCCAGGTTAACCGATGCAAATGATTTTCCAGAAT
Organism: Helianthus tuberosus; assembly: GCA_030545235.1. Classification (NCBI taxonomy): domain Eukaryota; kingdom Viridiplantae; phylum Streptophyta; class Magnoliopsida; order Asterales; family Asteraceae; genus Helianthus; species Helianthus tuberosus. The sequence continues at coordinate 15,150,869 of CM060420.1, read as the reverse complement.
GGAAATGGCGTTTTGAACAGCATGTGAAGGTCAAGGACTCAAAGATATGGAGAAGCATCTTAAGAGGTCCAAGGGAGATTATGACTGACAGTCCTACCGAACCCGGACTAAAAGTAAAGAAAGCAAAGAGTGAATATACTGAAGAAGATTTCAATATACTTGAGGAAGATGAAAGAGCACTGTCCTATTTAACCATGGGATTGGGCCCTGATATTGCTATTGGTTTTCGCACTTGCAAATCTGCTAAGGAGCTTTGGGAATCGTTGATTGACGTTTACGAAGGGAATGAAGACATGAAAGAAAGTCAAAGGAACTTGCTCAGACAGAACTTCAATAACTTCAATCACATCTATGGGGAGACTGTTGATAATCAGATTCAGAGGTTCGTCAAGTTAGTCACACAAATGCAGATGGAAGAGATTCCTACTTCAAATGCATCAACCAATAGGCAACTTTTAAATGCATTACCTAAAAGCTGGGATCATCATGTGGCTATGATCAAGAAAACAAAAGATCTTGCTAGATGCAGTTTATCTGAAATGATCTCTCATATCAAAGCATGTGAATTGGATGATAAGCAAAGAGAGACCAATCATAAAAACAGTATGTTAGCTGCAAGATTCACTGTTGCACCATCTTCGTCAAACAATGTAGCCCTCTTGTCTCAAGGAGGTTTTCAAATGTTTAGCAATGCTGCATCTGTTAAAGCTGCTCCTAGTCCAGCAAACATTTACTACTCTGGGTCTTCTGCTCAAGTTGCTCCATCATTTCCTAATGCTGCTCCTGCTTCTGCTGCGAACGCTTCTTCTGCAGCTTCCGCCTCCACTGCGAACAATGAGATGATAGCTTTCTTTACTAAACAGTCAAAGGAAAATTTGGATATCGCAGCCTCCGTTATAAATTGTTTGAACGCTTTCATTGCAGGAAAAATTGATCCTCCAAAATGGTGTAGCGAAGACCTATATCAGATTCATCCTGATGATGTTGAAGAAATGGACATCACCTGGCAGATGGCAATGGCTGCTTTCAGGGCACAAAAGTTTATTAAAAGAACAGGTAAAAACCGGTGGGGAACTGCTTGGAATGGAGCTGCTAAGGTGCCTTTTAACTTGCGCTGTTATAACTGTCATGAGGAAGGACACTATGCTCGAAATTGCACAAAACCTCAGATAAATAGAGAACAAACTCCTGCACAGCCCGCAACACCTAATCGAGAAAGAGCTCTTGTGACCACTGCCAGTATAACAGATGCTGCTGCTACTGGAAGTCCTCAGCCACAAGGATTAGCTCAAGCCCTGGTGGTTCAGCCCAACATCAACTTTGATTGGAATTCAGAGATTGAGCGTCTGAACATTTCTGCTCCAGAAAATCAAGCTGCTTCAAATAATATTGCTTTTATGACCTCAAATGATCAAGTGTCTGCACAAGAGGAGGAGACTGCAGCTGAAAACTTTGCTTTCATGACTCAGATTCTCTCAGCTCCTGTTAAAGGTCTAACCAAAGAAGAGGTACTTTCTGCTTTCTGTACTCCTGAATGTAGAGAAAGAGTTGAAGTTTATAGAATGCATAACGCTGAGCTAATTCAAGATTACAATGATATAAAGAATAAAAATTTTACTTTATCGAAAAACGAAAAACTTTTCAAAGAAAAGATCGAAGCTCAGCGAAAAGACATCATCAAACTCAAGGATGATGTAAGTGTAAAATCATCTCAACTCTTATACGTTCAGGAAAAACTGTGCGCAGTGACTAAGGAACTGGAAGATATTAGAGACAAATATCAAATTAATGAGCTTAATATCAAGAAATTTGATTCTTCCAGCAAACTAGTAAAAAATTTGTGTGATCAACAACTTGCGTACAAAGAAAAGAAAGGGCGTGGTTTGGGTTATAATCAGACTCCTCCTCCATATAATGATAATTACACTTATATGCCAATGACTGAGGAGGAGATGATAAATGAGAGCAATATGACTTATGGTTCCAAAACCAACAAGTCGTCTTCTCATGACAAACAAGTTGAGAAACAGAAGTCTACTTCATTAAATTTTGTTTCCAAAGGCTCAATTGATCCTAACGTTTCATCCTCATGTGCAGATGATATTTCTGAAGTAAAGTGTGGAGATGTTCATGGGAGTGAACCAGTCGTTATTTCAAATATTTCTGAACCGTATTTTGAACCTTATTCTGAACCAACTGAATCTGACATTGCTTTTAGTCGTTCTTTATTTGCGTCGTTTTCTGCTTATGTTTCGTCTTGTGAGCCTGTTGTTTTGGGCAAAACTGATGATGTTTGTGTTGATAATTTGAACAATAAGTGTGGTGATGATTGTTTTTCAGTTAATGTGTGTGATTCTAATGCTTCTAACGTCTCAGTTAATGAAAATGTTACAGGTGAGGTCCCTCAGGATGCATTCAGTGAAACCACTGAAACGACTTCTCAAGAAAATCAAGAGTATCCTGATTCTTCTTCTGAACCTGTCTCAGTGGGTGTCCCTAATGTTGAATCTAGTGGGACCCCATTGGAAACTGTAGTAGAAATTGAACCTGAATCGTCTTCACATGATAAATGCGTTGAGGAAATGCATATTGATGAGACTTCTACACGTTCAGATAATGAACCTGAATTAGTTTCACATGACAAATGCATTGAGAAAACGCATATTGATGAAACTTCTCCTTGTTCAAATATTGAATCAAAATTAAGTAACAAAGAAAAGGATATTGATATAAGTGAGAAGTCATTAGAAGAAAAACCTTCAAAATGCTCAGAACAACCACAAGCACAACATGTTCAGAAAATCAAAACGTCAAATCATTCAAAATCAAGCAAATCGTGCAAAAGCTTTCAAAATACTCACAAATTGAAGCGTCAAACATGTTTTAACTGTGGCATTGCTGGTCACATTGCCAGAAATTGTGTTCAACTCCCAAGGGCATCGTACAAGAAAAAGTCAGTGCAGGATCAGAAGGTCATGTCTAACCGATATCGTTGTTCAGAGTCAATGATGACTGAAAAGACTAAGACAATGAAAAACAACTATCGCAAGACTAAACCTTCTGATCAGGATTGGAATGCAGCCAAACGCAAAAATCAAAAACAACAAAATGATTTTCGAAGATCTCAACATAATGCTTTTGGTAACTACAATTCTAACTGGTCAAGCAAGCATTGGAAACCTAAAGCTAAGGCCAAGCAATCCAATCCATCACATACATGTCATCGAAACTCTGTCTTTCAAAATACTTCAAAGTTTTTAAATAAAGAGAACTTAGTGTGGCAGAGAGTGACTTATATTGATGCACAAGGAAAACCCAGATCCACTATGGGCTGGGTTCCTAAATCTAACTAATCCCGCTAATCGTGCAGGAACAGCTGTGGAGGACTACCGTGCGCCTCTGGTACATGGACAGTGGCTGTTCCAGGCACATGACAGGAGACTTATCCCAACTGGAAAATGTCAAAGAATTTAATGGTGGATATGTCTCATTTGCGGGAGGAGATTCAGGCAGAATCACGTTGAAGGGAACTGTACGAAACGGCGTTTTAAGCTTTGAAAATGTTAATTATGTTCCAGAACTGAAACACAATCTGTTGAGCATTTCTCAGATTTGTGATCGAGGGAATTCAGTTCACTTTACAAAGAAAGGATGTCATGTTCTTAAACCTGGAATTGTCATTCCAGAAGACTGGTTCTTAATGTCAGCAGAGAGACGAGGAAACGCTTATGTGATTGATATGAACAAGAAACCGTGTGAAGAAATTACTTGCCTATTTTCGAAGATTTCAGAACATGATGGTCTACTGTGGCATCGTCGCCTTGGGCATGTGAATATGAAGAATTTGAATCGACTGGCAAAAGGTCAATTAGTACGTGATCTTCCGATAAAAGATTTCATGTTGGTTGAAAGGTGTGTTGCTTGTGCAAAAGGAAAAGCTCATCGAAAACCTCATAAGACTAAACCAGCACCCTCGACGAAGGCCGTGCTTGAACTACTTCACATGGATCTTTTTGGTCCAGTGAATGTGTTGAGTATTGGCAAGAAAGCTTATTGTCTTGTAATTGTCGATGATTATTCTCGCTACACCTGGGTATATTTTCTCAGTCACAAGAATGAAACTGCAGTCTTGGTGAAACAATTTATCACTCTGGCTGAAAATCAAGTGAGTGCTAAGGTGAAGGTTATTCGATCTGATAATGGGACATAATTCAAGAACGTTACTTTGGACACATTCTGCACTGATAAAGGAATTGATCGTCAGTATAGTGCACCACGGACTCCTCAACAGAATGGAGTAGCTGAAAGAAGAAACCGTACTCTTATCGAGGCTGCACGAACTATGCTGGCTGACTCGAAGCTTCCTAGTTTCTTTTGGGCCGAAGTTGTTAGCACGGCTTGTTACGTCCAGAATCATGCTTTAGTAAACAAACGACATATGAAAACTCCATATGAGATTCTGGAAGGACGTAAACCTTCGGTTTCACACTTTCGCATCTTCGGTTGTCCATGTGTGTTACTACTTATGGACTCTAATGGAAAGTTTGAGGTCAAAGGGGACGAATGTTACTTTGTTGGATATGCTAAAGGATCAGCCTATAGAGTGTACAACAAGGTAACTAAAAAGGTCGTCGAGTCGTGCAACATTGAATGGCTTGAAGAAAATGCTACGGACGCTAGAGTTGGACCAGATTGGTTATATGATTATGCTGAATTGTTTAAGTCATTTAACATTTTGTCAAGTGATTTTTCAGATGCAGGTGTGTCTATTCCAAAACAACCACTGTCTTTTGAAGATACTGAAGATGAAGAACAGACAGAAGGAAGCGTCAGACATCATACCATTGATCCGCCAGGAATGGTGTTTACGCAGCATACTACGAGTCAACAAACGTCCCATCAATCCCCTGAAGGTGCTTCAAATAGTGGTTCTGCATCTAATGGTTCCGGATCTGCTCTATTTCCTGAACAAATTCCTGAAGATTGCATTATTACCACTCCGTTCGTTCATAACACTGCAGCATCTAATGAGGGGGAGTCTAGCAACACCACCACTGAAGACGAGACCGTACCTGACCTGACAATACCCACAAGTGTTCAACGGAATCATCCTATAGAGAATGTGATTGGTCCTGTAAATGCAGGAGTTTTAACCAGGAGCCAATCAGGAACCATCAATACTTGTTTATATTCTTGCTATATTTCTCAAATCGAACCTAAAACTTTTGATATAGCTTTGCAGGAACCAGGCTGGGTAGATGCTATGCATGAAGAACTAAACCAGTTTGAGAAGCTTGGAGTATGGAAACTTGTCAAGTTGCCACAGGGAAAGCGCAAACTTGGAACTAGATGGGTTTTTCGAAACAAGCAAGATTCTGCAGGGGTTATTGTTCAAAATAAAGCAAGGCTGGTGGTTCAGGGATTTCGACAAATAGAAGGCTTGGATTATGATGAAGTATATGCTCCGGTTGCCTGACTTGAAGCCATCCGAATTTTCTTAGCTTACGCGTCATATATGGGGTTCACTGTGTATCAGATGGACGTCAAGACAGCGTTTCTCTATGGGGATGTGAAGGAAGAAATTTTTGTTGAACAGCCACCAGGTTTCGTGCATCCAGATCATCCAGAATATGCCTACAAGCTAGATAAGGCATTGTATGGATTACACCAAGCGCCACGTGCTTGGTATGCCACACTAACTGAACATCTTCTGGCTCATGGGTATACACGTGGCACGATAGACCAGACTCTGTTTATCAAGAAGGTGGGCAAGGATCAGATCTTAGTTCAAATCTATGTTGATGATATTATTTTCGGATCTACAAGTGAGGAACTTTGCAAGGAGTTTGAGAGAGTTATGAAAAAGAAATTTGAAATGAGTGCTCTTGGAGAAATGACACTGTTTTTGGGTTTACAAGTCAAGCAGAATTCTCAAGGGATTCTTATCCATCAAGGGAAGTATGTGGATGACGTGCTAGCAAAATTTAAGTTTTCGGACGCAAAGCCTGCTGAAACACCAATGGCAGAGAGACCGCTATTGACTGAAGATGAAGAAGGATCTTCTGTGGATCAACGTCAGTATAGGTCTATGATCGGATCGTTGATGTATCTGACAGCTAGTCGTCCGGATATTATGTTTGCTGTCTGCAACTGTGCAAGATATCAGGCTAATCCTAAAACTTCTCATCTTACTGATGTTAAACGAATCTTTCGGTACCTTAAAGGCCGACCTAGGTTTGGTCTGTGGTATCCGAGGGATTCCAATTTTGACTTGTTTGCTTTTTCTGATAGCAATTTTGGAGGTACTGATAGTGACAGGAAATCTACATCAGCTGGATGTCAGTTTCTGGGTGACAGGCTCATTTCTTGGCAATGCAAGAAACAACAAACGGTGGCGATTTCTACAGCTGAAGCTGAGTATGTTGCCGCTTCTGCATCTTGCTCTCAAGTGGTGTGGATGCAACATCAATTGCAGGACTATGGTTTGACTTATCTCAACACTACTATTTACTGCGATAATGATGCTGCAATACAAATTGTTAGAAATCCTGTTTTTCACTCCAAAACCAAGCACATAGACATCAAAGTTCATTTTATTCGAGATTGCTTCGACAGAGGTCTTATTACACTTGAGCAAATCGACACAGATGCAAATGCTGCCGATTTGTTCACCAAACCTGTCAGCAGCTCAAAATTCAAAGTGCTTGTGGATTTTCTGAAAATGATCCGCTTTACTGACTGAGCATGTTTTTGTTTTTCGTAGGTAAATTTGTTCATAAAGTTTTCTGTTCTTAGGTAGTTTTTATTTATGCTCAAATTTAGGGGGAGAAATTTTGAAAAATACAAAAACATTAAAAAAATTGAAAAATACAAAAACATTAAAAAAATACAAAAATACAAAAAGAGGTGTGGCATGACTGGGAAATGAAATAAATTTTCACATCATGGTTAAGGGCTGACTCATGTAAAACCAGTATCGAAATAGTTTGACTCTAGTACTGATATGCTGGTAGGCTCTATTCTTATGACTAGAAACATTGACTCTTCTGTTCAGAACTAAAATTGTACATGACCCCAGGAAAGAAAGTCACTTGGAATTAGCTCATTTCTATTTGAATGTCTGTATGTTGTCCCGATACACACAATTTTGATCTGATTCTGAAATCTTCTCTGAAAAAGTCGTGTACCTCCTCTGCTGCATCCAGATATATGCTGACCTGGAGGTGCTAGGCAACGACAGCTTCTGCTGCATCCAGATACATGCTGACCTAGCTGTATGTTGTCGCGCTATAGATCTAATACACCCGAAAGAGGCCCTCAAGTGCCCAAAAGAAACCCAAGAAACCTATATCAAACTGAGAAAAACTCATTTGATCTGTATATTATACCATCTCTGCAAAAGATCTATTATGTTCTCTTCTCAATCTATTCCCAGTTAAGATTTCAGAGATCTGGATTGGACTTGTGAAATATGTGGTAGGGAAGCTACTTACATGATAGGGTGTGTTGTATGTAATTCCGAGATTTGATTAGTATTTGTTTGGGTGTTCATTGTTAAGAAATCAAAACATGATAAAATTTGTTACAGGCAGTTATATGGAAAAGGTCTAGGAAGATGAGTTTAGGTGGACAAATATACTGGCAATCGTCTAGATCTTTCGGTAGTAGATCAGTGTTGATAAGTGAAGTCAAGCCCGAAACCTTGTGATTTGATCCCTGAGTATCTATGCAAATTTCCTAATTTATTTTTGTAAATAATATTTTATTATTTATTTTTTTGTTTTTAGGTTTTTGTTTTGCAAATATTGCTCAGAAGGTTTAGCGGTGGATTTAAGTTAAATCTGAAATTAAAAATTTATTAAGGGTTTAAATTGAGGTATCAATGGCAAATCTGTTAAGCCCAATTTTTAAGTCTCAAGCCCAAAAGTCAAGGGCCCATGATCAAAGTTGAGGTATAAATGGCTGGTTTCGAGTCGAAACCTAATTTATCACTCGAAACCAAGTCTCATTCCCTCTCAAGACTCTGGTGATCTTTGAAGATTCCGACTTGTCTCCGGTTACGACTCGCAATCTGCGGTTTCGACTCATTGATAATCAAGGTATTATGATATTATTTTTCAAGTTTTTGCAGAAAATTATGAATATTTCAAGAACTCTCCGATGAAGATTTGAAGATTCCGACTCGCAATCAAGAACTCTCCGATGAAGATTTGAAGATTCCGACTCACAATCAAGAAGCTCCGATGAAGATTTGAAGATTCTGAACCGCAATCAAGAACACTAAGATGAAGTTCATATGATTGTGTGGTTGCGACTCAAACAACACAAGGACTCGAGACCAGTGGTTGCGAGTCGCAATATCAAGATTGCGACTCATGGTTTCGACTCGGAGTCTATCAGTTGCGACTCATGGTTTCGACTTAGAGTCTATCAGTTGCGACTCATGGTTTCGACTCGGAGTCTATTAGTTGCGACTCATGGTTGCGACTCAATGACAAGTGGTCTCGACTCGAGACCTTTCGGTTTCGACTCATGGTCTCGAGTCAACAGTAACAGTGTTATTTATTATTTATCTTATCTGAACACTGTTATGACAAAGGTTGGAGTTTTTAATTGACTTGTGTTTTGTGCAGAAAATGGACTTAAAGTTTATATCTTCTCACAATCAAGTAGGATACTTGGCACCTCCACCAGAGAAATACAAGCAGCTGTACATGTCACTGATGAAAGGTCTAAATAACTGCCGAATTGCTCATGCTCTTGGTGAGAATCCGGTTGTTTATGAAGAGCTTATTCAAGATTTTTGGAAGAGTGCTAAAGTCGAAGTTGTTGAAGGAAAAGGAGCTATAGTTGCTGAAATTCAAAAGACGAAAGTTATAGTAACTGAGCAGATGATTAGAGAAGCGTTAAGATTTAATGATCAGGAAACAGATCCAATAGAACTTCCAGCTGGAACAGTGGAAGCAATTCTACCTCGTTTAAGCTACGAAGGGAAGTTTCCACCCCTGACAAAGAAGTTTGTGCATCCGTATTGGCGTCTATTGCTGCACATGTTCCTTTTGTGCATGACGGAAAATAGAGGGGGAACTGATCAGTTGAATACCACTCAGTCTGCCGCTTTGATATGTGTGATTACCAATGAGTCGTTCAACTATTCAAGATATATCTTGGAAGCGATGAAGAGAAATGCAATCGGACTTCGAAAGGATAAGTTTCTCATGTACCCGAGGTTTTTGCAGATGATTTTGAATGATCATTATCCAAAATTGAAGAGATCTGGTGATACGTTGGAATTAAAGCCTATGGGTCCATCATGTTTTGGTGCTCTTACTACAAAGAAAGGTACTGAAAAGAAGTTTGAAGGTTTGATTCCATTGGAGAAATTTGGTCAGTTTGCAGAGACGGAAGATGTTAGTGAAAATCCAGTACTAGTACGACCCGTTCCAGTGCCTAGTGTGCCTGCAAGTGCTATTGTTGCTGAAGAACATGATATTCTAAGGAGAGTTGAAGGTGAGCCTGAGACGGAGTGTATAACAATTAACTCTGACGATGAAGGTGTCGAGATTATGTGTGATTTCGATGATGATAAAGAACTTCCTCCTGAAGTTGATGCTGCTGTTTCTACTGTAGTTGATGTTGCTGTTTCTACTGTTGAACCAGTGATTACTGCTGAAAGCTTGGCGATGCTGTTAAAGTCAGTAACTGACAAGATGGGAAATCCTCCTTCCAATCTGTCAGTATCAACTGAAGAGCCTGTTGAAAGCCCAATGGATTCTGATTCCTTGCCATTAAAAAGGAAAAGGAGGGATCCTAGACCTGGAATGTTTGTTGAACAAGGAAAAGATCAATCCGTGAATGTTGCTGATGATGACGAAGGTTTATATGACTTTGATTTTGAAAGAGATGTTAGTGATACCACCACCACTGCTGAGAATATCTTTGATGTTGATACTCAAAGAGATGAAATGGATACGGCAAATGTTGAAGTTCAAAGGGATGATATAGATGCTACCACTGCCGAAGTTCCAGCTATAACTGTTGATACTGTGCAAATTGGTATTTCTGATTTTGCTGGTCCTTCTGGAATTGTTCATGATGAACCTAGCAGCTCTAGTGGTAAAAGACCTGAAGAACCACTAAGAATGTCGTTTGATGATGATTCAAGTGATGAAGATGAGTTTATTAGCATGAGAGATATGAAGAAACGAATGGTTGTGCTTGAGCAAGATTCAATTCATAAAGATGCGAAGATTATCCAACTTGAAGATACTATTGTGAAGAAAGATCAACAGATTGAGCAACTTCAAGGAGATGTTAGTTTGTTGTTCAATATGGTTTATGATTTACGAGGGAAGTTGGAGAAGAAATTTGGACAAGAATTCTCTGATCCAACTGATGTTGAAAACAGAAGAAAAGCCTTTGCTAAAGATGATGCTGAAAGAAGTGCTGCAATGGAACAATATTTCAAGAGAGTTACAAATCCAGTGGCAGACAAAGAGAAGGCGGAAAGGATTAAAAAGAAAAGAGAGTTAGTGATTTTGAAGAACAAGAATTTAAATCCAGATGATGAGGATGCTCATGCAACTCATCATTTAATGGATGTTGGTGAAACTCTCTATGATAAAGTTGGTAATCGTTCTGGTGTAGTTAGCTGGGGATATGATCATGATCGTAAGAGATGGTGGATAAAGAGAAAAATTGGTCCTGTCGAGTGGTACAAGCATCCAGGCCAGTTTCAGTCTTTCACTAAGGTGGATTTGACAAATTTGTCTAATGCACCTTATGTGGATGATAAGCCTGGAGGTGCTGGATATATATTTTTCGAGAGATTGAAGAGGGAGGTTCTTAAGGGTTTTCCTTCAATGCGTACGGCAGAGTCCATTGTTAAACCAGCTAAAGGAATTAGAGATCCTTACACAAACAAGCGTATGAAGATTGTGCATTGGCCAGCTACCGATAAAGAAAAGACGATTCCTCTAGTGAGAAAGATCCCGAAAGGTGCGCTGAAGACATTACACTTTTGGGCATATGATGAACATCTTGGGCAGGCGGTGATTGTTTGTGATGGAGAGACGAGTTATTGTTTGGTCGATCAGATTGATTTGCTAAATCTTGCTGCTGAAGATCTGGAAGTCTTGGCATGTAATCAGATCAGAGCTACAGAGAAATATGAAGAAATAGCTAAGGCTTGGACTGCTGCTGTAGCGTCTGTTCTGCATATTCATAAGAAGGGGTTTGGTGGTTATAAGGATAGTGCAAGTGGTGGTGATCAAGGCAATTGAAGTCAGAAGAACCTCCATGCATAAACCTAGGGGGAGATTGTTGGAACCTGAAGGTTTATTCATGTAGGTTAGTATAGTTTAAGGGTTGATTATATATTTGTTTAGTTTACACGTTTTGGGTCGATTTTGTAAGGGTTAGGCTAGTAGACTTGATGTCGCAATGGGCCTAGTGTTTAGCCCAGTTGTTTTGTATTTAAACAAACCTCAACCTCTTGGTTGAGGTTGTTCGTCAGTTTGGAGATTGCGACTCAAGGGAACCGAGTTTAGTGTGAAGTCTTGTATCAGTCTTTGCTTTGTCATTGAATGCAAGATTTTGGTTTGTGATTCACTTATTATTCTTATGTTGATTATTATTGTTTGTTCTTGAATCGGCTTGTGATTGTTTTCCGCACCTTCACAAGTTAAAGGTTGATATCATTGAAAGATCCTACCGGGTTTTACAGCTTATCGCTCGCTTGGTGTTCATTGCAATCTGTGAGGTATTAGTACACATGACATCGCTTCACGAGGCGAAGCTAACCTGGTTAAATGAGGTGTTTCACCATGTTAGCAAGCTCTCATGGAAGCGTGCCATGTGGGTTCAAAGTGGAATCTAATCGAAAACGCGCTATTCGCTTATCGCTTATCGCCCAACGCCTACCCAGACACGACACATAAACACTTTGTGTCCTCAGGCTACTCGCGCACGCTGCTACAGCTACGTTCGCAATCCAACTCGCCGGTTCAACCTATTCGATTCTACCCTATACTCGGTCCGACTTCCTATCGACTAGGCCAAGTAAGCGCAAATTCTATCCGAGTCATATCGGCACACCTGACACCGCCTCACGAAACGGAAGTAATATGAACGAAACATGGTGGATACACCGCTGGTACTTCCTATATATAAGTGTTTTAAACATATTAACCAACTTTTGTGGGGAAGAGCCAAGTGGGGCTCGGTGATTGACCACCTTCTGTACTATTAAAACTTATTTTTGTATAAAATTTTGATTTAAAAACCGGTGGACAAGTGAAATTCTCTCACGACGAGGAGATAACATCGAATCAGCTTAACTCCATGTCCAAGAAGAGTTTCATAAGTCCAGTTTTTCCTTAAAAGCTTTTACAACATCAAACAAAGTCCTTCTTAAGACATTGGTTCAACGTCGAGTTCAGCTTGAACCCATGCCATAGGGGAGTTTTCGTAACCTCAGTTTTCACCTTCGAATTCCTTAAAATGTTTAAAACCTAAACTTCCTTGCAACATTGGTTAACATCGACTCAGTTGACCTTATGTTAAAAGGAAAATTTTCAAGATTTCCATCCTAAATTCCTTTTTAAATATCTAAAATGAACGTTTCTTGTAACGCTGGTTAACGATCGACTCATTTAGTTCCACGTCATGAGAAACCCTTCAAGTTCTTTAAAATTGCAGTCGTATTGAACTAACGAATTCTCCGCGACACGGGGTACTTTGGAACGCCAACTCGTGGGATATTACTTTTTTCTTTACATCACCTTCTCGCTATCGCAATCGATCTCCCTTATTTGAAACACTCTCGCTTGTCAACTCTCGGTCAAGTCACTCGCTGTATCGCTACGTATGCAGGAGCAACTCTCAAAAGTCTACCTGTTGGTTAATTTCGGGACGAAATTTCCTAAAGAAGGGGAGACTATAACAATCCGCACTTTCGTGCGTTGTTACTACTCGATATACTCGTTACGCCTAGCACCAGAGATTCGGATCATAATGTAACTATATCGCATACATCGCTATTCGAAGGATAATCGTATATTTTCGCAATATATTATGGCTACATCACATCACAACCACTAACACTCACGATGACATTGAGTGAGGACCTATTCTACCCTCCTCGGTGGTCGTGATGTGTCGAAACGTAAACAATTAACGCTAATAAAGACTCTCGGGTGAGTGCTATAGCTCCAGTCGTCGTGACGATGATGACAATACGAGTGAACGGTACCCCGTCAGTCATTGTGGCACAACACACAATAATGTTCACGATGACATCGAGAAAGGACCTATACTACCCTCCTTGATGGCCGTGAAACGTTGCTAATAATCGCGCACTCGAAACGAAAACCGATTGTTATATCGAAACTTGGAATGCGAATACGTATATACGACCCGTTTGTGACTAATTATAATAATTAAATAAATAAATATGAATGAAAATATGTGCTCAAATCATCGCAACGCACAAGATCCAAATGCTGAGACAAGACATGTCCAACCGATCGGACAAAACATGTCCAACCGATCGGACAGACATGTCAGCCGATCAGACAGACATGCCAACCGATCGGACAGACATGCCAACCGATCGGACAGACATGTCAGCCGATCGAACGAACATGCCAACCGATCGGACGGGCCGACCGATCGAACGGGCCATCCGATCCAGTACACCTTTTCACCTCCTTTCCCCTCCTTTGCCTATAAATACCCCTCAGTTACATCAAGAACACTTGATGTGACTGCTCTCGTGCGACCAGACGTTCCAGCCCACTTTTCTCTCTATTTCTCGCGATTCTTGTAAGTTTTCAACTCAAATCTTGTACTTCCTTGATCTATAACCAATTCCACACCCTTCTACCTTTTAAATCTACACTTTTAACCGTGAAATCTCTGGATTTTGGGCATCCTAGGGTGATGTCACCATGAAGTTCTTATGAACTTCAAGTGTGATGTCATCCCATGAAAGAACAACTCGGATTTGGGTGATTTCCATACTTTTTTACATAAATCTCGGCTAAATCTATGTTTTCTAATCAAGAAGTTGTGTGATTCCTACGGATTTGAGGTGTCTTGAAGATGATGTCATCCTAAGTTCACAGGAACTTCAAAGTGTGACCTCATTCTTACCAAAAACAGCTCGGATCTAAGTAATTTCACCTGTTTTATAATAAATCTCACCAAAATCTAAGTTACCTAGCCAAGTGTGTGTGATTTCGGGTTAAACATGGGAAAAGCCATCAAGAACGGCCAAATCTGATGGAACGGGGTGGTTCCCGGCCGTTAGAACGGGTCGGAATTGATGGAATTTCAGTTGTTGAGCATGAAGGAACACCGTCGCGATCAAAACCATCGAAAAACCTTCAAATCTTTGTCAAAAACAGCTGGACAGGCCAGCCCAGTCGATCGAACAGGCTAGTCGATCGAACAGCCAGCCGATCGGACAGGCTAGTTGATCGAACAGCCCATCCGATCGGACAGCCCATCCAATCGAACAGCCCATCCGATCGAACAGCCCATCCGAATGGGCCAGCCCTCAATCTAATTTTCATTCGCTTTCGCGTATCCCGTTATTCTTTAACGCGTCACCAAACACTCAGGTGATCAGTCTATAACCAGGGTATTCTCGGACATAATCCCGCCAATCCAAACCGATACGCACTGTGAGTATACTTGAACCCTTTTTAATCGCATTTTGGGTGTAACATACGTTTCTAACAAATCGAACTTATCGAACGAATTATTCAATCAATCGAATTAACACTTGCGAATAACTGTTATGCATAGATATATGTGATGCTAGTTGCACATGTGCTAGGGTTTATACTCGCGACGTCCCACCATGACTAGTATAGTACTATTGCGCCCGACGGGGTCTAGTTTGCCATCGCATATTCGAGCATCGAGGACTTAGTTGGTAGTATCAGCTTGTGAGTACATATGTCGTGTGATACGTTTATGCATATGGAAATTCGCTACACTTTTTATCTATTACGCTATACTTATCAAACCTGTATACTCGCCAATACTTTTGTATTGACAAATATTTTAACGTATGTTGCAGGTTAGATCGCAGGCTATATCGAATCAAGCTAGGAAGTCTAGAAACTCAACTAAAATCTAGGTTGTCGGATTTGTATTGTTCGAGAGGACAAGAAATCTGTGATAACTTATGTGATTATATTATTTGTTAGTATGGGATAACGAATGTATTAAATATTATCGCAAGATAGTTGTTATGGATTATCTTGAGCAATCTGATTCGCCTAGTGCCGCTCCCCGATGATTCAGCCATCGGTTGGGGTGTGACAACCGCCACATTTGTATTTCCGCTGCGACATTTTTGGGGTGTGACAGAAGTCATTTTGGAGTCTTTATTTAAAGGCTTTGGTTGTTAGTAGGATATGTAAACAGATTGTAGTATTTGGTTTAGACGAAAGAAACTATAGCGATTTTTGGTTTACATTGTTGAAATAGTTTAATTGACTATGCTATTATTTTGTGATGATACTTATTGTTACAAGCTTATTTTGTAGAATGAAACTTCAAAGTTGGCAGTAATTTGGTACAAAAATAATTGATTCTTATTATAGTAGAATGGTATATCATGAACATATTAACCATTAAAACGTATAATGTACTGATACTAAGACAATTACAACTTAACTGAATTTGTTGTATGTTATTTATATTTAGAATCAGATCCGGAACTTGCTAAGGGGCTGCAGAAACGGAACTTGCTAAGTGGTTCGTCACTATGTCGGTTATGTGCCGAAGTTGAAGAAGACTCCGAGCACCTTTTCGTTTCCTGTTACATCGCATCATTGATGTGGAATAGGGTAAGTGTGCGGTGCAATAAATAAATTTATTTTCATTTGTGAAACTGCGTTTTTATGCGAGCAATAGCCTAGTATATATATAGAAGAGGGTTTAAATGAAAACCCCTTTCTTAAAGAAAATCAAGAAAACTCGCATCAATCAATTTTTTTATTTTTTTTCTTTTTATTTTCTTAATTTAAAGGGTAAGTAGGTAGTTGTGGCACAATATTATTTTTTTGATTAGGATCAAACACATACTCTCCAAAAAATAGAAACTTGTAGGAAGGGTATCAAACACGCTCCGATTGAACTCATTCAAGCGGCATTAGAACCGTCTCATGGAACTCTACGATATGAGATTTTAAGGTTTTGCTTTTGGATGTTTAGCTTGTAGATCTTAGAATTTTTGTTTAGATTATTGTGTCTTTTTATTTAGCATTATGTATTTTCTATATTTGCGTCATTGTGCCTTTTTGCGACTCATTGTGTCTTTTTTTCTTGACATTGTGTTATATTTCTCGTCATTGTGTTATATTTTGCTCGATATTGTGTTATATTTTACAATCCGTTGTGTCTTTGTACCTGATGTATTGCAAAATACATTTGTTTTCCATGTAAAGTTTGTATAGTTTTCATTAGTTTTAGTTTCGTTTTTAGTTAGAATGTTTATATTGCTGATCCATTTGTGCTTTCTAGGTCTCGGGAGTTTAGAACTGTTGAAAAGGGCGAAAAACAGATCATAATCAGCAAAAACCGAGCACCGGAACGAGTTCAGGAGTACGAAGCTGAAACTGCACGGATTTCAAGGAAAAATAGCTTGGCCACGTCACGCGACCAGGATTAAAGCCCTCTGCACATGACACGAGGAAGGATATTGATTGTTGTTGGCTTTGCGCAGAAAGTATGGTTTTCTGATGGGTTTTGAGCTGAAACTTGATATATAAACATCATTAACTCATACAAACTCATAACCCTACGAATTTAGCAAAGCTTTGATGAATATGGAGCTTAGAGAAGTCATATTTTGATGGTTTTTTGAAGCCAGGAATCATCTGGTAGAAGACCCAAGGCACAAGAACAGAGATTTCTTGGGTTTCATCTTCCCGATTTCTGAGTTTTTACATGTTTTATCTTTCTACCATGAATTCTTTCTTTAGACTTGATATTTTGATTAATTTAATCATGATTCTTGGCTAGTAACCTTTGAACTACCTAGGTAGGATGAATAGAATAAGTTTGGATTTTTATTGGTTAATAAATTTTGTTTATGGATTGTTAATAAAGTAAAGACTTGGTAATTTTGATTTGACGAGCACTTTTACTTGCTTGATTTCATGTTTATTTTCTAAAGCTTTTTGAATTCATCTTTGTTTTCATATGCAATCATATGTTTTCTTTCCAAATCTAAACCATTTTGTTATCATCAGTGAAATATTAAGATAGGACTTAGTATCAAAAGTTGCCATGTCCACTAATTTGATACTTAGTATCTTACCTTTATTGTATTGCATAACAACATGTATACGTGCCTATATATGTGTATTTTAGTTTAACCGGTAATTTACTGTCTTATAAATTTATAACTTGAATATGTATCGTTGTTTAGTAGTATTTATATAGGTACTATTTGCACACGCCAACTGAGGTAAACAAAAACCTGAAAGTTGTGATTAAGGGTTCTAAAGAAAGTTGGCATTTTATTTCATAAGCGCAATGTGTATACAAGTACCTCACCCTTGCGAGGATGATGCTGCTAGAGCTAGAGTTGTTCGTTGACTCAAATAAGTCAAATTACGGGTTCTTTGAATTTAAAGTTTTAAAATATGAATACGAATTTGATTGGAATTAGCCTGAAATTTGAATAAATTGTATCAATAAGGTTATTTGATATCGAGTCCTATTCTACTTTTTCGAATTAGGAAAAGGATTACAGAAAAGTTAAAATGTTACAAATTGAACAACCGTGTATGTTGAGATTACGGTTAACTTATTGGACTTACTCGACTTATATTTAGGAATAAGGTTAAGTTGTGTATGTCGTGCTTGTTTTCTTGTTTTCTGATAGCAACTGAAATGATTGAATGAGACATTTGGTTATTAGATAAAGCTTTTTTTTTATATTGGGGCATTAAAAAAGATATGTATGTAGACAAGCCCTAAAAACACACTGGTCCAAATGAATTTGAATTCGAACCGAGTTTCAAGTTATTCAAGTATAATTCGAATAATGAACACCCCCTAGAAAGCGAGCACCTCTAAAGGACACCACTCCGTCCCTAACGGTATCGCAAAGCATAACCCTATAAGTGAATAGTCATTTGACCATTATATGGTCAGAACTACAAAAAAAATCCAAAAATTAAAAATTTCATAATCAACCTCTTGTACCCTTCAATACACACACATACACACACACACACAAATATTATGTGTGTTTCAAGATATCTCCATCATCATCAGCACCACAACCATCATCATTGAACGAGACGACATGAGTTTTTATCACATAAATCGTAGTAGGAAAATTGCCCGACTACATGGCGACATTAATACATGTGAGTTGCTCATCTACACCCGATTATAATGCAACAAGAAGCAACAAGGAAGGATGTGAGAAGAGCATTTGGTGTCCTCAAGCAAAGGTGGCACATAGTGCATAATCCGGCACGAAGATACGCATGACTCAAGAGAATAAACATAATAGGCATGACTCAAGAGAATAAACATAATATGTGTGCAATATATCACATATGAGTTTAGATGACAAAGGTCGAATGATTTGTGAATATGAAGAAACATACCTTTAAAAGAATAAATCTTTAAACTTTTTTTTGTTTTTGTATTAGTATTATTTGTATTAAAAAAAGACTAACAACAAAGTTGAGTGGAGAGTGAATGGTAGAATTGAGGAACAGATAATAGAGTATAGTGGTGATGTGGCACATATGTGTAAGGAACCGCACGAAAATGTCCTAAAACGCTCCATAAGTGAAAACCCGGACCCCTAAAATCCTAATTTTCATAAAAAAATCAAGTTTTATTAGACGGTCGCGGGCCGCGTAAGAGTTAAACAAAGTTTACGCAGGGCGCGACAGCCCATTGAATCTCTTGATAAGCATTAGGGCAACGTGTCGCACACGTGGCAGGTCTAGGGGTTGACACGGCAGCCCTATCCGTAGCTAGGGTTGCCCTCGCGGGGCTCGTAAACCGGCCTTAAGGCCTTCGCGAGCCGCGACAAACTCAAATTTCAGCTATAAATTGTGCGTTGCATGGCCAGTCCTCTGTGTTCGAAATTTTCTTTCAAAAACGTCAAAATCTGCTCATAATCATGTGTTTAAGTGTCAAAACGCTGCTACGATCACAGGGTAATAACTCGATCACTGCTACGATACAATGTCCGATCGATTGAAACTGATCCGATGGATGTTTAAGTGTTGCCTGAATTCGGGCTATACTTTCTCATTCGTCGTGAGGTTTTGATTTCGTGAATTTATTGTAAATGTTGTATTAGGTTACTAACCTAGTCTCGTTTGCATTATTTAACTAGGTTACCAGGCTTAATCAGTAGGCGGACTCTGTCCAGTTAAACTTGCAATGTGAGTCATTCTCTTTTTACCAAATTGTTTCCAAACCCTATTTATTTTAAAAGTTATATTTATAGGGATTAAGTCTTTGTAATCTTAAATTACTGCCGGTATGTGGGGTTTTGTATACATTACTTGATAATCGTCACCATTGGACAACGGGTTAGCCAAATGGGTGATATGACCATAGTCACAGATACGGTCGAGTGACAAATACCGATTTGGGGTAATTGGTGGATATATAAACATTGTAATCGCTCTTAATATTGTATATTATAACAATGTGTCGTTTTGTACAAATTGAATGACTCGCCAGTATTTCCCCGCTGATAAAATCTTTTTAAACATGTTTCAGGTGATTTACTGTTAATAAGGAAAAGTACCTCGTAGCACCCAGCTTGAATAAAGTGGCTCAGTAAATAAATAAACATGCTTTTGTAATCAGGGAATTTCCCCAGTGAAATCCCTTTATTGTAAATTATGGGGTTTATCCCAATACTTGAAATAAAATAAATGGGTATTTTCAGTTTAAACGATCCTGTTAAAGTTTCTGCTGCCAAATTAAACACCAATACCATGGGTTTCTGTCCCGCGACTTCTGAAGCGGGTAAAACCGGGTCGAGGGACGTGACAGAAAAAGGTGGTATCAGAGCCACTGATTTAAGCCTATTAAGTATTTAGAAATACTTAATTTCAAATTGCCATTTTGTGATTCTGCGAAAAATTAATTTACAATAAATAAAATTTTAATCTAGATTTTTGTGTGTTTCCTTAAGTGTGCTAACAGCATGAATGAACTGTCGGAAGCACTCTGAAAGTTTACAATCCATACGACTGATATGGATACAACAGGAACCCAGTCCGGTTATTAGGCGGATACCGAGGAGCCACTAGTATTTCAGGTCCAGCCCTAGGAAAAACCAAAACCCAAAAGAGAAGAAGGCTTCTGGACTAGAAACGAGGACGAAAGAAGAAGCCCGCTGCCCAAAAGGTGAAAAAGACGCAGGATCCAAAAGGAAAAGGAAAGGAGATAGGGGAGAGCTCTGGTCAAGCCCAGGAGTTGCCACCTTGGGAAGAACTGGATAGAAAATTGGCAAATTGTGACCTCATCGGACCTGCTGATGAAACTCTTTTCAATTTTTCCGCCCAATCACAACTTCCTATCAATTTGGAACCTGCTATCCCGGACCCAATTGTCAACCCTCAACCTTTTACAGGGCAGTTGGAAGAATGGTGGACGAGCGACTAAAATTTTCAAAATTTTATGAATAACCCAAATGTATACTTTCCCCAGTTTGATCCTGAACCTGCATCATTTCCATCCATGAACCCGGAGAACGTTGCCGAATTACGCCGCTACGGCGAGGAGCTAGTGGATGCTGGAAATCGGATTCGAGAAGTGGGGGAAAACATCACGTGGAAGTACGTAACGAGAGGGAATGTCGGTTAACCATAGTTAAAAGTTTTTGTATAATATTAATATGTGAAAAAAAAACTATAAAATAATATATAATATTGTATAATAATAATAATAAAATAAAATAGCTGTAAATATCTGGCTTGTATGGATGCATAATATTATATAAAATATAAATGTCGCAAGGTCAACGATTTTGGCTATATGTGTTGACTTAATGGTGTCTGTGATTGCTCTATTGTGTTTAGTTGCTATCCATTTTGTGACAATAATTTATATATTGATAATGATTCAGATGGAAAACGCAGTAAACCAACCGGCAAACGAAGTTAACCACTCCGAACCCAATAATGAAGATCATTTTCTCAATAGGCAAGATGTAGAAAATATCGTTGCTCAGGGAATAGCCAATGCTATCCCGGCAATCATCGCTGCTGTTAAGAATCATGTTGAACCTTCCCAAGCCAACCATAGGAAACGCACCCACGACGATAATTTCAGTAACAGTGTAAACGGGGGCGACAATAATAATAATAATAATAATGTGGTTCAAGCCCCATTACTTAAGAAAATGAAAGTTGCAACACCTTGTTGCACTTACAAAGAATTTCTTGCCTGTAAGCCAGTTGAATTCGCAGGCAATGAAGGGGCGACTGCCGCATTACGTTGGTTAGAAAAGACCGAGGCAGTAATCAAAATAAGTAAATGCGCAGAAGAAGACAGGGTGATGTATGCATCCCACCTTTTCAAGGAAGAGGCGTTAGAATGGTGGAACACGGTGCTGCAAGCTAAGGGAAGTGACGTGGCTTATGCCATGAGTTGGGAAGAATTTAAGGAATTGGTGGAAAGAAAGTTCTGTCCCTCCTACGAAAAGGAACAAATGACAAATAGGTTCCTAAATCACCGGATGGTGGACGTTGATTGTCGGGGGTATACATCGAAATTTTTCGAGTATGCTAGAATCATACTGACTCTGGCCTCGCCAGAACCGGTGCTTATCTCTCGCCATATTTGGGGACTAATTAGGGAAATTCGCGACATAGTCAAAGCTGCAAGACCTCGAACAATTGACGATGCGGTTGAATTGGCCAACACCTTAACCGACGGGCTGGTACGCACAAGAGAAGAAAACAGGAAAAAGGAATTGGCCCAGAAGATTACCCAAGGGTTCCGTGGGAGTAATACTAATAGTAACTTCAAGAAAAAGGGAACTGGGCAATCTTCCACACCTCCATTCTGCATAAACTGTAGAAAGAAACATTTTGGTAAATGTCAGGAAAATTGTAATTTCTGCAAAGCACCAGAGCACCGAGAGGAGGAATGCAGGAAGAAATCGAAGATCTGCTACAATTGCGGAGAAGCTGGGAATTTTAGACCAGAATGCCCTAAACTGGTCAAACCAGTTGACAACAAGGCAAAAGCAACTGAATGAACTAATAAAAATAATGCAAGAGCCTTTCAGCTAACGACGCAAGAAGCCGATCTGATTCCGGATGTGATAGCTGGTACGTTTCTTGTACACGACATTTACGCACAAGTATTATTTGACTCTGGTGCAAACCAAAGTTTTATAAATACTTTATTCTGCCAAGCTCTTAAGCAACCTTTAACCAAACTTAAGCAAATTTATACGGTAGAAACGGCAGATGGAAATTCTGTTAATATAGATAAGGTAGTCCAAGAAGGAAAGATAGAACTCTCAGGCCATAAATATTCTGCAAACCTGCTCCCTATGAATTTAGCTGGATTCGATGTCGTATTAGGAATGGATTGGTTAGTAGCCAACCATGTTAGAATCCTATGTGATAAAAATTCCATAGAAATCCATACACCAGTAAGAGAAGTAATTGTGATTACAGGAAAAGCCACGTAAACCAATGAAGTTCATTTCTGTAATGAAAGTTGCTAGTTATGAACGAAAACAAGGAATAGTGTATATGATTTTAGTAATCATTAACACTAAAAGTAAGGAACTTAAGGAAATTCCAGTAGTATCAAAATACCCTGATGTATTCCCAGAAGATTTACTTGGACTTCCGCCAGATAGGGAAATAGAATTTAGAATTCATCTAATCCCCGGAACTGCACCAATAGCTAAGGCACCTGATGTGTACAAAATGCAACATATAAATTACATCAAATGAGGCATAAAACTAACCCTTTTTAGTACTAATATTGGAAAAAGTGTGCTTTTGTCTTCCTTTTGTATTTTCAGGGTTAAATGAGCTTAAATGAACAAAAGAAGCAAAAATGTAGCCAAATCTAACAATAATACAAGAAAAGGAACAAACGTGGCATGCCCGACCCCTCGGCAGCATCTTCCCAAGAAAAAAACAAGACATCAGAAGGCTGAACACGCCCCGTGCTCACTGAGCATGGGAGCGTGCCCAAGTGTCTGCAGAAAAGACAAAGTTGTAGAAGCTTCTATCACCCACCATGGGGGCGTGCCCAGCGGACACAGGGGCGTTGTCAAGTAATGCAGACAAACTGCATTTAATGAAGAAAGAGAATATGGGTGGACACAGGGTCGTGCCCAACTGGCACGGGGCCGTGTCCGAGCTTCTGAGCAGGCTATAAATAGGGGTGCTTGGCTCACTTACAAACCATCCCTTGGCAAACGATCTCTCTCACACTTCACCCACCCACCACCACCATCACAACCCACATCCACCACCATCATCCATCATCCATCATAGAGTGTATGAGTAGTCTCGGGATCCAAGATTGATCGTAAGAGTTCTTGACAATCAAAGGCCATGTTTGCCTAAGTCTCTTACATCACTTGGTGAAGACAAGCATTTAGTGTAATACTTTTTATTTTTAATCTTTTCGCACTTTTTATTTGGTTATGTATTAATGACTTTAATAACTAGTTTCTTATGTTGAAGGTGAATCTTCCTTATCATTTATCCGTGGTGTCTTGGCATTATTTTACTGTCTATATAAAATAAAAGATTTTCACCATTCATATCTCCACGGTCTATATGGAGATATGTTGGCTACCTGGTCGAGGGTTAAGGGAATGGTTTGGTAAGAGTCTTGCCTTGTTCAGTGTATAGATCCTGCAATGACCTGGGTCAAGTTTAGTAGGACCTCCTTCAATACCCACTGGTATTGGATGGCGGGGGTCCGAACTCCTTGATCCCCTCATATCTAAACTACTATTAAAACTTTAACCCGGCTATTCAGGATTGTATCCCTGCTGACTCAAACTACTTAGCCGAGGGTAATGTCACCTTCAAAAGAGGGGCCTACCACAATATGCATTAATAACTTAATTAATTATCTTTCAATAATCCAACCCTTTAGGATTGTATCCTTGCTGACTCAAACTACTAGGTTGAGGGTAACGTCACCTTAAAAAGAGGGGCCTACTACTATAACTAAGAGAATCTCTTAAAAAGTGCAAAAGTGCGGAAATAATCAAAGGTTACACTAAAGGCGAGTTGGATCCAAGTTATTCATCTTGTCTATCTGTTTTTTATTTTATTTTTATTTTCAGCATTTTTTTAGTTAGTTTTATTTTCTTATTTAAAAAACCTTTTTCTAAACTTTTGATTTGATTAGACGTTGAGGATAAACTGGTACTAAAAGCTCTTGTGTCCTTGGACGACCTCGGTATCTTACCAACCCTATACTACGCTCACGATGGGTGCACTTGCCCATATGTGTGTTTGGTGTTAGTAAATATCGTGTTTTATAAATTTAAAACTTGACTAATGTGTTAAAAAGGGCTAAAAATATACTTAAATATATATCACACCGCACGCACATCAAGTTTTTGGCGCCGCTGCCGGGGACACAAGGATTTTAAGAAAGTTAGGAATCTACGGCCTAATCGTTTTTTTTTTCTTATTTTTCTATTTTTTAGGATTTTTTTTTTAAATTTTCAGTTTCTGCAGAGCTCAGCATGGGTCGTGCCTGGTCGGACACGGGTCGTGCTCAGCATTGCTACTGGCAGTTTTTATTTTCCGAGTTACAGAGAGTTGAGCACGGGGCCATGTCGGAGCAGCACGAGGCCGTGTCGAGCTCCCCAGTAACAGGGATCCGGAAAACAACTACTGTATCTCCGACCACGGGCCGTGTTCACCTGAGCACGGGGCCGTGGTGAACCTTCTGACCAATGTTCTTTTCTGTTTTTATTGCAGGACTTGGAACCCAGGCACCACATCTGAACTTTCTTCGTAGTGTATGAGCTCCAATTCTAGTAGAGACATAAAAGAACCTCTAGACGAACCCGAACGCTTTCTAAGAAAAAGACTTAAAGCTAAAAACCAAGAGAAAGTTTCAGGGGACCCACTTCTAATGGCGGATCAACGTACCCTCATGGATTACCTACGACCCACCGTGGGTAATCTTGGCGCCGCTATCGATGCATCGAATGTCGAAGCCAACAACTTCGAACTTCGGCCGCATTTGATACAAATGCTCCAAAACTCCGCAACCTTCCATGGGCTTGCGGACGAAGATCCCCATTTGCATATCACTAACTTCCTAGAAATATGTGATACGTTTCAGATCAATGGAGCATCAAAGGACGCCATCCACCTTTGAAAGTTTCAATTTTCACTAAAAGACCGAGCTAAGGCTTGGCTTAATACCCTCCCAGTTGGCTCGGTAAACACCTGGGATGAACTAGCCCAAAAGTTTTTATATAAGTATTTCCCTCCTGTTAAAACGGCTAAATTAATGACTGAAATTAATACATATTCACAAGAGGACGGGGAATCCTTATATGAAACTTGGGAAAGGTTCAAGGAGCTACTAAGAAAGTGCCCTCATCATGGTCTTGCGGTATGGCAACAATTATCCACTTTCTACAATGGGTTATTGCCACACACAAGACAAACACTTGACTCTAGCTCTAAGGGACTTTTAGGTAATCGTCGCCCAAATGAAATTTATAATCAAATTGAGGAAATTGCTCAAACCAATTTTCAGTGGCACACTCCCCGAGGCAACAAATCTATTGCCCCGGGCGCCCATAAGGTTGATGAAAGCACCTCCTTGCAAGCCCAAATCGAGGCCCTTTCTTCAGAAATCAAAAAGTTAGAAATGACAAAAACGGCCTCGGTTATGGCTTGCGAGGGGTGTGGTGGGCCACATGAAAATTGGAGTTGTATGAAAGAAATGGACAATTAAACAGAATCGGTAAACTACATTGATAATAGACGTAGGCCGTCAGGTCCTCCAACGGGTACCTACAACCAAGGATGGCGTAACCACCCTAACCTTGTTTGGAGAGAACCTGGCAATAGTAGTAACCAACAAAATCTAAACCAACGAACAAACTTTCAACAACCAAGAAACGAGTCACAAAATTTCTCTCAACAACAACAAGGGGGATGAGAGAGGCTTGAAGATACTGTATCTCGCCTCATCTCCGACCCCGAAAAGAAAAACTCGGATCGATTTCAACAACTGGAATCGAACTTTAGAAATCAACAATCTAGTATCCAAAACATTGAAAAACAAGTAAATCAACTAGCTCAAAATTTCTCCGAGAGACCTCAAGGCGCGTTACCAAGCAATACCGAAGCCAACCCAAAGGTGCAAGTACATCTCATCACGTTGAGAAACCGTACCGTGGGTCCCGAGGAGGCTCCGTTACCTCCAACTGAAAAGAGCCGATCTAGCCAATCACCATCTCCACCAACACCCCAACAAAAGACAGCTCCTCCACCAAATCAAGAGCCCACCAAGAATCCTCCAGTACCATACCCTGGTCGGTTAATTCGCAAAAAGAGCGATGAGCAATTCTCAAAATTCATAAATTTACTTAAACAATTGCATGTGAATATTCCATTTGTTGACGTCCTAACCCAAATGCCTAAATATTCAAAATTTATGAGGGGCTTCCTCACTCACAAAAGGAAAATTGAATCATTGCAATTAGTTAATTTAATTGAAGAATGCTCTGCCTTGCTACTCAACAAACTTCCGCAAAAGAAGATCGATCCCGGAAGCTTCACCATCCCTTGTTCAATCGGGGAATCACCCACTCGTAACGCACTAGCCGACCTCGGGGTTAGTATTAACCTCATGCCCGCATCAATGTTCGACCGACTCAGCCTAGGAAAAACAAGCCTTACAAAAATGAGCATACAACTCGCCGATAGGTCAGTTAATTACCCGCAAGGTGTCACTGAAAATATAATAGTCAAAGTCGGGGAATTTGTTTTCCCAGCCGATTTTGTCATACTAGATATGGAGGAAGATACCGAAGTACCACTTATCTTGGGAAGGCCATTCTTAGCTACCACCCACGCGGTGGTGGACATGAATGGCGGGACGCTAACATTGAGGGTTGGGGACAAGGAAATGAAGTTCGGAGTTGGCAAGAGAGTAGAAGACGATGACCCGGTCAATTACATGCAAGTCATAGAATCAAGTTTGGATGATGCTCTCCGACGGTGCAACATGGGATGCAAAACATCCCACTTGGGTAACATATGACTGGTTTTGGGTCTAGCCAAGGACCCTTATAAACATGGCGCACCACGGAGGCATTCCGCGGAACTATCCTTAGTTTAGTTTAGATTAACATTTTTTTTGCTTTCTAGTTTAGTTTTAATTTTCAGGAATAAAACACACTCGGGATGGTGAAGGATACTGAGGGAAACTTGAGCCAGTACCCCATGCACAAAAACAGAGCCTCCCGACAATGTTTCTTCGTTACAGCAAGTTCGGCACGGGTCGTGTCCTGCCATCACGGCCCCATGCTGAACAGTCTGCAGGAAATCGCCCAGTTCAGGTAACTGGACATGGGGCGTGTTCGCTGAACACGCCCCCATGTCCAGGCTTCTGTTACTTTCTGATAACTTCTGTTACTGGCAAACTGAACATGGGGCCATGCCCGGACACCACGGGCCCATGTCCAGATGCCCAGTAACATAAAATTTTGTTTTTAACACACCTTTTACACATTCAATCAACCTAAAAACTTAGTTTTGGGACACATTGAGGACAATGTGTAATTTAAGTGTGGGGGGGTGTTAAAACCTTGAATTTTGCAAGCCCTAATTACAAGCCTTAGACAAAACTCTATTGGAACCGCTAAACATCCCAAATTTCTTCAAAAATTTTTCATTTTTTTACTTGTCTTGGTTTAATTTGGGAATAACAAGTTCTAAAAAGGTTATACTTTTACAAATTTACAACCGATAGCGTCGTGATAAAAAGAACAAACATAAGAAAATTATGAAAATCTAGTTAAAGTTTGATTATATATACTTGATCACATAAAAACTCATTCCCACAAAAAAATGAGTTTTGAGCCTTTATTGAGCATACAAATACACATCTTTAAACTAAATGCTCATTTTTCGTTTCTTGTGTGAATAGCCGCTTGGTTTCTTACGACTCTAGAACTTGCCACGACGATACATTCCCGGTCCTTACCAACTTAAACCCAAGTAAGTAAATGATGGAGGCATTAGGACTAACCCTTTTTTATTTCAACACCATTATTTTTCTTTTTTTTTACCACCTACCCAAAATCCCCCTAGTTAACCCCTTTGAGCCTAAACCTTTTCATTTCTAAACCCAAAACAAACACCCCTTTTACCCACCAAAACCCTTTTTCATTTTAAACCCTTTATTTTAGTAACAAAGCTCGGTTTTCTTGTGACTTCCTTATAAAAAAAAATCATAAGAAGAAAAGAAAAATGAAGTTAGTAATAAACAAACAAAGCTCATCAAAAGAAGGCTTGTTTGAATAAAGCTTCATTAGAATAAAGAGTCACAAAAACAAAATGTCTTACGAAAACCGAAGCTTTTTACGCCTTTCGCCCTTTTCAACTAACCACTAACCCAACCACCTACATTTAACCCAAACCTAACCCTTCCCCAAAGGTCTCTTGATATTTACAAAGGTTTATAGTTAAAAAGGATGAGGATTGATTGCTTGGAAAGCATATGGTAGAAGTAAGTTACATGCCGCTCTCGAGTGTTTCACAAAAATACATCTTCGACCGAGTGTTGAGTGATCACCCGTGAGGTATGTGAACTTGTATATAAATGGAATTTTAAAGAGGCATGTTATGCCCAAATAAATAATTTCTCTTATGTAATGTTTTAAATAAATCATAAAAAATAGGATTGTAAATAAAGTAAAATAAAACCTAATAAAGAATCTTGGAATCCCGACACTCTATGACAAGCCCAAAACCTTCTCTTCTACCCATTCCATTTGGGCGTGTAAGCCACAAAATAAAGAGTTTTGCTTGAGGACAAGCAAAGATTCAAGTGTGGGGGTATTTGATGTGTACAAAATGCAACATATAAATTACATCAAATGAGGCATAAAACAAACCCTTTTTTAGTACTAATGTTGGAAAAAGTGTGCTTTTGTCTTCCTTTTGTATTTTCAGGGTTAAATGAGCTTAAATGAACAAAAGAAGCAAAAATGCAGCCAAATCTAACAATAATACAAGAAAAGGAACAAACGTGGCATGCCCGACCCCTCGACAGCATCTTCCCAAGCAAAAACAAGACATCAGAAGGCTGAACACGCCCCGTGCTCACTGAGCACGGGGGTGTGCCCAAGTGTCTGCAGAAAAGACAAAGTTGTAGAAGCTTCTATCACCCACCACGGGGACGTGCCCAGTGGACACGGGGCCGTGGTCAACGCTAAGATTCGTAGAATCTAGGCAAATCTTGATAGTGCAGATACGCTTCTACACACGGGGTCGTGCCCAGCGGACACGGGGGCATGGTCAACTAATGCAGACAAACTGTATTTAATGAAGAAAGAGAAGATGGGTGGACACGAGGCTGTGCCCGGGCTTTTGTGCAGGCTATAAATAGGGGTGCTTGGCTCACTTGCAAACCATCCCTTGGAAAACCACCTCTCTCACACTTCACCCACCCACCACCACCATCACAACCCACATCCACCACCATCATCCATCATCCATCATAGAGTGTGTGAGTAGTCTCGGGATCCAAGATTGATCGTAAGAGTTCTTGACAATCAAAGGCCATGTTTGCCTAAGTCTCTTACATCACTTGGTGAAGACAAGCATTTAGTTTAATACTTTTTTATTTTTAATCTTTTCGCACTTTTTATTTGGTTATGTATTAATGACTTTAATAACTAGTTTCTTATGTTGAAGGTGAATCTTCCTTATCATTTGTCTGTGGTGTCTTGGCATTATTTTACTGTCTATATAAAATAAAATATTTTCACCATTCATATCTCCACGGTCTATATTGAGATATGTTGGCTACCTGGTCAGGGGTTAAGGGAATGGTTTGGTAAGAGTCTTGCCTTGTTCAGTGTATAGATCCTGCAAGGACCTCGGTCAAGTTTAATAGGACCTCCTTCAATACCCACTGGTATTGGATGGCGGGGGTCCGAACTCCTTGATCCCCTCATATGTAAACTACTATTAAAACTTTAACCCGGCTATTTAGGATTGTATCCCTGCTGACTCAAACTACTTAGCCGAGGGTAACGTCACCTTTAAAAGATGGGCCTATCACAATATGCATTAATAACTTAATTAATTATCTTTCAATAATCTAACCCTTTAGGATTGTATCCTTGCTGACTCAAACTACTGGGTTGAGGGTAACGTCACCTTCAAAAGAGGGGCCTACTACTATAACTAAGATAATCTCTTAAAAAGTGCAAAAGTGCGGAAATAATCAAAGGTTACACTAAAGGCGAGTCGGATCCAAGTGATTCATCTTGTCTATCTGTTTTTATTTTGTTTTATTTTCAGCATTTTTTTAGTTAGTTTTATTTTCTTATTTAAAAAACCTTTTTCTAAACTTTTGATTTGATTAGACGTTGAGGATAAACCGGTACTAAAAGCTCTTGTGTCCTTGGACGACCTCGGTATCTTACCAACACTATACTAAGCTCACGATGGGTGCACTTGCCCATATGTGTGTTTGATGTTAGTAAATATCATGTTTTATAAATTTAAAACTTGACTAATGTGTTAAAAAGGGCTAAAAATATACTTAAATATATATCACACCGCACGCACATCAGCACCCTATCGGTTAGCACCCACAGAAATGTTAGAACTGAAGAAGCAGTTAGATGAATTATTAAGCAAAGGATTCATACAACCCAGTTCATCCCCTTGGGGAGCACCTGTGTTGTTCGTGAAAAAGAAGGATGGTTCGATGCGGATGTGTATCGATTATAGGGAATTGAATAAGGTTACAATTAAGAATCGATACCCATTACCTAGGATTGATGATCTTTTCGATCAACTTCCGGGAGCTAGGTATTTCTCTAAGATAGATTTGCGCTCTGGATATCATCAGTTGAAGGTACAGGAAGAAGACATACCTAAAACTGTTTTCAGGACTAGGTATGGTCATTACGAGTTTATAGTCATGTCCTTTGGTTTAACAAATGCTCCTGCAGCATTTATGGATATGATGAATAGGATATGTAAGCCGTACTTGGATAAATTTGTAATTGTCTTCGTCGACGATATAATTATTTATTCCAGAAGCCAGGACGAACATTGTGAGCACCTACATGCACTCTTAACTCTGTTAAGAAAGGAAAATCTTTACGCCAAATTTTCGAAGTGTGAATTTTGGCTACAAGAAATGCAATTTTTAGGACACATGGTGAATCACGAAGGTATTCACGTAGATCCCTCCAACATAGAAGCAATCACGAACTGGAAGGTCCCGCAATCAGCTACCGAAGTTAGAAGTTTTCTAGGATTAGTTGGATACTATAGGCGCTTTATCAAAGACTTTTCTAAGATAGCTATTCCATTAACTAAGCTAACCTGTAAAACTGTTAAGTTTGAATGGGGACCCAAGCAAGTGGAAGCCTTTAGAATCTTAAAGCAAAGATTAACAAATGCCCCAATTCTTGCCTTACCCGAAGGAACAGAAGATTTTGAAGTCTATTGTGATGCTTCTAAACTAGGATTAGATTGTGTGCTAATGCAACGCAAAAAGGTAATTGCGTATGCTTCAAAGCAGTTGAAAAAGCACGAGGAAAATTATACGACTCATGACTTAGAATTAGGAGCAATAATTTTTGCTCTTAAGATTTGGAGACATTATCTGTATGGAAGTAAGTTTACTGTCTATACAGATTATAAGAGTTTAAGATACATATTTGGGCAAAAAGAATTGAACATGAGGCAAAGAAGATGGATGAAAATTCTAAGTGATTACGACTGTAATATTTTATATCATGAAGGAAAGGCAAATGTAGTAGCAGATGCCCTTAGTCGTAAGTACCATGAGAAGCAAAAGCGAGTTCGTGCTCTAAGATTAAATCTACAGTTAGATTTAACGGAACAATTAAGGAACGTTCAGGAAACAGCAATCAAGGATGATGCTGAAGGAATAAAAGGGCAAATAAAAGAATTAGAGCAAGGGACTGATGGAATTTGGAGATTCCATAAGAAAAGAATTTGGGTACCTAAGCAAGGAAATATAAGAGATAAGATATTAGAGGAAGCCCATAATTCTAGATATGCGATGCATCCTGGTAATAACAAGATGTACCAAGATTTAAGAAATAACTTCTGGTGGATAGGAATGAAAAAAGACATAGCTAGATACGTTTTTAAGTGTCTAACTTGTTCGCAAGTTAAGGCAGAACACCAGAAACCCTCAGGTTTACTTCAACAGTTAGAAATGCCTGTATGGAAATGGGAACTAATAACAATGGATTTTATTACTAAGCTACCCAAAACCAGGAAAGTTAATGATGCAACTTGGGTGATTGTAGATCGATTAACCAAATGAGCTCATTTCCTACCAATGAAAGAAACCATTAGCATGGAGAGATTGGCTAAGTTATACGTAGACGAGGCAGTATCCTTACATGGAGTCCCACTCTCCATTGTATCAGATAGGGATAGTCGTTTCACTTCGCATTTCTGGACAAGTTTCCAAGAAGCAATGGGGACCCAATTAAATTTAAGTATCGCATACCATCCCCAAACAGATGGACAAAGTGAAAGAACAATCCAAACCCTTGAAGACATGCTCAGAGCATGTGTAATTGACTTCGGTGGAAACTGGGACAACCACTTACCACTAATCGAACTCTCCTATAACAATAGTTATCACACAAGCATCAATGTTGCCCCGTTCGAAGCACTTTATGGACGAAAGTGTCGAACTCCAGCATGTTGGGCAGAAAAAGGAGAAAGTCAGTTATCATGTCCCGAAATTGTACAGGAAACCACCGACAAGATAACTCAAATCATGGAAAGACTGAAAGCGGCTCGAGATCGCCAGAAGAGTTATGCAGACAATCGACTCAAACCGTTGGAATTTCAAGTTGGGGATAAAGTACTATTGAAAGTTTCTCCTTGGAAAGGAATAGTTCGGTTCGGTAAGAAAGGAAAGCTAAGTCCAAGGTACATAGGACCATTCACAGTTACCCAACGAATAGGACCAGTTGCCTATCAACTACAACTGCCAGAAGAACTAGCCGGAGTACATGATGGGTTTCATGTATCTAATCTTAAAAAGTGTTTATCTGATGAATCACTGGTAGTACCTCTTCAAGACATAGAGGTAAATGAAAAGTTGAAATTCGTTGAGAAGCCTCTTCAAATAGAAGACAGAAAGGTCAAACACCTCAAACACAAGAGATTGATAATGGTCAAAGTCAAGTGGGATTCAAAAAGAGGACCTGAATACACATGGGAGCTGGAATCGGAAATGAAGCGAAAATATCCTTACTTATTCCAATAAATCTCGAGGACGAGATTTTAAATAAGGTGGAGAGGATGTAAGGACCCGCACGAAAATGTCCTAAAACGCTCCGTAAGTGAAAACCGGACCCCTAAAATCCTAATTTTCATGAAAAATCAAGAAAATCAAGTTTTATTAGTCGGTCGCGGGTCGCGTAAGAGTTAAACAAAGTTTACGTGGGGTGCGACAGCCCATTGAATCTTCGGATAAGCATTAGGGCCACGTGTCGCACAAGTGGCAGGTCTAGGTGTTGACACGGCAGACCTAGCCGTAGCTAGGGTGGCCCTCGCGGGCCGCGACAAACTCAAATTTCAGCTATAAATTATGCGTTGCATGGCCAGTCCTTTGTGTTCAAAATTTTCTTTCAAAACGTCAAAATCTGCTCATAATCGTGTGTTTAAGTGTCGAAACGCTGCTACGATCATAGGGTAATAACTCGATCACTGTTACGATACAATGTCCGATCGATTGAAACCGATCCGATGGATGTTTAAGTGCTGCCTGAATTCAGGCTATACTTTGTCATTCGTCGTGAGGGTTTTGATTTCGTTAATTTATCGTAAATGTTGTATTTAGTTACTAACCTAGTATCGTTTGCATTATTTAACTAGGTTACCAGGCTTAATCAGTAGGCGGACTCTTTCTAGTTAAACTTGCAATGTGAGTCATTCTCTTTTTACCAAATTGTTTCCAAACCCTATTTATTTTTAAAGTTATAATTACAGGGATTAAGTCTTTGTAATTTTCAATTACTGCCGGTATGTGGGGTTTTGTATACATTACTTGATAACCGTCACCATTGGACAACGGGTTAGCCAATAGGTGATATGACCATAGTCACAGATACGGTCGAGTGACAAATACCGATTTGGGGTAATTGGTGGATATATAAACATTGTAATCGCTCTTAATACTGTAGATTATAACAATGTGTCGTTTTGTACAAATTGAATGACTCGCCAGTATTTCCCCGCTGATAAAATCTTTTTAAACATGTTTCAGGTGATTTACTGTGAACAAGGAAAAGTGCCTCATAGCACCCCAGCTTGAATAAAGTGGCTCAGTAAATAAATAAACATGTTTTTGTAATCAGGGAATTTCCCCAGTGAAATTCCTTTATTGTAAATTACGGGGTTTATCCCAATTCTTGAAATAAAATAAATGGGTATTTTCAGTTTAAACGATCCTATTAAAGTTTCTCCTGCCAAATTAAACACCAATACCACGGGTTTCTGTCCCGCGACTTCTAAACCGGGTAAAACTGGGTCGAGGGTCGTGACAATATGCAACACAAATGGAGTATGAAGACAAGGATACATCATATGGCCTAAGTTTTATTAGCTACCAAAATATTCGAAGGTGTATTGTCTTTAGACACCCATTGCTATTGTTGAATGAATCAGATTTATTTTGTTATCATGATAAATCATTTAAACTTCATATGATTATGGGTGTTACTAAATGCATGGCGTGCGTAAGACTCACACTTTTCTCTTGCAAAAGGGGGTATAACCAGTAAGAAGAGGAGTGCATTTAAATAAACCCTACGATTTTTTTTTTTGAACGGCAAGTTATTATATTCATCACCCAACAGATACAACCACAAAGACAGCTAGCAAGGTGCTAGAGTAAAAACATACAGATACATCACCCCAAATAAACTAATAAAGACATCACAGCTTACTCATTCAAAAAACTAAATGACACCCATTTTTCCATTCCAACCCTATACGCCTTGTTCTGTGTTTATACCACAAGTATGTTATTGCTTGTAACTCCCTGAAAATTACATCAATGAGCGACTTCTTCCCAGCGAAAATCAGTTCGTTACAGCCCTTCCAAATAATCTAGCAGGCTGCCAAAACGGTTCCCTGCACGATTTTCTTCTTTTGTTCCGAGAGGTGCATATGGTTATGAATGTTGAGAAGGTCTTTAGCACCAAAAACGAGGATGTTTGGGGTCTTGCACCACCAGCTGACCTTATGCCATACCACAGCGGAGATGTAGCAAGCTAAGAATAAATGGTCTACATCTTCCTCCCTTTCTACACATAATCTGCAAATCGTCTCGCCCCGATGTATGTTTCTCTTTTGCAGCCCCATAAGAGTTGGAATTTCGATCTTGTTCTAGGCGCCACCCGAAAATGTTACTTTTTTCGGAATCCATTTGACCCAGTCGAAAGGGCGGTATGGAACTGGAAATTTTTCCAACATCGAGCGAGCTGGAGAAACTATGAAGACTCCATCTTTGTTTGCCTCCCAAACCCCCTTATGATTCTGGCCCGATAACGTCACATCATTCAAAATATGACTACACCTTACTAGTTCGTTGCGTTCCGTGTTGGTGCTAGGTTCCCGCCTCCCTTCCCACTCCCCAAGTCGTTCTGCCACTGAAACACTTTTCCTACTTTCAAGGATAAATAGGGCAGGGAATAAGTCTTTTAGTGGACACTCACCCAACCACTTATCAATCCAAAAACGAACCGAAGTGCTGACCCCAACTATCCCTCTTATCTCTACACCCATGTTTATATTATTTTTCTCTAGCTCTTTTCCCAGCTTTTGAATCCGTTCCAAACACCCAGAGTCTCAGCCTTTACCGGGAGATATGACCATGAATTTTCTTGGAAGTGTATCGCTGACACGACCTTCCTCCATAATTGATCCTTCTCTTTTTTAAATCTCCACCACACTTCAACAAAAGACTGATATTTATATTATATAACAAACACAAACAGAGCCCACCCTTATCAATAGGACTAATGAATCTTTCCCAGCAAACTCAACTCATCTTGTTTTTCACTTCGTTGCCCCCCCCCCCCCCCCAAAAGAACCGTCTTCGAATTGCTTCTAAGCTTTCCAAAACACACTTTGGTGCTTTATATAGAGAGAAACAATATAATGGTAGACTATCAAAAACTGACTTGAGTAAAGTGACCCTACCGCTTA
Source organism: Helianthus tuberosus (assembly GCA_030545235.1). NCBI lineage: Eukaryota > Viridiplantae > Streptophyta > Magnoliopsida > Asterales > Asteraceae > Helianthus > Helianthus tuberosus. The sequence goes on along the minus strand of CM060420.1, from coordinate 15,114,375 downwards.
TCGATAGGGTGTTTGATTTCCATTTTGACAAACGTGCTTTGAAACAATCGACAACATCTTGCCAATACCTCGCTTGATTCATGTTGGCGCCGACCCATAAACCCAAGTATTTGCAAGGAAATTTACCAATGTTGCAATTTATTAATGATGCCATCCTCTCGACTTTCGTTTCCTCCACCCCTAACCCAAAAAGGTTGGACTTTTTGTGATTAATTTCAAGCCCGAGATGAGATAAAAGCATCGCATTAGACGAGTAATGTTACGAATGTTGTTGTCGCCCCATTCCCCAAAAAACAACATCATCCACGTACATTAGATGTGTAATATTCGGTCCGCTATTTGGCAACCGGATACCATTAATAATACCACTTCGTTTAAATCAACCCTATGATTATGGATGTTTTATTTTTTCGAGAGAAGATGAGCCGTTTCATAGGTTTTAGATCGTGAATAAAAATGTTTTTTTATATATGTGATGTGTTGTTACATAATTCTTTAAATTAAGGCTAGAAGGTATGGGGTACGTCCCCCGTACTTCGAGGACCGGCGCTGGCATGCACACCATCCCCCCCCCCCCCCCGGTCCCCGTGCTCTCCGTCGACACCAAGACGTTTGAGACGGGCAGAAAACGACAAAAAAATGTGGGGACCGAGGCTCTTTATTACCGTTGAAATAAAAAAAAATTCAACTTTTAATTTAAAAAGTAACGGCTATATTTAAAATAAATACCAAATTCACTCCCATTTTTATAAATACTCACCTTTTTTACATCATTTTTCACAACTTTTCACCCACTACAATCTCATATTTCTCTCACATTTTATAAACCCTCTTCCCTTTTTATATAAACTCAACATTTTTATACCATTTTTTACCCACTACCACCCCATCTCTCTCAAAAATTACCATGGCTACACCTTCTTCCATTTCTTCATCTTCTTCGTCTACGTGGTATTCATCATCTTCGGAAGAGAATGCATTTATGGAAAACATGATTATGAACGCGAGTCAGGTCTTCATGGCGGATGAACATGTTCCAGTTAGTGGGGAACAACAAGATTTGAACATGTTCGCTCTACGTAACGAGTACACACATCATAACCTACAAGCGGACTTGGTGGAGTACATTTAGAATAACGCTCAAAACGAACCACACGACCACATGCAGGACGAAGACTACTAGCTTTTTTTAATATATTTTTAGGATTTTTTTTAAGTTTATGTTTTTTTTTTTTAAGTTTATGTTTTTTTTAGTCTATGTTTTTTTTTAAGTCTATGTTTTTTTAAGTTTATGTCATGTTTTTTAATATTTTGTTAATTTATTTGTTAAATGTTAAAAAAGAGTAGAAGATTAAAAAATAAAAAAAACATAAAAGTGGTGGGGTAGGATCATCTAGTACCATCCTCTCATTTCCACTAGTTTTGTGGGATGGGCTATCTTTGGGAAGACTATGATTTGGCGCCTACGTGGCGGATCATGCTCCAAGGGAGGATGAGCACCATACCCTCTAGCCTAAGGCTGGTGGGTATGGAGAGCCTCATCCCCAAGGGGATGGGCCGCCACGTCACCGCCACGTAGGAGGGGCTTGAAAGGTATGGACCTAGGGGGTGGGGGATGAGCCTCTTTATGTATATATATATATATGTATGTATGTATGTATAGGTATATGTGAGAGAAGGGAGGCTCGGCGAGTCCGGCGGTGCGGGGGGACCGGCGCCGGGCCTCTGCCGGGCCCCATACCGTCTGGTCTAACACATTATGGTACGGCCACTGTTCTTCAATCATTGTAATAGTATATGAATTATTGTGTCGATCTGACTAATAAAATTAATTTTACGCGTAACGACATTCTTAATTATAATTGTTAATGCATTAAAATAATAAAGGTTGTATGAGTACAAATTTTATCAAACTTGCCACTGCAATCTAAACATATTATATGTCCATAGCATCTAATATTTTTATATAACGACAGACACTTTTCCTTGTTCCGCTCTTCCTTTTGTCCCCTATTCACATATTTACAAAAATAGGTCCGTACTTATCTACATGCTACTATCGTTACTTTGAGTCTCCGTTCCACCAGTTGCTTCTTTGTGAGAAGGCATTCTACATTCTCATATAAGAAAAATTAGGAAAATAATAACATATAAATTTCTAATAAAATAAGCTTAATCAACATTTTTCAAAAATAAAACAAATCACTCAATTAAATGTATATTTCAACGGACTACAATCTATACACCGCCAAGATTTAACGGATATACATAACTCGAATTGGTCCCCAAATCAATATATAATGAAAAAAAGAATCTAGGTCACCAGTCACAACATTGATTATTAGCAAGGATGGAGAACTCGCTAGTCGTTAGTCGGCCGGTGAGGTGGGGACTAGCGACTACTCGGGATTAATTGGATCGGGTTTTTATATGTAATTTTCATTTTTATGTATACATATACACATTTTTATAGTAAATATTTTAGGTAGCTAGGTTTTAACTCTTGCTTAACTCATTTTTTTAAGTAGACAAGATTAATTGTTGGAATTCACATAGATTGGTTGGAAACTGGCCGGAATTTAGAAGTTTTGGCCGGAATATACAGTTTTTTTGCCGGAGTCGCCGATTTTTGGTCTGCCGACTAGGTCCGATTAGACCCGACTAGCAATTAATCGCCGATTAGTCGCGATTTTTACAACACTGATTATTAGTATGAGTACACAGATTAGGTTTTTGGGCGGTAAAATCTTGAGATGAAAAAGAGTAAGAATAGTGTGGTAAATAAAACATCAAAATTTCGGGTTAATTCAAAAGAGCCAAACCGAGTCAAGAACTTTTAACAACCCTAGTCGTCTAAATATAAATATGTTATTCTATGTAATACCACTCTTGATAACTTATGTAAGGGATATTTTATCGACACTTATATCACTATATCACTATGCTAAAATAAATATACATTGTAAAAAAATTTCATGAACTTAAATGTGTGAAAGAAAAAAAAAACACAAAAGGTTACAACTTAGGGGATGGGGTGGTCACTAGTGATAGAATTCTATCACTCACAAGCACTAATCAAGTTCCGCCATGTCATCAACCATTTTTCCATCACTCACAACATTTCTTAGTGGGGGTGGTTATCACTCACCACCGCACCCAACAATTTCCCCCCAACCAACAACTACCCTCACAAAACAAAAGAATAACGCGTGAAGAAAATAACGAAAATCGATTCCCGTGGTGCTATAACGCGTTATACTATTAGGTGGGGGTGGGAATATGGAAGTTCAACGCGTTATAAATTGTTCCGTGATGATATAACGGAACCGCCCCCTTTGGCCTTATAAGCATAGATGAAGAAACCGAACAGAAAAGGGCTGAGCAACGGCTCCAGTTTATCTCTTCATGTTAATCGTTTTTGTTTGTTTAATTAATAACTAATTGAAATGTAAAATATTACAAAATGTATAATAAAATAATATGACACATTTTTTCTATATAAAAATAGACATGCTTACAGTACTTGTATTCTTCATGACTGCACGGTGTGGAGAGGTATGAAGAAGGGGTATGAAACGTCACGTGGTAGACATGCCAGCAGAGGGTGTGGTAAAAAAAGCACAGGATAGAAGGGGCGTTTAAAAAAATAAAATAAACAAATAAAATCTAACCAACCAATCAAAACAAACCCAAACACTATCCACCAATCGCATACCTCCACGTCACCTTCCTCCCTCCCCTCCACGCCGGTGAAAAGGCCGACGCCACCCCCTACACGCCACAACCACGTCAGGCCACAAGACGGTGTGCCAGCGTGGTTGAAGCCTCCATGCCATTTTCAGGATGCAACACCGTCCAGTCTAATCCCTTTCATTAGAAAATTTATAGTGTGTGCTACCCCTTTTTTGGTTATAAACATGTATTTATGTTAAAAATAAATAAAAAGTAGATTAAAAATCTAATTATTGCATAACCCATATTATATATACTATTAAACTATATCTGTGCACGCACAAAATCTATTATTTACTCTGTTAAATGAAAAGCTACAAGTGATTGAAGATTTAATGTACATAAAAGCCATTAGAGCTTGAATTATTTAATTTATGTTTTTTTTTTTTTTTGAAAAGTATTATTAAATTTATGTATAACCCCATAATGAACTTATAATATACTATCAAAACTACAACTTTAAGTGTACTTACCATTTAAACACTATAATTTTCATATTTTTGGACGCTTTTTTAACCCAGCCAGAATTTATCACATGATCCACTAATAACTTTTTTGTTGTTATTTTATAAGGTTTAGGGTATGATGTATAAAATTTCAAATATACCATTCAAAACCTAATTGTGTGTGATAATTTACAAGTCATCGAGCTATAAACATATAATCCATCAAAGCTAGTTCAAAATTTCATTTTTATGGGTTTTCTTTGTTTTCTTATTACACCTTATTTCTGGAATTGTCGTTGCGACTTACTTATTTTTATCAGTGTCTCGACGTGTTTCTTTTAAATTACCATCACAACGTTTTTTTAATGTACGTTTTGATATTTTAAAACAAAGCCACAACAAATTAATACGATTCTCTTTACACACTTTACTATGTAATATCACTGCCGTACGCACAGCCGCCAATGCGCCACCACCTCGTTGTTAAATTAGAATTTATAAAATAATTCTATTTCAAGTTATCATGTTTTCTTCACTACTATTAATCATTAAACCACGTTAGTTTTATAATCCTAAGCCTCTACTTGATAGATATACAACTACTATATAACAATCATACAATTTGTTATATTAATTTACAACAAAATAATTAAAAAAACATCTTAATCCCACCGTCCCTAAAGTCGTAATTAGAAATTAATATTTTAAATTAACACATTTCATCATTTTCCAAGTCCCTTCCCATCATCTACGGAATCCTCACCAATAGCAATAATAATAATTTGTTAAATGACGAATCTACCCTTCAACTTTCCTAGAAAGTCAACTTCACCCTCCTCTTCAATCTTTTTGGTATAAATATCAACAACGACCAAAGACAATTTCCATCACCATCTTTCTCCAACAACAATTTGATCAGAAAATCCAAATGGGTCATATGAGTTACAACAGAGTTGGTCGAAGATATTATCCGACAAGAGGTTTCCGGCTAAATTGCAAAAGATTTTATGTCCAACGGCTACGCGCAAAGTTCTTTAATTTCTTCAAGATTCTTATGGGCTCATGGAGGAAGAGTTTTTCGTACGAGAAGAACACGACACGGGTGTCTGGAAAAACAAGCCAGAGAAGCTTAGTAGCTAAGGAAAACGCGTATCGGCTACGATCATTTGGCAGGTCAAATTCTTTTTACTCGGAAGCCATTGAAGATTGTTTGGAGTTTATAAAGCGGACATCGGTGTCTTTGGATGATAAACCACAATTATAGGGGTTATGATATCATGTTTCAACCTTAAACAGGCTCGGGTTTGAATCCAACACTCAGGTTCTGCCTTTAAAGCTGCGTTTTATCTGCTCTCGCTGGTTAGCAGGGTATTTATTAGGTTTCGTAAATTTTCCATGGTTGTTCAAAAAAAAAATATGAGGTTTAAATATGACCTGAGATATAGATTTTTTTTCTTCTTTTGTAAATTATTTAGCATATGTTGTCCTTAGAGAAGCAAATTTTCTCATTTTATTTATAACTTTCTTTATATTTATAAGATGTTTATATGTTTTATATTTTATATGTATATATACATGGGTAAATCATCCTTAATTCAATACTAATTTGAACTGTGATATATTATTATATTATATAACAATTTATGACTCGGTGTTTCGTTTATAAAATATGATCACGTTTTGTTTGGTGGTTTAGTGGGATGTGTTAAACTACTTTTCTAGAATAAGACATTTTGTTTGGTAGTTCAGGGGGATGTGTTAACCTACTTTTTATAAGAGAAACTTAAAATGTGGTACTACTAAAATAACTATATCATAAAATAATGATTTGTTAATTCAATTATAACATTGGTAAACTAATTAATTAGTTATACTATAAACCATAGTTATTAAAGCGAGCGTCTCATGCACCTAGGCGCATTTACCAGATGAGGTGCAGTTATACCGCCTTGCCTCCATTAAAGCGGCGCACGCGAGTATTCCGGCCAAGATTTTTTCAGATTCCAGCCAAATTTTATTTAAATAGCTAGAATTTTGGGTGGACGAGAACATATGGAATAGAAGAGATATGAAAGGGTTGCTCTTCCCGTGAGCATCCGACCAAAACGACTTTCCGACGAGTATTCCGGTTAGATTCTGACGAACTTTTACATAATAACGCCAACTTTCATCTACACAGTTTTATGGTTTTGGTTGCATCATAGAGAACAGAAATTTGAAGAGAGAAGAAATATATGAAAATGAAAAGTTGAAAACTATTTGACCTAGAACTTAGTTTAAAATAGTGACACCGCATAGTTTTGGTCACTGTTTTAGAGAAAGGGACAGAAAAGAAAAGACAACAGTGACACTACATAAGGTTCAACATATTTTTAGTTATTATAGTTATATCTGACAAAATTTCTTTAAACTGACTATTTTACAATGTTTTAACTTTTTTAATACTAGTTAGATGATTTTAACATCTAATTATATTAGTTTTATAAAAAAATATCTAGAAAGTAATAAAATTATCTAACATGATATATTTTATTTTATTTTTCATTTAAGTGCGTGAAGAGGTATGGTCCCTAACAACACGCGCAGACGCGCATTAGTGAGACCACACCATTCCGAAAACACGACCTTGTCATCTAGAAAGATCTAGAAGGATACATGATGTGTGTGAATTATATATATTTTTATAAATGAATTTTCCTTTACACAAATTTAGTTTTAAAATGATTTTCACCTAAGAACTAAACAACGGACACAAAAGGGCAAGTGTACCCGTGATGTGGTAATATATTTTATTTAAGAACCGGATATCAATTCGTGGACACGGTGTCTCGATACTAAACTTTTGCTACTTTAAAGCCTTTTCAATCAACGGGTTGGTTTTGTTTTTAATTTATCATGCAAATAACAAACTACTAACTAATCTAAAAAGAAACAATATCTAAGTAAAGTTTCCTAAACTAAGTATCCGCTAACAAACATGTGAAAACAAAGGGGAAGAACTAGTGATGATGCAAGATCTAAGTTTAACAAAGTCCCCAATCAAGGTTTCCTGGTTTTATAATCCTTAGGAAAACGAAAATGATATAACATTCTAATCACCTAAAAATTATTCTTTTTAAGTTCACTTGCTAAGTTGATGTTAATCTTTAATAATGAGTTACTTGTTTGTCAAAACTCCTAACTCCACGAATTAGGGAAAACTACTATGAACAACATACTAATCACCCTAACTTGGTTTTTAGTAAGTAATATCTTCATCATGTTCTTGATATGAACCACAAGCATAGTCATGCTAGACAACAATCTTGGCCTAAATCATCATACTTACATAATCACAAACTATAGAATTCATATAAACATTCTTTTAATCTTTCCAAATCGAAATGCAAGAATTCGTACACATGTTCAAATCGCCATTCAATTCATGTTAGCAATTATCATTCCTAGTTTCATGTTATGAATCAAACTAACAAGTTAACAAGATTCAACAATCATAATCTTTACATGAGCTTTCCAACACATCATGTTGATACTTATGATCAAACATTCAAGAACAACAACTTTAAACATGTACATGAACTCCAAGAACAAGACTAAACATCACTATGAAGAATAACAAGAACAATCATCACATCTCCTTCCATGTTATCACATATTCATTAGCTTCAACAAAGTTTAAGCAACACAAATGTTTAGCCCATAAGGCTCATAACTACAAAGATCAAATACAAGAAATCTTAAACTGTTCGTAATGTAATAAGTAAGCTAACCAAGTTTAAAGACAAGATTAAATGGTAAATGGGTGGATCTTCAAATGATGAAGTCTTCTTCAAAGCTCCTCCTTGGCTCCAACAAGCTTCCAAGTCCAGATTTTTGAAAGAAAACTTCACCAAAATGCTCCAACCCCCTTTACAAATGAGGTTGAGATCCGTATTTAAGCTGATGTGTGTTTGGCACGACCATGCCACCATTTGGCACGTCGTGCTTGGCATGTGTCGGGCTAGCTTCCGTCTGTCGATCTTGTTTGCTACCATTTCTAGAAAAATTCCGCTTAAAGTTTCCCGAGGTGGCACGACCGTGCCAAACTATGGCACGACCGTCCTTATCAATGAATTACCGACGATGACTACTGCGATCTCGGGAATGGGCTGATCAGAGATTGACTTGGATCAGGCACGATCGTGCTTAGGGATGTCACGGTCGTGCGAGTCGTTGATTCTCCGGGTTGGCGCTGATAACTGATAGTGTCACACCCTGACTTTTGCGGAAGCGTGATTTGGTGTGACTTGCTTAATATCATTGCATTCAACCATAACAAACAACTATATGATAATACCAAGATGCTCATCCATATATAGTTTTCAAAGTAATACAACCGTCATTGTTTAACATCAAACTAAGACTTCAAATTTAGATCTCTTGACAACCAAAGCTTAAAGTTCCATACTGGACTTCACAAAAAACACTAATAAAAACGAGCTTTGGGACCATGCATTCTATCAGGGATAAATCACATGACTCAAACCCTTTAGTACTGGATGCCATCTTTTATTAAAAACACAACTTGAAATCTTGAACGCCCGCCAGATCCATAACCACTTTCCTGAAATACATGTAGTTTGAAAACATCAACAAAAGTTGAGCGAGTTCATGTGTTTTGTATGTGTGCGCGAACATCCTTGAAAACATTTGTAAGTATGTATGTATGTACTTTGTAGACTGGTATGAAGCAACAAGGAAACAGATCAATTAATGTGTAGCTAATACATTAATATACGTGACATGATGCAGGAAGGCTCAAACCTAGCAAATTTTATCTCCGGCAATAAGACATAGTCACCACATGGTCCACTCGGCGGACGCATGGGTGGGGCTCGCTACACCCAAATAGATCTATCACTCATGTCCCTCGGTCCTACTACGAGGATTAATGGTCTTAAGAGTGCGCCTACCCATTCACATGATCTAACAGTATTTTTCCTTAGCTAACCATACCATTTGTAATTGTTTGTAAACATTTAGTAACATGTACTTCACCCCCGAAGTTATAAAACTGAAAACGGTTAAAAGAAAAGGGGGAACATGAACTCACAGTTTTGCGTTCTTCGTATCCAATGTAACTCAAAGCTTCCTCTAGAACGCACGACTACCTACATGCGTACTATGGTCCATTAGACGGGTAGGTCGTGCCTTAACCTTGATCTTATTTAGTGTCTTGAGTTACGTTAGTTTGTGTCATCAATGTTATTCCAAGTATATAATTATTTGTCAAAATAATAAATATTTTAACTTAAATTATATTTATTACATTTTGGAATATTAGTTAAAACATTATGTATTTTAACTTGATACTTTTCAAGTATTTATACATGTATTTCCTTCCCAATGATGGGTGTACTTGTATTCGCCTTCTTATTTTTGTATATTTTTGCCATGTATTGGGGTCGTATTCCGTCGTGGATTTATATGTATGAAAACACGTATTTTCTTGTAATTATTAAGTATTCTTATACTTAATGTTATATCAACTTCTCCGGAATAATATTTCTAGTAAAAATACTTTAATATATAATTCCAAAATATATATTCCGAGGAATATTACTTAAAAAATTATTTATAATTTTCCTTTGGTAAAAATATTCGTATTTTCATATAAGTTCCAAAAATAATATATTTTCAAATCTAACTTGGAAAATATATATATATGCTTATCTTTCTCCCAAAATAATATATTCCTTTTTTATTTGAGAAAATCTATATTTCTTCCAAAAGTAATATATCTTCTAATATTTCCAAGAAAATACATATTTTTATTCACCCAAAAATAATATATTTTCTTCTTGTCAAAAATATGATGTAACTTTGTAATAATTGTGAAAATCATATTTTTGTTCTTTTGGTGTCCAAAATATCATGTACCATAATATACTTGTGAATATAATTTCCGGAATATTTCGGTAAGTTATATTCCTTAGTTCGGTTTCACCAATATTTTGTGTATAACTTGTATATTTATTCCTTGGAATTTTGGTAATATTTTGGATGGTAATCCTTGGTATTTTGTTGTGTTATATTATTTCATGTCCTAAAATAATATAACTAGTACACAAAGTATACAAATAATCACACACATGGTGCCTTCAAAATATATATTTCCCAAATACATATTTAGTCACTTTTATTTATAAAACCAACCTCCAATGTTTATAATTTTTGTAACAAAATTATGGCAAAGTTCTTGTAACAATTTATGGTTTAAAATACACTTGTAAACAGTGTTGTAGAAATCGGCCTAGGCGGCCGATTAATCGCCGCCTAGGCGCTAGTCGGTAGTCCACTGACTAATTTTAACCTAGTCGGTCCAATTAATCGGTAATCGGTCAAAGTCGGTCGTAGGCGGTCGTAATCGGTGAAAATCAGTCCTAGGCGGTCAAAAATCGGATTAATCGGCCTATATTAATCGGTCAAAATCGGAAAAAATCGGATAAAATCGGTCCTAGGCGGCCCTAGGCGGTCAGAATTGGTCAAAATCAGTCAAAATCGAACCATACTATCTGAAACTTGAAGTATTTATGTGAATTTTGAAGTATTATTTTTATATTATTGGGTATATATATATAATTTTGAAAAAATACATATAAAAATCCCATTCCGATTAATCCTGATTAATCCCTATTAATCCCGATTAATCCCTAGGCTGTACCTCACCGCCCGACTAGCGCCTAGCGCCTTCTACAACATTGCTTGTAAATATTTGTTTAGAAATATTTTTCTAAGTGTTTAATTTTTAGAAAAATTTTGCCATAGTTTCCCCTAAAAATGGAGGTTTCCATGCTTTCAAGCATATCATTTTCTTTTGTAAAAATCAACACAATCAATCATCATTCAACCATAAACAACCTACACTTACCAACTTTGCCAAAAACAAGCATAATCTACTACTTCATGAACTTGAAATTTCACAAAAATTTGTAGTAACTTACTAGTGTTCTTAGTAAGCCTTGTTATCCTTTAAAGTGTGATTAGTTCTTTAAAAACTTCATTTTTAAAGAATATGGATCTTTACAACTGGTGATCATCATTTCTAAAAATGTTTCTTTATGAAAATTTCTTGTTACACAAGTGTTTCTACACTTGTTTAACCACCAAAAATAAGGTTTGTTTATGTAAGAACCAAGATTAAATAAATCTTATACTTTAGCTTGGTTTCTTTGAAAAATCATCCATAAATCTTTAGATCTACAAGTATCACTACTCACTTTGACCATTATTTTTCAAGAAAACATTTTGTTCTTTCAAGTTCATGCTTTATGTGTGGATGATCTATCATCCTACAATATTTCCATTCTCTCATTATGATAGATTATGTTTTTAATCATGATCTAGCAAGATCATTTGATGATCTACGTCATTTTCATAAGTAATCATTCATCAAGTATCACAACAACACTAAACAACATGATTTCTTTAAGTTTTCTTATAATTTCAAGCTTATGTTCATGTTTCATCTTCTTATTTCTTAGTGTTCTTCATGATTAACATTATGAATCTTCTTTTAACCACTTAAAATAGAAGTAAAATGGAAAGATCATGGTTCTTACCACTAGCTCAAGGCTAGGGATGATCAAGAGAAGAAATGTAGTGGATAAAAGCAAATGGTGAAGGTCCTTTAGCTTCCGAAAGCTCCAAGCTTCCAAATACACCTTCTTACACCTTTGTTCATATGTGGAATGGATGGAAGATGAATGAAAATGGTGGTAGTGTTGTGGCTTGTCTTCCCCGTGAGTAGAAGGAAATGAAGAAGAAGTGGAGTTGGTGATGAACGGGTGAAATGAAGGTTATGAACTTAAGGGTTTACTTATAATCTTCCACCATTACTTTAACTAGTGTGTAATATGTTTAATAAAGTGAAAACACAATCTAATAAATTAACCAAATAAAATCCGTTAGTGGGGCCCTTTGTAACACCCGTCTAATTATTTGACGATTTTCGTTATATTTGCGAAAATTGTAAGACCCTAACACGTATTTGACAAAAGTCGCAGCGGAAATTCGTGCCATAAAATTTCTTTCATTACAAACGTCTTGACTTACTTGAAGGTTTATTTTAAAAATATCTCTTTTACAAAACAAAAGCATAACTCCCGTTTACTAAAGTACATACTCGATTATTCCCGTACAATCTATCTTGTGACTCGGTCTTCGATCTCTATTCCTTGTGATAATCGTCCGTGATCCGTACAACCTGCACTCACCACATACATTCCTAACATTATCACACATTATATAAACAAGATTCTTTCACGTACACTTCACATTTCGTCCTTTTCAAACTTTAAGCATTTCATCTGCTTATCCATTTCCTGGTGAGGCTTCAATAACGTACCTGCATTACTTTTCATTCTCAAGGTACACCATTAATAACGTTAACACTCAACGTGTCTAAATCATGCATACATACGTACTTACATACATACATACATACATACATGCATACATACATACATACATACATACTTACACATCTACATACGTACATACCTTTCCTACAACTTTACATACGTGCATACACTCATACATGTCTTTATTCATACATACATACACAACTACATACGTACATACCTTTCCTACACCTTTACATACATGTATACACTCATACATATCTTTATACATACATATATACACATCTACATACGTACATACCTTTCCTACATCTTTACATACATGTATACACTCATACATATCTTTATACATACATACATACACATCTACATACGTACATACCTTTCCTACATCTTTACATACATGCATACACTCGTACATATCTTTACACATACCTACATACACATCTACATACGTACAAGATCTTGCATACTTCTTACATACTCAAGCGTTGATTACATAGGACTTAGACTTTGATTTATAGCCCATAAACATCTAAGGATCGATCAAAATCATGTTTAGGAAGCCCGCCGTAGTCCACGGATAACAAACCGAAGCCTACGATACATGAATCAACTTAAATAACAAATTTCATGTTTTTGGACTTGGGGAGGGCGTCGGCGACGACCCGTGGTTCTTCCCGTAGCCAAAAACCCCGTAGACAGGTAATTAACCCGTCAGCAAAAAAACTAACTTTCTAGAGCCCGTCGGCGACTACCCTTAACCCGTCGGCGACTACCTCTAGAAATGGCACTTTTCTGCAGTTCCGTTTCGTCGTCCCTTCGCACTAAAACGCGCATAACTTTTGAACCGTTTACCCGTTTAACCTCCCGTTTCTTCCTACATGCTTGTAAATTCACATTCTATCATATGAACTTAAAATCCCACATCCGGATTAAGGAAATTCTTAACTTACACGCTATCGTCTTATTATTCATTTAAGATTTATTCGACCCGTTCATGCATTCATCCACAAAACTTGTTTGTTTGACCATAACTTCTTATGAACCTAATAATGTCAACATTGTATATCATACAAGATTAAGTTCTCGGATGTCTTGCATCCTCTTGACCCATTTTCGCTCAAGAGCTTATTTTGACCCGTTAAGGGTATTTACGCATTTTAAGGTCCTTAGCTTATGAAAACCATACTTCTCGCTTTCTTGCTTTTTCAAAACATTCATTTAATCAAATAGCTTGTTTGTAATCAACTTTTAAGACCATTTGCTCGTTTTACCCATCAAGGGCGTTTTTGTCAACTTTGCTCTATCCTTAACAACAAAGGACTCCCTTGCATAAGTAACCAATCCTACTACTTAGCTACAATTCTTAATCACACATACCTTGCTCGGATCAAAGCTAAGATCCGTTTAATACTTCATCGGTCTCATACAATTCTTTCCTACTTGACCTCGATCATCATACTTAATTAAATTACACATAACTTTACATAAACAACTAAGAAGTGATTACAAAAATCACTTACCTCGTGCGTCCATGTTCATACTCGTTTCCTCGCCACTTTTTGACCCGTTAGCCTTCCGTGCTTGATTCCGTCTCGACATGATTCCTATACTTCCATGTCATCGAAATCACATTCTTATTAGCATACATAATTGTACATGTTAACGATCATATCGATCGCATAATTCCTATTTGACTTTCATTAGTTACTTCTAGCGAGCATAATACATGTGACCAAATTCATATCATTTCAAACTCATGTAAACCATCATGTCATCGCATTAAACACACATTCGTCAAACACGCTCCATATAACTTACCTTAATCTTACAATTATGACAACACGTCTAACCATCCTTCTTATACACGGTTGACTTTTAGAAGTCAACGGTTCATTTAGTTTAACTTTCGACTTATCATTATATACCCGTAACATCATAATAGCCTATACGGACAACACTATATACATATCATCTTTTACTTACATACAATTTCATCGATTAAGCTCACCTAGGCGTTTCATCAAACGCTTGGTGTGCGTACCACTATCTTAGTACAATGTACAACTAATATATGCATATTCTTCTAATCTTATACATAATTCATCCAATCCTCCCACTAATTAGCATTTATCATTCATACATAACATCAAGCATATCAACACCATATTTCTTTCAATTCATGTAACAAGAATTCATCATACCCACATAATACAAACAACATGCAACAAGAATTAGACATGGATGATGATTCAAGTCATTATTCTTACCATAACTAATGGGTTTTGCCTCTAAACATCAAATTAACCTAAACCATGCATAATCCATGTTCTATATGATGATTCTAACATATCCTCATGCCCAATTTCATACCAATTCATGATTTACAACATAACCCACTTCGTGGGTAATCACCAATCTAGAATCTAAGACATACCTTATGATTCCCTAGTGTAGGTGATCACAAATTCGTGTTCGGTTCTGAATTTGAGCTTCATTTATCCTTCCAATTTGATGGATTAGATGGAGTTAGGGTTTTGACTTCATGAGAGCTCCTGCTCCCTCTAGAACACACGATCGTGTGTGTGTTTGTGTGTGTAAATTTTTATTTATTAATTCAACTTTCAACTTAACCCACTTTAACCCCTCAAGTTGCCACTAATTATAAAGGGGCACAACTTTCTTTCTTTTAATTGTTTTTACCATTTTGTTAACTTGGTTAAATAACCTAGTCATTCATTTCTTGATGCACCATATCATAACATTTAATGAATATAAACATTCGGGTTTTGGGGTGTTACAAGTCTACTCCCCTTAAATAAGGTTTCGTCCCCGAAACCTTTCTCATTTCCTCTTACACACACACACATTTATGTTTGACTTAACACTCACATCATAATCATAAGTAATCATCCTATCTCATTTCATAATTATTCATACAATTGGCTTCTTCTTCTTAACAAGTCTATACTTTCCATGGCATACTTTCATATAACATTCTCATTTCCTTTGACCCGTTAATAACAGGTTAATATACATACTTATTCAAACTTATTATAATGCTTACACTCATATGATCCGTTTATAACGGATTTAGTACTTTCATCTTCATCCTTTAAGATTCCATTCTATAGACACATTGTATAACATTTAACCCTTGTTTTGTTATCACAACAAAACTGCTATGTCATCGTCATACCTACGTGCATAACTCCGTAGCTAACATCGTTCTACATTTCTATAGTCTTTTGTACCATACATATCCTTACGTTACTTACACATTCGGATATTTTCATTCCTATCATTCTTTTGTTCATTTGCTTTACATTTACTTATATGACTTGTTTGACGCATACATGGTCAAGCTATTGACTTCTTCTTATGTAGACTAATTTCGTCTTTTATATCTTAAATCTGTTTCGCGAAATCGAACACATTATTCATACCTTTCGTACCTTCTATGTTTTGAATCCGTCTCGCGGATTCAAACATTGCATTCACATCTTTCATTCTTTGAATCCGTCTCTCGGATTCAAACATTGCATTTACGCCTTTCATCCCTTGAATCCGTCTCGCGGATTCAAGCATTGCATTCATATCTTTCATTCTTTGAATTCGTCTCGCGGATTCAAACATTGCATTTGCGCTTTTCATCCCTTGAATCCGTCTCGCGGATTCAAGCATTGCATTCATATCTTTCATTCTTATCATTCATGTTTTTCATTCCTACATAGTACTCTCAATTTCCTGAGAGTCTTACTACCCACTTCACCCGCACGCCCACATGCTACCTAATTCTAACGGACATACCTGCGATAATTACCACGGTCTCACAAATGTCATATGCTTCTTGCGTATTGGCCAGGTGCGCAATTCACATACTAATTTCGTGCCTTCAGGTAATCATCACCTTATGTCTGTAGTAGTGGGTCTCAGTTCGTGCTACATTTTTACAATCTTATCAAGACAATATCGTTGTCTTCCATTTAGTACTTACCCTCCCAAGGAGATTTCTTCCTTTTTCTTTTAACACCGGTACCATACATATTAACATTGTGTACCTGGGGTCCGTCTGTCCATTCGCATCCTTGCCTGCCTTAGCATCCATCCTAGACTGCATTCAAGGGTCATCTTCTTCAAACACTTATACTTACCTTGCACATAACATACCGTCAGTTTCTAGATACGTATACATAAGTACATACTTACATTCGCTTCTACCTTTGGATCTTAATCGAGTCTTAGATTGTACGGGTTCCTTATCATAAGAGCACACAAGTTTGAGTTCAAGTACTTACTTTCTTGTACTTGATTCTCTCAAACCAGGGCTCTGATACCAACTTGTAAGACCCTAACACGTATTTGACAAAAGTCGCAGCGGAAATTCGTGCCATAAAATTTCTTTCAATACAAACGTCTTGACTTACTTGAAGGTTTATTTTAAAAATATCTCTTTTACAAAACAAAAGCATAACTCCCGTTTACTAAAGTACATACTCGATTATTCCCGTACAATCTATCTTGTGACTCAGTCTTCGATCTCTATTCCTTGTGATAATCGCCCGTGATCCGTACAACCTGCACTCACCACATACATTCCTAAGATTAGCACACATTATATAAACAAGATTCTTTCACGTACACTTCACATTTCGTCCTTTTCAAACTTTAAGCATTTCATCTGCTTATCCATTTCCTGGTGAGGCTTCAATAACGTACCTGCATTACTTTTCATTCTCAAGGTACACCATTAATAACGTTAACACTCAACGTGTCTAAATCATGCATACATACGTACTTACATACATACATACATACATACATACATAGATACATACATACATACATACATACATACTTACACATCTACATACGTACATACCTTTCCTACAACTTTACATACGTGCATACACTCATACATGTCTTTATTCATACATACATACACAACTACATACGTACATACCTTTCCTACACCTTTACATACATGTATACACTCATACATATCTTTATACATACATATATACACATCTACATACGTACATACCTTTCCTACATCTTTACATACATGTATACACTCATACATATCTTTATACATACATACATACACATCTACATACGTACATACCTTTCCTACATCTTTACATACATGCATACACTCGTACATATCTTTACACATACCTACATACACATCTACATACGTACAAGATCTTGCATACTTCTTACATACTCAAGCGTTGATTACATAGGACTTAGACTTTGATTTATAGCCCATAAACATCTAAGGATCGATCAAAATCATGTTTAGGAAGCCCGCCGTAGTCCACGGATAACAAACCGAAGCCTACGATACATGAATCAACTTAAATAACAAATTTCATGTTTTTGGACTTGGGGAGGGCGTCGGCGACGGCCCTAGGGCCCGTCGGCGACGACCCGTGGTTCTTCCCGTAGCCAAAAACCCTGTAGACAGGTAATTAACCCGTCAGCAAAAAAACTAACTTTCTAGAGCCCGTCGGCAACAACCCTTAACCCGTCGGCGACTACCTCTAGAAATGGCACTTTTCTGCAGTTCCGTTTCGTCGTCCGTTCGCACTAAAACGCGCATAACTTTTGAACCGTTTACCCGTTTAACCTCCCGTTTCTTCCTACATGCTTGTAAATTCACATTCTATCATATGAACTTAAAATCCCACATCCGGATTAAGGAAATTCTTAACTTACACGCTATCGTCTTATTATTCATTTATGATTTATTCGACCCGTTCATGCATTCATCCACAAAACTTGTTTGTTTGACCATAACTTCTTATGAACCTAATAATGTCAACATTGTATATCATACAAGATTAAGTTCTCGGATGTCTTGCATCCTCTTGACCCATTTTCGCTCAAGAGCTTATTTTGACCCGTTAAGGGTATTTGCGCATTTTAAGGTCCTTAGCTTACGAAAACCATACTTCTCGCTTTCTTGCTTTTTCAAAACATTCATTTAATCAAATAGCTTGTTTGTAATCAACTTTTAAGACCATTTGCTCGTTTTACCCATCAAGGGCGTTTTTGTCAACTTTGCTCTATCCTTAACAACAAAGGACTCCCTTGCATAAGTAACCAATCCTACTACTTAGCTACAATTCTTAATCACACATACCTTGCTCGGATCAAAGCTAAGATCCGTTTAATACTTCATTGGTCTCATACAATTCTTTCCTACTTGACCTCGTTCATCATACTTAATTAAATTGCACATAACTTTACATAAACAACTAAGAAGTGATTACAAAAATCACTTACCTCGTGCGTCCATGTTCATACTCGTTTCCTCGCCACTTTTTGACCCGTTAGCCTTCCGTGCTTGATTCCGTCTCGACATGATTCCTATACTTCCATGTCATCGAAATCACATTCTTATTAGCATACATAATTGTACATGTTAACGATCATATCGATCGCATAATTCCTATTTGACTTTCATTAGTTACTTCTAGCGAGCATAATACATGTGACCAAATTCATATCATTTCAAACTCATGTAAACCATCATGTCATCGCATTAAACACACATTCGTCAAACACGCTCCATATAACTTACCTTAATCTTACAATTATGACAACACGTCTAACCATCCTTCTTATACACGGTTGACTTTTAGAAGTCAACGGTTCATTTAGTTTAACTTTCGACTTATCATTATATACCCGTAACATCATAATAGCCTATACGGACAACACTATATACATATCATCTTTTACTTACATACAATTTCATCGATTAAGCTCACTTAGGCGTTTCATCAAACGCTTGGTGTGCGTACCACTATCTTAGCACAATGTACAACTAATATATGCATATTCTTCTAATCTTATGCATAATTCATCCAATCCTCCCACTAATTAGCATTTATCATTCATACATAACATCAAGCATATCAACACCATATTTCTTTCAATTCATGTAACAAGAATTCATCATACCCACATAATACAAACAACATGCAACAAGAATTAGACATGGATGATGATTCAAGTCATTATTCTTACCATAACTAATGGGTTTTGCCTCTAAACATCAAATTAACCTAAACCATGCATAATCCATGTTCTATATGATGATTCTAACATATCCTCATGCCCAATTTCATACCAATTCATGATTTACAACATAACCCACTTCGTGGGTAATCACCAATCTAGAATCTAAGACATACCTTATGATTCCCTAGTGTAGGTGATCACAAATTCGTGTTCGGTTCTGAATTTGAGCTTCATTTATCCTTCCAATTTGATGGATTAGATGGAGTTAGGGTTTTGACTTCATGAGAGCTCCTGCTCCCTCTAGAACACACGATCGTGTGTGTGTTTGTGTGTGTAAAATTTTATTTATTAATTCAACTTTCAACTTAACCCACTTTAACCCCTCAAGTTGCCACTAATTATAAAGGGGCACAACTTTCTTTCTTTTAATTGTTTTTACCATTTTGTTAACTTGGTTAAATAACCTAGTCATTCATTTCTTGATGCACCATATCATAACATTTAATGAATATAAACATTCGGGTTTTGGGGTGTTACAAAAATAGACATGACATTATATGTAAATACTGTCGAATAATACGGGTGAATTTAAAACTTTTATGATTTTAAAATAATACCAATTAATATAAACAGAATTGCCGTTTAAAATAACGACGAAACAATGTGTGCGGAAGCTTGTTTCTCATTCGTGTTCGGTTGTTCTTTGGGCTTGATATTCATCCGGAAACACTTGGTAATTTCCTGTGATCAAACCAAACTAAAAGTTAGTTTTGATGCTTGCATAATAGTTTAAACAAGTTTGAAAACATCAAACAATGAACAACAATCATATTGCCAGATCCGTAGTCTGTCGCGGGCCGCGACAGACTCAATGTAATCTTACGCGGGCCGCGACTCTGTGTCGCGTGTCGCGACAGGTTTAAGACCTTCTGCCGCGTGTCGCGAGGAAGCACCATTTCCAGCAAGTTCAGAGCTGTGTCCTGCATTTTCAGCAACGCTAAGTTTTACGGAATTAGCCATAACTTCTTCGTTATAGATCCGTTTTACGCGATTATTTTTCCTACGCGTCCGTAATTTAATTCTCCATCTAATGGAGTTAAAATCTAACATCCGACATAATAAAATTTCAGACTTTTAACTCTTCGGCTTATCACCCTTTTTACCAACTTTTGACCCGTTCGTGATTTCATCTAACAAACTTGTTTGCGGTCCTTGTTTCTTTTGTAAACATATCATTATGATTATTTCCTATTGTACAAGGCTCAAATCACGGGTTATTACACATTCTAAACCCGCTTATGCTCAAATGCTTATTTTGACCCGTTAAGGACATTTATGTCCTTTTAAGCCTAATTTCGCTCACTTCTACTATGCCTCATAATCCCACTCGTTCATTTTGATTAGTTTTTCCACCACAACTATGAATGTGGTGGGTTTAATGTAATAGACCACCTATTCCGAGTTTTACTCCTTAGATGTGCTATTTTAGGACAATACGCATTTTAAGGCATTTAACCCTCGATAGTTTATACCTACCATTTTCATACGCGTCTAAAGGTTACAAGTTTACAATATCAGTTCCTAAACAACCACTATGGGTTGTTTGCCCAATTTACCCTTCAAGGGCATTTTAGTCAACATTAGCCCCTCATTTACTACGAAAGGCTTTCGCTATATATTTGAACATAAGGTATATTGTCCACAATTATATTTACACGTACCTAGTTCGGGTCAACTTATTGGCCCGTTTCGATACCTTGCCTCTATAATATGCTAGTTCGTAGCATTTTAACCCATAGACCGTTATTATCCTGTAAGCATAAGACTTGACACATACTTATTAGTCGTCATTGGTCAAATGGCATTACAAGTCACCCTTTGACCCGTTTGGTCTAAACGACCAAACATTTTGCATTGAATTTAGAATGGTATATATATACGTATATATATACCATTTCGTTATTTAACCCAATTCGGCTTACGCCGTAGGGTGTCTTGTCACTTTTACTTATATTTGTCGACACACGACTAAATTACCATTTTATCCCTATCCTTATTATAAGTTACCCCATACGGTAACATTTCCAGATTCATTGTATGCTTGTCATTTACGGCTATATTACCATTTACCCATGTTTACCCTTCCTCATGGTTTTTACCAAATTTTGCATATGTTACGACTCGTATCGATTGCGTCGGAATTCCATATTTCCCAATTTTGTTTTTATCGAATTTAAAACTTATAGAATAACTAAATATTCTACAAAAGGTGTAAGTTTCACTTACCTTGCATCCGAATTACGCTTTTCTTTTCTCACTTGCTTCGATCGACCCGCTTTCTCCCCAAGCTTCACCTAGCTTGTTAAGCGCCTACTATCATCCATCATTCACAAGGTTGTTAGATTAGTCATTCTAAATCATGACTTTCACACCTTATGAATCTTTGACTACTTTCTTATTGAACTAAATCATAAATCATGAGTTTAATTCTTACGTCAAGACCCACTTCAAATCAAGTATGAATTCTTAACAATTTCCCTTTTTGTTCAAGTAGTTCATTCATACAAGTTAGTATGGTGTTTATAAACACCAATACAACATCAATTTCATTAAATCATCCTAAACCCATTTTTCATAAGCTTTAACGCATAATTCTTTATAATAATCAAATCTGCGTTTTTACCGAACTTTTAGCATTTTAATCCTCACTTGGGCGTTTCATCAAACACCTAGCGGGTCAGATTTTTATATCATCAAAACCAAGTTTATGACTTGTAATTATCATCTAAATTAACTTCGATTAGACAATTCTACACAAGTCTTAACATCCATATTTCTGAAATTTACTCTTAAATTCAGATTATGCTAGAGCAAGATCATAATTCTAGGTTTTATCAAGTTTTCTTCAAGTTCATTAATCACCTACAATGGTGATTATGAACTCTATAATAAACATGAAATCTTTTAACAAGATTTCACCTAGGGTTCATCCCTAGACACCATATCCCTTCTAATTTCATTCATGCATGACACAATCAAGCTCAATTTCAGTTTTTCATAATCAACCTAGAACTTGAGATGAATCAAAATACTAGAATTTTGCATACCTTATGATCCCTTCAGTGAGGTGATCACGAATTTGTGCTTGAAATTCGATTTAGACTTGATTAGAGGCTCCAATTTGTGAGTTTTGTGAGGATCTTAGGGTTTGAAGAAACCCAGGTCGCCCCCTGCTTCTTTGTACGACCAGACATCCCCAAATGGGGTGTTTGGTTTTTGTTTTAATTAAAATTAGCAACTTAAGTTTCAATTTTAACATCTTTGGCCCCTCCATTTTCCTTAGTTCATAATTTAAGTGTTTTAACCCACTCATAAGTCACTATCTAACTAGGTTAGAATTATTCCTAGTTAGCTTAGTAGGTTCGGGAAGTCGTAACCCGTTTTACTTTAAGTCCCGTTAAATCGGGCCTTTTATCCGTCCTATTTTTCTTGAAAGCTCTCATTCACTTTAAATAAATATTAGGATTATTTAATTTATTCCTAATATTTGCCGGTTTACTTTTACCACTAATGGTACTTTCCCCATCTTTAATATTAACGGGGTTTAATTACCAAACCCGATTTCGGGGTGTTACAAGTCTACCCTCCTTAAAGAGGTTTCGTCCTCGAAACCTTTTATGATATAATTCATTGAGTTTAAACTCAATGTATTTGAGCCGAGAAATCCTTTAACCATTACTTATACTTTTAACCAATTGTTAGTATTACCAGAAAAGTATGGTAACATCTTTTTGGCTATTAATTGTATACGTATCTCTTACGACATAGTGCAACTCGAAATAACGTAATCTCGTTATTTCCACTAGTTTAGTTACCTAGCGCTATTCATCACTTTCATATACTATCGAATTCTTTATGGATCCGTTTAAAGGTCTTTAGTGAAATCTTTCACTTTTAGCAACAATTTCTTTTGTTTTCAAATTCATTTATTCGGTTCAGTTATACCGAATCCACCGTTTACAAACAACCAAATTTACTTTAATGACCTTAACCGGTCTCACTAACTAGACTTGTTAGTCCAGTTACTTTTTACCGCTCGCTTAGTGATAATGTGATTCCACTTCACATTGCATTTCTTGACCGTGATTGTGTCATGTCATGTTTAATTTATATCAACCTTTCATTTTCGAAAATACCACTTTTACGAATATATCGTCTTGCAACTATCGATGTTAAGACCCATACTCTTTGATATTTGTTATTTCCAAATTCGTTTTATAGTATTCATATTTGTTAAAACGTTGTTTCTTACTAAAACTGTATTTTAGTTTAACATTTTTCTTCCTTTTAATTATGTCAATTACTCATATTAAGGAAATTGACAACCCATAATTTATTCTTTTCCATTCTCATTTTACGCGGGGAATCATAACTAGTTCCCTTGCTTTACACGATTGACCCGTAGGTTCTTTCACTTAGCCTTATAGGCTATTTCTTTAAATTTTTCACCTTTTTAAGGTGAGACACTCACAACTCGTTTCCTTCTCTTTATGACTCGAGGGTTCTTTTTGGTCCCGTAGACCTTAACACTGTGTTTAATCCCGTAGGTTATGATGATCCTGTAGATCATCTTTTATTCTTGTCTAAATTCAATTGTATATATACATATGTAGCTTCGAGGCATCTCTTATTATGTTTGGAATCGTTTATTTTCGCTCTTGACTTCAATTGACTTTGACCGTAGTCTAAGGCTTCATTTGTTTACTTCCGGACTAATCCTCCGACTTTATGACTTCCGACGTTATTTACGCGTCAGTTTGTTCTACGCTTACCGTCTCCCGGTTCATACTTATACTTCTATACAACCCATTACCCGGGTTCTTTTATCTTAACGTTTTTAACACCCATAACCCTTTACATAGGTAGTTAACATCTCACACTTTTACTTATTCAATCCGCGCCTACTTACATTAGCAAGCGTCATCATATATTTAATTCGTTTGACTTGTTCGTGTGAAATTTCATCACTGGTGAACGTCAAATTTCATTCTTTGTTCGACCCGTTCAACTTTTAATTAGTCGAACGTAATTTTTATCAAAATTTTTGTTTGCGAAAATTCTTGTCATCTTTTAGTCATGACTCGTATTCCGAGTCTTTTGACTTTCTATTTCGCGTTCCTGTTTCTCAGTCTACACATGCGTTTAAATCCTTACCCATCATCCAGGTGTTTTACCGAAGTCGTTAATATTGCAACCCTTACGGTATGCATTATGACTTCGTTTCGCTTTTTTTTATTCCTACTTTGTTCTCAAATTTGGTGTTTTACAAAATCGGCCCGTTAAGAGTCATATTTTCATTCTCCGGGTTCGAGTGTAAGCACACCCCTCCCAATTGCATACCTTAGTCCTTTTACATTAATCTTTGTCCCTTCACTCGGGCTCATCATCCTGATGTAATACGCTTCTGTCACCCGGCTGTGCGTTTACATTATTATCAAATATTTTGCTCATTTGTTTTATTTGGGTACTTTTAAGTTAATCCGATTCACCCCGCCCTTACTACACCGGATGTAAACGTGTCCGCCATAAGAAGTTCATGGTATCATATGCCACTACTTACTTGGCCAGAGTAAGCGATTAACACATGACACACATGACCTTTTTACAGTTTTCACATCACGCCCTATGTAAGTAACGCCTCTATTTGTTTCTCTTGGAAACAATATTCCGAATACATTTTCTATTCGGGGTTTTCCAAGTTTTTAATCTACATATGCAACTTTCAATTTCTACTTATTTGTTGCATATTACTATTTGTGCGATTATTTAAAATGTGCACCTAGTAATGTTTGCCCCGACGGGCGTTCCTTGCCATTAACCTTGTTCGCGGTCGTTACGCGATTTAGTCCTCGGTGAGCATGCTCCTCTTGTCATACTTCGGACCGTTCCATCATCATATCCACAATTCGTTTGACTCCCGTCGTCTTCAAACGCGAGTGTCCTTCAAATAAAACATTCACAAAAGTTAGTAACGTCAACTTCAATAATCGCCCGTATTATAATACAAGGCTTTTTCTACTATACGCGTCAACGCGCGTATTTTTCGTCAACTATATCCATCGTTTTTATTGGGGTAACGTGTATCACACGATAGCCCTATGTGTTGTCTACAACACTTTAGCATGCTAAACTATTAACATACTTGTACTTACCGAATTTGCGATCAAGCCTCGAACCGAACACCAATCTTTATTAAGAGTATAAGGTTTAAGTCCAAGCATAGTTTTCCCACCATACTTGAATCTCTTAAACCAAGGTTCTGATACCAACTTGTAACACCCGTATAATTATTTGACGATTTTCGTTATATTTGCGAAAATAGACATGACATTATATGTAAATACTGTCGAATATTACGGGTGAATTAAAAACTTTTACGATTTTAAAATAATACCAATTAATATAAACAGAATTGCCGTTTAAAATAACGAAGAAACAATGTGTGCGGAAGCTTGTTTCTCATTCGTGTTCGGTTGTTCTTTGGGCTTGATCTTCATCCGGAAACACTTGGTAATTTCCTGTGATCAAACCAAACTAAAAGTTAGTTTTGATGCTTGCATAATAGTTTAAACAAGTTTGAAAAGATCAAACAATGAACAACAATCATATTGCCAGATCCGTAGTCTGTCGCGGGCCGCGACAGACTCAATGTAATCTTACGCGGGCCGCGACTCTGTGTCGCGTGTCGCGATAGGTTTAACACCTTCTGCCGCATGTCGCGAGGAAGCACCATTTCCAGCAAGTTCAGAGCTGTGTCCTGCATTTTCAGCAACGCTAAGTTTTACGGAATTAGCCATAACTTCTTCGTTATAGATCCGTTTTACGCGATTATTTTTCCTACGCGTCCGTAATTTAATTCTCCATCTAATGGAGTTAAAATCTAACATCCGACATAATAAAATTTCAGACTTTTAACTCTTCGGCTTATCACCCTTTTTACCAACTTTTGACCCGTTCGTGATTTCATCTAACAAACTTGTTTGCGGTCCTTGTTTCTTTTGTAAACATATCATTATGATTATTTCCTATTGTACAAGGCTCAAATCACGGGTTATTACACATTCTAAACCCGCTTATGCTCAAATGCTTATTTTGACCCGTTAAGGACATTTATGTCCTTTTAAGCCTAATTTCGCTCACTTCTACTATGCCTCATAATCCCACTCGTTCATTTTGATTAGTTTTTCCACCACAACTATGAATGTGGTGGGTTTAATGTAATAGACCACCTACTCCGAGTTTTACTCCTTTGATGTGCTATTTTACGACAATACGCATTTTAAGGCATTTAACCCTCGATAGTTTATACCTACCATTTTCATACGCGTCTAAAGGTTACAAGTTTACAATATCAGTTCCTAAACAACCACTATGGGTTGTTTGCCCAATTTACCCTTCAAGGGCATTTTAGTCAACATTAGCCCCTCATTTACTACGAAAGGCTTTCGCTATATATTTGATCATAAGGTATATTGTCCACAATTATATTTACACGTACCTAGTTCGGGTCAACTTATTGGCCCGTTTCGATACCTTGCCTCTATAATATGCTAGTTCGTAGCATTTTAATCCATAGACCGTTATTATCCTGTAAGCATAAGACTTGACACATACTTATTAGTCGTCATTGGTCAAATGGCATTACAAGTCACCCTTTGACCCGTTTGGTCTAAACGACCAAACATTTTGCATTGAATTTAGAATGGTATATATATATGTATATATATACCATTTCGTTATTTAACCCAATTCGGCTTACGCCGTAGGGTGTCTTGTCACTTTTACTTATATTTGTCGACACACGACTAAATTACCATTTTATCCCTATCCTTATTATAAGTTACCCCATATGGTAACATTTACAGATTCATTGTATGCTTGTCATTTACGGCTATATTACCATTTACCCATGTTTACCCTTCCTCATGGTTTTTACCAAATTTTGCATATGTTACGACTCGTATCGATTGCGTCGGAATTCCATATTTCCCAATTTTGTTTTTATCGAATTTAAAACTTATAGAATAACTAAATATTCTACAAAAGGTGTAAGTTTCACTTACCTTGCATCCGAATTACGCTTTTCTTTTCTCACTTGCTTCGATCGACCCGCTTTCTCCCCAAGCTTCACCTAGCTTGTTAAGCGCCTACTATCATCCATCATTCACAAGGTTGTTAGATTAGTCATTCTAAATCATGACTTTCACACCTTATGAATCTTTGACTACTTTCTTATTGAACTAAATCATAAATCATGAGTTTAATTCTTATGTCAAGACCCACTTCAAATCAAGTATGAATTCTTAACAATTTCCCTTTTTGTTCAAGTAGTTCATTCATACAAGTTAGTATGGTGTTTATAAACACCAATACAACATCAATTTCATTAAATCATCCTAAACCCATTTTTCATAAGCTTTAACGCATAATTCTTTATAATAATCAAATCTGCGTTTTTACCGAACTTTTAGCATTTTAATCCTCACTTGGGCGTTTCATCAAACACCTAGCGGGTCAGATTTTTATATCATCAAAACCAAGTTTATGACTTGTAATTATCATCTAAATTAACTTCGATTAGACAATTCTACACAAGTCTTAACATCCATATTTCTGAAATTTACTCTTAAATTCAGATTATGCTAGAGCAAGATCATAATTCTAGGTTTTATCAAGTTTTCTTCAAGTTCATTAATCACCTACAATGGTGATTATGAACTCTATAATAAACATGAAATCTTTTAACAAGATTTCACCTAGGGTTCATCCCTAGACACCATATCCCTTCTAATTTCATTCATGCATGACACAATCAAGCTCAATTTCAGTTTTTCATAATCAACCTAGAACTTGAGATGAATCAAAATACTAGAATTTTGCATACCTTATGATCCCTTCAGTGAGGTGATCACGAATTTGTGCTTGAAATTCGATTTAGACTTGATTAGAGGCTCCAATTTGTGAGTTTTGTGAGGATCTTAGGGTTTGAAGAAACCCAGGTCGCCCCCTGCTTCTTTGTACGACCAGACATCCCCAAATGGGGTGTTTGGTTTTTGTTTTAATTAAAATTAGCAACTTAAGTTTCAATTTTAACATCTTTGGCCCCTCCATTTTCCTTAGTTCATAATTTAAGTGTTTTAACCCACTCATAAGTCACTATCTAACTAGGTTAGAATTATTCCTAGTTAGCTTAGTAGGTTCGGGAAGTCGTAACCCGTTTTACTTTAAGTCCCGTTAAATCGGGCCTTTTATCCGTCCTATTTTTCTTGAAAGCTCTCATTCACTTTAAATAAATATTAGGATTATTTAATTTATTCCTAATATTTGCCGGTTTACTTTTACCACTAATGGTACTTTCCCCGTCTTTAATATTAACGGGGTTTAATTACCAAACCCGATTTCGGGGTGTTACACCCTTGTTGGCCGATTACTAGGTGGTGGGGGGGGGGGGGTAGTAGGCTAGGTCTTAAACATTAGTTAGTTATTTAGGTTGAAATCCAAGTATTAGTTAGGGATTTAGTTACTAGATATTTATGTAGTGTGTGTTATGATATTCGGGGACCATAACTAGCTTGGTAATGTTAAAACAGTGCTTCTAGTGAAAATTTGGTGTTCCGGGTAATGTCCGGTTGTTCGGTTGGTTACCGGTTCGTTAAGGTGCTAAACTTCGCAGTTTAGTGTGCTTTATGTAACCTTTTGTGACAGTTTTGTTTCCCGACACTTAGGAAAGTATTCAAGACCATTTAAGCATATTTCTGCATGATATTAAGTTGTTTAAATGCTGAATTTTGCTGAATTCTGCAGAATTCTGCAGTTTTTGTGAGTTTTAGCCACTTTCCGACACTTAAACTATCACTAAGAAGGCAGTTTTGTGATCATTACTTTCCTACACACTATACTAGTGTAATACTTGGTTTCTGGCTTATTCTGTGTCTCAATATAATGTTTGTCTATCTACTGAACTCTGTCAGCATTTTTCTGATTTGCCGGATAATTGTGTTAACTGTGTTTCGTGCATCATTTGAGTCAATAAAATTCTCTTGCAAAAATGACATGACATTAAGAAATATATGATGCACATGTATGTATATGGTAGTAATCAGGAAGCAGATCAAGTAATTAATTGAAATGCAGCACAGTCATTAAGCATTAATCATTGTCTAATAATCATACGGATGCATGCAAATTTGGCAGTTGTCACAGATAGTGCTGGTGAAAGTGCTGATGATGGCTGACCTGGCACGGTCGTGCCAATATCTGGCAATTTGCTGGAATGTTTCGTTTTTGCTCCAAAAGCCTTCGTTTCAACACTGGGCCGCCCCCGGACCTGTATTTTCACAAACAACTCAAATAAATACCAAAATCAATGAAAATACAAAGAGATCTCGCATAAACGGGGATAAATTTGGCATTTTAAAGATATATAAATTCTTATACATCAATACACCTGGCGAAAGAAAGGATGCTCCTAGCAGTCAACGAAGACACCACGTGGCACCAATCACGGGATGTCAGCACCTATCAAAAGATCCTTAAAGGACAGCTAGAGACAAACCGACAACAAGTACTAAAGGACGCTGAAGTGGGACGAATGATCATGCGCCACTTCAGCCCTAGTACATGACAAGGTTTGGTCGTGGCAGAGGAGATAGAATGGATATTGCTCTTGGTCAGACAGCTAGCGAATGACCAGCTGGCGCCTCTTCTCCTTCACAAATCTTCAGCTATAAATAGGAGACTTCACCTCCGGGTTTAAGGATCCGTTTTCTCACTCTATAGACACACTTATATCTTCAAAACGATTACTTATTCTCACGCCGGAGGGTGGTTACAGGGAGAACCCCCAACCTCTCCTCCTTGTAGCAAGTTCACTGGTGTTGTTCGTTTTGCAAGATTGATAAGAAGAGATCAGACTTGTTGGCAAGGATAGAATAGAGTTTCACTGACATTCACGAGACAAACAGGCTAAGTTAACCATTGTGTTACTTAGTGTTTCTTCAGTGCGCTTTATTTTTTCAGACCATCGTTTTTTTGCGTTTTAAGCCTAGGCCCTAGACGAGGCCTATGCGCCTTGAGTGCGCGTAGCACCTTTCACAACTATGCTATAAACAAAACAAATTTATTGCTTGAATATGAATTCTTTATTACAGTTTTGCTTACTAAATAATGAAAATAATAATAATAATAATAATACAATATCAATTATATATATATATATATAGGTAAAGTGTAACATACAAATGCGCTTATCGTACGATACGTACGCGATCATCCCAGCCGTTCGATCAGGTGCGGATCTGGTGCAAATTCAATACATATCGCATGTGAAAAAATGGTTAGTATGGGGTAGTGTGAAAAATGGCATGGGGTGTGTAGATGGACAAAATCGCATGTGGAAGATTGAATATCGCATGTGAAAAAATGGCAGCATGGGGTAATGTGAAAAATGGCATGGGGTGTGTAGAATCGCATGTGGAAGATTGAATATCGCATGTGAAAAAATGGCAGCATAGGGTAATGTGAAAAATGGCATGGAGTGTGTAGAATCGCATGTGGAAGATTGAATATCGCATGTGAAAAAATGGCTAGAATGGGGTAATGTGAAAAATGGCATGGGGTGTGTAGAATCGCATGTGGAAAATTGAATATCGCATGTGAAAATGGTTAGCATGGGGTAATGTGAAAAATGGCATGGGGTGTGTAGATGGAGAAAATCGCATGTGGAAGATTGAATTCGCACAGTTCGTACAGTTCGCATGGAGGTATGAAATCGCATGGGAGATGAAGATCTGACGGCTGGGGTTATCGCGTACGTAATGTACGATAAGCCCTATTGTACGTTAACCGGCCTCTCTCTCTCTCTATATATATATATATATTGATTTCGAGTGATGATATGTAGTAACTTTATTTTTATAATAATATATAGTTTTTTATTATTCTATTATTTTATTATTTAATATATTATAATAGTTTATTATTATATTTACTTTTAATAACATATTTTTTTAAACATATATTTCCTTTACCTTTTTTATAATAATTGTTTTTTTTTCTTTTTATGAACATGTATTAATATATCGATTAATTTGATACTTCTTTAATAATTTACGTTTATAACTTTTTTTTTAAACTTAAGTATGTAGTTGTGCTTGATTTCTTTCCCTAACATTCCGTTATAAGTTTTGTTAAAAAACAAGGTTATACTCAAAATAAAGTATTTATTTGATATCATAAAACGGTAAGATGATAAACTAAATCGTTCTAATGGTTTGACTTTCTAAACAATATGTTTTATTTTCAAATCACGTTTGTTTTACATTATCATTTGCTCAGTTGCGCCGCAACGCGCGATATAAAAAACTAGTACATTTTTAAAATACAATTTTTCTCTCTCTCTCTCTTCGGCTTAGTGTGTGATGGTTCATAAAATATATGGTGTTATCAATCAAGAATAAATGCTACAATTCGAACGTCAGATATATGTATAACTTATATATTAATGAAGAATCACATGTGTCAGGTAATACCGGTTTTGAAAGCCTAAATCTGTCCTTGTTTATAGGTCAAAATGGGTAATCTCTTGTTATGGTCATCTTGGTTGCAACTAGTTGGTCGGAAACAACTTTTTATACAAGGAACCGTTACAAGTTTGCCATTTACAAGTTATCCCTCAAAACAGTGCATAAATAAATCTTGAAGATTAAAATGACGAGAACGCATGTTGGAACCATGCACACACAACGAGTATAAACCGATGAAGACATTAATTAATGGATATGTCAGTTTTATATTGCCAATTTCGTGATCTATATATATGAAATAATAAGCACTATATCAATGCATTGTGTTCTTAAATGTGACATGCACTCCTTTTAATAAATTGTGAACATATGATTTTTTTTAACAGTAACTTTCATTAAGACAAAACAACACAGCCCACCCACAAACCGGGCAAACCGAAACAACAAAACAAAACTACATATTTACAAATTTACACCAATCCTCCCACGTTACATCCTTATGTCTCGATCTATTAGAAAACCATAGAAAACCCACCGCTTTAACTTGGCTGATAATATTGTCGGCCTTAACCGTTATGTTCGAAAACCTCGCTTCAACCCTAGCTTTCCAGATACTCCAACAAGCAATGATGATGATACCTTTAAGCGCCTCTTTGGCATGACCCGAGAGCCCCGAAAAATTATGCCACTCTAGCAGGTCTCTGAATGAGAACAACAAAAAATTAGGGACCTAACACCAAGTGCTAATGAAAATCCAAAGCC
Source organism: Helianthus tuberosus (assembly GCA_030545235.1). Lineage (NCBI taxonomy): Eukaryota > Viridiplantae > Streptophyta > Magnoliopsida > Asterales > Asteraceae > Helianthus > Helianthus tuberosus. Next base: position 15,081,414 of record CM060420.1, on the reverse strand, counting down.
TAACCGCCACCGGGCAAGAAGTAAAGAGATGATCAACCGTTTCGTCACCGTAGTTGCAAAGGTTACACGAGACATCCTCAATCCGGATATTCCTATTTCTGAGAGCCATCCCTGTCGGAATCTTACCCATCTCCGTACGCCAGATGAAAATATTACATTTCAGGGGAACCCACTTACACCACTGCATCACGAACCTGCTACTGACATCCACGCCGAAGTTCAGCAGCTTACAAATGCTAATATAACTATTCATATATTTATATTTTACTATCCAATAGAAACCTGTAATTTTTATTTAGAATCTTGTTATTGATTGGTAGCAGTTGCCTCTTGTTCTTTAAAAGCTTTGATCGGTAGCAATTTAGTTTGTAGAAATAGTTAATGATGATGGTTTTAGAGTTGTTGGTGTCAATGAGCTTTGAGCTTTAGTTGGTGCTCATGTAGCATCTTTAATAGGCTTCATTTTAGCAACCTTTTGTTTCTGTTGTACTCAACTTCTTGTCCATCTTTTGAGCTTCTAAAACATGAGTAATTTTTCTTCAAGTTCCCATTATTCTCTCTCCTTTTTGGTATCATCACCATAAACATGCTATCTTGTCCATTTTTGTTCTTGTTTGAGCTCCAAATAGTTAGATTTGTTTCATGAAGCCTTGTATTTAAGCTTACAAATATAAGGCTTACAAGTTTTGTTCCATGAAGCCTTATATGTTTTGTTCCATGAAGCCTTATATTTAAGCTTACAAAATTTCTAAAATTATTAACTCAAAAAAGGAAACAAAATTGATTGTTTTGAACAACTCACCACAAATATGAATTCGAGTAATCATCTAAATATATAACTGTTGGTAATGATGCTCAGTTAGGGGTGATCAATTGGGAATGGAAAAGGTATCCTAGCTCTAGTAGTGAAGTTACAGAACTGTTGGAGTGTCATAGAATGGTGTCGGCTATTCGGCTTGGGGATAGGAAGGATGTTTGGAGATGGAATGTTGGTGCTAATTGTCCATATTCTGTAAAGGATGCTAGGTTGTGGTTGAGTAGGAAGCACCCGATTGAGGAGGGATTTAAGTATAAATGGTGTAAATGGTTACCAAGTAAATGTAATGTGTTTATGTGGAGGGCTAACTTGGATAGGATTCCGACGAAGATTGCTCTTAATCGGCGGAACATCAATGTTGGTGAAGGTTTGTGTACTTTTTGTGGCGAAACTGAAGAAACTACGGAACACATTTTTACGGCGTGCCAGTTGGCTAACGGTGTTTGGAATGGTATTGCTTCTTGGGTTAGAATTCCCCCGGTGTTTGTTTTTTCTGTTAAAGATATCTTGGAACTGGCGGAGCACATGAAGGTTTCGACTTTGAAGGCGGAGGTTCTATTTGGTATTTTCGTTTTAACTTGTTGGAGGATTTGGGTTGCTAGGAACGAAACTTTATTTTCTCAGAAGAATGCTAGTGTGGCGAGGATAGTGGCGGATATTAAATCAATTGGGTTTCTTTGGTTCAATAGTAGATCGAAGAAGGGTGGGTTGGTTTGGAAAGATTGGTGTAATTTTGATATTACTTGATGTATTGGTTTGGTGGATGTCTCTAGCTTAGAGATATCCCGTCTTTGTTGTTAATGAAGTTCACCTTTCAAAAAAAAAAAAAAAAAAAAATCTAAATATATAATTCAAATGATACTGATCTAAACTTCTAAAAAATTAACTCAAAAACAATAGATAATAATATAGTTCTACACATTAAAATGAAGTTAACCAAATCTCATTTCCTGAAAAGGAATATACTTGATTTTGTTTGACAAGTCATGTGGCTTCTATCAAGACCTTGAGAAATCCACCTAACTGCCACAAATGATCCACTTTATTTTTTGAGAAAGCAGCAGAAGTTGTGACATACCTGAGATATAACTCTAATCAAAATAGAGACAAAATTAAAGCATCCAAGTTTTCTGTTGGTGTTATTCTTACCCTAAAAAAATGATGGCTATGAAACTGAAATAAGATGTAATATATTACCAAATCAAAATATAAATTAAATTATAATAAACCATATTTGTATCCATTACCAACTGAGATATAACTCAAATCAAAATAGAGACAAAATGAAAGCTAAATCGAATCCTTAACTATCATGTTTTACTATTGTGTTAACTGTTAAGCTACCAACCATCAATGACATAACTTGATGTCAAGAAGCTTATGAGAGTATGTGAATCAATGGGCTTGTAGCCTAGCAGTGAGAAATGTGGTTCTACCCATGTGGTCACCCAACCACCACGTTCCATCACGTAGCGTCCCCACCTCTCTAAGAAAGGCTAACTTCAACCATGTTTGAATATTATCGGTCATGTTTTACGTTGATCAAGTTTGACTATATTCGATATTTTTACTAAGTTGTAATAAGTCATAATGTGTCATACGTTATCATGCCATAAGAGTTATGGTACATCTTAAAGAGGCATAATGGCCTTGTTAGGTTATGTTATGTCTTAATGGGTTAGATGAGATTGTGACGAGTCAGATTAGATCATAGTAAGTTATAGTGAGTCATATATGTTTTAATGACCAATGTTGAGTCTTTAGGTAGTGTGTGATATGTAGGAATGAGAGGCAGAATAAAATTGACTATTTGCGAGAAAATGAAAAAATGGAAATTTACGAAAATGTCATTTGACCAACGTTCTTCACGAAAATGTCACGTTCATGCCCGTGGACGGACTCCTCCACATGGGATGCGTCCGGATGCAAGGGATGCGTCAGGGAGGCATGGGATGCGTCGGGGAGGGCATGGGATGTGTCTGGGGAGGCATGGGATGTATCGGGGATGGACTCTTCAACATTTGAAAGGACACGTGTCAGCTCCTCGTTCATGGACTCTTCAAGATGACACACAGACTCCTCCCATGTGGAGGAGTCCGTCCACGGACTCATGAACGTGACATTTTCGTAAAGAACGTTGGTTAAATGACATTTTCGTAAATTTCCCAAAAAAAAATGTGTTACGTTAGTCAAAGTAATGGAGTCATCCATTACATGTGGCATTCCATTTACTCGAAAAAAAACTCAAATTCATTATATCCGCCCCCTTGTTTTTTTTTTTCATTCCATTTCATCTCTCACTCGTCATCGACCACAACCACCATCGCCATCGCCATCGCCACCGCCGACCAACGCCACCACCTCGCACCACCGTCCTCGACCATCGTCGCCGCCACCGACCCATTGCCACTACCGCTGCCACCCACATCGCTACCGTTGATCACCGCCGGCGCCACCACGCACCACCGCCACCAGCCATTGCCGCCATCGACCACCACCTCCACAAGCCGCCACCACCGATCACCGTTGCGCCACCACCACCACTCAAAGCCGCCACCCACCGCCCCCGCCACCACCCATCGCCGCCACCCACAATGACCACCGCCACCCACCACCGATTTTTTTATTCCTTCCTCTTTTCCTGCCTATCAAACAAGACAAAGATGTGGCTTAAATTATACATGTTTTTATAAATATTTACCTACACTTTTGGGTAACTTTTGAATTGTTTTTGTTGATTATCACTCTTATTTGGATTTTAAGGTTTTAAGAGATAGCTAGTGGGTTATCACCCGTGCTCTGCGACGGGTTCGAAATGTAGATGAAAATATGCAACATGCGAACGTAATGATAAAACACCACAACGTTATATTCAAAAGTCACGGAAAAGTTATATCGTTGTATACGAAATCCAAGTTATTCAAACATAACTTACATCAAACCGCATATAAAGATAAACACGGCAGCCGTGGATTACAGTGGGTCGGTTTAAACGTAGATAAAAAACACGCAGCAATAGTGTATTTAGATATGAGTGTTGAGTAGTTTAAAAACCGAATGGTTTAAAAAAATTTAAAAACCGATAGGTTTAAAAACAACATTACAAAAATTCACGTCGAAACATAGATAAAAAATAACTTGCCTGGGATGTTGGTATAGAAAAATGAAACCCATAAATAAATCACGTAACTGGAAATTCTTAAAATGATAACTTTATTAAAGTTTAGAGGTTATAGTGTTAATTAGTTAAAGAAAAGAAAAAAAAACACAACTACCTAAAACTTAAGACTAAGGGGAGTGGGACATCCTTTTGATGGGGCGTCTTGCGACACGTGGCGCCACGTCAGATTAGAGGATTTTGGGCAAAAAAAGGGGAGTGGAGCAACTTGGCTGGCTAGGGCGTCTTGCGACACGTGGCACCCATTTAATTTTGATTTTTTTATGTTAAAAATATAAAGTGTTATATTTTTTATTTAATTTTGAATTTTTTTTATTAAATAAAATAACCAACATACAACTTATTCATTAAAAAACATACAAGAATACACATCTACTACTCATCGTCACTAACGTACTCGTTTAGGTCGAGGTCGACTACATTGTTATTATCTTCATCCTCGTTATCTCCTTCATCCTCGTTAACGAGTTCCGCCTCGTATCCTGGTTGTTTGTTGTCCCATAGGTGATCGATCAAGTCAGACATAAGCATGTTGTGTGTTTCTCTATTCTTTATATCCATTATGTTCTCGATTCGTGTCTACGATGATACTTCTTGTGTCCAATACTCCGGGAACAATGAAGGGTCATTCTCATTGTAATATTGGCAAATGGCTTTGTCTTCGTCTTCCAATATCATGTTATGCAAAATAATGCATGTGTAAATGACGTCATGCATTTTTTCCTTTGTCCAGTATCTTGCTGGATAATTGATGACGTGCCATCGCTTTCGAAGAACTCCAAACTCTCGCTCGATATCTTTTCTTGCTGATTCTTGTTTTCTCTTGAAATATTTTCTTTTAAGATCAATAGGATCGGTGAACGTCTTTACGAACGTTGCGTACTCCGGATAGATACCGTCACTTAAATAATATCCGCGTTTGTAGTAATTATCGCTCTCATAAAACGCGGAACTTGGTGCCAACCCGTTTATAATCTCTTCGAGAACCGGCGAAGACTCAAACACGTTGATGTCGTTGTGAGAACCTTGTTGACCAAAATATGCATTCCATATCCAAAGATCATAAGATGCAACCGCCTGCAATATTAACGACGGTTTGCGAATGTCGCCTCTAGTATGTGTACCACGCCAAGCGGTAGGGCATTGTTCCCACTTCCAGTGCATGCAGTCGATGCTACCGATCATACCGGGGAAACCGTGAACGTGCTCATGCACGTCGTACATCCTTTGGAGATCACTCCAAGTCGGACGTCGTAAATAAGCCGGCCCATACAACTCAATCACACCTATATAAATTTAATTTAAATATGTATACGAACAGTGACACTAACATATAAAAAAATTGACACTAAAGTTAAATATATAAAAAAATTGAAAACAAAATTTAGTAAATATACCTTTACAAAAGTGTGTGAGTGAGTCTCGCGCAGTCTTGGCAGACATTCTCAGGTACTCGTCAAATGAATCAACGCTTGTGCCATATGCAAGTTGTCGGATGGCCGCAGTACACTTTTGTAATGAAGTAAAACCAAGATACCCACGAGCGTCGTACTTTTGTTTGAAATAATCATAATCTTCCTCCATGTCGTTTGTAATACGGGTAAATAGATGTTTACTCATGCGAAACCGACGTCTAAATATCTTCGCATCATATACCGGCTCCTCCCCGAAATAGTCTTGCATCAGCCGTTGTTGTCCTGCGACACGATCCCGCAAAATCTGAGTTCTTTTTCTAATCGGTTGGTCATCCGTTTCATTGTCCTCGCTAGCAACGTGAACCATTAAATTGATCGTTGCCATTACCGCCTCGTTGATGGCTTCTTCAAATTCATAAGAACTAGATGAAGTTGTATCGTCGTCGGACGAGGATGACGAAGGGACGTTGAACTCCATTTGTGGTTCCAAAAAAACAAAATGATTATGTTGAAAGAATGTATTTGGTGTTGTATATTTTTAGAGTGTGTTGTGTTGTATGGTGGATGTATATATATATAGGTGACTTGGTTATTAAAAAAAAAAATTTAAAAATAGTTTGTCAACATGGCCGTTGGAGGGAGGGGGTATTTTTGTGAAATTTGGTGCAAATTAACGGCTCTTTTTCTTGAAAAGTGGGATGAGTGAGCGACGAGAAGAAGACGCCGGGAAGGGGGACGCCCTCAGGAACGCCTCTGGGGGCGGTGTTCATGGCGACTTAGGGGCGACTTGGGTGGGGGAGACGCCCCACTCCCTTCAGTCTAAGGAACTAAATGTTAAATTACCTAAAGATCATATGGTCTAAATGAAAGTTAGGCTATGGTGGTCAAATTCAAAAATAAAAAACCTATGTGGCAAAAACAAAAAGTTATAACTTTAATTGTAGCTAATGAATTCTTCAATTATATATATAATAATAATGAGCTAAAATGGTGTATTTTACTAAACTTGAGACCGAGGAGTGAATAAGCAAATAGATTTTATATTGAGGATGGTTTAACTCAAATTATTTTGAAATGTTCTAACTTCTAACATATATTATGGTTATTAAACTCTAGTTTGATACTTGAATTGGTTTTTTATTGTTATGTTCTTGCTTGTGGATTTAGGAAACGGGACTGTAGAAAGCAAGGTGTGCAATTGGAGTTTATTTAAAATATAGTTGGGGTTGAACATCATAAGGGTGTAAAGAGTGGCTAAACACTTAAAAGTGTCAAACTAAAAAATCAACCAATGAGAGTGTGTCATATCAAAGTGGTAAACTATGCTCAAAAGTGTTGGCAGTGGTTTACACACTTGATGAAGTGGTAAACTATTTAAAAAAAGGAAAAATGTGTGATTGGTAGAGATTGGAATGGACCCCACCCCACACTACCCTCTCTCTCTCATACCCTCCCTCTCCCCACATCGGTGTTCCCTCACCGAACTCTTCCCAATTTTCGGTAAAACTCAAGCGGCAAAGGAGCTGGCAATCCCAGTTTGCCGCTGCCACTCCGGACAGCCTAAAACCTGTTGGGAACATGGACTAAATGAGAAATAACAAGTCTAAACGGGCAGTTGGACTAGCGTATGGGCTTCAAAATAAAGAAATGGACAACATGCATGAAGTCACTAATGGCACAACTAATTGGAGCGAACTTGGGTGGACAATTGGGATTCATGTGTGAAGCTGCTTCAGATCGAAAAGAAAATAAATTGGTGGACTTTTGGGTATGTAAATTATTATTTTTGAGTAATAACGACAAAAAAAAATAACAAATGGAAGGAATCTTGGTGGATGGCAACTTATTTGATTAGAGGATGGACACACAATTTGAGAAAAATAATACATAGACATAATACGATTCAAAAAATAAGAGACGCATACGAACAGAAGCTGTACATACGATACGTACGCAATTGAAGGATCATTTGAACGATTATCAAGAAAGAGAGAGGATCGGTTCGAGAATGAAGTTCGGGTTTGACATATCGTTAGTCTTATTTTTTTTCGTTTAATCTTGTTCGATCAATGATACTTGCTATAGTTTACTATTGTTTTGATTACTTAAACATGTTTCTTAGCTAGTTTAATCGTTCCGTCTAGGTCGTGATGAACTTGGAACTTGTGTTTTGACTTTTATAGTTTGACTTTTTCGACTATGACACATTTTGTTTTAAAATAACTTTGATTTGTTGCTGAATATGATTATGTGTGCTACTGTTTTGTCGTAATTATATGGTTAGTTATCCTTATTGATGCGTTTATAAAGAAGAGATTCACCATAGGCACGTTAAAATCAAGAGTAAACTGCAATTTTACCCCCTGTGGTTTAGGCCAATTGGCACTCTGACCCCCTCTAATGAAATAATTGCAATCCCCCCCCCCCCCCCCCCCAACGTTGTTGTTATGTCACAATATTACCCCCTGCCGTCAAATAAGTTAACAGATCTGTTAACTGGAATGTGAAATGACTATATTGCCCTTTCATATTACCCCCTATGGTTTGTTCTACTCTGTAATATTACCCCCTGGTGTAAAATGACTAAATTGTCATTTCTTATTACCCCCTATGGTTTGTTGTACTCTGCAATATTACCCCCCAGTGTTAAATAGTTCTTGCAAACCTTACCCCCTGCAGAAAAAAAACCTTTCCCGCCTCCACCACCATCAGCCGCCATCACCCACCTCCACCTCCATCGCCGCTACCCACCTCCACCTCATCTCCTCCTCCACCACCACTCAATATTATAACAAGATAAAAGAAAATATAAAGCTTAATGTCTCCTGTAGAAAAAGATAGCATATATGTTTGCATACAAAAATGGTTTTACATATGATCAAGAAACTGAAGGATGAACATAAACATATGAACAAGTATATAACTGCTATGGAGGAATAGTAAATGGAAGCATTAGTCAATAGCATTGTAATATTGATATCAAAGGTGTAAATGAATTTATAACTGGAAAATTGTACACTAGACTAATTAAATGAAGTGGCCAAAAACTAAAACCAGTTTGAACCTCTGATCACTTCCAGTAGTTTGCAGCAAACAACTATATAAAGCACTCTTCAATCCCCTTCTGTTTGATTATCCATCATCAGCAATGACAGCTAAAACTAGTTTGAACATCTTATTCATCAAACCATTTTTTGCACAATCAATCTTTCAATCTACACACCCACCATCCAATTCCAATGAGTCTTCCCACCACAGCCTTTTCATCATACATATACTCTCTCTGTCTCTATATCTGTATCTTCCTGTTCACATTCCAATTGCAATATCTGCAATTCATGTAAATGGAGCAACAAATCACATAAATTCACAAATCTTAACAACAATTTCTACTCTCACAAACCCTAGGGCTTCCAATTGCTCATTAATTTCACACATTCTCATGGATTCATCACCGAATTCCAATTTCCCCCCAATTTTTCACTCTGATTTCAATTCCGGTCAATCGCCATTGAAATTGAGATGAAGAGAGAGCTAGCTTTCGTATTGGAAGCTCGATCTCAGTTCAATTGCTTCTCCGGTCGAACTCGCTCGTCGAAAAGCTCACCGGAAAGTGTACCGATTCACCGGAAGAACAAACAGCGGTTACGTAACGATCGTGTTGCGAAATCGGTAGAAGAAATGCGTGTGAATCGCCGGAATAAACGGATTAAAACTCCGATTCCGGTGATTGATGATGTCAGCGAATCGGCACCGGCGGTGGCTGTGGACGGCGAAGAAGAATCGGCGGTGGTGTCGGATGTGATCAACGGCGGAGATGAAGCTCCGGCGGTGGAAGTAGCTAAGAGGGGATTGGTGGAGAAGGTTTACGTGAAGCGCAAGAAAAGTAAAGTTTAAGTGGATAGCGGAAGTCCTAAGCTGTTTACGCGTTCAGCATTGGTGGAGAAGGAGACGGAGAAGGTATTTTTGTAGGTATTATATATATATATATATATATATATAATAATAATAATAATAAATATGGGTAAGATTACCAAAATACCCTTACCTATAAGGGTCAAACTACTGTTGACTGACGCCAGGGGGTAATTATGCGACAGAACAACAACGTTGGGGGGGGGGGGGTTGCAATTATTTCGTTAGAGGGGGTCAGAGTGCCAATTGGCCTAAACCCCAAAGGGTAAAATTACAGTTTACTCTAAAATCAATTGTTAGTTCGTAAATTAGCCGTTTTTTCATCCTAACCCTACTATTAGAGATAATATAGGTTAACTGATCAACTAAAATCAGTAGACATTAGTGTGCATCAAATTCCATTGAATAGAGATACTATTTGGGTTTGCTAGGTCTATTATAGGGATGAGCATTTGCTACTGGGTATCGAACCAGTACCGTACCGAATATTTCAATACCAGTACCCAGTTTTGATGAATTTCGGTACCGGTATTTTCGGTACTGGTTTGGTACGGTACTGGTGCCACGCTCATCGTTCTAGGTGTTGTCTAATAGTTTGAACACTCGATAACTCGGGGTTCTTCTATTTATTAGCGTTTAGTTGCTCCTAGGTATTCGATGTATCAAGTTAGGGTTAGCTTCACAATTAGATGGCCGTTAATACATGGTGGTGTAACATATCCTAATAGTTGTGGGATTCGGTGTCGATTGGTCGATTCGATCCATCTTAGCATTTCATTGCGTGTTCCCATTGTTCTTCATATTTCAGTTTCTAGGAACTGGAAAGTGGGGTCCCGCTCTGAGCTGACTAGTTACTATAGGACTTAATCATCCTTAGTGGGAGGTTAGTCAAATTAGATATCAGATCTTTAGTCGATTGTCAAAGTCACAAGTGATTACATGTCTAAAGGATTCAATGCCTAGGTGGTTTCTCCTTCTGATTGATTTCAAACTCGTGTTCCCAGTCGTTTGGTTGTCTAGTTTGCCTTAGTTTAATATCAGGTTATTGGATTAATTAATTAAAAACCCTCAAAACCCAAATAAACCAGTTAAGTAATTAGTTGAGTCAGAGTCTAGTTAGCGTCGCTAGTGTCTTGTGGGTTCGGTATCTGGAATTCATTAGGCTTTGCTCCAGTCGATAGGTACACTTGCTTGTCCAATGGTCTAGCATTAGGAGAGTCTAGGTTTAAGTGTCTAAATTAAGTTATTTTTATAGTCCGTATTTTGCACATCAAGTTTTTGTAATATCCCCACACTTAAACCTTTTTCGTCCCCGAAAAAGACTGCAATGGAATCATAACTAGGACAAATGGCTTTAAAAAAACGTTTAATAGGTAGTATAATATATTAACCCGCAATTGTCGGTATTTCTATCCGACTAAACCCAACCACTGGTAAATGAAGTTCCAAATGGTGTCTAGCTTTATGTTCAAGTGTATCAAATCATCTAAGGGTCTCACACTTAAGAGTCCATAACTCACCTTAATCCCACTTCACACAATCAAGGCCTTGGTAAAACTATCTAGATTTCCCTACCACCAGGGGCGTAGGTTAGTAGGTTCCCGGGGGTGCACCCGCCCCCTCCAATGTTTCGGTTAAAAGTTTATAATTTCCGATTTTTCGTCCGAAAAATTTAAAATTATATAGGATCGCCCCTCCAATTATTTTGCCTAAATATTTATACAATACATAAATCAAAAAAAAGTTTGTTACCACTTTAAATCTTAAAGGTCGTCGGGCTGAGTTGTAATTCTTCATCCGGGTTTCATTTATTTCGTACCATTTTATATATATATATATATATATATATATATATATATATATATATATATATATATATATATATATATTGGTCTTTTGTTTGTTAAACAATATTTAGTTTTTTTATATGTAAAATGCGTCCTTTGAATGAATGAAAGTTTTTTAGTTTTATTTGGACGTATTATTATTTGACCCGATCTGAATCGAATAGCCGGCCCGACCCGAAATATAACGATAAGAAAAAAAATTTGGGTCCCATGACTTTAAGCCCCCTCGAAACTTTTGGTCAAGCTCCGCCACTGCCTGCCATTACAAACAAAAACCCATATGTAATAGAAATTATCTCGTTTGATGGATACGATGGATGTAATGGATAAATACTAATAAGCATATATATATATATTCTGTTTGTTTCTTTAAACTTCCACTCAGAGGGGCTTCAACTTGACGTGTGACACCATAAGCTTTGGTTCATATTTCATAAACCTAACCTAGTGGTGTTTCAATCAGGCTTCAACCCGACATATGACACATTTAGGCTTTGGCTCATATTTCTTATACATATAGCTCAATCATGAGGTGTTTATCGGAAGTCGACGCGACATCTTTGACGGTCCCCTTCAGCAAAGAAGAGATCAAAAGTGCGGTGTTCGATTGTGGTTCTGACAAAGCCTCGGGGCCGGACGGTTTTAACTTCAAATTCATCAAAAGGTACTGGAATTTATTTGAAAATGATTTCTAATTTTCTATTAACTTGTTGGTTTCTTTTTACAACAAAGGCACCATAGCGGCGGGATATAGCTCATCCTTCATAACTCTTATCCCGAAAAACAAGGATCCGGTGGGGCTGAGAGAGTATAGACCTATTAATCTAATCAGGGTGATAAGCAAAACTATCTCTAAGATCTTGGCAAATCGTCTCAAAATGATTATACGGACTATAATATTGGAGAATCAGACGGCGTTCCTTAAGGGGAGGTACATTCTGGATAGTCCTTTAATGCTTATTGAGCTTATGGCTTAGATGAAAAATTCAATGAAAAGGCTTTTCTTTTAAAAATCGATTTCGAAATGGCCTACGATAACGTATGTTGGAGTTTTCTTCTGGGCATCATGGTGCAAATGAGTTTCCCTGATTTATGGTGTAAATGGATCGAAGGGATTTTAGTTTCGGCTAGATCCTCGGTTCTTGTGAATGGGTCTCCTACCTTTGAATTTAACTGTTCCAAAGGGGTCAGACAGGAAGACCCTCTGTCTCCGTTTCTATTCCTTTTGGTCATGGAAGCCCTGTCTAGCATGTTGCGCAAAGCTAGGAATGAAGGGCTTTTCAAAGGTATCCAAACTCCCAATAACGGTCAGGTAATTTCTCACCTTTTTTACGCTGATGATGCTCTTGTGTTGGGGGGTTGAGATAGGGTTAATTTAAAGAATGTGGCGAGATGCTTGAGAATTTTTTATTTATGTTCGGGATTAAAAATCAAACATTTATGGGCTGGGTGTTGATAGTGGGGAAGTGTCTAATATGGCCAAAGTAATTGGGTGTAAATTGGACTCTATCCCGCTTACTTACTTGGGGATCACGGTGGGGACAAATATGAACAGAATTAACAATTGGACACCAATTATTGAGATTTTTGATAAAAGAATGTCGGTTTGGAAAGCTAAAACTCTTTCGATAGGGGGTAGGCTTACTCTGATCAATTCGGTGTTGGAAATATTGGGATTGAACCCTACAGAGGAACAGTTCGATTAAAGCCAAAACTGGATCAGAGCAGTGGATCAAGAATAAGCAGATGTTGTATTTAATCTTTCCCCTTGAAAGTGGTTCTAACAACTGATGACCTATATCTACTGCTCGTCTACAACAACTGATCATTCAACATCTGATGAAGACCTAAAGACTGTTGAAGACAGACACTGATGCTCAATTTACTGATCTGGGTCAAGCACTGCTGAAGATATAAAGTACTGCTGGAGTCACAACTCACAACAGTGGAATGAGAAGCAGTAGTTTAGCTTGTCTTTGTATTGTATTGTTATCAGTAGTTTGTAATAGCAGTAGTTGTATTAGATCAGTAGTTACAGGTTGTTAGGAGGTTAGATGTCACTTTCATGGTGACGTCAGCCAAGATGCTTCAGTGGTTTGCTCGTGCCTATAAATAGAAAAGTACCCTGTACTGTTCTATTAGCTCTTTCATCACTTGTCATTCTATACGAACAAAGTACTGTGAGCTCAGGCTGAGGGGGAGTTTGTAATACATGCATGCAATTTATAATTGAAGATTGAAATAAATTTAATCATTCGGTTCAAAGTTAAACATGTGTGTTGAAAGCAATTCTCCTATTTGATTGTGTGTGAAAGTTTTGTTTCCATCTTAATTCCGCTGCAATTGTCATTCATCTTCTTAATTGTAAAACAAAAACACAATCATAAGAAACTCAGATCCTAACAATTGGTATCAGAGCTCGGACAGTCAAATTTGATCTAACAGTCATTTTGACATAAATAGTTCAGCTCATAATCGTTGATACTGTTAAATTGTTCGTTTCGTTGAAAAACAGAGTAAGGGTTAATTACGATCAAAGTTGATTAACCAGTGCATGTAAAACAACCAAGATGACGTCACAATCACAAGATATGAACAACAGCATTGGTTCTCTCTTCAAACCACCCATGTTGAAACGAAATGAGTACAACATCTGGCAGAGAAGGATGGGTCACATCCTTGCTCAACAGAATACCGGATGTTGGAAGTCGGTTATCTTTGGACCCCATGTTCCACTGGTGTCGAGTGTTGAGGATCCAAAGAAGTTCGAACCTAAACAAATTGAGAACAATACTGAACAGGATTTTCAGAAAATCGAACTGGATGCCAAGGCATTTAGCATTGTTGCATCTGCATTCCCCAATGAGATCTATGCTGGGCTGTTACATTGTAACAGTACCAAGGAATTGTGGGATGCACTTAAGGAACAATTTGGGGGGACTAAAGAAGTAATTGAAAACAACAGGGAAATTTTAAACCAACAGTATGAAACCTTTTGTCACATCAAGGGTGAAACATTAACTCAGCAGTTTGAGCGATTTAGCTGTCTCATAAGTGAACTTAAGCTTGTTAAAACTGAATTTCCAAAATTAACTATTAACAACAGGTTTTTAAGATCACTTCTTGAAAAATGGGACACTATAGCTTTTGTGACCAGAAACTCTGTTGAGTTCAAAGATCTGACCCTGACCCAACTTCATGGTAGACTCCTGACCTATGAAAGGGAGTTAAACCAGAAAAAGAAGTTGCAAGAGTCTGGAAAAGTTGCAGATGACTACTCATTTGGCCACACAGCTCTTCTGGGTCAAGAAGAGTCTGGCAGCAATAAGGATCAGAGGTATGATCATTTTATTGACATAACTGCTGGTGCAAACTTCAACTCTGATCCTCACTCATCCAATTTTGCCTTCACAGCAAATGGAGAAAGCCAGAACTCTGACAATCTGTGCTTTGAACTCAATGATTTACAGCATTTTGATCCAACTGACCTTGAAGAAATGGACATTTTGCATCAACTGGCTTTGCTAAGTGTAAGAACTAGCAAGTTTTACAAAAGGACAGGGAGAAAATTCCCAGGGTTACATGGGAATCTAAAAGTGGGATTGGATAAGTCCAAGATTAAGTGTTATAAGTGTAATAGGCTAGGTCATTTTGCTAGGGAATGCAGGAGTCAAACCACTGGTCCAATTATTACACATCCCAGCTCAAACCCTAGACCACAAAACAACCAAAGCACTGTGCACTATGCCCAATAAACCCCTGCTGCCCATGTTAACACTGCTTACTATGCACATCCTGCAACCCATGTTCCTGTGCATTATGTTCAAACCACTGTTCCCCAAATTCAGTATGTCCAAGCCCCTGCTCCCCAGATTCAGGTGCAACAAGTTGTACCTCAACAAACTGCACCAACAGTGGTTCAACCAGACCAACAAAGCTTTTTCACACAAGGGCTGGTAAACTGGAGCATTTTACCTGAGGAGTTAGGAGATGAAAATTTTGCACTCTATGCTCAAAGTACTGTTTCTGGTAATGATATATGTTTTGTAGCATTGGAGACCATACAGGAGGGGCTGGAAGCTGAAGAAGAACAGTCAAGTGATGAAACAGTGGACAAAATAGCTGAAGCAGTGGTTACTGCTATTGCTGATGAAGCACTGTTGGGAGAAAGTTCAAAACCCCTTTTGGAACCACTGTCTGACCCCTGGTCCAAAGAAGAAGAAAAGAAAGAAGGAGAAAAAGAAGAGAAAGTTGAAGAAGAAAGTGATCATACATGTGATTGTGCCATGATGGCTGCAAACCCCTGGTCCAAAGAAGAAGAAAAGAAAGAAGGTGAAAAAGAAGAGAAAGCTGAAGAAGAAAGTGATCATACATGTGATTGTGCCATGATGGTTGAAACCAAGGTATCACCTCAGGTTCTTCAAAATCTGTGTTCAGACAAATGCATCATAGCATTTGCTAACATTAAAGAGGTGAATGAAAACCTTAGGGATAGGGTGTTAACTTCTGAAATTCAATTTGAAAAGTCATTAAAAGAACTGAAAAACAAATTGATTGAAAAATAAAGTGAACTTTGCAGCATCAAACAAGAGCATAGCATAACCAAGGACCAACTCTAGACCATGATAGAAAAATATCATGCCTGCAAAAAGGAGTTGGAATCCACCCAGATCACTTGTGAAAAATGGGTGGAATCCTGCAAAGGTTATGAGGTCATGCTTGAGAAATAGATCAAAAGCAATGTAAAATTTGGTGTAGGTTTTAGAAAACATGACCAAGTTGAAAACAATGCTGCAAATGAATCTGGTTTTGTTGAAATCATTCCCACAAACAAGGATGGCCAAGAGGTTAAAATAACTGACAAACTTGGTAACAAGATCACTCTGGAGAGATCTGTGGGGTCCTCAACATTTGAGGAAATTGAGAAATACCAATTTAAACCCACATGGTCTGATGAGTATGACATCCTTGAAAACTTCAAGCCCATGGACTTCACAACCACTGATGGTGTAAAAGCTCCCAAAGCAAAGGTTATTCCTCTTAAAGACATCCCAACAGTGGTTCAAAACTCTCTTGCAAAGGAGTCTGAGAAGAAGAAAAGAAAAGAAAAAGTTAAAAACCTATTTTGTGATTTCTGTGAAAAGAAGAATCATCTAACAAAAGATTGTTTTCATCTAAAAGCATATGATATCAACAAAACAAGTGTCATTGAACCTGCTAAGAGCTGCACCATCTGTGGTAAATCAAACCACATCACTCAAGAATGTGTGTATCTCAAATCCTTTGAAGTAAAAAAGAATGAGTACACTTCAAAAACATCCTTGAGTTCATCAAAACCACCAGTGAAGAACCAACCACTGTTTGTGCCAGTCCAAACCGCTGTTACCAAACAGCTAAACCAAACCTCTGTTAAAAGAGATGTTACACAGGTTTGGCCCAGTTAAAGTCACGAGTCTTAGAAAGAAAAGATATTGTTTGGTTATTGTAGATGACTTTTCTAGGTTTACATGGACTTATTTCTTACATTCCAAAGATGAGACTGCAGGCATTCTGCAAGACTTTGTTACACAGGTTGAAAAGCAGTTTGATTTGCTAGTAAAAGTCTTCAGGAGTGACAATGGCACAGAGTTTAGAAATAAGGAGTTGGATGATTTCTGTGTGTCAAAAGGAATTGTAAGGCAGTATAGCATTCCAAGAACACCAGAGCAAAACAGGGTTGTTGAAAGAAAGAAAGAACAGGACATTGATTGAGGCTGCCAGAACCATGCTTGCTGATTCAGGTTTGCCATTAACTTTCTGGGCAGAGGCAGTAAACACTGCTTGCTATGTCCAGAATAGAGTTTTAATCAACCCCAGGCATCAAAAGACTACTTATGAACTGTTGTATAAAATAAAACCACTGATCTCGTATTTCAAAGTTTTTGGCTGCCCATGTTTCATTTTAAACTTAAAAGATTCTATCTCAAAGTTTGCAGCCAAAATTGATTGTGGTTATCATCTGGGATACTCAACCACTGCTAAGGCCTACAAAGTGTTCAACACAAGGACTAAGACAGTGGAAGAGACTTTGAATGTGAAGTTCAATGAACTTTCTTTAATGAAAATCCCAGCAAACCCTACAGAATTATTTGATCTTGATAAATTCACATTTGAAAATGTTTCTGTCAAGACTAACAATGCAGGTTCATCAGAAAATCCTCCATCAGACTATGGATATGAAGTCATCATTCCACAACAAAAGTCTGCTTCAATTGGAAGAGCAGCAGATGTTCAAAATAGCTGTCAAAGCTCAACCACTGCTACCTCAACAATTGTTGACCAAAGTAACCCATTAACCCCTGTTTCTACATCATCAAGCACTGTTGATAAAAATCTTCAAACAGTGGATAAAAATCAACCTGCTTTCACACTAGTTCCTCCCATTCCTCCACCTCCATTTGAAACCACTACTGGATTATCAAAGTCACCAGCAGTGATTAGCTCAGATGATTCACATATGCAGCCTTCACCCTTAAATGCCATTGTTCCATACAAAGGAGAGTTAATCTTCTTGAAGTCTCATCCACCTGACCAAATCATTGTCAACATCAGTGAAGGGGTGTTAACAAGAAGCCAATCCCAAAACATCTGTCTTTTTGTTGCTTTCCTATCTCTCCATCAGCCAGTCAAGTACCAAGAGGCACTAAAAGACAATAGCTGGGTAGAAGCCATGCAAGAGGAGCTCCAATAGTTTAGAAGACAACAAGTTTGGGACTTTGTACCACTGCCAGAGGGTGTGAGTCCTATTGGCACAAAGTGGGTCTTCAAAAATAAAACTGATGAAAGGGGTATTGTTGTCAAGAATAAAGCAAGGCTCGTGGTTCAAGGGTTCAGACAGGAAGAGGGCATTGACTTTGATGAAACATTTGCCCCTTGTAACAACCCTAAAGAAAACCGACACCCTTGAATATTTTCTGACACCCTAAATATATTTTAAAATACCCTTATATGTCTTTAAATACACCCCGTATGTGAAAACCGAGCCCGAAATACGTTATAACATTTAAAATAAACAAAAAACAAAGAAATATAAGTTTAGGTGGGCCACGTAAAGGATCCTTAACCCTTACGCGGGCCACGTCAACTTAAAACTCAGGCGGGCTCTAGTGAGGACACGTGTGTGTGCGCGTGTTGGACCTACCCCATGACCCGGACAAGCTAGTCCGTTGACCAGCTTTGATGCGGGCCGCGTAGCCCTTAGGCTACTGTTACGCGGGCCGCGAGAGAACTAGATATCAGCACTATAAATAGAACGCATCGGCTTTCAACACAAATCATTCATTTGTTTTCTGTATCTCGACTTTCTGAAGACATACGCATAATATTCGAGTATAATACCCCCTAATTAGCGAGGTTCTGCTCCGATGTAAGTATTATAACCCCAGTTTCGTATTAGATACGCTGCCCGATTGATTTAGGGTTCCGTAACAACTGTCGTGGTTCTGCCCGGCGTAGTTGTTGGAATACCGTCTCGGGGAGGGTATCATTAATATAATCAAAGGGTTATTATACTAACCTATGTACATTTGTGAAAATTATAGATTAATCCCAGGAAACCCTTACGCAAAGTCTAAGATAACAATGTGAGTTTATCCTCTTTTTGTTAACCTTTTTGGAATGTTTTACAAAACCTTAAATGTTTTACAATGCGATTAAGCGGTGATTGAGTCTTTGTAGTTCTTCAATTACTGCCGGTATGTTGGGGTTTTGTATACAAAATTTACTACACTGTGAGTAGTAAGTCGGGATGACAACACGTTACCATTGGACAACGAGTTAGCCAATGTGTAATATGACCCACCAGTCAGGATTAACAGTACTGAATGAGTAATTGTGTAGAAATAAACAATGTGATCGCTCTCAATACTGTGTTAATTGATAAAATAATTCTTGATTAAACTGGGATTCACTCACCAGTATTTCCCACTGACAAATGTTTTTAAAACGCGTTTCAGGTAACACAATGTGACAGCCAATTAGTAAAAAGCCAGCTGGAGAGCACTGAAGGCTTGGGAAAAATGTGGCTATAAAAGTTACCTAAAAGACGATGTTTTAAATTCAATAAAATAGGGTTTATCCTTATAAACATGTTGTAATAGGAAACTTGGATTTTACCCATGCAATTATTAATATCAAATATGGTGGTTTTACTCTGATAAACATTTCCTAACTACGGTCCTAATGTAATTTCCGCTGCCAAATTAACAAACTGATACCACCAAAAATCTGAGTTCGCGTCCGCCCGTTCCCGGGACAGATAAGGGATCGGGGGTTGCGACAGAAGGTGGTATCAGAGCCTAGCCACTGGTCTAAGCCAAAGAAGTGTTCTGCTGACACTTAAAGTTTAAAGTTTATGTTAGGAAATAATTTATGTGATTATGTGTTTTGTGTTATTTGACTATTTGTTAGTTTACAGTATGAGTGATCAAGGACCCTCAGACATGTGTCGTCAATTGTCTGATTCACCTAGGAGTGAAGGTACCTCTTCACAGCCTACCCTTTCTGGGTATTCTTCTGATCAGGAAGAAGGGATGTTTGCCTTTAAAGCTCAGTCGGAAGAGCCATTCCCTCATAAAAAGAGAGGATGGTTCAGTAAGGAAGCATTTGCGCGTAGGAAAAGAATGCGAAAGTTGCAACCGTAAAGAGTTCTAGCAGCTGCTAAGAGAGAGTCAGATGCCCATACACAGGATATGCTTAATAGAAGCCTAGCTAATTTCCATATCCTAGCTACAACTACTGCTGACCCAAGTCTGGAACAACTAGTAGCCCCACAACCCTTACCTTTGATTCCCACTCAACCAATGGAAGTATAAATGCATGATTTTAACCCTGAGGAAATACCTAGGATACCAGCCCCTAATCCTTTAGATCCAAATTATGATCCCTGGTTTGATGATCTTAGGGATTATGTGCCACACTATCACTTAAACGAAGAAACCTTGTCGAACTTAGCAGCATATCCAGGTTTGGACCCTCTAGATCCCTATTACGACAACGATAAATATATTAGGGAGATTTTGGAAAATCCATACCCTCAGGAGAATCCAGTACCTCAGTACCCAGAGCCAATACTAGTACCTGCACCCCCAATGAGTGCATAGAATTTGCAAGAACTCCGAAATTTTGGAGAGGAAATCATAGAAAGTAGTGAAAGGATGAGATACGTAGGAGAGCAACTCGTATGGAAATACGACGAGCGTCAGATGGATTTCGGGGGAAATCCATATCCATGAAAGCAATGGTGAAGTTGGTAACAATAATAATAAAATAAATAAAATATGTGTAATAATAATAAATCTAACGTAGTATAGACCACTTTGTGGTTAACGAGGCATAATAGTATTATAATCTTTAATTCCTGTTTTAGTGTGTATTTGACGCATACTATATAGAAAAGAGTAAAGTCGCAATGCACGACGTTTTTGACCAATATGTGTATTATGTGGTTGTTACTTAAACTATTTAATTATTCTATTAATGATTGGTAAATGTTTAAAATTCAGATGGCCGACGAAGGAAATCAAGGAAATCTGAATAATGATAACCAGAGTAACATTAACTTGGTTAATGAGAATCCAAGCATCAATAACAATGGAAATCAAGTGGATAACAGTGTTATCCAACACATAGTCGCACAAGGAATAATAGATGCAATGCCATATATTATTCAAACAATTAAGGAAGCCGATAACAAGAGTAAACATAGCAGTAAGCGACCAATTGAACCAGAACACAGTGTGAACAATGGACCTATACTTCAAATGCCCATTCCCAAAAGAAGAAGGACCGTGTCTTACGGTTGTTCTTATAAAGAATTCTGGTCTTGTAAACCAATGGAATTCTCGGGCAATGAATGGGCCATTGCAACCCTACGCTGGATAGAAAAGACTGAGGCAGTCTTAAGAATAAGCAAGTGTGCTGAAGAAGATAAAATAATGTTTGCTTCTAATCTGTTTAAGAATTCAACACTAGAATGATGGAACACTATCCTCCAATCAAAAGGAAGTGATAGAACTTATAATATGGAATGGGAGGAATTTAAGGACAAGGTAGAAAGGAAATTCTGCCCACCCAATGAGAAGGAACAGATAGCAAACAAATTCCTAAACCTTAGGATGACTGGTGTGGATAGTAAGGAATACACTAAATTATTCTTCGAATATGCTAGAATAGTGCCAACCCTTGCTTCACCTGAACCAGTGTTAATCTCTCATTATATCTGGGGATTAATTGGAGAGATAAGACATGTAGTCAAGGCAGCTAGACCTCAAACCATAGAAGAAACTGTAGAACTAGCAAATACCTTGACAGATGAATTAGTCCGTACCCGAGAAGAGGATCAAAGGAGGAACCTAACCCAGAAGCTCACACAAGAATTTCGTTCTGGAAATTTTAATCGTGGGAAAAATATAGGTTCTACCTCTACACCTTACTGTAAGAATTGCAAAAGAAAGCATTCAGGAAGATGCTCCATATACTGTAACTTTTGCAAAATATCGGGACACAAGGAAGAAGACTGCAGAAAGAAAGCTAACAACAGGATATGTTATAACTGCGGAGAACAAGGTCATATCAAGCCTAACTGTCCGAATTTAGCTCCAGCTGCAAACAACAAGAATACCAAGAATGCTAGAGCATTTGTTCTAACGGCAGAAGAAGCAAAAATGATCCCGGATGTGATCACTGGTACGTTTTTAGTTAATGATATTTTTGCTAAAGTATTATTTGACTCTGGTGCAAACCAAAGTTTTATTAATACTTTATTTTGCAAATTACTTAAGCAGTCATTAACTAAACTTCCACAAGAGTGTCTAGTAGAAACAACTAATGGAGAAACCGTTAGGATTTCTGAAATCTTGCAGGGAGCAAGAATAGAAATTTTAAACCAAGAGTATTTTGGAAACCATTACCCCATGAATCTGGCAGGATTCGATGTTGTTTAGGAATGGATTGGTTAATAGCCAATAAAGCCAGTATTTTATGTGATCAAAAGGCGATACAAGTAAATTCACCAAAAGGTGAAAAGATCACAATTAAAGGATATAAAACTTCCAAATCTACTAAATTCATCTCTGTGATGAAAACAGCAAGTTACATAAGAAAAGGATCATTAGTGTATTTGATTTCTATAATCACTAACACTAAAGGAAAGGATTTAAAAGATATTCCAGTAGTATCCCAGTTTTCAGATGTATTTCCAGAAGAATTGCCAGGGCAACCTCCAGATAGAGAAGTTGAACTCAGAATCCATTTAATACCAGGAACAGCCCCGATTTCCAAAGCACCTTATCGTTTGGCACCCGCAGAAATGCAAGAATTAAAGAAACAATTAGACGAATTGTTGGAAAAAGGATTTATACAGCCAAGTTCGTCGCCATGGGGAGCACCGATTTTATTTGTTAAGAAGAATGACAGATCAATGCGTATGTGCATTGACTACCGTGAATTGAACAAGGTCACGATTAAGAACCGGTACCCATTACTAAGAATCGATGATCTGTTCGATCAACTACAAGGAGCTCGATTTTTCTCTAAAATCGATTTAAGGTCAGGATATCATCAATTAAAGGTACAGGAAGAGGACATTCCTAAGACCGCATTTAGAACAAGGTATGGCCATTATGAATTTACTGTCATGCCATTTGGTTTAACCAATGCCCCAGCCGCATTTATGGACATGATGAACCGAATATGTAAGCCATATTTGGATAAATTCATAATTTTTTTTATAGATGATATTCTCATTTACTCTAAGAATAAAGAGGAACATGCAAAACACTTGCACGCACTTTTAAGCCTATTAAGAAAGGAAAAGCTTTACGCTAAATTTTCAAAGTGCGAGTTTTGGTTAGAACAAGTACAGTTTCTCGGACACCTAGTCAATCATGAAGGAATTCATATGGATCCAACAAAAATCGAGGCAATTACTAAATGGAAAACCCCTGAATCACCAACCGGGGTTAGAAGTTTCTTAGGATTGGCCGGTTATTATAGAAGATTTATTCGAGATTTTTCTAGAATAGCCATTCCCTTAACTAAGTTAACCTGTAAATCCATTAAGTTTGAATGGGGACCAAAACATGAAGAAGCTTTTAGAATTCTTAAGCAAAGATTAACCCATACGCCCATACTAGCGTTACCAGAAGCAACTGAAGACTTTGTAATCTATTGTGACGCTTCTAAATTAGGTTACAGATGTGTATTAATGCAACGACAAAAGGTTATAGCATATGCATCCAGACAACTTAAGAATCATGAAGAAAATTATTCAACCCATGATTTAGAGTTAGGAGCTATAATTTTTTCTCTTAAAATTTGGAGACATTACCTGTACGGTAGTAAGTTTACTGTATTCACAGATCATAAGAGTTTAAGATATGTTTTTGGACAAAAAGAATTGAATATGAGGCAAAGACGCTGGATGGAGATGCTTAGTGATTATGATTGTAATATCCAGTATCATGAAGGAAAAGCAAATGTAGTGGCAGATGCTTTAAGCCGAAAGTATCATGAAAAGCCAAAAAGGGTACGTTCTCTTAAATTAAATCTGCAAGTAGATTTAAATGATCAGATAAGAGAAACACAAGAATCAGTCATCAAGGATGATACTGAAAAGCTAAAAGGTATGCTAAAGGAATCAGAACAAGGAACAGATGAAATTTGGAGATTCCATAAGAAGAGAATGTGGATACCTAAATTAGGAAACCTACGTCATCGTATATTAGAAGAAGCCCATAAGTCTAAATATACGATGCATCCAGGAAGTGATAAGATGTATCAAGATTTACGAGAGAATTTCTGGTGGATAGGAATGAAAAAGGACATAGCAGCCTATGTTTCTAAATGGTTAACTTGTTCACAAGTTAAAGCTGGACACCAGAAACCTTCAGGGCTTTTGCAACAGCTAGAAATGCCAGTGTGGAAATGAGAATTTATAACAATGGATTTTGTTACCAAATTACCCAAGACAAAGAAAGGTAATGATACAATCTGGATGATTGTAGATAGACTAACCAAGTCAGCTCATTTCCTACCAATGAAGGAAACTTTTAGTATGGAACAGGTAGCTAAATTGTATGTAAATGAAATTGGTTCTTTACATGGAATACCTTTATCAATTGTTTCTGATAGAGATAGCCGCTTTACCTCTCATTTTTGGTCAAGTTTCCAAAAAGCCATGGGAACCAAGTTAAATCTAAGCACATCTTATCATCCTCAAACGGACGGACAAAGCGAAAGAACAATTCAGACAATGGAGGACATGCTTAGAGCTTGTGTAATTGATTTCTGAGGTAACTGGGACAATCACTTACCATTGATAGAATTTTCTTATAATAACAGTTATCACACAAGTATAAATGCTGCACCATTCGAAACACTTTATGGACGTAAGTGCCGAACCCCAGTCTGTTGGGCAGAAATTGGGGAAAAGCAACTATCTGGACCTGAGATAGTGCAAGAAACAACTGACAAAATTATTCAAGTCAAGGAACGGCTGAAAGCAGCACGTGATCGACAAAAGAGTTATACTGATAACCGACGCAAACCATTGGAATTTCAAGTAGGAGATAAAGTATTGTTAAAAGTCTCTCCTTGGAAAGGAGTGGTAAGATTCATCAAACGGGGAAAACTAAGTCCCAGGTATATTGGACCTTTTGAAATTATTAGAAGATTAGGACTTGTAGCATATCAGCTACAACTGCCAGAGGAAATGGCAGGAATACATGATGTATTTCATGTATCAAATCTCAAGAAATGCTTAGCTGATGAATCGCTAATAGTACCTCTTAAGGATATAGAGGTAAATGAACAACTCAAATTTGTAGAGAGGCCTCTACAAATTGAAGACAGGAAAGTCAAGAATGTCAAGCACAAAAGACTAGTTCTGGTCAAAGTGAAGTGGGACTCCAAAAGAGGACCTAAGTACACATGGGAGCTTGAATCAGAAATGCAAAGGAAATATCCACACTTGTTCCAGTAGATCTCGAGGACGAGCTCTAAAACAAGGTGGGGAGGATGTAACAACCCTAAAGAAAACCGACACCCTTGAATATTTTCCGACACCCTAAATATATTTTAAAATACCCTTATATGTCTTTAAATACACCCCGTATGTGAAAACCGAGCCCGAAATACGTTATAACATTTAAAATAAATAAAAAACAAAGAAATATAAGTTTAGGCGGGCCGCGTAAAGGATCCTTAACCCTTACACGGGCCGCGTCAACTTAAAACTCAGGTGGGCTCCGGTGAGGACACGTGTGTGTGCGTGTGTTGGACCTACCCCATGACCCGGACAAGCTAGTCCGTTGACCAGCTTTGACGCGGGCCGCGTAGCCCTTAGGCTACTCTTACGCGGGCCGCGAGAGAACCAGATATCAGCACTATAAATAGAACGCATCGGCTTTCAACACAAATCATTCATTTCTTTTCTGTATCTCGACTTTCTGAAGACATAGGCATAATATTCGAGTATAATACCCCCTAATTAGCGAGGTTCTGCTCCGTTGTAAGTATTATAACCCCAGTTTCGTATTAGATACGCTGCCCGATTGATTTAGGGTTCCGTAATAACTGTCGTGGTTCTGCCCGACGTAGTTGTTGGAATACCGTCTCGGGGAGGGTATCATTAATATAATCAAAGGGTTATTATACTAACCTATGTACATTTGTGAAAATTATAGATTAATCCCAGGAAACCCTTACGTGAAGTCTAAGATAGCAATGTGAGTTTATCCTCTTTTTGTTAACCTTTTTGGAATGTTTTACAAAACCTTAAATGTTTTACAATGCGATTAAGCGGTGATTGAGTCTTTGTAGTTCTTCAATTACTGCCGGTATGTTGGGGGTCTGTATACAAAATTTACTACACTGTGAGTAGTAAGTCGGGACGACAACACGTTACCATTGGACAACGAGTTAGCCAATGTGTAATATGACCCACCAGTCAGGATTGACAGTACTGAATAAGTAATTGTGTAGAAATAAACAATGTGATCGCTCTCAATACTGTGTTAATTGATAAAATAATTCTTGATTGAACTGGGATTCACTCACCAGTATTTCCCACTGACAAATGTTTTTAAAACGCGTTTCAGGTAACACAATGTGACAGACAATTAGTAAAAAGCCAGCTGGAGAGCACTGAAGGCTTGGGAAAAATGTGGCTATAAAAGTTACCTAAAAGACGATGTTTTAAATTCAATAAAATAGGGTTTATCCTTATAAAGATATTGTAATAAGAAACTTGGATTTTACCCATGCAATTATTAATATCAAATATGGTGGTTTTACTCTGATAAACATTTCCTAACTACGGTCCTGATGTAATTTCCGCTGCCAAATTAACAAACTGATACCACCAAAAATCTGAGTTCGCGTCCGCCCGTTCCCGGGACAGATAAGGGATCGGGGGTTGCGACACCCCTGTAGCAAGACTAGAAGCTATCATACTATTTCGGGCCTTTGCTATCAACCCCAACATAAAGGTGTTTTAAATGGACACAAAATGTGCTTTCCTCTATGGTAAAATTCAAGAAGAGGTATTGTTTGTCAACCTCCAGGCTTTGAGGATCCATTTAATCCAAATCATGTATACAAGCTAAATAAAGCTTTCTATGGCCTGAAACAAGCACCAAGAGCTTGGTATGAAACTCTTTCCACTTTTCTTCTTTCCATTGGTTTCATAAGAGGTAAAATAGACAAAACACTGTTTTTAAAATGGAGAGGGAAAGATTTGATGATTGTCCAGATTTATGTGGATGACATCATTTTTGGAAACACATGTACTAAAATGTGTGAAGAGTTCAGAAAACTCATGACAGCTGAGTTTGAGATGAGTGCAATGGGTGAACTCTAGTGCTTTCTTGGTCTCCAAGTAAGGCAACTGCAAAATGGTACTTTCATCCATCAAGGCAAATATGCCAAAGAACTTTTAAAGAAATTTGAGATGGATGATTGTAAGCCATGCAGTACACCCATTGCAACCACAAAGATAGTCATGTCTGATGAAAATGATGATTTGGTTGATCAAACTCTTTATAGAAGCATGATTGGGTCTTTATTGTACCTAACTGCATCTAGGCCAGATCTCATGTTTGCAACATGTGTTTGTGCAAGATCCCAATTAGTCCCTAGAAAGTCAAACCTTATTGCTGTAAAAAGGATATTCAGATACCTAAAAGGTGCTCCCACACTTGGTATCTGGTGTCCAGCTGATGGAAATATCAAGCTTTCAGGTTTCTCAGATAGTGACTTTGCTGGATGTGACAAAACAAGGAAGTCCACTTCAGGAGGGTGCCAATTCCTAGGCAATTGCTTAGTGTCTTGGCAAAGCAAAAAGCAAGCAGTTGTTTCCACATCCACTGCTGAGGCAGAGTATATAGCTGCTGCAAGCTGTACAGCCCAACTGTTATGGCTTCAAAATCAACTGCTGGATTTTGGTTTCACTACCTTAAAGACACCTCTCATGTTGGACAGTCATGCAGCAGAAAATATCATCAAAAATCCAGTATCCCATTCAACCACCAAGCACATTGATATCAGACATCACTTTGTGAGGGATTGCTATGAAAAAGGTTTGATTTCTCTGCACCATGTACCAACTAAAGATCAGCTGGCAGATGTGCTAACAAAAGCATTAGACACATCCACCTTTGAAAGCCTGGTCTCTAGGATTGGCATGCTGAACATGGAATAACAAGCAAAATCTTGTTTTTCTATGAATAAAAGCATTAAAATGTTTTTAGAAAATCAAAATTCCATCCTTAAAAATAGCTAAAAATGACATTTTCATTAAATCCTTAAAAGTCTTCCATAACCACTGTTTTTGGTTCAAACATCTGTTTTGATAATATTGTCCACTGCTGAAAGTCAACCACTGTTTCCTCATTTCCTTGTTAACCACTGTTGTTTAAAATCAGTGTTTTAACCTACTGATAGGCTATCCACTGATAGTTGAAAATCAGCCACTGTTCTCATTATAACCATTGCAACCACTGATACTCGTTCCATCAGTGGTTTCCTTAACAACTGTCTTCCATTCATCATCAGTGGTTGACACGTGGACAGTACTTGTTGGTCAGATCTTTTGTAACCGCTGCCACGTCAACGTTCACTTTTTCCCTTTATAAAACCCTGATCAAAACCCCAAACAGGATTTTCACTGTCGAATCGAATTCAAAATTCCTTTCTCAAAGCAGTTACCATCCATTTCTCTCAAATCCTTCATCATCTTCTTCCTCTCACTCTCAAAATCAAATCACCATGGCTCTTCCATTCAAAGCTCCTCACAATTACTTGGGTCTTCTGACAAAACCAAGTCATACCACCACCTTCAATTCCGTGATTGATGCTCTCACGTCTTCAAAGTACAAAACTTTGTTGACTTCTGATGCTCCGGTGTACCTGGAAACCCAGCAAGAATTTTGGAAGAATGCGAAACATGAATCTCAAGATAAAACGCCCAGAGCCATTACTTCTTTGATAAAGGGTGTTCCAGTTAAAATCACACCACAAACTCTGTCAGAGGTTTTTTAACTGAATGATCTTCAAGGTAAAACTTCTTTTCCTAAAACAGAGTATCAAACTGATTTTCTAGAAAGAGGGTATGAAGAGGAGATGAAAAACGATACTTTACAAAAGGGCAGTTTTCCTCATGCCACAAGATTTTTGTTTCATACCCTCCTAATGTGTGTTTCCAATCAGACTACTGCTTTCAATGAAATTCCATTGAAGATCCAATACCTGGGTTATGCTATACTGAATGAGGAAAATTTTAACTATTCCCAGGAGATCTTCAATGATTTGGTCAAAAATGTTAATAAAAAATCATTTTTACTGTTTCCAAGGTTCTTAAGCTTTTATTTTCAAAAGAAATTTTCAAATGATAATGCTCATGTACTTATCCAAGGTGAACCTTGTCAAATAAATGGCCGGACACCTGAAACATTTACAAGGCTATCAAAAGTTTCCAAAACACAAGCAGAGGTTCCTGAGCAGACTTTAGCAGCTACCACTGATCCTCAGGCACCTGCTGCTGAGCCCACTGCTCAAGGTGATCACAGCAGCAAAACAACTGCTGTGAAACCCACACCTAAAACCACAAAAAGACCAAAACAGAAAAAATCTCATAAGCCCCCCAAACCTATAAAAAAGGCAACTCTGGAAGATGAGATCCCAGAGCAACTGCTAGTGACAACACCAAAGTCACCAATAACCACTGCTGCTACTTCCTCACATCAGTTGGAAGAAAGATCTCAACCTGAGCCTCAAACTCCTCTTGCTTCTTCTAAAAAAACAGGTTGTAAGAACAGGGATACCAAATTATGATGCTCTAGAATCACTTGATTCTATCATCCACAGCCCAGCTCCCGGGGTAAATTCTCTTTCCACACCAATACCCACTGCCACACTTCCCCCACAAATATTACCTCTATTGGATGTAGTTGATTTAGCCTAGACAAAAATCAGTTCATATCAATCACCTGTTCATTAGATTATGCCACAGAAAGTGACTGAGTCTGGTTTCTCAATCTCTGTTAACCCACCAATAGTTGAGGACGTTACACCCCTTGAGTTACATGTAACTCTTGGTGGTAGTTCAAGTGGAGCAACTACTACAAGTGTAGAACCCACTGGTTCACTCTTGGACAGTAGTTTCATAAGTGAGACTCCCTTGAAGGCACTTTCTTCTTTGGGAACTTGAGTGTTTCCAGTTTTCACTGGTTCACTTAAAAGGGTTACCCATACTGAAAGAAGAAGTCCCCAGTAACAAGAAAAAGGGGCATTAGTGGATGATTTTTGGGATACATTCCCTAAGTCAACCACTGATACAACCACTGTCAGTGGGAAATCAGATGATCCCATTAAGTTGGGTGATGGTTTTGGGATACTTCAGTGGTTTAAACAGCTGTTACACCAACAACTGCCACCACTACATCAACACACACTTCAACCACTGCTCCCACTTCAACCACTGCCCCACCAAAAATCTCATCACCACCACAAAAGCCTCCTGCCAAAAAGCAGAAGACAGCTGATGATACATCATCACTTGTAATGACAACAGTGGTTGAAACACCAGTTGTTTCAACAGCTGTTAGTCAGCCATCTTCCACTCAAATCACCACTTCTCAACCCACCAAAACACCACCAACCTCTCCTAAACCCAAAAGGAGAAGGATAATCTTGGAAGATGATTCTCCACCACCTCCAACATCTTCACAACAACTGGCCCTTGCTGTCATTCCTAACCCTGATCCACTCTCTTTAGTACAAGCTCAAAATCCAAACACTGCCATTGTTCCTGCAGTTGTTCAGTACCCATTAGATCTTCCAGCAGTTAGAGAGGAGATAAATCCTTCTACTCTGAAGATGATCCTGCAAAAAGGAACTTGTCATCTCTTCAAGGATATCCAAGGCCTAACAACATTGAAGAATATTTGAAGTTGAAGGGTCAACAAACAGAGGATATCTCTAAAAGAAATACACAGGGAAAATCTGATAAAGAGATTCAAAGATACTACCAATATCTACTAACTCAAGTCAGAACTTTGGAGCAGTTTTCAAAAGATCTCTGTCAGAAACTTTCAGAAAGAGATGATGAAACCCTGAGAAAAGATTATATTGAGCACATTATGGCTTTCAAGAAATACAAGGGAGAAAAAGCTCAATATAAAGAATGGACAGTTGGTGAGCTCAAAGAGGAGTTAGAAAGAATTGAAAAGATGAACAAAGACAAAATAAGACACACTCCTCCTGTTTGGTCCAAGTACCTGAAGAATGTACCCGAAAGGACCTTAAGGCTGAAGAGAATGAAAGAAGACCTAATTACAGCAGATTTTGGGTCAAGGAATCAAGTGACAAGGTGGTCAGAGGATAAAGTGATGGCGTCTTACCAAAAGCTGTAAGAATTGAGAAAGAAAAATCCTAATGTTCCTCAAAAGCCTGTTTACCCTGAAGCAGTGGTTCCAGCTAAACCACAATAAATGCAAGTCAGGAAATCCACTGCTCCACTTGCTGCCATCCTTTATCAAAGAAGGAGACAAAAGCAGATGGATGCAGAAACAGCAGAAGATGTAGCAGCAGGGGATTTCATTATAAAAATGGTCCTCAAGCAGATGATAGCTGAAAATCCTGAGCTTGAAAAAGCTCAAAGCGCTGCTCAACCAGTTATCACTAGGCCACCATCTCCAAACTCATCATCAATAAAGCCTCTCCCAAGAAACCCACTGAATTCAAAAATACTAAAGTGGAAATCTGACAAACAGACCCACGTATTGACTTTGCTCAAATCCAGTGGTGAAGTGAAGAAGATATCAAGGTAATAAGCATTGGGCCTGGGTGTTAAAGATCTACAAGATCTCCTTGAACTTCCAATGTGCAGAGATGAGGATGACACAGATTCCATGGACTTTGAATTACAATTCAAAGGATAAGTCAAGGAACTGTTGATGAGGCAATAAAGATCCGTAATAATGAAGGGTTTTGGCATCATATGTTCCAGGGGGAGATTGTTGGGATTGAACCCTACAGAGGAACAGTTGATTAAAGCCAAAACTGGAAGAGAGCAGTGGATCTAGAATAAGCAAATGTTGTATTCAATCTTTCCCCTTGAAAGTGGTTCTAACAAGTGATGACCTTTATCTACTGCTCGTCTACAACAACTGATCATTCAACATCTGATGAAGACCTAAAGACTGTTGAAGACAGACACTGATGCTCAAACTACTGATCTGGGTTAAGCACTGCTGAAGATATAAAGTACTGCTGGAGTCATAACAGTGGAATGAGAAGCAGTAGTTTAGCTTGTCTTTGTATTGTATTGTTATCTGTAGTTTATAATAGCAGTAGTTGTATTAGATCAGTAGTTACAGGTTGTTAGGAGGTTAGATGTCACTTTCATGGTGACGTCAGCCAAGATGCTTCAATGGTTTGCTCGTGCCTATAAATAGAACAGTACATATAAAGTACTGCTGGAGTCATAACAGTGGAATGAGAAGCAGTAGTTTAGCTTGTCTTTGTATTGTATTGTTATCTGTAGTTTATAATAGCAGTAGTTGTATTAGATCAGTAGTTACAGGTTGTTAGGAGGTTAGATGTCACTTTCATGGTGACGTCAGCCAAGATGCTTCAATGGTTTGCTCGTGCCTATAAATAGAACAGTACCTTGTACTGTTCTATTAGCTCTTTCATCACTTGTCATTCTGTACGAACAAAGTATTGTGAGCTCAG
This sequence comes from Helianthus tuberosus, assembly GCA_030545235.1. Lineage (NCBI taxonomy): Eukaryota > Viridiplantae > Streptophyta > Magnoliopsida > Asterales > Asteraceae > Helianthus > Helianthus tuberosus. The sequence goes on along the minus strand of CM060420.1, from coordinate 15,048,969 downwards.
GCTGAGGGGGAGTTTGTAATATATGCATGCAATTTGTAATTGAAGATTGAAATAAATTTAAACATTCGGTTCAAAGTTACACATGTATGTTGAAAGTAATTCTCCTATTTGATTGTGTGTGAAAGTTTTGTTTCCATCTTAATTCCGCTGCAATTGTCATTCATCTTCTTAATTGTAAAACAAAAACACAATCATAAGAAACTCAGATCCTAACAGGAAAGCCTGCCTATATATTATTTCTCGCTTTATAAGGCTCCGGCTGGGGTTACCAAGTCTCTCGAATCCACAATGAGAAAATTTCTATGGGTCGGCTCAGATAGCAACTCTAAAATGAACTGGCTGGCTTGGCAAGGGGTCACCTGGCCCAAGTCTAAAGGTGGTTTGGGAATAAACAGGCTTAAAGAGGTCAATGAAGCCCTTCTTGTTAAATGGGGGTGGAGATATAGAGCTGAAAATCATAATCTTTGGTGTAAAGTGGTGGAAGCGTGCCACTTTAAGAATAATAAAAGGAGCTTCCTGCCTTTTAACGTTAACATATCGGGATGCTGTAAAAGCATTGTAAATTTGTATCCAAAATGAAAATAAATGGAAAGGGTCTAAACCGACTAATCATGGGAAAGGTGGGGAATGGGGCTGGTATTCGCTTTTAGATTGACACGTGGGTGGGCGATCTTCCCTTCTTGGAAAGATCGCCCCATTAATTTGGTTTAGAGTTGTTTAAAATGTGTGCAGGGTCACTAAGAGATTGGAAGTAGGTCAAGGTATTGGAGCTTTTAATTGGCAATGGTCTAGACAGCCTGAGTCAGATGTTGAGCTAAAGGAATGGAATGAATGTTGCAAGGTGAAACAGCCCGACCTTTAAAGTCAAAGTACAAGTCAAAGTCAAAGGAAGAAAAGATTGCTAATCAGATCTGTCATTCCTGACTTAATTATTGCCTGTACCCCTTTGACTCGATAATCGATACTTTGCTTGACGCTATTTTGTTTATGATTTATTAATAAGTGAAGTAACAATGCGATAAACATAATTAAACACTAATCTACTAAACACTATCACATCGCTACCGCATTGCAACTTGAATCGCAGGTTATGGATATTGTTTTACGTGTGTGTGTCTTTATGTGCCTTACTTGTGTGTGTTTTATATATTGTTGCTGGATGTTATTCGCAAACGCAATCGCAAGTCTATCGCATCGCATCGCAGCCCAAAACGCAGTGTACTCTTATGATTATCAGGTTGGTTTTGTTATTTGTGTAACTAATGTGAAATACTATAGCATCGCTTACTCGCAACACAACGCAACACTCAACGCACGAAACGGAAGTCGGAAACCAACTCGCACTCGCCATCCGATCGAATGACCCTTTGATCGAATGGTCATCCGACCCGTTCCTTTGCACCGCCTTTCCCCTCCTTTCCCTATAAATACCTCACCTGTCAGCTGTCACATCACTGATCACTTGATGTGACAGCTCCCCTACGACCAGCACCCTCTCGGCCTCTTTGATCCTTACACACTTCCTCATCATTTTCACCATCAAATCACAACTTTTAACCGTGAAATCTTCGGATTTGGGCTGACAGGTGATGTCATCATGGAGTTCTTATGAACATCGAAGTGTGACCTCATCTTATCAAGAATGGCACGGATCTAATGGATTTCTACACGTTTTTACATCATTTTCAACTAAATCTAAACATCTTTCAAAAGTTTCAAACTTTTCTTCAACATTCGTAACTTTTCACTCAAAACCGTTAGAATCTGGACTCGTTCGGGTTCACTACTCACTCCCTAGAGGAGACCCTGACTGAGAATGGATTTCTAAGGAAGAGACGACCGATTCACGGGTTGAACATGAAACACCGTCAAGAACAGTTGGTTTTGATCGAACGGGGTGATTCCCGTCCGATCGGATGAGTTTGAATTGATGAGATTTCCGTTGTTTGACACGTCATCACACTGTCTCGGTTCACCCGCGAAACCGTTTTAACTTAGCTGATTATACAAGTTTTCAACCCAAAACAGTTGCTTGGTCGAACGACCATCCGATCGGATAGCCATCCAATTGAACGGCTATCCGACCAAGCGACTTGTGATCTTTAAGCACATAAACAATTTCAAAATTACAAGTGTATTAGCCTCCACTCGGATGACCATCCGAGCGGACGGCCATCCATCCGGATGACCATCCGGCCAGACGGCCTGAAGAGTAGAGAAACTTCATGCTTTTTAAAATGCTACAACGAAAACTTCAAAGTTCAAACGATACACAAACACATCCCTCCCAAACGAATGACTATCCGACCGAATGGTCATCCGTCCGGACGGTCATCCGACTGGATCACTGTTCGTCACTCAAACACTCCGACACGCTGTTTAACGCACTATTCAACGCTTACACTATCGTTCTCTGATCAGGCTAATCTCTCAAGCGCTCCCTTCAATCCAAGCTTTTGTTTATTTATTAAACACGATCTGTGAGTATACTCGATCCCTTTTTGCTTAACGCACTTTTGGGTGTTACATATGTTACCTATGTTAAATCACATCGATCACACAATGTAAACACTTTTTATACGCTAACCGCTCTCGTATGTTATACGTGTTACTCGTTGAATGCTAGTATGTTATGTTTACACATTGATTGTTGCCTGCACCTTAGCAATAATAGTACTATAGTTTGGACTCAGCACATGGCGTGGACAGGGGTTGTTAAGGGCTTTTCTTCACGTATCACAATGGTGATATGTGTTGCGCATTCTACAACCCGCAGTCACGTCTGTGCATGTTTCATTGTCGATAACTTACCTACTTCACATTACTACGTGTTACATGCTGGTTATGCGTAAACCGCTTTCGATACTATTATACTATTAAACTGGTATGCTCACCTTTACACTATGTGTATTGACTTTTATTTTAACGTATGTGGCAGGTGTTTAGGATGCTTTTGCTTGCTAGTTGTTATGGAAATCAAGTCTAGGTGGGGAAACCCACAATTAATTAATGAGTTTTCGGAACAATTTGTTTGTCATTGAGATACTATATCTTTAATAACTGCTTTATTTGATATGTTATTGTATAGGACGTAACGTTGAATATCTGGTAATATTAGTTGTTATGGATTTCTCCTGGACAATCTGTTCCGCTCAGTGTCGTGCCCCGATGTTTCCGCCATCGGTTGGGGTGTGACAGATTGGTATCAGAGCCATAACTATAGGGAATTAGGCAGGACTCGACCTAGTCCGGGTCGATGTCTTAGAATTGACCTAGGCTATAGTCTAAGTACCAACAGACCGCCTTGTGCCAACTCGGTAGGGGTTCTGCGCGATCTTACTCTTTATACTTTCGCTTGCACTCGCTAAATTCACAACCTTGCACGAACATCACATACTACAGCTTCGTGCAAACACTCCGCCTTTCCTAAGGCTGACAACACGCACATTTTCGAAAATACTCATTACAAATGAGTGATTTGGTCGAGATTAGGTGTGAAAACCGTAAATTCTCGATAGAATCGCTCGCTCAACACGCCTTTTATTAATAAAACACGAGAATTTGCGTTGAGTCAGGTGTGAAAACCATACCTCGACGTGGTTCTCCCTACCTATCTTGTGATTTTATCACACAAACAGGAATGAAGTTATTAAGTTAGGGGTGAAACCCGCATCTTAAGGACTTAATCCACTCTATATTTTGGGTTTACAAAACTCTCACCGAAGTCTCGATGGCTTCCAACAACTCGAGTCACGTAATGTCCGAAAGGATGCGTGTCGATCGCCCGGATTGAAGCGAGAGCACTGTAACAACCCGCTTTTCGAAAGTCAAAGTCAAAGTCAAGATGGAAGTCAAAGGAAGAAAAGATTGCTAAATGCGATCTGTCACTCCTTGCTCAACTACTGTTTTGACTTCTTTGACTTGAATTTATTTATTTTAGTTGTATTATGTGGAGTATCAATTAATAATCAAGGTTTAATCGCATATTAATCGCTAATCGACTTATCGCTAATCGCTATCGCATTCGCAACTCGAATTATGTGTTCTGGAAATTGTTTTACGTGTGTGTGCTATTTATGTGTTACTTGTGCATGTTATGTTTATGTTGAGGTGTTAATCGAAATCACAATCTATCGCATCGCAATCAAATCAAAAACGCTAAACGCAAGTTATTTATAGTGATTGTATGTTAGATATAATAGTTATGTTATTTGGGTAACTACTGGTAATACTATCGCATCGCTCACTCGAATCGCATCGCAACGCAACGCTCAATACGTAAATCGAAACGACAAAACTCGTCACGCCGGACACCTGGATCGAGTGGCCAACCGATTGAGTGGCCATCTGATCGGATTGCCATCCGATCGGATTGTCATCCGATCGAGTTGCCACCCGATCGGACTGCCATCCGATCGGTGACCTGCTCGACCCTACACCACTTTCCTTTTTGGGAAACCCTATAAATACCCAACTGTCACATCATTTGTGATGTGACAGCTCCTTGTTCGACCAGCCGCACTCAAGCACTCATTTCTCCCGATTTCTCTCGATTCTTGTAAGTTTCCAACCTAAATCTTGTACTTCTATGATCTACACACACTTCTTCATCATTTTCACCTTTAAATCTTGACTTTTAACCGTGAAATCACCGGATTTTAGGTGTTCTAGGGTGATGTCATCATGGAGTTCTTCTGAACTTCAAGGTTTGGCTTCATTCCACCAAGAACAACTTAGATCTGAAGGATTTCCACATGAATAAATAATGTTTTCGCATGGATCTACACAAATCCATGGTTGAAAGGATTGAAAGAAGGTTTTCTTTCAACTCTTTTACACTCAATGCACTCAAAACCGATAGAATCGGAGCTCATCCTAATCTTCTACTCTTTCTTAGTGATGGGTTACTTCAAGATCTGAATTCTATCCGAGAGATAACTGATTTCGGGTTTGAACATGAACAACCGACTCGAACCTTGAACTGGTCGGACTAGGGTGGTTCCTGTTCGATCGGATCACTTGGGACGAGATGGGTTTTCTGTTGTTTAAGCAAGTTATCATAACGTCTCGTTCAAAACTACAAATTCTTCAAAACAATCAAGTGTCAAAGACGATCAGGTCGTTGGGACGGATTGCCGTCCGATCGGATTGCCATTCGATCGGACAGCCACCCGATCGGCTTGCACTTGGTTCCACACTTAAACTTTTCATCCAAACTTTCAAGGTTCTAAACATCGAACGGATTGCCATCCGATCGAATTGCCATCCAATCGAGCGACCATCTGATCGTGTGACGTTTTGGGACTTTGATACTTGATCAATTTCAAAGAACAGTAGTTCCAAACGGATTGCTATCCGATCGGATTGCCATCCGATCGAGTGTACCCTGCTGTGAACTTGTTCTCACTAAGTGTCCTGCCAGTCGGATCGCTATCCGATCGGACTGCCGTCCGATCGATCGACCTGAAGGGTAGAGATACTTCTCTATTTTTAAAATGCTACAACGAAAACTTCAAAGCCATCATACACAAACACATCCTTACCAAACAAGGTGTCAATCCAATCGAATGGCCATCCGATCAGATGACCATCCGAACGGATTGACATCCGATCGACTGGCCATCCGATCGGATTGCCATCCGATACTTGGTACTTTTGCACCGTTTTACGCGCCGCTCATCGTTTATGCTATCGTTGGCTGTTCAAGCTAATCTCTCAAGCGCTCCCTTCAATCCAAGAGAGTGTTTACTTGTTAAACACAATCTGTGAGTATACTTGATCCCTTTTTGCTTTATGCACTTTTGGATGTTACATACGTTACTTATTCTAAATCACATCGATCACACAACGCAAACACTATCTATACGCTGACCTCTAATGCATGTTATACGTGACTCGATGAAATGCCTGTTTGTTATGTTTACACATTGATTGTTGTCTACCTGCCTTAGCAACGATAGTACTATAGTTTGGACTCAGCACCTATTCACTCAGGGGTTGTTAAGGACAATCACTTCATGTGTTCGCAGTGGTGAACATGTGATGCGCACTCGCTACTCGCAGTCAAATCGCAGTCATTGGTATTGATAGGATCTTTGTCGATAACTTACATGCTTCACATTATACGTTGTACATGCTGGTTAAGCGTAAACAATTTCAAACTCTATTATGCTATATCAAACTTGTATGCTCACCTTTACACTATGTGTATTGACCTCTATTTTAACGTATGTGACAGGTGCTTAGGATGTTGTGCTTTATATGCTTTTGTGGAAATCAATTAGGATGGAGTCTAGAAACAAAGACAATTTATTTATTTGAATCTGAGTTGTCGGAACATGTTTGTTTTGAGAATATCTATGTCTGTAATAATTAGATTACTTAATGGGTTATGGTATGGGACATAATATTAACTATTTGGTAATTTAGTTGTTATGGAATTTCTTTTGACAATCTGTTTCGCTCAGTGCCATGCCCCGATGTTTCCGTCATCGGTTGGGGTGTGACAAGCACAGTCTATTAAGCCAATGCGTGTACTCGAAGTCCTTGAGAATAGTCGAATCACTTTGGGTAGTCAAAGTCTAGCACACCCGAGACATTCGGATTTTCGCTGATTTTACGCTTATTCGCTTAGGATCACAACCGCTAACTCTGTGAATTATCGATTTTATGTGTTTATATGTTTATTTTGTTAGCATTTTGAGAGATAGAGGGCTGTTCTATATACTAATGGTTTCGATATAACACTTCTTGCTCCGCAAACACACACAAGTCACAACACGCTAACAAATCGCGGACTTTCACATGTTATGTTACCTGCAATCGCTACTCGCACTTGCAACTCTCAATCGCTTTTCGCAACTTTGAAAGATAGGTAAATACGTGCAAAATATGTAGGTGAATACGTGCAAAATATAGTGGAATACGTGCTTACATGGATTACGTGCTTATGTGATTCTGTGTTAACGTGCTTATGTGCTTACGTGATTCATGTGCCTCTGTGAATTATATGTCGTGAGTGTACGTGTTCTTGAGCTTTATAAGAATGTTGGTTAAACACTTGTGGTGAGATTGAGTGTATCGTCTAAATCCTATTGCGATGTCTGTTGCAGACAATGTCATCATTCGGATCTCATACTTCTCACTCTGCTCGCCGTAATCACGCTGACAAACGCATCGCCTCGCTAGTCGCCAAGCAAATGGCTAAGGTCATTCCGCAAATCGTCAGCAAGATTAATGAAATCGCTAGCAAGTCCTCCGAGGAATCAAGGACTGACTCTCCAAAAGCTACCTTTAACTTCAAGCAGTTTAAAGCTTGCGGACCCAAAGACTTCACTGGGGAAGATGGGCCGAGCGCAATTTTTTCATGGTTCGACTCGATTGAAGTCACTCTACGACAAAGCGGATGTCCAGACAACCTTCGCACTGTTAACGCAACTGGTGTCTTCCAGTCTAGGGCACTGGAATGGTGGACATCGGAGCGAAACAGGCGTGGGAACCACGCAACTTACGGACTTTCTTGGGAGGAATTGAAAGAAATCATGATGAAGGAATTTTGTCCTCCGCACGAGCTCCAAAAGCTGGAAGACGAGTTCTGGCACATCAAGCAAGAGGGTGGCGACAATATTGGTCTTACTGCGCGCTTCAAATAGCTTAGCATCTGTGATTCTGTGTTTACGTGCTTATGTGCTTACGTGATTCATGTGCCTCTGTGAATTATATGTCGTGAGTGTATGTGTTCCTGAGCTTTATAAGAATGTTGGTTAAACACTTGTGGTGAGATTGAGTGTATCGTCTAAATCCTATGGCGATGTCTGTTGCAGACAATGTCATCATTCGGATCTCATACTTCTCACTCTGCTCGCCGTAATCACGCTGACAAATGCATCGCCTCGCTAGTCGCCAAGCAAATGGCTAAGGTCATTCCGCAAATCGTCAGCAAGATTAATGAAATCGCTAGCAAGTCCTCCGAGGAATCAAGGACTGACTCTCCAAAAGCTACCTTTAACTTCAAGCAGTTTAAAGCTTGCGGACCCAAAGACTTCACTGGGGAAGATGGGCCGAACGCAATGTTTTCATGGTTCAACTCGATTGAAGTCACTCTACGACAAAGCGGATGTCCAGACAACCTTCGCACTGTTAACGCAACTGGTGTCTTCCAGTCTAGGGCACTGGAATGGTGGACATCGGAGCGAAACAGGCGTGGGAACCACGCAACTTACGGACTTACTTGGGAGGAATTGAAAGAAATCATGATGAAGGAATTTTGTCCTCCGCACGAGCTCCAAAAGCTGGAAGACGAGTTCTGGCACATCAAGCAAGAGGGTGGCGACAATATTGGTCTTACTGCGCGCTTCAAATAGCTTAGCATCATCTGCCCTGGCCAAGTCACAACTCCCAACATCATAATAAAGAAATATATTCGAGCTTTACCTGATTGTGTTGCCGATTTCGTCCAAGCGGCCAAGACTACAACAACTGAGGAGACCTTCCTGCTCGCTGCCGAGATTAATGACAAACGAGTTCGGGCTGGTTACTTCAATAAAACCGCCAAGACTCTTCACCAAGCCACCACTACTTTTGCTACTCCCACCGCTGAAACCGCTTCACCTCAAGCTTCAAAATCTTCACGCTACAAGCGCAAGAACAACAACAACAAGAACTGTGTTGTCACAACTGTGACATCTGTCCCTCTGTGACCATCAAACAAATACCAAATTAATGAAATATTGTGTTTCATACTTGGGATTTGTATAAATATGTGTATCATTTGCACATATCAATTCTTGTTCGATTTCGAGCTTTAAATCGCTTTCTGGAAGGTTATACGTGAACTGATGTGTAAACATAATCAGTTTAATGCAACAAACACTCCGGAACAGTGACATAGGCTTAACATACCTTAAATAACCTTTACATAACTAAGAAATAAGTTTTGGAGGGTTTGATGTGTCGAAATCAAGTTTATTCGATCACATGGACTATTTGCGTCAAACTGCAAAAGTATACCGAATCGAATGATAACGAACATTCTGGAACTTGATCATAAGTTAAATATGCCCTAAATATCCTTTACATAGCTTAGAAATAGGCTTCGAGGTGTTTGGTGCGCAAAAATAAACTTTTTGATCAATAGGGACTAAAAGCGTAAAAAAGTGCACAAGTTTGCATTTTCGCGCATATCTTACGTTCTGATTGAAGCTCGTTTATCGAGGAATGATCCTAACTGTTGTAGATTTCCTATAAATACCCAACCCCAATTCACTTGTTCCTCACACCTTGATCTGATTTTATGCTCCAAGTTGAAGCTTTATGCTTCATACCTGAGTATTTAGATCAAGTTCTTCCTAGCTTGGACCCGTTGTAAGTTTATTTCGTTCTTTTATGCTTTTTTAAGCAGGAAAGTCAAACAGTGTTTGACTTTCTGCTTTGACCGGTCAATGGTCAACACGAAGTTCGTTTGAACTTCGTAACGTGAGTGTAATCACGGTGGTCATAGTCCTTTGTGACTATACCTACTGATTACCACGTTATTTAGGCTTAGTGACGAGTCATAGTTTCGGTCAAAATACGCGTTTATGCGTATTTTGCAACCAAACTATTCTTAGGTATCAAGACCCTTTGTTTTGATATCAAACTTGTTTTCAAACCTTGTTAAACATGTTTTAACATGTTTAACTCGTCACTTTTAGATTAGTGCTTATATAGGGTCGTAAGATAAGCGGTCTAAACAACCGCTTAGACTTTCGAACCCGACCAGTTTGGTCGATCATTAGGATCCGACCAAACATATTTTGTGACCATAGTTGAATAGGGAATAACCTTCCGAGGTTATACCTTATGGTCACTTCGTTTAATTAGTTGTATGATAGGTAGTATATATGCCTTAGGAAAATGACCAAAATGCCCTTTTCATGTATAATTGATATTTAAGCATGTGTAACTTAAACTTTTGTCATCTAACTGATTATGCAACATATTTAAGCATGTTTAGGCATACAATACTTTTCATAGGACTAGTTAGGCGTTCCGAACACGTTTTACGCGAACGACGCGTTAAAGTAGCGTAAGCTACCTAAACGGGTCGTAATGGGTCGTAAGCACTTAGGATAGGTTTCGTTTTAGTATGTAGGCTTTGTTAAACCATATCATATGAGTTCCAATGCTCACTTGGTTTACGAAACCTCATCCTATCCGATCTTCCGATTTAGGTCCGGTTTACTTACAAAGTTACGTATATTAGGTGCCGTTTGATTCCGTGATCCCTCTAGCTTTGCTTGGTTGTTATTCAAGACTTCTAAGCATCCTCAAGTGAGTACATAGTCCCCTCTTTTACGTTTTCAAATGTTTGGGGTGAAACACATGTGCCTACTTGTTACTTTCATGCTTTTCATGCTTTCATAATATATACTGGCTGTGTTCATTAGTACACTTATAGTACATGATTTCATTTGTTTTTGCTATGTATGTTCACTTAGCATGCTAGCACATTGATTTTCATATGTTATATTTTGTTGCATATGTTCATCCAGCATATGGACACAATGTTTTACATGTTGAACTGTTGGAACCGTTTGGAACTGTTTGATCCATGTGAATTATTTGAACTGTTGGAACCGTTTGGAACTGATTGATTGATGTGAACCGTTTGGAACTGTTTGATTCATGTGAACCGTTTGGAACTGTTTGATTTATGTGAACCGTTTGGAACTGATTGATTGATGTGAACCATGTGAACCATTTGAGTTTTTACAAAAATGATTTGCAATCTGGGTTTACATAAACAAATGTTTTGAGTTAAGATTCATGCCATCGAGGTTTTATAAATTATAACAAATCTGTTTTAACTTGGTTATTTCAATTCACAATATAAGCATTTTACAAAACTAGGTTTTCTAATATCGAATAACAAAGTTGTTTGAGTTATTTCAAAAGGTAAAACGACCCATGAATCTGACGCTCACATAAAACCTATGTACTCGCCGGCATTTTTATGCTGACGTATTTTCACATGTGTTTCAGGTATCATAGTTGGTGATAATTGATGATGATATTGATGCATGCTCACATAGGAATGGGCGAGGCCTTAGTGACTTAATATTAATGGAAGTCAATTTTTTCATGTTTTGTTTCTAGTTTCAATACAACGTAATAAACTTAATTCAATAAAACAGAACTTTTATCCATGTGTTGTGAAACAATGATTCTGTTACTCCACTCCCCGACATTTCTGACGCGTTTTGTTGTTTTAACGCGGTCGGGGTGTGACAGAAAAGTTGGTATCAGAGCTCATGGTTATAGGGAATTAGGTTATTAGTAATGCTTTGACCTAGTCTATAACCTTCCTAGGACCCTAACGCGAGTTTACTTGCGTTTAGTCATAAAACAATACCATTGCCTATCTTTAGGTAACAACCACAACAAGAACACAAATTTCAAATCTGCTTTGAAAACCAATCATCTGTTCTAGGATAATTTATTATAAGGTTTTGAACCTTTAAAGTTTTCAAAATCTCGTCAAAGTTTGGGTCTTGTTAATGTGAACACGTGCAATCTGGAAGGGTGGGTGCCTGTATCTCGAGTTTTATGTCTAAGGCTAGAGTGTTTGTACAAATCCACATAATCGGACCAGTCACTCTTACCTGGGAACTCTTGGGGTGAGTGTCCACTTATAGGCTAAAGCATGTCTTTGCGATACATTATGACGACCTATTTACTTTGATTCCGCTTTTGTGCGTCGTTTGTTTGCTTCGTGGTTCGAACAAATGACCATCATCCATGCTTTTTGGTCGGTAATTGTAACATCCCATTCTTACCCAATGCCATTTCACTTGTTTTCTCTCATGTTTCCTCTTTTAGAATGCCTCCACAACGCGACAATCAGGTACCTAATGAAGAACTAGCAGCTATCATTACACAGCAAATGGCTGCTGCACTCCTAAACATCATTGCTCAATGTAACCAAGCCCTCAACAACAATAATGCCCCATGCAACTTCAAGACATTCAACTCTGCCCAGCCATCAAAATGTTCTGGGTCTCAAGGAGCAACTGCACTTCTACAATGGTTCGAGAGTCTAGAGAGCACCTTCAGACATATTCAGTGTCCAAACGAGCGAAAGGTAGAGTTCGCATCTAGTGTTTTTGAGAAACGAGCTTTGACATGGTGGAATGGTGTGGTGAGAGATAGGGGTGCCAAGGTAGCACTGGCTTAAACCTGGGAAGAGCTTCGAGCTCTAATGATGATGGAATTCTGTCCTCGTCATGAGATTAGAGCATTGGAAAGGGAATTCGATGATCTTAAGCAAGATAGAAGTGAGCATCGAGCCTACACGGACCGTTATGAGGAGCTAAGTCTGTTATGCCCGAACATGGTTACGCCGTTGGATAAGGCAATCGAAAAGTACATTGATGGCCTCCTTGACTCAGTACAAGACATTGTTACTGGTAGCAACCCCACTACAGTTAGACAGGCCATTGAGCTATCCGCTACCTTGACTGAATCTCAGATCAGGAAAGGTAAACTTTTTCGGAACGGCGATAAGAAACCAATCGATGAATCGAAACCAAAGGATGAGCAAACTGAGTTCTCCAAGAAGTCCAAGAAGCGAAAAGCTTCTCAGAACTTCGCCGTGGTTGCCCACAATGATCAAGCTGTCCCTAACCAACCAGCTCAACCCCCTGCTAGGAAGCCATACAACGGAACTACACCCTTGTGCAACCAATTCATCATCATGCTAGTGTGAAGTGCCGCAAATGCCAAATTTGTGGACTTATAGGTCATACAACAAGAGTTTGCCCAGCTGCAGCTGCACCAAATTAAGCTGGCGACAATCCTACTCAAGCTCGTTTTCCACCGGGGTCTTGCTACAACTGTGGCGAGATGGGCCATTTCCGAAAGAATTGCCCAAAGCTTGCTAATGCAAATCCAACGCAGGGATAAGCATCTGACCGATTGGAAGACAACGTTCTTTAGAAATAATCAAGCTTTATGTATTATTTTCTTTTGTTGTCAAGGTCTATGAAACAGTTGTTGTTGTTATTTGTAATTAAATATTTTTATTTACATTGCAATGTACTTATGTGGTTGCATAAACAGCATATCCCCTACAATACCGACAACCAAGGAACCGTGTTCCTTGTAGAACAGACTGCCCCTAAAATTCTTCCATTTTATGATCTCTTGCATTTTCCACGAAAATCCTAAGTACCCGTTTCTTCCAAGGAAACGGAGTACAAGGCGCAAGTTACAACTCTGGACGAATACCCAAAGTACCACTATAAATCCTTAATAGGGTACCTAAGGGTACTTCCGTAAGTCCTTAATTGTTGTGTACCTTAATTCGAATGTTACGATTCCTTGTAATCGAAATCGAAATTTCTTTTTAAAGATCGTCCTATCTTTTTAGATGGATTCTTGAGGACGTTGAAGTCCATCGACTGGGTTTCTGGTATACCTTGAATACCCATGTTCAAATCGATAGCAAGATAATAACGATTAATAAAAAACCGATAACAAATTAATAACCAAGAAAACAATTATGTGCTTATGTGTTTATGTGTTGACCTAATCAAAGTTATCTCAAGCTTGTTCAAATTCTATCCCCTTCACATTATAAATCAAACTGTGCGAACTGTGCAAGAAATTACGTAATTATGGATGCATACATAATTATGGAATTTAGTGCACAGAAATCACAGCAAGTTTTGTCATGTGTCTAGAATTAACTCTATTCATTTCCATTTCTGAAGAAGCACCCGTTGAGGAAAAATGAACTAGCTATTCATTTTTCACTTCTGAAAGAATATCCGTTGAGGGAAATGAATATCCTGTTAATTATCCATTCATTTCCATTTCTGATGAAGCACCCGTTGAGGAAAAATGAACTAGCTATTCATTTTTCACTTCTTTAAGAATAACCGTTGAGGGAAATGAATATCCTTCGTTTATTCGCTCATTTTCATTTCTGAAGAATACCCATTGAGGAAAATGAAGCATCCGCTCATTTTCATTTCTGAAGAATACCCGTTGAGGAAAATGAAGCATCCATTCATTTTTCATTTCTGAAGAATACCTGTTGAGGAAAATGAAGCATCCGCTCAGTTTCATTTCTGAAGAATATCCGTTGAGGGAAATGAATATCCTTTTGTTTATTCCTTCATTTCCATTTCTGAAGAATACCCAGTGAGGAAAATGAAGCATCCGCTCATTTTCATTTCTGAAGAATATCCGTTGAGGGAAAAAATATCCTTTTGTTTATTCCATCATTTCCATTTCTGAAGAACCCGTTGAGGAAAATGAATCGTCCATTCATTTTCGCTTCTGAAGAATATCCGTTGAAGGAAATGAATATCCTTTTGTTTATTCCATCATTTCCATTTCTGAAGAACCCGTTAAGGAAAATGAATCGTCCATTCATTTTCGCTTCTGAAGAATATCCATTGAAGGAAATGAATATCCTTTTGTTTATTCCATCATTTCCATTTCTGAAGAACCCGTTGAGGAAAATGAATCGTCCATTCATTTTCGCTTCTGAAGAATATCCGTTGAAGGAAATGAATATCATTTTGTTTATACCATCATTTCCATTTCTGAAGAACCCGTTGAGGAAAATGAATCGTCCATCCATTTTCGCTTCTAAAGAATATCCGTTGAGGGAAATGAATATCTTATTCTATAATCCTTCATTCCAAGTTCTGATAAAGAAACCGTGGAGTGAAATGAATCATCCATTCATTTTCGTTTCTAAAATATATCCACTGGGAAATGACAGGATTATGCCTTGCATATCTTTGATGAGTTACTCTACGCAAATAGATGACACCCTAGATACCATGCAAGATAATTATTTAACACAACGTCACAGACAGACTCCTACAAATAAATTTCGGGACGAAATTTCCTAAAGTTGGGGAGACTATGACATCTGTGCCTCTACGACCATCAAAAAAATACCAAATCAATGAAATATTGTGTTTCATACTTGGGATTTGTATAAATATGTGTATCATTTGCACATATCAATTCTTGTTCGATTTCGAGCTTTAAATCGCTTTCTGGAAGGTTATACGCGAACTGATGGGTAAATGTAATCAGTTTAATGCAAGAAACACTCCGGAATAGTGACATAGGCTTAACATACCTTAAATAACCTTTACATAACTTAGAAATAAGTTTTGGAGGGTTTGGTGTGTCGAAATCAAGTTTATTCGATCACTGGGACTATTTGCGTCAAACTACAAAAGTATACCGAATCGAATGATAACGAACATTCCAGAACTTGATCATAACTTAAATATTCCCTAAATATCCTTTACATAGCTTAGAAATAGGCTTCGAGGTGTTTGGTTCGCAAAAATAAGCTTTCTGATCAATAGGGACTAAAAGCATCAAAAAGTGCATAAGTTTGCATTTTCGCGCATATCTTACGTTCTGAATATATCCGGACATCCAAAAAATTTATGTAATCATTAAAATATTTTATTTTAGTGATTGGCAAGATAAAATTCCATTCGTCGCGTAATTTGGATTGTTTTTCGCATCCGTTCGTGTTTCGTCGTAATTAACCGAACAACGCAATCGTACGGCCAAACGAACCGACATCCGAGATGTTTTTGAGAAAATTTCATGTTTCCTATGCTTTAACTTCATTTTATAGCCTTGAAATGAGGTTAACGGGGCTTAAACGTGTCAAAAAACGCATCGAAATCAAGTTTTGGACATGCAGGGACCAATTTTGCCAAACTGTCAAACATATCCCTCGCGGGGCGCGTAAGATGAAGGCTCATCTTATGTGGGGCACGACAGAAAGCCCAGATCAGAAAACTGTTTTTGTTTCAGCAGCCAGTTTCCTGGGTTTTTGCACATGGTTTCTTTATTCTATGTGCTTATTTTAGGCACCCATTGTATTACAAAACAGTGGGCACACATGGACGGTCTAGATTGAAGCTCGTTTATCGAGTAACGATCCTAATGGTTGTGGATTTCCTATAAATACCCAACCCCAATTCACTTGTTCCTCACACCATGATCTGATTTTATGCTCTAAGTTGAAGCTTTATGCTTCATACCTGAGTATTTAGATCAAGTTCTTCCTAGCTTGGACCTGTTGTAAGTTTCTTTTGTTCTTTTATGCGTTTTTAAGCACGAAAGTCAAACAGTGTTTGACTTTCTGCTTTGACCGGTCAATGGTCAACACGAAATTCGTTTGAACTTCGTAACGTGAGTGTAATCACGATGGTCATAGTCCTTTGTGACTATACCTACTGATTACCACGTTATTTAGGCTTAGTGACGAGTCATAGTTTCGGTCAAAATACGCGTTTATGCGTATTTTGCAACCAAACTATTCTTAGGTATCAAGACCCTTTGTTTTGATATCAAACTTGTTTTCAAACCTTGTTAAACATGTTTTAACATGTTTAACTCGTCACTTTTAGATTGGTGCTTATATAGGGTCGTAAGATAAGCGGTCTAAACAACCGCTTAGACTTTCGAACCCGACCCATTTGGTCGATCATTAGGATCCGAGCAAACATATTTTGTGACCATAGTTGTATAGGGAATAACCTTCCGAGATTATACCTTATGGTCACTTCGTTTAATTAATTGTATGATAGGTAGTATATATGCCTTAGGAAAATGACCAAAATGCCCTTTTCATGCATAATTGATATTTAAGCATATATAACTTATACTTTTGTCATCTAACTGATTATGCAACATATTTAAGCATGTTCAGGCATATAATACTTGTCATAGGACTAGTTAGGCGTTCCGAACACGTTTTACGCGAACGACGCGTTAAAGTAGCGTAAGCTACCTAAACGGGTCGTAATGGGTCGTAAGCACTTAGGATAGGTTTCGTTTTAGTATGTAGGCTTTGTTAAACCATATCATATGAGTTCCAATACTCACTTGGTTTACGAAACCTCATCCTATCCGATCTTCTGATTTAGGTCCGGTTTACTTACATAGTTACCTATATTAGGTGTTGTTTGATTCTTTGATCCCTCTAGCTTTTCTTGGTTGTTATTCAAGACTTCTAAGCATCCTCAAGTGAGTACATAGTCCCCTCTTTTACATTTTCAAATGTTTGGGGTGAAACACATGTGCCTACTTGTTACTTTCATGCTTTTCATGCTTTCATAATATATACTGGCTATGTTCATTAGTACACTTATAGTACATGATTTCATTTGTTTTTGCTATGTATGTTCACTTAGCATGCTAGCACATTGATTTTCATATATTATATTTTGTTGCATATGCTCATCCAGCATATGGACACATTGTTTTTCATTACATTTTCGTTGCATATGTTCATCCAGCATATGGACACAATGTTTTACATGTTGAACTGTTGGAACCGTTTGGAACTGTTTGATCCATGTGAATTATTTGAACTGTTGGAACCGTTTGGAACTGATTGATTGATGTGAACCGTTTGGAACTGTTTGATTCATGTGAACCGTTTGGAACTGTTTGATTTATGTGAACCGTTTGGAACTGATTGATTGATGTGAACCATCTGGAACTGTTTGAACCGTGTGGTTAGGGAAGTGATTAGGTAACGGGGTGGGTGTAATGTGTTAAAAGCATGGTGGATACGTCGCTGGTACTTCCTATATATAAGTGCTTTCAACACATTATATATTGTTGTGTTATCTAGATCACTTGGGCTAGTGTTTTCAAAACAAAGTTATATTACAAGGTTTTTCTAACAATATAAACCATTTGAGTTTTTACAAAAATGATTTGCAATCTGGGTTTACATAAACAAATGTTTTGAGTTAAGATTCATGGCATCGAGGTTTTATAAATTATAACAAATCTGTTTTAACTTGGTTATTTCAATTCACAATATAAGCATTTTACAAAACTAGGTTTTCTAATATCGAATAACAAAGTTGTTTGAGTTATTTCAAATGGTAAAACAAGCCATGAATCTGACGCTCACATAAAACCTATGTACTCGCCGGCATTTTTATGCTGACGTATTTTCACATGTGTTTCAGGTATCATAGTTGGTGGTGATTGATGATGATATTGATGCATGCTCATATAGGAATGGACGAGGCCTTAGTGACTTAATAATAATGGAAGTCAATTTGTTCGTGTTTTGTTTCTAGTTTCAATACAATGTAATAAACTTAATTCAATAAAACAGAACTTTTATCCATGTGTTGTGAAATAATGATTCTGTTACTCCACTCCCCGATGTTTCCGCCGCGGTTTGTTGTTTTAACGCGGTCTGGGTGTGACAACAACCGCCCCTCTCAATGTTATCCCTGTCCAACAGCAGAACCAGAACCGACAAGTCACTGCACCCGTGACAAATGCACCTCCAGCAAAACGTGTGTACACTGGTCCTCACCCATTGTGCCCTACATGTACTTACCATCAACCAGTGGGGATCGCTTGCCGCTTTTGTGTCCATTGCAACATTTACGGACACTTTACCGCCAACTGCCGCACTGGCCCCTGTCAAGCTCAAGTTCAAGCTCCTGCTCTGCCAGCTCCATTTCCCGCTCCTCAGGGACAACAAGCAGTTCCTGCCCCTGCTGCTCACGCAAGAGCCTGCTATACGTGTGGTGATCCTAACCACTTCGCGAATGTCTGCCCGAACAGAGTGGTGAAGCAAAAGCCACATCAGCAACCAGCGCAGCAACAACATCAACAACAGCAGCCTCAGCAGCAGCAGCAGCCAGCTTAACAAGCAGCCCGTGTGAGAGTTTTCAACATCAATGCTCGCCAGACCCAAGCAGACAATAACGTGTATGTTTCTCGTAAATGATATTTATGTTTCGTGTTTGTTTGATACTAGAGCCGATAACTGTTTTGTATCGTTTGAATTCGAAAGGCTCCTAAACCGTAAACGCGCTAACTTCCCATCGACGTTCGACGCAGAGAGTGCCACTTGAAGAACCGTCATTGTTAGTTCTGTTCTACGTAACTGTACCCTTGAGCTCAACAATCACGTATTCCCGATCAATCTTATCCCAATGCAACTCGGTAGCTTTGACGTCATAATAGGCATGGATTTTCTTCGTGAAAATCATGCTGAAATTGTTTGTTTCGATAAAATGATTCGTTTCTCTCTCGCGAATGGTGACCAACTCTGTGTTTATGGAGAAGTCGCTTCGAAGAAACTACAACTCATGTCGTGTGTCCAAGCCAGCAAGTATCTCCGCAAGGAATACAAAGCCTTCTTGGCACACATCGTAGTAGCGGAGAAGGAAAAGAAAGAGAAGGCAATGGAAAAGGTGCTCGTGGTTCATGATTTTCCTAAAGTCTTTCCCGATGATTTACCTGGTTTACCGCCGTCTCGTGATATCGATTTTCGAATTGACCTCATTCCTGGAGCTAACCCTATCGCTAAAGCGCCCTATCATCTCGCTCCATCCGAAATACGCGAACTCTCCAGTCAACTCCAGGAATTGCTTGATAAAGGCTTTATTCTCCCTAGCACATCCCCATGGGGCACACCTGTCCTTTTTGTAAAAAAGAAGGACGGATCGTTCCCGATGTGCATCGATTATAGGGAACTCAATAAGCTGACTATCAAGAATCGCCATCCCCTACCTCGAATCAATGATTTGTTTGATCAATTTCAAGGTGCTACGTGTTTTTCCAAGATCAATTTACGTTCAGGCTACCATCAGTTACGAACTCAGGAGGAAGATATGCCCAAAACCACTTTTCGAACCCGATACGGCCACTACGAGTTTGTTGTTATGCCCTTTGGTCTAACTAATGCCCCCATAGTTTTCATGGATCTAATGAATCGCGTATGTAAACCCTTTCTCGACCACTTCGTCACCGTGTTTATCGATGATATCCTGATCTATTCCAAATAAAAAGCCGAACATGCGCAACATCTCCGTTTGGTTCTTGAACTACTCCAAGGAAACCGCCTCTATGCCAAGTTCTCCAAGTGTGAATTTTGGCTAGAGCAGGTACAATTCCTCGGTCACATTTTCAATAGCCAAGGTATTCACGTTGACCCCGCGAATATCGAAGCAGTTAAGAGTTGGATTACCCCAAAGAACCCGTCCGAAGTTCGTTCTTTTCTCGGATTGGCAGGTTACTACCGCCGATTCATCGCTGATTTCTCGAAGATCGTTGTTCCTCTCACCTCTCTTACGCACAAGGACAAACCTTTTGATTGGGGAACCGAATAAGAGGAAGCCTTTCAAACCCTCAAACTTATGCTTTGCAACGCCCCTGTGCTAACATTACCCGAAGGAAACGACGACTTTGTAGTCTACTGCGATGCCTCTAACCTAGGCCTCGGTTGTGTTCTCATGCAACGGGACAAGGTTATCGCGTACGCCTCTTGTCAGCTCAAGATCCACGAGAAGAACTACACAACCCACGATCTCGAGCTTGGTGAAGTTGTTTTTGTGTTAAAGATTTGGCGACACTACCTTTACGGTACCAAGTGTACGGTCTTCACCGACCATAAGAGCCTACAACACATCTTAAGCCAGAAAGAGCTGAATATGCGCCAACGCCGATGGGTTGAACTTCTCAACGATTACGACTGTGAGATTCGTTACCATCCGGGCAAAGCAAATGTCGTTGCCGATGCTCTCAGTTGACGAAGCTATTTGCATAGCGTTCGCAATACTCAAGCCTAGGACGATCTCGAAGCTCTAATTCGTGATGCTCAGCACACATGCTTCATTGAGAATACCTTGAGAGAGGAAATGAAGAAATGTGGTGCTGAAACCCAATTTGTCACCAAATCGAACGGTATCTACTACTATCTCGATCGCATCTGGATCCCCAGTTGCAATAACCTTCGGGAGATATTGATGACTGAAGCCCACAAATCTCGATATTCCATTCATCCCGGTGCCGACAAAATGTACCAGGACTAGCGTGCCAGGTACTGGTGTCCTGGAATCAAGAAGGATATCGCTATCTACGTTTCGAAATGCCTAACCTGCTCGAAGGTCAAGGCTGAGCAACAACGACCCTCTAGCTTACTCGTGTAACCCAAGATCCCCATGTGGAAATGGGAGAGTATAGCTATGGATTTCATTACGAAACTCCTGCGCACGCCATCAGGTCACGATAGCATTTGGGTTATCGTCGATCGTCTCACCAAATCCGCCCACTTCCTGCCAATACGGGAAGACTACAAGGTAGTGTCACACCCCAACCGATGGCGGAATCATCAGGGCGCGGCACTAGGCGAATCAGATTGCTCAAGAGAATCCATAACAACTATTTAGTGACAATATTTAATGCGTTCATTATCCCATACTAATAAACAATATATCAGTAAACAGTTATACAGATTTCATGTTCTCTCAAACAATACAAATCCGACAACCTAGATTTATTGTGAGTTTCTAGACTTCCTAGCTTGATTCGAGATAGTATGCGATTAACCTGCAACATACGTTAAAATATGTCAATACAAAAATGTACAGGCGAGTGTACATGTTTGATATAATAGCAAAGTAGATAAAATGCGTTGTGAATTTCCACATACATAAACGAGATACACAACATATACACTGCAAAACAAATACTACCAGCTAAGTTACTCGATGCTAGCTAAGGTGGGACGTCGCTAGTAAGAGTCCTAGCACATATGTATCAAGCATCACGTGTAAATATATACGTTAGTAATTCTCATGTGATAATAGCTTAGAGTATAGACTGCGGTTTGATAAGTGCGTTTTTGATAGAAATGTATGTTACACCCCAAAGTGTATTAAAGCGTTTAAAAAGGGGTCAAGTATACTCACAGTGTGTGTTTTGCAAGTAAACACAATCCAGGTTGAATTGGAGAGGGAGCGTCTGAGTTAGCCTGTGAACAGTAGCATAAGTCGTTGAACAGCGTGTTGGATGAGATAGGTGTCGAATGGCGAGTTGAACGGGTAATAACCCACTCGATCGGACGGTCATCCGGACGGATGGTCATCTGAGCGGACGGCCATTCGAACGGTTGACCATTCGAATGAGTGCGAGTGTTTTTAAGAGTTTTAGAATGACAGATTGTTCAAACGGATAGTCATTCGATCGGATGGTCATCCGATCGGATGGCCATTGGAGTGAGTATTCTGTTGTTGAAAATTGAGTTAAAAACTTTTGAAGTTTTCGTTGTAGTATAAATCAAGTCATCCAGTCGGATGATCATCCGGATGGATGGCCATTCAATCAGATGCCATTCGATCAGAGTTTGGTAGTTTGAAGTTTTCATAAGTTGTTTTGAATATGGAATAGCATAAAAGACTAATCACCTAGTCGAATGGTCATTCGATCGGATGGTCATCCGATCGGATGATCAATCGATTGGGTAATCTGTTGTTTTGCAACCTTTGTAAAATTTCTAAGTTTAGAAGTTCGAGTTTAACGGAGACGACGGAACGACGTGTCAAACAACGGAAATACCCCAAGTCCAGCTCGATCGGTCGGATGGGAATCACCCCACTCGATCAGTGTCACTGTTCTTGACGGAGTTTCAGGTCTGACCTGTTGGTCGGTCATCTCTCTGGTGGAAACCCATTTTCAAGTCGGCTCTCAACTATGAACTGAGTAGAGAGTCCGAGCGAGTCTAGATTCCATCGGTTTTGAGTAGAAACGTTGAAGTAAGACCGAAATCAGTTGAAAATGTTGAAAACTTGTTGAGATTCATGTTGAATAGTGTGGAAATTCTCTCAATCTGAACGATTCTTGACGAGGTGACGTCACACTTCAGTTTCCGTAAGAAACCGAGTGAGAACCACCTTCGAGATGTTCAAATCAGACGATTTCAAGAAGGAAAACAGTGATTTTGATGGGGAAAACGATGAAGAAGTGTGCGGTGATGAAGATCGTACAAGATTTGAAGAGAAACACTTACGAAATAGCCTTGAATCGTGGTGAAAAGTGACTGGAGGCGACTTGGTCGGATGAGAGAACCAAAGTGTTAAAATGAGACACAATGGCCCTATTTATAGGCAAGAGGAGGTAAGGCGGTGGAATGGTGGGTCGGATGGCCAGTCGATCGGATGGCCATCCGATCGGATGGCCATCCGATCGGATGGGCATCCGGTTAGATGATCATTCGATCGAATGGTCATTCGACCAGACAGCTTGTGCGAGTTAGTTTTCCAACTTTCGTTTCGTTCGTTGGGCGTTGCGTTGCGTTTTATCATGTTGCGAGCGAGCTTTTACACATTCAAGCTAGTATATATATATATATATATAGAAACGGGATCGGGAGAAAACGCTCAAAACTGTGAGAACGGTGAGAACGCTTCCTGGCCCAACACGTGTCACGCTGCTTAGAAAAGGGCGGAGGGGCTTTTTTGTCTTTTCATCTTCTGCTTTTCCAGTTCCGCTTTTTCCCAATGTTGTTTTAATTTTTGGTTTTTAAGATTTTTGGCGTTAACCAAATTCAATAATTAATGGCGTTTTAATAGTTTCATTGTATCAACATTTTGGCGTTTATGGCGTTTATTCACATCGTATGCCATTGGAACCCAGGGGGCAGGAAATTTATTTGAATGGCGTTTGCCAAGGGGTTTTAAACAAGATGGCCTATTGTTCTATTATTTTTTATAAATATTTTGGCGTTTGTGGTATCTTGGCGTTTTACTATTGTTAAATTATATTTCAACCACAGGAAAAAAAATACAAGGGAAGGAAATAAATTAAAAATCCTAATCGGATCTCTTTTCCCAATCTTCACTGTCATCAGTCTTTCTCTTTTTTAATAGTACAAGAACTGTCACAAAATATTTGGTGTTTTATGTAAAACTTAACAAACCCATCGGTTTGATTTTTTTTTTTTTTTTTTTTTTTGCATGCTCGTCTGTTGAACTGGCTTTTTTTTTGTGGATGTTTGGGGACATGGATCTATAGCGTGTGAGTGGGTTTTTCGCTTTTCCTTTATCTGGATCTTCATCTTTATAGTGAACCCACTCTTCAGTGTCATTGATCTCTTCTCCTCATCCAAACCTTCTTCAAGAACAAAAAATACAAAATGCCATATGACTGGCATCGGTATCTTTTTCTTGAAATTTTGTCCATCTCGTGCAGCAAAATCTTTCTGAGTTACTCCCCTCTGATAACAATTCATTCAGTTTATTTGTTGGCGTTTTACAGTGGGTGGTATTTAGTAGTATTGGCGTTTGTTTTTTTGGTTTGATCAAATGGAAGTTGCTGAGACGTATCATTTTATAGGATGTCTTTTTGGCGCCTAAATTAGGCGGTGCATTATTATAATAAAGTATTTGTCTTTTCAATTACTGTTTTGTAATTAATGTTTTTGACAAGCTTTATCTCTGAAGTCTGTAACGCGTCCCATCTTTCAAGTTTGGCGTTTTAGATTCTTTAGTATTACTGATTTTGTATTTACTGTTTCTAGTTACATTTTCAAGTTTGCTTTTTATTTTTTATTATTTTTTTGTGTTTTTTATAATAATTTTT
This sequence comes from Helianthus tuberosus, assembly GCA_030545235.1. Classification (NCBI taxonomy): domain Eukaryota; kingdom Viridiplantae; phylum Streptophyta; class Magnoliopsida; order Asterales; family Asteraceae; genus Helianthus; species Helianthus tuberosus. The sequence continues at coordinate 15,024,537 of CM060420.1, read as the reverse complement.
CAAAATAATTTTATTATAGTTTGGGAGTTTTTTTTTTGTGGTGTTTAACTGGATGATATCGTTTAAACAAGCATTTTGGCTGTTTTGGCGTTTTTATTATATATGGCATTGTTATTATATAACAATTAACTGAAAAGGAAAATTAAAAAAAAAAAGAATACATAAACAATTGATCTTCGAAAATCTTCTCTGTCACCAGTCTCTTTCTTCTTTTTTGAATCATGTTAACTGGCTGGTTCGACTTTCGTATGATTCATTTTGTTTTTTTTTGTTTTTCAAGTAGTTTTTTGTGTTGCTGTTTGGAAGCACACAGTCTGACATCAGCATCTTTTTCTTGAAGATTTGTCCATCTCATGCAGCAAAATGTTATTGAGTTTAGATCCTTCAGCCAACAATCTTGAATTTTTACAATCAACAACGTTTGATTTTTTAACTTTTTTGGCGTTTTACCGATAAAAGAACGCCACGAAATAAGATCACCTTAAACCTCCAATTTTGATCATGCTAAAATCAATAATGTTTTGCTGTATGAGATGGACAACATTGTTAATACTCGGTTAAGAAAGATAACTGACAATGTTGTCCACCCCATACAGCTAAACTTTATTGACAACAAATCTCAATAATGTTTTTGTATGTTTTGGCGTTATAAATTGGATGTAAGTTTATGATAAGTCAATAATATTTTACTCAATGAAATGGACAATATCCTCACTTAAGGATTTTGTCTATTTCATTGAGCGAAATCTTACTGACAGCCAAACTGAATTTCAAAAAAACGTTTTGGGGTAGGAAGATATTTGATGTTTGGTTTTTTTGGCGTTTCTAAGGCGAATGGGTTATATAAAATATGGTGTTTGGGTTTTTGTGTGTGTTTTTAATTGAAGGTCTGAGGTGTTGTATATATAGGATTTTTTGGCGTTTTTTTAGGCGGGATTTTACTATAATTAAGTTTGGCGTTTTATATTTAATGGCGTTTTTCTTATAATGGACTGTGATTTTTGTTTTTGGCGTTTTATTTCTTAAGATGGCGTTTTGTGTGGAGTAGTCAAAAGACCCTTTTACCCTTAATGAAGCGCGTCCACGTAATAAAATTGATGTTATTTACGAAAACGCCACCACGCCAATCGAGTCCATAGATTGTTTTAATCAGAATATCGTTAAGCGTTCTCAGGGTTCTCACACTTTCTACCGTTTTCTCTAAATCCCAACCCTATATATATATATATATATATATATATATAGGTAATCGTATATTATAAGTAACCGCGTTTCGAGTTTGCGTGTTGAGTGCGATAAGTTGAGTTGCGCGTGCCTCCGAGTGCGCGTTTAGACAGTTTCAATACTTCTATTATTACTATTGTATAATAGGTCATAGCATAAGTAATTGTGTTTTCGAGTCTACATCAGCGTTGCGTCGCATCACGACGATCGAGGGGAACTGCTTAAGTACTCACGCGATATCATCGTGAGCGTGATTGCGTTGCATAACGACGATCGAGGGGAGTAGTTTAAGTGTTCATGCGATGTCATCGTTAGCGTTAGTGTATGAATTGTGATGTGCAATATAGCGTGTTGAAAGTATGCGATATAAGCAAAATAGCGTTGTAAGTGATATAGTTACATTATGATCCTAATCTCTGGTGCTAGGTGTAACGAGAGTAACAAGCATGAAGGTGCGGGTTATTACATTGTCAATAGCCAAGGTATTCACGTTGACCCCGCGAATATCGAAGTAGTTAAGAGTTGGATTACACCAAAGAACCCGTCCGAAGTTCGTTCTTTTCTCGGATTGGCAGGTTACTACCACCGATTCATCGCTGATTTCTCGAAGATCGTTGTTCCTCTCACCTCTCTTACGCACAAGGACAAACCTTTTGTTTGGGGAACTGAATAAGAGGAAGCCTTTCAAACCCTCAAACTTATGCTTTGCAATGCCCCTGTGCTAACATTACCCGAAGGAAACGACGACTTTGTAGTCTACTGCGATGCCTCTAACCTAGGCCTCGGTTGTGTTCTCATGCAACGAGACAAGGTTATCACGTACGCCTCTTGTCAGCTCAAGATCCACGAGAAGAACTACACAACCCACGATCTCGAGCTTGGTGAAGTTGTTTTTGTGTTAAAGATTTGGCGACACTACCTTTACGGTACCAAGTGTACGGTCTTCACCGACCATAAGAGCCTACAACACATCTTAAGCCAGAAAGAGCTGAATATGCGCCAACGCCGATGGGTTGAACTTCTCAACGATTACGACTGTGAGATTCGTTACCATCCGGACAAAGCAAATGTCATTGCCGATGCTCTCAGTTGACGAAGTTATTTGCATAGCGTTCGCAATACTCAAGCCCAGCACGATCTCAAAGCTCTAATTCGTGATGCTCAGCACACATGCTTCATTGAGAATACCTTGAGAGAGGAAATGAAGAAATGTGGTGCTGAAACCCAATTTGTCACCAAATCGAACGGTATCTACTACTATCTCGATCGCATCTGGATCCCCAGTTGCAATAACCTTCGGGAGATATTGATGACTGAAGCCCACAAATCTCGATATTCCATTCATCCCGGTGCCGACAAAATGTACCAGGACTAGCGTGCCAGGTACTGGTGGCCTGGAATCAAGAAGGATATCGCTATCTACGTTTCGAAATGCCTAACCTGCTCGAAGGTCAAGGCTGAGCAACAACGACCCTCTAGCTTACTCGTGCAACCCAAGATCCCCATGTGGAAATGGGAGAGTATAGCTATGGATTTCATTACGAAACTACTGCGCACGCCATCAGGTCACGATAGCATTTGGGTTATCGTCGATCGTCTCACCAAATCCGCCCACTTCCTGCCAATACGGGAAGACTACAAGGTAGTGTCACACCCCAACCGATGGCGGAATCATCAGGGCGCGGCACTAGGCGAATCAGATTGCTCAAGAGAATCCATAACAACTATTTAGTGACAATATTTAATGCGTTCATTATCCCATACTAATAAACAATATATCAGTAAACAGTTATACAGATTTCATGTTCTCTCAAACAATACAAATCCGACAACCTAGATTTATTGTGAGTTTCTAGACTTCCTAGCTTGATTCGAGATAGTATGCGATTAACCTGCAACATACGTTAAAATATGTCAATACAAAAATGTACAGGCGAGTGTACATGTTTGATATAACAGCAAAGTAGATAAAATGCGTTGTGAATTTCCACATACATAAACGAGATACACAACATATACACTACAAAACAAATACTACCAGCTAAGTTACTCGATGCTAGCTAAGGTGGGACGTCGCTAGTAAGAGTCCTAGCACATATGTATCAAGCATCACGTGTAAATATATACGTTAGTAATTCTCATGTGATAATAGCTTAGAGTATAGACAGCGTTTTGATAAGTGTGTTTTCGATAGAAATGTATGTTACACCCCAAAGTGTATTAAAGCGTTTAAAAAGGGGTCAAGTATACTCACAGTGTGTGTTTTGCAAGTAAACACAATCCAGGTTGAATTGGAGAGGGAGCGTCTGAGTTAGCCTGTGAACAGTAGCATAAGTCGTTGAACAGCGTATAAACAGCGTGTTGGATGAGATAGGTGTCGAATGGCGAGTTGAACGGGTAATAACCCACTCGATCAGACGGTCATCCGGACGGATGGTCATCTGAGCGGACGGCCATTCGAACGGTTGACCATTCGAATGAGTGCGAGTGTTTTTAAGAGTTTTAGAATGACAGATTGTTCAAACGGATAGTCATTCGATCGGATGGTCATCCGATCGGATGGCCATTGGAGTGAGTATTCTGTTGTTGAAAATTGAGTTAAAAACTTTTGAGGTTTTCGTTGTAGTATAAATCAAGTCATCCAGTCGGATGATCATCCGGATGGATGGCCATTCAATCGGATGCCATTCGATCAGAGTTTGGTAGTTTGAAGTTTTCATAAGTTGTTTTGAATATGGAATAGCATAAAAGACTAATCACCTAGTCGAATGGTCATTCGATCGGATGGTCATCCGATCGGATGATCATTCGATTGGGTAATCTGTTGTTTTGCAACCTTTGTAAAATTTCTAAGTTCAGAAGTTTGAGTTTAACGGAGACGACGGAACGACGTGTCAAACAACGGAAATACCCCAAGTCCAGCTCGATCGGTCGGATGGGAATCACCCCACTCGATCAGTGTCACTGTTCTTGACGGAGTTTCAGGTCTGACCTATTGGTCGGTCATCTCTCTGGTGGAAACCCATTTTCAAGTCGGTTCTCAACTATGAACTGAGTAGAGAGTCCGAGCGAGTCTAGATTCCATCGGTTTTGAGTAGAAACGTTGAAGTAAGGCCGAAATCAGTTGAAAATGTTGAAAACTTGTTGAGATTCATGTTGAATAGTGTGGAAATTCTCTCAATCTGAACGATTCTTGACGAGGTGACGTCACACTTCAGTTTCCGTAAGAAACTGAGTGAGAACCACCTTCGAGATGTTCAAATCAGACGATTTCAAGAAGCAAAACAGTGATTTTGATGGGGAAAACGATGAAGAAGTGTGCGGTGATGAAGATCGTACAAGATTTGAAGAGAAACACTGACGAAATAGCCTTGAATCGTGGTGAAAAGTGACTAGAGGCGACTTGGTCGGATGAGAGAACCAAAGTGTTAAAATGAGACACAATGGCCCTATTTATAGGCAAGAGGAGTTAAGGCGGTGGAATGGTGGGTCGGATGTCCAGTCGATCGGATGGCCATCCGATCGGATGGTCATCCGGTTAGATGATCATTCGATCGAATGGTCATTCGACCAGACAGCTTGTGCGAGTTAGTTTTCCAACTTTCGTTTCGTTCGTTGGGCGTTGCGTTTTATCATGTTGCGAGTGAGCTTTTACACATTCAAGCTAGTATATATATATATATATATATATATATATATATATATATATATAGAGAGAGAGAGAAACGGGATCGGGAGAAAACGCTCAAAACTGTGAGAACGGTGAGAACGCTTCCTGGCCCAACACGTGTCACGCTGCTTAGAAAAGGGCGAAGGGGCTTTTTTGTCTTTTCATCTTCTGCTTTTCCAGTTCCGCTTTTTCCCAATGTTGTTTTAATTTTTGGTTTTTAAGATTTTTGGCGTTAACCAAATTCAATAATTAATGGCGTTTTAATAGTTTCATTGTATCAACATTTTGGCGTTTATGGCGTTTATTCACATCGTATGCCATTGGAACCCAGGGGGCAGGAAGTTTATTTGGCGTTTTACAGTGGGTGGTATTTAGTAGTATTGGCGTTTGTTTTTTTGGTTTGATCAAATGGAAGTTGCTGAGACGTATCATTTTATAGGATGTCTTTTTGGCGCCTAAATTAGGCGGTGCATTATTATAATAAAGTATTCGTCTTTTCAATTACTGTTTTGTAATTAATGTTTTTGACAAGCTTTATCTCTGAAGTCTGTAACGCGTCCCATCTTTCAAGTTTGGCGTTTTAGATTCTTTAGTATTACTGATTTTGTATTTACTGTTTCTAGTTACATTTTCAAGTTTGCTTTTTATTTTTTATTATTTTTTTTTGTGTTTTTTATAATAATTTGTCAAAGTAATTTTATTATAGTTTGGGAGTTTTTTTTTTGTGGTGTTTAACTGGATGATATCGTTTAAACAAGCATTTTGGCTGTTTTGGCGTTTTTATTATATATGGCATTGTTATTATATAACAATTAACTGAAAAGGAAAATTAAAAAAAAAAAGAATACATAAACAATTGATCTTCGAAAATCTTCTCTGTCACCAGTCTCTTTCTTCTTTTTTGAATCATGTTAACTGGCTGGTTCGACTTTCGTATGATTCATTTTGTTTTTTTTTGTTTTTCAAGTAGTTTTTTGTGTTGCTGTTTGGAAGCACACAGTCTGACATCAGCATCTTTTTCTTGAAGATTTGTCCATCTCATGCAGCAAAATGTTATTGAGTTTAGATCCTTCAGCCAACAATCTTGAATTTTTACAATCAACAACGTTTGATTTTTTAACTTTTTTGGCGTTTTACCGATAAAAGAACGCCACGAAATAAGATCACCTTAAACCTCCAATTTTGATCATGCTAAAATCAATAATGTTTTGCTGTATGAGATGGACAACATTGTTAATACTCGGTTAAGAAAGATAACTGACAATGTTGTCCACCCCATACAGCTAAACTTTATTGACAACAAATCTCAATAATGTTTTTGTATGTTTTGGCGTTATAAATTGGATGTAAGTTTATGATAAGTCAATAATATTTTACTCAATGAAATGGACAATATCCTCACTTAAGGATTTTGTCTATTTCATTGAGCGAAATCTTACTGACAGCCAAACTGAATTTCAAAAAAAACGTTTTGGGGTAGGAAGATATTTGATGTTTGGTTTTTTTGGCGTTTCTAAGGCGAATGGGTTATATAAAATATGGTGTTTGGGTTTTTGTGTGTGTTTGTAATTGAAGGTCTGAGGTGTTGTATATATAGGATTTTTTTGGCTGTTTTTTTAGGCGGGATTTTACTATAACTAAGTTTGGCGTTTTATATTTAATGGCGTTTTTCTTATAATGGACTGTGATTTTTGTTTTTGGCGTTTTATTTCTTGAGATGGCGTTTTGTGTGGAGTAGTCAAAAGACCCTTTTACCCTTAATGAAGCGCGTCCACGTAATAAAATTGATGTTATTTACGAAAACGCCACCACGCCAATCGAGTCCATAGATTGTTTTAATCGGAATATCGTTAAGCGTTCTCAGGGTTCTCACACTTTCTACCGTTTTCTCTAAATCCCAACCCTATATATATATATATATATATATATATATAGAGGTAATCGTATATTATAAGTAACCGCGTTTCGAGTTTGCGTGTTGAGTGCGATAAGTTGAGTTGCGCGTGCCTCCGAGTGCGCGTTTAGACAGTTTCAATACTTCTATTATTACTATTGTATAATAGGTCATAGCATAAGTAATTGCGTTTTCGAGTCTGCATCAGCGTTGCGTCGCATCACGACGATAGAGGGGAACTGCTTAAGTACTCACGCGATGTCGTCGTTAGCGTGATTGCGTTGCATCACGACGATCGAGGGGAGTAGTTTAAGTGTTCACGCGATGTCATGGTTATCGTTAGTGTATGCGTTATGATGTGCGATATAGCGTGTTGAAAGTATGCGATATAAGCAAAATAGCGTTGTAAGCGATATAGTTACATTATGATCCGAATCTCTGGTGCTAGGTGTAACGAGTGTAACGAGAGTAACAAGCACTAAGGTGCGGGTTGTTACAGTCTCCCCTGCTTTAGGAAATTTCGTCCTGAAATTAATCCACAAGGAGGGCTGCGAGAATTGATGCGAGAGCGAGTAGCGAGCATTGACATGAATAAGTGGCGAATAAGCGTTAGAATAAGTGAAGAATGAACGAGCGATCGATCGTGGATTAACTAGCGGGAGTGTCTTGGCAACATAGGGAAAGTGATGTGTTGGGTGATTCGTTTGAGTAAGGGAATAGCGGTGAGTAAAGCGTTTAGTCTGACTAAAGGATGGTATTTCACGAGTTAGCGATCCAAAAAGCGTTTTAAGTTCTCGAAAAGTTTGATAGCAATGAGATTTTAAAGAAAAGTTTTGGTTTTAGGAAAAATTTTCGTACGGTGTGGCGTTGAACTTGAGTCGATGTTCATGCCAGCGTTGTCGAAAAGGTTTTGTCGATTCATTGAAAGATTTTATGGAAAACTTGATTTACGAAAAGTTTCTTATGACATGGTGTTAACCTGAGTCGATTGTTAAACCAACGTTACAAGAGTGTTTTGTTTGTCAAAAAGGGTTTTAATTAAAAAGTTTCAGAAATTTCCATTTTATACTAAAAAAATTTGTTTTCACAAAAGTTTTAAAAGGTTCAAAAAGTTTTAATTATCGTCGAGCCTCACATGGCATCTTTCCAAGAAAGTTTGTCAATATGGTTAAACCACTTATATATAGGAAGTACCAGCGGCGTATCCACCATGTTTTAGCCATATTGCTTCTGTCCCGTGAAGCAAAGTCATGTGTGTCGATATGGTACGGATAGATTTTAGGTCCTCGGCCCAAGTGATTAGTGGTCGGACCAAGTTCGGAAGGGAGAGTGAGTAAGCTGAGCGATGAAGTTGTTTACGAACTCAGTTTAGCGATACGAGTGTGCACGAAAGAGTCAGCGATTGAAGCATTGAGGTAGCGATAAGCGCTAAGCGACACGTGATGAGTGAAATGCGGTAAGCGACGAGCGAAAAGTGAAACGCGGTGCGCGAAAAGTGATGGGCGAACAGCGATACGCGAACAACGAACAACGATACGCGATAATCGATGAGCGATAAGCGATACGCGAGGAGTGATAAGCGAAAAGCAAACAGTGAACAGCGATACGCGATGCGTGATAAGCGAATTGCGATGAGTGATAAGCGTCGAGGGGAAAAGCGATGCGAATGTCAAAGCGTTGAGATTAACACATGCGATAAGCGTTTAAGTGTTCAAGCGTGGACCGATAGTGATTGCGAGTTAGATTCCAGCGAAGGTGTGATTACGTGCGTGTAGACTTACGAAAAGTCTAGCGATGACGCATTTGAGATGCGAGAGATGTTACGCCTTGCGAATGAGTTTAGCGTGTTGAAAATTGTCTCAATAGTATAAGAGGTCTAATAACGTTCAACTCTGCATGGCACTTTCTTCACGAGAAATTGGTTAGCATGGCGAAGCACTTGTGTATAGGAAGTACTAGCGGCGTATCCACCATGCTTCCACCACACCCCTCCATCCCGTGAACAGGTGTCACACTTTGTCGACATGGTTAAGACGCCTATATATAGGAAGTACCAGCGGCGTATCCACCACGCTTAACCATGCTTTTAACGTTATGGCATCATTGAAACTTACTACGATCTCCGTGCACTGACCAAAATAATCTCGTGTGCACCCGTGACTAAGTTGTTCCTTGCACGTTTATCGTAACTTATTTCAAGGACGCGTAGTAAGGGTAAAACACATTATATCATGATATATAGTACTAGTATTATAGTCTGTGTTGTGACCTTAGACTAAGTGTGAGAACGAGAGGGAGAGAGCAAAAGGGAGAGTCAACGTTGCATCGAGTAATAGAATAAGCACACAAGAGTTTTCATCGAGTATAGCATCATTACAACATTATTCTACGCCTGGTTGGTGTTTGGTGTCGTAGACTCCTGCTAGTATTGCGGTTGCTGTCGGAGCTATGGGCTGCGTTGGCGGTGCAGGGAGTGCTAGCATGCCTTAAGTTCGTGGCCCTGTGCGGCAGTGATGGGTATGGTGACCAAGACAGTTGCAATTTGCGCAATAGCGACAGTTGGCTTCTAGCGGGTGGTGATAGGTACACTTCAGACACAAGGGGAGAGCTCTAGTGTAGGCGTGCCTTGAGCGAACTGGAACTCCTTGGAGAGGTTCCGGTCGTGGCAGTTTAGTTGTTGAAGAGTTTAGGCTCGAGCTCTTTCTCCTGCGGCTAGGATGAGCATCTTGTGGTGGTGCGTTGTCGTCTGAGGATTCACCTGAGGGTTCGCCTGAGGATTCTTCTGAGGATTCAATGACGATTGCTTGATTTGCCTGCCTGGTGGCATTCTTGGAGAAACATCCCGCCATGACCCGCTTGTCATTGATTTCTGCGGCCAAAAGATAGGTTTCTTCGATGGTAGCAGGTTTTGCAGCTTCGACAAAATCGCCTACACACTCAGGCAAAGCACAGATGTACTTCTTGATAGCCTTTTCAGGAGTGTCCACTTGACTTGGGCAGATAATGCTAAGCTATTTGAACCTTGCTGTGAGGCCGGCGTTGTCACCGTCAACTTGCTTGATTTCCCAAAATTAGTTTTCTAGCTTCTGGACTTCGTGGAGAGGGCAGTACTCTTCCTTCATGAGCTCCTTCAGCTCATCCCAGGAGAGAGCATATGATGAGTTGTTCCCACGTTTGGTACGCTCGGCTGTCCACCAGTCGAGTGCTCTTGATTGAAATACTCCTGTAGCGCATGTGGTATGAAAATTCTTGGGGCACCCACTCTGACGAAGGGTCACCTCGATGGCATCAAACCACTGGAGTAGCTGAGATACACCTCCTTCACCTGTGAACACCATTGGGTCACAGGCTTTGAAGTGTTTGTAGAGGAAGATAGATTGCGGCGTGTTGATCTTAGAGTCATCCGAGGTTCGATAGTTGCTGAGAGATTGAACCTGTGCAATGATTTGAGGAATGACCCTGGCCACTTCCTTGGCCACGAGTAAGGCGATCCTCTTATCGGCGCTTCGTTTGGCTCTTCTCTTGGCCGTACGTCTCGAGGTGGAATCGTTCGAAGACATCTAAATGAACAGAGATTTGGAGTGAGATTCGATCATAATGATTTTGAGTATGCGATGCGATTGAGCACGTTTAAATTTTTTTGCAGGTATCATGGTAATACGTATTCACATAGGAGCCACATAGGAGACACGAGATTCCTAAGTTCTCACGTGTAACACATATAATTGTATAATATATACTTATACATATTTTTGTGTAGATTACGCGAGGACGCAATGAAGAGAGAGAGATAGCGAGTTGTTAGACTTTAGTTTCATTACGGACATTCGTTTTTTGTTTTAGATTGCGATGGTTGTGCGAGTTGTGCATATAAAGCGGGGAGCGAAAACTGACAAATCGAATAAGCGGTTTAGTCGAAAAATCGATAAAGCGTAAAATCGTAAACTTGTAAAATTCGTTGATGCGTAAAAATCGCCGATTGCGGGCTTAAAATAGATGGAGTGTCTGGGGTGTTAGACATCGACTACCCAAAGCGATTCAACTATTCTCAACAAGTTCGAACGCACGTGTTGGCCTGATGGACTTTGCCCTCACCGGGATGCGGCTACGACACTCATCCTTCTAGCTATTGCGCGGCCCGAGTTGTGAGTACAGTTAAGACTTTGGTGAGAGCTTTTGAAAACCATTTTAAGGAGTGGAACGGGTCGCTAAGATGCGGGTTTCATCCCTAACTTAACAATTTCACTCCTAGTTGTGGTTGTGCTGACCGAATCAATTCGGGAGTTCCACTAGATAGAAATGGAGAGCTTCGTTGAGATGTGGATGTCAATCCTAGCTCAACGAAAAGTTCTCGTGCTAAGAATAATGCGCTGAGTGAGTGACGTTATCAAGAGTTCTTGGTTGTCACACCTAATCTTGACACGATCACTCGGTTGTGGTATGCGAGTATCATCAAGCGTGTGTATTGTGTTAGCCTTAGGAAAGACAAAAGCATGTTTTCAGCCTTAGGAAAGGCAAAAGTATGTTTTTAGCCTTAGGAAAGGCTTCTTCGTACGTAGCTGTATGTGCCGGAGTTCGTACGAAGATTTAGTTTTCGCGAGTTCGAATGAGAGTATAACAACATGTAGGTTCGTACAAAACCCCTACTGGGTTCCTACGAAGCAACAGACCAGCTGTTCAAAGGAAGGTACTTAGACTATAGACTAGGTCAATTCTAAGATATCAAAACCCAGACTAGGTCGTGTCTTTCCTAATTCCCTATAGTTATGGCTCTGATATCAATCTGTCACACCCCAACCGATGGCGGAATCATCAGGGCGCGACACTAGGCGAATCAGATTGCTCAAGAGAATCCATAACAACTATTTAGTGACAATATTTAATGCGTTCATTATCCCATACTAATAAACAATATATCAGTAAACAGTTATACAGATTTCATGTTCTCTCAAACAATACAAATCCGACAACCTAGATTTATTGTGAGTTTCTAGACTTTCTAGCTTGATTCGAGATAGTCTGCGATTAACCGGCAACATACGTTAAAATATGTCAGTACAAAAATGTACCAGCGAGTATACAGGTTTGATATAATAGCATAGTAGATAAAATGCGCAGCGAATTTCCACATACGTAAATGAGATACATAACATATACACTTCAAAACAAATACTACCAACTAAGTCACTCGATGCTAGCTAAGGTGGGACGTGCGAGTAAGAGTCCTAGCACATATGTATCAAGCATCAGGTGTAAATATGTACGTTAGTAATTCGCATGTGATAATAGCTTAAAGTATAGACTGCGTTTTGATAAGTGCGTTTTCGATAGAAACGTATGTTACACCCCAAAGTGTATTAAAGCGGTTAAAAAGGGGTCAAGTATACTCACAGTGTGTGTTTTGCAAGTAAACACAATCCGGATTGAATTGGAGAGGGAGCGTCTTAGTTAGCCTGTGAACAGTAGCATAAGTCACTGAACAGCGTGTAAACAACGTGTTGGATGAGATAGGTGTCGAATGGCGAGTTGAACGAGTAATAACCCACTCGATCGGATGGTCATCCGGACGGACGGTCATCCGAGCGGATGACCCTTCGAACGGTTGACCATTCGAATGAGTGCGAGTGTTTTTGATAGTTTTAGAAGGACAGATTGTTCAAACGCATAGTCATTCGATCGGATGGTCATCTGATCGGATGGTCATCCGATCGGATGGCCATTGGAGTGAGTATTCTGTTGTTGAAAATTGAGTTAAAAACTTTTAAAGTTTTCATTGTAGTATAAATCAAGTCATCTGGTCGGACGATCATCCGGACGGATGGCCATTCAATCGGATGCCATTCGATCGAGAGTTTGGTAGTTTGAAGTTTTGCTAAGTTGTTTTGAATATGCAATAGCATAAAAGACTAATCACCTGGTCTAATGGTCATCCGATCGGATGCTCATTCGATTGGATAATCTGTTGTTTTGCAAACTTTATAAAATTTCTAAGCTTAGAAGTTCGAGTTTAACGGAGACGACGGAACGACGTGTCAAACAACGGAAATACCCCAAGTCCAGCTCGCTCGGTCGTATGGGAATCACCCCACTCGATTAGTTTCACTGTTCTTGACGAAGTTTCAGGTCTGACCTGTTAGTCGGTCATCTCTCCGGTGGAAACCCATTTTCAAGCCGGCTCTCAACTATGAACTGAGTAGAGAGTCCGAGCGAGTCTAGATTCCATCGGTTTTGAGTAGAAAGTTGAAGTAAGGCCAAAATCAGTTGAAAATGTTGAAAACTTGTTGAGATTCGTGTTGAATAGTGTGGAAATTCTCTAGATCTGAACGATTCTTGATGAGGTGACGTCACATTTCAGTTTCCATAAGAAACCGAGTGAGAACCACCTACGAGATGTTCAAATCAGACGATTTCAAGAAGGAATACAGTGATTTTGATGGGGAAAATGATGAAGAAGTGTGCGGTGATGAAGATCGTACAAGATTTGAAGAGAAACACTTACGAAATAGCCTTGAATCGTGGTGAAAAGTGACTGGAGGCGACTTGGTCGAATGAGAGAACCAAAGTGTTAAAATGAGACACAATGACCCTATTTATAGGCAAGAGGAGTTAAGGCGGTGGAATGGTGGGTCGGATGACCGGTCGATCGGATGGCCATCTGATCGGATGGTCATCCGGTCAGATGATCATTCGACCGGACAGCTTGTGCGAGTCGTTTCGTTCGTTGAGCGTTGCGTTGCGTTTTATCATGTTGCGGGCGAGCGTTTATATATATATATATATATATATACATATATATAGGTAATCGTATATTATAAGTAACCGCGTTTCGAGTTTGCGTGTTGAGTGCGATAAGTTGAGTTGCGCGTGCCTGCAAGTGTGCATTTAGACAGTTTCAATACTTCTATTATTACTATTGTATAATAGGTCATAGCATAAGTAATTGTGTTTTCGAGTCTGCATCAGCGTTGCGTCGCATCACAACGATCGAGGGGAACTGCTTAAGTACTCACGCGATATCGTCGTGAGCGTGATTGCGTTGCATAACGACGATTGAGGGGAGTAGTTTAAGTGTTCACGCGATGTCATCGTTAGCGTTAGTGTATGAATTGTGATGTGCAATATAGCGTGTTGAAAGTATGCGATATAAGCAAAATAGCGTTGTAAGTGATATAGTTACATTATGATCCTAATCTCTGGTGCTAGGTGTAACGAGAGTAACAAGCATGAAGGTGCGGGTTGTTACAGGTAGAACGATTAGCACGAATCTATACCGACGAAGTCATTTGTCGATACAGGACACCTCGTGACATTACCTCTGACCGCGATGGTCGATTCACTTCGCGCCTCTGGGAAACTTTTCAATCTGCTCTCGGTACTACTCTCAATCTTAGTACTGCTTTCCATCCCTAGACCGACGGTCAGACTGAACGCACGATACGCACCCTTGAAGACAATGCTTCGCTCGTGCGTTATAGATTTCGGTGGTAATTGGGATTCGCATTTACCTTTAGTCGAATTCTCGTACAATAACAGTTATCACTCTAGCATTCAAATGGCACCATTTAAGGCATTATATGGAAGAAAATGTCGATCGCCTATTGTATGGCACGAGATCGGGGATGCGCAAATTACCGGTCCTGAGTTATTGCAAGAAACGACTGACAAGATCCTCCAAATACGAGACAATCTATTGAAAGCACGGAGTCGTCAAAAGAGTTACGTCGATAAACTCCTCAAGCCCCTTGAATTTGACGTTGGCGATCACGTACTCCTAAATGTTGCACCATGGAAGGGAGTGATCCGATTCGGCAAGAAAGGAAAGCTAGCGCCTCGATATGTTGGACCCTTTAAGATTCTGGAAAGAATTGGCAAAGTGGCCTACATACTCGAATTACTGGAGGAGCTCAGCAACGTAGATCTGATTTTCCACGTTTCGAACCTCAAAAAGTGTCTAGCCGACCAGAATTTACATGTCCCTCTTGAGGATCTACAAGTGGACGAAACATTACATTTCGTGGAAAAGCCAGTCGAGATCATGGACCGAGAGACCAAGAAACTACGACACTCACGCATTCCTATAGTGAAGGTTCCCTGGGAAGGCAAACACGGTGCCGATTTCACCTGGGAACCCAAAAGTGATATGAAGGCTAAGTATCCACACATATTCGTTACGCATGCGCCTTAAATTTCGGGACGAAATTTCCTAAAGTAGGGGAGGCTGTAATAACCCGACTTTTAAAGTCAAAGTGCAAGTCAAAGTCAAAGTCAAAGGAAGAAAAGATTGCTAATCAGATCTGTCATTTCTGACTTAATTATTGCTTGTACCCCTTTGACTCGATAATTGATACTTTTCTTGACGCTATTTTGTTTATGATTTATTAATACGTGAAGTAACAATGCGATAAACGTAATTAAACGCTAATCTACTAAACGTTATCACATCGCTACCGCATCGCAACTTGAATCGCAGGTTATGGATATTGTTTTACGTGTGTGTGTCTTTGTGTGCCTTACTTGTGTGTGCTTTATATATTGTTGTTAGATGTTATTCGTAAACGCAAACGCAATGGCAACTCTATCGCATCGCAGCCCGAAACGCAGTGTACTTTTATGATTTCTTATGATTATTAGGTTGGTTATGTTATTTGTGTAACTAATGTGAAATACTATCGCATCGCTTACTCCCAACGCAACGCTCAACGCACGAAACGGAAGTCGGAAACCAACTCGCACTCGCCATCCGATCGAATATCCCTTTAATCGGATGGTCATCCGATCGGATGGCCATCCGATCGAAAGGCCATCCTACCCGTTCCTTTGCACCGCCTTTCCCTATAAATACCTCACCTGTCACATCATTGTTCGCTTGATGTGACAGCTCCCCTCCGACCAGCACGCTCTCAGCCTCTTTTCTCCCGATTCCTCGCGATTCTTGTAAGTTTTCATCTCAAATCTTGTACCTCCTTGATCCTTACACACTTCCTCGTCATTTTCACCATCAAATCACAACTTTTAACTGTGAAATCTTCGGATTTGGGCTGTTCTAAGGTGATGTCAACATGGAGTTCTTATGAACATCGAAGTGTGACCTCATCTTATCAAGAATGGCTCGGATCTGATGGATTTCTACACATTTTTACATCATTTTCAACTAAATCTAAACATCTTTCAAAAGTTTCAAACTTTTCTTCAACATTCGTAACTTTTCACTCAAAACCGTTGGAATCTGGACTCGTTCGGGTTCACTACTCACTCCCTAGAGGAGACCCCGACTGAGAATGGATTTCTAACGAAGAGACGACCGATTCACGGGTTGAACATGAAACACCGTCAAGAACAGTTGGTTCGGATCGAACGGGGTGATTCCCGTCCGATCGGATGAGTTGGACTTGATGAGATTTCCATTGTTTTACACGTCATCACACCGTCTCGGTTCACCCGCAAAACAGTTTTAACTTAGTTGATTTTACTAGTTTTCAACCCAAAACAGTTGCTCGGTCGAATGGCCATCCGATCGAACGGCTATCCGACCAAGCGACTTGTGATCTTTAAACACTTAAACAATTTCAAAATTTCAAGTATATTAGCCTCCACTCGGATCACCATCCGAGCGGACGGCCATCAATCCGGATGACCGTCCGACTGGACGACCTGAGGAGTAGAGACACTTCATGCTTTTTAAAATGCTACAACGAAAACTTCAAAGTTTAAACTATACACAAACACATCCTTCCCAAACGAATGACTATCCGATCGAATGGTCATCCGTCCGGACGGTCATCCGACCGGATCACTGTTCGTTACTCAAACACTCCGACACGCTGTTTAACGCACTATTCAACGCTTACACTATCGTTCTCTGATTAGGCTAATCTCTCAAGCACTCCCTTCAATCCAAGCTTGTGTTTATTTATTAAACACGATCTGTGAGTATACTTAATCCCTTTTTGCTTAACACACTTTTGGGTGTTACATATGTTACCTATGTTAAATCACATCGATCACACAACGCAAACACTTTTTATACGCTAACCGCTCTCGCATGTTATACGTGTTACTTGTTGAATGCTAGTATGTTATGTTTACATAGTGATTGTTGCCTGACACCTTAGCAACGATAGTACTATAGTTTGGACTCAGTACCTGTCGTGGACAGGGGTTGTTAAGGGCTTTTCTTCACGTATCACAGTGGTGATATGTGTTGCGCACTACAACTTGCAGTCACGTCTGTGCATGTTTCATTGTCGATAACTTACCTGCTTCACATTACTACGTGTTACATGCTGGTTATGCGTAAACCGCTTTCGATACTATTATACTATTAAACTGGTATGCTCACCTTTACACTATGTGGATTGACTTTTATTTTATCGTATGTGACAGGTATTTAGGATGCTTTTGCTTGCTAGCTGTTATGGAAATTAAGTCTAGGTGGTCTAGAAACCCACAATTAATTAATGAGTTGTCGGAACAATTTGTTTGTCTTTGAGATACTATGTCTGTAATAACTGATTTATTTGATATGTTATGGTATGGTATGGGACGTAACGTTGAATATCTGGTAATATTAGTTGTTATGGATTTCTCCTGGACAATCTGTTTCGCTCAGTGCCACGGCCGATGTTTCCGCCGTCGTTTGGGGTGTGACACGAGGTTCTCAATCTCTTGAGACTCTTCAACATTAAGGATGCTTGGTATTGGAGTGATGACAGGCAGAATGGTTTCTCGATGAAGACAGTTAAAAAGGCTTTGATTAATGATAGAGGTAACTGCCACCCTCCAAATTTCGTTTGGTGCAAATGGATGCCCATTAAATGCAACATTATGAATTGGAGAGGGAATTTGGATAGGCTTCCTACGAGAACAAATCTAAGAACAAGGAATGTGGATATATCATCGGTCATGTGTCCTTTTTGCGACCAATTCAAGGAAACGGTGGAACATTTGTTTACCGCTTGCATGGTGGCTACAACGGTTTGGTCGGCCTTCAGCGTTTGGTGCAACATTCCTTCGCTTTTCTTTTTTGAGTTCAACGACATTCTAGACATCCATAACTTCATCAAGTGTGGTAAGAAGGTGGTAAATATCATTCACGGGTTGGCTATGATAGTTTGTTGGTGCATATGGAAAGAAAGGAACGATGTGGTGTTTAATCAGAAAAATGTAGTACGCAAGATATTATAGGGGAGATAAAGGCGAGAGGTTTTGCTTGGGTTAAAAACAGAAAATCATGGAATTATATTAGATGGGAGAAGTGATGTAAATACCCGATGTACATGTTGTAATTTCTTTGCCCTTTTGCCCTTTGCCCGTTTGAGTCGAGTGTCTTGTAGCTTGTTTGGCCTTTAGGGTCGCAGTTGTGTTAATGAAGTTTAATTTCAAAAAAAAAAAAAAAAATCAAAACGACTTCTAGAAAATAGAAAGGATATGTTTCTAGATTGTAAAAGAGGCAATCCATCAATGTGGGAAAGCATCAATCCTTTCTACTAAACATCACCAACAACGTAATCCTTTTGATAGCTTGATTTCCACCTACGGCGAGATCCCTTTTCCCGCCTAAATATCTTGGCATAGTCAAACCCCGCGAAAACAAGGCGCGACCGGTTCAACACTTTTAACCCGAACCCCCTATTTCTAGAACATTTCACCAAATGCAACCCTGTTGCCCCAAACTCTTAAACCTCCTCTATAAAGCCAGAAAACTAATCGGAATCGCCACCATCGGTTCCTCCTCCGCTGCCGCCACCGACGCCATCATCTCCACCACCAAATTCTCAACCACCACCTCCGCCGCCATGGACGACCTCCAAACCCTAAAAACTCGCCTTTGCATCATCGGAAGCGGTCCGGCAGCGCACACGGCGGCGATCTACGCGGCGCGTGCGGAAATCAAGCCGCTCATGTTCGAAGGATGGATGGCGAACGACATCGCCGCCGGCGGACAGCTCACAACAACCACGGACGTGGAGAATTTTCCAGGTTTTCCTGAAGGTATCCTAGGGTTTGAACTCATGGAGCGATGTAAGCAACAATCGTTACGGTTCGGTACTCAGATCTATTCTGAAACTGTTAATAAAGTTGATTTTTCATCTGCTCCGTTTAAATTGTTTACTGATTCGAAAACTGTTGTTGCTGATTCTGTTATTGTTGCTACTGGTGCCGTTGCGAGACGCTTGACGTTTCCTGGCTCCGGTGAGGGGAAACTAGGGTTTTGGAACCGAGGTATATCAGCTTGTGCTGTTTGTGATGGTGCTGCACCGATATTTAGGAATAAACCACTTGCGGTTATCGGTGGAGGTGATTCGGCGATGGAGGAAGCGAATTTTTTGACTAAGTATGGGTCAAAGGTTTATATTATTCACAGGAGGGATGAGTTTAGGGCTTCTAAGATTATGCAGCAGAGAGCTTTGAGTAATAGTAAGATTGAGGTTATTTGGAATTCGGCAGTTGTTGAGGCGTATGGTGAAGAAGGGAAGAATGTTTTGGGTGGGTTGAAAGTGAAGAATGTTGTGAGTGGTGAGGTGTCTGATTTGAAGGTGAATGGTTTGTTTTTCGCGATTGGGCATGAACCAGCTACAAAGTTTTTGGATGGGCAGTTGGAGCTTGATTCAGATGGGTATGTTGTGACTAAACCTGGGACGACTATTACTAGTGTGAAGGGTGTGTTTGCTGCTGGTGATGTGCAGGATAAGAAATACAGGCAGGCGGTTACTGCTGCAGGCTCTGGTATGTGCATCAACTTTGTTTAACATTTGATGTGAATACGATTGGATTTTTATTTGTTTGCTATAAGTTATATGCAATATATGTTTTAGACTTTTAGTCATGGTTAGTTGTTATAACTTGATACTTTGCAACTATTGAATGGCTTTAGTTGAACTTGTATATGTTAAATGTTACTTGGTTATTTGGATTGGGAATAGACGAATAGTGAAGGAACCAGAAATATGTTTCATAGGGGGCACATTGTGATACTTTTTGCCATAGTTATTAAAGGCGCTAGGCGCACAGGTCTCGCCTGGGGCCTAGGCGCAAAGCGCAAAAAAAAGCGAGGGTTTGAGAAAAATAAAGCACACAATGAAAAAAAAATTAAAAATATATTATGTATTAGAAAAAGAATACTATTTTTCAAATAAAATAAACAAAGTCTATTATGTAACACTTTATATCATCTAATTAGTACCAAAGAATTAGTGTATTAGTGAAGAAAAGTAGGTTTTCTTGAATAAAAAGTAGAATTCTGGCTAGAATCTTGTTGGAATTTAGAGAATTTGCCCGGAAGCTCTCTGGAATCTAGGAATCTCGCCGGTATGTGCGCCTGAACCATCATCTAGAGAATTAAAGCGCAATTTCCTCGACTTAAAGCGCAACTGTCTCGCCTCGCCTGAAAAATGGGCCTAGGCGCAAGAGGCGATGACTTTTAACAACTATGCTTTTTGCCATATTTGGAACTAGTTTCTTTTGAACACAGCTGTCAATAGCGGCTATAGCGACCGCTATAGCTTCGCTATGTAGCGAAGCGACCAAGTGTCGCTATTTGGGTCATAGCGACCGATAGCGTGAATAGCGACAATTAGTTTTTTTGATCTAATTAGCAATTAGATATAGCTATATAATAGCTGGATTTATAGGTTTTTGTTAAATATACATGTAAAATAGCATATATACCAAGGTATTTTGATATAATATACATATAAAAATTTTCAAAATTCTTTTTCTAGTGTATCACTATATATAAAATAGTGGTCGCTATTCGCTATGTAGCATAAAGGTCCCTTGTCGCTATTTCTCGCTATTCGCTATTAACAACTATGCTTTTGATTGCTTAGAATAGGTGATAAAAACTATACGATTACTCTTAATTTGATGCTGGGTTTGGCCTAACACTTGAGCATGCTTGGAATATATTACGATATCTTAGGACAACTCTTTTTTAATCAATGCGTCTTTTATGTAAATTAAGATGCACTTCAGTTTTTGTTTACTTTTTGGATAAAATTGGAGTTCCAATTTTGTTAAAGCAAAACTATAATAATTGGATTAACTATCATATTTTATGTATAACAAAAATCATTACCATCGGACGATAATAAGTATATTATAGAAACATGTTATCGTCATAGTTATTAAAAGCAAGGGTACATGGCGCTCAAGCGAGGCGAGGCTGTTGCTTTTAATTTGAACTCAAAGCGAGTGTCTTTGAAAAGTGCACTGGATACGTGCACATTTGATGAGGCGGTCTCGTGATATAAGATGTTTACAATTTTTGTTTTTCTTTTTTGCGTTCTTCTAAATCATAGCTGTCAATAGCGAGTGTAGCGATTGCTATAGCGCGCTACGTAGCGTGTAGGTTTAGGATTGCTATTAGGATTGTAGTGATAGATAGCGATAGTAGTGACAATTTTTTAATATAAATAGCAATTTAATATAACTATAAAATAGTTGGATTTTAGGTTTTTGTTAAATATACATGTAAAGGGTGGGAGTTGGCTACAAAGTCAAATTTTCCTACAAAGTGTAAAAAGTTATAATACACTATAATGTCAACCATAAAACACACTCAAAACCCACAAATAACTTAGTGAAGATTACTAAAACACCATATTTGTGGGTTTTGTGTTGTGTTTTGGATGATAAGGCTTTGATTATTGAATGACTAACATTAGTGTGTTTTATGTTGATTATCATGTTGTGTTTTATATTCATAGTTGTACGATTGGGTGTTTGAAGTTTTTAAGGACTCTTAGGGTTTGGAAATTGTGTTTTAGTGATCTTCATTACGTTATTTGTGGGATGAGTGTGTTTTATGGCTGAAATTGTAGTGTTTTATGATTTTGTACACTTTGTAGGAAAAATGGACTTTGTAGGAAAAATGGACTTTGTAGCTGAACCCTACCCTACATGTAAAATAGCACATATACCAGGGTATTTTGATATAATACACATATAATAGCTGCCCGCTATTTATCGCTATGTAGCATATAGGTACCTTTTCGCTATTTGTCGCTATTTGCCACTAACAACTATGTTCTTCATAGGCAATACTGCAATAGTTCTGTATCTTCTTTTTTTTCTTTTACACCTTTTCATCAATACCAATGTGTTAAAACCCGGTTTTTAAATCATACTGGGTTGGGCTTTAAAATGGTTCAACCGGTTGAACCAGGTTGTTCTGGACGGTTCAATCGGGTTACCAGTTAACCCTATAATTCCATAAAATACAAATTTATCTAAAACATTATCTAATCTCAATTGGAATTGATGTAATTGGTCATGGTTTTATCTAAAAAACAACTATTAGCTGGTAAAGTATCAAGCATTTTAAGAGCATTTTTTGTTACTTATAAGCAATATTACAATAACGACGTGGGTAACAGTTCTAATAGTGATAAGAATATTGGAATGAAAGGCATTAAGATAATAACCGTAAATATTGAATGCCAACATTACCTTAACATCATATTTTATCAAAATTTTAAAATCAAATTTCAAGATAATGCAAATCGGTTCAACGGTTTGAACCGCCAGAACCAGATTCACCACTGGCATATAAGACAATGTATTTTGGTTTTACTGGCCTTTATCGTAACAGGTCCGTGTCCCGTATCCGGTATTACCGGTTTAACCTGCCGGTTCATACCGGTATCTAAAGCATTGATCAATACCCTATAGAGTGAGTTTTGAGCTTTTCTTTTTCTTTTTTATGTGTTTTGACTTTTTTCTTTTGTTTGAGATTTTTCTTTAATTTTTTTTTTCATTGTTTTGACTTTTTTTTTTTGAACAACAAAGAATCTGACGTGTAAACCCATCTTGCTCGGGGCTATGTTCAAGGTTGACTCCTCGACCGCCATGAGACCGTACCCCCCTTGATGTGCGGGAACCGGATGGAATATGTAAACCCTCGCTTCCCGTCAGGTTCGAACCTGGGATTAAAGCCCCAATTCGTCCCTTCACCCAGATGTTTGTCGAAAATGGTTCAAACAGGAATTGAACCTGCGTATCCACTAGGAAAGCAGGCCTTTTACCACTGGACCAAATTCTGAGGACTCATTGTTTTGACTATTACCTTCGAGGTTTTATATCATGAAACAGTTATTAACCAAAGATTTGTCAAGTGGTTCATTTTTCTTGACTTCTTTTATTATTATTTTCATTGGTATTTAAGGAATTTGAACATTATTTGGTTTGGGTTTTTATAATCAATACATTTTATAAAAAGAAAGACGCTTCCTGTATTAATAGTGTTTTTTTTTGACAAACTAACATTATAAATCTTAATTAACATAATATATATTAACTAAGAAATAATCGAACAATCTTAACAATGTAAAATAAAACAAAAAAAACAAACTTCACATACTGTGAATTTATTCAATGAATGATTGTCAATTAAAAAACAAAAGCAAAAACTTATACTGAGGTAGCGTGTAAGAGGTAGCCCGCAGAGCCAACTTGTAGGAGACGCTCAACACTAACAGGCAGTCAAGAACAGTATTCTTCGTATATAGGCAAGAAAAGAAACAATAGATTATTAACTTAATAGATTTGGGCCGTGGGTTACTGGGTTTTTTTTTTAAAAAAAAGCTCATGAAACATTGTTTAAAACTTTAAATATTAGCTTGTTTCTTCTTCCCTAGTCTCTCTTCATCACAGTCGGTGAACAACATCCCAGGACCACTGCATTAACGACACCTACAGCCGCCGGAAAAATAGTACGACCTCTCTTTTTAACTTTAAGTGCTCTGTTAGAGATAACCCGGGGGGTCAAAACTGTAAAAACAGTTCCGATAGGGTATTCCGGTATACAGTAACTTTGGCCGACCGGAGGGCTAATGAACCAGTCGGACCCCCAGTAAATCCGCCAATGTCCTTGGGGAGAACGGGCTTGAGGCCCTCCCCCAAAGTCGGACATGGACGGTCTTTATTAAACGCATTGAGGAGGGCCCTTGGTCTAGGCGAGGCGAGGCATATTCCTCCTCTCTTCTTTCTTTACGCTAGCTGCTTAGTCTTTCAGCGCAATTCTTTTTCATTTATCTTGCCGGTGCTCTATAAAGGAGTTATAGGCTTTGTTTTTATTTTTTTGTGTGGGTTTTCTCTCTTTGTTTGACCCTATTTTACATGCTTAGTGTAAAATTGGGTAGAATTAATTTAGCATACAACTAGTTATATATTATATTCGATTCATTAGTTGGATGCCAAATTTAATAAATATTTATTAGCTGGATGATCAGATGCTAATTTTATTCGATTTTTTATTATATTTGAAGGGTAGGATTAGCTTTGTGTGCCTATTGTTTAACTAAATTTATTGTTACCTTTTTATTTATTTCTGTGTTTCCGCCTAGGCATCAATATCAAACAGGCTGTTTGACCATAAGTACACCTTACGCCTTTGACCACATAGGTTTATGCGAGTTATCTTAATTTTTGTATTTGTAAATTTTGAAAAGGTTTTTAAAAGTTTGTTTATTAGTTGGATGATTTTAGTAGCTACATATACTAGGTTTTGTATTATAATGGGGAGAATTAATATTTACAGTTTGCGTCTCCAGCGCACCTTTTGACACTAAGTGTGTGTTATGCTTTTGACTACATATGTATACTACTAGTTGTATGCTTGTATTAAGGTTTATTTAGTTCAAACCATTTGACCTGTTTGACAACCGAAAATTGGCCCATTCATTAATGACTGAGTTAAAGTTGTGTCCTCTAGTTTATTCGTTGGTAAACCAGACGAAATTGTCACCTTGGTGTACAAATCATTGTAGGATCCACAGGATCACCGATTATTTTTTTTATGTTTATATTTGTTCTGTAATAGCAATTAAGTTTCCATAAAGTATTAAAGTATTAACACATATCTGGTGCATGCTTGATTAAAAAGCTATATTTGAGCAACATTCCACAAAAACATTCTCAACCACTACATTCTAGATGGACCAATAATTTTAGAAAAAGGATTAAAATAGCATTACATATCAGGGGCCTGTGTGATCTAAAAGATTTTATGCTTTATAACTACCGTTACACGTCTACGCTGTTCTTGTTTGATTTTTTTTCAAAAATATGGAATTTATTTTAAAATATTTTATTTGCCATGCCATCCTTTACTTGTCTGATGTGTAGCTTATGTGACAGTAATTAACCTATTCAATCTTGTGTGTTGAAGGTTGCATGGCAGCTCTGGATGCAGAACATTACCTGCAAGAAATTGGGTCTCAGGAAGGGAAGAGTGATTGATATTTACTCTTCAAGCATTGAAACGATTATTTAAATTATTGTTGTCTTCAGATATCTTTTATTTGCATGTTTGGAAGCGCGAGCAAACATAAAAGTAGTGCTACTTGATTCTTAATTTATTGGCTGGGATTGCAAGTAATCTATCTATTTATCAATATTTGCTTAGTTCTTTAAAACCGCTTGGAAAAAACTTTTGTTGTGAGGTAAATGTTGATTAATTTTGATCATTTTGTATAAGATTTGAGGCTTTAAAAATTTATAAAACATGATAAGATATGTTCACTCACTATGGTATGTTAGGGCAAGTGCACCTATTATTAGGTGTAATATAGTGACAGTAAGAAAGAAGTAAGATACCAAGGTTGTCTAAGAACACAAATGCTTTTATTTTTGGGATAGAGTTAATGTCTCGTTTAACCAAAAGTAGAGACTTTATTTTGAAGGTTTTAAAAAGTAGAAGTTATAAAATAAAGAAAACAAAAGATAGAGAATGGACCCCCCATCAATGAAAGATTAACCCTTTTAATCGTGGACTTTCAAAAAATCATTATACAAAAATAGAAATGACTTGGTTTGATTAGCAGATCATACATCTCTTCGAAAAGTTGTCGTGATAACTTGTATGACAACCACCTAAAATCGTTCTTTAAAAAAAAATGTTTGTGTGTTAATGCCATAAAGTGGTAGGACCCCATTTTGCGTGTGTCTAGGGCTGTAAACGAACCGAACGAACACGAACGAGGCCTTGTTCGTGTTCGTTCGTTAAGGAAATAAATGTGTTCACGAACGGTTCATGAACACTTACCGAATGAGATTTTATGTTCGTGTTCGTTCATTAAGGAAATGAGTGTGTTCACGAACGGTTCACGAACGGTTCACGAACACAAATAAATTTGGCGAACGCGTTGAAGGATAAAGGTGGATGGCCCAGAGAGTAGCACTAGAACTTGAATCCCTTATTGTGGACCGGAGGTAGATCACATTCGTCGATGTAAATAATGAGAAAATAAAGGGAAATGGTACATAAACAAGGTGAAAGAGGGTTTCCTAGTTTAATTGTTAGGGTAATGATATAAATAAAAGTTTAATAGTATAAAAAGTATAGAGAAAATATATGAAAGTATAAAAATCTTTAATTAAAACACGAACATACGAACGCAAATGAACGAATGTTCACGAACACCTTACCGAACGTTCACGAACACAAATGAACGAACGAGACCTTTGTTCATGTTCGTTCATTTAACTAATCGAACAAAATTTCTTGTTCATGTTCGTTCGTTTATTAAGCGAACGAACATAAACGAACTTCCAGCCGAACGGTTCACGAACTGTTCGCTGAACGTTCAGTTCGTTTACAGCCCTACGTGTGTCATACTACCTTGGAAAAAAATCATAGAAACATTATCCGCCATGTCGGGTCAAATCCACAACAATGGAAATAGGTATGGCGGAAGTCTGTCGACTCAATACATACCCATTGTTCGGGTTAAAATATTAAATAAAAACCACTCATTAGGGATCTTAGGGCCTGTTTGGCAACATCCGAATGGTTAAGTGCTGAACCAGTAAGAGGTCTGAACCATTAAGTGCTGGACCAGTAAGAGGTCTGAACCATTAAGAGCCAGTATAATGCTTAATCGTTCAGAGGCAAATGTCAGACCAATTCAGATTAGAGGTCTTAACCATTCAGACTATGTATAATGCTTAACCATTCAAATGCAAATGTCTGAACCATTCAGACATCTGCTCGCGAAAAAAATAGTCTGAACCATTAAGTGCTGAATCAGTAAGAGGTCTGAACCAGTAAGAGCCTCATTAAGAGGTAAACAAACAACCCCTTAGCCCAATAACCACTCTAGACCCCTTGTTCGGTTTTGCCTATACAAGAGTATTGGATATGAACTAGATTAAGTCCCCAACGCTTAGATTTTGCCACCATGTTGAGGCAAGAATTACAAAACCCAAAGTCCCGAACCAAAACCTCTAGCCCTCTTTTAAGCAATTAACACGTTATTAACTACATTGACATACAAAACGTGAATGTTTAACTCAACGAACACGAGGTTAATGATTTGTTTTTAAAAGTTTAGTAAAATTCTCTTTCATTATAGTGATTAGTTACTTTGTAGCCTAACCGAATACCCCATTCGAAAGTATTCTATGGCAGAGAAAATCGCTCGGAAGGGTTCCCTTTCCTCCTTTCCCGGAGAGGTTTTTTTCAATTCAAGCGTAGGCGGGCTGGTAACAAACCAACTTTCAACAGCCTGAAAAAGCTTCGAAGACTACTCCTAAAGGGATGGTGATTAACACACACTTTAAGGTTATCATAAAATGGGGCTTAAAGAGCCGGTACAGTTTCATCTCCCCTAAGTGATGCAAGAACTTTGTCACTCATGACTATAAAAGTAAACATTATCAAACTTAATTATTAAACAATTAACAAACAAGATTGAATCATTAAAATTTGTTCTTACAATCTTGGACACAATACAAACCCAAATGATAAAAACTTTGATGGAAATATGGAGAGTGAATGGAGAAAATGGTGGGTGGAAGTATGTTAGAGGGGTGGTTGAATGGATGTTTGGGGTCATCAAAATTAACAAATGTTTCTAAAAACCTAGTTAATGATGCTCTTTTATGGATGAATCTTGACCCAAATATTCACTAGAACGTGTTTTCATCTTTGTTTCAAAGTTTAAAACCCTTCCAGTGTTCAAATTTAAAGTTTTTAAACTTCAAAACTCGATTTGGGTCAAAAGTCCGGAAACAGATCATACAAACATGGGGTCATGCCTCGTAAGGTAGAAGGCGGTGTTCCACCCTTTGTTTCCAAAATTTCTTGATTCTTGCTTGAATTGTTTTTTATAATGCTTAGAGATGAAAGTGGAGTTGATTCCAACACAAACCATGTAGAATATCCAACAAGGAGAAAGTCTCTATCGAGGCTACCTTGGTAAGAATGGTGATGGAGCTAAAAGAAACTCAAGAGGAAATGGACAAGGTAGAAAACTTCTTCTTGAAAAGGTGAACATGCTCACCGAAGGACTTGACAAGTGCTATCAGGAAATAGCCTTGCTTCACAAACGCGTAAACATCATGTAAGCCCCCACGCAAGAACCCTTTATCTTTGAGAAAGACAAGGCTCTCTTTCATGAAGTTCAAATCGAAGATGTTCCACCCCAAGGTGACTCACAAGGTGTTCCAGTTGGACCACCACCACTCGGGGTTCCTTTCATTGTGAACCTAGACGATTGTGAAGAATTGGTGGATCCATACCTCCTTCCCCCACACAAGATGGAGGGTTCTTGGAAGGGTATTTAGGAGGTTCAGGCGACAAATATACTAGCCCAATATCCAGTTTTGGCGCTTATGTTGTGGTTTTTGTAGATCTTACTCTAGCATGAGGATCTTTTATCTATGGTGAAGCTGATATATGAACGCCCTCCCCATTGATCATCTTGTTATCTACATATCATCTTTAAACGATAAATAAATGCCAGTACTTTTTTTTACATTTAGTAGTTTATTTATTTCTTCATTATTTACCTGTGAAGTTGTCACACCCCGATTTCCACGTGTCACCGGTGGGCCCGGTGGGGGAGTATCGTGACATGGTTGGCAACATAATAGACAAACAATACAATATTTAATATGCACAGCGGAAGCAAATGAAAGATATAATTCAACCGAATATAATATTGTAATATCGAGTATCACAACTGTCGATTGTTTATCCACAGACGGATCGAAAATAAATAGGAAACAATAGTTCAACAGACTTTAGGCATCTTAAGCTTGCGACACTTCTATTGATGCTAAGGAGAAATCCAGCCTATTACGCTTAGTACCTACATTTAATCTTTTTGGGAAAATACGTCAGTTTACACTGGTAAATACAATAAACTGACTCATTTTAAAAATGATTGAAAATTGATTTGGATGCACGTGGCATAAACATTTTATAACTTGGGATAATCATTTAAATATATAATCTTGTAAAAGAATTACATGTTCCTTATGCGTTCAGTAGCCCGGAGCGTGCCGGGTTAAAGATCAATAGACACACCACATCAACTATTTTTGCACTGACGAGTGTACGCCTACACTCCGCGCTTAGGTCGTGGCCATTTCGTAAAATGATGCCAAGGATATCCGGGACATGGTCATTAACCCCCCAAAGGCTTTAAGCAAACAAAACATATTTAAACGGGCTGATTAAATTATTCAATTAACCACCTTACGATGGAAGATTTAATGCCCGACCAAGCGGTATTTTATATACCGTACCCCAAGCCCGTATATAAGTTAAAAGTATTTACCTGAGCAAAGTAATAATCACAATAAGCAAATGCAAGTAGCTTTTACTGGTCCTCCTATTCTGGAACGAAGGTTTATAATAACCTATTAGAATCCTAACGGGTCTTTAATTAAGCCTAAGCTTAGACCGGTTAGTTTTAAAGATACGGTTCAAACGCACGATTAAGTGAAGACCGGAATAGAATGTGATTTAGACCCGACAAGTTTGAAGACTTGTTTAATATGGGTATATTATACACATTCTGGATTTTGAGATAAAACCGATAAGGTTTGACCCGTTTCGGCTAATTTATGCAAACTAGTTACATAAACCTAACCGAACGCGCAATAGGCGTAACGGGTGACCATGAGAGTCATTAACAGGTTTCCAAAGTTAATATGCCTTAAATATGTTGTGACATCAGTAAGATATCATTTATTATGGCCGAAATGAATTTAAACACAAACTAGGCCCCGTAGGGGTAGTTTGGTCATTTACAAGGTTATAAAAGAGTTTAAGTATTATCCTGAGTTACAGGTCTGATATAATCAGCAAAAATACATAATTTAATAAGTTATAACAGTAGGGTAAAGTATATATGTGAAACTTATAAATTATAACCAAACTATGCACCGTAGGGGCATTTTGGTAATTTCACATAAGCCGAAAAGCTCAAAACTGAAGTCTGAGTTAAACAACTTTTGATTACTGTTAAAATATTATAATTTACCTAAAATATCAGTAGGTATCAACCCTTGTATGTTTAAAATAGTTCTAGTACATACTATGCGTTAAAAACGCTTAAAAAGGCGGTTAGAAGCCATTTCTGGGTTCTATACATAAAGCTGATATTTTTATTATTCCAGAAGGCTTAAAATAATTTATTTATCATTTAAAATCAGTAGCAAAAGGTTTGGAGTCAATTAGATATGTAAAACTCATTTTATAGCCCGTAAGGGCAAAACCGACAATTACCGGATTAAGCCTATGACTATAAGTTATGCTCAGCCTAAAATTAATTAAAAATCTTCAAAAATGATCAAATAGGTTGTATGGGTTCTACATTGCTAATTATGCATAAATTGTAAATTAAGCATTCTGTTGACTTCTTAATAACAAGTTTGACCCGACATTTGACCTAGTTAGAGTGGGAATCAGAGGGTGCCCTTTTTAGGGTTTATTGCCCACATAATTACCAACTTATAACTACTTTCAATTCGACTAATCACTGGACCATTAGTGATTAATCGTTAAGTCAACCGTTAATTACGACGGTTTGACTTTTAAACTAAAACTAAGCAAAAACTTAACTAAGAAAGGTTAAGCATACTTACTGAAGTCCTATGCACGAAATGTGAAGCTTAGAGAGAAGTCTTGAGCTCCAGGAATGATCAGAAATGCTGAAGGAAGGTGTGAAGAATTGGTTGCAACCTTGGCCCTTTATATAGTGCTTAAGAACTCATGGATTGTTGACATACAAGTCTATCCATGATCCCAGATGATCCACACATGTCCCTAAGGGTCTAGGGGTTGCTTAGGGGTCGCCCATGGAGTGAAACAACTGATTAAAGTCGGTTTATGCGTGAAATTCGGCTGCTGTCCAAAGTTCCTGTGTCAGGGCGTCGTAGGCGGCCCGCGTAAGATGTTGTTGGGTCTTACGCGGCCCACTTGGGCCATGTGTTCAGCTTCCACATTTTCTAGTTTTTGCATATTTGTCTCTTGGCCCTTCCGAAAGGTCAACTAACTTATATTTTGCACTTTGAACCCTCCAAATTTACCTATAAGGGCCTCAAGACTTATACCCACTTTTTTTAGTCCTCGGTTAACTTTATTGTCACCCGAAAAGTCCTAAACTTCATCGTTGACGCTTTTAACCCCTCGCATACGAATTTGATCATAACTTTCTCATACGATAACGAAACTTTATGAAATTTATATCGTGCATTCTAGTGAGCATAATTAACCGTTACAAAGCCTCGGGTTTGTCAAAAGGTCACTCAGAGGTATAACTTAAACATGTTGACACATTTAACCCCTGTAGTTTGTAATCTCTCACTTCTTTCATTTTTAGCTTCGTATGATCCATGATTTATTCGTTTGAAGGTATGAGCATCATGTAGGGTTATTGTAAGATATATTTATTCACTGTTGACATTTAGAACCCGTATATTCACATACTTTCTAGGTTTGTCAACTTTAGTCCTTCAAGAACATTCTTACACACGTTCAAACTTATGACACGTGTCAACACATTATAGGACGTGAATTCTCGAGGTGTTACAGAAGTTTGGATTTAAAAAAGTTGTAGGTGGCTTGGAAACAACCTATCACACCCCAACCAGTGCCGAAAACATCGGAGTGAGATGTATGAGATTGCTCGAGACTTCATAACACTATTGTGACAATATTTAATTCAAAACCAAATTCATTTCATAACAATAATTGTTAAGTTAAAACGTAGGAAATCAAAGTACAACATTGAAAAGATAAAGTAGAACAAAATTCAACAACAATACAATAACAAAATCTAGTATATCTAAATGTGTTTCTAAGTCTTCCATACTAGATTTCATCAATGTCAACATCATCAACCTGCAACATGTTTAAAAGTATAGTTCAACACACAAGGTATTGGCGAGTACACAAGTTTAATAATAGCATAAGTATGGAAAACGGTTTAAACAAATCCACATGGCAAAAATAGTTAACTAGATTAATTTATCATGGCATGTAATTTAACAAGTCAATCCTTTGATTACCGCATGAATTAAAGACTTAACATGACCACAAGACTATGGGCGGTGCGTTACTCCTATAACGCTATACATGTTAAGGGGAGGCTAGTACGAAGTTAATGACAAGCGAATCACATAGGAATGTTCCAAGAATACAAATCAAGTATCACGTATTTAAGCATGTATGATGGATTGTTTATGTTTGCATAAAGTATAAGTGTTGTTATGTGTATTTTGATAAGTTAAACATATTGCACCCAAAAGTGTAAAGCGTAAAAAGAGCGTTCGAGTGTACTCACGGTTTTGCAAAGCGTTCCTTTGGTAATCCCTTGAAGAGTTGGAGAGTTGGAGGATGGAAACACTGAGGTCACCCTACATGGGGTAAACGAAGGTGTGTGAGTATTCGGAATTATGATGGAGGACTCGGATTGGAATTTAAAGTGCAAAAAGTATGTATGCATAAAAGTATATCTTGTCTAAGTACTCGTTTTGACACTAAGTTGTATGTGATTTCATGGGTCCTAGTTTTCCCATTAGAATCAATACGAGAGACTTAGAATCATAGATAAAGTAGCCTAAGTTCATGACAAATAATCATAAC
Source organism: Helianthus tuberosus (assembly GCA_030545235.1). Classification (NCBI taxonomy): domain Eukaryota; kingdom Viridiplantae; phylum Streptophyta; class Magnoliopsida; order Asterales; family Asteraceae; genus Helianthus; species Helianthus tuberosus. Next base: position 14,991,870 of record CM060420.1, on the reverse strand, counting down.
CCGATTATCATCACGAGTCCGACCATGTTTGTGTGTATATATATATATATATATTAATTATATAATAATCCTACAACTAAGTCCATCAAGAGTATCATAGATTGTTATATAAGTCAAGCATGTAGGATTAACCACATTGTATGATTCACCAATGCACAAATCATCACAAGGATGATTCAGATGGTTATGAATGAAAAGGAAATGTACAACTAACTAATATGTCTTCAAGTAGCCAAGTAAGATTAACCTGGGTGAGCCGTCCCAACATGGAAAGAATTAACTAAGTGTTGGAGGCTAGACGAAGTTATGTTAATTTAAGACTAGCAAGCTACTTGGATTAGCAAAATAAAACATCAAGGGAGGTGTGGAACAAGTTAGGATAGCCAAAGCTTCCAAGGTTCACACTTGCATCAAACACAAGTCTTGCCATATGAATTATGGTAGACTTGTATGACTTTAACACTTGTGGGCTGTCTTAAACCATATTAAAATAGAAAGATTAGAGGGTATTTGCACCTCTAAACTTGTAGGAACCAAGCTCTAACAAGTCCCATAACCATATATGGGTTTAGGAAGATGTTAGGCATGAGATTCATGAAGAAAAGTCGAGTTTGAACTCACATTTAGCACTTGAAAAAATCTGCCTTGTTCTTGATTTCCAGCAGATTTTGGGAGTGTTTTGGTAGTTTAGATGTGTTTGGATAATGAAAATTAGGGTTAGGAAGGTTGTTTATATAGTGGGTGAGTAGGTTTGGGTGTTAAATGTGCTTTAAAGGTGATTAGGTGAGAAATATGGTTGAGAAAATGGCCAATCCACGTGCAAACAAGACCTGGCTGCAGATCGAGTCCCTTCGCGGGTCGCGGAGATGAACGGGGAAGTGCCGCGTGCCGCGGTGCGTTTCATCTGGGAAACTTTTATTCTTTTTACATATTAGCCCCTATACTTTGATGTTTAATATATTTTAAGTTATAATTTGTATATTTAACATATAATTAATTATAAAACATGTACGAAGTATAAATTAAGTATTGTGAATGCATGATTATATATATTGCATGTATAAAGAGTATTAAAACATGTATTTATGACAGTTTGTATGTAAAGTAAGTACGGGTTTGCGTGAAAGATGAATATGTATCAAACATGTATATAAGTTGAATGTAAAACACGTACGTATAATCAAAGTGTGACACCTGTGCCTCTGCGACCATCAAACAAATACCAAATCAATGAAATATTGTGTTTCATACTTGGGATTTGTATAAATATGTGTATCATGTGCACATATCAATTCATGTTCGATTTCGAGCTTTAAATCGCTTTCTGGAAGGTTATACGCGAACTGATGCATAAATATAACCAGTTTAATGCAACAAACACTCCGGAACAGTGACATAGGCTTAACATACCTTAAATAACCTTTACATAACTTAGAAATAAGTTTTGGAGGGTTTGGTATGCCGGAACCAAGTTTATTCGATCACAAGGACTAATTTCGACAAACTGCGAAAGTATGCCGATTCGTACTGTGACGAAAATTAAGAAACTTGATAATAAGTTAAACATGCCCTAAATATCCTTTACATAGCTTAGAAATAGGCTTTGAGGTGTTTGGTGCGCAAAAAAAAAAAACTTTCTTGATCAATAGGGACTAAAAGCTTCAAAAAGTGCATAAGTTTGCATTTTCACACATATCTTACGTTCTGAATATATCTGGACATCCAAAAATTTATGTAAGCATTAAAATATTTTATTTTAGTGTTTGGCATGATAAAATTCCATTCGTCGCGTAATTTGGATCGTTTTTGCGTCCGTTACGACTTCCGTCATAATTAACCGAATAACGCAACCGTACGACCAAACGAACCGACATCCGAGATGTTTTTGAGCATATTTTAAGTTCCCTATACTTTAACCTCATTTTGGAGCCTTGAAATGATGTTAACGGGGCTTAAACGTGTCAAAAATGCATCAAAATCAAGTTTCTGGGCTGCAGGGACCAAAACTGACATTTTCTGATATTTGTTCAGGCGGGGCGCGTAAGCCTTGTAAAGCTCTTATGCGGGGCACGTAAACTCCCCAGATCAGCAATCTGTTTTCTTTGATTCAGCAGCTGGTTTTCTTGCATTTGGACATGGTTTTTATAAGTCTAGGGGCTTGTTTTGGGTGCCTATGGTATTCTAATTCAGTGGGCACACATGGATGGTCATGATTCAAGCATGGTTTACGAGGAACGATCCTAATGGTTGTGGGTTTCCTATAAATACCCACCTAGAGTTCACTTGTTCCTCACAAAATCTGATTCAATTGCTCTAAGTTGGAGTTTAGCACTTCATACCTGAGCAATTTGAATCAAGATTTCCTTGCTTGGACCCTTTGTAAGTATTCTTTCGTTATTTTATGCATTTTTAAGCATGAAAGTCAAACAATGTTTGACTTTCTGCTTTGACCGGTCAATGGTCAACACGAAGTTCGTTTGAACTTCGTAACGTGAGCGTAATCACGATGGTCATAGTCCCTTATGACTATACCTACTAATTACCACGTTGATTAGGTGTAGTGACGAGTCACAGTTTCGGTCAAAATATGCGTCTATCTGTATTTTGCAACCAAGCTATTCTTGGGTATCAAAACCGTTTGTTTTGATATCAAACTTGTTTTCTAACTTCGTTAAACATGTTTAACTCGTCACTTTTAGATTAGTGCTTATATAGGGTCGTAAGATAAGCGGTCTAAACAACCGCTTAGACTTCCGAACCCGACCCGTTTGGTCGATCATTAGGATCCAACCAAGCATGTTTAGTGACCATAGTTGTATAGGGAATAACCTTCCAAGGTTATACCTTATGGTCACTTCATTTAGTTAGTTGTATGATAGGTAGTTTATATGCCTTAGGAAATGACCAAAATGCCCTTTTCATGCATAATTGGTATCTAAGCATATGTAACTCAAACTTTTGTCACTTAACTGATTATGCAACATATTTAAACATGTTTAGGCATATAATACTTGTCATAGGACTAATTAGGCGTTCCGAACGCGCTTTGCGCGAACGACGCGTTAAAGTAGCGTAAACTACCTAAACGGGTCGTAATGGGTCGTAAGCACTTAGGTTAGGTTTTGTTTTAGTATGTAGGCTTTGTTAAACCATATCATATGAGTTCCAACACTCATTTGGTTTATGAAACCTCATCCTACCCGATCTTCCGATTTAGGTCCGGTTTATTAACATAGTTACCTATATTAGGTGCCGTTTGATTTTCCGTGATCCCTCTAGCGTTGCTTGGTTGTTATTCAAGACTTCTAAGCATTCTCAAGTGAGTACATAGTCCCCTCTTTTACTGTTTTCAAACATTTTGGGGTGAAACACATGTGCCTACTTGTTATTTTCGTGCTTTTCATGCTTTTATATCATATACTTGCTACGTTCATTAGTACGCATATAGTACATGTAGGATTGTTGTAACTACCAAACGAGTTATTCAGAAGAGTTTTTGATCAAAACGAGAGGTGGAAACAAACGTTTTGATGTTGAATCAGCTTGATTTGCACAAAGAAGTAGTTTAAATTCTGTATTGATTTGTCAAGTTTACAGACCGTTTGACACCTCGGCAGAGCTTCGCTAGCGGATTGCAAAAGTTAAAAATGAAATCTCAAGTCACCTATTTATAGGATTTCCATTCCGCATGAAACTGCCATGTCCATTCCGCACGAAATGGCACACCATGTCCATTCCGCACGAAATGGCACACCCATTTCGTATGAAATGGTCATTTCGTGTGAACTGGCTATTTCATGACTGTTTTCCATTTTTCTCGAATTACGTGACTCGATCTAACAATTCTATTATAAGACTCGATACAAGACGAAGTCGACAAACATATGTACCAACAGTACATGATTTCATTATGTTTTGCTATGTATGTTCACTTAGCATGCTAGCACATTGATTACATTTTGTTGCATATGCTCATCCAACATATGGACACATTGTTTTACATTTTGAACCGTTTGAACTATTTTAAGCTGTTTGATCTATGTGAATTATTTGCACTGTTGGAACCGTTTGAAACTGTTTGATTTATGTGAACCGTTTGGATCTGCTTGAACCGTTGGGTAAGGGAAGTGATTAGGTAACGGGGCGAGTGTAATGTGATAAAAGCATGGTGGATACGCCGCTGGTGCTTCCTATATATAAGTGCTTTTAACACATTATATATCATTGCGTTATCTAGATCACTTGGTCAAATGTTATCAAAACAAAGTTATATTACAAGGTTTTTCTAACAATATAAACCATTCGAGTTTTATTACAAAAACAATATACAATTTGGGTTTACAAAACAAATGTTTTGAGTTAAGATTCATGGCATCGAGATTTTATAAATTATAACTACACTGTTTTGACTTGGTTATTTCAATTTACATTACAAACATTTTTCGAAACTTGGTTTTCTAATTATCAATTAATAAAGGTACTCAAGTTATTTTCAACATATAAACGAGCCATGAATCTGACACTCACATAAAACCTATGTACTCGCCGGCATTTTTATGCTGACGTATTTTCACATGTGTTTCAGGTACCATAGTTGGTGATGTTTGATGATGATATTGATGCATGCTCACATAGGAACGGGCGAGGCCTTAGTGACTTAATAACAATGAAAGTCTATTTGTTCATGTTTTGTTTCTAATTTCAATGTAACGTAATACACTTAATTCAATAAAACAAAACTTTTATCCATGTGTTGTGAAACAATGATTCTGTTACGACACTCCCTGATGTTTCCGCCGCGGTTTGTTGTTTTAACGCGGTCGGGGTGTGACACAAAGTATACTTTACACAAAATGATCAAGTTTTATTACGATCAAAGCCTCGGATTACAATGATTGGAAATGAAATACGAGTACAAGAGAATATAAGTTTCCAGAAATAGAAATACAAGAGAAACTTTCTAAATAAGGAAAGTTACAAAAGTGAGGCATTACAGTCTCCCCTCCTTTAGGAAATTTCATCCCGAAATTTATTCAATAGGAAGATGCAACGAACAGATGCAGATACTTAGTCTTCATCTCACTTTCAAGTTCCCAAGTAAACTCAACGCCATGTTTTCCTTCCCATCGTACCTTAACTAATGGAATTTGACTGCGCCTTAATTGCTTGACACCTCGATCCATGATCTCAACAGGTTTCTCCACGAAGTGCAAAGTCTCGTTAATTTGAAGATCTTTGAGTGGAACTTGAAGTCCTTTTTCAGCTAGACATTTCTTCAAGTTTGAGATGTGGAACGTAGGATGGACATTGTTGAGCTCTTGAGGTAGGTCCAGTCGATACGCTACCTTGCCAATACTTTCGAGAATCATGAAAGGACCTACGTAGCAAGGAGCAAGTTTCCCTTTCTTTCCAAATAGAAACTACACCCTTCCAAGGGGATACCTTGAGAAGTACAAAGTGACCAATGTTGAATTCCAAAGGCTTGCGTCGCTTGTCGGCATAACTCTTTTGTCAGCTCATGGCTTTAAGCAAGTTGTCTCGAATTTGCAAGATCTTGTCCGTCGTCTCTTGTATAAGCTCGGGACCGGTGATTTGAGCTTCTCCGATCTCGTGCTAAGAAATAGGCGAACGACACTTACGACCATACAATGCCTAGAATGGTGCCATTTGAATACTAGCGTGGTAGTTGTTGTTGTACGAGAATTCAATCAAAGGAAAGTGCACATCCCAGTTTCCACCAAAATCGATTACGCAAGAACGAAGCATATCCTCTAGAGTTTGGATAGTGCGCTCGGTTTGACCATCGGGTTGAGGGTGGAAAACAGTACTAAGATTGAGGTGAGTACCAAGAGCGGATTGAAACGTTTGCCAAAGACGAGAGGTGAACGACCATCACGGTCTGAGATGATGTTAATGGGGATACCATGACGACAGATGACTTCATCCTTGTAGATACGAGCCAATTTCTCGACTTTGAAATCTTCACGAACGGGGAGAAAGTGAGTGGATTTGGTCAATCGGTCAATGATTACCCAAATACTGTCAAGACCAGATAAGGTACAAGGAAGCTTAGTAATAAAGTCCATTGCAATGCTCTCCCATTTCTAGACATGAACTTCTGGTTGTTCGAGTAAGCCAGAGGGACGTTGATGTTCAGCTTTGACCATAGGGCAGGTGAGGCACTTGGAAACGAAGGCGACAATATCTTTCTTCATGCCTGGCCACCAATATAACGTACTGATCTGTGTAAAATGCAACATATAAATTACATCAAATGAGACATAAAACTAACCCTATTTTAGTACTAATGTTGGAAAAAGTGTGTTTTTGTCTTCCTTTTGTATTTTAAGGACCAAATGAGCTTAAACGAACAAAAGGAACAAATATGCAGCAAAAACTAACATAAATACAAAGAAAAGAAATAAACGTGACATGCCCGACCCCTCGACAGCATCTCCAAGAGCAAAACAAGAAATAGAAGGCTGACCATGGCCCCGTTCTCACTGGACACGGGGGCGTGGTCAGATGTCTGCAGAAATGGACAAAGGTGTGGAAGCTTCTAAGCCCACCATGGGGGCGTGCCCAGCTCAGCACGGGGCGTGGTTAATGCTAAGATTTGCAGAATCTTGCAAATCTTGGTAGTACAGATACGCTTCTGCACACGGGGCCGTGCCCAGCGAACACGGGGCCGTGTGGAGCCTAATGCAGACAATTGCAATTAATGAAGGAAGAGAAAAGGGTTGGCCACGGGGGCGTGTTCGCTGGACACGGGGCCGTGGCCGGGCTTCTGTTCAGGCTATAAATAGGGGTGCTTGGCTCACTTCAAAGGCATCCCTTGGCAAACCACCTCTCTCCCACTTTGCCACCACTCCACCACCATTACAACACCCACATCCACCACCATCATCCATCATCCATCATCCACCTTAGAGTGTGTGTAGTAGTCTCGGGATCCAAGATTGATCGTAAGAGTTCTTGTTAATCAAAGGCCATGTTTAGCTAAGTCTCTTACATCACTTGGTGAAGACAAGCATTTAATGTATTACTTTTGATTTTTAATCTTTTCGCACTTTTTATTTGGTTTTGTATTAATGACTTTAATAACTAGTTTCTTATGTTGAAGGTGAAAGTTCTTTATCATTTGTCCGTGGTGTCTTGACATTACTTTACTGTCTATATAAAGTAAAAGATTTTCACCATTCATATCTCTATGGTCTATATAGAGATATGTTGGTTTTGTATTAATGACTTTAATAACTAGTTTCTTATGGTTTAGTAAGGTTCTTGCCTTGTTCAGTTTGTATAGATCCTGCAAGGACCCGGGTCAAGGTTACTAGGACCTCCTTCAATACCCACTGGTATTGGATGGTGGGGGTGCGAATGGCTTGATCCCCTCATATGTAAACTACTATTAATACATTAAACCGGCTACTTGAGATTGTATCCCTGCTGACTCAAACCACTTAGCCGAGGGTAACGTCACCTTCAAAAGAGGGGCCTACCACTTTTCGAATTAATAACTTAATTAATTATCTTTCAATATTTCGACCCTTTGGGATTGTATCCTTGCTGACTCAAACCACTGGGTTGAGGGTAACGTCACCTTCAAAAAGGGGCCTACTACTATAACTAAGATAATCTTTTAAAAAGTGCAAAAGTGCGGAAATCATCAAAGGATACATTAAAGGCGAGTCGGATCCAAGCGATTCATCTTGTCTATCTGTTTTTATTTTTATTTCAGCATTTTTAGTTTTTATTTTTCATGTTTAAAACCTTTTAAAAAAAATTTAGTTTGATTAGACGTTGAGGATAAACCGGTACTAAAAGCTTTTATGTCCTTGGACGACCTCGGTATCTTACCAACGCTATACTACACTCACGATGGGTGCACTTGCCCATGTTTATGTTTAGTGTTAGTAGAATATCGTGTTTTATAAATTTAAAACTTGACTAATGTGTAAAATGGGATTAAAATATCAATAATAACATATTACACCTTGCACACACCAAGTTTTTGGCGCCGTTTCCGGGGACACAAGGATTTTAAGAAAGTTAGGAATCAAATGCCTAATCATTTTTCTTATTTTCTATTTTTTAGGAATTTTCTTAATTTTTCAGCTTTTGCAGACTTCAGCACGGGGCCGTGCCCGCTGAACACGCCCCGTGCCCAATCTTTGTTACTGGCAATCCTGTTTTAAGTCAGACATTAACTGAACACGGGGCCGTGCCCGTTGAACACGGGGCCGTGCCCGTTGAACATGGGGCCGTGCCCACTGAACACGCCCCCATGCCCAAGCTTCAGTTACTGAAAACAGAACCGTAAGATCCCGACGGTTGGTAATTTCTGACAAAAACATGAGTGATATCGATTATTTTTACTTTCGCTCCTCTTATGGTGCATGGTGTCAAATATGTGGTGGATCTCACAAAGATTTAAAGTGTTATTTTCTAAATTACCCTCCCCACTATATAGACCCATCGTTTTCCTGTAACCTTAAGATGGGCGAAAGTAAAAACGATCCCTATCTTTCCCTTGAATGCTCTCAATCATTTCTTCTAGATGATATGATTCTTGAAGAATTATTTCAACTTGAAGAAATAATTCTCCAATTGATAAAAGAGCTTTAGATGGAAATAAGTTATTCATCCCAGGATGCCGATCAAGGAGACTTATTGAGATCACATTCGGATTCTAACAACATCGTCGATACCAAAAGCACCTCTAACTCTTGTGAGGATTTGAGCGATAGTCGTCCCTGTGTCGATTGTGCCATGAAGGACTCTCCATCGGTCTTCGCCGATGCGTTCATAGACCTGAGCGATTCAGCACACACCTTCTTTCACGAGAGCCCGGATAAGGGGAATAAAGGTTGCTTTCGCCCACCGATATTTAGCTTAGGTTTCACCCTTTCCGATAACCTCTTGCGTTCTTATCTAAAGCAGGGCAACTAAGGTACCTCAAGCACTTCGGTGTTGTTCCATCCAGTAAGGAACCACCCGATCCGGATAAATTCCTTGAAAATAAGACAAAACTTCATAAAATTCTCTAGCCACGGGGCTGTGTCTAGGTCAACACGCCCCGTGCCCGCCTAAAAAGTGACCACGGGGGCGTGTCCAGGCCAACACGCCCCGTGCCCAGAATACGGACAAAATGTGTCAGAGTCTTGTCTGACCACGGGGCCGTGGTCAGCACACTGTCATTCTATAAAGTCAGCAAGATTCCTGCATATTTGGACCCATTCCAAAGACAAAGATCTGGTGGGATCTTCACATATACCCTACAAGGTATATTCCAAAGAAGGTTCTCAACAACCATATTGTCTTTACTACTTTTGTCTCTTGCCTTCTTCTTCAAAAACTCCTTAAAACCTCCATTAAAGCTTGAAACCTCCATGTTTTCAAGCTTTATTGTGATGTTTGCTAGGTTTTTAACAAAGGAATCTTATCAAAAATAAGTTTTACAACGCTGTTTTAAGTTATTATTGCTCAGAAATGTCCCAAAGTTCAGAAAAATAATTTAAAACTATAAGATTCCTGAGTTGAAAAATCTGCAGATTGGTGGCCACAGGGCCGTGGCCGGGGTTACTGTTTCATTATTTTGAACTTTTCGACTTGTTTTCTTAGAATGTCAAGCCAGAATAGCGAAACCTCTTCAGCTCACTCCAGGAACAGTCGCAGGGAAAGAAGACCTTCGATCGAAGCAACCCTTGTGCGTTACGTAATGGCGCTAAGAGAGGCACTCGATGAGATGACATCCGTGGAAGAATTCCTAATCGACCGTATCAACTATCTAACAGTGGGACTAGAGAATAGCTTCCAAGAAATCAACCTTTTGCACCAAAGGTTGAACATTCTCGCAATGCCACCTATGGAACCAATCTTCCCTCAAGAAGATTGGAACTTGGCACAAGGAATTATTAATCCCACCGGATGGGAAGACATTCCCCCGGAACCTCCTCTAGATGCCTTACAAGAGGTTCTGGTTGAATTCGCACCTCCTTCACATCAGGAAGACAATGAGCTCGCTTTCCTTCTCCCCCGGGAGATAGAAGAGTGGCTTAACGATGTGTGAGAGGCCCTTTCCGGAAAGAAGCTCTAAAAAGCCTTATACAACCGAAGGAATCATTTTTTGAAAATTTTGCTCTTATAATACAAACATCTAGGCTAGGACTTCTTTGTGGTTTAAGATTTCTTGCATTCTATGACCTACATTTCCAGTTTTTAGTATGTACTTCTTATTCTAGGAACTATGTATTTCACTCTTAGATAAATGATGGATTTTAACTATTGAATGGTGTTTGGATGATGTTGTAATGAATAAAACACACCCGAAAAGGTGGAGGTTACCAATGGAACTTTAAAACCACACCCCATGCACAAAAACAGAGCCTCCTAATATTTTTCCAGCATTACAGCAAGTTCAGCACGGGGCCGTGCTCAGCCCAACAAGCCCCCGTACTCGAGGTTCTGCAGAAAATGCTCAGTTCAGGTAACTGGACACGGGGCCGTGCTCACTGAACACGCCCCGTGCCCAGCCTTCTGTTTAATTATGATACTAGCAATCTGACCACGGGGCCGTTCCCGGACCAACACGGGCCCGTGGCCAGACGCCCAGTAACAAAATTTTTGTTTTTAAACACATTTTTACACATTCAATGAACCTAAAAACTTCTTTTTGGGACACATTGAGGACAATGTGTAATTTAAGTGGGGGGGGGGGGGGGGATGCTAAAACCTTGAATTTTGCAAGTCCTAATAACAAGCCTTACACAAAACTCTATTGGAACCGCTAATCACCCCAAATTTTTTTCAAAAACTTTTCATTTTTTTTTACTTATCTTGGTTTAATTTGGGAATAACAAGTTCTTAAAAGGTTATATTTTTAGAAATTTACAACTGATAGCGTCGTGATAAAAAGAATCAACATAAGAAAATTATGAAACGGCATGAAAAATCTAGTTAAGATTTGGTTATATATACTTGATCACATTATAAACCCACTCCCACAATAAGTGAGTTTTGAGCCTTTATTGAGCATACAAGCATACACCTTTAAACTCAATGCTCATTTTTCGTTTCTTGTGTGAATAGCCACTTGGTTCTTACGACTCTAGAACTTGCCACGACAATACATTCCCGGTCCTTACCAACTTAAACCCAAGTAAGTAAATGATGGAGGCATTAGGACTAACCATTTTTCCTTTCAACACCATTATTTTTCATTTTCTTTTTCACCTACCCAAAATCCCCCTAGTTAACCCCTTTGAGCCTAAACCTTTTTATTTCTAAACCCACAAAACAAACACCCTTTACCCACCAAAACCTTTTTCTTTTCAACCCCTTTATTTTAGTAAAAAGCTCGGTTTTCTTGTGACATCTCTTTATAAAAAAAAAGATGATACTCTAGCAATAAACAAACAAGTTCCTCAAAGCAACTTTGTTTGAAAATGCTTTGTTTGAATAAAAGTCACAAAAATAAAAAGTTTTACGACGACCGACGCTTTTAGCCATTTTTACTAAACACTAACCAAAACCACCTACCCTAAACCGAAGCCTAACCCTTTCCCAAAGTCCTCTTGATATTTACAAAGGTTTATCATTAAAAAGGAGGAGGATTGATTGTTTGGAAAGCTTATGGTAGGAGTAAGTTCCATGTCGGTCTCGAGTGTTTCACAAAATACATCTTCGGCCGAGTGTTGAGTGATCTCCCATGAGGTATGTGAACTTGTATATAAATGGAATTTTAAACAGGCATGTTATGCCAAAACAAGTAATTTCTCTTATGAAACATTCTAAATAAATCATAACGAATAGGATTGTAAATAACAAAAAAATAAAACCCAATAAAGATCTTGGATTCCCGAGACTCAAGACAAGCCCAAAACTTCTCTCCTACCTATTCCATTTGGGTATGTAAGCCACATAATAAAGAGTTTTGCTTGAGGACAAGAAAAGATTCAAGTGTGGGGTATTTGATGTGTGTAAAATGCAACATATAAATTGCATCAAATGAGGCATAAAACTAACCCTTTTTAGTACTAATGTTGGAAAAAGTGTGTTTTTGTCTTGCTTTTGTATTTTGAGGACCAAATGAGCTTAAACGAATAAAAGGAACAAATATGCAGCAAAAACTAACATAAATACAAAGAAAAGGAATAAACGTGACATGCCCGACCCCTCGACAGCATCCCCAAGAGCAAAACAAGAAACAGAAGGCTGACCACGACCCCCTGCTCGCTAGACAAGGGGGAGTGGTCAGATGTCTGCAGAAATTGACAAAGATGTGGAAGCTTCTACGCCCACCATGGGGGCGTGCCCAGCTCAGAACGGGGCGTGGTCAACGCTAAGATTTGCAGAATCTTGCAAATATTGGTAGTACAGATACGCTTCTGCACACGGGGTCGTGCAAGCGAACACGGGGCCGTGTGGAGCCTAATGCAGACAATTGCAATTAATGAAGGAATAGAAAAGGGATGGCCACGGGGGCGTGTCCGCTGGACACGGGGCCGTGGCCGGGCTTCTGTTTAGGCTATAAATAGGGGTACTTGGCTCACTTCAAAGGCATCCATTGACAAACCTCCTCTCTCCCACTTTGCCACCACTCCACCACCACTACAACACCCACATCCACCACCATCATCCATCATCCACCTTAGAGTGTGTGTAGCAGTCTCGGGATCCAAGATTGATCGTAAGAGTTCTTGTTAATCAAAGGCCATGTTTGGCTAAGTCTCTTACATCGCTTGGTGAAGACAAGCATTTAATGTATTACTTTTGATTTTTAATCTTTTCGCACTTTTTTATTTGGTTTTGTATTAATTACTTTAATAACTAGTTTCTTATGTTAAAGGTGAAACTTCTTTATCATTTGTCTGTGGTGTCTTTGTATTACTTTACTGTCTATATAAAGTAAAAGATTTTCACCATTCATATCTCTACGGTCTATATAGAGATATGTTGGCTATCTGGTCAGGGGTTAAGGGAATGGTTTAGTAAGGTTCTTGCCTTGTTCAATGTATAGATCCTGGAAGGACCTGGGTCAAGGTTACTAGGACCTCCTTCAATACCCACTGGTATTGGATGGCTGGGGTGCGAATAGCTTGATCCCCTCATATGCAAACTACTATTAATACATTAAACCGGCTACATGGGATTGTATCCCTGCTGACTCAAACCACTTAGCCGAGGGTAACGTCACGTTCAAAAGAGGGGCCTACCACTTTTCACATTAATAACTTAATTAATTATCTTTCAATATTTCGACCCTTTGGGATTGTATCCTTGCTGACTCAAACCACTGGGTTGAGGTTAACGTCACCTTCAAAAGAGGGCCTACTACTATAACTAAGATAATCTCTTAAAAAGTGCAAAAGTGCAGAAATCATCAAAGGAAACATTAAAGGTGAGTCGGATCGAAGTGATTCATCTTGTCTATCTGTTTTTATTTTTATTTTTATTTCAGCATTTTTCCTTTTTATTTTTCATGTTTAAAACCTTTTCAAAAAAAAATTAGTTTGATTAGCCGTTGAGGATAAACCGGTAATAAAAGCTCTTGTGTCCTTGGACGACCTCAGTATCTTACCAACGCTATACTATGCTCACGATAGGTGCACTTACCCATGTGTGTGTTTAGTGTTAGTAGAATATCATGTTTTATAAATTTAAAACTTGACTAATGTGTAAAATGGGCTTAAAATATCAATAAAAACATATTACACCTTACAAACACCACGTACGCATGTCGTGGTACATCTTATCAACACCAGGATGAATAGAATATCGAGATTTGGGTACTTCCTTCATTAAGAGTTCACGAAGATCATCGCGATTAGGAACCCAAACGCGATCAAGATAGTATAAGATACCATCAGATCTGGTTACGAGTTGACCTTCTGCACCACATTGCATCTCGTTATAGAGGTTACCCTCATTAACTGATGAATATTGGGCTTCTTGAATTTGGTTTCAAAGATCATCAATGAGTTGGAAGCAACAAACACTCTTGACACGAGTTCAACAACTAATAGCGTCAGCCACGACATTCGCTTTATGTGGATGGTAGCGAATTTCGCAGTCGTAGTCGTTTAACAACTCTACCCAGCGACGTTGATGCATGTTGAGTTCCTTTTGATTGAAGATGTGCTGAAGGCTCTTATGGTCGGTGAAGACCACACACTTTGTACCATAAAGGTAGTGTCGTCATATCTTCAAAGCAAAAACAATTGCACCAAGTTCAAGATCGTGCGTAGTGTAGTTTTCTCACGAATCTTGAGTTGCCTCGACGCATATGCGATAACCTTGTCTCGTTGCATAAGAATGCAACCAAGACCTTGGTTTGATGCATCGTAAGACACGACGAAATCATCGTTACTGTCGGGAAGATCAAGGATAAGAGCATTGTAAAGCATGTCCTTGAGGGTTTGAAAAGACTCCTTTTGTTCGCGACCCCAAAAAAAAGGTTTATCTTTTTTAATCAAGGAAGTGAGAGGGACATCAATTTTTGAAAAGTTCGAAATGAAGCGACAATAATAACCATCTAGACCAAGAAAGGAACGGATTTCAGACGGAGGCTTAGGAGCAATCCAATTCTTCACAGCTTCAATTTTTGTAGGATCAACGTGAATACCAAGTTCGTTGACGGTGTGACCAAGGAGTTGAACTTCTTTCAGCCAAAACTCACACTTGGAGAATTTGGCGTAAAGTTGTTTAGTAGGAAAAAGCTGAAGGATAAGACGCAAGTGTCGCTCATGCTATTCTTGTGTCTTGGAGTAGATAAGGATATCGTTGATGAAGACGATCACGAAACGGTCGAGATAAGGCTTGCACACAGGGTTCATCAAGTCCATGAAGATCGCAGGTGTGTTGGTCAAACCAAAGGACATGACCATGAATTCGTAATGCTCATAACATCTACGAAACACGGTTTTGGGTATATCTTCTTCGAGGACTCGATGTTGATGATGACAAGAATGGAGATCGATCTTGGAAAAGCATGTCGTGCCTTGTAATTGATCGAAGAGATCATAGATGCGAGGAAGTGGATATCGGTTTTTTACTGTAATCTTGTTGAGCTCACGATAGTCAATGCACATCTAAAAAGATCCATCTTTCTTCTTGACGAACAGCACGGAAGCACCCCAAGGAGAAGTACTAGGGCGTATAAAGCCTGTATTAAGAAGCTCTTGAAGTTGGCTAGATAGCTCTTGCATTTCCGAGGGTGCTAAACGATAAGGAGACTTAGCGACAGGTGTAGTGCCAGGCACTAATTCGATACGAAAGTCAACAGAACGAGAAGGAGGAGGACCAGGGAGACCCTCAGGGAAAACGTCAGGAAAGTTGCAAATAATAGGAACATCACTCACGCTTAGACCCTTATCCTTCTTTTCCACAATGTGGATTGTGGGTAAGAAAGGCGAAGGAACCCTTGCGCAAGTATTTGTTTGCTTGAGTACACGAGATAAGCTTGGGACCTTTAGAAGGTTTCTCACCATAGACGTATAGAGAATCGCCATTAGGAAGAGGAAGACGAATAAACTTCTCAGAACAAACGACTTCAGCACGAACTCGCCTAAGCAAATCCATGCCTACTATGATATCGAAGCTACGCAATTGCACGGGTATGAGGTCGATTGAAAATGTATGATCTTTAAGATTCAAAGAACACTTAGAAAGAACAGAATTGACACTGACAGATTTACCGTTAGCGACTTCAACCGCGAATGATTTGAGCAACTTAGAACGTTTACACTTAAGCCAAGGTTCGAGTTTAATAGATACAGAACTTGTATCCACGCCAGTATCAAATAAACACGAAGCATATTAACGAGAAACGTACCATTAATGACATCGTTGGCGTTCTGAGCCTATGCTGCAGTGATGACAAAAGCTCGCCCACGAGCTTGTTTTGGCTGTTGCTGCTGGTTGTTGTTTTTGTTGGTGTTACGTTGCGGGCAGACGTTGGCGAGACGACTAGGATCGCCACACTTGAAACATGCATGACCAGTGGCTGTTTGAGGTTGGGCTTGGTTTGGTGCGGGGTTTTGGGTTGCTGCAATGGTTTGGTTTTGGTTGGCTAGTGGCTTTGGGCCACTACGACATTGGGTGGCAAAATACCCAAACCTATTGCAATTTGTGCATAGGCGGCATGGTGTGTGAGCAGGGTGATGATACAAACAGGTGTTACACTTGGGATGAGTCCTACTGTAAGCTTTCTTGGAAGGCTCAGGGTTGGTTGGTGCAACTTGTTGGAATGGCTGAGGGTTTGGCAGAGTGACTACCGCATAGTTCTGGCTTGAAGTGTCACACCCCAACCGATGGTGGAAACATCAGAGTGAGACGAAAACGAGATTACTCGAGACTTCATAACACTATTATGACAATAATTAACATAAAACTGATTTCATTCATTTCATAACATTGTCAAGTTACAATACGTGTAAAACAAAGTACAACAAATGTTCCAAAGTACAACAACATTACACAAAACAAGATACAACAAAATAATACAAGTACAACAACCTATCTAGTGATTCAAAATGGGTTTCTAAAGCGTCCCTACTAGATTTCATCAATGGCAACATCATCAACTTGCAATATGTTTAAAATACATGGTTCAATACAAAAGTATTGACGAGTATACAAGTTTGATACATAGCATAAGTATAAAAAAGATTTAAATGAATCCACATGGCAAACTCAGTTATCAAGATTAACGTAAAATTGGCATGTGAATATTCGAGTCAATCCTCTGATTACCGCAAGTATTAAACTTAACATGACCACAAGACTATGGGCGGTGCGTTACTCCTATAGTGCTATACATGTTAAGGGGAGGCTCGTACGAAGTTAATGACATGTTTATCACATAAGAATGTTCCAGAAACATGAATCAAGTATAACGTATTAGCATGCATGCATTGGATTGTTTGTGTGATTGAATAAAAGTCTAAGTGTAACTGTGTAGGTTAATAGGTAAACATATTGCACCCAAAGTGTAAAACAAAAAAAAGGGCGTTTGAGTATACTCACGGTTTTGCTAAATCTTCTTTAGTTAAATCCCGCGAGCGTTGAGTTGATGATGAGAGCTCTTGGAACACCGAGGTTACCCTACAGGGGGTAAACGAATGTGTGAGTTGTTGGATATTTGAACAGAGAATTTGGATTCGGAATTAAAGTACATAGTATAAAGTATGAAAGTAAAACTTAAACAAAACATATATTCTGTCCAGGCATTTGTTACGGTACTGAGTTTTCTATGATTTTACGGGTCCTAATTTGCCCGTTAGAATCAGTAACGAGGAACATGGAAACAGAATAAACAGAAACCAAAACAACAAAAACTGTTCGGGCGACTGGACAGTTCGCACGACAGGGAACCTTTCGCACGAAAGGGATTACCTTTCGTGCGACTGGGACTTGTTTGGTGCGAACCGAACTTCATTTGAACATTTTAACCATTAAACGACTATGTTTGTGAGTTTAGTTAAGTTATTTAGTGATAGGTATAGTATAGTAACCATCCAGAATGTCAACGAGTTCATAGAAGTCATGCATGGAGGTATTAACCTCGTTATAGTTCACCAAAGCACAACTTAGTCAACTAAGTTAACTAACCGGTTGGTCACGAATAACCGAACAAGAACAACCCAAGTGTGCTATCTCAACATGGATGGAATGAACCAATTATTGGAGGCTGGACGAGGTTAACTTATTCTAGGTCTAGGAGATTGTTTGTCACACCCCCAAAATCCACCCTGCGGAGGATCACCGCTTGGAGGCGTGACATGACCAGGATCAAGCCACCAATCATATTGAACAACACAATTAAGTAAATAAAACCAACCACAATACGATTGGTGACCAAAAGAAAGTAGACCGACTTTAGATTAACATCGGAAGCATAATACGTAAAGCTAAAACATAAGTTTCATAGTTCATAAGTTTAAAGACCAAAACACAAGTTTAATAAGTTCATAAGGATTAAAGGTTTGGTACGGGACATAACAATCCACATCCCACAACGACCAGCTCCTCATGCAAGCTCCGTAAGCGTCTAGCGACCTGTAAGGCATGTAACAACGAGTCAACAACAAAGTTGAGTGAGTTCACGGTTGGTTGATTAGTTTTAAGTTGTTTCTGAAAAACGTGGTTTGACTTTCGTTGGCTTATATGCCGTGGGGGTTACCCCTTAGTTGAAAGTATGTTTAACCAGATTCTTTTTATTACCCAAATCATACCCATAATTAGTGGGGGTTTTCCCCATGTAAACCACTAGACTGTCCTGATATCGACAACTGACGAATAACGTGCCCTACATCAATGTTCTATCATCATTGACAGTTTGCCATAGTCCATTAGTACACGCCCGTTCGGACGACACGGTTTGAGGTTTGTTAAACCTAATAGCGCTATTAACTAATGACCCGCTCGCCATCGGCCTCGGCGATTAAGTCGATATAAATTTGAGGGCTTAGGTGATAGAGTTTTGTCTAGTAAGTTTTAAGGTTGTTGTCCTACCCAAGGAGGACGAACGTACGTATTCTGCACAAGAAGAATTCGTAGGATTAATAATGGCATCCTACCTATGGAGGATGGCCGTACATATCCAACCCAAGGAGGATATGTAGATTTCATTTTAGTTTCTTAACCCATCCCCAAACCACCGGGAATCCCATGCCTTGTAGAAAGTGTGAACTCACCTCGGTTGCTCGGTTTGACTCTCAAAAATAGCTAACAGTCAAGGTCGGTCAATCACGTCCTAATATGATTACCAGTTAGTCATTTAGTGGTTTTCAAATAAAGCACGAAGTTCCTACACGTATCTACTACATAACATGCATTCACTTTAATAGTTCACGCTCATATAAACATTCCACCTATAGCTACTCAAGAACAAGCATACGATATTGCACATATTACTTTCATTGACATATAGCATGTTAGATCATCCTCAGATAACATACTCGAAATTTAGACACGCAAATTACTACTTATGTCGTTTCAGCTTTAATATTCAAAACCGGGATGTTTTCGGACATTTTAATAAAATAGTTAACTTATTCCAAAAATTCCCAAATTTTTACAGAATGTCTTAAACGATCAAAATATTATTGTGTAAAAATATCGGGGTCCAGTTCATTACCAATATTTTATAAAATTTCATTTTCTGTACTGAAATCAGATTTATCTTTTTCTGACTGCAGTCCACGGAATAATTTATTTAAAATTCATCGAGAGTCTGATTTATGAAATTCCAGTGAGAGAATTACAAATACATCGGTGGTCATCTACAGTACAAATTTCATGATCTAACTCTATACAGAACTCAAGTTATGACAGAAAACAGAACGCATATTTTCAGCAGTAAAAATGCAGCTCTAGCTGCTGTTACAAAATGACACTTTAAAAATAGTAAACGGAGTCCAAAAATTATGATTCCAGTGCCATTTGAACCGTATTTCATAATACATAAATCTAGACTTCAGAAAATACATTTTTCGTTAAGTTACAGTCCTGTTATAGCCAACTGAAGTTGGCGGTAATCACCAAGCAGCCTACTGTTTCAGCTTTTAACTTCCTAACTTGTGTTCGATTGATTCCGTTAACATGTTTAGTGATCACAACAACATCAAACATCAATATTAACAAGCAAATCATCAGATAATCAACAAGAATCATAACAACATCATATTAACATCACTTCATCACTAGACTAGTTTATGTTCAAGACTTGTTTAAGGTTCTTTAGAGTTCCTATCTTTTTGATCTTTAAACATCATTAACCACTTAACAATCATGTAAAATGCAAAGATCTAAGTGCTTACCACTAGCACAAGGCTAGGGGAGTTCGAGTGAAGAAATGTGGTGGTTAATAGCAAACGAAGAAGGTCTTTGAACTTCCGAAAGCTCCTAGCTCCTTTACTATGCTTCTAGCACCTTTGTATATGTATGGATTGAATGGAAGTTAAAAGATGAAGGAGGGTGTGTGGGTGTGAGCTCTCGGCTGAAACAAGAGGAAGGAAGAAGAAGGAGTTTAAGTGTGGATGTGTGAAGAATGTGAGAGGTTATGGCACTTGTAGTTATTTATAAAATCCACCAACATGAATTTGTCCATAGGTTATTATGTTGTAAAAGTTGAGACAAGATCTTCTAAAATATTCAAATAAAATCTAAGGTGGTGGCCCACCATGAATCATGTAGTTAAGGGGGGGGGGGGTCTTGGTTGGGTTGAAATTGTTAGTTATGTTAGTTTAGTTGAAATCTAAGTATAATAGTTAGGTGTTTAGTCATTATATGTTTATATAGTGTGTTATGATGTTTATGAACCATAACTAGTTCAGAAAAATAAAAACAATGCTTCTAGCATTATTTTGGTGTTTCGGGTAGTGTCCGGTTGTTCGGTTAGATACCGTTCCGTTAAAGTGCTTAATTAATCCGTAAAGTGTCCTACATATATATTTTTGTAACGTTTTTTATTTTCAACACTCAGGAAGGCATACCGGACTATTTAGTAACTTTTCTGTATACTACTAGCATGTTAACAAGTACATGTAAGTATAACACAGTAATCAGAGAGCAGTTAAATGATTCAGCACAGTCATCAAGTACTTTAATTAACATTAATAGATTGTACGGTTACATGTAAATTTGAGGGTTGTCACATTGTTTGGGTGTTCATTTTACAAGTTCAACTGAGGTGGTGGAACTAGATTGGAAGCCAAGGCTTCCACGTTTAACACACTATTATTCTTCTCATAAGCTCAAGCACGGGCCATGCCTCTCTAAGACATGGGTCGTGCTCCGATACAAACGTGAAATTTCGAGTCTGCAACTAAGCACAGGGTCGTGCCTAACTAAACATAGGTTGTGCCTTTATAGCAGACAATAGTTTTCCAAAGCTTTTAAAAACATGAGTACATGCTTCTCTAGGCACGAGGTCATGTTTTCTTCCCATTGTCTTTTACCCGCACTTTGTATATTGTTTTCACTTTGTTCGCATTTGGGAACATTGAAAACAATGTACAATTTAAGTGTAGGGGAAAACACCCAAGATTTGAATATTTGTTTTTGTCCATTCTCGAGTCTTACACAAAATTCGCTTGGAGCCGTTAAACATTCCAAATTTTTTGCCAGTGATCTCCAGATCAAGTGGTAGAAGGCGTGCATTTCTCTTGGGAGATGCAGGTTCAACTCCCACTTGGTGTAGAGTGAGTCACTGATGGACAATGATAGGAGACCCACGAAAACCTGGGTCCAATCCTTGAGCCAAATGGGGTTTACTGGTAATTTTACTGTCGTGCCTTCGGACGGATGAGTTACTGAGTTTTCTTCGGAATTGGTGGTGGACTCGGGTTAAGAAAAAAACACCCCAAAATTTCCAAAAAATCATAAAAAAATATAGAAATATTTTTAATAAAAACCCGTCATCTGTCGTTTTATAAAACACAGTGAAAAAGAAACCTGATTTATAAGTGCATGTGTAATGGGGCGCGATGGGGGTTGATTTGTGAGACATGGCGCCCTATAGCGCCGGCCACACCAAAACAGGCGGCGCTATAGGGGTGTTTTTGATGAAGCCGTTATGTGCATAGCGGCGTGAGAGGAAGAATAATTCAAAAATATGATCGTTCACTGGTTAGAAAATTAAAAAAAATTAATTCATTTTTAATACCTATAAATAATCCCCATATCTCCATTTTTTTTAAAATTCATCACACTCTCATTCCCTCTTCTCTACATTTTTTTATAAAAATCTAGAAATTACTCCCACTTTCTTCTAAAAAATAATGGGTTACCCATCGGAAGATTTGTTCAACGATATTTACCGAAGATTTTTTTCACCCGAAGAAATCGCGGAGGAGGAAAAAGCGGTTACGAGTGCATGTACTCTCGTGATACAAGCAATGGAACACGTTTGGCGTTCTCCTCCATGCCCCATTTTGAGGCACACCTTTATCTTGCGAGATCGTGAAGCCGCGAACGAGCGATTGATGAAAGACTATAACCTTTGAGTTTTTTATTTTATTTTATTTTATTGTAATGTTTTTATTTTTATTTTAGTGTAATGTTTTTTAATTTAATGAAATGGTTTTTAATTTTACAAAGTTAGAAATTAATTATAAAAAAATGAAAATTAATAATTAGATAATGATGGGTAGGGGCTTTATAACTACGCACTCTAGTGATATAACGCCCCATAAAGCCCCTGTATAACGTGGCGTGCCACTTGTCGCATAACGCCCCCAAAGGGGCTTTATGACTACACATGGCCTAAGAACATACCTTATGTGTTGGCTGATACCTTCGATTACAAACCATTACGCCGGAGGGTATGGAGGGCTCCTTCGTGCCACATCACCGCCTATAGCGCCCCCCTCGGCGCCACCATCCACACTAAGCAAGTTAAACCGGGGCTTTATCATGTTAACGAGGAAGAAGGGCTTTATCAGGTGGGGCCCACATCTTTGGAGCCAATATTTTTTTTTTAATTTTGTTTAATAGGGGGTGTTATCCCACACCCTGCAAGTTAAGAGAAGGTGTGATAAAGCCCCTTGGCTGATGTGGATCCAAGGTGACGCTGATGTGTCCAGATAAAGCCCCTAGGGGCTCTATCCCACACCCCATAGCCTTAGAGTCGGCCACTCAATGAGTTTGATCATTATGTTGTTTTACATACGCTCCCACTATTCCCACACCTCTAAAATCTTATTTTCACATCCCTACATATATACGGCCCGTATAAAGTTATACGTGCCGTATAACTCATTGTTGCAGGAAAAAAATGTTAGAGAATGTTTTTTTGTCTATTTATACGGACTGTATAACATTATACGACCCGTATAAAATGTTATACACCCTTATAATGTTATACGACCCGAACCTCATATAATGTTATACGACCCGTATAATGTTATATGATCCGTATATAATGTTATATAGCCTAATATTTTCTCTATGTATACGAGCCGTATAACATTATATGAGCCATATAACATTTTCCAGTCTAATATTTGTCATATCAAATTATTCTATACGAGCGCATGTATACAGAGTGTGAAATTAAGATTTAGGGGTGTGGGATTATTAGGAGGAGGATTTAGTTTTTATAGACTAGTTTGTAAAGTTCGGTTAATACTCGCAACTTTAACAGCATACGGTCAACATATAACATCTATAAATCACAACCTTCATAAATGTTTCTGGTGTAATAACATTTTCTCCACCGCTAAATCTTTATGCTACAGAACTTTAGGTGGCTACAAAAAGTAGTGATCACCTGATTTCCACAAATTGCAGAACAAATATATTCTCGTGACCTACCACAATTATTCTAGTAATTCGTGGCTGGACCATGTGTGCAAGCATGAAAATGCGTTATCATGTATTTTTTTTTAACGGCAACTCACTTTATATATATATAAAGAGGCAGCAAGAAACTGGGAGAAAACAAAACAAACAAAACGGGAAACACAAAACGAAAACAAAACTACAACATCTCTAGAATAGCAAACGAATTCCAATTCTCCCAGCTCGGAACCTTAAGCTTGGATCTGATGTTTAACTAACAAAAAACGTCCTCTTTAATACTCTCCACAGTCTTCGAAATCGGAATAAACCGATTATTAAAAACTTTCTCGTTTCTAGCAAGCCAAATCCTCCAAACGGTTCCTAAAGCAATGGTGTAAATGACTCTTTTCCAAATATTGCCACCTGGTTGTTGTTTGAAGAATGAGATAAGATCATTCAGATTATTTATATCCGCGGGAAAAGAGACACGGATCCAGGCGAAGATATTCCACCACAAACATCTCGACCATAAGCAAGAAACAAAAAGGTGGTCAGTCTTCTTCCTCCAGCCTGCATCTTGGACATAAACCATCCGCAAGAGGAACGCCCCTATGAATAAGACCGGTTTTCGACGCCACTTTGCCAAGACAGGCCCTCCACAGCAGAACATTAACTTTTGGGGGGGCCAATAGTCCCAGACGCAAGGCTGGTCGCTGTTTTATATAGATTAGTATACGTGATTAGACTTGTTCAGAAAATAGGGATGAGATACGGTATAAATGACATTTATCATAAATAATGAAAAAAAGACGCAATGTTATTTTCATAATTATTATAGTTACACTATTCAATAATTAATTACTATACAACAAAAATGTACTATAGAGTAATAAAATTACGGTACTTGCAAACTGTAGCGTAGTTTTGTTACTTAGGCCAGGGGTGTGGCTTCGCGCCCCCCGCCACCTCATGAAGTTTAGCACCCTTTGGTGCCCTAAACCACCCCGCCTCCGTTAAAGGGGGCGCTATCCTTGGCTTCCGCCAAAGGAATAGGGCGCGCGAGAGGAAGATATCAAGGCGCCCCACCTTCATCAACCAATCAGATTTATTTATTTTTTTAATATAGTTAAAAGGGGCTTTATAAGGGGCGTTATTCCACACCGTGTAAGCCAACGATAAAGCCCACTGCTTATGTGTCGCCTACATGGCGCTTACATGGCGTAATAAAGCCCCTAGGGCTTTAAACCACACCCTCTAGCCTTAGTACAATTTGGTTGTAAAGTAATATAATTAGGGGTGAGCAAAAAACAGAAATAACCGAATCATAACCGAAATAACCGAAAAAACTGGACCGGAAAAAACGAACCGAAACAAAAACCGACGGTTCGGTTTTCGGATTTTTAATAACCGAAAAATTCGGTTCGGTTTTCGGATAATCATTTTCAATAACCGAAAATAACCGAACCGAACCGATAAGTTTTAATAGTATACCAAATCTATATACTTTTTTTTTAAGTTGTTTAATTGTTTACCCATACTACTAAGAATTATTAATTTTATTCTTGTTTGTTAAATATTTATAATAAGAACATTACCATGTTTATTTATCATTAAAATTATCCATTGTTTACAAGAACTAACAAAGTTTAATATAAAAATTAAATGGTTTTCAAAGTATTATAAAAGAAAACGTTTTAACAAAAACTTTGAAGAAACATTAAAATAGATTAGAAGGTAAGGTTTATGTGAATAATATTAATTTAAAGGTGAATTGGAAATAAATAATCTCATCTAACTTAATTTGGCCGATAATAATCCCAAGTCAGCTATTGGCCGATAAAAATCCGAACTGGTCAATTTTTTTTTTGTTGTAAAATAGTCCGCCGCTAAAATAGCTTAATGGAGTTAAGTTTTTTTTTTCTTCCGAATTACAAACTGATGTTTTAGGGATTTTGATCAGAACGAGGATACGAGTCGGTTGATATAAAACTTACCTCGAAATTGTGCTCGAAATGACTTGATTTTTGTTAATTGGAAGTTTAAACACCCGAATTGAAGCACCGTTTCAGTGGGTTGGGGCAGTATTTCGAAGTAAGTTTTACATCAATCGACTCGTATCTTCGTTCTGATCAAAAACCCTAAAACACCGGTTTGTAATTCGGAGAAAAACTTAACTCCATTAAGTTATTTTAACGGCGGACTATTTAAAAAAAAAAACTGACCAGTTCGGATTATTATCGGCCAATAACTGACTTGAGATTATTATCGTTCAAATTAAGTTAGGTTGGATTATTTATGTCCAATTTGCCTAATTTAAAAGACTAAATATATTAACTTAAATGTAAACATTTAAGAAAGATTCTTAAACTTCGAATTATACTTTTAAGTTTTGAATCTTACATAATTTGTTTCAAAAACCGAAAAAACCAAAAAACTGAACCAAACCGTTGCTAAAACCGAAATAACCGAAATCGAAAAAACCAAAACCGAACGGTTTTTACCAAAAAACCGAATCGAATCGAACCGTGCACGCCCCTAAATATAATTATGGTACCGTTTACAAGTAGTGAAACTTTACTACTCTACTTCATTTTATTGTAGTGCAATAATGATTACTCTATAACAAAATTGTGCCATGGTAAATTTTTTTTAAATTTTATTTAGAGTAATAATGAAAGTGTTACCGCATGAATATTTCATTCACTTCGTACACCTGTTTGCACGCTAAAATTTATTTTTCTTTGATCCAAATAGCGAGCGTGTATAGTCCGAACATAAATTAATGCGAGAAAAAGAAAAGTAAGTCTGCTTATGTTTTCAATCTTAGATATTTTAAAATAAAAGAAAATTGTATATTCCAAAAAAAAATAAAAAAAATTGACAAATTAGTTTGAATACTCGATTAACTATATCATATACACATGTTGATGTAATATATGTACGTATGTGTTGGTAATAAAGTCTACATATATAGATAAGGGAATAGTTATTGTATAAGAGATCGAGTCAATTTATACGAAGTGTAGAAGACAGAGACAATGTTATTTAAAAAACAAATTCAATATTGTTGATTTATAAACTTATTTTTATCATGTTTTTCAAACGGCTATACCTTTTTGATGTGATAATATTCTTTTAAAAAAACATATGCCGTATTAATGAGTACTTCATTCTTTTCAATTTGAGTAGACTATTGCTGTAATTTTCTTAATTTTTTTACTGGATACATGATTAAGTTATTACCCACTCTGTATAAACAATTACGTGACTACACATTTGTAAGACCCTTATCACGATTTGACCCAAAACGACGCAACGGAAAATGAACCGTAAAATTTCTTTCTTTTAACTGCTCTAACATACTTGAATAGCTTAGGTCAACCCTTTTAACATAAATACATCATTGATAATTTATTTAATGTAACTATGTTAACAAATAGTTACAAACAACGTGACCGCTTTCCCGTACAATCCGTGATCTTCAACTCGACCCTCTTTCACTTGTCCATCATGAATATCTGACTAACCTGCGGTCACCATATATAACCAACACGTTAGTACATGGTGACATCATATGTAATTTAATACATATACTTAAAAGGCTATATCCCATTCTAACTACGTAAGGTATTCCATTGAAACATTCTCTCAATTTTATTTACTCGAGTCCGACATCAATTCCTCGAGAGTCCGACATTCCCATACCTACACTTCATTTCATTCTCAATAGTAACATGGTTAGGAATACATAATCTCAAACATGTTGGAAGGCCACATCTTCACATATACGTATACCAGTGATCTACAATCATTAGATTACAACACGCGTATACACTTTCATATATCTAAGTAAATTCATACGTATCCCATTCATATGTGCGTACATACAAGTTCACACTACTTACACACCCTACAGTTCCATATCTACATACATGCATACAAGTCACATTCACTTATTCGTATTCAAATATCAAACTTTGAACGTCGCAAGCATCTAAATATAACAACCCTCCTGAATATTTTTTTTTCTGACACCCTAATATATGTTAAAATACCCTATATGTCTTAAAATACACCCCGTATGCGAAAACCAAGCCCAAAATATGAAATATCATTAAAAATTAAATAAAAACAAAAATCTGGCATTGCTCGTGGGCCGCATAGAAGTAAGCATAAGCTTACGCGGGCCGCGACAGCTTCAAGGTCAGGCGAGCTCCGGTGTTGACACGTGTCCGACGCGTGTTGAACCTAGTTAGTGACCCGGATCAGCTACGCCGTAGACCCCCTACTAGGCGGGCCGCGTAGCCCCTTGCTACATCTTACGCGGGCCGTGTAAAACCCGAAATCAGGCCCTATATGTAGAGGGCATTGGCCTTCAGTCGAAAATCGCTCACGAACTCTTTCTCTCTCAACATTATGAAGATTTAATATAATTCTCGGGTATAATACCCCTTAATTAACGAAGTTCTGTCCCAATGTAAGTATTATAACCCCGATTACGTATGAGATACGCTGCCCGATTGATCCAGGGTTCCGTAACGGCTGTCGAGGTTCTGCCCGACGTAGTCGTTGGAATGCCGTCTCGGGGATGGTATAACTAATGTAAATATAAAGGGTTATCATACTAACGCATGTACATTTGTGTAAATTATAGATAATTTCCAGGAAACCTTAGAAGAAACCTAAATCAGCAATGTGAGTAATCTCCCTTTTGTAAATTGTTTTTACAAAACCTTAAATGTTTTACAATGTTATTAAGCAGTGATTGAGTCTTTGTAATTCTTCAATTACTGCCGGTATGTTGGGGTTATGTATACAAAATGTGGAGCACGTTACCATTGGACAATGAGTTAGCCAATGTGTAATATGACCCACCTGTCAGGATTGACAATACTGAATGAGTAATTTTGTAGAAATAAACAATGTGATTGCTCTCAATACTGTTAAAGATAAGATGTTTCTTGATTAAACTAGGATTCACTCACCAGTATTTCCCACTGACAAATGTTTTTAAAACGCGTTTCAGGTAACGAAATGTAAAAGCCAATTAGAAGAAAGCCAGCTGGAGAGCACTGACGGCTTGGAAAAATGTGGCTATAAAAGTTACCTAAAAGACGATGTTTTAAATTCAATAAAATATGGTTTATCCCTATAAACATGTTGTAATAAGAAACTTGGGTTTTACCCATGTGTTTATAAAATATGGTGGTTTTACTCTGATAAATATTTCCTAACTACGGTCCTGATGAAATTTCCGCTGCCAAATTGAATAATGATAAACAAAAAAATTGATACCACCACAACTGGTCTCGCGGCCGCCCGTTCCCGGGACAGATAGGCGGCGGGGGTTGCGACAGAAGGTGGTATTAGAGCTAAGCCACTGATTCAGCCACAGAGGTGTTCTGCTGACATCAATATATTATTCAAAATTGTTAGGAAATTAATTATGAAAATACGAGCATATCTGTATTTTATTGTTGTGTGTTATTTGACTATTTCTTAGTTTTCAGTATGAGTGATCAAGGACCATCAGACGTGTATCGTCAATTGTCCGAGTCACCTAGGAGTGAAGGTACCTCTTCACAGCCTACCCTCTCTGGGTATGCCGCTGATAATGAAGAAGGGATGTTTATCTTTAAGGCTCAGTCTGAAGAGCCATTCCCTCAGAAAAAGAGAGGATGGTTCAGTAAAGGAGCATTTGAGCGTAGGAAAATAATGCAAAAGTTGCAACAGTAGAGAGTCCTAGCAACCGCTAAGCGAGAGTCAGATGCCCATACACAAGATATGCTTAATAGAAGCCTAGCTAATATCCATATCCTAGCAACAACTGCTGCTGACCCAAATCTGGAACAACTAGTAGCCCCACAACCCTTACCTTTATTCCCTATTCAGCCGACGGAGATAGAAGAAAACCCTGAAAATCAAGTAGAAATGCATGATTTCAACCCTGAGGAGATACCTAGGATACCAGCCCCTAATCCTTTAGACCCGGACTATGATCCATGGTTCGATGATCATAGGGATTATGTGCCGCGCTACCACTTAAACGATGAACCTATGCCAAACTTAGCAGTCTATCCAGAATTGGACCCTCTAGATCCCTACTATGACAACGATGAATACATTATGGAGATATTAGAGAATCCTTACCCTCAAGAGAATCCCATACCCCATTACCCGAACCCAGCACCAGCACCTGCACCCCCAATGAGTGCAGATAATGTGCATGGACTCTGAACTTTCGGAGAAGAAATCTTGGAGAATAGTGAGAGGATGAGGCAGGTAGGAGAGCGACTCGTCTTGAAGTACGACGAGCGCAACATGGATTACTGGATGAATCCAGACCAGTAATGTGATGGTGGAGTTGGCAATAATATATATATATATATATATATAATAATGGAAAAAAATAATAATATATGTGTAATAATAATAAAAATAATAATAATAATAATAAATGTTGTAGTATAGACCACTTTGTGGTTAGCGATGCATAGTAGTATTGTATTGTAATTTTTAATTTCTAATATTGGTGTGTATTTGACGCATACTATAATAGAAAGAGTAAAGTCGCAATGATCGACACTTTTGGTTAATATGTGTGTTGTATGGTTGTTACTCAAATTATTAATTACTTGGTGATATTAATATTTGGTAAATGTTTAAACTCCAGATGGACGGCGAGGTAAACCAGGAAAACCAGAATAACGATAATCAGAGTAACATTAACTTGGTTAATGAGAACCCGAACAACAACAATAATGGAAACCAAGTGGATAACAGTGCCATGCAGCATATAGTGGCACAAGGGATAATAGATGCAATGCCATATATTATCAAAACAGTTAGAGAAGCTGAAAATAAAAGTAAACATGATAGTAAGCGACCATATGAACCTGAAAACAGCGTGAACAATGGACCCGTAATTCAAATGCCCATTCCCAAAAGAAGGAGAACCGTGTCTTAAAGTTGTTCTTATAAAGAATTCTGGTCTTGTAAACCAATGGAATTCTCGGGCAATGAAGGGGCCGTTGCATCTCTACGCTGGATAGAAAAGACTGAGACAGTCTTAAGAATAAGTAAATGCGCGGAAGAGGATAAGATAATGTTTGCTTCAAATCTGTTTAAGAATTTAGCACTAGAATGGTGGAACACTATCCTCCAATCAAGGGGAAGTGATAGGACTTACAATATGGGATGGGAAGAATTTAAAAATATGGTAGAAAGGAAATTCTACCATCCTAATGAGAAAGAAAAGATAGCAAACAAATTCCTAAACCTTAGGATGATTGGGGTAGATAGTAAGGGTTATACAACATTATTCTTTGAATATGCCCGAATAGTACCATCTCTTGCATCACCTGAACCAGTTTTAATCTCCCTTTACATCTGGGGATTAATTGGGGAGATTAGACATGTAGTCAAGGCAGCTAGATCTCAAACCATAGAAGAAGCTGTAGAACTAGCCAACACCTTGACAGATGAATTAGTCCGTACTCGAGAAGAGGATCAAAGGAGGAACCTAACCCAGAAGCTGACCCATGAATTTCGTTCTGGAAATTCTAACCGTGTGAGAAATGTAGGCTCTACCTCTGCACCATACTGTAAGTATTGCAAAATGAAGCATTGAGGAAGATGCTCCATCTACTGTAACTTTTGCAAAACATCTGGACACAAGGAGGAAGAGTGCAGGAAAAAGCCTAACAACAGAATATGCTACAACTGTGGAGAACAAGGTCATATCAAGCCTAACTGTCCAAAGTTAGCTCCAGCTGCAAACCCCAAGAACACTAAAAATGCTAGAGCATTTGTTCTAACTGTAGAAGAAGCAAAGATGATCCCGGATGTGATCACTGGTACGTTTTTAGTTAATGATGTTTTTGCTAGAGTATTATTTGACTCTGGTGCGAACCAAAGTTTTATTAATACTTCATTTTGCAAACTTCTTAATCAATCATTAACTAAACTTCCACAAGAATGTCTAGTAGAGATAGCAAATGGTGAAACCATTAAGATTTCTGAAATCTTGCAGGGAGCAAGAATAGAAATTTTAAATCAAAAATTTATTGCAAATCTTTACCCAATGAATCTGGCAGGATTTGATGATGTGTTAGGAATGGATTGGTTAATAGCCAATAAACCAGTATTTTATGTTATCAAAAGTCAATTCAAGTAAATTCACCAAGGGGTGAAAAGATCACAATTAAAGGAAATAAGTTCTCTAAATCCACAAAATTCATCTCTGTAATGAAAACTGCAAGTTATATAAGGAAAGGATCATTAGTGTATTTGATTTCTATAATCACTAACACTAAAGGAAAAGAATTAAAGGATATTCCTGTAGTATCCCAGTTTTCAGATGTATTTCCAGAAGAGCTACCAGGACAACCTCTAGATAGACAAGTTGAATTCAGAATTCATTTAATACCAAGAACCGCACCAATTGCCAAAGCACCTTACCGATTGGCACCCGCAGAAATGCAGGAACTAAAGAAACAATTAGATGAATTGTTAGAGAAAGGATTCATACAGCCAAGTTCATCACCCTGGGAACACCGATTTTATTCGTTAAAAAGAAGGACGGATCAATGCGTATGTGCATCGACTACCGTGAATTGAACAAAGTCACGATTAAGAATCGGTATCCATTACCAAGAATTGATGATCTATTTTATCAATTGCAAGGAGCACGATTTTTCTCTAAAATCGATTTAAGGTCAGGATATCATCAATTAAAGGTTGTAAGATCGTTTGCATGACCAAAACGAGTTGATCAGGAGAGTTCTATCCAATACGAGTGGCAGAAACAAACGTATCGGAGTTATTTCAGCTAATTTGCACAAGGAATCACTTTAAACTGTCTCTGTATTGATATCAGATCGTTTTACAATGCCGGAGACACTTCGGCAGAGCTTCGCTACCGGAATCAGAACCTTACAAATGATTTGAACAAGGCGCTATTTATAGGCAATGCCATTCCGCACGAAACGGTTCAAACGAAATGGACTTCCCATTTCGTACGAAATGGCCATGTTTCATTTCGTACGAAATGAACAAATTCCATTTCGTGCGAAATGGCCAACAACCACTAAAACTCAGTTTTCTCGTACTACGTGCTCTGGTCTAATCAACCTAATACAAGACTCGATACAAGACGAAGTCGATAAACATATGCACCAACAGACTCCCCCTTGGATGTCGATGAGTCTTTAGTACAACTCTTCATTATATCGAGTCTTCAATCTTTATCAGTCTTCAAGCTCTCTCCAAAAGATTCTCCATTGTACGCATCCTCAATAAATCTCTTTCTCTATATTCCAGAATCTCAACCTGTCTTTATCTTCTCTTGATCAGATCTCTTGATTTCTTAAGTTCATCAGCATCAGAAGCTTACGTGAACGGCAGGATTCGAACCTGGCTCTAATGCTATCTCAGAATCGGTATCTGACTATTAAATGTTCAGACTCCCTCTTGATATCTTCATACTCCCCCTTTCGATAAGCTGGGATCGCAGTCTGGAATTCACAGTCTTTGGATCAGAAGCCTGGCTCTTCTAACTTTCACAGGTTCTAAGATTGTAACCTGGCTTTCATATATCTTTCAGGAATCGAAACCTGGCTGCTTCTGCCTGCACAGTCTCTACCTCAAAGTAAATTTCACAAATTTAATCATTTTGACAAAATTTGAAACCATTTGTAAAATCGAACTCAAACAATCACTTGTAGATATCTTCCAAAATGATTTAACATTTATAATCTTAGATGATCACTTGAAAGAATGACGTTTTTCTAATTTCAAACAAACTATCCCAAACCTGTTCATCATGTTTAGCATTCGGAATTTTGAAAATCAGCTCTTCAACATCAGTTGTCGAAAATCTTTTTGAATTTTCAAAAATTTATGCTAAAACACACTGAAAATCTTTTTGGGTTTTTGTTTCTAATGAAAAACATTAAAGAAACATTTACAAGCAATATTTTTGTGAGTTTGTGTAAGAGGATCATATCAGTTTTTGAGACAAATCACCAACACCGTTAAGCTTTAAACATTTTAAGTTCTAAACGATTCACGTAGATTGTCAGTATACTGATCCACTTAAATTTTCACACAAAGTTCAACTGTTTCGAGATACAAGATTAATGTTTTAAGCACTTAAACTTATTCGCGTGTCCCACCTCAGAATATACTCCGTATCCAGACTCCTATATTCAGTCTTACAGGTGAATGTACACTAGTGATATCTGTAAGGGGTTAAATGCGAGACCATGAGAGCTCATGCTATTGCTTCCGCAAAATCAGAGAGATGATGGTTCGCTTTTCAGTGGGTTCCCTTTAGAGAATCTTTTTTTTTACAACAGCATATGATTAGCATTTTTCAATGTTTCATCATTTTTTATGCTGAGGGCGAGCTTTAAGATTAAAGC
Source organism: Helianthus tuberosus (assembly GCA_030545235.1). Classification (NCBI taxonomy): domain Eukaryota; kingdom Viridiplantae; phylum Streptophyta; class Magnoliopsida; order Asterales; family Asteraceae; genus Helianthus; species Helianthus tuberosus. The sequence goes on along the minus strand of CM060420.1, from coordinate 14,958,160 downwards.
AATGCAAAGTATTATACGAGGACTAGGCTATTGCTCCCGCAAAATCAGAAGTCCAGGTATAATACCCCAGATATCACCACACACAAAGACCTAGTATGTCAGAAATAGAAAACCCTTCAAACAAGATTTCGGGGGTTACCCATATATCCGAGAGATGTTCCCCACGAGTTAAGAAAGTTTGATTTTTAGGTTTATATCTCGAATACAATCTACTAAGCGTGTAAAAACCTACTTGCATATCATCAGTGGGACCGTTTATCACATTTGACTTTCCAATTCTTTAGCATGCCGTGAATGTCCACTGATGTACTATCATTTCCTCTTTTTTCACAACAAAAATCATTTTGAATTTTTATCATGTTTTTAGCTTTTTCAAAATTTTTAATGTTTTTGGATTTTCATAAATTTCTTACTCCCCCTAAAATTCAAAATCATTTAAAGAAGATTTGAAAACAAACTATACAAATAAAGCGACAACTGTTGTGAATCGCTTCAAATTGCCATCCACTTGTCATAAACAATCAGAACTCCCCCTGACAACAAAACATTTTCCCATTATGATTACAAAACACTTAAGTTTGTTTTAATCAAAATGGTTTTTCCGGAAAATTAGATTTGTTGATTTTCACAAATCACTTGTAGGTTAGGGGATAAACTCATCACTTTGTTTTCTCAACCACTTGTATGCGAGTTAAATCAAGTTCAACTTAATGACCTTGAATAACCACTTGTAGGTGAAAACACTTTTTCAACCACTTGTAGTTTCACTTATCAACAATACCACTAGTACGTCGAAATATGACAATTTTCAAGAATACAACCACTTGAAGATTTTTCAAATAAACATATTTAAGAATGATGCCGATTCCTGCTCCACGATTACCAACTTGGGAGCTCCGGCAAGTCCGGATTTTTAGTCATGATAGGTTCTATCCCAATTACTAACCTGGGATGACCCATCTTCATCTGGTTTCTTCGTTTTCTTTTCATAAAATTCCTTTACCCCTTTGACCTTCTCGTCAACCATTTTTCCAAAAATATGCTTTACTTTGGGGTTAAAAGCTTTTTCAACATCAAATTCTTTCTTTTCGGAAAAGAATTGATTTGAAATCTCAACTTTTCCAACTTTTTGTTTAAAATTTTCAGTCCGCAATGGTGGAAAATTTGCATCATCCAATGGAGAAACTGAATTTTCTCTTTTTGACTCAACTTGTAGCTCCTTTGACTTTGATGAGTCAGATTCATCGCCAAAAAATAGCTCATCTGATTTTGACGAATGAGAATCATTATTTGAACTATAATTTGATTTCTTAACAATCCACCTTTGGTTGTCAAGTTTCACTTTTCTCTTGTAAAAACGTTTTGAACACTCACCAACCTCAAATTTTGAATTTTTGAAAATTTTAAAAGATTTGGTTGGTGGTTCATTCTCAACCATCTTCTCTTTCAATTTAAGAGAAACTCCCTGTTTTGTTTGGATTGCCTTTGGACAGTTCCTGGCAATGTGACCAACTATTTTGCATTGAAAACAGGTTCTCGTCTCCTTCTTCTGTTGAGCAACACCCTTCTTCATTCCTTCTTGCTTCCTAGCAAGGAATTCTTTGTTTGTCTGCTTTCTGAACAATTGCTCTTTTTCTTCTTCAGATGATGTTCTTGAAACAAAAACAGTTTTTGGTTTATAAATTTTCTCATTTTTATGATTTTTAGATGGAATAAAACCAAGACCTTTCTTTTTGAAATTACCGTTATGGTTTGGTTTCTTTTGGAAACTCGAACCAGAACTGTAACCTTTTTTGTTGTTTAACCTCTGTTGATCTCTTGAGGTGTATTTTTTAGGTTTTTCAGAAAAATTTACATCTTTTATTTAAGAAATATTAATTTCTGTTAATTTGAAAACCTTTTTGATCATTTCAGTTTTAACACCTCTTATTGGAAATTCTTCATCAGAATATAATTTGTCAGAATCATTCAAAGTATATGCCACTTTGAATGTTTCATCATTCAAATTATTTTGCGATAACAGAAAATCTTTATTGTAAATCCGTTTGCCCTTTTTGACTGATGGACTTGATGTGTCGGACTCAGACTTTGACTCTGACGTTAACTCCTCCGTTTTATCTTTTTCCAACACCTGATCGACCACTTTCTTTATTAACTCGGACTCAATGTTGTCTGGCAAGTTATCTGAAGACTCAGATTCCCACTATAAGTTGGTTGCCTTTTTGACTCTTTCTGAATTTGGATTTCGTGGAGAATATCCATTTTCAAGCGGGGGTGGACACTTGTTATAGCCAAAACTTTGTTTCTTACCATAATCCTTCACTTCAGTATCCTCTTTTGTTTCAGATTTCTTCACTTCAGATGTTTCTTTCTCAAATGCCTTCATGCCTTCAACTGTGGGATAAATCCTGTCAATCACATAAGAAGAACATGAGTAACTTTTCAACAATTTGTTTACTCTTTCCGTTTCTATCCTCTGAATTTCCAACTTCTTTTCAAGCTCAACATACATATCAATGTAATAATTGATCATATCCTGCTTTATCATGTATGCTCCATTAAGTGTCTTCATAGCTGTAGCTTGTTCACTGCTTGATTCATTGTATTGATTCATGGCTTTGTTCAAGACATCATATGATTCTTTTAGTCTGTTCATGTTATGAACCAACTCATTGTTTTGCTTTTTCATAGTCTCACAATTTTCACAATTTTCAGACACCTTTTCTGCAACAGCTTCCTTTTTAATCTCAAAAGCTGGAATTTCTTTCTGCTTTATCACTCGAACCTATTCTTCATCATTCTTACCTTTCCTTCTTTCTTCATCTCTCTCAGCTTGGAATTTTAAAAGATCTTTCATTCTACCTGCCCAATAATCATCTTCACCATCATCTTGTTTTTCAACCTTCTCCTTTGCCACTCGAGCCCTTTCAACATCTCTTTCGGCAGCTCTTTCAGCATCTCTTTCTGCTAGATATTTTAAGTGGTCTTTCATAATATCTGCCCAATACGAATTATTATCATCACTGTCTTTAACTACTTGAGCAACAAAAGCTTTAGCTTTTAAGATCTCTTCATCCGGACAATATTTGTCCCAGCTAAAACCTTATGGCAATCTTTCATCCTCTTGATCAATTATACCATAACAAGCTTTTCTTTCTTCGATCGCTTTCTTAGCATGAGCAGTTTGTGGTTGTTGTTGATATGGCTATTGAGCAACTTGATGATAAATTTCTTTTCGATAATAATCATTGCTGTTGAAAGGATTTTGAGCTCCACTTGCTTCACGGTTTGTGCATTCTCGCTTGAAATGCCCTTTTTCCCTGCAACGAAAACAAGTAACTTTAGATTTATCAAATCCTAAAGTAGAAACATTTGCATCACGAAAATCATCCCTTCCAGTTATCTGTTTAAACTTTTCAGCTCTTCTCAACACGCTAGCCAAACACTACTTTATATCCATTAACTCCATCTCTTCAGCATCAACCTGATCGTAATCCTCTTTTGTCAACATTGGATTTCCGATCCTTCCAGCAACTAAACTCCCATAAGACTCTAACACAGTCACCAAAATGACATATGACTTTTTGCTACTTCTTCAGAGTAATTTTGATCATTCTCAAGATTTAGTGCAATGTTGCATTGTAGCACTTTGCCACTCTTGGTTGCTGAAAAATTTGGATCGAACGATGGATATGAGGAGAATCCAGTTTTGCTAGTTGATCCTTGAGATGAACTTTTTGCATTGAATGCAGTTTCAATCTTTGGTGCAATGTTGGTCTTATCACTAACACCACCTTTGTAATACAAACTAATAACTTGTTCACCATCATAGTTCTTCATTCTCGCTATCTTTTGTTGTTCCATCTCTTGAGCTTCGAGTTATTCAATAAAATCGCTCAGCGATAGATTGTCAAATTCAGGTTTATTTTTCAACATCATAAGATACGTGCCCCAAACATCATGTGGCAACGCATCAGCCAACTTTTCAATCAATTCTTCTTTATCTTTATTGATGTTCAATCTTTGTATATTCTTCACCAAATTGCAATACCTTTCTATAATCTGCTTGGTGTTTTCAGTTCTTAATCCACAGAATAAATCAAATTCTTTCTTTAGAAGCGACATTTTGTTCTTGATCATCTCTTTACTTCCAACAAACTTTGATTTTAATTCTTTCCATATTGAATGTGCATTTCCGTCATGTTGAAGTAAAATCAAGATTTATTCCTTAATAGCTTGCTGCAAGAGACAAACCACCAACTTTTCATTTTTGTATTTCTTTTTCTCATCAACATCTAGATCTCTAATGTCAACTTTCTTTCCATCGTCCTTAACTGGTCTAATATATCGAAATTCAGTATAATCCCATGCATCTAGATAATATGCTTGAACCCAATTTTCAAAACGTTCGGTCCATCCACTATATTCCTCAATACTCATCAGCTTAGGCAGTTTTTGTGTGGTCCCCATTTCATTTTCTAGCATTGTATTCTGAGTTATAGTGATCGGACTAGCAAAGGCATTGTAGAACTCGTTGTCCATGTTTCAGTTATCAAAAGTTCACAAATTCAGTTTTTCAAACGAAATGACCTCTTCAAGCGAAATGCTTTTCAAGCGAAATGAACCCTTCAAGCGAAATAAACCCTGTTCAAACGAAATGAACCTTTCACGTGAAATGAATCTTTCACGCGAAATGGACTTTTCAAACGGAATGAATCTTTCACACGGAATGAGCTTTTGGTGCGAAATGAAATCTTATTTCGTGAAAAATGGAAATCTGATGTACAGTTTCAAGCGAAATAGACTTTGGTGCGAAATGAGAGCTGATTTCATGCGAAATGAAACAATTTCGAACGAAATGATACCAATTCATGTGAAATGGTTATGACGTCACACGAAACAGACAATTTTACACAAAATTGATCAAGTTTTAAATTGATTGAAGATCTGATTCTTTCAAGGATTTGTTAAAACAGTATTTCGCATGTTATATGTGAAAATTAAGCCATTTTATCCGTGAAAACTCAGTTAAATTTGAAAAGAAGGTGTAGAAATCAGAATTTTTGATGAAAATCAGCTGAAATGGTAAGAACTCTTCCTCCTGAGCTCTGTTACCACTTGTAAGGTCGTTTGCACGACCAAAACGAGTCGATCAGAAGAGTTCTATCCAATACGAGTGGCGGGAACAAACGTATCGGAGTTATTTCAGCTAATTTGCACAAGGAATCACTTTAAACTGTCTCTGTATTGATATCAGATCGTTTTACAATGCCGGAGACACTTCGGCAGAGCTTCGCTACCGGAATCAGAACCTTACAAATGATTTGAACAAGGCACTATTTATAGGCAATGCCATTCCACACGAAACGGTTCAAACGAAATGGACTTCCCATTTTGTACGAAATGGCCATGTTTCATTTCGTACGAAATGGACAAATTCCATTTCGTGCGAAATGGCCAACAACCGCTAAAATTCAGTTTTCTCGTACTACGTGCTCTGGTCTAATCAACCTAATACAAGACTCGATACAAGACGAAGTCGACAAAGGTACAGGAAGAGGACATTCCTAAGACCGCTTTCAGAAAAAGGTATGACCATTATGAATTTACTGTCATGCCATTTGGTTTAACCAATGCCCCAGTTGCTTTCACGGACATGATGAACCGAATATGTAATCCATATTTGGATAAATTCATAATTGTCTTTATAGATGATATTCTTATTTATTCTAAAAACAAGGAAGATCATGCACCCCATCTACACGCACTTTTAAGTTTATTGAGAAAAGAAAAGCTTTATGCTAAGTTTTTGAAGTGTGTGTTTTGGTTAGAACAGGTACAATTTCTTGGACACCTAGTCAATCATGAAGGAATTCATGTAGATCCCACCAAAATCAAAGCGATAACCAAATGGAAAACCCCTGAGTCACCAACTGAGGTTAGAAGTTTCTTAGGATTGGCAGGTTATTATAGAAGATTTATTCGAGATTTTTCTAGAATAGCCATTCCTTTAACTAAGTTAACTTGTAAATCCGTTAAGTTTGAATGGGGACCAAAACAAGAAGAAGCTTTTAGAATTCTTAAGTAAAAATTAACCCATGCACCCATACTAGCGTTACCAGAAGGAACTGAAGATTTTGTAATCTATTGTGATGCTTCTAAGATAGGCTATGGATGTGTGTTAATGCAACGTCAAAAGGTTATAGCTTATGCCTCTAGACAACTTAAGAATCATGAAGAGAATTATTCAACCCATGATCTAGAGTTAGGAGCTATAATTTTTGCTCTTAAAATTTGGAGACATTACCTATATGGTAGTAAGTTTACCATATTCACCGACCATAAGAGTTTAAGATATGTTTTTGGGCAAAAGGAATTAAACATGAGACAAAGACGCTGGATGGAAATGCTTAGTGATTATGATTGTGATATCCAGTATCATGCAGGAAAGGCAAATGTAGTTGCTGATGCTTTGAGTCGAAAGTACTATGAAAAGCCAAAAAGAGTATGTTTTCTTAAATTAAATCTACAAATAGATTTAAATGATCAGATTAGAAAAGCACAAGAATCACTAATCAAGAATGATACTAAAAAATTAAAAGGAATGATTAAGGAATTAGAACAAGGAACAGATGGAATTTGGAGATTCCATAAGAAAAGATTGTGGATACCTAAATCAGGAAACCTACGTCACCGTATATTAGAAGAAGCCCATAAGTCTAAGTATACGATGCATCCTGGAAGTGATAAAATGTATCAGGATTTAAGGAAGCATTTTTGGTGGATAGGAATGAAAAAGGATATAGCAGCATATGTTGCAAAATGTTTAACTTGTTCACAAGTCAAAGTTGAACATCAGAAACCCTCAGGTTTATTACAACAATTAGAAATGCATGTATGGAAATGGGAATTAATAACAATGGATTTTGTTACTAAATTACCCAAAACAAGAAAAGGTAATGATACAATCTGGGTGATTGTAGATAGACTTACCAAGTCAGCTCATTTCCTACCAATGAAAGAAACTTTAAGTATGGAACAGTTAGCTAAATTATTTGTAAATGAAATAGTTTCATTACATGGAATTCCTCTATCAATTGTTTCTGACAGAGATAGTCATTTTACCTCTCATATTTGGGCAAGTTTTCAAAAAGCAATGGGAACCAAATTGAACATGAGCACCGCTTATCATCCACAAACGGACGGACAAAGTGAAAGAACAATTCAGACAATGGAAGACATGCTTAGAGCTTGTGTAATTGATTTCGGAGGTAATTGGGACGATCATTTACCATTGATAGAATTTTCTTATAATAACAGTTATCACACAAGTATCAATGCTGCACCATTCGAAGCACTTTATGGACGAAAGTGCCGAACGCCAGTCTGTTGGGCAGAAATTGGAGAAAAACAACTATCTAGACCTGAGATAGTACAAGAAACAACAGACAAAATCATTCAAGTCAAGGAACGACTGAAAGCATCACGAGATAGACAAAAGAGTTATGCTGATAACAGACGAAAGCCCTTGGAATTTCAAGTAGGAGATAAAGTGTTATTGAAAGTCTCTCCCTGGAAAGGAGTGGTAAGATTCATCAAAAGGGGAAAGCTAAGCCCCAGGTATGTTGGACCTTTTGAGATTATTAGAAGAATAGGACCTGTAGCCTATCAGCTACAACTGCCAGAGGAAATGGCAGGAATACATGATGTATTTCATGTATCTAATCTCAAAAAGTGCTTAGCCGATGAATCGCTAGTAGTACCTCTTAAGGATATAGAGGTAAATGAACAGTTAAAGTTTATAGAAAGACCTCTACAGATTGAAGACAGGAAAGTTAAGAATCTCAAGCACAAAAGACTAGTTCTAGTCAAAGTGAAGTGGGACTCCAAAAGAGGACCATAATACACATGGGAGCTTGAATCTGAAATGCAAAGGAAATACCCACACCTGTTCCAGTAGACCTCGAGGACGAGTTCTAAAATACACCCTCCTGAATTTTTTTTTCCTGACACCCTAATATATGTTAAAATACCCTATATGTCTTAAAATACACCCCGTATGCGAAAACCAAGCCCAAAATATGAAATATCATTAAAAATTAAATAAAAACAAAAATCTGGCATCGCTCGAGGGCCGCGTAGAAGTAAGCATAAGCTAACGCGGGCCGCGACAGCTTCAAGGTCAGGCGAGCTCCGGTGTTGACACGTGTCCGACAGGTGTTGAACCTAGTTAGTGACCAGGATCAGCTACGCCATAGACCCCCTACTAGGCGGGCCACGTAGCCCCTTGCTACATCTTACGCGGGCCGTGTAAAACCCGAAATCAGGCCCTATAAGTAGAGGGCATCGGCCTTCAGTCGAAATCGCTCACGAATTCTTTCTCTCTCAACATTATGAAGATTTAATATAATTCTCGGGTATAATACCCCCTAATTTACGAATTTCTGTTCCAATGTAAGTATTATAACCCTGGTTACGTATTAGATACGCTGCCCGATTGATCCAGGGTTCCGTAACGGCTGTCGAGGTTCTGCCCGACGTAGTCGTTGGAATGCCGTCTCGGGGAGGGTATAACTAATGTAAATATAAAGGGTTATCATACTAACGCATGTACATTTGTGTAAATTATAGATAATTTACAGGAAACCTTAGAAGAAACCTAAATCAGCAATGTGAGTAATCTCCTTTTTGTAAATTGTTTTTACAAAACCTTAAATGTTTTACAATGCTATTAGCAGTGATTGAGTCTTTGTAGTTCTTCAATTACTGCCGGTATGTTGGGGTTTTGTATACAAAATGTGGAACACGTTACCATTGGACAATGAGTTAGCCAATATGTAATATGACCCACCAGTCAGGATTGACAATACTGAATGAGTAATTGTGTAGAAATAAACAATGTGATTGCTCTCAATACTGTTAAAGATAAGATATTTCTTGATTAAACTAGGATTCACTCACCAGTATTTCCCACTGACAAATGTTTTTAAAACGCGTTTCAGGTAACAAAATGTAAAAGCCAATTAGAAGAAAGCCAGCTGGAGAGCACTGACGGCTTGGAAAAAATGTGGCTATAAAAGTTACCTAAAAGACGATGTTTTAAATTCAATAAAATAGGGTTTATCCCTATAAACATGTTGTAATAAGAAACTTGGGTTTTACCCATGTGTTTATTAAATATGGTGGTTTTACTCTGATAAATATTTCTTAACTACGGTCATGATGAAATTTCCGCTGCCAAATTGAATAATGATAAACAAAAAAATTGATACCACCACAACTGGTCTCGCGGCCGCCCGTTCCCGGGACAGATAGGGGGCGGGGGTTGCGACACTAAAGTTGAGCCTTACCTACGAATCTATCAATACAAATCGATGCAGTTACAAATAAACATAACCGACTAACTTCCAACAAACATGATGCACATTCCATTAACATGATGAATGTTCCATTAACATGATGAACGTTCCATTCACATGATGAACATTCCATTAACATGATGAACATTTCATTAACATGATGAACATTTCATTAACGTGATGAACATTCCATTAACATGATGAACATTCCATTAACGTGATGAACATTCCATTATTATGATAAACATTTCATTAACATGATGAACATTCTATTAACATGATGAACATTTCATTAACGTGATGAACATTTACTTAACATAATGAACATTCAATTAACATAATGAACATTCGATTAACATGATGAACATTTCATTAAGATGATGAACATTCCATTAACATGGTGAACATTTCAGTAAGATGATGAACATTTCATTAACATGATGAACATTCCATTAACTTGATGAACATTTCATTAACATGATGAACATTCTATTAACATGATGAACATTTTATTAACATGATGAACATTCGATTAACATGATGAACATTTCATTAACATGATGAACATTCCAATAACATGATGAACATTTCATTAACATGATGAACATTCTATTTACATGATGAACATTTCATTAACATGGTTAACATTCCATTAACGTGATGAACATTTCATTAACATGATGAACATTCTTCTTAATTTACATTAAGGATAGACGTAGTTCATATGAACTTATTACTTTACCCGTAACTTCTTACATGGTTCCCTAAATACAACATACGAAACTTCATTTATAAATAAGAAGTGATTCCGGAAATCACTTACCTTAAGCGTCTGTTTCATACTTGCTTCCTCGCATCCTCCCCGTTAGCCTTCCACGCTTCCATCCACCTTGACATGATCCTATACTTTCATATCATTATGGTTACCGCATTATTAGCGTACACGCACATTCTAAATTACATTCATTCCACATAATTCTCTATATCTTCACATATAACATTTATTGATATAGCATGTGCCTTGCGATTTCCCTAACATTACATTTATGACCAAGTGTCTTACTATGCTATTTATGCATAGTTAACTTTTAGAAAGTCAACTATCCATCATTTGAATTATCAACTTAACCTCATACATTCTCAACATTAATAGATTATACTACATACATCATACACATTTCATAATCATATGGCAATACACATAATGTGCATCATATTACCCAAGCATAGAGTACAACTTCTAATGCATAGTGTTTACCAAATCATATAATTAACCCAAATCCTACATATATTTGTAGGATCGATATTCGACCTAAATGAGTCGGTTTGAGTCAAATCTAAGTCACTAGAGAGGCGGAAACAATCTAGTAACTAAGAATCGGTGTTAGAATGTGAGTAGAAGCATAGAAATACACTTTAAACTGGTTTTCCATTGATATTAGACGTTAATACACGCAGAGAATTTTATAGCACTTCGTGACAAATTTCACCGAGCTGTTACAAATGGAAAACCAAACACCCCTATATATAGGGGATCCATTCCGCACGAAATGACACATCCATTTCGTACGAAATGGCAAACTTCCATTTCGTGCGAAATGGTTACATACACATATAAACTTAACATTTAGCCCATTTCGTGCGAAATGGTTACATACACACATAAACTTAACATTTACACTTTACACCCCTATTACAAGCTACTTGACACGACCTAGACTGTTGACATAGGCGATAGACATTGTGTACCAACAAACTCCCCCTTGGATATTGCCGGAGTCTTCAGTCAGGCTGTCTTCAAAACTTCTTCACAGAGACTTGAACTTTTCTTCTCTCTGTTTCGGCTTTCTCTTCAACAAATTCTTCAGCTTTTCATTCTCTTTGGAAGCTTTCATTTTTTCTTCAGTTTGCAACTTCATCCATTTACCTCGAAGCTCTTCACGTTCCTTTCTTTCTTTTTCAGCTTTCTTAGCCTCTTGTTTCTCTATCTTTCTCCACTTAGACGACTATGCATTTTCAGAATTGATTCCCTTCTGGAAACATATCGTTGCAACTTTCTAAAACTGTAACGCTTGATCTTTATCTTCAGCTCTGTAACCGATCTTGTTTACGAACAAACACTCTATATCCTTTGCAGAGCTGTTGACTATCCACAGAGGATCATACAAGTGAATGTATCTAACTTCATTCTCCATCTTGTATGTAATCACAGCTTCAGTCGACATGCAACTGTACACCCAACATAAGAATCCTTTGTAAAAACCCTGTTCCATTTTCGGCAACGGGATATTCTTTATCACCCTGGGCTTCTTTATCTGCAAGATTGTCTCTTTAATACCAGTGACTGGATCCACTACCTAAATGAGTCGGTCTGAGTCAAATCTAAGTCACTAGAGAGGCGGAAACAATCCAGTAACTGAGAATCGGTGTTAGAACGTGAGTAGAAGCATAGAAATACACTTTAAACTGGTTTTCCATTGATATTAGACGTTAATACACGCATAGAATTTTACAGCACTTCGTGACAAATTTCACCGAACTGTTACAAATGGAAAACCCAACACCCCTATATATAGGGGATCCATTCCGCACGAAATGACATATCCATTTCGTACGAAATGGCAAACTTCCATTTCGTGCGAAATGGACATTACAAGTCCATTTCGTGCGAAATGGCTACATACACACATAAACTTAACATTTACACTTTACACCCCTATTACAAGCTACTTGACACGACCTAGACTGTTGACGTAGGTGTCACACCCCGATTTCCACGTGTCACCGGTGGGCCCGGTGGGGAGTATCGTGACGTCATGGTTGGTAACGTAATAGTCAAACAACACAATATTTAATATGCACAACGGAAGCAATTTTAAAAGATATAATACAACCGAATTTAATATTGTAATATCAATGTCACAATATTCGGAAGTTTATCCACAGATGGATCGATAACAAAATGAAACAATAGTTCAACAGACTTCAGGCATCTTAAGCTTGCGAGACTTCTAATGATGCTAAGGAGAAATCCCAGCCAATTACGCATAGTACCTGCATTTAATCTTTTTGGGAAAATACGTCAGTTTACACTGGTAAATACAATCAACTGACTCATTTTGGAAAATGATTGAAAATTGGTTTGGATGTACGTGGCATAAACATTTTTGTTTAACTTGGGAGAATTATTTAAATATATAATCTTGTGAACGAATTACATGTTCCTTGTGCGTTCAGTAGCCCGGATCTTGTCCGGGTTAAAGATCAATAGACACACCACAACGTTCTTTTATGCACTGACGGGTGTACGCCTACACCCCGCGCTTAAGTCGTGGCCATTTCGTAAAATGATGCCAAGGATATCCGGGACATGGTCATTAACCCCCCAAAGGCTTTAAGTAACAAGACTGTTTAAACGAGCCGATCAAATTATTCAATTACCCACTCAACGGTGCAGGATTTGATGCCCGATCAAGCGGTATGCTATATACCGTAACCCAAGCCCGTATAGGGAAAATAAGTTAAAAGTATTTACCTGAGCAATGTATAAATCACAATAAGCAAACGCACGTAGCTTTTACTGGTACTCCTAATGTCACACCCCGACCACGTAGAACATACAAAACGTGGCGGAAATGTCGGGGAGTGTTGTAACAGAATTAATTGTTTCAAATCCATGGCAATTGAAGTTTCGTTTTATTGATTAAAAGTGTTACAATGTCTTAACAAACAAAGAAATACAACATAATTAACTAGTCTTGCATCTTTTATTGTCACTAAAGCCCAAGTCTGCCTATGTGTATCTTGATCATCTTATGCAACAGCTCCTGAAAAACACATGTGAAAATAGGTACGTCAGCATAAAAATGCCTGTGAGATACATAGGTTTTGTGAAAATAGGTTTCATGACTTATGTTTGAGAAAATGTTTAGTCATGAACCTTGTAATTTGCTTTGTTTTATAAATCATTTAAAAAAAAAATGATAAGATCAGATGATATGTATAAATAAGAGAAAAATGTATGGTTAACTGAATAACCATTGTAAAATGAGTTTGTATAAGTTAAGTTGCTTGTAAAAAAAATGTATTGTGAAAAGTATGTTATTTGTATAAAATGTTATATGTCTCAAACTGAAATGATTCAAATAACGCTACGATATGTAATACCATACAAACACTTATATATAGGAAGTACCAGCGGCGTATCCACCATGCTTGTATCATATTACACACGCATCGTTACTCAAATCGCTTACTCAAACCAAACCACCAAAGTAATGTTTAACAATTGTAGAAATGTTTATGTATGGTCAAATACGGTTCACAGATACAAACGGTTCACAGATACAAACGGTTCACAGATACAAACGGTTCACAGATACAAACGGTTCACAGATATAAACGGTTCACAGACACAAACGGTTCACAGATACAAACGGTTCACAGATACAAACGGTTCACAGATACAAACGGTTCACATAGTCAAATGATTACAACGGTTCACATAGTCAAATAGTTATAAACGGTTCAAAATGTAATTGATCGGAATGTCGCGCTCCAATCAAAGATAATATTTATAAGCCCAAATTACCCTTAACAAATAGCTAGTGGTAGCAAGGGGTCGATCCACGAAGAGTATGTGGTTTGCGAATGGATTTACTAGAACTAAAATGGTTGTCACAATTTATGAAGCTTGCTAACTTGTTTTTATAATTTTTGATTGTTGAAAAGATGTTGAACCAAATTAACTAAATTGATGAGATACAAAAAATGGTGAAATTAGTCGTCCCCTGATTCGAACCCGGGTCTAGACTTACACCCTTTCGCGCGCCTAACCAACCGAGCTAGGTGCCTAGTTTGTGAAAGTTTGGTTTTGGTTAAATATAAATACTTCCTTGGATAACAATTCCTAGTTAACAATTGTAATGAATATTTAACTTCTAACAAATAATAAGTAAAGGAATCACACCCGGTTTCGGTAATTGCTAACTTATGGTTTCTACAAGTTTTAGGATTCAACTCAATTGCATACAATTAACGGATTTAGTGTACCGTGACTTAGGTGCTAATAACTATCAACGTTTTGAGAACGGACAAGAATACACTTTGTAATCAACACAAGTAAATCCTAACCAAGACAACGCATATTACACATAACCATTTCATAAAGTCATAACTTTTAACATCGCTCGACAATTTATGAATACGAAACAAATGTAAGCTATTGTCAAAGGTTTCAAAAATCATACACAAATTGTCACAAAGTTGAAGCAAGAAACAATTCAAAACCATAAATTAATCAACTACCTACACCGGGGTGAAACCGAGACGATTAGCCGCTCATGGTGGCTGGAACCTTATCACCGGATGAAGAACTCTCGAGCTTGAACATGTTGGAACCTTGAAGATGATGAACAATTGGATGAATGAATGGAGGATGAAAGTAATTGAAGGTGAATATGGATGAGAGATGGAAGGATTTCTGGAATGAAAGTGGAAAACATGGATTTGTTGATAGAAAGGATTGAAGTGGGTTTTATAGATGAAAATGGGATATGGAAGTATGAGATGGATTGAATTATTGGTGATGTAGTGGGTGATAATTGATGAACAAGATGAAGTGGGATGAGTGTTCTCCATGTTTGCTGCTTCTAGGTGTTCTTGTGGTTTGGAAAAGGGTAAAGTGATGATAAATAACTCATATAACCGATCTTGATCATTAAAAAACGCTACAAGAAAAAGTTTCTCCGGAACAACTTTAGAGGCACCGTCGCCGACTGTGGAAGTGGCCGTCGGCGACGGCGTCTAGAAATGTCAATTTTCTGTTTTTGTTATTTCTTGCTTCCGGTTGACCCGTTTCACTTCCCGGTGGTCCGTTTGACTCCCAATTAGCTCCTTAATCTTCATAAGACCTACAAAACATAATTCCTTTTACAAGTAAGCTATTCGAGATTAAACATGTGTAAAAATGTTAAGTTAAGCAATAACGAACACCGGTTTTCAACCACGCATCAGTAATATAATGTGTTCATATACTGGATGAGCACATGCAACAAAATGTAATGTAAAACAATGTACTAAGTATGCACACAATGGACATACATAGCATAAAATGTAATGAAATCATGTACTATAATGTACTAACGAACATAGTAGGTATATGATGTGAAAACGGGAAAGCATGAATGTAACAAGTAGGCACATGTGTTTCACCCCAAAACAGTTTGGAAAACAGTAAAAGAGGGGTCTATGTACTCACTTGAGATTTCTTAGTAGTCCTTGAGTAACAACCAAACAATGCTAGAGATCTCGGATATCAAACGGCACCTAATATAGGTAACTATGTTAATAACCGGACCTAAATCGGATGATTGGATAGAATGAGGGTTCGTAAACCAAACGAGTATAGAGACTCATGTCATATGGTTTAACAAAGCCTTCATGCTAAATGAAACCTAACCTAAGTGTTTCCGACCCATTACGACTCGTTTAGGTAGCTTATGCTACTTTAACGCGTCGTTCGCGTGAAACGCGTTCGGACCCCTAACTAGCCCTATGACAAGTGTTATATGCCTAAACATGTTATATAATCAGTTATGTGACAAAATATTAGGTTACATATGCTTAATTACCAATTATACATGAAAAGGGTATTCTGGTAATTTACCTAAGGCATATAAACTACCTATCATACAACTACTCAAACGATGTGACCATAGGGTATAACCTCGGAAGGTTATTCCCTGCCTACTATGGTCACCAAAAGTATTTGGTCGGATCCTAATGATCGACCAAATGGGTCGGGTTCGAAGGTATAAGCGATTTATCAGATCGCTTACCCTACGACCCTAGACAACGTGGTAATCAGTAGGCATAGTCCCAAGGGACTATAACCAACGTGATTACACTCACGTTGCGAAGTTCAAACGAACTTCGCATTTACCATAAGCTGGTCAACGCTGAAAGTCAAACAAAGTTTGACTTTCGGACTCGAAAAGCAATAAAAGAACGAAAGAATACTTACGAAGGGTCCCCGAATGCTAATCGTGATCAAAATAACTCAGGTATGAAACAATGGTTCCAACTTAGAGTCTTTTTAATCAGATTCTTGTGAGTTTGAAGCAATGGGGGATGGGGTATTTATAGGAATACCCGAACCGTTAAGATCGCTTGTCGAATATCGTGCCTTAATCGTATCCGTACAAGTGTCGGAACCTTATGGTAACTAAAAAAGATCCTTATCAGCTGACTAAGCAATTGAGAATGTGTGGGTGTGGTTAAAACAGCTGGAACCTGCTGTTAAATGCAGTTAATCTGGTTTGATAGTCGGACGCGGCCCGCTTCAGGATATGCATAAACTCAGGCGGGCCGCCTGGCCCTTCTGATCAGCATATAACTTTCAAAAATGGCAGTTTCAGCCCCTGCACGTGTTTAAGGCCATTACCGACACTTCTAAGGCCCGTAAAGCCAACTTTAAGGCCTTAAAATGATGACTAAACATTGTGGACATGAAACATGCTCAAAAATATGCCGGGTGTTGGTTCGTTTGGTCGTACGAACGCGATGTTCGCTTAATTACGACGGAATTCGCATAGGCGCGAAAAACGATCCAAAATGCGTGACGAATGGATTTTTCTTATGCCAAACACTAAAATAAAATATTTTAGTGCTTACATAAATTTTTGGATGTCCGGATGTATTCAGAACGTAAGTTATGCGCGAAAATGTAAACTTGTGCACTTTTTGACGCTTTTAGTCCCTGAATGACACGAAAGTTTATTTTAGCATACCGAACACCTCTAAGCCTATTTCTAAGCTATGTAAAGGATATTTATGGTATGTTTAACTTATGGTCATGTTCCAGAATGTCTGTTACAGTTCAAATTGGCATACTTTCGCAGTTTGTCAACTTTAGTCCCTGTAAGCGAATTAACTTGATTTTGCCATACCAAAGCCTTCAAAACTTATTTCTAAGTTATGTAAAGGTTATTTAAGGTATGTTAAGCCTATTTCACTATTCCGGAGTGTTTGTTGCATTAAACTGGTTATATTTACGCATCAGTGCGCGTATAACCTTCCAGAAGGCGATTTAGAGCTTGAAATCGAACAAGAATTGATATGTGCAAACGATACACATATTTTTACAAATCCCAAGTATGAAATAAAATATTTCATTGGTTTGGCATTTGTTTGATGGTTGAAGTGACACAGGTGTCACAGTCTCCCCTACTTTAGGAAATTTCGTCCCGAAATTAATTCGTAGGAGTCTATTTGTGACATTGTGTCAAATAACCACCAGAGATATGAAAGGCATAATCCTGACATTTCCTTAACGGACATTCTTCAGAACCGAAAATGAACGAAATGAGTCATTTTCCATAACTTCTTCAGAAACGAAAATGAACGAAATGAGTCATTTTCCACAACTTCTTCAGAACCGAAAATGAACGAAATGAGTCATTTTCCACAACTTCTTCAGAACCGAAAATGAACGAAATGAGTCATTTTCCACAACTTCTTCAGAACCGAAAATGAACGAAATGAGTCATTTTCCACAACTTCTTCAGAAACGAAAATGAACGAAATGAGTCATTTTCCACAATTTCTTCAGAAACAAAAATGAACGAAATGAGTCATTTTTCACCATTTCTTCAGAAACAAAAAAATGAATAGGGTTAACTCTAGATACACGACAAAACTTGCTGTGGTTTCTGTGCACTGAATTCCATAATTATGTATGCATCCATAATTACGTAATTCCTTGCATAGTCCGCACAGTTTGTCTTGTAATGTGAAGGGGAGGAAAAATCAAACCTGTGATGAGTGTGACTAGACTACCATAAGGACCTTTTAATTAAGCCACCAAGGAGTCCTTTCAGCTATCTTATCACATGATATTCCTAACCAGATTTTTGGATCAATCTGTTTAACTAGACCTCTCTAGGGGTCTAATCATGGAATAGTACAATATAATCCAAGGGTCTTTTCTATTACGTAAAAGCCCATTGAGGATTTAATATAGTACCTTTGGATATCCTACTATGAATCCCTTATACGAAGATATGGAAGATTCTACGAGGATTTGGATAACAAAGCTTGGATTACACAAAAACATAAAAGGAAACACATAAGCACATAATCACATAGTTGTTTAATTTGTTATTAACTTGTTATCGATTGAAAACGGATATGGAAACCAGTCAATGGACTTCAATGTCCTCTGGGATCTATCTGAAAAGATATGAAAATCTTCCAAAAATTCGATTTTGTTTTCAAAGAAACATAATATCTGAATTAAGGGACACAACGATTTTAGGATTCACGAAAATACCCCTAAGGTACCCTATTAAGGATTTATAGTGGTACTTTGGGTATTCGTCCAGTGTTGTAACTTGCGCCTTGTACTTCGTTTTCCTTAGAAGAAACGGGTACTTAGGAATTTCATGGAAAATGCAAGAAATCATAAAGTGGAAGAAAGTTTGGGGGTAGTCTGTCCTTTAAGGAATACGGTTCCTTGATTGTCGGTATTGTAAGAGATATGTTGTTTATACATACAACCACATAAATACATTGTAATGTAAATAAAAGATTTATTTATTAACAATGATAACAACTGTTTCATGGACCTTGACAACAAAAGAAAATAATACATAAGATGTGATTATTTCTAAACAATGTTGTCTTCTAGTCGGTCAGATGCTCATCTCTGTGCTGGATTAGCATTAGCAAGCTTTGGGCAATTTCTTCGGAAATGACCCATCTCGCCACACTTGTAGCAAGAACCTGGTGGAAAGCGAGCTTGAGCAGGATTGTTGTTAGCTTGATTTGGTGCAACTGCTGCTACGCAAACTTTTGCTGTATGACCTTTACGTCCACAAATTTGGCATTCGCGGCACTTCACCATAGCATGATGATAAAGGTTACATTTGTTGCACAAGGGTGAAGTTCCATTGTATGGCTTCCTAGTACGGGGTTGAGCTAGTTGGTTGGGGACGGCTTGACCATTGTGAGTAACCATGGCGAAGTTCTGAGAAGCCTTTCGCTTCTTTGACTTCTTAGGGGATCCAGTCTGTTCATCCATGGTCTTTGATTCCTCGATTGGTTTCGATTCCTCGACCGGTTTCTTGTCACCCTTTCGGAAAAGCTTACGTTTCCTGATCTGAGATTCAGTCAAGGTTGCAGATAGCTCAATGGCCTGCCTAACCGTAGTGGGGTTACTACCGGTAACAATGTCTTGAACTGAGTCAGGGAGACCATCAATGTATTTTTCGATCGCCTTATCCAAAGGCGTAACCATGGTAGGACAAAACAGGCTCTGCTCCTCATATCGATCAGTGTATGCTCGATGTTCACCGCTGTGTTGCTTAAGATCGTCGAATTCCCTTTCCAAGGCCCTGATCTCGTGACGAGGACAGAATTCCTTCATCATCAGTGCTCGAAGTTCTTCCCAAGTTTGGGCCAGTGCCACTTCGGCACCCCTATCTCTCACCACACCGTTCCACCATGTCAAGGCTCGTTTCTCAAAGACACTAGATGCGAAATCTACCTTTCGCTCGTTTGGACATTGAACATGCCTGAAGGTGCTCTCTAGACTCTCGAACCATTGCAGAAGTGCAGTCGCTCCTTGAGACCCAGAAAACTTTGATGGCTTGGCCGAGTTGAACGTCTTGAAGTTGCAGAGGGCATTATTGTTGTTGATAGCTTGGTGACATTGGGCAACGATGTTCGGGATTGCAGCAGTTATTTGCTGTGTAATGACAGCTGCCAGCTCATCAATAGATACCGGGTTTTCGCGTCGTGGAGGCATTCTAAAAAGAGGAAACATGAAAGGAAACGAGTGAGAGAATTAGACGAAAAGAATGAGATGAAATAAATCTGATGAAAGCAAGGATAGTGGTCATTTATTTGTTACTACGAAGCAACAAACGACCTCGGTGATCAATCAAAGTAAATAGGTCAAAAATAATGTATCGCGAAGACATGCTCGCCTATAAGTGAACACTCATCCCAAGAATTCCCAGGTAAGCACAACTGGTCTCGCGTCTGATGAGATATATACGAAGTGCTTGCCTAGACAGAAAACCCAGAATACAGGCATTCACCCTTCCAGTTTGCACGTGTTCACATTATTTAAAACCCAAAACCTTGATGAGATTTGAAAATTCAAAGGGGTTCAAAACCATGTAACAGAGGGTTCAAAACCTAGTAATCATTCATCCTAGAACAGATGATTAGTTTTCAAAGCGGTTTTGAAATTTATGTTCTTGTTGTGGTCGTCACCTAAGGATAGGTGACAGTATTGTTTTATGACTAAACGCAAGTAAACTCGCGTTGGGGTCCTAGAAAGGTTATAGACTAAGTCAAAACATTACTAATAACCTAATTCCCTATAACCATTGGCTCTGATACCAACTTTTCTGTCACACCCCGACCACGTAGAACATACAAAACGTGGCGGAAATGTCGGGGAGTGTTGTAACAGAATTAATTGTTTCAAATCCATGGCAATTGAAGTTTCGTTTTATTGATTAAAAGTGTTACAATGTCTTAACAAACAAAGAAATACAACATAATTAACTAGTCTTGCATCTTTTATTGTCACTAAAGCCCAAGTCTGCCTATGTGTATCTTGATCATCTTATGCAACAGCTCCTGAAAAACACATGTGAAAATAGGTACGTCAGCATAAAAATGCCTGTGAGATACATAGGTTTTGTGAAAATAGGTTTCATGACTTATGTTTGAGAAAATGTTTAGTCATGAACCTTGTAATTTGCTTTGTTTTATAAATCATTTAAAAAAATGATAAGATCAGATGATATGTATAAATAAGAGAAAAATGTATGGTTAACTGAATAACCATTGTAAAATGAGTTTGTATAAGTTAAGTTGCTTGTAAAACAATGTATTGTGAAAAGTATGTTATTTGTATAAAATGTTATATGTCTCAAACTGAAATGATTCAAATAACGCTACGATATGTAATACCATACAAACACTTATATATAGGAAGTACCAGCGGCGTATCCACCATGCTTGTATCATATTACACACGCATCGTTACTAAAATCGCTTACTCAAACCAAACCACCAAAGTAATGTTTAACAATTGTAGAAATGTTTATGTATGGTCAAATACGGTTCACACGGTTCACAGATACAAACGGTTCACAGATACAAACGGTTCACAGATACAAACGGTTCACAGATACAAACGGTTCACAGATACAAACGGTTCACATAGTCAAATGATTACAACGGTTCACATAGTCAAATAGTTATAAACGGTTCAAAATGTAATATAATGTGTTCATATACTGGATGAGCATATGCAACAAAATGTAATGTAAAACAATGTACTAAGTATGCACACAATGGACATACAAAGCATAAAATGTAATGAAATCATGTACAATAATGTACTAACGAACATAGTAGGTATATGATGTGAAAACGGGAAAGCATGAATGTAACAAGTAGGCACATGTGTTTCACCCAAAAACAGTTTGGAAAACAGTAAAAGAGGGATCTATGTACTCACTTGAGATTGCTTAGTAGTCCTTGAGTAACAACCAAACAATGCTAGAGATCTCGGATATCAAACGGCACCTAATATAGGTAACTATGTTAATAACCGGACCTAAATCGGATGATTGGATAGAATGAGGGTTCGTAAACCAAACGAGTATAGAGACTCGTGTCATATGGTTTAACAAAGCCTTCATGCTAAATGAAACCTAACCTAAGTGTTTCCGACCCATTACGACTCGTTTAGGTAGCTTATGCTACTTTAACGCGTCGTTCGCGTGAAACGCGTTCGGACCGCCTAACTAGCCCTATGACAAGTGTTATATGCCTAAACATGTTATATAATCAGTTATGTGACAAAATATTAGGTTACATATGCTTAATTACCAATTATACATGAAAAGGGTATTCTGGTAATTTACCTAAGGCATATAAACTACCTATCATACAACTACTCAAACGATGTGACCATAGGGTATAACCTCGGAAGGTTATTCCCTGCCTACTATGGTCACCTAAAGTATTTGGTCGGATCCTAATGATCGACCAAATGGGTCGGGTTCGAAGGTATAAGAGATTTATCAGATCGCTTACCCTACGACCCTAGACAACGTGGTAATCAGTAGGCATAGTCCCAAGGGACTATAACCAACGTGATTACACTCACGTTGCGAAGTTCAAACGAACTTCGCATTGACCATAAGCTGGTCAACGCTGAAAGTCAAACAAAGTTTGACTTTCGGACTCGAAAAGCAATAAAAGAACGAAAGAATACTTACGAAGGGTCCCCGAATGCTAATCGTGATCAAAATAACTCATGTATGAAACAATGGTTCCAACTTAGAGTCTTTTTAATCAGATTCTTGTGAGTTTGAAGCAATGGGGGATGGGGTATTTATAGGAATACTCGAACCGTTAAGATCGCTTGTCGAATATCGTGCCTTAATCGTATCCGTACAAGTGTCGGAACCTTATGGTAACTAAAAATGATCCTTATCAGCTGACTAAGCAATTGAGAATGTGTGGGTGTGGTTAAAACAGCTGGAACCTGCGGTTAAATGCAGTTAATCTGGTCTAATAGTCGGACGCGGCCCGCTTCAGGATATGCATAAACTCAGGCGGGCCGCCTGGCCCTTCTGATCAGCATATAACTTTCAAAAATGGCAGTTTCAGCCCCTGCACGTGTTTAAGGCCATTCCCGACACTTCTAAGGCCCGTAAAGCCAACTTTAAGGCCCTAAAATGATGCCTAAACATTATGGACATGAAACATGCTCAAAAATATGCCGGGTGTTGGTTCGTTTGGTCGTACGAACGCGATGTTCGCTTAATTACGACGGAATTCGCATAGGCGCGAAAAACGATCCAAAATGCGTGACGAATGGATTTTTCTTATGCCAAACACTAAAATAAAATATTTTAGTTCTTACATAAATTTTTGGATGTCCGGATGTATTCAGAACGTAAGTTATGCGCGAAAATGTAAACTTGTGCACTTTTTGACGCTTTTAGTCCCTGAATGACACGAAAGTTTATTTTAGCATACCGAACACCTCTAAGCCTATTTCTAAGCTATGTAAAGGATATTTATGGTATGTTTAACTTATGGTCATGTTCCAGAATGTCTGTTACAGTTCAAATTGGCATACTTTCGCAGTTTGTCAACTTTAGTCCCTGTAAGCGAATTAACTTGATTTTGCCATACCAAAGCCTTCAAAACTTATTTCTAAGTTATGTAAAGGTTATTTAAGGTATGTTAAGCCTATTTCACTATTCCAGAGTGTTTGTTGCATTAAACTGGTTATATTTACGCATCAGTGCGCGTATAACCTTCCAGAAGGCGATTTAGAGCTTGAAATCGAACAAGAATTGATATGTGCAAACGATACACATATTTTTACAAATCCCAAGTATGAAATACAATATTTCATTGGTTTGGAATTTGTTTGATGGTTGAAGTGACACAGGTGTCACACCTAATCTGGAACGAAGGTTTATAATAACCTATTAGAATCCTAACGGGTCTTTAGTTAAGCTTAAGCTTAGACCGGCTAGTTTAAAAGATACGGTTCGTACGCACGATTAAGCGAAGACCGGATAGAATGTGATTTAGACCCGACAAGTTCAGAGACTTGTTAAATATGGGTAATTCATACACATTCTGGATTTTGAGATAAAACCGTTAAGGTTTGACCCGTTTAGGCTAGTTTATGTAAACTAGTTACATAAACCGAACCGAACGCGTAATAAGCGTAACGGGTAGTAATGAGAGCTATTTACAGGTTTCCTAAGTTAATATGCTTCATATATGTTGTGACATCAGTAAGATGTCTTTTATTATGCCCGAAATGAATTTAATCACAAACTATGCCCCGTAGGGGTAGTTTGGTCATTTTAAAGGTTTATAAAAGTGTTTAAGTGTTTAACTGAGTTACAGGTCTGATGTAATCAGAAAACATACTAAAATTAATGAGTTATAACAGTAGGGTAAGGTGTATATGTGAAATTTATCAATTATAACCAAGCTATGCCCCGTAGGGGTATTTTGGTAATTTCACATAAGCCGAAACGCTCAAAACTGAAGTCTGAGTTTAACCACTTTTGCTTACTGTTAGAATATTATAATTTGCCTTAAATATTAGTAGGTATCACCCTTGTATGTTTAAAAATACTCTTAGTACATACTATGCGCTAAAACGCTTAACAAGGCGATTAAAAGCCATTTTCGGGTTTGATACATAAATCTGATATTTTTATATTTCCAGAAGGCTTAAAATAATTTATTTATCATATGTGATCAGTAGCAAAAGGTTTGGAGTCGTTTAGATATGTAAAACTCATTTTATGGCCCGTAAGGGCAAAACCGACAAGTACCGGGTTAAGCCTACGACTATGAGTTATGCTCAGCCTAAAATTAATTAAAAATCTTTAAAATTCCCAAAATAATATATTACATCAGTGGGTAAAGATTTGGTTATAAAAAGTAGGCTTGACTAGGCTATACGCTAATTACGCCATTTTATTAACATAAAGCTTCAATTTTACGCTAACGAGCATAACTCTTAACCTACACCTCAAACTGATGTCAAATTTTGTATGCAAGTTTATATATTAGTAATTAAGGTTTCTACACTTTTACATTTCCAAAAATCACGTTTTAAAGTAAAAAGGGCATAATGGTCAACATATGAGCAATTAACGGAATCATGCATATTAATTGGATAACTAATGATCCGAGGTGTATAATCACAGAGGGTTATACTAGCATGTAACCTGGTCCAAATAAAGCTCTAAGGAATTTCTAAAACATGCCATAACAGGTCAGAACTGAAAGTCAAAGTATAAGTCAAACTATGCGACTTTCGGTTCCGAACCGGGTCTAAACAGGAAATTGTCGGGTTGAACATGTTTAGACATGTCCTTACACTAATTACCAAGTTATATTAATGATCAAACAGGTTATATGTGTTCTACATTGCTAATCATGCATAAATTGTAATTTAAACTTCCTGTTGACTTTTTAATTACAAGTTTGACCCGACATTTGACTTAGTTAGAGTGGGAATCAGGGGGAACCCTTTTGAGGTTTTATTACCCACATAATTACCAACTTATAACTACTTTTGATTCGACTAATCACTGGACCATTAGTGATTAATCTTAAAGTCAACCGTTAATTACGATGGTTTGACTTTTAAGCTAAAACTTAATTAAGAAAGGTTAAGCCAACTTACAAAGGTCCTATGCACGAAATGTGAACACTTGAGAGCAGACTTGAGCTCCAGAAATGATCAGATTGCTTGAATGAAGGTGTGAAGACTTGTTGCAAGTTCATGGGCTTTATATAGCATTTTAATCACCACAAATCTTTGACACATGTGTCTACAACACACCACAACTGATCAACACATGTTCCTAGTGCTTAGGGGGTGTCTAGGGGTCAAGAGAAATGTGGAAAATCGGTTGAAATCGAGCAGATTGCACTCAACAGGCAACAACCCAAAGTTTTCGGAGCTGGGAGTCCCTCGCGTGGCGCGACGGCCTTCTGCAACAATCTTCATTTTTTTTATTTTTGCTAATTGATCCTTGGCTCTTCAAACTCCGATTAGGCACTTGTTTCTTGCATTAAGAACCCCCAAAATTGATCTATAAGGGCTTTAAAACATATACCCACTTCGTTAAGTCCCCGGTTAACTTTATTGTTACCCGAAAAGTCCTAACTTTCAACGTTTACGCTTTAACCCTTCGCACGCGAATTTGATCATAACTTTCTCATACGATAACGAAAGTTTACAAAATTTAAATCGTGTATTCTAGTGAGCATAATTAACCGTTACAAAGCTTCGGGTTTGTCAAAAGGTCACTCAGAGGTATAACTTAAACATGTTGACACATTTAGCCCCTGTAGTTTGTAATCTCTCACTTTTAGCTCCGTATGATCCATGATTTATTCGTTTGAAGGTACGAGCATCTTGTAGGGTTAATATACAATATATTTATTCACTGTTGACATTTAGAATACGTATATCCACATACTTTCCATGATTGTCAACTTTAGTCCTTCTATAATATTTCTTTCACACGTTTAAACATTTGACACGTGTCTACACATTATACGACGTGAATTTTCGAGGTGTTACAGTAGGCGATAGACATTGTGTACCAACAGTATTCCATACAAAACATATTTCTAATGTTTAATTATCACCGAATTACATCACCTCCACACATTATACACTTTCATCCATCATTTGCATACCATTTCATCTATTAACCTCACCTAGGCATTTCAACAAACACTTGGTGTGCGTACTACTTTCTAAGCACATTGTACAAGCATCTTATGCTCATCTTCCTACTTCTTTGCTTTATCAATCAAATACAACTAAAATCAACCTAATTCCATACCATACTCAACCTATCTAACAAGTATTCATCACATACAACATACTACATCAAATTTTGAACAAGGATTGGACATGGGTGTTATACCCATGTCGCCATTTTCACTAACCAAAGTGGGTTTCACCTTCAAACATCAAATTACTTGATATCATACATAAAACAAGTTCTATTTGGTCATTCTAACACATATCCATGCTCAATTTCAACAAATTTCAGGATTGATCACAAACCCACTTCATATAAGATCACCAAATCACAAATTACAACTTACCACATGTTTATCTTGTCTAGATGTAAGGATTCTTCTTTCATGCATTGATTTCACATCCAGTTGATCTTGATTTGAGTTGGAATTGCATACTTGTTCTTGTAAGAGGGGTTTACCCTCTCTTTCTTTCTCCAGACACTTCACGCACACACATATGCACATTCTAGCTCTTTCTCTTTTTTTATATAAACTTAATTCCATTCCACCAAGTTTAGTCCCTCAAGTTTGCCATTTTTCTTATTTGTCACAAACTTCATTCCTCACCATTTAAGTCATACTTTAACTAAGTTATTTAAAACCGGTTAACCCACTTCATGCCAAGTAAATTAAACGTCTGGGTTTTGGGGCGTTACAAGTCTACCCCCCTTAAAGAAGGTTTCGTCCCCGAAACCTTTCTCATTTCTACTAGACCAATTCTAGTCTTACTTTTAAATCAATTCATTCAAGAAGTTTTCTACAACACGAAAACACTTGTGACTCCTTAAAGAGGTAGTATTCATGCATAACCATTTGTATATGTCTTGTTCTTGCCTTCTTAGCTAAGCATAAGACTTTCATACATTCACCAATCATACTCAACATTCTATTCTTGCGTTAGTCACATAAGTACTTGTCACGAGCTTACTAATGCATCTCACTATTAGTATTCCTTCTAATAATTTCATTAACACATGAAAATTTAAACCATAAACATATACATAGTACGAACATTTAGGGTAAGGTGTATATGTGAAATTTATCAATTATAACCAAGCTATGCCCCGTAGGGGTATTTTGGTAATTTCACATAAGCCGAAACGCTCAAAACTGAAGTCTGAGTTTAACCACTTTTGCTTACTGTTAGAATATTATAATTTGCCTTAAATATTAGTAGGTATCACCCTTGTATGTTTAAAAATACTCTTAGTACATACTATGCGCTAAAACGCTTAACAAGGCGATTAAAAGCCATTTTCGGGTTTGATACATAAATCTGATATTTTTATATTTCCAGAAGGCTTAAAATAATTTATTTATCATATGTGATCAGTAGCAAAAGGTTTGGAGTCGTTTAGATATGTAAAACTCATTTTATGGCCCGTAAGGGCAAAACCGACAAGTACCGGGTTAAGCCTACGACTATGAGTTATGCTCAGCCTAAAATTAATTAAAAATCTTTAAAATTCCAAAAATAATATATTACAACAGTGGGTAAAGATTTGGTTATAAAAAGTAGGCTTAACTAGGCTATACGCTAATTACGCCATTTTATTAACATAAAGCTTCAATTTTACGCTAACGAGCATAACTCTTAACCTACACCTCAAACTGATGTCAAATTTTGTATGCAAGTTTATATATCAGTAATTAAGGTTTCTACTCTTTTACATTTCCAAAAATCATGTTTTAAAGTGAAAAGGGCATAATGGTCAACATATGAGCAATTAACGGAATCATGCATATTAATTGGATAACTAATGATCCGAGGTGTATAATCACAGAGGGTTATACTAGCATGTAACCTGGTCCAAATAAAGCTCTAAGGAATTTCTAAAACATGCCATAACGGGTCAGAACTGAAAGTCAAAGTATAAGTCAAACTATGCGACTTTCGGTTCCGAACCGGGTCTAAACATGAAATTGTCGGGTTGAACATGTTTAGACATGTCCTTACACTAATTAGCAAGTTATATTAATGATCAAACAGGTTATATGTGTTCTACATTGCTAATCATGCATAAATTGTAATTTAAACTTCCTGTTGACTTTTTAATTACAAGTTTGACCCGGCATTTGACTTAGTTAGAGTGGGAATCAGGGGGAACCCTTTTGAGGTTTTATTACCCACATAATTACCAACTTATAACTACTTTTGATTCGACTAATCACTGGACCATTAGTGATTAATCTTAAAGTCAACCGTTAATTACGACGGTTTAACTTTTAAGCTAAAACTAAGCTAAAACTTAATTAAGAAAGGTTAAGCCAACTTACAAAGGTCCTATGCACGAAATGTGAACACTTGAGAGCAGACTTGAGCTCCAGAAATGATCAGATTGCTTGAATGAAGGTGTGAAGACTTGTTGCAAGTTCATGGGCTTTATATAGCATTTTAATCACCACAAATGTTTGACACATGTGTCTACAACCCACCACATCTGATCAACACATGTTCCTAGTGCTTAGGGGGTGTCTAGGGGTCAAGAGAAATGTGGAAAATCGGTTGAAATCGAGCAAATTGCACTCAGCAGGCAACAACCCAAAGTTTTTGGAGCTGGGAGTCCCTCGCGTGGCGCGAGGGACCCTCGCGTGGCGCGAGGGACCCTCGCGTGGCGCGACGGCCTTCTGCAGCAATCTTCATTTTTTTGATTTTTGCTAATTGATCCTTGGCTCTTCAAACTCCGATTAGGCACTTGTTTCTCGCATTAAGAACCCCCAAAATTGATCTATAAGGGCTTTAAAACATATACCCACTTCGTTAAGTCCCCGATTAACTTTATTGTTACCCGAAAAGTCCTAACTTTCAACGTTTACGCTTTAACCCTTCGCACGCGAATTTGATCATAACTTTCTCATACGATAACGAAACTTTACGAAATTTAAATCGGTATTCTAGTGAGCATAATTAACCGTTACAAATCTTCGGGTTTGTCAAAAGGTCACTCAGAGGTATAACTTAAACATGTTGACACATTTAGCCCCTGTAGTTTGTAATCTCTAACTTTTAGCTCCGTATGATCCATGATTTATTCGTTTGAAGGTACGAGCATCTTGTAGGGTTAATATACAATATATTTATTCACTGTTGACATTTAGAATACGTATATCCACATACTTTCCATGATTGTCAACTTTAGTCCTTCTATAATATTTCTTTCACACGTTTAAACATTTGACACGTGTCTACACATTATAGGACGTGAATTTTCGAGGTGTTACATCCTCACCCCCTTAAAATAAATCTCGACCCGAGATTTACTGAAATAAATAAGGGTACTTTTCTTTCATCGTGGATTCGACCTCCCACGTGTATTCGGGACCTCTACGGGCATCCCATTTGACCTTTACAATAGGTACATGCTTCCTTCGAAGCTTCTTCACCTGCCGATCTTCAATCGACAAAGGTTTTTCCACAAACTTCCAGCTCTCATCTATATGCACATCTGTATGTGGTATAACCAGTGATTCATCAGCGAAGCACTTTTTCAGATTGCAGATGTGGAACACATTGTGAATTCCACTGAGCTCTTCCGGTAAGTTTAACTTATAAGCAACTGAACCGATACGTTCGATAACCTCAAAAGGTCCTATGTATCTCGGGCTTAGCTTGCCTTTCTTACCAAACCGCATAACTCCCTTCCAGGGTGATACTTTAAGCAACACTTTATCACCTACTTCGAAGTGAAAAGCTTTACGCTTTGGATCAGCGTAACTCTTCTGCCTATCTCGGGCAGCCTTGAGACGGTCACGAATCTGGACAATCTTGTCCGTCGTTTCAAAGACTATCTCTGGTCCTGATAATTGGACATCTCCAACTTCCGCCCAACACACGGGCGATCTACACTTTCTACCATATAATGCCTCAAAAGGCGCAGCCTTTATGCTGGTGTGGTAGCTATTGTTGTAGGAGAATTCGATTAATGGTAGGTTCTTATCCCAACTACCACCCAAATCGATCGCACATGCACGTAGCATGTCTTCCAGTGTTTGAATAGTACGCTCACTCTGTCCGTCAGTCTGAGGATGGTAAGCCGTACTAAAATTCAAACGGGTGCCCAAAGATTGTTGGAAACTCTTCCAAAAATGTGACGTGTATCTAGTATCTCGGTCAGAGATAATAGACACAAGTATGGCATGTAAGGCTACAATCTTATCAACGTATAACTGGGCTAACATGTCGGAGCTATAAGTCTCCTTGATGGGTAAGAAATGTGCTGACTTAGTCAGTCTATCAACTATAACCCATATTGTATCATTTCCTTTCCTTGTCTTGGGTAACTTGGTAATAAAATCCATAGTTACCATTTCCCACTTCCACGTAGGAAGTTCAGGCTGTTGTAGCAAACCTGACGGTTTTTGATGCTTGGCTTTGACTTGCGCACATGTCAAGCATTTAGCTACATAGGTGGCTACAAACTTTTTCATGCCTATCCACCAATAATTTGCCTTTAGATCCTGGTACATCTTATCAGCTCCAGGATGAACGGAGTATTTGGAACTGTGGGCTTCCTGGAGGATAACATCACGAAGTCCCCCATAAATTGGAACCCATATTCGTCCATTCAATCTTAAAATTCCGTCCTTACTAAGAGTTAACTGCTCCTCAGTTACTCCTAACTTTTCATTAGGATAGTTAGCTTCCAACACAGCTTCCTTCTGTGCAGCTAACAACCTTTCAATTAAATTATTCTTTATCTCCATGCACTTGGCATTGATTCGGATGGGTTTCATCCTTTCCTTTCGACTCAAGGCATCGGGGACTACATTCGCCTTGCTGGGATGGTACTTGATTTCACAATCATAGTCATTCAAAGTCTCCATCCAACGGAGTTGCTTCATGTTTAATTCTTTCTGATTAAACAGATGCTGGAGGCTCTTGTGATCGGAATAGATCACAAACTTGATTCCATATAGGTAATGCCTCCACAGTTTTAGTGCGAATACAACGGCACCCAACTCAAAATCATGGGTGGTGTAATTCTTTTCGTGCACCTTTAACTGTCGTGATGCATAGGCAATAACCTTGCCTTTCTGCATAAGTACACACCCCATGCCAGTCTGCGATGCATCGCAGTAAACCACAAAGTCTTCTATTCCCTCTGGCCATGTTAGTACTGGGGCGTTGCTCAACTTTTGTTTCAGAATATCAAAGGATTCTTGCTGCTTAGGGCCCCAAACGAACTTTACTTTCTTCTTGGTCAAGGAAGTTAGGGGTGCAGCAATCCTTGAAAAACTTTCAATGAAACGCCGGTAATATCCTGCCAATCCCAGGAAGCTACGAATCTCCGTAGGCGTCTTTGGCTCTTGCCAATTCATAACAGCGTCAACTTTAGCGGGATCCACCTGGATACCACGCTCACTGACCACATGTCCAAGAAATTGGACTTCTTGTAGCCAAAATTCACACTTAGAGAATTTGGCATAGAGTTTCTCTTGATGTAAAAGTTTGAGAATACATCGAAGGTGTTTCTCATGATCAACTTGGCTCTTAGAGTAAATGAGAATGTCGTCAATGAAGACGATGACGAATTTATCTAAGTGCAGCTTGCAAACGCGATTCATGAGATCCATGAATGCGGCCGGTGCATTAGTGAGCCCAAAATGCATCACTAGGAACTCGTAATGACCATAACGAGTTCTAAATGCAGTTTTATGCACGTCTTCATCTCTAACCTTCAGTTGATGGTAGCCTGACCTCAAATCAATTTTCGAGAAATAACTTGCCCCTTGTAACTGATCGAACAAATCGTCGATTCTGGGCAAAGGATATCTATTCTTTATTGTGACCTTGTTAAGCTCACGATAGTCGATGCACAGACGCATCGATCCATCCTTCTTCTTGACAAACAGTACTGGCGCTCCCCAAGGAGACGAGCTAGGTTTAATGAAACCCTTGGCGAGTAATTCATCTAGCTGTGTCCTCAATTCTTTCATCTCTGTGGGCGCCAACCTATAAGGTGCTCTAGCAACTGGTGCTGCTCCGGGGATGATATCAATCCTGAATTCCACTTGCCTATCTGGTGGTAAACCAGGTAGTTCTTCCGGAAAAACTTCTGGAAATTCAGAGATGACAGGGATGTCTTCTATCTTCGGTTTGGGCTCATCAATAATCACTTGTGCCATGTAGATGACACAACCCCTGTTTAAACATTTGTAAGCCTTGAGCATAGTCACTTGCTCAGGTAGCCCATACTGGGTATCTCCCCGAATGGTAAGTGATTCTCCAGACGGAGTCTTTATCACTACCTGCTTTTTTGTTGCAGACAATTTGGGCCTGGTTGTGAGATAACCAGTCCATACCCAATACTATGTCAAAACCGGCCAACTTAAAGGGAAGTAGAGACAGAGGAAAAGAATGGTTCTTAATGGATATAACACATCCATCTAACACAGTAGAGACGGTTTCTAGGGTGCCATCTGCTAACTCCACTTCATAATTTACGTTTAAGGTTTTGACAGGTAAATTCAACAATTTACAAAACTTGTTATCTACGAAAGACTTATCTGCGCCTGAATCAAAAAGTACTCTTGCAAAGACATCATTTACAAGGAAAGTACCTGTTATGACATTATCGTCTTGCACAGCCTCTTTCGCGTCCATTCTGAAGACTCTCGCATTGGTCTTCTTGGCCTCTTCAGGCTTCTTGTTGTATTTAGGGTAGTTGGTCTTAATGTGCCCATTTTCATTGCAACGGTAGCACGTTGCGTCTTTCATCTTCTTGCAATCCAAGGTTTTGTGATCCGTGGACTTGCATATACCACAAGCATAGGTTTTTGACTGAGTCTGTGAGTTCGACTCAAGTCTGCACTTTCCAAAGTGCTGCATGTAATAACCATAAATTTAAAATCATTATTCTAGAAATAAAAGAATAATAATAATTTAGAATAAACTAAACATTTATCTTATGATCCATCCTTCTGTATATCAACCAAAACTATTATTAGTATTTATAAATTACCCACTAGGAAACCCTAATTAAGACACCCAAGTAATTTAGTACAAACCCTAGAATTTTCAGAATTTTCAGAATCAGGATTAGGGCCCCTAAAACTCAGGGGGGGTATTCGCTACTTGACGATTATCTTAATAACTTGCGGACGAAGTTAAAATTTTAAAAACTGTCGACTCAGCTAGGCTAGTCCCACACGTGGCAACCCTATGCATAAAATATGTGTTTACGCGGGCCGCGTAAGGATAGTCTTAATGTTACGCGGGCCGCGACAAGTTCAAAATTCACCTATAAATAGCAGCGATTGGGACTTGATTCTGGGCACAAAAACGACGAAGAAACTCAAAATACTCGCTGAGATATCGTCCAATTACTCTCAAAAAAACACACGAAACACAAATTAGTATAGCGGGGTGCTGCAGAACAGGGTATTAACTCAATCGCTGATACGATTCAATGTCCGATTGATTGAAATCAATCCAATGGATGTTTAAGTGCTGCTCAAATTTGGGTTATGCTTTGTCATTAGTCGTGATTCCGATGGATGTTTAAGTAATTTCACTTTGTCATTAGTTGTGATTCCGATGGATGTTTAAGTGTTTACACTTTGTCATTCGTTGTGAATCCGATGGATGTTTAAGTGATTTCACGTTGTCATTAATTGTGAATCCGATGGATGTTTAAGTATCGCACTTTGTCATTCGTTGTGAGGATTTTAATCTCGTGAGTTATCGTAAATGCTGTATTAAGTTACTAACCTAGTTTGTGTGCATGTTATTTAAATTAGGTTAAGCTTAATCAATAGTCTAAACTCTGCTCCTATAAATCTGAAATATTATCACAAGGTAGCTTCACTTTAGAATTATTAAGGTACGGATCCTTACCCCACTCCTTGTTGTTGATATTCAATTGTTATAAACCCATTGAGTTCATATATCTTTTTAAAACTCCTCACGTCTTTGATTATCGATTCATTTGATAGTCCGTTTGATTCCTATTCTAATCATAACTTTGGATTTAGCTTTCATGTCATGCGATAGTATTATGTTAGTTGTACTCATTATCGAATGTTCCAATATATGTTACGTATTGTTATGAAAAATATTTTGATAAGTTATGTAAATAAGACCTTTTGTACTCTGATACCCTGAGTATCGCTTCTCGTGGAGTGTCCCACGAGCATGTTGTTGCGACATCGACATCATGTGCTTCATCCGTGACGGAGAGATCAGTTCACGGCGTCCCTTAAGTACAAGTGTGGTACATATGGCTATTAGGAGGCGTATGGATCGATCCTAGGATTTAAGTATAAGGAGGTGGATAATGGGTATGCCAACTCGCCATCTCATGTGATAATTATGCAGGAGTAGCTACCTGTGTGTTGTCACGTTTTAAGTTTGCTCATGGGTACATCCGTAAGATATGATTATGAAATTATGTTCTTGCATAGTATCATTTTCGAATATAGTTCCATCCGGATAATATTTCATATAAAGCGTTATTTGTTATTTGAGCCTATAATTCCGTACTGAGCATTCGGCTCATTCCGTAAACTTTTTGTATATACAGGTCCACAGGTTACTTTGGGCAGGGAAAAGAGAGAAGAATAAAGCTTAGGAATAAATCTGAAGATGTTAGTTAATTAAGTCTAATGTCTCCGCTTGTATATTAACCTTAAATGTGGTTGTATCCTTGTCCAATAAATAAATAAATGAAATTATGACTTTCGTACCATCTTTTACGACAAGTATTTTTCGACCGCTGATAAAGAAGCTTATATCAGGGAGTATGCAGTGATTCGACAGGGGAGTGATGAACCAGCCTCTGTATAGTAGGAGACGTTGGCTAGTTATACGTCTCCTACAATACTAGGCAACGTCTCCTACAATTCGATCGTTACTCGATTTTCAAGGTTGGCTAGTATTGTAGGAGACGTTGCAGGATCAGCAGAAGTCCAGGCAGAAAAATGCAAGTGGGCAGTCAATGATCGAATTCAGAAGTCGATCATGTACATGAAATTTAAGGATATCACCGAAGTTGCTGATGCAATCAAAACTTTTGAATTCGAAAGGAAAGAATTTTTATCTCGAACTGGGGATAATAAGAAGAGAAATAGGGAAGGACAATTTAAGCAGGAAATCGGCCAATCATCCACTACGCCACAGCATCAAGACCGCAAAGTGCAAGGAAATCAAAACTCTGGAAATCAGGCACGTCCATGGCAACCTAGACTGCAAAACCCGAGGCCTGCTCAAAACCAGACTCAGTTTTATGCAGAACCTATTAGAGCTCAAACACTGAATCAACATGTAAACCCGAATCAGATTACATATCCTCTATGTAATACTTGTGGTAAGCGACATCAGGGCGTATGTCACCGAAGTACAGGAGCATGCTTTAGATGTGGCCAAACTGGACACATGATTAAGGAGTGTACAAAGAAAGACACTAAGAAGAATAACCGACTAAACGTTGCACCACCCAATGTTGGAGGAAGAGTTTTCGCACTTTCTGCTACTGATGCTGCTAATGTCCCAGGTACTGTGTCGGGAACCCTTCAGCTTGGTAAACATAGTATCTATGTGTTATTCGATACAGGAGCGACTCATTCTTTAGTATCCCACTCGTTTACTAAGTACCTTCCGATAAGACCAACTCTCTTAAATCATACTTTAACCATTTCCACTCCCATGGAAAATTCATCCGTAATCACTTATGTATATAAAGATTGTCCGATCTGTATTGAATCTATTGTGTGTAAGGCAGACCTATTTCCAATACATATGTGTGACTTTGATGTTATTCTAGGGATAGATTGGTTGTCTAGACATCGCGTAACTATAGATTGTCATTCTCGCCGTGTTATTTTCGGCGATCTTCATCATCCTGATATTATATATCAGGGAACTCAAGCTCATAAATCTCTTAAAATTATCTCTGCGCTCAAAGCTCGAAAATTCATATCAAACGGCTGTGCTGGATTCCTAGCATCGATTAAGGATACTTCTGCTAGTGTTAAGAGTATCGATAGCCATTCCGTTGTTCGTGAATATCCTGATGTATTTCCGGATGAACTACCAGGATTACCACCCGACCGTCAGGTAGAATTCACCATCGACTTGATCCCTGGTGCCGAACCTATTTCTAAAGCTCCATACCGTATGGCTCCAATGGAACTGAAGGAGTTGAAGGAACAATTGCAAGAATTGTTAGATCTAGGATTCATAAGACCCAGTGTTTCACCTTGGGGTGCTCCGGTCTTATTTGTGAAGAAGAAAGACGGTAGTATGCGCTTATGTATTGACTACCGAGAGCTGAACAAGATTACTATTCGTAATCAGTATCCTCTGCCTCGCATTGATGATCTCTTTGATCAACTTCAGGGGGCTCAGTTCTTCTCAAAAATTGACCTAAGGTCAGGGTACCATCAGCTAAAGATTAAAAATGATGATGTTCCCAAGACCGCCTTTCGTACTCGTTATGGTCATTACGAATTTTTAGTTATGCCCTTTGGGCTAACTAATGCACCCGCAGTCTTCATGGATTTGATGAATCGCGTATTTCACAAATTCCTAGACAAATTCATTATTGTCTTTATCGATGACATTCTGGTGTATTCTAAGAGTCGCGAAGAGCATGAAGCACATCTACATACGGTACTTGGAACCTTGCGGCATGAGAAGTTGTACGCGAAGTTTTCCAAATGTGACTTTTGGCTTAGCCAAGTGGCATTTCTAGGTCATGTCATATCAGCAGAGGGAATTATGGTAGACCCAACAAAGGTTGAAGCTATTACAAAATGGCCAAGACCCACTTCTGTTACCGAAATACGAAGTTTCTTGGGTCTTGCTGGCTATTACCGAAGATTTGTTGAAAGATTCTCGGTAATTGCTTTACCACTCACAAAACTCCTAAGGAAAGGGGTGAAGTACTCATGGAATGAGGAACAAGAGAAAAGCTTTGAAGAATTGAAGAAACGACTCGTATCCTCCCCGATACTCGCTCTCCCTTCTGGATCAGGAGGTTACCAAGTCTATAGTGATGCCTCAAAGAAAGGATTAGGTTGTGTGCTAATTCAACTTGGGAAGGTTATCGCTTATGCCTCTCGTTAGTTAAAGCCTTATGAAGTTAACTACCCTACACATGATTTAGAACTAGTCGCAGTCGTCTTTGCACTTAAGATTTGGCGACACTCTCTGTATGGTGAAAGTTGTGACATTTTTACCGACCATAAGAGCCTCAAGTACATATTCACCCAGAAAGAGCTAAATATGAGGCAAAGAAGGTGGTTAGAGATTTTAAAAGATTACGACGCAAATATTCAATACCATCCAGGCAAAGCCAATGTTGTAGCTGACGCGTTGAGCCGAAAGAATTCCGGGACTATATCTTGCTTACAAATTCAGCCTCATATTAGGAGGGATCTCGAAAGAATGAACATTTGGCTTCAGGTTAGTAAATCTGATGGATATCTAGCTAGAATGCAGATTGAACCCGACATCATATCCAGGATCAAAGATGCACAGAAGCAAGATGGAGAACTTTGGGCAATTGTGCAAAATCTTGAGGTGGGTAAGCAATCTGAATTTCGTATAGACCATCATGGGGTGATTTGGTGCGGTAAGAGACTTTGTGTACCCGATGACTCCACCCTTCGTGAGTCATTGTTAGCCGAAGCTCACAGCTCACCATTTTCAATTCACCCAGGATCTACCAAGATGTATCGAGACTTAAGACAGAACTTCTGGTGGAATGGCATGAAGGAAGACGTTGCTCGATACGTAAGTAAATGCCTCACTTGCCAACAAGTGAAAATTGAACACAAACGAGCAAGCGGTCTGTTGCAGCCATTGGATATTCCCATATGGAAGTGGGATGAGATCACAATGGATTTTGTTACAGGCTTGCCTAAGACTTTCAAGAAGAATGATGTTGTATGGGTTGTTGTCAATAGATTGTCGAAGTCAGCACATTTTCTACCAATTCAGCAAGGATTTTCGGTTAATAAGTTATCCGAAATATTTCTTCAAGAAATTATTCGACTCCATGGCACACCATCTTCCATTGTTTCCGATAGAGACCCATGTTTCACCTCACGATTTTGGAAAGGTTTTCAGGCAGCTTGGGGTACACGACTGAAGTTTAGTACGGCTTTCCATCCACAAACAGATGGGCAGTCAGAACGCACGATTCAAACCTTGGAATACATGCTCCGAGCATGTGCACTTGAATGGTCTGGAAACTAGGATGAATATCTATGTCTTGTTGAGTTCGCTTACAACAATAGTTGGCAAGCAAGTATTGGCATGGCACCTTTTGAGCTTTTGTATGGTCGGAAATGTCGAGCACCGATATGCTGGGATGAAGTTGGAGAAAAGATTATTGAAGGGCCAGAACTAGTTCAGATTACAAATGAAAAAGTCACTGTGGCCCGAGAAAAACTGAAAGAAGCTCAGAGCAGACAAAAGAGCTATGCAGATCAAGATAGACGACCACTCGAATTTAAAATTGGTGACCACGTTTTCTTAAAGGTATCACCTTGGCGTGGCGTTCGTAGATTTGGAATTAAAGGGAAGCTTAGTCCCCGTTTCATCGGTCCGTTTGAAATCCTTGAAAGAATTGGAGAAGTGTCATATCGACTGGCTTTACCGCCTCAACTCTCTCACGTTCATAACGTTTTTCATGTCTCCTCGTTAAGAGGATATAATTATCATCCACTCCATGTCATTAGTTATCCGTTACTTACAATTCACGAAGATTTGTCCTACGAAGAGGAATCAGAAGCCATCTTAGATCGACAAGAAAGGGTTTTGCGTAGGAAAGTAATTCCGTTTGTTAAAATCCTCTGGAAAAATCACTCTGAACACGAAGCAACATAGGAATCTGAAGAATCAATTCGCTCTCTATACCCTAATCTATTCTAGTAATAGAATTTTAGTCTAAGTAACGGTAAATCTTGCTCTTTGATATATGTTCATTTGTTTTTGTTTACGGTCATTCATGCTTTACCTTATGTGAATATATCTTAGCTATGATTAAGCATATCTATGTAGGAGATATCAGTACCAATAGTCACGCTATTATCTGTAAGTCTCCATTGACTTTTCGTACGGTAAGATATTTTATTAAGATGCGTTATAGGAGGACCATTAAGGCACATATGTAAGGTAATTGACAATTATAGTCATGAACGTAACTATGAATTTCAGATACACAGGTGTGTTTAAGAGATTCTTGTTATATAAGTTAGTAACTCTGCTATGAAAGTTCCGTTTCCATTACTTATGCGATAGGTTATATTCTTATTTGAAAAATTTCGAGGACGAAATTTCTTTTAAGGGGGTAATAGTTGTAATAACCATAAATTTAAAATCATTATTCTAGAAATAAAAGAATAATAATAATTTAGAATAAACTAAACATTTATCTTATGATCCATCCTTCTGTATATCAACCAAAACTATTATTAGTATTTATAAATTACCCACTAGGAAACCCTAATTAAGACACCCAAGTAATTTAGTACAAACCCTAGAATTTTCAGAATTTTCAGAATCAGGATTAGGGCCCCTAAAACTCAGGGGGGTATTCCTTACTTGACGATTATCTTAATAACTTGCGGACGAAGTTAAAATTTTAAAAACTGTCGACTCAGCTAGGCTAGTCCCACACGTGGCAACCCTATGCATAAAATATGTGTTTACGCGGGCCGCGTAAGGATAGTCTTAATGTTACGCGGGCCGCGACAAGTTCAAAATTCACCTATAAATAGCAGCGATTGGGACTTGATTCTGGGCACAAAAACGACGAAGAAACTCAAAATACTCGCTGAGATATCGTCCAATTACTCTCAAAAAACACACGAAACACAAATTAGTATAGCTGGGTGCTACAGAACAGGGTATTAACTCAATCGCTGATACGATTCAATGTCCGATTGATTGAAATCAATCCAATGGATGTTTAAGTGCTGCTCAAAATTGGGTTATGCTTTGTCATTAGTCGTGATTCCGATGGATGTTTAAGTAATTTCACTTTGTCATTAGTTGTGATTCCGATGGATGTTTAAGTGTTTACACTTTGTCATTCGTTGTGAATCCGATGGATGTTTAAGTGATTTCACTTTGTCATTAATTGTGAATCCGATGGATGTTTAAGTATCGCACTTTGTCATTCGTTGTGAGGATTTTAATCTCGTGAGTTATCGTAAATGCTGTATTAAGTTACTAACCTAGTTTGTGTGCATGTTATTTAAATTAGGTTAAGCTTAATCAATAGTCTAAACTCTGCTCCTATAAATCTGAAATATTATCACAAGGTTGCTTCACTTTGGAATTATTAAGGTACGGATCCTTACCCCACTCCTTGTTGTTGATATTCAATTGTTATAAACCCATTGAGTTCATATATCTTTTTAAAACTCGTCACGTCTTTGATTATCGATTCATTTGATAGTCCGTTTGATTCCTATTCTAATCATAACTTTGGATTTAGCTTTCATGTCATGCGATAGTATTATGTTAGTTGTACTCATTATCGCATGTTCCAATATATGTTACGTATTGTTATGAAAAATATTTTGATAAGTTATGTAAATAAGACCTTTTGTACTCTGATACCCTGAGTATCGCTTCTCGTGGAGTGTCCCACGAGCATGTTGTTGCGGCATCGACATCATGTGCTCCATCCGTGATGGAGAGATCAGTTCACGGCGTCTCTTAAGTACAAGTGTGGTACATATGGCTATTAGGAGGCGTATGGATCGATCCTAGGATTTAAGTATAAGGAGGTGGATAACGGGTATGCCAACTCGACATCTCATGTGATAATTATGCAGGAGTAGCTACCTGTGTGTTGTCACGTTTTAAGTTTGCTCATGGGTACATCCGTAAGATATGATTATGAAATTATGTTCTTGCATAGTATCATTTTCGAATATAGTTCCATCCGGATAATATTTCATATAAAGCGTTATTTGTTATTTGAGCCTATAATTCCGTACTGAGCATTCGGCTCATTCCGTAAACTTTTTGTATATACAGGTCCACAGGTTACTTTGGGCAGGGAAAAGAGAGAAGAATAAAGCTTAGGAATAAATCTGAAGATGTTAGTTAATTAAGTCTAATGTCTCCGCTTGTATATTAACCTTAAATGTGGTTGTATCCTTGTCCAATAAATAAATAAATGAAATTATGACTTTTGTTTATGATACTGTTATTGTGACACGTCAGCCCTTCCGGGTTGGGGTGTTACATTGCTTCTTGCAAATTTTGCATCTGGGCTTCTCACCAGTATTATGCCCATCTTTCCTCGACTCAGATCATTTCTTGTTGTCACCGTTCCCACGGTGCTTCTTGTTCGATCTTCGTGAACTATCATCTTCACGCTTTCTCTTCTCAGCCTCCTTATTCCTCAGCGATCTCTGCCTGACCGCATCCAGAGTGAGGGATAAGGAAATGTCAGCTACTGATCTAAAAGTAGCTGGCCGAGAAGCTTTCACGCTTGCCTTGATCTCGGGGGCTAAACCACCGATAAAACAAGCTATTCTTTTTGGTTCCGGGGTCACCAAATAAGGAACCAACCGGGACATCGTGTTGAAGCTCGTTAGGTAAGCTTGGCAGTCGAGGTTTGTCATCACCAAGGATAGAAAATCAGACTCTATATTCTCTGTCACACCCCGACCACGTATAACATACAAAACGTGGCGGAAACGTCGGGGAGTGTTGTAACAGAATTAATTGTTTCATAACCATGGCATACAAAGTTGTATTTTATTTATTAAACAAGAGTTTCATTGTCTTAAACAGTAAATAAAGAGTTTATAACATAATTAAACAAAGTCTATCTCCATTTTTAAGTCTCTAAGGCACAGGTCCGCCCTAGTGTCACGATCATCATCCTACGGAAAAACACCTGAAAACACATGTGAAAGTAGGTACGTCAGCATAAAAATGCCTGTGAGATACATAGGTTTTGTGAAAATAGGATTCATGACTTAAGTTTAAGAAAATGTTTAGTCATGAACCTTGTAATTTGATTTGTTTTGTAAATCGCTTGAAAAACAATAAGTTCAGATGATATGTATAAATAAGTGAATAATGTATGGTTAAATGAATAACCATGTAAAATGA
Source organism: Helianthus tuberosus (assembly GCA_030545235.1). Taxonomy (NCBI): domain Eukaryota; kingdom Viridiplantae; phylum Streptophyta; class Magnoliopsida; order Asterales; family Asteraceae; genus Helianthus; species Helianthus tuberosus. The sequence goes on along the minus strand of CM060420.1, from coordinate 14,915,320 downwards.
TTTGTATAAATTAAACCGTATTGTAAACCAAAGTCTTGTGAAAACATGTTACTTGTATAAAATGTATAAGTCCAAAATGAATGATTTAAATAACGCTATGATATGTAACATAATACAAACACTTATATATAGGAAGTACCAGCGACGTATCCACCATGCTTGTATCATATTACTCACATCTCGTTACTTAAGTCACTTAAACAAACCACCAAAGTATAAAGTCTATGTTTAAACAAATTGTTAAAAGTCCTTGTATAAACCATGTCAAATGTTGATAGTCCAAAAGTAGTCAAGTAATGTGTAACAAATGTTATGTATTGTAAATAAAGTATTGTCCCATAATCATAATGTAGAAATGTACAAAACAAAGTATTTTGAATATATCAAAAAGTTATGTTTTGCAAAGTAATGCATGTTACATTGATACAAACATTTATGTGGTAAGTTAACGCATACATTCAAGCCTTGAGACAGTCGGATAACCCTTTCAGTCAAGGTTATCAAAAGAAATGTTTTCGGATTCAGTCATTCCTTACATCCAAACAAACCCGGGATGTCAGGAATGGGATTTGTCAAGTCCTATGGTACCACTACCTACTACCGAGCGGCGTAGCAAATGTTAATGAACGTAATAAAGACCCATTTGTGCAAACCAAATGTCATAGCAGTTGTATACATGTCATATGAAAACAATGTACTAAGTATGCTAAGTTAACATACAAAGCAGAAAAGTCTTGTAAATCAATGTGCTAGCATGCTATCAGTCAACATACATAGCAGAAATGTAATGTAAAACAATGTACTAAGTATGCACACAATGGAGATACATAGCATGAAATGTAATGAAATCATGTACTATAATGTACTAACAAACATAGTCGGTATATGATGTGAAAACAGGAAAGCATGAAAGTAACAAGTAGGCACATGTGTTTCACCCCAAAACAGTTTGGAAAACAGTAAAAGAGGGGTCTATGTACTCACTTGAGATTGTTCAGTAGTCCTAAGATAACCACCAAGCAATGCTAGAGATCTCGGAATCAAACGGCACCTAATATAGGTAACTATGTTAATAAACCGGACCTAAATCGGAAGATCGGATAGAATGAGGGTTTGTAAACCAAACGAGTGTAGAGACTCGTGTCATATGGTTCAACAAAGCCTACATACTAATTGAAACCTGACATAATTGTTTACGACCCGTTTAGGTAGCTTATGCTACTTTAACGCGTCGTTCGCGTGAAACGCGTTCGGACCGCCTAACTAGTCCTATGACAAGTGTTATATGCCTAAACATGTTACATAATCAGTTATGTGACAAAAGTTTAGGTTACATATGCTTAATTACCAATTATACATGAAAAGGGTATTCTGGTAATTTACCTAAGGCATATAAACTACCTATCATACAACTACTCAAACGATGTGACCATAGGGTATAACCTCGGAAGGTTATTCCCTACCTACTATGGTCACCTAATGTATTTGGTCGGATCCTAATGATCGACCAAATGGGTCGGGTTCGAAGGTATAAGCGATTTATTAGATCGCTTACCCTACGACCCTAGACAACGTGGTAATCAGTAGGCATAGTCCCAAGGGACTATAACCAACGTGATTACACTCACGTTGCGAAGTTCAAACGAACTTCGCAATGACCATAAACTGGTCAACGCAGAAAGTCAAACAAAGTTTGACTTTCAGACTCGAAAAGACTCGAACAACAATAAAAGAATGAAAGAATACTTACGAAGGGTCCCCGAATGCTAATCTAGATCCAAATAACTCAGGTATGAAACAATGGTTTCAACTTAGAGTCTTTTAGATCAGATTCTAGTGAGTTTGAAGTAAATGGGGGTGGGGTATTTATAGTTTTCGGGTAACCGTTAAGATCGTTTCATGGAAACCGTGCTCAAATCCCATGCGTACACTTGTTGGAAAGTCATGGTGACTAAAAATGGCCCATAATCAGCTGAAAGGTCAAGTGTGAGCATGTGGTTGAGGATTAAACAGCTGGAAACTGCTGATTAAGCGATCTTATCTGAACTGGGAGGCTGATGCGGCCCGCTTCAGGATCACCAGAAGCGTAGGCGGGCCGCCTGGCCCTTCTGATCAGAAAACAAGTTTCAGAAATTACAGTTTTGGTCCCTGCACGTGTTTAAGGCCATTTCCGACACTTCTAAGGCCCGTAAAGCCAACTTTAAGGCCCTAAAATGATGCCTAAACATTGTGGACATGAAACATGCTCAAAAATATCTCAGATGTCGGTTCGTTTGGTCGTACGAACGCGATGTTCGCTTAATTACGACGGAATGCGCATAAGTGCGAAAAACGATCCAAAATGCGTGACGAATGGATTTTTCTTATGCCAAACACTAAAATAAAATATTTTAGTGCTTACATAAATTTTTGGATGTCCGGATGTATTCAAAACGTGAGTTATGCGCGAAAATGCAAACTTATGCACTTTTTGACACTTTTAGTCCCTGAATGACCCAAAAGTTTATTTTAGCATACCGAACCCCTCAAAGCCTATTTCTAAGCTATGTAAGGGATATTTATGGTATGTTTAACTTATGGTCATGTTCCGGAATGTCTGTTACAGTTCAAATTGGCATACTTTCGCAGTTTGTCAAGTTTAGTCCCTGTAAGCGAATTAACCTGTTTTTGCCATACCAAAGCCTTTAAAACTTATTTCTAAGTTATGTAAAGGTTATTTAAGGTATGTTAAGTATATGTTGATGTTCCGGAGTATTTGTCGCGTTAAACTAAGTACGTTTATGCACTAGTTTGCGTATAACTCTCTAGAAAGTGATATAGAGTTTGAAATTGAATAAAAGTCAAAACATGAAAAATGTAAAACACAACCAAACAAACATTGGGATCAAATAACATTGTTTTATTGATAATAGAACTGTTCACTATGATTACAAGCATAGTTGTTACAGTCTCCCCTACTTGTGGAAATTTCGTCCCGAAATTTATTTAGAGGAAACTCGTGGGAAAAGATGCGGATATTTCGCCTTCATTTGATCTTCGCATTCCCAAGTAAACTCGGGTCCACGTTTAGCTTCCCAGCGAACTTTGACCAAAGGAATGCGCTTGCGTTTAAGCCACTTGACTTCACGTTCCATGATCTCCACTGGCTTTTCAACGAATTTCAGTGTTTTACCAACCCGAATTTCGTCAAGTGGTATGTGGAGGTTTTCATCAGCTAAACACCTCTTGAGATTGGACACGTGAAAAGTTGGATGAACATTTCCAAGTTCAGGAGGTAACTCAAGTCTGTAGGTTAGCTTTCCGATTCTTTCGACGATCTTGAATGGTCCAACGTATCTAGGTGCAAGTTTTCCTTTCTTTCCAAATCTGATCACACCTTTCCAAGGTGAGACCTTAAGTAATACTCGATCACCGACTTGAAATTCCAAGGGTTTGCGTTTTGGATCCGCGTAACTCTTCTGACGGCTTCTAGCTATCTGAAGGTTATCACGAACTTTCTTGACCTTATCAGTTGTCTCTAAAATGAGGGCAGGTCCAGTAAGTTGAGCCTCGCCGATCTCATTCCAGCAGACTGGTGAACGACATTTTCGACCATAGAGAGCCTCGAAAGGAGCCATTTTGATGCTGGTGTGATAACTGTTGTTGTAGGAGAATTCAATCAACTGAAGATGTGAATCCCAACTACCACCAAAATCGATCACACAAGCTCTAAGCATATCCTCCAGAGTCTGGATTGTTCTTTCAGATTGACCATCCGTTTGCAGATGATACGCTGTGCTCAGATTAAGTTAGGTCCCCATAGCAGATTGCATGGTTCTCCCAAAATGAGAAGTGAAACGAGCATCTCTGTCAGAAATGATGTTCAAAGGAACACCATGTCGAGCTACAATTTCATCCACATAGATTTTAGCAAGTCTGTCAGGAGAAAAATCCTCACGGATTGGCAAGAAATGCGCTGACTTAGTAAGACGATCAACGACTACCCAGATGGCATCATGACCTTTCTTGGTGCGTGGAAGTTTGGTAACCAGATCCATAGTAATGTTTTCCCATTTCCAAACTGGGATCTCTGGTTGCACCAATAAACCCGAAGGATGCTGATGTTCAGCCTTAACCTTAAGACAAGTAAGGCATTTTGATACGTATAAGGCAATGTCTTTCTTCATACCAGGCCACCAGTAGTGAATACGAAGATCCTTATACATCTTATCTGAGCCCGGATGAATAGAATAACGAGACTTATGGGCTTCATCCATAAGCAAGGTACGAAGATCATCCTGGCTTGGGACCCACAAACGGTCCATGAAGTAATACGATCCATTGTCCTTCAGTTCAAGAGCAGGTGTTATGTGATAAGGAAATTCCTTATCCATCAAACCTTGTGAAACACAAGATTGTTGAGCCTGAGAAATGCGTGCTTGGATATCGGATTGAGCTTGAATAACAGATTGAACACGTACACAATGAAGCTTAGTACGTTCCTTACGACTCAATGCATCAGCTACGACATTCGCCTTACCAGGATGGTAGCGAATTTCGCAGTCATAGTCGTTTAGCAGCTCAACCCAACGTCGTTGCCTCATGTTGAGTTCTTTCTGATTGAAGATATGCTGAAGACTTTTGTGGTCCGTGAAAACCACACATTTTGTACCGTACAAATAGTGTCTCCATATCTTAAGAGCGAAAACAACTGCACCCAACTCAAGATCATGAGTGGTGTAGTTTTTCTCATGTAACTTCAACTGTCTTGATGCATATGCTATGACTTTGTTCCTTTGCATCAGAACACAACCAAGACCCAATTTAGATGCATCGCAATAAACAACGAAATCGTCATTGCCCTCAGGCAAAGTTAGAACAGGCGCGTCGCAAAGTTTTTGTTTCAAGTGTTGAAAAGCTTCCTCTTGTTTGAATCCCCAATCAAAGGCCTTGTTCTTCTGAGTTAGAGCAGTTAGAGGAACTGCAATCTTTGAGAAGTTTTCAATGAAGCGGCGATAATAACCCGCTAGACCAAGAAAAGAACAAACTTCAGTAGGAGTAGTAGGCGTATCCCAATCCTTAATCGCACTGATCTTGGAGGGATCTACATGAATACCTTGTTCGTTGATAATATGTCCTAAGAATTGAACTTCTTTAAGCCAAAATTCGCACTTGGAGAATTTGGCGAAAAGTTGCTCTTTCTTTAGGAGTTCCAGAGTAAGACGAAGATGTTGCTCGTGATCAGCTTGCGTCTTAGAATAAATCAAGATGTCGTCAATAAAAACAATGACGAACTGATCCAAATAAGGCTTGCAGACCCTATTCATTAAGTCCATGAAAACAGCAGGAGCATTAGTCAAACCAAATGGCATGACTGTGAATTCATAATGCCCATAACGAGTGCGGAACGCTGTCTTGGGAATATCTTCTTCATGCACCCTAAGTTGATGATATCCGGAACGCAGATCAATCTTCGAAAAATAAGAAGCGCCCTGTAACTGATCAAAGAGATCATCGATGCGTGGTAGGGGATATCAATTCTTGATGGTAAGCTTGTTAAGCTCACGGTAATCGATACACATCCTAAAGGATCCATCCTTCTTCTTGACAAAAAGAACGGGAGCACCCCAAGGTGAAAAGCTAGGACGTATAAAACCTTTGTCAGAGAGCTCCTGAAGCTGCTTAGACAACTCTTGCATCTCAGATGGTGCAAGACGATATGGAGCTCTGGCAATGGGATTTGCACCAGGTACGAGATCAATGCGGAACTCGACTTGGCGTGCTGGAGGTAGACCAGGTAACTCTTCAGGGAATACTTCAGAATAATCCCGAACGACAGGAATATCTGAAATAGGCTTACCCTCGCCTTTATCTGCTGTAACATGTGCTAAGAAAGCCACATAGTTCTTCCGCAGATATTTCCGAGCTTTAAAACAAGACATGAGCTTGAGGCCACCAGACGGTTTCTCACCTTGAACCTGTAGGATCTCGCCTGTCGAAAGTGGCACACGAACGATCTTCTCAGAACAAACTATCTCTGCGCGATGCTTAGATAACCAATCCATACCCACTATAACGTCGAAGCTTCCAAGTTGCATTGGCATGAGGTCAATAGGAAAAAGATGGTCGTTAAGGTTTAACTGGCAGTTGCGAAGAACAGAATCAAGAACAATGGGCTCACCGCTAGCAACTTCTACTGTCAAAGGTTTACCTAGTTTCGTTCTAGACACGTGAAGCATTTGCTCAAAAGACAATGACACAAAACTCTTATCGGCACCCGAATCAAAGAGAACAGATGCAGGCTGATTATTAATAAAGAACGTACCGTTCACCACTTCATTGTCTGCCTGCGCCTCTTGGGCATTCATGTTGAAGACTCGACCTCAAGCCGGAGCCTGATTCTGATTCTGATTCTGGTTAGCTAGTCTTGGGCACCGGTTCCTGTAGTGGGTCAGATCCCCACAATTGTAGCACGAACCAGGAGGAAAATGAGGTCGTGCAGCTTGACCTTGTTGCTGAGCAAGAGGCTGAGCAACTTGTTGGGCTTGGTTCTGAACTGCCTGGTTCTGGTTAACAGGAATGCGACAAGTAGCGACAAGATGACCAGATCTTCCGCAGTTGGTGCACTGATGACACTGGAGGTGTGGTTGATGATGGCCGTTACACCTGTTGCACAAAGGTGCATTGCCAAAATAAGGCTTCTTGGCGGGTGGTTGCGCAGGCTGATTTGGTGCAGCTTGAACCTGTGCAGTAACGGCATAGTTTTGGGAAGCCTTTCGCTTCCTAGAATTCTTTGAGGAACCAGAATTCTTCCCATTCTTGTTTTCACCTTTCTTGCTATCGCCTTTGTCAGACGCCTGCTTCTTACCCTTGTCACCCTTTTTATGCAGCTTTCCCTTACGAACCTGCGACTCAGTCAATGTCGCTGATAACTCGATCGCCTGACGGAGTGTGGCAGGGTCACTACCAGTAATGATGTCTTGCACTGAGTCAGGTAGGCCGTCGATGTACCTTTCGATAGCCTTGTCGAGTGGGGTAACCATAGTCGGGCAAAGCAGACTCAACTTATGCACTTTTTGACACTTTTAGTCCCTGAATGACCCAAAAGTTTATTTTAGCATACCGAACCCCTCAAAGCCTATTTCTAAGCTATGTAAGGGATATTTATGGTATGTTTAACTTATGGTCATGTTCCAGAATGTCTGTTACAGTTCAAATTGGCATACTTTCGCAGTTTGTCAAGTTTAGTCCCTGTAAGCGAATTAACCTGTTTTTGCCATACCAAAGCATTTAAAACTTATTTCTAAGTTATGTAAAGGTTATTTAAGGTATGTTAAGTATATGTTGATGTTCCGGATTATTTTTCGCGTTAAACTAAGTACGTTTATGCACCAGTTTGCGTATAACTCTCCAGAAAGTGATATAGAGTTTGAAATTGAATAAAAGTCAAAACATGAAAAATGTAAAACGCAACCAAACAAACATTGGGATCAAATAACATAGTTTTATTGATAATAGAACTGTTCACTATGATTACAAGCACAGTTGTTACATTCTCCACCTCATGTTGAGGGCAATAATTTTCCCTGATAAGGGCAACAAATTGATCCCACGACATGTTGTACAATGGGATTTTTCCGGTGGCTTGAATCAGAGATCTACACCATGCTAAAGCTTCACCCTTAAAAGACTGCGACACAAACTTGACCACGTCTCTCTCAGCGCATCCGCTGATGTCTACAACCGTATCCATCTCATCCAGCCACGCCATACAGTCAATGGCTCCTTTCTCCCCAGTGAAATCCCGGGGTTTGCAGGAAATGAAATATTTATAAGAGCAACCCTTGTCACGGGGTCCCTGGTTTAATATAACCTGCTGATATGGAGCACTGTGGTTCGAGGAGCGTCGATCGTCGTCTTTCTTCGAGTCGTCCTTCTTGGACGGTGGCTTTGAAGGCTGCGTAGATAGGGTCCTACTACGAGTCCCACTATACTCTTCGTACTGCCTTTCCAAGGCTTGTGTAACTGCGCCGTCTATTATTGCTTTCAATTCAGCACCCGTTAAATTAATTCGGGCGTTCTCGTTATTCTCCACTGGATGACTATTACCCTCGTCCGAGTTAGCCATTTTAATTGAACTGTTGCAGAAAACAAGGACAATATTTTATTTGGGAGTTTATTATGGGATTACCCCTTAGGGTAACTCATTAACCATGGTAAACAGAGACCATATTTGGTTAATTTATTAATCGTATTAAATTAGGATTTCAATTATAATTTATCCTAATTATAAAACAATAACAGTTTTATTTGTGGCACACAAGGCCTAGTCACATGGACAATTTAATTTATAAGTTATGATTTCAGAGAATCAAAACATGAAGGTACACTGGCACAATAGGCCTAGTCACGAGGACATTTATATATTATAAGCTATGATTTCAGAGAATCAAAGCATGAAGGTTTGAACCTAGTTCATTACCTTTATCAGACAGGGAGTTATAGCTACCACTGTCTTTTGGCTCATATAGAAATGAGCAGGGCCCGTAGGCACTATATTACCACGTATGGTTAAAATATGATCATCTTAATTGATGATGTAAACCCAGGATTCAGAGATCATTAAACTGGGTTAGGAATCTTTTGAAGAATCCTTATATAATAATAATGCGTGTGATTTTAAATGAATCACATCTGCCAGGAGTGTTAACATGTTTTCAGATGTTAACTGGGATTTGAATCTTTTTAACAGGTCTTACCATCTTAGCCCGGCCTTAAAATGACCCGTAGGCTAGGTTTCACTCTTTAAGATTCTTATTAAAAATTTAGAGTAAGCAGATTATTTTTAAAGGGAATGTTTTTAATTTATTTATTTCATATATAATTTATCTATGCACATAATGGCAACATGAAATTTATAAAACAAACATTCCATTAATTTATTACAATATTACACGCTGCCCTAAACGGGTCTTTTCAAATAACAAACTTACCCACGCAGGGGTTTTAAACAAGTACTTGCCCACGTAGGGGCTTAATAACAAACATAATAGTCCACGCAGGGACCTAAACAATCACATACCCTCGTAGGGGTTTACAGAAAAGACAGACCCACGCAGGGGTCGAAATAAACAACATACATACCCACGCAGGGGCTTACAACGATTGGAAGGACTCATTGGTCCTTCTTGCTTTTTCCTTTGATCAAGCTTACCAATCCTTGGAAGAAGCTTTGTCTCTCCCTACGGTCACGGTGGAAGCCTCGCTCTACTTCATCCAACCTTTGTAGGATTTCCTCCCTTTCTGGGGGAGAAAACCGTGGCGGCTGCGATTGCGTCCGGATAATAGGTCTAGGAGGTATCTGGTATCCCTGAGTCAGGTAACCTACACCCCATGGAGCTCTGTATGCTCCCTTCGGGTGAAGAGCGTTATAATTAGCCGCTACCATGTAAGGATCGGCCTCCGCGTAACCATAGTTGTGGTGAGTCGGTGGTTCAAACGGGTTGTATGCCATGGAATCCGTGTATGCTGGAATTGGGTTATCAAAACCCATCGGCGGTGGCTGTTGAACAGCTGGGTTAGAGGGTCCACCCATTTGTGGGTCCTCCTGATGTGGCGGATAGTGGCTGCCACTGGATTGACGTGGGGAACTGAAATGGAAATCCCCTGCTCGTGACGACCTGCGCGCACCGGTTCTCCTTCGCCTTGGCGGTTGTGGAGGTGCCGGCTGCACTGGCGGCGGTGGAGGCGGTGGCGTGACTGCCACGAATCTGGAATCCACAGAGGGATCCTGTTGTTACTGCTGCTGCTGAGGCGACGAATGGTGAGGAGGTGTATAGTACCAACCATTCATGCCTGGTGAACATCGCCTGAAAGCTATCTGGACCAACATAGGGTGATCCGTGGAATGAAGATCCATCCGAAATCTCGATCGGGTGGTTTGGAGTACCACTGGCAGGTTCGACGGGGTCCATATCCTCGTCCATGTCATCCGCATTATCACCGGAGAAGTGATCGTCTGGCCCCAGTGGGTTAAAACCCACGGGTTCTGGTAAGTAATTGGCCGGGTTAAATTGGCCTCGGAAGATGGGTGTGGGGTCACCAAACGAATTATGCGATAAAGATCGCTGAAGTGGTATGTAGGACGGTTGAGGGTTATTGGGCTCATACCCCGGTTGTGGCCCATAAGGGTTTTGGACGGGAGGTGTAGAGCTATGTGAGACCGATCGTCTGGCTGGTTCAAACAAGTTCCTCCTGTTCTGCCGAGGGTCGTCACTCTCGGTAGTAGACGGAGCTCGCACATGTGATGGTCCTGCCTCGTTGTCATTGGGGGCGGTGATTGGCCCCTTTCCTCGTCCTCTCCTTCGGAAGAATCTTGGAGGCATTTTGTCCTGTCAATACAATATAAGATAACAATATAAAAATATATGCAAAATAAAGGACAACACAAACAAGGTGGAATTTGTCCTATGTTATATGTCTAGACTCGAAGGTTTAGAAATGTGCAATTGTGTAACTGAGATTAAACACAAAAGGCTAGTGTTTAATTCACTCAGTGTTGGCTCTAATACCAACCTGTCACACCCTGATTTCCACGTGTCACCTGTGGGCCCGGTGGGGAGTATCGTGACGTCATAGTTGGTAACGTAATAGTCAAACAACACAATATTTAATATGCACAGCGGAAGCAATTTTAAAAGATATAATACAACCGAATTTAATATTGTAATATCAATGTCACAATATTCGGAAGTTTATCCACAGATGGATCGATAACAAAATGAAACAATAGTTCAACAGACTTCAGGCATCTTAAGCTTGCGAGACCTCTAATGATGCTAAGGAGAAATCCCAGCCAATTACGCATAGTACCTGCATTTAATCTTTTTGGGAAAATACGTCAGTTTACACTGGTAAATACAATCAACTGACTCATTTTGGAAAATGATTGAAAATTGGTTTGGATGTACGTGGCATAAACATTTTTGTTTAACTTGGGAGAATTATTTAAATATATAATCTTGTGAATGAATTACATGTTCCTTGTGCGTTCAGTAGCCCGGATCTTGTCCGAGTTAAAGATCAATAGACACACCACAATGTTCTTTTATGCACTGACGGGTGTACGCCTACACCCCGCGCTTAAGTCGTGGCCATTTCATAAAATGATGCCAAGGATATCCGGGACATGGTCATTAACCCCCCAAAGGATTTAAGTAACAAGACTGTTTAAACGAGCCGATCAAATTATTCAATTACCCACTCAACGGTGGAGGATTTGATGCCCGATCAAGCGGTATGCTATATACCGTAACCCAAGCCCGTATAGGGAAAATAAGTTAAAAGTATTTACCTGAGCAATGTATAAATCACAATAAGCAAACGCATGTAGCTTTTACTGGTACTCCTAATCTGGAACGAAGGTTTATAATAACCTATTAGAATCCTAACGGGTCTTTAGTTAAGCTTAAGCTTAGACCGGCTAGTTTCAAAGATACGGTTCGTACGCACGATTAAGCGAAGACCGGATAGAATGTGATTTAGACCCGACAAGTTTAGAGACTTGTTAAATATGGGTAATTCATACACATTCTGGATTTTGAGATAAAACCGTTAAGGTTTGACCCGTTTAGGCTAGTTTATGTAAACTAGTTACATAAACCGAACCGAACGCGTAATAAGCGTAACGGGTAGTAATGAGAGCTATTTACAGGTTTCCTAAGTTAATATGCTTCATATATGTTGTGACATCAGTAAGATGTCTTTTATTATGCCCGAAATGAATTTAATCACAAACTATGCCCCGTAGGGGTAGTTTGGTCATTTTAAAGGTTTATAAAAGTGTTTAAGTGTTTAACTGAGTTACAGGTCTGATGTAATAAGCAAACATACTCAAATTAATGAGTTATAACAGTAGGGTAAGGTGTATATGTGAAATTTATCAATTATAACCAAGCTATGCCCCGTAGGGGTATTTTGGTAATTTCACATAAGCCGAAACGCTCAAAACTGAAGTCTGAGTTTAACCACTTTTGCTTACTGTTAGAATATTATAATTTGTCTTAAATATTAGTAGGTATCACCCTTGTATGTTTAAAAATACTCTTAGTACATACTATGCGCTAAAACGCTTAACAAGGCGATTAAAAGCCATTTTCGGGTTTGATACATAAATCTGATATTTTTATATTTCCAGAAGGCTTAAAATAATTTATTTATCATATGTGATCAGTAGCAAAAGGTTTGGAGTCGTTTAGATATGTAAAACTCATTTTATGGCCCGTAAGGGCAAAACCGACAAGTACCGGGTTAAGCCTACGACTATGAGTTATGCTCAGCCTAAAATTAATTAAAAATCTTTAAAATTCCCAAAATAATATATTACATCAGTGGGTAAAGATTTGGTTATAAAAAGTAGGCTTGACTAGGCTATACGCTAATTACGCCATTTTATTAACATAAAGCTTCAATTTTACGCTAACGAGCATAACTCTTAACCTACACCTCAAACTGATGTCAAATTTTGTATGCAAGTTTATATATCAGTAATTAACGTTTCTACACTTTTACATTTCCAAAAATCACGTTTTAAAGTGAAAAGGGCATAATGGTCAACATATGAGCAATTAACGGAATCATGCATATTAATTGGATAACTAATGATCCGAGGTGTATAATCACAGAGGGTTATACTAGCATGTAACCTGGTCCAAATAAAGCTCTAAGGCATTTCTAAAACATGCCATAACAGGTCAGAACTGAAAGTCAAAGTATAAGTCAAACTATGCGACTTTCGGTTCCGAACCGGGTCTAAACAGGAAATTGTCGGGTTGAACATGTTTAGACATGTCCTTACACTAATTACCAAGTTATATTAATGATCAAACAGGTTATATGTGTTCTACATTGCTAATCATGCATAAATTGTAATTTAAACTTCCTGTTGACTTTTTAATTACAAGTTTGACCCGACATTTGACTTAGTTAGAGTGGGAATCAGGGGGAACCCTTTTGAGGTTTTATTACCCACATAATTACCAACTTATAACTACTTTTGATTTGACTAATCACTGGACCATTAGTGATTAATCTTAAAGTCAACCGTTAATTACGACGGTTTGACTTTTAAGCTAAAACTAAGCTAAAACTTAATTAAGAAAGGTTAAGCCAACTTACAAAGGTCCTATGCACGAAATGTGAACACTTGAGAGCAGACTTGAGCTCCAGAAATGATCAGATTGCTTGAATGAAGGTGTGAAGACTTGTTGCAAGTTCATGGGCTTTATATAGCATTTTAATCACCACAAATCTTTGACACATGTGTCTACAACACACCACAACTGATCAACACATGTTCCTAGTGCTTAGGGGGTGTCTAGGGGTCAAGAGAAATGTGGAAAATCGGTTGAAATCGAGCAGATTGCACTCAGCAGGCAACAGCCCAAAGTTTTCGGAGCTGGGAGTCCCTCGCGTGGCGCGACGGCCTTCTGCAACAATCTTCATTTTTTTTATTTTTGCTAATTGATCCTTGGCTCTTCAAACTCCGATTAGGCACTTGTTTCTTGCATTAAGAACCCCCAAAATTGATCTATAAGGGCTTTAAAACATATACCCACTTCGTTAAGTCCCCGGTTAACTTTATTGTTACCCGAAAAGTCCTAACTTTCAACGTTTACGCTTTAACCCTTCGCACGCGAATTTGATCATAACTTTCTCATACGATAACGAAAGTTTACAAAATTTAAATCGTGTATTCTAGTGAGCATAATTAACCGTTACAAAGCTTCGGGTTTGTCAAAAGGTCACTCAGAGGTATAACTTAAACATGTTGACACATTTAGCCCCTGTAGTTTGTAATCTCTCACTTTTAGCTCCGTATGATCCATGATTTATTCGTTTGAAGGTACGAGCATCTTGTAGGGTTAATATACAATATATTTATTCACTGTTGACATTTAGAATACGTATATCCACATACTTTCCATGATTGTCAACTTTAGTCCTTCTATAATATTTCTTTCACACGTTTAAACATTTGACACGTGTCTACACATTATACGACGTGAATTTTCGAGGTGTTACAGTAGGCGATAGACATTGTGTACCAACAGTATTCCATACAAAACATATTTCTAATGTTTAATTATCACCGAATTACATCACCTCCATACATTATACACTTTCATCCATCATTTGCATACCATTTCATCTATTAACCTCACCTAGGCATTTCAACAAACACTTGGTGTGCGTACTACTTTCTAAGCACATTGTACAAGCATCTTATGCTCATCTTCCTACTTCTTTGCTTTATCAATCAAATACAACTAAAATCAACCTAATTCCATACCATACTCAACCTATCTAACAAGTATTCATCACATACAACATACTACATCAAATTTTGAACAAGGATTGGACATGGGTGTTATACCCATGTCGCCATTTTCACTAACCAAAGTGGGTTTCACCTTCAAACATCAAATTACTTGATATCATACATAAAACAAGTTCTATTTGGTCATTCTAACACATATCCATGCTCAATTTCAACAAATTTCAGGATTGATCACAAACCCACTTCATATAAGATCACCAAATCACAAATTACAACTTACCACATGTTTATCTTGTCTAGATGTAAGGATTCTTCTTTCATGCATTGATTTCACATCCAGCTGATCTTGATTTGAGTTGGAATTGCATACTTGTTCTTGTAAGAGGGGTTTACCCTCTCTTTCTTTCTCCAGACACTTCACGTACACACATATGCACATTCTAGCTCTTTCTCTTTTTTTATATAAACTTAATTCCATTCCACCAAGTTTAGTCCCTCAAGTTTGCCATTTTTCTTATTTGTCACAAACTTCATTCCTCACCATTTAAGTCATACTTTAACTAAGTTATTTAAAACCGGTTAACCCACTTCATGCCAAGTAAATTAAACGTCTGGGTTTTGGGGCGTTACAAGTCTACCCCCCTTAAAGAAGGTTTCGTCCCCGAAACCTTTCTCATTTCTACTAGACCAATTCTAGTCTTACTTTTAAATCAATTCATTCAAGAAGTTTTCTACAACACGAAAACACTTGTGACTCCTTAAAGAGGTAGTATTCATGCATAACCATTTGTATATGTCTTGTTCTTGCCTTCTTAACTAAGCATAAGACTTTCATACATTCACCAATCATACTCAACATTCTATTCTTGCGTTAGTCACATAAGTACTTGTCACGAGCTTACTAATGCATCTCACTATTAGTATTCCTTCTAATAATTTCATTAACACATGAAAATTTAAACCATAAACATATACATAGTACGAACATTTAATCAAAGTTATCACAACAAAACCACTATGTCATACTCCTTTATTCATATTTATCTCGGAAGATAAACATCATTCTACGTTTACTACCGCTAGATGAGATTAAGTATACCCTTAGGTCAATTTCGATACATTTCACGCATCACTCACAATGCACACATGCGCATTACTCGACAACATTAAGTCTGGGCTATAATTCATTCCTTTGTTGACCTTCACAAGTCAACATTCTACATTATTCCATACTCAAATACCATCATTTTGTATGGAAGGTATTATTCAAATTGAACTTCTTCTAACAATCATAATTTAAACATGTTACTAACCTTGCATTCATTGCGTAGACTAACGATCCACAAACTAGATTGGCCCGCTTCTTCACGAGTCCGTATCAAAACCGGATCGATCCCTTCCTTCTATGTGATGAGCTTCCGCTCGTGAGCATCCTTCCAATAATTCTACCCATTTCATCACTTCAACCATTATACCATTCTCATTTACAATTTTAACGGTTAGTACATATCATTCATTTACTCATTCTATTCGGTGTTTAACCACTTATATTTCTTTCATGAATTTCTCACTTACACGATATAATACATTACACATTTCATTTCTCACATATAACTCTTTCATTTCGTTAATTATCTCGCCAACTTTTTCAGTTTGACTTTTCAATGTCAAACTGCCACTCTTACTTATCGTACATGCGTTGAAGTACACACTTGTACATCCTTCCAATTCAAGCAAACTTACAAGACAATGTTTTAGTTTTTCTTGTAAAAGTTCTCTTTCCTTGTAATTAAATAAGTCATTCTTCCATGTGCTAGCCTGTCATTCATTCCGACTCTCATGAGTCGATTACTAACATGCCTAACATGTAACTTATTTAAAACTTCTTTCTTTCAACTAAAATTCCTGCTACAACATCTTTCAACGGTTATACTTACTAAATGAATCAAACCTTTCTTGCTAATTTACTATTACTTGACTCATAAATAACAACTCAACTTCGTTTGACTTTTCAGAAAGTCAAACTGTAAATACATTCTTACTTACTTTATTATCAAATGGGCTAGAATCCATCCCACACGTATTCATATATGCTTTGCATATACATATACATATGCATTCAGTTAGTCAGGCAATATGCTTAATATGATAAAACTATAAATGCCACTTACTTACAATATACATACTTTCCTTAGTTGGGGAGAGAAACACAATTCCTCCTTCAATCCCGTTCATTCTTACTCGCTTAGGGTCTCTACCTTTCTTTCATTTACACCTCATTCTTAAAGTTCTATCCATGCTTACTTACGGATATGACTCATTCCTTTAAAATCTATCATTCGCATCTTTTATTCGCATATGTTTGATCCGTGCTTGCTTACGGGTTCAAACATTTCATTTCTACTTTTCATTATTGTAAGTTTGATCTGTTCCTACTTACGGATTTAAGCCTTTCATTCTACCTTTCTTTCTTATGTGTTTAATCCGTATTCACCCACAGATTTAACTTTTTTTTTCATACTTATCATTCTCGTAAGTTTGATCTGTACTCACCTACGGATTCAAACTTTCATTCATACTTTTCATTCTACATAAATTTGATCCGTACTCACCTACAATAATCAAACCTTCATTCATAGTTTCCATTCTACATAAGTTTGATCCGTACTCACATACGGATTCAAACTATCATTCATACTTTCCATCCTACATAAGTTTGATCTGTACTCACCTACGGATTCAAACCATCATTCATACTTTCCATTCTACATAAGTTTGAATCCGTACTCACCTATGGATTCAAACCTTCATTCATACTTTCCATTCTACATAAGTTCGATCCGTACTCGCCTACGGATTTAAACCTTCATTCATACTTTCCATTCTACATAAGTTTGATCCGTACTCACCTACGGATTCAAACCTTGATTCATACTTTTCATACTACATAAGTTTGATCCGTACTCACCTATGGATTCAAACCTTCATTAATACTTTCCACTCTACATAAGTTTGATCCATACTTGCCTACGGATTCAAACCTTTCTTTCACACTTTTCATTCCTTTCACCCACACGACTACTTACTTTCCAATCCTACCGGACATACCTGTGATAATTATCATGGCCTCACGAGTGTCGTATGCTTCTTGCGCACTGGTTGATTTTCACATAAATACTATGATAAAATCATTTGGTTGATTTTCACATAAATAGTATGATAAAATCATGTAATGGGTATTCAAAATCATGTAATCACGTAATAATACATACCAATGTGAGGCTAGGTTCAAATGTGGGCTGATGGAGAATAATTAAGGATTATTGATGTAATAGAGTAGAAGCAAGCTTTGCCATTAAAAAAACATAATAATACATAGTTAACTATTGTTACGTAATTACGTACTGATACATAATCACGCAACGTTACACTTTGCTTAAAGAATAAAATGCATATTACGTAATTACGTACTGGAACATAATTACATAATGTTACATAATCACGTAACATTATAGTTTACAAAATAAAAAAATCTAAAATTAAAAAAACTATAGCAATAGCCTAATCAAAACAAAGATAATGAAATGCTCATTAATGCGGTGTAATTTTTTTTAAATATTATATAGAAAAGTTATAGTCGTTTGAAAATACTGAGGAAGTAGGTTTATGAGTCACTAATATTACTAATATTGGATCTTCCTATTTTGCATTTTCCCTTGTTTTCTGTCATGAGAATTCTACATTTGAGGATCACTTGATCTCAATAATTAGATTGCTTAATAAAGGCCATAATATTCTCATACACTTTATATTTATATGAACCAGGTTTTATTGGGTCATGCGCTGCGAGGGAAAATGCTTTTCTTTTCGTTGTCCTAGAACGGCTCCAACGGCAAAGTCACTTGCATCGCACATGATTTCAAAGGGTAATTTCCAATCGGGTGCTATCATGTTTGGTGCGTTGACTAGCATTTCAAGGTTAGAAATGCTTTGTTGCATTCCTCGTCAAAGACGAATGGTGCGTCTTTTTCAAGTAATTTTGTTAGAGGTCTAGAGATTTTCGAAAAGTCTTTGATAAATCGTCTATAAAATCCGGCATGTCCTAAGAAACTCCGAATGGCTCGAATGGTGTTGTAGTGGTGGTGGAGTGGTGGCAAGTGAGAGAGAAGTGGTTTACCAAGTGATGGGTTGAAGTGGAACCAAGCATCCCTATTTATAGCTGAAAACAGAGCATCCATCACGGCCCATGCTCACCAGGCACGGCCCCATGGTCATCAGTCTCTCTCTTCTACATTAGCTGCAGTGTCATACTTGTACTAACACGTCCCCGTGTGTTAACGGCACGGCCCGTGGCCAGTGTACTTGCTGTATTTCTTCAGATTCTAGAAATCTAAAAGTTGACCATGCCCCGTGTTACTTTAGCATGACCCCATTTTGAGCTTAAATTTTTTCTTTTGTTGTCTTTTTCTGGTGCAGTAAATTCCCACCGGGCACGGCCCGTGCTAGATGAGCAAGTCCCCGTGCCAAAGCTTCTGTCTTTGTTATTTCTTGGGTTTGGATGTGGACGGGGGTTCGACAAGTTGGTCAATCCTTCTTTTTAGCCTTTTATGTTGGTTTTTGTTGTCTTTTTGCTTCTTTTGTTATATTAAGCTCATTTAACCCTGTTTATTCAAAAGGAACAAAAATGCAAGCTTTTTCCAACATTAGTAGTAAAAAAGGGTTGATTTTAGGCCTCATTTTATGTAATTTATATGTTGTATTTTGAACACATCACACTCAATACTCGCTCGATGTTCGTTGGAAAAATGATCGGATCGAAAGACGCTCGCTCGACTTTGGCTCAGTTGTAAAAATGCTCGGTTTGGTTCAATCCGGTTTGTAAAAGAACCGAGAACGAACAAAGGTCTGATCGGTTTGGTTCAGCTTGTGAACAACCCTAGTTGCTTCATATTAACAATGAAGATGCATTGACTTTTCATTTAAATGTAAAATTAACACCATAATTTTAATGCAATTTAATTTTGGAATAATTGATTTTAATAATCCCAACTATTACCCGTTGGCTGGCAACATTACCAACTTCAAAAATTTCCACTGGTGGTCCCATCTATTAACATAATGGCCACCAATGGACCCTGACTAATAGAATCCTAATGCCGTTTGTCTCCGGTGGCTGGAAAAACTTTTTTGGCAGGAAAACTCAACCTTTTCATCCCAAACCTCTTTGTAACCTAATTACGAACTTTTAGGAACCTTTTTCTAGCAAAAGCCCCAATTATTGAAGTTGCCGGGAAACACTTTTTTCGCCTGGAAACTTCTTTTTGGCCGGATAACTCAATGTTTTGGCCGGAAAACTCAATATTTTCGTCCCAAACCTCTTTGTAACCATAGATCGGACCTTTAAGAACCTTTTTCCATTCAAAAATGTGTTTCTATCAACCTGAGAGTAAGGGCATTAAGGTTCTGTTAATCCGGCTCCATTAAAGGTCAATATGTCAAAAATGGGACTATCGGTGGGAATTTTTGAAGTTGGGACAGTTACCGTCCAACGAGCAATAGTTGAGATTATTAAAATCCATTATTTCTTTAATTTTATATGAACGTTGTTATATTATATTGATGTAATGTAAATTGCATCTGTTTCCATGTATAGTTTGTGTAATAATTCGAGTCGTTTTGTTTCGTTTTACCATTGGTTATGTATATTAGCGTGTCTTGTGTGTTTTGCGGGGTTCCGGAAGTAAAAAACAAGCTAAAATTTTAAAGAAACAAGCACACATGAGAAGGTTTTGTCGTAGTGAAGGATTCTCATGGAAATGGATATTTAAGAAGATGAGATGATATAGAATTGATTTACGAAGCCGTAGGCGAAAATGAAGTTGAAATGAAGAACTTATGATGAAAATGGTTTTTCCTAGTACAGATGCTGATCGTGTCGCGCGACCACGAAACCTTATCATGCCCGCGTCATGAAAGGAGGGGCCTGTTCAGCGCGTGAAAGTCCATATTTGACCTTATTTAAGCCCATAAACAACTCTAATCACAACACACACAACCCTAGATGATTTTGCACCCATGAAAAATGTGATTTTGGAGATCAAGACACCAAAAGTTGAAGACTTTAAGCATTGGGAGTGAAGATTCATCGGGTTACATCATTCGATTTCTTTGTTTCCTTATCTTAATTGATTCAATCATGTCTTGTGAACCTAGTTTCGACCTTATTTATTTTTTCAAAGCTATGTTAGGCTAAATTTCTATCACTATATAGGTCGAATGGTGAATACACTTGTTATTCCATACGAGTTCGCAATGATCACCACCACCGCTTGTTATTCCAAAGCTTTCAGATCTAAAGATCGAGGTTAGTACTTCTTCTTCTTCTTCTTCAGCCCCTTCTGACGCTACTCCACTATCTACACCACCTGCACAATCTAATACACCCCACTCGTGTCCTCAAATAGCCGAACGTAGAATCATCCACCTACAGTCCACCCAAGGTTTCACGGGAGTTAATTCTCCCATAACTGTTCCACCCATTACAACGGAGAAATCTTGGCAGATTCCCTCGTACATCATGACCACACTTACTAACACATGTCAATTCCATGGTCGTGGTGACGAAGACGCACCCGCCCACATTGCCTGCTTGACCTGAATCTGTAGCACCTTTAAGCTCCAAGGTGTCACAGAGGACGCGATCTTCCTTCAGCTGTTCTTATTTATTTTAGTTGGAAGAGCCGCCACTTGGCTCGACTCTCAACCAGGTGGTACTTTTACAAGATGGGCATCTCTACGAGAAGGATTCTTGAATAAGTATTTTCCACCGGCTAAAGCTTCTAGGCTTCAGGATCAAATCCATTTGTTTCGGATGGAACCCAACGAGCCCGATATCAAGCATGGGAAAGATTCCAAAACCTACTTACCCGATGCTCCCAACATGGTTTATCTGACTGGGCACTTGTAGAGAAATTCTACAATGGGCTCACTTGTGAGACCTGAGCACGCTTTAACACTTTAGTGGGAGGCCATCTTATGTGTAAGAAAACCGTGGCTGAATATAATGACATGTTTGAGAGTTTTGCACATTTTGAGGATGAACAGAGGTCAGCAAACAGGACTTCCACTCCTTTCACTAGTACCACCTCATCTATAGGAGGTGTTCACCAAGTCACATTGGATACTAGTTTGGTCGCTACTTTGGATAACCTAACCCGAGAGATGAGAGAGATCAAGTCCAAGGTAGATAAGTCTGAATTATGTCGGGGAGGGCATGGTACCCTAAAGTGTCCATTAATGAAACAAGAAGAGGTAGTTTTGTAGGAGGTTAGAATCATTTTAGAAGTTCTTATAACTCTGGTTGGAGAAATCAAAATTCCAACTTTCGATCTTCCGGTCACCCCCTAGTTTCAAACATAACCAAACTTATAACCTGGGGTAGGGTCGCTTTAGTGGTCAGAATGCGGGTAGTGATCAATCGGTTGTAGTTGGGGGTAGTGGTTTGGAAAAGATAGAGAGTTTATTGTTACAATTAGTGGTCAAGGATCAAAAAGCACAACAAATTTTAGCCGAGCTTGATATCTTATTGAAGAACCAACAGTCGGCATTTTTAGATCTTCAAAGAACCGTAGGGGATATAGCTAAAAAGTTAGATGAGACAGCCCATGGTCACTTTTCTGGTAGCACCCAAACGAACCCGAACGCTCATGTTAAAGCCATTACTACTAGGTCGGGTCAAGATTTAGGAGAGGTAGAGAAAGCACCGGTTCAAGTAGAGGAAGATGACTAAGTGGATGAAGAGTTAGAGTTAGAAACCGCTCCTCTAGAAAAAGTTGTTAGGAAACCGGTTAAGTTTGTGAGACCGAGTCCAGAGATAGATCGATCTAGTGTCCCGTATCCTGCACCGCTCAAGCATAAAAAATATGCTAAAAAGTATGAGCACTTTCTTGACATTTAGACAACTTAAGATAAATCTTCCATTTATCAAAGCCCTCCAACATATGCCTAAGTATGCTAAATTCTTAAAAGACTTTGAAAGGGAAAGGTAAACTGGGTGAGCTTTCGAATGTTCCATTGATGGCCGATTATTCCGCTGTGGTAATGAATGCTCTACCGGATCCGAGCATCTTTAGATCCCATGTCTATTTGGCGGTGACATTCAAAACCATGCGTTAGTGGACCTTGGAGCTAGTATGAAGTTAATTTCATATTCACTTTATGAGAATTAGGCCTAGGTGAACTTGCCTCGACCCGCATGATCCTATCTTTAGCCGATAAATCTGATAAGTACCCAAGGGGAATAGTAGAAAACTTGCTTGTCAAGGTTGAAAAATTTGTGTTCCCCGTGGACTTTGTAGTGTTAGATATGGAAGCCGATGAGAATGTTCCCCTAATCCGAGGTAGACCTTTCCTGTGCACTGTCTAAGCCTTAATTAATGTCTTCGTGGGCACAATCACACTTAGTGTAGGTAAGGAAACCGTCACATTTGAGGTCTCTATGTCTAGGAAGGTTGTGTGTGATAGGGGTGAGTCGGTTTAGGCGGTCAAGGTTAGTGAAATGGAGGGTATAATGAGAGAGGTGAGTTTAGAATAGGAATTGGGGGATGAGTTAGTAGGATTACCTGCTTATGAGGAAACCAGAGTGTTTGATCCAGGGGTGTCACACCCAAACCGATGGCGGAAACATCAGGGCGCGGCACTGAGCGAAACATATTGTCCAGGAGAATCCATAACAACTATAATTACCAAATATTTAACGTCATGTCCCATACCATAACATATAAAGTAAAACAATTATTACAGACATAGTTCTCAAAGACAAATAATTGTTCTGACAACTCAGATTTTATTTAGTTTGTTTCTAGACTCCCCTAGCTTGATTCCACGAAAGCAGGTCATAGCATAGCATCCTAAACACCTATCACATACGTTAAAATAAAGTCAATACACAGAGTGTAAAGGTGAGCATACAAGTTTAATAGTATATGGTAGCGAAAGCGATTTACGCGTAACCAGCATGTAACACGCAGAAATGTGAAGCAAGTAAGCTATCAACAATGACATATGCACAGACATGACTGCAAATTGTAGAATGCGCAACACATATCACCACTGTGACGTGTGAAGAAAAGCCCTTAACAACCCATGTCCACGACAGGTGCTGAGTTCAAACTATTGTACTATCGTTGCTAAGGTGTCATGCAACAATCACTGTGTAAACATAACAGACTAGCATTTATCGAATAACACGTATAACATGCGAGAGAGGTTAGCGTATAAAAAGTGTTGCGTTGTGTGTCGATGTGATCTGATATAAGTAACGGATGTAACACCCAGAAGTGCGTTAAGCAAAAAGTGATCGAGTATACTCACAGATCGTGTTTTGTAACTAAACACAGTCTTGGATTGAAGGGAGCGCTTGAGAGATTAGCCTGATCAGAGAACGATAGTGTAAGTGTTGAACAGTGTGTTAAATAGTGCGTTGAAGAGATGAGTGAGCGGACAGTGATCCAATCGGATGACCGTCCGGAGGGTCATTCGAGTGAGTGTGTTTGTGAAATGTTTGAACTTTGAAGTTTTCGTTGTAGCATTTAGAAAAATGTGAAGTATTTCTATAGGTCAGGTCATCGGGTTGGATGGTCATCCAGACGGATGACAGTTCGGTTGGATGGCTATCCGTTTGAAACTGATATTCTTTGAAGTTTTGTAAATAGTTTAAGTGTTGAGATCACAAGTCACCTGGTCGAATAGTTGTTCGATTGGATGGTCGTCCGATCAGACGGCTATTCGTTTGAGTGACTGTTTGTTTGAGAACTTTGGAAATTCAGCTAAGTTAGAAGGTTTGCGGTTTCACCGAGACGGTGTGGGAATGTGTTAAACAACATAAACCACATCAAGTCAAACTCATCCGATCAGACGGGAATCACCCCGTTCGATCAGACTCAACTGTTCAAGGTGAAGTTTCATGTTTAACCCGTGAATCGGTCGTCTCTTCAGTAGAAATCCATTCTCACTCTGGTTCTCCACTAGAGAATGAGTAGAACACCCAAACGAGTCTGGATTCCATCGATTTTCGAGTGAAAGTGAAGAATGTTTGAAGAAAAGTTTGAAACACTTGTTAAATGTTTAGATTTAGACGAAATCAGTGTAAAATCATGTGGAAATCTGTTAGATCCAGACCATTCTTGCTGAGATGAGGACACACTCCGGTATTCATATGAACCCGTGATGACGTCACCCTAGAACAGCCCCAAATCAGGAGATTTCATGGTTAAAATGTAAGATTCAATGGTGAAAATGATGAGAAAGTGTGTAATGAATATGGAAGTACAAGATTTAGGGTGAAAACTTACAAGAATCGCGAGAAATCGAGAGAAAAGAGCTTGAGAGTGCACTGGTCGGATGGAGCTGTCACATCAATGAACAATTGATGTGACAGGAGGGGTATTTATATGTCACACCCCCAAAATCCACAAGTGGAGTATCACCGCAGGAGGCGTGACATGACCAGGATCAAGCCACCAATCATATTGAACAATGCATAATAATAAAGATAAAACCAACCACAATATAATTGGTGTTCAAAACAATTTAACCAAGTTTAAGTTATCAGCGGAAGCATAATGTGTAAAACCAAAACACAAGTTTTAAGTTCAAATGTTTAACATGGAACTCAACAGTCCATGTCCCACAACGACCTCTCCTTCTCGTGCAAGTTCCAAGAAAACACCTAATGACCTGCAAGGCATATAGTAACGAATCAACAACAAAGTTGAGCGAGTTTACAGTTGGTTGTCCATTTAAAAGTTGTTCCAAAAACCATAAGTTCATTTGAAAATCAGTAGTTAATCAGTTCCTTGTTTCCCAAACCATAAGCAGTGGGGGCTACCCCATGTTATCCACTAGACCCATTACCATATCGACCACTGACTGAAGTAAGTTGGTGCCCTAACGTCAATGTCTATCATCATTGACTAGTGCCCAGATCCATTAGTTCACGCCCGTCCTCTGCGGCACAGTGTGAGGCTTGTCAAACCTAAATAGCGCTATCTAACTAATGACCCGCTCGCCATTGGGCCGACGATTAAGTCAATATAAAAATGAGGGACTTCATGATAGAGTTTTTGGTCTAGTATCGATGTTATCACCCTTCAATAAAGAGGATGTGGTATGTGTCCTCAAACCAGGAGATCACGCAGGTTCCGATTAAATCCTTAGTACGTGTTATCACCCTTCAATAAAGAGGATGTGGTACGTGTTCCAAACCAGGAGGTCACGCAGTTTCTGATTAAATCCTTTACCCATTCCCAACCACCGGGAATCCCATGCCTTGTAGAAAGTGTGAACTTACCTTAGGTTAGCTTGGCAGATACACAAAGGTCAATCGAGCTGCTAGTGGTCAACCACGTCCTAACATGGTTACCATACAAGTCAGGTCTAGGTTTAAGTAGTACACATAGGTTTACACATAAACTAACAGGTTACAAGCACGTAATGATCATGGCCAACATATTCAACACGTTAACAGTCAAGTGCATAACATATCCGAACTTGTGTGACTCAAATGATTGGGCTCGCACAAGTCTAATGGCCCAACAGCCTTGTGCTATTCACTAATTGAAGCCCAATAGTATCCGGCCCAACCTGTTGTGAGTCCAGCACAACTTGTGCGACTCACAAAATGTTGTGCGATTCAAAACATACCCGGCCCAAATAACATAAGCAATCCAACATGTATATGGCCCAAACAAATAAACATGATTCATCTTGTGCGGTCCATTTGGCCTTGTGCGACCCGGGACATCTTGTGTGACTGGGTTTTGGGCTTTAAGGCCCAAAGGCATAATAAAGTTCAACAGATGTGTGTGTGGCCCAAGACTTGTGCGATCGGCACCACCTTGTGCGATCTGCTTGTCTTGTGTGATCATGCAGTTCTAGTTTGTACAATGTGCTTAAACAGTTGCACCGATCTTGTGCGACTGTCTTGTGCGACCAGGGCTTGTGCGATTGCCCTTGTGCGATCCAAGAGCTTGTACGTTCAGCTCTTGTGCGACTAAGAGACTTGTGCGATCCGTAAAATAATCCCGTAATTTAGGCAATCAGTTATATCTTTGATTTTTACCAATCAATTCTAACAGTTTCCATTTAGCATGAACCCTAATTAATCTTAATCATCATACCAATCATGCACAATAATTTAACCTTCAACCGGATTTTCACACTAACGAATTCAAAGACTAACATGCGACCTATAACTTATCAACATGAATCAAACTAACCATCTGAATACAATCACATACAGCCGATTAACATGCTTTCAGTTCTAGATTATCATTCACATCATAACATCATCAAACCCTATATTAATCTACATCTTACACATGTGGGCCGATTTATTCATATCATAATCAATCAGATATCATTCGTAAATCATCATGTAAGAGCACATACTTCACAATATCATCCAACAAAACAATAACCATGAAACACTAACCGGTTAGAAGGTAAAACAGGGATGATCCGAACAAGAAAGTCTTCGAGAGGAGGGGATGTAATGTCGTCGGCTTCAAGAGAGAGGGAGAAGAGAACTAGGGTTTGGTTTGTGTTAAGTGCATTGCAAATAATGAGGAAACAAAACCCTATAAGGGTTATGTCCTGGTTTAAAGAGGTGGGTGGCCGAACCCATCATGGGCTGCCCATTGGTTTCGAGTTTAAGGGGAGTGGGTCAAGAGTTTTGTGGAACCAAAACCCAATGGCTTGTGCGATCGGATTAGTGTTGTGCGATTACATCATGTACATACATTACACACATTCACAAAACATGTAACATTCATTCATAAAAACCAACATATCAATTAGTCACATAGAGTTCATACACGTTACATTAAGCACAAGGATAGGTTATGAAATACGAGTTGTCACATTATAGGTGAGGGTGAGAAAGGAGGTGTAGGTTTAAAGGGTCGGACGGCTATTTGATCAGATGGCCATCCAATCGGATGGTCATCCGGTCGGATGTCCATTCGATCGAATGGTTGTTCGGTCGGACGGCGCGTGCTGTTAGTTTTCCCACTTTCGTTTCGTGCGTTGAGTGTTTCGCTGCTTTGCGAGTAAGTGATGCGATAGTATTACACATTAGTTAGACAAATAACATAATCAACCTAACAATCATAAAGTAAACTTGCGTTTCTGGTTGCGATGCGATAGAGTTGCGATTGCGTTTGCGAATAACATCCCACAACATATAAGCATACACAAGTATGGCACATAATAACATACACACGTATAACAATATCCATAACTACAATTCGAATTGCGATGCGGTAGCGATGTGATAGGGTTCAGTAGACTAGCGTTTAGTTACGTTTATCGCATTGTTACTTAACATATTAATAAATTGTAGCTTAAAATAGCATTAATTAACACATATTGATTATCGAGTCTGCGAGTACAAGCAATAATTAAGCAAGAAATGTCAGATCTGAACGCAAACCTGACGTTGACCTTGACTTTGACTTTGTCTTGTACTTTGACTTTGACTTCAGAAAGTCAGGTTGTTACAGCCTCCCATACTTTAGGGAATTTCGTCCCGAAATTAAGGCGTAGGCGTAACGAAGAGTTGTGGATATTTATCCTTCATATCACTCTCGAGTTCCCAGGTGAACTCGGCGCCGCGTTTGCCTTCCCGGCGAACCTTTACTGTAGGAATGCGTGAGCGTCGGATTTTTTTGGTCTCTCGGTCCATGATCTCGACTGGCTTTTCATGAAGTGTAATTTTACCTCCACTTGTAAATCCTCAAGAGGGATATGTAAATTTTGGTCGGCTAGACACTTTTTGAGGTTCGAAACGTGGAAAGTCAGATGTACGTTGTTTAGTTCCACCGGTAATTCGAGTCGGTAGGCCACTTTGCGAATTCTTTCCAGAATCTTAAAGGGTCCAACGTATCAAGGCGCTAGCTTTCCTTTCTTGCTGAATCGGACCACCCCTTTCCAAGGTGCAACCTTTAGGAGTACGTGATCACCAACGTCAAATTCAAGGGGCTTGTGGCGTTTATCGGCGTAACTCTTTTGATGACTCTGAGCTTTCAATAGATTGTCTCGTACTTGGAGGATCTTGTCAGTCGTTTCTTGCAATAACTCAGGACCAGTAATTTGTGCATCTCCAATCTCGTGCCATTCAATAGGCGATCGACATTTTCTTCCATATAATTCCTCAAATGGTGCCATTTGAATGCTAGAGTGATAATTGTTGATGTACGAGAATTCGACTAAAGGTAAATGCGAATCCCAATTACCACCGAAATCTATAACACACGTGCGAAGCATGTCTTCGAGGGTGCGTATCGTGCGTTCAGTCTGACCGTTGATCTGTGGGTGGAAAGCAGTACTAAGATTGAGAGTAATAGCGAGAGCGTATTGAAAAGTTTCCCAGAGGTGCGAAGTGAATCTACCATCGCGGTCAGAGATGATGTCACGACGTGTCCCACGTTGACAAACGACCTCGTCGGTGTAGATTCATGGTAATCGTTCAACCTTGTAGTATTCCCGTATCGGCAGAAAGTGGGCGGACTTAGTAAGACGATCAACGGTAACCCAGATGCTATCGTGACCTGATGGGGTGCGGGGCAGTTTCGTAATGAAATCCATGGCTATACTCTCCCACTTCCACATAGGAATCTCGGGTTGCACTAGTAAGCCAGAGGGTCGTTGTTGTTCAGCCTTGACCTTCGAGTAGGTTAGGCATTTCGAAACATAGAGAGCTATATCCTTCTTCATTCCAGGCCACCAATACCTGTCACGCAGGTCCTGGTACATCTTGTCGGAACCGGGATGAATGGAGTACCGGGATTTGTGGGCTTCAGTCAGCAATATCTCCCGAAGGTTATTGCGACTAGGGATCCAAATGCGATCGAGATAGTAGTAGATACCGTTCAATTTGGTGACAAGTTGGGTTTCAGCACCACATTTCTTCAATTCCTCTTTCAAGGTATTCTCAATGAAGCATGCGTGCTGAGCGTCACGGATTAGAGCTTCGAGGTCATGATGGGCTTTAATATTACAAACACTATGTAAATAACTTCGTCGACTAAGAGCATCGGCAACGGCATTCTCTTTGCCAGGGTGGTAACGAATCTTGCATTCGTAATCGTTTAGAAGTTCAACCGCTCGGCGTTGGCACATATTTAGTTCCTTCTGGTTCAAGATGTGTTGTAGGCTCTTATGGTCGGTAAAGACCGTACACTTGGTATTGTAAAGGTTGTTTCGCCAAATCTTTATCGCAAAAACAACTGCACCAAGCTCGAGATCGTGGGTTGTATAGTTCTTCTCGTGGATCTTGAGCTGACGAGAGGCGTACAAGATAACCTTGTCCCGTTGCATAAGAACACAACCGAGACCGAGGTTAGAGGCATCGAAGTAGACTACAAAGTCGTCATTTCCATCGGGTAACGCAAGTACAGGAGCGTTGCAAAGCATAAGCTTCAGATTTTGAAAGGCTTCCTCTTGTTCGGTTCCCCAAACAAAAGTCTTGTCCTTGTGCGTGAGAGAGGTGAGATGGACATCTATTTTCAAGAAATCAGTGATAAATCGACGGTAGTAACCCGCCAATCCAAGAAAAGAACGAACTTTGGATGGGTTCTTTGGTGTAATCCAACTCTTAACTGCTTCAATCTTTGCGGGATCGACGTGAATACCTTGGCTATTAACAATGTGACCGAGAAATTGAACCTCCTCAAGCCAAAATTCACACTTGGAGAACTTGGCGTAGTGGCGATTTCCTTGGAGTAGTTCGAGTACCAAACGGAGATGTTGCGCATGTTCGGCTTTCGATTTCGAATAGATTAGGATATCATCGATAAACACAATGACGAAGCGGTCAAGAAAGGGTTTGCACATGCGATTCATTAGATCCATAAAGACTGCGGGGGTGTTAGTAAGACCAAAAGGCATAACGATAAATTAATAGTGACCGTAGCGAGTGTGAAAAGCGGTTTTGGGTATATCTTCCTCCTGGATTCATAACTGATGATAACCAGAGCGTATATCGATCTTGGAAAAACATGTTACGCCTTGCAAATGATCAAACAAATCATCGATTCAAGGTAAGGGATAGCGATTATTGATAGTCAGCTTATTGAGTTCCCTATAATCGATGCACATTCGGAATGATCCATCCTTCTTTTTGATGAAAAGGACAGGTACACCCCATGGAGATGTGCTAGGGCGTATGAAGCCTTTATCAAGCAATTCCTGGAGTTGACTCGAGAGTTTGCGCATTTCAGATGGAGCGAGACGATAAGGCACTTTAGCGATAGGGTTAGCTCCAGGAATGAGGTCATTACGAAAATCGATATCACGAGATGGCGGTAGACCAGGTAAATCATCAGGAAAGACATGAGGAAAATCACGAACCACGAGCACCTTTTCCATTGCCTTCCCTTTCTTTTCCTTCTATGCTACTACAACGTGTTCCAAGAAAGCCTTGTATTCCTTGCAGAGATACTTGCTTGCTTGGATGCATGACATGAGTTTCATCTCCTTCGAAGATACATCGCCATAGACACAGAGTTGATCACCGTTTGAAAGAGAGAAATGGATCATCTTATCGAAACAAACAACTTTAGCACGATTCTCATGAAGAAAATCCATGCCTACTATAATATCAAAAGTACCAAGCTACATCGGGATAATATCGATTGGGAAAACATGATTGTTGAGCTCAAGAGTACAATCACGTAGAACGGAACTAACAGTGACGGTTCTTCCAGTGGTAATTTCTACATCAAATTCGAACGATACAAAATAGTTATCTGCTCTAGTATCAAATAAACAAGAAGCATAAATACCATTTACGAGAAACGTACCGTTGACAACGTTGTTGTCAGCTTGGGCCTGGCGAGCGTTGATGTTGAAAGCTCGTCTGCTGAGCTGGCTGCTGCTGCTGCTGAGGCTGCTGCTGTTGATGTTGTTGTTGCTGCGCTGGTTGCTGTTGTGGCTCTTGCTTCACGACTCGGTTTGGGCAGACGTTTATAAAGTGGTTTGGATCACCACATGCATAGCAGGCTCTTGCATGAGCTGCGGGAGCAGGAGCTACTTGTTGACCCTGAGGAGGGGGAAGAGGAGCGGGCAGTGCAGGAGGAGCTTGAACTTGAGCTTGAGCTTGACGGGGCCAGTGCGGCAGTTGGCGGTAAAGTGTCCGTAGATGTTGCAGTGGACACGACAAGCGATCCCAATTGGATGGTGGTAAGTACAAGTAGGACATAGGGGATGAGGACCAGTGTACGCACATTTTGCAGGGGGTGTGTTGGTCACGGGTGCGGCTACTTGGCGGTTCTGGTTCTGGGGTTGAGCAGAGATAACATTGAGAGGAGCGGCAGTGACAACACAGTTCTTGTTGCTCTTGCTCTTGCGGCGTGAAGACTTCAAAGCTTGAGGTGAGGTGATTTCAGCAGCGGGAGTTGCAGTTGCTTGATGGAGACTTTTGGTGGAGTTCTTGAATTAACCACCCCGAACTCGCTTGTCATTAATCTCAGCAGCGAGCTGGAAGGTCTCCTCAATGGTAGTAGTCTTGGCTGCTTGGACAAAATCGGCAACACAATCAGGTAAAGTGTGAATATATTTCTTAATTGTGATGTCGGGGGTTGAGACTTGGCCAGGACAGATGATGCTGAGCTTTTTAAAGCGAGCAGTAAGACCAGCATTATCGCCAACTTCTTGCTTGATATGCCAGAACTCGTCTTCCAGCTTCTGGAGTTCATGTAGAGGACCGAATTCTTTCATTATGGCTTCTTTCAATTCGCGTCGTTCCCATGCCTGTTTCGCTCCGCAGTCCACCAGTCCAGAGCCCTAGACTGAAAAACTCCAGTTGCATTAACGGTGCGGAGGTTGTCTGGACATCCGCTTTGACGAAGAGTGACTTCTTTCGAGTCAAACCATTGAAACATTGTGCTAGGCCCATCTTCCCCAGTGAAGTCCTTGGGTCCACAAGCTTTAAAATTGCTTGAAGCTAAAAGTAGCTTTCGGTGAGTCACAATTAGATTCCTCAGAGGACTTGCTGGCGACTTCATTGATTTCGCTGACGATTTGCGGAATGACCTTGGCCATTTCCTTGACGACTGGCGATGCGATGCGTTTGTCAGCGTGGTTGCGGCGGGTAGTGCGAGATGTGTGTGATCCAAATGACGACATTGTCTGCAACAGACATCGTCATAGGATTCAGACACGATTTTGATTAAATCGAGTATAGTCTAGCGTATCACCCTGAGCTACTTCATGTAAAGCACAGGAACACGTTCACACATAGGCACATAGTCACGTAGGCATATAATCCACATAGTCCACTTAAGCACGTAAGCGTAGAAGCACATAAGCATGTATTTTGCACGTATTCACCTACATATTTTGCACGTATTCACCTATCTTTCACAGCTACGTAAGGCAATCGAAAGTTGCGAGAGCGAGTAGTGATAGCGAGTAACATAACATGCGAAAATCTGCAATTTGTTAGCATTTTGAGCTATAAATAGATGTGCGCACTCAACGTGTTCCATAAAGCGAGGTGCGAAGAGTGTATAAGGTCTCCAAAATCAAAACATAAACATTTAAAACCACATTGAACACATCAAAGTCACACATAAAACCTATAAAGCGTAAAATCAACGATTGCAGCTTGAAAATAGAATGTCTCGGGTGTGCTAGACTTTGACTACCCAAAGTGATTCGACTATTCACAAGGACTCCGAGTACACACGTTGGCCTAATAGACTGTGCTCTCGCCTCAATCCGGGCGAACGACACACATCCTTTCGGCCTTTACGTGACCCTAGTTGTTAGAACCCATCGAGACGTTGGTGAGAGTTTTTTAAAACCAAAATGTAGAGCGGAATAAGTCATTAAGATGCGGGTTTCACCCCTAACTCAACAACTTCATTCCTGGTCGTGATAAAATCACGAGATAGATAGGGAGAATTTCGTCGAGATATGGATTTCACACCTGACTCAACGCAAATTCTTGTGTTTAATAGTAAAAATATGTGTCGAGTGAGCGATTAAATCAAGAGTTTACGGTTTTCACACCTAATCTCGACCGAATCACTTGATTGTGTCGTGCGGGTTTTTTCAGAAATTGTGTCTGTTGGTGCCAGCTTTAGGAAAAGCTGGTTAGTTTTCGCGAGTTAGAGAGTGAGTACAAAAATAAGCTCGTGCAGAACCCCTACCGGGTTCGCACAAGGCGGTCTGTTGGTACATAGACTATAGACTAGGTCAATTCTAAGACATCGACCCGGACTAGGTCGAGTCTTGCCTAATTCCTTATAGTTATGGCTCTGATACCAATCTGTCACACCCCAACCGATGGAGGAAACATCGGGGCGCGGAACTGAGCGAAATAGATTGTCCAGGAGAATCCATAACAACTATAATTACCAAATATTTCACGTCATGTCCCATACCATAACATATAAAGTAAAACAGTTATTACAGACATAGTTCTCAAAGACAAATAATTGTTCCGACAACCCAGATTTTATTTAGTTTGTTTCTAGACTCCCCTAGCTTGATTCCACGAAAGCAGGTCATAGCATAACATCCTAAACACCTGTCACATACGTTAAAATAAAGTCAATACACAAAGTGTAAAGGTTAGCATACAAGTTTAATAGTATATAGTAGCGAAAGCGATTTACGCATAGTCAGCATGTAACACGTAGAAATGTGAAGCAAGTAAGCTATCGACAATGACATATGCACAGACATGACTGTGAGTTGTAGAATGCGCAACACATATCACCACTGTGACACGTGAAGAAAAGCCCTTAACAACCCCTGTCCACGACAGGTGCTGAGTCCAAACTATAGTACTATCGTTGCTAAGGTGTTAGGCAACAATCACTGTGTAAACATAACATACTAGCATTCATCGAATAACATGTATAACATGCGAGAGCGGTTAGCGTTGCATTGCATTGCATTGTGTGTCGATGTGATTTGATATAAGTAACGTATGTAACACCCAAAAGTGCGTTAAGCAAACAGAGATCGAGTATACTCACATATCGTGTTTAGTAACTAAACACAGTCTTGGATTAAAAGGAGCGCTTGAGAGATTAGCCTGATCAGAGAACGATAGTGTAAGCATTAAACAGTGAGTGTGTTTGTGAAATATTTTAACTTTGAAGTTTTCGTTGTAGCATTTAGAAAAATGTGAAGTGTTTCTATAGGTCGGGTCATCCGGTCGGATGGTCATCCGGTCGGATGGTCATCCGGTCGGATGGTCATCCGGACGGATGACCGTTCGGTCGGATGGCTATATGTTTGAAAATGATATTCTTTGAAGTTTTGTAAAATAGTTAAAGTGTTGAGATCACAAGTCACCTGGCCGAATAGTCCTTCGATCAGATGGTCGTTCGATCGGACGGCTATTCATTTGAGCGACTGTTTTGTTTGAAAGGTTTGGAAATTCAGCTAAGTTAGAAAGTTTGTGGTTTCACCAAGACGGTGTGAGAACGTGTTAAACAACGGAAACCACATCAAGTCCAACTCATTCGATCGGACGGGAATCACCCCGTTCGATCAGACTCAACTGTTTAAGGTGAAGTTTCATGTTCAACCCGTGAATCGGTCGTCTCTTCAGTAGAAATCCATTCTCTGTCCGGTTATGTTAGGATCTGAGTTTGAATTGATTGTGTTTTATGTTTGATTAAAGATGAAGATGAACAAGTAATTGCAGTGGAATATAAATGGAAACAAACTTTTACACACAATCAAATAGGAAAAATGCTTTCAACACACATTTTAACATAGAACCGAAAGATTGAATTTATTTCAAGCAACAATTACAATGCATGCATGTATAACAAACTCCCCCTCAGCCTCAGCTCACAGAGACTTGGCTAACGTCACCATGAAAGTGACATCTAACCTCCTAACAAACTCTAACTACTGACCTCATACAAACACTGTTTAGCAAACTACTGATAAACAATACAATACAAAAGAAAAACTAAACTACTGCTTTCTCCTTCCACTGTTGTTACTCCAACAGTACTTGTATCATCAGCAGTGCTTGACCCATAACAGTAGATTAATCAACAGGTCTTCAGTCTTCATCAGTCTTTAACATGATCAACAGTTGTTGGTAGAACAGTACTTGTATACGGACAGTGGATAGAGACCATCAGATATTAGAATCACTTTCAAGGGGAGAGACTTGTATACATCCACTGCTTATTCTGGATCCACTGCTCTGATCCAGTTTTGGCTTTAATCAACTATTCCTCTGGTAGGGTTCGATCCCAACAATCCCCCCTGGAACAGATGATGCCAAAACTCCTCATTATAGTGGAACTTTATTGCCTCATCAACAGCTCTCTGACTTGTCCTTTAAATTGTAATTCAAAGTCCAAAGAGTCTGTGTCATCCTCATCCCTGCCAAGTGTAAGATCAAAGAGATCTTGCAGATCTTCAACACCCAGGCCCAATGCTTGTTCCCTTGATATTTTCTTCACTTCACCACTTGACTTGATCAGAGTCAGTACGTGGGTCTGTTTGTCAGATTTCCACTTTAATACCTTTGAGTCTGGTGGGTTTCTTGGGAGAGGCTTTATTGCAGATGAGTTTGGTGAAGGTGGCCTGGTGATAACTGGCTGAGCAGTGCTTTGAGCTTGAGCAAGATCAGACTTTTCAGCTATCAACTGCTTAATGACTGACTTTATAATATCATCACTAGCAGCTACATCCTCTGGTGTTTCTGCTTCCATCTGTTGTTGTCTCCTTCTTTGATAAATGAAGGCACCAGGTGGAGTAGTGGCTTTCCTGACTTGTAGCTTTGGTGGTCTTATTGAAACATCTGCTTCAGGATAAACTGGTTTTTGTGGAACATTTGGATTTTTCTTTCTTAGTTCTTCCAGCTTTTGATAAGATGCAATCACCTTTTCTTCTTTCCACCTTGTTACTTGATTCCTAGACCCAAAATCAGCAGTGATCAGTTCCTCTTTCATTCTTTTTAGCTTTAACACTTTATCATGCACATTCTTTTTGTAATTTGCCCAAACAGGAGGAGTATGTTTAACTTTATCTTTGTTCATTTTCTCAATTCTTTCTAACTCTTCCTTGAGCTCACCCACTGTC
Source organism: Helianthus tuberosus (assembly GCA_030545235.1). Lineage (NCBI taxonomy): Eukaryota > Viridiplantae > Streptophyta > Magnoliopsida > Asterales > Asteraceae > Helianthus > Helianthus tuberosus. Next base: position 14,878,878 of record CM060420.1, on the reverse strand, counting down.
CATTCTTTGTATTGAGCTTTGTCACCTTTGTACCTTTTGAAGGCCATAATGTGCTCAACATAATCCTTTCTTAGGGTCTCGTCATCTCTTTCTGACAGTTGCTGACATAGGTTCTTTGAAAACCTTTCCAAAGTATTGACTTGAGTAAGCATAAATTGGTAGTATCTTTGGATTTCTTTGTCAGATTTACCGTTTGAATTTCTTTTGGAGATATCCTCTACTTGTTGACCTTTCACTTTCAAATATTCTTCAATATTTTTGGGTCTTGGATATCCTTCAACAGATGGCAAGCTCCTTTTATTAGGATTATCTTTTGAATAGAAAGATTTTATTTCTTCTCTAACAGCTGCAAGCTCTAAGGGATACTGAACAGCTGCTGAGACAATGGCAATGGTTGGGTTAAAGACTTGGGCTGAAGAAAGTGGAACAAGGTTTGGAATTATTGCAAGTGACAATGGTTGTGAAGATGTTGGTGGTGGTGAAGAAGAATCATCATCTTCCAAAATTACCCTTCTCCTTTTTGGTTTAGGAGAGGTTGGTGGTGTTTTGTTTGGTTCAGTGGTGGTGGTTGAAGTGGATGGTGGCTGACTAACAGTTGTTGAAACAACTGGTGTTTCAACCACTGTTACCATTACAACCGATGATGTGTCATCAGCTGTCTTCTGCTTTTTGGCAGGAGGCTGGTTTGGTGGTGAGGATGTTTTAGGTGGTGATGGTATTTTTGGTGTGGTAGTGGTTGAAGTGAGAGCAGTTGTTGTAGTTGGAATGGTGGTTGTTGGGTTAACAACTGCTGAAACCACTAAAGTACCAACAGTTGTTGATACAGCAGGTGTTACAACAGCTGTTAGTTTGGTGGTTTGATGTGTGGAGCTTTTGCATGGTTTGGAAGAATGTTTTGTGCACCTGGATGGTGTGGTCTTGGGTTGCCTCACTTTTCTAGTGGGCTGCTTTCTTTTCTGCACAAGATTTTCTTCATCCTTTGGCTCAGAAGTACCCTGCTCATTCATTTTCATAAAAATATTTTCTCCTAATCAAACCTTGCTTTATCCTTTGCCTCCATATCCCTTTTTACCCTTGCTTTTGCATCAGCAATGGTATTTGTGGTCACATCAACCTTTTTAGACCCATCTGGCTTAGGGATGTTTACAGTCATGTTGGATTTGTCAGGTTCAATGTAAAGACCATCTTCATAACCCTTCTTCATCATCTGCTTTAATTTCTCCCCCTTTTTGGCATTAGCTGGTGGTGGGTTATCCACAAAGATGATAGAGGGAGGAGCAGTGCCATTGGTATTCAATAGATGGGCCTCGATTGCCTTGATATCTGCTTGAGTGTCTTTAAACCTTGCTTCCATAAGATTTATGATCTTTTGAACTTGGATCTCATGTTGCTGATCATCAATTTCTCTTTGTTGGATGAGCAATGGTTGAAACAAATTCCACAGCTCATTTGCAGCAGGTGCAGGTGGTGGAGCAGGTGCTTGAGCTGGAGCAGTAGTGGTTGGTACCTTTTGAACTTTTAACAACTGTTTGCAGCATGTCTTTAATTTCTGCAATAGATGTATCCAGTGTGTCAACTCTAGCCATCAATTCTCGATACATTAAACCATCACCCAACTTAATGGGATTATCTGATTTCCCACTAGCAGTGGTTGTAACAGTGGTTGACTGTGGAAATGTATCCCAAAAGTCATCCATTGATGCCCCTTTGTCTTGGTACTGGGGACTTCTTCCTTCAAAATGAGAAACACTTTTTAGTGAACCAGTGAAAACTGGATACACAAATGTTCCCAGAGAAGAAATTGCCTTCAAGGAAGTCTTATTGATGAAACCACTGTCCAAGTGCAAACCAGTGGGTTCAACACTTGTAGTGGTTGCTTCACTTGAACTACCACCATGAGTTACGTGTAACTCAAGGGGTGTAATCTCCTTAGGTGTTGTTGGTGGGTTAGCAATGATTGAAACACCAGACCCAGTCACTTGTTGAGGTATATTATCATTGACAGGTGAGTGAGAAGGACTGGTTTGTGTCTGGTTTAAATCAAGAGCATCCAACAAAAGTTTTGTTTGTGGGGGAATTATGGCAGTGATGATGGGTGTAGAAAGCGAATTTGCCCCGGGCAGTGGGCTGTGGATGATAGAATCAAGTGATTCTAGAGCATCATATTGTGGTGTCCCTATGTGTACAACATGTTCTTTTTTAGAAGAAACAGGAGGAGTTTGAGGCATGGGTTGAGATCTTTCGACCACCTGCTATGAGGAAGTAGCAGCAGTGGTTTCTGGTGACTTTTGTGCTGTCACTGATAGTTGCTCTGGGATCTCATCTTCCAGAGTTGCCTTTGTTTTGGGTTTGGGGGGCTTTTGAGTTTTCTTCTGTTTTGGTTTTCTGGTGGTTTTAGGTGTGGGTTTCACAGCAGTTGTTCTGCTGCTGTGATCACCGAGAGCAGTGGGCTCAACAACAGATACCTGAGGAGCAGTGGTAGCTGCTAAATTCTGCTCAGGAACCCCTGCTTTTGTTTTAGAAACTTTTGCTAGCCTTGTAAATGTTTCAGATGTAAGGCCATTTATTTGAAATGGTTCACCTTGGATAAGCACATGAGCATTATCCTTTGCAAATTTCTTTTGAAAATAGAAGCTCAAGAACCTTGGAAACAGTAAAAATGATTTTTTATCAACATTTTTGACCAATTCATCAAAGATCTCCTAGGAGTAGTTAAAATTTTCTTTATGTAAAATAGCATAACCCAGGTATTGAATCTTCAATGGTATTTCATTAAAAGTAGTGGTTTTATTTGAAACACACATCAAGAGGGTATGAAATAAAAATCTTGTTGCAGGAGGAAAATTACCTTTTTGTAAGGTATATTTTTTCATTTCCTCAGCATACCCCCTCTCAATAAAATCAGTTTGATACTCGATTTTGGGAAAAGAGGTTTTACCTTGCTGATCATCGAGTTCAAATACCTCTGAAATGGATTGTGGTGTGATTTGAACTGCTACACCCTTTACTGAGGAATATATGGCGAGTACCACATCATTTTGAGACTCAAGTGTGGCATTTTTCCAAAACTCCCTCTTGGTTGCCAGAAAAATTGGAGCATCTGCTGTCAACAAAGTTTTGTACTTTGAAGACGACATAGCATCAATGATGGAATTATAGGTGTCGGTATGACTGGGTTTTGTGAGTAGACCCAAATAGTTGTGGGGAGCTTTGTATGGAATTTCAATGGGTTCGGTGGCCATTTGAGTGACTTTTTTAGAAGATGAAGATGGTGATTTGGGAGCGGAAGAAGACATGAGTAGGTTGTAAGATGAAGAAGACAATGAAGGTTTTGAGAGAGAAATATGGAAATTGCTTTGAGAAAGGAATTTTTGATTTTCTGAAAACATTTTAATTCTTTTATTCATAGAAAAACAAGATTTTGCTTGTTATTCCATGTTTAGCATGCCAATCCTAGAGATCAAGCTTTCAAAGGTGGATGTGTCTAATGCTTTAGTTAACACATCTGCCAGCTGATCCTTAGTTGGAACATGATGCAGAGAAATCAAACCTTTTTCATAGCAATCCCTCACAAAGTGATGTCTGATATCTATGTGCTTTGTGGTTGAATGGGAGACTGGATTTTTGATGATATTTTCTGTTGCCTGACTGTCCAACATGAGAGGTGTCTTTAGGGCAGTGATACCAAAATCCAGCAATTGATTCTGAAGCCAATGCAGTTGGGCTGTACAGCTTGCAGCAGCTATATACTCTTCCTCAGCAGTGGATGTGGAAACAGCTGCTTGCTTTTTTCTTTGCCAAGACACTAAGCAACTGTCTAGGAATTGGTACCCTCCTGAAGTGGACTTCCTTGTCTTGTCACATCCAGCAACGTCACTATCTGAGAAACCTGAAAGCTTGATATTTCCATCAGCTGGATACCAGATACTAAGTGTGGGAGCACCTTCTAAGTATCTGAATATCCTTTTTACAGCAATAAGGTTTGACTTTCTAGGGGCTGATTTGGATCTTGCACAAACACATGTTGCAAAATGATGTCTGGCCTAGATGCAGTTAGGTACAATAAAGACCCAATCATGCTTCTATATAGGGTTTGATCAACCAAATCATCCTTTTCATCAGACATGACAATTTTATTGGTTGCAATGGGTGTACGGCATGGCTTACAATCATCCATCTCAAATTTCTTTCAAAGTTCTTTGGCATATTTGCCTTGATGGATAAAAGTGCCATTTTGCAGTTGCCTTACTTGGAGACCAAGAAAGCACTGGAGTTCACCCATTGCACTCATTTCAAACTCAGCTATCATGAGTTGCCTAAACTCTTCACACATTTTGTTACATGTGCTTCCAAAGATGATATCATCCACATAAATCTGGACAATCATCAAATCCTTCCCTCTCCATTTTAGAAAAAAAGTGTTTTGTCTATTTTACCTCTTGTGAAACCAATGGAAAGTAGAAAGGTGGAACCAGTTTCATACCAGGCTCTTGGTGCTTGTTTCAGGCCATACAAAGCTTTATTTAGCTTGTAGACATGATTTGGATAAAATGGATCCTCAAAACCTGGAGTTGGCAGACATAAACCTCTTCTTGAATCTTACCATAGAGGAATGCACATTTGATATCCATTTGATACACCTTGATGTTGTGGTTGACAGCAAAGGCCATGAATAATCTGATAGCTTCAAGTCTTGCTACAGGGGCAAATGTTTCATCATAGTCAATGCCCTCTTCCTGTCTGAACCCTTGAACCACAAGCCTAACTTTATTCTTGACAACAATACCCCTTTCATCAGTTTTATATTTGAAGACCTACTTTGTGCCAATAGGACTTACACCCTCTGGTAGTGGTACAAGCTCCCAAACTTGTTGTCTTCTGAACTGTTGGAGCTCCTCTTGCATAGCTTCTACCCAGCTGTTGTCTTTTAGTGCCGCTTGGTACTTGACTGGTTGATGGAGAGATAGAAAGCCAGCAAAAAGACAAATGTTTTGGGATTGACTTCTTATGAGCACCCCTTTATTGATGTTGCCAATGATTTGGTCAGGTGGATGAGATTTCAAGAAGATTAGATCTCCCTGGTATGGAATAATGGCATTTAATGCTGAGGGCTGCAGATGTGAATCATCTGAGCTAACCACTGCTGGTGACTTTGATGATCCAGCAGTGGCTTCAAATGGAGGTGGAGGAATAGGAGGAACATGTATAAAAACTTGTTGACTTTTATCCACTGTTTGATGGCTTTTGTCAACAGTGGTTGGTGAGGAAGGGCTACTTTGGTCAACAACTGTTGAGGTAGCAGTGGATGAGGTTTGACAACTGTTTTGAACATCTGCTGCTCTTCCCATTGAAGCAGAGTTTTGTTGAGGAATGATGATTTCATACCCATAGTCTGATGGAGGATTTTCTGATGGACCTGCATTGTTATTCTTGACAGCAACACTTTCAAATGTGAATTTATCAAGATCAAATAATTCAGCAGGGTTTGCTGGGATTTTCATTGATGAAAGTTCATTGAACTTCACATTCAAAGTCTCTTCCACTGTCTTGGTCCTTGTGTTAAACACTTTGTTGGCCTTAGCAGTGGTTGAGTATCCCAGATGATAACCACAATCAATGTCACACCCCGACCACGTAAAACAACAAATCATGGCGGAAACGTCGAGGAGTGTTGTAACAGAATTATTGTTTCACAACCATGGATACAAAAAGAGTTTCATTTTATTTATTCATTTACATTGTTTTAACACGAAACAAACAAGTTACATATCGACTATCACTGTTATTATGTCACTAAGGCCTCGTCCAGATCCTATGTGACTCATGCATTCTAGCAATCAACATCAAGCAGCATCACCTGAAACATATGTAAAAACAAAGTTAGAAAAGAAATGCTGGTGAGTACATAAGTTTTATGAGAGTATCGGAATCATGGCTAGTTTACATGTTGCAATACCTTATTAAAAACCTTGTTTTGAAAAGAGTATAACATTGCAACTTAATTAACCAACTCAAATCAAGCGGGATATAATTTATAAAACCTCGTAGCCATGATTCTTAACCCAAAAACATTTGTTTTAGTAAACCAAATTGTAAAACATTTCATATTAACTCGTTTAATAAATCTCGTATGGTTTATATCCTTTCGAAAACATCGTTATGTGACATCGTTTCAAAATCGTTTACCCAAGTGAACTAAATAACGCCACGGTATGTAATATGTTGAAAACACTTATATATAAGAAGTACCATCGGCGTATCTACCATGTTTTCACCATATTACACCCGTCCCGGTATCTAAACACTTAACCAAAAATCAATCGTTTATCCAACTCGTTTAATCTTGTTCAAATCGTTTCCAAATTGTTAACTCGTTTAAATCGTTTAAATCATCCTCGTTTTAATTGTGAAAACTATTTTTGGTCGTCTCGCTAATAACATTCAAACCTTCGTGACTCGACTATCTCGCTTCTCGCATTAACAAACCACCAAAGGGTAAGTTAACAATCACAGATTCAGTCGTTACCCACCTAACCCACACATAATCATGGGTGCCGTCTGATAACGGGATTTGTCAGATCCTATGGTACCATAACCTAATACTGGTCGGTTCGGTCAAAATTAATAAATTTTATTCGTTATGTAACTACAACCAACAAGTTCGTTCACATTATCGAAATCGTTATTAGTTTAGTATAAACCATCTTAATCGTTTTTGAAACCATCGTTAAAATATCGAAATCGTTTTGATACATATGAATCACCCCAAAACAATTGAAAACAGTAAAATAGGGGAATTATGTACTCACATGAAGTGCAAAGTATCCTCAATCAATAGAACTTCAACAAACTCAAGTAAACCAGAGAAATCAAGCAGCACCTAGTAATCGAATTACTAGTAAATAAGTTGACACCTCAATCGGAAGATCGGATAAAATGAGGTCTTGTAAACCAAATGAGTGTCGGAACTCATGTGATATGGATTAACAAAGTCTACATTCTAGATCGGAACCTAACCTAAGTGCTTTCGACCCGTTACGACCTATTAAGGTAGCTTACGCTACTTTAACACGTCGTGCGCGCATAAGCGTGTTCGGACCGCCTAACTAGTCCTATGACAAGTATTATATGCCTTAACATGTCTAATAATGTTGCCTAATCAGTTTAGATGTCAAAATTTAGGTTACATATGCTTAAAATGAATTTATGCATAAAAGGGCATTTTGGTAATTTTCCTAAGGCATATAAACTACCTATCATATAACTAGCTAAACGTAGTGACCATAGAGTATAACCTTGGAAGGTTATTCCCTATACAACTATGTTCACTTAATGTGTTTGGTCGGATCCTAATGATCGACCAAACGGGTCGGGTTCGAAAGTATAAGCGGTTGTTTAGACCTCTTACCTTACGACCCTACATAAGCACTAAACCTAAAGTGACGAGCTAAACATGTTAAAACATGCTTAACGAGGTTTGAAAACAGGTTTGGTATCAAAAAAAATGGTTTTGATACCTAAAAGTAGTTTGGTTACAAAATACGCAAGAATACGCATTTTGGCCGAAACTACGACTCGCCACTATGCCTAGATAACGTGGTAATTAGTAGGTTTAGTCACAAGAGACTAAAACCATCGTGATGATGCTCACGTTATGAAGTTCAAACAAACTTCATGTTGACCATAAACTGGTCAAAGCAGAAAGTCAAACACAGTTTGACTTTCACGCGAAAAAAAGAACGAAAGAGGACTTACAACGGGTCCAAGAATGGAAATCTAGATCCAACTTGTTCAGGTATGAGGTGCTAAGCCCCAACTTAGAGCAAAGAGATCAGATTGTGTGAGTTTCAACAATGAGGAGCATGGGTATTTATAGGATTTCTAGGACCGTTAGGATCGTTCCTCGAAAAACGAGCTTCGATCTCATCCGTACACATGTGCCCATGGTTTTGTGAAACCATGGAAGACCCTAGTTTCATTAAATCCATGTGAAAATGAGGGGAACAGCTGGAACAAGCTGGAATTTAGATTTTTCATTTTGGTCCCTTCCTAAGATAACTATGGCAGATTGTCAATTTTGGTCCCTGAATGTGCAAAACATGGTTTTTGATGCATTTTTGACACGTTTAAGCCCGTTAATCCCATTTCAAGGCTCTAAAATGAAGTTAAAGTATAGGGAACATGAAACATGCTCAAAAATATCTCGGATGTCGGTTCGTTTGGTCGTACGGTTGCGTTGTTCGGTTAATTACGACGAAACACGAACGAATGCGAAAAACGATCCAAATTACGCGAAGAATGGAATTATATCATGCCAATCACTAAAATAAAACATTTTAATGATTACTTAAAGTTTTGGATGTTCGGATGTATTCAGAACGTAAGATATGTGCGAAAATGCAAACTTATGCACTTTTTGACGCTTTTAGTTCCTGAATGACCAAAAAGTTTATTTTAGCACACCGAACCCCTCAAAGCCTATTTCTAAGCTATGTAAAGGATATTTAGGGTATATTTAACTTATGGTCATGTTCTGGAATGTTCGTTACAGTACAAATCGGCATACTTTCGCAGTTTGTCAAAATTAGTCCCTGTAAGCGAATAAACTTGATTTCGCCACACCAAACCCTCCAAAACTTATTTCTAAGTTATGTAAAGGTTATTTAAGGTATGTTAAGCCTATATAACTATTCCGGAGTGTTTGTTGCGTTAATCTGACTGCGTTTACGCACCAGTTTGCGTATAACCTTCCAGAAAGCGATTTAAAGCTTGAAATCGGAATCGAATCAAATCGTAAAATCAACAAACACAAATACACACATAATAACACCAAAACACATATAATAACACCAAATAACATTGTTTTGTAGATAATTGACATTGTTTTATATTATACATCGATTACAGAGCACAGTTGTCACAATCAATGTTGGCTGCAAACTTTGAAATAGAATCTTTTAAATTTAAAATGAAACATGGGCAGCCAAAAAATTTGAAATGTGAAATCAATGGCTTTATTTTATACAGCAGTTCATAGGCAGTCTTTTGATGCCTGGGGTTGATTAAAACTCTGTTTTGGACATAGCAAGCAGTGTTTACTGCCTCTGCCCAAAAAGTTAATGGCAAACTTGAATCAGCAAGCATGGTTCTGGCAACCTCAATCAAAGTCCTGTTCTTTCTTTCAACAACCCCATTTTGTTCTGGTGTTCTTGGAATGCTGTACTGCCTTACAATTCCTTTTGACACATAGAAATCATCCAACTCCTTATTTCTGAACTCTATGCCATTATCACTCCTAAAGACTTTCACTGGCAAGTCAAACTGCTTTTCAACCTGTGTAACAAAGTCTTGCAGAATGCCTGCAGTCTCATCTTTGGAGTGTAAAAAGTAAGTCCATGTAAACCTAGAAAAGTCATCAACAATAACCAAACAATATCTTTTCTTCCTAAGACTCATGACTTTAACTCAGCCAAACACGTTCATGTGAAGCATTTGCAAGCACTTGGTTGTTTTGGACTCTTCAATTGATTTGTATGAGCTTTTATGTTGTTTTCCTTTTAGGCATGAAACACAATGCTCTGGACAGGTGAACAGTTTTTGAGGTAAACCTCTTACTAACCCCTGTTTTGAAATAGCAGTGATTGTCTTGAGATTTGTGTGCCCCAATCTCCTGTGCCATAATTCTGTCTCTTTATTAGAGGCAGCTAAGAACAGACAGGCATCATGTTGGATCGATCGGTGACCCTAAATAGTCAGTATGAGTAGTTCATCATCAAATACAAAGGCGGAATCAATGTAAAAGATGTCAACACAGCTTGTTCCTTTCTAATCTTTCTCTATTACTGATTTCCTGAGCGTTTTACACGTTCAAATGACAAACGGACAGCACCTCGACTTAGAGAACAAGACCAGATTCTGCTCCAAATGAAACCAGCACACACATATATATAGTGATGAGATTCCGCTCCAAATGACACAGGTTGTTTCAAGCGAAATCACATGAGTTGATTTCACTTGAACTACATATTAACACTTTCAAGCGGAATCACACACATTTACATATAAAACCCTAATTTCAAACCCTGTTATGTGCTCATTTATCCTATCTAGACATAAGACTCGATTAAGACGAAGTTAACAGACACTAGATGCACTAACAGACTCCCCTTGGATGTTGACGAAGTCTTCGGCGTCGAGTCTTTTGTCTTTGTCTTTCTATCCAAATTGTCTTGATATTGTAAAAGCTCCTTCAATCTTTATATCTTCAAACTTTAACTTTCAATCTCCCCTTTGAGTGTTGATCCAGAATTCTGACTCCCCCTTTCACAGACTCCCCCTCTCGATAAGTTAGGACTTAAATTCTGATTCAAACTTTGACATTTTTGATACCATGGGGAACTTAACTCTTGTTTCCCGTACAATCTCTACCCAAATATAAGATATATGATACTAACATTTTTTAATTCAAACTTATCATTTACTCATTCAATGATCTTGTCAGAATTAGATATCCACTTAAGTATTCAGGTCCAAGTTAATGGCCCTGATTACTCAATTAATCTACCAAGTCCAACTTAATGACCTTGGTTGATCTGAGATAATTCACACTGACTTTTTGTTCAATTTTTCTGAAAATTTACAAGTTTCAAATTAATGAACTTGCTTTAACTTCTCAACTTTTACAAACTTATCATGTTAAGCTCACGACTCATCCTCCAGTTCAGAAACTTCCTGCATCGGCTTCAAATTGAATCTGAAGATCAGCTTTCCACTTTGGTTTGTCAAAAATAAAGCAGAAATGTAAAATCTTTTTGGATTTAAAAAATTTTCTAAACTTGAAATGAAATGCAAAACTAAAATGTAGTAAAAGTAAACTATTTACAAACATATTTTTGATGAGCGTGTTAGGGAATCATATCAGCTATCCGACAAGTCACAAGTACCGTTAAGCTTTAATTTCATACTCAGAATTAAACAATTCGCTTAGATTGTCGATATACTGATCCACTTAAATTTTCACACAATTTTCAATCTGTCCAGGATATGGATTTAGTGTTTTAGGAACTTAAACTCATTCATGTGTCCCACCTCTTGAATATACTCCTGTATCCAAATCCCAATATTCAGTCTTACAGGTGAGTATACCACAGATGATATCTGTAAGGGGTTAGATGCGAAGAACCGTGAGAGCTCAGGTCAGAACTTCCGTTCAGCAGAGAGATGACGGCTTCGACTTTGGTGTGTCCCCTTTAGAGGATCTTTTTTACAACAGCCATGATTAGGATTTTAAATCAGCTTTTGTATTGAAAACGAGTTTTGTCAAATGCTTTGGTATGTAAATCAGCTTTTTGCTCGTCAGTGTGGATTTTCTCAATTCGTATCAACTTCTTCTCGAAACAATCTCGGATGAAGTGATGACGAATTTCAATGTGTTTCGTTTTACCGTGATGAACAGGATTTTTAGTAATGTTAATCGCTGCCTCATTATCAACAAAGATAGGGGTGTTTAGAAATTGCAAACCGTAGTCACGCATCTGTTGCTGGATCCATAAGATTTGAGAGCAGCAGCTGCTAGCAGATACATACTCTGCTTCACATGTGGATAAAGCCACAGAGGTCTGCTTTTTGCATTGCCAGGTGACCAATCGTGATCCAAAGAACTGGCACCCCGCTGTTGTTGATTTAGCGTTAACTTTGCAGCATCCGAAATCGGAATCGGAATACCCTTCGAGCGTGAAATCGCCTTCTTTTGGATACCACAACCCCAATGATGGAGTTCCTTTCAGGTAGCGTAATATCCTTTTCACAATTATCATATGCGAAGCTCTCGGGTTAGATTGAAATCTTGCTGTGAGGCAGGTTGGATACATGATATCGGGTCTTGAAGCTGTCAAGTACATCAGCGATCCGATCATGGAACGATACAACGTTTCATCTACCTTCTCTCCGGTGAGATCAGGGTTTATCCCATAGTTCGTCGCTAATGGGGTGGAAGCTGGAGTAGAACCTGACATCCCAAATTTCTCTAAGATATCATGAACATACTTCGTCTGATGTATGAAAACTCCCTTAGGCAGTTGATCAACCTGAAGTCCCAAGAAGAATTTCATCTCACCCATCGATGATATTTCAAATTTTTGCTTCATAACTCTTTCAAAATCTTTGCACAGATTTTCATTTGTAGACCCAAATATGATGTCGTCCACGTATATCTGAACTATCAGAAGATGTCCGTCGACTTCTTTGGTGAAGAGAGTGATATCCACTTTTCCACGGATGAAGCTGTTGACTAGCAGGTGTTGAGACAATGTCTTGTACCAAGCTCTCGGGGCCTGGTGTAAACTATACAACGCTTTATCCAGCAAATAAACCTTGTCTTTGTGGATTGGATCGGTGAAGCCCGGTGGCTGTCCGACATATACCTCCTCTTTTACTTTCCCATAGAGAAACGCCGATTTAACATCTAGCTGATAAACTTTAATTTTTTTCCAAGATGCAAATGCTAGGAAGATTCTGATCGCTTCTAGTCTAGCAACTGGAGCATACACTTCAGTGAAATCTATCCCTTCTTGCTGACTGAAACCCTGGACTACGAGTCGAGCTTTGTTACGAATAATAACTCCACGATCATCCCTTTTGCACTTGAACACCCACTTGGTGTTTATCTTCCTCTGACCATCAGGCAAGTCTACTAACTTCCACACTCCTAACTTCTCAAACTGACTCAACTCTTCTTGCATAGCATTCACCCAAGAATCTTCAGTTAGCGCCTCTTTATATGTACGCGGTTCGATCTACGAAATAAAACAACTAAGTGAAAACTCAGTTTGTAAAGGTGCTACTATAGAATAAAAACAAGTAAGGCCTTGGTCAATTTGACGTCTAGTGCGAACGCCTGATTGCAATTCTCCAATGATCAACTCCTCTGGATGGTATGAAAGAGTTCTCGGCATCACCTCGCCTAAAACATCTACCTCGCCTTCCAGATTAGTAACATTCTGATTTGCACCTTGTTCACTGACTGGGTTTGTTTGACTTGAAATCTGAATTTGCTCCCCCTCAGAATCTGAATCACCGTGATCAAATACTGGCATGTTCTCAGATTCTCGATTATCATTCTGTGCCATCTGATTATCATGAGCAACTTCATTTTGTTGGATATCATCATGTTCTCCAGCATTGCTCGGACCTGCTTCAAGGTCATTTGAAGTTTGTCGCGGTCGACTTGAACACTCAGCTGGGAACCTTTCCTGCGATTCTTCATACTCTCTTAGAATATCCAACTCGTCAAAGAAATCTTTTTCTTCTTCCTTTTCTTCTTCCATGTCAAACGAATCCCACAAAGTGTCATAATGAAAACGCCATGAATCTCCAGCATTCTGCGGTGGCATTGTGTAACCTTGACACTCAACATTGTGTGCTTCAATAATCCGCTTCAAGATTGGAACAAAGACTCGTTTCGATGGACTTGTGTAACCCACGAAAATTCCTTCGATGCTCTTTGGACCAAATTTACCAAAAGGCTCTAGAATTGTGCAGGGAGACCCAAACGGTTCTAAATACTTCAGGTTCGGCTTGCGGTTATTGATCAACTCGAAACACGTCTTATTGAATTTCTTCACTGTGAGAACCCGGTTGAGTGTATAGCATGCGGCGGATACTGCTTCTGCCCAAAAATTTACTGGTAGCTTTGAATCAGCAAGCATCGTCCTGGCCGTTTCAATTAGCGTCCTGTTCTTTCTTTCAGCTACTCCATTCTGCTGCGGAGTGTAAGGAGCACTAAATTCATGCAATATACCTCTCTCATCATAATATTCTTCCATCTTGTTGTTATTGAACTCAGTACCATTATCACTTCTGATTCTTTTGATACGCCTTTGGTACAAATTTTCAATTTTTCTGAACAACGCCATCAAACTATCAAACGTCTCATCTTTTGTCTTCAGAAATGAAACCCATGAAAACCTTGAAAAATCATCCGTGACAACCAAACAATAGTAATCACCAGTGATGCTTTTGACGTTCACTGGACCAAAAAGATCCATATGAAGTCTCTCTAAAGGTCTTGATACTGAATTGACTTTCTTTTTAGGATGTGATTTCTTTTTCTGCTTGCCTTTGATGCAACTAATGCACTCCCCCTCAAGATGAAAACCTTTGACATGAACACCCATAACCAAGTCATTGTGCACCAAATGATTCATTTTTCGAAGATGTATATAACCCATCTTCCGGTGCCACAATTGCGATTCCTTATCAGTTGCTCTAGAAACAAAACAATGAGCCTGACCCGTTGTTGTAGTTGCTACACTCATGTCCAATACATACAGATCATTCACTCTACGCGCTCTCATGATAACCCATTCTTCAGGGATAACAAATCCTGGTTTCAAGATCAAGCATTCTTTGTCAGTAGAGTGAGTTGTATACATACGATCACAGATCTGAGAAATACTCAGAAAATTGTTTTCAAGCTCGGCGATGTAGTTAACTCTTTCAAACGTTACAATCCCATTGGATAACGTTCCTTCACCAACTATTCTACCACCTTGATTGCCTGCAAAACCTACATACCCACCATTGAAATTTTTGACATCGTACAGCAGGGCTGTTTTCCCCGTCATGTGCCGAGAAGCTCCACTATCCATAATCCACCGTGAAACGGATCTTGGAAGCTCCTGCACATATAAGAAATATTTAGTGAGATTTTGATGCTACCCAAGCCTCTTTCGACTCAGGTAACTAGACTTTAATGTGAGATTTTGTAGTGTAAAGTGGCGGAAAATTCTTATCATTCATCTTCAAGCTTTCCTCAGATCCAACCTCAACCTTTTTGTATAAGAAAAACTCATCTTTCTTAGGTTGAGCAGTTGGTTGATCTTTCTTTGGAACATTCTTCTTTTCAGAAGTAGTATCCACTTGTGGTTCAAATTTCTCATAATAATCCAAAGGAACATCCATCTTTACCGGTGTGGTAGAAGACGATTGTTTTTCTGACTCTGAAACCTTTGGTTTTTGAACACTTGATTTCTTTTCAACCACTTTTGGCTTCCATGTTTGTTGAGATGATGCAACCCGTTTGTAAAATTTGTCATTTTTAGTTACCATATTCTTAACAGGTTCAGTTTTGATCTTGGTGTTATCATTTTTCAAAACCTTTTTCTCAACAACCAATGAAGCTATTCCCTTCACATCATCTTTCTTTCTTGAATTCATCACAACTTCAGTCTTAGGCTTCAAGTTGGTACACTTTCGTGCAATATGTCCAACTTGATTGCATTTGAAGCATGTACGAGTATCAACAACCCGACTTGTGCCTTCAGACTGAGGCTGCGATGCTTTCTTCTCAAAGAATTCTTTGTTTGATTTTGAAAAAATCTCAGATTCTTCATCAGAAAGTGAACTTAAACCGTTCACAAACACCTTTTTCTCAGCAAACTTCTTGTTTTGACCATTCTTTCTCTGATAATTTTTACCACCCTGATAACCACCCGACCATCTGTTTCGATTGTTGTTATAAAAACGTAGTGGAATAACAGGTTTCTTGTAGTAAGCTTTATCTTTTTCAAAATTCATTTTCCTCTTTGTCTGATTCAAACCTTCTACTTCAGACAAATCAATTTCAACCAGTTTGAACACATTTTTCAATTTGTTCATATTAACATTCTCCAGAGGAAACTCAGAATCCGAATACAACTTATCAGATCCAGCCATCTTGTACATCACAAGACCCGGTTCATCACCTAAGTTGTTTTTGGATTTTAGTTTCGGAATGTATTTGTCCAGAAAACACTCTTCATCCTCAACTGAATCACTATCAGACTTCAAAACACTTTCAGCCATGCCTTTTACAATATCAGTTTGAACACTATCATCAGATGAAGAAAATGTAACATCAATTGACTCTGGAAGTTTTATTTCATTCGTTTCATCTTCATCATTAACCAACCCGGACTTTTTCTTTGAAAAATTGTTTAGAACAGGTGGTGGAACCTGATGAAATCCAACCCCGGTTCCATCCGAGTAAACATCTTCGCCTGCTTTGTTTTTCCCGATGGGTTTGGGAACAATGTGTTGCAAAACAAAGCTTGCAGAGCTGTAACTGTTCAGTTTCAAATTGATACGCTCATTCTCAATCTTAGCTTCTTCAAACTGAAGCTTCAATTTAGCAATCACATCCGATTGTTGGTTGATTTGCTCTTCTTTGTGTCTAAGAACAATAGTTAAATGCTCATTTTCTTTATTGGTTTTACCGTTTCTTTCATCAGAATCTTTTACCGTTCGTTTTAGTTTGTCAAAATTTTCTGAAATTTTACGATTTTCAAGAACCAATTTTTCATTTTCTTTCTTAATTCTTTCTACTTCAATTTTATCATTTTCAATTTTCTCATTTAACTTGTTAGCTCGATCATTTGAAGCTTTGAGCATTTTATCACGGACTAGAATCTGATCTTCAACCTTTCTGACTCTTGTTGTTAGTTCTTCAACCTTTGTATCACTAAGGTAAGTAAGTGTACTACAAAACTTGCAGTTTTTCATGCAACTTTTGCAGTCACTATCACCTTTGACTTTCTTACCTGTCTCACTTGTTGAAATGTTTGGACTGACCTTGCTTTTAGACTCAGTGTCAGACTTAGAGTCTACCTCAAGTTCCTTTGCAGCAAGCACTTTGTCAGCCATCTTTCCCAAGTTTTTAGCTGTGAGTTCTTGAGAAGTATCAATAATCCCATCATCAATCTTCTTAGACTGCAGCTTCTTCTCTGCTTCTTTTTCTTTTTCTTCTTTCTCTACAACTTTCTCTTCTTCACCTCCCCACCATTCTCTCTGTCTGCCTTCTTCTTCTTCTTCAGCAAATTCCTCAATGAAAGCTTCTATACTAAGAGTTTTTGCATCAATAGCAATGTTTCCTTGAGGATCCAAATAACATTCTCTATCAGCATCCCATCTCTTTGCTCTATTAGCCTCACTGAAAACCCTAGATAATCTCATCATCTTGAATTCTGCTTTCTGCTTTCTGGCTTGGTATTTTTGATCTTCAGTTCTTGTGTCTTTGAAAGGAACTTCTTCTTCTTTTGCTACAAACGCATACCCTACTGCATCTTCTTCCGGTAACACATCACTCCAATCGTATCCCTCATCATCATGAATGACAGCAAGAGCTCTTGATTTTTCCTTGGGGGTATCTTCAAGCTGCTTCATTCTAGGGGGTTCAGATTTGTTTTGATGGTAGATTGCTCTTTTGTAGTAATCTTCACGGAATGGATTTGCAGTATCATCAGCAGGAGCATTACGACACTCACGTTTAAAGTGACCTTTTTGTTTACATCGGAAGCACGTGACCTTTGATTTGTCAAAGCCTAGTTTTGCTGACTCTTCACTGAAATTTTGAGCGTTCTTCAGATCCACAACGATGTTACATTGAAACAGATTCTTTGATGCAGATTGGTTTAGAGTTGATGAAGAAGAACCACTATGAAAACCACTATGAGGAGTTTCTTGATTCACATTTTTGAACTCTCTACAGAAAATGCTGTTCTTAGAGAACCAGTCTTTGGTAGATTTCCTCTGTAGTACAACTCCACATTCTGCTGATAAGATGTGTTATTGACTTTGCTAGATTTCTTAATCTCCAACTCGTGACTCTCCAGTCTTTCGATAAGCCGATCCACTGTCAAATCTTCAGACTTGATTGTATTCTTCAGCATTAATGCAAAGTACTCCCAGTCTTGTTCATTCGGCAGCGAGTCGAACAATTTGTCAACCAACTCTTCTTGAGTATATACAATTTGATGTCTTGCCAACTCCAATTTCAGATGCCCGAATCTTTCAATCATCTTGGAAACAAACTCGTTCTTTAAACAACCAAATAAATCAAACTCTTTTCTTAGTAGTTTCTTTTTGTTCTTTACTATCTCAGCACTTCCTACACACTTAACCCTCAATTTTTCCCAAAGATCTTTTGAATTTTCATATTCAATCAATGAAATTATATCATCTCTCACAGACTGATGAATCAACGCAATGCACTTTTGTTCAGCAATATATCTTTCAATCTCATCAGTATCTATCAGACTTTCACCAAAACGATTTCCTCTAACGTAACCATTCTTTAAACTTTTCCAGCTTTGATATGCAAAAGCTTGAAGCCACTCGTCAAACCTTGTAGCCCACCTATTATAATCTTCAATGGCCAACAGTTTTGGAGGTTTGTTGTATGTTCCATAAGCACTTTCAACACTTAATGTATCTGAAATAGTCTTTTTCGCACTCGGAGCTTTCTGATTTGTGTTGTTTGATGTATCGGTTGAAATATCATCTCCACCATTTCCAGCAAAAGCAAAAATGTCACAGAATGGATTGAATTCATCCATCTTTCAAGTACCTGAAATGATCAACAAACACTTAGAAAATTTTTGATTTTGAAAAACAACAATTTCAAGTGAAATCAGTTGGAGCGAAATAACTTCAAGCGAAATCAGCTTTTTAAGCAAGATACCCATTCAAGCGAAATCAGATTTTGAAGCGAAATCAACTTATTTCGCTTGAACTTTCAAACGGAATCTGATTTCAAGCGAAATCAAACCAAAGAAACTAATTTCAAGCGAAATCAACAGAAGTTTCAAACGAAATCAACAACAGAAGCTTATTTCGCTTGAAATTATACGTGCAAGTTCAAGCGGAATCAGGATTGCATTCTCGAATAACTTTTCAAGCGAAAATACAAGTTTTTATCAGATTTTGTTCGAATTAAGGTCCAATTCTTTCAAGGATTAGTTAGAACTATGTTTCGCTTGATATA
Source organism: Helianthus tuberosus (assembly GCA_030545235.1). NCBI lineage: Eukaryota > Viridiplantae > Streptophyta > Magnoliopsida > Asterales > Asteraceae > Helianthus > Helianthus tuberosus. The sequence continues at coordinate 14,860,079 of CM060420.1, read as the reverse complement.
TGTGAAAATCAGGCCATTTCAACTGTTGAAATTTGTTCAAATCAGAAAAGAAGGAGTAGAAGTGTGAGAATCCGGTAAAATCAAGCTGAATTGGTATGAACTCCTCGTCCTGAGCTCTGATACCACTTGTTGGATCGACCGGTGACCCTAAATAGTCAGTATGAGTAGTTCATCATCAAATACAAATGCGAAATCAATGTAAAAGATGTCAACACAGCTTGTTCCTTTCTAATCTTTCTCTATTACTGATTTCCTGAGCTTTTTACACGTTCAAATGACAAATGGACAACACCTCGACTCAGAGAACAAGACCAGATTCCGCTCCAAATGACACCAGCACACACATATATATAGTGATGAGATTCCGCTCCAAATGACACAGGTTGTTTCAAGCGAAATCACATGAGTTGATTTCGCTTAAACTACATATTAACACTTTCAAGCGGAATCACACACATTTACATATAAAACCCTAATTTCAAACCCTGTTATGTGCTCGTTTATCCTATCTAGACATAAGACTCGATTAAGACGAAGTTAACAGACACTAGATGCACCAACACATCAGTCCTGGGGCTCTCTTTTGACATATCCACCACATAAACTTTGCCACTTCTTTGGGCAACAAGTTGGGTTTTTCCATTTTTTATTATTGCTTCAATCTTTTCAACCATTTCTGGTCCAACAATCCTACAACACTCTTTTGTAAAGAATTAGCCATAGCCCTTATCACTCATTTGAGAGACACTTAAGAGGTTGAATTTTAGATTGTCTATTAGATTGACATTTTCAAACTTAACTTTACCAGACTTAACTGTACCAGACCCCAGAACCTTCCCTTTACTATTATTGCCAAAGGATATATCACCCCCTCGATGAGTTTTGAAATCTTTGAGAAAAGCTCTACATCCTGTCATGTGCCTGGAGCCTCCACTATCTACATACCAAAGACTATCTAAGCATGCAGAAGCTCCCTGCACATGTAGTAAAAAGTTAGTTCATTAGGGTCTCCAAAGCCAATAAGGCTTTGGATGGGGTCTCAACAGTGTCTTGTTAAGTTCAGGTGGATGGACAGTGGTTAGCTCAGGGGTTTGGTCAGTTTTGGAACTGTTTTTCTCTAACCACTGTTGGGGGTCTTGCCCAATTATCTGCCGATACCCAAAAGGATGCCTGTTCACTCTTGGTTTAGAAGGCTTTTTCTAAGCCTCATAAACATGTGGAATCATTTGGTATGGTGGTTGTCCCTTACCTCTTCTGTATTGGTTGGTAGGGGGTGCATTAGTCACCTGAACATCTCTTTTAACAGAGGTTTGGTTCAGCTGTTTTGTAACAGCTGTTTGAACTGGCACAAACAGTGGTTGGTTCTTGGTGAATTTGACAGATGAACTTGATGAACTCAAGGATGTTTTTGCAGTGTACTCATTCTTTTTTACATCAAAGGATTTGAGATACACACATTCCTGAGTTTTGTGGTTTGATTTACCACAGATGGTGCAGCTCTCAGCAGGTATAATTACACTTGTTTTGTTGATATCATAAGCTTTTAGATGAAAACAGTCTTTTGTTAGATGATTCTTCTTTTCACAGAAATCACAAAACATGTTTTTGATCTTTTCTCTTTTCTTCCTCTTTTCAGACTCCTTAGCAACAGAGTTTTGAACTACTGTTGGGATATCTTTGAGAGGAATGACCTTTGCTTTAGGAGCTTTTACACCATCAGTGGTTGTGAAGTCCATTGGTTTAAAATTTTCAAGAATGTCACACTCATCAGACCATCTGGATTTAAATTGATATTCTTCAATCTCTTCATAGGTTGAAGAGTCCAATGATCTTTTAAGTGTGATTTTGTTGCCATTTTTATCAGTTATCTTGATTTCTTGGCCATTCTTGCTTGTGGGAATGATTTCAACTGACAAAGATTCATTTACAGCATTGTTTTCAATTTGGTCATGCTTTCTAAAACCTACACCAAATTTTACATTGCTTTTGATCTGTTTTTCAAGCATTACTTCATAGCCTTTGCAAGATTTCACCCATTTTTCACAAGTGATTTGGGTGGACTCCAACTCTTTTTTGCAAACTTGATATTTTTCTATCATAGTTTGGAGTTGGTTTTTGGCAATGCTTTGTTCTTCTTTTAGACTGCAGATTTCTTTATCTTTTTCAACCAATTTGAGTTTAAGTTCTATTAAAGACTTCTCAAATTTGACCTCATCATTCAACACTCTATCCCTAAGGTTTTCATTCACCTCTTTAATGTGAGCAAATGCAATAATGCATTTGTCTGAACACAGATTTTCAAGAACATGAGGTGATACCTATGCTGCAGCCATCATGGCACAATCACATTGATGATTACTTTCTTCATCAGCCCTCTCTTCTTTCTCACCTTCTTTCTTCTCTTCTTTTTCTTCTTTGTCTTCTTTGGACCAGGGGTCAAACAGTGGTTCAATCAGGGGTTCTGATTTTTCTCCCAACAGTATTTCACCAGCAACTGCAGTAACCACTGCTTCAGCAACTTCATCCACTGTTTCAGCACTTAGATGTTCTTCTTCAGCTTCCAGCCCTTCTGCTATTGACTCTAATGCCATAAAACAAAATTCATCATTAGGAGCATCATTAGAAGCATAGAGTGCAAAATTTTCATCGCCAAGCTCATCAGGCATACTGCTCCAGTCAACAAAACCTTGGGTGAAAAAGCTTTGTTGATCTGGTTGAACCAGTGCTGGAGCAGCTTGTTGAGGTGCAACTGGTTGCACTTGAGCTTGAGGGATAGGGGCTTGAACATACTGAATTTGTGGAACAGTGGTTTGAACATAATGCATAGGCACAGGGGTTGTAGCATAGTGAGTAGTGTTAACATGGGCTGTAGGGGTATATTGGGCATATTGCATAGTGCTTTGGTTTTGAGGTCTAGGGTTTGAGCTGGGATGAGTAATAATTGGACCAGTGGTTTGACTCCTGCATTCCCTAGCAAAATGACCTAGCCTATTGCACTTATAACACTTGATTTTTTACTTATCCAACCCCACTTTTAAATTCCCATGTAACCCTGGGAAATTTCTCCCTGTTCTTTTATAGAATTTGCTTGTTCTCACACTAAGCAAAGCCAACTAATGCAAAATGTCCATTTCTTCTAAGTCAGTGTGATCAAAGTGCAGTAAATCATTGAGTTCAAAACATAGATTATCAGAGATCTGGCTATCTCCATTTGCTGTGAAAGCAAACTTGGATGAGTGAGGATTAGAGTTGAAGTTTGCACCAGCAGTTATGTCAATAAAATGATCATAACTCTGATCCTTACTGCTGCCAGTCTTTTCCTGAACCAAAAGAGCTGTGTTGCCAAATGTGTAATCATCTGCAACTTTGCCAGACTCTTGCAACTTCTTTTTCTGGTTTAACTCCCTTTCATAGGTCAGGAGTCTACCCTGAAGTTGGGTCAGTGTCAGATCTTTAAACTCAACAGAGTTTCTGGTCACAAATGCAATGGTATCCCATTTTTCAGGTAGTGATAAAAGGAACCTGCTGTTTTGTGTTGAATTTGTAAATTTAACATCAACAAGCCTTAGTTCACTAATGAGAGAACCGAATCTCTCAAACTGTTGGGTTAATGTTTCACCCTTAACGTGACAAAACGTTTCATACTGCTGATTCAGAATTTCCCTATTATTTTCAATTACTTCTTCGGTTCCCCCAAATTGTTCCTTAAGTGCATCCCATAATTCCTTGGTACTGTTACAATGTAACAGTCCAGCATAGATTTCATTGGGCAAAGCAGATGCAACGATGCTAAATTCCTTGGCATCCCGTTCAAACTTTTGAAAATCAGTTTCAGTATAGTTTTCCGGTTTTTTAGGTTCGAACTTCTTTGAATCCTCAGCACTCGGCACCATTGAAACGTGTGGTCCAAAGATAACCGACTTCCAACATCCGGTATTCTGTTGAGCAAGGATGTGTCCCATCCTTCTCTGCCAGATGTTGTACTCATTGCGTTTCAGCATGGGTGGTTTGAAGAGTGAGCTGATGCTATTGTTTGCATCTTGTGCTTGTGACGTCATCTTGGTTGTTTTACAAGGCACTGATTAATCAACTTTGTTCGTGATTAATCCTTGCTATGTTTTTCAACGAAACGAACAATAATAAGTATCAACGATTATGAGCTGAACTTTTATGTCAAAATGATTGTTAAATCAAATTTGATTGTCCTAGCTCTGATACCAATTGTTAGGATCTGAGTTTGAATTGATTGTGTTTTACGTTTGATTAAAGATGAAGATGAACAAGTAATTGCAGCGGAATATAAATGGAAACAAACTTTTACACACAATCAAATAGGAGAAATGCTTTCAACACACATTTTAACATAGAACCGAAAGATTGAATTTATTTCAAGCAACGATTACAATGCATGCATGTATAACAAACTCCCCCTCAGCCTGAGATCACAGAGATTGTTCGTACATGAAGACAAGTGGTGAAAGAGCCAATTCAACAGTACAAGGTACTGTTCTATTTATAGGCACAAGCAAACCACTGAAGCATCTTGGCTGACGTCACCATGAAAGTGACATCTAACCTCCTAACAAACTCTAACTACTGACCTCATACAAACACTGTTTAGCAAACTACTGATAAAAATACACTACAAAAGAAAGACTAAACTACTGCTTTCTCCTTCCACTGTTGTGACTCCAGCAGTACTTGTATCATCAGCAGTGCTTGACCCATAACAGTAGATTGATCAACAGGTCTTCAGTCTTCATCAATCTTTAACATGATCAGCAGTTGTTGGTAGAACAGTACTTGTATACGGACAGTGGATAGAGACCATCAGATGTTAGAATCACTTTCAAGGGGAGAGACTTGTATACATCCACTGCTTATTCTGGATCCACTGCTATGATCCAGTTTTGGCTTTAATCAACTGTTCCTCTGGTAGGGTTCGATCTCAACAGGTTCTCTACTAGAGAATGAGTAGAACACCCGAACGAGTCTGGATTCCATCGATTTTCGAGTGAAAGTGAAGAATGTTTAAAGAAAAGTTTGAAACACTTGTTAAGTGTTTAGATTTAGACGAAATCAGTGTAAAATCATGTGGAAATCTGTTAGATCCAGACTATTCTTGCTGAGATAAGGTCACACTCCGGTATTCATATGAACACGTGATGACGTCACCCTAGAGCAACCCCAAATCAGGCGATTTCATGGTTAAAATGTCAGATTCGATGGTGAAAATGATGAGAAAGTGTGTAATGAAGATGGAAGTACAAGATATAGGGTGAAAACTTACAAGAATCGCGAGAAATCGAGAGAAAAGGGCTTGAGAGTGCACTGTTCGGACGGAGCTGTCACATCAATGAACAGTTGATGTGACAGGAGGGGTATTTATATGTGAGGGTGAGAAAGGCGGTGTAGGTTTAATGGGTTGGACGACTGTTCGATCAGATGGCCATCCGATCAGATGGTAATCCGGTCGGATGTCCATTCGATCAAATGGTCATTCGGTCAGACGGCGCGTGTGGGTTAGTTTTCCAACTTTCGTTTGTGCGTTGAGCATTGTGTTGCGTTGCGTTACGAGTAAGCGATGCGATAGTATTACACATTAGTTACACAAATAATATAATCAATCTAACAATCATAAAGTAAACTTGCGTTTCGGGTTACGACGCGATGCGATAGAGTTACGATTGCGTTTGCGAATAACATCCCACAACATATAAGCACACACAAGTTAGGCACATAATAACATACACACGTATAACAATATCCATAACTGCGATTCGAATTGTGATGCGGTAGCGATGTGATAGCGTTTAGTAGATTAGCGTTTAGTTACGTTTATCGCATTGTTACTTCACATATTAATAAATCGTAGCTTAAAATAGCGTTAATTAACACATATCGATTATCGAGTCTGCGAGTACAAGCAATAATTAAGCAAGACATGTCAGATCTGAATGCAAACCTAACGTTGACCTTAACTTTGACTTCGGAAAGTCGGGTTGTTACAAGAGGGTGATCTAAAGATTTTGGAGGCTTTACTCGAAGGTACACCATCTACGGTGGTGAAACTTGAGGGAGGGATGAGAGCTGAAGAGGAGGTTACGAGTTTAGATGGTCCTAGTTTTGAGGGTGAGAAAAATTCCAAGTGTGGGGATAGTTTTGTAGATGAGTTAGAGGGAGAGAGGTTAAGTGGTTCGAGAGTTGGGTAGATGGTATGAAAAAGCCTAAGTGTGGGGAGACTTTAGTTGTTCGTGATTCATGTTTTGGTTTCCCGACACTCAGTTTCAATTGTGCCGATAAAGAGGGTGAGATTTTAAGAGAAATGTGTAACATTCCCAAAATTTTATTTATATAAAATATATAAAAACTTATGTTATTAAAAGGATGTATCATAGGTAAGTTGACCAATGGAAATATGAGATAATTTGGGCAAGCGTAGGAACCGTTTAAGAACTAAATTATAAAAATACATTATATTTGGACCTACTCTGTTTTTAATAAAACTTGGTTCAAAATGTAGATAAAATTATTCTCGTTCTAATGACATATTCATTATTGTATAAAACGTTATATTTTTAAAATTATAAGCGCCAAATGAGTGAAGCAGTTGAATTAATTATAATAATATAATAAAATAATCTATAAATTATAGACTAAAACTACTTATAATCCTAGTGGATATCCTACGAAAATTTAATGCATAAAAAGGAAAATGAAAGCTAATTGCATGAGAATCAAAATTTTAAAGTCATGTATACGTGTAAGCTAACCTGAAGAATTGACATAAATGTAGAGATGTACGTGGCTTCGCTTGAAGTACACTTAAATCTCAAACATGCAATATAAATAGGAATAAACACTTCACCATTTAGACTGCCACATTCCATTTTTTCGTTCCCTCATTCTACTATTATAATTGCCCCCATTTTCTTTAGTTATTTACCCCTAAATCCTACAAAGCCCTGCCCTGTTTTAAGTGTTTTAACCCTTGATCAACTGATACCCTGTCCAAGTGACGTAGGGCCCCGTAACGGATGTCAAGGCTTTGCCTAAATTCGTTGGGGTTCTGTCTCGTGACGTAGGGATAAAGTAGAATTGGGTTACTATACTTAAGTGTGAGGGCACTATATATTTTATTAAATAACAAGAAGTGATACCCAAAATATAACAACCCTCCTAAAAACACCCCGGACACCCTACACTTTCTAAAATACATCCCATACAAGAAAACCGAGCCCGAATTACATTTAATAGTATTAAAAATAAAATAAAAATCTAAAACATAAGTTGAGGCGGGCCGCGTAGAACCCACCCCAACCTTACGCGGGAGGTATCAAGGCCGAAACTTGATTTCAGTAAACTTTAAGTTAAGACGGGCCGCGTAAGAGTTCCCGTTAGTTTACGCGGGCCGTGTGAGATCATCAAACGCGGAGACACCAGAAGCCGACATGTGTCGACATCGTGGCGAACCTACATTCTGGCCCAGCTAATCTATACGTTGACTGGATGTTGACGCGGGCCGCGTAAGCCTAGCTTATCTCTTACGCGGGCCGCGATAGAGTAAGATATCAGCACTATATAAGAAGGCCATCGGATTTCATTTCAGTTCGTTCACAATTCAATTCTCAATCACCAATTCTAATAGTAGAGTTATAATACTCGGGTATTATACCCCTAATTAGCAAGGTTCTGCTCCGTTGTAAATATTAAAACCTAGTTTCGTAATAGATACGCTGCCCGATTGATTTAGGGTTCCGTAACAACTGTCGTGGCTCTGCCAGACGTAGTTGTTGGAATGCCGTCTCGGGGAGGGTATCATTAATAATTTTAAAGGGTTATGATACTAACCTAAGTACAATTGTGTAAATTTTAGATTATTCCCAGGAAACCCTTACGCGAAGTCTAAGATAGCAAAGTGAGTAATCTCCTTTTTGTTAACAGTTTTTACAAAACCTTAACTATTTTACAATGCAATTTAGCAGTGATTGAGTCTTTGTAGTTCTTCAATTACTGCCGGTATGTTGGGGTTTTGTATACAAAATTTACTACACTGTGAGTAGTAAGTCAAGGTTGACAGTACGTTACCATTGGACAATGAGTTAGCCAATGTGTAATATGACCCATAAGTCAGTGGATTGATAGTACCAAATGGAGTAATTGTGTAGACATAAACAATGTGATCGCTCTCAATACTGTTTTAATTGATAAAACATTTCTTGATTAAAATGGGATTCACTCACCAGTATTTCCTGCTGATAAAATGTTTTAAACACGTGTTTCAGGTAACTTAGTGTGAAGCCAATAAAAGCCAGCTGGAGAGCACTGAAGGCTTGGAAAAGTGGCAATAAAGTTACCTAAAATAAAATAGATGTTTTAATAAATAAAATAGAATTTATTCCTATGGAAACATGTGTACTACGAATTTGGGTTTTTCCCATATATAATTGTATTTATAAAATACGGTGGTTTACTCTGATCAAACGTTTCCTAACTACGGTCCTGGTGAAATTTTTCCGAGGCCAAATTAATAAACACCGATACCACCAAAACTGGCTCGCGGCGGCCCGTTCCCGGGAATTCGGGATCGGGGGTTGTGACAGAAGGTGGTATCAGAGCCTAGCCACTGGTTCAAGCCAAAGAAGTGTTCTGCTGACACTTAAATTTTAAATTCTGTGTTAGGAAATAACTTATGTGATTATGTGTTTTATATTATTTGACTATTTGTTAGTCTACAGTATGGGTAAGCAAAGAATTTCGGACATCTATCGTCAACTAGATAGTTCACCAAAAGATAAGGGAACCTCATTTCAACCAAATCCCTCAGGATACTCAGCAGATACTCAGGAAGGAATATTTATTCGTAAGGCACAGTCTAAGAAACCATTTACCACTAAGAAAAGAAATTGGATTATTAGCAAAAGTCGAGAGAAAATAAAGAAGTTACAACCAAAGGGAGCGATAATTAATCAGGAAATAAATACACAAACTCAGAAAACAGGCAATAACCTACCATGGGAAGATGAATTAGATAGACAATGGGTAAATCTCCACATGTTAGCCACTACAGCAGTAAATGCTAACTTATATTAAATAGTCGAATGGCCAAACCAGTACCAGCACCCATGCCACCTATGAGCTAGAAACTTTAAAGGAACTTTGCCCATTAGACAACAACTTAGTAGAAACAGGAGATGGAATAAACCTTACATAAAAGCATGTTGAGCATAATAATCCTATAACTTAGATAGACTAAAATAAGTTATGGATGCATGATCACTAGTATATTTTGAATTCCAGTTGTAGTTGTAATAAATACATATATAAATCGCAATGTTCGCCGTTTTTAATCAATCCATTTTTATGATTGTACCCAAATATTTGTACTAGAAATTTGTCTGTGATAATTAATACCACCCACTCAAATAATATCATAATATACATCAAACTAAGTTAGTTATTAATAAAACAGTCATATTTATGACTCTCTTTTTGAAACCAATTATTTACTTTGGTTTAAAATACATATTGAAATGTATGGTATAAAGTTTTAAAACTTTGTAGTTTTAATAATATTGTTTTAAAATAATTTATATTCCAATAAATAAAACCAAAGCTATTAAATTAACCGAAAGGATTTTTAAGAAGTAATAAAATCTTTAAAAGATTGCTTTAGTGGATCTAGCCAAAGCAAGTTTTAAAACTCAAGTGTACCAATTTCTCACTCTATTTTATTCCTTCTGGTTAATAACTGGTTGACCATAAGACTTCATACTTTCATAGTTTTATGAAATAATTGATGCTGAGATTACTTGTAAAAGTTTCTACTGAAATACTTAGTAATAAAATAGATGGTTAAATGAATATGATGGGTATTCATGATTTAATAAAATCATTTAAAGTTTTTAAGAAATTTGGGTTGGTTGGACTATGTAAGAAAGGCCTAACTAAACGTTGAAAACATTTCTACAAATCTTTAATATTAAGGTATGTCCAAGATAGGTCTTATGCTTGGGAATAATTATAAGATTAACCAGTCATATTAGTTACAGGATTGTGTATCCTAAATTATAAAGAAAAATAATTGAGTCAGCTGCCTAATGTATAATAGTTAAATAATACAATATTAGTAAATGAGTGGAGTTGATAAATTGAATGTTAAACTTACCCTAAGTAGTTGCGAAGTTTTTTATTTTAGTTTGTATATTAGCACATGGTTTGTTGGTTTGCCTAAAACCATAAATTAATTGTTTTTATTAAGATGTTCTTTCTCAAAATAATTTATTAGTTTAAACTTAAATTTATTTTGTAGTACATCTTTGAAGTATATTTAACGAAATACTTGAGGGAAATATTCATTTTTCAAACAGGTGTTAAAGTTTGACCAAAGATAGAAATCCACTAGTACATATGGATATCTATCCTACACGGTTTTCGGTTGGAAAAATAATTTGATATCTAAAATCTAATATAAATATTCGACTCGTACATTAAGTCAAATATATATTTTTGATTTATATATTACACTTATAATCTTATAACTCATGATATTTGAGTTCATCCGTACCTTTTATATTATTAGTATAATGATAAAACATTTTACAATGACATATGAATAGTATATTTTACTATAAGATAGTACAGTAAGTAAAAGATATATTTTATATCTAAAATTTTAATAAAATATCATGGTGTAATAAATTTTAATAAGTATAATATACCATATAGAATAGTATATGCACTTATGTTATAAGTCCGTCGCAAGTTTATTAAAATATAACAATGCTATTAGATCTTTTTACTAGAATATGTATACAAATCCTATTTTCTCATAAGTATAAGTATATTATACTATACGAAAATAATATCTTTGATCATTGCACATTTACTTATGGTAAAAGATTAGATAATTAAATTTTTAGAAGTAAGGATATTGCAACAGTGAAAACATTTTTTCTTATCCTACTTAAATCAATAATTTAGTATCTATTTATTTATTTTACCTGGTACGTTAAAATGTTCTTAAACATTCATTTTCTCACACTAGAATTAAAAATGGATGCCCCACATAAGAATAGTTGACTCAAATGCGTGTTTAGTACGTTGTCCTTTATAAAACCTTTAAAAAAATCAGATTACAATTTTAATATTGTAATATTTTTAAATAAATTATTATTGTATGAGATATACATGCATATTTCAATACATGTATATTACTCAAATATATTTGAATCAGTTTTAGAAACGTCAAACTCTGTATTACTTACCATAAGTACTTCTTTGAATAAATAATATAATATACAATAAATTGAGAATTAAGTTTTGATATTTTAAACCTACTGCTTTCTAACATTTCCTCTCCAAAAGTTCTAAGATCTTGTACGTTTTCTGCACTCATTGGGGGTGCAGGACTGGGTTTGGAATCTGGGATTGATTCTTATAAAGGAAAAAAGTAGAAATGTGATAATTGGAATAGATATATAGATGGTTACTTGAGGAGAAATTATTAAGATAATATAAATAGTGAGTCTGGTATAATTTAACCCATTAGTTAAAAATGAAAATTTTCTTATGAGTCCAGAAAATTTACATTTTGAATAATTTATTTCCCAAAACTTTTAATGTCAAAATATTATATTTGACAGAAATTTATTTCAATATATTACTTTTATAAAAGGATAAAATAAAGTCATAGAAATAAGCTTGATGATTGGTACCATCAAATGTATAGTTATTATTTTATATATGTGTATATATATTCCGTAAGTTTAATATTAACTAAAGATTTGAAATTTTATACACATATATGCATATACCCAATATAACATCTTCTATAAGATAAACATAAGAGAAAATGTCACTAGTAATTCATATGAAAATATGAATAAACCATGAAACCTACTATGTTTTAAAATGCCAATTGTCTCAATGAAATATTCCTTGTAATGGGATCTAAGATTTTATATGCATAAATAGAGTTAGTAGTAAGCATACTCTTCACATTTAACCAAACCATAAAGTCAATGGAGACAACGATATTTTTGTCAAAACTCCATTTCCTAAGCAAAAGAAAACCACAACCATAATAATATCTATGCTTAAATGAAAGAGTTGGAATATTGATATTCACTGGTAACAACCAGGACAGTATTTAGACTGGAACCTAAGAAGAATGCCTTAGTATAAAGCTTTGAGATAAGCCAATTACTTGCATAGATAAAGTGTGATGGTTATTGGTATCCTGTGAGGATGATGACTAGAACAGTGCATGTATGATAAATAAGCGTTAACAACTGGCCACTGTTATTTCTTGTTTATTAGTACTACTCGGTTCTAGAATATTATCCAACATGAGAATACTGATTTCCTTGTTTCTTGATGCAAACTATAATAAACTATGTACTTTCAAAATCCTAATTTGAGAGAAGTCTATTTATGGGAAATACCATGATAATTACCTCTCCGGTAAAACTGGGCATGGTGCGGTAGACTCTCCAGCTTGTCTGGGTGAGATGGGGTTACCTCTCCGGCAAGACCGGGTAAGATGGGGTATGTGTTATAATAATGGAATTCCCTAGATAGTACCATGACCTGATGTCTGACTTATGAATCTATTAAATACATTGACCTTATAAATGGTATATATACTACTAGTATGTGAAATATATGATTATATAGACGTGTATGTCTATGAGGAAATCCAAAGATCATATTGATTGACAATTAGGGATAAATCATGAACAAGTATGTCAATGATAATTTTAGATTTATTTATTAGGAATCTTCCGTATACGTCTATAATTCCAATATCAAACATTATTTCATTTAATCATCCGTCTCGAAATTCGTGCGACAAGATGAACAATAGGAACTCTATAAGTTGAAACGCCATCAAAAGAATAAGAATTTTCCTTTGCAATCATTGACGCATTAGGAAACCTGTAACTAAAAGTTGTGCGAAGACACAACACCTCTAAACACTTACACCAACAATTTTACTTTCATTAAGAAAACTTGAGAAGATAAGAGTCTCAAAACATAGAGAATAGTTCTGGTCAATGTAAAGTGAAAATCAAAACAAAGGGCAAAATATACTATTCATCCATATTTTAGGGAATCTCGAGGACGAGATTTAAAACAAGGTGGGGAGGATGTAACATTCCCAAAATTTTATTTATATAAAATATATAAAAACTTATGTTATTAAAAGGATGTATTATAGGTAAGTTGACCAATGGAAATATGAGATAATTTGGGCAAGCGTAGGAACCGTTTAAGAACTTAATTATAAAAATACATTATATTTGGACCTACTCTGTTTTTAATAAAACTTGGTTCAAAATGTAGATAAAATTATTCTTGTTCTAATGACATATTCATTATTGTATAAAACGTTATATTTTTAAAATTATAAGCGCCAAATGAGTGAAGCAGTTGAATTAATTATAATAATATAATAAAATAATCTATGAATTATAAACTAAAACTACTTATAAGCCTAGTGGATATCCTACGAAAATTTAATGCATAAAAAGGAAAATGAAAGCTAATTGCATGAGAATCAAAATTTTAAAGTCATGTATACGTGTAAGCTAACCTGAAGAATTGACATAAATGTAGAGATGTACGTGGCTTTGCTTGAAGTACACTCAAATCTCAAACATGCAATATAAATAGGAATCAAAACTTCACCATTTAGACTGCCACATTCCATTTTTTCGTTCCCTCATTCTACTATTATAATTGCCCCCATTTTCTTTAGTTATTTACCCCTAAATCCTACAAAGCCCTGCCCTGTTTTAAGTGTTTTAACCCTTGATCAACTGATACCCTGTCCAAGTGACATAGGGCCCCGTAACGGATGTCAAGGCGTTGCCTAAATTCGTTGGGGTTCTGTCTCGTGACGTAGGGATAAAGTAGAATTGGGTTACTACACTTAAGTGTGAGTGCACTATATATTTTATTAATAACCCAGAAGTGATACCCAAAATATAACAACCCTCCTAAAAACACCCCGGACACCCTACACTTTCTAAAATACATCCCATACGTGAAAACCGAGCCCGAATTACATTAAATAGTATTAAAAATAAAATAAAAATCTAAAACATAAGTTGAGGCGGGCCGCATAGAACCCACCCCAACCTTACGCGGGAGGTATCAAGGCTGAAACTTGATTTCAGTAAATTTAAGTTAAGACGGGCCGCGTAAGAGTTCCCGTTAGTTTAAAAGGGCAGTGTGAGATCATCAAACGCGGAGACACCAGAAGCCGACACGTGTCGACATCGTGGCGAACCTACATGCTAACCCAGCTAAGCTATACGTTGACTGGATGTTGACGCGGGCCGCGTAAGCCTAGCTTATCTCTTACGCGGGCCGCGAGAGAGTAAGATATCAGCACTATATAAGAAGGCCATCGGATTTCATTTCAGTTCGTTCACAATTCAATTCTCAATCACCAATTCTAATAGTAGAGTTATAATACTCGGGTATTATACCCCTAATTAGTGAGGTTCTGCCCCGTTGTAAGCATTATAACCTAGTTTCGTAATAGATACGCTGCCCGATTGATTTAGGGTTCCGTAACAACTGTCGTGGCTCTGCCCGACGTAGTTGTTGGAATGTCGTCTCGGGGAGGGTGTCATTAATAATTTTAGAGGGTTATGATACTAACCTAAGTACAATTGTGTAAATTATAGATTATTTCCAGGAAACCCTTACGCGAAGTCTAAGATAGCAAAGTGAGTTATCTCCTTTTTGTTAACAGTTTTTACAAAACCTTAACTATTTTACAATGCAATTTAGCAGTGATTGAGTCTTTGTAGTTCTTCAATTACTGCCGGTATGTTGGGGTTTTGTATACAAAATTTACTACACTGTGAGTAGTAAGTCAAGGTTGACAGTACATTACCATTGGACAATGAGTTAGCCAATGTGTAATATGACCCACAAGTTAGTGGATTGATAGTACTAAATGGAGTAATTGTGTAGACATAAACAATGTGATCGCTCTCAATACTGTTTTAATTGATAAAACGTTTCTTGATTAAAATGGGATTCACTCACCAGTATTTCCTGCTGATAAAATGTTTTAAACACGTGTTTAGGGTAACTTAGTGTGAAGCCAATAAAAGCCAGCTGGAGAGCACTGAAGGCTTGGAAAAGTGGCAATAAAGTTACCTAAAATAAAATAGATGTTTTTAATAAATAAAATAGGATTTATTCCTATGGAAACATGTGTACTATGAATTTGGGTTTTTCCCATATATAATTGTATTTATAAAATACGGTGGTTTACTCTGAACAAATATTTCCTAACTACGGTCCTGATGAAATTTTTCCGCTGCCAAATTAATAAACACCGATACCACCAAAACTGGCTCGCGGCCGCCCGTTCCCGGGAATTAGGGATCGGGGGTTGTGACAAAATGGGTAGTAGTTTGAGTGCTAGTTGTCACACTGCAACCGATGGCAGAAACATTAGAGTGAGATGAAAACATGATTGCTCGAGACATCATACTTGCTAATTGTGACGATAATTAAGAAATTCAAGTTTCATTCATACTAAAAGGGAAACATACATTGTTTTGGAAAGGAAGATACAATATAGAGCAAATAACATAACAACATGAAACAAAACATAAATTAAAGTTTAGGCATGTTTCTAATCCACCCTAAATAATGTTCCTTGTTCGTCATCAACTAGTTTCCTGCAACATGTATTAAAATAAAATCAGCAAAAGTTGGCGAGTATATAAGTTTGAATACATAGCATAATAGTGTCTAGAAAGTTGACTCATATCTAACATGGTAATTTTCATACATCGTTATTTAACATACTAGCATATTTTAACTATAAGTCAAACCAAAGTCTACTGCAATCATACGTAACCTTTTCGCCGAAACGACAAGACCGTAAAATAGTTCACTTAACAACACCACAAGAATATGAGCGGTGCGTTAATCCTATAGCGCTATAATTGTTAAGGTAGGCTTGCAGAGTTAATGAGCATATAGGACACATGTTTAAGAATGACATGTAGTAACGAGAATGTAACAAGTAACATATTTGTAACAGGGATAGAGTATTTGCTTTAACAAGTTTAATTGTGAGTCTGTGATTTGTATATATTTGCGTACATGTTGCACCAAAAATGTGTAAAACTCTAAATGGGATTGAGTATACTCACGGTTTGCGTAGTAATTACTGCGTATGTGAGTTTGACGAGTCTTGAGTTGAGAACACCAAAGTTACCCTAAGACGGGAAACAGAGGTGTGTGAGTTGCAAATTTGATTAATTTGATTGGACTTGGAATTTAGAGGGCGATTTATAAGTCATAGTAAAATGTAAAATAAGTTACCATGAGAATGGTCATCAATGGAGGTAGGATGACATTATATGATTTACCAAAGCACAAAATCATCAACTTTGTTGATGATTTCGGTTGGTCATGAATGTGAAAATTATAAGAACTTAAATCTACTAAACCTATGAACAATCAAGTGAGCTAGCAAGATGCGTGCATCCCAAACATAGAAAGTGTTTGGGGACGTAATGTAGCCTTGTCCCTTTGTTGGAAATTGTTTGAGTTTTAGTGGTATGTACATAGTAAATCAACAAGTGAGGTAGTGGAACATATTTGGAAATCCAAGGCTTCCATTATTCACACTTTCACCAAAATACAAGTTTCACCATATTGAAGATTATGAACTTGGATGGTATCAACACTTGTAGGTTGTTTAACACCTTGTTAAAACAGAAAGCTTGGGAGGTTTTTAGACCTCTAAACTTATGAGAATCAACCATACTCAAGCCCCATAACCATAGGTTTGGTTAGAAGCATGGTAGGTGCAAGATTCTCACAAGAAGAATGAGTTTATGAAATGTTGGTGAAAGATAGCACCAAAACAGAAAGTTTGACCTCAAAATGGTGATGTTCCACCTTAGTTTACCATGGTAAACTTGTGGAAACATTCATAGAGCTGTTCCAAACTTTCAAGAAGAAGAAAGGATGAAGAAACATGAAGAAAAGTGAGGTAGAAGCTCACTTTTGAACTTAGGTAGAATCTACCCAAACTTGTGATTTTAGCCGATTTGAGAGCATTTTGAGAATGCTTAAGGGTTTGGAAAAGTGAAATGAAGGTGTGGGAGGCTTGGTTATATAGCAGTTGATTAGGCTTGGTTATATAGCAGTTGATTGGGGAATAAAGGAGGTGAGAAAGGTGACCAACCCGTAGCCAAGAAACAACTTGCTGCGGATTAGGCATGTTCGCGCCCTACGATGAGCAAGGGGTTAGTTTCCCGTGGGGCGCGGCATGCTCTTTTCACCGCCCAAGTTTGGTTTTTCACACTTTGGTCCCTAAACTTCTTCATTTCATCATTTTATGCCCAAAGTTCATATTTTAACATGTTTTCGAGTACGAAATGTGTTTGCAAGTATGTGGCGAGTATCATGCAAGTATAATGATAACCCAGGGATATAATAAGTTTCGGTTTACATGTAAATGTGTATCAAATATTGATTGTGTATAAGCATAAGTACAATAAACATAAGTATAAAAGTGAAGTTCCATTATGATCTAAGTCTCGAATTACAAGTTTGGAAGTGAAATACGAATACATTATGAATACAAGTTCCTAAAAGTAGAAATGTGAGTACAAGTTTCTAAATAAGGAAAGTAAAAAAATGAAAAGCGTTACAATCTCCCATACTTTAGGAAATTTCGTCTCTGAATTTATTCAAGAGGAAGACTCTACGAACAAGTAGTATATTTGGCTTTCATATCACTCTCGAGTTCCCAATTGAATTTGGTGCCACGTTTTCCTTCCCACGAATCTTGACTATGGGAATACGACTGCGCCTCAGTTGCTTGGTCCCTAATTTTGACCGACTTCTTGAGGAAATGTAAGGACTCGTTGATTTGTATATCGTCGAGAGGAACTTGAAGTCCTTCTTCAGCTAAACACTACTTGAGATTCGAAATATGAAATGTTGGATGGACGTTGTTGAGTTCTTGAGGTAGGACTAGAGATATGCCACTTTGCTAATACTCTTGAGTATCTTTAAAGGACCTACAAAGCGTGGAACGAGTCTGCCCTTCTTACCAAAATGGACGACTCCCTTCCAAGGGGATACCTTGAGGAGTACGTGGTCACCAATGTTAAATTCCAAGGGTTTACGATGTTTATCCGCATAGCTCTTTTGTGGGCTTCTAGCTTTGAGGAGGTTGTCGCGGATTTGTAGGATCTTGTGCATCATTTCTTGTATGAGCTTGTGACCGGTGATCTATGCCTCGACGATCTCAAGCCAACAAATAGGTGAACAACACTTACGACCATACAATGCTTCGAATGGAGCCATTTTAATACGGAGTGATAACTGTTGTTGTATGAGAATTCCACGAAGGGTAAATGCACATCCCAATTTCCACCAAAATCAATTACGTGTGAACGAAACATGTCCTCGAGAGTTTGGATAGTATGTTTGGTTTGACCGTCCGATTGAGGATGAAAAGCCGTACTAAGATTAAGTTGCATACTCATTGTGGTCTGAAATGTTTGCCAAAGGCGAGAAGTGAAACGACCATCGCGGTCCGAAATGATATCAATGGGAATGTCATGATGGCAGATGACTTCTTTGGTGTAGATATGAGCTAATTTCTCAACTCGATAATCTTCACGAATAAGGAGGAAGTGAGCGGATTTAGTCAAACGGTCGATGATCACCCTAATACTGTCGTGACCGGAACATGTTCAAGGAAGTTTGGTTATGAAGTCCATGGATATATTCTCCCATTTCTAGACTGGAATTTCTGATTGTTCGAGTAGCCCCGAAGGATGTTGATGTTCGGCTATCACCTTGGAACATGGGAGGCATTTGGAAACGAAGGTTGTGATATCTTTCTTCATGCCCGACCACCAATAAGATACATGGAGATCTTGATACATCTTGTCAGCATCGGGGTGAATGGAGTATGTAGACTTGCGTGCCTCTTTAATCAAGAGGTCACAGAGGTTGTCATGGTTTGGAACCCAAATTCGATCAAGGTAGTAGAGGATTCCGTTGGATTTGGATACGAGCTGGCTTTCGGCACCACACTTCATTTCGTCGTACAAGTTATCCTCATTGATGGATGAGTATTGTGCCTCACGAATACAGTTTTGAATGTTGGTTTGTATTTGGAAGCAACAAATACTCTTCACATGAGTTTTTCGACTAAGGGCATCGGCCATGACATTCTCTTTATTGGGGTGATAGCGAATCTCGCAATCATAGCCGTTGAGAAATTCTACCCATCGTCTTTGACGCATGTTGAGTTCCTTTTGGATAAAGATATGTTGTAGGCTCTTATGGTCGATGAAGACTATACACTTAGTACCGTAAAAGTAGTGTCACCAAATCTTTAACACAAAAACAATCGCACCAAGTTTACGGTCATGGATAGTGTAGTTCTTCTTGTGTATTTTAAGTTGTCTTGATGCATAAGTGATAACCTTGTCTCGTTGCATGAGAACACAACCGAGACCTTGGTTAGAAGCATCACAATAGACAATGAAATCATCGTTACCATCAGAAAGAGCGAGGATAAGAGCATTGCAAAGCAAGTCCTTGAGAGTTTGAAAAGGTTTATCTTTTTGAGTCAACGAAGTAAGCGGAACAACAATCTTTGAAAAGTTGGAGATGAATCGGCGGCAGTAACCGACCAATCCAAGGGTCGAACGAATTTCAGATGGGGACTTTGGCGCGGCCCAATTCTTGACAACTTCGATTTTGGTGGGGTCAACATGAATGCCTTTCTCGATTTTATACAAATATTTTATACTTATAAATTTATTTTTGCGAATTTATCGTGTTTCCGTACGTCACAAATGCAAACGTGAACGAAAAACGAGAATGCAGGAATGCATCGGCAACAAAACGGAAGCATCGAACAAGCGTATTACCTTCAAAACTGAAATTTTACGATATATTTAGCTTCGTAACTAAATTTAAAAAACGTATTCGAAACCGAATCGAAAAACAGATTGGAACGATCAGCGACACGTTTTATGCAATTTTAACGCAACCGACGATCCAACGCGACAAACAATGACTACCAACCATACTTTACGCGATTTAATACATGAATATTTTTACAACGTTATCTGGAGTTCGGGTGCAAAGACGGATTCCTGAAACGTTAACGAGCCAGTTAGAACACGGGAAGTGGGGTTATGGGCCCAAGACCACAAAACAAACCCTACCTGTTTAAATCCTTCAAACCCTATTGTTCCTTATTTTGACCAGCCGCGTAGCACAAATTCCCTCCCACTTTCTTTTTTTACTCTGCAACATGTCTCAAACCACACACACTTAGAGAACCTTATCCACCGCAACCTCCTCTTCATCTCCTCCTCACACACACTCCATCTCACCTCTTCATCTATCACAGGAACCAGCCATCCACCACAGGCAGTGCGCGACGACGGTGGCAGACCCACGACGGGCCGGAGTGTAAGGAAAACCACCACCACAAGCGACGGCGCTGTGGTGGTGGTGTCGGGAGGTTAAATTGAGCTAGAAGGAAAGAGATATCGGGAAGAGAGAGAGGGAGAGGGGGCGACGAGATGAAACGGCGGTGCCGCTCACGGCGGTGGCAATGGAGGCGAAGATGGACAGAGTGACGAGCCACGGTTCGAGTTGTTTTTCCGGTAACACTTGTCTTTGTTTCCCTCGTTCTCTTTCATTTTTTTCTTTCTTTTCTGAAGATTAATGTCGGTGTTCTGCTAATTGATGGGTTGATGATGATGTTAGGCTATTGTTGATGTTGAAGATAGTGGAGGTGGTTCCACACGATGACAGGAACGACGGGGGGGGGGGGGGGGGGCTCGACTCGTGTTTCAGCTCAGGTAGGTGTCCAGGAGTTTTTGTTCGGGTTTTTCAAGTGGGTTTCGGGATTAGTTGGTTCAAATTTAAGATACGTTCGGTTCAAGAATATTCGAGTTTCGGGTCAAGTCTCGTCTCGGTTCAAGATGTGGGTTTCGTGAAGTGGGTTATCACCGGGTCAGACGGTTCGGTTCGGTCAACTCGGGTCAAACCCGATTAACTCAGTTAACCCAGTTAACCCGATTGACTCGATCAACTCAACGAGTCAACTCGGTTAACACAGTCAAAGCGAGTCAACTCAGTTGACTCGGTCAACTCAGTCAAACCATTCGGCGAATCGACACACGAGGATTGGTAACGAATTAGCGACGCGATTAATTTATTTACGTTTTTATATAGTTTTATGTCTCATGTGAAAACGAGCTCTCGAACCAAACAAATTGACGAATTGATAGTTAAAATTTACTTAGATTTATTATCTTGTTTATATAAATTGATTATACATATACATTGTTGCATAATTGTTGAATTTTGAAAAATAACCAAAACTTGTCTTGTTGGAGCGTCCAAAAACAGAGGAAACTCTGCCCGTTTTTCGTAAAAATCCATAAAAATTAACGTGTTTTATTATAAAACGAAACCTTTCAGATTCAAATGATTTTATAAGAATAGATACAAACGCGTATTTATTTGACGAAGCCTTGTAACATACACAAAAACAAGCCGATAACTTTTAAATGAACATGTTTACATGATAACGGAATTGGGTATTCTTTCAAAAAATCAATATAATTATTTATATTGTTTCAAACGCCGATAACCCGAATTCATTTATAAAAATACATATAGTTATCATATTTATTTCAAATATCAAACAACACGGATTCTGTTATAAAATAAACATAGATTATATATTTATTTCAAATATTAAACAACACAAATACTTTTATAAAAATAAATATATTTTATATAGTTATTTCAAACGCCAAACAACTTGTATTCTTTTATATAATAAATATAACTATTATATTTATTTTAAACGACCTCAACACGAAAGCTCTATTAAACAAATATAACTTTTTATATTTATATCAAACGCCTAAACGACATATACCTATATTTTGATAATTATCATACGATACGTGATATATAATACGACATCTCAAGACGACTGATTCTATCAATATATTTTTATATTTTTATATAAATATTTATATATTTTAAATCTCACGAAAACTAAGTGTTTTTCAAGACTAGTAAACTATTACCGACATTAAACGAAACTTAACAAGTATAACTTAAACATTTCTATTAAATTAACAACTTACCGTCGAATCGTTCGGTTAACGATTCGGTAGAGCTCGGTGACACCTAGTTTAGTTACCGCTTTTATTTAGAAACTTATAAGATATTCCGTGTTATGGATATTATAGAATGCAAGCTAGCAAATCACGTCTTGGAAACGACATCACAAAGTCATATTAAGCTAGCTTTGCACAAGGATATCCAGGTGAGTTCATAACCCCACCTTTTTTACTTTACATTTTTCTAAATGTTTTCGGGGGTGGAAAGACATGCACGTTTTGCAAAAACAAACAAGGTTTTCGAAGATCACAAATTGCATATTTTCTAGACATACACGTTTTGCTAAAACACATCAGGTTTTTTATTAACAAAAATTACATATTCTAAAACCATGCTACAAGCAAGTTTTAATTAAAAACTTATGCAAAACATACCGGTTTTTACAAAACCGTAAACAGTTACGAAACATGCATGAGCTACAGACACTAGGGTGACGGGGTTGGTCCTAGTTACAAGGGGACTGGGGGTCCCACATACAAACTGAAGAACTGGTTGGTCCTATACACGAACAATGGAGACTGTGTGTCCCACATACAATGACCCAAAATCATGCATGCACCTAAGGCCTTCATCTTAAGGACTGAATAGTCCAACACAGACTCATGCGGGCATGTTTGTCATTGTCATGCGCAGACATTGACAGCCACACAAGTGTTACAAACATAAAACTTTACAGATACAAGGTTTTACGAACAAAACGCTTTACACATACAAGGTTTCACAAATGCAAAGTTTTCATGTAACATGCTAAAGAAAATGATTTTTATTTCGTTTTCTAAAACAATACTTTAAAAACCGGTTATTCAAAAAGATTTGTTTCAAACCTTTTACAAACAAACTATGAACTCGCTCAACTTTATGTTGATTTTTCGCATGTTTCTTTCTCATGTTGCATTTCAAAACTATGGCACGGTTGGAATAGGAGAACCATGAGGATTCGAGCATTTAGTGGGTGTTCGTTTTCTAGAAGTCTTAGTATTAACTGCTTCCGCTGTGCAATTAAGATACCAGTCCAGTCACGCCAGCTTTGATAATTCGGGGTGTAACAGATTGGTATCAGAGCTATGGGTTACAGCGAATAGGGTTTTCTGTAGAGATACCTAGGCTCTAACCTCACATTTCTCTGGGGACTTAGGTTATTAAGACTTTGAATACATACAGAACGCCTTAGACTCGAATATGGTCTCCAAACATTTCCGAAAACAATGGTCAAAATCATGTTTTTAAACATACGCTAATGTTGTGTTTTATACACGGTACACAAAAAACAATTACACATAGAACACAAAACTTTGCAGAGTTTAGGGAACATGCATTTAGAACCTTTGGAAACTTATGTCGAAGTTTATTAAAGGTTATTGCAAAGGAAACACGTCTATTAACTCAGGCAAACTCCAGTATTATGTCGTCCATGCTATTTTATTTAACTGAGCAGGTAACCTACACAAAACAAAGTATCGGCATGCAAATTACATGAAACTCAATCTATACATCAACAGAGGTTGAAGTTCATCACATTCGACTTTCGAGGCAAGATCTTTGAGAAGACACGATTGAGCGACTCAACGATGATGCTAGTTTCCGCTAGGAGGAGAACTACCATTCAGGATGCTGTAACTTATCACGCGATCCTGCAACGATAGAAATCACGCTAAGGAGAAGACGCACGACTTCGCATTCCCCATTTCTCATGTACGACGAATACGCTATGTTCGACATTCCATGGTAATGTCACCTAACAACTGGTCATCACATGAAACCCCAGGTAAAGTGCTTAAATTTCTTTCATTGAAATTCTGACTTTTGCATCTAGTGAGTAGATTTTTACACCACTACTCCTCTTAATGGTCATTTTATCACGATAATTTCTTTTATTATAACGGACACTCATTTGCTTCATTTCTTGAAAAAATAATATGTTACACATGCATCGTTTGTTACGCATGTGGTTTCACTTCGAATGATCGTTTTCATAAAAAATTTCAATTATTATTTCGCTATATCTAATTATTTCTTTGTGTTCAGGATCATCTGCACTCTTATAAGTGTTGACTCCTTGCTATCGAGTCAACGAACTTTCTTGAAACTCCTCTTTCTTTTCAAGACACGTACATGGTTTATTGTTGTAACCATGCCGGAAATTTCGTTGTCGATACACGTATTTGTTGTTGGATTGCGTCTAAACCAAGTTCAATTGTTGGAACTTGTCCACTACACGTATTCAACTCAAGGCATCATATGATGTATTGGGAGCATCATTTTCAAATCCATTTTTAACAAGCGATTCATTTGTCCAGAGTCGTAGTAGACTTGTTTGGTCTTCAACTCCATTAAATCATTTGATGGTTATGACACCTTGTGGTGGCATTTTCACAAATTTGAAGCTTGCGCTAATCTCGTTTACACATCTCATGCACAGATTTAATTATTTATTTATTGATTTATTTTAAATCCACTTGATTTATCATATTAAAGTAGTCTTAATACAATTGTGTGTTAAGATAATGGTACACAAATTCATGTTATATTCCGGTGTACCTCCTAACGGTTAATTCATTATCAATCGAATATTTCGCGATCTGCATTGTTTTTCATCTTCGACTAGAAACAGTATTTGTTTGATATTCCACTTTCAATTGAAAATCCTATGATGTCGGTTTGCAACAAATGTTCAGGTTTACTTCATTGAGCCCTCATTTGATTTCAAACACGGTGAACTTGTTTGGTCACCACTATTATTGAATTATATCGATCACCACGCACCTTGTGGCGTCGGTAGAACTTGCAGCTTGGTCTGATCATGAGCGAGCGTTTCATGCAAAACTATTCATTTGCATATTGTGAACGATCATTTGGAATTCTGTTGGTTGAAATTCCTCTTTGCTAGACCCCTGTTAACCTGGTCACACTGGTGACTGTATCAGTACGTCTCGTTTCCCTTGACATCAAATTCTGAAAACACATTTCTTTTAACCGTTGGGTTATTATTGTTTTAGCATGTCCTTGAATTCACATAATTTGAATAAGTCTTGATTCGATTTCATGGTCATTCACTTTGGTATTATTCGTATTCATCTACGCATAACATAACTCTAAGGAGTTAACATGGCTAAATTTCGAGGATGAAATTTTATTAACAGGGGGAGAATGTGACAACCGGTAATTTACGCCTATAATTACACGATAAACAAATGTTTAAAGCGATAATAAGTAGTTTTTATTACCTTAATTCGGCCTTTGGAGCGCCTAGGAACGTCAATTCCACTTTACAGTACGCGTATGACGATCTGCGTGAAATCTGCTGAATACTAAACGATAACAAACTGAAACCGAACAAATACTGACAACGCCAACAGATACGCATTTTAAACGAATATTTTATACTTATAAATTTAGTTTTGCAAATTTATCGTGCTTCTGTACGTCACAAATGCAAACGTGAATGAAAAACGCGACTGAAGGAACGTATCGGCAACAAAATGGAAGCATCGAACACGCGTATTACCTTCAAAACTGAAATTTTACGATATATTTAACTTCGTAACTGAATTTTAATAAACGTAGTGGAAACCGAATCGAAAAACGGATTGAAACGACCAATGACGCGTTTTATGAATTTTAACGCAACCGACGATCCAACGCGACAAATAACGACTACCGACCATACTTTCGGCGATTTAATACAATAATTTTTTTTATGACGTTATCTGGAGTTCAGGAACGAAGACGTGTTCCAAAACGTTAACGGGCCACTTAGAACACGGTAAGTGGGCTTGTGGGCCCTGGGCCCAGGCCCACTAAACAAACCCGATCTATTTAAATCCTTCAAACACTATTGTTCCTTACTTTGACAAGCCGCTTAGCACAAATAACCTCCCACTTCCTTTTTTTTCTCTGCAAAATGTCTCAAACCACACACACTTGGAGAACCTTATCCACCCCAACCTCCTCTGCATCTCCTCCTCACACCCACTCCATCTCACCCCCTCATCTATCACAAGAACCAGCCGACCACCACAGGCGGTGCGCGACGGCGGTGCTAGAGCCACGACGGGCCGAAGTGTAAGGAAAACCACCACCACAAGCGGCGACGTTGTGGTGGAGGTGGTGTCGGGAGGTTAAATCGAGCGAGAAAGAAAGAGAAAACGGGAAGAGAGAGAGAGAGAGGACGACGAGATGAAGCGGCGCCGCCGCTCACGGCGGCGGTAGTGGAGGTGAAGGCGGACAGAGTGACGACCCGCGGTTCGAGTTGTTTTTCTGGTAACAGTTGTCTCTGTTTCCCTCGTTCTCTTTCATTTTTTTTCTTTCTTTTCTGAAGATTGATGTCCGTGTTCTGCCGATTGACGGGTTGATCATGTTTTTCCGGTTCGACGGTTCCGTACGACGGCAGGAACGACGACGGGGGGGGGGGGTGCTTGACTCGAGTTTCAGCTCAGGTTGGAGTCTGGGAGTTTTGGTTCGGGTTTTTCAAGTGGGTTTCGGGATTAGTTGGTTCAGATTTAAGATACGTTCGGTTCAAGAATATTAACTAAGTTATCTCCATTAACCCGGTTGACTCGGTCAACAAAGTCATAGCGGGTCAACTCAGTTGACTCGGTCAGCTCAGTTAAACCACTCGGTGAATCGACACGAGGATTGGCAGAGAATTAGCGACGCGATTAATTTATTTATGTTTTATATAGTTTTATGTCTCACGTGAAAACGAGCTCTCAAACCAAGAAAATTGACGAATTGATAGTTAAAATTTACTTTGATTTATTATCTTGTTTATATAAATTGATTATACATATACATTGTTTCATAATTGTTGAATTTTGAAAAATAACGACAACTGTTGTCGGGGGCGCCAAAAACAAAGGAAACTCTGCCCGTTTATCGTAAAAATCCGTAAAAATGAACGTGTTTTATTATAAAACAAAACCTTTCGGATTCAAACGATTTTATAAGAATAGATACAAACGCGTATTTGATTTGACGAAGCCTTGTAACACACACAAAAACAAGCCGATAACTTTTCAATGACATGTTTACAAGATATTGGAATTCGGTATTCTTTCACAAAATCAATATAATTATTTATGGTGTTTCAAATGACGATAACCCGAATTCATTTATAAAAATACATGTAGTTATCATATTTATTTCAAATATCAAACAAAACGAATTCTTTTATAAAATAAATATAGTTTATATATTTATTTCAAATATCAAACAACAAAAAATACTTTTATAAAAATAAATATATTTTGTATATTTATTTCAAACGCCAAACAACTCATATTCTTTTATAAAATAAATATATTATATTTATTTTAAACGATCTCAACACGAAAACTCTATTAAATAAATATAACTTTTTATATTTATTTCAAATGCTTAAACGACATATACCTATATTTTGATAATTATCATACGATTCGCGATATATAATATGAGTTCGATATATATTATTTTCGTATAAATATTCAATACATACATGTACGACTTCTCGAGACGACTAACGAGATTCTATCGATATATTTATATATTTTTATATAAATATTTATATATTTTAAATCTCACAAAAACTAAGTTTTTTTCAAGACTTAGTAAACTATTACCGACATTAAACGAAACTTAACAAGTATAACTTAAACGTTTCTATTAAGTTAACAACTTACCGTCGAATCATTCGGTTAACGATTCGGTAGAGCTCGGTGACACGTAGTTTAGTTACCGCTTTTATTTAGAAACTTATAAGATATTCCGTGTTAGGGATATTATAGAATGCAAGCTAGCAAATCACGTCATGGAAACGACATCACAAAATCATATTAAGCTAGCTTTGCACAAGGATATTCAGGTGAGTTCATAACCCCACCTTTTTTACGGTTTTACATTTTTCTAAATGTTTTTAGGGTGGAACGACATGCATGTTTTTCAAAAACAAACAAGGTTATCGGTGATCAAATATTACATATTTTCTAGACATACACGTTTTGCTAAAACACATAAGGTTTTTGATGAACAAAAATTACATATTCTTAAACCATGCTACAAGCAACTTTTAACTAACACAAATGATACGTGATTTTCATTAAACTCAAATGGTTTACAAAAAACTTATGCAAAACATACCGGTTTTTACAAAACCGTAAACAGTTATGAAACATGCATGAGCTACAAACACTAGTGATGGGGTTGGTCCTAGTTACAAGGGGGCTGGGGGTCCCACATACAAACCGGAGGACTGGTTGGTCCTATACACGAACAACGGAGACTGTGTGTCCCACATACAACAACCCAAAATCTTGCATGAACCTAAGGCCTTCATCTTAAGGATTGAATAATCCAACATACAGACTCATGCGGGCATGTTTGTCATTGTCATGCGCAAACATTGACAGCTACACAAGTGTTACAAACACAAAACTTTACAGATACAAGGTTTTTCAAACATAACGCTTTACACATACAAGGTTTCACAAATGCAAAGTTTTAACGTAACATGCTAAAGAAAATGATTTTTATTTCGTTTTCTAAAACAATACTTTAAAAACCGATTATTCAAAAAGATTTATTTCAAACCTTTTACAAAGAAACTATGAACTCGCTCAACTTTTTGTTGATTTTTCGCATGTTTCTTTCTCTTGTTGCATTTCAAAACTAATTGGGTTTTCTCTAGAGATACCTAGGCTCTAACCTCACATTCGGGGTGTGACATATTGGTATCAGAGATATAGGTTACAACGAATTGGGTTTTCTGTAGAGATACCTAGGCTCTAACCTCACATTCTTAGGGGACTTAGGTTATTAAGACTTTGAATACATACAGAACGCCTAAGACTCGAATATGGTCTCCAACCGTTTCCGAAAACAACGGTCAAAATCTTGTTTTTAACATACGCTAATGTTGTGTTTTATACATGGTACACAAAACACTTACACATAGAACACAAAACTTTAAGAGTTTAGGGAACATGCATTTAGAACCTTTGGAAACTTATGTCGAAGTTCATTAAAGGTTATCGCGTAGGAAACACGTCTATTAACTCAGGCAAACACATATTATGTCGTCCATGCTATTTTATTTAACCGAGTAGGTAACCAACGCAAAACGAAGTATCGGCGTGCAAATTACGCGAAACTCAATCTATACATCAACGGAGGTTGAAGTACGTCATATACGACTTTCGAGGCAAGGTCTTTGAGAAGACACGATTGAGCGACTCAACGACGATGCTATTTCCACTAGGAGGAGAACTAACGGTCAGGATGCGGCAACTTGTTACGCGATCCTGCAATGACACGAATCACGCTAAGGAGAAGACGCACGTCTCCGCATTCCCCCTTTCTCATGTACGACGAATACGCTATGTTCGACATTCCATGGTAATGTCACCTAACAACCGGTCGTCACACGAAACCCCAGGTAAAGTCCTTAAATTTCTT
The DNA here is from genome assembly GCA_030545235.1 of Helianthus tuberosus. Taxonomy (NCBI): domain Eukaryota; kingdom Viridiplantae; phylum Streptophyta; class Magnoliopsida; order Asterales; family Asteraceae; genus Helianthus; species Helianthus tuberosus. The sequence continues at coordinate 14,830,415 of CM060420.1, read as the reverse complement.
TTATTGAAATTCCGACTTTTGCATCTAGTGAGTAGATTTTTACACCTCTACTCTTCTTAATGGTCATTGTATCATGATAATTTCTTGTATTATAACGAACACTCTTTTGCTTCATTTCTTGAAAAATTCATATGTTACACATGCATCGTTTGTTACGCATGTGGTTTCACTTCGAATGATCGTTTTCATTAAAAAATTCAATTATTATTTCGCTATATCTAATTATTTCTTCGTGATCTGGATGATCTGCACTCTTGTAAGTGTTTACTCCTTATTATCGAGTCAACGAACTTTCTTGAAACTCCTCTTTCTTTTCAAGACACGTACACGGTTTATCATTGTAACCATGCCAAAAATTTCCTTGTCGATACATGTATTTGTTGTTGGATTGCGTCTAAACCAAGTTCAATTGTTGAAACTTGCCCACTACACATATTCAACTCAAGGCATCATATGATGTATTGAGAGCATCATATTCAAGTCAATTTTTAACAAGCGATTCATTTGTCCCGAGTCGTAGTAGAATTGTTTTGTCTTCAACTCCATTAAATCATTTTTTAGTTACGAAACTCTGTGGTGGCGTTTTCATAAATTTGAAGCTTGCGCTAATCTTGTTTACACATCTCATGCACGGATTTAATTATTTATTTATTGATTTATTTTAAATACACTTTAATTTGTCATATAAAAGTAGTCTTAATACAATCGTGTGTTAAGATAATGGTACACAAATTCATGTTATATTCCGGTGTACCTCCTAACGGGTCATTCATTATCGATTGAATGTTTTGCGATCTGCATTTCTTTTTGATCTTCGATCGGAAACAATATTTCTTTGATATTCCATTTTCAATTGAAAATCCTATTGTGCCGGTTTGCAACAAATGTTTAGATTTACTTCATTGAGCCCTAATTTGATTTCAAACATGGTGAACTTGTTTCGTCACCGCTATTAATGAATTATCTCGATCACTACGACACCTTGTGGCGTCGGTAGAACTTTCAGCTTGGGTTGATCATGATCGAGCGTTTCATGCAAAACTATTTCATTTGAGCCTTTTGATTCTAAGTTTCATCAAGTGGATGTTATTATTTCTAGATTTCAATTACATATTGTGAACGATCGTTTGGAATTCTGTTGGTCAAAATTCCTCTTTGTTAGACCCTTGTTAACCTGGTCACACTGGTGACTGTATCAGTACATCTCGTTTCCATTAACAACAAATTCTGAAAACATATTTCTTTTAACATTTGGGTTCTTATTGTTGTAGCATGTCCTTGAATTCACATAATTCGAATAAGTCTTGATTCGATTTCATGGTCATTCACTTTGGTATTATTCGTATTCATCTGCGCATAACATAACTCTAAGGAGATAACATGGTCTAAATTTCGAGGACGAAATTTTAGTAACAGGGGGAGAATGTGACAACCGGTAATTTACGCCTTCAATTACGTGATAAACAAATGTTTAAAGCGATAATAAATAGTTTTTAAGATGCAAATTAACTTAATTAGGCCTTTGGAGCACCTAGGAACGCCTATTCGACTTTACAATACGCGTATGACAACCTGCGTGAAATCTGTTGAATACTAAACGATAATGAACTGAAACCGAACAAAATACTGACAACGCTGATAAATACGCATTTTATACAAATATTTTATACTTATAAATTTAGTTTTGTGAATTTATCGTGCTTCCGTACGTAAAAAATGCAAACATGAACGAAAAACGAGACTGTAGGAACGTATCGGCGACGAAACGGAAGCATTGAACACGCGTATTACCTTAAAACTGAAATTTTACGATATATTTAGCTTCGTAACTGAATTTTCATAACGCATTCGAAACCGAATAGAAAAACGGATTAAAACGACAAACGACGTGTTTTACGCAGTTTTAACGCAACTGGCGATCAAACGCGACAAACAACGACTACCGACCATACGTTACGTGATTTAATACAAGAATTGTTTTTTACGACGTTATCTGGATTTCAGGTGCGAAGACGTCCGAAATGTTAACGGGCCACTTAGAACACGGGAAATGGGCTTGTAGGCCCTGGGCCCTAGCCCACTAAACAAACCCTTCCTATTTAAATCCTTCAAACCCTATTGTTCCTTATTTTGACCAGCCACTTGGCACAAATACCCTCCCACTTCCTTTTTTTTCTCTACAACATGTCTCAAACCACACACGCTTGGAGACCCTTATCCACCCCAACCTCCTCTACATCTCCTCCTCACACCCACTCAAACTCACCTCTTCATAGATCACAGGAACCATCTGGCCACCACAGGCGGTGCGCGACGGAGGTGGCAAAGCCACGATGGAACGGAGTGTAAGGAAAACCACCACCACAAGCGGCGTCGGGAGGTTAAATCGAGCGAGAAAGAAAGAGAAATCGGGAAGAGAGAGAGGGCGACGAGATGAAGCGGCGCCGCCGCTCATGGAGACGGCAATGGAGGCGACAGCAGACAGAGTGACGAGCCCCGGTTCGAGTTGTTTTTCCGATAACACTTGTCTTTGTTTCCCTCGTTCTCTTTCATTTTTTTCTTTCTTTTCTGAAGATTGATAGCGGTGTTCTGCTGATTGACGGGTTGATCATGATGTTAGGCTACTGTTGATGTTGAAGATGGCGGAGGTGGTTCCGCACGATGGCAGGATCGATGGCGGGGGGGGGGGGGGGGGGGGGGGGGTTCTCGACTCGGGTTTCAGCTCAGGTAGGAGTCCGGGAGTTTTGGTTTGGGTTTTTCAAGTGGGTTTCGGGATTAGTTGGTTCAGAATTAAGATATGTTCGGTTCAAGAATATTCGGGTTTCGGGTCAAGTCTCGTCTCGGTTCAAGATGTGGGTTTCGTGAAGCGGGTCAGTCGGTTCGGTTAACTCGAGTCAAACCCGGTTAATTCAGTTAACTCAGTTAACGCGGTTGACTCGGTCAACTCAGCGAGTCAACCCGGTCAACACAGTCAAAGCGAGTCAACTCAGCTGACTCGGTCAACTTAGTCAAACCATTCGGTGAATCGACACGAGGATTAGTAAAGAATTAGCGACGCGATTTATTTATTTATGTTTTTATATAGTTTTATGTCTCACGTGAAAAAGAGCTCTCGAACCAAACAAATTGACGAATTGATAGTTAAAATTTACTTTAATTTATTATACTGTTTATATAAATTGATTATACGAATACATTGTTGCATAATTGTTGAATTTTGAAAAATAACGACAACTTGCGTTATCGTGGGCGTCCAAAAACAGAGGAAACTCTGCCTGTTTTTCGTAAAAATCTGTAAAAATTAACGTGTTTTATAATAAAATGAAACCTTTTGGGTTCATACGATTTTATAAGAATAGATACAAACGCGTATTTGATTTGACGAAGCCTTGTAACATACACAAAAACAAGCCGATAAGTTTTCAATGAACATGTTTACAAGATAACGGAATTCGGTATTCTTTCACAAAATCAATATAATTATTTGTATTGTTTCAAAAACTGATAACCCGGATTCGTTTATAAAAATACATATAGTTATCATATTTATTTCAAATATCAAACAACACGAATTCTTTTATAAAATAAATATAGTTTATATATTTACTTCAAATATCAAACAACACAAATACTTTTATAAAAATAAATATATTTTATATATTTATTTCAAACGCCAAACAAGTTTTATTCTTTTATAAAATAAATACAACTATTATACTTATTTTAAATGAACTCAAGACGAAAGCTCTATTAAATAAATATAACTTTTTATATTTATTTCAAACGCCTAAACGACATATACCTATATTTTGATAATTATCATACAGACGCGATATATTATACGAGTTCTTTATATATTATTTTTATATAAAAATTCATTACATACACATACGACTTCTCGAGACGAATAACGAGATTCTATCGATATATATATATATATATATATATATATATATATATATATATATATATTTTAAATCTCACGAAAACTAAGTGTTTTCAAGACTTAGACTTAGTAAACTATTACCGACATTAAATGGAACTTAACAAGTATAACTTAAACGTTTCTATTAAGTTAACAACTTACCATCGAATCGTAATCGTTCGGTTAACGATTCGGTAGAGCTCGGTGACACGTAGTTTAGTTACCGCTTTTATTTATAAACTTATAAGATATTCCGTCTTAGGGATATTATAGAATGCAAGCTAGCAAATCACGTCTTGGAAACGACATCACAATGTCATATTAAGCTAGCTTTGCACAAGGATATCCAAGTGAGTTCATAACCCCACCTTTTTTACGGTTTTACATTTTTCTAAATGTTTTCGGGGTGGAAGGACATGCACGTTTTGCAAAAACAAACAAGGTTTTTGGTGATAAAAAATTGCATATTTTCTAGACATACACGTTTTGCTAAAACACGTAAGGTTTTTGATGAACAAAAATTACATATTCTTAGACAATGCTACAAGAAAGTTTTAACTAACACAAATGATATGTGATTTTCATTAAACTCAAATGGTTTACGTAAAAACTTATGCAAAACATACCGCTTTTACAAAAATATAAACAATTACGAAACATGCATGAGCTACATACACTAGTGACGGGGTTGGTCATAGTTACAAAGGGACGGGGGGTCCCACATACAAACGAGAGGACTGGTCGGTCCTGTACACGAACAACGGAGACTGTGTGTCCCACATACAACAACCTAAAATCTTGCATGCACCTAAGGCCTTCATCTTAAGGACTGAATAGTCCAACATAGACTTATGCGAGCATGTTTGTCATTGTCATGCGCAGACATTGACAGCCACACAAGTGTTACAAACACAAAATTTTACAGATACAAGGTTTTACAAACATAACGCTTTACACATACAAGGTTTCACAAATGCAAAGTTTTTCATGTAACCTGCCAAAGAAAATGATTTTTATTTTGTTTTCTAAAACAATACTTTAAAAACCGGTTATTCAAAAAGATTTATTTCAAACCTTTTACAAACAAACTATGAACTCGCTCAACTTTATGTTGATTTTTCGCATGTTTCTTTCTCATGTTGCATTTCAAAACTATGGCACGGTTGGAATAGGAGAACCATGAGGATTCGAGCATTTAGTGGGCATTCATTTTCTAGAAGTCTTAGCATTAACTGCTTCCGCTGTGCAATGAAGTCACCAGTCCAGTCATGCCAACTCTGATAATTCGGGGTGTGACATGGCGGGCTTTTGGTGCATCGACTTGGTTCGTTAAAGTATAGGTATGATACACGCACACAATATAACTACCAATAAAGATATGCCCCAAAGGATATCGGTACATGTTTTAAATTGATCAAAAACTATAGAAACAAATGTCGATATGGATGTTATTCGGGCAGACATTGGTTCGGTCAGTGTCACTCGCTATAGCATACAGTAGTATGGTAATAAAAAAACTCTATTACCAATACAACTTTATTTTCAATCACATTTATACCACAACGTCGAGAAAATCATAAAAACGAATACATACTAGTAACGATATAGTTCGAACAATATTGGCTCGGTTCATCACCGTAAAGAACAAAAAAATCAACTATATTTACCCGTTTGATAAAAAGTTTTATCAAACCGTAGATAAAAAAAAGCATCTTGCAACAGTGTATTCAAAATTGTGTATTATGTTACTCGGATAAGAAAAAAGGTAAAAGATGTAAATGTATATAAAAAAAACTCAATGAATGTTGTATCACCATATTGTGAAAACCATAAAACTGAATACATCATCATTTTATATTACCGTGTATAACTTTGTTTAAAATAAAATTTATATATAGACACAAATAAAAATAAACACATTGCAATAAAATGCTTGGAATTTTATAAATATTATAATCTAATCAAAATGTATTATAATATTAAAATATTATATTAAAAAGCTATAAAAACAAAAAACCAAAATATGTTTGATGGACTCCATTACAACTCTTTTTTAAAAAGTAATTAAAAAAAAGCGAAAAATATGATTAGTCTAAATAATTATATAATTTAGCGACTCAACAACTACTTTGAATTTGTAAGGTATAATAATATTGTGTTATTTAAGTTATAAATGCAAAACGTAATCTAATCAAAATCATTATAATATTAAAATATTATATTAAAAAGTTATAAAACAAAAAACCAAAATATGTTTGATGGACTCCATTACAACTCTTTTTTAAAAACTAATTAAAAAACAAAAAAAAAGCTAAAAATATGATTGGTCTAAATAATTAACAATTCAGCTAATGTACAACTACTTTGAATTTGTAAGGTATAAGAATCTTGTCACAGCCCCCGACCCTACCCTGGGCGGGAGCCGTGAACAGTCAGGTGGTACCTGTAACAACTCGCATTTTGAAAGTCAAAGTAGAAGTCACAGTCAAAGGAAGAAAAGATTGCTAATTGCGATCTGTCACTCCTTGCTTAATTATTGATTGTATTTCTTGACTTGTAATCAAAACTCTATTTTAAATTGCTTTAGTTGTATTATGTGGAGTACATGTTAATAATCGCTATTTCATCGCAGTTTAATCGCTAATCGCATCGCTATTGAATCGCAACTGGAATTATAGGTTATAGATATTGTTTTACATGTGTGTGCTATTAAGTGTTACTTGTGCGTGTTATGTTTATGTTGAGGTGATTAATCGCAATCGCAAATCTATCGCAACGCAATCTCATCGCAAACTCGAGATTTAAGGAATATATTTATGATATTTAGTAGCTAGGTTATTTGTGTAACTAATAAGTAATACTATCGCATCGCTTACTCGAAACGCATCGCAACGCTCAACGCACGAAATGAAAATACGAAACCAACTCGCGGCAGCCTTCGATCGAATGGTCATCCGATCGGGTTGCCATCCGATCCACGCACTGCACCACCCTTTCCTCTTCACATCACAAACAGTGATGTGACAGCTCTCTCGTCCGACCAGCGCTTCCAGCCCTCTTTTCTCTCGATTTCTCGCGATTCTTGTAAGTTTTCAACTGAAATCTTGTACATCTTTGATCTACACACACTTCTTCATCTTTTTCACCATCAAATCTTCACTTTTAACCATGAAATCGGCTGATTTGAGGTGTTCTAGGATGATGTCATCATGGGGATCTTATGAACTTCAAGATTTGACCTCATTCCACCAAGAACAACCCTGATCTAAGAGATTTCAACATGTTTTAACACTATTTTCGCATAGATCTAAACATTTTCATGGGTAGAAGGATTGAAAGATGGTTTCATAACTTTCTTTCAACTCTTTTACACTCAAGCACTCAAATCCGATGGAATCGGAACTCATTCAGGCCTTCTACTAGTTTCCTATCAAAGAGACAACCGATTCCGGGTTGAACATGAACAACTGTCACGAACGGTTAGCTGATCAGGCTGGGGTGATTCCCACTTCGATCGGATGACTCGGTCTTGACGGAGTTCCCGTTGTTTGACGCGTGACATACCGTCCCGATCAAACCGAAAACTTTTCAAACTTAACAAAATATTCAAGTTTTCAAAATGATCAGGACGTGGAACAGATTGCCGTCCGATCGGATTGCCATCCGATCGAACGATAATCCGATCTGATTGCACTTGGTCTTCAACACTTAAAATTTTTACAACTTTCAATACTTATCAACACCAGCGAATGGCCATCCGATCGGATGACCATCCGGTCGAATGACCATTCTGCGGTGAACTTGTTCTCTGAAATGTCTCACTTGAATGGATCGCCATCCGAGCGAACGACCATCCGACCGAACGGACATCCGACCGGACGACCGTTCGATCGAATGACCTGAAGGGTAGAGATACTTCTCTGTTTTCAAAATGCTACAACGAAAACTTCAAAGCCATTATACACAAACACATCCATCCCAAACGAGAGGCAAATCGGCCGAATGGCCATCCGACCAGATGACCATCCGTTCGGATGTCCCTTCGACACTCGATCACTTCGCACCATTTAACGCGCCACTTATCGCTTATGCTTCTGTTCAGGCTAATCCCCCTTAGCGTTCCCTTCAATCCAAGACGGTGTTTATTTAGTAAACGCTATCTGTGAGTATACTCGACCCCTTTTTCTTTAAGCACTTTTGGGTGTTACATACGTTACTTATATCAAATCACATCGATCACACAATGCAAACACTTTTACACGCTAACCGTTACTGCATGTTATACGTGTTACTCGATGAATGCTTGTATGTTATGTTTACACAGTGTGTTGGTGCATGCGTCTGTCGACTTCGTCTTGTATCGAGTCTTGTATTAGAGTGTATAGATCAGGGCACGTAATTCAAGAAAAATATAAAATATAGGGTGACAGGTAATTTCAAACGAAATTACAAAGTGTAATTTCGCTTGAAATCAACCAGTGATTTCAAGCGAAATCACCTTGTTAATTCCGCTTGAAACCGTAATTCCGTGTGAACTGATTCCGTTTGAGCATGTTCAAGCGGAATTAGGTTGCCTATATATAGGAGTGTCCTGATTTCGTTTGAAGTAGACTTGTATGTGTGATTCCGGAGCTGAAGTGCTGCCGAAGTATCGTTTCGCTGTAAAACTTTGTTAAATTAATCAGAAAGACAGTTAAAGTGAATATCTAGCTGAATCAAACTCAATATGTCTGTTTCCGCCTTTCATATTGAGTAGAACGCCTCTGAACGACTCATTTCGGGTCAGAACACGATCCTACATGTGGTATCAGAGCTCAGGAGGAGGAGTTCTGTCGTTTTCAGCTTGATTGCATCAGATTTTCTAACTTCTACACCTTCTTTTCAAAATTGGACAAAATTTCACGGTTAAAATGGTTTGAATTTCACACATTATGTGCTAAATTGTGTTTTAACAAAGCCTTGAGAGTTTCAGACCTAAAATCGAGCTAAAACCTGATCAATTTGACAAAAGTTGAACCGAAATGATGACATCAGCATAATTTCGTGTGAAAGTGCATCATAATTTCGCACGGAATTACGTTTTGAGAATAATTTCGTTTGAAATTGCATCTAATTCCGCACGGAATTAGTATTTCACTTGAGTGATTCTGTTTGAAATCACTATTCCGCTCCAAACTATTATTTCGCTTGAGTAATTTCGCGTGAAATTACTAATTCCGCACCAAAGGGTAATTTCGCTTTAACAAGTGTTTCTGTTTGAAGAGGATAATTTCGCTTGAAGAGTTAATTCCGTTTGAAAGTTCCTGTTTTGTGAAAAAGTTTACCGAATCATGGAAGAGGAATTCTATAACGCATTTGCAACTGCCCCGACTACTCCTACTGACTTTGCTAAGAACATGAACATGGAAAATGAAACTGGAACTTTGCAAAACCCCCCGAAGCTAATGGTCATTGAAGAGTATTATGGTTGGAAAGATAGGTTTGAAAACTGGGTTCAAGCTAATCATTTGAGATCTTGGGAATGTGTTGAGAAAAAGTATGTGCTACCACGTACAGATTTCGGAGTTGAAAAGAAGATTTTTTAATTTACGGATAAAGAACGTTACATGTACAAAGCAGAAAAGATGATGACCAGTTTACTCCAGCAAGCTATTAAAGAAGACATATTTGTATTGCTTCAACATGATAAGACTTCACGATCAATTTGGGAAGCACTTCGAATTAAATTTGAGGGAAGTGAAAAGATGATCAAGAGTAAAAAATCATTGTTAAAGAAATAATTTGATCTATTTTCAAGTTTGTCGGGAGAAGACACAAAGAAATTGATTGAAAGATATTGTCACTTAGTAAGATCAATGTCATTGTTAAATATCAACAAAGATCGTGAGGAATGGGTTGACAAATTAGCTGATGCATTGCCTCAGAAAGAGTGGGGAACATAGTTGATGATTTTGAAAAATACTCGAGAATATGATGGTTTGACAATTTCTCAGTTCATCGAAAAGATTGAAGGACAAGATCTTGAGCAACAAAAGATTGCTAGGATGAACAATCCAAGTGCACAACAAGATGTTAAGATGTACTTCAAAGGGAGTGTTCAGAATATTGAAACTAGTCTGAAAGTCCAACCTGCTTTCAGTGCAGAAAATTCATCTGGATCTGTTAATCAAAGTTCTAACAGCAGCAGTGGTTTCTCTTTATATCCAAGTGTGAATCTAAAGAATTCAACATCAAATCATCAGTTTAAAAGCTCAAATAGTAGTAATGGTCAAGTTTTAAATTGTAACATTGCGTTGCATCTTCAGAATGGCCAAAATTTCTCTGAAGAGGTCGTTAAAGGTCACATGGCATTACTTTCTATAGTATTAGAATCATATGAAGGTTTGGTTACTAGAAGGATCGGAAATCCTATGCTGACGAAAGAGGATTACGATCAGATAGATGCAGAAGAAATGGAGCTAATGGACATTAAATGGTGTCTAGCAAGTGTTTTGAGGATAGCTGAAAAGTTTAAGATGATTACAAGAAGAGATGATTTCAGAGATGCTAATGATTCTACTTTGAGTTTTGATAAATCTAAAGTTACTTGTTTTCAATGCAGGGAGAAAGGACATTTCAAGAGAGAATGTAAAATGGAGAAGCAAGTGGAGCACATAATCCGTTTGGTGGAAATGATTACTATCGAAAAGCCATTTATCAACAAATTGCTCATCAACCATAGCAACAAAAGGAACCACAAACTGCTCATGCTAAAATGATCGTAGAAGCAAACAAGAAAGCTTATTATGGTATATTCGATCAAGATGATAAGAAAGTGGCTGAAGGATTTAGCTGGGATAAATACATTCCACCTGATTCCAAAAAGGCAGCTCTCATTGCACAAATTATTCAAGAGCCAGTGTTTAATCAATCATCATCTGATGATAGTGATTATGAAGAGGAGACACATATTAATATTGCAAAATCTCATTTATCTCCTGAAAGTTTTGAATTTTATTTTGTAGATCGTGTTGAGAAGCTGAAGGAGAAACAAACAGCAAAAGAAAAGGAAAAGGTGAAAAGTGAGAGTGATGTTCAGGAAAAGATTTTTGAACAAAGTGAAGAAGATAAAGCTACTGAGCAGGCAGTTGAAGTTGAGGAAGTGGTTGCAACTGAAAAGGTGGTTGAAGTTGAGAAGGTAGTCGAAGTTGAAAAGATTATCAAAGTTGAAAAAATTGTTGAAGTTACAAAACCATGCTTAAAGTGTTTGGAATCTTGCAAGCAGTGTGAAGAAAAAGATGAAAAGTTGAGTGAGCAAGATAAAATGAAAGAGACATTATTGTTGAATCTCAACTATGTGAAAGAATCGTATGATGTGTTGAATAGAACAGTAACTGGTCAACAAAAGACAAATTCTGAAAGAGAAGATGTGTTGATAATGATGAATGCTACGATGATGACAGAGCAGAAGGCCATTAATCATTACATTGAAGAGTGTGCCAAGATGAAGCAGGAGTTGGAGATAGAAAAGATAGAAAATGAGAGAATCAGAAGATTATTACAAAGTTATTCTAGTTCTGATTATCTGATTGATCGAATTTATCCGACTGTTGCAGGTATGGAAGCCTTTCAGGACAAGAAGCCTGAAGAAAAGGATACTGGTAAGAAACAGAGTGCAAATTATAACAAGTGTCCGCCTCCGATCTGGGAAGGTTATTCTCCCAGAAAACCAATTGAGGAGCAAGTCAAAAAGGCAGTCAATATAAAGTTAATGTCCGAAACAACTGATGAGTTACCAGAAAATATTGATGTCACATTCACATCGTCTGACACTGATCATGAGTCTAAGTTAATAAAAAAGGTGGTCCATCAGGTATTGGATAAAGATGAGGAGTCAGAGTCAAAGTCTGAGTCAGGAAGTTTGAGTTCATCGGTCAACAGTACAAAGTCGTCGGTTAAAAGAGTTTTCAATAAAGAATTCCTATTATCAAAATCTAATTTGAATGACGGACTAATCAAAGTGGCATATACTTTGGTTAATTCAGACAAATTATATTCTGATGAGGAATTTCCAATAAGAGGTGTTAAATCAGAAATGTTAAAAAAGGTTTTTCAAATTAACAGAAATTAATATTTCTGAAATAAAAGATGAAAATCTTTAAAAAAAAACCTAATCCTTACACTTCAAGAATTCAACAACGTTTAAACAAGACAAAGGGTTACAGTTCTGGTTCAGGTTATCAAAAGAAACCAAACCATAACAGTAATTTCAAAAGGAAAGGTCTGGGTTTTATTCCACGGAAAAATCATAAAAATGAGAAAACTTATAAACCAAAAACTGTATTTGTTTTAGGGACAAGTTTGGAAGAAGAACAAAAGAGCTCATTCTGGAAGCAAACAAACAAAGAGTTCTTTGCAGAGAAACACAAGTTTGTGAAGAATGGAACGTATCAGAGAAAGGAAACAAGAACTTCTTACAGATGTCAAGAAGTTGGACACATTGCCTGGAACTGTCCTAAAGCAACCAACATCAAACAGGAAGTAGTTTCTAAAATGAAAGAAAAGACTGTTGAGAAAAATGAACCACCAACTGAAAGATTCAAAGTTTTTAAAAATTCAACATACGAAGTTGGTGAATGCTCAAAGAAAAGATTTTACAAAAGAAGAGTTAATCTTGACAACCAAATGTGGGTTGTAAAGAAATCAGATGTGAAATTTGGCAATGAATCTGATTCCACAAAGTCAGAGGAGCCACAAGTTGAGGTACAAAATGAAAATTTAGTTCCTCCAATGGATGATGATAACTTTTCACCATTGAGGGCTGAAAATTTTAAACAGAAGGTTGGTAAAGTTGAGATCTCGAATCAATTCTATTCCGAGAAGAAAGAATTTGATGTCGAACAGGTTTTTAATGGAAATGTGAAAAAGATTTTTGGAAAGATGGTCTATGGGAAGGTCACTGGGATTAAAGATTTTTATAATTCAAAGAAAGCAACTTTTTACCCAGGTGAGGTTGAGGAGGAAACATCAAAGTTTGGTGAAGCTTGGATGTCTGTTTTCATATGTGAAAAGTATGACTTGCCGGAGCTCCCAAGTTGGTAATTGTGGAGCAGGAATCGACATCTTTCTTGAGAAATTCACATTGGTGATATTTCCATTTACAAGTGGTAAATCAGGGACATTAAGTTGTACTTGATTTTCTACAAGTAGTATTTGATGTTTGAACTTAAAACTGTTATATGTTTTTTAAGTGGTTGAAAGACAAAGCGATGAACAAAACCCCATGTTTACAAGTATTAAAATCAATAAAACTAATTTTCCGGAAAAACCATTTGATTAAAACAAACTTAAGTGTTTTGAAATCATAATGGGAAAATAGTTTGTTGTCAGGAGGAGTTCTGATTGTTTATGCCAAGTGGATGGCGAATTGAAGTGATTTGATATCAGTTGTCACTTTGTTTGTACAGTTTGTTTTCAAATTTCTAAATGATTTTAAATTTTAGGGGGAGTAAGAATTTTTCAGAAAATCCAAAAACATTTGAAAAAGTCAAAAACATGATAAAATCCAAAACGAGTTTTGTTGTATAAAAGAGGAAATGATAGTACATCAGTGGACTATCACAGCATGCTAAAGAAATGGAAAGTCAAATGTAACAAATGGTCTCACTGATGATGTGCCAGTAGGTTTTTGCACATTTAGTAGATTGTGACAAGATATAAACCTAAATTTCAAACTTGCTTATATCGTGGGGAACATCTCTCGGATATATGGGTAACCCCCGAAATCTTGTTTGAAAGGTCCATCTTTCTGAGATACTTGGTCTTTATACTCAGTGATATCTGGGGTATTATCCCGGGACTTCTGATTTTGCGAAAGCAATGGCCTAGTCCCCATATAATACTTTATGCTTGCTTGAAATATAGCCCACCCTCAGCATAAAAAATGATGAAACATTGAAAAATGCTAATCATGTGCTGTTGAAGAAAAGATTCTCTAAAGGGAACACACCAAAAGTCAAAGCCGTCATCTCTCTGATTTTGCGGAAGCAATAGCCTGAGCTCTCACGGCCCTCGCAATTTAACCATTTACAAATAACATCTGTGGTATACTCACCTGTAAGACTGAATATTGGGATCCGGATACGGGAGTATATTCTGAGGTGGGACACGCGAATAAGTTTAAGTGCTTAAAACATTAATCTCGTATCTTGAAACAGTTGAACTTTGTGTAAAAATTTAAGTGGATCAGTATACTGACAATCTAAGTGAATCACTTAGAACTTAAAATGTTTAAAGCTTAACGGCGTTGGTGATTTGTCTCAGAAACTGACATGATCCTCTTACACAAACTCACAAAAATATTGTTTGTAAATTTTTCTTTACTGTATTTCTTTCAAATATAAAAATCCAAAAAGATTTTCGGAGTGTTTTAGCATAAATTTTGAAAAATTCAAAAAGATTTTCGACAACTGATGTTGGAGAGCTGATTTTCAAAATTCCAAGTGCTAAACATGATGAGCATTTCGTGAGGGGGAGTTTGTGTTTAAATTAGAAAAGATTTTAAATTTTTGCCTACAAGTGGTCATCAGAAGTTTTTGAAGTGTTAAATCATTCTGGAAAGATATCTGCTAGTAATATATAAATTTGTCAAATCTTAAAATTTGTGAAATTTATTTTTGGGAAGAGATTTATGCAGGAAACAGTAGAGCCAGGAATTGGTACTGGACCTGTGGAAAGAGTTTGAGCCAGATCACGATCTGGAACTGGAGATGAAGAGAAGACAGAGATTGAGGAAGTTTTACATTGTCAGATACTTTGAAAGAATTCGAAGAAGACTGATAAAGACTAAAGATGTTGAAGACTCGACACTGAAGACTCGTCAACATTAGAGGGGGAGTCTGTTGGTGCATGCGTCTGTCGACTTCGTCTTGTATCGAGTCTTGTATTAGAGTGTATAGATCTGGGCATGTAATTCGAGAAAAATATCAAATATAGGGTGACAGGTAATTTCAAACGAAATTACAAAGTGTAATTTCGCTTGAAATCAACCAGTGATTTCAAGCGAAATCACCTTGTTAATTCCTCTTGAAACCGTAATTCCGTGTGAACTGATTCCGTTTGAGCATGTTCAAGCGGAATTAGGTTGCCTATATATAGGAGTGTCCTGATTTCGTTTGAAGTAGACTTGTATGTGTGATTCCAGAGCCGAAGTGCTGCCGAAGTATCATTTCGCTGTAAATCTTTGTCAAATTAATCAGAAAGACAGTGAAAGTGAATATCTAGCTGAATCAAACTCAATATGTCAGTTTCCGCCTTTCATATTTAGTAGAACGCCTCTGAATGACTCATTTCGGGTCAGAACACGATCCTACACAGTGATTGTTGCCTGACACCTTAGCAACGATAGTACTATAGTTTGGACTCAGCACATGTCGTGGAAAGGGGTTGTTAAGGGCTTTTCACACATGTCGCAGTGGTGATATGTGTTGCGCATTCTACAACTCGCAGTCACGTCTGTGCATATTTCATTGTCGATAACCTACTTGCTTCACATTATACATGTTACATGCTGGTTATGCGTAAACTCGATTTCGCTACTATTATACTATTAAACTTGTATGCTCACCTTTACACTAAGTGTATTGACTTCTATTTTAACGTATGTGACAGGTGTTTGAGATGCTAGGATGCTTGCTTTTGTGGAACCAATGTAGGAAGAGTCTAGGAACGAACAATCTATAAATCTGAGTTGTCGGAACAATATTGTTTTTGAGATACAATGTCTGTAATAATTAGATTATCTGATATTTTGCAGTATGGGACGTAATGATTAATTATCTGGTAATTTTAGTTGTTATGGATTTCTCTTGAACAATATGTTTCACTCAGTGTCGCGCCCCGATGTTTCCGCCATCGGTTGGGGTGTGACAGATTGGTATCAGAGCCATAACTATAGGGAATTAGGCAAGACTGGACCTAGCCCGGGTCGATGTCTTGGAAGTGACCTAGTCTATAGTCTAAGAACCAACAGACCAACTTGTGCATAACCGATAGGGGTTTTGCATGGGCTTGCTCGAAACTCTCGCTCGAACTCGCCGTACACTACACTCTTGCGCGAACATCGCATACTACAGTTCCACGCAAGATCTGCCTTTCCTAAGGCTGGCCATACACTGACCATCGGTTGGGGTGTGACATATTGGTATCAGAGCCATAACTATAGGGAATTAGGCAAGACTCGACCTAGTCTGGGTCGATGTCTTAGAAGCGACCTAGTCTATAGTCTAAGAACCAACAGACCAACTTGTGCATACCCGGTAGGGGTTTTGCACGGGCTTGCTCGAACTCGCCGTACACTACACTCTTGCGCGAACATCGCATACTACAGTTCCGCGCAAGATCTGCCTTTCCTAAGGCTGACCAAATCGCTCGTTCGACACGCTATTTTTACTATAAACAAGAGAATTTGCGTTGAATCAGGAGTGAAATCCATACTTCGACGCGATTCTCCTTATCTATCTCGTGATTTCATCACACAAATAGGAATGGAGTCGCTAAGTTAGGGGTGAAAACCTGAACCTTGATGACTCGTTCCGTTCTCTATGTTGATTTTACAAAAATCCCACCAAAGTCTCGATGGGTTCCATTAACTAGGGTCACGTAATGGCCAAATGGATGCGTGTCGATCGCCCGGATTGCGGTGAGAGCACAGTCTATTAAGCCGGAATGTGAACCTAAGGTCCTTGAGAACAGTCGAATCACTTTGGGTCATCGACGTCTATCAAGCCGAGACAATCTCTCTTCGATTTTATGTGTTTCGATTCAGAATTTCCCTGCCGCTGACTCTGTAAATTTATCGATTTTATGTCAATTTTATGTGTTTATGTGTTTCGATTTTTGATGATTTATTCGCTTTACGCTGTTTATTGTTCGCTTTGATCAACATACACAACTCGCACTGCACATTTATCTCAAAGCGCCAATAAATCGCACGCTTTGCTACTCTACGTGTACTCGCTAATCGCATTCGCAATACTCGATCGCTTTACGCTGCTGTGAAAGATAGGTGAATACGTGCAATACATGTAGGTCAATACGTGCAAAATATAGTGTGTCCTCATGGTTACGGTGCTCAACGTGCTTATGTGATTTGGTGGTTTACGTGCCTGCATGACTATGTGTTTATGTGATTATACGTGTTCCAGTGCTTTATAAAGTAGCTTTTGGTGAATTCGCTAGACTATACTAGGTTTAATCGAAATTGTGTTTGAGTCCTGTGACGATGTCTGTTTGCAGACAATGTCGTCATTTGGATCACACACTGCTCGCTTCGCTCGTCGCAATCACGAGGACAAACTTATCGTTGCACTTGTCGCAAAGCAAATGGCGAAAGTCATTCCGCAAATTGTTAGCGAGCTGAACGAAAATGCTAGCAAGTCCTTAGAAGAATCCAGGACTGATACCCCTAAAGCTACTTTTAGCTTCAATCAATTCAAAGCGTGCGGTCCCAAAGAGTTCACCGGAGAAGATGGGCCTACAGCCATGTTTCAATGGTTTGATTCAATCGAAGTCACCCTGCGCCAGAGTGGTTGTCCGGAAAAACTTCGCACTGTTAACGCCACCGGCGTCTTCCAATCCCGGGCTCTGGATTGGTGGACTGCCGAGAGAAACAAACAAGGGAATGATGCAGCTTACGGGCTTACGAGGGACGAGTTGAAGGACATCATGATGAAGGAGTTCTGCACTCCCCACGAGCTCCAAAAGCTGGAGGATGAGTTCTAGCATATCAAGTAGGATGGTGGCGACAACGCTGGTTTAACTGCTCGCTTCAAGCAGCTGAGTATCATCTGCCCAGGCCAAGTTACTACCCCCGAGATTACGATCAAGAAGTATATCCGTGCTCTGCCGGACTGTGTCGCTGACTTCAATCAGGCTGCGAAGACAACAACTATCGAGGAAACCTACCTGCTCGCCGCTGAGATTAACGATAAGCGAGTCAGGGCTGGTTACTTTGATAAAGCCTCCACGAATCTGCATCAAGTCACCACTGCACCCACTGCCGAAACCGCCTCATCGCAACCTTCAAAGTCATCCCACCGCAAGAGAAAGAACAACAGCTCCAGCAACAAGAACTGTGTAGTTACTGCCGCTCCACTCCAAGCCGTGCCTGCCCAACTGCAATCGAAGAACAACCACGTAGCGGCGCCTATGGCCAATGTACAGCCAGCCAAGCGTGCATATACTTGCCCACATCCGCTCTGCCCTACTTGTACTTATCATCACCCGGTTGGAATCGCATGTCGGTTTTGTGTTCACTGCAACCTGTATAGCCACTTCACCGCTAACTGCCGCACCGCTCCTCGCCAAGCTCCAGTCCAAGCTCAAGCTCCTATTCTACCAGCTCTGCAAGGACAGCAAGCAGCTCCTGCTCCCGCTGCTCACACAAGAGCCTGCTTTGCGTGTGGTGATTCCAACCATTTCGCAAACGTCTGCCCAAACAGAGTGGTGAAGCAAGAGCCACAGCAGCAACAGCAGCCAGCACTGCAACAACACCACCACCAGCAGCAGCCAGCTCAGCAAGCAGCCCGCAGGCGAGTCTTCAACATCAATGCCCGTCAGGCTCAGGCAGACAACAACGTGGTCAATGGTACGTTTCTCGTAAATGGTATATAGGCTTCGTGTTTGTTTGATACTAGAGCCGATAACTGTTTTGTATTGTTCGAATTCGAAAGGCTTCTAAGCCGTAAATGTGTTAATCTCCCATCAACATTCGACGTAGAAGTTGCCACTGGAAGAACCGTCTCTGTTAGTTCCATTCTGCGGGACTGTACTCTTGATCTCAACGGTTACGTTTTCCCGATCAATCTCATTCTGATGCAACTCGGTAGCTTTGATATCATAGTAGGTATGGATTTCCTTCGGGAGAATCATGCTAAAATTGTTTGCTTCGATAAAATGATTCATTTCTCTCTCACGAACGGTGATCATTTGTGTGTTTATGGCGAAGTCGCTTCAAAGAAGTTACAACTCACGTCGTGTATCCAAGCTGGCAAGTATCTCCGCAAGGAATACCAAGCTTTCTTGGCACACATCGTAGTAGAGGAGGAAAAGAAAGTTAAGCCAGTAGACAAAGTGCCTGTGGTTCTTGATTTTCCTCGAGTTTTTCCCGACGATTTACCTGGTTTACCTCCAACTCGTGATATCGATTTTCGAATCGACCTCATTCCTGGAGCAAATCCTGTTGCTAGAGCGCCTTATCGTCTCGCTTCTTCTGAAATGCGTGAACTCTCGAGTCAGCTCCAGGAACTACTTGATAAAGGCTTTATTCGCCCTAGCACCTCTCCTTGGGGCGCGCCTATCCTTTTCATCAAAAAGAAGGATGGATCGTTTCGGATGTGCATCGACTACAGGGAATTGAATAAGCTTACTATCAAAATTCGCTATCCTTTGCCTCAAATCGATGATTTATTTGATCAGCTACAATGTGCTACGTGTTTCACGAAGATCGATCTATGCTCAGGCTATCACCAGTTTTGAATTAAGGAGGAAGATATACCCAAAACCGCCTTTCGAACCCGCTACGGTCACTACAAGTTTGTTGTTATGCCTTTTCGTTTAACTAACGCTCCCACAGTCTTTATGGATCTAATGAATCGCGTGTGTAAACCCTTTCTTGACCGCTTCGTCATCATATTCATCGATGATATCCTGATCTATTCCAAGTAAAAAACCGAACACGCGCAACATCTACGTTTGGTTCTTGAGTTACTCCAGGGAAACCGTCTCTATGCCAAGTTCTCCAAGTGCGAATTCTGGCTTGAGGAGGTTTAATTCCTCGGTCACATCGTCAATAGTCAAGGTATTCATGTCGATCCTGCGAAGATCGAAGCTGTTAAGAGTTAGGTTACACCAAGGAACCCGTCTGAAGTTCGTTCTTTTCTCGGATTGGCGGGCTACTATCGCCGATTCATTGTCGATTTCTCGAAGATCGCTGTACCGCTTACCTCGCTTACGCACAAGGACAAACCTTTTGTTTGGGGAACCGAACAAGAGGAGGCCTTTCAAACTCTCAAAGCTATGTTTTGTAACGCTCCCGAGCTCTCACTGCCCAACGGAAACGACGATTTCGTAGTCTATTGCGACGCCTCTAACCTCGGTCTCGTTTGTGTTCTTATGCAATGGGACAAGGTTATCGCGTACGCCTCTCGACAGCTCAAGATCCATGAGAAGAACTATATAACCCACGATCTCGAGCTTGGTGCAGTTATTTTTGCGTTGAAGATTTGGCGACACTACCTTTGCGGCACCAGGTGTACGGTCTTCACCGACCACAAGAGCCTACAACACATCTTTAACCAGAAAGAGCTGAATATGCACCAACGCGGATGGGTTGAACTCCTAAACGATTACGACTGTGAGATTCGTTACCATCTAGGCAAAGCAATCGTTGTTGCCGATGCTCTCAGTTGACGAAGCTATTTGCATAGCGTTCGTAATACTGAATCCTAGCACAATCTCGAAGCTCTTATCCGTGACGTCCAACATGCTTGTTTTACCGAACGCACTTTGAAGAAAGAAAGGATCATCAATAATGGCGAACAACTGGTGAATAAATCGAATGGTATATTCCATTATCTAGAACGAATTTGGATTCCCAAGTGTACCAATTTGCGACAGATTCTGTTAGACGAAGCCCACAAATCGCGGTATTCCATTCATCCCGGTGCCGATAATATGTACCAGGACATGCGCTACAAGTACTGGTGGCCGGACATGAAGAAGGATATCGCTATCTATGTTTCGAAATGCCTGACTTGTTCAAAGGTCAAGGCTGAGCATCAACGCCCCTCTGGCTTACTCGTACAACCCGAGATCCCTATGTGGAAATGGGAGAGTATAGCCATGGACTTCATAACGAAACTCCCGCGCACGCCATCAGGTCATGACAACATCTGGGTTATCATTGACCGTCTTACCAAATCCGCCCACTTTCTACCGATACGGGAAGACTTTAAGGTAGAACGATTAGCTCAAATTTATACCGACGAAATTATTTATCGACACGGGACACCTCGTGATATCATCTCTGACCGCAATGGTCAATTCACCTCGCGTCTTTGGGAAATGTTTCAATCTACTCTCAGTACTACTCTCAATCTTAGTACTGCATTCCATCCGCAGACCGACGGTCAGACTAAAAGCATGATTCGTACCCTCGAAGACATGCTTCACTCGTGTGTTATAGATTTCGGTGGTAATTGGGATTCGCATTTACCTTTAGTTGAATTCTCGTACAATAACAGTTATCACTCTAGCATCCAAATGGCACCATTTGAGGCATTATATGGAAGAAAATGTCGATCGCCTATTGTGTGGCACGAGATCGGGGATGCGCAAATTACCGGTCCTGAGCTATTGCAAGAAACGACCAACAAAATCCTCCAAATTTGAGAAAATCTACTAAAAGCTCAGAGTTGTCAGAAAAGTTACGCCGATAGACGCCGCAAGCCCCTTGAATTTGACTTTGGCGATCACGTACTCCTAAAGGTTGCACCTTGGAAGGGGTTGATCAGATTCGGCAAGAAAGGGAATCTCGCGCCTCGATATGTTGGACCCTTTAAAATTCTGGAAAGGATTGGCAAAGTGGCCTACAGACTCGAACTACCGGAGGAACTTAGTAATGTCCACCCGACTTTCCACGTTTCGAACCTCAAAAAGTGTCCAACCAACCAGGAATTGCATGTCCCACTTGAGGATTTGCAAGTGGATGAAACATTACACTTCATGGAGAAGCCTGTCGAGATCATGGGCCGAGAAACCAAGGTACTCTGACGCTTACGCATTCCCATTGTGAAGGTTCGCTGGGAAGGCAAACGCGGTGCCGAGTTCACCTGGGAACTCGAAAGTGACATGAAGGCAAAGTATCCGCAACTGTTTGTTACACCTGCTTCTTAAATTTCGGGACAAAATTTCCTGAAGTAGGGGAGGCTGTAACAACCCGCATTTTGAAAGTCAAAGTACAAGTCAAAGTCAAAGTACAAGTCAAAGTCAAAGTCAAATTCAAAGTCAAAGGAAGAAAAGATTGCTAATTGCGATCTGTCACTCATTGCTTAATTATTGATTGTACTGCTTGACTTGTAATCGAAACTCTATTTTAAATTGCTTTAGTTGTATTATGTGGAGTACATGTTAATAATCGCTATTTCATCGCAGTTTAATCGCTAATCGCATCGCTATCGAATCGCAACTCGAACTATAGGTTATGGATATTGTTTTACGCGTGTGTGCTATTAAATGTTACTTGTGCGTGTTATGTTTATGTTGAGGTGATTAATCGCAATCGCAAATCTATCGCAACACAATCTCATCACAAACTCGGGATTTAAGGAATATATTTATGATATTTAGTAACTAGGTTATTTGTGTAGCTAATGGGTAATACTATTGTATCGCTTACTCGAAACGCATCACAACGCTCAACGCACGAAATGAAAATACGAAAACCAACTCGCGACAGCCTTTGATCGAATGACCATTCGATCGAATGGACATCCGTACGGATAACAATCCGATCGGATGGCCATCCGATCGGGTTGCTATTCGATCCACACACTTTCCTCTTTTGGAATCCTATAAATAGCACCTGTCACATCACAAACAGTGATGTGACAGCTCTCTCGTCCGACCAGCGCTTCCAGCCCTCTTTTCTCTCGATTTCTCGCGATTCTTGTAAGTTTTCAACTCAAATCTTGTACATCTTTGATTTACACACACTTCTTCATCTTTTTCACCATCAAATTTTCACTTTTAACCATGAAATCGGCTGATTTGAGGTGTTATAGGATGATGTCTTCATGGGGTTCTTATGAACTTCAAGATTTGACCTTATTCCACCAAGAACAACCCTGATCTAAGAGATGTCAACATGTTTTAACACTATTTTCGCATAGATCTAAACATTTTCATGGATAAAAAGATTGAAAGATGGTTTCATAACTTTCTTTCAACTCTTTTACACTCAATGCACTCAAAACCAATGGAATCGGAACTCATTCGGGCCTTCTACTCGTTTCCTAGTGAAGTGTCGGTCCGAGATCTGAATCCTATTAAAGAGACAACCGATTCCGGGTTGAGCATGAACAACCGTGACGAACAGTTAGCTGATCAGGCTAGGGTGATTCCACTTCAATTGGATGACTCGGTCTTGACGGAGTTCCTGTTGTTTGACGCATGACATACCGTCTTGATCAAACCACAAACTTTTCAAACTTAACAAAATATTCAAGTTTTCAAAACGATCAGGACATGGAACAAATTGCTGTCCGATCGGATTGCCATCCGATCGAACGATAATCCGATCGGATTGCACTTGGTCTTCAACACTTAAAATATTTACAACTTTCAATACTTATCAACACCAGTGAATGGCCATCCGATCGGATGACCATCTGGTTGAATGACCATTCTGCTATGAACTTGTTCGCTGAAATGTCTCACTTGAATAGATCGTTATCCGATCGAACGACCATCCGACCGAACGAACATCCGACCAGACCACCGTTCGATCGAACGACCTGAAGGGTAGAGATACTTCTCTGTTTTCAAAATGCTACAACGAAAACTTCAAAGCCATCATACACAAACACATCCATCCCAAATGAGAGGCAAATCGACCGAATGGCCATCCGACCAGATGACCATCCGTTTGGATTGCCATCCTTTCGGATGTCCCTTCGATACTCCATCACTTCGCACCGTTTAACGCGCCACTTATCGCTTATGCTATCGTTCTTTTTAGGCTAATCCCCCTCAGCGCTCCCTTTAATCCATGACGGTGTTTATTTAGTAAACGCTATTTGTGAGTATACTCGATCCCTTTAGCTTTAAGCACTTTTGGGTGTTACATACATTACTTATATCAAATCACATCGAACACACAACGCAAATACTTTTACACTCTAACCATTTTTTGCTTGTTATACGTGTTACTCGATGAATTCTTGTATGTTATGTTTACACAGTGATTGGTGCCTGACACCTTAGCAACGATAGTACTATAGTTTGGACTCAGCACCTGTCATGGACAGGGGTTGTTATGGGCTTTTCACACATGTCGCAGTGGTGATATGTGTTGCGCATTCTACAACTCGCAGTCACGGCTTTGCATATTTCATTGTCGATAACCTACTTGCTTCACATTATACATGTTACATGCTGGTTATGCGTAAACTCGATTTCACTACTATTATACTATTAAACTTGTATGCTCCCCTTTACACTACGTGTATTGACTTCTATTTTAACGTATGTGACAGGTGTTTGAGATGCTAGGATGCTTGCTTTTGTGGAACCAATGTAGGAAGAGTCTAGAAACGAACAATCTATAAATCTGAGTTGTCGGAACAATATTGTTTTTGAGATACAATGTCTGTAATAATTAGATTATCTGATATTTTGTGGTATGGGATGTAATTATTATTTATCTGGTAATTTTAGTTGTTATGGGTTTCTCTTGAACAATCTGTTTCGCTTAGTGCCGCGCCCCGATGTTTCCGCCATCGGTTGGGGTGTGACAGTACCGGTGTTTATTAAATTTGCAGCGGAAAATTTTTCTTTAAGATCGTAGTTAGGAAATATTTCAGAGTTTGTAAAACACCATAGTTTAATATTAAACAAACGGGATAAAACTCATATTACAATCAAATGCTTTTGTAGGGATATACCCTTAATTGATAAAACACAATTTCTTCTTTTATTCCGGTAATCATAGCCACTTTATTTAAGCCTTCAGTGCTCCATAGCAGGCTTCTATTATCTTCACAGTAAGTTACCTGAAACGCATTTTAAAAACATTTTATCAGCGAAAATACTGGTGAGTTCATTCATTTGTATAAGAAGAGACATTGATATATTTTATAGTATCAAGGGTGATTACATTGTTTATATCTATCAAATACTCAAATCGGTATTTGTCACTCGACCGGATCTGTGACTATGGTCATATCACACATTGGCTAACCCGTTGTGCAATGGTGAAGCTTATCAAGTAATGTATACAAAACCCCGCATACTGGTAGTAATTGCAGAATACAAAAACTTAATCATTGTAAGTATAACTGAAAAACATTTAGGGTTTTGCAAAGCATCTGGTAAAAAGAAAGAATGACTCACTTTGTAGATTTAGAGTTTTAACTTAAAGCTTCCTGGTGCTAATCCTGAGTTCCAAAAAAAAATACAATGCAACACGTGTTAGTGCATCAACCCAATTCGAACTTTCACGATACATCACAAGATCAAAACCCCAACGTAGTTAACAAAGTATAGTGTTATTCACGCAGTACTTTGGCATCCGTTGCTAGGTTTCGGATCAATCGGACAGGATATCGAATCAGTGATTAGGGTTAAAACACTTATAACGGGGCAGAATTTCGAAGTTTAGGGGAGGGGTGTTGTGCAAAGAATGAGCAGAACGAGGCAGAATTCTTCAAAATGAAACCTAATTTGTGTAGAAGCTTAAGCCCCAAGCTGTTGCATTTATAGCCCAAATGGGCATCCCCCGCGTGTCGCGCCAGGAACAGGGACACCTTTCGCGTACCGCCTGTGGTGCCTATTTCTCCTAGACTAGCTTTGTGACACGTGTAGCCCTGCCACACGTCACGCTCGGGTAACACGTGTCTTGGTACTTCCTCGTGACACGCGGAAGATTTAGAGGTACACCCACGTGTCTCCTGAGAGTCCAGTTTCAAGATTCTTTATTTTTCTTATTGGTTCGCGTCGTACAAGTTCGGGGTTGCGATTAGGGGTCCTTATAAGGTGTTTTGGGAGCTGTTAAATTCTCCATAGCTTGTTTTAAATCTCGTCCTCGAGATTTGGGTTACGATGTCTCCTTTAGGGTTACTTCATGTTTTAGTCAATACGAATAGTATTAAGGTAAATGACTTAGTAAAAGACTTAAGACATGTTCAAATGAATATGAGGATATCATATAACAGTTAGAAATCAATGGTTCAACTGAATTAGTTCTAGAAATCGATGTCACGAGGTGTAATGATATAATTTCCAAGGTGACTAAGTTCAAACAAAAGAGATTTATGATCAATAGATGTCTAAATTGAATGTTTACAATTTGTGAATGCCTATTAGAAATAATAGAATTCACTGTCAAAGGAAAAACTTACTTAGGTCGTCAATCAACAAGCTCAAATGAAATAGAAGCATGAAAATGATGTGTCAACTATCGAACCATGACATGAGGAAAAATCAGTGTGTTGACATTATTGAATTGCAAGGCTACACCGTAATACAACAGAGTTTGGTGTATCATTGTCTTAATATATAATTGTTTTAAGACTACTTTCAATGATGATTCAGACGAAAGACATACATAGTTTTGCATGATTCGTATGATTATGATTAGCCCAAGCTACAAGTTTATACAGACGCCTCAAGGTGTCGTAATGATTGAAATAGTTTAATAATTACGGTGACCAAACAAGTTCACCATTTTGGTGTTCAAATAAAAGTTTTAATGAAGTAAATTCGGATATTCTTTTCAAATAAATCTTATAGGATTTTCAATTGATGATAAAAGAACAAATGAATATCATAGAATTTTCGACAAATGATGAAAGAATCATTAGAGGTACACCGGAATTTAATATGAATTTGTGTATTCTTATCTAACACCTAATTGTATTAAGATTGTTTAAGGTAATTAACCAACAGAAATTAATTAAATAAATAAATCCATACATCAGATGTGCAAGTGTTTGGGGTTAACAAGTGTTTGGGTTTGTTTCTTTGGCTATAGGTTGAAACACATCACAGTTTGCTAATCTACGGTCGAGTTACTCCCACGGTGGTTTGGTTAATGGGATTTGAGCGGTTCCCTCAAATAAGGGTTTTGTAGCTACTGTGTTTTTCTTTTCCTTCCTCTTTTCTCTTTATTAAACCATCCTTTCTTCTTAAGTGGTACAAATTCAGTAGATTTGGCTTTAAAAATGAAAGATTATTCCGCATCCGCTTCATATTCTGATATGGCTCTAGATGGTCCTTCATCCATCTCCGAATCAGACATATGTTGAAAAGCATAGGACACACTTTTGTCACTCATACTGTGGACTTAGAAATTGTCAAAAATAATATAAAAATTCCACATATATATGATTTTTATATTCACATAAATAACACATAAATTATTCTATATTGATTTCCTAACATTAATGTGTAAGTTTAGATATTAAAAGAACACCTAAATAGCTTAAACCAGTGGCTCTGATATCACTTTCTGTCACAGCCCCCGACCCCACCCTGGGTGGGAGGCGTGAATAGTAGGTGGTATCGGTCTTTATTAAAATTGAAGCGGAAAAATTTTCATCGTGATCGTAGTTAGGAAATATTTCAGAGTTTGTAAAACACCAAAGTTTAATATTAAACAGATGGGATAACACCCATATTACAAGCAAATGTTTTTAAAGGGATAAACCTTAATTGATAAAAAAAAATTTCTTCTTTTATTTAGGTAATCATAGCCACTTTATTTAAGCCTTCGGTGCTCCATAGCAGGCTTCTATTATCTTCACATTAAGTTACCTGAAATGCGTTTTAAAAACATTTTATCAGCGGAAAATACTGGTGAGTTCATTCATTTGTATAAAAAGACACATTGTTATATTTTATAGTATCAAGGGTGATTACATTGTTTATATCTATGAAATACTCAAATCGGTATTCGTCACTCGACCGGATCTGTGACTATGGTCATATCATACATTGGCTAACCCGTTATGCAATGGTGAAGCTTATCAAGTAATGTATACAAAACCCCTCATACCGGCAGTAGTTGCAGAATACAAAAAACTTAATCACTGTAAGTACAACTGAAAAACATTTAGTGTTTTGCAAAGCATTTGATAAAAACAAAGAATGACTCACTTTGTAGATTTAGGATTTTAACTTAAGGCTTCATGATGCTAATCCTGAGTTCCTAATAAAAATACAATGCGACATGTGTCAGTGCATCAAACCAATTCAAACTTTAACGATACATCACGAGTTCAAAACCCCAACGTAGTTAACAAAGTATAGCCTTATTTAGGCAGCACTTTGGCATCCGTTGTTGGGTTTCAGATTAATCGGACAGGGTGTCGAATCAGTGATCAGGGTTAAAACACTTATCCTTCATGTACCCTTCTGATGATTTCCGCATTTTGGGCATTTTAAGAGATTATCTTAGTTATAGTAGTAGGCCATTCTTTTGGAGGCGGCGTTACCCTCAACCTAGTGGTTTGAGTCAGCAAGGATACAATCCCACTAGGTCGGAATATTGAAAGATATTAAGTAAGTTTTTAATGCAAAATGTGGTGGACCCCTTTTCCGAGATGGCGATCACCCTCAACCCATTGGTCTGAGTCAGCAGGGATACAGTCCTCGCGGGGTTAGTTTAATACTTTAATAGAAGTTTAATAATAAGGGATTCAAGCATTTTGCACCTCTCCCGTGGTGGGTAATGCCCGCTCCGATTCGTGAGGTGTTACTGGGCTTGAACCAGGTTCTCGTAGGATCTATACACTGAACGAGACATAGAATTACCCAAATAACCCTTCTAATCTCCCTTTCGGGTTAATTAACATGCTTTATATAGACCGTAAAGACATGAACATGTTGAGTATACGAACATATGAAGAGTATTTGAATAAATTCGCCTTCAATATAAAAAAAATAATTATTAAAGTCATTAATACATACCAAAATAAAAAGTAGCCAAAGATTGAAAATCATAAAAGAAATACATAAAATAAAATATTGGATCCCGAGACTACCCCACACACTCTAAAGATGGAAAACTGGATGATGGTGGTGGATGATGGTGTTGTAGTGGTGGTGGAGTGGTGGCAAGTGAGAGAGAAGTGGTTTGCCAATGGATGAGTTGAAGTGGAACCAAGCATCCCTATTTACAGCTGAAAACAAAACATCCAGCACGACACGTGCCCGCCTGGCACGACCCTGTGGTCATCAGTCTCTCTCTTTTATATTAACTACAGTGTCAAACTTGTACTAACACGGCCCTGTATGTCAATGGCATGGCCCGTGGCCAATGTACTTGTTGTACTTCTTTAGATTCTGGAAATCTAAGAGTTGACCATGCCCCGTGTTAGTTTAGCACGGCCCCGTGTTGAGCTTGAATTTTGTCTTTTGTTGTTGTTTTTTTTTTTTTTTTTGCTGCAGTGAATTCCCACCGAGCACGGCCCGTGCTAGGTGAGCACGACCCAGTGCTAGAGCTTCCGTCTTTGTTATTTCTTTGGTTTGGATGCGGATGGAGGCTCGGCAAGTTGGTCAATCCTTCTTTATAGCATTTGATGTTGGTTTTTGCTGTCTTTTTGCTTCTTGTGTTCTTTTAAGCTTATTTAACCCTATTTATTCAAAAGGAACAAAAACACAAGCTTTTTCCAACAATAGTACTATAAAAGGTTTGATTTTATGCCTCATTTGATGTAATTTATATGTTGTATTTTGAACACATCAATTATGGTTACAACTTATAGTAATATTATTATTTACAGGCATATAAATTTTAATAGCTTCAATAATCGAGGGTATGGCATTAGCTATTTTTTTGAGCTACTATATTTTCTATAGCACTTTTATCCAAAGAATTTCCGTTACTAGCTTGAATTTCTTGATTATGTGATACTTCATTCGACATCTGAATTGCAAACATTTTCAGGTATTAATATCACGGAATAATTAACACAAAAAAATATTCAAACATATTTTATCAAAATCGTCGATCGTTGCGACGTTATACTTTATATATATATATATATATATTGCATTAATACAAACTATAATCATACACGTCAATATTTTAGTTTTTAGTATGCATTGATATATATATATATATATGTTATATATATTATACCTTATTATTATTACTATTATTATTATATTTTTTAACAAAATATAAGGTAAGTATATATATATATATAGAAAAAATGTAACGTACAATTAGGGCTTATCGTACGCTCGTACAATATTGTGAAATCGCATGTTACAAAAAGGATGTTGGAAATCGCATGTTGGTATTTTTGATGAAATCGCATGTTGGTAAATATGATGAAATTGCATGTTGGTACATAAAACAATTTCGCATGTTGGTTTTTCAGCACAAATCGCATGTTCAAGAGTGAATTCGCACCAGAACGTACGACTAAGACAATCGCGTACATATTGTACAATAAGAGCCATTGTACGTTAACCTAACCCTATATATATATATATAGGGTAGGGATCCTAAGAGAAATCCACCCTATTTGAGAAACTTGAGAAGCAATCTGGACCACACATTTTCCCTAAGCAAAAAATGAAAAAAAAAAAAAAAAAAAAGATGAAAAAATGCAATTTTTTATATATATTTTTTGGAAAAATCGGAGCTTTTACTTTAAGGTTTTATTTATTTATTTATTTAATTTTTTTTTGAGATTTATACACATGTGTATATTGTTAATCTTTTAACTAATATTGTCAATTATACATATATGTATATACATGTTTAAAATTTAAAAATAAATGCTATAAATCCTAAACCTTAAACCCTAAACCCTAAAGCTAAACCTTAATACTAAACCCTAAACCCTAAAGCTAAACCCTATTTCTAAACCCTAAAGCTAAACCCTAAAGCTAAACCCTAAAGCTAAATCTAAACTCTAAAGTTAAACCTTAATGCTAAACCCTAAAGCTAAAGCTAAACCCAAAAGCTAAACCCTAATGCTAAACCCTAAATACTATTGCTAAACCTTAATGCTAAACCCTAATTCTAAACCCTAATGCTAAACCCTAAAGCTAAACCCTAAATACTAATGATAAACCCTAAACCCTATTGCTAAACCCTAAACCCTAAACCCTAATGCTAAACCCTAAATAACACTTATTTTTCAATTTTAAACTTGTATATAGATATATGTATATTTGACAATATACACATATGTATAGTTAAAAGATTAACAATATACACATGTGTATAAATCCCAAAAAAAAAAAAAAACAAAACCATAAAGCAAAAGCTCCGATTTTTCCAAAAAAAAAAAAAAAATTTTTTTGCTTTTTTTCACTTTTTTTTTGCCTTTTTTTGCTTAGGGAAAATGTGTGGTGCAAAATGATTCTCAATTTTCTCAATTAGCATACTACTTCTCATATGATCCTTATCCTATATATATATATATATATGGGATGGATCATGAGAAAACTAGTTTAAATAAGAAAACAAAAAAACTAACTAAAAAACCTAAAAACATACCAATTCTTTTTTACAATTTTTTTTATTAATTTTCGCTAGTTTTTATATATAAAAAAATTTCAAAAAAAAGTTCAATTGCACATGTGCAATAATACGGAAAAACCTAAACCACTTAACCCACCCCCCACCGACACCCCCAAAAACCTACCCCTACCCCCAAAACCAAAATTCACCCTCCCACCAAAAGCCTAACCCCCAACCCCTGCCGAAAACCTAAAACTAAACATAAACCCGAAGAAAACCTAAACCCCCCACCCGCACCCCTCCCCCCCAAAAAAACCTAACCCCCCCCCCCCCCCCCACCCATAAACCTAATCCTAATCCTAAACCTAAACCTCCAAAAAACATAACCGTAAAAACTAAACTAAACTCAAAAGCTATATTTAAGCATGCAATGCACATGTGTAGTACATATATAATGCACATGTACAGTACAATTTTTTTTTGAATTTTTTATACATATAAAATAGCGATTTTTAATAAAAAAAATTGTTAAAAAAAATTAGTATGTTTTTTAACCTTTTTTAGTTAGTTTTTTTAGTTTTCTCATGATCCTCATCCTATATATATATATATATATATATTATATTCTGTTTGTCTTATCTTCAGGATTGTAGTTCCCTCTCGTGGTACTTCCAGATGAACTTTTCTCTTATATCACAGACTCGGTATCCTGCTGACAACAATTCCTCTTCATGGTGTCTCAACTCAGCCACATTCTCGGAGCTCATGGCTGGATAGGCATTCTGGATGTATGGTGGTAACTGTGGTTGTGGTTGGAGATAAGGGTCTTATATGAGGTTCTGAAATTCCCAGTCATTTGTCCACCATTATTCCATTGGATTTGGTGATGGTGCAGGTATCCTTGCTATTTCCTCTGGGTTAAATGCGAGTATTGGTTGAGGATTCATTTGGTTAGGTTTGGGTTAACAAGTGTTTGGGTTTGTTTCTTCGGCTATAGGTTGAAACACATCACAGTTTGCTAATCTACGGTCGAGTTACTCCCACGGTGGTTTGGTTAATGGGATTTGAGCGGTTCCCTCAAATAAGGGTTTTGTAGCTACTGTGTTTTTCTTTTTCTTCCTCTTTATTAAACCATCCTTTCTTCTTAGGTGGTACAGATTCAGTAGATTTGGCTTTAAAAATGAAAGATTATTCCGCATCCACTTCATATTCTGATATGGCTCTAGATGGTCCTTCATCCATCTCCGAATTAGACATATGTTGAAAAGCATAGGACACACTTTTGTCACTCATACTGTGGACTTAGAAATTGTCAAAAATAATATAAAAATTCCACATATATATGATTTTTATATTCACATAAATAACACATAAATTATTCTATATTGATTTCCTAACATTAATGTTTAAGTTTAGATATTAAACGAACACCTAAATAGCTTAAACCAGTGGCTCTAATATCACTTTCTGTCACAGCCCCCGACCCCACCCTGGGTGGGAGGCGTGAACAGTAGGTGGCATCGGTCTTTATTAAAATTGCAGCGGAAAAATTTTCATCGTGATCGTAGTTAGGAAATATTTCAGAGTTTGTAAAACACCAAAGTTTAATATTAAACAGATGGGATAACACCCATATTACAAGCAAATGTTTTTAAAGGGATAAACCTTAATTGATACAAAAAAATTTCTTCTTTTATTCAGGTAATCATAGCCACTTTATTTAAGCCTTCGGTGCTCCATAGCAGGCTTCTATTATCTTCACATTAAGTTACCTGAAACGCGTTTTAAAAACATTTTATCAGCAGAAAATACTGGTGAGTTCATTCATTTGTATAAAAAGACACATTGTTATATTTTATAGTATCAAGGGTGATTAAATTGTTTATATCTATCAAATACTCAAATCGGTATTTGTCACTCGACCGGATCTTTGACTATGGTCATATCATACATTGGCTAACCCGTTATGCAATGGTGAAGCTTATCAAGTAATGTATACAAAACCCCTCATACCGGCAGTAGTTGCAGAATACAAAAAACTTAATCACTGTAAGTACAACTGAAAAACATTTAGTCTTTTGCAAAGCATTTGATAAAAACAAAGAATGACTCACTTTGTAGATTTAGGATTTTAACTTAAGGCTTCATGATGCTAATCCTGAGTTCCTAATAAAAATACAATGCGACATGTGTCAGTGCATCAACCCAGTTCAAACTTTAACGATACATCACGAGTTCAAAACCCCAACGTAGTTAACAAAGTATAGCCTTATTTAGGCAGCACTTTGGCATCCGTTGTTGGGTTTCAGATTAATCGGATAGGGTGTCGAATCATTGATCAGGGTTAAAACACTTAGAATGGGACATAGTTTCGCAGTTTAGGGGTGGGGTGTTATGTAAAGAACGAGCAGAACGAGAGCAGAATTCATCAAAATGAAATTGAATTGGTGCAGAAGCTTAAGCCCTAAGCTGCTGGATTAATAGCCCAAATGGGCATCTCCTGCGCGTCGGGCCAGGAACAGGGACACCTTCCGCGTGTTGCCTGTGGTGCCTATTTCGCCTAGACTAGCTTTGTGACAAGTGTAGCCCTGCCACACGTCGCGCTCAGGTAACACGTGTCTTGGTACTCCCCCGCAACACGCAGAAGATTTAGAGGTACCCCCACGTATCTCCTGAGAGTCCAGTTTTAAGATTCTTTGTTTTTCGTACTGGTTCGCGCCGTACAAGTCCGGGGTTGCGATCAGGGGTCCTTATAAGGTGTTTTGGTAGTTGTTATAAATCTGCCATAAATAAACATTTTTCAAATTCAAAATTTCAAAATTATATATAATTGAATATCCAATAAAAATGAGTTTCATATAATATAACATTTATGTTTTAAATTTAAAAGTAACTAAGATAATAACTTGATTGGTCTTAAAGTTGCGAATTTAGGAAGTTTAAAAACGATAATTGCAAATTAAAGAATGAATGAAATTGATTTAAAAATATTCCATAAATAAACATATTTCAAATTTCAAAAATATAACTGAATATTTAATAAAAATGAGTTTCATATAATATAACATCTATGTTCTAAAATTAAAAGTTACTAAAATAATAACTTGATTGGTCTTAAAGTTGCGAATTTAGGAAGTTTAAAAATGATAATTGCAAATTAAAGAATGAATGAAACTAATTTAAAAATATATTCCATAAATAATCATATTTCAAAATTTCAAAAGTATAACTGAATATTTAATAAAAATGAGTTTAATATAATACAATATCTATGCTTTGAAAATAAAAGTTAGTAAAATAATAACTTGATTGATCTTAATTTTCTCTATAATTATATTACCACCATAATAAATTATTTTGGAAAGTTAATATATGATAATTACAAATTAAAGAATCATTTATAACACTCGTCTCGTTATAACACAATTATAATATTAAATACGCACCTTATGTGAAAATGCGTCCTTACAAAAACCTTTCCAAGTTAACATTTATACATGTTTAGAAACATTTCAAAATATAATTCTAAGTGTTTACGATAATCACTTATAATTAATACAAAATAAGATCATCGCGGAAGCTTTAAATGACATGTGTTCGGTCCGTGTCCGTCGCTTGATCTTCATTCGGGACTCTTGATATAAACCTATGATCAAAACCAACTTAAATGTTAGTTTTGATAATTAAATAATAGTTCAAACGAAATAAATGGGTAAAACAAACAAACGAAAACAAAATTTCCAGCAACCATGTCTCTCGCGGCTGCGAGAGACTTAGGTGAATTCTTCGCGGGCCGCGACACATGTCGCGCTATGCGACAGTGTTTCCGAATCGTGGTCACGCGACGCGACACCTTAGTTTGACAGAATGATTGTCTTTTACATGCTGCATTTTCCCAGCTGCAAATTTTTAACAAAATTCTAACTTTAAAGTGCCATAACTTTCAATCTACTTATCCAATTTGCACGATTCTTTTTCCTATGTGTCCGTAATTAAAATACGGACCCGTTTACCATCTTTGTTTGCACCGAAATCTGGTTTATAAGAGAATGTCTTATAAATTCTTCTCTTCTTTTTTTTTTATAATTATTCGACCGTTTAGTTTTAAGATACACTACATATTTGTTATCACTAACTATTTCTAAACATTTTGACCCATTCCCTGGCTTATCAAACATCAGCGTTTCGTCCCCATTACATCGTTCGCACACGCATTAGCATCGTGCTTGTTGTCAACCTTTCAAGCATGCACGTTTAAGCAAAATCTACAAAGTTATATATATATATATTTTCTAAACTTTCCACCCATAACTAAGTATTCATTTAAACCAAATTTAGCATGTCCGTTTCTCGGCTTACACATTCCTAATACCCATTCATTGTGTGACATTCAAGTCACTTCAAACTCTACCGATTTAAAACATTGTTTTGACCCGCTTGGTTTTCTAGTGTAAACCACCACTTCAACGACATCCCAAACTTATTCTAACCATTATTTTGACCCGTTTGGTTGTCGAGTGAGCTTCGTCACTCAATAACATACCAAACCCAACTATTTTCACTTTACCATCACCAAACATATCTAAATAACTATTTTAACCCGTTTGGTTGTCGAGTGAGTTACATCACTTCATTGACATTCCAAACATGTTATATCCTTTATTTTGACCTGTTTGGTTGTCGAGTGAGCTTCATCACTTCAATGACATACCAAACTCGTATATTACACTACAACATCATTAACATTACTATGACCAATGTTTATGCATAAGGTAACGAAACCGCAAGTTACGTACCTTTAAAGCGCTTCCTTCAAACGTGTATCACCATCGGCTTGTCCGCTTGACGTTCCGGTTTCCTTGCCTATAGAGTTCAACCACGAATCCTTTAGAACTCTTTTCATATTACATAATGCATAATTCACCATAATATACAAGTATGCATTTTAGTTCAAATTTCCAACATTTAGCTTTCTTTTATGCATTTTTACAAACACCTAAAGGGGATAATTTCATAAAATTTACAATCAAGTTCATGACTAATTATTTAGCCAAGATTAACATCAATTAGGCAAGTTCATGTCGAATTTTCACATCAACAAATCTGAAATTATTTCATAGAACTCAAAATACACTAGAATCATAATCTAGTGTTTGACATGTTTCTATAAAACCCACTAAACACCTATATTGGTGATTATGGATTTTCATAGTGATGAACATAATTCAACAAACTAATGGCTAGGGTTTATTCCTAGGCATGATTTCAACCCAAATTCACCCAAACAACTATCATGCAAGCTCAATTTCGAATCATAAGTGTTCATCCAGAATTTTAGATGGAACCAAACAGTGAAATTTTTACATACCTTATGATCCCTTTACGAATGTTATCACTAATTTGTGCTTGGATTTTGATTTGGGCTTGATTTCCCCTTTTAATTTGGTGAATTTTTGTAGTTTTAGGGTTTGAACATGAGAGCCTTTCTTGGCTTTGATAAAATCGCAGACACACACACATATGTGTGTGTTTGGTTTTATTTATTCGTTTTAATTAAAACTTGTTACAATTTCCCATGTTTAGTCCCTCCACATTTATAGGTTTATAATTTGGGCTAATTTTCTTCAGTCTTCCTTATTGTTTAGCAATTTATGGTTAACTAGGTTAGTAAATCGTAGTTATATTATTATTCGGTAGAACCAATATATATACCATGTGTAAATAATTATCAGTTCCTAATATTTATCGGGTTTATTTTTACCACTTACGGTATTTTACCCGTTTATTTTCGGTTACTTTAATTATAGTAACTTGATTGGTCTTAGTTTGTTTTATAATTATATTACCACCATAGCAAAATCTTTTATATTTGACAAAAAAAAAAGTTTAAGTTATAAGGTTGTGAAATTAGGAAGTTAATAAACGATAACTACAAATTAAAGAATGATGGAAATTGATTTAGAAATCGACCATAAATATAAATAACTAAATATGTAATTATTTAGAAAATGCAATAAATATAGTCAAAAAATAGAGAAAAAGGAATTATTAACATTCCCTCAGTATAAATCATTAAACATGTAAAATTAACAAAATCAATTTTATAAAATTTCAAATATTTTTGAAACTATCTAAACCTAACATAAGAACATTGAAAACAAAAATTAATTGAAAATCTAAAACCTAAAACATCTCATTAGTTAGAAAATCAATTTATTTACATCTAGTTCACAACTATTTAGGGAATTTGGATCGACTCACCATAAGACACATTATCTCTTCAAAGGTCGGCTGCAAAATCACTTGGTATTGTCTATGAAAGAATATACTAAAAATTCAGATTATACATATTATAAGAATAATCAAGTTTAATAAAAGTAAAAATAAAAATGAATAATTAACATACCAAGTAGAACGATTCTAGATCATTGATAAATTTAAAGAAACTATGATTTATCTTCCTTGGATTCATATTTGCAGAAAATCTGTTGTCATAATTAAAAATGTATTATCTTATAATAATAATGATAATAATAATAATAATAATAATAATAATAATAATCAATTATTAACAATACATAATACAAGTCATCAAAAATGTAATTGAAGTGTCAGTATATTGCATTTTACTACAGAATCTCTAACTGAAACTATTTTTCATTACTTTAAAAAAGTCAATAACTGAAGTGTCAATATTTTTCATCTTTAACAACCATGAATGGAATTGTGAAAGATTTAAAACCTAAATATTGTAATTATTCAAAAAATTCTGAATGCAAACAACCATGGATGAAAAGCATCAACAGTTTATAAAAAAACTAAAAACAATAAATTTGGAGAAAAAATAAACAATCGTGATAACATATACACAAACTATATATATTTTCATGTAAAAATTCAAAAAATCGATACAAAAAAAACCTTTTATAGGTTAACATGAGAAAATCCCAAGGCCCATAGGGATTGGCCCAAATCCCAAGGCCCATAGGGGCCGCACATGTTCCAAGGGTATTTAAACCCATACATATCCAAACCCTAGGGAATGTTCCCCTAATTGTAACACCCCAATCGCGTAACACAAGGCGGAAATATCGGGGAGTCACGTTACAAATTGCTCACAACATCTGGTACTAAATTGTTTCATTAATGTTAACATTGTTTTACAAACAAAGAATACATGTAATTGTCTTTAGATTAAAGAAGTCTAAGCCCATGATGCAATCCTATGCGTTGCATGCTATAATAATCGAAATCCTGAATCATATGTGAGAATGAGAGTCAGCATAAAAGCCAGCGAGTACATAGGTTTTGTTAGCCAAATAAATGAGAAAAAGTTTGGTATTGCAATACTTTGACAACTACGAGAGTTGTCAATTGAAAATGGAATCTTTGAAGCCAAGGAATGACAAAAAGGTTTAGTATTGCAATACATTATCTTGATTGTGAAAACTTGTGACAAAAAGGTTTTGTATATGGCAATATGATTATTACTAAGTAATTTTTATGCTATTGAAAATTTTACTTTGATCTTTGTAATCACATTGAAATTGGGCATAAAACTTATGAGTGGGTTATTAGTCCAATCATGGATTAATAATAACAATATTGAAATCGGCCATAACTCGTGTGAGTATTATTAGAAATCAAGTCAATGGTTTATGATAATACTTTGGATATCCTTCTAAGAATCTAACATATGAAAATATGGAAGATTCTACAAGTATTTGGATAATCGTTCATTGAATCAACTAAACACATAAATCCTAAAGTGATTCGGATAACGCTACAGGAGTAATACAATAAAAACACTTATATATAGGAAGTACCAGCAGCGTATCCACCATGTTCTTATGGTATTACACTTGTTTCTTTATCTACATCACTACTAATCACATAAAGTATAAACACATAATCATCAACTTGGTCATCAACTTGTAAACACACATTAAAGTACAATGAATCCAATCAAGGGCTTTATTTTAGTACTTTAAACATCCTTCAAGAATCTAACTATGAAGATAGATAGATACTATAAAGACCCGGTTTTAACAATATTACATTGGTAGCATATCAAACTATGCTTTGGTAGTATATCGAAATATACTTTAATTGTGATTTGGTAGTATATCAA
This sequence comes from Helianthus tuberosus, assembly GCA_030545235.1. Classification (NCBI taxonomy): domain Eukaryota; kingdom Viridiplantae; phylum Streptophyta; class Magnoliopsida; order Asterales; family Asteraceae; genus Helianthus; species Helianthus tuberosus. The sequence continues at coordinate 14,791,121 of CM060420.1, read as the reverse complement.
ACTTATACTTTGGAAAACAATATCACATTGGTAGCATATCAAACTATGATTTGGTAGTATATCAAAATATACTTTAATTGTGATTTGATAGTATATCAAACTATACTTTGGAAAACAATATCACATTGGTAGCATATCAAACTATGCTTTGGCAGTATATCGAAATATACTTAAATTGTGATTTGGTAGTATATCAAACTATACTTTGGTTTAGGAACTAACATAATCGGTAGTATATCAAACTATACTTTGGTTTTGGTCATCAATAAGGGATATTACACAAAAAGCACTTAGTAAACACATATATGCCATACATTTGAGAAAAATCGGTTACACATATGAATCACCCCAAAACATTTGAAAACGTAAAATAGGGGAACTATGTACTCACTTGGGGTTGCATATAGGTCTTGTTCAAATGATATAACAAAGCTCAAAGGATTAAGAGTTCAAATGTTGAAGTAGTTCCTAGTGTATCGGATACTATGTTAGTGTAACAGGACATAAATCGAGGAATCGGATAGAACAAGGTTTTATAAACCAAACGAGTGTTGGAACTCATATGAAATGGTTTACTAAACTTAACATTCTGATTTGGAATGAAACCTAAGTGCTTTTGACCCGTTAAGGTAGTTTATGCTACTTTAACGTGTCATTTGCATAAATACGCATTCGGATGGTCAAACAAATCCTATGATAAGTCCTATATGCCAAAACAAGTTTTATAATGTTATAACATCAGTTTATATGTGAAAATTTTGATTACTTATGCTTAAAACAGATTGATGCACAAAAAGGGCATTTTGGTCATTTTTAGGCATATATAAACAACTTATCATATAACTAACCAAACGAAGTGAACACAAGGTATAACCTCAGAGGGTTGTTCCCTATACAACTATGATCACAAATATGTGTTTGGTCGGATCCTAAGATCGACCAAACGGGTCGGATTCGAAAGTCAAAGCGGTGGTTAAGACTGCTCGACTTACGACCCTAAACAAGCACTAAACTAGAAGTGACGAGTTAAACATGTCAAAACATGTTTAACTAAGTTGCAAAACTGATTTGATATCAAAACTTAGTGTTTTGATACCCGAAAAGAGTTTCGTCCTAAAATGCACAAAATGCGCATTTTTGACCGAAACTTTGACTCATCACTTCGACTAGTAAACATGGTAATCAGTAGGTATAATCGCAAGGGATTATAACCATCATGATTACGATCACGTTGCAAAGTTCAATTGAACTTTGCTTTGACCAATTCATGCTCAAAATCGAAAGTCAAACAGTAAGTCAAACTGTTTGACTTTTAGCTCAAAATAGCTAAAAGAATTAAAATAGACTAGGATGAGAACTTACTTGTGCTTGGAAATACTTAAGATCTCTGGTGGGAGGCCTCCAAATGATGGAAGCAAGCTCCAAGAATGTGGGAGTGAAGAAGAGAATGAATGAACAAATTGTGAAGTGGAATGAATGGCTATTTATACTGTTCTTGGAGCTACAAGATCATGCCAAGTGTTTTGTGTGTTGCCCAAGGACTTACAAGATTATCACACGTGTTTGGACCAGGTTAAAAGCCTTGAAGAACACTTATCTTGGTCCCAAAACAATCAAAACCATCAAACTATTCGAGTTGCAAACTAGCTGGATGCTAGTTGGAAGCTTCTGCCCAGCTCACTCCCTCACGCCCCACGACTGGGGAGGGTCTAGGTTGTCGCGCCCCGCTAGCCACAGCAAAGCAGATTTTAAGTTTGGCAGTTTTGGTCCCTGAACGTATTTGATTGAGTTTTTGACGCATTTAACCCCCGTTAACCCAAATTTCCGGCTTTATAAGGATGTTAAAGAATAGGGGACTTGAATTATGCTCAGAAATGTCATGGATGTAGATTTGTTCGGTTGTACAGTCGCATTTTTCGCTAAAATGCGTAAAACGCTTTAATAAACACGAAAATGATCCGAATTTCGCAATGATCGATACTTTCGCATCCTCAACAATACAAGATTTTATTAAGTGCAAAAATATTCAGATTCTTATAAAGGGTTCGTATTCAGAAATACGAGAATCGGCAGACTTTAGTAGTTTGTCGGAAGTAGTCCCTGTACTTGTATAACGTGTTTTCGTCATCCCTAACCCTTCGAAACTTATTTCTAAGTTATGTAAAGGGTATTTAGGGTATGTGTAGCTTATGTCCTTGTCCTGGTGTGTATGTCGCGTTAAACGGATTACGTTTATGTCTCGGTTATCGAATTTCTTTCAAATAAAAAGTTTTTGAAAGCCCGAAATTTTGCACAAGGGTTACAATAATCATTTTTTACGTCTGCACATTCTCTCTCTCTCTCTAGAATCCTTTCCTCCTAAGGAAATTCTTTCCCCTTTTTGGAAGATTTCAAGCAAACAATCAGTAACCTTCTCCTATTTGAAGTTCTTACCATTCTTCTGAAGATCTCATCTATTTCTACACACTTCTTTCCACCGATTCTAGGTTAGTGTTACCACCGTTTGATTTATTGTAAATAAATGATAATGTGCTAGTGTGATATGTTGATGATGATGATCGGATAATGATAAACGACATGCTAGACATTGTTGTAGAAATAATATCTTACTTAACAAGGATCACTTGATGCTAGGGTGTAGATGTTGATATGTTAATGATATGAAGTGAATTTAGTGATTGTTGTTCTAAAGATTAGGGATTTCTTGTGCTACAAGAGGTTGAGTTATTAAGTCTGATTTTAAGCATGATTTGATGCTTATTGATGAAATGAAACCCTTGATCTACTTTTATGATCTAAATGTTATGTTGAGATGTTAATGATTTGTGGATAATAAATAATTCATTTGATGAAAGTGTATGACTGGGAATAGAATTGAATAGGAATAATGAACATGAAACTTGCATTAGAGTTCATAAGAATATTGTATAAAGTGTGTGTTTTAGTTGTTTGATCATAAAAACTAGAATACATATTGTTTGGGATAATATCAAGCCGCACACACATGAAATGTACAACTTGAATTGCGTATTGTACAACCCAGCACAACACATAGCACACCTGTGTGTCAGGTCTGCCGCACACTCGTGAAAGGTATAAGCCTTGACTACACAGAGTACAAGAAAGCTAAGTGGGTCGCACAGTCTGTAGACTGCACATTCTTGTACAGAATCATAAAGCACAGAGTACAACCATTATGTGCGTGACCGCACACCAGCAAAGTGGCCGCACACTCTCAGGAAGGCCGCACACTTACTGGTGGGCCGCACACTCCTTATTGGGACACGAACCGTATTGGACTGCACACTTAGAATGAACAAGCTAAACTATTTGTGTTACTGTTCAACGGTTGGACCTTGATTACAAAATGCATATGTGGCCCACATTCTTGTTTACGTGCTACGTGATGCATAACTTATGTGCTACTTTCTAAATATGTGTATAAATACGTGGAATACTTGCATACGAATCTGATTAATCTCAGTAACCATAATAGGATGTGGTTGACCAACTTTAGACAAGTAAATAACCTGCTAGCAAAACAAAGGTGAGTTCACACACTTTACTAAAAGCATGTGTTCCCGGTGGTTGGGAACGGAACGAACAACACTTTCCATGGTTTGGGATTGCCTAGCATTCCTGGTTTGGAATACTGTTAAATTCTATTTATATTTCATGAACTAGCGTACTAAACGAAACTCTATCACGAAGACCCCACTTACTATACCGATTAATCGTCGGGGCCTAGCGAACGAGATATTAGTTGATAGCGCTATTAGATTTCACGAACCTCACATCCTGCCATGGAGGACGGGCGTTAACTAGTATGCCTTGGCCAACCGTTAATGATGATAGACATTGACAAACGGGGCAACAACGATTCAAGAAGTCGCAAGTGTTCGGTATTACGGAGTTTAGTATCTTACAAATGGGGTAGCTCCCCATGACATGATATAAACGAGTAATTTAACAACAAATGTTTTTGGGAACTAAAACGGAAAACTGTGAACTCGCCAACTTTATGTTGACACCTTACTGCATGCTTTGCAGGTACTCAGTGATAGCTTGGGAGCTTGCAACAGGGAGTGTAGTGTTCGCGTTGACCCTTGTTGGGCTTTGTAATAATATTCATGACTTATAAACTATTATAAAACTATTAAACTTATGCTTTTGCTGTTAACTTTAAACGTTGTTTTTGAACTCTAAACTTTGGACTTTAGTCACCAATCGTATTAATTGTGATGTTTTTACTTATTATTGTTCAATATGATTGGTGGCATGATCCTGGTCAGGCACACGCCTCACGGTAGTACTCCGCATGTGGAAAATGAGGGTGTGACAAGATCAAAACAAAATCATTAGAAACTTCGATTAATGTTTAACAACCAAACATAAAACACAAACAACATACCTATGGTTTTGTCCGCATAATGAAGAAGATGATGCCGTATACGTCGATGTTGATTTAAATAACAAAAAATATACAATCAAACATCAACAATTTCGATTAACAAAAAATCAATACATAAACAACACAAATATATCACACACCTTAATTTTTCGATCGGATCTAAAAGATAGTAAAGAAGAATATTGTTAACAGGATTTGAATTAATGTTTTTAAAAACTAATAATCTACATGATCAAAACAATGGCATACACAAAGAAATTAATGGATCAACAACTACCTTCGATCTTGAAATATTTAATATTGTTCAAGAAGCAGAAGGAGGAGTTAGGTTAAAGGGAGAGGGAGAGGGAGAGAGAGAAAGAAAAGATGTTGTGTAGATATGGAATGAGATTATGATATCAGTGGAGAGTTCAAATGAGAAGAAACTTTTTGTAAGAATAAAAAAGATGAAATTTCAACCAATAAGAATGTTTCATTTTACTTCATTTAATTTTGTATTTAATATAAGTGTAAGGGTATATTGGTAAAATTAGATAGATCATTAATTGGTAGTATTCCTTTTTAATAGCTAACTACATTAAATTTGTAACTTATTTTCAAAAAAATATATTTTTCTCAAATAAGAAAAAAATAATTTAAAGTGTAGGATAAATTACGACGTGTGTAGGATGAATTACGAGTTGTGTATGATGAATTTCAAAACGTGTGGGATAAATTTTGATGTGTGTATGCAAAAATTTTAGTGTGGAGGATGAATTTTGAATTTCAAAAAGGTGATCCGATTAAGTGAATTCGGGTAAACCAAATCATAACATCCCGCTTGCGGTATGCGCCTATAATGTATATATGTGTGGGCCCTCACGAGGCAAAAGTGAAAGTGCACTAATTTAAACGTTATTTTACTAATTTCGTGAAAATAGCAAAAAAAAAGTAGGGGATGGTTAATCATGCATTGTGTGGTGGTGTTGATAGCCGAAAGACTAATCGGCATTTGTCTCAATTGCTAAGTGTTATGTGCCTTATGTCCAAGGCTTGATGCAAAACTACTATTGAGCCGGGTGTCTCATTGGCAGCAGCCTCTCTATTCCTACGGGGTAGAGGTATGGCTGTCTACATCTTAGTCTCTTCAGACCCTACCTTAGCCTTACTATTGGGGGAATTTACTGAGTATGATGATGACGATGATGATGGGTGAACCAATTCATAAATCCGACCCAAATACAATTCGGATCCCGCTTCCACATGGCCTAGAATTCATTCCATCCCAAATCACATTGAGGCTCCACCACAACATGTCAAGTATCCCAAATCCATCTTATTTATTATATTATTTAGATTGATTGATATTGATATTGATGATATATATTATAAGTTTGATTTTTAACGACAAATTTGGATCACTGACGGATCACTGGAGTATTATCGTGCCATTAGGAAAACCACCCGATCATATCTATCTCTATTAGGCATAATACATATAAACCAGTTCAAAAGAAAACCTAATAAAATGGAAAAAAAATACTCAATTCCTAAATTCGTGCTCCTTTTCTCATAGCCAAAAAACAAAAACACATGATGTGCACATGTAAATAAAAGAAAGATATTTTATATTTCACACTCTATAGTTACCGTAACTAAAAGACAATAACACTTCAAAGACAAAAATTTCACAATCCATAATTATTGTAAGTAAAAAAAATAAGACTAAAATCAAAACAACATTGATATCGAGGGAAGATTAATTGTTATCGTTGTCCACAGTGATGATACATATACTTGTTGTAGTTGAGATACTGTGTGAAGTGAGAAAAGTGATGAAGAGAAATGAATATTGAGTTAGGTGGTGTTTGTTTTTTTGAAAAAGTACTTCATAACCTCTTTTGTCTTCTCCACACAGCCTACGCGCAGACGTAGGGGTCTGCAGTCTGTTTGTTTTTTGGAAGAGGTTTCATTAAAAAACCTTTTCCCCGCTACTTCCTCGCACAGACAAGTCCCAGCATCTTCATTCCTCTTCTCCAATCCTCCTCTTTCAAAACACACTGAACCCTAGCCCATATCTCCTCCTCCATTGCACCTCACCTCCTCCGCCACCACTTCCATCTCCGCCGCCCTGCACCTCCGCCACCCTCTCCACCTCCGTCGCCCTCCTCCTCCAGCCGACACCCACCTCCTTCGCCCTCCTCCTCCAGCCGAAACCCACCTCCGTCGCCCTCCTCCTCCTCCTCCTCCAGCCGATACCCACCTCCGTCGCCCCTCCACTCCAGCCGACACCCACCTCCGCCGCCCCTCCACTCCAACCGACACCTCCTCCAACGTCTTCTCCGCCACTCAAAGGTTATATGCTTTGAAGAAAGGTATGTATTCTTTTGTATATATTGTATCATATAATTCCATGAATCAACCTGATGTATACAATTGTTAACAAAACTGATTTATACAACTTGATTTTTCCAAACATCGAGACTGATCCGGACGTACGTCATCAGCTTTTGTTGCTTGTTTGCTATCACTCTTATCAGTTTCTTGAACCCTAAAATTGAATGTTAAATGCAAATTGTTAAAATTCATCACGACGATCAAAAGGAGTAGGGTGTGTGCTCTGTTTAAATGCTTCTCTATTTTTATAAAAGAACTATGAAGTCGTATTTCCCATAGCTACCTAAATCGCGGTACGGTCCGACACGGGTACGCGATTCGCTAGATTTGGTGTATTCGGTACGAGCGGGGGTATGTTCATTTCAGTACAAACGGGTATGGTGTACTGAAATTATTTAGGCATCATGAGCAATTTAGGTAACTATGGTATTTCTTATTTAGCGAAGACATATTTTATTATGTATATAGTTATGTCATTATAGGCATCTCAATGGAAAAGTATTTACAAACAATGATTATCCTAGGAGTTGGAAATTTTACATATATGATTATCAAGTATCAAAATTTGTATCTCTTCATCAAAATGCAACCTATGATTCTAGCATGTTGTGCATCTGGTTGTCAAGGATATTAAGTTCTATGTACATGCAACCAACCATTGCTTATAAGCTACACTAGTTGCAGTTTTATAGATATATTTAACATTGTTTTTTGTGAAGCACTTATTTGGGTCCTGGTGTCACACCCCTTTCTTAGGCGGAAGCACGAGATGTGATCATGAAAGGTTTTCATTGCATACGATTGGTAAACATACTACATGCTAAAAAATAACTTCAAATGCCAAACATTACATTACTAAAAACATAGATTAAGTGTTTACATCACGAAACAAGACATTGTCTGGAAATTTACAACTTTATTTAAGATTAAACATAAACAACATCCAGGAGCATGAGTAAGACCGCGCGCACATCCACATTAGTTACCTGAAATACATGTGAGTTTTGGAAAAAACGTCAACATAATGTTGGTGTGAATTCATGCAGTTCTTGTGTTGAACATTTGTATACTTTGCATGAAAATCATGGTATGTATCTTGTATAAATCAAGTATTCTTGTGTAAATCACGTATTCGTGTATAATCACGTATTCTTGTATAAATCACGTACTCTTGTATAAATCAAGTATTCTTGTATAAATCAAGGTTGTTAATGGGTTGCAAGGCCGTTAACATGTGACACGACATAGGAAGCATCCAAACCATAGGCATTTTTCTAGTTGTCGATTCTGAGACACAAAAGCACTACTTGGTACTCGTTCTCACCAAGAGTGTGGCTGCCCGAAACCCGTTAGATCTAACCATTTGTTCTGTGGTCTAGGTATATTGTTGATTAATGGTGCTTATGGTACCCTATTCGTGACACGATTTCTCGTATCATTTCTCGTATCAATTCTTGTATCATTTCCCGTATCATTTCTCAATTCTTGTATTCATCATACCATTTGTAAACATTGTAACATTTGTAACATGTATTTCACCCCCGAAGTTATAAAACTGAAAACAGTTAAAAGAAAAGGGGGAGCATGAACTCACAACTTTGCGTTCCTTGCGTCGTAAACTTCACCGGATTTGCTTATTTAGCGTTGGGACCTATACGTGTTTTATTAACGTTAGTCACTAGACTTGTATCGCACAAGTACAAATCACTATCTTTTGTATATGTGTTCTTGTGTTAAAAATTGTTGGTGCATATCTGTGACAACAGCTTAGATTTGGTCTTTGAATATCTTGTAATTAGTTAAATGATAAACGGTTAGCGGGTTTAGCTTTGTATTAGTGGAATAATAGAGTTTGGGCTAAACAAAACCCACATTGGGTCTAGGGGGACGAATTGGGCTTGCCCATGTAGGAAACTCTAGCCCAAGTTGTAAACCTTGTGTTATATAAACAAGGTTAGAATTTAGGGTTTAGGTTAATCAGCCAAAAACAGAGTTTGTGAGAGAGCAATTTTGTGAGAGCTATAGTCTTGGACGAAATTGAGTGTTGGTTAGGGTTTGATTGATTGTAATTCAGTTTGATTGATAATCAGTAGAAACCCAGTTTGAAAGTGAATTGCTGATTTCTGTTCCTACACGTTTTCTGCTATATTCTGATCAAGAGGATTCCGCACTCTTGATTGGATTGACAATTCTGTGAAGATCCATACATCAAGGGGACCTACAATTGGTATCAGAGCGTTAGGCTCTTGAAGAAGCTCGGTTCAGAATTGTTGGCTGCATAAACAGGAAGAAATTTTCGAAATCTTTAAAATCTGAAAATTAGGGTTTTGAAATTTTAGATAAAAAATATTCGAAATTTTTTGGCTGTTTTGATATTCTGGTTTGTTTGTTTGGTGTTTTGCAGGATTTCTGGAAAGATTTTGTTGATTCTGGAAAAGATTTCGGCTGATAGACTTGAAGATTCGAAGACTGTTCTTCGTGTTCTTCACGTTCTTCGTATTGCTCTTCATTGATTTTTGAAATTTACTGATATTTTGCTGTTTCAATTTTGCAGGAAGTTGTTAGGAGAATCTGAAAAATCTTCAGAATTTCGAGAAGATTTAATTTCCATATTAAACAGTCGAATTTAACTAATTTCACAGTCTGGACCCGCGAAATTAACAAACCAGCGAACTAATCGGCGAAATAAATCCAAAGGCGACTTTGGTAACCGTATAATTTTCCACAGCGAAATTATTACGGTTTTCGGCGACTTTACTGGTCGTCGTAATAGCGAAAATATCCAGCGAAATTAAGCAGCGAATTTGCCAGCGAATTTAACCAGCGAACTTGACCTTTCAGCGAACTAGACCAGCGAAATTACCGTAAACTGATTAGCGAAATTGGACTTGAACTTACCTGCGAAATTACCTAGCGAAATTAGCATAATCAGAGGGGTGGAATATTTTCTGGGAAGCGTAAGAAAAAAATCACGTTTTTGCAAATAGAAAGTGAACCGTAACTCATCTGAAGAAACCGTCTGTACCATTTAATTCCTCGTATTTTTAGGACAAAAAAAGACTCTGGAAAATCCCGATTTCGGTTTTCGACATTAGATATCATTGGATTCGTCTTTTCGAGATGATTCTAACGGTGTAATTTGGTAACCACTGTTTTCGGAGAAAATTTGTATGGTTTTATCAGTCTGCAATGTTAAAATGTCCAACATGTCTACTTTGAATGAGCTGTTGAAGATGGAGCATGAGGTTGGCACTACCAACAAACCACCTAAGATGATGAAGGTGGAGAATTATTTGACATGGAAGGATCGTTTTCAATCCTTCATTGAATATCAGGACACTCGCATGTGGATATGCATCGAAGATGGGTACACAAACCCAACACATGACTTTGAGGGCAGACCACGTAGAACAGCCTATGTGAACATGGAAGATGTTGATAAAAAGATGTATGAGGCTGAGAAGAGAGCCTTGGCTGCAATAAAGATGTCCTTACCTGATAGCATCAAACATACCTTCAAGAAGTACACAAATTCAAAGGATATATGGGATGCATTAGAAAAACGATATGCTGGAAATGAAGATGTTAAGAAAAACAAAGTTGATCTACTGAAGAAGCAGTTTGCTGTTTTCAAGTACATGAAACATGAGTCACTTGAGGACATCATCACTCGATACTACCATCTGATGTCAGAAATGGATAATTATGAGATAGAGTGCTATACTGACGTTGAAAAGAATGACAAGCTGCTCGATGCCTTACCTACTAAATGGGATATCTACACTCTCATGATCAAGGGAGAAGCAGATTATGAGACTAAGGAGCTTGAAGAAGTGGTAGGAAAGCTGAGGGCTTATGAGCTTAGTATGAAGAAGAAAGACACTGGATATGATCAGGTTCAAGATCCAGTGATTTACAATGGGCTTACATCTTCTTCATCTCACAACGCTTCTAGCGACTCTGCTACTGCGTTTCTATCGTGTGAGAATGAGCAGGTCACAGTGAATGAAGATGGTGATGTGTGTTTTGTAGCTGCTTCAGGAGGATCAACAGGAGCCAAGAGAACATCAACTTCTAAGCAGAGTAGTGGTGTTAAGTCGATGCCTATGAGTGTGAAGTCTGCTGAAGAACATTTGGCTCTACTTGCTTCGTTTGTTGCTTCTTATGAGAACTACATTCAGGGGAAGATATCTAATCCTGCTACTTTAGATGAAGATTACGATTAGATTGACCCTGATGATCTTGAAGATATGGATTTGCAATGGCAAATGGCCATGATTACTAGACGAGTGAAGAGATTTATGAACCGAACAGGAAGGAAGTTTATAGGAAAGACTGTTGGTTTCGATAAGACCAAAGTGAGATGCTTCAACTGTCAAATTTATGGGCATTTCGCTAGGGAATGTAAAAAACAAAAGCAAGAGACTTCGAGTCAGAATTCAAACAATAGGAATGCATCAAACAGCTCTAACTCGAGAGCGCTGATCTCTACAGCTAGAGAAGGTTCATATGACTGGAGTGTTCACTTGGAAAATGATGATAATGTCACACAGGCATTCATGGCAGAGATAACTCCAGTTGATGATGGTGAAGCTACTGTGGGAGATGCTGAAGCAAAAGTGGATGCTGAGGGTGAGGTGAAAATAGAGAGTAAAGCTAAAGAAAAGAAGGATGATCAGACAAAAGATGCTGAAGAGAAAAAGCAAAAGTCTGACCATGAAAAGGAAGATGAAGAAAAGGAAGCTAAATACAAAAGAATGGAAGCTCAACTGGCAGCACTAATGACCAATCTTGACAAACAAACAGGAGAGGTAAAGTCTAATTCTGTGTGTTTAAAATGTCGTTAACTACAGGGTGAGGTAGACAGGTTGTCAACACAAAATCAAAGTCTGGTGGGCGAGATGTCTAACATTAAATAAGCAAACTTTTTTGCTAAAAGAAACAAATCTTCATACTTGAAGAAGATAAAAGGTTATGAAAGTAAAATTGAAGCTTTAACCTGCAAATTAAACGAAAAACTTCAAGTCATAGACTTAGCTCATGAAATGATGGCTGAGAAAACAAAAGAGATTTTTGAAAAATGCAAAGAGTTGTCAGATGCACAACTCAAAATTGTTGATCTTGAAAAGAAATTAGGTCAATTCAGGGACTCTACTTTTGTTATGAAACATATGATGGGTGGCTTAAAGAAAAGTAATGACAAAACCAGTGTGGGATTCCATGGTTTCAATGAAGTTCCACCTCCTGTTAGTCATGACTATTCTTTCTTGCATGATGAAGATGAGCTCATGGACTCTGGGTCAACATCACCAAGTAGTTCCACATTAAGTCAAGGAAATGTGTCTGAGAGTGATGATGCTAAGAAGGATAATAACAGCAAACCTGTTTTGAAAAAGAAAACATCACATCCTAAGAATCAGAATCCAACCTTTGTTAAAAAGATTAATTTTGTTCAAGGAAGTGACATGAAAAATGAAACTGTTGTTATTGAAAATGAATCGAATGTAGAGTTTGCTAAAAAATAAGAACATTGAAAAATCTGAAATTAAGCAAACTGAAGAAAATCCTTCTAAGGCATCATCATCAAAACCCGAATCTAGTTCAAAGGCTTCAGATAAGAAGTCTTCGAAAAAGAGATCGTGCTTCAAATGTCACACTAAAGGACATGTAGCTAGCTGCTCTCCTAACAAAAAGAGTGAAGCACAAGTTAGTGAGAGAAAGAGAGAGAAGTCACCAGAAAAGAATGGTGATAAGGAGGAGAAAGTTGCAAATTCTCCAAAGAAGTCTGCTCCTAAGCAACCAGAGTATGTTGCTGTTGGTGTATATAAGGCTGAAAAAGGACCTTCACAAGTTCCTCGTTTTCAAAGAAATCAACCAAGATTTCGGCCTAGATCTCCACCAGGCAGATATGTGAGACCTAGAAGCAGTTCACCAAGAATGAACAATTTTAATTCTAATAATTTCAGAAGTCAAGGTCAATATCAAAATCGATACCAAAATAATGGTGGTCGAACTTTTTATAACAATGGCTTTAGAAATTACAACAATAATGCTTCTTGGAATCAAAATCAAAATTTTCAAAGGTCAAATAGTCCAAACACATTTAGGAACCCTCAGGACCAAATACATAGTGGAAATCAAATTCCATCAACAGGTCTGAGATCCAAGACTCCAGTTAGGAGTAATGGATATTGGATGGATGTTCAAGTAGTTGGTGAATTTGGACGACCCAAGACCAATAAGGCTTGGGTCCCCCAATCTAACTAATTTTTGTTTGGTGTGTGCAGGAGCTACTAAGGTGGATTATCAACTTATGGTATGTTGATAGTGGCTGCTCCAGGCACATGACGGGGGATGCGAGATTGTTGACTGAATTTGAAGATTATGATAGTGGACATGTGAATTTTGCGGGTGCTAAAGGTGGTAGAATTACAGGACGAGGAAAAGTGACCAATGGGAAGATCACACTGGACAAAGTGAATTATGTTGAGCAACTTAAACACAATCTGATGAGCGTGTCACAAGTCTGCGACCAGGGTCACTCAGTCCATTTTACCAAGAATGAAGCATTAGTGTTGAAACCAGGTTTGGAGATTCCAAACGATTGGATAGTGATGCGTGCGCCAAGGAGAAATGACACTTATGTCATGGACATGGGTGCTAAGGATCCGACTGCAGTGGTGGCGTGTTTACTATCAAAAGCATCTGAAGCTGAATCGATGTTGTGGCACAGACGCATGGCCCATATTCACTATCGAAAAATGAATTACCTTGTTAAAAATGAGCTAGTGAAAGGGGTTCCAATGCAGAGGTTTCAAGTGGAAGATAAATGTCTTCCATGTCAAAAGGGAAAACAACACAAGAAACCTCATAAGTCTAAAACAGTAAATTCCATAGATGCCCCTTATGAATTACTTCACATGGATTTATTCGGTCCAGTGAACGTGAGGAGCATAGGTGGAAAGTACTATTGTTTAGTTGTCACTGATGATTACTCACGTTATTCATGGGTTTTCTTTTTAGGTACAAAAGATGAGACAACAGAGATGTTGATAGATCTTTTTACGAAATTGGAAAACGTCCATGATGCAAGGATAAAGATGATAAGGAGTGATAATGGCACGGAGTTCAAGAATCGAATTCTGGATCTCTATTGTCTTCGAAAGGGAATTCAACATCAGTATTCTGCTCCTTGTACGCCTCAACAGAATGGAGTCGCTGAGAGGAAAAACAGGACGTTGATTGAAGCCGCTAGGACAATGCTTTCAGATTCAAAGCTACCAGTTCTTTTCTGGGGAGAAGCTGTGAATACAGCTTGCTACGTCCTAAACAAAGTTTTGACTGTTAAATGTTTTAACAAAACTTGTCATGAATTGATGTTTAACAAGAAACCAAACTTAGAAGGCTTTGAACCATTTGGATTACCCTGCACCATTGTGCGAAATAAAGATAAACAAAAATTCGGTGAGGTGGCTGACGATGGCTACTTTCTAGGTTACGTGCCTGGCACACCGAATAAAAGGGTTTTTAATCTAAAAACTGGTAAAATTGAGGTTGTTTACAATGTTGAAATTACTACTTACAAACCTCAACAATAAACGAGTGGTACAGCTATATTATATGATTATGAAAGAACTTTTAAATCATTTAATATTCCTGAGTTTTTCTGATACAGATGAATCTCAGCTGATTCAAACAGTGATTGGTGAAGACGATGAAGGCGAGTTCATGACTAGATCGAACGTTGATATGACAGATGCTCCAGAAACTTCCAAAGGTGCTGCTGATCCTGATTCAAGCGATAGTGACTCTGAACCCATTCAGGGGTAGGATTTCATTAATCCATTTGCAGATCAGAACATTCAAGGGGAGGTTGGATCAAACCTGGGTGATAATTTAGAAGTGGATGTTGTTGCTACTACACGAGCAAATAGAGATCATCCAGTTGACATGATACTTGGAGATCCTACTGCAGGTGTTCAGACGAGAAGAAGCATAGCAGCTAATTCTGGTTTATTTTTTTTGATTGAGAAGACTGGTATTGTGAACGAGTGCTTGTATAGTTGTTTTATTTCCCAAGAGAAGCCGAAGAACATTCATATGGCTCTTAAAAGAATTCATGGGTTGAAGCTATGCAAGAGGAATTGGCCCAATTTGCTAAGTTGAAGGTTTGGGAGTTAGTTGACCTTCCTAAAGGTGAAATAGAGATTGGCACTAAGTGGGTGTTTAAGTGCAAGAAGGATGACAGAGGGATAGTGACGCGAAACATGGCTCGATTGGTGGTAAAAGGTTTCAATCAGCAAGAAGGGATTGATTACAATGAAGTGTTTGCACCAGTGGCAAGGTTGGAGATAATTCGTTTGTTTCTGGCTTTCGCTTCATTCAAGGGCTTCAAAGTTTACCAACTAGACGTGAAGAGTGCTTTTCTTTACGGGAAAGTCCAAGAAGTGGTATATGTCTCACAACCAGATGGGTTCGTTGATCCAGATTATCCAGATCGGGTTTACAAACTTGATAAGGCTTTGTATGGATTACATCAAGCTCCCAGGGCGTGGTACGAGACATTGTCTACACATCTGATCAAGAATGGTTTTGAAAGAGGTCAGATTGACAGTACACTGTTCATCAAGAGGAAAAAGGAAGATTTTCTGCTAGTACAGGTGTACGTGGATGACATCATCTTTGGGTCATCAGATGAAAACATGTGTAAAGAGTTCGAGAAGGTGATGAAGAGCAAGTTCGAAATGAGCGCCATGGGTGAGCTGTTTTACTTTCTGGGATTACAAGTTGAACAGAAGGAGGATGGGATGTTTATTCATCAAACAAAGTATGTGTATGACATTTTGAGTCGCTTCAAAATGAATGATTGCACTACTTTCAACACACCTATTTGTGAAAATCACAATCTTGCCCAGATCATGAAAGTACTGAAGATGTTGATCCTACTCAATACAGGGCGATGATTGGTTCTCTAATGTACTTGACTGCTTCAAGACCTGACATCATGTTTGTCGTATGCTTGTGTGCCAGATATCAGGCTAATCCAAAAGAGTCACACATGAAAGCAGTGAAGCGGATTCTTCGTTACTTGAAGGGGAAACCTAAACTTGGGTTGTGGTATCCAGCTGATAGTGATATGAATTTTGTTGCTTACACTGATTCAGACTTTGGAGGATGCAAATCAAACAGGAAGTCTACAACTGGTGGTTGTCAGTTCTTAGGAGGCAGGATTGTGTCTTGGCAATGCAAGAAGCAATATTGTGTGTCTACATCTACGTGTGAAGCTGAATATATTGCTGCGGGTAGCTGCTGTTCTCAGGTTCTCTGGATACAACAGCAGATGCACGATTACGGTTTGGATTTCACTCGTACTCCTATTATGATAGACAATAATGCCACAATTTCAATAACTAATAATCCCGTGAAACACAGTCGCACAAAACATATTGACATACGTCATCATTTTATACGGGATTGTGCTGAAAAGAGACTAATTGAATTACATCAAGTCAACACACTAGATAACCTGGCAGATCTTTATACTAAAGCTTTTGACAGGGCTCGCTTTGAACATTTAGTCGAACTCAACGGGATGAGGAATCCTGAATAACTGGTTTTTCATAAGAATTTTGTAAATATTTTATTGTTTTCTTAAAAATAAAAAATACAAAAACATTAAAAAATCAAAAACATAAAAAAAATTAGAAAATCAAAAATGAATTATCACTGTGTGAAAAAGAAGAAATGATAGTACATCAGCAAGTTAGACTGTCACACTGAAACTGAATAAAATTGCTTAAGTGTGATAGCAGCTTCATCATATGATGTACCAGTAGGCAAAAAGCATGAAATAATCAACTTACCAATGTGATATAAACCTAAATGAACTGAGTATGAGTGGGGAACACATCAGTGGTGTATGGTTTAATGACCTTAAATCTTGCATTGATAAATTGCCAAAATCTGAAGTTTTGGGTCTTTATACTGTTATTTCATTTGGGGATATCAGGGTTGTCCTTCTGCTGCATCCAGATACATGCTGACCTAGGCACAACCAGGATATCTTAAAAGAGCAAAAAAATGCCAAATCCCTTAAATGAAGAAGCTCTCAAAGAGAGTTATTCAAATGTGAAAAATGCATAAATCGTACCAAAAAATGGTATTTGTCATAGCCCTCGTTAGATATTTTGGTCTCTTTGCTGTACGGAAGTACTGACCTGTTCACCAATTATCTAAACGTTGAAAAACAAAACGGATGAATTCAGTATACTCACCTACTACGATGAATCTTTGTGCATACCTTGATCGTGGGGGTATATCCTGAAGTGGGACACACTAGTATATCAGAAATAAAATTACCTTAACGTATCATACGGTAATGGTACTTGAAATGTTCATGCATTTTGTTTAAGTGGACAAACATACTGGTAATCGTCTTGGACTGCTTTTCACGTAAAATTAAATAAAGAATTATCTAATTGTGTGAAAACAGTTTGATTTTGTTGATATGATCTTCTTACCGGTGATTCTCACAAAAATAGAGTGTTTATTACTTTTGTTATTTACTTGCTTTCAGAAAATATAAAAATACAAAAATAGTGTCTTTTTCTGTTTAAAATTCTTAACGTACGGAAAACTGTTATTCTTGGAGGAATTGTTACTGATAGGGGGAGATGGTGTTAGAAAGTGAGTTCAAAATTTTAAATCATGCGGGTTATAGGGTGTGTGATTAAAAAGTTTTGCGTGTTGGTGATGAAATTGAAATTGCTTAATCTGTGATACAGTTTAACTATTTCTTGAAAAATAATAATTTATTTAACTTTGTTGAAAAATTCTTATGGTTTCTCGAGATGTGTGTTTTATAGTATACAGATTGAAGCAGTATGTTGCTGAGAAGGTAAAGTGATGAGTTGCTGTGAAGAGGTGAGAGTTTGATTGGATGCATGGTAGAACCTCCTTTCTACATTGCAGATAAAGTTGAAGAGTTTGAAGATTGCTATACAAATGCTGAACTGGAGTTTACTCAAACGCTAAAGTTTTTGAAGATTTGGTGATTGGATGCATCAGCTTAGGGGGAGTCTGTTGCTGACAGAGCTATTGAAGCTGAAGCTATCCAAAGACCAAAGACAGTGCAAGACTACATGAAGATTGCAAGATGATTGAAGACAAAGTTATTTTATGAAGCTATTGTCAAGGGGGAGTTTGTTGGTGCATATCTGTGACAACAACTTAGATTTGGTCTTTGGATATCTTGTAATTAGTTAAATGATAAACGGTTAGCGGGTTTAGCTTTGTATTAGTGGAATAATAGAGTTTGGGCTAAACAAAACCCACATTGGGTCTAGGGGGACGAATTGGGCTTGCCCATGCAGGAAACTCTAGCCCAAGTTGTAAACCTTGTGTTATATAAACAAGGTTAGACTTTAGGGTTTAGGTTAATCAGCCAAAAACAGAGTTTGTGAGAGAGCAATTTCTTGAGAGCTATAGTCTTGGACGAAATTGAGTGTTGGTTAGCGTTTGATTGATTGTAATTCAGTTTGATTGATAATCAATAGAAACCCAGTTTGAAAGTGAATTGCTGATTTCTGTTCCTACACGTTTTCTGCTATATTCTGATCAAGAGGATTCCGCACTCTTGATTGGATTGACAACTCTGTGAAGATCCATACATCAAGGGGACCTACAAAAATAATTTATATTTTTAATTATTTGTCTTACTTATATTATTTTCTCAAAAATAAATATAAGTATCTTGTATTTTTCACCCGAATTATGTATTTTGTCCACAAACTTCATTTCATGTTCATAACTTGTCCAAGTTATTTATGCTATCAAGTAATATATTTTCACAAATATATTCTCTTGTATTTGTCTAAGTATGTTGTATGTGTATTTTTGTCTTTTCACACCTTAGGAGTATTTAGTGTATTTTCAAGTCCTAATACACTATTACATGTAATACAAACTACATACACTTAGCATAAAATTTGGTGATCAATAAATATATATATTTTTCCCAAAAATATACATACCTAATATCAATTTTAATCTTGAAGAAATCATCATTTCTTAACACAAAAATTAGGGAAACCTTGGTAAATAGTTTTAGGTACATTTTTAGGGAATAAGTTTCCCAAAAACTTATATTTTTCTAAGTGTCAAAATTTATAAAAATTTTGACATAGTTTCCCCTAAAAATGGAGGTTTCTCATGTTTTCAAAACATGTGTTTATTTTCTTTTAAATCCTCAACAACATCAACAACAAAATCAAGTATTATCATAAGTCTAGATCATGTAAATCATACTTCATCATGAACTTGAAGTTCTTGTAAAAACTTGTAGTAACTTACCATGTTATTTAGTAAGTTTAGTTACCCTCAAAAACATGGTTGTTTGCTTGTAAATCTCATTCTTGGAGAATTTAGTCCTTTACAACTTGTAGGATGATTTTTCTAAAAATACTTCTTTTGTATTTTTCTTGTTTCATAAGTGTTCATACACTTGTTTTTCTAATAAATATAGTGTAGGTTTAAGTAAAAACTAAGATCTTCTAAAATTCATATTTTAAACTTGGTTTTCTTGGAAAATCATTCTTAAATCTTAGATTTATAAGTTTACTAGCTCACTTTGTTCATTACTTTTCAAGAAATCATTTATCCATCAAGTTCATGTTTATACATGAGGATGATCTTCTTGTGTAAACACATAATCACCCTCTAACTTGCTAGTTCATGAGTTTAATCACAATCTAGCAAGCTTCATGTATTGATCAACATCAATATTTCTACTAATCAACAAGCGAACATTATACATCTACTAAACAACATTATTTCATCATATTTCACCTTGTGTTTCAAGATTCATGTGTATGTCTTTTAGGGTTCTTATGATAATCAACTTGTTATATCTTTTAACCACTCAAAATGTGAAGTAAACAAGATCAAGAGAGCCTTACCACTAGCTTCAACCTAGGGAAGAAACAATGAAGAAATCGAGTGGATAAAAGCTAGCAAAGGAGGTCCTTCAAGATCCACTTGCACCGAGCTTCCTTAATCACCTCCTTACACCTTAAATCAAGCTTGGAATGGATGAAGGTTTGATCGAAAATGGGGGTGTGTGGGGGACTACCTTCGGCCGAGAGGTAGAAGGGAGTGGAGTGAGTGGTGTGGTGATGAGAATGAAAAGTGATCATGTTTTCTTATATCCATGTTAAGGTATTATCCAAAGTATATTATGTTTGCAAAGTACTAGACAAATCCTTACACATATCTTAGGGGATTCTTGGGAGATTTTGGAAGATTAGTGAAGATTTGAAGCAATCTTGAGTGGGGGCCACTACCTTGGGCCGTAGACAAGCAAAAGGGGGGGGGGGGGCAAAGTGTAAATTTGATGATATGTTAGATAATTAGTGGAGGTTAAGTATAATGTCTAGTGTTTAATGTATTTCTTGCATTATGTAGTATGTTTAAGTGTTCGGGAGCCATAACTAGCTCAGAAAATGTAAGACAATGCTTCTAGCATTACTTTGGTGTTCCGGATAATGTCCGGTTGTTCGGTTAAATACCGGTTCGTTAAAGTGCTAAATTGCACCGTTTAGTTTCTTTTAAGTACCCCTTTGTAACACTTTCCATTCCCGACACTTAGGGAAGCATTCTGGATGATAAATCATGAATTCTGCATAATATTTATGTGTTAAAAGCTGATTCATAGCTGAATTTAATAAAATTATGCACTTAAAGTGCGTTTCGGGTGCTTTTTAGTGCGTATTTTAGCTTCCGGATGGTCTATATGTTAACCCTTGTATGTACTCTTGGGTTTTAATGTATTCTTGTCGTTGGACCTACACCTAGGCCCCAATTCTAGTGTCTGACTGCTTTCTGCAGAATTGTGGACACAATGTGTCTTACCGGTGAGTTTACTAGTATTTCTGACGCAACGCTGTATAAAGTAATTCTTGTAGTATAAAACGTGCATGAATTCACTTGTATAGCATGTAATCAGACATTGTTGACATTTAAGCACATAATTGCAGTCATTAAATAATAATTAAAGTGTACGGAAAGTACCGGTTTGGTGCCAGTTGTCACAGTCTCCCCCCGTTAAAAGAATTTCGTCCCGAAATTCAGGCTGATCTATCTCTCGCAGGAGTTTTCTTGAATAGGTGGGGATACTTTTCTTTAAACTGGTCTTCACGTTCCCACGTGTACTCGGGTCCGTGCTTAGAGTTCCAACGTACTTTGACAAGTTTCACACTGCTCCTCCTGGTCTTTTTGACCTTCCAGTCGGTAACCTCAATGGGTTGTTCTGTAAATCGGAGGGCGTCATCAATATGCACTTCATCCGCCGGGATGATCACGTTTCTTGTGTTGGACTCTTCTTGAGATTGGATACATGGAACGTATCATGTACTCCATTAAGTTCTTCCGGTAATTCCAACTTGTATGCCACGGTACCAATTCTTTCTAAGATCTTGAATGGTCCGATGTATCATGGATTCAGCTTTCCACGTTTTCCAAATCTTACTACGCCCTTCCAAGGTGAGACCTTCAACAAAACTTTGTCTCCCACCTCGAACTGTATTGGTTTTCGTCTTCGATCAGCGTAGCTCTTTTGTCGATCTCGAGCCGCCATAATGCGCTCTCGGATCTGTTTAATCTTGTCGGTTGTCTCTTGTACAAGTTCAGGACCAACCATTCGTTTGTCTCCAGCGTCTGCCCAACATAAAGGCGAGCGGCACTTGCGACCATACAGAGCTTCGAACGGTGCGGCTTTTATGCTTGTATGATAATTGTTATTGTAAGAAAACTCAAATAAAGGTAGATGAGTATCCCAGCTACCGCCTAGATCCATGACACATCCGTGAAGCATATCTTCTAACGTTTGTATAGTCCGTTCGCTCTGGCCGTCTGTTTGTGGATGGAATGCCGTGCTTAGATCTAGCTGAGATCCAAAGGTTTCCTGAAAGGATTGCCAGATTCTTGAGACAAAGCGTCCATCTCTGTCTGAAATAATTGAGATTGGCACTCCATGACGTGCCATGATTTCTTTTAAGTATATCTCAGCAAGCTTTCTAGTGCTGTCTTTTTCTCAGATCGGTAGGAAATGCGTAGATTTCGTCAATCGATCAACTATCACCCATATCATATCGTGCCCCCTAGGGGTCCTGGGTAATTTCGTTATGAAGTCCATAGAGATTTGCTCCCACTTCCACATGGGTATCTTTGGTTGTTGCAGTAGACCGAACGATTTCTGATATTCATCCTTAACCTTGGCACATGTTAGGCATTTTCCAACATAAATAGCAACATCGCTCTTGAGTCTCGGCCACCAATAATATTCCTTTAAGTCTTGATACATTTTGTCTGATCTTGGATGGATCGAGTATTTCGATTTGTGTGCTTCATCAAGGATGACTTCTCGTATGCCACCATAAAGCGGAACCCAAATACGCTTCTTAAAGTATAAGGCTCCCTCTTTATTTGGCATCATATATTTCAACATACCCCGAAGGTATTCAGCTTGACGGTTTTCCATTTTAAGGGCTTCTTGTTGTGCGTCACGAATACGTGTAGTGAGGTTCGTTCGAATAGTCATTTCTAATGCTCGAACCCTTAGGGTCTTAACCCTTTCTTTTCGGCTTAACGCATATGCTACAATGTTTGCTTTTCCAGGATGGTACTTAATCTCACAGTCATAATCGTTTAGCAGCTCGACCCATCGTCGCTGACACATGTTCAATTCCTTCTGATCAAATATGTGTTGTAGGCTTTTGTGATCTATGAAGATTGTACATCGTGTACCCTATAAATAGTGTCGCTAGATCTTCAAGGCGAATACCACTGCGCCTAGCTCTAGGTCGTGAGTAGTATAATTTCTTTCATGCACCTTCAATTGTCTTGAAGCATAAGCGATGACTTTTTGGCGCTGTATAAGCACGCAACCCAAACCTTGTCGTGAAGCATCACAGTATACCATGAAATCTTCAGTGCCTTCAGGTAAGGATAGTCTTGGGGCATCACATAGCTTATTTTTGAGCAGTTGGAAGGCTTCTTCCTACTTGTCACCCCAGTCGTACTTCTTGTCTTTCTGCATGAAGGTTGTCAGGGGTTGGGCTATCTTTGAGAAGTTCTCAATAAATCGCCGATAATAGCCTGCTAAACCCAAAAATTGTCGAATTTCAGTTGGGGTTTTGGGAGCTTCCCAATTCTTTATGGCTTCTATCTTGGATGGGTCTACATGAATGCCCTTCTCGTTCACAACGTGACCAAGAAACTGTACTTCGCGAATCCAAAATTCGCACTTTGAGAACTTTGCATAAAGTTTCTCTTTCTTCAGTAATTCCAAAATGATTCTGAGGTGTTGCTCATGTTCTTCTTTTGTTCGTGAGTAAATCAGGATATCATCGATAAATACAATTACGAATTTATCAAGATATGGTTTGCATACGCGGTTCATCAGATCCATAAATACCGCTGGCGCGTTTGTCAGTCCGAATGGCATCTCAAGAAACTCGTAATGCCCATAACGTGTTCTGAATGCAGTCTTGAACACGCTTTCCTCTTGTATCCTTAACTGATGGTATCCAGATCGAAGATCGATCTTGGAATAGTAGCTTGATCCTTGCAATTGATCAAATAAGTCATCAATCCTCGGTAGCGGGTACCGATTCTTGATTGTGAGCTTGTTTAGTTCTCTGTAATCAATACACATCCGCAGTGTTCCATCCTTCTTCTTTACGAACAATACTGGAGCTCCCCAGGGCGAGAAGCTTGGCCTTATGAATCCTTTATCCAACAACTCCTGGAGTTGTGTCGATAATTCTTGCATTTCGGATGGTGCAAGCCGATAGGGTGCCTGGGCTACAGGAGCGGCTCCTGGAACCAGGTCTATACGGAATTCGACTTGTCGTTGCGGAGGTAGTCCTGGCAGATCTTCGGGAAAAACATCAGGGAATTCCTTCACCACAGGAATATCTTCGAGTTTCGGCTCCACGGCCTTCTTATCTACAACGTGTGCTAGGAAAGCAACACATCCTTTCCTTAAGCACTTATGTGCCTTCATACAACTGATGATTTGCAGCGGCGCGTCTCGTTTTTCTCCATGTACGATGAGAGTTTCCTCATTCGCCAAAGGGATGCGAATGATTTTCTCATGACAAATAACTTCAGCTTTGTTCTTGGACAACCAGTCCATTCCGACCACTACATCGAAGCTACCCAATTGAATAGGTAAGAGGTCGATGCTAAAATTTCGTTCACCAAGTTCTAATGAGCAGCCTCTAACAACTTCGCCTGATTCAACAAGTTTACCATTGGCTAGCTCTATGGAGTAAGGAATATCTAATCTACTATATTCTATTCCAAGCATACGTTTAAATTCCACAGACATGAAGCTATAGTCGGCACCAGTGTCAAATAATATGGATGCAAAGTGATTGTTAACGAGAAACGTACCGGTGACCACATTAGGGTCCCCGCGTGCGTTCCTTGCTCCAATTACGAATGCTCGATGTTGGTCCCTTGGATAGGATCTGTTCGTCGGAAACTAGATGAATCGGCTTTGACTAATGTGCGGAATCCATTTGATCAAACTACAGATATACGACAAAGTATTCAACTCTAAAATGTTGTCTGATCTTTCTATTCAACGTGTATGAAAGTACAAAAGTTCCTCTGAAAGTCAGACTGACATGAGTTCTCCAGAGAGTCAAAGTTGCAAAAGTTACAAATGACCTGATCGGACAGGTATTTATAGGCAGAGTCAGGATAGAAGAAGTGATGTCCGATCGGTTAGCATGTGATGCTGTCCAATCGGCTGGCATTGCTGACCGATCGGACGCCTGTCCGATCAGCTGGGCTGGCCGATCGGACGGCTCTTCGATTGGTTGACATAGCCAATCATAAGTCAGCACTTTTACAATAACGTCCCATATCCTGATCTGCTAATCTAACATACATACAAACATAAACTATTCACAAACATACAAAATATGACTACATGCTGGCGGATGCTACAGGCGTTTACACTAACAGACTCCCCCTAGGATGTAGCTGTAGTTCTTTCTAGCATAGTTGTTTGTGCACTTAGTGTCTGTTAACTTTGTCTTATACAAGTCTTTTGTCTAGATAGGTTTGAATGAACACACAACAGGGTCTAAATTAGGTTTAGATTGTGTTTAAGGAAGGGTTTTCGCTTGAAAATGTGTCATGGCTGGTTCAAGCGAAACCTCATCATCATCAACATACAGTTTCGCTTGAAACCAGTCTCAAGCGAAACCCTATGGGTTGCCAAGTTCAAGCGAAACCCCCTAGGCCTATATATAGGGGTGTGTGTTGTTCATTTGAAGCGAACTGGTATGTGTGTGTAAGGGAAGGTGCTGCCGGATTTGTTTCAGAATACATTGTAAAAGCACAAAAATCAATCAGAAAAGATAGATTAAAAGGAAACTAGCTGTTGTGACTTCTTTTACGTTGATTCCGCCCTCATATTTGAAGATGAACTGCCTTAACTGATTTTTCAAGGTCGTAAAACGGTCCAACAAGTGGTATCAGAGCTCAGGACAAGGAGTTCATACCATAGCAGCTTGATATTACTGGATTCTCTACTTTCTACTCACTTCTTTTCATACTTTTCTGATCTGAACGATTTTTAACGGTTGAAATGGCCTGAATTTCACATATATTGTGTAAAACATAGTTTTAACAAAGCCTACAAAGAATCAGATTAAAATTCGGACTAAAACTGATAAAAAATGGACTAAAACAGTCTTTTGCTTGAAAGTGTTCTTCGTAAAGGACCCATTTCGCTTGAAAACAAAGGTTTTCGCTTGAAATATCAGACCCTTTCACTTGACAAGTTCAAGCGAACTAGTTTACTTGGCTTTCGCTTGAACTGCTGAATTTGTTTCAACGATTTCGCTTGAAAGTTCAAGCGAAATAGGAGATTTCGCTTCAGATTGTCTTGTTTCGCTTGAACCTTATATATTTGTTGATCATTTCGCTTAAACAGCTTTCGCTTGAAATTGATATTTCTCAAAATCAAAATTTTTCTAAGTGTTTGATTGTTTTTCAAGGTACATTCAAGATGGATGACATATTTTTGAACCCGTTTAGCGACATGTACGCATTCGCTGGAGATTCCGGAAATGATGATTCTTCGTCTAGCAACAACAATGAGAATTTGCCAAAAGAGAAGAAAAAGGAAGCTTGGGAATCAGAAAGTGCATTCGGAACGTTCAATAAACCCCCAAAGCTAATGGCTATTGAGGAATACAGTCGGTGGTCAAGAAAGTTTGAAGACTGGTTGATGGCATTTGCATTTCCTAGCTGGAAAAGTCTGAAAAACGGTTATGCTAATGGAAACAAAAATGGTGAAACTTTAAGAGCAGCTGAGGAGATTGATTCATTTGTAGCTGAACAAAAGTGTGTGGCATTGTTATTTCAATCCGTCCGGGAAGACATACTTTCATTGATCGATTATTCAAATGCAAAAGATCTTTGGGCAAAGTTAGAAAAGAAATGTTTAGGAAGTACTGAAATCGTGAAAAACAAAAAGAAACTTCTTAGAAAAGAGTTTGATATGTTTGGATGTTTAAACAATGAATCAGTATCAAAAATGATCGAGAGGTTTGGACATCTAAAGCTGGAATTAGATAGACATGGAATTAAATATCCTGATGATGAGCAAGTAGATAAGTTGTTCGATTCGTTGCCAGACGAGATGGAGTGGAGATATTATGCTCCCATGCTAAAGAACACTATCTTGCCAAAAGATCTTACTCCAGATGTGCTGCTTGAGAAACTCGAGAGTCACGAGTTGGAACTGAAGAAGACATACAAAGTCAATCACTCATCTTACCAGCAGAATTTGGATTTGTATTATCCAAAAAGCATGATGCCAAAAGCAACTTCTCTAAAAACTACATTTTCTGCTGAGAATGTGTCCACAGCAAGCAAAGAAAGTCAAAGTGGTCAAAGCAGTGGAAGTCACAGTGGTTATCACAGTGGATCTTCATCATCTGCAAGTCATTCTTATGAAAAGAATCGTTTTCAATGCAACATTGCAATAGACTTGA
Organism: Helianthus tuberosus; assembly: GCA_030545235.1. Taxonomy (NCBI): domain Eukaryota; kingdom Viridiplantae; phylum Streptophyta; class Magnoliopsida; order Asterales; family Asteraceae; genus Helianthus; species Helianthus tuberosus. Next base: position 14,764,259 of record CM060420.1, on the reverse strand, counting down.
AGAATGCTCAGAATTTTGATGAGGAGTCGGCCAAACAGCAGATGATCTTCCTAGCATCGGTGTTGGAATCGTATGAAGGGTTAGTAGCTGGAAAGATAGGCAACACCAATCTGACGAAAGAAGATTATGATCAGATTGATCCTGAGGAAATGGAGCTGATCGATATTCGTTGGGCTATGGCCAGTGTTGTTCGTCGAGCACAGCGTTTCATGGAAATTACCGGCAGGAAGACAATTGGTGGTGCATCTACCAAGCTGGGGTTCGATAAATCCAAAGTGACGTGCTTCAAGTGTAAGCAGAAAGGTCACTTCAAACGAGAATGCAGAAACGCATATGCTGATGAGTCGGAGAACCCTTTCAGAGATGATTACTACAAGAAGGCAATTTATCATCAGAATAAATCCGAGCCGCCTAGATTGAAGCAGGTTGAAGACAACAGAGAGAAATCTAGAGCTCTTGCGGTGATTTATGATGATGAAGGGTATGATTGGAGTCAAGAGGTTCTACCGGAGGAAGATGCGGTTGGTTACGCATTCATGGCAAAAAACGATGAACCTATTCCGTGGAAAGACGATAGAACTGAAGAGCAAAAATATCAATACAGAAAAATGATTGCTGAAAGCAAAATAATTAGAATATCTCGTATCTTTCTGGAAGCGAGAAGAGCAAATAGATGGGATCCAGACAGAGAGTGTTATCTTGATGAATATGGAAATATTGCGATCGATGACAAAACGCTTGATATCGAAGCCATAATCCAACAGTGCAAAGAAGAGGATGAGTACTCGCAGAATAAATGGTGGGGAACTGGAGACAAGAAAGAGAAAGAAGAGAAAGAGAGAAAGGAGAAAGAAGAGCAGGAAAAATCAAAGAAAGTTGATACTGGAGTTATTGACACAACGCAGGAGTTGAATGCTGAGAACTTGGGAAAAATGGCTGATAAAGTGCTGGCTGCTAAAGCACTTGAGGTAGACTCTAACTCCATGTCTGAGTCAAAAAGCCAGGTCAGTTCAGATGTGTCAACAAATGCGTCAGGTAAGAAAATTGATGAAAATGCTGATTGCAAAAATTGCAACAAAGAGTGCAAATTTTGTAGTACAGTCACGTATCTCAACGGGAAGAAAGTTGATGATCTGACAGCAAAGGTCAGAAGTGTTGAGAATCAGATTCTTAATCGTGACAAAACAGTTAAAGCTTCAACTGAACGGATAAGAGAATTAACTAGACAACTTGAAAATGATAAAATTGATCATGACAAAATTAAACAAGAAAATGAAAGGTTAATTCTTGAAAACTGTCAGATTTCTGAGAAGTTTGAAAAACTCAAAAGCACATTGAAAGATAGTGATGATCGAAATGGTAAAACTTTTAAAGAAAATGAACATCTAAAAGCAGTGCTTAGAGTAAAAGAAGAATCAATCAACCAACAACTGGATGAAATCGCTAAACTAAAACTTAAAGTTCAAGAGGCTGTAATTGAAAACGAGCGAATCCAGTTGAAGCTTAACAGTTATAGCTCCGCAAGCTTTGTTTTGCAACACATTATTCCCAAACCCATCGGGAAAGACAAAGCAGGCGAAGATGTGTATTGTGATGGAACTGGGGTGGGTTTTCATCAAGTACCACCACCTGTTCTTGATAACTACACGAAAAAGCAATCTGGGTTGGTTGAAATTGAGGAAGAAAGTGAAGTTAAACTTCCGGAGAACATTGATGTCACGTTTACATCTTCCAATGATGATAGTGTCCAAAATGATATTGTAAAAGGTGTTGTTGAAAATGTGCTAAAAATGGATAGTGACACTACTGAGGAAGATGGGTGTTTCTTGGACAAGTACATTCAGACACCAAAATCCAAAAACAACTTAAGTAATGAACCGGGTCTTGTGATGTACAAGATGGCTGGATCTGATAAGTTGTATTCGGATTATGAGTTTCCCATTGAGAATGTTAATGTGAAAAAGTTGACAAATGTTTTCAAATTGGTTAAAGTTGAGTTGTCAGATGTGAAAAGTTTGAAACAAACAAAAAGGCAAATGAATTTTGAGAAAGATAAAGCTTACTACAAAAAGCCTGTTGTGCCACCACGTTTTTATAATAACAATCAAAAAAATTGGTCGGGTGGTTATAGGGATGGTAAGAGTTATCAGAAAAAGAGTTTTCAAAACATAAGGTTTGCTGAAAAGAAAGTGTTTGTGAACAGTTCAAGTTCACTTTCTGATGAGGAAAATGAGATTTTTTCAAAATCGAATGAAGAGTTTTTTGAGAAAAGAGCTTCACAATATTAGTCTGAAGGCACAAGTCGAGTTTTCGATACTCGAACATGTTTCAGATGTAATCAAGTTGGTCACATTGCACGAAAGTGTACCAATGTGAAGCCTAAGACTGAAACTGTGAAGATTCAACAGAAGAAAGTTGACGTGAAGGGTAAAGCACAAATCGTTGTTGAGAAAAAGAGTGTGAAAAATAACAACATCAAAGTGAAAAATGAACCTGTAAAGAAAGTGGTAACTAAAAACGACAAGTTTTATAAACGGGTTGCTTTATCTCAACAAGTTTGGAAACCAAAAACAGAGATGAAAATTTCAACTTCTGAAGTGAAAAAGGCTGAAGAATCAATTTCGGTTGATTATGATGCAAATTTTCCACCTCTTAAGGCTGAAAACTTCAAAATTCAAATTGCGAGAGTCAAGGTTACACCTAAGGCTGATGAGGCCTGGGTGGACTCCATGTTCGACTAAACAGTTTGAATTGCCGGAGCTTCCTTGATTGCGAAGCATGAATCGGCATCTTTATTGAAGTTGGTTAATTTGAAATTTGTTTTGTGCAGGATCTTCCAAAAGTTGTATCCAGATGGATCATGGATAGTGGAGCATCTCGACATATGACAGGGAAGACTGCGTTGCTGTATGATGTGAGAAACATTAATGGTGGTTATGTAGGATTTGCTGGTCATGAAGGTGGTAGAATTATTGGTGAAGGAACGTTATCCAACGGAATTGTAACGTTTGAAAGAGTTAACTACATTACTGAGCTGGAGAACAATCTGCTTAGTATCTCCCAGATTTGTGACAATATGTATACTACTCACTTCACAGACAAAGAATGTTTAATCTTGAAACCAGGATTTGTTATCCCTGAGGAATGGATTATCATGCGGGCACCTAGAGTGAATGATTTATATGTGTTGCATATGACTGTAGCAACTACAACAACAGGTCAAGCACATTGTTTTGTTTCTAGAGCAACTGAGAAAGAATCGAGATTGTGGCACCGCAAGATAGGGCATATTCACCTAAGGAAGATGAATCACTTGGTGCACAATGATTTGGTTCTTGGAGTTCATGTCAAAAGTTTTCATCTGGAAGGGGAGTGAATTAGCTGTGTTAAAGGCAAGCAGAAGAAAAAGTCACATCCTACAAAGCAAGTCAATTCAGTTTCGAGACCACTGGAAAGACTTCACATGGATTTGTTTGGTCCTGTGAATGTCAAAAGCATTACAGGAGATTACTACTGTTTGGTCGTTACTGATGATTATTCCAGATTTTCGTGGGTTTCTTTCTTGAAGACGAAAGACGAGACATTTGACAGTTTGATGGCATTGTTCAGAAAGATTGAGAATTTGTACCAACGGCGTATCAAAAGAATTCGTAGTGATAATGGTACTGAATTCAAGAACAGCAAGATGGAAGAATTTTGTGATGAAAGAGGTATATTGTATGAGTTTAGTGCTCCGTACACTCCGCAGCAGAATGGAGTCGCAGAACGCAAAAACCGGACACTGATCGAGACAGCTAGAATTATGCTCGCAGATTCAAAGTTACCGATAAATTTTTGGGCTGAAGCTGTTTCTGCCGCATGCTATACGCTCAACAGGGTTCTTACTGTCAAGAAGTTCAACAAAACATGCTTTGAGCTAATCAATAACCGCAAACCGAATTTGAAGTATCTAGAACCGTTCGGGTCACCCTGTACTGTTATAGAGCCTCATGGAAAGTTTGATCCAAAGAGCATTGAGGGAATATTTGTTGGTTATGCAAATCCGATGCGATGCGACGTGTCTTCGTTCCAAGTGAGAAGCGGATTATTGAAGCTGCAAATGTTGAATGTCAAGGTTATACTATGCCGCCGCAGAATCCTGGAGATTCATGGCGTTATCATTATGATAAACTGTGGGATTCGTTTGACATGAGAGAAGAATCAGAGAATGATGAAGATTTCTTTGATGAATTGGATATTTTGCGTGAATATGAGTCGCAGCTAAGGTTCCCAGCTGAGTATTCGAGGCGACCAAGAGAAACTTCAAATGACGATGAAGCAGGTCCGAGTAATGCTGGTGAACATGATGATGTCCAACAGAATGAAGTTGCTCATGATAATCAGTCGGTTCAGAATGATAATCAAGAAGCTGAAAACATGCCAGTCTTTGATCATGGTGATTCAGATTCTGAGGGGGAGCAAATTCAGATTTCGAGTCAAACAAACCAAGTTGGTGAACAAGATGCAGAGCAGAATGTTACTAATCTGGAGGGAAATGTAGATGTTCCAAGCGAAGTGATGCCGCGAACTTTTTCATATCATCCAGAGGAGTTGATCATAGGAGAATTGCAGACAGGAGTTTGCACTCGAAGACAGATTGATAAAGGGCTTACATGTTTTTATACAAAAGTTGATCCTTTGCAAACTGGATTCTCATTGAGTTGTTTTATCTCACAGGTTGAGCCAAGAACTTACAAAGAGGCGCTTATTGAAGACTCTTGGGTCAATGCAATGCAGGAGGAACTTAGTCAATTCGAGAAATTGGGAGTGTGGAAGTTAGTTGATTTGCCGGATGGTCATAGGAAAATAAATACAAAATGGGTATTCAAGTGCAAGAGAGATGATAGAGGAGTTGTTATAAGGAACAAAGCTCAACTCGTTGTTCAGGGCTTTAGTCAACAGGAGGGGATTGATTTTACAGAAGTCTATGCTCCTGTGGCACGACTAGAAGCGATCAGAATTCTCCTTGCATTTGCGTCTTGGAAGAACTTTAAAGTATATCAGTTAGATGTAAAATCGGCGTTTCTTTATGGGAAGGTCAAAGAGGAGGTTTATGTCGGACAGCCGCCGGGCTTCACCGATCCAATCCACAAAAACAAGGTCTACTTATTGGACAAAGCGCTGTATGGTTTACACCAGGCCCCGAGAGCTTGGTACGAGACTTTGTCTCCACACCTACTAGCCAACAAGTTCATTCGTGGAAAAGTGGATGCCACTCTCTTCACTAAAGAGGTCGACGGTCATCTTCTGATAGTTCAGATTTATGTGGACGATATAATCTTTGGGTCAACAAATGAAAATCTATGCAAAGATTTTGAATCAGTGATGAAGCAAAAGTTCGAAATGTCATCAATGGGGGAGATGAAATTCTTTCTGGGTTTACAAGTTGAACAACTTCCTGAGGGAATTTTCATTCATCAGTCAAAGTATGTTCATGATATTCTAGAGAAATTTGGGATGTCAAGTTCTACTCCAGCTGCTACCCCACTTGCAACAAATCATGGGATTCACCCAGATCTCACCGGAGACAGGGCTGATGAAACATTTTACCGTTCCATGATAGGTTCTTTAATGTACCTAACTGCTTCACGTCCTGATATCATGTACCCAACGTGCCTCGCAGCAAGATTTCAATCTAACCCAAGAGCTTCGCATATGATTATTGTGAAAAGGATATTGCGCTACCTGAAAGGAACTCCTTCATTGGGGTTGTGGTATCCTAGGAAAGGCGACTTTACGCTCGAAGGGTATTCCGATTCGGATTTCGGATGCTGCAAAGTAAATTCAAAATCAACAACTGCAGGATGCCAGTTCTTTGGTCCTAGATTGGTTACCTGGCAGTGTAAGAAACAAACGTCTGTGGCGTTATCTACATGTGAAGCAGAGTATGTTTCTGCTAGCAGTTGCTGCTCTCAGATCCTGTGGATACAGCAACAGATGCGCGACTACGGTTTGCAGTTTCTTAACACACCTCTTTTTGTTGATAATGAGGCCATAATAAATATAACAAAGAATCCAGTACATCACACTAAAACTAAACACATAGAAATTCGTCATCACTTTATTCATGATTGTTTTGAGAAAAAGTTGATACGAATTGAGAAAATCCACACTGACGAACAGAAAGCTGATTTACATACCAAAGCTTTTGATAAAAATCGGTTTAAATATTTGTTAAAACTAAATGGTATGAAGCTTCTTTCGGTGTCGGATGGAATTATTGGTGTTGATGAGAGTACTGTTGCGGATGAAGACGAGAAACAATCTGCAATGGTTTGTCGATTTTTTACTTGTTTTGGTATTTAGGGGGAGTACATAGATGTATATAGTTTATTTTTTCAGAAAATACAAAAACAGTAAAAAATGCAAAAATACAAAAACATTATAAAATTTGAAAAAGAGCTTGTGTATATAGGGAAAATGATAGTACATTGGCTAGACAATTACAGTATGCTAAAGATTTGTAAAGTTTAAATGAGTTAAACAGTCTCACTGATGATGTGTCGATAGGTTTTCGCACATTTAGTAGATTTATTTGGGATATAAACCTAAATTTCAAACTTGTGAAATTTGTGGGGAACACTACTTGGATATATAGGTAACCCCTGAAATCTCGTTTGAAAGGTCTCATAATCTGATATACTAGGTTTTTATACTCAATGATATCTGGGGTATTATTTCGGGACTTCTGCTGAACGGTAGTTCTGACCTAGTCCTTAGATAATACTTTATGCAAATGCTTGAAACATAGCATTAAACCCTCAGCATGCCGATGAAACAATAAAATTGATAGTCGCTGCTGTTGTAGCTAAAAGATCCTCTAAAGGGGACATACCGTAAAGTCGAAGCTGATATCTCTCTGCGTATACGGAAGTATCGACCTGAGATCCCTCGGCCCTCGCATACCTAATTTATGTACAGATATCATTGTAGTATACTCACCTGTAAGACTGATAATTGAGATTCTGGATACGGGAGTATATTCAAGAGGTGGGACACATGAATGAGCTAAGTTCATAATACATCTAATTCGTATCCTGAGTAAATTGAAATTTGTGTGAAAATTTAAGATGGATCAGTATATCGACAATCGAGGTGAATTGATTAAGTCTAAGTATTAAATGAAGCTTAACGGTACTTGTAATTTGTCTGATAGCTGATATGATTCCCTGACACGCTCGTCAAAAATAAGTTTGTAAATAGTTTACTTTGTTTACTTTCTACAATTTAAGTTTTCTGTATTTCATTTCATAGTTTAGAACACTTTATAAAATCCAAAAAGATTTTATTTCTGCTTTATTTTCCGACAAACCAAAGTGGAGAGTTGAATGTTGGATTCTCAGATGTTTGAAGCAGATGCAGGAGATTCTGAACTGAAGAATGAGGAGAGCTTATCTTTGATGAAGTTTGATCTTTTGTAAAGTCAAAAACAAGTTCATTAACTTGATACTTGTTATTTTCATAAATTATGTAAACAAAATTTGTTGTTTTCAAAATCAGTTTGTTTCGTCAAATGATCAACCAAGGTCATTGAATTGGACTTGGTAGATTAATTGAGTAATCAGGGTCATTAACTTGGATCTGAATACTTGAGTGGATTGCTATAACTGATTGAGTTTGTGATTTAGTGTTGAAAAGATAGTTTGTAATGATTGATGTTTGAGACACAGGTTTTGGACTTCATTATTCCCATGGAAGCTAAATGTTAAAGCTTGAACCAGATCCAGACCTCAGTTTCTAGCATATCGAGAGGGGGAGTCGGTGAAAAGGGGAGTCTGTGAAAGGGGGAGTCTGGATCAACGGTCAAAGGGAAGTCTGAAGATGGAGCCAGGACAAGATTGTGAACCTGTGAAGATAGAATGTTTATGATGAAAAGACAGAGTTGGAGATTGTCAAAGACAAAGACTTGAAGCCGAAGACTTCGTCAACATTCAAGGGGGAGTCTGTTGGTGCACTTAGTGTCTGTTAACTTTGTCTTATACAAGTCTTTTGTCTAGATAGGTTTGAATGAACACACAACAGGGTCTAAATTAGGTTTAGATTGTGTTTAAGGAAGGGTTTTCGCTTGAAAATGTGTCATGGCTGGTTCAAGCGAAACCTCATCATCATCAACATACAGTTTCGCTTGAAACCAGTCTCAAGCGAAACCCTATGGGTTGCCAAGTTCAAGCGAAACCCCCTAGGCCTATATATAGGGGTGTGTGTTGTTCATTTGAAGCGAACTGGTATGTGTGTGTAAGGGAAGGTGCTGCCGGATTTGTTTCAGAATACATAGTAAAAGCACAAAAATCAATCAGAAAAGATAGATTAAAAGGAAACTAGCTGTTGTGACTTCTTTTACGTTGATTCCGCCCTCGTATTTGAAGATGAACTGCCTTAACTGATTTTTCAAGGTCGTAAAACGGTCCAACAATAGTCTTCATTTCTTCCTGTTGCGCCTTCGCTCTTTCGCTTTCTGTCTTCTTTTTTCTGCCTTTTCTTCTAACATTCTACGCCTTATATGTCTTCCTTCAGTCAACCACCATTTCCTGTAGACCGGATCACCATCACGCTTTCGATCCCATTTGGGAATCTTGTTCTCTTCTGATTCAATCGGCGTTTGATCCGTTGGTATTGACTTCCCAAACTTGCGTTTGCCCAGCTCAGCTGCTCTTTTAGCAATAGCTTTTAATCTTTGTACACGTTTATACTTTTTCAGAAATTCATCAATCTCAATATCTCTCCATTTTGTCTTCCAGTATCTTCCCGAGTTGATGTCTTGAGCAAAGGACACATCCACTATTGTTTGATATTGCATTGCTTGCTCTTTATCAGGCCTTTCGTAGACTATCTTTTTGTAGAATAGGCAGTCTATGTCTTTCTTTGAACAATTTATAAGCCACATAGGATCTAACACACAAATCCTTCTTGCTTCTTTAGTGGACTTGTTGTATAAAGAAATGATAGATTCGGCCATCGTTTGATTGTATAACCACCCTTCAAACTCTTCGTGGAAATCTTGCTCCATTGCCCGTAAAGGCATATTCTTCAAACAACGAGGAGGCTTGATATCCAGAGTAATATCTTTTTCACCATTTTCTAATATTTTAACAATCTGATCTGGGTAGTGTGGCTTCCAATCAGGATACCTTGCCTTTGCTTGTAGCTTCACATAGTTCCAAAGATGTTGATCATGCTGCTTCACATCCAAACCATAGTAGAATTCTTTAATGTTCTTCGTTTTCACCAACTCATCTACATCCCACCATGGAAGAGTTTTAATATCAGAAAAAAACTCGAAATACTGCACCCCTTGTTCCCGTCTGATGGCATACACTTGTAAATCTTCCAGATATCCCCAAGAAAGAATGTCACCCCAAGCAAGATCTTTGTTGTGAGTGAAGAACTGAAGTGCCCTAAGTTTCTTTCTTTCCTTTGGCATAACTTTGAACCATTTCTTTCTTTCTTTAGCAAGATTTTCTCTAGGTATGGTTTCTGGAATACCCTCAGCGGATACTTTCTCAACAATCTTTCTTCTGATTTCATCTTCATTTCAGTCTTTGAACATTTCCGCAAAAGAGGGAAAAGTCTCATCAATTCCAGAATAGTGGAAATCAATTTCATCATCAGATGAGTCTGAAGCATCTTCAACAATTACATCATTGTAGTGATCAGCTTCATAAGCATACCTTGGCTCAAATATATCTTCAGATGACTGAGGAATCTCATCTTCAATATCGAATTTAAATTTCCCATCTTCTAAACCCAATTCCTCCAACATCTCTTCTCTTGACCTCCTAACCTCAATCACCTCCTCATGTTTATCATGTAAGTAAATAACAGTTGGATTTGTGAGGAATATCTAATCAATGTGCCATTTTCCAGATGTAGAAGTTTCTTGCTGATCATCATCTTCTTGTTTGTTGATCTGATCATTCAGAAACTCCTCAATTTTCTGTTCATCAATAGGATTCTTAACCAGCAATCCTGAAGCACCTTGATCATCGTCATCATTCTTCTTATCATCATCATCATCTTTCTTATCATCTTTATGATCAGACTTGTCATCATCATTATTTTCATCTTCATCGTCTTCTTCATCACCACCAAGGATCTCCAAATCGGAATCACTATTAACAACTTCTCCACGAGCTCTCTTTGCTGCTTTTCGCCTTTCTTCAATTTTCATTTGGCGAACAATCTCTGGTATACTGTAAGGCACTGTGGATGGTCTTCCAACAAGGACAGACTTTTGTGTCTTCCATTCCAATAATAACATTTCTTTTGCCTTTCTTTTCTTTTGTATAGCAGCAACTCGACGAATAATTTCATTAAGATCAATAGATAGAGAAGACTCACCAACCATCATGAAGTCTTGATCTTGTTCAATGTTAACATCTTCAGCAACTTGTTCTTGAACATCATCAACAACTTGTTCTTGAATATTTTCAACATCAATCATTTCAATGTCAACTTGACTAGAAGACCCACCAGCTTCTTGAATTTCTTCAATAACATATTTGTTCTTTTGGGTGGCTTCTTCAGCTAATCGTCTTTCTCGTTCGCTTCTTCTTTCCTCGGCTCTTTTTACTTCAATCTCATTGAAGGCAACATGAACATCCATCTTTAGATGACTTTCCATGACAGAGTATAGCATATGTAGTTGTTCATCCTTCACCACTTTATCTGCTTTCATGGCTTCCATTTCTAACTTCATTGCCTTCTTTTCATATGATGTAGCTTCACTCATTTCACTAAGAAGCTGATTTAGTGTCTGATTCACATCCTCCAGATTCTTTATTTTCACATTCAATGAAGATATTTCTGCTGTCAATAGTTCAAACACTTTTGAATTATCATGAGCTTCATTCTTCATTATGTTCATTGCTTCCTCTTGGTCTATCAACACCGCTCTGACTTGATCATGAGCTTTCATCAATTGATCAACCTGTTTCTTTAGAATGTCACGCTCTGCTTCAGTTTTAGCTTTGTCTTTTTCTAACTTGTTGACCTTTTGTAACAATTCTTTTACTGCTTCATTGTTGAATATATCATAGTCGTCTTCAAGAATGTCTTCTGTGTAAATCCCCGTAGCTTCTGGAAGACCTTCAAATATGTAATCAAATTTTGAATCTTTTGGATGTGACGATTCTGGTTTATCTTGTAGAGGTGGACGTGGAGTAGCAGCTTTAAACCCAGTGATTTCAACATAGTCATCATCACCTCCCGTTCTTTTCTGAGCTTCTACTACAGGTTCTTCAATACTTTGTACCTCAGGTTCTTTTGGAGTTTCAACACTTTGAGCTTTTTCTGATTCAAGAACCTTTGACTTCTGAAGATGTTTTTATTTCTTTCCACCTTTATCTTTTGGCGGTTCAGTACAAGATTTCTTTGCTCTAACATTTCTTGGAATTACCCCGGCTTGAACTACTTTTCATTTCTTTATTTGTTTCTTAGGCTGATCAGGTTCATAAGAAGAGTCTTCTTCATCTGATGTTTTCTTCTTCTTTATCGGCTTCTTCTTTAACTGAACTTTCCCTCTTCCAAGAGTTGTTGGATCCAATTCTGATTCAGACTGAGTTGCTTCATAATCATCCTCACTTGAATCATCTTGATCTTCACCTTCCGGTTCTATAACATCTTGAGCACTTGACCCTTGAACTTTTTGAGCTACAGCTTCTTCATTTTTCTTCAGATAGCTTTCAAATGATTGATTCAAAAGATCAATTCCTTGTTCACTAGCTACAGATGGTTCCAGGACAGTTTCATCTATCAGCCTTTGTTGCGGTTCTCCAGAAGACCCTGCAAAACAAATATTGACAGATTTATTAGAAACTTTTAACAGTTTAAAATTCTAATTGCCTTATGACTCCCCCTTTCACTATACCCTTTTCTACATCCTTCGGAATAGAAACTGCAGGGGACGACTTTGGAGTTCTCTTTCTCTTCCCATCTTTTACTTTCTCAATCAACCATCTAGTATTCTTTTATTTAAACTCACTCATCTTCACATCTTCATTATCTGAATCATTGTTCTCATGTCTCCATTTGTCATTCTCAGGAGCAACATACTCTGGATTCTTGATTTTGCATATCATTTGTTTCGTTTTTGCATCATTTTCTTTGGTGATTCTAGCAATGGTCTCAGTTGTTATGTTTCTCACATCCATTATGTCACTTTTATTCTTTGGAAGATCTTTTAACTTATCATTTACCAACATCATTATGAATTTTGGATACATGATATACCAGTCACCTTTATCCTGGCAGTTCTCCTTTATATACTCAAAAATTACATGAGAAATGTTGTAACGTCTGTTCAGTACCAAACTAGTGACAATATGATGTAATCTGATACTTCATCATATGCTCCTTTCCTGTGTGACAATGAATGTACCATGCAGTGCATCAAATATCTGTAGGCCCTTGAGAAACTTGTCTTAGTCATCTTTCCATTAATATGACCAGTGAATCCCATTCTGCACTACATTCCTTTAGCAAGACGTTCAGACATGATTGTTGGATCGTCGTCAGAATCTTTCAAGTCTAGAACTCTTCTAATGTCTCCAACACCAAACTTAAATTCTACATCTATGTCTTTTCCCGTTTGGTCCTTCTTTCTTAATATTGAGTGTATTATCTTGTCAGATTCTTCATATCTAGATGTGTTCCAGAAGGCTCTTACATGAGATTCATATATAGCGGTTCTGTCAGACAAAGCCTTCGCAACTCTGCTTTCTCTTAAAAATTTGGCCATTTTTTAACCACCGTATTCTCCGTGTTGGCCTCATCAATTACGTAGTATACATTGTGACCCTTATCTGTATCCTTTCCTCTTCCTTGTAAATATATGCATTATTAATCACTTACACAGGTTTTGAGACATAAGGATGAAGGACGGAAATTTTGAGAAATTTTCTAACACTGAGAATCCCTTTGTGATAGTACTAGAGAATCGAATGGCTGACCGATCGGTTAGCATTACAGTCCGATCGGTTGGTAAATCTGTTTGAATAATTAACAATGTTGTCCGATCGGTTAGCAACGCTGTCCGATCGGTCGACAATGCTGATCGATCGAACTGTCACTTTGTACAGTCATCAAGGTATGATTGAATGATGTCCGATCGGCTGGCAATGTTGTCCGATCGGCTGGCAATGCTGTCCGATCGGCTGGCAATGCTGTCCGATCGGCTGGCAATGCTGTCCGATCGGCTAGCAGTGCTGACCGATTGGCTAGCACAATACTGAATTATAACATGAAAAATGACAAACTTTGATGACACATTTAGGCACAAATTCCAAAGCATGAACTATCCTAACAAGCAACAATACTTGTGCACATACACTGATGGTTGTCCGATCGAAATGATGTCCGCTCGGCTAGCATCTCATTCAAGATAATTCAAGAACAAAAATCTCAAAGTTTTTCAGACAAATTATCAAAAATTGAACACAGATCTATGTAAACAATCTTGTCGTGATCAAAACCCTATGTTCATTATTGTCTAATACGTCCTAATCAAGGTTTAATTCAACAAAAACCAAGCCGACTGCCATATCGTCTAATCCTTAGATCTACACATTTTAAACATGTAATGTCACAAATTAATCCGGTAAATCTATAGATCTAAACATTGCGAACAAAACCCTATGCTTGAGTCTTATCATAAATGGCTAGAACTTCCTAGATCTAATTCTAAAGATGTTGACAGTGACGACACGAAGAACACGTAGAACAAATGATAGATTTGGATATGAAAAACTTACCTTCGGCATTGTGAATGATGTGCAAACCAACAAACCAATGATCTAATCCAAAGAGAATCAAGAATCAATGAGAAATCAGATGAAAGTTTGAGAGAGAAGGGTTGGCCGATCGAAGAAGTAACCGTTTGACTGAGTCTTGACCTCCTATTTATAGGTGTATTTGAATCGGTGTGTTGTCCGATTGGCTGGTAATGTTGTCCGATCGGTCAGTTATCCGATCCAAGTATTCCTATGGCTCTCAAATCTTTGACATTTTGATTTTTCGATTTTATCAGTGATTGAAAATCCACTTAAGTATCTAGGTCCAAGTTAATGACCCTAGGTACTTAATTTGCCTACCAAGTCCAACTTAATGACCTTGGTTGACCCGAAACAAAGCATACTAATGTTTTGATCAATCTTTTTCTCAAAATTACAAGTTTCAACTTAATGAACTTGCATAGATTTTGCATTTTCTCAGGTTTTATCATGATAAGCTTCCAATCCCATCTTCCAGTTTAGAAAACTTCCTGCATCTGCATCAGACTGTGAATCTGAAGATCAGCTCTCCACTTTGGTTTGTCGAAAAAAAATAAAGCAGAAATGTAAAATCTTTTTTTTTTGTATTTTAAGAAAGTTTCTAGACTAGAAAGCTAATAAATCTTTTTGATTTTCGAATGTTAAACAGAAATGAAATGCAACAAATATAAACTATTTACAAACATATTTTTGGTGAGCGTGTTAGGGAATCATATCAGCTATTCGACAAGTCACAAGTACCGTTAAGCTTTGATTTCATACTCAGAAATAAACAATTCACTTAGATTGTTGATTTACTGATCCACTAAATTCTTACACAATTTTCAATCTGTCCAGGATACGGATTAGATGTATTAAGAACTTAAACTCATTCATGTGTCCCACCTCTTGAATATACTCCTGTATCCAGGTCCCAATATTCGGTCTTACAGGTGAGTATACCACAGATAATATCTGTAAGGGGTTAATATGTGAGGGTCGTGAGAGCTCAGGTCAGAACTTCCGTTCAACAGAGAGATGACGGCTTCGACTTTTGGTGTGTCCCCTTTAGAGGATCTTTTTTTACAACAGCACATGATTAGCATTTTTCAATGTTTTATCATTTTTTATGCTGAGGGCATTGCTATATTTCAAGCAAGTGGTAAAGTATTGTACGGGGACTAGGACATTGCTTCCGCAAAATCAGAAGTCCCGGGATAATACCCCAGATATTACTGAGTATAAAGACCTAGTATCTCAGAAAAAAGGATCTTTCAAACAAGATTTCAGGGGTTACCTATATATCCAAGTAATGTTCCCCATGAAATAAGCAAGTAAAGATTTAGGTTTATATCCCGAACAAACCTACTAAATGTGCAAAAACCTATCGGCATATCATCAGCGAGACTGTTTAAGACTTTTTAGACTTTACATATCTTTAGCATATAGTAACTGTCAAGCCGATGTAC
The DNA here is from genome assembly GCA_030545235.1 of Helianthus tuberosus. NCBI lineage: Eukaryota > Viridiplantae > Streptophyta > Magnoliopsida > Asterales > Asteraceae > Helianthus > Helianthus tuberosus. The sequence continues at coordinate 14,749,006 of CM060420.1, read as the reverse complement.
TATCATTTTCCCTTTTTACACGAGCTCTTTCCAGTTTTCTATTGTTTTTGGGTTTTGAAAAAAATATCTCATGTTTTTGAATTTTTGAATTTTTTATTGTTTTTGTATTTTCTGAAATTATAACCTATCTCCCCCTAAAGACCAAAACAAGTAAAAAATCGACAAACCATTGCAGATTGCTTCTCAACATCATCTACAATGTCTCCTTCATCAACGCCAAGAATCCCCTCCGACACCGATAAAAGCTTCATACCGTTCAGTTTTAATAGATATTGAAAACGAGTTTTATCAAACGCTTTGGTATGTAAATCAGCTTTTTGTTCGTCAGTGTGGATTTTTTCTATTTGTATCAACTTCTTCTCGAAACAGTCTCGGATGAAGTGATGACGAATTTCAATGTGTTTGGTTTTAGCGTGATGAACAGGATTTTTTGTAATGTTTATTGCAGCCTCGTTATCAACAAAGATAGGGGAGTTAAGAAATTGCAAACCGTAGTCTCGCATCTGTTGCTTGATCCACAAGATCTGAGAGCAGCAGCTGCTAGCAGATACATATTCGACTTCACATGTGGATAAAGCGACAGAGGTCTGCTTCTTGCATTGCTAGGTGACCAATCGTAGTCCGAAAAACTAGCATCCCGCTGTTGTTGATTTAGCGTTAACTTTGCAGCATCCGAAATCGGAATTGGAATAACCTTCGAGCATGAATTCACCATCTTTTGGATACCACAACCCCAGTGACGGAGTTCCTTTCAGGTAGCGTAAGATCCTTTTTAACAATTACCATGTGTGAAGCTCTCGGGTTAGATTGAAATCTTGCTGCGAGGTAGGTTGGATACATAATATCCGGTCTTGATGTCGTCAAATACTTCAGTGATCCGATCATGGAGCGATATAGCGTTTCATCTACCTTATCTCCGGTGAGATCAGGGTTTATCCCATGGTTCGTTGCTAACGGGGTGGACATTGATGACATTCCTGACATTCCGAATTTCTCCAGAACATCATGAACGTATTTTGTTTGATGTATGAACGTTCCCTCGGGTAGTTGATCAACCTGAAGCCCCAAGAAGAACTTCATCTCACCCATTGATGACATTTCAAACTTCTGCTTCATAACATTTTCAAAATCTTTGCAGAGTTGTTCATTTGTAGACCCGAAAATTATGTCATCCACGTAGATTTGTACTATCAGAAGATGTCCGTTGACTTCTTTAGTGAAGAGGGTGGCGTATATCTTTCCTTGGATGAAGTGATTGGCTAACAGATGTTGAGACAGAGTCTCATACCAGGCTCTTGGGGCCTGGTGTAAGCCGTATAACGCCTTATCCAAGAGATAAACCTTGTCTTTATGGATTGGGTCGGTGAAGCCCGGTGGCTGTCCGACATAGACTTCCTCCTTCACTTTACCATAGAGAAATGCCGAGTTTACATCAAGCTGGTACACTTTAAATACTTTCCAAGATGCAAATGCTAGGAAGATTCTGATCGCTTCAAGTCTAGCAACCGGAGCATATACTTCAATGAAATCTATCCCCTCCTGCTGACTGAAACCCTGGACAACGAGACAAGCTTTATTGAGAATAACGACCCCTCGATCATCCCTCTTACACTTGAACACCCACTTGGTGTTAATCTTCCTATGACCATCAGGCAGGTCCACCAGTTTCCAGACACCCAACTTCTCAAACTGACTCAGCTCCTCTTGCATCGCGTTGACCCAAGAATCTTTAGTTAGTGCTTCCTTGTATGTTCACGGTTCAATCTACGAAATAAAACAACTAAGTGAAAACTGTGTTTGTAAAGGAGCAACTGTAGAGTAAAAACAAGTAAGGCCTTGGTCAATTTGTCGTCTGGTGCGGACTCCTGATTACAGCTCTCCAATGATTAGTTCTTCTGGATGATATGAAAGAGTTCTTGGCATCACCTTGCCTGAAACATCTATTTCGCTTTCCAAATTCGTAATATTTTGGTTTGCGACTTGTTCACTAACTGGAATAGATTGATCTTGAGACTGGATTTGCTCCCCCTCAGACTCTGAATCACCACGATCGAAAGTTGGCCTTTGATCAGAATCTGAATTATCATTGATTGCCATCTGATTGATAGGAGCTTGTTCGCTATCTGAAGATATAGGAGTTTGCAAAACATCATCATGTTCTCCAGCATTGCTTGGACCTGCTTCATCATCATTTGAAGCTTGTCATTGACGTCTATTAGGTTCTGCTGGGAATCTTTCTTGTGAATCTTCATACTCTCTCAGAATATCTAACTCATCAAAGAACTCTGGTTCTTCCTCCATGTCGAAAGAATCCCACAAAGTATCATAATTGAAATGCCATGAGTCGCTGGGATTCTGCGGTGGCATTGTATGGCCCTGACATTCAACATTGTGTGCTTCTATGATCCGCTTTAAACTTGGAACAAAGACTCGTTTTTTTGGACTTGAATAACCCACGAATATTCCTTCAATGCTCTTTGGACTAAACTTCCCAAAAGGCTCTAAAACTGTGCAGGAACACCCAAACGGTTCCAGATACTTCAGGTTAGGTTTGCGGTGATTTATCAGCTCAAAACAAGTCTTGTTGAATTTCTTTACTGTGAGAACCCGGTTGAGAGTATAACAAGCGGCTGACACTGCTTCTGCCCAAAAGTTGATTGGTAGCTTTGAATCAGCAAGCATTGTTCTGGCCGTTTCAATTAGTGTCCTGTTATTTCGTTCTGCTACTCCATTTTGTTGTGGAGTGTTAGGAGCACTAAATTCATGCAATATTCCTCTCTCATCACAAAATTCTTCCATTCGGTTGTTCTTAAACTCTGTACCATTGTCACTTCTGATTCTTCTGATACGAGCTTGGTACAAGTTTTCAATTTTTCTGAACAACGCCATCAAACTTTCGAAAGTCTCATCCTTTGTCTTCAGAAATGATACCCATGAAAACCTTGAATAATCGTCTGTTACTACTAGACAGTAGAGATCACCAGTTATACTTTTGACGTTTACTGGACCAAAAAGATCCATATGTATCCTCTCCAACGGTCTAGAAACAGAATTAACTTGCTTATGTGGATGAGATTTCTTCTTTTGTTTGCCTTTGATGCAGCCAATGCATTCTCCTTCCAGATGAAAACCCTTCAAATGAACTCCATTGACTAAGTCATTATGAACCAAGTAGTTCATTTTTCGCAGGTGAATATGCCCCATCTTTCGATGCCATAACTGTGACTCTTTTTCAGTGGCTTGATACATGAAACAATGAGCCTGGCCCATTGAAGTAGTTGTTGTACTCATGTCTAATACGTACAGGTCATTGACTCTAGGTGCTCCCATGATAATCCACTCTTCGGGGACAACAAACCCTGGTTTCAAGATCAAACATTCTTTATCCGTGAAATGCGTTGTATACATGCGATCACAGATTTGAGAGATGCTTAGAAGATTGTTTTCAAGCTCTACGATGTAATTTACTCTTTCAAACGTGACAATGCCATTCGATAGAGTTCCTTCACCAATTATACGTCCTCCTTGATTTCCTGCAAAGCCCACGTAACCTCCGTTAAACCCTCTAACATCATACAATAGGGTTTTCTCTCCTGTCATGTGCCGAGAAGCTCCACTATCCATAATCCAACGTGAAACGGATCTTGGAAGCCCCTGCACATATCAAAAACACTTAATTAGATTTTGATGCCACCCAAGCCTCTTTTGACTCGGGTAACTTGACATTGATGTGAGTTGTTGTAGTATATAATGGTGGAAAATTTGTCATTTATCTTCAAGCTCTCTTCAGACCCAATCTCAACCTCTTTGTATAAAGAGAAATCCTTTTTCGGAGGTTGACTAGATGATTGGTCTTTCTTTACCACACTTTTTTTCAGAAGTCGATTTTTGTTTTTCTCGTTTCTCATATAAATCCAAAGGTACATACATCTTCTTGGTTGAAGATGATGATTTTTCAGTCTCAGACACCTTTGGTTTTGGAGAATTTGCTTTCTTTTCAACGCATTTTGACTTCCATGTTTGTTGAGATGTGGCAACTCGTTTGTAAAATTTGTCATTTTTAATTACCACATTTTTTACGGATTCAATTTTGATTTTTGTGTTTTCATTTTTCAAAACTTTATTCTCAACAACCATTGGACCTTTTCCTTTTGCGTCGTCTTTCTTTTTCTGACTCTCAACAACTTCAGACTTAGGTTTCAAGTTGGTACACTTTCTTGCAATATGTCCAACTTGATTGCATTTGAAGCATGTTCGGGTGTCAACTACCCGACTTGTGCCTTCAGACTGAGGCTGTGAGGCCTTCTTCTCAAAGAACTCTTTGTTTGATTTTGAAAAAATTTTAGATTCTTCATCAGAAAGTGAGCTCGAACTTGAACTTTTCACAAACACCTTTTTCTCAGCAAATCTTCTGTTTTGAACATTCTTTTTCTGATAATTCTTACCACCCTGATATCCACCCGACCATTTGTTTTGGTTTTTGTTATAAAAACGTGGTGGAACAATAGGTTTCTTGTAGTAAGCTTTATCTTTTTCAAAATTCATTTGTCTTTTCGTAGTTTTCAAACCTTCAATTTCAGACACATCAATTTCTATCAATTTGAACACATTCCTCAATTTTCCAACATTCACATTCTCCAAAGGAAAACCACGATCCGAATACAACCTATCTGATCCTGCCATCTTGTACATCACAAGATGTGGTTCTTCACTTAAGTTGTTTTTGGATTTTGATTTTGGAATATATTTGTCCAAAAAACATTCATCATCCTCAGTAGTGTCACTTTCAGATTTTAACACATTTTCAGCCATACTTTTAACAATTTCAAACAGGACACTATCTTCATCAGATGATGTGGTAAATGTGACATCAATCGTATCTGGAAGTGTAACCTCATTAACTTCTTCTTCATCATTAACCAAACCTGATTTTTTCTTTGAAAAATTATTTAGAACTGGTGGTGGAACCTGATGAAACCCAACCCAGTTTCATCAAAGTATACATCTTCGCCTGCTTTGTTTTTCCCGATGGGTTTGGGAACAGTGTGTTGTAACACAAAGCTTGCGGAGTTGTAACTGTTCAGTTTCAACTGGATGCGTTCATTTTCAATTTTAGCTTCTTGAAACTGAAGCTTCAACTTAGCAATTTCATCCAGTTGTTGGTTGATTAACTCTTCTTTCACCCTAAGAACTCCTGATAGTTGAATATTTTCTTTGGTTGTCTTACCATTTCTTTCATCAGAATCTTTAACCGTTCGTTTTAGCTTCTCAAGATTTTCTGAAAGGTGACAATTTTCATGAATTAATTTTTCATTTTCTTTCCTAATTCTTTCTATGTCACTTTTATCACTTTCAATTTTCTCAGTTAACTCTTTTGATCGTTCTTTTGAAGCTTTTAACATTTTGTCACGGTTTAAGATCTGATCTTCAACGTCTCTGACTCTTTTTGTCAAACCTTCAACCTTTTTGTTGTTAAGGTAAGCTATAGTACTACAATCCTTGCAATTTTTCATGCAATTTTTGCAGTCACTTTCAGTTTTAACTTTCTTACCTGACTCTTTGTTTGTATCAATCTGACTGGCCTGGCTTTTTGACTCAGTTCCAGAACCAGAAACTACCTCTAGCTCTTTTGCAGCAAGAACTTTGTCAGCCATCTTCTTCAAGTTTTCAGTGTAAACTCTGTGATGTATCAATAATCCCATCATCAATTTTCTTTGACTGTGGTTTCTTCTCAGCTTCTTTTTCTTTTTCTTCTTTCTCTACTACTTTCTTTTCTCCACCTCCCCACCATTCTCTCTGTCTGGCTTCTTCTTCTTCAGCAAATTGCTGGATGAGAGCATCAACACTAATGGAATCTAGATCAACTGCATTGTTTCCTTGTGGATCAAGGTAACATTCTCTGTCGGCATCCCATCTCTTTGCTCTTTTAGCTTCTTTGTATATGTTATAGATTCTGCTCATCCTGGTTTGGGCTTTCATCCTTCTGTTGATGAATTTTTCTTCTTCTGTTCTGTTGTCTTTAAAAGGGACAATAATTGCCACAAACACATATCCCACAGCATCCTCTTCTGGTAGAAGTTCGCTTCAATCAAAACCTTCGTCATCATGAAAGACAGCAAGAGCTCTTGATTTTTCTTTGGAGGTATCTTCAAGCTGCTTCATTCTGGACGGTTCTGATTTGTTCTGATGATAGATTGCTCTTTTGTAGTAATCTTCACAAAATGGATTTGCAGTATCATCAGCAGGTGCGTTTCGACATTCACGTTTGAAGTGTCCCTTTTGTTTACACTTGAAGCACGTGACTTTTGATTTATCAAAGCCAAGTTTTGTGGATGGTCCTCCAATTGAATGTCAACCAGTAATCTCCATGAGCCTTTGGGCTCTTCGGACTGCACTAGCCATACACCACTTGATGTCGATCAACTCCATCTCTTCCGGGTCGATCTGATCGTAGTCCTCCTTGGTGAGGTTAGTGTTTCCAATCTTGCCTGCTACAAGGCTCTCATATGACTCTAGCACAGAAGCTAAGAACACCATTTGCTGCTTTGCGGATTCTTCACTGAAATTTTGACCATTCTTTAAATCCACAGCAATGTTGCATTGAAACAGATTCTTTGGAACTGATTGCTGTTGACTTGAAGTATTTGAAGATGATCCTTCTCTTGGAGCATTGAATGATAATCCTCCATGAAAACCACTGTTTGAACTTTCTGGATTTGTCAGGTTAGAACTTTCTGCTGAAAAGGCTGTCTTAGGGGACACAGTCTTCGGGATCATACTTCGCCAATAGTACAGCTCCACATTCTGTTGGTATGAGGAATGATTGACTTTGCTTGATTTCTTGATCTCCAGCTCATGACTTTCTAGTCTTTCAATCAACAGATCAACCGTCAGATCCTTCGATTTTATCGTATTTTTCAACATCAAAGCAAAGTATTGCCAATCCATCTCATCCGGCAGTGAGTCAAACAATTTGTCAACTAATTCTTTTCGAGAATATACAACCCCGTGTCTTGCCAGCTCCAACTTCAAATGCCCGAATCTTTCAATCATCTTAGAAACAGATTCGTTTTTCAAACAGCTAAATAAATCAAACTCTTTTCTTAACAGTTTCGTTTTGTTTTTTTACTATCTCAGCACTACCCACACATTTCACTCTCAATTTTTTCCAAAGATCTTGAGAATTTGTGTACTCAATCAAAGATATTATGTCGTCTCTCACAGACTGATGAAGCAGTGCAATGCACTTTTGTTCAGCAACAAAATTCTCTATATCTTCATTTTCTGTCAAATTTTCACAATCTGGTCTTCCATTATTGAAGCCATTCTTTAAACTTTTCCAGCTTGGGTACGCAAACGCTTTTAACCATTCTTCAAATCTTTTGGCCCACCTATTGTATTCTTCAATCGCCATCAGCTTTGGAGGTTTGTTATATGTACCATATGCACTCTCCACACTTAAAGCATCGGACAGAGTTTTCTTCGCACTTGGAGTATTTTCATTTGTATTGTTTGAAGTATCATCTCCGGTGTTTCCCGCGAAAGCAAACATGTCACTGAAAGGATTCCTGAATTCATCCATCTTTTAGTACCTAAAACAGTTATCAAATACTTAGACAAATTTTTGTGATATTCAAAAGTTTCACACAAATGCACTTGGATCGAATGACTGTTCGATCGAATGGTACACAAATGATCACTTAATCGGATAGCTGTTCGATCGATCAGCTGTTCGATCGGTCAGCTGTTCGATTGGATGACAAACAGATGAATATAAAGGCAATCAATTACCGTCCGATCGGTCGTCTGTCTGATCGGCTAGCAATATGACGTAAACAAATGATAACAACCAACAACAATGCCGTCCGATCGGTCAACTGTCCGATCGGCTAACACTGATGATGTCAGCAACACTCTCTATGAGCAATCTAATTCAAGTCGTTCGTACAGTTGTCCAAACGAATTGATGATGTCAGCAAGTTTAAGAATCAGCTAAGTCGTCCGAACGGCTGATGTCAGCAAACAAGAACAGTTTTTCATAGTTTTTGATGAATTTGAACAAGTTTTTGAATGAATTTTGTTATGAAAACTTGAAGGATTATACTTTTACTAATTGCGAATCGATCTATAACAGTTTCGTCAAATTTTAACCGTAAAATCACTTCCAATTTTAAGTTTTTCTGATTTTATGGTGACAAATAGAGAAACAATGCTAGAAATGAGTAGAAAGTAGAAGAATATGTCAAATTTCCGGTGAAATTTGACTCGAATCGGCAAGAAAAGCAAATTTCCGATGAAATTTGGCTCTTAAATCGGTAGAAGAAGCTCGAATTCCGGTGAATTCGTTGTCGTAGATCTCGATTCAGCTCCCTGGATGCTCTGATACCACTTGTTGGTCCCTTGGATAGGATCTGTTCGTCGGAAACTAGATGAATCGGCTTTGACTAATGCGCGGAATCCATTTGATCAAACTATAGATATACGACAAAGTATTCAACTCTAAACTGCTGTCTGATCTTTCTATTCAACGTGTATGAAAGTACAAAAGTTCCTCTGAAAGTCAGACTGACATGAGTTCTCCAGAGAGTCAAAGTTGCAAAAGTTACAAATGACCTGATCGGACAGGTATTTATAGGCAGAGTCAGGATAGAAGAAGTGTTGTCCGATCGGTTAGCATGTGATGTTGTCCGATCGGCTGGCATTGCTGACCGATCGGACGCCTGTCCGATCGGTTGACATAGCCAATCATAAGTCAGCACTTTTACAATAACGTCCCATATCCTGATCTGCTAATCTAACATACAAAATATGACTACATGCTGACGGAAGCTACAGACGTTTACACTAACACTCGAGCCTGAGCATTGTTTCCCCTTGGGCAATCTTTTATGAAGTGATCCTTGCTTCCACAACTATAACATCCTTGGTTTTACCCCTTTCCGTTACCATTGCCATTCCCATTTCCACTGTTGTTTCTATTACCAGTACTGTTGCGGTTTCCATTTCCGTTCTTCCCTTTCCCCAACAATCTTCTGTTTGATGACCCAACCTACCACATTTGTCGCATCTTGGAATGCGACAAGCTCCTTCATGATGATACCTACATTTTTGGCACTTATTCAGGGTGCTTTGGTATCTTTTGGTAGAAGCATCATTCATGTTTGCAAGAGTTTTCGCCTCCTGAGGCGGGTTAGTGTCACGCTTCGTGTTGTTGAAACCCTTGTTGTTGTTGCGAGTTTCTTGATTCAGATTCGAATGCTTTCTTTTCTTGTCACCAGATGACTCAGCATGTGTCTCGGTCTTCTCAGTAGGGTTCAGCGATAACTTCTTCATACGAACACAATCTTCAGTAAGGCTGACAGCCAGAGTTACAGCCTCAGTGATTGTTTGAGGTTTGGCCGAAGTTACCATGCCGCGAAATTCTGAGGCCAAACCCCAAATGTAGCGTTCAACGCGCTTAAATTCAGGTGTCACCATATAGGGGATCACCCTCGACAGATCGTGGAACCTTTGGGTGTAACTAGTGATATCAGCACCTTCCATGGTCAAGTGCCAGAACTTAGTCTCCAACCTTTGGAGTTCAGCACGTGAGCGATACTTCTCTCTCATTCTTTCCTTTAGTTCATCCCAAGTCAGGCCATAAGCGGCATCATCACCCAGGGTTTGGACTTGCAAGTTCCACCAAGTCAAAGCTTCATCAACAAACAACCCCGTAGCAAAAGTGACTTGCTGATCTGCGGTACACTTGCTCATACAGATGGTGGCTTCAGTCTTCTCCGTCCAGCGTACAAACGCCACTGCACCTCCAGTGCCGTTGTAGTTCAGCAGTTTGCAGTCGAGAAACTGCTTGAAGGTGCAGCCTGTAATTGATCCAACCAATTCACTCGTGAGCAATTGAAGAAATAATGGAACAAAGACCGTTCATAAATTTATCCATGTTTAGCAAACCGTCTTAAGGTTACCTTGAGTTGCGTTTCCTCCAGACGAATCTCCATGTCCGTTACGTCTAGCATTGCTCGGTCCTCCACTGTCTTCGGTGCGGTTCGCCTCGTTCTGGGCGATAGCTGCGGAGATCCTTTCTTCCAGTAGAGCGTTCAGCTGCAGTTCTTGGCAGTGAGGGATGAGGAGGTTGGTCATGAGCGTTCACATCTCTTCTGGGTGCCATGTTCTGACAGAACACAACACAATAGGGTTAGACATTTGTTTGATATCGTCATACGAGACAGTAGTAGTATATATATACACAGGCATATACCACATAAGTGACATCAAACAATTATTACTCCAGCAGAGTACTTAGTAGGTTGGAGGGGTGTTCACGTTTGACCTTTTCTTGTACTGAGGGAATCTATACGTGACAAGACATGCTGTAGTTTTTGTGCACTGAATTCCATAATTATGTATGCATCCATAATCATGTAACTCCTTGCACAGCCCGCACAGTTCGGTTCATCCTCGTATCTCTTCCTTCAGATAGGCCATTGTTTTCAGGTAAAGTCACGTATACCTGTGACATTCTATTTCTAGTATATGTATATATCAATTATCACACATAATTGCAAGTAATTCTTAATCACATACAAGTGCTACTCCAGTGCACCCTAAGTCTCATAGTGTCTTTTCTTGACTCTTGTAAACAGTTTCAGGTAGTGGATGTCGTGGGACGTTTTATGCAATGAAAACTTTTTGAAAAATTGTTTTCATGAAAGGATCCTAGAGATTGTAGTCTAGACTCAAGAAGGAATCCTGGTTCACTACAATCGCAACTCTAATACCAATCTGTCACACCCCTTTCTTAGGCGGAAGCACGAGATATGATCATGAAAGGTTTTCATTGCATACGATTGGTAAACATACTACATGCTCAAAAATAACATCAAATGCCAAACATTACATTACTGAAAACATAGATTAAGTGTTTACATCACGAGACAAGACATTGTCTGAAAGTTTACAAGTTTATTTAAGATTAAACATAAACAACAACCAGGAGCATGAGTAAGACCGCGCGCACATCCACATTAGTTACCAGAAATACATGTGAGTTTTGGAAAAATGTCAACATAATGTTGGTGTGAATTCATGCAGTTCTTGTATTGAACGTTTGTGTACTTTGTATGAAAATCATGGTATGTATCTTGTATAAATCAAGTATTCTTGTGTAAATCACGTATTCTTGTATAATCACGTATCTTGTATAATCACGTATTCTTGTATAAATCACGTACTCTTGTATAAATCAAGTATTCTTGTATAAATCAAGGTTGTTAATGGGTTGCAAGGCCATTAACATGTGACACGACATAGGAAGCATCCAAACCATAGGCATTTTTCTAGTTGTCGATTCTGAGACACAAAAGCACTACTTAGTACTCGTTCTCACCAAGAGTGTGGCTGCCCGAAACCAGTTAGATCTAACCTTTTGTTCTGCGATCTAGGTATATTGTTGATTAATGGTGCTTATGGTACCCTATTCGTGACACGATTTCTTGTATCATTTCTCGTATCAATTCTTGTATTATTTCCCGTATCATTTCTCAATTCTTGTATTCATCATACCATTTGTAAACATTATAACATGTATTTCACCCCCGAAGTGTAACACCCATGTTATTATTTTGAAATTTATCGTATAAATATGATAACAAACATGTAATTACAATTAAGTATCCTTAGAAAATACGAGTAATTTAAATCTTTTACAACTTAAAAGTTTTCAACATAATATAAATAAGTTCGCCATTTAAAAGTTATGACGTAACGCCGTGCGGAAGCTTTAATCTCGTGTGTTCGGTTTTTCATAGCTGCTTGATCGTCTTCCGTAGCATGCCCAACATCACCTAAGATCAAAACCAACTTAAAAGTTAATTTTGATAGTCAACTAATAAGTTTAAACAAGTTTCATGGGTTAAACAAGCAAAATTTAACATTTTAACGGAGTTAGGGGGCGTCGCGTGACGCCTAGCCCCCTTTTTCACAGCAGGTTGCTTAAATTGTTGCTGCATGATCCCACCATGACTCGATTTCACGGAAACGGCCATAACTTCTTCGTTATTGATCCGTTTTACCCGATTCTTTTTCCTACGCGTCCGTAATTTAATTTTCCATCTAATGGAGTTAAAATCCAATATCCGGATTAACAAAATTTCAGACTTTTAAGTCTTCGGCTTTTTACCCATTTTACCAATTTTGACTCGTTCATGCATTTTATCAAACAAACATATTTTTTTGATTCCTAGATCACCTACACTTCTTCAAATAAATGTTATATACCATATTAGGTTCTAATCACAGGTTTATTACACAATTTAAACCCATTTTCGCTCGTATGCTTATTTTGACCCGTTAAGGGTATTTAAGCACTTTCGAGCCTAAAATAGCTTTCGATTGCTTCTAGCATTCCATTACCACATTTCTTATCCTATAATCTCCCACCCCAATTGTATTTAAGGTAGGTTTAATCTGGTGATCAATATAAACCAAATTTTACCTCTCGAATCATTATTTTACGGCAAAAACTCAAATAGTGCCATTTAGCTAATATAATACCTCTTTCAGCTTCTATACTTATTCTAAGTATTTACCTAGTCATAAAACTCGTTTCCAAACAACCTTTAAGGGTCGTTTGTTCCATTTAGCCTACAAGGGCGTTTTGGTCGATTTTAGTCCTTCTATGACGAAGGACTCTCTCTCAAATTATTCGACCAAAATAACACTTTTAACTACAACATAATTATGCGTACCTGGCCCGGATCAACAAGTAGACCCGATTTATACCTCGTTTTCATTATCACACCATCAATGGGGACGCAATTATCCGATTTGCTAATCGGTCCTGTTAACATAAGACTTGACAACCACATTAGTCGATAGTGTCAAATGGTGTTATCATCACCATTCGACCCGTTTGGACTATATGTGTCACACCCCCAAAATCCACACGCGGAATATCACCGCTTGGAGGCGTGACTGACCAGGATCAAGCCACCAATCATATTGAACATGTAAGTAATTAAGCAAAAGTCATTTATCAATACGAAAGGTGTTTTCAAAAACCAAACATCAATAAGTGTGTAGCGGAAGCATAAGTATGTAAACCCAAAGTAAATCTTAAATTCAAATGTTTAGATAGTTAACATGGCATCACCGATCCATGTCCCACAACGACCTGCTCCTCCCTGTGCAAGCTCCATAAGTACCTAAGGTCCTGCAAGGCATGTAACAGAGGATCAACAACTAGTTGAGCGAGTTCACAGAAAGTAAATGCGTAATAGTAAGTTCGTATGTAACATGTGGCTCTACTGGGCCGTTAGTACGTTCTATGGTGGGGGCTTCCCATGTTATATATTCCCTAGACTATTCGTAATCATAAGTATCCTTCCCAATCCGAGGATAGTAGTAAGTATAGGTTTACGCAGGTTTATGTAAGTGCCCTTCCCAACCGAGGACAGTACGTAACGAGTACGTAGATTTAGCGCTGGCGTCCTTCCCAATCCGAGGACGGTAGTACGTAAGTTTTAGCACTGGCGTCCTTCCCAATCCGAGGACGGTTGTACGTAAGTTTTACGTAGGTTTAGTGCTAGTGTCCTTCCCAATCCGAGGACAGTACGTAGGCTTTGCGTAGAATTTGGCACAGGCATCCTTCCCAACCGAGGACCGTGGTAAATAGTCTAGTGTTCATGTAAGTACAGGTAATCGTTCAATCCCATTCCCAACCCAACTGGGGAATCCCATGCCTTGGTAAGAGTGTGAACTCACCTTGGTTTGCTCGGCAGATACACAAAAGGGTGTCTTGAACTATAAGTGGTCAACCGCGTCCTAATAGGGTTACCATACAAGTCAGGTCTTGACTCAAGTAACGCACATAAGTTTACACATAATTAACATGTTTCAAGCACGTATAGATCATGGCAACATATTGACAGTCAAACAATACATTCCACTTGTGCGCCTTAAATAAGCCCAAAAGCACTCGGCCCAAATAATCAAAAGCCCAAACAATAAAATACACGGCCCAAACATTAACATGAAATTATCTTGTGCGATCCGGATGGGTTTGTACGATACAGTTGTGCGATCGGATCCGGTCCAGCCCAACAAGTGTACTCGGCCCAACAGTTAATCAATATAAATCGACTTGTGCGACCCAGCAGTCTTGTGCGACTGGGGTCCTCTTGTGCGAACAGGTCATCTTGTGCGACCAGATGACTTGTTCGACTAAGCTCCTTGTGCGAGTGGACCCTTTATGCGATTAGGGGTCTTGTACGATTGTTTAACAAACTTTCGTGATTTTAGCAATCAGTTACATCTATTCCAATTAATCATTTGACCACTTTAATAGTTTCCATAATTTGCATAAAGTCAATCAACAACAAACAATAACAAACTTAGCAATTATTCGATCAAAACATGGTTTTTATCTCAAATTCATATGAACTCTATCATAATCAAACATGAACAACATAACCAATATCTTAACAAATCGTATGATTCGGTCCAATTACTAGCATACATACTAACTTAACAATTTCGCATATCATCCATATATGAACACACACATCACCCGATTAACAAACATGAAGCCGATTAGCATATATACAAATCCGATTTAATCATACAATCTCAACATCTTACAAATCTCATATAGCATCAAATCACATGAACCGAATACCTAGTATTATCAAACAATATTACTAGCATAAAACCCTAGTTCATACATGACAAGATCACCTAGCATGGCAACTAGATAACAATGAAATACTAACCAGAAGTGTGATACGACAAGCTTGATCGAGAGAAAAAGGCTTCGAGGGAACAAGGCTGCCTTCGGTTCGGATTGAGAGAGAGAGAGTGTGTGGTCTAGGGTTTGTGTGTGTGTTAGGATGTTTGGTAAAAGTGTGAGATGGTTACAACCATCTCATGTGATAATCGACTAGGGGGGATGGGCCGAACCCAACTTGGGCTATCCATTGGTTTCGATTACAAAGCATACGGCCCAACTAACTAAGCAACCGTTTCGCTTGTGCGGTCGGGTGAGTGTTGTGCGATTGGATCATATTATGCGTTTGGGCCATTATATACATACATACGTTACATAACACAATGCACATAATCATAACAAATCATACATTAATCAATTAATATAGCTCACATCAGCACGTATCATTACACAAGGTAGGTTCGAATTACGAGTTGTCACAATATGCCCAACATTATCTATTAAATCAAAAACATCGTTTTTGATTTCCAATTCATATATCCATCCCATCCCGGATTTTATAACCATACCCTTTTTCTTTTACACTCTTTTCTTACAATTTCAACCCATTTCGGCTTACGCCATGGGTATCCTTTTAACCTTGATTTACATTAGTCGACACTTGACAAATTTCCATATTTCCAATATTATCGTTATCACGTTTACAATGTATCGAATAAACGGGTATTCTACATAAGTGTGTAACTTACACTTACCTCGCATCCACGCCACGCTTTTCTTTCCGTACTTGCTCCGTTTGACCCGCTCCCTCCTCCAAGCTTTCATCTAGCTTGTTACGCGTCAAACTATTGTCAATCATTTACAAGGCGGTTAAATTAGTCATAAAAATCACGACTATTCCACCTCACTTATTTCCTATGCCGAAGCTACTATTCGACTTCATGATTAGTTAACTTAACTTATCTAAAGTTAACTACTTTCAATCGCATGGTTTACGATATTAAGTCTAAATCAACATAGTATTTAGAACTCTTATCACTTCATATCACGCGTAATTGCCATATCATTCGAATACGCGTTTTCACTCTAAACTTCAACACTTTAGTTCTCTTTTAGGCATTTTAACAAACACCTAATGTACATGATTTTACATATTTACTAACTAGTTCATAACTAATTATTTTCACCAAGATTTACATCAAAAATCAAACCTCTATGTCTAGTGTTCATGAACTACATCGAGAACTTATATCATAACAATCAATATTCATCAATTTAACACTCTAATTCGAGTGTTCATCATATTGTCAATAAAACCCACTTAGCACATAATAGGGTATTTACCAAATCCCTAATATTGCCACCAATTCATCAAGTTTTTCAACTAGGGTTTGTTTCAACAGGTTCCTCGACGAAGTTCAACCGTTCGTCGATAGTGAGTTCCTTCAAGGGAACTACGTGGGTCTCATCCGACGTACATTTCTTCAGATTCGACACGTGAAAGACATTGTGAACTGCACTGAGTTCAGGTGGTAAGTTCAATCTGTAGGCCACTTTGCCTATTTTCTCAATAACTTCGAAAGGTCCGACGTATCGTGGATTGAGTTTGCCGCGTTTGCCAAAACGAACCACACCCTTCCAGGGTGAAACTTTGAGTAGCGCTCGATCCCCAACTTGGAATTCGAGTAGTTTCCTGTCTTTATCAGCGTATACCTTCTGACGGTCCCGAGCTGCCGCCATGCGTTGTCGTATTTGAGCAATCTTTTCAGTAGTATCAATTACCATTTCTGGACCTGTGATTTGACTTTCTCCCACCTCTGCCCAACAGAGAGGTGACCGGCATTTACGCCCGTACAATGCCTCGAATGGAGCAGCTTTAATGCTGGTGTGGTAGCTGTTATTGTATGAAAATTCCACGAGTGGCAAATGTTTCTCCCAACCATTGCCAAAGTCAATTACACATGCCCTAAGCATGTCTTCGAGGGTCTGGATGGTACGTTCCGACTGCCCATCCGTTTGCGGGTGATAAGCTGTGCTCATATCTAATCGTGAGCCAAATGACTTGTGCATTGCCTGCCACAGTTCTGATGCAAAACGTGCATCTCGATCCGAGATGATAGAGGTGGGCACTCTGTGCCTCGAGACAACTTCCTTAAGATATACGTCTGCTAGTGTGGAGAACTTATCCGTTTCCTTGATAGCCAAAAAGTGAGCAGACTTTGTGAGTCGATCCACGATCACCCAAATAGTATCGTTACCACGTTGAGATCTAGGCAGGCCAGTAACAAAATCCATGGAAATTTGCTCCCATTTCCATTGTGGTATCTCTGGTTGTCGGAGTCGGCCTGAAGGTTTCTGGTATTCCGCCTTGACTCTCGCACAAGTCAAGCACTTGCTAACGTAAGTTGCTATGTGGGCCTTCATGCTAGGCCACCAGTATGTGGTTTTGATGTCGTGGTACATTTTGTCCGAACCAGGGTGCACCGAGTAGCGAGACTTGTGTGCCTCATCCATCACAAGCTCTCGTAGGTTTCCATAAAATGGGACCCAAATGCGTCCCGTGACGTAGTAAGCGCCGTCTTCCTTCTGTTCTAAGCGTTGCCTTGAGCCGCGTAGGGCTTCAGCCCTGACGTTTTCTGGTTTCAATGCTTCTACCAGAGCATTTCGTATTTGAGAAGGAAGGCTATACTGTATAGTAAGTTGTAAAGCTCGTACGCGCTTGGGCGCAGTGTCCTTTCGACTGAGGGAGTCAGCCACAACATTGGCTTTGCCTGGGTGATACCTGATCGAGCATTCGTAATCGTTCAGCAGTTCGACCCATCGTCGTTGTCTCATATTGAGTTCCTTCTGTTTAAAGATGTGTTCGAGGCTTCTGTGATCAGTGTAGATAGCACACTTGGTGCCATACAAGTAGTGTCGCCATATCTTAAGTGCAAAAACAACCACTCCCAGCTCTAGATCGTGTGTAGTGTAGTTCTTCTCATGAACCTTGAGTTGGCGTGAAGCGTATGCTATAACTTTATCCCGCTGCATCAATACGCAACCAAGACCCTGAATGGATGCGTCACAGTAAACCACGAAGTCGTCCGTGCCCTCTGGCAATGAAAGGATAGGTGCACTACAAAGTTTATCCTTTAAGTGCTGAAACGCTAACTCCTGTGCGTTTCCCCAACGATAAACAACGCCCTTCTGCGTTAGTGAAGTAAGAGGCTGAGAAATCTTAGAAAAATCCTTGATAAATCTCCTGTAGTAACCTGCCAATCTCAAGAATTGGCGAATTTCCGTTGGCGTACGAGGTGCAGGCCAGCTCTTGATTGACTCTACCTTGAATGGATCAACGTGAATCCCATCCTTGTTCACTACATGGCCTAAGAAATGGACTTCACGAAGCCAGAAGTCACATTTTGAAAATTTGGGGTACAACTGTTCTTTTCGAAGGAGTTCCAAAATAAATCGTAGATGCTGCTCGTGTTCCTCCTGACTCTTAGAATAGATCAGGATGTCGTCAATGAAAACTATAACGAACTTGTCTAAGTAAGGCTTGCACACTCGATTCATCAAGTCCATGAAGACCGCCGGTGCGTTTGTCATCCCAAATGGCATGACCAAAAACTCGTAGTGTCCATAACGGGTTCTGAAGGCTGTTTTGGAGACGTCCTCCTCTCGGACTCTCAGCTGGTGATACCCTGATCTCAAATCAATCTTTGAGTAGTAGCTCGACCCTTGCAGTTGGTCGAATAGGTCGTCAATGCGTGGAAGAGGGTAACGATTCTTCACAGTCACTTTGTTTAGTTCACGGTAGTCGATGCACATTCTGAACGTACCGTCTTTCTTCTTCACAAATAGCACTGGAGCTCCCCAGGGCGAAGAGCTAGGACGAATAAAACCCTTATCTAAGAGTTCTTGTAGTTGCGTAGATAGCTCTTTCAACTCTGATGGAGCTAAACGATACGGTGCACGAGCTATGGGTGCTGCTCTAGGAGCTAGCTCGATTTGGAACTCGACCTGACGATGAGGCGGGAGACCAAGCAATTCCTCAGGGAATACTTCAGGGTAGTCGCGTACAGTCGGAAAAAATCTTCTATCTTCTTCTCATTCTTCGAGGTGTCAGTAACAAGAGCCAAAATGGCAGTGTGGCCCTTTCTCCAACATTTCTGGGCCATAAGGAAAGAGATGATGCTCACCACAGCACCACTCTAGTCGCCACGAATCGTAAGAGGTTCATCACCTGGGCGAGGAATACGGACAATATTTTCGTTACAAAGAATCTCTGTTCGATGTTGAGGTAGCCAATTCATACCAATAACGATGTCGAAACCATTACAACGTTGGGGTCATTCCTAATATCACCCTGTCTAATCACGAACACTCGACCCCTGGCACCATTGCCGTCATTATTACCCCCGTTGTTGTCCCATTGTTGTTCCCGTTTCCTTGGTTGTGGTTCTGATTCTGATTCTGGTTCAGCCGTGGGTAGCGTCTCATGAAATGATCCCCAGCACCATCCTGATAACATCCCTTGTTATCCTGCTGTTGCTGCTGATTTTTGTGGAGCTTGTGGCTGCTGTTATCGGTTCTGGTTTGTAGGACGTGAGCTTCTACAATCTTTGGCTCCATGACCAAGCTTGTTGCATCTCTAACGACGATCCTTGTTGCACTGCCCGCTTTGGTGCAAATTACATCGATTGCACTTAGGGTGGTTTCCCTCGTATCCACCCTAACTTCGATTACCAAAAGACTGCTGACTGGGGCTCCTGTACTCGACTAAGATTGAACCAAAGTGAAACCCTTGCTTAAAATTCCATCCCACTTGCGTTTGTTGTCACTGGGAGCACCCGAAGTAGTTGTAGCAGCATTAATACGTTTCGGCAGTTTAATCTGTCCTACCGCCTGATCTAAGAGACGTTGAGCAAGACGAGTAATATCCTGGATAGTAGCAAGGTTAGCAGAAGTCACATGACTTTGAATCTCTGGTACTAGGCCTTTGGGGTACAGCTCAATGCGCTTGATGAGAGGATCCACCATTGTTGGACATAACACTGTCAGTTCGTTGGATCGTTTCGTGTACGCTTCTATCTCTGACCTTGTCATCTTCAGGTTTAAGAACTCCATTTCCAGTTTGCGGATGTCGTCTCGACTACGGCATTCACGTTTGGATCAGTTCCTTAAGAATCCTTCCATGGGGTGGCATTAGCAGCCGCCAGCCCCAGCATCTGAACTTGCGAGTTCCACCAAGTTAACTTAGTGCCTTCGAGAGTACCAGTGGCGTACTTCACCCTATGAGTCTCAGGGCATTCGCACGTTCTCTAAGACAGTCTCGAGCTTTTTAAACCTATGGAGGAGTCTAACAGCTCCTTTAGTTGCACTGAAAGTACTAGGACGACAGTCCATGAACGTCCTGAATGTGCCTACAGGCGGCTGAGCGTTCTGACCTTGTTACGCGAGGAAGAAAGACCGGGTTAAGCGCGAGAGTTGGGTCATGAGAGTAGGATCTAACATCCTACGATAGGTTCGTAACAGCAGGTTATACTTCCTGCCTGGGCGGCTGCGAGTGCTGCCGTAACTTGTTCGTTGATAAGAGCCGTCAGCTGGCTGGAGTTAGGTTCACACGTTCCCTCATGATCTCTCATCGAAGGAAACACAAATAGGAAAGGTGTCGCGAATGTGTGTAAGTGTGTAGTGACAGTAGGGAGCAAGCACAAATGTGTTTTCATACTATAGTTGCTACGTTCATCTAAGCATACAATAAGCAAAGTTCTATGCAATCTGGCAAGTAGGCAATATAAAACGTAAACCATATCACCTAGAATGTCGAGCCTTGCACGTGGAGTGAAGCGTCGTTGTGGATCGCAGAGCACTGTACAGGTTATAGTCTGGTTTTAACAAAAACGTTTTCCTTTATTAAAACCAAGTTCTCTATAACCAATGGCTCTGATACCAATCTGTCACACCCCCAAAATCCACACGCGGAATATCACCGCTTGGAGGCGTGACTGACCAGGATCAAGCCACCAATCATATTGAACATGTAAGTAATTAAGCAAAAGTCATTTATCAATACGAAAGGTGTTTTCAAAAAACAAACATCAATAAGTGTGTAGCGGAAGCATAAGTATGTAAACCCAAAGTAAATCTTAAATTCAAATGTTTAGATAGTTAACATGGCATCACCGATCCATGTCCCACAACGACCTGCTCCTCCCTGTGCAAGCTCCATAAGTACCTAAGGTCCTGCAAGGCATGTAACAGAGGATCAACAACTAGTTGAGCGAGTTCACAGAAAGTAAATGCGTAATAGTAAGTTCGTATGTAACATGTGGCTCTACTGGGCCGTTAGTACGTTCTATGGTGGGGGCTTCCCATGTTATATATTCCCTAGACTATTCGTAATCATAAGTATCCTTCCCAATCCGAGGATAGTAGTAAGTATAGGTTTACGCAGGTTTATGTAAGTGCCCTTCCCAACCGAGGACAGTACGTAACGAGTACGTAGATTTAGCGCTGGCGTCCTTCCCAATCCGAGGACGGTAGTACGTAAGTTTTAGCACTGGCGTCCTTCCCAATCCGAGGACGGTTGTACGTAAGTTTTACGTAGGTTTAGTGCTAGTGTCCTTCCCAATCCGAGGACAGTACGTAGGCTTTGCGTAGAATTTGGCACAGGCATCCTTCCCAACCGAGGACCGTGGTAAATAGTCTAGTGTTCATGTAAGTACAGGTAATCGTTCAATCCCATTCCCAACCCAACTGGGGAATCCCATGCCTTGGTAAGAGTGTGAACTCACCTTGGTTTGCTCGGCAGATACACAAAAGGGTGTCTTGAACTATAAGTGGTCAACCGCGTCCTAATAGGGTTACCATACAAGTCAGGTCTTGACTCAAGTAACGCACATAAGTTTACACATAATTAACATGTTTCAAGCACGTATAGATCATGGCAACATATTGACAGTCAAACAATACATTCCACTTGTGCGCCTTAAATAAGCCCAAAAGCACTCGGCCCAAATAATCAAAAGCCCAAACAATAAAATACACGGCCCAAACATTAACATGAAATTATCTTGTGCGATCCGGATGGGTTTGTACGATACAGTTGTGCGATCGGATCCGGTCCAGCCCAACAAGTGTACTCGGCCCAACAGTTAATCAATATAAATCGACTTGTGCGACCCAGCAGTCTTGTGCGACTGGGGTCCTCTTGTGCGAACAGGTCATCTTGTGCGACCAGATGACTTGTTCGACTAAGCTCCTTGTGCGAGTGGACCCTTTATGCGATTAGGGGTCTTGTACGATTGTTTAACAAACTTTCGTGATTTTAGCAATCAGTTACATCTATTCCAATTAATCATTTGACCACTTTAATAGTTTCCATAATTTGCATAAAGTCAATCAACAACAAACAATAACAAACTTAGCAATTATTCGATCAAAACATGGTTTTTATCTCAAATTCATATGAACTCTATCATAATCAAACATGAACAACATAACCAATATCTTAACAAATCGTATGATTCGGTCCAATTACTAGCATACATACTAACTTAACAATTTCGCATATCATCCATATATGAACACACACATCACCCGATTAACAAACATGAAGCCGATTAGCATATATACAAATCCGATTTAATCATACAATCTCAACATCTTACAAATCTCATATAGCATCAAATCACATGAACCGAATACCTAGTATTATCAAACAATATTACTAGCATAAAACCCTAGTTCATACATGACAAGATCACCTAGCATGGCAACTAGATAACAATGAAATACTAACCAGAAGTGTGATACGACAAGCTTGATCGAGAGAAAAAGGCTTCGAGGGAACAAGGCTGCCTTCGGTTCGGATTGAGAGAGAGAGAGTGTGTGGTCTAGGGTTTGTGTGTGTGTTAGGATGTTTGGTAAAAGTGTGAGATGGTTACAACCATCTCATGTGATAATCGACTAGGGGGGATGGGCCGAACCCAACTTGGGCTATCCATTGGTTTCGATTACAAAGCATACGGCCCAACTAACTAAGCAACCGTTTCGCTTGTGCGGTCGGGTGAGTGTTGTGCGATTGGATCATATTATGCGTTTGGGCCATTATATACATACATACGTTACATAACACAATGCACATAATCATAACAAATCATACATTAATCAATTAATATAGCTCACATCAGCACGTATCATTACACAAGGTAGGTTCGAATTACGAGTTGTCACAATATGCCCAACATTATCTATTAAATCAAAAACATCGTTTTTGATTTCCAATTCATATATCCATCCCATCCCGGATTTTATAACCATACCCTTTTTCTTTTACACTCTTTTCTTACAATTTCAACCCATTTCGGCTTACGCCATGGGTATCCTTTTAACCTTGATTTACATTAGTCGACACTTGACAAATTTCCATATTTCCAATATTATCGTTATCACGTTTACAATGTATCGAATAAACGGGTATTCTACATAAGTGTGTAACTTACACTTACCTCGCATCCACGCCACGCTTTTCTTTCCGTACTTGCTCCGTTTGACCCGCTCCCTCCTCCAAGCTTTCATCTAGCTTGTTACGCGTCAAACTATTGTCAATCATTTACAAGGCGGTTAAATTAGTCATAAAAATCACGACTATTCCACCTCACTTATTTCCTATGCCGAAGCTACTATTCGACTTCATGATTAGTTAACTTAACTTATCTAAAGTTAACTACTTTCAATCGCATGGTTTACGATATTAAGTCTAAATCAACATAGTATTTAGAACTCTTATCACTTCATATCACGCGTAATTGCCATATCATTCGAATACGCGTTTTCACTCTAAACTTCAACACTTTAGTTCTCTTTTAGGCATTTTAACAAACACCTAATGTACATGATTTTACATATTTACTAACTAGTTCATAACTAATTATTTTCACCAAGATTTACATCAAAAATCAAACCTCTATGTCTAGTGTTCATGAACTACATCGAGAACTTATATCATAACAATCAATATTCATCAATTTAACACTCTAATTCGAGTGTTCATCATATTGTCAATAAAACCCACTTAGCACATAATAGGGTATTTACCAAATCCCTAATATTGCCACCAATTCATCAAGTTTTTCAACTAGGGTTTGTTTCTAAACAAAGATTTCATCATAATAACACTCATGGATTCAACATTGATTTCAGAATTTCGATTATGATTGTTCATAATAATCTCAAAGTATCACTAAATCATAAAATTCAACATACCTTGTGATCCCCACGACTAGGTGATCATCAATACATGTTCATGCATCCGATTCGGGCTAGATTTGACCTTCAATTTTGTTGATTTGTTGAAGTTAGGGTTTGAGCTCCCTAGAGCTCTTCCTGGTCGATACACACACACACTCTCTAAGTGTGTGTTTTGTTATAATTTTATTTTTATAATACATGTTTCAAGTTATCCAACTTTGGTCCCTCATGTTTGGTTAGTTATTAAGTAGGCCACAACCTACTTACTTTCAATAATATTTACCCCTTTTTAACTATGTTAAATATTCCTAGTTAATTTAATGAGTTCGGGGAATTTACGACTAAGTTTATTTTAAGTCCCGTTAACTCGGACCTTCTATAAACTTTATTTATACAAAAGCTTTCGTTCAGCTATTATTTAATATCAGGCTTATTTATATAAAAAAAATAAAAGTCCTAATATTCACCGGGTTATTTTTACCCCTAACGGTACTTTACCCGTCTTTTAGGATTAACGGGTTTGATTACCAAACTCGTTTTCGGGATGTTACAAGTCTACCCCCCCTTAAAGAGGTTTCCTCCTCGAGACCTTTTCTTACATAATTCATTGAGTTTAAACTCAATGTATTTGAGCCGAGAAATCTTTTAAACATTACTTATACTTTTATCCAATTGTTAGTATTACTAGAAAAGTATGGTAACATCTTTTTGGTTATTATTCGTCTACATATCTCCTACGACATAGTGCAACTCGAAATAACGTAATCTCGTTATTTCCACTAGTTTAGTTACTTAGCGATATTCATCACTTTCGTATACTATTGAATTCTTTATGGATCCGTTACTTTGACCCATTTAAAAGGTCTTGAGTGAAATCTTTCACTTTTAGCAACAAATTCTTTTGTTTTCAAATTTATTTATTCGGTTCAGTTATACCGAATCCACCGTTTTCGAGCAAACCAAATTTCTTGACTTGAATTGTTGACCTTAACCGGTCTCACTAACTAGACTTATTAGTCCAATTACTTTTTACCGCTCGCTTGGTTATAATGTGATTCTACTTCACATTGCATCTCTTGACCGTGATCATGTCACATCATGTTTAATATATATCAACCTTTCATTTTCGAAAATATCACTTTTCGAATATATTGTCTTGCGCCTATCAGTGTCAGGACTTGTATCTTTCATGCTTATTATTTAAATTCCTATCAGAATTTATGTTTGTAAAAACGTTATTTCTTACTAAAATCGAAGTTTTAGTTTTAGGATCTTCTCTTTAACTTTTGTCAATTATCCATACCAGGATATTGACAACCCATAATTTATTGTTTTTCGTTCTCGTTTTTTACGCGGGGAATCGTAACAAGTTCCCTCATCTTACACTACTGACCCGTAGGTTCCTTCACTTAACCTCGTAGGCTATTTCCTTAAGCTTTCACCTCTTTAAGGCGAGGCCCTTATTATCCATTTGCTTCAATTTATGACTCGTGGGTCATTTTGGCCCCGTAGACCTTTACACTAATTAATATCCCGTAGGTTATGTTGATCCCGTAAATCATCTTTTATTCTAGTCTTTATTCAATTGTCTATTTATACATATATAGCTTTAAAGCATCGTTTGTTATGTTTGGAATCATTTAATTTTACTTTTGAACTTTAGTTGACCTTGACCGTAGTCTAATGTTTCATTTGTTTACTTTCGGACTATCTTTCCGACTTTACGACTTCTAGCGTCATTTACACGTCGGTTTGTCTTACGCTTACCATTACCCGGTTCATACTTATACTCCTTTACAACTCATTTCTATGGTCCTTCTATCTTATTGTTTTTAGCTTTCCGGTTTCACCGGTTTGCGTTTTCCTATTATATTAAGCGTCATTCCTTAATTGACTCGTTTGACTCATTTTGGGTGAATTTTTTTATCACTTATGAATGTCAAACTTCATTCTTTATTTGACCCGTCCAACTTTGAAATGGTTGAACGTAATTACCAAAATTTATGTTTGCGAAAATTCTTATCATCTTTTAGTCATGACTCATATTCCGAGTCTTTTGACTTTCTAATTCGCGTTCCTGTTTCTCAGTCTACGCATGCGTTTAAATCCTTACCCACCAACCGGGTGTTTTACCGAAGTCGTTATTATTGCAACCCTTACGGTATGCATTATGACTTCGTTTCTCTTTTATATTCCTACTTTGTTCTCAAATTTGGTGTTTTACAAAATCGGCCCGTTAAGAGTCATATTTGCATTCTTCGGGTTCGAGTGTAAGCACACCCCTCCCAATCGCATACCTTAATCGTTTTACATTAATCTTTGTCCCTTCACTCGGGCTCATCATCCTAATGTAATACGCTTCCGTCACCCGGCTGTGCGTTTACATTATTATCAAATATTTTGATGATTTGATTCATTTGGGTACTTTTTAAGTTAGTCCCATTCACCCCACCCTTACTACATCGGACATAAATGTATCCATCATAAGAAGTTCTTGGTACCACGTGTTCACTACTTACTTGGCCAGAGTAAGCGATCAACGCCTGGTATACATGGCCTTTTTATAATTTTCACATTACACCCCATGTAAGTAATGCCTCTATTTGTTTTTCTTGGAAACAATATCCCAGATAGGTTTTCTATTCAGGTTTTTCCAAATTTTCAATCTACATATGCAACTTTCAATCTCTACATATTTGTTGCATATTACTTATTTATGCAATAATTTAAAACGTGCACCTGATAATGCTTTCTCTAACAGGCTCCCCTTGCCGTTAACTTATTCGCAATCGTTGCGCGATTTAGGTCCTTGGTGATCGTGCTCTATTTGTCATACTTTGGACCGTTCCTCTGTCAAATCCATGATTTGTTAAACTCTCGCTATCTTCATATGCGAGTGTCCTTCAATCAAAAACATATACAACAGTTAATAATTTCAACATTAAAGGATGCCCGTATTATAATACAAGGCTTTTCTGCTATACACATCAACGCGTGTAATTTCGTTGACTATATCTATTCTATATCGTTTTTATTGGTGTAACGTGTATTACACGATAACCATATGGTTGTTCTCAACACTTTAATCATACTAAACCTTTGATATACATGTACTTACCGGATTTGCGATCAAGCCTCGAACCGAACACATTTGTCAACAACCTTGAGCTCTGATTACCAACTTGTAACACCCATGTTATTATTTTGAAATTTATCGTATAAATACGATAACAAACATGTAATTACGATTAAGTATCCTTAGAAAATACAAGTAATTTAAAACTTTTACAACTTAAAAGTTTTCAACATAATATAAATAAGTTCGCCATTTAAAAGTTATGACGTAACACCGTGCGGAAGCTTTAATCTCGTGTGTTCGGTTCTTCGTAGCTGCTTGATCGTCTTCCGTAGCATGCCCAACATCACCTAAGATCAAAACCAACTTAAAAGTTAGTTTTGATAGTCAACTAATAAGTTTAAATAAGTTTCATGGGTTAAACAAGCAAAATTTAACATTTTAACAGAGTTAGGGGGCGTCACGTGACGCCTAGCCCCCTTTTCACAGCAGGTTGCTTAAATTGTTGCTGCATGTTCCCACCATGACTCGATTTCACGGAAACGGCCATAACTTCTTCGTTATTGATCCGTTTTACCCGATTCTTTTTCCTACGCGTCCGTAATTTAATTTTCCATCTAATGGAGTTAAAATCCAACATCCGGATTAACAAAATTTCAGACTTTTAAGTCTTTGGCTTTTTACCCTTTTTACCAATTTTGACCCGTTCATGCATTTTATCAAACAAACATATTTGTTTGATTCCTACATCACCTACACTTCTTCAAATAAATGTTATATACCATATTAGGTTCTAATC
The DNA here is from genome assembly GCA_030545235.1 of Helianthus tuberosus. Classification (NCBI taxonomy): domain Eukaryota; kingdom Viridiplantae; phylum Streptophyta; class Magnoliopsida; order Asterales; family Asteraceae; genus Helianthus; species Helianthus tuberosus. Next base: position 14,721,172 of record CM060420.1, on the reverse strand, counting down.
ACAGGTTTATTACACAATTTAAACCCATTTTCGCTCGTATGCTTATTTTGACCCGTTAAGGGTATTTAAGCACTTTCAAGCCTAAAATAGCTTTCGATTGCTTCTACCATTCCATTACCACATTTCTTATCCTATAATCTCCCACCCCAACTGTATTTAAGGTAGGTTCAATGTGGTGATCAATATAAACCAAATTTTACCTCTCGAATCATTATTTTACGGCAAAAACTCAAATAGTGCCATTTAGCTAATATAATACCTCTTTCAGCTTCTATACTTATTCTAAGTATTTACCTAGTCATAAAACTCGTTTCCAAACAACCTTTAAGGGTCGTTTGTTCCATTTAGCCTACAAGGGCGTTTTGGTCGATTTTAGTCCTTTTATGACGAAGGACTCTCTCTCAAATTATTCGACCAAAATAACACTTTTAACTACAACATAATTATGCGTACCTGGCCCGGATCAACAAGTAGACCCGATTTATACCTCATTTTCATTATCACACCATCAATGGTGACGCAATTATCCGATTTGCTAATCGGTCCTGTTAACATAAGACTTGACAACCACATTAGTCGATATTGTCAAATGGTGTTATCATCACCATTCGACCCGTTTGGACTATATGCCCAACATTATCTATTAAATCAAAAACATCGTTTTTGATTTCCAATTCATATATCCATCCCATCCCGAATTTTATAACCATACCCTTTTTCTTTTACACTCCTTTCTTACAATTTCAACCCATTTTGGCTTACGCCATTGGTATCCTTTTAACCTTGATTTACATTAGTCGACACTTGACAAATTTCCATATTTCCAATATTATCGTTATCACGTTTACAACGTATCGAATAAACGGCTATTCTACATAAGTGTGTAACTTACACTTACCTCGCATCCACGCCATGCTTTTCTTTCCGTACTTGCTCCGTTTGACCCGCTCCCTCCTCCAAGCTTTCATCTAGCTTGTTACGCATCAAACTATTGTCAATCATTTACAAGGCGGTTAAATTAGTCATAAAAATCACGATTATTCCACCTCACTTATTTCCTATGCCGAAGCTACTATTCGACTTCATGATTAGTTAACTTAACTTATCTAAAGTTAACTACTTTCATTCGCATGGTTTACGATATTAAGTCTAAATCAACATAGTATTTAGAACTCTTATCACTTCATATCACGTGTAATTGCCATATCATTCGAATACGCGTTTTCACTCTAAACTTCAACACTTTAGTTCTCTTTTAGGCATTTTAACAAACACCTAATGTACATGATTTTACATATTTACTAACTAGTTCATAACTAATTATTTTCACCAAGATTTACATCAAAAATCAAACCTCTATGTCTAGTGTTCATGAACTACATCAAGAACTTATATCATAACAATCAATATTCATCAATTTAACACTCTAATCCGAGTGTTCATCATATTGTCAATAAAACCCACTTAGCACATAATAGGGTAATTACCAAATCCCTAATATTGACACCAATTCATCAAGTTTTTCAACTATGGTTTGTTTCTAAACAAAGATTTCATCATAATAACACTCATGGATTCATCAAGTTATCCAACTTTGGTCCCTCATGTTTGGTTAGTTATTAAGTAGGCCACAACCTACTTACTTTCAATAATATTTACCCCTTTTTAACTATGTTAAATATTCCTAGTTAATTTAATGAGTTCCGGGAATTTACGACTAAGTTTATTTTAAGTCCCGTTAACTTGGACCTTCTATAAACTTTATTTCTACAAAAGCTTTCGTTCAGCTTTTATTTAATATCAGGCTTATTTATATAAAAAATAAAAGTCCTAATATTCACCGGGTTATTTTTACCCCTAACGGTACTTTACCCGTCTTTTAGTATTAACGGGTTTGATTACCAAACCCGTTTTCGGGATGTTACACGAAGTTATAAAACTGAAAACAGTTAAAGGAAAAGGGGGAGCATGAACTCACAACTTTGTGTTCCTTGCGCCGTAAACTTCACCGGATTTGCTTATTTAGCGTTGGGACCTATACATGTTTTATTAACGTTAGTCACTAGACTTGTATCGCACAAGTACAAGTCACTATCTTTTGTATATGTGTTCTTGTTTTAAAAATAATTTATATTTTTAACTATTTGTCTTACTTATATTATTTTCTCAAAAATAAATATAAGTATCTTATATTTTTCACCCGAATTATGTATTTTGTCCACAAACTTCATTTCATGTTCATAACTTGTCCAAGTTATTTATGCTATCAAGTAATATATTTTCATAAATATATTCTCTTGTATTTGTCTAAGTATGTTGTATGTGTATTTTTGTCTTTTCACTCCTTAGGAGTATTTAGTGTTTTTTCAAGTCCTAATACACTATTACATGTAATACATACTACAAACACTTAGCACAAAATTTGGTGATCAATAAATATATATATTTTTCCCAAAAATATACATACCTAATATCAGTTTTAATTTTGAAGAAATCAGCATTTCTTAACACAAAAATTAGGGAAACCTTGGTAAATAGTTTTAGGTACATTTTTAGGGAATAAGTTTCCCAAAAACTTATATTTTTCTAAGTGTCAAAATTTATAAAATTTTTGACATAGTTTCCCCTAAAAATGGAGGTTTCCCATGTTTTCAAAACATGTGTTTATTTTCTTTTAAATCCTCAACAACATCAACAACACAATCAAGTATTATCATAAGTCTAGATCATGTAAATCATACTACATCATGAACTTGAAGTTCTTGTAAAAACTTGTAGTAACTTACCATGTTATTTAGTAAGTTTAGTTACCCTAAAAAACATGGTTGTTTGCTTGTAAATCTCATTCTTGGAGAATTTAGTCCTTTACAACTTGTAGGATGATTTTTCTAAAATTACTTCTTTTGTATTTTTCTTGTTTCATAAGTGTTCATACACTTGTTTTTCTAATAAAAATAGTGTAGGTTTAAGTAAAAATTAAGATCTTCTAAAATTCATATTTTAAACTTGGTTTTCTTGGAAAATCATTCATAAATCTTAGATTTATAAGTTTACTAGCTCACTTTGTTCATTACTTTTCAAGAAATCATTTATCCATCAAGTTCATGTTTATACATGAGGATGATCTTCTTGTGTAAACACATAATCACCATCTAACTTGCTAGTTCATGTGTTTAATCACAATCTAGCAAGCTTCATGTATTGATCAACATTAATATTTCTAGTAATCAACAAGCAAACATTATGCATCTACTAAACAACATTATTTCATCATATTACACCTTGTGTTTCAAGATTCATGTGTATGTCTTTTAGGGTTCTTATGATAATCAACTTGTTATATCTTTTAACCACTCAAAATGTGAAGTAAACAAGATCAAGAGAGCCTTACCACTAGCTTCAAGCTAGGGAAGAAACAATAAAGAAATCGAGTGGATAAAAGCTAGCAAAGGAGGTCCTTCAAGATCCACTTGCACCGAGCTTCCTTAATCGCCTCCTTGCACCTTAAATCAAGATTGGAATGGATGAAGGTTTGATCGAAAATGGTGGTGTGTGGGGGACTACCTTCGGCCGAGAGGTAGAAAGGAGTGGAGTGAGTGGTGTGGTGATGAGAATGAAAAGTGATAATCTGTTCTTATATCCATGTTAAGGTATTATCCAAAGTATATTATGTTTGCAAAGTACTAGACAAATCCTTACACATATCTTAGGGGATTCTTGGGAGATTTTGGAAGATTAGTGAAGATTTGAAGCAATCTTGAGTGGGGGCCACTACCTTGGGCCGTAGACAAGCAAAAGGGGGGGGGGGGGAGTGTAAATTTGATGATATGTTAGATAATTAGTGGAGGTTAAGTATAATGTCTAGTGTTTAATGTATTTCTTGCATTATGTAGTATGTTTAAGTGTTCGGGAGCCATAACTAGCTCAGAAAATGTAAGACAATGCTTCTAGCAATACTTTGGTATTCCGGATAATGTCCGGTTGTTCGGTTAAATACCGGTTCGTTAAAGTGCTAAATTGCACCGTTTAATGTCTTTTAAGTACCCCTTTGTAACACTTTCCATTCCCGACACTTAGGGAAGCATTCCAGATGATAAATCATGAATTCTGCATAATATTTATGCGTTAAAAACTTATTCATAGCTGAATTTAATAAAATTCTGCACTTAAAGTGCGTTTCGGGTGCTTTTTAGTGCGTATTTTAGCTTCCGGATGGTCTATATGTTAACCCTTGTATGTACTCTTGGGTTTTAATGTATTCTTGTCGTTGGACCAACACCTAGGCCCCAATTCTAGTGTCTGACTGCTTTCTACAGAATTGTGGACACAATGTGTCTTACCGGTGAGTTTACTAGTATTTCTGACGCAACGCTGTATAAAGTAATTCTTGTAGTATAAAACGTGCATGAATTCACTTGTATAGTATGTAATCAGAAATTGTTGACATTTAAGCACATAATTGCAGTCATTAAATAATAATTAAAGTGTACGGAAAGTACCGGTTTGGTGCCAGTTGTCACACCTGGTGGGAACATTGTTTCTTTTTGCAGTTTTTATCTAGCATCAGAATTAGTTCTAGGTACTAGGATTTTGTACTTCTGTGATTCATTACCTTTCTGTTTATAACATCCTAAGACCATGTGTAGTGGGGCATTTTTTTTTTAATTAAAAAAAAGCCGAATCACGCCCCTATCCCATTACATACCGGCGTTATTAGGCGTTTTTGGGGAAAAAATTCGATTGCCGAATCACGCCCCTATCCCATTTCAGTAGCTTGCAGAAGTTAAAAAACAAACAGTCTTCTTCTTACAGACTGCAGAGGTTTGGTCCACCTCTTCAGCTGCAGATGTCTGCAGATGTGGTCCGCAGACTGCAGACATTTTACCTTTGAAAAAACAAACAGCACCTTAGGTGGTGTTTGTTTTTTTGAAAAAGTACTTCATAACCTCTTTTGTCTTCTCCACACAGCCTACGCGCAGACGTAGGGGTCTGCAGTCTGTTTGTTTTTTGAAGAGGTTTCATTAAAAAACCTCTTCCCCACCACTTCCTCGCACAGACAAGTCCCAGCATCTTCATTCCTCTTCTCCAATCCTCCTCTTTCAAACACACTGAACCCGAGCCCCTATCTCCTCCTCCATCGCACCTCTCCTCCTCCGCCACCCCTTCCACCTCCGCTGCCCTGCACCTCCGCCACCCCCTCCACCTCCGTCGTCCTCCTCCTCCAGCCGACACCCACCTCCTTCGCCCTCCTCCTCCAGCCGAAACCCACCTCCGTCGCCCTCCTCCTCCAGCCGACACACACCTCCGTCGCCCCTCCACTCCAGCCGACACCCACCTCCGCCGCCCCTCCACTCCAGCCGACACCTCCTCCAACGTCTTCTCCACCACTCAAAGGTTATATGCTTTGAAGAAAGGTATGTATTCTTTTGTATATATTGTGTCATATAATTCCATAAATCAACCTGATGTATACAATTGTTAACAAAACTGATTTATACAACTTGATTTTTCCAAACATCGAGACTGATCCGGACGTACGTCATCAGCTTATGTTGCTTGTTTGCTATCACTCTTATCAGTTTCTTGAACCCTAAAATTGAATGTTAAATGCAAATTGTTAAAATTCATCACGACGATCAAAAGGAGTTGGGTGTGTGCTCTGTTTAAATGCTTCACTATTTTTATAAAAGAACTATGAAGTCGTATTTCTCATAGCTACCTAAATCGCGGTACGGTCCGATACGGGTACGCGGACCGGGTACGCGATTCGCTAGATTTGGTGTATTCGGTACGAGCGGGGGTATGTTCATTTCAGTACAAACGGGTATGGTGTACTGAAATTATTTAGGCATCATGAGCGATTTAGGTAACTATGGTATTTCTTATTTAGCGAAGATAGATTTTATTATGTATATAGTTATGCCATTATAGGCATCTCAATGGAGAAGTCTTTACAAACAATGATTATCCTAGGAGTTGGAAATTTTACATATATGATTATCAAGTATCAAAATTTGTATCTCTTCATCAAAATGCAACCTATGATTCTAGCATGTTGTGCATCTGGTTGTCAAGGATATTAAGTTCTATGTACATGCAACCAACCATTGCTTATAAGCTACACTAGTTGCAGTTTTATAGATATATTTAACATTGTTATTTGTGAAGCACTCATCTGGGTCCTGATGGGAACATTGTTTCTTTTTGCAGTTTATTTCTAGCATCAGAATTAGTTCTAGGTACTAGGATTTTGTACTTCTGTGAATCATTACCTTTCTGTTTATAACATCCTAAGACCATGTGTAGTGGGGCGTTTTTTTTTTAAATTAAAAAAAAAGCCGAATCACGCCCCTATCCCATTTCATACCGGCGTTATCGGGCGTTTTTGGGAAAAAAAATTCGATTGCCGAATCACGCCCCGATCCCATTTCAGTAGCTTGCAGAAGTTAAAAAACAAACAGTCTTCTTCTTGCAGACTGCAGAGGTTTGGTCCACCTCTTCAGCTGCAGATGTCTGCAGATGTGGTCCGCAGACTGCAGACATTTTACCTCTGGCACCTTATAGTCTATGTGGTTTAGATAAAAAAAAACGTAAGAAATAATTAAGGCCGACTCAAAATATTATAGGCTTAAAACGGATAATAAAATTGGAGCTTTTTCTATAAAAAATTGTTTTAAATCCTATGATACATCTATCATTTCCGTGTATGCATAATTATAGATCATAAACTTTTGTTTCAACAATCTCGAAGTCAAAATCACCTACATATAATATATATATATATATATATATATATATATATATATATATATATATGGTAAGGTTATTGTAAAAAAGACCAAAAGTGTGAGAAAGGTAAGAAAGAATCTCAGCCATTAGATCTAAATTAATTGAAAAGGGTAAACACGTAATTTTATCATTAATTCAATTAATTAAAAACTTCTCATAACCGCCACCTTAATTATAGGAAGTATATAACACCATTCAGCAAGTATATAACACCATTCAGCATTCAGCAAGTATATAACACCATTCAGTAAGTATATAACACCATTCAGTAAGTATATAAACCATTCAGCAAGTATATAAACCATTCAGCAAGTATATAACACCATTCAGCATTCAGCAAGTATATAACACCATTCAGCAAGTATATAACACCATTCAGTAAGTATATAAACCATTCAGCAAGTATATAACACCATTCATTGACTAAACATCTGATCGAAACATATTTTTTTCTCTATATAAGTATAGCAATATGGTACTCACATTAAAGATAAAAAAAACGCTCGTTATTATGGTGTAATTTTTTTAAAAAAAGTTACGTATAAAAAGTTATTGATGTTTAAAAAAGACGGGGGAAAGTTACATGTGCATTACCTAATTTCTAGTGGGTATAAAAGACTATATTGCCCCTAGATATTTCAAATCAGTCCAAATTAATGAAAATATTTTACAATTTGGTCCCTGTTGATCTCAACCATTAGATCAAAAGATCTAATGGCTGAGATTCTTTCTTACCCTTCTCATACTTTAGGCCTTTTTATAGGATCCTCTACCTATATATATGTATGTATATATATATATATATATATATATATATATATATATATATGTATATATATATAGTGTGAGAATCATTTCAAAACCATAAATACTTACAGAACTCTTTACAGCCACTCATTTAATTTAATTTACTTTTTTTGTTTTGTTTAATATAAAGGTATTTATGTAAAATCCAGTATTTTGGCTTTATCCCATGATTCCCAATCTTCCTTAATTATCTCCTATTGACTAGTCTATTATACAACATAGGTTTTGAAATTCACGATTCCCTCAAACATAAAAGATTCACAGTGGGAATTATCGTTGTAAATATCCTTCTAAATAATTGGTTTGCATGCTCAAGTTATTAGTCTTTTAATTTTGTTTTTGAATATCGATCAATTTTCTCAAATTAATCTTTATTGCTTCTCCATATTAATCTTTGTTTTCTTAGTATTGGATGGCCATAACTCATCATTTGTTATATATTATGGTTAAAAAATATGTGTGTAGAGTTTGATGATCAATAAGTTGTTTGGGTTGGTATCCTCAATCATAAAAAAACAAGAAATCTACTCTCCTCTAGGTTTATCGTAATTTTATTTATTTTTAGTGTGTATGGTTATATTTGTTGTTTACAAATCACCCATATACATCTACATTTGTAATCTACGTCTATGTATATAACCAGTATTCTACATATGTGTAAGCTAGTTATTTTCATTGATGCATGAATGTGTAAATCACATAGTTACATATGTGTAAATATTCAATAAATATGTGTAAAATACATAAATTCATGTGTAACTTATGTTATATATATGTGTAAATAAAACATTTACATATAGAATATAACTTATGTTATGTACATATGTAAATAAAACATTTACACATACGTATTCACATCTTTAAATATTAAACTTTTATTCTACACATGTGTAAATAAAATATTTACACATATCTATTCACATCATTAGTGCGATTCTTCACAAACCCACCAAAATTTGTATAAAACAGAGTTACAACTTTCTCATTAAATTCACCTTTCTCACTAGAGGACATTTTGCATTTTTTTTATTTTCTTGGACACACAGTAAGACACCAAAATAACAAATAATTAAACATCGAGTAATACCCAAAACGCGTCAATCTCAGCCGTCAGATCTTCATCCCGCATTGAAATCGCATGTTGGTTTTTTGTAACAATTTCGCACATGGGCGGCTCTTTAGGTGTGCGGGGAGGACTTCCGCACAAGGCCCGTTTTTTCGAGGGGCACGAGATTTTTAAAAAAAAATCGATATATATATGTTATTTAAAAAAAAATTGTACACACATAACAAATCCAATATAGAGGCCCATTATCAAAAGATTTGTATTTTTTATAATTTACCCAACTTAACAATAGGTTTATTGGGCCCAATCCAATACTAATTTTTTTTTTTTGTCATTTTCATAATTATGTTGTTTATCGTTAAAGCATATGGGCCCATTTTTCGAGCTAGAACAGGGTACGTGAATTCTCAGAGACGCCACTGATTTCGCATGTGATAATTTTTTATGAAATCGCATGTTGTTTTTTGTAACAATTTCGCATGTGATAATTTTGATGAAATAGTATGTTGTTTTTTTGTAACAATTTCGCATGTGGTAATTTTGATGAAATCGCATGTTAAAAAAACAACATGCGAAATTGTTACAAAAAACCAACATGCGATTTCAATCGGGATGAAGATCTGACGGCTGAGATTGACGCGTACGTATTGTACGATAAGGGCATTTGTACGTTAACCTAACCGGTTCATGCGAGAACCATCTTTATTGCGAGAACCGCGAGAACCAATGTGAACACAACCTAAAATAACCAAAAAAACCTAACCCCCCCCCCCCCCCCACCCAAAAAAAAAAAAACTAAACCCCCCTCTCCCACCCCCCAAAAACCTAACCCCACCCTCTCACCCCCCAAGCTAAAATGCTAAAAACTAAACCCCCAAAAAACCTTAAAAAATCTAAAAAAATCAAAAAAACACACAAATTTTTTTTAAATATTTTTTAAGTTAAAATCACTACTTTTAGTAGCCAAAAAAAAATAATTTTTTTTTGCTACTAAAAGTAGCGATTATTTTTATAAAAAATATATTATTTTTTTTGTGTTTTTTAGCTATTTTTATGTATTTTTGGTTGTGTTCACATTGGTTCTCGCGGTTCTCGCAATAAGGGGTGGTTCCTAACGGATCTTTGTCCTATATATATATATGTATATATATATATATATATATATATATATGTATATATATATATATATATATATATATGGGTAAGATCAAATAAAAAGTTTATTTTGCCTAAGTAGGATGAGAAAGAATCTTAACCATTCATTTTTCAAATCAATGGTTAAGATGAAAGTGTAGGAGAAAGGAGGAGTGCAAGGATATCTTGGGAAAATCTTATTTATGGATTTTCTCCACATGCAAGTCACATGCATATTTCACCCACATTTTTTAAACGTTTATAACTTTTTTATACGACGTTATTTTTTCATAAAAATTTCACCATAAAATCGAGCGTATTTTTATCTTTAATTTGAGTACCATATTGCTATATAAAATATGAAGACTAAAAAAACCCACTAAAATGTGTTGTATTTCTATGTTGTATAAAATTTTTTTGTGCTGGATTTTTGTACTAAATTTTTTGTGTTGAATTTTTTTGTCTTAATTTTTTTTTCTCAATTTTTTGTACTGAATTTTTTTGTACATTTTTTTTTGCTTAATTTTTTTGTGCTATATTTTTTGTACTAGATTTTTTTGTGTTATATTTTTTGTACTACATTTTTTGTGCTATATTTTTTGTAGTAGATTTTGTTGTGCTATATTTTTTTGTACTAGATTTTTTGTGCTATATTTTTCTGTACTAGATTTTTTTTTGTATTTTTAAAAAACAAAAGGGGTGCCACATGTCATTTTCACTCATATTTATAAGGACCAAAATGCCCTTGATTCCTACTTATTAGGAGTGTCACACGTCATCATCACAATCCTTCTTAGGCTACTTAGGCAAAATCCACTTTTTAGTGGATTCTTCCCTATATATATATATATATATATATATATATATTAGAATTTGAGACCTTAGAAAGTGAAGGACCAAAACGCTTGCTTTATATTTAACTCTCAGATAAGTCGCCCGTACAAATAACTGAATTTGGGTGAGACTTGGTGTAAACAGGTTTCAATGTAAGAAGTTTATGAATCACTAACGTAATTATTAATTTATAGTTTTAATTTTAAATAGTAATTATTAAAATTGTAGAGTATATATAACTACACTAGTTTAATTTATTGTAGTGTAATTACACTCTTTAGAAAAAATACCACCGTATGTTTTTTAATTCGTTTCGTAACTTTCGTATTAAATAATTATTTGTGTTTGATTCTAGCACTAATTTTCTTAATGTAAATATAGATATAAAGAGATGCGAGATGCAATTTATGTTAACAATTCTTCCTAAACTTTTTGAAAAATAAATTATCATTTGATACACACTCATATCTATGGGAAAATTCAATCCAAAAACAAATTAATGCGAGAAGAAGATAAATAATTTTACTTTTAAATTTTGAAAATATAAGAAGATTATTGAAATGCAATGTTATCAATTTTTTTTTTTTTGAATTAAAAAAAAATTGAACAAACTTTATTTGTCTATACAAGTTACAACCTACACATATTACCTACACATAAGAATGTGTATGAAAAATAAAAGTTTTAATACTTAAAAAATATATGAACAAATTAATATAATGGGTTATTCACACACATTTGTATGTAAAATCTAAAACTTTTAAAAATATACGGACCTTTAGTATATATTTTTTTTTAACAATTTAGGTTTTTCTATTCACAATAAAACCTTCTTCTGAAATGATTGGTTTCCCAAAAGTATTTGCTCTGTAGTTCTATTATACACCTTGCCACCTTGGGTATACGTACCTTGTAATAATTTATTTTCTTTTTTTTTTATGAATAAAAAACTCAATACGGTAGTTCTATTATACATACACCTTGCCACCTTGGGTATACGTACCTTGTAACAATTTATTTTCTTTTTTTTTAATGAATAAAAAACTCAATAGTATGAAGTTATTCTATTAATTTCTCTGATGAATAAAAAACTCAATAGTATGAAGTTATTTTATTAATTTCTTTGAAAGAAAAGACGGTGATGCTTTGTTGACAAGCCATGGATGGTTGTGATGCATTGTTGATAGCCACTAGCTAGTCCACCATATTTTTTGCATGTAATTTTATCAATCAACATCCGACCGATTTGAGATGAAAGGATATATACGTTTGTTTCATATGGAACTTTCATTATCTTAGATGATAATTTTTCCAACTTTTCGCTGCTAGCTTCATATGGAACTTTCATTATCTGAGTTGACAATTTTCCAACATTTCGCTGCTAGCTTGATAAATGTTGTAGCTACACGACACCATCCCATATGAATCTATCCATATCGTATAAATATTAAAATGGGAGGTACCCAACTCAAAAATGGTAGAAATATGGACTTACGTCACAACGGGTAGTAGCCGGTATCATTGGCGATTTGTCCTGAGTGGTTTTGATGTTAGCTAAAGATCGTCATCGCTATTGTAATATCTAGGATTCTAAGTAATAGATTGAAGAAGGTGTTACATGGAAAGCTATAGATCTCCAATAGCAATAATGATCACTAGGTGACATCATAATTCATTCAAGAGAATGGTACATAACCCCTATTGTGACGCAAGTACAGTTTTCTGTAGGAATTAGGTTCACCTTTTGTAAAATATAATTACAAAATATATCATAACGAGACTCTCGTTATTCGTAGGAAATATCATAGTACAATACCGGTTGCAATAACTAAATAAAAAGAATATAAATATAATTATATATACCAATCTTGATTCAAGCCGCATCTCTGGTGGGTTCTTCACGCGCACTTGATAGCATCCTAGACTCGAGTATTCATCATCTTGAGTCTTGAAAAATACTCCTTGACTGCAACAAAGAGCACACTAAAAACGTTGACGATTTTGGTTGAGGCACGTGTTCAACACGCTTCCCTTAAAACAGATTTCGCGCCTCTACTAAAGACGGCGCGTCTGTCTCCCAGGGTACAACAACCGAAGCAGTCTGTACTGCCGGAGATGGCTCACCGGCCCAAGGTTATATCCGGTAATTGTAGTGTTTGAACTCATGTGGTGGAAAACAAGTAGAGAATACTCATCTCTCTAGTTGGTCTTCAAGTGTTTATCCTACTTCTAGTATTCTTCATGTATAAAACAATACCCTATTATCTTGTCACAAAAGAAAGCACATAGCCTACTATACGTACAAGACTAGTGAAAGTTTCACTTAATTATTCACTTAATTAGTCACTTAATTAGAGACTTAAAAACTCTAATAAAACTAATTAAATACTCAAGAGTTACTCTTTAACTTACCACATGAATATTCTAATTATAAATATATTTAATATCCATTCACCAAAATTCCAACAATCCCCCACATGAATGGAGATCATTCAAAACACTTAAAATTTTCAATGTAACCTCGACAGTTGAGTTTTGCATACGATAGGTAGGTGTTACCCTTTGAACCTTTGCTCATGAAATGCACTTAGCCCACTAGCTCTGAGTAGATTTCGTTGTCTTTGAACTCGTCTGCCGTTTGTGTAGACGACAATACACTTCACACAAGACTCTCCCTAGCCGGGTCATCTCCTCATAGTCGTGTCCAATAATGGTCGTGGAACACTTTCCTGGTTCTGCGAGAGCTCTAGGAATTGTGCCCTCAATTCCATTCGAAGCGACCCCACTTCTCTCTAACATAGGTGATTCTCCTTAGATCATTAAAAGCATTGTGGTTATCGTGATCTATCCAAATCATTTACCACATATTATGCTTAGCCTCATACTTGTCACTTTTAGGAATGGACTAGGAAGTTTATTAATCTTTATAATAAACTACCTTATTAAATGCGTAGGGTTATTCCCCCACAGTGACCTCGCTTATTCATACAATTAGGTTTTCCTATTGAACTCAATTCTTGGGATCTCCAGTCTACTGAGTTAGGTTTCCATCATATGAACTTCATTTTTCAAGGGCTTCAGTCCCATTCCACAACTTGATCTCTAATAAACCCTCAGGTTGTTGGATCCATAACATTAGCAAATAACTTTGCGTATTTGAGATCAGTTGTCATGATGTGTTATTAACTCGTAAGTTAATTTTGCCTATTGTCAACTTCTAAGACTATAACCCCAGTGGCCATCTGAATCTGGTTATAACATATGTCTTCGTAAGATACGTGTATCATTTAAGGCAAACACATCTCCATTATGCACTGCGACCTTTGTGTCCTCCACTTAGTCGTCTATTTGCAATGTTAGATTGGATTACAAAATCCTTATTGCTAAAAACAAATGCAAGACACCCCCCACATTTAAGTGTTATTGGATAACATTTAGATGTGTTAATGAGAACCATTTCTACATACCCTTATAAGGTTGTTTCTTAAATGGTTCCTCCCCCACATTTCTTGCCATTTGATCAACATTTCCGTAACACCACTTATGGCGACATTTATACACATATGATTGAACAAGACCAACCTTATTGTATCAGTGAATTCAACTCATATTGCATTAGCTTACACAAGCTTCCGAGCTGACCAAAGCAACACATGCCATTGTCATAAGTTTGTCACCAACTTAGAATAATTCTAATTTAACATCTAGAATAAGCTTAGACAATGAGTTCTCCTCATTAGCTTTTCAAACAAACTTTTAAAAGTTACATGTCATTTCCTTATAATGAATGAAAATTCTCTCTCAACTTTTTCCATACACAAATTCTTTTTGTGTTCATACAAATTTGAATGTTTAGAGTTAATTAGTCTCCGTCAAGACCCATAATTAACCAAGTACTAGTCTAGCATGCTTTAGACTACAATACTTTAGCTTGTGAACAGAAGATGCATCATTCTGATTCTTCACAGCCCTAAGGATATCATAATATCACTTTGCAACATTCATCCCTTGTTAAGACAAAATAATGAGACTTATTCATAATCCTAAAACATCAATATTTAGGAAGGTCTCACAAATTATTGTATATAGCACAAAGCTAAATTTCATCATTCATTTAAGGAACATAACTTGTTTACCTTTGATCTCCAACGATCTACCATTGACTCATAAGTACTTAAACATAAGCCTTAATCCAAGTCACTTGGTGAACACATTCATCACCAACAAGATGAATGTTTCTCATCTACAATCACTATTATGTGTGAGATAGAGTCAACTAGATTGACACTCAACAACATGGCATTCATAATTTTTCCATAAGTGATTTGCACACATCTATTGTTATTCATTAGGAGACATGTTTATTTAGGATGCTCTCCCAAATGAAGGTAAAATCTCCATATAGATCTAACAATAATCAAGTGGTAGACGCATCTACTTATAAATCTCGCAAGATTTATTAAAGGTATACAATAACATATAGTACTTTTACTTTCATATGTTAGAATTCACACTTGTGAATTTTTCAATGACTTCTAATGAAGTATGCGACATGAATGTCGTTAGTGTATTTCATCTCAATACACTCACTACGTTCTTTCATTACTCATTCATGATGTGGTTATACATTTGATGTTTCGTCTTTGACTTTTAGTCAATGTAACAACTCTCAAGTTGTTTATGTCCAAGTATTTTCATGTACTATCCGTTTAAAACCATATTCTTTCAAACAATGTATAACCGACGTTATAATTATTTTCCACAAAAATAATTTATACGTCACAACCATTAGTGATTTATTTCTTTGTAAAAAATTGCATGTGTTATCCGAAGATATTGAACACAAAACAATAAAATACATTGGAAACTAAATCATAAGTGTCAATCACTTTTGAAATTTAAACGGAAGCATAGACAATATGTAGACATCAAATAGCAAAGTGCTTTTATCTTCAACACTTTATAATCTGACCGAAATCTTCTCAACAATATTGTCCCATGGCGTGTCTTGAGGTACTCCCTCAATAAGACTCCATGCACTTGTATGTACAAGTTTCCCATTTCATCTTGAAACTTTAAACTTAGACAATTATGCTCAAAACAACACCAAGTTGTTACAAATACTACATTTAAGTAGTAAACTTGAACAATTAAATTTGTTCACAACAACACCAAGTTGTTTTCACCAAATAACTTTTTTTTAACACACATGTTGGAAAAAAAGTTATAACAAGCACATTATAAAATCGAACGTTTACATAAAACGTTTTCCAAAGATATAGTTTATAAAATAAACTGTTTCTCATCAGTTTTAATGCACACATAGGCAATTAAATGTTTACATAAAACATTTATGTCCATTATGAACAATCTCTAACCTCGTATTCGTGATACACATTTTCTAACACACATGTTAGAAAACTTTAAGTCATTTTATCTATATATATAACATGACCAAATTAAAGCATCAAATGTCATCACTAAAACTCTACTCAAGAGTTTCACCATATGAAGAGTTAAGAGTCTCAATAATTATAGACTTAAACTCTAATAAAACTCATCAAATGTTATCATTAAAACTCTACTCAAGAGTTTCACAAATGAAGAGTTAAGAGTCTCAATAATTATATATTTAAACTCTAATAAAACTCATCAAATGTCACAATTAAAACTCTACTCAAGAGTTTCACATATGAAGAGTTAAGAGTCTCAATAATTATATATTTAAACTCCAATAAAACTCATCAAATGTCACCATTAAAACTCTACTCAAGAGTTTCACATATGAAGAGTTAAGAGTCTCAATAATTATATATTTAAACTCTAATAAAACTCATCAAATGTCACCATTAAAACTCTACTCAAGAGTTTCACATATGAAGAGTTAAGAGTCTCAATAATTATATATTTAAACTCTAATAAAACTCATCAAATGTCACCATTAAAACTCTACTCAAGAGTTTCACATATGAAGAGTTTAATTAGTAATTAAAATTTCACTCAAATTGATTTAGAAATCACAAATTAAAGTTGGTGATGAATCCCACACAACTACACTATCACTTTATTGTGATTTAATTTTTTGAAGCCAATCAAACATCAACTTCAATGTATGACATTTTATTTCTAAATCATACAAAGCATTAAAATCAATGCTACAACAAATTACTTATATAAAATGTTTACATAAAACATTTCAAAGCATTTGTATTTTAACCATTTTTAACAATCATGTTAAAATGAAAGAAATTCTAACGCGCACGTTAGAAATATTAACATTTTCACAAAATGTTAATTTGACTTGCTAAAAGCACATATATGGTTCAAATAAATAAGTCATTTCTAATATACACGTTAGAAACTAAACAATTAAAAATTTCTTCCAAACTAACGCGTTTCATGAACGTTTCTAACACACATGTTAAAAGACAAATGATTACAAAAATCATTATAAGACTTATTTGTTCATATCAATCCATAGGTGGATGAAAAGTCTATTTTAAATAGAGACTTAATTAGATACATAAAACTCTAATCAAGTAACATAAAACTCTTATTTAAAGACATAAAAAAACTCTACTTAAGAGAATTTAACGTTTACAAAAAACGTATGGTTTACACCAATAATTCCGGTCTAACACACATGTTAGAGAATTTAACGTTTACAAAAAACGTATGGTTTACACTAATAAACCCGATCTAACACAAAAGTTAGAAAAATTAACGATTCCCAAAATCGTTTTAAAACCAAATGTTGGAACCAAAACTATTCGTTTTGTACCACGGTATAGGATTTAAGATTGTATCTCAATCTCAAAAAATCCAAACACAACAAGTTGTACTACATACATATTTCCAAAAAAAAAATATTTATAAGATCATAACCTCTAACAATATTTTTTTTAATTCTATTATAAATCCTTTCGTAAACCCAAAATCCTTATAAATAAGGTTTTTAAGATTGTACCAACAATCTCATGAAATCTGTTTTAAGTTTGTAGGAATCTGTTTTAAGGTTCACCTTTTGTAAAATATAATTACAAAATATATCATAACGAGACTCTCGTTATTCGTAGGAAATATCATAGTACAATACCGGTTGCAATAACTAAATAAAAAGAATATAAATATAATTATATATACCAATCTTGATTCAAGCCGCATCTCTGGTGGGTTCTTCACGCGCACTTGATAGCATCCTAGACTCGAGTATTCATCATCTTGAGTCTTGAAAAATACTCCTTGACTGCAACAAAGAGCACACTAAAAACGTTGACGATTTTGGTTGAGGCACGTGTTCAACACGCTTCCCTTAAAACAGATTTCGTGCCTCTACTAAAGACGACGCGTCTGTCTCCCAGGGTACAACAACCGAAGCAGTCTGTACTGCCGGAGATGGCTCACCGGCCCAAGGTTACATCCGGTAATTGTAGTGTTTGAACTCATGTGGTGGAAAACAAGTAGAGAATACTCATCTCTCTAGTTGGTCTTCAAGTGTTTATCCTACTTCTAGTATTCTTCATGTATAAAACAATACCCTATTATCTTGTCACAAAAGAAAGCACATAGCCTACTATATGTACAAGACTAGTGAAAGTTTCACTTAATTATTCACTTAATTAGTCACTTAATTAGAGACTTAAAAACTCTAATAAAACTAATTAAATACTCAAGAGTTACTCTTTAACTTACCACATGAATATTCTAATTATAAATATATTTAATATCCATTCACCAAAATTCCAACATTTTCTACCTTGTGGTGATTCTTTGTGTAGGGTACCCCTCCTCCAAAAGAAAATTCACTAAAAATACTTCATGTTTGATGATTTAGAAAACATAATTCTAATAGCAATTTGTTCATAAATTGTACTGATATTTAAAATCTAATATGAATTGTTGATGCAAGCTCGTGTGACAAACATTGTCTTAGTCTTTTGAATAATTTGCTATTGTTGATATGCTTTAGTTTGTAATAACGACACCTGATGGCTGATATCACCTATGTTGCGCTAAGTATTGTAGCTTGCAACACCTGTTGCTAACATGTGTGAGCTAGCTTGATTTCATCCTCCTTATAAATAGGGATATGTGTTTCTCACTTTGTTTTAGGTTATGTAAGATCTGTTGATAATGAATGCCAAAACCCAAGTGAACCATTATCTTTGCCTGATGTAATAATTTAAAATACAATCACAAGTCCATCAGTTTCGCTCCCCTTGAAAGTTTCTCTAAACAGCTGCCCCAACTACTGATACATTAAACTACTGCCTTCAAAGATTAGAGTTTAGAAAAACAAGTGCGGATTGTCAAAGTGTTGGTCAACAAGTCAATAAGCAATGCCAACCAGAGTTAAAAGTTGAAGACTAGAAGACCAAGTCAATAAGTCAAAGGCAGAAGTTCTGGATTTACAGAAGCGCTTGTTCTCAACCAGCAGTTCACACTAACTCACAAAAGAAGCAGCAGTTCAATGCAACAGTGTAACCATCCAGCAATTCTCATAACTGCTGGCAGTTACATCATTTAATGAAGATGTTAAGGGTCACTTTCATGATGACGTCACAAAAATTCACTCCTCCTATATATAGTTTAGCTTGTTTATTGTAATATTTAACACTTAGAGTTGAGAACATAAAAACTAAGTGAGAGAGCATTCGCCTGGTGACACTACTAAAAAAGAGGGTTTTTGTCATGAAACTTTTGGTCACAAAATAGTAGCAATTTCCCTGTTGTCACCATTTTGTCACCGAAAATGCGGTGACAAAAACACTCGTGTCAATTGCCCTAATGCCACCAAATAGCCACCATTTTTATATTTTGCCACCTTATTTTTGCCACCACAAAATTGGTCAAAATTATTTGCCACCGCTTCTTGTTTGCTACGTTCCACCGTGTTTGCTACCGATTTGCCACCATTTAACCACCATTTTCATACCTTGTTTGCTACCGATTTGCCACCATTTAACCACCATTTTCATTGAAAACCGGTGGGCATTTAACGAGCTTGTTGAATTATTTGCTACCATTTTGTGATTGCTTGAATATTGGTTTTTTTATTCAGCTTGATTTTTCATTTTTCCCTGCTTTTTTCATATAAATTACATATCAATAAAATTACTAAATTATATAAGAAGTCTAATAAGATCATGAAAACCCAAAATTATATAAAACATCTGTGTATCAAAAGCATATAAAACATTCTAATAGAAATACCAGCTAAAACATTAAATAACTAAAAAATCCTAATACGATAAACACCCAAACATTAAAAACCAAGTGTTTGTAGCCTATCTTCAAATTGTACTTGTTAACATAGCTTCAATTTTTGACATCGTATCGAGCATAACATCTTTATCGACCTTATCTTTTTCTTTTTCAACCTACAATAATTCCATTTAGCCTTTCTTTTTCTTCATCCTTTTCCTAAACGAGCTCCTTGATATGTAAGTTCAACTTTTCAATCTACAAAACAACCAATGAATTAAATCAAGAATTTAGAACTAGCGAAAACTAATAACGGGTCAAGTTGGTTGCAAAGATAACAATATCCAATTGTAAGCTACAATTCAAGTGCTAGAAGCTAAATGGATATTGTCTCACCATAGAAAAAATCTGAATACAAAAAGACTCGATGGTCTTTATCTACTACCAGCATAGAAAAGAAACAAGAATTGTATAAATGGATATTGTCTCACCATAGTAACCATAGTAGCTGATAGTCTAACTCACGATGCAAATTTGCACTCAAAGACTCAAGTATTAAACATCTGAATTGCCACAACTACACAAAAAACCAAAAATCATTATTATAAACAATGTTATAAAACTTCCATATATTTGTTGTACGAAAAGCTATGAATTTTGTCTTGATGGTCACGTGAGAGCAAAGACCCCATTACTTTGCCAATAATTGTCCTTGACAACCCCCGCGTGAGCGGGTGCTGAGTCCAAACTACAGTACTATCGTTGCTAAGGTAGGTAGACAGCATTCCATGTGTAAACATAACAAACAAGCATTCATTAAGTCACGTATAACATGCGGTAATGGTTGGCGTTTAAAGTATTGCGTAGTGTGTTTGATGTGATTTTGTATAAGTAACGTATGTAACACCCAAAAGTGCATAAAGCAAAAAGGGATCGAGTATACTCACAACGATTGATGGATTGAAGGGAGTGCTAGAGAGTAAGTTTAGCCTGAATAGATCGATAGCATAACGATAAGTAGCGCGTAAAACGATGCAAGGTACAAGTGGTTCGGACATCAGTCCGTTCGGAAGGTAGTCCGATCGGACAGCCAGTCGTGCGGTTGGTCGTTCGTTCGGACAGTAGTCCGGTCGGGTGACTGTTCGAGTGGATTGTTTCTTCCTTTGGGAAGAATGTGTTTGTGTATGATGGCTTGACTTTTGAAGTTTTCATTGTAGTATTTAGAAAACATTGAAGTACTTCTACCTTTCAGGTTGGTCGATCGGACAGTCGTTCGATCGGACAGCCGGTCGCTCGGATGGCCGGTCGCTCGGATGGCTGTCCGTTCGGACAGTAATCCGATCGGACGGCACTCCGTCCTGGCAGTTCCGTTCGTCTTACACTTGGCCGTTTTGATTGTTTGTTGTGTTATCGAGATGTGTTGATATCGTGCTAACCAACTGAGTCCCATCCTAAGCTCTAGTGACCTGATCGAACAGGAACCACCCAAGTTCGGTCAGTTCACCGGTTTAAGACGATTGTTCTTGGTTAACCCGAAATCGATAATCTCATGGATAGAATACAGATCTTGAACCAACACAACCACAAGATTAAGTAGTTAGTCGACACAAGCTCCGATTCTATCGGTTTTGAGTGCATTGAGTGTAAAAGAGTTGAAAGAAAGTTGGAAACCATCTTTCATTCCTTTTTATTGTGAATATGTTTAGATCTATGAAAGATCTTTGTTTGTTTATGTGTAAATCAGTTAGATCTAAGTTGTTCTTGGTAGATTGAGGCCAAAACATGAAGTTCTTCAAGAACACATGATGACGTCATCCTAGAACACCTTGAATCTTGATTATTTCACGGTTAAAAGTTAAGATTTAAAAGATAGAAAGGTGTAGGAGTGCGTGTAGATGAAGGAAGTACAGGATTTAGGACGAGATCTTACCGGAATCGCGAGAAATCTGAAGAAAAGTGAGGAAAACGAGCTAGTCGGACGTCAGTTTCCAAAAGTAGAAAGTTTGAAAGTGACAAGGGGTATTTATAGGGTTACCCGAAGAGGAAAGGGCTGGTCGATCGGCTATGCAGCCCGTGCGGATAGCCTATCCGATCGGACGGCAGTCCGATCGATCGGCTGGTCGAACGGCTGGTAGCCTGGTCGATCGGTCACCTCGTTCGAGTGTTCGACGCGATGATTTTTGACGTTTCGATTTCGATTGTGAGCGATTCGAATGCGATAGATTTTCCTAGTCAAATTACTTTTAATCCCAATTACTCATATCTCGCACTATCTCTTCTCCACTAATTATCATAGCATTTCGATTGCGATTGAGTTCGATTGCGTTTGAGTTTCGATTGCGTTTCGATTGATTACCACACATAACATAAATAAACATGCACAAGTAACACATAAGGCACACACACACATACAACAATAATCAAAATGCGTAATTCGAGTTGCGAGTTCGATTGTGATTCGATGTTGATTAAATTAGATTGATTAGCATTTAGTAGACTTTATCGCATTGTTACTTCCTATAGTTCACAGTCGTAAATCGATTAAATAGCGAATAACACACGTCGATTGTTGTAATTATTGACACTTACTCCACATAATACAGCTAAAATAAACACAGAAAAGAAATTTACTACAGGTCAAGTCGCGAAATCGGTCGTTGACTTTGACTTTGACTTTGACTTCGGAAACACGGGGTGTTACATCTTTAGTTGATCACAATGATTTTGAAAATACTTTCAAAGAAAAACTTATCTATGTTGTCCCTAAAAGAACTGTTGTCAAGTCTCAAGAAACAACTACTATCAAGCTAGCATTTGTTTCAAAAAATGAGCTCATAAAAAATGGTCTTCCACACTTTGACAGTTTGTGGTATGTTGACAATGGTGGGTCAAGGCATATGATAGGGTGTAAGAACCTCTTGTTTAACTTTAGGGCTTATGGGGGGGGGGGGGGGATACATATCTTTTGGAAACGATTCAAAGGGAAAAATTCTTGGGTTAGGGGAAGTAAATGTTGGTAAATAGAAATTTGAAAATGGTTATCTTGTTGAAAACTTAAAGTTTAACCTTCTAAGTGTATCACAAATGTGTGACAAAGGGTATGGCACATTTTTCACAAAAAAATTCCAGCAAAATTGTTGGGCCATAACTTGCAAAGAGAATTGAGTGTTTAATTGTTGATGATGCTCAAATTTTGGCTAATAGGAGTGGAAATGTATATGTTGTTGATATGTTAAAAAATAACCCCATGCCACAAAGTGTATGTCAATCTCTCAGGCATCACCAAAAGAAATTGAATTGTGGCATAGGAGGTTAGGTTATATAAACTTACAAACAATAAATGATGTTTCCAAACAAGGACTTGTGAGAGGGCTTCCTAAGAAAGAATTCAAGTGTGATCAACACTGTGTTTTTTGTCTAAAAGGAAAACAACATGTGACAACCGCCACTTTCTGGTAATTTACGTACATTTAAAGCAATGATTTACATTATACAAGTATGTGTTTTGAATATTTGAACTGCATGATTACATGATATACATCTTAGAACACTCAAGGAATATTCATTTTTATTGGGTACATTTGAAATAGTGCAAACAATTCACCGAAACAACTAGAGTAGTGCCTAGTGAACTAGAGTGCTGACGAAAACTACAGATCCGCAGAAAACATCTAAAATGACATCTTTAGGACTCGGATGAGAGTCCAATATCAATTATATATTAAACCCTTTATGGGAATACAAGAGTTTGGTCAATATTTTACCCATGTCCGGTAGCACTAAAAACTGTCCGAAATGCGCTAAAAGTGACCATTTCATGAATTTTCCGCAAAATTCAGCATTCCGTAGAACGAAACAGTAATTATCTGAAAAACCCAAAAATAAATATTATTTGACATAAATAATATAATGGGTAGTAAAAACGACACAAAATCCGCAATCGAATCTTATTGCATTAAGCTGCATGGTTAGTTCAGTAAACTGCCAGTCAGCAAAGCCGGTACCGGAACCGTGTCAAAAATAATAAAAGTTTTAATCCAAAAAGTTGGATTAAATATTTGGATAATAAAACAAGTACAAAAATAATTTTTGTTATGTTTTTATCTAAATAAAACACGGTGTCAGTATTTAACCCGGTACAGGACCTGAACCGACTTTTTCACCCGAATTACACACTAAAAATTTCGGTGAACTAGTTTTACTTAGTGTCACACTACTTTAAAATATGAAGGCTTAAAACCTTGTAGATATTTTTATATAAAATGTCAAAGTTCTTAAAATACTTAAACAATTACTACATTTTACAAAGAATTGAACACTTAACACATGAAACAAATTCAAGACCCTTTCCCCCTCATGTTCACGTTTGTTTAGTGGGTCCAACACCCCTTAATTACTTGCTAAATATCTTGATATTTTTAGTAAGTTACAAGTGGATGAAATGGGTAAGTTATTAGAATACTTACACATTAAGTTACTAACCATTCTACACCACTTTTCACCATACTTTACACACACATAAGAATACTCTCATCATCTTCATCTTTTTACCAAGAACACCACAAAAACCCATTTCCTTTTTAGCCTTTATTTGATGATCAAGTTGTACTTCTATGGAGCTTAAGGTGATCTAAAGCTTTTGGAAGTAAAAGGAAGGGTTTTCATCCATACAAAAGTGTTCTACCAACAAGATCATCATCTACTTAAGTCTTAATAATCTTCTAAGATCATCCCTAGCCTAGTGCTAGAAGTAAGCTTCTATATCTATTTTTTTTATACAAATATATTATGTTTATGATTGTTATTATTACTAATAATAACCAAGATATCATACATAATAAGCATGAAAAATACAAAGAAGCAAAGATAATAATCATGATATATTTATATTGGTTTATGTTGCGATTTAAGACTTGTGATATGCATATTTGATCTTGTTGTGATGATGATGATACAAATAAATTGTTAGAAGATGTTTTAAAATATGAGCTAACAATTTTACATGTTTATGTTAAAAGGGTTTTTAACATAAGGGTTTAAAGTAATGATCATAACCTTTGTTCTTGTGAAAGTATTAAAGGTTTTTTTTTATTTAAAAACAATACTTTCACAAGATTATAAAAAGTAACATACAACTAGAGATTTTTATAAAAGTTGTTAAAACTAGAATTAAACTTGGTTTTTGAACTAGTTAGCATATGTAATGAACATGTTTAAAACCCTACATGATTTGGATATCATCTTGATAATTTCATGTTATAAAAGTCTCATATGTTTAGTTAAGATGTTGAGTAAATTGGTGGTGATTTGATAAGGAAAATGATATGTTTATGAAACATGGTTAAGATAAAAGTACAAAGGTTATATGGCCATTTTTCATAAAAACTTTATTTTATAAAGTAACCACATATATGGTTAAATCTCTACAAGATTAAAAAGGTTGTTAAAGAAAGTTGTTAAAAAAATAAAAGACAAGAAAAATATATATTTTTTTTAGAAAATATATATTTGGTTACTTTAACAATGTTTGTGTGATATATTACTTGATGTATTAGTTACATATATCAATGTAGGAAACTTGTATCTAATGTCACATTTAAACTCAAAACACTTTATAACAAAAGTCCTACAAGACTTCACATATTTACGCCTTAAAACGAGTTACGGACGATTCGAATAATCGGACACCATTTATGGTCAAAATGAACGACGGACGACTACATAAGTGAATCGCCAATCCGAGGAGTTACTACGACGTTTAGACGATTTTTCGACACGAAATATAAATATGCTATCGATAACAAATTTCGGATGTTTATAAACTTATAAAAACTAGTATGTTTTTATTTACCAAAAAGTATACTTAGTAAATTTTTATAAAAAGGTTTTTATAAAAATGAAAGGCTTACTTTTACTAGTGGGCTATATTATAACAAATGGGCTTATTATACTTAATGGACTATTTTTGTAAATGGGCTTATTTTACTTAATGGGTTATTTATTTAATGGGCTATTTTTCTACAAATGGGCTTAGTTTTCTTAATGGGCTTATCTTCATCATGGGCTTAACATAAATTCATGGGCTAAGCCCAAAACACCAAACATATGGGCCAAAGCCCAACACTATTGAAGCCCAACACTATTGAAGCCCAACACTATTGAAGCCCAACACTATTGAGGCCCAACACTATTTGAGGCCCAACACTATTGAGGCCCAACACTATTTGAGGCCCAACACTATTTAAGGCCCAACACTATTTGAGGCCCAACACTATTGAGGCCCAACACTATTTGAGGCCCAACACTATTTAAGGCCCAGCACTATTTAAGCCCAATAACTTGAAAACATGGGCTTGGCCCAATGATACTATTATTGGAAACACAACTATACAAGTGATACATATAAGACACGAGGTTCAGCGGACTAGATCCGACTATACAACTCATTCATCGAATACACAGTTAATGAACATTTGAACAACTCATTCATCGAATACACAGTTAATGAACATTTGAACAACTCATTCATCGAATACACAGTTAACGAACATTTGAACAACTCATTCATCGAATACACAGTTAACGAACATTTGAACAACTCATTCATCGAATACACAGTTAACGAACAGTAAAGACATACAAGTCTTACACATACTCAAGACAAAAGACTTGTACATGAGTCAATACAAAGACCGTAGTGTCTAACAATTCTAGGACCTTTGTAGGTCGTGATACAATTCAAGGACAATGCAAGTGAGGTTACAATTACATACAGTTTACGGATGCAATTCTGTGAGTTCATGTCCCCTATTCATTTAAATGTTTTTCAAGCTTTACAACTATCGGGGAAAATACATGTACAATAGTATGATAAGTCAAGGAATGAAACACCTTAGATCATGTGCGAATTAGGGCCATACTATAAGCACCATTAATCCAATTTGGACCAAGGAACAAAGGACTAGATCTAATGGGTTTTGGCGAGCCCCACTCTTGGTCGTGGACCCATACAGAAGAGTGCGTTTGTGTCCCAGTCGATAGGAATCGGCATAAAATCGTCTAGGGTTGGTTTGCTTCCTATTTCATCACACATATTAATGTCCTCGCGAAACATTAATGATCAACGATTTCATTGACGCTTTTCATACTACAATTGATACAAATACATCTCATATTTTACAGATACATCTTATATCCAGTTTGGATACAATTACAATTGAGACAAATACATATTACATACTGTTTTGATACAGATACATCTTGTACAGCTAAACTGCATGAACTCGCTCAACTTTTGTTGATGTTTTCAAACTTACATGTATTTCAGGGAATTAGTGGACCAATGCAAAGATTTCAGTTCAAAGAAAACAAGTATCAATACTCCATGCCAACTATTGAAGGGTTTGCCTGTTATATACCGCCTCTTTGCGGTGATATAGTGGTCAAAGTCTTGACATTTTAAGACTTACATTTTGATGTATAAAACGATGACAACTTATTTTCATTTGATGGTTTGTAACCAATACATTCAACTTATGTTGCATTCTTTTGAAATAATTATGACAATGGCATTGGAGCTTGTATTTATTCATATAGTTTGTTCATGTACATCGATATTTATGCAATGAAAACCATACAGATCACACCTTGCGTTTCCGCTACGAGCGGGTGTGACAGCTTGGTATCAGAGCATCGATTGTAGTGAACCAGGATTCTTTCTCGAGTCTAAGTCTACAATCACTAGGGATCTCTCACGAAAACCTCTTGTTCATGTTGAACAGATTATAAATAAAATTGGACAAGTCAAAAGGTTTTCATTGCATAAACATTTTTCAAGGTCCACTACAACAAAAATTCATTTCACATAAATCAAGCGAGGACATTTCCATGGGTGAAGTCTATGAGAAACAGACACAATACATTAATAGACTATGTGCCTACAATACATTACATTATCAGTTTATGCATTATAAACAGTTTACAAGTTCAGCTTATACAAGATAGAAATCCTTGATTGATAGGATTTTACATGATTATATATATAGGTGGTTCATATATATGTTGCATGAAATATTTGCCAAGAACAAAATACCTTCGACTTCAAACTTTATTATTATTCTTTACTCGCACGATGAAAATATCGACCTCATGTCTGTTACGGAGCTTATGACGAACATGATTTCTAAGTGAAATCTTAAACTTAATTCCGTAAAATATGGTTGCTTTCTCGCGAATGTTGAGATGCTAGACCATGATAATGAAGACGAGGCGAAGGTGGTAACCTTGGACAACAACTCCATTAGTGGGACGAGATCCCTGTGACTCATACTAATCAAGGTTGATATACTCTTGTCCCTACAAGGAAGATGAAGTACTCATCTTGAAGGTGCCCCTTCAGTTGTTATTGTTACAGATTCTTTCCATTTCTATTCCATCTAACGCTGTGCTGTTTTGTGAGTAATGAAAACGGACGTTGACACGTGATCTATCACGAAGGTCCCTCCTATGTTGAAGGTATACAGACAATAGTGTCCCCCCCTCTGACTGATCGGCTGTTTTGTACGAGAGAACGCTAGGGTGACCATGCAAGGCAATTTATTATTACGGAGGCCTACGTAATAACAACTTGTAGTGCATGGGAATTCTGGTGGACTCTGCGGGCCAAGCTAATGATCACTATTCGTTCAAAATTCTTAAGTTATTACTTGAGATTCAATTTTCCTTATCTATTAGAACATAAACTGAGGTGGTTAGTATAACACCATACAATACAATACAATACAATACAATACAATACAATACAATACAATACAATACAATACAATACAATACAATACAATACAATACAATACAATACAATACAATACAATACAATACAATACAATACAATACAATACAATACAATACAATACAATACAATACAATACAATACAATACAGGAAGACGACACATATTTGTTCACACCTAACATTCGATCTATATCACGATTTAGTTGAGACTAGTCATTTAAACAAACAAAACGGGTTAGCTACTCATGGAGGATTTTCCTCAACATTCTCGAAATTCTTGAACATGGGTTGGTTCCAGGGTGTCTATGACACTTTATCCTACTTTACCTTACCTTACTTTATCATATTCCATCTTATCATATTTATTGGAAGTGATACAATAAATTCCGTCGTTTGACATTTGTCTTTTTCTAAGGGATGGTATGGCATGCGCCATGCTGCAACTCCCTCATTACATTCTATTCTACATTTTGGAGATTCTAATAATCTTGCTAGAGCTCGTGAAACTCAAGCACTATTACCATAATTGTCACATGGACAAGTAAGACAAAGGATTTTCTCTATTTAGGACGATCGAGGTCCATAGAGTAGGGAATACATATTATATAGACGAAGACCACTGGTTGGTTTCCCCTCCTCAACGAATTATTTTTTTTTCCTTTTTTTTTCCATTTAAACATATGACCAATACACGCAAGAGGCATTACACCTTTTGGTTTTGGTTATCCACATTATCATTTATTCAAACATGTATGAACAATATAGTCTTGAGGTTTCCATGACCGATTGATTGCATTCTTCATTCTTGGGCACATGATAGACTCTATTTATCCAAATACATGTCTAGATTCTTTTAATAGTGTGTATTAAAAAGATCATGGCGCCAAAAGAATCAATTGTTTAAGTTAAAAGTTATGTGTTGAAAACCATTGCTTTTAATCAAGACATGTTTTATACATGACATTGTTACGCAAGACATTGTTATACATGTCATTGACGTTGGTATACACAAGACATTTTTGGTGGTTATTTGTAAGTGATGAGACGTGTGTAATATGATAAAAGCATGGTGGATACGCCGCTGGTACTTCCTATATATAAGTGCTTATATTATATTGCATATCGTGGTGTTATTCAAATCTCTTCGACAAAGACAAGACACGACATCCTCTACACAAGACATAATATTCTATTTCGAGACATGATATATTTATACACTACATTTTCATTGGTTATTTATTTAACCATACATTATTCTTTTATATCATCTGATTTTCATATCTATCTTCATATGATTTTATAAAAAAAACTCGATCATAACTAGAGCCAATATTGTTGGTTACACTTGATGCTTTCACGATATCTCAAGGGTTGTTCCATAATGGGTAACACCCGAATTCAAACACACTGAGTGTTACATTTTAGGTTTAGCCTCGGAGATCCGAAGCATGACAGCATCATCCCTCCCTACCGCAATCACTCAAACAATAACTCTCGCCATGAGAGAAATGAAGGCAACTGCTGCCATAAACGATTTTGGTACCAGGATGTATGCTGGTAACTTGTCGAAATCCTAAATGTGAATAAGTGTGTGTGTGGTTAGAACTATGAATACTCCACAAAATCCCAATGAAGTCATGAGTACGTACACTCTACGATCATCATGTATCAATTTTATTAATACCAACACCGAGCTTAGCTATTGCTTTTAAATGTTAAGCATATACTCGAATTAGAGTCTTGTTGGACACACATTACTATATCAAGTTAGCTAATGGGGAATTAGCTGACTCTTGTCAAATCATAAAGGGTCACCGTTACGTATCCTATTCGTCAACATTTCACATCCATGTTATTTTATACAATTGGCAATTTTATCTTTATCTCAACATTTCACATACATGAGTTTCATGGCTAGGGACGGGATTGTCCTAGCTACAATTAGGGATTGGGTTATCCTACAACTAAACATATGGTTGGGTTATCCAACAACTAAACTTATGGATCGGGTTATCCTACATCTAAACATATGGATTGGGTAATCCTACATTTAAACATAGGGTTCCTAAAACTATACAGTGAAGTCCTCGCCACACAGAATTTAAAATGTACTTGGCCTAGAGTCAAGCAAGCTAGACGTCTCCTCATTCTATAGAATTGGCAAAAAGTAAACTAGTCGAGTCTAGAGCTGAAATTCAATATCGATCTCTTCCCTGTTCAGTTGAGTAGTTTCGAAGTAGTGGTTGACATGGATTGGTTATCCGATAACCTAGCCAAAGTCTTATGTCACGAGAAGATCATTCGCCTACCACTACTGAACGAAGAGACACTTGTGATACATGGAGAGAAGCGCGACACCCCATTGCGGATCATCAATGGCATGAAAGCACATAAGTGCTTACGGAAAGGTTGTATTGCCTATCTAGCACTTTTTGTAGACAAGAAGGCCGTTGGGCCACAGCTGACAGATATTCTTTTGATAAAATAATTTCCTGAAGAAATTCCTGAAGTCTTGCCAGGACTATCACCATATCAACAAGTCGAGTTTCACATCGACTTGGTACCGGGAGCCGCACCCATAGCCAAATCTCCATGTCGATTAGCACCTTCTGAACCTTGTAGTTGACCGAATAAGGATGTTGTGATTTCATAACCCCTACTCTTTACCACTATACATCTTTATAAAGGTTTTGGGGGTGGAAAGACATGCAAGTTTTGCAAAAATGCACAACATTTCGATGAACGAAAATTCATATTTCTAAACCATGTTACAAATGAATTTCCAACTAACTCAAATGGTTTATGAAAGGTTCTAGCTTCTACTCTAAGATAGACTTACGATCGGAGTATCATCAGTTACGAATTCAAGAGGAAAGCATACCGAAAACGGATTTTAAGACTCGTTACGGTCATTACGAGTTTCTCGTTATGCCTTTTGGTTTAACAAATGCACCAGCGGTCTTCATGGATTTAATGAATCGTGTGTGCAAGCCGTATCTCGACAAATTCGTCATAGTGTTTATTGACGACATTTTGATATACTCTCGATCGACTGATGAACATGAGCAACATTTGAGAACCATTTTAGAGTTGTTAAAGACAATAAATTCGCCCCAAATCGAAAAACAAGATATAACATTACAACTTATTCTTAAGATTGGTGCATAGCATTTTACAATCTTATCATTACCAGAAGGTACCGATGACTTTGTGGTATACTGTGATGCTTCGCATCAAGGTTTAGGTTGTGTACTCATGCAACGTAAAAAGGTTATCGCATACGCGTCCCGCCAACTGAAAGTTCACGAGAAGAACTATACCACTCTCGACCTTGAGTTAGGCGTGGCGGTATTCGCTTTAAAAAAAAAATTATGGCAACATTATTTATATGGTACTCAATGCATTATTTTCACTGATCATAAAAGTCTTCAACACATATTCGACCAAAAAGAATTAAACATACGTCAACGACGTAGGGTTGAATTGTTGAACGACTATGATTATGAAATAAAGTACCATTGGGGCAAGGCGAATGCTGTAGCTGACGCCTTGGGCCGCAAGGAGCAAGTTAGAACACTAAGAGTTCAAGCATTAGAGAAGATGATTCACAAGCGCTCAAGGAAGAGCATATTCAAGCAGAAACACTTCGAGGCATACAGGAACAATTAGTGCCGAAAGAAGATGGAACTTTATACCTTATGGGTCGAAATTGGGTTCCATTCTTTGGCGGCCTTTGATATGATATTTTGAGGAAGCACATAGGCCTAAGTATTGAAAGAATACTATTGGTGGCCTAACCTCAAAAGTAATATCGCGACTTATGTCGGAAAATGCTTGACTTGCGCGAAAGTCAAAGTCGAGTAGCAAAAACCCTCGGACTTGTTACAATAACCCGAAATTCCCGTTTGGAAATGGGAACAAATATCGATGGACTTCATTACGAAGTTACTCAGGACCTCAAGAGGTCACTACATGATATGTGTAATCATCGATAGACTAACAAAGTCCACGCACTTCTTACCGATTTGGAAGAAGGATAATACTGAGAAACTAGCGGAACTCTATCTCAAAGAAATAGTGGCTCGTCATGGAGTGCCTATTTCAATCAATTCAGACCGAGACGGTCGTTTTATTTCTAGAATTTGGAAATCATTTCAACAGGCCTTTGGATCTCATTTGAATCTATGTACGGCCTTTCACCCACAAACTGACGGCCAGAGCGAACGGACAATCCAAACACTCGAAGATATGCTTCGTGCGTGTGTTATGGATTTAGGTGGCAATTGGGATACTCATTTACCTTTGGTTGAGTTTCCTACAATAACAGCTACCATACTAGTATACAAGCTACCCCGTTTGAAGCTCTTTATGGTCGAAAGTGTCGCTCTCCGCTATGTTGGGCGGAAACAGGCGATAGTTAATTGATTGGTCCGAAACTAGTCCAAGAGACTACAGATAAAATTTTTCAGACCCGAGACCGTATCAAAACGGCTCGCGATCGACAAAAGTGCTACGCAGATAAAAGACGAAAACCATTATCTTTCGAGGTTGGAAACAAAGTCTTGTTGAAAGTCTCTCCTTGGAAGGGCGTATCAAGGTTTGGTGAACGTGGAAAGCTTAACCCACGTTACGTTGGACCATTTGAAATCTTAGAAAAGATTGGCACTGTTGCCTACAACTTGAAGTTACCAGACGAACTAAGTAGTGTACACGACACATTTCATGTGTCGAATCTTACGAAGAGTCCAACACAAGAAACGATTATCATCCCGACGGATGAAGTTCACATTGATGACAAACTACAATTCATAAAGCACCTGTTAAGGTCATGGACCGGAAGGTCCAGTAAATGCGAAGGAGTCGTAACATATTTGTAAAAATTCGTTGGAACTCTCGACACGGACCCCAATATACTTGGGAACGTGAAGATCAAATCAAAGTCGAATATCCTCACCTGTTTGAGAACAATCCTGCAAGGGATGACTCATCTTGAATTTCGGGACGAAATTCTCAATAACAGGGGGAGAATGTGACAACCGCCACTTTCTGGTAATTTACGTACATTTAAAGCAATGATTTACATTATACAAGTATGTGTTTTGAATATTTGAACTGCATGATTACATGATATACATCTTAGAACACTCAAGGAATATTCATTTTTATTGGGTACATTTGAAATAGTGCAAACAATTCACCGAAACAACTAGAGTAGTGCCTAGTGAACTAGAGTGCTGACGAAAACTACAGATCCGCAGAAAACATCTAAAATGACATCTTTAGGAATCGGATGAGAGTCCAATATCAATTATATATTAAACCCTTTATGGGAATACAAGAGTTTGGTCAATATTTTACCCATGTCCGGTAGCACTAAAAACTGTCCGAAATGCGCTAAAAGTGACCATTTCATGAATTTTCCGCAAAATTCAGCATTCCGTAGAACGAAACAGTAATTATCTGAAAAACCCAAAAATAAATATTATTTGACATAAATAATATAATGGGTAGTAAAAACGATACAAAATCCGCAATCGAATCTTATTGCATTAAGCTGCATGGTTAGTTCAGTAAACTGCCAGTCAGCAAAGCCGGTACCGGAACCGTGTCAAAAATAATAAAAGTTTTAATCCAAAAAGTTGGATTAAATATTTGGATAATAAAACAAGTACAAAAATAATTTTTGTTATGTTTTTATCTAAATAAAACACGGTGTCAGTATTTAACCCGGTACAGGACCTGAACCGACTTTTTCACCCGAATTACACACTAAAAATTTCGGTGAACTAGTTTTACTTAGTGTCACACTACTTTAAAATATGAAGGCTTAAAACCTTGTAGATATTTTTATATAAAATGTCAAAGTTCTTAAAATACTTAAACAATTACTACATTTTACAAAGAATTGAACACTTAACACATGAAACAAATTCAAGACCCTTTCCCCCTCATGTTCACGTTTGTTTAGTGGGTCCAACACCCCTTAATTACTTGCTAAATATCTTGATATTTTTAGTAAGTTACAAGTGGATGAAATGGGTAAGTTATTAGAATACTTACACATTAAGTTACTAACCATTCTACACCACTTTTCACCATACTTTACACACACATAAGAATACTCTCATCATCTTCATCTTTTTACCAAGAACACCACAAAAACCCATTTCCTTTTTAGCCTTTATTTGATGATCAAGTTGTACTTCTATGGAGCTTAAGGTGATCTAAAGCTTTTGGAAGTAAAAGGAAGGGTTTTCATCCATACAAAAGTGTTCTACCAACAAGATCATCATCTACTTAAGTCTTAATAATCTTCTAAGATCATCCCTAGCCTAGTGCTAGAAGTAAGCTTCTATATCTATTTTTTTTATACAAATATATTATGTTTATGATTGTTATTATTACTAATAATAACCAAGATATCATACATAATAAGCATGAAAAATACAAAGAAGCAAAGATAATAATCATGATATATTTATATTGGTTTATGTTGCGATTTAAGACTTGTGATATGCATATTTGATCTTGTTGTGATGATGATGATACAAATAAATTGTTAGAAGATGTTTTAAAATATGAGCTAACAATTTTACATGTTTATGTTAAAAGGGTTTTTAACATAAGGGTTTAAAGTAATGATCATAACCTTTGTTCTTGTGAAAGTATTAAAGGTTTTTTTTTATTTAAAAACAATACTTTCACAAGATTATAAAAAGTAACATACAACTAGAGATTTTTATAAAAGTTGTTAAAACTAGAATTAAACTTGGTTTTTGAACTAGTTAGCATATGTAATGAACATGTTTAAAACCCTACATGATTTGGATATCATCTTGATAATTTCATGTTATAAAAGTCTCATATGTTTAGTTAAGATGTTGAGTAAATTGGTGGTGATTTGATAAGGAAAATGATATGTTTATGAAACATGGTTAAGATAAAAGTACAAAGGTTATATGGCCATTTTTCATAAAAACTTTATTTTATAAAGTAACCACATATATGGTTAAATCTCTACAAGATTAAAAAGGTTGTTAAAGAAAGTTGTTAAAAAAATAAAAGACAAGAAAAATATATATTTTTTTTAGAAAATATATATTTGGTTACTTTAACAATGTTTGTGTGATATATTACTTGATGTATTAGTTACATATATCAATGTAGGAAACTTGTATCTAATGTCACATTTAAACTCAAAACACTTTATAACAAAAGTCCTACAAGACTTCACATATTTACGCCTTAAAACGAGTTACGGACGATTCGAATAATCGGACACCATTTATGGTCAAAATGAACGACGGACGACTACATAAGTGAATCGCCAATCCGAGGAGTTACTACGACGTTTAGACGATTTTTCGACACGAAATATAAATATGCTATCGATAACAAATTTCGGATGTTTATAAACTTATAAAAACTAGTATGTTTTTATTTACCAAAAAGTATACTTAGTAAATTTTTATAAAAAGGTTTTTATAAAAATGAAAGGCTTACTTTTACTAGTGGGCTATATTATAACAAATGGGCTTATTATACTTAATGGACTATTTTTGTAAATGGGCTTATTTTACTTAATGGGTTATTTATTTAATGGGCTATTTTTCTACAAATGGGCTTAGTTTTCTTAATGGGCTTATCTTCATCATGGGCTTAACATAAATTCATGGGCTAAGCCCAAAACACCAAACATATGGGCCAAAGCCCAACACTATTGAAGCCCAACACTATTGAAGCCCAACACTATTGAAGCCCAACACTATTGAAGCCCAACACTATTCAAGCCCAACACTATTGAGGCCCAACACTATTTGAGGCCCAACACTATTGAGGCCCAACACTATTTGAGGCCCAACACTATTTAAGGCCCAACACTATTTGAGGCCCAACACTATTGAGGCCCAACACTATTTGAGGCCCAACACTATTTAAGGCCCAGCACTATTTAAGCCCAATAACTTGAAAACATGGGCTTGGCCCAATGATACTATTATTGGAAACACAACTATACAAGTGATACATATAAGACACGAGGTTCAGCGGACTAGATCCGACTATACAACTCATTCATCGAATACACAGTTAATGAACATTTGAACAACTCATTCATCGAATACACAGTTAATGAACATTTGAACAACTCATTCATCGAATACACAGTTAACGAACATTTGAACAACTCATTCATCGAATACACAGTTAACGAACATTTGAACAACTCATTCATCGAATACACAGTTAACGAACAGTAAAGACATACAAGTCTTACACATACTCAAGACAAAAGACTTGTACATGAGTCAATACAAAGACCGTAGTGTCTAACAATTCTAGGACCTTTGTAGGTCGTGATACAATTCAAGGACAATGCAAGTGAGGTTACAATTACATACAGTTTACGGATGCAATTCTGTGAGTTCATGTCCCCTATTCATTTAAATGTTTTTCAAGCTTTACAACTATCGGGGAAAATACATGTACAATAGTATGATAAGTCAAGGAATGAAACACCTTAGATCATGTGCGAATTAGGGCCATACTATAAGCACCATTAATCCAATTTGGACCAAGGAACAAAGGACTAGATCTAATGGGTTTTGGCGAGCCCCACTCTTGGTCGTGGACCCATACAGAAGAGTGCGTTTGTGTCCCAGTCGATAGGAATCGGCATAAAATCGTCTAGGGTTGGTTTGCTTCCTATTTCGTCACACATATTAATGTCCTCGCGAAACATTAATGATCAACGATTTCATTGACGCTTTTCATACTACAATTGATACAAATACAAATACAAATACATCTCATATTTTACAGATACATCTTATATCCAGTTTGGATACAATTACAATTGAGACAAATACATATTACATACTGTTTTGATACAGATACATCTTGTACAGCTAAACTGCATGAACTCGCTCAACTTTTGTTGATGTTTTCAAACTTACATGTATTTCAGGGAATTAGTGGACCAATGCAAAGATTTCAGTTCAAAGAAAACAAGTATCAATACTCCATGCCAACTATTGAAGGGTTTGCCTGTTATATACCGCCTCTTTACGGTGATATAGTGGTCAAAGTCTTGACATTTTAAGACTTACATTTTGATGTATAAAACGATGACAACTTATTTTCATTTGATGGTTTGTAACCAATACATTCAACTTATGTTGCATTCTTTTGAAATAATTATGACAATGGCATTGGAGCTTGTATTTATTCATATAGTTTGTTCATGTACATCGATATTTATGCAATGAAAACCATACAGATCACACCTTGCGTTTCCGCTACGAGCGGGTGTGACACAACATAAGGTCTCTTATAAGTCCACTGAAGAATCCAAAACTACTAGATGTCTTCAATTGCTCCATCTTGATTTGTTTGGGCCTGTTAACATAACAAGTCTAGCCAAGAAAAGATACTGTCTAGCCATTGTTGATGACTATTCAAGATTCACTTGGACTTATATGTTACATTCCAAAGATGAAACTGCTGAGATCATTAAAAACTTTATTGTCATGGTTGAGAATCAGTATGATCTTCCTATCCGTAGAAGTCACGGATAAAGTGATGACGCATCTCGATATGTTTTGTTTTAGAGTGATAAACCAGATTTTTTTGTTATCAGAATAGCAGCCTCGTTATCTACATATATTGGTGTGTTAAGAAATTGCAATCCGTAGTCCCTCATCTATTGTTGAATCCAAAGGATTTCTGAACAACAGCTGGAAGCAGAAACGTATTCTGCCTCACAGGTCGAGAGAGAGACCGTGGTTTGTTTCTTGCACTGCCATGTTACCAAACGTGTGTCAAAGAACTGGCAACCAGCAGTTGTAGATTTAGCATTGATTTTTCAATACCCAAAGTCTGAGTCTGAGAAGCCTTGTAACTTGAAATCGTCATCATGTGGGTACCATAAGTCGGTGCTTGGACAACCATTGAGGTATCAAAGGACCCCCTTGATGATCATTAAGTGAGATACTCTAGGACTCAACTGACAACATGCACAGAGGCATGTTGGATATATGATATCCGGTCACGATGCTGACAAATACATTAAAAAGACAATCATCGAACAGTAGAGAGTTTCGTCAATCTTCTCTCCAGTAGGATTTGGTCCTATGCCATGATTCTGAGCTAATGGGGTAGACATCGGGGATGCGTCAGACATCTTGAATTTCTCCAAAACATCGTTCACATATTTCATCTTATGTACGAAGATCCCATCAGGTAATTGGTCTACTTGAAGTCCAAGAAAGAACTTTATCTCCCCCATAGAACTCATCTCAAACTTTTTCTTCATGACTCTTTCAAACTCTTTGCACAACGCATCATTTGTCGAACCGAATATGATATCATCCATGTAGATACGTACAATTAGGATGTGACCGTCTACTTCTCGCGTGAAGAGAGTTATATCTACTGTGCATCTGATAAAACCGTTGTCAAGGAGATGTTGTGAAAGCGTCTCATACCAGGCTCTCGGGGACTGATGTAAACCGTACAACGCCTTATCAAGCAAGTATACTTTGTCTTTATGAATCGGATCGATGAACCTCGGTGGTTGGCCGACGTATACATCCTCTTTCACCTTTTCCGTACAAGAAAACAAACTTTACATTTAATTGGTACACTTTGCATCCTTTCCAAGACGCAAATTCCAGGAAATCTATTCCCTCTTGCTGACAGAAACCTTGAACAATAAGTCAAGATTTATTGCGCACTATAACACCTCTATCTTCCTTTTTGCAATTGAAGACCCATTTCGTGTTTATCTTTTTTTGTGATCTTCAGGAAAATTGGCGAGCTTCCACACACCTAACTTTTCAAATTGAGAGAGTTCCTCTTGCATGGCGTTTATCCAGTTCTCCTCCGTTAGTGCTTCCTTATAAGTTTTTGGTTCTACCTTTGAAATAAAACATTTAAATGAGAACCTATTTTGCAAAGGTATCACTTTCGAATAGAAACAACTGAAACCCTAATTGACTTGATGTCGGGTTTTAACACCACTTTGTAATTCTCTAATAATGAACTCCGATGGATGGTAAGACAACGTTCTAGGCATTACTTCGTTGGATACGCTCACTTCTTGTTGTAGGTTTGTAATACTCTATTCGACATCTTTGTTAACAGCAGAAGTTTCATTCTGAGCACCTGTTCCTTCATTCTGATTGTCGGGTAGACTATCAAACTGAATTTCACCATCATTAGAAGTAGATCCATCTTTGTCGTATGTCGATTCAACTTCAGATTCACAGTCGTCAGATTAATCAAAACTAGGAGCTTGTTCATTCATTGCAGGTTCGAATTCGGGTTCATTTGTTCCAGCTATCTGTGATTCAAGATGTTGAGTACTCGGACCTGCGTCAGCATCATGTGTGCCAACGTGTGCCTGTATCACAACGATTGGTATTGGAACTTGATCTTGTGAAAAAGATTATTGATGCTGGTAGAGTATAGCAAGTTCCTCCTCTGATGGTTCGGCTGGCAGGTTGAACAAATTCCAAAGACCGTCATAATCAAACAGCCAAGGATCTCCCAGTTTCTATGTCGGAGATGTGTATCTTTGACAATCCACATGCTGAGCTTGAATTACCCAGTTAATGCTAGGAATATGGACTCGCTTTAACGGACTAGCATACCCCACAAAGAACCCTTCTAAAGATCTATATAACAACCCTAAAGAAAACCGATACCCTCATAAATTTTCCGACACCCTAATATATTTTAAAATATCCCAATATGTCCAAAAATACACCCCATACGTGAAAAAGGACCCTGAATACCTTAAATATTATTAAAAATAATCAAAAATCAAGTTTTTGGGTTTGAGGCGGGCCGCGTAAGCCACACCTCAAACCTTACGCGGATCGCGAGCAGTCGAGAACACGGTGACACCCGGTGATGACACGTGTCATCATCGTGGCAGGTCTAGTCGATGATCCGGACGAGCTAGGCCGTTGACCAGAGTTGACGCGGGCCGCGTAGGCCCTTGTATTCCTTTACGCGGGCCGCGTAGAACCCGAACTCAGCCCCTATAAAGCTGGAGCTCAGGCCTTCAGTCGAATTCGTCCAAAAGTTTCTTTCTTTCTCTCAATTTCACATAGTGTGCATTATACTCAGGTATAATACCCCCACTAATTAATGAAGTTCTGCTCCGTTGTAAGTATTATAACCTTGGATACGTATTAGATACGCTGCCCGATTGATCTAGGTAGGGCTGTAAACGAACCAAACGTTTGGCGAACAATTCGTGAATCGTTCGGCGGGAAGTTCGTTTGTGTTCGTTCGTTTATTAAACAAACGAACACAAACAAGAAATTTCGTTCATTTAGTTAAATGAACAAACATGAACAGAGGTCGTGTTCGTTCGTTTATGTTCGTGAATGTTCGGTAACGTGTTTGTTTGTGTTCGATAGTTCATTAGTGTTTTTAGTTTTATATCTATTTAAATACTTCAAAATTCCGACAAATTAAATATCTAATAAGTGTCTGTGTATTATATATTCTATTTATGAACGATTGTTAGTGTTCGTTTGTTTTCATTTGTGTTCATGAACATTAGTTTGTGCTCATTTGTGTTCGTCAACGTTTGTTTTTGTTCGTTGTTAACAAACAAACACAAACGAACACGAACAATTTCATTTCCTTAACAAACGAACATCAACATAAAATCTCGTTTGATAAGTGTTCATGAACGGTTCGCAAACACATATATTTCTTAACAAACGAACACGAACAAGGTCTTGTTCGTGTTCGTTCGGTTCGTTTACAGCCCTAGATCTAGGGTTCCGTAACGGCTGTCGTGGTTCTGTCCGACGTAGTCGTTGGAATGTCGTCTCGGGAAGGGTATTACTAATGTTAAAATGGGTTATTATACTAACACGTGTGCATTTGTGTAAATTATAGATAATTCTCAGGAATCCCTAAAGGATAATCTAAAACAGCAATGTGAGTAATCTCCTTTTTGTTAACTGTTTTTACAAAACCTCACACGATTAATTATATATTAAACAGTTATTGAGTATTTATAAGGATACAATTATCGTCGGTATGTTGCGGTTTTGTATACAAAATTAGTTACTGCCTTGCGAGGAGTAACTTTCCACAAGTCGGGTTGACAGTACCGTGGGTGGTAATTAGTATACTGTACAATGATTTTTATTTAAACTTGATTAAACTGGGATTCACTCACCAGTATTTCTCACTGACAAAATGTTTTCAAACGCGTTTCAGGTAACAAAATGTGAAAGCCAAATAGAAGCCAGTTGGACAGCACTGAAGGCTTGGAAAAGTGGCAATAAAGTGACCTAAATTAAAATAGATGTTTTTATTAAATAAAAATAGGATTCATTCCTATGAAATTGTGTGTACTGAAAACTTGGGTTTTACCCCATGTATTCAATATTATCAAAGTGTGGAATTTTACTTTGATAAAATATTTCCTAACTACGGTCCTGATGTAAGTTCCGCTGCCAAAATTTAATAAACACGCGATACCACCGAAACTGGCTCGCAGCCGGCCGTTCCCGGGAATTAGGGACCGGGGGTTGCGACAGAAGGTGGTATCAGAGCTAAGCCACTGATTCAGCCACAAAAGTATTCTGCTGACATCAAAATTCAAATTGTTAGGAAATAAATTACGGAAATATGTGCATAAATGTATTTCTTGTTATGTGTTATTTGACTATTTGTTAGTTTACAGTATGAGCGACCAAGGACCATCTGACGCGTATCGTCAATTGTCTGGTACGCCTAGAAGCGAAGGCACCTCCTCTTCTCAGCCTGCCCTCTTGGGGTACTCTGCTGATATGAAAGAAGGAATATTCGTGTTTAAGGCTTAGTCAGAAGAGCCATTTCCTTAGAAAAAGAGGGGATGGTTCAGTAAGGGAGCACATGAGCGTAGAAAACGTATGAAAAAGTTACAAGACCAGAGAGCACTAGCAGCAGCCAAGAGAGAGACAGATTCCTATGCCCATGATATGATCAATAGGGGTATAGCCAACATCCACATCCTAGCAACCACTGCAGCTGACCCTAATCTGGAACAAATGATAGCACCCCAACCACAACCACAATCACCAATTCCTGACCAATCAAAGGAAATAGAAAACCCTGAAAATCAAGTAGAAATGCATGACTTCAATCCGGAAGAAATACCTAGGGTACCTGCACCAAACCCCTTAGACCCAAATTACGACCCCTGGTGGGACGATAATAGGGACTATGTGCAAAGTTACCCAATACATGAAGACATGCCCATGCCAAACATAGGAGCCTACCCAGGTTTAGATCCTTTAGATCCCTATTACCACGATGTATACATTAGGGAGATTTTAGAGAATCCTTACCAATTCCAGACACCTACACCTCCGTACCAGGAACCCGCACCCCAGATCCCGAACCCAGTCCTAGAACCTGCACCCCTAATGAGTGCAGATAATGTACAAGAACTTAGGACATTTGGTGAGGAAATTTTAGAAAATAGTGAACGAATGAGACAGGTGGGAGAGCGACTCGTCTGGAAGTACGACGAGCGCAATATGGAATTCTGGATGAATCCATATCCATGAATGTGATGGTGGAGATGGTAGTAATAATAATAAAACAATAATATAGTGTATGTGTATGAAAAAAAAAAACTACGGATGCCTACTACTAGTAGTGTAGTTTTAAATTTTAGTTGGTACTGTAATTTTAATTTCAGTACTGGTGTGTAATAGATGCATATTATATGAATAGAGTAAAGTCGCAATGATCGACGCTTTTGACCAAAATGCGTGTCATGTGATTGGCTATATTAAATATTATTTTTTGATATTAATATGTGGTAAATGTTTAAAATTCAAATGGCCGACGAAGGGAATCAGGAAAATCTGAATAACGATAACCAGAGTAACATTAACTTGGTTAATGAGAATCCAAACAACAATAACAATGGAAACCAAGTGGATAATAGTGCAATCCAACACATAGTGGCACAATGAATTATAGATGCAATGCCATTTATTATTCAAACGGTTCAAAAAGCGAATAATAAAAGTAAGCACAGCAGTAAGCGACCAACTGAACCAGAACACAGCGTAAACAATGGACCCATATTTCAAGCGCCCATTCCCAAAAGAAGAAGAACCATGTCTTATGGTTGTTCTTATAAAGAATTCTGGTCCTGCAAACCAATAGAATTCTCGGGCAATGAAGGACCCATTGCAACCCTATGTTGGATAGAAAAGACTGAGGCTGTTTTAAAAATAAGCAAGTGTGCTGAAGAAGACAAAATAATGTTTGCTTCTAATCTATTTAAGAACTCAGCCTTAGAATGGTGGAACACTATCCTCCAGTCTAGAGGAAGTGATAGGATTTACAATATGGAATGGGAAGAATTTAAAAATATGGTAGAAAGGAAATTTTGCCCTCCCATTGAAAAAGAACAGATAGCAAATAAATTTCTGAACCTTAGGATGACCGGGGTAGATAGTAAGGGTTATACTACTACATTCTTTGAATATGCTAGAATAGTACCAACCCTTGCATCACCAGAACCAGTATTAATCTCCCGTTACATCTGGGGATTAATTGGAGAGATTAGACATGTAGTCAAGGCAGCTAGACCGCAAACCATAGAAGAAGCTGTAGAACTAGCAAATACCTTGACAGATGAGTTAATCCGTACTAGAGCAGAAGACCAGAGGAGAAACCTAGCTCAGAGACTTACCCAAGAATT
This sequence comes from Helianthus tuberosus, assembly GCA_030545235.1. Lineage (NCBI taxonomy): Eukaryota > Viridiplantae > Streptophyta > Magnoliopsida > Asterales > Asteraceae > Helianthus > Helianthus tuberosus. The sequence goes on along the minus strand of CM060420.1, from coordinate 14,676,816 downwards.
TCATTCTGGGAATTTCAACCGTAGGAATATAGGTTCTACCTCTGCACCATACTACAAAGTCCGCAAGAGGAAGCATTTGGGAAAATGCTCCACTCCCTGCAATTTCTGCAAAATGCCAGGACACAAGGAAGAAGATTGCAGGAGAAAACCTAATAATGGAATGTGCTTCAACTGTGGAGAAAAAGGCCACATCAAGCCGAACTGTCCGAAATTGGCTCCAGCTGCGAACCACAAGAACACTAAAAATGCTAGAGCATTCGTTCTGACTGCAGATGAAGCCAAGATGATTCCAGACGTGATAGCCGGTACATTTTTAGTTAATGATGTTTTTGCAAAAGTATTATTTGAATCTGGTGCAAACCAAAGTTTTATTAATACTTCATTTTGCAAACTTCTTAATCAACCGTTAACTAAACTCTCGCAAGACTGTCTAGTCAAGACAGCAAATGGAGAAACGGTTAGGATTTCTGAAATCTTGCATGGAGCAAGAATAGAATTTTTAAACCAAAAGTTTATGGCAAACCTTTATCCTATGAATCTGGCAGGATTTGATGTCGTTTTAGGAATGGATTGGTTAATAGCCAATAAAGCCAGTATTTTATGCGATCAAAAGTTAATCCAAGTAAATTCACCAAAAGGTGAAAAGATCACAATTAAAGGAAATAAACCCTCTAGATCCACGAAATTCATCTCTGTGATGAAAACTGCAAGTTATATAAGAAAAGGGTCTATAGTGTATTTGATTTCTATAATCACTAACACTAAAGGAAAAGAATTAAAAGACATTCTAGTAGTGTCCCAGTTTTCAGATGTATTTCCAGAAGAATTACCAGGACTACCGTCAGACAGAGAAGTCGAATTCAGAATCCATCTGTTACCCGGAACAGCACCAATTGCTGTTGGATCGTTGTGCGACCTGAATGAGTCGATCAGAAGAGTTTTAATCCATATCAAAGGCGGAATCAGTGATACGAACTTGATTATAGCTTGATTCTCCCTAATTATCTTGTTTTTATTGATTTCAAAGCTTTACAGATCACTTGACAGTTTGGCAGCACCTCGGCTCTGAAATCCCGAATGTTACAAATGATGAACCAGCTCAGACTATATATAGATGAGGTATTTCATACGAAATGACCATGACTCATTTCGTGCGAAATGGCTTTGTTTCATTTCGTACGAAATGATTCTTGTTCATTTCGTGCGAAATCACCCTTTAACATATAAAACCTAATTTCTAACCTACTGAGCACTGGGTTATCCTATCTAGACACAAGACTTGATAATGACGAAGTTAACAAACATTTACGCACCAACAGACTCCCCCTTGGATGTTGACGAAGTCTTTGGCATCGAGTCTTCAGTCTTTTCTTTCTTTCCAAAATGTTTAACACTGTAAGCATCCTTCAATCTCTATCAGCATTAGCAGCTAGCACTCGAACTTGTTTTTAACAATCTTCAAACTCCCCCTTGAATGTTGATCCAGAAACTGTTAGACTCCCCCTCTCAATAAGCTGGAATAGAATTCTGGTTCACCCTTTGTTCAGACTTAGCAACGGGGATCTCGCTTTGCTGCTTTCACAGGATCAAACCTGTTCCCTGCTACTCAGAAATTTGACATTATAATCTATTCTCCTTTTTGACTTCATTTGTTGTTTTTATCAGTCGTTAACAATCCAATTAAGTATATAGGTCCAAGTTAATGACCCTAGGCACTTAATTTTTCTACCAAGTCCAACTTAATGACCTTGGTTGACTCGAGACAAAATAAAACTGACTTTTGTTCAACATAGTTCAAAACATTTTTTTTGAAAATATTATACTGAAAATTACAAGTTTCAACTTAATGAACTTGTTTTGACTTTTCATATTCATTGGTTTAACATGATAAGCTCCCAACTCTTCTGTCCAGCTCAGAAACTTCCTGCATCTACTTCAAATTGTGAATCTGAAGATCAGATTTCCACTTTGGTTTGTCGGAAAAATAAAGCAGAAATGTAAAATATTTTTGGATTTTGAATAAAGTTTCTATACTAGAATGCTAAACAGAAATGAAATGCAGTAAATGTAAACTACTTACAAACATATTTTTGGTGAGCGTGTTAGGGAATCATATCAGCTGTCGACAAGTCACAAGTACCGTTAAGCTTTGATTTCATACTCAGAATTAAACAATTCGCTTAGATTGTCGATATACTGGTCCACTTAAGTTCTCACACAAATTTCAATTTGTTTAAGATATGAGTTTAGTGTTTTAGAAACTTATCTTATACGCGTGTACCACCTCAGAATATACTCCCATATCCAGACCACTATATTCAGTCTTACAGGTGAGTGCACACTAGTAATATCTGTAAGGGGTTAAATGTTGAAGCCATGAGAGCTCAGGCTATTGCTTCCACAAAATCAGAGAGATGATGGCTCAACTTTAGGTGGGTCCCCTTTGGGGATCTTCTTTTACAACAGCACATGATTAGCATTTTTCAATGTTTCATCATTTTTTATGTTGAGGGCGTGCTTTAGATTAAAGCTGTGCAAAGTATTATACGAGGACTAGGCTATTTCTCCCGCAAAATCAGAAGTCCAGGTATAATACCCTAGATATTACCATGTACAAAGACCTAGTATGTCAGAAATAGAGCCTTTCAAACAAGATTTCGGGGGTTACCCATATATCCGAGAGATGTTCCCCACATAAAAACAAGTTGAGATTTAGGTTTATATCCCGAACAAACTTACTAAATATGTAAAAACCTACCTGCATATCATCAGCGAGACTGTTTAACACTTTTAAACTTTACAATTCTTTAGCATACTGCAACTGTCAAGCTGATGTACTATCATTTTCCCTTTTTACACAAGCTCTTTTTCGGTGTTCTATTGTTTTTGGATTTTGAAAATATCTCATGTTTTTGTGATTTTTGAAATTTTTTACTGTTTTTTGTATTTTCTGAAAATATAACCTACCTCCCCCTAAATACCAAAACAAGTAAAAAATCGACAAACCATTGCAGATTGCTTTTCAACAACATCTACAGTGGTACCTTCATCTACGCCAAGAATCTCCTCCAACACCGATAAAAGCTTCATACCATTCAATTTTAAAAGATATTGAAAACGAGTTTTATCAAACGCTTTGGTATGTAAATCAACTTTTTGTTCGTCAGTGTGGATTTTCTCAATTCGTATCAACTTCTTCTCGAAACAATCTCGGATGAAGTGATGACGAATTTCAATGTGTTTCGTTTTAGCGCGATGAACATGATTTTTTGTTATGTTTATAGCTGCCTCATTATCAACAAAGATAGGGGTGTTAAGAAATTGCAAACCATAGTCTCGCATCTGTTGCTGGATCCACAAGATCTGTGAGCAGCAACTGCTAGCAGATACATACTCGGCTTCACATGTGGATAAAGCGACAGAGGTCTGCTTCTTGCATTGCCAGGTGACCAATCGTGGTCCGAAAAACAGGAACTCCGCTGTTGTTGACTTAGCGTTAACTTGCAGCATCCGAAATCAGAATCAGAATACCCTTTGAGCGTGAAATCGCCTTCTCTTGGATACCACAACCCCAATGATGGAGTTCCTTTCAGGTAGCACAATATCCGTTTCACAATCACCATATGCGAAGCTTTGGGGTTTGACTGAAACCGTGCTGCGAGGCAGGTTGGATACATAATATCGGGTCTTGAAGCTGTCAAGTACATCAGCGATCTGATCATGGAACGATATAATGTTTCATCCACCTTCTCTCCGGTGAGATCAGGGTTTATCCCATGGTTCGTCGCTAACGGGGTGGAAGCTGGAGTAGTCCCGGACATCCCAAATTTCTCTAAGATATCATGAACATACTTCGTCTGATGTATGAAAATTACCTTAGGCAGTTGATCAACCTGAAGTCCCAAGAAGAATTTCATCTCACCCATTGATGACATTTCAAATTTTTGCTTCATAACTTTTTCAAAATCTTTGCACAAATTTTCATTTGTTGACCAAAATATGATGTCGTCCACGTATATCTGAACTATCAGAAGATGTCCGTCGACTTCTTTGGTGAAGAGAGTGGCATTGCTCTCATGATAACCCACTCTTCGGGAACAACAAATCCTGGTTTCAATATCAAACATTCCTCATCTGTAAAGTGCGTTGTATGCATACGATCACAGATCTGAGAAATGCTCAGAAGATTGTTTTCAAGCTCGGCGATGTAGTTTACTCTTTCAAACATGACAATACCATTCGATAAAGTTCCTTCACCAACTATTCGACCACATTGATTTCCTGCAAATCCGACATATCCTCCATTAAACCCTCGAACATCGTACAGTAGGGTCTTCTTCCCCGTCATGTGTTGAGAAGCTCCACTATCCATAATCCAACGTGAAACGGATCTTGGAAGCTCCTGCACATTTCACAAACACTTTAGTTAGATTTTGATGCCACCCAAGCCTCTTTTGACTCAGGTAGCTTGACTTTGAGGTGAGTTTTAGCAGTGTAAAGTGGCAGAAAATTTTTGTCATTCATCTTTAAGCTCTCTTCAGACCCAATCTCAACCTTTTTTGTATAAAAAGAAATCATTTTTAGGAGGATGACCAGATGATTGGTCTTTCTTTGGAACATCCTTCTTTTCAAAAGTAATAGACTTTTGTTTCTCAAGGTTCTCATAGTAATCCACCGGAACATTCATCTTTACCAGAGTGGTAGAGGATGATTGTTTTTCCGTCTCAGAAACCTTTGGTTTTGGAGAACTTGAATTCTTTTCAACTAATTTTGGTTTCCATGCTTGTTGAGGTGAAGCAACCCGTTTGTAAAATTTATCAGTTTTAGTTACTACATTCTTTACAGGTTCAGTTTTGATTTTGATGTTTTCATTTCTCAAAACTTTCTTCTCAACAACCATTGGAGCTTTGCCTTTAGCATCAACTTTCTTTTTCTGACTCTCAATAGTTTCAGACTTAGGTTTTAAGTTGGTGCACTTTCATGCAATGTGTCCAACTTTGTTACATTTAAAACATGTACGGGTATCAATTACCCGACTTGTGCCTTCGGTCTGAGGCTGTGAGGCCTTTTCTTCAAAAAACTCTTCATTTGATTTTGAAAAAACCTCAGATTCTTGCTCGGAATGAGAACTCGAGCTTTTTACAAACACCTTTTTCTCAACAAACTTCTTGTGATGAAAGTTCCTTCTTTGATAATTCTTGCCACCCTTATATCCACCCGACCATTTATTTTGATTGTTGTTAAAAAAACATGGCGGTACAACATGTTTTTTGTAGTAAGCTTTAACTTTTTCAAAGTTTAATTGCCTTTTGGAACGTTTCAAACCTTCGATTTCAGACACGTCAATTTCAACCAATTTAAAAACATTTTTCAATTTGTCGACATTCACATTTTCCAAAGGAAATTCAAGATCCGAATACAATTTATCCGATCCCGACATCTTGTACATCACAAGATTAGGTTCTTCACTTAAGTTGTTTTTGGATGTTGATTTCGGAATATATTTGTCCAAGAAACATTCTTCATCCTCAGTTGAGTCACTTTCAGATTTCAAAACACTTTCAACCATGCTTTTAACAACTTCGGACTGAACACTGTCTTCATCGGATGATGAAGTGAATGTGACATCAATTGATTCTGGAAGTTTAACCACATTTATTTCATTATCGTTAACCAACCCGGACTTTTTCTTAGAAAAATTATTCAATACTGGCGGTGGAACCTGATGATACCCAACCCCAGTTCTGTCTAAATAAACATCTTCGCCAGCTTTGTTCTTCCCGATTGGTTTAGGAACGATATGTTGAAGAACAAAACTTGCGGAGTTGTAACTGTTGAGTTTCAAATTGATGCGTTCATTTTCAATTTTAGCTTCCTGAAACTGAAGCTTCAGATTAGCAATCTCATCCAATTGTTGGTTGATTTGCCTCTCTTTTGACAGAAGTACTCCTGTCAGTTGGAGATTTTCTTTGATTGTTTTATCATTTCTTTCGTCAGAATATTTTGTCGTTCTTTTTAGCTTCTCATAATTTTCTGAAAGTTGACGGTTTTCAAGAATTAATTTTTCATTTTCTTTCCTAATTCTTTCTACGTCAATTTTATCATTTTCAAGTTTATTAGATAATTCTTTTATTCGATCATTTGAAGCTTTTACCAATTTGTCACGACTTAAGATCTGATTTTCAACTTCTCTGACTCTTTCTGTCAGTTCTTCAGTCTTTTTACCACTGAGGTAAGCATGTGTACTACAAACCTTGCAGTCTTTCATGCAATTTTTGCAGTCACTCTTAATTTTGGCTTTCTTACCTGACTCGTTGGTTGAATCATTAGAACTGACCTTGCTTTTAGACTCAGTTCCAGACTCAGAAACTACCTCTAACTCTTTTGCTGCGAGCACTTTATCAACCATTTTCTTCAGATTATCTGCAGTGAATTCTTTGGTCGTATCGATTATCCCATCATCGACCTTCTTTGACTGTATCTTTTTTCTTTCTCTTCTTCATCACTTCCCCACCACAATCTTTGATTTGCTTCTTCCTCTTCTGTAATTTGCTCAATTAGAGTCTCGACAAGAAGTGTTGAAGGTTCCACAAGTATATTTCCCTTAGGATCCAAATAACATTCTCTATCAGCGTCCCATCTCTTCGCACTTTTTGCCTCTTTCCATGCACGAAAATGTCTGTCTTTCATTGTTAGAGCTAAACTCTTCCTGTTTACATATTCTACTTCCTCTGATCGGGTATCTTTCCAAGGAACATTTTTTGCCATGATGGCATATCCCACTGCGTCTTCTTCTGGTAACACATCACTCCAATCATATCCCTCATCGTCATGAATAACAGCTAATGCTCTCGACTTTTCTTTGGGAGCATCTTCTATCTGCTTCATTCTGGGAGATTCTGCTTTATTTTGATGATAGATGGCTCTTTTGTAATAATCTTCACGGAAAGGATTGGCTGTTTCATCAGCGGCTGCATTTCGACATTCTCTTTTAAAATGCCCCTTTTGTTTGCATTTAAAGCATATGACCTTCGATTTGTCAAAACCTAGCTTTGTTGAAGATCCGCCAATGGAGTGTCTTCCTGTTATCTCCATGAATCTCTGAGCCCTTCTGACCGCACTTGCCATACACCATCTTATATCAATTAACTCCATCACTTCAGGATATATTTGATCATAATCTTCCTTGGTGAGGTTGGTGTTTCTGATCTTTCCAGCAACAAGGCTCTCATAAGATTCCAAGACAGATTCCAAAAACACCATTTGCTGTTTGGCGGATTCTTCACTGAAGTTTTGTGCATTTTTGAGGTCAACAGCAATATTGCACTGAAATAGATTTTTCGGAACTGGTTGACTTTGACGAGTTGAAGATGTCCTCCATGATAACCACTGCTTGGACTTTCTTGATTTGTCATGTTTGAATTTTCTGCTCAGAAGGCAGTCTTCGGGGACACAGTTTCAGGAATCATACTTCCTCGATAATATAAGTCAACATTTTGCTGATACGAGGAATTGTTGACTTTGTTCGTTTTTCTGATCTCCAATTCATGACTCTCCAACCTTTCGATTAGTAAATCAACTGTCAGATCAGTCGACTTCACTGTGTTCTTTATCATTAAATCAAAGTACTGCCAATCTTTCTCATCAGGCAGTGAGTCAAACAGCTTATCAACCAATTCTTCCTGAGAATACACAATATCATATCTTGCAAGTTCTAGCTTTAAATGGCCAAATCTTTCTATCATCTTTGACACACTCTCATTTTTCAAACACCCAAACATATCGAATTCTTTTCTTAACAACTTTTTCTTGTTTTTAACAATTTCAGCACCACCCACACACTTCATCTTTAATTTCTCCCATAGATCTCTGGAATCTTTGTATTCAATCAATGATATAATATCATCTCTCACTGTCTGGTGAAGTAAAGCAATGCATTTTTGTTCTGCAATGAAATTCTCTTGTGGAGTATCAGTTAAATTTTCATAATCAGTTCTTCCGATGTCAAAACCAGTTTTCAAACTCTTCCAACTTAGGTATGCAAATGCCTGTAGCCATTCCTCAAATCTGCTAGCCCATCGGTTGTAGTCCTCTATGACCATTAGCTTGGGCAGTTTGTTGAAGGTGCCGTAGGCATTATCAACACTCAACAAACACTTACTAAAAGGATTGAGAACACGCTAGTGTAAGCAAACACGTTACTGAAAGGATTGAGAAAATCGTCCTCCATCTTGACATACCTGAAACAATCAACAAACACTTAGAAAAAAATTTGTGATTTTGAGAAACAATTTCAAATGAAATAGATTCAAGCGAAATGAATTTCAAGCGAAATGAACAGTCTTCAAACGGAATGACTTCACGCGAAATGAGCTTTCACACGAAATGCCGGTTTCAAGCGAAATGGTCTACACACGAAATGCACTTTGGTACGAAATTGATGTCTATTTCGTACGAAATGAAGTTCCAAGGTTGATTCCGTGCGAAATGAAGTTCCAGAAAGTTGATTTCGTGCGAAATGAGATTCTCAAGGTTGATTCCGTGCGAAATGATATGTTGATTTCGTGCGGAATGATGATGACGTCACACTGTCGGCCAAGTTTTTGTCAAATTGATCCTGTTTTACGTCGATTTTAGGTCCAATTCTTTCAAGGATTAGTTAAAACTATGTTTTACGTGATATATGTGAAATTTAAGCCATTTTAACTGTGAAATCTCGATTAATTTTGAAAAGAATGAGTAGAAGTGAGAAAATCCGGTGAAAACAAGCTGAATCGGTATGAACTCTTCTTCCTGAGCTCTGATACCACTTGTTGGATCGTTGTGTGACCTGAATGAGTCGATCAGAAGAGTTTTAATCCATATCAAAGGCGGAATCAGTGATACGAACTTGATTACAGATTGATTCTCCCTAATTATCTTGTTTTTATTGATTTCAAAGCTTTACAGATCACTTGACAGTTTGGCAACACCTCGGCTCTGAAATCTCGAATGTTACAAATGATGAACCAGCTCAGACTATATATAGATGAGGTATTTTGTACGAAATGACCATGACTCATTTCGTGCGAAATGGCTTTGTTTCATTTCGTACGAAATGATTCTTGTTCATTTCGTGCGAAATCACCCTTTAACATATAAAACCTAATTTCTAACCTACTGAGCACTGGTTTATCCTATCTAGACACAAGACTCGATAAAGACGAAGTTAACAAACATTTATGCACCAACAATTGCCAAAGCACCTTACCGATTGGTACTAGCAGAGATGCAGGAACTGAAGAAACAATTAGACGAATTATTGGAGAAAAGATTCATACAGCCAAGCTCATCGTCGTGGGGAGCACCAATTTTATTCGTCAAAAAGAAGGACGGATCAATGCGTATGTGCATTGACTACCGTGAATTGAACAAGGTCACTATTAAGAATCGGTACCCATTACCAAGGATCGATGATCTGTTCGATTAACTGCAAGGAGCTCGATTTTTCTCTAAAATCGATTTAAGGTCAGGATATCATCAATTAAAGGTACATGAAGAGGACATTCCTAAAACCGCATTTAGAACGAGGTATGGCCATTATGAATTAACTGTCATGCCATTTGGTTTAACCAATGTCCCAGCTGCATTTATGGACATGATGAACCGAATATGTAAGCCATATTTGGATAAATTCATAATTGTTTTTATAGATGATATTCTAATTTACTCTAAGAGTAAGGAGGAACATGCAGAGCATTTGCACGCACTTTTAAGATTACTAAGAAAGGAAAAGCTTTATGCTAAGTTTTCTAAGTGCGAGTTTTGGTTAGAACAGGTACAGTTTCTTGGACATTTAGTAAACCATGAAGGAATTCATGTAGATCCAACCAAGATCGAGGCAATTACCAAATGGAAGACCCCTGAATCACCAACCGAGATTAGAAGTTTCTTAGGATTGGCCGGTTATTATAGAAGATTTATTCGGGATTTTTCTAGAATAGTCATTCCTTTGACTAAGTTAACCTGTAAATCTATTAAGTTTGAATGGGGACCAAAACAGGAAGAAGCTTTTAGAATTCTTAAACAAAGATTAACCAACGCACCCATACTAGCATTACCAGAAGAAACTAAAGATTTAGTAGTTTATTGTGATGCTTCTAAATTAGGTTATGGATGTGTGTTGATACAACGTCAAAAGGTTATAGCTTACGCATCTAGACAACTTAAGAATCATGAAGAGAATTATTCAACCCATGATCTTGAATTAGGAGCAATCATTTTTGCTTTAGAATTTTGGAGACATTACCTTTATGGTAGTAATTTTACCATATTTACTGATCATAAAAGTTTAAGATATGTTTTTGGACAAAAGGATTTGAATATGAGACAGACACGCTAGATGGAGATGCTTAGCGATTATGATTGTGATATCCAGTATCATGCAGGAAAGGCAAATGTAGTTGCTGATGCTTTAAGTCGAAAATATCATGAAAAGCCAAAAAGGGTACGTTCTCTTAAATTAAATCTACAAGTAGATTTAAATGAGCAAATTAGGAAGGCACAAGAATCAGTAATCAAGGAAGATACTGAAAATCTATAAAGGAATGATTAAGGAATTAGAACAAGGAATAGATAGAATTTGGAGATTCCATAAGAAAAGAATGTGGATACCTAAATTAGGAAACCTACGCCATCGTATATTAGAAGAAGCCCATAAATCCAAATATACGATGCACCCAGGAAATGATAAAATGTACCAGGATTTAAGAAAGAATTTCTGGTGGATAGGAATGAAAAAGGACATAGCAACCTATGTTTCTAAATGTTTAACTTGTTCACAAGTTAAAGCTGAACATCAAAAACCCCCAGGTTTGTTACAACAGTTAGAAATGCCCGTATGGAAATGGGAATTGATTACAATGGATTTTGTTACCAAATTACCCAAAACAAGGAAAGGTAATGATACAATCTGGGTGAATGTAGATAGGCTAACCAAGTCAGCTCATTTCCTACCAATGAAAGAAACTTTCAGTATAGAACAGTTAGCTAAATTGTATGTAAATGAAATAGTTTCATTACATGGAATTCCTTTATCAATTGTGTCTGATAGGGATAACCGTTTTACCTCTCATTTTTGGTGAAGTTTCCAAAAAGCAATGGGAACCAAGTTAAATCTAAGCACAGCTTATCATCCTCAAACAGACGGGCAAAGCGAAAGGACAATTCAGACAATGGAAGACATGCTTAGAGCTTTTGTAATTGATTTCGGAGGTAATTGGGACGATCACTTACCTTTAATAGAATTTTCTTATAATAATAGTTATCACACAAGTATCAATGCTGCACCATTTGAAGCACTTTATGGACGAAAGTGCCTAACCCCAGTCAGTTGGGCAGAAATTGGGGAAAAGCAACTATCTGGACCTGAGATAGTGCAATATACAACCGATAAGATCATTCAAGTCAAGGAACGACTGAAAGCATCACGTGATCGACAGAAGAGCTATGCCGATAACCGACGCAAACCATTGGAATTTCAAGTAGGAGATAAAGTATTATTAAAAGTCTCTCCTTGGAAAGGAGTAGTAAGATTCATCAAACGGGGAAAGCTAAGTCCCAGGTATGATGGATCTTTGATATTAATAGAAGAATAGGACCAGTAGCCTATCAGCTACATCTGCCAGAGGAAATGACAGGAATACATGATGTATTTCATGTATCTAATCTCAAGAAATGCCTAGCTGATGAATCACTTGTAGTGCCTCTTAAGGATATAGAGGTAAATGAACAACTCAAGTTTGTAGAAAGGCCTCTATAGATTGAAGACAGAAAAGTCAAGAACCTTAAGCACAAGAGATTAGTTCTGGTCAAAGTGAAATGGGACTCCAAAAGAGGACCTGAGTACACATGGGAACTTGAATCAGAAATGCAAAGGAAATATCCACACTTGTTCTAGTAGATCTCGAGGATGAGCTCTAAAACAAAATGGGGAGGATATAACAACCCTAAAGAAAAACTGATACCCTCATATATTTTCCGACACCCTAATATATTTTAAAATATCCCAATATGTCCAAAAATACACCCCATACGTGAAAACGGACCCTGAATACCTTAAATATTATTAAAAATAATCAAAAATCAAGTTGTTGGGTTTGAGGCGGGCAGCGTAAGCTACACCTCAAACCTTACGCGGGTCGCGAGCTGTCGAGAACACGGTGACACCCGGTGATGACACGTGTCATCATCGTGGCAGGTTTAGTTGATGATCCGGACGAGCTAGGCCATTGACCAGAGTTGATGCGTGTTGCGTAGGCCCTTGTCTTCCTTTACGCAGGCCGCGTAGAACCCGAACTCAGCCCCTATAAAGCTGGAGCTCGGGCCTTCAGTCGAATTCGTCCAAAAGTTTCTTTCTTTCTCTCAATTTCACATAGTGTGCATTATACTCGGGTATAATACCCCCCCTAATTAACGAAGTTCTGCTCCGTTGTAAGTATTATAACCCTGGATACCTATTAGATACACTGCCCGATTGATCTAGGGTTCCGTAACGCCTATCGTGGTTCTGCCCGACGTAGTCGTTGGAATTCCATCTCGGGAAGGGTATTACTAATGTTAAAATGGGTTATTATACTAACACGTGTGCATTTGTGTAAATTATAGATAATTCTCAGGAAACCCTAAAGGATAATCTAAAACAGCAATGTGAGTAATCTCCTTTTTGTTAACTGTTTTTACAAAACCTCACACGATTAATTATATATTAAACAGTTATTGAGTATTTGTAAGGATACAATTATCGTCGGTATGTTGGGGTTTTGTATACAAAATTAGTTACTGCCTTGCGAGGAGTAACTTTCCACAAGTCGGGTTGACAGTACCGTGGGTGGTAATTAGTATGACTTGGAAACAAATCTAATTGCGAGATCGCCCTCAATACTGTACAATGATTTTTATTTGAACTTGATTAAACTGGGATTCACTCACCAGTATTTCCCACTGACAAAATGTTTTCAAACGCGTTTCAGGTAACAAAATGTGAAAGCCAAATAGAAGCCAGCTGGACAGCACTGAAGGCTTGGAAAAGTGGAATAAAGTTACCTAATTTAAAATAGATGTTTTTATTAAATAAAAATAGGATTCATTCCTATGAAATTGTGTGTACTGAAAACTTGGGGTTTACCCCATGTATTCAATATTATGAAAGTGTGGTTTTTTTTACTCTGATAAAATATTTCCTAACTACGGTCCTGATGTAAGTTCCGCTGCCAAAATTTAATAAACACGCGATACCACCGAAACTGGCTCGCAGCCGGCCGTTCCTGGGAATTAGGGACCGGGGGTTGCGACAATCTAGCCCCAAATTTGCCATCCGAGTAAATTACTATACACAGCGCCCCAAATGGTTCTAACCATTTCAGATTCGGTTTTTGTTGGTTCAGCGGCTCGAAACATGTCTTCTTATGCGCCTTGACCATCAATACTCTATTAAGTATCTAACACGCAGATGCCACAACTTCGATCCAGAAACTTATAGGTAATTTTGAATCAACGTGCATGGTGCGTGCAGTCTCTATCAATGTTTTATTCTTTCTTTCTGCTACACCGTTTTGTTGCGGAGTGTACGGTGCGCTAAACTCATGCATAATTGGTTTCTCATTGAAGTACTCTAACATCTTGTTATTCTTGAATTATGTTCCATTGTCGCTTCGAATACGTCTGATTGGTAAATGGTATAGATTCTCTAGCTTTTTGAACAAAATCATTAGATTGTCAAATGTTTCATCTTTACTCTCTAAGAACATCACCCAAGAGAACCTTGAATAGTCGTCGATTACAACCAGGCAATACAAATCTCCCAAAAACTTTTGACGTTTACCGGTCCGAAGAGATCCATATGAAGCCTTTCTAGTGGAAGCTTTATCGAATTCAGAAGCTTTCTTGGATACGACTTCTTTGATTGCTTTCCTTTCTTGCAGCTGATGCAGTTGTCATTCAAGTGAAAGTTCTTCAGGTTGACACCGTCCACTAGCTGGTTGTGTACCAAAAAGTTCATTTTTCGAAGATAAATGTGCCCATCTTTCTATGCCATAAGATTAACTCTTTCTCCGTAGCTTTTGAGATAAAACACTGTGCTATTTTTTTGTTGCAGTAGCGAGGCTCATGTCTAGAACATAAAGATTATTCTCGCGAGGAGCGCGAATTAGGATCCATTCTTCAGGAATTTTGAACCCCAGCTTCAAAATCAAACATTCTTTATCTGTGAAGTGCATCGTGAACTTCTTGTCACAAATCTGAGACATACTAAGCAGATTGTTCTCCAACTCAGCAATATAGTTAACTTTTTCAAATGATACCATCCCATTGGTTAGAGTTCCTTCACCTACTATTCGACCTCCCTGATTTCCAGCGAACCCGACGTAGCCTCCTCTTATGGATTTGACATCATATAGGAGTGCTAACATCCTCATCATGTGCCTGGATGCTCCGCTATCCATAATCCACTTCAATATGATGGATCTTGGAAGCCCCTACACATGCAGTCAAATAATTACTTGAAGAGTGAGACCCAAGCCTTTCCGATCTTGGGTGGGTTTGCAATCTTGGTTTCACACACACTTTCACATTCCTGTTTAACTTTCTCGACATTCACTATTGAATCAGACTTTTTAATCTCTTTAGAAGATTCCTTTTTCTTGATCATCCATGTTTGGTTTTTCGAAATTGTTTTCTTAGCATAAAATTTAGAATTTTTTTTGTTCATTTGAAGTTGAAGTTTCACCAGTTTTGACACTTGAAACGTTAATGTTTACTGGTTTCACCTCTTATGCAGATTATTTGTTTCTTTTCAAAAATTTTGTTGGAGCAAACATTGGTGATTGTTGTTTAATCTTCTGAAGTCTTTTTAACACCATGATCAGGTTTAGGCTTTTATGGACAATGATTAGAAATGTGTCCAACTTGGTTACACCTAAAACACGTTCTACTGTCTGTTACAACAGTAGATCCTTCAACCTGTTCTTGTTGTCTCTTCTGTTCAAAAAACTCTTCATTGGACTGTTTGCTAAATTGACTTTCCTTCTGACTTTCTGAGCAGTTTCGGACATGAAAGTGATTTTCTTTGCAAAATTTGATTTTCCAAACTCGTTATAATTTTTCTTACCATATCCCGAACCGTTCCTCCCGTGGTAATAATTTTTCTGTTCATAGTTAAAGTAGGAACTTCTTGATTTAGAATAGTAAGATTTTTCCTTTTGAAAGTTTGAAAATCCTTGATTACTTGACAAATTATCAACTTCAGACATCTCAACCTTAACCAATTTGAAAACCTTTTCGACTTTATTCATATCCACGTTTTGAATCGAAAATTCTGAATCAGAATATAGTTTATCAGATCCATACATTTTATACATGGTAACATTTGGATCATCACTCGAACTATATCCTGATTTAAGAATGTAATTTTTAGAATTAATTACATAGTTAGTCCATGTGGTTTGCACAAAGTAACATACTTAGGTACTAATAGTTTAAATCACCTTCTAGGGTATTAACTTTTTATTTTGTAACGTTTGAAGGTATTAGCGTTAATTGATTGTTAAACTATTAGTACCTAAGTATATTATTTTCTGCAAACCACAGGGACTAACTATGTTAATCCCTAGAAGTTTATACCTCCAAACGTTACAAAATAAAAAGTTAATACCTTAGAATGTGATTTTAAACTATTAGTACCTAATTATGTTATTTTGTGCAGACCACAGGGACTAACTATGTAACTAACACTAATTTTTATGAAAACTTTCGTCACTTTCAGATTGTGAACTCAAACTCTTTTTTCCCAAAATTCGTTTTTACGTTTTCAAATTCAGTTTTATCACTATCACTTTCTAAAACTTTCTCAACAGCATCCTTTACCATTTCTGATTCACACTCTGATTCAGATTTTATATAAGTCACATCAGGATTATCAGCCAACTGGTCTTTCTGTTCAGTTTTCAGTTTTAAATTCAACGCCTTTTCCAACCCATATGTTTTCTTTTTAGAATAACTATTCCACATTGGGGGTGGAACTCGGTGATAAGCCACACCTTGGTTAAGATAACCATACACATCTTCCCCTGATTCGTCTTTTTCGGTCGGTTTGGGAGGTATAGGATCCAATACATAGGATGATGCAGAATAACTGATCAACTTTTTATCAACCCTCTCAGTTTCTATCCTAGCGGTTTTTAGCTCTTGTTTTAACTTTGAAATTGTGTCAATATGATTATTAATTGCTATTTATTTATCCATAACAGTCCGTTTGAGCATAGAAATCGTTGCATCATTTTCATTATTTGCGACTCGACATTGGTTGATTGATTTGTTAGGTTTATCATAAGCTTCTTTCGTATTCTTTAAGTCACTCGACAGACTATCTGTGTGCCTTTTCAATTCTTTAAATTTCTCATTTTCGATGCATGATTTGCACGGTTCTATGCATTTCGTGCATTAAAATTGTTTTTCTGTTTGCTCACTTTTAACCTCTTTTACCACTGACTCAACTTTATGCTCATCTTCAGAGGTTTTACTACCTCTTTTATTGTGTTTTTTTTTTTCAAAAATACAACTGTTCATCATTTTAACAAAAACACAATAAGGTTAAAAACATAATTCACACACACCAGCATACACATAACACACACGTATCCTTCCACCCTCAATCCTATTTTGGTAATTGTGTAACCGGGTAAAGACTCATGTTCATTTGTTTTATAGTCGCCGCCTTCACGGGCAAGAAGAAGAAACAACCACCTTCGAAGCCTCCTCTAAACCATTTTACTAGATCTTCCCAACATTGTGAATGTTGTAAGAGTGGGTCTAGATGGTACCCATCATGAAGAAGTGGATGAAATTGGGGTTTCGCTGAAACCTTTTGGAAAAAGGTATTGTTTCAACGGGTTTTAGGTTTCAGGCGCTGTTATCTTTGGTTAAAGCGAAGAACACTGTTTCATCGGATTTGAAAGATCATGAAGATGATGTGTTTGCTAAACCAATCGGCATCGACAATCCATAATTGTCACCGTAGTTTCGGGGTATTCAATCTTTAGGATCTTTGATTCCGATCCAGGTGGTGGAGTGGTGCTGGGTTTTGTTTAGATCTAGGATTACACAAGACTGATTTGTGTTCTATTAAGATGGCTCTCTCTGTTGTAAACCAATGGTCTATTAGCAACTAATATATAAGTATATAAACATGAGAACAAAACTATAAAATCATGTAGAGAATAGAACATGGAGAATTCTTATTCATTAATCAATCTTCACCATATAAAAATGGCTCTATATATTTAGGCATATACATTAATACAAAAGAAATTAAAGAGATAGGAGTTATGTTTGTGGAGAGTCACCATATAAATGACTCATTCATAACACTCCCCTTTGACTATCCACATACTTTTAATACGCTTGGTGATACTGCCTCGTTAAAAACCTTGCTAGGAAAACCCAGTGGGACAAAACCTCAGCTAAGGGAAAAAGATTGCAGCACGTATTTTCTTATTCTGATACTTCTGGATCAGGTATGTTGCCTCGTTAAAAACCTTACTAAGAAAACCCAATGGGATAAAACTTAGTTAAGGGAAAAAGAGTGCAACTTGAAAAAATCTCCCCTCATTATAATATGTATCCTTTAAGTAACATGTGTCCATCTTCCTCGAATGTTACTCAAAACTTTTGTAGAATAATTTGTTGTTTGATGCCTTGAAGTGCAATACTTTATATTGAGTAATGTTGTAAAATCTTCTTGTGAGACTTCTAGTGCTTCCTCTTGCAAACAAATACCATAAGATCCACTACTATGTTGTGTTACATTCTTTACATCTACAAGACTAACAAAACTAGTTTTCATAGGTTAGTAAAATATAAACACATATCATTCTTACCTTTAGGGTATCGACATATCTGCTTTACCATTCAAATGTCTCCTCATTGGACATGTGCTATATCATGTTGATAAATTCAAATAAAAAAAAACATATTATGCATAGATAGAAAGAAATACTAATGCACAATTGCACTTTAGCCATGATACTTTTGGAATGAGAATCCATACTTTGGTAGGAGATGATAATAGTCATTTCTTATAAAAAATGACTTAACAACCTTTAACATACTTTAAGGTTCAACAATGTCCATACTAAAATATCCAAACATCATCTTCTAGATGTACTTGAGGAATTAGTAAAATATGATTACATATATAGTGGAACTCTTGAGGAATTAGTAAAATATGATTACATATATAGTGGAACTGCAGTTCGAGTAATAATTAGACCGTGCCAAGGTCATTCAAAAATTCTCCCTCTAAAAGCTCGACAATTTCTCTCGATGATGCCTAGACATCATCACTGTAAACTGCGATTATAGTGAACTTTTAAAAGTAGAACGTCGATAAAACATGGCTAATTTAATCAAACTTATATCCCTCTTTATGCAAATATCTCGAGTTGTATAACACTCGATCTAATATTTTAGTCCATACATATTCTATGAACTTGATATAGTACGTTCTTGAGGTTTTGAAATCATTAATGTTTCTAGCATTATCCATCCATGAGAGAATTATTTCCAACTTATCCAAATATGCATGTGCTTTCACTCTTAGAAGTTTTGCTATATAAACTTGCCCTTTTAACACATAGATATCTATATCATATGCAAAAATATCAAGAACACTTGCTTTTATCTCCAAAATTCATATTGTACCATGTTTGTACACAGTGTACATTGAGATGCCATAATAACTAGGTACACATTTTCTATGTATGTTTATTGGAGTATTGGTGCACTATAATTACATCCATAAGGTGTTTCAATTAACCTCTTAAGCACTCAAATGCTTTAGGATACTCATGGGGAGTTCCAATTATATTCAATTCAATAATATATACAACATGTATATGTATTCAGATCTGAATTTATATAATAATCATAATATTCTCGAGAACTTATTTTGTATGACTTAGTATCAAATGATACATAACTTTCATAAGACGCGTGTCAATTATCTTTTATATATTACCAGACTAATAAGATATTGGAAAGTCAATGCATCCACCACTGAAAAATACGTTTTCTCATAATCAATCATAGGTATTTGTGAAAATTCTTGTGCCACCAATTTTGAGTTATATCACTTAATTTGATTTTCACTTGATTCGCGTAAAAGACACTTTTGTATCCATCATATTTTACAACTTCAGTTGTATGGACTGTTGGTCCAGAAACTTTCCATTTCATTAGAGAACTAAACTCTGCCTTATTTGCGTCTTTCTATTTTGGCTAATCATTTCTTAATATTCATTCATAGGCAGATCTTAAATCTTGATCCTCATCATTTAATCATTTAAGCGCTACAATATATACAAAACTATAACGACGTCGATTTTTATTTCGATTCCATACATATCTTAGACATGATACAACTTGGCGAGATCTCTTTATTTTCAGGTACCTGAGGTTCTTCTTGAACCATCATGTCTATTGTCCCTTCAGGGGATCTTATTACTATAACCTCGACTTGACCATCTTAATTACTTGCTCCAATTTTCGAGGAATTTTATTGTTGGAATCAACTAGTCTACCACGCTATAGGCGTGCAATAGACTCACTACAAAAATATGTGGTTGTCCTCTTGGGACACAAAGATAACTGGAGCATAAGCAGTTGATTATGTGACTTACTTAGTCACTCTATTTAGGTCAGTGAACTTGTCTGGTAATTTGTTCTTTAATATTGGTAAATGAATTATATTTTAAACTTCTAGTTCATAGTTTATAGTCTGAGGATCAAGATGACATGATAATTCATTTCACTTTTCACTTTCCAACTGCTTGTTGTCTCCCCCTAATGTTGGGAACATTCATTCACTAAAGTGAAAACCAATGAGCCATAAACGAATTTGTCACTAATGGCTTTAAGTATTTAATCATAGACGATTATTTATACCCAACATATTCTCAAACTTTTTAGAAGTTCCATCTTTGTGCGGTGTGGTGGATGAGTGTCAATATATGTCGCACAACCAAAATCTTTGATGAGACATCTTTGGTTCCTGACCAAAAACCAACTATATGGGGAGAACTATAACTTATTGGCTTGATGTGAATTGATGATACTATATATAAAATTACATGTACCTAAATGAACTTTTGTTCCTCTAATGATCATTGGCTTTGTAACCAATAGTATACGTTTAGTGATCATCTCAACAATAACACTTATTCCAATGATCGTTTATAACTTGGGAATCAAATTCACTATTATCAAATAAATATACTAATCTGGATTAATATGCTTGCTATCACATTAGCTAAGCCACAATCACACAAGCTTCGGGTTGTGGATTTGATAACCATTTAGACGATGCATCGATTTTAAAACACTAAATGGTATCATGTTTGTATATTTATTTCCGTTATCATTTCCAGAATATTTGGGGATTCACACCCTACTTTTGTTGATCAGTACTTAACTTCACTTGAGATCAAACATGACATGTATAATTATCAAGATAATCTTCTGGTTCTTCGATACCTTTCACATCATCATTAATGACTCGGTGTGATCTAACCGGTCATGCCAACTAACTAAATACTTATGATCCATAAACCTTTGGATTATGATCGCATATGTATTACTTGCACGTATGTAATACAAAATGTAAGATACAAGAGAATGTATTATAACTTCAAAGTTTAAACCATCATGTTATATGGTCATTCCTTAGTTTGCCACTTTTGGTGGTCGATCTCATTATGACTATTGTTACAATTCTAATAGTCGATCTCATCATGACTATCATTTCAATTATTGTAGTCGATCTTATTATAATTTCTAATGGTTGATCTCATTATCAACATGATCATCATTGTGTTTTTCTCAATGATCAATATATATTCATTTCATGGATCAAAGTAAAACCAAACAATTTTCACGGTTTCCATTATTTACTCGGACATATAAATCTAAATTTATTTAGAACCTTTTGTTTCTTTTTAATGATATTGCTACCTTAAGATCATATTTGAGGTTTGACAAACAAAGTTTGTTTTATCCGATTTTCCCTTATATATAAACATCTCTTTGTTGTCCGAGTCATATAATATTACCGGTCTAACATCTCACGACCATTTAAAACTTGATAATGAGATACATGGAGTATGACACTTTGGGTGTCAAATCTACGCATATTTCTCCTCTTTCATGAGAGTGACAATAAACCATGATCTGGTTTAATAGTTCAATTCAATATTATCGATGCAAAAAAAATGATAGCATATAGAATACAAGTTATAGATAGCAACAAATCATTCAATACACGATCTCATAGCATGTCATCATATAAAAACAACTTATAATAGGCCTTTATGAAATAAGAAACCTTTTCATCACTAATAAGCAAACGTATATAATTTATGTAATAACTTATCATGGTATAACCAATCACAAAGATATGATATAACCAATCACAAAGATATCTTATATATATTCGTTACTTACTTTGAAACTTAAACATACATCTCTTTCAAGTTCTCAGAGCATTTATTATTTGAAAATTGGAATATTGATGAACTACATAGCGTACTCAATTTTTTTCTTCTCAAATATTGATATTTAAAAAAATATAATGACATCAAATAAGCAATCTATATATTGCACATATGAATCATATAGCAATGGTCATTATTTTATACAAGCAATAATAATAGTTAATCAAAAATTAAATTATTAAACATTATGACATAGCCTAATGAATGCATGAGAAATACCAACATCGCTAGAAAGGGTTTATCTAATAACAAATAATGATATATAGCAATAGGAATCAATTACATGAATTTTTTATATGCAAAATTTGTTATAAATTCTAGTATAACCCTAGTATAAATACCAAATGTTATTTTTATAATCATGCTATAACAATAATAATACATTAAATTATAGATTGTATACTTTATTTAAAACTAAATCAAGTGATGTTTCCAATGAGTACTACACACATAACTCATTTATATCTAATTGTGTAAAAGTTCTTTGGCATGCTCTATATTAACAATGATTAATGAAAACAATTAATTACGATCCACATTAATATTTTATCTTCTTTTACGGCCAACAAGCAAACAATTTCAGTTAAAGGAATAAAAAGGACTTCACTTGGGGTTTAACAGAAAAAGCGTATATATTATGTCCTTGATTGAGTAGTAAAACTTTATAAGATAAGATATTCTTTTCGATCAATTAAAAAAAACATAATTTTTTTTAAATAAATTATCATGGTATAATTAATTATAGTGTAACAAAAAAAATATCTCACGTATAAATTTGAAACTATGATTTTAACATATCATCATTTGTTTACTAGTAAATAAGCCCACCTTTTTTACTTTTTATAATAATAAATTATGTAGTCCCATATAATCGTAAAAGTATCACAAGGGTCTCAATGTTATAAATATAATCTCTTACCATGCAAATATTTCAAATATTCACCTGTAATATTTATCTGATCCAACTTTATAAATAAGATACCAACTCATCAATATAATCAAAATCACCATAATAAAGAAGCAAATTTAATTAAATCCAATTACTTGGTGTATGCTCTTGTGTTTCTATGCAACGATCTAAATTCATTTTTTTTACCGCTTTGTTCATACATTCTTATTCAAGCACCAAAAATAAATTAAGAAGTAGGCTACATATTGTTTATTAAAATAATAAGTAATAAGATATCTAATATGAATTTCAAATAAATTCCAAATGTTGCACGGAATTCGAAAGAATCAAAAGGATTATTTCCTTTTGACTGTTGATATCACCTCTAGACGACATAAATTCACATGAATTTTTTTTTTAGATGCTACCTAACGTGAAAAATTGAAATAATTTAACTTCATGTGTCAAAATCAAAACTAATAGACAAAAAAAAAAAAAAAAAAAAAAAAAAAACATTAAATTGCCTAATTACAGACAGTTGCATACATTGTTCTTTGATTATAATCCAAATCCAACCTTTCAAACGTTATTCATATACAATGGGTAATTATTTAACTATATCTTTTTATGTATGCACCAAAATTAATATTTTGGGGTATATGTCCTCAATTCATTTGTCTTCGACAAGAACCCGGTGACACTGAGTCACGTACATAGAAAGTCACCCTTAAAAAAAAATTCATTTTTTGTGTTATCAATAAATTAAAATATACTAAATAACAAAATATCAACATTTTTACACTTAGAAATATATTATATCAAAAACTGAAACTTAAGTAGTCATCTACAATTGTAAATAAAACAGTATAACGTCTCCATTATTTAAATAATCTTTTGAGATTGATATAAATTGAATCAAAACAGAGATTTAATTAGATAGTTAAATAATCTTTGAATTCGTTGTCCCATACAACAAACTCCCATTTCCAAATTAAAATTCAATTCAAATCAATATAATATTATAATTCGTCAATGCATATCAACAGGATGTGTATATGTATTATGAGCAATAAGTTTTTATGTTGTTACCTTATTTGCCACTTGAGATAGGTTCGTGATTGCGGAATGGAACGACCCGTCAAACGAGCGATGGGTGGGATGTTGGTGATGGCTGTTGTCAAGTGAGACTCGCAATTGGTGGCTCCAGTAGGCAATATTAACTTGAACAAAACAATAGAGAATCGCTACCGCTGTGGTTTTTCCGACAAAAGCACCGTCGTGCTGATAACGTGTTGTAAACCAATGGTCTATTAGCAACTAATATATAAATATATAAACATGAGAACAAAACTATAAAATCATGTAGAGAATAGAACATGGAGAATTCTTATTCATTAATCAATACGTTTTTTCGTCTTTGGCATATATCACTCTATTATTGCTTCTTAGCCTTTTTACCAAAACCATATTTCATGATCCACACATACACACACATATATATAGAGAGAGAGAGATTAATCGATACATACGTCCATAAATAAACGTTTTTACAAGTACACAATTTGTTTCTGGTGATTCATTCAGGAGTTCATAGCAATAAACAAACCAAAAAGATAAACAATATAATAAACAAAGATAGAGACAAGATCATACGAATAAAATAGAAGCATTTGCACATGCCAAACCAAATGACCACCACCAACTACATTAAAAAACCGAAAGACAAGAAAAAACAAACACCATTGTACACCCCTAGATCTCTGTTTCCTTAATTTGATTCCCTCACTCCACCACCACCTCACCACCACTATTACACATACAACACCTTTATACACTTGGGAAACAGATCCAAACTCACATGGGCATCTTCAAAAAACACACAACACTTTGATCCCCCCTTAATCCACCCATGATCTACCCTTTTATTCCATTTCAAATATTTATATATGTTCCTACATTTATGAACCTGTTTTAAATAGGGTATATAAAACCCTAATTAGAGGAGGTTAACTTGGACATATCTCTGGTGGATCTATTGTATTTCATGTGGCTCTTGACAAGCTGACCAGCTGATATTGCTGACATCAGAGAGAGCTCACCAGCAAGGACTGAACCAGCTACTATTGTGGCTAACACCCTAGCGTTTGACCCTGGCTCATCTTTGCTTGCACCTTTGACACCTAATAGGTTTAAACAAGCTGACTGTGAAGCAAGCTGTGTACCACCTCCAACTGTTCCAACCTGAAACAGAATTTACATAATAAAATAAAATAAGCTTTCTTGTTCAATAAAAAAAGTAGGGTTTTTTTGACCTATTCAATAGCGGACATATAAACCTGCGTGCATGAATCTATGACAAACATGTGACTTGGTAACTATGTTTATAAGGGAAAGTCACTTGACCGAAAAATTATCAAAATTAACATTATCCATAAAAAAAATTTAGGATGGGACAAAGAAACAATACCATCGGTAAAGTGTGGGCTAATTTTTAGTTATGACTGAAAATCTTGAAAACTACAATAAGGTTTACGAAAAAAGCAATCAATATATATATATATATATATATATTTTACCCTCTCACTCTATCTCTTACTATATATATATATATATATATATATATATATGGGAAGGTTCATTTGAGAAGAAATTTAATGTGAGAACAAAAAGAAGAAAGGGCATATTAGTAAAATACTATTTCATTTATAACTCATATCATTAATTTTTCTCTCTTTAATTAATTAGTCAACAAATCATTAATTATCCTACATATAATCTACAAAACCTACACATATCAAAATTTTCCTACATATACCCTACACATTATAGAATTTTATCCTACACAGTCAAAATTTATCCTACACACCTCGAAATATATCCTACACAACTATTAATTTATTCTACACTCTAAATTATGTTATTTTTTTTAATTTGGAAAAAGTTTATATTTTGAAAAGAAGTTACAAATTTAATTTAGTTAGTTATTAAAGGGGAAGAATACAAATTAATGATTTATGTAAGTTTACAAATATACCCTTATATTAAAATTAAATGCAAATATTAAATAAAGTAAAATGAAGCATTCTTATTGGTTGAAACTTCTTCTTTTTTCTTCTTACAAAAAAATTTCTTCTCATTTGAACCCTCCACTATATATATATATAGGGGAATGATGTATAGAAAACCCACTTTAATTTAAAAAACCCGGGAAAGGATGTCTTAGTACTTACATTATATATATATAGAGAGAGAGAGAGAGAGATAGAGTGAGAAAGGATGTCTCAAGATTTTGGGGGTGTACCAATAAGATGACCCTTCAAAATAATATACGCGTAAATCGTGGGATATTAGTCGGTGACAAAATTTTAACCTACCCTTTTAGCCGCATATAAGAAAATACAGACTATGGATAGCCTTAGCCGGTCGCTTTTTCTTTAAAAGATAATAAACAAATAACTATTTTTTAGCTAAATTTAGCTAACATTTCTATTTATTTTGATAGGAAATAAAATTCAGTGGTTTAGCTAACATGTTAAGCGTGGGCTAAATTTAGTGGTTTAGCTAACATTTCTATTTATTTTGATAGGAAATAAAATTCAATATTTTCATTTTGATACATTTTTACTCACGTTTTTTGGTGATTCTCCCTTATTTCTACGCTACAAACGGAAAATTGAATATAAAAAAGTTTATATATATCACTGTAATTGATTGCCATTGCATTTGTGGTGTTCGAAGCAAATAATATCATAATGTAAGATTAATAACACCGGAAACATGCATTTTCGTCATGTGCAGTCACATGAAAATCTTGCTTAGCAAAATATGTTCATATGTTCGTAGCTAATACGTACATAGTAAATTTGTGACAAAGTTTTTCCGTAAAAAATAGTTATTTGTTTAGTAGTAATATAACTATGTATATAGAGGCTTTTTTTTATTTTTTTTATTTTTAGGCCGTGTGGGGTTTGTATGATGAGTGGAGGTGCAAATGGATTTTAACCTTAATTTACACGGTCGTAAGTGAATAATTTAATTCAGCTCCGTACGTAATCGATAAATGCATATATAAAAAGGGGGCTAAAATATTTATTCACTACTATAGTTATTAGTCAATAAAGGATTGCTTTCTTGATTACAAGAAATCTCCAATTCAAAATTATGCACTACACGATAATCCAATTAATCTTTTTGGTTGCTAACCTTTTCTTAAGATACTGAATATTTTATAAATTGCATAGCTTTTTTTTATAGTTTACTCCGACTTTGACAGGGAAATAAAATAATTATCCAACTAGTACTATATATAAAAGTTAACACAATTTGTCTCTGTCATTGATCTATAATACAATACATACATACATACATGTATATATTATACCAAAATAACCAACAAGAAACGGCCTAAAAAATAATTTTAAACCTGTCGTAATCTTCTTCATCTTTCGAGGTTACTGAAAAAAATAGTTGGTCCCAGATGAAAAATAATTAGGAAAGGCAAGGCCACGTAATATATGGTGTGTAGATTAAGTATTTTCTATTTTAGAAGAATATTAAATTTTGATTTGATTTACGAAATGTGTTCCAAAAATCATGATTATCAACTGATTTATTATAAGGTTATTGATAGTTATGTAAATTAATTTGAAGATTGTGTATGTACCTCAATGGAAGGCATGGTGACCGATATATGAAGATCTTTGCCGTTATTTACGGCTTCCATCATCGTAATGCAATGAGAGCTCTCAACATTCTGAGCAGGATCTTGCCCGGTCGCTAGGTACACTGCGGAGACTATATTGCTAGCATGTGCATTAAAGCCTCCGAGTGCACCAGCCATCGCAGATCCTGTTAGATTCTTGAGCATGTTAAGCTCAACTAGAGCTGGGACAGTTGTTTTCAGCACCTTGTGAACCACCTCTTCTTTGATCACCGCCTCGCATACCACGGACTTTCCACGCCCTTCTATCCAGTTTACCGCTGCAGGTTTCTTATCTGAACAATAGTTTCCTATAACAATAATTGATAGAAAAATTAATATAGAAGTGTTTGACACATAATCTATGAATGTAACTTATATGATATACAGTTAATACCAGAAATGCCCATGACATCCATATCTGGAAAATCGTCATGAAGGAAATCAAGGACGTTTTGGACACCTTTCGAGACCATGTTCATCCCCATCGCATCTCCGGTTGCGCAACAAAACCTTATGTATAGATTCTTGCCAGCAATGGCACATTTAACACTTTGTAGCCTTCCGAATCTGCTTGATCTGTAGATACAACATAAATGTAAGTGTTTCTGGATCAAACGTCCATATAATATTTGTGAATGTAATTAAATAAATTAAACAATATATTTTTAATCGTATTAGAAATTAAAGAATCTCTTTTAAAATCTTATTAATTACATTAAACTTTACATTACATTACACTATTATTACATTACATTACATTATTACATTACATTACATATATATATTATTAATAAAAGAACCTAATAAATAGTACTTTTAATATTTTAATAACATATATAGTTTTTTTATACTTTTATTATTTTATTGCATTAAACCATGAGTTTTTAAAATAATAAAATTAATATATTTTCCTACATTTATATCAGACAATATTTTTAACTAATGGTTTAATTAATGCTACTTACCTATTAGAAAAATAAAGTCTAAATTTTGGTGCTCATTACTCATTAAATAAAATCACACAAATAAAATAAATTAAGTTATATATAAGCAAATCGGGTAAAGTTAGAGGATACTTTTTGTGAAGTTAAGTTGGTTGGGTATAATTTAACATCCTTTTTCTATCCTTCGTCATGGAATTAATGACCACCACCTTTACTTTTTCATATACTTAACTTTTCACAATATAAAAATACACATAGATACATACACATATAAATTATGTACAAAATATATGTATGTATCATGTATGTTCGCTCAAATACACATACAAGGTAATATTTTAATTGTTTGTCAGGCAAAAATCGTGACATTCTGAAAATATGTTTTCCAAATGTTAACAACATAAATACAGATCATTAAATCAGAAATATTATTAAAAGATGTTAATAAAATAAAAATACTGACTTGTTAAACACAAAGGCAAGAGTTTCGAAATTCATCGGATCTTCCAAGAACTGCTTCAACTCCGCCGCTCTCTTTACGCTGCTGAACCTAACCACCGGAGCCCTCGTCATGCCATCTTTCAACAATATACACGTGGCACCACCGGAGACATATATAGCCTTACACCCTCTATTGGTGCTCGCCACCAAACAACCTTCCGTCGTCGCCATCGGGACCGAAAACTCCGCCCCATTCAACAACAACGGCCCCGCAATCCCCACCGGAATCTGCACATACCCAACCGGCATCTCACAACACTGTCCCAATATAGACTCGTAATCAAACCCTTCCAACGGAAGCCCGGATAACGACTTCCCAGTTATTCGCTGGAGCGCCTCCCGTCGTATCTTTGCTGCGCGTTTGCAGTCTCCGAGTTTTGACTCGAGAGAGTACGACGGGAGGGACCCATCCACCACCAGTTTTACAATCTCCTCATCCTCCACTGACGAGGAGGATGAATGATTAGTAACTGGTGGTGGTTTTATTTTTTCTTTATTATTTTCTTTTGTCATGTCCGCCACCTCAGGAGTGGTTGCCACAATGCGGGGAATTAATAATTCCCCGCATTGTTTAGTTGGCTTATCCTCGGCCAACATGATTTGATCCAAACTATCATCTTCTATCTCCCATGAGTCAGGAGATGGTCTAAAGATAGATTGGACAAATTCAATGCCAAAGAAGCCGACGAGATAGACGACGGAGGCGATGAGGGACGCTACGGCGGCGAGCTCCGAGAAGGAGAGGACGTGGAGAGGGACGGAGTTGCGGATCTTCTCGCGCCATCGATGGAGGAGGAAGTACATGACGGAGAAGAAGATGGTGAAGAAGAGGCCGTTGGTTAGGTAAAGTGGGAGAGGGAGGGCGTCGGAGGGTTTTGGTTGGTTGTAGGGTTTTAGAAGTTCGCCGGCGGTTGGTTGTTTTACCGGCCGCTGATGGGATTGGTTCTTGACCGGTCGCCGGCGAACGTCCATATTTGATCGGCGGTAGATGTTAGAACGGAGAGAGGTGTGGGAGGAGAATGAATGTATTGGGAGGGATTTATAGAGAGTTAAAGACAAAAAAACATGAAACCCATGTACCACGTGTGCCTCCATACAACTCCACCTTTTTCTCGAATTAAATTTGATTTTGTAACTTTTTTTATATCAAAATACCCATTTTCTGTGTGCCTGTATCAACTAGAGCGCTTCACTATTTCGATAGGAGGGATGCTTAACTTGATTAATGCAGTGTTTGGAGTGTCTCCCTACATATATTACTTCTCGGGGTCTCAGTCGGTATAGTTAAGATTCTTAAAGCTAAAATGAGAAAAATTCTTTAGACAGAAACTAGTGTTAATAATAAAATAAACTGGGTGGCTTGAGATTTGCTAACTTGGCCCAAGATAAAAGAGGGTTAGGTATCAACAGACTCAAAGAGGTTAATGGGGCCTTTCTTTTTAAGTGGAGTTGGAGGTACATGGTTGAAAATCAAAATCTTTGAAGGAAGATGGTGGAAACTTGCCATGATAAAATCAATCAAAGGAGTTTCCTCCCTAACGGTAACATTGTGGGGTGTTGGAAAAATATTGTTAAGTTGATTTCTAATTTAAAATTAAACCGGAAGGGTTTAAACCGTCTGATCTTGGGTAAGATTTGGAATGGGGATGAGATTCGTTTCTGGTTAGACACTTGGGTAGGCGACATTCCTTTCATGGAAGGATGGCCTCATTTGTTCAGTTTGGAAGTGTATAAAATATGCAGGGTTGTAGATAGAATGGACGAGAACCAAGTAAATGGTGGATATGTTTGGAATTGATCTAGGCAGTCTGAGACTGATGTTGAGCTTAAGGAATGACATGAATGTCAAGAGGTTCTTAACATGGTGATGCTTTCCAATGATAAGGATTCGTGGTTTTGGATAGATGGAGATCAGGATGGATTCCCGTTAAAGGCAGTCAAAGAGGCTTTAATTGAAGATATGGGGTCAAGTCATCTTCCTAACTTTGAATGGTGTAAATGGGTGTCTCTCAAATGCAATATTTAACATAAGCTATGGAGATAAAATGATGTTTTTGATTACTGAGTTCATGCTTGAATACACATACATATGCCCAATTATAATAAACTGACAACAAGAATAAAAAGGAAAGACAATAAATGGCTGAGCTGGAGTCTTGGCTGTTAAAAAGTTGTGATTGGGCTAGAAATCCTCCTAATATTCTTCACTTATTCTCTTCTTTCCGACACTCCCCCTCAAGTTGAGTAGTGGGGTCACCAATACTTAACTTGCTCAAGCAGCTACAAAAAGCGTTTCCGTTGACGGTCTTTGTAAGAATATCTGCGAGTTGATCTTTTGACGATACATATGGGAGCTCTATGATTCTTTCCTCCAGTTTCTCTTTGATGAAATGTCGGTCTACATCCACGTGTTTTGTTCGATCATGTGGTACTGGGTTTTCTGAGATTTGTATTGCTGCCGTATTGTCACACATAACTTTACTGGGTTCCTTTTGGGAAAAAAAAAAACAATGTCTTCTAGTAGCTTCCTGATCCAAAGAACTTCGCTTAACCCTCGAGCTATACCTCTAAATTCTGATTCTGTACTTGACAAAGCAACCACCTTATGTTTCTTACTTCTCCAGGTAACAAGGTTTCCACCGACCAAGGAGAAGTACCCTGATGTTGACCTTCGATTTCCCTTATCTCCTGCCCAGTCTGCATCAGTGTAGAGCTCAACATTCAGATGTCCATTTGTTTTTAAC
This sequence comes from Helianthus tuberosus, assembly GCA_030545235.1. Classification (NCBI taxonomy): domain Eukaryota; kingdom Viridiplantae; phylum Streptophyta; class Magnoliopsida; order Asterales; family Asteraceae; genus Helianthus; species Helianthus tuberosus. Next base: position 14,645,455 of record CM060420.1, on the reverse strand, counting down.
AACACTCCATGGCCTACGGTCCCCTTGAGATACCTTAAAATTCTCTGAGCAGCTTCAATGTGGGCAACTTGTGGCTGGTGCATGAACTAACTTACTACTCCAATCGCATATGCTATATCAGGATGAGTGTGAGAGAGATAAATTAGCTTGCCCACGAGCCGTTGATATCTTTCTTTGTCCGCAAGCTCCCCATTAAGTTCCATGTGAACGTTGTGGTTCACCACCATTGGAGTATCTGCGGGTTTACAATCAATCAACCCGGTTTCCGCCAGAAGATCAAGGACATACTTTCTTTGATAAATGAAGATCCCCCGTTTAGACCTGAGAACTTCAATCCTGAGGAAATACTTAAGATTCCCTAGATCTTTCATTTCAAGTTTTGAAAACAGATTCTCTTTCAGCTGTGCTATTTCTTCTACATCATTTCCGGTATTAATCATGTCGTCTACATATATGATCAAGCAAGTTACAAGGCCGTTTCTTCTCTTGAGGAACAGAGTATGATCAGCATTACTTTGGTGATACTCGTATTCTTTCATAGCCAAAGTGAACTTTCTAAACCATGCCCGAGGAGATTGTTTTAGCCCGTATAATGACTTTTTCAACCGACATACTTCCCTTTCTTTAAAAGTCCCTGAAAAACCTGGAGGTGCTTCCATGTAGACCTCTTCCGTTAGGTCTCCATGGAGAAATGCGTTTGTAACATCAAACTGGTGGAGAGGCCACTCCTTATTGGCTGCCACAGAGAAGAGGACTCTGATGGTGTCCATTTTTTCAACTGGAGAGAATGTCATAGAGTAATCGATCCCATACGTCTATGTGTAACCCTTGGCTACGAGCCGAGCTTTGTATCTTCCAATGGAACCATCTGGTTTATATTTGATTGAATACACCCACCGACATCCAACAGTTTTCTTTCCTTTAGGAAGAACTGTAACGCCCTGCGTTTTCATACTTTCCATATTTAGAAACTGTTGCTTGTAATTCTATTTTTGGAAGTCTTGTATTCTTGTAATCGTTCTTTCGTTATAATCGATGTGAAATTCGAGACTTGAATCATAATGAAATTCGTGTTTTCGTTACATTTATGTTATATACACTTTATACATGTTTATGCGTTCAAAAGATGATACTTTGTTCACAAATTGTGCAAAATGCGCCAAACTTGCAAACTGGTGATTTATAAGCTCAATTTACACTATTTCGACACTTAAATCTCGACAAATATTCATGTTTATACTTGTTTTATATGTGGTTTATGATTAGATTACATAACATATTTTTTATTATGTTTTTTTGTGCTTAAAACATCCAAAATACAACTTAAAACAACAAGTTATGCAAGTCTAGGGACTAAATTGGACAAATATCAAACTTTTTCCCGAACCCGGGGCTCTCACCGGCCGCGACCCGCCCAGAGAGGGTCTTCGTGGGTCGCGAGGCCATCTGGCCGAGACAGACTTGATCAGACGTGTTTTTAGCGGACTTTTGATGTTTATTTTGAGTTTGAACTTGTGTTTAATGTCCCTAAAATCTGCTGTTAATCAGAAGTATAATCAGAATCATATCAAGACACTTATGTGAGCATAACTCACTCATTTCTTATTCTTTTTCTCATCACTTGGAACAACCTAAGGGATGATTCCACAGGTTTTCCATGGAAAACGAAGTCTGGAACATCACCAAAAAGGCTCCAAAGTGGACTGAAACTTTCTGTTTTGATTCAAACTTTGTCAATCTTACTTAAACTTGAGTTATCTCATACACATTCCTATGTCCTTATGCTCATAATCAATTGAATGGTTTGTTGGGCTTAAAAACAAGGTTGTGACACTTAAAATCAGAGGGTAAAACCTCATAAACTTTCTGTTTTGGTTAGGGTTTGATCCACAAGTAATGAACAAGCTTCAAGCTTGATGTTTGTGTGATTATAGGACTAGCTTGGGTTATCCTACTTGAAAATCCACACATTACTTGATAATTTCCTTAGAATAGTTGTACTTATTCATTCTTTATTTGTATCTTCATGACCCTCCTTGATTGTTTATAACATCAAGTGTAGTGGTGAACACCCAAGAGTTACCTAAATGGAAGACTTGTTCTTCCTACCTCATGCATGATTTGTATGAATTACACAAGAGGTTCCTAAATGGGGGATTCATCCATCTACCTCATGCTTGACTTATATGACATATTAATATCTATATAACTTATATAATATATTCAAATAACCAAACTCTTGATGATGAACTAATGATCATTTTTCAAGATAGTAGGTTGCCTCATCTAAGAACCATAATACTTGTCACGATTCTAATGGGCTATTGTCCCATGAAAACATTTAAACTCTTTCGAGTTTCATAGTGTCAAGAACAAGTGTCATGTGTGCTAGATGATTATTTTCCATATGTATACTTTCATGTGTTTTAAACTCCGAATCTTAAATCTTCTGTTAAGCTCTAACATACAATCACTATAAATAACTTGCGTTTAGCGTTTGCGATTAGATTACGATTGCGATAGAATTGCGATTGCGATAGAATTGAGATTAAACACCTCAACATAAACATAACACACACAAGTAACACATAATGGCACACACACGTAAAACAATATCCAGAACACATAATTCGAGTAGCGATGCGGTTAGCGATAAGTCGATTAGCGATAAACATGCGATTAAACCTCGATTATTAATAAATACTCCACATAATACAAATAAAGCAATTAAATAAAAGATTCGATAACCAGCCATTAACGTACAATCAATAGTTAAGCAAGAAGTGATAGATCGCAATTAGCAATCTTTTCTTCCTTTGACTTCCTAAAAAGCGGGTTGTTACAGCCTCCCCTACTTTAGGAAATTCCGTCCCGAAATTTAAGAAGTAGGCGTAACAAACAGTTGCGGGTACTTCGCCTTCATGTCACTTTCGAGTTCCCAGGTAAACTCGGCACCGCGTTTGCCTTCCTAACGAACCTTCACAATGGGAATGCGTGAGCATCTGAGCACCTTGGTTTCTCGTCCCATGATCTCGACAGGCTTTTCCACGAAGTGTAATGTTTCGTCCACTTGTAAATCTTCGAGGGGGATATGTAATTCCTGGTCGGCCAAGCACTTTCTGAGGTTCGAAACGTGGAAAGTCGGGTGGACGTTACTAAGTTCCTCCGGTAGTTCGAGTCTGTAGGCCACCTTCCCAATCCTTTCCAGGATTTTAAAGGGTCCAATATGTAACAACCCGCACTTTCATGCGTTGTTACTACTCGATATACTCGCTACGCCTAGCACCAGAGATTCGGATCATAATGTGACTATATCGCATACAACGCTATTCGAAGGATAATCGCATATTTTCGAAATACATTATCACTATACTACACCAATCACGAACACTAACACTCACGATGGCACTGAGTGAGGACCTATTCTACCCTCCTCGGTGGCCGTGATGTGTCGAAATGCAGACAACTAACGCTAACGAAGACTCTCGGGTGAGTGCTATAGCTCCAGTCATCGTGACGATGATGACAATACGAGCGAGTGGTACCCCGTCAGTCATTGTGGCACAAAATGCAATAACGTTCACGGTAACATCAAGAAAGGACCTATACTACCCTCCTCGATGGCCGTGAAACATCGCTAATAATCGCGCACTCGAATCGAAAACCGATTGCTAATTATCGAAACTTTGAATTATGTATACGTAAATACGACCCCTAGTGATATATATATATATACATATAATAATAATATAAATTAACTATGTAAAGCGCGTACTTCGAAAACTATCGAACGATAAAAAACGGAGAAATCCATCGCGCCGAAGTGGCTATCCGGATGGACAGACATGTCCAATCAATCGGACAGACATGTCCAACCGATCGGACAGACATGTCCAACCGATCGGACAGACATGGTCCAACCGATCGGACAGGCATGTCAGCCGATCGGACAGACATGGTCCAACCGATCGGACAGACATGGTCCAACCGATCGGACAGGCATGTCAGCCGATCGGACTGGCATGCCAACCGATCGGACGGTCATGCCGACCGATCGAACGGGCCGTCTGATCCAGGTCAATCTGCCCTTCTTTTCTTCCTCCTTGCCTATAAATACCCCTCATTCACCTCAAACACACTTGTTGTCACTGTTGCTGTTCGACCAGACGTTCCAACCCCTTTATCTCTCGATTTCTCGCGATTCTCGTAAGTTTTTAACTCAAATCTTGTACTTCCTTGATCTATAACCAATTTTATACCTTTCTACCTATGAAATCTCCACTTTTAACCGTGGAATCTCTGTATTTTGGGCATTCTAGGGTGACATCACCATAAAGTTCTTATGAACTTCATGGGTGATGTCATCAAGGCAAGAACGACTTAGATCTGAGTGATTTCCATGCGTTTTTACATAAATCGAGTCTAAATCTATGTTTTCTATTCAAGAAGTGGTGTGATTCTTAAGGATTTGAGGTGCCTTAAAGATGATGTCACCCTTAGTTCACTTGAACTTCAAAGTGTGACCTCATTCTTACCATAAACAGCTCGGATCTAAGTGATTTCACCTGTTTTATAACGAATCTCATCAAACCTAAGTTGCCTAGCCATAATGTGTGTGATTTCGGGTTAAACTTGAGAAAAGCCATCAAGAACGGCCAGATCTGATGGAACGGGGTGGTTCCCGGCCGTTAGAACGGGCCAGACTTGATGGAATTTCGGTTGTTTAGCATGAAGGAACATCATCCCAATCAAAACTGCTGAAAAACCGTCAAAATTAGTCGAATATCAGCTGGATAGGCTGCCAGCCGATCGGACAGCAGCCCAGCCGATCGGACAGGCTGCCAGCCAATCGGACAGCAGCCCAGCCGATCGGACAGGCTGCCAGCCAATCGGACAGCAGCCCAGCCGATTGGACAGGCTGCCATCCGATCGGACAGCAAGCCATCCGATCGAACAGGAGCCATCCGATCGAACCACTGCCACCTGATCGGACCAGCCCATCCGACCCATTTTGTCATCCGACCCATGTGTCATCCGATCGGATGAGCACATCCGAACGGATGAGCACCATCCGACCGGATAACTGACTTTTCGACGCCATTCTCGCTTAACCGTGCATCCTTTACTATATCCTTCAATGAATTAACGTAGGCATACCCGTAACCGACCCAATCAAGTTGCATTCTTCGCTATATACGCACTGTGAGTATACTTGAACCCTTTTTAATCGTATTTTGGGTGTAACATACGTTTCTAGCAAATCGAACTTATCAAACGAATTATTCAATCAATCGAATTATCACTTACGAATAACTGTTATGCATAGATATACGTGATGCTAGTTGCATATGTGCTAGGGCTTATACTCGCGACGTCCCACCATGACTAGTATAGTACTATTGCGCCCGACGAGGTCTAGTTTGCCATCGCATATTCGAGCATCGAGGACTTAGTTGGTAGTATCAGCTTTGTGAGTATATATGTCGTGTGTTACGTTCATGCATGTGGAAATTCGCTACACGTTTTAATCTATTACGCTATACATATCAAACATGTATACTCGCCAATACTTATGTATTGACAAATATTTTAACGTATGTTGCAGGTTAGATCGCAGACTATATCAAATCAAGCTAGGAAGTCTAGAAACTCAACTAAAATCTAGGTTGTCGGATTTGTATTGTTCGAGAGGACAAGAAATATGTGATAACTTATGTGATTGTATTATTTGTTAGTATGGGATAATGAATGTATTAAATATTATCGCAATATAGTTGTTATGGATTCTCTTGAGCAATCTGATTCGCCTAGTGCCGCGCCCCGATGATTCCGCCATCGGTTGGGGTGTGATAGATTGGTATCAGAGCCATAACTATAGGGAATTAGGCCAGACTCGACCTAGTCTGGGTCGACGTCTTAGAAATTGACCTAGTCTATAGTCTAAGTACCAACAGGCCGACTCGTACAAACCAGTAGGGTTTGTATCAGGCCTACTTGATACTCTCGATCGAAATTGCTAAAAGCTACAACTTTCTGTGAACACCGCGTACTACAACTTCACACGAAGAAGCCTTTCCTAAGGCTGAAATACTACTTAGCCTTTCCTAAGGCCGACACGTGTTTTCGAAAATACTCGCATAACGAAACCGAGCGATCCAGTCGAGATCAGGTGTGAAAACCAAGAACTCTAGATAGGATTGCTCACTCAGCACATTTTTCTAGCACGAGAACCTTTCATCGAGTTAGGAGTGACGTCCGCATCTCGACGAAAGTTTCCATTCCGAAATCTAGTGGGGCTCGCAAATTTATTCGAAGAGTATAACCACAATTAGGAGCGAAGCTGTCAAGTCAGGGGTGAAACCCGTACCTTAATAAGCCGTTCCACTCTCTATAAACTGGTTTACAAAAGCTCTCACCAAGGAATCGACTATCACGATAACTCGAGCCACGCGATGACTAGGAAGAAAAGTGCCATGACCTGCATCCCAGTGGAAGCATGAAGTCTTCTAGGTCAACCCGGGCGCACGAACTTGTTAAATATAGTTGGGTTACCTTGGGTAGTCGACGCCTAAACACCCAAGGCACTCTATCATACGTACCGCCGATCTTACCAATGGTTAGAACTTATTTACGATTTGAAACTTTACGCTTTATCGATTCCTCGATTTAACAATTTTCACTCCCTGCTTTATAAACGCACAACTCGCACCGCCATCGCAATCTAAAACGAAACCCGAATGTTCGCAACAAAACTAATGCATAATCTATCGCATTCGCTCTCGCTTCTCACTTCAACGCGTCCTCGCTTATACTAAATCAACCTGTATGTGTATGATTACAAGTTACATCTATATATATATACATAAACAAACAAGTCATTGTGTGAGAACTTAGGAACTTGTGCCTCCTATGTGGCTCCTATGTGATTCGTATTACTACTATACTATCACACCAAGTTTTGGAACGCGCTTAATCGCATCACGAAACTCAAAAATCATTATGATCGAATCTCATTCCTAGTCTCTTCCTGTCTAGATGCCTTCCAACGATTCTACCTCGGGACGAACAGCTAGGAGGAGAGCTAAACGAAGCGCCAATAAGAGGATTGCATCACTAGTGACTAAAGAAGTGGTAAAGCTTATTCCTCGAATTGCCGCTCAAGTGCACTCTCTCAGCAACTCTCGAGCCTCGGAAGACTCCAAGACGGAAGCGCCGCAATCTACTTTTCTCTACAAGCACTTCAAAGCCTGTGACCCGAAGGAATTCACGGGTGAAGGAGGTGTGACTCAACTACTCCAGTGGTTCGATTCTATCGAAGTTACCCTTCGTCAAAGTGGGTGTCCCGATAGTTTCCGCACTACTTGCGCTATCGGAGTATTTCAATCATGAGCACTCGACTGGTGGACCGCCGAACGTAACAAACGTGGAATCTCCGCAGCTTACGCTCTCTCTTGGGATGAGCTGAAAGAGCTCATGAAAGAAGAGTACTGTCCTCCTCACGAAGTTCAGAAGCTGGAAGACGAATTTTGGGAAATCAAGCAAACCGAAAGTGACAATGCTGGCTACACCGCAAGGTTCAAGCAGCTTAGCGTAATCTGCCTAAATCAAGTCAACACTTCAGAAAAAGCCATTCCTAAGTACATTCGTGGCTTGCCTGAGTGTGTAGGCGATTTTGTCGAAGCTGCGAGACCTGCTACTATCGAAGAAACATACCGCTTGGCCGCAGAAATCAACAACAAACGACTCATGGAAGGATTTTTCTCCAAAAATCCTGTCAAGCAAGCTTATCAGGCAATCGACATTAATCCTTCAGAGGATCCTAACAACGAGTCTTCTAATGAATCTACTGACGATCCTTCGGATGAATCTGCTAACGATCCCTCTGACGGATCTACCGGCGATTCTTCTAATGACTCTGCCGACGATTCTTCCTACGACTCGGTCAAATATTCTGCAAGTGAGTCCTCAGACGAATCCTCCAACGACGACACCTCTTCGCAAGACACCGATAAACCCAGCCGCAAACGAAAGACTTCAAGCCCGAGTTCATCAACAACCGAACTGCTGCGACCGAAACCTCTTCAAACAGTTCCGGTGTTTCCAAAACGAGCTTACACTGGAGCTCATCCCCAGTGTTACTCATGCACCTATCATCATCCAGTTGGGACTGACTGTCGCTATTGTAGTAACTGCAACCATTACGGTCATTTCACCCGCAACTGCCGCATCGAACCGTGAACCTGAGTACAACAACAACAGCTCCAGCAAAAGTCTTCAACATCAAACACCTAGCAAGCGTAGGATAAAGTTGTAATGATACGATTTTCGACGTTAATTTCTAATTTTTGAACCTGCTCTATTACTCTATGTTGCCACTATGCGTATTCTCTTCCACACTCTAGTCGTCGCACTTAGACTAGAGTCACACACATACTATATACTATATCACGAAATAATGTGTTTTGCCCCCACTACACTCTTAGAACGAGGTACGATAAACGTGCAAGGAACGATTAATCACGGGTGCACACGGGATTATTTGGGTCAGTGCACGGAGATCGTAGTGAATTCTAAGGTGCCATAAGCGTTTCAACAAAGTATGACACCGAAGCATGAGATTTAAGTAATAGGGGTAAAGCAAGGTGTGCTTTGCCATACTACCGAAGTTTCGTGCAGAAAGTGCCAGGTGGAGTTGAACGTTATTAGACCTATTATACTAGTGTGATTATTTTCAACACACTACACTCAATCCCAAGGCGTAACAACTGAATCGCATCATCGCAAGACTTGTCGTAAGTCTGCAAACGCAATGTAATCACCTCATCGATGGACTCTGGGGAGTCTACCTCGCAGGACAATTTCATCAACGCAAGGCTGGTCGCAAGTCTGTCGCGACAAATCCCATCAAGCACATTAACGCTCACGATGTTGTCGGAGTGAGGACCTATTCTACCCTCCACGATAACCGTGGTGCGTCGCAACGTAACGTTAAGCTTATTCGAAACAAAACTCGGCTAATCGCAATCGCTTATCATGTGTATCCCGCAATCTCTATCGCTTATTATGTGAATCTATATCACTTGCTGTGTATCAATCCATCGCTATCGCTTACCGTTATCTGAGTGTTTGTGTTAAGTTAGCACACATGACCTCGCTTCACGAGATGAAGCTCATATGGATAAAACAGGGTGTTTTAGCCATATCGGCGAACTTTTGTGGAAAAAGGTCATGTGGGGACTAATGTAGGTAAATTCTGTGGTGTCAATCAATCAAATCGAACCGCTTAAATCGTGCATACCTCCATCGCTTGCAATGCAACAACTGTCGCTTATCGTAATTCGTTTGTCGTCGCCGTCATTACTAGTCTTGTGTTATGTTATTTTCTTAATCACCTAATCGCTTATCGCTTATCGTGTATAGTCTACCGCTTATTTTTGTATCGCGTACCGCTTATCGCTCGCTTGGTGTTCATTGCAGTCTGTGTGGTATTAGTACGCATGACATCATTTCACGACGTGAAACTAACATGGTTAAACGTGGTATTTCACCATGTTAGCAAACTCTCATGGAAACGTGCCATGTGGGTTCTAAGTGGAATCTAATCGAAAACGCGTTATTCGCTTATCGCGTATCGCTCAACGCCTACCTAGACACGACACATAAATACTTTGTGTCATCAGGCTACTCTCACACGCTACTACAGCTACATTCGCAATTCAACTCGTCAGTTTAACCTATTCGATTATATCTTATACTCGGTCTGACTTTCTATCGATTGGGCCGGGTGAGCGCAATTCTATCCGTATCGTATCGACGCACATGACACTGTCTCACAAAACGGAAATAATATGGGAGAAACATGGTGGATACGCCACTGGTACTTCCTACATATAAATGTTTTAATCATATTAACGAACTTCCGTGGGAAGGTGCCAAGTGGGGCTCGATGCTAAATTGTCTTCTCAAACGGTTAATACTGCTTTTTTTAAAACTTTTACTAAAACCATGGGACAAATGAAATCCCTCACAATGTGGAGGTAACATCGAACCAGCTTAACTCCATGTCCAAGGGGAGCCTTCATGAGTCCAATTTTTCTTTAAAACCTTTTTCAATGACAAAAACAAGACTTTCTTGAGACGTTGGTTCAGCATCAAGTTCAGCTGAACCCGTGTCGTATGAGAGTTTCCGTAACCCCAGTTTTCATCTTCGAAATTCCTTAAAATGTTTACAACCTAAACTTCCTTGCAACATTGGTCAACAATCGACTCAGTTAATTCTACGTCATGAGAAACCTTTCCACGTCCTCCAAAATTTCAATCGCATCGAACTAGCGAATTCTTCACGACTCGAGGTACTTTGGGACGCCAACTAGTGGGATATTACTTTCGTCTTTACGTCGCCTTCCTGCTAACGCAATCGATCTCTTATTCAAAGCACTCTCGTTCGTCGACTCACTCGCTGTATCGCTACTTACGTGGGATCAACTCTCAAAGGTCTACCTATTGGATTAATTTCGGGACGAAATTTCCTAAAGTAGGGGAGACTGTAACAACCCGCACTTTCGTGCGTTGTTACTACTCGATATACTCATTACGCCTAGCACCATAGATTCGGATCATAATGTGACTATATCGCATACAACGCTATTCGAAGGATAATCGCATATTTTCGAAATACATTATCACTATACTACACCAATCAAGAACACTAACACTCACGATGGCACTGAGTGAGGACCTATTCTACCCTCCTCGGTGGCCGTGATGTGTCGAAATGCAGACAACTAACGCTAACGAAGACTCTCGGGTGAGTGCTATAGCTCCAGTCGTCGTGACGATGATGACAATACGAGCGAGTGGTACCCCGTCAGTCATTGTGGCACAAAACGCAATAACGTTCACGGTAACATCAAGAAAGGACCTATACTACCCTCCTCGATGGCCGTGAAACGTCGCTAATAATCGCGCACTCGAATCGAAAACCGATTCCTAATTATCAAAACTTTGAATTATGTATACGTAAATACGACCCCTAGTGATATATATACATATAATAATAATATAAATTAACTATGAAAAGATCGTACTTCGAAAACTATCGAACGATCAAAAACGGAGAAATCCATCACGCCGGAGTGGCTATCCGGATGGACAGACATGTCCAACCGATCGGACAGACATGTCCAACCGATCGGACAGGCATGTCAGCCGATCGGACAGACATGGTCCAACCGATCGGACAGACATGGTCCAACCGATCGGACAGGCATGTCAGCCGATCGGACTGGCATGCCAACCGATCGGACGGTCATGCCGACCGATCGAACGGGCCGTCCGATCCAGGCCAATCTGCCCTTCTTTTCTTCCTCCTTGCCTATAAATACCCCTCATTCACCTCAAACACACTTGTTGTCACTGTTGCTGTTCGACCAGACGTTCCAACCCCTTTATCTCTCGATTTCTCGCGATTCTCGTAAGTTTTTAACTCAAATCTTGTACTTCCTTGATCTATAACCAATTTTACACCTTTCTAGCTGTGAAATCTCCACTTTTAACCGTGGAATCTTTGGATTTTGGGCATTCTAGGGTGACATCACCATAAAGTTCTTATGAACTTCATGGGTGATGTCATCCCAGGCAAGAACGACTCATATCTGAGTGATTTCCATGCATTTTTACATAAATCGAGTCTAAATCTATGTTTTCTAATCAAGAAGTGGTGTGATTCTTAAGGATTTGAGGTGCCTTAAAGATGATGTCACACTAAGTTCACTTGAACTTCAAAGTGTGACCTCATTCTTACCATAAACAGCTCGGATCTAAGTAATTTCACCTGTTTTATAACGAATCTCATCAAACCTAAGTTGCCTAGCCATAATGTGTGTGATTTCGGGTTAAACTTGAGAAAAGCCATCAAGAACGGCCAGATCTGATGGAACCGGGTGGTTCCCGGCCGTTAGAACGGGTCAGACTTGATGAAATTTCGGTTGTTTAGCATGAAGGAACATCGTCCCAATCAAAACCGCTGAAAAACTGTCAAAATTAGTCGAATATCAGCTGGATAGGCTGCCAGCCGATCGGACAGCAGCCCAGCCGATCGGACAGGCTGCCAGCCGATCGGACAGCAGCCCAGCCGATTGGACAGGCTGCCATCCGATCGGACAGCAAGCCATCCGATCGAACCACTGCCACCCGACCAGACCAGCCCATCCGACCCATTTTGTCATCCGACCCATGTGTCATCCGATCGGATGAGCCCATCCAAACGGATGAGCACCATCCGACCGGATAACTGACTTTTCGACGCCATTCTCGCTTAACCGTGCATCGTTTAATATATCCTTCAATGAATTAACGCAGGCATCCCGTAACCGACCCAATCAAGTTGCATTCTTCGCTATATACGCACTGTGAGTATACTTGAACCCTTTTTAATCGTATTTTGGGTGTAACATACATTTCTAGCAAATCGAACTTATCAAACGAATTATTCAATCAATCGAATTATCACTTGCGAATAATTGTTATGCATAGATATACGTGATGCTAGTTGCATATGTGCTAGGGCTTATACTCGCGACGTCCCACCATGACTAGTATAGTACTATTGCGCCCGACGGGGTCTAGTTTGCCATCGCATATTCGAGCATCGAGGACTTAGTTGGTAGTATCAGCTTTGTGAGTATATATGTCGTGTGTTACGTTCATGCATGTGGAAATTCGCTACAGGTTTTAATCTATTACGCTATACATATCAAACCTGTATACTCGCCAATACTTATGTATTGACAAATATTTTAACGTATGTTGCAGGTTAGATCGCAGACTATATCAAATCAAGCTAGGAAGTCTAGAAACTCAACTAAAATCTAGGTTGTCGGAGTTGTATTGTTCGAGAGGACAAGAAATCTGTGATAACTTATGTGATTGTATTATTTGTTAGTATGGGATAACGAATGTATTAAATATTATCGCAATATAGTTGTTATGGATTCTCTTGAGCAATCTGATTCGCCTAGTGCCGCGCCCCGATGATTCCGCCATCGGTTGGGGTGTGACACAATATATTGAGGTGCGAGCTTTCCTTTCTTGTCGGATCTGATCACTCCCTTCCAAGGTGCAACCTTTAGGAGTACGTGATCGCCAACGTCAAATTCAAGGGGCTTGCGGCGTCTATCAGCGTAACTTTTCTGTCGGCTCCGAGCTTTCAATAGATTGTCTCGAATTTGGAGGATTTTGTCTGCCGTTTCTTGTAATAGCCCAGGACCGGTAATTTGCGCGTCCCCTATCTCATGCCATACAATAGGCGATCGACATTTCTTTCCGTATAATGCCTCAAATGGTGCCATTTGGATGCTAGAATAATAACTGTTATTGTACGAGAATTCGACCAAAGGTAAGTGCGTGTCCCAATTACCACTGAAATCTATGACACACGATCGGAGCATGTCTTCAAGGGTTTGAATCGTTCTTTTAGTCTGACCGCCGGCTTGGGGATGGAAAGCGGTACTTAGATTAAGAGTAGAACCGAGAGCAGATTGAAACATTTCCCAAAGACGTGAGGTAAACCGACCATCGCGGTCAGAGATGATGTCACGAGGCATCCCGTGTCGAAAAATGATCTCATCGGTGTAGATTCGGGCTAATTTTTCTACCTTAAAGTCTTCTCGTATCGGCAGGAAATGAGCTGATTTAGTCAAACGGTCGACTACAACCCAAATACTGTCATGACCTGATTGAGTACGTGGAAGTTTTGTTATAAAGTCCATAGCTATACTCTCCCATTTCCACATAGGGATCTCGGGTTGAATGAGTAAGCCAGAGGGGTGTTGATGCCCAGCCTTGACTTTGGAGCAAGTCAGGCATTTCAAAACATAGATAGCGATATCCTTTTTCATGCCCGACCACCAGTACTTGTAGCGCTTGTCCTGGTACATCTTGTCAGCACCGGGATGAATAGAATACCGAGATTTGTGGGCTTCGTCCATCAGAAGTTGTTGCAAATTCGTACGCTTAGGAATCCAAATTTGATCCAAATAATGAAAGATACCATTCGATTTATTCTCGAGTTGGGCGCCATCGTTTAGAATCCTTTCCTTCTTCAAAGTACGTTCGGTAAAACAAGCATGCTGAGCGTCGCGGATAAGAGCTTTGAGATTAAACTGGGCTTGGGAATTACGAACGCTATGCAAATAGCTTCGTCGACTGAGAGCATCGGCAATGACGTTTGCTTTGCCAGGATGGTAACGAATCTCACAGTCGTAATCGTTGAGTAGTTCTGCCCACCGACGTTAATGCATATTCAGTTCCGTCTGGTCAAAGATATGTTGTAGGCTCCTATGATCGGTGAAGATCGTACACTTGGTACCGTAAAGGTAGTGACGCCAAATCTTTAATGCAAAAACAACTGCGCCAAGCTCGAGGTCGTGTATGGTGTAGTTCTTCTCGTGGATCTTGAGTTGTCGAGAAGCGTACGCGATGTCACACCCCGACCTCGTAAAACAACAAATCGCGGCGGAATCGTCGGGGAGTGTTGTAACAGAATCATTATTTCATAACACATGGAAATTGAAGTTTTGTATTATTGAATTAAAAGAGGTTACAATGTCTAAAAACAAAGAAACACAACATAATTAACTAGTCATCCATCTTTTATTGTCACTAAGGCCCAAGTCCGCCTAAGTGTATCTTGATTAATCATATGCATCAACTCCTGAAAACACATGTGAAAATAGGTACGTCAGCATAAAAATGCATGTGAGATACATAGGTTTTATTAAAATAGAATTCATGACTTGTAAGTTTAAAGAAAATGTTTAACAAAAGTAGTCATGAACCTTAAAATATTTTCTTTTAGAAATCAAACGAAAATCAATAAGAAAATCAGATGATATAAAAGAATAATGCATAATGAAATGAATAACCAAGTAAAATGAGTTTGTATAAAATATGTTGCTTGTAAAACAATGTTTTGTAAAGATATGTTATTTGTGTAAAATGTAATATGTCAAAATTGAAATGGTTTAAATAACGCTACGATATGCAATATCATAAAAGCACTTATATATAGGAAGTACCAGCGGCGTATCCACCATGCTTTTATCATATTACACACGCCACGTTACTTAAATCACTTACCCAAACAAACCACCAACAATGTCTTGTTTAAACCAATTGTCAAATGTTTATGTGTAAACCATGTCTATTGTTAAATGTAAATCATGTAATGTGTAAACAAATGTCATGTATGGCAAGTAAAAAGTGACTACTTAAACCATGTATAAAAATACACAAAACAAAGTATTTGAATAAATCAAAAGTTATGTTTTGTAAAATCCATGCACGCTTTACTGATAAAAACATCTATGCGGTAATGTTAAAATGCATACATTCAAGCCTTGTGACTGTGGCGACAAACCCTTAAACGAAATTAAAGGCTTATCTAAATTATGTATATTGGATTCAGTCATCCCTTACGTCCAAACAAACCTAGGATTCCAGGGACGGGAATTGTCAATTCCTATGGTACCATTACTTACTACCAAGCGGCGTGATCAATGTTAATGAATGTATTTTTGTCCCCTTTAAACAAACCAAATGTCATACCAAATGTAAGCATGTTTTATGAAAATAAAGTACTTAAATATGCTAAATGACATACAAAGTAGAAATGTTTAATGTAAATCAATGTGTATATATGTTGATATAAACATATGAAACAAAATGTAATATGTAAAATCAATCTGCTAGCATGTTGGTAAAACATACATAGCAAAAACATAATGAAATCATGTACTATATGTGTACTAATGAACATAGCAAGTATATGTTATAAAGCATGAAAAACACGAAAGTAACAAGCAGGCACATGTGTTTCACCCCAAAATGTTTGAAAACAGTAAAAGGGGGGACTATGTACTCATTTGAGGATGCTTAGAAGTCTTGAACAACAACCAAGCAAAGCTAGAGGGATCACGGAAATCAAACGGCACCTAATATAGGTAACTATGTTAATAAACCGGACCTAAATCGGAAGATCAGATAGAATGAGGTTTTGTAAACCAAATGAGTATTGGAACTCATATGATATGGTTTAACAAAGCCTACATACTAAATTGAAACCTAACCTAAGTGCTTAAGACCCATTACGATCCGTTTAGGTAGCTTACGTTACTTTAACGGGTCGTTCGCGTAAATCGTGTTCGGACCGCCTAACTAGTCCTATGACAAGTATTATATGCCTTAACATGTCTAATAATGTTACCTAATCAGTTTAGATGTAAAAATTTAGATTACATATGCTTAAAATTAATTTATGCGTAAAAAGGGTATTTTTGTCATTTTCCTAAGGCATATAAACTACCTATCATACAACTAACTAAACGAAGTGACCATAAGGTATAACCTCGGAAGGTTATTCCCTATACAACTATGGTCACAAAATATGTTTGGTCGGATCCTAATGATCGACCAAACGGGTCGGGTTCGAAAGTCTAAGCGGTTGTTTAGACCGCATATCTTACGACCCTATATAAGCACTAAACCTAAAGTGACGAGTTAAACATGTTAAAACATGTTTAACGAAGTTAGAAAACAAGTTTGATATCAAAACAAAGGGTTTTGATATCCAAAAATAGTTTGGTTGCAAAATACGCATAAACACGTATTTTGACCGAAACTATGACTCGTCACTACACCTAATTAACGTGGTAATCAGTAGGTATAGTCACAAGGGACTATGACCATCGTGATTACGCTCACGTTGCGAAGTTAAACGAACTTCGTGTTGACCATAAACTGGTCAAAGCAGAAAGTCAAACACAGTTTAACTTTGTTGTTTAAAACCCGTAAAAGAACGAAAGAAACTTACAAGAGGTCCAAGAAATGGAGATTTGATCTAAAAATTCTCAGGTATGAAGTGTAGAAACTTCAACTTAGAGAAATAATCAGATCAAGTGTGAGGATTGGAGTTAATGGAAGTGGGCATTTATAGATTTCGAACCACCGTTAGGATCGTTCATCGATAAACGAGCTTCAATCTGAGCCTTACATGTATACCCATTGTTTTGTAATACCATGGGTGCCTCAAAACAAGCCCATAGACAGATTAAAACCATTTGCAAAACATGGGAACAGCTGGATCAAGCTAGAAACAAGATTCTGGCTGATCTGATTGTAACAACCCGCACTTTCGTGCGTTGTTACTATTCGATATACTCGTTACGCCTAGCACCAGAGATTCGGATCATAATGTAACTATATCACATACATCGCTATTCGAAGGATAAATCGCATATTTTCGCAATATATTATAACTACATTGTATCACAAACACTAACACTCACGATGACATTGAGTGAGGACCTATTCTACCCTCCTCGGTGGCCGTGATGTGTCGAAACGCATACAATTAACGCTAACAAAGACTCTCGGGTGAGTGCTATAGCTCTAGTCGTTGTGACGATGATGACAGTACGAGTGAATGGTACCCCGTCAGTCATTGTGGCACAACACACAATAATGTTCACGATGACATCGAGAAAGGACCTATACTACCCTCCTTGATGGCTGTGAAACGTCGCTAATAATCGCTTACTCAAAACGAAAACCGATTGTTATATCGAAACGTTGGAATATGGATACGTAAATATGACCCTTAGTGATATATATACATATATAATAATAATAATATAAATCAACTATAGAAAGCGCGTACTTCAAAAACCATCGCAACACTCGAAAAACGAAAACGTTCACCGTGCCGGAGCGGCCATCCAGATGGACCGGCCATCCGAACGGATAGCCATCCGAACGGATAGCCATCCGAACGAATGGCCATCCGACCCAAAACCACTCCAGCCTCTCTGTTGCCTATAAATAGCCTGTCACACCACTGTTCAAGTGATGTGACAGCTCCCACTCGACCAAGCACGCTCCAGGACCCTTCTCTCTCGATTCCTCGCGATTTCGGTAAGATTTCAACCTAAAACCTTGTACTTCTGTGATCTACAGTCCATTCTACATCATTCTATCTTTTAAAACTCAATTTCTAACCGTGAACTCTGTTGATTTGAGGTGTTTTAAGGTGATGTCACCAAGAGTTCTTATGAACTTCAAGTTGTGACCTCATCCCACCATAAACGACTCAGATCTGGGTGATTTCCACATGTTTTGGTAACAAATCTCACCTAAATCTGTGTATTTAACCAAGGAACCGTGCGATTTCGAGTTAAGCATGAGAAACCGTCAAGAACGGCCGGATCTGATGGAACGGGGTGATTCCCGGCCGTCAGAACGGGTCGGAACTGATGAAATTTCAATTGCTAACACGGAGTTTCACTATCCCAGTAAAACCGCACGTATTTCTTCCGAAAACACTCGAAAACAGTTGATCGGGATGCTGAAACAGACGTGTTATCCGATTGGACAACATGTCATCCGAACGGACCACATGTCATCCGATCGGATAGCATGTCATCCGATCGGATGACTATCATTCGACCCAGTCAACTTCCATTCGATCGAATAGCAATTCGACCCAGTCAACTTCCATTCGATCGAATAGCAATTCGACCCATGCAACTTCCATTCGATCGGAAAGCAAATCGACCCAATCACGTGTCATTCGACCGGATAGCCTGTCATCCGACCGGATGACAGCCATCCGACCTAGATCTATATGTCATCCGATCGGATGAGCCCATCCGAACGGATGAGCACCATCCGACCAGATAACTAACTGTTCGATGTTATTCTCGCTTAACCGTACATCGTTTACTGTATCCTTCAATGATTCAACGCAGACGCACTTGCAACTGATCCAATCAAGTTGTATTCTCGCTAAATACGCACTGTGAGTATACTTGAACCCTTTTTAATCTCATTTTGGGTGTAACATACGTTTCTAACAAGTCGAACTTATCAAACGAAATATATTCAATAAACCGAATTATCACTTGCGAATAACTGCTATGCATAGATATACGTGATGCTAGTTGCATATGTGCTAGGGCTTATACTCGCGACGTCCCACCATGACTAGTATAGTACTATTGCGCCCGACGGAGTCTAGTTTGCCATCGCATATTCGAGCATTGAGGACTTAGTTGGTAGTTTCAGCTTTGTGAGTATATATGTCGTGTGTTACGTTTATGCATATGGAAATTCGCTACACTTTTTATTTATTACACTATACATATCAAACCTGTATACTCGCCATACTTTTGTATTGACAAATATTTTAACGTATGTTGCAGGTTAGATCGCAGACTATATCAAATCAAGCTAGGGAGTCTAGAAACTCAACTAAAATCTAGGTTGTCGGATTTGCATTGTTCGAGAGGACAAGAAATCTGTGATAACTTATGTGATTTTATTATTTGTTAGTATGGGATAACGAATGTATTAAATATTATTGCAAAATAGTTGTTATGGATTCTCTTAGCAATCTGATTCGCCTAGTGTCGCGCCCCGATGATTCCGCCATCGGTTGGGGTGTGACAGATTGGTATCAGAGCCATAACTATAGGGAATTAGGCCAGACTCGACCTAGTCCGGGTCGACGTATTAGAAATTGACCTAGTCTATAGTCTAAGTACCAACAAGCCGACTCGTACGAACCCAGTAGGGTTGTATCGGGCCTACTTGATACTCTCGATCGAAATTGCTAAAAGCTACAACTTTGTGTGAACACCGCGTACTACAGCTTCACACGAGGAAGCCTTTCCTAAGGCTGGAATACTACTTAGCCTTTCCTAAGGCTGACATAATACACATGTTTTTGAAAATACTCGCATAACGAAACCGATTGATCCTATCGAGACCAGGTGTGAAAACCAAAAACTCTCGATGAGATCGCTCACTCAGCGCATTTTTCTAGCACGTGAACCTTTTATCAAGTTAGGAGTGACATCCACATCTCGACGAAAGTCTCCATTTCGAAATCTATTGGAACTCACGAATTTATTCGAAGAGCATAACCACAATTAGGAACGAAACTGTTAAGACAGGGGTGAAACCCGTACCTTAATAAGTCGTTCCACTCTCTATAAACTGGTTTTCAAAAGCTCTCACCAGGGACTCGAATATCACAATAACTCGAGCCACGCGATGACGAGGAAGACGAATGCCATGAGCTGCATCCCAGTGGAAGCATGAAGTCCTCTAGGTCAATGCGCATGCTCGAACTTGTTAGATATAGTTGGGTTACCTTGGTTAGTCGACGCCTAAACACCCAAGGCACTCTATCATATGACCCGCCAATTTTACAACTGGCTAGAACTTAATTACATGTTGAAACTTTACGTGTTTTTCACTACCTGCTTTATAAACGCACAATTCGCACAGCCATCGCAATCTAAAACGCAATCCGAATGTTCGCAACAAAACTAATGCATAATCTATCGTCTTCGCTCTCGCTTTCTCACTTCAAAGCATCCTCGCATATCCTAAATCGACCTGTATGTGTAAGAATACAAATTACAATTATATAAATACCTATATGTACGTATAAACAACAAGTCATTGTGTGAGAACTTAGGAACTTTGTGCCTCCTATGTGGCTCCTATGTGATTCGTATTACTACTATACTATCGCACCAAGTTTTGGAACGCGCTTAATCGCATCACGAAACTCAAAAAAAAATTCATTATGATCGAATCCCATTCCTAGTCTCTTCCTGTCTAGATGCCTTCCAACGATTCTACCTAGAGACGAACAGCTAGGAGGAGAGCCAAACGAAGCGCCAATAAGAGGATCGCATCACTTGTGACCAAAGAAGTGGTAAAGCTTATTCCTCGAATTGCCGCTCAAGTGCACTCTCTCAGCAACTCTCGAGCCTCGGAAGACTCCAAGACGGAAGCGCCGCAATCTGCTTTTCTCTACAAACACTTCAAAGCCTGTGACCCGATGGAATTCACGGGTGAAGGAGGTGTGACTCAACTACTCCAGTGGTTCGATTCTATCGAAGTTACCCTTCGTCAAAGTGTGTGTCCCAATAGTTTCCGTACTACTTGCGCTACCGGAGTATTTCAATCACGAGCACTCGACTGGTGGACCGCTGAACGTAACAAACGTGGGATCTCCACAGCTTACGCTCTCTCTTGGAATGAGCTGAAAGAGCTCATGAAGAAAGAGTACTGTGCTCCTCACGAAATTCAGAAGCTGGAAGACGAATTCTGGAAAATCAAGCAAGTCGAAGATGACAACGCTGGTTACGCCGCAAGGTTTAAACAGCTTAGCATAATCTGCCCAAGTCAAGTCAACACTTCAGAAAAAGCCATTTCAAAATACATTCGCGGCTTACCTGAGTGTGTGGGTGATTTTGTCGAAGCTGCAAGACCTGCTACCATCGAAGAAACCTACCGTTTAGCCGCAGAAATCAACAACAAACGACTCATGGAAGGATTTTTCTCCAAGAACCCTGTCAAGCAAACTTATCAGGCGATCGTCGTAAACTCTTCAGACGATCCTATCAACGGGTCTTCTGACAAATCTGCTAACGATCCTTCAGACGAATCCGCTGACGATTCCTCTGACGGATCTGCCGAAGATTCTTCTGATGACGGTTCTTCCAACGACTCAGTCAAGGATTCTACAAGTGAGCCCTTCGATAAATCCTCCAACGACGACACCTCATCGCCAGACTCCGACAAACCCAGCCGCAAGCGAAAGATTTCAAGCCCGAGCTCATCAACAACCGAACTGCTGCAACCGAAACCTCTTCAAACAGTTCCGGTGTTTCCAAAACGAGCTTACACTGGAGCTCATCCTCAGTGTTACGCATGTACCTATCATCATCCAATTGGAGCTGACTGTCGCTATTGCAATAACTGCAACCGTTACGGTCACTTCACCCGCAACTGCCGCATCAAACCGTGAACGTGAGTAAAACAACAACAGCTCCAGCAAAGGTCTTCAGCATCAGACATCTAGCAAGCGTAGGATAAAGTTGTAATGATACAATTTTCGACGTTAATTTCTAAGTTTTGAACCTACCCTATTGCTCAATGTTGCCACTATGCGTAACATTAACTCTCGTCTTCGTTCTCTCTTTCACTCTTTAATCGTCGCACTTAGACTAGAATCACGCACATACAATATACTATATCACGAAATAATGTGTCTTACCCTCACTACACTCTTAGAACGAGGTGCGATAAACGTGCAAGGAACGATTAATCACGGGTGCACACGGGATTATTTGGGTCAGTGCATGGAGATCTAGTAAATTCTAAGGTGCCATAAGCGTTTCGACAAAGTATGAAACCAAATCACGGGATCTAGGTAGTAGGGGTCAAGCAAGGTGTGCTTTATCATACTACCGAAGTTCCGTGAAGAAAGTGCCACGTGGTGTTGAACGTTATTAGACCTATATACTATTGTGATTATTTTCAACACACTACACTCAATCGCAAGGCGTAACAACTGAAATTGCATCATCGCAAGACTTGTCGTAAGTCTGCAAACGCAATGCAATCGCCTCTTCGATGGACTCTGGAGAGTCTACCTCGCAGGACAATTGCATCAACGCAAGACTGGTCGTAAGTCTATAGCAATCAATCTCATCAAGCACATTAACGCTCACGATGTTGTCAGGTGAGGACCTATTCTACCCTCCTCGATAACTGTGATGCGTCGCAATGAAATGTAAAGCTATTCGAAACAAAACTCGGCAAATCGTAATCGCTTATCATGTGTATCTCGCAATCTCTGTCGCTTATTATGTGAATCTATATGGCTTGCTGTGTATCAATCTATCGCTATCGCCTACCGTTATCTGTGATATTCGTGTGAAGTTAGCACACATGACCTCGCTTCACGAGACAAAGCTCATATGGTTAAAGCAAGGCGTTTTAGTCATATCAGCGGCCTTTCGTGGAAAAATGCCATGTGGGGTCTGATGATAGTTAAACTCTGTGGTGTTGATCAATCAAATCGAACCGCATAAGTCGCGTATACCTCCATCGATTGCAATGCAACAACTGCCGATTATCGTAATTCGTTATCGCCGCCGTCATTACTGGTGTTGTGTTTTGTTATTCGCTTAATCGCTTAATCGCTTATCGCTTATCGTGTGTAGTCTACCACTTATTCGTGTATCGCGTACCGCTTATCGCTCGCTTGGTATTCATTGCAGTCTGTGTGGTATTAGTACACATGACACCGCTCCACGAGGCAAAACTAACCTGGTTAAACATAGTGTTTCTTCATGTTAGCAAACTCTCGTGGAAACGTGCCATGTGGGTGTAATGTGGAATCAAATCGAAAACACGCTATTCGCTTATCGCTTATCGCTCGACGCCTACCCAGACACGACACATAAATGTTTTGTGTCATCAGGCTACTCGCGCATGCTGTTGTAGCTATGTTCGCAATTTAACTCGCCGGCTTAACCTATTCAATTCTATCTTATACTCGGTCTGACCTTCTATCGATTGGATCGAGTGAGCGCAATTCTATCCGTGTCGTATCGGCGTACATGACACCGCCTCAAGGAACTAAAGTAATATGGGAAAAACATGGTGGATACGCTGCTGGTACTTCCTATATATAAATGTTTTAATCATATTAACGAACTTCCGTTAGAAGGTGCCAAGTGGGGCTCGATGCTAAAATCGTCTTCTTCAAACGGTTGAAACTGATTTTTTTATAAAACTTTTATTAAAACCATGGGACAAGTGAAACTCCTCACAACGTGGGGGTACCATCGAACCAGCTTAACTCCATGTCCAAGAGGAACCTTCATGAGCCCAATTTTTCCTTAAACCTTTTTTTGCAATATCGAAAACGAGACTTTCTTGAGACGTCGGTTCGACATCAAGTTCAGCTTGAACCCATGCCTTAGGAGAGTTTCCGTAACCCCAGTTTTCATCTTCGAATTTCTTAAAAATGTTTACGAGCTAAACTTCCTTGCAACATTGGTTAACAATCAACTCAGTTGACCTTACGTTAAAAGGAAATTTCCTAGATTTCCATCCAAAATTCCTTTTGAATATCTAAAACAAACGCTTCTTGCAACGATGGTTAACGATCAACTCAGTTAATTCCACGTCATGAGAGACCTTTCAAGTTCTTTAAAATTTCAATCACATTGAACTAACGGATTCTTCACGACTAGCGGTACTGTGGAACGCCAACTCGTGGGATATTACTTTTGTCTCTTACGTCTCCTTCTCGCTATCGCAATCGATCTCTCTTATTCGAAGCACTCTCGCTTGTCAACTCACGGTCAATCACTCGCTGTAACGCTACTTATGCAGGATCAACTCTCAAAAGTCTACCTGTTGGATTAATTTCGGGATGAAATTTCCTAAAGCAGGGGAGACTGTAACAACCCGCACTTTCGTGCGTTGTTACTACTCGATATACTCATTACGCCTAGCACCAGAGATTCGGATCATAATGTAACTATATCGCATACATCGTTATTCGAAGGATAAATCGCATATTTTCGCAATATATTATAACTACATTGTATCACAAACACTAACACATATAATGACATTGAGTGAGGACCTATTCTACCCTCCTCGGTGGCCGTGATGTGTCGAAACGCATACAATTAACGCTAACAAAGACTCTCGGGTGAGTGTTATAGCTCTAGTCGTTGTGACGATGATGACAGTACGAGTGAATGGTACCCCGTCAGTCATTGTGGCACAACACACAATAACGTTCACGATGACATCGAGAAAGGACCTATACTACCCTCCTTGATGGCTGTGAAACGTCGCTAATAATCGCTTACTCAAAACGAAAACCGATTGTTATATCGAAACGTTGGAATATGGATACGTAAATACGACCCTTAGTGATATATATACATATATAATAATAATAATAATAATAATATAAATCAACTATAGAAAGCGCGTACTTCAAAAACCATCGCAACGCTCGAAAAACGAAAACGTTCACCGCGCCGGAGTGGCCATCCAGATGGACCGGCCATCCGAACGAATGGCCATCCGACCCAAAACCACTCCAGCCTCTCTGTTGCCTATAAATAGCCTGTCACACCGTTGTTCAAGTGATGTGACAGCTCCCACTCGACCAAGCACGCTCCAGGACCCTTCTCTCTCGATTCCTCGCGATTTCGGTAAGATTTCAACCTAAAACCTTGTACTTCTGTGATCTACACTCCATTCTACATCATTCTATCTTTTAAAACTAAATTTCTAACCGTGAAATCTACTGATTTGAGGTGTTTTAAGGTGATGTCACCAAGAGTTCTTATGAACTTCAAGTTGTGACCTCATCCCACCATAAACGACTCAGATCTGGGTGATTTCCACATGTTTTGGTAACAAATCTCACCTAAATCTGTGTATTTAACCAAGGAACCGTGCGATTTCGAGTTAAGCATGAGAAACCATCAAGAACGGCCGGATCTGATGGAACGGGGTGATTCCCGGCCGTCAGAACGGGTCGGAACTGATGGAATTTCAATTGCTAACACGGAGTTTCACTATCCCAGTAAAACCGCACGTATTTCTTTCGAAAACACTCGAAAACAGTTGATCGGGACGCTGAAACAGACGTGTTATCCGACTGGACAACATGTCATCCGTACGGACCACATGCCATCCGATCGGATAGCATGTCATCCGATCGGATAGCATGTCATCCGATCGGATGACTATCGTTCGACCCAATCAACTTCCATTCGATCGAATAGCAATTCGACCCAGTCAACTTCCATTCAATCGAATAGCAATTCGACCCAGGGAACTTCCATTCGATCGGATAGCAAATCGATCCAATCACGTGTCATTCGACCGGATAGCCTGTCATCCGACCGGATGACAGCCATCCGACCCAGATCCATATGTCATCCGATCGGATGAGCCCATCCGAACGGATGAGCACCATCCGACCAGATAACTAACTGTTCGATGTTATTCTCACTTAACCGTACATCGTTTACTATATCTTTCAATGATTCAACGCAGACGCACTTGCAACCGATCCAATCAAGTTGTATTCTCGCTAAATACGCACTGTGAGTATACTTGAACACTTTTTAATCGCATTTTGGGCTTAACATACGTTTCTAACAAATCGAACTTATCAAACGAAATATATTCAATAAACCGAATTATCACTTGCGAATAACTGTTATGCATAGATATACGTGATGCTAGTTGCATATGTGCTAGGGCTTATACTCGCGACGTCCCACCATGACTAGTATAGTACTATTGCGCCCGACGGGGTCTAGTTTGCCATCGCATATTTGAGCATCGAGGACTTAGTTGGTAGTTTCAGCTTTGTGAGTATATATGTCGTGTGTTACATTTTTGCATATGGAAATTCGCTACACTTTTTATCTATTACACTATACATATCAAACCTGTATACTCGCCAATACTTTTGTATTGACAACTATTTTAACGTATGTTGCAGGTTAGATCGCAGACTATATCAAATCAAGCTAGGGAGTCTAGAAATTCAACTAAAATATAGGTTGTCGGATTTTCATTGTTCGAGAGGACAAGAAATCTGTGATAACTTATGTGATTGTATTATTTGTTAGTATGGGATAACGAATGTATTAAATATTATCGCAATATAGTTGTTATGGATTCTCTTGAGCAATCTGATTCGCCTAGTGCCGCGCCCCGATGATTCCGCCATCGGTTGGGGTGTGACACTGATTCTCTGTCGTGCCCCGCGTATGAGGGAGACAGATCCTATGCGGTCGGCGACCGCTGGGGAACTCAGCAACAGTTTTAAAAATTGCAGTTTTGGTCCCTGGATGTGTTTAAGCCCATATTTGATGCGTTTAAGGCCCGTTTAGCCATTTTCAAGGCTCTACAATGATACCTAAGAATAGGGGACGTGAAACATGCTTGAACATGTGCTGGATGTCGGTTCGTTTGGTCGTACGGTCCCGTTATTCGGTTAATTACGACAAAACACGAACGGACGTGAAAAACGATCCAAATTACGCGACGAATGGAATTTTATCATGCCAATCACTAAAATAAATTATTTTAATGATTATATAAATTTTTGGATGTCCGGATATATTCAGAACGTAAGATATGCGTGAAAATGCAAACTTATGCACTTTTTGATGCTTTTAGTCCCTGTTGATCAAATAAGTTTATTTTTGCGCACTGAACATCTCAAAGCCTATTTATGAGCTATGTAAAGGATATTTAGGGCATTTTTAACTTATGATCAATTTCCGGAATGTTCGTTACGGTACGAATCGGCATACTTTCACAGTTTGTCGAAATTAGTCCCTGTAAGCGAATAAGCTTGATTTCAACACCCCAAACCTTCAAAAACTTATTTCTAAGTTATGTAAAGGTTATTTAAGGTATGTTAAGCGCATGTCACTGTTCCGGAGTGTTTGTCGCATTAAACTGATTACGTTTACGCATCAGTTCGCGTATAACTTTCCAGAAAGCGATTTAGGACTCGAAATCGAACAAGATTTGGTATGTGCAATTGATACACATATTTATACAAATCCCATGTATGAAACACAATATTTCATTGATTTGGCATTTGTTTGATGGCCGTGGAGGCACAGATGTCACAGTCTCCCCTACTTCAGGAAATTTCGTCCCGAAATTTATTTAGAGGAAACTTGTGAGAGCTTGAAACATGAAGTCGAAAAGATAAAACAACACTGGTTAGAGTTCTGAACTTCTAGTAACTTTAAATAACATAATGCTTGCAATGTAAGAGGGACACTTATATACAAGTATATGAAGCACCGTTGGTGCATCCACTGTACCTCCATTACATTGTTCATGTTTCGTTATTTTTGCCACTATAGGTTCTTACACATGAATAATCTTACTGAGGTTTCTGTGCACTGAATTTCATAATTATGTATGCATCCATAATTACGTAATTCCTTGCATAGTCCGCACAGTGCATTTTGTAATGTGTAGGGGAAAACGAAATGAACAAACCTGTGATGAGTGTGACTAGACCACCATAGGATCCTTTTAATTAAATCAATAAATGATATCTTTAAATAGACCATCAAGGAGTCTTTTCAGCTATATCATCACATGTTATTCCTAACCAGATTTTTGAATCAATCTTTTTAACTAGACCACTCAAGGGGTATCTTTTGAATCATGGAATGGTACTATATAATCCAATGGTCTTAACTATTACATAGAAGCCCATTAAGGATTTAAGGTAGTACCTTTTGAATATCCTACTATGAATCCCTCATATGAAGATATGGAATATTCTATGAGGATTTGGATAACGAATATCCAGATTACACAGAAACACAAAACATAAAAGAAAACACATAAACACATAATTGTTTTAACTTGACCTTTAATTGGTTATCTTTGGACACGGGTATTTAAAGTACACCAGGAATCCAATCCGTGGATTTCATTTGGCACTTTAAACAGTTTCAAGAATCTAACTATGAAAATAGGAAGATCTTAACAGGAATTCGGCTTTGTCCTTATTGAATCATAATGTACGTATTAAGGCATACAAATAATTCAATTAAGGGCTCCGATCTGAACAATAACCATCCACAAGGATCTAATTGTGAAGGTAAGAAGATCCCATACGGATTTTGGAATTTGAAGATGTTTCGAAACCTTGCACTGGACGTGCTTAAGTCAAAACATGAGGTAAAATGCTCATGAAGTTGAGGTGCTAGATATGCCTAGGCGACATATGAAGCAGAATTTGAAGGTTAAGTCAATGTATGAGCAAAATGTTTTTGAAAACTATGCATGGGGTTCTTTTAGAAATGTGTTTAATATTTTTGAAACCTTACATAATACTTTTGAAATCATAAAGTAGGTGTTATTAGGTAGGTATATTTATAAAATGTTTTAAAATCATGTGAGATAAATTTTGAAATTTTGTATAAGGTTTTTGAAAACATGGATGATGCTTTTGAAATCATGCACTTGATATATTAAGTAAATATACTGTGTTAAAATTGTTTTCAAACTATATGAAATATTTTGAAATCATGAAGGTTGTTTTTTGAAAACATGGATAATGTTTTTGAAATCATGCATTTGATATATTAAGTAAATATAATGTGTTAAAATTGATTTTAAACTATATGAAATATTTTGAAATCATGAAGGTTGTTTTTGAAAACATGGATAATGCTTTTGAAATCATGCATTTGATATATTAAGTAAATATACTGTGTTAAAATTGTTTTCAAACTATATGAAATATTATGAAATCATGAAGGTTGTTTTTTGAAAACATGGATAATGCTTTTGAAATCATGCATTTGATATATTAAGTAAATATACTGTGTTAAAATTGTTTTCAAACTATATGAAATATTTTGAAATCATGAAGGTTGTTTTTGAAAACATGGATAATACTTTTGAAATCATGCATTTGATATATTAAGTAAATATATTGTGTTAAAATTGTTTTCAAACTATATGAAATATTTTGAAATCATGAAGGTTGTTTTTGAAAACCTATACTATGTATGTTGTTATGAAAACCAGAATGTAATGATATGGGTATGAGATCGAAAAATACCCTTAGTTATCTAACCAAGGATTTAAAGTGACATTTTGAATAATCGTCTAAAAATTGTCACTTATATTCTGTACTTTATTTCTTAGAATGAAACGAGTACTTAGAATTTTTCGAGGAAATCATGAGCAATCACTTGAAAGGGAGAAACACAAGAGTAGTTTGTAAAGAACATAGTTCTTTGATGTAGGTATCATAGGGAAATGCCATACACACATGTAACTACACTTGTACATCAGAATTGCGAACAACGATTTATTTATAAACAAAACCGATTGTTTCACAGTTCAAGAAAAACAAAAGAAACAAAAGCATAAGATTTAAACTAATCCCAAGCAGCAGCGTCTTCTAATCAGCCAATATGCTCATCCGTGGGTCAGATTTGCATTGACAATCTTTGGGCTTTTGTTCCTGAGATAACCCGTCTCGCCGTAGTTGTACCAAGTACCAGACGGAAAACGAGCTTGAGCTGGGTTTACTTGGGGTTGGTTTGGACCACCTTGGATTGGGTTGAATCGACAAGCATTTGCCATGTGACCGAGTCATCCACATGATGCACACAGACGACACTGTAGGTAAGCTCGGTGAGGTGCATTACATTTGTTGCATATCGATACAGTATTGGCATAAGGTTTCCTTGCAGGAGG
Organism: Helianthus tuberosus; assembly: GCA_030545235.1. Taxonomy (NCBI): domain Eukaryota; kingdom Viridiplantae; phylum Streptophyta; class Magnoliopsida; order Asterales; family Asteraceae; genus Helianthus; species Helianthus tuberosus. Next base: position 14,615,296 of record CM060420.1, on the reverse strand, counting down.
TTGAGCAGCTCGGTAAACCCTAGCTGTATGACCTATAAGTCCACAAATTAGGCATTTGCGACACTTCACACTGGCATGATAATGAAGGTTACATTGGTTGCACAAGGGTGCAGTTCCGTTGTATGGCTTCTTGGCTGGTGGTGCTGCCGCCTAGCTAGGTTCTGCTTGATTTGGTGCAACGGCTGCGGGATTCTTTGAAGTTTTACGCTTCTTTGACCTTTTCGAAGGCTTGGCTTCTGCTTCCTTTGATGCTTCTTGGGTGGCTTCATCCTGGAGACGAGACATGGCAACAGCTAATTCATCAGTCTTCTGGATTACTACGCCTATTCGTTGGGCAAATTTGGTAGCCAGCTCGTACATTTGGGTGTCGCGGTGATGAAGAGACATCTTAAAGGAAATGGAAGACATGGGAAGAAACAAGTGAAATGCTATCGGACAATCAAAACGGAATAACAATGCATAAAAGTGGTGATCATTTGTTTGTTACCTAAGGCAAACAAATGAGATGGTGACTAATCAAAGTAAGTGGGTCATATTAATGTATCGCGAAGACATGCTTTAGCCTATAAGTGGACACTCACCCCAAGAGTTCCCATGTAAGAGTGACTGATCCGATTATGTGGATTTGAACGAACACTCTAGCCTTATACAGAAAACTCAGAGTACAGGCATCCACCCTTCCAGATTGCACGTGTTCACATTATAAGACCCAACTTTGACTAGATTTTGAAAACTTTGAAGGTTCATGATGTGTGCAAAATGCAACATATAAATTACATCAATTGTGGCATAAAACTAACCCTTTTTTAGTACTAATGTTGGAAAAAGTGTGCTTTTGTCTTCCTTTTGTATTTTCAGGATTAAATGAGCTCAAATTAACAAAAGAAGCAAAAAGGCAGCTAAATCTAACATAAATACAAGAAAAGGAACAAACGTGGCATGCCCGACCTCCCCGATAGCATATTTCCAAGCAAAACAAGAGAACAGAAGGCTGAACACGCCCCGTGCTCAGTGAACACGGGGGCGTGCCCAAGTGCCAGCATAAAAGACAAAGCTATAGAAGCTTCTATCACCCACCACGGGGCCGTGCTCAGTGGACACGGGGCCGTGCTCAGTGGACACGGGGCCGTGGTCAACTATAAGATTCGCAGAATCCAGGAAAATCTTGATAGTACAGATATGCTTATGCACACGGGGGCGGTCCCAGTGGACACGGGGGCGTGGTCAACTAATGCAGACAAACTGCAATTAATGAAGACAGAGAAGAGGATGGACATGGGGCCGTGCCCACTGGACACGATGCCGTGCCCGAGCCACTGTTCAGGCTATAAATAGGGGTGCTTGGCTCATTTGCAAACCATCCCTTGGCACACCACCTCTCTCACACTTCACCCACCATCCACCACCATCACAACACCATCATCCACCACCATCATCCATTGTCCATCATAGAGTGTGCGAGTCATCTCGGGATCCAAGATTGATCGTAAGAGTTCTTGACAATCAAATGCCATGTTTGCCTAAGTCTCTTACATCACTTGGTGAAGACAAGTGTCTAGTGTAATACTTTTTATTTTTAATCTTTTCGCACTTTTTACTTGGTTATGTATTAATGACTTTAATAACTAGTTTCTTATGTTGAAGGTGATTCTTCCTTATCGTTTGTCCGTGGTGTCTTGGCATTATTTTACTGTCTATATAAAATAAAAGATTTTCACCATTCATATCTCCACGGTCTATATGGAGGTATGTTGGCTACCTGGTCGGGGGTTAAGGAAACGGTTTGGTAAGAGTCTTGCCTTGTTCAGTGTATAGATCCTGCAAGGACCTGGGTCAAAATTAGTAGGACCTCCTTCAATACCCACCGGTATTGGATGGCGGGGGTCCAAACTCTTTGATCCCCTCATATGTAAGCTACTATTAATACTTTAACCCGGCTACTTAGGACTGTATCCCTGCTGACTCAGACTACTTAGCCGAGGGTAACGTCACCTTCAAAAGAGGGGCCTACCATAATACGCATTAATAACTTAATTAATTATCTTTCAATAATCCGACCCTTTAGGATTGTATCCTTGCTGACTTAAACTACTGGGTTGAGGGTAACGTCACCTTCAAAAGAGGGGTCTACTACAATAACTAAGATAATCTCTTAAATAGTGCAAAAGTGCGGAAATAATCAAAGGTTTCACTATACACGAGTCGGAGCCAAGTGATTCATCTTGTCTATCTGTTTTTATTTTTTATTTTATTTTTCAGCATTTTAGTTAGCTTTTATTTTTCTTAGTTTAAAACCTTTTTCTAAACTTTTGATTTGATTAGACGTTGAGGATAAATCGGTACTAAAAGCTCTTGTGTCCTTGGACGACCTCGATATCTTACCAACACTATACTACGCTCATGATGGGTGCCCTTGCCCATATGTGTGTTTAGTGTTAGTAAATATCGTGTTTTATAAATTTAAAACTTGGCTAAAAAGTGTAAAAGGGCTTAAAATATACATTAAAAACTATACACACTACACACGCATCAAGTTTTTGGCGCCGTTGCCGGGGACACAAGGATTTTAAGAAAGCTTAAAATCGACGGCCTAATCAGTTTTTCAAAACCTTTTCAAAACGCGCGCATATTTTTCTGCATTTTAGTTTAGTTTTGCATTTACAGTAAGTTGAACACGGGCCGTGCTCATTGAACATGGGGTCGTGCTGCATATTTTTCATAAAACACCCAGATACAGAGCTTGAACACGGGGCCGTCCTCACTGAACACGCCCCGTGCTCAACGAAATCAGTAACTTTAACTAAAACGCCCAGATACAGATTCTGTACACGGGGCCGTGTCCACTGAACACGGGGCCGTGTCCAGCCTTTGTTTCCGTTTTTATTTTTGTTTTCTGATCTCGAGACTTAGTTGTGGTCTGCTGAGTGATTCTTATGGATCAATACTCAGGAGGTTACAACTACACCTATGAGGAGGATGATTATAGGAATAACTATTGCACTAATTGTGGTGACCCGCACTCGGTTCAATATTGTAACTTATATCAACCATCCACTTCATACACCTACTATGAGGAGCCCAGTTACGAGCCATCAACTTCATACACATCCTATGAAGATCAAAGGTATGAACCTTCTCCCTCATACTCATATTTTGATGAACCAAGGTATGAGCCTTCATACACGTACTTTGAGGAACCAAGATATGAGCCACCACCTTCATATGCTTACTATGAGGAACCATGGCGTGAACAACCCACCTCATACGAGTATTATGAAGAACAAAATTACGACCCTTATCCATCATATGCTTACAATGAAGAACAATGGTGTGAACCATCTACTTCATATAGGTATTATGAGGAACAAAGGATCGAACAACCGGATTCAAGCTTTGAAAATCCCGATCCTTACTCTATTACCGAAGTGACCGATAGGATATTAGAACACCTTAAAACTATCGAGCGCTACATAAAAGAATCTCGCGCAAGGGAAGAGGAGTCCCGCGCAAGAGAAGAATTAAATAAAGAAGAGATAGTTGAAAGTGTAAAAATGGAAGAACAAATAAGTGAAGAACCTACACATGAGTTAAACAACGAAAAAGGTGAGTCCGACAACGTTAAAATTCAAGAAGAGTCTAATTTTGAAGAAATTAATCTCTTGTCACCCTCTTTTGAAAATCATTGTTTAGTTCCAACTCATGCTAAGTTTTTAAAAGAGTTAAACACTAACACTAAAATTGACGAAACGGTAAGCGCTAAGTTAACTAACGATCAAACCTCGCTAATAAAAGAAGATCTTTGTGTTAACATAATGCCTAATTACATTTTCGAAAAATTAAGTATTAGTGATTTTTCTCCACTTCAAATACCCATTTTTCTATCTAATCGGAAAGTAATAAAATCAATCGGTGTAGTTGAGGATGTCTTGGTTCAAACAAATCAAATGGTAATCCCAACCGACTTTGTCATTCTCAATGACGCTCCTCTAGTGTTGGGACGACCTTTTATTAAAACTCACGAAGATTTGAAAAACCTGAAGTACAACAATCTACCTCTTCAATTAGGGGCATTCAAAAGGAGCATAGATCTCGAGCGTTCAATGAAATATCCTTTTGGCAATAATGACCCCCTAATTGAAGATGAGCTAGAACCACCTGATAAGGTGGGTCTAGCCAAGGACCCTTATAAACGTGGCGCACCACCTCCGCGGAATTATCCTTAGTTTAGTTTAGATTAATTTTTATGTTTTCTAGTTTAGTTTTAATTTTCAGGAATAAAACACACTCGGGATGGTGAAGGATAACAAGGGAGATTTGGACCAGCACCCCATGCATGAAAACAGGGCCATCCGACAAATTTTCTTCATTACAGCAGGTTCAGCACGGGCCGTGCCCACCCAACACGGCCCCGTGCCGCACAGTTTGCAGAAAATGCCCAGTTCAGGTAAACTGGACACAGGCCGTGTTCACTCAACACACCCCCGTGTCCAGGCTTCTGTTTCTTTTTACAACTTTTTGTTACTGGCACCTGAACACGGGGCCGTGCCCGGACACCACGGGGCCGTGTCCAGACGCCCAGTAACATGAAATTTTGCTTTTTAACACCTTTTTACACATTCAATCAACCTAAAAACTTATTTTTGGGACACATTGAGGACAATGTGTAATTTAAGGGTTGGGGGGGGATGCTAAAACCTTGAATCTTGCAAGTCCTAATCACAAGCCTTAGACAAAACTCTATTGGAACCGTTAATCACCCCATTTTTTTTCAAAAATTTTCATTTTTTTACTTGTCTAGGTTTAACTTGGGAATTTCAAGTTCTAAAAAGGTTATATTTTTACAAATCTACAACCGATAGCGTCGTGATAAAAAGAACCAACATAAGAAAATTATGAAAAGGCATGACAAGTTTAGTTAAAATTTGATTATATATACTTGATCACATAAAAACCCATTCCCACAAAAGTGAGTTTTGAGCCTTTATTGAGCATACAAATACATATCTTTAAACTAAATGCTCATCTTTCGTTTCTTGTGTGAATAGCCGCTTGGTTCTTACGACTCTAGAACTTGCCACGACGATACATTCCCAGTCCTTACCAACTTAAACACGAGTAAGTAAATGATGGAGGCATTAGGATTAACCCTTTTTTATTTCTACACCATTATTATTTTTTTTACCACCTACCCAAAATCCCCCTAGTTAACCCCTTTGAGCCTAAACCTTTTCATTTCTTAACCCAAAACCAAACACCCTTTCACCCACCAAAACCTTTTTATTTTTAACCCTTTGTTTTAGTAACAAGCTCGGTTTTTCATGTGACTTTCAAAAAAAAATTGATGATGAAGCAAAAGAAATAAACAAGCAAGTTCATCAAAAATAACTTTGTTTGAATAATAGCTTCATCAAAATAAAAAGTGCAAAGAAAATAAAAAGTCTTACGAAAACCGATGCTTTTTACGCTTTTCGCCCTTTTCTACTAACCACTAACCCAACCACCTACCTTCAACCCAAGCCTAACCCTTCACCCAAAAGTCATCTTGATATTTACAAAGGTTTATAGTTAAAAAAGAGGAGGATTGATTGCTTGGTAAGCCTATGGTATGAGTAAGTTCCATGTCGCTCTCGAGTGATTCACTAAAATACATCTTCGGCCGAGTGTTGAGTGATCCCCCGTGAGGTATGTGAACTTGTATATAAATGGAATTTTAAAAAGGCATGTTATGCCCTAATAAGTAATTTATCTTATGAAAAGTTTTAAATAACTCATGACGAATAGGATTGTAAATAAACAAAAATAAAACTTGATAAAGAATCTTGGAAATCCCGACACTCTATGACAAGCCAAAAACCTTCTCTTCTACCTATTCCATTTGGGAGTGTAAAGCCACATTATAAAGAGTTTTGCTTGAGGACAAGCAAAGATTCAAGTATGGGGGTATTTGATGTGTGCAAAATGCAACATATAAATTACATCAATTGTGGCATAAAACTAAACCTTTTTTAGTACTAATGTTGGAAAAAGTGTGCTTTTGTCTTCCTTTTGTATTTTCAGGATTAAATGAGCTCAAATTAACAAAATATGCAAAAAGGCAGCTAAATCTAACATAAATACAAGAAAAGGAACAAACGTGGCATGCCCGACCTCCCTGACAGCATCTTCCCAATCAAAATAAGAGAACAGAAGGCTGAACACGCCCCGTGCTCAGTGAACACGGGGGCGTGCCCAAGTGCCAGCATAAAAGACAAAGCTATAGAAGCTTCTATCGCCCACCACGGGGCCGTGCTCAGTGGACACGGGGCCGTGGTCAACAATAAGATTCGCAGAATCCAGGCAAATCTTGATAGTACAGATATGCTTCTGCACACGGGGGCGTGCCCAGCGGACACGGGGGCGTGGTCAACTAATGCAGACAAACTGCAATTAATGAAGACAGAGAAGAGGATGGACATGGGGCCGTGCCCACTGGACACGATGCCGTGCCCGAGCCACTGTTCAGGCTATAAATAGGGGTGCTTGGCTCATTTGCAAACCATCCCTTGGCACACCACCTCTCTCACACTTCACCCACCATCCACCACCATCACAACACCATCATCCACCACCATCATCCATTGTCCATCATAGAGTGTGCGAGTCATCTCGGGATCCAAGATTGATCGTAAGAGTTCTTGACAATCAAATGCCATGTTTGCCTAAGTCTCTTACATCACTTGGTGAAGACAAGTGTCTAGTGTAATACTTTTTATTTTTAATCTTTTCGCACTTTTTACTTGGTTATGTATTAATGACTTTAATAACTAGTTTCTTATGTTGAAGGTGATTCTTCCTTATCGTTTGTCCGTGGTGTCTTGGCATTATTTTACTGTCTATATAAAATAAAAGATTTTCACCATTCATATCTCCACGGTCTATATGGAGGTATGTTGGCTACCTGGTCGGGGGTTAAGGGAATGGTTTGGTAAGAGTCTTGCCTTGTTCAGTGTATAGATCCTGCAAGGACCTGGGTCAAATTTAGTAGGACCTCCTTCAATACCCACCGGTATTGGATGGCGGGGGTCCAAACTCTTTGATCCCCTCATATGTAAGCTACTATTAATACTTTAACCCGGATACTTAGGACTGTATCCCTGCTGACTCAGACTACTTAGCCGAGGGTAACATCACCTTCAAAAGAGGGGCCTACCATAATACGTATTAATAACTTAATTAATTATCTTTCAATAATCTGACCCTTTAGGATTGTATCCTTGCTGACTCAAACTACTGGGTTGAGGGTAACGTCACCTTCAAAAGAGGGGCCTACTACAATAACTAAGATAATCTCTTAAATAGTGCAAAAGTGCGGAAATAATCAAAGGTTACACTATACACGAGTCGGAGCCAAGTGATTCATCTTGTCTATCTGTTTTTATTTTTTATTTTATTTTTCAGCATTTTAGTTAGCTTTTATTTGTGTTAGTTTAAAACCTTTTTCTAAACTTTTTATTTGATTAGACGTTGAGGATAAACCGGTACTAAAAGCTCTTGTGTCCTTGGACGACCTCGGTATCTTACCAACACTATACTACGCTCACGATGGGTGCACTTGCCCATATGTGTGTTTAGTGTTAGTAAATATCGTGTTTTATAAATTTAAAACTTGGCTAAAAAGTGTAAAAGGGCTTAAAATATACATTAAAAACCATACACACTACACATGCATCAGTTCAAAACCTTATAATAAATCATCCTAGAACAGATGATTGGTTTTCAAAGCGGATTTCAAATTTGTGTTCTTGTTGTGGTTGTCACCTAAGGATAAGGGACGGTAGTGTTTTAAGATCTAAACACAAGAATCTTGTGTTAGGGTCCTAGGAAAGTTATAGACTAGGTCAAAGCATTACTAATAACCTAATTTCCTATAACCATGAGCTCTGATACCAACTCTTCTGTCACACCCCGACCGCGTAAAACAACAAATCGCGGCGGAATCGTCGGGGAGTGTTGTAACAGAATCATTATTTCATAACACATGGAAATTGAAGTTTTGTTTTACTGAATTAAAATAGGTTACAATGTCTTAAAAACAAAGAAACACAACATAATTAACTAGTCTTGCATCTTTTATTGTCACTAAGGCCCAAGTCCGCCTAAGTGTATCTTGATTAATCCTATGCATCAACTCCTGAAAACACATGTGAAAATAGGTACGTCAGCATAAAAATGCCTGTGAGATACATAGGTTTTATTAAAATAGGATTCATGACTTGTAAGTTTAAAGAAAATGTTTAACAAAAGTAGTCGTGAACCTTAAAATTTTTTCTTTTAGAAATCAAACGAAAATCGATAAGAAAATCAGATGATATAAAAGAATAATGCATAATGAAATGAATAACCAAGTAAAATGAGTTTGTATAAAATATGTTGTTTGTAAAACAATGTTTTGTAAAGATATGTTATTTATGTAAAATGTAATATGTCAAAATTGAAATGGTTTAAATAACGCTATGATATGCAATATCATAAAAGCACTTATATATAGGAAGTACCAGCGGCGTATCCACCATGTTTTTTATCATATTACACACGCCTCATTACTTAAATCACTTACCTAAACAAACCACCAACAATGTCTTGTTTAAACCAATTGTCAAATGTTTATGTGTAAACCATGTCTATTGTCAAATGTAAATCATGTAATGTGTAAACAAATGTCATGTATGGCAAGTAAAAAGTGATTACTTAAACCATATGTAAAAATGCACAAAACAAAGTATTTGAATAAATCAAAAGTTATGTTTTGTAAAATCCATGCATGCTTTACTGATACAAACATCTATGCGGTAATGTTAAAATGCATACATTCAAGCCTTGCGACTGTGGCGACAAACCCTTAAACGAAATTAAAGGCTTATCTAAATTATGTATATTGGATTCAGTCATCCCTTACATCCAAACAAACCTAGGATTCCAGGGACGGGAGTTGTCAATTCCTATGGTACCATTACTTACTACCAAGCGGCGTGATCAATGTTAATGAATGTATTTTTGTCCCATTTAAACAAACCAAATGTCATACCAAATGTAAGCATGTTTTATGAAAATATTGTACTTAAGTATGCTAAATGACATACAAAGTAGAAATGTTTAATGTAAACCAATGTGTATATATGTTGATATAAACATATGAAACAAAATGTAATATGTAAAATCAATGTGCTAGCATGTTAGTAAAACATACATAGCAAAAACATAAAGAAATCATGTACTATATGTGTACTAATGAACATAGCAAGTATATGCTATAAATCATGAAAAACACGAAAGTAACAAGCATGCACATGTGTTTCACCCCAAAATGTTTGAAAACAGTAAAAGGGGGGACTATGTACTCACTTGAGGATGCTTAGAAGTCTTGAACGACAACCAAGCAAAGCTAGAGGGATCACGGAAATCAAACGACACCTAATATAGGTAACTATGTTAATAAACCGTACCTAAATCGGAAGATCGGATAGAATGAGGTTTTGTAAACCAAATGAGTATTGGAACTCATATGATATGGTTTAACAAAACCTACATACTAAATTGAAACCTAACCTAAGTGCTTACGACCCATTACGATCCGTTTAGGTAGCTTACGTTACTTTAACGGGTCGTTCGCGTAAAACGCGTTCGGACTGCCGAACTAGTCCTATGACAAGTATTATATGCCTTAACATGTCTAATAATGTTACCAAATCAGTTTAGATGTAAAAATTTAGATTACATACGCTTAAAATGAATTTATGCGTAAAAAGGGCATTTTGGTCATTTTCCTAAGGCATATAAATTACCTATCATACAACTAACTAAACGAAGTTACCATAAGGTATAACCTTGGAAGGTTATTCCCTATACAACTATGGTCACAAAATATGTTTGGTCGGATCCTAATGATCGACCAAAGGGGTTAGGTTCGAAAGTCTAAGCGGTTGTTTAGACCGCTTATCTTACGACCCTATATAAGCACTAAACCTAAAGTGACGATTTAAACATGTTAAAATGGGTTTAACGAAGTTAGAAAAAAAGTTTGATATCAAAACAAAGGGTTTCTATATCCAAAAATAGTTTGGTTGCAAAATACGCATAAACGTGTATTTTGACCGAAACTATGACTCGTCACTACACGTAATTAACGTGGTAATCAGTAGGTATAGTCACAAGGGACTATGACCATCGTGATTACGCTCACGTTGCAAAGTTAAACGAACTTCGTGTTGACCATAAACTGGTCAAAGTAGAAAGCCAAACATAGTTTGACTTTCGTGCTTAAAAACGCGTAAAAGAACGAAAGAAACTTACAAGAGGTCCAAGCAATGGAGATTTGATCTAAAAATTCCCAGGTATGAAGTGTAGAAACTTCAACTTAGAGAAATAATCAGATCAAGTGTGAGGATTGGAGTGAATGGAAGTCGGTATTTATAGATTTCGGACCACCGTTAGGATTGTTCATCGCTAAATGAGCTTCAATCTGGGCCTTACATGTATACCCATTGTTTTGTAATACCATGGGTGCCTCAAAACAAGCCCATAGACTGATTAAAACCATTTGCAAAACATGGGAACAGCTGGATCAAGCTGGAAACAAGATTCTGGCTGATCTGATGCTCTATCGCGCCCCGCGTACGAGGCAGACAGATCCTACGCGGCCTGCGACCGCTGGGGAACTCAGCAACAGTTTTAAAAATTGCAGTTTTGGTCCCTGCATGTGTTTAAGCCCATTTTTTATGCGTTTAAGGCCCGTTAAGCCATTTTCAAGGCTCTACAATGATGCCTAAGCATAGGGGACATGAAACATGCTTGAAAATGTGTTGGATGTCGGTTCGTTTGGTCGTCCGGTCACGTTATTCGGTTAATTACGACGAAGCACGAACGGGCGTGAAAAACGATCCAAATTACGTGACGAATGGAATTTTATCATGCCAATCACTAAAATAAATTATTTTAATGATTACATAAATTTTTGGATGTCCGAATATATTCCGAACGTAAGATATGCGCGAAAATGCAAACTTATGCACTTTTTGACGCTTTTAGTCCCTGTTGATCAAATAAGTTTATTTTTGCGCACCAAACATCTCAAAGCCTATTTCTAAGCTATGTAAAGGATATTTAGGGCATGTTTAACTTATGATCAAGTTTCGGAATGTTCGTTACAGTACAAATCGGCATACTTTCTCAGTTTGTCAAAATTAGTCCCTGAAAGCGAATAAACTTGATTTCAACACACCAAACCCTCCAAAACTTATTTCTATGTAATGTAAAGGTTATTTAAGGTATGTTAAGCCCATGTCACTGTTCCGGAGTGTTTTTCGTGTTAAACTGATTACGTTTACGCATCAGTTCGCGTATAACTTTCCAGAAAGCGATTTAGGACTCGAAATCAAACAAGATTTGATATGTGCAATTGATACACATATTATACAAATCCCAAGTATGAAACACAATATTTCATTGATTTGGAATTTTTTTGATGGCCATGGAGACACAGATGTCACACGCGATAACCTTGTCTCGTTTCATTAGAACACAACCAAGACCAAGGTTCGAGGCATCGCAGTAAACTACGAAATCATCGTTTCCGTCGGGCAGTGAGAGCACGGGAGCATTGCAAAGCATATCTTTGAGAGTTTGAAAGGCTTTCTCCTACTTAGTTCCCCAAACAAAAGGTTTATCCCTATGCGTAAGAGAAGTAAGCGGCACAACGATCTTAGAAAAAACCTTCGATAAATCGGCGATAATAGCCTACCAGTCCTAGAAAAGAACGGACTTCAGACGGGTTCTTAGGTGTAACCCAACTCTTAACAGCCTCGATCTTCGCAGGGTCGACATGAATTCCTTGACTATTGACAATGTGACCCAGGAATTGGACCTCCTCTAGCCAAAATTCACACTTGGAGAACTTGGCATAGAGACGGTTTTCCTGGAGTAACTCAAGAACCAAACATAGATTCTGCGAGTGTTCGGCTTTCGACTTGGAATAGATCAGGATATCATCGACGAACACGATTACGAAGCGATCAAGAAAGGGTTTGCACACTCGATTCATCAAACCATTGAAAACTGCGGGGGCGTTAGTCAAACCAAAAGGCATAACAACAAACTCATAGTGACCATAGCGGGTTCGAAATGCAGTTTTGGGTATATCATCCTCTTGAATGCGTAACTGGTGATAGCCTAAGCGTAGATCGATCTTCGAAAAACATGTTGCACCTTGTAATTGATCAAACAAATCATCGATTCGAGGCAAGGGGTAGCGATTCTTGATTGTCAGCTTATCCAACTCCCTATAGTCGATGCACATCCGGAACGATCCATCCTTCTTTTTAACGAAAAGGACAGGTGCGCCCCAAGGAGAGGTGCTAGGGCGAATAAAGCCTTTATCAAGTAGTTCCTGGAGCTGACTCGAGAGTTCGCGCATTTCAGAAGGAGCAAGACGATAAGGCGCTTTAGCAACAAGATTTACTCCAGGAATGAGGTCGATTCGGAAGTCGATATCATGAGCGGGAGGTAATCCGGGTAAATCATCAGGAAAAACGTTGGGAAATTCAGAAATAACGGGAACATCTTTCACTTCTGGGTTTCCTTTCTTTTCCTTCTCCGCTACTACAATGTTAGCCAAGAAAGCTCTGTATTCCTTGCGGAGATACTTGCTAGCTTGGACACATGACATGAGTTTAAGACCTTTCGAAGGAGTTTCGCCATACACACAAAGTTGATCACCATTAGCGAGCGAGAAACGTATCATCTTTTCGAAGCAAACCACTTCAGCATGATTTTCGCGAAGAGTTAATTTAAGAAGAAGGAACGTGGATATTTCTTCGGTTATGTGCCTTTTTGTGACGATTTTGAGGAAACTGTGGAACATTTATTTACTGCATGTTCGGTGGCTGAACGGGTGTGGTCGGCTTTCAATGTTTGGTGCAACATTCCATCGATTTATATTTTTTATTTCAAAGACATTTTGGATATCCCCAACTTTACTCAATTGGGAAAGAAAGCGAAGATCATTCACGGCTTGGTGATTATGGTGCATTTGGAAAGGAAGGAACGAGATGGTCTTCAATCAGATTAGACGAAGTTCACAAGATATTATAGGGGAGGTAAAATCGAGATGTTTCGCTTGGGTAAAAAATAGAACGTCTTGTAATGATATTAGTTGAGGAGAGTGGTGTAAATATCCAATGTATATGTTGTAATTGTGTATCCTTTCTCCGTTTGGGCCGAGGGTGTTGTTGTCTGTTTGGCCTTTTGCCCGGTTGAGTCGGAGGCGTGTTTTAATGAAATTTACTTTTAAAAAAACTAGAGCGCTTCACAAGCTGAGAAAAGCAGGCTCATTACTATTACTATTACTATATATAACAATTGTTGTAGGTCTTAACTAAAGTTCAAGAATTGACCAAAATTTAAAGCTTATTTACAAGATTGCCATAATTTCTTTTTGTACCAACTTCCAATAGAGAAAGGGCTAGAGAATCGTTACTACCCAAAGCTTGTCACATGGTTTTTCTTTCTCTTGAAACTATTTTTAGTTTTTGGAAATGTGCATATGTAGTAAAAAATGTTGGATGGTTATATGAAATTTTATAAATATAGATAATTTCAAACGTATGCACACAATGAAATTTTATAGTTATGTAAATTTGGATAATTTCAAACGTATACACACAAGGATTTTTTTTATGCATATACTAATTATGTATGGTATTATAACTATCAATATATTTTAATTAAAAAATTATAACTTTTATTTGATCATAATGTTGAGATTGAACCCTACCAGAGGAACAGATAATAAAAGCCAAAACCGGATCACGACAGTGGATTTACAATAAGCAGCTGTTTACATTAGGCTTTCCCCTTGAAAGTGATTATAACAACTGATGGCTCTCTAACCACTGTCCGTATACAACTGTTGCTACCCTTTAAACTGCAGACAAAGCCCTGAAGAAGTAAACACTGTTGTTTCTATCTACTGATGACAAAGTACTGCCCACTCAAGGACTGATCAACTTTGAGGAAAGCACTGATGGAAGAAGATAGCAGTAGTTTAGTGTATTACTTGTCTTATGTAAAATCAGTGGTTAACTTTAGCAGTGTTTGTATAGGAACAGTTGTTACAGGTTGTTAGGCTGTTAGACGTCGCTTTCATGGTGACGTCAGCTGAGACGCCTAAGTGGTTTGGCTTGTCTATAAATGGAGCAGTACTCTGTACTGTTACATTTGATTGACTGAGTGAGTTCTTCTCCTCTAGTCCAATCCTTTCATCTTGTGTGCAATCAACCACTGGAGTATCAGGCTGGGGGGAGTTTATTTGTAAGCATGTTTTGTAATCATTTGATTTACTTTGTAATCTTTCGACAGATGCAATTCATGTGTTTATCAAATCCATTTCTCTTTATGATTGTGTTTACAAAGTTTGTTGTTCATTTCCGCTGCACTTTACATGTTTTCATATTCATTGATTGTTCAATTTACACAAACAAACACTCTCATAAGAGCCTCCGATCTTAACAATTGGTATCAGAGCTTGGACAGTCAAATTCGATTTAACCGTCAATTTGACATAACAGTTCAGCTCAAAATTCATTGATACTAAGGTTGATTGTATTTAGTTGTAAAACAGAGTAACGAGAGATCACGTTCAAAGTGACTACTCAAAGGCTCTGTAAAACAACCAAGATGTCATAGGACACACAAGCTTCACATAACAATCGATATCATACATAAATCACCTACAGGTTTCAGATCTGAAAATATATCTGATAACTGTGGTAAAATTATTTACGAAAATTGATTGCAATTGTTGTTTTGAAGTTCGTGTTGTTTCCATCATGCTTGATGCTAAAGTATGAACCTCGGATTAACAAGAACCTATGTTCATAAAACATTATGTTTTTGCTAACGTAAAAAGAGGGAAATTAAAACTTTAGTCATTTGATCTTATGTGTTGAAAAACAGGTTGAGATCCTCAATAGGAACAAATCAACCTTGTTAAAAATACATTAAGAAAATCTGGGGTCAATGTAGTCCGTATCATAAGTAATGTGAGATTGGTTGAAAACCTGTGCAAATATGACCAATTCTCTCAAAGCATTACTGCAAAATGATTCTGGATTAAGTATTTCTTCAATAAAGACCTCCCAGTAAGTATTTCATTACTTATGAATGGGAAGGGTATAAAGGGAAGAAGAAAATTCATAAAAACTCGAAAGTGGGTTTATCTCAAAACTCTTGAAGTCAAAAGTAAAGAGTATAAACTCAAAACACTTAAGAGTTCAAATTTAGGGTAAAAATGGTCATTAAGCAACTGTATGCATTCATTGGGTCAGGAAAGTTCAGGTGACAATAGTATCTCCAGGGAATGAACTTACAAGAGGACTAGACAAATTTTCAGAATCATCACATGGTAACAAAGTCTATAACAAGGTTTTCAAATACTCATGTGATCATGTGTCTTCATTTTTGTTGTCAATCAATTAACAAGAAAATGGTAACAAACAGTGGTCAAAATGTATTTACAATTTCATACCACTGTTGTCAAACCACTAACCATTTTCACAAACTTGAGATTGATATGATTAGGAGCTCTAGTGGAAATTTATGCCAGATCCTTTTGATGCTGTTTTCAGAAAATCCTTTAATGTTAAAAAAAAAGGATTTTCTCAAATAAAGCAGGATATATTATTCTTTATATTTTTTTCTTTGAGAATAATATATTTTGAACTTTTTACTGGTTTTTGATAGTAAAGTTTCAATCTCCTGTCAGGATATATTACCTTTATTTTTGTTGGTAATATTATCCTCAAAATGGTTCAAAAGGAAATGGTACAAATGTATCAAGGTCATCAAACTCAAGTTTGTTTTAAAACAGATCAAAGATTGATTACTAAAAGTCCTTAAAATGCTTAGGTACTCATGTCCAAATTCAAATATTATGACACAAAATGGGTAGCCTAGCAAACAGGGCCTACATCATCTGGGGTACTAAAACTAAGTTTGTCAAAATTTTAATCACTGATTGTACTAACAGTTGCTGATGTAATAGCTTTTCAAAACCTCACCATTTCCCTACCACGGTTTTGCTCCAACATTTGTTTCCTAAACACTGTCCACTGCTGAAAGTCATCCACTGATGTGCTATCTACTGATAGTGAAAATAATCCACTGTTATCACATTATTACCATTGAAACCACTTATGCTTGCTTCATCAGTGGCTCTCAAAACAACTGTCCTCCGGTATTCATCCATTACATCAGAGGTTGGCACGTGGTCAGTTTTTAGCCCTCAGATCTTTATAACCGCTACCACATTAGCATCCATTTTTCTTTTCCCTAAATAAAACACTGATCAAAACCCCAAACAGGGTTTTACACTGTCGAATTGAATTCCAAAATTCTCTTCTCAAAGCAGTTTCCAACCTTTCTTCTCAAATCACTCTCTGATCCTTCTTCATCAAAATGACGAAATCAAAGTCAAAATCAAAATCATCTTCATCTTCATCTCCCAAAGAAGCCACACAAATGGCCTCTGAACCTATTGAAATTCCATACAAATCCCCTCACAACTATCTGGGTCTACTCACAAAACCCACCAACAATCACACCTTCGATTCCATCATCGACATTATATCTGCGTAAAAGTACAAAACTTTGCTTACAGCAGATGCTCCAATTTATCAACAAACCCAGATAGAGTTTTGGAAAAATGCTACGTTTGAAAAACAAGACGATAAAGTTATAGCCATCAACTCCTCCATACAGGGTAAAGTGATTCAAATTACTCCTCAATCCATCTCGGAATTCTTCAAACTCGATGATCAGAAAGGTAAAACATCTTTTTCCAAAAATGAGTTGAAAGCTGATTTTCTGAAAAGGGGGTATGCAGACCAAACAAAAAGGGATACCTTACAAAAAGGTTTCTTTCCTTCTGCATCTAGATTTTTATTTCACACACTTTTAATGTGTGTTTCAAATAAAACAACTGCTTTTAACGAAATACCATTAAAGATCCAATGTCTGGGTTATGCTATTTTAAATAATGAGAATTATAATTATTCCCAGGAGATCTTTGATGATTTGGTGAAAAATGTTGATAGCAAAGCATTTTTACTTTTTCCAAGGTTTCTAAGCTACTATTTTAAACAAAAATTTGGAAAAGAAAATGAAAATTTGCTCAAACAAGGTGTTTATTTTCAAATAAAAGGTTTGACAACTGAAACATTTTCTAGACTGATGGCACCTATAAAAACAAAAGCAGAGGTGCCTGAGCAGAATTTAGCAGCTACCACTGCTCCTCAGACATCTGCTGTTGAGCCCACTGCTCTAGGTGATCATAGCAGCACAGCCAGTGCTTTGAAACCCACACCTGCCATCACCAAAAAGGCCAAAAAGAAATCATCCAAAAAGCCCACCAAACCCTCTAAAAAGGCAACTCTGGAAGATGAGATCCTAGAGTTAATGCCAGTAACAACACAAATGTCACCACAAACCACTGCTGCTACTTCCTCACAGCAGTTGGTAGAAAGATCTCCACCATTGCCTCAAACTCCTCCTGCATCCTCACAAAAGGATCAAGTTGTAAGCACAGGGACCCCACATTATGAAGCTTTGGATTCAATTGGATCCATCTTCCTCAGTCCTGATCCCAAGGACATGTCTCTTTCAACACCCATACCCTCACCAATCACATTACCACAATCAATAATACCCTTGTTGCATGCAGTTGCTATAGCTCAGACACAAACTAGTTCCTCTCTATCACCTATCACTGAGAGTATACTCCCACAAGTGACTGGGTCTGATGCTACTACCCCTGCTATCCCAGCAACAACTGAGGAGGTTACACCCCTTGAGTTACAAGTAACTCTTGGTGGTAGTTCAAGTGGAGCAGCAACTACAAGTGATGGATCAACAGATCTGTATTTGGACAGTTGTTTCATTAGTAAGACTCCCTTGAAGGCAATTTCTTCTATAGCACCTTTAGTAATCACCAGTGAGTTTGTTTTAACCACTGGTACACTCAAAAGGTTATCAAGTGTTGAAGAGAGAAGACCCCAGAACCAAGAACAAGGGGCATCAATGAGTGATTTTTGGGACTCAGTTCCTAAGTCACACATTGGTACAACCACTGCTGGTGGGGAATCAGATGATCCCATTAAAGTGGGTGATGATTTAAAATATCAGGAATTGACGGGCAAAGTTGAAAAACTTGAAACATCAGTTACTGAAATAAAGGATATGGTGCAACAGCTGTTAAAAGCTTAAAAAGCACAATTTACTGTTGTTCCAGCTCAAGCACCTGCACAACCTGCACCTGCTGTAAATGAGTTGTGGAACTTATTCCAACCCCTGCTTGAAAAACAAAAACAAATGGCTGATCAGCAGCATGCAATACATGTACAAATGCTGACAAATATGGTGGAATCAAGATTCAAAGATACTCAAGCAGACATCAAGGCTATAAAGGCCAGGATCCAAAGCACCACTGGAAAAATCCCCCCCACTATCCTCTTCATGGATAATCCCCTTCCAGATAATGCCAAAAAGGGGGAGAAAATCAGGTGGAAGAAGAAGGGAATTGAAGATGGTGTCTATATTGAACCTGAAAAAGATAGCCAGATTAAAGCTACAGTATCAACACACACCACCTCAACACACACCACCACAACCATTGCCCTACCATCATCATCATCTGTGATCACATCACCACCACCAAAATCAAACTCACCACCAAAAACAGCCACCCCATCATCTCCACCTGCCAAAAAGCAGAAGACAACAGATGTTACAACATCTGTTGTAATGACAACAATGGTTGAAACACCAGTTGTTTCAACACCTGTTAGTCAGACACTTTCCACCACTCAAACCATCACCACTGATTCAACCCCTGCTCAAAAGCAGAAGACATCTACTGACACATCAGTAGTTGTAATGACAACAGAGGATGAAACACCAGTTGTTTCAACAGTTGTTTGTCAACCATCCACCACTGCTCACACCATTCCTACATCACAACCAAAACCCCCTTCTCCAAAAAGGCTTTACTCCAGAAAAAGAAAAATAACCCAGGCAGATGAAGACAAACATGATCCTAATGCTGCAAAATATCCACTAGAACTGGAAGCTGTAAAAAATGAGATGAGACAATTCTACACCGAGGATGATCCTTCAACAAGAAGATTCCCTTCTCTCATAGGCTTCATAGTCCCAGAAGATATGGATGAATATCTTAAGCTCAAAGCAAGGCAGGCTAAAATAAGAGCAAAAGTTGAATGTGAAGGTCAAAGTGACGAAGCCATCTCTGAAAAATTGGAATTCTTGCTCACTAAGGTCAAGCAGATGGAAGACTATGCACAAGATCTAAACAAAGAAAAGACAGATCAACGAAATAAAATGAGAAAAGAATATCTTGCATATATCATGAAAGAAAAATTTTATCCTGCTGAAGAAAAACAATTTGAAGAATGGCCAATAGTTGCTTTAAAGCATGAGGCAAACAAGATTGAAAGAATTAAAAACGATCCAAGAAAGAAGAAGACAGCTCCAAATTGGATCAAATACAAAAAGCTCATTGCTGACCTTACATCTGAGTATAAAAGAAAGAAATAAGAGCTGGTAGATGCTAAGGTGGATACTGTTGAAGCCATAGCAAAATGGATAAAGCAGTATACCGACGAGGCTTATGAAAGGCTTAAGAAAAGAAGGATAACAGTCTCAGACACTTCTAAGAAGCCTGACTACAAAAAGATAGAACAGCAGATTGATGCTCTTAAAACACTGATCACATCAGCAGATAACCCTATCCTTGTGGAAAATCAAGAAAAAGGAAAACTGCTGACCAGTGAAGAAGAAAAAGAAAAGGAAGTTGAGTACTTCACAAAAGCCATCAAGAAAATGGATCCAAAAGAAGACAAATCAGCAAAGCTTCAAGACCTTGCCAAAAAGGTGTTAACCAAACCTGCATCACCAAACACTTCAGACATGACAGCCATTGAGCTAGATCAAAAGAAGAGGCAAGAGCAGATTGAAAGAGAGACTGCAGAAGATATAGCTGCAGCAAATAATGTCATCGAAATGGCCTTCAAACAAATGTCTGAAAGTTTACAACTTTTCACAAGACCAATTTCTCCAAACTCATCTGAAAATAAATCTCTCCCAAGAAACCCATTGAGTTCAAAAGTACTAAAGTGGATGTCTGATCAAAAGACCCACGTATTGACCTTGGTCAGATCCAATGGCGAAGTGAAGTACATATCAAGGAAAGAAGCACTAGGTCTTGGTGTTGAAGATTTGCAGGATCTCCTTGAACTTTCACTGTGCAGGGATGAGGATGACTCAAGTTCCAAGGACTTTGAAGTAGAATTTAAAAGGCAAGTTAAGGAGCTTCTGATGAGAAATAAAAATCCTGAATAATGAAGGGTTTTGGCATTATCTGTTCCAGGGGGTGATTGTTGGGATTGAACCCTACCAGAGGAACAGATAATAAAAGCCAAAACCGGATCACGACAGTGGATTTACAATAAGCAGCTGTTTACATTAGGCTTTCCCCTTGAAAGTGATTATAACAACTGATGGTTCTCTAACCACTGTCCGTATACAACTGTTGCTACCCTTTAAACTGCAGACAAAGCCCTGAAGAAGTAAACACTGCTGTTTCTATCTACTGATGACAAAGTACTGCCCACTCAAGGACTGATCAACTTTGAGGAAAGCACTGATGGAAGAAGATAGCAGTAGTTTAGTGTATTACTTGTCTTATGTAAAATCAGTGGTTAACTTTAGCAGTGTTTGTATAGGAACAGTTGTTACAGGTTGTTAGGCTGTTAGACGTCGCTTTCATGGTGAAATCAGCTGAGATGCCTCAGTGGTTTGGCTTGTCTATAAATGGAGCAGTACTCTGTACAGTTACATTTGATTGACTGAGTGAGTTCTTCTCCTCTAGTCCAATCCTTTCATCTTGTGTGCAATCAACCACTGGAGTATCAGGCTGAGGGGGAGTTTATTTGTAAACATGTTTTGTAATCATTTGATTTACTTTGTAATCTTTCGACTGATGCAATTCATGTGTTTATCAAATCCATTTCTCTTTATGATTGTGTTTACAAAGTTTGTTGTTCATTTCCGCTGCACTTTACATGTTTTCATATTCATTGATTGTTCAATTTACACAAACAAACACTCTCATAAGAGCCTCCGATCTTAACACATAACCTAATTTATTTAAAAAAAAATAGATAAGTTAGTAAAATATTTACATATTATCGTAGTTTACAAAATATTTTACATGAAATATTATATTTTCTATAAGATAAGATTTATAAATTGCCTATATTACCATTATACGCCTTAAGTTTTTCTCACAGTTTTCCGTTCCGTCGTAACACGTATGGTTACCTTCCGAGCCGCACGGATATTCAACCCGCCGCAAAGCGCGGGTTTACACCCACTAGTTTATAACATAGTCGATTTCAAGAAAATTATATACGAAATACTTGGATAGTTCTGAGTCATCATGATTATTGTTTAGAGTTTTGATTCCTTCAGTGGTATTTATGGAGGGTTGTTAGGCTAGATGGTGTGGGATAAAATTCCACGTCATATGAGCATCATGTATGCTTCATCTAAGTAGTGGGCTTTATGGTTAATTAGCTTGGTGTCAAAAAAACTCCTTTAAAGCCCCTTCCTTTTCTTCCTCTCACATCCGCCATAGCTATGGCGGAGGCCATGGATGGCACCGCATATGGCTAAAGCGGCATGGTGTTAGGGACGTCACCCAGCTGAGGTGGCTAGGGGTGTTGCCCCACACCGTCTATCTTATGGATAACACATTATAAATAGAACTAAAATCTGTGCAGTTCAGGTTAGTTATTGCCTAAAACCGAAACCATAACCGCACATTTCGGTTATCAAAAAATCAAAACCATTCGGTTTTGGTTAATGCGGTTTCAGTTAATCAGTTATTGGCGGTTAATGCGGTTTCGTCTCGGTTATAGGTCGGTTTTTTTCATTGTTTCTAAAGTTGGGCTTTAAATGTGTGGGGCGTACAAAATTCATGCGCAAACACTTAAACACTTCACCAAAAAGCGTATGAATTAGGCTATGGTTAAACACCACCAAAAAGCGTATGGATTGGCCTATGGTTAAACACTTAAATTCTAACTTAAAAACTCATGGTCCTATGGATTTGGCCATGTTTAAAGTTGTCGGTTCGGTTCAGTTATTTTCGGTTATGAAAATAAGAATAATCACAACCGAACCGCAACAATCGGTTATCAAAACTATATATAACCGACCCTTCAGTTATTTCAGTTTGTTTTTTTTTATTATTTCCGTTAGGCTTCGGTTATTTCGATTTTATGCTTACCCCTAGGTCTACGTAATAAATCCGCTTATCATATTAAAATTGAAACAAACTACCCTACCATATGTGTAATGTACTAAACTAATATTAATATAAAGTTCCACTAAATACAACATATACATTGCTCTGGTTTAACAAATTAAGATTGAAACAAACTACACTACCATATGTAATGTTACTAAACTAATATTAATATAAAGTTGAACTAAATACAAAATATGCATTACTCTGGTTTAACAAATTACCTAAAAAGTAGAATATTGCGTCACCTAGAGCATGACTAATAAGACGTTTTTAGGGTACATTTTTTCTTGTTTTTCTAGGTCATTCATTTTTCTCTATTGTGAAATTCGTTTTTGGCCTTTGTTTTTTATGTAGTTATTGGCTAAGAACATGAAAAAATGGATTAAAGTGAGGCCTTGTACTTTTAAATTATATATATATATATATATATATATATATATATATATATATATATAGAAAAAGAGATAAAGTGGTTAAAAATCAGAAAATGGTAATGATGTGATAATAGTTTTTTGGTGCTTTTAAGACTACTTGGTTGGTATGGGTGAGGCTCATCCTTGGAGGATGAACCTCCATGTCAGCACCACGTAGATCGGGTGTGAGGATCAAGGCCGGCCCTGAGGGTGGGCGGGGAGGACCACCGGCCAGGGCCCGATATTTTGAGGGGCACATTTTTTTCTGAAAAAACCCGATATGTATATGTAAAATATTTTTTTAATAGGGTACACTCATACAAACACCAACATAAGCCCCCTTACAAAACTATTCTTATGGCTTAGATTAATTATTAACCTCTTTGGCATTAGATTTAGACCTTTAGTGAGCTCAATACCCAATTTCGTTAAGGCCTATGGGCACATTTTTTTGAGCTCGAACAGGGTACACGAATTCTCAGGGCCGGCCCTGGTGAGGATGTGGCAAAGAGGATGGACTAAGGAAATGGGGGATGAGCATAAAATATATATGTGTATGTTGTATGTATATGTGTGTGTGAAGGGAATGCAACAACTTTTGTCCTTATGTGCTCGTCTCCATCGTCCGGATCTCGACGAATACGACGACGCCGGGCCTCCGGAATTGGCGTGCTGGGCGGTGCCGGGCCACGACGAGGTTGGGACGGTCCCCGTACCGTCTAGCCTAAGTATTTTTATTGTGTAAGTTTTAGCTGTTTTTAAAGAATAAGTTTTTTTTTCTGATATACCATGTGACTTGACATGTTTTTAGGCATTTTTTAGTTTTGTTATTGTGGATGGTCTTAAAAAGACATCATGTCAACCGTTACCAATTCAATTATCAGTTTGTGAGTTTTGGGGTTTGTCATTTGGGCCATAAAATTTAGAGCTGAAAGAGTAACAATGGAGTGGTGTATAAAATTTTAAGATTTGGGTATTAAACGATCCAAATGAGCCAAACCGAGTTGAGCGAGGGTTAGCTCAAAACGAATGGAGTCGAGCTAAGCTGCCTCATTTACATGCTTCAAGCAAGATATCAGCCTCTTGGTATGTTCACTATTGTTGGATAATGTTGCTATAAGTTGTTGAAACCATTAAAACATATTTCTTGTTACATACTTTCATCAACTTATGTTTTTGATAACTAGATAATCGTACCATAGTTTTCAAACGTGCTAAAAAAGTTGGTAACTTTTCTAAACAAACAATATCAAATGACAAAATATCTTATATGATAAACCATGTTTTTATCATGTGCGACCAATCAACGTAACTCACATAATGATAGGGGTTCTAGCTACGGTTTAAACACTATTTTTATCATTTCCCACGATATTACAACAGCAAACGATAACAGCGTCATGTATAAAAGATGTTGCATTTGACAAAGAGGAATGCTTATCTTCAACAAGTTCGTATTGTTCTCTAAACACATATCTTATTTTAGATTGAGATAAATAACCAGGACTTATGGTAAAAGTTGAAGATTGGTTGGCACGGATTGTGTATGTGCACATGCATGATTTGTGTCGGCACAGTCGTACACGTTGTCGGCACAAGCATGCTTCTCCTTTTGTCCGTTTCTTGGGCTATCTTTGGAGGTTACGGGTGTGCAAACATCCTGCACGGTCATGCTTGGCGGTATTTGGTTATTTTCTTTTAATTTCTTCCTTACACAGAGACGTGGTATTTCTTCCAAATACCACTATAAATTCACAAAAATGAGTGACTAAGTATTAAATCCAGTGAAGATGCACCCAAAGATGGCAAATATGAGGATAAATGTTTACAAAATTATGTATAATATGTGTCATATCAACTACACCAATCTAGGCCGAGGTATTTAAAGAATTTGTGGCGTGAAACTCATTTGCAAATAGCTTGGAAAAAGCTCGCTTGGAGCATAAGGTTACAAGGTCGCGCTAAAAAGCCACAGTTCTACCTAATCTCATTTATTTAGCAAGGACCATCTGTGTTGGCTTCTATTCGACGTTTGGTTTCCAATTGCCGCCCATAATCAAAAGGTTTATTTTATTGTTTTGGTTCTTGGGCTAAGCTTTGTCATTTACCAATTGGGCCTCCTTTCAATTATATCATTGTTAATTTGGGCTTATTTTTATCATCTTGGTTTTATTATTCTACAAGTTTTGGGTTGTAAATGGTTTGAGCTTATAAAAATTAGAATTTTAATAATATCAAATATCCTATTTTTGGTTAGGGGTATCTTCGTATTTCATTTCAGCAGGGACGATATGCGCTGGCTTCTGTTCGACGTTTGGTTTCCAGTTGCCGCCCATAATCAAAAGGTTTATTTTATTGTTTTGGGTCTTGGGCTAAGCTTTGTCATTTAACAGCTGGGCCTCCTTTCAATTATATTATTGTTAATATGGGCTTATTTAACATTTTGCCTTAATTATTCTACAAGTTTTAGGTTGTAAATGGCTTGAGCTTATAAAAATTGGAATTTCAATAACATCAAATATTCTATTTTTTGTTAGGGGTATCCGCGTATTTGGTTTTAGCAGGGACGATCTGCCCTGGCTTCTGTTCAACGTTTAGTTTCCAATTGCCGCCCATAATCAAAAGGTTTATTTTATTGTTTTGGATCTTGGGCTAAGCTTTGTCATTTACCAATTCGGCCTCCTTTCAGTTATATTATTGTTAATTTGGGCTTATTTTATCATTTTAGCTTAATTATTCTACAAGTTTTGGGTTGTAAATGGTTTAAGCTTATAAAAATTGGAATGTTAATAATATCAAATATCCTTTTTTTTTTTTTTTTTTGCTAGGGGTATCCTCGTATTTGTTTAGAGGTATCCTTTGTATAAAACCGAAAAAAAATACACCATGAATACTGGTGTGAGCCGTAGCACATGTTACCCCTCTTATAACACTAGCTCCACCCCTGCTCATAAGTCGTCTCTTGTGTTTCTTCATGAATTGAGAGTATATTTGTTGTTGCATCATCGATAGAAACCCATGAAGTGTTGAAGAATCTTCGGTAGTAGCTTCATTATACTACTAGATCTGCATCAAGGGAAACTTAAACTTTAGATGTTGTTGCTGGCATTTCTAGAGGATCATTGAAGTCCTTCTAAACTCAATTGAAGGTCCTTAATCAGTTGCTATTGATGAAGTCTCACTGAACTATACATTTAATGATTCTTTTAATACTTTGGTTATTTGTTAAAGACTCTAAAAGCCTTTTAAGAATGGAGTACCCAACGAAATAACCCTTATCAATTTAAGCAACTGACTTATAGAGGTGTTCTTATTAGTTTAAGGAGCAGACTTGTAATAGAGGTCATCTCTTGTCAAAGTTTCATAGGTTGTGATACCCTGTCTTTTGATAATGAGCCCCATATTTTAAACATAGCAAGCAGTGTTGTCTACTTTAGCCCAGATTGTCAAGTGTCATGTTTCTCTTCTCAATAGCTTTGTTTTGCTTAGGAGTCGTGTACTTCTTCTTCAAAGAAGGAGACTTGCACAAAGCTTTTAAACTTTGTGCCACCATATTCCCTTTACCTTTAGGTCATTTGTCTTCTCAAAGTTTTGATGAGTAAAGCCTTCAAAGTAGCCGTAGTTTGATCCTTTGATGCTAGAAAAAGTACCCATGTACAGCTGAAAAAATCATAAACAATAACCCAACAATATTTATTCTTGACTAGACCTATTGTCACAATCTCCGACCCCACCCTGGGCGGGAGCCATGAGCACTTACAGCACTGATACCGGTGTTTATAAAATTCGCATCGGAAAATTTCATTAAGACCATAGTTAGGAAAATTTCAGAGTTGTAAAACACCGAGGTTTTTAGTATTAAATAGATGGGATAAAGCCCATATTATAACAAAGGTTTTTTTTAGGTGTAAACCCTATTTTTACAAAACACGTTTTTCTTTTCTTTATTCTGGTAACATAGCCACATTATTTAAGCCTTCAGTGCTTCATAACATGTTCCCTTACTTTCACAGTAAGTCACCTGAAACGCGTTTAAAAACATTTTATCAGTGAAAAATACTGGTGAGTTCATTTATTTGTATAAAAAGACACAGTATTGTAATTTACAGTATCAAGGGTTTTTACATTTTTTTATATCTTTCAATTACTCAAATCAGTATTTATCACACATCATTTTTCAGTGACCGTGGTCATATCACTATTGGCTAACTCTTTGTCCAATAGCAACGAGTGTCAAGTAATGTATACAAAAACCCCATATACCGGTAGTAATTTCAGAATACAAAAACTTAATCTCTGCTGCAAGTTACAGTCCCATCTACCACTACATGAAACTGGACCTTTCGCGACTAACCCTTTAGCGACAAAGTTTCCATTCTGGCCCAAAACTAAAACCCACCAACTTTCTGCAATTTCCGGCGATTTCCTAGACTATTCAACCACCGTAGTCACTCATAAACTCCAACCAACTAAAACCCACTAGCTGCTCTCTCTGTAGAAATAAATTATAGCATTCTACACAATGAAAGCTAAGAACAGATTAATTATTAATTGCTAGATTTATTATTGATTTGTTGAAGTGATTTCAAGAACAAATTGAAATTTTGGTGTTATTTTAGGTATAGGTGATTTCAATAACCGATCAAAATTGAAAGAGTTTTATGTTGAGTTATTAATATGAAAAGAATTATTAATTAAAAAGGCGAGTGAAAAGACATTAATACCCTCACATGTAAAGCATGTGAGGTAATTTAACCAAAAAATCTAACGGTGTTAGTGGTAAAGGTTGAACCTGTAGCAAAACAGTAACATAAAGGTTGGTTTTTACCGATTTCATAGTGAAAGGTACGAAGTGCAGTTTGGATACAACATAAAGGTTGATTTCTGTAATTTTGTCTAATTTAAAATAGTTAGTTAACTGTTTATGTGATGCTTTTCTTTAAAGAAACATCAACAATTATCAAAGAGAAAACCAAGGACCACTACACGTGACTCAAGTGAGACGTAGGCCAAATGCGAGCTGAGTTTCTGATTGTACATATCAAGCTGCCTCAAGTTGTTTATTACTAGCTCAAGCCCAAGTTGATACCAACTCAGCTCAGAAGGCTAGTTGAGCAAATGACCCTAACCCCAAACACATGATTGTAAGATCTTGATCCGATTTTATTGTTCCGACTTGATTAGTAAATTAAAAACAGAAAACAAAGACCCTAATCTTATTAAAATCAAAGAAACATAATATAGACCGTGACCCGCTAAAGCAGCCCACAGCAATTTGATATAAAGAAGTGGAAAATGTTTTGCCAACCAATGAAGTCAAATGAACAGAAAGCTCTTATTGATGCTTCCAGTTTTGCAGCTTCTGGACCATAATTTCAAGAATCTATCAAACATAATAATATATATAGGTTTCCCATTGGTTATGGGATGTTAGATCGGTCCAATGACACGATTAACCAGTTGCCGCGGTGCCCACGCACCACCGGGTCTAGTCAACCATCAAGGAATCAGATGATGATTCCCACCTACATGATTGGTAGAAAACCATATTCCCACCAATCAATCTTGCTTGTTAACACTCCATGAGTGTGACACCTGTTATACAGACCAGTTAAAGCGCGTTTTTTGCACTTTTCACATTTGTTGTTCGGGATTCAAAGATTTGTTTTCAACATTGACTCCGTTTGACCCGACTTCTGATGACCTGAAACCCAAGCAAACAAAAGTATAAACACAGAGCAATAATAAATTAATAATCAGTGACGGATTTAATATTTAACATTACCTCTTTGACAAATACGATGACAACATCCTAGGCCAGAAGTGAAAAATGTCACTCGAGTACCAAGAGAGGTCATCGTGCAGTTAGTGGGTCCCTCAGAAAGTGATTCGGCTATTTCCCAATTAAATCCTTTTTACTCAGAACCACTGCCTTGACTAAACTGAGAAGGATGGGGACTCCTCATCTGTCTCAGAAACGGTGGGGCAACACCTGAAAGAACAAAAATGAATATTTGCAACAATGAAAATTAAGTACATAACTAATTACTTTTCATTAGAGTAAAATGCCATTTTCATCCATGAGGTTTGGCCAGTTTGCGACTTTCGTCCAAAGGTTTGTTTTTCCGCGTCTGGATCCAAAAGGTTTGAAATCTTGCCATTTTCATCGGGCCCGTTAACTCCATCCATTTTTCTCCGTTAATTCAGGGGTATTTCCGTCTTTTTTGCTAACTTAAAGGGCAATTCGGTCTTTTCACTTTATGTAAAAAGACCGAATACCCATGAAAAAGACCGAATTGCCTTAAGTTAACAAAAAAGACAGAAATACCCCTTACTTACGGAGAAAAATTGGAGTTAACGAGCCGGATGAAAATGGCAAGATTTCAAACCTTTTGGATCCAGATGTGAAAAAACAAACCTTGGACAAAAGTCGCAAAACTGGCCAAACCTCAGGGACTAAAACGGCATTTTACTCGTAAACTTACTATTTTGCTATTCAATATTTTCCAATAACAGTAAACTTATTATTAAAGGAACTAATAGAATGATAAGAACAAACACGTGCCTGTAAGATATGGTGCTGGAGACATTGGAACGATTTCTGCGGTTGCCCCGCTGACAGTTGGTCTAGCATACGGCAGAAGATGAGGACCAGGCGCTACAATCCCCTGAACCGCTCTATGCCCTGGGCTTCCTAGGGGCGGTGGGCCCATTTGACCAAACGGAAAAACATTTGCGTTAACTGGGCCTGGCATGCCAAACATCTGAGGGTTATGTTGCAGCTGGCCCATGTAAGGATTATATGGAACCTGATGAAAGAAATTCAAGATTTGTTAACTATGTGGATGTTGTAAAGTACGAGCGGCAAGAGTTCAAGCTTGTTCACCTGATGGAAGACATATTCGGGCCCATATGGTGGATACCTATCAAAACGCAACTTTTAGTTATTACAAAAGACATAATGAATTCAAGCACTGAGTTAACATTTTTAAATTGCATTCCGGTATATATTTCATGGGATTGGGTATAATTTATAGGTGGAAAAATGGACTAGGTAGAATGGGATTTGGTATGACAGTTGGATAACCATTGATAAGATATATGGAATAATAACTAACCCATATAAGGAATATGGGAATTGCTGATAGTTGTATGGAACCGGTGGGCGGTAACTTGAGCTTCCAACAAATGGTCCCCCATGGGGACTCCCAAAGTAGGGTGCCGCAGGTCTCAAGCGCCCTACAAGTAAAAACTGATGATGTCACCAATGCGCAGATAGATTTAACCGGATCAAGGGTTTAAAAACGTACCGAAAGGCAAAGGTGGTTGGGGCCGACCAAGTGATGCCAAATTACAATTCGCCCTTCTACCATCTATAACTGGATTAGGATCAGCACAAGCCCTCTTTGCAGGTTCAGCGTCGCGAAATGTTACCTGATCCAACAAGAATTACTAATGACCAATGACTCAAGGAGACCAGAGGATGTATATAAAAGGAAAACAAAAACAAACCTGAAAGGATATTAAAAAAATATTAACGTAATCCACAAAATCATTTATATTTTGATGAAATAGACGACTTCATTCACACCTATTCACATAAAGGCCCCCAGACTACAGTTTGCTTGGGACATGTAGAGAGGGCAATCTACATAAAGCGGGTGCTCACAAAAGCTTATTTTAGATAAATATATGGAGCGTTCTAATACATAGCCATTTAAGTATAATTACAAGAATTGCAAGATGCATTTGTACATAATTGCTTGGTATATATAATTGGATTTAGAAAGAGAGTGAGCTTGGTTTTAAAAAAGCACGCCTGAGGTGTGAGGCGCCCTTTTTTTTGCTCTGAGGCAACATCCTATGTGAAGCGTTGTGAGGCGGCGCTTTTAACCTGAAGCACTAAGTGTGTGAGGAGCCGATCCAAGCCCAATCAGGTCAGATTTGGGTTTTATTTAGGCCCAGCAGCTTTTAATGTATAACCATTACTCCATTAGGCTCTTTACACTAAAAAAAAGAATGTTGGGACATTCTTCAATTTAATCAGCCACTTCCTCACTCTTCTCCATTATGATTATTGATTAAAGACTATTTTTTATGTTTATAAGTGTTTTAAGTATGATTATTGATTAAAGAATTTTTTTTGTTTATAAGTGTTATAAGTGTGTTTCGACTTCAATGTATGTTTTGATTATGTTTTTAGGTGTTTAAGCGTGTTTTATAATCATGTTTTTGTGTTTATTATTAATTAACAAGTAGAATAAGTCATATTCATGTGCACAAATATTTTTTATATTTTTTAAGTTGAGCGCCTTGCATACGTGAAGCTCTCGCTTCTCGCCTCACTTAAGGCGTTTGGAACCAAAACGCTTCGGAATGCCTCACGCTTTTGTAAACCAAGGAGTGAGGTAAGCGCTTACATAACCGCCTTAAGTATCACAGATAAAGCAAAAACGAATATAAGTGCATTATGCAGCTTGGTTTTAAAAGGCATAAGGCACTCCGGCCTCTGAGGCCTTTAGGTCCCTTAGCCGAAGGCGAAGCACAAGGTGCACGCATCACGTACGCGAGGCATTGCTCTACGTACAACCAAATAAACTTTATTTACTAGTTACTACAAGAACTATGTTGTCAAGGCTCACCCAGGCACACACCCTTGGTTTTAAAAAGCGCGCCCTAGGCGCGCCTAGGTGCAAGGCGCAATAAGGCGCATGGTCTGTCGCTTTTATGCTGCTCGCCTTGTGTAATCCCAGGAAGCGCCAAAAAAGCGCATATTTTGATGATTTTTTGTGGGCTTTTTGGCCAAAAAAGCGCGCCTCATGTACCCTAATCATTTTCCTGCATAAAAATGTTGTACCTTGGGTTTTTTGACTTGTACATGTAATTAAAATGGTATAAAAGCCTTACTTATAGCTATATTTTGGTTAAAGGAAGCTAAAAACCTATGGGATATGTATGGGATATATAAAAAAAATTATATAAACATCTTGCGCTTCGGGTACGAAAAGCCCACCGCTTTTGCGCTTCGCGCCTCAATTTTAGACCTCGTCGCTTTTGTGCGCCTCTCGCTTTTTAAAACCAAGCACACACCTAGGTGCACTTTTCAGGCCAAGCGCCGCCTTCTCGCCTAGCTTCAAAAGCCCCACTTTCAGGCCCTCAGGCGCATTATTCAGGCCAAGTTCCGGCCAAAAATCGTCTTAACGGGTTTGAACAAGTCTTAAATAATTATACCGGCCCTAAAAAACCTGAAACCAACCTAAAACAGCCTAAATTAGCCCTAGACAAGTCTAAAGCATGTCTAAACTCTAAAAAAACTGTATTTTTATACTATGTGCCTCGCTTATAAAAAAAATTATTTCCAAGGGCCTTGAGCTGAGGCCCAGGGCTCACCCTTTGCGCCTTTTTATCAAGCATAACTTCTTCATCCTTTGGTTGTTTTACCTTTCACCTTTAAACTTTACCAACTTTGAAATAGAAATACATGAGGCGCTTTCCAGCTGGCCGCTGCGTCTTTTAAAACCAAGTTATGCGGGTTCTCAATTTAAAATTGGTTATGTATTGAAGGTATTACATATCTATCTATCTATCTCCACACACATACACACACATATACATATTAACTTTGGATCCTAAAGCTCCTAATTTCTAAACCGAGGACATACTACAACAAAGAAATTAATAAAAATGCAGCAAACAATTAAACAAACATCACATTCACAGCAATTATATATCCAAAACACCTAATCACAAAACCAACACATAAAAACAACCAAAAACACTTACAAATCCATATCCTTTTGATCTCCCAGTCTGCTTATCAGTAATAACAACCGCTTCCAAAATCTCCCCAAACTGTTCAAAATAGCGATGCAGCGTCTCGCTATGAGTCTCCCATGCAAGTCCTCCAACGAACACCTTCGTATACGTAGTGTCTCCAAACGGATTATTCAGGAACTGCAAACTTGATCCGCTTCCTCTGATCGGCTGATACGCATCCATCTACGTTACAATTACTTACAATTGTGTGTGTGTGTGTATGTACAGGTTGGATCGATTAGGAGGTGATTTTGGTGGTTCGATGGAGCATAGTGGTTGGATTTGGAAGAAACCCTTGTAGAACCCTAGAAATGTTATGGAAGATGGTGGGAGAGAGAAAGAGAGAGGAATTGGGGTTTGATAATATTACAAGCGGAGGAATCTTCGAGGAATTATTTGGCTACTAATGGAGGATGATGTCATTTATTGTAGAGGTTTTCGTTTAGTCCCTACAGTTTTTGTTGTTAGTCTGTTTTCGACCCTGGACTACGGACTTCACAAAGTACGGCCGTAAATGAACCGAGCATTTAGGGAACAATTAGTGAATCGTTCTGTGGAAAGTTTACTTACGTCCGTCGTTTAATAATTGAACAAACACGAACCAGAAATTTTATTCGCTAAGTTAAACGAAACAACATGGACAAATGTTGTGTTCGTTCGTTTATGTCCGTGAACGTTCGGTAATGTGTTCGTTTATTTAAAGGTTTTTATATGTTGTATTTTTTTTGTTTTATTGGTTTTAGTTATTAAAAATTTGACACCCTATTTATACTATACGTCTCCCTCAACATCCCTGACTTGACCATTTCAATTTCAGTTTGTATGAAAGCTTGACAAACTTCTTAATTTTATGTTAATCATGTTTATGATGATTATATCAACTGTGTTCGGATAATTATGTTAAGTGATTATATGCTTTTGGTAGATTCTCTTAATCTTTGTGATGAAAAATGCAGATTTTATTTCAAAATGAATATATGCTTGTGTGTATTCATTTGTGTTCAGAAACGCTGTGTGTGTACATTTATGGACATGAACATTTGTTTGAGTTTATGTGTGTTTGTTAAGTGTTCGTGAACAATTCATGAACATGTTCATTTCCTTAATGAACGAACACGAACTAGAAATCTCATTCGGTAAGCGTTCATGAACAGTTCATGAATAGACTCGTTCCTTAATGAACGAACACGAACAAGGATTTGTTCGTATTCATTCGGTTCGTTTACAGCCCTACCTGAAAGTTATAAAAAACTAACCAATATGGTCGTTATATTGTGACATTGTCTTGGTCAAAGGTGTTTGTGAGATTGATTGTTAAGATTTGGATAACCTGATTAATGCATGTTTTTCGGTGTATCTTTTCTGGTTAGCTTAAGGGTGCAACTAAACTAAACATTTAGTGAAAAGTTCATTAATTGTTCAGCGGGAAGTTCGCTTGTGTTCATTCGTTTAATAAATGATCAAAGACGAACAAGAAATTTTGTTCGTTTCACTAAATGAACAAACATGAGCAGAGGCCGCACTCATTCATTTATGTCCGTGAATGTTCGTTAACGTGTTCCTTCATGTGTTGTTCATTTGTATTCGTTTATGTCTGTTTGTGTTCAATGATTCATTAGGGTTTTTAACTTTTATATTTTATTTAAATACTTCAAAACTTCCATTATAAAATACTTTATAAATATTAATGTATTGTATAGAGCATACATTTTAACAATTTAGGTCTCACAAGCTTTGTAAATCGCAACCTTCAAAATTTTGTTCTAAATTTATTATATGTTCGTTTTGTGACCTTTCAGTGCATAAATGTTTGTTTTTGTTTGTTTGTATTCATAGACGTTTGTTTGTGTTCATAGACATGTGTGTTCATTTGTGTTCGTTACCCTAAAACTAACGAGCGAACGTGAACATGAACACGAACACGAGCACTTTCTTTTTCTTAATGAGCGGACACGGACATATAATCTTGTTTAGTAAGAGTTCATGAACACTTGTATTTTATTAACGAATGAACAAGAAGAGTGCCTTGTTCGTGTTTGTTCACTTCGTCTACAAACTTAGTTAGCTTCTTGTTGGCCTTTGTGATTAACGCATTTCTTTTTGTTAGCCGTTTAAAATTTAATAATGATCTGATTAAAGTGTAATTACTATTTACTATTGTTATGCGTAAGGGTCTGTTTGGTATGGGGTAATGGTATGGACGAAGGAATGGAATGAATGAGGTAATGGAATGGACGAGTAAATGCAATGGATCATTACCATTCCATGTCTTGTTTGGTTACCATGTGTGAATGGAATGAATTATTATTGTGTATTGTTCAGTAGGCAAGAAAAACGGAGTAATAAAATCAACGGTGAGTGGTGGTGGTGGTCGGTGGTAGTGATTGTGGGTGGTTATAGGTGGCGGTTGTGGTGTCAGCGGCGGCGATGGGTGGTGGTGGCGGCGAGTGGCGGTGCGGCGGTGACGACGAGTGGTGGTGGCGGCAGGGTGGCCTTTGGTGGTGGGTGGCGGCGGCGGTGGCGGTGGCAGTGGTGGTGGTGTCGACGATGGTGGTGGGCGACGGCGGCGAGTGGCGTTGGCGGTTGGTCGCGACTGTGGGTGATAATGGTGGCGA
Organism: Helianthus tuberosus; assembly: GCA_030545235.1. Lineage (NCBI taxonomy): Eukaryota > Viridiplantae > Streptophyta > Magnoliopsida > Asterales > Asteraceae > Helianthus > Helianthus tuberosus. The sequence goes on along the minus strand of CM060420.1, from coordinate 14,580,035 downwards.
GTGGGTGGTGGCGACGGTGGTTGTCGGGGTGAGGTGGTGGCAGGTGGCGGCGACGGCGTCGGTGGTGGGTTGTGGCGAAGGTGGTGCGTTGTGATGTTGATGAATGGTGCAAGAGGGAATGGAATAGAAAAAAAACATAAGGGGTGGAAGGAATGATTTTGAGGGAATGAAATGCCTTTTGGAATAGGTGATTTCATTCAATTGACCAACCAAACACGCTTTTCTTCATTCACTCGTAATCATCCATTCCATTCCATTCCATCTCTAATTCCTGTATACCAAACACTACCTAAATATATTGGTAAGAACTGTTTTAAGGAATTAGTTGATAAGTATTTTTGTCAAAGCCAACGAAACTAATTATTATGTTCCTTATGTATAGGATTCATACCAACCGATAAAGTTATTTTTTTTAACGGCGACTTTCTACAACAGACGATAGACATCGCACCCACCGGTTATATTTATATTGGCAGGCCCATCCACCCCACTCCGGCATCCAAGGCTATGTTGTCTTAACCGGTTATAAAGCACGCCACCCGGATTGTTTTTGAAAAAAAAAACGCCAAAAGCTTGCCCACTTTTCAAAATATGACCGTTTTCAATAGTAAAGAAAATTAAATTTTAATTTTTTTATTCCACTTTTTTACCTATATAACATCCCACTTTTCACATATTTTTTATAAACTTTCCCTACGCTCTTCTATACTTCTTCATATTGTTATAAAAAAATTACATCATGAATCCCTTCCGACCCCCTTTCGGTGTTCCCCTAGACCCGGTAACCCCACTATATATCGCCCGAACACCACCCAACCGCAACCAAACTTCAATTTTCAAGAGATGGATCCGAATATGTTTGCATACGCGCAAATGCTAGGCATGGGCGGTTCGCAACCGTTCTTTCAAGGTCCACAAGCCTTTGCATCCTTGGGCGGTTTGCAACCATCCACCCAAGAAGCCGAACCCGAGATAGAAACGGTACCGGAGACACAACCCGAGCCTGTTGCCGAGGCATCTCAACGTGGTAAACGGTCTCACAAAAAGAAGGATCCAACCACTCCTCGTCGAAAGGGAACCTAACTAGCTTGGACAAAAGACGAGGAATACGCGTTAGAGCGGGTGTGGCTCAACATATCGGAGGACTCCGAAGTTGGTAACCGTTTTAAAAAGTATAGTTATTTTATTTTTTTTAAATAATTCGGTCCACTTCTCACATATTTTTTTATGTTTTTTTTTAATAATATAACATTGTTTTTTTTTTTTTTTTTTTTTTTTTTGTAGCAAACTATCAAACTTAGCCAATTTTTTGGAAAAAAAATCATGATTTTTTTAAAGCGATGGGTAAAGATGAATACGGGGACAAAAATTTGATATCTAGCAAATGGACCGATATAAACCAAAAATATCATCAAAAGCGTTGGAAGAGTAAACCAAATGAGAGGCGGTTTCACATACTTGAGATGTTGGGAGCTTTTACGCGGAAGTCCCAAATGGTCTAACATACCGACCATGACATCTAGTGGTAGACGTAAAGCAAAGCGGTCCAAAACATCATCGTCGGTTGACCCGGACATACCCACTTCCGATGCTCGTAACGTCGAGTTAAACAATAATTTGGAGGACAACGAGGATTTGGAGTTGGAACGACCGTCCGGTAGAAGAAGTGGGAAAAAAGGGGGAAAAAGGCAGAGTCCTCTTCAGCTAATCCCGACATAATGAAGGAAGATTTTGAATAGATGAACCGACGCTTACAAGACATTCGAGACCTTGGTCGTAGGCGATTAGAGACTATGCAAGAAAGAAACACCGAAAACAAAAAAATTGCCGCGATACAAGAATCGAGTCAAATGGAGAAAGACATAGAATTTTTGTCTAAATCGATCGGTCACCTCGTAGGCGACGTGTTGGTCCTAGCGCAAATGCGTCGGCAACAAATCTGTGAAAAATACGAACTTTAGATTATTAGTCTTTTATTTAGCAATGTAATTTTTTATTTGTTTTTTTCGGTTTTTTATTTTTATTTTTAGCAATGTAATTTTTTTATTTAATGAAATTTTATTAGTTTTAATTTAAAAAAAATTAATAATTGGGTAATCATTGATGGGGCATTATTGGGCATTATACCACTAGACCCATTTTAGAAAGAAAAAAAAACGCCTCATAATGCCCTATTGCTGACTGGATTGCCATATGGCGTAAAACGCACAAGGGTGGAGGCATTATTTGTGTCTTCCACTACACATGGTCTTATTAGGATGACGTTTACCATAAAGGAATCAACACGAAAGTCAAACCCAAACCACGACAATGTGACTTCATGGGGATCAAGGACGAAATTAAGACAAGACCCTTCATATCAAGCTATGTCATTTTCTTGTGGAAGAGAATAGGATAAAGAAGTGATATCGACAACACTTGAAAATAAATTATCAAACATATAAACCACCTTACCTTTTGGTACGTAGGTTATGTCAAAAATTTGTTAGCATATCCTCAATAGCCAAGTGATTAGCACGACGCTATCATCCAAAGATACCTGTTACGTTATAAATAGATCGTCACGATACGCACACTTAACATACTCCTACTTAACTCTATAGGGGCATTTGGTTCGAAAATGTGTCTAAATGAATAGAAACTGGAATTAGTTCCTTTGAAAATTCTTGTAGTGTTTGATTTGTAAATTTATTAAATAATTTGAAACATTTAAACAAGGAAAAGACTACAGTAAGCTTATGTCATTCCGTATCTCTTTCATGTTGCTCATCTCTCCGGCCTAATCGTCCTCTTCGTAGACAAAAGATGATGAAGTGGAGTTCTTCCTAATTAAATCTCCCACCATATAATCCATTCTAACCTTAGTCCCCCACCTTCCTTATCGCTCTTCCTTGGCCCTAATCAAACATGACGACAAAGTGGAGAAAACGCAATCAATTTCTTCATTTACCCGTTTGTTTCTTTAAAGGTTTTCATCAAGTTTGGTTTGATACATTGCGAGTTCTACTACTGCTGCTGCTGTTATTGTTATTGTTATTACTATTATTATCATCGTTCGATTTCATAATTTGTTCTCCATCTTCCCATGTCAATGTTTGAGCCTCCCTGGCCACCTTCCCCCATTGTGAAGAATGCCCTCCTTGTCAACCTTCGAATTTGGTACCACTTACACTTTTATCTATTTTCTCTGATAAAAGTCAAACCACATCCAACCACTTACACTTTTACAATTGTTACGATACAGCCTATCAAACACAAGAGTTATAGGCGCAATTTGCTCCTTTAACTATGACACTTATTTTTCCACAATCATTATGTGTAACCCGACCCATGATTCCTCAAAAATAGTCATATCATATGTTCATACATGAAAAAGGTTCAAATACACAGTCTTTTAAAAATAGAAAGTCGTAGAAAAAATATCAAACAAACTCTTATTGAGCTTATTCTAGCTTTATTGAAACCGTGTCGTCGAACCCTACGATCTTAGATTTTAGGTTTTCGTTTTTTTATTTTTACCTTGTAGATTTTAGATTTTTAGATCATTACGTCTTTTTATTTGCATCATTGTGTCTTTTATGCAATTCATTGGGTTTTTTTCCTCGGTATTGTGTATATTTTGCGATCAATTGTGTATTTGTACACTTTTTAGATTTGTGAGACTTTGTAGGATAATTTTACCCATTCATACCTATATAATTAGTAGAATATTTATATTTTATAAATGAATTTATAATGGTTAAAAGTCAAATGGATAAAGAGATTAATCTTTATAATCTTCTAGTTTTAATTTAAAATAAGGATTAAAGAAAAACTAAGTCAATGGTTATAAATACTAAGTTTCACTTTTCAACAATTAACTAATTTGTTTAGAATTTTTCTTATTGGAAGTTTTTGGTATAATTTGAAACACCTTTTGTCAAAATTTTGAGTAATAACTACTTGTTTACATGTTAAATATTTATGTTTTGTTATTTGAGTGATTTCGTAGAATCTTCATTGCTTTTTTTCGTCAAATGTCATTTCTTAGATCTTAAAGACTAAAGAAGTGGATAAGATGACAAATGTCTAAAACGAAAAGAAAATAGTCCCTTTCGCATAATAACAACTTATGTAGATAAACATAAAAATGGTTGTCGTTACGTATGGTTGTTCATGGAGAACGACTCACATACCAGATGACAAATGAAAATAGAGATTGTTGTTCCTTTCAAGTTTCTATATTTTCATAGCATCACTCATTAGTCATCAAACGAATAATTCATTCGTCTAAAAGTTAATTAATAATAATTATGATATTATCGTACATGGTTAAACTTTTTTGGTGTATAACTAATAATAATTATGATATTATCTTACATAGTTAAATTTTTTTTTGGTGTATATAAAATTTTACTTTTTTATATTATACGATAATTTTTTCAATATAATCGTAAATAATATTTCTCGTGTTTTTCTTTTTCTTTATATAGAGAACATCCACATTTATCATCATATATAACTTCCTTTAATGTTTATTTTTCGCGACTCTCTTTCACAAATACATTTTGTCGTAAAATCTCTCTCAAAAACGTCTTGATGCGTTAGTGTGAGGTTTTATGATGGTTCATAATATAGTTTTTAATTGGTATGTTCGACTATGCTTAGAATCTTAGACTATGAAGGAGAAAAAGAAAATGGTTCTAGATGTTCAAAAATGTGGGTGTTATTTCGTAGAAAATTGGGATCGTGTTTATTTAAGATAGTGAAAGATTTTAATATTAAATGTTTCAAAAATATAAGTGGTACAAGTTTTACAATATTTTTGGTATAAGTTATTTAGATGTTCTTGAGTATTCTATATACTTTTAAAAGACAAAGTCGGTGGAAACCCCACCGGCTTTGTCTTCCCCTCTTTTATACTTTCAAGATATTGCAATTTTAGTTCCTTAACTTTGATATCTTCAAAGTTTCATAAAATGACAAATTTAATCCTTAAACTACTACTTCATTTTACAAATACTTTGCTTTTGACACCCCAACTTTGTGGTAGTTTCCTTTTCAGCCCCAACTTTGTTATAGTTTTCCTCTTACCCCAAAACTTTATCAAATTTTATCTTTACCATTTCTTAGTCCTTAAGTTTACGAAATGCAATTTCTAACCACTTAACTTTTTATGAACTTTGTAAATGCCACTTTGACCCCCTCGAGAGTTTTTGTCTTGACGATATAAATTCGAATTAGTCGGGTCACGTATAATACGTTATGATTGTACGATATAAATTCGATTTACGTTACGTTTTGATCCAATCGCAATGCAAATATAGGATACATTGAGTTCAATTGGATACGTCAAAACGTGCGTTTTCATATGGTTAACACATCACATAACGCTTGAACTAATCCGCTCGATATTTGCGAAGTACCCGCGCCGCAACGCGCGCGGGTCTTCTTACTAGTTTAACCTAAACTTAAACCAATATGTGTTGTTGCACTTTTTGTGTGAGGTGCTTAGTGTGAGGCTGTAAGTATTGGGAGAATTAGCAAAGACCAATGTGTATCTAGATACTAGTCACTAGATAGTTCCCAACTTTGAATATATTATTACAAGTATAGTTCTTTGTTTAAGACATGTACTAGTCATATACCTGTGCGCGTTGCGGCGTGAGTACATTGCAACATCGAATGGATTAGTCCAAGCTTTGTGTGATGCGTTAACCATATGAAAGCACGTGTTTCGACGTATCTGTTTGACCTCAATGTAACTCATATAAGCATTGCGATTGGATCAAAACGTAAAGTAAATCACATTTATGTCATATAACCATAACTTATTATATGTGACCTGACCCATACATATAAAACGTAATGAGTATAAAATAAAAACTAGAGTAAATTGCCAAAATCGTCCCTGAGGTTTGGGCATATTTGTCATTTTCATCAAAAACAACTTTTTAGTACCATATAATCCTTTACTTTAGAGATTCTTTGCCATTTTCATCCAAATATCTAATTTGCTTTATTTTTTCTATCAAATATGGCAAGAAATCCTAAATCTCATGGACGATTTTGGCAAAAAAAAGTCAAAAGTTTGGATGAAAATGGCAAAATCCCAAAAGTGAAGGACTATATGGTACTAAAAAAAGTTGTTTTGGATGAAAATGACAAACATGCCCAAACCTCAAGGACGATTTTGACAATTTACTCTAAAAATTAACACAAGTAATCAAAGGGATTAATTAGAGTTTTTTTAAGGAAAAAAAAAATAAACCACAACTTGACTTCACTTGGTTCGGAACAAAATTTACCAAACATACATCAAAATAAGCACAAAAACATATGATATTTGATCTAACTCATTTTCTAAAAAAGTTTACATTTGTTGTTCGCTCATAAGCAATTGATTTCATCGTGGTACAATAACAGTAAAGTACTCGCTATAGCCTTTGATAAAAAATGATTTTGAATACAATTCTTTTTCAAAGACAATAGTCTTTTGTAGCTCACTAAATCAATTGTTTTAGTTATTTATTTACTTTTTATTATATAAATAGGCTATAAACGTGTTATCGTGTTTTCAAAAAAAAAAAACAGCTATTTCTTAAGTTGATACCAATCACCAAAATTAAAATATAACATAATATATACATAGGGCTATTGGATTTTAACACCTCAAACTATGAAGAATTTGTCGCTGCCACCCCCAACTAACACTTTAATCTGTGACACTCCAAACTTTTAATTTTGTTTGTCATTTCATCACTCAGTTAAAAAATGACTAACTGAGTTAGTCCTCCATCCTAGCTGGCATCATTAATCCTACATGGCACCCATGACGTAGCAAACACATGTTATAAGAAGCAAAATCCTTCAAATGAAGTTCATTGTTCTGTGCATTTTGGAGGGAACGATCAGAGGAAGGGTTACGTGACCTAGCTTCTCAAAATCAACAATCCATCAAGTGTAATGTCACACCCCAACCGATGGAGGAAACATCGGGGTGTGAGCACTAAGCGTTCAGATTGCTCAAGAGATTCCACAACACTATTGTTTCCAATATAGATTAATCAATTTCATGCAATTGTCTAAACAACATCGACCACAAAACATAGTGTCAAACCAAAACAAACATAACCATTGTTTCAAAAGTTTCTAGATTTAGCTAAGTGGAGTATCTAAGCTTCATCCTAACTTGTTTCATGATTCCTAGCATCCTGTCAGCCTGCAACATGTATTAAAATAGAGTCAGTACAAAAATGCATTGGCGAGTATATAAGTTTGAATAATAGAGTAATAGATTAAAACAACTAATATCCATCAGGTAAATGATACAAAAATAGTTTCAGTCATGCTAGTGTTCGCAGTCCAAGTGATAGCCCAAGTATCCAGATGCTTTACTGCTTTCCCAACTCTCAAGGAAAACTAGAATCCTACCCCCGAGAATAATGGGGAGGTGCATCTCCTATAGCGCTACTATTGTTAAGGCGGAACTACACACTCTGTGTCGCAACCCCCGCCCCCTATTTATCCCGGGAACGGGCGGCCGCGAGACCAGTTTTGGTGGTATCATTTTGTTTATCAATTTGGCAGCGGAAATTTCATCAAGACCGTAGTTAGGAAATGTTTATGAGAGTAAAACCACCATATTTTATATTAATAATCACATGGGTAAAACCCAAGTTTCTTATTACAACATGTTTATAGGGATAAATCCTATTTTATTGAATTTAAAACATCGTCTTTTAGGTAACTTTTATAGCCACTTTTTTCCAAGCTGTCAGTGCTCTCCAGCTGGCTTTCTTCTAATTTGGCTTTTACATTTTGTTACCTGAAACGCGTTTTAAAAACATTTGTCAGTTGGAAATACTGGTGAGTGAATCCCAGTTTAATCAAGAAGAATTCTATCCTTAAACACAGTATTGAGAGCTATCACATTGTTTATTTCTACACAATTACTCATTCAGTATTGTCAATCCTGACTGGTGGGTCATATTACACATTGGCTAACTCGTTATCCAATGGTAACGTGTTCCACATTTTGTATACAAAACCCCAACATACCGGCAGTAATTGAAGAACTACAAAGACTCAATCACTGCTTAATCATATTGTAAAACATTTAAGGTTTTGTAAAAACAATTTATAAAAAGGAGATTACTCATATTGCTGACTTAGGTTTCTTCTAAGGTTTCCTGGTGATTATCTATAATTTACACAATGCACACGTGTTAGTATAATAACCCATTATTTACATTAGTAATACCATCCCCGAGACGGCATTCCAACGACTACATCGGGCAGAACCTCGACAGTCGTTACGGAACCCTGGATCAATCAGGCAGCGTATCTAATACGTAACCGGGGTTATAATACTTACATCGGGGCAGAACTTCGTTAATTAGGGGGGTATTATACACGGAAATTATAATTGCTATTCAAAAATTAGAGAGAAAGCTCGAGAGATGAATGAATTCGACTGAAGGCCGATGCGTGCAATTTATAGGGCTGATCTTTGTGTTCGTCGCGCCCCGCGTAGAATTACTCCAGGGCTTACGCTGCCCGCGAGGCTCCCTAGGGTAGGCCCTAGGGTTGCTGACCCGACCAATAGACTTGACACGGCTAAGACACGTGGCGGCACCGGGTGTCGCCCTAATCCCTTGCTGTCGCGACCCGCGTAGGCAGTAGCCAAAGGCTACGCGCCCCGCGAGGACCCCATTTTTCTTGTTTTTAATTAATTTTTATAAAAATAAAGGTATTCGGGTCCTGTTTTAGCGTATGGGGTGTATTTTAGGACATATTGGGGTATTTTAAAATATATTAGGGTGTCGAAATATTTTGGAGGGTTGTTATTTCCTCCCCACCTTATTTTAGAGCTCGTCCTCGAGGTCTACTGGAACAGGTGTGGGTATTTCCTTTGCATTTCTGATTCAAGCTCCCATGTGTATTCTGGTCCTCTTTTGGAGTCCCACTTCACTTTGACTAAAACTAGTCTTTTGTGCTTGAGGTTCTTAATTTTCCTGTCTTCAATCTGTAGAGGCTTCTCTACAAATTTTAACTGTTCATTTACCTCTATATCCTTAAGAGGTACTACTAGCGATTCATTAGCTAAACACTTTTTGAGATTAGATACATGAAATACATCATGTATTCCTACCATTTCCTCTGGCAGTTGTAGCTGATAGGCTACAGGTCCTATTCTTCTAATAATCTCAAAAGGTCCAACATACCTGGGTCTTAGCTTTCCCCTTTTGATGAATCTTACCACTCCTTTCCAGGGAGAGACTTTCAATAACACTTTATCTCCTACTTGAAATTCCAATGGCTTTCGTCTGTTATCAGCATAACTCTTTTGTCGATCACGTGCTGCTTTCAGTCTTTCCTTGACTTGAATGATTTTGTCTGTTGTTTCTTGTACTATCTTAGGTCCAGATAGTTGCTTTTCTCCAATTTCTGCCCAACAGACTGGCGTTCGGCACTTTCGTCCATAAAGTGTTTCGAATGGTGCAGCATTGATACTTGTGTGATAACTGTTATTATAAGAAAATTCTATCAATGGTAAATGATCATCCCAATTACCTCTGAAATCAATTACATAAGCTCTAAGCATGTCTTCCATTGTCTGAATTGTCCTTTCGCTTTGTCCGTCCGTTTGAGGATGATAAGCGGTGCTCAGATTCAACTTGGTTCCTATGGCTTTTTGGAAACTTGTCCAAAAATGAGAGGTAAAACGACTATCTCTGTCAGAAACAATTGATAGAGGAATTCCATGTAATGAAACTATTTCATTTACATATAATTTAGCTAGTTGTTCCATACTGAAAGTTTCTTTCATTGGTAGGAAATGAGCTGACTTAGTTAGCCTGTCTACAATCACCCAGATTGTATCATTACCTCTTCTTGTTTTGGGTAATTTAGTAACAAAAGGTCCTGCCATTTCCTCTGGCAGTTGTAGCTGATAGGCTACAGGTCCTATTCTTCTAATAATCTCAAAAGGTCCAACATACCTGGGTCTTAGCTTTCCCCTTTTGATGAATCTTACCACTCCTTTCCAGGGAGAGACTTTCAATAACACTTTATCTCCTACTTGAAATTCCAATGGCTTTCGTCTGTTATCAGCATAACTCTTTTGTCGATCACGTGCTGCTTTCAGTCTTTCCTTGACTTGAATGATTTTGTCTGTTGTTTCTTGTACTATCTTAGGTCCAGATAGTTGCTTTTCTCCAATTTCTGCCCAACAGACTGGCGTTCGGCACTTTCGTCCATAAAATGCTTCAAATGGTGCAGCATTGATACTTGTGTGATAACTGTTATTATAAGAAAATTCTATCAATGGTAAATGATCATCCCAATTACCTCCGAAATCAATTACACAAGCTCTAAGCATGTCTTCCATTGTCTGAATTGTCCTTTCGCTTTGTCTGTCCGTTTGAGGATGATAAGCGGTGCTCAGATTCAACTTCGTTCCCATTGCTTTTTGGAAACTTGTCCAAAAATGAGAGGTAAAACGAATATCTCTGTCAGAAACAATTGATAGAGGAATTCCATGTAATGAAACTATTTCATTTACATATAATTTAGCTAGTTGTTCCATACTGAAAGTTTCTTTCATTGGTAGGAAATGAGCTGACTTAGTTAGCCTGTCTACAATCACCCAGATTGTATCATTACCTTTTCTTGTTTTGGGTAATTTAGTAACAAAATCCATTGTTATTAATTCCCATTTCCATACAGGCATTTCTAATTGTTGCAATAAACCTGAGGGTTTCTGATGGTCAGATTTAACTTGTGAATAGGTTAAACACTTTGCAACATATGCTGCTATATCCTTTTTCATTCCTATCCACCAAAAATTCTTCCTTAAATCTTGATACATCTTATCACTTCCAGGATGCATCGTATACTTAGACTTATGGGCTTCTTCTAATATACGGTGCCGTAGGTTTCCTAATTTAGGTATCCACATTCTTTTCTTATGGAATCTCCAAATTCCATCTGTTCCTTGTTCTAATTCCTTAATCATTCCTTTTAACTTTTCAGTATCATCCTTGATTACTGATTCTTGTTCTTTTCTAATCTGTTCATTTAAATCTACTTGTAGATTTAACTTAAGAGAACGTACTCTTTTCGGCTTTTCGTGATACTTTCGACTTAAAGCATCAGCTACTACGTTTGCCTTTCCTGCATGATACTGGATATCACAATCAAAATCACTAAGTATTTCCATCCAGCGTCTTTGTCTCATATTCAATTCCTTTTGCCCAAAAACATACCTTAAACTCTTATGGTGGGTGAATATGGTAAATTTACTACCGTATAGGTAATGTCTCCAAATTTTAAGGGCAAAAATTATAGCTCCTAATTCTAGATCATGGGTTGAATAATTTTCTTCATGATTCTTAAGTTGTCTAGAAGCGTAAGCTATAACCTTTTGACGTTGCATTAATACACATCCATAACCTAACTTAGAAGCGTCACAATAGATTACAAAATCTTCAGTTCCTTCTGGTAACGCTAGTATGGGTGCATGGGTTAATCTTTGTTTAAGAATTCTAAAGGCTTCTTATTGTTTTGGTCCACATTCAAACTTAACGGATTTATAGGTTAACTTAGTTAAGGGAATGGCTATTTTAGAAAAATCTCGAATAAACCTTCTATAATAACCGGCCAATCCTAAGAAACTTCTAACCTCGGTTGGTGACTCAGGGGTTTTCCACTTGGTTATCGCCTCGATCTTGGTGGGATCTACATGAATTCCTTCATGATTAACTAAATGTCCAAGAAATTGTACCTGTTCTAACCAAAACTCACACTTCGAAAACTTAGCATAAAGCTTTTCTTTTCTTAATAAACTTAGAAGTGCGTGCAGATGGGCTGCATGTTCTTCTTTGCTTTTGGAATAAATAAGAATATCATCTATAAAGACAAGTATGAATTTATCCAAATATGGCTTACATATTCGGTTCATCATGTCCATGAATGCAGCTGGGACATTGGTTAAGCCAAATGGCATGACAGTAAATTCATAATGGCCATACCTTGTTCTGAAAGCGGTCTTAGGAATGTCCTCTTCTTGTACCTTTAATTGATAATATCCTGACCTTAAATCGATTTTAGAGAAAAATCGTGCTCCTTGCAATTGATCAAACAAATCATCGATTCTTGGTAATGGATACCGATTCTTAATCGTGACTTTGTTTAATTCACGGTAATCAATGCACATACGCATTGATCCGTCTTTCTTCTTAACGAATAAAATCGGTGCTCCCCATGGCGATGAGCTTGGCTGTATGAATCCTTTTTTCCAAGAATTAGTCTAACTGTTTCTTCAGTTCCTGCATTTCTGCGGGTGCCAATCGGTAAGGTGCTTTGGCAATTGGTGCAGTTCCTGGTATTAGATGGATTCTGAATTCAACTTCTCTGTCTGGAGGTTGTCCTGGTAGCTCTTCTGGAAATACATCTGAAAACTGGGATACTACTGCAATATCCTTTAATTCTTTTCCTTTAGTGTTAGTGATTATGGAAATCAAATACACTAATGATCCTTTTCTTATATAACTTGCAGTTTTCATCACAGAGATGAATTTTGTGGATTTAGAGAACTTATTTCCTTTAATTGTGATCTTTTCATCCCTTGGTGAATTTACTTGAATTGACTTTTGATCACATAAAATACTGGCTTTATTGGCTATTAACCAGTCCATTCCTAACACAACATCAAATCCTGCTAGCTTCATTGGGTAAAGGTTTGAAATAAACTTCTGATTTAAAATTTCTATTCTTGCTCCCTGCAATATTTCAGAAATCCTAATGGTTTCACCATTTGCTGTCTCTACTGGACATTCTTGTGGAAGTTTAGTTAATGATTGATTAAGAAGTTTGCAAAATGAAGTATTAATAAAACTTTGGTTCGCACCAGAGTCAAATAATACTTTAGCAAAAACATCATTAACTAAAAACGTACCAGTGATCACATCCGGGATCATCTTTGCTTCTTCTGCAGTCAGAACAAATGCTCTAGCATTTTTAGTATTCTTGGTATTCGCAGCTAGAGCTAACTTTGGACAGTTAGGCTTGATATGACCTTGTTCTCCGCAGTTGTAGCATATCCTGTTGTTAGGCTTTTTCCTGCAGTCTTCCTCCTTGTGTCCAGATATTTTGGAAAAGTTACAGTATATGGAGCATCTTCCTGAATGCTCCCTTTTGCAATACTTACATGTCATGACCCTCGACCCGGTTTTACCCGTTTCAGGAGTCGTGGGACAGAAAATCCCGTGGTATTTATTTACTAGCGGAAGGTTTCTTCAGGATCTTTTAAAACTAAAATTTTTTCGATTATTTTATTTCACAACTCGGGATAAAAACCTGATAATTTACAATCATAAGATTTCACGGAGAAATCTTTACTTTTACAAAACATGTTTCTTTATTTTATATTGAGCCACTTCCTTAAGCTTGTAGTGCTTCACGGCACTTTTCTTGGATCACAACAGATCACCTGAAACATGTTTGAAAAAGTTTTTGTCAGCGGGAAATACTGGTGAATCATTCTTTTTATAAAAACGACGCATTTGTTATAATTTACAGTATTAAGAGCGATTACAATGTTTCCATATATCAACCAACTACCCACAGTACTTGTCACTCGACATTCATCGGTAGCCTCTGAGCCCGATGGTGTCTGTGACTATGGTCATATCACCCCTTGGCCCCATTGTCCAATGGTGACGGTTATCAAGTAATGTATACAAAACCCCACATACCGGCTGTAATATGGTGATTACAAAGACTTAATCCCTGTAATTATAACTTTGATAATAAACATGCTTTTGAAAGTAATTAGATAAAAAGAGAATGACTCACTTTGCAGATTTAAATTGAGCAGAGCCTAGCCTACTGATTAGCCTTTTAACCTAAATTAATAACATGCACACAACTCGGTTAGTAACTTAATACAGCATTTACGATAACTCACGAGATTAAAACCTTCACAACGAATGACAAAGTGCGATACTTAAACATTCATTGAATTAACAACGAATGACAAAGCATAAACCCTAATGTGGGCAGCACTTAAACATCCATTGGATAGTTTAATCGATCGGACATTGAATCGTATCAGTGATCGAGTTATTACCCTGTATTGTGGCAGCACTTCGTGAATTGTGTGTGTTGTGGGACTGTTTATACTATAACTCAACGTACAATTCGAATTTGAACGTCGAACGAACACTCAATTGCATGAAACAGACTGCTCTATTTATACTTGAAAAACCGTCCCCTCGCGCCACGCGAGAGGTTCTCTTGTTCGCGTCGCGTGGCACGAGAGACCCTAGTCTACTATAGGGTTGCTTCGTGTCTGCATAGCTCAGCTGAGTTGGTTTCGCGTTCATTTGAAATTTTTACAACAAACTGTGTGGATATTACCGATTAGGGTTTACCCCCCTGAGTTTTAGGGGCCCTGGTCCTGATTCCAATTGTTATGAAAATTTTAGGGTTTGTGCAGAATCACTTGGGTGTCTCAATTAGAGTTTCCTATTGAATAAAATAATATAATAAATAGAACTTTTGATGAGAGTTGTTACATTACAGTAGGGTGCAGAGGTAGAACCTACATTTCTCCCACGGTTAGAATTTCCAGAACAGAATTCTTGGGTAAGCTTCTTGGTTAGGTTCCTCCTTTGATCATCTTCTCATGTACGGACTAATTCATCTATCAAGGTGTTGGCTAGTTCTACAGCTTCTTCTGTGGTTTGAGGTCTAGCTGCCTTGACTACATGCCTAATCTCTCCAATTAATCCCCAGATGTAACGGGAGATTAAAACTAGTTCAGGTGAAGCAAGGGTTGGTACTATTCTGGTATATTCAAAGAATAATGTGGTATAACCCTTACTATCTATCCCAATCATTCTACGGTTTAGGAATTTGTTTGCTATTTGTTCCTTTTCATTAGGAGGGCAGAATTTCCTTTCTACCATGTTTTTAAATTACTCCCATTCCATATTGTAAGTTCTATCACTTCCCCTTGACTAGAGGATAGTGTTCCACCATTCTAGTGCTGAATTCTTAAACAGATTTGAAGCAAACATTATCTTATCATCTTCAGCACATTTACTTATTCTTAAGACTGCCTCAATCTTTTCTATCCAGCGTAGAGATGCAACGGCCCCTTTATTGCCCGAGAATTCCATTGGTTTACAAGACCAGAATTCTTTATAAGAACAACCGTAAGACACAGTTCTCCTTCTTTTGGGAATGGGCATTTGAAGTACGGGTCCATTGTTTACGCTGTTTTCAGGTTTAGAGGGTCGCTTACTATCATGTTTACTTTTATTTTCCGCTTCTCTAACCGTTTTGATAATATATGGCATCACATCTATTATCCCTTGTGCCACTATATGTTGCATGGCACTGTTATCCACTTGGTTTCCGTTATTGTTGTTGTTCGGGTTCTCATTATCCAGGTTAATGTTACTCTGGTTATCGTTATTCTGGTTTTCCTGGTTTACTTCGTCGTCCATCTGAATTTTAAACATTTACCAATTATTAATATCATAAAATAATTAATACTTTGGGCAACAACCACACAACACACATATTGGCCAAAAGCGTCGAGCATTGCCACTTTACTCTTTTCTATTATAGTATGCTTCTAATACAAACCAATACTAAAAATTAAAATTAAAATTACAATACAATACTACTATGCATCACTAACCACAAGGTGGTCTATACTACAACATTTATTATTATTATTATTATTATTATTATTATTATTATTATTATATATTATTATTATTTTTTTCATACAAACATATTATATATATTATTATATTATTATTATTACCAATTCCACCATCACCTTCACTGGTCTGAATTCATCCAGTAATCCATATTGCGACCGTCATACTTCCAGACGAGTCGCCCTCCTACCTGCCTCATCCTCTCACTACTTTCTAAAATTTCTTCTCCGAAAGTTCGGAGCTCATGCACATTTTCTGCACTCATTGGGGGTGCAGGTGCTGGTACTGGGTCTTGGTACTGGGGCATGGGATTCTCCTGAGGGTACAGATTCTCTAAGATCTCCCTAATGTATTCATCGTTGTCGTAGTAGGGATCTAGAGGGTCAAGACCTGGATAGGCTGCTAAATTCAGCATGGGTTCGTCGTTTAAGTGGTAGCATGGCACATAATCCCTATGATCATCGAACCATGGATCATAATCCGGGTCTAAGGGATTAGGGTTTGGTATCCTAGGTATCTCCTCAGGGTTGAAATCATGCATTTCTACTTGATTTTCAGGGTTATCTTCTATCTCCATCGGATGGGTGGGAAACAAAGGTAAGGGTTGTGGGGCTAGTAGTTGCTCCAGGTTTGGGTCGGCAGCAGTTGTTGCTAGGATATGAAAATTGGCTAGGCTTCTATTAAGCATATCCTGTGTATGGGCATCTGACTCTCGCTTAGCGGCTGCTAGGACTCTTTGCTGTTGCAACTTTCTCATTCTTTTGCTACGCTCAAATGCTCCCTTACTGAACCATCCTCTCTTTTTCTGAGGGAATGGCTCTTCAGACTGTGCCTTAAAGACAAACATCCCTTCTTCATTATCAACGGCATACCCAGAGAGGGCAGGCTGTGAAGAGGTACCTTCACTCCTAGGTGAATCGGACAATTGACGATACACGTCTGAGGGTCCTTGATCACTCATACTGAAAACTAACAAATAGTCAAATAACACATAACAATAAAATACAAATATGCACATATTTCCATAATTAATTTCCTAACAATTTGAATAATATATTGATGTCAGCAGAACACTTATGTGGCTGAATCAGTGGCTTAGCTCCGATACCACCTTCTGTCGCAACCCTCGCCCCCTATCTGTCCCGGGAACGGGCGGCCGCGAGACCAGTTTTGGTGGTATCATTTTGTTTATCAATTTGGCAGCGGAAATTTCATCAGGACCATAGGTAGGAAATGTTTATCAGAGTAAAACCACCATATTTTATATTAATAATCACATGGGTAAAACCCAAGTTTCTTATTACAACATGTTTATACGGATAAACCCTATTTTATTGAATTTAAAACATCGTCTTTTAGGTAACTTTTATAGCCACATTTTTCCAAGCCGTCAGTGCTCTCCAGCTAGCTTTCTTCTAATTTGGCTTTTACAGTTTGTTACCTGAAACGCGTTTTAAAAACATTTGTCAGTTGAAAATACTGGTGAGTGAATCCCAGTTTAATCAAGAAGAATTTTATCCTTAAACACATTATTGAGAGCTATCACATTGTTTATAGTGTCAGGGAGGAGTGTGAGGCGGTGTGCAGCGGATCGGATGGAAGGTCGGTCAAATGGCCATCCGATCGGATTGCCATTCGGCCAATCCCATCCTTTCCGTTTCACCGACTTTGATTCGTTTTGCGTGCTAGATTAAGCGTTGCGTTGCGTATTTTTTTGGACAATAGAATCACATACCTAGATTACATTATTAACACCATAGCTTCCAAGTTTCATAGTTCCCGCCAGTGACAAGACTCCAGTCTCTCGTTCAACCAAGTCTCAAGTTTCACGTGTCACACCCCGACCACGTAGAACATACAAAACGTGGCGGAAACATCGGGGAGTGTTGTAACAGAATTAATGTTTCACAACCATGGAAGTTAAAGTTTCGTTTTATTGATTAAAAGTGTTACAATGTCTTAACAAACAAAGAAATACAACATAATTAACTAGTCTTGCATCTTTTATTGTCACTAAAGCCCAAGTCTGCCTATGTGTATCTTGATCATCTTATGCAACAGCTCCTGAAAAACACATGTGAAAATAGGTACGTCAGCATAAAAATGCCTGTGAGATACATAGGTTTTGTGAAAATAAGATTCATGACTTATGTTTGAGAAAATGTTTAGTCATGAACCTTGTTATTTGCTTTGTCTTTTAAATCATTTGAAAAACGATAAGATCAGATGATAAGTATAAATAAATGTAAGGTTAAATGAATAACCAAGTAAAATATGTTTGCATAAGATAAGTTGTTTATAAATCAATGTCTTGTGAAAAGTATGTTATTTGTATGAAATGTTCTATGTCTCAAACTGAAATGATTCAAATAACGTTACGACATATAATACCATACAAACACTTATATATAGGAAGTACCAGTGGCGTATCCACCATGCTTGTATCATATTACACACGCATCGTTACTTAATCACTTAATCAAACCAAACCAACCAATGTAAGAAGTCTATGTTTAATTCAATTGTCAAATGTATTAAATAATATGACAAAGTATTCATGTCAAGATGTAAATCATGTAGTATGTAAAACCAATGTCAAAAGTGTTTGTGTCAAAATGTAAATCATGTCAAAATGTCTATGTCAAATATCCATGTCAAATGTCTATGTCAAATATCCATGTCAAATGTCTATGTCAAATGTCTATAGTCCAAAAGTAGTCAAGTAATGTATAACCAAAATGATATGTATGGTAAGTAAAATTTAGACTACTTAAACCATAAGTAAAAATGTACAAAACAAAGTATTGAAGTAAAACTTGGTTTAAATCAAAGTTATGTTTTGTAAGATATATGCATGCTATACTGAATATGAACATTTATGCGGTATTGTGAAAATTCATACATCCAAGCCTTGAGACAGACGGATAACTATGTAAAAGTGAGTTATCAAGAGAATATGTATTCGGATTCGGTCATTCCTTTCATCCCCTTTCCCTGGGATGCCCGGAACGGGATTTGTCAAGTCCTATGGTACCACTACCTACTACCGAGCGGCATGATCGGTGTTAATGAATGTACATTGTCTCATTTAAACAAACCAAATGTCATACCAAAATGTAAGCATGTGATGAAGATAATGTACCTAGTATGCTAGAGTAAACATACAAGGTAGAGCTGTAAAACAATGTGTCCATATGTTACTGGAACATATGCAACAGAGATGCAATGTAAAATGATGTACTAAGTATGCTAAGTTAACATACAAAGTAGAAAAGTCATGTAAATCAATGTGCTAGCATGCTATCAGTCAACATACCTAGCAGAAATGTAATGTAAATCATGTACTAATAGTGTACTAATGAACATAACAAGTATATGATGTGAAAACAGGAAAGCATGAAAGTAACAAGTAGGCACATGTGTTCCACCCCAAAACAGTTTGGAAAACAGTAAAAGAGGGGTCTATGTACTCACTTGAGATTGCTCAGTTGTCTAAAGATAACCACCAAGCAGTGCTAGAGATCTCGGAATCAAACGGCACCTAATATAGGTAACTATGTTAAATAACCGGACCTAAATCGGAAGACTGGGTAGCATTAGGGTTTGTAAACCAAACGAGTGTGGAGACTCGTGTGATATGGTTTAACAAAGCCTACATACTAAATGAAACCTAACATAACTGCCTATGACCCATTACGACCCGTTTAGGTAGCTTATGCTACTTTAACGCGTCGTTCGCGTGAAACGCGTTCGGACCGCCTAACTAGCCCTATGACAAGTGTTATATGCCTAAACATGTTACATAATCAGTTATGTGACAAAATTTTAGGTTACATATGCTTAATTACCAATTATACATGAAAAGGGTATTCTGGTAATTTACCTAAGGCATATAAACTACCTATCATACAACTACTTAAACGATGTGACCATAGGGTATAACCTCGGAAGGTTATGCCCTATACTAGGGTCACCTAATGTATTTGGTCGGATCCTAATGATCGACCAAACGGGTCGAGTTCGAAGGTATAGGCGATTTATTAGATCGCCTACCCTACGACCCTAGACAACGTGGTAATCAGTGGGCATAGTCCCAAGGGACTATGACCAACGTGATTACAATCACGTTGCGAAGTTCCTACGAACTTCGCATTGACCATTACTGGTCAACGCTGAAAGTCAAACAAAGTTTGACTTTCTGACTCGAAAAGCAGTAAAAATAAGGAAAAGAACGAAAGAATACTTACGAAGGGTCCCCGAATGCTAATCCCGATCCAAGAACTCAGGTATGAAACAATGGTTTCAACTTAGAGCTCTCAAATCAGAATTCTTGTGCAAAATGAGGTTGTGTGGGTTGGGTATTTATAGGAATACCCGAACCGTTAGGATCGTTCCATGGAAAACGTGCCATGAATCCAACCCGTACACTTGTCGGAACCTTATGGTGGCTGGAAATCCATCCTTATCAGATGACTAGACAATTAGGAAGATGTGGTTGAGGATCAAACATGTGCAATCTGCTGTTAGAAACACTGCATCTGGTCTGTGCAAGGCTAGCGCACCGCTACGCTAAAAGTGTAGCGCACCGCTAGGCCTTATTTTGGCAGATTTACACTTTTGGTCCCTGTAGTGAAATCAGCCCATTTTCGACACGTTTAAGGCCCGTTAACCCCATTTAAAAGCTCTAAAATGAAGTTAAAGTATAGGGAACTTAAAATATGTTCAAAAATATGATGGATGTCGGTTCGTTTGGCCGTACGAACGCGATGTTCGCTTAATTACGACGGAATGCGCATAAGCGCGAAAAACGAACCAAAAGACGTGACGAATGGATTTTTCTTATGGCGAACACTAAAATAAAATATTTTAGTGCTTACATAAATTTTTGGGTGTCCGGATGTATTCAGAACGTAAGTTATGCGCGAAAATGCAAACTTGTGCACTTTTTGACGCCTTTAGTCCCTGTAAGCGATTTAACTTGATTTTGCCATACCAAACCTTCCAAAACTTATTTCTAAGTTATGTAAAGGTTATTTAAGGTATGTTAAGCCTATTTCACTATTCCGGAGTGTTCGTTGCATTAAACTGGTTATATTTACGCATCGGTGCGCGTATAACCTTCCAGAAAGCGATTTAGAGTTTGGAATTGAACAAGAATTGATATGTGCAAATGATACACATATTTTTACAAATCCCAAGTATGAAATATAATATTTCATTGGTTCGGTATTTGTTTGATGGCCGTGGAGGCACAGGTGTTACAGTCTCCCCTACTTTAGGAAATTTCGTCCCGAAATTTATTTAGAGGAAACTTGTAAGAGTTTAAAACATGAAGTTGAAAAGATCGAACAACATTGGTTAGGTTTCTGAACTTCTAGTAACTTTAATAATCATCATGATTGCAACGTAAGAGGGATACTTATATACTAGTATATAAAGCATCATTGGTGCGTCCACCATACCTCCATTACATCGTCCTCATTTTGTTATTGTTGTCGCTATCGGTTCTTTCACATAATAAATCTTACTGGATTTCTGTGCACTAAATTTCATAATTATGTGCGCATCCATAATTAGAGAATTCCTTGTACAGTTCACACAGTCTATTTTATAATGTGTAGGGTAAAACCAAATGAACAATCCTGTGATGAGCGTGACTTAGACCGCCATAGAGTCCTTTAGACTAAATCAATAAATGATTTAAATAGACTATCAAAGAGTCTGTTCAGCTACATCATTAGATGTCATTCTTTTAACCAAATTGTGAATCAATCTTTTTGACTAGACCACTAAAGGGTCTCTTATGAATCAAGGAGTAGTACTATAAAATCCACGGGTCTTAACTATTACATAGAAGCCCATTAAGGATTTAAGGTAGTACCTTTTTGAATATCCTACTACGAATCCCTCATATGAAGATATGAAAGATTCTACGAGGATTTGGATAACGAATATCCAGAGTATAAAAGCACAAAAAAGCATAAAAGAAAACATAAGATGAATAAACACATAGTCACATAACCACAAAATTGTTTGTTAATTTGTCTTGTTAATTGCGTACATGCATTTAAAGCACACTAGGAATCCATTCCGTGGATTTCATTTGGTACTTTAAACGTTACCAAGAATCCAACTATAAAGATAGAAAGATTCAAAAAGAAAATTCGATTTCGA
Organism: Helianthus tuberosus; assembly: GCA_030545235.1. NCBI lineage: Eukaryota > Viridiplantae > Streptophyta > Magnoliopsida > Asterales > Asteraceae > Helianthus > Helianthus tuberosus. The sequence continues at coordinate 14,558,142 of CM060420.1, read as the reverse complement.
TTATTAGGAACCGAAGTGTTCGAATTAAGGTACATAAGGAATCCAATTAAGGACTCTGATTTGAATGATAATCATCCACAAGGATCTAATTGTAAAGATAAAAAGATCCCATATGAATTTTAGAAGTTGAAGATGTTTTGAAACCTTGCACTGGATGTGCTTAGGTCAAAACATGATGTAAAATGCTTATGAAGTTGAGATGCTTGATATGTCAAGGCGACATATGAAGCAGAATTTTGAAGGTTAAGTCAATGTATGAGGAAAATATTTTTGAAAACCGTGCATGGGTTTCTTTTTAGAAAAAATGTGTTTAACGTTTTTGAAACCTTATATATAATACTTTTGAAATCATAAAGTAGGTGTATTAGATAGATATATTTACAAAAATGTTTTAAAATCATGCGAGATGAATTTTGAAATTATGTATAAGGTTTTTGAAAGATATGAATGATGCTTTTCGAAATCATGCACTTGATAAGAAAATGTATTGTGTTAATATTGTCTTCAGACTATATGAAATATTTTGAAATTAGAAAGGTTGGTTTTGATAACATGGCCAATGTTTTTTGAAATAACATAGACAATGCATCTAGAAAAATTGTTTTTAAACTATATGAAATGTTTTGAGATCATGAAGATTGTTTTGAAATACTTGTACTGTATATGTTGAAAAATCAAAACGGAATGGGTATGAGATTTGAAAATATCCTTAGTTATCCAACCAAGGATTTAAAGGTACTGATGTGCAAAAAGCACGATTACTCATAGTTTCACTTTATTTCATGTACTTCGTTTCTTAGAATGAAACGAGTACTTAAAATTTTTGAGGGAATCATGAGCAATCATTTGAAAGAGAGAAATCACAAGAGTAGTTTGTAAGGTACATAGTTCCTTGATGTAGGTATCATAGGAAAAGCCATACACACCTAGCAGGGGGTTGAGCTGGTTGGTTGGGGACTGCTTTACCATTGTGAGCGACCATGGCGAAGTTCTGAGAAGCCTTTCGCTTCTTTGACTTCTTAGGGGATCGTTCATCCATGGTCTTTGATTCCTCGATTGGTTTATTGGCTGATGGTGTTGTCGCCTGACTAGGTCCTGCCTGTCTTGGTGACTCTTGAGTGGCTTCATCCTGGAGATGATACATGGCAGTAGCTAATTCAATAGTCTTCAGGACTACTTCGCCTATTCGCTGAGCGAATTTTGGCTGCTTGTTCAGATATCTGGGCGTCATCGTGATGAAGAGGTATTCTTGAAGAAAAAGAAAGGCATAGGGAGAAACAGGTGAAAGGTTATTGGACAATCAAAACAGAATGATAACGCATGAAAATTGCGATCATTTGTTTGTTACCTAAGGCAAACAAATGAGACGGTGACTAATCAAAGTAAATGGGTCAAAAATAATGTATCGCGAAGACATGCTCGCCTATAAGTGAACACTCATCCCAAGAATTCCCAGGTAAGCACAACTGGTCTCGCGTCTGATGAGATGTATACGAAGTGCTTGCCTAGAAAGAAAACCCAGAATACAGGCATTCACCCTTCCAGTTTGCACGTGTTCACATTATTTAAAACCCAAAACCTTGACGAAGTTTTGAAAACTCAAAGAGGTTCAAAACCATATAATAGAGAGTTCAAAACCTTACAATAGAGGGTTCAAAACCTAGTAATCAATCATCCTAGAACAGATGATTAGTTTTCAAAGCGGTTTTGAAATTTATGTTCTTGTTGTGGTCGTCGCCTAAGGATAGGTGACGGTATTGTTTTATGACTAAACGCAAGTAAACTCGCGTTAGGGTCCTAAGAAGGTTATAGACTAGGTCAAAGCATTACTAATTACTAATAACCTAATTCCCTATAACCATTGGCTCTGATACCATCTTTTCTGTCACACCCCGACCACGTAGAACATACAAAACGTGGCGGAAACATCGGGGAGTGTTGTAACAGAATTAATGTTTCACAACCATGGAAGTTAAAGTTTCGTTTTATTGATTAAAAGTGTTACAATGTCTTAACAAACAAAGAAATACAACATAATTAACTAGTCTTGCATCTTTTATTGTCACTAAAGCCCAAGTCTGCCTATGTGTATCTTGATCATCTTATGCAACAGCTCCTGAAAAACACATGTGAAAATAGGTACGTCAGCATAAAAATGCCTGTGAGATACATAGGTTTTGTGAAAATAAGATTCATGACTTATGTTTGAGAAAATGTTTAGTCATGAACCTTGTTATTTGCTTTGTCTTTTAAATCATTTGAAAAACGATAAGATCAGATGATAAGTATAAATAAATGTAAGGTTAAATGAATAACCAAGTAAAATATGTTTGCATAAGATAAGTTGTTTATAAATCAATGTCTTGTGAAAAGTATGTTATTTGTATGAAATGTTCTATGTCTCAAACTGAAATGATTCAAATAACGTTACGACATATAATACCATACAAACACTTATATATAGGAAGTACCAGCGGCGTATCCACCATGCTTGTATCATATTACACACGCATCGTTACTTAATCACTTAATCAAACCAAACCAACCAATGTAAGAAGTCTATGTTTAATTCAATTGTCAAATGTATTAAATAATATGACAAAGTATTCATGTCAAGATGTAAATCATGTAGTATGTAAAACCAATGTCAAAAGTGTTTGTGTCAAAATGTAAATCATGTCAAAATGTCTATGTCAAATATCCATGTCAAATGTCTATGTCAAATATCCATGTCAAATGTCTATGTCAAATGTCTATAGTCCAAAAGTAGTCAAGTAATGTATAACCAAAATGATATGTATGGTAAGTAAAATTTAGACTACTTAAACCATAAGTAAAAATGTACAAAACAAAGTATTGAAGTAAAACTTGGTTTAAATCAAAGTTATGTTTTGTAAGATATATGCATGCTATACTGAATATGAACATTTATGCGGTATTGTGAAAATTCATACATCCAAGCCTTGAGACAGACGGATAACTATGTAAAAGTGAGTTATCAAGAGAATATGTATTCGGATTCGGTCATTCCTTTCATCCCCTTTCCCTGGGATGTCCGGAACGGGATTTGTCAAGTCCTATGGTACCACTACCTACTACCGAGCGGCATGATCGGTGTTAATGAATGTACATTGTCTCATTTAAACAAACCAAATGTCATACCAAAATGTAAGCATGTGATGAAGATAATGTACCTAGTATGCTAGAGTAAACATACAAGGTAGAGCTGTAAAACAATGTGTCCATATGTTACTGGAACATATGCAACAGAGATGCAATGTAAAATGATGTACTAAGTATGCTAAGTTAACATACAAAGTAGAAAAGTCATGTAAATCAATGTGCTAGCATGCTATCAGTCAACATACCTAGCAGAAATGTAATGTAAATCATGTACTAATAGTGTACTAATGAACATAACAAGTATATGATGTGAAAACAGGAAAGCATGAAAGTAACAAGTAGGCACATGTGTTCCACCCCAAAACAGTTTGGAAAACAGTAAAAGAGGGGTCTATGTACTCACTTGAGATTGCTCAGTTGTCTAAAGATAACCACCAAGCAGTGCTAGAGATCTCGGAATCAAACGGCACCTAATATAGGTAACTATGTTAAATAACCGGACCTAAATCGGAAGACTGGGTAGCATTAGGGTTTGTAAACCAAACGAGTGTGGAGACTCGTGTGATATGGTTTAACAAAGCCTACATACTAAATGAAACCTAACATAACTGCCTATGACCCATTACGACCCGTTTAGGTAGCTTATGCTACTTTAACGCGTCGTTCGCGTGAAACGCGTTCGGACCGCCTAACTAGCCCTATGACAAGTGTTATATGCCTAAACATGTTACATAATCAGTTATGTGACAAAATTTTAGGTTACATATGCTTAATTACCAATTATACATGAAAAGGGTATTCTGGTAATTTACCTAAGGCATATAAACTACCTATCATACAACTACTTAAACGATGTGACCATAGGGTATAACCTCGGAAGGTTATGCCCTATACTAGGGTCACCTAATGTATTTGGTCGGATCCTAATGATCGACCAAACGGGTCGAGTTCGAAGGTATAGGCGATTTATTAGATCGCCTACCCTACGACCCTAGACAACGTGGTAATCAGTGGGCATAGTCCCAAGGGACTATGACCAACGTGATTACAATCACGTTGCGAAGTTCCTACGAACTTCGCATTGACCATTACTGGTCAACGCTGAAAGTCAAACAAAGTTTGACTTTCTGACTCGAAAAGCAGTAAAAATAAGGAAAAGAACGAAAGAATACTTACGAAGGGTCCCCGAATGCTAATCCCGATCCAAGAACTCAGGTATGAAACAATGGTTTCAACTTAGAGCTCTCAAATCAGAATTCTTGTGCAAAATGAGGTTGTGTGGGTTGGGTATTTATAGGAATACCCGAACCGTTAGGATCGTTCCATGGAAAACGTGCCATGAATCCAACCCGTACACTTGTCGGAACCTTATGGTGGCTGGAAATCCATCCTTATCAGATGACTAGACAATTAGGAAGATGTGGTTGAGGATCAAACATGTGCAATCTGCTGTTAGAAACACTACATCTGGTCTGTGCAAGGCTAGCGCACCGCTACGCTAAAAGTGTAGCGCACCGCTAGGCCTTATTTTGGCAGATTTACACTTTTGGTCCCTGTAGTGAAATCAGCCCATTTTCGACACGTTTAAGGCCCGTTAACCCCATTTAAAAGCTCTAAAATGAAGTTAAAGTATAGGGAACTTAAAATATGTTCAAAAATATGATGGATGTCGGTTCGTTTGGCCGTACGAACGCGATGTTCGCTTAATTACGACGAAATACGCATAAGCGCGAAAAACGAACCAAAAGACGTGACGAATGGATTTTTCTTATGGCGAACACTAAAATAAAATATTTTAGTGCTTACATAAATTTTTGGATGTCCGGATGTATTCAGAACGTAAGTTATGCGCGAAAATGCAAACTTGTGCACTTTTTGACGCCTTTAGTCCCTGTAAGCGATTTAACTTGATTTTGCCATACCAAACCTTCCAAAACTTATTTCTAAGTTATGTAAAGGTTATTTAAGGTATGTTAAGCCTATTTCACTATTCCGGAGTGTTCGTTGCATTAAACTGGTTATATTTACGCATCGGTGCGCGTATAACCTTCCAGAAAGCGATTTAGAGTTTGGAATTGAACAAGAATTGATATGTGCAAATGATACACATATTTTTACAAATCCCAAGTATGAAATATAATATTTCATTGGTTCGGTATTTGTTTGATGGCCGTGGAGGCACAGGTGTTACATCACGAGTCTCAAGAGTCAATCACCAAAGTATCAAGAGTCAAGAATCTAGATTCCAAGTATCAAGAATCATAGTTTCCAAGTATCAAGTATCAAGAATTATAGAGTTAAGCATCAAGAATCAAGTTTCAAGTATCAAGAATCTAGTATTAAGAATCAAGTATCATAGCATAAGATTCCCCAAGTAACAAAGTATCAAGAACCACATAGTTAAGGGACTAAAAGTGACAAAAGTTAAAAGTCTAGGGACGCAGGCGTTACAGTCTCCCCTCCTTTAGGAGATTTCGTCCCCGAAATCTAGGTAGAAGACTTCTCAAAGAGCTACGGATACTTGGTCTTCATCTCACTTTTCAGTTCCCAAGTGAATTTGGAACCACTCTTTCCTTCCCATCGAACCTTGACTAAGGGAATTTTGCTGAGCCTCAATCGCTTGACGCCCTGATCCATGATTTCGACCAGTTTCTCCATAAATTGTACAGCTTCATTTATTTGCAAGTCTTCAAGGGGAACCTGCAGTTCCTCGTTGGCTAGGCATTTACGTAGATTAGATACGTGGAACACTAGATGCACGTTGTTTAGTTCCTGTGGCAGGTCGAGTCGGTACGCTACCTTGCCAATCCTTTCGAGTATCGCGAAAGGACCCACATAGCGAGGAGTGAGCTTTCCCTTCTTACCGAAGCGAACTACTCCCTTCCTGGGAGATAACTTGAGAAGAACTCGGTCACCAACATCAAATTCCAGAGGCTTGCGCCTATTATCAGCATAGCTCTTTTGTCTGCTCCTAGCCTTGATCAAGTTATCACGGATCTGAAGAATCTTATCCGTTGTCTCTTGAATGATTTTAGGGCCAGTAAACTGCTTGTCACCAATCTCATGCCAGCTGAGAGGAGATCGGCACTTGCGGCCATACAAACCTTCGAAAGGAGCCATCTGAATACTGGAATGATAGCTGTTGTTGTACGAGAACTCAATCAATGGTAAATGTACATCCCAGTTACCACCAAAGTCGATGACACAAGAACCGAGCATATCCTCTAGGGTTTGAATAGTACGCTCGGTCTATCCATCCGTTTGAGGATGAAAAGCCGTGCTAAGATTCAAATGAGAACCCATAGCGGATTGTAAGGTTTGCCAAAGACGTGAAGTAAAATGACCATCACGGTCCGAGATTATGTCAAGAGGTATGCCATGACGGTATATGATCTCATCAGTATAGATTCGAGCAAGCTTCTCCACTTTATAGTCTTCACGAATAGGAAGAAAGTGGGTTGATTTGGTCAAACGATCAACAATCACCCAGATACTATCGTGACCATTAGGTGTACGGGGCAGTTTAGTAATAAAGTCCATAGCAATGCTGTCCCATTTCCAAACTGGGATTTCGGGTTGTTCTAAGAGTCCAGAAGGACGCTGATGTTTAGCCTTGACTTTCGAGCAAGTAAGGCATTTAGAAACATATGCAACAATGTCCCTCTTCATACCAGGCCACCAATAAGTCATACGCAGATCATGGTACATCTTATCGGCACCTGGATGAATAGAGTAACGAGATTTGTGAGCCTCAGTCATAATGAGCTCACAGAGGTTATCGCGATCTGGCACCCAGATGCGATTGAGATAGTATTGAAGACCATCAGATTTAGTTTCGAGTTGATTCATATTAGCACCATGAACTTCAACAGTTAGACTACCTTCATTAGCTGACGAATACTGAGCTTCACGAATACACGTATGAAGATCGCTAGAGACACGCATAACCTTAACATGAGTTTTACGACTAAGAGCCTCGGCCACTACATTCTCCTTTCCAAGATGATAGCGAATTTCGCAGTCGTTGTCGTTAAGCAATTCCACCCAACGTCTCTGTTGCATGTTCAGTTCCTTTTGGTCAAAGATATGTTGAAGGTTCTTATGGTCGGTGAAGACCACACACTTAGTACCATATAGGTAGTGTCGCCAGAACTTCAACGCAAACACAACTGCACCAAGCTCTAGATCGTGAGTAGTATAGTTTTCCTCATGCACTTTGAGTTGACGAGAGGCATAAGCAATAACTTTGTCCGGCTGCATGAGCACACAGCCCAAACCACGGTTCGAGGCATCACAGTATACCACGAAATCATCATTCCCATCAGGGAGAGTCAGAACAGGAGCGTTACACAACAGGGTCTTAAGAGTCCGAAAAGATTCCTCTTGCTCGGGACCCCAAGCAAAAGGTTTCCCTTTCAGAGTCAACGAAGTGCGAGGAACGGTGATCTTAGAGAAGTCCGAAATGAATCGGCGATAATAACCCGCCAATCCTAAGAAGGAACGTATCTCAGATGCGGACTTTGGTGTATTCCAATTCTTCACAGATTCGATCTTAGACGGGTCAACATGAATACCTTGCTTACTAACGACATAACCAAGAAATTGCACTTCATCAATCCAAAACTCACACTTAGAAAATTTAGCATACAAACGTTCACCACGTGAGAGTTCAAGCATCAAGCGTAAATGACGAGCATGATCAGCTTTAGACTTCGAGTAAATGAGAATATCATCAATAAAGACTATCACAAAACGATCCAAATAGGATTTACGAACCCGATTCATGAGGTCCATGAACACAGCGGGTGCGTTGGTCAATCCAAAAGGCATGACCACGAACTCGTAGTGCCCATATCTAGTACTAAAAGCGGTTTTGGGTACATCATCCTCGAGTACACGAAGCTGATGATAACCAGAACGAAGATCGATTGTCAAGAAACAGGACGTGCCTTGTAGTTGGTCAAATAGATCATCAATACGAGGAAGATGATAACGATTCTTAACAGTAAGCTTATTAAGTTCACGGTAGTCGATACACATACGAAACGAACCATCTTTCTTCTTGATGAATAGCACAGGAGCACCCCACGGGGAGGTACTTAGACGAATGAATCCCTTGTCGAGCAATTCTTGTAGTTGGCTGGATAACTCTTGAATCTCGGAAGGTGCAAGTCGATAAGGAGCCTTGGCAATAGGAGTTGCACCAGGTACGAGATCAATACGAAAGTCGACGGATCTAGGCGGAGGAAGACCAGGAAGATCTTCAGGAAAGACATCGGGGAAATCACACACTACTGGGACATCGCTTATGTTCTTCCCTTTGCCCTTTTGTTCCACCACGTGGGTCAAGAAGGCAAAGTTCTGTTTACGTAAGCATCTGTTTACCTGAGTGCATGACACCAGTCTTAGTCCCTTCGAAGGTCGGTCTCCATAGACATGCAAGATATCACCGGACAGAAGAGGTAGACGAACAAACTTCTTGTGACAAGCAATCTCGGCATGATTCTTACGCAACCAATCCATACCGATAATGACATCAAAACTTCCCAATTGCATGGGTATTAGATCAATAGTAAATATGTGGTCGTTAAGAGTCAAGGAACAACCACAGAGAATAGAATAAACTAGAATAGACTTCCCATCGGCAATCTCCACCGAAAACGACTTAGGTAACATAGAGCGTGCATAATTTAACAAAGATTCAAATTCAATGGACATAAAGCTTCTGTCGGCTCCAGTATCAAATAGAATCAAAGCGTAAAGGTTATTCACGAGAAACGTACCATTAATGACGTCATTGTCGTTACGAGCCTGATTAGCATTAAGATTGAAGGCTCGTCCACGAGCGGCTGGCTGTTGGTCCGGGTTCAGCTGAGGACACTGGTTACGGAGGTGAGTAGTATCTCCACACTTGTAGCATGCACGAACAACGTTGACTGGCCTAGGATTCTGCTGAGGAGCTGGAAGAGCTAGTAGGGCTGCCTGAGTTGGGGCTTGCTGAGCTGGTTGGGCAGGGTTAGCTTGGCGAAAATAGGGAGTCGTGTGACCATAACGATTGCAGTTGGTGCACAAACGACATGCAGAAGCAACAGGATGATGAAAGTTACAAGTGGTACACTTGGGGTAAGACCCAGAGTACTGCTTCTTGACTTCAGGTGCAGTAGGGTTCTGAACAGTAGCAGCAGGAGCAGGCTTAGCAGCAAGATTCGCAGCAGGAACAATAGCATTGCATCCTGAACCCTGCGACTTTCGCCTCTTGTTCTTGCTGCCACTTGGCTGCTGGGTAACTTGATGCACAAACTTGGAGGGAGCAGTGTTAGCAAACTGCTTATCACGAACACGGTTGTTGTTGAGACTTGTTGCAAGACGGTAGACTTCCTCAATAGTTTCGAGCTGAGCCGCTTCAATAGAATCACGCATAGCAGGAGGTAGACCATTGATGTACTTGGTTATCATGCGCTTAGGGGTAGAAACCAAGTGAGGAACAATCAAGCTGAGCTGCTTGAAACGGGCAGTATAAGCCAGATTATCATCACCAATCTGCTTCAAGTGCCAGAACTCTTCTTCAAGCTTCAATTGTTCATGGGGAGGGCAGAACTCAAGCATCATTAGTTCTCGCACCTCAGCCCATGGAAGAGCATAGGCTTCTTCATTCGAATGAATGTTTCTCTCATTCGACCACCACTCCAACGCTCTGCCTTGAAACATTCCAGTCGCACTCCTAGTCTTTAAGTGATCTGGGCACTCACTGTTGATAAAGGTAACCTCAATGCTGTCAAACCACTCAAGCATAGTGGTCACCCCATCACTGCCCGTGAAAGGCTTAGGGTTGCAGGAGATGAAATGTTTGTAGCTGAACTTTGTAGGCTTTAGCTTTTCAGCTTTTGAGTCCACAGAGGATGGAGGAGTGTTTGATCCTTGGATCTCAGATACGATCTTTGGCATGACTCGAGCAATCTGGTCGACCATGAAGGACATCATCTTCTTCAGAGACTTTTCCCTGGATCTCTTGAGAGTGTCGGATAGCTTTCGAGAAGATATCTAAAGATCCGACAGAAGGATCGTATAAGTCTAGATTCACAAAGCCTCACAATATAGATTCGCACACGATAGATTAAGACTCAAGATTCATCAAGATCCACCTAGATTAAGACTCAAGTTTCATATAGATTCCAATAGACTCAACACCGCAAAACCTACGACCTTCGCATGGCATGTTGTACGAAGTTTGGCAACATGTCAGAAACGCTTATATATAGGAAGTACCAGCGGCGTATCCACCACGCTTCGGGCACATCGCTTCTGCCTCGTACTCGGTGTCATGTTACATGTCGCAAAACACACTCATCATCATCATCATAGATTCACACAGATTCCAATAGATTCTCATAGATTCCAATAGAGTCCAACATATTCCAATAGATTCATGTAGATTCCAATAGAGTCCAATAGATTGCAATAGATTCCGATAGATTCACATAGTTTCACATAGATTAGTGTTAACAATCCACAAACAACGAAATCCCGCATGGCACGTGCTACGAAAGTTCGGCAACATGACGGAAGCACTTATATATAGGAAGTACCAGCGGCGTATCCACCATGCTTCAATCATGCCACGTCCGTCCCGTCATCGGTGTCATGCTTCGTCAACCATATCACTTCTCACAACATAGATTAGCCAAATAGATTCAACAACATAGATTAACCAAGTAGATCCCACAACTTCAACCCAAGCTTACAAAACTACGAACTTCACTTAGCGTGTGGTACGAAGGTTTGGTAACATGCCAGAAACACTTATATATAGGAAGTACCAGCGGTGTATCCACCATGCTTCGGACATGCCACATCCGCCTCGTCTTCAGCGCTAGGCTACGTTTTGTATTTTTGTTTCTCAAAGTAACACATACATAGACTACGCATAGATTACGCTAGAGTACACATAGATCTCACATAGATTCCACATAGATTACACAAGTAGTTTCCTAGCTTAGATTTCAATTATCACATCACCAGTCTGCAAACACTAAGTTTCGCATGGCACTTAGTACGAAAGTTGGTAACATGTCAAAAACACTTATTTATAGGAAGTACCAGTGGCGTATCCACCATGTTTCAGACACGTCACTCTTCCCTCGTATTTATATGCCATGTTACGTTTAGTGTTTTACAACTACAATAACACATAGATTTACCAGATAGCTTCACATAGTATCATGGTCGATCAAGATTCCCACATAGATTAACATGATAGAATAAAGCTTCTTAAATTTAGTTTGATTCTGAGATTAGGATTAGAGTTTTAGATTGCGGACATACGTGCGTTTCGTGTAACAGCCTCAAAATAAACGAAGAATCAAGTTTAAAACCACACGTAAAATCGAGATAACATAAAAGAATGGGCTCATAAAACATAGGATTGTTCCGGGTAGAGGAACGGTGACTAACCAAGGTAATTCGAACCCCTTTCGAATTGAGGTAACATGTCTTGACTTACTCAGACAAATACGTCATTGATGTTAGGCCTACGATATTCGTCCTTTTGGTCATTTCACGTTCCTAATTGAATGGAAGTTTCGAGACTTTGGCGAGACATAAAAACATCAAAGAGTAGGACTAGTTATCAAGGTATGAGTTTCACCTCTAACTTGACAACACCGTACCCCAATAGCGTCGATACTTATCCGCAGACAAGACCTACTAGAATAATATGGAGATTCTCCATTCAAGATTCGGATGTCACTACTGACTTGAGGGTAAATCTCGTGCAAAATACAAACACTGCTTAACAACGTTTTCAAAGCATCAAGTGTACATTGTGTCGGCCTTAGGAAAGGCATGTAAGTTTAGCAGGAAAATGTGTTGCTAGGAAGAAAGTACGGTAGAATGCATAAGTCTTAAACAACAGATAAGAATCAAGATTCCTAGAACTATAGACTAGGGCGAGTATTCCTACTTATCCTAATTCCCTATAGTTATGGCTCTAATACCAATCTGTCACACCCCAACCGATGGTGGAAACATCGGGGTGCGAGTACTAAGCGTTCAGATTGCTCATGAGATTCCATAACACTATTGTTTCCAATATAGATTAATCAATTTCATGCAATTGTCCAAACAACATCTACCACAAAACATAGTGTCAAACCAAAACAAACATAACCATTGTTTCAAAAGTTTCTAGATTTAGCTAAGTGGAGGATCTAAGCTTCATCCTAGCTTGTTTCATGATTCCTAGCATCCTGTCAGCCTGCAACATGTATTAAAATAGAGTCAGTACAAAAATGCACTGGCGAGTATACAAGTTTGAATAATAGAGTAATAGATTAAAACAACTCATATCCATCATGTAAATGATACAAAAATAGTTTTAGCCGTGCTAGTGTTCGCAGTCCAAGTGATAGCCCAAGTATCCCAATGCTTTAGTGTTTTCCTAAGTCTCAAGGAAAACTAGAATCCTCCAAACAATACCCCCGAGAATAATGGGGAGGTGCATCTCCTATAGCGCTACTATTATTAAGGCGGAACTACACACTCTGGATTAAACGTTCACATAGCACAAAGAATCAAGAATGAAGAATCACAAGTTTCACATACACATAGGATAGAGTTTTAGATTCCAAAAGTATCAAGTTTCATAGTTTAATAGAATACATGCTGCATCCCAAAGTTTAAAACAAAAAGGGATCGAGTATACTCACAGTGATTGCTTAACAGATTAACTGTTATTGGATCAAAGGGAGGTCTTTAGGTTTAGCCTGAATAGATTACAACAGATAAGCGTCGGACAAAACAACGAGATTGTGCAAAGTGTCGGATCAGTCACTGGATCGGATGGCAGTTCGATCGGATGGCTATCCGATCAGTCACTGGATCGGATGGTCATTTGTTCGGATGGCCATTCGACAATGGTCATTCGATCCAAGTGTCAAGAATCCAAGTGTTCAAGTTTCTGAAAAAGTTTCTAAGTGTTGAAAGATTCCAAGACACATTATCACCTCGATCAGATGGCAGTTCGATCGGATGGCTATCCGATCGGATTGCCATTCGACGATCAAGATTCAAGTTTCTAAATAATTAAGGTTACTAGGCGAGTGTCACCTAATCGGATGGCAGTTCGATCGGATGGCTATCCGATCGGATTGCCATTCGATTGGGTTGTCTTTGTCCCGTTCACAACCTTGTAAAGTTTCTAAGTTTTTGCTTCGACGGTGACGACACAGTACGTATTGAGACAATGGTAAACACACCAATGTACATCTGTTCTGATTAGATGGGAATTACCCCAATCCATCCAGTCGTCTGTTCTTGGCGGTGCTTATGACGGAATCCGTACTCCGGTCATCTTTTCCGGCAACAGTCCATTTCCAAGCTGACTCAAGACTAATCATCAAGTCTTCAGTCCGTTCAGATCCGGATTCCACCGTTTTAAGTGAAAAGTTAAGAAAAGATGAGGACAAACATAAGTTTTAGCTGAATAGTCTAGATTTAGTTAGGATTCTGTGTGAAACGCATGAAATTCCTTAGATCTGAGCTAGATCTTGAATGAAATAACGTCACTCAACAGTTTGTTCAAACCACCATGATGACGTTACCCTCAAGAGATCAAGTCTCAGGGATTTCACGGTGAAAATGGAGATTTCAAAGGAGAATCTCATAGAGAATAGTGTATAGATCAAAGATGTACAAGAATCTAGTGTAAAACGTACCGAAATCGCCGAGAAATGGAAGAAAAGAGGAGTGCGTGCGTCTGGATCGAGTGAGGTTGTCACATCAGTGAGAATGATGTGACAGGCCTATTTATAGTGTCAGAGAGGAGTGTGAGGTGGTGTGCAGCGGATCGGATGGCAGGTCGGTCGAATGGTCATCCGATCGGTTGGTCATCCGAACGGATGGTCATCCAATCAGATGGTCATCCGATCGGATTGCCATTCGGCCAATCCCATCCTTTCCATTTCACCGACTTTGATTCGTTTTGAGAGCTAGATTAAGCGTTGCGTTGCGTATTTTTTTGGACAATAGAATCACATAACTAGATTTCATTATTAACACCATAGCTTCCAAGTTTCATAGTTTCCGCCAGTGACAAGACTCCAGTCTCTCGTTCAACCAAGTCTCAAGTTTCACGAGTCACAAGAGTCAAGCACCAAAGTACCAAGAGTCAAGAATCTAGATTCCAAGTATCAAGAATCATAGTTTCCAAGTATCAAGTATCAAGAATCAAAGAGTTAAGCATCAAGAATCAAGTTTCAAGTATCAAGAATCTAGTATTAAGAATCAAGTATCATAGCATAAGATTCCCCAAGTAACAAAGTATCAAGAACCACATAGTTAAGGGACTAAAAGTGACAAAATTTAAAAGTCTAGGGACGCAGGCGTTACATGTAAACTCCGGTCAGTTCACGGTATGATTTCACATGAACTAGTAGATTATGCAATGGGGGAATCGATTGATGTTATGCTTTGGTATGGTGGTTACATTGAGTTAGGTTTTGGTCTACCACAGTACGTTGGGGGTGAATCTAGGTTAACTAAAGTTGATGTAGACCACATTTCATACTTTGAGCTAGCAGATTATGCATTGGCAACGAACTGCTATAAATCAAGGGACTTTCATATGTATGGGTTCGATACACATTGATACACAGGACTTACCGGCCATTGTGAGCAACCGTAAAATTCAGCACCACATCGAACACTTCTCCTCCCCGCTACGCGAAGAACAACTCTGATCTCGTGATGACAATACAACTTCCCATCCATGTCCACCTTGAATATTTTAGGGATTCGGTTCGTATTACATGAAGAGTTGGAAGAGGTAGACATGTCGATCAGCCAATACGTTGAAACAATGTATCTTGATAGTGAATTAGGGTTTTGATTTGGTCGATTCATGCATCGTATGAGCAAATTAGGGTTTCCATTGAAACCCAATTGTTTGTGCAGGGTTAATCGAAGAAGAACATGGGTTTTATACCCCATGAATGTGCCACATCGTCAAAAATAGTCCACGTAGGATGCCAGCTAGGATGGAAGACTAACTCATTTAGTCATTTTTAACTGAGTGGTGAAATGACAAACACAATTAAAAGTTTGGGGTGTCACAGATCAAAGTGTTAGTTGGGGGTGGCAGCGGACAATTCTTCATAGTTTGAGGTGTTAAAATCCATTAGCCCTATACATACATACATACATACATACATACATACATATATATATATATATATATAATATGTCGAGCGTTAGAATTATATGTAGTTTACTACCTTATTTGAAGGTAGGCTTTAAATTATTTTTGATAGCCAACATTATATAAATTATGAATCCATAACTTACTTAAATGTGAAAACTTGGAATGACATAAAAAATGATATCAACACAATAATAATAATACCAAAAAGTTTACAGAAAATCTCTCAAATGCCTCAATTTAAACCATCTGAAAATCAACTTTTTTTTTTAACCCAAAATCACTTTTTCATTTGAAACCATGTGCCAAGATATAGAGAGACTAATGTGTGTGTGAGAGAGAAACTACTCCCCACCTCCTCTTTCCCGTAACCAATTCCGGCGAAGGCCAGGTCCTCTGGCCAGCCTCTCTTCCCTCACTCATTTCAAGTTGTGCAACTGCGTTTCCTGTCACACCCCGACCACGTTAAAACAACAAACCGCGGCAGAAACGTCAGGGAATGGAGTAACAGAATCATTGTTTCACAACACATGGATAAAAAGTTCTGTTTTATTGAATTAAATTTATTACATTGTATTGATACTAGAAACAAAACATGAACAAATTAACTTCCATTATTATTAAGTCACTAAGGCCTTGTCCATTCCTATGTGAGCATGCATCAATATCATCATCAATCATCACCAACTATGATACCTGAAACACAAGTGAAAATACGTCAGCATAAAAATGCCGGCGAGTACATAGGTTTTATGTGAGTGTCAGATTCATGGCTCGTTTACCTTTTTGAAATAACTCAAACAACTTTGTTAATTGATATTAGAAAACTTAGTTTTATAAAATATTTATATTGTGAATTGAAATAACCAAGTTAAA
The DNA here is from genome assembly GCA_030545235.1 of Helianthus tuberosus. Taxonomy (NCBI): domain Eukaryota; kingdom Viridiplantae; phylum Streptophyta; class Magnoliopsida; order Asterales; family Asteraceae; genus Helianthus; species Helianthus tuberosus. The sequence continues at coordinate 14,541,950 of CM060420.1, read as the reverse complement.
ACAAATTTGTTATAATTTATAAAACCTCGATGCCATGAATCTTAACTCCAAAACATTTGTTTATGTATACCCAGATCGAAAATCGTTTTTGTAATAAAACTCGAATGGTATATATTGTTAGAAAAACCTTGTAATATAACTTTGTTTTGATAACATTTGCCCAAGTGATCTAGATAACGCAACGATATATAATGTGTTAAAAGTACTTATATATAGGAAGTACCAGCGGCGTATCCACCATGCGTTTAACACATTACACCCGCCCCGTTACCTAAGCACTTCCCTAACCCAACGGTTCAAACAGTTCCAAACGGTTCACATCAATCAATCAGTTCCAAATGGTTCCAACAGTTCAAAATGTAAAACAAGGTGTCCATATGCTGGATGAACATATGCAACAAAATATAATATATGAAAATCAATGTGCTAGCATGCTCAGTGAACATACATAGCAAAAACATAATGATATCATGTACTATAAGTGTACTAATGAACATAGCAAGTATATGATATAAAAGCATGAAAAGCACGAAAGTAACAAGTAGGCACATGTGTTTCACCCCAAAACATTTGAAAACGTAAAAGAGGGGACTAATATAGGTAACTATGTAAGTAATCCGGATCTAAATTGGAAGATCAGATAAGATGAGGTTTCGTAAACCAAATGAGCATTGGAACTCATATGACATGGTTTAACAAAGCCTACATACTAAATCGAAACCTAACCTAAGTGCTTACGACCCATTACGACTCGTTTAGGTAGCTTACGCTACTTTAACGCGTCGTTCGCGTAAAACGCGTTCGAAACGCCTAACTAGTCCTATGACAAGTATTATATGCCTAAACATGTTTAAATATGTTGCATAATCAGTTAAGTGACAAAAGTTTGAGTTACATATGCTTAAATATCAATTATGCATGAAAAGGGCATTTTGGTCATTTTACCTAAGGCATATAGACAACCTATCATACAACTAATTAAACTAAGTGACCATAAGATATAACCTTGGAAGGTTATTCCCTATACAACTATGGTCACTAAACATGCTTGGTCGGATCCTAATGATTGACCAAACGGGTCGGGTTCGAAAGCCTAAGCGGTTGTTTAGACCGCTTATCTTACGACCCTAAAGTGACGAGTTAAACATGTTTAACGAAGTTTGAAAACAAGTTTGATATCAAAATAAACGGTTTTGATACCCAAGAATAGTTTGGTTGCAAAATACGCATAAACGCGTATTTTGACCGAAACTATGACTCGTCACTACGCCTAAACAACGTGGTAATCAGTAGGTATAGTCACAAGGGACTATAACCATCGTGATTACGCTCACGTTGCGAAGTTCAAACGAACATCGTGTTGACCAAAGACTGGTCAAAGAAGAAAGTCAAACACTGTTTGACTTTCTCTAGAAAAACGATAAAAGCACGAAAGAATACTTACAAAGGGTCCAAGCTTGAAGATTTGAACTCAAAATTTCTCAAGTATGAAGCCTCACAAGGAGAGCTTCAACGTAGAGAAGAAGATTGAGATCAAATGTGTGAGGAATGAATGAAAACTTGTGGGTATTTATAGAATTCCCACAACCGTTAGGATCGTTCCTCGATAATTGAGCTTCGATCTGGACCTTACAAGTGTGGCACATTGTTTTGGAATACTAGGGGGCCCAAAACCATCACAAGTGTGGCACATCGTTCCTTGAAAAGTTACACTGCCTAGATGAGGCCACGGCTTCGCGCCATGGCAAAGCCATATGGTGGTGGTGCAGCGCCACCATGTGCCAGCTCCCAGAAAGTTTCAATAATTGACAGGTTTGGTCCCTGCAACACTTTTGAGCCATTTTTTGATGCGTTTAAACCCCGTTAACCCCATTTCAAGGATCTAAAATGAAGTTAAAGTATAGGGAACATGAAATATGCTCAAAAACATCTCGGATGTCAGTTCGTTTGGTCGTACGGTTGCGTTGTTCGGTTAATTAAGACGAAACATTAATGAACGCGAAAAACGATCCAAATTACGCGACGAAAGGAATTTTATCATGCCAATCACTAAAATAAAATGTTTTAATGATTACATAAATTTTTGGATGCCCAGATTATATTCAGAATGTAAGATATGCGCGAAAATGAAAACTTATGCACTTTTTGACGCTTTTAGTCCTTATTGATCAAAAAGTTTATTTCTTGCACACCAAACACCTCAAAGCCTATTTCTAAGCTATGTAAAGGATATTTAGGGCATATTTAACTTATGAAAAAGTTCCGGAATGTTCGTTACCATTCGATTCGGTATACTTTTGCAGTTTGACGCAAATAGTCCCTGCGATCGAATAAACTTGATTTCGACACACCAAACCCTCCAAAACTTATTTCTAAGTTATGTAAAGGTTATTTAAGGTATGTTAAGACTATGTCACTGTTCCGGAGTGTTTTTTGCATTAAACTAATTACGTTTACGCATCAGTTCGCGTATAACCTCCAGAAAGCGATTTAAAGTTCGAAATCGAACAAGAATTGATATGTGCCAATGATACACATATTTATACAAATCCCAAGTATGAAACACAATATTTCATTGATTTGGTATTTGTTTGATGATTGAAGTGACACATGTGTCACATTTCCGGCATCGTTTGACGACATAGGACGCATCCGGCGACCAAGGCGACCGGCAACTGTCGATCCTCTTCTGGCTTCATCGGAAACGTGTCGTTAGTTGAACCGTTTTAAGTTTCTTTCTAACCTCTAACCCAGATATGAGAGAGAGAAAGAGGATGGGCCAGCTGAAGGGTTTTTCCGGTGAGAGTCCGGCTACCGGTGGGAGCAGTGGCGCGTGGTGTTGGTGGCTATGAACCAAGGTAGGAAGCAACGTCATTCATGATGTCCAGTTCTGACAAGAAAGAGAACCGCTCAAAAGTTATGGCTTTTGTAATGGTGATTTTGTAAGTTTTTGGGTGCATCAGGGGCAATACTGTAATTTAGGTGATCTATTGCTATAAAATTGTGTAATTTTCAAAAGTTGAAGGTGTAAGTAAATACAAGAGTTAATTACTGTTTTCGTCCTTGTGGTTTGTCAAACATTACTATTTCAGTCCATTAGTTAAAAATTGTGATTTCAGTCCTTGTGGTTTCACTTTCGTAACCATTTCAATCCCTGTAGTTTCACTTTCGTAACCATTTCAATCCATTTCTTCTGTAAGTACAGGGACTGAAATGGTTACGAGGTGGACAGAAATGATTACGAAAGTGAAACAACAGGGACTGAAATCGCAATTTTTAAACTAATAGACTGAAATAGTGATTTTTGACAAACGAAAGGGACGAAAACAGTAATTAACTCTAAATACAAAATAATAGCACAGTGTAAAAACTGGAAGTTTTAAATGGAGGGTGTCGGTGGTAATATCACAGGGTAAAAACTGGAAGTTTTTAAAATGGAGGGTGTCGGTGGTAAATACCACCGACATTGTGTTTTAAGATATATATAAATGTGTAAGTGTTACTTGAATCGAGGTTTGTGACTGAAGAGACATATGTTGATAACAACAAAACATGTATATGTGTGTTGACAACATTTTATCCTGCTAGAGACAATCCAAAAATTTGGTTAAGATATACATCACAGGTAGGGCTGTCTAAAAAGCTCGCCGCTCGGAGCTCGCTCGGATTTAGCTTGGAAAAAGCTCGCTCGATGTGGATCAGTTTGAAAGCGAGCCAAGCCGGCCCGGCTCGGTTAGAAAGTGAGTCTAGCTCGGCTCAGCTCGTAACGAGCGGAATTGGCTTGGTTTGGCTCGCATACCAGCTCGGCTCAGCTTAGCTCGGATTATTTTACTTTTAATATATTTTATTTTTATATACATTATAATATATCACAAAAACTGATTATTATTTACATGTGATTAGGAGTGTAATTTGATATCTATACCACATTTATGGCATGTCTGTAGGAACTACGTTCACTTTTTATTAAAAATATTAATAAAATAAATAATAACGAGACTCTCGTTATTTGTGGGAAATTCTCTAGTACAATACCGGTTACAAAAATTAAATAAACGAAAATAAAATACAATTTAATTGTACCAATCTTTATTCAAGCCAACTTCTTAGGAAGAACTTCAACCTCACCATCTTGTATAAACCTCCGCTGCAAGAATGAACAAACTGTCGTTGACGGATTTGGTTGAGGATCGTGTTAGACACGGGGCCCTTAAAACAGATTTCGCGTCTCCCCTCAGACGGTCTGTTTCCAGGATACAACAACCGAAGCAGTAGTTGTACTGCCGGAGATGACACTCGCGCCCGAGATTACACCGGGTATAATTTGGTGTTCTTTATTTTGCAGGAAAATACTGAGTTGTGTAAAAAGACAATTTAGAGAATAATCTTCTCTAAATTTCTATGGAACAAACGTTCTTTCATGTGTACGTATTTCTCCATCTTTTTTCAATGATCTTCAGAATGAACCATCATTCTCTTCTTATACCCACACACATAAAGAAGCCATTAAACCTCAATTATTATCGTCATGAATTAGACAATTAATTCTATAATAAACAAGGTTTAATATCATTTTAATGAATTTAAGTGGTAGTCAAAGCTTTCCTGTAACTGACGGAGACTGGGTTGACTGAGTGTGACCCGCCCGCAAGCTGGTCGCGTGCTACACAGTCTTCGCGCCACACGTGAGACACCCACCACATGTTGCGCCATCCGCCACCTGGAGTAGTACTATCGCGCCATTGGCGTTCACGCCAATGGACGCGTCACTCGTGTACCATCCGCCATGACCAATGACATTCCCTCAAGGAGCGCGCATATCAACGGGATACCTCACGCCATCCTTGGGTGCCCCATAAGCAGACCCACACATAAGGACCTCGTGCGCATACTGCGCTTCCGCCGTAGCTAATGACAGACGCATAACGAACTTGCGCCATGCGCCTACGCCATCCAATGTGCTCCATAAGCGGACTCGCCATGTATCTGACCACAAGCTCATGGGCAAAAATACAAAGGCGATGTGCGAAGTACAAAGTGCACCACATTTGGCCTATAGCCCATGTTATGTGCGCATATGAGATGTGGAGTCACGCGCCACACGGATGCCACTACGCATACCAGGACGCCACCTGGTCATGCACCATCCATACTCGCGCGCATATGTGCGTGATATGCACCCTTTGGTCTTTGGTCCCCACTGGTGTTTGCCTTTAAGGAAACAAATTACAAGGAGTGCTCCTCCTTATAAACCACTTTAAGTTTTGTCATCCCACCTATGTGGGACAAGTTGACAAAACTAATCCATTTTATTCATCTTTGTTTGTTCCAAACATACAACTTCAAGCTTCGATATCTCATTCATCTTAGCTCTATTTGGACATAGTTTGAACACAAACCATAAATAATTATTTATACAACACATATATAAATATTATTGATGTCCAAAATATTTAGTGAAAAACTCATTTTCACTAAAATTTCCAACAATGTCTGGATGAGCTTTTCCATTTGCTGAAATCTTGATCTGCCTCGGGCTTTGTCTTTGTTTCTATAGGATCTGCTACTATAACCAAGCTATATCTTTTTGATCAGAGGTTGAATCGATCATCAGAAGAAGAATTAGGCCTCTCCTTATTGACTTTTTAACCTTCTTATCTTCTTTTTGGAAAAGTCACAACAAAGTGACTCTTTCAATTCTCGTTTTCAATGCCTAAAAAGCTTCTTTTCACTTTATTACCCCAACACCATTTCACAAAAAACTTCTTTTCCGAGAAGTCAATAAGTCATAAGGAGTTAAAATAAGCTCATCCAAACATAGCCTTAAAGGTTGATTACCATGCTAATGAACTTATTTCGTATTTGGTTGAAATTAAGAACGTATTTTGTGTTGTTAAACTTGAATTTTGCTTGTAATGTATTAGGTTGAGCTTATTTTGGATATGTTCTTTTGAATTATTGAATAATATTTTAGATTACTGAATTTTGAGAGCCATGTATTAATTTTCTTTTCAAAATCGAGCCAAACCAAGCTGAGCCGAGCTAGCTCGGTTTAAAACCAAGCCGAGCCCGAGCTTAGGTTTCTAGCTCAGTTTCAAATCTGAGCCGAGCCGAGGCAGCTCGGTTTATAACACTGGTGAATTTAAATACAAGAGGCTGAAAATACAGAAGGTTGAAAAGCTCCATGTTTTGATTAAATTTACTAAAACTGATTTAATAATAGTGATGTCGTTTGATTAAGTACCTAAAAGCATCAGATATTTTCATACTTACTACTTATTGATGAAGTTTCAAATAATATTCATATCGTTGGAAAGAATTGCATGTATTAGATGTAACTAACTAGAATTAACAATGCTTTTTTTTTCCATGTTGATTATCAATTTTTTGTTTCCAAGATGTTCTTGCTTTAGTCGATGCAGGACACGTACAAACTAGAGGAGGAGACTTTAGAAACGAATCTGATTGACGATATTGATGCAAATGAGTGCTTAGTCACAAATAACGGTTCGGATGCTGAAGTAGAGTTTAGAAAAGACTTAGACATGGATTTCAGGTTTGAGAAAGAAGTAGCTAGTGATGTAACTGGACATGTTTTCGACACTCTTGATGAGGTATATGATTTTTATAGTCGCTATGCATTTGTACCTCGTTTCCCGAATGCGACAATGTCTCTAAATTTTTTTTTTTGCTGAAACAGGATGTACATAACACAGTGGATTTACAACCTCCATTAGAGAGGAAACTTTTGAAACAAATCAGGCTGACGGTTCGGATGTTGAAATAGAGAAAAATAATGACGCGAATGTTGATCTTGGGTTTAAGAAAGATGAAGATAATGATGTAATGGGAATGGATTTTGATAGTCCTGATGATGCATATGAGTTTTGCAACCGCTATAGCGAACTCATATTAAACTCATCAAAATATACTGAACTCATTAAACGGGTCAAAATATAGCGAACTCATATTATACGGGTCAAAATATAGCGAACTAATATTAAAAGGGGTCAAAATATAGCGAACCGATTAAACGTGTCAAAATGTAGCGAACTCATATTAAACGCGTCAAAATATAGTGAACTCGTATTAAACGCCTCAAAATATAACGAACTCGTATTGACTGTTCTTTACTGACCAACTTGGTGGAAATGACATTGAACTTGATTTTTCAAATAAATTAGACCTGGTATAACGAAAAACATTTGCAGATAAAGATTTTGAAGAAATGAATAATGCGAAAAATTAACAAAAGTTATCCACTAGATATGGGTCAATTTGAAAAATTTATGGGCAACAAAATTCAACAGAAGTAAACAAGCAAATATATTCAACCATTCAGCTAAAATTACTACAACAAGATCAAGAATATTTTTTATTGGATAATAGTATCATATACAAGGAGCATGTCTACACATCTCGGAAGAACTGTTACAAGATAATCACCTAACTAAACCACAACCAAGATATTTAACCCCTAATATATTGCTGCATATTTCAAGCTGAATGCAGTTTTTGCCCCAAGGTCAACAATTATGCAATTGTTTCATGGGCTAAAACTTGAGTGCAGTTCTCGAGATGCCTAGAAGTTTTGCATTCCCATTTTTTTGAAAGATTAACAAAATTTTATTTCATACCATCTGGATAACCAACTGTTAGCCAGATGTATCACCAAAAGTTCATACACCAATCTAAACTATCATACCCCAAAACTAATTAAATCAAAATTACACCAATTATCCCATGAAATATTAGCGTTTTTAACTCTACTTTTCAGCCACATATACCCGAACATCTTGATTTCTTCCTTCATCCTATTCACATAGGGTTGTTTTCCTTCAAATACCGCCTCGTTTCGGCTTCTCCAGATCACCCATATGGCCGCTTGTGTTACCAAGTTAACCGTTTTCTTCCACCTATGTGATACTCTGTTGCATTTATGTATATTTGCCAAGTCTTTCAACTCCAAAACAAGAACCTGTTTTATTCTACACCACCGAGCTATGAACTCCCAAATTTGCTCCGCAATACGGCACAAGGCGAAAAGATGCAAAGCAGACTCTTCCTCATCACCGCACATTTTGCAACGATTATATTCTATTATGACATTTCTTCTATTCAAAGCCGCATTGGTCGGAAGCTTATCTTAAATTAGTCTCCAAACTAAAAAATTTACCTTGATGGGAGACCAATTATTCCACTCAAAATCCAGCCGAAGATCTGAAAACATTAAGCGTTGCGTCTTCTCCTTAACACTGCTCACCGAGAATCTACCGGAGTTGTCCAAAATCCAGTCCCATTTGTCTGCACTCGACCCGAAATCATATCGAACAATAGCATCAGATAGGGTGTTTAACTCGGATATCTCGACTGCCACCAAAGGTAACCTGATCCACAAAAAATTAAGCTCCAAACCATTAGGACCATCCACCACCCGCTCCTTGATTAAAACGTTTTTGTATCTTTCCAACTGAAACAAGGCCGGGAACTTCTCGCATAAAGGCTCCTCAAACAACCATCTTTCTTTCCAGAAAGATATTTCTCTGTCTCTTCCCGGAGACCCACGAAACAAAGATTCCAAACAAAAACCCACTGCATTGAAATCAATTTTTAAATTGTGAATTTGTTTCCACGGGCCCGCCATTGAAATTTTTGCTGGAATAAAGCTCCACGTTCTTGAATTGTTATGCACCTCCCATACCACTTTTTTTCCAAAGACTATCTCTTTCCACCTTAAACCTCCACCACTACTTAGACAACATTGCTAAATTTTCTGCTCATAGTGATCCAAACCCTATTCCCCCGAAGTCTTTTGGCGTCATCATACTCTTCCATGCAACCCACTTCATTTTTTCTTTTTCAAGATTCGATCCCCACAAAAAATATCTACGTAATTTTTCAAACTTTTTTATCACCCCTAATGGTGTCTTATATAGAGAAAAATAATATGTAGGCAAGGCATTAAGAACGGAACTCACCAACGTAATTCGGCCACCAAAAGAAATTGTTTTTGCCTTCCAAAGTGACAACCTTTTTTGAAATGTTTCCACCACCGGGTCCCAATTCTTGATCAAATTCATATTTGCCCCTACTTGTAACCCCAAATATTTGAAAGGGAACGTTCCTCTTGTGCATCCCAACATATTCGCCATCAATTGAACATGAGAATCCTCAATTCCAACCCCATACAAACTGCTTTTTTTCAGGTTCACTTTCAAACCCGAGCTCAAATAAAAGCATCTAAGTATAAGCTTCAAATTTAACAAGTTATTAAAGGACCACTTACCCACAAAAATCACATCGTCGGCGTAAAGAAAATGAGAAATTTGTCCTCCGGTCGGCGACAAGCTTAAACCTTGGATCACTCCGATATCACATGCCTTTTTCATTACTCCGGTAAGCGCTTCCATTGCAAGTACGAATAAAAAAGGGGATAGCGGGTCCCCCAGTCTTAACCCTCTCGAGCATGTAAATTCTTGTGTTGGAGAACCATTAACCAGTACCGAAGCCCGAGCCGATGTTACAATAGACATAATCCACCTTCGCCACTTTACGGGAAATTTCATTTGACAAAGCATAGAATTAAGAAAATCCCAACTCAATGAATCATACGCTTTCTCAATATCGACTTTCAAAATCATACCTTCACTTTTATTCCTTTTCAGCCAAGGTATAATCTCATTCAAAATTATGACTCCATCGAGAATACTCCTCCCTGCCAAAAAACCTGTCTGTTCCTCCGAGACTAATTTGTGAATGACTGCCTTAAATCTATTGACAAGTACCTTTGATACTACTTTGTTTATACAACCAATTAAGCTGATTGGTTGATATTCGTGGAGTCCACCTGGGTCTGACCGCTTTGGGATGAGAGCTAAAAAGGATGACATACATCCATTATTTAACTGTTCGGCCGAATAAAAATGCTGAAAAAGCCTCATGAAATCACCTTCAAGTACGTCCCAAGATCAAGAATATTTTTTATTGGATAATAGTATCATATACAAGGAGCATGTCTACACATTACAAGATAATCACCTAACTAAACCACAACCAAGATATTTAACCCCTAATATATTGCCGCATATTTCAAGTTGAATGCAGTTTTTGCCCCAAGGTCAACAATTATGCAATTGTTTCATGGGCTAAAACTTGAGTGCAGTTCTCGAGATGCCTAGGAGTTTTGCTTTCCCATTTAATAGAATTACTTGAAGTCTCTAGCTCCCTAAAAACGATAAGATAGTTGAATTGTTATGGTAAATCAAGTCAAACCACGAATCGTCGACATGAATCTCATTCTTATCCACCACGTATCCTAAGAATCTTGCCTCGTGAATCCCAGGTTTGCACTTAGACATCCTAACACACAACTGTTCTTTCTCTAAGTGTCACAAGATAAATTGCAGATGTTGCTCATGACCTTCCTTGGTCTTTGAGCTTATGAGAATGTAGTCAATAAATATAATCATGATCTTATCCAGGTATGGCTTACACACCCGATTCATGAGGTCCACAAATGCTGCCGATGCATGGGTTAAGCCAAATGGCACGCCAAGGGACTCGTAATGCTCGAAGTGAGTCCTAAAGGTCATTTTAGGGATATTTTATTCTTGTAATTGCAGTTGAGGACATCCTGACCTCAAGTCACTCTTCGAGTAGTAACTAGAACCTTACGATTGGTTCAATCATGTCATCAATCCTTGGCAAAGGATACCGGTTCTTGATATCCAATTCTCTGGAGTTGATGCAATATGGAAACTGCCAACTTTCTTCTCGTGCCATCCACTAGTGATACCCTGTCCTCAAGTCCACCTTGGAATAGTAGCTGGGACCTTGTAGTTGGTTGACAAGTCATCGATTCTCGGTAAGGGGTACCGATTCTTGTTGGTTAGTTGTCTATCTCCCTGTAACCCATGCGTAATACCTTTTTACCTCATTAGTTCTTCTGAGTTCCTCTCAGATTACGCTATGTACGCATGTAAAAACTGCCGTCCTACTTCCTAATGAATATCACTGGGGGCTTCCCACGGTGAGAGGCTCGTCCTGGTAGATTTCCTCTGTCTAGCAGCTCTTGCAGTTGCATCGGAGGCTCATGTATCTCGGACGAAGCTAGTCGGTTAGGCGTCATCTGTCACTTGTGCCGCTCCTGGCATGAGGTTTATCCTAAAATCCTCTTGTCGCTGTGGGGGTATTTCTGGAAAGTCTTCAGGAAGGGCTTCTGGAAATTCCTCCACCATGGGGATGTCTTCTGACTTCAACTCCTTGGTCTCCTTATCGGCAATATGAGTAAGGAAGGCCATGCAGCCCATTCGGAGGCGCTTCTGTGTCTCTGTAACCAATGTGAGGCGTTGCCATTTCACCATCTTATGGGGCCTAGTGCCCTCGCACCTATTGCAAGAAGGTTGTGTACTATAACTGTTTCATCATTCACAAGAGGGATGCGAATGATTTTCCTTATAACGAACAACTTCAGTTCTATACTTGGATATCCAATCCATGTTGACTACCATATCATGACTTCCCAAGTCAATGGTAATAGAAGGTTCCAGCCTTCTAAGTTCCCAAAATACAATACTGAATCATCTCCTTCGCTTAACTAACCTTCCATCCGCTAATTCTAAAGAATACGAGACATTTATTCTACTCGAAACTAGGCTAAGCAGTTCTTAAGTTCTAAGGGTACAAGGTTAAAGTCGGTGCCAGTATTAATAAAAAATGGATGCATAGAGTCGGTTAATAGGGAACGTACCTGTAACCGCATCTGGATCCTGGCGTGCTTCACGAGCTCCGATCGTGAAGACCCTTCCTTGCTTGGTTCTTCCTAGGGCAATTTTTCCTAAAGTGCCCTACTTCACCACATCTGTAGCAACCTGGAACTTTACCATTATCTCTTCCGTCTGGATCCTTCGCCCAACAGGCATCCTTGCTGTGCCCTTCTTTTCCACACCTTCCACACTTAGGCCTCAGATATCGACCTTCATGGTGAAAATTGCATTTCTCGCACCTCGGCTTAGTCCCCAAGTAAACCTTACCACCGGCCTTATTAGTGGCTCCATAAGCTTGCATGCCACGAGGTGGGTTCACTTTCCTTCTTTTGTTTGCTTTAGAGATTTTATAACTGGCTTGGGTGCCTATCTTTAGGTTCGAAGACTTTCTTTTCTTATTGCCCGAAGACTCCACATGAGTCTCTTTCTTTTTTGCCTCAGATCCCGAAAACTTTCCCATACGTAGAGCTTCTTCAGTAAGTGTGACACTCAAATGGATAGCCTCTGTGATGGTTGGAGGCTTTGAGGAAGTAACCATGCTCAGGATTTGAGGTGCAAGTCCCCAAATGAATCGCTCAATCCTCTTGAATTCCGGCTTGACTAAGTAGGGAACAACCCTAGACAAGTCGTGAAATCGTTGGACGTACTCAGAAATCTTCGGCCCGTCCATTTTCAAATTCCAGAACTCAATCTCAAGTTTCTGGATTTCGGCCCTAGAACAGTATTTCTTCCGCATCAATTCCTTGAGCTCATCCCAGCTTAGTGCATAAGCAGTAGCTTCACCAAGGGTCTGAACCTGAAGGTTCCACCAGGAGAGTGCGCCATCCAAAAACAACCCTGAGATAAAGGTAACACTCCGCTCAGGCGAACAGTTACTCATTCTCAGAACGGAGTCAGTCTTTTCTGTCCAATGAACAAATGCAACGGCACCTCCTGTGCCGTCAAAATTCAATGGCTTGTAGTCCAGGAACTATTTATAGGTGCAACCAGTTGGAGGGTTACTTCCGGGAGTGCCACCGTTGCGCTCAGAGCGGAGGGCTTCATACTGCGCTATAACTTGAGAAATGCGCTCGTTGTATTCGGCCAAAGTTAACGTAATGGTGTCCGTGTCACGTCTGGGCGGCATCTTCTTCTGTCAAAAGGGTATGGGGTAGGTTAGACAACATTCCATAATTGTCTATGAGGTACATATTACCACAAGCAAACATGTAATCACCCAATATCACATGCATATATAATCAACAATGTATAAGTAAGGAAACAACTACTGAGCTTTCATATGTGCTTGACAACTTGACTTATTGTTTGTAACGGGGAAAACAAAATGAACTCGAGGTTATATCACCTCGATCATACAAGTTTCATAATATGAAAGTAGTAGTTATTTTCCTTCTACATTGGTTTTCTTAGGTCTTTAGCTTCGCAGAGACGGGTATACTCCCAAAGAGATGGGGGTTGTACATATAGGGGTGATAGAGAGTGTAACGTCACTGAACCTTCCTTGGGTTTTAGCCATCTTCACTTGCTTAGATATCGGTTCCCAAACGGCTCGTAGATGGGTAGAAGTGTCTGACACGAAGTAGGCAAAGACAGGTTTCCTACTTTGTAAAGTGCTAAGGCAATTGTCTAGGTATTGTTCTACTAGATGAAGGCGTGAACACCTAGAGATTATTTTTGGAGGGATGGTGATCATTAGCCTGACCCGCAGAGTCCACCAGGATTTCCATGCACTACAAGTCGTTATTAAATGGGCCCCCGTAATAATAAATTGTCTTGCACGGTCACCCCAACTTTCCCTCGTCCAAGCAGATGATCAACCAAAGAGGGGACACTACTGTCCTTACACCTCTGACATGGAAAGGGCCATTGTGGTGGTCCATGCGCTAACATCCGTTATCGTTACGGGCGAATAGGCACGATGATTAAACGTAATAGGGATAAGGAGAATTCCTAGTGGTTGGAGGGGCACTTTTAAGATGAATACTTCATCTTCCTAGTCTGGACAAGAGCGTCTTCAATCTTGTTTCGCAAAAACCACAGGGACCTCGTCCTGCTGATAAGGTTGTTATCCGAGGTTACCTCCTCCGCCTCGCCGTCACCACCGTTGTCAGGCACCTTCACCTTCGAGAGGGAAGAGCAGCCATCTTCTACGGAACCAGCTCAGGATCTCGATTGGTAATCACCCCAGTCATGAGCTTTGTAATAAACGCGAGGTCGACAATCTCATCGTGCTAGCCAAGAACAATAATAGGATTCAAAGTCGAAGGTATCTCATTCACGTCAATAATTATTCCGTACACTTATACGCATATATATATATATGTATGTATCAATGGATAAATATGTTACTTAGTATAAACAGGAAAATAAACGCATCATATCACATATAACTCTCGTTTATCCTTTCGGAGGGGGGGGGGGGGGTTCATTTTGTCTTTGGAAAATCTATCTCACGTAGACTATGCCTTAATTGGTACTTTAATTTAGGGTATTCTCCTCCCTACTAATGTCCTTGCCTTGTCTTTTCTTTGAAAAAAAAAATGTTTGACTCATGGATCTTGGCGCTTTCGCGAATGCAATGAAAAACCTTTTTGTGAAAATGTTTTCGTGAAAGAGTCCTAGTGATTGTAGTCTAGACTCGAAAAGGGATCCTAGTTCACTACAATCGAAGCTCTGATACCAAACTGTCACACCCTGACTTTTGCGAAAGCGTATGATGTGTGACTTGTTTAATACCATTGCATTCAATCATAATAAACAACTATAAGATCAAAACGATGTTCATCCATTCATTAAGTTTAAAGTATTACAAACACCATTTATTTAAGTTTCAAACAGCGCGACCTTCGACTAAGTTACAGATCAACAAGAGTGGATGACATCTAAACTTGGAATTTACTTCTAGAAACTACACCAGTGCCCAAGATCCAACTTGTTACCTGAAATACATGTAGTTTTGGAAAAACATCAACAAAAGTTGAGCGAGTTCATGCGTTTTGTATGAGTACTGAAAAACTTGTAAACTTTTGAGAAACTCCTTTGAAAACATGTATGAAAAGCATTTATGAACATATCAAATTAAAGTTTTGCAAGGACATTAATGCATGTGGAGACATAGGGAGTACTCAATATGAGTAGGCTTATACCCTCGTTGATTTCCTCGACGGTGTCGAATTTCCCCTTCGACTGTGTCAATTTACCTTGAACGTGTCAATTTTACCCTTGACCGTTGTCGATTCACCTCGACTGGGACACCGAAGCACTCAAGTGGTCATATAAGGACCATGAGTGGGGCTCGGTCGTACCCGTTAGATCTAACCTTCGTCCCTAATTAAGAGTTAATGGCATTTCAATTTCAACCTATGCTCACATGATCTATAATTCATTTCATAGCCAATTCATACCATTTAAACGTATGTAACATGTATTCCACCCCCGAGAGTTATGAAACCAAAAACAGTTAAGAGAAAAGGGGGACATGAACTCACTGTTTTGCGTTCTTCAATCCGACGTAACTCAAGCTGCTACTAGTGTACACGACTACCTACAACTTACTACGGTCTATTAGACGAGCGGGTCGTGCCTTGACTTAGTATTAATTAGTGTCTTTGAGTTACGTTTCCTTCTGTCTTCAATATTATTCCAAGTTATATAATTATTTGTTAAAATAATAAATATTTTAACTTAAATTATATTTATTAAATTTTTGGAATAATAGTTAAAACAATATATTTTTAACTTGTTACTTTTCAACTACTTATACACGTATATCCTTCCCAAGGATGGGTGTATTTGTATTTGTATTCTTATACTTGTATATTTTTGCCATGTATTGGTGTCGTATTCCGGAGTGTAGTTATACGTACAAAAATACGTAGTTTCTTGTAATTGATAAGTATTATTATACTAAATTTTGTATAAATTTTTCCGGAATAATATTTCTAGTAAAAATATATTGATATATATTTCCAAAATATATATTTTGAGGAATATTACTTAGAAAAATTATTTATAATTTTTCCCTTGGCAAAAATATTTATAAATTCCACGTATGTCTCAAAAATAATATATTTCCAAGTTTAACTTAGAAAATATATATATAAATCCATTTTTCTTTTACCCAAAAATAATATGTCCAAAGTTTATTTAAGAAAATATATATTTTCTCCCAAAAATAATATATCTTCTAATAATTCCAAGAAAATATATATTTTTATTTGTCCAAGAATAATATATTTTCTGCTTGTCAAAAATATGATATAATTTTGTAATAATTGTAAAAATCATATTTTTGTTTCCTTGGTGTCCAAAATATTATTTACCAAAAATATACTTGTGAATAAGTTTTCTGAAATATTTTTGTGAGTTATATTCCTTTGTTCGGTTTCACCAATATTTTGTGTATTCTTTGTATATTTATTCCTTGGAATTTTTGGTAATTTCTTGGATTGTAATTTTTGGTATTTTGATGAGTTATATTATTTCAAGTCCTAAAATAATATAACTAATACACATAATATACAAATAATCACACACATGGTGACTTCTAAATATATATTTCCTAAATACATATTTAGTCACTTTTATTTATAAAAACCAACCTCCAATATTGATAATTTTTGAACAAAAATCTATGGCAAACTTTATGTGAAAGTCCATGGTTTAAAATACACTTGAAAATATTTGTTTAGAAATATTTTTCTAAGTGTTTAATTTTTAGAAAAATTTTGCCATAGTTTCCCCTAAAAATGGAGGTTTCCATGCCTTGAAGGCATATCATTTTCTTTTGTAAATCAACACAATCAATCAATAATCAACAATAAATCATCTATACTTACCAATTTTGCCAAAAACAAGCATAAACTACCACTTCGTGAACTTGAAAATTTACAAAAAATTGTAGTAACTTACTAGTGTGTTTAGTAAGTCTTGTTACCCTTTAAAGTGTGGTTGTTTCTTTAAAAACATCATTTTTAAAGAAAATGGTTCTTTACAACTTGTGATCACATTTTCTAAAAATGTTTCTTCTTGGATTTTTCTTGTTACACATGTGTTTCTACACTTGTTTAACCTTTAAAAACATGATTGATTTCTTTAGGAACCAAGATTAAGTAAACTTTGTACTTTTAACTTTATTTCTTGAAAAATCATCCTTGAATTCTTAGATCTACAAGACTTACATCTTACTTTAATCATCATTTAACAAGAAAACAATTTATTTTTTCAAGTTCATGACTTTTGTGAGGATGATCCATTAATCTCTAACATTTTCATCTTCTCATCTTGCTAGATTATGTTTTTAATTATCATCTAGCAAGATCATATAATGATCTACATCATTAACATAACCAACCAATCATCAAGTAGCATATTCAACACTAAACAACATAATTTCTTTAGATATTAAGCTTATGTTCTTGTTTCATCTTCTTGATTCTTAGTGTTCTTTAAGAATAACATCATGTATCAACTTTTAACCACTTAAATAAGATGTAAAATGGAGTGTATGATGTTCTTACCACTAGCTCAAGGCTAGGGATGATCAAGAGAAGAAAAGATGACAAATGAGGTGGATAAAAGCACTAGAGAGAGGTCCTTCCAGTTCCGTTGCTTGAAACCTTCTTAGTTAGGCTTAAGATGTCTTAGAACCACCTTAGAATGTATGGAAAGGAGTTCAAAAGTGAAGAATGAAAGATGGGTGTTTGGGTCGTAGCCATGGAGAAGAGAAGGGGAAGCTTTGGTGTTGAAAGATGATGAAATGAATTGTGTTATGATCTTATGGTTATATAAAAATTTCTTCCAACAATTTATGGCATAAAGTATATTATGCTTAGCATATTCCAAACAAATCTAATAAAATATAGTAAATAAATATTGTGTGGGACCCATGTCCCTTAACTGGCCATCAAAGGGGGGGGGGGGTAGAGTGTAACTTTTAATGGTAAGTTACTTGATTTAGTTAGGATTCAATGGTGCTAGTTAGGTATTTTATGTATTAAATGTTTATGAGATGTAATATGATGTTCGGTGACATAACTAGCTTCGTAACATAAAAACAGTGCTTCTGGTAAGAATTTGATGTTTCGGGTAGTGTCCAGTTGTTCGTTTCGTTACTGTTCGTTAAAGTGCTAAATTGCGCAGTTTAGTGTGCTTTACGTTGTGTTTTAGGACAGTTTCGATTCCCGGCACTTAGGAAAGTATTCCGAACCATTAAATCACATTTCTGCATTATATTTAGATGTTAAAAGCTGAATTTTTGCTGAATTTATTTATTTTCTGCAGTTTTAGTGTGTTTCTGGAACTTTCCGGTACCTATGTCATCACTAGGAAGACAGTTTTGTAATCCCTACTTTCCTACACACTATACTAGTGTAACACTTGGTCCTAGGGCTTATTTTGTGTCTTAACATCATGTCTGTCTAAGTACTGAACTCCTGTCAGTACTTCTAGTTTGTCTGATAAATTGTGCCAACTCTGCTCTGTGCATTAATAGAACTATATTGTGTTGCATGTAGTAGTGATAAAAGTCTTGCAACATGAAATGCCATTGTATGTATATAATAGAAATCAGAATTCCATTCATCTTGTAAACTAAATTATGCACAGTCATTAAAGCACAGATTACTGTTCAATTATTGTACGAATGTACGGAAAAGTGACAGTTGTCACACTATAAACACTATGTACTTGAATAAACACAGGTGTATACGTCTGGTATATTCTGACCTGTATACACATATGTACTTGATTAATACACAGGTGTATAAATCTTGTATATACCGACCAGTGAGAACAAGATGTAATAGTACACAATTGTATAAGTCTTAATACTAACCTGTATACACATATGTTGAAAACATAATTTAATTAGGTTTAATATTTAATTTTAAAAAGAACATAAGAGTTTATTTAAAATAAAAATATTAGCCCTTCAATCTCTTATAATTAAAACAATGGCAAAATAATTAAAAATGAGAGAGAGAGAGAGAGATGAGAAAATTAAGGGATTTTAATTAAAAGTATTTGACGAATGTTAATCTTACCCTTTTTAATCTAAAAAATGATCAAGGGTTAAGATTAGTTCACTCCCAAGAAGTTGTTCACAAATGAACCTAATCATATATATATATATATATATATATAACGTTACCAGTTTTTAAATCCGGTCTGACCGGTACAACTGGTCCGACTTCTGAACCGGTAATGAGACCAGTTCAACGTCCGGTCCGGTCATGAAAACATTGCGTAATACTAGAAATGTTACACGCCAGAATCCTAAAATCTGCCTAGGGATGATTTCTTGCCATCTTCATTGACAAATTCATGATGCGTTAAAGTAGGAAATGAGAGTTTTAAGAACAATGAGATGGAGAAAAACTGATTTGATAGCTAGCTTTCATGACTTATGATTGATGCGGGGTTAAAGTTGACAATCTAAAGTGTTTACTTGGTGTTTTTAATGGTTTGTATATAGGTAACACGTTTACTTTGAGCATGTTAATGATTTGTAGGTCAAAACACGGTTTGGATGGTGTTTGTGAAGGATTTGAATGAAAACTAAAGAAAGAGGCAGAATTGAGCTGAACATTGTGCTAGAAACAATCAAACTTAAGTTGAACATTGCAGCAGAAATAGTCAAAACTTCATTTGGGTATATCTTGAGCTAGAAAATGAGTTTTGGGGCTTATAATATATGCATTTGGGGTAGCTTAATGAGATGAATCCAAATATAAGCTTTTGAAAACCAAAAAATGAGTATTGGCATTGCCGATGTGCCTAGTGCTTTCGGCAACACGTTTCACATCGGTAGGCCTCAGATTCACGCGTTTGGCAACAACTAAGTGTGTAGGCACAACTAGGGATGCGTCATGACGCCCCGAACGGTTTCAGATTTGGATTTTCTCAATTTTGACCCATAAAGGCGAGTTATGAATCGGGTTTCGTTTAATTTTTAATAAAGTTAACTGTAGGATCGATTTGACCGATCAAATGAGTCAATTTGAGTGAATACACACTATTTAAGTGGCGGAAACACCTAAACAGCTTAGAATAAGATAGAATGGAGTAGAAACAGAAGAATGTAACTTTAATACTCGTTTCTCATTCAATAATCACTTGAAAATCCAACAGAGTAACAATACATGACAAAGCTGACCGTTTCAAATGAGAAACACACAAGCCTATTTATAGGCAAATACCCTGTCCGTTTGAAACTGGCATGACCAGTTCAAACGGTCACGACCAGTTCAAACGGTCACGACTCTAAATCCTGTCCGTTTGAAAGTTACAAGCCACCTTCAAACGGTCACCCTTAAAAAATAACATAAACATTACATTTCAGCCCCCTAAACTATACAAACTTGACAAATTAGACCCCTAGACTTAAGACATAGGCTTTAGACATCTTTGCACTAACAAACTCCCCCTTGGATACAGCCGGAGTCTTCAGTCTTGGTCTTCATAGGGACTTTTCATCTAAAATTCGAACAAAGACGCAGTCGACAAACGTATGTACCAACAAACTCCCCCTCGGATGTTGACGAGTCTGAAGTGTCGAGTCTTTGGTATATCACGTCTTCGGTCTTGATCGACCTTCTCTATCTTTTTCCTCTCAATATTATCAGCTATTCTTCAATAATCTGAATCTGACTCTTGCACTCTTCAAACTCCTCTTTGCTAACAGACTCCCCCTTAAGTTGTTCCGGGATCGCAGTCTGAAATTTGTAGCTTAGGTTCAAAAACCTGGCATTAATCCTTGGAATCGAAACTTAGCTTTTTCAACGTTTCCTGCACATTCTCTACCCAAAACATAAGTTTTTATTTATATCACTTTAAAAATTTATGGATAAAGAATATTCATTCTTCAAACATTTAGATACACCAATTTCAAAAAAAATTTAAACTTTTTGAATTTTACTGATTTGATACCGACACACCCAGTTAACCAAGTCCAAGTTAATGACCTTGGTCAACTGTTTAGCCTGCCAAGTCCAAATTAATGACCCTGGCTAACCAAATTATGAAGTCGCTGATATTTAGAAACAGAAAGTAAGTTCAAGTTAATGAACTTTTGTACATTGAATCAATTACCAATCATTTTCACAATCAACTGCTTTCCCAACCCTCAAGATCCGTCATGTTTAGCACATAATACTTTTATCATCCAATCCCCAACATCCGTTGTCTAAAATAAGATGAAAAATAAAATCTTTTTGAATTTTGAATATGAGAAACAATAAACTGTACACACAATCTTTTTGCGAGCGTGTTAAGGGATCATATCAGCTACCGACGAGATACAAGTACCGTTAAGCTTTAATATCATTATAAGCATTAAACAATTTGCAATGATTGTCGATATACTGGTCCACTTTAAATTTTCACACAAAGTTCAATCTGTTCAGGATACGTATTTAATGTTTTAAGACTTAACTTTCATATGTGTCCCACCTCAGAATATACTCCCGTATCCAGATCCCAATATTCAGTCTTACAGGTGAGTTTTAAACACAAATGATATATGTAAGGGGTTAATAAATTATGAAGAATCATGAGAGCTCAGGTCAGAACTACCGTTCAGCAGAGAGATCATGACTCGACTTTTGAGTGTGTCCCCTTTAGAGGATATTTTTTACAACAGCATTGCTAAGCAATTTTATTGTCTTATCATATATGCTGAGGGTGATGCTATGTTTCAAGCATTTGCGGAAAGTATTATTCGAAGACTAGGTCAGAACTACCGTTCAGCAGAAATCCCGGAATAATACCCCAGATATCACTGAGTAAACAAACCTAGTATATCAGAAAAAAGGAATCTTTCAAACGAAATTTCGGGGGTTACCCATATATCCGAGAGATGTTCCCCACATAAAAGCAAGTAAAATTTATGTTTATATCCCGAACAAATCTACTAAATGTGTAAAAACCTATCAGCACATCATCTACAAGACTGCTTAACACGTTTAAACTTTACACTTCTTTAGCGTACTGCACTGTCTAGCTGATGTACTATCATTTCCCTTTTTTACACAAACTCATTTTTACTTTTTCAAATGTTTTTGGTTTTTGTAGTTTTTATCATGTTTTTGTATTTTTCTGCAAACTTTCTCCCCCTAAAAAGAAAAACATATTTTTGTGTTTTTGTTTTTATCGAAAAGCAGAAAACAAACTGTACAAACAAAGTTGACAACATGATGTGGTTCACTTTTGATCGCCGTCCTCCGCGGCTTCACACTCAGTAACCCTCCCAAAAAGAAATTTTTTTACCCCATTCAATTTTAAAAGATAGTTAAATCTTTTTCGATCAAAAGGTTTAGTATAAAAATCAGCCTTCTGTTCATCGGTGTGCACATATTCAATTCTGATTAATTTCTTTTCATAGCAATCACGTATGAAGTGATGCCGAATCTCAATGTGTTTAGTTTTAGAGTGGTGAACCGGGTTTTTAGTAATATTTATGGCCGCTTCATTGTCCACAAATATAGGTGTATCCAAGAATTGCAAACCGTAATCCCTCATCTGCTGTTGGATCCAAAGGATCTGTGAGCAACAGCTGGAGGCCGAAACGTATTCAGCCTCGCATGTAGAGAGAGCGACTACGGTTTGTTTCTTGCACTGCCAGGTAACAAGTCGAGTTCCGAAGAACTGACACCCAGTGGTGGTGGACTTAGCATTCTGCTTGCAAGAACCAAAATCAGAGTCAGCAAAACCTGAGAGAGCAAAGTCATCTGACTTAGGATACCACAAGCCGATGCTTGGGCAGCCTTTCAAATACCGTAAGATACGTTTCACAATTGTCAGGTGTGACTGCTTTGGGCTTGACTGATATCTGGCGCAAAGACATGTCGGATACATGATGTCCGGTCGGGATGCAGTGAGATACATTAAGGATCCGATGATTGACCGATACAATGTCTCATCCACCTTGACACAACTTTCGTCAGGACAAATACCATGATTCTGTGCAAGGGGGGTTGCTGCTGGACTGCATTGAGCCATATCAAACTTTTCAAGCACGTCCTTCACATACTTTGTTTGGTGAATGAAGATTCCATCGGGCATCTGTTCCACCCGCAGCCCGAGAAAGAACTTCATCTCCCCCATTGAACTCATTTCGAATTTTTTCTTCATCACCAACTCAAATTCTTTACACAAGTCGTCATTGGTCGAACCAAAAATAATATCGTCAACGTAGATCTGCACAATTAGGAGATGACCTGCAACTTCCTTTATGAACAATGTGCTATCCACTATCCCTCTAATGAACCCGTTGTTCAAAAGATGTTGAGAGAGCGTCTCGTACCAGGCTCTCGGGGCCTGGTGTAAACCGTAGAGCGCCTTATCCAGAAGATAGACTTTGTTCTTGTGCAGTGGATCAGTGAACCCCGGTGGTTGTCCCACATACACCTCTTCTTTAATCTTTCCGTACAGGAAGGCAGATTTAACATCCAGCTGGTACACTTTGAAGTCTTTCCATGATGCAAACGCTAGAAAGATTCGAATAGCTTCAAGTAGAGCAACTGGCGCGTACACCTCATCATAATCAATTCCTTCTTGTTGACTGAAACCTTGTACCACTAATCGTGCTTTGTTCCGGACTACGACACCTCTATCGTCTCTCTTACATTTGAAAACCCACTTCGTTTTAATCAACTTTTGGTTTTCGGGTAGATCGACCAATCTCCAAACACCCAACTTTTCAAACTGCTGCAGTTCCTCTTGCATTGCAATCACCCAGTTGTCTTCTGTCAACGCTTCCTTATATGTTTTAGGCTCGATCTGCGAAATAAAACATTTAAGTGAGAAATCTTTCTGTAAAGAAGCAACAGATGAATAAAAACATGTAAGTGCACGGTTGATTTGATATCTTGTTTTGACACCACTTTGAAGATCTCCTATAATCTGATCTGAAGGATGGTAAGATAATGTTCATGGCATGATGGTGTCAGGCACAACAACTTCCGATTGCTGAAATGAGATATCTAGATCACCGGTGTGATCCTCAGCTTCAATTGATGCAACATTTGGATCCTCATCAAATATCGGAGCGTTCTCCGAATCTGTGTCATCGGACTGATCAAATGAAGGAGCTGGTTCTACTGGATCGTCATGAGCTGTTCCACTCGAACCTGCCTCGTGATCGTTTGCACCAGTTGTAGGAGCATTTGTATCCACATCTGGTTGAGAAACCACCAACGGTCTAGGCACCTGATCTTGAAAAAATGATTGCTGTTGTTGATACAAGTAAATAAGTTCCTCTTCACTCGGCTCCGTAGGTAGTTGGAACGACTCCCAGAGTTTATCATAATCAAACAACAATCTGTTTTCGGGAAGTTGAGGTGACGCCGTGTGTTTCTGACAATCCACATGTTGAACTTCAATTACCTTCTTCAAGCATGGAACGAACACTCTTTTTAAGGGACTCGCGTATCCCACAAAGAAACCTTCATTACTCTTCGCGCCAAACTTTCCATCTTGATCTATGAAGGTACATGGTGATCCGAATGGCTCTAGAAACTTTAGATTGGGCTTATATCTGTGAAGAAGTTCAAAGCACGTCTTTTTGTATTTCTTCACAGTAAGCACTCGATTCAAGGTATAGCATACCGCTGCCACAGCTTCACTCCAGAAATAGATCGGTAGTTTTGAATCGGCCAACATGGTTTGAGCAGTTTCAATAAGAGTACGGTTCTTTCTTTCAGCTACACCATTCTGCTGTGGAGTGTATGGTGCACTGAATTCATGAAGAATTCCCTTTTCGTTACAGAACTCGAGCATGCGGTTATTCTTGAACTCCGTCCCATTATCACTTCGGATTCTTCGGATCGGTACCTTGTACAATGTTTCCATCTTCTTGAATAGGATCATTAATGACTCAAATGTTTGATCCTTTCTTTCCAAGCACACTACCCAGGAAAATCTCGTAAAATCATCAGTTACCACCAGGCAATATAAATCTCCACTGATACTTTGCACATTCACTGGCCCAAAGAGATCCATGTGGAGTCTCTCAAGTGGTACTCTGATCGAATTCAGCAACTTTTGTGGGTGTGATTTCCTGGTCTGCTTTCCTTTCTTGCAAGCTACACAGTCATCATTCAAATGAAAGTTTCTCAAATTTACACCTTCAACTAAATCATTTGATATAAGAAAATTCATTTTTCTAATATGAATGTGGCCCATCTTTCGATGCCACATAATTGAATCCTTTTCAGTAGCTTTGGTTTTTGAAACAAAACATTGTTTTTGAAAATCTGTTGTTGTTGCGACACTCATATCAAGAATGTACAGATCATTTACACGTGGAGCTCGCAACAACACCATTTCTTCCGGAATTTTGAAACCAGGTTTTAATACAAGACATTCATTTTTAGTGAAATGTACGGTAAAAGAATTATCACAAATTTGTGAAATACTGAGTAAATTGTTTTCCAATTCTATGATGTAATTCACTTTCTCAAACGAAATAACCCCATTTGTCAGGGTTCCTTGGCCCACAATCCTGCCACCCTGATTTCCGGCAAATCCCACATAACCTCCGTTGATTGATTTTACGCCGTAAAGCAGTGCCAACATCCCCATCATATGTCTAGAGGCTCCACTGTCCATGATCCATTTTGAAATTATAGACTTGGGCAGCCCCTGCAAACATTAGAACAACTCATTCAAACAATGAAGTCCATGACTTCTTAACTTGTGGAACACAACCAAACACTACATCACACTTCTTATCAATCTTAGGAAAGTTAAACATGACATTCGGAACATCAGTTTTAGCTTTTGGTTTTACTTCATTTTTGATTGGGGGAAACTCTGCAAGAAACTTATCAAGCTCAAATTCAAATTCATAATTATCATTAGCAACCACTTTTGATTCATAAAATTCCTTTACCCCTTTGACTTTTCTGTCAACCATTTTTCCAAAGATATTTAAAACATTGGGATTAAAGACTTTTGATTCAAACTTTGTAACATCATCTTTCACAGCTTTTGTTTCATTTTTCAAACTGTTTTCCATCTTTTTCTCCTCAACTGATGGTTTTGATTTTGCGATCCATGACTGGTTTTCAAAAACTTTTGTTTTTGGATAAATCCTTGAAGTCTTTTTTGACTTAGAAGATTCACCAATCTCAAATGTCGATTTCGGCTTATCTTCCGACACAATGATTCACCTCTCTTCAATATGCGAATTGGTGAAACCATTGGTTTTTTACCCTTTTTATCAACTGGTGACTTAGGTCGAGGTTTTTGAATAACAGATTTTATGACAGGTTTTTCAAAAACTTTCTTGCATTGTTTTGCCATGTGACCGATCTCATTGCAGCGATAGCAAACTCTTTTGTCATATTCGACAAAAGTTGACTTGTATAATTCTTCTTTCAGTTTCTTCGCTG
This sequence comes from Helianthus tuberosus, assembly GCA_030545235.1. NCBI lineage: Eukaryota > Viridiplantae > Streptophyta > Magnoliopsida > Asterales > Asteraceae > Helianthus > Helianthus tuberosus. The sequence continues at coordinate 14,515,792 of CM060420.1, read as the reverse complement.
CATTGAAATCGTCAATGGCTTTCTGACTAAAGATGTACTCTTTCTCATCATCCACACTTGGTCCAACAACAAAAACATCATTCATTTTATCTGTTGGTTTTATAACCTTTTTATCCATCTTTTTCTCAAAACCAATTCCTTTGTTTTTAAAGTTGTTACCATTTTTCTTGTTACTATTCCCTTCCCACTTCTTTTTGCCCGAGTTGTTGGAACGTGACGTAACAAATGATTTTTTTGGTTTTGAAAAAATTCTTTGTTGTTTACCACATCAATGTCAATTTCAACCAATTTGAAAACTTTCTCAACATTTTCAATCTTAACGTTCTGAAGCGGATACTCGAAATCAGAGTAAAGCTTGTCAGTTCCAATCATAGTGTAAACCACCATAATCGGATCATCATTCGTACTCTTATCTGATTTCGGTATGAAACGGTCTAAAAAGTTATTCTCGTCTTCAGAATCAGTAACAGACTTCTCAGAATGAGATTTCATAACTTCAATCTCAGAGTTATCACTCTCTTCATCTAACACCTGATCGACAACAGTCTTGATGACCTGTGACTCGTTGTCCATGTCGGATGCAGAGAATGTAACATCAATGCTCTCTGGCAATTCATCCTCAATTGTTTTCAACTTGAGATTCAATGCAGATTCCACCCCATCTGGATACTTTTGAGTATAATGATTCCACATTGGGGGTGGAACACTGTTAAAGACCGGTGCAACATTGAGCTGTTGTGGAACAATTTGTTCAAGAACATAGGACGATGCAACATAGCTCATTAATTTCTTATCGATTCGCTCATTTTCAATTTTAGTCAATTCCAATTCTTTCTTTAATGATGCTATTGTGTCAATATGAAAATTGACTTCCACTTGTTTATCAAAAAGTGTTGCTTTTGCTAGTTTTGTGGCTTTATCATTTTCGACACTTTCTTTTTTAATCATTTTAACTGATCTGGCTAATGTATCATATGCTTCTTTGACTTGTCCTAGATCAAATTTTAACAAGTCAGCATGTTGTTTCAATTCCTGAAACTTAGTGTCTTTTTCAAGACACTCCATGCACGATTGTAAACACTTTTGGCATGGAGTTTCAGACATTGAATCCACTTTCTCAATAACCTCTGCTTCATGAGCAGTTTTCACTTCCTGTTTACCGACATCTTTGGACTCTGACTCAAACACTTTCTTAGTTTTGGTCTCCTCAATTTCTGACTCCTTATCCGACTCCTTTTGAACTGACTCGGTACCGACAGACTCGAGTTTCACAAGTTCTGTGTCTACCTCTCTCAGTTTCGCCATGAGAGCCTTGTCAGCAATTTCTTTCAAAGTGTCTTTGGTCATTTCCTTTGTCACATCGATCATTTCTTCAACAAATTCTTTCTTCTCCTCATATCTTGGACACAATCCAGTCGTCGGTTCTTCAAAGAAACCTGCAAAAGATTCAAAAATTTTAGGAGGCATGATAGATCTCAGAGAACTGGCTAATACCTCCTGCTCAGATCGATAGTAATGAACTTCTGCATCTAACTCCTCAATGTCAGCCACATTATCCACAGAAACATCTTCAACAACCATCTCAGGTTCAACAACACTTTCGATCACTTCAACTATCTCAGCCATCATAGCCTGTCCCTCACTTCCAGGGATGTATTTATCCCAACTGAACCCCTCAGCAACTTTCTCGTCATCCTGGTTCACAATGAGAGCTTTCTCTGGTTTGTTCTTGATTTGTGGTCTTTGAACTCCAGGTTGCTGATTTGGTCGGTGATAGATTGCCTGTCTGTAATAATCATTCATGAACGGGTTCTGATGATTATTCACTTCTCGGTTCGGACACTCTCTTTTGAAATGGCCTCTTTCTTTGCACTTGAAACAGGTTACCTTGGACTTGTCAAATCCTAACTTCTGATTAGGTCCAGAAAGACTGTTTCTGCCTGTAATTTCCAAAAAGCGTTGTGCTCTCCTCACCAAACTAGCCATGCCCCATTTAATATCTATCAGCTCAAGTTCCTCCGGATCGATCTGATCGTAATCCTCTTTGGTCATGTCCGGATTTCCGATCTTACCCGCTACCAAAGACTCATACGATTCTAACACGGAAGCCAACAATGCAATGTGTTGTTTTACAGCTGATTCAGTGAATTCATTCCCATTCTTGATATTAACTGCGATGTTGCATTGGATCCCAGAAACATATGCCTGATTATTTGAACTGGACGAACTTTGAGGTGATGGCTGTTCACTAGCTTTGAAATTTGGATCAACACTCGAAAATGGTGACGGTGTTTGTGGAGTATTTGACGAAGCACTTGAACTTGTGTCAGCACTGAAACCAGTTTGTATCTTTGGGCTCTGATTTGTTATAACTGGAGTACTGCTTCTGTAGTACAAAGATACATCTTGTTGAACATTCGATGAGTTCATCTTTCTGATCTTCAACAATTCTAACTCATGAGCTTCAATCTTTTCTATGAACAAACTAAGATTGTAATTGGCAAAATCTGAATTGTTCTTTAGCATCATCAGGTATGTACCCCACTCGTCATAAGGTAACGCATCAGACAATTTGTCAATCCATTCTTCATCGGTCTTTTCAATTTTTAATCTATTCATCTCAAGTACCAAATGACAATATCTTTCAATTAGTTGCCTTGTAGTTTCACCCTTCATACCGGTAAAAATATCAAACTCCTTCTTGAGCAGAGCCTTCTTGTTCTTGATCATGGAATCACTACCTTTAAACTTCGCTTTCAATGCATTACACATAGATTGAGCATTATCTTCATATTGCAACAATACTAAAATATCTTCTTTGATAGCCTGCTGGAGAATACTAATCATCTTTTTCTCGGCTTTGAAATCATTCTGTTCTGATTCTGTCAGGCTTACAATATTCTTCTTATTATTTAAACCATCAACTGGTGGAACATACTTTCTCTCTATCTTCATCCAGCATTCAAAATGATTAGCCTGAACCCAGTTCTTAAATCTGCTTGACCATCCCGCATATTCATCTATGTTTATCAACTTGGGAGGCTTTTGCATTGTTCCCAATTCGTTCTCCATGTTGACGTTTTGCATAACACTACCCGAGGTTTGTCCTGCTACCATACCACTACCGGCGAAGAAGTTGTAAAAATCTTGGTTTTCCATTTTTAGAACTTTACCGAATAGATTTTAAGTTTTCAAACACACACTTTTTACAAAATCAGACTATAGGACAATATTACGAACACTATGGACTTTTTCGAGAAATCAGATCCTCAAACGGTCAAGTGCTTGTTCAAACGGTCAGGTGCTTGTTCAAACGGTCAGGTGCTTGTTCAAATGGTCACGTGCTTGTTCAAACGGACAGGTCAGTTTTCAAACGGACAAGTCAGTTTTTCAAACGGACAAGTCAGTTTTTCAAACGGACAGGTCAATTTTCAAACGGTCAGGCACGCCTCGTTCAAACGGTCACCAATTTTTAGTCCATTTTTACCACTTTTAATTAGAGTTTAGATCTGATATTCTCAAGGGTTTGTTAAAACACAGTTTTACACACACTGTCCAAAATTCAGTCCATTTTGTCCGGCCAAATGTCCAGAAATCAAATTTTGTGTAGAAAAACCAACTGATTCAGGTGTATTTACTCATAACTGGCTCTGATACCAATTGTAGGATCGATTTGACCGATCAAATGAGTCAATTTAGTGAATACACACTATTTAAGTGGTGGAAACACCTAAACAGCTTAGAATCAGATAGAATGGAGTAGAAAACAGAAGAATGTAACTTTAATACTCGTTTCTCATTCAATAATCACTTGAAAATCCAGCAGAGTAACCGTACATGACAGAGCTGACCGTTTCAAATGAGAAACACACAAGCCTATTTATAGGCAAACACCCTGTCCGTTTGAAACTGGCATGACCTGTTCAAACGGTCACGACCAGTTCAAATGGTCACGACTCTAAATCCTGTCCGTTTGAAAGTTACAAGCCACCTTCAAACGGTCACCCTTAAAAAATAACATAAACATTACATTTCAACCCCCTAAACTATACAAACTTGACAAATTAGACCCCTAGACTTAAGACATAGACTTTAGACATCTTTGCACTAACAAACTCCCCCTTGGATACAGCCGAAGTCTTCAGTCTTGGTCTTCATAGGGACTTTTCATCTAAAACTCGAACAAAGACGCAGTCGACAAACGTATGTACCAACATTAACCCTTGGACCATTCCTAATCATTCTTGGCTTATCTTAGAGCATTCTAATAATCCAATTAAAGAATACAAGACCAAAATTAAAGATTCTATCATGATTTCCACCACAATGCTTGGCTGATTCCTCACAATCATTCCCGGGTGAACGATTGTAAGTAGTCTAGGGTTTTGTTTACATGTATGGTTTGATAGAAACATCCGGTTAATCTTTTGGTTGTAAAATGGTATGAATCCCTTGTTGGTATTGTTATGAACTCATGATTGTTAATATTTTCTTACATCATGGACAGTGTGAGATGATAATTGTTATTGATTTTGATATGTACTAGAGTTTGTGTGGGTTGTTCTTGATTAATAAACATACTTTTGTCCATTGATTGATAAATGTTAATATCTAAGATAAATATTAGCTTTTTCACAAACTCAATAAACTTTTGGTGTTCTCAACTTGATCAAACCATCTATGTGAATTAACCCTAGATGCTTGTTAATCTGAAACCTGGGTGTGATTGCTTCTAAAACATTATATACAACTTATTTTAATTTACCATTTTTTGATAATCATCAAATTAGTTACAACCATTATTTGTGTAACACAGTCACTCGAATCACTTTGCGGTTAAACTTTTAAATAAAAAATGAAAGATTACAAGCAAGCTTCATGATTACTTTCAACTTCATAAGTGTCCCGCTTAATGAACTAAATGTAAATATCGACCACAAATTCTTCGTGGTTCAATACCCTTCTTGCCACTAGCTATATAGCTAAGGGTACCAAGGAATACATTCTTCTAACTCTATCTTTAACTGGACTCCCGACCATCTGATCAATGATACAATCACTAATAGAGGCCAATATGTATAGATGCAATGAAACACGATAACACCATTGAGACACTGACCCACAATGCAGAGCCATCTGGGATAACGAAATAGTCCAAGAAACTGATATGGTAATACAGCAGAATACGTTTGCGATTTATGTAATAAGAAACTTAAATGTATTTAACTTTTGTAGTGCATAATGTGTTTAGTTTTTTATGGCTTATCACTATTTATATAGTGTCACATGTTTTAATTTGTTGATCTCTTAATTTATGTGACACCTTGATATAATACATACATTAATTATGAATTAAAATTACTTTATACTTTCATCGCTCTGTGATGTAGCATGTAATAAGTTGGCTTATCCGTTGAATGTTTGCAACGATGGTCTTAACAATTGACTACCTCTTTAAGTTACCTAATAAATGCATAACACATGGTATGTAAAATCCTAGTTATATACATGTGGTGACTCTATAGTGACTTTTGATTTGTTTATTTTTTAAAAACTCAATTGTTTTATATTACTGTTATAATAATATTTTATTATCATAATTACTTCAGATTCTGACTATCGCTTTTAACAAGTTGTATACAATTTTTATAAAATTCCGAATTAATATACTGTTGCGACGTGGTTACTTTTATAACTTTATCTACATGCATATTTAAATTTGCTCGAAACAAAGTTGTGAATACTGAGGTACAAATGATTAAAACACAAACATACAAGTCATCAAAGGTGTCTCACCATTTAGTTTTTTTTTTATTATATATAAAGTGAAACCATTTATAGTTTTCGTTATTTTAGTAATATAATATAACATTTTTTTAAGATCTTGGATACCGATGTGGCGTGTTTTTTATATAAAGTTTGATAAAAGTTTAATTCGAACGAGTCAAATATACTTGATTTTTTTTGTTCTTTTCCATAACGAACCGAACCACTACCGACTGAATGCCATCGAAAACAATTTGTATTTGTTTGTATGGTCTTCTCAATATGATGGTATAGAATTCATTGAAGATAGATTCTTATTCGCAATAAAGTATTTTTTAATACCGTAAAGTATATCGAGCGCCGGTAACCAAACTGATACCGACTGAACAACATCGATACCTATATTTGTTTTTATGGTTTTTAATCGCTGTAAAAACTATCCTCCTGGGTAAATCTTTTTCGGTTTTTATATGTGTATGAATTATACCAATAGCGTAACAAATCGAACGGAAAACCCTAGTTAGGAAATATTTAAGGTAGTTATTTTTAGTTTAAATGAAAAGAAAATATAGTACCAAAAAAATTCCCCAAATATTTCTTCCAAACTCAAGTGACAATCAAAAACCCTAATTTGGAAATTATCGGACCAATCTTAGGGCATGTTTGGCTTAACTTATTGGTGACTTTTCCAAAAGTCCTTTTGGCAAAAATAAGTCAGGTAATCCTGACTTTTGCCTTCAAAAAAGGACTTTTGCCCTTAAAATAGAAAGCCAAACACTTCTCAAAAAGGACTTTTGCCCCTTCAAAATTCCCTTTTTCAAGGAACCCCAAACACCCACTTAACTCTGCGAAGTGGACTGTATGAGTTAGCTTAACTGGGCCTTTTTCATGGCGAAATTCTAGGGTTTCATGACTGAACTCTGTCGAAAACACATTTGAACTCGAAATTCTTCAGAAATTATGTCATACGAAGCTTCAACAATGTCCAACAACATGCAATTAGCATACAACACTGACGGATCAGCTATGTACACCTCCATGAACCGACCTGCAGCGTCTCCGTCACCGTACCACAACCCTAACGGAGCCGGCGCCGGAGAAAATGATTCCATGGCTGTGGTCACGGCGTCGATCGACGGCAGCGGTGGCGTAGCGGTTAAGCGGAAGAGAGGAAGGCCCAGGAAGTATTCAACCGACGGTTCTGACTCTCCGGCGGCGGTTGACGGTGGTGGCTTTTCGTCTCCGGCGGTGAAGAGGCCTAGGGGTAGACCACCTGGTTCGTTGAATAAGCAACAGCCTGCTGCTTCAGGTATATTAATATTATGTGTTATTATTATTATTATTATATGTGGTTTGCATTGGAAACTAGACAATTCTTTAATTAGTTGGTTAAAAAGGATGAATATTATTATATGTTGGATATTAGTTTATGTTTATTTTATTTGATTTATTGTAATATGTGTTGCTTACTTTAAAGACATGATTGTAAAGTATGAAAGTGTTCATCTTTTTTTTTTTGGTTGGAAACCTAGCTAAGTGTTCATTTATGTAGCCATGAAATGTATTCTTGGAAATTAAAGATTAACTGCTTATCGAGTTTGAAGACGAGTCTCACAAGTGCGAATGTCGAGTTTAAATAGTCAAAAGCATCAATTATTTCTTGAGGGAAGAACTAAGAAGTGCATTATGCACAACTTTTAGCTGACTTTCATTTTAAAGTTTCTCTTTTTGCTTCAAAAATCTTTAATATTAGGTATACTATGTTTTGATAGGTTGAAATCTCCCTGCATAGGAATGTCTGTTAAATTTAACTCTCCTTTGGACTTGATTGATAGGAATGTCTGCTATATATGGAAAAAAACTTGCTTAAGCATTAGGGTTTGCAATTTTGCATGGATATTTTTTATTTGTTAAATTCTATTGCGGTTCGAAGTGAAGGTTACCCTTCGGTTTGATTTCTTGTCATTGGTTTTCTTCTCTTCTCTTTTCTTTTGTTACCATAGGACAATATAAGTGACAATAACTGCATATGTAGTTGCCAATTGCGGTCATAACAATGCTAAATGCAATAGTTCTTTATATCAGCAAAGTTAATCTAACAATAGCTTATTGCATAAAGCAAAAGGCCAAATTGGCACCTGAGCAAGTTGTTTGTTCTACATTACTAACACTATGTTATTAAGTTTGTATTACATTCATAATTGGCTAATTGCTAATTGCTTCAATCATTACTATCACTATGTTATTAAGTTTGTATTACATTCATAATAGGCTAATTGCTTAAATCAGTAAAAATGATGTGAAATAAACAATTTGCAGGTTCACCAGGAGTGGGGTTCATGCCGCATATCCTTGATGTTAAAGCTGGAGAGGTGCATTTATGAACCTTTTGTGTTTCTTTATTTGATTTATTTTTAACTAATAAGCTTTTCAAATTTCTCTTCTAGATTGTTAACGAAAGGTCGTAAATAATTTGATTAATTGCAAAGAAAGGTTTCATCTATTATTATTAATAACATTACTAAAACTGCAAAGACAGGTTTCATCTATTATTAATAATAACATTACTAAATTTATAAAAGAATACCTTATATATACATGTATAATGTACTACTCAATATGAAACCAAATTTACTTGCATAATTTCTATAGAAGTAAAGTTAGTTGGGTGCTTGACGATGTGAAATAATGACAAAATGGCTTGTAAAACGTTTCTTTTTGTATATTTTATAGAAGAAGTATATTAGTTGGGTGATGCTATTTATGCCACATGTAGGAGCCATACAGGATTGGCTGTTTTGCAAATTCAAACCATGAATAACTTAAATTAATCTTAAAATTAACCACCTATTTAACAGTTTTTTATTATATTATTTTTATTTCGTCTTTATAGTTGTCATCATGGAATTTGCCTATGTGGTGACAAAGTTGTTCACAAGGTCTTAGTTAAACATGTATACATTAGACAGTTTATAAAGTACAAGCAAACACACATGACACATATATTAACATTTAACCATCAAAGGCTAATACTTGCAGCAAAACAAGTATCGTGAGATATCGAATTTGGAAACTAAAGTTTATTGTGCGAACAAGTATTGTGAAATGTCAAAGTGGAAATTAAAGTTATCGTGCGTATATTCACTAAACGTTATAATTCCAGCGTCTCAATTAAGAACATAACGCTTGTCTTTTAATTAAGAAAATCATATCTGTAACTGTAGCATTGGACGGCTTATAAGTTCAAAATATAAACAATTACTAATGTAGCATTAGTTCTCTTTTAAGTGTGGAAAATGATTACCAAATTCTTAATTTTCTTCCATACAGGATATGCTGGCAAAGTTAATGTGGTTCTCACAGAATAGCACTAGAGCTCTGTGTGTTATGTCAGCTAATGGTGCCGTATCGAACGTTACACTTAGGCAATCACCAACTTCTGGTGGAACCGTCACATATGAGGTTTGTCTTGTTGATTTTGGTCTTTAATAACAAGTTTCGTTTACCTCAAACAGATAATGGGCCTGGTTTATAGGGCTGTAATTGAGCCGAGCCAGGTTGAGTTCGAGCTTGAGCTCGAACTAGCCAGCTCGGCTCGTTTATTTTTTCAAGATGAAAAGTCGAGCTCGAGCTCAGCTCGTAAAATGTTCGAGCCAGCTCGTTAGTTTTTTTTATTGTTTAGCTATAGCATAAAAAAAATAAAAAAAAATACACATATTTCTATGTGTATTATTTTTAATTTTCTAATGTTTTAACGACCGAAAGGCATCTTAAAAGTAGTATATGTATAATTTTTGGTTATTTTCCCATATTTTTATATGTTATTTATTAATTAAACTTAAAATGTACACATTTTTTTAATACAATTAAAATAAAAAAATCTATATAGAGCCAGCTCGCGAGCTCACAAGTCGAGCCAGGCCTAGCTCGAGCTCGACTTGTTTACAAATCGCGCCGATCCGAGCTGGTTGATTTACAATCGAGCTATTTCCAAGCGAGCCGTGAGCTTTTTGACAAGCATATTTTGCCCATTTTTTTTTAATTATTAGTCAATGCAGGGGCGTTTTGAGATCCTGTCTCTTTCTGGTTCATTTATGGTGGCTGAGGTTGATGGTCAACGTAGTAGAACGGGTGGGTTAAGTGTGGCACTGTCTGGTCCAGATGGTCGTGTTTTAGGTGGTAATGTGGCTGGCCTCTTAACTGCCGCATCACCTGTTCAGGTTTTGTTTATCCTTCTTGTCATTCCAGTAAACAGTCGGATTACTATAGCTTACCATTTTGACCCATTTTCAATTCCTATAAATGGTTTAAACGTGTTTGTCGGGTGGAACTAAATCAGACCTGCACTCAACTGGAACCGGAGAAATAAGAATAATGTCGTAAACAAACCAAGAACCGCACCAATCTAAAGCGATTTGATGTGGGCTATGTTTTACCGGCTCAAATGAGTTGCGTAGAGTCGAAACAATCAAAACCAGGATTGTATTAAAACAATATAGTGTTGTAATCAAATCTGATACATAAAATATTCTTATAACTCTAAAAGACTAAATGTTAACGGGTTTATATGCAGGTGATTGTAGGTAGCTTTGTTCCTGCAAGTCAGAAACAATCAAAACCAGTAACAATGAAGCAGAAGTTGTAAATGCTCCACATAGTGAATCATCAGGTGGGGGACTTGGTTACTCTCTTGATCAAACCACCACCGCTGCCGCCAACAATCACCACAGCGGCAATCCACAAGGGATGTCTAATATGCCATGGAGATAAATCCCATTTCACCTTTGTGTTGTAGCAACCAAAACCCATCCCATTTGTTAGGAATCCTATGCTCTGTAGTTGTAGTTTCTAAACTGATTGTGTAATAATAGTTTCATGTCCAAATAGTATGTGGATGGTGTTGAATCTTGCATTAGGTATGGCCTTAATATTATTATTTCTATTTGTAGCAGGGCATCTTTGAGATCAATGAGTACCACAAAATATGCATTCGCCGATGAATATAGATATTCGCCAATGAATATAGGTATAGATATATTTGATAGTTCTTAACGATCTTACAGATAGTGTATTCACCACCAAACCAATGGATTTGTTGAATCTTAATGATTGCAAAATATTTAAGGGTTTCTTTTCTTAATGATCTTATAGATGGTGTATTCACCACCAATGAATTAAGTGAATCTTAATGGTTGTAAAATATTCAAGGGTTCTTCAAATTCACACACATATATGTATGTTAATTAAATGCTATTGAATGATTAGTGCATGCGACGAAAATAATCTGATTTTGGGTAATTTTCAACCCTTTTTTAATAAGAGTTGTGTTTGAGTAGACCTATTCAATTAAACAATTGAACCGCTACACTATTTTGACCCGCTTAACCCACTTTTTACAACCCACCAGTCTGATTAACATGTTTACACCTTTATTACTACACGTCTAACATGTGTCGATCAATGAGTTAAAATGTCATCTTCGGGTTATTAGTATTTGCGTGTGAGTTAGGTTCGCTTTTTTTTTTTTAAACAAATGAATACATGGGTCGCGTTTGGGTTAAATAATTCAACCCGCTAACCGGATGAGAAAGAAGATATGATGAGGTGTCGTTGGGCTAAAGTGTCCCAATTCAGGCGTAGTGATTTAGATCCATAAAAGGAAGGATGTGGGTAAGTGTCTTCTTCTTATACCAATAAAAGTTGGAGAGGCAACGGTTTTTGCGTGAGCATGACCGCCAGCTTTATTATATACACGGGCAAGCTTCTCATGTTACAGCATGTGTGATCCATAACATAAATGAAGATGATGATGATGCATAACGTAAATGTCCGAGACCCTACTTATCTTCTTTTGGATCTTATCATATTTGCCATTTTAGTTTTTTTCTTTTTACCATTAATAGAATTAATTTATTATAAGGGAAAATTACCAAAATGTTGGTTTGATGTTTTCAAATTTGTCACCCTCCTGCGTCCTTGGAAGGACTACTCAGCCTCGGAAGCGTCCGCCTGTCACGTAGAAGCGTCCGTTTCCTTTCAAGCGACACGTGTCCGCCACGTTGAAGCGTCCGTTCCGTTACGAAATTGCGGCAGTCACCGACGCTTCATAACCATAATTTTTTTAATGTGTCCCTGTTTTCCGAGGCCAGGCGGACGCTTCCGAGGCTTGCCGACGCTTTCGAGGCTTGACCCGACGCTTCCCTAGGCTTGACCGACGCTCCCCGAGGTTTGGCCGACGTTTCCCAAGGCTTGACCGACGCTCCCCCGAGGCTTGACCGACGCTTCCCGACGCTTACAAAAAAAAAATTGGAAACTCAAAAGCCGCTTAACTTTTACCGTTGCACACATTTACCCCACTATATAACCCGTTCACTTATCACTTATCAAACACCCGCCGTTTTCAAAAATTTTGCAAACAAAATCAGCCATTTTCACTATAACTCCGACGCCGTCAACGACCCGACAATGGCCACCTCCTGGACTGACGTTGAAGACAATGCTCTGTGCGAAGCATGGGAGCAGGCCATGATCGATCCTCCACGTCGAGGACACGGTGGGCTCTGGGTCCATGTTCAACAGAATTTCGCCTAACTACGTGGTCCGGACCACAACCGGACCGTTGACGCACTATCCTCCAGGTTCCGTGTCCTGCGGTTGGAATGTGAGAGATTTGATCGAAGGAGGTGGCCCTCATCAACTACTGTCATGAAGAGAGACATGATTTCAAACATGTCTCGGAGTGGGAGGCTATTAGGATATGGTTTTAGATATAATTAATATTATGTGTTGTTTGTTTTTTATTTTTATTTTTATTATGTTATGTTTTGATGTTTAATTAGTGTTTAATATAAAAATTTTTGACTAAAAAATAACATGTTAAAACATCGTTTAAAATTTGCTCCGTTAACATACATCTTAACTGGATCCCATTTTAGAAATGTTTATAAGTTATAAAAAAAAATTGGACAAAGATACAAAACTGCGCTTTGGCCGACGCTTCCGAAGCTTCACAGACGCGTTAGCAACTGAGGCGGACGCTTCAACAGCGGACATGTGTCGCTTGAAAGGAAACGGACGCTTCAACGTGACAGGCGGACGCTTCAACGTGACAGGCGGACGCTTCAACGTGAAAGGCGGACGCTTCCGAGGCTGAGTAGTCCTTCCAGGGACGCAGGAGGGTAACAAATTTGAAAACACCATTGGTCAACCAACATTTTGGTAATTTTCCCTTATTATAATTTCATGAAAACTTATTGGCTTGTAATTATAGAGAGGAGATACACGACAAAAATTGTGTATGAAGCATAGGAGCCAAGCTCAGCCAATGGCTGAAAATTATGCGTTGATATTTTCGTAAATATAAGATTTAAACAATTGAAGAAACAAATAGAGAAAGGGTATTTTGGTCATTTTCACTTTAACTAATTTCCCCTTTGATTTACAAACGTCTATAATTTTTTTATATGTTAATATTTTTTTTTTTAAAATTACATCATATTAACGGGCTTTTTATTCTCTTTAATTCTAGTAACCTATTGTTATAGTTTTCTTAATTTTTTTACATCATTTTGAATACTCATTAAGTGATTACGTAATTTTGGATACCCAACACATGACTACGTGATTTTAAATACCCATGACATGATTATGTGATTTCATTATAGTATGTGAGGAGTATGATCAAATGCAAACCACATTTCGTATACAAACTGTAAGAACCATTTAGAAAGGTGTTGTTTGTTTTTTCAGAAGTAAAACATCTGTAGTCTGCGGACCACATCTGCAAACATCTGTAGCTGAAGAGGTGGACCAAACATCTGCAGTTTGCAAGAAGAAGACTGTTTGTTTTTTAACTTTTGCAAGCTGTTGAAATAAATTGAAATATAAATAAACTGATTTTATTTAACTTAAAAGAGTTTTTCAACATTCAAACATAAATAATAGTTATACAATACTAAAATAATATTCATAAAAAGACAATAACATTTTTTTAAATCATTTATTCCATGCTTTGCATTAACTACTCAGCAATCTCATCCCGTAACTGAGTTATATATTCCCGATGCGATGCTGTATCATGTGCTTCAACCTCGTTTTCGTCAGCTTCAACGTACACTTGCCTATTATGCAACGGCACATTATCAAGAAACAAAAAACTATAATCAAATAATTTATCAAGATGAACATCTATATTCCAATAATCAAACAAACAAAAAACTATAATCAACTTATTAACATAATCAAAATTCAGAATTTAAACACCTATAATCAACTTATTAACATAATCAAAATTCAGAATTTAAACACCAATAATCCAGTTATTCACATAATCAAAATTCAGAATTTAAACATAAACCTAATTAGCACAAATTATTCCTAACATTAAACAAAAAAAAAAAAACAAATCTTAAACATACCTGTTAGCAATAACGTGGAGCAGGAACGAGGAGGATGACCGACGACGTAGGAAGAGGAGGACGGTGGCCGGCGGAGAGGAAGGAGGATGGGTGGCCGATGAAGAGGAATGAGGAGGAGGTCGGTCGGCGGAGAGGAGGAGGAGGGGGTGGCGGCTGAGTTGGAGGAGATGGAGAAGGAGGAGATGGAGAAGGAACTAGGGTTTCAGTGTGTTTATTGCATCTGGGGAAAAAGAATGGAAAAGAGTTAAGAAGACCTTGATCCATGTCTGCACCAATAAGAGGTCGCGCAGACCTTTTTTAATGAAAGGTTGTAACAACCCGAACTTTTGGTTGTTCCCATTTTAACGTTATTTCACTCGTAAACACTTGTACTCTGAGATTCGATTAATGCCAAGGGTTACTACATTTTAAAACGCATTTCATATCGCTTAACTATCGCAGTTAGCGCACTTAAACGCTTATTACTTAAACGCTTATCGCAATGCAAACTCATTGCAAACTCGAAGCGCGGATTTATTTATATTATTTGTGTTCTTTGTGTGATTATATGTTAGATGTGTTGTATGTATTGTTTATTCGCTTAAAACGCTCAAACACTCGCTCTCGCAACTCGATTTATCGCACCGAAACACGACAGAACGCGGCACTTAATATCTCACTAAAATACTTAACATACTCGTACTAACTAACGCAACAAAACGCACCTAACGAGCATCCTACAAGCGAAACGAAAGCTATCCACACCAAACTGGTCCCCTTGTACGAAGACACCCGGCTTCGTATGAAGCCACTGGCTTCGTACGAAGGCAGGGCCTTCGCACAAGACAACCAGCATGCATGCTCCTCTCTTATAAATACGCAAGCCTCCTTTTTTCATTCTAACTTGCTGCCATTCTCTCCAAAACGCTCCCGAATTGCTGTCAATCTGTTTTCCAAATAAGGTTTACTAATTTTACATGTTACACAACATTTTCCACTACGATTTTACATGAATTTATCTCCGATTTCATCAAAACTTCTTTAATTTCACCTAAACTTCATCATTTCATCTCAACTTCTTTATTTTCATGAAAACCTTCATTCATTTTACAAAAACCTTCATCTTTTTCATCAAATCTTCTTATTTTGCTATGGATCTACACTTGAACGAGCGATTTGGGACTAGCCTTGGCTTCCCAAGTTGTAGATCTGAAGATCTTGCACTCATCAAGTGTTTATTCCAAGTAAAAACCCTTTTAAACTCGATTTTTACACAAAAACGGACCAAACCAACACATATTTCATTCACTGGATAGTGGGACGAGGTGGTGTCGAAACCGTTATGAAAAAGACTCGAAAATACATCTGATTCAGGCGAAAACACAGCTCCGAACGCAAAAATAGCCACGTTTGCGAGCTAGGCTGTTCTGTGCGAAGCCCCGGCTTCGTACAAAGGCACTGCCTTCGTACGAAGGCACACCTGGCTTCGTACGAAGGCACTGACTTCGCACAACCCAGTCCAAGTTCTCATCCGTGACTCAAACAAAGACCTCTCCGACTCTAAGTTTAATCAGTAGCTTAAGGTTGGAGGGATGAACACTCGATTTCCCAAAAAAAAAGACGTGAAGCACACTCGATTTTGGACAACGGAAGCATCACTTGTGCGAGGCCTCCCATCGTACGAAGGCACGCCTTTGTACGAAGACAGTAGCTTCGTACGAAGCCTCTGTTTCCCACACGACACTCCGATTTCGATCGTTTCAGCACTTTGGAGGACTTACGCTTTTGTTCCCGTACGTAGGTTGATCCGGCGCTCCCTACAATCCATTCCAGACCGTGTTTACTTGCTAGACACGCACTGTGAGTATACTAGAACCCTTTTTCGCTTAACGCACTTTTGGGTGTTACATACGTTCTCTATCAAAACACACAACACTTAAACTTTTATTAAACGCTATCCGCACTCGCATGATATGCTTGATTAGTTGAATACTTGTTGCTATGTTACACAGTGATGACTTGCCCTACCGCCCTTAGCAACGATAGTACTATAGTTTGGACTCAGCACCTGTTTAGTCAGGGGTTGTTAGGGATCACATACTTTACTTTACGCACTCACCTCGGTGAACACGTATCGCGTATACTCTACTCGCAGTCATGTGGTTAGCTTGTATCATTATTGATAGTTACTTGATTCGCCTTTTACGTGTTAATGCTGATTATGCGTAAACGCTTTTGTACTATACCTATGCTAAACTTGTGTACTCACCTTTACATTATTGTATTGACTTTATTTTAATGTATGTGACAGGTTGATGGATTGTTTTGCTGCAAACGGATAGGAATGCTAGAAACTCACCTAAAAATCTAAGTTGTCGGATTAGTTTGTTTGAGAGACTTGAATCTGTTATGAATTTTGTTGGAATATTTGTTTAATAGTATGGGATATTGAACTTGTTAAATATTGTCACTAAATTAGTCGTTATGGATTCTCTTGAACAATCTGATTCGCTTAGTGCCGCGCCCCAATGATTCCACCATCTGTTGGGGTGTGACAAAGGTCTTTGAGAAAACAAACACACTGCAGACTCAAACGTCTGCGCGTGGTCTGCGTGGGGCAGATACAAGAGGTCCTGAAGAGCTTTTCACAAAAAAAACAAACACCCCCAAAATGTCATGTGGCTTCTAACCAATTATAGAGAAATGGTAAAATAATAACCTAAATAATATCAATTATATTGAATTCCTTATAATTATGCTAATAAGCAATTAATTCTTTATTTGGATCTTCTTTTTGTTTTCAATTTGTTGATATAATTCTTCATAATGAAAAGTGCTGATATTATTCCCATATGTGCTAAAATCAATTATCTTGATTAATTTTCATGTGCTAATATAATTCAAAAGTGCTACTTTTATATATGTATTGTTTTAAAATGTGTTAATTTAACTTTTTTAAGTGCTAGAATCTGTTCTTACGATTTGTAGGATAAATATGGTTTGTACCGTAACCAACCCATGTATGTGAAACCACACTAAGTGATTATGTAATTACGTAACAATAGTTGACTATGTATTATTACGTGACTATGTGATTTTAAATACCTATTTCGTGATTACGTAATTTCATTATAGTACTTTTATGTGAAACCACACTGAGTGATTACGTAATTATGTAAAAATAAAAACATGTAATACATAATATTTCATATGGAATACCAAATATTTCCAGTTTAATCACGTATTAAGGATAAATTATATATAAAACATTAGCCAAATCAACCTATAATAACCACATAATGTCATATATTAGAGATTTAATCAACTAATAAAGCATAAACAATCAAGTTCTTATTATTGATTGTAATCATGTAATAAGAATAATTGTAATAACATCAGTCATAACATTGAATGTATAATCAAGTAATGGATTTATATTGAATGCATAATCACGTAATGGTTTATGATGAATATGTAATCAAGTAATGACAATTCAAAATCACGTAGTCATGTGCTGGGTATTCAAAATCACGTACTCACGTAATGGACTAATGAGTATTCAAAATCATGTAATTTTTTTAAGAAAAATATAGCAATAGGCTGCTCGAATTAAAGAGAATGAAATTCTCGTTAATACGGTGTAACTTAAAAAAATTAACGTATGAAAAATTTATAGCCGTTTGAAAATCAAGAGGGAAGTTGTTCACTTGGTAAAGGACCAAATTACCCTTCATGCCAATGACACTTGTCCATATAAACTTCTCACGTATGCTCTGCACATGAAAATTGTCTTGTATATGATCCAAGCACTGTAATTATAAAGGCTATAGTGAATGTATTGTTAAAAAATTTATTAGCGATACAAAAAATTAAAGATCCAAGATATACAAACAAGAGAGAAGGATTATAAACAACGAGCCATCAACTTAAAATTGAAGCCCATCTATAACTTTTATAAAATAAACGTTTACAAATAAATTTGTCTTTATGATTCAGAGTCGGGTTAACTATTACATAGAAGCCCATTAAGGATTTAAGGTAGTACCTTTTTGAATATCCTACTATGAATCCCTCATATGAAGATATGAAAGATTCTACGAGGATTTGGATAACGAATATCCAGAGTATCCAAACACAAAAATGCATAAAAGAAAACATAAGATGAATAAACACATAGTCGTATAACCACAAAGATTGTTTATTTGTTAATTTGTTTTGTTGACAGAGCACATGTATTTAAAGTACAATAGGAATCCATCTCGTGGATTTCATTTGGTACTTTAAACATTTACAAGAATCTATCTATAAAGATAGAAAGATTTTTAAAAGAGAAATTCGATTTCGATTATAAGGAACCGAAATGTCCGAATTCAGGTACATAAGGAATCCAATTAAGGACCCTGATTTGAATGATGATCATCCACAAGGGTCTAAATGTGAAGATAAAAAGATCCCATATGGATTTTAGAAGTTGAAGATGTTTTGAAACCTTGCACTGGACGTGCTTATGTCAAAACATGAAGTAAAAATGCTTCCGAAGTTGAGATGCTAGATATGCCAAGGCAACATATGAAGCAGAATTTGAAGGTTAAGTAAATGTATGAGGAAAATATATTTGGAAAACTATGCATGGGGTTCTAAAAATGTTTTTGAAACCTTATATATAATACTTTTGAAATCATAAAGTAGGTTTTTAGATAAGTATATTTATAAAAATGTTTTAAAATCATGCGAAATGAATTTTTGAAATTATGTATAAGGTTTTTGGAAAACATGAATGATGCTTTTGAAATCATGCACTTGATAAGAAAATATACTGTGTTAATATAGTTTTCAGACTATATGAAATATTCTGAAATTATGAAAATTGTTTTTTTTTTGAAAACTTAACCAATGTTTTTGAAATAACAGACAATGCATTTGAAAAAAAATTGTTTTCAAACTATATGAAATGTTTTGAGATCATGAAGATTGTTTTTGAAATACTTGTACTGTGTATGTTGAGAAAATCAAAACGTAATGGGTATGAGATTTGAAACTACCCTTAGTTATCTAACCAAGGATTTAATGGCACAGATGTGTAAAAAGCACGATTACTCATAATTTCACTTTATTTCATGTACTTCGTTTCTTAGAATGAAACGAGTACTTAAAATTTTTGGGGGAATCATGAGTGATCATTTGAGAGGGAGACTCACAAGAGTAGTTTGTAAGGAACATAGTTCCTTGATGTAGGTATCATAGGAAAAGTCATACACATATGTAACTACACTCGTATATCAGAACTGTGAACAACAATTTATTTATAATCAAACAGATTGTTTCACATTACAAGAAATAGAAGAAACAAAAGCATAAGACAACAACATCTTCTAATCAGCCAACTGCTCATCCGTGGGTTGGATTTGCATTAGCAAGCTTTGGGCATTTGTTCCTGAAATGGCTCGTATCGCCACAGTTGTAGCACGATCCAGGCGGAAAGCGAGCTTGAGTAGGGTTGACTTGGGGTTGATTTGGACCACCTTGGTTCGGGTTATATCGACAAACACTTGCCAGGTGACCAGCTCGTCCACATGATACACACAGACGACACTGTAAGTGAGCTAGGTGATGCCCCTTACATTTGTTGCATAATGGTGTCGTTCCCTTGTATTGCTTTTTAGCAGGTGGTGTTGCCACCCGGATGGGTCCTGTTTGATTTGGTACTGCTGCAACACAAACTTTTGCTGTATGACCTTTACGTCCACAAATTTGGCATTCACGGCACTTCACATTAGCATGATGATGAAGGTTACATTGGTTGCACAGGGGTGAAGTTCCATTGTATGGCTTCCTAGCTGGTTGCCTTGCCACATGGCTAGGTCCCGCTTGATTAGGTGTAACCGCTGCGGGTTTCCTTGAAGCCTTACGCTTCCTTGATTTTGGTGGCTCTTGAGTGGCTTCATTGTCGAGACGAGAGGCTTCATTGTTGAGACGAGCCATGGCAATGCCTAGATCCACAGTCTTCTGAATCACTTCGCCTATTTGCTGGGCAAATTTGGCTGTTCGCTCGGACATTTGACCAGTGCTGAGAGGAATAGACATTCTAGAAGAAAATGAAAGACATAGGAAGAAACAAGTGAAAGGTTATTGGAAAATCAATACAGAATGGTAACGAATGAAAATTGCGATCATTTGTTTGTTACCTAAGGCAAACAAATGAGATGGTGACAAATCAAAGTAAATGGGTCAAAAATAATGTATCGCGAAGACATGCTCGCCTATAAGTGAACACTCATCCCAAGAATTCCCAGGTAAGCACAACTGGTCTCGCGTCTGATGAGATGTATACGAAGTGCTTGCCTAGACAGAAAACCCAGAATACAGGCATTCACCCTTCCAGTTTGCACGTGTTCACATTATTTAAAACCCAAAACCTTGACGAGGTTTTGAAAACTCAAAGGGGTTCAAAACCATATAATAGAGAGTTTAAAACCTTACAATGGAGGGTTCAAAACCTAGTAATCAATCATCCTAGAACAGATGATTAGTTTTCAAAGCGGTTTTAAATTTTATGTTTTTGTTGTGGTTGTCGCCTAAGGATAGGTGACAGTATTGTTTTATGACTAAACGCAAGTAAACTCGCGTTAGGGTCCTAGAAAGGTTATAGACTAGGTCAAAGTATTACTAATAACCTAATTCCCTATAACCATGAGCTCTGATACCAACTTTTTTGTCACACCCCGACCACGTAGGACAACCAAACGTGGCGGAAAACGTCGGGGAGTGTTGTAACAGAATCATTGTTTCATAACACATGGAAATTTAAATATTGTTTTATTGATTAAAGTAGTTACAATGTCTTGACAATCAAAGAAACATAACGTAAATAACTAGTCTTTCATCTTTTATTGTCGCTAAGGCCCAAGTCCGCCTAAGCGTATCTTGACAAGTCCTATGCATCATATCCTGAAAACACATGTGAAAATAGGTACGTCAGCATAAAAATGCCTGTGCGATACATAGGTTTTGTGAAAATGGGATTCATGACTTATGTTTAGGAAAATGTTTAGTCATGAACCTTGTAGTTTGCTTTGTTTTGTAAATCGTTTGAAAAGCAATAAGATCAGATGATATGTATAAGTAAGAGAATAATGTATGGTTAAATGAATAACCAAGTAAAAATGAGTATATATAAGATAAGTTGTTTTGTAAAACAATGTCTTGTGAAAAGTATGTTATTTGTATAAAATGTTATATGTCTCAAATTGAAATGATTCAAATAACGCTACAATATGTAATACCATACAAACACTTATATATAGGAAGTACCAACGGCGTATCCACCATGCTTGTATCATATTACACACGCCTCATTACTTAAGTCACTTAAACAAACCACCAATGTAATAAGTTTATGTTTAAACCAATAGTCAAAAGTCCTTGTATAAATCATATCAAATGTTAATAGTCCAAAAGTAGTCAAGTAATGTGCAACAATTGTTATGTATAACCAATGTCGAAAATGTTTATTTGTCAAATGTAAATCATGTAATGTGTAACCAAAATGATATGTATGGCTAGTGAAATGCATCAAATAAACCATAGGTGAAAATGCACAAAACAAAGTATTGAAGTAAAACTTGGTTTAAATCAAAGTTATGTTTTGTGTAGTGAATGCATGCTATACTGATATAAACATTTATGCGGTATTGTGAAAATTCATACATCCAAGCCTTGCGACAGTCGGATAACTATGTAAAAATGAGTTATCAAAATAATATGTATTCGGATTCGGTCATTCCTTACGTCCAAACAAACCCGAGATTTCAGGAATGGGATTTGTCAAGTCCTATGGTACCACTACCTACTACCGAGAGGCATGATCGGTGTTAATGAATGTATAGTATAGTTTAAACAAACCAAATGTCATACCAAAATGTAAGCATATGATGAATAAGAAATGTACTAAGTATGCTAAGTTAACATACAAAGCAGAAAAATCATGTAAATCAATGTGCTAGCATGCTATCAGTTAACATACATAGCAGAAATGTAATGTAGAACCATGTACTAAGTATGCACGCTATGGATATACATAGTATAAAATGTAATGAAATCATGTACTATAATGTACTAATGAACATAGGAAGTATATGATGTGAAAACAGGAAAGCATGAAAGTAACAAGTAGGCACATGTGTTTCACCCCAAAACAGTTTGGAAAACAGTAAAAGAGGGGTCTATGTACTCACTTGAGATTGCTCAGAAGTCCTAAGATAACCACCAAGCAATGCTAGAGATCACGGATATCAAACGACACCTATTATAGGTAACTACATTAATAAACCGGACCTAAATCGGATGATTGGATAGAATGAGGGTTCGTAAACCAAACGAGTATAGAGACTCGTGTCATATGGTTTAACAAAGCCTTCATGCTAAATGAAACCTAACCTAAGCGTTTGTGACCCATTACGACCCGTTTAGGTAGCTTATGCTACTTTAACGCGTCGTTCGCGTAAAACGCGTTCGGAACGCCTAACTAGTCCTATGACAAGTAAAATATGCCTTAACATGTCTAATATGGTTGTCAAATCAGTTTAGATGACAAAAGTTATGTTACATATGTTTAAAACGAATTTTGGCATCAAAGGGGTATTTTGGTAATTTACTTAAGGCATATAAACTACCTATCATACAACTACTTAAACGAAGCGACCATAAGGTATAACCTCGGAAGGTTATTCCCTATATACTATGGTCACCTAATGTGTTTGGTCGGATCCTAATGATCGACCAAATGGGTCGGGTTCGAAGGTATAAGCGATTGTTTAGATCGCTTACCTTACGACCCTATATAAGCACTAAACTAAAAGTGACGAGCTAAGCATGTTAAAACATGCTTAACTAAGTTTAGAAAACAGGTTTGGTATCAAAACAAACGGTTTTGATACCCATAAGTAGTTTGGTTACAAAATACGCAAGAATACGTATTCTGGCCGAAACTACGGCTCGTCACTGAGCCTAGATAACGTGGTAATCAGTAGGTATAGTCACTAGGGACTATAACCATCGTGATCACGCTCACGTTATGAAGTTCAAACGAACTTCGCATTGACCATAAACTGGTCAATGCAGAAAGTCAAACAAAGTTTGACTTTCGGACTCGGAAAGCAATAAAAGAACGAAGGAACACTTACGAAGGGTCCCCGAATGCTAATCTTGATTCAAGTAGCTCAGGTATGAAACAAAGGTTTCAACTTAGAGCTCCTCAAATCAGATTCTAGTGAGGAATGAGTGAAAATGTGATGGGTATTTATAGATTTTGGTTCACCGTTAGGATCGTTTCTTGGAGAAGAGGGAATGATCTCACCCGTACACTTGTCGGAATGTTGTGGTAACTAATATTGCTCCACCACAAGAGTTTGACACTTGTCCTTGGCCTTTGGAGGGGTTAAAGGCTGTTAACTGCTGAGAAAACGAGTTTCTGCATAACTGACCCCTGCTTGCGCACCGTAACAAATATTTGTTGCGGTGCGCA
Organism: Helianthus tuberosus; assembly: GCA_030545235.1. NCBI lineage: Eukaryota > Viridiplantae > Streptophyta > Magnoliopsida > Asterales > Asteraceae > Helianthus > Helianthus tuberosus. Next base: position 14,492,107 of record CM060420.1, on the reverse strand, counting down.
AGCACCTATTTTGGCAGAATTACAGTTTTGGTCCCTGCAGCCCGTTTAAGCTATTTTCGATGCGTTTGAACCCCGTTAACCTCACTTCAAGGCTCTAAAATGAAGTTAAAGTATAGGGAACTTAAAATGTGCTCAAAAATATCTCGGATGTCGGTTCGTTTAGCTGTACGATTGCGTTGTTCGGTTAATTACGACGGAATGCGCATAAGCGCGAAAAACGATCCAAATGACGCGACGAATGGATTTTTCTTATGCCAACCACTAAAATAAAATATTTTAGTGCTTACATAAATTTTTGGATGTCCGGATGTATTCAGAACGTAAGATATGCGCGAAAATGCAAACTTGTGCACTTTTTGACGCTTTTAGTCCCTGAATGACCCAAAAGTTTATTTTAGCACACCGAACCCCTCAAAGCCTATTTCTAAGCTATGTAAAGGATATTTAAGGTGTGTTTCACTTATGGTCATGTTCCGGAATGTTCGTTACAGTTCAAATTGGCATACTTTCGCAGTTTGTCAAGTTTAGTCCCTGTAAGCGAATAAACTAGATTTTGCCATACCAGAGCCTTCAAAACTTATTTCTAAGTTATGTAAAGGTTACTTAAGGTATGTTAAGCCTATTATACTATTCCGGAGTGTTCGTTGCATTAAACTGATTATATTTACGCATCGGTGCGCGTATAACCTTCCAGAAAGCGATTTAGAGTTTGGAATCGAACAAAAATTGATATGTGCAAATGATACGCATATTTTTACAAATCCCAAGTATGAAATATAATATTTCATTGGTTCGGTATTTGCTTGATGGCCGTGGAGGCACAGGTGTTACATAGAAGGTGTTGAGTGCACGCTTAATCAAGACTATTATGATTTCAAGCACTATGGAACCTCTAAGATCGTAACAACAGAAGCCTCTAGACCGATGTTACCCACATATATTACCGATGTAAGAGCATGCATAGTGGGGTTTGGGTGGAGCTGGGGAAAAATGACCCCGACTCAAAACACCGTTCCCTGGTCCTGTGGACTATTTTTTCTTCTCCGATCCGATAACCACCTATGATGGAGAAGAGACAGGGAACACTGTATGATTGTTCGAATTTTTTTTAAACCTTGTATAGTTATTTCACCCATGTTTCACGAATGTTTATTCATTTCAGCTTATTTTCTCACCAACATATAATAATTTCACCAAATTTTATCACCAAAAATATATTTTTTTCCACACATTAAAATAGATCAATTTGAATTTCCACCATTTTCATACGAGCCTTCAAGTTATGGGAAAAAAATGTTGAGATGACTATGCACAACTTTTATTTTTGTTTTTTACAACCGTGGTCTATTTATCTTATAACCAAGTTCAAGACACCTTTTCATTGTCAAGAAAGTTTTATATTTTAGTTTTAATAAAATGTTGTAATTTATTCTATATAAAAAGGTTTTGTAATTATTCTTACCTTTTTATTCTCTTAGATAGTTATTTGTACGGAGACGCCCCTGAAGAGTCTCATAAACGACTAATGACACAGTACTTCAGTAGGTCAATCCAACATTCACCTCCCAAGAAGTTTCTAAGAAGGTTTCGAATGGATAAAGATATCTTTTTACTAATAGTCGGTTATATGGAATGAAATTTTGAGTACTTTTAAACGCGTTTTGATACAAGGGGTCATTAGAGTTTTACGGAACTACAAAGTGCAAATAAAGTAACCTACTAGGATGTGCCTGACTCGCTTGATTAAGTTTTGCATATGTCTAAGAGAACATCACATGACGCCTTGCAATACTTTTGTGAAGTGTTATTAGTTTGTATTCAAAAAAATATCTTCACAGACCAACCTGCTATGACGTACAACTTTTATATGCCGCACATGAGCAACTACACAGATTTCCAAGGATGTTGGGGAGCATAGATTATACGCATTGGACTTGAAAGATTTTTTTACGCGAATGGCTAAGTTAATTCATGAGGGGTGATCATAAGAAACTAACGATGATGCTTGAAGCAGTGGCATCTTTGGATTTATGGATTTGACATGCGTTTATTGGGACGTCCCTGATCAAACAACGATATCAATGTCCTCGACCAATTGCCTTTATTTAATGATATTTTGAGTGGAACTACCCCTGAATGTCCTTTTCTAGTAAACCGAGTTCAATATAGATTTTGATGTGATCTTTCAGATAGGATATACCCTAATTGGGAAACCTTAGTTAAAACGTTGTTGTGTCCACCTAAAAGCGATTTAACACAACAACGCTTCAAGAAAGTGCAAGAAGTGGCACGAAAAAAATATTAAACGAGTTTTTGGGGTCTTGAAATATAAGTGGCAAATACTTTAACAACCCGCAAAGAAACTATCCACGAAGGCTTAGAAAACACACGTGCATAGTATTTTCATTACAAGGGTCAAATTTTACGTGTTTATGGGGCTAAAAACCCTAGATCTTGCTTCATGCGAGTTAAACAAACGTTTTGGATGTACAAAGTTATGATTTTGGGCTGAAAACAGACATGTTGTGGATGAATCTCCAGCTGGCGGTACTTGTGCTCATTCGATGACGCTCAGGCGATACTCAACGGGCTGGTTGGGAAGAAGAGCTTTGATCTCAAGGCCGCAATGATAGGAGACATTGCCGGTGACACTCAATCCTGGTGACAATTAAAAGATCTAACGCAAGTTTGGTGGTCGTGTCTGGCGATACTGCCGCTGACAGTTTGAGATAGTGATGGGTTTTTGTGTGTTGTCTTTTATGAATATTGTGTGACGCTTGTTCAAGCCTAGGCACTCTCGCACGAAGTAATTATCCACAATCGGTGAGTTTCTAGGCCCCTCTTACCTTATTTTCTTCAGGCAGTGTGTAGACTCACGGTGTGTATATCCACAATGTTTTCAAAGTAAAGTGTTAATGTTTTCCTTAAAATGTGATGGACTATGTAATGGTTTTACTAATAGTAAAGTACACAATTTTAAAGTGATAGAATGTTATAGTGATGAAGTGTAAAGTGTTATAATATACATATTTCACAGTATAGGCGGTTACGTTCGAGGTCGAATGATAAGTGGTTACCTCCAAGGCTGTATTACTGTGGCAGTGCATTAGTTGCTTCTAGATGGTTGTACAACTACATGTAGTATCAAATATATGCAATGTTCATAGTAATGTGTCCTGATTGATGTGATATGCGATGACAATATTATAACAAAGTTATGAGACGTACTTTAGCTACTTTATGTGTTAAATGCATGTTAAAGCTTATACATACCTAATTTTAAACTAGAACTCACTTAGCTATCTGGGATAAAAAACATTTGCTTGTAATGACTTATGTAACTTTTTGTTATGTTCATTTGGAATATATTCCAAATAGTAAATCCGAGCATTTCAACTAAGCTATACTATTTAGTTTTGCGAGAAAATGGGGAATTCTGGAAGGACTCCCACCAAAATGGAAATACAGAGAAAAAAATGGGAGAATGTTGATATGGCGCTGATATGACATCTCTGCGAGGAAAACAGTGAAATTGGGACCACTCCCTATGCTCTAACTGCTAAAATTTGCCACCACCAACTGAAGTGTGGCAATGGTTTGACCCATATACAAAGAACACCATTTGGTCTGATTAGAAAAAACAACGAATACTTCGTTTTCATGGAGAAGAACTTCTCATTCCTAGAGAAAACACTTTCTGTTTAATCTGATTATTGATTTCGTTTACCCGCGAAATACTTTGATTGAGAAGAACTTCTATGTATTATCGATGATATGCAATTAAAATATGTATTTTGATATATATATGTGGGACAGAAGACTTAGGTCCTATCTACATGAGAAATGACAAGTCTCGGCTTGTTGGGTTTGTTGATGCTAGATATTTATATCAGATCCACATAAAGCACATTTGTAGTCAGGTTAAGTACTCACATATGGTGTCACAAAGATTTTTTGAAGGTCGACAAAGCAAACCACGACAACAACATCATCAAGTTATATCAAACTTATAGCATTATATGATACTTGCAAAGAATGGACTAAGGTCGATGATCAACACATATAAGAAACATCCGGTTTAGAATATATGAAGGACATAGTGATTATCAATGAAGCCAATATATCTTGGATAGTTTAGATCCATAATGCTACATGTAAGTTGTTAGAACAAAACACAACTCGTCGAATTTCTAAATTCGTAGTGTTAGTTTGCTAAAAATTTCCGAATTTTTCTTTTGTACTGTAAAATATTGGATTTGTAAGACTACGTCCCTGATTTGGATTTTGAGAGTCAGTCTCCCTTGATTTTTGATACAAGCTCCTAAACACTACACAAATTATATAGTATATTATACATATGGGCCTTGATTGTTTCAATATCATTCTTCATGGCTACAAAATTGAATCTAGTCGCGCCCCGATGGCTACTAATTGAGCAATTATAGAATCTCTATAATCTTCGGGTTTCGAGTCCATCTTCTCTTTGTTTCCTGGAAATGGAACCAAATGATAGATACTAAGAATCTTATTAAATTGAAACAAGAACAAACACGATAGTTGGCCCGATTCGAAAGGGGCTAGTCTCCTAAATTCTGATCAGAGATCACAATACAAACAAAATATCCAAGACACCTTATTCTCACCTTAAACAACTTTTCTAAAGACATGAGATACTAAGTAACTGCCCCTTAATATGTCCCCACATTACATCAGTTTCCCCCTTGATTAAAGTTGCAATTAATTGGGTCTTTTGATTGGGTTAGAACTACAACTAATTGAGCCATTTAACTGCAATTAGTTGGGTTATTTGACTGGGTCATGTCACACCCCAAAAAAGTCGCAGCGGAAATACAAACGTAGTGGTGACGGAAGTTGGTGCCCATAAATATCTTGGTGAACGATGCATTGTTAACGTTGGACATTCAACTTAATTAAAACATATTTTAAAACTTAAAGTTTAAAAAGCACACCACAACCATAACATAGTTAAGTTTTCTTGATCCTTATGAATCTTAATACGTAGGTCCCAAATCCGTTTTAAAAGTTGTCCAATCATTATTAAACAAAACATGCATCACAACCACAAGATACACCAAAATTCGCGTAGCCGAACTCAAGTACCTGAAGAACACGTTAAAATCCAGTGTCAACAGAAAGGATGATGAGCTCACATATCCAAATTATAAACCATATGATCCAAAGAAAACTTTTTAATTATGTGATTATTATCAAAACATCCATATAATTTTAAGAAAGTCCTTTTATTTCCTTAATAAAAACCCGAGCCGTCGTAAGCGTTTCCCAAAAACCTTCGAACAAAAGCATCTTCTCAAGTTTACATATTAAATTGATAGCATCAAATGTTTAGATTCGTAAGTTTTCAAGACATTACGAGCTATATATTAACAATGAAGGTATAATCAAAGCTAGACAATAAAAGAATATCAATTCGTCACTTGACTTGACACGGAGCTAACGGTCATGACGGGGTGGTCAACCGGATAGATCTATCAACAATTCCACGTGTGCAATACTTAAATGTTTAAACGACAATACTTGCGCATGCACCCATAACGGGCCATCTATAATGCTTGCCTCATGAACAATATATATTGTGACATCTGTGCCTCTGCGAACATCAAACAAATACGAATCCAATGAAATCTTGTGTTTCATACTTGGGATTTGTATAATTATGTGTATCATTTGCACATATCAATTCTTGTTCAATTTTGAGCTTTAAATCGCTTTCTAGAAAGTTATACGCGAACAGATGCGTAAAAGTAATCAGTTAAATGAAACAAACACTCTAGAATATTGACATAGGCTTAACATACCTTAAATAACCCTTACATAACTTAGAAATAAGTTTTGGATGGTTTGGTATGTTGAAAACAAGTTTATTCGATCGAAGGGACTATTTGCGTCAAACTTCGAAACTATGCCGATTTTATAGTAACGAACATTCCGGAACTTGATCATAAGTTAAACATACCCTAAATACCCTTTACATAGCTTAGAAATAGGCTTTGAGGGGTTTGGTATGAGAGAATAAACTTTTTGATCAAACAGGGACTAAAAGCGTCAAAAAGTGCATAGGTTTGCATTTTCGCGCATATCTTACGTTCTGAACATATCTAGGCATCCACAGATTTTTTTAATCATTAAAATATTTTATTTTAGTGATTGGAATGCAAAAATACCATTCGTCACGTAATTTGGATCGTTTTCGCGTCCGTTCGAGTTTTCATCGTAGCTAACCGAACAACGCAACCGTATGACCAAACGAACAAACATCCGAGATGTTTTTGAGCATATTTTAAGTTCCCTATATTTTAACTTCATTGTGGAGCCTTGAAATGGAGTTAACAGGGCTTAAACGTGTCACAAATGCATCGAAAACCAAGTTTCAGGCGCCTGCAGGGACTAAACTTGACATTCTGCCAAAGATGCCTAGGAGGGGCGCGTAAGAGTCAGTAAGAGTCTACGCGGCACGGGACAGACTGTCAGGTCAGTAACATTGAATCTGTCCAATTCAGCTGAATTTGATGGTTTTGATCACTGATTTGCAATACCATTTGATGGTTTTCAAGTTCCCCTTGTAATATAAACAATGGGTAACACTTGTATGGTCCAGATCAAAGCACGAATTACGAGAAACAATCCTAACGGTTCTTGGAAATCTATAAATACCCACTTGATTTCATTAATCCCAACTCACATTTGCTCTAAATCTGCTCTAAGTTGAGGCCTTTGCTTCATACCTGAGTGTTTTAGATCAAATTCTTCATTGATTGGACCTTTTGTAAGCTTCTTTCATGCTTTTGTTGCTTTTTAAGCATGAAAGTCAAATAGTGTTTGACTTTCTGCTTTGACCAGTCTTTAGTCAACATAAAGTTTGTTTGAACTTTGCAACGTGAGCGTAATCACGATGGTTATAGTCCCTTGTGACTATACCTACTGATTACCACGTTGATTAGTCGAAGTGACGAGTCAAAGTTTCGGTCAAAGTACGTGTTTATGCGTATTTTGAGACGAAGCTATTTTCGGGTATCAAAACACTTTGTTTTGATATCAAACCTGTTTTCTAACTGTTAGGTCCGGTTTGTACTGGATCTGATTGACACAAACGTAGATGAATCGATCTTGATCAAAGTGCGGAATCCTTTGGATCAAGTCACAGAAGTATGACAAAGTATTCAACATTTAAACACAGTCTGATCTTTCTATTAAGATGCTTTGAAAGTACACAAGTGCTGGTAGAAGTCAGATTTGACAGAGTACACCAACAGAATCAGCAAAAGTTCTAAATGACATACCCTAGTGGGGTATTTATAGACAACTCAGGAGCCTACTTAGTGTTGTCCGATCGGATGGCATGTCTGCTGTCCGATCGGATGACAGTGTTGTCCGATCGGATGGCCCATCCGATCGGGTGACATAAGTCAACTTTGGTAAACACTTTTTACAATACAAACCCATTTCCTGAGTTAACATAATTGTTCACAAAGGACATAAACATACAAAATATGACTAAATGCTGACGGAAGCTACAGACGCATGAACTAACAGACCCCCCCTCGGATGTAGCTGCAGTTCCTTCCAGCATAGTCCTCATCCCTTCCTGTTATGCCTTCGTTCTTTGGCTTCCTCTGTCTTCTTTTCTCAGCTTTTTCTTCCAACATTCTTTGTCTTATGAACCTTCCTTCCTCGATCCACCATTTCCTGTATATCGGATCACCATCACGCTTCTGGTCCCACTTGGGAATCTTGTATTGAATCTGGTGGTCGCCTGATCGGACTGCTGACCGATCGGATTGCACCTTGTTCCAAGAACAATGAAGAACAAACATGAACATGAAAATTTTCTCAGTCAAAACAACAAATTGAACATAGATCTACGTAGAGAATCTTATCACGATCAAAACCCTATGTTCTTTGAGTTCTAGTTCGGCCTAAACAGAGTTTAATTTGACAAAAACCTATCCGACAGCCGATATGTTCTAATCTCAGATCTGCTAGATTTAAACATGTTATGACACAAATTAGAACTGTAATCTTGTAGATCTAAACATTGCGAACAGAACCTCATGCTTAAATCTCATCAAAAATTTCTAAAACTCCCTAGATCTAGTATGAAAGTTCTGACAGTGATGTTATCAAACAAGAACAGTTAATAATCATCATGTTTTATCAGATTAGAGCATGAAAATCTTACCTTTGCCATTGTAAAAGTTGTGCAAACCAACAATCCAACGTTCTTGTGCAAAGAGAGTGTGTAAGATCAAAGATCAGATGAGAAAGAGTGAGAGAGAATAGGGCGGTCGGTCGAACGAGTGAAAAGTTTGACTGAACCATTGACCAGCTATTTATAGTTTCCTTGACTCGGAGTGCTATTCGATCGAACAGCTGTTCGATCGACTTGCCGCCCGATCCAAGCTCACTTTTCTTTGACTTTAATCTTTGACCTTTTATCATTTTGACTTTTTGACTTTGATTTCATCAGATTTTATGAATCCACTTAAGTATCTAGGTCCAAATTAATGACCCTAGGTACTTAATTTGCCTACCAAGTCCAACTTAATGACCTTGGTTGACCCGAAACAAAGCATACTGACATTTTGTTCATTCATTTTCAATCGTTTTTCTGAAAATTACAAGTATCAACTTAATGAACTTGCTTTGACTTTTCATTTTCTCAGGTTTAACATGATAAGCTCCCAACCCTTCTGTCCATCTCAGAAACTTCCTACATCTGCTTCAAAACTGTGAATCAGAAGATCAACTTTCCACTTTGGTTTGTCGATAAAACAAAGCAGAAATGTAAAATCGTTTTTTATTTTAAGAAAGTTTCTAGACTAGAAAGCTATGAAATCTTTTTGGGTTTTGAATGATAAACTGAAATGAAATGCAATAAATGTAAACTATTTACAAACATATTTTTGGTGAGCGTGTTAGGGGATCATATCAGCTTCTGACAAGTTACTAGTACCGTTAAGCTTGATTTCATACTAAGCATTAAACAATTCACAGTGATTGCCGATACACTGATCCAATTTAAAATTTCATACAATTTTCAATCTGTTCAGGATACGAATTAGTGTTTTAAAGCCATAACTTATACGCGTGTCCCACCTCAGAATATACTCCTGTATCCAGACAATCTATATTCAGTCTTACAGGTGAATGTACACTAATGATATCTGTAAACGGGTAATGCGAGGCCATGAGAGCTCAGGTTAGAACTTCCGTTCAGACAAAGAGATGATGGCTTGACTTTCGGTGTGTCCCGTTTGGGGATCTTTTCTTCAACAGCACATGATTAGCATTTTTCAATGTTTCATCATTTTTTATGCTGAGGGTGAGCTTTAAGAATAAAGCAGTGCAGAGTATTATACGAGGACTAGGCTATTGCTCCAGCAAAACCAGAAGTCCTGGTATAATACCCCAGATATCATCACGTACAAAGACCTAGTATGTCAGAAATAAAGTCTTTCAAACAGGATTTCAGGGGTTACCTATATATCCGAGAGATGTTCCCCACATATTAAGCAAGAAATGATTTAGGTTTATATCCCGTACAAACTTACTAAATGTGTAAAAACCTATCGGCATATCATCAGCGAGACTGCTTAACACTTTTTAAACTTTACATTTCTTTAGCATACTGCAACTGTCTAGCTGATGTACTATCATTTCCCCTTTTTTACACAAGCTCTTTTTCAGATTTTCTAATGTTTTTGGATTTTGAAATATCTCATGTTTTTGGGTTTTTGAATTTTTTATTGTTTTTGTATTTTCTGAAAATACCCCCTAAATACCAAAACAGCTAAAAAATTGACAAACCATTGCAGATTGCTTTTCAACATCATCTACAGTGGTACCTTCATCAACGCCAATAATCCCCTCCGCAACCGATAGTAACTTCATACCATTAAGTTTCAAAAGATATTGAAAACGATTTTTATCAAACGCTTTGGTATGTAAGTCAGCTTTTTGTTCATCGGTGTGGATTTTTTCTATTCGTATCAACTTCTTTTCGAACCAGTCTCGAATGAAGTGATGACAAATTTCAATGTGTTTGGTTTTAGTGTGATGAACAGGATTTTTTGTTATGTTTATAGCTGCCTCATTATCAACAAAGATAGGGGTGGTAAGAAATTGCAAACCGTAGTCGCGCATCTGTTGCTGGATCCACAAGATCTGGGAGCAACAGCTGCTAGCAGATACATACTTGGCTTCACATGTAGATAAAGGAACAGAGGTCTGCTTCTTACATTGCCAGGTGACCAATCGTGGTCCGAAAAGCTGGCATCCCGCTGTTGTTGACTTAGCGTTCACTTTGAAGCAACCGAAATCGGAATCAGAGTACCCTTCAAGCGTGAAATCGCCTTCTTTTGGATACCACAACCCCAGGGATGGAGTTCCTTTCAGGTAGCGTAGTATCCTTTTCACAATTACCATATGCGAGGCTCTGGGGCTTGACTGAAACCGTGCTGCGAGGCAGGTTGGATACATAATATCCGGTCTTGATGCCGTCAAATACATCAGCGATCCGATCATGGAGAGATACAACGTTTCATCCACCTTTTCTCCGGTGAGATCAGGGTTTATTCCATGGTTTGTTGCTAACGGGGTGGAAGTTGGAGCAGTCCCAGACATCCCAAATTTCTCTAAGACATCGTGAACATACTTCGTCTGATGTATGAACGTTCCCTCGGGCAGTTGATCAACCTGAAGCCCTAAGAAGAACTTCATCTCACCCATTGATGACATTTCAAACTTCTGCTTCATCACTTTTTCAAAATATTTGCAGAGTTCTTCATTTGTTGACCCGAAAATTATGTCATCCACGTAAATCTGGACAATCAGAAGATGGCTGTCGACTTCTTTTGTTAAGAGGGTGGCGTCTATCTTTCCTCAGATGAAGTTGTTGGCTATCAGATGTTGAGACAAGGTCTCGTACCAGGCTCTCGGGGCATGATGTAAGCCGTATAACGCCTTATCCAAGAGATAAACTTTATCCTTGTGGATTGGGTCGGTGAAGACCGGTGGCTGTCCGACATATACCTCCTCCTTCACTTTACCATAGAGAAATGCCGAGTTCACGTCTAGCAGATATACTTTAAATCCTTTCTAAGATGCAAATGCTAGGAAGATTCTGATCGCCTCAAGCAGAGCAACTGGAGCATATACTTCAGTGAAATCTATACCCTCCTGCTGACTAAAACCCTGGACAACGAGTCGAGCGTTGTTGCGAACAATAACCCCTCGATCATCCCTTTTGCACTTGAACACCCACTTGGTGTTTATCTTCCTATGCCCATCAGGAAAGTCTACCAGTTTCCAGACACCCAACTTCTCAAACTGATTGAGCTCCTCCTGCATAGCGTTGACCCAGGAATCTTCAGTTAGTACTTCCTTGTACGTTCGTGGCTCAATCTGCGAAATGAAACAACTAAGTGAAAACTCTGTTTGTAAAGGAGCAACTTTTGTATAAAAGCAAGTAAGGCCCTGGTCAATTTGTCGTCTGGTGTGAACGCCTGTTTGCAACTCTCCGATAATCAATTCTTCTGGATGGTATGAAAGAGTTCTTGGTATCACCATGCCTGGAACATCTACCTCACTTTCCAAATTCATAATGTTCTGATTTGCAACTTGTTCACTGACAGGAATTGTCTGATCTTGAGACTGGATTTGCTCCCCCTCAGACTCTGAATCACCACGATCGAATGTTGGCCTTTCATCATATTCTGAATTATCATTGTCTGCCGTCTGATTGTTAGGAGCTTGTTCACGTTCTGAAAATGTCTGAGTTTGCTGATCATCATCATTATCTCCAGCATTGCTTGGACCAGCCTCATCATCATTCGAAGTTTGTCGTTGACGTCTCGGAGATTCTGCTAGGAATTTTTCTTGTGATGCTTCATATTCTCTTAGAATATCCAACTCGTCAAAGAACTCTGGTTCTTCCTCTATGTCGTATGAGTCCCACAGAGTATCATAATTGAATCGCCATGAGTCGGTGGGTTTCTGAGGTGGCATTGTATAACCTTGGCACTCAACATTATGTGCTTCAATGATCCGCTTCAGGCTTGGAACAAAGAATCTTTTCATCGGACTTGCATAACCCATGAAGATACCTTGTTAGGATCGGAGGCTCTCATGATTGTGTTTGTTTGTATAATTTGAACAATGAATGAATATGAAATAATGTAAAGTGCAGCGGAAATGGAAACAAACTTTATAAACACAATCAAAAGGGAGAATAGTTTGATAAACACATGCTTTTCATTAGGTCAAAAGATTACAAATCAAATCAAAAGATTACACCGCATGCTTACAACAAAACTCCCCCTCAGCCTGATGCTTCCTGGTTGATCGCACAAGATGAAAGGATTGGACTAGAGGAGAAGAAATCACTCAGTCAATCAAATGTAACAGTACAGGGTATTGTTCCATTTATAGGCAAATCAAACCACTGAAGCATCTAATGCTGACGTCACCATGAAAGTGACATCTAACAACCTATAACCACTGTTCTTATACAAACACTGCTAATCTTAACCACTGACTTTATACAAAACAAGTGACACACTAAACTACTGCTTTCTCCTTTCATCAGTGCTTTCCTCAAGGTTGATCAGTCCTTGAGTGGGCGGTCCTTTAGCATCAGTAGATTGAACCAGCAGTGTTTACTCCTTATCAGTCTTTAGGGCTTCATCAGCAGTTTGAAGATCAGCAGCTGTGATATACGAACATTGGATAGAGGACATCAGATGTTATAACCACTTTCAAGGGGAAAGCCTGGTGTAAACTACTGCTTATGATGAATCCACTGTTGTGAACCAGTTTTGGCTTTCATTATCTGTTCCTCTGATAGGGTTCAATCCCAACAATCTCCCCGTGGAACAGATAATGCCAAAACTCTTCATTATTTTGGATCTTTATTGTCTCATCAGAAGTTCCCTAACTTGTCCTTTAAACTGCAACTCAAAATCCATGGAACTTGTATCTTCCTCATCCCTACACAGTATAAGCTCAAGGAGATCTTGTAGATTTTCAACACTCAGGCCCAGTGCTTGTTCCCTTGATATGTGCTTTACTTCTCCATTGGATCTGAACAGGGTCAATACATGGGTCTTTTGATCAGACATCCATTTTAGTATTTTTGAACCCAATGGGTTTCTTGGGAGAGGTTTATTTACTGATGAGGAGTTTGGTGATGCTGGCCTTGTGAAAATTTGTTGAGCAGTACCCTGAGCTTTTGCTAGTTCAGAGTTTTCAGCTGATATTTGTTTGAAAGCCTTGTGTGTGATTTCATTTGCGGCAGCTATATCTTCTGCAGTTTCTTTTTCAATTTGCTCTTGTCTCTTCCTTTTATCTAGCCCAATGTCTGAGATATCCACTGATGTGATCAGTGGTTCAGAAGTAAGGATCTGCTGTTTTGGCTTTTTGTAGTCAGGCTTCTTTGGAGTATCAGAATCTGTCATCCTTCTTTTCTTAAGCCTTTCATAAGCCTCATCTGTATACTGCTTTGTCCATTTTGCTATGGCTTTAGCAGTTCCAACCTTTGCATCCACCAACTCTTGTTTCTTTTGTTTGTACTCCAAGGTAAGTTTATCAATAGCCTTTTTGTATTTGCTCCAGTTTGGAGCTGTCTTTTTCTGACCTGGATCATTCTTGATCATCTTGATTCTGTTTACCTCATGCTTTAGTGCAATGAGTGGCCATTCACTGAATTGTTCTTCTTTGGCTGGATAAAACTTTTCTTTCATGATGAATGCAAGATAATCTTTTCTCATTTCCTTTTGTAGGGTAGCATCAGGTGGCATATTTGACATATCTTTGCTCAGGTCTCTTGCATAATCTTCCATTTGATTGACCTTAGTGAGTAAAAATTCAATTATTTTAGAAATGGCTTCATTACCTTGATCTTTACATTCAATTCTAGCCATTAAGTCAGCTTGCCTGGCTTTGAGTTTTAGATACTCATCCATATTTGCTGGATACCTGAAGCCTGTGAGAGAAGGAAATTTTCTTTGTGAAGGATCATCCAATGTATAGAATTGTCTCATCTCATCCTTTACAGCTTCCAATTCCAGTGGATTAGTGGATACAAGGTTAGCAGGGTTTATTGGTTTAACAACAGTTGTTGGAATGGGTTGTTGTGGTTTGATGGCAATGTAAGGTGTGGAGGATAAAGGAATGGGTGCTGGTATATCATCATTACCCTAATGAGATTTCCTTTTTCTTGTGTAAAGCCTTTTGGGTGAAGGTGGTTTTGTTTGTGATGTGAGAATGGGTTGTATGGTGATTGTTGAAATGGTGAGGGCAGTGGTGGATGACTGGCAAACAGCTATTGAAACAACTGGTGTTTCAACCTTTGTTGTCATTACAACTACTGATGTGTCAGTAGATGTCTTCTGCTTTGCAGCAGGTGGTGATTTGGTGGGTGGTGATGTAGTTTTAGGTTGTGATGGTAGGGCAGTGGTTGTAGTGTGTGTTGTAGTGGTGTGTGTGTTGAAGAGATGGCAGGTGTTGATACAACAGGTGTTACAACAACTGTTTGGGTGGAGGTTTGAGATTTTGTGGTTTGAGGTTTGGAGCCTTTGGGAGGTGGTTTGGTGGCAAGCTTTGTTGGTCTGGATGGTGTGGATTTGGGTTGCCTCACTTGTCTAGTGGGCTTCTTCTTTTCATCCTTAGGATTTTTAACATCCTTTGGCTCAGAACAACCCTGCGCATTCAGCTCCATATAAGCTCTTTTTTCCTGTTCCCACCTGGCTTTATCCTTAGCCTCTCTATCTCTTTTAACACTTGCTTTTGCTTCTGCAAGTTCATTTTTGGTAGTATTAATTTTCTTGCTACCATCTGGCAAAGGAATGTTTTTGGTCATGTTTTCTTTTTCTGGTTCAATATAGAGACCATCTTCTATTCCCTTCTTCTTCCACTCTTTGATTTTCTCCCCCTTTTTGGCATTATCTGAAGGAAGTTTATCAATGAAAAGAACAGTGGGAGAGGCTTTGCCAGTAGTGTTTAGGATGTGGGCCTTTATAGCCTTGATATCTGCTTGAGTATCTCTAAACCTTGACTCCATCATATTTCTCAGCTCTTGAACATGTATAGCATGCTGCTGATCAGCCATTTCTCTTTGTTGTTGGAGCAGGGGTTGAAACAAATTCCATAACTCATTTGCAGCAAGTGCTTGTGATGGAGCAGGTGCTTGAGTTGGAATAGCAGTGGTTGTGACCTTCTGAGCTTTCAACAACTGTTGCACCAAATCTTTTATTTCAGCAACAGATGTCTCAAGGTTGTCAATTCTACCCGTCAATTCCTGATATTTTGAATCATCACCCAAGTTAATGGGATCATCTAATTCCCCACCAGCAGTGGTTGTATCAATGTGTGACTTAGGAAATGAATCCCAAAAATCATCCATTGTTGCCCCTTGTTCTTGGTTCCGGGGTCTTCTTTCTTCAACACTTGATAACCTTTTGAAGGTACCAGTGGTCAAAACTAACTCACTAGTGGTTACCAGAGGTGCTATAGAAGAAATTGCCTTCAAGGGAGTCTGATTGATGAAACAACTGGCCAAGTGTAGATCTGTTGATCCAACACTTGTAGTTGCTGCTCCACTTGAACTACTGTCAGGAATTACTTGTAACTCCTGCTGTGTAACCTCCTTAGATGTTGCTGGGATAGCAGAGGTATAAGCAATAGGCCCAGTCACTTGTGGGGGTGTACTCTCAGTGATAGGTGATAGAGAGGAACTGGTTTGTGTCTGAGCTATATCAACTGCATGCAACAAGGGTATTATGGATTGTGCTAATGTGAGGGGTGAAGATAAGGGTGTTGAAAGAGACATGTCCTTGGGATCAGGACTGAGGAAGATGGATCCAATTGACTCTAGAGCTTCATAATGTGGGGTCCCTGTGCTTACAACCTGATCCGTTTGTGAGGATGCAGGAGGAATTTGAGGCAAAGGTGGAGATCTTTCTTCCATCTGCTGTGAGGAAGTAGCAACAGTGGTTTTTGGTGACATTTGTGTTGTCACTGGCAGTGGCTCTGGGATCTCATCTTCCAGAGTTGCCTTTTTAGTGGGTTTGGGGGGCTTTTTGGATGGTTTCTTTTTAGTCTTTTTGGTGATGGCAGGTGTGGGTTTCATAGCAGTGGGTGTGCTGCCATGATCACCTGGAGCAGTGGGCTCAGCAGCAGATACCTGAGGAGCAGTGGTAGCTGCTAAAGTCTGCTCAGGCACCTCTGCTTGTGTTTTTGCAAGTGTTAACATCCTAGTAAATGTTTCAGATGTTAAACCATGTATTTGAAAAGATTTTCCTTGGACGAGCAAATTTTCATTCTCCTTTCCAAATTTTTGTTTAAAATAGTAGCTTAAGAACCTTGGAAAAAGTAGAAATGATTTGATATCAACATTTTTTTACCAAATCATCAAAGATCTTTTGGGAATAGTTAAAATTTTCATTGTGTAAGATAGCATAGCCCAGGTTTTGGATCTTTGATGGTATTTCATTAAAAACAGTTGTTTTATTTGATACACACATCAAAAGGGTATGAAATAAAAACCTTGGTGCAGAAGGGAAGAAGCCTTTTTGTAAGGTGTCCCTTTTCATTTCTGCACCATACCCTCTTTCCAGAAAATCAATTTTTAACTCGTTTTTGGGAAAATAAGTTTTACCTTCCTGATCATAGAGTGCAAAGACTTCTGAAATTGATTGTGGAGTGATTTGGATATTTTTGCCCTTTATGGAAGAATTAATGGCTATAACTTTGTCACCTTGATACTCAAGTGTGGCATTTTTCCAAAATTCTCTCTAGGTTTGTTCGTAAATAGGAGCATCAGCAGTCAACAAGGTTTTGTACTTTGAAGCTGCAAGAGTGTCAATGATGGAATCGAAAGTTTTGTTGTTGGTGGGTTTTGTGAGTAGACCCAAGTAGTTGTGAGGTGCTTTGTATGGTATTTCACTGGGTTCAACGACCTTTTCAGCGACCTTTTTGGATGATAAGGATGATTTTGATTTTGATTTTGTCATTTTGATGAAGAAGAGCGAAGAATGATTTGAGACGGAAAGTTGGAAACTGCTTTGAGAAGAGAATTTTGGAATTCAATTCGATAGTGTAAAACCCTGTTTGGGGGTTTTGATCAGGGTTTTATAAGAAAAAAAAAGGAATGCTGACGTGGCAGCGGTTTACAAAGATCTGATGGCTAATAACTGACCACGTGCCAACCTCTGATGGAAAGATGAATAATGGAGGACAGTTGTTTAGAGAACCACTGATGAAGCAATTATCAGTGGTTACAACGATCAAATTGAAGACAGTGGATGATTCTAACTATCAGTGGATAGCTTTATCAGTGGATAAAACACTGATTTTGAAAAACAGTGTTTATCAAAGAAATGAGAGAACAGGGGTTGACTTTCAGCAGTGAACAATATTTAAGAAACAGATGTTTGAACAAAACAGTGGTTAGGGGTAAGGTAATGGTATGGATTTGAAAGGCTAGTATGTCAGCAACTGTTAGTGCATCAGTGGATAAGCTTTTCGACGAAAATTTTGAGCATCTGCTGTTCTGATGAAAGGAATGATTTTATCTTGTGAAATCACAATATCATCTCTAACATCTATTGATGGTGATTCTGAAATGTCTGCAAGATTGCTATTCTCAACAAAATACATTTAGATGCAAATTGTCAAGTTCAATATGTCAGCTGCTTTTATGAGAATTTTCATTCAAGGTTTTGCCACATGTCAATTACACATTTTGAAGCTTTTATAGATTCCTGACAGTGGTTTAGTACCCCAGATGATGAAAACCCTTTTTACTAAGGCTACTCATTTTGTGTCATAATATTTGAATTAGAACATGAGTATCCAAGTATTTTAGGGTCTGTTAGCAATCAATCTTTTGCTCAGTGTTAAAATAAACTTGAGTGTGACATGACCTTGACACTTGAACCATTTCCTTTTGATCCATTTTCAAGGATAGTACCAAAAAAAATGATGGTACTTAATCCTGACAGGAGCTTGAAACTTTTGCTATTAAAAACAAGTAAAAGTACAAAATATATCACCCAAAAAAATAAAGAATAATATATCCTGCTTTATTTGAGAAAAAACCTTTTCAAGAAAAATAATTAAAGGTTTTTCTGAAAACAACACCTAAAGGATCTGGTATATTTTTCAATAACACTAATAATCACATCATTCTTAAGTTTATGAAAATGGTCAGTGGTTTGACATACATTGTAATAACCACCGTTTGAGACCATTTTCTTGTTTAATTGATTGCAGAAATGAGGAGACATGTTCACATGTGTTTTCGAAAGTTCTGTTATAAACTTTGTTACAATGTGATGATTCTGAAAGGCTTGTCTAGTCCTCTTGTAAGTTTATTTACTGGAAATACTATTTTTACCTGAACTTTCCTGAACCAATGAATGCACTCAGTTGCTTGACAACCATTGTTAACCCAATTTTGGACTCTTAAGTGTTTTATATTTATACTCTTTTCTTTTGTCTTCAAAAGTTTTGAGATAAACACACTTTTGAGTTTTTTTTTTTTTTTTGTGATTTTTCTTCTTCCCTTTTTACCCTTCCCATTCATAAGTAGTGAAATACTTACAGGGAGGTTTTTATTGAAGGAATACTTAATCCAAAATCATTTTGTAGCAACATTTTGAGAGATCTGACCATTTTTGTACATGCTTGTATCAAATCTCACATTACATATGATTAGGACTATTTTAACACCTGATTTTCTTAATGTATTTTCAACAAAGTTGATTTGGTCCCTTTGAGGATTCTCAACCTGTTTTTCAACACACAAGAACTAATAACTAAAGCTTTAATTTCCCTCTTTTTATGTTAACAAAAACACTAATGTTTTTATGAACATAGGTTTTTGTTGACATGAGGTTCACACCTTAGTAGCAAACATGATGGAAACAGCATAAACTTCATAGCAACAATTGAAATCAATTTTCGTAAATAATTTTACCATAGTTATCAGACATATTTTCAGATCTGAAAACTATAGGTGGTTTATGTATGACATCACTTGTTATGTGAAGTTTGTGTGTCTTATGACATCTTGGTTGTTTTACAGATTTTTTGAAAATCAACTTTGAAACGTAATTATTCGTTACTCTATTTTTCAATTAAATACGATCAACCTTAGCATCAATGAATTTTGAGCTGAACTGTTATGTCAGATTGATTGTTAGATTGAATTTGACTGTCCAAGCTCTGATACCAATTGTTAGGATCGGAGGCTCTCATGATTATGTTTGTTTGTATAATTTGAACAATGAATGAATATGAAATAATGTAAAGTGCAGCGGAAATGGAAACAAACTTTATAAACACAATCAAAAGGGAGAATAGTTTGATAAACACATGCTTTTCATTAGGTCAAAAGATTACAAATCAAATCAAAAGATTACACTGCATGCTTACAACAAAACTCCCCCTCAGCCTGATGCTTCCTGGTTGATCGCACAAGATGAAAGGATTGGACAAGAGGAGAAGAACTCACTCAGTCAATCAAATGTAACAGTACAGGGTACTTTTCCATTTATAGGCAAATCAAACCACTGAAGCATCTAATGCTGACGTCACCATGAAAGTGACATCTAACAACCTAACAACCTATAACCATTGTTCTTATACAAACACTGCTAATCTTAACCACTGACTTTATACAAAACAAGTGACACACTAAACTACTGCTTTCTCCTTTCATCAGTGCTTTCCTCAAGGTTGATCAGTCCTTGAGTGGGCGGTCCTTTAGCATCAGTAGATTGAACCAGCAGTGTTTACTCCTTATAAGTCTTCAGGGCTTCATCAGCAGTTTGAAGATCAGCAGCTGTGATATACGGACATTGGATAGAGGACATCAGATGTTATAACCACTTTCAAGGGGAAAACCTGGTGTAAACTACTGCTTATGATGAATCCACTGTTGTGAACCAGTTTTGGCTTTCATTATCTGTTCCTCTGATAGGGTTCAATCCCAACATACCTTCAATGCTCTTTGGCCCAAATTTGCCATATAGTTCTAGAACTGTGCAGGGGACCCGAACGGTTCTAAATACTTCAAGTTAGGTTTGCGGTTTTTAATCAGCTCGAAACACGTCTTGTTGAATTTCTTCACTGTAAGAGCCCTGTTGAGAGTATAGCAAGCGACTGACACTGCTTCTGCCCAGAAATTGACAGGTAACTTTGAATCAGCAAGCATTGTTCTGGCCGTTTCAATCAGCGTCCAATTCTTTCTTTCTGCTACTCCATTTTGCTGTGGAGTATAAGGCGCGCTGAATTCTTGCGGTATACCTCTTTCATCACAATATTCTTCCATTTTATTATTCTTAAACTCTGTACCGTTATCACTTCTTATTCTTCTGATTCGAGTTCGGTACAAGTTCTCAATCTTTCTGAAAAGTGTCATCAAACTCTCAAATGTTTCATCTTTTATCTTCAGGAACGTTACCCACGAAAATCTCGAAAAGTCATCTGTGACTACTAAGTAGTATAAATCACCAGTTATGCTTTTGACATTCACAGGACCAAAAAGATCCACGTGAAGTCTTTCCAAAGGCCTCGAGACAGAGTTCATCTTCTTTCCAGGGTGATATTTCTTTCGCTTTTTACCTTTGATGCAACTAATACACTCCCCCTCAAGATGGAAACCCTTGAAGTGAACACCATTTACTAAGTCATTGTGTACCAGGTAGTTCATTTTTCGCAGATGAATATGGCCCATATTTTGATGCCATAATTGAGACTCCTTTTCAGTGGCTCTTGACATGAAATAATGAGTCTGACCTGTGGTAGTAGTAGCTACGCTCATATCCAACACGTACAGATCGTCGACTCTTGGTGCTCCATGATGACCCACTCTTCTGGGACAACAAACCCCGGTTTCAATATCAAACATTCCTTATCTGTGAAGTGTGTTGAATACATTCGATCACAGATTTGAGATATGCTCAGAAGATTATTTTCCAGCTCGGCGATGTAATTCACTCTTTCAAATGCGACAATACCATTTGATAAGGTTCCCTCACCAACTATGCGACCTCCCTGATTTCCTGCAAATCCCACATATCCTCCATAAAACCCTCGAACATCATACAAAAGGGTTTTCTTCCCCGTCATGTGCCGAGAAGCTCCACTATCCATTATCCAACATGAGACGGATTTCGGAAGCTCCTGCACATTTCAAAAACATTTAGTGAGATTTTGAAGCAACCCAAGCCTCTTTTGACTCAGGTAGCTTGACATTGATGCGGGTGATTTTGGTGTACAATGGCGGGAAATTCTTGTCATTCATTTTTAAACTTTCTTCAGATCCAACCTCAACCTCTTTGTATAAGAAAAATTCATCTTTCTGGGGTTGACCAGATGGTTGGCCTTTCTTCGGAACATACTTCTTTCCTGGTGGGGTAGAAGTTTGTTTCTCAATTTTCTCATAATAATCCAAAGGAACATTCATCTTTACCGGTGTGGTAGAGGATGATTGTTTTTCGGTCTCAGAAACCTTTGGTTTTGGAGAACTTGATTTCTTTTCAACAGATTTTGGTTTCCAAGTTTGTTGAGACGAAGCGATCCGTTTGTAAAATTTTTCGGTTTTAGATACCAACTTCTTTACGGGTTCAGTTTTGATTTTGGTGTTGTCGTTTTTCAAAACTTTCTTCTCAACAACCATTGGAGCTTTGCCTTTTGCATCGTTTTTCTTTTTCGCATTCTCGACAACCACAGACTTAGGCTTCGAGTTGGTGCACTTTCGTGCAATGTGTCCAACTTGATTGCATTTGAAGCATGTTCGGGTGTCAACTACCCGGCTTGTGCCTTCGGTCTGAGGCTGTGAGGCCTTCTTTTCAAAGAATTCTTCATTTGATTTTGAAAAGATCTCAGATTCTTGCTCGGAATGAGAACTCGAGCTTTTCACAAACACCTTTTTCTCAACAAATTTCTTGTTTTGAAAATTCCTTCTTTGATTATTCTTACCACCCTGATAACCACCCAACCGTCTGTTTTGGTTGTTGTTAGAAAAACGTGGTGGTACAACAAGTTTTTTGTAGTAAGATTTATCCTTTTCAAAGTTCAATTGACTTTCAGAACGTTTCAAACCTTCGATTTCACAAGCATCAATCTCAACTAGTTTAAACACATTTTTCAATTTGTCGACATTCACATTCTCCAGAGGAAACTCAAGATCCGAATATAACTTATCTGAACCCTTCATCTTGTACATCACAAGAGTAGGTTCTTCACTTAAGTTGTTTTTAGATTTTGATTTTGGAATATATTTATCCAAAAAGCACTCTTCGTCCTCAGTTGAGTCACTGTCAGATTTCAAAACATTTTCAACCACATTTTTAACAACTTCGGACTGAACACTATCTTCATCGGATGATGAAGAGAATGTGATATCGATTGTTTCTAGAAGTTTAATCTCATTTGTTTCATCATCATTAACCAACCTAGACTTTTTCTTTGAAAAATTATTCAACACTGGCGGTGGAACTTGATGATACCCAACCCCAGTTCCGTCTGAATATACATCTTCACCAGCTTTGTTCTTCCCAATTGGTTTGGGAACTATGTGTTGAAGAACAAAGCTCGCGGAGTTGTAACTGGTTAGTTTCAGATTGATTCGTTCGTTTTCAATCTTAGCTTCCTGAAACTGAAGCTTCAGATTGGCAATCTCATCCAACTGTTGGTTGATTTGCCTTTCTTTCGACTGAAGTACTCCTGACAGTTGAAGATTTTCTTGGGTTGTTTACTGTTTCTTTCATCAGAATCTTTTATTGTTCTTTTTAGCTTCTCATGATTTTCAAAAAGTTGACGGTTTTCATGAATTAACTTTTCATTTTCTTTCCTAACTTGATCGACATCAATTTTCTCTTTTTCAATTTTCTCAGTTAATTCCTTAATTCGATCATTTGAAGCTTTTACCAATTTGTCATGACTTAAGATTTGATTTTCAACTTCTCTGACTCTTTTAGTCAGTTCTTCAGTCTTTTTAGTATTGAGATATGCAAGTGTACTACAAACCTTGCAGTCTTTCATGCAATTTTTGCAGTCACTCTCAATTGTGGTCTTATCAGTCTTACCTGACCCATTTGTTGAATCATTAGAACTGACCTTGCTCTTTGACTCAGATTCGGACTTAGAATCTACCTCTAATTCCTTTGCTGCGAGTACTTTATCTGCTATTTTCTTTAGGTTTTCTGCAGTCATCTCTTTTGAAGTGTCGCTTATCCCATTATCGACTTTCTTTGACTTTTGCTTTTCTTCTTCTTCTTGCCTTGCCCACATTCTCTGTCTCTCTTCTTCCTGTTCTGCTATTTGTTCGATAAGAGTTTCAAAACTGATTAACGACGGTTCAACAACTATGTTTCCTTTCGGATCCAAATAGCATTCCCGATCAGCATCCCATCTTTTTGCACTTTTTGCCTCTTTCCAGGTTCGATAAATTTTATCTTTCATGTTTTGTGCTAAAATCTTTCTGTTGACATATTTTTCTTCTTCAGTCCGGATGTCTTTGAATGGCACAATCTTTTCCTTGAAGGCATATCCCACAGCATCTTCTACAGGTAACAGATCACTCCAGTCAAAGCCCTCATCGTCATGGATGACTGCCAAGGCTCTTGACTTTTCTTTAGGAGCTTCTTCTAACTGCTTCATTCTTGGAGGTTCTGCTTTGTTTTGATGATAGATGGCCTTTTTATAATAATCATCACGGAATGGATTGGCCGTTTCGTCAGCAGCTGCATTTCGGCATTCTCGTTTAAAGTGCCCCTTTTGCTTGCACTTAAAACATGTAACATTTGATTTATCAAAACCTAATTTCGTTGAAGGTCCACCAATGGAATGTCTACCGGTTATTTCGATGAACCTCTGAGCCCTTCGAACAACACTCGCCATACACCATCTAATGTCAATCAACTCCATTTCTTCAGGGTCGATCTGATCATAGTCTTCTTTGGTAAGGTTAGTGTTTCCGATCTTTCCTGCTACAAAAATTTCGTAAGATTCCAAGATGGATGCCAGAAATACAATCTACTGCTTGGCTGCTTCTTCGCTAAAGTTTTGTGCATTGTTAAGATTTACAACAATGTTGCACTGGAAGATGTTTTTCGGAACAGATTGTTGCTGTTGGCTTAGAGCAGATGAAGACGATCCTCCATGATATCCACTGCTTGGAGCATAACTGCTGTTTTGATTCTCTTGATTCGACATGCTTGAGTTTTCAGCTGAGAACGCAGTTTTTGGAGATACAGTCTTTGGAATCATGCTTCCCCGATAGTACAGATCAACATTTTGTTGATACGGGGTACTGTTGACTTTGTTTGTCTTTCTAATCTCAAGCTCGTGGCTTTCAAGCCTCTCAATCAGCAAATCAACTGTCAGATCCTTCATCTTTACTATGTTCCTCAACAGTAGGGCAAAATATATCCAATCTTTTTCATCGGGCAGTGAAACCAACAACTTATCAACCAATTCTTCCTTGGTAAACGCAAACCCATGTCTAGTAAGCTCAATCTTTAAGTGACAAAATCATTCTATCATCTTTGAAACTGATTCATTTTTCATACACCCGAACAGATCAAATTCTTTTTTCAACAATTTTTTCTTGTTCTTAACAATTTCTTCTCCTCCCACACATTTCTTTTCCAGTTTTGCCCATAAATCTCTGGAATCTTTGTAATCGATTAAAGATATGATATCATCTCTCACTGATTGATGTAGTAATGCAAGACATTTCTTTTCAGCAATAAAACTTTCCTGTTCAGTATCAATCAGGTTTTCATAGTCACTTCTCCCAATATTGAAACCATTTCTTAAACACTTCCAACTCTGGTAGACGAAAGCCTTCAACCAGTCCTCGAACCTAGGTGCCCATCTATTATATTCTTCAATAGCCATGAGCTTGGGCGGTTTGTTATAGGTGCCATAAGCGTTATCCACGCTTAGTGAGTCAGCAATGGCTTTCTTAGGATTCGTGTTTGGAGCAGTGTTGTTTGTGTTGCTTGATGTGGCGTCTCCCATGTTGCTAGTGTAAGCAAATATGTTGCTAAATGGGTTTAGAAAATCGTCCCCCATTTTAGAGTACCTGAAACAATTTACAAACACTTAGACAAATTTTTGTGATTTTCAAAAGTTTCACACAAGTGCACTTAAATCGGATGGTAGTCCGATCGAGTGGCACAATAAAAGCTAAGTATACGAATCGGATTGCAACTCAATCGGATGGTTGTCCGATCGATCGGTTGTCCGAACGAGTAGCACAATAAAGCTTTAAAGAAATTTGACTTTTCAACCCTTTCACCGGTCGGATGGTTGTCCGATCGAGTGACAGGATGACGTAAGCACTAGAAGACAAGAACAACAATGCTGTCCGATCGAGTTGCTGTTCGATCGGGTAACACTGATGATGTCAGCAACCAGATATGTAAGAACAATCTAAGACAAGTCGTTCATACAGCTGTTCGAACGAGCGAATGACGTCAGCAATTAATATCTAAGAACAATCTAAGCCAAACCGTCCGGACAGCTATCCGTGCGAATAGATGACTTCAGCATGCAAGAACAGTTCAACATAGTTTTTGATGATTTTGATTTAGATTTTGAAGGAATTTTCTTATGAAAACTTGTAGGATTGTACTATGATTGATTGCGAACAGATTGATAACAATTTCGTCAAATTTTAATCGTAATTTCCTGTTCAATTTTACGTTTTTATGGTTTTTAAGGTATGAAAGTGAAACGTATAGTAAGAAGTGAGTAGAAAGTGAGAGAATTTGTCAAATTTCCGGTGAAATTTGACTCTAATCGGCAAGAAAAGGTTAAATTACGGTGAATTCGTTGTCGTAGATCTCGATTCTGTCTCCAGGATGCTCTGATACCACTTGTTAGGTCCGGTTTTTACTGGATCTGATTGACGCAAACGTAGATGAATCGATCTTGATCAAAGTGCGGAATCCTTTGGATCAAGTCACAGAAGTACGACAAAGTATTCAACGTTTAAACACAGTCTGATCTTTCTATTAAGAATCTTTGAAAGTACACAAGTGCTGGTAGAAGTCAGACTTGACAGAGTACACCAACAGAATCAACAAAATTTCAAAAGGACATACCCTAGTGGGGTATTTATAGACAACTCAGGAGGCTACTAAGTGCTGCCCGATCGGATGGCATGGCTGCTGTTCGATCGGATGACAGTGCTGTCCGATCGGATGGCCCATCTGATCGGGTGACACAAGTCAACTTTGGTCAACACTTTTTACAATACAAACCCATTTCCTGAGTTATCATACTACGTACATACATACATTAACATAATTGTTCACAAAGGACATAAACATACAAAATATGACTAAATGCTGACGGAAGCTACAGACGCATGAACTAACACTAACTTAGTTAAACATGTTTTAACATGTTTAACTCGTTACTTTTAGTCTAGTGCTTGTATAGGGTCGTAAGTCAAGCGGTCTAAACCACCGCTTAGACTTTCGAACCCGACCTGTTTGGTCGATCTTTAGGACCCAACCAAGCATATATTGTGACCATAGTTGTATAGGAAATAACTTTCCGAGGTTATACCTTATGGTCGCTTAGTTTAATTAGTTGTATGATAGGTAGTTTATATGCCTTAGGAAAATGACCAAAATTCCCTTTTCATGCATAATTTAATTTTAAGCATATGTAACTTAATTTTTGTCACTTAAACTGATTATGCAACATATTTAAAACATGTTAGGGCATATAATACTTGTCATAGGACTAGTTAGGCGTCTTGAACGCGCATTCGCACGAACAACGCGTTAAAGTAGCGTAAGCTACCTTAATGAGTCGTAGCGGGTCGAAAGCACTTAAGATAGGTTCCGATTTAGAATGTAGGCTTTGTTAAACCATATCCCATGAGTTCCAATACTCATTTGGTTTTCAAGACCTCATTCTATCCGATCTCTCGATTTAGGTGTCGATTTATTAAATTAGCGATCCGATTACTAGGTGCTATCTGATTTCCTTTGTTTACTCGAGCTTTGCTAGTTCATTTAATCAAGGATACTTTGTACTTCAATGTGAGTACATAGTTTCCCCTCTTTTACCGTTTTTAAGTATTTTGGGGTGAATCATATGTGCCAAACGATTTCGAGTTTTCTAAAACGAATGCTATGGTTTATATTGAACACAACGACTTCAATTATATGAACTATTGAACCACTGGAATTATGCGAACTATTGAACCTTTGGAACTATTGATCTATGCGAACTATTGAACCACTGGAACTATTGATCTATGCGAACTATTGAACCACTGGAACTATTGATCTATGTGAACTATCGAACCACAGGAACTATTGATCTATGTGAACTATTGAACCACTGGAACTATGTGAACTATGTGAACTATGTAAACTATTTGAACTGTTTGAACCATTGGAACTATTTGATCTATGTGAACTATTGAATGATTGGGTTAGGGTAAGTGATTAGGTAATGGGGCGGGTGTAATGTGATAAAAGTGTGGTGGATACGCTGCTGGTACTTTCTATATATAAGTCCTTTTAACACATTACATATCGTTGCGTTATCTAGATCACTTGGGCAAATGTTTTCAAAACGAAGTTACTCTACAAGGTTTTTCTAACAATATAAACCATTCGAGTTCTATTATGAAAATGATTTACGATTTGGGTTTGCATAAACAAATGTTTTGAGTTAAGATTCATGGCATCGAGGTTTTATAAACTGTAACCAATCTGTTTTGACTTGGTTATTCAATTTATAATACAAACATTTTACAAAACTAGGTTTTCTAATATCGATTAACGAGGTTGTACGAGTTATTTCAACATGTAAACGAGCCATGAATCTGATACTCACACAAAACCTATGTACTCGCCGGCATTTATATGCTGACGTATTTTCACATATGTTTTAGGTACCATAGTTAATGATGTTTGATGATGATATTGATGCACGCTCACATAGGAATGGACGAGGCCTTAGTGATTTAATAACAATTAAAGACAATTGTTCATGTTTTGTTTTTGATTTCAAGACAATGTAATAAATTAATTCAATAAAACAGAACTTCAATCCATGTGTTGTGAAACAATGATTCTGTTACGACACTCCCCGACGTTTCCGCCGCGGTTTGTTGTTTTAACGCTGTCGAGGTGTGAGAGAAAAGTTGGTATCCGAGCTCATGGTTATAGGGAATTAGGTTATTAGTAATGCTTTGACCTAGACTATAACCTTCCTAGGACCCTAACGCGAGTTTACTTGCGTTTAGTCATAAAACAATACCGTTACCTATCTTTAGGTGACAACCACAACAAGAACACGAATTACGAATCCGACTTGAAAACTAATCATCTCCTCTTAGATGATTTATTATAAGGTTTTGAACTTTCAAAGTTTTCAAAATCTTGTCAAAGTTTAGGTCCTATTAATGTGAACACATGCAATCTGGAAGGGTGGGTGCCTGTATCCTGAGTTTTCTGTCTAAGGCTAGAGTGTTCGTACAAATCCACATAATCGGACCAGTCACTCTCTTACCTGGGAACTCTTGGGATGAGTGTCCACTTATAGGCTAAATCATGTCTTCGCGATACATTATAAGGACCTATTTACTTTGTTCAGCCATTTTGCATCGTTTGTTTGTTAGAAATAACAAACAAATGATCGCCTTCCTTATGTTTCGTTGATATTTTCAATACCTCTTTTTTATCCAATCGTCAATCTCACTAGTTTCTCATATTTCCTTGTTCTTTTTAGAATATGTCACCTAGACGTGATCCGGAACACGATGCTGCCCTCACAGCCACAATCGTTCAGCAATTGGCTGCTGTGCCTCCAAACCTCATTACCCAGATAAACCAAGCGAATAACAATAACAACAATAACAATGCTCAGTGTAACTTCAAAACATTCAACTCAGCTAAGCCATCAAAATTTTCTAGGTCTCAAGGAGCAACTGAACTCCTGCAGTGGTTCGAGAGTCTAGAAAGCACCTTCAGACATGTTCAGTGTCCAAACGAGTGAAAGGTTGAATTCGCATCTAGTGTCTTTGAGAAACGAGCTTTAACATGGTGGAATGGTGTGATGAGAGATAGGGGTGCCGATGTAGCACTGGCTCAAACCTGGGAAGAGCTTCGAGCTCTAATGATGAATGATATCTGTCCTCATCATGAAATCAGGGCATTGGAAAGGGAATTCGATGATCTTAAGCAAGATAGCGGTGAGCATCGAGCCTACACGGACCGTTATGAGGAGCTAAGTCTGTTATGCCCGACCATGGTTACGCCTTTGGATAAGGCAATTGAAAAGTATATTGATGGCCTCCATGACTCAGTACAAGACATTGTTACTGGTAGCAACCTACTACAGTTAGACAGGCCATTGAGCTATCCGCTACCCTGACTGAATCTCAGATCAGGAAAGGTAAACTTTTCTGAAAAGGTGACAAGAAACCAACCGATGAATCGAAACCAAAGGATAAGCAGACTGAGTCCTCTAAGATGTTAAAGAAGCGTAAGGCTTCCCAGAACTTCACCGTGGTTGCTCAAAATCATCAAGCTGTCCCTAACCAAGCAGCTAAATCCCCTGCTAAGAAGCCATACAACGGGACTGCACCTATGTGCAACCAATGTAACCTTCATCATCATGCTAGTGTGAAATGTCGCAAATGCCTAAATTGTGTACTTACTGGTCATACAGCTAGGGTTTGTCGAGCTGCAGCTGCACCAAATCAAGCTGACAACAATCCTGCTCAAGCTCGTTTTCCACCCGGTTCTTGCTACAACTGTGGCGAGATGGGCCATTTCCGAAACAATTGCCCAAAACTTGCTAATGCAAATCCAGCACAAGGATGAGCATTTGATTGACTGGAAGACGATGCTGTTTAGAAACAATCGAGCTTTATGTATTATTTTCTTTTGTTATCAAAGTCTATGAAACAGTTATTTTGGTTTGGAAATAAATCTTTTATTCACATTGCGATGTACAAATGTGGTTATATGTATAAACGACATATCCCCTATGATACCGACGATCAAGGAACCGTGTTCCTTGTAGAACAAACTACTCTCGAAATTCTTCCATTTTATGGCCGCTTGCGATCTCCACGAAAATCCTAACTACTCGTTTATTCTAAGGAAATGAAGTACAAGGCGCAAGTTACAACTCTGGACGAATACCCAAAGTACCACTTTAAACCTTAATAGGATACCCAAGGGTACTCCCGTAAGCCCTTGATTGGTCTTACATATCATATCTTCCCGACTTCACGATATATTGCACAGTATATGATTTCAAAAGATTATGCATGTTTTCAAAAACCTCATACATGTTTTCAAAATCATCTCACATGGTTTTAAAACATTTCATAAAAAAAAATGTTTACCTAAAATACTTAGTTCGTGATTTCAAAAGCATTACAAAAAGGTTTTCAAAAACATATTTTTAACGATTCCAAGCATAACTTTAAAAAACAAACTGCCCGCATGTTGTTTTAGCATATGCGGTACTCGATTTTCAAGAATACTCTGCTTTGTATGCTAGCTTTGCATGCTTGGCATAATGACTTCAAGGATCCATTTGTTTCATATGTTGTCTTGGCATATCTAGCACCTTGATTCCATAAACACTATACTTCGTATGTTGTCTTAGCATACTTAGTACCAAGTTCCTAAACTCCTCTCGCTGCAAATTCCAAATCCTTATAGGATCTTCTTCATAATTAGATCCTCGTGGATATTCAAAGCACAGAATTAAAGTCCTTAATTGGATTCTTTGTGTGCTTTAATACGAATGTTATGATTCCTTGTAAACGAAATCGAATTCTTATAAGATTATCCTATCTTTACAGATGAATTCTTAAGGATGTTGAAGTCCATTGACTGGATTCCTGGTGTACTTTGAATACCCATGTTCAAATCGACAACAAATTAATAGAAATTAATAACAAACTGATAACAAATTTATAATCAAGTAAACAATTATGTGCTTATGTGTTTATGTGTTGACCTAATCAAAGTTATTTCAAGATTGTTCAACAAATTCTATCCCCTACACATTATAAAACAAACTGTGCGGACTGTGCAAGGAATTATGTAATTATGGATGCATACATAATTATGAAATTTAGTGCACAGAAACCACAACAAGTTTTATCATGTATCAATCTAATCAAGAAACTAAAGTTAACTCTATTCATTTCCATTTCTGATGAAGTAACCGCTGAGGAAAAATGAACTAGCTATTCATTTTTCATTTCTGAAAGAAATACCCGCTGAGGGAAATTGTCACACCCCGACTTTCCACGTGTCACCGGTGGGCCCGGTGGGGAGTATCGTGACGTGGTTGG
This sequence comes from Helianthus tuberosus, assembly GCA_030545235.1. Classification (NCBI taxonomy): domain Eukaryota; kingdom Viridiplantae; phylum Streptophyta; class Magnoliopsida; order Asterales; family Asteraceae; genus Helianthus; species Helianthus tuberosus. The sequence goes on along the minus strand of CM060420.1, from coordinate 14,460,705 downwards.
CAACATAATAGTCAAACAACACAATATATAAATGCACAGCGGAAGCAAAAGATAATATATTACAATCCGAATATAAAGTAATATCCAGTATTACAACGGAAAGTAAAGGATCCACAGGCGGATCTTAAAATATAAATATTGTTCAACAGACTTTAGACGCCTAGAACTTGCAAGATTCCTTATTAACGTCCTGAGCAGCTTCCAGCCTATTACGTACTTGTACCTGTCACTTAGACTTTTGAAAATACGTCAGTTTTCACTGGTAAATACACTCAACCGACTCATTTTGAAAAGAGTTTGTAAATTGGTTTGAATGCACTTCGGCACAAAATATGTAGACACATTAATTAAAATGCACAAGGCAAAATTAACCTTTTATACTTGATTAAAATGCACAGAGACAAAATTAATCTTTTATAACTTGATTAAAATGCACAGAGGCAAAATTAATCTTTTATAACTTGGGACAAACTATATTTCATGTTATCAGTTTTACATAACTTGCTCTACATACGGGGCCCGGTTCTATGCCGGTTCATGATTAACCGATACACCACAATTCCCTTATTGGGAATCCCTTATTGGGTATAATTAATTAATAAGCATATGGCATCTGTCAGGTGTATGCCTACACCCCGTGCTTAGGTCGTGGCCATTGCATTTAATGAGTCAGGGATATCCAGGACACGGTCGCATTAATCCCCAATGTTTCAGTCAAGCAATACGAATTAAAACAGGTTATTTGGATTTCCTGACTTATTGGTCTTTGAATCCCATACCTGACCATGCGTTATTTATATTACCGTATCCCAAGCCCGTAATAGGGAAAATAAGTTAAGAGTATTTACCTGAGCTAGCTCCTGTCTTAAATAGCAAGAATAACAATAACTCAGCCGTATTCACTTAAGTAAGCGTAGGTACAATTTAACGGAAGGCTCTAGTCTGGAATGATGGTATAAATAACCAATTAGAATGCTAACGGGTCTTTAATTAAGCCTAAGCTTAGACCGGTTAGTCTTACCGAAAGATACGGTTCAAACGCATGATTAAGCGAAGACTGGATAGAATGTGATTTAGACCCGACAAGTTCAGAGACTTTCTTAATATGGGTATTTCATACACATTCTGGATTTTGAGATAAAACCGATAAGGTTTGACCCGTTTAGGCTAATTTATGTAAACTAGTTACATAAACCGAACCGAACGCGTAATAAGCGTAACGGGTATACATATGAGCCATTTACAGGTTTCCTAAGTTAATATGCTTCATATATGTTGTGACATCAGTAAGATGTCTTTTATTATGCCCGAAACGAATTTAAACACAAACTATGCCCCGTAGGGGTAGTTTGGTCATTTAAAAGGTTATAAAAGAGTTTAAGTATTTACCTGAGTTACAGGTCTGATGTAATCAGCAAAAATACTTATTTTACTAAGTTATAACAGTAGGGTAAATTATATATGTGAAATTTATCAATCATAACCAAACTATGCACCGTAGGGGCATTTTGGTAATTTCACATAAGCCGTAAAGCTCAAAACCGAAGTCTGAGTTAAACAACTTTTGCTTACTGTTAAAATATTATAATTTGCCTCAAATATCAGTAGGTATAAACTCTTGTATGTTTAAAATAGTCTTAGTACATACTATGCGTTAAAAACGCTTAAAAAGGCGTTTAGAAGCCATTTCCGGGTTCGATACAAGAAGCTGATATTTTTACTATTCTAGAAGGCTTAAAATAATTTATTTATCATTTAAGATCAGTAGAAAAAGGTTTGGAGTCGATTAGATATGTAAAACTCATTTTATGGCCCGTAAGGGCAAAACCGACAATTACCGGATTAAGCCTACGACTATAAGTTATGCTCAGCCTAAAATTAATTAAAAATCTTCAAAAATCCCAAAATAATATATTACATCAGTGGGTAATAAGTTTGATATCAAAAAGTAGGTTTAATTAGGCTATACGCTAATTACGCCGTTTAATTAACATAAAGCTTTCAATTTACGTTAATGAGCATAACTCTCAAACTACACCTCAAACTGATGTCAAACTTTGGGTGCAAGTTTATATATCAGTAATTAAAGTTTCTACTCTTTTACATTTTCAAAAATCACGTTTTAAGGTGAAAAGGGCATAATGGTCAACATATGAGCAATTAACGGAATCATGCGTATTAATTGTTTAACTAATGAAACATGGTGTATAATCACAGAGGGTTATACTAGCATGTAACCTGGTCCAAATGAAGCTCTAAGGTATATTTAAAATATACCAAAACGGGTCAGAAGTGAAGTCAAAGCAAAAGCCAAAGCTTTGCGACTTTCGGTTCCGAACCGGGTCTAAACAGGAAATTGTCGGGTGGAACATGTTTAGACATGTTCTTACACTAATTACCAAATTATATTAATGATCAAGCAGGTTTTATGTGTTCTACATTGCTAATTATGCATAAATTAGAAACTAAGTATCCTGTTGACTTTTTAATCACAAGTTTGGCCCGACATTTGACCTAGTTAGAGTGGGAATCAGGGGGAACCCTTTTAAGGGTTTATTACCTACATAATTACCAACTTATAACTACTTTCAATTCGACTAATCACTGGACCATTAGTGATTAATCACTAAGTCAACCGTTAATTATGACGGTTTGACTTTTAAGCTAATTACTAAGCAAAACTTAATCAAGGAAGGTCAAGGGTGCTTACCAAAGTCCTAATCACGATTAGGGATGCTTGGTGTCTGCTCTTGAGCTCCAGAAAGTCCCACAATTGCAGATGGAATGAATGCAAGAATGTTGTAACATTGAAGGCCTTTTATAGTGATTTCAACACCTTAGATTGTTGACAACTCAAGCTATTATGGACCATGAATCATCAACACATGTCCCTAAGGGCTAAAAATCAGTTTAGGCAACTCATGGAAGTGTTAAAGGGCAAGATATGTCGTTTGAAAGGCTGAACAGGCAACATAAAATGAGTTGCTGCATCTGGGTGATGCTTGCGCACCGTAACAACCACAGTGTTGAGGTGCGCAAGGCCTTGGCCAGCAATCAGAAACTTTTAAATGTTGACAGTTTTAGCCCCTGTACCTCCAATTGCCATTTCCGACACATCCAAGGCCCGTTAAATCATTTTTAAGGCTCTACAATGATGTCTAAGTAAGGGGAACATGAAACATGTTCAAAAATATGCCGAATGTCAGTTCGTTTGGTCGTACGGTCACGTTGTTCGGCTAATTAGGACGAAACACGGACGGACGCGAAAAACAATCCAAACGACGTGACGAATGGAATTTTATCAAGCCAAAAACTAAAATAAATATTTTAGTGCTTACATAAATTTTTGGGTGTCCGGGAATATCCAGAATGTAAGATATGCGCGTAAACGCAAACTTGTGCGCTTTTTGACACTTTTAGTCCCTGCATGACCTAAAAGCTCATTTTAGCGCACCAAACACCTCTAAGCCTATATCTAAGCTATATAAAAGATAAATAGGGTATGTTTATCTCTTGGTCATATTCCGGAAGGTCTGATAACATACGAATCGGTATACTTTAGCAGTTTGACGCTTTAGGTCCTTCTAATGCGCAAACTTGCGTAACTTATCATTTAATAGCATTGAAGCCTCATCTAATTCATATTAGGCATTCTTGAAAGTATTATTAAACATCATAATGCTTCGGGCTCGATAGAAGGTCATTCAGAGGTATAATTAAACATATTGACACTTCTAGTCCCTTATACTTGCAAAGTTGCGCGTAACTTCTCTTTTAGGCTTAAAATCCTTGGATTGCCAATGATTGGCATTCCCGAGAGTATAATCAAATATCATGAGGCTCTCGGTTTGTTAAAAGGTCACTCAGAGGTAAGAATTAACATGTTGACGCTTTTAACCCTTTATTGCGCAAACTTTCAATTAATCACATAAACGGCTACACTTGATTAACAAGTGGCTCAATTGTGAATATAAAACCGTAAAAGGTTATTTAGAACTTATTTTAGGTATGATAATACTTCCAGTTCTTTCATAATCAAAGTTTTTCGATTTTTCGAAAAATTAGTCCCTTAAATTCAACGTTTGACTTCATTAGGGTTTATTACACGTGTCAACACTTCCTTGGACGTGATTTTTCGAGGTGTTACATCCTCACCCCCTTAAAAGAAATCTCGATCTCGAGATTTGCTAGAATGATGGAAGTATTTTCTGAAGTAGCATGGACTTACTTCCATAGTTTATTTGGGCCTCTAAGGGTATCCCAGTTGACCTATACAATAGGTACATACTCTCCTTCGGAGCTTCTTAACCTGTCGATTCTTAGTCTATACAGGCTTATTGTCTAATCATAAAGTTTCATTAGTCTTCCTATCATTACGTGATAATGTTTTTCGGTTATTGGCGAAACACATCCTTCGGTTACTAGTGTGTAATGTATTGCGAGCTCCGCCAAGCTCCTTAAATAGGTTTTAGCTTATAAGCTACTTGATCTTGATACATTCGATTTCCTTCGAATGATTCTATATATTCAGAGCTTAACTAGCCTGATAATTTAACAAATTTGGCACACAAAGATGTCAGAGATGTCCGTACTCTCAGGCTTTGGTTCATCTATCGATGTCGGTGTCAGATAAATGACACATTCTCTTTACAAATGCAAGGATGCCCTAAGTAGAGATATTTATAAGGACATTTTATATTGGATATCCTCTTTGAATACTACTAGTCGACTTCAGTACCATATGATCATTGGGATATCTCAGGGGTTCCATGCATTAAACCTCCATACTGATCAGGCATGGAAGCAATCTATGGGACACACTAGGATACGCCAATCCTCATATGGCACTCTTATCAAACATAATTTGGCATTCACAGGAGATATAAAATAATGGGAAAATAATAAAATAAAATAATATATATATCGTCGTACTCTTTCTGGGGAAAAGTATTCCAGATTCTTATGAAAGGATTTATCTCCGAGGATGGGAGAGTGGGTCATTAAAGATTCCGTTGGTAAATTATACTTTATTTTTAATATCTGAAGTTCTTACGAATGTAATCAAGAGTTTACTAGGCTTATGGTTTACTAAAGGTATATTATCCCTTGCATTAACGTAAGATACTTAGCAGAAACTATCAATGCTAAATGGTACGGGACGTACCTGATGTTATTATTGATATGTACTGTCTCTGTCATTCATCCGTTAGTTTAGGCGTTTCCTTTCTTATCCATCCCAGACTTAGCCTCAGGGCAATTAGTACTGATGTGGCCCTTTTCACCAGACCTGAAACAGTTTGCATTCTTTATGTCCCTACATTCGTGGGACTGGTGACCAGTTCTTTTGCAGATGCCACATTGCTTTATCTTTTGGTTTGATTGACACTGTCCCCAGTGCCTTCTGTTGCAAGTTTTGCATGTAGGCTTCTTGTTGGAATCCTGTTGGTTATTGTTGAGCTTGGATTTGGTCTTCTTAGGATTCTGGGAGTTATCCTCCTCCCTTTTATGCTTCCCTTCTTCAGAGGCTTTGGCAGCCTTGTTTCTGACCACATCGAGGGTGAGAGATAGCGACAGATCTGCTGCCGACCTGAATGTAGTAGGTCTCGATGCTTTCACACTGGCCTTTATTTCTGGGGCTAAACCCCCAATAAAGCGAGCTATTCGCTTTGGTTCCGGTGTGATCAAATAAGGAACCAATCGAGACTTGGTATTGAAACTTGTAAGGTATGCTTGACAATCTAAGTTCTCCATGACTAATGACAAGAATTCAGTCTCGATCTTCTCAACTTCATGTTGAGGACAGTAATTTTCTTTGATAAGAGCAACGAACTGACCCCAAGTCATGTTGTACAAAGGGATCTTCCCGGTGGCTTGAATCAACGATCTCCACCAGGCTAAGGCCTCACCCTTAAATGATTGCGACACAAACTTGACCACATCCCTCTCAGCGCATCCGCTGATATCCACAACTGTATCCATCTCATCTAACCATGTCATAAAATCTACAGCTCCTTCCTCCCCAGTGAAATCCCGGGGTTTACATGAAACAAAGTACTTGTAGGAGCAACCCTTTTCACGGGGTCCTTGATTTAGTATGATCTGTTGAGACGGATCACTGTGATGATTAGAAGAGTGACGCTCGTCATCTTCCTTCTTGGGTTCATCCTTCTTGGAAGGTGGCTTCAAATGCGGTGTAGATAGGGTCCTACTCCGAGTCCCACTATACTCTTCATACTGCCGCTCCAATGCCTTTGTAACAGCGTCGTCTACCAACGCTTTCAATTCAGCACCCGTTAAATTAATCTGGGCGTTATCAGTATTTTCCCTTGGGTGGCTATTTATTTCATCTGAGCCAGCCATTTAATTGAACTGTTACAGAAAACAAGGACAATAGTTTACTTGGGAGTTTATTATGGAATTGTCTTTTATGGCAATTCATTAACCATGGTAACGGAGACCATATTTGGTTAATTTATTAATCACATTTATTTAGGATTTATATTATAACTTATCCTAATTACAAAAACAATAACAGTTTTACTAGTGGCACGAAAGGCCTAGTCACATGGACATTTATAAATTATAAGCTATGATTTCAGAGAATCAAAGCATTGAGGTTTGAATCATAGTTCATTACCTATTTCAGTCAGGGAGTCATTGCTACCCCTATCTTTTGGCTCATGTAGAAATGAGCAAGGCCCGTAGGCACTATATTACCAATGCATGGTCAAAATATGATCATCTTAATTGATGATTTAAACCCATGATGCAGAGATCATTAAGTTGGGTTAGGAATCTTTTGAAGAATCCTTATATAAGAATGACGTGTGTGATTTTAATGAATCACGTCTGCCAGGAGTGTTAACATATTTTCAGATGTTAACAGGGACACGAATCTTTTAAACAGGTCTTACCATATTGGCCAGGTCTTTATAATGACACTCAGGCTAGGTTTCACTCTTAAGATTCTTATTCATATGTATCCTGGAAGGGAAGGAAGGATATTTATTTTATTCAGGATTTTTATTATACATCCTAATTTACTAGTTAATAATAGCACAAATGGCCTAGTCGCGTAGACAAGTTTAATTTATAAGCCATGATTTCAGAGAATCGAGGCATTAAGGTTTGAATCAAAGTTCATTACCTTTTCTTGACAGGGAGTTGTAGGCTACCACTGTCTCTAGTCTCAGAGGACATTAACTATAGCCCGTAGGCACTTCCCTTCTGAGGGATGTTTATAATATGATCATCTTATAGGATGATATAAGCCATTATTTCAGAGAATCGAGGCATTAAGGTTTGAATCATAGTTCATTACCTTTTCTTGACAGGGAGTTGTAGGCTACCACTGTTTTTTTTTTAGTCACAGAGGACGTCAATTATAGCCCGTAGGCACTTCATCCTTAAGGGATGATTATATAAATAAGGGAAATTGGAGTAATCTTATTTAAGGATGACTCATGCGATTTTATCAAACCACGTCTGCCAGGAATGTTAACATGTTACAGATGTTAACAAGGATTGGAATCCTTTGGGTAGGTTTTACCGTCTTGGCCATGTCTGCAATGACATTTAGGCTAGGTTTTACCATCTTGGCCATGTCTGCATTGACATTTAGGCTAGGTTTTACCATCTTGGCCATGTCTGCATTGACATTTAGGCTAGGTTTTACCTTTAAGATTCCTTTAATATTTAATGCAGAACAATCCTAAATTGAAATGTTAACAAGGATTTGAATCTAATTGTGGAACTACCGTCTTGGCCCTGTCTTAAAATGACACATGAGCTAGGTCTTGTTCTTTTTAGATATTGCCATTTTATTATAATGGTAGATTTTATAATATAGGAATGATATTTTTTTATATAATCGTTCCTTTAAAATTTAAACAAGTATATGGTTGCCCTAAACGGGTCTTCTAACAGAAAAATGACTTGCCCATGCAAGAGCTAATCAGAAAATGACAAGGAACCAAATAAGGAAAAATAAAACAAATTAGAATTCGTCCTATGTTCTTGTCTAGACTCAAGAATGTGCAACTGTGTAACTGAGATTAAACACAAAAAAAAGTCTAGTGTTTAATTCACTCAGTGTTGGCTCTGATACCAACCTGTCACACCCCGACTTTCCACGTGTCACCGGTGGGCCCGGTGGGGAGTATCGTGACGTGGTTGGAAACATAATAGTCAAACAACACAATATATAAATGCACAGCGGAAGCAAAAGATAATATATTACAATCCGAATATAAAGTAATATCCAGTATTACAACGGAAAGTAAAGGATCCACAGGCGGATCTTAAAATATAAATATTGTTCAACAGACTTTAGATGCCTAGAACTTGCAAGATTCCTTATTAACGTCCTGAGCAGCTTCCAGCCTATTACGTACTTGTACCTGTCACTTAGACTTTTGAAAATACGTCAGTTTTCACTGGTAAATACACTCAACCGACTCATTTTGAAAAGAGTTTGTAAATTGGTTTGAATGCACTTCGGCACAAAATATGTAGACACATTGATTAAAATGCACAAGGCAAAATTAATCTTTTATACTTGATTAAAATGCACAGAGGCAAAATTAATCTTTTATAACTTGATTAAAATGCACAGAGGCAAAATTAATCTTTTATAACTTGGGACAAACTATATTTCATGTTATCAGTTTTACATAACTTGCTCTACATACGGGGCCCGGTTCTATGCCGGTTCATGATTAACCGACACACCACTATTCCCTTATTGGGAATCCCTTATTGGGTATAATTAATTAATAAGCATATGGCATCTGTCAGGTGTATGCCTACACCCCGTGCTTAGGTCGTGGCCATTGCATTTAATAAGTCAAGGATATCCAGGACACGGTCGCATTAATACCCAATGTTTCAGTCAAGCAATACGAATTAAAACAGGTTATTTGGATTTCCCGACTTATTGGTCTTTGAATCCCATACCTGACCATGCGTTATTTATATTACCGTATCCCAAGCCCGTAATAGGGAAAATAAGTTAAGAGTATTTACCTGAGCTAGCTCCTGTCTTAAATAGCAAGAATTACAATAACTCAGCCGTATTCACTTAAGTAAGCGTAGGTACAATTTACCGGAAGGCTCTAGTCTGGAATGATGGTATAAATAACCAATTAGAATGCTAACGGGTCTTTAATTAAGACTAAGCTTAGACCGGTTAGTCTTACCGAAATATACGGTTCAAACGCATGATTAAGCGAAGACCGGATAGAAGGTGATTTAGACCCGACAAGTTCGGAGACTTGCTTAATATGGGTATTTCATACACATTCTGGATTTTGAGATAAAACCGATAAGGTTTGACCCGTTTAGGCTAATTTATGTAAACTAGTTACATAAACCTAACCGAACGCGTAATAAGCGTAACGGGTATACATATGAGCCATTTACAGGTTTCCTAAGTTAATATGCTTCATATATGTTGTGACATCAGTAAGATGTCTTTTATTATGCCCGAAACGAATTTAAACACAAACTATGCCCCGTAGAGGTAGTTTGGTCATTTAAAAGGTTATAAAAGAGTTTAAGTATTTACCTAAGTTACAGGTCTGATGTAATCAGCAAAAATACTTATTTTACTAAGTTATAACAGTAGGGTAAATTATATATGTGAAATTTATCAATCATAACCAAACTATGCACCGTAGGGGCATTTTGGTAATTTCACATAAGCCGTAAAGCTCAAAACCGAAGTCTGAGTTAAACAACTTTTGCTTACTGTTAAAATATTATAATTTGCCTCAAATATCAGTAGGTATAAACCCTTGTATGTTTAAAATAGTCTTAGTACATACTATGCGTTAAAAACGCTTAAAAAGGCGTTTAGAAGCCATTTCTGGGTTCGATACAAGAAACTGATATTTTTACTATTCTAGAAGGCTTAAAATAATTTATTTATAATTTAAGATCAGTAGAAAAAGGTTTGGAGTCGATTAGATATGTAAAACTCATTTTATGGCCCGTAAGGGCAAAACCGACAATTACCGGATTAAGCCTACGACTATAAGTTATGCTCAGCCTAAAATTAATTAAAAATCTTCAATAATCCCAAAATAATATATTACATCAGTGGGTAATAAGTTTGATCAAAAAGTAGGTTTAATTAGGCTATACGCTAATTACGCCGTTTAATTAACATAAAGCTTTCAATTTATGTTAATGAGCATAACTCTCAAACTACACCTCAAACTGATGTCAAACTTTGGGTGCAAGTTTATTGTCAGTAATTAAAGTTTCTACTCTTTTACATTTTCAAAAATCACGTTTTAAGGTGAAAAGGGCATAATGGTCAACATATGAGCAATTAACGGAATCATGCGTATTAATTGTTTAACTAATGAAACATGGTGTATAATCACAGAGGGTTATACTAGCATGTAACCTGGTCCAAATGAAGCTCTAAGGTATATTTAAAATATACCAAAACGGGTCAGAAGTGAAGTCAAAGCAAAAGCCAAAGCTTTGCGACTTTCGGTTCCGAACCGGGTCTAAACAGGAAATTGTCGGGTGGAACATGTTTAGACATGTTCTTACACTAATTACCAAATTATATTAATGATCAAGCAGGTTTTATGTGTTCTACATTGCTAGTTATGCATAAATTAGAAACTAAGTATCCTGTTGACTTTTTAATCACAAGTTTGGCCCGACATTTGACCTAGTTAGAGTGGGAATCAGGGGGAACCCTTTTAAGGGTTTATTACCTACATAATTACCAACTTATAACTACTTTCAATTCGACTAATCACTGGACCATTAGTGATTAATCACTAAGTCAACCGTTAATTACGACGGTTTGACTTTTAAGCTAATTACTAAGCAAAACTTAATCAAGGAAGGTCAAGGGTGCTTACCAAAGTCCTAATCACGATTAGGGATGCTTGGTGTCTGCTCTTGAGCTCCAGAAAGTCCCACAATTGCAGATGGAATGAATGCAAGAATGTTGTAACATTGAAGGCCTTTTATAGTGATTTCAACACCTTAGATTGTTGACAACTCAAGCTATTATGGACCATGAATCATCAACACATGTCCCTAAGGGCTAAAAATCAGTTTAGGCAACTCATGGAAGTGTTAAAGGGCAAGATATGTCGTTTGAAAGGCTGAACAGGCAACATAAAATGAGTTGCTGCATCTGGGTGATGCTTGCGCACCGTAACAACCACAGTGTTGAGGTGCGCAAGGCCTTGGCCAGCAATCAGAAACTTTTAAATGTTGACAGTTTTAGCCCCTGTACCTCCAATTGCCATTTCCGGCACATCCAAGGCCCGTTAAATCATTTTTAAGGCTCTACAATGATGTCTAAGTAAGGGGAACATGAAACATGTTCAAAAATATGCCGAATGTCAGTTCGTTTGGTCGTACGGTCACGTTGTTCGGCTAATTAGGACGAAACACGGACGGACGCGAAAAACAATCCAAACGACGTGACGAATGGAATTTTATCAAGCCAAAAACTAAAATAAATATTTTAGTGCTTACATAAATTTTTGGGTGTCCGGGAATATCCAGAATGTAAGATATGCGCGTAAACGCAAACTTGTGCGCTTTTTGACACTTTTAGTCCCTGCATGACCTAAAAGCTCATTTTAGCGCACCAAACACCTCTAAGCCTATATCTAAGCTATATAAAAGATAAATAGGGTATGTTTATCTCTTGGTCATATTCCGGAAGGTCTGATAACATACGAATCGGTATACTTTAGCAGTTTGACGCTTTAGGTCCTTCTAATGCGCAAACTTGCGTAACTTATCATTTAATAGCATTGAAGCCTCATCTAATTCATATTAGGCATTCTTGAAAGTATTATTAAACATCATAATGCTTCGGGCTCGATAGAAGGTCATTCAGAGGTATAATTAAACATATTGACACTTCTAGTCCCTTATACTTGCAAAGTTGCGCGTAACTTCTCTTTTAGGCTTAAAATCCTTGGATTGCCAATGATTGGCATTCCCGAGAGTATAATCAAATATCATGAGGCTCTCGGTTTGTTAAAAGGTCACTCAGAGGTAAGAATTAACATGTTGACGCTTTTAACCCTTTATTGCGCAAACTTTCAATTAATCACATAAACGGCTACACTTGATTAACAAGTGGCTCAATTGTGAATATAAAACCGTAAAAGGTTATTTAGAACTTATTTTAGGTATGATAATACTTCCAGTTCTTTCATAATCAAAGTTTTTCGATTTTTCGAAAAATTAGTCCCTTAAATTCAACGTTTGATTTCATTAGGGTTTATTACACGTGTCAACACTTCCTTGGACGTGATTTTCTGAGGTGTTACAGAAATGAATAATCTATTCATGAACCGTGTTCATTTTTATTTCTTATGAAGTACCCCCTGAGGAAAATGAATTATCCATTTATTTTCGCTTCTGAGAAATATCCGCTGAGGAAAATGAATAAATTCATTTTCATTTCTGATAAAGTACCCACTGAGGGAAAATAAACCAGCCGTTCATTTTCGCTTTTGAAGAAATACCCACTGAGGAAAATGAATAAATTCATTCCATTTATGACGAAGTACCCACTGAGGAAAATGAATTGATCATTCATTTTCACTTCTAAAGAAATACCCATTGAGGGAATGAATAATCCTGCATTAATTTTATCGTTTTCATTTCTAATGAAGTACCCTCTGAGGAAAATGAACCATCCGTTCATTTTCACTTATGAGGAAATATCCACTGAGGAAAATAATTAAATCCATTCTACTTCTGACGAAGTACCCACTGAGGAAAATGAATCATCCATTCATTTTCGCTTCTGAAGAAAAATCCAATGGGGAATGAATAATCCCGTATCGATTCTTTCATTTTCACTTCTGACAAAGTACCCATTGAGGAAAATGAGTCATCCATTCATTTTCGCTTCTGAAGAAATATCCATCGGGGAAATGAATATCTTATTCAATAATCCTTCATTTCTACTTCTGACGAAGTACCCACTAAGGAAAATGAATCATTCATTCATTTTCACTTCTGAAGAAATATCCATCGGGGAAATGAATATTCTTTGCGATAATCCTTCATTTCCACTTCTGACGAAGTACCCATTGAGGAAAATGAATCATCCATTCATTTTCTCTTCTAAAGAAATATCCATGGGGGAATGAGTATCTTATTCAATAAATCCTTCATTTCCACTTCTGATGAAGTACCCATTGAGGAAAATGAATCATCCATTCATTTTCGCTTCTGAAGAAATATCCATTGGAAACGAATAACCTATTCATCTTTCATTTCCACATCTGACGAAGAATCCATTGAGGAAAATGAATCATCCATTCATTTTCGCTTCTAAAGAAATATCCATTGGGGAAGTGAATATCTTATTCAATAAATCCTTCATTTCCACTTCTGACGAAGTATCCATTGAGGAAAATGAATCATCCATTCATTTTCGCTTCTGAAGAAATATCCATTGGAAATGAATAACCTATTCATCTTTCATTTCCACATCTGACGAAGAATCCATTGGAGAAAATGAGTCATCCATTCATTTTTCGCTTCAAAGTATATCCACTAGGGAATGATAAAGTTATGTCTTACATGGAGATCCTTGATGGGTTACTCTATGCAAATAGATAACACCCTAGATTTGCTGCAAAACGATTGTTTAACACAATGTTACAGACAGACTCCTACGAATAAATTTCGGGACGAAATTTCCTAAAGTAGGGTAGATTGTGACATTTGTGCCTTTGCGACTATCAAACAAATACGGATCCAATGAAATCTTTTGTTTCATACTTGGTATTTGTATAATTATGTGTATCATTTGCACATGTCAATTCTTGTTCAATTTCGAGCTTTAAATCGCTTTCTGGAAAGTTATACGCGAACTGATGCGTAAACGTAATCAGTTAAACGTAAGAAACACTCTGGAATAGTGACATAGGCTTAACATACCTTAAATAACCCTTACATAACTTAGAAATAAGTTTTGGATGGTTTGGTGTGTTGAAAACAAGTTTATTCGATCGTAGGGACAATTTGCGTCAAACTGCGAAACTATGCCGATTTGTATAGTAACGAACATTTCGGAACTTGATCATAAGTTAAACATACCCTAAATACCCTTTACATAGCTTAGAAGTAGGATTTGAGGGGTTTGGTATGCGAAAATAAACTTTTCGATCAACAGGGACTTAAAGCGTCAAAAAGTGCATAAGTTTGCATTTTCGCGCATATCTTACGTTCTGAACAAATCCAGGCATCCAAAATTTTTTTAAAAAAAATAAAATATTTTATTTAAGTGATTGGAATGCAAAAATACCATTCGTCGCGTAATTTGGATCGTTTTCGCGTCCGTTTGAGTTTTCGTCGTAATTAACCGAACAACGCAACCGTACGACCAAACGAACCAACATCCGAGATGTTTTTGAGCATATTTTAAGTTCCCTATACTTTTAATTCATTGTGGAGCCTTGAAATGGAGTTAACAGGGCTTAAACGTGTCAAAAATGCATCAAAACCAAGTTTCAGGCCTGCAGGGACTAAACTTGACATTCTGCCAAAGATGCCTAGGAGGGGCGCGTAAGACTCAATAAGAGTCTACGCGGCCCGTGACAGACTGTCAGGTCAGAAACATTGAATCTGTCCAATTCAGCTGAATTTGATGGTTTTGATCACTGATTTGCAATACCATTTGATGGTTTTCAAGGTATAAACAATAGGTAACACTTGTATGGTCCAAATCAAAGCATGAATTATGAGAAACGATCCTAACGGTTCTTGGAAATCTATAAATACCCACTTGATTTCATTCATCCCAACTCACATGTGCTCCAAATCTTCTCTAAGTTGAGGCCTTTGCTTCATACCTGAGTGTTTTAAATCAAATTCTTCATTGCTTGGACCTTTTGTATGCTTCTTTCATGCTTTTATTGCTTTTTAAGAATGAAAGTCAAACAATGTTTGACTTTATGCTTTGACCAGTCTTTGGTCAACACAAAGTTCATTTGAACTTTGCAACGTGAGCGTAATCACGATGGTTATAGTCCCATGTGACTCTACCTACTGATTACCACGTTGATTAGTCGAAGTGACGTGTCAAAGTTTCAGTCAAAGTACGTTTTATGCGTATTTTGAGACGAAGCTATTTTCGGGTATCATAACACTTTGTTTTGATATCAAACCTGTTTCCTAACTTAGTTAAACATGTTTAACTCGTCACTTTTAGTCTAGTGCTTGTATAGGGTCGTAAGTCAAGCGGTCTAAACCACCGCTTAGACTTTCGAACCCGACCCGTTTGGTCGATCTTTAGGATCCGACCAAGGATATATTGTGACCATAGTTGTATAGGAAATAACCTTCCGAGGTTATACCTTATGGTCGATTAGTTTAATTAGTTGTATGATAGGTAGTTTATATGACATAGGAAAATGACCAAAATGCCCTTTTCATGCATAATTTGATTTTTAGCATATGTAACTTAATTTTTGTCACTTAAACTGATTATGAAACATATTTAAAACATGTTAGGGCATATAATACTTGTCATAGGAGTAGTTAGGATTCTCGAACACGCATTCGCTAAACTGATTATGAAACATATTTGAACCACTGGAACTATTGATCTATGCAAACTATTGAACCACTGGAACTATTGTTCTATGTGAACTATTGAACCACGGGAACTATTGATCTATGTGAACTATTGAACCACTGGAACTATGTGAACTATGTAAACTATTTGAATTGTTTGAACCATTGGAACTATTTGATCTATGTGAACTATTTGAACTATTGAAAGATTGGGTTAGGGTAAGTGATTAGGTAACGGGGCGGGTGTACTGTGATAAAAGCATGGTGGATACGCCGCTGGTACTTCCTATATATAAGTGCTTTTAACACATTACATATCGTTGCGTTATCTAGATCACTTGGGCAAATGTTTTCAAAAAGAAGTTACACTACAAGATTTTTCTAACAATATAAACCATTCGAGTTCTATTACGAAAACGATTTACGATTTGGGTTTGCATAAACAAATGTTTTGAGTTAAGATTCATGGCATCGAGGTTTTATAAACTATAACCAATCTGTTTTGACTTGGTTATTCAATTTATAATACAAACATGTTACAAAATTAGGTTTTCTAATATCGATTAACGAGGTTGGACGAGTTATTTCAACATGTAAACGAGCCATGAATCTGACACTCACACAAAACCTATGTACTCGCCGACATTTATATGCTGACGTATTTTCACATATGTTTCAGGTACCATAGTTGATGATGTTTGATGATGATATTGATGCATGCTCACATAGGAATGGACGAGGCCTTAGTGATTTAATAACAATGAAAGACAATTGTTCATGTTTTGTTTCTGATTTCAAGACAATGTAATAAATTTAATTCAATAAAACAGAACTTCAATCCATGTGTTGTGAAACAATGATTCTGTTACGACACTCCCCGACGTTTCCGCCGCGGTTTGTTGTTTTAACACGGTCGGGGTGTGACATATATCCTACTAATACTGATAAATTTAATATATAGTGTTGTACGAATTCCCCAAAGTCCCCACCAAGACATAAGCCTATAACACGATACTTATTCTCTTGAGATCAAGCAAATTCATCCCAACTTTAGATATAAGCAATTTTAAATCTACACGGTCGTTCTCTCCCAAACACTGTAATAATCCCCGTTTCTCCCCGAAACATATTTATCCATCAAAACCGTTTCTACCCGAAACATATTTATATCAACAAAACCATATATTTTCCACGAAAATATACATTTAATATAACCAAAGGTATGTTTTATACACAAACATCTTTAATCCTTTTTAAGGCGTGTTATTCCCCCAAAACGTTATATAAAACAGTAAAAAAGGCGGTTTAGTGACACTCACCTTTGGGTGAGTAATTATATTAGCGCAATCCACAATTGATCTACACTTCCTAATTTCCATAGGCACGATTTAATAATTAACAAATTACAAAATACCTAAGTTTCTCCAATACTTAGAAATTTTCACATACTTTAAGACTTTCTTGAAAAGTCATATTTTTGATTATGTTGGCGTATTTACATATATGCGTTCATATATATATATATATATATATATATATTAAGAACTTTGTGACTTGAACGATTTTATTGGTGACCCTCATTATGTTATATCCGTTATCACACCTGTTTATAAGCAATATATCTACGATTTGCGCGTCGTAATATATATACATAAACGTGAACATATTATCAATATGGTAATACGCGTAATCTCCTCAACTTATATACTTTATCATTTTTAGAGCCTTTATACATGAAATAACTTATTATGTTAACCTATGTATCCTTTTCTTGCTCGACAAATAAGTTACATGTTTAACGCGACTTTACCGATATTGCCGTTCTAAACACACAAGTGTACATGCATAGTCTTAATCCCCTCTATCATGTCAACACTTAACATATCATCATACACATAATATAAATCACATAACACATTGTAACACATAAGGTTCACCCATGAACAACCCATTCTAGTGTACATTGAAAAACGCGTATTTTAGCGATTCGGTAACGTTTTTGGGCGTCGAAAGTCACGTATGACTAACCAAACACCAAAGATACTTAACATAAGTTAAAATACTTATATTTATATCAAAAATATCAGTTTACTTACTGATCTATAACAGTTTTATAAAAATCATCCGAAAAGTCGATTTTAACCGTTTTTACCGCATAGTTTTGCATCAAACGTTACTATAACCATCCCAAATCGTAAAGACTTGGTATTGTAACATAATGAATGTTATTTACTGAATAAAATGGTGCTCATATTCATGACAACTCAGATTTCATGCAAACCACATAAATCATACAAGTTTCACCCATTTTACCACTTTTCAAGCTTCATGTACCACATGCAAAGCTATCTAACCTATGACAAAGTTTCCTATAATTATAACACTTCAAATAATAATATTTTTAGTGTTAATAATCAGATTTAAAAAACATTTGTCATATCATAATATTTTCATCATTTCTTGATCACAAAATTCTCATGCATGCTCATGTACAAGCTTCTAATGCCTGTCATCATATTATCATCATTTCACATGAACTTAAATGCATCTATACTCATCTTAACTTCATGTACATATATTCCAAAACATCTTCATCACATCATCATCATGTTAACATAAATGCAAGATTCACTTCTATTTATGAACATATGACAAAATTTCCCACAGGCATGTGCATATACATATACATATACATATACATATACATATACATATACATATACATATACATACACATACACGACACACACACACACATGTGCATACAAGAAACCAAAGATTTACTTTTCATAACATTCTTTAATCATAGAACTTTCTATAAAATCATTCCTAGATCATGCATGAGTCAAGTTTCACATAAATCACATCATCAAAATCAAATAACATCAAAAACTCAATCTCTAATCCATACACATTAACATTTTCGGCCATGTTAATAAACACACAAGTTCCATTTTAAATTTTATATAAAAACCCATTTGTTTTAGCTTTCAAGTTTGTTAAATATTCCAAGATTTAAGAGAAACTTCCAACTTCAAGAACAGCACCAAGAATCAAGAGTATGCTTAAGAAATATAATTTTTATACCTTCAAGATTCAAGTGGGGTTTTCACAAGATTTTCGATGTTTAGAGCTTGTTTCTTCTTGGAATCGCCTTGGAATCCTTCTTGAATCTTCACCCGAACTTAAAAACAACTTGGATTCAACTTGGTTCTTACAAGAATACTTGAAATTTTTGAAAATGGAGGTGTGGGAGGGGGTGTTCGGCTGAGAGTGGGGTGTAGGAGAAGATGAATTGTTTTGATTTGGGGTGGAGTGGAGTATTTAAATCACTCTAATCATTATTACAAGTCCCTAGAGCCAACACTTGGCAAAAGGAAGAGAGAGGTGGCCCTAGGAGCCGCCACATGCCCCTCTCTCTCTCTCTCTCTCATATATATACACGGTTACACACACACATATATACATATATCATAGGTTTTAAACTGGTATTTTACTGATTACCGGATATTTTAACTAGCGTTTTAATCCCGTTTTAAGGTGTATTAAATTATTTTTATAACTCTATAAAAATAAACTCACCATATTATTACTGAAATAATTATCAGTTTCCTCGACTGGCTGCGTTGACATCATTTTGTCATATACACGGAGTATCGCGCGGTACGCGCTTAAACTCGAAAAATAGAGTTTCTTAGTGTTTTAATTTATTTTTCCTCCCGAACATGATTAAAATATCATTTTAATCATAACAAAATATTTTTAGGATTTTAACATTAATCGGGCGGTCACCGACGTTCGTTTCGCATTTTGTTCGTTATGCGATAAGCGTTTATCTTAATATTGCCAACATAATTTTTAACCATGTTTGGATTTACCAACACATCAAATACCACATATAAACACCAATATCAATAAAATATAGCCTTTTATTTATTTATTCATGACACGTGTTACACTTGTACGGTACAACTCAAAATAGCCGGGTGTCACAGGTCATGGGTCTAGGATCATCAACAGGAAATGGGTTAATTTGACCCGTTAGGTCAGTTAGATATGTATCAATACATCTCGCCCAGAAAACCAACTTGTCCTCAAGTCGATTTGACGAGAATTGATCCGTCCAAATCATTAGTTGGTCCTTGAATGGTTCGATATAGAACCCAGAAATCTAGCAAATGCAACTGACAGATTTAACTGCTGGAAACTTAAATACTATAAGATAGAAAACCCGATTCGAGATGGGTTAATCTTCAAGAACAAAGGTATGATATACCAAATTAAGATAACATAAACATTCAAAATTCTCAAAACTAGAACAAGAGATATTAAGAAACATAAATAGAGATAACTGCTCCTAAACTTCAGCTACACATTTTCTCACCACCCCTAATTCTCATTAACTGCTTTCTTGACTGGGTTTGATAGGGCCCTTGACTGGGTATGGGCTACAATTGAGTTAAGGGTCCAGTTGTGTTTATTGGGCTCTGTTGGAATCATATCAATACAGCCTGCTGGAAAACATCATCAAGTCGACAATCCGATATTTGTTGACTATTGTGCCAAGCAATCAACCATTCAATTATAGGCTGACCTGCTTCATAGGCCCATCCATAAGCTAACATAGATTGTGAAGACCTTGCAATTTTCTTGTCTTTTGCATCTGAACACCACCTAGATGACTGTTTGATAGCACATTTGATTTCAACTATTTCCTTCTTATCATGTGTGCCCCCTTCAATAACAGGTGGTTGTTCACAATTAGTATTCCTTTCCCCTCCGCCCGACTCCAACAATTTGCATGTTAGGAATCTCATGTGCTTATCAAAATCAGATATGCGTGGAGGGATTTTAGGGGTGGGTTGCAATGGCTTAGGTATGGCTGGTAAATAAGGTTTATCAGCTTTAATTTCCAAAATCTGATGGCGACCTTTCCTGTTATCAGAGTTGACCATCTCATCTATTTTGTTGGCCATTAAATTGTTTTCCACCACCTTGTTCTTCTGATCCTCATCTAATTTTTCACAATAGCTGCCATCTCTGATCATTTGAGTCTTGATTGCTGCAATATCATCCTTCATGGCTGCTAAGATGGCGTCTAATCATGTCGTAATTGCTAGTGTTGCAGAAGTCGGTCTAGGTGGCCTATTAATCGGCGCCTAGGCGGTAATCGGTTGGTCATCGCCTAAAATGAGCAAATCGGTCAATAAAATCGGTCCAGGTCAAGATCGGTGCAAGGCAGTCCTACTCGGTGTTAATCGGAAGAAATCGGACTAATCGGACCTGGGTTTTTTACTCAGTAAACCCGAATTTTAGACCCAACCCATGGTTTTAAAGGGTTATTCACGTTCTAACAGTGTTGCAAAAGTTATAACCTTAATATTTACAGCCGTCAAAGCTCTGCAACATCCTTCTTCTCCGACCTCCCTTTCGTCGCACACCACCACCACAAGCTCCGCCGCACACCACCACAAGATTTGCAACATCCTTCTTCTTCGACGAGACTTGTTAGTTTAATTGTTTAATTATATGTTTAATTGTGGGTTATTATATCGATGATTTGTTGGTTTATTTTTTAATTCAACTGATGATTCATCGGTTTTGGTATTAACTATTAAATTATAATCAAATATTAATTGTGTATGGATGAGTATTAACAAGGATTAATGTTTAATTCTATCTTATCTTATGTTAATTTTTGAATTTCTAAGTACTTGATTTGTTATGTCTAAGTTTAATTGCTTATGTTTGAACCATACTATTTGAAACTTGAAGTATTTATGTGAATTTTGAAGTATTATTTTTATATTATTGTGTGTGTGTGTGTATATATATATATATATATATATATAGGGTAGGGTTCAAGAGTGAACCATATTGTTTTTGTGAACAAAATGAACAAATCTTGTCCATTGATTTAGGAGATCTTGAGATTTATAATAATGACAATTTTCCAATTATTTATATATAGAAAATAAATGAAAAGGGTATAAGGGTAAATTGTTAACTAATTATCTTTCCAATTAAATATTTAATTACATTTTCTCTCTTCATTTATCTCACCAATTAACTAATATTAATTTAAAAATATACACAATTACTATTCAGCCAAGCTGTTTTATACACATACGTATATCCGTTTTGTACACATGCGTACATATGTAATTTGAATAATACATATGTGTACTATGTGTATTCAACATAAGTACATATGTGTATAAACCATTTATTAGTTCTGTTTGTGTATTTTTATACATAGTTTCTATCCAACCACCACAACATGCACCGATGTACACCACTAGATAGGAACACCTTCAGTGATTAACAGAACAAAACTTTAATAAATAAAATAAAAAAACATATACAAAACAAATATGTACAAAGTGCGATAATATGAAAAATTAAAACTTGGCCAAGAAACCTTCGAAAATGGTGTTTAGGGTGGATTGGATATTGTTTGCAAAATTTGTTTACACCCATGATAAAAAAATCATTGATGTTGATGATGATGATCTGATGATGTCATAAACAACCAACAATTCAAAGCTCTCAGCCGTAAACCAAAATCCTAGTAAGTTTATTTTCAATTCTAAAACCAAATCGAATAATGGATAAAAGAAACTTGCGAATTTTTATTTTTTCTTAATTCTTGCAGTCGAATCTTGATTCATTTGAGGGAAATATAGAAATCACAAGAATATAGGAATTAGTTAGCATATTTGGTAACTGATTGTGATAAATCTCATTAAAAATTGATATACAATTTAAAAAATTAAAATTAAGTGTATGTGGTTAATGACAATCGTATCCTTATATTCTTAAATTAAATCAATGGCTAGGATAAGTTCACTAAGTTCACAAATGAGGGGGGTGTGTTGGATCGTTGTACGACCTAAACGAGTCGATCAGAAGAGTTCTAATCCATATCAAAGGCGGAATTCAATGATACGGACTTGATTATAGCTTGTATAACACGTATATTCCTTTTAAATGCCTTGTATATTGATTTCACAGCTTTACAGATCACTTGATAGTTCGACAGCACCTCGGCTCTGAAATCAGCAACCTTACAAATGAGAAACCATGCTCAGGTATATATAGGCATGCCCAGTTCGCATGGAGTGGCTTCACACGACCTGGCCAGAGTCAGTTCATACGAACTGGTCCTAACCAGTTCATGTGATCTGGTCATCCTTCACTATAATTCTAATTTCTAGCTTATTGAGCACTGGTTTATCCTATCTAGTTACAAGACTCGATACAAGACAATGTTGACAGACATATGTACCAACAGACTCCCCCTTGGATGTTGACGAAGTCTTCGGCATCGAGTCTTCGGTAAACTTCAGTCTTGATATGTTTTCTCACTCTTTCCAAAACATTTGACACTGTAAGTCTCCATCCATCTCTCCCTTCTTCTCTTTCTCTTCCATAACTACAACCTGGCTATCCAAATTCTTCTCCAGAATTGTATCCTGGCTCTTCAAGCTCTTACAGGTACTATCCCAAGATCAGAATCTGGCTCTAATGCTTTCACAGGTTCAGAATGGTTCTTGGCTCTTTCACAGCTTCAGGAACTTTTCCTGGCTCTCCGTAGCAACAGGATCAGGAACCTGGCTTTTTCATTTTCAGACTCCCCCTATTAATAAGCAGGGATCGCAGTCTGGATTTCTTTATTTGTAGCTTAAGATCGAAAACCTGGCATTAATCCTCAGAAATCGAAACTTAGCTTTTTCAACGTTTCCTGCACAAATTCTCTACCCAAAACATAAGTTTTCAATTAACAACATGAAAAAAAAAAACTTACTGGTAGAAATCATACACAATCAATATAATAGTTACATCAAGTTCAAATTAATGACCTTGATTAACTAATCATACAATCATTCTCAAAAACATTTGTATATGTGACATTTTCAAAAACATTTTTCACCACAAACAAACTCTCTCAACCCAATGTGTTTCATCATGTTTAGCACTTGGAATTTTGAAAATCAGCTTTTCAACATCAGTTGTCGAAAATAAGATGAAATAAATTCCTTTGAATTTTCAACATTTTATGCTAAAACCCACATAAAATCTTTTTGGATTTTGGAAAATAAACTATATACATACATATTTTTGTGAGTATGCATTAGATGGTCATATCAGTTTCATTAGACAAATCAGCTGCACCGTTGATCTAAACATTACCACTTAAAGCTTTTAAACCATTCACCCTAGATCATGGATATTGTAGTCCATTTAAACTCTTCTAGGATGTTCGTAATGCTTAACGATACGTTTAAGGTATATTAGAAAGCACTAAAATCCTATGGGCCCCACAATCTAATCATATCCCCTCATCATGTAATGCACTGACCCGAATAACGCTTTTAAACTTTCATCAACTGTGATTTGTGCAAAAATAACTCAGAACACTTAAACATTAACGATCAGGTCGATACTCCCGTATACGCAGAGATCGTCCAATGTTTAAGTAAAATAAGAAAAAAATAAAACAAGTTGAAAGTGTTTAGGCTTTAACCACCAGTTCGATACTCCCGTATACACAAAGGTGATCCAAATCTTAAACGAAACACCAAAGAAACTAAAGCAGAACGATTAGGCATTAACATCCAGGTCGATACTCCCGTATACGCAGAGGATGTCTAATGCTTAATCAAAATAAAGAAATCAAACAAGTTTAAATTTTTGCAAAAAGAAAACACAAAATCACAGTGACTTTTCAGCAAAGTTGTGAAAGCTCACAAACTTACCAGTTTTATGTTCTAAGACAATCAGCAATTACCGAGCAGGCACACAGTCAAGAAGGACAAAACTAAGTACTATGCGTTCGACCGTGTTTCCCACCAGACTTAGGCATTTTGCGTTATGTTTGTATCGTTTTCGCAAAACTACTAGTCTTAGCTGAGCCTATCGACACATCCCTAGTGAGACTGTTTAAAACTTTATAAAAACTTCACATTTCTCTAGCGTGCACTGATAGTCCACTGATGTACTATCATTTCCTCTATATTCACAAAACTCTCTTTTTTTTTTCAATGTTTTTGGATTTTTCAAATTTCTAAATTTTCTACTCCCCCTAAAATCAAAATATGTTTCAATTTTGATTTTCTGGGAAAATTTGAAAACAAACTGTACAAATAAAGTGACAAACTGATGCGAATCGCTTTAATTCTCCATCCACTTGGCATAAACAATCAGAACTCCCCCTGACAACAAACTATTTTCCCATTTAGATTTCAAAACACTCAAGTTTGTTTTAATCAAAATGGTTTTTCCGGAAAATTAGTTTTGTATGTCATTTCATAAACATGGGGTTTCATCACATTGTTCTTTCAACCACTTGTAGTATTATCACTTGTATGATTGGGTTTAATCAAGTTCAATTTAATGATCTTGATTAAACACTTGTAAGATCTCATCAACCACTTGTAGATATGACGATATCAAATAATCCACTTGTAGGTTTTTCACAAAACAATTTTTCCAAGAAAGATGCCGATTCCTACTCCCCAATTACCAACCTGGGAGTTCCAGCAAGTCAGGATTTTTATTTAAAGAGATCCACCCAAGCATGACGGTCCTTGGGTTTGCCAATTTTTTGCTTTACAATTCCGTTTGACAATGGTGGAAATTTTGCATCATCCATTGTCGAACCGGAATTGTCACTTTTTACCTCAATTTGTGGCTCCTCTGACTTTGACGAGTCAGATTCATCGCCAAAACGTGGCTCCTTTGTTTCCAAAGAAACAAATTCATTGCCAGAAATTGGCTCCTTTGTTTTCGAAGAAACAAATTCATTTCCAGAAAGGGGAACCCAATCCTTTCTGGATTTAGGTTTTCCAAGTTCATTGACATATGTCATGAACGACTTTTCACAGTTTCTTTTATATTCAAAGACTTTGATAAAGATTTTATCTGAAAAATTAACTTTCTTTGATTTTTTATCAGTTTGAATAGTCAATTTTTCTTTATTTGTCCTCTTTTTTGTCCTCAGATTTGTATTTGATGAATTTGTTTTGCTTGACAGACTATTTTTTGTTAAGCAAATCGATTCATCAGAACTTTTATCTGAATCACCAGTTGTACCCGAGGACAAAATCCTTTTAAGATACTCTCGTGCTTTCTTCCTTTTCTTCCTCAGTGTATCTTTCTGCCCTTGTGACAGTTTCACTTTCTGTTCTTTGGGCTTTTCTTCAATTTTGACTGTTTTCTTCATCTTTTCATGAGATTCAGCCCTCGATCTTCTCTTTGATCTCATTGGGCAATCTCTGGCAATATGACCTTTGGTTTGACATTCATAGCATCTTCTTGTCTCCATTCTCTGACTCTAGCAGTTAACAGCAATGTGTCCAATAAAACCACATTTGTAACACATCCTGTTATCGTACCATTCTCCACTTTCATACCAAACACTCAGATCATGACATTGATTTGCCTTGTGGTAATCATGACTTTCCTTTATGCTTAATTTGACTTTTGAGCACTGTGGTCAAACCTGCACCACTTATTAACAACCTTTTGTGAGTTTTGATTTTCAATTTTTTTGTGATTTTTTGTAAGGATTGGATGATTGAGCTGATGATCTTTTATTTTTGTTTTGAAAATTTTCAGAATTTTGATTTTGTTTTTGTTTCACATTCTTCTTAGAAGGTTTTGGCATTGAGCATTCACCTTTTTCAGTAGACAGTAAAACAGTTTCTTGAAATTTTTCTTTTAATTTCAGAAAAAATTTTCTTTTTATCATTTTCATCATCACAATCTTTAATTATAACTTTGTCATAATTTGTGACATTGTCACTTATTGGAGTTTTTACTGAGGGAGTTTTGGTTTTTGTGTTATCTGGTACAACCATCTTTGTTTTGCCCTTTCCCGACGGTTGATACCCAATACCACTGTTACAAAATTCTTATTCATCCTCCCCAGTTTCTTCATTTTTATTGATTGGTTTTGGAACTATATTATCATGCATTAAGGATGAAGCAACAAAACCTTTCAATTTATTTTCCAAATCTTCAATTTTATTTTTAGCGATCTCAGCATCTTGTTCAAGTTTTGTGATTTTTTCAAGATGTGAGTTTATTATAATTTGTTTTTCAAAATCATTTTTATTTATAATTGATTTTTCATTTTCTAAAGTTTTTATTTGATTTTTCAAATCATTTTCTGATTTTATAAAATTTTTGTTTTCTAATGTCAAACATTCCACATCTCTCAACAGTTTGACATTTTCAGATGTTGATTTTTCACAATCTGAGCACACGGGTTCAGAACTTGAAGTTTCATTTGTTGATGCACTTGATTCTTTGACTTCATCATTCTGTGACAACTCAGTTGACTCATCTTGTTTAGACTTTTCTTGGTGAGCATTGTCAAAATGTTTTTTCTCAGATTCTTCATTCTTTGAAGTTGAATCTGTCTTGAATGTACCTGCAGAAAATTTTTTAATGAAATCAAGAGGATTCATATTTTTATCTATATAACAACCCCTCTTAAAATCATATTTCATAACATATTTTGCTTCAAAACATATTTTGATTCTTTTTTGTTTATTTCAAGAATCACATCCAAACTTATTTTATCTAAATTCTTTTCTATTTCTTTTATCAAATCTTTCTTTTTCTTATTAATTTCATAATTGTGTGTATCAAGCTTTTTGAAGAATTCATGTAGAGAAAAACTTGAAAATCTAGAATCCTACTTCAATACAATCAACAGTTCACCCCACTCTAAAGGTAAAGCTTCTGCAAATTTTGATATCTCTTCAGGATTTGACATCCTTATATCATACCTTTTTAAATTGTCAAGTAATTTATCATACCGTTTTTTCAACTCATTCAACGTTTCATATTTCTTACACAAAAAATATTCAAATCTTTTAACCCAAGCATTCTTTTTCTCATCTTCTTTCCTCATATCCCAAGACATATCAAACCAATCATTTATTCTTCCCAGTTTATCGTTTTCCTTTTCGTTAAACATTTCAATCACACTTTAAACAACCTGACGTGAACTGGGTTTAATCAACTCGTGTGAACTGAAGTAATAACAAACCAAGCGAACTGATCAAATGAACTCGTTCAAACGACCTGAGTTCAATTCAGACGAACTGGTAACCTGGTCACTTCGTATGACCTTTCAAACAAACTGGTAGTTCACTTCGTATGAACTGAGTGTTAAACTCAAACAAGTTGACAAGTTCACACGAACTGGGACCTGTATCAATTTTTCAAACGACCAGAGGAACTAGTCACTTCGTCTGACCTGGATTAAACTCCCAAACGACCTGAACTATTTAAACTGATACGAACTGAAGTTCTTTCAATCCACACGAACTGAATAAAATTCCAATCGAATTGGTTCGGTAAAGTTCAATCCATGCGAACTGGATATCCACTCAAACGAACTTCAGACGAACTGGACCATTTTATTGCTATTTTGATTTTCTTTGATGAAATTGACAGACTAGGATTGTTCTATAACAAATTCCGATCACACTGAAATGTTTTTCTTTCAATATTATCCACTGAATTGTTCTAGATATAGGTTTGAAGATTCAGTTCATGCGAGTTGGACAAACTTTCAAACGAACTGGTTGATTTTTGATAAATTGATCAAGTTTTAATCTGTTTTAAGGTCTAATACTTTCACGGATTATTTAAAACACTGTTTCGCACATTATACTTCAAAATCAATCCATTTTATCCCGAAAAACTCGTTTAATTTTGAAAAAAAAAAACGTGAAGAATGGTGTAGAAACAGAAATTTGGATCGTTGTACGACCTAAACGAGTCGATCAGAAGAGTTCTAATCCATATCAAAGGCGGAATTCAATGATACGGACTTGATTATAGCTTGTATAACACGTATATTCCTTTTAAATGCCTTGTATATTGATTTCACAGCTTTACAGATCACTTGACAGTTCGACAGCACCTCGGCTCTGAAATCAGCAACCTTACAAATGAGAAACCATGCTCAGGTATATATAGGCATGCCCAGTTCGCATGGAGTGGCTTCACACGACCTGGCCAGAGTCAGTTCATACGAAGTGGTCCTAACCAGTTCATGTGAACTGGTCATCCTTCACTACAATTCTAATTTCTAGCCTATCGAGCACTGGTTTATCCTATCTAGTTACAAGACTCGATACAAGACAAAGTTGCCAGACATATGTACCAACAGGGTGTTCACAAATGACCTATATATATATAGGGGAAGGTTCAAATGAAAACCATTAGTTATCGCGAAAACTCGAAAACTAACTAAAAAAGTCAAAAAAACATACCATTTTTTTTTTGCATACCAATTTTCGCTAATTAAATTATATAACTTTTAAAAAAAAAATAAAAAATTTGAAACTTTTTTTATATATAAAAACTAGCGATTTTTAATAAAAAAATTGTAAATTTTTTTTTTCGTGTGTTTTTTAAGCTTTTTTTAGTTAGTTTTCGAGTTTTTGCAATAAAAGTGGTTTTCATTTAAACCGTCCCATATATATAGGGGAAGGTTCAAATAAAAACCACTAGTTATCGCGAAAACTCAAAAACTAACTACTAAAGCCAAAAAAACATACCAATTTTTTTTCATACCAATTTTTGCTATTTAGATTATATAAAAAAACTTGTTTAAAAAAAAAAAAAAAAAAATTGTAGTGCACATGTGTACTACAATTTTTTTTTTTGAAAAAAAGTTTTTTTATATATAAAAAATAGCGATTTTTAATAAAAAAATTGTAAAAAAAATTTTTGGTGGTGTTTTTTAGGCTTTTTTTAGTTAGTTTTCGAGTTTTCACAATAAAAGTGGTTTTCATTTGAACCATCCCCAATATATATATATAGAAAGTATAATGTACAAAACTGCTTAACGTACATTAACCTACGCGACCAAATACATAATGTGCGTGATTATTTTTTTTACCATCATAACGTGCGTTATTAACATACCCATGAGTGATTATCACCTCTAGGGGTGCAAATGAGCCGAGCTACTCGCGAGCTACTCGAGCTCGGCTCGAAAAAAAGTTCGAACGAGCCGAGCTTAAACGAGCTCGAGCTCAAGCCCGAGCCTAAAAATCAAGCTCGTTTTGTAAACGAGCCCGAGCTTCGCTTATCGAGCTCGAGCCGGCTCACGAGCCTAAACGAGCTTTATGTTTATATATTTTTTGTTAATATATTAAACATATATTTATATAATAATAATTTCCATTTATATAAATACAAAAAAAAAAACTTAATTATGTGTATAATAATAATTATAATTAATATAAATTAATTAATAAATACCAAACAAGTCGAGCCCGAGCCGAGCTCGAGCTTGAAAAATTATCTTCGAGCCGAGCTCGAGCTTTAGAAACACAGCTCGAATCGAGCCGAGCTCGAGCTCAAGCTTTCATATGTTAAACGAGCTCGAGCTCGAGCCTAGCCGAGCTCGGGCTCGGCTCGGCTCGTTTGCACCCCTAATCACCTCCCATGCGTGATTATCACCAAATAACTGCTCCCATGCGTGATTAACTGATCCATGCGTGATTATGGCCCTGATCTGAAGGTTACACTTGTCGGGTAAGTGAAGTATGATAAGGCTTTTTGTATGTTAACCTTTATAAATTTGAAAAATTACATATGAAAATTCCCATTCCGATTAATCCCTAGGTGGTACCTCACCGCCCGTCTAGCGCCTTCTACAACATTGGTAATTGCTGATAATTGGGCAGAGATAACCGAGTTCCGGGTTGTAAGCGCCATTTGACTTCCTGGTAATGGAACCAAATGATAGAACCCAGAAATCTAACAAACATAACTGATAGATTTAACTGCTGGAAACCTAAATATTATAAGATAGTAGACCCGATTCGAGATGGGTTAATCTCCAAGAACAAAGGTATAGATACCAAATTAAGATAACACAATTCTCAAAACTAGAACAAGAGATATAAATAAGCATAAACAGAGATAACTGCTCCTAAACTTCAGCTACACATTCACCCACCAGCCCTAATTCTCATTAACAGTTTTCTTGACTAGGTTTGACTGGGCCCTTGACTGGGTATGGGCTGCAATTGAGTTAAGGTTCCATTGTGTTTATTGGGCTCTGTTGGAATCGAATCAGTGGTCAAACTTAAAAAAGTTGACATTTTAGTATAATATTATTATACTAACAATAAGTGTATATAACTAAAAACATTTTGAGTCGTTGTTCCAAAGTGAGAATAGTTAACTGAAATGATGGACATCAACCTCCAACGAGTGTCCCTTAAATACAAGACTTCTGTAGCATTCACCAACACACACACTTGATCAGACTCGTGATTTCACTACGATCACTTCTCAAGAACAAAAATCCACAAAAATCTGAAGGTCAGTTTTCAAACTTCTAGTTCAACTTGAAGTTCATAATATTATTCTCTAAGAAACCATTCTGTTTATTGATTTTACATTGATACAGGAGAAGGGTATGGATTCATCTTTAAAATCAGCAGATGAAGTAGTGGAAGAGATAATGAGAATTCACAGATCTCTTCCTGCAAGACCCGGAATCGATGATGTTGAAGCTGCACTCATACTGATCAGAAACGCAGACACAGAAGAACAATCGAAAACCGACGTCATTTCCCGCCAAAAGCGGCGAAAATACATCCCTGAAGAACTCTTCAATGTGTTGATAGAGATGCAGAAGCACTTTGTCCAGTTTCAAACCAAAGAACAGAAGAGGGATGCTGTTAAATTGCTAGAGCTTGAACACTACCATCAACTTTTCGACGAAATGATTCAGAGAGCTTCCAAATGTTGCGTTCCATCGAATTCTAGTAATACTGTTAATAACAATGTTAATAATAATGTTATTAATAATACGCAATCAACTGCATCAAATTCAAGTAGTTCTTCGCCTTCAACGAATTCAGCTTCCTTTTCTGGTGCAAATCTTAATCAAAGTACGCCGAGTAGTATGAGTGTGTCTACGGCCTCCACTTCAAGATTGTCCTTTGATAAAGAATCTGTCAAAAGGTCTGATTTGGTTACAAGAGATGATAGCTATGTAAAGAATTCCAAGTCAACATTTTATGGCGGCTCGATTGGAGGAAGAGGGCTTCGATTGGATGAATTTTCCACGCCTCGGATTGTGGATTCTTCTCTAAAACCTGCTGTTAGTTCTGGTGAGATTGTTATGAATTTTTTGTCGCTTAAAGTTTAATTTTTTTATTTGGTATATAATTGGTTAAATTTTGTAGGTGCGGATGGTGAGAAATTGAGTCTTATAAAGCTTGCTAGTCTGATTGAAGTGTCTTCAAAGAAAGGAAGCAAAGATCTTAATCTTGGTAATAAACTTATGGACCAAATAGAATGGCTTCCCGATTCGATAGGGAAGTTAACGAGCTTAATCACACTTGATCTATCCGAAAATGGTCTAGTTGTCTTGCCATCTTCCATAGGAAACCTTTCATCATTAACAAAACTAGATCTTCATTCCAACAAAATTATGGAACTCCCAGAGTCTATAGGTGATCTTGTTAACTTAATCTGTCTTGATCTACACGATAACGTGTTGACTTCTTTACCTGCAAGTTTAGGTAGATTGTCACGCCTTCAAGAACTTGATTTGAGTTCAAACAGCCTGTTATTTCTTCCTGATTCGATTGGTTCACTCGTTAGTTTACAAAAACTAAATATTGAAACTAATGATATTGAAGAAATCCCACATTCTATTGGTCATTGTCTATCACTCAAAGAGCTTCTTGCAGACTATAACAAGCTTAAAGCTTTACCAGAAGCGGTGGGAAGAATTAATTCTTTACAGAGACTATCTGTTCGGTACAACAATATCGGCAGGTTGCCAACCACTATGTCATCATTAAAAAGCATCCAACAACTTGATGTAAGTTTTAATGAGCTTGAATCCGTGCCGGAGAGCCTATGCTTTGCTACTACTCTCACTAAGCTCGATATCAGCAACAACTTTGCTGACCTGGCATCATTACCAAGATCCATTGGAAACCTGGAGCTTCTGGAAGAGTTGGATATGTGCAATAACCAAATACGTGTCCTTCCAGATTCGTTTAGGATGTTATCAAAGTTACGCGTGTTGAAAGTTGAAGGGAATCCTTTGGAATTACCGCCACGTAATGTGATAGATCAAGGCGCCCAGGTGAATCATCACTTTCATCATTGTTTATGTTTAATTAGCTTTAACTTCCATGCATAACTTGGTAATTTATTTACTTTTTGGTCACTAGGCTGTTGTTGGGTACATGAGTGAAGTTTATGAAAAGAAAGATTTGAAGGTTCCATCTCTCAAAAACAAGAAATCTTGGACTCGGTTTTTCAAGTTTTCAAGGTCCAACAAGCGAAATCGTCGTGATCACTATGCTGCTGCATAATTTGCCTTCCTTAATGGAGGTTCGTAATCCACTTAACAAGCGCCATGGTGCGTCCTTAAGATCCATAACAACGTTTGATCAAGGTTCACTGGTTTTGTTGCTTGGTTCCTGCAATTTAGTAAGTGCAGATTTCAATTATGTTGGGCCACAAAATAACAATATTTGGGCTAGATGCTATGCATGTTGGGCCACAGTTTACAAACTAAGGCTAATGGACAAAATTTGATTTTCAGGAGAGGAAACTAAGGAAATGATAGCTGATGTTCTTGGTCAGGAAGTTTGTAGGCAAACAATTGATGCAATGTTCTTGTGGGTATTTACTGTGCATTACTTGATTACTTCACCAGCACACGACTTGAATATTTGGATGAGCTGTCATCGCAGCTCAGGTCCCTTCGGCTGCAGCCACAATTAACCGTGGTACTGTGGAAGTGAAGTTATTGCTGGTGGGTTAACCGTCAACGGTTGGACCACCTTTCGTTGGCCAGATCAATGCTGCTGCAACCGAATTGTCAGTGATTTAGAATGTATTCAAGTTAAGAGAAGCTCAACCTAGTGATATTGCCAATGTGTATGATGTTGAAAGTTTATGCTGTTTATTCTTTCTTATATTCAGTTTTCATTTCACTATTGTTCAACTTTGATCCAAGCTATTATTAGTTTTATCGAAAAACTAAAAACTGCATGTAAATCGAACTCAACATGTATTGCCAAACTCGACATTGCATAACACAAAGTAGCATCATACCCTACCTAACACAAAGTATTTGAAACAAGTGGATAAAAGCCGCGGGCTAGAAAAAAAGGTCGAACATAAAACAAACATAACTTTTGATCCATTTGAAGTTATGTGACTTGTAGAATATGGACAAAAAATCTGTATAGTCCCTCATCTAGAGCCCCGATTTCTGACCGGCAGTCTTTTCCAAACTAAGTTATTTTGGTTGATTCTGTATTAAATGTAAAAGAGACATTAATCGTGGGTTTCATTAATTCACTCGTTTATTTAGGATCTTGAAACAAAATTGAAAACATAGGTACATATTGGACGTTTGTTCATGATTTCCCTCAAATTTCCATGTTTCTGGGAGATCTATCATTAAATTTAGGATCTTGAAATAAAACTGAAAACATAGGACCTATTAACCTCCATGAAATCTCCATGTTCTTCGGAATCCATATTCAGAAACTGGTATTTGTTATGATCAGAAACAAGTGCTTCATACCTCTTCTCTCTACTCTCTCTCTCTCTAGAAAATCATTGAAAAACATACCAAAATAACTAATTATGTTTGTATCTCCATGATCATGTGTGATGGATCTTCACTTTGATGTATTGATCTCCATTATGCCCACAGTTTTGTTGAACTCTTTGATTTTAGATTCACATTGCTTAAGAATCATCAAATAAGAAATCTTGTTGATGTTTATACCTTACAAAAGCGTGTTAAAATGACGACGAAGGGAGCTGTGTATGTAGCCTTTGCTGCATCAATGGGCAACATGTTGCAAGGATGGGATAATGCCACAATTGCAGGTCTGGTCATTACATAATCCCACAATTTAATTTGTTCTTTTATAATTATATACATTCAGCATAATCGCACAATATATATCTAAACATGCAGGAGCTGTTCTTTACATCAAAAAAGAGTTCCATCTAGAAACACAACCAACAATCGAAGGTCTAATCGTGTCCATGTCACTTATCGGTGCTACAGTGATCACCACCTTCTCGGGATCGGTGTCAGACACCGTCGGGAGACGCCCAATGCTCATAATATCTTCATTGTTTTATTTCATGAGTGGTTTGGTAATGTTTTGGTCACCAAATGTTTATGTTTTGCTAGTGGCAAGACTTCTTGATGGGTTTGGGATAGGTTTGGCTGTGACACTTGTGCCACTTTATATTTCCGAAACTGCCCCTTCGGACATTAGGGGACTGTTGAACACTTTCCCACAGTTCACGGGTTGTGTTGGAATGTTTTTAGCATACACAATGGTGTTCTTCATGTCTTTACAGTCCAGTGCAAGTTGGAGAATGATGCTAGGGGTCCTTTCGTTACCTTCCATTGCTTACTTTATACTCACCGTGTTTTACTTGCCTGAATCTCCACGGTGGTTGGTCAGTAAAGGTAAGATGGATGAAGCTAAACATGTCCTGCAGTCACTTCGGGGCAAAGAAGATGTCTCAGGTGCGCCCTTTTCAAAATGCACTTGATTATCAGTTAGGGGTGTCGATCAAGTCGGGTTGGTGGGTTGACAGGTTAAAATTGTTCAATACCAACCCGACCCATATATTTATTTGAGTCGAAACATCAACTAACCTGTACACACTTAAAATGATGTAACCAGAACACGACCTCTGTTTATCCGTTTTATCTAAATGTGAAAACGGGTTCACATATCGTAATCAAGTTTTAAACTTAATCGGGTGGTAGGTTGTAAAAATTAAGTTAAACAAGCCGTAAACAGGTTGGAGGGTTGACCTGATCAATTAAACAAGTAGGTGGGTCGGCCTATTTAACTAAACGGGTTAAACATGTATGCCGAACACGAGCTGTTTATCAAACGGCTTTGATAAGACAACCCGAAACCTGATTATTTTCGTGTCGTGTACAAAAATGCCACCCCTAAATTTATCACAAAACTTTTGGATTACGAGATGATTTATAACATTACGGGGGCCCTTTTCAGGTGAAATGGCATTGCTAGTTGAAGGTCTAGAAGTGGGAGGTGAAACATCTGTTGAAGAATATGAAATCAATGCTGACAATGAGCTTAGTGAAGATCATGTTCGAGAGAAAGATGAGATCAAGTTGTATGGTGCAGAAGAGGGTCAATCATGGGTGGCTAAGCCGGTTAGGGGCCAAAGTTCTTTAGTCCTGGCTTCGCGTCAAGGAAGTGTGGCTGCACAAATGATGGACCCGATGGTGACTCTATTCGGAAGCGTACACGAGAAACAAAACGAAATGGGAAGTATGCGAAGTATGATCTTTCCTACTTTTGGAAGCATGTTTCAAGGAGATCAACAACAAAAACCTGACAACTGGGATGTCGAGAGCAATCACGAAAAAGGGAATTTATCGGAGGACGAAACCGATGATAATAATCTAAAAAGCCCGTTGATATCGCCAAATGCTAGGCAGCCTGGTGAGACCACTAGTGCCATGGGGATTGGTGGCGGGTGGCAGTTGGCCTACAGAAAGTCCGAAGATGGGAAGAATGCTGGTGGGCTACAGAGGATCTACTTGCACCAGGAGACTGGTGCTGAATCTAGACGCGCGTCTGTTGCTTCACTCCTCGTTCCGGGTGCTGTTACTGGTGATGGTGATGTTGTCCGAGCTTCGGCTCTAGTGAGCAGATCGGTTCTTTGTTTAGATGGTGCAATGGGTCAGAACCCAATCCAGTCGGGTGCGATCAAGCCACAGCCATCTTCTAAAACAGGGACAAGTTGGTCTGATCTTGCTGAACCCGGAATTAAACAAGCGTTGATTGTTGGTGTTGGGATCCAAATACTTCAACAGGTGAATCATTACCTTTTATTACTCGTTTACTTATGAATGGGTTGATTCAGGCTCAACCGGTCAAATAAAAAAGATAACTAAAATGAGAATGTGTCAAATGAGTCGAAAGTCAGTCAAAGTCTGCTTCTTACACCCACAATCTCCTTAATCATTTTATTCAAAGAGTTAATTATTTTTATAACAATAAAGATTTCAAAAAATAGACAAAAACATGTTTGTAACCCGTTCTGATACGTGCTAAAACTGAAGCTTTCAACCTTTTGACTCGACATACTCATCTTGCCACCTCTATGTTTGACACGAGACTGATATTATAATGTTGTTATTAACGGGCTTTGTTTACGAACCGAAACAGTTTTCTGGCATTAACGGGGTTCTATATTACACCCCACAAATTCTTGAACAAGCCGGGGTAGGAATTCTTTTGGCTAACATGGGCATTGGTTCAGAATCAGCGTCTTTTCTAATCAGCGGTCTCACAACTTTGTTGATGCTTCCTAGCATCGGTGTCGCCATGAAACTTATAGATCTAGCGGGCCGAAGGTAAATTCTACAATTCGTATATATGTTTTCAGTAATATTTACCAAAACAAAATATTTTCTTTGGTTTTGTGTAGGATGTTACTTCTAGCAACACTTCCTGTTCTTTTGGCATCACTCATTGTGCTAGTATTAAGCAACACTATCCCAATGGACTCAGTTGTTCATGCGGTCATATCCACCGTAAGTGTTGTGGTTTACTTCTGCACCTTTGTGATGGGCTTCGGGCCGATCCCCAACACACTTTGCTCTGAGATCTTCCCGACTCGTGTTAGAGGTCTTTGTATTGCCATTTGTGCACTTACATTTTGGGTTGGTGACATTATTGTTACTTACACGCTTCCTGTGTTGCTCACCACCATCGGGCTAGCGGGTGCTTTTGGAATATATGCGGTCGTGTGCACCATTTCTTGGTTTTTTGTTTATTTCAAAGTGCCCGAAACGAAAGGCATGCCACTTGAAGTTATTACCGAGTTCTTCGCTATGGGTGCTGCTAATAAGAAGGCAAACTGATCGGGTTCAGAATACGCTAGACCTTTTAATGGCGTGACAAAGCCCGGAATCACGATGTGCTTGGATGCCGAAAAGAATCAAATAAATATGTTATGATTCACATCCTAGTTTGTATTGAATTATTTTTTCTTCTTCGATTGAGGCCATGCTTAATATGGCATGTCTTTGAGAATTTTGATCGGTTTATGTTTGGCTGTGTTTGACATGGGCCGGGGTGTTCATAATTGGTGTCAACCGAATGGCGCCCCCAATTTGTTTGTCATTCGGGTTTATTCAGTTGAATCTTAGTCCAATTATTGGCGGACCTAGGATTTATTTTTACTTGTGTTGCTTTTTGATAATTTCAGTGATTTGGTGCTACTTAACTATTGGATTTGTAACTAGCACATGAAAAACAAATATCAAATGTCATATAACACAGAAATAAAACGCCAAACAAAATAGCACACACCATTCTAACTAAAAACGTCATTAGATATAAAACGTCAAACTTAATTATAATAAAATCCCGCCTAAAAAAACCGCCAAAAAAATCCTATATATACACATCTCAGACATTCAATTAAAAAACACACACAAAACCCAATCGCCATATTTAATATATACCATTCGTCTTAGAAACGCCAAAAAACCCAAACATCAAATATCTTCTAAACCAAAACGTTTATTTGAAATTTAGTTTGGTTGTCTGTAAGGTTTCACTCAATGTAATGGACAAAAATCCTTAAGTGATGATATTGTCCATTTCATTGAGTAAAATCTTATTGACTTTATCATCAACTTTCATCCAATTTATAACGCCAAAACATACAAAACCATTATTGAGGTTTGTTGTCAATAAAGTTTAGCTGTATGAGGTGGACAACATTGTCAGTTATCTTTCTTAACCGAGGATTAACAATGTTGTCCATCTCATACAGTAAAACATTATTGATTTTAGCATTATCAAATTTTGAGGTTTAAGGTGCTATCAAATTAGTGGCGTTCTTTTTATCGGTAAAACACCAAAATTAAAAAAATCAAACATCGTTCGTTGGAAAATTCAAGATTGTTTGCTGAAGGGTGTAAACTCCATAACATTTTGCTGCATGAGATGGGCAAATCTTCAAGAAAAAGATGTCGATGTCAGACTTTGTGCTTCCAAACAGCGACAAAAAAAAACTACTTGAAAAAAAAAAAAAAACCAAAATGAATCATACGAAAGTCGAACCAGCCAGTTAAGATGATTCAAAAAGAAGAAAGAGACTGGTGACAATGCAGATTTGGAAGATCAATTGTTTATATATTCTTTTTTTTTTAATTTTAATTTTCAGTTGATTGTTATATAATAAAAACGACATATATAATAAAAACGTCAGACAGCCAAATGCTTGTTAAAACACTATCATGCCGTAAAACGCCCAAAAAACTCCTAAACTATAATAAAATTACTTTGGAAAACTATTATAAAAAACCCAAAAAAATAAAAAAATAAAAACCAAACTTGAAAATGTAACTACAAAACAGTAAAAATGAAGAGACGGAAAATTTATTGTATTAGAATCTAAAACGCCAAACTTGAAAGACGGGACGTGTTACAGACTTCAGAGATAAAAGCTTATCAAAAACAATAATTACAAACAGTAACTGAAAGGACGAATAGTTTATTATAATAATGCACCGCCTAACCTACACCGCTAAAAGAAATCCTATAAAATAATAACTCTCAGCAACTTCCATTTAATCAAACAAAAAAAAAACAAACGCCAAATACTACTAAATACCACTCACTGTAAAACGCCAAAAAATTAAAAAAAATCAAAGATGACTAATATGCTTTCTTGGATATTGAGTATTGTTCTTCGTGAAGTTTCATTGAATGGATTGTTAGCTGAGGGGAGTAACTCAATAAGATTTTACTGCATGAGATGGACAAATCTTCAAGAAAAAGATACTGATTACAATCAACTGTCATTTTGTGTTCTTTGTTCTTGAATAAGAATTGGATGAGGAGAAGCGATCAATGACACTGAAGAGTGGGATGATTATAAAGATGAAGAAAAAGCGAAAAACCCACCCACACGTCATAGATCTATGTCCCAAACATCCACAAAAAGCCACTTCAACAGACGAGCAGGCAAAATAATCAAACCGATGGGTTTGTTAAGTTTTACATAAAACGCCATATATTTGGTGACAGTTCTTATAGTATTAAAGAAGAGAGAGACTGATGACAGTGAAGATTGTGAAGAGAGATTCGATTAGGATTTTTAATTTATTTTCTTCGCTTATATTTTTTCCCTCTGGTTGTAATATAATTTTACAATTGTAAAACACCAAGATAACACAAACTCCAAAACGTATATAAAAAATAATAGAACAATGGGCCATCTTGTTTAAAACGCCTTGAAAAAACCCCATTCAGATAGATTTCCTGACCCCCTGGGGTTCCAATGGCATACGATTTGAAAAATGCCATAAACGCCTTAAAATGTTAATACAATGAAACCACTAAACGCCATTTATTATTGAATTTGGTTAACGCCAAAAATCTTAAACCCCAAAAATAAAACAATATTGTGAAAAGCGGAACTGGAAAAGCAGAAGATAAAAGGACAAAAAGCCCCTCCGCCATTCTCTATGCCGCGTGACACGTGTTGGGCCGAGATGCGTTCTGTAACAACTCTCATTAATAGTCCTATTTATTTTATTATTTTGTCCAATAGGAAACCCTAATTGAGACACCCAAGTGATTCTTTACAAACCCTAAAATTTTCAGAACAATCAGAATCAGGATCAGGGCCCCTAAAACTCAGGGGGGGGGGGGTAAAACCCTAGTTATGATTATCTAAATAACTTGCTGTCAAAAACGAATTTTACGAAACCGTCAACTCAGCAAGCCTACACACACACGGGGCTACCCTATGAAAATAGGTAAGCCGTCGCGTAGCGCGACAACCAT
The DNA here is from genome assembly GCA_030545235.1 of Helianthus tuberosus. Lineage (NCBI taxonomy): Eukaryota > Viridiplantae > Streptophyta > Magnoliopsida > Asterales > Asteraceae > Helianthus > Helianthus tuberosus. The sequence goes on along the minus strand of CM060420.1, from coordinate 14,420,218 downwards.
AGGGGTGACCCGTCGCGCTACGCGACTGGGTCAAATTTCATGTATAAATAGGGGTGTCTGGGACTTGAATTATGGTGCTTGAACGACGTAAAAAGTCGAAATATACATTGAGATACGCTCTGTTTACTATCAAAACACACACGATTCACAAATCGTCGCCGCAATACAGGGTAATAACTCGATCGCTGATACGATTCAATGTCCAATCGATTAAACTATCCAATGGATGTTTAAGTGCTGCCTACATTAGGGTTTATGCTTTGTCATTCGTTGTTAATTCAATGGATGTTTAAGTATCACACTTTGTCATTCGATGTGAGGGTTTAATCTCGTGAGTTATCGTAAATGCTATATTAAGTTACTAACCGAATTGTGTGCCTATTATTAATTTAGGTTAAAAGGCTAATCAGTAGGCTAGGCTCTTCTCAATTAAATCTGCAATGTGAGTCATTCTCTTTTTATCAAATTACTTTCAAAATCATGTTTATTTACAAAGATTATAATTACAGTGATTAAGTTTATGTAATCACCAAGTTACAGCCGGTATGTGGGGTTTTGTATACATTACTTGATAAACTTCACCATTGGACAACGAGTTAGCCTAGGGGTGATATGACCATAGTCACAGACACCATCGGGCTAAGAGGCTACTGATGGATGTTCGAGTGACAAATACTGTGGGTAGTTGGTTGATATCTGAAACATTGTAATCTCTCTTAATACTGTAAATTATAACAAATGAGTCTTTTTAATAAAAAGAATGATTCACTCAGTATTTCCCGCTGACAAAACCTTTTTCAAACATGTTTCAGGTGATCTGTTGTGATCCAGGAAAAGTGCCGCGAAGCACTACAAGCTTAAGGAAGTGGCTCAATATAAAAATAGGGAAACATGTTTTGTAAAATAAAAGATTTCTACGTGAAATCTCAAGATTGTAAATTACCGGGTTTTATCCCGAGTTGTGAAATAAAATAATCGGGAAATATTTCAGTTTTAAAAAGATCCTGATGAAAACTTCCGCTGTTAAATAAATACCATGGGATTTTCTGTCCCGCGGCTCCTGAAACGGGTCAAACCGGGTCGGGGCCGTGACACGTTCTCACCGTTCTCAGACTTTTGAGCGTTTCTCCTGATCTCGTTTCTATATATATATATAGGGTAAGGTTCATGCGAGAACCGAAAGAACCAATGTGAACACAAATTAAAATCTAAAAAAAAAAAATCAAAAAAGCACTCAATTTTTTTTTTAAAAAAATCTCTATATTTCGTTACCATAATTTTTTTTTCGAGTAACGGTTATCCATGCACATGTGCATATGTATCGTTACTTCAACAAATTCGGTAATACGTTATCAGAAATAGACAATTGCACTTTAATTTACAATACCATTAGTAATACACTACTTTTTACATTACCAATATTCAAAATGCACATGTGCATCATTAGGTATAACCATGATATAACGTGTTTTGGTACAAAAAGTTTGTGATTTTGAATGGAGAAGTAGGCCCATATATATGTTTTTTTGTTAGTTATATTTAGTGGTTGATGGTTTGGTTATAATTGTCAATATATGATGTAATATGTTGATTGTATGGCACAAATGGTGTTTACATACATGTAATAAAGTGAAAATATTGTTAATGGTATTGTATTATGGATGGTAGGAGGTAATGATATTGTATTATGGATGGTAGGAGGTAATGGTAGTGTATTATAGATGGTATGATAGATGAAAGGGAAAGTGTATTCAAAGTAGTGTACCAAAACACCTTATTTCATGTTGATACGTATAAATGCACATGTGTATTTCTAATATTGGTAATGTAAAAAGTAGTGTATTACATATGGTAGTGTAAATGAAAGTGCAATTGTCTAATATGTGTAATTAATTACGGAATTTGTCAAAGAAATGACAAAAATGCACATGTGCATGCTTGTGTATTATGGATGGAATGATAGATGAAAGAGAAAGTAGTGTACCAAAACACCTTATTTCATGTTGATATATATAGATGCACATGTGCATTTTTAATATTGTTAACGTAAAAAGTAGTGTATTACACGTGGTAGTGTAAATGAAAGTGCAATTGACTATTATTTGTAATGAATTACGGAATTTGACAAAGAAATGATACGTATGCACATGTGCATGGATATCTGTTACTCGAAATTTTTTTTTGAATTTTTTTATTAACAAAATATAGCGATTTTTCAAAAAAAAAATAGTAAAAAAAAATTTTTTTTGGATGTTTTTTAGATTTTTTTAGGAATTACTGTTTGTGTTCACACTGGTTCTCGCAATAAAGGGTGGTTCCTAACGGATCTTTGTCCTATATATATATATATTAAGCCCATTAAGTGTAACTACCTTCGAAATCAAGCTCCACCATCGGATTCGGCTGAGATTAAATGTCAGCTGTTTAAACTCTCTAAAATAACAGCTAAAGTGGCAGTTCATGGCGGTTATTTGTAGTTTTCTAACCTGGTGGTTTGCTCCACATTTTGTGCCCATGATCTCCACTTCTCTGGTGGTTATATCCTGCATTATAGAGCCCATGATCTCCACACCAACTCCTACAAAATTGGGTCAGTTAAGAAGAGCTTTTGTTATATATTGTAGATGCATTCAACAATTTCAATCATTAATTTCGAAACCAAATTCTATCCGACAGTCAACAAAACATGGAGCAAAGTAAAGGTTTCAATAATTTCATCAACCAAGGGTGTTCCAGCAATGAAAACCAAATTCCATCAGCAACTATATCACACGCTTTAACAAAGGTTAGTAACAATATTTGTTTACCGATTTGCTACTCTCGAAAAAGGTATTGAATGCTCTGTTTGTTAGGTTGCTTTGAACATCTTTAACTGTAATTTTTTTAGTTATAAAATGGATGATGTATTCAATAGTTGATTTCTTTTATTTGTGTACACAGTTGGTTGAAGATTTAGATAGAGCAACTTAATTAGTTGAGCGAAGGACATGCAGCTGCATTTTCTCTCAATGAATTTTATGGTGCTTTTCTTTTATTCCCTAAATTAGTTATTGCCTAAATCAGTTAACCATTACTTTGTTTGTGGTTATGAAACTTCATAGTTTAATTGGTGTTGTTTGCTAACATGAAGATTTTTGAGGACTTTTTTTTTTGTCAAAGACTCAAAGAGAATGTTCAATTGAAAGTGAAAGAGGAATACAATAATTTCAAGTACATATTTGGTATCCATTGTGCACATGAATTGTCTCCTATTACTCTATATAGTCGACAACATCAAGTTAACTTTTTTTTTTATATAGTTTCTAGCCATAAATCATTTTTGGTTATGTGTTTATTATTTCCAGCCAAAGGTAACAAGTTAGAATGTAGAAGTATAATGTAGAAGGTAAGTAGCAAAGTTAAATGTACTTTCTTAAAAACACTTATTTTGGTTAAGTTTTTATCTCAAACGATCACTTTCGTAGTGCAAAAGTCTTCAAGAGAATGAAGAAGTTGAGGCTAATTCAAGTTAGAGGTTGATTCACGTGTTGATTGATTCATACACATAGATAGGGATCCAACCAACCATGAAGTGAACCACGACCTTGGGGCTCTTGTATCGCTGGTCACACAGAAACCGACACTCTGGAGCATGCCATGAAGAATTAGCGGAAATAGAAAAGCAATATTAGTTTTGTTATAGATGTGTAGGAGGGTGCAAGGAATGAGCATATTTTGGTAAATTAGCAAATTGTATAATCTTTATTAAGTTATGACATAGTTATGGAATAGTAATGATTTAATCATATGCAGTTTTTGTTGGTCATTATCACATGAGTGTTAATTGACGTTTTCATTTTAAGTAGTACGACATGCTCTCACGTTCCAGTAGTTCATCGTTATGGTTCTATAAGTGTAGTCCGTCATTTTTGTACTCACGAATGGTCACGATCTAAACATTTGTTTTGACCAGGTTCATCTTTGAAAGTTCTTTAAGCAGGAGGTTATATCATAAACCCATGCAGTCCTTAAAAGCATTGTGCTAGAGGCATGTTACTGTCACTTAAATATATTGATAAATATGAATTACTTATGATATCATATTTCAGTTATAAGTCAATCCCATATTGTTGAAAGCTATAGCTGTCTAGCCTTTATGTTGATTGACTAATTAAATGTGGGAGGATCCGGAAGCAGCTAAACTTCAAAGTACCACGTGCATTTTTCTAGAATTTTCATAAGCTATTTGTGCTACCTATAAGTACCTTCAATTGCTATTCATTTGTCTTTATCTTATATCTCATACTTACATATAATAATATTTGCACTAAAATACCTGAATCCGAGTTTAAAAAGTGTTTCAAGTTAAGGTGGTCATATCACTCAATTCTGAGTTTCCATTTAGAGTATAAGGTTTGGTTCATATGGGTGAGAGCTCCTACTCATCTGATGGTTTACCTATCTTAAGGACCTAGGTACATTCCGGTTTTTTTTATTGAACTTATGTTTTTTATTTCAGCTTACAAAGGTTTTGATGTGGAATAGTTCACTGTTATAATTTTTTTTTGCCTATTTAATCCTTATCCAGTTCACGATATAGTTTTGAAAATCAAAATGATGTCTTTGATCTCCTAATTCATACAATAATCCTTTTTTGAATTTGCTCTTTTCTTGAGACTACATGTTTTCTATTCGCCCTTGATCTAATCAAGTTCAAGATTCAGAAAACTATTTAATTTGGTACTTTTTTACAACTTCAATTCCAAATGTGTTTCTTATCTCAAATCTAGAATACTGTTGACATCCAACATCAGTGATTTCAACTGATTTTTTTATGTATTTTAACCTTTTTTAGGCGGACTAGGAGAACATACATTTTAAGAATGGATCTAATCGCACCATCAACAAGAAAGTAGGAGAAGAAAATGATGATTTATTACAGCAGATTAGAACCAAAGTGATAGTAGCCCCTCATCATCCTTTTGGATTTTTAGTCTTGTACCAAATGCATCAGTCTTTTTTTATTTTTCAATTGTTTAAAAAGATTATGCTTTTCAATTGTTTACCCTTTTCCTTTTATTCATGATCAATGAACTAATTCTTGGTAATTTAAGTTTAACTAATACTTGTCTTCTATATTGTTCTTTTTTTCACACTTTCCATTAGTTTCATTTACTAGGTATATTTTGGTTACATGTTGTCTACAATATTCTTTGTCATAGTTTTTTTTTTCTTCTACATATAATGTTTTAGTAAGACTACACGGTGTGGAGGGGCTTGAAGGAAGGGCGTGGAGCGATACATGGCAACCACGTCAGCATGGTGGCGTGGAGAAAAAAGCACGGGGTGGGAAAGTGACGTGGAAGAGAATAAAAAAAATAAAAAGAATAATTATCAACCAATCAATAAAACCTAAATTACACCCAGCAATCAAGAGCCTCCACCTCACCCACACATTTGCCCCCACGCCGGTGGAAATTCTCAAGCCCCAAGCCCAACCCGCGGCACGGGGTGGTTTTGTGGGTGTGGTCAGGCAACAACCCCGTGTTTCAACGCCCACACCGTGTGGTCTAATAACTTAACCATTTGTTGAGAATGAAGGTCCACGATCAACGAACTAATTCTTTGTAATTTAAGTTTTAACTAATTCTTGCCTTTTATATTGTTCTTTTTTTCACGCATTCCATCAGTCTCATCTGCAAGAACTGTTGGTGCATCCGTCTGTCGTCGTCTTGTACCGTAATAGTTAGACCAGGGCACGAAAAACTAGAAAGTGGTTTTAGGGGTGATTCCGCTCGAAATGGTTATGGTCTGATTCCGCTCGAAAGTGAAGTTTCTAATTCCGCTCGAAATGGTTAATGTCTGATTCCGCTCGAAATTGCAATATTCTGATTCCGCTCCAAATGCACATGCACTTTCGAGCGGAACCCCTTCCCCTATAAATACCTTTCGAGCGTAATCATTTGTAACGATCTTGTTTTCCGGTACCGAACTGCTGCCGAAGTGCCGATTGATTGTAAAGCTGTGAAATTGATAATACAAGGCAAATTTAAGTGAAACAAGCTGTTTTTCTTGTCCGTTTCATAGTTTCCGCCTCTGAAATGGATTAGAGCTCTTCTAATTGACTCGTTTGGGTCACGAAATCGATCCTACAAGTGGTATCAGAGCTCAGGAGGAGGAGTTCTGCAAATTACAGCTGATTTTGATTGCATTTTCTATCTTCTACACCTTCTTTCATCAGTTCAACATGTTTTAATGGTCAAAATCGGATCAATTTTTCACAATTTGTGTAAAACAGCATATTAACAAACCCTGGAAAGTTTCATTGCAAAATTCGAACTAAAAGTGACTGAAATGGACCCCCGAAGTGATTCCGCTCGAACTGACTAGTTCTTGATTCCACTCCAAAGTGTTTGATTTAGCTTCAAAGTGTTGATTCCGCTCCAACTTCAGTTCTGATTCCGCTCCAAACTGCATTTTTCTGATTCCGCTCCAAATTGTAAAAGTCTGATTCCGCTCCAAGTTGCAAAAGTCTGATTCCGCTCCAGATTACCAAATTCTGATTCCGCTCCAGATTACCAAATCATGGCTGAAGAGTTTTACAATGCTTTCGCAACACCGGTTGCTCCTGTTACTGCTGCTGAGACTTTATACAGTGAGAATGAGACGGGTACTCATCAGAAACCACTGAAACTCATGTACATTAAGGATTTTCAAGGTTGGAAAAATCGATTCGAGAATTGGGTACAAGCATACAAATTTGATGCATGGTGTTCGTTATTGAAATATTATGAGAAACCAAAAAATGAACGGGGTATTGAAAAGGCTTTTAGTGATTATACAGAGAGTGACAAATTGCAGTTTACAAGTGAGAAAATGATGATAAGTATTCTTCAACAAGCGATTAAAGAAGATATCTTTATTTTGCTTCAAAAGACAGCTATTATGACAAATCCAAATGCTAAACAGGATGTCAGTCTGTACTACCGAGGGAACAAGTTTGAGGCTACTCCCAGTCAAATGCAAAAGATTAGTACTGCTTTTAGTGCTGATGGTTCTTCAAGTCCAAATGCTAGCACTACAACTCAAAGTGGTGGATATTCTTCATCATTTTCAAGTTTTGATCCAAATAGCACAACATCAAGTCCTCAACAGCAGAATGCTACAAATCTACAATGCAATGTGACTTTGCACATTCAGAATGGTCACAACCTGTCTCCTGAATTGGCTAAGCAACACATGGCATCTCTTGTCGCCATGTTAGAGTCGTATGAAAGCTTAGTTGCAGGAATAATTGGTAATCCTATGCTTACGAAAGAAGACTATGACCAGATTGATGCCGAGGAACTTGAATTGATGGATGTGAAATGGTGTTTAGCTAGTGCTTGTAGAAGAGCTGAGAAGTTTCAACAAATCACGGGCAGAGATGGTTTTTGTGATCTGGAAAATTCTGCTTTAGGATTTGACAAATCAAAAGTTACCTGTTTTCGTTGCAAAGGAAAAGGTCATTTTAAACGAGAGTGTAAAAATCAAGAAGCAACCGGGAATCAAGAAAAGAACAATTATTATCAGAAATCGATTTTTCATCAGATTGAGCAACAACCATCATCGTCTAGTGCCACTGACAATGGAAAGAAGAAAGCTTTAATCATTCATCAAGATGATGAAAAGGTTGCAGAGGGTTTTAGTTGGGACAAATACATACCTGGTTCAGCTCTTATTGCCTGAGTTCTGGAAGATGAAGCTTGTCAGAAAAGAATCCCGATTTTTCCAGATCTTGGAAGCGATGTTGATACTGATGATGAGGAAGAATATCTTAGCAAATGTAGAAAAAGCATTGATCCTGACAGTTTTAATTTTTTCTATGCAGATAAAGTTGAGATGCTGAATCAAAAGAAGATTGACAGGTTGAAGAGAGAGCTGGAAGCAGCAAAGTTACTCGCTGATGAAAAAGCAAAGACAGAAGCTGGAGAAACAAAAGTTGAAGCAGTGACTGAAAATGCAATAGAAAAAATTGTTGAAGTAGAGAAAGTGGTAGAGAAAATAGTCGAAGTTGAGAAACTTGTAGAAGTTGAGAAAATAGTTGAAAAGATAATTGAAGTTGAAAAAGTTGTTGAAGTAGAAAAGATTATTGAGGTTGAGAAGATAGTTGAAAAAGTGGTTGAAGTTGAAAAACCATGTTTGAAATGTTCAGAATCTTGCACAGCTTGTGAAGAAAAAGACAGGAAGATTGCTGAATTAGAAAATATTAAAGAAGATTTACTGTCTGATGTGAAGTATGTGAAGGAGTCGTACGATGTGCTGAACATGACAGTTGATAGTCTAAAAAAGACAAATTCAGAAATTGAAAAAATATGGAAAAAATGAGCGCAACATTAATGACAAAGCAGAGCGTCATCAATGAGTATATAGAAGACTGTGCTAAGCTGAAGCAAGAATTGGAATTAGAAAAGATTGAGAATGAAAGGATTAAACGATTACTGTTGAGTTACACTACTTGTGATTATTTGATTGATCGTGTTTATCCTACTGTTGCAGGTCTTGAGGCATTCATGGAGAAAAAGACTGAAGATACTGATACTGGTAAGAAACCAAGTGTCAAGTATAACAGATGTCCGCCCCCGATCCATGAAAGTTATTCACCCAGGAATCCAAACGAAGAGCGTCTAAAAAAGGCAGTCAACATCAAGTTAAAGTCTGAAATCATTGATGAATTACCAGACAATATTGATGTTACATTCACAGCGTCTGACGCTGATCATGAGTCTGGGTTAGTAAAGAAAGTTGTCGATCAGGTGTTAGATACGGATGAAGAGTCAAAGTCGGAGTATAAGTCTGATATTCCGAGTTCGTCAGAAAAGAGTCCGAGTTCACCGGTTAAGAGGGTTTACAATAAGGAATTCTTGTTATCAAAATTTAATTTGAGTGATGGTTCAATCAAAGTAGCTTATACTTTGAATGATTCAGACAAATTATATTCTGATAATGAATTCCCAATAAGAAGTGTTAAAACTGAAATGATCAAAAAGGTTTTCAAATTAACAGAAATTAATATTTCTGAAATAAAATATTTAAATCTTTCTGCAAAACCTAAACCTTACACTTCAAGGATTAAACAAAGAGTTAACAAGAAAATGGGTTACGGTTATGGTTATAATTTCCAAAAGAAATCAACCATAATGGTAATCTAAAAAAGAAAGGTCTTGGTTTTATTTCATCAGAAAATTATAAAAATCAGAAAACTTATAAACCAAAAACAAAATTTGTTTCAGGAGGAAGTTCAGAGGATGAACAGAATAAACCATTCTGGAAACAATCAAATCAAGAGTTTCTTGCTGAAGTAAAGAAGAATGTGAGAAAGTTTGCTTCAAGAGTTGACAGAAGAACCTGTTTCAAATGCCAAGAAGTTGGACACATAGCTTGGAATTGCCCCAAGACGAACTACCAAAAACAGGGAGTTTCTTCTAAATCTGTTTTGAGAAAGACTTGTGTTGATAAGAAAGAACAACCTGTGAAAAATGTTAAAAAGTTTGAAAATTCTACTTCTGAGGAAGGAGAAAGTTAAAAAAGGTTTTACAAAAGAAGAGGTGATATGAACAAGCAAAAGTGGGTGGTTAAATCTGAGGGTAATTCTGACAATGAATCTGATTCCATAAAATCAGAGGAGTCTTTGGTTGAGAAAAAGGTTGTGAATTCCGTTCCAGAGGTGAACGATGAGGATTTTCCTTCATTGTCAAAGGAAAATTTGATGAAGAAAGTGGGAAAGGTAGAGATCTCAAATCAATTCTTCCCTTATAAGGGATAATTTCATGTTGAGAAGGCTTTCAATGGAAATGTCAAGCATATTTTTGGTAAAATGGTTGACAGAAAGGTTAAAAGTGCAAAAGATTTTTATAAATCAAAATGTTGGTGGGATAGATGTGTCCCAGAATCTCCCAAGGCTGGTCAGGCTTGGGGGAAAGTTTTTCCTAACTAAAAATCCTGACTTGCCAGAGCTCCCAGGTTGGTAAGAGTGGAGCAGGAATCGGCATCTTTCTTAGCAAATGATCCTACAAGTGGTAGAGTTGGTAAAGTACAGGTGGTATATTTAAATTGTTATATTTTGATTTACAAGTGGTTATGGTTGGTGAAATGAACCTGTAAGTGTTTGAAAGATGTTTTCATTGACAAGTGGTTAATCAAGGTCATTAAGTTGAACTTGATTGGACCATACTTACAAGTGGTATTTTGAAGAACAATATGATGAACCCCTAACCTACAAATGGTTTGAAAATCAACAAAACTAATTTTCCAGAAAAACCATTTGATTAAAACAAACTTAAGTGTTTTGAAATCACAATGGGAAAATAGTTTGTTGTAAGGGGGAGTTCTGATTGTTTATGCCAAGTGAATGGCGATTTGAAGTGATTTGATATCGGTTGTCACTTTATTGTACAGTTTGTTTTCAATTTTCCTAAAATCTGTTGCATTTTAGGGGGAGTAAAATTTTTTCAGAAAATCCAAAAACATTAGAAAATTTAAAAAAGTCAAAAACATGATAAAATTCAAAATGAGTTTTGTTGTATTAAAGAGGAAATGATAGTACATCAGTGTACGATCACGGCATGCTAAAGAAATGGAAAGTTAAATAGTGATAAACAGTCTCACTAATGATATGCCAGTAGGTTTTTGCACATTTAGTAGATTGTGACGAGATATAAATCTAAATTCAAACTTGCTTATATCGTGGGTAACATCTCTCGGATATATGGGTAACCCCCGAAATCTTGTTTGAAGGACCCCTCTTTCTGAGATACTAGGTCTTTATGCTTAGTGATATCTGGGGTATTATCCCGGGACTTCTGATAATGCGGAAGCAATGGCCTAGTCCCCGGAGAATACTTTACGCTTGCTTGAAATATAGCGCCGCCCTCAACATAAATGATAAGACAATAAAATTGCTAATCAATGCTGTTGTAAAAAAGATCCTCTAAAGGGGACCCACCAAAAGTCGAGCCGTCATCTCTCTGCTGAACGAAAGTTCTGATCTGAGCTCTCACGGTTTCGCAATTTAACCCTTTACAGATATCATCCAGGTATACTCACCTGTAAGACTGAATATTGGGATCTGGATACGGGAGTATATTCTGAGGTGGGACACGCGAATAAGTTTAAGTGCTTAAGACATTAATCTCGTATCTCGAAACAGTTGAACTTTGTGTGAGAATTTAAGTGGATCAGTATACTGACAACTAGGTGAATCGTTTAGAACTTAAAATGTTTAAAGCTTAACGGTGTTGGTGATTTGTCTCAAAAACTGATATGATCCTCTTACACAAACTCACAAAAATATTGTATGTAAATATTTCTTTACTGCATTTCTTTTTAAATATCTAAAATCCAAAAAGATTTTCGGTGTGTTTTAGTATATTTTTTGAAAAATCCAAAAAGATTTTAGACAACTGATGTTGAAAAGCTGAATTTCAAAATTCCGAGTGCTAAACATGACGAACAGGTTTGGGAAATTTTGTTTGAAGATGTTTGAAATGAAAATGATATATTTAAGTGGTTCATTAGAAATTGACATGATAAATCATTTTGTTTGATACTTGAAAATGATGTATTCAGGGTTGTGTCTTCAAGTGATTAGCAAAGTTTCTAAATTTTGTTATATCTTATCTTTTATGAAACGTATGTTTTGGGTAGAGAAAATGCAGGTGAGTCAGGTCATGATCCTGATCCTGTGAAAGCCAGACTACAATCCTAGCACAAGTTGAGGGGGAGTCTGTTAGAAAGAGAGAGTCTGAAGATGCAAGAGCCAGATCGAGATTTTGGAAGAAAGAGCCCGAAGACTGATAAAGACTGAAGATGTGAAGACTCGACACTGAAGACTTCGTCAACATCCGAGGGGGAGTTTGTTGGTGCATCCGTCTATCGTCTACGTCTTGTATCGAGTCTTGTACTGTAATAGTTAGATCAGGGCACGAAAAACTAGAAAGTGGGTTTTAGGGGTGATTCCGCTCGAAATGGTTATGGTCTGATTCCGCTCGAAAGTGAAGTTTCTAATTCCGCTCGAAATGGTTAATGTCTGATTCCGCTCGAAATTGCAATATTCTGATTCCGCTCCAAATGCACATGCACTTTCGAGCGGAACCCATTCCCCTATAAATACCTTTCGAGCGTAATCATTTGTAACGATCTTGTTTTCCGGTACCGAACTGCTGCCGAAGTGCCGATTGATTGTAAAGCTGTGAAATTGATAATACAAGGCAAATTTAAGTGAAACAAGCTGTTTTTCTTGTCCGTTTCTTAGTTTCCGCCTCTGAAATGGATTAGAGCTCTTCTAATTGACTCGTTTGGGTCACGAAATCGATCCTACAAGAACAACATTAGTATAAGGAGAGTTAAACACTAACGATGGCACAATTCCCAACACAATGAACGTGTCATAGATCAATATCATGAACAAATGCATAAGAGATAAGATGAAAGCCACAATGATATAATGCGTAGAGAGCATGCGTAATGCGTATTTGATGAAACATTCCACACACATTCCCTTTTGTTTATCGTACATTGTTACTTGGTATTTTATTCGCTATCTATGTTTTTACATTTTAGTATTCAAATGGTCCACTTAAAGACTCAACGCAATTTTAGTTATTGAAATTGTCTCCATGCTTACCTTTTCGGTTTTTGGCATATTATATGTGTCTGTGTCAATGTGAACCCATTTGAGGAGTTAATAATATACATGTAAATGTAAATACAACTTTTATTATCATGACACTAAAAAACCCGTCCACCGGACGTGTATTAAACTAGTTGAGAATTAGGGCAACTAAGGAATTTCAGTTAGATACTGAGTAATCACAGTCTACGGTTAAAATTAAACAACAAATCAAGAGCAACAATTGAAGGTTGATAACGAGTTCTTACAGCAACAAATCAAAGAATTGAAGACATTTGTGATTCCACAACAAACGTGTTTTTACAATTGAAGACATCTGTGATTCAGCAGTGGCGGAAAAAAAATAAAAACTAAACAAATCAAAAAAATCTGTTGGAAATCTGACCTTACATAATTAAACAATGGATTTAAAAAGAAAAAAACTCTTTGATTAAATAAAATAAACAAGTATAAATCCTAAATCTTTCTACTACAATAAAATACAAATAAAACAAACCATTAAATCCTCAAACTTTTGAGTATTGACAAGATTAGTTCCAACAATCGCCCATAATCTTGTCAAGTTTCTCCAAGGTCTTGAATACCAAGTAAGACCCGAAGTTCTTACACCTTAATACTCGGTCTCTTGTGCCCGTTTTGCATCAACACCTTGCTACAACCGACACAATAATGCACCCTTGTTTTTCGACTCATTTGGGATCTCATCAATACTTGAACAATGTACTTCACCACCTTTGAATCTGCTGTTGTGTGAATGAACTATGTCTATCGCTTCCATCAATCATGTGCTTTAATGTCAATTGTTTCAAATCGTAGCTGATTAGGCTAGACAAGACATGGTTTGAAGTATAATGTTCATATATGTGCTGAACAGATCAGCACGAGTAGAGCGTAGACTAGATCCGCACGAATGAAGGCCACGCAGTGTAGGTTCACATGGATAGGTTGATCCACGATTATGCGCATTCGTTAATATGTGCATCCGTGATTAACTTTAAGTGCGGATGGGGTCTAGTATATATAGGTGTCTTGTGCCTTGTTGTTTAAAACCTTTGGTGGACTAAAGAGGGAAAATCTGTCCAAGTGATTTCACGGTTTTGTACTATCAAATCTTCAATAGAAATCATTATTAATTACTTGTTCTTGTTCTAGTCATCTTCGTACTTGGATTCCGCACAAGATAAGAAGTCATAGCAATCAGTTCTACATTCGAGAAGATCGTGATCGGTCCTAACATGTTCTTACGTGTTGATCCAATCTAACACTACACTACACCTAGGTTTTCTTCTTTGATCAAGCCTGCAATCACTACTCCTTGATTGCTACGGTCTTGTTGTTGTTGATCACAACCTCGATCACTACAACATGTTGCTGCTGTCTGATGAACAAACCCTCTTGCACCTGCTTTCTTGATCGCAACAACCCTTGATAAACTGCCCAAATTGATAAACCGCTCTGATACCAATTGCTGGAAATCAGTCATTCTTCAACAGAATTAAACAATGAATTTAACTAGAAAAAAACTCTTTGATTAAAATTGAAGGTGTATAAACCCTAAACATATAATCCCTATCTATACTGAACACCCCTTGGAGAACAAGTAACCTAATAAGGAAACCAAATAAAATAAAACTTGTATAAATCCTAAATCTTTCTATTAAAATAAAATACAAACAAAATAAAACCACTAAATCCTCCAACTTTTGAGTATTGACAAGATTAGTTCCAACAATCACCCCCTAATCTTGTCAAGTTTCTCCTAGGTCTTGAATACCAAATAAGACCCGAAGTTCTTCCACCTTAATACTCGGTCCCTTATAATCATTTTGCATCAACACCTTTGCTGCAACCGACATAACACCACACCCCCTGTTTTCTAACTCCTTTGGGATCACATCAATAACATGTCCAAACACTTGAACCATCTACTTCACCACATTTGAAGTCTGTTGTTGATCCAGTCTAACACTACACTACACCTAGGTTTTCTTATTTGATTAAGCCTGCAATCACTTCTCCTTGATTGCTACGGTCTTGCTGTTGTTGATCACAACCTCGATCACTACAACCTGTTGTTGTCGTTTGATGAACAAACCCTCTTGCACCTACTTTCTTGATCGCAACAACCCTTGATAAACTGCCCAAATTGATAAACCGCTCTGATTAGGCCGACTTGGTACAAAGTCAGTTCTATGTGGATATGAGAAATTTGATGGATTGATGGGATAATGTACTTTCGTGCGAAGTTATTTCCTAATTCATATTCGATAGACAAAACAGTGGGAGGCGAGCTCCTCTATCTGATGTTGTCTTTTCAATTACACATACCTAAAGGACTATGCCCAAAAGAACTATTGACTTTTTGTTCAATATTGAGCGATCATGTAACTTCGGCTTGGGAATACCTATTATATTTCACTATTTGAAGCGAGTCATTGTTCAAGAAACGTTCGGTTGTAGTTAATCCCGTGAACTCGCATGAACATGAGATCTATGAGATAATTTCCATTTTAAAGGCATTTTGCGCGTTTATAAGAGAGCCGCAATTCTTTCTTATTGGTAATTCAATGACTAACTCTATGAGTCTTGTTAAGCTAACTATATATTTTATAGTATCAACGTTTCCTGTGTGAGGGGAGGAGACAACATCTGGAACAGTTACGTATCCTGGAATCAAGACACAATTAAACGCCTCCCAAGTTCAATCTAGATTGTGTCACGATACGATTTCTTTCCAATTTTATTCAATTCTTATGTATACCCAACATTGTAAGATATTCGTGTAAGATGTTTTCAGAAATTGCTTGAACGATACATGTTCCTTTGATTTCTTTCCACAAATTTTTTTTGCATCGCAATGCCTGTTGTGGCTGCTTGACCTTTCATGATCAGAAACAGAATTAAGTACCTATACATTTAAAAGAATAAGTCAGCGAGTGTACCGGCAGTGATAACCTAGTAACGTAATGAGTCTCCTTCTCTTCTCTGGATTATCTGTTGTGTGACACTTCGGGTTTTCCCGAATAACCTTATTGTATGATATCGTTATACATATACGTTATTAAATGAAAGTCTGCGAATTATCTCGGTGTAATATGTGATCTTCTTATTATGTTATGTGTATTATTATGTACTGTATATATATATATATATATGCATATGTGTGAACCGAGACTGCAAGGTCTCGACTCGGGATCTGTTGACTCGAAACAAACGGGCTACACCCACTTAGGTGACCTGGCCCAACCAACAAGCCCACTCGAGACGTAGGGTATGTGGCGAATGGGAGTATAAAACCCATGATATCAGCCGCCCTTGCCACTTTTGGGCAACAATCATCACACAAATCCCAAACATTCCCATATCCATACTCTCTCTCATCTCATCCTTTCTCTCCCTAGACAAAACCCTAACAATATCACCTCCTCTCCTCCTCTCGGACCAAACCGGTGGCAACAAAGACTCTCGGATCAGCTCATTATCATCATTCGGAAGCTCCTTCATCGATCCTCCATACCCTCACTCTTCGGATATCTAGCCGGTTAGTGCTTTGTTGTTTACTAGGATATTTAGGTGAGTATAGATGCATAATACTTGCTTGGAATGATTATGATGAATGATATTGTGCCAAATATTGATGTTTTGATGTTCCTTGCCATGTTGTTATGCAATTTGTTTGATGAACAATGTACATTATATGATTCTATATTAGTAGAAATGTTAAGATGATTAGATGATTGTTTAACAATGTTCTTCGTGAAATAACTATGATTAATCATTGTTGTGATGATGTGTATGAAGAGGTTGATCTATTTTAGTAATAGAATAAGGCGATTTAGTCCATCTTGACAAATGATAAGCATGCTTTATGTAAATGGATGAAACAGTGAAGAATATGATGAATATGACATGAATATTTGAAAGTTTGATGTTTTGATCTGAATTGATTAGGGTAGAAAATTAGAAACATGTTAGTGCAATTTGATTGGATAGTACATGTTGATGAGATCTCATTGGATAGTACAAAAGTTGTTGAATGTTCTAGAAGGAATTCCAGCAGTGCCTACATCAGTGGTTACAAGTCGAGACCCCGGGGTTGCGACTCGAGACCAGGGCATGCATCAGGAGACTCGAGACCAACTAGGCTGTGACTCGAGACCTCCTGATCTCGACTCGAGATCTCAAGGTTTTGACTCAAAATGTGCACTACTCGAGACAACTGGTTGCGACTTGAGACCACATGTTCTCGAGTCGAGACTACCTGGTTTCGACTGGACTACTTGGCTTCGTTATTGGGCCGCACTAAGTGATGACATGTTTTGGGTTGTATGTTCCTGCTACTGTTTAACTGGACTGTGTGTTGCTACTATTGTATAATTGTATGTATGTTTGGATAGGCCCAACGATATATATTCTAGTGTGACGTGTATGCTATGTGTTAGATACGTGTAGGATATACGTGACTTATTCATACCCAAACCTGACCAATACCGGTAACTATATTAGGACGTGGTTGACCAACTCATTTGACCAAGTAAACTGTCTGCTGAGCAAACCGAGGTGAGTTCACAACTTTTCTAAAAGCATGCGTTCCCGGTGGTTGGGGAACGGAATGAATAATGCTATCTCCTTAAGTGGGATACAAATAACACTACCTCCTTGTGTGGGGTACAAACATACTTTCCTCCCCTTGTGTGGGACGTTCAGTTAATTACTATTTATATTGGATGCATCGAGCGTACTAAACGACACTCTATCACAAGTCCCTACTTTACTATACCGATTAGTCATCGGGGCCAGGCGAACGGGATATTAGTTAAATAGCGCTATTTAGGTCTCACTAACCTCACACCGTGCCTTGAGTGGACGGGCGTGAACTAATAGTCCTCGGCAACCGTCAATGATGATAGACATTGACAAACAGGGCAACAACAACTTAAGTGCGATAGTTTTGGTATGCTTATGGAGTTTAGTAGCTTACATATGGGGTAGCTCCCCATGGCATGGTACAAATGAGTAAATTAACTGCAAAAACAAGTTTTTGGAATTAAAACTGGACAAACTTGTGAACTCGCCAACTTTATGTTGACACCCTACTGCATGCTTTGCAAGTACCCAGTGACTCAGGAGCTTGCAGCTTGGGGATGTGTAGTGGACGTCTTAACCCGTGTGTTGGGTTCTTTAAATATTCTTGAACTCGAGCTTTTGTTTGAATTATTTTACTATGCTTCCGCTACTCACTTAAACTATTGTTTTGAACTTAAAAACTTTTGAACTTTAACTATGGTAATCACTAATCTTTATGGTTGGTGAACTTTACTATCATTATCTTAATTGTTCAATATGATTGGTGGCTGGATCCTAGTCAGTCACACGCCTCGCGGTAGAACTCCATATGTGGATTTGAGGGTGTGATAGATTGGTATCAGAGCCATTGGTTATAGTGAGCTTGTTTTAAAAAGGAAATTCTTTTTGACAAAAACTAGACTATAACCCATGACTCGCGACGACACTACACTCCAAGTGCAAGGCTTAACATATTAGACCTCATGGCTCGATCGTGTGTTTACTTGATTACTTGTTTGCTTCTTATGTGATGTTATACGTACTAGTATGCCTAGTTAGATATATGCACATTCCCCCTCCTTCTGACTCCTGCTACACTACGAGGTCGCACTCATACTGTGTTTTCTGGTTATGAAGACAATGAGTGGATGCGGAAGAGGAAACGTTAACATGACTCAGGATCAGTTCACCAACATGATCAACAGTGTGGCTGCCGCTTTTATAGCCCACCCTGGAGGTAAACTCGTCATTCTAGGATGTTTAAATCCTACTCCCGCATCATCTTATCGTTCCTAAATTTGTTCGCTTCGTTTTCCACGACAGGTCAACCTGCACCTATGCAACCACGTGTCTGCACATTCAAAACCTTCATGGATTGCAAACCTCTCCCTTTCAATGGCACTGAGGGTGCCATAGGCCTTCTGCACTGGATTGAGAAGGTCCAATCTGTGTTTGCCATGTGCTAGTATCCCACTGCTAGTTGGGTAAAGCTTGCTTCTGGTAAGCTTGAAGGAAACGCGCTTTCATGGTGGAAAGCACAAGTTCAAATGCTTGGGTTGGAGACTGCCAACGCAACTACTTGGGAGGATTTCAAGAACATGATCAAGGAGGAATACTACCACAGGGACGACATTCACAAGCTCGAAAATGAGTACTATGAGCTCAAGATGGTTGGATCAGAAATCTTGACCTACACCAAGCTGTCCACCGACTACGCTGCTCTCTGTACGAACATGTCTCAGCCTGCTTATCGAAGAATCGAGTTGTACATTAAGGGTTTGGTCCCTAAAATTCAGAGTTTGGTCACTTCCGCCAATCTCACCATGATTCAGCCAGTCATTCGTCTAGCTCACCGACTCACTGATCAGGCCGTGGAACAGGGCAAGCTGCCCAAAAGGATGAGTGCTACTACTGGAGCTTCTGGGGATAACAAGAGTAAGTGGGATGGCAATCAGGGAAAGGATGCTAACCCCACTCAAGCCCCAGCTCAGCAGAGGAAGACCAAAAACAAAAAGGGCTCTCAACAATAGGGTGGTTACCAGGGCAATCACCCCAAGTGCAACAAGTGTGGCCGCCATCATAGGGGGCCGTGTGAAAAGAACCACTGCCAGTGGTGCAACAAGTTAGGGCATGAAGCTAGGGAATGCAGGTGCCAGTACCCAGGAAGGCAGAACCGACCCAGACAACCGCAACAAGCAAATAACCGAGGGTGCTATCAATGTGGAGCTGAGGGGCATATCAGGAAGAACTTCCCTCAACTGAATCAAAACAACAACAATCAGGGCGCTGGGAACAACAACAACAACAACAATGGTGGGAATGGTGCAAGAGGAAGAGTCTTTGTGATGGGAGCTAAAGAGGCCAGGAATGATCCCAACGTTGTAGCGGGTAAGTTCCTACTTGATGATCATTACGTTTTCGTATTATTTGATTCTGGAGTCGATGCTTGCTATGTATCCCTACATATTAGTAAGAAGCTTAAGCCTACGCCTACATCGTAAACTCTAAGCGCGTCGTCGAATTCTCTAATGGTAGAAACATCGAGACCTCACACGTTATCAACAACTGCAAATTCTTACTATCTCGTCAGACTTTCCTCGTCGATCCTTTTCCCATCGTTCTTAGAAGCTTTGACCTCATCATTGTTATGGATTGGTTATCCAAACATCGAGCTGAAATCCTCTGTCAAGAGAAAGTCGTTCGTATTCCCCGTTCTTTTGGCGAACCCCTCATAGTTCAAGGTGACAAATGTGGAGCTGTCACAGGCATCATCTCACTCTTAAAGGCCCAGAAGTGTTTACGAAAAGGGCATACCGCTATTCTAGCACTCGTCACCGACACCCAGGAAAAGGAAAAGAGGATTGAAGATTTTCCCATCGTACGTGACTATCCTGAGGTATTCCCTGAGGAACTACCTGGACTCCCTCCTCACCGTCAGGTCGAATTCCAAATCGAGCTAACTCCCAGAGCGGCAACCATATCTCGTGCACCTTATCGACTAGCCCCAGCCGAGCTGAAGGAACTTTCTACAAAGCTACATGAATTGTTGGATAAAGGCTTTATCCGTCCTAGTTCGTTACCCTGGGGAGCACCCGTGCTCTTTGTCAAGAAGAAGGATGGCACATTCCGTATGTGTATCGAGTATCATGATCTGAACAAGGTTACCATCAAGAACCACTACCCACTCCCAAGTATCGACAATCTATTCGACCAATTGGAAGGGTCAAGTTACTACTCCAAGATCAACCTGCGATCAGGTTATCACCAACTGAGAGTCCGTGGCGAGGACATCTCTAAAATAGCGTTCCGGACTCGATATGGTCACTACGAGTTCCTTGTCATGCCTTTTGGAATGACCAACATGCCTGCGGTTTTCATGGATCTCATGAACCAAGTGTGCATGCCCTACCTCGACAAGTTCGTGATCGTTTTCATCAACGACATCCTGATCTACTCGAAGAGCCAAGAGGAATATGAGCAACACCTACGTCTTATCCTTGAACTTCTTCACAACGAACAACTGTACGCCAAGTTATCGAAATGTTACTTCTGGCTTCGAGAAGTCCATTTCCTCGGGCACGTAGTCAATCAAAATGGGATACACGTCGATCCAGCTAAGATTGACTCCATTTAGAATTAGCCTACACCGAAGACTCTGACCGAAATCTGCCAATTCTTGGGACTGGCGGGGTACTATCATAGATTCATCAAGGGATTTTCGAAGATCGCTCAACCCCTCACGACTCTTACCCAGAAAGGTATTGCCTACAAGTGGAACGATGCTCAAGAGTCTGCTTTCCAGAAATTAAAGGAGAACCTCTATAGTGCTCCTATTCTTTCTTACCTGAAGGTACCAATGGCTTTATCGTCTACTGAGACGCGTCTATTCAAGGGCTCGGATGCGTGTTGATGTAACGCGAGAAAGTTATTGCCTACACTTCTCGACAACTCAAGATCCACGAACGGAACTACACGACGCACGACTTGGAACTCGGAGCAGTCATCTTTGCACTCAAGATCTTGAGACATTACTTGTACGGTACCAAGTGCACGATTTACCCCGATCACAAGAGTCTCCAGCATATATTGGACCAGAAGGAGTTGAACATGCGGCAACGCCGATGGGTTGAACTCCTTAACGACTACGAATGAGCAATTAAGTATCACCCAGGCAAGGCTAATGTTGTAGCTGACACCCTCAGCAGAAAGGAAACCAAACCTAAGCGTGTCCGTGCTTTGCAACTTATTATCAACTCGAACCTTCCCAGCCAGATCCGCAACGCTCAAGTTGAAGCGCTGAAAGAGAAAAACCTCCTAGTTGAATCCCTGCGTGGCATGGAAAAGAAACTTGAATGCAAGGACGACAGCGTTTACTACTTTGCCGAACGCGTCTGGATTCCATCTTATGGAGATCTTCGAGAACGTGTGATGGACGAGGCACACAAGTCTCGCTACTCGATACATCCTGGTGCCGATAAAATGTATCACGGCCTCAAAACTCTGTATTGGTGGCCTAGCATGAAAGTCACTATTGCTAAGTACGTTATCAAATGCTTGACCTGCGCTACGGTCAAGGTCGAATATCAGAAGCCGTCAGGCTTATTGCAACAACCAGAGTTTCAACATGGAAATGGGAGCAAATTTCCATGGATTTTGTTACCGGCTTACCAAGGTCCCAAGGCGGGAATGATACCATTTGGGTGATCGTGGACCGCTTAACCAAGTCTGCACACTTCCTCGCGATCAAAGAAACAGACAAGTATTCGAAGCTGGCTGCCATCTACTTGAAGGAAATAGTTGCTTGGCACGGAGTTATGGCAAGCTACGCAAAGATCCTTTGGCTCGCGTTTAGATATGAGCATCGCTTATCACCCGCAAACCGATGGTTAAACTGAGCGCACCTTCCAAACACTTGAAGACATGCTGAGAGCGTTTGTCATTGATTTTGGAAACGGGTGGGAACGACACCCACCATTAGTAGAGTTCTCTTACAACAACAACTACCATACTAGCATTCAGGCACCACCCTTTGAGGCATTGTAGGGTCGTAAATGCCGATCACCTTTGTGCTGGGAGGAAGTTGGCGAAAGCCAAATTACCAGCCCAGAACTTGTAGTCGACATAACGGAAAAGATTGCCCTGATTAAACAACGCATGGCGGTAGCTCGAGACCGTTAGAAAAGCTACGCAGATAAGCGTAGGAAGCCTCTAGAATTCCAGGTCGGGGACCTGGTTCTACTTAAAGTTTCACCCTGGAAGGGTGTGGTACGTTTTGGCAAAAGGGGCAAGCTTAATCCGCGGTATGTTGGACCATTCGAAATTACCGAGAGGATCGGTAAGGTAGCTTACAGATTGAACCTGCCTGAAGAGCTAAGTGCGGTGCACAACGTCTTTCATGTGTCTAATCTAAATAAGTGTCTGTCAGATGAAACTCTCACTGTTACTTTTAAGGAACTCACTATTGACGACCAACTACGCTTTATTGAGGAACCGGTTAAGATCACGGATCAAGAAATCAAAACTCTCAAGCATAGCAAAATACCTATTGTACGAGTTCGTTGGGACTCGCGCCGTGGCCCAGAGTTTACCTGGGAATGGGAAGACCAGATGATGCGCAGGTATCCTAAGTTGTTTGCAAACAAAATTTCCAGCACTGAAGCTGCATCTGAATTTCGGGACGAAATTCCAAACCAACAAGGGGATGATGTGACACCCCATGAAAACATGGTAACACACTAGCTTGACAGTGACTGCGCTTTAACTTTCGGGACGAAAGTTCTTAAAACTTGGGGATAATGTGACACTTCGGGTTTTCCCGAATAACCTTATTGTATGATACCTTTATACATATATGTTATTAAATGAAAGTCTGCGAATTATCTCGGTGTACTATGTGATCTTCTTATTGTGTTATGTGTATTATTATGTACTATATATATATATATACATATATATACATATATGTTATTAAATGAAAGTCTGCGAATTATCTCGGTGTACTATGTGATCTTCTTATTGTGTTATGTGTATTATTATGTACTATATATATATATATATATGTATGTATGTATATATATATATACATATATATACATATATACATATATATACATATACATATAAATACATATATATATATACATATATATATGCATATGTGTGAACCGAGACTGCAAGGTCTCGACTCGAGACCCCTCGGTCTCGACTCGGGATCTCTTGACCCGAAACAAATGGGCTACACCCACTTAGGTGACCTGGCCCAACCAACAAGCCCACTCGAGACATGGGTTATGTGGCGAATGGGAGTATAAAACCGATGATATCAGCCGCCCTTGCCACTTTTGGGCAACAATCATCACACAAATCCTAAACATTCCCCTATCCATACTCTCTCTCATCTCATCCTTTCTCTCTCTAGACAAAACCCTAACAATATCACCTCCTCTCCTCTTCTCGAACCAAACCGGTGGCAACAAGGACTCTCGAATCAGCTCATTATCATCATTCGAAAGCTCCTTCATCGATCCTCCATACCCTCACTGTGACACCGCAGGAAAACCACTCAACCTAACTAGCTTCCTCAGTGAGTACGTGCTAAATTTCGGGATGAAATTTCTTTCAACTTGGGGATGATGTGACAACCCATATTCCAGAACCTTTCTTTGTGTTTTGATGTAACTTGTATGAACATTACGTGACTAGTTGACATGTTTGAGATCAATGGAATATTATGTTTTGTTATGCTATGTGTTACATGAATGTTTTGTGAGTATGTATGTATAATAAACTTGGTCACACAACGACTTCTAATCGCACAAGCCTTTAGGGCCGTACACTTTGTGCCTTATCACACCTCTTTCTCGGCCCACTCTTATGGAACTCAAGACCAAGAGGGCAGCCCAAAGAATGGGTTCGACCCACTCCCTATGCGTATGCATATACCCATTATGGTGTTTTGATCCTCACAATTTGCAAACACTTAACACACACACAAACCCTAAAGCTCTCTCCCTTCACTCGAAGGCAACACCCCTCTCTCTTGAAGATCATCTCGGCCCTATCTTGTATTCCGGTTAGTGATTCATTATTAATTGTGTATTAGACAATGTTGTGATTACCATGATTGAGCATGATAGTTAAGATTGTTCATATGAATTGGATTTGTATGATTGTGATTTAGAACCAAAGAGATGTAATCGACTGTGATGGGTCTAGATGTTTAATTGATTCATGTATTTTGGCATGAACTAGATGGTGAAAATTACATGAACTGTATGGCAATGATCGAATTCCTTAGGATGGTGGTTTGACCGAATGTTTGAATGATTGTTATTGTTATTCATGATTAGATGTTACTTAGGGTTCATACGAATTAAATTGATTGTTCTTGATTTGATGATGATTAAGGTAATATGAATGTGTATGATTTCCGAATTCAATGCTGTTTAATCTGATTTGAAACTGCCAAACTTGTTAGCAAAGGTTACGGAAATAAATGAGCTGCAAATAAGGAAGTTAGTTACACACCTAGTCTCGACACCGGTTGCGAGTCGAGAACCCACTGTCTCTACTCGAGACCACACCTTACCAGCACACAAACAAGACTCGAGACCTTAGTTGCGGGTCTTATTGCGACTCGAGACCTGACTCGAGACCACCTAGACTCGAGTGATGAATATATGACTCGAGACCCCCTTAGTTGCGACTCGAGAATGTTAAGACTATAAACCGAGACCGCACTGTCTCGGCTCGAGATCCCTAGTCTCGACTCGAGACCACATAGTCACACATTTGATTTGGACTTGCACTGTTACGAGCCTAAGTAATTGGGCTGCATATTTGGGCCTTGTTTGGTTACGTGATTAATACTGTTGAACTCGTACTGTTGCTGAACTACCATGATACTATGTGTATACCATGATCCCTCTGTGTATGTAAACTGTTAGTATATGTGTAGACATACGTGTATTACTTGAACCTAGACCTGACTTGTATGGTAACCATGTTAGGACGTGGTTGATCACTAGCAGCTCGATTGACCTTTCTGTGTATCTGTCGAGCTAACCTAAGGTGAGTTCACACACTTTCTAAGGCATAGGATTCCCGGTGGTTGGGAATGGGTTAGAGAATTAAAATGGAACTTACATATCTTCCTTGGGTAGGATATGTACCGCCATCCTTCATGGGTAGGATGCCAATATTAATCCTGCGTATTCTCCTTGGGTAGAATACGTACGTTCGTCCTCCTTGGGTAGGACAACAACCTTAAACTTACTAGACAAAACTCTATCATGAAGTCCCTCATTTTTATATCGACTTAATCGCCGGGCCAATGGCGAGCGGGTCATTAGTTAATAGCGCTATTAGGGTTGAAAAGCCTCACACCGTGCCGGCAGGACGGGCGTGTACTAATGGATCTGGGCACTTAGTCAATGATGATAGACATTGATGTAGGGCACAACTTACTTTCGTCAGTTGTCGATATGGTAACGGTCTAGTGGTTCACATGGGGAAGCCCCCACTGATTATGGATATGGTTTGGGAAACAAAGATACTGGTTAACTCGTGGACTACGAAACAACTTATGGTTTTCAAAACAAACTTTTAAAACTAAAAAACCAACTGTGAACTCGCTCAACTTTGTTGTTGACTCGTTGTTACATGCCTTGCAGGTCGTTAGGTGCTTATGGAGCTTGCACGGGGAGGAGTGGTCGTTGTGGGGACATGGACTCTTGAGTTCCATGTTAAACATTTAAACTTTATAAACTTATCGCTTATGTTTGGGTTTTACATTTTATGCTTCTGCTGTTAACTTAAAGTTGGTTACATTCTTTTGGACACCAATTATATTGTGATTGGTTTTATTTACTTAATTACGTTGTTTAATATGATTGGTGGCTTGATCCTGGTCAGTCACGCCTCCATGCGGTGATACTCCACTTGTGGATTTTGGGGGTGTGACACTCACAGTTCGGATATCTAGCCGGTTAGTGCTTTGTTGTTTACTAGGATCTTTAGGTGAGTTTAGATGCATAATGGTGCTACTTTCTTGGAATGATTATGATGAATGATATTGTGCCAACTATTGATGTTTTGATGTTCCTTGCCATGTTGTTATGCAATTTGTTTGATGAACAATGTACATTATATGATTCTATATGAGTAGAAATGTTAAGATGATTAGATAATTGTTTAACAATGTTCTTCATGAAATAACTATGATTAATCATTGTTGTGATGATGTGTATGAAGAGGTTGATCTGTTTTAGTAATAGAATAAGGGGATTCAGTCCATCTTGATAAATGATAAGCATGCTTTATGTAAATGGATGAAACAGTGAAGAACATGATGAATATGACATGAATATTTGAAAGTTTGATCTTTTGATCTGAATTGATTAGGGTAGAAAATTGGAAACATGTTAGTGCAATTTGATTGGACAGTACATGTTAATGAGATCTCATTGGATAGTACAAAAGTTGGTGAATGTTCTAAAAGGAATTCCAGCAGTGCCCACATCAGTGGTTGTAAGTCGAGACCCCGAGGTGGCGACTCGAGACCATCGATCTACAACTCGATACCAGGGCTTGCATCATGAGACTCGAGACCAGCTAGGTTGCGTCTCGAGACCTCCTGATCTTGACTCGAGACCTGACACGAGATCTCAAGGTTTCGACTCAAAATGTGCACTACTCAAGACCACTCGTTGCGACTCGAGACCACCTGGTTTCGACTGGACTACTTGGCTTCGTTATTGGGCCGCACTAAGTGATGACATGTTTTGGGCTGTGTTTTCCTGCTACTGTTTAACTGGACCATGTGTTGCTACTATTGTATAACTGTATGTGTGTTAGGACAGGCCCAACGATATATATTCTAGTGTGACGTGTATGCTATGTGTTAGATATGTGTAGGATATACGTCACTTATTCGTACCCAAACCTGACCTATACTGGTAACCATATTAGGACATGGTTGACTAGCTTATTTGACCAAGTAAACAATCTGCCGGGCAAACCGAGGTGAGTTCACAACTTTTATAAAAGCATGCGTTCCCGATGGTTGGGGAACTGAACAAATAACACTATCTCCTTATATGGGATACAAATAACACTACCTCCTTTTGTGGGGTACAAACATACTTTCCTCCCCTTGTGTGGGACGTTCAGTTAATTACTATTTATATTAGATGCATCGAGCGTACTAAATGACACAATATCACAAGTCCCTACTTTACAATACTGATTAGTCGCCGAGGCCAAGCGAATGTGATATTAGTTAAATAGCGCTATTTAGGTCTCACTATCCTCGCACCGTGCCTTGAGTGGACGGGCGTGAACTAATAGTCCTCGGCAACCGTAATGATGATAGACATTGACAAACGAGGCAACAACAACTTAAGTGCGATAGTTTCGGTATGCTTATGGAGTTTAGTAGCTTACATTTGGGGTAGATCCCCATGGCATGGTATAAATGAGTAAATTAACTACTGAAACAAGTTTTTGGAATTAAAACTGGACAAACCCGTGAACTCGCCAACTTTATGTAGACACCCTACTGCATGCTTTCTAGGTACTCAGTGACTCAGGAGCTTGCAACTTGGGGATGTGTAGTGGACGTCTTAACCCATGTGTTGGGTTCTTTAAATAATCTTGAACTTGAGCTTTTGTTTGAACTATTTTACTATGCTTCCGCTACTCACTTAAACAGTTGTTTCGAACTTAAAAACTTTTGAACTTTAACTATGGTAATCACTAATCTTTATGGTTGGTGAACTTTACTATCATTATCTTAATTGTTCAATATGATTGGTGGCTGGATCCTGGTCAGTCGCATGCCTCGCGGTAGTACTCCGCATGTGGATTTGAGGGTGTGACATATTGGAGTATGGAGCCCAAGTATATATCAACTACTTTACCCAAAATTTAATGGGGATAGATGAGGCTCACATCGAGCCTTTTAAAACTTCATATGCTGACGAAGGCCTCCTACTAGTTTAGTAGGGCGAATTCGTAATTCACACTTGTGTTCATCTGTTCGACTAATTAAGTAATGAATAGTTTTCATCATTGTTGCAGAAATCGGCCTAGGCGCTAGTCGGCTACTAATCGCCTAATTTTGAGCAAATCGGCCAATTAATCGGTCCAGGTCAAAATCGGTCCTAGTCGGTCAAAAGTCGGTCCTAGTCGGTCAAAAGTCGGTCAAGTCGGACTAATCGGACCATGGGTTTTTTGGTCAAAATCGGTCCTGGTCGGTAAAAATCAGTCCTGGTCGGTAAAAATCGGTCCTAGTCGGTCTACTTGGTCAAAAGTTGGTTAATTTTTGAATTTTTATGTGAATTTTGAAGTATTATTTTTATATTATTGTGTATATATATATAAATTTGAAAAATTACATATATAAATTCCCATTCCGATTAATCCCGATTAATCCCTATTAATCCCGATTAATCCCTAGGCGGTACCTCACCGCCCGACTAGCGCTTAGCGCCTTCTACAACATTGGTTTTCATACATTTTTAACCAAGAATTATACACTACCCAGTATTGGTGTTTTCCACGAATCTTATTAGATTGAGTTATTTTAAATCGGTAAAGTTATGTTGATTCACGACTTCTGTTCTTACAATTTCGTCTGTGTGTTCATCTGATTCCAATTATAATCTCTATGAGTGTGTATTCATTAAGTGGCGATTCGTTAAAGAATCCTATTTTTCCATGTCTCCTAATTTTGTGGGTTTCTTGTTCTCGCATGAACGAAAGCTCGATTGAAAACATTGACTATATCATTTTGATGCACGTAAAGTCTAACTTAAGAAATCTAGAGTCAACCACGGAAGTTAACGATCCCATATTAAATTTCACATTGGAATTGGGTGACCCCAAGATTGTCTTCGTGTTGGAATTGATATCTTTTGAGTACATTGGCCGACTTGATTAAGAACTGAACAATAAGCCCATTTTGTTAATCCTTGTCATTCCGGGTGAAAGGCCGGACGAATCTTTTGATTATAGTTTTGTGGACCAAGTATTAAACAATTAAAATTCCTTGTTCGAGCGAATTGAATGCACAATAGTAGACTCCCTTCCCAACGCGGAGACTAAGGGGCTGTTTGGTAGCCTCTAAATGGTCATTAAGACGCTACATCTTAATGGAACCATTAAGAATTTTACCAACGAGAAGGTAGAAGAATGTGACATGTGATGATTTATCATTCAGAGGTTACCTCTTAACCATTCACACTTAAGGTTACCTCTTATTCATTCAGAGGTTTTAAACCATTAAGAGGTAGCATCTAAATGGTCATTAAGAGGCTACCAACCAACCCCTAACTTAACGTATGTCACGGTTTCTAAATACTATTATGTTCCGGTCCCTCATAATCTGAATTTCGGCGGAACTACTAAGCATAATGAGTGATCTAGGCAGAAATTGTACGAAAAATGAGATTATCATAGTATCGTTTCTTTCTTTATACTTGTAAAGCTAGCAACGATGCTGGTGGATTGGTTGTGAGAACGGTGAGTATCGAATCATGATAAGCACTCCTTTGACTAATATAGGCAAGATTTCGCCTATACCTAGTTCAGTCGTTCATGAATCTATCAGAAGAAGAATTAATTCTCTCTTCCCAAATGGCCTTCCTTTGTGGGACATTGGTATAGAGTATCTATGTTTCTAATAATGTGTGTAGTGCCACGTTGACTGGGAGATTGGTACTCAATGACTCATTAGCTAGTCATCCTTTACAAAATTGTTATCACTTCTACTTTCATTTTTGGCTCTGTAATTATGGACATCATTCTTACGATGCGATATTTAGACGTTCCTCTTGTTCTAGTACGGCTACATGGCATGGTAGCCTTTCAATTTTGGTGTTACTCAATTGATATCGACACCGGTTCTTCTTACTAATTATTAAGGGCTGAAAGGTTAATGTCATACCTAAATCTCAAAACAATTATAGGAGGGCTCGTATTATAGTATCCCTTTTGACTACTCTTTTTCTATGGTAAGGGTATGTTAAAGCAATCAATATAGGCAGCTGGGACGGATAATGTCCTGATCCAAGCTTTGGGAACCGAAACTAAACTGGTTTAATATACTATAGATTTCACATGTATCAAAATGACATAAGCCGACTACTGGTATGTAGTCATATCACACGCTCTGTGTAGGTTTGTAGATTCATTATCCTTAATAACAAGTTCATTATCCTTATTTGGGTATGTTGAGCATTGCGCTCACCAATGTTAAGATTCAAGGGTAACCGTCTGAAGTTAACTATTTTCCTTCTCTAATATGTGGCTCTAAAACCGTGACAACACAGTTCAGACGAAACATGCTAGGGATATCGTTTCCCAAAATATTGGCAGTTAGTAGAGTTATAACTAAAATGATACTTACAACTAGTTGTGAGCTAAACAACGCACATGAATCCTGTCATATCACAAGTACAACAAGACTCTAACTACTAAAAGTGAACCTGATAACAAACTCCACTAATAATAGTACCGTAGAAATTGTGGATGGACAAATCAAAGAGCTACTATGTAGCGGAAACATAATCACCGTAATGGGATGGAACTAAACGGAACGCTGCATCATACCTATCAGTATGATGACTGAAAGAAACAAGAGTAATATGCTTTCCAGTTTATTACTCAACTAAATTTCGAGGACATAATTCTTTTAACCAGGGGAGACTGTGACAACTGTGTAACCCCGGTAAACCCTAATAGTTGCCAGCCCGCATAACAGAACACGATGTGTAAACAATTAGATTTGTGATGATTTTGAGGATAGAAACTTGTTAAAATATGATTACTAGAACGTACTATACGTACCAGTAGTTATGATGTGTACGAAGATTCACCGTAAACCCTAACTTGTCACATCCCAAAACGTCGCAGCGGAATATTAAACGTAGCGGTGACGGAAGTTGGTGCCCATTTCTATCTTGATGTTTGATGCATTAATTTGTTGGACATAATATCTTAATTTAAACATAAGTTTTTAAACATAACGTTCCAAAACATGACACGACCACAGCATAGTTAAGTTGTCTTTGATCCTCACGGATATTATTACATTCGTCCCAGAAAGTTTAAAAGTTAGTCTAACATTTTAAGTGACAAAACATGCATCAACAACCACAAGATACGCCATGATTCCCGAAGTCAAACTCAAGTACCTGAAGAACACGTTTAAAATCAAGTGTCAACACAAAGGAAGGTGAGTTCACATATTCAAATTTAAACAATTTGATTCCAAGGAAAAAGCTTTCTAATTATGTGTTTAATTATAAAACATCCATATAATTTTTGAAAGTCACTTTTTTTCCTTAATAAAATTCATGGGTCAACTATCGTAGGTTTTTTAGCTGAAAACTCCGAATAAGGCATTTTCCCAAGTTTACATATTAAATTTATAGCTTCAAATATTCGGACTCGTAAGTTAGCTACACATTACGAACTATATATTTACAATGTAGGGATAATCAAGGCTAGACTATAAACAGAATATAAATTCGTCATTTAACTTGACACGGGGCGACCGATCACGACAGGGTTGTCAACCCGATAGATCTACCAACAATTCCTCGCGTGCAATACTTAAATGATTAAACGACACCATTGGCGCATGGTCCATATCGACACTGATATACGTTAAATTATACATGTTTTTATACCTCGAAACACTTCCGTTTTAAGCATTTTTAACCGAAAACACGATGATCAGGTGCCAAATTCGTTACTTTTATGTTTTCAGGTCTTAAACAGAGCATAAAGGAAGATTCTGATGAAAACGGATTCTGATGCATTTCTGATAAAAATGGCAAAAATCTGATGACTGCCAGGTGTCGCACGACCGTGCTATCTGACGGCACTACCGTGCTGATCGTTTCATCTCAGAAGCACCGCTAGTGCGACCAGGAGTGCCAACTTTTTCTCGGGCCGCACTACCATGCCACACGACGCACGATCGTGCCACGACTTGACCAACATTTCTGATCAACAATCTGATGACGACGCACTACCGTGAGACCAGCGGCACTACCGTGCCGATCTGCTGACCTAAGCAACTTGTCCACTAGTCCACTTGGCTGACTCGGGATCGGAGAAACTGACGTCACCCGACAACACCTGTCGCACAACGGTGCGACCAGTGGCATGACCATGCCGATGGGAAAATCTCCTATAAATAGCAGCATTCGCTACTGGTTCAAGTGTTGGGTTTTTCTCCATGTTTATGGGCGATTTATGGGTTCCGAAGTAGTCCTGATCAGACCCATTTGAAGCTTAAAGATCGAATGGAAGCATAACCGATCCAACCCATCAATTCCTTTCTTGTTTATGGTTCGATTCCTTGTTCTTGAACATGTATTCTGATCATTTTGCAAGTTATGAGCTGATGTTAGTTTATGTTTAATGTAGTTTTTGTAATAGTAGTTATAAACTTGTTTCTTGAATAATCTTTATGTTGTAATCTTATTTGTATGAAACTTTAGTACTTTTTCATGTTTGAATATTCATGATTATTTAATGAACGTTTCATTGATGTTGAGTTCTTGATTATGTTTGATTATCTTGGATAATGATCTGTGGTTAGTGGGATGGTAACTATTTCTTGATTAATCACTTGTTTGTAAACTTGTTTACACCATGAGACTCGAGAGGGCTATTGGTTTTATCTAAGATATATCTTATTTTGATTAGGAATACTTTCTTACACGTAAGGGTTCTAACGAATTATATGGTGTTGATTACATGTTCTTGCATGCAGTTTATGATCCTTGTTTAGTAGTTTTGGTCTGAAATTGCTGACATGGTAGATTTGTATTCAAGACTTGTAAAGGTGAAATATGTTGTTATATAATCTACTTAAATGCTTATCCTCGTGGCTGTATTGTGACCATCGGTATTGCTTTCTTTGATAAGTGAGGTTAGAAAACTCCTAGCGGATGACTAATCTATCTTTAAAGGTTCACATGAATGAATATCAATAGCTCGCTTTAGAATGATTTTAGGTGGTTAACGTGTGTTTATCGCGTTAACTTTCCGAAGAAGCATCATGTTAGAAAACTCCTAGCAGATGACTAACTGTCTCGAAATTGGAAACTTGATTAAGTGCTTTTGTGACATATCTGATAGATAACATGTTTAGGATGTTTGTGAAACAAGATAATAGTATATTTATGTTTTAGTTGTAATTTAGTTAAATTAGTTAAACAACCATTCACCTATCTTTTTATCTGGTAAATTAATGACAAAGATTTAGTACATAATAACGTCCGTGTTCCATGGATCGATATCTGGCTCTTACTAATACTTTGCTGCATATATGACGGGATACACTTGTCCTTTGTTATGTGTGTTTTAATGTTAAGGTATTAACCATTTTTATAAATATTAAAACCCACGTGAGTGCGAAGTTCACTGTAAATAAATGTATAAATTATGTGCACCTCGCGTGTCACCAAGTTTTTGGCGCCATTACCGGGGACCATGGCGAAATTAATGGAACAATCCGAGTCATTATTTTACCGGTGTACAAACTGTGAATACATGTGAATACTTGTACATTTTGTATCTATTTATTTCCTTTTATTTACTAACTTGTTAATACCTAGTCTGGCACGCCCAGTATGACTAACTGTTTTACTAACTTTTCTTTATCTGTTTTACTAACCAACTAACTTCACTAACACACTAACCTTTTTATTATTCGACTAACATTTATTTCATTTTATTTAATGCAGTATTGTGTTTGGAATCGAACCATTCTCTTTCATTTATTTATTTAAGTTTAATTATTTTAATTCAGTCATTTCAATTCTGTACTTCATTCATTAATTTATTTAATTCATTTCAGTATTTTTAATTCAGTATTTCATTTATTTCAATTCAGTTACGTACTTTCTCTTTATTCTTATGTTCATGTTCGTACGTCGAACCGCTTATTTATATTTATTTCATTTCTGCATTTATTTATTTACATTTATTTACTTACTTTCAGTTATTCATTTATTTATTTATGTTCAATTATTTATGCAGATTAACCGCTTATTCATTTAATTATTGTACTCATTTGTTTATTTATTCCCCCCACAAAAATAAAATGTAACTTTCTGATAAAATCATCAGATTTTCTGATGAATTCCAATGAATTTATCAGATTTTCTGATGGATTCTGATAAACCCATTAGAAATAAAAAAATAACAGTTTTCATTTCTGATGAATTTACCAGGTTTTCTGGTAATTCTGATGGAACGAAAATTTTCATCAGATCTTATCAGAATATTATTAGATATATCAGATTTTCTGACTTATAAAAAAAAAGTTTAAAAGTTTCATCAAATTTCTAATGATTATCATCAGAAATTCTGGTGAACAAACAAAAACAGTTTTCGGATGTAAATAAGTAAATAAGCCAGAAAATATTTAATTAGATTTGTTTCGTTACTTGTAATGTAGGAACGTTATACGACCTGACGAGTCGATCAGAAGAGTGCTCGGACTGAATCAGAGGCGGAATTCATTGATTCAGTCTTTGTTTAGCTTGATTTCACTATTTAATGTCTCTTTTATTGATCTGCTAACAATATACAAGCTCTGGAGACAAACTGGCAGGGCTTCGTCGTAACACACTCTAACTGCTACTAGTTCCACTCATATGTCACCTATATATAGGCCAAGGTGGTTCGCTTATATGGACATGTCCATATAAGCGGACCTACATTGGGTGGTTCGCTTATATGTCATGACATAAAAGCGGACCTATCATGATGACATATAAGCGGACCTCAAAGATGACACATAAGCGGACCTACTATCTTGACATATAAGCGGACCTATCTAACTCATGTGTTTCTAGATTTTCGTTCACTATACAATCAGCCCTAGCCTAAGACTCGAACTAAGATGTAGTCGACAGACAACTGTACCAACAGACTCCACCTTGAATGTTGATGGAATCTTCAGTGAGAGTCTTCAACTTAACAACTCTTCAATCTTGATCGATCTTCTTCAGGAACTCTTCCTGGAATCATGAACCCGGATCTTTCTCTGGCTCTAACTCTCGTCAGACTCCCCCTATCATCAAGCTGGGATCGCCGTCTGGAATTTATTATCACCATTGAAATAAAATCCTGGTTTTTAAAGTTTAAGCTCTCCTCAGGTTCTGATTAATCTCCTGGCTTTCGTAGCAACAGGATCAGAAACCTACACATCTCAAACACTCTATTACAAACAAAACAATGTTGTGATTCAACTTAATGAATCAACTAAACTTTTAAGAATCATTTTCATTTAAAATTGTTTGTTTGTTTTTTTTTAAATTTGAAACATTTCAAATTTTGATTCAACTTTTCAAACCAATTATCCAACACAATTGTTCATCTTGTTTAGCCTTTGAGATTTTGAATATCAGCTTTTCAACATCAGTTGTCAAAAATCTTTTTGGATTTTTCAAACTATGAAACACAAACGCAATAACAGAAATTAAATGCAGAAATGAAATATGTACAAACATATTTTTGTGAGTTTGCGAAAGTAGATCAGATCAGTTTTTAGACAAAACACAAGCACCGTTAAGCTCTTAATCGTTTTAAGCTCTAAACGATTCACGTTGATTGACGATATGTTTGTCCTTTTAAGCTCAATCTAAAAACTTTCAACATGCTTACCGATACGTTAAGGTATATTAATATAGCACTAAGTTCTTATGGACCCCACAATCTCAGCATATCCCCTCATCATGCAATACACTAACTCAAGTAATGCCTTTAAACTTTTATCAACTGTGATTTGTGCGAAAAACAAAGCAGAATGTTTAAACATTAACAATCAGGTCGATACTTCCGTATACGCAGAGAAAGTCCAATGTTTAAACAAAATAAGAAAAATAAAAATAAGTTGAAGTTGTTTAGGCTTTAACCATCAGGTCGATACTCCCGTATACGCAGAGGTGATCCAAAGCTTAAACGAAACACCAAAGAAAATAAAGCAGAACGTTTAGGCAACAACATCCAGGTCGATACTCACGTATACGCAGAGGATGTCCGATGCTTAAACAAAATAAAGAAATAAAACAAGTTTAAATCTTTGCAAAATAAAATGCACAATCACAGCGACTTTTTAGCAAAGTTGTGAAAGTTCACAAACTTAACCAGTTTTATGTCTTTCGACAATCAGCGATTACTGAGTAGGTACACAATCAAGAAGGACAAAACTAAGTACTATGCTTTCGATCATGTTTCCCACTAGAACTAGGCTTTTTGTTTTAGGTTTGTATCGTTATCGCAAATCTACTAGTCTAGCTGAGCCTATCATCACATCTTTAGTGAAACCGTTTATCACATTTTAGACTTTACATTTCTTTAGCATGCTGTGATAGTCCACTGATTTTCTATCATTTCCTCTTGTTTCAGCAAAACTCATTTTTTAAATTTTTCATGTTTTTGACATTTTCAAATTTTCTAATTTTTAAAAATTTTTACTCCCCCTAAAATCAAAATATGTCTCAATTTTGATTTTCTGGGAAAATTTGAAACAAACTGTACAAGAAATGTGACAACATGATGAGAATCACTTCAATTCTCTATCCTCCTGGCATAAACAATTAGAACTCCCCCTCACAACAAACTATTTTCCCATAGTGATTTCAAAACACTTAAGTTTATTTTAATCAAAATGGTTTTTCCGGAAAATAAGTTTTGTGTGTCAATTCTCAAATTCGGGGATCTTTCATCACTTTGTTCTCTTCAACCACTTGTAAAAACTAACATTTTTAAGATCAAACCTCAAATATCACTTGTAGAAAATCAAGTACAATTTAATGTCCCTGATTTACCACTTGTAAGGCGAAATCACTTTCGTGAATTTCTCAAGAAATGTGCCGATTCATGTTCCACGCTTACCAACCTGGGAACTCCGGCAAGTCAGTTTTTCATTTAAACAGATTCACCCAAGCCTGACGATCCTTGGGTGCTTTAGAATTCTTGTTCAACAATGGTGGAAATTTGCATCATCCATTGTTAGACTAGAATTCTCAACTTTTACCTCAACACCCGGCTCTTCTGGCTTTACCACACCAGATTCATTGCCTGATCGTGGCTTGTCTGACTTTAATGAGTCAGATTCATCGCCTGAAGGTGGCTTGTCTGACTTTAACATGTCAGATTCATCGCCTGAAGGTGGCTTGTCTGACTTTAACATGTCAGATTCATCGCCGACCATTTTCTTCTTCCTCTTTTCTTCTTTCGTCCTCAGATTTTTATCCGATGAATTCGTCTTGCTTGACTTTGCCATCGACGGAGTTGATTCATCAGAACTCTTATTTTTACCAACAGATGAACCGGAGGACAAGATCTTCTCTAAATACTCTCTAGCCTTCTTTCTCTTCTTCCTCAGTCTGTCTTTCTGCCCCTGAGAAAGCTTCACTTTCGTTTCTTGAACTTTAGGTTCTTGAACCTTCTGTTCTTTGGGCTTGACATTGACTGATTTCTTTGCCATCTTCTGAGAATTAACCCTCAATCTTTCATTTGATCTCCTTGGGCAATCTCTAGCAATGTGACCTCTGATGTTACAATTAAAGCATCTCCTCGTCTCATAACTCCAACTTTGGCAGTTAACAGCAATGTGTCCTTGATAACCACATCGGTAACACACTCTGTTATCGTACCAAACACCATTTTCAGTCCAAACAATCAGATCATAGCACTGTTTGGCTTGGTGATAACCCTTGCTCCTCTTGTTTGTTGGATTTAACTTTTGAGCACTGTGGTCCAACCTGCACCACTTATTGCCAACAATTTTTGAGTTTTGATTTTCCAATTTTTGTGGTTTTTTATCACGATTGGATGATTGAACTGATGAGCTTTTATTTTCTTTTTGAACATTTTTCGATTTTTTATCCTTTTGTTTTTGTTCCACATTCTTCTTTATAGGTTTTTTCCGTTGAGCATTCACCTTTCTCAGTAGAATGTAGAACGGTTTCTTGAAATTTTTCTTTTAATTTCAAAAAAAATTTTCTTTTTTCAATATCATCATCAGTTTTCTCATCACAATCTTCAACTTTGACATTGTCAAAGTTTGTGACATTGTCACTTATTGGAACTGAATTAACAGATTTTGGGCAAGGAATAGTTGAAGTATTCACAAACACGTTCAACTTTTCTTCCCATTCATTGATTTTCTTTTGAGCACATTCTGCTTCCTTTTCAAGTCGAATAATCTTTTCAAGATGAGAATTGATTGCAATTTGTTTTTCAAGATTGTTTTTACCAAACAAATCTCTCTCATCTTCTAAACTTTTTATTTGACTTTGAAAATCTTTCTCAATTTTTAATTTTTCATTTCTAAAACTTTTAATTTTATCTTCAAAAATTTTTCCATTTTCTTTCAACTTCTTGTTTTCTGATGTCAAACTGTTCAAGTCATTTAACATTTTCAGATTTTTGCTTCTCACAAATTTCTTGCAAAATAAGAATCTGTTTAACATCAGCTTGCTTCTCATCCTTCAACCTTTTGACTTCCAATGTCAAACTTTCCGCATCCTTCAAGAGTTTGTCAATGTCAGTCTTAAAGTTGTCACATTTGGAGCACACTGATTCATAATTTGAAGATTCATTCTTCACTGATTCTTCATTCTTTGGATCTTGTTATTTCTCTATCTTATATGTACCTGCACCAAAGATTGTAACAAGATCAATAGAATTTCCATTATCATTAATATAACAACCCCTTTTCATATCATACATCAAATTTCTTTTCGCTGCCCAACAAACATTGATGCTTTTGTTTATTTCATATATCACGTCTAAATTCAAATCATCTAAATTCATTTTTATCTTATCCAACACATCTCTCTTCTTTTGATAAAGTTCATAATCATGATTTTTCAGTTTACTGATGAATTTATTCAGAGATAATTTTGAAAAACTTGAATTTTCTCTCAGATTTTTCAAAAAAACATCCCATTCAGCAGGTAATCCATTAGCAAACTTTGATACCATTTCAGCTTCTGATATTACTATTTGATTTTCTTTCAAATAGTCAATCAAACGATCAAAACGTTTTTCCAAATCATCCAATTTCTCATCTTCCTTACTCAGAAAACATTCGAAACGTTTACTCCAAACCTCTTTGGGCAATTTCTAATTGGAACTACTGAAATATCCTCGATACCAATCATTTAACCTTTTAAGATAATGGTTTTCCATCTCATCAAAAACCACTTCCATTTTAAACAATCTGATTGGGCCAGAAGAAATATGGGCTGACAATTTGATTAAAGTGTATATGTAATGAATTAATCAGTTTCAAAATAATCAGCTGATAACTTTGAATTCACAAGTGCCGACAACAACTCTTGCAACAATTATCTCATTGGGCCGATCAATATATACTTCCTGATAAATCCTTTAGTCAAAGCACATGGGTCGATGATGTTCAAACTATTTGATCCTAATCTCAATTCACATGCACATTAATGGCCGACAACTCTATTGAATTCACATGCAATTCTTGAACCAAGCAATTTCATGATTTCTAGTCCCAAAGCACTGACATCTTTAAAACTTTCACATGCAAACTAAAATGGTCCTGATCATCTCTCAAATCTCAGTGAACGACAACAATGCATGAGCCGTCAACTAATTAATTGTTTACCACAACCATATGAAATCACGTGATGATACTTGACCGTCAAACCAAAATCACATGCAATAACAACTGATTCTGATCACTTTGTGCAACCTGACACAAGAGCGGATCTGACTGTTCAGATAAGCGAACTTATGTGATGTCTGTATAAGCGAAACCACACTAGCGAACCTCTGATATGTCACAATAAGCGAGCCACAAAAGCGGATCTCTGATGTGACAGAAAAGCGAACCACTGGATGATCACAAGAACGGATCTATTTGTTGTTCACTGAAGCGGACCTTACACGCAATTTGAAGTGGACCTATACAAAATATGTCCCTAAAAACGGATCTCTTGAGCGAACCACAAGAGCGGACCTCAACTATATGTAACTACAAGCGGACCTTTTGAGCGAACCTACAACAAATAAGTCTCTATGAGCGGATCTCTAAAGCGGAACTACAACAAACCTGATCTTAAAAGCGGACCTAACAAGCGAACCTCTATAGTGACATAAAAGCGGAACCTATTCACGAGCAGTTTTAGGTCATTTTTAGTCCGTATTTTGGTCCAATACTTTCCAGGGTTTGTTAATGACTTATAATACACAATATGTGAAATTTTGAGCGAATTTCGACCGGTAAAACTATCTGAACTGAAGAAAGAAGGTGTAGAAATCAGAAATTTTGAACGAAAACGAACTAAACAGTAAGAACTCTTCCTCCTTAGCTCTGATACCACTTGTAGGAATGTTATACGACCTGACGAGTCGATCAGAAGAGTGCTCAGACTGAATCAGAGGCGGAATTCATTGATTCAGTCTTTGTTTAGCTTGATTTCACTATTTAATGTCTCTTTTATTGATCTGCTAACAATATACAAGCTCTGGAGACAAACTGGCAGCCGTAACACACTCTAACTGCTACTAGTTCCAGTCATATGTCACCTATATATAGGCCAAGGTGGTTCGCTTATATGGACATGTCCATATAAGCGGACCTACATTGGGTGGTTCGCTTATATGTCATGACATAAAAGCGGACCTATCATGATGACATATAAGCGGACCTCAAAGATGACACATAAGCGGACCTACTATCTTGACATATAAGCGGACCTATCTAACTCATGTGTTTCTAGATTTTCGTTCACTATACAATCAGCCCTAGCCTTAGACTCGAACTAAGATGTAGTCGACAGACAACTGCACCAACATGTAATGTTTGTACATTTTGTATTATCATAATTGCTACTTATTTCTTATATTATTATTATGATCTTTTTCTGTATAATGCCTTCCTTTTTACGTACAGGATAATGTCCACGCCCGCTGCACCCACTAACGATGAGCTAGCCAACGAACCAGAGAATAACCTAAGAAGATGTGACACCTGGGTCACTGCGACCCTCAAACAAATACCAATCCAATGAAATATTGTATTTCATACTTGGGATCTGTATAAACATGTGTATCTTTTGCACATATCAATTTTTGTTCGATTTCAAGCTTTAAATCACTTTATGGAAGGTTATACACGCACTGATGCGTAAATATAACCAGTTTAATGAAAAAAACACTCCGGAATAGTGAAATAGGCTTAACATACCTTAAATAACCTTTACATAACTTAGAAATAAGTTTCGAAGGCTTTGGTATGGCAAAATTAAGTTAAACCGC
This sequence comes from Helianthus tuberosus, assembly GCA_030545235.1. NCBI lineage: Eukaryota > Viridiplantae > Streptophyta > Magnoliopsida > Asterales > Asteraceae > Helianthus > Helianthus tuberosus. Next base: position 14,378,673 of record CM060420.1, on the reverse strand, counting down.
TTACAGGGACTAAAGTTGACAAACTGCGAAAGTATGCCAATTTGAACTGTAACAAACATTCCGGAACATGACCATAAGTTAAACATACCATAAATATCCTTTACATAGCTTAGAAATAGGCTTTGAGGGGTTCGGTGTGCTAAAATAAACTTTTGGGTCATTCAGGGACTAAAAGCGTCAAAAAGTGCATAAGTTTGCACTTTCGCGCATAACTTACGTTCTGAATACATCCGGACATCCAAAAATTTATGTAAGCACTAAAATATTTTATTTTAGTGTTTGGCATGAGAAAAATCCATTCGTCACACAATTTGGATCGTTTTTCGCGCTTATGCGCATTCCGTCGTAATTAAGCGAACATCGCGATCGTACGACCAAACTAACCAACATCCGGAATATTTTTGAGCATGTTTCATGTCCACAATGTTTAGGCATCATTTTAGGGCCTTAAAGTTGGCTTAACGGGCCTTAAACAAGTCGAAAATGACCTTAAACACCAACAGGGACCTAAACTGTCATTTTAGCAAACTTTCTTCTGATCAGAACACCCAGGCGGCCCGCGTAAGCCCAGGGTGATCCTTTATGGGGCCCGCGTCAGCTCCCCAGATCAGTTTAATTAGTTTTAACAGCAGATTACAGCTGTTAACTACTCACAACTCACCCACACTTGCCCTTTCAGTTCATGAGGGGCCATTTTGAGTCACCACAAGGTTTCAACAAGTGTATGGACAAGATCAAAGCACGTTATTCGATAAACGATCCTAACTGTTGTCCATTTACTATAAATACCCAACCCTTTCACAACTCAAAACCCACAATTCTGATCTCAAAGCTCTAAGTTGAAGTCATTGCTTCATACCTGAGCTATTCGATCAAGTTTCACACGAACCACGCGTTAAAGTAGCATAAGCTACCTAAACGGGTCGTAATGGGTCGTAAGCACCTAGGTTAGGTTTCATTTTAGTATGTAGGCTTTGTTAAACCATATTACATGAGTCCCCATACTCATTTGGTTTACGAGCCCTCGTTCTATCCAATCTTCCGACATAGGTCCGGTTTATTAATGTAGTTACCTATATTAGGTGCCGTTTGATATCTGTGATCTCTAGCATTTGTTTGGTTGTTACTCAAGGACTACTAAGCAATCTCAAGTGAGTACATAGACCCCTCTTTTACCGTTTTCAAACTGTTTTGGGCTGAAACACATGTGCCTACTTGTTACTTTCATGTTTTCCATGTTTTCACATTATATACTTGCTATGTTCATTAGTACATTTATAGTACATGATTTACATTACATTTCATGCTATGTATGTCCATTGTGTGCATACTTAGTACATCATTTTACATTACATTTCATGCTATGTATGTCCATTGTGTGCATACTTAGTACATTGTTTTACATTACATTATGTCCATTGTGTGCATACTTAGTACATTGTTTTACATTACATTTCATGCTATGTATGTCCATTGTGTGCATACTTAGTACATTGTTTTACATTGCATTTCTGTTGCATATGCTCATCCAGCATATGAACACATTATATTACATTTTGAACCGTTGTAACCATTTGACTATGTGAACCGTCGTAACCATTTGCTTATATGAACTGTTTGTAACTGTTGAACCGTGTGAACCTTTTGTATCTGTTGACATGATTTACATTTTACAATAGACCTTAGACTATACGTAAACATTTCTACAATTGTTAAACATTTCATCTTGGTGGCTGTTTGGGTAAGTGATTTAAGTATCGAGGCGTGTGTAATATGATACAAGCATGGTGGATACGCCGATGGTACTTCCTATATATAAGTGCTTGTATGGCATTACATATCGTAGCGTTATTTGAATCATTTCAATTTAAGACATATAACATTTTATACAAATAACATACTTTTCACAAGACATTGTTTTACAAACAAACTCATCTTACATGGTTATTCATTTAACCTTACATTTATCTATACATATCATCTGATCTTATTGTTTTTCAAACGATTTACAAAACAAATCAATTTACAAGGTTCGTGACTAAACTTTATTAAACATTTTCTTAAACTTACAAGTCATGAATCCTATTTTCACAAAACCTATGTATCTCACAGGCATTTTTATGCTGACGTACCTATTTTCACATGTGTTTTCAGGAGTTGATGCATAGGACTTATCGAGACATACTTAGGCGGACCTGTGCCTTAGTGACTTAAAACGAGACAAGAACTAGTTAATATTTGTTATGTACTCTTTGTTTCTTGTTTAAAACAATGTAACTCTCTTGTTTGAATAATAAAACGAAACTTTAATTGCCATGGATTTGAAACAATTAATTCTATTACAACACTCCCCGATGTTTCCGCCACGTTTCGTTGTCTCACGTGGTCGGGGTGTGACAGAAAAGATGGTATCAGAGCCCATGGTTATAGGGAATTAGGTTATTAGTAATGCTTTGACCTAGTCTATAACCTTCCTAGGACCCTAACGTGAGTTTACTTGCGTTTAGTCATAAAACAATACCGTCACCTATCCTTAGGCGACGACCACAACAAGAACATAAATTTCAAAACCGCTTTGAAAACTAATCATCTGTTCTAGGATGATTGATTACTAGGTTTTGAACCCTCTGTTATAAGGTTTTGAATCCCTTTGAATTTTCAAACTCTCATCAAAGTTTTTGGTCCTAAATAGTGTGAACACGTGCAAACTGGAAGAGTGAATGCCTGTACCCTGAGTTTTCTGTCTAAGGCTAGAGTGTTCGTACAAATCCACATAATCGGACCAGTCACTCTTACCTGGGAACTCTTGGGGTGAGTGTCCACTTATAGGCGAGCATGTCTTCGCGATACATTATGAGGTTATAGTTGCTTTGATTCAGCCTTTGTGTGTCATTTGTTTGCTTCATGGTTCAAACAAATGACCATCACCCATGATTTGGTCAGTAATTGTAACATCTTATTCTTACCCAATGCCATTTCATTTGTTTTCTCTCTTGTTTCCCCTTTTAGAATGCCTCCACGACGTGAAAATCAGGTATCTATTGAAGAGCTGGCAGCTGTCATTACATAGCAAATGACTGCTGCAATCCCGAACATCGTTGCTCAATGTAACCAAGCCCTCAACAACAATAATTCCCCCTGCAACTTCAATACGTTCAACTCGGCTAAGCAATCAAAGTTTTCTGGGTCTCACGGAGCGACTGCACTTCTGCAATGGTTTGAGAGTCTAGAGAGCACCTTCAGGCATGTTCAATGTCCAATCGAGCGAAAGGTAGAATTCGCATCCAGTGTCTTTGAAAAACGAGCTTTGACATGGTGGAATGGTGTGATGAGAGATAGGGGTGCCGATGTGGCAGTGGCTCAAACGTGGCAAGAGCTTCGAGCTCTGATGATGAAGGAATTCTGTCCTCGTCACGAGATCAGGGCCTTGGAAAGGGAATTCGACGATCTTAAGCAAGACAGCGGTGAACATCGAGCATACACTGATCGATATGAGGAGCTGAGCCTGTTGTGTCCTACCATGGTTACGCCTTTGGATAAGGCGATCGAAAAATACATTGATGGTCTCCCTGACTCAGTTCAGGACATTGTTACTGGTAGCAAACCCACTACAGTTAGACAGGCCATTGAGCTATCTGTAACCTTGACTGAATCTCAAATCAGGAAAGGTAAACTTTTTTGAAAAAGTGACAAGAAACCAATTGAGGAATCAAAGACCATGGATGAACAGACTGGATCCCCTAAGAAGTCAAAGAAGCGAAAGGCTTCTCAGAACTTCGCCATGGTTACTCACAATGATCAAGCCGTCCCCAACCAACCAGCTCAACCCCGTGCTAGGAAGCCATACAATGGAACTGCACCCTTGTGCAACCAATGTAGCCTCCATCATCATGCCAATATAAAGTGCCGCAAATGCCAAACTTGTGGACTTATAGGCCATACAGCAAGACTCTGCCCAGCTGCAGCTGCACCAAACCAAGCTGGCAACAATCCCGCTCAAGGTCGTTTTCTACCAGGTTCTTGTTTCAACTGTGGCGAGATGGGTAATTTCCGAAGAAATTGCCCAAAGCTTGCTAATGCAAATCTAGCACAGGGATGAGCATCTGACCGACCAGAAGACAACATCGTTTAGAAATAATCATATCTTATGTATTATTTTCTTTTGTTGTCAAGGTCCATGAAACAGTTGTTATCATTGTTTATAAATAAATCTTTTATTTACATTGCAATGTATTTATGTGGTTGTATGTATAAAGAACATATCCCCTACAATACCGACAAGCAAGGAATCGTATTCCTTGAAAAGCGAACTACCCCCAAAATTTTTCCATCTTATGATCTCTTGCGTTTTCCACGAAATTCCTAAGTACCCGTTTCTTCTAAGGGAACGAAGTACAAGGCGCAAGTTACAACACTGGACGAATACCCAAAGTACCACTATAAATCCTTAATAAGGGTACCTAAGGATATTTCCGTAAATCCTAAAATTGTTGTGTTCCTTAATTCGAATATTACGTTTCTTTGAAAACAAAATCGAATTTTTGGGAGATCATCCTATCTTTTCAGATAGATCCCAGAGGACATTGAAGTCCAGCGACTGGTTTCCTGGTGTACCTTGAATATCCATATTCAATCAGTAACAAGTTAATAACAATTTAATAACCAAGTTAAACAACTATGTGATTATGTGCTTATGTGTTCCCTTTTATGTTTTTGTGTGATCCAAATTATGTTATCCAAATCCTCATAGAATCTTCCATATCTTCGTATAAGGGATTCATAGTAGGATACCCAAAGGTACTACCTAAAATCCTTAATGGACTTCTACGTTGTAGTTAAGTCCCTTGGATTATAAAGTACTACTCCATAATTAGACCCCTTGAGTGGTCTAGTTAAACAGATTGATCCAAAAAAAATCTAGTTAGGAATATCATGTGATGATATAGCTGAAAGGACTCCTTGATGGCCTAATTAAAAAGATCATCTGTCGATCTAATTAAAAGGACCCTATGGTAGTCTAGTCACCCTCATCACAGGTTTGATTTTCTTCACCTAAACAATTACAAAACAAACTGTGCGGACTGTGCAAGGAATTACGTAATTATGGATGCATACATAATTACGGAATTTAGTGCACAGAAACCACAACAAGTTTTGTCATGTGCCTAGAGTTAACTCTGTTCATTTCCGTTTCTGAGGAAGCACCCGTTGAAAATGACTCCGTTTGTTCATTTTCGTTTCTGAAGATTGTCCGTTGAGGAAATGAATATCCGTTTGATTATCCTTTTCATTTTCGTTTCTGAGGAAGCACCCTTTGAAAATGACTCCGTTTGTTCATTTTCGTTTCTGAAGATTGTCCGTTGAGGAAATGAATATCCGTTTGATTATCCTTTTTCATTTCCATTTCTGAGGAAGCACCCGTTGAAAATGACTCCGTTTGTTCATTTTCGTTTTCTGAAGATTTTCCGTTGAGGAAATGAATATCCGTTTGATTATCCTTTTTCATTTCCATTTCTGATGAAGCAACCGTTGAAAATGACTCCGTTTGTTCATTTTCTTTTCTGAAGATTGTCCGTTGAGGAAATGAATCCCCGTTTGTTTAAATCTTTCATTTCCGCATCTGAAGAATACTCGTTGAGGAAAATGATTATGTCCGTTCATTTTCGTTTCTGAAGATTGCCCGTTGAGGAAATGAATACCCGTTTGTTTATTCCTTCATTTTCGCCTCTGAAGAATACTCATTGAGGAAAATGACTCCGTCTGTTCATTTTCATTTCTGAAGAATGTCCATTAAGGAAATGACAGGATTATGCCTTGCATATCTCTGGTGGTTATTTGACACAAAGTCACATATAGACTCCTACGAATAAATTTCGGGACGAAATTTCCTAAAGTAGGGGAGACTGTGACACATGGGTCACTGCGACCATCAAACAAATACCAAGCCAATGAAATATTGTATTTCATACTTGGGATCTGTATAAACATGTGTATCTTTTGCACATATCAATTTTTGTTCGATTTCAAGCTTTAAATCACTTTCTGGAAGGTTATACGCGCACTAATGCGTAAATATAACCAGTTTAATGCAACGAACACTACATAATATTGAAATAGGCTTAACATACCTTAAATAACCTTTACATAACTTAGAAATAAGTTTCGAAGGCTTTGGTATGGAAAAATCAAGTTAAACCGCTTACAGGGACTAAAGTTGACAAACTGCGAAAGTATGCCAATTTGAACTGTAACAGACATTCCGGAACATGACCATAAGTTAAAAATACCATAAATATCCTTTACAAAGCTTATAAATAGGCTTTGAGGGGTTTGGTGTGCTAAAATAAACTTTTGGGTCATTCAGGGACTAAAAGCGTCAAAAAGTGCACAAGTTTGCACTTTCGCGCATAACTTACGTTCTGAATACATCGGACATCCAATAATTTATGTAAGCACTAAAATATTTTATTTTAGTGTTTGGCCTGAGAAAAATCCATTCGTCACGCAATTTGGATCGTTTTTCGCGCTTATGCGCATTCCGTCGTAATTAAGCGAACATCGCGATCGTACGACCAAACGAACCAACATCCAGAATATTTTTGAGCATGTTTCATGTCCACAATGTTTAGGCATCATTTTAGGGCCTTAAAGTTGGCTTAACGGGCCTTAAACATGTCGGAAATGACCTTAAACACCAACAGGGACCTAAACTGTCATTTCAGCAAACTTTCTTCTGATCAGAACACCCAGGCGGCCCGCGTAATCCCAGGGTGATCCTTTACGCGGCCCGCGTCAGCTCCCCAGATCAGTTTAATCAGTTTTAACAGCAGATTACAGCTGTTAACCACTCACAACTCACCCACACTTGCCCTTTCAGTTCATGAGGGGCCATTTTGAGTCACCACAAGGTTTCAACAAGTGTATGGACAAGATCAAAACACGTTATTCGATAAACGATCCTAACGGTTGTCCATTTACTATAAATACCCAACCCTTTCACAACTCAAAACCCACAATTCTGATCTCAAAGCTCTAAGTTGAAGTCATTTCTTCATACCTGAGCTATTCGATCAAGTTTTCCTAGCGGGGACCCTTTGTAAGTGTTCCTTCGTTCTCTTTACTTGTTTAGCGTTAAAAGTCAAAATTTGTTTGACTTTTTGCGTTGACCAGTTTATGGTCAATGCGAAGTTCGTTTGAACTTCATAACGTGAGCGTAATCACGATGGTTGTAGTCCTTAGTGACTATACCTACCGATTACCACGTTATATAGGCTCAGTGACGAGTCGTAGTTTCGGCCAAAATGCGCATTTACGCGTATTTTGTAACCAAACTACTCATAGGTATTAAAACCGTTTGTTTTGATACCAAATCTGTTTTCTAAACTTAGTTAAGCATGTTCTAACATGCTTAGCTCGTCACTTTTAGTTTAGTGCTTATATAGGGTCGTAAGGTAAGCGATCTAAACAATCGCTTATACTTTCGAACCAGACCCGTTTGGTCGATCATTAGGATCCGACCAAACACATTAGGTGACCATAGTATGTAGGGAATAACCTTCCGAGGTTATACCTTATGGTCACAATGTTTAGTTAGTTGTATGATAGGTAGTTTATATGCCTTAGGTAAATGACCAAAATGCCCTTTTTACGCCAAAATTCATTTTAAGCATATGTAACATAAATTTTGGTATCTAAACTGATTTGGCAACAATATTAGACATGTTAAGGCATATATTACTTGTCATAGGATTAGTTAAGCGGTCCGAACGCGTTTCACACGAACCACGCGTTAAAGTAGCATAAGCTACCTAAACAGGTCGTAATGGGTCGTAAGCACCTAGGTTAGGTTTCATTTTAGTATGTAGGCTTTGTTAAACCATATTACATGAGTCCCCATACTCATTTGGTTTATGAGCCCTCGTTCTATCCAATCTTCCGACATAGGTCCGGTTTATTAATGTAGTTACCTATATTAGGTGTCGTTTGATATCCGTGATCTCTAGCATTTTTTTGGTTGTTACTCAAGGACTACTAAGCATTCTCAAGTGAGTACATAGACTGTCACACCCCGACCACGTGAGACAACGTAACGTGGCAGAAACGTCGGGGAGTGTTGTAACAGAATTAATCGTTAGAAATCCATGGCAATTAAAGTTTCGTTTTATTAATCAAACAAGAGAGTTTACATTGTTTTAAACAAGAAACAAAGAGTACATAACATAAATTAACTAGTTCTTGTCTCGTTTTAAGTCACTAAGGCACAGGTCCGCCTAAGTATGTCTTGATAAGTCCTATGCATCATCTCCTGAAAACACATGTGAAAATAGGTACGTCAGCATAAAAATGCCTGTGAGATACATAGGTTTTGAGAAAATAGGATTCATGACTTATGTTTGAGAAAATGTTTAGTCACGAACCTTGTAATTTGCTTTGTCTTGTAAATCATTTGAAAAACGATAAGATCAGATGATATGTACAAATAAGAGAATAATGTAGGGTTAAATGAATAACCATGTAAGATGAGCTTGTATAAGATAAGTTGTTTGTAAATCAATGTCTTGTGAAAAGTATGTTATTTATATAAAATGTTATATGTCTCAAACTGAAATGATTTAAATAACGCTACGACATGTAATACCATACAATCACTTATATATAGGAAGTACCAACGGCGTATCCACCATGCTTGTATCATATTACACACGCCTCGTTACTTAAATCACTTACTCAAACCAAACCACCAAAGTAAAATGTTTATGTATAATCAAATGTCAAAATGTTTATGTGAAAACCATGTCAAATGTCTATGTCTAATGTAAATCATGAATTGTGTATATCAATGTCAAAATGTTTATGTCTAATGCAAATCATGTAATGTGTATCCAAAATATCATGTATGGTAAGTGGAATATATCAACTAAACCATATGTAAAATGCACAAAAACAAGGTATTGAAGTAAAACATGGTTTAAATCAGAGTTATGTTTTGTGGAACAAATACATGCTATACTGATACAACATCTATGCGGCATTGTTATACCAAAATGTAAGCATGTGATGAAAAACAAATGTACTAAGTATGCACACAATGGACATACATAGCATAAAATGTAATGTAAAATAATGTACTAAGTATGCACACAATGGACGTACATAGCATTAAATGTAATGTAAAATGATGTACTAAGTATGCACACAATGGGCATACATAGCAAAAACACAATGAAATCATGTACTATAAGTGTACTATTGAACATAACAAGCGTATGATATGAAAACATGGAAAAGCATGAAAGTAACAAGTAGGCACATGTGTTTCACCCCAAAACAGTTTGAAAACAGTAAAAGAGGGGTCTATGTACTCACTTGAGATTGCTTAGTAGTCCTTGAGTAACAACCAAACAATGCTAGAGATCGCGGATATCAAACGACACCTAATTTAGGTAACTATGTTAATAAACCGGACCTAAATCGGAAGATCGGATAGAATGAGGGTTCGTAAACCAAACGAGTATGGAGACTCGTGTCATATGGTTTAACAAATCCTACATACTAAATGAAACCTAACATAAGTGCTTTCGACCCATTGCAACCCATTAAGGTAGCTTATGCTACGTTAATGCGTCGTGCGCGCAAAAGCGCACTCGATACGTCTAACTAGCCCTATGACAAGTGTTATATGCCTAAACATGTTACATAATCAGTTATGTGACAAAAGTTTAGGTTACATATGCTTAATTACCAATTATACATGAAAAGGGTATTCTGGTAATTTACCTAAGGCATATAAACTACCTATCATACAACTACTTAAACGAAGCGACCATAAGGTATAACCTCGGAAGGTTATTCCCTATATATTATGGTCACCTAATGTGTTTGGTCGGGTCCTAATGATCAACCATATGGGTTGGGTTCGAAGGTATAAGCTATTTATTAGATCGCTTACCCTTACGACCCTAGACAACGTGGTAATCAGTAGGCATAGTCACAAGGGACTATAACCATCGTGATTACAATCACGTTGCGAAGTTCAAACGAACTTCGCATTGACCATAAACTGGTTAACGCAGAAAGTCAAACAAAGTTTGACTTTCGGACTCGAAAAGAAATAAAAGAACGAAGGAATACTTACGAAGGGTCCCCGAATGCTAATCGTGATCCAAGTAGCTCAAGAATGAAACAATGGTTTCAACTTAGAGCTTTTAAGATCTGATTCTTGTGGGTTTAGAAGTTGGGGGATGTGGGTATTTATAGGAATACTAGCACCGTTAGGATCGTTTATCGGGAAACATGCTTTGATCTTGGCCATACACTTGCACACATGGTATTGTAATACCATGTGCACATCCAAAACCAGCCCCTAGTATCAGAATTACCATGTGCAAGTGGGTTTTGTGGGTAATGCAGCTGTTAACAGCCTGTTTAAACATCGAATCTGGTCTGAGAGGCTGACGCGGGCCGCGTAAAGGATAGCCCTGGTTTTACACGGGCCGCCTGAGGTCTGCAGATCAGCAACAAGTTTCAAAAGTTGCAGTTTCAGTCCCTGTTATGTGTTTAAGCCATTTTCGACATGTTTAATGCCCGTTAAGCCAACTTTAAGGCCCTAACATGATGTCTAAACATTGTGTACATGAAACATGCTCAAAAATATGTCAGACGTTGGTTCGTTTGGTCGTACGAACGCGATGTTCGCTTAATTACGACGGAATGCGCATAAGCGCGAAAAACGATCCTAATGACGTGATGAATGGATTTTTCTTATGCCAAACACTAAAATAAAATGTTTTAGTGTTTACATAAATTTTTGGATGTCCGGATGTATTCAGAACGTAAGTTATGCGCGAAAGTGCAAACTTATGCACTTTTTGACGTTTTTAGTCCCTGAATGACCCAGAAGTTTATTTTAGCACACCGAACCCCTCAAAGCCTATTTCTAAGATATGTAAAGGATATTTAAGGTGTGTTTAACTTATGGTCATGTTCTGGAATGTTCGTTACAGTTCAAATTGGCATACTTTCGCAGTTTGTCAACTTTAGTCCCTGTAAGCGATTTAACTCGATTTTGCCATACCAAAGCCTTCAAAACTTATTTATAAGTTATGTAAAGGTTATTTAAGGTATGTTAAGCCTATTTCACTATTCCGGAGTGTTCGTTGCATTAAACTGGTTATATCTACGCATCAGAGCGCGTATAACCCTCCAGAAAGCGATTTAAAGCTTGAAATCGAACAAGAGTTGATATGTGCAAAAGATACACTTATTTATACAGATCCCAAGTATGAAATATAATATTTCATTGGCTTGGCATTTGTTTGATGGTTGAAGTGACACAGGTGTCACAGTCTCCCCTACTTTAGGAAATTTCGTCCCGAAATTTAATTTTAGGAGAAACTTGTGAGGAAGACGGTGATGTTTTCGCTTTGAATGAACCCCTTGAACCCTAAGTAGAACTCTGGGCCATGATAGGGTTCTTAGCGAAATTATCAATCCCTCAAAGTGAAGTCCTTGTAACAGCAAAACATGGAGTTTCAAACTATGGATAGGAGAACGTTTCCCATGAAGACTTATCATCGGAAACTTAAATTTACGATTGGGAAGTGTAAGATAAAATGACATCGGTCAAAGTCCAAGACTTCTCCTGTATCATTACTCTTGCCACTATTGGTCTTTACACATGACAAAACTTCCTGTGGTTTCTGTGCACTGAATTCCATAATTATGTAGGCCTCCATAATTACGTACTTCCTTGCACCGTCTGCACAGTTCATTTCATAATGCGTATGGGAAAAAATATCAAACGAATAATCCTGTGGTGATTTAACTTGACTGCAATAGAGTCTCTTTAACTAGGTCACCAAAGGATTAGATCAACGAACAATCTCTTCAGCTAAACTACCCAAGAGAAATATTTAACTACATCAACGTAGGATGTCTTTAACTAGATTGTCGAACCAATCTATTTAACTTAGATCGACGTAGGATCTCTTTAACTAGACCACCAGAGGGCCTTTTTAACTATATCAACGCATGATATATTCAACTAGATTGTCGAACCAATCTCTTAGATCAACGAATGATCTGTTTAACTAAACTACCCACGGGGAATATTTACTATATCGACGTAGGATGTCTTTAACTAGATTGTCGAACCAATCTCTTCAACTATATCAACACATGTTGTCCTTAAACTTTGGAATAGTACTTTATAATCCAAGGGACTTAACTACAACGTAGAAGTCCATTAAGGATTTAAGATAGTACCTTGTTTATCTAGATCTTTAATTTGTAAGTTTTGTTTTGTTAATTACGTACATGCATTTAAAGCACACTAGGAATCCATTTCATGGATTTCATTTGGTACTTTAAACATTAGCAAGAATCTAACTATGAAGATAGAAAGATCTTCCAAAAATTCGATGATCTTCCAAAAATTCGATTTCGTTTTCAAGAAAACGCAATATTCGAATCAAGGTACAATAATTTGAATATACGGAAATACCCTTAGGTACCCTATTAAGAATTTATAGTGGTACTTTGGGTATTCGTACAGAGTTGTAACTTGCGCCTTGTACTTCGTTTCCTTGGAAGAAACGGGTATTTTGGATTTCCGTGGAAAACGCAAGAGATAATAAAATGGAAGAAAATTACGGGGTAGTCTGTTCTTCAAGGAATACGATTCCTTGATTGTCCGTATTGTAGAGGATACGTTGTTTATACATGCCATCACATTTGTACATTGCAATGTAAAATAAAAAAGATTTATTTATAAACAACAACAACTGTTTCATGGACCTTGACTACAAAAGAAAATAATACATAAGGCTTGATTATCTCTAAACAACATTGTCTTCTAGTTGGTCCGATGCTCATCCTTGCGCTGGTTGCGCATTAGCAATCTTTGGGCAATTTCTTCGGAAATGGCCCATCTAGCCACAGTTGAAGCAAGGTCCTGGTGGAAGACGAGCTTGAGCAGGATTTACTTGAGGTTGGTTTGGACCACCTTGGTTTGGGGTAAATCGACAAGCATTTGCCAGGTGACCGAGTCGCCCACATGATGCACATAAACGACAATGTAGGTGAGCTAAGTGGTGTGCATTACATTTGTTGCATATCGGTGCAGTACCGGCATAAGGTTTCCTTGCAGGAGGTTGAGTTGGTTGGTTGCGGGTGTTTTGGTTGGGTTGAGCAGCAATCGCACAATTCTGCGAAGCCTTACGCTTCTTAGAAGGTTCGGTTTTGCTTTCCTTGGTTTCCTCCTGAACATTAGCAGCTTGTTTCTTGTCGCCTTTCCGAAAATGTTTGCCTTTCCTGATCTGAGATTCAGTCAAGGTTGCAGCTAGCTCGATGGCTTGCCTAACCGTAGTGGGGTTACTACCAGTAACAATGTCCTGAACTGAGTCAGGGAGACCATCAATGTATTTTTCGATCGCCTTATCCAAAGGCGTAACCATGGTAGGACAAAACAGGCTCAGCTCCTCATATCGATCAGTGTATGCTCGATGTTCACCGCTGTCTTGCTTAAGATCGTCGAATTCCCTTTCTAAGGCCCTGATCTCGTGACGAGGGCAGAATTCCTTCATCATCAGAGCTCGAAGATCTTCCCACGTTTGAGCCAGTGCCACATCGGCACCCCTATCTCTCATCACACCATTCCACCATGTCAAAGCCCGTTTCTCAAAGACACCAGATGCGAAATCTACCTTTCGCTCATTTGGGCATTGAACATGCCTGAAGGTGCTCTCTAGACTCTCGAACCATTGCAGAAGTGCAGTCGCTCCTTGAGACCCAGAAAACTTTGATGGCTTAGCCGAGTTGAACGTCTTGAAGTTGCAGGGGGCATTATTGTTGTTGAGGGCTTGGTTACATTGAGCAACGATGTTCGGGATTGTAGAAGTCATTTGCTGTGTAATGACAGCTGCCAGCTCTTCAATAGATACCTGATTTTCGCGTCGTGGAGGCATTCTAAAAGGGGAAATAAGAGAGAAAACAAATGAAATGGCATTGGGTAAGAGTAGGACGTTATAATTACCGACCAAAATCATGGGTGATGGTCATTTGTTTGAACCACGAAGCAACAAACGACACACAAAGGCTGAATCAAAGCAAATAGACCCTTATAATGTATCGCGAAGACATGCTGCCTATAAGTGGACACTCACCCCAAGAGTTCCCAGGTAAGAGTGACTGGTCCGATTATGTGGATTTGTACGAACACTCTAGCCTTAGACAGAAAACTCAAGGTACAGGCATTCACTCTTCCAGTTTGCACGTGTTCACACTATTTAGGACCAAAAACTTTGACGAGAGTTTGAAAATTTAAAGGGGTTCAAAACCTTATAACAGAGGGTTCAAAACCTTACAATAGAAGGTTCAAAACCTAGTAATCAATCATCCTAGAACAGATGATTAGTTTTCAAAGCGGTTTTGAAATTTATGTTCTTGTTGTGATTGTCGCCTAAGGATAGGTGACGGTATTGTTTTATGACTAAACGCAAGTAAACTCGCATTAGGGTCCTAAGAAGGTTATAGACTAGGTCAAAGTATTACTAATAACCTAATTCCCTATAACCATTGGCTCTGATACCATCTTTTCTGTCACACCCCGACCACGTGAGACAACGTAACGTGGCGGAAACGTCGGGGAGTGTTGTAACAGAATTAATCGTTTAAAATCCATGGCAATTAAAGTTTCGTTTTATTAATCAAACAAGAGAGTTTACATTGTTTTAAACAAGAAACAAAGAGTACATAACATAAATTAACTAGTTCTTGTCTCGTTTTAAGTCACTAAGGCACAGGTCCGCCTAAGTATGTCTTGATAAGTCCTATGCATCATCTCCTGAAAACACATGTGAAAATAGGTACGTCAGCATAAAAATGCCTGTGAGATACATAGGTTTTGAGAAAATAGGATTCATGACTTATGTTTGAGAAAATGTTTAGTCATGAACCTTGTAATTTGCTTTGTCTTGTAAATCATTTGAAAAACGATAAGATCAGATGATATGTATAAATAAGAGAATAATGTAGGGTTAAATGAATAACCATGTAAGATGAGTTTGTATAAGATAAGTTGTTTGTAAATCAATGTCTTATGAAAAGTATGTTATTTATATAAAATGTTATATGTCTCAAACTGAAATGATTTAAATAACGCTACGACATGTAATACCATACAATCACTTATATATAGGAAGTACCAGCGGCGTATCCACCATACTTGTATCATATTACACACGCCTCGTTACTTAAATCACTTACTCAAACCAAACCACCAAAGTAAAATGTTTATGTATAATCAAATGTCAAAATGTTTCTGTGAAAACCATGTCAAATGTCTATGTCTAATGTAGATCATGAATTGTGTATATCAATGTCAAAATGTTTATGTCTAATGCAAATCATGTAATGTGTATCCAAAATATCATGTATGGTAAGTGGAATATATCAACTAAACCATATGTAAAAAGCACAAAAACAAGGTAATGAAGTAAAACATGGTTTAAATCAGAGTTATGTTTTGTGGAACAAATGCATGCTATACTGATACAACATCTATGCGGCATTGTTATACCAAAATGTAAGCATGTGATGAATAACAAATGTACTAAGTATGCACACAATGGACATACATAGCATAAAATGTAATGTAAAATAATGTACTAAGTATGCACACAATGGACGTACATAGCATAAAATGTAATGTAAAATGATGTACTAAGTATGCACACAATGGGCATACATAGCAAAAACACAATGAAATCATGTACTATAAGTGTACTATTGAACATAACAAGCGTATGATATGAAAACATGGAAAAGCATGAAAGTAACAAGTAGGCACATGTGTTTCACCCCAAAACAGTTTGAAAACAGTAAAAGTGGGGTCTATGTACTCACGTGAGATTGCTTAGTAGTCCTTGAGTAACAACCAAACAATGCTAGAGATCGCGGATATCAAACGGCACCTAATATAGGTAACTATGTTAATAAACCGGACCTAAATCGGAAGATCGGATGGAATGAGGGTTCGTAAACCAAACGAGTATGGAGACTCGTGTCATATGGTTTAACAAATCCTACATACTAAATGAAACCTAACATAAGTGCTTTCGACCCATCGCGACCCATTAAGGTAGCTTATGCTACTTTAACGCGTCGTGCGCGCAAAAGCGCACTCGAGACGTCTAACTAGCCCTATGACAAGTGTTATATGCCTAAACATGTTACATAATCAGTTATGTGACAAAAGTTTAGGTTACATATGCTTAATTACCAATTATACATGAAAAGGGTATTCTGGTAATTTACCTAAGGCATATAAACTACCTATCATACAACTACTTAAACGAAGCGACCATAAGGTATAACCTCGGAAGGTTATTCCCTATATACTATGGTCACCTAATGTGTTTGGTCGGATCCTAATGATCGACCATATGGGTCGGGTTCGAAGGTATAAGCGATTTATTAGATCGCTTACCCTTACGACCCTAGACAACGTGGTAATCAGTAGGCATAGTCACAAGGGACTATAACCATCGTGATTACAATCACGTTGCGAAGTTCAAACAAGCTTCGCATTGACTATAAACTGGTCAACGCAGAAAGTCAAACAAGGTTTGACTTTCGGACTCGAAAAGCAATAAAAGAACGAAGGAATACTTACGAAGGGTCCCCGAATGCTAATCGTGATCCAAGTAGCTCAGGTATGAAACAATGGTTTCAACTTAGAGCTTCTAAGATCAGATTCTTGTGGGTTTAGAAGTTGGGGGATGTGGGTATTTATAGGAATACTAGCACCGTTAGTATCGTTTATCAGGAAACGTGCTTTGATCTTGGCCATACACTTGCACACATGGTATTGTAATACCATGTGTACATCCAAAACCAGCCCCTAGTATCAGAATTACCATGTGCAAGTGGGTTTTGTGGGTAATGCAGCTGTTAACAGCCTGTTTAAACATCGAATCTGGTCTGAGAGGCTGACGCAGGCCGCGTAAAGGATAGCCCTGGTTTTACGCGGGCCGCCTGAGGTCTGCAGATCAGCAACAAGTTTCAAAAGTTGCAGTTTCAGTCCCTGTTAGGTGTTTAAGCCATTTTCGACATGTTTAAGGCCCGTTAAGCCAACTTTAAGGCCCTAACATGATGTCTAAACATTGTAGACATGAAACATGCTAAAAAATATGTCGGACGTTGGTTCATTTGGTCGTACGAACGCGATGTTCGCTTAATTACGACAGAATGCGCATAAGCGCGAAAAACGATCCTAATGACGTGACGAATGGATTTTTCTTATGCCAAACACTAAAATAAAATATTTTAGTGTTTACATAAATTTTTGGATGTCCGGATGTATTCAGAACGTAAGTTATGCGCAAAAGTGCAAACTTATGCACTTTTTGATGTTTTTAGTCCCTGAATGACCCAGAAGTTTATTTTAGCACACCGAACCCCTCAAAGCCTATTTCTAAGCTATGTAAAGGATATTTTGGGTGTGTTTAACTTATGGTCATGTTCCGGAATGTTCGTTACAGTTCAAATTGGCATACTTTCGCAGTTTGTCAACTTTAGTCCCTGTAAGCGATTTAACTCGATTTTGCCATACCAAAACCTTCAAAACTTATTTATAAGTTATGTAAAGGTTATTTAAGGTATTTTAAGCCTATTTCACTATTCCGGAGTGTTCGTTGCATTAAACTGGTTATATCTACGCATCAGAGCGCGTATAACCCTCCAGAAAGCGATTTAAAGCTTGAAATCGAACAAGAGTTGATATGTGCAAAAGATACACATATTTATACAGATCCCAAGTATGAAATATAATATTTCATTGGCTTGGTATTTGTTTGATGGTTGAAGTGACACAGGTGTCACATAGACCGCTCTTTTATCGTTTTCAAACTGTTTTGGGCTGAAACACATGTGCCTACTTGTTACTTTCATGTTTTCCATGTTTTTACATTATATACTTGCTATGTTCATTAGTACATTTATAGTACATGATTTACATTACATTTCATGCTATGTATGTCCATTGTGTGCATACTTAGTACATTGTTTTACATTACATTTCATGCTATGTATGTCCATTGTGTGCATACTTAGTACATTGTTTTACATTGCATTTCTGTTGCATATGCTCATCCAGCATATGAACACATTATATTACATTTTGAACCGTTGTAACCATTTGACTATGTGAACCGTCGTAAACATTTGATTATATGAACTGTTTGTAACTGTTGAACCGTGTGAACCTTTTGTATCTGTTGACATGATTTACATTTGACAATAGACCTTAGACTATACATAAACATTTCTACAATTGTTAAACATTTCATCTTGGTGGCTGTTTGGGTAAGTGATTTAAGTAACGAGGCGTGTGTAAAATGATACAAGCATGGTGGATACGCCAATGGTACTTCCTATATATAAGTGCTTGTATGGCATTACATATCGTAGCGTTATTTGAATCATTTCAACTTAAGACATAACATTTTATACAAATAACATACTTTTCACAAGACATTGTTTTACAAACAAACTCATCTTACAAGGTTATTCATTTAACCTTACATTTATCTATACATATCATCTGATCTTATTGTTTTTCAAACGATTTACAAAACAAATCAATTTACAAGGTTCGTGACTAAACTTTATTAAACATTTTCTTAAACTTACAAGTCATGAATCCTATTTTCACAAAACCTATGTATCTCACAGGCATTTTTATGCTGACGTACCTATTTTCACATGTGTTTTCAGGAGTTGATGCATAGGACTTATCCAGACATACTTAGGCGGACCTGTGCCTTAGTGACTTAAAACGAGACAAGAACTAGTTAATTTTTGTTATGTACTCTTTGTTTCTTGTTTAAAACAATGTAACTCTCTTGTTTGAATAATAAAACGAAACTTTAATTGCCATGGATTTGAAACAATTAATTCTGTTACAACACTCCCTGACGTTTCCGCCACGTTTCGTTGTCTCACGTGGTCGGGGTGTGACAGAAGAAATAGGCGGCTTCGCGAAAGATCACTTGTCGTTGCATAAAGGATTGCGGCCGCAATCGACGAACCAATGATACTTTCTGACAGCGAGAGTTCAGAGGACGACACATGAAGCATTATGGCAGAGTACGACCAGCCTTTGAATGAGACTGGCTGTCCAGGAGGAGAGGGCTTGCTACCGAGCATCGCCCGACCTACGATAGCAGCACCGAGTTTTGAAATTAAATCTAGTATTATTAACATGTTGCAAAATTCTGTGCAGTTTGATGGGAAGGATCATGAAGATTCGGGTCGACACATCGCTTCATTTCTCGAGGTGTGTTCGACTTTCAAAATTAAGGACGTTTCTGAAGACGCAATCCGTTTGCGGCTCTTTCCATTTTCTTTGCGAGACAAAGCCCGATCTTGGCTTTTGTCACTTCCAGCAGGCCCCGTCACGACTTGGAACGAAATGGCAGATCTTGTTATGCAAAAATATTTTCCGCCAGAAAAGACAGCTAAGCTTAAGAATCGTATTATGACATTCAAACAGGACGAAGGAGAATCTCTACACGCAGCTTGGGAGAGGTTCAAAGATCTTCTGATCGATGTTCCACGTCATGGGTTGTCCAAAAGGCAACTTGTGTTGAACTTTTACCAAGGACTCAGTTACAACTCACAAGAACGTTTAGATGTTTATGCAGGAGGCGATCTTCGAACAAAAACACCCAATGAAGCCTATGCAATTATAGAGAAAGCTACATTGAAGTCGAGTTCTCGTCTCGATGGAGTGTGAATAAAGAATCATCTATTCCTCGAGTTCATCAGGTGGATACATATACGGCTCTTGCAGCACAGATTGGAGCTTTGGCAACAAGGTTTTATCAAGCTCAGAACGTTTCAAAAGTACAATCATCATGTGAGCTGTGTGGAGTGTCACACGAGCTAGGTACATGTGAGCAGGGTGTTATGTTTACAGGCCACAAAGAGGTGGAATATTTGGGCAATCAAATTAGACCCCAAAATAACCCCTACAGCAACGCGTACAATCTGGGTTGGAGAAATCACCCAAACTTTGGATGGAAATATAATTCCAATAATCAGAACCTACTCGGATATGCTCAACGTGCTCCTGCACCACAACAACACCAGGGGCAATCTTTTCAGCCATCAGGGCAAACCTTTCAGCCACGTTATAATAATTTAGGTTCAGGAAGCACTTCCCAGCCACAAACCTCTTAAACCAACTCAAAACTAGAAGAAATGATGGCGCAGCTGTTAAAAGACTCCAATAATGCCAATCAAATATCTGAAAAGCGATATCAGTAGCATGAGGAGCGTTTCATGGCACAAGAAGGGGAAATGCGGAGCCAGAAGGCTTCAATTCAAACCATTTAGAATCAAGTCGGCCAATTGGCCAATATGTTGTCTGAAAGACCACAAGGTAGTCTTCCAAGTAACACAGAACCAAACCCGAGAGGGCACGTTAATGCAATAATGACAAGGAGTGGTAAAGCCACGAGACCTGACAAACCGAACTCACCACCGATCACTGATACGGTCCAAACTGACGCTTCATACGAGGTGCATGCTAGGCGAGTCCCAGCAAGTACAGCACAGTTCCAGGAGCCAGTTAAAGATTTCACTCCTCCTATCCCATATCCGAGCAGATTGAGGAAGCAAAAGAATGATGAACAACATGGTAAGTTTTTATAAATGTTTAAACAATTACACATAAGCCATTTGTTGAGGCATTGGCTCAAACGCCTAAATACGCAAGGTTCTTAAAAGACATCCTCACAAACAAGCAGAAGCTCGAAAGCTTGTCTTGTGTGTTGATGAATGAAAACTGTTCAGCCCTTCTCCAAAACCGTCTACCTGAAAAGATGGGAGATCCGGGCAGTTTTACCCTTCCCTGTCTCATTGGCAGCATGTCTGTCAGTCATGCATTAGCCAATTTAGGAGCTGGCATAAACCTTATGCCATATAAAGTTTTTGCTAAATTAGATCTGGGTGAACCTTCATCCACTAGAATGAGCATTCAACTTGCAGTTCGTTCAATCAAGTATCCATGTGGATTCGTAGAAAACATGCTTGTTAAAATCGATAAATTTGTTTTCCCCGTGGATTTTGTTATTTTAGATATGGACGAAGATTCAAAAGTGCCATTAATACTCGGACGCCCATTCCTCAATACTGCGAGGACGATTGTTGATGTGGCAGCTGGCCAAATCATGCTCTGAGTAAATGACGAGCACGTGACTTTTGATATTAAAAGGTCAATGCAACATCCGCAAAGTCACGATGAAATGCTTTACTATGTCGACATTGTTGAAACTTGTGTAAGCTCTCATTTCCAAGGCACTATTGAAGAAATTGATACGGACACACATCTGTTGTGTGAGAACCAAAATGGCGTTTCGCAGAAGGGTCACGAAAATGAGCAGCCGGTTTTCCAAATCGGTGATGATGGTTCTCAAAGTCCAGATCAATTTGTGTAGATTGACCGTGAAGTTGAAGAAAAATCAAAACCTTCGGTTGAAGACCCACCGTCGTTGGAGTTAAAAGAACTCCCACCGCATGTCGAGTATGCATTTCTAGACAATGAGTGTCGCTT
Source organism: Helianthus tuberosus (assembly GCA_030545235.1). Classification (NCBI taxonomy): domain Eukaryota; kingdom Viridiplantae; phylum Streptophyta; class Magnoliopsida; order Asterales; family Asteraceae; genus Helianthus; species Helianthus tuberosus. Next base: position 14,357,057 of record CM060420.1, on the reverse strand, counting down.
GCTAGTCATCATTTCAGCATCTTTAGCAAAAGAGGAAAATAGACAGCTTCTCGAAGTTCTAACGCTCCACAAGAAAGCCATGGCGTGGAAGATTATGGATATTAAAGGCATTAATCCTTCTTTTTGTACTCATAAGATTCTAATGGAAGATAATTACAAGCCTAATGCACAGCATCAAAGGCGCTTGAATCCTAACATGCAAGATGTGGTGAAGAATGAAGTAATTAAGTTGTTAGATGCAGGCTGATTTATCCTATATCTGATTCTGTTTGGGTAAGTCCAGTGCAAGTAGTACCCAAGAAAGGTGGTATTACTGTAGTTCCAAACGATAGGAATGAACATATTCCTACCCGTACCATCACCGGATGGCGAGTTTGCATCGATTATCGCAAACCCAATGATGCCACCCGTAAGGACCACTTCCCGCTTCCATTCATCGACCAGATGTTGGAACGTCTGTCGGGGAAGTCATTTTTCTGTTTTCTGGATGGGTTCTCTGGATATTTTCAAATTCTTATCACTCCAGAAGACCAGGAAAAGACTACTTTCAGATGTCCTTTTGGCACATTCGCCTACCGGCGTATGCCTTTTGGACTGTGTAATGCACCAGCCACATTTCAGCGTTGCATGGTAGCTATTTTCCATGACATGATTGAAGACTCCATGGAAGTATTCATGGATGATTTCTTTGTTTTCAGGAGTTCTTTCGATCAGTGTCTTGGAAATCTGAAAAGAATGTTAATGAGATGCGAGGAAACTAATCTTGTGCTTAATTGGGAGAAGTGCCACTTCATGGTGAAAGAAGGGGTAGTTCTTGGGCATAAAATCTCTGAAGCCAGGTTGGAAGTTGATCTAGCAAAAGTGGATATCATTTCTAAACTTCCTCCCCCAACTTCGGTCAGAGCCATTAAAAGTTTCCTAGGTCATGCGGGGTTCTATAGGTGATTCATAAAAGACTTTTCAAAACTCGCAAGACCTATGACCCGTTTGTTAGAAAAAGATGCTCCATTTGTATCCTCAGACAAGTGCATGAAAGCTTTCAAGCAGCTAAAACAAAGGCTTATCGAAGCCCCTATTTTAGTTGCACCAGATTGGGCATTGCCATTTCAGATAATGTGCGACGCCAGTGATTACGCAATAGGAGCAGTCTTAGGACAACGAAGGGAAAAGCATTTTCATCCTATTTACTATGCCAGCAAAACTCTACACGATGCTCAAGAAAATTATATGACTACAGAGAAAGAGCTTTTGGCAGTAGTTTATGCTTTCGACAAATTCAGGCCATACCTTGTGTTGTCCAAAACAATTGTGTATACGGATCATGCAGCAATCAAATACCTTTTTAGCAAACATGACGCAAAACCGCGTCTTCTCAGATGGATCTTGTTACTACAAGAGTTTAACATAGAGACCCAAAACAAAAAGGGAGCTTTAAATGTTACAGCCGACCATCTCTCGAGACTTGAACATGGAAGTTCTGAAAATTCGTTGGAGGAACCAATAAACGACAATTTCCACCACGAATTTCTTTTGAGTATCGAGATGAATGACGAGTCACCATGGTTCGCTGACTTTGCAAACAACCTCGCATGTGGAATCCTTTTCAAAGGATTGTTATATCAGCAAAAGAGGAAGTTCTTTGCAGATTTGAAGTATTACATTTGGGACAAACCATACTTGTTTAGAATCGGAGCCGATCAGGTGATCCGAAGATGTGTACTTGGAGAAGAGGCAGCTAGCATTCTGCGCCACTATCACGAAGGGCCAACCGGAGGTCATCATGGAGCAAACTACAGTGCAAAGAAAGTGTTAGACTCTGGGTTTTACTGGCCCACAATCTTTCGCGACGCACATGAATGGATTAAAGTGTGTGATGCTTGCCAAAGGGCAACAAACATCTCCGCACGTAATGAAATGCCTCAACATCCGATGCAAGTCTGTGAAGTCTTTGATATATGGGGTATTGACTTCATAGGTCCATTTCCAGCCTCACGAAGTAACAAATATATCCTAGTTGCTGTAGACTACGTCTCAAAATGGACCGAAGCTCAAGCTTTGCCGACGAACGATGCTAGGGTAGTCGTGAGGTTCTTAAAAAGTTTATTTTCCCGATTTGGTGCTCCAAAAGCACTTATCAGTGACCGAGGAACGCATTTCTGCAATGCGCAATTAGAACGAGCCTTGTCCCGTTATGGAGTTCATCATAGATTAGCTACGCCATATCATCCTCAAACGAGCGGGTAAGTGGAGGTTACGAATTAGGGTTTAAAAAGAATCCTTGAGCAATCCATTAATAATAACCGCAAGGATTGGTCAGATAAGTTAGATGACGCTCTGTGGGCTTTTAGAACAGCATTCAAGACGCCTATCAGGACCACTCCCTTCAGGTTGGTTTACGGAAAAGCATGTCATCTACCTGTTGAGCTAGAACATAGGGCATTCTGGGCGTTGAAGATGGCAAATATGGATTTAAAACGCGGAGGTGAAGCCCATTTTCTGCAAATTCACGAGCTTGAGGAGCTAAGAAATCATGCCTATGAAAGTTATAGCAGGTACAAAGAACGAATCAGGAGGTTTCACGACAAAGGATTGAAAGAACATAAAGATTTCCGCGTTGGAGATCTTGTTTTGTTATACTCCTCACGATTGCATTTATTCCCTGGGAAGTTAAGATCTCGATGGACGGGTCCATACACAGTCAAGGAAGTATTTCCACACAGAGCCGTCGTCATCGAAAATTTAAGCGGGGAACATTCAAGGTCAACGGTCATAGACTCAATAGTTACATCAACGGACCGGTTGACCCGGTGGAGGAAATTCTCGAATTCCACGTCTCGCACGCTTAAAACAAGTGTGGGGAGAATGAGTCTAGCTATCGACTCACTGACAAATTTAGCGAGCATGTTTTCACACGCTATGGGTAACTTTGTATTTATTCGTTTTAATATTTAATTTCGTAATTCGTTAATTTTCGGTTTTAAACGTAGGTACATACGATCTTGATCCATAATTTTTGAAAATTTGAAGTTGATTAATAGTTAAAATATATGAAATAGTGCAAAAATGGAAAAAGTGGGTAAAAATTCGGAGTTAAAAGCTTACTATGAAAAATAACACAAAAAGGCCCAGGTGTTGCACGGTCATGCCAAATTGGCACGGTCATGCACTCCGTAATCAAAACTGACCAAGAACTCGTGCATCGGACGCTCATCGGATTTTTGCCTAGATTTCGCTTCAATCATTCTCCAAGGTATGTTTCCTACTTATTTTGGAGATTAAACTTAGTTTCTGATGTAGATCTGATGTTTGAATCAAGAAATTTTGGGATTTTCTTCATAAAAGTCAAATAAACCCTTGTTCTTGAGCGATTAGCATTAAATCGGTAGTTCTGATACTTGATTCGAAGTCTATTCACTGAATACAAGTTAAATATTGAAAGATACAAGTTAAAATCAGTAAAATAGACTGTTTTCTGATGAAATTTGCTGTCGGACGGTCACGCCGTTGAAACGGCATGACAGTGCCGATCGGAAATCAAGTACAGATCACCGATTCAAAGCTGCGACGTCGAGTCACATGGCAGTGCCGATTTGGCATGGCAGTGCAACATGAGTTCCCGAAAACAAGCTGTTAACCGACTAGGAATGGCACGGCAGTGCCACCAGCCGTATGACCGTGCGGCTCTTGAAACAGAAACAAAACCTCGTAAACAGCCTGTTCCAGTGGCGGCAATGAAATTTTTATATTCTGCTCTTATTTTGTTGTATTCCTGTATGTAGATGAATCACAGATTCCTCCAGTTCAGCGAAAGAACAGCCCTGCATTGCAAGATTACAAGCCTTATGGAATAGACGGGGATAAATCGGTGAACCAAGTAGGATCACCTGGGACACTTTGACAACCCTAAACCAAAAAGAGAGGCTATCCGACATGATGTCACATCCAATGTCAAGGTTGTTCAACATTGCATGACCCGTTTATCTTGAGCTAACATTGGAATTCTTCACTTCATACACTTATGAAAAAACAAGAAGCGAAAATCCAGACTTTAGAAATAGGGAGACAATACAGTTCAGGTTAGGAAGAAAGTGGCATAAGTGTCAGTTGCTAGACTTGGAAGAAGATTGGGCATATACTCAGCTGAAGACATCAATTCAGAACTTTTCACCAATATCCACAAGTTTGATAATGATCAGCAACGGGCTAACTTTTGGGCACAAGTGGCAGTTGAACCACCTTATGAAGCTAGAAAAGCTAAAGCTTCACAACTATGAGTCCTGCTTCTGAGGGTCATTTATCAGGTCATGAGTCAAACCATCTTTGGGCGAATGGACAGTGCAGGAAACTGTCCCACTCCCAATCTTCTTTTCTTATATTCATTAGTGACTGGAGTGCACGTCAACCTCGTAGCTAGAATGGAAAAATTTTTCTTAAACTGTGCTGGGAGAACTACAAGTAGTGAAATCCATGGTGGTGAATATGTGACTCCGTTGGCATACAACTTGGGTATTATGACAGATGATGTAGTCAACGGTCTCACGATGGTTCATGCAGGAGTAGATGTGGATATGAGGTCTTTGAGAGCGATGGGTCTGGTAGTGGATACAGACAATGGCCCGCGACTGAGGGGTCTAAATGGGGAAATATGGGATCCGCTACCCCCACAGGACGAAGACGTCAACATGGAGGAGCATCAGGTACTTGAGCCACCACCACACGATCAACCACATCATGAAGAGCACCAGCATCAGTATCAACACCAGCAAAACTGGCCTCCAGGTATACCTTCCTACCCTGAGTTGTACCAGCAGTTCCAGCATATGCAGGTCTATCAAGACACTATGAGAGCCGAGCAGGAGGCTATGCGAGCAACTCAAGATGCCATGAGAGCCGGCCAGTTAGCTATGCGGGCATCTCAACACACAATGAGGGAAGAAATGTATGCAGGATGTTCCTACGTCTTCGGAGGGCTACAAAGCGTATATCCAAGCCACTTCGGCAACCCTCCATAGTTTCCGTTTGGAGACACAGGTAACTATGGGGCGGGTTCATCTGGAACACGACACCATGATGGTGATGATGATGAGGAGTAGGAGGAGGTAGGGTGAAACAGTTCAGAAACTAATGTTTTATCTTATTTCTATTCAGTACTTTGTTTGGGATTTCTAAACTTTATGTATGTTTTAAGTGTTTAACTAGTATGTTTCCTTTATCTGAATATGAATTTGGTTGAATTATCTAACATTTTAATCAAATGGTAATGTTGACTATTTTAGCGAGTGACATAATTGGCAGATTTGTAAAGAAATGCACACAGAGTTGAGACGACTTCAAATCAAAGTCTGCTCAAACAAGTCAACTCCAACTCTGAGGGAGTACCTCTTTCCCTTTTCACGTTATTAGTAATTGCTTCACTAATATATATTTCACATTGGGGACAATGTGAAGTTCAAGTGTGGGGAGGGGTTTCAAAGGTTTTAAACTTTGTTTGTCCTTAATTGTTCTCATTTTTGTATATAATTTTCGAAAAATAAAACAAAAATGGTCAATTTGTATTCTTTGGAAAGCATCAAATTTGATAAAAATCGACAAGCCAAATTAATTTTTGAAAAAGATAACTAAAAAGCGTGATAAAACAAAATGAAAGACTTACATGTTTATCTTTATATTTATACCCACTCCTTCCGTTTACGTGAACATATTTTTGAGCCTTAACAGCTTTCTTGTCAAATGCCTCTTTGTTTTTTTGGAAAAATGAGTGAGCCGGATGTTTTATGTAATTTAGAACTTGTCATTTGTATACTTTTCAAAACCATGAATATGTGAAATTACATATAAATGATAGAGGCATTTAGGATAACCCTTTGTCAGCCTTTTTCTTTGTTTATATCCTGCAACCAACACAATCCATTAGTTTGCCATGTTGAGCCTATTTTCCGTATTTTTCTTAAACTTTACCCAAAATATTAAGCCTACTTACCCAAATAAACCTTTTCTCATTTAACCTTATTTTCGTTAAAAAATTGGCCATAAGCTATCTAGATTGATATAAGAATGTTTCATTGAAAACAAAAAAATTGTCAAGAAAGAAAATAGAGAGTAGAAGTGTAAACAGAATAAACTCTGAAGACCTACACAAGTAGATTAGCAACGTGTTCAGTATGCTAGAAAATAAAGCACCTAATTTATTGGCCAAGTTTTAACCTTTCTTGCCACTTTCAAATATCCATTCCATACCCTTAACCATAGCCTAACTTTTCAACCCATCAACGCCCTCTTGATTTATGCTTTTCACATATTAATTGGTGGAGATTAGATCTTTTGACAAGCTTATGATATTGCATGATTCATTGACTAGGCATCTAGTGTTTTACATACACATCATATGTATGATTCAGAAATTTAACCGAGTGTGTGTGAACATTGTGTGAAATATAAAGATTTGCATGCTTAGTCAATCAAAAGTTAAATCATTGCTTTATAATTATCCTTTCATAAATCTAATAAAGCCTGTTTATTCTAAAAACTTTGAAGATGACTTTTTGAAAACCAATTTAACCACCAAACAAATTAGTAACCTTGTAAATATTCAGATTTGATTCCGTATTTTGTTTTAAGTTTGCTTGAGGACAAGCAAAGTTCAAGTGTGGGTATGTTTGATATACGTTAAATTATACATGTTTTTATACCCCGAAACACTTCCGTTTTAAGCATTTTTAACCGAAAACACGACGATCAGGTGCCAAATTCGGTACTTTTATGTTTTCAGGTCTTAAACAGAGCATAAAGGAAGATTCTGATGAAAATGGACAAATTCTGATGCATTTCTGATAAAGATGGCAAAAATCTGATGACTGCCAGGTGTCGCACGACCGTGCCATCTGACGGCACTACCGTGCCGATCGTTTTATCTCGGAAGCACCGCCAGTGCGACCAGGAGTGCCAACTTTTTCTCTGGCCAAACTACCATGCCACACGACGCACGACCGTGCCACGGCTTGACCAACATTTCTGATTAACAATCTGATGACGACGCACTACTGTGCGACCAGTGGCACTACCGTGCCGATCTGCTGACCCAATCAACTTGTCCACTAGTCCACTTGGCTGACTCTGGATCAGAGAAACTGACGTCACCCGAAAACACCTGTCGCATGACCGTGCGACCAGTGGCACGACCGTGCCGATGGGAAAATCTCCTATAAATAGCAGCATTCGCTACTGGTTCAAGTGTTGGGTTTTTCTCCATGTTTCTGGGCGATTTCTGGGTTCTGAAGCAGTCCTGATCAGACCCATTTGAAGCTTAAAGATCGAATGGAAGCATAGCCGATCCAACCCATCAATTCCTTGCTTGTTTATGGTTCGATTCCTTGTTCTTGAACATGTATTCTGATCATTTTGCAAGTTATGAGCTGATGTTAGTTTATGTTTAATGTAGTTTTTGTAATAGTAGTTATAAACTTGTTTCTTGAATAATCTTTATGTTATAATCTTACTTGTATGAAACTTTAGTACTTTTTCATGTTTGAATCTTCATGATTATCTAATGAACGTTTGATTGATGTTGAGTTCTTGATTATGTTTGATTATCTTGGATAATGAATATGTGGTTAGTGGGATGGTAACTATTTCTTGATTAATCACTTGTTTGTAAACTTGTTTACACCATGAGACTCGAGAGGGGTATTGGTTTTATCTAAGATATATCTTATTTTGATTAGGAATATTTTGTTACACGTAAGGGTTCTAACGAATTATATGGTGTTGATAACATGTTCTTGCATGCAGTTTATGATCCTTGTTTAGTAGTTTTGGTCTGAAATTGCTGACATGGTAGATTTGTATTCAAGACTTGTAAAGGTGAAATATGTTGGTATATAATCTACATAAATGCTTATCCTCGTGGTTGTATTGTGACCATCGGTATTGCTTTCTTTGATAAGTGAGGTTAGAAAAGTCCTAGCGGATGACTAATCTATCTTTAAATGTTCACATGAATGAATATCAATAGCTCGCTAAAGAATGATTTTAGGTGGTTAACGTGTGTTTATCGCGTTAACTTTCCGAAGAAGCATCATGTTAGAAAACTCCTAGCGGATGACTAAATGTCTCGAAATTGGAAAATTGATTAAGTGCTTTTGTGACATATTTGATAGATAACATGTTTAGGATGTTTGTGAAACAAGATAATAGTATATTTATGTTTTAGTTGTAATTTAGTTAAATTAGTTAAACAACCATTCACCTATCTTTTTATCTGGTAAATTAATGACAAATATTTAGTACATAATAACGCCCTTGTTCCATGGATCGATATCTGGCTCTTACCAATACTTTGCTGCATATATGACGAGATACACTTATCCTTTGTTATGTGTGTTTTAATGTTAAGGTATTAACCATTTTTATAAATATTAAAACCCACGTGAGTGCGAAGTTCACTGTAAATAAATGTATAAATTATGTACACCTTGCGCGTCACCAGAGACCATCTATGATGTCTGCCTCATGTACAATATATATATTCTACTTATATGACAATTGTAATATGTGATGTACGAATTCTCTGAAATCCCCACGAAATGTAAGCCTAAGCCGATACTTACTCTCTTGAGATCAACCCAAATTCGTTCCAACTACATGGTTTTTTTCCCTCAAACACCGTGCAAATCCCCGTTTCTACCCGAAACATATTTTCATCAAAAATATATAATCTATATCAAAAGGTATTTTTTAATCCAAAAACATTATTAAACCCCTTTAGGTGTGTTCTTCCCCCAAAATTTATATACAAAGCAGTAAAAAGAGGGGGTTTAGTGACATTCACCTTTGGATGCGTATTTTAAATAGCGCAATCCCACATATTGATTTCTATACGTCCTATTATATGTAGGAACAACTTTTAAATCAATATATCACAAAAATCCTCAGTTTCTCTGTTTCTTAGAATTGTCACATAACTTTGGGATTTTCTCGAAAAGTTATCGTTTTTGATTATGTTGGCACATTAATATATATATGAGTCTATATATATGTATTTTAAGATTTTGAGACTTGAACGATTTTATCGGTTACCGTTTCATGTAAATCCATTAACACGCCCGTTTATACGTAATATATCTACGATTTGCGCTTCGTAATATATATATACATAAACGTACACATAAACTATTATCGAAACACACGTAATCTCGTTAACTTATCTATTTTGTCATTTTTAAGGCAAGTATACATAAAATATCTTATATGTATCAAATTTTATGCTCGACAAACAAGTTACATGTTTAATGCGATTTTACCCTTTCTACTACATAAAACACGCAAGTGTACATGCGTAGTCTAAATTTCCCATTATCATGTTAAAACTTAACATATTTCTCACATTCACATGTTTAAACCACATACCACATTTTAACACATAAGGTTCACCCAAAAATTACCCATACTAGTGTTCATTGAAAAACGCGTCTTTTAGTGTTTCGGTAACGTTTTCGGGCGTCAGAAGTCACGTATGATCAACCAAACACCAAGTAAACTTAAAATTAGTTAAAATACTTATTTTTAAACTAAAATATCAGTTTACTTACTGATCTAAATCAGTTTCATAAAAATCGTTCGAAAAGCCAAATTTTGACCGTTTTAACGCATAGTTTTGCGTTAAACGGTACTAATATCATCCCAACTCGAAATGACTTGATATTTTAACACAATACATGTTATTTACTGATTAAAATATTTATTATAATCAGATTAGTTCATTTTTTGTGTAAGTCACATAAATCATGCGATTTCACGTATTTTACAACTCCTAATGCACCAAGTACAACATGCAAGGCTAGTAAACATTATCGCAAAGTTATATATCATTAAAAACTTCAAAATAATCTTATTTTAGTGTTTGTAATCTGATCAAAATTGATTTTTATTAAATCATGCTCAAATGATCATTTCATGCTTTTACATCATCATGTATGTTTACATATGTGCATCTAATGCACTCATACAACATCATCATCCTCATTTATGTTCTAGAACACATATTAATATCATGCTCTTACAAAACATAACACACACATCATCATGATCATCCAATCATTCATATCTAAATGCTAATATCCTTCACATTTAAGAATATATGACAACTTTTATATGCATGCATGCATATATATACAAAATACATATACATATATAAACCTCCAAAAATTCACTGTTCATCATGTCATTTTCAAATTTTAAACTACCTTTAGAACATTCTTTTATGACACATATTGATTCCTTCATGCATTCTACTTTTCAAGTAATTAAGTAAATCAAGAAATCTTTCAACAAACATAAAAAACACAAACATCTACACCCACACACACACTCACGACCACACATACATATATTGATAGATCCATTTTTACTTCATTAAAAAACCCTTTTGTTTCAAGTTTCAAGTTAGTGTTCAGATTCAAGAACAAGAGAAACTTTCACTATCATTTTCATCACCATGAATCATGAACAAGATTTGAAATTAAATATCTTATACCTTCAAGATTCTTAGTGGGTTTTAAGAGTGGTGATGATATGAAGCCTTGTTCTTGCTCAAATCTCCTTGGAATCACCTCTAAACCTTCATATAAGCTTAAAAAAACCTTGGAATGGATATGATTCTTCAAGATTTAGTTGGAAAATGAAAATGGATATGGTTCAAGGGGTGTTCGGCCGAGAATGTTCAAGAGAGAGAGAAAAGGAATGATTTTTGAAATGTTTACTGGATTGTTGTGAGTTTATGGAAGATGTTAGGAGATTAATCATCACTTATGCTTCCCAAGATCCACCAAGTGTTGGAGAGAGGAGAGAGAGCCCTACTTGGCCGCCACATAGCTTCCTTCACATGCACCTCTCACATACTAATATATACATACATATACATATGTATTATTTGGTAAAAACATGTATTTCACTGAATATCGGGTATCTTATCTAGCGTTTTAACCCCATATTAGTGCGTTTTAAATTATTTTTATCATTCTATAAAAATAATCACACAAAATTATTACTGAAATAATTACCAGTTGCCTTGTCTGGCTGCGTTGACAGTGTTTTGTCTAATACGCGCACTATCACGTGGTACGCGCTCAAACTCGAAAAATAGAGTTTCTTAGCGTTTTAATTTATTTTTCCTCACGGATGTGATTAAAATTACCATTCTAATCATAACAGATTACTTTTAGGATTTTAACACTGATCGGGTGGTCACCGACGTTCGTTTCGCATTTTAATCATTATGCGATAAGCGTTTATTTTATCGTTGCCAACATAATTTTTATAAATGTTTGGACTCACCAACACATTAAATATCATATATAAACATCACAATCAGTCACATACAGCCTTTTATCAACCAACACATTAAATATCATATATAAACATCACAATCAGTCACATACAACCTTTTATCTATTCACTACACGTGTTACAATTGTACGGTACGGCCTGAAAAGCCGGGTGTCACAGTCTCCCCCTGTTTAGGGAATTTAGTCCCTGAAATTCTACTTCACAGGTTTTGTTTTCGCACTCGGTGGGAAGAGATGAGGATATTTCTGTTGCATTTGGTCCTGTCGTTCCCAAGTGAACTCGGGTCCACGTTTAGAATCCCAGCGGACCTTGACCAACTTAATCCGACTCCTCCTGAGTTTCTGGGTTTTCCAATCCAGAACCTCCACTCTTTCCTCAATAAATCTCAGCTTATCGTCTACTCGAACCTTTCCATGGGGTATAATCAGCGTCTCATCAGACAGACACTTTTTCAAGTTGGAGATATGAAATACATCATGAACTCCACTCAATTCCTCCTATACACGACTGATCCAACTCGAGATGCGATTTCGAAAGGACCTATATAACGCGGGCTCAGCTTTCCCCCTTTTCCAAACCTCACAACGCCCTTCCATGGCGATACCTTCAACATGACTCGATCACCGACCTGAAACTCCAACGGCTTCATCTGGTTATCCGCATAACTCTTCTGTCGATCCGCGACAACTTTCAACCTATTCTTAATCTGGATAACTTTGTCCGTGGTCTCCTGAATAAGCTCGGGTCCGGTCAAATGCTTTTCGCCGACTTCAGCCCAACAGAGTAGCGATCGATACTTCCTTCCATACAAGGCTTCGAACGGAGCGGCTTTAATACTAGCGTGGTAACTATTGTTGTAGGAAAACTCTACCAATGGCAAATGAGTATCCCAACTTCCACCGAAATCAATGACACACGCTCTCAACATATCCTCTAATGTCTGAATTAGGGATGGCTATGGGTCGAGTTCGGGTCGGGTATTAGTAATCCCATACCCATACCGGGTTATAAAATCGTGTCCCATACCCGACCCATTACCCGTCGGGTCTTTGTCGGGTAATTACCCGTCGGGTATCGGGTATACCCGTGGGTATCGGGTATACCCATTAGTTTGTTAAAAGATATACGTTGGGATTTCTAAATACACTTTTCTACTATTATAAATTAAAAATGTACATTACACACATATAAGTTTTATCATAAATTAATTATAAATTTATAATACTTATACACTTACATACATGTATATACTTCACAGCATATAAAATATAAACACTATTATCAAATGCATATACTAAAAGAATTTTTTTTTCACATTATAAACATACTAAAATAAATCACCAATCGACAAGTGTTACAAGAAAGTAAAAATATAAATTATAAAAACCGGGTATATAGTTCGGGTAAACGGGTATGTGGTTTTGGGTAATCGGGGCGGGTATCACCTAATCCCATACCCGACCCATACCCGTGAAAATTTTTAAAAATAATCCCATACCCGGCCCAATACCCATCGGGTATCGGGTACACCCATCCCATTTGTGTCTGGTTTCGGGTTTACCTGTCAGGCTCGGGTATTTTTGCCATCCCTAGTCTGAATGGTCCTCTCGCTCTGACCATCCATTTGAGGATGATACGCAGTACTCATGTCCAAACGAGAACCCAACGACTCTTGAAGAGATCGCCAAAACCTGGAGTCAAATCGTCTGTCTCTATCCGAAATAATCAATACCGGTACTCCATGGCGGGCTACAATCTCGTTAAATGTATATCTGTGATATCTTCTCTGTACTGTCGGTTTCCTTAAACGCCAAGAAATGAGCAGACATTGTCAATCGATCCACAATTACCCAGATCATATTATGTCCACGTGATGTACTGGGTAACTTGGTGATAAAGTCCATCGTAAGATGTTCCCATTTCCACTTAGGAATCTCTGGTTGCTGCAGAAGCCAAGACGACTTCTGATGTTCAGCCTTAACCTTAGAGCACTTCAGACATTTACTCACGTAGATCCAATATCTCTCTTCGTCTTCGGCCACCAGTAAAATTCCTTGATATCCTGATACATTTTGGTACAACCTAGGTGAACGGAATATCTGGATTTATGAGCTTCATTCATAATCAGTTCACGTAGGTTACCTCTAAGCGGTACCTAAACTCGATTCATGAAGTACATCACTTCATCCTCTTTTTGTATTAGTTTACATTCTAAACCCTTCAAACCTTCCCTTCTCAGGTTTTCATCCTTCAAAGCTTCTCGTTGCGCATTATGAATTTGATCGGTCAAAATCGTATGTATGGTCAAACCCAAAGCGCGCACACGTAGAGGCTTCTCTCACTCCTTCCTGCTGAGCGCATCTGCAACGATGTTTGCTTTTCCCGGGTGATAACGGATATCACACTCGTAATCATTGAATAACTCTACCCAACGTCGTTGTCGCATGTTGAGCTCCTTCTGATCAAAGATGTGTTGGAGGCTCTTATGGTCTATGTATATCGTACACTTCGTGCCATACAAGTAGTATCTCCAGATCTTCAAGGCAAATACAACTGCTCCCAACTCCAAATTATGCGTTATGTTGTTCTTCTCGTGCACTTTCAGTTGTCTGGATGCATAGGCTATCACTTTGTCCCTTTGCATTAGCACGCATCCAAGGCCCAAACGCGACGCATCATAGTATACAATGAAATCATTACTTCCCTCAGGAAGGGACAGAATAGGTGCACTACACAACCTTTCCTTCAACGTCCGAAAAGCTTCCTCCTGCTTTTCTGTCCAATCAAACTTCTTCTCCTTCTGGGTTAATAGCGTCAATGGGTGCGCTATTCTGGAGAAATTCTAAATGAATCTCCGATAGTACCCAACAAGCCCTAAGAATTGTCGCACATCCGAAAGAGTCTTTGGTGCTTCCCAATTCTTGATCGCTTTGATCTTAGACGGATCCACGTGTATACCTTTCTCGTTTATGACATGTCCAAGAAAATGAAGTTCCTGAATCCAGAATTCACATTTAGAGAACTTGGCATACAACTTCTCTTCTTTCAGCAATTCCAAAATCAACTTCAAATGATGCTCATGATCTTCTTTGGTTCGCGAATAGATAAGTATGTCGTTGATGAATACTATCACGAATTTATCCAAGTAGGGTTTGCATACCCTGTTCATGAGATTCATGAACACAGCTGGCACATTGGTTAGGCCAAAAGGCATGGCTAGAAACTCATAATGGCCATATCGTGTTCGAAAAGCAGTCTTCGGAATATCTTCATTAGTAACCTTCAACTGATGATATCCTGAACGCAGGTCAATCTTCGAGTAGTAGTTGGATCCGTGTAGCTGATCGAACAAATCGTGAATCCTCGGTAAAGGTACCGACTCTAGATAGTCAACTTGTTCAGCTCTCTGTAATCAATACATATCCTGAAGGATCCATCCTTCTTCTTCACGAACAAAACAGGTGCACCCCAAGGCGAATAACTCAGTCGAATGAAACCTTTGTCTAGCAGCTCTTGAAGCTGATTCGACATTTCTTTCATTTCTGAAAGTGCTAATCTATAAGGAGATTTTGCAATTGGTGCATTACCGGGTACCAGATCGATTCGGAATTCGATCTGTCTCGCAGGGGTCAATCCAGGTAAGTCTTCAGGAAAAACTTCTGGATAATCGCGAACAATAAGAATCTCTTCAATCTTCCTACTAACATACGTTAAATTATACATGTTTTTATACCCCAAAACACTTCCATTTTAAGCGTTTTTGACCAAAAACACAACGTTTAGGTGCCAAATCCGGTACTTTTATATTTTCAGGTCTTAAACATAGCATAAAGGAAAATTCTGATGAGAACGGACAAAATCTGATGCATTTCTGATCAAAATGGCAAAAAACTGATGACTGCCAGGTGTGGCACGACCGTGCCATCTGACGGCACTACCGTGCCGATACTCCAATCTCGGAAGCACTGCCAGTGCGACCAGGAGTGCCAACCTTTTCTCGGGCCGCACTACCGTGCGACCCGACGCATGATCGTGCCACTGCTTGACCTAGGTTTCAAATCAACAATCTGATAACATGGCACTACCGTGCCATCCACCGCACTACCGTGCCGATCTGATAACCTTGGCAACATGTCCACTAGTCCACTTGGCTGACTTGCGATCGGAGAAACTGACATCACCCGACAACACCTGTCGCACGACCGTGCGACCCGTGGCACGATCGTGCCGATGAGAAAATCTCTTATAAATAGCAGCATTCACTACAGTTCAAATGTTGGCTTTTTCTCCATGTTTCTGGGCGATTTCTGGGTTCCGAAGCAGTCATGATCAAACCTATTTGAAGCTTAAAGATCGAATGGAAGCATAACCGATCCAACCCATCAATTCCTTGCTTGTTTATGGTTCGATTCCTTGTTCTTGAACATGTATTCTGATCATTTTGCAAGTTATGAGCTGATGTTAGTTTATGTTTAATGTAATTTATGTAATAGTAGTTATAAACTTGTTTCTTGAATAATCATTATGTTGTAGTCCTGTTTGTATGAAACTTAAGTACTTTTTCATGTTCAAATCTTCATGATTATATAATGAACGTTTCATTGATGTTGAGTTCCCGATTATGTTTGATTATCTTGGATAATGAGTCCGTGGTTAGTGGGATGGTAATTATTTCTTGATTAATCACTTGTTTGTAAAATTGTTTACACCATGAGACTCGAGAGGGGTATTGGTTTTATCTAAGATATATCTTATTTTAATTAGGAATACTTTCTTACACGTAAGGGTTCTAACGAATTATATGGTGTTGATTACATGTTCTTGCATGCAGTTTATGATCCTTGTTTAGTAGTTTTGGTCTGAAATTGCTGACATGGTAGATTTGTATTCAAGACTTGTAAAGGTGAAATATGTTGTTATATGATCTACTTAAATGCTTATCCTCGTGGCTGTATTATGACCATCGGTATTGCTTTCTTTGATAAGTGAGGTTAGAAAACTCCTAACGGATGACTAATCTATCTTTAAAGGTTTACATGAATGAATATCAATAGCTAGCTAAAGAATGATTTTAGGTGGTGAACGTGCGTTTATCGCGTTAACTTTCTGAAGAAGCATCATGTTAGAAAACTCTTAGCGGATGACTAGCTGTCTCGAAATTGGAAAATTGATTAAGTGCTTTTGTGACATATCTGATAGATAACATGTTTAGGTTGTTTATGAAACAAGATAATAGTATATTTATGTTTTAGATGTAATTTAGATAACTTAGTTAAACAACCATTCACCTATCTTTTTATCTGGTAAATTAATGACAAAGATTTACTACATTATAACGCCTGTGTTCCATGGATCGATATCTGGCTCTTACCAATACTTTGCTACATATATGGCGGGATACACTTGTCCTTTGTTGTGTGTGTTTTAATGTTAAGGTATAAACCATTTTTATAAATATAAAACACCAAGTTACGCCGGGTGCGATTGTAAATACTGTAAATAAATGTGTATAGTCGCGCCCACGTCAAGTTTTTGGCGCCGTTGCCAGGGAACACGACGAAATTAATGGAACAATCCGAGTCAATATTTTACCAGTGTAAAAACCATTAATAACTGTTAATACTTGTACATTTTTGTATCTATTTATTTTCTTTTATTTACTAACTTATTAATACCTAGTCTGGCACGCCGAGTAGGACTAACTGTTTTACTATCCTTTCTTTTTCTGTTTTTCTAACCAACTGACTTTACTAACTCACTAACACACTAACCATTTTATTATTTGACTAACATTTATTTCAATTTTTATTTAATTCAGTATTGTGTTCGGAATCGAACCATTCTCTTTCATTTATTTCATTTTCAGTACTTTTAATTCAGTATTTCATTTATTTTCAGTTATTTGGCTTCTGTTTATTTTTATGTTCGTGTTCGTACGTCGAACCCCTTACATATATATTTATTGCATTTCTGCACTTACATTCATTTATTTATTTAAGTTCAGTTTTTCACTTATTTCATTTCTGTCCATTTAATCTTTTAAATTAACAGCTTATTCATTTAATTATTGTACTCATTTGTTTATTTATTTTATAACATAAAATATAACCTTTCTGATAAAATCATTAGATTTTCTGATGAATTCCAATGAATTCAGCAGATTTTCTGATGGATTCTGATAAACCCATTAGATATCCTAAAAACAACAAAGTTTCGTTTCTAATGCATTTTACTAGATTTTCTGGTAATTCTGATGGATTTATCAGAAATTCTGATGAAACGGAAATCTTTCATCAGATTTTTATCAGAAGTTTATTAAACCTTATCAGGTTTTATGATATATAAAAACAAACTAAAAAAAAGTTTCCTCAGGATTTTGATGTTCGTCATTAGAATTTCTGGTAAACAACCAAAAAAAAAAAACTTTCGGATGTAAATAAGTAAATAATCCAGTAAATATTTAATTAGATTTATTTCATTACTTATATGTTTGTATAATATGTATTATCATTATTATTACTTATTTCTTATATTATTACTATGTTCTTTTTTCTGTATAATGCCTTCCTTTTCATGTGCAGGCTAATGTCCACACCCCCTACACCCGCTAACGCTGAGCTAGCCAACGAACCAGAAAATAACCTAAGAAGAAGTAGGCGGCTTTGCGAAAGATCGCTTGTCATTGCACAAAGGATTGTAGCCGCAATCGACGAACCAGTGATACTTTCTGACAGCGAGAGTTTAGAGGACGACACAGGAAGCATTATGGCAGAAGACGACCAGCCTTTGAATGAAACCGGCCGTCCAGGAGGAGAGGGCTTGCTACCGAACATCGCCCGACCTATGATAGCAGCATCCAGTTTTGAAATTAAATCTAGTATAATTAATATGTTGCAAAATTTTGTGCAGTTTGATGGGAAGGATCATGAAGATCCGGGTCGACACATCGCTTCATTTCTCGAGGTGTGTTCGACTGTCAAAATTCGAGACGTTTCTGAAGACCCAATTTGTTTGCGACTCTTTCCATTCTCGTTACGAGTCAAAGCCCGATCTTGGCTTTTGTCACTTCCAGCAGGGTCCATCACGACTTGGAACGAGATGGCAGATCTGTTTATGCAAAAATATTTTCCGCCGGAGAAGACAGCTAAGCTTAAGAATCGATTTTGACATTCAAACAGGATGAAGGAGAATCTCTACACACAACTTGGGAGAGGTTCAAAGATCTTCTGATCGATGTTCCACATCACGGGTTGTCAAAAAGGCAACTTGTGTTGAACTTCTACCAAGGACTCAGCTACAACTCACAAGAACGTTTAGATGTTTATGCAGGAGGCGATCTTGGAACAAAAACCCCCAACGAAGCCTATGCAATTATAGAGAAAGCTACCTTGAAGTCAAGTTCGCGTCACAGTGGAGTACGAAGTAAAGCCTTATATATTCCTGGGGTTCATCAAGTAGATACATATACGGCTCTTGCAGCACAGATTGGAGCTTTGGCAGCAAGGTTTGATCAAGCTCAGAACGTTTCAAAAGTACAATCATCATGTGAGCTGTGTGGAGTGTCACACGAGCCAGGTACATGTGACCAGGGTGTTATGTTTACAGGCCACGAAGAGGTGGACTATTTGGACAATCAAATTAGGCCCCAAAATAACCCCTACAGCAACATGTACAATCCGGGTTGGAAGAATCACCCAAACTTCGGGTGGAAAGCCAATTCAAATAATCAGAACCCACTCGGATATGCTCAATGCGCTCCCGCACCACAACAACCTCAGGGGCAATCCTTTCAGCCCCAGGGGCAAACCTTTCAGCCACGTTACAATAATTTAGGTTCAGGAAGCACTTCCCAGCCTCAAACCTCTCAAACCAACTCAAAAGTAGAGGAGATGATGGTGCAGCTGTTAAACAACTCCAACAATGCCAATCAAGTATCTGAAAAGCGATACCAGCAACATGAGGAGCGTTTTATGCCACAGGAAGGGAAATGTGGAGCCAGAAAGCTTCAATACAAATCATTGAGAATCAAGTCGGCCAATTCGCCAAGATGTTGTCTGAAAGACCTCAAGGTAGTCTATTAGGTAACACAGAACCAAACCCAAGAGGGCACGTCAATGCAGTAATGACAAGGAGTGGTAAAACAATGGGACCTGACAAATCGGACTCACCACCGATCACTGAGACGGTCCAAGCTGACGCTTCAGACGAGGTGCACGCTAGGCGAAACCCAGCAAGTACAGCACAGTTCTAGGAGCCAGTTAAAGAATTCATTCCTCCTATTCCATATCCAAGCAGACTGAAGAAGCAAAAGAATGATGAACAACATGGTAAGTTTTTAGAAATGTTTAAACAATTACACATAAACATACCATTTGTTGAGGCGTTGGCTCAAATGCATAAATACGCAAGGTACTTAAAAGACATCCTCATAAACAAGCAGAAACTCGAAAGCTTGTCTTGTGTGTTGATGAACGAAAACTGTTCAGCCCTTCTCCAAAACCGTCTACCTGAAAAGATGGGAGATCCGGACAGTTTTACTCTTCCCTGCCTCATTAGCAGTATGTCTGTCAGTCATGCAGCCGATTTAGGAGCTAGCATAAACCTTATGCCATATAAAGTTTTTGCTAAATTAGATCTGGGTGAACCTCCACCCACTAGAATGAGCATTCGACTTGCAGATCGTTTAATCAAGTATCCGCGTAGATTCGTAGAAAACATGCTTGTTAAGATCGATAAATTTGTTTTTACCGTGGATTTTGTTATTTTAGATATGGACGAAGACTCAAAAGTGCCATTAATACTTGGACACCCATTCCTCAATACTGCGAGGACGATCATTGATGTGGCAGCTGGCCAAATCACGCTCTGAGTAAATGACGAACACGTGACTTTTGATATTAAAATATCAATGCAACATCCGCAAAGTCACGATGACATGCTTTACTATGTCGACATTGTCGATACTTGTGTAAGTTCTCATTTCCAAGGCACTATTGAAGAAATTGATACGGACACACATCTTTTGTGTGAGAATCAACATGGCATTTCGCAGGATGACAAGGAAAATGAGCAGCCGGTTTTCAAAATCGGTGATGATGGTTCTCAAAGTCCAGATTAATTTTTGGAGATTGACCATGAAGTTGAAGAAAAATCAAAACCTTCGGTTGAAGACCCACCATCGTTGGAGTTAAAAGAACTCCCACCGCATCTCGAGTATGCATTTCTAGACATGGAGTGTCGCTTGCCAGTCATTATTTCAGCATCTTTAGCAAAAGAAGAAAAGTGACAGCTTCTCGAGGTTCTAACGCTTCACAAGAAAGCCATGGCATTGAAGATTATGGATATCAAAGGCATTAATCCTTCTTTTTGTACTCATAAGATTCCCAAGGAAGACAATTACAAGCCTAGTGCACAACATTAAAGGCGTTTGAATCCAAATATGCAAGACGTGGTGAAGAAAGAAGTAATCAAGTTGTTAGATGCAGGGCTGATTTATCCTATATCTGATTCTGTTTGGGTGAGTCCAGTGCAAGTAGTACCCAAGAAAGGTGGTATTACTGTAGTTCCAAACGACAAGAATGAACTTATTCCTACTCGTACCGTCACAGGATGGCGAGTTTGCATCGACTATCGCAAACTCAAGGATGCCACCCGTAAGGACCACTTCCCGCTTCCATTCATCGACCAGATGTTGGAACGTCTGTCGGGGAAGTCATTTTTCTATTTTCTAGATGGGTTCTCTGGATATTTTCAAATTCCTATCTCTCCTGAAGACCAGGAGATGACTACTTTCACATGTCCTTTCGGCACATTCGCCTACTAGCGTATGCCTTTTGGACTATGTAATGCGCCAGCCACATTTCAGCGCCGCATGGTAGCCATTTTCCATGACATGATCGAAGACTCCATGGAAGTATTCATGGATGATTTTTCTGTGTTCGGGAGTTCTTTCGAGATATGTCTTGGAAATCTGAAAAGAATGTTAATGAGATGTGAGGAAACTAACCTTGTGCTTAACTGGGGGAAATGCCACTTCATGGTGAAAGAAGGGGTAGTCCTTGGACACAAAATTTCTGAAGCCTGGTTGGAAGTTGATCCAACAAAAGCGGATATCATTTCTAAACTTCCTCCCCCAACCTCGGTCAGAGCAATTAGAAGTTTCCTGAGTCATGCAGGGTTCTATAGGCGATTCATAAAAGACTTTTTAAAAAATCGCAAGACCTATGACCCGTTTGTTAGAAAAAGATGCTCCATTTGTATTCTCAGACGAGTGCATGAAAGCTTTCAATCAGCTAAAACAAAGGCTTATCGAAGCCCCTATTTTAGTTGCACCAGATTGGGCATTGCCATTTGAGATAATGTGCGATGCCAGTGATTACGCAATAGGATGAGTCTTAGTACAACGAAGGGAAAACATTTTCATCCTATTTACTATGCCAGCAAAACTCTACACGATGTTCAAGAAAATTATATGACTACAGAGAAAGAGCTTTTGGCAGTAGTTTATGCTTTCGACAAATTCAGGTCATACCTTGTGTTGTCCAAAACAATTGTGTATACGGATCATGCAGCAATCAAATACCTTTTTAGCAAACAGGACGCAAAACCGCATCTTATCAGATGGATCTTGTTACTACAAGACTTTGACATAGCGTTCCAAGACAAAAAGGGAGCTTTAAATGTTGCAGCCGACCATCTCTTGAGACTTGAACATGGAAGTTCTGAAAATTCGTTGGAGAAACCAATTAACGACAATTTCCCCCACGAATTCCTTTTAAGTATCGAGATGAATGATGAGTCACCATGGTTCACCGACTTTGCAAACTACCTCGCATGTGAAATCCTTATAAAAGGATTGTCATATTAGCAAAAAAGGAAATTCTTTGCAGATCTGAAGTACTACATATGGGATGAACCATACTTGTTTAGAATCGGATCCGATCAGGTGATTCGAAGATGTGTATTTGGAGAAGAGGCAGCTAGCATTCTGCGCCATTGTCACGAAGGGCCAATCGGAGGTCATCATGGAGCAAACTACACCGCAAAGAAAGTGTTAGACTCTGGGTTTTACTGGCCCACAATCTTTCGTGTTACGCATAAATGGGTTAGAACGTGTGACGTTTGCCACGGGGCAATAAATATCTCCGCACGTAATGAAATGCCTCAGCATCTAATGCGAGTCTGTGAAGTCTTTGATATATGGGGTATCGACTTCAAGGGACCATTTCCAGCCTCACGAGGTAACAAATATATCCTAGTTGTTGTAGACTACGTCTCAAAATGGGCCAAAGCTCAACCTTTGCCCACGAACGATGCTAGGGTAGTCGTGAGGTTCTTAAAAAGTTTATTTGCCCGATTTGGTGCTCCAAAAGCACTAATCAGTGACCGAGGAACGCATTTTTGTAATGTGCAGTTAGAACAAGCCTTGTCCCGTTATGGAGTTCATCATAGATTGGCTATGCCATATCACCCTCAAACGAGCGGGCAAGTTGAGGTTACAAATCGGAGTTTGAAAAGAATCCTTGAGCGGTCCATTAATAACAACCGCAAGGATTGGTCAGACAAGTGAGATGACGCTCTGTGGGCTTTTAGAACAGCATTTAAGACACCTATCAGAACCACACCCTTTAGGTTGGTTTATGGAAAAGCTTGTCATCTACCTATCGAGCTAGAATATAGGGCATTCTGGGCCCTGAAGACGGAGAATATGGATTTAAAAAGCGGAGGTGAAGCCCGTTTTCTGCAAATTCATGAGCTCGAGGAGCTAAGAAATCATGCGTATGAAAGTTCTAGCAGGTACAAAGAACGAGTCAAGAGGTTTCATGACAAAAGATTGAGAGAACGTAAAGATTTTCGCGTTGGAGATCTTGTTTTGTTATAATCCTCACGATTGCGTTTATTCCCCGGAAAGTTAAGATCTAGATGGACGGGTCCTTATACGATCAAAGAAGTATTTCCATACGGAGCCGTCGTCATTGAAAATTTAAGCACGGAGATATTCAAGGTCAACGGTCATAGACTCAAGAGTTACATCAACGGACCGGTAGACCCGGTGGAGGAAATTCTCGAACTCCACGTCCCGCACGCTTAAAACAAGTGTGGGGAGAATGAGTCTAGCTATCGACTCGCTGACAAATTTAGCATGCGTGTTTTCACAAGCTAAGGGTAATTTTGTAAATATTAGTTTTTAATTTTTATTTCATAATTCGTTAATTTTTCGGTTTTAAACGTAGGAACATATGATATTGAACCATGACTTTTGAAAATTTGAAGTTGATTCATTGTTAAAATATATGAAATAGTGCAAAAATGGAAAATTTGGGTGAAAATTCGGAGTCAAAAGCTTACTGTGAAAAGTTATATAAAAAGGCACAGGTGTTGCACGGTCGTGCCAAATCAGCACGGTCATGCACTCCGTAATAAAAAATGATCAATAACTCGTCATCGGATGGTCATTGGATCGCACTACCGTGCGAACGCTACACCACCGTGCAACCCGATAACACAGGTCGAACCAGGGAAGCGATCCGGGATGGCACGATCGTGCCACCAGTTGCACGACCGTGAGCCTCGAAATCGGAACAGTAAAAACAAGGGTATTTAAGCGATTCTGCAGTAAAAATATGTCACTTTTTCGAAACCCTAGTCGCCGCACGGGAGTTCCAGGTCGCCTCCACCCAAAAATCACGTAATTTTTGCCTAGATTTCACTTCAATCATCTTCCAAGGTATGTTTCCTACTTGTTTTGTAGATTAAACTTAGTTTCTGATGTAGATCTGATCTTTGTATCAAGAAATTTTGGGGTTTTTCTTCATAAAAGACAAATAAAACCTTGTTCTTGACTGATTAGTGTTAAATCGATGGTTCTGATGCTTGATTCGAAGTCCATTAACTGATTACAAGTTAAATTTTGAAAGATACAAGTTAAAATCGGTAAAATAGACTATTTTCTGATGTGATTTGATGTCGCACGGTTACGCCATTGAAACTGCATGACAGTGTCGGTCGGAAATCAAGTACAGATCATCGATTCAAAGCTGCGACGCCGAGTCGCACGGTAGTGCCGATTTGGCATGGCAGTGCGACACAAGTTTCTGGAAACACGCTATTGACCGTTTATGAATGGCACGGCAGTGCCACCCGACGCACGACCGTGCGACTGCTGAAACGACAACAGAATGTTGTAAACAGCCTGTTCCGGTGGCGGCAGTGAAATTTTTATATTCTGCTCTTATTTTGTTGTATTCCTGTATGCAGATAAATCACAGATTCCTCCAGTTCAGCGAAAACAAGCTGAAAGAAAAACCCTGTATTGCAAGATTAGAAGCTTTATGGAATAGACGGGGACAAATCGGTGAACCGAGAAGAATCAACTAGGACACGTTAACAACCCTAAACCAAGAAGAAAGGCTATCCAACATGATGTCACATCCCATGTCAAAGTTGTTCAACATTGCACAACCCGTTTATCTTGAGCTAACATTGGAATTCTTCGCTTCATACACTTATGAAAAACCAAGAAGCGAAAATCGAGACTTTAGAAACAGGGAGACAATACAGTTCTGGTTGGGAAAAAAGTGGCATAAGTGGTCAGTTGCTAGACTTGGAAGAAGATTGGGCATATAATCAACTGAAGACATCAATTCAGAACTTTTCACCAATATCCACAAGTTTGATAATGATCAGCAATGGGATAACTTTTGGGCACAAGTGGCAGTTGAACCACCTTATGAAGCTAGGAAAGCTAAAGCTTCACGACTACGAGACTCGCTTCTGAGGGTCATTCATCAGGTCATGAGTCACACCATTTGTGGGCGTATGGACTGTGCAGGAAACTGTACCACTCCGGATCTTCTTTTCTTATATTCCTTAGTGACTGGAGTGCATGTCAACCTCGCAGCTAGAATGGCAGAATTTTTCGTAAACACTGCGGGGAGAACTACAAGCAGTGAAATCCATGGTGGTGAATATGTGACTCAGTTGGCATACAACTTGGGTATTATGACAGATGATGTAGTCAGCAGTCTCACGATGGTTCATGCAGGGGGAGATGTGGATATGAGGTCTTTGAGAGCGATGGGTCTGGTAGTGGACACAGACAATGGCCCGCGACTGAGGGGTCTAAATGGGGAAATATGGGATCCGCTACCATTACCACCACAAGACGAAGACGTCCACATGGAGGAGCATCAGGTACTTGAGCAACCACCATACGATCAGCCACATCATGAAGAGCATCAGTATCAACACCAGAAAAACTGGCCTCCAGTTATACCTTCCTACCCTGAGTTGTACCAGCAGTTCCAGCATATGCAGGTTTCTCAAGACGCTATAAGAGCAGACCAATTAGTTATGCGGGTATCTCAAAACACAATGAGGGAGGAAATGTATACAGGATTTTCCTACATCTTCGAAGGGCTACAAAGCGTATATCCTAGCCATTTCGGCATACCTCCACAGTTTCCATTTTGAGACACAGGTACGTATGGGGCGGGTTCATCTGGAGCACGCCACCATGATGGTGATGGTGATGATGATGAGGATTAGGAGGAGGTAGGGCAGAACAGTTCAGAAACTAATGTTTTATCTTATTTCTATTCAGTACTTTGTTTGGGATTTCTAAAACTTTTTGTCTGTTTTTAATGTTTTAAGTAGTGTGTTTGCTTTGTTTGAATAACGGATATGGTTTGGTTATCTAACATTTTGATCAAATGGTAATTTAGCGAGTGACATAATTAGCAGAATTGTAAAGAAATGCACACAGAGTTGAGACGACTTCCAATCAAAGTCTACTCAAACAAGTCAACTCAATCTCTGAGGGAGTACATCTTTCCCTTTTCACATTATTAGTTTAGCTCTTCATAATTTCTTAACTAATATGTATTTCACATTGGGGACAATGTGAAGTTCAAGTGTGGGGAGGGGTTTCAAAGATTTTAAACTTTATTTGTCCTTAATTGTTCTCATTTTTATATATATTTTCAAAAAAAAAAAAAATGGTCAATTTGTGTTCTTTAGAAAGCATCAAATTTGATAAAAATCGACAAGCCAAATTGATTTTTGAAAAAGATAACTAAAAAGCGTGATAAATCAAAAAGAAAAACTTGCATGTTTATCTTTATATTTATACCCATTCATTCCGTTTACGTGAGCATATTTTTGAGCCTTTACAGCTTTCTTGTCAAATGCTTCTTTGTTTTTGCGGAAAATGAGTGAGCCAGATGTTTTATGTAATTTAGAACTTGTCATTTGTATACTTTTTAAAACCATGAATATGTGAAATTACATAGAAATGATAGAGGCATTTAGGATACCCCTTGGTCAGCCTTTTTCTTTGTTTATATCCGCAACCAACACAATCCATTAGTTCACTATGTTGAGCCTATTTTCCCTATTTTTCTTAAACATTAACCAAATATTAAACTTACTTACCCAAAAATAACCTTTTCTCATTTACCCTTATTTTCGTTAAAAATTTGGCCATAAGCTTTCTAGATTGATATAAGTTTCATGATTACATTCTTAAAAAAAACCGTTTGTCAAAACTCTCTAGGGAAATTAAGGAAAGACTGTCAAGAAAGAAAAATAGAGAGTTGATGTATAAATAGAATAAACTCTGAAAACCTACACAAGTAGCTTAGCAACGTGTTCAAAATTTTAGAAAATAAAGTACCAAGTTTTTGGCCAAGTTTTAACCTTTCTTGCCACTTTCAAATATGCATTCCATACCCTTAACCATAGCCTAATGTTTCAACCCATCAAAGACCTCTTGATTTATGCTTTTCACATATTAATTGGTGGAGATTAGATCTTTTGACAAGCTTATGACATTGCATGATTCATTGACTAGGCATCGAGTGTTTTACATACACATTATATGTATGATTCAGAAATTTAACCGAGTGTGTGTGAACATTGTGAGAAATATAAGGATTCACATGCTAAGTCATTTCGAAAGTTAAATCATTGCTTTATAATTATCCTTTCATACGTCTAACAAAGCTTGTTCGTTTTAAATCTTTGAAGATGACTTTTCAAAAACCAATTTGACCACCAAACAAATTAGTAAACCTTGTAAATATTCAGATTTGATTTCGTATTTTATTTTAAGTTTGCTTGAGGACAAGCAAAGTTCAAGCGTGGGGATGTTTGATATACGTTAAATTATACATGTTTTTATAGCCCAAAATACTTCCGTTTTAAGCGTTTTTGACCAAAAACACAACGTTTAGGTGCGAAATCCGGTACTTTTATATTTTCAGGTCTTAAACATAGCATAAAGGAAAATTCTGAAGAGAACGGACAAAATCTGATGCATTTCTGATGAAAATGGCAAAAATCTGATGACTGCCAGGTGTGGCACGACCGTGCCATCTGACGGCACTACCGTGCCGATGCTCCGATCTCAGAAGCACTGCCAGTGCGACCAGGAGTGCCAACCTTTTCTCGGGCCGTGCCACTGCTTGACCACGGTTTCTGATCAGCAATCTGATGACATGGCACTACCGTGCCATCCGCCGCACTACCGTGCCGATCTGATAACCTTGGCAACTTGTCCACTAGTCCACTTGGCTGACTTGGGATCGGAGAAACTAACGTCACCCGACAACACCTGTCGCACGACCATGGGACCCGTGGCACGACCGTGCCGAGAAGAAAATCCCCTATAAATAGCAGCATTCGCTACTCGTTCAAATGTTGGGTTTTTCTCCATGTTTCTGGGTTCTGAAGTTGTCCTGATTAGACCCATTTGAAGCTTAAAGATCGAATGGAAGCATAACCGGTCCAACCCATCAATTCCTTGCTTGTTTATGGTTCGTTTCCTTGTTCTTGAACATGTATTCTGATCATTTTGCAAGTTATGAGCTGATGTTAGTTTATGTTTAATATAATTTATGTAATAGTAGTTATAAACTTGTTTCTTGAATAATCTTTATGTTGTAATCCTGTTTGTATGAAACTTAAGTACTTTTTCAAGTTCAAATCTTCATGATTATATAATGAACGTTTCATTGATGTTGAGTTCCTTATTATGTTTGCTTATCTTGGATAATGAGTCTGTGGTTAGTGGGATGGTAACTGTTTCTTGATTAATCACTTGTTTATAAACTTGTTTACACCATGAGACTCGAGAGGGGTATTGTTTTTATCTAAGATATATCTTATTTTGATTAGGAATACTTTCTTACACGTAAGGGTTCTAACGAATTATATGGTATTGATTACATGTTCTTGCAGGCAGTTTATGATCCTTGTTTAGTAGTTTTGGTCTAAAATTGCTGACATGGTAGATTTGTATTCAAGACTTGTAAAGGTGAAATATGTTGTTATATGATCTACTTAAATGCTTATCCTCGTGGCTGTATTGTGACCATCGGTATTGCTTTCTTT
Source organism: Helianthus tuberosus (assembly GCA_030545235.1). Lineage (NCBI taxonomy): Eukaryota > Viridiplantae > Streptophyta > Magnoliopsida > Asterales > Asteraceae > Helianthus > Helianthus tuberosus. The sequence continues at coordinate 14,328,323 of CM060420.1, read as the reverse complement.
GATAAGTGATGTTAGAAAACTCCTAGCGGATGACTAATCTATCTTTAAAGGTTTACATGAATGAAAATCAATAGCTCGCTAAAGAATGATTTTAGGTGGTTAACGTGTGTTTATCGCATTAACTTTCCGAAGAAGCATCATGTTAGAAAACTCCTAGCGGATGACTAACTGTCTCGAAATTGGAAAATTGATTAAGTGCTTTTGTGACATATCTGATAGATAACATATTTAGGTTGTTTGTGAAACAAGATAATAGTATATTTATGTTTTATATGTAATTTAGATAACTTAGTTAAACAACCATTCACCTATCTTTTTATCTGGTAAATTAATGACAAAGATTTAGTACATTATAACGCCCGTGTTCCATGGATTGATATCTGGCTCTTACCAATACTTTGCTACATATATGGTGGGATACACTTATCCTTTGTTGTGTGTGTTTTAATGTTAAGGTATAAACCATTTTTATAAATATAAAACACCAAGTTACGCCGGGTGCGATTGTAAATACTGTAAATAAATGTGTATAGTCACGCCCACGTCACCTACATTCGGCCTTCGTATCCACCACGTTAACTAAGAACACAGAATAACCCTTTCGCAACATCTTGAGCATCTTCATAACATTGATGACACTCGACTTGATCGATCTCCGTGAATGACTATCGCTTCACCACTACCAGGACGGGGTATCCTCACTTGCTTCTTCGAGCAAGTGATCTCAGCTTTGTTCTTGGACAGCCAATCCATTCCCACAACTACATCGAAGCTCCCCAGCTACATTGGTAATAAATCGATACTAAGACTATGATCATCTAACTGAATACTACAGTCGCGAACGACCTCGCTAGTTTCTATCAGTTTACCATTTGCTAGTTCTATCGAGTACTTCTTACTTAGCTTACTTGTTGGTGAACACAAAAATGGTTCAAAGTTTTTCAAAACAAAACTCAAGTCAACTCTGGTATCGAAGAGTACGAACGCAGAATGGTTATTGATAAAAAACATACCAGTAACAACAGCAGGATCTTCACGTGCCTTCCCAGCGTTTAGCTCGAACGCTCTACCCCTGGCATTCTGACCCTTTGCTTTTGGACAATCCTTCTTGAAATGTCCCCGTTCCCGCACTGGAAGCATCCCTCAAGCTTCGCTCCTTCCAAAGTACTTTTAGCATAGCACTCACGGGTAACATGTCCAGTTCGACCGCATCTGGCGTACTAGCTCTGCTCATCCTCGTGAGTCTTCCTCTCAGAACCACTTCTGCCATCTCTGGCATTATCCTTTCTAGAGCTGCTAGAACTGGCTACGTACGCCTTCCCTGAACTGCGCTTCCTGTCACGTTTCTCATCTGTTTCCTTCCTTGAACACTCGGACTTGCGCTTCTTCGAATCTCCTGCCTTAGACTCAAAACGCCTCAACCGTTCGGATTTTGCGTCTGCTTTGGCCTTGCCCGATGACTTCCAGGTTTCCTCCTTCTTATCAAGACCACTTTTGCGTGCAGTGTCATCGGCTAACGATTTCGCCAAAGTAGAAGCCTCTAGGTAGATAGTGGGTTTCGATGATGTGACCAAGCTGCGAATCCGTGGCGACAGTCCCCAGATATACCTCTCTACCTTTACATATTCAGGAGTAACCATTCGTGGAACTAACCTTGCCAAATCGTTAAATCGAGAAGTGTAAGCTCTGACGTTCAGACCTTCCATGGTTAGGTTCCAGAAGACGGTCTCAATTTTCTGAATTTCACTGCGCGGGCAGTATTCCTTCAGGAGCATCTCTTAAGTTGGTTCCAGGTTAGACCATAGGCAGCATCTTCACCCAAAATTTGAACTAGCAAGTTCCACCAGGACTGTGCTTCATCAAGAAAAGAACAAGAAGCATACCTCACTCACTGATCAGCAGCACAACCACTGATTGCCATGACGGATTGCATCTTCTCAATCTATCTGGTGATATCTAAGGGTCCTTCAGCACCGGTAAATGATCGTGGGTTATAGCACTGGAATGTTTTATAAGTACATCCGTGCACTGTTCATAAAGTTAATGAAAATCAGGAGTACGTTCCGATTATATCGTAAAACATGAACTACTAAAACTTTTCGATCATATTTTACCTGGAGGGTTTCCAATTTGTGTCCCACCAAAACCATGCCCATGAGCACCACGTCCACGTCCCAGACCATTATTTTGATTAGCATTAAGCTGTTCCATGGCAGTATTAACGTGTTGGGCTATGAGTTGAGCCAACTCTTCCGGTGTGGTAGGTAATCCAGAACCCTGTCTTGCTTTTGGCGGCATTTCGTCGTTTCTATTATTACAACAATAATAATCACATAAGACGATAACAAAAAATAATTCAATCAATGTTAGTGGACCAAACATTGCGTATGTATAATATCCACATATTAATGAGAACAACGTTTAAACAAAAAATAAATCATTGATATTCATTATAGACATTACTTAAACTTGTTTCAAGTACAAACCGACTATCCTTGGCATGTCTACATCGACACCCATAACAAGTTCACACAAAATTTCCACATAATATCTCAAAAATAAAGCTGGCATGCAGGCCCCAAACAAAAGAGTATCAAAATGTCTAATAAAACAACCCATCAAAACAAACAACAACAAGCATCAACGCTTCAAACCTAAGGACTCTAACATCTCCCTGACAAGCTTCTCCAAGTCCACTATCCTCCAATGCATCTGGTCCATCGCACTCTCATCTAAAACATTCAACTCCTCGTGCCGATCCATCTGACCCTCGAGGTCCTTCACCTTTCCCTTAGCTGAGTCCAAATCTCCGTGCAGAGTGGCGAACCGTTGATCGCAGTGGCAACATCGGTCTACCCCATCCCCTTTCTGCTTCTTGGAAGCAGATGCCGTCTCAGCGCATGACGTAGATGCGATTTCCCCAGCAGGCCTAGTCCTCTTCCTACGACGATAGTAAACCAAAAGAGGCGTAGTAGGAGTGCGTGACTAAATGACAGGTAAAGATGACTCAGATAAAACAGGTGGAGGGATCTCAGTGATAGGCTCGATCACAGCAGCAAGTGAGACAACGGATGGCTCTAACAGTTGAGCCGTGACAATAGTGGCGTCCACCACTGGTGCGATACTGAGAGGTCCTCTGACAATAGGGACACCGCTAATCACGTCATCGATAACTAGTACAATGCCAGATGATTGTCCCGTCTCTTGAATTGAGAGAGGAGCATCATCGTCATCATCAATCCACCCGTTGCTAGTGAAAGCGTATCAGGGGTCTACCTGACTGGCAAAAGTAGTAGGATCGACGTGGAAAATTGAAGCAAACTCGGCTATACCAACCATCTATGGAGTCGTGATAGGTATCTCTGGTAGAATGGATCTGGGTGAAGTCTCGAAATCTGGCTCGCTACCTGAGTCGTGGATCTCAATGACCTCGTGTTCGTGCGACATCTGTAACACATATATAATCGTACAAGTAAGTGTGTGATCAAGATGAGTAGTAACACATAAGGCCCAAATAAACTGAAAATCACGTATGCACATAAACACATAATGGTTTTCATACATGATAAAATTTTCTATATTTATTTAAAAATTTTTGCTTCGAGAATTTTGGACTTTTAAATCTCAAAATTCTTCAGTTGAAGTTTAGAGTTTACTCCCGAAAACATCTAGTTCGCTAACAATCATTGGCTCTGATACCAAATTCTGTCACACCCCAAAAACGTCGCAGCGGAATATTAAACGTAGTGGTGACGGAAGTTGGTGCCCATTTCTATCTTGATGTTTGATGCATTATATTGTTGGACATAATATCTTAATTAAAACATAAGTTTTTAAACATAACGTTCCAAAACATGACACGACCACAACATTGTTAAGTTGTCTTTAATCCTCACGGATCTTATTACATTCGTCCTAGAAAGTTTAAAAGTTAGTCCAATATTTTAAGTGACAAAACATGAATCAACAACCACAAGCTACGCCATGATTCCCGAAGCCGAACTCAAGTACCTGAAGAACACGTTTAAAATCAAGTGTCAACACAAAGGAAGGTGAGTTCACATATTCAAATTTAAACAATTTGATTCCAAGGAAAAAGCTTTCTAATTATGTGTTTAATTATAAAACAACCATATAATTTTTGAAAGTCAATTTATTTCCTTAATAAAATTCATGGGTCAACCGTCGTAGGTTTTTCAGCTGAAACCTCCGAATAAGGCATTTTCCCAAGTTTACATATTAAATTTATAGCATCAAATATTCGGACTCGTAAGTTAGCTAGACATTACGAACTATATATTTACAATGTAGGGATAATCATGGCTAGACTATAAACAGAATATAAATTCGTCGTTTGACTTGACACGGGGCGACCGATCACGATGGGGTTGTCAACCCGATAGATCTACCAACAATTCCTCGCGTGCAATACTTAAATGATTAAACGACACCATTGGCGCATGGTCCATATCGAGACCATCTACGATGTCTGCCTCACGTACAATATATATATCCTACTAATATGACAAATTTAATATGTGTTGTTGTACGAATTCCCTTAAATCTCCATCGAAATGTAAGCCTAAGCCGATACTTACTCTCTTGAGATCAAGCGAAATTCGTTCCAACTACACAGTTGTTTTCCCCCAAACACCGTGCAAATACCTGTTTCTGTCACACCCTGAATTTTGCGGAAGTGTGATTATGTGTAACTTGCTTAATATCATTGCATTCCACCATAACAAACAACTATATGATAAAACTAAAGATGTTTATCCACTGATTAAGTTTTAAAACATCACAATAACCTTGTTTTGGAATCCAAATATAAACTTCAAATCCAAATTACAAACCATGCAAATTGTTTAGAGTTCCATAAGGACTCGACAAAAGACATTAATAAAAACCAGGCTTTGAATGATGTGTCTTATCCAGGATAAGACACACTATCCAAACCCTTAGACACCGGATGACATATTTTATTTCCAACATCACTTGAAACTTCCAAACGCCCACCAGATCCACACTTAATTTCCTGAAATACATGTAGTTTGAAAACATCAACAAAAGTTGAGCGAGTTCATGTGTTTGTATGTGTACATGAATAAACCTTTGAAGTCATTGTATGTATATGTGTATTTGTAAATCTTGGTATGAAAGCAAACAAGGAAACATATCAATTAATGGTTTGCAAGGCTATTAACATGTGTGCAAAGGCGTAGGAAGGCTCAAACCTAGTAGATTTTGTACCGGGCCTCGGCTGTAAGACATAGTCACCTCATGGGCCAAACCCCGGTCCACATGGGTGTGGGCTCGCTACACCCAAATAGATCTATCACTCATGTCCCTCGGTCCTTATACGAGGATTAATGGTGTTAAGAGTTCGCCTACCCATTCACATGATCTAACAGTACATTCCTTAGCTAACCATACCAATTGTAATCGTTTGTAAACATTTTGTAACATGTACTTCACCCCCGAAGTTATAAAACAAAAACAGTTAAAAGAAAAGGGGGACATGAACTCACAATCCTGCGTTCTTCGTATCCAACTGTAAATCAAAGCTTCTTCTGGTGTACACGACTACCTACAACGTACTAAGGTTTATTAGACGAGCGGGTCGTGCCTTGATGTAGGATCGCTGTACGACCTGACTGAGTCGATCAGAAGAGCTTTATATCCGAATCAAAGGCGGAATCAATGAAATGGACACTCGATTCAATTTAAATGTCTCTTATATTGATATGATACTGATTTACAACCAGGAGACAATCTGGCAGAGCTTCGCTACTCAGATCCGAAAGTTACAAATGAAATAATAAGTACACCTATTTATACTAGATGAGATTCCGCTTGAAATGGATATGGCAGCTTCAAGCGAAATCTGTTAAGATGATTTCCCTTGAACTTGTTCTAGACACTTTCAAGCGGAATTACCTTCATATCCACTATACTTAGTTTCTAGCACCTCGAGCACTGATTATCCTATCCTATCTCATTACACGACTCGATACAAGACGAAGTCAATAGACATAGTGCACTAACACTTGACTTAGTATTAATTAGTGTCTTTGAGTTACGTTTTATTGTGTCATCAAAATTATTCCAAGTTATATAATTATTTGTCAAAATAATAAATATTTTAACTTAAATTATATTTATCATATTTTGGAATAATGGTTAAAATAATATATTTTTAACTTGTCACACTTATGTATTTGTACATGAATAATTCCCCAAGGATGGGTGTATTTATATTCGTATTCTTATACTTGTATATTTTTGCCAAGTTTCAGTAGCGTATTCCGGTGTGTATTATACGTGCGAGAATACGTATTTTCTTGTAATTATTAAGTATTCTTATACTTAATTTTTTTGTATTAACTTTTCTGGAATAATATTTCTAATAAAGGTTCATTAATATATATTCTCAAAATATATATTTTAAGAAATGTTACATAGAAAAATTACTTATAATTTTTCCTTGGCAAAATATTTATAAATTTCATACAACTCAAAAAGAATATATTTTCAAGTTTAACTTGGAAAATATATATAAACTTATTTCTCACCAAAAAATAATGTATTTCATGTTTATTCAAGAAAATATATATTTTGTCCCAAAAATAATATATCTTCTAATAATTTCCAAGGAAATATATATTTTTACTTACCAAAAATAATGTATTTTCTCCTTGTAAAAAATATGATATATTTTGTATTAATTGTAAAAATCATATTTTTGTTATCTTGGTGTCCAAAATACTAATTACCAAAATATACTTATGAATTTAATTCCGGAATATTTATGTGAGTTATATTCCTTGTTCGGTTTCACCAATATTTTGGGTATAATTTATATGTTCATTCTCTTGGAATTTTGGTAATATTTTGGGATTGTAATTTTTGGTATTTTGGTGAGTTATATTATTTCAAGTCCTAAAATAATATAACTAATACACATAATATACAATTAATCACACACATTGTGACATCTAAATATATATTTTCCTAAATACATATTTAGTCATTTTTATTTACAAAAACCAACCTCCAATATTTATAATTTTTGTAACAAAAATTAGGGAAAACTTTATATGAAAATTCACGGTTTAAAATATACTTGTAAATATTTGTTTAAAAATATTTTTCTAAGTGTTAAATTTCTAGAAAAATTTTGCCATAGTTTCCCCTAAAAATGGAGGTTTCCATGCTTTCAAAGCATATCATTTTCTTTTATAAATCACCACAATCATCAACACATCAAACAATACTTACCAATTTGCCAAAATCATGCATAAATCACTACTTCATGAACTTGAAAGTTTACAAAAATTTGTAGTAACTTACTAGTGTGTTTAGTAGGCTTAGTTGCCCTTTAAAGTGTGGTTGTTTATTTAAAAACTTCATTTTTGAAGAAATTAGTTCTTTACAACTTGTAATTAAATTTTCTAAAAATGTTTATTCTTGAGTTTTTCTTGTTACATATATATTTCTATACTTGTTTAACCACTAAAAATGTGGTTAATTTCTTTAAGAACCAAGCTTAAGTAAATCTTGTATTTTTAACTTGGTTTCTTGAAAAACCATTCTTGAAATCATAGATTTACAAGACCTTATGTTTACTTTGAACATCATTTATCAAGAAAAACAACTTTCACTTCAAGTTCATGATTTACATATGGATGATTACTTTGATCTTCAACATAATCATCCTCTCATCTTGCTAGATTATGTCTTTAATCACTATCTAGCAAGATCATATGATGATCAACATCACAATCATGAGCAATCAACAATCAACAAGCATAACAACACTGAAACAACTTGATTTCTTATGATTTTAGTCTTATGTTCAAGTTTCATGTTCAAGATTCATAGTGGTCTTCTTGATTAACAGCTTGTATCATTCTTTAACCAACTTAAGAAGATGTAAAATGAAGAGTATAATGATCTTACTAATGAAGAGTAGAATGATCTTACTACTAGCTCAAGGCTAGGGATGATCACTAAATAAAAATGAAGTGGATAAAAGCTTGTGTGAGAGGTCCTTTAGCTTCCAAAAGCTCCAAGCTTCCTTGTATGGCTTCTAGCACCTTTGTATATATGTAGAATGGATGGAAGATAATTGGTGATAGTTGATGTGTGTGGGGTGGTGTTCGGCCGAGAGTGAAGGAGGGAGAGGGGGAAGAAAGTGTGTGTTGTGTTTGTGAGGAAATGAATGGGTTATGATCCCTTAGGTTCACTTATAATCTTCCACCACTTATTTTCCAGTTTATAATGTATTTAATAAAGTAAAACAAGATCTATTATAAAATGCAAATAAAATCTCATGTGGGCCATATATGTTGGCCGATTGTAGGTGGGGGGGGGGGGGTCTTAGGCTAGGTGGTAACCATTAGTTAGGTTATATGGTTAAAAATCAAGTATTTAGTTAGGTTATTTAGTTACTAGATGTTATATAGTGTGTTATGATGTTCGGGGACCATAACTAGCTTGCTAATGTTAAAACAATGTTTCTAGTGAAAATTTGATGTTTCGGGTAGTGTCCGGTTATTCGGTTGGTTACCGGTTCATTAAGGTGCTAAACTATGCAGTTTAGTGTGCTTTATGTTACCTTTCGTGACAGTTTTGATTCACGATACTTAGGAAAGTATTCCGGACCATTTAACCATATTTCTGCATGATATTAGAGTGTTTAAATGCTGAATTTTGCTGATTTCTGCAGAATTCTGCAGTTTATGTGAGTATTAGGCACTTTCCGGCTCTTAAACTATCTCTAGGAAGGCAGTTTTGTGATCCTTACTTTCCTACACACTAAACTAGTACAATACTTGGTTTCTGGCTTATTATGTGTCTCAATACAATGTCTGTCTATGTACTGAACTTCGTCAGCATTTTTCTGATTTATCTGATAACTGTGCTACATTTGTTTCGTGCATCATTTGAGTCAATAAAGCTTGCATGCAATGATGATATGTCATTTGTAATATTGGATGCACATGTATGTGTGATAACAATAATCAGAAAGAAATTCAAGTCATTAATTGAAATTCAACACAGTCAATAAACACTAATCATTGTTTAATAATTGTACGGATACCTGGAATTTTGACAGTTGTAACAGTTTCTACCCGAAACATATTTTTATCAAAAACGTTTTATCTCGAAACGTATAATTTATTAAAATTCCATATATTTTCATTGAAAATATATAATCTATATCAAAAGGTATGTTTTAATCCAAAAACATTATTAAACCCTTTTAGGCATGTTCTTCCCCCAAAATATATACAAAGCAGTAAAAAGAGGGGTTTTAGTGACACTAACCTTTGGTGCGTATTTTAAATAGCGCAATCCCACAGATTGATTTCTACATGTCCTATTATATGTAGGAATGACTTTTAAATCAATATATCACAAAAATCCTAAGTTTCTCCGTTTCTTAGAATTGTCACATAACTTTGGGATTTTGTCGAAAAGTTATCGTTTTTTATTATGTTGGCACGTTAATATATATATATATATATATATATATATATATATATCTATACTACTTTAATAAGGATATATGAAGGACAGAATGGTAATTCAGCAAGGTGTTGAAAACACCCTCAATGCACAATGTACAAGATTTAAAGCACAAAAAAACACAAACTTTTTACCCTTCAACTAATTCATCATCAACCATCCATTTTTTTCAATTTTTCACACGGATCACGATCTAGACGGCTGATATTCACTTCACACGGATCGCCCATCAGACTTTCTCCTCTCTTTCTCTCTCTTTCTCTCAAAAACACGCTTCCCTGCTCCTTCTCTCTCTCTCTCTGTCGATTCCAAATCCAGATCTGGATCTAGGGTTTCTCTGCTCTCTCTCGCGATCCAAGCGATTCAGATCCAAGGAGATTCAGATTCAAGAGATTCAGATCCAAGAGAATCAGACTTACGGGGTGTGTGTGCGATTCAGATATGGGTGGTTTGAAGACTATCAGTTGACCCGAGTAAGTGATTCTACATTTACCACATCTGATTTCTACCAGTTTGTTATCTCTAACCTTAAATATTACATAAATCCAACCAAAAACATGAAGAGGCAGGTTTTCTTTGAGTTTTGAGGTCATTATTACTATGCCATTAAACCACGTTATTCATTTCTAAGTTCTAACACCTGATCTCCTGCCACTGTATCATCATCTAATGGTGTGAAGACTGCGTAAATATGTTCTTGGTCACTCTGATCCTAATATCCAACATAAGTTAGAGCTAACTGGTAAGCATGCTTTGACTTTTGAGGTCAAAGTTAATATGGATTAGAGACAATTGTTTTCTAACCACAAAATTCATTTCTTTTATGTGGTCTGCCTTTGATTTCTTGGTATTTAGGTAAAGATTGCATAAAAGTGTTGACAAAAAGACAAGGACGATATTTTAAAGACAAAATTAAATGGAATTGTTAATGTATAAAGTATAAAAATAACAACACTTTTCTATTCACAATATCTGATATAGTATTCAATGCCATCTAATTTATTTAATGAAATCTAGAGAGAGTAATGTGGTGCGATAGGATGTCATGGCTTATATGCTGCTTATTCTTATCTAAATTTGAATGGGTTATTATTTATTAAATGCAGATGATAATTTAGTCAAAATTAGTATTTTTTTTCTAATTGATTTGGATTGTCACATTGGATTGTAATTTTGTATTTGTGGGTTGCAGTTTGCTCATAGGAAATGTATTCAGAAATGGTGCAATAAGAAAGGGGATATAACCTGTGAGATTTGCAATCAGGTTTGGCCTTTTTTGGTCCAGAATTTTGATAATTTGGTGAATTTTTTGTATTGAAATGCTATTGAATTTGACATGTTTCATATATTTATTCACCGGATTACGCTCTTTCACCAGCTAGAACCAATCCAGATGTCATGACTAATGATATCAGGTACAGTTGCTACAAAGATTTGGCGAAAAAATTCTTCTTTGTTTCTTTTAATCTTTCTGCACAAGGTTTACTATTTTTGATTCTCATTGTGTTTTTTAGGCATGCATGAGGCCCGCAAATTGATATCCGGGATGCTCACTTCTTGGCTTTTGCTTCTGAGAATCAATTTCTTGAACCGGATTATGATGATTACGGTGTATGAAGTAATAACAGCATTGCGTACCTCCGGTTTATGGCTCTCTTTGTAAGTGAAAAACAAGTCTCATGTCACAAATTTTATAAAAGGTCATATAAACTTATTATTGTTTGCTTAAATTAAATGTCAGTTGAAGTTAATATTGCTGATACGCCAGGCTTTGCTGGTCACAAGAGACCTCGGGATGCTGCCAGAAGGTTCGTAAGGTAAAGATATCGATACTGATTTGGCCTTTTTTTGTTCTATAGTTAATCGATACTCAAATCTGAATACGCTAAAAGGTTCGTAAGTTAAAGATATCGAGTTTGTGACCGATTTTGTTTGTCGATCTGGTATGTTATTTGATATTTTAACATTTTTGTTCTTCAATCTTGAGATGGTATACATTTTATTTTGAGTTGGTAAGCAATAAAACAAAGAAATTTGGGGTTTTAAACTAGATTTTGTGCTACATGAAGTGGTGTCACTGTTCTTGGGTCCTTACATTTAAGACTCGGATTGTGAATCTGATTTCATGAGTGTTAATGGAGGTAAGAAATTAATGTAGTTACATATCTATACTACTTTAATAAGCATATAGGAAGGGCAAGAATGGTCATTTGCCACTTTACAAGCTTTTAAAGCATATTGTACAATGATTCAATGCATCAGACTTTTCAACACCCATGTACACCTCTTTTGTGTAAATGGGAGGTGCTTTGAGTTTGAATTTTGAATTACTTGCACCTGGAGCCAATTTTCTCGATTGAAACGAGACACCAAAGTCTTTTCACCATAATTAGTCTGCAACTCATTGGTTTCTCTCTCTTTGTCTCTCCCACAGTCAAGAAGAAAACTGTAACAATCATAACCATACCCTATGTCTTCTCAAACCTCTTTCTCGGTAAGCATCAACACCAGATCCACCAAATTCATCCATTGCTATTCTTGTAAATTCTCTTGATTCCAAAATGTTGAGCAACGATATCAGCTATAGTTTGATGTTTATTGTGATATTTTGCTTAGACAACATATATTGAACCGATTTGGATTTGCTAGGGTTTCAGTATGAAAAATCAAGAATCTCTTCTTAAGGGTAAGATTTTGAGGGTTTTTTTTTTTTTTTTGCTTATCGGCTTGATTGAAGCCCTAATTTGTGGCGGCGTATGCTACATGTATGGTTTCTGATTGGAGTTAGGATTTTTTAATAATTGTTTAGAAGCTTTGCAGGTTTTCGAGTTAAGTTTCCATTTGGGCTTTTTTGTTTTGGTTTGTTTGTTCAATCTCTTCATCTGGGTATTGGTTAATTTTTATTTTTTATTTTTTATTTTTTTTTATTTTTGCAGTTTCTATGTATTTATTATTTATGTAGATCTAGAGTGCATCAGGCCCTTTTTTTTATCACATGTATGTACATTTCCTATTTTCAAATTGAATGCTAGATTTGTTTTTTGATTATTGGTATTTTGGTATTACTGTTACGAAGAATTCCTAATCTATTTGCAGGTTTGTTCTCATTCTTGTTTTTGTTTTTTTTCTTGAATTTTTTAAAATTTTTGTTCTTGTTTTCGACATTCGAAGTTGACCCTAAGGAGCTCTAACAGAGGGTTAGCCGTGTCTTGCCTGCGACTATTTTTCTTATTTTATTTTCATGCTGCAGGTGCCAAAAAGCTTCGAAGTGAAGATGCTGGCCTTGAGGTATTTCTGAGATTTGATTTGTTAATCAGAAATTGAGTTTTGTTGTTAAAATTTGCAAGTAATTTAGTTATTTTTTTCATAAAACTTGATTTAGTTTTGTTGTTATTAGGTTGTGGCAGCCGGTGTTGTTCCAATTCTTATTACTAGAGGCATTGAGAAGACAAAAAAGGATTGGTGGTTGCGTTCAAGCCGATCTCAAACAAGGTAATTCAACTAACCTGCTCTAATTACCAAGGGCATTGGAAATGTCTTTTATTTTTGGTTTCTTATTTCTAATATAGGGTTACCAAGGGGAAGAAGCAGTGCAAAATCGATCTAACTCCATTTTGTGAGTAAAAACTCATGTAGAGCGGTATTCCGATTGTGATCAAACAGAAAGGTACATGACTTAAAATCACATTTTGTCATTCAGTTATTTTCATTGCAAGTTTTTTAGCCATATATTTTTTTTTTAAGTTTATAAAGATGTGAAACAAAAAGTTATCAAACGATGATTAGTAAAATGTTAGATTGTAAAAATATGCAAGAAATGGAAGTGTATTTTTTTATGGGATTCCCTTTTAGGGTTGCCTACTTTTTTATTAAGTTTGTTTTTTTAACACCGAAGTTGAATCTCAGGTTTCGTAGATCTCATTGGCCTTTTGTCGCCATTAAAGAGCCATTCGTCTCCCTTGGTGGTCAACGTTTGAATGTTGGTGGCGTTTTTTTTCTTCCTTTCATAATCATCAACGATTTCTCAGGTACAAATAATTTGATTCACATGTCTTTAATTGTTCGTTGTGTTTAAATTTCCAACATACAAAACCTATTTTGTTCAAGTGAATGAAATTGATGATTACCAAAACGTAAGATATTTTTCGCCAAGAAAGTGGGTGTTTGGGATTCCTTCTCAAAACTGACTTATTAACTTATATAAGTCAAAAGTGAGAAGTTAGAAATTCTAACTTCTCAAAAGTGACTTCTCAAGACACAATATCCTTCAAAATAAGCTAACCCAAACACTTAAAAAATAACTTATTAACTTATATAACTCAATAAGTCATAAGTTGCCCCAAAATAAGCTAACCCAAACACCCCCAAAGTCAACAAAAGTCATAGCTGGTTTAATTAACGGAAAATCTGGGTTGAGTAATTTAAAAGATACGATTCAAAACGGGCCACCTGGAATGTTTTGTGTTAAAACTAATATAATTTGTTTTATTTTATATCATCATTACTTATAGCAAAAAAAATAATAAATTGAAAAATTGCATTCAACTTTTGTGCAAAGTTGGATGAAAATCTAAAGCTACTGGATTTCAACGAAAGATTCTAGGCAAGCAACATGTATTTGTTATGTTGAATCTGGAAAAATGACCAAGGATCTATCATTTAATCTATGGACCTCAGTAGGTCTCATTTCCATATTTAGTTTAGTGAATATTTTTTATATTTATTTATATCTCTTAACACTTTTAAAATATTTTCCAGGCTGATCAGGGAGCATTATTTGAACACTGACGAGTTCATTAATGCTGTTGCCGATGAGCTCAAAGCAAGACTCCCCAACAAATAATCATGGTATGTATGATTGATTATTATTTGTTGGTTAGTTAATTATTAAATTAGTAATGTCTTCAATTCTTTACCTAACTTCTTCCTTCCGAAAGAGTTACTTTTAGTTTTTTTTTATACAAAAAGACGGTAATTTTGACCTATTTACTTGCTACGAGTTGATTCAGTTGTATTTGTATCTAAAACGGGTCAAATAAAACAGTGCAAGTAAAATTGGGATTTAATGGGTCATCTTAAACTGATAAGAAATGGATTTAATGGGTTCAATAACAGGTTGGGAGTACCGAAAGCTGCTGGATCCTGGCCAATAATTGGCCTGTTTTCAAAGCTACCTAATATGGCTCAGAACATGTTTCGACTTGTTAGACAACCCAGCTCGGCCCACTTGTTTTGCCACTCATATAAATATTAAACAAAGCATGTCATCTAAAGTGTATTCAGATGCTTATAACTTGTTAAAGGGGTTTCATCAAATAGGGTCAGACTAATATTTTAATAATATAGTTTCTTAATCATACATATATAATTTATGATTAAACATTTTTGGTGCTTGGTTGCAGCAAGTTTTTGATCACGACACATTCTCTGCTGACGACATAATGGGAGAAGCGGAAATTGATATCCAACCGTTAATAACATCTGCAATGGCGTTTGGGGATGCGGGGATATTAAAAGATACGCAGAGGAAAATGGCTGAAATCGGAGGATAATGCATTATGAACATCATTGATGGGAAGGTGATACAAGAGGTCACACTTAAACTCCAAAACGTTGAATCTGGTGAAATAGACCTGCGAATTGAGTGAATGCCACTTGACAAGAAATTCATGTTTAATATTTTACTGTTATTCCTTTTTTTATTAATTCAATGAGAAATAAAGTTCTTTGATTGTAATGAATGATATGACCACCATGTATTATATTTAAACTTTTGAATTTGTATTCGTTCTCTTTTTTTTTTTATGAGAACTGAGAACTTTATTAAGCCAACTATACCACACTCAGTTCAAATTTACACCATTTAACCCACTCATGGACTCACACGTTGACCTA
This sequence comes from Helianthus tuberosus, assembly GCA_030545235.1. NCBI lineage: Eukaryota > Viridiplantae > Streptophyta > Magnoliopsida > Asterales > Asteraceae > Helianthus > Helianthus tuberosus. The sequence continues at coordinate 14,312,897 of CM060420.1, read as the reverse complement.
TTCTTGAATCAAAGGAAGGACAAGGACTGTACCCTGTCTTAAATCCTCACTTCTTTAACGCCTCCTTCCTAATCTCCCCCAAACCTGAATGAGTGTACACTCATCCGGACTGTAAAAACATGGTCATGGTTGGTAATCTATTATTTTAAGAGAACACCGGGTCGGTTCGTTTACATCCTTTTAAAACTCTTTAAATCCCCATGACCGGTTTTGAAGTACCTTAACCGAAAATTTAGATTTTAGTTGTGACCCAACGAAACTGAACTTTCTCATGCACACCCTTAGAATTACTAACAAGTGTTGTGTATTTCATTGCATCACGAATTTGGTTTTGGTTATGGCTCAAAACCGAACCGCCCCGTACATAGCCCTAAACTCACAAACCTAAGTGATATGAAAATGATGAGGTATTAATTCCTATACTAATTTATGGTATAATTGATTTGTTTCTTATTGTAAGCTGTTGTACTGGTAGCTTATGGAATAATTGGTATTGATCATGACCGACCGTATGTGGTGTGTAGGGAGCTATAAATATGAAAGAAGAAAGACAAGTGAAACAAAAAGATATCCATATGATGGTTTTGAGGTTTTGATATATCATCAATTTATTGCCATGAAACAAAATTTAGTGTCACTCCATATTGTTAATATATTATGATATTTAATGGCAATTTTTTGGTCAAATATTAATACCAAAGTTCTATTATTATGACAGTCTAAAGAAGAAAGAATCCATAACCAAACACGAGAGAATCACATAAAAGCCCTCCTTAAGTAGGTACATTTTACATGCACGTTATAGTTTCGGATTGTGGGCAAGATTCATGGGTTGGGTAACGAGTCAAAACTACATCATCATGAGTATGGGCCGAAACGCCCAGTCTGACCTCTAACTACATTTTCTTTTCATTTTAAAAAAATAATTAAGGCATAAATTGTGACTACAAAAACATGAGTGTTGGGATTAGAGGGTCAAAACTCGATACATGGCAGAACCAGAAGTTCAAGATACAAAGGTATTTGCCCATACCAACATAGTTTTGTGATATATTATTTTTGATTTATTAAGTTTGTGTTAGCTTCAAAAATATTTTTAAGTGTAAAAAGGTTTAATTATTTTACTCTGAATTTAAAGGAAAGCATAGTCTGACTACCATACAAATGTTTATACAGGGTATACCCTGCAATAACATTGTAACTGATGATACGATTCATCACTCAAAACCGTTGATTTACCCACATCTTTAAAACCCCTCATAACATAACTAGAATCACACAATTTTCTTTGTTTTCTCCTGAAGCCGATAACCGGCAGTCGCCCAATAACCACCAAACGCCACCACGAAACAACCAATCGTTGCACACCGCTGATTCATCCGCCGCTGAATAAGGCCGTAACCGACCTTCATGTTCTGCTACACTGCCACCATCGTCGTCGCACGCCACATCGGAAACTACATTCCCATATATAGCCCTAAACTCACCAACCTAAGTGATATGTTTCCCGCCGCATCGCGCGGGAGTGGCGATTTACAATAGGATACTCGTTTACCGTTAGTTTATCCGTCGTCTCATGATATATTGTATAGTACTTAAGTTAGTTTTCTTATTCGTGATATGATGGCACTGGTTTTTCTGTTAGTTTATCGATTCTTTGGTGATATACTCGGATAAATTTTTTTAGCTGTAGATTCGGCGTGATCTTCTACAAGAAGAGTACAAAACAAGGAAGTAGATGTAATTAAAAACAAGAAGAGTTCAAAACAGTCAAGTAGCTGGACAAAACACTAAAAACAAAATACGGGAGTCTCTTATATCTCTTCCTGTTTTACCAATACATCCGTTCGCTTATGACTTTCTTGTATCTTCTCCTCTACTATACCAGATTTCGACACATAAAAAAATGTTAGACGCCTACAGGTGCTTTAAAATAGTAATTAAAATGTAATTTCTGGAAGCAAATAAGGCACAAAATCTACTAACTTACCTTCTTTTTGATACGGATGCGATTAATTAATACGCAACACTTCCTGGTAGACAACATTTGATGTGTAAACTCCGCGTTGTTTGAATTCTTTGGCGAGATGTACCAACACCTTCGTACTTTGTCTTGAAATCCCTCTTGATAACGCGACATAAAGTTGTCCATGTGAAAATACAGAATCCGGTAGATAAATACCAACGTTTGGAATTGTTTGACCTTGAGCTTTATTAATTGTCATGGAAAAGCTAAGTTGAATTGGAAATTGTTTTCTTTTCAGCTTGAATGGGAACATGTCATCTTCAGAAAGGGTTAGAGGGATTCTTGGCAAAAAAACTCTTTTTCCGGCATGTTGACCGACTGCAATTTCCGCATCAATAACATTTGGCATGAAACCCTTACATATCAACCGCGTGCCATTACACAGGCCATGTGATGGATCGATATTACGTAACAATATTATTGGGCATCCAATTTTTAAACGAAGCTTATGAGGCGGCAAACCACTAACATTTAGCGAGTTTAAGAACTCGACTGGATAGAAGTTACGCTGATCGTCTTCAGCTTCATCAAAACTGTAATAAACTTTTTCCTCCCCTTGAAAAATTTCAATCATTTGATTATTAATCTCGTCAACACTATCATTTTTAGTGGACAATATTGCTCTAGAGATTATATAATCTGAAGAATATACATTATCTTCAATTGATGGAAAGATGGCATGGATCAATTCTTTTATAGCGTTTTCTCTGTTGTTGCACTGAATTGTCATGTCATCGGGTATGCGGATATAGTTTCTTTCGATTGGTTCTTCAGTTCCACCGTCGACTCTTAAAAGAAATTTAGAAAACCATGGATCTTTCAGCGCTCTCATATTTATGGCCAACCGCATCTTCTTAGTCAAAGACCAAAGAGGTGACATTCGTACGCTGGAGTCTACAATCTGTGCCCGAGTGCCACGTTTAATAACCGGCAACACCTGTCTGAAGTCACCTCCCATAACCATTATCTTCCCACCAAATGGGAGACTAACACCTATAATGTCTTGGAATGTACGATCGACTGCCTCTATCGCCTGTCGTTTAGCCATCGACGCTTCATCCCATATGATTATTTTGGCAGACCGAATCAGTTTAGCGGCCCCACTCTGTTTTTTGATATTGCACATTGAATTATTTTCAAGATTAAGAGGAATCTTGAATCTCGAGTGAGCCGTTCTACCTCCTGGCATATTATTAGCCGCTGCACCTGATGAAGCTGTTGCGAGAGCAATAAGACCACGTGACCGAATTTCAGCAAGCAAGGCAATGTACAAAAATGTTTTTCCAGTTCCACCTAGACCATCAATAAAGAACACGCCTGGAAGATCATTATCAACATGAATCATGATCTCATCAAACACGTTTTTTGGTCCGGATTAATTGAATATTTGGCACTCAAGTGTTCAGGTTCCAAAACAATCCCATATACTTCTTGTAACTCACGATAACCTGCATCTTGAAAGTTAACATCGTCTGTTATCTTAGGATGGTCGAATTCATTGATATTTTTACCCATGGATTGTACCAAGACACTAATTTCGGTAAGAACCATATTTTGAACTCGTTCATTACTTTGACAGTGTAACCGATGATCTTCAGATAGTGAATCAAAGTGGTCATTCCATAACTTTCGAATATCTCCAGGTTGGCAAAAAATCATTATGTTCGCAAATAACCTTCTAAGAGCATTGGGAAACTGAAACGTAGAGGCTTCTTCGAGACATTGAGATAGATATTCATCGTCTTCTATTAAGCCTAAATCAAGAGCTGCTTTCCGAAATGTCTCACACCGTTGTATAAAATAGAAGATGTTAGGTTAAACAATACAGAAGCAAAATGCGACAGTTAAAAGTGAAAAAAGTAACCAAGAAATGTGAGTAAACTTACAACAATGCAAGAGCCTGATCTAAAAAGCCGAAAAAAATGTACGACCTTGATGTGAAGAGCCGAGAAACAACGCAAGACCCAGACGTTTAGAGTATTGATTGATATTCTGAAATCGAAGTAAAATAGAAGATGTTAGGTTGATGTTTCGAAGGTTTGATGTAAGATTCAAAAGTAGGATGAAGTTCAACGAAAGACTTACAATTTGAAGGTTTTAGTATCTAAGTTGAGTGCTTGTAGAGTTGTGATGAATTGTGGTGAATGTAGTTGAATTTATAGACTTCCAAGAATGCTTCCTTTCTGACAAATCCGAACAGTGTTTGCTTTTACAGCTGTATTTGAACAGTCATCTGGTCAGTAAAAAAATCAAAAAGGATAACAGTAAAATATTTTGGATTCTGAAAGGTTGCCAACTGTTCAAAGACTTTTTGTGAAAAGTCTTTGAAAGGTTGTCAACAGTTCAACTGTAAAATCAGGAGTTAGGTTTCTGAAAAATGTTTCGAAAAGTCTTTCTGACAGGTTACTGTTCAATTTTTTTGTCATAAAAAAACTAAATCAATTTTTACTTTAAATCAATTTTTACTTTAAATTATTCAAAAAGTTTATTAAAAAGAGTTATCATTTGATGCAAGTGCAAAGCTGTTTAGAGTTTTAACCTGATTCATTGTCGGTTTCGACTTGCGGCGGGTTCAATAGCCTAAGGTTTTCTATGCTTTTTAGGGGGAAGATGGGCGCATCTCTCCACAGGGCATACAAAACACAGGTTATTGGCGGAAGCCCGCCACATTTAACATATAACCTGAGTTTTGTATGCCCTGGGAGAGAAGCACCCATGTTCCCCCTAAAATGCAAAGAAAACATCAGGGTTTGCTTGAGTTGCTCGTAGTTTTCCCAAAAATGCAAAGAAAATAGCAATGTAAAAGGACAAACGTTAGATGTGTCAAAATGAGTTAGTTGAGTTACTGGTCAAAAGGGTAATTTTTTTTGTATGGATGGGGTTGACCTGAAACACCTTTGTCAAAGAACATAAAAATTTTATAAAAATAATTGGTGTCAAATATGAAAATATGATTGCAAAAATATATTATTTCAATAACTATCTGGTCCCTTTTAAAAGACGATTTAGGACCTTATGCATCGAAAAATGAAAATACAATTTGAGCGACTCTTGAGCCATTTGACTGACTTCCGTTTTTGATACACTTTTTTATGTTACCTAATTGACCCGTTGAAGATAAAACATAACCGGAATCTACCCTTTCTAAAACGAACTAGTTAAAATTGCCATTTCAATAAACAGAAACAAAAAAGGAGTTCCATACCAAGGACCGCCAATGCCGATCTCATAAAATAGATCATTCCTTCCACATGCAACCCCACAGAGACCCAATGCCGATCTCATAAAATAGATCATTCCTGATTGATCTTACCTGATTACATAAGAAACATGAGACTTGAAGTCAGTTGTCACTGATTTAAAAGTCGTACTAACAACGAAACCAATGTCGCTAACTGAAGTGTAGCCAAAAATCGATTTCCAATCAGTAACTTCATGTTAATAAGATATTAAGCATTTAAGCTCTCTGATGAAATTTTTGATAATGAAAGCATGAAGCTAAGTTAAAACTTGATTAAAAATTCTTCTTTCCAAGAATTCAACTTTAGCTGTATACCAGCTCTGTTTCAACCATCATTCAAATTATTCTATGTGCCATGTTTTAATAATCGAAACCTTTGAATACAGTAATTTAGGATGTTATATACAAAAAATACACTTTTGGGACTTGAGCGCATTCAACCATTTGACCCATAGCAACAGAGCTGAACCATAACAACTTCCTGCTACGACTTCTGCATTTGTAATTATTATGCTGATCAGGATATATATCAAGTTCTAGGAAATATTAATAAAGAATCAAACACCAAACAATAATAAATTTACCTGCAACTGCTGAAATTAACTATCTCCAGCCAACATGATACTCTTCACTGCATCCATAACTTTCCCCCCGCTGCGGCACCGAATACCTTAACAAATCTCAAACCAAATTATTCATTATTCACTAAAAACTTACATTTCAGCCGAATCAAAGAAGTTGATTCTAGAATCAATTGCTTTGTCTAACAGCTTAAATGAAGTCTAAAACATACATAATCAAGCAAACTTAAAACAAAAACCCATATAACAGCTTAAATGAAATCTAAAACATACATAATCAATTGCTTTGTCTAACAGCTTAAATGAAGTCTAAAACATACATAATCTTGAACCACCCATTCGTAATTTCATAAAATGGACCAAAATACACCACATACTGCGAGACCCATATCATAAAATGTTACAAAAAGTACACATATTTAATCAGTAACATTAGATCTATAACAAACATAATCAGCTACAAACATACCAGATCTGTAACAAACATAATCAGTAACATAAGCATGTAAATCAGCTACAAACATACCAGATCTGTAACAAACATAATCAGCTACAAACATACTAGATCCGGGGACAAAAAGTACACATATTTAATTAGTAACATTAGATCTATAACAAACATAATCAGCTACAAACATACCAGATCTGTAACAAACATAATCTGTAACATAAGCATGTAAATCAGCTACAAACATACCAGATCTGTAACAAACATAATCAGTAACATAAGCATGTAAATTAACTACAAACATACCAGATCTGTAACAAACATAATCAGCTACAAACATACCAGATCCGGGTTGTTAATATTCCTCTAAGAACTCAGATCTGCAAGTCGTGTAACCTCAGATCTGTCAATATTCATCAAAAATCCTCAAAAAATGACGGTAGATCTGAGAAAAATTTCAGCAGAAAAAATTACCTGGCTCGACGGTGGTAAGGTAGATCTAAGTCGATAGTATCTCCACCTCTCCATCTTCATCTATAACAGAACAAACAAAACAACCTCTAAGTCGACGATGGTACGATAGATCTAAGAAAACATTTGGCCAAAAAAAAGTACCTGGATCTTTTTTCCATCGGAGAAAGAAACCCTAAAAGAAGTTGAACCCAGTAGATCTGATGTCGAAATCACCAGAGAAAGAAACCCAAAAATTTCACAGATCTAAGCCAAACCCTAAAATTTCACAAAAAATGCCGATAACGTTAAAAAGACAGTACCTGAGAAGAAGGATGGTGAAATCGCCGGTGAAATCCGTCGCCTGCAGACACCGCGTCGTGAGAGAGAGAGAGAGAGAAAGAGAAGAAGAAGGATGGGGGCGGATGTGAATCAAATGAATTTAGGGTTTAGATTTAGTGAAAGAAAGTATATATTGGATCCATTTGAGTAAAACGGGTCAAAGAGATCCGGTTAGTTTATATGAGCTGCTCCGCGTGTGTTGAAGGATTTTTCAACACCTTTATGCTTTAAAGGTTGTATAATGTGCTTAAAATGATTGTACAATGGCAAATGACCATTCTTGCCCTTCTTATATGCTTATTAAAGTAGTATATATATATATATATATATATGAGTCCATATATATGTATTTTAATATTTTGCGACTTGAACGATTTCATCGGCGACCGTTATCATGTAAATCCATTAACACGCCCGTTTATACGTAATATATCTACGATTTGCGAGTCGTAATATATATACATAAGCGTACACATAAATTATTATCGAAACACGTGTAATCTCGTTAACTTATCTATTGTGTCATTTTTAAGGCAAGTATACATAAAATATCTTATATGTATCAAATTTCATGCTCGACAAACAAGTTACACGTTTAACGCGATTTTACCATTTCTACCACATAAAACACACAAGTATACATGCATAGTCTAAATTTCCCATTATCATGTTAAAACTTAAAATATTTCTCACATTCACATGTTTAAACCACATACCACATTTTAACACATAAGGTTCACCCAAAAATTACACATACTAGTGTTCATTGAAAAACACGTATTTTAGTGTTTCGGTAATGTTTTCGGGCGTCGGAAGTCACGTATGATCAACCAAACACCAAGTAAACTTAAAATTAGTTAAAATACTTATTTTTAAACTAAAAATATCAGTTTACTAAAATCGTTCGAAAAGCCGATTTTTGACCGTTTTAACGCATAGTTTTGCGTTAAACGTTACTAATATCATCCCAACTCGAAATGACTTGATATTTTAAATCAATACATGTTATTTACTGATTAAAATAGTGATTATAATATGATTAGTGCAGTTTTTGTGTAAGTCACATAAATCATGCGATTTCACGTATTTTACAACTCCTAATGCACCAAGTACAACATGCAAGGCTAGTAAACATTATGACAAAGTTATATATCATTAAACACTTCAAAATAATCTTATTTTATTTTTTGTAATCTGATCAAAATTGATGTTTATTAAATCATGCTCAAATGATAATTTCATGCTTTTACATCATCATGTATATTTACATATGTGCATCTAATGCCCTCATACAACATCATCATCATCATTTATGTTCTAGAACACATATTAATATCATGCTCTTACAAAACATAACACATACATCATAATAATCATCCAATCATTCATAATCATTCATACCCAAATGCTAATATCCTTCACATTTAAGAATATATGACAACTTTTATATGCATGCATACATATATACATATATATACGAAATACATATACATATATAAACCTCCAAAAATTCACTTTTCATCATGTCATTTTCAAATCTTAAATTACCTTTAGAACATTCTTTTATGACACATATTGATTCCTTCATGCATCCTACTTTTCAAGTAATCAAGTAAATCAAGAAATCTTTCAACAAACACCGAAAACACAAACATCTACACCCACACACACACTCACGGCCACACATACATATATTGATAGATCCATTTTTATTTCATTCAAAAACCCTTTTGTTTCAAGTTTCAAGTTAGTGTTTAGATTTAAGAACAAGAGAACTTTCACTATCATTTTCATCACCATGAATCATGAACAAGACTTGAAATTAAATATCTTGTACCTTCAAGATTCTTAGTGGGTTTTAAGAGTGGTGATGATATGAAGCCTTGTTTTTGCTCAAATCTCCTTGGAATCACCTCTAAACCTTCATGTAAGCTTGAAAACACCTTGGAATGGATATGATTCTTCAAGATTTAGTTGGAAAATGAAAATGGATATGGTTCAAGGGGTGTTCGGCCGAGAATGTTCAAGAGACAGAGAGAGAAGGAATGATTTTTGAAATGTTTACTTGATTGTTGTGAGTTTATGGAATATGTTAGGAGATTAATCATCACTTATGCTTCCCAAGATCCACCAAGTGTTGGAGAGAGGAGAGAGAGAGAGAGAGCCCTACTTGGACACCATCTAGCTTCCTTCACATGCACCTCTCACATACTAATATATACATACATATACATATGTATTATTTGGTAAAAACAGGTATTTCACTGAATACCGGGTATCTTATCTAGCGTTTTAACCCTATTTTAGTGCGTTTTAAATTATTTTTATCATTCTATAAAAATAACCACACAAAATTATTACTGAAATAATTACCAGTTGCCTTGTCTGGCTGCGTTGCTAGTATTTTGTCTAATACGCGTAGTATCACGCGGTACGCGCTTAAACTCGAAAAATAGAGTTTCTTAGCGTTTTAATTTATTTTTCCTCACGGATAAGATTAAAATTACCATTCTAATCATAAAATATTATTTTTAGGATTTTAACACTGATCGGGTGGTCACCAAAGTTCGTTTCTTATTTTAATCGTTACGCGATAAGCGTTTATTTTATCGTTGCCAACATAATTTTTAAAATGTTTAGACTCACCAACACATTAAATATCATATATGAACATCACAATCAGTCACATACAGCCTTTTATCTATTCACTACACGTGTTACAATTGTACGGTACGGCCTGAAAAGCCGGGTGTCACATAACTAACACGTACGGCTTACGCGATTTATGAAACAATACTGATCACGCGTCTGATTAATCCGAGGGCACGTTACACTGAACATATGAACGGTGATGGTTAACGGTGTGATATTGACGCCTCATGTATAGAACAACAACAACAACAACAACCATACCTAGTATATCCCACAAATTGCAAAGCTACTTATAGGATCTAGGGAGGGTGGGATGTAGACAAACCTTTCGTCCATCCATAAGGATAGAGAAGCTGCTTCCAGAGAGACCACCGGCTCCAAAACAAACAACATACCAACGCACCAAGTCAAATAATATAGAAATAAGAAGTCAGAGAGGATACCAACATACCAAGAAAGTGATTAGAGAGTGGCACAATATAATGTAAACATGTATAATAGCATACAACATCATATGGGTATAAACACAAGAAGGCAATCACCTGTAAAGTCACTTAAAAGATAAAAAAAATATACGTCACTAAATATACCTAAGGCCCTACTACAATATCCTCTAGAAGTCTTTAACCCTAATTCTACACCTCCACGAAGTCATATCTTGGGCCATGTCCTCAGAAAGGTGCAACTCTAATAATACATGACGCCTCATGTATAGAAAACTGGTTAAATGGAAATTTCCGTTTAACAATGCATGAACCATACAATGATGATTTAAATATGAATGGAAATTATGTAAACGATTCTAGGAGTACGAAATTGCTTAGGCACAATACTTAGACACTAACATGAAGTTTTGAGGCCTTAATAGGATATAAGAGCTTAGTATGTCTAAGGATTCACACAACCTAGAATACCTAACTTGTGTAATCCTCTAAATAGCTTGAAGTTTTTCCTGTAAGTGTTCTAAGTTTTTAAGCTTCCGCATGTTTTGAATAAAATCTCTGTATAAAGTTTGAGTTAGCATGTTAAACGAGCCAGTTTCCGATTAACGAAACGTCTTCCATTTCAACACACATGGTAATAACCAAATATGCATTGTACGATCAGTCAATCCAAAAACCAATTATAAAATATTACTATAAGTTATTTTAAGTAAATACGTTAAAGCATTCGGGTTTTTGTTACCGTTGGATTCGTTCTTTTTATTACGAAAAACTGCGCGAAAAACATGTTATTTTGCATCTGTTTACCGAACTGGGGGCGTATTTAAAACCCGATAACGAACCTATAACTAAAAATAATTTTCTAGCTTTGACCAAGTCAAAAGTCCCTTGAAGGACCTAGAACCTTCGATCGGACATAAGGGGTCTCCCTTTTTTTCCATTCCAACACAATTATAACCACTCTTAAACCCTCTTCTCAGCTGATACAACAATAATACATCTGATTCCAGACAAGAGTTTGAGGTCTAACATGCTTTTAATGAGTTTTCATGCCATTTATTATGTTTAAAACATATACCTAACAAAAATAATTATTTTTAACCGTTAACTCTTTATGTTTTGAGACTTGGAGGCTGTTGAAACATGATAAATATATAACAAGATCATACATGTAGTTTGATGATAATAAAATTCGGTTTATGGATCAAAACTTCGACTTATTCGACAATAAACAAACAATTCAAACAATAAACTAAAAAGACATGTTAAGAGGCTTGATTGATGATGTTGAATGCATATTTGTGTTGTATATGATGTGTAGGTACTGTATAGACCCAAACTTAGGCTTTGAAAGCTTAGAGACCGCTCAAAAGATCAAGAAACGCGAGGTGTAATACCCGAAAACTGAAATCAGGTGCCGTAAATTTTGTTTTAGCATAACTTTTTGTGTTGGTATTGTTAAGACATGAAAATTTAATGGCTGATCATATAGGATGAAAGTAAGACTCGTGCAAAATTTGGAAATTTTAGAATTTTTGAGAAATTTTAGTGAATTTTGTACTGTTTATTGGCGTTAATTCAGAAAAAATATCAAACGGATTCGATAAATCACCAAATTTTGTAGAGATGTTTTGTTTGATATGAGAATGACTGAGATAAAATACGAGCCTTGTTGGCTGAGTTTAGATGTGGTTTTAAATATTGCATTGTCGCGAAGTTTCGGCAGCCAGAAACCCAGTATGAAAAATTCAAAAAAATCTGAAAATTTTCCAGGGAGTTCCTCGACATATTGGGACGCTTTTGAAAAAAAAAATGGGATTTTTCAGAAGTAGTCGGATGATGGTAATTGCCAATTTATCGGTTAAATATGCTTTTAAAACGAATTTATTAAAATTAATAAATGAGTTCAATAAATTATGAAATTATTTTTTCTGAATATATATATATATATATATATATATATATATATATAGGGGGAGGTTCATTTTAGAACAAAATTTAGTTGAGAAGAAAAAGAACAAAGGGTACAATTGTAAAATATTAAGTAGTTATTATTTAATCTCATTTATTACAATTTTTAAGTAATTAATTACTCATAAAGACTGTTATTGTCTACACTAATTTTCATTGCCTACACACATAAAAAGTTATCCTACACATTTCGAAAATTATCCTACACATGCTCAAATTTATCCTACACAACTCGTAATTTATCCTACACACCTAGTAATTCATCCTACACTCTAATTTTTTTTAATTTTTGAAAAAATATATATTTTTTGAAAATAAGTTAGAAATTTAATGTAGTTAGCTATTAAAAAGGAAGACTAGATATTAATGATCTATGTAATTTTACAAATATACCCTTACATTAAAATTAAATGAAAATATTAAATAAAGTAAAATGAAACATTCTTATTGGTTGAAACTTATTCTTTTTTCTTCTTACAAAAAAATTCTTCTCATTTGAACCTTCCACTATATATATATATATATATATATACATATATATAGAAACGGGATCAGGAGAAAACGATCAAAAGTGTGAGAACGGTGAGAACGCATCCTAGCCCAACATGTGTCCCACCGCTTAGAAAAGGGCGGAGGGGCTTTTTTGTCCTTTCATCTTCTGCTTTCCTAGTTCCGCTTTTTCCCAATGTTGTTTTAATTTTTGGTTTTTAAGATTTTTGGCGTTAACCAAAATCAATAATTAATGGCGTTTTAATAGTTTCATTTTATCAACATTTTGGCGTTTATGGCGTTTATTCACATCGTATGCCATTGGAACCTAGGGGGGCAGGAAATCTATATGAATGGCGTTTTTAAGGGGTTTTAAACAAGATGACCCATTGTTCTATTATTTTTAATAAACATTTTGGTGTTTGGGTTATCTTGGTGTTTTACAATTGTTTGATTATATTTCAGCCACAGTAAAAAAAAATACAAGCGAAGAAAATAAATTAAAAATCCTAATCGGATCTCTCTTCACAATATTCATTGTCATTAGTCTCTCTGTTCGTTATTACTACATGATCTGACACCAAAATATGGCGTTTTATGTAAAACTTAACAAAATCAATAAAGTGTTGTTGTATGGTGTTGGATAACATTGTTAATCCTCAGTTAAGAAAGATAACTTACAATGTTGTCTACACCATACAACTACATTTTATTGAGAGCAATATATTTGATGTTTGGGTTTTCTGGCGTTTATCAGTCGAGTGGTATATATTAAATATGGCGTTTGGGTTTTTTGTTTTGTGTTTTTTAATTGAAGGTCTGAGTTGTTGTATATATAGGATTTTTTGGCGGTTTTTTTTGGCGGGATTTTACTATAATTAAGTTTGGCGTTTTATATTTAATGGCGTTTTACTAAGAATGGTCTATGATTTTTGTTTTTGGCGTTTTATTTCTTGAGATGGCGTTTTGTGTGTAGTAGTCAAAAGACCCTTTTACCCTTAATGAAGCGCGTCCACGTAATAAAATTGATGTTATTTACGAAAACGCCACCGCGCCAATCTAGTCCATAGATTTTTTTGATCGGATGATCGTTAAGCGTTCTCACCGTTCTCACACTTTCTACCGTTTTCTCTAAATCCCGACCCTATATATGTGTGTGTGTCTGTGTGTGTGTGTGTGTGTATTTACAAGTTTATATAAAAATTTCTAGAATTTTATTGACTATTCATAATTGTTTATAAAAATAGGAAATTAAAATATATCATTAATAACAAAACTGGCAATTTAAATGCTTAACGAACCCACCAAAACTTGTGAACTGATCAATAGCTTAACTGACGATAATTGGAAAATCGGAGTAATTCTGGACTGCTCCAGGGTAAATTGGGTAATTGGAGGATATTACACGCTAGTTTGGGAGGTTCTAGACGACGAAAACGGAAACTGCGATTTGGGCGAACTGGACACTGGTAACACCTGAATATCCTTAATAAACAACGAACCATTTTTTATTATTATAAATTTTGGACATTATATATGATCATGCCCTTTCCCGAACACCTAAAACAAGTAACTATGACCAGCATACGAAGATTCACATCCGCGCATGAGATACAGTGATTCCCGACCTGAACACTGTTTTCAGTAATTAACCAAACATTAACAGATACTTGGATTGGAGTAGCTTGCAAACCTATACATAGACTGTGCGTGAATACTGTGACATAACTATTAAGTGAGTTTCATTACGTCTGTTTCAAACTATTTTACTTGGGGTGAAAAGCATGTTTACGTACATACATACTTGCATACGAGAATGTGATCTGATGTGAATTATCTGAGTTGCACTAACATACCTTAAAGTTCCAACAAACACAAGTGATCAACGATGGGCCGGTGGATGTATGAATAGTACTATTGGTCTGACAAAGCCAATTTAACTGGCATGGATGTCGTGGGTTCTACTGCAATTGAACATCTCCATGCATATATTATGAACACGCTATGTAGTGCTGAGGTGGTGGATGTGGGCCACAACACTAGTGAACACTCAAGGTTTCACTTATGCGCTTGGTATAATTATATCTCATGTGCTAAAATGGATTTGCGTTTGCAATGATTTGATACAAACAAAACTTGTGAAACTCATCAACTAGTTATAGTTGACCTTTCAAAACTTTAACATGCTTTTCAGGTAACTTGAGACTTGTGTGATACCTGCGCTTGTTGTTTCAAGATTTGCTTTACCGATGAATACATGTATAGAAGCATGTTGTTTAGAAGATTAGCGTGGTTTGCGGGAACATGCCGTTGTAGCATACATGTACTATGTAATCAACAATATAATGTAAAATACAGTTGAATGACAATATAGTATCTTTATAAGCTATGTGCTTCTACCAGAGGTGTCTGTTGCATCCACTTTTTTACTCCCGTTGCGAGTATGCGTGTGACATTTATGTACTTTGTTTTCACAAAAGATCAAAAGGAATGACATATAAGAATAGTGATTCCCATAATATTGATTTCAGCAATAAGCCACCGATGCTTGTTAGATCAGAATATAATATCTGCAACGTCGGATGGTACACCTGCTTGCTCAACATAACATAGGATGTTGGAAGTCTGTTATGTTCGGACCTCACATTCCAATGTTACCTAGTGCTGAAAATCCAAATGTTCAGGAGCCAAAGAAATCAGAAAATTACTCTAAGCTAGATTTTTGAAAGTTTTAGATAGATGCCAAAACACTCAATATTGTTGCAAAGGCTCTACCAGATGAGATCTATACTAAGCTATTACATTGTAATAGTGCACAAGAGTTATGGGATGAATTAAAAGAAAACTCAGTAAAACAGTGGAAATTGTGAAAAAAAAACCATGAAATTATCAACCAACAAGATGTTGAGAATGCAATTTAATATAGTACAGACAATAGTTCGTGAAAAGATTGATGAAAAAGTTTTAGAAAACAATGATACCTAGAATTCCACTAAATATGAGTATGATTGTGATTGTGATTGTGCTTTGATGGCTACCAAAAATGGAGCCTCCACATGCCAAAACAGTTTATGGTATGTTGATAGTGGAGGATCCAAACATATGATTGGATGCAAAGCTCTGCTACCAAACTTCTCTACACATAGATGAGGTGATATATCATTCGGAAATGACTTATAAGTTAAAGTGTTGGGGTCTAGAACTGTTCAAGTTGGTAAGCTAAAATTTGAAAATGTTAATCTTATTAATAATCTAAAATTCAATATACTTAGTGTTTCACAAATGAGTGATAAAGGCTATTGTCCTTTTTTTTACCAATAAAACTTGTAAAGTTGTTGGACCAGAAGTAGCGAAAAGATTGACAAAATTATAACTGACAGCACTGCACAACTTGTTGCTCACAGATGTGGCAATGTATACGTGGACATGTTAAAAGAAAAACCCATGACAAATGTATGCCTATTATCTGTTGCTTCAACAAAAGAAACAGAATTATGGCATAGAAGGTTGGGGCATGTTAATATACAAACAACTAACACTTTGACAAAACAAAATCTTGTCAGAGGTTTGCCAATCAAACGATTCAAATGTGAAGAACATTGTGTTTCATGCTTAAAAGGAAAGCAACACAAAGTGTCATACAAATCCATTAATGAGTCCAAAAAACAACTATTTACAAATGCTTCACATGGATTTGTTTGGCCTAGTAAAAATCATGAACTTAAAGAAAAAGTGATATTGTCTTGTTATAGTTGATGATTTTTCAAGATTTTCATAAACTTATTTCTTACATTCCATAGATGAGACAACAAGAATTTTGAAGGACTTTGTTATTAAAGTTGAAAAACAATATGATCTGCCAGTAAAAATCTTCAGGAGTGATAATGGGACAAAGTTCTGAAACAAAGAACTTGATGAATTCTACACATCAAAAGGAATAGTGACAATTCAGATTCCAAGAACACCAGAACAAAATGGGGTAGTTGAAAGAAAAAATAGAACCCTAATTGAGGCTTCAAGAGCTATGCTTGCAGATTATGGGCTGTGAACACTACAACAAAAATGACTTTTTGGACCTTTTCTGTGGGACGCTTGTAAAAGAGGATCCTAAAAAACTATTTAATAGGACTAATGAACTTTTGGGGTCCTTTTATAATACACTCTACTAAATCGGTGTCCTAAAAAACTATTTAATAGGATGGATGATTTTTTTTGGGTCCTATTATCATATAATTTAATAGGACACTTAAAATGTAGATCTAATAAAGTATTGTATAAGACATTTAATTGTTAATGTCCCATTATGTGGTATTGTATTAAGACACTTGATCATCTGGGGTCCTACTATAACATAACTTAATAGGACACGTTGTAGTTAAGTCATAATTGTTCAGTGTTATAGGACCCTTTCTAGTCGAAGTCATATAAGAACTTAACTCAATAGGACACTTGACACTTGGGTCTTATAACTTTAAACTTTATAGGACGCTTAATCGTAGTGGTGTTATTATCATACACCGTAATAGGACACTTGATATTTGAGTCATAAAACATTAGTTTTATAGGACGCTTATTGAAGAAACACTAGATAAATGGTCGGAACCGAAATATCTAGGGGGTTTGAATCCGCATAACAGGGTTAGCTCTCTCTCGATTGATTCAGTTGCAGCTGATCTCCTTCTCCAATGGTTCTGCAAAAAAGAACACCGTTAGCCTCGCCAAGGGGAGAAGAGGGTTCTCTCCTTGACCCGACTCCGGTGTGAGAATAAGTATTGGTAACGGAGAAGAGAAAGTATTTGAGAAGTGAGTGTGACTTGAGTTCATACCTGAACAGTTCTCGTATTTATAACCGGGAGTTTGGGAGGGAAAACCTGTTATTGAAAAGATGACGGAAGATGCTAACGCCGTAGTGGTTATATTTTCTTCCGTTAAGTTTCTTTGATCCAACGTCAAGTTGTCTCGATCCGATGTGAATGCACACGGATCGTGGTTTGATCTATGGCTAGGGAGTTGCCACGTGGAAAGTGATTAAGTGAAGATTATTCTTCAATCGCATGCCTTCGTTGTGATTTCAGGGATGCTTGTGGTAATGACACGTGTCCAGACGGTTATAACCGTCTGGGTGGTGAACGATCATATTCTTTCTAGAAGATTACTGCTGTAATCTAGTGTGGCACCTTACTGTGTGGAGGCCACTGAATAAATCCTGAGTCTAAATTATCCAAGTCTGGATATTTAGGCGGAGGTATTGATCAAAGGATTTTAATCCTTTGTTAATGGGAGAAGGCGCAAGGATTTATGTTTTCCTTTGGGCGCGCGACTATAGATTGCTGATTGCTTTCTTCCTTTTGTAAGACCAATGCGTGGCCGCGCAAGGTTAAAAAGGTTGAAAGGCCAGTTTGTGGTATGGTCTTAAATACTTATTATGAGGTTTTTGGGACCTTACCCCTTCAAGTCCCCCCAGTCTAGTGTTGTACTTATGCAAATAAGTGGAGCACTGGACTTATGAGAGGAAAATGTTTTTGGGCGCGAGAAATAAGAAATCTTCTCTGAGAAGATTTGAATTTGTTGAGTTTGTAAAGATTTTTTATGGAAAATCTTTGACTTGAAGCTAGTGCAGTAAATTGATTTTGACAACCTATCATTGTCAGTTGTTTTTTACTGTCCGTGTCTTACACGTGCGCGTGTAAACGCGTGTATGTTCTGACATTTTCTTTTTCTGTTGCTTGGGGAACTGTGACACCCGGAACAGTCGATGTGACGGTTACCGATGCTATTTATTGCGATAAGTATATATAATCGTCTGGATAACTTCTTTTGTATAATCATTGTCTCTGTTGAAAAACTTTCCTCATTTCTTGTTCTACCGAAAACTTTGTTGCTCCTTCTTTATGTCAACCGGAGAACATCAAGAAGATCTCACTGAAGAAATGACGACTGAACTTCCACCGTTAAAGTGGACAAGGGCATCCTTTGAGGGTCTGATTCAGAATCTCAAATTTCCGGAGAACTGGGGTGCTTTGTATCCTGAAGAGGGGCAAACGGCAGCGGATGCTCCGGCTGGGTATATTACCCTCTTTTGGGATTTTTTCTGTGACGGTAACTTTCGCTTGCCTGTTACCAGATTTTTCCTTGACGTTCTCGGATTTTACAAACTTCATATTTCCCAACTTCACCCTATTGGTATGGTTAGGGTTCGGCATTTTGAATTTGTGTGTCGGACGATGCATGTTGAACCGACTGTTCTTCGATTTAGGGTTTTTCATCAGAAGCACTGTACCCAGGGGTTTTATTCGTTTGTTCAGAGGGCTTCTGCGAAAAAGATTCTACTGCAACCCCCAAAATCCTTCCATGATTGGAAGCAAAAGTTCTTCTTTATTAAGGCCGGAGTGATTCCGGTGAAGATGGTTTTAAGGGGGAAAGACGACGTTCCGATTGAAACGCTTCAGACTCCTGTTGATGAGAACTGGTACCAAGATCTGAAAGATGTGCCCAATATTGCATTGCCGGAGAAAGCTCTTGTCGAAGCCGGCATGAGTTTGAACTGGAAGATGGAACGTGACGATAAACCCGTATACACAGAGGATGGTCATAGTAAGTTTGGGGCTTTTTCACTGTTCTTCTTTTTTTTTTTTTTTTTTGACCTGTTTTCTTTTTTGGGTGTAGTTGTCTCTTTGTATGTTGTTACCTTCAAGAGGGAAGGCGGAGGAATGGGTACTATCAAGAAGAAGCCTGAAGAGGAGCTTTGGAATCATCGTATCGTGAGAAATTTTGTTCTTCCGCGGGATGCGGACCTATCTGTTCAACCAGCTGCTGGTGCTGGTGAGTTTATATCTGTTTTTCCTTTCCTTTTTGCTCTTTGTGGGTAATCCTTTGCTTTGCGCTTTTGTAGGTGAATTGTTGAACTTTAGCATAGGCCCTGAAAAGAAGAAACGCGCAACAATTTCTACTTCTTTGCCCAAAAGGAGTGAGACTGTTAAAGCTCAAACTTTGAAGGCGAAGAATGTTGGAGAGAAGAAAGGTACGCGCCGTTCCTCTGTCCCCAGGTGTGATTATGTGGTGGTTTCTGACTCTTTGGAGGGTCTTACTCCTGCAGTGATTATGCGGGAACCGAAGCCTGAACCAAAGGATTCTGCTGATATTCCCCCGTCCAACCCTAACGAGCCTATTGACCTGGACTCTAGTCCTGAACACTTGGTGCATCGGAAGGCTGGTAAACGGAAACAAACTGATCCTGACGCGGAGGGTCAACCTCCTAAAAAGGTGCAAAGGAAGAAAATTACCAGAAAGGGAAATTGATGCATTTGTTGCGGACTCTGTCCCTGGTAAGTGTTGTTCTTCCTTGTTTTCTTTAAGTGGATGGAATTCTTACAGATTTTTATTTATCCAGAAGTTCCTGTTTCCCCTGTTCCTATAGAAGTACCATCTGTGGTTAATAAAGAACTTCCCCCTACTCCTCCGCGCGCTGCTGTTGCAGACCCGCTAGAGCCTTCAGAGATTGCTGAGGAAGGTGTAGAGAAAACTGTTGAGGCTGAGAAGCCTGTTGGTGTTAATACAGAGGCTGAAAAGATTGTTGAACCGGGCGTGGTAGATGATGCTGATAATCCACCGACCCCGGAAACTGTTGTTCAAGATTTGGGAAAAAAGGAAACTGCTGAAAAAATTCAATCTTCTCCCCCTAGACCTTCTGAAGCTATACCTGAGCATACTGAGAAGGTCACAACTGAGGAGACAGGCTCATCTGCTGGTGTTGATAAACAATCTCCAATTCGTCCAGAAGAAACTCTGGGAGAATATTATTACCGGACTTATACGGAAAAAGATGCTTCTGATCCTCATGTCCCTGTTTGGAATGTGAAAAAAGGTGATACCTTCTCGGATTGGCGTGTATGCCAAGATTGGTTGCAGGGGATACTTCCGCCTGGCGAGATTAAATTTCAGGAAAATCAGCCTTATGAACAGACCTATCAATCTTATCTTGCAGAAACTGCTTCTCATGTTTCTACTACTCACCGTATAGTGCGTGAGTGGTATTGCATGCATAAGGAGCGGGCATCTTTTATAGCATCGCAAAAGAAGTTTGCTAAAGATGAAAAACATGTAGCTCAGTTGAAGGCTAAATTAGAGACTGAGCAAGCCAAGTTTGAAGCTGAGCGCAAGACTGAGGAATGGTCTGTTGCTGGTTGGAAAAGAAAGGCTGAAACTGAAGCTGCGCTTCTATCTGAGGAACGAAAAAATTGGAGGAGAATTTGCGAGAAGGATAATGCTGAGAAGGCAAACCTTCGCAATATTATAAATAACCTCAAGGCTGAGGTTGAAAATCTGAAGAATCAAGATGCGGAGGTAGAAAAATTAAAGAATGAGAAAGCTGATGTAGAAGTTGCGCTGGTGGAAGCGCGTTCTCATAGGGAGCGTAGTGAGCAATGGGAGGTACAAGCTTTAGCCACTCTTGCCCTTAGAGATAGAGAGTTAGAGGAACTGACTGCTTTGGTTTCTGACCAGGAACAACTAAAGAAGGATTTGGAGCTTGCGCATTCCGAGAATACTAAAACCTCCCGCCGTTTGACTGAGGTTGAAGAGAAGTTGGAAAATTCAGAAACGGCGTGGGTTACAGCGGAAAGCGAGCTTGAACCTTTAAAGAATGATATGGCCTGGTTGAAGGATCGCGGGATTGCTTGTGTAAGTTTCTTTCCTCTTTTTTGCTGTGAAATCATATATGCGCTTTTTTAATGCTTATTTTCGTTTGATTTCATAGGTTGCTGAATCTGTGTTAAACTCTGAAGAACCGGATAAAACTGTTGCTAATTTGATGGTTGCTGCACGACGAGATGGGTACGCGCAAGGTTATGCGGAATGTTCCCAACATGTGAATAGCGCGTTGAAGGTTAACTGGGATGATAGCAAGTCTGCTACCTTTGGCGTAAATACTGCCGCCGCGCTTGCTTCCATGAAGACAGAGTTTAATAATTTGCAACTTCCAGTTATGGAGTTGATAAATGTGGCGCTGCAATCGGATGATCACGTGGCGCAACTCAAAGAAATCTTTCCGGATGAGGGTGAAGATTTAGAGTAGGATGAAATTGTATTGAACAATTTTTTATGTGGGATGTAGATCCTTGTTTTGTCAGTGCGCTGTTGCGCAATGATTCTAAACACTGCTGTGTTTGAAGCTCCTTAGGGCGTATTTGTACGCTAAAAATAGTATGTTTCTATTTGTTTTGTTAAATGACTTTACAATATTTTGCATGAGTACAATTGCTTTTATTTGAGTAAGGCGAATGAAGTTGGTATGAAGCTCATGTGTGAGTTTATGGTCGTTTGTGACGTGATCACTGACCACGCATGGAGCTTGTTTTATACTACCATAATGTTTTTGCGCTTACTAAAAAGAAATTGCATGCACTTTGTAAACACAAAAATAATAGAAACTTTGTAATTTTATTCATGGATAGAGCTCAGAGGCTTTACAAAGTTTTTCTGATAATTAAATGGAACTTAACTTACTCTCTGATAGTTCCGCCGCATTTGATAGGTCATGTCTTTTCTGCGGAAAACTTATAGAGTCCTTTAAGTTTTGGCCCGTTTGCTTGAGCTTTCTTCTCCCCGGGTAATCTGCTTAATCTCCTTGCGCATATTCTGGAGTAAATGCGTAAGTTCTCCATTTTTGAGGGCTTTCTCTATTTCCGTGCGCAGAGATATGCAGTTGTTCGTGGTATGCCCGTTGTCTTTATGATATTCGCAATATTGCACCGGGTCTTGACCACGTTTACTCTTCATCGGAATCGGAGGTTTGAATTGATAGTCCTCAGTACTTAGAACCTCCGCCGGGGTCTTTGTTAGGGGAGTCCACTGCCTCTCCCTATTTTCGTGCTTGTTCTCTCTTTGTGCAGAGAGCTTGTTGATTGTTGTGCGGGCATCTTCAGAGGAACGACTTCCTGATGACCCGCGCCATGTTTTTTTTTTTTGACCTGTTTTCTTTTTTGGGTGTAGTTGTCTCTTTGTATGTTGTTACCTTCAAGAGGGAAGGCGGAGGAATGGGTACTATCAAGAAGAAGCCTGAAGAGGAGCTTTGGTATCATCGTATCGTGAGAAATTTTGTTCTTCCGCGGGATGCGGACCTATCTGTTCAACCAGCTGCTGGTGCTGGTGAGTTTATATCTGTTTTTCCTTTCCTTTTTGCTCTTTGTGGGTAATCCTTTGCTTTGCGCTTTTGTAGGTGAATTGTTGAACTTGAGCATAGGCCCTGAAAAGAAGAAACGCGCAACAATTTCTACTTCTTTGCCCAAAAGGAGTGAGACTGTTAAAGCTCAAACTTTGAAGGCGAAGAATGTTGGAGAGAAGAAAGGTACGCGCCGTTCCTCTGTCCCCAGGTGTGATTATGTGGTGGTTTCTGACTCTTTGGAGGGTCTTACTCCTGCAGTGATTATGCGGGAACCGAAGCCTGAACCAAAGGATTCTGCTGATATTCCCCCGTCCAACCCTAACGAGCCTATTGACCTGGACTCTAGTCCTGAACACTTGGTGCATCGGAAGGCTGGTAAACGGAAACAAACTGATCCTGACGTAGAGGGTCAACCTCCTAAAAAGGTGCAAAGGAAGAAAATTACCAGAAAGGGAAATTGATGCATTTGTTGCGGACTCTGTCCCTGGTAAGTGTTGTTCTTCCTTGTTTTCTTTAAGTGGATGGAATTCTTACAGATTTTTATTTATCCAGAAGTTCCTGTTTCCCCTGTTCCTATAGAAGTACCATCTGTGGTTAATAAAGAACTTCCCCCTACTCCTCCGCGCGCTGCTGTTGCAGACCCGCTAGAGCCTTCAGAGATTGCTAAGGAAGGTGTAGAGAAAACTGTTGAGGCTGAGAAGCCTGTTGGTGTTAATACAGAGGCTGAAAAGATTGTTGAACCGGGCGTGGTAGATGATGCTGATAATCCACCGACCCCGGAAACTGTTGTTCAAGATTTGGGAAAAAAGGAAACTGCTGAAAAAATTCAATCTTCTCCCCCTAGACCTTCTGAAGCTATACCTGAGCATACTGAGAAGGTCACAACTGAGGAGACAGGCTCATCTGCTGGTGTTGATAAACAATCTCCAATTCGTCCAGAAGAAACTCTGGGAGAATATTATTACCGGACTTATACGGAAAAAGATGCTTCTGATCCTCATGTCCCTGTTTGGAATGTGAAAAAAGGTGATACCTTCTCGGATTGGCGTGTATGCCAAGATTGGTTGCAGGGGATACTTCCGCCTGGCGAGATTAAATTTCAGGAAAATCAGCCTTATGAACAGACCTATCAATCTTATCTTGCAGAAACTGCTTCTCATGTTTCTACTACTCACCGTATAGTGCGTGAGTGGTATAGCATGCATAAGGAGCGGGCATCTTTTATAGCATCGCAAAAGAAGTTTGCTAAAGATGAAAAACATGTAGCTCAGTTGAAGGCTAAATTAGAGACTGAGCAAGCCAAGTTTGAAGCTGAGCGCAAGACTGAGGAATGGTCTGTTGCTGGTTGGAAAAGAAAGGCTGAAACTGAAGCTGCGCTTCTATCTGAGGAACGAAAAAATTGGAGGAGAATTTGCGAGAAGGATAATGCTGAGAAGGCAAACCTTCGCAATATTATAAATAACCTCAAGGCTGAGGTTGAAAATCTGAAGAATCAAGATGCGGAGGTAGAAAAATTGAAGAATGAGAAAGCTGATGTAGAAGTTGCGCTGGTTGAAGCGCGTTCTCATAGGGAGCGTAGTGAGCAACGGGAGGTACAAGCTTTAGCCACTCTTGCCCTTAGAGATAGAGAGTTAGAGGAACTGACTGCTTTGGTTTCTGACCAGGAACAACTAAAGAAGGATTTGGAGCTTGCGCATTCCGAGAATACTAAAACCTCCCGCCGTTTGACTGAGGTTGAAGAGAAGTTGGAAAATTCAGAAACGGCGCGGGTTACAGCGAAAAGCGAGCTTGAACCTTTAAAGAATGATATGGCCTGGTTGAAGGATCGCGGGATTGCTTGTGTAAGTTTCTTTCCTCTTTTTTGCTGTGAAATCATATATGCGCTTTTTTGATGCTTATTTTCGTTTGATTTCATAGGTTGCTGAATCTGTGTTAAACTCTGAAGAACCGGATAAAACTGTTGCTAATTTGATGGTTGCTGCACGACGAGATGGGTACGCGCAAGGTTATGCTGAATGTTCCCAACATGTGAATAGCGCGTTGAAGGTTAACTGGGATGATAGCAAGTCTGCTACCTTTGGCGTAAATACTGCCGCCGCGCTTGCTTCCATGAAGACAGAGTTTAATAATTTGCAACTTCCAGTTATGGAGTTGATAAATGTGGCGCTGCAATCGGATGATCACGTGGCGCAACTCAAAGAAATCTTTCCGGATGAGGGTGAAGATTTAGGGTAGGATGAAATTGTATTGAACAATTTTTTATGTGGGATGTAGATCCTTGTTTTGTCAGTGCGCTGTTGCGCAAGGATTCTAAACACTGCTGTGTTTGAAGCTCCTTAGGGCGTATTTGTACGCTAAAAATAGTATGTTTCTATTTGTTTTGTTAAATGACTTTACAATATTTTGCATGAGTACAATTGCTTTTATTTGAGTAAGGCGAATGAAGTTGGTATGAAGCTCATGTGTGAGTTTATGGTCGTTTGTGACGTGATCACTGACCGCGCATGGAGCTTGTTTTATACTACCATAATGTTTTTGCGCTTACTAAAAAGAAATTGCATGCACTTTGTAAACACAAAAATAATAGAAACTTTGTAATTTTATTCATGGATAGAGCTCAGAGGCTTTACAAAGTTTTTCTGATAATTAAATGGAACTTAACTTACTCTCTGATAGTTCCGCCGCATTTGATAGGTCATGTCTTTTCTGCGAAAAACTTATAGAGTCCTTTAAGTTTTGGCCCGTTTGCTTGAGCTTTCTTCTCCCCGGGTAATCTGCTTAATCTCCTTGCGCATATTCTGGAGTAAATGCGTAAGTTCTCCATTTTTGAGGGCTTTCTCTATTTCCGTGCGCAGAGATATGCAGTTGTTCGTGGTATGCCCGTTGTCTTTATGATATTCGCAATATTGCACCGGGTCTTGACCACGTTTACTCTTCATCGGAATCGGAGGTTTGAATTGATAGTCCTCAGTACTTAGAACCTCCGCCGGGGTCTTTGTTAGGGGAGTCCACTGCCTCTCCCTATTTTCGTGCTTGTTCTCTCTTTGTGCAGAGAGCTTGTTGATTGTTGTGCGGGCATCTTCAGAGGAACGACTTCCTGATGACTCGCGCCATGATTTTTTGAACCTTCTTTCACCAGTTGCGCTTAAGTCTGCGGGCCTGTTATGTGGTGGTGGTGGCCTGTTTGTAAACCTTGGCCGCCGCCATTATCTTTTCCCAACTCTTGGGAAGACCCTCTGTTCCAGATAATACCTTAACCATGTCGTCACATCTAACCGCGTACTTGAACTGAGCACGGATTAGTTGTTCGTTAACACCTCCAATCTCCAACACTTCTTTATTGTATCTGGTGATAAAATCCTCCAGATTCTCGTCATCGCGGCGCCAGATGTTCATGACGCCGGATGTATCACGCATGGAACGCCTTTGTTGGCTGAAGTGTGTTAAAAACTTTTCACGCAGATCTTTCCACGACTCGATCTGTCCCGTTGGTAGGTTATCAAACCAGATTCGCGCTGGGCCGGTTAATGTTTGTATAAACAAATGACACCATAGCGGAAGAGTCCAACCGCCAACCAACCCTGCGCTGGTGAATACTCTCAGATGATCATCAGGGTCAGTTAACCCATTGAATTTCCCAACGTTAGATGGTAATTTGGCCTTCTCCAATGGAGCCAGAGCTATCTCCAGTATGAACTTCGAGTTTTCCGCTGCTTCTGCAGGGCGGTAAACTAAGTCATAATTATGTTCTGCCTCAGGGTTATAAACCGCTCGAGGCCTGCATTTGTTATAGTTTGGCTGCAGTCTGTTGAATACGCTGGTGTTTGCACTCAAACGATATGTTTGATCGGATTCATCAGTGTGAGTGTCCCGTTGGGAACCCAACCTATCATGAACCGATTTTCTTCGACGAGGATGTGGTTCACCATGGTGTTGTCTCTGGTAACCGCCTGTATCATCATAAGTTGATTCTTCTCGCTGGGAGGCATGAGCTCTAGATCCCGGCCTCCGTGATTGGGTCACGGGAGCAATTTGAGCACACAACTGTGTGTACACTGCGTTTAATGCCCCTTGGGACCGGACATACCATGATATCGGAGTTTCTCCTGGTGGTAAAATTGATTGAGCAGGGTTTGCTGGTAACATTCCTGGAGTAACAGGATCATTTGCTCGATTGGATTGAACCTTATTATCGTCCGAGGCCTCTTCTACGATCCCTTCTACTGGTAAATTGTTTCCGACGTTTGGTCGAGGACCAGGTTGCCGGTGAGATGACGAATTTTCTGCCATGTGCAAAAACAGAAAATGGAATTAACTGAATCGAAACGAGGTAGAAACTAGAAAAACTGAGAAAACGGTGGGCGCCAATGAAGAAACACTAGATAAATGGTCGGAACCGAAATATCTAGGGGGTTTGAATCCGCATAAAAGGGTTAGCTCTCTCTCGATTGATTCAGTTGCAGCTGATCTCCTTCTCCGATGGTTCTGCAAAAAAGAACACCGTTAGCCTCGCCAAGGGGAGAAGAGGGTTCTCTCCTTGACCCGACTCCGGTGTGAGAATAAGTATTGGTAACGGAGAAGAGAAAGTATTTGAGAAGTGAGTGTGACTTGAGTTCATACCTGAACAGTTCTCGTATTTATAACCGGGAGTTTGGGAGGGAAAACCTGTTATTGAAAAGATGACGGAAGATGCTAACGCCGTAGAGGTTATATTTTCTTCCGTTAAGTTTCTTTGATCCAACGTCAAGTTGTCTCGATCCGATGTGAATGCACACGGATCGTGGTTTGATCTATGGCTAGGGAGTTGCCACGTGGAAAGTGATTAACTGAAGATTATTCTTCAATTGCATGCCTTCGTTGTGATTTCAGGGATGCTTGTGGTAATGACACGTGTCCAGACGGTTATAACCGTCTGGGTGGTGCACGATCATATTCTTTCTAGAAGATTACTGCTGTAATCTAGTGTGGCACCTTACTGTGTGGAGGCCACTGAATAAATCCTGAGTCTAAATTATCCAAGTCTGGATATTTAGGCGGAGGTATTGATCAAAGGATTTTAATCCTTTGTTAATGGGAGAAGGCGCAAGGATTTATGTTTTCCTTTGGCCGCGCGACTATAGATTGCTGATTGCTTTCTTCCTTTTGTAAGACCAATGCGTGGCCGCGCAAGGTTAAAAAGGTTGAAAGGCCAGTTTGTGGTATGGTCTTAAATACTTATTATGAGGTTTTTAGGACCTTACCCCTTCACTTATTCACTAGAGTTTTATTATAATATAACTTAAAAAGACACTTGACACTTAGGTCTTATAAATTTAACCTTCATAGGACGCTTAATCATTATGGTGTTATTATAATACAGTGTAATAGGACACTTGATATTTGAGTCATAAAACATCAGTTTTATAGGACGCTTATTCGCTAGAGTTCTATTATAACATAACTTAATAGGACACTTGACATTAGGGTCTTATAACTTTAACCTTTATAGGACGCTTAATCATTATGGTGTTATTATAATACACCGTAATAGGACACTTGATATTTGAGTCGTAAAACATAAGTTTTATAGAACATTTATTCGCTAGAGTTTTATAATAGACTAGCTTATCGACCTGTGAGTAGTGGTGGTGGTGGCCGGTGAGTCACTAGTACACAAGGCAATTGTTGGTGCGATGCAATTTATATAGATGGTGCGGTTCACTCAAGCACCGCACCTTTACATCTTGGTTTACAAATTCCACTAACTTTATATCTTCCATTTACATTTTCCCCCCTTTTGTTGCCCTGAAAATTTTATTTTCCCTCTATTCCCGCTTGTTTCCGTTTACGTTTTCCCTCCCTGCAGGAATTTCTCACCCTCACAAACCCTAATCGAACCCCAACCCTCTCTATCACATCCATCTAGTTCCCTTTGGCACCACTCACTACGGATACCTTCCAGTGCACCATCGTTGCCTTCTATTGCACCGTCGTTTCCTTCTAGTGCAACGCATCTCTCCTATCCGTTGTGTCTAGTTGTCCTCTAAGTTCATATGAGTATGTAGTGGCGAAATCTCTATTTTTATTCGCTCGTTGTGATGTTTAGAATATGTGCATACTAAGTGTTTGATGAAATGTTTGTGTCAGTTTTCCCTTTAATTTATTCACATTTGTCTAAGTACCTTTGTTGCAATTATTCTTGATTGTGTGTAGGTTGAGTTGGACATGGTGAAGAGTCATATACTAGCAAAGGATAAAAGTTGGAACTGTTGAATTCGCTTCAGGTTATAGTTAAGACACTTCGAATGCTTTACATATACCATCTTTTTTGCTTCTGTTTTGTTTTTTTTTTTCTCCACAATTTAGTTGGTCTGATTTGGTATTTAGTTGATTAGCTAAAAATCTATGCAGGTAGATCGTAATATGTATATGGTCAAATTTTTTGAATATCAATGGCCACTTGTTTAAAAAGTATTTACACTTATAAAAGATTGTGACATAGTTTGGTTAGTACCAGATAATTCTTCCATGGTGTATAACTTTATGTTTGGTAAAATGCCTCAGTAAACTGTATGTTGTAGACTTGTAGCATCATTAACAAAAGTGTTTGATGAGTTGCGGTGGGCAA
Source organism: Helianthus tuberosus (assembly GCA_030545235.1). Lineage (NCBI taxonomy): Eukaryota > Viridiplantae > Streptophyta > Magnoliopsida > Asterales > Asteraceae > Helianthus > Helianthus tuberosus. The sequence continues at coordinate 14,283,485 of CM060420.1, read as the reverse complement.
AATAAAGGTATCCACAAAGATGTTGCCATTCAGTTATGAGCTCCATGATGTTTTTATAATTTAAGCAAGGAGTCCTTTGAAAGAATCTCCTTCACTAGAATGGTTTGTGAACGGTGATGATACTTTTAGAAATTCAAGATTTAAGCTCACGCCATATATGTCTAACGTTAGTCCCTAATGTCATTTCATTTTAGTATTTTTGCGCACACTTTTGCTTAGTTTTTAGTTCCTAAGGTTAGTCCCTAACGCTCTTGTTATGCATTTGGTTTCTTCTCTTATTGACCGCGTATTCGGGTCCTAATGACTGATTAGTAAGAGTTGGACTTAAGAAAAGGAAAATTGACAAACTGAATCAACTTGGACATGCTGGATCTAGTGAAGGAGGTGCTACCAGAAATTATAGTTTTCGCGGTAATTTTAGGGGTTCGGATGGTGATGCTATTGCTTTAAGAAACTACATGGATGGTTAGTATTATGGTGAGATTGGTATTGGAACTCCACCTCAAAAGTACACTGTCATTTTTGACATGGGTAATTCTAATCTTTGGGTGCCTTCCGCAAAGTGCTACTTCTCGGTAGGTGTCCCTTCGCGTCCTGTTTGAGCTTGTTGATAAAACCAATCTCTCTGTTTCACACATACACATGTTCACGCACGTGTGCTGTCTGCTTTGACTCGATGGATGTTTAGTTTTGTCTGTTGCTGATCGTTATTGATTTGGATGTAGGTAGCTTGCCTTCTTCACTCAAAGTATAAGTCTAGACAGTCAAGTTCCTATAAGAAAAATGGTATAGTGTCTTTTTCTAGTTCCTTTTAATATGCCTTCTTACCATATTCCTATCATAACAATAATATCTATTTAGGGAAATCTGCTGCAATTCAATATGGAACCGGCTCCATCTCCCCAAGATGTTATCAAGCTTGGCGATCTTGTTGTGAAAGAGCAAGTAAAATTTAAAAAAAAAAACTTGTACATTTGAATGTAACAAATTCAATATTTTCACCGCGTCTTGTTGTCTTAACATGTCACCATTTTCAGGATTTTATAGAGGCAACCAAAGAGCCTGGTATCACTTTCTTAGCAGCCAAGTTCGACGGTATACTTGGCCTCGGGTTTCAAGAAATCTCCGTTGGGGGTGCCTTTCCTGTTTGGTAATACCCAAGTTTCATATTTAATTTTTTTCCTTGCGTGTCATTTTTCTTATCGTTTTAGGTACCATATGGTGAAACAAGGCCTTGTTGACAAACCTGTATTTTCGTTTAAGCTTAATCCAACCCATTTGCAGCCTTCATCATCTCCTCATCCCGCCTTCATCAATTAAACTCCCCCATCTACCATACTGTTTGTCAATCTACCAGCTTCAATTAAACACTTACATCAGACGACTTACCTGACCACTGCAACTCGTGGATGTAAATTTTGGTAGTATAAGCTTCTGATTTCAATATTAGGTTATGACTGAGTGTTTGATCTTTCTGATACTTTTTCTTACGAAATGACAGAATTCACGGCCTCTGGTGATTTGGAATTCTTAACAGTTAGCTGAAGAAGCAGATTCAAGCAGTAGTAAGGTAATAAAAATTTTATAGACTAATTTCACCTATTTTATTATAGTGATTGGGTTCATATAATAAATCTTTTGACCTAATAGCTTTTGAGATATGTGAAATTTTATAACAGTGTCTTTAAGATAATGAAGAGCTTTAAAATAATAAAACCTAGTGCATCAATATCTTGCTTTTCACAGTGTTTTGATTTATTAGTTAGATTTAAATTTGTGAATTTGACCATGTTATGTTTGTGTATGCATTTTGAACTGGTAACATGTTATTTTATCAAGATTATTTGGGGATTACTAATTACTTATTGAATGGACCAATTTTGAAATGTAATCTGCATTGTTGATTTGTTATCATCATCATCGTACTCAGTATATCCCACCAATAGCAAAAGCTAAGGTAGGGTCTGAGGAGGGTGGGATGTAGACAGCCTTACCTCTACCCCGTAGGAATAGAGAGGCTGCTTCCAATGAGACCCCCGGCTCGATTGTGGTTTTGCATCAAGCCTTGGACATAAGGCACATAACACTTAGCAATTGAGACAAACGCCAATTGGTGCATGTACCCCCTTGTCTTTCGGCTATCAACGCCACCACATGATGCATGATTAACCATCCCCTCTTTTAACGTTATTTTCACGAAATTAGTAAAATAACGTTAAAAATTAGTGCACTTTTGTTATAAGCCCCGCTTGCGGTCTGCTCATATAATGTAATATATGTGTGGGCGCTCGGGGGGGGCAAAAGCAAAAGTGCACTAATTTTTAACGTTATTTTACTAATTTCGTGAAAATAACGTTAAAAAGAGGGGATCGTTAATCAGGCATCATGTGGTGGCGTTGATAGCCGAAAGACAAGGGGGTACATGCACCAATTGGCGTTTGTCTCAATTGCTGAGTGTTATGTGCCTTATGTCCAAGGCTTGATGCAAAACCACAATCGAGCCGGGGGTCTCATTGGAAGCAGCCTCTCTATTTCTACGGGGTAGAGGTAAGGCTGTCTACATCCCACCCTCCTCAGACCCTACCTTAGCTTTGCTATAGGTGGGATATACTGAGTACGATGATGATGATGATGATTGTTGATTTGTTATATGATGGTTGTACCCATTTTAGCTCATATTATGGTAATTAGTCTCATACATTTGCTTCTCTTGAGCAATGCTAGATGGGTGAATTTAGCTTTTGAAGTCCATAATAACTTCATTAATCTGATTTTGACTATAAACAACTTTACAGCATGGTGCATCAAGAATTGTACTAACTGTTTATAATTAATAATTTTGAATCTTTGTTGAATTCTTTTCTAAACTGAAGTTAAAATTTTATTGTGAGTTTATTTATACTCTATATATTTTGAGAACAGCTCAAATCGTCTATTTCTATCAACTGTTACCTTTTCAGGTAGGATCGATATCCAATAATGCTGATGCTTTAGCTGACCTGCTTGAAGCAGAGTAGACGAATGATACAGTTTTTGTATTTGCAAATATTTCTGCTCGTTTACTTATGAACGAGTCATTCCGGGTAGTGTTTAACTTTGATCCCAAACATGTCTAATATAAAAAGATTAGCTACAATGGATGTCCTTTTTGGTCATTTTATATGAATAAGCTAAACTAAACACTTTTTAACAAACAACTAATTAACTTATTGGCTTATAAGCTAACCCAAACACTTTTTAGAAATTCCTTTTTTGAAAAGTCATAAGTTAATAAGTCCTTTTAACAAAACTCCTTTCGAACTAGAATAAGCTAAGCCAAACACACCCATAATAAGTACTTGATTATCTTGTTTGTAAGTTCAAGTAGAAGATGTTAATTCTCTTGTTGTCACCAGGATACTGTTAGTAAGCCGTGTCTTGAATTTTATTAAGATATTTTTTTTTGTTTTTCTATATAAATCTTTAGTGTTCCACCTATTACATGCCCACAACAGTAATCTTTAGGGTTCGTTCTGATTAGGGCTTCTATGTTGATTTGGGTGTGGGGCGATCAGGGTTCGTTGATGATGTTGCAGATGTCAAAGGACTTCGCTGCTGATTTGGGGGTGGGGCAATTAGGTTTGCTGCTGATGGTGTTGTGATTAGGGTTCGTTTTGATTAGGGCATGAACATATGGTGTTATGTTAAACAAGGTTTTTTAATTAAAAAAATAAATGGTGACTAGGATGGTGACTAGGATGCTGACTGGGATGACATGTGGGATAAAACACACTATGGTTAGTTTTAAGTTAACTAGGACCATTGGGAAAATATTTTAAAAACGTGGGATTATTATGTACCAAGAGTAAAGGTGGGATTATTATGTACAAGATTGTAAACATGGGATTATTAAAAACCAATTTTCCTTAGTTTTTCTATAAAAATGTTAGCTTGGTAGTGTAAAACTTTATTAATTTTTTTTTGTAAAATGATTTTTTTGCACTATTATGACTAGAGTTTAATAAATATTTGGTGAAAACTAAAATCTAGGTCGGAGATGAAGTTTTCCTCAAAAGCATTCTAAACTCTACCGAGACTATAGCAAGAGTAAGGGTCCAGAGCTTGGACCCAAATGATGTAGTTGGTGGTACAGAGATTGGACCAGAATGGTGTGAGGTAAACATTCAAGTACCAACAAAAAAAAGATGAAAACTTGGTAAGACCATATGGTTTATTTTCTACAATTCAAGATTGTATTGGTGCATCCATCGCATGGCCCTATCCATTCATCTCGGTATGTATTTGTTAAACTTGTGATACAAATAATTTTAATATCATGGAACTTAATGCTTATACATGAATGTTTATTTGTAGGTAGTCCATGAGGATTGAGGACGCATGATGACTCAAGATTTTATGCTTCTTATTTCTTTAATTGCTTTTAATTTCTTTGTTAAATGTTAAGACTTTATGTTAGATAATGTTATAACTTATTTATGGTTAGTGTTTTTGTTATGAACATGCTTATTTGAAATCTAATGAAATTTTATTTCTTTCGTTAGTTGATGTTATACAATAACTATTAGGATGTTATATGTTGATGGTTTGTTTATAAAATTGGTTTTATAATCTTATTTGGGATATTAAGACCATTTTCTTGATATTAAAGTAGCTATAACGTTACATTATAAGGGTCCTATAAATTATTTTTTAAGGATGCTTGTATGTGTATCAAAAGATTAAAAGTAGGTAATCACATATTAGAACATTGTAAAAGTGTCCTAATATGTTCTTTTTAGGACGCTATTTAAGTAGTCTATAGACATATTATGCGACCATAAAATTGGTTACATAATATTATTTGGTATATTAGGACCTTTTTCTTGGTACTAAATTAGCTATAATGTTACATGATAAGGGTCCTATCAGTTAATTTCTTAGGACGCTTGTAAGTGTATCAAAAGATTAAAAGTATGTAAGCACATGTTAGAACATTGTAAAAGTGTCCTAATATGTTTTTATTTGGACACTATTTTGGTTGTTCAAAGACATATTACGCGACCAGAAAATTGGTTTCATAATCTATTTGAGATGTTAGGACGCTTTTTTAGTTCCGGGACTTATTACGACCCCTTTACATGAAACGTTTTTACCGTTGGTCCTATTACATGAAAGGTCCTATAAAATAGCATTTTAAGACGCTTTTGCGCGTACTAAAAACCCAGTTTTCTTGTAGTGGAATATTGCATGCTATGTTCAAAATAAAGTCTTAATTAACCCTAGGCATCAAAAGACTGCCTATGAAATTTTGTTCAATATCAAACCACTAATCTCATTTTTTAAAATCTTTGGCTGCCCATATTTCATTTTGAATCTTAAAGATTCAGTTTTAAAATTTGCAGTCATGGTCGATTGTGGGTATTTCTTGGGATATTCTTCTACAACAAAGGTCTATAAAGTGTTTAGCACAAGGAGAATGATAATAGAAGAAACACTAAATGTAAAGTTCATTGAACTTTCTTCTATGAAAGGCCCTAAAAATCATGTAGAATTGTTTGATCTTGATAATTTAAATTACTGTCAAGACTGATGTTGATATAGGAAAATAAAAGGAAATACAACAAGAATACAAATTTGACATTAAGATGCCTTCTCAATACAAAGTCTCTTCTGATCCACAAAGTTCATCTGCTCAGAACAACACTCAATCAACAACAAATGAAACCACTGTTGACCAAAGTCAACTTCAAAACACTGATCAAACATGTGGTCAAACCACTATTATAGACTCTACAACAAATTCACCACTTGGCTAATTCCACCACTGTTAACCATAATACAATGGCAACAAAGGTTTCACCCGAAAATTCTCATTTATGCCCTTCACCACAAAAGTGTATCATTCCATATATTGGTAACTACCCCTTTCTCAGATCCCATCCACCAGATCAAATCATTGGAAATATCATTGATGGTGTGCTCATAATAGGACAAACTTCTAACATATGTCTGTTTGTTGGTTTCCTATCATTAACTCAACCTGTTAAGTACCAAGAGGCCTTGAGAGATAATAGTTGGGTAGAAGCCATGTAGAAAGAACTCCTTCAGTTCAAAAGACAACAAGTGTGGGAACTTGTTTTTCCATTACCAAAAGACACATGTCCAGTTGGCACAAAATGAGTCTTCAAAAACAAAACAGATGAGAGGGGCATAGTTGTAAAAAACAAAGACATGCTTGTGGTTCAAGGATATAGCCAAGAAGAGGGGATATACTATGGTGGAATCTTTACTCCTTTATGTGTGCAAAATGCAACATATAAATTACATCAAATATGGCATAAAACTAACCCTTTTTTAGTACTAATGTTGGAAAAAGTGTGTTTTTGTCTTCCTTTTGTATTTTCAGGGTTAAATGAGATCAAATGAACAAAAGAAGCAAAAAGGCAGCTAAATCTAACATAAATACAAGAAAAGGAATAAACGTGGCATGCCCGACCCCTCGACAGCATCTCCCCAAGCAAAAACAAGAGAACAGAAGGCTGAACACGCCCCGTGCTTAATGAGCACGGGGGCGTGCCCAAGTGTCAACAGAAAAGACAAAATTGTAGAAGCTTCTATCACCCACCACGGGGGCATGTCCAGCAGACACGGGGCCGTGGTCAACTCTAAGATTCGCAGAATCTGAGGAAATATTGATAGTACAGATACGCTTCTGCACACGGGGTCGTGCCCAGCGGACACGGGGGCGTGGTCAACTAATGCAGACAAATAGCAATTAATGAAGAACGAGAAGATAGGTGGACATGGGGCCGTGTCCGGGCCTCTGTGCAGGCTATAAATAGGGATGCTTGGCTCATTTGCAAACCATCCCTTGGCACACCACCTCTCTCACACTTCACTCACCCACCACCACCACCACCATCACAACCCACATCCACCACCATCATCCGTCATCCATCATAGAGTGTGTGAGTAGTCTCGGGATCCAAGATTGATCGTAAGAGTTCTTGACAATCAAAGGCCATGTTTGCCTAAGTCTCTTACATCACTTGGTGAAGACAAGTGTTTAGTGTAATACTTTTTATTTTTAATCTTTTCGCACTTTTTATTTGTCACACCCGCTCGTAGCGGAAACGCGAGGTGTGATCTGTATGGTTTTCATTGCATAAGTATCGATGTACATGAACAACTATATGAATAAAACATACTCCATTGCCATTTCATAAGTGTTTCAAAAGATTACAACATAAGTTTAGTGTGTCGGTTACAAGCCATTAACATAAAAGTAAAGTGTTATTGTTTCATACATCAAAATGAAAATAACTACTAAGGTTTAAACCATCATATTTCCGCAAAGATGCGGAATATAATAGTTAAACCCTCCAAAAGATGGCATGGAGTTCTGGTACTTGTTATCTTGACTGAGAATCCCGACATAGTCCATTAATTCCCTGAAATACATGTTAAGTTTGGAAAACATCAACAAAAGTTAGCGAATTCATGTAGTTTAGTTGTAAAAGATGTATTTAAAATGTAAGTTGTAGTATGTAAAGCGTCAATGAAATCGTTGATCATTAATGTTTTGCAAGGACAATAATACGTGTGACGAAAAAGGAAGCAATCCAACCCTAGACGATTTTTATGTCGACTCCTATCGACTGGGACACAAAAGCACTCTTCTGTATGGGTCCACGACCAAGAGTGGGGCTCGCCAAAACCCATTAGATCTAACCACTTGTAACTAGGTCCAAACTGGATTAATGGTGCTTAGATGTATAACCTTAATTCGCACATGATCCAAGGTGTTTCATTCCCTAACTTTAACATACGTTGATCATGTATTTTCCCCGATAGTTGTAAAGTTGTAAAACATTTAAATGAATAGGGGATATGAACTCACAGTATCGCGTCCGTGAATAGAAGTAACTATGATCTCACGTGCGGTCGTCCTGAATAGTGTTGCGACCTACAAATGTTCTTATATTTGTTAGACACTTCGGTCTTTGTAAATAACTTGAGTACAAGTCTTGTGTCTTAAATATGTGTAAGACTTGTATGTCTTTACTGTTCGTTGAACTGTGTATTAGATGAATGAATTGTTAAACTGTTATATATATATTTCACCAAATATATATATATATATATGTAATCTTGTATCTTGTGAGTTGTATCATCGGGTCTTGTCTTCTTGATTTCGTGTCGTTGTATAAGTAAATTGTATAATGGTAATTTTTACCAATTATATGTCATTGGGCTTAGCCCAAGAATTTATGTTATTGGACCCAAATAGTATTGGGCCTAAATAGTTTTGGGCCTCAATAGTGTTGGGCCTTAATAGTGTTGGGCCTAAATAGTGTTGGGCCTAAATAGTGTTGGGCCTAAATAGTGTTGGGCCTAAATAGTATTGGGCTTAAATAGTGTTGGGCCTAAATAGTGTTGGGCTTAATGTTATTGGGCCTTGGCCCATATGTTTGGTATTGGGCTTAGCCCATGTGTTTTGATAAGCCCATTATGAAGTTAAGCCCATTTATTAAAGAATAGCCCATTTGTAAAATTAGGTCCATGTGTTAAAATAAGCCCATTTGTTAAAAGATAGCCCAGTTGTAAATATATAAGCCCACTTGAAAGTATAAGCCCATTTAGTAAATATATAAACCCATTTGAAAGTATTCTATCATTTTTATAAAAATCATTTTTATAAAATCACTAGGTAAAGACTTTTTAGTCATAAGAATACATAAAACTTTTATACATTTAAAATCATCCAAATTTTGTTATCGATAGCATATTTATTTTTCGCGTTGTAAGATCGTCTAAACGTCGTAGTAACTCCTCGGATTGGCGATTCGTTTATGGATTCGTCCGTCGTCCGTTTTGACCATAAATGGCGTCCGATCCTTCGGATTGTCCGTAACTCGTTTTTAAGGCGTAATCATGTGTAGTTTTGTAAGACTTTTGTTATAATGTGTCTTGGGTTTAATTATAACATTTGATTCAAGTTCCTAATTTTTGTTACATATAACTAATACACCAAGTATTATATATCACAAAAATTGTTAAAGTGACAAAATATATATTTTCTCAAAAATATATATTTATCTTATCTTTTCTTTTATAAAAACCTTTCTTTAAAATCTTTTTTTAATCTTGTAAAGATTTAACCAAAAATGATAGTTTTGTTAACATAATGTTTTTAAGAAAAATTGGCCATATAACCTTTGTATTAATCATTTAGCCATGTTTAATAAACATATCATTTTCTTTTCAAAATCACCATCAATTTACTCATAACATCTTAACTAAAACATATGAGATTTTTATAACATAAACTTAAAAAGATTATCTCCAAATCATGTAGGGTTTTAGGCATGATCATAACATATGCTAACAAGTTCAAATCCATGCTTTACTTATAGTTTTAACCACTTTTATAAAAATCTCATCTTGTATGTTTGTTTTCATAATCTTGTGGAAGTATTGTTTTTAGTGAAAAACCTTAAATACTTTAACAAAATTAAAGGTTATGATCATCCATGTAATCCTTTATGTTTAACAAAAACCCTTTAACATAAACAAGTATACTTGTTAGATCATGTTTTTAAACATCATCTAACAAGTTACTCTTATGATAACCACCATAACAAGATCAAACATGTAAGTAATAAATCTTAAATCACAACATAAACAAACATATACATATCATGATTTTTATTTTTGCTTCTTTGTATCTTCATATTTTTATGTATGATTATTTAGTTATTACTAGTTATACTAACAATTATAAAGATAAATAAATATAAAAAAAAATAGATTTAGAAGCTTACTTCTAGCACTAAAGCTAGGGATGATCTAGAGGATGATTAAGAGCTAAGACGATGAAGATCTTGATGATTGAAGGTTCTTGAGTAGATGAAAAAGTGTCATTTTTCTTGTAAGTGCGTTAGATCTTCTTATGTTCCATGGAAATCCATATTGATCATCAAGGAGGTGATACAATAAAATGGGTTTTTGAAGGTGTTCTTGGTGAAATGGATGAAGATGATGTGAGAGTTTATTTGTGAAAGTAAAGGTGTAAAATGATGATAAGGTGCTAGTAATCTTTAATGTGTAATTGTTATAATTAATCATCAACCTCATCCACTTGTAACCACTAATAAATATCTAGATATTTAACACTAGTAATTAAGGGGGTGGACCCTTGTTCACGGTTATAACATGGGGGGGGGGGGTGTCTTATGAGTTTCAAGTGTTAGTAAAACTAATGCTTCATGAATGTAATGAAATGTATAAATGCTTAGGTGTTTTAGGGATTTAAAGTTTCAAGATGTTTTATGAAATTGAATGACCATAAATAGGCTTTAATTGGTCAAAAATAATATTCACTAGTTTGCAATCTATGTCAAAATATAGTTCGGATAGTCGTTTGTCGCTCATTCCGCAAGAAGATAGTCGAAAGGTTAGCTTATGTAAGTTGTAGGGAAACAATTCGATTATGTATATAAATGATATTCCCTATATATTTTTATATGAAATTTGTGTTTAAACAATACTTTTGCATCTTGTAATAAAAACACTAATGCTGAATTTTGCGGAAAATTATTGAAATGGTAACTTTTTGCACTTTCGGGCAGTTTCTAGTGCTACCGGACATCGGTAATATATTAAACCAAACCCTTGTATTCCCATATAGGGTTTAATGTATATTTGATGTTGGACTTTCGTCTGAGTCCTAAAGATGTCATTTAGATGGTTTCTGCGGATCCTGAGTTTTCGTCAGTACACTAGTTTACTAGGTACTACCCTAGTTGTTTCGATACATTGTTTTAATCTGTTTCAAATATAACCAATAGAAACGAGTAATGTGCATCATAAATGAGTGTTCTAAGATGTATATCATGTAATCAAGCAATTCGGATATTCAAAATACATATTTGTATAATGTAATTCATTGCTTTAAATGTACGTAAATTACCAGAAAGTGGCAGTTGTCACATTATTTGGTTATGTATTAATGACTTTAATAACTAGTTTCTTATGTTGAAGGTGAGTCTTCCTTATCGTTTGTCCGTGGTGTCTTGGCATTATTTTACTGTCTATATAAAATAAAAGATTTTCACCATTCATATCTCCACGGTCTATATGGAGGTATGTTGGCTACCTGGTCGGGGGTTAAGGGAACGGTTTGGTAAGAGTCTTGTCTTGTTCAGTGTATAGATCCTGGAAGGACCTGGGTCAACTTTAGTAAGACCTCCTTCAATACCCAGTGGTATTGGATGGCGGGGGCCCGAACTCCTTGACCCCCTCATATGTAAACTACTATTAAAACTTTAACCCAGCTATTTAGGACTATATCCCTGCTGACTCAAACTACTTAGCCGAGGGTAACGTCACCTCCAGAAGAGGGGCCTACCACAATATGCATTGATAACTTAATTAATTATCTTTCAATAATCCAACTCTTTAGGATTGTATCCTTGCTGACTCAAACTACTGGGTTGAGAGTAACGTCACCTCAAGAAGAGGGGCCTACTACAATAACTAAGATAATCTCTTAAAAAGTGCAAAAGTGTGGAAATAATCAAAGGTTATACTAAACACGAGTCGGATCCAAGTGATTCATCTTGTCTATCTGTTTTTTATTTTATTTTATTTTTCAGCATTTTAGTTAGTTTTATTTTTCTAGTTTAAAAAACTTTTTTTCTAAACTTTTGATTTGATTAGACGTTGAGGATAAACCGGTATTAAAAGCACTTGTGTACTTGGACGACCTCGATATCTTACCAACACTATACTACGCTCACGATGGGTGCACTTGCCCATATGTGTGTTTAGTGTTAGTAAATATCGTGTTTTATAAATTTAAAGTTTGGCTAAAAAGTGTTAAAGGGCTTAAAATATACATTAAAAACTATACGACACTTCACACGCATCACTCCTATAGTAAGTGTCATGGCCCCCGTCCCGGTTTTACCTGGTCCAGGAGCCGCGGGGATAAAACCCCTTTTCCAAACAGTTTCTTCATTTCCACACGCCCCGTTTCCCCGAAAACTCTCTGGTTCAGGCGATTTTTTTGCAAGATTCCGACGTCTCCTCTACTTCTAACAACATCAAGGTATGATTCTATCATCTTTAGTAATTACATTAAGCATTTGCATGTAGTTAACACACCAAAAATTTGGGGAAAAATCTAGGGTTCTTGAACTTCATCCAGATCGAACCTCAAATTTTTGCTTAGATTTGTTAGCATTAGTATAGATACGTGTTATAGGAAGTAAATCAACTTGTATTGTTTGTAGATTTTCCCAATTTCTCGGAAAACCCCAAACCCTTGTTTTTGAACCCAAAAAGATAAAATTGAAGGGGTAAACGGTTTGTTTTGGGAAAACGGCACTTGGGGTTTCATTTTCGGGGAAAACCGCCCCTACTGAACCAAAAATTTTCAAGTTTTCGGGACCGGATCGAAAAATGGGATTTTTGGGAAACAGACATCTGGACACGGGTCGTGCTCGCTAAGCACAGGGGCGTGTCAAGCCAATTTCAGGCCAACACAGGGCGTGTCCGCTGAACACGGTCAGCCGACTGTTTTCAGTTTTCTCTGAAAATTTCACTGTTTTGTGCTAATTGTTTGGTGTTTTCTTTCAGATGTCCAAGAAATTCACACGGTTCAATGCAAATGAGTTGGATGCTAAAGCAAGATTCGAGGTGCTTCAAACCAGGCTGGAGGAATACCCACAAATAGTATGCATGGATCTTCTAGGAGCAGTGAACCAGCTTGACCGATTTAACGACCTAGTCACCGACCCACTAAGAGCAGCCCTGTGCACTCGACATCGCCCAGTCCATGAATATAACCTAGAATTCTACAGCACATTTGCTTTCAAAACGAGTGTCGATCCATTCGATAATGATGGGGTAGAATTCCGGTGTGGAGGGACTAAGTACTCAATCTCGATAGCACAGTTTGGGTCGATAGTTGGGTTGTATGCGAAGGAAGATGCGGGGGATGAAGAAAACACAGGTGGTCTCTGCGAGATCAAGGAAAGTGACCGCCAAGCTGCGTGGGCACAAATAGGAGAAGGCATCTACAATCCCAGCCGCACTAAGAGCAATCAGTTGAGGGGCCCTCTTTACTGCTACATCCATAGGGTCCGCACTTACTCTCTTAGCCAAAGGCATGATAGCAGTGGCGTTGTAGGGTTGCGAGATCTGGAGGTCCTTCATTGCATTCATACCCGCACCAACCGTGATGTTCCGTACCTCCTGCTCCGAAACATGCACCTGAACCAACTGGCTATTCCACCAACTTCCATCTTCTTTGGGGGATGGATATACTGTCTCTTCAAGCATTTGGTGAACATGCCCAGGTCTTTCGAAAAGAGCCCATGGTCGGGAAGGGTGAACATGGTCATCTACCGCTCCATGAACCTGATTTGTGAAGCAGAAGACGGGACGGTCAGCTTCCAAAGATTCCAGGAATACCTATAATATGGCCAGCAACACCTATAATATGGCCAGCAACACGTACACCCGGGTCGGAGCAATAAAGAGAAACATATTCGACATACAGGATGACATTGGGACATCCGGGAGTACATGGCGGGGCAAGGAGGAGACGATGATGATGAAGACGAGGACATGGATTAGGCGGGAGGAGTGGAGGTAGCGATTCATGGTTGGAGGTCCACATGTTAATCCCTTATCTCATGAACAATTTTCGGCCTGCGTGCCGTGTTTTGAACAATTTACTTTCCTCTAACACTTTTTACTTTTCAGCATTTTCTTTATTTTAACTTTGTGGTATGGATGTTTGAACGATGGTAATTTAGGATGCTTGCTATGGTTTGGTGCAATGTTTATTGATAAAACAGGTACACATGAGGCTTAGAGTACTAAACATTAGTGCTACTAAAGCCGGGACAGCAAAACCGAAGCCAGAAACCTATTTTGCACCTTTGCAGATTGTCTACACGGGGTCGTGTCCGGCCGACACGCCCCCGTGCCCATTGCCCCAGACCTGCTGTTTGTTAAAATTCTGAAGATTTTTGCCAGACACGGGGTCGTGCCCAGCTAACACGCCCCCGTGTCCACTTCTGTAAGTTCTCGTTACTGACAATCTGACCACAGGGCCGTGTTCATCTGACACGGGGCAGTGTCCAAAAGCCCAGTAACATAAAATTTTGCTTTTTCACATCTTTTTACACATTCAACCAACCTAAAATCTTATTTTTGGGACATATTGAGGACAATGTGTAATTTAAGTGTGGGGGGGATGCTAAAACCTTGAATTTTGCAAGTCCTAATTACAAGCATTACACAAAACTCTATTGGAACCGCTAAACACCCCAAATAATTTTTCAAAAAAATGTTTCATTTTTTACTTGTCTAGGTTTAATTTGGGAATTTCAAATTCTAAAAAGGTGATATTTTTACAAATTTACAACCAATAGCGTCGTGATAAAAAGAACCAACATAAGAAAATTATGAAACGACATGAAAAATCTAGTTAAAATTTGATTATATATACTTGATCACATAAAAACCCATTCCCACAAAAAAGTGAGTTTTGAGCCTTTATTGAGCATACAAATACACATCTTTAAACTAAATGCTCATTTTTCGTTTCTTGTGTGAATAGCCGCTTGGTTCTTACAACGCTAGAACTTGCCACAACGATACATTCCCGGTCCTTACCAACTTAAACCCAAGTAAGTAAATGATGGAGGCATTAGGACTAACCGTTTTTATTTCAACACCATTATTTTTCTTTTTTTACCACCTACCCAAAATCCCCCTAGTTAACCCCTTTGAGCCTAAACCTTTTCATTTCTTAACCCAAAACAAACACCCTTTTACCCACCAAAACCCTTTTTCATTTTAAACCCTTTATTTTAGTAACAAAGCTCGGTTTTTCAAATGACCTTCCTTATTAAAAAAAAATAAAAAAATTTGATGATAAAGCCAAAATAAATAAACAAACAATTTTATCAAAAAGAACTTTGTTTGAAGAATTGCTTCATCAGAATAAAAAGTTACAAAAATAAAAAGTATTACGAAAACCGACGCTTTTTACGTCTTTCGCCATTTTCTACTAACCACTAACCCAACCACCTACCTTTAACCCAAGCCTAGCCCTTCCCCCAAAGTCCTCTTGATATTTACAAAGGTATATAGTTAAAAAGGAGGAGGATTGATTGCTTGGTAAGCTTATGGTAGAAGTAAGTTCCATGCCGCTCTCGAGTGTTTCACAAAAATACATTTTCGGCCGAGTGTTGAGTGATCCCCCCGTGAGGTATGTGAACTTGTATATAAATGGAATTTAAAAAAAAGCATGTTATGCCCTAATAAGTAATTTATCTTATGTAATGTTTTAAATAAATCATGGCGAATAGGATTGTAAATAAATAAAAATAAAACTTAAAAAAGAATCTTGGAAATCCCGACACTCTATGACAAGCCCAAAACCTTCTCTTCTACCCATTCCATTTAGGAGTGTAAAGCCACATTTTAAAGAGTTTTGCTTGAGGACAATCAAAGATTCAAGTGTGGGGGTATTTGATGTGTGCAAAATGTAACATATAAATTACATCAAATATGGCATAAAACTAACCCTTTTTAGTACTAATGTTGGAAAAAGTGTGTTTTTGTCTTTCTTTTGTATTTTCAGGGTTAAATGAGCTCAAATGAACAAAAGAAGCAAAAACGCAGCTAAATCTAACATAAATACAAAAAAAAGAATAAACGTGGCATGCCCGACCCCTCGACAGCATCTCCCCAAGCAAAAACAAGAGAACAGAAGGCTGAACACGCCCCGTGCTCAATGAGCACGGGGGAGTGCCCAAGTGTCTGTAGAAAAGACAAAGTTGTAGAAGCTTCTATCACCCACCACGGGGGCGTGTCCAGCGGACACGGGTTCGTGGTCAACTCTAAGATTCGCAGAATCTGAGGAAATCTTGATAGTACAGATACGCTTCTGCACAAGGGGTCGTGCCCAGCGGACACGGGGGCGTGGTCAACTAATGTAGACAAACTGCAATTAATGAAGAAAGAGAAGATGGGTGGACACGGGGCCGTGCCCAATGGACACGGGGCCGTGTCCGGGCGTCTGTGTAGGCTATAAATAGGGATGCTTGGCTCATTTGCAAACCATCCCTTGGCACACCACCTCTCTCACACTTCACCCACCCACCACCACCACCATCACAACCCACATTGTAACACCCCGAAAACGGGTTTAGTAATCAAACCTCGTTAATAGTGATGGACGGGTAAAATGCCGTTAGTGGTAAAATTTAACCCGGTAAATATTAGGATTTAAATAAATAAACCTAATATTAATAAAAAGAGGGAATAAATGCTTGAGAAAATAAAGTTACGAAAGGTCCGAATTAACGGAACTTAAAAATAAAACGGGTCATAACTTCCCCGGACCTACCAAGTAACTAGGAATAATAACCTAGTTAAATACATGCCTTAAAATAAAGAAGGAAACTTGGGTAATAACCCTTATTATAAGGTTACAAACTAGAGGGGCTAAAAGAGGAGGAATTAAAACTTGATTTTATTTAATTAAAACACTACACACACACTAGTGTGTGTGTGTGTGTGAAATCGATCAGGAGAAGAGCCAGGGGCTCAAACCCTAACTCATCTCAATCTCACCAAATTGAAGGGAAGAACTAGCTCAAATCAGATGCATGAACACGAATTCATGATCACCTAGTCATGGGGATTACAAGGTATGTCGAATTTTACGATTTGGTGATACTTTGAGATTATGATGAACAATCAAAAATCGAAATTCTAGAATGAATGTTGAATCTATGAGTGTTATTGTGATTATATCTTAGTTTAGAAACAAACCCTAGTAGAAAACTTGATGAATTGTTGTCAAAACTAGGGATTTGATAATTACCCTACTATGTGCTAAGTGGATTTTGATTTTGTAGTGAAGATGATGATATGTTTATGCTAGAAATCATCATAGTTGATAGTAGAAACAAGGTACTTGAACAAATTAGGTGTTTGGGTACATAAATCATAATTGCTACGAAATGGGTTTAGTTGATTTGAAGAAATTAATGTTACATTGGTGTTTATAAACGCCATACTAACTCGTATGAATGAACTACTTGAACAAAATAGGGATTTTGTTAAGAGTTCATAATTGATTAGAAGTGAGTCTTGACACAAGAATTAAACTCGTGAATTATGATTGAGTTTAAAGAGAAAAAATAGTCAAATAATTAAGGTGTGAAAGTCATGATTTGGGATGGCTAATCTAACAACCTTGTGAATAATGAATGACAGTTGGCGCTTAACGAGCTAGGTGGAAGCTTGATGAGTGAGCGGGTCAAACGAACCAAGTGAGAAGAAAGGCGTATTCGGGATGCGTGGTAAGTTAAAACTTACACCTTTTATTTGATATCTATTGGTTTTATAGATTTTGAATAATCAAAAGTCACATTTTGACTTATGATGTTTCGACCCGACGTGCGAGGTTCGAAACAAAAGACAATGATGATAAACCATGTTGAATGGTTAAAAAGAGCTAATAAGGTCATTTAGTCATGTAATGACTAATAAATAACGAGTTTTGAGTGATTTACCTTATAAGGTAAATCAATACAATTAATAAGGGTAAAATGGCAATGTAGTCACTCGTTGACGATAACCGTTAGTTTTGAAAGACACTTTATGGCGTAAGATATAAAGGGGTCAAAATAATCAAGAAATAAATTTATAAGTAAATTGACCATATGGTGTAAACCGGTACAAGTTATGTAAACGAGATGATAATAAATCCATCTCGCAAAAGTAAATGGTCATATAGACCAAACGGGTCAAAAGGTGAAAATATCACCCTTTGACAATATCGGCTAATGTTTTGTCGAGTTGCATGATTACAGGAATAAATATCGATTGAATGTTGTCATCGCTATTACTTAGCGGCTACTAAGGCAAGGTATCAAACGGGTCAATATATTGATTCGAGCCAGGTATGTATAATTGGTCAAATCATCATTAGAACTTGAAGTTCAATGAGGGCTAAACAAGTTAAAATGGACATTGGGTTATCTTTTAAGTAAACTGAATGATTTAAGTTATTGTCATTGTGTTTTAAAAACATGATGGCTATTTAAACAAGATCCTAGTTTAAAAAGTGGAATTTTGGTCAATTACGACATCAAAAGTCCTTTGTTGTAAAGAAAGGGTTTAAGATGACCAAAACGCCCTCGTAAGCAAAATCGAGTAAATGAACCTTAAGAGTCGTTTAAAAACAAGTTATATGATCAAGCAAATACTTTGAATAAGTATAAAGAATGAAAAGGGTAAATCTTGGGTCAAATGACTCAATATGGGTCTTTGCCGTAAAATGATAGTCCGAGGGATAAAACTCGGAATATATGTATCTCCATATTAAATCCACCACAAATAGAGTTGTGGTGGAAGACTACTTGGTAAGAAATGTGAAAATATAAAGTTAGATACAAATGAAAGCGATTTTAGGCTCGAAAGTGCTTAAATACCCTTAACGGGTCAAAATAAGCATACGAGCGAAAACGGGTTTAAATTGTGTAATAAACCTATGATTAGAACCTAATATGGTAGGTAACATTAATTTGAAGAAGTGTATGTGATATAGGAATCAAACAAATACGTTTGTTTGATAAAATGCATAAACGGGTTAAAATTCGGTAAAAAGGTAACGAGTCAAAGGCTTAGAAGTCTCAAAATTTCTTATGTTGGATGTAGGATTTCAACTCCATAAGATGGAGGATTAAATTACGGACGCGTAGGAAAAAGAATCTGGTAAGACGGATCAATAACGAAGAAGTTATGGCCGTTTCCGTAAAAACAGGCATAGCTGAAAATGCAGGACCAAGCTCCAGACCTGCTGGAAACTGGTTTCCCCCGCGACACGCGAAGGAACAACATGGCGCCTCCGCGACACGCGACGGAACCCCGTTTTGGCGAAAAAATTTTATTTTAATCAGTTACACTTCCCAGACTCGTTTAAATACGTTCTAAGTTACATATGACTAATCCAACTCATGTTTTATGAGTTTCATGTATGATTTTAGCACCGGTGGATGATCAAGTATAATGAAGAACCGAACACGATTAAGAAATAAGCTTCCGCACTATGTATCGTTGTTATGTTAAATGACGAACTCACACACGTTATGTTGTTTAGTTTTAATTCTGTAAAAGGTTTAATGAACCCGTAATTTCAATGTATTTGAAATCATAATTACCCGTTTATCTTCATAAACTATACGAAAACCGTTAAATAATAATAAGGGTGTTACAAGTTGGTAATCAGAGCTCAAGGTTGTTGGAAAATGTGTTCGGTTCGAGGTTTGATCGCAAATCTGGTAAGTACATGTATATCAATGGTTTAGTATGATTAAAGTGTTCGGAATAACACATACTGTTATCGTGTAATGCACGTTACAACAATAAAATCGATATAGAATAGATATAGTCAATGAAATTATACGCGTTGATGCGTATAGTAGAAAAGCCTCGTATTATAATACGGGCACCCATTAATGTCGAAATTACTAACTATTGTAAACATTTTAGATTGAAGGACACTCGCATATGAAGATAGCGAGAGTTTAACAAATCATGGATTTGACAGAGGAATGGTCCAAAGTACGACAAATAGAGCACGCTCACCAAGGACCTAAATCGCGCAACGATTGCGAATAAGTTAATGGCAAGGAGAGCCTGTTAGAGCAAGCATTATCAGGTGCACGTTTTAAATTATTACATAAATAAGTAATATGCAACAAATATGTAGAAATTGAAAGTTGCATATGTAGATTAAAAACTTGGAAAAACCCGAACAGAAAATGTATTCGGGATATGCTTTCCAAGAGAAACAAATAGAGGCATTACTTACATAGGGTGTGATGTGAAAACTATAAAAAGGTCATTCGTGTCATGTGTTAATTGCTTACTCTGGCCAAGTAAGTAGTGGCATATGATACTATGAACTTCTTATAGCGGACACATTTACATCCGATGTAGTAAGGACGGGGTGAATGGGACAAATTAAAAAAGCACCCAAATGAAACAAATGAACAAAATAGTTGATAATAATGTAAACGCACAGCCGGGTGACGGAAGTGTATTACATTAGAATAATGAGCCCGAGAGAAGGGACAAGGATTAATGTAAATGATGATATAAATTAATGATCAAAAAAAAATTCACGAAAATAAGTCATCTTGGACAAAAGGGCCATGTTGAACAAAATGGGCAAGTAAAACCAAAGTATAGATGATCCGCCGGGTCATAAAAACAAAGGTGTTGCCCACACGAAAAAGATAATCAAGGTTGTTAACTTTAGTCGTAGTAAAGAAAGGATAACGATCATAATCGTCACTCATAATTAATAAGGCCGCCAATGGTGGTCACGTAAAGAATAAAAGACATGGTCGAATAAAAGCGTCGGATTTCGCTAAGATGACCAAGTAAATCGAAATGAAGTCTTAATGCATACCGGAAGGGGTGCAATGATAACGATTTCGGTAAAACACCCGGTTGGTGGGTAAGAATTTAAACGCATGAGTAGACTGAGAAACAGGAACGCGAAATAGAAAGTCAAAAGACTCGGAATATGAGTCATGACTAAAAGATGACAAGAATTTTCGCAAACATAAATTTTGGTAATTACGTTCAACCATTTCAAAGATGGACGGGTCAAGTAAAGAATGAAGTTTGACATTCATGAGTGATGAAAATTCACCCAAAAGAGTCAAACGAGTCAATTAAGGAATAACGCTTGATAAAATAGGAAAACGCAAACCGGTGAAACTGGAAAGCTAAAAACAATAAGATAGAAGGACCCGGGTAATGGGTTGTAAAGGAGTATAAGTATGAACCGGGTAACGGTAAGTTTAGGACAAACTGACGCGTAAATAACGTCAGAAGTCATAAAGTCGGAGGATTAGTCCGGAAGTAAACAAATGAAGCCTTAGACTACGGTCAAGGTCAATTGAAGTTCAAGAGTGAAAATAAACGATTCCAAACATAATAAGAGATGCCTTGAAGCTATATATGTATATATACATTTGAATATAGACAAGAATAAAAGATGATATACGGGATCATCATAACCTACGGGATTAAACATAGTGTTAAGGTCTACGGGACCAAAAAGACCCTCGGGTCATAAAGAGAAGGAAACGAGTTGTTAATGTCTCACCTTAAAAAGGTGAAAAATTTAAAGAAATAGCCTATGAGGCTAAGTGAAAGAACCTACGGGTCAATAGTGTAAAGCAAGGGAACTAGTTATGATTCCCCGCGTAAAATGAGAACGGAAAAGAATAAATTATGGGTTGTCAATTTCCTTAATATGAGTAATTGACATAGTTAAAAGGAAAAACGTTAAACTAAAATTCAGTTTTAGTAAGAAACAACGTTTTAACAAATATGAATACTATAAGACGAAATTGGAAATAACAAATATCAAAGAGTATGGGTCTTAACATCGATAGGTGCAAGACGATATATTCGAAAAAGTGGCATTTTCGAAAATGAAAGGTTGATATGAATTAAACATGACGTGACACGATCACAGTCAAGAAATGCAATGTGAAGTGGAATCACATTATGACCAAGCGAGCGGTAAAAAGCAACTGGACTAATAAGTCTAGTTAGTGAGACCGGTTAAGGTCATTTAAGTAAGTTGGTTACTTGTAAGCGGTGGATTCGGTATAACTGAACCGAATAAATGAATTTGAAAACAAAAGAAATTGTTGCTAAAAGTGAAAGATTTCACTAAAGACCTTTAAACTGTTGGTGCATTCATCTGTCGTCTTCGTCTTATGTCGAGTCTCAGATTAGAATTGTTAGATTAGATCTTGTTATACGAGAGTATAAGAGGTTTTAGAATGTGTTTAAGATAATTTAGCTTGAACGTGGTGATTTCCCTTGAAAATGTCACATGACAGTTTCAAGCTAAATCAACATGTTGATTTCCCTTGAAAGTGGCATGTGTCATTTCAAGCTAAATCAACACAACTATAAATAGCCTTCAAACTAAATCATTTGTAACGGTTTCTGAAATTCCATACCGAGGTGCTGCCGGTGTGAAGACTGATTGTACACGATAGTTTATCAATATAATCAGTGTTAAAGTGATACGCAAGCTGTTTTGCAATCGGTTTCTTAGTTTCCGCCTCTGAAACTGATAAAATCTCTTCTGAACGACTCGTTCGGGTCGCAAACCGATTCTACAAGTGGTATCAGAGCTCAGGAGGAAGAGATTTCGCCAAAACAGCTCGTTTTTGTCACTTTTTCTGATTTTCTACACCTTCTTTCAAAATCGAACAAATTTTTACGGTTAAAAATGGCTCAAATTCACATATCTTGTGCGTAATCATGTTTTATTGAATCCTGAAAAGTTTCAGCATTAAAATCGGATTAAATCTTGTTCAATCGGACCAAAATCAGATCGTGTTGCTATCATCATGATTTCGCTTGAGATTAGTTGATAATTTCGCTTGAAAGTTTACAATATACAAAATTTCGCTTGAAACATTTTGTGTGATTTCGCTTGAAAACACGTATTGAGTTTTGTGAAACTTTAATCGAAGTTGTCAGTAATTGGGAATTGAAATCATGTGTTGAGTATCAGTTTGCATGTGATATGTATTAAAAGTTGTTGGTTAAATCAGATCGCATGTGTTGTTGAAAGCTTTAATGTGTCAAGTTGATCACGTGATTGTTTCATCCAAGAATTGCATGTGATAAAGTGCATTGTGTTGTGTGTAATATTGAATTTGAGGTTGTCAGTTGGTCACGATTAGTGCTTCGTTCATGAATTGGTAAAAGAAATCACATGGTTGTATCGATGTGCATGTGATATTAGTTTGACGGTTCATTGGATTTTGCAGCCAAATCTGAATTCATTCACAATTAATATTGTTGACCAAGATAAATTGATACAACTCATGTACTGAATATAATGGCCCTATCAAATTAAAGACGTAACTGATTTTGTCAACCACTAAGATTGTGAGGCCCAATCAGATTTTAGTAACTATTAAAATTGTCGGCAAATGAATTGATAAGTTTTTGGTCACGTGATATTCAGATTGGTATTAAGTTTTTGTCGGTTCTTGATTAAAGAGACTGTGCATGTGATTGTTAATTGTGTTGGTTCTCTTTTGTTTGTGTGATTTGCGTGTGACAATGAAGGCCCAGTTCAAATCATTCTAAGCCCAATTACGGCCCAATCATAGTTGAATATAACAAATCGTTGTCGGCTTAGTATTTTCAAGTGTTTGAACAAATTTTGAGCAGTCCAAGTTATCACATGGTTCATTTACTTCTCGGCCCAACCATTGTTTAGTGCAACCCACTTTATACTCGGAAAAATTGAAAGTGTGTTTTTGTGTGAAATTTGTCGGGACTAATTGAAATATGGCGAAAATTTTTAATGAAAAAGAAAACCATGATTTTAAAAGGTTAAATGATTGGTATCGAGGATATTTCAGTAGTTCCTATCAGAAATTGCCCAAAGAGGTTTGGAGTAAACGTTTCGAATGTTTTCTGAGTAAGGAAGATGAGAAATTGGATGATTTGGAAAAGCGTTTTGATTATTTGATTGACCATTTGAAAGAAAACAAGATAGTAATATCAGAAGCTGAAATGGTATCAAAGTTTGCTAATGGATTACCTGCTGAATGGGATGTTTTTTTGAAAAATCTGAGAGAAAATTCAAGTTTTTCAAAATCATCTATGAATAAATTCATCAGTAAACTGAAAAATCATGATTATGAACTTTATCAAAAGAAGAGAGATGTATTGGATAAGATAAAAATGAATTTAGAAGAGTTGAATTTAGACGTGATATATGAAATAAACAAAAGAATCAATGTTTGTTGGGCAGCGAAAAGAAATTTGATGTATGATATGAAAAGGGGTTGTTATATTGATGATATTGGAAATTCTATTGATCTTGTTACAATCTTTGGTGCATGTACATATAAGATAGAGAAAGAACAAGATCCAAAGAATGAAGAATCAGTGAAGAATGAATCTTCAAATTCTGAATCAGTGTGCTCCAAATGTGACAACTTTAAGACTGACAATGACAAACTATTGAAGGATGCGGAAAGTCTGACATTGGAAGTCAAGAAGTTGAAAGATGAGAAGCAAGCTGATGATAAACAGATTCTTGTTTTGAAGGAAACCTGTGTAAAGCTGAACTCTGAAAATGACAAACTGTCAAGTAACTTGAACAGTTTGACATTGGAAAATCAGAAATTGAAAGAAAAAGCAAAAGTTTTTGAAGATAAAATTAAAAGTTTTGGAAATGAAAAAGTAAAAATTGAAAAAGATTTTCAAAGTCAAATAAAATTTTTAGAAGATGAGAGAGATTTATTTGGTAAAAACAATCTTGAAAAACAAATTGAAATCAATTCTCATCTTGAAAAGATTATTCGACTTGAAAAGGAAGCAGAGTGTGCTCAAAAGAAAATCAAGGAATGGGAACAAAAGTTGAAGGTGTTCGTGAATACTTCAACTATTCCTTGCCCAAAACCTTTAAATTCAGTTCCAATAAGTGACAATGTCACAAACTTTGATAAAGTCAAAGTTGAAGATTGTGATGAGAAATCTGATGATGAAAATAAAAAATTCGAAAAACAAAAATTGTTTTTGAAATTAAAAGAAAAGTTTCAAGAAACTGTTCCACAATCAACTGAAAAGGAAGAATGCTCTAAGCAAAAACCTTTGAAGAAGAAAGTGGAACAAAAACAAAAAGAGAAAATTTTGAAAAATGGTCAAAAAGATAATAAAAGTTCATCAGATCGATCATCCAATCGCAATCAAAAATTACAAAAAAGTAAAAAATGAAAACTCTAAAATTGTTGGCAATAAGCGGTGCAGGTCGGACTACAGTGCTCAAAAGTCAAATCCAGCAAACATGAGGAAGGAATATCACCAAGCCAAACAGTGCTATGATTTGAGCATTTAGGCTGAAAATGGTGATTGGTACGATAACAGAGTGTGTTACCGATGTGGTTATCAAGGACACATTGCTGTTAACTGCCAAGGTTGGAGTTATGAGACAAGGAGATGCTTTAATTGCAACATCAGAGGTCACATTGCCAGAGATTGCCCAAAGAGATCAAATGAAAGATTGAGGGTTAATTCTCAGAAGATGGCAAAGAAATCAGTCAATGTCAAGCCCAAAGAACAGGAGATTCAAGAACCTAAAGTTCAAGAAACGAAAGTGAAGCTTTCTCAGGGGCAGAAAGACAGACTGAGGAAGAAGAGAAAGAAGGCGAGAGAGTATCTCGAGAAGATCTTGTCCTCGGATACAACTGGTAAAACAGATAAAAGTTCTGATAAATCGTCTTGCTCTCCAAAGAATGACAAGTCAAGCAAAACGCATTCATCAGATACAAATCTGAGGACGAAAGAGAGAAAGATGAAGAAGAAAGTTTGTGGCAATGAATCTGTTTCTTCGGAAACAAAGGAGCCACATGTCGGCGATGAATCTGGCTCATCAAAGTCAGACAAGCCACATTCAGGCAATGATTCTGGTATGGTAAATCCAGAAGAGCCATTTGTTGAGGTAAAAGTTGAGAATTCTGGTCTAACAATGGATGATGCAAATTTTCCATCATTGTTGAACAAGAATTCAAAATCACCCAAGGACCGTCAGGCTTGGGTGAATCTGTTTAAATGAAAAACCTGACTTGCCGGAGATCCCAAGTTGGTAATCGTGGATCATGAATCGGCATCATTCTTTATCATGTTTGTATAATGTGTTTTTTTTAGAAGTTTTGCAGGACTTGCCGGAACTCCCAGGTATGTAAGCGAGGAGTAGGAATCGGCACCTTGAGAATTCAACCAAAAGATGGTAAATTGGTTGAAAAGCAGGTTTAAGTTGTATGGTTGTGATTTTTACAAGTGGTTCAGAAGTTGAATTGGATTGATCTTACAAGTGGTAAATCAGGGACATTAAGTTGTACTTGATTTTCTACAAGTGATGTTTGTGGATTGTTCTTAAAAATGTTAGTTTTTACAAGTGATTGAAGAACAAGGTGATGAAAGATCCCCGAATTTGTAAAAAGACACACAAAACTTATTTTCCGGAAAAACCATTTTGATTAAAACAAACTTAAGTGTTTTGAAATCACTATGGGAAAATAGTTTGTTGTCAGGGGGAGTTCTGATTGTTCAAGCCAAGTGAATGGAGAATTGAAGTGATTCTCATCATGTTGTCACATTTCTTGTACAGCTTGTTTTTCAAATTTTCCCAGAAAATCAAAATTGAAACATATTTTGATTTTAGGGGGAGTAAAAAAATTTTAAAAAAATTAGAAAATTTGAAAATTACAAAAACATTGAAAAATTTAAAAATGAGTTTTGTTGTAAAAAGAGGGAATGATAGTAGACCAGTTGGACTGGCACAGCATGCTAAAGAAATGTAAAGTTAAAATGTGATAAACGATCTCACTAAAGATGTGACGGTAGGCTCAGCTAGACTAGTAGATTTGCGAGAACGATACAAACCTAAATGAAAAAGCCTAGTTCTAGTGGGAAACATGGTCGAAAGCATAGTACTTAGTGTTGTCCTTCTTGACTGTGTGCCTACTCAGTAATCGCTGATGTTAGTGCATTATCTGTCTATCGCCTCCGTCAATCAAAACCGTAGCAGAAACCGAAGAATCAAGCTAATATTGTTATATCTAGTTAGAAATAGCAAGGAGGCATTTTGGTAATTAATGAGAAGTCTCATTAATTCCAAGGGCTATAAATAGGAACTTATGTGTTAGTTTTATAACTTTTGCTCATTTGAAGAATTAGAGCTCTCTAGATCTAGAGAGAGAATCTAGAGAGAGAAAGTGATTCAAGGTTCTTGTACTTATCAAATCTATCAATAGAATCACGTTATTTGTACGGTATTGTGTTTAGGTCACGTTCGTGTACGGATTCCGCACGTTTCACGTTCGTTTAGCAATCGTATCGGAGTCAAACCGGTCCTAACAAGTGGTATCAGAGCTAGGAGCTCGATTGCTTGATCAAACACATTGATTCGTACCTGATTTAAGCAGATTCAGATCTGAATTTCACCGATTTCTTCATATTTTTCACATTTATCACGTTTTTCACAGTTTTTCGTCAAATTGAACGGGATTTCATGGTCCGAATTGGATGATATTTTAGTATGATGTGCGAAAATAGTTGATAAACAACCCTACCAAGTTTCAGATCAAAACTCCAAGTCGTTTAGGAGTAATTTGAATTTTTGTGATCGGATTTCATTGCAATCAGCGAGATTTCGCTTGAAAAAAATTGACTGTTTGAAGCGAAATAGTTAATTTCGCTTGAAAATCCTCATTCAGAAAGATTTCGCTTGAATAGAAGAACATGTGATTTCGCTTCAAAACAACTATGGGATTTCGCTTGAACAGACATAATATCTGATTTCGCTTCAAGACAGAACACCTGATTCCGCTTCAACTGATTAACAGCTGATTTCGCTTGAAAGCTGTTGACTAGCTGATTTCGCTTGAAAGCTGTTGACTAGCTGATTTTGCTTGAAAGCTGTTGACTAGCTGATTTCGCTTGAAAACTGTTGTCTAACTGATTTCGCTTCAAGCTGTTGACTGATTGATTTCGCTTGAAGTTGTTGGTTAAAAGATTTCGTTTGAAGTCCGATTTCAATTCAACTTGGGATTTCGCTTGAATTCGCTATTTCGCTTGAAAAGTGAAATTTCGTGTCGAGAACATTTCACGGATACCGAGTGTCAGTCTATTTTCAGTTTATTTGATATTGATTGTACTGATTGTGTTTGTTTGATTTTGATTCAGGTCAAAGCATCGGATACTCGCCCAAGCGGATCCCCACTCGATTTATTGTCACTGTTGACTTGTGTTGACTCACTCGATCAGATACTCGTGTGAATATCAAGGTTTACATCATGGCTGAAAACAAAGAAGAAAATATTGTTGCTGAGATTAAAGAGAAAACTCGGGAAGAGATCTTAAGTGAGAAGACTTACAGAGAAAGAAATGTTGTTTTAAACAGAATGGATGATATGCAAGAGGAGTATGAGATGGCTGTTGGTAGCAAACGATGGGATAAAAAGAGAGAATGTTACTATAACAGAGAAGGAGAACCGGTTGTTCCCAAGAAAGACATAATCTTCGATGATGTTCTTCTTGCTGTCCCGTTAAGAGCTGAATACTATAGAAGAGTATTGAAAGATGACAAATATGCTAAGCAATATGAAAAGGATATCAGATATGCCATGTTATCGTGTCTGAGAAAAAGGGATGAAGAGAGAATGAAGAAGAATGTTGAAGAAATGGTGAACAATCTGAAGAAAGTTGCTGAAGAGGTTAAAGTAGAAGCTGTTGAAGATGAAGCTGTTAAGGAACTCAAAAGTGAAGAAGTTGTTATGAATGAAGAGGTTGAGAAAGCTGTTACTGAAGAACAGCAGATTGAAGTAAAGATAGAAGAAAAGAATGAGAATTTGGAAGTTGGTGATGCTGGTGATGAAGTAAGTGTTGAAAAGAAGCAAGAAGATGCTGATCAGAAGCAGACAGAGGTTGCTGAAAACACCGAAGTGCCAATCACTGAGGTAAATTCTAACTCTAAAATTTTGAAAACTGTTGAACAGTGCAAGAAATGCATGGAACAGTGCAGAGCTTGTACTGAAAAAGATGAGCAATTCAAAACAAGAAATCTTGAGTTCACAAAAATCGAAAACATTTTCAAAGAAAAATGCATAGAGATGCTAGAAAAAGAAAAAGTTTTTAAAGAAAATGATGAAAAACTTTCAGAAAAATGTAACAAATTAGAGAAAGAAAATGAAGTTTTGAAAGAAAATGATTTGAAAATGACAAATGAATGTGAACAAAAGGAAATTGCTTGTCAAGAAATGAAAAAGGAATATGACTCAATGAAATTAGCATATGATATTATGAAAGAGTCATACGACAAAGTAAAAAACGAAATGAAATATGCTCAATCTAGAATGAATTATATGTCTGAAACAACCAAAGAGCTTAAACGAATGTATTCTATAAAACAAGATGTTGTTAATTCCTATATTGAGGATGTTGCTAAGTTGAAACGACAGATTGCTGATTTAGAACAGGATAACAACAAGTTAAAGAGTTACCACGTGTCGTCATATGTGCTTGAACGAATTTTCAATATAAAACCGGGTGATGGTGAGTCTGAGCAGAACAAGAAAGGCATTGGCTCAGAGTTTCATCAAGTTCCACCACCGGGAAAATTTGCATTTTATGATGAGGAAAAGGTCGAAAAAGCTTTCAACATGGTTGATCAATTGCCAGACAACATTGACATAACCTATTCCAAATCTGATGATTCTCATGATTCAGAGGTGGTAGGTAAAGTCGTTGAAAGTGTGTTGAAAGAAGAGTCGGTTGATACAGGTAAATCTGAATCACAGGATGAAAATGAAGGAAATTTTCATGATGGTTATCTGAAAAACACAAAATTCGAGAAAAGTTTGAATGATGATTCAAAAGGATTGGTTTATACCATGATTGGATCGGACAAATTATTCTTAGATATTGTATTCCCGATTCAGAATGTGATTTCAGAAAAGGTTGACAAAGTTTTCAAAATGGTTGAGATTGAGAAGTCTGAGATTTCAAAGTTTGTCGGTAAGAGTCATAGAGGTTCGTATAACAAACCTGGTTTCAAAAAGAAGAACATGAAGGCTGGGTTGGGTTATAAGAAGAAACAACATCGAAACAAAAATGAAATGCCGAATTTTCAGACAAAAATGAATTTTGTTCAAGGAGGAAGTTTAGAAAAAGAAAAAGAATTCAAAATGAAACAGTCTAATGATGAATTTTTTGCTTTAAAGAAAAAGCAACAACCACAGGTCAAAGATGTGTCCATGAAAACATGTTTCAAATGTAATCAAAAAGGACATCTTGCACGCAAGTGTCCAAATCTAAAACCTGTGGATGTTGACAAAAAGAAGATTGATGTTGAGAAACAAAAATCTGAGACTGTGAAACACAAGTTAACTAGATTTGATTCAAAACAAACTTGGAGGTATAACACAAACAAGTTTGTTTCGAACCAAACTTGGAAATCAAACCCGAATAGGTTCGATTCAAAACAGATCTGGAATGTTCACACACCCAGATTCAGAACAACACAAGGTTGGAAAACAACTGTTGATATGACAAAACCACAAGAGTTTTGGAAACCAAAGAACGTTGTTCAAAATCAAAGTGTTCAAAAAGATTCACATTTTTACAAACGTGGAACACCAAAAGGTCAAACATGGAGTGTTAAGAAACATGTTGATTTGGTAAAAGATGAGAAAATTGAAGTTAAAATTGAGAAAGTTTTTGAGAAAAATGACAAAGATTTTCCGAAATTGAATGAAAATTATTGTGTTGAAATGCCTAAGGTTCAACAGACCTGGGATAAATTGTTCAAGTAATTCAGTTAGCTGAATGTGCAGGTGCTCAACAATTCTGAAGATTGTGAGAATGGAGATTGGAGCAGCCTGGCACATGGAGAGGAGGAAGAGGCTGCTGGATCCTGTGTTGGTTAAAACAGGAAGTTTATTTTCATTCTGTACATAAATAAACAATATTTTCAAAAACCCTAAAAATTGAAAAATTAAAAACTCAAAAATATGTTTTTAGTTTGTTAAAATTTGAAAAACCAAAAATATGTTTGTTTTTAATTTTTGTAAAAAAAATTCAAAAATACAAAAATATGTGTTGCTTGAATACGCCGAAACCCTCACGGCTGAACAAACATGATTACTTTTATCAGATTGAAAAACGGTTTTCAAACTGTTAAGATCAATGGGTTGTAAATCATGGGGGTACGTTATATTTTCTGCAAATCAGTGCATGTGAAGCAGAAAATGGATGGCGAGACAAAGCTATCAGTATTGGTTGTCAAATTTTTCTTTTAATGGTTTTGCATTTTAGGGGGAGAAATATTATTAGAAAATACAAAAACATTTGAAAATTTGAAAAAGTCAAAAACATGATAAAAATTCAAAAAATTGAGTTTTGCGTAAAAAGAGGAAATGATAGTACATCAGTAGACTATCACAGTACGCTAAAGAATTGGAAAGTTTAAATGTGTTAAACGATCTCACTGTGGATGTGTCGATAGGTTTTTGCACATTTAGTAAACTTGTTCGGGATATAAACCTAAATTCAAACTTACTTATTTTGTGGGGAACACTACTTGGATATATAGGTAACCCCTGAAATCTCGTTTGAAAGGTTTCGTATTCTGATATACAGGTTTTTATACTCAATGATGTCTGGGGTATTATTCCGGGACTTCTGCTGAACGGTAGTTCTGACCTAGTTCTCGAATAATACTTTCTACAAATGCTTGAAACATAAGCATCACCCTCAGCATATATGATAAGACAATAAAATTGCTTAGCAATGCTGTTGTAAAAAAGATCCTCTAAAGGGGACACACCCAAAAGTTGAGTCATGATCTCTCTGCTGAACGGTAGTTCTGACCTGAGCTCTCATGATTCTTCATAAATTATTAACCCCTTACAGATATCATTTGTGTCCTAATTGCCTGTAAGACTGAATATTGGGATCTGGATACGGGAGTATATTCAAGAGGTGGGACACATGAATGAGTTTAAGTTCTTAATACATCTAATTCGTATCCTGAATCAGTTGAAGTTTGTGTGAAAATTTAAGTGGATCAGTATATCGACAATCTAAGTGAATTGTTTAGAACATAAAGTGTTTTAAAGCTCAACGGTACTTGTGATTTGTCATAAACTGATATGATCCTCTAACGCTTACTTAAAACAAAAATATTGTCTGTAAATATGTTTGTACATATTTCTTTATTGCTTTATATTTTCAGAAAATTCAAAAAGATTTTGATTCTGCTTTATTTTCGACAACTGATGTCTGAGTGCTGAGTTTCAAAATCTAAGTAAGCTGATTGTGTTTCTGAAAATAAAACAAGTTCATTAATTTGAAACTTGAAGTTTTATAAAAAATTTCAAAAACAGTTTGTGATATCTCCAAGGTCATTAATTTGGACTTGGATGATAAACTGTGAGGGAGTTGGATTCTTAAACATTGCTAAATCAATGAAGTGTGTTGATAGGGAAGTGTTTTAGAAGATTGGAATTGCCAGGTTACGATTCCTGGATAGTCTAAAATGTTGTTACTTATAAATGTATGAGTGATTGCAGATAGTCCAGACTACGATCCCAGAAGCTGAGTCTAAGGGGGAGTCTGAAGACGAGCTCAAAGCAAGGGGGAGCTTGTATACGGAAAGCAAGGTGTCGATCCCAAAGCACGGAAGCTTGACGAAAGGGGGAGCCTGATGAAGAAAAGAGGAAAAGTTGAAGACAGATCCACCGGGATTCTGGTCGAGAAGATTCAAAGAGAGAGAGAAAGAGAAGACGCTACGAGCTTGACTACAGATTGACTACGGCAATATCCAAGGGGGAGTCTGTTAGTGCATTATCTGTCTATCGCCTCCGTCAATCAAAACCGTAGCAGAAACCGAAGAATCAAGCTAATATTGTTATATCTAGTTAGAAATAGCAAGGTGGCATTTTGGTAATTAATGAGAAGTCTCATTAATTCCAAGGGCTATAAATAGGAACTTATGTGTTAGTTTTATAACTTTTGCTCATTTGAAGAATTAGAGCTCTCTAGATCTAGAGAGAGAATCTAGAGAGAGAAAGTGATTCAAGGTTCTTGTACTTATCAAATCTATCAATAGAATCACGTTATTTGTACGGTATTGTGTTTAGGTCACGTTCGTGTACGGATTCCGCACGTTTCACGTTCGTTTAGCAATCGTATCGGAGTCAAACCGGTCCTAACAGCTGATTGTCGAAAGACATAAAACTGGTTAAGTTTGTGAACTTTCACAACTTTGCTGAAAAGTCGCTGTGATTGTGCATTTTATTTTGCAAAGATTTAAACTTGTTTTATTTCTTTATTTTGTTTAAGCATCGGACATCCTCTGCGTATACGTGAGTATCGACCTGGATGTTGTTGCCTAAATGTTCTGCTTTATTTTCTTTGGTGTTTCGTTTAAGCTTTGGATCACCTCTGCGTATACGGGAGCATCGACCTGGTGGTTAAAGCCTAAACAACTTCAACTTATTTTTAATTTCTTATTTTGTTTAAACATTGGACTTTCTCTGCGTATACGGAAGTATCGACCTGATTGTTAATGTTTAAACATTCTGCTTTGTTTTCGCACAAATCACAGTTGATAAAAGTTTAAAGGCATTACTTGAGTTAGTGTATTACATAATGAGGGGATATGCTGAGATCGTGGGGTCCATAAGAATTTAGTGCTATCTAAATATATCTTAACGTATCAGTAAGCATGTTGAAAGTTTTTAGATTGAGTTTAAGTGGACAACAATATCGTCAATCTATGTGAATCGTTTAGAGCTTAAAATGAAATGAAGCTTAACGGTGTTGGTGATTTGTCTCATAAACTGATATGATCCTCTTGCACGAACTCGCAAAAATATTGTTAGTAAATATTTCATTTCTGCATTTATTTTCTTTAAAAAATCCAAAAAGATTTTAGTGTGTTTTAGCTTAAATTTTGAAAAATTCAAAAAGATTTTCGACAACTGATGTTGAAGAGCTGATTTTCAAAATTTCAAGTACTGAACACGATGAACAGGTTTGGGAGTGTGAGTTTAAAAGAAGAAACTGATTTTGAGAAAGAAAAATTTGATTAGTTAATCAGGGTTATTAATTTGAACTTGATGTAACTATTTCTAATAAGTTTTTCTTATTGTTTTAAGTAAAAACTTATGTTTTTGATGAGAAAATGTGTGCAGGAGATGAGCTTAAACAGAGATAAAACCAGGGATTGATCTCAAGGTGATAGCTAATTCCAGACGGCGATCTATCATGATGAGAGGGGGAGTCTGACGAGGTTAGAGCCAAAGAGAAGATCCTGGTATATGCTAATAAAGAAAAAGACCGATAAAGACTGAAGATTGAGAATACTCGACATTTAAGACTCGTCAACATCTGAGGGGGAGTCTGTTGGTGCATTCATCTGTTGTCTTTGTCTTATGTCGAGTCTCAGATTAGAATTGTTAGATTAGATCTTGTTATACGAGAGTATAAGAGGTTTTAGAATGTGTTTAAGGTAATTTAGCTTGAACGTGGTGATTTCCCTTGAAAGTGTCACTTGACAGTTTCAAGCTAAATCAACATGTTGATTTCCCTTGAAAGTGGCATGTGTCATTTCAAGCTAAATCAACACAACTATAAATAGCCTTCAAACTAAATCATTTGTAACGATTTTTTGAAATTCCATACCGAGGTGCTGCCGGTGTGAGGACTGATTGTAAACGATAGTATATCAATATAATCAGTGTTAAAGTGATACGCAAGCTGTTTCGCAATCGGTTTCTTAGTTTCCGCCTCTGAAACTGATAAAATCTCTTCTGAACGACTCGTTCGGGTCGCAAACCGATCCTACATAAACGAGTCAAAGTAACGGATTCATAAGGAAATTCGATAGTATATGAAAGCGATGGATATCGCTAAGTTAACTAAACTAGTGAAAATAACGAGATTACGTTATTTCGAAGTTACACTATGTCGTATGAGATATGTAGACAATTAGTAACCAAAAAGATGTTACCGTACTTTTCGGGTAATACTAACGATTGGTTAAAAAGTATAAGTAATGTTTAAAATATTTCTCGGATCGAATACATTGAGTTTAAACTCAATGAATTATGTAAGAAAAGGTTTCGAGGACGAAACCTCTTTAAGGGGGGTAGACTTGTAACACCCCGAAAACGGGTTTTGTAATCAAACCTCATTAATAGTGATGGACGGGTAAAATGCCGTTAGTGGTAAAATTTAACCCGGTAAATATTAGGATTTAAATAAATAAACCTAATATTAATAAAAAAAGGGGGGAATAAATGCCTGAGAAAATAAAGTTACGAAAGGTCCGAATTAACGGAACTTAAAAATAAAACGGGTCATAACTTCCCCGGACCTACCAAGTAACTAGGAATAATAACCTAGTTAAATACATGCCTTAAAATAAAGAAGGAAACTTGGGTAATAACCCTTATTATAAGGTTACAAACTAGAGTGGCTAAAAGAGGAGGAATTAAAACTTGATTTTATTTAATTAAAACACTACACACACACTAGTGTGTGTGTGTGTGTGAAATCGATCAGGAGAAGAGCCAGGGGCTCAAACCCTAACTCATCTCAATCTCACCAAATTGAAGGGCAGAACTAGCTCAAATCAGATGCATGAACACGAATTCATGATCACCTAGTCATGGGGATTACAAGGTATGTCGAATTTTACGATTTGGTGATACTTTGAGATTATGATGAACAATCAAAAATCGAAATTCTGGAATGAATGTTGAATCTATGAGTGTTATTGTGAATGTGATTATATCTTAGTTTAGAAACAAACCCTAGTAGAAAACTTGATGAATTGTTGTCAAAACTAGGGATTTGATAATTACCCTACTATGTGCTAAGTGGGTTTTGATTTTGTAGTGAAGATGATGATATGTTTATGCTAGAAATCATCATAGTTGATAGTAGAAACAAGGTACTTGAACAAATTACGTGTTTGGGTACATAAATCATAATTGCTACGAAATGGGTTTAGTTTATTTGAAGAAATTAATGTTACATTGGTGTTTATAAACGCCATACTAACTCGTATGAATGAACTACTTGAACAAAATAGGGATTTTGTTAAGAGTTCATAATTGATTAGAAGTGAGTCTTGACACAAGAATTAAACTCGTGAATTATGATTGAGTTTAAAGAGAAAAAATAGTCAAATAATTAAGGTGTGAAAGTCATGATTTGGGATGGCTAATCTAACAACCTTGTGAATACTGAATGATAGTTGGCGCTTAACGAGCTAGGTGGAAGCTTGATGAGTGAGCGGGTCAAACGAACCAAGTGAGAAGAAAGGCGTATTCGGGATGCGAGGTAAGTTAAAACTTACACCTTTTATTTGATATCTATTGGTTTTATAGATTTTGAATAATCAAAAGTCACATTTTGACTTATGATGTTTTGACCCAACGTGCGAGGTTCGAAACAAAAGACAATGATGATAAACCATGTTGAATGGTTAAAAAGAGCTAATAAGGTCATTTAGTCATGTAATGACTAATAAATAACGAGTTTTGAGTGATTTACCTTATAAGGTAAATCAATACAATTAATAAGGGTAAAATGGCAATGTAGTCACTCGTTAACGATAACCGTTAGTTTTGAAAGACACTTTATGGCGTAAGATATAAAGGGGTCAAAATAATCAAGAAATAAATTTATAAGTAAATTGACCGTATGGTGTAAACCGGTACAAGTTATGTAGACGAGATGATAATAAATCCATCTCGCAAAAGTAAATGGTCATATAGACCAAACGGGTCAAAAGGTGAAAATATCACCCTTTGACAATATCGGCTAATGATTTGTCGAGTTGCATGATTACAGGAATAAATATCGATTGAATGTTGTCATCGCTATTACTTAGCGGCTACTAAGGCAAGGTATCAAACGGGTCAATATATTGATTCGAGCCAGGTATGTATAATTGGTCAAATCATCATTAGAACTTGAAGTTCAATGAGGGCTAAACAAGTTAAAATGGACATTGGGTTATCTTTTAAGTAAACTGAATGATTTAAGTTATTGTCATTGTGTTTTAAAAACATGATGGCTATTTAAACAAGATCCTAGTTTAAAAAGTGGAATTTTGGTCAATTACGACATCAAAAGTCCTTTGTTGTAAAGAAAGGGTTTAAGATGACCAAAACGCCCTCGTAAGTAAAATCGAGTAAATGAACCTTAAGAGTCGTTTAAAAACAAGTTATATGATCAAGCAAATACTTTGAATAAGTATAAAGAATGAAAAGGGTAAATCTTGGGTCAAATGACTCAATATGGGTCTTTGCCGTAAAATGATAGTCCGAGGGATAAAACTCGGAATATATGTATCTCCATATTAAATCCACCACAAATAGAGTTGTGGTGGAAGACTACTTGGTAAGAAATGTGAAAATATAAAGTTAGATACAAATGAAAGCGATTTTAGGCTCGAAAGTGCTTAAATACCCTTAACGGGTCAAAATAAGCATACGAGCGAAAACGGGTTTAAATTGTGTAATAAACCTATGATTAGAACCTAATATGGTAGGTAACATTAATTTGAAGAAGTGTATGTGATATAGGAATCAAACAAATACGTTTGTTTGATAAAATGCATAAACGGGTTAAAATTCGGTAAAAAGGTAACGAGTCAAAGGCTTAGAAGTCTCAAAATTTCTTATGTTGGATGTAGGATTTCAACTCCATAAGATGGAGGATTAAATTACGGACGCGTTGGAAAAAGAATCGGGTAAAACGGATCAATAACGAAGAAGTTATGGTCGTTTCCGTAAAAACAGGCATAGCTGAAAATGCAGGACCAAGCTCCAGACCTGCTGGAAACTGGTTTCCCCCGCGACACGCGAAGGAACAACATGGCGCCTCCGCGACACGCGACGGAACCCCGTTTTGGCGAAAATTTTTTATTTTAATCAGTTACACTTCCCAGACTCGTTTAAATACGTTCTAAGTTACATATGACTAATCCAACTCATGTTTTATGAGTTTCAGGTATGATTTTAGCACCGGTGGACGATCAAGTATAATGAAGAACCGAACACGATTAAGAAATAAGCTTCCGCACTATGTATCGTTGTTATGTTAAATGACGAACTCACACACGTTATGTTGTTTAGTTTTAATTCTGTAAAAGGTTTAATGAACCCGTAATTTCAATGTATTTGAAATCATAATTACCCGTTTAACTTCATAAACTATACGAAAACCGTTAAATAATAATAAGGGTGTTACACACATCCATCACCATCATCCATCATCCATCATAGAGTGTTTGAGTAGTCTCGGGATCCAAGATTGATTGTAAGAGTTGTTGACGATCAAAGGCCATGTTTGCCTAATTCTCTTACATCACTTGGTGAAGACAAGTGTTTAGTGTAATACTTTTTATTTTTAATCTTTTCGCACTTTTTATTTGGTTAAGTAATAATGACTTTAATAACTTGTTTCTTATGTTGAAGGTGAGTCTTCCTTATCGTTTGTCCGTGGTGTATTGGCATTATTTTACTGTCTATATAAAATAAAAGATTTTCACCATTCATATCTCCACGGTCTATATGGAGGTATGTTGGCTACCTGGTCGGGGGTTAAGGGAACGGTTTGGTAAGAGTCTTGCCTTGTTCACGGTATAGATCCTGCAAGGACCTGGGTCAACTTTAGTAGGACTTCCTTCAATACCCACTGGTATTGGATGGCGGGGGTTCGAACTCCTTGACCCCCTCATATGTAAACTACTATTAAAACTTTAACCCAACTATTTAGGACTGTATCCCTGCTGACTCAGACTACTTAGCCTAGGGT
Source organism: Helianthus tuberosus (assembly GCA_030545235.1). NCBI lineage: Eukaryota > Viridiplantae > Streptophyta > Magnoliopsida > Asterales > Asteraceae > Helianthus > Helianthus tuberosus. The sequence continues at coordinate 14,245,010 of CM060420.1, read as the reverse complement.
AACGTCACCTCCAGAAGAGGGGCCTACCACAATATGCATTAATAACTTAATTAATTATCTTTCAATAATCCAACCCTTTAGGATTGTATCCTTCCTGACTCAAACTACTGGGTTGACGGTAACGTCACCTTCAGGAGAGGGGCCTACTATAATAACTAAGATAATCTCTTAAAAAGTGCAAAAGTGCCGAAATAATTAAAGGTTATACTAAACACGAGTCGGATCCAAGTGATTCATCTTGTGTATCTGTTTTTTATTTTATTTTATTTTTCAGCATTTTAGTTAGTTTTATTTTTCTAGTTTAAAAACCTTTTTCTAAACTTTTGATTTGATTAGACGTTGAGGATAAACCGGTATTAAAAGCTCTTGTGTCCTTGGACGACCTCGGTATCTTACCAACACTATACTATGCTCACGATGGGTGCACTTGCCCATATGTGTGTTTAGTGTTAGTAAATATCGTGTTTTATAAATTTAAAGCTTGGCTAAAAAGTGTTATAGGGCTTAAAACATACATTAAAAACTATACGACACTTCACACGCATCACTCCTATAGTAAGTGTCATAGCCCCCGTCCCGGTTTTACCCGGTCCAGGAGCCGCGGGGCAGAAAACCCGTGGTATTTATTATTTGATTTGGCAGCAGAAGTTTGACAGGATCTTTAAACTTGAAAATGCCCAATTATTTTATTTCATAATTTGGGATGAACCCCGTAATTTACATTAGAGGAATTTTACGAGGAAATTCCCTGTTTTACAATACATGTTTATTTATTTAACTGAGCCACCACTTCAAGCTTGATTAGTGCTCTATAGCACTTTTCCTTGAGTCACAGTAGGTCACCTGAAACATGTTTTAAAAAGGTTTTATCAGCAGGGAAATACTGTCGAGTCACTCAAGTTGCACAAAACGACACATTGTTATAATATACAGTATTAAGGGTGATTACATTGTTTCTATCAACCAATTACCCCAAATCGGTATTAGTCACTTGACTGTATCTATGACTGTGGTCAGATCACCCATTGGCTAACCCGTTGTCCAATGGTGACGGGTAACAAGTAATGTATACAAAACCCCACATACCGGCAGTAATTGAAGATTACAAAGACTTAATCCCTATAATTATAACTTTGAAATAAATAGGGTTTTGGAAAGCAAAAAAAGAGAATGACTCACATTGCAACTTTAATCGGACAGAACCTTGTCTACAGATAATAATGCACACGAAAACTAGGTCAGTGACTTAATACAACTTTGACGACAACTCACGAGATTAAAACTCTCACGACGAATGACAAAGTATAGCCCAATTACGGGCAGCACTTAAACATCCATCGGACCGGTCTCAATCGATCGAACATTAAATCGTAACAGTGATCGAGTTATTACCCTGTTATCGTGGCAGAATTTCGTGATTGTGTGTGTTTTTGGAGTAAACAGGCGATATCTCAGCGTACAAATTGAATTCTAACGTCAAACCAACGCCAAAATGCAAGTGTCAATGCCCTGCATTTATACTGAGTTTTTGGTTCCCCCGCGTGGCGCGCCAGGGACATATGGTTCCCGCGCTTGGCGCGATGGGTCACTTTTAGCAAAGGGTAGCCACGTCTGTTTGTAGCTTAGGTGAGTCGACCATTTGAAGAAATTCAATTTTGACAACGAACTGTGAAGATAATATCGATTAGGGAATACCCCCCCCCCCTGAGTTTTAGGGGCCCTGATCCAAGTTCCGATTGTTCTGGAAATTTTAGGGGTCATGCAGTATCACTTGGGGGTCTCAATTAGGGTTTCCTATTAGACATAATAACTTAAGAAATAGTAGTTTTAATGAGAGTTGTTACATCCTCCCCACCTTATTAAAATCTCATCCTCGAGATTTACTGGAATAAGTAGGGATATTTTCGCTTCATTTCTGATTCCAGCTCCCATGTGTACTCAGGTCCTCTCTTTGAATCCCACTTGACTTTGACCAGTACTAGTCTTTTATGTTTGAGGAATTTGACCTTTTTGTCTTCTATCTGCAGTGGCTTCTCAACAAATTTTAACTTTTCATTTACCTCTACATCTTAAAGAGGTACTACGAGGGATTCGTCAGATAGACATTTCTTGAGGTTGGATACATGAAATACATCATGTACCCCAGCTAGCTCTTCTGGTAGTTGTAATCGATAGGCGACTGGTCCTACTCGCTGGATTATTGGGAATGGTCCTACATACCTTGGACTTAACTTTCCCTTTTTATCGAACCGAACTACTCCTTTCCAAGGAGAAACTTTCAAGAGTATCTTATCTCCGACTTGAAATTCTAGTGGCTTGCGTCGATTGTCTACATAACTCTTCTGGCGATCTCGAGCCGTTTTCAGTCTTTCCTTGATTTGAGAAATCTTGTCAGTGGTTTCTTGCACGATTTCGGGACCTGATAATTGGCTTTCTTCTATTTCTGCCCAACAGACCAGAGTTCTGCACTTTTGTCCATACAGTGCTTCGAATGGGGCAGCTTCAATGCTTTCATGATAACTATTATTATAGGAGAATTCAATTAAGGGTAGATGGTCATCCCAAGTTCCACCAAAATCTATTACACATGCCCAGAGCATGTCTTCCAAGGTTTGAATTGTCCTTTCCCTTTGTCCGTCTGTTTGAGGGTGGTAAGCTGTACTTAAATTTAATCGCGTCCCCATGGCTTCTTGGAAACTAGTCCAGAAATGTGAAGTGAAACGACTATCTCTATCGATACAATAGAGAGTGAACTCCATATAAGGATACTACTTCATCTAGATACAACTTTGCTAACCTTTCCATGCCAAAGGTTTCTTTCATGGGTAGAAAGTGAGCTGATTTGGTTAATCGATCCACAATTACCCAAATCGCATCATTACCTTTTCTTAGTAACAAAATCCATAGTTAGTAGTTCCCATTTCCAAACAGGCATTTCTAATTGTTGGAGTAACCCTGAAGGTTTCTGGTGTTTTGCCTTAACTTGTGAACAAGTTAGACACTTAGAAACGTATCTAGCTATGTCCTTTTTCATTCCTATCCACCAGAAATTAATCCTTAGATCTTGGTACATCTTATTATTACCAGGATGCATAGTATACCTAAATTTATGAGCTTCTTCTAAAATCTTATTTCTTAAATCTCCTTGCTTAGGTACCCAAATCCTTCTTTTGTGGAATCTCCAAATTCCATCAGCTCCTTGCTCTAATTCTTTTATTCTTCCTTTCATTCATTCCACATCATCCTTGATTGCTGTGGCTTGCACATTTTTCAATTGTTCCATTAAGTCTAATTGTAAACTTAATCTAAGAGCACGAACTCGCTTTTTCTTTTCATGATACTTACGACTTAAGGCATCTGCAACTACATTTGCCTTTCCTTCATGATATTGAATATCACAATCGTAGTCACTTAGAATTTCCATCCATCTTCGTTGTCTCATGTTTAATTCTTTTTGCCCAAATATATATCTTAAGCTCTTATGATCTGTATAGACAGTAAACTTACTTCCCTATAGATAGTGTCTCCAAATCTTAAGGGCAAAAATTATCGATCCTAATTCTAAGTCATGCGTCATATAGTTTTCCTCGTGCTTTTTCAATTGCCTTGAGGCATACGCAATTACCTTCTTGCGTTGCATTTGCACACATCCTAATCCTAGCTTAGAAGCATCACAATAAACTTCAAAATCTTCTGTCCCTTCTGGTAAGGCAAGAATTGGGGTGTTTGTTAACCTTTGTTTTAAAATTCTAAAAGCCTCTTCTTGCTTAGGTCCTCATTCAAACTTAACTGTTTTACAGGTTAGCTTAGTTAATGGCACAGCTATCTTAGAAAAATCCTTAAGAAATCGTTTATAGTATCCAGCTAAGCTTAGAAAAACTTCTAACTTCTGTAGCTGATTGCGGGACCTTCCATTTGGTGATCGCTTCTATCTTGGAGGGATCTACGTGAATGCCTTCATGATTCACCATGTGACCTAAAAATTGCACCTCCTGTAGCCAAAATTCACACTTCGAGAATTTGGCATAAAGCTTCTCCTTTCTTAACAAAGTTAAGAGTTCATGTAGGTGCCTACAATGCCCGTCCTGACTTTTGGAATAAATAAATATATCGTCGATGAAAACAATTATGAATTTATCCAAATATGGTTTACAGATCCTATTCATCATATCCATAAATGCTGCAGGAGCATTTGTTAACCCAAAGGGAATGACTGTAAACTCATAGTGACCATACCTAGTTCTGAAAGCGGTTTTAGGTATGTCTTCTTCTTGTACCTTCAACTGATGATATCCGGAGCGTAAATCTATCTTAGAAAAATATCTAGCTCCCTGAAGTTGATCGAAAAATATCACACTGGTGCTCCCCACGGGGATGAACTAGGTTGTGTGAATCCTTTACTGAGAAATTCATCTAATTGCTTTTTCAGTTCTAACATTTCAGTGGGTGCTAATCGGTAGGGTGCTTTAGCTATGGGTGTAGTTCCAGGAATCAAATGAATTCTAAATTCTACCTCCCTACCTGGTGGTAATCCTGGTAGTTCTTCTGGGAATACATCTGAGTATTCTGATACTATAGGAATTTCCTTAAGTTCCTTACCCTTAGTGCTAATGATTACTGATGTGTGCAAAATGCAACATATAAATTACATCAATTGTGGCATAAAACTAACCCTTTTTTAGTACTAATGTTGGAAAAAGTGTACTTTGGTCTTCCTTTTGTATTTTCAGGATTAAATGAGCTCAAATTAACAAAAGAAGCAAAAATACAGCTAAATCTAACATAAATACAAGAAAAGGAACAAACGTGACATGCTCGACCCCAGGACAGCATCTTCCCAAGCAAAACAAGAAAACAGAAGGCTGAACACGCCCCGTGCTCAGTGAAAACAGGGACGTGCGTAAGTGCCAGCTGAAAAGACAAAGTTGTAGAAGCTTCTATCGCCTACCACGGGGTCGTGCTCAGCGGACACGGGGCCGTGGTCAACTCTAAGATTCGCAGAATTTGGGAAATCTCGATAGTACAGATTTGCTTCTGCACATGGGGGCGTCCCCAGTGGACACGGGGCGTGGTCAACTAATGCAGACAAACTGCAATTAATGAAGAAAGAGATGAAGGACGGACACGGGGCCATGCCCGAGCTTTTGTTCAGCCTATAAATAGGAGTGCTTGGCTCAAGTGCAAACCATCCCTTGGCACACTACCTCTCTCACACTTCATCCACCACCCACCACCACCATAACACCATCATCCACCACCATCATCCATTGTCCATCATAGAGTGTGCGAGTCATCTCGGGATCCAAGATTGATCGTAAGAGTTCTTGACAATCAAGGCCATGTTTGCCTAAGTCTCTTACATCACTTGGTGAAGACAAAGTGTCTAGTGTAATACTTTTTATTTTTAATCTTTTCGCACTTTTTACTTGGTTATGTATTAATAACTTTAATAACTAGTTTCTTATGTTGAAGGTGATTCTTCCTTATCGTTTGTCCGTGGTGTCTTGGCATTATTTTACTGTCTATATAAAATAAAAGATTTTCACCACTCATATCTCCACGGTCTATATGGAGGTATGTTGGCTACCTGGTCGGGGGTTAAGGGAACAGTTTGGTAAGAGTCTTGCCTTGTTCAGTGTATAGATCCTGCAAGGACCTGGGTCAAATTTAGTAGGACCTCCTTCAATACTTAACGGTATTGGATGGCGGGGGTCCAAACTCTTTGATCCCCTCATATGTAAGCTACTATTAATACTTTAACCCGGCTACTTAGGACTGTATCCCTGCTGACTCAAGCTACTTAGCCGAGGGTAATGTCACCTTCAAAGGAGGGGCCTACCATAATATGCATTAATAACTTAATTAATTATCTTTCAATAATCCGACCCTTTAGGATTGTATCCTTGCTGACTCAAACTACAGGGTTGAGGGTAACGTCACCTTCAAAAGAGGGGCCTACTACAATAACGAAGATAATCTCCTAAAAAGTGCAAAAGTACGGAAATAATCAAACGTTACACTATACACGAGTCGGATCCAAGTGATTCATCTGGTCTATCTATTTTTACTTTTATTTTATTTTCAGTATTTTAGTTAGTTTTTATTTTTCTAGTTTAAAACATTTTTCTAACTTTTGATTTGATTAGACGTTGAGGATAAACCGGTACTAAAAGCTCTTGTGTCCTTGGACGACCTCGATATCTTACTAACACTATACTACGCTCACGATGGGTGCACTTGCCCATATGAGTGTTTAGTGTTAGTAAATATCGTGTTTTATAAATTTAAAACTTGGCTAAAAAAGTGTAAAAGGGCTTAAAATAAACATTAAAACCATAACACACTTCACGCACATCAAGTTTTTGGCGCCGTTGCCGGGGACACAAGGATTTTAAGAAAGCTTAAAATCGACGGCCTAATCAGTTTTTCAAAACCTTTTTAAAAAGGGCGCACATTTTTCTGCATTTTTGTTTAGTTTTGCATTTACAATAGGTTGAACACGGGCCGTGCTCACTGAACACGTGGCCGTGCTGCATATTTTTCATAAAACATCCAGATACAGTAACTTGAACACGGGGCCGTGCTCACTGAACACGCCCCGTGCTCAATGAAGTCAGTAACTTTAATTAAAACGCCCAGATATAGATTCTATACACGGGGCCGTGTCCACTGAACACGGGGCTGATGTGGAAAAAGTGTGCTTTTGTTTTCCTTTTGTATTTTCAGGATTAAATGAGCTCAAATTAACAAAATAAGCAAAAAGGCAGCTAAATCTAACATAAATACAAGAAAAGGAACAAACGTGACATGCCCGACCCCACGACAGCATCTTCCCAAGCAAAACAAGAAAACAGAAGGCTGAACACGCCCCGTGCTCAATGATCACGGGGGCGTGCCCAAGTGTCAGCATAAAAGACAAAGTTGTAGAAGCTTCCATCGCCCACCACGGGGCCGTGCTCAGCGGACACGGGGCCGTGGTCAACTATAAGATTCGCAGAATCCAGGCAAATCTTGATAGTACAGATATGTTTCTGCACACAGAGTCGTGCCCAGCGGACACGGGGCCGTGGTCAACTAATGCAGACAAATGCAATTAATGAAGACAGAGAAGGATGTGGACACGGGTCCGTGCCCTCTGGACACGGGGCCGTGCCCGAGCTTCGGTTCAGCCTATAAATAGGAGTGCTTGGCTCAAGCTCAAACCATCCCTTGGCACACCACCTCTTTCACACTTCACCCACCACCCACCACCAGCATAACACCATCATCCACCACCACCATCCATTGTCCATCATAGAGTGTGTGAGTCATCTCGGGATCCAAGATTGATCGTAAGAGTTCTTGACAATCAAGGCCATGTTTGCTTAAGTCTCTTACATCACTTGGTGAAGACAAAGTGTCTAGTGTAATACTTTTTATTTTTAATCTTTTCGCACTTTTTACTTGGTTATGTATTAATGACTTTAATAACTAGTTTCTTATGTTGAAGGTGATTTTTCCTTATCGTTTGTCCGTGGTGTCTTGGCATTATTTTACTGTCTATTTAAAATAAAAGATTTTCACCATTCATATCTCTACGTTCTATATGGAGGTATGTTGGCTACCTGGTCGGGGGTTAAGGAAAAGGTTTGGTAAAAGTCTTGCCATTGTTCAGTGTATAGATCCTACAAAGGACCTGGGTCAAATTTAGTAGGACCTCCTTCAATACTTAACGGTATTGGATGGCGAGGGTCCAAACTCTTTGATCCCCTCATAAGTTAAACTACTATTAATACTTTAACCCGGCTACTTAGGACTGTATCCCTGCTGACTCAGACTACTTAGCCGAGGGTAACGCACCTTCAAAAGAGGGGCCTACCATAATATGCATTAATAACTTAATTAATTATCTTTCAATAATCCGACCCTTTAGGATTGTATCCTTGCTGACTCAAACTACTGGGTTGAGGGTAACGTCGCCTTCAAAAGAGGGGCCTACTACAATAACTAAGATAATCTCTTAAAAAGTTCAAAAGTACGGAAATAATCAAAGGTAACACTATACACAAGTCGGAGTCAAGTGATTCATCTTGTCTATCTATTTATTTTTCAGCATTTTAGTTAGTTTTTATTTTCTTTTTCCAGTTTAAAACCTTTTTCTAAACTTTTAATTTGATTAGACATTGAGGATAAACCGGTACTAAAAGCTCTTGTGTCCTTGGACGACCTCGGTATCTTACCAACACTATACTACGCTCACGATGGGTGCACTTGCCCATATGTGTGTTTGGTGTTAGTAAAATATCATGTTTTATAAATTTAAAACTTGACTAACGTGTAAAAAGGGCTTAAAAATATACTTAAATCAATATACCACCACACACGCATCAAGTTTTTGGCGCCGTTGCCGGGGACACAAGGATTTTAAGAAAGCTTAAAATCGACGGCCTAATCAGTATTTCAAAACCTTTTCCAAAACGCGTGCACATTTTTCTGCATTTTAGTTTAGTTTTGCATTTACAGTAACTTGAACACGGGCCGTGCTCACTGAACACGGGGCCGTGCTGCACATTTTTCATAAAACACCCAGTAACAGTAGCGTGAACACGGGCCGTGCTCACTGAACACTCCCCGTGCTCAACGAAATCAGTAACTTTAATTAAAACGCCCAGATACAGATTCTGTACACGGGGCCATGTCCACTGAACACGGGGCCGTGTCCAGCCTCTGTTTCCATTTTTTATTTTTGTTTTCTGATCTCGAGACTTGGTTGCGGTCTGCTGAGTGATTCTTATGGATCCATACTCAGGAGGTTACAACTACACCTATGAAGAGGATGATTTTAGGAATAACTATTGCACTAATTGTGGTGACCCGCACTAGGTTCAATATTCTGACTTATATCAACCATCCACTTCATACACCTACTATGAGGAGCCCAGGTACGAGTCATCAACTTCATACACATCCTATGAAGACCAAAGGTATGAACCTCCTCCCTCATACCCATATTTTGATGAACCAAGGTATGAGCCTTCATACTCATACTTTGAGGAACCAAGATATGAGCCACCACCTTCATATGCTTATTATGAGTAACCATGGCATGAACAACCCACCTCATATGAGTATTATGAAGAACAAAATTACGACCCTTATCCATCATATGCTTACAATGAGGGACAATGGTGTGAACCATCTACTTCATATGGGTATTATGAGGAACAAAGGATCGAACAACCGGATTCAAGCTTTGAAAATCCCGATCCTTTTTCTATAACCGAAGTGACCCATAGGATATTAGAACACCTTAGAGTTATCGATCGCTATATAAAAGAATCTCGCGCAAGGGAAGAGGAGTCTCGCGCAAGAGAAGAATTAAATAAAGAAGAGATAACTGAAAGTGTGAAAATGGAAGAGAAAATAAGTGAAAAACCGACACATGAGTTAAACAACGAAAAAGGTGAGTCCGACAACGTTAAAATTCAAGAAGAGTCTAATTTTGAAGAAATTAATCTCTTGTCACCTTCTTTTGAAAATCATTGTCTAGTTCCAACTCATGCTAAGTTCTTAAAATAGTTAAACACTAACACTAAAATTGACGAAACGGTAAGTGTTAAGTTAACTATTGATCAAACCTCACTAATACAAGAAGACCCATTTGAAATTAACATTACACCGGTTCCATGTTTCTTTCAAAATTCGTTTATTAGTAATGTCACAATCGATAAAGATCTTTGTGTTAACATAATGCCTAACTACATTTTCGAAAAATTAAGTATTAGTGATTTTTCTCCACTTCAAATACCCATTTTTCTATCCAATCGGAAGGTAATAAAATCAATCGGTGTAGTTGAGGATGTCTTGGTTCAAACAAATCAAATAGTAGTCCCCACCGACTTTGTCATCCTCGATGACGCTCCTTTAGTGTTGGGACGACCATTTGTAAACACTCACGAAGCTTTGAAAAACCGTAAGTACAACAATCTACCTCTTCAATTAGGGGCATTTAAAAAGAGTGTCGATCTTGAGCGGTCAATGAAATATCCATTCGGAAATAATGACCCCCTAATTGAAGATGAGGATGAACCACCCGATACAAGTGAAAAGTTTGACCACTTTGTTGAAGAAGAGGTCGCCATAGAACAAACTTTTAAAGTTCTTGATCAAAATGAGCAACCAAATAAGGAGTCTCCTAAAGACCCACCTCTTGAGCTCAAAGAACTTCCAAAAGGTTTGGAATATGCTTTTCTAGACAATGATGCTAAATTACCTGTAATTATTTCATCTAAGTTAGATAGTTTAGAAAAAGAAAAATTAATTAGTCTTTTGAAAAAACACAAAAATGCGATCGCTTGGAAACTTGTAGACATTAAAGGAATAAGTCCTTCCATGTGCACGCACAAAATTTTAATGAATGATGACTACAAATCGGTAATACAACCACAACGTCGAGTAAATCCAAATGTTCAAGAAGTGGTTAAAAACGAAGTCATCAAATTACTTGACGCCGGACTTATTTATCCTATCTCCGATAGTCCTTGGGTAAGTCCCGTCCAAGTTGTTCCAAACAAAGGAGGTATGACGGTAATAACTAATGAAAAGAATGAATTAATACCAACGAGAACCGTCACAGGATGGAGAGTATGTATAGATTATAGATGATTAAATGAAGCAACAAGGAAAGATCACTTTCCTTTGCCCTTCATTGATCAAATGTTAGAAAGATTATCCGGTCATAAATTTTATTGTTTCTTAGATGGTTTTTCAGGTTACTTTCAAATCCCGATAGTACCCGAAGACCAAGAAAAGACAACCTTCACATGCCCCTATGGAACTTTTGCTTATCGACGCATGTCGTTTGGTCTATGTAATGCCCCCGCAACATTTCAACGTTGCATGGTAGCCATCTTCCATGACATGATAGAAAAGACAATGGAAGTCTTCATGGACGACTTTTCTATCTTTGGGGATTCATACGACCAATGCCTCGATAACCTTGAACGAATGCTATCCCGATGTGAGGAAACTAACCTCTCCCTTAACTGGGAAAAATGTCATTTCATGGTAACGGAGGGAATAGTACTCGGTCACAAAATCTCAAGCGAAGGAATGGAGGTGGATCGAGCCAAAATAGACACCATTTCTGGACTACCACCCCCATCCTCCGTTAGAGCTATCAGGAGTTTCCTAGGACATGCCAGATTTTATAGGCGGTTTATCAAAGACTTTTCTAAAATCTCAAGGCCTCTAACAAAATTACTTGAAAAAGATGCCCCTTTCATCTTTGACAAGGATTGCAATCAAGCATTTCTAACCTTAAAGGAAATGCTAGTCAATGCACCTATCATGATAGCACCTGATTGGAAATTTCCTTTCGAAATCATGTGTGATGCAAGTGACTTTGCTTTCGAAATCTTTGACAAGGATTGCAATCAAGCATTTCTAACCTTAAAGAGTTTTGCTTGAGGACAAGCAAAGATTCAAGTGTGGGGGTATTTGATGTGTGCAAAATGCAACATATAAATTACATCAATTGTGGCATAAATCTAACCCTTTTTTAGTACTTATGTTGGAAAAAGTGTGCTTTTGTCTTCCTTTTGTATTTTCAGGATTAAATGAGCTCAAATTAACAAAAGAAGCAAAAAGACAGCTAAATCTAACATAAATACAAGAAAAGGAACAAACGTGACATGCCCGACCCCACGACAGCATCTTCCCTAGCAAAACAAGAAAACAGAAGGCTGAACACGCCCCGTGCTCAGTGAACACGGGGGCGTGCCCAAGTGCTAGCAGAAAAGACAAAGTTGTAGAAGCTTCTATCGCCCACCACGGGGTCGTGCTCAGCGGACACGGGGCAGTGGTCAACTCTAATATTCGCAGAATCTGGGAAATCTCGATAGTACAGATTTGCTTCTGCACACGGGAGCGTGTCCAGTGGACACGGGGGCGTGGTCAACTAATACCGACAAACTGCAATTAATGAAGAAAGAGATGAAGGATGGACACGGGGCTGTGCCCAATGGACACGGGGCCATGCCCGAGCTTTTGTTCAGCCTATAAATAGGAGTGCTTGGCTCAAGTGCAAACCATCCCTTGGCACACCACCTCTCTCACACTTCATCCACCACCCACCACCACCACCACCATAACACCATCATCCATTGTCCATCATAGAGTGTGTGAGTCGTCTCAGGATCCAAGATTGATCGTAAGAGTTCTTGACAATCAAGGCCATGTTTGCCTAACTCTCTTACATCACTTGGTGAAGACAAAGTGTCTAGTCTAATACTTTTTATTTGTAATCTTTTCGCACTTTTTACTTGGTTATGTATTAATGACTTTAATAACTAGTTTCTTATGTTGAAGGTGATTCTTCCTTATCGTTTGTCCGTGGTGTCTTGGCATTATTTTACTGTCTATATAAAATAAAAGATTTTCACCACTCATATCTCCACGGTCTATATAGAGGTATGTTGGCTACTTGGTCGGGGGTTAAGGGAACGGTTTGGTAAGAGTCTTGCCTTGTTCAGTGTATAGATCCTGCAAGGACCTGGGTCAAATTTCGTAGGACCTCCTTCAATACTTAACGGTATTGGATGGCGGGGGTCCTAACTCTTCGATCCCCTCATATGTAAGCTACTATTAATACTTTAACCCGGCTACTTAGGACTGTATCCCTGCTGACTCAGACTACTTAGCTGAGGGTAACGTCACCTTCAAAAGACGGGCCTACCATAATATGCATTAATAACTTCATTAATTATCTTTCAATAATCCGACCCTTTAGGATTGTATCCTTGCTGACTCAAACTACTGGGTTGACGGTAACGTCACCTTCAAAAGAGGGGCCTACTATACACTAGTGCAAAGGTGCGGAAATAATCAAAGGTTACACTATACACGAGTCGGAGCCAAGTGATTCATCTTGTCTATCTGTTTTTACTTTTATTTTATTTTCAGCATTTTAGTTAGTTTTTATTTTTCTAGTTTAAAACCTTTTTCTAACTTCTTGATTTGATTAGACGTTGAGGATAAACCGATAGTAAAAGCTCTTGTGTCCTTGGACGACCTCGGTATCTTACCAACACTATACTACGCTCACGATGGGTGCACTTGCCCATATGTGTGTTTAGTGTTAGTAAATATCGTGTTTTATAAATTTAAAACTTGGCTAAAAAAGTGTAAAAGGGCTTAAAATAAACATTAAAACCATAACACACTTCACGCAGATCAATTACCAAAATCATATACACTATTCCTTGCTTTTGTTCATAACCAGCAACTTTCATTACTGAAATGAACTTCATTGGTTTACGCGGGTTATCCCCTGTAATCATAATTACTTCTCCTGTGGGTGCACAGATTTCTATGGAATTCTTATCACAAAGGATTTGAGTATGGTTGGCTACTAACCAATCCATTCCTAATACAACATCGAATCCAGCTAAATTCATGGGTAATAGGTTTGCAGAAAATTTATGACCTGAAAGTTTTATATTCTCTTTTTGCAAAACCGTGTCTATGTTAACAGAATTCCCGTCTGTCGTTTCTACCGTATAAATCTGCCTAAGTTTCATTAAGGGTAGCTTAAGAGCTTGGCATAATGAAGTATTTATAAAACTTTGGTTTGTACCAGAGTCGAATAATACTTTCGCATAAACGTTGTGAACTAGGAACGTACCCGCTATCACATCCAGAATCAGATCTGCTTCCTGTGTAGTCAACTGGAGGGTTCTTACATTCTGCTTAGGTACTTTAGTCATCTTAGCTAACCTTAATTTACAGGTTTCACAAAAGAAAATCTTTATACTTTTACTGAAATCCCAACTTTAAAGAGTTACTGCCGTTTATTTCGTCGAATGAATTACAAGAGTGATGATTAAATAAAATAATGTTTATCATCAAAATTTATAGATACACACACGCTGATAAACCTAAATTTATCATTTGTCATACATGTTCTTGAGTTATCCTTAAGGGTCAGTTATTTAAGGCTTTCGAATTTCCTTATAGATATACATATATATATATATATATATATAATTATTTCATGTACACCTTATTCATAAGGTCAATATATATAATAGGTTAACGTTCCCAAAAATAGGGCAAACATCGCTGGAGTGATTTTATTAACATATACCCCATCTCACCCGGTTTCACCGGAGAGGTATCCTCATCTTACCCGGACAAGCTGGAGTGTTACTACATCATACCTAGCTTTGCCGGAAAGGTAATTATTATTGTATTTCTCATACTTAGAATCACAAATGTTCATTATTCAGTATAGCTTGTATCAAGAAACATGGAAATTAGTATTCTCATGATAGATCATATTCTAGAATCGAGTAATACAAATAAACAAGATATAACAGTGGCCAATTGTTATTGCTTATTTATCATATTTGCACTTTTCTAGTTATCATCCTCATGATATACCAAAATCCATCTCAATTTATCTATACAATTATTTAGCTTATACTAAAGCATTAAAATTTCTTGTACTACTAAGTGTTGGTTTCTTCTAGGTTTCCATTATTCTCATTATTCCGGTTTTCCTGATTTACTTCGTTATTCATCTGCATCTATCAGTTATTAATTATCACATGCTAATATTTAGTACAAACATTTAGGTACAACTGTACAAACAGATTTAATTAAAAACGGCGAACATTGCGACTTTTATATATATATATATATATATATATATATATACATGTCTATTACAAATTACAACTGAAATTCAAAATATACTAGGGGTTGTGCATTCATAATTTATTGTGGTCTATCTAGGAATATTATGCTCAACATGCTTTTATATAAGGTTTATTCTTTCTCCTCTTACTAAGTTGTTCATCTAATGGGCAAAGTTCTGTTAAAGTTTCTGGCTCATAGGTGATATGGGTGCTAGTAGTGGGTCATGGTGTTGAGAGATAAGATAATTTATAAACTTTTCTGGTTGAGATCTAATTTCATTGGTTGGTCCGGGTTTGGCAGTTTAACTTAATTAAAAGTTAGCATTGACTGCTGTAGTGACTAACATATAGAGATTTGCCAATTGTTCATCTAATTCATCTTCCCATGGTGGGTTGGTGCCTATTTCCTGAGTTTCCTTATTAATCATCACTCCTTTTGGTTGTGACTTATTTATTTTCTCTTGACTTTTTTCTAATAATCCAACTTCTTTTCTTAGTGGTAAGTGGTTTCTCAAACTGTGCCTTACGAATAAATATTCCTTCCTCAGTATCTGCTGAGTATCTTGAGGAATTTGATTGAAATGAGGTTCCCTTATCTTTTGGTGAACTATCTAATTGACGATAGACGTCCGAAATTCTTTGCTTACCTATACTGTAAACTAACAAATAGTCAAATAACACATAAAAACACATAATCACATAAGTTACTTTCTAACACGGAATTTTAGAGTTTAAGTGTTAGCAGAACACTTCTTTGGCTTAGACCAGTGGCATGGCTCTGATACCACCTTTCTCTGTCACGGCCCCCGTCCCGGTTTTACCCGGTCCAGGAGCCGCGGGGCAGAAAACCCGTGGTATTTATTATTTGATTTGACAGCGGAAGTTTGACAGAATCTTTAAACTTGAAAATGCCCAATTATTTTATTTCATAATTTGGGATGAACCCCGTAATTTACAATAGAGGAATTTTACGAGGAAATTCCATGTTTTACAAAACATGTTTATTTCTTTAACTGAGCCACCACTTCAAGCTTGATTAGTGCTCTGTAGCACTTTTCCTTGAGTCACAGTAGGTCACCTGAAACATGTTTTAAAAAGGTTTTATCAGCAGGGAAATACTGGCGAGCACTCAAGTTGCACAAAACGACACATTGTTATAATATATAGTATTAAGGGTGATTACATTGTTTCTATCAACCAATTACCCCAAATCGGTATTTGTCACTCGACTGTATCTATGACTGTGGTCAGAACACCCATTGGCTAACCCGTTGTCCAATGGTGACGGTAACAAGTAATGTATACAAAACCCCACATACCGGCAGTAATTGAAGATTACAAAGACTTAGTCCCTGTAATTATAACTTTGAAATAAATAGGGTTTTGGAAAGCCAAAAAAAGAGACTGACTCACATTGCAACTTTAATCGGACAGAACCTTGTCTACAGATTTAGCATTGTTAATCTAATTCAAATAATAATGCACACGAAAACTAGGTCAGTAACTTAAGAAAACTTTTACGACAACTCACGAGATTAAAACCCTCACGACGAATGACAAAGTATATACCAATTACGGGCAGCACTTAAACATCCATCGGACCGGTCTCAATCTATCGGACATTAAATCGTAGCATAAGACTGCGGGGAGTGGGGACATTGGTTGGGCGCCCCTCAACGCTAGCTGTTCCACTCCGAGTGATAGTTGGGCATAGCATTGTCCCTTAAGCGTGGGTTTTCTCCTTTTCTTCCTTCCTGCCTCCTTTTTCCAGCTGTGTTCTGTCTCCATCTTTCTTCATCTTCTCTTATCCTTCTTCTCATCATGGCATCCTCATCCTCTAACCCTCATCTTCCCATGAATGGCTTGGCTCCCATGATTGCCATCAAGCTCTCATCCAACAATTACATATATTGGCGAAGTCAAATGCGCCCCATTTTATCATGTCAACACCTCCTCTCCCATGTGGACGGATCTCAAAACCCACCCACACAATTCATCACTACCGACAAAACACAATCTATTATCCAGATTATACCACTTGGATGCAAGAGGAACAACAAGCTATCATTCTTCTCAATGCTTCGTTGACCGAAGAAGCATTATCGGTTACCGTTGGATTATCCTCGGCAAGGGATATTTGGGTTGCTCTTGAGGCAGCGTTTTGTAACACATCGGTTGAACGTAAAAATGTTTGAGACAACCTTCGGGCATTAAAGAAAGGAGATAAAAATGTTGCGGAATATGGTCGTGATTTTAAGGCAATTTGTGATCAACTTCATGCCGTTGGTCACCCGGTTGATGCTATGGATCAACTACACTGGTTTTTGTGTGGTCTCGGTCCAACATTTGAAAGCTTCTCTACGTCGATTCGGTCCACCCGCAACATACCAGCATTTGCGGACCTTTTGGCTTGTGCTGAAAGCCATGAGCTTTTTATTAAAAATCTTCATGAGACTAATAATAATCCTACTGTTGCTTTTGTTGCTCAATCTAACAGGTACCAAACATCTTCTCCACGGGATGATAATTTTTCTCAGGCCCAACCGATTAATTCTCAAGCCCAGCAGCGCCCACGCCATGCGCAAGCCCAGCAGAACTTCTCTCAGACCCGTAGCAGGCCCAACGGGCCATTTAATCATTCTGGTCGATTCAACAGAGGTGGGTTTGGCGGCCCATTTCGTGGTGTCCGCCCACCGATCTGCCAACTGTGCCGGAAACCCGGTCACTACGCAACCCAATGCTATCATTTGGCCTCGTTTGCTTCGTCGGCCACTCATAGTGATGATGCTATAGCACAAGCATTTCTTGCACAATGTCAAGTGAACCCATCAGTTCCCGATTGGACATCTGATACAGGAGCCACTACTCATATGCTTCCTAATAATAATGCCATCCCGAATTCGACCCCAACTCAAGGTAATGAGAAGGTGTACTTTGGTAATGGTGAAAGTTCACCAATCACTCATGTGGGTCACACTAACATATGTGGTAATCTTGCTCTAAATGGTGTTTTGGTGGTACCTAGCCTAACTAAAAACCTTCTATCAATTGGTAAATTAACGGAAGATAATCATGTGGATGTTATTTTTTCTCACCCTTATTTTTACATACAGGACCGCCGAACCAAGCAAACAATAGCCCGGGGGTGCCGTGAAGACGGCCTTTACGTGCTTCGCAATTCGCATGAAGCCCTTGTCTCTACTCACCCTTCTTCAAAAGCCTCCTTTGAACTTTGGCATTCCCGACTCGGGCATGTTAATTTTGATATAGTTACTATGCTTAAAAATAAAGGAGGCAACCCTTTATTATGAATTGCGAAGACCGCGAGAACCAATGTGAACACCAATCACTCATGTGGGTCACACTAACATATGTGGTAATCTTGCTCTAAATGTCATTTACTTCCATTTTACCTAAACCAGGTCATTGCACTCCTTGTGAACTTGCCAAATCAAAAAGGCAACCTTTTATTATGAATAATAAACGTGCTAATGCACCACTGGACTTAATTCATTGTGACTTATGGGGACCATCCCCGGTGAAGTCAATTGACAACTTTGTTTACTATGTGGCTTTTGTAGACGATTATTCACGGTTTACATGGTTATACCCTTTGCGAGCAAAATCTGATTTTTTTCAAGCCTTGTCTATCTTTATACCCTTTGTTCAAACCCAATTTTCAAGGAAAATAAAAATCTTTCAAAGCGACGGTGGAACTGAATTTACCAACAATCGTGTCCGTCAATTGTTTGAAGGGAACGGCACGCTACACCGGATGTCCTGTCCTTACACACCGCAACAAAACGGTCGGGTCGAACGAAAACACAAGCACATTGTCGAAACTGGTTTGGCAATGTTATTTCATGCCAAAGTTCCCACTAAATATTGGGTTGAAGCTTTTTCGCCAGCTGTGTTCATCATAAATCGTTTACCATCCGATCTTCTTGGTCGTGTGTCACCCTTTGAGCTTTTATATCACCATGAACCCTCATATGCGTCACTACGGTCATTTGGTTGCCGTGTTTATCCATTTATTCGTGACTACACTAAAAATAAATTATCTCCAAGAAGCATTCCGTGCATTTTTCTTGGGTATTGTACCAAATACAAAGGGTATAAGTGCCTTGACCCGACCACTAATCGCATATTCATTTCAAGGCATGCTCGCTTCGATGAACATCATTTTCCTTTTGACGACTCCTCCACTCCATCGCCCATTACTACCCTTGATGTGTCCACCTTTTTGGACATCTCGACCACCCAACAACATCAGCCATCACAAAACTCGCACTTGCAACAACACCCTACCCCTACCACTACCAAGGCCACATCCAACCCGTCTATTATCACTGTTCCATTTTTTCTGATGCCAACAAGTCCACCTAACACATCTCCTTCGAGCCCATCTTCTCACAGCCCAAATTCTCCATCACCTCCTCTTTCGCCTACCTTCCCCAGCCCAATAACCTCGAACCCGTCTCCGCCCAACACACCCGGCCCATCCTCATCTAACAGCCCTCATTGAGCGATGATGATCCCATCTCTCCTAGCCCTTCTACGATCCCTCCTCCTCCACCACCTCCTCAACCACCACCGTCGCACCCCATGATCACTCGTGCCAAAGCGGGTATCTTCAAACCACGCCATCGTGTGGACTTGGCCCATACCACCAGTCTTCCATTGCACCATGCCTTATTTGCTGCCACGGATCCTACAACCTATCATACTGCCTCTAAAGACACTAAATGGGTACGGGCCATGGAGGAGGAATTTAATGCCCTTCATAAAAACAACACTTGGACCCTTGTTCCAAGACCAACAAATGCCAATATTGTTGGCTCAAAGTGGCTTTTTCGAACTAAATTTAAATCCGATGGGTCTATTGAGCGTTACAAAGCTCGACTAGTGGCTCAAGGTTTCACTCAGGTTCCTGGCCTTGATTACTCGCATACGTTTAGCCCGGTTGTTAAAGCTGCCACTGTCCGGACTGTTATTGCTCTGGCAGTTATAAACGGTTGGCATCTTCACCAACTTGATGTTAACAATTCTTTTTTACACGGTCGTCTCACCGAACAAGTGTTCATGGAACAACCAAAAGGGTTCATTGATCCTAAATTTCCATCTCATGTTTGTAAATTAAACAAAGCTATATACGGTCTTAAACAAGCACCCAGGGCGTGGTTTCATCGCTTAAGTCTATTCCTCATTGACATCGGCTTCGTTTGAAGTCGTGCGGATCCTTCTTTGTTCATTTACAAAAATGGATCTTGTCTTATGTATCTCCTTGTATATGTTGATGACCTTATCTTGACTGGAAATCAATCTTCTATCCTCACATCGTTCATATCCCGACTAAACTCAGAATTTGCTATAAAAGATCTAGGGAAACTCAACTATTTTTTGGGACTGGAGGTTACCTACACGCATCATGGTCTTTTTTTGAACCAATCTAAATACACCTTAGATATTTTAACCCGTGCTAAGATGTTGGATGCAAAACCTGCTCCAACACCTTTAAGCACCAATGTTTCTTTTGTTTCTACAGGGGACTTATTCTCAGATGCTACTCTATACCGGTCCATTGTAGGTGCTCTCCAGTACTTGACGATCACGAGGTCTGACATCTCATACGCTGTGAATCAAGTTAGTCAGTTTATGCATGCTCCTACCACTGCTCACTTCCAGGAAGTAAAACGGATTTTGCGCTATCTCAAAGGGACGATTTCTTGTGGATTGCATTACAGTCGACCCACTCAGACGATGCTGCTTGGTTACTCTGATGCTGATTGGACTCGCTGCTTGGAAATAAGACGTTCCACGTATGGATATTCTATATTTTTGGGTGGCAATCTCATTTCATGGAGTGCAAAGAAACAACCAACTGTTGCTCGCTCTAGTTGTGAATCAGAATATCGAGCCATGGCAAATACGGCCGCAGAAATTGTGTGGTTAACTCATCTTCTTCAGGAACTGTATTCCCTTCCACCGAGCAGGCCGACAATTTTGTGTGACAATCAAAGTGCAATTTTTCTCACTCAGAATCCGGTGGCTCATAAACGAACTAAACACATAGATCTTGATTATCATTTCTTGCGTGAGCTGGTTGCTGCCGGAAAATTAACTACTAAATTTATTCCAACCAAGCTTCAGGTTGCTGACATTTTTACAAAGAGTCTTCCGTCTTCTCAATTCAATATCCTCCGTCAAATGCTACGACTTGGTCCTCCACCGTTCAGCTTGCGGGGGGATGTTAGATAATATTATATATTTGTTTAAGTTGTGATTTATGGAGGTCCCTATGTGTAATATTACCTCCTATATATATGTATCCATGTTTATGTTCTAAATCAACATAATTCCTTCATTCAAAACAACAACTATATTTGTTATTTTTATAAGCCGATTATACATTGAAATAATTTGTTTTGTTTTCTTTATTTGAATAGAGCATTGTATGTATTTTTTTAAAAACGGTTTTTTTAGAAAAGATTGATACACTACGCAACAAACAATGAGTCTAATTCACACAAGGGCGCATCTAAACCATTTAGATTTGTTCAACATAACAATGTTATGCACAAGTTGTCTTGTCTTCATGCATGAACTAACCTTGCATTTGGAATGGTGCTTCCATAACTAAAAAAAAAATCACTTGTTTGTAGACTGCATAATGGATTTTCAGTATTCAGTATATATACTGAAAAAACCTAAATGAAATTTTTGTATGCTTCGTTTTTTTTTCTTTCATTTAACAAAATTTGTTTTGTATTGTTTGTAGACTTTGTCTGTACCAGATACTTGGATATGTAG
This sequence comes from Helianthus tuberosus, assembly GCA_030545235.1. Taxonomy (NCBI): domain Eukaryota; kingdom Viridiplantae; phylum Streptophyta; class Magnoliopsida; order Asterales; family Asteraceae; genus Helianthus; species Helianthus tuberosus. The sequence continues at coordinate 14,223,522 of CM060420.1, read as the reverse complement.
GTGTTTACTACAGCTCTCCAACCATGGCAAGTGCGTTGGGGAACTTGACTCCTGCAATAACATTTGTCACTTCAATCATTTTCAGGTGGGGAGCATTAATCCTTATGTTTTTCACTTCTAGAAAATTGGACAATGGCAACCAAAATTTGAGACCAAAGTAGGGGTGTAAATGAGCCTGGCCGAGCCCGAGCCTTCCACTACTCGAGCTCGGCTAGTGATATTTTTGGGAAGCTCGAGCTCGGCTTGATTCGCGCCTAAAATTTTGAGCTCGAGCTCGGCTCGTAAGTAAAATCCAAAACGCGAGTCCGGCTCGGCTCGGCTCGGCTCGAGATGATTTGAGAACAATCTTAAATGAGTTCAAAAGCTCTGCTAGAGCTCGCTTCAATATAGCTTAAATGAGTCAAAGCTCGGCTCAAGCTCGGCCCACCAATGTTATATATATATATATACATATATAAGAAGGATCCGTTAGGAACCACCCTTTATTGCAAGAACCGCGAGAACCAATATGAACAAAATCAAAAATACATAAAAATAGCTAAAAAACACACAAATTTTTTTTTATTTTTAATATTTTTTTTTAGGTTTTTGGGGGGTTTACTTTTTAGCTTGGGGGGGGGGGGGGGTTTAGGTTTTTTTTTATGGGGTGGCGGGGTTAGGTTTTTTTTAGCAATTTTAGGTTGTGTTCACATTGGTTCTCACGGTTCTCGCATGAACCTTACCATATATATATATATATATATATATATATATATATATATATATATATAGGGGAAGGTTCATTGGAGAGCACTAAAAAAATGGGGAACAGCGGGGAACCGACTCAAACGAACTCCGATTGGACTAATTCCAGCGGCGTTGGATCCGGATCGTCGAACCCTATAACTAAGATCTTTTAACCCTAAACCCTAAATCCTAACTCCTAAATTCTAAACCCTAAAGCTAAAAAATAAGGCTAAAACCTAAGTTAAACCATAAAATCTAAACTATAAACCCTAAAAGCTAAACCTAAAGCTAAACCCTAAAACATAAAGCTAAACCCTAAAACTAACCCTAAAGCTAAACCCTAAAACTTAACCCTAAAGCTAAACCCTAGAAGATAAACCCTAATATATTTAGGGTTTAGGGGTTATGATTTTGGGTTTAGGGTTAAGAGATCCTAGTTAGGGTTCGACGAGCCGGTTCCAACGCCGCTGGAATGAGTCCAATCGGAGTTCGTTTGAGTCGGTTCCCCACTGTTCCCCACTTTTTTAGTGTTCCCCAATTAAACTCACACTATATATATATATATATATATAATTAATATAAAATTGTGTTTAGGCTCGTTTAGACTCACGAGCCTAAACGATCTTTGTATGCAAAGCTCAAGCTCGGGCTCGATAGCTAAACGAGTTATATTTCAGGCTCGAGCTCGGGCTCGTTAAAGCTCGACTCGTTCGAGCTTTTTACCGATCCGATCCCGGATAGCTCTCGAGCCGTTGCGCATCGTTTACACCCCTAGACCAAAGTAGCGGTCGCAAAATTAATGGATGACAACCAAGTTTTAATTTTTGGCCAAAAGGTCATAATTTCCTAGTTTTCAAGTAGTGTGTATCACTAATCATGTATTTTAGGATGGAGAAAATAGACATGAGAAGCTCAGTCAGTGTTGCAAAACTATCGGGTACCATAATAACGATATGTGGAGCAATGGTGTTCACGTTCTATCAAGGCCCTCAACTTTTTGTGACGATCCTGTCTCTTGGTTCACCTAATGATCAAATTCTTGTGTCACAACCATCGAATTGGATATTCGGAGGTCTTATGATTTTCATCGGTGGAACATTTGGTTGCATATGGAACGTTTTACAAGTAAGATCTACCATCCATTTTCTTAAACCGGATCAATTATCAAACTGCTTATATCTCCTAAAATCTAATTATTGTTTAGTTGTGTTCTTTTATGTTTAAACAACAAAAAAATATATAGGCTTTTGGATGGATTTATAAACAAAATAATAGATACATTTTTCACAAAACAGTTTCCAGTTTAAGTATCTAGAAATGTAAACCAACATTTTTAGAATAAGGGCATGTTTGGCTAAACTTTTTCAACCCAACTTATGACTTATTGATTTAATCAAAAAGCTAAAAATGAGTTTTAGTGTTTGACAAACCTAAAAGTCCTTTTCAAAATGACTTTTTGAGAAGGAGAAAAAGTCATCAAAAAGTCATTTTTAAGAAGTTAGGGGCTTGTGACTTTTTGATCACTTTATAACTTTTCAAAGATCAAATTACCAGATTAATCTAAAGAAAAAGTCTCAAAAACATGAAAATAACTCAAAACTTGTTCTCTTTAAAAGTCCCAAGTTCACCTGCTCAACCACCACTTGTAATAAACATGCGGATCCAACAAATGTGGGTTCAACCTATGCTAGCCAAACCCCACTACTAGAAAATAAGGAATTCTTTTTTTCAAAATTTATTGAGGAAAATAACTCATCGAAATTAGGTCACATCGTTGGAAATTTGAAAAAAAAAATGTTTTTACAACGGTTTTTCCAACACATTTAGTTTTGTGGGAAAAGCGTCGCTAATGGTGGGAAGTGACCAACTTTTCTGGTAGTTCCCATAGGGGCTTGGCCTTGATTATGCTTTTGTTTTAAAAACATTAACCTTCATATTAGTTTTTACTCTTTAGCTACTAATTCTTGATTTATACATCTAGTCAGCAATAGCTAAAGAGTTCCCGGATCAATTCACCATTGTCTTTTTCTTCTGCCTCTTTGGGACGATACAATGTACAGCTCTATCTCCTTTCCTAGAACCAAATCCAAGTGCTTGGTTGGTGCAATCTGGAATCGGGACGATTGCTGTTGTTTTTGGGGTAAGTGTTCTACCTAGACTAAACTTAATTTTATTATTTAGTATTGGTAGACTGACATACTCCGCTTGAAGGCAGTATATTCTGTTGGTATTCGAATTAGTATTCTGACTTGGTGCTTGGAGAAGAAAGGGCCCGTTTATGTGGCCATGTTTTCACCACTCTCCATAGTTATCGCGGTCATCATGGGTATCACATTTCTTGGTGATTCACTTCATATAGGAAGGTAAATAGTTATCATGAAAACATAATGGATGAAGATGATGCATTTAAGCCTTTATAGAATTATGTTTTTTTTTTTTTTTGTGTGTAAATTGAAACGTTGATTCCTAGCCTAGTTGGGGTCTTACAACGCAAGTTTACGTTAATCTGTAAATGCTAATGATCATAATCATAAACATAATCCGACATCCAAACGGCCCATGAATATTAGATATGCTTCATTCATATCAATATAAATGTACAATATCTTTTAATTCTTGAATTCATATAATTATCAGTGCTATTGGAGCAGTGATAATTATTGCAGGATTTTATGTTGTGATGTGGGGGCAGGCACAAGAGAAGAACAAATTAGAGGATAAGCATTTGGATGTTGCAAATGAATCTGGAGTGTCAGACCAAACTGCTCCTCTCCTTTTTTCCTTAAATGAATCAACATGTTAGTATGTAATGGAACTCAGACCATCAACTAATGTATAAGCAGATAGACTATTGTAAACTTGTAACTTATTAATCTGTCAAGTTCGTTGGCATATAAGTTTTTCTATTTGTTATAGAAGTTCAAAGTTTGTCTATGGTGTATATTTGAAAACGAACATAATTATCCATTACAAAATAACAAATTAAAAAAAAATGCTATCATTTATTTTTATTCAAACATAAGATCCTCTTATCTCTTAGTTCGTGATTTTGGTGAATTCACGATGACTCTGTCAATTTCTTAAAATACACTCATGTTTTTGTTAATAAGCATAACATAAGTTCATAAGGATAATTAGTCTTTTTTTTTTTTTTTAAATATGTATGTCTGCGTCATTTGACTTTTTAGTCGTATAGTAGTGTGTTTCTTTTCATTTTCCTGTAAGTTATTGTTTGATGTTATAGTATTCATATATGGCGTGAGTTTAAAGTACATAAGCAATCTGCTAAAAATTGAATGTCATGAAATTCTCCTCGTTAACCAATCACACAAAATGTGATTTGTCACGACTTAATTAGCTGTTATATGTAAGAATTAATAAGAATTTGTTTATGAAATTCAGTTGAGCGCCTTTATTTTCGAAGTTAATGATTTGTTAACAAGTTCACAATTAGTTGGTATATGTAAGAATTGATAAAGGATTTGTTTATGAAACCTCTGGATTATAGGGTTATCTAAGGCAAGAAACCTCTAGATTATACAACTAACACAAAGTCTATGGAAAATTACGTGTAACCCTAAATCTGAAACTATCAAAGTAACAAACGTAGAGAAAATGCAAAGCAACAATCATGCAATTCAATTACTTTTAGCATTCATACGCATTATCATCAACAACTCATATATTTTACCAAAACATTAAGCCAAAAATTATATTATCCAAAACCGAAAGTCATAAATCACAAGATATTCATCAACACGACCTAGGTAGCATAAATATTTAGCTACTCATGTTTAGAGCATAAACCATATATAAATATGTAGCAAACATGGCTGGAAATAAATATAAATCGCAAGAACAATGGTTTATAAAGAGTATATAAACTATAGAATTCAAACCCAAGCTCTTCATTTCGTTAATCCCGAACCCCCTCGATCTCCAAAAAATGTTCAGCCGTCGAATAACGTATATTCTGTTGTCTCCCAGCTGCCGTCGAATGAATTCTACGATGTGACTCTACTGTCCGCCTCCTTTTTTTTAGTGTATCATGTGAATTATATTCTAAGGGACTACATATTTGCACACCAACATGGCTATTTGCACACCAAACCCTACCTTTACCTACGTTGTGTATAGACGTATGCGCAGAGGTCTATATGCAACGTAAGTACAGGGTCCGTACACGACCATTCAGTCAGACTTCGTACACTGTCAAATCATGCATATATACGCTACGTATAGATCCATACGCAGCGTATAGAAGTAACCCTATACGCTACGTATAAGTCTATACGCAGCGTATGTAGTTGGCAGGTACATGACAACCTAGTACATTGTCAAATCTGTCTGACATACGCTGCGTATAGAGCTATACGCAGCAAGTATACGAGGCATCCATATGTTGCGTATAGAGCTATACGCAACGTATGTCTGCCAAATTTGACAATGATACGATGTTGGCAAGGAACATGAATAAAGGTATACGCCGCGTATAGATCTATACGCGGCTAATAAATGTGAATTCAAATTCCTATTTAGACATCCTCTGCCTTGCCTATGAATTCAAAACATAATCAATTCTTCTTCATTTCTTCGGTTTATAATTTCTTGGTCGACTATGGAGCTAAAATGTCATCATTTTGGCACAACAATTATTTCGGTAAGCAGTATTCTAACGACTCATGGGGAGTGAATGGTGTTAATGAGGAGGAGGAGGTTGTGTCTGGTGTCCCTGTTGATCAAAAGATACAGTTGCCAGACTTGAACGAGGCTTAGTTGCCAAACTTGAATGTGGCTCCGACTCCATCTGTTGATGAACCATATTACCCGGCGCATCAAGTGAATCCCGATTACGGATGCGGGTGTGAATCTTCATACGTGCAACAAGGTAATCCGGATGGATACGGTGGATACGGAGATGAGCCTGTTGATGAACCATGTTACCCCGCACAACAATCGTATACGGATTACGGTGGATACAGTGGATACGGAGATGAGCCTATTGATGAACCATATTACCTGGCACAACAATCGTATCCGGATTACGGTGGATACAGAGGATACGGTGATGAGCCTCCGAACGCACCACTGAATGATGATTATCAACCCTCTAATCCGGGATATCCGTTTCAAAATCAGGTTAAAATTATTATTATCTTTTGTTATGTATGCACAAACTTATGTTGTATATATCAAACTTAGACAAATATAACATATTCAAGCTGTACACGGGTATCCATTTCAATGTATTTAGTACTTAGTTATATTATATCTTTTGTTATGTATGTACAAACTTATGTTGTATATATCAAACTTAGACAAATATATCATATTCAGTCGTATTGAAACAATATAGTATTTTAATTTAATTTAAACGGTATAGTATGGAAACGGTGTAATATATTCAAACTATACACGGGTATTTCAAAATAGTTAATGTTATAAGATTTAAAACTGCTATATTTTTTTAATTTAAATGGTATAGTATGGAAACATGGTAGAATATATTTGAACCATACCAGAGTAATTTAATAAAATTAATGGTATAAAAATCTTGAACGGTATAATATTCAAACCGCACCGAGACTTGGTATAATAATTTAATTTAAACGGAATTGTATTGAAACTGTATAATATATTCGAACCGTACGCGGATATTTCAAAATATTTAACGGTTTTAATTTAAACGGTATAGTATGGAAACGGTATAATATATTCTAACCGTACACAAGTATTTAAAAATAATTAACGGTATGATATTTAAACGTTTATAGCATTCGAACCCCACTAGACGTGGTATAATAATTTAAGAGTAAACTTCCGTTTTGCTCCCTGTGGTTTGGTCACTTTAACGGTTTTTCCCCAAACCTTTCAAAATAGCCATTTTACTCACTGATCTTTGAAGGCCTTCATGATTTTGCTCCCTACCCCTAACTCCATCCAAATTGTTTATTAACTGAAAACGTATTTTGGTAATTTCAAATATAAAACTGAGGGTATTTTAGTAAAACTATAAATAAAATATTATATTATATATATATATATATAATAACAGATTCAACTTCTCTCTCTCTCTTAAGACACATTCCAAACCCTAGCCCCCATTCCATTTTCAAACCCCCTCTCATCTTCTCTGCCGGCGACCGGAGAAGTTCCGGCCGGCCACCGGCCTTCTTGTTTCTCCGACATACCAACCCCGCACAACCATCCCTTCCCCTCACCTACTTTACTCTGACAATACACCCCCAACTTCCCCTGCAACCCCCTTTGCCCCGTCTTACACACACCACAGCGAGAGAGAGAGAGACGCGGAAGAGAGATGCCGGCGACGTCACCTGCTTTCCTCTGATGAAACACCCCCAACTGCCGCTAATTTTCGATGATGATGATTATGATGTTGCCGTTGATTGTTGAGGACGATGATGATTTACTAATACTGTTGGTGTCGACGGCGAAGGAAGCCGCCGGTGGCAACCTCTCAACTGGATCTAGGGTTTCAAACTAAGGTTGTGGTGGTGGCCAGATCTGTGGAGTTTGCGATGGTGGTTGAGGACTGGTGGTGATGGCGGTGGCGGGCTGGTGGTAATGGTGATGGCGGTGGCGGGCTGGTGGTAATGGTGATGGCGGTTTGGTGGAAATGGCGGGTAGTGGTGGTAGTCGATTAGCAGCAGATGGAGGTGATAGGTTGCAGGTGATGAATGGTGAGGTGATGAATGGTTTGATTTTCTTTTTGAATGAAGAGTTAACCAAATATTGATTCCTAATTTTGTGGATTATTTGAAAGATCATCAGATCTAGTAGTTCTTACCGTTGGATCTGTTGACCAAGTATTGATTTTTATATATTTCTTGTTATTACTTCCATTAATCTTCAACACTACAAAAAGGGTTGCAGCCAATTGGTGTTCTTAATGGTTTTTGATGCTAGAATTAATGATCAAGATTAAGGGATTTGATCTAGTATTGATTTCTTAATGGTGATGTACCGGTGGTTTGGTTTTGAATGTGTTTGATGATACATAACAGACAAAAACAGATTTATCAATAAACAAATTGATTTTAGGAATTAATAACAAATAATTTAATACTTACATTTATAAAATTACTGAAATGCCCTTTTACTTAACGAATACTTTGGATGGAGTTAGGGACGGGGAGCAAAATCATGAAGGCCTTCAAAGATCAGGGAGTAAAATGGCTATTTTGAAAGCTTTGGGGCAAAACCATTAAAGTGACTAAACCACAGGGAGCAAAACGGAAGTTTACTCATAATTTAATTTAAACGATAACAATATAATATATTCGAACCGTATATATGTTGTTCAAAAAAATTAAACGTATATAATATTAATGGTATAACATTAACGATTATATATTTTAAGCGATATAACCTTGGAACCGGGTATGTATTTATACCACAAATACATCAAATAACCAAACCAAATCCTGATGGGTTATATACGTTGCGTATAGCTCTATACGCAACGTATATAAACCCTGGTTGTCTGTGCCAATAATTGCTGGGCAGGTTCTGAATTTTATGCAACTTATACGCTACGTATAGCTCTATACGCAGCGTATAGGTGTAACCCTATACGTTGCATATAAAGTTATATGCAGCGTATATAAATCATAAGTGTGTAAATAGGCAGCCTTGGTGTGTGAATATTCTGAGCCTATATCATGTTTAATCATATTGTTCAAGTCCATATGGGCCAGGCTCTTGGTTGGCGGCTGCAAGGTGTGTGTAGGCCTAGATTTGCAACCTCAAACAACCCAAAAAACATATAAATGAAACATTTGGTCAACGAACTTTTGCTCGGTCAAAACTGAAAACATAAGTGGCGCATGTTTCTTCTTTTCTTTTGTGGAGTAGTGGAGAATTAATATAACGTTCAACCTTTTTGACAATAATGGCCCCTCGCCTTTTATCATATATCACAATGAATTTTCCACTTTCTTTTTATTACAATTCAGGTCCGTCGAGTTTAAATAACTTGTCCCGATTCTTCGTTTATTGATTCGTTTAAACTCGTTATTAATCTTTCTTTTGTTTTCCGCACCGAGACCTGTAACAACAACAGCAACAGCAACCGCAACCGCCGCAGCAGCAGCAGCAACAACAACAACAACATATAATAATAATAATAATAATAATAATAATAATAATAATAATAATAATAATAATAATAATAATAATAATAATAATAATAATAATAATAATAATCAATTAAGACCAAAAACAACACAAAACTATCTAAAAATATACAAAATACAAGGATAAATGACGGTATTTTACAACACATCAGGATACCCCTTAACTTTCTTAAAATATTGCAAATTTATTTTTAATCTCACTTTTATTCATCAGGATAACCCTGAGCAAATGTTAGGATACCCTGAATGTAAGTGAAGATAAAATGAACTGAAATTATATGGTCGACAGAAACAAAATTTTTCGGTCACCGGAAGCTTACAGCATCACCCGTTAAACATTGAAGAAGATGAACGATATTAATAGGGACTTAATATTCACACACCCCTCACCTCTATCTCTCTCTATACATACATAGATACATATACAGAGAGATATAGTGAAAAGAGATGTGAAAATAAGATTTAAGGATGTGAAAATAGTGAAAGCCTATTAATATTAGGGGGGTCGGGGTGCCCTGTGATAGCCCCTCCACCACGTGTGGAAGACAATTCAACACTGCCGCCACCCCTTTTGATCACGCGTGAATTTTAAAATGCGTGAACAGTTTAACGCGTTGAAAATTCAAAAAGTGAACGTTGAAAGGGACTTGAGGGTTTGAAAAGTTACCGTTTTTAAAGAATTAATATATACACACACAATATAAATTTTATTTACCAAACATTCATTCAACACTTTCTTTCAAACACAAAAAACACAAACTTTATCAAAAAAATCCAATTCAAAGATGGAAGGTTCAAGCAAACGAGGTTTGGGTTCGAAGAAAAAACTCGTACGACCGAAGGTTCGAGCGAATCTTGGTGAGCCGACAAGATTTCGGTTGCAAGACGAACCCGACCCAATCCCACCATTTCAAACCCAACCGTTTCCACCCTTTCAAACCCAACCGTTTCCACCCTTTCAAACCCAACCGTTTCCACCATTTCAAACACAACCGTATCAAAACCAACCGTTCGTTTCACCATTTCAACCTCAACAATTTCAAACACAACCGTTTCAAACCCACCAATTCAATGTCGACCCACAAGAAGATAACAACCTCATCCACCAATCCGCACGTGCGTACCGCGAACCACAACAACATCTTGACGATGATGAAGATGACGATGACGTTCAAGAAGTAGAAGTAGAAGTAGAAGAAGAAGAAGAAGAAGAAGAAGGCGAGCAAAAAGTTGAAGTTGTCCCAACATTCGCTCGGAGAGCATGGAGAAGCAAGGAGGATGTCGCCATGGTCAAGGCATACTTACAGACCTCCGAAAATAAGAAACATTCGAGTGAGCAAAGAAGAGACTTGTTTTGGAGACGAGTCATAGCTCATTTTCGCAAACTTCCCGGTTCAACGGAATGAAACATTGATCAAATGACTTCGAAGTGGGGCGATTTAAACCGAAAAATGAGTAAATTTAATGGTTGCTTCGTTCAATTGGTACGTTTTTTTTTATAAACATAACACTGTTTTTTTTATTTTTAAAAACATAAAACTGTTTATTTTTATTTTAAAAACAGAAAAACTATTTTTAAAAAACAGAAAACAGTTTTAAAAAAACAGAAAAACTGTTTTATAAAACAGAAAACTGCTTTTTTTTTAATTTTAAAAACAGAAAAACTGTTTTTTTTTTTAACAGAAAACAGTTTATAAAAACAGAAAAACAGTTTAAAAAAAAACAGAAAACGGTTTAAAAAAACAGAAAAACAGTTTTATAATTTTTTTTTTTTTGTAAGCCCAAAATCCACAAAGTTAGGTAAGCAAACCGACTATCATGAAAAACGTCATGGAGGACTATTGCCGAGTATACAAGCATAAAAGTTTTCCACACTTGGCGGCATGGGAGGTTGCGAGACATCACCCGAAGTGGGTACCGGTTGACTTGGTCGACATGGGTGGGCCGACGGCTCCAAGAAAAAGAGGAGGTCCCAAAAGATCAAAAACCTCCGAGTCCGGGAACTACACTACTTCTGAGTCGGGTAACATGCCCTAAATTAATTTGAACGACCAACCCGTTGACAAACCCAATCAAGACAATACACCAACAAGGCTGCGCCGCAAGAAAAGTGGTGATTCGACAAGTAAAGGAAAGGAATCAGTGGCGAAGTCCATCTCTGAAATCATAGAGGCTAAATTGGTGGAAATGACCAAAGCCAATGATAGAAGAGAAAAATTTGTGGCGGCAAAACTTAAACGTGAGGAGGCGTATATTCGACACTTGACTGAAAATGAAAAAAATAGTGATTTAAACGTTTTGTTACAACCGCACAACAATCTCGTCGAACTGTTTAAGTCGATCGTACTTCAACGCAAACGCGAGATATGTGAAAAGTGGGGCTGGGAGATGACTTAGATTTTTTAGGTTTTTTTTATTTGCAATGTTTTTTTTTTTTTTTTTGTAATTTAGGAATTATTTAAATGAAATTTATAATTTTAGTGTTTTTAATGTTAATTTGTAATTTAAAAACAAAAAAGAAATGTTGTGAGTGATGGAGTTCCATCACAAATGATGGGCATTACACTAAAATTCATCACTAGTGATGGAATAATACTTGATGATATGGCGGAACTTGATTGAAAGTTGTGAGTGAAGAGTCAGTGATTAGTGATAGGCGCCTCTACCCTCCTTAGAGCATTCACATCCATGGCATTAAATTCTGTATGTGGTGTTTTTAAAATATAAATAGTATAAAAAGTGGTTGTGAGTGGAGGAGAGAGAAAATGTTACTATTCATCTGTATATTTGGGGGACATTGTTCAACCCTTATAATTTTTTAATATATTTTGAAAATGATTGTGAGTGGAGAAAAGAGAAAAGAAAATGATAAAGGTATAAAAATATTATTTAATTGAAAAAGAGAGAGAAAATGTAGTGTTTTTTAGTGTAATTTATGGTGAAAATATGATGGGATAGTTGTGAATCTATTATATATAATAAATGAAAGTTATTTGGGTCACGTGTCACTTAATTAGGGCATCATCAGTTCTGTTTTCCCGCCCAACAGTACCACACTTCCATCCCTTTTATACTCCCTCCGTCTCCTTTTTTACTTTTCAAAACCCTGAATCTGAATCTTCTTCTCCTCTCCTTCTCCTTCTCCTGTACTCTTTTCCTTTCTTAATCAAAGATCAAACCAAATCATCTCATCATGAATCATTCAGCCATTGTAATTTTCATGTCTGATTATACCATGAAGAGGTAATATCTGGCTTTTGTAATTATCATCCCGAGCTATAGTTGGGAAGATTCTTTCATCTTCTTCGTCTGCAAGGTTCTTGCATTTGAGGTTTGATTTCTATGTTTATAGATCTGTGTTGATTTCTTCTTATTTTCATACAAAGTTTTAATTAAACCCTAATTTCTACTCATAATCTCATCATATGGTTCCAGGGTTGTTGTCATCGATGGTCATCAAAGTTGAAATCCGCTTACCTGCAGATAGATTTCCGCCATGAACTGGTATGTTTGAATATGTTCAGAAACTAAGGGTTTTTTTCTTAACGGTGATGATATGAGTACAACATCTGTTGATTATTGATCTTTGAGTATGTTCACCGATTATTCTTTTTGAAATTAGGGTTTCATTTCCAGTTCTCGAGGTATTATCTGTTTGTAACAGCAGTGGTTCAGCATCTACAGTGGATTCAACATCAGGTGTTTGCTATTATTGTTTGATGTTGTTTGCTATTGTTGTTTGATGTTGTTTCCTATTATTGTTTGATGTTGTTTGCTATTATTGTTTGATGTTGTTTGCTATTGTTGTCAAGTAAGGTAAAAATGGCCATTCTAATTACCTGAATATTGCGTATGATATCCTTTTAATTTTAATCGCCCAACAAGTTTTTTGGTTTGTTTCTTTCATATTTCATTATGATTTGTATGCTTTTAGGATTTGATTTTATATTGATCATCACATTAATGGTGAGTACTCAAGAATATTGGATGGTTTTATTAGTTTTATTTTGGGTATTTTTGGATGCAGTTGAAGGGATCATTTGAGTGAAATGAATGTTGATTTATCAGAAGATGCAGTTGAAGGTATCTTAAATAAGGTAATAATTGTATTACATCCCTGTTGAAAAATAGAATTGATAAATTAAGGGAAAGTGAGGTTGAAAGATGTTAACCCAATAGTGGAGATCTCATTCTACAGGTTCGTTAAATTAAGGGTATTCTCATATAATTCTTCCTCGATGCTTCCAAAGAATCCGCACTTTGGACATCTTCTTGTCTTCAAACATCTATTATCTATTATCTATTCTATCTATTATATATAATAAATGAAAGTTATTTGAGCCACGCGGACCAAATCACTTTCATTTATTATATATAATAGATAGAATAGATAATAGATGTTTGAAGAACAACAGATGTCCAAAGTGCGGATTCTTTGGAAGCAGCCAAGAACCATTATATGAGAATACCCTTAATTTATCGAAGCTGTAGAATGAGATCCTCCACTGTTGGGTTATCATCTTTCAACCTCACTTTCCCTAAATTTATCAATTCTATTTTCCAACAGGGATATAATGCAATTATTCCTCTCAATCAAATAGACCGACCCTTGGTTCCTCTCAAAGTGTTATGGAATGGTTATAACAGTTGATCATGCTCTGGACTGTTATAACTAACCACTGCTCCTTATAAAGGCTGATGGACTTAAATACTAACGAGGCCTATCCACTGTTGAAGACAAATCCCTGTTAAAGTTCCATGTGCTAAGGACTGTTATAACTAACCACTGCTCCTTATATAATCATCGTTCCAGTATCATTGTTCCAACATCGTTGTTTCAATGAAGCTTCCCATCACACATCAACCTTTCAATATCGATGTTGCAGTATAATTATTGCAACATCGTGAAAAGTTGCATGTGCTACCTTCTTTGATGGGAGAGTTGTAAGTTAAACGGACGATATGTATCTCTTCTTCACAATACTCGGCATTTGTTCGTAAAGGATAAGAGCAAACTGAAGCTCTCTGTAACCCATTTTCAGAAAAAAAATTTGTTGATATGTGGTTTCCCTTGATAATGGTATGTGTTTTTGTTTTTAATTTTTACTGAAGTTTTCTTATCTGAGCTGGTGACTAAATGATGATTATATGTGACTCTGGGCAGATGATGATGATGTAGAAGCCGTAGTAGTTCCTACTAAACGCAAGAAAGCATCTGCTATTGCTGTAAGATAAGATTTTATCTTACTAGAGTAATGGTCTTTCTTGCCTTTTTTGTATTTAAAGAAGCATAAAGTTTGTTTAAAGCAGCTCTTTATGAACAAAGTTAAGTATTAAGTATATGAGGACAGGGCTACACTTCCACAGCTGAAGAAGAGTTTTTTTGTACTGCATCTTGGTATGTTCACGAGAGATCAGGTTTCTATAAATCCTGCTGTTGATGCATTGAGTACTTCCGTGGAGTTCATGGCGATTGTCGAAGATATACTTTGATGGAGTTTAAAGCTAAAAGCACTAAATTTTAAGCTAAAAGCACTAAATTTTTGCTGTTAGGTTCGTAAATTTCTTGGTGTTGTTCTTAGATTTTAAATTATTGCTTTTAGATTCGTAAATTTCTTAGTTTCATTTTCTTGAATTCTATGTAATTTTGTAAAGTACAATAACAAACAGTGGTTTGAACATCTGTTTGCATTTTGGTCAATAGATAATGGAAACCCATGTTAGATTGAACAGTGTTTTTAAGAGGAAAACAGTGTGAGAAGACAGTAGATCATATTAAGTTAAACATTTGTTCAGTGTTAAACACATGTTTGGCCTTTAACAGATGTTTGGCCTTTTATATCAGAGGTTTGGACTTAAACAGTTGTTTGACCTTAAATAAATATTTAGCCATAAACAGATGTTTGACCTTAAACATATGTTTTACCTTAAACAGATGTTTCGCTTTCTGTATCAGATATTTGGACTTAAACAGATGTTTGGCCATAAACAGATGTTTGGCCTTAAACCAAACATCTGTTTAAGGTCAACATATATTTCACTATTGGCCAACATTTGATTGACTTTTGGTCAACATCTGTTTGAATTTTGGTCAACATCTTATTTTTTAAACAAGTACAAAATCCCAAATCACCCTATCATTTAAGTGCATTGAAGTAAAAGTGGAAATGATATTATTCATGTGGTCCTGTTGTGGTTTTGTTTGACCTCTAATATGGGTTCATGATCTAATCCGTTGATTTGAAGACATTGTTGTTTCATGTTTATACTAATAAATAAAAATCAAGTACACTTGGATGGTTATTAAGCTCTTCATTTTGATTGTTTGGGTATAGTATTCTTGAAATTGGTCTCTTTTTGCAAACAGATGTTTATGGGCAAATATATGTTTATGGCCAAACTTTTGTTTATGGGCAAACCTCTGTTTAAGCTCAGACCTTTGTTTATGTTAACAGTGTTTATATGTAACAGTGTTTTTCACATTAGTGTTTTATAGTCTGTTAGGCTGTTAGATGTTATCACGTTAGTGTTTTATATGTAACAATTTTTGTGACATCAGTGTTTATATGTAACAGTGTATATCCCAACAGTGTTTATATGTAAAAGTATTTATCACATCACTTCATTGATTTGATATGTCCTATAAACTGAACTGTTGTTTCATTTTATACTAATAAATAAAAAAAAATTATACATGGATGTTTATTAAGCTCCTCAGTTTGATTGTTTAGGAATAGTATTATTGAAATTGGTCTTTTTTTGCAAACAGATGTTTATGGGCAAACATTTGTTTAAGCTGGAAGATTTGTTTAAGGCCAAAAATCTGTTGATGGCCAAATTTCTGTTTATTGGCAATCATCTGTTTAAGTTCAAACTTTTGTTTAAGTCCAGACAACTGATATATAAGGCGAATCATCTGTTTAAGCCCCAACATATGTTTAAAAGCCTGTTACAACCACTGTGTTGGTTGAAACATTTGATTATTAAAACTTATCCACTGCTGAAATACAACCTCTTTTTCTTCAATCTTCGTGTTGACCACTGACTTACCAAACATCAGTGTTTAAAAAACTGTTCGGTATCCACTGATAGGAAAAAATAGCCACTGCTCACCTTTTTATTGTTGACATCCTTTGATATTGACCATCAACGGTTTTCCTAAAAAACAGCCATTGCTCACATTTTTATAATTGTTGGTGTTAATTAGTGATATATTGAAATTATCAAATAAAAACTAGAATTAAAATGAAATTACCATTTTACCTAATCGTTACATTCCAATGACATAAGAGTTCCTCCAACATTGTTTTCGTGATGAAATTTAATGTTAAATTAAAAAATAAAAAAAATACTAGATGAATATTTGTTGCAAATCAAATCAATAATTAATGCTAATTTCTTGAGCTTTGGACTTTTAAAATATGCAAAATGTGAATTTCAAACAGACGGTTATTATCTCTTAATTAAAGTTAAAATAAAAATTAGAAAAGTCATCATGACAATTGCTTTCAAATCAGATCACTGATAATATCAATAATTTTGAAATTCAAAATATGCAAGATGGTAATTTAAAATTGACGTTCTTTTTTTTTTTCCTACTTTGCATATCATTTCTAATATTTAATTAGTTTAATAAAGCAGGATATAAATATATACACTACTTACCTTTCAGTTCCCAATAAACATCAGTTCCCAATAAACATCATGACAATTGCTTTCAAATCAGATCAGTAATTACTGATAATATCATTAATTTTGAAATTCAAAATTCAAATCATATATTCTTATCCTATTAATAAGATATAATTATCTGGTTTCGCATTCAAATCTACGCTCGCTCATATATGTGAGCGTATCTTTCTCTCTCAAATGCATCTTTCTCGTGATTCAGCCGCTAATATCCGATTACACTTCTTTGTTCGAATGTTTGTTGATAATGTTTACATGTTATCGTCCCAGTATCATTGTTCCAACATCATCGTTTCAAAGTAAATTCGCATCCCACATCAACCTTTCAATATCGATGTTGCAGTATCATTGTTGCAACATCGTGAAAAGTTGCATGTGCTACCTTCTTTGATGGCAGAGTTGCAGCTTCAACGGACGATATGTATCTTCTATCTTGAAAAGTTACATGTGCTATCTTCTTTGATGGGAGAGTTGCATTGTTTGATTTTCATTAAATCGAAAGTCAGGTTTTCTTGCTCCAGGAAGATTTTCTTCTTTTATAGAAAGTATAGATTCGTCCAATATCGTGAAAACTCAGATGTGCTACAACAGTTGAGAAGATACCTTTGCATTTTAGGTTTGTTTCATATTTGTGTTGTTAGTAATATAGAGTGCGGTGATAGAGACGTGCAATTCATGGCGATGCTGAAGGACATACATCGAGAGGTTCAGCAATCGATGGAGTTGAAACTAAAGTTTCTTAATTCTTGCAGTTATTCTTAGATTTGAACTTTAATATTGTTCAGTATGTCATGTAATTATTGGACTTTTAGTTTTAAGGTCATGAATAAATGAATAAATTTAATTTTATGAATCTATGTTGTGTTTTATTTTTACTTATTATTTAGTGTTTCAGTAATATTTAGATTATGTTGATGTTGAATTGTGTCTGAAGATCTGTTTGGTAAGTCAATAGAGGTTTAATAGTGTCAAGGATTTGTTTGATGGTCAACCTCTCAATGGGTTATGGTGTGGTTATAACAGCTGATCATGCTAAGGACTGTTATAATTAACTACTGCTCCTTATAAAGACTGATGGGCTTATTGACTCATGAGGCCTATGCACTGTTGAAGACAAAGCCCTGTTAAAGACAAGCACTTATGTACCTAAAGCCTGATCAACGAAAGGAAAACCACTGCTTAGTAGCAGCAGTGTTTCAGCATCTACAGCGGATTCAACTTTAGTATTTATGTATCAGTGTTTCTTATGTAACAGTGTTTAGTGTAGCAGTGGTTCTCTATACTTTATCTCTCGAGTCAAACCTATACAAACTCAAAGACGAACCACTGCCCAACAACAAAAGTGGTTCAGAATCAACATTAGATATTCTATCTTTGTTTATGTTAACAGTATTTATATGTAACAGTGTTTATCACATTTGTTTAATTTCAAACATCTGTTTAATTTCAAACAGAATGTTTTAAGTCAAATATTTGTTTAACTCCAAACAACTAATATAGAAGGTCAAATATCTGTTTAAGGTCAAACAATCTCAAAATAGTTAAAAATGATAGTTTTTACTAATCCTTAAAAGTCTGTTACAACCACTGATTTGGTTCAAATATCTGATTGTTAAATGTTATCCACTGTTGAAAGACAACTTCTGTTTCTTCAATCTTCATGTTGACCACTGTCTGACTAAACATTAGTGTTTCAATAACTGTTGGCTATTCACTGATAGTTAAATAATACTCATTGCTCACATTTTTATTGTTGACATTCATTGATATTGACCATCATTTGTTTTCCTTAAAAACATCCACTTCTCACATTTTTATTATTGACGCTGTTAATTATTGATAGATTGAAATTATCAAATGAAAACTAAAATTACAATGAAATTACTATTTTACCTAATCGTTACATTCCAATGAGATAAGAGTTACTCCAACATTCTTTTCATGATAAAATTTCAAGTTAAATTAAAAAATAAAAAAAAATTCTTGATGACTATTTGTTGCAAATTAAATCAGTAATTAATGCTATTAGAAAAGTCATAATGACAATTGCTTTCAAATCAGATCAGCAAACTACTACCCATAGCCAAGAAAGTATTACTTAGCAGATGTTTCCTTTGGCAAACATATACCATAGCAGTGGTTTTGAAATTGCCGGTAATTTCAAATTCAAAATGCCTTGGGATATGTACTTTGCGAAGTGGAGATTCAGTACAAAAGAAACTATTATCCTTTAAAGACACGTCAATTGTCATTGACGACGTAGTTGGTGGTAATTTGGATGTTGTTAGAAGCAAAACCTTAAGTTTTCCTAACAATGTCCACCCTAGCTTCTTACGTATTCTATCTTCATTTAATGGTTTGTTGTTAGTTTGCAATGAAGGGATTTGCTGTCAGTTGATTCTTTGGAATCCAACTATCAGGCGGTATAAGGTTTTGTGTGATGACTACTTCAATTACAATCATCATCGAAACTCTGATACTGGTGGAATTTATTTTGATCAGTTCAATGATCTGAAAGTGCTGAACATCAGATGTTACCGTAATGTAACTGCTGCTCGTGTTTACTCACGACGTCGTGAGTCATGGAGAACAATAAATTTTGGTATCGTAAACAATTATGGTTCAAGTCGTTATTCATGGTCTACAGGAGTTTATGCTGATAAAACCATATATTTTATGGTTTCAAATTATTGGTATCCACTAGGTGAGAGGAACATCGTTGCTTTTGATGTTCTTAGTGAGACTTTCAGAATGCTTCATTTTCCCGAGAGTATTGTAGTCAATCCCTGCAAAGGTCATTTTTTGACCATGGCAAAGAGGTTGCATTTGATTGTTATTGGAAAGTCTGCTGAGCTAACTGCTGATTTGCTCAGATATGAAAAAGAAGGCTGGATGAAGGTGTTTGTTTTCAATAATCCTCGTGTAGTTGATTATGTAGATACGCGCCGAAGTACTAATATAATTGAAGACAACAAGTGGCTGATAACAAGCATCTGGGGGATATGATTGAAGTTGATCTGACCAACGAACTTCTGAAATACCTCCAACATGTTGACAACTACAATGGTCCGAAAGGAGCTTTACTTATCGAAACTACTGTTTCACCAATAGATTAGGAATTAGGATCCTGTATTTTATTGAATGCTATTTGCTGTTTTGACAATTGTATTTTTTATATAATTAGTTGTGTTAAAATTATTAATCATGTTTGTTATTTAAATTAAGTAAATGAATATTGATTTTTGAGAGTGTAAAAGCTTGTAATATTGGCAAAGGTCTGTTTAAATGGTCAAAGCTCTGTTATTGGGAATAGATGTTTCAAAATTAAACAGCGGTTGATACATCTGTTGACTTGGGTCAACAGATGGATGAACTTTGTATGCTGTTTGACACTTGTAGTTTTTATATAATTAGTTGTCTTAAAATTATTAACCATGTTTGTTATTTAAATTAAGTAAATAAGTATTAAGGTTTGAGAGTGTAAAAGCTTCTAGTATTGGCAAATGTATGTTTAAATGATCAAAACTCAGTTATTAGGAACAGAAGTTTGAAAATAAAATAGATGTTTGGAACTACTGTTAACAAAAGTGCGGTTGAAACTATTGTTTGGTTAAAATGGTGGTTTAAAACCACTGTTGGGTTAAAATCGTGTTTAGGGGAGGTTGAAGGGGATTGAAACGACTGTTGGGTTTAGTTTTCTTGGAGAAGGAACATGCTTGAACTACTGTTTATATAAAGACTGTTGTTAAAGCTCAGTGTTTTAATCCACTGATAGGTTATCCACTCATAGTTATAGTCAGCTACTGTTTTCATTTTCATCACTGTAAACTACTGATATTGATTCATCTGTGGTTTCCTAACAACCGTCTTCCATTATTCATCAGAGGTTGTGATGTTGATAGTACTTAGCCGTTAGATCTTTGTATGCTTTTTTGGGCATTGATTTGGAATTAGTATGCTATATTCTATTGATTGTTGTTTGCTTTTTTGAACTTTGTTTATTATATAGTTACCTCTGTTTTAAACTTGTAGTTTTTATATAATTAGTTGTGTTAAAATTATTAACCATGTTTGTTATTTAAATTAAGTAGATAAATATTTAGGTTTGAGAGTGTAAAAGCTTGTAGTATTGGCAAAGGTATGTTTAAATGATAAAAACTCTGTTATTAGGAACAGAAGTTTGAAAATAAAAGAGATGTTTGGAACTACTGTTAACTAAACTGTGGTTGAAAGTACTGTTTGGTTAAAATGGTGGTTTAAAACCACTGTTTTTGCAAGAATTGTGTTTTGTGGAAGTTGAAGGGGATTGAAACGACTGTTTGGTTAAAATATAGTTTTTTTGGAGAAGGAACATGCTTAAAATGGTGGTTTAAAACCAATGTTGGGTTAAAATAGTGTTTTGTGGAGGTTGAAGGGGATTGAAATGACTGTTGGGTTAAAATATAGTTTTTTGGAGAAGGAACATGCTTGAACTACTGTTTATATAATGACTGTTATTAAAGCTCAGTGTTTTAATCCACTTATAGTTATAGTCAGCTACTGTTTTGATTTTCATCGCTGTAAACTACTGATATTGATTCATCAGTGGTTTCCTAACAACTGTCATCCATTATTCATCAGAGGTTGTGACGTGGACATTACTTAGCCGTCAGATCTTTGTATGCTGTTTCGCGCATTGATTTGGAATTAGTATGTTGTATTCTATTGATTGTTGTTTGCTTTTTGGAACTTTGTTTATTATATAGTTACCTCTGTTGTACAATCGTATTATAATAGATTGGGTGGATGTAATGTGGTCGTATTAATAACAAATAGTAATTAATCTAAATAACTTTCCCGAGCCCAAGAAGCAATCCCGGGTAAAAACCTAGTGCTCTTATAATACAAGCATGAGATAATGAACTATTTAGCCAAGTGGGCACTGACAAGTTGTCCTCATTTAATATTACCATTTACTTAATTTAAATTAAGGAATTTAAATTGTTCTAAAGATTATATAATTGTTTTATGTATTTTACTTTGTTTATTTATCAGTTTACACTTTTCATAAACTTTACTTGATAATTCCTTTTTAAACAACAAAAAAGTTAAAAAAGTTAAAATAATACTGGGTAAAAACATTTTGTCTCTTTTTTTTAAATGAAAAGAAATATTATATAAATATTGTTAGGATCTGAGTTTGAATTGTTTGTGAATGTTTAAGATAAAATAATGAAAGATGATAAAAAGATGGAAATAATTTGCAATGGAATGAAAGTAAACTTTAGATCACAAACATTGAGATATTTGCTTTCATCATGAATACTTTAAATTGAATGATTGAAAATACAATGATTCACGTATGCATGAATAAAAACTCTCCCTCAGCCTTAGATCACTCAGTTTGCTCGTACAAAATGTCAAGTGTGTGAAGCGATAAATAGAACAGTACATGCACAGTTCTATTTATAGTACAATGCAAACCACTATGGAATCTATGCTGATGTCATCTAGACAATGACATCTAACAACCTCTAACTTCTGCTATTACTAAACACTATTACATTGGAAACATTGATTGCAACATCTGATGAGCTCTATCCTCTGTTGAAGCCTCAGCAGACCTTCTTCAGCAGACTTTGTCTTCTATATTTAATGGGTGATTAGACCTTTGCTTCCAGCAGACTTTGGTCTTCATCAGCGGCTTACTTTAGCAGACCTTGTAAACCATCAGACTTTAGCTTGTAGCAGACCTTAGGAAGTAGCAGTTGTTTGATGACTTTGCCATTGAAGGGAGAATGAGTTCAAGCCTTGTTATTGAAGGATCAAGTGATTGCATAACTATTTTGGCTTTTAATCATCTGTTTTTAAGGTGGGATCCACATGAGCCAACAAACATGAATAAAGTATGGATATTCACGAATAATAAAGTTTTAAAACTCTAGATATATGGAAATAAAGATTTTTTTTAAAACGATTACTTTTAAAGCATAGGATTTCTATTATTGAAAAGTCATATAAGACATGCTTTAACAAATATTAACGGACGATGAGTTTTGAGTACTCTTTGTTGTTGAAGATATTTTTGTTACAAACTAAGTATTACATATAAAACATTTAAAATTGTATAATAAATACTTGATAACGTTTTCATGTGTGTGGTACACCCATTAATAAAACAAAATAATAATCAACATATGCTTTACAATGTAAAAATAGAATTATATTTGAATCCTATGATTAAATTGTTTTCATTCTCTCACTTTATTAGCGAGTGACACTATATTACAAAGTATGGATTAAGAATGGTTGATTAACAATTTTGCTTTTTTAATAAAAGTTTCACAACACACGTATCTATACCAAATTTAATACATAATTTCAATTATGTCTTATCACAAAATATCATGTTATAATTTTTAAATCTTATTACTAACAATTTAATATTTTTTATTTAACCCGTGTAATATACGAGTTTATAACCTAGTAAATATACACACACTAGCCGCACAAGCCCCTTAGGGCTATCGACTTATTAGGGATAACCTTAGGTAAACGAAAATTTTAAGAGCCTATTTTTACTAGCCGCACAAGGCCCCTCAAATTCTCAGGAACGGATCTAGATAAAAGTTTTTTAGGATACCCCTAAAATTTTTTCTAGATCCGTCACTATTGCATGTAACTGCAAATCCTACAGTATGGAAACATTTGTTAAGCTAATTAATATGCGTCGTTTTAGTGTCTAACCTCTCTCGCAATTATCTCGAAACATTCATATGAATCTTGTGTTTCAAGTGTGATTGTGGAATCTAACGTATAAAATCCGAGGCCTTTTTCCAAGAAATTTTGTCAATTCAATAGCGTACCTTTTGGTCATTCACTATTAACATACATATTATTGTTCGTCTCTTGTGTTCGGTAAATATTGAGTATAGGACTATGATTATTTTAAGGGCTATGGTAGGTGTTTGATCTATCTTCGTTTGCTGGTTATGTGATATAACCCAAGTAGGCCCAACGAACGACACAACCCAAGGAGAAGTATTTTATTTTGAACTTTTTTTCCAAGTGTTAGAGGAGAAGTGTTCCTAGAATAAAGGAGTAGTAGATCCATGATCCCATCCATGTGGTAGTTGCAGTAGTTTCCTTTCCTTTAAATTGTTATGTTTTGAGTTAATGAAATCATTCAGAAAATTGCCCCGAAAATCATTGTTCCTTCCTTATTTTCTTGGAGTGTTTCCCTACTAAAAAGGCTACATCATCTTGGTGCTTTCATTCACGTCTCCAACTTACGCCATGCCGCCCCGTAAGGAAATCACCTCACCCAAAGACTTTCCACCAGCCATTACCGATCAATTAACCCAGCTTATCCAAATCACCACTATCGCCGCTAATACCCAAGCCGACATCAAAACACAAATCGTGGCCCATGTCCAAGCCACCACCAATCTTAACTTTAAACTCAACACCCGTAATTCCAAAATTGATACCTAAACCGAAACCACGGGCCGCTTCTATTAACTGATATAGAGAACAATTGAGATAAAATGATTTTTGATTGCTTAGTTCATTGTTGTCTCTTCGAACACTTCTATTACTACGAAGTAACTTCTTACCCTGTGAAAGACGAGACATGTACATTGTCTCCCACTCCATAGCTTCAGTACTTCGATACATATTCCATAGTCCATTCGGTGGAGGCATCGGACCATCATCCGTTAACTTAACCATGATGAAATGGCCATCTTCCACATAGGCAATCGAAAGAACAGAATGGCCCTCCGCAGGACCATCAAACATGGGAAAGTTTGTTTGACAAACACCATTGCTTAAATGTTGAACAACCACACCAAATTTTTTAGCCACTAACAATCCGGCTTATGGCAAGAACATGCAGCATGCCATTGGTGCAGGTTCCACGTGCAACCAGTTTATTGATCGATATACTGTAGTGTAAAATCCTGGATCAAAAGAGTCAAGAATAGGCCACCACCGGTCTTTGTTAATGAACATCTCATCCAGTAGCTCTTGGCGGACCCACATCCAAGCATTCTGGTCCAACCCAAACCCATAGCCACCGATCGAAACCCACAGTTACCGTCAGGCTGGGCATCTTCCATATGTGTTATGTATCTCCGATACATAGATGGAAGCCAGTCCTTAAAACGATCGATCATGTTTTTTTACCTATAATTGGAAAATATATTGTGGAAAATCTTTATCAGGGAAAATGTATGTATGGAAATACGTAGGATATTATATAGGTCAATGATTGATGACGTACCTATCCCCCATCAACAGTGGAAAATCTTCATCTATAATTTCAACTGTCTTTTTAGCCTTATTTTTCTTTCAACGACTGCGTTGCACTGCTGGCTTTTGAGCGCCCTCATCCTTCTTTTGGCTTTTTCCTTTTGCTTCGGACTGGGTATCTTTACGTCTCGCAACCTCCTCCTTCTTTTTTTGTTGTGCTTTAGAAGTTGGGCGCCCCCGAGTATCTTGTTGTACCTCAGGCGGTTGATGGTCAGTCATACTTGGATTCACCACCTCCTTTATCTTCGACAACATACTTTTTAACACTATCGGTGGTTGCGCCTTCAGTTGTTGCATGACTCTATCCATTTCCTCCCGAAGATTATTATCGTCTTCCTTAAGTTCTTCAGCATTGAAATCTAGTTTTGTCCAGAATTTGTCTACGACGGCAAGAGGAGTTTTGCAATCTTTATTTTAAAAACAATAATTACAAATGAGGGGGGTGGGTATTCATATGAAGTAGAATAAGCGGTTGAAGCCTGTTTTTATTACTTGTATTTTCCCACCACTCCATCTGACAAGCACATGGCAACCCACAACTCGTAACAAGCTGGTGACCAAAAGTCCCCCTACTGCGAGCAACGTACGTATCTTTTTCTTCTCCACAAGCAACAAATCTAATGCTTTCAGGGAAACATTACCACGTAGGTTATCAAAGAATGATATCATGTGGTCCCCCATTTTCAAGGACCGGCTATCCTGAAAAATGAGGTTTATTTGTATGCGTTGTGACTCTACAACTTTGTCAACAAGCCACACAAGTTTATGGAGCGAGTTGTTTGGCCCCTTAAGGTATCTCTTAAACTTAGCATGTTGGCTTCAACTCTGTTGGTTGTATGTTGACCAAAGTTAGGGCTTGTGTTAGTCCAGGCTGAAACAAACTTTTCTTTATAGGGTAGTAGCCAGACAGTATACAAATAGTCCAAAACTCCTAAAAAAACAGAATATAACGATTTGTAATGTTTGTATTGTAACACCCAGACCAAAGGCTGAAACAAACCTTTTTCTGATAAATTAACTATTTTTAAATAATTAATTAAACAAATAAAACTATGTAATTATTGGATTAAATTGGTTAAAAATCGAATTTTTGGAAAAATATCAATTTTATATTTTCGAACATCATTCTGATGTTAAAATAATTATATAAAAATTTTCAGGTTTTTTAAAATTAGTTTAGTATTTTAATGAATTTAATAAGATTAAAACTAACTTAATTCATAATAATTAGATAAAACCGGAAATAATTATAGTTTATATTTTTAGTAAATCAGGTTTGATGTATATGAGTTTATAAAAATCTTAGTTTTTATAAAAGTGATAAAAAACGTAAAAATAAAATAAAAGGTGTGTGCCCGGTTAGATTTTAAGAAGTGTATAAAACAACTAATGTTAGGGTATCAATCAGCTCCTAATGGAGGATAAACTGGTAAAGAAGGGGTGCTTTTACACGAGTGGTCCGGGTTCGATCTTTGCTAAGGGGCGGGTTATACAAGAAACCCCCCTTTTTTGTTATTCTAATTAACATAGTTAACTAAGTTAATTTTTTTAAAGGATTTCTTATTCAACATTTAACTCGGTTAAGATTTTAGAGTTAAAATAAGTTTCAAACAAGGCAATTTCAACCCTTATACTTTAGATTTCAATGATTACATTTTATACCCAATACTTTGTACGTTTAAATAATGTCAAAATAACCCCTAGGCTATAACTTTCAATAAATGACAGTTTAGTCCCTGGACTTGGTTTTAACCATTTTTAAAGCAAGTTTCAAACAATGACAAACAAGTCCCTCAACTTATAGTTTCACAAAATGTTAAAATAGGCCCCTATAGTTTGTAAAATATAATTGCGTATATAAAATTCAGGGAGGTTACATGTATGTGTGTATACATGAATGAATGTGAAGTAATATAATACGTACCTAATCTATGGTCGTTAGTCAGTCGCATATATAGCCGCTCAAAGTTATAATTGTATAGCGTCTCAGTGGGAGAATTACACAATCGAGACCAAGAAAGCTTGAATATTTTCCATTCTTCAGCCGTTACAAATTTTGCCTTGTTGTGTTTTAGAATATTTTGTGAGATGTGCCACCTGCATAGCAATTTGGATGCTTTTGGGAATACTTTATCGCAAGCATTCATCAAAGCTTTATCGTAATCTGTTACTATCACGCGCGGTTCCATACCCTCTACCAACAATCATTTGAGCTTCTGTAGGACCTACAAGAAGTTATCCTATTTTTCTTTAGAGATAAAAGCATGAGCGACACAAAACGACTTGTGTGTCGATGTCACACCCACAATTTGAACAAACCGAAGTCTATACTCATTCGTTTTGTAAGTGGTATCAATCATCAACACATGTGGGAAAGCACGCCACATTATGTACGAGTACCGATGAACAAAAAAAACCTCCTCGACCGCATTTGTTTCGGGATTCACCCGGTGTGGTAAACATACCTTCCTTCCTGCAACATTTGCTCCAATAACTGCATTGGAGTCCGATCACCGTACATTTTGACTTTAATCTTTTTTATCACGTTTTGTATGTCTCGTAGAATGCACACGCTCTGTGGGTTTTGTTTTCTTATGGTTAAATGTATGTTCGTAGGCTCCATGTTTTGAATATAAAGTCTCTCTACCAATGATTCTTCGTCTGGGGTCAACCTTCTCGCAAACGCGTGACCCTCGAGAAATACCGCAGGCTCATGGTTATGATCCTTTTGCTTCACCACTAAGCTCCAATTGCCACTACTTGCATCTAGTTTCCCTATCATTTTAAAAGCACCCAATCTTTTTGCTACCATAACGCCGAACTGTTGCTTTACTTTTGCATGTGCCTCCATGGTCGCATTGCAACCATATCTTCACTGTCCTTGCTGACGAATCTTCGCCTTTTGTTACCGTTCGTTGGGTCACAATGACATAACCTTTCGCAATTTCTGTTTTGTAAGCCCAATTCTTTAACTCGTGAAGTGTCGCAAATACCTGAAACAACGGTAATTTAAAACTATATTTAAAACTATATTTGTTTAAAATCTAATAAACCTTATACATAACGAATAACACATATACAAAATCAACATTGTCTAAAATATAATAAAAATTATACATAACGAATAACACGTAAACAAAATCAACTTTGTCTAAATTCTAATAGGCACCCTTCTAATAAACCTATACATAACGAATAACACGTATACAAAATCAAAATTGTCTAAAATTTAATAAACATTATACATAACGAATAACACGTAAGTGACAGTTATGTTATACCTTTCCTTGTTTTTTCGGGTCATTAGCACCATCGTCACCACCACCACCATCGTCCCCGCCACCACCATCGTCCTCGTCTTGATCACTTTCCTCGAAGTGTGTAACACCTTTCTCGATTTCGTTATCGTCTTCCTCGAAGTCAAAAGCACCTTCCTCGAACTTTTTCTTGTGTTGTTTTTCCTGATGGGAATGGTAAGTCCCGTATGCGTGTTGCGGATAGCTTTGAGCCACGTAAGATAGTCCCGCCTCCTCTACGACCTGAAACAACTTAATGGTTAGACTAAAATAACCGAAACGACAATATGAATTTTTTACCTGGTTCAAATCAGGCATCACGGGCCGCACACTCCCTTCCTGATGCAAATGGTAAGTTCTAGCGTGTTGCGGATAGCTTTGAGCCACGTAAGATGGTCCCGCCTCCTCTACGACCTGAAACAACTTAATGGTTAGACTTTAATAACCATAACGCCAATATGAATTTTTTACCTGGTTCAAATCAGGCATCACGGGCCGCACACCCCCTTCATCACAACGACGCACGGAAACCACCTCCTCCTCACCTCGATCAATGCCGGGTAACCAAACGCTTTCGGAGACGTATGACTCATTCGAACTTTCACCAAAAAAATATCCAAAGTCCCAATTTGACATGGTGATTCGAACCTAATTTAACCAGGCCGTTTATTTGAAAATTTTTATCATTTTCATCATTTTTTTGGGATTTTTGAACATTTGTATTACATGAATCCCGTAAGCTTGGGTTAAAGGGAAAAAATTCGAAACAATACGCAGCGTATAGGGCCATGAGCGCGTATATGCGGATCACCTTTTTAGCCTTTTCAGTCTGAACTCAGCTGTCTTGTCAGCAATATACCTTAAATTCAGAGATTATAGTACCAATGAGCAGCGTATAAAGCAATGAGAGGCTTATAGGGTTTAATGCTCCAACTACCACCTTTCTAATACACCGCTCATAGGGCAATGAGGGGCGTATAGCTTTACTTTTTCTGACATAATTAATGCACTCAACCCCTATACAACCCTCATTGCCTTATACGGGCCTGCTGGGGGGGGGGGGGGGGTGTCACTACTTTTGGGGGATGTACCAATACCCTCACCCATAATATATCAGAAAAATAACGTATATAACTCAATAAAAACTAGAAATAACAACAAAAAATGCAACTTGAGTTTTGTTTATTTCGTAACAATTTAAGGTGATATAGACATAATGCTGGTAATTGGCAATTAGCTAGAAATTTTGAAGATTTTTCAACAAAATTCATAACTACAAGAAAAGAAATGCAACTTAAGCTTTGTTTATTATGTAATGAAAGTAACACGTTGATATTTGAAGATTTTTAAGCAAAAGTCATTACTACAAGAAAAGAAATGCAACTTAAGCTTTGTTTATTATGTAATGTAATGAAACACGTTGATTTATTTAGTGAACGGCATAAATCACGTTGATGTGAAAATTTTTGCTTATATACTTGCAATACACATATTTCCAATACCTCATCAACAAAATATATTATGAGATGAATGCTCATTAACTTCTACCAAGAGTTAGGGTCTGTGTGACAGAATTGGTTATTGGTTGTGACGGTCGAAGAGACATGGCAACTAGAAGAAGAAGCGATGAGACACGGTCATGGACGAACGCGGTGGTGCTGCCATTTCTAGGTATGCTAGTGACAACATGTTTGGATATAGGTGTGATGACAATAGTCAAAAGTGCTATGAACGTTGGCTTGGCAAGCATTGTCTATGTTGTTTACCATAGCGCTCTTGGAACAATAATCCTTCTTCCATTTTTCATTGTTCATATCAGTAGGTTCGTATTTATTTGTATTGTTATCCAAGGTAAAATCCTATACTACATTAAATGGTACTTTCAACTTGTGCAGAAACTTTGGGAATTCTCGGCTTACTTTCCATATTCTTTTCAGATTCTTCATCCTTGGCCTTCTAGGGTAAGCATTTATAATGTTAAGAATCTCTAATGTTTGAGGCTGGTAGAGGTATTTTAGTGACTGTTTTAGGCTTATCTTTTAAAATATAATACAGTTGAAATTAAAAAAAAAAATATAGATCTCGTGACCATATTTAGTTTTTTTTTTTCCTCCGGGAGATCGGCAATGTGATGAACACTTGTGAAACACATACAAAAAAGTGACAAGATGACCTATTTGACTGAAAATCCCAATATTATTTTTTTATTTACCGGGTTGTTTAACTTAGTATAAAATAACACTATCGAATTTAAATAACCTTAACTTTCATTATTTGGCTGGCCCGATAACACTTTCAACTTACAAATTGTACCATCTCACTCTAAACTTTTAACTTGTTTTTCGCTGAGACTCCCAAACTAACCGAACTCTTAATCAGTTAGCTGATGTCAGATGTCAATTCACTATAACAAGTGTCATATCAGATGGCACGTCAGCAAAACGCCACATCAAATGCCATGTCGGCAAAAAGTGCCAACATCAGATGCCATTGCAGCAAGCAATTGTCACGTCAATAAAAATATGTCATGTCAGGAAAAAACTAACTGGGTTATAGTTTAGTTAACTAAAGAGTGACTATAACAAAATAAGTTGAAAGATGAGAGCAACATGGTAAAATTCGTAAGTTGAGATTGTTATCAGCGAAATGGTAAAACTTGAAGTTATTTAAATATAAGATCCGTAGTTTTTAATTTTACTCTAAACTTTATTATGTCACTTTATTTGTTTATTATTATATTTGATTTACCGTTATTTATTTGTTGATTTATTAGTAATAGATTTAAATAGTTACAAACAATATTTTGACAATCAGCTTTGGAATTTTCACTAATATTTTTTTGAAAAGAATTTGATATTAATAATTTAATAAATCATCTTTTATTTCCATTGCCTTTTTAATTATTAAAATCAAGAAACATAATACGATGGATGCAGTAAGCGAAACGGGTTAGTCTTACAGGATTATGATACGTGACAAAAATAGTTATAGTTATTTATTTATGAAATATCGTATTAAGCATAGATT
Source organism: Helianthus tuberosus (assembly GCA_030545235.1). NCBI lineage: Eukaryota > Viridiplantae > Streptophyta > Magnoliopsida > Asterales > Asteraceae > Helianthus > Helianthus tuberosus. Next base: position 14,192,336 of record CM060420.1, on the reverse strand, counting down.
TAATTGAAGATCGTTATATGTTTAACAACTTTTTAATAAATTTTTTTACCTATTATTTATTAGTTTTAGAAATACGAAATAGCTTTTGTCATGTATTACATGTAGGGCTGTAAACGAACCGAACGAACACGAACAGGACCTTTTTCGTGTTCGTTTGTTAAGAAATATATGTGTTCACGAACCGTTCACGAACACTTATCGAACGATATTTTATGTTTGTGTTCGTTTGTTAAGGAAATGAACTTGTTCATGTTCGTTTGTGTTTTTTTGTTAATTTTAGGCAATGAACGTTGACGAACACAAATGAGCATAAACTAATGTTCATGAACACAAATAGAAACAAACGAACACAAACAATCGTTGATGAATAGAATATATAATACACCGACACTTATTAGATGTTTAATTTGTTGGAATTTTGAAGTATTTAAATAAATATAAAAACTAAAAACACTAATGAAGTATCGAACACAAACGAACACGTTACCGAACGTTCACGAACAAAAACGAACGAACACGACCTCTGTTCATGTTTGTTCATTTAACTAAACGCACGAAATTTCTTGTTCGTGTTCGTTTGTTTAATAAACGAACGAATACAAACGAACTTCCCGCCAAACGGTTCACGAACTGTTCGCCGAACGTTTGGTTCATTTACAGCCCTACATGTCTGGTCGCCACAGTAGAGGTCAAGAGTGCTATTGAGTCGGTTCAAAGTCCATGCATGAATTTATTTGTATCTAAGAAAGTAACGTACATAAATACATGTCTCACGTTTTTATATCTTATTTTACAACTTTTTTCGTTATATTTCTCTCTCTATGCATTTATGTATGGGTAGAAAAAGATAGAGAGAAAGAATCTGTGAATGTTAACTCATTTTTTAACGGCATTTGCTTGTTGTACTATTAGTTTTAGAGTTAATATTCACACATCCCTCTTCTGTATATCACTCTATATATACATAGATATGTATTGAGAGAGAGAGAGAGTAAAAAATGATGTGAAAATAAGATGTAAGATTGGTCTTTATTTTACGTTACTTTTGCAGGTTGACCTAGGAATTCTCCTCTAAAATTCATGTTTCACAAATATATGAAATTTATATACATTAAAAAACCAACTTAATAAACAGTACCTGTACCATTTACTATTTGTCATGTGTCTATCATTTTTTTTCATTATCTATATATTAAAAAACCAACTTAATGAATAGTACCCGCACCATTCACTATTTGTCATGTGACCATTTTTTTATCAACTTTAATTAGTTAATCATATATGACTTTTTTTAGTTTTATAAACTTTTCTTGAAAGTGAAAATTAAATAGTATCATGGACGTATTACTATTATTATTATTATTATGGTGTAGGTTCAAATGAAAACCACTTTTATTGTGAAAATTTGAAAACTAACTAAAAAAAGCTTAAAAAACACACAAAAAAAAAATTTTTTTCAATTTTTTTTTTAAAAATCACAGGTTTTTTTTTATAAATTTTTTTTTTCAAAAAAAAAAAAGAATTTTGTTGTAGTACACATGTGTACTACAATTTTTTTTTTTTTTGAATTATTTTTTCTATATAAAAAGCTGCGAAAATTGGTATGCAAAAAAAAAAAATTTGTATGTTTTTTTGGCTTTTTTAATTAGTTTTCGAGTTTTCACAATAAATAGTGTTTTTATTTGAACCTTCCCCTTATTATTATTACTATTTAACTTTTATGTAACTTTTACTGGATTTTGAAAAAATAACTTTGACTTTTAATCATGTCATGAACTTGTTTTATATATGTATATAAAATAGAAAATTAACTAATCAAATCATTACTCAATAAGTTGTGTAGTGGTAACACCACATAACAACAAATATAATCATTACTCAATTATTAAATTTTTATTATTTTTCATTAAATTTAAAAACAAATAACCTTTCATTATCTATATATTAAAAAACCAACTTAATGAATAGTACCTGCATCATTCACTATTTGTCATGTGACCATCATTTTTATTTTTATATTAAAAAACCAACTTAATGAATAGTACCTGCATCATTCACTATTTGTCATGTGACCATCATTTTTTTCATCAACTTTAATTAGTTAATCATATATGATTTTTTTTAGTTTTAAAAACTTTTCTTGAAAAGTAAAAATTAAATAGTATCATGGTATTATTATTATTATTATTATTATTTAACTTTTATGTAACTTTTACCGCATTTTGAAAACTAGCTTTGACTTTTAATCGTGTCATGCACTTGTTTTATATATGTATATAAAATAGAAAATTAACTAATCAAATCATTACTCAATAAGTTGTGTAGTGGTAACACCACATAACAGCAAATATAATCATTACTCAATTATTAAATTTTTATTATTTTTCATTAAATTTTTAAATTTATAAAATTTAAAAACAAATAACATTTCATTAAAATTAAAAAATATTACATTAATGTAAAAGACATTACGATAAAATATATTTAAGACTAGACATCTTCATCGTCGTTTTCGCCTTCTTCTTCGTTATCTCTGTCATCCAAACAATCGTTTTCAAAGCATCCAATTTCGAAGTTTTCCTCTTTTTCTTCTCCTTTGGAGTCCTTTTGGTCGTCGTCGCCGTGTCTAATGGGGCGAATCACCCAAGCATGCTAGACTAAATCCGCATTTAACGTGTTGTGTAACTCCTTGTAAGCAATAGTTGGTCGTTTAAGATTCTCTCCTCCATTGTTGTTTGCGTTCGTTCAACAACATCTTCCAGAAATTAGTTTTGGCAGATTGCTTTTCCTTCATCATCTAAAATCATATTATGCGTTATGATACAAGCATACATCACCATTCTAATTCTTTCTTTTTCCCACATATGACAAGGATTTCTCATAAAATGCCATCATTGTTGAAAGACCCCAAAACACCTTTCGATGTCCTTTCGTGAAGACTTTTGTAGTTTCTTAAAATAATGTCTTTTCATATCGAGCCTTTCAGAAAACGTTTTGACTATATTTGAATACCCCGGGTATATACCATCTCCCAAATAGTATCCATTCTCGTAGTCATTAGGGGATTTCATGAAATCCAACTTTCGGTATCGTACCCAACATGTAACCCTCTAGCAATGGTGAAAACTTGAAAGTATTACTATCGTTCAAACAACCAGAGAGACCAAAGAAAGCCGACCAAACCCAAAGGTCGTAAGAGGCAATCGCTTGTAAAACCAACGTTGGCGCTTTCTGGTCACCGCATGTATATTGACCTCGTCATACGGTTGGACAATTATACCAGTGCCATTGACGACAGTCTAAACTACCAATCAATCTGGATATCCCATGTTTTTCTAAATGCACCTCGTATATTTGTTGAAGGTCGTTCCAAGTCGGGTTTCTCAAGTAATATTTTCCATATAATTGGCATATATCTAAAAATTATAAATTATATATAAACGTATTTTTTAAACTTTATGCGAGTAAGTAAAAATATACCATAGTAGAAATAGTCCAAGGTGTCGCGTGTTGTTTTCTCTGCCATCTTCAAGTACTTGTCGTTGATGTCATACGTGTTTCCGTAGTCGAGTACAACTAACGCGGATGTTACCTTTTGAATTGAGGTGAATCCTAGATATCCTCATGCGGCAATTCTTTTTCTTGAAGTGGTCACACTTACTTTCCAAATCATCATTAATAAGCAAAAATAACCTTTTGCTCATCCAAAATTGGCGCCTAAAAACATTAGGGTCGTGAATCGGTGTAGGATCGAAATAATCCTTCATTAAACACTCATTTGCGGCTTTACGGTCACTCACAACATATGCTCTCCTAATATCGGGTGCAGAGGAAAACGGTTAACTTATTGCATAACTTGAACCGCTAGGGCACACGTACTCGTAACCGCTTCTTCCTCCTCCGCGGTTTCGTTGTAGGAAAATAATCTTTCGTAAAGATCGATGAATAAATCTTTCGACGTAGTCGAATACATTGAAAAGAGTATTTTTTTCGTGAGTTTGTTGCATGTAGGTGTCACACCCGAACCGATGCCGGAATCATCAGGATATGGCATGATGCGAATAGGTTGCTCAAGAGTATCCATAACGACTATTTGTGACAAAGTTTATTAGGTTCAATATCCCATACTATCAAACAAAGCATTCTCACAAAGTCGAAACAAAATTAAGTAGTTTCTTAAGCAACAAAACCTAACATTCAAAACTTGTAATTTAGTTTAGGCGGGTTTCTAGACTTCCTAAACCATTTCCAACAGTAATTCCACCAACCTATCACATACGTTAAAATAAAAGTCAATACAATAATGTAAAGGTGAGTACACAAGTTTGCATAAGTATAGTAATAAAAGCATTTACACATAACCAGCATGTAACACGTAAAGGGTGAATCAAGTAAGCTATCGATAATGACACAAGCTAACCAACATGACTGCGAGTAGAGAATGCGCGATACGTGTTCACTGAAGTGAGCACGTAAAGTAAGTAATCCTTAACAACCCTTGAATAAACAGGTGCTGAGTCCAAACTATAGTACTATCGTTTCTAAGGGTGGTAGGGCAAGTCATCACTGTGTAAACATAGCAAACAAGCATTCAACTAGTCACGTATAACATGCGAGAGCAGTTAGCGGCATAAAAGAGTTTAAGCGTTGTGTTTTGATAAAGAACGTATGTAACACCCAAAAGTGCGTTAAAGCGATAAAGGGTTCGAGTATACTCACAGTGCGTGTTTAACAGTAAACAAGGCCTGGAATGGATTGAAGGGAGCGCCGGATCGGCCTGCGTATGGGAACAGAAGTGCATAAGTTCTCCAAAGTGCTGAAACGGTCAAAATCGGAGTGTCGAGTGGGATACAGAGGCTTTGTACGAAGGCGTGCCTTCGTACGAAGGGATGCTTCGTACATGTGGGCGTGCAGGAGTCGGTTCTCGAATGAAGAACGCAGGTCGGATCGATCACTTGACAAGTGCAGAATCCATGTGCAGTGTCAAAAAGTAATCAACAACGAAATCAATGATTAACGCATCCATTCTCATTCAAATAATCTGAAAATACAAGGTTCCTGATGAGATCTGGACAGAGCTTCGCTACAGAGAGACTGCCAAAAGTTCTATCAAATGAGCCCCTAAGTCCCTATTTATAGGCAAAGCTCAACTGGGAAACCATATGCCATCCGGTCGGAGGGTCATCCATCCTGATGACCCAATCCCATCCCACTGGATAACATTTACAAAATTTATTTTCGTTGTCTTTCCCAGTTATAATATAACAAACATACAAAACTATACATAGACACATACAAGACAAAATATAGACTCGATACAGACGGAAGCTACAGACATAAGTCATAAGTGCATCTACAGACTCCCCCTTGGATGTAGCTACAGCCTTCCTCCTGTATAGTCTTTACTGTGTCTTCCTGCTGCGCCTGCTTGCACGTGCTTTCTCCCTTCGCTTCTCTGCCTTTTCTGCTAACATCTTTCACCTCAAAGGCCTTCCTACTTCATTCCAATATTTTATGTATTCTGGATCTCCATCCCTCGATCTCTCCCACCTTGGAATTTTGTTTTCTTGCGATTCAATTGGAGCTTGATCTGTTGGTGGTGGCCTTTCAAACTTTCTTCGGGTCCAACCTCAACCTTTTTGTATAGAAAGGATTCATCATTTTTAGGTTGACAAGATGGTTGACCTTCTTTGGAACATACTTCTTGCCCGGTGGGGTCGAAGAAGTTTTCTTCTCAAGCTTTTTATACAAAGCCAAAGGTACATTCATGTTAACCGGTTTGGTTGAAGATGTTTGTTTTGACTGAACCTTTTGTTTTGCTTCATTTGATGTCTTGGCTTGTGATTTTGACTTTGGCATCCATGTTTGTTAAGGAGGAGCAACCCGTTTGTAAAATTTATCATTTTTCTTTACCGATTGTGAGGGGACCGGTTGTTTAACAAGTTTAGCTTTGGTTTTAACTTTTTTCGATTTTGAAATCTTCCTCTCAACAAACATAGGCGCTTTGCCTTTGACATCGTTTGCTTTCTTTGGGTTTACAACAATCACAGACTTAGGTTTCTGGTTGGGACATTTTCGTGCAATGTGCCTAGTTTGGTTGCATCTGAAGCACGTTCGGGTATCGATGACCCGATTTTGACCATTAGTCTTCGTTTTTGAACCCTTTTTATCAAAGAACTCTTCATTGGTTTTTGAGAAAATTTCCCATTCTTGTTCGGACAATGAGCTTGAGGTCTTGATGTGCGTGAGTGTTATGTAGTTTTTAATGTATATTTTGTAAGCCCTTTTTAACACTTTAGCCAAGTTTTAAATTTATAAAACACGATATTTACTAACACTAAACACACATATGGGCAAGTGCACCCATCGTGAGCGTAGTATAGCGTTGGTAAGATACCGACGTCGTCCAAGGACACAAGAGCATTTAGTACCGGTTTATCCTCAAGGTCTAATCAAACCAAAAATTTAGAAAAATATTTTAAAACAAGAAAATAAAACTAACTTAAAATGCTGAAAATAAATATAAAAATAAAAACAGATAGACAAGATAAATCACTTGGATCCGACTCGCCTTTAGTGTAACCTTTGATTATTTTCGCACTTTTTCACTTTTTAAGAGATTATCTTAGTTATAGTAGTAGGCCCCTCTTTTGAAGGTGACATTACCCTCAACCAGTAGTTTGAGTCAGCAAGGATACAATCCTAAAGGGTTGGAGTATTGAAAGATAATTAATTAAGTTATTAATGCATAATGTGGTAGGCCCCTCTTTTGAATGTGACGTTACCCTCGGCTAAGTAGTTTGAGTCAGCAGGGATATAATCCTAAATAGCCGGGTTAAGGTTTTAATAGTAGTTTACATATGAGGGGGTCAAGGAGTTCGGACCCCCGCCATCCAATACCAGTGGGTATTGAAGGAGGTCCTACTAAAATTGACCCAGGTCCTTGCAGGATCTATACACTGAACAAGGCAAGACCCTTACCAAACGATTCCCTTAACCCCCGACCAGGTAGCCAACATATCTCCATATAGACCGTGGAGATATGAATGGTGAAAATCTTTTATTTTATATAGACAGTAAAATAATGCCAAGACACCACGAACAAATGATAAGGAAGATTCACTTTCAACATAAGAAACTAGTTATTAAAGTCATTAATACATAACCAAATAAAAAGTGTGAAAAGATTAAAAATAAAAAGTATTACACTAAATGCTTGTCTTCACCAAGTGATGTAAGAGACTTAGGCAAACATGGCCTTTTCTTGTATTATTGTTAGATTTGGCTGCATTTTTGCTTCTTTTGTTCCTTTAAGCTCATTTAACCCTGAAAATTCAAAAGGAAGACAAAAACACACTTTTTCCAACATTAGTACTAAAAAGAGTTAGTTTTATGCCACATTTGATGTAATTTATATGTTGCATTTTGCACACATCAAATACCCCCACACTTGAATCTTTGTTTGTCCTCAAGCAAAACTCTTTATTTTGTGGCTTACACACCCAAATGGATTAGGTAGAAGAGAAGGTTTTGGGCTTGTCATAGAGTGTCGGGATTCCAAGATTCTTTATTAGGTTTTATTTTTATTTTATTTACAATCTTATTCGTCATGATTGATTTAAAACATTACATAAGAGAAATTATTTATTTGGGCATAACATGCCTCTTTAAAATTCCGTTTATATACAAGCTCACATACCTCACGGGGGATCACTCAACACTCGGCCGAAGTTATATTTGTGAAACTCTCAAGAACGGCATGGAACTTACTTCTACCTATGCTTGCCAAGCAATCAATCCTCCTCCTTTTTAACTTTAAACCTTTGCAAGTATCAAGAGGACTTTGGGGAAGGGTAAGGCTTGGGTTAAAGGTAGGTGGTTGGGTTAGTGGTTAGTAGAAAAGGGCGAAAGACATAAAAAGCGTCAGTTTCGTAAAACATTTTGTTTTTGATAAGGAAGTCACAAGAAAACCAAGCTTTGTTACTAAAATAAAGGGTTTAAAATAAATAAAAGTGTTTTGGTGGGTAAAAAGGGTGTTTGTTTTGGGTTAAGAAATGAAAAGGTTTGGGCTCAAAGGGGCTAACTAGGGGGATTTTGGGTAGGTGGTAAAAAAAGGAAAATAATGGTGTTGAAAGAAAAAAAGTTAGTCCTAATGCCTCCATCATTTACTTAGTTGGGTTTAAGTTGGTAAGCACCGGGAATGTATTGTCGTGGCAAGTTCTAGAGTCGTAAGAAACCAAGCGGCTATTCACACAAGAAACAAAAAATGAGCATTTCGTTTAAGGATATGTATTTGTATGCTCAATAAAGGCTCAAAACTCACTTTTTGTGGGAATGGGTTTTTATGTGATCAAGTATTTATAATCAAATTTTAACTAGATTTGTCATGCCGTTTCATAATTTTCTTATGTTGGTTCTTTTTATCACGACGCTATCGGTTGTAAATTTGTAAAAATATAACATTTTTAGAACTTGTTATTCCCAAATCTAACCAAGACAAGTAAAAAAATGAAAAATTTTGAAAAAAATTTGGGGTGTTTAGCGGTTCCAATAGAGTTTTGTGTAAGGCTTGTAATTAGGACTTGCAAAATTCAAGGTTTTAGCATCTTCTCCACACTTAAATTACAGATTGTCCTCAATGTGTCCCAAAAATATGTTTTTAGGTTGATTGAATGTGTAAAAATTGTGTTAAAAACAAAATTTTATGTTACTGGGCATCTGGACACGGGCCCGTCGTGTCCGGGCACGACCCCATGTTCAGATTCCAGTAACAGAAAATATCAGAAAGTAACAGAAGCCTGGGCACGGGGGCGTGTTCAGCGAACACGCCCCGAGTCAAGTTACCTGAACTGGGCATCTTTCTGCAGACCTTTCAGCACGGGGCTGTGTTGGCTGGGCACGGCCCGTGCCGAACTTGCTGTAACAAAGAAAAATTGTCGGGAGGCTCTGTTTTTGTGCATAGGGTGCTGGTTCAAGTTTCCCTTAGTATCCAACACCATCCCGAGTGTGTTTTATCCATTACAATCATCATCTAAACACCAATTTAATTAAAACCAACATTCATAAAATAGAGAGACTTACATAAAGCTCCTAATAAACTAAAATTATAAGAAAATAGGTCAGAAAACACAAGAAGTCTAAACCCGAAAAGAAGTTCTAGCCTATGGTTTATTCTAATAGCAAAATTTCCGAAAAGATAATTTTTTCGGTTGGATGCGGCATGAAGAACTTCTTTCCCCGGATATGGGTCCCTCACACGTCGGCGAGCCATTCTTCTATCTCCCGAGGGAGAAGAAAAGCGGGCTCATTAGCATCATTTTGTGGGGGTGTAACTTCCACCGGGACTTCTTGCAAGTTATCGAGAGGAGGCTCCGCGAGGGTGTCATCCCATCCGGTGGGATTATTGACTCCAAGTGCTAGGTTCCAATCCTCTTGGGGGAGAATTGGTTCCATGGGAGGTGTCACAAGAATGTTCAGCGTCTGGTGCAAGAGGTTGATTTCTTGAAACCTTTTTTCCAACCCCACCGTAAGATAATTTATACGGTCAATCAGGATCCCCTCTACTGATGTCATCTCATCGAGAGCTTCACGTAATGCCATAACATAGCGTACGAGAGTCGCTTCGATTGAAGATCTACGTTCTCTTCGACTGTTTCAGGAATGTGCTGATGAAGTTCCAGTGTTTTGGCTTGACATTCTACAAAAATAAACTGAAAAGAGTTCATTTTAATGAAACGGTAACCTCAGACACGGCCCCGTGCTCAATGAGCACGGCCCCGTGTTCACCTTTCTGCAGATTTTTGGAATAAGGAATCTTGGAGTTTCAAATTATTTTTCTAACTTTTGAGGTATTTTCAAGCAGAAATAACTTAAAACAATGTTGTAAAACTTATTTTTATCATGATTACTTGAATAAAAATCTCAATAAGGCTTGAAACCATGGTGATCTCAAGCTTTAATGGAGGTATTTTGAGGTAAAAATGAAGAAGAAGGTAAGAGACAAAAGTGGAAAAGACAAGATGATTGTTGGAACCTTCTTTTAGAATATACCTAGGAGGGTATGTGTGAAGATCCAGAAAATCTCTGTCTTTTGGAGTGGTGCAAATGTGCAGGATTCTTGGCTGCATTTATAGAAAGCGACAGCAAGCTGCACACGGCCCCGTGTCAGCTGGACACAGCCCCGTGTGTAGGCAAGATCCTGACACATTTTGTCCGTATTCTGACAAAAAGTCAGACGAGAATCTTTTGTTGGACACGGGGGCGTGCTGACCTGGACACGGCCTCATGCCTAGAGGCTGTTTATGAAGTTTCATCTATTTTTTAGGAATTTATCCGGATCGGGTAGTTCCATACTGGATGGAACAACACCGAAGTGTCTGAGATACCTTAATTGCTCAATATTAAGATGTGAACGCAAGAGGTTATCGGTGAGGGTGATTCCTATGCTAAATGTAGGTGGACAAGTCCAACCCTTTCCCGGGCTCTCGTTAAAGAAGGTGTATGCCGAATCGCTCAGGTCTATGTATGCATCGAACGAAGTCGATGGGGAGTCCTTCACGGCACAATCGACACAGGGACGTCTATCACTTAAGTCTTCACGAGAGTTAGAGGTGGTATCGGGAACAACGAAGTTGTTTTTATTCGAATGCGATCCCAATAATTCTTCTTGGGTATCGTCTTGAGGTGAATTAATGATATCCGTCTCAAGTTCTCGTACCCAATTAAGAATTAGATCTTCCAGTTGAAATAACTCATCAAGAAGCATTTCTCCTAGAAGAGTCGATTAAGAGCATTCGAGGGAGAGATAGGGATTATTTTTACTTTCGCCCCTCTTAAGGCTACAGGCAAACAATGGGTCTATATAGTGGGGCTTGTAATTTAAAAAATAACATTCTAAATCTTTATGATTGCCACCACATATTTGACACCACGTACCATAAGAGGGCCGATAGTAAAAAAAAATCAGTATCACTCATGGTTGTGTCAGAAATTACCAACCATCGGGATCTTACGGTTCTGTTTTCAGTAACTGATACTTGGGCATGGGGCGTGTTGATTGGGTATGGCCCCGTGTTCAGCTACTGTCTGACTTAAAACAGGATTGCCATTACCAAAGATTGGGCACGGGGCGTGTTCAGCGGGCACTGCCCGTGCTGAGTTTTGCAGAAGCTGAAAATTTAAGAAAAATCCTTAAAAAATAGAAAAATATAGAAAAAATGATTAGGCCGTTGATTCCTAACTTTCTTAAAATCCTTGTGTCCCCGGCAACGGCGCCAAAAACTTGATGTGCGTTAGTGTTATGTAGTTTTTAATGTATATTTTAAGCCCTTTTTAACACTTTAGCCAAGTTTTAAATTTATAAAACACGATATTTACTAACACAAAACACACAAATGGGCAAGTGCACCCATCGTGAGCGTAGTATAGTGTTGGTAAGATACCGAGGTCGTCCAAGGACACAAGTGCTTTTAGTACTGGTTTATCCTCAACGTCTAATCAAACCAAAAATTTTGAAAAAGATTTTAAAACAAGAAAATAAAACTAACTAAAAATGCTGAAAATAAAAATAAAAATAAAAACAGATAGACATGATGAATCACTTGGATCCGACTCGCCTTTAGTGTAACCTTTGATTATTTCTGCACTTTTGCGATTTTTAAGAGATTATCTTAGTTATAGTAGTATGCCCCTCTTTTGAATGTGAAGTTACCCTCAACCCAGTAGTTTGAGTCAGCAAGGATACAATCCTAAAGGGTTGGATTATTGAAAGATAATTAATTAAGTTATTAATGCATAATGTGGTAGACCCTCTTTTGAAGGTGACGTTACTCTCGGCTAAGTAGTTTGAGTCAGCAGGGATACAATCCTAAATAGCCAGGTTAAAGTTTTAATAGTAGTTTACATATGAGGGGGTCAAGGAGTTCGGACCCCCGCCATCCAATACCAGTGGGTTTAGAAGGAGGTCCTACTAAATTGACCCAGGTCCTTGCAGGATCTATACACTGAACAAAGCAAGACTCTTACCAAACCATTCCCTTAACCCCCGACCAGGTAGCCAACATAACTCCATATAGACCGTGGAGATATGAATAGTGAAAATCTTTTATTTTATATAGACAGTAAAATAATGCCAAGACACCACAGACAAATGATAAGGAAGATTCACCTTCAACATAAGAAACTAGTTATTAAAGTCATTAATACATAACCAAATAAAATGTGCCAAAAGATTAAAAATAAAAAGTATTACACTAAATGCTTGTCATCACCAAGTGATGTAAGAGACTTAGGCAAACATGGCCTTTGATTGTCAAGAACTCTTACGATCAATCTTTGATCCCGAGACTACTCACACACTCTATGATGGATGATGGACGATGGTGGTGGATGTGGGTTGTGATGGTGGTGGTGGGTGGGTGAAGTGTGAGAGAGGTGGTTAGCCAAGGGATGGTTTGCAAGTGAGCCAAGCACCCCTATTTATAGCCTGCACAGAAGCCCGGACACGGCCCCGTGTCCATTGGGCACGGCCCCGTGTCCACCCATCTTCTCTTTCTTCATTAATTGCAGTTTGTCTGCATTAGTTGACCACGCCCTTGTGTCCGCTGGGCACGACCCCGTGTGCAGAAGCGTATCTGTACTATCAAGATTTACCTAGATTCTGCGAATCTTAGCGTTGACCACGGCCATGTGTCCACTGGCCACGCCCCCATCTTGGGAAATAGAAGCTTCTACACCTTTGTCTTTTCTGCAAACACTTAGGCACGCCCCCGTGTTCATTGAGTACGGAGCGTGTTCAGCCTTCTGATGTCTTGTTTTTGCTCGGGAAGATGCTGTCGAGGGGTCGGGCATGCCACGTTTATTCCTTTTCTTGTATTATTGTTAGATTTGGCTGCATTTTTGCTTCTTTTATTCCTTTAAGCTCATTTAACCCTGAAAATTCAAAAGGAAGACAAAAACACACTTTTTCCAACATTAGTACTAAAAATGGGTTAGTTTTATGCCACATTTGATGTAATTTATATGTTGCATTTTGCACACATCAGCTCTTCAGAAATTTTTTCTTTTCAACAAACTTTTGCTTCAGAAAGTTCTTTTTCTGGTAATTCTTACCACCCTGATGTCCACCCAGCCCTCTGTTTTGATTGTTTTTATTAAAACGTGGTAGTACACTAGGTTTATTGTAGTAAGATTTATCGCGTTGAAAGTTCAAAAACCTCTTAGAACTCTACAAACCTTCGATCTCAGAAACATCAATCTCAGCAAGTTTGAAAACTTTTTTCAGTTTATCCACTTTCACGTTTTCGATCGGAAACTCATTATCCGAGTACAACTTATCCGAACCTTCCATCTTGTACATGAAAAGAGTTGGCACATCATTTAAGTTGTTTTGGGATTTTGGTTTCGGGATATAATTGTTTAGAAAACATTCATCATCCTCAACTATGGAATCACTGTCAGATTTTAGCACTTTTTCAACAAAATTTATCACAACCTCTGATTCAATGCTGTCTTCATCGGTTTGTGATTTAAATGTGACATCAATGTTTTCTGGAAGTTTTTCAACATCAGTTTTATCACTTGATTCAGATTCATTAACCAACCCAAATTGTTTCTTTGTGAAATTGTTGCACATGGGTGGTGGAACTTGATGATAACCCACCCCGGTTCCATCTGAATAAATGTTTTCACCGGCTTTGTTCTTCCCAATCGGTTTGGGAATAATATGCTGAAGAACAAAGCTAGTAGAGGAATAACTGCTCAGCTTCAGATTGATTCTCTCATTTTCAATCTTAGCTTCTTGAAATTGAAGCTTTAGACTCACAATCTCATCCAGTTGCTGATTTATCAGTTTTTCTTTCGCTTGAAGAACTCCTAATAAATGACTGTTTTCTTTATGAGTTTTTGAGTTGCGTTCATCTGAGTCTTTTACTGTTCTTTTTAGTTTTTCAAAATTTTCAGAAATTTACCTGTTTTCAAGAAACAATTTTTCATTTTCTTTGCGAAATCATTCAACATCATTTTTATCAGTTTCAATTTTTTCAGTTAATTATTTGATTCTCTCAATTGAACTTTTAATCAGTTTATCTCAACCAATAACTTCTCTGTCTATTATGCCAATTTTATCTATTAGCTCTTCGATTCTCTTTCTTGATAGATAATCGGTTGTGTTGCAGACTTTGCACTCTCGCATGCAACCACTGCAAACACTTTCAGTTTTAGCAGTTTCATTCTTACCTGGTTCGTTATCTGAACCACTCGAACTAACCTTTTCTGACGAGTCAGACTTAGTAGCAGACTTGGAACCTACCTCATTAGCCTTCGCCATCAAGACTTGGTCTGCCATCTTGGAAAAGTTTTCAGCTGTCATCTTTTTCCTGACGTCGATGATCCCTTCGTCCAATTTCTTTGGCTCCAGAGACCTCAGATAACTCTCATGTTAGGATCGGAGGCTCTCATGATTGTGCTTGTTTGTATGATTTGAACAATGAATGAATATGAAACAATGTAAAGTGCAGCGAAAATGAATAACAAACTTTGTAAACACAATCAAAGGAGAATATAGTTAGATAAACACTTGCTTTTCATAGAGTCGAAAGATTACAATACAAAGCAAATGATTACAATGCAATCTTACAGACTAAACTCCCCCTCAGCCTGATACCCCATGGTTGGTTGCTCAAGATGAAAGGATTGAATTGAGGAGAAGCACTCACTCAAAACGATCAAATGTAACAGTACAGAGTACTGTCCCATTTATAGACAATCCAAACCTCTGAGGCATCTCAGCTGACGTCACCATGAAAGCGACGTCTAACAGCCTAACAACCTATATATATTGTTCTTATACAAACACTGTTAAACCTAACCACTGACTATACATGAAACAGATGATATACTAAACTACTACTCTCTCTTTTTGTCAGTGCTTTCCTCAAGGTTGATCAGTCCTTGATTGGGCAGTGCTTTGTCATCAGTAGATTGTACCAGCAGTGCTTAGTTCTCAGCAGTCTTCTGGCTTCATCAGTGGTTTTGAATAACAGCAGCAGTTGTATCCGGGCAGTGGATGTAAGACCATCAGCTGTTATAATCACTCTCAAGGGAGAAGACTTAGTGTAAACAATTGCTTATTGTGAATCCACTGTTGTGATCCGGTTTTGGCTTTCATTATCTGTTCCTCTGGTAGGGTTCAATCCCAACAATCTCCCCCTAGAACAGATAATGCCAAAACCCTTCATTATTCTGGATTTCTATTTCTCATCAGTAGTTCCCTTGCTTGTCTTTTAAATTCTTCTTCAAATTCTTTGGAACTTGTGTCATCCTTATCCCTGCACAATTAAAGTTCAAGGAGATCCTGCAAATCTTCAGCACTAAGCCCTAGTGTTTCTTTCCTTGATATATACTTCATCTCACCATTGGATCTGACCAGGGTGAATACATGAGTCTTTTGATCAGAGAGCCACTTTAGTACTTTTGAACCCAATGGGTTTCTTGGGAGAGATTTATTTCCTGATGAGTCTGGAGATTTTGGCCTTGAGAAAAATTGTAAAGCAGTATCCTGAACTTCAGACATTCTTTTGAAAGCTTCTTCTATGACTTCATTTGCTGCAGCTATATCTTCTGCAACTTCTTTGTCAATTTGCTCTTGTGTCTTTTGTTGATCAAGCTCACTGTCTGAGATATCTGCTGAAATGTTTGGTGATGCAGGTTTGATTAATACCTTTTTGAAAAGGTTTTGAAGGCTCACTGAACTATCTTCTTTTAGACCCATTTTCTTGATGTCTTCTGTGAAGTACTCAGCTTCCTTTTCTTTTTCTTCTTCACTGGTCAGCAATTTTCCTTTTTCTTTGTTTTCCACAAGGATAGGGTTATCTGCTGATGTAAGCAGTGTTTTAAGAGCATCCAGCTGTTGTTTCATCTTGTTGTAGTCTGGCTTTTTAGAAGTGCCTGAGACTGTTATCTTTCTTTTCTTCAGTCGTTCATAAGACTCGTCGGTATACTGCTTTGTCCATTTTGCTATGGCTTCAGCAGTATCCACCTTAGCATTTATCAGTTCCTGCTTTTTCTTTTTGTATTCGGAAGTAAGATCAGCAATTAGCTTTTTGTACTTATTCCAATTTGGAGCTGTCTTCTTCTTACTGGGATCATTTTTAATCCTTTCAATCCTGTTTGCTTCATGCTTCAAGGCAACCAGTGGCCACTCTTCAAATTGATTTTGTTCAGCTTGATAGAATTTTTCTTTCATTATATATGCAAGATATTCTTTTCTCATTGCTTTTCGTTGATCTGTCTTTTCTTTGATCAGATCTTGTGCATAGTCTTCCATCAACTTGACTTTTGTGAGCAAGACTACCATTCTTTCTGCAATGGCTTCATCACCTTCATCTTTGCATTCAAGCTTAGCTCTAATCCTTGCTTGCCTTGCTTTCATTTCGAGATATTCATCCATGTTTTCTGGGACTATGAAGCCAATGAGAGAAGGAAATCTTCTTTTTGAAGGATCTTCCTCAGTGTAAAATTGTCTCATCTCATTTTTCACAGCATCTAGTTCCAGTGGATATTTTGCAGCAACAGGATCATATTTTTCATCAGTGGCTTGAGTTGTTTCTCTTTTTCTTTTGTGAAGCTTTACGGATGAAGAGGGTTTTGGTTATGATGCAGGGATGATGAGAGCAGTGGTAGATGGTTGACAAACAGCTGTTGAAACAACTGGTGTTTCAACCTCTGTTGTCATTACAACTACTGATGTGTCAGTAGATGTCTTCTGCTTTTGAGCAGGGGTTGAAGTTTGTGAAGTTGTTTTTGGTGATGTTGATGGAGAATCATCATCAGGAATGAAAAGCCTTCTCCTTTTTATTGTAGGAGAGGTTGATGATGTCTTAGGTGGCTCAGTGGTTTGAGCGATGGAAATTGTCTGACTAACAACTGTCGAAACAACTTGTGGTTCAACCAATGTTGTCATTACAACAGATGTTGTAACATCTGTTGTCTTCTGTTTTATGACAGGAGGTAATGGTGGTAGGGCAGTGGTTTTGGTGGTGTGTGGTGAAGTTGTGTGTGTTGATGAGATGACTGCTGTTTGGCTACTGCTAGCGGTTTTTGTAACTACTGCTGTATCAACTGTTTGGATGGAAGTTTGAGATTTTGAACCTTTTGAGGATTTAGATGTCTGTTTTTCTTGTTCTGGTTCAACATACAGCCCATCTTCAATTCCCTGTTTCTTCAACTGCTTGATATTCTCCCCCTTTTTAGCATTATCTGCAAGGGGTTTTTCCATGAAGAGGATAGTAGATGGAACTTTTCCGGTGGTGCTCTGGATGCTGGCCTTTATAGCCTTAATGTCTGCTTGAGTATCTTTGAATCTTGATTCCACCATGTTTGTCAGCATTTGTACATGTATTTCATGCTGCTGATCAGCCATTTGTTTTTGTTTTTCAAGCAAGGGTTGAAAAAGATTCCAGAGCTCATTTGCAGCAAGTGCTTGTGGTGGAGCAGGTGCTTGAGGTGGAACAGTAGTGGTTTGTGCTTTTTGAGCTTTTAATAGCTGTTGCACCATATCCTTTATCTCAGCAACTGATGTTTCAAGTTTTTCAACTCTGCCCGTCAATTCCTGATATTTTGAATCATCACCCACTTTAATGGGATCATCTGAATCCCACCAGCAGTGGTTGTACCAATGTGTGACTTAGGAACTGAGTCCCAAAAATCACCCATTGATGCTCCTTGTTCTTGGTACTAGGGACTTCTTTCTTCAGCACTTGATAATCCTTTGATGGTACCAGTGGTTAAAACAAACTCACTGGTGGTTACCGAAGGTGCTATAGAAGAAATTTCCTTCAAGGGAGACTTATTAATGAAACAACTGTCCAAATGAAGATCTGTTGATCCATCAGTTGTAGTTGCTGCTCCACTTGAACTACCACTGAGAGTTACTTGTAACTCAGGGGGTGTAACCTCCTCAGTTGTTGCTGGGATAGCAGGAGTATAGGCATCAGATCCAGTCACTTGTTAGAGTGTACTCTCTTTGATGAGTGATTGAGAGGAACTGGTTTGTGTCTGAGCTATATCAACTGCATGCAATAAAGGTAGCATGGATTGTGGTAGTATGATTGGTGAGGGTATGGGAGTTGAAAGATACATGTCCTTGGGATCAGGACTGAGGAAGATGGATCCGATTGAATCCAGAGCTTCGTATTGTGGGGTCCCTGTGCTTACAACCTGATCCTTTTGTGAGGATGCAGGAGGAGTATGAGGCAAAGGTGGAGATCTTTCTACCAACTGCTGTGAGGAAGTAGCAGCAGTGGTGTGTGGTGACATTTGTGTTGTCACTGGCATTGTCTCTGGGATCTCATCTTCCAGAGTTGCCTTTGTTTTGGGTTTGGGGGGCATTCTGGATGTTTTCTTTTTTGTCTTTTTGGTAATAGCAGGTGTGGGTTTCAAAGCAGTGGTTGTGCTGCTATGATCACCTGGAGCAGTGGGCTCAGCAGCAGATGTCTGAGGAGCAGTGGTAACTGCTAAATTCTGCTCAGGCACCTCTGCTTTTGTTTTTATTGGTGCCATCATTCTAGAAAATGTTGCAGTTGTTAACCCTTTTATTTGAAAATAGACACCCTGTTTGAGCAAATTTTCATTTTCTTTTTCAAATTTTTGTTTAAAATAGTAACTTAAAAATCTTGGAAAAAGTAAAAATGATTTGCTATCAACATTTTTTACCATGTCATTAAAGATCTCCTGGGAATAGTTGTAATTTTCATTCTTTAAAATAGGATAACCCAGACATTGAATCTTTAATGGTATTTCGTTAAACGCTGTTGTTTTATTTGAAACACACATCAAAAGTGTGTGAAATAAAAACCTTGGTGCAGAAAGGAAGTAACCTTTTTGTAAGGTATCTACCTTTGATTGTTCTGCATATCCCTTTTTCAGAAAATCAGCTTTCAACTCGTTTTTATCGAAGGAAGTTTTACCGTTCTGATCATCGAGTTTGAAGACTTCTGAGATTGATTGTGGAGTAATTTGTATCGCTTTACCCTGTATCGAGGAGTTAATGGCTACTGTTTTACCGTCTTGTTTTTCAAGCGTAGTATTTTTCCAGAACTCTCTCTGGGTTTGCAAATAAATGGGAACGTCTACTGTCAACAAAGTTTTGTACTTTGATGCAGATATGGTGTCGATGATGGAATCGAAGGTGTGGTTATTTGTGGGTTTTGTGAGTAGACCCAAATAATTATGAGGGGATTTGTATGGTATTTCAACGGGTTCAGCGGCCGTTTGAACGACCTCTTTGGAAGATGATGGTGATTTTGGTTTTGATTTTGATTTCGTCATTTTGAAATAGGAGGAAGAAGAACAGAGAACGATTTGGGATGGAGGATTGATAAATGCTTTTGAGAAGAGAATTTTAGAATTCAATTCGACAGTGTAAAACCCTGTTTAGGGGTTTTGATCAAGGTTTTATTTAGGGAAAAGAAAAATGGATGCTGATGTGGTAGCGGTTATAAAGATTTGAAGGCTAAAAACTGACCACGTGTCAAACTCTGATGAAATGGATGAATAGCGGAGGACAGTTGTTTTGAGAGCCACTGATGAAGCAAACATCAGTGGTTACAACGATAATAATGTGACAGTGGATGATTTTTACTATCAGTGGATAGCATATCAGTGGATAAGACACTGATTTTGAAGATCAGTGCTTGCCAAGAAAATTGAAGGATCAGTGACTGACTTTCATCAGTGGACAATATTTAGAAAACAGATGTTTGAGCAAAACAGTGATTAGGGGTAAGATAATGGTAATGATTTGAAAGGCTAATATGTTAGCAACTGTTTAGAGAATTTTCATTCAAGGTTTTGCCACATGTCATTTACACATTTCGATGCTTTTACAACTCCTTGACTGTAGTTTAGTAACCCAGATGATGTAAACTTTCTACTAAGGCTACTCATTCTTGTTATAATATTTAAATTAAGACAAGAGTACCCCCAGTATTTCAAGATCTTTTATTAATCAATCTTTGATCAGTTTTAAGACCAACTTAAGTTAGATATGACCTTGACACAAGTACCAAATTCCTTTTGATCTGTTTTTGAGGATAATATAACCAACAAAATAAAGGTTATACATCCTGACAGGTGAAAGAAACCTTTACTATAAAAAACCAGTAAAAGTTCAAAATATATTCTTCCTAAAAATGAAGAATAATATATCCTGCATTATTCGAGAGAATCCTTTTTCAGAAACATAAATAAAGGATTTTCTAAAAACAGCATCAAAAAGAACTTGATATAATTTTCCACAGAAATTCCTAATCATATCAAACCCAAGCTTATAAAAATAATTAGTGGTTTGATAACAGTGGTGTTGGATCTGAGTTTCTTTTTGATTGTATTTTCGTTTGAAATTAAGATGAAAATGAAAGAGTTGTGCAGCGGAATTAAGATGAAAACAAACTTTGCATACAATCAAACGAGAGTAATACTTTAATCAAACATCTTTACACAATGAATCGAAAGATTGAATTTGTTTCAATAACGATTACAATGATTGATGAATGAATGCAAACTCCCCCTCAGCCAGAGCTCAGTAGTTTGTTCGTGCAAAGAAGACAATGTTGTAAAAGAGCTAATAGAACAGTACAAAGTACTGAACTATTTATAGGCACTTGCAAACCACTGAGCATCTTAGCTGACGTCACCATGAAAGTGACATCTAACCTCCTAACAAACTCTAACCTCTGATCTATACAAACTCTGATATACTAACTACTGCTATTACATTTCTTTACATAAAAGACACTTAAACAGCTGCTGCATCCTTCCACTACTGTGAACCCAGCAGTGCCTGTCCGGATCAGCTAGGCAGTAGATTGAGTCAGCAGAGCTTTGGTCTTCCATCAGTCTTTGAAATTTGTCAGTAGATGCAAAGCAGCAGTTGTAGGACAGCATTTAATAAGATCAGCAGATAGGAGGTCAGCAGATATAAAACCACTTTCAAGGGGAGAGATTTGCATGAACTAACTGTAATCGTCTGCTTATTCTGGATCCACTGCTCTGATCCAGTTTTGGCTTTAATTATCTGTTCCTCTGATAGGGTTCAATCCCAACAATCTCCCCCTGGAACAGATAATGCCAAAACTCTTCATTATTTGTGGAATTCTTTATTGCCTCATCAACAGCTCCCTTATCTGACCTTTAAATTGTAATTCAAAGTCTAGGGCATCTGTATCTTCATCATCCCTGCTAAGTGGAAGATCAAGGAGATCCTGCAAATCTTCAAGACTCAGGCCAAGAGCTTGTTCCCTTGATATTTTCTCCACTTCTCCACCAGACCTGAGCAAAGTCAATACGCAGGTCTGTTTGTCAGTTTCCCACTTTTGTATTTTTGAGCTTGGTGGGTTTCTTGGGAGATGTTTATTTGCAGAAGTATTTGGAGAGGCTGGCCTATTCATGACTGGCTGAGCAGTACTTGCAGTTTGATCCAAACCAAGAGTTTCCATGATCATTTTCTTTATACCCTCTTTTCCAAGGTCTTCACCTTCCATTAACTCTTTGATGGTTTCAGCAATCAGCTGTTTCTGTGGCCTTCTTTTGTAGATGGCAGCACCAACTGGAGCTGAGGATCTCCTGATTTGCAGCTTTGATGGTCTTTTTGAAACCACTGCTTCAGGATAGTCAGGCTTTTGAGGAACTGTGGGATCTTTCTTTCTTAATTGTTCCAACTTTTTGTAAGTAGCCCTGACCACATCTTCTTTCCATCTAGCAACTTGTCTTTTGTTTCCATAATCAGCTGCTACCAGTTCCTCTTTCATTCTCCTCAGCTCTTCCTGTTTGTCAGGTACATTCTTTCTAAACTTTGCCCAGTTAGGAGGAGTGTGAGTGACTTTCCTTTTTTTCATGTCTTGAATTCGTGCTGCTTCGTTTTCAAGTTCAGGAATAGTCCACTCTTTGTACATGTATCTCTCTCCTTTGTACTTCTTGTGAGCCATGATGCTTTCAATGTAGTCTTTCTTCAGAGTTTCAGCTGCTCTTTCAGAAATTTGTTGACTAACATTTTTTGCAAATTGCTCTAGGGATCTGACTTGTGTGAGCAAATATTGACTTCTCTGTGCAATTTCTTTATCAGATTTCCCTTGTGTGTTTTTCTTTGAGATATCCTCTGCTTGCTTGGCCTTGATTTCCAAATATTCATCAACATTTTTAGGCCAGGGATATCCTTTTATTGATGGCAAACTCCGTTTGGCAGGGTCATCCTCAAAGTAAAAAGATTTTATTTCTTCTCTAACAGCTGCTAATTCAAGAGGAAATTGAACACCTGCAGGAGGTAAGGGCTTGTACATTTTAACTGAAGAGAGAGGAACAGGTTTTGGAATTGTGACAAGTGCTAAAGATTTTGAAGATGTTTGTGGTGGTGAATTGTCATCATCTTTGAGAATTAGTCTTCTCCTTTTTGTAGGAGGGACTGATGATGTTTTGGATGGAACAGTGGTGGTAGATGTAGTGGCAGTGGATTGTGATTGACTAACAGCTGTTGAAACAACTGGTGTTTCAACCACTGTTGTCATTACAACAGATGTTATAACATCTGCTGTCTTCTGCTGTATGTCAGCAGGTGTTGTTTTTGGTGGTGATGATGGTAAAGCAGTGGATGTTGTGTGTGTTGAAGTGGTGTGTGTTGATGGAACAACTGTTTGGCAAGCAGTAGTTTTTGTAACTCCTGTTGCATCAGCTGTTTTGTATGGTGGTTTTTGAGCAGACTTTGAATGTCTGGTTGGAATGGATTTGGGTTGCCTCACTTTTCTAGTAGGCTTCTTCTTTTCCTCAACAGGATTTTCATGGTCCTTTGACCCAGAAGTACCCTGATCTGGATGATCCATTCTGTCCACCCGGGCTTTCCTTTTGGCCTCTCTATCCCTTTTTACACTTGCAACTGCTTCTGCTAGTGCATTTGTTGTCACATCAATTTTCTTGCTGCCATCTGGCAAAGGGATCTTTTTGGTCATGTTTGAATTTTCTGGTTCAAGATAGAGACCATCCTCTATACCCTTCTTTTTCCACTCCTTAATTTTCTCCCCCTTTTTGGCATTATCTTCGGGGATTTGATAAATGTAGCGGACTTTTGGTGGAGCATTGCCAGTGGTGTGCAAGATCTGAGTTTTGAGAGCCTTTAAATCAGCCTGAGTGTTCTTGAACCTTGACTCCATTGCATTTCTCAGCTGTTGTACATGTTTTTCATGTTAATGATCTGCTAATTGTGCTTGTTGTTGGAGAAAAGATTGAAATAGATTCCAGAGCTCATTTGTAGCAGGTGCCCTTTGTGGAGCAGGTGCTTGAGGTGGAACAGCAGTTGATTGTACCTTCTGAACTTGTAACACCTGTTGTAGCATATCTTTGAGTTCTGCAACAGAGTTATCAAGCTTTGCAATACGATCCGTCAATTTCTGGTACTTTAAACCATCACCCAAGTTAATGGGATCATCTGATTTCCCACTAGTAGTGGTTTTATCAGTGGTAGATGTAGGGAGTATACTCCAAACATTAACCACTGATGCCCCTTTTTCTTGGTACTGGGGTCTTCTTCCTTCAACACTTGACAACTTTTTGATGTTGCCAGTAGGATAAATAAATCCACTGGTGGTTGGAAGAGGTGCTATAAAAGGAATTGCCTCCAAGGAAGTCTTATTAATGTAACCACTGTCCAACTGTAAACCTGTAGGTTCAACAGTTGTAGTGGCTGCTTCACTTGGATTACCACCAAGAGTTACTTGTAACTCATGGGGTGTAACCTCCTCAGGTTGTGTTGGTGGGTTAGCAAAGATTGATACATCAGACCCAGTCAGTTGTTGAGGTATATTCTCATTAGTAGGTGATTGAGAAGGACTGGTTAATGCCTGGTTCAAATCAATTGCATCCAACAGTGGTTTTATTGGTGAGGGAATTGTGGATGTGATGATTGGTGTAGAAATAGGATGTGTCCCGGGCATTGGACTGTGGATGATAGAAACGAGTGTTTCCAGAGCATCATGATGTGGAGACCCTATTTGTACAACCTGTTCTTTTTTTGAAGAAACAGGAGGATTTTAGGTTATGGGTTGAGATATTTGTACCAACTGCTGTGAGGAAGTAGCAGCAGTGGTTTCTTGTGACTTTTGTGTTGTCACTGGCAGGTGCTCTGGTATCTCATCCTCCAGAGATGCCTTTTTGATGGTTTTGGGGGGGTTTTTGTGTTTTTCTTTTTGTTGGCTCTTTGGTGATTTTAGGTGTGGGTTTCAAAACAGTTGTGCTGCTGCTTTGATCACCTTGAGCAGTGGGCTCAGCAGCAGATACCTGAGGAGCAGTTGTAACTGCTAAAATCTGCTCAGGCACCTCTGCTTGTGTTTTGCAAGGTGCTAACATTCTTGAAAAAGTTTCAGTTGTTAAACTGTTTATTTGAGTAGAATCACCTTGGTTTATTACAGCTAAATCATCCTTACTGAATTTTTTTGAAAAATAGTAACTTAAAAACCTTGGAAACAGTAAGAATGATTTTGTTTCAACATTATTAACCAAATCTTTAAAAATTTCCCGAGAATAGTTAAAATTTTCTCCTTGAAGAATTGCATATCCCAGATTTTGAATCTTTAAAGGGATTTCATTGAAAGAAGTGGTTTTGTTTGAAACACATAGTAGGAGGGTATGAAATAAAAATCTGGTTGCAGATGGAAAATAACCTTTTTCTAAGGTAATTTTCTTCATCATTGTGGCTTCATACCCTCTCTCAATGAAGTCAGTTTGTAACTCGTTTTTAGTGAAAGAAATTTTACCTTCCTGATCACCGAGTTGAAAGACCTCTGAAATGGATTGTGGCGTGATTTGGACAACTTTACCCTTTATCGAAGAGTTTATGGTGATTGCAGTGTCTCCTTGTTTTTCAAGGGTTGCATTTTTCCAGAACTCCCTTTGGGTCGCCAAATAGATTGGTGCATCGGCAGTGAACAAAGTTTTGTACTTTGATTTTGCCATGAGATCAATGATGGAATCGAAAACTTTGGTGGTTCCTGGTTTTGTGAGAAGACCCAGGAGATTGTGAGATGGTTTCTGTGGAATTTCAGTGGAGATTGCCTTTTGAGAGGCTGTTTTCAATGATGATTTGGATGAGGGTTTTGAGGATGACTTCGATTTTGTCATTTTGAAGATGAATGATCGAAGAAAGTTGTGAAAGATGAGAAGAAAAACTGCTTTGAGAAGAGAATTTTTAAGAATTCATTTCGACAGTAAAACCCTGTTTTGGTGGTGAGTGGGGGATTTTATAGGGAAAAAAGTGAATGCTGAGGTGGTAGCCGTTACAAAAGATCTGTCCAATATGTACTGCCCACGTGACAACCCCTTTTTCATAGCAATCCCTCACAAAGTGATGTCGGATTTCGATGTGTTTGGTGGTTGAATGGGAAACTGGATTTTTGATGATATTTTCTGCTGCCTGACTGTCCAACAAGAGTGGTGTCTTCAAGGCAGTGATACCAAAATCCAGTAACTGATTTTGAAGCCACAGGAGTTGGGCTGTACAGCTTGCAGCAGCAATGTATTCAGCTTCAGCAGTGGATGTTGAAACAGCGGCTTGCTTTTTTGCTTTGCCATGAGACTAAGCAATCACCTAGAAACTGGCACCCTCCTGATGTGGACTTCCTTGTGGTGTGACATCCAGCAAAATCACTGTCTGAGAAACCTGAAAACTTGATGTTCCCATTAGCTGGATACCAGATACCAAGTGTGGGAGCACCTTTTATGTATCTGAAGATCCTTTTTACAGCAATGAGATTTGATTTTCTGGGAGCTGATTGACTTCTTGCACAGACACATGTTGCAAACATGATGTCTGGTCTAGATGCAGTTAGGTACAATAAAGACCCAATCATGCTTCTATAAAGTGTTTGGTCAATCAGCTCATCCTTTTCATCAGACAGGACCAGCTTATTTGTTGCCATGGGTGTGCTGCATTGTTTACAATCATTCATATCAAATTTGGTTAAAAGTTCTTTAGCATATTTGCTTTGATGAATGAAAGTTCCATTTTGCAATTGCTGTACTTGGAGACCAAGAAAGCATTGCAGCTCACCCATAGCACTCATTTCAAACTCAGCTGTCATGAGTTCTCTAAACTCTTCACACATTGAGTTACATGTGCTTCCAAAAATAATGTCATCCACATAAATCTGGACAATCATTAAATCCTTCCCTCTCCATTTTAAAAACAGTGTTTTATCAATGGTACCTCTTTTGAAACCATTTGAGAGTAGGAAGTTGGAAAGAGTTTCATACCAGGCCCTTGGTGCTTGTTTCAAGCCATACAAGGCTTTGTTTAGCCTGTAGACATGATCTGGATAAAATGGATCCTCAAAACCTGGAGGTTGACAAACATACACCTCTTCTTGAATTGTACCATAGAGGAAAGCACTTTTGATATCCATTTGAAACACCTTCATATTGTGGTTGACAGCAAAGGCCAGGAACAGTCTAATGGCTTCCAATCTTGCAACAGGGGCAAATGTTTCATCATAATCAATCCCCTCTTCCTGTCTGTAACCTTGAACCACAAGCCTGGCTTTATTCTTGACAACAATACCCCTTTCATCAGTTTTGTTCTTGAAGACCCACTTTGTGCCAATGGGACTAACCTCTTCTTGCAGTGGTACAAGCTCCCATACTTGTTGTCTTTTAAACTGTTGGAGCTCCTCTTGCATGGCTTCTACCCAGCTGTTGTCTTTCAGTGCCTCTTGGTACTTGACTGGCTAATGGAGTGATAGAAAACCAGCAAAAAGACAAATGTTTTGGGTTTGACTTCTTGTGAGCACCCCTTCATTTATGTTGCCAATGATTTGATCAGGTGGATGAGATCTCAAGAAGATTAAATCTCCTTGGTATGGTATGATGGCATTGGTTGGTGAAGGCTGCAACTGTGTATCATCTGAGCTAACCACTGCTGGGGACTTTGATGATCCAGCAGTGGCTTCAAAAGGTGGTGGTATAGGAGGTAATGAAGTGGACAACTGCTGACTGTTATCCACTGTTTGAGGACTTTTGTCAGCAGTGTTTGAGGATGTGGAAGCAGTGGTTGATGGGCTACTTTGGTCAACAACTGTTGAGGTAGCAGTGGTTGAGCTTTGACAACTGTTTTGAACAGCTGGTGCTTTTCCCTTTGTGGCAGACCTTTGAGGGATGATGATTTCATACCCATAGTCTGGTGTTGTATCCTCTGATGGATCTGCACTGTTAGTCTTGACAGCAGTATTTTCAAAAGTGAATTTTTCAAGATCAAACAGATCTGCAGGGTTTGCTGGGATTTTCATTGATGAGAGTTCATTGAACTTAACATTCAAAGTCTCCTCCACTGCCTTGGTCCGTGTATTGAACACTTTGTAGGCCTTGACAGTGGTTGAGTATCCCAGATGATAACCACAATCAATTTTGGCTGCAAATTTTGAAATGGAATCTTTTAAGTTCAAAATAAAGCATGGGCAGCCAAACACTTTGAAATATGAGATCAGTGGTTTAATTTTATACAGAATTTCATAGGCAGTCTTTTTATGCCTGGGGTTTATTAAAACTCTGTTCTGAACATAGCAAGCAGTGTTTACTGCCTCTGCCCAGAAAGTTAATGGCAAACCTAAATCTGCAAGCATGGTTCTGGCAGCCTCAATCAGAGTTCTGTTCTTCCTTTCCACTACCCCATTCTGCTCTGGTGTTCTTGGGATGCTGTACTGCCTTACAATCCCTTTCTTCACACAGAAGGCATCCAACTCCCTATTTTTTAATTCTGTGCCATTGTCACTCCTGAAGCTTTTCACTGGAAGGTCAAATTGCTTTTCAACCTGTATTACAAAGTCTTGCAAAACGTCTGCAGTTTCATCTTTTGAGTGCAAAAAGAAAGTCCATGTGAACCTAGAAAAGTCATCAACAATAACCAAACAATATCTTTTCTTTTTGAGGCTCATGACTTGAACTGGGCCAAACAAATCCATGTGTAGCATTTGCAAACACTGGGTTGTTTTGGACTCTTCAATGGACTTGTAAGAACTTTTATGCTGTTTTCCTTTTAAACAGGAAATGCAATGTTCAGGACATGAAAACAATTTTTGTGGTAGGCCTCTCACCAACCCATTTTTTGAAATTTCTGTGATTGTCTTAAGATTTGTGTGTCCCAGCCTTCTGTGCCAAAGTTCTGTCTCTTTGTTAGAGGCTGCTGAGAACAGACAAGCATCAGCTCTGGGACACTCTTTTGACATGTCAACAACATAAACATTGCCACTCCTTTGAGCAACAAGTTTAGTTTGACCAGTTTTGATTATTGCTTCAATCTTTTTGACCATTTCTGGTCCAACAATCCTACAACAATCTTTTGTGAAGAATGACCCAAAACCCTTGTCACTCATTTGGGACACACTCAGAAGGTTGAATTTTAGATTGTCTATTAGATTGACATTTTCAAATTTTACTTTTCCAGACTCCACTGTACCCGACCCCAGAACTTTTCCTTTACTATTATTCCCAAAGGATATATCACCCCCTCCATGGATTTTAAAGTCTTTGAGGAGGGCTTTACATCCTGTCATGTGCTTGGAGCCTCCACTATCTACATACCAAAGACTATCAAAGCATGCAGAAGCTCCCTGCACATGAAGTAAAAGGATTAGTTCATTAAGGTCTCCAAAGCCAACAAGGCTTTGGATGGGGTCTCAACAGTGTCTGGGATGGATGCAGAATGATGGACAGTGGTTAGGTCAGGAGTTTGAATTGTTTTAGGACAGTGTTTCTCTAACCACTGTTGTGGGTCCTGACCAATCATCTGCTGGTAACCAAAAGGATGCTTGTTCACTTTGGGTTTAGAGGGCCTTTTGTAGGCCTCATAAACGTGAGGAATCCTTTGGTAAAACTGTTTTTCTCTGCCTTTTCTGAACTGATTGGCAGGGGGTGCATCAGTAACCTGAACATCTCTTTTGACAGATGTTTGGTTCAGCTGTTTTGTAACAGCTGTTTGAACTGGCACAAACAGTGGTTGTTTCTTGGTGAATTTGACAGATGTTGATGATCATGATGGACTCAAGGATGTTTTAGCAATGTACTCATTCTTTTTCACATCAAAGTTTTTGAGATACACACAAGCTTGAGTTTTGTGGTTTGTTTTACCACAGACAATGCAACCTTCAGCTGAAACAATGACACTTGTTCTGTTTAAATCATACGCTTTTAAGTGGAAACAATCTTTTGTAAGATGATTCCTTTTCTCACAGAATTCACAAAACAAGTTATCAATTTTTTCTTTCTTCTTTCTCTTTTCAGACTCCTTTGCAGCAGAGGTTTTAACCACTGCTGGGATGTCCTTGAGAGGTATGACTTTAGCTTTTGGAGCCTTGACACCATCAGTTGATGTAAAGTCCATTGGCTTGAAATTTTCAAGAATGTCACACTCATCAGACCATTTTGGTTTAAACTGGTATTCTTCAAGCTCCTCAAAAGTAGAGGATTCCATTGGTCTGTCAAGTGTGATTTTGTTACCAAGTTTGTCAGTGATTTTCACTTCTTGGCCATTCTTGTTTGTGGGGATGAACTCAGTGGTTACATCAGTGGTTTGAACAGATTTTTCAAAAGCAGTGTTTTCATCATTATGTTTTCTATAGCCAACCCCAAATTTCACATTGCTTTTTCTCTGTTTTTCAAGCATAACATCATATCCTTTGCAAGATTCCACCCATCTTTCACAAGTAATCTGGGCGGACTCCAACTCCTTTTTGCAAACTTGGTATTTTTCTACCATAGTTTGAAGTTGGGTTTTGGTTATACTTTGCTCTTCTTTTAGACAGCTGTTCTCTTTTTCTTTTTCAGTCAATTTGTTTTTAAGTTCTTTTAAAGACCTTTCAAATTTGACCTCATCAGACAAGATTTTATCCCGAAGGTTTTCATTCACCTCTTTAATGTTAGCAAAAGCAATTATGCAATTGTCAGAACACAGTTTTTCAAGAACTTGAGGAGATACCTTGGCAACTGCCATCATTGCACAATCACATTGATGATCTTCCTCATCATCAGCTTTCACCTTCTTTTCACCAACCTTTTCTTCCTTCTCTTCTTGTTTGTCCTCTTCGGACCATGGATCTGTCAGTGGTTCAATCAGGAAACCTGAACTTTCTCCCAACAGTAGTTCACCAGCCACAGCAGTAACCACTGCTTCAGTCACCTCTTCCACTGTTTCAAAGCTCTGCTGTTCCTCCTCAGTTTCAACCCCCTCCTGTATTGACTCTAATGCCATCAAACAAAACTCATCATGAGAAGAATCATTAGAAGCATAGAGTGCAAAATTTTCATCATTAAGGTCTTCAGGCATACTGCTCCAGTCAACAAACCCTTGAGTGAAAAAACTTTGTTGATCTGGTTGTGCTGCTGCTGGAGCAGTGGTTTGAGGTGCAACAGGTTGCACTTGTACCTGTGGAGCAGGGGTTTGAACATATTGGATTTGTGGAACAGTAGTTTGGACATAATGTACTGGCACAGGGGCAGCAACATAGTGAGCAGTGTTCACTTGAGCTGCTGGGGCATATTGGGCATAGTGCAAAGTGTTTTGGTTTTGAGGTCTAGGATTTGAGCTAGGATGAGTAATTATGGGACCAGTAGTTTGACTCCTACATTCCCTAGCGAAATGTCCCAACCTATTACACTTGTAGCACTTGATTTTCGATTTATCCAACCCAACCCTTAGATTCCCATGCAAACCTGGGAATTTTCGCCCTGTTCTTTTGTAGAACTTGCTAGTTCTAACACTTAGCAAAGCCAGTTGGTGCAGGATGTCCATTTCCTCTAAATCAGTGGGATCAAAATGTTGCAAATCATTTAGTTCAAAACTTAAATTGTCTGACATCTGGTTTTCATTTGCAGTGAATGCATAACTAGCAGAGTGAGGATCAGGGTTGTTAAAATTTGCACCAGCAGTTATGTCAATGAAGTGATCATAACCCTGATCCTTACCACTGCTCCCAGATTCTTCTTGACCCAGAAGAGCAGTATTACCGAAAGTGTAATCATCGGTAACTTTTCCTGACTCTTGTAACCTCCTTTTCTGATTCAACTCCCTTTCGTAGGTCAAGAGTCGACCGTGGAGTTGGGTCAAGGTCAGATCCTTGAATTCAGGTGAGTTTCGGGTGACAAAAGCTATGGTGTCCCATTTTTCTGGCAGTGACCTGAGGAACCTGCTATTTTGAGTTGAGTTTGTAAAAGTGGTGTTAACAAGCCTCAGTTCACTGATGAGACAACTGAAACGCTCAAATTGTTGCGTTAGTGATTCGCCTTTAACGTAGCAAAATGTTTCATACTGTTGGTTCAGGATTTCCCTATTGTTTTCTATGACTTCTTCAGTTCCCCCAAATTGTTCCTTAAGTGCGTCCCATAACTCTTTGGCACTGTTACAATGTAACAGTCCAGCATATATCTCATTGGGCAGCGCTGATGCTACGATGCTAAACGCTTTAGCATCTAGTTCGATCTTTTGAAAATCGGTTTCGGTATAATTTTCAACTGGTTTTGGAACGAACTTTTTAGCATCTTCAGCACTTGGCACTGAAGGAACATGGGGACCATAAATGACAGACTTCCAACAACCTGTGCTTTGTTGAGCGAGGATGTGACCCATCCTCCTCTGCCAGATGTTGTACTCATTTCTTTTTAGCATAGGTGGTTTAAAAAGCGAGCCGATGTTGTTTTTATCATCCTGAGATTGTGACGTCATTCTTGTTGTTTTACAGACACTGAGAAATCAACTTTAATGGTGATTAATCCTTGCTCTGTTTTTCAACGGACGAACAAACGATCAGTATCAACTGTTATGAGCTGAACTATTTACGTCAAAATGATTGTTAAATCAAATTTGACTGTCCAAGCTCTGATACCAATTGTTGGATCTGAGTTTCTTTTTGATTGTATTTTCGTTTGAAATTAAGATGAAAATGAAAGAGTTGTGCAGCGGAATTAAGATGAAAACAAACCTTGCATACAATCAAACGAGAGTAATACTTTAATCAAACATCTTTACACAATGAATCGAAAGATTGAATTTGTTTCAACAACGATTACAATGATTGATGAATGAATGCAAACTCCCCCTCAGCCAGAGCTCAGTAGTTTGTTCGTGCAAAGAAGACAATGTTGTAAAAGAGCTAATAGAACAGTACAAAGTACTGAACTATTTATAGGCACTTGCAAACCACTGAGCATCTTAGCTGACGTCACCATGAAAGTGACATCTAACCTCCTAACAAACTCTAACCTCTGATCTATACAAACTCTGATATACTAACTACTGCTATTACATTTCTTTACATAAAAGACACTTAAACAGCTGTTGCATCCTTCCACTGCTGTGAACCCAGCAGTGCCTGTCCGGATCAGCTAGCCAGTAGATTGAGTCAGCAGAGCTTTGGTCTTCCATCAGTCTTTGACATTTGTCAGTAGATGCAAAGCAGCAGTTGTAGGACAGCACTTAGTAAGATCAGCAGATAGGAGGTCAGCAGATATAAAACCACTTTCAAGGGGAGAGATTTGCATGAACTAACTGTAATCGTCTGCTTATTCTGGATCCACTGCTCTGATCCAGTTTTGGCTTTAATTATCTGTTCCTCTGATAGGGTTCAATCCCAACAAGTGGTATGAAATTTTGAATGCATTTTGACCACTATTTGGTACCATTTTCTTGTTGATTGAATGACAACAGACAAATGAGGACACAAGATCACATGAGTTTGTTACCATGTGATTATTCTGAAAATTTGTCTAGTCCATTTGAAAGTTTATTCTCTGCGAATACTATTGTTTCCTGAACCAATTCCTGAACCAATGGTTGCACATAGTTGCTTAATGACCACTGTTACCCCAAACCTTGACTCTTAAGTGTTTTATGTTTATGCTCTTTTCTTCTGACTTCAAAAGTTTTGAGATAAACACACTTCTGAGTTTTTGTGAACTTTCTTCTTCCCTTTTTACCCTTCCCATTCATAAGTAATAGAATACTTTCTGGGAGGTCTTTATTTAAGGAATACTTAATCCAGAATCATTTTTCAGTAATGTTTTGAAAGGTTTAGCCATATTTTTACTAATTTTTGACTAAACTCTCATTACACATGATACGGACTATCCTGCTTTCTTAATGTATTTTAACAGAGTTGATTTGTTCCTTTTGAGGATCTCAACCTGTTTTTCAACACATAAGATCAAGTGACTAAAGTTTTAATTTCCCTCTCTTTTGTTAGCAAAAACACTAATGTTTTTATGAACATAGGTTTTTGTTAATCCGAGGTTCATACTTCAGCATCAAGCATGATGGAAACAACACGAACTTCAAAACAACAATTGAAATCAATTTTCGATAATTGTACCATAATTATCAGATATATTCTCAGATCTTAAAACTATAGGTGATTTATGCATGACGTCACTTGTTATAAGAAATTTGTGTGTCCTATGACATCTTGGTTGTTTTACAGAGTTTTTGAATAGCCAATTTGATCATGACTTACTCGTTACTCTGTTTTTCAACTGAATACAATCAACCTCAGTATCAATGAATTTTGAGCTGAACTGTTATGTCAAATTGATTGTTAGATCGAATTTGACTGTCCAGGCTCTGATACCAATTGTTAGGATCGGAGGCTCTCATGATTGTGCTTGTTTGTATGATTTAAACAATGAATGAATATGAAACAATGTAAAGTGAAGCGGAAATGAATAACAAACTTTGTAAACACAATCAAAGGAGAATATAGTTAGATAAACACTTGCTTTTCATAGAGTCGAAAGATTACAATACAAAGCAAATGATTACAATGCAATCTTAAAGACTAAACTCCCCCTCAGCCTGATACCCCATGGTTGGTTGCTCAAGATGAAAGGATTGAATTGAGGAGAAGAACTCACTCAAAACGATCAAATGTAACAGTACAGAGTACTGTCCCATTTATAGACAATCCAAACCTCTGAGGCATCTCAGCTGACGTCACCATGAAAGCGACGTCTAACAGCCTAACAACCTATATCTACTGTTCTTATACAAACATTGTTAAACCTAACCATTGACTATACATGAAACAGATGATATACTAAACTACTGCTCTCTCTTTATGTCAGTGCTTTCCTCAAGGTTGATCAGTCTTTGATTGGGCAGTGCTTTGTCATTAGTAGATTGTACCAGCAGTGCTTAGTTCTCAACAGTCTTCTGGCTTCATCAGTGGTTTTGAATAACAGCAGCAGTTGTATCCGGGCAGTGGATGTAAGACCATCAGCTGTTATAATCACTCTCAAGGGAGAAGACTTAGTGTAAACAATTGCTTATTGTGAATCCACTGTTGTGATCCGGTTTTGGCTTTCATTATCTGTTCCTCTGGTAGGGTTCAATCCCAACATCTCATGTCTCTCCTGTTTTAGTCTTCCTTTCTCGGCTCTGTTTGCTGCATCTATCTTGATTTGTTCTTCTACTAGCGGGATTGATTTAACAAGAGCTTCGAAATTAATGGTTGCTGGATCAATACAGATGTTTCCCTTTGGATCTAAGTAACACTCTCGATCTGGATCCCATCTTTTTGCCTTGTTAGCTTCTTTATAAGCTAGGTAGATCTTTTCTCTTTATCTTTGTGCCAACCTTACTTCTCAGTTGTATGTTGAAGGTGGTTTTAGTTCTTCAATATGTGCCATAAATGCATAACCGACAGCATCCTCTACAGGAAGAAACTCACTCCAGTCAAATCCCTCATCGTCTTGGATCACCGCCAAAGCTCTCGACTTTTCTTTCCGATTGTCTTCAATCTGCTTCATTTTCGGTGGTTCCTCACGATTTCGGTGATAGATTACCTTTCTATAATAACGTCATGGAACGGATTTGCAGTCTCATCAGTAGCAATATTCCGACATTCTCTTTTGAAGTGGCCCTTTTGTTTGCATTTAAAACATGTCACATTCGACTTGTCAAAGCCTAGTTTTGTAGAAGGTCCTCCAATCGAGTTTCGCCCGGTAATCTCCATGAATCTCTGAGCTCGGCGAATTACGTTAGCCATTCACCAGCGAATGTCGATTAGTTCCATCTCTTCCGGATCAATTTGATCATAGTCTTCTTTGGTGAGATTGGTGTTGCCAATTTTCCCAGTGACTAGGCTCTCGTAAGATTCCATAATTGATGCGAGAAACACCATTTGCTGCTTAGCCGTTTCTTAATTGAAATTTTGTGCATTGTTCAGATTGACGGTTATGTTGCACTGGAAAACGTTGGATTTTAAAACACTTTGAGATTGTTGAGTGTTTGATGTAGTGGGTGCACTAGAACCAGTACCATGATACCCATGACTGCTTGATGTAGAACCGATGTTAGATTTTTCTTGTGCAGTAGTGTTCGAGCTTTCGACAGCAAAAGCAGTTTTTGGTGATGTAACTTTAGGAATTATACTGCCTCTGTAATACAGATCAACATTGTTGTTGATACTGTATGTTGCTCACTTTATTCATCTTCTTAATTTCCAATTCGTGCCCCTCAAGACGTTCAATCAACCGGTTTAATGTCATTTCTGCCATCGGCTTCGTATTCTTGAGTACTAGACCAAAGTACTGCCAATCCTGTTCATTTGGCAATGCCTCGAACATCTTGTCAACCAACTCTTCCTCGTCTTTTTTTTATTTCGATTCTTGCTAATTCTGCCTTTAGATGACAGAATCTTTCGATCGTTTGGCGCACATATTCTTTTTTCATACATGCAAACAACTCAAATTCCTTTTTCAACAAAGATTTTTTGTTTTTCACTATCTCTTCCCCACAAATTCTTCGAATTGTCATAATCGATCAGTGAGATGATATCGTGTCTGACAGACCGGTGTAGCAGGGCAGTGGCCTTTTGTTCGGCTACATACTCTTCTTACTCATTATCTCCTAGATTCTCATGGTCTATTCTTGAAGTAGTGTATCCATTCTTGAGACATTTCCAGCTGTCGTAAGTGAATGCCCTTAACTATCCATCAAACCCCTTTGCCCGGCGATTGTAATCCTCTATCACCATAAGTTTTGGTGGCTTGTTGTAACTGCCATACGCGTTGTCGACACTTAGCGAATCAAATATCACCTTCGTAGCAGTTTTGGGGTTTGTGTCAGATAAAGTAGTTCCGCTGCTATTGTATGCAAAGTAATCACCAAACGGATTCAAGAACTCGTCTGCCATGATCAACGTACCTGAAAAGTCAAACTTAGTCAAATTTCAAAACATAAACAGTTGAACGGATGGTCGTTCGTCCGAATGGCCGTTCGAATGGATGACCAAAATGAACTAAGTAACAAGTGACCCAAGTGATGAATGGTCGTCCGGTCGGAAGGCAATCCAATCGGATGCTCCTTCGCTTGATTGATCTTGAACTTTCAAACACTACAATACTGATCTGGTCGGATGGCAATCCGATCGGATGAGAATGACGTCAGCAAGTAGGTATGAACAATAACAAAGGCAATCCATTCGGATGACTATCCGGCCGGATGAGTGACGTCAGCAATGGTCTTCATCAAGTCCATAGTTTTTTATCCATTTCGATAAGTTTTAGTTCGAATTTTGCCGTGAAAATTTGTAGGATTATACTATAACATATTGCGAACAGAATGATGTCAAATTTAGTCCATTTTATCCGTAAATTCTGTGTTAATTTTAGATTTTTCTTAGATTAAGGTAAAGAAATGTAGAACAAAGATAGAAATGAAGAAATAGATGAAGAATCAGGAAAAATCTCCGTTGAGATTTGCTAAAATCAGCTGTAATCGGTCGAAATCTCCGTGATATCGCTGTAATCCTCTATGAATCCAACCTTTTGGTGCTCTGATACCACTTGTGGACATGCAGGAGTCGGTTCTCGAATGAAGAACGCAGGTCAGATCGATCACTGGACAAGTGCGGAATCCATGTGCAGTGTCAAAGAGTAGTCAACAATGAAATCAACGATTAACGCATCTATGCTCATTCAAATAATCTAAAATGCAAGGTTCCTGATGAGATCTGGACAGAGCTTCGCTACAGAGAGACTGCCAAAAGTTCTAACAAATGAGCCCCTAAGTCCCTATTTATAGGCAAAGCTCAACTGGGAAACCATATGCCATCCGGTCGGAGGGTCATCCGTCCGGAGGGTCATCCGTCCTGATGACCCAATGCCATCTGACCGGATCACATTTACAAAATACATTTCCGTCCTGTCTTTCCCAGTTATAATATAACAAACATACAAAACTATACATAGACACATACAAGACAAAATATAGACTCGATACATACGGATGCTACAGACATAAGTGCATCTACAGTACAAGTGTTGCTTCCGTTGTCCAAAATCGAGTGTTATTCACGTCTTTCTTCGGGAAATCGAGTGTTCATCCCTCCAACCTTAAGCTACTGATTAAACTTAGAGCCGGAGAGGTCTTTGTATGAGTCACGGGTGGGAACTTGGGTTGGGTTGTGCGAAGCCGGTGTCTTCGTATAGAACAGTCCAGCTCGCACAAGTGGTTTGATTTTGCATTCGGGGCAGCATTTTCGCCTGAATCGTATGTATTTCGAGTCCTTTTCATGACGGTTTCGACACCACTTCGTCCCACTATATAGTGAACGAAATATATGTCAGTTTTGGTCCGTTTTTGTGTAAGAAACGTGTTTAACAAAGTTTTTCTATGGATTAAACACTTGGTGAGTGTGAGATATCCAGATCTACATCTTGGAGAGCCAAAGCTAAGCCCAATACACTCCTTTAAGTGTAGATCCATAGTAAAATCAGAAGTTTTGATGAAAAAGATGAAGGTTTTTGTAAGAATAAAGAAATTTAGATGAAAAGGATGGAGTTTAGATAAAAATAGAGAAGCTTGGATGAAATCAAAGATAAGCTCATGGAAATCATAGTGTAAATCGTTGTGAAACATGTAAAAATAATAGATCTTACTTGGAAAATAGAGAGACAGCAGGTTGGGAGCGTTTCGGAGTGAAATGGCAACAAGTTATGAAAGAATTAGTGAGTTGGGTATTTATAGAGGAAGTTGGATCGCGCAGGTTGTCTTCTTACAAAGGCAGGGCCTTCGTACGAGGCCAAGTACCTTCGTACGAAGCCTATGTCTTCGTACGAAGCCGCGTGTTTCGCACATGTGGCTTTCGTTTCGCGTGTAGGTTGCACGTTTGGTGTGTTTTGTTGCGTCAGTTAGTTCAAGTACTTAAAGTACTTTATCGAGTATACAGTGTTTGTGTTGCGTTGCATTTTAGCGTGATAGATTGAGTTGCGCGTGTGAGCGTTTGAGCGTTTTCACCGATGTGTTGATAATCGCTAATATAAATATCGTTTAAACACACACATAATACAAATAACATAAATAAATTCGCGTCTTGAGTTTGCGTTGCGATGAGCGTTTAAGTAATAAGAGTTAATGCAATAAATAGGCGACATAAAATACATTTTAAAATATAGTTAACCCTTGGTAATCATTGAATCTCATAGTACAAGCGTTTACGAATGAAACAACGATAAAGAATGGGAATAACCAGAAGTCGGGTTGTTACAGTCTCCCCTAATTTAGAGAATTTCGTCCTGAAATTAAGTAGTAGACGTACAAAGAGTTGTGGATATTTAGCTTTCATATCACTTTCGAGTTCCGAAGTGAACTCGACGCCGCATTTGCCTTCCCATCTAAACTTCACTATGGGAATGCGACTACGTCGAAGTTTCTTGGTTTCTAGATCCACGATTAGTACTGGCTTTTCCACGAAGTGCAGAGTCTCGTTTATTTGCAAGTCTTCAAGAGGTATATGAAGATTTTCTTCGGCTAGACACTTCTTGAGATTTGAGATGTGGAAAGTCGGGTGCACGTTGTTGAGTTCAACCGGTAATTCGAGTCGGTAGGACACTTTACAAATCCTTTCTAGAATCTTAACAGGACCCATGTAAAGTGGCACTAGTTTCCCTTTCTTGTCGAATCGGATCACCCCTTCCCAAGGTGAAACCTTTAAGAGTACGTGATCTCCAACTTCGAACTCTAGGGGCTTGAGGCGTTTATCGACGTAGCTCTTTTGATGACTCCGAGCTTTCAAAAGATTGTCTCTTATTTGGAGAATCTTGTCTGTCATTTCTTGTATTAACTCGGGACCGGTGATCTATGCGTCTCCGATCTCGTGCCAAACAATAGGCGATCGACATTTTCTACCGTATAGTGTCTCAAAGGGTGCCATTTGTATACTAGTGTGATAAATGTTTTTGTACGAAAATTCTACTAAGGGTAAATGCGAATCCCAATTACCACCAAAATC
Source organism: Helianthus tuberosus (assembly GCA_030545235.1). Taxonomy (NCBI): domain Eukaryota; kingdom Viridiplantae; phylum Streptophyta; class Magnoliopsida; order Asterales; family Asteraceae; genus Helianthus; species Helianthus tuberosus. The sequence continues at coordinate 14,153,028 of CM060420.1, read as the reverse complement.
TATAACGCACGAACGAAGCATGTCTTTGACGGTGCGGATCGTGCGCTCAGTCTGACCGTCAGTCTTGGGATGGAATGCGGTACAGAGGTTGAGAGTTGTACCGAGAGCAGATTGGAATGTCTCCTAGAGATGTGAGGTAAAATGACCATCGCGGTCAGAGATGATGTCACGAGGCGTCCCGGGTCGATAAATGACTTCGTCGGTATAGATTCGTGCTAATCGTTCAACCTTAAAGTCTTCTCGTATCGGTATGAAATGAGTAGATTTCGTAAGACGATCATCGATAACCAAAATGCTATCGTGACCAGAATGTGTTCGGGGGAGTTTTGTAATAAAATCCATAGCTATACTTTCCCATTTCCACATCGGGATTTTGGGTTGTTCGAGTAGACCCGAGGGTTGTTGATGTTTGGCCTTAACTTTCGAGCAAGTTAGGCATTTTGAAACATACAGAGCGACATCCTTTTTCATGCCTAGGCCACCAATACCTAGAACGGAGGTCCTGGTACATCTTATCGGCACCGGGGTGAATGGAGTATCAGGATTTGTGAGCTTCAGTCGTCAATATCTCCCGGAGGTTATTGTGACTAGGGATCCAAATACGGTCGAGATATTGAAAGATACCGTTCGGTTTATTTACTAATTGAGTTTTGGCACCACACTTCATTTCCTCTTTCAAGGTATTCTCAATGAAGCATGCGTGCTGCGCGTCGCGAATTAGGGCTTTGAGATTATTCTGGGCTTGAACGTTACGAATACTCTGCACATAGCTTCGTCGACTGAGAGCATCGGCTACAACGTTTGCCTTGCCCGGATGGTAGCGTATCTCGCAATCATAGTCGTTGAGAAGTTCAACCCATCTGCGTTGGCGCATGTTTAGTTCTTTCTGGTCCAAGATATGTTGTAAGCTCTTATAGTCGGTGAAGATCGTACACTTTGTACCGTAAAGGTAGTGTCGCCATATCTTTAACGTAAAAACAACTGCACCGAGCTCGAAATCGTGGGTAGTGTAGTTCTTCTCGTGGATCTTGAGTTATCGAGACGCATACGCGATAACCTTGTCTCGTTGCATTAGAACACAACCAAGACCTAGGTTAGAGGTATCGCAAAAAACAACGAAATTGTTGTTTCCGTCAGGAAGTGCGAGAATAGGAGCGCTACAAAGCATACGCTTGAGAGTTTGAAAGGTGTCTTCTTGGTCAGAGCGCCAAATAATAGGTTTGTCCTTATGAATTAGGGCGGTAAGAGGCATGATGATTTTAGAAAAGTCGACGATGAATCGACGGTAATAGCCCACCAATCCGAGAAATGAACGGATTTCGGATGGAGTCTTCAGCATTATCCAACTCTTAACAGTTTCAATCTACGCGGGATCGACGTGAATTCCTTGACTGTTGACGATGTGGCCGAGGAATTGAACTTCCTCGAGCCAAAATTCACACTTGGAGAACTTGGCGTAGAGGCGATTTCCTTGAAGAAGTTCGAGAACCAAACGAAGATGATGCGCGTGTTTGGCTCTCGACTTCGAGTAGATAAGGATATTGTCGATAAACACAATGATGAAACTATCCAAAAAGGGTTTGCACACATGGTTCATCAAGTCCATGAAGACCGCTGGTGCGTTCGTGAGACCAAAAGGCATGACCACGAATTCATAATGGCCATATCGAGTATGAAATGCGGTTTTCGGGATGTCTTGCTCTTGTATACGTAACTGGTGATAGCCGGAACGTAAATCAATCTTCGAGAAACACGAAGCGCCTTGGAGTTAATCGAATAAATCGTCGATTCGGGGGAGCGGGTAGCGCTTCTTAATAGTAAGCCTGATGAGTTCTCTATAATCGATGCACATTCGGAACGATCCATCCTTCTTTTTTACAAAAAGAACGGGTTCGCCCCAAGGTGATGTGCTCGGGCATACAAAGCCTTTATCAAGTAATTCTTTAAGTTGGCTACATAGCTCGTGCATTTCGGATGGTGCAAAGCGATAGGGAGCTTTTGCAACAGGTGTAGTACAGGGTATAAGATCAATACGAAAGTCAATATCACGAGTAGGGGGTAAACCAGGTAAATCGTCAGGAAAACTTTAGGAAAATCACGAACAACTGGAACGTCTTTTACGATTTTCTTCTCATTCTTCATCTCCACAATATGGGCTAGGAAAGCGATGTACTCCTTGCGTAAGCACTTAATCGGTTGGATAAACGACATAAGCTTCAAATCCTTCGAGAGTACTTCACCGTAAAAACGTAATTGATCGCCTTTTGCGAGGGAGAAACGAATCATCTTATCGAAACATACAACTTCGGCACGATTCTCACGAACAAAACCCATGCCTACTATGATGTCGAAACTACCTAGTTGCATAGGTATGAGGTTGATTAGGAAGATGTGATTGTTGAGTTTCAAGGTACAATCACGTAGAACGGAATTAACGGTAACGGTTCTTCCAGTGGAGATTTCTACGTCGAAAGTCTTTGGGAGTTTAGCGCGTTCACATTTTAGAAGCTTTTCGAATTTAAACGATACAAAACAGTAATCCGCTCCAGTATCAAATAAGCATGAAGCGTATATACCCTTGACAAGGAATGTACCATTGCCAACATTGTTGTCAGTCTGAGCCTGGCGGAGATTGATGTTGAAAGTTCTTCCGAGGGCAGCTTGTGGTTGTTGTTGTTGTTGCTGCTGTTGCTGTGGTTGTTGCTATTGTGGCTGCTGATGCGGTTCTTGCTTCACAATACGCTACGGGGAGACATTGGCGAAGTGGTTTGGGTCACCGCATGTGTAGCAAGCACGTGCGTGAACAGCTAGTGCTGGAAGTGCTGGATTGACCTGAGGAGCAAGTGGTCGAGCTGGCAGTGCTGCGAGAACTTGAGGAGCTTGCTGACGAGGGCCTGAGCGGCAGTTGGCTGTGTAGTGCCACGAAGATGTTGCAGTTGACACAGAAATGACAGTTTGTCTCCACTGGATGATAGGTGCAAGTAGGGCACAGTGGGTGATTCCCAGTATACGCACGTCTAGCAGGCGATGGTTGGGAGTAGCAACTTGACAAGACTGGTTGTTGGGCGATGCGACTACTGCACAGTTCTTGCTAGAGTTCCTTCGCTTGCGACCTTGACGATTAGACTTGGGAGCTTGAGATGGCGTGGTATCGGTGCTTGGTGTTGAAGTAGCTTGGTTGAGACTCTTGGTCGAGGCCTTGAAAACACCAGCCAAGACTCGATTATCATTGATTTCTGCTGCGAGCTAATACGTTTCCTCAATCGTTGTTGGTTTCACTGCTTGAACAAAGTCAGCGACACAGTCAGGGAGAGCACGGATGTACTTCTTGATAGCTTTCTCAGGAGTGTCCACTTGACTTGGACAGATGATGCTCAACTGCTTGAATCGGGCGGTGAGACTAGCGTTATCACCTTCAACTTGCTTGATGTTCCATAACTTGTTTTCCAGCTTCTGGACTTCGTGGGGAGGACAAAATTCCTTCATCGTGAGCTCTTTCAACTCCTCCCATGCGAGGCCATAGGCTGCATCATTTTTGCGCCTGTTGCGCTCGGCGGTCCACCAGTCAAGTGCCCTTGACTGAAATACACCGATGGTGTTGACAGTGCGGAGATTCTGAGGACATCCACTTTGTCGGAAAGTGACTTCGATCGAGTCAAACCAATGAAACATCTTACTGGGTCCATCCTCACCCGTAAAGGTCATACGACCACAGGCTTTGAACTGCTTGAAGCTGAACGGAGTTTTTGCGAGTAATTCTTGGAATCAACTGAAGAGGTGCTGCTGACAGCGTGGATCTCGCTGATGATTTGAGGGATCACCTTGGCCGTTTCCTTGGCCATGAGAGAGGCGATGCGTTTGTCAGCATTGTTTCGCTGAACGGTTCGACGAGTGTGAGATCCAAAAGAAGCCATGTTCAACGAGATTGGATGAGATTCAATTATATTGGGTCTTGTTGAATAGTTTACCCTTCGATATGGTATATTTTATTATTATTATTCACATAGATCACAAAATCAAATAATCACGTAAGCACATAATCACGTATTGGCACGTATACACATAGTCCACATAAGCACATCTTAGCACATTATTCACATAAACACATATTTTGCACGTATTCACCTTCTCTTAAATTGCGTATAGCGCGAGTGGGATATAGCGTAGCGAGGAGTTTTGGTATAAGACTTCTGTGTTTGTTCACTATTAGTTAGCGTTTTATGTTGCGAGAGCTGTACGAGTTGTGCGTATTTTGTAAATCGAGGAACGAGAAAACGAAACCATAAAAGCGTAGAGTTAAAACACATAAACACAATAAATTCGATAATGCGTAAAATCAACAATTGTAGGCTTAAAAACATAGTAGAGCATCTTGGGTGTTGAGACATCGACTACCCAAAGTGATTCAACCATTTCCAACAATTCGAGCACATGCTTTTTCCTAATAGACTACTCTCTCACCGTGATACGGCTAACGACATTCATCCTTCTAGTTACTACGTGCCCCGAGTCATTAGAACAGTTGAGACTTTGGTGAGATCTTTAAAAATCAATTTAGGGAGTGGAACAGGTTATTAAGATACGGGTTTCACCCCTAACTTAACAACTTCGCTCTATTTATTTCAAGCCTTAACCGAATAAATTCGAGAGTGCTATCAGGTAGATATGGAGATTTCCGTTGAGATATGCATAGCACTCCTAACTCAACGAAAGGTTATCGTGCTAGAGTAATGCGCTGAGTGAGTGATCTTATCGAGAGTTCCTGGTTTTCACACCTAATCTCGACACAATCACTCGTTTGTGTTATACGAGTGTTTCCAAATGTGTACATTGTGTTAGCCTTAGGAAAGGCAAAAATAAGTTTTCAGCCTTAGGGAAGGCTCCCTTCGTACGAAGCCAGTAGGCTCGTACGAAGGCGCAGGGATGTGGGTTCGTACAAATAGAGTAGGTTCGTACAAGGGGGTCTATTTGGTACTTAAACTATAGACTAGGTCTGTTTTGCACGACTCGACCTAATTCCCTATAGTTATGGCTCTGATACCAACCTGTCACACCCCAACAGATGGCGGAATCATCAGGATGTGGCATGATGCGAATAGGTTGCTTAAGAGAATTCATAACGACTATTTGTGACAAAATTTATTAAGGTTCAATATCCCATACAGTCAAACAAAACATTCTCACAAAGTCGAAAAAAATTCAATAGTTTCTTAAGCAACAACACATAACGTTCAAAACTTGTAATTTAGTTTAGGCGGGTTTCTAGACTTCTTAAACCATTTCCATCATTAATTCCATCAACCTGTCACATACATTAAAATAAAAGTCAATACAATAATGTAAAGGTGAGTACACAAGTTTGAATAAGTATAGTAATAAAAGCGTTTACGCATAACCAGCATGTAACACGTAAAGGGTGAATCAAGTAAGTCACCGACAATGACACAAGCTAACCAACGTGAGTGCGAGTGGAGAATGTGCGATACGTGATCACTAATGTGAGCACGTAAAGTAAGTAATCCCTAACAACCCCTGAATAAACAGGTGTTGAGTCTAAACTATAGTACTATCGTTGCTAATTGTGGTAGGGCAAGTCATCACTGTGTATACATAGCAAACATGCATTCAACTAGTCATGTATAACATGCGAGAGCGGTTAGCGTTCATAATAGAGTTTAAGCATTGTGTGCATTGTGTTTTGATAGAGAACGTATGTAACACCCAAAAGTGCGTTAAAGCGATAAAGGGTTCGAGTGTACTCACAGTGCGTGTTTAATAGTAAACACGGTCTGGAATGGATTGAAGGGAGCGCCGGATCGGCCTGCGTACGGGAACAGAAGTGCATAAGTCTTCCAAAGTGCTGAAACGATCGAAATCAGAGTGTCGAGTGGGATACAGAGGCTTCGTACGAAGCTAGTGTCTTTGTACGAAGGAGTGCCTTCGTACGAAGGCAGGCTTCGTACAAGTGTTGCTTCCGTTGTCCAAAATCGAGTGTTCTTCACGTCTTTCTTTAGGAAATCGAGTGTTCATCTCTCGAACCTTAAGCTACTGATTAAACTTAGAGTCGGAGAGGTCTTTGTATGAGTCACAAGTGGGAACTTGGGCTGGGTTGTGCGACTGTTTTCGTACGAAGGCGGTGCCTTCGTGCGAACCCTAGACTTCGTACGGAACAGCGTTTTTGCCTGAATTGGATGTATTTTCGTGTCCTTTTCATGACGGTTTCGACACCATTTCGTCCCACTATTCAGTGAACGAAATATATGTCAGTTTTGGTCCGTTATTGTGTAAAAATCGGGTTTAAGATAGTTTTTCTATGGATTAAACACTTGGAGAGTGTGAGATCTCCAGATCTACATCTTGGGGAGCCAAAGCTAAGCCTAATACACTCGTTTAAGTGTAGATCCATAGTAAAATCAGAAGTTTTGATGAAAAAGATGAAGGTTTTTGTAAGAATAAATAAGTTTAGATGAAAAAGATGGAGTTTAGATAAAAATAGAGAAGTTTGGATGAAATCGGATATAAGCTCTTGCAAAATCGTAGTGGAAATCGTTATGAAACATGTAAAATAATAGATCTTACTTGGAAAATAAAGAGACAGCAGGTTCGGAGGGTTTCAGAGTGAAATGGCAGCAAGTTATGAAAGAATTAGTGAGTTGGGTATTTATAGAGGAAGTTGGATCGCGCAGGTTGTCTTCTTACAAAGGCAGGGCCTTCGTATGAGGCTAGATGCCTTCGTACGAAGCCGCCTGTTTCGCACATGTGGCTTTCGTTTCACGTGTAGGATGCTCATTTGGTGTGTTTTGTTGCGTCAGTTAGTTCAAGTACTTAAAGTAATTTATCGAGTATCCAGTGTTTGTGTTGCGTTGCATTTTAGCGTGATAGATTGAGTTGCGCGTGTGAGCGTTTGAGCGTTTTAAGCGATGTGTTGATACTCGCTAATATAAATATCGTTTAAACACACAAATAATATAAATAAACCCGCGTCTTGAGTTTGCGTTGAGTTTGTGTTGCGATGAGCGTTTAAGTAATAAGCGTTAATGGGATAAATAGGCGACATAAAATGTGTTTTAAAATATAGTTAACCCATGGTAATCATGGAATCTCATAGTATAAGCGTTTACAAATGAAACAACGATAAAGAATGGGAACAACATAAGTCGGGTTGTTACAATAGGATGGTTTGTATGTGAGATTGTTGGAGGTAGAATGGTTTGTATATGAGGTTTGTGTGTGTGTGTCTATATATATATATATATATATATATAGATTAGGATTTTTTTTATTAAACTTCCCGTTTTTAAACCGTATATTATTGAAAGAATACAAAACTAGCCGTTATAATTTTTGCGAGCCACTCACAAATCCGCCATATCGCGCCCCCGGGGCGGTGTTCGCCGGCGCTATAAGGCGCCATGGAGGTGGCGCTATGTAACCTGCGACTACAGATGCAATTAGAATAAAAGAGAGAGAAAATAGATTGTATACATGTTAAATTTCTAGACAGAGCATGCGAAGAACTTTGGTGTGTTGATCACACGTTTTGATTGTTTTAAAAATGGTTGAAAATCGGAACTTTGTTCTCTTTATTTAAGTATAGCATTGTTGTATATATTTAAACAAGAACCATTCTCCAAATACCGTTCTCCAAAAACTTTGATACGCTATGCGACAAACAGTTTGTCCAATCAATACAATGGTGCGTCTAAGCCATTTACAGTGGTTCATCTAACATAACAATGGTGCGTACAAGTTGTCTTGGTTTCACACATGAACTAACCATATAATTAAAATGACGGGTCCATAAGTAAAATACCACTTGTAATTTAACAAATACATATACCATACCCTAAATTACAACCTGGATTATTCTTATATATTTTGAAAAACTTAAACGAAGCTTTGCATGTTTCTTAAACATTTCTCCTTTTAATTATTTACAAAAACCTATATTGTATTGCTTGTAGTCTTTGTCTTCCCCAAGTACTTGTGTACACAAGTGTTTACTACAGCTCTCCAACCATGGCAAGTGCCATCTCGAACTTGACTCCTGGAATAACATTCGTCATTGCAATCATATTCAGGTAGGGCCGGAATATGATTATCTGTATTTTTACGCTTTTTATTACTAGAAAATTGAATAACTGCAACCGAAAACAGTGGTCACAAAATGAATGTCTAATATGTGAATCATAATGGTCACAAATTAGTGACTAACCTAGATCAAACTTTAAACCAGATCACAAGCTTTGTGACCACATAGTTTCGCTTTGCAACATAAAAGGTGATCGAATTTGCCTAGTTAATTTACTAGTAGTATGCATCACTAATTATGTTTTTTAGGACGGAGAAAATAGACATGAGAAGTTCAGCCAGTGTAGCAAAGTTATTGGGTACCATAATTGCAATATCTGGAGCAATGGTGTTCACATTCTATCAAGGACCTCAACTTTTTGTGACGATCCCGTCTCCTAACTCACCTAATGGTCAGCATCTTTTGTCACAACCATCAAATTGGGTATTCGGAGGTCTTATAATGTTCATAAGTGCAACAATTATTTCCATGTGGAATGTTTTACATGTAAGATCCCCTATACTAATTTTTTTTGGAAAACTGGATCAGTTATCAAATCTTCAGTATTATTGTTATGCTATTTATATTTACCAAAACAGATAAAAATAGACTTTTAGAAAGAAATAAAAACAAAACAATGGAAAGTTAATTTTTTAAATAATTTTTAATTAGGTACCAATATATTAGTTGGCACAAACTTTGTAGGTTTCAAGATAAAATCGTATAATCTAAATAAAAATGTATCAAACACATAAAAATCACTCAAAATTTATTTACTTTTGAGATTGCAAGTTTACTTGCTCAATCATCTCTCTTGAAAACTCACCAGTCCAATCATTATCAGCTTAACCTATGCCAGCCAAACCCTACAATTAGAAAATGGAGAAATTCCCTACGAAAATTTTGAGGAAAAAAAAGCATCAAACATATCTTCACATTCTTAGCAAATGTTTCCAACGAAATCAGTTGATCGGAAAAGCTTTGCTAATGGCCATTTCTACCCATTTTCGATGAATTTTGTCGTTGGAAACAACCCGGTTTTCAAGTAGCACCTGCTGGAGGTCTGATTCTGATCCGGTTTAAAAGTGTTGTTCCCCATATTATTTTTTACTCTCTAGCAATTAATTTCTTGATTTATGCCTATAGTCAGTAACAACTAAAGAGTTTCCAGATCAACTCACCATGGTGTTTTTCTTCTGCCTCTTTGGGACGATACAATGTATAGTTCTATCTCCTTTCCTAGAGTCAAATCCAAGTGCTTGGGTGGTGCAACCTGGAATTGGGATGATTGCTATTGTTTTAGGGGTAAGTCTTCTTACTAGACTAACTTATTTTTATAAGTTTGTATTGGCGCACAGATATGCTCAACTTGAAGGGGGTATATTCGATATTTATTCGAATTAGTTTTCTGACTTGGTGCTTTGAGAAGAATGGTCCAATTTTTGTGGCCATGTTTTCACCACTGTCCATAGTTATCGCAATCATCATGGGTGTCACATTTCTTGGTGATTCACTTCATTTAGGAAGGTAAATGGTTATCAATTTATCATGAAAACATATATTGAGTGGTATGTTTGGAAGTAAGCTTTGAAGTGATTATTTTCAATTGAAAATTTTAATGATTATAATTATAATTGGAGATCCAAACAACCCGTGAATCAAGGGATATACTTCATTCATCTCAATGTAATCTTGAATTCGTATAAGCAGTGCAATTGGAGCAGTGATAGTTGCTGCAGGATTTTATACTGTGATGTGGGGACAAACACAAGAAAAGAACAAGTTAGAGGATGAGATGCATAAGGGTTCAGACATTGCAAATGAATTTGGACCAAACCAAACTGCTCCTCTCCTTATTTTCATAAACGAATCAGCATGTTAGTATGTAATGCAACTCAAAACATCTACTAATGTGTAAGCAAGCATACACCATACCAATAGCTTGCATATAAATTATTATGATCTTCTCATTCATCTCATTTCTCTTATAGAATATTGCTCATAGACATGTGTATGGTACCCAATGTGTTGTAGGTCCAAGTTGGTGCCAAATGTTTTCTTTTTTGCTCATTTTCTCTGTGAATTTGAAGTAATCATTTCAAGGTCTTGGATAATTTTCTTAGTTGTATAGTTATTATATTCTCTTACAGATTGAACATTCATCTAGATATTTTCTATGAGCATTTCTTTAATAAGATTACTAGTAAACCATTTCACAAAAATGTGTACTTCTTTTTAGTTTTAAACTTAAACTTATGAAGATTACTCAAAGTCACTCTACGACCCCAGTGGACAGTCGGACCATGTATCAATCCTAGCACTTCTATTTAATTTTTATGTCCCTTGCTTTTTCATATATGAAAGGTTTTGTGATCATTTACCAAATTAAAGTGTACATTGTAATTTAATTACTTTAAAGTATATTTTCTTAAAAATGTATTCGCTAAATTTCTTTGTTTGTAATCTCCTGCTTTTAAGAACATGTAAGACTCTATCCCATTCTATACCGAACGCCTTAAATATTTGGACGATTTGGTCCCATATTTTTTTAAACAAATAACTTACGAGCCTGGGTTACCTGATAATCCAGACGAACTGACACGATGTATTATTATGTTTATATTACAATCCGAAAACAAAAGGTTTTAGACTGGAAAACTTTGTCATGCATGATCATGCCTTAAGTTTCCTGAAAGGATGTTTCAGAGGAAATGATGACCTAAGAGTGTCTGGTTCTTCGCGTACTTGATCATCCGCCCGTCCGGTTTGCGCCTTAGTGAAAGACTATCATAAACACTATAAAAAATTAGTAACGGTCAAACGGTTAGTAATCAAGACATTTGAATGAAATAGATAAAACCAGGGGCGGACCTACCATATACCCGGGGGCAACGCCCGCTACGTCTTGGCTCGGAAAAATTTGAAAAAATTAGTGTAAATTTTGGAAAAATTTGAGGTTTTTTCGATTTCGTTACGGCTTATTTATAAAACGTTACGGCTTGGCGGATTTTCTAGATCCGCCACTGGATAAAACCCGGATTGCAAAACAGTTTTGCCAGTTGAGGAAGTCCACGCGCATTGCGGAGGAGCAACACGGTTCATTCACGTGGCGCAAGGGAACGAATATTGACCAGACATTTGACCAGGTTCCCCCACGCCTAGCTGAGGGGCCTGGTGTCTCCTTCGTATGGCGCGGTGGAGACAGTTTTCTAGAATGCTGCCAGCATTAGCTGGCTTCTCCCACCCATTGCCAAATTTTCAGATTTTGTCCAATTTGTACCCAAAATGATCCAAACCAAATTTTTTTCGCTTAACACTTTTTCCCACACCTTTAAACCCATAATCTGTTACCCGGACCCAGATTCTTTATTTTTTTACCTCCCTCATTTGGTTTGGTGTTTATTACCCAAACCACCCTGTTAAGAGGCGATTTCGCATACTAGTTCGTACCTCCTATTTCCATGTTATAGTTTTGCTCATTCTCCCCAACCACAACCTTGATTGTGGTTGGGGTACTTTGGGGCAAAACCTTAACAATCATATTTCGTCTTTCTGTTTGGCTTTTCATCCAAACAACCCGTTAAAAAGGCATTGAGCTTTCTAGTTCAAATCTTCTTTCTCCTTATCATTGTTTACCCCATTAACACCCTACCATAACTGAAATTATCGTTGTTTCATTGGACTATGTCGTAATATTCCAAAGCTTTCTTTCGGTTTTACATTTTACCCAAACCCATTATCCGAGGGTATTTTGGTCAAATTTAAGTCTTTTTCCACACAAGAGAGCTTTTATATGTTTAAACGAAAACTAGTGGACATGTTTAGCTCGTTATCCCATTAAGTTTAATTAGTCTCTAAGGACATAAAGATTTCCAATGGCTTTGTATTCAAAAACTCATTTAGCCATTTTTTGCATCATAGACATATTCTTGGCTCTAAAGGCCATTTTACCTAATTACTAGAAATACCACACTTGAGGTGGTCCATTGTCCAATTCTGACCCAACCATCTTTAGTCGGGGCCATAGGCCCTTACCGTAAGTTTGCTCCATTACACATGTTTGTCAGGTTCAAACAACGACCCGTTATCACTACCTTGCGATTTTCTTCGCTAATTCGTGGCAATGCACACCCGTACATTGTGCTTACCTATAAGTTTGGGACTTAACAATAGAAAGCATTAAATGTCATTTTCAAATGGTGATAACATCACCATTTGACTGGTATGACCCGGTTGTCCATTTGACTCATTCTTTGCTTACCCTTCAGGCATCTTAACTTAACCATGTATTGTTTATTGCCAAAAGGTGCTTACTTATCATCTTACCCATTTGACCCGTTATAGTTTACATCATAGGGCCCCATTTCTAAAATTCTTTGTGTAATTACTAATATATGATTACTTACTATTTAACCCATTTGACCTGTTATGGTTTACACCATATGGTCTTATTTCTACATTTCTTTGTTTAATCACCAACATGTGATTACCCATTTGACGCATTATGGTCTACATCATAGGGTATTATTTCTACAAATATTTATCCAATCACTAATATGTGATTTAACATAGTTTTACCCAATTTGACTCGTTATGGTTTACACCATAATATCTTATTTCTACAATTCTTTGTTTGATCACCAAAATATGATTTAACATAGTTTTACCCATTTTGACACGTTATGGTTTACACCATAGGGTCTTATTTCTACAATACTTTGTTTGATCACCAAAATGTGATTTAGCATAGTTTTACCCATTTTAACCCGTTATGGTTTACACCATAGGATCTTATTTCTATAGTACTTTGTTTAATCACCAAAATGTGATTTAACATAGTTTTAGCGATTTTTGACTTATTATGGTTTTCACCATAGGGTCTTGAAGTTATTGTTGTCACCAAAGGTGATTCAATACCATCTTTACCCATTTGACCCGTTATGGTTTATACCACAGGGTCACATCTTATCGAGCTATGGTTAATTACCAAAATACAGTTCGTCATAATGTAACGCCCCGTATTTACGTGTTCTCATGTTTAAAAAAATAATAAAAATAAAAATAAATAATAATAATAATAATAATAATAATAAATTACGACATGCTATGACGTTCGGGTTTGATAAAGGGCTCCAGAATTTTTATTGGACCGCTCAAAACACGCTAAGGGGCCCTGGGCCCAACCCACCTAATATAACCCTAGTATAAAAGACTAGTTATAATTTTCAACCCCCTTTTTTTTATAAAACTCTAAACTAAACACACACACACACACCAGGCTACTGTTCCCCTTCACCTTCAACAAAAGAAATAGAAACCCTAGCTCAAACAAGATCCAGCCAACATCTCTTGTCACCCACCTTTCCCCTGCATCTTGAATTAGATAAAACCCTAACCTACACATAACAAACAACACCCCTCGTCCTCTCTCTCAAGATTCCGACAACCACAGCCGCGTTTCCGGCGGCGACACTCTTCTGCAACCGCTCCCTGCACCCCGCGTCTCTCCCCCTCTCCGATGTGGGTTACCGACGAGCCAACCACAGCAGCCGCACACCCAACAACGATCACCGGCGGAGAGAGTGGAGCCGGTAGTGACCGGCGATGTTACTGAGGGCGGTGATGATGCCGACGATCGGCTGTGGTGGTGTTTCTCAGACATAATTTCCAGTAAACACATCCTACCTCCCTCGTTCTTTTGAGATTCGTTCTTCGATGTCAAGTGTTAATCGACGCAGATTGTTTTCTTTTGTTATGATGAATCGGCAGTGGTGGTCGACGTCTGACCGGCGGCGGTCAGAGTCACGCCGACGCCGGAGACACCAAGTGGTGGTAACGTCTTGGCTGCTAAAGTTTTGGTTCAGATTGGAGCAGGTTCAGGTCGATCTCGGTCAGTTTTGAGTTCATTTCGATCTTTTTGGGTTTTATTCGGCTCGGGTTCAGGTGTTTAGTGGGTCAGCTCAATATGTTCGGGTGTTTGGTTCGAGTTATGTTTGGGTCAACAGTTTTGGTTCGGGTCAGAACTGGTCAATTCAGTTGACTCGGTCAACTCGGTCAAGTGGTTCGACGTTCCGACACAAAGACATGGTATAATCCTAAACGACGCAAATTTTATTATTATTGTTTATATTTTAGTTGAACTTGTTCATTAATCGTGTTTTGAAACTTGTATAAATACACATATTTCCGTTATAAAACTCGTATAAATATATAATGTATTGTTACTTGTTGAATTTTGACAAATAAATCGACACTTGTGTTGTAGAGATTGTCCAAAAACAGAGGAAACTCTGCCCGTTTTTTCGTAAAATTCCGTAAAACAAAACGTGTAAATTTTATAAACCGAAACCTATCAAATTCGACTAATTTTTATAAAATAGATATAAATGTATAATTATTTTTAGAGTAAATTGCAATTTTACCCCCTGAGGTTAGGGGTGATTGGCACTTTTACCCCCCCTAAGGAAATAATTGCAATTTTACCCCCCACTTTTAACTCTTATGTCGCAACATTACCCCCTAAGCTCAATTTTGTTGACTGATCTGTTGACTTGGTGGTGAAATGACTATTATACCATTTTATTTTACCCCCTGTGCTTTGTTTACTCTGTAATATTACCCTCTGCCACCAATGCCACCGCCATTCACCACCACAACCACCACTGCCACCTCCAGCCACCACCCTCAACCACCACTGCCACCGCCATTCACCACCACAACCACCACTGCCACCTCCAAATGTGTTTTCACCACCTCCATTTTCATATTCTTTGTGTGTTTTACCCGGCTATGATCCTTCCGTCTTTGTTCATAGTCGATCTGTCATGAGTTTGTGGCTTCACTTGTTCATTGTGACAATGATCCAGACAGCTAAGGGACACATGGGTCATGCTTGGAGCATTCTAAGCTACAAGATCCTCATCCAGAAAGATAAAAGAATAAGACCCATATGATTTGGTCCACTACATGACCTACAGTGGTGAAAACACATTTGGATATCCAGTAAACCAAGATAATGCATAAACATACAATATCCAAAATTCTTGTTGCAGATGTAAATACACATATGTTCATTTTATATTCTGGTTCATTCTTCCCATTTTATGTCTGGCACCTTCTAATGCCTATGTATATCTAAAAGTGACATTTAGGATGACAATACCATTATAAAAATGTAAACAACATTCTTGGGCTCCATTATAAAAAGTTCTCAACCCCATCTGTTATAATTACTGAACCTTTGTTAAAAAAAAAGGAATGGCTGGCTACCAATTGGGAAAAAGTTATCATCTTTTGAGAGTTAATCTAGCAAAATCACAATACATATTGATGGATGTCCTTACAAACTCATAAGAAGATTTAAATTTGCAGGTCATCACTCTAAACCCACATACATGCTCTGTTTTATTCCACCACCCAAAACCCTTAATTCAATCACAAATTTCTTCATAAACTCAAACCCACATACATGCTCTGTTTTGATAGAAATTATGAAATGTGCTTACCGATGAAGATGTAGCCAATTCGGAGAAGATGACCGGAGTTGCCTGTCAACCGTCACAACAGCTCCATCTCCGTCTCCGGTCATCCACTCCGGCAACCATTGACAGCAAACAAACGGAATCAAACAGCAAACAAACATCCACATAAATCAAAATTAACCAGAAACCCAACAAGAATCTACAGGATTCAGAAACAGAGAGAAAGTTCTCGTCACCTGCTCCCGGTGACGATGCGGTTATCAAAGATCCACTGGTTGTGGCGGGGGTGGTGATGATGGCGACGGTGATGGTTGTGGCGGCAGTGGTGGTTGTGGCGGTTCAGATGGCGATGATGATGGTTGAAGATGATGATGATGGAGGTTTGTGGCGGGGGTGGTGATGATGGCGACGGTGATGGTTGTGGCGGTAGTGGTGGTTGTGGCGGTAGTGGTTGTTGACGATGATGATGGAGGTTTAGATAATGGTTGAAGATGATGATGATAATTGCAGTTTACTCTATATATAATAAAAATAATAATAAAAATAAATATATGGTAAGATTACCAAAATACCCTCAACTATTAGGGTCAAACTACCGTTGACTGAGGCCGGGGGGTAAAAGTGCGACATAACCTCAAACAGTGGGGGGTAAAATTGCAATTATTTCGTTAGGGGGGGTAAGAGTGCCAATGGCCCCTAACCTCAGGGGGTAAAATTGCAATTTACTCTTATTTTTATTTTTGGACATTATTTCAACAATACTTTTGAAAGAATAAATTATTAAATATTACTTAAACTATATAAAATATATATGCATATATATATATACATATGTATCAAGGGTTATTGGATTTTATCACCCCCAACTATCCGCCTTTGGCCGTTGCCACCCGCAACTAACACTTTGACACCCGACACCCTCAACTTGACTTTTTGTTTGCAATAGCACCACCCAGTTAAATCTTCACTAACTGGGTTGGATTTTTTGTCCGACGTGGCACAAATTTGCAGAGGTGGAGATGTTTAGGTGGCGAATCTTGATGAGTCATATCCCATTTATATAAACTCCCAACAAATTAGCCCATAATGGCTGCTGCTTCTTCTTTCCTCCACCACCTCCTCCTCATAACCACCCTCATCCCCGCCGCCACCACCACCACCACCGCCCAACGCCCCCACCGTATCGCCACCCACAACTACAAAGATGCCGTCACCAAATCCATCATGTTCTTTGAAGGCCAAAGGTCCGGTAAACTCCCCCGAAATCAAAGAATCCCTTGGACAAACATCAAATCTGAACTCAAATCTGTCAAACTTGTTCGGATCTTGTTTGTGTGGATTGCGTTTTATTAACAACTAATGCAGATCATAACGGAATCGTCAGGTCTGAACTCAAATCCGTCAAACTTGTTCGGATCTTCATCTTCCGTCAGATCTGATAACTTTTTTACTTGCTCTTCACGTCTGGAGTCGGTATCTGATAGTTCAGATACATCTTGTTTGTGTAGATTGCGGTTTATCACGTCTTGCTCCGGCCTCTCTGACGGCGCCGCCGTCGATCTAAGCGAAGAGAGCTTTGATCTGCACCTTGTTTGTGTAGATTGCGTTTTATTGTGAGTCAAACATCAAATGAGATCCCCATATCACACCTCAAAAAGATCGCATCCTACATTGTCTTGCTCTGAAAGGCTTCGCTGAAAAATCGCCTTCGCCGGAACTCCTTGTATCTCGTCGTTCAACGCCAACCGAAGGTATAATCGCACGTCTTCCTATTCAGTTTTCAACATAAAACAAAACCCCTAAGCTATTAACTGTTGTAGATGATCATGTGTTACGAATTTTGGGTTTTAATCAGGTTATGGTTTTGGGGTTATGTTGTGTATGAAGATGAAGACTGATGTTTGTTTTCTTTATAGCCAGGTTTTTATATATACATATAATATAGTGCCATGTCATCAAGATTCGCCATGTCATCATGTCCACCTCAGCAAATTCGTGCCAAGTCGGACAAAAAACAAACCCAGTTACTGGAGATTTAACTGGGTGGTGCCATTGCAAACAAAAAGTCAAGTTGGAGGTGCCGGGTGTCAAAGTGTTAGTTGCGGGTGGCAACGGCCAAAGGCCGATAGTTGGGGGTGATAAAATCCAATAACCCATGTATCAACCAGTTATACTCTAAATTCCAATTCAAATCCTTCGTTGTAATCCCGCTTCCTCTTACACCTTCGTTTGCCCATATAGGGTGACCTCAGTGTTCCATCCTCCTAAACTCGTACACTCGTCAACACTTGGATAATCGGAAGACTTAGCAATTATGTGAGTATACTTGAATCCCTTTTTCGTTTACCACTTTTTGGGGTGTAACATGTTATTTATAAACTTAAACACAAACTTTATTCATATTGCACAAACATTCCTCATACACGCATGCTTATTTGATTACTTGATACTTTAAACTTGGGTTTATGACATCTTGTGTTAGACTTATCATTAACTTCGTACGAGCCTATACGTGACATATATAGCACTATAGGACTAACGCACCGCTCGTAGACTTGTGGTTATGTCAAGAGCATATTGCGTTTCATCATTGGTTTGATATGTTAGACACATGCCAATTTTATTGTTTATCTTGTATCAAGGGCTTGCCACATGGAATTGTTTGAAACTTATATTTTTATGCTACGTATGAAAAACTTGTATACTCGCCTTTGCTTTTGCATTGAACTTCATTTTAAAACATGTTACAGGTTGAAGATGACGACGCTTTGAACTTGAAGTAGTGATGATGCTTAGATACACATTTAGACGTCTTAAGTTAATGTACTTGTTTGTTGTATTCTTGTATTGAACATATTGTACATCAAGTTGTTGTATTTGATTTTAATCTTTGTAATCGACTTTTAGAAATGAAATGAAATCCATTATTTAATTATTGTTAACAATAGTGTTATGAAGTCTCTTGCAATCTCGTTTTCGTCTCACTCCGATGTTTTCGCCATCGGTTGGGGTGTGACACATAACTTTATCCACTTTGACATGTTTCATGGTTTATACCATGGGGTCTAATATATTGCAAAATACATCTCTTTTATGTGTAAGGTTTTATAGTTTTTAGTAGTTTTAGATTAGTTTTTGGTAGAATATGCGTACTACTGACTAAAATTGCGATTTCTGGATCTCGAAAGTGAAGAATAGCTGAAAAGGTCGAAAAACGAGTCTTGTATGTTGATATTAACTAATGCAACATATAAATTATATCAAATAAAGATAAAATCAATCTTTTTTAGTACTAATGTTGGAAAAAGTGTGTTTCTTTGTATACTTTTGATTTTCAGTATTAAAAAAGCTTAAATGTACAAAAGGATCAAATTAACGGCAAAAACCAGCATAAGTACAAAAGAATGGAAGTTGATACCTCATACCAACCCTCCGAGCTTCACCCCAAGACCAAAAATAACAAATCAGCAGACAAGCATGGGGTCGTGCCCCACTTAAGATTCTAGCAAGAAAAAGACAAACAGAAGCAGACAAGAGACACGGGGCCGTGTCCTATGGACACGGGCCGTGGTCAACTTCCAGATTTGCAAATCTTGCATAGTAAAGCAAGTATAATGGCCACAGGGACGTACCGTTAACACACAGGGCTATGTGAGCAGTCGTGTAAAGCTTATGTTTCCAACTATAAATAGGTGTGCTTGGTTCACTTGCAACCCATCTCTTGGCAAACCAGTTCTCTCACACCTGCCACCACTCCACCAGCACAATACCCCCATCATCCACCACTTTCTTCCATCATCCATCTTTAGAGTATATAGTAGTCTCGGGATCCAAGATTGATCGTAAGAGTTTTTGCCAAACAAATGCCATGCTTGGCTATTCTCTTACATGACTTGGTGAAGATAAGTCATTTATGTATTACTTTTGATTTCTAAGCTTCGGTTAACTTTTTAATTGGGTATGTATTAATGACTTTAATAACTAGTTTTTTATATTGAAAGTGAACTTTATTCTATCATCTCTTCATGTTTTGTCGATTCACTCATTTGTGCATTTACGGTCTATATATAGAGCGTTAACTGGATGGAAGGGGGTTAGAAGGGTGGTTGGGTAAAGTTCTTACCTCGTTCGGTCTATAGATCCTACAAGGACTTGATTCGAGCTTATTAGGACTTCCTTTGAGGCAGATAGCATCAAATCGGAGAAAGTAAGAACGACTTGAATCCCTTATATATAAACTACTTTTAAAACTTTAAACCGGCCTTGCGGGACTATATCCCTACAAACTCAGATCAATATGGCCGAGGGTAGCGTTGCCTCCAAAAGAGGGACATGCCACATTTTGCATTAATAACTTGCTTAATTATCTTTCAATATTCCGTCCTTGCAGGACTGTATCCCTACGGACTCAGACCAATATGGCTGAAGGTAGCATTGCCTCCAAAAGAGGGACATGCCACTCTAACTAAGATAATCTCTTAAAAAACACAATGTGCGGAAATCATCAAATGATACATAAAAGACGAGCCGTAACCAAGTGATTCTATCTTGTCTATTTGTTTATTTTACTTATTTAGTTTCTTTCTTTAGTTTGAATATAAACTAAATGATACAAGTGTAAAGAATAAACTAAATGATACAAGTGTGTAAATAAAAATAAACTATCATTATACATGCATCCTAAGATATAATGTTATATTTTTACATTACTTGTTCCGACTTATCTTACATTACCTGTTTCGACTTGTCTAACTTGACATGTGAAATAATTATTAATTGTTTTGTTCCCGCCGCATATAAACTAAATGATACATATGTAAATGAGAATAAACTAAATGATACAAGTGTGTAAATAAAAATAAACTAAATGAACAAAATTGTGCAAACATCCTCCCCTTTTTTACTACACCTTAAATAAGAAATTATTTATTTATAACTAGGTTTTTATTATGGTTAATGCTTAAAACTGAACCAAATGACCACGCGCAACTCCTAAATATGCAACATATATGTTTTACTTGGTTCTTCTTCTTGAGTATATCTTACTTGGTTCTTCTTCTTAAGTACTTCAACTCAAGTGAACATTTTTAGGTCATGTTAAATTTTTGGTTATTAATCGAAAACTGGTTTGGACCCAATGTTCATAACCGATTAACTAAAATGATATAATTTAAATCTATTGGTTTTTTTAAATACCTTAATCAAAAGTTTTGATTTTCGTCATGGTCATGGCTCAAGCTGAACTAAATCGAACAACCACTTGTGCACACCCTTAAAATCATCAACCGCATATTCAACGAAATAAGAAACACGAAAAATTAATTAACACAAACTTAATCAATCAGGGAGGAATATCAATTTAATCTGGAATCCATTTACCTAATAAATGATAATGATTATGGATACATAAATCGCAAATTCAAGTACAAATTAATGATTATGGCAATTGCCTTTGAATTATTCATCAGTTAAAGATATATTTCTTCACAATATAAAAGAAGGTTGCAGACACAGCTGCTGTAGATATTCATTATTTACTTATGTTTAATTTTTAAATTTCTTGTTTAGTTGTTTCACATTTAGAGGTAGTAAAAAGGGTGGGTTAGGCAGTTCACATATTGGGTCAAAACAAGCCATTTTAGCACAGTAATAAGTTGACTCTATTGGACGTAATTCTATTTTAATTTATTTTAGATTAATTAGCTCCTTTATTGTCTCCTTCATTCACGACCCTTATTTCTCCTTTCCATATTTGTTTAGTCGGTTGTTTGTCTATTTATTTGGTCTCTCTTTACTTTGTAATCAAGCTCAGAAATAAAGGAATAAACAAAAGTTTTCGTTCTATCAAATTCTAGATGGCATCAGAGCAAGTTTAATCCTCTCAACCTAATCGCTTCCTGCCATGGGTGATAAAGAAGATCCCAAAACAGGGTCTGGCAATACGAACGATTTTTCATCACCGTATTACCTGCATCCTTCCGATTTTCCCAAACAACTACACGTCAATGAAGTTCTTACCGATGGGAACTACACCGATTGGGCACGAGAGATGTCGAATTTTATCTTTGCAAAGAACAAAATCGACTTTGTTGATGAAACCCTGAAGAAGCCAGAAACCACGTCGCTCGATTACAAGCCTTGGATGAGGTGTGATGCGATAGTAAAAAGTTGGCTGACCACCACCATGGAAAAGGGAATCCGTGACAGCGTAAAATACGCAACCACAGCCTCAGAAATTTGGACGGATTTACGAGAAAGATTTGGGAAGGAAAGCGCACCGATGGCTTAGGAATTAAAACAAAAAATTGCTGGTACTCGTCAAGATGGCAGCAGCGTATCCATCTATTATACACATCTCAGTGCGTTGTGGGATGAGTCCCAATCTAATTTTTCCTTCCCGTGTTGTTCTTGCAACAAATGTACATGTGAACTGGGCAAGAAAATCATCGAATACATTGAAAAAGAAAGGCTCTATGAGTTCCTAATGGGCCTAGATGCTGATTTCAGTGTTATAAAAACTCAAATCCTGGCCACAACGCCGCTGCCTACTCTCGAAATTGCCTACCACATGGTGGTTGAAGAAGAAAGACACAGAATGATTTCGAACGTGAACCAAGTCACAACAGAACCCGCTGCGTTAGGGCCTTTCAAAAACGTGAAAATGGTTCCGATGATTCAAAGGAAAAGACCGCTGGAAAGGAAAACAAGCAAAGCGATCCGTGCACATTTTGTGGAAGAAACGGTCATAAAAAGGAAGGTTGTTTCAAGCTAGTTGGCTACCCGGATTGGTGGCCCGGGAAGAAAGACAACAAGGTGAAACCAAAGGCTGCCTGTGTAGAGATGGGAACCAGCCCCATACCCGGATTAAGTGAAGAGCAGTACCAGGAGTTTGTGAAATTCTTTTCAGGTTCGGGTAAAAATGCCGAAATCAAGCCGGAGGCAAACATGGCAGATAACAGGGAAATTTTTTTATTGTTGACTCAGGTTGCACCGAGTACATAACTCGGCTTCTTGGTTTTCTTGAAAATAAGAAAGGAGTATCGAACGAAGCCCCAGTCGTCATACCAGATGGGAATGCCATTCCTGTTGAAGGAAGGGGTGACCTCACTATTCCATGGGGAGTTAAACTGAAAGGAGTCCTTTATGTTCTAGAATTTAAATATAACCTCCTTTCGGTCAGCTGATTAAGCAAAGATCTTCAATGTGCCATAACCTTTTTTCCTGATTTCTTTGTGATGCAGGGGCTGCGTTCGAGGGACTTGATTGGATTGGGTAGATGCCAAGGGGGGTTGTATCTATTAAGCATGTTGGAAGAAGGAAGAAGGGCCATGGTAACTACCACAAACGTATGGCATAAAAGATTGGGACACACATCAAAAGAGAAACTCTCGAACATTGACTTTTTGAAAAATAATTCAAATAAACTTTGTGATGTTTTTTTGTGATTCTTGTGCTAAGGAAAAACACACCCGAACACCTTTTCCTAGTAATTCTATTAAGACCAATGGCTGCTTTGAACTCATTCATTGTGACATTTGGGGAGGGTATCGAATTCCATCATACACACGGGCAAGTTATTTTCTCACCATAGTTGATGATTATAGCAGGGCCGTGTGGATTTTTCTAATAAAGCACAAAAGTGATGCAAGTCAATGTTTGATAAACTTTCACAAATTTGTTGAAGTTCAATTTAAAAAACAAATGAAAAGGGTTAGAAGTGACAACGATGGAGAGTTTACATCTAACTTGATGATGTCCTTCTATGAAAAGAATGGGATTTTGTTGGAAACTACTTGTCCCCATACCCCTCAGCAAAACGGGGTTGTAGAAAGGAAGCACCGACACTTGCTTGAAACGGCCTGAGCTTTACGATTTGAGGCAAATATTCCAAAATGTTTTTGGGGAGAATGCATCTTAACCACAGCATATATAATAAACCACCTTCCCTCAAAGGTGATCCAAAACAAAACTCCCTATGAGTTAGTATGGAAACAAAAACCTGTATATTATCACTTGAGAGTTTTTGGGTGCTTAGCCTATTTTAGAAACACCAACACAAATGGAAACAAACTTGAAGAAAGAGGAAAACCAGGAATTTTCTTAGGGTATCCTCAAGGGATAAAGAGATACAAGGTCTATGATATCAAAACCAAGAAAATTATAGTGAGTCGTGACGTTTTTTTTTCTTGAAAATACCTTTCCTTTCAAAAACACAACCACCACAGAAAGCTTGAACTGGGATGAACCCAACAAAAATTGTGGTGGGCCACAATCTGATTCTTCTAACCATATTGAAGATCCCTATATTGAGGTAGAGCAGGTCATTGAGAGTGAAGAAAATTCAAGGGCCCAACAAGAAAATGAAGTATCCTTTGATTTAAGTAATGAGATGAATTTGGGTCCAGAAAATCAGAATGAAGCCACTAATAATCTTAATGAATAGACACCAAGAGAGAAAAGAACATAATCCCGGCCAGCACGCTTCAATGACTATGTTGTAAAAAGTCCCCCTTCGCTCAATGGCTCTCAATACGACTCCAGTCAAGCTCATTTGACGGTACACCCCCTATCTCAGTTTGTTACTTATGAAAAATTTTCTCCTTCTCATAAAGTATTCCTAACGGCCATCGATTCCATCGATGAGCCAAGTCGTTTTACTCAAGCTAGCAAAGACCAGAAATGGCGGGAAGCCATGGAGCAAGAAATTCAAGCTCTTGAAAGGAATAAAACGTGGAAGCTAGAAGAATTGCCAAATGGGAAACGAGCTATAGATTCAAAATGGATCTATAAGACAAAGTAGAAGTCCAATGGAGAAGCTGAAAAATATAAAGCCAGACTCATTGCCAAGGGTTTTACAAAAATGGAAGGGGTAGACTATCACGAAACGTTTGCCCAGGTTGCTAAACTCGTTACTGTCCGAACCTTATTGGGTGTGGCAATAAAGGACAACTGGATCATCCATCAGCTAGACGTCAATAAAGCATTCTTGCATGGAGATTTGGATGAGGAGGTATACATGAAAATCCCGCAAGGTTTCTCAAGGGAAGGAGATACCAGAGTGTGCCGGCTTCGTAAATCCCTTTGTGGGCTCAAGCAAGCTTCAAGAAACTGGTACCATAAGTTCACCAGTTTTCTCTCCACCTTGGGATTCAAGCAATCAAAGGCAGATTATTCATTATTCACGTTCCAGAAGGACGCCGTTATGTTGCCACTCTCATCTATGTAGACGACGTTATCATCATCGGAAACAACACCGAAAAGATTCAACAGACAAAGATCCGACTCGACGACGAATTTAGCATAAAAGACCTTGGTCAGTTGAAATATTTTCTCGGCATCGAAGTGAAAAAAACTTCTGAGGGACTGGTCCTAAGCAACGAAAATACATCTTGGATATTCTCAAGGACAGCGGGATGTTGGGGTGCAGACCAAGTGCTTTTCCTTTTGAACAAGGAACCAAACTGGACAAAGGTGAGAAGGAAGCTCACGTAGATGCTTCTTAGTATTGAAGACTCGTGGGTTTTCTATTGTACTTACAAGCAACTCGTCCTCACATTACATACTCGGTGAACATCCTAAGTCAATTTGTGGCAGATCCAAGACAAAGTCATTTAGACGCCGCAAATCGTGTCCTAAGGTATTTAAAGGGCACACCGGGACAAAGTGTCCTCCTTCCTCATGCTGGACCACTCACTCTAACTACCTATTATGATTCTGATTGGTTAGGATTCCCATTTACAAGGCGTTCCAGAACGGGATATCTTCTTCTCTTCGGTGGTGGTCCTATATAATGGAAAACAAAGAAACAATCGGTGGTGTCGCGGTCCTCAGTAGAGGCAGAATATCGAGCCATGGCCTCCACCGTTAGTGAGATTCTTTGGGTTAGGTGGTTACTCAAGGATTTGCAAATTGATATCACGGGTCCCACGAATATGTTCTCTGACAACCAAGCAGCCCGAAACATTGCCACGAATCCCGTCTATCATGAGCTACCAAAACACGTGGAAATTGATTGCTTTTTCGTACGTGAGCGTGTGGAAACCAGAGAAATTTCACCACAAGCCATCGTAAGCAAGCTCCAACTTGCAGATTTAAGGGCTGTTTGGTAGCCTCTGAATGGTCATTAAGAGGCTACCTCTTAATGGAACCATTAAGAATTTTACCAATGAGAAGGTAGAAGAATGTGACATGTGATGATTTACCATTCAGAGGTTACCTCTTAACCATTCAGACTTGAGGTTACCTCTTATTCATTCAGATGTTTCAAACCATTAAGAGGTAGCATCTGAATGGTCGTTAAGAGGCTACCAAACAGCCCCTTACTCACCAAGGGCCTTGGCACCCAACAACTTCGTTCCTTATTGAGCAAGATGGGCATTAAAGACTTACATGCTCCATCTTGAGGGGGAGTATTGGACGTAATTCTATTTTAATTTATTTTAGATTAATTAGCTCCTTTATTGTCTCCTTCATTCACGGCCAGTATTTCTCCTTTCCATATTTGTTTAGTCGGTTGTTTGTCTATTTATTTGGTCTCTCTTTACTTTGTAATCAAGCATAGAAATTAAGGAATAAACAAAAGCCTTTTCGTTCTATCAAATTCTAGAGACTCAGTGTAACCCGCAAACATTGTTTTTTTCTTAAGAAACCAGTTATAAATAGTTACGAGCGTTAGCTGTTAAGTACCAAAGTATATTTTTTTCTAAACGCAATTAGAAACCAGCTCAAAAGCTCTCGAGTTCAATCTGATGAGTTCCGGGAAAGTAATAAATACCAGAGGTAACAGTTAATATTGTGGGTTTATATATTGTTATTTATTGTTTACAAATTATGTAACTTGGCTATTGTTTAATATTCAAATTGAATATTTAACATCAAGATTTGGGTCACATTTTGTTTGTCACTTTTTCTTCACTTAGGCGGGTGGAAATCTTTTTAGTTCAGGCGCATCTGGAGCAACGCGTGGGATTTTCCACTAGTTACTTCTAAAGGGTGTGGGGGTCATGGTTGGGACATGATTCACCACCTAGGAACATGAATGAAATACTATACCTCCCCTTGCTTGATCCACCATGGTTTGCGTGGGATTTTCCACTAGTTACTTCTAAAGGGTGTAGGGATCATGGTTGGGACATGATTCACCACCTAGGAACATGAATGAAAGACTACACCTCCCATTGCTTGATCCACCATGGTTTGCATGGATTAAACCATGACAACCATGGTCTTCCTTCCATTTTTAAAGAAATCATTTCCTTCATCTTTAGACATAGCTAAATTAAAATAAATAATTTGCTAGTGATTTGGGTCATGACCACACCGTTAGAATAGTGGTTTTGGATGGTGGATTAGATGTGAAGTGAGATGACACTAACGTGGAGGGTTATGGTGGTCATGAAGGTCATGATCATACCCTATAGCCAATATTGAAGTAATACTCAAATCTTTGTTTTAAATAAATTGTGTTGTCTACAGATAAGTATATCGTATTTTATTTAGTGTTACTATTCTTTAATTTGTAAAGATCAAGATTTATTGATTAGTTATAACTAGTCTTTATTTAGTGTTACTATTCTTTAAGTTGAATGTATACCGATAAGCATTAAATGGGGTAAAAAACATGTGGAACTAAATGTGACCACCAAACACCGTGGTAAATAACAATAAAACGACTAAATCCGCAAAAAAAAAAATGTAATAAATATATAACAACACCAAAGCTTTATTAAAAAATGAAACTATGAAAGGTTACTGTATACCGAGAAAAAAAAGAAAGAAAAGGAAAGAAAAGACAAAAAAAAGTCACTGTTTCTCAAACTGTTATGAATTAATAGATGTGATCAATTACATTATTAAAATACTAGTGGGGAACCCTCGTGTTGCAGCGGGGTCGTCAATACGGGGAGAGAACATAATTCAAACCTTAAAGCAATATAAAAAAATCATATACAAGTGTGTATATAAATAAAAGCACTCGCGCTTCGCGGCACTCACCCACAATGAGTGTTTGTGTCATATAGTTACGCATTCTTAATAATTAAACACTATTTGCGAATACCTATTAAAAACTGCTCATTAAGAACTTACATAACATAGAAAGTGCCTTAAAAAATCCATATTGCAATTTAACTTTAACAAACCCTGTTTAAATCATAAGTGCAATACCATATACAACATTGGTAATAGCCTACTATGTCCATAACATCTTAGCAAAAATACATCCGAAAAGCTATTGATCAATAAACCCTTGAATAGCAAAAAAAAAAAAACATTATGAACTCCAATGTTAAACTTCAACCAGAGGCGGCGGTTGTTTTTGATGAGAAATTGTTAAAAAAGAGAGATTTTCTTATATGTACGAGCCCATGGCATATGAATTTGGAAGCCTTTTTAAGCACATTAAATCATTCTTAGTGTGCTAAATCTTTAGTAAGCCAATGTTACAATAACTATATCATAAGAAGTAAAGCATATCATACATGTCAGCTCTTCCAGCCGGTCTTGCTTATCGGCCTTTGCAAAGACATTTGATGCAAATCCTTTCAGATAGAGATGATCATCAGGCCCCAACTACAGTGACTCTACAAATTCAAGATAGAAAAACCATATCTTTAGAATTAATTCATATAGAATAAATCAATGACATTAGAAATATAACAATCTGATTTTGTTTTGGAGAGCAAATCTATACACACCCGTCAAAATATCAACTCAGACTTGGTTTGACCCATTACTTGATTTGCATCTTACCTTTAGTCTTTCGATACTTAAAATGATAATGGGTCGACTTGAGTTTGCTTATTTCTATAATGGCTCTAATGGTCAAGAAGGACAAAAATAACCAAATACGTATTTTAAATTCTACCTATAAAATTTCATATGTTAAAAAGGTCTGGTTATTACCATTTACCAAAATAACTTAGAACTTGGTAGTCATGTTAAACACACTATGTATTTACAAAGAAGTAAAATATTGGATGATATGATAGTGGTACATGTCAACCCAATTCGACCCTTTTTGACCCAATCCCAGCTAAGGCCGTTACCCTAAGCCTCAACCCACCCGACTTGCCCATTTTGCACATCTACATAAGATAATCGATTTCATCACACCAACAGGAAAAAAGTGTTTACAAATAACCCATCTTTTTCCAAAATAAAGCCAAAGCTTAGAAAATTGGTCAAATGAAAGGGGAGTCACCCAAAGTGTATTTTTTAACACATACCCCCTTAAATCATTTCATTTACAAACTATATAATGAAAGAACTATAAAAATAGTCAATAAAAAGAATTTTAGGTCAATTGAACACAACTCACTTCGACTTAAAACGTGTTTTGACCCATTACCCAACCGGCCAACCTTCCCATTTTGCCACCTATATATTATATCCAACTAACACATAATTAAAAGCCCCACCATTACTATAAAAATATCTGACAGAGAAAAAAATACTCAAACCAAAAGATGGGCTACATAGATTGTATGAATTGACTAACCAGTATCCTTAATGAAAAAAAAATATGGTCCACCATAATAGAGACCAGTGTACCTGCTTCTGTTGATTGATGCCAGAAGACTGAGTTGCTTATATCCGGCATATATAATAGTGCTTCAAAAAAATTTAAAAACCAAGTGACGATAATAAAAAAGAAATAAAACCTCTTGAGCATGTGGATTCACATCTCCTCTATTTAGAAAGACATACAGTTCCGTTAAGAAGCGAATAAGAGGTCGTAATCTTCACTAACTACCTCTTGGCCTATCCATTGCAGCTGATTTTGATCGTATCTTGGTTGAATTATGTCGGGAAATACTCTGGCCCTATCCATTGCAGCCGATTTTGATCGTATCTTGGTTGAATTATGTCGAGAAATACTAAAATAAATCGAATCAAATAAGAAAACCATATTAATTATTTCAGCTAAAAAATAGTATATGGATTAGAATTTTGACTCTTCTTGAACTGCAACCTTTCTACTTTTTTGAATTTATGCAATTCTCACACAGATATTTTATCGAGCAGTTGCTATGCATACTTTTAAAACAACATACTTGGGTCCAAATTTGTTTAATTGAGCTAGAAGAAAAACACAAGTTCAAACAAGAAAGCATAACTTAACCTGATAGAAGTATTGGTGTAGGACTATCTCGATGCGCTTGCCTTGTCTGGATCCACCCATTTTGCGGTACCACGTGAATGGCCTGTATCAGAAGAACGGGTACACCTTCTTGGTTTTTTTACTACAAAACCCAAATTTACACACCAAATTCAATGCAAACGCTATTTTTTTATATTCTAAGATGTATTCAAAAAGTAAACTTAACAACAGATTATACAAACAAATAATGGAAATCAAACCTGTTCACTGTGTCCTTGTGGGAAGTACCTTATCCATTGATTCCTTCCACCATGGTTTGTGACAGTTTTGCTTTGCGTATAAATTCAGCAGTCGAAGACAGTTGATGTCAAACAGGTAATGGAAAAGGAAAATTTATGCTAAATTAGTTGAAGTTCTTCGACAATTACGGTCGTCATCGGTTGATTATCTTCCGCAATCAAGCTGCAATACGTAAAAAATGAATAATTGATAACATCTCCAACATGTTTACAAAGTTGTAGAAAAATTGGCATTGGTTGTAATAACTCATACACTCCACTGTCATGAAGAATCAATAGTTTTCTTTGAGCTAAGGTATTCCAACTAATTTGTTTCATTTTTCTATTTTAGAAACATAACTCAGATCAGATTATCTAATTCAGTCTGGCCAGCAACGAATCGGGCTTTTGGTTCAGATGACGAACCAGCTGCTATGTTAACTTTAAGATGATATTGTGATTTCTAGATTAATCAAAGTATTTAATCTATTCTTTGTAACTTTGCATATGAGATTTTACCATTAAATGAAATCCTAGGCACCAATGTTCAACATTAATAAACAATATTTAATCTGTTCTTGTAACTTTGAATATAAGATTGTAACTTTAAAACATTTGTAGTGGTACCATCTGTAACAAAGGTGTTTATTGTATCTCTAGCATAAATAAAAATTAAAAAACCTAGATTGATAAAATTGAATTGGAAAAATAATATCTCAAGCATCAAGTTACGGTTTCATCTCTGCGTTTTGGAAACTAATATCGAATAAGAAATTTGGGGACAACAAGAGGGAGACTATTTTGAAAATATACATGTCGATTGAGTGAGTGTTCAAATCTTGATGGGCAGTGACCTCCTACCATCTTCACTCTCAGACCAATATGATCCTTCAAACACAGAAAAATGCACGAACAAATCAACAGAAACCCTAGTATTGATAAAACTACAATCCTCGCGTAAAAATTATGGGATTATTCTGTAAATACAAAATAAATCCAAGCAACAAAAAAGAGACTTACATCCAACCGCTCTTCTCATGCAATTTGTCTTCCTATGGTTGCGATTCAAGACGAAATAAACATACCAAAATCAAAGCCATTGAAATTTATTATTAAATAAATAATGGCCTTCAAAACTGAAATTTATTAAATAATGGCCATCGAAGCACTGGGTGGCTCTTCAGTCTCGCTTCTTCCCTCCGCTACACTCTCTCCGCTCTCGATTTCTCTTCTTCAATGCTTGATTTCTTTGCCACCATGAGAGTCATCGGCAGCGATGACAGCGGTGGAATTGGATTCGATAGAGAGAGACAATGAGAAATGAGAAATGAGAAATGGAATGTACAGTCCTTCCATTCCTTGTGTTTTTAAAAGCAAAACCCATTCAAAAGGGAAGGAAGAGACTGCGTTATGGTAGCCAAGAAGCCGGCCATTAATTGCTTCATTTATTCCATAGATGAATTTACTCTTCTACCCTTATGGTGCCTTAAAATATTTTGTTATTTACTATTCTACCCCTCGTAAATACCTTGTACTCATTTGTACATGTTGCTTCAGAAGTTATACGCCATGTAAAATTACGTTTGTGTACGTCACTTCTCCTTTTTATAACAGTATAGATATAGATAATTTGTTAGTTATAAACATTTGATAATCTTTTTTACCCAAAAAGCATTTGATAATCTTAGTATTTCCTATAGTTGATTTTGCACACATTTACGTAATATAATTTATTACAATCTAGAGGAAGACGACAACCTAACGTAGAATATTGGTTATAGTTAAATTTCAAAAAGTTAAAATCCTTATAGAAACCACTTTAGATAAATTAGATTTTCATTATGCATTTATAATTGTAATAATGTTTGACATACTTTTTTTATTATATAAAACTAGGTTATAACCCTGTGTATTACACGGGGTTGAATAAATAAATTTTATATACTAAATAATAAAACAATATATCTTTAAAAACCTCATTTATTGTACGGGTTTAATAAATATAATTTTATATATTAAATAATAAAAAGTTATATCTATAAGAACCATATTGTACGGGTTGAATAAAGGTAATTTTATATACCAAATAAAATAGTTATATCTTTAAAACCACGTATATTACACGGGTTGAATAAATGTAATTTTATTACACGGTTTAAATAAATGTAATTTTCTGTACTAAATAATAAAAAAATACATTTTTAAAAATATGAGCATTACACGGTTTAAATAAATGTAATTTTCTGTACTAAATAATAAAAAAAATATATATCCTTAGAAAAACCCCGTGTATTGTACGAATTAAATAAATCTAATTTTATATATCAAATAATAAAAAGTTATATTTTAAAAAACCTCATGTATTACATGGGTCGAGTAAATGTAATTTTGTATAGTGAAAATAAAAATATTTAATATATTAATACAAAGTTTGGGGTTCGTGATAAAAATAGAATATTTTGTTGTTGC
Organism: Helianthus tuberosus; assembly: GCA_030545235.1. Classification (NCBI taxonomy): domain Eukaryota; kingdom Viridiplantae; phylum Streptophyta; class Magnoliopsida; order Asterales; family Asteraceae; genus Helianthus; species Helianthus tuberosus. The sequence goes on along the minus strand of CM060420.1, from coordinate 14,120,628 downwards.
AAAATTTGTTAACGAAGTTTTAATAAATTTAACCCTTTATATAAAACTCCGTAAATGTATAAATGATAAATAATATTAGTTAAATTTATTTTAAGTTTCGAAAAATCTATTTAATACCAAACTAAAAAAAACGTTCAAATATAATTAATTCAAATAAATAATATTATAAATGAGATGGAGATTAAACTAAATAATAATTCTTCATAAGATGTTAAACTAATAATATTTAGTAGGAGAGTTATCTGTAATATAAAATATTAAATTAAATAATATTTAGTAGAAGGGTTATCAATAATTAATTAGATAATATTTAACTAAAATAATAATTATTTATAAGAGATGACCTAGTATGATGACAAGTGTTCCTAAAGTGGTTTCTTTTATTATATAGTATAGATTTTGTTTGATTATCATTTTTTATTTTTATATGGCCCGCCCCGCTTTGGCTTAAACCGAACCGGACCGTACCAAAAAAAATTATATTATGATGAACAAACGACACCAAAAATTTCCGCCCCCATGAAAGAATTTTTTGGGTTCGCCACTGCCTGAAGTATCTTATAGTAATACATAAAAACATCCTAAATTCGTAACTGTTAATGCATCATATTATAAATCGGTGTACTAGTACAAACTTTTATGTAAACGAGCTAAAAGTTTTTTTCTTTTGAATCATTTCAATTTTTACAATTTGTTAACCGAAAATAACTTAAAAAGTAAGATGATAAATATTGAAGCCGTACTTTGCAAGTTAAACTGTAAGATAGATATTTATTTGATTATCATTATTAATTAATTTATATATGTAGTGGCTTGTTGACCCAAATTAAATTAAGAGATGTGTGACAACTGACAATAATGGAAGTTAGATAATGGCTGGTATATTTTCGTTAGTTATACAACTTAGGCAAGACTACCGCCTCCTAACCATGATGGTAACGAAAGACAAATATCTGACTTTAAAATACAAGAGCTCTTAATTTTAATTTCATTCCATTTATGTCTAACATATTTTTTTTAACGGCCAACAGAAATTTTTACTCATTGTAGCAAGGCGCTACACACCAAATATACAACGTTTGACACCAAAGGACACCTTATGACACCACAACAGTACGATTACATTATCTCAAAACACTTAAATTAAAACGACTCCAATCTTCCCAAGTTAGTGCCACCACTTTTGATCTACTCTTAACCCAGAGATATGCCATCGATTTGATCTCGTCCAAAATTCCGGTCATATTTGGATTCCGTTGTTTGAAGACGACTTCATTTCTAGACTTCCAAATGCTCCAAAACGTCACCAAGACTATAGCATGTATTACTTTCCTTATCTTCCTCGATCCCGAACTTGAATCATGCAATGTAAGTAGATCGTTGATTCCAAACGCAATGATCGGTGGAATCAAACACCACCCCGCCAAGTTCTGCCATATTATTTGCGCGAATTGACATGAGACTAAAACATGTTCACATGTCTCTTCATAATCTCCACATAAAACGCACAAATGATTCTGAACCGGGATATTCCGTCTAACCAACGCACACTTTGTCGGCAGTCTATCCATCTCCGCTCTCCAAGCTACGATTCCGACTTTTTTGGGGACCCAATTGTTCCATTCAAAAACCCGTTCGGGGCTGGTACGATTTACAGAACTAAGTGTCTTCTTTATACTCGATACCGAGAACTTGCCATCTATTCCATGTCTCCATTTCTATACATCTGAGCCGATTGAAATAGTGAAACCTTCGAGCATCCTTAACAGCAACTGCAGCTGATTTGCTGCATCTGAACCGAGATCAGGCCGGGCCCAGGCCCAGCTGAGAATAGGCCCGGAAACCCCAAGAATACAGCGGTCTGTAACAAGGCAATCTTTAGCCGCTTCCACCTTAAAGAGAGCTGGGAATTTTACATATAGCGGCAACTGATCTAACCAACTATCCAACCAAAAGAAGACATTTTTTCCACTGCGCACCTCTGCTGAGAATTCCTGATGCAGGTCAATATCAGCATATATTAATGACTGCCGAACACTATATATATTTTTCCATGGCCCCGCTACCGAAATCTTCACTGGTATGTCGTTCCACGCCCTTGACCTATGATGAACGGCCCATACAATTCGACGCCACAACCCTACTTTTTCTGTTTTGAAACGCCGCCACCACTTAGCCAACATGGCTAGGTTTGCATCCCTGAGCGAGCCAAACCCCAACCCCCCATATTCAACCGGAGCGATTGTTTTATCCCACGCAACCCAATTCATTTTCGCCTTTTCTTCCGACCCTCCCCAAAAGAAGACCCTCCTAATCTTGTCTAACGCATCAAGAACTTTGATTGGTGCTTTAAACAAAGAAAAAAAATATGCCGGTAGTGCGTTTAACACCGATTTAATTAGAGTAATCCTCCCTCCATAGGAGAGCGTTTTAGCTTTCCATATTGATAATCTACTCTTGAATATTTCAATCACCGGTTTCCAATTCCGAGCTAGATTCATATTAGCTCCCACCAATAAACCAAGGTGCTTAAACGGGAACGTACCCTGTCTACACCTTAGAAGAAGTGCCATATCTTGAACATCCTCCTCACGAACACCCACACCAAATATACTACATTTGGCTAAGTTTACTTTCAACCCAGAAGCTAGGTAGAAGCATCTCAGTATCCGCCTTAGATTAATAGCATTCACCCTCGACCATTCGCCAAGGAACATCACATCGTCTGCGTATATCAAATGAGATAAAACCGGTCCGTCACAAGTGACTTTTATCCCGTTGAACAATCCAATTGACTCTGCTTTTTTCATAATCCCAGTAAGGGCTTCCATAGCCACAACAAACAAGAAAGGTGAAAGTGGATCACCCTGACGAAGTCCCCGTGAGCAATCAAACTCTCGCGTTGGTGACCCATTCACTAGAACAGAGGCTCTGGCAGAATACAACGTCGCCATAACCCATGCTCGCCACCTGCTTGGAAAATTCATCTGTGCCATAATCGAGTTAAGAAAGTTCCAGTTTACTGAATCATACGCCTTATTAATATCCACTTTGAAAAACATCCCACTACGCTTAGTCTTCTTTAACCAACTGAACACCTCGTTGAGAATAAGGGGTCCATCCATGATATTCCTACCTGCCATAAATGCCGACTGCTGCACCGAAATCAAGCTCCCCAATATCCTTTTTAGATGGTTTACAAGAACTTTTGAGATAACTTTGTTAATCACACCAATTAGACTAATTGGCCTGAAGTCCGCCGGCCTCGAAGGATCTTTGACTTTTGGAATTAACGCTATAAAGGATGAGGTGCAGCTCTTATTTAGGGAACCTGTTTCATAAAAAGTATTAAATAATTTCACAAAATCCTCTCGAAAACCCGACCAACACCTTTTAATGAACTTAAAATTAAAGCCATCTGGCCCTGGTGCCCGATCTCCATCACAATCCCATACTGCTTCTTTAATTTCCTCCAAAGAGAATGGACACTCCAACATAGCGGCCTCATTATCCGAAATGGTTGCTAGATTAGGGCACACCAGTTCCGGCCTAATAGGCATTGGTTCCATGAACTGATGGTCGAAGAACTCGAACAACGCCTCCTTGATAGCCAAAGGATTCGTAACCCATACCCCATCAATCAACAAACCATTCAATCTATTTGTAGAAACATTCGCATTGATAATATGATGGAAATAGGCAGAATTCTCATCACTGTCTATGGCCCACTTGGATCTAGATTTTTGCCTTAAGTCAAGTTGCTTTAACCTGACAAATTCCGCCACATAGTTTTTGCAAACGGCTCTTTCAGCCAACTCTTCTTCCATAAGCATCCTTTCCTCCGCCAAACTTTCAATACTAACCAACCTTCTCTTATTCCTATCATAGATGCCCTCCCGAATTTCGTTTTCTGCTTTAAGCCAAGACTTGATTTTATTCTTTAACCACCTCAACTTAATTGCTAGAGCAAGATCATCCGGTCCCGAGAAAGAAAACTCACAACAACTCTGTAAGACGTAGTTATCAAAACCCGGGAACTCAAACCAAGAATTAAAAAATCTGAACGGGATGTGACCAAAATCGGATTGAACAGTAGACAGAACGATGGGCCGATGGTCCGACGCTACCCTATCTAAAGTAAGCACAGTTGCATTAGGACATTGCTCCCTAAACCCCAAGCACACCAGAAATCGATCCAACTTACTAAGCTTTTGCCCATTGTCTGATATGTATGTAAAATTGCCCCCACCCATGTTGTATTCTACCAACCCAGCCGAGAGGATAAACTGATTAAAAACTTCGGCATTTGCTTCAAGAAATTATGAGTTCATTCGCTCACTTGCATCCCGAACCTCATTAAAGTCACCCATCAATACCCATAAACCTTGCATAGAATTTTTTACACCCAAAATTTCCAACCATACTGACCGCCTATTTACTGCCTCATTAGGAGCGTACACATTCATGTAATTTATTCTACAACCCGAAGGCACCAAATAACCCGAAACCACGATAAAGAATCTATTACGAATTATATCAACACACCTGAATATAGAAGGGCACCATAAACACGCCAATCCACCTGATCTTCCTTGTGAGTTCACCACAGCTAGATTATACGCCGATCTTCCCCAGAATTGATTGAACAAGAATGATTTCGAGTCTTGCAACTTCGTTTCCTGGATAGCAATAAAATGTATCCCATGGCTAGTTTTGAGACCCCGAATCCAGTCCGCCTTCCGACTATTCCTCACCCCCCTAAGATTAATCGATAGACAATTCATCGAGACCCATTTGAAACACCTTCATCAGCAATGAGCTTCTCTGTCTCGGGCACGAAACCATTTAAGTCAACACCTATAAGAGCCCCAACCTGAATTGTAGCCACTACCTCTTCATTAACAGCCTGGATCTGACCAGACAAACCCGGAACTTCATCCTCCCCAACTCCCGAATTATCATCCTCAGGTACGCTGCCCATTATCGGATCAAGTGGGGTACCATCACCAGTTATTGTAATCGAAAAGGGAACATCAGTGTTACCGGAATTCTCCCGAACGGGAGGATTCAGATCCAAAGGTTGACTAGTAAAATTACTCTGATGATTAAACAGGCGCTGTGAAGGTCCCTGTGTTGAACCAATAGATGGTGGACTTCTTTCGCCTCTATTCCTTTTTCCCAGGTTTGCTGCCGACATTGGACCCAATTCATTTAACCCAGCATTAGGTCCATCACAATTATTGTCAACACTAAGAACTTTAGGCCCAATATTATTTTTTTCACCCAACATATCCTCCCTAGGCCCACCACTATCCACATTATTTGAATATTCCAGAATTGACGGCTGTGACTCATCATTCTCTAAGGCATACGCCGTCCCTAACAAGTCCCCATGCAAACCTTGATTCTCCCCACCTACATTACCTCCCGGAGACTGTTGGCCTACCAACGACTCCTGGTTATCCACCGATTGATTAACGTTCACCGGAAAAACTTCCGGCCGGCCATCCATCTGATCACCTTCTTGGCATCTATCTTCGGTTTCCATATCCTGCTTTATCTCGCCCTCCTCTATTTCCTCCACATCTTCCAACGACGTATCTTCCGATTCCGTATCTGAATCCGAGTTAATTTCAAAGTCATTATCCTGGGAATCCATCTCGGAATCATCATCTCTTTCCGGTTGGCACAGACCAGTAGTCTCCGTCACCCAGATTGCAATGGTTCTATTGTTCCACTTGATGACCACCGCTTCATCAATCCTGGACGATTGAGAAGTTATAACCTTAACCAAAGCCAGGGAATTATCCTCCTCTTGCCACGAAAAGGCAGATTCTTGTACAACTTCCCCGAATAAGCCCTCAATGCTGTTGAATAGAGAGTTATCACGAATTATAAATGGCACTCCAGTGATGTTGAGAGTCACCAACCTACTAACAGGAACTTCCTCCCCCAACCATAGATGATATTTTGAGAACATTCTATTGAAGAACATGACATATAACTCCATGCACATGTTGGCATACACTTTATCTCTGAAAGTTAACAAATACGTCACACCACCAACAAACGATAGCCCAACTTCAGTCATACCTTCGTCCTCAATTTCCTGTCGCATTTTTCTTAATGACATAACTTCCTTGGCATACCCAAGTACTGACCTCCCAATACAATGAAGGGGATATAGAGAACCTTTCCCTTCTACAGCGATAACTTTGGCCCCTTGAATATTATCTACCGATTTTCCTTTGAGTATGTTAGCATACGACCTCCCTTCATGTGTTCTAGATGTATGTTTAATACAATGACCAGACGACTGATGGACTGAATGATTTTGACCAGTATTCATATTATCTCCTATGCAGTTCTTGTTCATCTGTTGCCCATCCTTAGGCATCCATACACTTTGGCCTAGCAAGTCCGGGGCATAGGTAATCTTTTTGTGATCCTTGTCAAACTTGGCCAACGACACAGTAGCCTTCATATCGAACATCCTCACTGTATTCATGGACACTAATGTTTCCTTCACATTCACCACCTCAACGTATTGTACGAATCCAAAGCACCTGCCTCTAGAGTCTCTTTTCCGAGCCACGTATACATCCGATACAAACCCAAACGGTTGGAATGCCCTCCACAGAATATTCCTTGTAACTTTGTTAGAGATATTTTGCACTAAGAAAGTCCACTCCACACCGTCTCCCCGATTTCTATTATTCTTCCGGTACTGAACATCGTGCCACGGGCCACCATGATCAAGTTCTCCTCCACCGTCTTCCGGTAAGGCCATTAATGTAACCACGAAAACCCAAGTGGTGAATGGATTAGACAGAAACCCTGATAGGGTAAAAGGTTAGATCTAGATGAACTACTATGAGCCGATCGATTAAACCCCGTACACTATCCTGATTCATGCCATCATCGTCGAGCACACTAGGCTATTTCCGGGTGGCGAGGAAGACAGAGAGAAAAATACCCATTATTGCCACCCCCCTCTAACATATTGGACATTGAGATATTTTATTTACGTAAATAGATAGGCTCCATTATTTAGTTTTCATGTATTGGCTTATTTTCCTTGATTCTTAGTCCATTTCCATGATTCTGCATAGACCTCCTTGTATTTATTTTGAGGTATATTCTTGTTCTCTATACACAGAAAGTTGGATAAGAAAATCTCATCCGAAAACTTCATGGTATCAGAGTGGGTAACATACACCGCTCGATCAACTTCAAAAATCTAATATCGTCTTGCATGCTCCACCATGGCCGGCAATGACGTACAACCACCGAAGAACCAAAACCAAACACAGACCCCCGATCATAACTCGCCCTATTACTTGCATCCTTCCGATTACCCACAGCAGATGCATGTAAATGACGCGTTAAACGACAACAACTATCTTGACTGGGTTCAAGAGATGGAGAATTTTTGTTCGCCAAAAGTAAGATCGGTTTCGTCGATGGCACCATCAAGAAACCACAGAAGACAGACGCAAATCACATGGTGTGGTTGCGGTGTGATGCAATGATAAAGGGGTGGTTAACCACCGCCATGGAGAAAGAACTCAGAGTTAGCATGAAGTATGCTAACACGGCTGAAGAGATTTGGAATGACTTACAGGAACGGTTTGGAAAAGGGAGTGCACCAAGAGCATACGAACTAAAACAGCTCTTGAGTTCAACTAGGCAAGAAGGAACTTCCATCTCAGCTTATTACACGAGACTTAGAGTGATTTGGGACGAGATTGGATCAGTTCTGTTCCGAAGTGTTCTTGTGCAGGTTGCGAGTATGGAATTAGCAAGAAGATTGGAGATCTAAGAGACAAGGAGAAGATCTATGAGTTCTTTCTCGGACTCGACAACGATTATGCAACCATCCGAACACATATCCTTGCCATGAAACCGATGCCATCTTTGGGAGAGACTTACCATTTGGTAGCTGAAGATGAGCAGCAGAGGTCCGTATCAGGTGGAAAGAAAATGGTTGTGGAAACCACGGCTTTTCAGGCCTCTGTTAAACGTGATGGTGCTGGAACAATCGGTGGGTTTAACAAAACAGGTGTTAAGTACACCAAGAGGGTAGCGAATGAAAAGACAGAACACTGCGACTTTTGTGGTAGAGATGGGCATAACCAGGATGGTTGTTTCAAGCGTATAGGATACCCGGATTGGTGGCCCGGGAAAGGAAAAGTTGAAAAAGGGTAGACCTAAAGCTGCATGTGTTGAAAGTGGCGGGACATCGAGTGCTAAAACTCAAGGGGAGCAAAATCCGATAACCGGTTTAACTAATGAGCATACTAACAGTTTCTAAACTAATTCAAATCAAAGAATACTGCAAATGTCGAGGATACTCAACTGGTAGCAAATATGGTAGGTAGACTAACCCAAGGTAGCGGATGGTTTATGGACTCGGGTTGTACCAAGCACATAACTCATGACTTAAACCTCTTTTATGAGAGGATTAACACATCGAATGAGTTACCGGTTACCATTCCAAATGGTGAATCTATTCTCGTAAAGGGAAGAGGATCATGTTCGCTACCAAGTTGGAGAACATTGCATAATGTTCTATATGTTCCTGACTTTACTCATAGTCTACTTTCAGTTAGCCAGTTAACAGAAAATCTTCGTTGCGCAGTAACATTCTTCCCTGATTTTATTTGTTATACAGGACTAGAGCTCGAGAAAATTGATTGGGACGGTAGATGCAAGCAAGGTCTTTATCGGATGGAGGTAGGAAGGAGTGAGAGGATGGCTATTGTGGCATAAGCGTTTAGGTTACCATTCTCATAGTAAAATTTCATGTTTTGATTTTGTTCAGTTCAAAACAAACACTATTGATTGCGATTCATGTTTAAAGGCTAAGTTTACGAGACTACCATTTTCGGTTAGTGCCATTAAAATGAATGTTTTGATCTTTTACATTGTGATATATGGGGTAAATATAGGAAACCTTCATTAACCGGAGCAAACTATTTTTAACAATTGTTGACGACTATAGTGTCACACCCCAAAACGTCGCAGCGGAATATTAAACGTAGTGGTGACGGAAGTTGGTGCTCATTTCTCTCTTGATGTTCGATGCATTATATTGTTGGACATAGCCACGACATAGTTAAGTTGTCTTTGATCCTTACGGATCTTATTACATTTGTCCCAGAAAGTTTAAAAGTTAGTCCAACATTTTAAGTGACAAAACATGCATCAACAACCACAAGTTACGTCATGATTCCCGAAGCCGAACTCAACTACCTGAAGAACACGTTAAAATCAAGTGTCAACACAAAGGAAGGTGAGTTCGCATATTCAAATTTAAACAATTTAATTCCAAGGAAAAAGCTTTCTAATTATGTATTTATTATAAAACATCCATATAATTTTTGACAGTCTATTTATTTCCTTTAAAAAATTCATGGGTCAACCGTCGTAGGTTTTTCAGCTGAAACCTCCGAATAAGGCATTTTCCCAAGTTTTACATATTAAATTTATAGCGTCAAATATTCTGACTCGTAAGTTAGCTAGACATTACGAACTATATAATTACATTGTAGGGATAATCAAGGCTATACTATAAACAGAATATAAATTCGTCGTTTGACTTGACACGGGGCGACCGGTCACTACGGGGTTGTCAACCTGGTAGATCTACCAACAATTCCTCGCGTGCAATACTTAAATGATTAAACGACACTATTGGCGCATGGTCCATATCGAGACCATCTATGATGTCTGCCTCAGGTACAATATATATATCCTACTAATATGACAAATTTAATATATGATGTTGTACGAATTCCTTGAAATCCCCACCGAAATGTAAGCCTAAGCCGATACTTACTCTCATGAGATCAAGCAAAATTCGTTTCAACTATACGCTTGTTTTCCCCCAAAAACCGTGCAAATCCCCATTTCTACCTGAAACATATTTATTCACTAAAACGTTTTATCTCGAAACGTATAATTTATCAAAATTCCATATATTTTCAACGAAAATATATAATTTATATCAAAAGGTATGTTTTAATCCAAAAACATTATTAAATCCTTTTTAGCGTGTTCTTCCCCCAAAACATATACAAAACAGTAAAAAGAGGGGGTTTAGTGACACTCACCTTTGGGTGCGTATTTTAAATAGCGCAATCCCACAAATTGATTTCTACACGTCCTATTATACATAGGAACGATTTATCAATCAGTATATATCACAAAATTCCTAAGTTTCTCCGTATCTTAGAATTTTCACATAACTTTGAGATTTTCTCAAAAAGTTATCGTTTTAGATTATGTTGGCACGTTAGTATGTATATGAGTTTATATATATATATATATATATATATATATATATATATATATATATATATATATATTAAGATTTTGCGACTTGAACGATTTTATTGGTGACCATTATCATGTAAATCAGTTAACACACCCGTTTATACGTAATATATCTATGATTTACGCGTCGTAATATATATACATAAGCGTACACATAAATCAACATCGTAACACGCGTAATCTCGTTAACTTATTCATTTTGTCATTTTTAAGGCATGCATACATAAAATAACTCATATGTGTCAATTTTCATGGTCGACAAACAAGTTACACATTTAACGCGATTTTCCCGATTCTACCGTTTAAAACGCACAATTGTGCATGCATAGTCTAAATTCCCCGCTATCATGTCAACACTTGACATATTATCACATTCACACACTTAAATCACATAACACATTTTAACACATAAAGTTCACCCATAAATAACCCATACTAGTGTTCATTGTAAAATGCGTATTTTAGTGATTCGGTAACGTTTTCGGGCGTCGGAAGTCACGTATGACTAACCAAACACCAAGTAAACTTAAAATTAGTTAAAATAATCATATTTAAACTAAAAATATCAGTTTAATTACTGATCTAAAACAGTTTTATAAAAATCCTTCGAAAAGCTGATTTTTAACCGTTTTACCGCATAGTTTTGCGTTAAACGTTACCATAACCATCCCAACTAGAAATGACTTGAAATTTTAACACAATACATGTTATTTACTGATTAAAATGATGGTTATAATCATATTAGTGCAGTTTTTGTGTAAGTCACATAAATCATGTGATTTCACATATTTTACAACACATAAAGCACCAAGTACAACATGCAAAGCTAGCAAACTTTATGACAAAGTTTTATACTATATTAACACTTCAAATATTCATATTTTTAGTGTTTAGATTCTGATTAATATCTATTTTTATCAAATCATGTTCTAATCATCCTTTCTTGATCATACTTCAACATGCATGTCCAAATATGTGCATCTAATGCACCAATATCATATCATCATCAACATGCATGAACTAAATCATATCTATCATGCATTTAAGTTATGTTCAAACATTCCAGAACATCATCTTCTTCATATATCATCATCTAATCATTTAACATAAATGTAAGATTCACTCTATTTTTGAACATATGACCAAAAACCCACATGCATGTGTATACATATATACAAACACGACACCACACACATATGCACATAAACATCCAAAAATTCCACTTTTCATGACCATCTTTAATCATAGAACTTTTATAAAAATCATTCCTTGACCATACATGCATCAAGTTTCACATAAATCACATAATCAAAACTCAATCTCTAATCCATACATTTTAGTATTTTCGGCCACATCAACATACACACAAGTTCCAATTTAAATTTTGTATAAAAACCCATTTATTTTAGTTTCAAGTTTGTGAAATATCCCAAAAATCAAGAGAAACCTTCCAACATCATGAACATGACCAAGAATCAAGAATATGTTTTAAAAATAAATTTTATACCTTCAAGATTCAAACGGGTTGTTGACAAGATTTTGATGTTATGGAGCTTGTTTTCTCTTGTATTCATCTTTAAAACCTCTTGGATCTTCAAACTAACTTGAAATGAGTTTGTATGAACATGAATCTTCAAGAAATAGGTTGGAAAATGAAAATGGTTGTGGGCAAGAGGGTGTTCGGCTGAGATGTTAGAGAGAGAGAGAGTGGAATTGTGTTTTGAAATTGATTTTCTTGGTTATTGTAAGATTATGGAAGACATGAGAATCTTTAATGAGTAACACATATTTCAAGTCCTTACATGTGTCATAATGGAAACATAGAGAAGAGGTTGGCACCCCTTTGGGCCGCCACTTATACCACCTCTCACAATTCATGCATGCATTCATATTATACATATATATATATATATATATATATATATATATATATACATACTAAAACGGGTGTTTTACTGGATACCAGGTATTTTATCTAGCATTTTAATCTCGTTTTAGTGCATTTTAAATTATTTTTATCATTCTATAAAAATAATCACACTAAATTATTACTGAAATAATTACCAGTTGCCTTGACTGGCTGCGTTGACAGTATTTTGTCAGATACGCGCAGTATCGCGCGGTACGCGCTTAAACTCAAAAAATAGAGTTTCTTAGCGTTTTAATTTATTTTTCCTTCCGGATATGATTAAAATTACCATTCTAATCATAACAGATTATTTTTAGGATGTTAACATTGATCGGACGGTCACCGACGTTCGTTTCGCATTTTATTCATTACGCGATAAGCGTGTATCTTATTGTTGCCAACATATTTTTTTTTTATCAAAGTTTGGATTTACAAACACATCAAATATCACATGTTAACATCAATATCAGTCAAATAAAGCCTTTTATTTATGCATGACACGTGTTACATCTGTACGGTATAGCCTGAAAAGCCGGGTTTTAATTGGTTTTTGTAAATTAATCAAAACTCAATTTAACAATGATGTTAAGAAAATCCGGTGTGACAACAGAGGTGAGTTCACATCAAATAGGATGGTGAGCTTTTATACAGAACAAGGGATGTTTCTTGAGACCACATGTCCACACACTCCGCAACAAAACGGAGTGGTGGAGCGGAAACACCGACACTTGCTTGAAACAACAAGAGCTTTAAGATTTGAAGCAAAATTACCTACGGATTTTTGGGGGGAATGCATCCTCACAGCGGGCTCATATCATAAATAGATTGCCCTCAAAAATCATAGGTAACAAAACTCCCTATGAAATGATTTATAATGAGAAACTGGAATACAATCATATGAGAATATTTGGGGTGCCTTACCTATTATCTAAGTGTTGTAACAAACGGAGATAAGTTTGAGGTAAGGGGAGACCAGGAATATTCGTGGGATACCCGCCGGGCACAAAGGGTTATAAAATTTACGATGTCAAAGATAACAAGTTGGTCGTAACTAGAGATGTAAGGTTCATAGAAAACACATTTCCTTATGAGAAAGTGACATCGACGTTTGAAGATGATCCATAAATTTTTGCTTACCAACCTGGTATCATGAAGATCCCAACCTTAAAAACATAGTTGAAAATAAAAACAAAGTTTATGAAAAATAATGAGGAATATAACTTGCATGATAATTCGATGCCAAATGGTGAAGCCCAAGAAAATAATGAACAGGTAGTTGAGGGAGACAGTAGGCAGGTTAATAAGCACATTGTGAATGAAAATATATCCTATGGACATGAGCAAAATGGGGAACAAGTTGAAACAAATATTTTTCAAGAAGAAGAATATATCAACCAGCACCCAATGAGAGGGACTAGAATCAAAAGCCAGCCAACTTACTTCAACGATTATATTGTCAAGCTCCCACCATCCGTAGACCACGCATCATCCGGCACCAATCAAAGTTCCTCGACGGTACATCCTATCTCCAATTTTGTTTCCTACAAAAATTTTACCAAATCCAACAGATCTTTTCTTGTGGCCATCAATACAAATGATGAGCCCAAATCCTTTTCTCAAGCCGTGCAGGACAAAAAACGGAGAGAAGCCATGAAGAAAGAAATACAGGCCCCTCGAACAAAATGGTACGTGCACCCTTGAAGATTTGCCCGAAGGGAAGCGTGCTATTGATTCGAAATGGATTTATAAAGTAAAATACAAACCCGATGGGAGCATTGAAAGACACAAGGCAAGCCTTGTGGCAAAAGGCTTCACACAAATGGAAGGTGTAGACTTCCATGACACGTTTGCTCCGGTAGCAAAGTTAGTTACAATTCGAGCTGTTCTGGCGGTTGCAACAAAAAGGAAGTGGATCATCAATCAACTCGACGTCAACAATGCATTCTTACATGGGGATTTAAACGAAGAAGTTTACATGAAAATCCCTCAAGGTTTTGAAAAGGGCAAAGAAAACAAAGTGTGTCGACTCAGAATGTCACTATACGGTCTCAAGCAAGCTTCGAGAAACTGGTATCAAAAGTTCACCTCATCTTTCCAAGAAGTCGGCTTTACCCAATCAAAGGCCGATCATTCCTTGTTAATTTTTAAAATGGGTGACTCCTTTGTTGTGGCTCTCATATACGTTGATGATGTCATCATTGTGTGCAACGACAAAAGAAAGATTGATGACACCAAAACATTCTTGGATAAGAAATTTAGCATTAAAGACTTAGGTCCTTTAAAATACTTCTTGTTTATTTATCTTATTCATAAATAATATGATAAGAGAATATTCTAAATTTTAAGAATAGTGTAAGCTATACTTACCTTGCATCCTAATTATGCTTTTCTTCATACTTGATTCGTTTGACCCGCTTCATTCCCAAGCTTCCACCTAGCTTGTCAAGCGTCAAACTATCATTGTAATTTGTAAGATGGTTAGATTAGTCATAATCATTTACGACTATTCCATCCTACAATTCTTATGTCGAATTTATCATCCAACACGAATATATCATCGATTTTTCATCCTATCATACTAAACTCACTACTTAGCAAGTATGATTTATATACTTAAACACCTAAATTGTTGAAGTATCATCTTATTAATATCTGATATGATGATTCTAATCATAATTATATCATGAATTTCATCATATGATTAAAACCTGTTGGTGCATCCGTCTGTCGACTTCGTCTTGTATCGAGTCTTGTATTGTACTAGATAGATCAGGGCATGAAAAATGAGGAAATGAGTGTTTATGGGTAATTTCGCTTGAAATGACACATGGTCATTTCAAACGAAATTAACATGCTAATTCTGTTTGGGTAACTCCGTGCGGAATTAGATTCCGTTTGAACCTGTTTCAAGCGGAATCACTCAGCCTATAAATACCTGAAGTGTCTAGTCATTTGTAACGATACTGATTCCGGTAGCGAAGCTCTGCCGAAGTGTCTACAGCATTGTAATCGATCTAATATCAATCAAAAGACAGTTTAAAGTGATTTCTAGTGTGTTTCTGCTGAAATAGCACCGATACATCTGTTTCCGCCTTTTGTATTGGTGAAGACCTCTTCTGAACGACTCGTTTGGGTCACAAAACGATCCTACAAGTGGTATCAGAGCTCAGGAGGAAGAGTTCTAACCATTCCAGGTGCAAAATCTGTTTTCTACACCTTCTTTTCACAATTAAACAAAATTTCAAGGTTAAAATGGCTTGATTTTTAAATATGTTGTGCGCAATAGTATTTTAACAAACCCTAGAAAGAATCAGATCTTAATTTGGCGTAAAACTTGGTCATTTTTTGAAAAAACTGTTCGAAAGTGTAATTTCACTTGAAACATTGATATAATTTCGTTTGAAAATTGTTGTAATTTCGCACGAAATCAGGTTGTAATTCCGCTTCAGACTGTAATTCCGCTTCAAAGGTGATTTCGTTTGAGAGTGTACATCATGGTGTAATTCCGCTCGAAATAGCATTTAATTTCACACGAAATTAGCTATTCCGTTTGAAGGTGATTCCGCTCCAAAGGGTTATTTCGTGTGAAAGTTAATTTCGCTTGAAGATCATACTGATTTCGCTTGAAAAGCTGATTCCGTTTGAAAGAGAAGTGATTTCGCTTGAAAACTTGATTCCGTGTGAGAAGGTTATTCCGTTTGAAACTGACATTTTGTGAACTTTTGAAAACTGAATCATGGAGAACGAGTTTTACAACGCCTTTGCTAGTCCGATGACTATAGCTCAGAGTACGTTGCTTGAAAATGAAACAGGAACAACACAAAAACCACCTAAGCTTATGGACATTGATGATTTTAGTAGATGGGCTGAACGTTTTGGTAACTGGGTTGAAGCTTATCACTTAGATGCATGGGAACATACTGAAGTTCAATATACTAGACCAGTAGGGAACAATCGTGTGAAAACACCGATTAGAGAATTGAGTGCTGATAAGAAAAAGAAATACAAAGATGAGAAATTGATGGTTAGTTTGTTGCAGCAAGCGATTAAAGAAGACATTTTGATCTTACTTCAACATAATGGAAGTGCATATTCGATTTGGACAGAGTTAGAAGCTAAGTTTCTTGGAAGTGATGATATGCTCAAGAACAAAAAGTCACTTCTGAAAAAAGAATTTGATCTATTTCGTGGGTTGAGAACTGAGAACACCAAGCAGATTATCGAAAGATATTGCAACTTGGTGAAAAACATGAACAGATTGGGTATCAACAAAGATAAAGATGAGTTGATTGAGAAACTAGCTGATGCGTTGCCACATGACATTTGGGGAACGTATTTGATGATGTTGAAAAATAAACCAGATTTTAACAATATCACGCTAAATGAGTTTATTAAACATCTTGAAGCTCAAGAGATGGAACAAAGGAAAATTGCTAGGATGAAGAACTATGATGGAGAACAAGACATTGGGTTGTATTACAAAGGTGGAGTTAGTGAGAAGACCAACATTTCACCAAAGATTGAAACGACCTTCAATGCAAAAAGTTCTTCTGAAAGTTCATCTCAGGGTTCAAGCAGCAAAACAGGATTTACTTCATTTCCATCATTTGATCCACATTTTTCTGCAACAAAGAGTGGCAAAGTTCTTCAATGCAACATTGCTTTAAATCTTGAGAATGATCAGAACTATTCAGAGGAAGTTGCAAAAAGTCATATGTCTTTATTAGTAACTGTACTTGAATCTTATGGTAGTTTAGTTGCAGGGAGGATCGGGAATCCAATGCTTACAAAAGAGGATTACGATCAAGTTGATGCTGAGGAGATGGAATTGATGGATATAAAGTGGCGCTTGGCGAGCGTGTTGAGACGAGCTGAAAAGTTTAAACAAATTACAGGAAGAGATGATTTCCGTGATGCAAATGTTTCAACTTTAGGATTTGATAAATCTAAAGTTACTTGTTTTCGTTGCAGGAAAAAGGGGCATTTCAAGAGAGAGTGCACAAATCGTGAAGCAAGCGGAGCTCAAAATCCTTTCGGAAACAATGACTACTATCGAAACAATTTATCATCAAGTTGCTCAACAGCCATATCAACAAGAACAACCAGAAACTGCTCATGCTAGGAAAGTGATTGAAGATTCAAAGAAAACGTGTCTGGTAAATCAAAATGATGGAAGTTTATCAAAAGATTTCAGTTGCGATAAATATATTCCAGCTGATAATAAAGCATGTCTGATAAATCAAGATGATGAAAAATTACCAGAAGGATTTAGCTGGGAAAACTTTAGCTGGGATAATTATTGTCCAGACAAAGAGATATTAAAAGCTAAAGGTTTTGTTGCTCAGCTTATTAATGATTATACTAATGACTATTGGGCAGAAAAAATCAGAAAACATTTACAAGCTGAAGCTGATAAAAAGAAGAGATATGAAGAAGAAAGGCAAATGAAACAAGCTGAAGCTGAGAAAAAGAAAAAAGTGAAGAAGAGATTCAAGTGAGAAAAGTTAAAGAAATTCCAGAATTTGAAATTAAAACAGATGCTGGTGCAGGCAAGGTTCCTGAGAAGTGTATGAATTGTGATTCTCTGATAAAGCAGAACAAAGAATTGATACACAACATAAAAAGGCTGAAAGAATCATATGATGTCTTGAACAAAGCCATGAATCAATACAACGAGACAAGCAGTGAACAAGCCGTAGCAATGAATACACTTAAAGGAGCATATATGAGACAGCTTAACGATGTTAATTATTTTACTGAGAAGTGTGCTGAACTTGAATTGAAGCTAGAAACACAGAGAATTGAAACTGAGAGAGTAAATAGATTGTTAAAAAGTTACTCATGTTCTACTTTTGTGGTTGACAGGATTTACGTTATAGTGGAAGGATTGAAGACATTTGAAGAAGAGAAGATTTCGGAAGAGAAAAAGTCTGAAACAAAAGAAGATGATGAAGTGAAAAGTTCTAGTAAGAAACCAAGTGTTGTCTATAACAAATATCCACCTCCGGTCGAAAATGGATATTCTCCTCAAAATCCAAATTCAGAAAGAGTAAAAAAGGCAACAAATTTACAGTGGAAGTCTGAGTCTTCAGATAATTTGCCAGAAAACATTGATGTCACGTTCACATCGTCCGACACTGATCATGAGTCCGAGTTAATAAAGAAAGTGGTCGATCAGGTGTTAGATAAGGACGAAACAGAGGAGTTCAAATCAGAGTCAAAGTCTGAGTCCAAACCGTCAAAGTCAACAATCAAAAAGGACAAACGGGTTTATAATAAAGAATTTTTGTTATCAAAATCTAATTTGAATGATGAACCGATCAAAGTAGCATATACTTTGAAAGATTCTGACAAATTATTTTCTGATGAGTCATTTCTAATAAGAGGTGTTAAAAATGAAATGATAAAAAAGTTTTCAAACTAACAGAAATTAATATTTCTGAAATAAAAGATGTAAATCTTTCTGAAAAACCCAAACCTTACACCTCAAGTGTTCAACAACGTTTAAACAAGAAAAAAAGTTACAGTTCTGGTTAAGGTTTTCAAAAGAAACCAAATCACAACGGTAATTACAAAAAGAAAGGTCTAGGTTTTATTCCACCGAAAAATCATAAAAATGAGAAAACTTATAAATCAAAAACTGTTTTTGTTTCAGGAAAAAACTTCTGAAGAAGAAAAAGAGCAAGTGTTCAGAAAGCAATCTAACAAAGAATTTCTTGCCAAGAAGCAAGAGAAAATGAAGAAAAGTGTTACTCAGAAAAAGATAGAGACGAGAACCTGTTTTCAATATAAAACAGTTGGTCACATTGCCAGGAATTGTCCAAAGGCAATACAAACAAAACAGGGAGTCTCTGGTAAACTGAAAGAAAAGATTGTTGAGAAAATCGAACCACCAAGAAACAGATTTAAAATTTTTGAAGATTCAATTTTTGAGGTTGAAATGGGTTGTTAAGAATTCAAGTGAACATTCTAGTGATGAATCTGATACCACAAAATCAGAGGAGCCAAAAGTTGTTGTGAAAGATGAGAAGTTAGTTCCGTTTTTGGATGATGAAAATTTTCCACCATTGCGGGCTGAAAATTTTAAAACAAAAGTTGGAAAAATTGAAATTTCAAATCATTTTTTTCCTGAAAAAAAGAATTTAATATTGAAAAGGCTTTTAACCCCACAGTGCAAAACATTTTTGGTAAAATGATTGATGGGAATGTCAAGGGGGGTTAAAGAATTTTACGAGAAAAAGATGGCAGGTAAGCAACCGAGTGTTGGTAACTCGGAATCTCCCAAGGACCGTCAGGCTTGAGAGAATCTCTCTAACTGAAAAACCTGACTTGCCAGAGCTCCCAAGTTGGTAATCGCGGAGCATGAATCGGCATCATTCTTTGTTTGTGAAAATTGTTTTTGTAGAAGTAAGACTTGCCGGAACTCCCAGGTTGGTAGTGTGGAGTAGGAATCGGCATTTTGAGATTTCAACCTACAAGTGGTAATTGTTGGTTTACAAACAGACAAGTGGTTGAAAAAGAGGTTTTACTTACAAGAGGTTTTTGGTTGGAATTTTGGGATGTGATTTTACAAGTGGTAAATCAAGGACATTAAGTTGTACTTGATTTTCTAGAAGTAATATTTTTGAAAGACAAAGTGATGAATGAATCCTCTAACTCACAAGTGGTTTTATGAAATCAACGAAACTTATTTTCCGGAAAAACCATTTGATTAAAACAAACTTAAGTGTTTTGAAATCATAATGGGAAAATAGTTTGTTGTGAGGGGGAGTTCTGATTGTTTATGCCAAGGGGATGGCGATTTGAAGTGATTTGATATCAGTTGTCACTTTATTTGTACAGTTTGTTTTCAAATTTCATTTAAATGATTTTGAATTTTAGGGGGAGTAAGAAATTTCAGAAAATCCAAAAACATTTGAAAATTTGAAAAATCCAAAAACATGATAAAATGAAAAATGAGTTTTGTTGAGAAAAAGAGGAAATGATAGTACATCAGTGGACAATCACAACATGCTAAAGAATTGGAATGAAAAATGTGATAAACGGTCTCACTGATGATGTGACAGTAGGTTTTTACACGTTTAGTAGATTGTGACGAGATATAAACCTAAATTTCAAATTTACTTATCTCGTGGGGAACATCTCTCGAATATATGGGTAACCCCCGAAATCTTGTTTGAAAGGTCCCTCTTTCTGAGATACTAGGTCTTTATACTCAGTGATATCTGGGGTATTATCCCGGGACTTCTGATTTTGCAGAAGCAATGGCCTAGTCCCCGTATAATACTTTCTGCTTGCTTGAAACATAGCACCGCCCTCAGCATAAAAAATGATGAATCATTGAAAAATGCTAATCATATGCTGTTGAAGAAAAGATTCTCTAAAGGGAACACACCAAAAGTCGAAGCCGTCATGTCTCTGATTTTGCGGAAGCAATAGCCTGAGCTCTCACGGCCCTCGCATTTTAACCCTTTACAGATATCATCTGTGGTATACTCACCTGTAAGACTGAATATTGGGATCTGGATACAGGAGTATATTCTGAGGTGGGACACGCGAATAAGTTTAAGTGCTTAAAACATTAATCTCGTATCTCGAAACAATTGAAATTTGTGTGAAAATTTAAGTGGACCTGTATACTGACAATCTAAGTGAATCGTTTAGAACTGAAAATGTTTAAAGCTTAACGGTGTTGGTGATTTGTCTTAAAAAAACTGATATGATCCTCTTACACAAACTCACAAAAATATTGTTCGTAAATATTTCTTTACTGCATTTCATTAAAATCTTATAAAAACCCAAAAAGAATTTGTTTTAGCATAAAATTTTGAAAAAATCAAAAAAGATTTTCGACAACTGATGTTGAAGAACTGATTTTCAAAATTCCGAGTGCTAAGCATGATGAACAACAGGTTTGGGAGAAATGCTTTGAAATGAAAAATGTGTGTTTACAAGTGATCATCAGAAACTTTTATATAATAAATCATTCTGAAAAATAACTTGCAAATGATATAATTTTATCGAAATTTTAAATTTGTGAAACTTATGTTTGTGGTAGAGATTATGCAGGGTAGCCAGGTTTCAATCCGGAGCAGGATGTAATCCAGATTACGATCTTAGAACCAGTGAATTCCAGACTGCGATCCCAGCTTATCGAAAGGGGGAGTCTGAAGACGCTGATGCTGAAACAGGATAAGAGCCAGAGTTATGATTCTGAAAGCCAAGTTCTGATCCTGGAATTGAAGTCGTTAGTTGCTGATGCTGATGATCTTAAAGAATCAAGAGACCTGATCAAAAAGAATATAAGAGCAAGGTTAAGATTCTGGAAGAAAGAGAAAGAGATTGATTGAGGATACTTACAATGGAGAATCTTTGGAGAGAGCAAGAAGACTGATAAAGGCTGAAGGTTTGACAACCGAATACTCGACACCGAAGATTTCGTCAACATCCAAGAGGGAGTCTGTTGGTGCATCCGTCTGTCGACTTCGTCTTGTATCGAGTCTTGTATTGTACTAGCTAGATCAGGGCACGAAAAATGAGGAAATGAGTGTTTATGGGCAATTTCGCTTGAAATGACACATGGTCATTTCAAACGAAATTAACATGCTAATTCCGTTTGGGTAATTCAGTGCGAAATTAGATTCCGTTTGAACCTGTTTCAAGCGGAATCACTCAGCCTATAAATACCTGAAGTGTCTAGTCATTTGTAACGATTCTGATTCTGGTAGCGAAGCTCTGCCGAAGTGTCTACAGCATTGTAATCGATCTAATATCAATCAAAAGACAGTTTAAAGTGATTTCTAGTGTGTTTCTGCTGAAATAACACCGATACATCTGTTTCCGCCTTTTGTATTGGTGAAGACCTCTTCTGAACGACTCGTTTGGGTCACAAAACGATCCTACAAAACCTACTTATCCTAGTGTGGTAAATCATATAATCATTCAATTCATAGCATCATATGTATAATTTTCACTTAGGGTTTTGCTCCTAAGCAAGTATACATCACTAATTCAACCATAGTTTTTATAATCCACACATAATTCGTGATTATGACGTTTCTTCAAATTTCACAACTTCACAAATCATCAAAATTTTACGTACCTTATGATCCCCTAGCTTGGGTGATCATTAATTCACGTTCAATTGTGAATTTAGACTTCGTTTGAGCCTTCAATTTGATGATTTTGTTGTAACTTAGGGTTTGAGCTCCATGGGAGCTTCCTGGTCGTTCAGGAGACTAGAACACACACTCTGTGTGTTTTGATTTCTGTTCAGTTCATTTTTATGTTATAACTTTCAAGTTATCCGAATTTGGCCCTCTTGTTTAGTTAGTTATTAAGTAGGCCACAACCTACTTATTTCTAACAATGTTCCCACTTATTAACTGGGTTAAACATTCCTAGTTAACTTAGTGGGTTTGAGGAATTTATAACTCAGTTTATTTTAAGTCCAGTTAACTCGGGCCTTCTATAAACTTTATTTCAACAAAAGCCTTTATAGAACTTTTATTCAATATTAGGTTTATTTATTTAAATCCTGCTATTTACCGGGTTAATTTTTACCACTAACGGTACTTTACCCGTCTTTTAGTATAAACGTGGTTTGATTACCAAACCCGTTTTCGGGGTGTTACAATAGAAAACATTTTATAATTGACCTGACTCGTTTTCTAACAAAGATTACACTAAAGCGTAGATGAACTCGAATTTATACTGACATGTTCATAAAAATAAAAACGTAGAAATTAGTTTTAGGGTAAGTTCAAAACTTTAGAAACTCGATGGGGGTCAAGGTGATATTTATAAAGTTAGAGGGTTACCTTTGATAAAAAACGTAGAACTTAGTTTTAGGGTAAGTTCAAAACTTTAGAAACTTGATGGGGTCAAAGTGATATTTATAAAGTTAGAGAGTTACCTTTTGTTGGTGCATCTACTGTCTGTTAACTTCATCTCAATCGAGTCTTATGTCTAGATAGAATAATCTAGTGCACAACAGGATTAGATTTAGGGTTTGTTCATGTTAAAGTAGGTAATTTCGTTTGAAAGAGACATGGGCAAGTTCAAATGAAATTAGCAAGTTTAATTTCATTTGAACCAGTCATGCCACATTCAAACGAAATCGCTTCATCTATAAATAGGGGTTGTGCATGTTCATTTGAAACGGAATTACAAGTGTGTGTTTGAGAGCCGAGGTGCTGCCGAATTGTAATCAGATCTGTAAAAGCTCAGGAAATCAGCAATAGATAAAGATTAGAAAGGAACAAGCTGTGTTGACATCATTTACATTGATTCCGCCTTTATTTTTGATGATGAACTACTCAGATTGACTCGTTAGGGTCACACGTCGATCCAACAAGTGGTATCAGAGCTCAGGACGAGGAGTTCATACCAATTCAGCTTGATTTCATCGGATTCTCTCACTTCTACTCTTTCTTTTTTGATTTGAACGAGATTTAACGGTTGAAATGGCTTAAAACTCTCATATATCAAGCGAAACATAGTTTTAACTAATCCGTGAAAGATTTGTACCTAAAATCAACTTAAAACTTGATCAAATACATAATTTCGTTTGAAACAGATCAAAAAATGATGACGTCATAGATAATTTCGTTTGAAATATCCTGGTAATCTCGTTTGAAAGTGCACATTAAACCTAATTTCGTTTGAAGAATCTAGTTAATTCTGTTGGAATTGGGTATATCGCTTGAAATGTTTGGTTGATTTCATTTGAGAGTGCAATTAGTTGTAATTTCGTTTGAAAGTTATACTAGTTCAGTAATTTCGTTTGAAATCTTTTCGTTTGAGATAGCATAATTCCGTTTGAAGTGGTGATATTTTTTGAGCAATTCCGCTTGAACTGATTTTGTTTGAAACAACTTTTCAAAATTTCAAAAATTTGTCTAAGGGTTTGTTGACTATTTCAGGTACGTGAAAGATGGATGATTTCATGAATCCTTTTTGTGATGTGTTTGGATTTACCGGTGGTTCGGGAGATGGCACTTCAAGCAACACGAATGAAACTACACCAGCACCGAGTGCAAAGAAAATTCTTCAGGATGCTATGAGCGTAGACAGTGCATACGGAACATACAATAAGCCACCCAAGTTGATGGCTATTGAAGATTACAACAGGTGGGCTACTAGATTCGAAGAATGGCTTAAAGCATATGCGTATTCCAGTTGGAGAAGTTTGAAAAATGGATTTGATATAGGGAGAGATGATTATGAGAACTTAGAGGAAAATCAGATTGAAAGATACGTTGCTGAACAGAAGTGTATTGCTTTACTTCACCAATCTGTCCGAGATGACATTATCGCACTGATCGAATACAAAGATTCAAGAGACCTTTGGGAAAAAATAAAATGTATTGGTAGTGCTGAAATAGTGAAAAATAAAAAGAAACTGTTACGAAAAGAGTTTGATTTGTTTGGTTGTTTAAAGAACGAGTCTGTTTCCAAGATGATTGAAAGATTTGGGAATCTGAAGATGGAGCTTGCTAGACATGACATCATTTACAGTCAAGAAGTGTTGGTAGACAAATTGTTTGATGCTTTACCGAATGAGCAAGATTGGCAATATTTTGCATTAATGCTGAAGAATACGATAAAGCCTGCTGATTTGAAAGTTGATCTGCTTATAGAAAGACTGGAAAGCCATGAATTGGAGATCAAAAAATCCAATAAAGTCAATAACACATCTTATCAGCAGAATGTGGAGTTGTATTACAGAGGCAGTATGCTCCCTACGACTGCATCTCCAAAGACAGCCTTTTCAGCTGAAAGCTCAAATACAAAGAATCAAGAAACTCCTAGCAGTGGCTACCATGGTGGTTCTTCGTCAAATACTTCAAATCAATCTATATCAAAGAATCTCTTTCAATGCAACATTGTTGTTGATCTGA
The DNA here is from genome assembly GCA_030545235.1 of Helianthus tuberosus. Taxonomy (NCBI): domain Eukaryota; kingdom Viridiplantae; phylum Streptophyta; class Magnoliopsida; order Asterales; family Asteraceae; genus Helianthus; species Helianthus tuberosus. Next base: position 14,095,479 of record CM060420.1, on the reverse strand, counting down.
AGAATGGTCAGAATTTCAGTGAAGAGTCTACTAAACTACAGATGGTGTTCTTAGCATCTGTGTTAGAATCGTACGAAAGTCTCGTTGCAGGAAAGATAGGAAACACTAACCTAACAAAGGAGGACTACGATCAGATCGATCCTGAGGAAATGGAATTGATCGATATAAGGTGGTGTATGGCCAGTGCAGTGAGAAGAGCGCAGCGTTTCATGGAGATTACAGGAAGACAGTCTATTGGTGGACCTTCTACCAAGTTAGGCTTTGACAAGTCAAAAGTGACTTGTTTCAAGTGTAAACAGAAAGTTCACTTTAAGCGTGAGTGCAGAAATGCTTACACTGATGATACTGCAAATCCTTTTTCGAGAGGATTATTACAAGAAAGCGATCTATCATCAGAATAAATCAGAACCTCCCAGGATGAAGCAGATAGAGGAGGCACCCAAAGAGAAATCCAGGGCACTTGCTGTCTTTCATGACGATGAAGGTTATGATTGGAGTGATGTTTTGCCTGAGGAAGACGCAGTTGGTTATGCCTTCACTGCAGCAAAGATTGTTCCATTTAAAGATAAGAGAACTGAAGAAGTGAAGTATGTAAACAGGAAGGAAACAGCTCGATACATGAAAGCGAAAATCTATCGTACATGAATGGAAGCAAAGAAGGCAATGCGATGGGATCCTGATAGAGAATGTTATCTTGATCCTAATGGTAACATAGCTGTGGATCCAGATACTGTTGATCTTGAAGTTCTCACCAAACAAATTGCTGATGAAGAAGAAGCCAGACAGAGAGAATGGTGGGGAGGAGGAGAAGTCGTTGAGAAAGAAAAAGAAAAAGAGACAGCAAAAGAACCGGAGCCAAAGAAGATTGATGACGGAGTTATTGATACGTCACAAGAACTCACCACTGAAAACTTGAAGAAGATGGCTGATAAAGTTCTAGCTGCAAAAGAACTAGAGGTAGTTTCTGGTTCTGGAACTGAGTCCAAAAACAAGGTCAGTACAAATGATACACATGAGTCAGGTAAGAATGGTAAAACTGAGAACAACTACAAAAATTGCATGAAAGAGTGCAAAGTTTGTAGTACAGTTGCTTACCTTAGTGGTAAGAAGGTTGAAGAACTGATTGGTAGAGTCAGAAGTGTTGAAGATCAAATCTTAAACCGTGATAAACTGTTAAAAGCTTCGAACGACAAATTAAAAGAATTAACTGAGAAAATCGAAAATGATAAAAATGACGTAGAAAGAATTAGGAAAGAAAATGAAAAATTGATTCTTGAAAATCGTCAAATCTCAGAAAATTTTGAAAAGCTAAAACGAACGGTTAAAGATTGTGATGAAAGAAATGGTAAGACAGACAAAGAAAATCTTCAGCTGACCGGTGTTCTTAGAGTGAAAGAAGAGTTAATCAATCAGCAACTGGATGAAATTACTAAGTTGAAGCTTCAATTTCAAAAAGCCAAAATTGAAAATGAACGCATCCAGTTGAAATTGAACAGTTACAACTCTGCAAGCTTTGTTTTACAACACATTGTTCCCAAACCCATCGGGAAAAACAAAGCAGGCGAAGATGTATATGCTGATGGAACCAGGGTGGGGTATCATCAGGTTCCACCACCAGTGTTAAACAATTTTTCAAAAAAGAAATCCGGGTTGGTTAATGATGAAGATGTTCATGAAGTGAAACTTCCAGAGTCAATTGATGTGACATTTTCTTCATCATCATCTGATGATAGTGTTCAAACTGATATTGTTAAAAGCATGGCTGAAAGTGTTTTGAAGTCTGATAGTGATTCAGCTAATGATGATGAGTGTTTTCTGGACAAATACATTCCGAAACCAAAATCCAAAAACAACTTAAATGAAGAATCTACTCTTGTCATGTACAAGATGTCGGGATCAGATAAGTTGTATTCAGATTCTGAGTTTCCACTAGAGAATGTTAATGTTTCTAAATTGATAAATGTGTTCAAATTGATTGAAATTGATCTGTCTGAAGTAAAAAAGTTTAAATCAGACAAAGAGGCAAATGAATTTTGAAAAAGATAAAGCTTACTACAAGAAGCCTGTTGTCCCACCGTGTTTTTATAACAACAATCGAAATAGATGGTCGGGTGGTTATCAGGGTGGTAAGAATTATCAAAGGAAAATGTTCAAAACAGAAGGTTTGCTGAGAAAAAGGGTGTTTGTGAACACTTCAAGTTCACTTTCTGATGAAGAATCTGAGATTTTTTCAAAATCAAACAAAGAGTTCTTTGAGAAGAAGGCCTCGCAGCCTCAGTCTGAAGGCACAAGTTGAGTAGTTGACACCCGAACATGTTTCAAATGCAATCAAGTTGGACATATTGAACGAAAGTGTACTAACTTAAAGCCTAAGACTGAAGTTGTGATGAATTCAAGAAAGAAAGATGTTGTGAAGGGAAAAGCTCCATTGGTTGTTGAGAAAAAGGTTTTGAAAAATGACAACACCAAGATCAAAACTGAACATGTTAAGAATATGGTAACTAAAAATGATAAATTTTACAAACGGGTTGCGTCATCTCAACAAACATGGAAGCCAAAAACTGTTGACAAGAAAGAAAGTTCATCTAAACCAAAGGTTTCAGAGTCATAAAAACAATCGTCCTCTACCACTTCGGTAAAGATGGATGTTCCTTTGGATTATTATGAACAGTTGGAGAAACAATTTCCTACTTCACCAGAGAAGAAGAATGTTCAAAACAAAGATCAACCAACCGGTCAACCTAAGAAAGATGAGTTTTTCTTATATAAAAAGGTTGAGGTTGGATCTGAAGAAAGTTTGAAAATGAATGACAAAAACTTTCCGTCACTTTACATTGCAAAATCTCACATCAATGTCAAGTTACCCTAGTCAAAAGAGGCTTGGGTAGCATCAAAATCTTACTAAATGTTTTTTATATGTGCAGGAGCTTCCAAGATCCGTTTCACGTTAGATTATGGATAATGGAGCTTCCCGGCACATGACAGGGAAGAAAACCCTACTATACGATGTTAGAGGGTTTAATGGAGGTTACGTAGGATTCGCAGGAAATCAGGGTGGTCGAATAATCGATGAAGGAACTTTATCAAATGGGATTGTCACGTTTGAAAGAGTTAACTACATTGCTGAGCTTGAGAACAATCTTCTGAGTATTTCTCAGATTTGTGATAGGATGTATACAACGCACTTCACAGACAAAGAATGTTTGATCTTAAAACCAGGATTTGTTGTTCCCGAAGAATGGATTATCATGAGAGCACCAAGAGTCAATGATCTGTACGTGTTGGATATGAGTGTAGCAACTACAACCATGGGTCAGGCTCACTGTTTTATGTCTAGAGAAACAGAGAAAGAATCACAACTGTGGCACTGAAAGATGGGTCATATACATTTGAGAAAAATGAATCACCTGGTGCACAATGATTTGGTTATTGGTGTTCATGTGAAAGGATTCCATCTTGAAGGAGAGTGCATTAGCTGCATCAAAGGAAAGCAAAAGAAGAAATCTCATCCCAGGAAGAAAGAAAATTCAATTTCGAGACCTTTAGAGAGACTCCATATGGATTTGTTTGGTCTAGTAAACGTCAAAAGCATTACAGGGGATCTCTATTGTCTTGTAGTCACAAATGATTATTCAATATTTTCATGGGTATTATTTCTGAACTCAAAAGATGAGACGTTTGATCGTTTGATGACGCTTATTAAGAGGATGGAAAGCTTGTACCAGACACGCATTCGAAGATTACATAGTGACAATGGTACTGAGTTCAAGAGTATCAAGATGGAAGAGTATTGCGATGAAAGATGTATATTGCATGAATTTAGTGCTCCTTACACTCCGCAACAGAATGGAGTAGCTGAAAGAAAGAACAGGACACTAATTGAAACGGCCAGGACGATGTTTGCTGATTCCAAGTTACCTGTTAACTTTTGGGCAGAAGCAGTATCAGCAGCATGCTATACGCTCAACCGGGTTCTTACTGTAAAGAAATTCAACAAGACATGTTTTGAGCTAATCAATAGTCGCAAACCGAACCTGAAGTATTTAGAACCGTTTGGGTCTCCCTGCACAGTTCTAGAGCCTTTTGGTAAGTTTGGTCCAAAGAGCATTGAAGGAATATTTGTGGGTTACTCAAGTCAACAAAAACGAGTCTTTGTTCCAAGCTTAAAGCGGATTATTGAAGCACACAATGTTGAGTGTCAAGGTTACACAATGCCACCACAGAATCCAGGCGATTCATGGCGTTTTCATTATGACACTTTGTGGAATTCATTTGACATGAAAAAAGAAGAGGAAGAAGAAGAAGATTTCTTTGATGAGTTGGATATTCTGAGAGAGTACGAGTCATCACAGGAAAGGTTCCCAGCTGAGTCTTCAAGGCGTCAAAGGCATACTTCAAATGACGATGAAACAGGTCCAAGCAATGCTGGAGAACATGATGATATTCAACAAAATGAAGTTGCTCATGATAATCAGACGTTGGAGAATAATAATCAAGAATCTGAGAATAGACCAGTATTTGATCGTAATGATTCAGATTCTGAGGGGGAGCAAATTCAGATTTCAAGTCAACCTATTCCAGTCAGTGAACAAAGTGTAGATCAAAATATCACAAATTTGGAAGGTGAGGTAGATGTTCTAGGCGAGGTGATGCCAAGAACACTTTCATACCATCCAGAGGAGCTGATAATCGGAGAATTGCAATCAGGCGTCCGCACTAGAAGACAACTTGATCAAGGGCTTACATGTTTTTATTCAAAAGTTGCTCCTTTACAAACTGAATTCTCACTAAGTTGTTTTATCTCGCAGGTTGAACCTAGAACTTACAAAGAGGCGCTTACTGAAGATTCTTGGGTCAATGCGATGCAGGAGGAACTGAGCCAGTTCGAGAAGTTAGGAGTGTGGAAGTTAGTAGATTTGCCTGATGGTCACAGGAAAATTAACACAAAATGGGTGTTTAAATGCAAGAGAGATGATCGAGGGGTTATTATTCGAAACAAAGCTCGACTCGTAGTCCAGGGTTTTAGTCAGCAGGAGGGTATAGATTTCACCGAAGTATATGCTCCAGTGGCTCGACTAGAGGCAATTAGGATCTTTCTGGCATTTGCATCGTGGAAGAGATTTAAAGTTTTTCAGATAGATATGAAATCGGCGTTTCTCTACGGGAAGGTAAAAGAGGAGGTATATGTCGGACAGCCACCGGGCTTCGCCGATCCAATCCACAAAGACAAGGTCTATTTACTGGATAAGGCGTTGTATGGTTTACACCAGGCCCTGAGAGCTTGGTACGAGACATTGTCTCAACATCTGCTTGCCAACAGCTTCATCCGTGGAAAAGTGGATGCCACTCTCTTCACCAAAGAGGTTGACGGACATCTTCTGATAGTTCAGATATACGTGGACGACATCATATTTGGGTCAACAAATGAAAGCTTGTGCAAAGAGTTTGAAAAAGTTATGAAGCAAAATTTTGAAATGTCATCAATGGGGGAGATGAAATTCTTCTTGGGACTTCAAGTTGATCAATTACCTGAGGGAATTTTTATACACCAGACGAAGTATGTTCATGATATCTTAGAGAAATTTGGGATGTCAGGATCTACTCCAGCTTCAACCCCTTTAGCGACGAATCATGGGATAAACCCATATCTCACCGGAGACAGGGTAGATGAAACAATGTATCGTTCCATGATCGGATAGCTGATGTACTTAACTGCTTCAACACCCGATATTATGTATCCGACGTGCCTCGCAACGCGGTTTCAGTCAAGCCCCAGAGCTTCGCACATGGTGATTGTGAAACGGATATTACGCTACCTGAAAGGAACTCCATCATTGGGGTTGTGGTATCCAAAAATAGGCGATTTCACGCTCGGAGGGTATTCTGACTCCGACTACGGAAGCTGCAAAGTTAATGCTAAATCAACAACAGCGGGATGTCAGTTTTTCGGACCACGTTTGGTCACCTGGCAATGTAAGAAGCAGACCTCTGTGGCTCTATCCACATGTGAAGCTGAGTATGTATCTGCTAGCAGTTGCTGCTCTCATATTTTGTGGATCCAGCAACAGATGCGCGACTACGGTTTGCAATTTCTTAACACCCCTATCTTTGTTGATAATGAGGTTGCGATAAACATTACGAAAAATCCTGTTCATCACGCTAAAACAAAACACATAGAAATTCGTCATCACTTCATTCGCGATTGTTTCGAGAAGAAGTTGATACGAATTGAGAAAATCCACACTGACGAACAGAAAGCTGATTTACATACCAAAGCACTTGACAAAAATCGTTTTAAATATCTTTTAAAACTAAACAGTATGAAGCTTCTATCGGTGTCGGATGGGATTATTGGCGTTGATGAGGATAACATTGTAGATGATGATGTTGAGAAACAATCTGCAATGGTTTGTTGAATTTTTACTTGTTTTGGTATTTAGGGGGAGAGTATAGGGTAATATTTTCAGAAAATACAAAAACAGTAAAAAATTTCAAAAATACAAAAACATGAGATATTTCAAAATCCAAAAACAATATAAAACCAGAAAAGAGCTTGTGTAAAAAGGGAAAATGATAGTATATCGGCTTGACAGTTACAGTATGCTAAAGAAATGTAAAGTTTAAAAAGTCTTAAACAGTCTCGCTGATGATGTGCCGATAGGTTTTTACACATTTAGTAGGTTTGTTCGGGATATAAACCTAACTCTTTACTTACTTATTTCGTGGGGAACACTACTTGGATATATAGGTAACGCCTGAAATCTTGTTTGAAAGATCCCTCTATCTGAGATACTAGGTCTTTATACTCAGTGATATCTGGGGTATTATCCCGGGACTTATGATAATGCGGAAGCAATGGCCTAGTCCCCGGAGAATACTTTACCGCTTGCTTGAAATATAGCACCGCCCTTAGCATAAAATGATGAGACAATAAAATTGCTAATCAATGCTGTTGTAAAAAAAGATCCTCTAAAGGGGACCCACTAAAGTCGAACCGTCATCTCTCTGCTGAACGGAAGTTCTAACCTGAGCTCTCACGGTTTCGCAATTAACCCCTTACAGATATCATCTGTGGTATACTCACCTGTAAGACTGAATATTGGGATCTGGATACGTGAGTATATTCAAGAGGTGGGACACATGAATAAGTTTAAGTCTCTAAAACACTTAATTCATATCCTGAACAGATTGAAATGTGTGTAAAAATTTAAGTGGATCAGTATATCGACAATCTAAGCGAATTGTTTAATTCTGAGTATGTAATCAAAGCTTAACGATACTTGTGACTTGTCGAATAGCTGATATGATTCCCTAACACGCTCACCAAAAATATGTTTGTAAATAGTTTACATTCTGCATTTTATTTCTGTATTTTTTTCTAGTCTAGAAGCTTTAATTCAAAATCCAAAAAGATTTTTTTTATTTCTGCTTTATTTTCCAACAAACCAAAATGGAGAGTTGATCTTCGGATTCAGAAGGTTGGAGCAGATGCAGAAAGATTCTAAGCTGGATAATGAGTTGGGAGCTTAACATGTTAATTGAGAAAATGGAAAGTTAAAACAAGTTCATTAACTTGAAACTTGCAATTTTCAGAAAAGTTTGAAAATGTTTGAACAAATGTCAGTGTGAATTGTCTTAGATCAACCAAGGTCATTAAGTTGGACTTGGTAGATAAATTGAGTAATCAGGGTCGTTAACTTGGACCTGAATACTTAAGTGGATTTCTAAACACTGAAGTCAAATGGTAAGTTTGGATTGAAACTGTTATTATTATATATCTTATATTTAGGTAGAGATTATGCAGGTAACAGGTATAAGTTTATGAAAGCAGCTAAGCAAAATCCTTGCCTACTGATAGGGGGAGTCTGAAGACTTAAAGTCAGATGCAGGTCTAGATCTACATTCGAGGGGGAGCTTGAAGGTTGTTAAAGAATCAGATTCTGTGATTCATGCTAGCTGTTGATTGAAGATAAAGATTGAAGGAAGCTTTTACAATGTCAAATCAATTTGGAAAGAGACTAAGACTAAAGACTCGACGCCGAAGACTTCGTCAACATCCAAGGGGGAGTCTGTTGGTGCATCTACTGTCTGTTAACTTCGTCTTAATCGAGTCTTATGTCTAGATAGAATAATCTAGTGCACAACAGGATCAGATTTAGGGTTTGTTCATGTTAAAGTAGGTAATTTCGTTTGAAAGAGACATGGGCAAGTTCAAACGAAATTAGCAAGTTTAATTTCGTTTGAACTAGTCATGCACATTCAAACGAAATCACTTCATTTATAAATAGGGGTTGTGCATGTTCATTTGAAACGGAATTACAAGTGTGTGTTTGAGAGCCGAGGTGCTGCCGAATTGTAATCAGATCTGTAAAAGCTCAGGAAATCAATAATAGATAAAGATTAGAAAGGAACAAGCTGTGTTGACATCATTTACATTGATTCCGCCTTTATTTTTGATGATGAACTACTCAGATTGACTCGTTAGGGTCACACGTCGATCCAACACCTTTAATATTATAACAAAGTTTAGGGGTAGAATGGTTTACATATCAAAAGTCTGAGAGTAAATAAGAAGTTAGAAAGTATAAGAATCTTTTATGAAAAGCTAGAAAGTAGGAGGGTGTTTTCAATCAAGCTATAAAGTTGGCGGTGGGATTATAGCCTAGTGGCATCTTGGTGGTGGGATAAGGCTTATGACCATTAGGTCATGTGTTCGATTCCCACAAGGGGGTTTTTCCCAAATTTATTGGCTTTCTCCTGAATTGGTGTATCGGCATTATTGCCTAGTGCAGATGGATATGATCGGGTGGTTTCGCTAGTGACACGATGATACTCTAGTGGTCCGTCAGTGATTCAAATTTTCCGTTAAAAAAAAAAGAAAGTTGGTTTTTATCAAGTTAGAAATTTATGGGTGACTTTTGTCAATTTAGAAAAGTTGAAGTGAATTTCGTCAAATGAGAAATGTGATCACCGACCTTTTAATTTAAGGTTATATAAATTTGTTTTTTACGTAATAATATCAAATAACTATTTTTTCTATTTTTATATTGATATGTCTATAAAAATAAAAGTGTAAGAAAATAGTTTTAGAGTAAGCTCGAAACTTTAGAAAGTAGAAGTTACAGGGTTACCTATGACATTAAAGTAAAGTGTAGAGGTAGGATGGGTTATATGTAAAAGGTTTGAAGGTTAAAAAGAAGTTAGAAAGTATGGGGGCTTTTTGTCAAGTTAAAAAGTAGAAGGCTCATTTTAATCAAATTAGAATGCTGGTTTTTGTGTAGTTAGAAATTTAAGAGGGGAGTTTTATCGATTAACAAAAGTTAGGGTGAATTTCCAACCTATAAATAAGCAACCAATTGTTGCTTACTCTTGTTGTAAGTTATGCTTAGTGAGTTTTTCAAAAAACTTTTGGCATTTTCCATTTTTAGCTTCAAGGTTTTATGTTTTACATTTTAACCCATTTGACTTTTTTAACTTTAACCCAAAACTTTTCATCTTTTACAATTTAACCCCAACATTTTTTTTCAACTTCCTAACCCCATAATTTTCATCTTTCGCAAGTTTTTCGTTTTACGTTTCGTTTTAAAATTTTGTGAGTTAACACGCCGCAACGTGCATGTGGGGTTCAACGTTTTTTTCGTCTGTGCTTTCCCGTTTAACAGGCCCGTCGCAACGCGTCAATTTTTCCTGTTTGATAGATTCGTAGCAACATGCGGGTCGTAAATCGATTTAGTTATTTTTTCCTACGTTTCTACGTTTCAGTCTAATTTCTTCGCATTAACACGCCACAACAAATGTGTGTGGTTCAACGTTTTTACGACCTTTTCTGATGTTGGTGGTCTTTGGCAGTGGTGTGGTATTGGTGCTATTTGGAACGGTTTTACGAAGGTCTTTAATATATTAAGTTTTTTTACTAATAATCTGTTTCAAGTTTACCCTATACTTTCTTTACTTAAAAAAACAAATTATTTACGTGCATATTTTTATGTACGTGTCAGTATAAATTTGATTTGCTATACGTTTTGACATAAACTTTTTTCGAAAATGAGTTAGCTCAAATATAATACATTTTCTTTAAAAAAAATCATTTTACGTGCATATTTTAATGTACGTTTTGGTATAAATTAGAGTTAGTCTACGATTCAACGTAAGTTTTTTTGGGAAACGAGTCAGGTCAAATATAATATGTTTTCGGGCTTATATTATGGATGTTTCGGAATTTTGTTTCGAACCGAGTGGAGTCAAATTGTGGTTTCATCTTTTTCTTTTTTTCAAAAGTTCTAATTAATCCCTTTTAATTTTACGTGTCAATTTTTTCTTTTATACCTGTTATGTTTACAATGTACGATTTGGGTCACATACACTTGTTAGTTTTTTCTTTTATATCCGTTACGTTTTCTATATACGAGTCGGGTCACATATAATACGTTATGATTGTACATTATAAACTCGATTTACTTTACGTTTTGATCCAATCGCAATGCTTATATAAGTTACATAGAGTTCACTTGGATACGTTGGAACACGTATTTTCATATGGTTAACGTATCGCATAACGTTTGAACTAATTGATTCGATATTTATAATGTACCCGCGCTGCATTGCGCGCGGGTGTTATTCCTAGTTTTATAAAAAGAGTAAGGTGGTCACCATCCTTTCATTTTCATATTATATAAATAAATTTGTTTTTTACGTAATAATATCAAATAACTATTTTTCCTAATTTTATAAAAATTAGAATAGTCGAGTAGAGCCAGCCACGTAGCACCTTCACTTAACAGTTATCATCTTCCACCTATATATAACTAACCTCATCCCTCTCATCTTCTCAGCTTATTCATTATCCATAACTCTCTCTCTCTCTCTCTCTCTACAAACCACTGGAGAACAATTTCTCTCTCACACCTCAACTGAATGGATCATGCCTCGTCCGTACAGATTCCTCTCAACCGTCACAACAAACTCATCATCAAAAACCGTTGCAGAATCGCCTGAAGAAGTCACCATCGAGTCCGATTCCGTTGTCATCTTCGCCGCTCTTCTTTGCGCTCTCGTCTGCATCGTCGGATTAATCGTCGTTGCTCGATGCACGTGGCTTCGACGCAGATCAATCGCCAGTTCTGCTAACAAAGGAATTAAGAAGAAGTTTGTTGAAGCGATTCCGAAATTCTCATACGATTCGGCTAAGGAAGATAAGCGCGATTGTGCGATCTGTTTGGCGGAGTACGCAGATGGAGATGAGATCCGAGTTCTGCCGCAGTGCGGACACGGATTTCATGTTGAATGTATCGATAAGTGGCTTGGATCGCACTCTTCGTGTCCTTCCTGTAGGCAGATTCTGGTGATTACTAGATGTAAAAAGTGTGGTGATTTTCCGGCGGTTTCTGTCGGAAAAGTATCCACGGTGACGGAGCATGTAGGCGGACAACATAATGCAAGTTTAGTTTGACTAATTAGAGATTAAGTTGTTAATTAGTTTGCGTTTAAGGGAATAGCATGATAGTAAAGTGGTGTAGTTGGGTGGAGGGTTGGGTCCAATTAAGCCTCCTTTTAAAATCTCGGTGAATAGCATGGTGTAGTTCACAGAGCGAAGTGGTGATGGGTTTAAATTCTAGGAAATGAATTTTAGTCCTTTTTTTAACTGTTAATAGTTTGCAATGATGCCTAATTATTTGGAAAATGGATGTTACTGGTTTTGTCTTGTAGCTAAAGCTAATTTGCATTAGAAAGTAAATATAGCAATATGTATGTGTGTGTTATTTTAATTTTATATGGATCAAGCGTTTTGGTGATCGTTCTTGTTCTTATCTTGTTGGATATCTAGTTTGTTATTTGAGATGCTTCAACTTGAAGGCTACCGTTATTGGTGGTTTTAGAACATTGATTGTGATGTTAATTTAGTGGCATTAAATGAACGATTGGAGATTTGTTGGTTGAAACTTAAAAATGTAGAGCATGTGTAAATTAATTCTTATTCTCGCAGGTATAAAAGTTAATTATATGTTTATCTTAAAAATTTGTTATTTTTTAAAAACCTCATTTCCATTTTAAGTAACTAAAAGGAAGGAGCGACTCTATTGGGGTTTGTGATGGTGGCCGGGACACTCCACACGTAGGGGTCTGCGAGTAAGGTACCCGCACGGTAACATCACCAGCACCCCCTAGGGTAGGCCTGCGGTTTTCGGTTACGGGTTTACCTACTAGCGCTAGGGTAGTGTATGGTTTGAGGCTTAGGGTATTTAAGGTTCTGTGATTGTTGTGTGGAGTAAAAAAGTGGGATCTATGGTTTTAGAGTACTTGTAGGTAGGCGCTGCCAGTATTTTGTGATTCTAGGGTTTTTTGGGTGGAGAATTGAGAAGGCTTAAAACTCGTATGTCTTGAAGTCGTCGGTTCATCTCTTAAAAATCTTATTTCATTTCGACCACTACCGAAGACGACTGCACCCTACCCCCAATTTTCCCACTTCTTCTACCGAGCCATCGGGGCCACTCCACTTCTTCATCCTCGTCATCCTCATTAATATTAATAGGATTATTTAAATCGGCGTTTCGAGCATCGGAAGTGGGTGTTTCCGGATGAACCGATGATGAGGTTTTGGACCGTTTCACTTTACGCCTACTACTAGACGTAATGGTTAGTACGTTCGACCATTTAGGACTTCCACGTAGAAGCTCCCAACACTTCATGTACGTGAATACCCCTCTCGTTGGGTTGAACTCCAACAACGCTTTAGTTAATATATTTGCATCACTTCGATCGCTACCCCAATTATCCTTCGTGCGTTGGAAAACTTCTTGAAAAGCATGGCATTTATAATTTCTATCATTTCATTTGCTTGATAACGAATCGTTGTCTAGATATTCACCATAACCCATCTCCTTAAAGAAAGTTCCCCGAATTTTTACCCAAAATAGAGGTAGCGTTTGATACTTGGCTTCAAAAATACCACATATATATTATTATACTTTAAAAAAAAATAGTCCAAAAAAACTACTTTAAAAAGATGAATACAACTTATAAAAATAAATACGACTAAAAAAATAACGCTTACTAACATCCGGATCCTCCAAGATGTCGAGCCACGCCTATGCTAACGTTTCCTCCTCCTCTTTGGTCCAAGCTAGATAGCTTCTTTTCGCACGTGGAGGGTTAGGGTCTTTTTTATGGGAGCGTTTTCCACGTTGAGAACCTCCCTCGGGTTCGGGCACCGGTTGTGTCTCTGGCACCGTGTCGATCTCGGGCTCTCCTTCTTCTTAAGAACCGCCCATGGTTACGTTCACATTCGATGTGAAACTGTGTGTGTAACACGCCAGCGTAACCGCACCATGATATTGTCCGCTTTGGCAGCCAGCACGCCCTCAGCACCCGCACCTCACGGTTTTAAAACGCGTCATGATGGTGAAGGTATCAAGCCCCTTATAAGGAAGCATTCGTTCCCCTTCACAACCAATGTGGGATGTCACAATCCACCCCCTTTACGGGGCCTAGCATCCTCGCTGGCACACCAATCCGGTCCCTGCTCTGATACCATCTGTAACAGCCCAGCGTAACCGCACCATGATATTTTCCGCTTTCGCAGCTAGCACGCTCTCAGTACCCGCACCTCACGGTTTTAAAGTGCGTCATGAGGGTGAAGTTATCAAGCCCCTTATAAGGAAGCCTTCGCTCCCCATCACAATCAATGTGGAATGTCACCGTGTAGACCTTGAAAGTATTGGAGGGGGGCATGTTGAGTAGTTGCGTGTACGCCATCATATTCGGGTCCATATCTTGGTAATTGTTGGATGGTAGTAGTTGGGTGGTGTTTGGGCGATATAAATTTGGGTTGCTAGGTCGAGACGCAACACCGAAAGGGGGGCAGATGTCACACCTCGATATTTACAGCTTAGCCCGGTGGGCACGGTGGGGAGTATCTTGACGTAAGATTGATATTGTCATAGTCAAACATACACATAATAGCACAGCGGAAGTCTTGGAATATAAAATATTATTACAAACCCAATTGTCAGAAAATATTGAAAAGATAATTACATTCGAGCTTGCAATATTAAATCCATAGGAGGATCTAAAACAGAAACAAATTATTGTTCGACAGACTTTATACACTAAGAATTTGCAAGAATCTTTGATTAGTGCTCAGGAGCTTCCAGCCAATTTCGTGTAGTACCTGCCACTTAGCCTTTTTGAAAAATATATCAGTTTACACTGGTAAATACAATTAACTGACTCTTTTGAAAACATTTATAAAAATTGATTTAAATGCACAAGGCACAAATATTCTTTTATAACTTGGGACAATTATATAAAATAATCTTGTATGCAGATTCACATGTTTGTCGTACGTTCAGGGCCCGGGATAGAAGGCGAGACAATATTAATAGACACACCACTAGTATAAGCCCATAAGAAGTTATCCTCACGAGTGGGATACCATTTTAAATACGCAACTGTCAGGTGTATGCCTACACCCCGTGCTTAAGTTATAGCCATTTCAAATGAATGAGCCGAGGATATACAGGACACGGTCATTACCCCCCAAATTTTTAGATCAAACAAAACAGATTAAAACGGGTTATCTCAATGATTTAACCACGAATCGATTAAATATTCAATACCCGACCAAGCAGTACTAATTTACCGTATCCCAAGCCCGTATAAAGGAAAATAAGTTAAAAGTATTTACCTGAGCTTAAAATGAAAAACTTTGTATTCTCAGCCGTATATCCTACTCAACAAGTGTAGGTAGCTTTTACTGGGCTCCTAATCTGGAACGAAGGTTTTAATAACCTATTACATTACTAACGGGTCTTATTCAAGTTATAAACTTAGACCGGTTAGTTTAAAGAAAGGTTTACGGTACGAAACACAAGATTAAGCGGTAACCGGATTAGAATGTAATTTAGACCCGACAAGTATGGAGACTTGTATAAAATGGGTAAACTAAATATATTCTGGATTTTGAAGTAAATATAATAAGGTTTGACCCATTACGGCTAATTTATGCAAACTAGTCACATAGACCGTACCGAACGCGTATATGCATAACGGGTAACCTGATGAGTCCAGCACAAGTTCCATACGTTATTATGCTTAAAATATGTTGTGATATCAGTAGGATATCAACAATTATGCCCCAAATGAATTTAAAACCAATTTAAGTCCCGTAAAGGTATTTTGGTCATTTTAATGTTTATAAAAGAGGTTTAAACATAAACTGAGGTTCTGGTCTAAAACATTCAGTAAAAATATTTATTTTATCATGTTACATCAGTAAGATATCATACATATGTGAGGTTTATTATTTATGGCCAAACTATGCACCGTAGGGTTTTTTGGTCATTTCACATATGTTTTAACGACAAAATTGGAAGTCTGAGTTCAAGACTTATACTTACTGTTAAAATATAAAAATTCATTTATAAAATCAGTAGGTTTGAAGTCTTAGGTCTTAAATATGGTTTTAAACCATACTATGCTCCTAATTTGCGTAAAAGTCGATAATTGACGATATTTGAGGTGTTTATGGAATTCTGAGATTTTGATCAGTCTTAAATGTTCAAAATATTTTATTTTCCATATTACATCAGTAGGAAAAGGTTTGGTATGTTATTGATATGTAAATCTCATTTTATTAATGAAAAGGTTATTATCGTCAATTACCAAATTCATACAAGAACTCTATGTTATGGTCAATATAAAATCTGACAAAAAAATTCAAAAAATCCCTAAACATTATATCATAACAGTGGGTAATGAGTTTGATGCCAAAATTTGGGTTTAAACATGATTTATGCTAAAAATGTCATTTAATTAACAAAAAGTTTCATTTTACGCTATCTTGCATAACTTTAGTTTGAGACCAGAAACTGATGTCAAATTTTGTGGACATACTTATATATCAGTAATAAAGCTTTTTGTCCTCTCACATTTTCAAAAATATCGTTTTTATAACATAAGGGCATAATAGTCAAATTTAAGCATATTAACAGAACATGTGCAAAAACTCCGATTTCTAATATGATCGTGTAATATAACCTTATAGGGTTATGCTACATTAAATTATGATCATAACGGAACCTAAAATCAGTAGCAAACTAATCTAATTCGGTTTATAATCTAAAGTCAACGCAGAAGTCAAACTTCGCGACTTTTGGTTGTGAACCGACCCTAAAACTGGAAATGACGAGCCGAACATGTTTACACATGTTCTAATAATTATTACCAAGTTGTTTAAGTGATAAAACGTATTTTAGAACATTTCTAAACTCATATCGCAATTAGTTCGAAAACTGCTCCGTTGACTTTTTAAAACAATATTAAGTTGACTTGTCAATTGACCAAGCATACGTGATTCTTAGGAGGTGCCCTTTAGAGGGTTTAAAACCTACCTAATTACGATCACGTAGCCATGTTCGTTGCGAAAATGGCTCGACCGTTTACGGTCTTACTAAAAGTCAAAGCGTTCGTCGTAAACTCTTGACTTTTTAGCTTTAAACGCCAAATAAAATAAACTAGTCACGAAAGGACACTTACATAAGGTCCTAGGGACTGAAAGGAGGTTCCCAAATTGTTCAGGATCCTCTTAGAATTGAGAGATATGCAGATTGGAATGAGATGCAAGTTTAAAAGTGAGAAAACCTCACCTATTTATAGTTTTTGGGATTGGATCAGATCTTGCCAAGTGTTTAGGGTTGTTTTAAGATTATTACAGGTGTCTTTACAGCTGTTAACATCTATATACCAGTCCATAGTTTGATTAAAAATGGTTTTGTGGGGAAACACGAGGAGAAAAACCATCAAACTCAAGAATTCTGCATACTGGGCTGCTGTTTGGTTTGCTGGCGGCCCACGAATGCAGCAGGCCCAGTGGTCGCAGCCCGTGAGGCTGTCAAGCCCAGCAACAGTTTGGCAGACTTACAGTTCTGGTCCCTGTTCCCTTTATTCACATGTTTAACTTTCAAAAGTGACATGATCAGCCCCTACACTCTTTTTAATCCCTTTTAGACTTTCAGAAATGACCAGATCAGTCCCTGAACTCTTTTTAATCCCTTTTAGACTTTCAAAAATGACCATATCAGTCCCTGACTTCATTATGCATGCTTTAAACTTTCAGAAATGACATAATCGGCACATTATGTTCATATCCATTAGGTTATGTTTATATGGTACAAAACTTCAAATGGCTAATCTTAGGCGCATCTGGGAGTATAACCAAGCATCATAAACTTCTCGGTTAGTATAAAAGGTCATGTTGAGGTGTAGTTTCGCTAGTCGTCGCTTTTAGTCCCTTTGTCGCACGAAGTAGCGCGTAATATCGTTTAACGATATCTAAACCTTTCGTGGCCCATATTGAGTATTCCCGAGCATATGCTTAAATATTACGACGCCCATTCGCTTAAATGGTCACCCAAAGGTGTAAATTTTTAAAAATTGACGCTTTTGGTCCCTCTAACGCGCAAACTTGCGCGTATCGTCGTTTAATAGCATCAAAGCCCTGTGCAATCCATATTTAGAATTCTCAAGAGTATGATTGCACTTCATAATACTTCTGGTTCGTTAAAAGGTCACTCAGAGGTATAATTAAACATGTTGACGCTTTTAACCCCTTTAACTTGCAAACTTGCGCGTAATTTCACTTATTGGCGCAAAAGCCTTAAATGGCCAATATTTGGCATTCCCGAGAGTATAATCAATATCATGAAGCTCTCGGTTTGTTAAATGGTCACTAAAAGGTAAGAATTAAAATGTTGATGCTTTTAACCCTTCGACGCGCAAATTTTCAAATAATTATGCAAACGGCTCCTCTCGACCAACAAGTGGCTCATTTGTGAATATGAATACCGTGTAACATCATTCAGAGGCTTAGTTTAAGCATTTTGACACTTTTAGTCCTTTTGTATTCAAAGTTCTCTATTTTTCACAAAATTTAGTCTTTTTTAGTCAACGTTTGACTTCATTAGGGTTTAGTACATGTGTCAACACATTATTGGTTGTGATTTTACGAGGTGTTACATCCTCACCCCCTTAAAAGAAATCTCGAACTCTAGATTTGCTCAGAAGATGGAAGTACTTTCTGTCATATAATGGACTTAACTTCTACAACATATTTGGGGCCTCTACGGCATCTCGGTTGACCTATATAATAGGTACATACTTTCTTTTCAGAGCTTCTTAACCTGTCGATCCTTAATCGATATGGGTTTCTCAATGAACCATAAGTTCTCATTAATCTACATATCAATATGTGATGATGTTATTGACTTAACGGCTAACCATAACATGAAGTCACAAGTGTGGCATACATTGTGAATACCATCAAGTTCCTTAGGTAAGTTTTAGCTTATAGGCTAACGATCTTGACGTATCCAATTTTCTCGAATGGTCCTATATATTTAGAGTTTAACTTTTCCGTTACATCAAAATGCAGCACACCTTTCTAGGGTGGTACTTTCTGCTGAATCTTGTTCCTTATTGAGAACTCAAGAGATTTGCAACTCTCATTAGCATTGATTTTTCTGCCGATTACT
The DNA here is from genome assembly GCA_030545235.1 of Helianthus tuberosus. Taxonomy (NCBI): domain Eukaryota; kingdom Viridiplantae; phylum Streptophyta; class Magnoliopsida; order Asterales; family Asteraceae; genus Helianthus; species Helianthus tuberosus. The sequence continues at coordinate 14,076,952 of CM060420.1, read as the reverse complement.
GGTAGCTTTCAGATGATCACATATTTGTATAATCTTATCCATTGTTTCCAGGGTAACTTCAGATCCTGATAATTGGACTTACCAAACTTCTGTCCATCAAACGGACGTTTGACATTCCGTCTATACAAGGTCTCCAAAGGAGCATCCTTGATATTTATATAACAACTATTAGTCGTAGACAGAATTAATTAGGGTGAGATAGTCATTCTAATTATTACTTAATCAATTTTAAAGAATAGCTATGTTGGGATTGAACCCTACCAGAGGAACAGATAATTAAAGCCAAAACTGGGTCAGAGCAGTGGATCCAGAATAAGCAGATGTTACATACAAGTCTCTCCCCTTGAAAGTGATTTCAACATCTGCTGACCTCCTATCTACTGATCATGCAAACTACTGACTCACAACAGCTGCTCTAGTAAAGACCTGATGATAGAACTAAAGTTCTGCTGTTCAATCTACTGCCTTGGTTCAAGCACTGCTGATCCGGACAAGTACTGCTGGGTTCACAGCAGTGGAGGGATGCAACAGTTGTTTATTCTATCTTTATGTAATGTAATGTAATAAGCAGTAGTTAGTATAGCAGTGTTTGTATAGATCAGGGGTTAGAGTTTGTTAGGAGGTTAGATGTCACTTTCATGGTGACGTCAGCTTAAGATGCTCAGTGGTTTGCTAGTGCCTATAAATAGAACAGTGCTCTGTACTGTTCTATTAGCTCTTTGCAAACTTGTTTTCCTGCACGAACAAACACTGAGCTCTGGCTGAGGGGGAGTTTGTATTCAAGCATTACTTTGTAATCGTTGTTGAAATTAAATTCAATCATTCGGTTCTTTTTCGAAAATGTCTTGATCAAAGCAATACTCTCGTTTGATTGTATGCAAAGTTTGTTTCCATATTAATTCCGCTGCACAACTCATCCATTTCCATTTTAATTCAAACAGAAAATACAAGCAAAACCAAACTAAGATCCAACAATTGGTATCAGAGCCGGACAGTCAAATTTGATTTAACAATCATTTTGACATAAATAGTTCAGCTCAAAATCGTTGATATCGATAGTTTGTTCGTTTTTGTTGAAAAACAGTGCAAGGTTTAATCACCATTAAAGTTGATTAATCAGTGTCTGTAAAACAACCAGGATGACGTCACAATCACAAGATGATAAGAATAACATTGGCTTGCTTTTTAAACCACCCATGCTTAAAAGAAATGAATACAACATCTGGGAGTGAAGGATGGGTCACATCCTTGCTCAACAGAACACTGGATGTTGGAGGTCTGTTGTTTTTGGTCCCCATGTTCCTACGGTGCCAAGTGCTGAGGATCCAAAGAAGTTCGTACCAAAACCTTATGAAAACTATACTGAAACTGATTTTCAAAAATTCGAACTGGATGCCAAAGCATTTAGTATCATAGCATCCGCATTACCTAATGAGATCTATGCTGGACTGTTACACTGTAACAGTGCCAAAGAGCTATGGGATGCGTTGAAGGAACAGTTTGGTGGGACGGAAGAAGTTATTGAAAACAATAGGGAAATTCTGAATCAGCAGTATGAAACCTTCTGTCACATTAAGGGTGAATCATTGACCCAACAATTTGAACGGTTCAGTTGTCTCATCAGTGAGCTAAGGCTTGTTAAGGTTGAATTTCCAAAAACAACCCAAAATAGCAGGTTTCTTAGATCACTACCTGATAAATGGGACACAATAGCTTTTGTGACTAGAAACTCTGTTGAGTTCAAAGATCTGACCCTAACCCAACTTCATGGTAGACTCCTAACCTAGGAAAGGGAGTTGAACCAGAAAAAGAAGTTGCAAGAGTCTGGAAAAGCCACTGATGATTACTCATTCGGTAGCACAGCTCTTCTTGGTCAGGAAGAATCTGGTAGCAGTAGTAAGGAACAGGGTTATGATCATTTCATTGATATAACAGCTGGTGGTAACTTTACCAACCCTGATCCTCACTCTGCAAATTATGCTTTTACTGCAAACACAGAAAACCAGATGTCAGATAATTTGTGTTTTGAACTCAATGATTTACAACACTTTGATCCCACTGACTTAGAAGAGATGGACATCCTGCACCAATTGGCTTTGCTCAGTGTTAGAACTAGCAAATTCTACAAAAGAACAGGGCGTAAATTCCCAGGTTTACATGGGAATCTGAGGGTTGGGTTGGATAAATCGAAAATCAAATGTTACAAGTGCAATAGGCTAGGTCATTTTGCTAGGGAATGCAGGAGTCAAACTGCTGGTCCTATAATCACTCATCCTAGCTCAAATCCTAGACCTCAAAATCAAGGCACTGTGCACTATGCCCAATATACCCCTGCAGCTCATGTTAACACTGCACATTATGCTGTTGCCCCTGTGCTAGTGCACTATGTCCAAACTACTGTTCCACAAATTCAGTATGTACAAACCCCGGTCCCCCAGGCACAAGTGCAATCTGCTGCACCACAAACTACTGCTCCAGCAGTGGTACAACCAGATCCGTAAAGTTTTTTCACTCAAGGCTTTGTTGACTGGAGCAGCATGCCTGATGAGCTTAGTGATGAAAATTTTGCACTCTATGCTTCTAATGAACCTTCTAATGATGAATTTTGTTTGATGGCATTAGAGTCAATACCAGAGGGGATTGAAACTGAAGGTGAACAGCTAAGTGATGAAACAGTGGATGAGGTGACTGAAGCAGTTGTTAATGCAGTTGCTGGTGAATTGCTGCTGGGAGAAAATTCAGAAACCCTGATTAAACCACTGACAGACCCATGGTCCAAAGAGGACAAAGAAGAAGAGAAATGAGCAAGCAGGTGAGAAAGAAGAAAGAGCTGATGATGAAGAAAATCATCAATGTGATTATGCAATGATGGCTGCTGCCAAGGTATCACCTCAAGTTCTTGAAAAACTGTGTTCTGACAATTGCATTATTGCTTTTGCTAACATCAAAGAGGTAAATGAAAACCTTCGGGATAAAATCTTAACTGATGAAGTCAAATTTGAAAGGTCTTTAAAAGAACTTAAACACAAATTGACTGAAAAGGAAAAAGAGATCAGCAGTCTGAAAGAAGAACAAAGCATAACCAAAACTCAACTCCAAACTATGGTAGAAAAATACCAAGTTTGCAAAAAGGAGTCGGAGTCCACCCAGATCACCTGTGAAAGATGGGTGGAATCATGCAAAGGGTATGAGGTTATGCTTGAAAAACAGATAAAAAGCAATGTGAAATTTGGGGTTGGTTATAGAAAACATGATGATGAAAACACTGCTTTTGAAAAATCTGTTCAAACCACTGATGTAACCACTCAGTTCATCCCCACAAACAAGAAAGCCAAGAAGTGAAAATCACTGATAAACTTGGTAACAAAATCACACTTGACAGACCAATGGGATCCTCTACTTTTGAGGAGCTTGAAGATTATCAGTTTAAACCAAAATGGTCTGATGAGTGTGATATTCTTGAAAATTTCAAGCCCATGGACTTTACATCAACTGATGGTGTTAAAGCTCCAAAAGCTAAAGTCATACCTCTCAAGGACATCCCAACAGAGGTTAAAACCTCTGCTGCAAAGGAGTCCGAAAAGAGAAAGAAGAAAGAAAAGATCAATAACTTGTTTTGTGAATTCTGTAAGAAAAGGAATCATCTAACAAAAGACTGTTTCCATTTAAAAGCTTATGATTTGAACAAAACAAGTGTCATTGTTTCAGCTGAAAGTTGCATTGTTTGTGGTAAAACAAACCACAAAACTCAAGCATGTGTGTATCTCAAAAACTTTGATGTGAAAAAGAATGAGTACATTGCTAAAACATCCTTGAGTCCATCAACATCATCTGTCAAATTCACCAAGAACCAACCACTGTTTGTGCCAGTTCAAACAACTGTCACAAAACAGCTGAACCAAACATCTGTCAAAAGAGATGTTCAGGTTACTGATACACCCCCTGCCAATCAGTTCAGAAAAGGCAAGGAAAAACAGTCTTACCAAAGGATTCCACACGTTTATGAGGTCTACAAAAGGCCCCCAACAGTGGTTAGCAAGAAACAGTACTAAAACTGTCCAAACCCCTGACTTAACCACTGTACATCAATCTGCATCCATCCCGGACACTGTTGAGACCCCATCCAAAGCCCTGTTGGCTTTGGAGACCCTAATGAACTAATCCTTTTACTTCATGTGCAGGGAGCTTCTGCATGCTTTGATAGTCTTTGGTATGTAGATAGTGGAGGCTCCAGGCACATGACAGGATGTAAAGCCCTCCTCAAAGACTTTAAAATCCATGGAGGGGGTGATATATCCTTTGGGAATAATAGTAAAGGGAAAGTTCTGGGGTCTGGAACAGTGCAGTCTGGAAATGTAAAATTTGAAAATGTCAATCTGATAGACAATCTAAAATTCAACCTTCTGAGTGTGTCTCAAATGAGTGACAAAGGGTTTGGGTCATTCTTCACAAAAGATTGTTGTAGGATTGTTGGACCAGAAATGGTCAAAAAGATTGAAGCAATAATCAAAACTGGTCAAACTAAACTTGTTGCTCAAAGAAGTGGCAATGTTTATGTTGTTGATATGTCTAAAGAATGTCCCAGAGCTGATGCCTGTCTGTTCTCAGCTGCCTCTAACAAAGAGACAGAACTTTGGCACAGAAGGCTGGGGCACACAAATCTTAAGACAATCACTGAAATTTCAAAAAAATGGTTTGGTGAGAGGCCTACCACAAAAATTGTTTTCATGTTCTGAACATTGCATTTCCTGTTTAAAAGGAAAACAGCATAAAAGTTCTTATAAGTCCATTGAAGAGTCCAAAACAACCCAGTGTTTGCAAATGCTACACATGGATTTGTTTGGCCCAGTTCAAGTCATGAGCCTCAAGAAGAAAAGATATTGTTTGGTTATTGTTGATGACTTTTCTAGGTTTACATGGACTTTCTTTTTACACTCAAAAGATGAGACTGCAGGCATTTTGCAAGACTTTGTGACACAGGTTGAAAAGCAATTTGACCTTCCAGTGAAAAGCTTCAGGAGTGACAATGGCACAGAATTTAAAAATAAGGAGTTGGATGCCTTCTGTGTGAAGAAATGGATTGTAAGGCAGTACAGCATCCCTAGAACACCAGAGCAAAATGGGGTAGTTGAAAGAAAGAACAGAATATTGATTGAGGCTGCCAGAACCATGCTTGCTGATTCAGGTTTGGCATTAACTTTCTGGGCAGAGGCAGTAAACACTGCCTGCTATGTCCAGAACAGAGTTTTAATAAACCCCAGGCACAAAAAGACTGCTTATGAAATTCTGTATAAAATCAAACCACTGATCTCATACTTCAAGGTGTTTGGCTGCCCATGCTTTATTTTGAACTTAAAAGATTCCATTTCAAAATTTGCAGCCAAAATTGATTGTGGTTATCATCTGGGATACTCAACCACTTCCAAGGCCTACAAAGTGTTTAATACACGGACCAAGGCAGTGGAGGAGACCTTGAATGTAAAGTTCAATGAACTTTCATCAATGAAAATCCCAGCAAATCCTGCAGATCTGATTGATCTTGAAAAATTTACTTTTGAAAATACTGCTGTCAAGACTAAGAGTGCAGGTCCATCAGAGGATTCAACACCAGACTATGGATATGAAATCATCATTCCTCAAAAGTCTGTCAAACTGGGAAGAGCATCAGATGTTCAAAACAGCTGTCAAAGCTCAACCACTGCTACCTCAACAGTGGTTGACCAAAGTAGCCCATCAACCACTACTTCCACATCCTCAAACACTGCTGACAAAAGTCCCCAAACAGTGGATAAAAGTCAGCATGTGTCCACTTCATTACCTCCAATTCCACCACCTTTTGATGCCACTGCTGGATCATCAAAGTCCCCAGCAGTGGATAGCTCAGATGATACACATTTGCAGCCCTCACCAACAAATATCATCATACCATACCAAGGAGATTTAATCTTCTTGAGATCTCATCCACCTGATCAAATCATTGGCAACATAAATGAAGGGGTGCTCATAAGAAGCCAAACCCAAAACATTTGTCTTTTTGCTGGTTTTCTATTACTCCATCAGCCAGTCAAGTACCAAGAGGCACTGAAAGACAATAGCTGGGTAGAAGCCATGCAAGAGGAGCTCCAACAGTTTAAAAGACAACAAGTATGGGAGCTTGTACCACTGCCAGAAGAGGTTAGTCCAATTGGCACAAAGTGGGTCTTCAAGAACAAAACTGATGAAAGGGGTATTGTTGTCAAGAATAAAGCCAGGCTTGTGGTTCAAGGTTACAGACAGGAAGAGGGGATTGATTATGATGAAACATTCGCCCCTGTTGCAAGATTGGAAGCCATTAGACTGTTCCTGGCCTTTGCTGTCAACCACAACATGAAGGTGTTTCAAATGGATATCAAAAGTGCTTTCGTCTATGGTACAATTCAAGAAGAGGTATATGTTTGTCAACCTCCAGGTTTTGAGGATCCATTTTATCCAGATCATGTCTACAGGCTAAACAAAGCCTTGTATGGCCTGAAACAAGCACCAAGGGCCTGGTATGAAACTCTTTCCAACTTCCTACTTTAAAATAGTTTCAAAAGAGGTACCATTGATAAAACACTGTTTCTAAAATGGAGAGGGAAGGATTTAATGATTGTCCAAATTTATGTGGATGACATTATTTTTGGAAGCACATGTAACAAAATGTGTGAAGAGTTTAGAGAACTCATAACAGCTGAGTTTGAAATGAGTGCAATGGGTGAGCTGCAATGCTTTCTTGGTCTCCAAGTTCAGCAAATGCAAAATGGAACTTTCATTCATCAAAGCAAATATGCTAAAGAACTTTTGAATAAATTTGATATGAATGATTGTAAACCATGCAGCACACCCATGGCAACAAATAAGCTTGTCATGTCTGATGAAAAGGATGAGTTGATTGACCAAACTTTATATAGAAGCATGATTGGGTCTTTGTTGTACCTAACTGCATCTAGGCCAGACATCATGTTTGCAACATGTGTTTGTGCAAGAAGTCAATCAGCCCCTAGAAAATCCAACCTTATTGCTGTAAAAAGGATATTTAGATACATAAAGAGTGCTCCCACACTTGGTATCTGGTATCCAGCTAATGGAAATATCAAGCTTTCAGGATTTTCAGACAGTGACTTTGCTGGATGTAACACCACAAGGAAGTCCACATCAGGAGGGTGCCAGTTTCTAGGTGATTGCTTAGTTTCATGGCAAAGCAAAAAGCAAGCAGCTGTTTCAACATCCACTACTGAAGCTGAATACATTGCTGCTGCAAGCTGTACAGCCCAACTCCTGTGGCTTCAAAATCAGTTGCTGGATTTTGGTATCACTACCTTAAAAACACCACTCATGTTGGATAGCCAGGCAGCAGAAAATATCATCAAAAATCCAGTTTCCCATTCAACCACCAAACACATCGACATCAGACATCACTTTGTGAGGGATTGCTATGAAAAAGGTTTGATTTCTCTGCATCATGTTCCAACTAAAGACCAGCTGGCAGATGTGCTCACAAAAGCACTAGATACAGCCACTTTTGAAAGCTTGGTCTCTAGGATTGGCATGCTAAACATGGAATAACAAGCAAAATCTTGTTTTTCTATGAATAAAAGCATTAAAATGTTTTCAGAAAATTAAAAATCCATCCTTAAAAATAGCTAAAAAGGAAGTTTTCATTAAAATCCTTAAAAGTCTGCCATAACCACAGTTTGTTCAAAAGTCTGCTCTACGTCAAAGTCTGTCCACTGCTGAAAGTCATCCTCTGTTCTCTCATTTCCTTGATAACCTCTGTTGTTCAAAAGCAGTGTCTTATCCACTGATTGTGAAAATCATCCACTGCTTCCATTTTACCGTTTAAACCACTGCCTTCATCAGTAACTTTCATAAAAGTAATGTCCTTCATTTCTTCAGAGTTTGGCATGTGGGCAGTACATAGTGGTCAGTACTTTTGTAACCGCTGCCACGTCAGCCTTCACTTTTTCCTCTATAAAACCCCCGCTTCACACCAAAAACAGGGTTTTACTGTCGAATTGAATTCTCAAAAATTCTTTTCTTAAAGCAGTTTTTCTTCACATTTCTTCACAAATTTCTTCGATCATCATCTCCAAAATGACAAAATCGAAGCCATCTGCAAAACCCACTTCCAAATCATCGTCGAAAGCGGCCTCTCAAAAGGTCAATACCACTGAAATCCCACACAAACCATCTCACAATCTTCTGGGTCTTCTCACAAAACCCGGCACCACAGAAGCTTTCGACTCCATCATTAACAAAATGGCTAAATCAAAGTACAAAACTTTGTTAATGGCCGATGCACCAATTTACTTGACAACCCAAAGGGAGTTTTGGAAGAATGCAACCCTTGAAACACAAGGAGACGCTGTAATAGCCATTAACTCTACTCTAATGGGAAAACCTGTCAAGATTACACCACAGTCAATTTCAGAGGTCTTTCAACTCGAGGATCAGCAAGGTAAAATTTCTTTCCCTAAAAACGAGTTGAAAATTGACTTCATTGAGAGAGGGTATGCAGACACAATGATGAAGAAAGCTACCTTACAAAAAGGTTTCTTTCCTTCTGCAACAAGATTTTTATTCCATACCCGCCTAATGTGTGTTTCAAACAAAACCACTTCTTTTAATGAAATACCATTAAAGATTCAAAATCTGGGATATGCTATTCTTCAAGAAGAAAATTTTAATTATTCTCAGGAAATTTTTAATGATTTGGTTAATAATGTTGAAACAAAATCATTCCTACTGTTTCCAAGGTTCTAAGTTATTATTTTGAGAAGAAATTCAGTAAGGATGATATTGCTGTAATAAACCAAGGTAATTATATTCAAATAAACAGTTTAACTACTGAAACTTTTTCAAGAATGTTAACACCTTGCAAAACACAAGCAGAGGTGCCTGAGCAGATTTTAGCAGCTACCACTGCTCCTCAGGTATCTGCTGCTGAGCCCACTGCTCAAGGTGATCAAAGCAGCATAACAACTGCTTTGAAACCCACACCTAAAATCACCAAAAAGCCAAAAAGAAAAACTCAAAAACCCCCCAAACCCATCAAAAAGGCAACTCTGGAGGATGAGATACCAAAGCTACTGCCTGAGACAACACAAATGTCACAAGAAACCACTGCTGCTACTTCCTCACATCAGTTGGTACAAATATCTCAACCCATAACCAATACTCCTCCTGCTTCTTCACAAAAAGAACAGGTTGTACACATAGGGCCACCACATCATGATGCTCTGAAATCACTTGGTTTCATCATCCACAGCTCAATGCCCGGAGCAAATACAGTTTTTACACCAAACCTCACATCCACAATTCCCTCACCAACTAAACTGCTGTTGGATGCAATTGATTTGAACCAGGCACTAACCAGTCCTTCTCAATCACCTATCAATGAGAACATACTTCAACAAATGACTGGGTCTGATGTATCAATCTTTGCTAACCCACCAACACAACCTGAGGAGGTTACACCCCTTGAGTTACAAGTAACTCTTGGTGGTAATCCAAGTGAAGCAGCCACTACAACTGTTGAACCCACTGGTTTACAGTTGGACAATGGTTACATTAATAAGACTTCCTTGGAGGCAATTCCTTACATAGCACCTCTGCCAACCACCAATGGATTTATTTATCCTACTGCAATATCAAAAGGTTGTCAAGTGTTGAAGGAAGAAGACCCCAGTACCAAGAAAAAGGGGCATCAGTGGTTAGTGTTTGGAGTACACTCCCTACCCCAACCACTGATAAAACCACTGATAGTGGGAAATCAGATGATCCCATTAAATTGGGTGATGATTTAAAATATCAGGATTTGACGGAACGAATTGAAAAGTTGGATACATCTGTTGCAGATCTTAAAAATATGCTACAACAGGTGTTGAAAACACAAAAGATGCAATCCACTGTTGTTCCACCTCAAGCACCTGCTCCACCACAAGCTTTTGCTACAAATGAGCTCTGGAACCTTTTCCAACCTTTTCTCCAACAACAAAAAGAAATGGTTGATCAGCAACATGAACTTCATGTCCAAAAGCTGAGAAACATTATGGAGTCTAGGTACAAGAACACTAAAGCAGATATTAAGGCAATCAAGGCCCATTTATTGGAAACCACTAGCCCTGCTCCTCCAACAGTACTTTTCATTGATCAACTCCCAGAAGATAATGCCAAAAAGGGGGAGAAAATTCAGGAGTGGAAGAAGAAAGGAATAGATGATGGTCTGTACATTGAACCTGAAAAGGATGCTATGACTAGAAAAATTCCATTGCCAGATGGTAGTAAAAAGATTGATGCTACCCAAGAAGCACTTGATGAAGGAGTAGCAAGTGTAAAGAGGGATAGAATGGCAAAGGATATTTCAAGATGGAATGAGGAGAAAAGAGCTTTCATGGAACTGTATGCGCAGGGTTGTTCTGGATCAAAGGATACTAAAAATCCTAAGACAAAAAGGAAACCTAAGTCCATCCCATCCAGATTTCCAAAGCCTCCAAAACCACCATCCAAAAGCCATCAGCATCAAACCTCCACCCAAACAGCTACTGTAACTCCTGCTGTATCAGCTACTGCTGGTACTTCAGTTGTTTCAACATCTGTTATCACTTCAACACACACCACAACCACTGCCTTACCACCACTACCATCACTACCAAAAAACAAACTCACCACCACTTTCTCCTGCCAAAAAGCAGATGTCACACCCTGGCTTTGCGGAAGCGTGGTTAATTTGGTGTGACTTCTTAATACCATAGCTTAACCATAACAAAGCTATATGAAATAAAACCATGCAAGATCATCCATTTAATTAAGTTTTAAAAACCAAATACAACAACATTGTCTTAACAAACACAAACATCAACATGACATAAACACAGTTTAAGGACTGTGACTTGTCCAGGAAAGAGTCACATTCCCCAAACCCGGATGACCTCGTAACTAGTGCAGCGGGAAAACGTGTCATACCGCGCCAGATCCTTTAATTCCCTGAAATACATGTAAGTTGAAAAACCAACAAAAATGTTGAGCGAGTTCATGTGTTTAGTATGTGCGCGCGGATAAACCTTTATAATCATTGTAAGTATGAATGTTTTGTAAACTCTGGTATGAAAGCAAATAAGGAAACATATCAGTTAATGTGTAACCACATGGTCCAACCTACGGGAGCATGGGAGGGGATAGGACGAGGTCACCACATGGTCCAACCTTAGGGCGCATGGGTGGTGTTAAGACAAGGTCACCACATGGTCCAACCTTAGGGCTCATGGGTGGGGTTTGTTATGCTCAAATAGGCCTATCACTTCTATCCCTCGATCGTACTACGAGGACTAATGTTCTTAAGATTTCACCTACCCAATCACATAACCTAACAGTTCCTTCCTTAGCTGACCATACCATTCATAATTGTCCGTAGCAGTATGTAACATGTATTTCACCCCCGTAGTTTAGAAAACTGAAAACAGTTAAGAGAAAAGGGGGACATGAACTCACAGTGGTGCGTCTCTACCAAGTATACCTCAAATCAAGCAGCTGTGTGACGACCTACACGTACTAATTCTATTAGACGGACGGCCGTGCCTTAGCTTTAAGGTTTAAGTTTTTGGGAAATAGTTAGACAACTATTTCGTGTTTATATTCTGTATACTTGGTAATTATTTTCCTTCCCAAGGATGGGGGATTTAATACATGTGTGTTCGTAACCTTCGAATTACACTATTAAGTCTCACTTAATATATTTTATTTCTAATTCCAAATATAAATATTATTCCCAAAAATATTATATTTTAATACATGTGATTTTCCCAAAATAATACTTAGTAATATTATTTTTACCCTAAAAATAATATTTACGTAGTTCACAAAATAATCATAAACACTTATACAAGTGATGTTGTGAAAAATATATACTAAATATATATATATGTATCACGTTTTATTTTGTGAAATCCCACCTCCGATATTTTGTAAATAAGTCGTGGCGAAATCTATAATTTGAAAACAAGTTAAAATGTATTTCTAACACTCATAGTGAAAATATTTCTAAGTGTTAGGCTTTTTGGAAAAATTTCGCCAGAGTTTCCTCTGTAACTGGAGGTGGCCACGCTTTCAAGAGTATCATTTTCTTTTATAAACCAAATCAACAATTTCCTTATTTAACCAAAACCATGTCCAAAACAACAAACTAGTAAAATATATATGTATATCGCATAAATTACATGAACTTGCGTTTTATCCGAGAATAGAAAGTAAATTCCATTACTTTTAGTGGATCTTTACATAAATCAATCCGTTTTCGTAAAAAACCCCGTTTTTAAAGAAAGTCCATATTTACAACTTCTTATCTATTTTTACAAAGATAGTTATTTTGTCGAAACTTAGTGTTACACAAGTATTTACACACTTGCGTGTTTACCAAAATCATTCTTGTTTATGAAATATCCGTCTTTAAAAACATAATTTCTTTGATACTTGGTCCTTTCAAAATACCGCTTGTAGATACGTAGATCTACTAGTTTTAAACACTATTTCACAAGCTAAATCGCTTTTACACAAGTTCATGATTCGTGTGTGGTAGAGTTTCATCCTTTAACCCTTGTTACTTCCAAAACAACCTTATGTCATGATCCATGATCATGACCAACCCGGGTTAAATGACGATCCGAGCTACCACAACATAGATCGGGTCTAAATAATCACACAAATCAAATACTACAAGATTTACACAACATATGAGCTTTTAACCAACATTTTTAGTGTTTTAAGTAGACTTTTATGCTTCATCTTGTATGTTTGCGTCTTTTAACCGATACAAATCATATTAACCACTTCGAAATAGTTCGAGAAGATGATTTAAGCAACTTACTACTAGCTCGAGGCTAGGGAAGAATCTAGACGAAAATCGCGTGGATAAAAGCAATAGAGTGAGGTCCTTCGCCTTCCGAATGCACCAAGGTTCCTTATACGCGATCCTTATCACTTGTATGAGCTTGGAATGTGAAGATCAAAAATCGAAAATGGTTGTATGCACAAGGGGGTGTTCGGCCGTGACTTATTTAGAGAGAGAGAGAGTGTTTGTGTTGAGTTGTGAAATGTAAAATGAATGATGTGCAAGACTTGTTACTTATAGGCAAAGATTAGTTTATGGTCCGATGGATTTTGTGTCATTTAGATACTAAATATGTTGGATTATAATAATCAAGGAAGGACAAGGTATGTCCCCCTCATGGGGACGGTTTGGTTAAGGGGGGGGGGGTCTAGTTCGATTCCAACCAACTAGTTAGACATTAGTTAGGTTAAAATAGTTAAGTTTAGGGATTAACCCGGTTAGTGGTGTGCCATGCCTTACAATGGGGGTTAGGGTATTCGGGGACCCTAACTGGCTCAGAAAAAGATGAATAATGAAAATAACAATATTTTCAGGTTCCGGGTAAAGTCCGGTTGTTCGGTTGGATAGTAATCCGTTAAAGTGCTTAACAAAGCTTTAAAGTGTCGTTATAATTATTTTTAGTGACACAACTTATCCTTGACACTTTGGAAGGTGTCTAGTAACATTTTTCTCATGTTTTGGCACTTTATTAGATAGCTAAAAGCTGGATTGTTTATTTAAAGTGCTGAGTTTTGTACTTAGAGTACGTTTTAGGCACATCCAGTCATTGTAACTTATTCCTAGAGACGCAGTTCTACAACCCTTGTATCCCTACACTCACCACTAGTGTAGTAAAATGTTTCTGGCTCATACAGGCCTTAGAGGCAGTGTCTGCCTGATGCTGGCTCTATCAGCATGTCCAATAGGTTATCCGTTTATAGTGCTACTGTGCTTTTTGTGCATCATGTTTGTCACTAAGGTTCAGCATGTAAATAATGTAATGACGGTAAGTAAAGTATGATGCAGGTATATACATGTATCAGAAATCAAGTAGCAGTTCATCAGTAATTTCAAACAAGCACAGTAATTAAGCAGTAATTAATTATTAATTAAGTCGTACGGATACCTGGTTTAGTGAGGGTTGTCACATTCTCCCCCCGTTAGAATAATTTCGTCCCGAAATTTTAAGTTCTGCTTGTAGATGCAGGGTTCTTAGGAAATAGGTGGGGGTATTTCTCTTTCATCCGGTCCTCACGCTCCCAGGTGTATTCAGGACCATGTCTGGCATTCCAACGAACTTTGACGAGCTTGACACTGCTCCGGCGGTCTTGTTTACTTTCCAATCCGTAATCTCAACCGGTTCTTCTACGAAATGGAGCGTGTCGTCAACATGAATCTCGTCGATGAGAATGGCAATGGTATCTTGGGTTGGACTTTTCTTCAGGTTGAATACATGAAATGTATCGTGAACTGAATGGAGTTCAGCAGGTAAGTCCAGCTTGTACGCTACTAGTCCTATTCTTTCCAGAACTATGAAAGGACCAATGTAGCGCGGATTTAACTTCCCACGCTTTCCGAAGCGTGCCACACCCTTTCAGGGTGAAACTTTCAACAAAACCATTTCTCCAACTTGGAATTCCAAGTGTTTCCGGTTTGGATCAGCATAGGCTTTCTGTCTGTGACGAGCTGCTTCGATGCGTTTTCAAATCTGCGCAATCTTGTCTGTCGTCTCTTGGACGATTTCGGGACCGGCAAGCTGTCTATCACCTGCGTCAGCCCAACATAGAGGTGATCGACACTTGCGTCCGTAAAGGGCTTCAAATGGCGTGACACCAATACTGGTGTGGTAGCTGTTGTTGTATGAAAATTCGACCAAAAGGCAAATGCTTATCCCAGCTACCGCCCAAATCCATAACACACGCTCTCAGCATGTCTTCCAAAGTCTGTATCGTTCGCTCGCTTTGACCGTCAGTTTGCGGATGAAACGCAGTGGTCAGATTTAATTGTGAGCCAAAAGCTTCTTGGAAGGATTGCCATATCCTTGACACAAACCTTCCGTCTCTATCAGAGATGATTGAGAGAGGTACTCCATGGCGAGTAACGATCTCCCTCATGTAAATTTCGGCCAACTTGCTCGTATTATCCTTCTCTCTGATAGGTAAGAAGTGTGCTGACTTTGTTAATCGATCCACAATTACCCAAATAGTGTCATGGCCTTTCGGCGTTCTTGGCAACTTCGTACTAAAATCCATTGAGATTTGTTCCCATTTCCACTTGGGAATCTCAGGTTGTTGCAGAAGTCCTGAAGGCTTCTGATATTCGGCTTTAATCTTAGCGCATGTTAAACATTCGCTCACATATACAGCAACATCGCCTTTCATCCTAGGCCACCAATAATAATCTTTGAGATCCTGGTACATCTTATCCGCTCCTGGATGGATAGAGTACCGTGATTTGTGAGCTTCATCGAAAATAACCTTCCTTAAGCTACCAAACAGAGGAACCCAAATCCTTTTCTCAAAACATAACGTTCCTTCCTCGTTTGGCACCAAAAGCTTCTCCATCCCACGGAGATATTCTTCTTCAAGGTTTCCTTCCTTGAGAGCTTCTTTCTGGGCGGCACGAATGCGCAAGGAAAGATCGGTTTGGATAATCATTTCTAAAGCCCTAACCCTTATGGGCTTGATCCTCTCCTTTCGACTTAGGGCATCGGCGACCACATTCACCTTCCCTGGATGATACTTTATCTCGCAGTCGTAATCATTCAACAACTCAACCCATCGTCTTTGTCTCATATTCAGCTCCTTCTGATTGAATATGTGTTGTAGGATCTTGTGATCTGTGAAGATTTTACATTTCGTACCATATAGGTAGTGTCTCCAGATCTTTAAAGCAAATATCACTGCGCCTAGCTCCAAATCGTGCGTGGTATAGTTCTTCTCATGTACTTTCAACTGACGTAATGCGTAAGCAATAACCTTCTGGCGTTGCATCAACACGCAACCCAATCCTTGACGCGAGGCGTCACAGTATACCACGAAATCGTCAGTACCTTCCGGTAGTGCTAGAATTGGCGCATTGCAGAGCTTATCCTTCAACAGCTGAAACGCTTCTTCCTGTTTGATTCCCCAATCAAACTTCTTATCTTTCTGGGTGAGGGGTGTCAATGGTTGAGCGATCTTCGAAAAATCCACAATGAACTTTCGATAGTAGCCAGCCAAACCCAAGAATTGTCGAATCTCGGTTGGCGTCTTTGGCGTTTCCCAACTCTTGATCGCTTCGATCTTTGTGGGATCAACATGGATTCCATTTCCATTAACCACGTGTCCAAGAAACTGGACTTCGCGTAGCCAAAACTCGCACTTAGAGAATTTGGCATACAGCTGTTCTCCCTTCAGCAGCTCCAAAATAGCTCTTAGATGTTGTTCGTGCTCAGCCTTTGTTCTTGAATAAATCAAGATGTCGTCGATAAACACAATCACGAACTTGACCAAGTACGGCTTGCAAACTCTATTCATCAAGTCCATAAACACTGCAGGTGTGTTTGTCAAACTAAACGGCATAACAAGGAACTCGTAGTGTCCATAACGAGTTCTGAAGGCTGTCTTCGGGATACTTTCCTCTTGTATCCTTAACTGAAGGTATCCAGATCGCAAGTCGATCTTTGAGTAAAAGCTTGAACCTTGCAGTTGATCAAACAGATCATCAATTCTTGGCAGAGGGTATCCATTCTTGATCGTCAGCTTGTTCAGCTCCCGGTAGTTGATGTTTATTTGAAAATCATCATCCTTCTTTTTGACGAGTAGAAATGGGGTTACCCCAAAAGGGAATTTTGGTCTGTTATCTTCCTTCTCTACCCATTGCTAAAACTTCTCTGTCAATCCTTGCATCTCCGAAATGTAAGTCGCTACGATGCACTGACTACGGGTGCAGTGCCTGGAATTAAATCGACGCGGGATTCGACTAATCGTTGAGGAGACGATTCCGGCAAGTCTTCGAGGAAGACTTCGGGGTATTCTCCAATCACAGGGATATCTTCGAGTTTTGGTTCTTTGGCTTCTTTTTCCACGACATGAGCCAAGAATGCAACACATCCTTTGTGCGAAAATTTTTATGTCTTCTTTGCCTGATAATTCGTAGGAGCGTATCCTGCTCCATGAATCGCAATCATTTCTCCGTTCGTCGTCGGGGCGCGGATGACAATCTCCGCCGGGTTGTTCGACAACCAGTCCATCCCAATTATCACATCGAAGCTTCCGTTAGGCTTGTTCTATCGAGAACTGGGTATCTAGGTTACTTACTACTAAAACAACTATATTTTCTGAAGCTAAAATTTGACAATACTGTCAAATAGAGCATAACATTGACTATTATGAGACGTACCGATATCCACGCTTGGATTCTATCCCCGCTGTTGAGCTTTCATCCACGTGCCTGAGTGTTCTTAGGGCAATACTTCCTGAAATGCCCCACATCACCGCAATTAAAACATGCTTGGCCACAGCCTTGATCGTCACCATCCCTGCCTTGATAGTTGTTGTCGTCGTTATTTCCTCCGCGATTTCCGTTACCATCTTGACCTCTATTTCCATGTTTAGTACCTTGCCGACACGTTTCCTTGACATGTCCCACCTTGCCACAGTTACCACATTTTCCATATCTACACTGCCCGTTATGGTGACGTCGACAGTTGTCGCACTTTGGTAGGATACCCGTGTACTCTTTTCTCTTTTTGGCCTTGTCGTCGCTACTCGACTGGGTACCCTGTTTGAAATTCGCCAACTTCCTCTTGTTGTCCCCAGATGACTCTACATGAGTCTCCTTCTTCTCCTCAGAGGTTGAAAATTTGTTCATCCTGATTGCCTCTTCTGTCAGGGCTACACTTAGATTGATGGCCTCAGTGATTGTTGCAGGCTTTGATGTCGTTACCATGCTCATGATTTGGGGTGCCAATCCCCAAATGAAACGCTCAATCCTCTTAAACTCCGGATCTACCTTGTAAGGAATGATACGCGATAGAACTTGGAACTTCTCCACATACTCAGCTATTTTTGGACCTTCCATCTTCAAGTTCCAGAACTCAGTTTCTACCTTCTGGCTTTCTGTTCTCGAACAGTACTTTTTATGCATTAGCTCTTTCAGCTCGTCCCATGATAGAGCATACGCAGCAGCCTCGCCCATTGTCTGAACCTGAAGTTTCCACCATGACAGAGCCCCATCTCGGAACAGCCCGGAAATGTACGTGACCTGATCTCTTGGGGCACATTTGCTCGCATGCAAAACAGTGTCCGTCTTCTCAATCCAGCGTACAAAGGCTACGGCACCCCCAGTGCCGTCGAAATGTAGGGGCTGGCAGCCTAAGAACTGCTTGTAGGTGCAGCCATTGGGTGGGTTATTTCCTGAGGTACCTCCGTTGCGCTCGGAGTGATGGGCCTCATATTGTGCGATGACTGCAGCAATGATTCCCTGAAGTTCCGCCTCGTTGGTGGGTATGCGTACATCCCGTCTTGGAGGCATCTTCTAAATGATGATCGTATGGGTCAGGTCATAGTAAGTAAAGTGTACGTAAGTATACAACAATATCAACACATAACATCTCATGTTATAAATAAATCAATCACATAACATCTCATGTTATAAATCAATCACCCATATTGATAGCCTCTGCAATGGTTGAGGGCTTCGAGGTAGTAACCATGCCCCTGATCTGGGGTGCAAGTCCCCAAATGAATCGTTCCATCCTTTTGAACTCCGGTTTGACTAAGTAGGGGACGGCCCTAGACAAGTCGTGAGATTGCTGGATGTATTCAGGAATCTCTGGTCCGTCCATTTTCAATTCCGGAACTCTACCTCACGCTTCTGGTTTCCAGCCCTAGAATTGTATTTCTTCTCCATCATTCCTTTGAGCTCGTCCCAGCTCAGTGTATTAGTAGTATCTTGTACCAAGGGTCTGAACCTGGAGGTTCCATTATGAGAGTGTGCCATCTAGAAATAACCCCGAGATATAGGTAACACTCTGTTGGGGCGAATAGTTACTCATTCTTAGAATGGAGTCGGTCTTTTCGGACCAACGAACAAATGCCACGACACCTCCTGTTTCGTCAAGGTTCAAAGACTTGCAGTTCAGGGACTGCTTATAGGTGCAGCCAGTTGGGGGGGGGGGGGTTGTTCCCAGTGGTGCCATTGCTGTGCTTAGAGCGGAGGGCTTTACGTCGTGCAGTTGCCTGTGAGATGCGCTCTTGCAGCTCGGCTTCTGTCCTTGGCAACGTACTGGTGTTTGTGTCACGTCTGGGTGACATTCTCTTCTGTCGAAGTGGTATGAAGCGGGTTAGACAACGTTTCAATTGTCTATGAGATATATGGCACCATAAGCCATCATGTACTCACCCAATTTTACACGTAAATATACTCGGTGTATGAGCGAGGAAATAATTTCTGAGCCTTCACATAGGCTTGCCAATTTGGCTTATTGCTTGTAATAGAATGAACTCGAGGCCACATCGCCTTGGTCATTCGTGTTTTAGTTATTTCCTGCTACATTGGTCTTCATTAGCTTGACCCGCAGAGTCCACCAGGGTTTCTGTGCACCACAAGTCGTTATTACGTGGGCCCCCGTAATAATAAATTGTTTTGCACAGTTACCCCAAAATTTCTCTCGTCTAAGCCGATGATAAATCAAGGAGCAATAGCAGGTGCATCGGTATGAACAGTGTCATGCTCCAATGCGGGGTCAGGAGCAACGCCTGGTTCAGGGGCCATGGCCGGCTCCAGATCAACAAACTTTATTTCAAAGTTAGCTGGATCACAAACACGGGACTTACAGGATCCTCCAAGGGCTGGTCTAAGTGTATGAACTCAATGTCATGGTTTGGATTAAAACCAGGTGGAAAAACAGGATTATCCTTAATTTCGTGATCAAACTCAAAGCTGTGCGCGAGAACTGGTGCAGCTGATGACGCCATATCAGGGTCGGCGTCGTGTGAGTGATGTTGCACTCCCGGTGTATGCAAAGATGCGGACGCCACAGACTCAAATGGGTCTGGGACAGGTGAATGGACATGAGCCTCTTCTTGCAGGAGCGTCAGCAAGCAGCAGGCTATCACCAGCAGCAATAGGGCCTCGCCCTCAAATGGGTCCTCCTCTAATAGATCGTTATCGTCGTCAGAGACCACGTCGGGGGGTCATATCAACAACGGGAGAAGCGGTAAGGGCACAGGAGCAGGGATCACCGCGAGTGGCAAAATCCCAACAAGATGGCCATCAGCAGGCTCTGCAACGACATCAGGCAGCGCAAAGGGCTGAAAGTCGTCATTGTCTGTGCCGGTAGTATCGGAAATGTACACCTCGTGCTCCGATGAAACTATGTCGTCTGATACTATGGCCATGGGATTCGTAGTGTCCATCTTTCTAGTACATGATGAAGGCATGACGTTTGTAACACAAACACACATACGTATAACAATCAATCATATAATCATATAAACATATTAGTCACCAAGTAAGCAATCAAATAATTCTCCTAGTCCCACTAGCCTCCCAGCCTCTTAGACTGCTCTTCATAGTCCCACTAGCCAATTCTCCTAGTCCCACTAGCCAATTCTCCTAGTCCCACTAGCTAACTACCTCGATCTCCCAGACCGAGCCTCGGCCTCCAAGACCGAGCCTCAGCCTCCAAGACTGATCCTATAAATAATAAATAAAATGTGCTCAACATTTGTTTGTAAAAACGTTTTGGATCTGGGCTTAAGTGGTATGCAGTAAAAATGTTTTCGTGAGAGCCCTAGTGATCATAGTCTAGACTCGAGAAAGAATCCTAGTTCGCTATGATCAGAGCTCTGATACCAAGCTGTCACACCCTGGCTTTGCGGAAGCGTGGTTAATTTGGTGTGACTTCTTAATACCATAGCTTAACCATAACAAAGCTATATGAAATAAAACCATGCAAGATCATCCATTTAATTAAGTTTTAAAAACCAAATACAACAACATTGTCTTAACAAACACAAACATCAACATGACATAAACACAGTTTAAGGACTGTGACTTGTCCAGGAAAGTGTCACATTCCCCAAACCCGGATGACCTCGTAACTAGTGCAGCGGGAAAACATGTCATACCGCGCCAGATCCTTTAATTCCCTGAAATACATGTAAGTTGAAAAATCAACAAAAATGTTGAGCGAGTTCATGTGTTTAGTATGTGCGCACGGATAAACCTTTATAATCATTGTAAGTATGAATGTTTTGTAAACTCTGGTATGAAAGCAAATAAGGAAACATATCAGTTAATGTGTAACCACATGGTCCAACCTGCGGGCGCATGGGAGGGAATAGGACGAGGTCACCACATGGTCCAACCTTAGGGCGCATGGGTGGTGTTAAGACAAGGTCACCACATGGTCCAACCTTAGGGCGCATGGGTGGTGTTAAGACAAGGTCACCACATGGTCCAACCTTAGGGCTCATGGGTGGGGTTTGTTATGCTCAAATAGGCCTATCACTTCTATCCCTCGATCGTACTACGAGGACTAATGTTCTTAAGATTTCACCTACCCAATCACATAACCTAACAGTTCCTTCCTTAGCTGACCATACCATTCATAATTGTCCGTAGCAGTATGTAACATGTATTTCACCCCCGTAGTTTAGAAAACTGAAAACAGTTAAGAGAAAAGGGAGACATGAACTCACAGTGGTGTGTCTCTACCAAGTATACCTCCAAATCAAGCAGCTGTGTGACGACCTACACGTACTAATTCTATTAGACGGACGGCCGTGCCTTAGCTTTAAGGTTTAAGTTTTTGGGAAATAGTTAGACAACTATTTCGTGTTTATATTCTGTATACTTGGTAATTATTTTCCTTCCCAAGGATGGGGGATTTAATACATGTGTGTTCGTAACCTTCGAATTACACTATTAAGTCTCACTTAATATATTTTATTTCTAATTCCAAATATAAATATTATTCCCAAAAATATTATATTTTAATACATGTGATTTTCCCAAAATAATACTTAGTAATATTATTTTTACCCTAAAAATAATATTTACGTAGTTCACAAAATAATCATAAACACTTATACAAGTGATGTTGTGAAAAATATATACTAAATATATATATGTATCACGTTTTATTTTGTGAAATCCCACCTCCGATATTTTGTAAATAAGTCGTGGCGAAATCTATAATTTGAAAACAAGTTAAAATGTATTTCTAACACTCATAGTGAAAATATTTCTAAGTGTTAGGCTTTTTGGAAAAATTTCGCCAGAGTTTCCTCTGTAACTGGAGGTGGCCACGCTTTCAAGAGTATCATTTTCTTTTATAAACCAAATCAACAATTTCCTTATTTAACCAAAACCATGTCCAAAACAACAAACTAGTAAAATATATATGTATATCGCATAAATTACATGAACTTGCGTTTTATCCGAGAATAGAAAGTAAATTCCATTACTTTTAGTGGATCTTTACATAAATCAATCCGTTTTCGTAAAAAACCCCGTTTTTAAAGAAAGTCCATATTTACAACTTCTTATCTATTTTTACAAAGATAGTTATTTTGTCGAAACTTAGTGTTACACAAGTATTTACACACTTGTGTGTTTACCAAAATCATTCTTGTTTATGAAAGATCCGTCTTTAAAAACATAATTTCTTTGATACTTGGTCCTTTGAAAATACCGCTTGTAGATACGTAGATCTACTAGTTTTAAACACTATTTCACAAGCTAAATCGCTTTTACACAAGTTCATGATTCGTGTGTGGTAGAGTTTCATCCTTTAACCCTTGTTACTTCCCAAACAACCTTATGTCATGATCCATGATCATGACCAACCCGGGTTAAATGACGATCCGAGCTACCACAACATAGATCGGGTCTAAATAATCACACAAATCAAATACTACAAGATTTACACAACATATGAGCTTTTAACCAACATTTTTAGTGTTTTAAGTAGACTTTTATGCTTCATCTTGTATGTTTGCGTCTTTTAACCGATACAAATCATATTAACCACTTCAAAATAGTTCGAGAAGATGATTCAAGCAACTTACTACTAGCTCGAGGCTAGGGAAGAATCTAGACGAAAATCGCGTGGATAAAAGCAATAGAGTGAGGTCCTTCGCCTTCCGAATGCACCAAGGTTCCTTATACGCGATCCTTATCACTTGTATGATCTTGGAATGTGAAGATCAAAAATCGAAAATGGTTGTATGCACAAGGGGGTGTTCGGCCGTGACTTATTTAGAGAGAGAGAGAGTGTTTGTGTTGAGTTGTGAAATGTAAAATGAATGATGTGCAAGACTTGTTACTTATAGGAAAAGATTATATTATGGTCCAATGGATTTTGTGTCATTTAGATACTAAACATGTTGGATTATAATAATCAAGGAAGGACAAGGTATGTCCCCCTCATGGGGACGGTTTGGTTAAGGGGGGGGGGGGTCTAGTTCGATTCCAACCAACTAGTTAGACATTAGTTAGGTTAATATAGTTAAGTTTAGGGATTAACCCGGTTAGTGGTGTGTCATGCCTTACAATGGGGGTTAGGGTATTCGGGGACCCTAACTGGCTCAGAAAAAGATGAATAATGAAAATAACAATATTTTCAGGTTCCGGGTAAAGTCCGGTTGTTCGGTTGGATAGTAATCCGTTAAAGTGCTTAACAAAGCTTTAAAGTGTCGTTATAATTATTTTTAGTGACACAACTTATCCTTGACACTTTGGAAGGTGTCTAGTAACATTTTTCTCATGTTTTGGCACTTTATTAGATAGCTAAAAGCTGGATTGTTTATTTAAAGGGCTGAGTTTTGTACTTAGAGTACGTTTTAGGCACATCCAGTCATCGTAACTTATTCCTAGAGACGCAGTTCTACAACCCTTGTATCCCTACACTCACCACTAGTGTAGTAAAATGTTTCTGGCTCATACAGGCCTTAGAGGCAGTGTCTGCCTGATGCTGGCTCTATCAGCATGTCCAATAGGTTATCCGTTTATAGTGCTACTGTGCTTTTTGTGCATCATGTTTGTCACTAAGGTTCAGCATGTAAATAATGTAGTGACGGTAAGTAAAGTATGATGCAGGTATATACATGTATCAGAAATCAAGTAGCAGTTCATCAGTAATTTCAAACAAGCACAGTAATTAAGCAGTAATTAATTATTAATTAAGTCGTACGGATACCTGGTTTAGTGAGGGTTGTCACAGCAGAAAACAACAGATGTTACAACATCTGTTGTAATGACAACAGTGGTTGGGAC
The DNA here is from genome assembly GCA_030545235.1 of Helianthus tuberosus. NCBI lineage: Eukaryota > Viridiplantae > Streptophyta > Magnoliopsida > Asterales > Asteraceae > Helianthus > Helianthus tuberosus. The sequence goes on along the minus strand of CM060420.1, from coordinate 14,052,801 downwards.
ACCAGTTGTTTCAACAGCTGTTAGTCAAACACAAACCACTACTACACAATCTACCACCACTGATCCACCCAAAACATCATCTGCCTCTTCTAAAACAAAAAGGTGAAGGATTTATATACCAGATGATGATTCACCATCACCACCACCAACATCTTCAACATCTATGTCACTTGTTACTATACCCAAACCTATTCCTCTCTCATCAGCACCAGTACAACAAGCAATCTCTGTCATTACTCCTGTAGGTGTCCAATTTCCTCTAGAACTTGAAGCAGTTAGAGAAGAGATAAAATCCTTCTACTATGAGGAAGACCCTGCAAAAAGGAAGTTGCCATCAGTTAAAGGATATCCAAGGCCAAACAACATTGAAGAATACTTAAAAGTCAAAGCTAAACAGGCAGAAGATATCTCTAAAAGAAATGCACAAGGAAAATCTGACAGAGAAATCCAGTAGAACTACCAATTGTTACTCACACAAGTCAGATCCTTGGAGCAATTTGCAAAGAATGTATGTCAACAAATCTCAGAAAGAGCAGATGAAACTCTAAGAGAAGACTACATTGAAAGCATCATGGCAACAAAGAAATACAAGGGAGATAAGAACATGTACAAAGAGTGGACCATTCCTGAGCTTGAGCAAGAAGCAGCCAGGATTTAAGAAATGACAAAGAATAAGGTCAAACACACTCCACCAGATTGGTCAAAGTACAAAAAGAATGTGCCTGACAAATCACTTGAGCTGAAGAGAATGAAAGAGGAGTTAGTTGCTGCTGATTATGGGTCTAAGCACCAAGTGTCAAGATGGAAAGAAGATGTAGTCAGGGCCACTTACAGAAGATTGGAGGAACTGAGAAAGAAAGATCCTACAGTTCCTAAAAGGCCTGACTATTCTAAAGCAGAGGTCTTAAAAAGACCACCAAAGCTGCAAGTCAAAAGAACCCTTGCTCCAGCTGGTGCTGCCATCTACAAAAGAAGGAGCCAAAACCAGTCAAGTGCTGAAACAATTCAAGATCTAAAAGCTGGAAATGCTATTGTAAAAGAAGGCATTAAATTAATGATAAAAGAAGATCTTGAATTGGAACAATCTGCAAGAACTGCTCAGCCAGTCATGAATAGGCCAGCCTCACCAAATACCTCTGCAAATAAACGTCTCCCAAGAAACCCACCAGACTCAAAAATACAAAAGTGGGAAACTGACAAACAGACCTACGTATTGACTTTGCTGAGGTCCGGTGGAGAAGTGAAGAAAATATCAAGGGAACAAGCTCTTGGCCTGAGTCTTGAAGATTTGCAGGATCTCCTTGATCTTCCACTTAGCAGGGATGATGATGACTCAGATGCCCTAGACTTTGAACTACAATTTAAAGGTCATATAAGGGAACTGCTGATGAGGCAATAAAGAATTCCACAATAATGAAGAGTTTTGGCATTATCTGTTCCAGGGGGAGATTGTTGGGATTGAACCCTACCAGAGGAATAGATAATTAAAGCCAAAACTGGGTCAGAGTAGTGGATCCAGAATAAGCAGATGTTACATACAAGTCTCACCCCTTGAAAGTGATTTCAACATCTGCTGACCTCCTATCTACTGATCATGCAAAATACTGACTCACAACAGCTGCTCTAGTAAAGACCTGATGATAGAACTAAAGTTCTGCTGTTCAATCTACTGCCTTGGTTCAAGCACTGCTGATCCGGACAAGTACTGCTGGGTTCACAGCAGTGGAGGGATGCAACAGTTTTTTATTCTATCTTTATGTAATGTAATTTAATAAGCAGTAGTTAGTATAGCAGTGTTTGTATAGATCAGGGGTTAGAGTTTGTTAGGAGGTTAGATGTCACTTTCATGGTGACGTCAGCTTAAGATGCTCAGTGGTTTGCTAGTACCTATAAATAGAACAGTGCTCTGTACTGTTCTATTAGTTCTTTGCAAACCTGTTTTCCTGCACGAACAAACACTGAGCTCTGGCTGAGGGGGAGTTTGTATTCAAGCATTACTTTGTAATCGTTGTTGAAATTAAATTCAATCATTCGGTTCTTTGTCGAAAATGTCTTGATCAAAGCAATACTCTCGTTTGATTGTATGCAAACTTTGTTTCCATATTAATTCCGCTGCACAACTCGTCCATTTCCATTTTAATTCAAACAGAAAATACAATCAAAACCAAACTCAGATCCAACAAGCTACTCTCATAGTTAATCGAACCAATCGACGATCCTGGGCAGCTAACGGGGATTCTTAATTGTTGTCTAAATAGGATTGCGGTAATCAGTGCATAAGCATAATGAACCGTCTTTCTTAATTAATAATACCAGAGCTCTCTGAATTTTTGAATTAGGCTTTATGAAACCTTCTCTAAAAGCTTACCTAATTTGCTCTTAGTTCTTCCATTTCCGTCGTTACTAACCGATATGGAGATTTTTCAATAGATGCAACCCTAAGTGGGATATTAATCTTAACTCTACATGCCTTACAGGAGGTAAACAGGGTAGTTCTTCAGCAAAAACAATTAGGACACACCGAGATGACAGAGATATTCTACATCTTTAGGCTTTGGTTCATCTATCGTTACTCGTGTCATATAAATGACACATTTTCTTTACGAATGCATGGATGCCTTGATTAGAGACACTTACATGGACATTTCTATACTGGATATCTTCTTTGAATACCATTAGCTGACTTTAGTACAATATGACCATTGGGATATCTCAGTGGTTCCATGCATTAAACCTCCATACTGATCAGGCATGGAAGCAATCTATGAGACACACTAGGATACGCCAATCCTCATATGGCGCTTTTATCAAGCATAGTCTAGCATTCGTAGTTGATAGAAATCAATGAGATAACAAAATCAAATAACATATACTGTCGTACTCTATCTGAATATAGAGTACTCCAGATCTTATGAATGAAGATTATTCGACGAGAATAGAAGAAATGGTTTCTATGATTTTCGTCGGCAAGTTCTACCTTACACTTAATATCTGGAGTTCTTATGGAAAAAATTTAAAAGTTTGCTATGCTTATGATCTATGAAAGACTTAGTAGTACCTGAATCAAAACAAAATTATTAGCACTAATATCATTGATTCACGATAAGGCATGTACTTGGTGCAATTATTAATACGAACTGCCTTTGGCATTCATCAGGAGGGTTTAGGCGCCTCCATTCTTAGTCTTTCTAAACTTAACTATACCCCCTTTTTCTTAGATTTCTGAGAGTTATCCTCCTTTCTCTTTTTCTGGCAGTCTCAGTTTTGACTGGTTTGTTTCTTAACTCATCTAGTGCGAGTGGCCGAGATAGATCCATAATGGATTTATAAGAAGCAAGCTTTGAAACCTTAATATGCCCTCTTATTTCCGATGCTAAACCACCAATAATTAATGCATTAAGCTTAAATTTTGGGTTAACCGAATAGGGCAGTATCTCAGATAATGAATTAAAGTTTGTAACATACTGTCGACAGTCTAGATCCTTCATGGTGAGAAATAGAAAATTCGTATTCCACCTTTTTCCATTCCGTTTCGCAGAAAACTGGTTTTTCTGATAAGTCCATAGACTTGGACCATCCCAAATTGTGTAAGAGTATCTTTCCTGCAACTTTATTAATGTCCTTACCAACTAAGGGCATCACCATTGAATGACTGTGATACTTACCCCACAATGTCATTCTCAACACAAACGTTGACATACATAATGGTTTCCATTTCATCCAACAATTTCATGCAATCAATGGCCCCTTTTTCGCCATTGTAGTCTCTTGGCTTGCAAGAGACAAAGTACTTTCACGTACATCCTTTAGAGGAATGGGGTTCCTTGCTATATATCATCTTATTTGGTTTATTCTTCGCATTCGAAGTATGAATAAAGCTCTTCTTATGAGCCGAGGAATGTGTTTTAGAGCAAGTAGCATTCGGCTCTTTGAACCCTTTCATGTCCTTTCTCATAACCTTTTTAACAGTTGCGTCAATCACAGCTTGGAGATTAGCTCCATTAACATTTAGGTTCACATTTGTTGCATCATTAGCATCGCATCTGTTGTTTGTCTGATCCGAGTTTGCCATACTCGAATCTTGGTACTAAACAGCAAATTAAACAATTGCTGAGTTGTATTACTATAGCTAGTCATCATCCTGACGACCTAACATACATTAGCCATGGTATCATTAAACCATATAGGCTAATAGGGTATGAACATTCCAAATGAATGTTACTTGAATGTATATCAATTACATTTAGCCTAGGTCACAAAAGGACCATTAATGGCGTTTAGGGTTTGGACCGAGTCCATTACGTTTTTTACGGGGGATCAAAATGTCACAACTGTCTTTGTCATATTGACGATTTTAAATAGCTCGAAGTCTTGCCACAAAGACTTCTAAAATATGAAACATCAGTTTGTCATGAAAGACATATAAATATAGTACATAGGCTTGTCACGAAGGACATTAATAGCCATAAGGCATGAAGGCCTTGTCGCAAAGGACATATAGGATATGGCACAAAAGGCCTGTCACAGAGGACATTAATATATAAGCCGCAATCTTATTAGATTAGGGGATTTAAGATTTGAACGTAGTTCTTCACCTTTGGACAGGGAGTCATAGACTACAACTGTCATTGTCTTTGAAAGACGATTTATTTTGCCACATAGGCAAATCATTGGACATTACTAATGGATGTTTATACATATATTTATATAGTTATTGCAATTAAGGATATTAGTCATGATCTTATCGATCTCATAGACTATAAGGCTTGGGCATTGCCCATCACCTCGGACGGTAAACCATAACGGTCACATTTGTCAATGTCACTAATGGACAATATAGTATATAGACCGTAGGCAAAACATTATTAAGGATATTAAACATGATCATCTTATTGACAATATTAGTCTTGATCGCACCGATCATATAGACTATGAGGCTTTAGCATAGCTCACCACCTTGGACAGGGAATCATAGAAGATCACCATTGTTTTTGTCACAAATGGACAATATAATGTGGCCTGTAGGCGAAAACATCACTAATGGATGTTAAATAACTTGATCATCGTGTTAGGCGATATTAGTCATGACCGCATTGATCATATAGACTATTATGCTTGGACATAGTCCAATATCCTTAGACAGGGGGTCATAGACCACAGCAGTCATTGTCTTAAGGGACAACAAGTATAGCCCGTAGGCACTTCATCACTAATGGATGTTTATATTATGATCATCATATTGATGATACTTGCCATGATCCAACTCGATCATATAGGCTTTAAGGCTTGGACATAGTCCAAATACCTTGACGGCTGATGTGGTTTCTCAAGTCACACTGCAGGGAGTGTTAACATGTTCTTAGATGTTAACAAGGATTAATTGCCTCAAGAGGGTTTTACCATCATAGCATGCATGTATTGACATATTGGCTAGGTTATACCATTAAGAAGATCTTTTGAAATTATTTAGCAGATCGATAAAATTCGAGTAGAATTGATACTATTGTTTGATAAAGGACGAAATGAATACCTATATAAATTTTTTCAAAACTTCCCATTTCATTAGGAAATTTACAACAGTGCCTTAATAAGGATTTTTAGTATCTTATTTGTCCACAGAGGACTAAAAGGAAAAAAATTATAAATTCGTATAAGGATTATAAAATATCATAAGTCCGTATAGGGACTATATTAAAACAGTTTTCCCATGAAAGGACTATAATGAAACATCATGTACGCTAAGGGACTATAGCGAAATCTCATGTCCGTAAGGGACTATTTCGAAATAGTATATCCCCAAAGGGATTTTTAATAAAATAATATGTCCATAAAAGGACTATATTGGTATAGCATGTGCACAAAAGAGACTTTGCTGAACAATTGTCCTCACAGGGACTTAAATCGAAAGATAAGTTCATTAGAGAGTTATAATAAACAAATGTCCACGCAGGGACTACACAGAAAAACAATAGGTCCTTATAGGGACTTTGAAGCGATACGAGTCCACGCGGGGACTGAAAGGAAATTATAAGTCCATATAGGGACTATAAGATATGTCAACACTGGGACTATAGTGAAATGATATGTCCTCGAAAGAACTATGATGAAATATTATGTCCGCCAGGGGACTTTAATTAAATAACATGTCGACCAAAAAGATTTTAAAGTAATAACATGTCCATAAAAGGACTATAATGGAGTATGATGTCCATGAAAGGACTAATTTGAAAGGTAATGTCCACAAGTGGACTACATATGAAAATGTACTGTCCATGAAGGGTCTATATTGAAATATAGTGTCCACGAAGGGACTATAATAAACAAACGTCTATACGGGGTTTTATCAGAAGAGGTAGGTCCACACCGGGATGATGATGAAATAACATGTCCTTAAAGGATTACAATAATCAATGCCCATACAGGGTCTTAAAGTAAAATGGAATATGATGGAAGAAGGGTTTTCTAATGTCTTCCTTGCTTCATTCCGATTGTTTCTCTTCTTTGTTTGCCGTATGCTATGGTGACACTGAAGTTCTTAGTGAATAAAATAAACATTTCAAGTCAGGATCCATTGCAGAAGTAGAATCCAAGAATTCAATGGTTAAAGAACTGACATGGATCACAGATTGGGTTTTTTTTTTTTTTTGACTGGTATAGTCCAAGTCTGGGATTTCAAAACTTGGAAATAGAAAATAGGGATTAATAGCATCCACATGTATCATCTTCAATATGGGAGCCTCAGGGATTTCTTGCTATGGACTCCACCGGTACAGACTTCAAGATTTGAGCCTCGGGGACCTCCGGTAAGGAATCCGAAGTCTGGTTAATAGTTTAAATAGGTTTGGTTTTGGGAATAGTGTCACACCCCGACCACGTAAATCAACGAAACATGGCGGAAACGTCGGGGAGTGTTGTAGCAGAATTAATGTTTCACAACCATGGAAATTAAAGTTTCGTTTTATTCATCAAACAAGCGAGTTACATTGTCTTTAAACAAGAAATAAAGAGTACATAACATAAATTAACTAGTTCTTGTCTCGTTTTAAGTCACTAAGGCACAGGCCCGCCTAAGTATGTCTCGATAAGTCCTATGCATCAACTCCTGAAAACACATGTGAAAATAGGTACGTCAGCATAAAAATGCCTGTGAGATACATAGGTTTTGTGAAAATAGGTTTCATGACTTATAAGTTTAGAAAGAGTTGTTTAATAAAGTTTAGTCATGAACCTTGTAAATTGATTTGTTTTGTAAATCATTTGAAAAACAATAAGTTCAGATGATATGTATAAATAAGAGAAAAATGTATGGTTAAATGAATAACCATGTAAAATGAGTTTGTATAAGATAAGTTGTTTGTAAAACAATGTCTTGTGAAAAGTATGTTATTTGTATAAAATGTTATTTGTCTTAAATTGAAATGATTCAAATAACGCTACGATATGTAATACCATACAAACACTTATATATAGGAACTACCAGCGGCGTATCCACCATGCTTGTATCATATTACACACGCCTCATTACTTAAATCACTTACTCAAACCAAACCACCAACGTAAAATGTTTAAGTATAATCAAATGTCAAAATGTTTGTGTGAAAACCATGTCTAATGTCTATGTCTAATGTAAATCATGAATTGTGTATATCAATGTCAAAATGTTTATGTCTAATGTAAATCATGAATTGTGTATATCAATGTCAAAATGTTTATGTCTAATGTAAATCATGAATTGTGTATATCAATATCAAAATGTAAGCATGTGATGAATAACAAATGTACTAAGTATGCAACAAAGGACATACATAGCATAAAATGTAATGTAAAACAATGTACTCAGTATGCACACAATGGGCATACATAGCATAAAATGTAATGTAAAACAATGTACTAAGTACGCACATAATGGGCATACATAGCATAAAATGTAATGTAAAACAATGTACTAAGTATGCACACAATAGGCATACATAGCATAAAATGTAATGTAAAACAATGTACTAAGTATGCACACAATGGGCATACATAGCATAAAACACAATGAAATCATGTACTATAAATGTACTAATGAACATAGCAAGTATATGATGTGAAAATAGGAAAGCATGAAAGTAACAAGTAGGCACATGTGTTTCACCCCAAAACGTTTGGAAAACAGTAAAAGAGGGGTCTATGTGCTCACTTGAGATTGCTTAGTAGTCCTTGAGTAACAACCAAACAATGCTAGAGATCACGGATATCAAACGGCACCTAATATAGGTAACTACATTAATAAACCGGACCTATAATCAGAGGATTGGATAGAATGAGGGCTCGTAAACCAAATGAGTATGGGAACTCATGTAATATGGTTTAACAAAGCCTACATACTAAAATGAAACCTAACCTAAGTGCTTACGACCCGTTTAGGTAGCTTATGCTACTTTAACGCGTCGTTCGCGTAAAACGCGTTTGGAACGCCTAACTAGCCCTATGATAAGTAAAATATGCCTTAACATGTCTAATATTGTTGCCAAATCAGTTTAGATGTTAAAAGTTATGTTACATATGCTTAAAATGAGTTTTGGCGTTAAAAGGGCATTTTGGTAATTTACCTAAGGCATATATACTACCTATCATACAACTACTCAAATGATGTGACCATAAGGTATAACCTCGGAAGGTTATTCCCTATACAACTATGGTCACCTAATGTGTTTGGTCGGATCCTAATGATCGACCAAACGGGTCAGGTTCGAAAGTATAAGCGATTGTTTAGATCGCTTACCTTACGACCCTATATAAGCACTAAACTAAAAGTGACGAGTTAAGCATGTTAAAACATGCTTAACTACGTTTAGAAAACAGGTTTGGTATCAAAACAAACGGTTTTGATACCTAAGAGTAGTTTGGTTACAAAATACGCAATAACACGCGTTTTGGCCGAAACTATGACTCGTCACTGAGTCTTGATAACGTGGTAATCAGTAGGTATAGTTTCTAGGGACTATAACCATCGTGATTACGCTCACGTTATGAAGTTCAAATGAACTTCGCATTGACCATAAACTGGTCAACGCAGAAAGTCAAACAAAGTTTGACTTTTAACGCTAAACGAATAAAGAGAACGAAGGAACACTTACAAAGGGTCCCCGAAAGCTTTGATTTCCAAATATTTCTCAGGTATGAAGTGATAGAACACCCCAACTTAGAGAAGAAATCAGAATTCAAGTGGGTTTTGAGTTGTGATGTTGGTGGGTATTTATAGGATTTGCAAGACCGTTAGGATCGTTTATCGAATAACGTGCTTTGATCTCAACCCTACATTTGTTGAATTTTCTGTGGAACAACACAATTGACCCCTCATTATCATGAAGGGCAAGTGCAAAAGGTGGAAAGGCCAAGTTCCAAGTTTCTGCATATTCTGCTGTCTGGGGACCCCTTACGGACCGTAAGGGTATGGCTTACGGTCCGTAAGCCAGTAACTATGCTAAATTGGCAGATTTGGTCCCTGTTGTGTTATAAGGCCATTTCCGACACGTTTAAGGCCCGTTAACCCCATTTCAAAGCTCTAAAATGAAGTTAAAGTATAGGGAACTTAAAATGTGCTCAAAAATATCTCGGATGTCGGTTCCTTTGGTCGTACGATCGCGATGTTCGGTTAATTACGACGGAATGCGCATAAGCGCGAAAAACGATCCAAATTGCGTGACGAATGGATTTTTCTCATGCCAAACACTAAAATAAAATATTTTAGTGCTTACATAAATTTTTGGATGTCCGGATGTATTCAGAACGTAAGTTATGCGCGAAAGTGCAAACTTATGCACTTTTTGGCACTTTTAGTCCCTGAATGAGCCAAAAGTTTATTTTAGCACACCAAACCCCTCAAAGCCTATTTCTAAGCTACGTAAAGGATTTTTAGGGTATGTTTAACTTATGTTCATGTTCCGGAATGTCTGTTACAGTTCAAATTGGCATACTTTCGTAGTTTGTCAAATTTAGTCCCTGTAAGCGAATAAACTTCATTTCACCACACCAAACCTTCCAAAACTTACATCTAAGTTATGTAAAGGTTATTTAAGGTATGTTAAGCCTATTTCACTATTCCTGAGTGTTCGTTGCATTAAACTGGTTATATCTACGCATCAGAGCGCGTATAACCCTCCAGAAAGCGATTTAAAGCTTGAAATCGAACAAGAGTTGATATGTGAAAACGATACACATATTTTTACAAATCCCAAGTATGAAAAACAATATTTCATTGGTTTGGAATTTGTTTGATAGTTGAAGTGACACAGGTGTCACAAATAGGTCCATAAAGGTCTTTCCTTCAACTGGTCGCACACTTATCCTAGCCGTGGTATGAAGCTTAGAATTTCTTGGCTTCGGACGGGAAGAATCTCCATCAACGGCTTCTTTGTTTGGCGACATATTTAAAGCACAAAAATCGATAACAATGTTTACTTAATAAGGATGAGAGCATTCCTATGTTAAGTCTAGACTCGGAAGGTCTAAGGAATATGCTACTGTGTTATTTGAGATTAAACACTAAAGGATAGTGTTTAATTCACTCAAACGTTGGCTCTAATACCACCAACCTGTCACACCCCGATATTTACAGCTCAGCCCGGTGGGGAGTATCGTGACGTAAGATTGATATCGTCATAGTCAAACATACACAGAATAGCACAGCGGAAGTCTTGGAATATAAAATATTATTACAAACCCAATTGTCAGAAAATATTGAAAAGATAATTAAATTCGAGTTTGCAATATTAAATCCACAAGCGGATCTAAAACAGAAACAAATTATTGTTCGACCGACTTTAAACACTAAGAATTTGCAAGATTCTTTGATTAGTGCTCAGGAGCTTCCAACCAATTTCGAGTAATACCTGCCACTTAGTCTTTTTGAAAAATACGTCAGTTTACACTGGTAAATACAATTAACTGACTCTTTTGAAAACATTTATGAAAATTGATTTAAATGCAGAAGGCACAAATATTCTTTTATAACTTGGGACAATTATAGAAAATAATCTTGTATGCAGATTCACATGTTTGTCGTATGTTCAGGGCCTGGGATAGAAGCCGAGACAAGATTAATAGACACACCACTAGTATAAGTCCACAAGAAGTTATCCTCACGAGTGGGATACCATTACATACGTAACTGTCAGGTGTATGCCTGCACCCCGTGCTTAAGCCGTGGCCATTTCATATGAATGAGCCGAGGATATCCAGGACACGGTCATTAACCCCCATGTGACACCTGTGCCTCCACGGCCATCAAACAAATACTGTATCAATTAAATATTGTATTTCATACTTGGGATTTGTATAAATATGTGTATCCATTGCACATATCAATTCTTGCTCGATTTCAAGCTTTAAATCGCTTTCTGAAAGGTTATACGCGCACTGATGCGTAAATATAACCCGTTTAATGCAACGAACACTCCAGAATAGTGAAATAGGCTTAACATACCTTAAATAACATTTACATAACTTAGAAATAAGTTTTAAAGGCTTTGGTATGGCAAAATCGAGTTAAATCGCTTACAGGGACTAAAATTGACAAACTGCGAAAGTATGCCAATTTGAACTATAACAGACATTCCGGATCATGGCCATAAGTTAAACATACCATAAATATCCTTTACATAGCTTAGAAATAGGCTTTGAGAGGTTCGGTGTGCTAAAATAAACTTTTGGGTCATTCAGGGACTAAAAGTGTCAAAAAGTGCATAAGTTTGCACTTTCGCGCATAACTTACGTTCTGAATACATCCAGACATCCAAAAATTTATGTAAGCACTAAAATATTTTATTTTAGTGTTTGGCATAAGAAAAATCCATTCGTCACGCCATTTGGATCGTTTTTCGCGCTTATGCGCATTCCGTCGTAATTAAGCGAACATCGCGATCGTACGGCCAAACGAACCGACACCCGAGATATTTTTGAACACATTTTAAGTTCCCTATACTTTAACTTCATTTTAGAGCTTTGAAATGGGGTTAACGGGCCTTAAACATGTCAGAAATAGCTCAAAACACTAACAGGGACCAAAAGTGTAATTCTGTGAAAGTAGTCCCTTGCGCACCTCAACACTCTGAGTGTTATGGTGCACAAGCATGGGTCAGATGCAGAAAATCGTTTTTGAATGCTGATTAACAGATTTAAACACTCCCCAAAGGCTAATGCCACATGTCAATCTCTTGTGGTGGGCAAAATGATGCACCATAACATTCCAACACCTGTACGGATGGGATTCGATCACGTTATTCGAGAAACGATCTTAACGGCTCTTCGAAAACTATAAATACCCATCCATCCCCATTGCAAAACCCACTTGAAATATGAGAATTCTCTAAGTTGGGGTGTTTCATCACCTCATACCTGAGAATACTTGGATTATCAATCTTGCGGGGACCCTTTGTAAGTGTTCCTTCGTTCTTTTATCGCTTTTCTAGTCCGAAAGTCGAACTTTGTTCGACTTTCTGCATTGACCAGTTTATGGTCAATGCGAAGTTCATTTGAACTTCATAACGTGAGCGTGATCACGATGGTTATAGCCCCTAGTGACTATACCTACTGATTACCACGCTATCTAGGCTCAGTGACGAGTCGTAGTTTCGGCCAAAATGCGCATTCTTGCGTATTTTGTAACCAAACTACTCTTAGGTATCAAAACCATTTGTTTTGATACCAAAACTGTTTTCTAAACTTAGTTAAGCATGTTTTAACATGCTTAGCTCGTCACTTTTAGTTTAGTGCTTATATAGGGTCATAAGGTAAGCGATCTAAACAATCGCTTATACTTTCGAACCCGACCCGTTTGGTCGATCATTAGGATCCGACCAAACACATTAGGTGACCATAGTATATAGGGAATAACCTTCCAAGGTTATACCTTATGGTCGCTTCGTTTAAGTAGTTGTATGATAGGTAGTTTATATGCCTTAGGTAAATTACCAAAATGCCCTTTTTACGCCAAAATTCATTTTAAGCATATGTAACATAACTTTTGGTATCTAAACTGATTTGGCAACAATATTAGACATGTTAAGGCATATATTACTTGTCATAGGACTAGTTAAGAGGTCCGAACGCGTTTCACGCGAACGACGCGTTAAAGTAGCATAAGCTACCTAAACGGGTCGTAATGGGTCATAAGCACTTAGGTTAGGTTTCATTGTAGTATGTAGGCCTTGTTAAACCATATTACATGAGTTCCCCTACTCATTTGGTTTACGAGCCCTCATTCTATCCAATCCTCTGATTATAGGTCCGGTTTATTAATGTAGTTACCTATATTAGGTGCCGTTTGATATCCGTGATCTCTAGCATTGTTTGGTTGTTACTCAAGGACTACTAAGCAATCTCAAGTGAGTACATAGACCCCTCTTTTACTGTTTTCCAAACTGTTTTAGGGTGAAACACATGTGCATACTTGTTACTTTCATGCTTTCCATGTTTTCACATCATATACTTGCTATGTTCATTAGTACATTTATAGTACATAATTTACATTACATTTTATGCTATGTATGCCCATTGTGTGCGTACTTAGTACATTATTTTACATTACATTCTATGCTATGTATGCCCATTGTGTGCGTACTTAGTACATTATTTTACATTACATTCTATGCTATGTATGCCCATTGTGTGCGTACTTAGTACATTATTTTACATTACATTCTATGCTATATATGCCCATTGTGTGCATACTTAGTACATTTATTATTCATCACATGCTTACATTTTGGTATGACATTTGGTTTGTTTAAATGAGACAATGTACATTCATTAACACCGATCATGCCGCTCGGTAGTAGGTAGTGGTACCATAGGACTTGACAAATCCCATTCCTGTAATCTCGGGTTTGTTTGGATGGAAGGAATGACCGAATCCGAATACATTTTTTTATAACCTTTACTAAAAGGGTTATCCGACTGTCGCAAGGCTTGGATGTATGAATTTTCACAATACCGCATAAATGTTTATATCAGTATAGCATGCATTTATTACACAAAACATAACTTTGATTTAAACCATGTTTTACTTCAATACCTTGTTTTTGTGCATTTTACATATGGTTTAGTTGACATATTTCACTTACCATACATAAACATCTTGACATTTATATACACAATTCATGGTTTACATTAGACATAAACATTTTGACTATTGATTATACACAAACATGTTACTTTGGTGGTTTGGTTTGGGTAAGTGATTTAAGTAACGAGGCGGGTGTAATACGATACAAGTATGGTGGATACGCCGCTGGTACTTCCTATATATAAGTGTTTGTATGGTATTACATATCGTAGCGTTATTTGAATCATTTCAACATAAGACATATAACATTTTATACAAATAACATACTTTTCACAAGACATTATTTTACAAAACAACCTATCTTATACAAACTCATTTTACTTGGTTATTCATTTAACCATACATTATTCTCTTACTTATACATATCATCTGATCTTATTGCTTATCAAATGATTTACAAAACAAAGCAAATTACAAGGTTCATGACTAAACATTTTCTTAAACATAAGTCATGAATTCTATTTTCACAAAACCTATGTATCTCACAGGCATTTTTATGCTGACGTACCTATTTTCACATGTGTTTCAGGATATGATGCATAGGATTTATCAAGATACACTTAGGCGGACTTGGGCCTTAGTGACAATAAAAGATGCAAGACTAGTTATTTATGTTATGTTTCTTTGATTGTCAAGACATTGTAACTCTTTTAATCAATAAAACAATATTTCAATTTCCATGTGTTATGAAACAATGATTCTGTTACAACACTCCCCGACGTTTCCGCCACGTTTTGTTGTTTTACGTGGTCGGGGTGTGACAGAAAAGTTGGTATCAGATCTCATGGTTATAGGGAATTAGGTTATTAGTAATACTTTGACCTAGTCTATAACCTTCCTAGGACCCTAACGCGAGTTTACTTGCGTTTAGTCATAAAACAATACTGTCACCTATCCTTAGGCGACAACCACAACAAGAACACAAATTTCAAAACCGCTTTGAAAACTAATCATCTGTTCTAGGATGATTGATTACTAGGTTTTGAACCCTCTATTGTAAGGTTTTGAACCCTCTATTGTAAGGTTTTGAACCCTCTAAGTTTTCAAATCTCGTCAAAGTTTGGGTCGTATAATGTGAACACGTGCAAACTGGAAGAGTGAATGCCTGTACCCTGAGTTTTCTGTCGAAGGCTAGAGTGTTCGTACAAATCCGCAGTATCGGACCAGTCACTCTTACCTGGGAACTCTTGGGGTGAGTGTTCACTTATAGGCGAGCATGTCTTCAATGATACATTAATATGATCCGCTTACTTTGATTTATCACCGTCTCATTTGTTTGCCTTAGGTAACAAACAAATGATCGCAATTTTATGCGTTGCCATTTTGTTTTGATTTTCCGATAACATTTCACTTGTTTCTTCCTATGTCTTTCATTTCCTTCTAGAATGTCTCTTCCTCTCAGCAACGATCAAATGTCCGAGCAAACAGCCAAATTTGCCCAGCAAATAGGCGAAGTGATTCTGAGGACTGTGGATTTAGGCATTGCCATGTCTCGTCTCAACAATGAAGCCACTCAAGAGCCACCAAACTAAGCAGAAGTCAAGCCAGCACCAAAATCAAGGAAGCGTAAGGCTTCAAGGAAACCCGCAGCAGTTACACCTAATCAAGCGGGACCTAGCCATGTGGCAAGGCCACTAGCTAGGAAGCCATACATAGGAACTGCCCCTTGGTGCAAACGATGCAACCGTCATCATTCAAACCTCATACCCTGCTCCAAATGTACCTACTGTGGACGGAGGGGACATTTGGTTAACATATGCCGCTTTGCTATCCAAAACAAAGCTGCTATAAACCTTGCTGCTACCCAACTCCAAGTTAACCCTACTCAAGCTCGTTTTCCGTCTGGTACTTGCTACAACTGTGGCGAGACGAGCCATTTCAGGAACAACTGCCCGAAGATTTTCAGTACAAATCCGACCCACGGATGAGCAGTTGGCTGAGTAGAAGATGTTGCTGTCTTATGCTTTTGTTTCTTTCGTTTTCTAGTAATGTGAAACAATCTGTTTTGATTATAAATAAATTGTTGTTCACAATTCTGATATACATGTGTAGTTATATGAGTAAATGGAAATTCTCTATGATACCTGTATTAAGGAACTATGTTCCTTACAAACTACTCTTGTGATTCTCTATTTCAAATGATCGCTCATGATTCCCTCGAAAATTTTAAGTACTCATTTCACTCTAAGAAACAAAGTACAGAAAATAAAGTGACATTATGAGTAATCATGCTTCTGCACATCTGTGCCTTTGAATCTTTGGTTAGATAACTAAGGGTATTTTCAAATCTCATACCCATTACGTTTTGATTTTTCCACATACACAGTACAAGTATTTCAAAAACAATCTTCATGATCTCAAAACATTTCATATAGTTTGAAAACAAATTTTTTAAATGCATTGTCTATGTTATTTCAAAAACATTGGCTATGCTTTCAAAAACAACCTTCATAATTTCAAAATGTTTCATATAGTCTGAAAACAATATTAACACAGTACATTTTCTTATCAAGTGCACGATTTCAAAAGCATCATTCATGTTTTCAAAAACCTTATACATAATTTCAAAATTCATCTCGCATAATTTTAAAACATTTTTATAAATATACTTACCTAGTACACCTACTTTATGATTTCAAATGTATTATATATAAGGTTTCAAAAACATTGAACACATTTTTTTAAGAACCCCATGCATAGTTTTCAAAAATATTTTCTTCATACATTGACTTAACTTTCAAATTTCGCTTCATATGTCGCCTTGGCATATCTGGCATCTCAACTTCATAAGCATTTTTACTTCAGGTTTTGACTTAAGCACATCCAGTGCAAGGTTTCAAAACATCTTCAACTTCTAAAATCCATATGGGATCTTTTTTTTATCTTCACATTTAGACCCTTGTGGATGATTAACATTCAAATCAGAGTCCTTGATTTGATTCCTTATGTACCTAAATTCGAACATTTCGGTTCCTTATAATCGAAATCGAATTTTTCTTTTAAAAATCTTTCTATCTTTATAGTTAGATTCTTGATAATGTTTAAAGTACCAAATGAAATCCACGAGATGGATTCCTAGTGTGCTTTAAATACATGTGCTCTGTTAGCAAAACTAATTAACAAATTAAAGATCAAGATAAACAATCTTTGTGGTTATATGACTATGTGTTTATGCATCTTGTGTTTTCTTTTATGCATTTTGTGTTTTTGTATACACTGGATATTTGTTATCCAAATCCTCGTAGAGTCTTTCATATCTTCATATGAGGGATTCGTAGTAGGATATTCAAAAAGGTACTACCTTAAATCCTTAACGGGCTTCTATGTAATAGTTAAGACCATTGGATTATATAGTACCACTCCATGATTCATAAGAGACCCTTTTTGGGGTCAAGTCTAAAAGATTGATTCAAAAATCTGGTTAAGAATGACATGTGATGATATAAGCTGAAAAGACTCCTTGGTTGTCTATTAAAATCATTTATTGATTTAATAAAAAGGGACCCTATGGTGGTCTAGTCACACTCATCACAGGTTTGTTCATTTGGTTTTCCCCTACACATTATAAAATAGACTGTGTGAACTATGCAAGGAATTGTCTAATTATGGACGCGTACATAATTATGAGATTCAGTGCATGGTAACCACAGTAAGATTTATTATGTGTAAGAACCGATAGTGACAACAATAACGAAAAGAGAACGATGTAATCGAGGTACGGTGGACGCACCAATGACGCTTCATATACTTGTATATAAGTATCCCTCTTACATTGCAATCATGATGTTATTAAAGTTACTAGAAGTTCAGAACCCTAACCAATGTTGTTCGATCTTTTCAACTTCATGTTTTAAACTCTCACAAGTTTCCTCTAAATAAAAATTTTGGGACGAAATTTCCTAAAGTAGGGGAGACTGTGACACCTGTGCCTCCACGGCCGTCAAACAAATACTTTATCAATGAAATATTGTATTTCATACTTGGTATTTGTATAAATATGTGTATCCATTGCACATATCAATTCTTGCTCGATTTCAAGCTTTAAATCGCTTTCTGGAAGGTTATACGCGCACTGATGCGTAAATATAACCCGTTTAATGCAACGAACACTCTAGAATAGTGAAATAGGCTTAACATACCTTAAATAACCTTTACATAAATTATAAATAAGTTTTAAAGGCTTTGGTATGGCAAAATCGAGTTAAATCGCTTACAGGGACTAAAATTGACAAACTGCGAAAGTATGCCAATTTGAACTATAACATACATTCCGGATCATGGCCATAAGTTAAACATACTATAAATATCCTTTACATAGCTTAGAAATAGGCTTTGAGGGGTTCGGTGTGCTAAAATAAACTTTTGGGTCATTCAGGGACTAAAAGTGTCAAAAAGTGCATAAGTTTGCACTTTCGCGCATAACTTACGTTCTGAATACATCCGGACATCCAAAAATTTATGTAAGCACTAAAATATTTTATTTTAGTGTTTGGCATAAGAAAAATCCATTCGTCACGCCATTTGGATCGTTTTTCGCGCTTATGCGCATTCCGTCGTAATTAAGCGAACATCGCGATCGTACGGCCAAACGAACCGACACCCAAGATATTTTTGAACACATTTTAAGTTCCCTATACTTTAACTTCATTTTAGAGCTTTGAAATGGGGTTAACGGGCCTTAAACATGTCGGAAATAGCTCAAAACACTAACAGGGACCAAAAGTGTAATTTTGTGAAAGTAGTCCCTTGCGCACCTCAACACTCTGAGTGTTACGGTGCGCAAGCATGGGTCAGATGCAGAAAATCATTTTTGACTACTGATTAACAGATTTAAACACTCCACAAAGGCCAATGCCACATGTCAATCTCTTGTGGTGGGCAAAATGATGCACCATAACATTCCAACACCTGTACGGATGGGATTCGATCACGTTATTCGAGAAACGATCTTAACGGCTCTCCGAAAACTATAAATACCCATCCATCCCCATTGCAAAACCCACTTGAAATCTGAGAATTCTCTAAGTTGGGGTGTTTCATCACCTCATACCTGAGAATGCTTGGATTATCAATCTTGCGGGGACCCTTTGTAAGTGTTCCTTCGTTCTTTTATCGCTTTTCTAGTCCGAAAGTCGAACTTTGTTTGACCTTCTGCATTGACCAGTTTATGGTCAATGCGAAGTTCATTTGAACTTCATAACGTGAGCGTGATCACGATGGTTATAGCCCCTAGTGACTATACCTACTGATTACCACACTATCTAGGCTCAGTGACGAGTTGTAGTTTCGGCCAAAATGCGCATTCTTGCGTATTTTGTAACCAAACTACTCTTAGGTATAAAAACCGTTTGTTTTGATACCAAACCTATTTTCTAAACTTAGTTAAGCATGTTTTAACATGCTTAGCTCGTCACTTTTAGTTTAGTGCTTATATAGGGTCGTAAGGTAAACGATCTAAACAATCGCTTATACTTTCGAACCCGACCCGTTTGGTCGATCATTAGGATCCGACCAAACACATTAGGTGACCATAATATATAGGGAATAACCTTCTGAGGTTATACCTTATGGTCGCTTCGTTTAAGTAGTTGTATGATAGGTAGTTTATATGCCTTAGGTAAATTACCAAAATGCCCTTTTTACGCCAAAATTCATTTTAAGCATATGTAACATAACTTTTGGTATCTAAACTGATTGGCAACAATATTAGACATGTTAAGGCATATATTACTTGTCATAGGACTAGTTAAGCGGTCCGAACGCGTTTCACGCGAACGACACGTTAAAGTAGCATAAGCTACCTAAACGGGTCGTAATGGGTCATAAGCACTTAGGTTAGGTTTCATTGTAGTATGTAGGCCTTGTTAAACCATATTACATGAGTTCCCCTACTCATTTGGTTTACGAGCCCTCATTCTATCCAATCCTCCGATTATAGGTCCGGTTTATTAATGTAGTTACCTATATTAGGTGTCGTTTGATATCCGTGATCTCTAGCATTGTTTGGTTGTTAATCAAGGACTACTAAGCAATCTCAAGTGAGTACATAGACCCCTCTTTTACTGTTTTCCAAACTGTTTTGGGGTGAAACACATGTGCCTACTTGTTACTTTCATGCTTTCCATGTTTTCACATCATATACTTGCTATGTTCATTAGTACATTTATAGTACATGATTTACATTACATTTTATGCTATGTATTCCCATTGTGTGCGTACTTAGTACATTATTTTACATTACATTTTATGCTATGTATGCCCATCGTGTGCGTACTTAGTACATTATTTTACATTACATTTTATGCTATGTATGCCCATCGTGTGCGTACTTAGTACATTATTTTACATTACATTCTATGCTATGTATGCCCATTGTGTGCGTACTTAGTACATTATTTTACATTACATTCTATGCTATGTATGCCCATTGTGTGCGTACTTAGTACATTATTTTTCATTACATTCTATGCTATGTATGCCCATTGTGTGCGTACTTAGTACATTGTTTTACATTACATTCTATGCTATGTATGCCCATTGTGTGCGTACTTAGTACATTATTTTACATTACATTCTAGGCTATCTATGCCCATTGTGTGCATACTTAGTACATTTATTATTCATCACATGCTTACATTTTGGTATGACATTTGGTTTGTTTAAATGAGACAATGTACATTCATTAACACCGATCATGCCGCTCGGTAGTAGGTAGTGGTACCATAGGACTTGACAAATCCCATTCCTGTAATCTCGGGTTTGTTTGGATGGAAGGAATGACCGAATCCGAATACATTTTTTTGATAACCTTTACTAAAAGGGTTATCCGATTGTCGCAAGGCTTGGATGTATGAATTTTCACAATACCGCATAAATGTTTATATCAGTATAGCATGCATTTATTACACAAAACATAACTTTGATTTAAATCATGTTTTACTTCAATACCTTGTTTTTGTGCATTTTACATATGGTTTAGTTGACATATTTCACTTACCATACATAAACATCTTGACATTTATATACACAATTCATGGTTTACATTAGACATAAACATTTTGACAATTGATTATACACAAACATGTTACTTTGGTGGTTTGGTTTGGGTAAGTGATTTAAGTAACGAGGCGGGTGTAATACGATACAAGTATGGTGGATACGCCGCTGGTATTTCCTATATATAAGTGCTTGTATGGTATTACATATCGTAGCGTTATTTGAATCATTTCAACATAAGACATATAACATTTTATACAAATAACATACTTTTCACAAGACATTAGTTTACAAAACAACTTATCTTATACAAGCTCATTTTACTTGGTTATTCATTTAACAATACATTATTCTCTTACTTATACATATCATCTGATCTTATTGCTTTTCAAATGATTTACAAAACAAAGCAAATTACAAGGTTCATGACTAAACATTTTCTTAAACATAAGTCATGAATTCTATTTTCACAAAACCTATGTATCTCACAGGCATTTTTATGCTGACGTACCTATTTTCACATGTGTTTCAGGATATGATGCATAGGATTTATCATGATACACTTAGGCGGACTTGGGCCTTAGTGACAATAAAAGATGCAAGACTAGTTATTTATGTTATGTTTCTTTGATTGTCAAGACATTGTAACTCTTTTAATCAATAAAACAATATTTCAATTTCCATGTGTTATGAAACAATGATTATGTTACAACACTCCCCGACGTTTCCGCCACGTTTTGTTGTTTTACGTGGTCGGGGAGTGACACCCCAAATGCTTAGATCAAACAAAATAGATTAAAATGGGTTATCTCAATGATTTAGCCACTAATCGATTAAATATTCAATACCCGACCAAGCGGTAATAATTTACCGTATCCCAAGCCCGTATGAGGGAAAATAAGTTAAAAGTATTTACCTGAGCTTAAAATGTAAAATTTGTATTCTCAGCCGTATATCATACTCAACAAGTGTAGGTAGCTTTTACTGGGCTCCTAATCTGGAACGAAGGTTTTAATAACCTATTAGATTACTAACGGGTCTTATTCAAGTTATAAACTTAGACCGGTTAGTTTAAAGAAAGGTTTACGGTACGAAACGCAAGATTAAGCGGTGACCGGATTGGAATGTAATTTAGACCCGACAAGTATGGAGACTTGTATAAAATGGCTAAACTAAATACATTCTGGATTTTGAAGTAAATATGATAAGGTTTGACCCGTTTCGGCTAATTTATGCAAACTAGTCACATAGACCGTACCGAACGCGTATATGCATAACGAGTAACCTGATGAGTCCAGCACAAGTTCCATACATTATTATGCTTAAAATATGTTGTGATATCAGTAGGATATCAACAATTATGCCCCAAATGAATTTAAAATCAATTTAAGTCCTGTAAGGGTATTTTGGTCATTTTAAGGTTTATAAAAGAGGTTTAAACATAAACTGAGGTTCTGGTCTAAAACATCCAGTAAAAATATTTATTTTATCATGTTACATCAGTAAGATATCATACATATGTGAGGTTTATCATTTATGGCCAAACTATGCACCGTAGGGGCATTTTGGTCATTTCACATATGTTTTACGGACAAAATTGGAAGTCTGAGTTCAAGACTTATACTTACTGTTAAAATATAAAAATTCATTTATTAAATCAGTAGGTATCAAGTCTTATGTGTTAAATATGGTTTTAAACCATACTATGCGCCTAATTTGCGTAAAAGTCAATAATTGACGATATTTGAGGTGTTTATGGAATTCTGAGATTTTGATCAGTCTTGAATGTTCAAAATATTTTATTTTCTATATAACATCAGTAGAAAGAGGTTTGGTATGTCATTGATATGTAAATCTCATTTTATTACTGAAAAGGGCATTATCGTCAATTACCAAATTCATACAAGAACTCTATGTTATGGTCAGTATAAAATCTGACCAAAAATTCAAAAAATCCCTAGAAATTATATTATAACAGTGGGTAATGAGTTTGGTGCCAAAATTTGGGTTTAAACATGATTTATGCTAAAAATGTCATTTAATTAACAAAAAGTTTCATTTTACGCTATCTTGCATAACTTTAGTTTGAGACCAGAAACTGATGTCAAATTTTGTGGACATACTTATATATCAGTAATAAAGCTTTTTGTCCTCTCACATTTTCAAAAATCTCGTTTTTATAACATAAGGGCATAATAGTCAAATTTAAGCATATTAACGGAACATGTGCAAAAACTCAGATTTCTAATATGATCGTGTAATATAACCTTATAGGGTTATGCTACATTAAATTATGATCATAACGGAACCTAAAGTCAGTAGCAAACTAATCTAATTCGTTTCATAATCGAACATCAACGCAGAAGTCAAACTTCGCTACTATCGGTTGCGAACCGACCCTAAAACTAGAATTGACGAGCCGAACATGTTTACACATGTTCTAATAATTATTACCAAGTTTTTTAAGTGATAAAACGTATTTTACAACATTTCTAAGCTCATATCTCAATTATTTCAAAAACTGTTCCGTTGACTTTTTAAAACAATATTAAGTTGACTTGTCAATTGACCAAGCATACGTGATTCTTAGGAGGAGCCCTTTTGAGGGTTTAACACCTACCTAATTACGATCACGTAGCCATGTTCGTTGCGAAAAATGGCTCGACCGTTTATGGTCTTACTAAAAGTCAAAGCGTTCGTCATAAACTCTTGACTTTTTAGCTTTAAACGCCAAATAAAATAAACTAGTCACGAAAGGACACTTACATAAGGTCCTAGGGACTAAAAGGAGGTTCCCAAATTGTTCAGGATCCTCTTAGAATTGAGAGATATGCATATTGGAATGAGATGCAAGTTTAAAAGTGAGAAAACCTCACCTATTTATAGTTTTTGGGATTGGATCAGAACTTGCCAAGTGTTTAGGGCTGTCTTAAGATTGTTACAGGTGTCTTTACAGTAGTTAACATCTGTATACCAGTCCATAGTTTGATTAAAAATGGTTTTGTAGGGAAACAAGAGGAGAAAAACCATCAAACTCAAGAATTCTGCATACTGGTCTGCTGTTTGGCTTACTAGCGGCCCGCGGATGCAGCAGGCCCAGTGGTTGCGGCCCGAGAGGCTGTTAAGCCCAACAACAGTTTGGCAGACTAACAGTTCTGGTCCCTGTTCCCTTTATTCACATGTTTAACTTTAAAAAGTGACATGATCAACCCCTACACTCTTTTTAATCCCTTTTAGACTTTCAGAAATGACCAGATCAATCCCTGCACTCTTTTTAATTCCTTTTAGACTTTCAGAAATGACCAGACCAGTCTCTGACTTCATTATGAATGCTTTAAACTTTCAGAAATGACATAATCGGCACATTATGTTCATATCCATTAGGTTATGTTTATATGGTACAAAACTTCAAATGGCTAATATTAGGCGCATCCGGGAGTATAACCAAGCATCATAAACTTCTCGGTTCGTATAAAAGGTAATGTTGAGGTGTAGTTTCGCTAGTCGTCGCTTTTAGTCCCTTTGTCGCACGAAGTAGCGCGTAATATTGTTTAACGATATCTAAACCTTTCGTGGCCTATATTGATTATTCCCGAGCATATGCTTAAATATTACGACGCTCCCGTTCGCTTAAATGTTCACCCAAAAGTGTAAATTTTTAAAAATTGATGCTTTTTGTCCCTCTAACACGCAAACTTGCGCGTATTATCGTTTAATAGCATCAAAGCCCAGTGCAATCCATATTAAGCATTCTCAAGAGTATGATTGCACTTCATAATACTTCGGGTTCGTTAAAAGGTCACTCAGAGGTATGATTAAACATGTTGACGCTTTTAACCCCTTTAACTTGCAAACTTGCGCGTAATTTCACTTATTGGCGTAAAAGCCTTAAATGGCCAATATTAGGCATTCCCGAGAGTATAATCAATATCATGAAGTTCTCGGTTTGTTAAATGGTCACTCAGTGGTAAGAATTAACATGTTGATGCTTTTAACCCTTCGACGCGCAAATTTTCAAATAATTATGCAAACGGCTCCTCTCGACCAACAAGTGGCTCATTTGTGAATATGAATACCGTGTAACATCATTCAGAGGCTTAGATTAAGCATGTTGACACTTTTAGTCCTTTTTTATTCAAAGTTTTCGATTTTTCGCAAACATTAGTCCTTTATAGTCAACGTTTGACTTCATTAGGGTTTAGTACACGTGTCAACACATCATTGGTCGTGATTTTACGAGGTGTTACAACGGAATGGATGCGTAATATTTTTTTATAAAAAGTAAGAAAGATGGTTAAAAGATTTGAGAGAAAGGTGTATAAAAAGGGGTTAAGGTGGGGCTTTTGTAAGTAAAAAATGAAATTTAAAAAAATGAATTTTTTTATATAGACCGTTGAGTAACGGTAGAAAATCTCGAACATATCAAATTTTCTGGTGTTCTCATGGCAACGCCCAACCATCTTTTTCAAAAAAAAATCTCCCTGGTGGGAGGTAACCTCGGCGTGGAGATGCGTTTGGAGCTAGGATTGTAATCGAACTGAACGAACATGAACAAGACCATGCTCATGTTTTTTCGTT
Organism: Helianthus tuberosus; assembly: GCA_030545235.1. Classification (NCBI taxonomy): domain Eukaryota; kingdom Viridiplantae; phylum Streptophyta; class Magnoliopsida; order Asterales; family Asteraceae; genus Helianthus; species Helianthus tuberosus. The sequence goes on along the minus strand of CM060420.1, from coordinate 14,027,117 downwards.
AAGGAAATTAACATGTTCGTGAACTGTTCATGAACGCATACCGAACTTAAGTTTATGTTCGTGTTTGTTCATTAAGAAAATTCAGTTGTTTGCGAACAGTTCGTGAACACTGGTCTCAAACACAAACGAACGCAGACGAATAAAAACGAACGTAAATGAACATTTCACTTGAAAATAAAAAAATAAAAACATTGTTAAGCCTAGACTTTGGACAAAAGTAGTTAAATACAACCATGAAATAATAAATCAAAATACAAGAAGTCTGCTACAACCACCAATCGATTAATCAAGTTTAACTAACTTAGACATAATTTTTCAATGCTTAACTAACTTACACATAATTATCCCAAAAAATGTCTTGAATGTCTAACTTTTAGCTAACTTAGAAAAAAGAAGGGTTTCAAGTTTTCAATATGTTTAGGTAAAAGATTTATCATTTATTGTTTTTTAATATAATCATACAAACACAAACGAACGAACATAACCGAACGTCCACGAACGCAGTCGAACAAACGAGACCTTTGTTCGTGTTCGTTTGCTTAACTAACCGAACAAAAAAATTTTGTTCGTGTTCATTCGTTAAGCTAATCGAACGAACATAAACGAACTTTCCATCAAACGGTTTACGAACTGTTTGCTGAACGTCCTATTTGAAGGAAAACAAAAGCTTAAATGAAACCCCAGTATGAATGGACTAAGTTTCTCTCTCCATAAGTGTTCTAACATAATTTGTGAATTGGGTTTGAGAATGATGAATAAAATAGTTTTTTTGAAAGAAAATAACAACTGTCTTTTCCGGTATTAAATAGGTAGTTGGGAGTTCGTTAGGTGTCATGCTAATGTATATTAATACTTATGAATGGTTTATTTCAAAGAATTAATGCCATACACTAATACATGTTTATTGCAAATAGTTAATACCGTTTAATTATATAGAGAAAAGTTTAAATATAATTAAAAAGTTAACACTAAAAATCAAATTTAAACTTATATAAACACAAAAAAATATCACTATAAGTTCTATACATTAAAATATAGAGAAAAGTTTAAATATAATTAAAAAGTTAACACTAAAAATCAAATTTAAACTTATATAAATACATAAAAAAATCACTATAAGTTCTATACATAAAAATAATGAACACTGTTCATTTACTTTGTAAATTAATAGATAGTAATTGTGAATGGTTCATTTCAAATGCTTTTTTTTAATGGCTGATTTTTAGAAGACTTAGGTTCTAATACAAATGGATTTTAATATATAAATTAACTTAATGTAAGAAGCGAACGAGAGAAACATTTTTTTGAATTTTTTTCTTGTCTTATTAAGCACGTATTTTTGTAGCAGAATCTAACAAAAATTGTGTAAATAACACTAGTAGAGTAACTATAATAACCCTAGAGTAATTATACTTATCCTAGAGTAATAATACATGTTTTTGTTACATTTTGCAACTAAATATCATGTTTAAGTGGATGAGTAAAAACTATATATATATATATATATATATATATATATATATAGGATTAGGTTCAAGAGTGAACACTAGTGTATCTTACAAACTGAGTAAACTAATCCTGGCTATATACGTATGTAAATCAATTGCCAGGATTTGAAGATGAAATACACTAGTGTATTTTATGACTTGATGGTGAAATCCTAGCCACACATGTGTGTAAATCAATGGCCAGGATTTGTTCACAGGGTAGGGCTAGGTAGGAAACCCTTATGTTTTTAAAAAACCCTAGAAAACCCAACCCCCCGACATTTTTTTTTTTTTTAAATAACACATGTAATATACATGTTTTTAAGAGTTTTGGGCCAAAAAAAAACAAAAAAGCGTCGAAGGGATCTTTTAAAAAAAATAAACAAGTTTCAGCATTTTTTGCCTAACACATGTTAGTCACCGAAGTTGCTGAAATTTGTTTATTTTTTTTTAAATAATCCTTCGGCGCTTTTTTGTTTTTTTTTTTTGGCCCAAAACTCTTAAAAACATGTATATTACATGTGTTATTTAAAAAAAAATGTCGGGAGGTTGGGTTTTCTAGGGTTTTTTAAAAACATAAGGGTTTCCTACCTAGCCTTAGCCTATATATATATATGTGTGTGTGTGTATGTGTGTGTGTCTGTATTACATATACATAAAAAAACCATATATTTTCACCTACACATAGCCTACATACATATAGGTAATTTAACCTACACATAACCTACCTATGTGTAGGTTGTATAAAAATTGAAAATTTTCCATATTTTATTTTGAATTCTAGTCTAAGAAACAAAAAATCTTACATGTGTAATATTTTCATTTACTTTTGAGATTTTAGGATTGAAAAAATGAGTAATTCATTTTGTTCTGCGTGTTCTCGCAATATTTAGTGTTCAGCATAGAACCTTCCCATATATATATATATATATATATATATATCCTCCTTCGCTTCTCATGTTAAGGTCATTTTATTTATTAAAAATCATTTGTATTTCAACGTTACACTTTATTAGAAACCAAAAAGACTCTACAACATGCATACATGCTACCGGCTTACATGAATCCAAAGGCCAACAAATTTGACCATTCTACCGATAAAAATTTAGCTCTATTTTTAAGCTAAAGAAAACTGGTAGTCAATTCATACTTGCAATATCAATCCTTTTGCTCGAGAAGACAACCTCATTTCAAAGTTTCCATATACTCCAACAAGCTATTAAAATAATAGTATGTACTATCCTCTATTTCTCTTCCAACCCGGTTAATGTTTTGTGCAGATGAAGAAGGTCACTCACATTATATGCATAAATAGGAGGGATTGAGAGCCATGAAGAGCCTGAATGCAATACAACCGACAAACATAACATAAGGTGAGTAAGTGTTCGAATGTTTCCTCCATATAGCTGCATATAGGGCAATGAACTGATGGCATGTTGATGTGTCTTCTTTCCAACGCCTTCCTTGTAGGGATACGATCCAAGTTCAACATCCAACTGAAAATATTTACCTTGCGCAAGATCCACGTGTTCCACTAGAAAGACTTATTGTCACACCCCAACCGATGGCAGAAACATCGGGGCGTGGCACTGAGCGAAACAGTTTGTTCAAGAGTATCCATAACAACTATTAATGACAATATATTTAACGTTAAATATATTGTCATTAATAGTTGTTATGGATACTCTTGAACAATCTGTTTCGCTCAGTGCCATGCTCCGATGTTTCCGCCATCGGTTAGGATGTGACAGATTGGTATCTGAGCCATAACTATAGGGAACTAGGAAGACTCGTCCTTGTTCGGGATTCTGAGTCTTAGGATTGACCTAGTCTATAGTCTAATAACCAACAGACTGCCTTGTGTGAACCCAGTAGGGGTTTCATACAAGCTTACTTGATACTCTCGCTCGAACTCGCGAAAACTACATCTTTGTGCGAACACCGCACGCTACAGCTTCGCGCAAAGACAGCTTTTCCTAAAGCTTGAATACTATTTGCCTTTCCTAAAGCCGACACAATATACACGCATTCTCGAAAACACTCGCATAACACAAACGAGTGATTTGGTCGAGACTAGGTGTGAAAACCAAGAACTCTCGATAAGATTACTCACTCTACGCGCATTTTAACTATCAAACACGAAAATTTTCGTTGAGTCAGGAGTGAGATCCGTATCTCGATGAAATTATCCCTCTCTATCTCGTGGTTTCTACCACACTCTCAGGAACAAGATTGTTAAGTTAGGGGTGAAACCCGCATCTTAATGACCAGTTCCATTCTCTACTTTGATTTATTTATAAAACTCTCACCAAAGTCTCGATGGGTTCCAATGAATCGAATCACGTAGCAGCCAGAAGGATGCGTGCCGTTCGCCGTATTTTGGCGAGAGTACAGTCTAGAAGGCCAAAGTGTGTACTCGAGGTCATTGTGGATAGTCGAATCACTTTGGGTAGTCGCTGTCTAAACACCCAGACATTCTTTTTCGATTCTGAGCTCGCAGCCGCTGATTCCTCGATTTTATGTGTTTATATGTGTATACGTTTCGATTTTGGAGACTTTACGCTTTTCACTCACCAAACGCGCACAACCCGCACAACACTCTTAGCTCAAAACGCTAACAAATCGCAGACAAGTTATGAGCTCTCGCACTCTACACTACTCGCTATGTTACTCGCTATCGCTACTCGCACTCGCAACCCTCGAACGCATCTCGCGGCTTTGAAAGATAGGTGAATACGTGCAAAATATGTAGGTGAATGCGTGCAAAATATGTGTTTACATGGATTATGTGCTTACGTGCTTATGTGCTTATGTGCCAATGCAGACTATGTGCCTATATGTTATGTACCTATGTGTTCCTAAGCTTTACATAAAAGAAGATGGTTAAACGCTTCGTTTTTTTTCAAAACTAAGAACCCGATATAATCGAATCTCGTCTGAATCCTATGGCGATGTTTGTTGCAGACAATGTCGTCATTGGGATCGCACACCTCACGCGCTGCTCGACGCAACCATGCTGATAAGCGTATCGCTTCACTAGTCGCCAAGGAAATGGCCAAAGTCAAACCTCAGATCATCAGTGAGATCAACGAGGTGAAGAGCAGCTCCTATGTTGAATCGAAGAGCGACTCTCCGAAAACGTCCTTCAGCTTTAAACAATTCAAGGCATGCGGTTCTGCTAGCTTCACTGGTGAAGATGGACCCAGTGCTATGTTCCAGTGGTTTGAATCCATCGAAGTCACTCTTCGTCAAAGAGGATGCCCAGACAACGTCGGCACTGCTAAGGCTACTGGAGTTTTTCAGTCCAGGGCTCTGGACTGGTGGACTGCGGAGCGCAACAGGCGCGGTAACGATGCAGCTTATGGACTCTCCTGGGAGGAACTGAAGGAAGTCATGATGACAGAATTATATCCCCCACATGAACTCCAGAAGCTGGAAAATGAGTTTTGGGGTATCAAGCAAGAAGGAGGTGACAACGCGGGTCTCACTGCTCGCTTCAAGCAACTCAGTATTATCTGTCCTGGTCAATTGTCAACAACTGATATCACGATCAAGAAGTACATTCGCGCTCTACCCGATTGTGTAGCTGACTTTGTTCAAGCAGCTAAACCTGCTACCATTGAGGAAACCTTCCAACTCGTAGTTGAGATCAATGACAAGCGAGTTTTGGCTGGTTATTTCAAAACCTCAACCAAGAATCTCCATCAAGCAACTATTTCTCCCGCTTCTGAAACCGCAACACCTCAAGTCTTGAAGTCTTCACGCCAGAATCGCAAGCGCAAGGTAACAACAACAAGAACTACGCTACTACAGCCACTCCTCTCAACGTTGTACCCATCTAACCCAACACCAATCAGTATCGACAAGTTACAGCACATGTGACCAAAGCACCACCTGCTAAGTGTGTGTACACTGGTCCTCATACTCTATGCCCTACTTGCACCTATCATCACCTAGCTGGGATAGCTTGTCGTTTCTGTGTCCACTGCAACCTCTATGGATACTTCACAGAGAATTGTCGCACTGGCCCACGTCAACAAGTTCAAGCTCCTCCAGTACTGCGAGCTCCCCTCCCCGCTCCTCAGGGTAACCAAGCAGCTCCTGCTCCCGCTGCTCATGCACGAGCTTGCTACTCTTATGGTGACCCGAATCATTTTGCAAATTTCTGCCCGAATCGTGTGGTGAAACAAGAGCCGTAGCAACCACCACAGCAGCAGCAGCAACAACAGCAGCAGCAGCCTCATCAGCAGCAGCAGCCACAACAAGCAGCCCGTGGAAGAACTTTCAACATCAATGTCCGCCAGGCTCAGACTGACAACAATGTTGTCAATTGTACGTTTCTCGTTAACGGTATTTACGCTTCGTGTTTTTTTGATACTGGAGCCAATAACTGTTCATTTAAATTCTAAAAGCTCCTAAACTGTAAACGCGCTAACCTTCCAACGACGTTCGACGTAGAGATTGCCACCGGAAGAACTGTCACCGTTAGTTCTGTTCTTCGTGATTGTACTCTTGAACTCAACAATCACGTTTTCCCGATCGATCTCATTCCGATGCAACTTGGTAGTTTTGATATTATAGTAGGCATGGATTTTCTTCGTGAAAATCATGCTGAAGTCGTTTGTTTCGAAAAGATGATTCGTTTCTCTCTTTCAAACGGTGATCAACTCTGTGTCTATAGCGAAATATCTTCGAAGGAACTCAAACTCACGTCGTGCATACAAGCAAGCAAGTATCTCCGAAAGAAGACATGGCTTTCTTAGAACCCTTCGTAGTAGCGGAGAAGGAAAAGAAGTCAATGGAAAAGGTACTTGTGGTTCGTGATTTTCCTAATGTCTTTCCTGACGATTTACTTGGTCTACCGCCGAGTCATGATATTGATTTTCATATCGACCTCGTCCCTGGAGCTAACCCCGTCGCTAAAGCCCTTTAACGTCTCGCTCCGTCCGAAATGTGTGAACTTTCTAGTCAACTCCAAGAATTACTTGAACGTTCCGAATGTGCATCAATTATAGGGAACTCAATAAGCTTACTATCAAGAATCGCTATTCCTTACCCCGAATCAATGATTTATTTGATCAATTGCAAGGCACTACGCGTTTTTCTAAGATCGATCTACGCTCTGGTTATCATCAATTGCGAATTCAGGAGGAAGATATCCCTAAAACTGCTTTTCGCACTCGCTACGACCATTATGAATTCATCGTTATGCCCTTTGGTCTTACCAACGCACCCGAGGTTTTCATGGATTTGATGAATCGCATGTGTAAACCCTTTCTCGACTGCTTCGTCATCGTGTTTATCGATGATATCCTTATCTATCCGAAGTCGAAAGCCGAACACGCGCAACATCTACGTTTGGTACTTGAACTTCTCCAAGGGAATGGCCTTTACGCCAAGTTCTCCAAGTGTGAATTTTGGCTCGAGGAGGTTCAATTCCTCGGTCACATCGTCAATAGCCAAGGTATTCACGTCAATCCCGCGAAGATTGAAGCAGTTAAGAGTTGGATTACACCGAAAACCCCGTCCGAAGTTCGTTCTTTTCTCGGATTGGTGGGTTATTACCGTCGATTTATCGCTGATTTCTCTAAAATTGCCGTTCCTCTCACCACTCTTACGCATAAGGACAAGACTTTTGTTTGGGGAACCGAACAAGAGGATGCCTTTCAAACTCTTAAGCATATGCTTTGTAACGCTCCTGTACTCGCACTACCCGATGGAAACGACGTTTTCGTAGTATATTGCGATGCCTCTAACCTAGGTCTTGGTTGTGTGCTTATGCAACGAAAGAAGGTTATCGCGTACGCATCTCGACAGCTCAAAGTCCATGAAAAGAACTAAACAACCCACAATCTCGAACTCGGTGCAGTTGTTTTTGTGTTAAAGATTTGGCGACACTAGCTTTATGGTACCAAGTGTACGGTCTTCACTGACCACAAGAGCCTACAACACATCTTGAACCAGAAAGAGCTGAATATGCGCCAACACAGATGGGTTGAACTTCTCAACGACTACGACTGTGAGATACGTTACCACCCAGGCAAAGAAAATGTCGTTGCCGATGCTCTTAGCCGCCGAAGCTATTTACATAACGTTTGTAATGTTCAAGCCCAACACGACCTCGAAGCTCTCATTCGCGAAGCTCAACACGTCTGTTTTACCGAACGCACTTTGAAAGAAGAACGAATTCTTGGAACCGAAAACAAACAAGTGGATAAACCGAATGGTATTTTTCACTATCTCCGCCGCATTTGGATACCTAGTCGCAATAATCTCCGAGAGATTTTGCTGACCGAAGCCCACAATTCCCAATATTCTATTCATCCCGGTGCCGACAAGATGTACCATGACCTGCGTGCCAGGTATTGGTGGCTTGGAATAAAGAAGGATATCACTCTCGATGTTTCGAAATGCATGACTTGTTCAAAAGTCAAGGCCGGACATCAACAACCCTCTGGCTTACTCTAACAACCCGAGATCCCGATGTGGAAATGGGAGAGTATAGCTATGGACTTCATTACGAAACTTCCGCGCACGCCATCAGGTCACGATAGCATTTGCGTTATCGTTGATCGTCTTACGAAATCCGCCCATTTCTTGCCGATACATGAAGAGTTTAAGGTAGAACGATTAGCACGAATCTATACCGACGAAGTCATTTATCGACATGGGACACCTCGTGACATCATCTCTGACCGTGATGCTCGATTTACCTCGCCCCTTTGGGAAACTTTTCAATCTACTCTCGGTACTACTCTTAATCTTAGTACCGCTTTCCATCCCCAGACCGACAGTCAGACTGAACGCACGATTCGCACCCTTGAAGACATGCTTTGTTCGTGCGTTATAGATTTTGGTGGTAATTGTGATTCGCATTTAACTTTAGTCGAATTCTCGTACAACAACAGTTATCACTCTAACATTCAAATGGCACCCTTTGAGACATTATATGGAAGAAAATGTCGATCGGCTATTGTATGGCACGAGATCGGAGACGCGCAAATTACCGGTCCTGAGTTATTACAGGAAACGACTGACAAAATCCTCCAGATACGTGACAATCTCTTGAAAGCGCGGAGTCGTCAAAAGAGTTACGCCGATAAATGCTGCAAGCCCCTTGAGTTCGAAGTTGGTAATCACGTACTCCTAAAGGTTTCACCTTGGAATGGGGTGATCCGATTCGGCAAGAAAGGAAAACTAGCTCCTCAATACGTTGGACCTTTTAAGATTCTGGAAAGAATTGGCAAAGTGGCCTACCGACTTAAATTACCGGTAGAACTCAGCAATGTCCATCCGACTTTCCATGTTTTGAATCTCAAAAAGTGTCTAGCCGAAGAAAACCTGCATGTTCCTCTCGAGGACTTGCAAGTTAACAAAACTCTACACTTCGTGGAAAAGCCAGTAGAAATCATGGACCGAGAGACCAAGATACTCCGACGCTCTCGCATTCCTATAGTTAAGGTTCGCTGGGAAGGCAAACACAGCGCCGAGTTCACTTGGGAGCTCGAAAGTGATATGAAAGCTAAATATCCACAACTCTTCGTTACGCCCGCGCCTTAATTTCGGGACAAAATTCCCTAAAGTAGGGGAGGCTGTAACAACCCGACTCTTCGGGTCATTACTTGTATCAGTCATTTATTGCTTAATTGACTTGTACTCTCGAGATTCTGATTATCGCTGAAGGGTTAAACTATTTTAAACGATATTTTTAAGCTATGTTTTACAACGCATTCACAACGCTTATTCAAAACGCAGTTATCGCATTTCTACGCTACTCACAACGCATACTATTTAAACGCAGTTTATCGCATATTACATCGCATGTTATACTAAACGCTATCACATCGCAATCACATCACAAACACGTATCGCAGAATTACTTTATGCATTTTATGTGTTATGGTGTTATTTGTGTGATTATTTGTTTAAATGTTATGTGTGGTTATCTCATCGCAACGCTCACTCGCAACTCGCTCAAACGCAACGCAACGCTTAACACACGAAACGAAAGTCGGAAAACAACAAAACGCAACTCGGTTGGTCGAATGACCACCCCGATCGAATGGACATCCGACCGGATGACCAAACATGTAGATGTAATAATGTAAAGAGTAAAACACGATAGTCAACAATAAAATACATGGCGTTTAGCTAATCTACATATTCTAACATTCGTTTTGCTATTCTCCCGTCTACTTTGTCAAACAACTTACGTATTCTTTCTCCCCCATAAACCATGAATGTATTTAGACAACTTGTCAGTAGTTTTAAGTTTTCATTTTCGCTATGAAACAGGATTTTTCCAAAGTATTTTACCCTTAGTTCATTTAGCTGTTTTTGTTGGAGTTGATTTGGGGGCTCTTCTGTTGCCAAACCACTTTTCCATCTAGCTATATCCCCCATGTATGTTTCCATATGCCTCATTGCGAAAATCCCACAGTCGATGAGTTAGACTTTGTCCTCCAATCCATCTTTTGTCTGACAACCTTCGCCTTGCTCATGATCTTATGCTTTGGGCGATTTTTAATACGCAAGTAGTTTGCAAAAGCTCCGTGCTGCAGTTTTCACATTTTTTTTTGCATATATTAGTTTGGTGTTTTGTTAACATAGTTTCTATATTCAAAGTTTTTAAGATACTTACCAATTTTTCCACCCATCCTTCATACTTTTTTTTGATGCTGATGTTATCCCCTACACCGCTGTTGTCCAATATATCAACTCTTTTGTGTTTCATGTTGAAACAGACAACATAGAAAAGTCTTTCCCAGATTATTGGCACGAAGACCAGTTCATAATCGTTGATGGTTTTATGTTTCTTGTCTCCTTTGAAACGTGTGTTTTTTCAGAACAGTTTTCATGTTTCTGTTGAATTCATTGTTTCGTGCATCTTCTGTTGTCATTTTGTAGTATGCCGGAGTATTCTGTAATATTGAGTACCACATAATTAAACAACAAAGCAATGTACTATTATAATTTTATCAAATTTATATAGCAAAAGAGTTGCCAGCAGTATTTCTGTGCAGAATAACCTTGAGGGTGATTCATGAGCCTTGTATCTTTCTTCATAGTTCAGGATATGTGCCCAACTTAGAATAATTGAGACGTGTGCTTGAAATCTTGGTTTCATGGTCTCACAGATCACCCTCATGAGAAACTTTTCTCCCATCTTAAACAGCTCAGTTCTAAAAAAAACATCATTTGGCGTTTTAGTTATACAAACTCATTCTATTATAATTCATGGCGTTTTGATTGTTTTTGCATGCATATTCTCAAGTAAACGTTATGGATGGATAGTTTGGCGTTTTATTTTTAGCTGTTCTCCCATCTTGAACAGCTTAGTTCTAAAAAATCATCATTTGGCGTTTTAGGTATACAAACTCATTCTATTATAATGCTTGGCGTTTTGATTGTTTTTGCATGCATATTCTCAAGTAAATGTTATGAATGGAAAGTTTGGCGTTTTATTTTGAGAGAAGTGTACATACTCATAATCGCCGATTCCAGTGAAGATGTATGTGGAAAGGTTATTTTTAGCGTTTGTCCTTTTTTCATGTATCACCACTTGCCTCCTTAGATAAGGTGACAAACATGCCTTGCTCAATTTTTTATCTCTCTTCTCCTCTTCAGCTACATTCTTTTTTTTGTATTTTTATCTTCTTCATCATCTTTATCAGCTTTTTCATCACAAGACAGCTCTTCAGGGTTTAAAATTTTATTTTCTTGCATCAGCTTTGTGATGTCTGGAGTGTTGTCCTCATCACCTTTCTCTTGCACATCTAACATGTTTGGCATTTTTGGTGGTGATGTGTGGATGGCGTTTTCATCATGGGGTTTATTTGGTGTCTCTTCCTCTTCAAAACTTTTCAAAATGTTTTTCCCAGATGTAGTTGGTGGCTGTTCATATGGCGTTTTATCAATCAATGCCCCTTGTTGGTCAACACTTTTGTTCACCATCTCCCCTTCAGTTTTTCCTTTTTCAGTGTTGAATGCCTGACTGTCTTTTGTTTCTGTCGTGGCGATGTTTGGTGTCTTATCAAATACAGCCATTTTTGGGGTCTCTTCAGCAGGTTGCAGATGTTTTTTTATTGCTTTAATTGCTTCATCCACCACCTTTGAATTGTCAAGACCTTCTTTATTATCAATCATTTGTTTTAGATCTTGTCCTGGCAGCTCCAAAATCTCAGCAATATTCCTCTTAATTATTTTTTCCCCATTGTATCTTGAAATGTGATATTCAAGTGTCTTGAAATCACAACTCCACCTCTCAATATTGTTTTTGCTTACATCTTCATCTGATGATATAGTATCCTCTTCATCATCATATATGGGGGCTGTTGTAGCATTCGAGGGTTCGGCGTTTTGTTCTATTGCCACATCCCTTATATCCCCTTCTCCTTGCCTTTCTCCTTCCCTTCTCTTTCTCCTTTTCCCTCTCTTTCTGCATCCCCTTCACCATTCCCTTCGCACTCCCCTTCCTCTTCTTCTTATCCTTCCCCTTTTCCTTTTCCTTCTCCTTCTCCTTCTTCTTTTCCTTTTCCTTCATTTTCATCTTCAATGGCGTTTTCATGAACTATTTCCACTTGCATGGCGTTTTCATCAACTGTTTCCACTTCAATGGCGTTTTCATCAACTGTTTCCACTTCAATGGCGTTTTCAATTCCAGCCATCTCCTTCTCCCTTTCTTCTTCATTTTCACATCCTTCCTCTCCTTGTTCTTCATTTTCAAATTCTTTTGCGTTTTCATGAACTGTTTGCTCTTTAATGGCGTTTTCTTTTTCAGCCATCTCCTTTTCCCCTTCTTGTTCATTTTCATCTCCTAGTACCACCTCATTTCCATCCTCAGTTTCTTGTGTATCTTCTTCTATTTCAGCTGCCATTTCTTTGGAGTTTTCATCAACAAATTTTGAGTTGTTCTCCAACAATGTCATACATTATGAGTATTTAATGTGTACCAGGAGGCTATTTGGGTATTCAGTCTTTGACTGTTTTAACAATGCGCTCATTTTATTGTAACAGTCTTCTAATTCTTTGTATGCTCCATCCAATTTATCAGCCATTTCCTGTTATATTAAATAAAAGGATTTTCTTTATCATGGTGTTTTTTGTTTTTTTTTAATTTATTATTTGAAAAACATACCTCTTCAGGTTCTTTGTTTTGTTCTTCTTCATCAGCAAAAATGTTGTCATACTGTGTTACTTCTCTGATAAGAGCATGGTTTCCTGATGCAGAAACTTCAAACATCGTTTCCCGGCTTTCTATATCCTCATACCATCCTTTGAAGTGAAGCCTCTTCATCATCATTATAGGGAATGGCGTTTTGCACCTCATAGTTATAATGATCATCGTGATCAAAACCATCATCATCATCAAACTCATCATAATGCTCATCGACCTTGTGAACATCATCTTCATCTTCATTCTCAACATCATCACCATCATCTTCATCATGAACAACAATATGCATTTTTCTTGTTTTTTGGGGCTTGCTTCCTTTACCTTTTTTGACTGTTTTCCTTTGTACTTCATTTCCCACAAGGTGTTTTACCATTGCATTCTCAAATAAGTCAAGAGTTTCTGTTGTAACCCACTCAATTGGGTATCCTTCTTTTCGGTCCCATTTTTTTCATATTGCAAGCATCGTTCACTAAGGCAAGCTGTAACAAAATAGATTTTCAAATGACATATATTTTTTTTAGTTTTAATGACGACACAAATGAATAGTGAAATTTTATTCTTACCGCAAGTATGATCAGTGGCCCTGTGTAATGCTTTTTTGGAGCCCATGCGGTTTTCGCGTGTTGCAAGCATTGGATGATATAACTACACCAGTTCATTTGGTTTATTTGAACGTCTGGTGTAACATTGTGCAAGAATTGTTTGTTGACGACTGCATTGTCAGATGCATGCCCCATTATAGTGAAGAATGCTACAAGGAAATTTAGGCAGAAGTCTATCCCAAAGCCATGCATCATAGGCAAACCGTTATCAAAGTATATCCTCACAATTGGTCTGTTAACCCAGCCCAACCCTCCTAACTGTGCTTTCCACTCAGCCCCTCAAAACTGTGCTTTCCACTCAGCCACCACGTGGTCTTTAGCTGTTGGTCTTTTTTTCATGTTCACGGGCACCCTTCCATTTGGTATACCCGTTAAAGAGTTTACCAATTCTTCATTTATATGTATGGTATGGTTGCCAACGTTTAGGGTGTTTGTCTTTTCATTATAATTTTCAACCAACCAGTACGCAAGCATTGTGGGTACGATGCCTATTTTCAACTTTAGTGTAGCACCAAAACCCATTTGGTGTATTGTCTTTCTGTGGTTTTCGTTTAGATTCATTAACCAACCAGTCAATTTTGTAGGTTTTACTCTTGACAAAATCCTAGCCCCACTGAACTCATGGTATGGTTCTTCTTCAAGCTCCACATTCTGACTTAATGCCTTTCTCTTATTGGCATTTTGGGCCTTTCTAGTATGCACACTTATTCTCAATCTTAACCTCTCTTTGCCTATAAAAAATGATTTCATGGCGTTTTATTTTATGACGTTTTAATAGTATAATTTAACATAACTATGATACATTTATGGCGTTTTATAAATAAATAAAATATTATAGATGTTGAACAACTCAATAACGGTTAAATGGCGTTTATAACAGAATCCATACATTTTTTGGCGTTTAGTAACAAAGCTATGACAGGAGTCACGTGTTGTGGCCTTTAGTAACAAACGATACATATTTTGGCGTTTTGAAAACAAAGTATGAAAGTGTATTTTTACATCACCAAAAGTAACATTTGTGTACCATGTCCTCTTATTGTCTTCTTTCTTTGCTCGTTCGTTTTTTGGCGTTTTGGAGCAGATGACCCTTCCTCTCCCCCCTTGTAGAAACTGCAAATTTTTGTTAAAACTAAAATGCCAAACGCACCATAAACTAGCACAATGTAAATCGAAGTTAACTCACTATGTTTTTTTTCCTGTGGATCTTGTTTGATCTTTCGACGCCATAGTTTTTGTTGATTCGTGTTTTCTAGGGTTTTCACGTTTTACGTTGGTTTTGGGAATGTTTTTCTAGGAAGTATATATGTTTCGGTCAGGCTTTGATGTGTTTGTATATGGACATTTACCTTTTTGCCCTTATGGAAGCGCGCCACACTAATAAAAGTGATGTTATTTACTAAAATGCCACCGCGTCATGTAGTCCGTAGATTGTTTTGATCTGACGATTCCTAATCGTTCTCACCGTTCTCACACTTTTAGTCGTTCTCTCTAAATCCTCACCCTATATATATAACACTTTTAAAAAAGATTTCGTTGCTCTTATTGATTCAGGAGCTGATTTAAATTGTTTAAGAGAAGGATTAATTCCTACAAAGTATTTTGAAAAAACAACTCATATTCTTAAAGCAGCTAATAGGCAGGATATGGGAGTTGAATATAAAATCCCAAATGCAAAAATTTGTAATAATGGAGAATGTATTCCTTTATCTTTTGTTCTTGTAAAAAATATAACAAATGAAGTTATATTAGGAACTCCATTTCTTTCAAAGATATTTCCTTTAAAAGAAGTTAATAAAAAAGGATTTAAAGCTTTTTATAATAATAAAGAGTTGTATTTTGAGTTTATAACTCAACCATTTGAAAAAATTTTAAATGAATTTCTTATACAAGCCAAGATTCACAAATAAATTTTCTTAAAGAAGAAATTAGTATTTATACTATTGAGGAAAGATTAAAGAATTCAAAGTTGATATTAAAAATTGAGACTATAAAAAATCAGTTTAATACAGAAATATGCAATGATCATCCAAATGCTTTTTGGAATAGAAAACAACATATTGTTTCTTTACCTTATGAAAATGAGTTTATAGAAGGTAATATTCCAACCAAGGAAAGACCTTGTCAGATGAATTCTGAATATTTAGAGTTATGCAAAAAGGAGATTGAGTCTTTACAACAAAAAGGATTAATATGTCCTTCAAAGTCTCCTTGGTCATGCACTGCGTTTTATGTTAATAAACATTCTGAAATTGAAAGAGGTGTTCCTAGATTAGTGATAAATTACAAACCTCTGAATAAAGTTTTAAAATGGATTAGATACCCAATTCCTGATAAAAAGGATTTGCTAGATAGATTATATGATGCTTTAATATTCTCAAAATTTGACTTAAAATCTGGATATTGGCATATTCAAATTGATAAAAAAGACAGATATAAAACTGCGTTTAATGTTCCTTTTGGGCAATATGAATGGAATGTTATGCCTTTTGGTCTGAAGAATGCCCCTTCAGAATTTCAAAAAATCATGAATGAAATATTCATTCCTTTTTCAAGTTTTATAATTGTTTATATAGATGATATATTGGTGTTTTCTAAAGATATTGAAACTCATTTTAAACACCTTGAAATATTCAAAACTATTATTATAAAAAAATGGATTGGTTATATCTAGTCCTAAGATGATGCTTTTTCAAACCAGCATTAGATTTTTAGGACATATAATAGAAAAAGGGGAAATATTTCCTATTAATAGAAGTATAGAGTTTGCCTCTAAATTTCCTGATAAAATTACTGATAAAACTCAACTTCAAAGATTTTTAGGAAGTTTAAATTATATAGCTCCTTACTACCATGATTTAGCTAAGGATTCTTCTATTTTATATGATAGATTAAAAAAGAATCCAAAGCCTTGGGATGAAAATCATACTCAAGCTATAATAACAATAAAGAAGAAGGTTTTAGGTCTCCCATGTATGACTATTGCTAATCCTAATTGGGAAAAGATTATAGAAACAGACGCCTCAGAAATAGGTTATGGGGGAATATTAAAACAAATTTCTCCTCAAACTAAACAAGAATATCTTGTTAGGTTTCATTCAGGAAAATGGCTTGAAAGCCAGAAAAATTATGCAACTATTGCAAAAGAAATTTTAGCAATTTTAAAATGTGTTCGAAAATTTCAAGATGATTTATATAACCAAAAGTTTATTATAAAAACTGATTGTCAAGCAGCCAAATTTATGTTTCAAAAATATTTTAAACATGATGTTTCTAAACAAATGTTTGCTAGATGGCAATCTCAATTAGCTCCTTTTGATTTTGAAATTCAATATAAAAAAGGAGAAGAAAATAGTCTTCCAGATTTTTTAACTAGGGAATATTTGAAGATAATATCTTCTGTTTAAAATTGCAGGTGTCAAAATGACAAAGGCCAGAGGTCCATTGAAAAGAGTTTTTGATAATATCCAAATGGAGAAAAATAATTGTTATATCATGAAAAGAATGACAGTTTTTAGAATCCATGATTTAAGTAATGATTATAGTAATCCTAATATGTGGAAGGACTTAACTGATGAATATGTTGTTCTGAATAATATTAGGAATCGAATAAAGGTTCTTGAAGAAAATGAGAAAATAATCTCATCTGCCTGATTTCATATTTTCAGGTATGATTCCTCACAATAGAGGAAAATTCCCTTCTCCTAATAATGGAGGGAGAGGCAGGGGAAGAGGAAGAGGCCAAGATTTAGTCTTGGTTCAACAAGGAAGCAGAAGGCTGATAGCCTCTGACATTGCTTCAAGTAGTTCTAGTAATAATAGGGGAATTCAAATAAGTCCCAATGATCCATCATATGACAAGATCATGGCCATAATAAAGGCTCAAGAAGAAGAACAGGCTATAATAAAAGCCCAGGAAGCTGCAAAAGCTCCCTCTTATGCTAATATAGCACAAGAAGATGATGATGATGATGAATGGGTAATATCCGACAGACAGAAGAAAATAATTCTTCTGAACCAAGAAGATAATAAGTTTTTTGATGATCCCTGGTTTTTAATGCAAAAATATTTGGAACCAGCATCTTATGATGCCCCCTCTTATAAACCAAGGCAATACTATGAAAGTATTGTTCAAGTTTCTGAGTCTGCTGAAATAAGACATTTTTATCCAGCAGATAATAAGAGATCATTTAATTTTAGTAAGATTTTTATAAAACATCTTTTATCTCCTCAAAAATGGGGGTTAAGCACTTTAAATGAAAAAGAATTGATAAATAATAACAATCAAACTTATAAATACAATTACTGGGATTATATTCAAAGTTTTGAAAAATGTTTATTTTATCAAAATCCCAGCAAGAAACATTCATGGTTTATAAAAGTGAGTGACAAGATTTATAAAGATGGAATCCCAAGTTGGTTCCAAAGATGGTTCATGTTATATGGTCCTTCGGTTCAAATTCTTCCTGAACCATTCAAAGGTCTCTACCAAGAATGGGTAGCAGTTTCTCCAGATCTTATAGAAGCCGAGTATAATAAAACTTGGTTTGAGGGAATAGCCTCGATGTACTTTTTTATAGAATTTTCCATACCATGGATTTGGAAATGGAAACCCACAACAGGTTATACCCTGAGAGATAATATTCCTTGTCTCAAAAGAGCTAGTTATACAAAGTTCTGGTCCAAAATGATTAGAGTTAATAACTCTACAAAAGAATTGGAAGGTCAAGACACCATAAAATTGATCACCAATAAAACTGAGTATTATAGAACTCAAATTAATAAAAGACAACAAAGACAGTTGCCGAGTCCTTTTGAACAAATGACAAGAAGGATTCAAGAAAAGCAAGCAGCCTCAACAACATCAAAGGCTGAAATGTTGGAATTATATAAAGAAGAAATGAAGAAGGAGTTAAAGAAGGTTTTTGAATCAATTGCCGAAAGCTCCTCCAAGGCAATGTCCATCTCATCTACCAGTCAAGAAGATGAGAACAACCGTTTCTCATGTTTGGCAGGAGAATCTCAACCAATAGAGGACATTCCAGAAATACGTCTGGATGATGATCTTGAAGCATACCTTCAAACGGTGGTAGAAGAACTTACCCCAAAGAAAGAATCCGAGGAAAAGAAAAAAGACAAATAATTGAGTCGACACAAGGGCCCCACTCATAATGGGCATCTTTGAAAAATTGGGAAAAGTTGGCCATAATACACGGCACTTTGGGCAATAATAGAGCCCCTTTATCTTTTGCTTTTTAAAAGCATTTGCTTTTGCTTTTTGCTTTTACTTTTTTGTTTTGTCCGTTCTTTTCTTTTGAACGGTTTTTCTTTTGTTTTGCCTTTCTTTTCCTATATATAGGATGTTTGTAAGGAGATAGAGGCACGCTTCTCTTTAGCCTTCTTCTCTCTCTCTAGATATTCTGTACTTGTAAAACTTGTAAAATACCACTTGTAAAATATTTGAAGTTTGAATAAAACCATCCGACTTGAAGATATCCTCTTGGTGTTCTTAGGTAAGAATTTTAATTTTATTTTCTTTATTATAAATCATGATGGGCTAAAGCCCTTAAAGTATTGAAGCATGGCTTAGTAACATCCTTTGATAACATGGTATTTTTATTATAAAAAGGGTTTTCTAAATGGTTAAAACATAAACTGGCAGGGTTAAAATTTTAAACTGGCAATTAATTACCAAAGGGAGACACTGTCCAGGTTTATCCCGTTTTTATGAATTAATGGAGTTTTGTGGGACTCATCTGCCTTATGGGTTGGTTAATTTGACGGTTTAAGTTTTGTAAAATTCCAATTTAAGTTGACAGTTTAATGTTTTGTAAAATTCCAATTTAAGTTGACAGTTTAATGTTTTGTAAAACTTTACCATATACGATCCTACTCGTTATGGTATCAGAGCCATGGAATCAAAGGAAGTTATTGTATGTCTTGTTTCAATACTTTAATTTTAATTATGTTAAATTTATTTAAGAAGAAAAGTACTATTAAAAATAGTACTAATGAGAAATATG
This sequence comes from Helianthus tuberosus, assembly GCA_030545235.1. Taxonomy (NCBI): domain Eukaryota; kingdom Viridiplantae; phylum Streptophyta; class Magnoliopsida; order Asterales; family Asteraceae; genus Helianthus; species Helianthus tuberosus. The sequence continues at coordinate 14,007,829 of CM060420.1, read as the reverse complement.
ATATACCTCAAGATTTAGATCTACTTAATAAGTGGACAATTCCTCATATAAATCCCAGGGTAATATACCAAATTGGGAGTTTTGATAATTTAATAAACAAGCATGTGGTTAAAACCACTGAAGAATCAGTCTCTATAAAAGATGAAGAAATGATAATAAAACTTTTGAATATGTCTGATATAAACAGACATAAAAAAGATTTTAATTTTATGCATATTGGTTTAGTCCAAGTTGCTTTTAAACCTTTAACTTTAAAAGGTTTACCAGAAAGTTTTATAGCTGTTTTAAGAGATGCTCGTAATTTAAACTGGAAACAATCGTTAATGGGTATTATAGAAACCAGTCTGGCACATGGTCCAGTTTATTTCAATGTTTATCCTGATGTTCATTTATCTTTGACTGATCAAAATATTGATGATGCTTTAACTTTATATGTTAAAACACATGGTTATAATTATGCTGAAGGATCTGAAGTTATATGTATTTGTTATAGAATATATTATAGATTACTCACTACTATGAATGCTAGATGTAAAAGAATTGATAAATCTAGTGAGGAAACTATTTTGATAGAAACAAACTATGGAAAATCTAATATTTCCATAAGAAGACCAGTTAAATGGGAAGAAATTACTTTTCCAGAAAATTGGGTTATTAATAGGGCTGTTAAATTACAACCTCAAATAAATCATAAGTTAAGGAGATTAATAGAAACTCCTGAAGGGAACATAGAAATAGAATTTGAAGAAGAAAGGAAAGATAAAAAACTTTTAAAATCTATTTCTTCCAGGTCTTATATATCACCTCTAGATTATAAAGTTGATTTACCAGAGTCATCTAGAACCTCTACTTCTCAAATAAATAGTAGGGTAGAAAATTTGAATGTTGATAATAATTTAGTTTCAGGAATATATCAACCTGTTAGTGAAGATGATACAGTTTCACATATGAGTTTTAGTTTATAATGAATAAAGAAAAACTTGATTTTAGCCCTGGATCTGTCATAAGACAGAAAATATGTGAAAAATATAGACATCCTATTTGGCAACCATTTAAAGATTGGTTTTTAGAGTCATACTCTAGAGAAAAAAGATTTGAAATAGGAAGAGAATTTTATAAAGATTTAAATGATGTTCAGGAAATCATAGAATTTCCTGTTTGGTTTTTAAACAAATATTCTTTGAAATATATTTCAGTTATTGAAAAAAAATATAAACTAATTACAGGGGACATAGTAGGATCTGTTTTCCCTCCTCAAAATGATTTTGAAATGACAAAAGAAAATGATATAATTCATTTTGCTGCCTTCAAGAAAGCTTTAAGTAGCGGGTTAATGACTGTCACTATTTCTCATGTTAATCATATAATACAACAAAATAATTATACAAATTTATGTCTTAAACATTTGAATGATAATATGCAAGAGATAAATCATAAAATTGAAAAGGTTTTAGAAAATCAGGGAAAGGAAATAGGAGAATCTAGTAATAAAAATTCTCCTGAGTTATCTGAACCAGCTATATTAGCTAAAGCTACTATTCAGCCTCCGCCTGAGATAGATAATTATAAAATAAAACCTGAGGAAGAGCTTAAGTCTATGGATGACTTAATGGAAATTATAAAAGAAAAGTTTTCAAAAGTACAACTTAATGTGTTAAGTGATACGGAAAACATGGATAATGAAACTTATGAAGCTTATGTTACTGATTCTATTAATAAATTTGGAAGAGGTAAAAAACATAAGAGTTATGATAACTAAAATAATAAATATTCTGATAGACCTAGGCAAAGATTATATTATTATCCTAGGCCTACTCCTCAAGATGTTCTTCACGAGGAACAAGAGTTAGAAATAAATAATTCTTATAATGGAAAAGCCATTTATGAATGGAATTTAGATGGTTATACTGATAGGCAAGTTTATACTATGACACATAGAATGTTAATGTATGCCACCATAGCTAAAAATAATGGTAATACTGATGAAACAGTCTGTAAAATGATAATTGCAGGCTTTACAGGACAGTTAAAAGGATGGTGGGATAATTATATAGGTGAAAAACAAGATCAGATTTATAAACATATTAAACTAGAAGTTGATAAACAAGTTTCTGATTCTGTTTACACTTTAATTCTTACTATTATAGAACATTTTACAGGTAGATGGTCTGATAACTCTGAAACCATTAGAACCTTGTTAAATGGTCTTAAATGTCATACTCTAACCTCTTTTAGATGGTATAAAGATGTATTTTTAAGCAGAGTTTATGAGCTCCCAGAGAATAATAGTTCTCACTGGAAGTCCAAGTTTATTGATGGTCTTCCGTCCTTATTTGCCGAAAGAGTTAGGAAAGTTCTTAGGGGTAATAATATACAGATCCCTTATGATAGTTATACATATGGCAGATTAATAGGAGTCTGTGTTCAAGAAGGTTTAGCTTTATGTAATGAGTTAAAACTAAACCAGCAAATTAAAAAGCAAAGTCTAACTGAAAAAAGACAGTTAGGAGAATTTTGTGAACAATTTGGTATGGATTGTACCAAAGATAAAAATGTTGATAATGAAAAATATTATAAAAAATATAGAAAAGCTAAAAGGGAAAAATATTTCCAAAAACGTAGAGAAAAAAGAGAAAGGAGAAAAACCCAAAGAAAAGAAAAATGGGTTCCTACTTGTTATATATGTAAAAAGAAAGGTCATAAGGCTAATGAATGTAGCCAAAGAAAAGGTTTTAAAAAGAAAATTAATAGTCTTGATATAGAAGAAAATGTTAAAAATGAATTATATAAGATTTTTGATACTGATACTGATGAATTCTCAAATTATAGTTCAGAGGAAAGTTCTTGTTCTGATAATTGTCAAGAAAATTGTTGTAATAAAATTGTTTCTGACAATGAAATGATTTATAAAGTTATGTCACAATTTCAGGATAATGATCTTGATGATAATGAGATCAATGTTATAGATAGTAATATGTTAGAAAATATTTTAGAAAAAATTAGAAGTCCTGAAGAAAAGTTAAAAATTATCCATATGATATATAAAAATGGAGAAACTCAAGAAGTTCAAAATAATATTCGTATAGAGGAACCTGAGGGTCCCTATTCCATGAAACATGTTCATAATATATTAAATACTAGAAAAAATAATTCCTCTACTTCAGAAGATTTAAAAATGGAAATTACTAGTTTAAAAGAGGAAATAAGTTATTTAAAAAAGAAAAATTCTAATTTTGAAAATAGAATTATAAATCTTGAAGGAAAAATCATAATAGATGAAACTTTTTATAAATCTTCTACTCATGAAATAGGTGAACCATCTCATAAACCTCCTTCTCCTATTGATAGTCCTACTAAAAATTATAACAGAGATTTTCCTCCTCTAATTATTAAAAACAAAGGAGAAGAGTATATAAATAAAATAGAAAAATTTATTTCTCAAAAATGGTTAGTCAAAGTGACTTTATTAATAAAGAACACTTTTAAAAAAGATTTCGTTGCTCTTATTGATTCAGGAGCTGATTTAAATTGTTTAAGAGAAGGATTAATTCCTACAAAGTATTTTGAAAAAACAACTCATATTCTTAAAGCAGCTAATAGGCAGGATATGGGAGTTGAATATAAAATCCCAAATGCAAAAATTTGTAATAATGGAGAATGTATTCCTTTATCTTTTGTTCTTGTAAAAAATATAACAAATGAAGTTATATTAGGAACTCCATTTCTTTCAAAGATATTTCCTTTAAAAGAAGTTAATAAAAAAGGATTTAAAGCTTTTTATAATAATAAAGAGTTGTATTTTGAGTTTATAACTCAACCAATTGAAAAAATTTTAAATGAATTTCTTATACAAGCCAAGATTAATCAAATAAATTTTCTTAAAGAAGAAATTAGTATTTATACTATTGAGGAAAGATTAAAGAATTCAAAGTTGATATTAAAAATTGAGACTATAAAAAATCAGTTTAATACAGAAATATGCAATGATCATCCAAATGCTTTTTGGAATAGAAAACAACATATTGTTTCTTTACCTTATGAAAATGAGTTTATAGAAGGTAATATTCCAACCAAGGCAAGACCTTGTCAGATGAATTCTGAATATTTAGAGTTATGCAAAAAGGAGATTGAGTCTTTACAACAGAAAGGATTAATATGTCCTTCAAAGTCTCCTTGGTCATGCACTGCATTTTATGTTAATAAACATTTTAAAATTGAAAGAGGTGTTCCTAGATTAGTGATAAATTACAAACCTCTGAATAAAGTTTTAAAATGGATTAGATACCCAATTCCTAATAAAAAGGATTTGCTAGATAGATTATATGATGCTTTAATATTCTCAAAATTTGACTTAAAATCTGGATATTGGCAGATTCAAATTGATAAAAAAGACAGATATAAAACTGCGTTTAATGTTCCTTTTGGGCAATATGAATGGAATGTTATGCCTTTTGGTCTGAAGAATGCCCCTTCAGAATTTCAAAAAATCATGAATGAAATATTCATTCCTTTTTCAAGTTTTATAATTGTTTATATAGATGATATATTGGTGTTTTCTAAAGATATTGAAACTCATTTTAAACATCTTGAAATATTCAAAACTATTATTATAAAAAATGGATTGGTTATATCTAGTCCTAAGATGATGCTTTTTCAAACCAGCATTAGATTTTTAGGACATATAATAGAAAAAGGGGAAATATTTCCTATTAATAGAAGTATAGAGTTTGCCTCTAAATTTCCTGATAAAATTACTGATAAAACTCAACTTCAAAGATTTTTAGGAAGTTTAAATTATATAGCTCCTTACTACCATGATTTAGCTAAGGATTCTTCTATTTTATATGATAGATTAAAAAAGAATCCAAAGCCTTGGGATGAAAATCATACTCAAGCTATAATAACAATAAAGAAGAAGGTTTTAGGTCTCCCATGTATGACTATTGCTAATCCTAATTGGGAAAAGATTATAGAAACAGACGCCTCAGAAATAGGTTATGGGGGAATATTAAAACAAATTTCTCCTCAAACTAAACAAGAATATCTTGTTAGGTTTCATTCAGGAAAATGGCTTGAAAGCCAGAAAAATTATGCTACTATTGCAAAAGAAATTTTAGCAATTTTAAAATGTGTTCTAAAATTTCAAGATGATTTATATAACCAAAAGTTTATTATAAAAACCGATTGTCAAGCAGCCAAATTTATGTTTCAAAAAGATTTTAAACATGATGTTTCTAAACAAATGTTTGCTAGATGGCAATCTCAATTAGCTCCTTTTGATTTTGAAATTCAATATAAAAAAGGAGAAGAAAATAGTCTTCCAGATTTTTTAACTAGGGAATATTTGAAGATAATATCTTCTGTTTAAAATTGCAGGTGTCAAAATGACAAAGGCCAGAGGTCCATTGAAAAGAGTTTTTGATAATATCCAAATGGAGAAAAATAATTGTTATATCATGAAAAGAATGACAGTTTTTAGAATCCATGATTTAAGTAATGATTATAGTAATCCTAATATGTGGAAGGACTTAACTGATGAATATGTGGTTCTGAATAATATTAGGAATCGAATAAAGGTTCTTGAAGAAAATGAGAAAATAATCTCATCTGCCTGATTTCATATTTTCAGGTATGATTTCTCACAATAGAGGAAAATTCCCTTCTCCTAATAATAGAGGGAGAGGCAGGGGAAGAGGAAGAGGCCAAGATTTAGTCTTGGTTCAACAAGGAAGCAGAAGGCTGATAGCCTCTGACATTGCTTCAAGTAGTTCTAGTAATAATAGGGGAATTCAAATAAGTCCCAATGATCCATCATATGACAAGATCATGGCCATAATAAAGGCTCAAGAAGAAGAACAGGCTATAATAAAAGCCCAGGAAGCTGCAAAAGCTCCCTCTTATGTTAATATAGCACAAGAAGATGATGATGATGATGAATGGGTAATATCCGACAGACAGAAGAAAATAATTCTTCTGAACCAAGAAGATAATAAGTTTTTTGATGATCCCTGGTTTTTAATGCAAAAATATTTGGAACCAGCATCTTATGATGCCCCCTCTTATAAACCAAGGAAATACTATGAAAGTATTGTTCAAGTTTCTGAGTCTGCTGAAATAAGACATTTTTATCCAGCAGATAATAAGAGATCATTTAATTTTAGTAAGATTTTTATAAAACATATTTTATCTCCTCAAAAATGGGGGTTAAGCACTTTAAATGAAAAAGAATTGATAAATAATAACAATCAAACTTATAAATACAATTACTGGGATTATATTCAAAGTTTTGAAAAATGTTTATTTTATCAAAATCCCAGCAAGAAACATTCATGGTTTATAAAAGTGAGTGACAAGATTTATAAAGATGGAATCCCAAGTTGGTTCCAAAGATGGTTCATGTTATATGGTCCTTCGGTTCAAATTCTTCCTGAACCATTCAAAGGTCTCTACCAAGAATGGGTAGCAGTTTCTCCAGATCTTATAGAAGCCGAGTATAATAAAACTTGGTTTGAGGGAATAGCCTCGATGTACTTTTTTATAGAATTTTCCATACCATGGATTTGGAAATGGAAACCCACAACAGGTTATACCCTGAGAGATAATATTCCTTGTCTCAAAAGAGCTAGTTATACAAAGTTCTGGTCCAAAATGATTAGAGTTAATAACTCTACAAAAGAATTGGAAGGTCAAGACACCATAAAATTGATCACCAATAAAACTGAGTATTATAGAACTCGAATTAATAAAAGACAACAAAGACAGTTGCCGAGTCCTTTTGAACAAATGACAAGAAGGATTCAAGAAAAGCAAGCAGCCTCAACAACATCAAAGGCTGAAATGTTGGAATTATATAAAGAAGAAATGAAGAAGGAGTTAAAGAAGGTTTTTGAATCAATTGCCGAAAGCTCCTCCAAGGCAATGTCCATCTCATCTACCAGTCAAGAAGATGAGAACAACCGTTTCTCATGTTTGGCAGGAGAATCTCAACCAATAGAGGACATTCCAGAAATACGTCTGGATGATGATCTTGAAGCATACCTTCAAACGGTGGTAGAAGAACTTACCCCAAAGAAAGAATCCGAGGAAAAGAAAAAAGACAAATAATTGAGTCGACACAAGGGCCCCACTCATAATGGGCATCTTTGAAAAATTGGGAAAAGTTGGCCATAATACACGGCACTTTGGGCAATAATAGAGCCCCTTTATCTTTTGCTTTTTAAAAGCATTTGCTTTTGCTTTTTTGCTTTTACTTTTTTGTTTTGTCCGTTCTTTTCTTTTGAACGGTTTTTCTTTTGTTTTGCCTTTCTTTTCCTATATATAGGATGTTTGTAAGGAGATAGAGGCACGCTTCTCTTTAGCCTTCTTCTCTCTCTCTAGATATTCTGTACTTGTAAAACTTGTAATATACCACTTGTAAAATATTTGAAGTTTGAATAAAACCATCCGACTTGAAGATATCCTCTTGGTGTTCTTAGGTAAGAATTTTAATTTTATTTTCTTTATTATAAATCATGTTAGGCTAAAGCCCTTAAAGTATTGAAGCATGGCTTAGTAACATCCTTTGATAACATGGTACTTTTATTATAAAAGGGGTTTTCTAAATGGTTAAAACATAAACTGGCAGGGTTAAAATTTTAAATTGGCAATTAATTACCAAAGGGCGACACTGTCCAGGTTTATCCCGTTTTTATGAATTAAGGGAGTTTTGTGGGACTCATCTGCCTTATGGGTTGGTTAATTTGACGGTTTAAGTTTTGTAAAATTCCAATTTAAGTTGACAGTTTAATGTTTTGTAAAACTTTACCATATACGATCCTACTCGTTATGGTATCGGAATACATTCTCCATTATTACAAATTTTTGCATTTGGGATTTTATATTCAACTCCCATATCCTGCCTATTAGCTACTTTAAGAATATGAGTTGTTTTTTCAAAATACTTTGTAGGAATTAATCCTTCTCTTAAACAATTTAAATCAGCTCCTGAATCAATAAGAGCAACGAAATCTTTTTTAAAAGTGTTCTTTATTAATAAAGTCACTTTGACTAACCATTTTTGAGAAATAAATTTTTCTATTTTATTTATATATTCTTCTCCTTTGTTTTTAATAATTAGAGGAGGAAAATCTCTATTATAATTTTTAGTAGGACTATCAATAGGAGAAGGAGGTTTATGAGATGGTTCACCTATTTCATGAGTAGAAGATTTATAAAAAGTTTCATCTATTATGATTTTTCCTTCAAGATTTATAATTCTATTTTCAAAATTAGAATTTTTCTTTTTTAAATAACTTATTTCCTCTTTTAAACTAGTAATTTCCATTTTTAAATCTTCTGAAGTAGAGGAATTATTTTTTCTAGTATTTAATATATTATGAACATGTTTCATGGAATAGGGACCCTCAGGTTCCTCTATACGAATATTATTTTGAACTTCTTGAGTTTCTCTATTTTTATATATCATATGGATAATTTTTAACTTTTCTTCAGGACTTCTAATTTTTTCTAAAATATTTTCTAACATATTACTATCTATAACATTGATCTCATTATCATCAAGATCATTATCCTGAAATTGTGACATAACTTTATAAAGCATTTCATTGTCAGAAACAATTTTATTACAACAATTTTCTTGACAATTATCAGAACAAGAACTTTCCTCTGAACTATAATTTGAGAATTCATCAGTATCAGTATCAAAAATCTTATATAATTCATTTTTAACATTTTCTTCTATATCAAGACTATTAATTTTCTTTTTAAAACCTTTTCTTTGGCTACATTCATTAGCCTTATGACCTTTCTTTTTACATATATAACAAGTAGGAACCCATTTTTCTTTTCTTTGGGTTTTTCTCCTTTCTCTTTTTTCTCTACGTTTTTGGAAATATTTTTCCCTTTTAGCTTTTCTATATTTTTTATAATATTTTTCATTATCAACATTTTTATCTTTGGTACAATCCATACCAAATTGTTCACAAAATTCTCCTAACTGTCTTTTTTCAGTTAGACTTTGCTTTTTAATTTGCTGGTTTAGTTTTAACTCATTACATAAAGCTAAACCTTCTTGAACACAGACTCCTATTAATCTGCCATATGTATAACTATCATAAGGGATCTGTATATTATTACCCCTAAGAACTTTCCTAACTCTTTCGGCAAATAAGGACGGAAGACCATCAATAAACTTGGACTTCCAGTGAGAACTATTATTCTCTGGGAGCTCATAAACTCTGCTTAAAAATACATCTTTATACCATCTAAAAGAGGTTAGAGTGTGACATTTAAGACCATTTAACAAGGTTCTAATGGTTTCAGAGTTATCAGACCATCTACCTGTAAAATGTTCTATAATAGTAAGAATTAAAGTGTAAACAGAATCAGAAACTTGTTTATCAACTTCTAGTTTAATATGTTTATAAATCTGATCTTGTTTTTCACCTATATAATTATCCCACCATCCTTTTAACTGTCCTGTAAAGCCTGCAGTTATCATTTTACAGACTGTTTCATCAGTATTACCATTATTTTTAGCTATGGTGGCATACATTAACATTCTATGTGTCATAGTATAAACTTGCCTATCAGTATAACCATCTAAATTCCATTCATAAATGGCTTTTCCATTATAAGAATTATTTATTTCTAACTCTTGTTCCTCGTGAAGAACATCTTGAGGAGTAGGCCTAGGATAATAATATAATCTTTGCCTAGGTCTATCAGAATATTTATTATTATAGTTATCATAACTCTTATGTTTTTTACCTCTTCCAAATTTATTAATAGAATCAGTAACATAAGCTTCATAAGTTTCATTATCCATGTTTTCCGTATCACTTAACACATTAAGTTGTACTTTTGAAAACTTTTCTTTTATAATTTCCATTAAGTCATCCATAGACTTAAGCTCTTTCTCAGGTTTTATTTTATAATTATCTATCTCAGGCGGAGGCTGAATAGTAGCTTTAGCTAATATAGCTGGTTCAGATAACTCAGGAGAATTTTTATTACTAGATTCTCCTATTTCCTTTCCATGATTTTCTAAAACCTTTTCAATTTTATGATTTATCTCTTGCATATTATCATTCAAATGTTTAAGACATAAATTTGTATAATTATTTTGTTGTATTATATGATTAACATGAGAAATAGTGACAGTCATTAACCCGCTACTTAAAGCTTTCTTGAAGGCAGCAAAATGAATTATATCATTTTCTTTTGTCATTTCAAAATCATTTTGAGGAGGGAAAACAGATCCTACTATGTCCCCTGTAATTAGTTTATATTTTTTTTTCAATAACTGAAATATATTTCAAAGAATATTTGTTTAAAAACCAAACAGGAAATTCTATGATTTCCTGAACATCATTTAAATCTTTATAAAATTCTCTTCCTATTTCAAATCTTTTTTCTCTAGAGTATGACTCTAAAAACCAATCTTTAAATGGTTGCCAAATAGGATGTCTATATTTTTCACATATTTTCTGTCTTATGACAGATCCAGGGCTAAAATCAAGTTTTTCTTTATTCATTATAAACTAAAACTCATATGTGAAACTGTATCATCTTCACTAACAGGTTGATATATTCCTGAAACTAAATTATTATCAACATTCAAATTTTCTACCCTACTATTTATTTGAGAAGTAGAGGCTCTAGATGACTCTGGTAAATCAACTTTATAATCTAGAGGTGATATATAAGACCTGGAAGAAATAGATTTTAAAAGTTTTTTATCTTTCCTTTCTTCTTCAAATTCTATTTCTATGTTCCCTTCAGGAGTTTCTATTAATCTCCTTAACTTATGATTTATTTGAGGTTGTAATTTAACAGCCCTATTAATAACCCAATTTTCTGGAAAAGTAATTTCTTCCCATTTAACTGGTCTTCTTATGGAAATATTAGATTTTCCATAGTTTGTTTCTATCAAAATAGTTTCCTCACTAGATTTATCAATTCTTTTACATCTAGCATTCATAGTAGTGAGTAATCTATAATATATTCTATAACAAATACATATAACTTCAGATCCTTCAGCATAATTATAACCATGTGTTTTAACATATAAAGTTAAAGCAACTTCGGATTTTTTAAGTAGGGAATATTTGAAGATAATATCTTCTATTTAAAATTGCAGGTGTCAAAATGACAAAGGCCAGAGGTCCATTAAAAAGAGTTTTTGATAATATCCAAATGGAGAAAAATAATTGTTATATCATGAAAAGAATGACAGTTTTTAGAATCCATGATTTAAGTAATGATTATAGTAATCCTAATATGTGGAAGGACTTAACTGATGAATATGTTGTTCTGAATAATATTAGGAATCGAATAAAGGTTCTTGAAGAAAATGAGAAAATAATCTCATCTGCCTGATTTCATATTTTCAGGTATGATTCCTCACAATAGAGGAAAATTTCCTTCTCCTAATAATAGAGGGAGAGGCAGGGGAAGAGGAAGAGGCCAAGATTTAGTCTTGGTTCAACAAGGAAGCAGAAGGCTGATAGCCTCTGACATTGCTTCAAGTAGTTCTAGTAATAATAGGGGAATTCAAATAAGTCCCAATGATCCATCATATGACAAGATCATGGCCATAATAAAGGCTCAAGAAGAAGAACAGGCTATAATAAAAGCCCAGGAAGCTGCAAAAGCTCCCTCTTATGCTAATATAGCACAAGAAGAAGATGATGATGATGAATGGGTAATATCCGACAGACAGAAGAAAATAATTCTTCTGAACCAAGAAGATAATAAGTTTTTTGATGATCCCTGGTTTTTAATGCAAAAATATTTGGAACCAGCATCTTATGATGCCCCCTCTTATAAACCAAGGCAATACTATGAAAGTATTGTTCAAGTTTCTGAGTCTGCTGAAATAAGACATTTTTATCCAGCAGATAATAAGAGATCATTTAATTTTAGTAAGATTTTTATAAAACATCTTTTATCTCCTCAAAAATGGGGGTTAAGCACTTTAAATGAAAAAGAATTGATAAATAATAACAATCAAACTTATAAATACAATTACTGGGATTATATTCAAAGTTTTGAAAAATGTTTATTTTATCAAAATCCCAGCATGAAACATTCATGGTTTATAAAAGTGAGTGACAAGATTTATAAAGATGGAATCCCAAGTTGGTTCCAAAGATGGTTCATGTTATATGGTCCTTCGGTTCAAATTCTTCCTGAACCATTCAAAGGTCTCTCCCAAGAATGGGTAGCAGTTTCTCCAGATCTTATAGAAGCCGAGTATAATAAAACTTGGTTTGAGGGAATAGCCTCGATGTACTTTTTTATAGAATTTTCCATACCATGGATTTGGAAATGGAAACCCACAACAGGTTATACCCTGAGAGATAATATTCCTTGTCTCAAAAGAGCTAGTTATACAAAGTTCTGGTCCAAAATGATTAGAGTTAATAACTCTACAAAAGAATTGGAAGGTCAAGACACCATAAAATTGATCACCAATAAAACTGAGTATTATTTGTATGTCTTGTTTCAATACTTTAATTTTAATTATGTTAAATTTATTTAAGAAGAAAAGTACTATTAAAAATAGTACTAATGAGGAATATGATATATACCTCAAGATTTAGATCTACTTAATAAGTGGACAATTCCTCATATAAATCCCAGGGTAATATACCAAATTGGGAGTTTTGATAATTTAATAAACAAGCATGTGGTTAAAACCACTGAAGAATCAGTCTCTATAAAAGATGAAGAAATGATAATAAAACTTTTGAATATGTCTGATATAAACAGACATAAAAAAGATTTTAATTTTATGCATATTGGTTTAGTCCAAGTTGCTTTTAAACCTTTAACTTTAAAAGGTTTACCAGAAAGTTTTATAGTTGTTTTAAGAGATGCTCGTAATTTAAACTGGAAACAATCGTTAATGGGTATTATAGAAACCAGTCTGGCACATGGTCCAGTTTATTTCAATGTTTATCCTGATGTTCATTTATCTTTGACTGATCAAAATATTGATGATGCTTTAACTTTATATGTTAAAACACATGGTTATAATTATGCTGAAGGATCTGAAGTTATATGTATTTGTTATAGAATATATTATAGATTACTCACTACTATGAATGCTAGATGTAAAAGAATTGATAAATCTAGTGAGGAAACTATTTTGATAGAAACAAACTATGGAAAATCTAATATTTCCATAAGAAGACCAGTTAAATGGGAAGAAATTACTTTTCCAGAAAATTGGGTTATTAATAGGGCTGTTAAATTACAACCTCAAATAAATCATAAGTTAAGGAGATTAATAGAAACTCCTGAAGGGAACATAGAAATAGAATTTGAAGAAGAAAGGAAAGATAAAAAACTTTTAAAATCTATTTCTTCCAGGTCTTATATATCACCTCTAGATTATAAAGTTGATTTACCAGAGTCATCTAGAGCCTCTACTTCTCAAATAAATAGTAGGGTAGAAAATTTGAATGTTGATAATAATTTAGTTTCAGGAATATATCAACCTGTTAGTGAAGATGATACAGTTTCACATATGAGTTTTAGTTTATAATGAATAAAGAAAAACTTGATTTTAGCCCTGGATCTGTCATAAGACAGAAAATATGTGAAAAATATAGACATCCTATTTGGCAACCATTTAAAGATTGGTTTTTAGAGTCATACTCTAGAGAAAAAAGATTTGAAATAGGAAGAGAATTTTATAAAGATTTAAATGATGTTCAGGAAATCATAGAATTTCCTGTTTGGTTTTTAAACAAATATTCTTTGAAATATATTTCAGTTATTGAAAAAAAAATATAAACTAATTACAGGGGACATAGTAGGATCTGTTTTCCCTCCTCAAAATGATTTTGAAATGACAAAAGAAAATGATATAATTCATTTTGCTGCCTTCAAGAAAGCTTTAAGTAGCGGGTTAATGACTGTCACTATTTCTCATGTTAATCATATAATACAACAAAATAATTATACAAATTTATGTCTTAAACATTTGAATGATAATATGCAAGAGATAAATCATAAAATTGAAAAGGTTTTAGAAAATCATGGAAAGGAAATAGGAGAATCTAGTAATAAAAATTCTCCTGAGTTATCTGAACCAGCTATATTAGCTAAAGCTACTATTCAGCCTCCGCCTGAGATAGATAATTATAAAATAAAACCTGAGAAAGAGCTTAAGTCTATGGATGACTTAATGGAAATTATAAAAGAAAAGTTTTCAAAAGTACAACTTAATGTGTTAAGTGATACGGAAAACATGGATAATGAAACTTATGAAGCTTATGTTACTGATTCTATTAATAAATTTGGAAGAGGTAAAAAACATAAGAGTTATGATAACTATAATAATAAATATTCTGATAGACCTAGGCAAAGATTATATTATTATCCTAGGCCTACTCCTCAAGATGTTCTTCACGAGGAACAAGAGTTAGAAATAAATAATTCTTATAATGGAAAAGCCATTTATGAATGGAATTTAGATGGTTATACTGATAGGCAAGTTTATACTATGACACATAGAATGTTAATGTATGCCACCATAGCTAAAAATAATGGTAATACTGATGAAACAGTCTGTAAAATGATAACTGCAGGCTTTACAGGACAGTTAAAAGGATGGTGGGATAATTATATAGGTGAAAAACAAGATCAGATTTATAAACATATTAAACTAGAAGTTGATAAACAAGTTTCTGATTCTGTTTACACTTTAATTCTTACTATTATAGAACATTTTACAGGTAGATGGTCTGATAACTCTGAAACCATTAGAACCTTGTTAAATGGTCTTAAATGTCACACTCTAACCTCTTTTAGATGGTATAAAGATGTATTTTTAAGCAGAGTTTATGAGCTCCCAGAGAATAATAGTTCTCACTGGAAGTCCAAGTTTATTGATGGTCTTCCGTCCTTATTTGCCGAAAGAGTTAGGAAAGTTCTTAGGGGTAATAATATACAGATCCCTTATGATAGTTATACATATGGCAGATTAATAGGAGTCTGTGTTCAAGAAGGTTTAGCTTTATGTAATGAGTTAAAATTAAACCAGCAAATTAAAAAGCAAAGTCTAACTGAAAAAAGACAGTTAGGAGAATTTTGTGAACAATTTGGTATGGATTGTACCAAAGATAAAAATGTTGATAATGAAAAATATTATAAAAAATATAGAAAAGCTAAAAGGGAAAAATATTTCCAAAAACGTAGAGAAAAAAGAGAAAGGAGAAAAACCCAAAGAAAAGAATAATGGGTTCCTACTTATTATATATGTAAAAAGAAAGGTCATAAGGCTAATGAATGTAGCCAAAGAAAAGACGTTATGGTATCAGAGCCATGGAATCAAAGGAAGTTATTGTATGTCTTGTTTCAATACTTTAATTTTAATTATGTTAAATTTATTTAAGAAGAAAAGTACTATTAAAAATAGTACTAATGAGGAATATGATATACCTCAAGATTTAGTTCTACTTAATAAGTGGACAATTCCTCATATAAGTCCCAGGGTAATATACCAAATTGGGAGTTTTGATAATTTAATAAACAAGCATGTGGTTAAAACCACTGAAGAATCAGTCTCTATAAAAGATGAAGAAATGATAATAAAACCAGTTAAATGGGAAGAAATTACTTTTCCAGAAAATTGGGTTATTAATAGGGCTGTTAAATTACAACCACAAATAAATCATAAGTTAAGGAGATTAATAGAAACTCCTGAAGGGAACATAGAAATAGAATTTGAAAAAGAAAGGAAAGATAAAAAACTTTTAAAATCTATTTCTTCCAGGTCTTATATATCACCTCTAGATTATAAAGTTGATTTACCAGAGTCATCTAGAGCCTCTACTTCTCAAATAAATAGTAGGGTAGAAAATTTGAATGTTGATAATAATTTAGTTTCAGGAATATATCAACCTGTTAGTGAAGATGATACAGTTTCACATATGAGTTTTAGTTTATAATGAATAAAGAAAAACTTGATTTTAGCCCTGGATCTGTCATAAGACAGAAAATATGTGAAAAATATAGACATCCTATTTGGCAACCATTTAAAGATTGGTTTTTAGAGTCATACTCTAGAGAAAAAAGATTTGAAATAGGAAGAGAATTTTACAAAAATTTAAATGATGTTCAGGAAATCATAGAATTTCCTGTTTGGTTTTTAAACAAATATTCTTTGAAATATATTTCAGTTATTGAAAAAAAATATAAACTAATTACAGGGGACATAGTAGGATCTGTTTTCCCTCCTCAAAATGATTTTGAAATGACAAAAGAAAATGATATAATTCATTTTGCTGCCTTCAAGAAAGCTTTAAGTAGCGGGTTAATGACTGTCACTATTTCTCATGTTAATCATATAATACAACAAAATAATTATACAAATTTATGTCTTAAACATTTGAATGATAATATGCAAGAGATAAATCATAAAATTGAAAAGGTTTTAGAAAATCAGGGAAATGAAATAGGAGAATCTAGTAATAAAAATTCTCCTGAGTTATCTGAACCAGCTATATTAGCTAAAGCTACTATTCAGCCTCCGCCTGAGATAGATAATTATAAAATAAAACCTGAGGAAGAGCTTAAGTCTATGGATGACTTAATGGAAATTATAAAAGAAAAGTTTTCAAAAGTACAACTTAATGTGTTAAGTGATACGGAAAACATGGATAATGAAACTTATGAAGCTTATGTTACTGATTCTATTAATAAATTTGGAAGAGGTAAAAAACATAAGAGTTATGATAACTATAATAATAAATATTCTGATAGACCTAGGCAAAGATTATATTATTATCCTAGGCCTACTCCTCAAGATGTTCTTCACGAGGAACAAGAGTTAGAAATAAATAATTCTTATAATGGAAAAGCCATTTATGAATGGAATTTAGATGGTTATACTGATAGGCAAGTTTATACTATGACACATAGAATGTTAATGTATGCCACCATAGCTAAAAATAATGGTAATACTGATGAAACAGTCTGTAAAATGATAACTGCAGGCTTTACAGGACAGTTAAAAGGATGGTGGGATAATTATATAGGTGAAAAACAAGATCAGATTTATAAACATATTAAACTAGAAGTTGATAAACAAGTTTCTGATTCTGTTTACACTTTAATTCTTACTATTATAGAACATTTTACAGGTAGATGGTCTGATAACTCTGAAACCATTAGAACCTTGTTAAATGGTCTTAAATGTCATACTCTAACCTCTTTTAGATGGTATAAAGATGTATTTTTAAGCAGAGTTTATGAGCTCCCAGAGAATAATAGTTCTCACTGGAAGTCCAAGTTTATTGATGGTCTTCCGTCCTTATTTGCCGAAAGAGTTAGGAAAGTTCTTAGGGGTAATAATATACAGATCCCTTATGATAGTTATACATATGGCAGATTAATAGGAGTCTGTGTTAAAAAAGGTTTAGCTTTATGTAATGAGTTAAAACTAAACCAGCAAATTAAAAAGCAAAGTCTAACTGAAAAAAGACAGTTAGGAGAATTTTGTGAACAATTTGGTATGGATTGTACCAAAGATAAAAATGTTGATAATGAAAAATATTATAAAAAATATAGAAAAGCTAAAAGGGAAAAATATTTCCAAAAACGTAGAGAAAAAAAGAGAAAGGAGAAAAACCCAAAGAAAAGAAAAATGGGTTCCTACTTGTTATATATGTAAAAAGAAAGGTCATAAGGCTAATGAATGTAGCCAAAGAAAAGGTTTTAAAAAGAAAATTAATAGTCTTGATATAGAAGAAAATGTTAAAAATGAATTATATAAGATTTTTGATACTGATACTGATGAATTCTCAAATTATAGTTCAGAGGAACGTTCTTGTTCTGATAATTGTCAAGAAAATTGTTGTAATAAAATTGTTTCTGACAATGAAATGCTTTATAAAGTTATGTCACAATTTCAGGATAATGATCTTGATGATAATGAGATCAATGTTATAGATAGTAATATGTTAGAAAATATTTTAGAAAAAATTAGAAGTCCTGAAGAAAAGTTAAAAATTATCCATATGATATATAAAAATGGAGAAACTCAAGAAGTTCAAAATAATATTCGTATAGAGGAACCTGAGGGTCCCTATTCCATGAAACATGTTCATAATATATTAAATACTAGAAAAAATAATTCCTCTACTTCAGAAGATTTAAAAATGGAAATTACTAGTTTAAAAGAGGAAATAAGTTATTTAAAAAAGAAAATTTCTAATTTTGAAAATAGAATTATAAATCTTGAAGGAAAAATCATAATAGATGAAACTTTTTATAAATCTTCTACTCATGAAATAGGTGAACCATCTCATAAACCTCCTTCTCCTATTGATAGTCCTACTAAAAACTATAATAGAGATTTTCCTCCTCTAATTATTAAAAACAAAGGAGAAGAGTATATAAATAAAATAGAAAAATTTATTTCTCAAAAATGGTTAGTCAAAGTGACTTTATTAATAAAGAACACTTTTAAAAAAGATTTCGTTGCTCTTATTGATTCAGGAGCTGATTTAAATTGTTTAAGAGAAGGATTAATTCCTACAAAGTATTTTGAAAAAACAACTCATATTCTTAAAGCAGCTAATAGGCAGGATATGGGAGTTGAATATAAAATCCCAAATGCAAAAATTTGTAATAATGGAGAATGTATTCCTTTATCTTTTGTTCTTGTAAAAAATATAACAAATGAAGTTACATTAGGAACTCCATTTCTTTCAAAGATATTTCCTTTAAAAGAAGTTAATAAAAAAGGATTTAAAGCTTTTTATAATAATAAAGAGTTGTATTTTGAGTTTATAACTCAACCATTTGAAAAATTTTTAAATGAATTTCTTATACAAGCCAAGATTAATCAAATAAATTTTCTTAAAGAAGAAATTAGTATTTATACTATTGAGGAAAGATTAAAGAATTCAAAGTTGATATTAAAAATTGAGACTATAAAAAATCAGTTTAATACAGAAATATGCAATGATCATCCAAATGCTTTTTGGAATAGAAAACAACATATTGTTTCTTTACCTTATGAAAATGAGTTTATAGAAGGTAATATTCCAACCAAGACAAGACCTTGTCAGATGAATTCTGAATATTTAGAGTTATACAAAAAGGAGATTGAGTCTTTACAACAAAAAGGATTAATATGTCCTTCAAAGTCTCATTGGTCATGCACTGCGTTTTATGTTAATAAACATTCTGAAATTGAAAGAGGTGTTCCTAGATTAGTGATAAATTACAAACCTCTGAATAAAGTTTTAAAATGGATTAGATACCCAATTCCTAATAAAAAGGATTTGCTAGATAGATTATATGATGCTTTAATATTCTCAAAATTTGACTTAAAATCTGGATATTGGCAGATTCATATTGATAAAAAAAGACAGATATAAAACTGCGTTTAATGTTCCTTTTGGGCAATATGAATGGAATGTTATGCCTTTTGGTCTGAAGAATGCCCCTTCAGAATTTCAAAAAATCATGAATGAAATATTCATTCCTTTTTCAAGTTTTATAATTGTTTATATAGATGATATATTGGTGTTTTCTAAAGATATTGAAACTCATTTTAAACACCTTGAAATATTCAAAACTATTATTATAAAAAATGGATTGGTTATATCTAGTCCTAAGATGATGCTTTTTCAAACCAGCATTAGATTTTTAGGACATATAATAGAAAAAGGGGAAATATTTCCTATTAATAGAAGTATAGAGTTTGCCTCTAAATTTCCTGATAAAATTACTGATAAAACTCAACTTCAAAGATTTTTAGGAAGTTTAAATTATATAGCTCCTTACTACCATGATTTAGCTAAGGATTCTTCTATCTTATATGATAGATTAAAAAAGAATCCAAAGCCTTGGGATGAAAATCATACTCAAGCTATAATAACAATAAAGAAGAAGGTTTTAGGTCTCCCATGTATGACTATTGCTAATCCTAATTGGGAAAAGATTATAGAAACAGACGCCTCAGAAATAGGTTATGGGGGAATATTAAAACAAATTTCTCCTCAAACTAAACAAGAATATCTTGTTAGGTTTCATTCAGGAAAATGGCTTGAAAGCCAGAAAAATTATGCTACTATTGCAAAAGAAATTTTAGCAATTTTAAAATGTGTTCTAAAATTTCAAGATGATTTATATAACCAAAAGTTTATTACAAAAACTGATTGTCAAGCAGCCAAATTTATGTTTCAAAAAGATTTTAAACATGATGTTTCTAAACAAAGGTTTGCTAGATGGCAATCTCAATTAGTTCCTTTTGATTTTGAAATTCAATATAAAAAAGGAGAAGAAGATAGTCTTCCAGATTTTTTAACTAGGGAATATTTGAAGATAATATCTTCTGTTTAAAATTGCAGGTGTCAAAATGACAAAGGCCAGAGGTCCATTGAAAAGAGTTTTTGATAATATCCAAATGGAGAAAAATAATTGTTATATCATGAAAAGAATGACAGTTTTAGAATCCATGATTTAAGTAATGATTATAGTAATCCTAATATGTGGAAGGACTTAACTGATGAATATGTTGTTCTGAATAATATTAGGAATCGAATAAAGGTTCTTAAAGAAAATGAGAAAATAATCTCATCTGCCTGATTTCATATTTTCAGGTATGATTCCTCACAATAGAGGAAAATTCCCTTCTCCTAATAATAGAGGGAGAGGCAGGGGAAGAGGAAGAGGCCAAGATTTAGTCTTGGTTCAACAAGGAAGCAGAAGGCTGATAGCCTCTGACATTGCTTCAAGTAGTTCTAGTAATAATAGGGGAATTCAAATAAGTCCCAATGATCCATCATATGACAAGATCATGGCCATAATAAAGGCTCAAGAAGAAGAACAGGCTATAATAAAAGCCCAGGAAGCTGCAAAAGCTCCCTCTTATGCTAATATAGCACAAGAAGATGATGATGATGATGAATGGGTAATATCCGACAGACAGAAGAAAATAATTCTTCTGAACCAAGAAGATAATAAGTTTTTTGATGATCCCTGGTTTTTAATGCAAAAATATTTGGAACCAGCATCTTATGATGCCCCCTCTTATAAACCAAGGCAATACTATGAAAGTATTGTTCAAGTTTCTGAGTCTGCTGAAATAAGACATTTTTATCCAGCAGATGATAAGAGATCATTTAATTTTAGTAAGATTTTTATAAAACATCTTTTATCTCCTCAAAAATGGGGGTTAAGCACTTTAAATGAAAAAGAATTGATAAATAATAACAATCAAACTTATAAATACAATTACTGGGATTATATTCAAAGTTTTGAAAAATGTTTATTTTATCAAAATCCCAGCAAGAAACATTCATGGTTTATAAAAGTGAGTGACAAGATTTATAAAGATGGAATCCCAAGTTGGTTCCAAAGATGGTTCATGTTATATGGTCCTTCGGTTCAAATTCTTCCTGAACCATTCAAAGGTCTCTACCAAGAATGGGTAGCAGTTTCTCCAGATCTTATAGAAGCCGAGTATAATAAAACTTGGTTTGAGGGAATAGCCTCGATGTACTTTTTTATAGAATTTTCCATACCATGGATTTGGAAATGGAAACCCACAACAGGTTATACCCTGAGAGATAATATTCCTTGTCTCAAAAGAGCTAGTTATACAAAGTTCTGGTCCAAAATGATTAGAGTTAATAACTCTACAAAAGAATTGGAAGGTCAAGACACCATAAAATTGATCACCAATAAAACTGAGTATTATAGAACTCAAATTAATAAAAGACAACAAAGACAGTTGCCGAGTCCTTTTGAACAAATGACAAGAAGGATTCAAGAAAAGCAAGCAGCCTCAACAACATCAAAGGCTGAAATGTTGGAATTATATAAAGAAGAAATGAAGAAGGAGTTAAAGAAGGTTTTTGAATCAATTGCCGAAAGCTCCTCCAAGGCAATGTCCATCTCATCTACCAGTCAAGAAGATGAGAACAACCGTTTCTCATGTTTAGCAGGAGAATCTCAACCAATAGAGGACATTCCAGAAATACGTCTGGATGATGATCTTGAAGCATACCTTCAAACGGTGGTAGAAGAACTTACCCCAAAGAAAGAATCCGAGGAAAAGAAAAAAGACAAATAATTGAGTCGACACAAGGGCCCCACTCATAATGGGCATCTTTGAAAAATTGGGAAAAGTTGGCCATAATACACGGCACTTTGGGCAATAATAGAGCCCCTTTATCTTTTGCTTTTTAAAAGCATTTGCTTTTGCTTTTTGCTTTTACTTTTTTGTTTTGTCCGTTCTTTTCTTTTGAACGGTTTTTCTTTTGTTTTGCCTTTCTTTTCCTATATATAGGATGTTTGTAAGGAGATAGAGGCACGCTTCTCTTTAGCCTTCTTCTCTCTCTCTAGATATTCTGTACTTGTAAAACTTGTAAAATACCACTTGTAAAATATTTGAAGTTTGAATAAAACCATCCGACTTGAAGATATCCTCTTGGTGTTCTTAGGTAAGAATTTTAATTTTATTTTCTTTATGATGGGCTAAAGCCCTTAAAGTATTGAAGCATTGCTTAGTAACATCCTTTGATAACATGGTACTTTTATTATAAAAAGGGTTTTCTAAATGGTTAAAACATAAACTGGCAGGGTTAAAATTTTAAACTGGCAATTAATTACCAAAGGGAGACACTGTCCAGGTTTATCCCGTTTTTATGAATTAAGGGAGTTTTGTGGGACTCATCTGCCTTATGGGTTGGTTAATTTGAGGGTTTAAGTTTTGTAAAATTCCAATTTAAGTTGACAGTTTAATGTTTTGTAAAACTTTACCATATACGATCCTACTCGTTATGGTATCAGAGCCATGGAATCAAAGGAAGTTATTGTTTGTCTTGTTTCAATACTTTAATTTTAATTATGTTAAATTTATTTAAGAAGAAAAGTACTATTAAAAATAGTACTAATGAGGAATATGATATACCTCAAGATTTAGATCTACTTAATAAGTGGACAATTCCTCATATAAATCCCAGGGTAATATACCAAATTGGGAGTTTTGATAATTTAATAAACAAGCATGTGGTTAAAACCACTGAAGAATCAGTCTCTATAAAAGATGAAGAAATGATAATAAAACTTTTGAATATGTCTGATATAAACAGACATAAAAAAGATTTTAATTTTATGCATATTGGTTTAGTCCAAGTTGCTTTTAAACCTTTTACTTTAAAAGGTTTACCAGAAAGTTTTATAGCTGTTTTAAGAGATGCTCGTAATTTAAACTGGAAACAATCGTTAATGGGTATTATAGAAACCAGTCTGGCACATGGTCCAGTTTATTTCAATGTTTATCATGGTCCAGTTTATTTCAATGTTTATCCTGATGTTCATTTATCTTTGACTGATCAAAATATTGATGATGCTTTAACTTTATATGTTAAAACACATGGTTATAATTATGCTGAAGGATCTGAAGTTATATGTATTTGTTATAGAATATATTATAGATTACTCACTACTATGAATGCTAGATGTAAAAGAATTGATAAATAATAACAATCAAACTTATAAATACAATTACTGGGATTATATTCAAAGTTTTGAAAAATGTTTATTTTATCAAAATCCCAGCAAGAAACATTCATGGTTTATAAAAGTGAGTGACAAGATTTATAAAGATGGAATCCCAAGTTGGTTCCAAAGATGGTTCATGTTATATGGTCCTTCGGTTGTGCTTAACCCCCATTTTTGAGGAGATAAAAGATGTTTTATAAAAATCTTACTAAAATTAAATGATCTCTTATTATCTGCTGGATAAAAATGTCTTATTTCAGCAGACTCAGAAACTTGAACAATACTTTCATAGTATTGCCTTGGTTTATAAGAGGGGGCATCATAAGATGCTGGTTCCAAATATTTTTGCATTAAAAACCAGGGATCATCAAAAAACTTATTATCTTCTTGGTTCAGAAGAATTATTTTCTTCTGTCTGTCGGATATTACCCATTCATCATCATCATCTTCTTCTTGTGCTATATTAGCATAAGAGGGAGCTTTTGCAGCTTCCTGGGCTTTTATTATAGCCTGTTCTTCTTCTTGAGCCTTTATTATGGCCATGATCTTGTCATATGATGGATCAGTGGGACTTATTTGAATTCCCCTATTATTACTAGAACTACTTGAAGCAATGTCAGAGGCTATCAGCCTTCTGCTTCCTTGTTGAACCAAGACTAAATCTTGGCCTCTTCCTCTTCCCCTGCCTCTCCCTCTATTATTAGGAGAAGGGAATTTTCCTCTATTGTGAGGAATCATACCTGAAAATATGAAATCAGGCAGATGAGATTATTTTCTCATTTTCTTCAAGAACCTTTATTCGATTCCTAATATTATTCAGAACAACATATTCATCAGTTAAGTCCTTCCACATATTAGGATTACTATAATCATTACTTAAATCATGGATTCTAAAAACTGTCATTCTTTTCATGATATAACAATTATTTTTCTCCATTTGGATATTATCAAAAACTCTTTTCAATGGACCTCTGGCCTTTGTCATTTTGACACCTGCAATTTTAAACAGAAGATATTATCTTCAAATATTCCCTAGTTAAAAAATCTGGAAGACTATTTTCTTCTCCTTTTTTATATTGAATTTCAAAATCAAAAGGAGCTAATTGAGATTGCCATCTAGCAAACATTTGTTTAGAAACATCATGTTTAAAATCTTTTTGAAACATAAATTTGGCTGCTTGACAATCGGTTTTTATAATAAACTTTTGGTTATATAAATCATCTTGAAATTTTAGAACACATTTTAAAATTGCTAAAATTTCTTTTGCAATAGTAGCATAATTTTTCTGGCTTTCAAGCCATTTTCCTGAATGAAACCTAACAAGATATTCTTGTTTAGTTTGAGGAGAAATTTGTTTTAATATTCCCCCATAACCTATTTCTGAGGCGTCTGTTTCTATAATCTTTTCCCAATTAGGATTAGCAATAGTCATACATGGGAGACCTAAAACCTTCTTCTTTATTGTTATTATAGCTTGAGTATGATTTTCATCCCAAGGCTTTGGATTCTTTTTTAATCTATCATATAAAATAGAAGAATCCTTAGCTAAAGCATGGTAGTAAGGAGCTATATAATTTAAACTTCCTAAAAATCTTTGAAGTTGAGTTTTATCAGTAATTTTATCAGGAAATTTAGAGGCAAACTCTATACTTCTATTAATAGGAAATATTTCCCCTTTTTCTATTATATGTCCTAAAAATCTAATGCTGGTTTGAAAAAGAATCATCTTAGGACTAGATATAACCAATCCATTTTTTATAATAATAGTTTTGAATATTTCAAGGTGTTTAAAATGAGTTTCAATATCTTTAGAAAACACCAATATATCATCTATATAAACAATTATAAAACTTGAAAAAGGAATGAATATTTCATTCATGATTTTTTGAAATTCTGAAGGGGCATTCTTCAGACCAAAAGGCATAACATTCCATTCATATTGCCCAAAAGGAACATTAAACGCAGTTTTATATCTGTCTTTTTTATCAATATGAATCTGCCAATATCCAGATTTTAAGTCAAATTTTGAGAATATTAAAGCATCATATAATCTATCTAGCAAATCCTTTTTATTAGGAATTGGGTATCTAATCCATTTTAAAACTTTATTCAGAGGTTTGTAATTTATCACTAATCTAGGAACACCTCTTTCAATTTCAGAATGTTTATTAACATAAAACGCAGTGCATGACCAAGGAGACTTTGAAGGACATATTAATCCTTTTTGTTGTAAAGACTCAATCTCCTTTTTGTATAACTCTAAATATTCAGAATTCATCTGACAAGGTCTTGCCTTGGTTGGAATATTACCTTCTATAAACTCATTTTCATAAGGTAAAGAAACAATATGTTGTTTTCTATTCCAAAAAGCATTTGGATGATCATTGCATATTTCTGTATTAAACTGATTTTTTATAGTCTCAATTTTTAATATCAACTTTGAATTCTTTAATCTTTCCTCAATAGTATAAATACTAATTTCTTCTTTAAGAAAATTTATTTGATTAATCTTGGCTTGTATAAGAAATTCATTTAAAAAAATTTCAAATGGTTGAGTTATAAACTCAAAATACAACTCTTTATTATTATAAAAAGCTTTAAATCCTTTTTTATTAACTTCTTTTAAAGGAAATATCTTTGAAAGAAATGGAGTTCCTAATATAACTTCATTTGTTATATTTTTTACAAGAACAAAAGATAAAGGAATACATTCTCCATTATTACAAATTTTTGCATTTGGGATTTTATATTCAACTCCCATATCCTGCCTATTAGCTACTTTAAGAATATGAGTTGTTTTTTCAAAATACTTTGTAGGAATTAATCCTTCTCTTAAACAATTTAAATCAGCTCCTGAATCAATAAGAGCAACGAAATCTTTTTTAAAAGTGTTCTTTATTAATAAAGTCACTTTGACTAACCATTTTTGAGAAATAAATTTTTCTATTTTATTTATATACTCTTCTCCTTTGTTTTTAATAATTAGAGGAGGAAAATCTCTATTATAATTTTTAGTAGGACTATCAATAGGAGAATGAGGGTTATGAGATGGTTCACCTATTTCATGAGTAGAAGATTTATAAAAAGTTTCATCTATTATGATTTTTCCTTCAAGATTTATAATTCTATTTTCAAAATTAGAAATTTTCTTTTTTAAATAACTTATTTCCTCTTTTAAACTAGTAATTTCCATTTTTAAATCTTCTGAAGTAGAGGAATTATTTTTTCTAGTATTTAATATATTATGAACATGTTTCATGGAATAGGGACCCTCAGGTTCCTCTATACGAATATTATTTTGAACTTCTTGAGTTTCTCCATTTTTATATATCATATGGATAATTTTTAACTTTTCTTCAGGACTTCTAATTTTTTCTAAAATATTTTCTAACATATTACTATCTATAACATTGATCTCATTATCATCAATATCATTATCCTGAAATTGTGACATAACTTTATAAAGCATTTCATTGTCAGAAACAATTTTATTACAACAATTTTCTTGACAATTATCAGAACAAGAACTTTCCTCTGAACTATAATTTGAGAATTCATCAGTATCAGTATCAAAAATCTTATATAATTCATTTTTAACATTTTCTTCTATATCAAGACTATTAATTTTCTTTTTAAAACCTTTTCTTTGGCTACATTCATTAGCCTTATGACCTTTCTTTTTACATATATAACAAGTAGGAACCCATTTTTCTTTTCTTTGGGTTTTTCTCCTTTCTTTTTTTTCTCTACGTTTTTGGAAATATTTTTCCCTTTTAGCTTTTCTATATTTTTTATAATATTTTTCATTTTCAACATTTTTATCTTTGGTACAATCCATACCAAATTGTTCACAAAATTCTCCTAACTGTCTTTTTTCAGTTAGACTTTGCTTTTTAATTTGCTGGTTTAGTTTTAACTCCTTACATAAAGCTAAACCTTCTTGAACACAGACTCCTATTAATCTGCCATATGTATAACTATCATAAGGGATCTGTATATTATTACCCCTAAGAACTTTCCTAACTCTTTCGGCAAATAAGGACGGAAGACCATCAATAAACTTGGACTTCCAGTGAGAACTATTATTCTCTGGGAGCTCATAAACTCTGCTTAAAAATACATCTTTATACCATCTAAAAGAGGTTAGAGTATGACATTTAAGACCATTTAACAAGGTTCTAATGGTTTCAGAGTTATCAGACCATCTACCTGTAAAATGTTCTATAATAGTAAGAATTAAAGTGTAAACAGAATCAGAAACTTGTTTATCAACTTCTAGTTTAATATGTTTATAAATCTGACTTTATTCAGAGGTTTGTAATTTATCACTAATCTAGGAACACCTCTTTCAATTTCAGAATATTTATTAACATAAAACGCAGTGCATGACCAAGGAGACTTTGAAGGACATATTAATCCTTTTTGTTGTAAAGACTCAATCTCCTTTTTGCATAACTCTAAATATTCAGAATTTATCTGACAAGGTCTTGCCTTGGTTGGAATATTACCTTCTATAAACTCATTTTCATAAGGTAAAGAAACAATATGTTGTTTTCTATTCCAAAAAGCATTTGGATGATCATTGCATATTTCTGTATTAAACTGATTTTTTATAGTCTCAATTTTAAAATCTTTTTGAAACATAAATTTGGCTACTTGACAATCAGTTTTTATAATAAACTTTTGGTTATATAAATCATCTTGAAATTTTTGAACACATTTTAAAATTGCTAAAATTTCTTTTGCAATAGTAGCATAATTTTTCTGGCTTTCAAGCCATTTATATATATATATATATATATATATATATATATATATATATATATATATATATAGGGTCAGGATAATTTCAGAACCATAAATATTTGCAGAACTCATAGAACTCCTAATAAACAATCTTTTTATTTATATATTTTTATGTTTAGGATAATTTTATTATTTATTAGATGTATTCTTACGATTACATACATGTTAAGAGTAATTTTATCATTTTTTATTGTAATTTTATAATTACACATATGTAAACTAGTTTTTTTTACATATATGTAATTAGTTATGACACATATATATAATTTTGACAATTAAACATATGTAAACTACTTTTAACATGTATTTAATCAAAGAAATATATATAATAGATGATAAAAAGATCCTAAATACAAAATCTTATATAAAAAATGATTGGTTATTAGCAGTTCTGAAAGTTCTGTGGTTATTTAGAGTTCTGAAATGAACTCAACCCTATATATATATATATATATATATATATAGGGAGAAGATCATGCGAGAACCACCTCTTATTGTGAGAACCGCGAGAACCAATGTGAACACACCAAAAATGCCTAAAAATAGCTAAAAATCACACAAAATTTTTTTTTTTGAATTTTTTAATATTTTTTATAAAAAAATCGCTACTTTTCGAAGCAAAAAAAAAATATTTTTTTTTTCTTCTAAAAGTAGCGATTTTAACATAAAAAAAATTTTAGATTTTTTTTAGATTTTTTAAGTTTTTTGAGGGTTTAGTTTTTAGCATTTTAGCTTGGTGGGGGGGGGTTAGGTTTTTGGGGGGTAGGGGAGGGGGTTTAGGTTTTTTTTTTTTTTGGGGGGGGGGGGGGGGTGGGGTTAGGTTTTTTTTAGGTTTTTTTTAGCATTTAGCTTGGGGGGGGTTAGGTTTTTTTTTTGGGGGGGGGGGGGGGGGTTAGGTTTTTTTTGGGGGGGGGGGGGGGTTAGGTTTTTTTAGCTATTTTAGGTTGTGTTCACATTGGTTCTCAAGGTTCTCACAATAAGGGTGGTTCTCGCATGAGCCCCTCCCTCTATATATATATATATTTAGGAGAAGGATGTATAGAAAACCCACTTTAATTTAGAAAACCCGGGAAACTCAAAGCTCCCGATGTTTTTTTTTTGAAAAAATTTATACATGTTATATACATGTTTTTAAGGGTTTTGGGCAAAAAAAATCAAAAAAGCGCCGAGTAGATATTTAAAAAAAATAAACAAGTTTTGGTGTAACATATGTTACATTCATCTGACATATTTGTAACATGTGTTACACCAAAACTTGTTTATTTTTTTTTAAATATCTACTCGGCGCTTTTTTGATTTTTTTTTTGCCGAAAACCCTTAAAAACATGTATATAACATGTGTAAATTTTTTTTTTAAAAAAACAAATTCGGGAGGTTAGAGTTTCCCAAGTTTTCTAAATAAAAGTGGGTTTTCTATAGATACTTACATTACATTATATATATATAGGGGGCCGCTAGAATGAGAACCACCTCGAGTTATGAGAACCGCGAGAACCACACCGTACGGGGTGAGGTGGACCAAATTTTTTTTTTCAAAAACGTAGATGTATGTATTATAAACACATTCGTAAAAAAAATTAAAAAAAATGCCGTGCGTGTAGTTTTTTACACCACAAGTTTGTGGTTTACGAGTTCCGTAAATTTACGGAACTCGTAAACCACAAACTTGTGGTGTAAAAAACTACACACACGGCTTTTTTTTTAAAAAAAAATTTACGAATGTGTTTATAATACATGCATCTACATTTTAAAAAAAAAAGTTGGTCCACCTCGCCCCGGATCAAGTAGTTCTCGCGGTTCTCATAACTCGAGATGGTTCTCATTCTAGCGGTCCCCTATATATATATATATATGTATATATATATATATATGGAACCGCTAAAATAGGAACCACCCCCAGTTGTAAAAACCGCGAGAACCACTCTCAACCAATTAGATTCAGCCACTAAAAAGGGTAGTTTGGTCATTTACTACCAAATGTCATTTCCTTATATCTCTCCTCATTTATTATGTCAGATCATATACTCTCTCATCTATTTATTGAAATTCAAAATATCATCTCTCATTTCATTGTCTCTCTCGCTCTCTTTGAAGTTGCAGAACTTCTTTGAAGCTTTCTAAAGTTGCAGCCGACAACCCCTAACCCAAACACCTCTGTTCCTCCCCCACCCTCCGATGAACATGCAGCCGCCACACCCCCACACCGACGACCCCCAAACACCGCACCCACTCCGGCGGCCCCCTCGTTTATCCGACGCTCCCTCGTTTCTATATAGAAGGTCACCTTTTTTCACCTTTTTTCGGTGGCGGTGGTGTCTCCTGTCACACCCCCAAAATACCACACACGGAAACCTCCGCGAGGCGTGTGACGTACCAGGATCCAAGCCACCAATCACATTGAACTCTTAGATAGGTTTAAATAAAACTTTCATTCATTAATATAAAGAGTTACAAATGTTACATATCATTCATCATATACAGCGGAAGCATATCTCATTTGTTAAGTGTATCATAAACCGTGTGTACATAAACCATTAAGCTCGTATTGAGATTCCAAGTATAACGACCCATGACCACTCCAGCCTTCCAGACAGCAAGTTCCACAAGATATAACCCTATAGACCTGCAAGCATGCAGACAAGTGTGTCAGACGACGCTGGTGAGTTCAAAATTTTGTTAACGCGTTTAGTTACCAGATGTGTGTTTAAAACAGTTCAACGTTTTGTTTTGATGTTGTTATTACTCGATTACCGTATATGGCGACTAGATGTGAATGCCCAACCCCAATGCCTCCATTTAGGCATTGGTCATGAGGTCAAGGTATCAAACAACCTTGAATAGATGTAAGGGGTCTTATATATACACGATGAGAATGCCCAACCCCAATGCCTCTAACTAGGCATTGGTCATGAAGTCCAGGTAATTAGTTCACGCCCGTCCTTTCGGCCCGGTGTGAGGGTGCCAAACCTAATAGCGCTATCAACTAAATACCTCGTTGCTTCTTCAGCAACACGGTAGATGTACGGGGTCTTACATGATTTATACTGTGTTCAATAACCAACATCCCAATTAAACAGTTTACCCAGTATTCCCTTCAGAAACGTTTACCAGATGTCCCAAACCACCGGGACGCATGCTTAGAAAAGTGCAGTGAACTCACCTTAGATTGCTCGGCATGTTACGTTACTTGTTTAATAGTTGCTCAACACACCCTAACATGGGTATCAGTTACAATCAGTTTCGAATGCATTTATACTAGATCTTTCACATACAATTAATTCACGTATTCCATAATCACATACCACACTTATAATTTACACAGATTTCACATAACATCATACAAGTCACAACAGTAATTCATGCGACACACTAGTTCATTATCATCATATATTCACATAGTATATATTCAGGTCACGTATGAGGTCACATTATTTATTCATGTTCGACAACCACCCAACAGCCCATTATTTCCTATCATGAAAGTACGCGGCCAGTTAACATAATTCATATTAACATCTAATGAACTGTGATCATGCATAGTCCAATGAGTTCCATTGATTCAAACAAATACATATCACGCTTGTATAACCTAACCCATCCCCGTTTTATAGTAACCAGTCCCGAATTGTCACTTAGTGATCATATCATCCCATCAATATTCAAACCATGTTAACCTATATCGAGCCATATAACAGTCATCGCTACACAAGCCAAACTCGTTGGTTTACATCATAAGTTAATTTTTTTTTTTTTTTGGTCATCATTCGTCGGGCCGGTTCACACAATACTTCACCAATCAATAATACTTGATTCAAAGAAATTAAGACAATGAGTTTCTACGATCAAACAATCAGGTTATCAAGAAACATGAGACTATCACTATCCATTCTTATTAAAATCATGATCACCAATACCCTAATGATTACTTGTCATTGTGTCAATCTATTTCTTCACATGAGCAGCTCTAGATTTCACATACAAAACATCATGGTATTTTCTATCACACATCATACTCTTGACTAACATGAATCCTAGAACAACAATCATATAAAAATGATACCTAGATCCTCAAAATCATGGCCATACACACAACCCATAATTTAATGATTGACATTAGTAAAAACATAATTAGTTTAGATAGGTAACATACCACATGGGTACTCATCACAAACTAGGCCACTACTGCCGTCAAAACAAAGAAGATAATTATCGGTTTTGGCTTATGCCTCTTTTTGGGAAGATAACTAACATGGCACTATGCACAGAACCCTATATCATCAATCATTAATCATCACGTTACATGTATTATTCTTCAACAATTATAGTTGTTTCCCATAAGATTCATGGTGTCAACGGTTCACATATATTACCCTAATTCATGCTTCAAATATTCTCAACACATATATTCAATAGTAATTATGCATATAACATGAAACCACCAAAAACAATAGACTCACTTACCAATCAGATGCAAGAACACAAGAGGTGGTGTTTAGAAAATAGAAGGGCTTCGATGGAGGTGGTTTACTGCCGCCACTTGTGTAGGGGATATAGGGTTTGCAATAATAAATTGTATCTTATAATAATGTATTTACGTAACATGAATTGAAAGAGAGGATGGGCCGAATTTGGTTAATGGTTGTAGCGGCCCAGTGACATTGGTGACCGGCCCAAAGTTGTTTGTCAACTATTGTTTGTCAAGAGTAATTTGCCAATCCCTTACTGATGTATTTCGAATATAATGGCCACCTCCTCAATTTCTTTTGTTCACAATTCTTATTTTCATGACATCCATAAGTCAACCTAGTGACACCTACGTATGAATTGAAACAAAATAATTAATGTATCATCTAAGTTCTCATTTAATTGCACTCTCACAACAATTTGTAAAACCCGGATTGCGAAACAAGTGATTCGTAGAGAAAGGGCCTTGAAATCTTGGGTTGTCACATCATCCCCAACTTGAAAGAAATTTCGTCCCGAAATTTGACAAGTAAGCATAGAGGAGTGATAGATCAAGATTGTTGCAAGTTTTCCTCATGTGTCACATCATCCCCAACTTGAAAAGGAATTTCGTCCCGAAATTCACCAGTAGTACCAGACTTAGAGTTGTCATCAGGAAAAAGTTGAGGATATTTGAGCTTCATCTGATCCTCACGCTCCCACGTGAACTCCGGTCCACGTCTTGAGTTCCAACGAACTCTCACAATCGGAATACGGCTATGTTTACGCACCTTGACCTCTCGATCCATGATCTCAATAGGTTCTTCAACAAACTGCAACTTGTTGTCAATTTTTAGCTCTTGAAACGGCACCACCAGTGTTTCATCGGACAAACACTGCCTTAAATTCGAGGTATGAATGTCATCGCGAACGTTATTCCATTTCGTCAGTTTACCCAAGTTTGTGAGCCATGTCACCGATTCGCTCCAGAAATCCGACTGTCCCAACTCATCGTAAACCAAGCTTGTCACGTTTTCTATAGTGCACCGCACCCTCCCAGGGTGAGACTTTCAATTATGACACGTTCGCCTACAATAAGCTCCAAGTGTTTCCTAAGCTTATCAGCTTTCCTGGCAGTCACACGTCGTCAAACAATTTCCGATCTAAGTAATCTTCCCAAAAGTTTCGAGTACAAGTCCTGAACCCGTGTTTAGGTTGTCACCCACCTAAATCCAACAAGGTGTTTAGCGCTACTGTCCCTGCAATGCCTCAAACAGAGCTGTCTGAATACCAGAATGGTGACTACTGCAGTAGAACTCACCAAAAGATAAGTGTCCTTCCAAGTGTTCACTAAAGTCAATCGCGCGCATGCTCACAGCATGTCTTCGTGTGTCAGGTTGGTTCGTTACTCTGTCCGGTTGTCCCACAGTGATAAGTGATGCTCATGTCTAGACGTGAGCCAAGGGTGTTGTGTAGTGCCTGCCACAAATCAAGTATAGCTCAAAATCAAAGGTAACAGAAGTTTGCACCTCGTGCCTAAAACCGCATCTCTCAGAGGGACATTCACAGCTGTGAAGACTCGCCAGTTTCCTTGATTGTAAGAAAGTGTGCTGGTAACGTGAGACAATGAACGATCACCCAGGTGATATTGGTTCCGTTTCGAGTTGTAAGTAGACTAATGACAGAATCCATGGCAGTCTGTCCTCATTTCCATATGTGTGTTTCTAGTTGCTGACTCTCCTCCCTGACTTTCCCACAAGTCAAACATCATTCACATACGTAGCTAGGTGGGCCTTCATGCCCGATCACCAGTGTAAGATTTATAGATACTAGTATCTCTCATCAAAATCCAGACGACTAGAATATCGAAGCCGGTGTGCTTTGCTCAACACAGGTTCCCTACAGTTGCCGTATAATAAAATCCACATTCGTTTCATGAGGTAGCGCATATCGTCCGACCTGCCAAAGGTTGCTTCTCCATGCCCCGCATGGGTTCCCTTGAAACTTCTCTTCCTCCAGTTCTCCAATTTGAACTGAACGAGTCTGATCAGGTAGGTTAGAGTCGATGGTGTGATGCGAGGCTCATACACGTCTAGGTTTCACAGTCGAAGTTAATCAAAGGTTCCATCAAGCGATGCCATCATATGATTAGCTCTTTCGAAACAAGGGTACACGGGAGGCCCTTGTGATCGGTCTAGGTAGTGCCTTTGGTACCGTCCAAGTAGTGCCTCCACTTGAATCCAAAGACCATGGTTTCCAACGCAAGTTGTGATGCGTGCAACTTTTCTTGTAATTCCACTACGTAAGCCATCACTTTCTCGTGTTGCTTCGGCGTGTAACAGGGACTCTGATTCGAATTGTCATGGTATACCAGTAGATCACCCGCACCCTCGGGTAAAGACGATGCTCAGTGCATTGCTGAGCTGGGATTCGAGTACTGAAAGACGTCCTCTTGTTTTGTCTTCCACGAACACAGCAACCTGCTGTGTTAAAGGGATTAAAGATGCGCGATCTTCGAAAATCCTCTGGTGAATCTGCGATAGTATCTAGCGAGACCAAGAACTTGTTGTACCCTCGAAGGGATCTTTGATGTCGATCAGTTTCTACCCAAAACGGGTCTTAATAAGGTCCCAGTGTATTCCCACTTCGTTGATTATTTGACCGAAAAGGTACCTCTCGAATCCAGAAGTTACTTTTAACAAGACTTCGGGTGGAGTGGCTCCTTCCCCCAGGAGTTCTAAAATAGAATGCAAATACCACCAATGATGTTCCCTTCTCCCCAAAGGACTTGGAATAAAAAGTCGTATGGCCAAATTGCGTTTGATATGCCACTTTAAGAACATTTTCCCCTTGGACTTCCACCTGATAATAGTTCGTTCGAATATCAATCCTCGAATGAGAGCTTGACCCTCGCTACTGGTCGACAGGCTGACAATACATGTTCGAGGCAAACAGTTCCTGACTGCCACCTTGTTGAGTTCTTGATAGTCACTACACATACGGAAAAGGCCTATCTTCACGGTTCTAACCGGGGCTCCCCAAAGCGAAAAGTTAGATCCAACAAAACTCATGTTCAACAGTTCCTGTAGTTTATTAGACAGCTCTTGCCACTCTCCTGGTGCAAGACGGTAAGAGTATGAGTAATCAGGGCTGCCTTTGACGTGAGATCAAACTGAGATTCTGCCTAGCAGTTGTGAAAGTAAACCTGAAAGTTCCTCGAGTAGCACACTGAGAGGGATCACGAACAATCGGTGGATCCGCGATCCTCTTTTCCCTAGCCTTAACATCAGTAACGGTTGTTAACGTAGCGGGGTAATCTTTCCGTTGTCGCTTCCAAACTTCCACAGTTGAGATGGCGCTAACCCTTGCGCCATTTTGATGCTTTGGAACAAATAACGATTCTCCACTCAAGGTTTTCTCCTTACAGGATATGTCCGCGCGGTTTTTGGATAACCCATCCACACCAACTACTGCATTGTAACCATCAGGGATAGTAGAAGGAAGGTCGACGTCGATCACTCATCCCATGAGGTCGAGTTTGCATCCCAACGAACATACGAGGCTTCAATTGTCTTGCCATCAGCCGATTCCTCAACAGGTCTGGTCTCGGGAAGTATCAGGGTTGAATAGAACAGGAACGAAACGATTAGTTTCCAAGGACGTGCTGGCAGTTACATATTCCACACTAAAGTCAATTGTCATCGCTTTTGTCCCGATTGATTCGTAAGAGTTGACTCCCATGAGTCACCGACTAGGGTTAAGGATCCGATTAGCGTCAAATTGCTGGTGTTCGTTGTTGGTAATCAGGGTCATCCAAATGCTGAAGTCGGTATAGTACTACTCTCATCCTTTTGTCTACCGATGCTGCAAGTTGCTTGAGTAACACACAGTTTGTTTCGAGAGTGTTGCAGAGGTGTTCGCACTTCGGGATCTAAGACGTCAATACATTAAGTTCCAGCAAACAGAGAGATGTGAGGGAGATATAGATCAATCATTCGACGCTGTGACATCCAACTCAGGGACGTCCGTACAAGCACCTAGTATTCTACACAGCTCGCTAGACGTTCAGATGGGTGTTCGGGTGATACTCAATAACATCGAGATTCGAAAGGATTCAGAGAGGAATGAGAAGATCACGTTCGAGTATGAGACAATCACTACTATGACTCTTATAGACTGTTGTGTTTCACATCAACCAAATAACGGAACGGAACCCCTTTTTCACTTGTTAAGTCTCACTGGGACTCGCATGCACCCCACATTATTATTATGTGTGCACCCACAATAATATTATGATTTGCATGCTCATCTCAGCTCCTCCTAACTCATGTCAAATGGTTCCTCAAACTCGAGTAGCAAACAAAGAGCATCACAAAGTGTAAGTCACGAATGTTTAGGGAAATACCACCCTATCAGTCATATAATACATGCAAGTAATATGTGAATTCATACTGTTGTGCTAAACGTGCAATCACATGCAATATCATATGTAAGTGTTCACTAGTTACGCAGTACAATGAGTATACGAGAGACGAACCTTGCAATCTGGAGCTGAGTGTCATGGTCGTATTCAGAACTTGTTCGGTTATAGTCTGGTTTTATAAAAACGTTTTAAAACCAAGTTCACTATAACCAGTGGCTCTGATACCAAACTGTCACACCCCCAAAATACCACACACGGAAACCTCCGCGAGGCGTGTGACGTACCAGGATCCAAGCCACCAATCACATTGAACTCTTAGATAGGTTTAAATAAAACTTTCATTCATTAATATAAAGAGTTACAAATGTTACATATCATTCATCATATACAGCGGAAGCATATCTCATTTGTTAAGTGTATCATAAACCGTGTGTACATAAACCATTAAGCTCGTATTGAGATTCCAAGTATAACGACCCATGACCACTCCAGCCTTCCAGACAGCAAGTTCCACAAGATATAACCCTATAGACCTGCAAGCATGCAGACAAGTGTGTCAGACGACGCTGGTGAGTTCAAAGTTTTGTTAACGCGTTTAGTTACCAGATGTGTGTTTAAAACAGTTCAACGTTTTGTTTTGATGTTGTTATTACTCGATTACCGTATATGGCGACTAGATGTGAATGCCCAACCCCAATGCCTCCATTTAGGCATTGGTCATGAGGTCAAGGTATCAAACAACCTTGAATAGATGTAAGGGGTCTTATATATACATGATGAGAATGCCCAACCCCGATGCCTCTAACTAGGCATTGGTCATGAAGTCCAGGTAATTAGTTCACGCCCGTCCTTTCGGCCCGGTGTGAGGGTGCCAAACCTAATAGCGCTATCAACTAAATACCTCGTTGCTTCTTCAGCAACACGGTAGATGTACGGGGTCTTACATGATTTATACTGTGTTCAATAACCAACATCCCAATTAAACAGTTTACCCAGTATTCCCTTCAGAAACGTTTACCAGATGTCCCAAACCACCGGGACGCATGCTTAGAAAAGTGCAGTGAACTCACCTTAGATTGCTCGGCATGTTACGTTACTTGTTTAATAGTTGCTCAACACACCCTAACATGGGTATCAGTTACAATCAGTTTCGAATGCATTTATACTAGATCTTTCACATACAATTAATTCACGTATTCCATAATCACATACCACACTTATAATTTACACAGATTTCACATAACATCATACAAGTCACAACAGTAATTCATGCGACACACTAGTTCATTATCATCATATATTCACATAGTATATATTCAGGTCACGTATGAGGTCACATTATTTATTCATGTTCGACAACCACCCAACAGCCCATTATTTCCTATCATGAAAGTACGCGGCCAGTTAACATAATTCATATTAACATCTAATGAACTGTGATCATGCATAGTCCAATGAGTTCCATTGATTCAAACAAATACATATCATGCTTGTATAACCTAACCCATCCCCGTTTTATAGTAACCAGTCCCGAATTGTCACTTAGTGATCATATCATCCCATCAATATTCAAACCATGTTAACCTATATCGAGCCATATAACAGTCATCGCTACACAAGCCAAACTCGTTGGTTTACATCATAAGTTAATTTTTTTTTTTTTTTGGTCATCATTCGTCGGGCCGGTTCACACAATACTTCACCAATCAATAATACTTGATTCAAAGAAATTAAGACAATGAGTTTCTACGATCAAACAATCAGGTTATCAAGAAACATGAGACTATCACTATCCATTCTTATTAAAATCATGATCACCAATACCCTAATGATTACTTGTCATTGTGTCAATCTATTTCTTCACATGAGCAGCTCTAGATTTCACATACAAAACATCATGGTATTTTCTATCACACATCATACTCTTGACTAACATGAATCCTAGAACAACAATCATATAAAAATGATACCTAGATCCTCAAAATCATGGCCATACACACAACCCATAATTTAATGATTGACATTAGTAAAAACATAATTAGTTTAGATAGGTAACATACCACATGGGTACTCATCACAACCTAGGCCACTACTGCCGTCAAAACAAAGAAGATAATTATCGGTTTTGGCTTATGCCTCTTTTTGGGAAGATAACTAACATGGCACTATGCACAGAACCCTATATCATCAATCATTAATCATCACGTTACATGTATTATTCTTCAACAATTATAGTTGTTTCCCATAAGATTCATGGTGTCAACGGTTCACATATATTACCCTAATTCATGCTTCAAATATTCTCAACACATATATTCAATAGTAATTATGCATATAACATGAAACCACCAAAAACAATAGACTCACTTACCAATCAGATGCAAGAACACAAGAGGTGGTGTTTTGAAAATAGAAGGGCTTCGATGGAGGTGGTTTACTGCCGCCACTTGTGTAGGGGATATAGGGTTTGCAATAATAAATTGTATCTTATAATAATGTATTTACGTAACATGAATTGAAAGAGAGGATGGGCCGAATTTGGTTAATGGTTGTAGCGGCCCAGTGACATTGGTGACCGGCCCAAAGTTGTTTGTCAACTATTGTTTGTCAAGAGTAATTTGCCAATCCCTTACTGATGTATTTCGAATATAATGGCCACCTCCCCAATTTCTTTTGTTCACAATTCTTATTTTCATGACATCCATAAGTCAACCTAGTGACACCTACGTATGAATTGAAACAAAATAATTAATGTATCATCTAAGTTCTCATTTAATTGCACTCTCACAACAATTTGTAAAACCCGGATTGCGAAACAAGTGATTCGTAGAGAAAGGGCCTTGAAATCTCGGGTTGTCACATCATCCCCAACTTGAAAGAAATTTCGTCCCGAAATTTGACAAGTAAGCACAGAGGAGTGATAGATCAAGATTGTTGCAAGTTTTCCTCATGTGTCACATCTCCGGTGAGCCGTCTTGTCTCAACTTTTTTCGGTAGCGGTGGTGTCTCCGGTTGATGTGGTGGATTAGGGGCGGTGGTGTGTCGACGGCGGTGGTGGCGGTGAATGATGGGGTGAAGGGGGTGGGTGATTTGACGGCGTCTGTTTGTTGGTAACTGTTTTTGCTGGGTTTGATTCTGTTGAATCTGGTGCTTTTTTATTCTTTTGATTCCGTTAAATCTGGGTTTGAATCTTGTGGTTTTGACTTTCTTGATGGTTTGTTGGTAAGTGCTTTTGTTGGGTTTGAATCTGTTTGAACATGTTGTTGGGTTTGAATCTAGGTTTTTTTGGGTTTGAATCTTGTGGTTTAAATCTGGTGTTTTTTTAATATGTTGAATCTTTGAATCTGTATTGAATCTGTTGTATCTGTTTGAATGATGTTCATGGTGCTTTTGAAATGTTTGAATCTGTTGAATCTGGTGCCTTTTAAATGTTTTGAATATGGTGCTTTTTGGTAGATTTCAAATAGTGAACTATGTGGGTTTTGATCCGTTTGGATTTGGGCGGTGATGATGCAAAAAAAAAACTTATATTTTGATGACGATGGCGCGACAATGATGGTGGAGGGTAGGTTTTTGAACCTGCAACCCCACTTTGCAGCCTATGATTATCGGAAAATCTGAGCCAAAACATCGTTTTTTTCAAGAATCGACTCGTTCCTTTGATTTCTATTTGTTGGGTTTTTATATTTTTTTGAGGCGTCGATGATGATAGCAATCTATCTGAGACACCTACCGAGTAGCGATTTTCTGGGGTGCGTTCGTTTTGTGTAAAAAACATTTAGATAAAACGTAAAAAGTTTTACGTAAAACGTAAAACGTAAAAAGTTTTACGTAAATCGTAAAACGTAAAAAGTTTAACGTAAAACTTAAAACGTAAAGAGTCTAAAAAGTTTAACGTAAAACGTAAAAAGTGTAAAAAACGGCGCGTTAAAAATACGTGTAAAAAACATCGCGTTAAGATAACGACGCTTGAAAAAACGACGCGTAAAAAACGGCGCGTAAAAAAAACGACGCTTGAAAAAGCCCGGCGTTAAAACGGCGCGTAAAAACCGGCGCGCAAAAAAAAAAATTCTTTGTTAAAAAATCAGAATTTAAAATATTTTTTAATAAAAAAATTATTTTTAAAAAATAAAAACTAATATAATAACACAAAAACTAATAAAAAACAATAAAGACAAAAAGACAAAATAGAGTCATTTTACTAAATTAACCTTTTGGATTAAAATATTAAAGACATAATAAGACAAAAAATATTTAATATTATTTTTTGTTACTTTTAATCTCATCCATTGATCTTGAAGATCTAATGGTTAGTAACTGGTTCTCGCGGTTCTTACAACTGGAGGTGGTTTTCATTTTAGCGGTCCCATATATATATATATATATATATATATATATATATATATATATATATATTCATCCGAAGAAATCTCGACCCCATAAAGAGGTGATTTTTGTAAATTAAATTTTAACCCTGAAATAAGGTGAAAACACCTCATAAAGCGCCAAATGTTGGAGATGTTATGAGCCGAGCATTCCCCAATGATCATAACATCATCAACGACAAGGTGTGTTCCGCATGGGCACCCATTTGGTAGTTTGATCACTTTGATTAACTAGGCTTGGGATACACTAACCATGAAACTAGAAAGTGCTTTTAAAGTCAAGATAAAAGTAAAATGTGACAACTGATCACTTTGCCTAACCCCCCGAATACATTGGAATTCACCCATAGGCAAACCATTTACCAAAACCGAAGACCGAGAGGATCAGAAAATACCTTTAATTCACATCATCCAGTTGTTAGGAAAGTTCATTTGTTGAAAAAACAAACCCACAAACCCCTCAATTTATTGAGTCAAAGGCTTTTTAAAATCAACTTTAAAAAGCATAGCCTTTGACTTGGACCTTTTAACCCAAGATATAATCTCATTAATAATAAGCGACCCATCCAAACTATTTCTATTGGTTAGGTAGGTCGATTGGTCCTCCGAGATTACCGAGTCAATAACTAATTTGAGCCTATTAGCAAGCACTTTGGAGATAACTTTGCTAATACACCCAATCAAATTGATTGGCCATGTAACGCCTGAACTTTTAACAATCAGAACACATCCTACTAAGTTACGAAATTTGGTCCCAATTTAAACTTTTTGAACAACATTCACAATAATACCTAAAATGGTTTAATTTGTACTAGACCAAAGTTAGTTAATTTCATACTTGTTATTTCTACCATACTTCATTCACCAAAATACAAGTTTTAAGTGTAATTCAAGACATCAACTAAGGACTTAAACCAAAATACGTTCATTACCAAAAGTTTGACCCATTTGAACATTTTAGCATCACAGAAGCGAATATGTGTGTCCGTCCCAAGCTCCTCATGACCCTAAGTCGATGATTTACTTACAACATTTCAACTTAAGTTAGTAATAACTAATTTCCACAAACAAGATTCAATATATTTTTCCATCTTAGTGACCATCGGTCGTCCTTCCGAACTTTCATTCTTTTGGCTTACTAAGTTACTTCAATAACTTAGTTTCTTGCTTCATTAAAAGTCACTCTAGACATACAAGATGTTTAATTAATGCAACCCGGCTAGTATACAAGTACTATGTCTTGGTTTTCAACCACTTATCGACTTTTACCCAAATTGACCCATTTCAAAGCATCGACCACATTTCATTCCTTTCAATTCATAGACATTACTACGACTCAATGGACTCTTTCAACTACAATAAACCAAAGTGTATTCTACATGAAATTACCTCGATCTTGGGTCCCTAATGCCTGGTGTTGCTTGAGTTGTCTTCTTTCACACATACACGTGATATATTAATACTTTGATTTCATGAATTCATTCCATTAACATTCTTATACAAATAAGATGATATCAAATCAACACATACATGGATTCTTACATTCTAACCATGATCATCATGAAGTATTTATCACAATATCACATACTTTACTTTTAAGGCATTTCATGAACACTTGGTAGGCAACATTTCAAGATTCTTAGAAAACTACAATTTTATGACATTAAACACCATCATTCTACATAACATAAAATTCCAAGTATTCATACTCATCATAATAGTAAATCTTTGAGCTTATAAGCTAATACACATTTCTAGACTACAAATAATCATAAATTACAATTTTCACATAAAACACCTACTTCAATCCACACATGATTTACCATTAATACTTCTATTTATCATGAATTCTACACACATACAAGTTCAAATAGCAATTTCCCAACATAGTTTCATACTAGATTCCTACAATCATGAACAAGCCACATTATTCTTCACTTATGAAATTTCTACAACTTATCTTAGACTTTGATGATACTAAAGGTTCAAAATCTTCCAACATGGAAGGATTAATCACCCATTTCTTTATGATTTGGCTGAATTTGGGGGTTTGATTCAGAGAGAATCCCCCTCTCTCTAACTCTCTATAATCTCAACACACACACACTTGCATCTGGGTTTTTCTTTTCATCTCTTCTGTTATATCATCTTCCAAAAAAAAAGTGCACTTTCTATCCTTATAGTCTCATTAGTTATTTATTTGGCCACTACATACTAATTTCTTACTAAAAGACAACATATAATTAACTAGGTTAAGTCTTTCTACTTACTACACTTCATACTAAGGTATTTAAAATAGAGAAAATTACCAATCTAGCCAAGACTTTAATCAAATTACCAATCTAGCCACCTCATGCCTCCTTGGAAGGCCACTCAAGCATGGGATGAGTCCTTAGGGAGAAACCCAATAAAAAATAGACACGTGGCCACAGACGCATGGGATGAGTCTGCGGACGCATGGCCGCGGACGCATGGGATGAGTCTTTCAAACATGGGATGAGTCTTTCAAGCATGGGATGAGTCCGCGGACGCATGGGATGAGTCTTTCATGTGTGGGATGGGATGAGTCTTTCCACGTGTCAGTTGGGGATTGGCAGACGCAATACTTGGCCATGCAGACGCATCAGAAGACTTGGGATCTGTGAGTGGCCTTCCAAGGACGCATGAGATGGCTAGATTGGTAATTTGACTTTTTTCTTGGCTAATTTTGTAATTTTCAATAAACATGATAGTCAAAATTAGTATTTTGGGGTGTTACAGGCC
Source organism: Helianthus tuberosus (assembly GCA_030545235.1). Lineage (NCBI taxonomy): Eukaryota > Viridiplantae > Streptophyta > Magnoliopsida > Asterales > Asteraceae > Helianthus > Helianthus tuberosus. The sequence goes on along the minus strand of CM060420.1, from coordinate 13,963,473 downwards.
AAAAATCATTTAGCCTGACGGGGTCATTGACTTTGGGGATGAGGGTAATAAAAGAGGAGTTATACCCTCTTATAATTGATCCCTACTCATGAAAATGTGTCATTATATTGTAGAAGTCATCGCCCAAGATGTCCTAGAAATGTTTAATGAGAGTAATGTTGAACCATGGTTGTAAAAGTCCCGCCTAGGCTCCGAGTACTCCTCGAGTACTCGCTACAAGGTAGGCTGCCGAGGCACGAGTACTCTTCTCCCAGGCCAATTACTCCCCGAGTAATCCCCGCCTAAGCCGAGTACTCCCGAATCCAACTAGGGAGCGCCTAGCTACTTTTGCAACCATGTGTTGAACCCGTTGGGACCAGGTGCTTTATCCCCCCCCCCCCCCCCCCTAATCGCTAACCGCATTTTTAACTTCATTATATGTAAAAGGAGAGATAAACCTTAGGAGTGATGGCAATTGAAAGAAGGTCTTAGAGGCATGGGATCCTTGAATTTTTCTTCAAAAAACTTGCGCACCTTCGACTTTACTTCCACAAGATCTATGCACCAAACCTCATCAATCATAAGCCCGTTCAAGCGACTTCTTGAATTACTACTATTGAAAACACGGAGTTCTCGTTGCCTTTTATCGCCTATTTCACATGAGATTTTTTATTAATATTTTTAGCTAGTTGTCCTTTATATTCATGATTTTGCTTTTATGGTCCAAATATGCTTGCATTTCCAAACCTTATAGATCCATGCCCTCATTAATGTTGTCTAGATCATCAATGCAATCCATAGCCACATTCAGCTCTTCCTGTTCCCTGTTTTTTTGTGAGTTTATTACACTATTTTAAGGCAACTTTGATTCGCCTAAGCTTCTCAACAAGGAAAAGATCCGGTGGCCCTACAAAAGAATAGGAAGAAACAGTGGACCTCACCACTTCTTCAAGACCCGATTTGGACAACCAGGCATTGAAGAACTTGAAAGGGGTGTGCCCGTGATGTATTGCAAAATAGATATATTTTATGTATATAGTTTGTACAGTTTTCAAGTCCATGTGCGTCGTTTTTAGGTAGAATGTGTATATTACTAATTAGTTTGTGTTTTCCAGGTCTCGGGGGATAAAGATAGCTGAAAAGGGCGAAAAACGAGCCATATATTGAGAAAACCGAGTACCAGAACGAGTTCGAGAAGTTAAACGACACAAAAATAGTCTTCGTTCTTCGTGTCCTTTTCACGTTGTCAAGGAATACTAGAATCGATCTTGTTATCTGTCCGATGACCGACTTGTAAGTTTATCAATTGTGCGGAATGATTCCAGGGGAGAAATCAGTAGCCTCATACCCCATAGACCGAGGGGAGTGGCCTATAGTCTCGAACGGGCTCGGCGATGGTGACATAGATCGCAGGGAATAGCCGTCTAAGTTGCCGCCTCCGTGCGTTTTTTTTTTCATGACGGTCGCCAAGTTCTTTAGGGCTTTGGATGTTTGTTCATAAAAAATACACTTATTCATGTTCTTTAAGGCCAAGTCCGGGCAATTATGGGCTGCAAATCTAATGGGTTGTCTAATAGCAGGCTAAACATTTGTATGCCCTTTGTTAATTGGTGTAAACCCATGTTGAGGGTTTGCGTCATCACACTTCATATAAATTTATTACGGTAATCCTAATTAAAACTGATTTTGTTAAAAACTATCTACTTTTGTAATATATAACCGAAGTAGAATCATAAAATAAATGAAGGAAAATGTAAAAAAAATTCTAATACTTCTAAGTATGAAGTTAATTTTTTTTATCTGTGAAAAATATGATACAAATAAACTAATAAAGGACGTAGCGAAAAGTTAGATATATCATATAACAAGACCCCCTCATGCGAATAAAAGGCAACATAAATAGTAAATAAAAACTCTATCACGTATTTCAATCCAATTTGTTATTGAAAACAATCAAACATATATGCTCCGTTATGGGCAAGGTATATGTTGATGCAACAAATAAGAGACCAAGGATAGTAGCAAGAATGGTTAGGCAAAAGGGTTAAAGGGTTTAACTTTGCCTAACGCAGGTCGTGGGGTCCCCCCATGTTTGCAAGACGTGGAAGGAGGTTCACTAGTTTATTTTTTTTGTTTGCTAAGGATTCTCCCCTGAAGTGTATTCAGATTTGGATGAAGGAGCAAACAGAATGTGTGTAGTGGATGTGAAAGGGAGTAACTCGTATGAAACAAGTACTCGATGTGAATGGCCAGAGATTTAAGAAATCAGGGCTGGCCAGGAATGTCTTTCCTCAGTAAATGAAGTGTCAAATATATAGGAGAAGACATCTCCCAAAGAGGAATGCATTTGACTAGTGACCTTGCTTGCAGTGAGGGGCTTACCCTTTCGGCGGTTGAAGCCTTTTGACCCTGGAAAATAGAGTGTGCTCTGTGGACCTGCATTGCTTTTGCGGTTGGCGAGTTGGTGAAGTAATCTGGAGACATGACTACTTACTGTTCCGTGCTACTTTATCTCGTCTTCCCAGGTTTTTAACCTTTGAACCATTTTGCCTTATGAGCATTTACGTATTTAAATCATTCATATTTGGTCTTGGGCTACCCCTGTCATCAGCCCCCCAAGTCAGAGGTTTTTGGGAAATGAGCTCAAAGACTTCTGACTTTTATACGTATGTTTTTCTGTCCAGAGGGTTCGAGGGTTGGAAGGTTGAAAACGGTTTTTGAATTTCGGAATTTGACAAGACAGGTGACAAGACCTGTGGCAGTTTGTCAGGCGGCGGTTTTAAATTCTGCCTATTGATAATTATCCCTAATCTCATTTATTTACACATTTTTATTTTGGAAGAACATTACTTGCTCCTTTTTTCTCTCAAGTATCCCTCTTTTTCAAAATCATGCCAGTTCCGTTTTGCTTATTTTCTCTTTAATTGTTCATGTCATGGGTGCTCGTAAGGATATGGCAAAGTCTTTTTCTCGACTGACCCAAGAGGAAGTCGATTTATTTTGTATGGAATGGGGTATAGGGACGAAGTATAAACCGGTTGCACCGGCTTGTGATAAATCTATCAATGACTGTCCTTCTGGTATGATTGCCTTGTATTGTCGTCATTTTGAGTTTTCCAATCTTCGTTATCCGTTTTCAAACTTTGTTTTGAATATTTTGGAATATTATCGAGTGTCTTTTAGTCAGATTCACCCCCTTGGCATGGCTAGGGTTTTACATTTTGAAATTTTGTGCCGGGCCACCGGGTATGACCCATCTCTGTTGTCCTTCCGTCGCTTCTTCCGGCTTGCTAAAAAGTGTGGTTGGTTCACCTTTGAAACCACTCAAGTTGATACTTGTTTAATTTCGTCCATGGTTTCTACACTTGGGGTCTGGAAAGATCGGTTTTTCTGGGTGTCGGAGGAAATTGTTCCTTTCAAACTTATTTGGAGACACCCGGATGCTGTTCTGAACGAGCCGGAGCCTTCTGATTCCGAAATAAACACTCGTTTTTTAGAAATTCTCAGGGAGTGCCCTTCGAGGCTTCGTCCCTTCCCTGAGCATTTGTTGGTGTTGCTGGGTATAAGTAAAGTGTGGGAAAAGGCCAACCGGGATCCGGTGCTTATTAGAGATGGGAAGGGTATGCATTTATTCTTTTCTTGCTTTTTTGTTCCTTTTTCTTTGTTTGCTTATGTGCTTTTTATATTTGTGTTGCAGTTATGTCTGCCCTTGATTTTATTAAAAGCGATGACACCACTGATGTTGCCTTTGATGATGTTGCTGCTACTCCCGGCGAGAATGCGGTTGTTAAGGGTTCTGATTACAGGTTTGAGGGTTCTGGTTACGTGAATGTTCCGAATGTTAAAGGCTTTACCAAGGTTACTGCTTCCAAAGGTTCTACCCGTTGTTCCCAACGTCATCTGAAAGGTGTTGATCAGCCTTCTGGTTCAGAACCTATCGATGTTAGTGATGATATTGAGGCATCAGGGGATCAGGTTGTGGATGTTGGCAAGGGTATGGAAAAGGAGTTAATTGTTTCAAGCAAGAAGAGGAAATTGATTAAGAAAGGTACCACTCCTGTTATTCAGGGTTCATCAGCCAAAAGTGTTGAAAGTTTCGAAGGTTCAGAGGGTCAGGATATTTATGTGCCTAACTGGGGAGTTAAGGTTGGTGATAATTTTAAGGACCCGGCTGTTTGTGCTGAAGCCTTGGCTCATTTTGCTCCTCCCGGTGTTCGAAGTGCCATATCTGAGATGGAGGCTGATCATGTTATTTCTAGGATGATGCTCAGTTCCTGCAACATTTCTGCCTTTTTGGCTGAAGGTGTTACTCGCTTTGCTAAAGGGATGCAGGAATATGAGGAGGCTTCCAAGAAGAAGGAAAAAATGAAAGCTTCAATTGCTGCAATGAAGAAGGAAATCGATATATTTTCTGAGAAAGAGTTGGCTTGGACCAAGAAAGAGGAAGAGTTAACAAGGAGGCACGAGATTGAGACGGGTGATCTCAAGAAGAGTTTTGAAGCTGACCGTCTGAAGCTGAAATCTGATAGAGAGGCCTTGGTTGTACAACAGAAAGCTTTTGATGAGGAGAAAGATGGTTTGAAGACTTTGGTTGCCCGAGCTACTGGGAATAATCAATGGCTTATTGAGCAGGGTTTTCACCAGGTTGTTACCTATTTGCTTCATTCCAAAGAGTTTAACTCCGCTCTTGGCGAGGTTTACACTAAACTGCTCAATCTGGGAAAACACCAAGGTCTTATTGCGGGTTATAAGCTTCCCGAGTCTGGCCATCCTTTAGAGAAATCTCCCCTGTACCGTCCCGAGGCTTCCGATATCTTTAAGAGTTCCGTTGAGCAAATGGAGAGGTTGTCGTATCCGTATGTGAGTCCGGTTGCTTCTTGTTATGGTAAGCCTCTCTCCGTTTTGCAGGAACTGAAGCCGGATGGTTTGAATGAAAAGTTATGCGCTGAAATGCTTAGCTCCCTTTCAAGGAAACGTTCCTACTCGGGAGATAGTGAAGATACCTTTCCTGGGGAATCTGATGCTCTGAAGGATGCTAGCTTGAAGGGTTCAGCTGTTGATGATCAGGGCCCAAAGGCTAAGAAGGTTAAGAAGGCCAAGGGTAGCAGTTCTGGGGTCTCTAAGCCTTCTACTGATGCATGAAATTCGTAGCTTTCTTAGCACTTTTTTAAAACAATTTGTGGTTTGTAGCCTTTAAACAATATTAGGTTTTCAGGAACCCTTAAGGTTCCTGTTGGTGGTGTTTTAGACCTGCGTGGTCGTTTGAACAATATCTTAAGTTACAAGTCACTAGGACTTGTTATGGCTTTCTTTGCTATGATATTATGTTTATCCATTTTCTTTGCGTTGTGTTTTTTGTACCTGTGCTTATTTTGTTAAGGTAGTTTGGTTGGCTTTAACCCTTCAAGCTTTTTGGCTATCCGTAGGTAGGTTGAAGCCTTCAAGGTCTCGAGTTGTCACGTAGGTGGCTTGAAGCCTTGAAGGTTTCTTAGTTTCTTGACTTGACTTGGTTTGAATTTTCTGTAATTTTTTTTTCGTTTGTATCATCCTTTAGATAATTTTTTGTTTTCTTGTAACTTTGTCTTTGTCAAGTTTGTGTTGCCTTTATGTTTTTTATACCTTAATGGGTTCAGTGCTGCAGACACTTAGCCTTGGTGTTTTTAACAAGAAGACATTGCACCTATCCTTTTTATCATTTCTTTGTTTTTCATTTGACTTCATAAGCCTGTTTGTTGGTTATAGGCTTAAGGAACATTTGGTGTAGGTTGTTCAGACCTGTCTATGAGACAATTTTGCTTTAACTTAATAAGTCTCATGGAGTTGTATTGATTTAGGAACTCACCCCTTATATAGGTTCATTCAACCCTTGAACCTATTGAGCGATGTGGCATGGGAGCTCATCCCCTTACATGGCCCTTGCCATGGAGTTTTTTGCTAGGTTCTCAACCAGATCTTAGGATAGAAAGACAAGTTTGATAAAACAACTTCATTCATTCAAGCAATACTTGCTTTTTACAAAAGGTATTCATAGTGTTGTTCGAAATACATTTTGATACAAACCAAACTTTCCTGTCTAAACATGGAACCTTTTCAGGGTTTTGCCATTCCAATGCCTTGGAAGCCTCTTGCCTTGGAATCTGCTAGCTTGTAGGATCCACCCTTGTGTGCTTCGAGGATGGTATATGGACCCTCCCATTTTGGGCCAAGCTTTCCTTGATTTTCTTTTTTGCTAGCTTCATTGTTTTTGAGGACCAGGTCCCCTGGCTTGAATCATTCGTTTTTGACTTTCTTGTTGTAGTAGGCTTCTAATGTGCACAAAGTGGTTTAACAAAAACAACTAAAATTAACCCTAATTTAAACACTATAAGCTTTAAATTTATAAACTAAGACTCGATCTAAACCCTAAACCACACAACCGACAAGTGTACCGATCAATGTAGTAAAGCTAAAGCAAGTCCGAGTATCGAACCCACGAGACTCTAAGGATTACGCTAAGACTCTATAAAGACTAAGACTGACACGACTCAACTATTTGTTTATTGATTGGGGGGGGGGGGGGTTTCTAAAAATCCTAAGAATGCAAATAATGAAAAACTAGATTAGCTAAATGACTAACACGAACTTTAACGAAGACTTTAACCAGAGATGAATGAAGACTACCTAGGCTAGACGCAAGCTAAACTCAGAATGGATCTCTATTTGATGATTTTGTGGTGTGGAACCGGGATCTTTGGATACTAAACCTATTAAGACACCACTAAGCCCCTCAAACACTCTCAAGGCGATTCTTATGGCACTACCTAGGCTGTTACGCTCACCGGTTTTCTAGATTTCCTCTCAGTCCTCTAGTTTCTTGAAAGTGCCTATATAAGACGCTCTACCTCTCAGCGCGAACGTCTAAAGCAACTACGGGTTTAAATCTTGGTTTAATAGACAATGGAATGTTAAGGACTTATAACCAAACCGAGACCTATTAATAACCCCGAGCCTCTCAGCGACAAGTTTAGCAGAACACTTGATTTTATTAAATTACCGGATATTACTTCTAAGGTTACTTATGCAATTTTCACCCTAAAGGATTAATGATCTATTATGTGATAAAGACCGTCACCTAAATCAAGAAACCCTAATACAACCATATTATGTGATAAAGACCGTCACCAAGGATTATACGAAGCAATAAACAATAATAAAATAATCGTCAAGCACGCATATGCACCAAGTTAAATTCCCGAAGCTTTTACAATACAAGAAAAATCCACAACCACGCCAAAAATCGGATAAAGATTCAAACTTTATTTAACTATTGTCATTAGCCTAGGTAGTGTATGAAGTTTAACCGCTAATCATTGTAAAACACAAAGTATCAAACAATATCAAATCTGAATTCATCGTAAAACGAATAAAAACAACCGAACAAAGAAGATAACGGGAAGAATAAACCCGAATGCTTCGATCCCGAGTGCTCCCGATCGTTACCCGATGATTCCACGCGACCCGAATGCTTCAAAACGCTCCAAACAGCCTCTAATGGTGGCAAAGAACTCCAAAATTCGTATCCAATCCTCCCCCGAAAGTGGCGTCTGATGTTGCTTTTATAATTCCCGTCCCATGTGCGTATGGCAGCAGCCAATTATGCCCCAAACAAATGGGCTTCGGCCCAATCAGTATAGCCGCCTCCCAGAAAATTGGCGTACAAGGAAATCCCTCTTTTAATTATTTTCTTCCTAGTTATATCCCTCCAAATATATGTCAGATCCCAATATGTATATATCTTTTCATCTGATGTCATGTATCCCCACAAACAATAATTATATATCTGGCCGCCTTAGAGTTCGTTCCCCCTCGTGCGTCTGATGTGCGGCCTTTTAAATATGTGCGTCCCAGAATGATATATTATTGGACTAGGGTAATTAGTGGGCATAATATAACACTTATAATTATTCTCAAAACCCAATATGTGCCGCCACTTTCAATGTGAGCACATGAGCCCAAGAATATAAATTCACAAATAGCTTGCTGGTGGGCTTTAACCTTCGTGGCCTACTAGTGATCCTTTCATTATTTTTGGCCAATATAATGTTGCCTCTCAATTTGCCCAGAGATCATCATTCGTACAAGGCATCATTCATATGTTGACTTTTTGATTTAGAAAATGGCTGCAATTTTACTTCGGTACCTAGCGCCCCACTTTACTCAACTAGCTGGTCATTTAATTGTTACTCCTTTTCGCTCCATTTGCACCAAGACCTAGCCAAAACACAATATAATATAATATAATATAATACTAAAAATTAAAAATAATAAATAAAAACTATACAAAAATTATACACTTTACACGGGACAAATATGTGTATTTTACCAGACATCAAATATCCCCACACTTAACTTTTTTTCGTCCCCGAAAAAGAATTATGCAAACGGAATCATAGTCGGAATAGTCGAACGGGCAAAAAGCTAAAGTTACTTTTATTAAAACCAAAACTCGTGTTAGCCGCGATTGCATGTATATCGATCCTCTTAAACCCAACCCGGATCCAAGCCCTTATCATGCAATTTAGTTCAAGTTCGGTCAATCTACCTAGGGTCTCACGCTAAGAATTGCAAGTCCACCTAATCCCCACTCAAGCTTATAGGACAAAAGGAACAACCACTGGGTTATTTCCTAACCGCCTTATACCAAGATCCAAAGAGTTTAAAATCAAATCTATTTTTTTTTCTATTTTTTTGCTTTGCTTTTTGCTCTTTTTTCTTTCTTTCTTTCGTGAGTCTAGACGATGCTTTCCCTAACCAAGAGGTATTCCGGCTGTAGAGTCGCTATCCCCAACCACAGATTACTTAGGTTTCGGTACTTTTAATCGGCAATTCGATTTCACACATTCCAGAGGCATTCCGGCTGTAGAGTCGCTATCCCCAACTCGGATTACATAGACCTGTGTTACTTTCATTTAGTTTCTAGCTCACTTATTTTTTTTTTTTTTCCTTTTTCAACAAGATAATGATCAAAAACTCTAACGATCTTAGCTTATAACGACATCCCTTATACTATTTTTGGCGGTTTCAATTTCCCCACTCTCCCTAGATGAGAACCCACTAGTAGACCGACAATTAGGTATATTTTAAATCAAAGGAACCCAGAACCGAACCGAGTCTGTAGAATCGAATTCGGACCAAAACGAGTCGTTTAGAAGAGCTATTACTGATTTGAACGGCGGAAACAGACAAATCAGATTCAATTCAGCGAGAATTCACTTTAATATGTTGATTCTATTAATCTGAATGACGTTTACAATCAAATCAACACTTCGGCAGCACTTCGTGGCTCACCGGAAGACAACACCTAGAACTCTATCCTGATTTCACCCCAAATGTCCTATATATAGTAGTTCTGATTTCGCTCCTAATGACATGGTGTCATTTGGAGTGGAATCAGCATGTTACTTTCGGGTGGAATCAGGATTTAACACTTCGGGTGGAATCAGAATTTAACATTTCGGGTGGAATCAGAAAATTACATTAGGAGTGGAATCAGAAAGTTAACTTTCAAGTGGAATCAGAAAATTAACTTTCGAGTGGAATCACTCCTAAATATTCTGATTCTTGGATTCCGTGCTCTATTCTATCTATCTCTAAACAAGACTCGATACAAGACGTAGACGACAGACGGATGCACCAACAAACTCCCCCTCGGATGTTGACGGAGTCTTCAGTGTCGAGTCTTCACATCTTCAGTCTTTATCAGTCTTTGAGCTTCTCTTTGAAGTATCTGACGCTATAAGTATCCTCAATCTCTATCTTCTTTTCTCTTTTCATCACCAACAAACTCCTTCCTTTAAGTATCTCCAGACTCCCCCTTTCGATATGCTGGGATCGCAGTCTGGCATGTTGAAATCACACAATCCTCAGGTATCGGAACCTGACTCTTCCTCAAACCTGTACATTCTCTACCACAAACATAAGTTTTCTAATATTAAACTTTAACACACTCAGACACCACTTTGTAAATATCACAAAAATGATCTAACATTTATAGTCTCTGATGAACCTCTTGAAAGAATATTATTTTCAAAACTTCTGATGATCACTTGTAAGATAGATTTTAAAATCTTTCACATACAACACTCCCAAACTAGTTCGTCAAGTTTAGCACTTGGAATTTTGAAAATCAGCTTTTCAACACCAGTTGTCGAAAATCTTTTTGTATTTTCAAAAATTTATGCTAAAACACACTAAAAATCTTTTTGAGATTTTTGAAAAATATGAAATACAGTAAAGAAATATTTACAAACGATATTTTTGTGAGTTTGTGTAAGAGGATCATATCAGTTTATAAGACAAATCACCAACACCGTTAAGCTTTAAACATTTTAAGTTCTAAACGATTCACTTAGATTGTCAGTATACTGATCCACTTAAATTCTCACACAAAATTCAACTGCTTCGAGATACGATATTAATGTCTTAAGCACTTAAACTCAATCGCGTGTCCCACCTCAGAATATACTCCCGTATCCAGATCCCAATATTCAGTCTTACAGGTAATTATGACACAAATGATATCTGTAGGGGTTAATAAATTATGAAGAATCATGAGAGCTCAGGTCAGAACTACCGTTCAGCAGAGAGATCATGACTCAACTTTTGGGTGTGTCCCCTTTAGAGGATCTTTTTTACAACAGCATTGCTAAGCAATTTTATTGTCTTATCATAAATGCTGAGGGTGATGCTATGTTTCAAGCATTGTGGAAAGTATTATTCGAGGACTAGGTCAGAACTTCCATTCAGCAGAAGTCCCGGAATAATACCCCAGATATCACTGAGTATAAAGACCTAGTATATCAGAAAAAGGAACCTTTCAAACAAGATTTCGGGGGTTACCCATATATCCGAGAGATGTTTCCCCACGATATAAGCAAGTTTTGAATTTAGGTTTATATCTCGTCACAATCTACTAAATGTGCAAAAACCTACTGACACATCAACAGTTAGACCGTTTATCACTTTTTAACTTTCCAATTCTTTAGCATGCTGTGATCGTCCACTGATGTACTATCATTTCCTCTTCTTGATAACAAAACTCATTTTCATTTTATCATGTTTTTGACTTTTTCAAATTTTCAAATGTTTTTGGATTTTCTGAAATAATTTTCTACTCCCCCTAAAATGCAAACACATTTTAGGAAATTTGAAAACAAACTGTATAATAACGTGACAACTAATATCGAATCACCTCAATTCGCCATTCACTTGGCATAAACAATCAGAACTCCCCCTCACAACAAACCATTTTCTCATTAAGATTTCAAAACACTTAAGTTTGTTTTAATCAAAATGATTTTTCCGGAAAATAAGTTTGTTTTTACCACTTGTAAAGTTGGGGATGTGGTTCATCATATTGTCTTCAACCACTTGTAGAAAATCAAGTACAAATTAATGTCCCTGATTTACCACTTGTACGAAAAATCCAACTAAGAAAGATAGATGCCGATTCCTGCTCCACGCTTACAAACCTGGGAGCTCCGGCAAGTCAGGTTTTTCATTTAAACAGATTCACCCAAGCCTGACGGTCCTTGGGTGATTTTGAATTCTTGTTCAACAATGGTGGAAAATTTGCATCATCCATTGTTAGACCATAATTCTCATTTTTTACCTCAACACATGGCTCTTCTGGTTTTACCATACCAGATTCATTGCCTGAATGTGGCTTGTCTGACTTTGATGAGCCAGATTCATCACCGACATGTGGCTCCTTTGTTTCCGAAGAAACAGATTCATTGCCACAAACTTTCTTCTTCTTCTTTTCCTCTTTCGTCCTCAAATTTGTATCCGATGAATTCGTCTTGCTTGACTTTGCCATCGAGGAAGTCGATTCATCAGAACTCTTATTTTTACCAACAGATGAACCCGAGGACAAGATCTTCTCGAGATACTCTCTCGCCTTCTTTCTCTTCTTCCTCAATCTGTCTTTCTGCCCGTGAGAAAGTTTCACTTTCGTTTCTTGAACTTTAGGTTCTTGAACCTTTTGTTCTTTGGGCTTGACATTGACTGATTTCTTTGCCATTTTCTGAGAATTAACCCTCAATCTTTCATTTGATCTCCTTGGGCAATCTCTGGCAATGTGACCTCTGATATTGCAGTTAAAGCATCTTCTCGTCTCATAATTCCAACTTTGGCAGTTAACAGCAATGTGTCCTTGATAACCACATCGGTAACACACTCTGTTATCGTACCAAACACCATTTTCAGTCCAAACATTCAGATCATAGCACTGTTTAGCTTGGTGATAATCCTTGCTCCTCTTGTTTGCTGGATTTGAGTTTTGAGCACTGTGGTCCGACCTGCACCACTTATTACCAACAATTTTTGAGTTTTCATTTTTCATTTTTTGTGGTTTTTAATTGCGATTGGATAATCGATCTGATGAGCTGTTATTCTCTTTTTGAACATTTTTCAAATTTTTATTTTTTTGTTTCTGTTCCACTTTCTTCTTCAAAGGTTTTTGCTTAGAACATTCTCCCTTTTCGGTTGATTGTGGAACAGTTTCTTGAAATTTTTCTTTTAACTTCAAAAATAAATTCTTTTTGTCAATTTTTTCTTTTTCATCATCAGATTTTTCATCGCAATCTTCAACTTTGACTTTGTCAAAGTTTGTGACATTGTCACTTATTGGAACTGAATTTAAGGTTTTGGACAAGGAATAGTTGAAGTATTCACAAACACCTTCAACTTTTGTTCCCATTCCTTGATTTTCTTTTGAGCACACTCAGCTTCCTTTTCAAGTCGAATAATCTTTTCAAGATGAGAATTGATTGCAATTTGTTTTCAAGATTGTTTTTACCAAACAAATCTCTCTCATCTTCTAAACTTTTTATTTGATTTTGAAAATCTTTCTCAATTTTTACTTTTTCATTTTCCAAATCGTATATTTGATTTTTCAAAACATTTTCTGATTTTTTAAGATTTTTGTTTTCTAATGACAAACTCTCTACATTCTTGAAGAGTTTGTCATTTTTAGATGTCAACTTCTCACAATTTTCCAGCAAAATAAGAATCTGTTTATCATCAGCTTTTGTCTCAACCTTTAAAGCTGAAATGTTTTCAACCTGTTTCTTTTCCTCATGAACACTTTCATCCTTACTCTCTTTTTCTGATGAATGATCAAAGATAGGTCCATCTTCTGCAACCTTTTTCTTTAACACTGGTTCAGGATTCACAGATACAGGTTTTTCAGATTCTACTATCTCAATCTTGACAGCTGGAACTTGTTCAACCTGCCTTTTCACACTAGGTTTGATTTGCTTTTCTGTTGTTGCTGTTTTTACTTCTTTCTCAGCTCTGATCTCCTCTTTAACAATAACTGCCTTTTGATTCTTTCTTTTTGCATCTTGTTTTTCTTTCAATTTTTCAATTTTATTGGCATAAAATAACTTTCCACTACGTTGATCAGATGGAAGTTGTTGTTTAAGATTTTCAAGTTTCCGGATTTCCTCTTCATAATTGTCACTCTCTTCATCAGACGAGTGATCAAAAATCGGAACTTTTTCAACAATTTCTTTTGCTGAGACTGTTTCTCCTTCTTGCTTTATCGGAATATAGTGCTGAGATTCATGATACACATATGCCAACACTTCTTCAAAATCCATGTTTCGATTTCTAGAGTTCACAAAAACACAAGTTTCAAACAAGCTGGACACCAATTCGTTTCGAATCAACTTGTAAAAATCCCGATTGAACTTGATATTGATCAATATTTGAACTTGAATAATCTCAAAAGCTAATTGGGTCGATGTAATGTATTGTATTCCTTGGGCCGATTTAAAACTTGGACCTTGAACTTTAATCAAACAATGGGCCGTGAACTTTGACTATTGATTAATGAGGCTGATTAATGATTGGGCCGAATGAAATGTGGTTCACATGGGCTACTGACAAACCCACTTAGCCGACATCATTTAAAATCTCAACAATATGATTGGGCCTCCAAACAAAATCACATGGGCCTATCACCAACACTTAGTGAACGACAACTTTGATACCAAACTATATATCATTGGGCCGCATTGTGACTCACTTGGATCAATTTTTAATACTGATTATCTTTCAAAAACAATGTGGCCGACAACTTACAAATATCACATGGATTAGAACAATGAATTATCACCCTTTCACATGCAATTCTTGAATATTTCACATGGCCAACTGGATTCATACAATGTAGATCACATGCATACTGATCAACTCCACGTGAATGGACCGCTTTGTCACATGCTATCTGATTTAATCGACAACCAAACTCTCATTGGAACTATACACATGCAGAATATTGTTTTCAATTGACTGACAAATATTCACGTGATTATCCTGTTCGATGACTGACAAAGACTTTGATGATCACAAGAGCGAAATCAAATATTCAAATGAGCGGAATCAAACTGTTCACATGAGCGAAATCAAATTGTTCACATGAGCGGAATCAGTTCGGAGATCAATTTGATTCATTTTTAAGTCGCTTTTAGCTATGAAACTTTCAAGGCTTTGTTAACTATCAATTCCGAGCACACTGTGAACGTTTGAACCGATTCTGACCGTAAAAAGTTTTAATTTTTGGAAAAGAATGGTGTAGAAACAGAATTATCGGCTGAATTGTGTATAACTCTTCTTAACCTGCTCTGATACCAATTGCAGGATCGAATTCGGACCTAAACGAGTCGTTTAGAAGAGCTATTACTGATTTGAACGGCGGAAACAGACAAATCAGATTCAATTCAGCGAGAATTCACTTTAATATGTTGATTCTATTAATCTGAATGACGTTTACAATCAAATCAACACTTCGGCAGCACTTCGTGGCTCACCGGAAGACAACACCTAGAACTCTATCCTGATTTCGCCCCAAATGTCCTATATATAGTAGTTCTGATTTCGCTCCTAATGACATGGTGTCATTTGGAGTGGAATCAGCATGTTACTTTCGGGTGGAATCAGGATTTAACACTTCGGGTGGAATCAGAATTTAACATTTCGGGTGGAATCAGAAAATTACATTAGGAGTGGAATCAGAAAGTTAACTTTCAAGTGGAATCAGAAAATTAACTTTCGAGTGGAATCACTACTAAATATTCTGATTCTTGGATTCCGTGCTCTATTCTATCTATCTCTAAACAAGACTCGATACAAGACGTAGACGACAGACGGATGCACCAACAGAGCCTACCCACGCATCCCAAACTAGACACAAGCTCAATTATTTTATTCTCATATTATCATTATTTGAACCCGAACAAAAACCCAACTATTCTATCATTTTCCGTTTTTTTATAGTTTGCAAACTTCTTATTTCAAAAGACATTTTTTTTTTATTTTTTTTGGATTTTTGAAATTTTTTAATTTTTTTGTATTTTTCGACTTTCTATGACTCAACCGACACACGAACTAGACACTAAACGATAGTTTCCCATCCCCACACTTAAACTCTACATTGCCCTCAATGTAGGATGGAAACCGACTCAAAAAAAAAAAACTAAAAGTAAATAAGAAAAATAAAAGACAAAGGGCAAATTGGAAAGGACTTAGCTGGTTAATAACGCGTAAGCTCCAAAACTCTCGTCCAATCCAGCTCGATCGTATAGCATTTCGGTCGCGATCGGCCTTCACTCTAACTGGTACACTCGGAAAATGTCTGATATCTGATAAGCAGCTCCAAAATCACCCGAATGGAGATTGAGTACGGGTGGTACATATTCAAACCTGCATAAACAAAAACAAGGAAAAACCAAAGCAGTACCGACTCTAAACAAAATACGACTCAAACACTACTAAATTAGACTCATGGTGCAAAAACTACGACTCAAAATACAAACTTTACAAAACCTCCCCACACTTGAATTTAATCAGGAGGCTTTTCTTTGATATGGACCCTATTTAACCCGTTTAATTCCACCCGATCCTCAAAAATAATTAAAAATTTATCGGCGGAATTATAAAATATTTTTAAAATTTGAAACGGGTCAAACCACCAAAACTTAAACTTACCTGGCATTAACCGGATACGTGGCATGTAGCGAGAAGACTGGTCATGTTTGAGATTCAAAGGCTCCTCATTCTTCTTCACCCTGTATAACCCTTCGGTCCTCTTCCGTTTTAGATCTTTTCTTTTCTCTTTCCTCGCCTTCTCCCGTGGCTTTTCTGATTTTTCAGTTTCACTTTTCACTAATACCATGGGCCAGCTGTGGTGTTCTTCTTCTTCCACCACTTTCAAAGGATGATCCCCACACTTAGTCTCTTCATCTGGGGTAGGTTTGATTACCTCTGTCAGTTCACCTTCAAGTGGGGCATCAAAGTATATTATGTCCCCATCAGGGTCCAACACCCCTACCTCTTCATGGACCGGTAAACCCTCTAATTCTAACTCTAAAAACTCATCCTCCCCAGATGACTTAATTTCTACCTCTTCAATTTCTTCCTCTGCACCAAACATTAACCCAAGGGAGTCTCCTAAATCCACTTCCTCCTCCATCACTTTTTCTTTTTCCACTTCATCAAACATCCAACCAGTGGAATCCCCTAATTCCACTTCTTCTTCAATTACTTCTTTCTTCACTAACGACCTCTGATACGCCACCCATTCTTCTTCGTCTATTTCATCATCAGAGTCACTCCAGTAATTAATAATTGGAACCTGTGGAACCGGAGGTGGGACTTCAGCGTCCATTTTCGTCTCCGTGACTGAAGTGATCTCTTCATCTGACCATTCTTCATATGACAGCTTTTTCCCTTCCGCATCATATGTATAACCAGTCTTTGGCTGTTCTGATATAACAAACTCTTGATCTAATATAGCAGACTGTTGATTTCTCAGAATAGACTGTTGATTTCTCAGAATATTATCGAACTCTGCTAGGGTTTTCTGATTATGTGCCATCACCTGGGCGAACATCACCTCCATCCTACTCAAACTACCCTCTAAACCTCTATTGCTAGTCTGACCCTGGTTATGTTGTGGCTGCTGATACGGATCATCGTAATAATACGAAGGATACCCCTGTGAATAATATGGTTGCGGCTGCACAAATCGGTTAGCATAATAATCTGTAGAATACCCCGGTGAATTTGGACAATGAATAGTAAAATGGGGCCCTCCACAAATCTCACACATATTTACTAAAATCAAAATAAATAAAAAAATAAAATAAAAGATACGGACAATTAGACTCCTACGACTCAAACAAATGAACAAATAGCACGTATAATGTCAAACAAGTCCAAACAAAGTAATTAACGCAATCGCCAAAGAGTCCCCGGCAACGGCGCCAAAAACTTGATGTGCACAAAGTGGTTTAACAAAAACAACTAAAATTAACCCTAATTTAAACACTCTAAGCTTTAAATTTATAAACTAAGACTCGATCTAAACCCTAAACCACACAACCGGCAAGTGTACCGATCAATGTAGTAAAGCTAAAGCAAGTCCGAGTATCGAACCCACGAGACTCTAAGGATTACGCTAAGACTCTATAAAGACGAAGACTGACACGACTCAACTATTTGTTTATTGATTGGGGGGGTTTCTAAAAATCCTAAGAATGCAAATAATGAAAAACTAGATTAGCTAAATGACTAACACGAACTTTAACGAAGACTTTGACCAGAGATGAATGAAGACTACCTAGGCTAGACGCAAGCTAAACTCAGAATGGATCTCTATTTGATGATTTTTTGGTGTGGAACCGGGATCTTTGGATACTAAACCTATTAAGACACCACTAAGCCCCTCAAACACTCTCAAGGCGATTCTTATGGCACTACCTAGGCTGTTACGCTCACCGGTTTTCTAGATTTCCTCTCAGTCCTCTAGTTTCTTGAAAGTGCCTATATAAGACGCTCTACCTCTCAGCGCGAACGTCTAAAGCAACTACGGGTTTTAATCTTGGTTTAATAGACAATGGAATGTTAAGGACTTATAACCAAACCGAGACCTATTAATAACCCCGAGCCTCTCAGCGACAAGTTTAGCAGAACACTTGATTTTATTAAATTACCGGATATTACTTCTAAGGTTACTTATGCAATTTTCACCCTAAAGGATTAATGATCTATTATGTGATAAAGACCGTCACCTAAATCAAGAAACCCTAATACAACCATATTATGTGATAAAGACCGTCACCAAGGATTATACGAAGCAATAAACAATAATAAAATAATCGTCAAGCACGCATATGCACCAAGTTAAATTCCCGAAGCTTTTACAATACAAGAAAAATCCACAACCACGCCAAAAATCGGATAAAGATTCAAACTTTATTTAACTATTGTCATTAGCCTAGGTAGTGTATGAAGTTTAGCCGCTAATCATTGTAAAACACAAAGTATCACACAATATCAAATCTGAATTCATCATAAAACGAATAAAAACAACCGAACAAAGAAGATAACGGGAAGAATAAACCCGAATGCTTCGATCCCGAGTGCTCCCGATCGTTACCCGATGATTCCACGCGACCCGAATGCTTCAAAACGCTCCAAACAGCCTCTAATGGTGGCAAAGAACTCCAAAATTCGTATCCAATCCTCCCCCGAAAGTGGCGTCTGATGTTGCTTTTATAATTCCCGTCCCATGTGCGTATGGCAGCAGCCAATTATGCCCCAAACAAATGGGCTTCGGCCCAATCAGTATAGCCGCCTCCCAGAAAATTGGCGTACAAGGAAATCCCTCTTTTAATTATTTTCTTCCTAGTTATATCCCTCCAAATATATGTCAGATCCTAATATGTATATATCTTTTCATCTGATGTCATGTGAAGAAACACGGAATCACCCCGGGATGACTGGACCGCGTTCTACATGAGGGTGAAGAATCACACCTTGTTCTTCCTCTTGAACCTAGATCTGCAATGGAGAAGAAAAGAAAATGGAGCTGTAGAGATTGCCGGTAGGAGAAGATTCTCCTGTTTCCAGCTACAAAAAGTGTGGCGGCTCCATTCCCTCTGCCCTATTCAAGAGGTGAAGACCTCTTTATATAGGGGGATATGGGCCTCCCCTAACCTCAATGGGCCAGGCCCAGTTAGGGGTTATCTCTACTAGCCCCGGCCCAAAGTAGTGTAAACTACATCGCATTGGGCCTCGCGGTTGGGTTAGTAGCAACAATAATAAATAATTAATATAAAAGCAATACGTAACGGGAAGTCTGACTGCTCGGGTTGGGTTTAATACCGTACCCCATCAAGTCCCCCAGTCTAGTGCTGCTCCGCGTGCAAGCGAGGTAGGAGTACTAGACTTGTTAGGAGTGTTCGAAAGTAAAGATTGCGTTTTAGGCTTACCTGTCGCCCGGGTGCGGGAAAGTTGTTGGCCATGCTTGTTGCACCTGTCTTTCGCTGCGAGTAGAGATAATGGAGCGTTGGATATTACATGATACTGGTTGGGCAAACCTGGCGCACGCTGTTTGATTGCGGGCAGTTGCTATCGGCGCATTGCCATGAGCTTGTCAAGGCCGCGCGTACGTAGCTAATTTTAGGTTTATTAGTTGGGTTTATGTTTCGACCATAAGGGTTAATCTTCTTAATCCCTCCTGAGCTTAGCTACGGTCCTTCCTGTGTATGAAGGAACCTATCTTTAGTCGGAGTAGTTTAGAAGGAGATGGGCTGATGGGCCTTGGGCCTGAAAGATGATGACAAAGGAATATTCGCTCTGTCCCTTTGGTGCCAACCGTTGGTGTCTTCTAGAAGATCTTCGGTGCTGGCGCACCTTGATTGGAGCCACGTAGGCATCCTTGCGTTCCTTCTGCCTTATGCACGATTGTTAATCGTGGAGCGTGATAGAATACCACCTGCGCCGCCAACCTTGTGCGGCCTTTGGTGTGTGTCCAACCAGCCGGCGCAAGGTTTAGGGACTGAGGGCCTTCATTCAGGATGCTAAGTGCTGAATCCGAGCAGCCCGCGCGTAGTCTGTAGATTAGTTTGATTAACGTATAAGGAGTATGGTTTGCACAACTTTTTGGGACCATACCCCTTCAAGTCCCCCCAGTCCAGTGCTGCTTCCATGCGCGAAGTGAATGGTTGGAGCTCTGGACTCAGAAAAAGGAAAAAAGGAAAGGCGTGCTGGTCTTTAAAGCATTTGCTAGGTCTTGGTAGCTGGCTCGCGTGTAAGTGTTTGTCAATTGCTACCACGCGGCTACCATGCTTGTTAATTGATATCTGTTGCTTTTGAGAGCTGCCGCGCATGATCATTGGCTGATGACGCATGCGGCGCGAACCTTGCTAACTTCAACATGAAGTTTCGTTGTAATTTTAGGCGAGAAATTTCTCGAATTTTAAATTCTGACAAGTTGGTGCAAATGTCGTTGATGGTGACCATTGAGTTGACTGCTGACACGGCGATCATTATGTTGTCCCTGACGGTTCGCCTTTCTCAGGTGAGTGTGGCCCAGCTTTAGCGGTGTGCACACAGTCGTGTGGCTATTGTAAAATATTCACCCTATGGTGTGACTTCTATTGGTTAGCGCAAGGTGCGCACGTGTCTTAAGCCATGAAGCGTATGTATATATAGTGTTTGAATCTTTGTAAACTGTTGTCTACAATATTTGCACGTGTTAATCCACTTTGAAAAGGTATCGCGAATGAGAATTGGCATAAAGTTGCGTCAGGAATAATGAACAGGAGATCCGAGCCTGCGCTAATCCTCTGGTGTGACATAACAACAATGTGTCATGACACAAGGAGATGTGGCTTGTCTTGAAGATTGTAGGTGTAAGCGAAACTTTATTTCAGCCAATGCGTTTTTGCGTATACCCAAAGTGGTGCGTGCATTTGTAGCACAGTTTACGTTTTGTAAGCGTTTTCATATATGGCTAAGCATGCGCGTGCGCGTGCGGGCGACACACACGTTCGTATGTAAAGCAGGGCCACATGGAGATTAACGTGCTTGTATGTGTAGCAGCAAGCTCGCCTGGAGATTGGCGTGCTCATATGTAAAAAGCATTCGCGCGCGGCGACTTACGTGCTCGTATGTAAAAAAGCATGCGCGCGTGGCGACTTACGAGCTAGTATGTAAAGGAGCATGCGCCAGCCGGCGACTTACGTGCTCGTATGTAAAGGAGCATGCGCGCGTGGCGACTTACGAGCTAGTATGTAAAGGAGCATGCGCCAGCCGGCGACTTACGTGCTCGTATGTAAAGGAGCATGCGCCAGCCGGCGACTTACGTGCTCGTCTGTAAAAGGAGTATGCGCGGATGGCGACTTACGTGCTGGTAAGTAAAAGAGCATGCGCCAGCCGGCGACTTACGTGCTCGTATGTAGTGTAGCTTTTTCGGCTTTCATCGGTGCGCATGAGGATCACTCGTTGCGTTTTACCGATTATATGTATTGCCAGTCCTGCCAGTAAATTGACAAGGTAAGTCATAATAAAGAGTCTAATATATGGAAAACATTGTACCGAAACGCTGTCCTTAGGAGGTGCTTATTCTGTACATCCGCACTCCGTAATATCAATTTATTGCTGCGAAATAGATGTTAGTAGCATTGTAGTAATGTTGATTAACAACGAATGTATCTTGTACAAATACGTCGCATGTAACGTATATATGGCATTGTTTTCTAAAAAGAGACATAATAAACATGTCTGCAAGTGATTTAAATTTAACATATGTTAAATTGCCTTTGAGACGAAACATATGCCTCTTGAGAACGTCAAGTAATGACATCATGATTATAGACATCTTTCTAAAGTGAAAACTTTAAGATGTGACACTTGATTGTTGACCCTTAAAATTAATTTAAATTGTGATGACAAGCAAGTATAAAGATATAAAGGCCTCTTATAAAAAATTGTACGACAGGATATTGTGACCTTTGATTTTGTCTTATATCTCAAAATTTGTATCATGTAGTGACAAGGAATAATATCCTTGAGAGAAATGCATTGTGCCCATAATTCTTATGTATATATTTATGTAATAAAATAACGGACACCGATTTACATGACAAAATGTGTCAGAGATTACAAGATTAAAGGTGTCTTATTTATAGGATATGTAGGGGTTATTTATGTGAAATGTTGAGAGTTGAGGCTCAAGCTTCGAAAATATACCATAAGTAATGAGTGTTGTCATTTTTTTTTTCTTCAAAAAGAGACTTTCAAAAGTATACATATAAGAACCAGCTGGCAAGTCATCATTTTTTTTATAACTGATAAATTAAGGGCTTATAAAAAGTGTACCTCAAATTTGTCAATTAGGTGCATCATGATAAGAATCACGATAAAAAACAAACACAGTGCTATAGAAAACAGTTTCAAATTCATTTAAATATAGGAGCAAAATGTTTTAGAATATCAAGAAATAGATATCCACAAAGTTACTTGCGCGACATAGTGAGACTGGCAGGCAACGTAATCGCGCAACGAAGATGACCCTCGCGGCTGAGTAAGCTCGCGTAACGGAGGTTACTTGCGGTGGCGGAGTACTTGCGCGGCGAAGTATGCTCGCGTAACGGAGTTTGCTCGCGCGACGGAGTGTGCTCGCGTAACGGAGTTTATTTGCGGTGGCGGAGTACTTGCGCGGCGAAGTATGCTCGCGTACGGAGATTACTTGCGTGACGGATTTTGACAACTTGCTTGTGTAGAGTTGTCCGGCTTCTTATGGCGTCAGGATAGAGATTACCAAAGAAAATGCATATCAACACTGTACATTTCCATTTAGATTAGATATTAAGCAATAAAATTTTGTTTGCTTTGTTTTTAATAATATGAAATGAATACATATTATCAATGTGCAAGTGCATGAGAACCTTTTCATGTGGGTGTCAAATCAGCGGTAGAAATGATATTGCAATGACAGCTCATTAGCTTTTGTCAAAAGTGAAACCTTATCTTTCATGCAAAAGTTGTGAGTTGTTGCGCAACTTTGATAAGCATATATGTGAACTTCAAGAAAAAGCACGTGCACTTTTATTTCTCAATAAATATTAGTGATAAAGCAGAAAAACTATTAGCTTCTTCATTAAGCAAGTTCAAAACAGAGCATCAGAGGGGCTATACGGTTCACTTGTCACTTATTATTATTATTATTATTATTATTATTATTTTTACATATATATATCATGCATGATTATGGGGTTTAGAGGAGAAGACTTGGGACTTACAAACGTCTCCTGTGTATGTACGTTGCGCAGAAACCAGTGACATGGGCTTTGGCTGCGTGAATCGGGTCGCGCGCCGACTAACGATGCTTCATTTTGGTTGTCAGCTAGTTGATGGCGGAATGAGATGGTTGCGCGCGATGACGGAGACATGTCCCACTGCGCATGGTGGCAGAGGCGTTGGGTGACGTGACCAAGATGGTAGTCTGCCAGGGATGTGCAGGGTAAGGTTGGTCGCGCACGGTATTTCGGGCATGAACATATGTTGCGCGTGGCTTCCGAGGCGTAAGGTCGAGTGCCCAGCTTGTAGTTTGCACACACGTTAAGTCGTTGTGCCGCATGGGGCGCGGGTTCAAAACCCGGCTCCCACAGTTTCCAGATTTATTCGGCCGAAGACGGGTCCCCGCGGCTTGTTTTTAGAGAAGCTTGCGCATGGTTTATATCCGCATGCATGCGTGTGTAGGTGCTCACCGGTACGGTAAGCCATCGCGTGTGAGTTGTTTCGCGAGTAAATCACGCGCCGACGAGTTTGACCTTCTGAAAAAACGGTGGGTGTTGGTTTCTTGTTTTTGAGCCGGCCACATTAGTAAACTTCCATAAGATGATGGATGTTACAGTGGAGTGGTCCCCTCATGTCCAACACCCCCTACTTTACAGCTGTAAACATCCAATTTTGGATATTTGTGACAACCCAATGCAAAACATGCTTGTACATTGCGCATCAACACTTGCACCTTTAGCTAGCAGGTACAACACGCATCGCAACTTGTACCTTTAGCCCACAGGTGTACAATTGTAATATCATGGTGGGATTTATGCCTCCAGACGAGAGACAAAAGAGCTGTGCAACCCACAATTGTACATCATTCCTTATCACTTGTAAACTTACTTTTACCACATGGGAAATAAATAATGTGAAATCTGATTTAAAAACAATACTTGTTCACAATACAGTTTTCGATGTAAAAACCCTTTTTCCCAGGTCTGGGATCTTGATTTCAATGAAGAAACTATTGTGGCCATGGATCTCATGTTGTATGATAAAAAAGATAACAATACCATCTCATCAGATCTGAGTTTAAATCGCGAATAAAGTTCGAGTTTCATATCCAGATCTGAGTTTTATTGCTAAAAAGGAGAGTTTCAGATCCAGATCTGAGTTTTATTGCTAAAAAAGAGAGTTTCAGTTCTGAAACAAACTCGAGTGCAGATTTCTCGAAAACGCAGATCCTAGATCTTATGGTAGAACGAAAGATGTGATTATTGTGGAGAGTTTAAATCGGTGGGCGCCAATGAAGAAACACGGAATCACCCCGGGATGACTGGACCGCGTTCTACATGAGTTGTATTGATTTAGGAACTCACCCCTTATATAGGTTCATTCAACCCTTGAACCTATTGAGCGATGTGGCATGGGAGCTCATCCCCTTACATGGCCCTTGCCATGGAGTTTTTTGCTAGGTTCTCAACCTGATCTTAGGATAGAAAGACAAGTTTGATAAAACAACTTCATTCATTCAAGCAATACTTGCTTTTTACAAAAGGTATTCATAGTGTTGTTCGAAATACATTTTGATACAAACCAAACTTTCCAGTCTAAACATGGAACCTTTTCAGGGTTTTGCCATTCCAATGCCTTGGAAGCCTCTTGCCTTGGAATCTGCTAGCTTGTAGGATCCACCCTTGTGGGCTTCGAGGATGGTATATGGACCCTCCCATTTTGGGCCAAGCTTTCCTTGATTTTCTTTTTTGCTAGCTTCATTGTTTCTGAGGACCAGGTCCCCTGGCTTGAATCATTCGTTCTTGACTTTCTTGTTGTAGTAGGCTTCTGATGTGCACAAAGTGGTTTAACAAAAACAACTAAAATTAACCCTAATTTAAACACTATAAGCTTTAAATTTATAAACTAAGACTCGATCTAAACCCTAAACCACACAACCGGCAAGTGTACCGATCAATGTAGTAAAGCTAAAGCAAGTCCGAGTATCGAACCCACGAGACTCTAAGGATTACGCTAAGACTCTATAAAGACTAAGACTGACACGACTCAAGTATTTGTTTATTGATTGGGGGGGGGGGGGGTTTCTAAAAATCCTAAGAATGCAAATAATGAAAAACTAGATTAGCTAAATGACTAACACGAACTTTAACGAAGACTTTGACCAGAGATGAATGAAGACTACCTAGGCTAGACGCAAGCTAAACTCAGAATGGATCTCTATTTGATGATTTTGTGGTGTGGAACCGGGATCTTTGGATACTAAACCTATTAAGACACCACTAAGCCCCTCAAACACTCTCAAGGCGATTCTTATGGCACTACCTAGGCTGTTACGCTCACCGGTTTTCTAGATTTCCTCTCAGTCCTCTAGTTTCTTGAAAGTGCCTATATAAGACGCTCTACCTCTCAGCGCGAACGTCTAAAGCAACTACGGGTTTTAATCTTGGTTTAATAGACAATGGAATGTTAAGGACTTATAACCAAACCGAGACCTATTAATAACCCCGAGCCTCTCAGCGACAAGTTTAGCAGAACACTTGATTTTATTAAATTACCGGATATTACTTCTAAGGTTACTTATGCAATTTTCACCCTAAAGGATTAATGATCTATTATGTGATAAAGACCGTCACCTAAATCAAGAAACCCTAATACAACCATATTATGTGATAAAGACCGTCACCAAGGATTATACGAAGCAATAAACAATAATAAAATAATCGTCAAGCACGCATATGCACCAAGTTAAATTCCCGAAGCTTTTACAATACAAGAAAAATCCACAACCACGCCAAAAATCGGATAAAGATTCAAACTTTATTTAACTATTGTCATTAGCCTAGGTAGTGTATGAAGTTTAACCGCTAATCATTGTAAAACACAAAGTATCAAACAATATCAAATCTGAATTCATCGTAAAAGGAATAAAAACAACCGAACAAAGAAGATAACGGGAAGAATAAACCCGAATGCTTCGATCCCGAGTGCTCCCGATCGTTACCCGATGATTCCACGCGACCCGAATGCTTCAAAACGCTCCAAACAGCCTCTAATGGTGGCAAAGAACTCCAAAATTCGTATCCAATCCTCCCCCGAAAGTGGCGTCTGATGTTGCTTTTATAATTCCCGTCCCATGTGCGTATGGCAGCAGCCAATTATGCCCCAAACAAATGGGCTTCGGCCCAATCAGTATAGCCGCCTCCCAGAAAATTGGCGTACAAGGAAATCCCTCTTTTAATTATTTTCTTCCTAGTTATATCCCCCCAAATATATGTCAGATCCCAATATGTATATATCTTTTCATCTGATGTCATGTATCCCCACAAACAATAATTATATATCTGGCCGCCTTTGAGTTCGTTCCCCCTCGTGCGTCTGATGTGCGGCCTTTTAAATATGTGCGTCCCAGAATGATATATTATTGGACTAGGGTAATTAGTGGGCATAATATAACACTTATAATTATTCTCAAAACCCAATATGTGCCGCCACTTTCAATGTGAGCACATGAGCCCAAGAATATAAATTCACAAATAGCTTGCTGGTGGGCTTTAACCTTCGTGGCCTACTAGTGATCCTTTCATTATTTTTGGCCAATATAATGTTGCCTCTCAATTTGCCCAGAGATCATCATTCGTACAAGGCATCATTCATATGTTGACTTTTTGATTTAGAAAATGGCTGCAATTTTACTTCGGTACCTAGCGCCCCACTCTACTCAACTAGCTGGTCATTTAATTGTTACTCCTTTTCGCTCCATTTGCACCAAGACCTAGCCAAAACACAATATAATATAATATAATACTAAAAACTAAAAATAATAAATAAAAACTATACAAAAATTATACACTTTACACGGGACAAATATGTGTATTTTACCAGACATCAGCTTCCATTTGTTGCTTGTATTTGGCCTCTTGGATTGCAGCTTGATCACATGCTTCCTCTAGGAGTTGTAAATTCAACATGGTCTCTTTTTGGTTTGTTTCGGGATCCATGTTGAGGATTCGCTGGGTTACAACTCCTATCTCAGCGGGGATCACAGCCTCGGATCCAAATACCAAGCTATAGTGTGTTTTCTTATGGCTTGTTTTTTCGGTTGTTCTAATTGCCCATAGAACATTAGGCAATTCTTCAAGCCAGTTGCTTTCGTATCTTCCCAATCTTGTCTTGATACCTTCCACTATGCTTCGATTTACCCTTTCAACCTGACCGTTTGATTGCGGGTAAGCCACTGAGCTGAAAACCTGGTTGATTCTGTATTCTTTGCACCAAACACTGAAAGGCTTCTCAGCAAATTGCTTTCCATTGTCGGTGACAATTACTCCCGGCAATCCATAACGGCAAATAATGTTTTCCCAAACAAAGTCGATGACCTGTTTGCCTGTGATCTTTGCAAGTGGTTTAACCTCGGGCCACTTGGTGAAATAATCTATTGTCACCAGCAAGAATTTTACTCCTCCTTTGCTTGGGGGGAATGGTCGAACAATGTCCATTCCCCATTTATGGAATGGCCATGCCGAGGTTATTGGGACAAGGTCATGCTTGGGATGTTTTGGGATCGGTGCATGAATCTGGCAAGCATCACATTTTCTCAATTGTTCAGTGGTATCACGATGCATTGAGGGCCAGAAATATCCAAGGTTCATGAGTTTTGCAACCACCGACCTAGCTCCAAAATGAGCTCCGCATATGCCTTCGTGAATCTCTTTGATCAAATACTTACTTTGCTCAGGACCAACACATCTTAGCAAGGGGGCACGGTAACCCTTTTTGTAAAGGGTTTCTCCTTGTAGTACATACTGCCTTGCCTTGATTTTAACCCTTTCAGCTTCTACTTGATCGTTGGGTAGTTCACCATTTTAAGGAACTTTTTGATTGGAGTCATCCAGTTTGGATCTTCCTCGGTGACTACGTCTTGAACTTCCAATTCATCAATAGATGGAGCCTTCAACACTTCTACCAACACCTTCTTAGTGAGGTGGGCAAAAGTGAGAGATGCTAGCTTACTTAAGGCATCAGCCTTTTTGTTTTGGGATCTGGGAATTTGCTTAATGTGGCATGCTTGGAAGGTGCTCATCAGCTCCTTGGATTTTTCTTTGTATTTTTTCATGTTGGGATCTTTAGCAATGTAGCTATCATTTACTTGGCTCGAGACCAGCAATGAATCTGTGAACACTTCAAGCTTTTCAACCTTCATTTCTTTGGCCAGCCTTTTGCCGACGATTAGTGCCTCGTATTCAGCCTCATTATTGGTAGTCTGAAAATCAAAACGAAGAGCATATGTGAATTCCAACCCTTCTGGGTTGATCAAAATTAACCCCGCCCCTGACCCTTCAACACTTGAAGCCCCATCGGTAAAAAGCTTCCAGGCTTCAGGGTTGGAGGGTTCAGTGGTGGTAGTGTTCACTTTGGTGATTGCTTGGTCTGGGACTTCTACGATGAAATCAGCCAAGACTTTGGCTTTGATAGCTTTTCGTGGGACGTAGGTGATGTTATGTTCACCTAGTTCCACTGCCCATTTGGCCAACCTTCCCGAATTCTCTGGATTTTCAAGCACACTCTTAATAGGTTGGTTGGTGACCACTTGTATAGGGTGTGCTTGGAAATACCTTCGAAGCCTTCTAGTTGTTTGAACTAGGGCTAGGGACAGTTTTTCAAGAGGAGGGTATTTGGTTTCAGCCAATTTTAGAGTTTTGCTGAAGAAATAAACGGGTACCTGAGCTTTGTCCCGTTCGATGATGAGGACTGCACTTATGGCCTCTTCAACAATTGATAGATAGACTGAAATTAATTCCCCCGTTTCAGGAGCTGCGATGTCTGGTAAGGAAGCAAGATGTTGTTTCATCTGGTTGAAGGCTTCTTCAGCCTCATCAGTCCATTTGAAGTCCTTCTTATCAGAGCAATTCTTTAGCATTTTGTAGAAGGGTAGAGACCTTTCAGCCAGCTTGGAGGTGAAACGCTTCAAGGCTGCAAGCTTCCCGTTTAGGCTCTCAACCTCCTTCTTGGTTTTTGGTGATTTGGTTTCAAGGACAGCTTTCACCTTGTTTGGGTTAGCCTTGATGCTTTGTTTCCCAACAATGTGACCCAAGAACTTTCCTTCCTCAAACCCAAATGAACATTTCTCAGGGTTGAGCTTCATGTTAACTTTTCTGAGGTTCTTGAAAGTTTCTTGAATGTCATCGAGCATTTGATACTCCGTCTTGCTTTTGATCACCAAGTCGTCGACGTATGCCTCCATGTTTTTACCAATTTGGCTTGCAAAGGCTTTGTCTACTAGACGTTGGTAGGTTGCTCCAGCGTTTTTGAGGCCAAAAGGCATCTTTTGGTAACAAAAGATTCCTTTATCAGTGTGGAACGCCGTCTTTTCTTCATCCTCCTCTTTCATGAGTATTTGATTATACCCTTTGTAAGCATCAAGAAAGCATTTGAAAGGGTAACCGGTGAGGGAGTCAACCTTGAGATCAATTTTCGATAGTGGATAGCAATCCTTAGGGCAAGCCTTGTTAAGGTCCTTGAAATCTATGCATATCCTCCAAGAGTTGTCTGGTTTCTTGACCATAACCGGGTTTGCAACCCATGATTGGTACTTAACTTCTCGGAGAATGCCGGCCGACACGAGCTTTTCAACTTTTTGGCAAGCAGCCAGGCTTCTCTCCGGTGCCAAACTTCTCTTCTTTTGCACCACAGGCTTGACTTCCGGTGGTATTCTTAACTCATGTTCAGCAATGTTTCGAGGGATCCCCGTCATGTCCTCTGGGCACCAAGCGAAGACATCGCTGTAATGTGTTAGCAACTTTTCAAGATACGAGAGGGTTTCTTGTGAAAGGCTTGGATTGACCCTTATTCTCTGTTCAGGGTACTTAGGATTTATGATTAGCCTTTGCTTGTCTTCTTCATTTTTGGAACTTTCCCCCTCAACCAGGTAGGATTCTTGAGAGGGTTGAAGGGTTGCTATCCCCCTCTCGGTAGGAAATTTGACTGTGCCATGGCCAACAGACACGGCCATGTAGAATGCACACTGCCCTGGTCTTCCAATGATCACATCATAGTTTGAGGGTATGTTGATAACCACAAAGGTGAGTGGTTGGATTCTTTCCTTCTGACCTTCGCTGAAACGAACATTAAGTGTCAATTGCCCTAAAGGCTTGAGGGCTATATCGGCAATACCTTTTATGGAAGTCCCCAAGGGTTGAAGCCTTGAACGTTCTTCATTGCTTAAGCGGTTGAAGAATTTCTCAAACATGATTTCAGTGGCTGCCATAGTGTTTATGTATGCTTTACTAGTTTGCAACGTTGCCACAGTGGCTTCTACCACAAGAGGGCTTGAAAGAGGGTCTCTTTCCGTTGGGGGGAAGCAAACACACTGAAGCTCCCAAGCTTCCAACCGCTGTCTTTTGTGAGGAACCCTTCCATCGAAATCCACCATATTGACTTCCTTGCCCTTTCCTTCAGCCATTTTGTCCCGTACCCCTTCACCAAATGAGCGAGTTCTCCGGACTTAACAGCTTCTTCAATTCTTTTCTTGAGCTGGAAGCAATCATTGGTGTGGTGACCTTTTTCTTCACGAAATTCACAAAACTTTGTGGAGTTCTCATTTTTTCTGCTTTTGGGGAGAGGCCTAGGAGGCCTAAAGTTCTGTTTAACTTCTTCCGTGGCAAGGATTTCTTGAGGAGTCTTTGTGAGGGGTGTGAAACTCATGCCTTTCTCCCTGGTTGGAGGGTTCCGACCTTCAGGCCTTCGATGGTCTGAACCCTTTTGACGTCTGTCATAGGAGTTAAAGTTCCCTCTTTTTCTGGCAGGGCTATTACTCTGCCAACTAGACCCTCTTTTCCTTTGCTCTTTAATATCTACTGCCTCCTCTCCTCAGATGTGGGCTTCTGCCCTTTCGAGAGCTTCTTCCAAGGTTTTGGGCAGAGATTTGTTGAAATCTCTTGTGAGATATTTTGAGGTGATAGCGTTCATGAACCCGGCTACCCTCATTTTCTCATCTGCCCCTACATATGTGAGGCCTTCCTTCTTGTATCGTTCAATAAACTCACGAAGACCTTCATCATCACGTTGTTTTATCTGAAAGATGACAGTTGCATCTTTGACATATCGCCTTTGTTGGGAGAAGTTGGCCAAAAAACCCTTGCTGAGGTCGTCGAAGCTTCGAATGCTTCGAGCAGGTAAATCATTGAACCAAATCCTGGCTGATCCGACAAGAGTTTGCATGAACATTAGACAACATTCAGCATTTGACCACTTCTCAATCCTTGCTGCACCAGTGAAGATCTGAAGATGGTCCTCTGGGTCCTCAGTCCCATCGTACGTTCTGATGTGGGACGGCATCTTGATCTTCGTTTGAAAGTCATAATCGGCTATTCGTTGTGAAAAACATGAGAGGTTACTTGGCTTATAAGGTTTGGCCAAATCTTCTTCAACTCCTGCACCCACGTTATTGCCATTGTTGTTGTTTCCCTGGGTGGCCAGCACTTGGTTAATAAAGTGTTGCCATGGGAAGCCGGCCATCATCTGGGTCATCATCTGGGCATGGGGTTGAAGCTTTGAAGGCTTCCAGGTGCACCTGAACAGCTAACTCCAAAGGGGGTGCTCATAACAGCACTTCGTGCCAAGGGGAGCACGCATAGGGCCTGTTCCCACGAGGTTGTTGTAGAAGCTGGAAGGCTGGTTACTGGGGACTGTAGGAGCTGATCTAGGGTCAGCTCATGGCCCAGAGGAGCACCATTTGTAGCTGGTTGAGATGAAAAGAGAGGACGTGTTGTAGGATTTGCCATTGCAGACATATATGGATTAGGGTTTGGAGGATTACTGGGACCAGCCTCATTCCTAGTTGTAAAAGGTGGGATGGGTGGTCCGGGAGACAACGTTGGTTCAGGCTCATCATAGTCTAGACGAATACTCACTCCCTTGTCCCTTTCCTTATTTACATATTGGTTGAGGAGAGACCTCAACTCAAGGAAATTGTTGGCAACCCCCTCAGGGGTAAGTTCAATGCGTGTCGGGGTATCCGAGACACCAACATTGGGGGAAGGGACTCCGGATCTGGACGGAGTTGGCGTGTTAAAAGTGAGGAATTCAGAAGTGCTCCCCGGAGTTGAGAAAGGAGTTGGTATAGCCACATGAGCTTTGCTAGTACCTGGGGTTGAGGTGTTTGGGACCTGATTCACTTCTCCCGGGGATCCACTTTCGGACATGGTAGTTTCAAAAGAAGAGAGCTACACTACTAGGTCTTTTTTGAGGAGAAATAGCGGCGTAGCCCCACGGTGGGCGCCAACTTGTTAATGCAACAAATAAGAGACCAAGGATAGTAGCGAGAATGGTTAGGCAAAAGGGTTAAAGGGTTTAACTTTGCCTAACGCAGGTCGTGGGGTCCCCCCACGTTTGCAAGACGTGGAAGGATGTTCACTAGTTTATTTTTGTTGTTTGCTAAGGATCCTCCCCTGAAGTGTATTCAGATTTGGATGAAGGAGCAAACAGAATGTGTGTGGTGGATGTGAAATGGAGTAACTCGCATGAAACAAGTACTCGATGTGAATGGCCAGAGATTTAAGGAATCAGGGCTGGCCAGGAATGTCTTTCCTCAGTAAATGAAGTGTCAAATATATAGGAGAAGACATCTCCCAAAGAGGAATGCATTTGACTAGTGACCTTGCTTACAGTGAGGGGCTTAACCTTTCGGGGGTTGAAGCCTTTTGACCCTGGGATAATAGAGTGTGCTCTGTGGACCTGCATTGCTTTTGCGGCTGGCGAGTTGGTGAAGTAATCTGGAGACATGACTACTTACTGTTCCGTGCTACTTTATCTCGTCTTCCCAGGTTTTTAACCTTTGAACCATTTTGCCTTATGAGCATTTACGTATTTAAATCGTTCATATTTGGTCTTGTGCTACCGCGTTAGTTTCACATACGATAACCATTATATAACTCCAATTATTGTAACACAAGTCTTAGTTGAACTTGGTAAACATTACAGTACAAATATTTATTTATTTATTTATTTACTTAATACTAAAAATGAACCAAAGAAATAGTGAACTTCTTTCAATTTTTATTTTCAACTGTTTACTAAATATAATATACGTCTTCAATATATTTAACTTTCTATTATTTTAGTTTTTTTTTTCATAAGATGTGTTCGTTAGCTTTAAAAATAAATTTGGATACGTGGTTGTGTTTAACTTTTTTCTACCTCAACGTTTCAGCATAAATTTTGTTGGTAACATGCGTTATGTGAGTGTCACTACTGTACCGGTAGCATTACGAATGGAAAGAATAACGGCCGAATAACAATGGTACCGGTATTGGTATTATTGGAATAATGCCGGATTCGTTTATATTTTTTTCAATCAGTGTAAAACGTGTGCTCATATCCTTTTGGATATATCAATGCTTCAATTTGTTGGGTTTTATCTTTCGGTTATTAGAATGAGCTGTACCCTAACAAACCAAATTGATATAGACAAAATTTCCATCATATAGCGTGAGGGTATCCCCTAGCATAGATTAATTGGCATTTAGAATATGAAAAATTCACAATGATATAAATCTTAAAAGAAGAATTAATACTTCACATCATATCATAAAAAATATATAGTAATATAATCAAATACGTACTCCAAAAGAAAATTTCACTTTTCGTATAGTAAAACTACAAAAACAAACCGTTACCAGACTAAGGTTAATGAAAAATAATCATGTCTAGAATAGGAGTCCTAAAAATTCACTGAAATAATCATGTTGCCTACCTTCATGTTCATTTCCAATTAACTAAACTAAACTATCATGTCTAGAACTATCATTGCATTGCCTACCCTCATTTTCCGCCACCATCGAGACTGTTCCGGCCGAAACCGTCGGAAACTCACAGCACTTTTTACATGTGATCACCAAAATCTGCCTACATGAGGGACAAGACGAGTGCGATCCAAGCCACTTATCAATACATTCGATGTGATATCCGTGTCCACACTGTGGCAGAACTCGTATCTCATCTCCATCTGCGTACTCCTCCAAACAAATCGCGCAGTCACTGGAGGAAAGCTTTCGGCTTTTGTCTTCCTTAGCCGAATCGTATGTGAACTTTGGAAGCCCCTCAACAAGCTTCTTGTTAATACCTTTGTTAGCAGACGGTTGGCCAGCGATTGCTCTGAGTAGGTCCCTACCCCACCATGCATAGAGGCAAACTGCAGCACATAGTAGAGTAGCCAAAATAACGATCCAAACGGATTCGGTATCGATTCTACCACTGCTATTGAAGCTGAGTTGAACATGGTTAATAGGAATTTGTTAAGTGTGTGAGGGAAATAGTTCTCTAATGGAGGGGTTATTATGGATAATGAATAAGTTGGGAAGATAGAAGGGAAGTGTGTGTATATATATACATATATACATACGTGACAAATAATTTATCATTAAATCTAAAAGTTAAAAGTATAATTAATTACAAAAATGAAAGATGAAATATATATAAGCTAAACTAGATTTTAGTAATCCAAATTATAACTTGTTGCCTGATAATAATCATATTTGTTTTTTAATCAAGGGGAATTGGCCTGTAATAATCCCACCTAAACCTTATTGGCCATTAATAATTCCACCTCAGAATATTCACCCCACTAGTCCCACCTTCCACCTATTTTTCCTACAATGGTCCCCCGTTAAAAAAACTTAACGGAGATAAGCTTTTTTCCAAATTACAAACAAATTTTGTAGGGCTTTTGATCAGAACGATAATACGAGTCTATTGATGTAAAACTTACTTCAAAATGGTGCTCCAAGTGACTTGATTTTGGTTAATTGGAAATTTAAACACCCGAATAGAAGCGCCGTTTTCATCGTTTGGAGCACCGTTTCGAGGCAAGTTTTACATGAATGGACTCATATCGTCGTTTTAATCAAAAGCCCTAAAAATTTTGTTTGTAATTTGGAAAAAACTTAACTCCGTTAAGTTTTTTTAACGGGGGACCATTGTAGGAAAAATATGTGAAATGTGAGACTGGTGGGGGGAATATTCTGAGGTGGGATTATTAATGGCCAATAAGGTCTAGGTGTGATTATTACAGGCGAATTTCCCTTTAATCAATAACACTTTTAAATTTGACTTTTGTTACGAAGACAATCTCAATCTAAGAAGTAGCCATGTTTGCTCTCGGGTGTTTGTGAAGATCGAGATACTACTAAACTATATACATTTTGACTTGTATGTCGTTTGTCACGCCATTGGGGACAAGCGGAGCTACTTCTTTATTACAATGAGATTAATTGTGACGAAAAGGTGTAATCGGAACACCTTCAGGACAAGCAATTAGGGATCAAGATTTTGGGAATGGGACGAGGGAGGGTGTTCCCGTACACCCCCGGTCCCCACATATTTCTCTTGATCTCTTCACATATTTTGATACTGATGGGGATCATCTTTCTGGCCATCCCTATCTTGAGTCTTGCATATGCCTACATGGAATTCGTTCCCAATCACTCATCTTTCATGTGTTCCAATCACCCTAATGTAGTTTTATTATCTTTAGTAACTAAATAATGAATATGAATCATAATCATAATATATATTACATATTTTAGTATATATAAAACATCGATGTTAGTATGATAAAATATTATATGTATTTTAGTTTTATGTTCAACAATTAAGTTGGTGGATCAACTCGTTCAAGACTTGTAGATTATATTTTGACTACTTAATTTACATTTTTTTTTGTAATTAAGTAACTAATAATACATCTTTTCACTTAAATAATAAAAGAAGTTATTTTCTTGTAATAAAGAAAAAAATAAATAAATTGTTTATAGTGCAGAAGTGATTAGGTTTTGATGGTTTACTAAATTGTTTGGTTATTGTATGTACATTGATGGGCTTCTTTCGGTTTTATGCAAGCACTGAAATAAATTGTTTGGGTAGGCAATCCTAAAACCTTAAATACACATAAACTATTATGAATGATATTTAAATTTAAGGAGTTTATTTATAGATGGCCAAAAGTAGTTCTATATACTAAATGCATCCTCAAAAGAGTAAAAGTGTAGTTACACCAACTTACGTCCATAGCCTAGTGACATCTTAGGGTTGCGATGAGAATATGAAACCATTAGGTCGTGGGTTTGATTCCCACAAGGGGTTTTCTTCAGATTTATTGGGTTTCCTCTTTAATTGGTGTATACGTATTATAGCCTAGTGGAGATGGATATGATCGGGTGATTCCGTTAATGACACGATTATACTCCAGTGGTCCATCAATAATCCTAATTTGTGGTTCAAAAAAAAAAAAAATACACCGACTTACTGTGGGTCCATTCGATAAAAAACATAGGTTAAGACCGAAAGAGTACGTTTAGCATAAGGGTTGAGGGGGCATTTCTTTCATTTACCCTAGAACCAATGGCCTAACCCCTTTACTCTATCCACCTTCTACACGCATTGATTTCATTAACTTTCATCGGGTTCCTCTAGCCGTGATTCTAACCCACCCAAGGTACCCTAGGAGGTGGCGGTAGTGTACGCGCGTAGGGTTGTTACCCAAGATCCCTTACCCGCAAGGCGCCCCCTCCACCACCGTAACTCTTTATTTATATATATTCAAAAGTGTTTAGAAAAACAAAAATATATATTCCATATACGTACATGTTAAAACGTTGATATTTGAAAGTGTTACGGTGGTGTAATCGGAAAGTTACACTTAAAACGTTGATAATCTCCACCACCGTACATGATATTCAACATTTCATGGATGATCCCTTATTAAAAATTTCAAGATACTTAAAACACGTTTAACATATATGACTTATAAATAACATTTAAAACGTTGATATTTGAAAGTTAGATATTTCTGTTTTGTTACGGGCGATGGTTAGGAGGCGTTTGTTTCACGTAAGATATATAAAGAAGTAACTACCGAAAATATACCAAACATTAACTAACACCCATTATTGCCATTCAGATTTAAAAAAGAAAAAAAAAATCAAACTCCATACTTAAGATTGGTGTGCATCTGAGATTTGATAATCATAGTTTGATACCACATGATAAAATCATGTTTCATATCCCTTAGATATTTTATACTATCTTAAAAACCAAAGTCGGTGGGGTTTCCACCGGCTTTGGTTGACTTTCCTTTGTATAAAAAGGTTGTTTGCATTAAAATCTTCTAAATGAAATGTTGCTGTAGTGGTTTTTCCATCACCAACTCAATAAGAGTGCTGGAGTTCGACACTTACCCCTCATCTTTTTCTCATATGGTTTTTAATTTATAAAGGGCCAACTAATAATTTACATTTTAGGCCCCCTCATCTTTTACATTTTGCATTTCTTAATAATACTTTTGAAATTTACATGTTTTGCTCATGCGTTTGTAATCTACATTTTTGGCCCATAACTTTTTTTCTTTTTTAACGCATTGTGATTTATGCACTGTCTTGCTACACGTTTTCACCCATCGCGTGCTGCCGCAATACACGGCGGGACTACTACTCTTACTTTAAAAACTTGCAATTTTAACTTCTAGAATCCTACTCCTACTTCTGCACTTGTCAATGCATTGTGTTTTACACTTCTTGTCTACCTTTGTGTTTTATATTTTTTTGTATTTGTCTTTTACACACGTTTTACGCTTTTTTTAGTAAGTGTCTTTTACACGTTGCATTTTACAAATCGTGTGTTTTCATACTGCACGTTTTCACCAGCCGCGCGCCGCCGCAATGCGCTGCGGGTAAAATATTAGTACTATCTTAAAAACCAAAGTCGATGGGGTTTCCACCGGCTTTGGTTTGACCCTTTCATATGTATGGATAATATAAATTGCATGAGGGCATAGAAGGAAAAACAACATAAAAAATGAAGTTGCCTTTTGGTGTACTTAAATCTCTAAGACTAACCCAATAAATTACAAAAGTCCCTTCTATCTGCTACCCCTCTATTTTGGTATTTGACGTTTTTAACCCCTACCTTTTTACTAATTTAATTTTTCATCAGTAACTTTTGTTCGTTAAATTATTTTGTTTATCTCTATAATTCTTTTACTTAAAAAAACATTTTTTACATGCATATTTTTATGTACGTATCAATATAAATTTGAGTGTGTCTACGTTTTGACGTAATTTTTTTTTGGAGACGCCTTCCCATCCCCCTACTTTCCCGATATTGCAATTTTAGCATCTTAATTTTGGTACCTTCAAAGTTTCATAAAATGACAAATTTAGTCTTTAAACTACTACTCAATTTTACAAATAGTTTGCGTTTGACACCCCAACGTCCAACTTTGTTATAGTTTCCATCTTACCCTAAAACTTTCTTGAATTTTATCTTTAAACTTTCTTAGCCCTTAAGTTTAGGAATTGAAATTTTCAACCACTTAACTTTTTATGAACTTTGTAAATGCTACTTTGACTCCTCCATACTTTCACGATGTTGCAATTTTAGCCCATTGACTTTGGTACCTTCAAAGTTTTATAAAATGACAAATTTAGTCCCTAAACTACTATTCCATTTTACAAATAGTTTGTTTTTGACACCCCAACTTTGTGGTAGTTTATTTTTCAGCCCCCAACTTTGTTATAGTTTCATTCTTATCCCAAAACTTTATCAAACTTTATCTTTACCCTTTCTTAGCCCTTAAGTTTAGGAAATGCAATTTTTAACCACTTAACTTTTTATGAACTTTGTAAATGCCACTTTTACCCCCTCGAGGGTTTTTGGCTTGACGATATAAATTCGAGTGAGTTGGGTCGCGTATAATACGTTATGATTGCACGATATAAATTCGATTTACGTTACGTTTTGATCCAATCACAATGCAACTATAGGATACATTGAGTTCAATCGGATACGTCAAAACGTGCGTTTTCATATGGTTAACACATCACATAACGCTTGGACTAATCCATTCGATATTTGCGAAGTACCCGCGCCGCAACGCGCGCGGGTCTTATTACTAGTTCGTTACACAATACCGATGGTAACCATATTACATGGTTAAAAGTAATGAGATGGATGCCCATTACACTAACCAGGTTCCTAGACTCATTTTTAAAACCGATACCATATATAAAATATCCAACCGTATTTCTAACAATTAAATCATCGATACGATATATAAAATATTCAACTATATTTCTAACATGTGTCCTAACCAGATTAAAGGTGGCAAAATTCATGCAAGTTGTCACAAATTGAAGATAGGTGCCAGAATTTCGTGAACAAGCAAATATTTTGCATCTGGGCACCCCTTACGTACCGTATGGGTGGTCTTACAGTCCGTAAGGCCCTCTGGTGCAAAATATTTTTATTTTTGACAGTTTTGACTCTTGGACTTATATAATCACTTGTTTGACAACCCTTCTAACTTATTATTTAAGCTGTATGAGGGTATCCAGGCATGTCTAACTTAGATTTTTTTCTCAGTAAGTAAGTTACGTTAAAGTCATTATGTTTAACTATCGGTTAACGAAATATTTACAAAAGAAATATAAAAATTTTTAAAGGCTCTCGAAATTTTCGCAGGGATTACATTGCTTGTTTCACGAGCCGGGTGAGACCCGGATTCGAGTCCCGTAGTCCTCCTGTTTTTGTTTTCTTTTTAAGTTAAAGGGTTTTAAAACTTGCACTTAGGTCCCTCAACTTCCATTCTTCACTAACCTACCATATTAACTTACTTAATTGAGTTGTATATCAAGCTTAACTTTGCTATATAAAATTTATGTTTTTATGACTTTTTAGATAATTAATAAAATTTGATAATTAACGTAAATAAACATATAAAATATATAAATAAACAACTAATTAAGTAATGTCCTTCATTGGTTATTTATTTCGTGGGAAAAAAATTCTGGTTTACCTGTAGGTCGGGTTTTAAGATCCGTTTTTTTTTTTCAACGGATGTTACATTTACCAAATTCCTACCCTAGACTATAAGCATATTTCACCAGAATTATTTAAAGATTTACACAAATCCTTATAATTTATTTCATTAAATTTTTAATTTAAGATATATCTATTAATTTCGAATATTCAATTTCATATATAATCATCTATACAATTATGGGTTGTTTCTATGTGTGGGACCACCATCTGATTCCTATAATTCATACTAGTTGTAACGTTCACACGGTATGTTTAATAACGATCGAAAACAATTGTTAAGACAGTATGTGTTAGGACATAAAAATTTCATTACTATGTTACAAAAAAATTAGAGAAAAACGCAATTTGCGTCTCTGTGGTATGTGAGAAACATCACCCTGTTTGACTGTTTGACAATTGTGAAATGTCCTTTATACCCTCAAATCTTAATGATAAACATATATGTATGATTAGAACAATCACACTTCTCAATAAAATCATCTTCATCTTCTCTCAAGTCCCAAAACACAGATCTTCATCTTCAATCAAGTATGAAGGCGAGATGTAAAGAATGGCTGCGGATGTAAAGATACGCAAAAAACCAAGTACGCAGGCGAGAACACTTGACAACCTCCTAGAAGATGGTGCGGTGCACATAAGGAAGTAATTGATCAGAACGATCAATTGTATATGAATGAATATAACCCCAGTGGCAGATATGTAATTAGCGAGCTCTGAAATTTCAAGGAAAATCGAAGAGCTACACTGGGGTTATATTCATTCACCAGTGGCAGATATGTAATTAGCTACACTGGGGTTATATTCATTCATATCTGCTACATTCCGAAGTGCACCCATCAGTAAAGATCCACAATTGCTTGTGGTGATATGATGTTTTGTCTCTGTATTGTATGTTACGGTCTTTTGTTATCGAGTCTGTAAGTCCTGTCAAGTCTACGAAGTTGGTATGAC
Organism: Helianthus tuberosus; assembly: GCA_030545235.1. Taxonomy (NCBI): domain Eukaryota; kingdom Viridiplantae; phylum Streptophyta; class Magnoliopsida; order Asterales; family Asteraceae; genus Helianthus; species Helianthus tuberosus. The sequence continues at coordinate 13,922,538 of CM060420.1, read as the reverse complement.
GTGTTTTCTCTGTATTGTATGTATTAAAAATTTACATTTAATATACAATTTAGGCTTTAATAATTTGTTATATATAGTATACACATAATTATTAGATTGCATTTATTTAAAAAGATTTAATTATTAGATTGCATTTATTTAAAAAGAGTTAATTTGAATTATTAAATCAATGATTTCTTAACAATAAAGCAAGAAAAGAATTTAGGGGCTTAGGTTGACATTTCACTCATACCATAGGGACGCTAAGTGTTATTAAAATATGCCAAAAGACGGTCTTACCCCTGGCTCAAAGAGTGAAACATGCGGAACACTGACGGCGGGACTCAAAGTGTTATGAATTCATTTTTCTCAAAAAATTATTAGTTCATGTTTGATATAGAAATAAGCTAAGTAATTGATAATATGTTGTCTACAAATCTGATTATTAATCATTTCTAAATGTTTTCTAACCATTTGTATCTAAAAATCAGATTATTAATCATTTCTTCATGTTTTCTAACCATTTGTGTCTAAATAACCCGAAAAACATGCCATATACTTGTATATAGACACGTATGCAAAGGCAATGTCATTTTATTGCCCACTGTGTCGTCGATCGCCTAAAACCACTTGGAATGCCCTGCCAAAGTATAGATACCATGATTGCATATCGAGCAGCAAAGGCAAATCTGATTTTAAGGTACCTTTGCTTTAGTTCATACATCATGTTTTATCTTTTACGTTTTTTAACACACTGGCATTCTAAGTAAAGCAGAAGAATTATATTTCTTAAACTGAGTTTCAATTTTTTTTTCATGTCTAACTAGGATATAAGGTGTGGCAATAAGCACCAGTATCACTAATAAGAAGAAAATAACCAAAATTCTGATAAAGTATAAAATTTCAAAATTTGACAAATCAAAACAAACTCTTAAATAATAAGTCAAGAAGTCGAACACATACAAATGAGAAATATTGATCATGGTGTTTTCACTTCCATGTTTATAAACTTGCATATTTTTTTCAATTACATATCAAATTAGACTTTACATACAAAACATGGAATAGAAATAACCTTTAACATACCCTAAAAATACCTTACGAACTCACAATTTGTAAACTATGATTCAACCCGAAAACCGACTTTGAATCATTTAAGCATGGCTTCCTGTTTCTGAACTGTTTTGTAGCCGCAACCATCGCTTATAATGGTTGTTTAGACACCATTAGCAGCCCCAAAACTGTACCTAATTGCATGTTGTTGCTATTCCTTTTCTTGTTTTGTTATGGTACTCATTACCCCTACTAACCAATGTGGTCTGGTTCGCTGCACTTTTATAACAAAGTCCTTATGTTAGTTTTTCAATTATAATTAAATCTCCTTTTACTACAGCATTACCTATAGAGTAAATTCAATAGAAAGTATCTAATCGTAAATACGAACTCAAGTTACCAGTGACTATCATAAATAAGCCGTTGTAAATTTACCTGTTTAAAAATGTTGATTTTTTTTGTCCAAATAAGCACCAAGCAATATCAAATCCATTCCACAATGACCATTTTTATGCACTTGATTTTTAAGTCCAGTTGAATGTAAAAACACCTCTGCATCAACATCAACATCATCAAATAAAGTCTATGTTTTTAGCACATGAAAGAATAAAATGTCATTTTGCCATTAATATTGACCTAAAAAACGAAACTCACAGATGTGTTTGAAACAGCAACACCTTGTATCGACATCAACATTGTTATAGCCCATAACCATGTTGCTGAAAGCCTTCCCTGCTGCTTTGCTCAATGCCTAATACAACGGTATCTCCCAATTCTTCTGTTAACTACAATACACACACCGAATAAAACCAACATTCTTTTTACTCCTTTGCAGTTAAAACTTGTTCAAAAAGTTCAAAACAATACACTTAACACTCCAATCAATTCTTAATGTTAAACTATGTTTATAATAATAATTAACTATGTTAAAGCTATATATGGGGCATGTCACTCAAAATTCAATAATCTCAGCATGTACCCTATGATAGAGATGCATTATCTCCATAACTTATCAGTTTATATTCTACAAACTCTTAGCGACCAATTGGGATGAATTTCATTTTAGAATGAACATAACTAAAAGATTTAACTTCAGAACAATTATAATTAGCTCATGATTAATAACAGTTTTAAAATCTAACCATTACCTTGAACCTAATGACTTTCCAGCCAAGATCCAGGGATGTTTGGGATACTTAGCATCAACCTTCCGTACAATATCGTAGAAAAACCCAACCAGTGTTTCTGGCTTTGGTGGCGCGCTTTGTTGCATTGAGAATGTCTGCAAAAAACCTAAATCAGAAAGGTTGGAAATAAAATTTGAAATCGGTAAATATAATAAACCTGCCACTTATATAGATTCAGGCCATCCTCAATCATAATTCTTTTTCCTAATGTTTTCTTTGCTTTTTAGGGGGAAGATGGCTGCTTCTCTCCATAGGGCATACAAAGAATGGAAGATGGGTGCAAGTGCTTCAGCTGTTGCTGTACATAACTCATCACTCACACTTGGATTTATAAACACTTTGTAACTTCCAAAAAAAAAAAAATAATAAACAATTTTAGTATTTTTTATTATTTGAAATTATATGAAATTATGTACCTGTGAAGTGATTCATCAGCATGATCTATTCCTTTCATGAAGTTCACATTCAAGTTCAACTTTTGGCTGTACTTTGTTATTATTGAAACTGGTAAAAGTGAAATTGCAAAATTCTGATTTTGAAACTTTGAATTTTCTTCATTCGATATTAAATAGTATTACAAAATTCTGATTTTGAAAAATATTAAAAATTAAAAATTATACATTACAATTAACACTTAATAGGATATCTCGTTCTCTCGCCTTCTTCCATGCAATTTCATTATTTGTTTTAATTTGCAGATCAGCAAGCATGTCACAGGTCTTCTGATCTTGTTTCAGCAGATGTGTGATAAACTCTTCTGCTTTTTCTTTAAACTCTGATGGAGGAGAACAGACCACTTCATCCAGCAGTGCAATGCTACTCCAGGTTTGCTTATAATATTTATCACTCACCATAGCAACTCTTTTGTTGAGTTCTTCATCTTTTCTCTGTTCTTCGAGTGACCATCTTGAAAATTCAATTTTAAGATCGGCAGTTTCAGACCAGTGGTAGAAGCTTTTGCTTGCCATTTAGAAAGAGTGTTAGTGTTTTTTGGACAGTTTGTTTTAGGATGAAGGGTTTTTTAAAAATGAAGTGTTGATGTTTTCAAGTAAACTAATCATGATCCTTTATAGTGTGTAAAATGTTTGATGGGGGTAAATGAACAGACGTTTCCTAATTATGATAACCTTTTCTGAAGGTTTAAATTTTGTTCTTTGGTTTTCTAGATATTTAATTTTACTTGCTTTCCCATTAAATCATTAAATGGACATGGTTTTTAAATATAAATTTATACACGTTTTCCCATTAAATCATTAAATGTACATGGTTTTTAAATATAAATTTTTATTTAATGGTTGCATTTAAATCTGACCTTTGGGCTGTTACAGATTCTATATAATACCATTGACAATTCAAATGTTGTTTCATCATACGCAGATTCATTCACTGAAAGCCAAAGATCAACTGTTATTGTTTGATTTAGTTCTTATAAATACATTAAAATGGAGTCATATTCTGACGATTTCAAGCAATGCTTTATTAAACAAATCGAAGAGCAAGTTTTGGCTGATAGGTCTACTCTTCAAGAGTTGAAGAGGTGTTTTAACGGACTACAACTTGGTCTGCTGACAAGAGACCAGGTTTCGAGAGACCTGAGGGTGATGCCAACTACTTCCGTTCGTGACCTGTGTATTGTGAGTAATATAGAGTGTGGAGATAGAGACCTGGAGTTCATGAGAAAGATCAATGACATACATCGAGAAGTTATGTGCTCCATGGAGTTGAAGTTAAAGTTTCTTGATTCTTGCTATTAGAGTTTAAGTGTCTGATTTGTTTTATTTTTTATATGTAATTGTTACTTTTTAAATACTTTATATGAATGATCGTATTAATTTTTCTTATCACAGTTTATTTTTACTTCTAATGGACCTTTCGACTTTAACAATGTTTAATCTTTATTTAATTTTCTCCTTTAACAATTTTCGAAGCCAAACAGTTTCAACAAACCCGAGTAACTTTTATCTCAATTTGGATTATGTTAAGATTGTTTGGTAGTTGTATATATTCTAGGGCTAAAGTTGAAAGGCCCATTAGTGGCAGCAACATAGTCTTATAGACTCAAGTTTATATCTTTTAATATGTGTTCGTTTATTTAACAACATATTTTGATAACAAACGAAGGTGAACACGAAAATAATTTTATAGCCCTGAGATTAGAAAAAGACGTATAACAGGCAAGAAAGTAATTTTATGAAACCATGTTGAGGTAAAATGAGAAAACTAACCGTATAGTCATTTAAGATGATTTTCGTCCTAATTTTCAGCAAAAAGTTGAAAATAAAAACCCTAATGAAGGCTACCTTCAACCTAAACAATCCTAGAAATCAACCTAAAATAGATTCATACTGAAACTAAGTTACAACATAGCAATGTTGAACTTCTACTCTAATCACATTATTTTACACCATGAATGACAATATAAAGTTTATGCTTAAGATACATACCAGAAGTCTTTACGATAGTGTAACACCCTCAAAATTTTACTTAAATTTTATACAAAAGATATTAAATTTATCATAAGTTTCATAAGTCAAGTTCACAAGTATCATAAACCTTAGTCAACTAATGACTAAGTTTGAAACATTCAAAAATTGTTTAAGAAATTGTTTACAACCAATGAACAAAGTCTAAGTAAAATTAAAACATTGCGGAAGCTTCAAAAGTCGTGTTCGGTTCTTCTACCTTGCTTGACCACCATCCGTAAGATCCACCTTGTCACCTAGGATCAAAACCATTGAAACATTAGTTTTGATCATTGTTATATAAAACATAAACATGAGATCCAACATCAATTGTAAATAATAAATAAAAGTTTTTCTGGTTTCACCGTAACTTACGGTGTCACCGTAAGTTACGGTAAGTCCTGGAAGGCTTTTGGTCCACCGTAAAACAGGGGTGAACCACCGTAAGCCTCTGACCCCTACCGTAAGTTACGGTACTACCGTAACTTACGGTAGTTCCTGGAAGTCAATGTTTTTGTTTGTTTTGTTCATTTCACTCAAACCCAACTCCCGGATTTCGCTTTTCTAACAAACCAATACATTAAATTCTCGTATTCCTAACATGTTATATATTAACCAATATCAAAGATCAATCCATCATATTCCGGAGCATTAACCATGCTTTACTTGATTATTTGACCCGTTTGGCTCGTCTAAGGAATCCTCCCATATGACGACTACCAACGAGTTCCAACCAAATTTGACCAATCATTCAATATAGCGACATCTCCGCTTAATTCAAAACAACTCTTATTCTAAAATTCAATTACGCATTATATAATTATCAAAATCTACTTAATGTAACGGGTCAAGTTACATACCTTAGTGTACGCCCTTCAACCGCAAATCACCACCGGCTTGTCCACTCGATGTTCCGGTATCCTTTCCTATAGAGTTCAATTCAAGACATGTTTAGAACTCTCTTTAAACCTTACGTCGCATAATACACCGAAACATCATAATTATGCGTTTAATCTTTAAATTTCTATTTTAAGCCTTCTTTGAGGCATTTTCACAAACACTTTAAGGGCAGATTTTTCACATGATTATATGACAAGTTTCTAGCTTATCATTTAGCCCTAATTTCACCTCAATCAACATTTTACATGATTGTTAGCTTCTAGATTTCTGAAATCACTTCCAAATTGTCAAATTTCACAAGATCAACACCCAATACCCTAGTGTTCATCAATTTACACATAACCCATTAATCACCTACAATGGTGATCATAGTTTCCACTAAAATTTTTACATGATTTCGGCTTGTGTTTGTCTAGGGTTTGTCCCTAGACACTATAGTTGTTCTTAAATCATCACAACATATACATGCAACCCTAATTTCAGATTTTTCCCAATTTCATGAGAATTTCAAGTTAAGAGTTTTTACTAAATTTTACATACCTTGTAATCCTCTTGTGATGAGGATCAATAATCTATGCTTGATTTTCGTTTTGGACCAGATTTGCACCTCCAATTGAGAGTTTTAAGTAAGTTTTCTAGGGTTTGGAAGTGGGGTGTCGCCCCCTGTTGTTCTGATCGACCAGACCCCCAAAATGGGGTGTTTGGTTTGTTTTTATTTGTTTAATAAAAATCAAGTTTCAGTTTTAACAACTTAAACCCCTCCACTTTGATCAACATGAAATTTGGTTGCTTTTTAACCTACTATAAGTTATTTCTAGGCTATTAACTAACTAGGTTAAAATTCCTAGTTAGTAAATTCTTGTTTATTTATACTTTATAGCTCTAATATAAAGTTTTTATATTTTCGGGGTGTTACAAGTCCACCCCCCTTAAAAGGGTTTCGTCCTCTAAACCGAAGTACGTACCAAATAATGTTGGGTGGAGACGTCGCATCTCCTCTTCGGACTCCCACGTAGTGTCCGAGCCTTTCCTATGCTCCCATTTGATTTTGACTTGGTCGATTTGTTTATTTTGTAAGTGTTTGACCTTTCGGTCTAAAATCTCCACCGGTTTCACAACATAATTCAGACTATTATCTATTTCGATATCATCGTAATGGATATAGGCTGTTTCGTCTGCTAAGCATTTTCGTAATTGTGACACGTGAAATGTGCCATGAATCCCACTTAGCTCCTCCGGTAGCTCAAGGCGGTAAGCTACCTTGCCACCCTTCCGATGATTTTAAATGGCCCAATAAACCTCGGGCTTAGCTTTCCCCTATTTCTGAATCTAATAACGCCCTTCCATGGGGAAACCTTTAGCATGACCATGTCGCCAACCTGGAATTCGATTGGCCTATTCCTTTTATCAGCATACGCCTTTTGCCTGTCTTGAGCCGCTTTCAAGTGTGCCCGAACTATATCGATCTTTTCATTCGTGGCTCGCACTATATCTTGGTGGGCGAGTTCACGTGGACCCACTTCACCCCAACATACCTGGGTTCGGCACTTTCTACCATAGAGCATTTCGTATGGTGCCATCTTAATACTAGATTGGTAGCTGTTATTATACGAAAACTCGACTAACGGTAGGTGAACATCCCAACTTCCTCCAAAGTCGATTATACACGTTCGTAGCATATCCCCCAATGTTTGTATCGTTCTTTCACTCTGTCCATCCGTTTGAGGATGGTACGCAGTGCTAATGAACCATTTGGTTCCCATTTGCTCTTGGAAATCTCGCCAGAAATTCGAAGTAAACCGGGTATCCCTATCAGACACGATGGATACCGGCACTCCATGACGTGCTATTATTTCATTGGTGTAAACTTCTGACATCTTTTCTGACGTATAAGTCTCACGAATCGGAATGAAGTGAGCACTTTTCGTCAATCTATCCACCACTATCCATATGGCATCGAAACCACGATTTTTCTTAGGAAACTTGGTTAATAGGTCCATTGTAATGTGTTCCCATTTCCAAACCGGAATTTCTAACGGTTGGAGTTTGCCGTATGGTTTCTGGTGCTCCGCCTTGACTTGTAAACATGTCAAGCATTTTTCCACATACTTCGCCACATCCCTCTTCATTCCGGGCCACCAATAATTTTGTTTCAAATCATTGTACATCTTGGTCGCACCCGGATGGATTGAATAACGGGATTTATGAGCTTCATTAAGTAGAAGCGCCTTCACTCCACAAGTATGTGGGACCCATATCCTTCCGGATCGAGTCTTCAACCCGTTATTTCCATCCGACAAATCTTTCAATTGACCGATTATTCTTTCTTTCTTCCAATTCTCTTCTTTTATTGCTTCAAATTGCGCCTCTCGAATACGTTCAAGTATACCTGAGGTCACCACTAGTTGCATCGATCTTACTCGTATTGGGACATAGTCCGCTTTTCTGCTTAGAGCATCTGCCACCACATTAGCCTTTCCGGGGTGATAATGTATTTCACAATCGAAGTCTTTCACCGTTTCTAGCCATCGCCTTTGTCGCATATTTAACTCCTTCTGATCGAAGAAGTATTTTAAGCTCTTGTGATCGGTGAATATGGTGCACTTTACCCCATATAAGTAATGCCTCCATATTTTTAAGGCAAATACCACCGCAGCCAACTCAAGATCATGCGTGGGATATTTCTTCTCGTGTATCTTCAATTGCCTCGTGGCATAAGCTATCACTTTGCCCCGTTGCATCAAAACACTCCCAAGCCCCGATAGTGAAGCATCCGAATAAACCACCATATCTTCGACTCCGTCGGGTAATGTCAGTACTGGAGCTTGAGTTAACTTTTCTTTTAGCGTTTGAAACGCTTTTTCTTGTTCGACACCCCAAATGAACTTTTCTTTCTTTTGGGTTAGCTTTGTTAGCGGTGACGCAATCTTGGAGAAATCTTGAATGAATCTCCTATAGTATCCCGCAAGCCCCAAAAAGCTTCTAATTTCCGAAGGGTTCTTCGGAGGATTCCATTTTGACACAGCTTCAATCTTGGACGGATCCACCAATATTCCGTTGGCACTTATGACGTGGCCAAGAAATTGTACCTCTCGTAACCAAAAGGCACACTTAGAGAATTTCGCGTACAACCTTTATCGTCTAAGTGTCTCTAACACTTCTTGTAAATGGCGTGCGTGTTCAGCTTCACTTTTCGAATACACCAAGATATCATCGATAAACACGATGACCGACTTATCCAACATTGGCTTGCAAACCCGGTTCATGAGGTCCATGAAAGCCGCGGGTGCGTTTGTTAGCCCAAATGACATCACGAGGAATTCATAATGTCCGTATCTCGTGCGGAAATCTGTCTTAGGTACATCTTCTTCCTTGACCTTTAATTGATGATACCCAGATCTAAGGTCAATTTTTGAAAACCAGTTCGCACCTTGTAATTGGTCGAATAAATCATCTATTCTCGGAAGCGGGTATCGGTTCTTTACCGTGAGTTTATTTAACTCCCGGTAATCGATACACATGCGCATGCTTCCGTCCTTCTTTCTCACGAACAATACCGGTGCGCCCCAAGGAGACACACTCGGCCTTATGAATCCCTTGTCAAGCAGGTCTTGAATTTGGGACATCAACTCTTGTAATTCCGACGGTGCGAGTCGGTACGGGGCTTTTGCTACGGGTTTTGCGCCCGGAATCAATTCGATCCCGAAATCTACTTCCCGTTCAGGCGGTACCCCCGGTAAATCCTCCGGAAACACATCTCCATAATCTCGTACTACCGGTACATCTTCAATCTTCCGTGATTCTTTCTCGGGCTCATTTGCGTATATCATGAACGCCTTGCATCCTCGCTTCATAAGCTTGTGAGCTTTCAACATTGAGCACACTATGGGGTTACCTCTTTTTTCGCCATAAATGGTAACGTGTTTCCCGCTCGGAGATGTTAATTTTATCTCTTTGCGAAAACACACAACTTTTGCATGGTGCTGGGCTAGCCAATCCATTCCAACAACTACTTGAAATTCCCCCATTGACATCGGGATTAGGTCTATCAAGTATTCCTCAGATGCTTAATTTGCAACCACGACAAACATCACAAACTATAAAACTTTTGTTGTCCCCTATTTCAACTTCTAAGGGCACAGGTAATTTCGTCAATACAAATGAAGGATGTCGAATAAATCCATGCGAAATGAAGGATTTATTCGCACCCGTATCAAACAATACACGTGCTGGAATTGAGTTAATTGTGAATATACCTGAAACCACATCGGGTTCTGTCTTCGCTTCAGCTGCGGTAAGTTGGAAGGACTTCGCCTTCGCTTTGGGAGCTTCTGTTGGAGATTCTTTAACATCTCTTTTTCCAACTAAGTCCGGACATTCGGACTTTTTGTGGCCGGGTTGATAACATTTGTAGCAAACAGAGACTTTTCCCGGGCATAACGAGGCCGTGTGCCCCGTCTTGTTACATATAGGGCATGGCTTGTCTTTGAACCGACATTCCCCTTTGTGTCCCTTCCCGCACACCTTGCAACTTGGCGACCCACCTTTAGTATCTACCTTCTTCCCCGATTCTCCAGTTCGGTCTTTCTTTGTCGGGCTTGGATTCATATCATGTGCCCTTCGTTCACCTCTTTCGACTTGCTTCTTCAACTCGATTTCCCGTTCCCGAGCAACATTAATGATTTCGGTAAGGGTCTCGTATTTTGAAGGAGTCATAAACTCCCTATATTCAGCGCTCAACATGTTGTAATAGTAGTATATTTTCTGTTCTTCGTTTGTCACCAATTCACTACTAAACTTCATTTTATCCATAAACATCGCCGTGATCTTATCTATGGTTTCACCCTTGTGCCTAAGTTGCATGAACTCTTCCTTGATTTTGTTAATGACCGCTTTGGGACTATGATGTTTAAGAAATGGTGTCTTAAACTCTTCCCACGTCATGGACCTTGCCGCTTCGGCCCCTATTTCGTTCTTTTTGTTATCCCACCAATCCTTGGCTTGTCCTCTTAACTGACCCGTTCCGTAAGCAACGAAATCGCTTTCATCACAATGGGTCCTTTCAAACACCCCTTCAATATCGCCCAACCATCTTTGGCAAATTATCGGGTCGACTTCCCCGTTATAGATTGGCGGTTTACACGCCATGAATTCCTTATATGAGCACCCTTTACGTTCTCCCATTTTGTCTTTCGTAAGGTTGACAGTATCCTCCAACCTTTTAACTCGCTCTTCTACAAGCGACAACACTGTGCTTTGGATCTTGTCTATAAACCCGGATAGACTGCCCTCAATTGCCTTTCCTACCTCCTCGGCAATCATTTCTTTCAATTGTTCGGTGCTTGTCGGCACCGGATCATTATTACTCTCTTTCGACATCTTGAAACTGAAGTGTTTACATCAAACGTTAAACATTTCATTCATGACATTGCTTCGTTTGTTTCGGTTTAGCCAAGTTCCTAACTTGCTTTAACCGTTCACATTTAATGCATTTTCCTGGTTTGAGTGTGTTAACACGCTCTTCCCATGCATATCAATTCGTTTCCCATTCCCTTACATAAGACATAATTTATTAACATAATAAGTTAATTCTTACCGGACGATCGATCAAGCTTGAACCGAACACTTTGTTGACAACCTTAAGCTCCGATTACCAACTTGTAACACCCTCAAAATTTTACTTAAATTTTATACTAATTTTATACAAAAGATATTAAATTTATCATAAGTTTCATAAGTCAAGTTCACAAGTATCATAAACCTTAGTCAACTAATGACTAAGTTTGAAACATTCAAAAATTGTTTAAGAAATTGTTTACAACCCATGAACAAAGTCTAAGTAAAATTAAAACATTGCGGAAGCTTCAAAAGTCGTGTTCGGTTCTTCTACCTTGCTTGACCACCATCCGTAAGATCCACCTTGTCACCTAGGATCAAAACCATTGAAACATTAGTTTTGATCATTGTTATATAAAACATAAACATGAGATCCAACATCAATTGCAAATAATAAATAAAAGTTTTTCTGGTTTCACCGTAACTTACGGTGTCACCGTAAGTTACGGTAAGTCCTGGAAGGCTTTTGGTCCACCGTAAAACAGGGGTGAACCACTGTAAGGCTCTGACCCCTACCGTAAGTTACGGTACTACCGTAACTTACGGTAGTTCCTGGAAGTCCATGTTTTTGTTTGTTTTGTTCATTTCACTCAAACCCAACTCTCGGATTTCGCTTTTCTAACAAACCAATACATTAAATTCTCGTATTCCTAACATGTTATATATTAACCAATATCAAAGATCAATCCGTCATATTCCGGAGCATTAACCATGCTTTACTTGATTATTTGACCCGTTTGGCTCGTCTAAGGAATCCTCCCATATGACGACTACCAACGAGTTCCAACCAAATTTGACCAATCATTCAATATAGCGACATCTCCGCTTAATTCAAAACAACTCTTATTCTAAAATTCAATTACGCATTATATAATTATCAAAATCTACTTAATGTAACGGGTCAAGTTACATACCTTATTGTACGCCCTTCAACCGCAAATCACCACCGGCTTGTCCACTCGACGTTCCGGTATCCTTTCCTATAGAGTTCAATTCAAGACATGTTTAGAACTCTCTTTAAACCTTACATCGCATAATACACCGAAACATCATAATTATGCGTTTAATCTTTAAATTTCTATTTTAAGCCTTCTTTGATGCATTTTCACAAACACCTTAAGGGCAGATTTTTCACATGATTATATGACAAGTTTCTAGCTTATCATTTAGCCCTAATTTCACCTCAATCAACATTTTACATGATTGTTAGCTTCTAGATTTCTGAAATCACTTCCAAATTGTCAAATTACACAAGATCAACACCCAATACCCTAGTGTTCATCAATTTACACATAACCCATTAATCACCTACAATGGTGATCATAGTTTCCACTAAAATTTTTACATGATTTCAGCTTGTGTTTGTCTAGGGTTTGTCCCTAGACACTATAGTTGTTCTTAAATCATCACAACATATACATGCAACCCTAATTTCAGATTTTTCCCAATTTCATGAGAATTTCAAGTTAAGAGTTTTTACTAAATTTTACATACCTTGTAATCCTCTTGTGATGAGGATCAATAATCTATGCTTGATTTGCGTTTTGGACCAGATTTGCACCTCCAATTGAGAGTTTTAAGTAAGTTTTCTAGGGTTTGGAAGTGGGGTGTCGCCCCCTGTTGTTCTGATCGACCAGACCCCCAAAATGGGGTGTTTGGTTTGTTTTTATTTGTTTAATAAAAATCAAGTTTCAGTTTTAACAACTTAAACCCCTCCACTTTGATCAACATGAAATTTGGTTGCTTTTTAACCTACTATAAGTTATTTCTAGGCTATTAACTAACTAGGTTAAAATTCCTAGTTAGTAAATTCTTGTTTATTTATACTTTATAGCTCTAATATAAGGTTTTTATATTTTCGGGGTGTTACAGATAGAACAACCATTAATTGTTGAAAACATGAAGCTTTGACCTCTCAAAAAGTTTGATGGTTGTTTTGGTATCTTCAATGGCCTAACTACACTTTCAAGCCATTTAATAGCTTTAAACCTTCTCATAGCTACAAAAAATGAAAAAAAAAATCAAATAATCAACAACGTTTCTATTGTTTTGTTAAAAAGAATTTGAAGGCAAAATTTAAAATTATACCTGCTCCTTGGACTTTCCTTGAAGGTAGAGTAACACTAAACAATACCGTTTCAAACTTTAGCGAAAACAACACTAAAGGATACCGTTTCGTAATTATGACATCAGCGAGGACTACATGGCATACCTGAGAAGTTGACACGTAGGCAATTCTATGTCATTATCTAAGCTCCATTAATAGATAACATCATGTTCAAGATAACCTCTTTCGTGGTCATGTGAGCAAGAAGAGAGAAAGACACAAAGGATGTGTCAAACACAGTTCACATGATACAGATTTGACACCTGAACCTGTATCATCTGAACTATGTTTCACACCTCCTTTGTGTCTTCCTCTCTTCTTGCTCACATGAACACGAAAGAGCTTATCTTGAACATGAGTAATAACACAACTGTCTTCTACCTTCATCGCTAGATTCAAAGGGTAAATATGGTCAAAATTAAGAAACACAAGATTAATAATATTTAATGTTTTGAATGTGATGGTTCATACCTTTAAGATGAAATCGAAGTTGGTGAACAGTCTTACATCAGATACAGTGTACCTACGCAAGAGACATCAATTAGTTTGAGCAAATAGAAAGGATCTTTGAATTACCTAAATACCTAATTTCATGACCTAAACTCTACCTGATAGAAGACAGTTGACTGCAGAGCTCTATGAAAACACTACATGTAATGAAAAACCCCAAATTAGAACCCTAATTTATAAAATACAGCAAATTACCACAAATAAAGCTTTTAAAAAAGCAAACTTCAAAGTAAAATAAAACACCACATGCAATAAATAAATTTCAACCAAAATCAACCAAATCACAACAAAATTACAGAATCCTGAACTAAAACAATCTGGCTTTACAACTACTCTTAACAGTTTTAATATAATTAATAATAGTTTTAATACAATTAATAACAGTTTTAATAACAATAGATTGCAGCAATATAATATAATATTTACCGTAGGAAAGTATTGGCAGCCCAATGACCACTGTTCGTTTCATCGACACTTCTTTCTTCTTCGTTCTCAGATCTTTAGCAGGCTGCACAACAATTGCCATAGCTTTACCTAAACAATAATCCATAGGCATATTAAAAATCAAATCTTTTTTAACCTCTAATCGAAAAACATCCAAAACACGATGCAAAATCAATAAACTTATCATTGGTTTAGCAATCGTTGCACAGAAGATCTAAAATCACCAATTCTATTAACACGATGGTCAAACACCAAGATTTATCATAAAAAGAACAAAAGGTTTAATTTTTTCTATCTTTTCAGTCAATACAAAGAATATAACAAAAGGCACAAATCATTTACAAAAAACCAAAATTACATGTCCACATGACAACCCCACCAACATTTTTAATTCTCCCCCTTTCATCACTTCTATTTGCTTTATGTCACTGTAGTTGAAGCAATAGAACCATCATCACTCGAGTTATACTTTTCAGACTCCAAGTCGGTTCTTTGATGGTTGCCATTTTTCCTCTGAAACTTGAGAAACCACAAATCAATAAACCATCTTCAGTGCCAATACAAAGCCAAAAAAGTTTTACAATGAAGCATACAATCATATATAAACATTTGATCAAACCCATCTTCAACAAAACAAACTTATCAACAGGAAAAGGAACGGATGATAGATACAATACAAGTATTAAGGTTTAAACCACAAAAACCCTAACTTATCAACTGGTGAAAATCAAGTGAAAGCTGGAAATGGAACATATGATAAGTTATGGTTTTTGTGGTTTAAACCCTAATTACTCGAAAATCTGACTTGATTTGAACAGAGACTTACCTCATCTGCTGAAATGGAGATCTCGTTAGCTTTTTCATCGGCTTCTTGACGGATGAACTGGACCATTTGATGAACCTGATTGGAGACATCTGCATCGTTCATCGTTGAATCTCAATCTGCACGAAGATGTTATTCGGAGTTGAAGAGAGAGAGAGAGGTGTGAAGGTTTTGAATTTTGAAAATGAACTGATTTAGAGAGAGAGGTGTGAAACTTTTTATTTAATAAATACCCATTTGAATTTTGAATTTGATTTAGAAATTCCCTCCTAAAAAAATCAGTATTTATCTTTATAAAAATAAAAATCGAATTTATGACATCACCATCGACTATGTGGCATAGCTGAATGGTTGACACATAGGCAAAATTACATCAGCACTTAGTCTCCTTTTATAGATTATATAGATAGGCCCATGCTACCGAATCATAACTTACATTGTGTTCTCCAATCTATATAATCTATAAAAGGAGACTAAGTGCTGATGTAATTTTGCCTATGTGTCATCAAATTAGGTATGCCACATTGGATCTGCTGATGTCATAAATCACAATTTAAAATATTAATATATCTATATATATTAATTAATCTCTAATAAAGGTGAGTTGAAAAAAAAAGCGGGTCTTTTAAATTTCAAATTCAAACAATCTAATATAATCTCTCTGTCCTCAAAACCTAAAAAGCATCACTCTCAGATGCTCTCTTTCTCTCTCTCTTCGGTGATGGTGATTCATGCTCTCTTTCTCTCTCACTAGATGGTGTTGTCTAGAGTTGCAAGAGTAGAAAAAAAGACGGGAAGAAGAGCAACGACATCGATTGGAGAGATGGCCAACCCTTTTCTTTCCCCTTTTTCTTCATTCGAAGATTCCAATCCATCAACAAACCCTAAAACTCATCTAATGTGGCGATATCATCTTACATTCCGATTCGATGGCTGCTCAAATCTTATATGTGGTAGGTGATTTCAAGAAAGAGAAAGAGAGATGGTTGCTGAATCATCGAAGAAGAAGGATATGTGTTCTTAGGGTAATCTATGTTTCTCTCTCTCAACTCTCTCACTAAAATTCACTTTCGCTCTCTCAAATCCAGATCACACCATCCAAATCCTATGATAAATGGACGTTGGTTCATCAATTTGAACAGGTAATGTCTCCAACACATTTGTAGAGAAAGGGAAGAACTGTTGTGCTCCGGCATTGATGACATAAGAAATGAAAAAGATACTCGCTCCACTCCTGAAGATCATCGCGTCCTGTTGTTGCTCTGCGTTTACTTTCTTTTGGAGATCGTCGTTGAGTTTCAGACACCATAGGAAAACTATTGGTTTCAGGTAATTCAAACTAAGATTTAATAAAGTTAGAATCAGATTTTATTTTATTTTATTTTCTTCAATTCTCACACTGTATCGATTTAGAGGGATAGCCATCGGGTTTCAGATGAGGTAACTCAAAACCTAGGGTTTAGTCATGTTTTAATTAACTATTGGTGTTTTCTTCCTACGTATGACTCCATCAATCAATGGGCTTCTTTGAGTGATAAATAGGATGAGGTTTTGTAAAAGAAAGAACATCGCAGTAGATTTTAGAAAACAAAACACCTTAAAAATCATGAGAAAATAGAGAGAATTTGGTTTTTTTTTAACTTCCATGCTCTGTAAATATTGATTCAGATGTCAAGTGATTTTATCATTATTTGTTGGTGTTAAACAATTGACTAGAAACAAATATTCAAGGGCAAACTGTTGGTTTGATTGGAGCTGGTCGTATTGGATCTGCTTATGCTCGGATGATGGTAAATCTTTGTTCTACATTTTAAATTCAGGTTGTTAATTATGCATCAATTTCACTCACGCATCAGTTACATTTTGTGATGTTTTGAATCAGATTGGGACTAGCCGCGGTTACAAGGAAGATGTGAGGATGAGTAACGTTGGATTAATCACAGGTAGATTTTTTTTTGATTTGATTTGGTTTAATTTTATCATGAAATTTGTTTGATTTTGATTATTCTATTGTGTGTGGTTCTTGCATTGCTAATGATTTGGTTTAATTTTGTCATGAAATTTGTTTGATTTTGATTATTCTATTGTGTGTGGTTCTTTCATGAATATTTTTAATTGGGTTTCATGAAGAGAGGAAACATCAACGGCTGATATGAAACCCGAATCCAAATAATCGGATTTCGGAACATCCATTCAGAGCCGTGATGATCGGAGGTCCGACGAAAGGTCTGTAATTCTTCCCCACATGTTTATTATTCACTATTATTTCCAAATTTCACTCATGTTTTTTGTTTAATTTTAATACGATGTTGTTTTCGCTCCGAACCCTCTTTTCCCTTTAGCTGGTCAACCCATGGTTCATCATCCTATTTCTGCTTGTAAATCGGTAATTAAAGTTGTTCACATAAACACCTTATAAATATTTGATGAACAATTAATTAGTGTGTGTTTTGTTAATTTGAGTTAACGCAGATCCCTAATTTAGCACGAATATTTTTAATTGGGTTTCATGAAGAGAGGGAATTTGCATTGTATGTGTCATCGATCTCGAGTGAACTTAATATACCAGTCAGGTGATTAACTGATTGTACTAATACTCTTCATAATTTGAAATTCATATGCTGATATTTTTTACACATTGTTGTTCAGATATTTAAAAGAAGATAAACCTCATGGTTTGGCTGGTGGTTTGTATTACTTTAGAGATATTATCATGGAAGATAACCTGGTAACAATTGTTAGTTGTCGATCCAGTTACCAAAGAACTTTTGCATTACACAGAGAAACCCAAGACTTTTGTAAGAATCATCTTTGTAGAAACAGTTTGTCTGTTGCGTGAAACTATTGATGTAGTGTCACTGTTCATTTTCTTATAGCTCATATTACGGATTGCAGGTAAGTGATTTGATAAACTATGGTGTTTACATATTCACCCCAGAAATATTTCATGTTATTCAAGATATACGTACTCATCGTGAAGACAAAGGTCAGTTTTTTTACTCCGCAAGACATACAACTATACAAGTACCATATCTTTGTGATTTATAGACTTAAATAGAGACATAATTATGCCACCTGTTAATGAGAATACCAGTTACAAGTGTAGTGTTCTGTTGCAGCTAACCTGCACACTTTATCCAGCTTTGAGGCCCTTCGATTGACAACAAAGTAAGATCTCAGTGTTGTATTTTCACATGTATCAGTAGAAGCTTGAAGTATTCAAATTGCTAAGATATTATTTTCTTTTAACAGGACGCATGCTAAGGATTTTGTTAGATTGGATCAAGATATATTGTCACCCTTGCTGGAAAGAAGCAGTTATACACTTACGAGACGATGGATTTCTGGGAACAGATTAAAACTCCAGCGTGTGACAACTTCTGCTTTTGTATTTTATTTTATGCTTCATATATATATATATATATATATATGGTAGGGTTCATGAGTGAACAATGATTTATTTGTGAACAAAATGAACTTATCCTGACCATTGATTTTGTAGATCTACATTTTTTCTTTAATGACAAGATTGTAATTATCTTTTGTAACTTACATTTATTTTAATAGACACAAGGATATAATTGTATATTTCTATCTTCATTTAATTAATTAATTTTTTCTCTCTCCTGATTTCTCTTTCTAATTAAAAGAATTTTTAATTACATTCTCTATATTTTTTTTCTCTCACATATTACCTAACTTAATATTTTATAACTTTAAAAAAATACAAACATTATCAAATATTGTTCCATGTAGAACACAATTAAAAATATTTAATTACATTCTCTATACATATATGTATTAGATCAATGTTTGATGAAAAAATGTATAGTGGAAACAATATGTAGTAATACACAAGTGTATAAGTCGGGTATATATCGACATGTATACACTATGTACTTGAATAATACACAGGTGTATACGTCTGGTATACACCGACCCGTTTACACATGTGTACTTGAATAATACACAAGTGTATAAATCTGGTTTATATTGACCCGTGAAAACAAGATGTAATAATACACAAGTGTATAAGTCTTGTATATACCGACCTATATACACATATGTTAAAAATTATAATTTAATTAGGTTTAATATTTAATTTCAAAGGGAACATAACAGTTTATTAAAAAAAACATTAGCCGTTCAATCTCTTATAATTAAAATAATAGAGAAATAATTAAAAATGAGAGAGAGGGAGAGAGAGAGAGAGAGAGAGTTAAGAGAGGAGAAAATTAAGGGATTTTAATTAAAAGTACTTGGCTAATGTCAATCTTACCCTTTTAATCTAAAAATGATCAAGGGTCAAGATTAGTTCACTCAGTTCACTTTCAAGAAGTTGTTCACTCATGATCCTAATCCTATATATATATATATATATCCTGATCCTTAAATATATAGGATGTCACTGAAATGCTCTGCTTTGTATCTTGCTCAATTTCGACACAAATCTCCTGGTCTCCATAAAAATATTTTCAATTTTTTAGTTCAGCTACGTCTGATGCATATAGCCTAGCCGTCCATAATTTTTTTTTCAATTTTTTAGTTCAGCTCCTTAGTTTGGCCTATACTTATATAGTGATACTGTTGCTTGTAGGTCGGTGATCCGCTTGAGAAGGCTACAATCAAAGGGATAGATTGGAGTTATAAATCTGACGAGAAGGCCATGCCTAAGAAGTAAAATGGTTCATTAGTTTTTCTATATTTTACGAT
This sequence comes from Helianthus tuberosus, assembly GCA_030545235.1. Lineage (NCBI taxonomy): Eukaryota > Viridiplantae > Streptophyta > Magnoliopsida > Asterales > Asteraceae > Helianthus > Helianthus tuberosus. Next base: position 13,902,744 of record CM060420.1, on the reverse strand, counting down.
TCAGTTAGTTGCCATATCACTTTTTGTAATTGATGCTATCTGTGTTTTACCAGAGGAGGTAGCAGTGCTGTTCAGAGACATCACTTTGCGTCCCACTTGAAAAGAATGGCTGTTGTGGTTCGTACAGAAGAGCAATTTAATGTGTTTGTAAAGGTATGTAAAAAGTGAATATCAACCAGTCATTTGTACTTCGTTTAGGCTTAATTCATAGGACATGTTGGTGTATTTCAGGGTGCACCAGAGACCATACAAGAAAGACTAAATGATGTACCGGCATTCTATGTAAGCCTCTTCCTGATATGATGGTGACCAATCTTTTTTTGTTTTTTTTTTTACTATTTGCAGGTTAGAGACCTCTTTTTTTTTACTATTTGCAGTTTAGAGACCTCTTTTTTTTTTTACTATTTGCAGTTTAGAGACCTCTGGAAAATCCTCAGTAGTAACTCTGCAGTTTTATAAGACACATCTTTTTTTTTTCAAAAAAAAATAAGGTTTTGTTTATGATTAAGATTACTAAAATATTTGTTTTTAATAAAGGTGTAACATCCCAAAAATGTTTTATTAAATTAGGGGTGCTTTGGTAACTAGAAAACATAACCTGGTTAGACGACATGTAAAATAGTAGGAATACGAATGAGATATAACTAACTGAAAATAAGCTCAAAGTTGAGGGGTTAAACTGAAACAAGGTTAAGTCAATTACTAAAACAAATGAACTTCAAATACACACATGTGTGTGTGTGTGTTCTGGATCGTTCTAACCAAGAAGACAAGGAGCAAAAACCCTAGTGGTCTTAATTCCTTCAATTTGAGAGGAATTTCAAGGCTAAACGATCGTAGGAACTTCAATTCTTGATCCTCTAAGCTTGATTAACAAAGTGGTAAGTCAAATTTCTTGAATAGATGATTGTTAGGAAGTGGGTTTTTAATCCAATCTTGAGTTCGTGAGATGATTTGGGTAAAAAGGAAGTTATTAATGAATAATAGAATCTAAATGAAGTAAGATTTTGGTTATTTGAAAGAGTTGTAGTGTAAACCCACTTGTATTGAACCATCTTAACCAAGATGATCATGATAAAAGAATATATGGGTGGTCTTGACATATAATGTTGTGATATTTGAATCTTAGGTAATGTAATGTAGATAAAAGAATATAATGAACTTGCTTGATTATTGATGTAATATGAGATGTATTAGAAGAAATCATGCTTGGTATTCTTGTACATGATATTTGTAAATACGTGCCTACCAAGTGCTTGATGAAATGTTTGAATGAATATATAATTGTAATTTGGAAAATGATGGAATGAATGTGTTGATTTAGGCGTAAAAGAAGAAGGCTCAAACTCAAGGAAGACGGACATCGCACTAGATCGAGGTACGTTAACCTATGCATATGTTTCTAATATGTCATTTAATGTCTCCACGTAAAACTGTAGTTACGTTAGTTAAGGTAGAGGTCGAGTATTTAACCTCAACCGTGCAAACGGATCATGAGAAATGAATGCTTATGAAAGGAAACAAGTAATGACCAGCTCGTCTTGGACGGGTTGAACTAATGGAAGATTTCACGGAGATGAATGATGTTGTTTAACCCATTAGAAATGGGTTGAATGGAATGAATGAATGAATGAATGAAAGAATGAGGAAATGAATGAATTCGGTTCGTGGTAAACGAATAGAAAGGATGGTATGATTTATCTAAGTTACAACGGTAAATATTGCCCTTTTTGACGGGTCGAGTAAGAAAAATTATGGTATGAAGAAACGGATAAATTATTCACTATCCGTTAGTTAGACATGGATATGTATAACGATACTAACTTTATAAATGGTTTTATATAGGTAAATCCTCCGCTTAGATGAACTGGCGACTCGGATCGAACACACTCACTACGCTCGTATTGCGCTTCCGAAGAAACTTGCCCGAATAGTAAAGGATTTTTGTAAAGGTTTAAACTGACGTTTGGGGTCTTTTGGTCGTAAATGTTATTTTTTTTAAACGTTAGACTTTTGTAACTAAACAGGTGTTAAGCTTGTATTTTGACACGATAGTTCAGGTTAACACACGCGGCTAGTTATGAGGCGGGTGTTAACACTGAACTGTGGTGAAAGGGGTATTTTGGTAAAAACTCTTATTTGTGAAATGGAATGCTTTTAGTTATTAACGAAATTTCACATCAACTGACCAAATGTAAGTTAGGGCATTTCAAGTTGGTATCAGAGCTAAGGTTTGAGGGAATCAAGCACAAGTCGGAGTGCTTGAACTCAAACCTACAGCTCGCGTGATGGTGTGTTCGGTCCAATGCCGCAAATGAGGTAAATGGTTAAGTTTCGGTTAAGACGTGTAGGTATGATGTGATATTAGCATGAAGTTTTAGCTTGGTATTGAGAATGGTAAGGGTAGGGGCTAAATAGGGAGGGCCACGGGACTTGTAGTGTCGGAAACGGGCTTGAAAAGTCGGAAAATAATTGTTAAAAAACTGCAGGAAAAACAACACTCGGAGGGCCCGTCGCCGACGCCAGAATGGCCGTCGCCGACGCCCCTATTTCGGCCGACGGCTTAACACACTGGATACGGGCCTTAGTGGCCGACACCACATTTGAGGGCCCGTCGCCGACGGCATACCCCCCCGTCGCCGACGGCCAGCGCTTTTTAGTCCGCTGAAAGTTTTAATTTTTCACGTTTAATGCTTCCGAACCTTCTAAAAGTCCGTTTTATGGCCCCGTTAAGAATGCACATTTAGCCCGAAATTGAATTTCTGATGCAGCTCGACCCCAGCCAGGGGCGCTGCCCCCGAACCCCCGCCAACGGGGCGCTGCCCCCTTAGATCCCCCGTTAGTCTCGATGACATTCAAATGAGCGTGCACTCTTATTTGAACGTTACATGCAATCTTAAATACACTAAGTTATCCAACAAAAGTAGGGATGACTAGATAAAATTCGTGAAAGCTTATTAATGATGGTATGGAATAATGCGTAACGGAACAAAGGATGTTGAATGATAATTGAAATATACTGATGTAAGTGATGTATGTTAACTTGAATGATGAATGAAGTGAATGCATATGATAGTGAATTGATATGTTAAATAGAATATAAATTGTCGATTAAAGAAAGATGTGTTTGTGTAGATGTCGGATAGAAGTGGTACGAATGATGATGAAGTGGCACGACAGGAACAATTGAAAACCACGATATCGGAAGAAGTTGGAAAAGCAATCGAGGCAAATATTCCTCGGTTAGCCCAGGAAGTAGAGAGTCAAGTGTTGGAGACGGTAGAGGGAATGATGGCCATCAAGTTAGAGGAATTAAAGGAGATGATACGTGAAATACAAGGGAAGAAAAGTACTAGGAGATGTACGTATAAAGAGTTCATGGCGTGTAACCCCTTACCATACAAAGGGGAAATTGACCCGATAGCGTGTCAAAGGTGGATTTCAAGTACCGAAGCAGTGTTTGTAAGAAGTAGATGCGAGAAAGAAGATCAAGTGATGTTTGCAACAGGTCTCCTCCAACTCCAGGCCAAGGATTGGTGGGACGCTCATTGCAAGAAGGTAGGGGAAGATAAAATCCAAACTCTAACGTGGCAAGAGTTTAAAGAGCCTTTCTTGAAATATCATTGCCCCCAATCTGCAATTGATAGGATTCAGGAAGACTTTTTGCGTCTTTGACAGAAGGACGAAACGATAGATGAAATAACAAATATGTTCCTTGACAAACTGAAGTTTAGTAAGGAGATAGCGGGGGATGAGAAGATGCAGATTAAACGTTATCACGGTATGCTGAAAGTTGAGTACCGGGAATTTATAAACCCCTCCATGTGTGACACGTTGGAGGAGTTAATTAACTGTGCAAGGGACCGGGAAATTGAGTTGAAAAGACAAATAGAACGAGGAGAGAAAAGGGTGCTGGATAAGCCTACAAATCCAAGCCCAAGTAAGAAGTCTAAGTTTCAAGATCAAGGCAAGAAAGGAAAGTTGAGTAGTGGAATCCCGACCTGTAAAACTTGCGGAAAACACCATTCAGGTGAATGTTTACTCGGAAAAAAAGGGTGCTACAAATGTGGTCAAGAGGGACACCCGTATTACAAGTGTCCCAACAACCCAAAGACATGTTACAACTGCTACCAGACTGGGCATATCAAAGAAGAGTGTCCGAAACTCCAACCAGGCATTAAGAAAGAAGGAAAGAAGGAAGAGCCACCTAGGGCACGTGGAAGGATGTTTCAAATAACATCGGATGAAGCCAAAACTCACCCGGAGGTGGTTTCAGGTATATTCTTAATAAATTCTATACCTATGAATGTTTTATTTGATTCCGGGGCTAGTAGGTCGTTCGTTTCAAATGAATTGCTACATCATCCCTCCTTTATACTTGAAAAGATGTTAATGCCTATAGAAGTGGAAGTAGCTGACAGTAAAAGTTACCTGTTGCATGATATATGTAGAAGCTGTAAAATTTTGATCGAGGACGAGGAATTTAGCATAGATCTTATTCCAATGTGTATGGGGGAATTCAAAGCAGTCGTAGGAATGGATTGGCTAGCCCAAAATCATGCGGAAATACAATGTGAAAAGAAGGTCATTCATGTTGTAACCTCGGGTGGAAAACGGGTAAGTATTCAAGGGGATAGGGGCGTCGAGTCGAAATTTTGTTCTATAATTGAAGCTGTTAAGTATGTAAGGAACGGGGGAAGGGCTTATCTATCTTATGTGATAAATACCCAACAAGTTGTTCCGAAGATTGAAGATGTGAATGTTGTGAATGAATTTATGGATGTGTTTCCGGAAGATTTACCGGGCCTTCCGCCTGAACGTGAAGTGGAATTCAAAATAGAGCTTAGCCCCGGCGCCAAACCGGTTGCTAAAGCTCCCTATCGGTTGGCCCCGACCGGAATGAAAGAATTGATGACGCAACTCCAGGAGCTGCTCGACAAGGGTTTCATACGTCCGAGTGTGTCACCTTGGGGAGCACCCGTTCTTTTCGTAAAGAAGAAGGATGGGTCGATGCGTATGTGCATCGACTATCGGGAGTTAAATAAACTAACAGTGAAGAACCGCTACCCTTTACCCTGAATTGACGATATCTTTGATCAGTTACAAGGGGCTAGTTGGTTCTCTAAAATAGATTTACGCTCTGGTTATCATCAAGTACAAGTGCGAGAGGAATACATTGCCAAGACTGCATTCAGAACCCGATACGGACATTATGAATTTTTGGTTATGTCTTTTGGGTTGACGAACGCGCCAGCCGCATTTATGGACCTTATGAATCGAGTATGCCGACCCATGTTGGATAAATTTGTAATCGTGTTCATAGATGACATTTTGGTCTATTCCCGAAATGAGGCCGAACATGGAAGGCACCTACGGGAGGTACTTGAAACACTCCGTAGAGAGAAACTTTATGCAAAATTCTCCAAGTGTGCCTTCTGGCTGAGGGAAGTGCAGTTCCTAGGCCACGTAATAAACTCAGAAGGTGTCTTGGTGGATCCAGCAAAGATTGAGGCAGTAATAAAATGGGTTTCCCCGAAAAACCCGACTGAAGTAAGAAGCTTTCTAGGCCTCGCTCGCTATTATAGAAGGTTTATTCAAGATTTTTCAAAAATAGCACTACCCATGACTAAATTAACGAGAAAGAAAGAAAAGTTTACGTGGGGTGAAGAACAAGAAAAAGCCTTTCAAGTGTTAAAAGAAAAATTGTCGAGTTCCCCGGTTTTGACGTTGCCAGAGGGGACGGAAGATCTGGTTGTCTATTCAGACGCTTCACGGCAAGGTTTGGGGTGCGTGTTAATGCAAAGAGGGAAGGTTATTGCTTATGCTTCGAGGCAGCTTAAATCACATGAAGGAAACTACCCAACACACGATTTGGAATTGTCAGCGGTAGTCTTCGCCTTAAAAATCTGGAGGCATTATCTGTATGGGGAAAAATGTACAATATACTCGGATCATAAAAGCCTCAAATATTTTTTTGAACAGAAAGATTTGAATATGAGACAACGAAGGTGGCTGGAACTAATTAAAGACTACGACTGTGATATCCATTATCACCCGGGAAAAGCAAATGTTGTTGCGGATGCTTTGAGTCGAAAAGAGTACCCACCCCCAATCCGGGTTAAATCCATGAAGATGATAGTTACATCTCGCCTCCTTGAAATGATACGAGCTGCGCAAATAAAAGCACTGGAGGCCGGGTGACCCAAAGAAAGAAAGAATAAAAGGTATAGCTGAAAAGTTGGAAGAAAACACGAATGGGCTCAAAACGAGATTCGGTCGAATCTGGATACCACGGTTTTGTGAGACCAAGACCGCAATACTCGAAGAAGCTCATAGGTCACGGTATTCGGTTCACCCCGGAGCAACTAAAATGTACTATGACTTGAAGACAAGCTATTGGTGGCCCGGTATGAAACGCGATATTGTTAAATATGTTGCGAAATGTCTGACATGCTCACAAGTGAAGGTGGAACATCAGAAGCCATATGGAGAATTACAACCCTTGGAAATCCCGGTATGGAAATGGAAGGAAATAACAATGGATTTGGTGACCAAGCTTCCTAGAACGAAAAAGGGGCACGATACAATATGGGTAATTGTAGACCGACTCACAAAAAGTGCTCACTTTTTACCAATTCGAGAGGCCTACTCCTCAGAAAAGATGGCGGAAGTTTACATGAACGAGGTAATATCTCGACACGGGGTACCCGTGTCAATCGTTTCGGATCGGGATACTAGATTTACCTCACGTTATTGGCGGAAATTTCATGAAAATATGGGCACAAGGTTGCACATAAGTACTGCCTATCACCCCCAGACTGACGGCCAATCGGAAAGAACAATTCTGACGCTTATTGATATGTTGAGGGCATGCGCATTAGACTTTGGAGGGAATTGGGATGACCATTTGCCACTAGTAGAGTTTTCTTACAATAACAGTTACCATAGTAGTATCAAAATGGCTCCTTATGAATTGTTATATGGAAGGAAATGTAGAACTCCCGTATGTTGGGGTGAGGTTGGACAAAGGGAGCTCGCGCCTAATGAGTTAATAGCAAAGACGAATGAAAAGATCGATTTAATTAGAGCTCGATTGAAGGCGGCCCAAGATCGGCAAAAGGCATATGCGAATAAGAGAAAATGTCCAATCGAGTTCCAAGTGGGAAATCATGTGTTACTAAAGGTATCCCCATGGAAAGGCATAATTCGTTTCCACAAACGTGGTAAACTGGGTCCTCGTTATATCGGACCGTTTAAGATTCTGGCTCGAATCGGGAAGGTCGCATATCGTTTGGAATTGCCGTCTACGTTAGACGGGATCCACAATACTTTTCATGTATCACAACTGAGGAAGTGCCTTGCGGATGAATCGGCGTTCGTGCCTCTAGACGACATTGAATTAGATGAGAGTTTAAACTATGTTGAGAGACCGATAGCCATCAAGGATGTTAAAGTAAAGAATCTTTGCAATAAGGCCATCAGACAAGTTCTGGTTCAATGGCAGCATCGAAAAGGGTCGGAACTTACATGGGAGTCTGAAGATGAAATGCGGGAGCACTACCCTTTTCTATTCGGTATGTAAATGTTAATATTGTATGTATTCAGGTTTCGGGGACGAAACCCCTTCTAAGGGGGGGTAGACTTGTAACATCCCAAAAATGTTTTATTAAATTAGGGGTGCTTCGGTAACTAGAAAGCATAACCTGGTTAGACGACATGTAAAATAGTAGGAATACGAATGAGATATAACTAAGTGAAAATAAGCTCAAAGTTGAGGGGTTAAACTGAAACAAGGTTAAGTCAATTACTAAAACAAATGAACTTCAAATACACACATGTGTGTGTGTGTTCTGGATCGTTCTAACCAAGAAGACAAGGAGCAAAAACCCTAGTGGTCTTAATTCCTTCAATTTGAGAGGAATTTCAAGGCTAAACGATCGTAGGAACTTCAATTCTTGATCCTCTAAGCTTGATTAACAAAGTGGTAAGTCAAATTTCTTGAATAGATGATTGTTAGGAAGTGGGTTTTTAATCCAATCTTGAGTTCGTGAGATGATTTGGGTAAAAGGAAGTTAGTAATGAATAATAGAATCTAAATGAAGTAAGATTTTGGTTATTTGAAAGAGTTGTAGTGTAAACCCACTTGTATTGAACCATCTTAACCAAGATGATCATGATAAAAGAAGATATGGGTGGTCTTGACATATAATGTTGTGATATTTGAATCTTAGGTAATGTAATGTAGATAAAAGAATATAATGAACTTGCTTGATTATTGATGTAATATGAGATGTATTAGAAGAAATCATGCTTGGTATTCTTGTACATGATGTTTGTAAATACGTGCCTACCAAGTGCTTGATGAAATGTTTGAATGAATATATAATTGTAATTTGGAAAATGATGGAATGAATGTGTTGATTTAGGCGTAAAAGAAGAAGGCTCAAACTCAAGGAAGACGGACATCGCACTAGATCGAGGTACGTTAACCTATGCATATATTTCTAATATGTCGTTTAATGTCTCCACGTAAAACTGTAGTTACATTAGTTAAGGTAGAGGTCGAGTATTTAGCCTCAACCGTGCAAACGGATCCTGAGAAATGAATGCTTATGAAAGGAAACAAGTAATGACCAGCTCGTCTTGGACGGGTTGAACTAATGGAAGATTTCACGGAGATGAATGATGTTGTTTAACCCATTAGAAATGGGTTGAATGGAATGAATGAATGAATGAATGAAAGAATGAGGAAATGAATGAATTCGGTTCGTGGTAAACGAATAGAAAGGATGGTATGATTTATCTAAGTTACAACGGTAAATATTGCCCTTTTTGACGGGTCGAGTAAGAAAAATTATGGTATGAAGAAACGGATAAATTATTCACTATCCGTTAGTTAGACATGGATATGTATAACGATACTAACTTTATAAATGGTTTTATATAGGTAAATCCTCCGCTTAGATGAACTGGCGACTCGGATCGAACACACTCACTACGCTCGTATTGCGCTTCCGAAGAAACTTGCCCGAATAGTAAAGGATTTTTGTAAAGGTTTAAACTGACGTTTGGGGTCTTTTGGTCGTAAATGTTATTTTTTTTAAACGTTAGACTTTTGTAACTAAACAGGTGTTAAGCTTGTATTTTGACACGATAGTTCAGGTTAACACACGCGGCTAGTTATGAGGCGGGTGTTAACATTGAACTGTGGTGAAAGGGGTATTTTGGTAAAAACTCTTATTTGTGAAATGGAATGCTTTTAGTTATTAACGAAATTTCACATCAACTGACCAAATGTAAGTTAGGGCGTTTCAAAAGGGGTATGGCTGCTAAAGTTGTCAACAAGAAAAAGAGTTTGCATAAGGTATTATTTTCGCTACATACCCATGAAGATTTTTGTTTAAAAATATATACTGTATATTTTGTAAAAATTGATTCTTTATTTGTCGAAATCAGGTGGTTTTGAAACTGAAGCAATCAACGAAGAGTATTGAGATCTTTGAAGATGAGGAGGAGGATCAATACATTCCCATGGTACTTATCTTTCTTTCAAGATTATGTGCAGAATTCATAGTTAATTAATATTATATTATTTAATGATGTAATAATGGTCAACTTGCATCACATTTTATCAACCCTGATTATAGAATTTCAATATCATCAAACTGCTTTTAATCTAAAATACATATTTGAGACCACTGTTGGATTAAAACAATTTTTTGAAACAACTTTTGAAACCACTGTTGGGTCAATAGATGGATGAAAACAGATGTTTTCAACCACTGTTGAGTTAAAACAGTGTTTTGTGTAGAAAACAGTGGTTGAAACCACTGTTGGGTTAAAACAGTGTTTTATGGATAAAACAGTGGTTGAACCACTGTTGGGTTAAAACTGTGGTTTGAAACCACTGTTGCGTTAAAATAGTGTTTTGTGGAGAAAACCGATGTTTGAGACCAATGTTGCGTTAAAACTAATAATTTGTTAATCGCAGTGATTATTTGAACAATTTGAAGATGTCTCAATATAATCGTCTAGGAAACTGGTTCACTAAAGCGTTGATTGAAGAAGAAGAAGAAGAAGAAGAAGAAGAAGAAGAAGAAGAAGAAGAAGGTGTTAATGATCACATATGGTTGTTTAGAAATGCGTTGAGATTCAGTACGCTATTTCCGAAGGTAATTATAGTTTGTTGTTGTTAATTTTTTGGTGATTTTAGGTTAATAATAATAGCTTATTAATGTTACAAAATCTTATATTAGTTCTATGGTGGAGGCTGGTTCATGGATGGTAATAAGCATATCCCACTTCTTTATAACCAGTTGATTTAAAAATTAGTTAGTTAATCGATGTTGTGTTGGGACAGTCTTATGTAATCGTGTAGGTTGTAATATAATTAGGAATTTAATAAAATTTATTTGTGACGATTGACAGGTGTCACTGATGAGGACAAAGAAGTTCTGGTTTTACTAATACAGGCTGCAAGAATAATGGATGATATCTTTTACCAACAGATTTATTAAATTAATCTCAACTAATTTCTTGATTAATATTGTTTATTTAGCAAAGAGCTCTGCAACGTATCTGAGATAATTGAAAAAGTTGTGCACAATTAACTCCTATTAGTATCTTTCTAAATTCATGTAATATTCTAAACACTGATATTTAGACAGGTTTATTGTATGTTCAATAGGCTTAGTGTTTAAGGAATGTGTAAAAAGATCAAGAAGATGATGTTATAAGTATTTGCATGTTTGATTTCAAAGTGGTGACATAGGTAAACGACTTCAATATCTATGTAAAAGCTTTGATCTCCATGTTTTCATTAGATTCATGGTTTTTTGTTTCTCATTAAAAACATATATATGTCTCTCTGTGTGTGTATCAGTGTATCATGCAGGTAGGTCGAGGGTATTGGGGAAGAGGGGGGATCGATCTAGAGCCAGGAAGGTGTAAGAGAACTGGTTGTAAAAAATAGAAGTGCTAAAGCATGGCTGTTTAAACAAGTTGATTGGAGAAAGTTAGCAAGAAAGACATTGAGCTTCATATATCTAAGAATTGAAAATTAGTTTTTATGTTTTTTATGTCTTAAACATTATGTATGAGTTTACGACACATTTTTATACTAAGATCTCATTAACAATTAAAAGGTTATTAGCTTTACACGAAAACCATGAATATACATGGAGAGAAAGTTAGGATACTTATTAAACAGAACAAATAAATTATTGTGAGAAGGGAAATAAAATACGAATTAGTTTGAAAATGTTGTTTATGTACTTTTTATTATTGAAAACTAAATGATATATTATAATCTGTTTTTTAGACATACCCGTGTGTTCACACGGGTATTACAACTAGTTTAATAAATAAAAGAAAAGAAGAGAAAGAGAAGTCATGAGGAAAAAAAAAATACCAGTGTGAAAAGAATCAATAAGGCCATGTGGTTTGGTTGGAAATTCTTAAGTGTGGAACTAACCGGTTTAACCTGGTTCTGGTTTGGTTTGTCATGCGTAGGACACCGCGACGTCATCGATAACCGGTTTGACCTGGTTCTTGTTTGGTTTGTTCTAGGTAGAATCTGAAGGAGTTTGGATTGACAGGTTACTTAGGTGGTGAAATTTTTCGTGTTACAGAACTAGCAACAGAGTTGTTGAATCGAGGTGTCTTCTAATATTCAAAATAATAATAATAATTAAAAATCTTTAGTTTAATGTTAAATTAGTTATTATTAAAAATATAAAAAAATGAAAATGATATGCATGGTTATTATGTTACGTAAGTGGAAAAAAAAAGTATATACAATTAATTAATAATACATAAAACAATTTTCAAATCTTGTTCCGACGTCTTTTGCGGCAAAGCTGTTTCTTTGGCCATTCTTTTTTTTTTTTTTTTTTTTTGTAATTTTAAGTTACTATATTATCTTTCAAACTGAAGAGCCAAAGAATCGAGTTTAGGCCGGAGCCTGTAATCGAGGGTTTGGATCTTATACAAGAGCTGGAGAATCGTCCTGCAAAACAGAAAACCATTAGGCTCGCCGGAGAGATGGGAGGGCCCATCTGCGACCACCATCTGGCGTGAGGATAAGTACTGGTAGAGAGAGAAAATAAGGACGAAGGTTAAGAAAATCGTATTTGGCTTTATACTTGATGGGGTATTTATAATGGTCAACTGAGATGACATCATTCGTCCAGACGCACTTGAGTGGAGGTTCGTCCTTGGAGTTACGGGGGAACGGACATCTTAAGAATGTCCGTTCACATATAGTCCGGTCCGTCCCAAAGGATAATATCCGGCCTCGGATATGTATCTTCAAGTCCCCCATTTTGTTAAGTTCTGTAAGGGACTTAACAAAATGTTTGCATAAGTTATTTCGCCCGAATGACGTGTTGTCGTAAGAGTGGTTCGGGTCGAGTGACGTGGCGCGGTCTGAATGGTGCTAATGTGGCGTGGGTGACTCAAGTACCTTGACCGTCAGTCACCCATGTGTGATGGTTACGAAACCCCGTATTGGGAACCGTGAACACCTGTTGAGGTGATGGTTCGATTTGACCATCCCTAACCGACTTAATCTTCTTATAAAAGCTGTTTTCACCATTTCGTTTTTACCTTTTCACTTTCAAAAAAATTCCTTCTTCTCTTTTTACCCTCTTTACCTGCTTCTTCTTCTTTTTCTTCAAAATGGTACGTCTTTTTTCTCAACCATGGCTCCTGGAAAGGAGAACTTGGCCGATGGTGTTAGCGTCCTTACCCAACGTCAGTTGGATAAGTTTGTTAGGGAATATCGGATCCCTTTAGACCTTCACCCGGTACTTCCTTCGAAAGACGAAACTATTTATCATTTTCTTCAAGGGAAGTTCCCCTTATACACTCGTGTTTGCAACTTTGCAAACTATAGGGTTCCGTTTTCGAGGTTCTTGATCAGGGTCCTTCAATTTTTCCGCATCCATATTTGCCAAGTTAACCCGTTCGGTCTCAGCCGTGTAAACCATTTTGAAATTTCTTGCCGGGCCCTGGGTCAAAAGCCGGACTTGAACGTCTTCCGGTATTTTTATGAATTTATCACTGCCGGGGATTGGTACACCTTTGCTCATCGGAAGGGCGTACCATCCCCCTCCGGGGAGGAACAGTCTAGCTTGAAGAACTGGAAGGATAATTTCTTCTGGTTGGACGACCGTTGTCTTCCTGCGGAGATGGCATGGAGGTTTAAAGACCAGACGATGTCTTTCGGAGATTTTACTTTTAATGAGGAATTGGTCCGTGCCCTTATTGAGCATAAGTCCCCCACCCGTCCCCTTCACGAGCATTTTCTTTTGTTGGGACGGGTTTGTTTTTCCTGGGGCCAAGGGGATAGGGACTGGCCGGTTATCCGCAAGAAGCGTGAACATAAGTCTCCGGCCCTTTACCTCCCATTCAGCATTTTATTGTTTTTCTAATCGTGTTCTTTCTTTTGGATTGCAGGGACCGAGATGTCACTTAGGGATGCCTTAAAGGTCCCAAACTTTAGTGTTTTGGATTTCGATTTCGACGAGCAGGCAGAAGGTGAAGTTCCGTTCCTGAAGCAGATTTCTTCGGCAGCCCAGGAGATTCGTCCTTTGGTTACCCAGGATGCATCCGAACCATCTGCTGCTGAAGCTACTTCTTCTATTCCGATACCTACAAAAGGCGCGGCTGGTTCTTCCGGATCTCAAGCTGGAAAGAAGTCTATTTTAGATGATGTGGACGATGATCCGAAGATACGTAGTTTAGATGAAGCCCTACAATATCGTCCTTTTTCTGTTTCTTTGAAGAGTATAGGTGTCATGCCTGATGTCGATCAAAAAGGTCCAGTTCGCAAAAGGAAGAACGAACCTTTACAAATTCGTGCATCCGATCCTCTCCCTATGCCGAGGTCGAAGAAGAATAAAAAAGGTTCTTCCCACTCTGGTAGTGATGTGATGGTCGAGTTGGATGAGCACCTTACTGGTGGTAAGTTTTCTAAGGAGGAGGCCGCACGGGCTCGTTCTGCTTTTTCTGGTGGCTTCCTGCCTGTCAATGAAGTGGAAAGTATGGAGGTGGAGAACCCAGAAACTACGAGCAAGAGGGATGAAAAAACTCATGGTGATCCAAAGGTGGTGACTTTTTCAGGTACGACTTTGGGTTCATCCTTGGGTCCGGACCGTTTTATTGATGATGAAGAAGGCCAAGTGTCCTCCCTTCCTCCATCTTGGTTCGGACCTGAGTTGATGTCCTTTTTTCGATATGCAGATGTGTTCTCGGATGACATGGAGATTGATCCGGCAACGGCTGAGGAGAAGTTTGTTCCGGATTGGGATATCCGGAATAAGGATTCGGTGATGGATGAGCTTGTTGCAAGAACTCTTCTTTTCAACATCAGTACTCCGCTGGATCATGCCAGGAGCCGGAGAATGAAAAACCAAGATCTGGGAGCCATGGTCTTGTCTAATCAAGCTCAGTCCAATATTTTTGTGACGGAGCTTTATCGGAGGTGGGTTGAGGCAGAGTCAGTGAAAGAAAACTTACAGAAAGAGACCCTTTCTTTGAAACGCATGATTCAGAGGACTCCAGATGCTGAGAAAAAGATTACCCAGCTGACCCAAGACCTTCAGACCCAGCAAGAGAAGGTTAAATCTTTGACGACCCAGAATCAATCGTCCCAAGCAGCTGCTGCCTCTGCGGCAAAAGATCGGGATAGGATTGCGACGGAGCTTAAAAATTTTGCTGAATCCCTGAAGAAGAAGGATGAAGAACACAAGGCGGTTCTGTCGAAGATGGATGAGTCTTTCACAAACGCTCGTCTGGCTTATGCAAATATGATGGCTGGTACGTACCTTATTTGGTCTAATTCCTTTTGCTTTATTATTTCTAACATTTTCTTCAGAGCGGGATGCACTTAAAACAGGGGAGGCCGACTTGAAAGCTCAAATTGAAGATATGAAGGGGCACGAGGAGGAAGTCAAGGCGGAGAATGCCGCTTTGAAGACGAAGGTGGAAGACCTCCAAGCGACAAAGGTTTGGCTGCTCTCGGAAGGAGCAAAACTCCTGGCCTAGAACAATCATAAGGGTCCGGAGATGACTGCGGCTGTTGCCGCTGTTAATAATGCAATGAGTGCCGTAGGTGTCAACTCCGGTCTTCAAAACGGCTATATCCATGCTCTGAAGAAAAAGACTCCCTATGCCGAAGTTCCGTTGCTGAACCGTAATGCTGGAGAGGAGTTAAATTCAGCGGTTGCTTGCTTTGATTCTCTTACCTTTCCGGTAGTAGAAGATCTTCCGAAGCTTGTCAACAAACCGCTTTCCAAGACCAAAGATGCTATCTTTTTTACGAGCGGCGAATCTTCGAAAGAATGAGGTGGACATGCCCGGTTTCTTGGGGTATGCACCTTGGAAAGTTTTTAGTTTGTTCAATTGTCTTTTTAGAAAGTGGACATATCCGGCACTTTGGGATATGCACCTTATTTTGATTCGAAGCGAATGTAATGGTGTTTTTACCGTTCTTTGTGTATATGACAATTATCCTTAATATGTAAATGGCTTTGCATGACTTCCGGTTATATTGATCCGGTTATTATTATTTTTGGATGTAGCCATTTTGCTTTGCATGCGTCCATGCTTTTTATGCTTACATTTTCTTTTTTGGAACGTTCTTTTTAATGTACGGATCCGATTTGTTTTACCTTTAGGATAATTTTTAGATGAAGGAAAAAATATGAACGATGATAACTGATTCGGCCGATGATAATGTTGGTGCATATCTCTGTCGACTTCGTCTTGTATCAAGTCTTGTTTTAGATTAGATAGATCAAGGCACGTTATACGAGAAAAATGTCAAAGTTATGTTTATAGGCATTTCGCACGAAATGACATGTAGGGCATTTCGCACGAAATGACATAGTCATTTCTTACGAAATAGAGCCTTGGGTCATTCCGCACGAAATGTTATTTCATGTGAATTGGTTTCTTACGAAATAGGGCAGCCTATAAATACTCGTGTCTTGGATCTCATTTGTAACTTTCCGGTTTCAGAGTCGAAATGCTGCCGAAGTGTCTACTCATTGTAAAACGTTGTTATATCAATCAAAAGACAGTTTAAAGTGAATTGCAAGCTGAATCACCTCAATACGTTTGTTTCCGCCTCTCGTATTGAGCAAAAACTCTTCTGAACGACACGTTAAGGTCGCACGACGATCCTACAAGTGGTATCAGAGCTCAGGAGGAAGAGTTCTTACCATTTCAGCGGAAAATTCTGATTTCTACACTTTCTTTTCAAAAATAACCAAGTTTTCATGGATAAAATGGCTTGATTTTCACACATTATATGCGAAACTGTGTTTTAACAAAGCCTTGAAAGAATTAGATCTAAAATCGGACTAAAACCTGTTCAATTTGACAAAAACATGGCCGAATTGATGACATCAGCAGCATTTCGCACGGAATAGTATTGGTTTCATTCATTTCGCACGATATACCACCCTCATTTCGCACGAAATATCTTGGGTTACTTCCATTTCGCACGAAAAGGGCATTTCGCTTGAAACTTCACATCAGAAATTTCATTTCGCATGAAATCAGTGTATTTCGCACTAAGTTGTCATTCCGTTTGAACTGTTTCGCACGAAATCAGTATTTCGTTTGAGAGTGCTATTTTGCATAAAAGTTCATTCCGTTTGAAAGTATTTCGTTTGAGAATCTTCATTTCGTTTGAAAGTCTGAATTTGTAAAATTTTGATACCGAATCATGGAAGAAGAATTGTATAACGCCTTTGCTACTCCGATTACCATTGCACAAAACACAATGTTAGAAAACGAAACGGGCACCATGCAAAAACCGCCAAAGCTCATGAATATCGAGGAGTATAAAGGATGGGAGGAGCGATTCGAAAATTGGGTTCAAGCAAATTACTTGGATGCTTGGGAATGTGTTGAAACAAAATATGTTAGACCGGTGAATGATGATGAAGAGGTTATTGCAATTAAAGATTTAAGTGCTGAAGAGAAAAAGAAGTACAAAGATGATAAAATGATGACAAGTTTATTGCATCAAGCTGTGAAAGAAGATATCTTGGTTTTATTGCAACACAATGGAACTGCATATTCAATCTGGAAAGCATTAAAATCAAAGTTTGTTGGAAGCAAAGAGATGATCAAAAATAAAAAAATCACTTCTGAAAAAAGAGTTTGATTTATTTTGTGGTTTGAGAACTGAAAGCACTAAGCAGATCATTGAAAGATATTGCAATCTGCTAGTTAACATGAAGAGGGTGAGCATCACCAAAGATAATGAAGAATTGATTAAAAACTGGCTGATGCGTTGCCACATGAGGTTTGGGGCACATACCTCATGATGTTGAGGAATAAAAAAGATTTTGGAAATTTAACACTGAGTAAGTTTATTGAAAAACTTGAAGCTCAAGAAATAGAACAACGAAAAATCTCAAGAATGGAGGATTTTGATGTTGAACAAGATATCAGTTTATATTACAAAGGAGGTATTAGTGATAAGAGCAACATGTCACCAAAGATTGAAACTGCCTTCAATGCTAAAAAATCTTCTGGAGGGTCTTCTCAGGGATCAAACAGCAAAACGGGATTTTCATCATATCCATCATTTGATCCAAATTTTTCAACGACAAAGAATGGCAAAGTTCTACAATGCAACATTGCACTAAATCTTGAAAATGATCAGAATTACTCAGAAGAAATTGCA
This sequence comes from Helianthus tuberosus, assembly GCA_030545235.1. Taxonomy (NCBI): domain Eukaryota; kingdom Viridiplantae; phylum Streptophyta; class Magnoliopsida; order Asterales; family Asteraceae; genus Helianthus; species Helianthus tuberosus. The sequence goes on along the minus strand of CM060420.1, from coordinate 13,885,040 downwards.
AAAAGTCACATGTCTTTGTTGGTGACTGTGTTAGAATCGTATGGGAGTTTAGTAGTAGGAAGGATCGGAAATCCAATGTTGACAAAAGAGGATTACGATCAGATTGATGTTGAAGAAATGGAATTAATGGATATAAAGTGGTGTATGGAAAGTGTGTGAGAAGAGCTGAGAAATTCAAACAGATCACAAGAATAGATGATTTCCATGATGCAAATGTTTCTACTTCAGGTTTTGATAAATCTAAAGTTACTTGTTTTTGTTGCAGGGAAAAAGGGCATTTCAAACGTGAATGTACAAACCGGGAAGCAAGTGGAGCTAAAAATCCGTTCAACAACAATGATTACTATCGGAACGCGATTTATCATCAAGTTGCTCAACAACCACATCAACAACAACAACCACAAACTGCTTATGCTAAGAAGGAGATTGAAGAGTCAAAGAAAGCATATTTGATGAGCAAATTGATCGATCAAGATGATGAAAGATTACCAGAAGGTTTTAGCTGGGACAATTACTGTCCAGATAAAGAATTCTTGGCTAAAGCATTTGTTGCTAGAGTTACTGAAGATAGTGATAATGATAATGATTATTATGCAAACAGAATGAAAGATCACTTAAGAATGCTAGAAGAGAGTGATAGTGATGATGGAAAAGTTCGAAAGAAAAAGAAGAAAGTTAAAAAACAAGTTAGCAGTGATGATGAAGAAGTCCGTGTGATAAAGAAAAAGACAAAAGAAGTTCCAGCTTTCATAGTTGAAGCAGAAGCTGATACACGAAAGATTCCTGTGAAATGTGAAACCTGTGAAATAGTGAAAAAGCAAAACAGTACTTTGATTCATAACATGAATAGATTGAAAGAATCCTATGATGATCTGAATAAAGCTATGAATTAATACAATCAATCAAGCAGTGAACAAGCAACATATATGAAAACACTTCAAGGAGCTTTCATGACAAAGCAGAAAATCATCAACAATTACATTGAGAAGTGTGCTGTTCTGGAACAGAAACTGGAAACCCAGAGGATTGAAACAGAAAGGGTAAACAGGTTGTTAAAAAGTTACTCATGTACTTCTTATGTTATTGACAGGATTTATCAAACTGTTGAAGGCATGAAGGTATTTGAAGAAGAAACATCTGAAGTGAAGATTTCTGAAACAAAAGAGAAAAATGAAGTGAAAAATTCTGGTAAGAAACCTAGTGCCAGTTATACAAAGTGTCCGCCTCCGCTTGAAAATGGATATTCACCACGAAATCCAAATTCAGAAAGAGTAAAAAAGGCAACCAATTTATAGTGGGAGTCTGAGTCTTCAGATAACTTGCCAGACAACATTGATGTTATTTTCACTTCATCTGATACTGATCATGAGTCAGAGTTAATAAAGAAAGTGGTCGATCAGGTGTTGGATAAAGATGAAACTGAGGAGTCAAAGTCGGAGTCAAATTCAGAGTCAAAGTCTGAAACGTCAAGTCCAACAGTCAAAAATGACAAACGGGTTTACAATAAAGAATTTATGTTATCAAAATCTAATTTGAATGATGAAACATTCAAAGTAGCATATACTTTGAGTGATTCTGACAAATTATATTCTGATGAAGAATTTCCAATAAGAGGTGTTAAAACTGAAATGATCAAAAATGTTTTCAAACTAACATAAATTAATATTTCTGAAATAAAAGATGTAAATCTTTCTGTAAAACCTAAAAAGTACACTTCAAGAGATAAACAAAGGTTAAACAAGAAAAAGGGTTACAATTCTGGTTCTGGTTTTCAAAAGAAACCAAACCATAACGGTAATTTCAAAAGGAAAGGTCTTGGTTTTATTCCACCGAAAAATCATAAAAATGAGAAAACTTATGAACCAAAAACTGTTTTTGTTTCAGGAATATCATCTGAAGAAGAAAAAGAGCAATTGTTCAGAAAGCAGACAAATAAAGAATTCCTTGCTAAAAAGCAAGAAGAAATGAAGAAGGAAGTTGCTTAGAAAAAGGAAACAAGAACCTGTTTTTAATGCAAAACAATTGGTCATATTGCCAGGAATTGTCCAAAGGCAATCCACACAAAACAGGGAGTTTCTCTTAAACTGAAAGAAAAGATGGTTGTAAATGAACCACCAATCAAACCTTTTATAGTTTTCAAAAACTCGAAATTTGAGGTTGGTGAATGTTCAAAAGGTTTTTACAAAAGAAAAGCAAATCTTGACAACCAAAAGTGGGTCGTTAAGAAATCTAATGACAGTTCTAGCAATGATTCTGATTCGTCAAAATCAGAGGAGCTATTTTCTGGCTATGAATCTGATTCCACAAAGTCAGAGGAACCACAAGTTGAAAAATAAGTACCGTCAATGGATGATGCAAATTTTCCACCATTGAGGGCTGAAAATTTTAAACAAAAAGTTGGTAAAGTCGAGATTTTGAATCAATTTTTTTCTAAAAAGAAAGAATTTCATGTTGAAAAAGCCTTTAACTCCAAAGTGCAACATATTTTTGGAAAAATGATTGATGGGAAGGTCAAAGGGGTAAAGGAATTTTATGAGAAGAATATGAAAAGAAAGAAACCGAGTGTTGATCACTCGGAATCTCCCAAGGTCTGTCAGGCTTGGGAGAATCTCTTTAACTTAAAAAACCTGACTTGCCGGAGCTCCCAAGTTGGTAATCGTGGAGCAGGAATCGGCATCTTTATTGAGAAATTCACGTAAGTGATATTTCGACCTACAAGTGGTAGTTGTCTTGAAAATTGTTATATATTTTTTTATTTTTTAAATATTCAAATTTCATTCCAATCATCAGGGAAAATTACATAAGGATAGCAGGTAGACAAGCAACAAACTGCGCCGCCATCCCTTTCTGAATAGAAAACCCTAATCTACTAAAAACAAAGCCTCGCCCCTGAGGGGTCGAAAAGTTCTTGTGGACCACATGTTGAACTCTAGACAAGAACCGAACTGCCTCTGGCGCCAAGGAGCCGAACGTGTCAAACGCCAGGGGGACAAAGGCATGCTGATTATCCTCACAAGCTTTCGAGTGCTTTTCCACCTTCTTCGACTCTGCTTTCAGTACCGCTTGCCCCGCCACAAACCCATTTTCCCGGAACCCGGCTAGGGGGGATACACCTGTGAGATCGACACAAGCATGTTTCCCGCCCTCCCAACCAAAAACTAGCACGTCAGCTGGGCGTAGGGTGGATCTCCCCTCCGACGGGTCTGTAAGAAAATTAACCGGTTCATCTGAGAATATCCATTAACGCGTCTCGAACAATGTCATAGCGATACTTAAACCCCGGCAACTCTCTACAGTGTAACGCATGCTCCCCGTATTTATCCAGGCATGCTTTACGGCAGACTGGGCAAGTTTCATCATTCGGGAACATGGGGATCATCAAACGGTACTTAAGGATTGACCGGTACTCCACCGCTGACATACATTGACCCAAACCCTCAATAGGAATAACAGTTAAGAAATCCTGAGCGTGAGGCCTCTGTAGGCATTCAATGACGGCTTTCTGGTGGGGGGACAAATGAAAATCTTCTCCCAAACTTTGTGCGATTCAACAACAAAGGGCATTTGCCAAAGTTTTCTGTGGCTTTTTGGGGGTGGTGTCCTTGTTAGAGAAACCGCCAATATCAAGGTCATTAAGTTGAACTTGATTTAAATTTCATACAAAGTGATTGGAAAACAAAGTGATGATAACCCCGTTTTTACAAGTGAAATCAACAAAACTAATTTTCCGGAAAAACCATTTGATTAAAATAAACTTAAGTGTTTTGGAATCATAATAGGAAAATAGTTTGTTGACAGGGGGAGTTCTGATTGTTTATGCAAAGTGGATGGCGAATTGAAGCAATTCACAATAGTTGTCACTTTATTTGTACAGTTTGTTTTCAAATTTCCGTTTAATGATTTTGAATTTTAGGGGGAGTAAGAATTTAAAAATAAAAAATAAAAAAAACATTAGAAAATTTGAAAAAGTAAAAAACATGATAAATTCAAAAAGAGTTTTGTTGTGATAAAGAGGAAATGATAGTACATCAGTGGACATTCACAGCATGCTAAAGAATTGGAAAGTCAAAATGTGATAAACGGTCTCACTGATGATGTGCCGGTAGGTTTTTACACGCTTAGTAGATTGTTGTCGAGATATAAACCTAAATATCAAACTTACTTATTTCGTGGAGAATATCTCTCGGATATATGGGTAACCCCCGAAATCTTGTTTGAAAGACCCTCTTTCTGAGATACTATGTCTTTATGCTTAGTGATATCTGGGGTATTATCCCGGGACTTCTGATTTTGCGGAAGCATTGGCCTAGTCCCAGTATAATACTTTTCGCTTGCTTGAAAAATAGCAACCCCCTCAGCATAAAAAATGATGAAACATTGAAAAATGCTAATCATGTGCTGTTGAAGAAAAGATTCTCTAAAGGGAACACACCTAAAGTCGAAGCCATCATCTCTCTGATTTTGCGGAAGCAATAGCCTGAGCTCTCATGGCCCTCGCATTTTAACCCTTTACAGATATCATCTAGGTATACTCACCTGTAAGACTGAATATTGGGATCTGGATACGGGAGTATATTCTGAGGTGGGACACGCGAATAAGTTTAAGTCTCTTAAAACACTAATTCCGTATCTCGAAACAATTGAACTTTGTGTGAAAATTTAAGTGGATCAGTATACTAACAATCTAAGTGAATCGTTTAGAACTTAAAATGTTTATAGCTTAACGGTGTTGGTGATTTGTCTCAAAAACTGATATGATCCTCTTAAACAAACTCACAAAAATATTGTTTATAAATATTTCTTTACTACATTCTGTTAGAATCAAAAATCCAAAAAGATTATCAGTGTGTTTTAGCATAAAATTTTGAAAAATACAAAATGATTTTCGACAACTGATGTTGAAAAGCTGATTTTCAAAATTCCAAGTGCTAATCATGATGGACAAAAGGTTTGGGAGAGATGTTTGAGATGAAAAATTGTTTGAAAAGAAAAATGTTATTTTTACAAGTGGTTCATCAGAGATTATCATTACCTGCAAGTGGTATATAAATTTGACAAATTTTAAAATTTGTGAAATTTATTGTGTGGTAGAGATTGTGCAGGATAGCCAGGTTCCTGATTCTAGTGTCATAGAGAGCCAGATTACGATCCTGATCCTGTAAAAGCCAGGATACGATCCCAAGCACAACTTAAGGGGGACTCTGCTAGCAAAGGGGAGTCTGAAGATAGTAGAGCCAGATTTAGATCCTGAAGATCACGCAAATTGCAGATGCTGATGAACTTAAGGAATCAAGAGATCTGATCAAGAGAATTAGAAAGCTTGAGATTCAGATTCAAAGCTTGTGAAGATGATAGATCAACATCCAAGGAGGAGATTAACTGATAGAGAAAAGAGAGAGGATTGAGGATGCTTTACATTGTCAGATACTTCGAAATAGAGTGAAAAGACTGATAAAGATTGAAGATTTCGAAGACTTCGTCAACATCCAAGGGGGAGTCTGTTGGTGCATATGTCTGTCAACTTCGTCTTGTATCAAGTCTTGTTTTAGATTAGATAGATCAAGGCACGTTATACGAGAAAAATGTCAAAGTTATGTTTATAGGCATTTCACACGAAATGACATGTAGGGCATTTCGCACGAAATGACATAGTCATTTCGTACGAAATAGAGCCTTGGGTCATTCCGCAAGAAATGTTATTTCGTGTGAATTGGTTTTGTACGAAATAGGGCAGCCTATAAATACTCGTGTCTTGGATCTCATTTGTAACTTTCCGGTTTCAGAGTCGAACTGCTGCCGAAGTGTCTACTCATTGTAAAACGTTGTTATATCAATCAAAAGACATTTTAAAGTGAATTGCAAGCTGAATCACCTCAATACGTTTATTTCCGCCTCTCGTATTGAGCAAAAACTATTCTGAACGACTTGTTAAGGTCGCACGGCGATCCTACAGATAACTTTTGTGTTGCAACTTTTGTTAATGATAGAAATTTTGAGTATTCTATTTAATCAGTCCGGAGTATATACTCCGATTAACACATATTTGGTAAAAACATTAAGATAATCTGCGGGTAAAACCCTCCGCAGTTCATGGAAATATAAAATAGTTGTGTGGGCAATACCCTCCGCATTACAAGGAAAGTAAGAATGATGCGGGACGTAGCCTTCGCATTACAGATTTATTTTGAAATATTCTAAAATTTTCAAAGGAAACATCGTTTTAGGTTCATCCCATTCCAAGTACGTGGAACGGGAGTACCATCCATTCTGCTGAGTGTGTAAGCACCATCTTTTCCAGCATTTCAATTTGATAAGGGCCTTCCCACTTCAGAGCCATCTTTCCCGTACCTTCGGCCAGGCTTGCCTCATTGCTTCGCATAACGTAATCTCCAACCTTGAACCGGACCTCCTTTACTTTAGAGTTGTAACGCTTTTCCAACTCTTTTTTTTACTTTGCTTCTCGGATAGCTGCAAGTTCTCTTCTTTCTTCGGCCAGGTCGAGGTTCAGGCGGAGTTCTTGTTTGTTCACTTCTTGATTTTGCTGCATGCGAGGGGTAGGTATGCCTACTTCGGCGGGGATGACTGCCTCCGTACCGTACGTTAAACTGAAAGAAGTCTCCCTTGTGCTTGTTTTTGGCATCGTCCGGTGAGCCCACAGGACGTGCGGAAGTTCATCTGCCCAAGAGACGCCCTCTTTACCCAGACGCTTTTTTATGCCCTCCACAATGCTGTGGTTGGCTCTTTCTACCTGCCCATTGGCCTGGGGATGGGCAACCGAAGCGAAATTTTGTTCAATGTGCATTCTTTCACACAAGGTTTTGAATGGTTTTTCTGCGAACTTTCCCGTTGTCACTGACGATGCAGAGCGGCATTCCGTATCTGCATACTATATTTTCCCAAACGAACCTCAGTACTTGATCCCCGGTGATAGTTCAGAGAGGTTTGGCTTCAATCCATTTTGTGAAGTAATCGATGGCTACCAACAAGAACCTCAGTCCTCCGGTGGAAACAGGGAAAGGACCAACGATGTCAATTCCCCACTTCTGAAATGGCCAAGCCGAAGTGACAGGGACGAGGTTATTTTTAGCTCGGTGGCTGATGGGGGCGTGTCGCTGACAATCTTCACATGCTTGTAATTCATTGACGGCACTCTGATGCATGCCTGGCCAGAAGTACCCAGTGTTCATAGCTTTCGCCATAACCATCCTCGGTCCGGAGTGGATGCCACATATCCCCCAGTGGATTTCTCTTATAACATAGCTGGCCTCCTTCGGAGTCAGACACTTTAGGAGCGGACCTAAAAAGGTCTTTCGATAAAGTTTTCCATCGTGAACCTGATATTGTAGTGCTTTTACCTTCATCTTCCTTGCTTGGGCTTTTTCCTCTGGAAGCGTGTCGTCTTTCAGATAGTCTAAGATCGGAGTCATCCATGATCTTTCCTGTACGGAGATTGACATTACGGACTCCGTTTGATGGATGGTCGGGGCTTGCAAGGTTTCGACCAGCACTTCTTTGGACAAATGACAAAATGCTGCGGACGCAAGCTTGCTTAGAGCATCCGCCTTTTTGTTCTTGCTCCGTGGTATGTGAACTATTTTGCAAGAGTCGAATGAGGATATTAAACTGTTAACTTGACTTAGATACCGGATCATGTTTTCTTCTCGTGCTTTGTACTCTCCGCTGACCTGGTTGGTGACTAGTAATGAATAAACATGAGCCAGAACGGAGGTTGCGCCAGCCTTAGCTGCGGTTTGGAGTCCTGCGAGAAAGGCTTCATACTCTGCTTCATTGTTTGAAGTTTTAAACTCAAAACGCAGGGCATAAGTATATTCTATTCCTTCCGAATCTATCAAAATTAAACTGACTCCCGACCCTTCTTTACAGGAGGCTCCGTTAGTATACAGGTTCCATACCCTTGGGAGAGTAGACTTTTCTTTGGTGCTTTCTCCGGTCGGTACCTCTGTAAGAAAATCTGCCACAGCTTGACCTTTTACCGGACCTCTAGTTCGGTAGGTAATATCAAAAGCGCTGAGTTCAATTGCCCATTTGGTGAGGCGTCCGGAAACCTTCGGCTTTCTGAGGATTTGCTGGATTTGGAGGTCAGTCTGAAATTCTATATTGAAAGCCTGAAAATATCTTCGGAGCCGTCTGGATGCATGTACCAACGCGAGTGCCAATTTCTCTATCATCGGGTACCGAGTTTCATAATCTTTCAGGATGCGGCTTACATAGTAAACCGGTATTTGTGCTTGGTTTCGGTGTACCACAAGTACCACGCTGATGGCAAAATGGGAAGCGGAGAGATACACAGTGATGGTTTCTCCGGTAATTGGGGCAGTTAAGGTGGCCAAGGACCCAAGACAAACTTTTAACTCCTGAAATGCTGAATCGGCCTCCGTCGTCCATTCTATCTGACCCTTTCCAGTACGTTATTTCAATACGTTCATGAAGGGAATGGTCCGGTCAGCTGCCTTGGAGATAAAACGGTGAAGAGCCACTAGCTTACCATTCAGTGATTGGATTTCTTTTACTGTTTTCGGAGGCTGCATGGAAATCACGGCTCGAATCTTGTCCGGATGTGCCTGGATTCTGGACTGAGTTATCCATACGCCCAGAAACTTCCATTATTCTAAATCGAAAGAACATTTTTTAGGATTTAACTTGAGGTTAATACTCCGAAGCCAGGTGAAGGTTTCGAGTATATCATCGATCATGTTATCTTCAGCTTCGCTCTTGATGACCAGATCATCTACGTAAATTTCCAAGTTCCTTCCGATCTGATCCTTGAATGCTTTATCCATCAACCTCTGGTACGTAGCTCCGGCGTTCTTTAGCCCGAACGGCATTTTAGTATAACAGAAGAGACCTTCATTTGTTACGAACGCCGTCTTGTCCTCATCTTCCAAAGCCATCTGTATTTGGTGGTAACCTTTATATGCGTCCAAGAAGCATTTAAGGCGAAAGCTGGAAAGAGAATCAATTTTCAAGTCGATCTCCGGTAGAGGGTAGCAGTCCTTCGGACATGCATTGTTTAGGTTCGAAAAATCAACGCACATTCTCCAAGTTTTGTCTTTCTTTGTTACCATCACCGGGTTGGAGACCTATGTTTGATACCGCACTTCCCTGATAATTCCAGCGCTTAACAACTTTCGTACGTCTTCGGAGATAGCTTTATGGCGAGCTGGAGCCATGTTTCTTTTTCTTTGAGCGACTGTCTTTGCCGAATGTGACACTTTCAACTTGTGCTCGGCCAAACACCGAGGGACTCCGACCATGTCAGAAGTTTGCCAAGCAAATACATCAAGTGAGGTGGACAAAAGTTTCCATAGCCATTTTTTGGTACGTTTAGGGAGCTGGGCCCCAATGGCAATTTTTTTCTCCAGAAAATGTGGGTGAATAGCCCATTCCTCTGTAAGGAGGGTCGGAGGTTGCACATTACCCTCGCTTTGCCGTATTTTAGCTACGCACATGGTTGATTCGGAGTGTAAAGTTGCTACTCCTACTTCGGTGGGAAACTTTAATGACCCATGAATGGTAGAGCTAATAATACCGAAAGCGCACATCCCTGGTCTTCCTAGTATGACGTTGTGGACGGACCTTGCTCCCACTACCAGGTATGTCAAGTTGAAAGTTCTGACCAGGCTTCCGGTACCCAACGTTGTTGGTAGAGTGATTTGCCCCATCGGCTGGACCACCTCTCCGGAGAAACTCACCAACGACATAGATACTTGTATCAGTTTTACTTTGGTTTGCGGGGCCAATTATTGGAAACACTGTTGATACATGATTTCAATGGTACTTCCACTATCGACATAGATCCGTCAGATCTTGTGCCCTGCGATCACCGCAGATACTATGATCGGTCCATCTTTGATTTCTCCGGGAGTGATTGGGGGGAAAGCGATTGGCTGTTGCATCCAAGCGGCCATATGATAATTGGTCCGCTTTATACCCTGGTTATTCGCTTTCCTTATCATCCAGATTGTTGGTTGGTTATTCGGGTTTTCTACCGAACTTCCTGAAGATTTTCCTTCCTTTACTTCCTTTACTTCCTTTACCAAATGCGACAGCTTACCGGATCGAACTGCTTTTTCTATTTCTTGCTTTAGAGACCAACAATCGTCCGTATTGTGGCCACACGCATGATGGTAATCACAATATTTTTTGGAGTTCTTATCACCTGGATTCCGGAGCTTTGGTGGGGAGGGAAAATTTGCTCCTTCGGCACTGAGAATTTCACTAGGAGTTTTGGAGAGGTCTGATAGGTTATAGAAACGAGATCCGGAACTCCTTCCGCGTTGAGGCCGATCATTTCTGCTGTAAGGATGAGATCGTCCTCTATTTCCGGAGGGAGTTTTATCAAATACAGAACCACCATTTTTCTTCCAGGAGGACATTTTATGATCTGACTCCGGGGATGGATTACATGCGATTTTTCCTCGAGCGAAAGCTCTGGCTCGCTCCATGAGTACTTCCATCATCTTCGGGAGATTTTCGTGTAACTTTTCGACCAACTGGTTATTCCGGACACCGTGACAGAATCCGGAGATCCTTAATTGGTCCACGACCCCACTGATCTGCATACTTTCTCGATTGAACCGATCAATGAAACTATCCAAAGATTCGCCATCTTTCCTTCGGATGTTGTGTACTTCGGTAATTTCTTTGGAGTAGTGCCTTTGCTGGCTGAAGTTCTGAAGGAACAACCTTCGGAACTCTTCGAAATCATTGATTTCGCCCTCATTTAGAGCGTCAAACCATACTCGTGCTGCCCCTATTAATGTTTGCGTGAACATAAACCACCAAGCGGGCATCAGCCATTGCTCAACTTGTGCGGCCCCATCGAAATCAAACATGCGATCATCCAGATCAGTGGTACCGTCGTATTTCTTTACCGTGGTTGGCATTTTGAGATTCGAAGGGAGCTTGGCATGTGTGATGCGAGCACTGAATTTGGACTTAGCCGTCATGGAAACCGGATGATAAGGTTTGGTGAGCTCCGGATCATTGACTATTTCTGTTTGAGTTTCATTTAGCGTTGTCATTGCTGGAGTTGGTCCGGAGGATCCCTGCACGTATTTACTATAAGTTTCCGAAGTAACAACGGTGGAGAAAGTAGGGGAGGTGAATATTGTAGGACCCGTAGTCCTTACCGGTGTTTCATCGTGGAAGAGCCTGGTTCGTAAACCGAGGATCTCTTCATCCCTAGTCTGTTGGGCTTTTAATCTTCGTAGAAGACTTGCGTTTTTGGAAAGGAATTCTGCATCGAATTCTAACGTCTGTGAAGTGGGAACCAATATGAAAGGCAAAGTTGTTCCTGGTCCCGAGCTCAAAGGAGCCAAAACTGTGGAAACAATGCTTGTTGGTGCTGTAGTTTGCGTACTAACAGATATGGATCCCGAATTCATAGAACCCGAGGCCGCCATAGATCAGTTCGTTGCTCAAGAAATTCACCAAGGTGAAGGACTGTGAGCTGTCCCACGGATGGCGCCAATTGAAGAGCCAAAGAATCAAGTTTAGGCCGGAGCCTGTAATCGAGGGTTTGGATGTTATACAAGAGCTGGAGAATTGTCCTGCAAAACAGAAAATCGTTAGGCTCTCCGCAGAGATGGGAGGGCCCCTCTGCGACCACCCTCCGGCGTGAGGATAAGTATTGGTAGAGAGATAAAATAAGGATGAAGGTTCAGAAAATCGTATTTGGCTTTGTACTTGATGGGGTATTTATAATGGTCAACTGAGATGACATCATTCGTCCAGACGCACTTGAGTGGAGGTTCGTCCTCGGAGTTATGGGGGAACGGACATCTTAAGAATGTCTGTTCAGATATAGTCCGGTCCGTCCCAAAGGATCATATCCGGCCTCGGATGTGTATCTTCATGAACTAACCTACCGAAGATTTGGGATGCCGTACTCATCACCGTTTCTTTTAAACCAGTCAAACCCCACCACCGTTCGAAGTTGTTTCGTATGTTCCGTCACGCCGCTCCAACGCTCCTACAAACCACCGTCACTCTCCGCGGTGACCGCACTGCTGCACAACCCGTAGCACCACCATCGGCCGCCGCGGATCAGTTGTACCACCACAGTTACTCGCCATCATGAAACTACCTAGACCGCACGTCGCCGTCTTCAGCCGTCCCATATACACCAACGCCACCGCTTTGAACCGTCGTACAATCCGCTGTAACTACATACGTCTTCCGGCACCGTGACGCTCGTTGTTTCGGTCTATAAGGTAAACAAACAAACCACCCTAGTATTATTATGTTTTGGCTAAAGACTTCCGATTTGGGTTAAGGGCGGGTTCTATCCGGCGATCGAGGGCTTGGGGTTTGTTCTAGTTTGATTTTGCTGACTTACATGTAGGTGACGTGTACCGTGTGTATGTGGTTGTTACGTTTTGTGTCGCGTTGAATGTGCGGGCGTGTGTAAATTTTAATTAGTAAGTGTACATGGTATATGTGAATGTGTGTTTATGGATGTATGTTTAAATATATATATTAATTATTAATAAAAATAATTCGAGCGAAACCGAGCGATCGACGAGCGAGCGGAGCTATGCTCATGCTCGGATTGAATTTGAATCGAACCGATCCGATTGGCTCATTTACAAACTGAGCGGGAATCGAACGAGCATTTTTTCGAGCATTTTTTGAGCGATCTTCGATCGTCGAGCAACTTGAACAGCCCTAGTTGTGTGAGTTTAATTATGTGTACGATGCATGTATATATATTTTATGTGTGTTGTATGTGCTTGTTTGTGTATGAACGTATGTGTGATGCGTGTGGGTGAGTATGTGTGATGCCTGTGTGTTTGGAAGGATAATTGTATGTGCTGTATGTGAGAAAAAAGTGATGTGTGTACTGTGTGTGAGTTTTTGTTTGGTTGGTGTGGGTATTTGAATTTGAATTGTGTTTCTGTGCATGGAGTTGATATATGTTGGTATGTATGTGTGAGTGTTATGCATGCGTGATATGTATGATATGTATGTGTGATATATTAGCTGCTACATGGTGTAAAGTGAATGAGTGTGTAGGGTAGGTGTACATACTTATGTTGACTAAATAATTCTTTGAATATTATTAAAAAAGGAAAAAAAAAACGAGTATGATAATAATGCTTCTATTATCATGTATTAGTACATTTTATAAATTATTACCCGTACGTTTGCCATCGTCGGGACTATATGAGAACGAACTTTCAAATTAATTAAATAAATAATAAACTGATCTAAAAAATGCGGGGTTTAGGTTTGCATATATTTTCTGGACGACTCGATTAGTGGATTTTGATTTCGCTTTGCTTGCTTATAAGGTACGGATTCTGTTTTCTTTTCATCGTAGTATACTTTTATTTTCCATTACTCGTTAGTACGGGTTCCTGTTCTTGTCATCATAGTATTTTTGTTCAAGTCCGTTACTTTGTAGTACGGATGTTTTCGTCAGTAGTTTCTGTTCGTATTGTTATATGACTAGTGTATATAGTAGCATGCAATAGACCTTATACATTGTGCTCATTATTGCATGTTCCCTTTAGACTAAAGTCAAGATACATTTATTTTTATACGGCTTTGTACTCTGTCACCCGAGCAAATATAAGTTACTTGTCGTTGGGGCGTCAACGACATGGCACTCATCGTGACGGTGCGTAACTAAAGTTCACGGCGTCTCTAGGCGGATAGATCGATCTTAGCTCTGATTCCTGACTCCTGACTCCTGACTCCTGTTGAGATGGAATAATGTTTGTACGCCTACACGCACCATCTCGGCGCATGGACTATAGCCATGCATGCCTCTGTTTAGGCTCGTGGGTGCTTCTAAATTACGTGACTTGTTTTATTGTTATATGTTGTCACGTATGTCTTGTCTCTGTTATGATATGTTTATATGCATCTGGTAATGTTCAGTATCTGTTATCTGTTCAGTATAAGTTTTGGGATTCAAGTTATATAAGTATCTGTTTCAGTGCCAAAATCTAGACTTGTTTAACGTCAGTACCGTTCATGTTTCTGTCCGTATGCCTGCCTTACTTTACTGTTGATTTCTCCGTTACTGGGCAGCATTTTGGCTCAGCCGTATTTTATTTCTTGTGTTTGTCTTATTTTGTTTGACAGGTAATTTGGGAAACGTGGGGAATAAATGAAGAGTGTTGTGAAGATAAAGATTTATTTTTATTTCAGTAATGTAATGTAAATGTAATTAGGATCTTTTGTTTTCAACGTTCTGGATTGGTTTTAGTGTTAATATCTGTATGAGTGACACGTCAGCCTGTTCAGGTTGGGGTGTTACATGTCTCGTGGTTTGCTACAACCAAGTAAAGGTATGTGTTTCTGTCACACCCCTTTCTAAGGCGGAAGCACGAGGTGTGATCAAGAAAGATTCTCATTGCATACGAATGGTAAACATCCTACATGTTCGTAAAAACAACTTCAAATACCAATGACATTACATAACTGAAATCATTATTTAAGTGTTTACATCACAAGACAGCATTTTGTCTGAAAAGTTTACAACTTTATTCAAAGGTAAACATAAACAACATTCATGAGCATGAGTAAGACCGCGCGCACATCCACTTTAGAAATACATGAGCAAGACCGTTACCTGAAATACATGTGAGTTTTTGGAAAAAAACGTCAACATAATGTTGGTGTGAATTCATGCAATTCTTGTATTGAACGTTTGTATACTTTGTATGAAAACATGGTACGTAATTTGTATAAATCAAGTATTTCTGTATGTATCAATGTTGTTAATGGGTTGCAAGGCCATTAACATGTGACACGACATAGGAAGCAAACCAAACCATAGGCATTTTTCTAGTTGTCGATTCACGACGGAGACACAAAAGCACTGCTCGGTACTAGTTTTCACCAAGAGTGTGGCTGCCCGAAAACCCATTAGATCTAACCTTTTGTTATGCGGTCTTAGTATATACACGATTAATGGTGCTTATGGTAACCTATTCGTGACACGATTTCTCGTATCATTCCTTAAAACGCATCATACTTGGTACTAGTCATCACCAAGAGTGTTTCTTGTTTTTGTATCCATCACACCATTTGTAAACATTGTAACATTTTTAACATGTATTTCACCACCGAAGTTATAAAACTGAAAACAATTAAAAGAAAAGGGGGAGCATGAACTCACAACTTTGCGTTTCTTGCGCAGTAAACTTCACCAGGTTTTGCTTATATAGCGTCGTGACCTATACATGTTTTATTAATGTCAGTCACTAGAATTGTATCACACAAGTACAAGTCACCATCTTTTATGTATGTATTCTTGTGTTAAAAATAATTATATTTTTAACTATGTGTCTTACTTATATTATTTTCTTAACAATAAATATAAGTATCTTGTATTTTTCACCCGAATTATATATTTTGTCCGAAACTTCATTTCATGTTCATAACTTGTCCAAGTTATTTTATCTATCACGTAATATATTTTCATAAATATATTCTCTTGTATTTGTCTAAGCATGTTGTATGTGTATTTTGTATTTTTACCCCTTAGGGGTATTTAGTGTATTTTCAAGTCTTAACACACTATTACGTATAATACATACTACATACACTTAGCTCAAACTTTGGTGATCAATAAATATATATATATATTTTTCTCAAAAATATACATACTTAATATCAATTTTTATCTTGAAGAAATCATCATTTATTAACTTGGAGTTTACATAAAAATTAGGGAAACCTTGGTAAATATTTTTAGGGAATAAGTTTAATCAAAACTTATATTTTTCTAAGTGTCAAATAAATTCTATAGAAATTTTGACATAGTTTCCCCTAAAAATGGAGGTTTCCCATGTTTTCAAAACATGTGTTTATTTTCTTTTAAAATCATCACAACAATCAACAATTAATCCTTAAATAACTTACACTTCCCAAGAGCAAAAATTATGCAATGTATATAACAACATGAACATGAACTTTCACAAAAACTCGTAGTAACTTGGTAATATGTTTAGTAGACTTAGTTACCCCTTAAAGTGTGTTTATTTCTTAATAAACTTCTTTCTTGAAAATTTTAGATGTTTACAACTTGTAAACATATTCTGAAAAAAAATTATTCTTTTGAACACTTCTTGTAAACAAAGTATTCTTACACTTATTTTATCACCAAAAACAATGTACATTTATGTAAGAATCAAGTTCTACTAAAAATCATATTTTGTACTTGGTTTTCTTGGAAAATCATTCATGAATCTTAGGTTCATAAAATTACTAGCTCATTTTATTTACTATTTTACAAGAAATAATTTTTATTTTCAAGTTCATGTTTATAAGTGAGGATGATCTTCTTGGGTTAACACATAATCATCTTCTAACTTGCTAAATCATGTGTTTAATCACAATCTAGCAAACTCCTTATGATGATCAACATCATAATTTCAAGTAAATAACAATCTAGTGTCATGCATGTATTTAACAACCTCATTTCATCCATAAATCATCATATGTAAGCTTATGCTAATGATTCTTGTTTATGTTCTTTTAGTGTTCTTGTGATTCTCAACAATATACATCTTTTTAACCAACAAAATAAGAAAAAAAAAAAAACTAGTAACAAGAAGCTTACAACTAGCTCAAAAGCTAGGGAAGATCACTTGAAGAAAAGATGATGAAAATGGTGTGTGAAAGCAATGGATGAAGGTTCTTCAAGCACCAAGCTCCACAAGACACCTTCTAACACTTGAAATGAGCTTTAAATTGGATGAATGGTGGTTGAATATGGTGGTGGTGGCACTTCTAGGCCGAGAGGAATAGAGAGAGTATGAGGGTTGTGGTGTTTGTGAAGTTGGAGTGATGATGTCCTTATATAGTGTTAGCAAGATTTCCATATCACAAAAAAAATCAAAGAAAGATCATATAAAATCTCATGAGATCAAGTAAGATCTTGCAATATCACCCAAGATCAAGGGTGGGTCCACACCCCTTTGTGACCGTGAACATATAGGGGGAGGGGGGGGGGGTAAAGTGCAACTTTCCAATCTCTAATTTCAATAACAAGTTAGTTTACAAGTGTAACTTTTAGGGACTTGATGTGTTATTATGATATAAGGGGTGCTATGGTGTTCGGGGACCATAACTAGCTCAGAAACATTAAAACAATGCTTCTAGCAATATTTTGATGTTCCGGGTAATGTCCGGTTGTTCGGTTAAATACCGGTTCGTTAAAGTGCTAAATTGCACCGTTTAGTGTCCTTTAAGTATCCTTTTGTGACCCTTTTAATTCCAACACTTATGAGGGTATTCTGGATAATAAAACATGAATTCTGCATAATATTTATGTGTTAAAAAGCTGATTATAGCTGATTTGTGCAGAATTCTGCATTTAAAGTGCGTTTCGGGTGCTTTCTAGTGCATATTCTAGCTTCCGGGAAGTCTATATGTTAACCCTTGTATATACTCTTGGGTTTTAATGTATTCTAAACGTTAGACCTACACCTAGGCTCCAATTCTATTGTCTGACTGCTTTCTGCAGAATTGTTGACACAATGTGTCTTACCGGTGAGTTTACTAGTATTTCTGACGCAACGCTATCATTAATGCATAAAGAAATTTTTGTAGTATAAAACGTGCATGAATTCACAAGTATAGAATGTAATTAGATATTGTTGACATTTAAGCACATAATTTCAGTCATTAGGTATTAATTAAATTGTGCGGAAATTACCAGTTTGGTGCCAGTTGTCACAGTCTCCCTCCGTTAAAAGAATTTCGTCCCGAAATTCAGGCTGAACTAACTCTCGTAGGAGTTTTCTTGAACAGGTGGGGGGACTTTTCTTTAAATTGGTCTTCACGTTCCCACGTGTACTCGGGTCCGTGCTTAGAGTTCCAACGTACTTTGACAAGTTTGACAGTGCTCCTCCTGGTCTTGTTGACTTTCCAGTCTGTAACCTCAACGGGTTTTTCTGTAAATCGGAGGGTGTCGTCAATATGCACTTCATCCGCAGGGATGATCACTGTCTCTTGGGTTGGACTTTTCTTGAGGTTGGATAGATGAAACGTATCATGTACTCCATTAAGTTCTTCCGGTAATTCCAACTTATAAGCCACGGTACCAATTCTTTCCAAGATCTTGAATGGTCCGATGTATCGTGGATTCAGTTTTCCACACTTTCCGAATCTTACTACGCCCTTCCAAGGTGATAACTGTTATTGTAGGAAAACTCAACTAAAGGTAGATGAGTATCCCAGCTGCCGCCTAGGTCCATGACACATGCGTGAAGCATATCTTCCAGTGTTTGTATGGTTCGTTCGCTCTGACCGTCTGTTTGCGGATGGAAGGCCGTGCTTAGATCTAATTGAGATCCAAAGGCTTCCTGGAAGGATTGCCAGATCCTCGAGACAAAACGTCCATCTCTGTCTGAAATAATTTAGATAGGCACTCCATGCCGTGGCACAATTTCTTTTAAGTATAGCTCAGCAAGCTTTCCAGTGCTATCCTTCTCTCGGATCGGTAGGAAATGCGCAGATTTCGTCAATCGATCAACTATCACCCATATCATATCGTGCCCTCTCGGGGTCCTGGGTAATTTCGTTATGAAGTCCATCGAGGTTTGCTCCCACTTCCACATGGGTATCTCGGGTTGTTGCAGTAGCCCAGATGGTTTCTGATATTCAACCTTAACCTTGGCACAAGTTAGGCATCTTCCAACATAGATAGCAACATCGCTTTTAAGTCTTGGCCACCAATAGTAATCCTTCAAGTCTTGATACATTTTGTCCGATCCTGGATGGATCGAGTATCTCGACTTGTGTGCTTCATCAAGGATGACTTCTCGTATACCACCATAGAGCGGAACCCAAATACGCTTCTTAAAGTATAAGGTTCCCTCTTCATTTGGCACCATATATTTCAACATACCCCGGAGGTATTCAGCTTTACGGTTTTCCATCTTAAGGGCTTCTTGTTGTGCGTCATGAATGCGTGCAGTGAGGTTCGTTTGAATAGTCATTTCCAATGCTCGAACCCTTAGGGTCTTAACCCTTTCTTTTCGGCTCAATGCGTCTGCTACAATGTTTGCCTTTCCAGGATGATACTTAATCTCACAGTCATAATCGTTCAACAGTTCGACCCAACGTCGTTGACGCATATTTAATTCCTTCTGATCAAATATGTGTTGTAGGCTTTTGTGATCTATGAAGATTGTACATCGAGTACCATATAAATAGTGTCGCCAGATCTTCAAGGCGAATACCACCGCGCCTAGTTCCAAGTCGTGCGTGGTATAATTCCTTTCATGTACCTTCAACTGTCTTGAAGCGTAAGCGATGACTTTTTGGCGTTGCGTGAGCACACAACCCAAACCTTGACATGAAGCGTCGCAGTATACCACGAAGTCTTCGGTGCCTTCGGGTAAGGATAGTATTGGTGCATCGCATAGCTTATTTTTGAGCAGTTGAAAGACTTCTTCCTGCTTATCACCCCAGTCGTACTTCTTGTCTTTCTGCGTAAGGGTTGTTAGCGGTTGAGCTATTTTGGAGAAATTCTCGATAAATCGTCAGTAATAGCCCGCTAAGCCCAAAAATTGTCGAACTTCAGTTGGGGTTTTGGGGGCTTCCTAATTTTTTATTGCTTCAATCTTGGATGGGTCTACATGAATGCCCTTTTCATTCACAACGTGACCAAGAAATTGTACTTCGCGAATCCAGAATTCGCATTTTGAGAACTTTGCATAAAGTTTCTCTTTCTTTAGTAGTTCCAAAATGGTTCTGAGATGTTGCTCGTGTTCTTCTCTCGTTCGAGAGTAAATCAGGATATCATCGATAAATACAATCACGAATTTATCGAGATATGGTTTGCATACGCGGTTCATCAGGTCCATAAATACTGCTGGCACGTTCGTCAGTCCGAATGGCATCACAAGGAACTCGTAATGCCCATAACGTGTTCGGAATGCAGTCTTTGGTATGCTTTCCTCTTGGATTCTTAACTGATGGTATCCAGATCGAAGGTCGATCTTAGAATAGTAGCTCGATCCTTGCAATTGATCGAATAAGTCATCAATCCTCGGTAGTGGGTACCGATTCTTGATTGTGAGCTTGTTCAGTTCTCTGTAATCGATACACATTCGCAGTGTTCCATCCTTATTCTTCACGAACAATACTCGAGCTCTCCAAGGCGAGAAGCTTGGCCTTATGAATCCTTTATCCAACAACTCCTGGAGTTGTGTAGATAATTCTTGCATTTCGGATGGTGCAAGCCGATAGGGTGCCTTGGCTACAGGAGCGGCTCCTGGAACCAAGTCTATATGGAATTCGACTTGTCGTTGCGGGGGTAGTCCTGGCAGATCTTCGGGAAAAACATCAGGGAATTCCTTCACCACAGGAATGTCTTCAAGTTTTGGCTCCTCAGCCTTCTTATCTACAACGTATGCTAGGAAAGCAACACATCCTTTCCTTAAGCACTTCTGTGCCTTCATACAACTGATGATTTGCAGAGGCGCGTCTCGTTTTTCTCCACGCAGGATGAGAGTTTCATTATTCTCCAGAGGGATGCGAATGATTTTCTCGTGACAAACAACTTCAACTTTGTTCTTGGATAAGCAGTCCATTTCGACCACTACATCGAAGCTACCCAATTGAATGGGTAAGAGGTCGATGCTAAATCTTTGCTCACCAAGTTCTAATGTGCAACCTCTAACAACTTCGCTTGATTCAACGAGTTTACCATTGACTAGTTCTATGGAGTAAGGAATATCTAATCTACTAGATTCTATTCCAAGCATACGTTTAAATTCACCAGACATGAAGCTATAATCGGAACCCGTGTCAAATAATATGGATCCAAAGTGATTGTTAATGAGAAACGTATCGGTGACCACATTAGGGTCCTCGCGTGCGTTCATTGCTCCAATCACAAATGCTCGAGCCTGAGCATTGTTTCCCCTTGGGCAGACATTTATGAAATGATCCTTGCTTCCACAACTGAAGCATCCTTGGTTCTGCCCAGCTCCATTACCATTCCGGTTACCATTGCCATTTCCATTTCCATTTCCACCATTGTTTCTATTACCAGCACCGTTGCGGTTCCCATTCCTGTTCCTTCCTTTTCCCCAACAATCCTCAGTATGGTGACCCAGTTTTCCACACTTGTCGCATTTTGGAACACGACAAACTCCTTCATGATGACGCTTGCACTGGTTGCAAGTGGGCAGAGTGCCCAAGTACCTTTTGGCAGGTGCGTCATTCATGGTTGCAAGAGTTTTTGCCTCTTGAGGCGAGTTGGAGTCTCGCTTCTTGTTGTTGGAACCCTTGTTACTACGTGTCACTTGGTTCAGGTTCGCATGCTTCCTTTTCTTGTCACCAGACGACTCAGCATGCGTCTTGGTCTTTTCAGTTGGGTTCAGTGATAACTTCTTCATACGAACAGCGTCTTCAGTAAGGCTGACAGCTAGTGTTACAGCCTCAGTGATCGTTTGAGGTTTGGCCAAAGTTACCATGCTGCGAAATTCTAAGGCCAATCCCCAAATGTAGCATTCAACGCGCTTAAATTCGGGAGTCACCATGTAGGGGATCACTCTCGACAGATCGTGGAACCTTCGAGTATAACCAGTAATGTCAGCACCTTCCATGGTCAAGTACCAAAACTCAGTCTCCAACCTTTGGAGTTCAGCACGAGAGCAATACTTCTCTCTCATACATTCCTTTAGCGCATCCCACGTCATGCCATACGTGGCATCATCACCCAGAGTTTGGACTTGCAAATTACACCAAGTCAAAGCCTCATCAACAAACAACCCCGTAGCAAAAGTGACTTGCTGATCTGCGGTACACTTGCTCATACGGATAGTGGCATCCGTCTTTTCTGTTCAGCGTACAAAAGCCACTGCACCTCCAGTGCCGTCGTAGTTCAGCGGCTTGCAGTCGAGAAACTGCTTGAAAGTGCAGCCCTGAGTTGTGTTGCCTCCAGATGAATCTCCATTCCCATTACGTCTAGCATTGCTTGGTCCTCCACTTTGTTCAGTACAGTTCGCCTCGTACTGGGCGATAGCTGCGGAGATCCTTTCTTCCAGTAGGGCGTTCAGCTCTTCAGCAGTTCTTGGCAGTGGGGAAGGAGGAGGTTGATCATGAGCATTCACAGCTCTTCTGGATGCCATGTTCTGACAGAGCACAACATAGTAGGGTTAGACATTTGTTTGATATCGTCATACGAGACAGTAGTAGTATATATACACACGCATATACCACATAAGTGACATCAAACAATCCGCCAAATGTATAAATCAATTCATACCGCAACAAGCATGCATAAATAGATAAATGCGTGTCATAAGGTATTCATCGTGTCTTTACACATATGGAACAACTTGTTACATCATTGTTTGCGAGGTAAACAAAATGCATAAGGGTTACATCACCCCATAGTACAAGTTTAATATATGTAAAGGACAAAATATCTTACTTCACATTGGCAGTTCTTGTCTTTACCCTAATTTATTACTATAAAAGAGTATTTTATAGGCTGGGGGAGGGTATTCATGTTTGACCTTCTCTTGTATTGAAAGAATCTCATTTGACACGTGACAAGACTTGCTATGGTTTCTGTGCATTGAATTCCATAATTATATATGCATCCATAATTACGTAAGTCCTTGCACAGTCCGCACAGTTCGTTTCATCCTCGTATCACTTCCTTCTGATAGGCCATTGTTTTCAGGTAAAGTCACGAGTACCTGAGATATTCTATTTCTAGCATATGTATGTATCAATTATTTCACATAGTTGCAAGTAATTTCTAGTCAGAGACAAGTGCTACTCCAGTGCACCCTAAGTCTCGTAGTGTCTTTTCTTGACTTTTTGTAAACAATTTCAGGTAGTGGATGTCGCGGAAAGTTTTATGCAATGAAAACTCTTTGGAAAATTGTTTTCGTGAAAGGATCCTAAAGATTGTAGACTAGACTCGAGAAGGAATCCTGGTTCACTACAATCGCAGCTCTGATACCAATCTGTCACACCCCTTTCTAAGGCGGAAGCATGAGGTGTGATCATGAAAGGTTCTTATTGCATACGAATGGTAAACATACTACATGATCGTAAAAACAACTTCAAATACCAATGACATTACATAACTGAAATCATTATTTAAGTGTTTACATCACAAGATAGCATTTTGTCTGAAAAGTTTACAACTTTATTCAAAGGTAAACATAAATAACATCCATGAGCATGAGTAAGACTGCGCGCGCATCCACTTTAGTTACCTGAAATACATATGAGTTTTTGGAAAAACGTCAACATAATGTTGGTGTGAATTCATGCAATTCTTGTATTGAACGTTTGTATACTTTGTATGAAAACATGGTATATAATTGGTATAAATAAATTATTTCTGTATGTATCAAGGTTGTTAATGGGTTGCAAGGCCATTAACATGTGACACGACATAGGAAGCAAACCAAACCATAGGCATTTTTCTAGTTGTCGATTCACGACGGAGACACAAAAGCACTGCTCGGTACTAGTTTTCACCAAGAGTGTGGCTGCCCGAAAACCCATTAGATCTAACCTTTTGTTCTTCGGTCTTAGTATGTACACGATTAATGGTGCTTATGGTACCCTATTCGTGACACGATTTCTCGTATCATTCCTTAAAACGCATCATACTTGGTACTAGTCATCACCAAGAGTGCTTCTTGTTTTTGTATCCATCACACCATTTGTAAACATTGTAACATTTGTAACATGTATTTCACCCCCGAAGTTATAAAACTGAAAACAGTTAAAAGAAAAGGGGGAGCATGAACTCACAACTTTGTGTTTCTTGTGCCGTAAACTTCACCGGGTTTTGCTTATATAGCGTCGTGACCTAAACGTGTTTTATTAACGTCAGTCACTAGACTTGTATCGCACAAGTACAAGTCACCATCTTTTGTGTATGTATTCTTGTGTTAAAAATAATTATATTTTTAACTATGTGTCTTACTTATATTATTTTCTTAACAATAAATATAAGTATCTTGTATTTTTCACCCGAATTATGTATTTTGTCCGAAACTTCATTTCATGTTCATAACTTGTCCAAGTTATTTTATCTATTATGTAATATATTTTCATAAATATATTCTCTTGTATTTGTCTAAGCATGTTGTATGTGTATTTTGTATTTTTACCCCTTAGGAGTATTTAGTGTATTTTCAAGTCTGAACACACTATTACGTATAATACATACTACATACACTTAGCACAAACTTTGGTGATCAATAAATAAATATATATATATATATATATATATATATATATATATATATATATATTTCTAAAAAATATACATACTTAATATCAATTTTTATCTTGAAGAAATCATTATTTCTAAACTTGGAGTTTACATAAAAATTAGGGAAACCTTGGTAAATATTTTTAGGGAATAAGTTTCACCAAAACTTATATTTTTCTAAGTGTCAAAATTCTATAGAAATTTTGACATAGTTTCCCCTAAAAATGGAGGTTTCCCATGTTTTCAAAACATGTGTTTATTTTCTTTTAAAATCATCACAACAATCAACAATTAATCCTTAAACAACTTACACTTCCCAAGAGCAAAAATTATACAATGTATATAACAACATGAACATGAACTTTCACAAAAACTCGTAGTAACTTGGTAATATGTTTAGTAGACTTAGTTACCCCTTAAAGTGTGTTTATTTCTTAATAAACTTCATTCTTGAAAATTTTAGATGTTTACAACTTGTAAACATATTCTAAAAAAAATATTCTTTTGAACTCTTCTTGTAAACAACGTATTCTTACACTTATTTTATCACCAAAAACAATGTACA
This sequence comes from Helianthus tuberosus, assembly GCA_030545235.1. NCBI lineage: Eukaryota > Viridiplantae > Streptophyta > Magnoliopsida > Asterales > Asteraceae > Helianthus > Helianthus tuberosus. The sequence continues at coordinate 13,860,231 of CM060420.1, read as the reverse complement.
TTTATGTAAGAATCAAGTTCTACTAAAAATCATATTTTGAACTTGGTTTTCTTGGAAAATCATTCATGAATCTTAGGTTCATAAAATTACTAGCTCATTTTATTTACTATTTTTCAAGAAATAATTTTTATTTTCAAGTTCATGTTTATAAGTGAGGCTGATCTTCTTGGGTTAACACATAATCATCCTCTAACTTGCTAAATCATGTGTTTAATCACAATCTAGCAAGCTCCTTATGATGATCAACATCATAATTTCAAGTAAATAACAATCTAGTGTCATGCATGTATTTAACAACCTCATTTCATCCATAAATCATCATATATAAGCTTATGATTATGATTCTTGTTTATGTTCTTTTAGTGTTCTTGTGATTCTCAACAATATTCATCTTGTTAACCAACAAAATAAGAAATAAAAACTAGTAACAAGAAGCTTACAACTAGCTCAAAAGCTAGGGAAGATCACTTGAAGAAAAGATGATGAAAATGGTGTGTGAAAGCAATGGATGAAGATTCTTTAAATTCTTCAAGCACCAAGCTCCACAAGACACCTTCTAACACTTGAAATGAGCTTGAAATTGGATGAATGGTGGTTGAATATGGTGGTGGTGGTGGCACTTCTAGGCCGAGAGGAAGAGAGAGAGTATGAGGGTTGTGGTGTTTGTGAAGATGGAGTGATGATGTCCTTATATAGTGTTAGGAAGATTTCCATATCACAAAAAAAAAAATCAAAGAAAGATCATATAAAATCTCATGAGATCAAGTAAGATCTTGCAATATCACCCAAGATCAAGGATGGGTCCACACCCCTTTGTGACCATGAACATATAGGGGGGGGGGGGGTAAAGTGCAACTTTCCAATCTCTAATTTCAATAACAAGTTAGTTTACAAGTGTAGACTTGATGTGTTATTATGATATAAGGGGTGTTATGGTGTTCGGGGACCATAACTAGCTCAGAAACATTAAAACAATGCTTCTAGCAATATTTTGATGTTCCGGGTAATGTCCGGTTGTTCGGTAAAATACCGGTTCGTTAAAGTGCTAAATTGCACCGTTTAGTGTCCTTTAAGTATCCTTTTGTTACCCTTTTAATTCCCAACACTTAGGAGGGTATTCTGGATAATAAAACATAAATTCTGCATAATATTTATGTGTTAAAAAGCTGATTATAGCTGATTTGTGCAGAATTCTGCATTTAAAGTGCGTTTCGGGTGCTTTCTAGTGCATATTCTAGCTTCCGGGAAGTCTATATGTTAACCCTTGTATATACTCTTGGGTTTTAATGTATTCTTGACGTTGGACCTACACCTAGGCTCCAATTCTATTGTCTGACTGCTTTCTGCAGAATTGTTGACACAATATGTCGTACCGGTGAGTTTACTAGTATTTCTGACGCAACGCTATAATTAATGCATAATGCAATTTTTGTAGTATAAAACATGCATGAATTCACAAGTATAGCATGTAATTAGATACTGTTGACATTTAAGCACATAATTGCAGTCATTAAGTATTAATTAAATTGTGCGGAAATTACCGGTTTGGTGCCAGTTGTCACAGTTTCGACAACACCCTATGGATGTTTTGTTTCTATATAGTTTGAATCTAGACTCCTAGTTGATGATCCAAAGTTATGGTTTAGATATGTTCATACACATGTTTCCATTGCATTAAATTTTATAACACACATGTATGAGAATAGTTTAGCAGCACTCTTTTTTAAAAGGTGTATTAATGGTTTCTTTGTTAGACCAAACCCAATACAATGCATTTGAGCTGCATTTGTGACATGGATGATGAGTTGGATGAGAGATAGAGTAGAGAGAGAGAGTAGAAATGTTCTTGGATAAGTGCATGTATTTGTAGAGAGAGAATGAAGTTTGTGAGTAATGAAGTTTTAAATGAAGAAAAGAGAAAGAGGAAAGAGAGTGAATATGGAGATGATGTGGCAAAATGTTTTTATAAAAATTTTGATCTTGCAATGGAGATGGTCTTAGGTAACCCGAAAAATACCAATACGTATAAATCATTATCATCATACTCAGTAAATCCCACCAATAGCATAGATAAGGTAGGATCTGATGAGGGTAATATGTAGACAGCTTCCAATTGTACCCCGACTTGATAGGAATAGAGAGACTGCTTCCAATGGTACCCCGACTTGATAGTAGTTTTGCATCAAGCCTTGGACATAACGCACATAACACTCATCAATTAACACAAAGACCGATTACATGAGATGCATGATTAATCATCTCCCTATTTTAACATAATTTTCACAAAATTAGTAAAATACACTTTCACTTTTATAAATATGTATATTATCGGATCTAGTAACTTTATATCAGACAATAGAGAACTTATTAGACACTCATGAAGTGTGGTTATAATATGAAAAGAATTATAAGTTACTATAAACGGGAAATATAGCCTCCAAATACGGACTAAATTAACCCATCGTCTACTTCTATGACGACAATGGCATAGGCTTATCAAAAGAGAAATCATCCTCGTTCTTCATGTTTAGATCGTGCTGTCGAGGAGTACTAGAATCGATCTTGTTATCCGTCTGGTGATCGACCTGTACGTTTATTAAGTGTGTGCCAGGTTGTTCTGGTGAAAAATCAGCCCCTTCGTACCCCATAGATTGCGGTGAGTGGCCAGTAGTCTTGAACCGGCTAGGCGATGACACCACAGATCGCGGGGAATTGCTGCCTACGCTGCCGCCTCCACGCTTTTTCTTCACGGCCGCCATCCGCCAGTTCTTCAAGGCTTTGGATGTTTGTTCATCAAAGATGGATTTTTTCATGTGTGATCCCATCTAAAAAACAATGATTAAAAAATAAGTTTATATTAATTCAATTATTAGTTTAAATGATCTTGGATTTTTCAGCATCCACCGCGATACAACGTATACATACGAGTGTTATACCTGGGATACAAGGGCGTATAGCGGAAGTGTTATGTAGCTGCATAATACAAGTACCCCGACCCTATGATAACCGGAATAAAATTAGTTTGGTTCAAGAACTCTGGTTTTTTCATAGAGAAATTGCAATCTTAGTATCATACCCGATAACTAGTTTCACGATCACGAGTTTAATATTATCGTGAAAGCAAGAACCGATCTTGTATTCATACTGCAGAAGCAGAAAACGCGTCACTAATACAGTTAACCAGTAGTTTAAGAAAAACCGCAATAAAGATTGAGGAAAGTCATTGAACGTTACCCATATCCAGAAGAAGTATGTTATCTGAAATGCATTCTGTGAGACCAACAAAACCAATAACAAGAGTTAGGATTTAGATGATGGTATGGTATTCATTCGGATATACCACAAAGTCAAATGATAGAACCAAATTAGCATGCTTACCTGAAAGAGAACAAAGTGAATAAGATGTAGCATTAAATGAGGTTTCGAGAACCAAAAATATTTGTCGGATGCTTGCACGAGTGGGATCCCTTGAACAACCGCATGTCTTTCAGTGATTTCAAGGGCCATTTTGGTCAATATAGCTTGAAGTTTTGTTCCAACTGCCAAGATAACCTACAAAAACCATGTGACTTTATGCATTTTGTTCCCAAATTATCCTCAAAAACATAAGAGCTTTTGTGAGACGCTTACAATCAAAGGAAGTATTGATGCCCAAAACATCGTTTGCCATCCTGCAAATGTCATAGTTTCTCAGTCAAAAACTTGTAAAATTACAAGATATAAACAAAATTTCAAGAGGGTGATAACTTGTATTTTCACTTCGAGATATCTTTTCAGTATTTTCTTGCCTAAATGTTTCAAGACATGGAATCTATGCACACTTTTAGATAATTATCGTGTTACTTTTTTTGCCACCAAGAAAGTAACCCTCCTCGACTTTGAGGTTATAGAATCACTCGTTTGACAATCAAAAGTCAACGGATGACTCTTTCCTAAAGAAAGACTACTTAGGTAGTAATAATAGGCTTACCACTAACATTGAGGAGCAAGAAAGTCACAAAGGATGCCCAGAGTATGGGACTGCACAGAACACAATGTAAAAGAGTCGAACATCGTTAGTCAATGTAGATCTTGAAGAACAATGTTGCAAAGGAAACTATTTTTCGATACCTAATCCCTACAACCACTTGGAAATCGTCCTCTAATGACCTCTTAATATACTTTTGGAAGTTAAATTTATTCCCACGAGCTAAATGAACCTATACCAATAGAAACGATAACAATTTAAATCGAGGCAGGAAAACAAGTTTAATCAAAGTAGAATAATATAACTAAAAACCCACATTTATGAACCCATTTCGCACGGTCAAGTAGTCAGACTTGCTAACAGACCTGAAAAACTGTCGAAAAAAACATCCCTACAAGAAACAATTTACGTGTTAATTATGATCAAATCTTCATTACTTCATAAATAAACGAGCACACTGTTGGTTCTAAGGGACCAACGTGAAAAACAATGTGTAACTATTGCCTCAATTCGTCAAGTACTTACAATGTAAAAGAAGAAACGAGATCTAGTCCAGAAACTCGTATGAGCTTTCACAAAAGACGTCTCGTGGGTAAGCCTGAATCTTGTAGGATCTGTATATCATTTCACCTTGGTTCAAACTAGTGGAAGAAATTATGCAGAAATCGCAAAAACAAAAGTCATAAAAGTGATTATACCATTGGAAAATTCATAGTCATGGGATGAAGTCTCCTCTTCCCATTGCTTCCAGCCGCGGATCTGCTTATATGAATAATCATGAAGTCATAATCGAATGCAGTTTTTGCCAAACACCCTAAGTTGATAATCAAACATACACCCAAGCATCCTTAGCATAGAAAGCACAAGGAAGTAAAATGACAACTTGACCAAGAGTCAAACGACTTTAATTTCATTGTACCTTTAGCCTTCCAAGAGCCATAGTAATAGCACTGTAAGCAACATGTAAAACAGCGAGAAAGAATATAAGTATGTGCAGTTGGTGCAGTCCATCAACGGTTATTATCGGTACTTTACCCTGTCAAAATGTGGGAAAATTACAATCAAGTATGAATTGGTTCTTAAAATTATGTTCTTCGGATAAGTATTGTTCATGAGAACTGTCTCGTATCAAAACTAGTAAAAAGGCAGTTCGACCATCAGGTATTAGACTTTCCTAGTTCCTTTCTTTTCCTTCTCTAAAATGAAACTCGGGAACAAAGCGTAAGGGTAACTAGTGATAGTATCGGGTAGATATTGAAATATTGTGGTCTATATAAACCACATCTTATGTGACCCTAATTACACAATTACACTCTAAAACAATCCCAACCATTGGTTTATCCTCAGGAATGTTTTTGGTCCGGTTTTGACTGACTTATAGGTCAAGTCGTGAGCAAAACCGTTATTAATAGTTTTTAATCTTATAAACCAAAACAAAATCGTTTGAAGAATGAAACCAAACCATACTGTTACTACATCTTGGCTGCGGCTTCGTTTCACTATTTGTGCTTATTGGGTTTTCGTAACAAATTTTGGCATGGGTTGGGTTGACCCAATATTTGACATGTATTGATTTTTAGATAAAACACGAATTTCTTTTTGGTGACCATGAGGATCCTTAGCGAAAACTCACGGCCCCACCAATACCTGCAAACCGGTGAGGCCACGTAAAGCACAACTTACATAGGCAAGTGGCCGCCTTCAAGGAATTATGAAAGGAAAATACAAATTTAGGTAAAGAGCAATAATCTTATACAAGGATAAAACTTCTATTAATAAGTAACATAGTATCATATTATTGATTTTGATATAGTTTTAGAAACAAATCCTTAAACCGGATCATTCAGTATGGTTTGGAGGAAAAAACCACCCGTTTGAAAAACAATGACCGGGTTAGTTGGTTTCACCGGTTTAAACTGGACCATAAACACCCTACCGATCATGAAGAACACTTGCATATTCAAATCAAAATTACCTTTTCACAAGTGGAACTCAAGGATTCGGCTAACGATCTACGCCCATCATACGAAAGAAGCAATCTGTGGCTCACTTCTCCTTCTTTCTCCGATTTATTCCTCACCGGACATGGCAGCATTGTATCAGCTACTTTATCGGGGATGCATATTTTGGCAATGTAATATTGACTAAAAGTCAATATTAACGATATAAACCCCAGAACCATCAATTCTACACATTCCCAAGTGATCAAATTTTTAAATGACAATTTAATGGTCAAAGTCAATAAGAAATATGATGATATTTACCGGCTTTAACCTTCTCCAATGCTTCAAACATAGCTTTCTTCCGCTTTTCTGTGAAAAACTGAATGAAAGATTCATATTATCTAATTGCAAATGAAGAATTAACCCATAAAACTCACCGAAAATAAAACACAAATTTGTGAAAAATACAAAAAAAGGTTTATAAACTTTATATGCAACATTTGCATCTAAGGGGTCAAAGGGTATGTAACTAGTTAGTCGAGTTCAAAGGGTGATGCATAGTAATGTTATGAGCCAGAGATCTATGGATGTAGTTTTTAAAATACTTAGTTTTGCTATTAAAAAAGGGGTAGCGGCACAGCTTGTTGCCCGTTTACCATCTATCTCGATGTAAATTCATAACATTAAACATATATTCTAACTGACCTTAAAAAAACTTGTTGGAATTCATATATACACAATTTTTAAGAAAAAAAATGTAGGATAAATTTAGAAAGATCACCACAAAACAAATGGTACTAAAAGTGAAGGAAAATTAGGATAAATACCTACCTTTCCAAGTTTGTGAAGAAGCTTCTCCAAAGCAATGGAGATAATGATGATGATGGTACAAACTCCAGCAACGGCCCATGTGGGTGTTTGATCAAGTTGTCGAGTACCCTCACTCGTATCTCCCGCCATTTTCAAACAACACAATTAGATATACGATTTTTGATGATTTAGAGAGTAGAAGTAATTAAGGTTTATGAATGAGACATTGGTTTTACATGTATGAATTAGTTGGTTGAAAGAAAGAAAGAAAAGTATATGATTAGTTTATTGGTAGTGATGAAGTTGTGATCGAGCAGTAATGGCGGAGTGTTCGGAGTCGGTGGAGAATAAATTATATGTGGATGGATGGATTTGAATATTATAGCCGTCTGGTGGTATAAGATGTGGAGGCTTCGCTGGGTTACAATGGCAGTACCGAATCAACCTCGCTTTGACTTTTCTTCTTGTGATGGAGAGAGAATGTTGCTTACATCGCCCATGAGGTTCAAACAAATGCAAAAGGGCCCTTCCTTATATGTTGGTGGAAAAATTCCCACTACACCTATTAGAATAGGTGAATCTTACACTAGGAGGCATGGAGGGGGAGTGTATACCACCTCGGTGGGCGTTGAAAGGGAAGGTGTGGTTCTAACCAAGCATGAAGGGGCGGAGTGGCTAGATGGTGGTGGACGTGGTGTGGTTCCCATGCTTTCGGCGTGGACCATTACACATGGTTTAAGGATGCATGGTTTAGGATAAAGTCTCTAGGGGTTTTATCACGTATGATAAGTGACACGTAAATGTAGGTTTTTATTGTAAATTTGCACAGTATGGAATAAAGTCTTTCTCGTCATTATTCAATTATTAATTTTATTTAATTTAGATTTATTGTAAAGTTATAAAACATTACAAATTTAAAATAAAATTAAATATGTAAAAATAATAATTAAGATAAAACATAAAAAGTACCATTAAACTAGAATTAAAAAAAAAAATACAAACCAACTTAAAAAAACACTACTAAAAAGGTATGAAGTTGAAAAAAGTAGGATTTATCACGGCCTCTCAAAATTCTTCAAGCCGAAACGCGACCAAAACTAGTATTATGAAGACGTTGGAACTTGCCACGTACAGCGTCAATCGCTTCATCTTCATTTTAACCTTCTTCATCGTTCAATGCATTGTAAAGAGCCTCTCAAATGCTCCACACTTTGTTCGGATAACCAAAAACTTTGAATGATGAACATTACGTTGGTTTTTACCCACTTGTGGAATGATTTTTGTCAAAACGGCGTTCCAATAAAAACCTTGAGGCTGCCCTTGCTCGACGACATGCATCCAACCCATAGCCAAAGTGATGATGTCTTTCTCGATCCAACATCATGCCTTTTGAAAATTGATGAACAAGAATATTGAGAGTAGAAAAATATAGAGTGAGTTGTGTGAAAGTTTTGAAACGAGTTGTGGTTTAAGTGAGTGTTTACAAAGCTTTTAAAATAAAAAAAATAATATTTTATTTAAAATTGTACCTTTACACAACAGTAAGAATCGAAAGGGTCTCACGACTTGACCCTTTAATGCTTGCGAAAGGCTTGGTGAAGGCCTCTATGTCGTCCCTTCATAACACCCCCACAACATTGTTGGAGCTTACGCTATAGAGGTTACTTGTTCAATCAATGACGTGACATTGCTTAATTCACATTTTGTTTTTGTTTTCTAACTTTTTTAACATATATATTTTTATAAAGAAGATGAATAAGTGTTCTCATATGTTTATTTTATGTACGTAAAAGTAAAAATTCTATAAAACTGAAAGCTAATCCATATGGGTTATTCTACTTGATAGACACACATGTTTTTTAGAGAATAGATCTCACCTGAACAAGAATGAGTAGTTTAGAATTATTGATCTAGAGTAGAGTAGGACTGACATGTTTCGCTAAATAAAAAAACTTAAAGCCAGTCGTGGACGGACCTACATGTTGCTCAATTTCATGGGGTCACCCGCACACATGAAAGAAATGGTAGTATATATACGATAAAATCACAACCGCTTGCCATGAAATCTTAATACTGTCACACCCCAATCGATGGCGGAAACATCGGGGCGTGGCACTGAGCGAAACAGATTGTCCATAAGTTTCCATAACAACTATAATTACCAATTATTTAAAGCATCATGTCCCATACCATGACATAAAAAGTAACATAATTATTACAGACAAGATCTAGTCAAATTGTTCTGTTCCGACAACTCATATTTCAAATACAGACAATTCGTTTATTTGTTTCTAGACCTTTCCTAGCCTCGATTTCACAGCAAGCCAAGCATTTAAACATCTTAAGCACCTGCCACATACGTTAAAGTAAAAGTCAATACACATAGTGTAAGGGTGAGCATACAAGTTTGATAGATATAATAGAGTTCGAAATCGTTTACGCATAACCAGCACGTACACAGTGTGAAATGAAGCACGTTAGTTATCGACATGAACCTATCGATACCAATGACTGCGGGTTGACTGCCCAAGGCAGTTCGTAATACACACTCACCACTGTGAGCCATGTAATTAATTGTCTTGAACAACCCCTAAGTGAACAGGTGCTGAGTCCAAACTATAGTGTTATCGTTGCTAAGGCAGGTACACAGCATTCCATGTGTAAACATAACAAACAAGCATTCATTAAGTCACGTATAACATGCGATAACGGTTAGCGTTAAAGTGTTGCGTAGTGTGTTCGATGTGATTTAGAATAAGTAACTTATGTAACACCCAAAAGTGCGTAAAGCAAAAAGGGTTCGAGTATACTCACAGCGATGATGGATTGAAGGGAGCACTTAGAGTGAGATTAGCCTGATCAGAAAGATAGCAATAACGATGAGCGACGCTTAAAACGGTGTGAAGTGTCAATGGATCGGACGGTAATCCGATCGGGTGGCAATCCGATCGGGTGGCGGGTCGATCGGGTGACAATCCGTTCAGACGGTCATCCGATCGGGTGACCGTGCGAGTGGATTGTTACCTTGTTTGGAATGGATGTGTTTGTGTATGATGGCTTGTCTTTTGAAGTTTTCGTTGTAGTATTTTGAAAACAGAGAAGTATCTCTACCTTTCAGGTCGGTCGATCGAACGGTCATTCGATCGGACAGCAATCCGATTGGCGAGGCTTCTCAGGTTGAGAGCAAGTTCTCAGCAGGACGGTCACTCGATCAGATGGCTATCCGATCAGGTGGCAACCCGTACATACTGAGCATGTTGAAAATTGTTAAGTGTTTGAAGTCAAACATCACATGGTCTGGTGGTAATCCGATCGGGTGGCAATCCGATCGGACGGTCATCTGTTCAATGTTCAAAACCTCAAATATTGAAATAAAACTTAAGTGTGGGACCCAAGGTGCACTCCGATTAGGTGGCAGTCCGGTCGGGTGGCAATCCGATCGGACGGCAATCCATCCCAGATGACCTGTTCGTCTTCTTCCTTGGTTGTTTTGACAGTTTGAAGTTTTCTCGAGACTGTTTGATGACGTGCTAAACAACAGAAACCTCGTCAAGACTTAGCGACCCGATCAGACAGGAATCACCCTCGTCCGAACAGTTAACTGTTCGAGACGGTGTTTCATGTTTAACCCGAAATCAGTAACCGCGTGGATAGAATCCAGATCTTGAACTAACACATTCACAAGAAATAGTAGAAGATTAGAACAAGCACCGATTCCATCGGTTTTGAGTTCATTAAGTGTAAAACAGTTGAAAGAAAGTTGGAAAACCATCTTTCAATCCTTTTCATCATGATTATGTTCAGATCTATAAAAGATCTTTGTTTATTTGTGTGGAAATCGTTCAGATCTAAGTGCTTCTTGGTGGATTGAAGCCAAAACACGAAGTTCATAAAAACACCATGATGACATCATCCTAGAACACCTCAAATCTAGTGATTTCACGGTTAAAAGTTAAGATTCAAAAGATAGAAAGGTGTAGGAGTGCGTGTAGCTTAAGAAAGTACAAGATTTAGGTGAAAAACTTACAAGAATCGCGAGAAATCTGAAGAAATAGCGACAAGAGCGAGTGGAGAGGGAGAGAGCAGTCAATATCAAGTGAGGTTGACATATGGGGTATTTATAGGGTTTCCATAAATGGAAAGGAGGAAAGAGGCTGGTCGATCGAGTGGCAGCTCGATCGAGTGGCACTCTGATCGGGTGGCAGCCCGATCAGGTGGCAACTCGGTCGGCTGGCCACTCAATTCGAGTGCTTGGCGCGATGAGTTTTGCGATTTCGATTCGTGTGTCGAGCGTTGCGATGCGATTCGAGAGGGCGATGCAATAGTTTTACTCATCAAATTACTTTTAATCCCAACTACTATATCAACATACAATCATCCTATTTAACTTGCGTTTAGCGTTTGCGATTGCGTTTCTATTGCGTTTCGATTAATCACCACAACAACAACATAAATGAACACGCACAAGTAACACATAAGTCACACACACGTAAGAACCATAACCAGACGCGTAATTCGAGTTGCGAGTGCGATAGCGATAAGCGATAAGTTGATAAAACATGCGATAACCATCGATTAAATAGCGATTAATCCTCGATTATTAACAAATACTCCACATAATACAACTAACATAAAAGCATTAAAAGACTATCTACAAGTCAAAGAAGTCAAAACAGGAATTGAGCAAGGAGTGACAGATCACAATTAGCAATCTTGTCTCCCTTTGACTTCAATCTTGACTTTGACTTTCGAAACACGGGGTGTTACAGCCTCCCCTAGTTGAGGGAATTTCGTCCTGAAATTAGGCCGAAGCCGTAACAAACAACTGTGGGTACTTCGCCTTCATGTCGCTTTCAATTTCCCAAGTGAACTCTGCGCCTCGTTTGCCTTCCCATCGAACCTTCACAATGGGAATGAGCGAGCGTCTGAGCTGCTTGGTTTGGCTGTCCATGATTTCGACAGGTTCTCCACGAAGTGTAGTGTTTCGTTTACTTGGAGATCTTCTAGAGGTACAATTAAATCATGCTCAACCAGGCACTTCCTGAGGTTCGACACATGGAAAGTCGGGTGAACGTTACTAAGTTCCTCTGGTAGTTCGAGTCTGTAGGCGACTTTTCCGATCCTTTCCAGAATCTTAAAAGGTCCAACATATCGAGGCGCTAGTTTACCTTTCTTTCCGAATCTAACCACACCCTTCCAAGGTGATACCTTTAGGAGTACGTAGTCGCCAACGTCAAATTCAAGGGGATTGCGTCGTATATCGGCGTAACTTTTCTGACAACTCCGAGCTTTCAGCAGATTGTCTCAAATTTGGAGGACTTTGTCAGTCGTTTCTTGCAATAACTCAGGACCGGTTAATTGCGAGTGCCCGATCTCGTGCCATACAATTGGCGATCGACATCTTCTTCCATACAATGCCTCAAACGGTGCCATTTGAATGCTGGAATGATAAATGTTATTGTACGAGAATTCGACTAAAGGAAAGTATACGTCCCAATTACCACCAAAATCTATGACACACGAACGGAGCATGTCTTCAAGGGTACGAATCGTTCTCTCAGTCGGACCGTCGGTTTGGGGATGGAAAGCGGTACTTAGATTAAGTGTAGTACCGAGAGCCGTTTGAAACGTTTCCCATAGACGCGAGGTAAACCGAGTATCACGGTCAGAGATGATGTCTCGTGGTGTCCCATGTCGACAAATGATCTCGTCGGTGTAGATTCGGGCTAAACTTTCTACCTTATAGTCTTCTCGTATTGGCAGAAAATGAGCAGATTTGGTCAAACGATCAACGACAACCCAGATACTGTCGTGACTTGATGGCGTACGCGGAAGTTTCATTATGAAGTCCATAGCTATACTTTTCCACTTCCACATAGGGATCGGGGGTTGCTCAAGTAAGCCAGAGGGTCTTTGGTGCTCGGCCTTTACTTTCGAGCAAGTCAGGCATTTCCCAACATAGATGGCAATATCTCTCTTCATGCCCGACCACCAGTACTTGTAGCGAAGGTCCTGGTACATTTTATCGGCACCGGGATGAATGGAATACCGGGATTTGTGGGATTCGTCCATCAAAATCTGTCGCAAGTTGGTCCGTTTAGGGATCCAAATTCGGTCCAGATAATGGAATATCCCATTCGACTTATTCACAAGATGGGCTCCACCGTGGTAGATCCTTTCTTTCTTCAAAGTGTGTTCGGTAAAACACGCGTGCTGAGCTTCGTGGATGAGGGTTTCGAGATGATGTTGGGCTGGAACATTTCAAGCGCTATGTAAATAGGTTCGTCGGCTTAGAGCGTCGGCAACAACATTTGCTTTGCCTGGGTGGTAACGAATCTTACAGTCGTAATCGTTGAGAAGTTCTACCCATCGGCGTTGACGCATATTAAGTTCTTTCTTTTCGAAGATATGTTGTAGGCTCTTATGATCGGTGAATATCGTATACTTAGTACCGTAAAGGTAGTGTCGCCAAATCTTTAACGCAAAAATAACTGCGCCTAGCTCGAGGTCGTGGGTTGTATAGTTCTTCTCATGGATCTTGAGCTGACGAGATGCGTAGGCGATAACCTTGTCCCGTTGCATGAGAAAACAACCAAGACCAAGGTTTGAGGCATCACAATAGACAATGAAGTCGTCGTTTCCGTCAGGTAAATCGAGAACAGGAGCATTGCAAAGCATCTTGAGGGTTTGGAAAGCAGACTCTTGTTCAGTTCCCCAAACAAAAGGCTTGTCTTTATGCGTGAGAGCGGTAAGCGGCACAACGATTTTTGAGAACCCTTCGATAAATCGGTGATAATAGCCCGCTAGCCCGAGAAAAGAATGGACTTCACACGGGTTCTTCGGTGTAACCCAACTCTTAACAGCTTCTATCTTCGCGGGGTCGATGTGAATACCTTGACTATTGAAAATGTGACCGAGGAATTGAACCTCCCCCAGCCAGAATTCACACTTGGAGAACTTGGCATAGAGTCTATTTCCCTGGAGTAGTTTGAGAACCAAACATAGATGTTGCACGTGTTCGGATTTTGATTTTGAATAGATCAAAATATCATCGATGAACACGATGACGAAGTGGTCAAGATATGGTTTACACACCCGATTCATCAGATCCATGAAAAACACGGGTGCGTTAGTTAGACCAAAAGGCATAACAACGAACTCATAATGGCTGTATCGAGTACGAAAAGCAGTTTTGGGTATATCCTCCTCTTGGATGCGTAGTTGGTGATAACCTGAGCGTAGATCGATCTTCGAGAAACACGTAGCACCTTGTAGCTGGTCAAAAAAACCATCGATGCGAGGCAGGGGATAGCGATTCTTGATTATCAACTTATTCAATTCTCGATAGTAGATGCACATCCTGAACGACCCATCCTTCTTTTTAATGAAAAGGACTGGTGTGCCCCATGGAGAGGTGCTCGGGCGAATGAAGCCTTTATCAAGTAGTTCTTGGAGCTGACTCGAGAGTTCGCGCATTTCAGACGGAGCGAGTCAATAAGGAGCTCTAGCAATAGGGTTTGCTCCAGGAATGAGGTCGATACGAAAGTCGATATCACGACTTGGCGGTAGTCCGAGAAGATCCTCAGGAAACACATTAGGAAATTCACGAACCACAGGAACGTCTTTCACTCCTGTCTTTCCTTTCTTTTCCTTCTCCGCTACTACGATGTTAGCCAATAAGGCTTTGTATTCCTTGCGGAGATTGATGTGCACAAAATGCAACATATAAATTACATCAATTGTGGTATAAAACTAACCCTTTTTTAGTACTAATGTTGGAAAAAGTGTGTTTTTGTCTTCCTTTTGTATTTTCAGGATTAAATAAGCTCAAATTAACAAAAGAAGCAAAAAGACAGCTAAATCTAACATAAATACAAGAAAAGGAACAAACATGGCATGCCCGACCTCCTTGACAGCATCTTCCAAAGCAAAACAAGAAAACAGAAGGCTGAACACACCCCGTGCTCAGTGAACACGGGGGCGTGTCCAAGTGTCAGCATAAAAGACAAAGTTGTAGAAGCTTCTAACGCCCACCACGGGGCCGTGCTCAGCGGACACGGGGCCGTGGTTAATGTGACAACTCGAATTTCCAAGATTTCCATCTTTGCATTAATTGCACGTTAATTGTTTTAGTTGATTGTTTACACCACTTGTACACGTTTGTAACACGTTAAATCGTAAGGTGTTTTCGTTGTAACCGATATGTGATATATGGTGTGCATTAAGTGTGTTTTATATAATTGGTGTGCATTAGTTGATTGTTTACACTACGAAAGCTCGATCAGGTACCACTCGGGCAAAGCCAATGTTGTGGCCGACGCCCTCAGTCGAAAGGACACTGCGCCTAAGCGCGTACGAGCTTTACAACTCACTATACAGTCTAGTCTTCCTTCCCAAATACGAAATGCTCAGGTAGAAGCATTGAAACCAGAAAACGTCAGGGCTGAAGCCCTACGCGGCTCAAGGCAACGCTTAGAACAGAAGGAAGACGGTGCTTACTACGTAACAGGACGCATTTGGGTCCCACTCTATGGCAACCTACGAGAACTTGTGATGGATGAGGCACACAAGTCTCGCTACTCAGTACATCCAGGTTCGGATAAAATGTACCACGATATCAAAACCACATATTGGTGGCCTAGCATGAAGGCCCACATAGCAACTTACGTTAGCAAGTGCTTGACTTGTGCGAGAGTCAAGGCGGAATACCAGAAACCTTCAGGTCCACTTCAACAACCAGAGATACCACAATGGAAATGGGAGCAAATTTCCATGGATTTTGTTACTGGCCTGCCTAGATCACAACGTGGTAACGATACTATTTGGGTGATCGTGGATCGACTCACAAAGTCTGCTCACTTCTTGGCCATCAAAGAAACGGATAAGTTCTCCACCCTAGCAGAAGTATATCTCAAGGAGGTTGTCTCGAGGCACGGGGTGCCCACCTCTATCATCTCGGATCGAGATGCACGTTTTACATCAGAATTGTGGCAAGCAATGCACAAGTCTTTTGGCTCAAGATTAGATATGAGCACAGCCTATCACCCGCAAACGGATGGGCAGTCGGAACGTACCATCCAGATCCTTGAAAACATGCTTAGGGCATGTGTGGTTGACTTTGGCAACGGCTGGGAAAAGCATCTGCCGCCTGTGGAATTTTCATACAATAACAGCTACCACACCAGCATTAAAGTTGCTCCGTTTGAGGCATTGTATGGGCGAAAATGCCGGTCACCTCTTTATTGGGCAGAGGTGGGGGATAGTCAGATTACTAGTCCAGAACTTGTGGTAGACACAACAGAGCGAATTGCTCAGATACGACAACGAAGGGTGTGGTTTGTTTTGGTAAACGAGGCAAACTTAACCCACGATACGTTGGACCTTTCGAAGTTATTGAGAAAATAGGCAAGGTAGCCTACAAACTGAACTTACCAGCGGAACTTAGTGCAGTTCACAACATTTTCCACGTGTCAAATCTGAAGAAGTGTCTGTCAGATGAGACCCACATAGTTCCTTTGAAGGAGCTCACTATCGACGAGCAGTTACGATTCGTCGAGGAACCAGTTGAAATCACGGACCGGGATGTTAAGGTCCTCAAACGCACTAGAATCCCTCTCGTTCGAGTTCGTTGAAACTCACATCGCGGCCCAGAGTTCACCTGGGAACGCGAAGATCGGATGAAACAAAAGTATCCCTAACTATTCGCAAACGGTACAACCACTACTGAGGCTGAAGCTACGGAATTTCGGGACGAAATTCCAGATCAACGGGGGGAGGATGTGACACCCCAGGAAAACCATGCAACTTAACTAGCTTCCTCAGTAACTACGTGCTAAATTTCGGGACGAAATTTCTTTCAACTTGGGGATAATGTGACAACTCGAATTTCCAAGATTTCCATCTTTGCATTAATTGCACGTTAATTGTTTTAGTTGATTGTTTACACCACTTGTACACGTTTGTAACACGTTAAATCGTAAGGTGTTTTCGTTGTAACCGATATGTGATATATGGTGTGCATTAAGTGTGTTTTATATAATTGGTGTGCATTAGTGAGTGTAAGTTAATAATAATATACTTGGTATTAATATTGAACTGTTTAGCATGGAACTTGGCCAAACACCCCCCCCCCCTACGAAAGCACATCCACTCATGAAAACACATAAGTGTTTTCGTCCACTCATGTGGCCAACGAAATCAAGAGTGGGCTTAGGCCCAGTTCGGTCCAAAGGAACAACCGCCCCAAACTATTACCTTTATGTATACGTCAATTGTTATGATCACAAAGTAATACAAACCCTACTTCCCTACCTATTGTGCGACGGCAGTGGACACCCCCCTTTCGAGGCATCATCCAATTAGATCGAGCTCATTGGTTAGTAAATTATCTTATATGTTATTTCATATTGGTGATCTTGTTTATGTGTGACTGTGATCGAAAAAAAAAGTGTAGGTGTATGTCTAAGTGTTGATGTTTACAAAATGCTTAGATGATGATGATCTTGATTTCACGAATGATTGAGTAGTTTGTATGAGTTGCATGAAATTGATATTGCATGTTAAAGTGGCTGATATCGGTTTGTGTGTGGGTGTACAAATGGATAATTAATGGCAATCGGTGGTGAGACCCATAGAGTGAGGTTACATGGTTGCACAAAGATCTAAAAATCTGAATATAAACATGGGGGCCATGTGCGATCAGACAAAAGCATATGGACATTGAATGAAGTGTCAGTAGGAGTATAGATAATTTCGATTTGTGTATGCATGGCATGATCAACTATATATTCTTTTATATATGTGAGTTGGTGTTGACCTAGGGTTTGAGAATTTATATTATTAAAAGATTTATATGGATTAATATTGACGTGATCAGGACCCGAAAGCACATTAACATGATGTTAGTATTCGATTTCGTCATATATATATATTTATATTAACCAACTGGATACTAGGTATGGATGTTGATTGTTGAATTGAAAGATGATTCTGTGTACATGACATTTGGATGACGGTTCGGATCGTATGGATGATTGTAGAGTTTATTTGATTGTCCTAGTTAATCCGATCGAATGTTATGATAGGTTGTGTTCTTGAAACATGTTTAGGGTTCATAAATATTTGATGTTAAAACACTTATTTGATCGATTAAATGCATGGTTGGAAACTGTTAATTGTGTTGATTGATTTTTTGGTAAAGATGGAAACTGATGAATGATATAACTAAATAGCATAAATTTCGGATAAGTAAACCATTCGCACAAGATGGATCGCACAAGTAGTTCGGATCGCACAATTCTGTCCGAACCGCACAAGATCAATTTTTGTTAATTTTTGGGCCGTACATGTATGTTGGGCTTTCTGTTTCTGTGGGCCGGATATATGCTGAAAACGCACAACATGTCGTGATCGCACAAGGCTGTGCTGAACGCACAATATGTTGGGCTGAGTATTATTGGGCTTTGTTATTTACTTGTCAGATATCGTTTACGTGTATGACGTGTATACCATGTGTTCGCAACTTGCTATCTCTGTGTAATCATACGTGCACTACTTGAACCAAAACCTGACTTGTATGGTAACCATGTTAGGACGTGGTTGACCACTAGCAGCTAGACTTGACCTTTCTGTGTATCTGCCGAGCAAACCAAGGTGAGTTCACACTCTACAAAGCATGGGATTCCCAGGGGTTGGGAATGGGGTTAAGGAATATGGATTCCTCGTCCTTTCTTGGGTAGGACAGTAATGGTTCAGGAATGTAATTCCTCGTCCTCACGGACAGATAACTTTACTAGACCAAAACTCTATCACGAAGTCCCTCCTTTTTATATCGACTTAATCGCCGGGCCAATGGCGAGCGGGTCTTTAGTAAGATAGGGCTATTTAGGTCTGACAAGCCTCACACCATGCCGCAGAGGACGGGCGTGAACTAATGGATCTGGGCACGTCAATGATGATAGACATTGACAGTTCAGGGCACTTAAACATGACTTTAGTCAACAGTCGACATGGTAACGAGTCTAGTGTATACATGGGGTAGCCCCCACGGCCGAAATGCCAGATAACTAACATGGGGTAGCCCCCACGGCTGGATTGCCAGAGTAAATGGGTTAAACAAAGGGTTAAACAAATCACGTTTTCAACTATGGGGTAACCCCCACGGCAAGGATGCCCGTTAAAGGAAACTGTTTTTGGAACAACTTAAAATGAACACCCAACCGTGAACTCACTCAACTTGTTGTTGACTCGTTACTACATGCTTTGCAGGTCAATAGGTTCTTAGCTGGAGCTTGCACAAGGAAGAGTCGTTGTGGGACATGGACAGCGGTGTGCCATGTTAAACATTTGGATATTTAAACTTTTGATTTGGTTTTAAACATTATGCTTCCGCTCATAACTTAACTATGTTTGTTTTGGACACTGATCGTGTTGGTTGGACATTTACAATTAATTATTTACTTGTTCAATATGATTAGTGGTTTGATCCTTGTCAGTCACGCCTCCAAGCGGTGATACTCCGCGTGTGGATTTTGGGGGTGTGACAGATTGGTATCAGAGCCATTGGTTATAGAGAACTTGGTTTTAATAAGGGAAAATGATTTTTGTTTAAACCAGACTATAACCAGTACAGTGCTCTACGATCCACAACGACGCTTCACTCCACGTGCAAGGCTCGATATTCTAGGTGATATGGTTTATGTTTATATTGCCTACTTGCTAGATTGCATAGAACTTTGCTCATGGTATGCTTAGATAAATGTAGCAACTATAGTTTGAAAACACATTTGTGCTTGCTCCCTACTGTCACTACACACTTACGCACATTCGCGACACCTTTCCTATTTGTGTTTCCTTTGATGTGAGATCATGAGGGAACGTGTGAACTTAACTTAAGCCAGCTGACGGCTCTTATCAACAAACAAGTTACGGCAGCACTCGCAGCCGCTTAGACAGGAGGTATAACCTGCTATTCCAAACCTAACCTAGGATGATAGATCCTACTCTCATGACCCAACTCTCGCGCTTAACCCTGTCGTTTCTTCCTCGCGCAACAAGGTCGGAACGCTCAGCCGCCTGTATGCACATTTAAGACGTTCATGGACTGTCGTCCTAGTACTTTCAGTGGCACTAAAGGAGCTGTTGGACTCCTCCATTGGTTTGAAAAGCTCGAGTCTGTCTTAGAGATGTGGGAATGCCCTGAGGCTCGCAGGGTGAATTACGCCACTGGTACTCTCGAAGGCACTGCGCTAACTTGGTGGAACGCGCAAGTTCAGACGCTGGGGCTGGCGGCTGCTGATGCCACCCCTTGAAATAATTTTAAGGAACTGATCAAGCGAGAATACTGTAACCGTGATGACATCCACAAACTGGAAGTGGAGTTCTTTAACTTGAAGATGACGGGGTCAGAGATAGAGGCGTATACGAAGCGATCTAACGAACTGGAAATTTTGTGTCCAACTATGGTGGATCCTCCCATCAAGCGCATTGAGCTGTACCTCAAAGGCTTAATACCAGAGATTCAAAGTCATGTGACATCTGCCAACCTTGCTACTATCCCGGATGTTACTCGTCTTGCTCATCGTCTCACAGACCAGGCAGTGGAACAGAACAGGCTGCCTAAACGTATCGGTGCTACTACTACTACTTCTGTTACTCCCAGTGACAACAAGCGAAAATGGGATGGAACCTCCAGCAAGGGCTCGACTTCGGTTCAGTCCCAGGCACAGCAGCGAAAGATCGATGACTACCAGAGTCCTGGTCATCAATCTTCTGGTAGTCAAGGGCATGGTGGATATCGAGGAAACCACCCAAAGTACAACAGATGCAACAGGCACCACAGTGGTCAGTTCAACAGGAGTTGTTGCCAGAGGTGTCTCAAGATGGGTCATGAAGCTAAGGATTGCAGGAGCTCGCGGCCTGCGAATCAGAACAACAACAACAATAATCAGGGCAACGGGAATAACAACGGGAGTAATAACGACGGCAATGATGCCAGGGGTCGAGTGTTCGTGATTGGTCAGGGTGATGCTAGGAATGACCCCAACGTTGTGATGGTTTCGACATCGTTATTAGTATGGATTGGCTACCTCAACATCGAGCAGAGATTCTTTGCAAAGAAAAGATCGTCCACATTCCTCGTGCTGGTGAAGAACCATTAGTAATTCATGGTGACAAGGGTGGTGCTGTTGTGAGCATCATCTCCTTTCTTAAGGCCCAGAAGTGTTTGCGAAAGGGCCACACTGCTATCTTAGACCTCGTTACTGACGCATCATCGGAAGAGAAGAAGATAGAGGATATCCCAGTAGTGCGTGATTTTCCTCAAGTGTTCCCTGAAGATTTACCTGGGCTACAGCCTCATCGCCAGGTCGAATTCCAGATCGAGTTAGCTCCTGGAGCAGCATATATAGCTCGAGCACCTTATCGTTTAGCTCCAACCGAACTGGAAGAACTGTCCAAGCAATTGCAAGAACTCTTGGAAAAGGGTTTCATACGTCCTAGCTCTTCGCCCTGGGGAGCTCCAGTATTATTTGCGATGAAGAAAGACGGTACCTTCCGTATGTGCATAGATTACCGCAAACTGAACAAGGTGACTGTGAAGAATCGCTATCCTCTTCCACGCATCGATGACTTGTTCGACCAGTTGCAGAGGTCGAACTATTACTCGAAGATTGACCTGAGGTCAGGCTATCACCAACTGAGAGTCCAGGATGAGGACGTCTCCAAAAAAGCGTTCAGAACACGCTACGGCCACTACGAGTTTCTGGTCATGCCATTCGGATTAACAAACGCACCTGCGGTTTTCATGGATCTTATGAACAGGGTGTGCAAACCTTATCTTGACAAGTTTGTTATTGTTTTCATTGACGACATCCTGATCTATTCGAAGAGTCAGGAGGAACACGAGCAGCATTTACGACTTATTTTGGAACTCCTTCGAACAGAACAGCTGTACGCCAAGTTTTCGAAATGCGACTTCTGGCTTCGGGAAGTCCACTTTCTAGGCCACGTGGTAAACAAGGATGGGATTCATGTTAATCCATCCAAGGTTGATTCGATCAGGAACTGGCCTGCACCTCGTACACCAACAGAAATCCGCCAGTTCTTGGGTTTGACAGGTTATTACAGACGGTTCATCAAAGACTTCTCAAAGATTGCGTAGCCGCTTACACTACTGACACAGAAAAGTGTTGCTTACCGTTGGGGTAATACACAGGAAACAACGTTTCAGTACTTAAAGGATAGACTTTGTAGCGCACCTATCCTCTCATTGCCTGAAGGCACAGACGATTTTGTAGTCTATTACGACGCATCTATTCAGGGTCTTGGTTGCGTATTGATGCAGCGGGATAAAGTCATAGCCTACGCCTCACGCCAACTCAAAGTTCATGAAAGGAACTACACTACACACGATCTAGAGCTGGGAGCGGTTGTTTTTGCACTTAAGATATGGAGACACTACCTGTATGGTACCAAATGCGTTATCTACACTGATCACAGGAGCCTCGAGCATATCTTTAAACAGAAGGAACTCAATATACGACAACGACGATGGGTCGAACTGCTGAATGACTACGAATGCTCGATCAGGTACCACCCGGGCAAAGCCAATGTTGTGGCCGACACCCTCAGTCGAAAGGACACTGCGCCTAAGCGCGTACGAGCTTTACAACTCACTATACAGTCTAGTCTTCCTTCCCAAATACGAAATGCTCAGGTAGAAGCATTGAAACCAGAAAACGTCAGGGCTGAAGCCCTACGCGGCTCAAGGCAACGCTTAGAACAGAAGGAAGACGGTGCTTACTACGTAACAGGACGCATTTGGGTCCCACTCTATGGCAACCTACGAGAACTTGTGATGGATGAGGCACACAAGTCTCGCTACTCAGTACATCCAGGTTCGGATAAAATGTACCACGATATCAAAACCACATATTGGTGGCCTAGCATGAAGGCCCACATAGCAACTTACGTTAGCAAGTGCTTGACTTGTGCGAGAGTCAAGGCGGAATACCAGAAACCTTCAGGTCCACTTCAACAACAAGAGATACCACAATGGAAATGGGAGCAAATTTCCATGGATTTTGTTACTGGCCTGCCTAGATCACAACGTGGTAACGATACTATTTGGGTGATCGTGGATCGACGCACAAAGTCTGCTCACTTCTTGGCCATCAAAGAAACGAATAAGTTCTCCACCCTAGCAGAAGTATATCTCAAGGAGGTTGTCTCGAGGCACGGGGTGCCCACCTCTATCATCTCGGATCGAGATGCACGTTTTACATCAGAATTGTGGCAAGCAATGCACAAGTCTTTTGGCTCAAGATTAGATATGAGCACAGCCTATCACCCGCAAACGGATGGGCAGTCGGAACGTACCATCCAGATCCTTGAAAACATGCTTAGGGCATGTGTGGTTGACTTTGGCAACGGCTGGGAAAAGCATCTGCCGCCTGTGGAATTTTCATACAATAACAGCTACCACACCAGCATTAAAGTTGCTCCGTTTGAGGCATTGTATGGGCGAAAATGCCGGTCACCTCTTTGTTGGGCAGAGGTGGGGGATAGTCAGATTACTGGTCCAGAACTTGTGGTAGACACAACAGACCGAATTGCTCAGATACGACAACGAAGGGTCTGGTTTGTTTTGGTAAACGAGGCAAACTTAACCCACGATACGTTGGACCTTTCGAAGTAATTGAGAAAATAGGCAAGGTAGCCTACAAACTGAACTTACCAGCGGAACTTAGTGCAGTTCACAACGTTTTCCACGTGTCAAATCTGAAGAAGTGTTTGTCAGATGAGACCCACATAGTTCCTTTGAAGGAGCTCACTATCGACGAGCAGTTATGATTCGTCGAGGAACCAGTTGAAATCACGGACCGGGATGTTAAGGTCCTCAAACGCACTAGAATCCCTCTCGTTCAAGTACGTTGGAACTCACGTCGCGGCCCGGAGTTCACCTGGGAACGCGAAGATCGGATGAAACAAAAGTATCCCCAACTATTCGCAAACGGTACAACCACTACTGAGGCTGAAGCTACGGAATTTCGGGACGAAATTCCAGATCAACGGGGGGAGGATCTGACACCCCAGGAAAACCATGCAACTTAACTAGCTTCCTCAGTAACTACGTGCTAAATTTCGGGACGAAATTTCTTTCTACTTGGGGATAATGTGACAACTCGAATTTCCAAGATTTCCATCTTTGCATTAATTGCACGTTTATTGTTTTAGTTGATTGTTTACACCACTTGTACACGTTTGTAACACGTTAAATCGTAAGGTGTTTTCGTTGTAACCGATATGTGATATATGGTGTGCATTAAGTGTGTTTTATATAATTGGTGTGCATTAGTGAGTGTAAGTTAATAATAATATACTTGGTATTAATATTGAACTGTTTAGCATGGAACTTGGCCAAACACCCCCCCCCCCCTACGAAAGCACATCCACTCATGAAAACACATAAGTGTTTTCGTCCACCCATGTGGCCAACGAAATCAAGAGTGGGCTTAGGCCCAGTTCGGTCCTAAGGAACAACCGCCCCAAACTATTACCTTTATGTATACGTCAATTGTTATGATCACAAAGTAATACAAACCCTACTTCCCTACCTATTGTGCGACGGCAGTGGACACCCCCCTTTCGAGGCATCATCCAATTAGATCGAGCTCATTGGTTAGTAAATTATCTTATATGTTATTTCGTATTGGTGATCTTGTTTATGTGTGACTGTGATCGAAAAAAAAAGTGTAGGTGTATGTCTAAGTGTTGATGTTTACAAAATGCTTAGATGATGATGATCTTGATTTCACGAATGATTGAGTAGTTTGTATGAGTTGCATGAAATTGATATTGCATGTTAAAGTGGCTGATATCGGTTTGTGTGTGGGTGTACAAATGGATAATTAATGGCAATCGGTGGTGAGACCCATAGAGTGAGGTTACATGGTTGCACAAAGATCTAAAAATCTGAATATAAACATGGGGGCCATGTGCGATCAGACAAAAGCATATGGACATTGAATGAAGTGTCAGTTGGAGTATAGATAATTTTGATTTGTGTATGCATGGCATGATCAACTATATATTCTTTTATATATGTGAGTTGGTGTTGACCTAGGGTTTGAGAATTTATATTATTAAAAGATTTATATGGATTAATATTGATGTGATCAGGACCCGAAAGCACATTAACATGATGTTAGTATTCGATTTTGTCATATATATATATTTATATTAACCAACTGGATACTAGGTATGGATGTTGATTGTTGAATTGAAAGATGATTCTGTGTACATGACATTTGGATGACGGTTCGGATCGTATGGATGATTGTAGAGTTTATTTGATTGTCCTAGTTAATCCGATCGAATGTTATGATAGGTTGTGTTCTTGAAACATGTTTAGGGTTCATAAATATTTGATGTTAAAACACTTATTTGATCGATTAAATGCATGGTTGGAAACTGTTAATTGTGTTGATTGATTTTTTGGTAAAGATGGAAACTGATGAATGATATAACTAAATAGCATAAATTTCGGATAAGTAAACCAGTCGCACAAGATGGATCGCACAATTCTGTCCGAACCGCACAAGATCAATTTTTGTTAATTTTTGGGCCGTACATGTATGTTGGGCTTTCTGTTTGTGTGGGCCGGATATATGCTGAAAACGCACAACATGTCGTGATCGCACAAGGCTGTGCTGAACGCACAATATGTTGGGCTGAGTATTATTGGGCTTTGTTATTTACTTGTCAGATATCGTTTACGTGTATGACGTATATACCATGTGTTCGCAACTTGCTATCTCTGTGTAATCATACGTGCACTACTTGAACCAAAACCTGACTTGTATGGTAACCATGTTAGGACGTGGTTGACCACTAGCAGCTAGACTTGACCTTTCTGTGTATCTGCCGAGCAAACCAAGGTGAGTTCACACTCTACAAAGCATGGGATTCCCAGGGGTTGGGAATAGGGTTAAGGAATATGGATTCCTCGTCCTTTCTTGGGTAGGACAGTAATGGTTCAGGAATGTAATTCCTCGTCCTCACGGACAGATAACTTTACTAGACCAAAACTCTATCACGAAGTCCCTCCTTTTTATATCGACTTAATCGCCGGGCCAATGGCGAGCGGGTCATTAGTTAGATAGCGCTATTTAGGTCTGACAAGCCTCACACCGTGCCGCAGAGGACGGGCGTGAACTAATGGATTTGGGCACGTCAATGATGATAGACATTGACAGTTCAGGGCACTTAAACATGACTTTAGTCAGCAGTCGATATGGTAACGAGTCTAGTGTATACATGGGGTAGCCCCCACGGCCGAAATGCCAGATAACTAACATGGAGTTGCCCCCACGGCTGGATTGCGAGAGTAAATGGGTTAAACAAAGGGTTAAACAAATCACGTTTTCAACTATGGGGTAACCCCCACGGCAGGGATGCCAGTTAAAGGAAACTGTTTTTGGAACAACTTAAAATGAACACCCAACCGTGAACTCACTCAACTTGTTGTTGACTCGTTACTACATGCTTTGCAAGTCAATAGGTTCTTAGCTAGAGCTTGCACAAGGAAGAGTCGTTGTGGGACATGGACAGCGGTGTGCCATGTTAAACATTTGGATATTTAAACTTTTGATTTGGTTTTAAACATTATGCTTCCGCTCATAACTTAACTATGTTTGTTTTGGACACTGATCGTGTCGGTTGGACTTTTACAATTAATTATTTACTTGTTCAATATTATTAGTGGTTTGATCCTGGTCAGTCACGCCTCCAAGCGGTGATACTCCGCGTGTGGATTTTGGGGGTGTTACAGTTAACTATAGGATTCGCAGAATCCAGGAAAATCTTGATGGTACAGATATGCTTCTGCACACGGGGGCGTGCCTAGTGGATACGGGGTCGTGGTCAACTAATGCAGACAAGAGCAATTAATGAAGACAGAGAAGGATGATGGACTCGGGGCCGTGCCCGAACTTTTGTTCAGCCTATAAATAGGGGTGGTTGGCTCAATTGCAAACCATCCCTTGGCACACCACCTCTCTCACACTTCACCCACCACCCACCACCATCACAACACCATCATCCACCACCATCATCCATTGTCCATCATAGAGTGTGTGAGTCGTCTCGGGATGAAAGATTGATCGTAAGAGTTCTTGACAATCAAAGGCCATGTTTGCCTAAGTCTCTTACATCACTTGGTGAAGACAAGTGTCTAGTGTAATACTTTTTATTTTTAATCTTTTCGCACTTTTTTACTTGGTTATGTATTAATGACTTTAATAACTAGTTTCTTATGTTGAAGGTGATTCTTCCTTATCGTTTGTCCGTGGTGTCTTGGCATTATTTTACTGTTTATATAAAATAAAAGATTTTCACCATTCATATCTCCACGGTCTATATGGAGGTATGTTGGCTACCTGGTCGGGGGTTAAGGGAACAGTTTGGTAAGAGTCTTGCCTTGTTCGGTGTATAGATCCTGCAAGGACCTGGGTCAAATTTAGCAGGACCTCCTTCAATACTTACAGGTATTGGATGGCGGGGGTCCAAACTCTTTGATCCCCTCATATGTAAGCTACTATTAATACTTTAACCCGGCTACTTAGGATTGTATCCCTGCTGACTCAGACTACTTAGCCGAGGGTAACGTCACCTTCAAAAGAGGGGCCTACCATAATATGCATTAATAACTTAATTAATTATCTTTCAATAATCCGACCCTTTAGGATTGTATCCTTGCTGACTCAAACTACTGGGTTGAGGGTAACGTCACCTTCAAAAGAGGGGCCTACTACAATAACTAAGATAATCTCTTAAAAAGTACAAAAGTGCGGAAATAATCAAAGGTTACACTAAACACGAGTCGGAGCCAAGTGATTCATCTTGTCTATCTGTTTTTACTTTTATTTTATTTTTTTCAGCATTTTAGTTAGTTTTTATTTTTCTAGTTTAAAACCTTTTTCTAAAACTTTTGATTTGATTAGACGTTGAGGATAAACCGGTACTAAAAGCTCTTGTGTCCTTGGACGACCTCGGTATCTTGCCAACACTATACTACGCTCACGATGGGTGCACTTGCCCATATGTGTGTTTAGTGTTAGTAAAATATCGTGTTTTATAAATTTAAAACATGACTAACATGTAAAAAGGGCTTAAAATATATTTAAAAAAATATATACACACTCGCACACACCAAGTTTTTGATGCCGCTGCCGGGGACACAAGGATTTTAAGAAAGCTTAAAATCGATGGCCTAATCAGTTTTTCAAAACTCTTTTAAAACGCGTGCACATTTTTCTGCATTTTAGTTTAGTTTTGCATTTACAGTAGGTTGAACACGGGCCGTGTTCACTGAACACGGGGCCGTGCTGCATACTTTTCATAAAACACCCAGTAACAGAAACTGAACACGTGGCCGTGCTCACTGAACACGCCCCGTGCTCAACGAAATCAGTAACTTTAATTAAAACGCCCAGATAAAGAACCTGAACACGGGGCCGTGTCCACTGAACACGGGGCCGTGTCCAGCCTCTGTTTCCATTTTTATTTTTGTTTTCTGATCTCGAGACTTGGTTGTGGTCTGCTGAGTGATTCTTATGGATCAATACTCAGGATGTTACAACTACACCTATGAGGAGGATGATTATAGGAATAACTATTGCACTAATTGTGGTGATCCGCACTCGGTCCAATATTGTAACTTATATCAACCATCCACTTCATACACCTACTATGAGGAACCCAGGTACGAGCCATCAGCTTCATACACATCCTATGAAGACCAAAGGTATGAACCTTCTCCCTCATACTCAATTTTGATGAACCAAGGTATGAGCCTTCTTACTCATACTTTGAGGAACCAAGATATGAGCCACCACCTTCATATGCTTATTATGAAGAACCATGGTGTGAACAACCCACCTCATATGAGTATTATGAAGAACAACATTACGACCCTTATCCATCATATACTTACAATGAAGAACAATGGTGTGAACCATCTACTTCATATGAGTATTATAAGGAACAAAGGATATAACAACCGGATTCGAGCTTTGAAAATCCTGATCCTTTTTCTATAACCGAAGTGACCGATAGGATATTAGAACACCTTAAAGTTATCAAACGCTATATAAAAGAATCTCGCGCAAGGGAAGAGGAGTTCCGCACAAGAGAAGAATTAAATAAAGAAGAGATAACTGAAAGTGTAAAAATGGAAGAACAAATAAGTGAAGAACCGACACATGAGTTAAACAACGAAAAAGTGAGTCTGACAATGTTAAAATTCAAGAAGAGTCTAATTTTGAAGAAATTAACCTCCTGTCACCTTCTTTTGAAAATCATTGTTTAGTACCCACTCATGCTAAGTTTTTAAAAGAATTAAACAATAACACTAAAATTGACGAAACGGTAAGCGTTAAGTTAACTAATGATCAAACCTCACAAATAAAAGAAGACCCATTTGAAATCAACATTACACCGGTTCCATGTTTTATTCAAAATTCATTTATTAGTAATGTCACAATTGATAAAGATCTTTGTGTTAACATAATGCCCAACTACATTTTTGAAAAATTAAGTATTAGTGATTTTTCTCCACTTCAAATACCCATTTTTCTATCTAATCGGAAAATAATAAAATCAATCGGTGTAGTTGAGGATGTCTTGGTGCAAACAAATCAAATGGTAATCCCAACCGACTTTGTCATCCTCGATGACACTCCTCTAGTGTTGGGACGACCCTTTGTAAAAACCCATGAAGCTTTGAAGAACCGGAAGTTCAACAATCTATCTCTTCAATTAGGGGCATTCAAAAAGAGTGTCGATCTTGAGCGGTCAATGAAATATCCATTCGGCAATAATGACCCCCTAATTGAAGATGAAGATGAACCACCCGATACAAGTGAAAAGTTTGACCACTTTGTTGAAGAAGAGGTCGCCATAGAACAAACTTTTAAAGTTCTTGATCAAAATGAGCAACCCAATAAGGAGTCTCCTAAAGACCCACCTTTTGAGCTCAAAGAACTTCCAAAAGGTTTGGAATATGCTTTTCTAGACAAAAATGGTAGATCACCTGTAATTATTTCATCTAAGTTAGATAGTTTAGAAAAAGAAAAACTTATTAACCTTTTGAAAAAAAAAACACAAAAATGCGATTGCTTGGAAGCTTGTAGATATTAAAGGAATAAGTCCTTCCATGTGCACGCACAAAATTTTAATGAATGATGACTACAAATCGGTAATACAACCACAACGTCGAATAAATCCAAATGTTCAAGAAGTGGTTAAAAACGAAGTCATCAAATTACTTGACGCCGGACTTATTTATCATATCTCCGATAGTCCTTGGGTAAGTCCCGTCCAAGTAGTTCCAAAGAAAGGAGGTATGACGGTATTAACGAAAAGAATGAATTAATACCAACGAGAATCGTCACAGGATGGAGAGTATGTATAGATTATAGACGATTAAATGAAGCAACGAGGAAAGATCACTTTCCTTTGCCCTTCATTGATCAAATGTTAGAAAGATTATCCGGTCATAAATTTTACTGTTTCTTGGATGGTTTTTCAGGTTACTTCCAAATCCCGATAGCACCCGAAGACCAAGAAAAGACAACTTTCACATGTCCCTATGGAACTTTTTCTTATCGACGCATGCCATTTGGTCTATGTAATGCCCCCGCAACATTCCAACGTTTCATGGTAGCCATCTTCCATGACATGATAGAAAAGACAATGGAAGTCTTCATGGACGACTTTTCTATCTTTGGGGATTCATACGACCAATGCCTCGATAATCTTGAATGAATGCTATCCCGTTGTGAGGAAACTAACCTCGCCCTTAACAGGGAAAAATGCCATTTCATGGTAACTGAGGGAATAGTACTCGGTCACAAAATCTCAAGCGAAGGAATGGAGGTTGATCGAGCAAAAATAGACACTATTTCTCGATTACCACCCCCATCCTCCGTTAGAGCTATCAGGAGTTTCCTAGGGCATGCCGGATTTTATAGACAATTTATCAAAGACTTTTCTAAAATTTCGAGGCCTCTAACAAAATTACTTGAAAAAGATGCCCCTTTCATCTTTGACAAGGATTGCAATCAAGCATTTCTAACCCTAAAGGAAATGCTAGTCAATGCACCTATCCTGATAGCGCCTGATTGGAAATTTCCTTTCGAAATCATGTGTGATGCAAGTGACTTTGCAGTTGGAGCTATCTTGGGACAAAGAAAAGAAAAGCATTTTCACCCAATTTATTATGCTAGTAAAACACTTAACAATGCACAAGAAAATTACACAACAACTGAAAAAGAATTACTAGCTGTGGTATTTGCTTTTGATTAATTTCGTTCTTATCTTGTTCTTTCTAAAACAATAGTCTATACAGATCTTGCAGCCATTCGATATCTCTTCAAAAAGCAGGACGCAAAACCACGTTTGATTCGGTGGATTTTACTCCTCCAAGAATTTGATATTGAAATCAAAGACAAAAGAGGAGCGGAAAACACCGCAGCAGATCATCCTTCACGCTTAGAAGACCCAACTTTGGAGGCAACCAGGGACGTGCAAATCAACGAAAAATTTCCAACAGAATCCCTAGAAATGGTGCAGTACAAAGAAGAACCATGGTACGCCGACTATGCTAACTACCTAGCTAGCGGTATAGTCGCAAAAGGTTGGCCACATCATCAAAGAAAGAAATTCTTTGCTAATGTGAAACATTATTTTTGGTAAGACCCTTATCTTTTCAAAATGTGTGCCGACCAACTCATCCGATGATGCGTACATGGTAACGAAGCAAGAAGAATTCTCTGCCATTGTCATGAAGGTCCGTACGGAGGACATCATGGTGCCGCTAGTACCGCACGAAAGGTATTTGATTCAGGATTTTATTGGCCAACCATTTACAAAGACGCCTAAAGTCTTGTCAAAACATGTGATGCGTGCCAAAGAACAGGTAACATTTCTTCAAAAAACGAAATGCCACAAATGGCATTCTTTTTTGTGAAATTTTTGATGTGTGGGGACTCGACTTTATGGGACCTTTTCCACCGTAAAAAAGAAACAAATATATACTTGTGGCAGTAAATTACTTGTCTAAGTGGGCCGAGGCCGAGGCACTTCCAACCAATGATGGAAGAGTCGTGGTAAGATTTCTTAAAAAAATATTCTCTCGTTTTGGAACACCTAAAGAATTAATAAGTGATAGAGGTACCCATTTTTGCAACCATCAACTTGAAATTTTTTTAACAAGATATGGGGTCTATCACCGGGTCTCAACAACATATCACCCTCAAACAAACGGACAAGCCGAAGTGACTAATAGAGGTTTAAAACAAATACTCGAAAAAACTGTAGGGTTAAATAAAAAGGAATGGGCCGATAAATTAGATGATGCTTTATGGGCTTTTCGAACTGCTTATAAAACAACAATAGGTACAACCTCATATAAGCTAGTCTATGGAAAAAGCTGACATTTGCCAGTAGAAATTGCACACAAAGCCTACTGGGCAATTAAAAATGTAAACTTAGATTTAGAGTTTGCTGGTAGAAATCGATTTTGTCAATTAAATGAATTAGACGAACATAGGAATTATGCGTACTCAAACTCCGAAATTTATAAGGAAAGAATGAAAAACTTGGATGACAAACATATTAAACCTAATGAATTTCGAGTAGGGGATTAAGTTCTTTTGTTTAATTCACGACTTCGATTGTTTCCTGGTAAATTAAAGTCTAGGTGGTCAGGACCTTTTTCCATCACCCATATTTTCCCTCACGGTGCAGTAGAAATTAAATCTTGGAATGGAATTCCATTCAAAGTCAATGGACAACGGCTGAAACTCTATCAAGGATTTATTGAGGATGAAGAGGAAGAAATCTCGCTTCAAACAGTCGAAGAGTAAAAGCAACAACATCATACCTGGTAAGTTACGAACAAACGGGTTGACATCTAAATCGGTAACTTTTCTAACCAAGTTTTTTTTGGGAAACAAGGGCACTCACACGAGCACGTAAAAAAAATTAAACATTGCTTGGCACGAGGCCGTGTCCGCGCGACTGTCGGGATAAAACCCCTTTTTCATAACAATTGCACCATTCCACACGCCCATTTTCCCCAAAAAACGCTCTGGTTCAAGGCGAATTTCCGCAGATTTTTGACGTCTCCTCGACTTCTAACAACATCAAGGTATGATTCTATCATCATTAGTAGTTAGATTAGGCAATTGCATGTAGTTAAAACTTCAAAAATTTGGGGAAAATCTAGGGTTCATGAACTTCATCCAGATCGAACCTAAAATTTTTGCCTAAATCTGTTAGCATTTAGTTAGATCAATGTTATAGGAAGTAAATCCACTTGTATTGTTCAATGATTCAGCCGATTTCTCACAAAAAACCCCAAACCCTTGTTTTTTAACCGAAAAAGATAAAACTGAAAGGGTAAACGGTTTGTTTTAGGAAAAACGGCACTTGGGGTTTCATTTTCGAAGGAAACCGCACCTATTGGACCAAAAATTTTCAAGTTTTCGGGACCATGTCAAAAAATGAAATTTTTTAGTAACAGAAGCCTGGACACGGGGTCATGTCCGCTGAACACGGGGCCGTGTCCAGATCGCTGTTTGCAGTTTTGTCCGAAAATTCCACTGTTTTGTGCTAACTTTTGGTGTATTCTTTCAGATGTCGAAGAAATTCATGAGATGCAATGCAAATGAGCTCGATGCTAGGGCAAGATACGAAGTACTTCAAACAAGATCGGAAGAATACTAAAGACACGTGTGCATGGATCTTCTAGCCATGGTGAACCAACTTGACCGGTTTAACAACCTCGTTACCGGCCCACTAAGAGTCGCCCTAACCACTCGACTTCGCTCAATCCACGAGTGCACTATGGAATTCTATAGCACCTTCACGTTCAATTCAAGGTGCGACCCTTTCGACAATGACGGGGTGTCATTCCGGTGTGGTGGAACTAGGTACTCGATTTCGATGGCACAATTTGGGTCGATAGTTGGGCTGTATGCAGAGGAAGATGCGGGCAATGAAGAAAACTCCGGAGGAGTGCGAGAGTTGGATGAGAACGAACGCTAAGCCGCATGGGCTCAGATTGGTGAAGGGCACTACAACCCGAGCAGCACTAAGAGCACTAAGCTGAGGGACCCACTCTTTCGATACATCCATAGGGTCCTCGGTTACTCTCTTAGCCAAAGGCATGATAGCGGTGGCGTTGTTGGGTTGAGAGATTTGATAGTCCTTCACTGCATTCATACCCGCAGACACCTTGATGTTCCGTTCCTCCTGCTCCGAAACATGCATTTGAACCGGCTTGCTACTGCACCAACCCCTATATTCTTCGGGGGGTGGATATACCGTCTCTTCAAGCACTTCACCAACATACCTAGGTCCTTCGAAAGAAGCCCATGGTCGGGAAGAGTGGATGTACACATCTGCCGCTCCATGAACTTAATTTATGAGGCTGAAGACGGGTCAGTTAGCTTCCAAAGGATGCAGGGACATGCATGGAACCCGCAAGAGGCACTCGTCCTTCACGCTCCATAGCATCATCAGTACCAGTACCAGCCCCACGGTGATCCGGGTCAGTCCTCCTTGTGGTTTTCCTAACTTCTAAAGTTTACATGATTTATTGCAGGAAAACCTCATGTGCACCAAGAACACCTATAACATGGCGAGCAACACGTACGCCCTAGTCGGAGCTATTGAACGGAACATATCCGACATTCAGGATGACATTGGGAGCTTCCGGGGGTACATGGCGGGGCACGGAGGAGGAGATGATGATGATGAGGATGAGGACATGGACTAGGCAGGAGGAGTGGCGGTAGGAGCATTTGGTTGGAGATTCCACAGGTTAACCCCTTTTATCTTGAACAATTTCCGGCCTGCACGCCAAGTGTTGAACAATTAACTTTCCTTTAACTCTTTAATTTCTGCATTTGTTTTTCTTTTTAACTTTGTGATGTGGATGTTGAACTTGGTAATTTAGGATGTTTGCTATGGTTTGGTGTAGTGTTAATTGACAAAACAGGTACATACGAGGCTTAGAGCACTAGACATTAGTGCCACTAAAGCCAGGACAGGAAAACCGAAGCCAGAAACCTGTTTTTCAACTTTGCAGATTGTCTACACGGGGTCGTGTCCAGCCGACACGCCCACTTCCCCAGACCTGCTGTTTGTTTTAATTCTGCAAACTTTTGCAGACACGGGGTCGTGCCCAGTGAACACGTCCTCGTGTCCACCTTCTGTAAGTTTTCGTTACTGGCACCTGAACACGGGGTCGTGTCCATCGGACACGGGGCCGTCTCCAGACGTCCAGTAACATAATTTTTTTCTTTTTAACACATTTTTACACATCTAATCAACCTAAAAACTTATTTTTGGGACACATTGAGGACAATGTGTAATTTAAGTGTGGGGAGGGGGGTGCTAAAACTTTGAATCTTGCAAGTCCTAATCAAAAGCTTTATACAAAACTCTATTGGAACCGCTAATCACCCCAAATTTTTTTTCAAATTTTTTTTTTCAATTTTTTTTACTTGTCTGGGTTTAACTTGGGAATTTCAAATTCTAAAAAGGTTATATTTTTACAAATTTACAACCGATAGCGTCATGATAAAAAGAACCAACATAAGAAAATTATGAAACGACATGACAAGCTTAGTTAAAATTTGATTATATATACTTGATCACATAAAAACTCATTCCCACAAAAGTGAGTTTTGAGCCTTTATTGAGCATACAAATATATATCTTTTAACCAAAAATGCTCATTTTTCTTTTCTTGTGTGAATAGCTGCTTGGTTCTTACGACTCTAGAACTTGCCACGACGATACAGTCTCGGTCCTTACCAACTTAAACCCGAGTTAGTAAATGATAGAGGCATTAGGACTAACCCTTTTTATTTCTACACCATTATTATTTTTTATTTTTTTTTACCACCTACCCAAAATCCCCCTAGTTAACCCCTTTGAGCCTAAACCTTTTCATTTCTTAACCCAAAAACCAAACACCCTTTCACCCCCCAAAACCTTTTTTATTCTTTAACCCTTTGTTTTAGTAACAAGCTCGGATTTTCGTATGACTTTGAAAAAAAAATGATGAAGCAAAAGAAAAAAAAACAAACAAAAAAGTTCATCAAAAATAACTTTGTTTGAATAATAGCTTCATCAAAATAAAAATATGCAAAAATAAAAAGTCTTACGAAAACCAACGCTTTTTATGCCTTTCACCCTTTTACTAACCACTAACCCAACCACCTACCTTTAACCCAAGCCTAACCCTTCACCCAAAAAAGTCCTCTTGATATTTACAAAGGTATATAGTTAAAAAGGAGGATGATTGATTGCTTGGAAAGCCTATGGTAGAAGTAAGTTTCATGCCGCTCTCGAGTGATTCACTAAAATACATCTTCGGCCGAGTGTTGAGTGATCCCCGTGAGGTATGTGAACTTGTATATAAATAGAATTTTAAAAGAGGCATGTTATGGCCTAATAAGTAATTTATCTTATGAAAAGTTTTAAATAAATCATGATGAATAGGATTGTAAATAAATAAAACTAAAACTTAATAAAGAATCTTGGAAATCCCGACACTCTATGACAAGCCCCAAAAAAACCTTTCTCTTCTACCCATTCCATGTGGGGGTATTTGATGTGCACAAAATGCAACATATAAAGTACATCAACTGTGGCATAAAACTAACCCTTTTTAGTACTAATGTTGGAAAAAGTGTGTTTTCGTCTTCCTTTTGTATTTTCAGGATTAAATAAGCTCATATTAACAAAAGAAGCAAAAAGGCAGCTAAATCTAACATAAATATACAAGAAAATGAACAAACGTGGCATGCCCGACCTCCTCGACAGCATCTTCCCAAGCAAAACAAGAAAACAGAAGGCTGAACACGCCCCGTGCTCAGTGAACACAGGGGCGTGTCCAAGTGTCAGCATAAAAGACAAAGTTGTAGAAGCTTCTAACGCCCACCACGGGGCCGTGCTCAGCGGACACGGGGCCGTGGTCAACTATAAGATTCGCAGAATCCAGGAAAATCTTGATAGTACATATATGCTTCTGCAAGGACCTGGGTCAAATTTAGTAGGACCTCCTTCAATACTTACCGGTATTGGATGGTGGGGGTCCAAACTCTTTGATCCCCTCATATGTAAGCTACTATTAATACTTTAACCCGGCTACTTAGGACTGTATCCCTGCTGACTCAGACTACTTAGCCGAGGGTAACGTCACCTTTAAAAGAGGGGCCTACCATAATATGCATTAATAACTTAATTAATTATCTTTCAATAATCCGACCCTTTAGGATTGTATCCTTGCTGACTCAAACTACTGGGTTGAAGGTAACGTCACCTTCAAAAGAGTGGCCTACTACAATAACTAAGATAATCTCTTAAAAAGTGCAAAAGTGCGGAAATAATCAAAGGTTACACTAAACACGAGTCGGAGCCAAGTGATTCATCTTGTCTATCTGTTTTTACTTTTATTTTATTTTTTTCAGCATTTTAGTTAGTTTTTATTTTTCTAGTTTAAAACCTTTTTCTAAAACTTTTGATTTCATTAGACGTTGAGGATAAACCGGTACTAAAAGCTCTTGTGTCCTTGGACGACCTCGGTATCTTGCCAACACTATACTACGCTCACGATGGGTGCACTTGCCCATATGTGTGTTTAGTGTTAGTAAAATATCGTGTTTTATAAATTTAAAACTTGAATAACGTGTAAAAAGGGCTTAAAATATATTTAAAAAAATATATACACACTCGTACACACTAGAGATACTTGCTAGCTTGGACACATGACATGAGTTTAAGACCCTTCGAAGCAGTTTCACCATAAACACATAATACATCACCATTCGCGAGCGAGAACCGAATTATCTTAGTGAAGCACACAACTTCAGCATGGTTTTCACGAAGAAAGTCCATGCCTACTATGATGTCAAAACTTCCGAGTTGCATCGAAATAAGGTCGATCGGAAAGATGTGATTGTTGAGTTCAAGAGTACAATCACGAATAACCGAATTGACGGTGACGGTTTTTCCGGTGGAAACTTCGACATCGAACGTCGAGGGGAGATGGGAGTGCTTACGATTTAGGAGCTTCTCGAATTCAAACGACATAAAACAGTTATCAGCTCCAGTATCAAACAAACACGAAGTATAAATACCATTCATGAGAAACGTACCATTAACCACATTGTTGTCAGCTGGCGCGTATTGATGTTGAAAGTTCTGGCGCGGGCGGCTTATTACTGTTGCTGCTGCTGGTGGGGCTCTTGTTTCACAACCCTGTTCGGGCACACGTTCACGAAGTGGTTGGGATCACCATACGCGAAACAGACTCTGGCGTTGATCGCGGGTGCCTGAGCCGCTTATTGGCCTTGAGGAGCTGGAAGTAGAGCTTGAGGAGCAGTAGCTTGGGCTGGTGCTTGTCGAGGACCAGTACGGCAGTTGGCGGTGAAGTGGCCGTACATGTTGTAGTGCATACAAAATCTGCAGGCAATACCCACCGTATGATGATAAGTACATGTCGGGCAAGCAGGGTGGGGACCAGTGTAAGCACGCTTTACAGGCGGTGCTAGAGTTACTGGTGCCGCAACCTGGCAGTGTTGAGATTGCTGTTGAGCTGGTACAGCTTGGAGCGGGGCAGTAGTGGTAGTGACAGCATAGTTCTTGTTGCTGGAGTTGCTGTTGTTGTTCTTCCTCTTGCGACGAGAGGACTTTGATGACTGAGTGGTGGCGGTGGCTTGGTGTAGGTTCTTGGTAGCTTTATCTCAAAATCCAGTTTTGACTCGCTTGTCCTTGATTTCAGCGGCAAGTAGGTAAGTCTCTTCGATTGTTGCTAGCTTTGAAGCATGCACAAAATCTGCAACACAATCCGGCAGAGCGCGGATGTACTTCTTGATTGTCATGTCAGCAGTCTTCACTTGATCAGGACAGATAATACTGAGCTGCTTGAAGCGAGAAGTTAAAGCAGCGTTGTCACCATCTTTCTACTTCAGATGCCAGAATTCGTTCTCCAACTTTTGGCGCTCATGGGGAGGGCAGATGAGGGTCCAGATGAGGGTCCAGATGACGACATTGTCTACAACAGACATCGCCATAGGGCTCAAACACAACATAATCGAATCTCACCTCACACGTCTAGCATTACTAAAGATCAGGAATACGATCACGTAAACACATAGGCACATAATCACAAAAGCACGTAAACAGGCACAGAATCACAGAAGCACATAAGCACATGAGGCGGTCAGAATACAGAAACCTATCATTCAAAGTCTGCGAGCGTTCGAGAATAGTGATCGCGAATAGCATAGCGAGCAGTATAGCATAAGCGAATAGCATAGCAGGCAACATGGCGTACGGTGGTTCCTCATGTAGTAGAGATTTGTTAGCGTTTTGTGGTAGATGTGCAGTGCGAGTCGTGTGTTTCGATTTAAGCGAAAAGCGATAAGAGATTAAATCACCAAAATCATAACACGTAAACAGATAAAATCACATAAAACACATAAAATCCACATAAAACGTCCAATATTAGCGAGCTCAGAATCGAAACACATAAAAATCGAGAATAGATTGTCTGTGGCTATTTAGACGTCGACTAAGCAAAGTGGTTCGACTATTCACAAGGACATTAGGTACACACTTTGGCCTTCGGGACTGTGCTCTTGCCACGAATCTGGGTGAATGGCACGCATCCTTCCAGTTTCAGCGTGACTTCAAGTTGTTGGAGTCCGTCGAGACTTTGGTGAGAGTTTTGTAAAGAAAAATAGAGATCTGAACAATTCATCAAGGTTCGGGTTTCACCCCTGTCTTAGTGACTTCGTTCCGGTTTTTGATAAAATAAAGGAGAAATTATTCGTCAAAGTATGGATTTCACTCCTGATTTGGCACAATTTTTCCCGTTTGTAGATAAAATGCGGGTCGAACAAGCAATTTAGTCGAGAGTTTGCGGTTCTCACACATAATCTCGACCTAATTGCTCGTTCATTTTTGAAAACTAGAGTGCAGTGATGGTGTAGCGTAGGTGAGAATATCGAGAAATAGTAAGTAAGCTCGTGCATAACCCCTACAGGGTGTGCACAAGTCGGTCTGTTGGTACTTAACTATAGACTAGGTCGTTTCTAAGACATCGACCCGGACTAGGTCGAGTCTTACATAATTCCCTATAGTTATGGCTCTGATACCAATCTGTCACACCCCAACCGATGGCGGAAACATCAGGGCGTGGCACTGAGCGAAATAGATTGTCCAGAAGTTTCCATAACAACTATAATTACCAATTATTTAAAGCATCATGTCCCGTACCATGACATAAAAAGTAACATAATTATTACAGACAAGATATAGTCAAATTGTTCTGTTCTGAAAACTCAGATTTCAAATACAGACAATTCGTTTATTTGTTTCTAGACCTTTCCTAGCCTCAATTTCACAGCAAGCCAAGCATCTAAACATCCTAAGCACCTGCCACATACGTTAAAGTAAAAGTCAATACAGATAGTGTAAGGGTGAGCATACAAGTTTGATAGATATAATAGAGTTCGAAATCGTTTACGCTTAACCAGCACGTACACAGTGTGAAATGAAGCACGTTAGTTATCGACATGAACCTATCGATACCAATGACTGCGGGTTGACTGCCCAAGGTAGTTCGTAATACACACTCACCACTGTGAGCCATGTAATTAATTGTCCTTAACAACCCCTGAGTGAACAGGTGCTGAGTCCAAACTATAATACTATCGTTGCTAAGGCAGGTAGACAACATTCCATGTGTAAACATAACAAACAAACATTCATTAAGTCACGTATAACATGCGACAACGGTTAGCGTTAAAGTATTGCATAGTTTGTTCGATGTGATTTAGAATAAGTAACGTATGTAACACCCAAAAGTGCGTAAAGCAAAAAGGGTTCGAGTATACTCACATGTAAGGACCTTCAAAAATGTCCCAAAACGACTCATAAGTGACAAACTGGACCCCGGAAACCCTAACATGCATGAAAAACCAAGAAAATGTGAAATTTGACCTTCACGCGGGCCGCGTAAGAGTAAGCCTAGGCTTACGCGCGCCGCGACAACACATCAAAACTCCGGATCAGCTAACTGGCCACGTGTCATACACGTGGCAGCCCTAGGTATGACACGCTAGCCCTAATCTACAAATAGGTAACCCTTACGGGCCACGTAAGGATCAAGAGAAGGTTTACGCGGGCCGCGTGAACCTTATTTTTCAGCTATAAATAGATTTGATCATTGCCTGTTCACTGGTGTCGAAAACAATTCTCAAAAACGAAGTTCTGCTGCTCAAATTCGAAAATTTAGGTAGTGAGGTGCTGCTACGATACCGGGTATTAACTCGATCGCTGCTACGATTCAATGTTCGATCGATTGAAACAATCCAATGGATGTTTAAGTGCTGCCCAAATTAGGGCTATACTTTGTCATTCGTCGTGAATTCGATGGATGTTTAAGTATTGCACTTTGTCATTCGTTGTGAGGGTTTTAATCTCATGAGTTATCGTAAGTGCTGTATTAGTTACTAACCTAGTTCGTGTGCATTGTTATTTAAATTAGGTTACAAGACTAATCAGTAGGCAAATCTCTGCCCGTTAAACTTGTAATGTGAGTCATTCTCTTTTTATCAATAATGTTTTACAATACTCCAAGTATTTTAAAAAAGTTATAATTACAGGGATTAAATCGTGGTTATCTTGAATCACTGGCTAGTGGGGTATTGTGCACATTACTAATTTCTCACGGTTAGGCTAATAAATCCTAACAGTAATAATCATCACTACTTGGGTGAAAGGACCCAATAGTGGTATGATCATCGTCACCAGGAGGTGACACGGCGCCAAATAAAAATAAGATAGAAGCCATTGTAATCGCTCTTGTGCTGTAATTTATAACGATGTGTCATTTTAAGTAAACTGAATGACTCGCCAGTATTTCCCCACTGATAAAGTATTTTTAAAACATGTTTCAGGCGACCTGTTGTGATTCAAAGAAAACGTGCTACGGAGCACTAACAAGCTTGAAGTGGTGGCTCAGTTAAAATAAGTAAACATGTTTTGTAAACCAGGGAATTTCCTCGTGAAATTCCTCTATTGTAAATTACGGGGTTGATCCCGAATTATGAAATAAAATAATCGGGCATTTTCAAGTTTTAAAAGATCATGTTAAATCTTCCGCTGTCAACTCAATTAATTAATACCATGGGTTTCTGTCTCGCGGCTCCTGGACCGGGTAAAACCGGGACGGGGGCCATGATAGGAAAAGGTGGTATCAGAGCCACTGATTTAAGCCAAATAAAGTATTTAGAAATACTTAAATTTTCTGATTTCCATCCTGTGATTATGTGTTCCTTTGTGTTATTTGACTATTTGTTTACAGTATGGGTAAGCAAAGAATTTCGGACATCTATCGTCAATTAGATAGTTCACCAAAAGATAAGGGAACTTCAGCAGATACTGAGGAAGGAATATTTGTTCGTAAGGCACAGTTTGAAAAACCACTTACCCCTAAGAAAATAAGTCGGATTATTAGAAAAGTCAAGAGAAAATAAAGAAGTCACAACGAAAAGGAGTGAGGATTAATAAGGAAACTCGGGAAATAGGCAATAACCCACCATGGGAAGATGAACTGGATGAAAAATGGGCGGATCTTTATATGTTAGCCACTACAGCAGTAAATGTTAACTTTTAATTAAGTTAAACTGCCAACACCCTGACCCATTACTAGCACCCATATCACCTACAAGCCAGAAATTTTAAACTTTGCCTATTAGATAAAACAACTTAGTAAGAGAAGATAGACTAAAATAAATTATGAATGCACAACCCTAGTATATTTTGAATCTCTGTTGTAATTTGTAATATATATATAAAAGTTGCAATGTGTGCAATGATCCTTGAATATTAACCTGTAAAAATTTAACTTACAAAATTTTAACCTAGAATTTTTTTGTATTTTCTCTATATCTGCTAAACAGCGTGAATGAGTTGTCTGAAGCTCTTCAGAATCTCAATCTTTATTCTGTGAATGTGGAAGTTTCCAGAGATTTTACCGGTTATTTGGCCGACGTGGAGGAACCTATGGAATTCCAAGCTCAACCTCCGGAGAAACCAAAGCCAAAGAAAAGAAGAAGATTTGTGGGCTGGAGGCGTGTACATAGGAGGAAACCAGCAACTAGGAAAGTTGCCAAAATGGAGGAACCATTGGACAAAGGAAAAAGAATAGAGATTGGGGAAAGTTCTAAGCAAGCCGAGGAATTGCCACTGCAGGAGGAACTAGATCGTATACTGGCAAGTTATGATATCCTTAGGCCAGTCAATGAAAATTTCTTCACTTATCCTGCCGAAACCCAACTTCCAGTGAATTTGGAACCAGCCATCCCAAATCCCCTTATCTACTCCCAACCTCTACCAGCAGAGCTGGAAGAATGGTGGACCACTGACTAGCAGTTTCAAAATCTCCTCAATAACCCTGATACCTTTTTCCCTCAATTTGACCCGGAGCCTCCACTACACCCACCTATGAGCTCCGAGAACTTGGCTGAACTCCGCCAGTATGGCGAGGAGCTGATTGATGCAGGGAACCAAATTAGGGATATAGGAGAAAATATATCCTGGAAGTACGACGAGAGGGAGCGTCGCTTCTGAGATGCCAGCTGACGGGATGGTGTGACGGTATGGTTGTGGTTGTATAATAGTAGTAGTAAAATATAATCCTGTGAAATAACCTAAAAATAAAACTTTTGTAAGATAACAAGTCTGTACGGAAGCATAATATAATATATAAAAATGGAAGTCGAGAAATCGACAATTTTGGCTATATGTGTTAATGTGATTATGTGCGATTGTTTTGTTATATTTGGTTGTTAATTGTTCTCTGCTAATCACTTATATATATTAATTACCAGATGGAACACGCTGGTAATGAACCCGTTAACGAAGTTAACCAATCTGAACAAAACCATGAGGATCAATTTCTGAATAGGCAAGATATCAAGAATATCGTTGCTCAAGGAATAGCCAATGCTATTACAGCAATCCTTGCTGCTGCCCGAAATCCTGTTGAACCTTAACAAATTATTCCTAGCAAACGTACACACGGCGACAACTTTAGTAATAGTGTAAACGGAGGTGGCAACCATACTAATAACGACAATGATGGGATGCAAGCTCCACTACTTAAGAAAATGAAAGCTGCAACGCCTGGTTCCACTTACAAGGAGTTTCTTGACTGTAAACCGGCTGAATTTGCAGGCAATGAAGGGGCGACCGCTGCACTGCGTTGGTTAGAGAAAACCGAGGCGGTGATTAAAATAAGTAAATGTGCCGAGGAAGACAAGGTCATGTACGCATCGCATCTTTTCAAAGAAGGGGCGCTAGAATGGTGGAATACGGTACTTCAAGCCAAAGGAAGCGATGTGGCCTATGCCATGAGATGGGAAGAATTTAAGCGGCTGATGGAAAGAAAATTCTGTCCCGAGTATGAGAAAGAACAAATGGAAAATAAATTCCTAAACCACCGGATGGTGGATGTTGATTGTCGAGGATATACTTCGACATTCTTCGAATATGCTAGACTTGTACCTACCCTGGCTTTGCCAGAGCCGGTGCTTATTTCCCGCTATATTTGGGGATTGATTGGCGAAATCTATAATATCGTTAAAGCTGCGAGACCTCGCACTATTGACGATGCGGTAGAATTAGCTAACACCCTAACTGACGAGCTGGTATGCACAAGAGAAGAAAACCGGAAAAAGGAAGTGGCCCAAAACATTACCCAGGGATTCCGTGTGGGTAATAGTAGCAACTTCAAGAAAAAGGGAACCGGGCGACCTTCCACTGTTCCATTTTGCAATACCTGCAAAAGAAAGCATTTTGGTAGATGCAAAGGGTATTGCAATTTCTGCAAAATTCCAGGGCATCAAGAAGAAGATTGCAGGAG
The DNA here is from genome assembly GCA_030545235.1 of Helianthus tuberosus. Lineage (NCBI taxonomy): Eukaryota > Viridiplantae > Streptophyta > Magnoliopsida > Asterales > Asteraceae > Helianthus > Helianthus tuberosus. The sequence continues at coordinate 13,815,497 of CM060420.1, read as the reverse complement.
GAAGAAGTCAACCATCTGCTACAACTGTGGAGAGGCTGGACGTTTTAGGCCAGACTTCCCAAAATTGGTCAAACCAGCTTATAACAAAGCCAAACCTGCAGAAGGAACTACCAAGAAAAACGTAAGAGCTTTCCAGTTGACTACTCAGGAAGCAGAACTAATCCCTGACGTGATAGCTGGTACATTCCTAGTTCACGACGTTTATGCAAAAGTATTATTTGACTCTGGTGCAAACCAAAGTTTTATAAATACTTCGTTCTGCCAAGCACTTAATTTACCCTTAACCAACCTTAGGCAGATTTTTACAGTCGAAACGGCAAATGGAAATTCTGTTAAAATATATAAGGTTTTGCGAGAAGGAAGGATAGAACTCGTAGGTCATAAATTCTCTGCAAACCTGTTACCGATGAATTTAGCCGGATTCGATATTGTGTTAGGAATGGATAGGTTAGTAGCCAACCATGCTCGAATTCTCTGTGATAAGAATTCCATAGAAATTCATACACCCACAGGAGCATTATTGGTGATTACAGGAGATAAGCCACGAAAGCCACTGAAATTCATTTCAGTAATGAAGTTGGCCAGCTATTCAAGAAAACAAGAAATAGTGTATATGATTTCAGTAATCATTAACACGAAAGGTATGGAACTTGAAGAAATTCCTGTAGTAGCAGAATACCCAGATGTATTCCCTGAAGAACTACCAGGATTACCACCCAATAGGGAAGTAGAATTTAGAATTCATATAATTCCTGGAAGTACACCGATAGCCAAGGCACCTTATCGATTAGCACCCACCGAAATGCTAGAACTGAAAAAGCAGTTAGTTGAATTATTAAATAAAGGATTCATCCAACCCAGTTCATCCCCGTGGGGAGCACCAGTGTTGTTTGTGAGAAAGAAAGATGGGTCAATGAGAATGTGTATCGATTATAGGGAATTGAATAAAGTTACAATTAAGAACCGATACCCATTACCTAGGATTGATGATCTTTTTGATCAACTTCAAGGAGCTAGATACTTTTCTAAGATCGACTTACGCTCCGGATACCATCAATTGAAGGTACAAGAAGAAGACATACCTAAAACTGCTTTCAGAACTAGGTATGGTCATTACGAGTTTACAGTCATGCCCTTTGGACTAACAAATGCTCCTGCAGTATTTATGGACATGATGAATAGGATTTGTAAACCGTACTTGGATAAATTTGTAATTGTCTTCATCGACGATATACTTATTTATTCCAAAAGCCAGGATGAACATTGTCAGCACTTGCATGCACTCTTAACCTTATTAAGAAGGGAGAAGCTTTACGCCAAATTCTCGAAATGTGAATTTTGGCTACAGGAGGTACAATTTTTAGGATACATGGTGAATCACGAAGGTATTCACGTAGATCCCTCCAAAATAGAAGCGATCACCAAATGGAAAGTCCCACAAACAGCTATGGAAATTAGAAGTTTTCTAGGGTTAGCTGGTTATTATAGACGATTCATTAAGGATTTTTCCAAAATAGTTGTACCATTAACTAAGCTAACTTGTAAAGCAGTTAAGTTTGAATGGGGACCTAGGCAAGAAGAGGCCTTTAGGATTTTGAAGCAAAAGCTAACAAACGCCCCAATTCTAGCCTTACCAGAAGGAACAGAAGATTTTGAAGTTTACTGTGATGCTTCTAAGTTAGGATTGGGATGTGTGCTAATGCAACACAAAAAGGTAATTGCGTATGCCTCGAGACAATTGAAAAAGCATGAAGAAAACTATACAACTCATGACTTAGAATTAGGAGCCATAATTTTTGCCCTTAAGATTTGGAGACATTATTTGTATGGAAGTAAGTTTACTGTCTATACAGATCATAAGAGCTTAAGGTACATATTTGGGCAAAAAGAATTAAACATGAGGCAAAGGAGATGGATGGAAATTCTAAGTGACTACGACTGTGATTATCAATATCACGAAGGAAAAGCAAACGTAGTTGCAGATGCCTTAAGTCGTAAGTATCATGAAAAGCAAAAGCGAGTTCGTGCTCTTAGATTAAATCTACAGTTAGATTTAATGGAACAATTAAAGCATATCCAGGAAACAGCAATCAAGGATGATGCTGAAGGAATGGAAGGAAGAATAAAAGAATTAGAACAAGGAAGTGATGGAATTTGGAGACTCCATAAGAAAAGGATTTGGGTACCTAAGCAAGGAGAATTAAGAAATAAGATTTTAGAGGAAGCCCATAAATCTAGGTATACCATGCATCCTGGTAACAATAAAATGTACCAAGATTTAAGGAATAACTTCTGGTGGATAGGAATGAAAAAGGACATAGCTAGGTACGTTTCTAAGTGTCTTACTTGTTCACAAGTTAAGGCAGAACACCAGAAACCCTCAGGTCTACTACAACAATTAGAAATGCATGTTTGATGAAGTCGTATCCTTACATGGAGTACCACTCTCCATTGTATCGGATAGAGATAGTCGTTTCACTTCCCATTTCTGGACGAGTTTCCAGGAAGCAATGGGAACCCGACTAAATTTAAGCACTGCATACCACCCTCAATCAGACGGACAAAGTGAAAGGACGATCCAAACCCTGGAGGACATGCTTGGGGCATGTTTGATAGATTTTGGTGGAAACTGAGATGACCACCTACCCTTAATCGAATTCTCCTATAATAATAGTTATCATGCAAGCATAGAAGCTGCCCCATTCGAAGAACTGTATGGACGAAAGTGCAGAACTCCAGTCTGCTGGGCAGAGATAGGAGAAAGTCAACTATCAGGTCCTGAAATTGTGCAAGAGACCACCGACAAGATCACTCAAATCAAGGAAAGATCGAAAATGGCTCGAGATCGCCAGAAGAGTTATGCCGACAATCGACGCAAGCCACTAGAATTCCAAGTGGGAGACAAGATACTCTTGAAAGTTTCTCCTTGGAAAGGAGTAGTTTGGTTCGGAAAGAAGGGAAAGCTAAGTCCAAGGTACATAGGACCATTCCCAGTAATCCAGCGTATATGACCAGTTGCCTATCGTTTACAACTACCAGAAGAGCTAGCTGGGGTGCATGACGTGTTTCATGTATCCAACCTCAAGAAATGTCTATCTGACGAATCCCTGGTAGTACCTCTTCAAGATATAGAGGTAAATGAAAAGTTAAAATTGGTTGAGAAGCCATTGCAGATAGAAGACAGAAATGTCAAGTTTATCAAGCACAAACGACTTGTGCTGGTCAAAGTCAAGTGGGATTCAAAGAGAAGACCTGAATACACTTGGGAGCTGGAATCGGAGATGAAACGAAAATATCCTCACTTATTCCAATAAATCTCGAGGACGAGATTTTAAATAAGGTGGGGAGGATGTAAGGACCTTCAAAAATGTCCCAAAACGACTCATAAGTGACAAACCGGACCCCGGAAACCCTAACATGCATGAAAAACCAAGAAAATGTGAAATTTGACCTTCACGCGGGCCGCCTAAGAGTAAGCCTAGGCTTACGCGAGCCGCGAAAACACATTAAAACTCCGGATCAGCTAACTGGCCATGTGTCTTACACGTGGCAGCCCTAGGTTTGACACGCTAGCCCTAATCTACGAATAGGTAACCCTCGCGGGCCGCGTAAGGATCAAGAGAAGGTTTACGCGGGCCGCGTGAACCTTATTTTTCAGCTATAAATAGATTTTATCATGGCCTATTCATTGGTGTCGAAAACTATTCTCAAAACTGAAGTTCTGCTGCTCAAATTCGAAAATTTAGGTAGTGAGGTGCTGCTACGATATCGGGTATTAACTCGATCGCTGCTACGATTCAATGTCCGATCGATTGAAACTATCCAATGGATGTTTAAGTGCTTCCCACATTAGGGCTATACTTTGTCATTCGTCGTGAATTCGATGGATGTTTAAATATTGCACTTTGTCATTCGTTGTGAGGGTTTTAATCTCGTGAGTTATCGTAAATGTTGTATTAGTTACTAACCTATTTCGTGTGCATTGTTATTTAAATTAGGTTACAAGGCTAAACTCTACCCGTTAAACTTGCAATGTGAGTCATTCTCTTTTTATCAATAATGTTTTACAATACTCCAAGTATTTTCAAAAGTTATAATTACAGGGATTAAGTCGTGGTTATCTTGAATCACTGGCTAGTGGGGTATTGTGCACATTACTAATTTCTCACGGTTAGGCTAATAAATCCTAACAGTGATAATCATCACTACTTGGGTGAAAGGACCCAATAGTGGTATGACCATCGTCACCAGGAGGTGACACGGCACCAGATAAAAATAAGATAGAAGCCATTGTAATCGCTCTTGTGCTGTAATTTATAACGATGTGTCATTTTAAGTAAACTGAATGACTCGCCAGTATTTCCCCGCTGATAAAATATTTTTAAAACATGTTTCAGGCGACCTGCTGTGATTCAAGGAAAACGTGCTATGGAGCACTAACAAGCTTGAAGTGGTGGCTCAGTTAAAATTAGTAAACATGTTTTGTAAACCAGGGAATTTCCTCGTGAAATTCCTCTATTGTAAATTACAGGGTTGATCCCGAATTATGAAATAAAATAATCAGGCATTTTCAAGTTTTAAAAGATCCTGTTAAATCTTCCGATGTCAACTCAATTAATTAATACCACGGGTTTCTGTCCCGCGGCTCCTGGACCGGGTAAAACCGTGACGGGGCCGTGACATCACAGCGATGATGGATTGAAGGGAGCGCTTAGAGTGAGATTAGCCTGATCAGAACGATAGCAATAACGATGAGTGACGTGTAAAACGGTGTGAAGTGTCAATGGATCGGATGGTAATCCGATCGGGTGGCCGGTCGATCGGGTGAAAATCCGTTCGGACGGTCATCTGATCGGGTGACCGAGCGAGTAGATTGTTACCTTGTTTGGGATGGATGTGTTTGTGTATGATGGCTTCTCTTTTGAAGTTTTCGTTGTAGTATTTTGAAAACAGAGAAGTATCTCTACCTTTCAGGTCGGTCGTTCGATCGGACAACAATCCGATTGGCGAGGCTTCTCAGGTTGAGAACAAGTTCTCAGCAGGACGGTCACTCGATCGGATGGCTATCCGATCGGGTGGCAACCCGTACATACTGAGCATATTGAAAATTGTTAAGTGTTTGAAGTCAAACATCACATGGTCGGGTCTTAATCAGATCGGGTGGCAATCCGATCGGACAGTCATCCGTTCAATGTTCAAAACCTCAAATATTGAAATAAAAGTTAAGTGTGGGACCCAAGCTGCAATCCGACCGGATGGCAATCCGATCGGATGGTAATCCGTCCTAGATGACCTGGTCGTCTGCTTCCTTGGTTGTTTTGATAGTTTGAAGTTTTCTCGAGACTGTTTGATGACGTGCTAAACAACAGAAACCTCGTCAAGACTTAGTGACCCGATCGGACAGGAATCACCCTCGTCCGACCAGTTAACTATTCGAGACGGTGTTTCATGTTTAACATGAAATAAGTAACCTCGTGGATAGAATCCAGATCTTGAACTAACACATTCACAAGAAAGAGTAGAAGATTAGAACAAGCTCCGATTCCATCGGTTTTGAGTTCATTGAGTGTAAAAGAGTTGAAAGAAAGTTGGAAAACCATCTTTCAATCCTTTTCATCATGATTATGTTCAGATCTATGAAAGATCTTTGTTTATTTGTGTGGAAATTGTTCAGATCTAAGTTGTTCTTGGTGGATTGAAGCCAAAACATGAAGTTCATAAGAACACCATGATGATATCATCCTAGAACACCTCAAATCTAGTGATTTCATGGTTAAAAGTTAAGATTCAAAAGATAGAAAGGTGTAGGAGTGCGTGTAGCTTAAGAAAGTACAAGATTTAGGTGAAAAACTTACAAGAATCGCGAGAAATATGAAGAAATAGCGGCTGGAGCGAGTGGAGAGGGAGAGAGAGCTGTCAACATCAAGTGAGGTTGAAATATGGGGTATTTATAGGGTTTCCATAAACGGAAAGGAGGAAAGAGGTTGGTCGATCGAGTGGCAGCCCATCCAGGTGGCAGCTCGATCGAGTGGCACTCCGATCGGGTGGCTGCCCGATCGGGTGGCAACTCGGTCGGCTGGCCACTCGATTCGAGTGCTCGGCGCGATGAGTTTTGTGATTTCGATTCGAGTGTCGAGCGTTGCGATGCGATTCGAGAGGGTGATGCGATAGTTTTACTCATCAAATTACTTTTAATCCCAACTACTATATCAACATACAATCATCCTATTTAACTTGTGTTTAGCGTTTGTGATTCAATTTCGATTGTGTTTCGATTAATCACCACAACAACAACATAAATGAACATGCACAAGTAACTCATAAGGCACACACACACGTAAGAACCATAACCAGACACGTAATTCGAGTTGCGAGTGCGATAGCGATAAGCGATAAGTTGATAAAACATGCGATAAACGTCGATTAAATATAGATTAATCCTCGATTATTAACAAATACTCCACATAATACAACTAACGTAAAAGCATAAAAAAACTATCTACAAGTCAAAGAAGTCAAAACAGGAATTGAGCAAGGAGTGATAGATCGCAATTAGCAATCTTGTCTCCCTTTGACTTCAATCTTGACTTTGACTTTCGAAAGAAACAAATAGACAAGATTGAATCACTTGGTTTTGACTTGTCTTTTACATATCCTTCGATGATTTCCGCACATTGGGTCTTTTAAGAGATTATCTTAGTTATAGTGGCATGTCCCTCTTTTGGAGGCAACGCTACCCTCGGCCATATTGGTCAGCAGGGATACAGTCCCGCAAGGCTGGAATATTGAAAGATGATTAAGTAAGTTATTAATGCAAAATGTGGCATGGCCCTCTTTTGGAGGTAACGTTACCCTTGACCATATTAGTATGACTCAGCAGGGATACAGTCCTTCAAGGCCAGTTTAATGTTTTAATAGTAGTTTATTTATAAGGGATTCAAGCTGTTCTTACTTCCCCCAATTTGATGCTATCTGTCTTAAATGAAGTCCTAACAAGCTTGAATCAAGTCCTCGCAGGATCTATACACTGAACGAGGCAAGAATTTTACCCGAACCAGCCTTCTAACCCCTTCCAGGTAGTTAACATGCTCTATATAGATCATAAAGATACGAATGAGTGAATCAACGAAACATGAAGAGATGATAGAATAAAGTTCACTTTCGTTATAAAAAACTATTTATTAAAGTCATTAATACATACCCATTTAAAAAGTTAACCAAAGCTTGGAAATCAAAAGTAATACATAAAAAACTTGTCTTCACCAAGTGATGTAAGAGATTAGTCAACCATGGCCTTTGTTTGACAAAAACTCTTACGATCAATCTTGGATCTCGAGACTACTACACACACTCTAAATATGGATGATGGAGGAATGTGGTGGATGATGGTGGTATTTTTGTGGTGGAGTGGTGACAGGTGTGAGAGAAGTAGTTTGCCAAGGGATGTATTGCAATTGAACCATGCACCTATATTTATAGCTGGAGACAGACTCCACACACGACCCCGTGCCTGGAGGTCACAACCCCATTTCTCCTTATTATCTGTCTCCATTTAATGAGTTGTGCCAGTTCGTATGCTCACACGACCATGTGTGTCAACGGCACGGCCCCGTAGCCTTGTACTTGTTGTACTATTGAAGATTTTGCGTATCTAGGAGTTGACCCCGACCCGTGTTCTTCAGGACACGACCCCGTGTCTCTTGTCTGCTTCAGTTTATCTTTTTTTCATGGAATCTAAAGAGGGGCATGACCCCATACCTTAGTGGCACGGCCCCGTGCTTGTCTTCTGATTTGTTGTTTTTGGTCTTGGGGTGAAGCTCAGAGGGTCGGTATGAAGTTTCAACTTCTCTTCTTTTGTATTTATATTGGTTTTTGCTGTTAATTTGTTCCTTTTGTACATTAAAGCTCTTTTAATCCTGAAAATCAAAAGTACACAAAGAAAAACACACTTTTTCTAACATTAGTACATAAAATGGTTGATTTTATACCTTATTTGATATAAGTTATATGTTACATTTGGTTCATATCAATTTATTAAAGTAACTTTTAAAACTTTATTTAAGGTACATATGATCGTTTGATGAGTGACTATATTGCTAAAAACTATGTGTACACTGCTGAATAATTTAGGCGACAGTTTCGAATGAGTCGTCGATTGTTCGTACGTATTGCCAATGATTTGTGGTGTGTGTCGGGTGTGATAAGTTTTTATTGTTATTTTAAGCCCATTTTACACATTAGTCAAGTTTTGAATTTATAAAACACGATATGCTACTAACACTAAACACACACTAAGGCAAGTGCACCCATCGTGAGTGTAGTATAGCGTTGGTAAGATACCGAGGTTGTCCAAGGACACAAGAGCTTTTAGTACCAGTTTATGTCGCAACCCCCGTCCCCTAATAATCCGTGAATGGGTGGCTGCGGCCAGTTTCAGTGGTATCGGTGTTTATCAGTTTGGCAGCGGAATTTATATCAGGACCGTTGTTAGGAAATATTTTATCAGAGTAAAATACCACACCTTTATAATATTAAACACATGGGAAAATCCCAAGTTTTCAGTACACACATTTTCATAGGGATAAACCCTATTTTATTTAAATAAAACATCTCTTTATTTAGGTAACTTTTATAGCCACTTTTCCAAGCCTTCAGTGCTGTCCAACTGGCTTCTATTTGGCTTTCACATTTTGTTACCTGAAACGCGTTTAAAAACATTTTGTTAGTGGGAAATACTGGTGAGTGAATCCCAGTTTAATCAAGATAGGTAAAACCATTTACAGCATGGAGGACGGTCGCACAGTTACATTTGTTTATTTTCTACTTTAATTACCACCCACGGTACTGTGAACCCGACTTATGGTCATGTTACTACTCACAGTGTAGTAAAAAAATTGTATACAAAATCCCAACATACCGACGATAATTGTAGAATTACAAATACTCAATCACTGTTCATTATAATGTAAAAACAATTGAGGTTTTGTAAAAACAGTTTACAAAAAGGAGATTACTCACATTGCTATCTTAGGGTTTTCCTTTGTGATTTCTTGGTTATTATCTATTAATTACACAATGCACACGCGTTAGTATAATAACCCAATATTTATATTAGTTATACTCTCCTCGAGACAAAATTCCAATGACTACGTCGGGCAGAGCCTCAACAGCCGTTACGAAATCCGAGATCAATCGGGCAGTGTATCTAATACGTAACCGGGGGTTATGGTATTTACAACGAGGCAGAACTTCGTTATGTAGGGGGGTATAATGCCCAGAGATTATGTTTACTGTGCAGAAATTGAGAGAGAATCGAGGGAATGAGCGATTGTAAACTGAAGGCCGATTGCATCTATTTATAGTGTATGTTCGACAATTTATCGCGCCCCGTGTAAGAGAAGGAGAGAGCCTTCGCGGCCCGCGATGCCAGCTAGGGTAGGCCCTAGCTTGGCTGACTCGGACTCTAGACTCGACACGATTGCGACACGTGGTGGCACTGGGTGAGGCTGCGTAGCCGAGTTTTCGCGGCCCGCGACGAAGCTGGCTAAGGGTTTCGCGCCCTGCGGGCGAGCATTAAAAAAATGTTTTTATTTTATTTTTATAAAATTTAAGTTATTTAGGCCCAAATCTCGTATACGGAGTGTATTTTAAGACGTATAGGGGCACTCTAAACATATTAGGGGTGTCGGAAGTAATTTTAGAGGGTTGTTATATCCTCCCCACCTTGTTTTTCAACTCGTCCTCGAGGTTTACTTGAATAAGTGCTGGTATTTCCTTTGCATTTCTGATTCAAGATCCCAAGTGTATTCTGGTCCTCTCTTGGAATCCCATTTTACTTTGACTAGAACCAATCTCTTGTGTTTGAGATTCTTGACCTTTCTATCTTCAATCTGTGGAGGCTTCTCTACAAAATTTAACTTTTCATTTACCTCTATATCCTTAAGAGGCACTACTAATGATTCATCGGCTAAGCATTTCTTTAGATTAGATACATGGAATACATCATGTATTCCTGCCATTTCCTCTGGCAGTTGCAGCTGATAGGCTACAGGTCCTATTCTTCTAATAATCTCAAAAGGCCCTACATACCTGGGGCTTAGCTTTCCCCTTTTGATGAATCTCACTATTCCTTTCCAAGGAGAAACTTTTAATAACACCTTATCTCCAACTTGAAATTCCAATGGCTTTCACCTGTTATCAGCATAACTCTTCTGTCAATCACGTGCTGCTTTCAGTCGTTCATTGACTTGAATGATCTTGTCAGTTGTTTCTTGTACTATTTCAGGTCCAGATAGTTGCTTTTCTCCGATTTCTGCCCAACAGACTGGAGTTCGGCACCTCCGTCTATAAAGTGCTTCGAATGGTGCAACATTGATACTGGTATGATAGCTGTTGTTGTAAGAAAATTCTATTAATGGTAAGTGATTGTCCCAATTACCTCCGAAATCAATTACACAAGCTCTAAGCATATCTTCCATTGTTTGAATTGTCCTTTCACTCTGTCCGTCCGTTTGAGGATGATAAGTTGTGCTTAGATTCAATTTGGTTCCCATGGCTTTTTGGAAACTTGTCCAAAAATGAGAGGTAAAACGACTATCTCTATCAGAAACAATTGATAAAGGAATTCCATGTAATGAAACTATTTCATTTACATATAATTTGGCTAGTTGTTCCATACTGAAAGTTTCCTTCATTGGTAGGAAATGAGCTGACTTAGTTAGCCTGTCTATAATCACCCAGATTGTATCATTACCTTTCCCTTGTCTTGGGTAATTTGGTAACAAAATGCATTGTTATCAATTCCCATTTCCATACTGGCATTTCTAATTGCTGCAATAAACCTGAGGGTTTCTGATGTTCAGCTTTAACTTGCGAATAGGTTAAACACTTAGAAACATAAGCTGCTATATTCTTTTTCATTCCTATCCACCAAATTTTTTTCCTTAAGTCCTGATACATCTTATCACTTCCCAGATGCATCGTATACTTAGACTTATGGGCTTCTTCTAATATACAGTGGCGTAGGTTTCCTAGTTTCGGTATCCACATCCTTTTCTTATGGAATCTCCAAATTCCATATATCGTCCTTAATTACTGATTCTTGTGCTTTCCTAATCTGTTCATTTAAGTCTACATGCAGATTTAATTTAAGTGAACGCACTCTTTTTGGTGTTTCGAGGTACTTGCGACTTAAAGCATCGACTACTACATTAGCCTTTCCTGCATGATACTAGATATTGCAATCATAATCGCTAAGAATTTCCATCCATCGTCTTTGTCTCATTTTCAACTCCCTTTGCCCGAAAACATACCTTAAACTCTTATGATCGGTGAAAATGGTAAACTTACTACGGTAAAGGTAATGTCTCCAAATCTTAAGGGCAAAAATTATGGCTCCTAATTCCAAATCATGGGTAGAATAATTCTCTTCATGATTCTTAAGTTGTGTAGATGCGTGAGCTATAACCTTTTGACGTTGCATCAACACACATCCATAACCTAACTTAGAAGCATCACAGTAGACTACAAAGTCTTCATTTCCTTTTGGTTACGCTAATATGGGTGCATTGGTTAATCTTTGCTTAAGGATTCTAAAGGCTTCTTCTTGTTTTGGTCCCCATTCAAACTTAATAGATTTATAGGTTAACTTAGTTAAGGGAATGGCTATTCTAGAAAAATATCGGATAAATATTCTATAATAACTGGCCAATCCTAGGAAACTTCTAACCTCGGTTGGTGACTCAGGGGTTTTCCATTTGATAATTGATTCAATCTTTATGGGATCCACATAATTTCCTTCATGATTGACTCAGGGGTTTTCAATTTGATATAGCCTTTTCACAACAACTTGAGCATCCTCAAAACACTGACGACTCTCAACCATCAACACTCGACACTCGACTCGGTCGGTCTCCGCGAACAACTATCATCTCTCTACCGTCATCAGGACGAGATATCCTAACTAGCATCTTCAAGCGATAGTCCCCTCTTCGTTCCTGGATAATCAATCCATCCTCACATCTTCGTCAAGGCTGCCCAGCTCCACTGGAAAAGAAAAAAAATCGACACTAGAACTCCGATCACCTAACTAAATACTACAATTGCGAACGACCTCACTAGTTTCCATCAACTTACCAATTGCTAGTTCTATCAGGCACTTTATACTCAGCTTACTTGTTGGTGAACACATAAATGGTTCAAAGTTTTTCGAAACAAAACTCAAGTCATCTTTGGTATTAAAAGTATGAACATAGATTGGTTTTTGACTCGAAACATACCAGTAATAGTAGTAGGATTCTCACGTGCCTTCCCAACACTCACCTCAACGGCTTTGCCCTTAGCATCATGTCCTTTCGGTTTTGGGCAGTCTCTTTTATAGTGTCCTTGCTCACCACACACGTAGCATCCCTCGAGCGTAATTCCATCCAATGTACTCTTAGCATAACACTTGGGAGTCACATGTCCAGTTCGGCCACACCTGGCACACTTCTCTTGTCCATCACAGACATTACCCTTTCCCGATTCTCCAGGGTTAGCTACACATGCTCTCTCCAAGCTACGTTTCTTCCCACATTCCTCTTCGAGATTCTTCTTTGAACTCTCAAGTCTGCGCTTCTTTGAATCTCTAGTTCTAGGTTCGGAACGCTGAATCACTCGAATGACCGACTCGTTTTGGCAACCTGATATCACGCATTTCGCTGGCACATCATTGCATAGGGCACCAGTAAATGATCTTGGGTTACAACCCTGGATTGTTTTGTGTATACTTCTATGCACTTTTCATACGGTTAATGAAAATTAGGAATACGTTCCAATGAGATCATAACACACGAACTTCTAAAACTTTTCGATCATTATTTTACCTGGAGGGTTTCCAATCTGCGTCCCACCAAGATCATGCCCGTGAGCACCACATCCACATTCCTGGCCATCATTCTGGTTAGCATTATGTTGTTCCAAGGCAGTATTAATGTGTTGGGCTATGGTCGTGCCAACTCTTCTGGTGTGGCAGGTAGTCCAGTACCTTGTCTTGCTTTTGGCGGCATTTTCGTCGTTTCTATTATTTACAACAATAATAATCACATAAGACGATAACCAAAAATAATTCAATCATTAAATGTTAGTGGACCAAACATTGCGCATGTATAATATCCACATATTAATGAGACCAATTTTTAGACCAAAAGTTAATCATCTGATATTATCATAGAAATTTACAAACTTGTTTTTCAGTACATCCCAACTATCTTTGGTATGTCTACATCGACACCCATAACAAGTTTTCACAAAAATTTCTACCTAATATCACAAAAATATATAGCTGGCACGTAGGCCTCCAAACAAAAGTACCAAAAAGTTTCTAACATAACAACCATAAACAAACAACCACAACTAACATCTAACGCTTCATCCCTAGAAAATCTAGCATCTTCCTGACCAACTACTCCAAATACACTATCCTCTAATGCATCTGGTCCATCGCACTGTTATCCAGATCCTTCAACTCATCGTACCAATCCATTTGCCCCTCGAGGTCCTTCATCTTACCCTTAGTTGTTTCCAGTTCTTCGCGCAAGGTAGCAAACTGTCGGTCACAGTGGCAACATCGATCTACCCAAACCCCTTTCTGCTTCTTAGAAGCAGATGCCGCCTCAGCATGTGATGTAGAAGCAATCTCTCCAGCAGGCCTAACCCTCTTCCCACAGCGATAATACACTAATAGAGGTGTAGTAGGTGTGCGTGACTCTAAGACAAGTAAAGATGACTCTGACATATCAGGTGGACAGACCTCAACAATAGACTCGATCACAGTAGCAGGTGGAACAACTGATGGCTCTAATGGTCGAGCTGTGACAATAGTAGCATCCACCACTGGTGCAACACTAAGAGATCCTCCAATAACAGGGACACCTCTGATCACGTCATCGATAACTGGTACTGTGCCAGATGATTGTCCTGTCTCATGAATCGAGAGAGGAGCGTCATCGTTGTCATAAATCCACCCGTTGCTAGTGAAAGCATAGCGTGGGTCTACCTGACTGGCAAAGGCAGCAGGGTCGACGTGGAATGATGAAGCAAACTCAGCCATACCAACCATCTGTGGGGTCGTGAGAGGTATCCTCTAGTAGAATGGATTTGGGTGAAGGTTTTATTGGTGGTTCACCAACCTCAAATTTCGAGTTTTTAAAAACTGTAAAAGGTTTTATTGGTGGTTCATTTTCAACCATTTGTTCTTTCATTTTAAGAAACACTCCCTGTTTTGTTTGAATTGCCTTTGGACAATTCCTGGCAATATGACCAACTGTTTTGCATTGAAAACAGGTTCTCGTTTCCTTTTTATGAGCAACTTCCTTCTTCATTTCTTCTTGCTTCTTAGCAAGGAATTCTTTGTTTGTCTGCTTTCTGAACAATTGCTCCTTTTCTTCTTCAGATGATATTCCTGAAACAAAAACAGTTTTTGGTTTATAAGTTTTTTCATTTTTATGATTTTTCGGTGGAATAAATCCAAGACCTTTCCTTTTGAAATTACCGTTATGGTTTGGTTTCTTTTGAAAACTAGAACCAGAACTGTAACCCTTTTTCTTGTTTTCTCTTTGTTGAACTCCCGAGGTGTACTTTTTAGGTTTTTCAGAAAGATTTACATCTTTTATTTCAGAAATATTAATTTATGTTTGTTTGAAAACCTTTTTGATCAATTCAGTTTTAACACCTCTTATTGAAAATTCTTCATCAGAATATAATTTGTCAGAATCATTCTAAGTATATGCTACTTTAAATGTTTCATCATTCAAATTTGATTTTGATAACATAAACTCATTATTGTAAACCCGTTTGCCCTTTTTGACTGTTGGACTTGATGTTTCAGACTTTGACTCTGAATTTGACTCCAAATTTGACTCCTCGGTTTCATCTTTATCCAACACCTGATCGACCACTTTCTTTATTAACGCTGACTCATGATCAGTATCAGACGAAGTAAAAGTGACATCAATGTTGTCTGGCAACTTATCTGATCGTTCAGATTCCCACACTAAGTTGGTTGCCTTTTTGACTCTTTCTGAATTTGGATTTCTAGGAGAATATCCATTTTCAAGCGGGGGTGGACATTTGTTGTAACTGAAACCTTGTTTCTTACCAGAATCATTCACTTCAGTCTTCTTCTTATTTTCTTCAGATACTTCCTCTTCATCAAATGCCTTCAACAGTTGGATAGATCCTGTCAATAACATCAGAAGTGCATGAGTAACTTTTTAACAACCTGTTTACTCTCTCTGTTTCAATCCTCTGGGTTTCCAGTTTTTGTTCTAGAACATCACACTTCTCAATATAATTATTGACGACTTTCTGCTTTGTCATGAAAGCTCCTTGAAGTGTTTTCATGGCTGTTGCTTGTTCACTGCTTGATTGATTGTATTGATTCATTGCTTTGTTTAGAACATCATATGATTCTTTCAATATGTTCATGTTATGAATCAAAGTACTGTTTTGCTTTTTCACTGCTTCACAGTTTTCACATTACACAGAAATCTTTTGTGCATCCGTTTCTGCTTCAACTTTAAAAGCTGGAATGTCTTTTATTTTCTTTCTTATCACACGAACTTCTTCATCATCACTGCTAACTGGTTTTTTAAATTTCTTCTTTTTCACTTTAACTTTTTCATCATCACTGTCACTTTCTTCTAGCATTCTTAAATGCTCTTTCATTCTTTTTGCATAATAATCATCATTATCACTATCTTCATCAACTCGAGCAACAAATGCTTTATGATTTGACTTCTTGTTAGGATCATAATCATCCCAACAGAAATTTTCCCAAGTGAAACCTTCTGGAAGTCTTTCATCATCTTGATTTATCATTTTGTTCATCAAATATGCCTTCTTTGACGATTCCTCTTCAATCACCTTCCTAGCATGTGCAGTTTGTGTCTGTTGTTGATGTGGTTGTTGAGCAACTTTATGATAAATCGCCTTTCAATAGTAATCATTGTTGTTGAATGGATTTTGAGCTCCACTTGCTTCGCGCTTTGTGCACTCTCGCTTGAAATGCCCTTTTTCCCTACAACAAAAACAAGTAACTTTAGATTTATCAAAACCTAAAGTAGAAACATTTGCATCACGGAAATCATCTCTTCCCGTGATCTGTTTGAATTTTTCAGCTCTTCTCAACACACTAGCCAAACACCACTTAATATCCATTAACTCCATCTATTCAGCATCGATCTGATCGTAATCCTCTTTAGTCAACATTGGATTTCCTCTCCTTCCTGCAACTAAACTTTCATATGATTCTAACATAGCCACCAACAAAGACATGTGACCTTTTGCAACCTCTTCCAAGAAATGCTGACCATTCTCAAGGTTTAATGCAATGTTGCATTGTAACATCTTTCCATTCTTAGTTGCTGAAAAGTTTGGATCAAATGATGGATATGAAGAAAAACCCGTTTTGCTGTATAATCCTTGAGATGACTCTCTAGATGAACTTTTTGCATTGAAAGCAGTTTCGATCTTTGGTGAAAGATTGGTTTTGTCACTGATACCTCCTTTGTAATATAGCCCAATGTCTTGTTCACCATCAAAATCTTTCATTCTAGAGATCTTCCGTTGTTCCATCTCTTGAGCTTCAAGTTTTTCAATAAACTTGCTCAGTGTTAGATTGCTAAAACCCTTTCTTGTTCCTTAACATCATAAGATATGTGCCCCAAACTTCATGTGGCAACGCATCAGCCAATTTTTCAATCAACTCTTCATTATCCTTTGTGATGCTCAACCTTTTCATATTAACAATTAAATTGCAATATCTTTCTATGATCTGCTTGGTGCTTTCATTTTTTAAACCACGAAATAGATCGAACTCCTTTTTCAAAAGCGATTTTTTGTTTTTAATCATCTCTTGGCTCCCTACAAACTTTGATTTTAATGCTTTCCAAATTGAATACGCACTCCCATTGTGTTGCAGTAAAACTAAGATATCTGCTTTAACAGCTTGAT
Organism: Helianthus tuberosus; assembly: GCA_030545235.1. Classification (NCBI taxonomy): domain Eukaryota; kingdom Viridiplantae; phylum Streptophyta; class Magnoliopsida; order Asterales; family Asteraceae; genus Helianthus; species Helianthus tuberosus. Next base: position 13,798,505 of record CM060420.1, on the reverse strand, counting down.
GCAATAGACTAATCATCATCTTTTCATTTTTGTATTTCATTCTATCATTAACACTTAGATCTTTAATAGCAATCTCCTCTTCATCATCATTCAACGGTCTGATATATTTCGTTTCAACATATTCCCAAGCATCCAAATAATTTGCTTGAACCCAGTTTTCGAAACGCTCCTCCCATCCTTTATATTCCTCAATATTCATGAGCTTTGGTGGTTTTTGCATGGTGCCCGTTTCATTTTCCATGTTTAAGTTCTGAGTAACAGTAGTAGGAGTACTCGGTGCAGTAGCAAATGCGTTATAGAATTCCTCTTCCATGTTTCGGCAACAAATTTCACAAATTCACAACTTTCAAACGAAATACCAATCTCACGCGAAATAACCTCTTCACACGGAATACCCTGTTCAAGCGAAATACCCTGGAAGACAACTTCAAACGAAAACAGTTCACACGAAATACCTTTTTCACACGAAATGACTGATTTCGTGCGAAATAACCAAACGAAATACCAGTTTGATGCGAACTAAGCTGATTTCGTGCGAAATAGCTGAAACTAAGTGATTTCGTGCAAAATCAAATTTCTATTTCGTGCGAAATGCTGCTGACGTCATCATCTCGGCCATGTTTTTGTCAAATTGATCAGGTTTATTCCGATTTTAGATCCAATTCTTTCAAGGCTTTGTTAAAACACAGTTTCGCATACAATGTGAGAAATTCAAGCCATTTTGACCGTGAAATCAAGTTTAATTTTGAAAAGAAGGTGTAGAAATCAGATTTTTGCAGTTGAAATGGTAAGAACTCTTCCTCCTGAGCTCTGATACCACTTGTAGGATCGTTTTCTGACCCAAATGAGTCGATCAGAAGAGAACTCGTCCAATATGAGTGGCGGAAACAAACATATCGGAGTTATTTCAGCTAGATTACCCAAGGAATCACTTTAATTGTCTTTTATATTGAAAACACAATGTTTTACAGCCTGGAGACACTTCGGCAGCACTTCGTTGCCGGAATCAGATCGTTCCAAATGACAAGACACATCAGGTATATATAGGCACTTCATGCGAAAACAACTTCACACGAAATGACTATTCCGTGCGAAATACACAGCTGATTTCGTGCGAAATAGACATTGGTCTATTTCGTGCAAAATACCCCTTCATTACATATTTGACATTTTTCTCGTACTACGTGCCCTGATCTATACAATCTAGTACAAGACTCGATACAAGACGAAGTCGACAGACGTATGCACCAACATTTACTGATTAAAATAGTGGTTATAATCAGATTAGCGTAGTTTTTGTGTAAGTCACATAAATCATGCGATTTCACGTATTTTACAACTTTTAATGCACCAAGTACAACATGCAAAGCTAGTAAACACTATGACAAAGTTATATGTCACTAAACACTTTAAAATAACTTTATTTTAGTGTTTATCATCTGATTAAAAGTATTTTTTACTAAATCATACTCAAATCACCTTTTTATGATCACATATCATCATGCATGTCTAAGTATATGCATCTACTGCACCCATATCATGATATCATCATCCAACATGATCTTAAATGCATCAAAGAACATATTTATTTCATGTTCAAGTAAATCAAGACATGTATATTGCATTATCATCTAATCATATTGAGATAATTACAAACATTCTTTCATTTATTAACATGTGACAAAACTTTCATACATGCATACATATATATACATATATACACACATATATGAACTTCCAAAATTTCACTTTATATCATATTCATCTCAAATCTCAAGACCCTTTTAGAACCTTCTTTTATGACATCTTTTTAAACCATGCATGTAACCCATCTTTCAAAAATCAAATCAAATCATTCAAGAATCATTCAACAAAATAAAAACACAACTAAATACACACATTCACACAAATTTTCGGCCATACACACATACATATACACACTCGTTTTTACTTTGTTTGAAATCTTATTCATTATTATTTTCAAGTTTGTGATTTATTCCAAGTTCAAGAGAAACCATTCAACATCTCTATCATCACAAAAAAAAAAATCAAGAATGTGGTTTTAAAAATAAGTTTATACCTTGAAGATTTATTAGTGGGTTTTTGGAAAAGATGGTGATATGAGGCTTGTTCTTTCTTGGATCTTCTTGAAATCACTTCCAAACCTCCCTATAAGCTTGAAATCACCTTGAAATGCCCTTGATTCTTCAAGAAAAGGTTTGAAAATTTTGAATGTGGGTATGTAAGGGGTGTTTCGGCCAAGATGTTCATGCGGGGAAGAGAGAGAGTGATTTTGATCTATTAATTCTTGAAATGGAGTGTTAAATTAGTTAAAATGATTAGTTATAGACATGGGATTACACGTGGCACTAAATCACAATTCCAAAAAGAGGTGGCACCTCCCCTAGCCGCCAACTTTCACACTCCTCACACATTACACGCATCCACACACACATATATATACACTTATATGTATTGTAGTGTTAAAACAGGTATTTTACTAGATACCGGGTATTTTATTTAGCGTTTTAATCCCGTTTTAGTTTGTTTTAAATTATTTTTTTCATTCTATAAAAATAATCACTCAAAATTATTACTGAAATAATTACCAGTTGCCTTGACTGGCTGCGTTGACGGTATTTTGTCTAATGCGCGCAGTATCGCGCGGTACGCGCTCAAACTCGAAAAATAGAGTTTCTTTCCGTTTTAATTTATTGTTCCTCAAGAATATTATTAAAATTATTATTTTAATCATAACAGACTATTTTTAGGATTTTAACACTGATCGGGTGGTTATCGACGTTCGTTTCGCATTTTAACCGTTACGCGATAAGCGTTTATCTTATTGTTGCCAACATAATTTTTACCAAAGTTTAAATTTACCAAATCATTAAATTCCACATATAAACATCATAATCAGTCAAATACATCCTTTTATCTATTCACAACACGTGTTACGATTGTATGGTACGGCCTGAAAAACCGGGTGTCACAGTCTCCCCCTGTTTAGGAAATTTCGTCCCCGAAATTTTACTCTACAGGTTTTGTTTTCGCACTAGGTGGAAACAGTAAAAACAAGATTAATAAATATGGTCATGTAGTTTTTGCGAGAAACCTTGATTCTTACAGAGAATCTTCGTTGACCTATATTACACACATCCTCAATTCCTAATCTCGCGTCTCAACGCTCTCCACCCATTCCAAGGTTCAACATTTACAAGCACTTAATCAAGAAAATTAAGTCAAAGTTCCACCATTTTGGGTTTAACGTACGTATATTTACATATACATTACCCTGTACCTGAGGTAGTCTGAGTTTACACACGATTGATCCAACTCGAGATGGGCTCTCGAAAGTATCTAATCTCATGAACTCGTTTTCTTTCCTCCTTGCATTAATTTCAGATATCCACAAATTGCATAATCAATAAGTCACATATGCTACTAGAATTCTGTAATTGCCTCTCTGGTTATCAATATAACTCTTCTTAGCATCTGTATTGCTTCTACGGTACTTTGATAAACTTCCGTTTATCGCCTAAATACATCCCTACAAAGAATAAAATTAATGTATTATCCATTATACACTTTCTCAAACTAGACATAGGCAACACATCATATACACCACTCAATCCTTAAGGTAGCTTGAGCCCATAAACGACTGATCCAACTCAAGATGGGCTCTTGAAAGGACCAAGTCAATGTGGCTCAGCTTTTCCCTTTCTCTGCTAACTTAATAATATCCTTTAAAGTAACTCCTCCAATAGAACCAAGTCTTCGATCTGAAATCGCAATAGTTTCCTTCAGTTGTCCATGTAATCCTTCCATCGATCAATTGGCAACTTTTAACCTTCCCTCGTTCTAGGCAAATCCTGTCGCTGGTTTCCCAGATAAACTAGGGTCTGGTTAATCGTCTTTTGCCACATTAGCTCAACAAAGTGGCGATCAACACTTCCATCCATACAAGGCTTCAAACTGAGCAACCTAGATACTAGCGTGTTAACTATTATTGTAGGATAACTCTGCCAAGGGCATGTGAGTATCCTAACTTTCTTCGAAATCCATCGTACACGCTCTCAACATTTCCTCCAAAGGTTTGAAAAGCTCCCTCCTACTTTTCTGTCTAATCAGTTTCCCTTTTCCTTTTGGGGTTATTAGTGTCGAAGGCTGCACTAATTTAGAGAAATTCTTAATAAATCTCCGGTAGCACCCAGCTAGTCTTATGAATCGTCATACTCCCGATGGGGTCTTTGGCGCTTCCATCATTCGATCGCCCTAATCTTAGACTGATCTACATGCATGCCTTCCTTATTCCTCAACAACTCCATAGTCAACTTCAAATGTTACTCATGATTCTCCTTGGCTCACGTGGAAGCAAGTATGTCGTAGATGAATATTATCACGAATTTATCCGATTAGGGTTTCCATACCCTGTTCATGAGATTCATGAATATAAATGGCGCATTAATTTACTCAAAAGGCATGACTAATAACTCGTAATAGCCATATCGTGTTCGAAAAGCAGTCCTCGGAGTATCTTCGTCAGCAACCTTCAACTGATGATATCCTGATCGTAGGTCGATCTTCGTATAGCAGCGGGATCCCTGTAGCTTGATCGAACAATTCGTCAATTCTCGGTAAAGGGTACCAATTCTTGATAGTGACTCGTTCGGCTCTCTAAAATCATCGCACATCCTGAAGGATTCGTCCTTCTTTCTCACAACAAAATAGATGCACCTCAAAGCGAGAAGCTTGGTCGAATGAAACCCTTGTCTAGTAGTTCTTGAAGCTATCTCGACATTTCTTTCATTTCAAACGGAACTTAATCTATAAGGAGATTTTGCAAATGGGTGCAAAACTGGGTACCAGATCGATTTGAAATTCGATCTATCTCGCAGGGGGCAATCCAGGTAAGTCTTTTTAGGAAAACTTCTAGATGATCACGTACAATAGGAATCTCTTTGATATTCCTACATTTGGCCTTCATATCCACAACGTTAACAAAGAACGCAGGATTGCCTTTTCACAATAACTTAAGCATCCTTAAAACACTGACGACTCTCAACCATCAACACTCGACTCGGTCGGTCTCCGCGAACAACTATCACCTCTCTACCGTCATCAGAACGAGATATCCTAACTAGCTTCTTCAAGCGATAGTCCCCACTTCGTTCCTGGATAATCAATCCATCCTCACATCATCGTCAAGGCTCCCCAACTCCACTGGAAAAGAAAAAAATCGACACTAGAACTACGATGACCTAACTAAATACTACAATTGCGAACGACCTCACTAGTTTCCATCAACTTACCAATTGCTAGTTCTATCGGGCACTTTATACTCAACTTAATTGTTGGTGAACACATAAATGGTTCAAAGTTTTTCAAAACAAAACTCAAGTCAGCTTTGGTATTAAAAGTGTGAACATAGATTGGTTTTTTGACTCGAAACAGACCAGTAACAGTAGCAGGATTCTCACGTGCCTTCCCAGCACTCGCCTCAACGGCTTTGCCCTTAGCATCCTATCCTTTCGGTTTCGGGCAGTCTCTTTTGTAATGTCCTTGCTCACCACACACGTAGCATCCCTCGAGTGTAATTCCATCCAATGTACTCTTAGCATAACACTTGGGAGTCACATGTCCAGTTCGGCCACATCTGGCGCACTTCTCTTGTCCATCACCTACATTACCCTTTCCCGATTCTCTAGGGTTAGCTACACATGCTCTCTCCAAGCTACGTTTCTTCCCACGTTCCTCTTCGAGATTCTTCTTTGAACTCTCAGGTCTGCACTTCTTTGAATCTCCTGTTCTAGGTTCGGAACGCTGAGTCACTCGAATGACCGACTCGTTTTGGCAACCCGATATCACGCATATCGCTGCCACAACATTGCTTAGGGCACCAGTAAATTATCTAGGATTACAACCCTGGATGGTTTTGTGTATACTTCTATGCACTGTTCATACGGTTAATGAAAATCAGGAATACGTTCCAATGATATCATAACACATGAACTTCTAAAACTTTCCGATCATTTTTTTTACCTAGAGGGTTTCCAATCTTCGTCCCACCAAGATCATGTCCGTGAGCACCACATCCATGTTCCTGGCCATCATTCTGGTTTGCATTACGCTATTCCAAGGCAGTATTAACGTGTTGGGCTATGAGTCGTGCCAACTCTTCTGGTGTGGCAGTTAGTCCAGTACCCTGTCTTGCTTTTGGCGGCATTTTCGTCGTTTCTATTATTTACAACAATAATAATCACATAAGACAATAACAAAAAATAATTCAATCATTAAATGTTAGTGGACCAAACATTGCGCATGTATAATATCCACATATTAATGAGAACAATTTTTAAACCAAAAGTTAATCATCTGATATTATCATAGAAATTTACAAACTTGTTTTTCAGTACATCCCAACTATCTTTGGTATGTCTACATCGACACCCATAACAAGTTTTCACAAAAATTTCTACCTAATATCACAAAAATATATAGCTGGCACGCTGGCCCCCAGACAAGAGTATCAAAAAGTTTCTAGCATAACAACCACAAACAAATAACCACAACTAACATCTAACGCTTCATCTCTAGAAAATCTAGCATCTTCCTGACCAACTCCTCCAAATCCACTATCCTCCAATGCATCTGGTCCATCGCACTGTTATCCAGATCCTTCAACTCATCGTACCAATCCATTTGCCCCTCGAGGTCCTTCATCTTACCCTTGGTTGTTTCCTGTTCTTCGCTCAAGGTAGCAAATTGTCGGTCACAGTGGCAACATCGATCTACCCAATCCCCTTTCTACTTCTTAGAAGCAGATGTCGCCTCAGCATGTGATGTAGAAGCAATCTCTCCAGCAGGCCTAACCCTCTTCCCATGCTGATAATACACTAATAGAGGTGTAGTAGGTGTGCATGACTCAAAGACATGTAAAGATGACTCTGGCATAACAGATGGTGGGACCTCAGCAATAGACTCGATCACAGTAGCAGGTGGAACAATTGATGGCTCTAATGGTCGAGCCGTGACAATAGTAGCACCCATCACTAGTGCAACACTAAAAGATCCTTCAATAACATTGACACCTCTGATCACGTCATCGATAACTGGTACTGTGCCAGATGATTGTCCCATCTCATGAATCGAGAGAGGAGCGTCATCGTTGTCATCAATCCACCCATTGCTAGTGAAAGCATATCGGGGGTCTACCTGACTTGCAAAAGCAGCAGGGTCGACGTGGAATGATGAAGCAAACTCAGCCATACCAACCATATTTGGGGTCGTGATAGGTATCTCTAGTAGATGGATCTGGGTGAACTCTCGAAATCTGGCTCGCTACCTGAGTCGTTGATCTCGATGACCTCATGCTCGTGCGACATCTGTGACACATATGTAACCGTACACGTAAGTGTGTGATCAATATGAATAGTAACACATAAGGCCCAAATAAACAGAAAATCACGTATGCACATAAACATATAAGGTTTTTCATACATGATAAAACTTTCCATCTTTATTTAAAAATCTTGGCTTCCAAAATTTTAGACTTTAAATCTCAAAATTCTTCGGTTGAAGTTTAGTGTTTTCTCCCGAAAACATCTAGTTCGCTAACAACCATTGGCTCTGATACCAACTTTTGTCACACCCCAAAAATGTCGCAGCAGAATATAAAACGTAGTGGTGACGGAAGTTGGTGCCCATTTCTATCTTGATGTTTGACGCATTATATTATTGGATAATGTTAATTATTTAAAACATAAATTTTAAACTTAACGTCCCAAAACACGACATAACCGTGACAAGATAAAGTTGTCTTTGATCCTCACGGATCTTATTACATTAGTCTCAGAAAGTTTAAAAGACAGTCCAACGTTTTAAGTGACAAAACATGCATCGACAAACACAAGATACGCCATAATTCCCGAAGCCGAACTCAAGTACATGTAGAACACGTTAAAATCAAGTGTCAACACAAAGGAATGTGAGTTCACATATTCAAATCTAAACAATTTGATCCAAAGGAAAACTTTCTAATTATGTGTTTATTTTAAAACATCCATATAATTTTTAGAAAGTCCATTTACTTCCTTCATAAAATCCATGGGTCATCCGTGGTAGTTCAAAAACCCGACATTAAGGCATTTTCCCAAGTTTTGTATATTAAATTGATAGCGTCAACTTTCAGGCTCGTATGTTAGCTAGACAATACGAACTATATATTTACCATGCAGCGATAATCAATGCTAGACCATAACCAGAATTTAAATTCGTCGCTTGACTTGACACAGGGCGACCGGTCACGACGGGGTTGTCAACCTGATAGATCTACCAACAATTCATCGCATGCAATACTTAATCGATTAAACGACATCATTGGCGCAGGGTCCATATTGAGACCATGTATGATGTCTGCCTCATGTACAATATATATATCCTACTAATATGACAAATTTAATATACAATGTTGTACGAATCCCCTGAAATCCCCACCGAAATGTGAGCCTATGCTGATACTTACTCTCTTGAGACCAAGCAATATTCGTTCCAACATCACGGTCAGTTTTTCCTCAGAAACACCGTACCATCCCAACCTCTCCTCCAAACATATATTCATCAAAAACATTTTACCTTGAAACATATGATTTATCAAACTCCATATATTTTCAACAAAAATATATAATTTATAATAGAAGGTATGTTTTAATCCAAAAACATTATTAAACCCTTCTATTGGCGTGTTCTACCCCCAAAACATATACAAAGCAGTAAAAAGAGGGGTTTAGTGACACTCACCGTTGGGTGCGTATTTAAATAGCGCAATCCCACAGTTTGATTTCTACACGTCCTATTATATGTAGGAGCGAGTTTTAAATCAATATACACATATACATCACAAAAATCCTAAGTTTCTCTGTTTATTAGAATTGTCACATAACTTTGAGATTTTCTCGAAAATTTATCATTTTTGATTATGTTGGCACGTTAATATATATATGAGTCCACATATATATTTTTAATATTTTTGCAACTTAAACGATTTTTATTGGTGACCGTTATCATGTAAATCCGTTAACACTCTCGTTTTTACGCAATATATCTACGATTTGCGCGTCGTAATATATATACATAAACGTACCCATAATTTATTATTGAAACACGGGAAATCTGTTTAACTTATCTATTTTGTCATTTTTAAAGAAAATATACATAAAATATCTCTTATGTATCAAATTTCATGCTCGACAAACAAGTCACACTTTTAACACGATTTTTACCGTTTCTACCGCACAAAACGCACAAGTATACATGCACATCTAAATTTTCAATATCATGTTAAAACTCAACATATTTTAACATTCACATGTTTAAATCACATAACATATCTTAACACATAAGGTTCACCCAAAATTTACCCATACTAGTGTTCATTGAAAAATGCATATTTTAGCGATTCGGTAACGTTTTCGGGCTTCGGAAGTCACGTATGACTAACCAAACACCAAGTAAACTTAAAATTAGTTAAAATACTTATTTTTAAACTAAAAATATCAGTTTAATTACCGATCTAAATCAGTTTTATAAAAATCACTCGAAAAGCCGATTTTTGACCGTTTTAACGCATAGTTTTGCGTTAAACGTTTCTATAATCATCCCAACTCGGAATGACTTGATATTTGAACACAATACATATTATTTACTGATTAAAATAGTGGTTATAATCATATTAGTTCAGTTTTTGTGTAAGTCACATAAATCATGCAATTTCACGTATTTTACAACTTTTAATGTACCGAGTACAACATGCAAAGATAGTAAACCTTATGACAAAGTTGTATGTCACTAAGCACTTTAAAATAACTTTATTTTAGTGTCTATGATCTGATTAAAACTGATTTTTACGAAATCATACTCAAATCACCTTTTTATGATCACGTATCATCATGCATGTCTAAGTATATGCATCTAGTGCACCCATATCATAATATCATCATCCAACATGATCTTAAATGCATCAAAGAACATATTTATTTCATGTTCAAGTAAATCAAGACATGTATATTCCATTATCATCTAATCATATTTACATAATTACACACATTCTTTCATTTATTAACATGTGACAAAACTTTCATACATGCATACATATATATACATATATACGACACATATACACACATATATGAACTTCCAAAAGTTCACTTTATATCATATTCATCTCAAATCACAAGACCCTTTTAGAACCTTCTTTTATGACATCTTTTCGGCCATACACACATACATATGCACACTCGTTTTACTTTGTTTGAAATCTCATTCATTATTATTTTCAAGTTTATGATTTATTCCAAGTTCAAGAGAAACCATTCAACATCTCTATCATCACAAAAAAAAAAAAAAAAAATCAAGAATGTGGTTTTAAAAATAAGTTTATACCTTCAAGATTTCTTAGTGGGTTTTTGGAAAAAATGGTGATATGAGGCTTGTTCTTGCTTGGATCTTCTTGAAATTACTTCCAAACCTCCTTACAAGCTTGAAATCACCTTGAAATGCCTTTGATTCTTCAAGAAAAGGTTTGAAAATTTTGAATGTGGGGATGTTGTCACACCCCAACCGCGTAAAACAACAAATCGCGGCGGAAACATCGGGGAGTGTTGTAACAGAATCATTGTTTCACAACCATGGATTAAAAGTTTCGTTTTACTAAATTATTTAACTCATTGTTTTATTACAAATCAGATAAATACAAATAATTGTCTCTCAAGTTTTAAAGTCGCTTAGGCACAAGTCCATCCTATGTGTAGCATGCATCAACAATCATCATATAGCAGCACCTAAAACATATGTGAAAATAGGTACGGCAGCATAAAAACGCCTGTGAGTAACATAGGATTTGTGAATTTGATTCATGGCTTTAGATAACACAAGAAAAAGGGTTTTATATTAAAAAAAAACCAGGAATCCTTGTAAAAGTTTTTGTTTCTAAAATGCTTCGTTTTGGTAAAATGTTTATAGTATATACAAAAATATACTTTGGTTTTGAGATAAGCGGATGAGTAGTATATCTAAATATACTTTAGTTATGAAATAGAAAAATAGATAGTATATTAGAATATACTTTAGTTTCGGAAATAATAGATTTGGTAGTACACCACAAGTATACTTTGGTTTAAGAATGCAAGCATCAGTAGTATATCAAATTATACTTTGGTTCTGTAAATAACATATCAATTATGTTTTGGTTTGAAAATAGCATATCAACTATGCTTTTGGTAGTATATCAACACATCCTTTAGTTTATGAAATAACAAAGTCGGTAGTATATCAACTATACTTTAGTAAATAATATCACGCTGGTAGTATGTCGGAACATACCTAAATCGTGGTTTGGTAGTATATCAAATTATACTTTAGTAAAAAATAGCATATCATCTATGCTTTTAGCAAAACACTATCACGTTGGTAGTATATCGAAATATACCATATATCGTGATTTGGTAATACGTTCAAACCATAGTGCAACAAACCACACTTTAGAGACAATAGAAATACCACAAAGGCAAATTCTATTTGGTTAAAATTTTGGTTTCTGACATTCCATACAACAGGAATGGGGTGTCTAGTCCTATAGCGCTATATCGTACTACCAATCGGCTTGATCATTGTTAATGAATGTATAAGTGAACATAAGAATAGAAAAATAGTCATACAAACTTGTAAATCTGTGTTTAAGTCATGGACAATAGTTCAATTCATCAAAAGATAAGTACTATGCATGTGTAATCACATAGTCGAAATCATCAAAATAGCGTATCAGCACATATCTATCACCCCAAAACATTTGAAAACGTAAAAGAGGGGACTATGTACTCACTTGATATTGTAAGTATCCTTGATTAAGTGTCCTAACAAAGCTCGGAAATCAAGGAATTAAGTGGCACCTAGTATGGAATCACTACATTAAACAGTTGTATCTAAATCGGAAGATCGGGTAGAATGAGGTCTCATAAACCAAATGAGTATTGGAACTCATGTGATATGGTTCAACAAAGCCTACATTCTAAATCAGAACGTATACTAAGCGCTTACGACCCGTTACGACCCATTAAGTTAGTTTATGCTAATTTAACGTGTCGTTCGCGCGAATGCGCGTTCGAGACGCCTAACTAGTCCTATGACAAGTATTATATGCCCTAACATGTTTAAATATGTTGCATAAGCAGTTTAAGTGACAAAAATAAAGTTACATATGCTTAAATACGAATTATGCATGAAAAGGCATTTTGGTCATTTTCCTAAGACATATAAACTACCTATCATACAACTATGGTCACAAAACATGTTTGGTCGGATCCTAACGATCGACCAAACCGGTCGGGTTCGAAAGCGTAAGCGGTTGTCAAGACCGCTTGACTTACGACCCTAAACAAGCACTATACTAAAAGTGACGAGTTAAACATGTTAAAACATGTTTAACTAAGTTAGAAAACAAGTTTGATATCAAAACAAAGTGTTTTGATACCCGAAAATAGCTTCGTTTCAAAATACACATAAGCACGTATTTTGACCTAAACTTTGACTCGTCACTTCGACTAATCAACGTTGTAATCAGTAGGTATAGTCACAAGGGAGATAACCTTCGTGATTACGCTCACGTTGCAAAGTTCAAACGAACTTTGTGTTGACCAATTCATGGTCAAAGCAGAAAGTCAAACACTGGTTGACTTTCATGCTTGAAAAGCATAAAAGCATGAAAGAAGCTTACAAAAGGTCCAAGCAAGGAAGATTTGATTCAAATTGCTCATGTATGAAGTATAAAACTCCAACTTAGAGCAGATTTAGAATCAAGTGTGAGGAATGAAGTGAAGAACCCACTTCTATTTATAGGAAGTTAGGATCAAGGAGATCATTGCAAGTGTTTTTGCAAGAATCAAGGTTCAATCCTAGCCATACACTTGTGGAACATGGTTTTATATACAATGGGAGCTCCAAAACCAGTTCATAGTATTGAGAAAGTTGCATAAAAGACCCCCAAATTCAAGCTGGTTGCTGAAAACAGGATTTCTATCAAAATAAACCCGTCGCGTGCCGCCACAACAAACGGGGTATCCCGTCACGCGACGCCACCACCACCCAGGTCCAGAAAGTTTCAAAAACTGACAAAAATGGTCCCTGCAGCATGTTTAAGCCATTTTCGACGCGCTTAAACCCCATTAACCCATTTTCAAGGCTCAATAATGAATTTAATGTATAGAGGACTTGAAACATGCTTGAAATTATCTCGGATGTCGGTTCGTTTGGTCGTACGGTAACGTTATTCGGTTAATTATGACGAAACACGAACGGACGCTAAAAACGATCCAAATTACACGATGAATGATATTTTTGCATTCCAATCACTAAAATAATATATTTTAATGATTAAAAAAAATTTTGGATGTCCGGATATGTTCAAAAATTAAGATATGCGCGAAAATGCAAACTTATGCACTTTTTGATGCTTTTAGTCCCTGTTGATCAAATAAGTTTATTTTCGCATACCGAACCCCTCAAAGCCTATTTATAAGCCATGTATAGGATATTTAGGGTATGTTTAACTGATGATCAAGTTCCGGATTGTTCGTTACTGTACAAATCGGCATAGTTTCGTAGTTTGATGCAAATAGTCCCTGCGATCGAATAAACTTGTTTTTGACACACTAAACCCTCCAAAACTTATGTCTATGTTATGTAAAGGTTATTTAAGGTATGTTAAGCCTATGTCATTATTCTGGAGTGTTTGTTGCATTAAAATGAGTATGTTTACGCATCAGTTCGCGTATAACTTTCCAGAAAGCGATTTAAAGCTTGGAATTGGACTGGGATTGATATGTGCAAAAGTCACATGAAATTATAAAAATTCCTAGAATGAAATACAAGATTTCATTGGATTTGCATCTATATCATGGTCGTAGAGACACAGGTGTCACAGTCTCCCCTACTTTAGGAAATTTCGTCCTGAAATTTAAATTTTAGGGAAAACCTGTGAAAACTAATGTGATTGTTTTGCTTTCGAATGAATCCACCGTAACCTAAGTAAAACTCTGGGCCACGTTCGGATTTTTAGAGAATTTGTTAATAGTCAAAGTGATGTCCTTGTTGCAGAAAAAATAGTATGAACTTTAGAGTTTTAAACACGAATAGAAGAATGTTTCCTATGAAGACTATTATAGGAAACTTGTGTGTGCTTGAGATTCGAGTCGGAGAGTGTATGATAAAATAACATTGGTCAAGGTCCAGGATTTCTAGTAACTTAAATGATGTTACGTTCGCAATGTAATCAGGAACACTTATATATAGGAAGTACCAGCGGCGTATCCACCATGCCCTTTTTACATTGTTCCCGCTTCGTTATTCTTATCACTATAGGTCTTAACACATGACAAAATTTGTTGTGGTTTCTGTGCACTGAATTCCATAATTATGTATGCATCCATAATTATGTAATTTCTTGCACAGTCCACACAGTTTATATGATAATGCGTAGGGAAAAAATCAATCGTACAAACATGTAATGACTTGACTAGACCACCAAAGGATCTTTTTAACTAGATCAACGAACGATCTTTTTAACTAGATCAACACATGATCTCCTTATCTAGACCGTCGTACGATCTCTTTAAATAGACCACTAAAGGGTCTTTTTAACTTTGAATCAAATAATCGTTTTGAAATAGCACTTTGGAATCCAAGGTTCTTACTATTTGCCTAGAAAAGCCCCTTAAGGAATTTAAGATAGTACTTTGAATATCCTTCTGAGAATCTGCCATATGAAAATATGAAAGATTCTACCAGGACTTAGATAGCGATCTTTTAGAATTACATATAAACACATAATCACATAATCGCGTAATCGTTAACTTAGTTATTAGCTCATTCATTAATTTGAATCAGTGCATTTAAAGTACACCAGAAATCCAATCACGGACTTTAATTGGTACTTTAAATATCCCCAAGAATCTAACTATGTAGGTAGGAAGATCTTATAAGGATTTGGTTTTGTCTTTGTCGTATCGTGACATTCGCATTAAAGCACACAAGGAATCCAATTAAGGATTCATGAAAGTACCTTTAGGTATCAAATCAAGGATTTGAAATGGTATTTCAAGTATCCGTTTAAGAATTTGTAACTTGTACCTTGTACTTTGTTTCTTAAAAGAAACGAGTACTTAGGATTTTCGGGGGGATCACGAGTGATCATAAAATGGAAGAATCACATGAGTAGTTTGTTTGGTAAGGAACATGGTTCCTTAGTGTCGGCATCGTAGGGGTATGTCAAACATACACACAATCATATCAGTTTTGTAAATAAAAGTGAAACAACAAATTTATTTATATAACAACTGAATTGTTTCAAGCGTCAAAGATAACAAGAAAGAAAATACAAAAGTCAAATTGTTCACTACTGCATTATCATTTGCTTTTGCCTCGTTTATGTTAAACACCCGTCCGCGCGCTGGATTTGCGTTAACAAGTCTTGGGCAATTGTTTCAGTAGTGAGTAAGATCACCACGATCCAGGTGGAAACTATGCTTGAGCAGCAGCAGGATTTGCAGCAGCTTGGTTTTGGATAGCATAACGGCAGGTATTGACCAAATGTCCCAATCACCCACAGTGGGTACATTTGTGACACTGTGTTTGTTCGAGATGATGACGGTTGCATTTGTTGCACAAAGGTGCGGTACCAACATAGTTTTTCCTAGTACAAGGTTGTGCTAGCTGGTTTGGTGCAACCTGATTGTTCTGAGTAACTACAGCAAAGTTTTGTGAAGCCTTACGCTTCTTCAACTTTTTGGAGGACTCGGTCTGTTTATCCTTTGGTTTTTCTTGTGCAAACTCGTCAGATGGTTTTGGCTCGCCCTTTCGGAAAAGCTTACCTTTCCTGATCTGGGATTCAGTCAGGGTAGTAGATAGTTCAATGGCATGTCTGACGGTAGTAGGGTTGCTACCAGTAACAATGTCCTGAACTAGGTCAGGGAGACCATCAATGTACTTTTCGATCGCCTTATCCAAAGGCGTAACCATGGTAGGACATAACTGGCTCAGTTCCTCATAACGATTAGTGTAGGCTCGATGTTCACCACTATCTTGCTTTAGATCGTCGAATTCCCTTTCCAACGCCCTGAGTTCATGACGAGGACAGAACTCCTTCATCATTAGAGATCGAACCTCCTCCCAAGTTTGTGCCAATGCCACGTCGGCACCCCTATCTCTCATTACACTGTTCCACCATGTAAGTGCTCTTTTCTGGAACACGCTCGATGCAAACTCAACCTTTCGTTCATTTGGGCATTGTACATGACGAAATGTGCTTTCGAGACTCTTAAACCATTATAGGAGCCCAGTGGCCGCTTCAGACCCAGTAAATGTGAGTGGCTTAGCTGAATTGAACTGCTTGTAGTTGCACAAAGCATTGTTGTTATTGTTGTTTGCTTGGTTTACCTGGGTTATTAGGTTTGGGAGTACAGCAGCGATTTGCTGAGTGATAATAGCTGCGAGTTCGGCGTTAGTTTGAGGTTGTGCATCTCGTCGAGGGGGCATATTCTAAAAGTGCAAAGAAACATGAAAAGAAATGAGTGAGATGATATCGGATAGTAAGAATTGAATGTTTAAAAGAATGTCAAACAGGTATGAAGATTGTGATCATTTGTTCGTTACCTAAAACAAACAAATGACACTGTGACTAATCAAAGTAAATGGGTCATGCTAATGTATCGCGAAGACATGCTTTATCCTATAAGTGGACACTCACCCCAAGAGTTCCCAGGTAAGAGTGATTGGTCCGATTATGTGGATTTGTACGAACACTCTAGCCTTAGACAGAAAACTCAAGGTACAGGCATCCACCCTTCCAGATTGCACGTGTTCACATTATTTAGACCCAAACTTTGACGAGATTTTGAAAACTTGAAGGTTCAAAACCTTATAATAAATCATTTAAGAATAGATTATTGGTTTTCAAAAACGGATTTGTAAATTGGTGTTCTTATTTTGGTTGCCACCTAAAGATAGGCGACGGTATTGTTTTAAGACTAAACACAAGACAACTCGTGTTAGGGTCCTAGGAAGGTTATAGTCTAGGTCAAATCATTACTAATAACCTAATTCCCTATAACCATGAGCTCTGATACCAACTTTTCTGTCACACCCTGACCGCGTAAAACAACAAATCGCGACGGAAACATCGGGGAGTGTTGTAACAGAATCAATGTTTCACAACCATGGATTAAAAGTTTCGTTTTACTAAATTATATAACTCATTGTTTTATTACAAATCAGATAAATACATATAATTGTCTCTCAAGTTTTAAAGTCGCTAAGGCACAAGTCCATCCTATGTGTAGCATGCATCAACAATCATCACATAGCAGCACCTGAAACATATGTGAAAATAGGTACGTCAGCATAAAAATGCATGTGAGTAACATAGGATTTGTGAATTTGATTCATGGCTTTAGATAACACAAGAAAAAGGGTTTTATATTTTCAAAAAAAATAAATAATAATAACCATGAATCCTTGTAAAAGTTTTTGTTTCTAAAATGCGTCGTTTTGGTAAAATGTTTATAGTATATACAAAAATATACTTTGGTTTTGAGATAAGCGGATGAGTAGTATATCTAAATATACTTTAGTTATGAAATAGTAAAATAGATTGTATATTAGAATATACTTTACTTTCGAAAATAATAGATTTGGTAGTACATCACAAGTATACTTTGGTTTAAGAATGCAAGCATCAGTAGTATATCAAATTATACTTTGGTTCTGTAAATAACATATCAATTATGTTTTGGTTTGAAAATAGCAAGTCAACTACGATTTTGGTAGTATATCAACACATACTTTAGTTTATGAAATAACAAAGTCGGTAGTATATCAACTATACTTTAGTAAATAATATCACGTTGGTAGTATGTCGGAACATACCTAAATCGTGGTTTGGTAGTATATCAAATTATACTTTAGTAAACAATATCATATCATCTATGCTTTTAGCAAAACATTATCACGTTGGTAGTATATCAAAATATACCATATATCGCGATTTAGTAATACATTCAAACCTTAGTGCATCAAACCACACTTTAGAGACTATAGAAATTCCACAAAGGCAAATTCTATTTAGTTAATTTTTTGGTTTCTGACATTCCATACAACAGGAATGGGGTGTCTAGTCCTATAGCGTTATATCGTACTACCAATCGGCTTGATCATTGTTAATGAATGTATAAGTGAAAATAAGAACAGAAAAATAGTCATACAAACTTGTAAATCAGTGTTTAAGTCATGGACAATAGTTCAATTCGTCAAACGATAAGTACTATGCATGTGTAATCATATAGTCGAAATCATGAAAATAGCGTATCGGCACATATGTATCACCCCAAAACATTTGAAAACGTAAAAGAGGGGACTATGTACTCACTTGAGATTGTAAGTATCATTGATTAAGTGTCCTAACAAAGCTCGAAAATCAAGGAATTAAGTGGCACCTAGTATGGAATCACTACATTAAACAATTGGTATCTAAATCGGAAGATCGGGTAGAATGAGGTCTCGTAAACCAAATAAGTATTGGAAATCATGTAATATGGTTTAACAAAGCCTAAATTCTAAATCGGAACCTATCCTAAGTGCGTACGACCCGTTACGACCCATTATGGTAGCATATGCTACTTTAACGCGTCGTTCGCACGAATGCACGTTCGAAATGCCTAACTAGTCCTATGACAAGTATTATATGCCCTAACATGTTTAAATATGTTGCATAATCAGTTTAAGTGACAAAAATTAAGTTACATATGCTTAAATACGAATTATGCATGAAAAGGGCATTTTGGTCATTTTCCTAAGGCATAAAACTACCTATCATACAACTAATTAAACTAAGTGACCATAAGGTATAACCTCGGATGGTTATTCCCTATACAACTATGGTCACAAAACATGTTTGGTCGGATCCTAACGATCGACCAAATGGGTCGGGTTCGAAAGTCTAAGCGGTTGTCAAGACCGCTTGACTTACGACCCTAAACAAGCACTAGACTAAAAGTGACGAGTTAAACATGTTAAAACATAACTAAGTTAGAAAATAAGTTTGATATCAAAACAAAGTCTTTTGATACCCGAAAATAGCTTCGTTGCAAAATACGTATAAACACGTATTTTCACCGAAACTTTGACTCGTCACTTCGACTAATCAACGTGGTAATCAGTAGGTATAGTCACAAGGGACTATAACCATCGTAATTACGCTCACGTTGCAAAGTTCAAACGAACTTTGTGTTGACCAATTCATGGTCAAAGCAGAAAGTCAAACACTGTTTGACTTTCATGCTTGAAAAGTATAAAAGCATGAAAGAAGCTTACAAAAGGTCCAAGCAAGGAAGATTTGATTCAAATTTGTCAGGTATGAAATATAAAACTCCAACTTAGAGCAGATTTAGAATCATGTGTGAGGAATGAATTGAAGAACCCACTTCTATTTATAGGAAGTTAGGACCAAGGAGATCATTCCAAGTGTTTTTACAAGAATCAAGGTTCAATCCTAGTTATACACTTGTGGAACATGGTTTTATATACAATGGGAGCTCCAAAACCAGTTCATAGTATTGAGAAAGTTGCATAAAAGGACCCCAAATTCAAGCTGGTTGCTGAAAACAGGATTTCTATCAAATTGAACTCATCGCGTGCCGCCACGACAAAGGGGGTATCCCGTCGCGCGACGCCACTATCACCCAAATCCAAAAAGTTTCAAAAACTGACAAAGGGGGTATCCCGTCGCGCGACGCCACTATCATCCAAATTACACGACGAATGATATTTTTGAATTCCAATCACTAAAATAAAATATTTTAATGATTACAATTTTTTTTGGATGTTCGGATATGTTCAGAACGTAAGATATGCGCGAAAATGCAAACTTATACACTTTATGACGCTTTTAGTCCCTGTTGATCAAATAAGTTTATTTTCGCATACCGAACCCCTCAAAGCCTATTTCTAAGCTTTGTATAGGATATTTAGGGTATGTTTAACTTATGATCAAGTTCTGGAATGTTTGTTACTGTACAAATCGGCATAGTTTCGCAGTTTGACTCAAATAGTCCCTACGATCGAATAAACTTGTTTTCGACACACCAAACCCACCAAAACTTATTTCTAAGTTATGTAAAGGTTATTTAAGGTATGTTAATCCTATGTCACTATTTCAGAGTGTTTGTTGCGTTAAACTGAGTATGTTTACGTATCAGTTCGTGTATAACTTTCCAGAAAGCGATTTAAAGCTTGGAATTGGACTGGGATTGATATGTGCAAAAGTCACATGAAATTGTACAAATTCCTAGAATGAAACACAAGATTTCATTGGATTTGAATTTGTATGATGGTCATAGAGACACAGGTGGCACATATGTAAGGGGTGTTTCGGCCGAGATGTTAATGAGGGGAAGAGAGAGAGTGATTATGATCTTCTAATTCTTGAAATGGAGTGTTAAATGAGTTAAAATGATCAGTTATAGACATGGGATTACACTTGGCACTAAATCACAATTCCAAGAAGAGGTGGCACCTCCTCTAGCCGCCAACTTTCACGGATCCACACACACACACACACACACACACATATATATATATATATATATATATATATATACACTTATATGTATTGTAGTGTTAAAACATGTATTTTACTGGATACCGGGTATTTTATTTAGTGTTTTAATCCCATGTTAATGCGTTTTAAATTATTTTTTATCTATCTATAAAAATAATCACTAAAATTTATTACTGAAATAATTACCAGTTGCCTTGACTGGCTGCGTTAACGGTATTTTGTCTAATGCGCACAGTATCGCGCGGTACGCGCTCAAACTCGAAAAATAGAGTTTCTTGGCGTTTTAATTTATTTTTCCTCACAAATATGATTAAAATTATTATTCTAATCATAACAGACTAATTTTAGGATTTTAACACTGATCGGGTGGTCACCGACGTTCGTTTCGCATTTTAACTTTTACGCGATAAGCGTTTATCTTATCGTAGCCAACATAATTTTTACCCAAGTTTAAATTTACTAACTCATTAAATTCCACATATAAACATCATAATTAGTCAAATACAGCCTTTTATATATTCACAACACGTGTTACGATTGTACGGTACGGCCTGAAAAGCCGGCTGTCACAATAATGGCCATACCTTATTCTGAAAGCGGTTTTAGGAATGTCCTCTTCCTATACCTTTAATTGATGATACCCTGATCGTAAATCAGTTTTAGAGAAAAATCGAGCTCCTTGCAATTGATCAAATAAATCATCGATCCTCAGTAATGGGTATCGATTTTTAATCGTGACTTTGTTCAATTCACGGTAATCAATGCACATTCAGATTGACCCGTCTTTCTTTTTAACGAACAATATTGGTGTTCCCATGGCGATGAACTTGGTTGTATGAATCCTTTCTCTAACAGTTCATCTAGTTGCTTCTTTAATTCTTGCATTTCTGCAGGTGCCAAATGTTAGGGTGCTTTGGCAATTGGTATTGTTTCTGGTAATTGATGAATTCGGAATTCGACTTCCCTATCAGGCGGTAGTCCTGGTAATTCTTCTGGAAACACATATGAAAACTGGGATACTACGGGAATGTCCTTCAGTTCTTTTCCTTTAGGGTTAGTGATTATAGAAATTAAGTACACTAATGATCCTTTCCTTATATAACTAGTTGTTTTCATCACAGAGATGAATTTTGCGGATCTAGATAGTTTATCTCCTTTAATTGTGATCTTTTCACCCTTTGGTGAATTTACTTGGATTGACTTTTGATCACATAGAATATTGGATTTATTGGTTATTAACCAATCCATTCCTAATACAACATCAAATCCTACCAGATTCATTGGGTAAAGGTTTGCAATAAATTTTTTATTTAAAAACTCTATTCTTGCTCGCTGCAAGATTTCGGTGATCTTAAGGGTTTCTCCATTTGCTATTTTTACTAGACATTCTTGTAGGAGTTTAGTTAATGGTTGATTGAGAAGTTTGCAAAATGAAGTATTAATAAAACTTTGGTTTGCACCAGAGTCAAATAATACTTTAGCAAAAATATCATTAACTAAAAACGTACCGACGATCACGTCTGGGATCATCTTGGCTTCTTCTGCATTCAGATCAAATGCCCTAGCATTTTTAGTATTCTTGTTGTTCATGGCTGGAGCAAGTTTCGAACAGTGTGGCTTGATGTGCCCTTTTTCTCCACGGTTGAAGCACACTCCATTGCTAGGTTTCTTCCTACAATCTTCTTCCTTGTATCCCGGGATCTTGCAGAAATTGCAGTAAGTGGAGCATCTTCCTGAATGTTTCTTCTTGCGGGCCTTAGAATAAGATGCAATGGTAGAACCTACATTTTTCCCACGGTTGGAATTTCCATAACGAAATTCTTGGGTAAGCCTTTGAGCTAGGTTCCTCCTCTGGTCCTCTTCTCATGTACGCACTAATTCATCAGTCAAGGTGTTTGCTAGTTCTACAGCTTCTTCTATGGTTTGAGGTCTAGCTGCCTTGACTCCATGCCTAATCTCGCTGATTAATCCCCAAATGTAGCGAGAGATTAATACTGGTTATGGTGATGCAAGGGTTGGCACTATTCTAGCATATTCGAAGAATGTAGTAGTGTAACCCTTACTATCTACTCCAGTCATTTTTAGGTTTAAGAACTTATTTTCTATCTGTTCTTTTTCATTGGGAGGGCATGATTTCCTTTCCACCATGTTCTTAAATTCCTCCCATTCTATATTGTAAACCCTGTCACTTTCCCTAGACTGGAGGATAGTGTTCCACCTTTCTAAAGCTAAGTTCTTAAACAGATTGGAGGCAAACATTATCTTATCCTCTTCCGCTCAGTTGCTTATTTTCAAGACTGCCTCAGTCTTTTCTATCCAGCGTAGAGTTGCAATAGGTCCTTAATTGCCCGAGAATTCTATTGGTTTACAAGACCAGAATTCTTTATAAGAACAACCATAAGACATGGTTCTTCTTCTTTTGCGAATGGGCACTTGAAGTATTGGGCCATTGTTTACGTTGTGTTCTGGTTCAGTAGGTCGTTTATTGCCATTGTTACTTTTATTACCCGCTTCCTTAACCGTTTTGATAATATATGTCATTGCGTCTATAATCCCTTGTGCCACTATGTGTTGAATGGCACTGTTATCTACTTGGTTTCCATTATTATTCTGGTTATCGTTATTCTAGTTTTCTTGGTTCACTTCATTGTCCATCTGAATTTTAAACATTTACCACATATTAATAACACAAAACAATATATAATGCACCAATCACACACAACAAGCATATTGATCAAAATCGTCGAACATTGCGACTTTTACTCTATTTTATATTATGCATCTATATCTATTACAAATACAACTGGTATTGGAAACACACTACTATTATGCATCCGTAGCTATTGTCTATATATATATATATATATATATTAATGGTACGGGTTCATCCAAAATTCCATATTACGCTTGTCATATTTCCAGACGAGTCGTTCTCCTATCTGCCTCATCCTTTCACTTCCTTCTAAAATCTCCTCACCAAAGGTTCGGAGTTCTTGCACATTCTCAGTGCTCATGGGTGGTGCAGGTGCTGGTATTAGGTTTGGAAACTGGGGCATGGGTTCTTCGTGTGGGTAAGGGTTTTCTAAGATTTCCCTGATGTATTGGTCATTATCATAATATGGGTCCAGGGGGTACAGGTTTGGGTAGGCTGCTAGGTTTGGCATGGGTTCCTCTGGTATTGGGTAGCGTTGTTGGTAATCCCTATGGTCGTCAAACCAGGGGTCATAGTTTGGGTGTGAGGGATGGGGTGTTGGTATCCTAGGGATTTCAGCTGGGTCAAAAAAGGCATTGGGATTTGGTTTTGTTAGGATCTGAGGCTCTCATGAGAGTGTTTGTTTGTGTAAATCGAACAATTAATGAATATGAAAACATGTAAAGTGTAGCGGAAATGAACAACAAACTTCATAAACACAATCAAAGGAGAATATAGTTTGATAAACAATTGCTTCTCATAGAGTCGAAAGATTACAATTCAAAGCAAAAGATTACAATGCAAGCTTACAAGCTAAGCTCCCCCTCAGCCTGATACTACAGTGGTTGGTTGCACAAGATGAAAGGATTGAATTGAGGAGAAGAACTCACTCAAGACGAATCAAATGTAACAGTACAGGGTACTGTTCCATTTATAGACAATTCAATCCACTGAGGCATCTCAGCTGATGTCACCATGAAAGCGACGTCTAACAACCTAACAACCTTTAACAACTGATCCTATACAAACACTGCTATTCTAAACCACTGATTATACATAAGACAAGTAATATTCTAAACTACTGCTATCTTCCTTCATCAGTGCTTTCCTCAAGGTTGATCAGTCCTTGATTGGGCAGTGCTTTGTCATCAGTAGATAGGACCAGCAGTGTTGACTTCTTCAAGGCTTTGTCAGCAGTTCAAGGGGCAGCAGTAGTTGTATATGGACAGTGGATAGAGACCATCAGTTTTTATAAATCACTTTCAAGGGGAAAGCCTAATGTGAACTGCTGCTTATTGTGAATCCACTGTTGTGACCTGGTTTTGGCTTTCATTATCTGTTCCTCTGGTAGGGTTCAATCCCAACAATCTCGCTCTGGAACAGATAATGCCAAAACCTTTTCTTTATTCTGGATCTTTATTTCTCATCAGAAGTTCCCTTGCTTATCTTTTAAATTCTTCTTCAAATTCTTTAGAACTTGTGTCATCTTCATCCCTACACAGTGTAAGTTCAAGGAGATCCTGCAAATCTTCAACACTAAGGCCTAGTGCTTCTTTCCTTGATATACACTTCACATCGCCATTGGATCTGACTATAGTCAATACATGGGTCTTTTGGTCAGACATCCACTTTAGTACTTTTGAACCCAATGGGTTTCTTGGGAGAGATTTATTCACTGATGAGCTTTGAGATATTGGCCTTGAGAAAAATTGTAAAGCAGTGTCCTGAACTTCAGACATTCTTTTGAAAGCTTCTTCTATGACTTCATTTGCTGCAGCTATATCTTCTGCAACTTCTTTGTCAATTTGCTCTTGAGTCTCTTGTTGATCAAGCTCACAGTCTGAGATATCTGCTGAAATGTTCGGTGATGCAGGTTTGATTAGTACCTTTTTGAAAAGGTTTTGAAGGCTCACTGAACTATCTTCTTTTAGACCCATTTTCTTGATGGCTTCTGTGAAGTATTCAGCTTCCTTTTCTTTTTCTTCTTCACTGGTCAGCAGTTTCCCTTTCTCTTGGTTTATCACAAGGCTCGGGCTAACTTTTGATGTGATCAGTGTTCTGAGAGCATCCAGCTGTTGTTCTATCTTGTTGTAGTCTGGCCTTTTAGAAGTGCCTGAGACTGTTATCTTTCTTTTCTTCAGCCGTTCATAAGCTTCGTCGGTGTACTGCTTTGTCCATTTTGCTATGGCTTCAGCAGTATCTACCTTAGCATCTATCAATTCCTGTTTCTTCTTTTTGTATTCAGAAGTAAGATCAACAATAAGCTTCTTGTACTTATTCCAATTTGGAGCTGTCTTCTTCTTACTTGGATCATTTTTAACCCTTTTAATCATGTTTCCTTCATGTTTCAAGGCAATTATTGGCCATTCTTCAAACTGTTTTTCTTCAGCTGAATAGAACTTTTCTTTCATTATATATGCAAGATACTCTTTTCTTATTGCTTTTCGTTGATCTGCCTTTTCTTTTCTCAGCTCTTGTGCAAAGTCTTCCATTAGCTTGACCTTTGTGAGCAAGAGTACCATTCTTTCTGCAATGGCTTCATCACCTTCATCTTTTCATTCAAGCTTAGCTCTAATCCTTGCTTGCCTTGCTTTCATTTCAAGGTATTCATCCATGTTTTCTGGGACTATGAAGCCAATGAGAGAAGGAAATCTTCTTTTTGAAGGATCTTCCTCTGTGTAAAATTGTCTCATCTCATTTTTCACAGCATCTAGTTCCAGTGGATATTTTGCGGCAACAGGATCATATTTTTCATCAGTGGCTTGAGTTGTTTCTCTTTTTCTTTTGTGAAGCTTTACGCATGAAGAGGGTTTTGATTGTGATGTAGGAATGATGAGAGCAGTGGTGGATGGTTGACTAACAGCTGTTGAAACAACTGGTGTTTCAACTGCTGTTGTCATTACAACTACTGATGTGTCAGTAGATGTCTTCTGCTTTTGAGCAGGGAATGAAGGTGGTGAGGTAGTTTTTGATGGTGGTGATGGTGGTGGTGAATCATCAGATATGAAAATCCTTCTCCTTTTTATGGTAGGAGAGGCTGATGATGTCTTGGGTGGCTCAGTGGTTTGAGATGAAATGGCAGTGGTTTGTGTTTGTGATTGACTAACAGTTGTTGAAACAACTGGTGTTTCAACCACTATTGTCATTACAACAGATGTTATAACATCTGTTGTCTTCTGTTTTATGACAGGAGGTAATGGTGGTAGGGCAGTGTTTTTGGTGGTGTGTAGTGAAGTTGTGTGTGTTGATGAGATGACAGCTGTTTGGCTACTGCTAGCAGTTTTTGTAACTACTGGTGTATCAGCTGTTTGGATGGAAATATGAGATTTTGTAACTTGAGATTTTGACCCTGTTGAGGATTTAGATGGTTGTTTTTCTTGTTCTGGTTCAATATACATGCCATCTTCAATTCCCTTTTTCTTCAACTGGATTTTCTCCCCCTTTTTGGCATTATCTGGAAGGGGTTTATCCATGAAGAAGATGGTTGAAGGAACTTTTTCACCATGGGCAGTCTTTTGTATGCTGGCCTTTATAGCCTTGATGTCTGCTTGAGTATCTTTAAATCTTGACTCTACCATGTTTGTCAGCATTTTCACATGTATTTCATGCTGCTGATCGGCCATCTGTTTTTGTTTTTCAAGTAAGGGCTGGAAAATATTCCAGAGCTCATTTGCAGCAAATGCTTGTGGTGGAGCAGGTGCTTGAGGTGGAACAGTAGTGGATTGTGCTTTTTGAGCTTTTAAAATCTCTTGCACCATATCCTTTATTTCAGCAACTGAGGTTTCCAGTTTTTCAACTCTTCCCGTCAATTCCCGGTATTTTGAATCATCACCCACTTTAATGGGATCATCTGAATCCCCACCTGTAGTGGTTGTATCAATGTGTGACTTAGGAATTGAGTCCCAAAAATCACCCATTGATGCCCCTTGTTCTTGGTACTTGGGACTTCTTTCTTTAGCACTTGATAACATTGTTATTTTACCAATGGTCAAAACTAACTCACTAGTGGTTGCCAGGGGTGCTATGGAAGAAATTGCCTTCAAGGGAGTCTGACTAATGAAACAACTGTCCAAATGTAGATCTGTTGATCCAACATTTGTAGTTGCTGCTCCACTTGAACTACCACCGAGAGTTACTTGTAACTCAGGGGGTGTAACCTCCTCAGTTGTTGCTGGGATAGCAGAGGTATAAGCATCAGACCCAGTCACTTGTTGGAGTGTACTCTCTTTGATGAGTGATTGAGAGGAACTGGTTTGTGTTTGAGCTATAACAACTGCATGCAACAAGGGTAGCATGGATTGTGGTAATATTATTGGTGAGGGTATGGGAGTTGAAAGAGACATGTCCTTGGGATCAGGACTGAGGAAGATGGATCCGGTTGAATCCAGAGCTTCATATTGTGGGGTCCCTGTGCTTACAACCTGATCCTTTTGTGAGGATGTAGGAGGAGTATAAGGCAAAGGTGGAGATCTTTCTACCGACTGCTGTGAGGAAGTAGCAGCAGTGGTTTGTGGTGACATTTGTGTTGTCACTAGCATTTGCTCAGGGATCTCATCTTCCTGAGTTGCCTTTGTTTTGGGTTTGGGGGGCTTTCTGGATGTTTTCTTTTTGGTCTTTTTGGTAGTGGCAGGTGTGGGTTTCAAAGCAGTGGTAGTGCTGCTATGATCACCTGGAGTAGTGGGCTCAGCAGCAGATGTCTGAGGAGCAGTGGTAACTGCTAAATTCTGCTCAGACACCTCTGCTTTTGTTTTTATTGGTGCCAACATTCTAGTGAATGTTTCAGGTGTTAAGCTCTTTATTTGAAAATAAGCACCTTGTTTTAGCAAATTTTCTTTTTCAAATTATTGTTTAAAATAGTAGCTTAAAAACCTTGGAAAGAGTAAAAATGCTTTACTATCAACATTTTTTATCAAGTCATTAAAGATTTCCTAGGAGTAGTTGTAATCTTTATTATTTAAAATAGCATAGCCCAGGCATTGAATCTTCAATGGTATTTCGTTAAACGCTGTTGTTTTATTTGAAACACACATCAAAAGTGTGTGAAATAAAAATCTGGGTGCAGATGGGAAATAACCCTTTTGTAAGGTAACTACCTTTGATTGTTCTGCATATCCCCTTTTCAGAAAATCAGCTTTTAACTCGTTTTTGTCAAAGGAAGTTTTACCTTTCTGATCATCGAGTTTGAAGACTTCTGAGATTGATTACGGAGTGATTTTAATCACTTTGCCCTGTATCGAGGAGTTAATGGCTATGACTTTATCGTCTTGTTTTTCAAGCGTCGCCTTTTTCCAAAACTCTCTCTGGGTTTGTAAGTAAATGGGAGCGTCTGTCATTATCAAAGTTTTGTACTTTGATTTAGATAAGGTGTCAATGATGGAATCGAAGGTATGATTGTTTGTGGGTTTTGTGAGTAAACCCACATAGTTATGAGGAGATTTGTATGGTATCTCGATGGATTCTTCGGCCGTTTGAGCGACCTCTTTGGAAGATGGTGTTGATTTTGGTTTAGATTTTGATTTTGACTTCGTCATTTTGATGAAGAAGGATCGGAGAGTGATTTGGGAAGAAAGGTTGGAAACTGCTTTGAGAAGAGAACTTTGGAATTCAATTCGACAGTGTAAAACCCTGTTTAGGGGTTTTGATCAGGGTTTTATTTAGGGAAAAAGTGATCGTTGATGTGGCAGCGGTTATTATGATCTGAAGGCTAAAAACTGACCACGCGTCAACCTCTGATGATATGGATGAAGAATGGAGGACAGTTGTTTTGAGAGCCACTGATGTACTAAGCATCAGTAGTTACAACGGTAATAAAGTGATAACAGTGGAAGATTTTACTATCAGTGGATAGTATATCAGTGGATAAGACACTGATTTTGAGCATCAGTGCTTACCAAGCAAAATGAAGAGTCAGTGGTTGACTTTCAGCAGTGGACAGTAGTTAGAGAGCAGATGCTTGAACAAAGCAGTGTTTAGGGGTGAGATAATGATAACGATTTGAAAGCCCATTATGTCAGCAACTTTTAAAGAAATTTTCATTCAAGGTTTTGCCACATGTCATTTTCACAATTCGAAGCTTTTACGAATTTTTGACAGTGGTTTAGTACCCCAGATGGTGAGAACTTTTTGCTGAGGCAACTCATTTTCGTTTAATATCCAAATTAAAACATGAGTGCCCAGTAGTTTAAGCATAGTTTAGCAATCAACCTTTGATTAATGTTTAAAACAAACCTGAGTATGACATGACCTTGACATATGTACCATTTCCTTTTGACCCATTTATGAGGACAATAATACCAACAAAAATAAGGTACTATATCCTGACAGGAAATTGAAACTATTGCCAACAAAAACAAGCATAAGTTCAAAATATATTATTTTTTTAAGAAAAACGAATAATATATCCTGGTTATTTGAGAAAATCCTTTTAAAAAAAAATGGTTAAAGGCTTTTCTGAGAACGGCATCAAAGGATCTGGTGTATTTTCAATAAAACACGTAATCATATCATTCTCAAGTTTATGAAAATGGTCAGTGGTTTGACAGCAGTGGTAGGAAATTTTGAATATATTTTGACCACTGTTTGATACCTATTTTCTTGTCGGTTGATTGTAAACAAGAGGACACAAAATCACATAAGTTTTCGAAACCCTGATGTAGATTTTGTTACTATGTGATGATTCTGAAAATTTGTCTAGTCCTTTTGAAAGCTTATTCACTGGAAATATCATGGTTACCTGAACCAATGATTGCATACAGTTGCTTTGATGACCATTTTTACCCCAACTTTTGACTCTAAAGTGTTTTATGTTTATACTCTTTTCTTCTGACTTCAAAAGTTTTGAGATAAACACACTTCTGAGTTTTCTGTGAATTTTCTTCTTCCCTTTTTACCCTTCCCATTCATAAGTAATAAAATACTTACTGGGAGGTCTTCATTGAAGAAATACTCAATCCAGAATCATTTTATAGTAATGTTTTGAGAGAATTGGTCATATTTGCATATGCTTTTGCCAACCTTCTCATTACCTATGATCTGGACATTTTTTACTCCTGATTTTCTTAATGTATTTTAACACAGTTGATTTTGTTCTTTTGAGGATCTCAACCAGTTTTCAACACATAAGATCTGAATGACTAAAGTTTTAATTTCCCTCTTTTTATGTTAACAAGAACACTAATGTTTTATGAAACATAGGTTTTTGTTAATCTGAGGTTCATACTTTAGCATTTAATGAAAACATCACAAATATCAAAACAACAGTTGAAATCAATTTTGAAAAGAAGAAATAATTCCACAGTTTAACAGACATGTTTGCAAATCTGAAGACTATGAGTGACTTATGCTTGATATCACTTGTTGTGTGAGATTTGTGTGTCATATGACATCTTGGTTGTTTTACAGAGTATTTGAATACCAGTTTTAAGCATTGTTGCTCGTCACTCTGTTTTTCAACTAAATACAACCAACCTTAGTATCAACGAATTTTGAGCCGAACTGTTATGTCAAATTGATTGTTAGATCGAATTTGACTGTCCATGGCTCTGATACCAATTGTTAGGATCTGAGGCTCTCATGAGAGTGTTTGTTTGTGTAAATTGAACAATTAATGAATATGAAAACATGTAAAGTGCAGCGGAAATGAACAACAAACTTCGTAAACACAATCAAAGGAGAATATAGTTTGATAAACAATTGCTTCTCATAGAGTCGAAAGATTACAATTCAAAGCAAAAGATTACAATGCAAGCTTACAAACTAAGCTCCCCCTCAGCCTGATACTACAGTGGTTGGTTGCACAAGATGAAAGGATTGAATTGAGGAGAAGAACTCACTCAAGACGAATCAAATGTAACAGTACAGGGTACTGTTCCATTTATAGACAATTCAAGCCACTGAGGCATCTCAACTGACATCACCATGAAAGCGGCGTCTAACAACCTAACAACCTTTAACAACTGATCCTATACAAACACTGCTATTCTAAACCATTGATTATACATAAGACAAGTAATATTCTAAACTACTACTATCTTCCTTCATCAGTGCTTTCCTCAAGGTTGATCAGTCCTTGATTGGGCAGTGCTTTGTCATCAGTAGATAGGACCAGCAGTGTTGACTTCTTCAGGGCTTTGTCAGCAGTTCAAGGGGCAGCAGCAGTTGTATATGGATAGTGGATAGAGACCATCAGTTGTTATAAATCATTTTCAAGGGGAAAGCCTAATGTAAACTGCTGCTTATTGTGAATCCACTGTTGTGACCTGGTTTTGGCTTTCATTATCTGTTCCTCTAGTAGGGTTCAATCCCAACAGGTTTTCTGGGTTGGCTTCAATTTCCATTGGTTGTGTGGGAAACAGTGGTAATGGCTGGGGTGCTATGAGTTGTTCTAGATTCGGATCTACAGCTGTAGTGGCTAATATGTGGAAATTTGCTAGACTCCTATTGAGCATATCCTGAGTGTGAGCATTTGTTTCTCTATTCGCGGTTGCTAAAGCACGCTGTTGCTGAAGTTTTCTCATCCTTTTTCTACGTTCATGGGCTCCTCTGCTGAACCATCCTCTTTTCTTAGAAGGGAATGGCTCTTCAGATGTCACAGCCCGACCACGTGAAACAACAAATCGTGGCGGAAACGTCGGGGAGTGTCGTAACAGAATCATTGTTTCACAACCATGGATTAAGTAATTTTGTTTTATTGAATTATTGAACACATTGTTTTATTACAAATCAAATAAATACAATTATTGTCTTTCAAATTTTAAAGTCGCTAAGGCACGAGTCCATCCTATGTATAGCATGTATCAACAATCATCACATAGCAGCACCTGAAACATGTGTAAAAATAGGTACGTCAGCATAAAAATGCCTGTGAGATACATAGGTTTTATTAATGCATGATTCATGACTTGGAAGTTTAAAATAATGTTTTAACAAAAAGCATTCATGAACTTTAAAAGTGTTTTCTTTATAAATCATGCAAAATTTTTATAAGAAATTTGATGATATAAAAGAATGATTCATAGATAATTAAATAACCCAGTAAAATGAGTTTGTATAAAATATGTTGTTTGTAAAACAATGTTTTGATAAAAGGTTTGTAGTATATATAAAATATACTTTGGTTTTAAGAAAGTCGATTAAGTAATATATTAAAATATATTTTCAGTTCCAAAACAGATAGTATATTAAATATACTTTAGTGTCAAAATAATAGTTTTCAGTAGTATATCAAAAGTATACTTTGGTTTTATACATAAGATATTAAACTATGCTTTGGTTTTGTAAAAAAAAAACATATTAAACTATGTTTTAGTAATTTATCAAAATATATGTTGTTTTGTACAATATCACATATGAGAGCATATCAAACTATACCTTTGGGAGTATAACAAAATATACAACAAGAATGTGATTTTAAAATTCAATCAAACCTTAGTATATCAAAATACACCTTTGAGACTATAGAAATACCACAAAGGCAATCCCTATTTGGATAAAATATCGGTTTCTGACATTCCATACAACAGGAATGGGGTGTCAAATCCTATAGTGCTATATCGTACTACCAATCGGTTTGGTGAATGTATAAAATAAGTTCAATCCAACAATTTGTTTTATTAATCCTTGAAAAATTAGTGTTTAAACCATAGATAATCATTCAGTTTGTCAAAAGATAAGTACTAGCATGTATAATCAATTTATACTTTGAAATCATGAAAATAACAAATAGGTACACATGTTTCACCCCAAAACATTTGAAAACAGTAAAAGAGGGGACTATGTACTCACTTGAGGATGCTTAGAAGTCTTGAACAACAACCAAGCAAAGCTAGAGGGATCACGGAAATCAAATGGCACCTAATATGGGTAACTACATTAATAACCGGACCTAAATCGAAAGATCGGATAGGATGAGGTTTCGTAAACCAAATGAGTGTTGGAACTCATGTGATATGGTTTGACAAAGCCTACATACTAAATCAAAACTTAACCTAAGTGCTTACGACCCATCACGACCCGTTTAGGTAGCTTATGCTACTTTAACGCGTCGTTCGCGCAAAGCGCATTCGGACCGCCTACCTAGTCCTATGACAAGTATTATATGCCTAAACATGTTTAGATATGTTGCATAATCAGTTAAGTGACAAAAGTTTGAGTTACATATGCTTAAATACCAATTATGCATAAAAAGGGCATTTTGGTCATTTTACCTAAGGCATATAAATTACCTATCATACAACTACTTAAGCGAAGTGACCATAAGGTATAACCTTGGAAGGTTATTCCCTATATAACTATGGTCACTAAACATGCTTGGTCGAATCCTTATGATTGACCAAATGGGTCGGGTTAGTAAGTCTAAGCGATTGTTTAGATATCTTATCTTACGACCCTATATAAGCACTAAACCTAAAGTGACGAGCTAAACATGTTAAAACATGTTTAACGAAGTTAGAAAACAAGTTTGGTATCAAAACAAAGGGTCTTGATAGCCAAAAAATAGTTTGGTTGCAAAATACGCAAGAATACGCATTTTAACCGAAACTATGACTCGTCACTATGCCTAAATAACGTGGTAATCAGTAGGTATAGTCACAAGAGACTATAACCATCGTGATTACGCTCACGTTACGAAGTTCAAACGAACTTTGTGTTGACCATTGACTGGTCAAAGCTGAAAGTCAAACACAGTTTGACTTTCGTGCTTAAAATGCGAAAAGAACGAAACAATACTTACAACGGGTCCAAGAAATGGAGTTTTGATCTAATTATTCTCAGGTATAAAGTGTATAACTTCAACTTAGAGAACAAAATCAGATCAAAAGTGAGTTTGTAAATGAAATGGAAGGGGTATATATAGATTTCGAAGAACCGTTAGGATCGTTTCTTGAAATCCGAGCTTCGATCTAAGCCGTACACATGCACCCCCTGATTTCTAAAACCATGGGCACTTAAAACCAACCCATAGAATAGAAGAAACCATGTGCAAAACAACGGGAGCAGCTGGGTTTTAAAAAAAAGAAGTCTGCTAATCTGGTGAAGGCTTACGGACCGTCAGCACCCTCATACGGTCCGTAAGGACCTTGTTTGCTGGCAGCAGGCTTCAGTTATTGGCAGAACTTGCCCCTGCGTCTCCGAACTTGATTTTTGATGTGTTTTGGAACTTCTAACACCCGTCAAGCCCATTTTTAAACTCCATAAGGATGTTAAAACATAGGGAACTTAAAATATGCTCAGAAACTTTACGGATGTCGGTTCGTTTGGCCTTACGATTACGTTGTTCGGTTAGTTACGACGGAAATCGTAACGGACCCGAAAACGATCTAATTGCCAAACGAATGAAGTTTTAGTATGCCAATCACTAAAATAAAATATTTTAATGATTACATAAATTTTTGGGTGTCCATATATATTCGGAACGTAAGATATGCGCGAAAGTGCAAACTTATGCAAATTTTTGACGCTTTTAGTCCCTGTTTGATCTAAAAGTTTATTTTTGCACACCAAACACCTCAAAGCCTATTTATAAGCTATGTAAAGGATATTTATGGTAAGTTTAACTTATGATCAAGTTACAGAATGTTCGTTACCACACGAATCGGCATACTTTCGTAGTTTGACACAAATAGTCCCTGCAATCGAATAAACTTGATCTCAACACACCAAACCACCCAAAATTTATTTCTAAGTCATGTAAAGGATATTTATGGTATGTTTAGCCTATGTCACTGTTCTGGAGTATTTGTTGCATTAAACTGGTTATTTTTACGCATCAGTTCACGTATAACCTTCTAGAAAGCGATTTAAAGCTCGAAGTCGAACAAGAATTGATATGTGCAAACGATACACATACTTATACAATTTCCTAGTATGAAATACAATATTTCATTGGTTTGGCATTTTCATGATGGTTGAAGTGACATAGGTGTCACAGTCTCCCCTATCATCACATGATATTCCTAACTAGATTTTTGAATCAATCTGTTTAACTAGACCGCTCAAGGGGTCTAAATTAAAGAATAGTACTTCATAATCCAAGGGACTTAACTATTACGTAGAAGCCCATTAAGGATTTAAGATGTACCTTTGGGTATCCTATTATGAATTCTTCATATTGAAATATGGAGATTCTATAAGGATTTGGATAATGAATATTCGGATTACAAAAACACAAGACATAAAAGAAATCACATAAGCACATAATCACATAATTAATTAACTTGATCTTCATTTTGTTAATTTTCTTGTTAATTGAGCATACGAGTATTCAAAGCACACCAGGAATCCAATCCGTGAATTCCGTTTGGCACTTTAAATATTTTCAAGAATCTAACTATGAAGATAGGAAGATCTTAATAGGAATTTGGCTTTGTTTCTTAAAAGAAACGAGTATTAAGATTTTTGGGGAGATCACAAGTGATCATAAAAATGACAGAACCACACGAGTAGTTTGTCTTTGTGTCGGCATTATAGGGTTGTACTAAACGTACACACAATCGTATCAGTTTTGTAAAATAAAATTGAAACAACAAATTTTATTTATATATCAGCTGATTCGATTCAAACATCCTAAAGATATCATACAAGGAAAACCAAAAGACTAATTGTTCACTACTGCATTATCGTCCGCGTTTGCCTCATTTATGTTAAGCACTCGTCCACGCGCTGGATTTGCGTTAACAAGTCTTGGGCAATTGTTCCGGTAGTGAGTAAGGTCACCACAGTTATAACACGACCCAGGTGGAAACCGTGCCTGAACAGCAGCAGGATTTGCAGCAGCTTGGTTTTGGTTGGCATAACGGCAGGTATTGATCAAATGTCCCAATCGCCCATAGTGGGTACATGTGTGACACTGCACTTGTTCTAGATGATGACGGTTGCATTTGTTGCACAAAGGTGCGGTACCAACATAATTTTTCCTTGCACGAGGTTGTGCTGGATGGTTTGGTGCAACCTGATTGTTCTGAGCAGTTATGGCGCAGTTTTGAGAAGCCTTGCGCTTCTTCTTCTTGGGTGTCTCGGCCTATTTTTCCTTTGTTTCAACTTGTGAAGTTTTTTCAGATGGTCTTGGGTCGCCCTTTCGAAAAAGCTTACCCTTCCTAATATGGGATTTAGTCAGGGTGGCAGACAATTCAATGGTCTGTCTGACAGTAGTAGGGTTGCTGCCTGTAACAATATCCTGAACTAACTTAGGAAGACCATCAATGTACTTTTCAATCGCCTTCTCCACAGGCGTAACCATAGTAGGACATAACAGGCTCAGTTCTTCATAACGGTCAGTATATGCTCGATGTTCACCACTGTCTTGCTTTAGGTCGTCAAATTCCCTTTCCAATGCTCTAAGCTCATGACGAGGACAGAACTCCTTCATCATTAGAGCGCAGAGCTCTTCCCAAGTTTGAGCTAGTGCCACATCAGCACCCCTGTCCCTCATCACACCATTCCACCACGTTAAAGCTCGTTTCTCAAAAACACTAGATGCGAACTCTACCTTTCGCTCGTTCGGACACTAAACATGTCTGAAGGTGCTCTCTAGACTCTCGAACCATTGTAGAAGTGCAGTCGCTCCTTGAGACCCAGAAAACTTTGATGGCCTGGCAGAGTTGAATGTCTTGAAGTTGCATGGGGCATTATTGTTGTTGAGGGCTTGGTTACATTGAGCAATGATGTTGGGGATTGCAGCAGCCATTTGCTACGTAATGATAGATGCCAGTTCTTCATTAGGTACCTGATTGTCGTGTCGTGGAGGCATTCTAAAAGGGGAAACAAGAGAGCAAACAAGTGAAATGGCATTGGGTAAGAATGGGATGTTGCAATTACCGACCAAAAAACACATGGGCGATGGTCATTTGTTCGAACCACGAAGCAAACAAACGACACACAAAAGTTGAATCAAAGTAAATAGGTCCTTATAATGTATCGCGAAGACATGCTTTAGCCTATAAGTGGACACGCATCCCAAGAGATCCCAGGTAAGAGTGACTGGTCCGATTATGTGGATTTGTACGACCACTCTAGCCTTAGACAGAAAACTCAGGATACATGCATCCACCCTTCCAGATTGCACGTATTCACATTATAAGACCCAAACTTTGACGAGATTTTGAAAATTTAGAGGGTTCAAAACCTAGTAATCAATCATCCTAGAACAGATGATTGGTTTTCAAAGCGGATTCGAAGTTTTGTGCTCTTATTGTGGTTGTCACCGAAAGATAGGCGACGGTATTGTTTTAAAACAAAACACAAGATAACTTGTGTTAGGGTCCTAGGAAGGTTATAGTCTAGGTCAAAGTATTACTAATAACCTAATTCCCTATAACCATTGGCTCTGATACCAACTTTTCTGTCACACCCTGACCACGTAAAACAAAAAAATCCTGGCGGAAACGTCGGGGAGTGTCGTAACAGAATCATTGTTTCACAACCATGGATTAAGTAATTTTGTTTTATTGAATTATTGAACACATTATTTTATTACAAATAAAATAAATACAATTATTGTCTTTCAAATTTTAAAGTCGCTAAGGCACGAGTCCATCCTATGTATAGCATGTATCAACAATCATCACATAGCAGCACCCGAAACATGTGTAAAAATAGGTACGTCAGCATAAAAATGCCTGTGAGATACATAGGTTTTATTAATGCATGATTCATGACTTGTAAGTTTAAAAGAATGTTTTAACAAAAAGCAGTCATGAACTTTAAAAGTGTTTTCTTTATAAATCATGCGAAATTTTATAAGAAATTTGATGATATAAAAGAATGATGCATAGATAATTAAATAACCCAGTAAAATGAGTTTGTATAAAATATGTTGTTTGTAAAACAATGTTTTGATAAAAGGTTTGTAGTATAAATAAAATATACTTTGGTTTTAAGAAAGTCGATTAAGTAATATATTAAAATATATTTCAGTTCCAAAACAGATAGTATATTAAATATACTTTAGTGTCAAAATAATAGTTTTCAGTAGTATATCAAAAGTATACTTTGGTTTTATACATAACATATTAAACTATGCTTTGGTTTTGTAAATAACATATTAAACTAAGTTTTAGTAATTTATCAAAATATATGTTGTTTTGTACAATATCACATATGAGAGCATATCAAACTATTCCTTTGGGAGTATAACAAAATATATAACAAGAATGTGATTTTAGAATTCAACCAAACCTTAATGTATCAAAATACACCTTTGAGACTATAGAAATACCACAAAGGCAATCCCTATTTGGATAAAATATCGGTTTATGACATTCCATACAACAGGAATGGGGTGTCAAATCCTATAGCGCTATATCGTACTACCAATCGGTTTGGTGAATGTATAAAATAAGTACAATCCAACAATTTGTTTTATTAATCTTTGAAAAATTAGTGTTTAAACCATAGATAATCATTCAGTTTGTCAAAATATAAGTACTAGCATGTATAATAAATTTGTACTTTGAAATCAAGAAAATAACAAATAGGTACACATGTTTCACCCCCAAAACATTTGAAAACAGTAAAAGAGGGGACTATGTACTCACTTGAGGATGCTTAGAAGTCTTGAACAACAACCAAGCAAAGCTAGAGGGATCACAGAAATCAAATGGCACCTAATATGGGTAACTACATTAATAACCGGACCTAAATCGGAAGATCGGATAGGATGAGGTTTCGTGAACCAAATGAGTGTTGGAACTCATATGATATGGTTTGACAAAGCCTACATACTAAATCAAAACTTAACCTAAGTGCTTACGACCCATCACAACCCGTTTAGGTAGCTTATGCTACTTTAACGAGTCGTTCGCGCAAAGCGCGTTCGGACCGCCTACCTAGTCCTATGACAAGTATTATATGCCTAAACATGCTTAGATATGTTGCATAATCAGTTAAGTAACAAAAGTTTGAGTTACATATGCTTGCCAATTATGCATAAAAAAGGGCATTTTGGACATTTTACCTAAGGCATATAAACTACCTATCATACAACTATTTAAGCGAAGTGACCATAAGGTACAACCTCAGAAGGTTATTCCCTATACAACTATGGTCACTAAACATGCTTGGTTGAATCCTAATGATCGACCAAATGGGTCAGGTTCGTAAGTCTAAGCGATTGTTTAGATCGCTTATCTTACGACCCTATATAAGCACTAAACCTAAAGTGACGAGCTAAACATGTTAAAACATGTTTAACGAAGTTAGTAAACAAGTTTGGTATCAAAACAAAGGGTCTTGATACCCAAAAAATAGTTTGGTTGCAAAATACGCAAGAACACGCATTTTGACCGAAACTATGACTCGTCACTATGCCTAAATAACGTGGAAATCAGTAGGTATAGTCACAAGAGACTATAATCATCGTGATTACGCTCACGTTACGAAGTTCAAACGAACTTCGTGTTGACCATTGACTGGCTAAAGCTGAAAGTCAAACACAGTTTGAATTTTGTGCTCAAAATGTTAAAAGAACGAAAGAATACTTACAACGGGTCCAAGAAATGGAGTTTTGATCTAATTATTCTCAGGTATGGAGTGTATAACTTCAACTTAGAGAACAAAATCAGATTAAATGTGAGTTTGCAAATGAAATGGAAGGGGTATATATAGATTTCGGAGAACTGTTAGGATCGTTTCTTGAAATCCGAGCTTCGATCTAAGCCGTACACATCCACCCCCTGATTTCTAAAACCATGGGCACTTAAAACCAGCCCATAGAATAGAAGAAACCATGTGCAAAACAATGGGAGCAGCTGGGTTTTAATAAAATGAAGTCTGCTGATCTGGTGAAGGTTTACGGACCGTAAGCACCCTCATACGGTCCGTAAGAACCTTGTTTCCTGGCAGCAGGGTTCGGTTATTGGCAGAACAGGCCCCTGCGTCTCCGAACTTGATTTTTGATGCGTTTTGGCACTTCTAACACCCATCAAGACCATTTTTAAGCTCCAAAAGGATGTTAAAACATAAGGAACTTAAAATATGCTCAGAAACTTTACGGATGTCGGTTCGTTTGGCCGTACGGTTACGTTGTTCGGTTATTTACGACGGAAATTGTAACGGACGCGAAAACGATCTAAATTGTGAAACGAATGAAGTTTTAGCATGTCAATCACTAAAATAAAATATTTTAATGATTACATAAATTTTTGGATGTCCGGATATATTCGGAACGTAAGATATGCGCGAAAATGCAAACTTATGCAAATTTTTGATGCTTTTAGTCCCTGTTTGATCTAAAAGTTTATTTTTACGCACCAAACACCTCAAAGCCTATTTATAACTATGTAAAGGATATTTATGGTATGTTTAACTTATGATCAAGTTTCAGAATGTTCGTTACCACACGAATCGGCATACTTTCGCAGTTTAACACAAATAGTCCCTCCGATCGAATAAACTTGATCTCAACACACCAAACCATCCAAAACTTATTTCTGAGTTATGTAAAGGATATTTATGGTATGTTTAGCCTATTTCATTGTTCTGGAGTGTTTGTTGCGTTAAACTGGTTATTTTTGCGCATCAGTTCGCGTATAGCCTTCAAGAAAGCTATTTAAAGCTCGAAGTCGAACAAGAATTGATATATGCAAACGATACACATATTTATACAATTTCCAAGTATGAAATACAATATTTCATTGGTTTGGTATTTGTATGATGGTTGAAGTGACACAGGTGTCACATCAGATTGTGCTTTGAACATGAAAATCCCATCTTCAGTGTCAGCCGAATACCCTGAGAGGGTAGGCTGTGAAGAGGTGCCTTCGTCCCTAGGTGAGCTGGACAACTGACGGTAAGCATCTGAGGGTCCTTGGTCGCTCATATTGTAAACTAACAAATAGTTAAATAACACACAACAATAATAATCAGGTATGCACGTAGTTCCGTAAATAATTTCCTAACATATTGAATAACATTTTGATGTCAGCAGAACACTTCTGTGGCTGAATCAGTGGCTGTAGCTCTGATACCACCTTCTGTCGCAACCCTCGTCCCCTAATAATCTGGGAACGAGGGGCTGCAGCCTGTTTAAGTGGTATCGGTGTTTATCAGTTTGGCAGCGGAATTTACATCAGGACCGTTGTTAGGAAATATTTTATCAGAGTAAAATACCACACTTTTATAATATTAAACACATGGGAAAATCCCAAGTTTGCAGTACACACATTTTCATAGGGATAAACCCTATTTTATTTAAATAAAACATCTCTTTATTTAGGTAACTTTTATAGCCACTTTTCCAAGCCTTCAGTGTTGTCCAGCTGGCTTCTATTTGGCTTTCACATTTTGTTACCTGAAACGCGTTTAAAAACATTTTGTCACTGGGAACTATTGGTGAGTGAATCCCAGTTTAATCAAGATAGGTAAAACCGTTTACAGCATTGAGGGCGGTCGCGCAATTACATTTGTTTATTTTCTACTTTAATTACCACCCATGGTACTGTCAACCCGACTTGTGGTCATGTTACTACTCACAGTGTAGTAACAAATTTTGTATACAAAATCCCAACATACCGACGATAATTGTATAATTACAAATACTCAGTCACTGTTAATTATAATGTAAAAAAATTGAGGTTTTGTAAAAACAGTTTACAAAAGTAAGATTACTCACATTGCTATCTTAGGGTTTTCCTTTGTGATTTCTTGGTGATTATCTATTAATTACACAATGCACACGCGTTAGTATAATAACCCAATATTTACATTAGTTATACTCTCCCCGAGACAGAATTCCAACGACTACGTCGGGCAGAGCCTCAACAGCCGTTACAGAATCCAGGATCAATCGAGCAGCATATCTAATATGTAACCGGGGGTTATGATACTTACAACGAGGCAGAACTTCGTTATTTAGGGGGATATAATGTCCATAGATTATGTTTACTATGCAGAAATTGAGAGAGAATCGAGGGAATGAGTGATTGTAAACTGAAGGCCGATTGCATCTATTTATAGTGTCTGTTCGACACTTTCTCGCGCCCCGCGTAAGAGAAGGAGAGAGCCTTCGCGGCCCGCGAGGCTAGCTAGGGTAGGCCCTAGCTTGGTTGACTCGGACTCTAGACTCGATACGATTGCGACACGTGGCAGCACCGGGTGAGGCTGCGTAGCCGAGTTGTCGCGGCCCGCGAGGAAGCTGGCTAAGGGCTTCGCGCCTCGTGGGCGAGCATTAAAAAATTGTTTTTATTTTATTTTTACAAAATTTAAGGTATTTAGGCCCATATCTCGTATTCGGGGTGTATTTTAAGATGTATAGGGGCACTCTAAACATATTAGGGGTGTCGGAAATAATTTTGGAGGGTTGTTATAGTTTATCCTCAACATCTAATCAATCTAAAATTTTTGATGATTTCTGCACTTTTGCACTTTTTCAGAGATTATCTTAGTTATATTGAAAGATAATTAATTAAGTTATTAATGCGAAAAGTGGTAGGCCCCTCTTTTGAAGGCGACGTTACCCTCGGCTAAGCGGTTTGAGTCAGCAGGGATACAATCCCAAATAGCCGGTTTAATGTATTAATAGTAGTTTACATATGAGGGGATCAAGTCATTCGCACCCCCGCCGTCCAATACCACTGGGTATTGAAGGAGGTTCTAGTAAGCTTGACCCAGGTCCTAACAGGATCTATACACTGAACAAGGTAAGAACCTTACTAGACCATTCCCTTAACCCCCGACCAGGTAGCCAACATATCTCTACATAGACCGTAGAGATATGAATGGTGTAAATCTTTTACTTTATATAGACAGTAAAGTCATGCCAAGACACCACGGAGA
Source organism: Helianthus tuberosus (assembly GCA_030545235.1). Lineage (NCBI taxonomy): Eukaryota > Viridiplantae > Streptophyta > Magnoliopsida > Asterales > Asteraceae > Helianthus > Helianthus tuberosus. Next base: position 13,755,381 of record CM060420.1, on the reverse strand, counting down.
AATAATAAAGAAGTTTCACCTTCAACATAAGAAACTAGTTATTAAAGTCATTAATACAAAACCAAATAAAAAGTGCGATAAGATTAAAAATTAAAAGTAATACATTAAAGACTTGTCTTCACCAAGTGATGTAAGAGACTTAGCCAAACATGGCCTTTGATTGACAAGAACTCTTACTGTCAATCTTGGATCCCGAGAATACTACAGACACTCTAAGGTGGATGATGGATGATGGTGGTGGATGTGGGTGTTGTAGTGGTGGTTGTGGAGTGGTGGCAAAGTAAGAGAGTGGTGGTTTGCCAAGGGATGCCTTTCAAGTGAGCCAAGCACCTCTATTTATAGCCTGAATAGAGCCGTGGCCATCCTTTTCTCTTCCTTCATTAAATGCATGTGTCAGCAGAGGGCTCAACAGGGTCCGTGTCCAGCGGGCACGACCCCGTGTGTAGAAGCGTATCTATACTACCAAGACTTCGCAAGATTCTGCGTATCTTAGCGTTGACCACTCCCCGTACTGAGCTGGGCGCACCCCCATGGTGGGCATAGAAGCTTTCACAACTTTCCCTTTTCTGCAGGTGGCTAACCACGCCCCCGTGTCCAGTGGGCACGGCCCCGTGGTCAGTCTTCTGTTTCTTGTTTTTGCCTTTGGGGATGTTGCCGAGGGGTTGGGCATGTCACGTTTATTCCTTTTCTTTGTATTTATGTTAGTTTTAACTGTATATTTGTTCCTTTTGCTCATTTAAGCTCATTTGGTCCTGTAAATTCAAAAGGAAGACAAAGACACACTTTTTCCAATATTAGTACTAAAAAGGGTTAGTTTTATGCCTCATTTGATGTAATTTATATGTTACATTTTGCACACATCAAATACCCCGAAACTTGAATCTTTGCTTGACCTCAAGCAAAACTCTTTAATATGTGGTTTACACACCCAAATGGAATAGGTAGAAGAGAGGTTTTGGGCTCGTCTTGAGTGTCGGGAATCCAAGATCTTTGTTGGGTTTTCTTTTTATTTTATTTACAACCCTATTCGTTATGATTTATTGAGAACGTTTTATAAGAAAAATTAGTTATTTGGGCATAACATACCTCTTTAAAAATTCCATTTATATACAAGTTCACATACCTTACGGGAGATCACTCAACACTCGGCCGAAGATGTATTTTTGTGAAACACTCGAGACCAGCATGGAACTTACTTCTACCATATGCTTGCCAAGTAATAAAACCTTTTACTTTTTAACTATAAACCTTTGTAAATATCAAGAGGACTTTGGGAAGGGTTAGACTTGGGCTAAGGGTAGGTGGTTTTGGTTAGTGTTTAGTAAAAAGGGGCTAAAAGCGTAAGAAGGGTCGGTCGTCGTAAATTTTTTTTGTATTGTGACTTTTATTCAAACTAAGCATATTCAAACAAAGTTTCTTTGAGGAACTTGTTTGTTTATTGCCAGACTTTTTTTCATAGGAGACGTCACAAGATAGCCGAGCTTTTTACTAAAATAAAGGGTTTGAAAAGAAAAAGGTTTTGGTGGGTGAAGGGTGTTTGTTTTGTGGGTTTTGAAATGAAAAGGTTTAGGCTTAAAGGGGTTAAATTGGGGGATTTTGGTAGGTGATAAAAAAATGAAAAATAATGCTGTTGAAAGGAAAATGGGTTTGTCCTAATGCCTCCATCATTTACTTACTTGGGTTTAAGTTGGTAAGGACCAAGAATGTATTGTCGTGGCAAGTTCTAAAGTTGTAATAACCAAGCGGCTATTCACACAAGAAATGAAAAATGAGCATTTAGTTTAAAGATATATGCTTGTACGCTCAATAAAGGCTCAAAACTCACTTGTTGTGGGAATGGGTTTATAACGTGATCAATTATATATAATCAAATTTTAATTAGATTTGTCATGCCTTTTCATAATTTTCTTATGTTAGTTCTTTTTTATCACAATGCTATCGGTTGTAATTTCCTAACTTAAACCAAGACAAGTAAAAAAACTGAAATTTTTTATACAATTTGGGGTGATTAGCGGTTCCAATAGAGTTTTGTGTAAGGCTTGTTATTAGGACTTGCAAAATTCAAGGTTTTAGCATCCCCCCCCCCCCCATACTTAAATTATGCATTGTCCTCAATGTGTCCCAAAAATAAGTTTTTAGGTTGATTGAATGTGTAATAAGGTGTTGAAAAACAAAATTCTGTGTTACTGGGCGTCTGGCCACGACCCCGTATTGGTCGGCCCATGGCCCTGTGGTCAGATTGCCAGTAATAAAATTTAACAGAAGGCTGGACACAGGGCGTGTTCAGTGAGCACGGCCCATGTCCAGTTACCTGAACTGGGCAACTTTCTACAGATCCTTGGACATGGGGCGTGTTGGGCTGAGCACGGCCACGTGCTGAACTTGCTGTAATGCTGGAAAATTGTCGGGAGGCTCTCTTTTCGTGCATGTGGTGTGGTTTTAACGTTCCCTTGGTAACCTCCACCTTTTCGAGTTTATTTAACCATTACAACATCATCCAAACACCATTCATTAGTTTAAACCATCATTCATTAAAGGGTGCCAAGATACATAGTTCCTAAAAATTAAAAATTAAAGTAGCTAAAAATGAAAAACTACAAAGATCCTAAGATAGATAGGTCATAAAATGCATGAAATCACTAAGGAGTTCTACCCTAAACGTAGTAGGAAAGACAAAAACTCCGGAAATGACTTTCCGGTACTTAAGGGATTTGTAGAACTCGAAGCCGGACGATGTCCTTCAAATGTTATTGAGCCAATCCTCTATCTCCCTGGGAAGAAAGAAGGTGGGCTCATTTTCCACAATGTCTTGTGGAGGAGGCGCAACGGCTACCTGAACCCTGTTTAGTATGTCTAGAGGAGGTTCCAGAGGCATGACATTCCATCCGGCCAGAATAATGACTTCCGGCATGACATTCCACCCTCTTTGTGTAACGATCGGCACCATAGGAGGTGAAGCAAGAATATTCAAACTTTGGTGCAAAAGGTTGACTTCTTGAAGGCAACCCTCTAACCCCACCGACAAATGGTTAATACGGTCAATTAAGGCTTCCTCCACTGATGTCATTTCATCAATGGCTTCTCGAAAGGTGTACACATAGTTAATAAAGGAGTCTTCCACCGATGTTCTTCTTCCCCTTCGATCGTTTCTTGAGTGAGCTGAGGACGTTCCGCTGTTCCGGCTTGACATTCTAAGAAAACAAGTCTAAAAGTTCAAAGTACTGAAACAGTAACTCCGGGCACGGCCCCGTGGCCACCATTCGGCAGATTTTTGAAACAAGGAATCTTAGTGTTTTAAATTATTTTCTTGACTTTTGAGACATTTCTGAACATAAATAACTTAAAAGAGTGTTATAAAACTTATTGTTTATAAGATTCCTTGGTTAAAAACCTAGCAAATATCATCATAAAGCTTGAAATCATGGAAGTTTCAAGCTTTACTGGAGGTTTTGAGGAGTTTTTGAAGAAGAAGGCAAGAGACAAAAGTGGTAAAGACAAAATGGTTGTTGAGAACCTTCTTTGGAATATACCTTGTAGGGTATATGTGAAGATTCCACCAGATGTCTTTGGAATGGGTCCAAATGTGCAGGAATCATGCTGACTTTATAGAAAACGATAGCACGCTGACCACGGCCCCGTGTCGGCTGGACGCGGCCCCTTGTCGGCTGAACATGGCCCCGTGGTCAGACATGACTCTGACAAATTTTGTCCGTATTCTAGACACGGGGTGTGTTGTCCTGGACACGACTCCGTGGTCAAGTTTTAAGTGGGCACGGGGCGTGTTGACCTGGACACAGCCCCGTGGCTAGAGAGTTTTATGAAGTTTCGTCTTATTTTAAGGAATTTGTCCGGATCGGGCAGTTCCTTACTGGAGGGAACAACACCGAAGTGCCTAAGGTACCTAAATTGCCCTTGATTTAAACACGAATGCAAGAGGTTATCGGAAAGGGTAAAACCTACGCTATATACCGGTGGGCGGAACCGACCTTTATTCCCCTTATCCGAGCTCTCGTTAAAGAAGGTGTATATCAAATCGCTCAGGTCTATGAATGCATCGGCGGAGACCGATGGAGAGTCCTTCATGATATAATCGACACAGGGACGACTATCGCTCATGTCTTCACAAGGGTTAGTGGTGTTTTTGGTATCGACGATGTTGTTAGAATCCGAATGTGATCTCAATAATTCTCCTTGATCGTCATCTTGGGATGAGTAACTTGTTTCCATCTCAAGCTCTTTTATCAATTGAAGAATTATTTCTTCGAGCTAACATAATTCTTCGAGAATCATATCATCTAAAAGAATTGATTGAGAGCATTCGAGGGAGAGATAGGGATCGTTTTTACTTTCGCCCATCTTAAGGTTATAGGGAAACTGTGGGTCTAAATAGCGGGGAGTATAATTTAGAAAGTAACATTCTAAATTTTCATGAGATCCACCATTTGACACCATTCACTGTAAGAGGAGCGAAAGTAAAAATAATCAATATCTCTCATAGTTTTGTCAGAAATTAACAACCGTCGGGATCTTACGGTTCTGTTTTCAGTAACTGGAGGGCGAACACGGGGGCGTGTTCGGTGGGCACGACCCCGTGTTCAGCTACTGTCTAACTTAAAACAGGATTGCCAGTAACAAAGATTGGGCACGGGGGCGTGTTCAGTGGGCACGACCCCGTACTGAAGTCTGTAGATGCTGAAAATTAAGAAAAATCCTAAGAAAATAGAAAAATAAAAAAAATGATTAGGCCATTGATTCCTAACTTTCTTAAAATCCTTGTGTCCCCGGTAACAGCACCAAAAACTTGGTGTGTGTCGGATGTGATATGTTTTTATTGCTAATTTAAGCCCATTTTACACATTAGTCAAGTTTTAAATTTATAAAACACGATATTCTACTAACACTAAACACGCACTTGAGCAAGTGCCCCCTTCGTGAGCGTAGTATAGCGTTGGTAAGATACTGAGGTCGTCCAAGGACACAAGAGAATTTAGTACCGTTTTATCCTCAATGTCTAATCAATCTAAATTTTTTTAGAAAAGATTTTAAAACATGAAAATAAAAACAAAAAATGGAGAAATAAAAATAAATTAAAAACAGATAGACAAGATGAATCACTTGGATCCGACTCGCCTTTAATGTATCCTTTGATGATTTCCGCACTTTTGCACTTTTTAAGAGATTATCTTAGTTATATTGAAACATAATTAATTAAGTTATTAATGCGAAGAGTGGTAGGCCCCTCTTTTGAAGGTGACGTTACCCTCGGCTAAGCGGTTTGAGTCAGCAGGGATACAATCCCAAATAGCCGGTTTAATGTATTAATAGTAGTTTACATATGAGGGGATCAAGCCATTCGCACCCCCGCCATCCAATACCAGTGGGTATTGAAGGTGGTCCTAGTAAGCTTGACCCAGGTCCTTGCAGGATCTATACACTTAACAAGGCAAGACCTTATTAAACCATTCCCTTAACCCCTTACCAGGTAGCCAACATATCTCTATACAGACCGTAGAGATATGAATGGTGTAAATCTTTTACTTTATATAGACAGTAAAGTAATGCCAAGACACCACGGACAAATGATAAAGAAGTTTCACCTTCAACATAAGAAACTAGTTATTAAAGTCATTAATACAAAACCAAATAAAAAGTGCAAAAAGATTAAAAATTAAAAGTAATACATTAAAGACTTGTCTTCACCAAGTGATGTAAGAGACTTAGCCAAACATGGCCTTTGATTGACAAGAACTCTTACTATCAATCTTGGATCCCGAGACTACTACACACACTCTAAGGTGGATGATGCATGATGGTGGTGGATGTGGGTGTTGTAGTACTGGTGGAGTGGTGGCAAAGTGGGATAGTGGTGGTTTGCCAAGGGATGCCTTTGAAGTGAGCCAAACACCTCTATTTATAGTCTGAATAGAAGCCCGGCCATGGCCCCGTGTCAAGCGGACACGCCCCCGTGACCATCCTTTTCTCTTCCTTCATTAAATTCATGTGTCAGCTGAGGGCTCAACACGGCCCGTGTCCAGTGGGCACGATACGTGTGCTGAAGCGTATTTGTACTACTAAGATTTTGCAAGATTCTGCGTATCTTAGCGTTGACTATGCCCCGTGTTTAGCTGGGCACGCCCCTGTGGTGGGCGTAGAAGCTTCCACAAATTTTTCTTTTCTGCAGGTGGCTGTCCGTGCCCCCGTGTCCAGTGGCCACGGCCCGGTGGTCGGTCTTCTGTTTCTTGTTTTTGCCTTTGGGGATGCTGCCCGGGGGTCGGTTATGTCACGTTTATTCCTTTTCTTTGTATTTATGTTGCTTTTAACTGTATATTTGTTCCTTTTGCTCATTTAAGCTCAATTGGTCCTGTAAATTCAAAAGGAAAACAAAAACACACTTTTTCCAACATTAGTACTAAAAAAATGTTAGTTTTATGCCTCATTTGATGTAATTTATATGTTACATTTTGCACACATCAATTTGGCTAATTATGATGAGTTTTCACATTCCGCTACGATGCTTGGGGAAAGGGGTTTTACTACATTTCAAAATGCACTTTTGCACTTCGTCAGCTAGAATGAGTTGGGAGTGTTTGTATGAAATTTTCAAAGGTATCGTGAACCTATATAGCAAGGTGTATTTGTGTAGACCAATGAAGAAGGAGATCGAAAAGCTTTATGCATTTCATGAAAAGAGACATGGATTTCCTGGCATGCTAGGAAATATTGATTGTAGGCATTGGCCATTGCGTAATTACCCTAATGCATGGCGAGGGGTATTTATGTGTGGTGATAGAGGGCACCTATCAATAATGCTAGAATCCATTTGCTCATAAGATTTATTAGTTTGGCATGCCTTTTATGGATTTGCAGGTTTAAACAACGATTTAAACGTTCTTCTTTCATGCTTAATGGGGTGTCATATAGGCACGTGTATTACCTAGTCTATGATATACACACCCAAGCTATACGCCTATTGTTAAATTCTATACAAGATCCCACTGATGGAAAAAGAACAAAAATTGCGAAGTGCTAAAAAGCAGCAAGAAAAGATGTCAAATGGTTGTTTGGTGTTGTAAAGTCACGATGGGGGGATAATACAACAAGCGGCTCATGCATGGGAACCAAAATTATTGAGATATATTATGTATGTTTGTACAATACTACATAATACGATTATCGAAGATGAAGGTTAAGCAATATGCGAATACGATCTGAATGACATTGATGAGAATGTTAAGCCAGTTAACAAGGCACAATAAGAATTAAATACATGGGAGTTACGCAACGAGTATATGCATGGAAACCTATGTGCGGATTTAATTGACCATATCTAGAATACCTTCCGTGTCGATCCCGTTTATGACGAGTAGTGGTGTTCCTAGGTTTAGAAAAAAAATATTTTATGATTTTAGTAAGTAATTTTAGATTAAAATTTATGTTTAATTTTTATTTGTAATTTTCTAGAATTTTTATGCAATTTTTAATTTTCTTAAAAATATTCATATTTATTATAAATAGAATAGATTTGACGAATAAAAAAGGTTATTTGTAAATAAAATGCATTAAATAAAAAATAGAAGGGGGAAGAAGGGGAAATCACACCCCATGTATTGGGGGGGGGGATAATAAGGTCGAATGGGAGGGTGACGTGGCGTTGATGTGTACTTAAGAGAAGAAGAGGGAATGCATTACCATACCCCATAGACCATTGCCTTTGACAGACCGTGTCGTCCCGATCAGTCAAAAACCCAATTAACCTAGGTAGCTAGGGTAAGTCGGGTATCGTATCCATGAACAGCATGTGGTCAATATCACACTAGTTGTTCGATTGTCTAAACTATTTACAAAAATGTACAAAATACTTATGAAACTTGCTAATTTCTTTGTTTGTTTGATTTAAAAAGAGTCAGAGTGAACCGACAAATTGCTATTATCTAAAACAATTGTTTATTAACTAAGATTGCAAAAGTAGATTACTTAATTGAAAACAAGAATTTGGAAAACGGATCACACCCGGTTCGATAATTGCAAGACCTAGGGTTCTTACATGTTTTAACTTGATTCAATTGCATATAGTGATTAGCGGATTTCTATCACTGAAGAAACAATGATCAGAATTGACCGGAATCAATCAGATCAGGGGTTTAGTCTCTGCATAAAAAGGTTAATCCTCTCATTGATTCGGGGGTTTGGCTATCTTCCTTCTTCGGTGATCACTGCAAAACAGAAAGCCGTTAGACTCGCCAAGGGAAGAATGGGGGTTCTCTCCGTGACCACCCTCCGGCGTGAGAATAAGCACAGTGATCTCGATGAAGAAGAAAATAGTAAAGTGAGAGTGAAGTGGGAGTAACTTAAGAGATCATACCTACAGGTCTTATTTATAACCGGTTTTGGCAGGAAAATGGTGCGATGGAAAGAGTAACGGAAAGTGCTTTTCCGTTTAGTGGTTATATTTCCTTCTGTTAATCTTTCTTCACAGATCGTAGATCTTGATCAACGGTTGGGGAGTTGCCACGTGTAAAGTAGTTTTGCAGTAGATCCTTCTCCAAGTTAGTGTCATTATCGTCACTTAGATGAGTGTCTAGGATTATGCCACGTCATCTTTCAGTTGTAACCGAATGGTTATGCACGATGAGCACTTAAGGCTTCTAGAAGATCTACAGCTGTAAATCGTTATGCCCTTGCCACATGTCCATTCTGTTATAACAGACAAGATGCTTTTATTCAAGTCTTAACTTCAGGCGCGAGGAGGTGTTTTGGGTTTATCTTCAAGTCTAACTGTACCCTTACGCGAGCCTGCGCAAGGGAGTTAGTTGAATGTTTATTTCCCTTTTCTCCAGCGCATGGTTATCGGAGACTCTTTTCTTCCATATCTTTGTTTAGAACCACTGAGCAGCCGTGCAGGGTCTTTGTTAAAGATGTTCTTGGAATAAGACTATGGCATGGTCTCATGTGCCTGCGCAAGGTTTCTGGGACCATATTCCTTTTGTTTCTTTCAAAGTCTTGTTTGGGACTGTTGCACGGCCGTGCAGGGTCCTGTTCAAGATGTCTTTGGAATAAGGTTGTGGTATGGTCCTATGCGCTTGCGTGAGGTTTTTGGGACCATACCCCTTCAAGTCCCCCCAATCTAGTGTTGCTTCTACTCAAGTAGGTGGAGCACTGGACTATATAAACTGAAGTGTGCGCTTTTTGCTTTGAGAAGCAACAGGCCTGTTTGGCGCAAAATAAGAATAATCTTCTTGTAGAAGATATTTCTGTTTCTTCAAGTTGAGGTTTTCATGATTTCAAATTTTGAAAAAATTTGACTTATGGCAGGTAAAAGATATTGTGCTGACTATTGACGTGTGACGGTTTTGGTGACAGGCTGTCACTTGTCAGTTATTCATTAAATGTGTGTCGTCAAACGTGGTCTACACGCGCGCGTGAGGTTACTTTTTGTTCCCCACTCGCCCTTGATGCCTTGATAACTGTGTTTTCTTGAAAAAGGGGGCTGCAGTTCTTGAGGGCATTAATGGCGATCCCTATATAAACTCTTGAGTGCCTTCCTTTTTTCATTAGTTGTTCCTGAATCCTTTCGTCTTCTCCAATTTTTTCTTTAGAGAAAACCTGCAACTTTGCATCTTTCCCTTTATGTCTACCGGAGAATATCCCGAAGTCTCTTCAGAAGAAACGTTTGCCGCATTACCACCATTATAGTGGTCAAAGGAATTCTTCGATGGTTTGGTGCAGAATTTCAAGTTCCCCACGAGTTGGGGTGTGATGTATCCTAATGAGGGTCAGACAGCGGCTCATGCTCCGGCCGGTTATATTACCCTTTTTTGGGACTATTTTACTGACGGTAATTTCCGGTTGCCGGTGACAAGGTTTCTTCTTAATGTTCTTGGCTTTTATATATTCCATATTTCTCAGCTACACCCCATAGGAATGGTTCGGATTCGACACTTTGAATTCCTTTGCCGGTCAATGCATATCGAACCAATGATCAATCGTTTCTGGGTGTTTTACCAACTCCATTGCTCACAGGGTTTTTATTCTTTTGCCCAACGTTCATCGGCCAAGAAGATCTTGCTGAACCCCCTAAATCATTTCATGAGTGGAAACCCAAATTTTTCTTCATCAAGGCTGGAGTGATCCCAATGAAGATGACTTTTAGGGGTGTAGAAGATATTAAGGAGGAGAACCTGAGGACTCCAAAGTCGGAGATTTGGTACCAGGATCTTAAGGATATTTCTTCTATTGAGCTCCCTGAGAAGGACCTGGTTGCTGTTGGTATAAGTCTTCACTGGAAGATGGATCGTGAGGACAAACCGGTGTACATGGAGGAGGATACAAGTAAGACTTGAGATCTTCCTGCCTTTTTCGATTTTTTTTGTAAATAGTGTGAACTTGTCACTGTTTTTTCCTTTGTAGTTATTTCTTTGTATGTTGTTGCGTACAAGAGGGGGAAAGGGAAAATAACAACTATCACGAAGGGTGCTGGTGAAGAGCTTTGGTATCAGCAGATAATAAGGAATTTTGCGCTTCCACGGGATGATGATCTAGCAGCGCAACCTTCGACTGGTGCTGGTAAGCTTATTTTCCTCTTTTGATCAATATTGCAATATTACTCTTTGCTGTTTTTGCGCGTTGGGTAATATTGCAATATTTCTTTTTTAAATAGGCGAGTTGATTAATCTGCGCATAGGCCCTGAGAAGAAGAAGAAACGTGTACCAGCTGTTACGGTTGCACCGAGGAAAGTTGATGCACCTATAGTTAAAGGTACGCGCCTCTTCCTTAAACCCCAGCACGATTACATAGTGGTATCTGATACATTAGAGGGTCTTGCGCCTATAGTTGTTAAGAAACCCAAGCCGGAGCCCCAAGATACTGCGGATATCCCTACTTCCAACCCAGATGAACCCATAGATCTAGATTCGAGTCCGGAGCCACTGGTAAGAACTAAGGCAGTGAAAAGGAAGCAAGCTGAAGTTGAAGCTGCGGCGCAGCCCGCCAAGAAGATGCCAAGAAGGAAAATTGGCAAGAAGGGCAATCTGGATGCCTTCGTTGCAAAATTTTCTCTAGGTGAGTGTTTTCTTTTAGCTGTTTTTTCCATCATGCTTTGCTAAGTTAATATGAACTTCCGTTTTGCAGAGAATCCTATTCCTTCTGTCCACGCGGAGTCATCGTCTGTTTTAAATGATGATCTCCCGCCTTCACCACCTCATGCATCTATTAGAGAACAGCTGGAAAGTATTAGTGTTGCGGAGACGGAGGTGGAGAAGACTGTTGAAGCTGAGGTTGAAAAAGTTGTTGGTGCATCCGTCTGTCGAGTCTTGTGTAGAGATAGCTAGAACAGGGCACGAAGTCCTTGAAATTGTAATTAGGAGGTAATTCCGCTCCAAATGACATCTTGTCATTTGGAGCGAAACCCCATAACTTTCTGATTCCGCTCGAGTCCTTAACATCTGATTCCGCTCAAGATGTAAATGTTGATTTCGCTCGTAATAGTCTTGTATGTTGGAGCGAAATTAGAACCCTATATATAGGGTCATTTAGGGCGAAATCAGTTAAGAGTTATGTGTGTTGTCTTCCGGTGAGCCACGAAGTGCTGCCGAAGTGTTGTCGTGATTGTAATCAGCATTTTCATCAATAGAAACAACAGATTAAAGTGAATACTCGCTGAATTGAACCGAAACACTTGTTTCCGCCTCTTGTTTTGGTGAAAAACTCTTCTGATAGACTCATTTAGGTCCGAATTCGATCCTACAAGTGGTATCAGAGCTCAGGAAGAAGAGTTCTACACAATTCAGCTGCGATTTCTGTTTTTCTACACCTTCTTTTCAAATTGAACATATTTTCACGGTCAGAATCGGTTCAGATTTGCGCATCTTGCTCGGAATCTTGTATTGACAAAGCCTTAGAAGTTTCAATTCCAAAATCGAACTAAATCTTGACAAAATTGTGATTCAACTCGAAATTGATCGATGGTATGATGACATCAGCTTGATTTCGCTCGAGATATAATATTGATTCCGCTCCAAAATCAGCTTTCAGCCTGATTTCGCTCCAAAATCAGTTGTCTCTCCTGATTTCGCTCAAGAATTAATCTTGATTCCGCTCCAAAGTTACCAAAAGGTTGATTCCGCTCGAGGTTTGTGTCTGATTCTGCTCCAGTGTACAATATCAGAGATTCTGCTCGAAAACAGCTTTACAAATTGTTGCTGATTCCGCTCCAGATTGACAAATCTGTGATTTTGCTTCAGACAAACTGTTTGTGATTCTGATTCAAACAGACCAAGTCAGATTGTGATACAGGTGTTTTAAGAGGTGAACCAGTTCGTTTGAAAGTTTGTGTGAAAAATTCTTGAATCTCGAATCATGGACAGCGATTTTTACAACACGTTTGCTACTCCGACTACTCCTGCTTCTATTGCTCAGAATATAAACTTGGAAAATGAACTGGGACATCACAGAAACCGCCTAAGCTCTTGGATATTGATGATTACAATGGTTGGTCCGAACGCTTTGGAAATTGGGTTGAAGCTTACCACTTGGATGCTTGGGAACACACTGAAGTTCCATATGAAAGGCCCACAAGAAATGGTATTCAGTTAACAATCAGAGATATGAGTGTTGAGGAGAAAAAGAAGTATAGAGATGAGAAATTGATGGTGAGTTTGCTTCAGCAAGCAATTAAGGAGGACATTCTGATTTTGCTTCAACATGATGGAAGTGCTTATTCAATTTGGACTGAATTGGAAGCAAAGTCTATAGGAAGTGATGATATGCTTAAAAACAAGATGTCTCTCATGAAGAAAGAATTTGATCTATTTCATGGTTTGAAATCCGAAAACACCAAACAGATTATTGAAAGATATTGTAATTTGGTGAGAAATATGACGAAATTAGGGATAAAAAAGGATACTGATGAGTTGATTGAGAAACTTGCAGACGCATTACCACATGATACTTGGGGAACATTCCTGATGATGTTGAGAAACAATCGAAAAGAATATAAAAAATTAACACTAGGTGAATTCATCAAACATTTGGAAGCTCAAGAGATGGAACAAAGAAAGATTGCCAGGATGAAGAACTACGATGGAGAACAAGACATCGGCTTGTATTTCAAGAGTGGTGTTAGTGAAAAGACAATTTTTTCTCCAAAGGTTGAAACTGCTTATAATGCAAAAGGTTCTTCTGAAAGTTCATCCCAGGGATCAAGCAACACAACATGATTTTCTTCATTCCCAACCTATGATCCACAGTTTTCTACGACAAAGAGTGGCAAAGTTCTTCAATGCAACATTTCCTTAAAGCTTGAAAATGATCAGAACTATACTGAGGAAGTTGCTAAAAGTCATATGTCTTTGTTGGTGACCGTGCTTGAATCTTATGGAGGCTTAGTTGCAGGAAGGATCGGGAATCCAATGCTCACGAAAGAGGATTACGATCAAATTGATGCAGAGGAAATGGAATTGATGGATATTAAATGGTGCATGGCTAGTGTATTGAGACGGGCTGAAAAGTTTAAACAAATCACAGGCAGAGATGATTTTCGCGAGGCACATGTTTCACCTTTAGGTATTGATAAAACTAAAGTTACTTGTTTTCGTTGCAGGGAAAAGGGACATTTCAAGAGGGAGTGCACAAATCGAGAAGCGAGTGGAGCTCAAAACCCTTTCGGAAACAACGATTACTACAAAAAGGTGTTTTATCATCAAGTCACACAACAGCCATATCAACAACAACAGGCACCACATCAGGCTCAAACTGCACATGGTAGAAAAGAAATTGAAGATTCAAAGAGAGTGATGTGTGCAAAATGCAACATATAAATTACATCAATTGTGGCATAAAACTAACCCTTTTTTAGTACTAATGTTGGAAAAAGTGTGCTTTTGTCTTACTTTTGTATTTTCAGGATTAAATGAGCTCAAATTAACAAAAGAAGCAAAAAGACATCAAAATCTAACATAAATACAAGAAAAGGAACAAGACGTGAAATGCCCGACCCCACGACAGCATCTTCCCAAGCAAAACAAGATAACAGAAGACTGAACACGCCCCGTGCTCAGCCAGCACGGGGGCGTGCCCAAGTGTCAGCAGAAAAGACAAAGTGGTAGAAGCTTCTATTGCCCACCACGGGGCCGTGCTCAGCGGACACGGGGCCGTGGTCAACTATAAGATTCGCACAATCCAGGAAAATATTCATAGTACAAAGATTCTTCTGCACACGGGGTCGTGCTCAGCGGACACGGGGGCGTGGTCAACTAATAAGACAAGATGCATTAAATGAAGAAAGAGAAGGATGTGGACAAGGGGCCGTGCCCACTGGACACGGGGTCCTGCCCGAGCTTCTGTTCAGCCTATAAATAGGAGTGCTTGGCTCAAGCTCAAACCATCCCTTGGCACACCACCTCTCTCACACTTCACCCACCACCACCATAACACCATCATCCACCACCATCATCCATTGTCCATCATAGAGTGTGTGAGTCGTCTCGGGATCCAAGATTGATCGTAAGAGTTCTTGACAATCAAGGCCATGTTTGCCTAAGTTTCTTACATCACTTAGTGAAGACAAAGTGTTTAGTGTAATACTTTTTATTTTTAATCTTTTCGCACTTTTTACTTGGTTTTGTATTAATGACTTTAATAACTAGTTTCTTATGTTGAAGGTGATTCTTCCTTATCGTTTGTCCGTGGTGTCTTTACATTATTTTACTGTCTATATAAAATAAAAGATTTTCACCATTCATATCTCCACGGTCTATATGGAGGTATGTTGGCTACCTGGTCGGGGGTTAAGGGAACGGTTTGGTAAGAGTCTTGCCATTGTTCAGCGTTTAGAGGTCCTGCAATGGACCTGGGTCAAATTTAGTAGGACCTCCTTCAATACTTAACGGTATTGGATGGCGGGGGTCCAAACTCTTTGATCCCCTCATAAGTTAACTACTATTAATACTATAACCCGGCTACTTAGGACTGTATCCCTGCTGACTCAGACTACTTAGTCGAGGGTAACATCACCTCCAAAAGAGGGGCCTACCATAATTTGCATTAATAACTTAATTAATTATCTTTCAATAATCCACCCTTTTAGGATTGTATCATTGCTGACTCAAACTACTGGGGTGAGGGTAACGTCACCTTCAAAAGAGGGGCCTACTACAATAACTAAGATAATCTCTTAAAAAGTGCAAAAGTGCGGAAATAATCAAAGGTTACACTAGATACGAGTCGGAACCAAGTGATTCATCTTGTCTATCTGTTTTATTTTATTTTTATTTTCAGCATTTTTAGTTAGTTTTTATTTTTCTTAGCTTAAAACATTTTCCTAAACTTTTTGATTTGATTAGACGTTGAGGATAAACCGGTACTAAAAGCTCTTGTGTCCTTGGACGACCTCGGTATCTTACCAACACTATACTACGCTCACGATGGGTGCACTTGCCCATATGTGTGTCTAGTGTTAGTAAATATCGTGTTTTATAAATTTAAAACTTGACTAAAAAAGTGTTAAAGGGGCTTAAAATATACACCTAATATATATAACACTCGACACCCATCAGAGAGCATGTCTGGTTAATTAGGGCAAGGATGGTGGATTCAGTTGGGATAAATAACAGAAAGTAAAGTGTGTTTGGCAGATCAAGATGATGAAAGATTGCCTAAAGGTTTCAGTTGGGATAATTTTTGCCCAGACCAAGAATTCATGACCAAAGAGATGTCAAATGGTAAAGCCTTTATTGCTAATGCTTATGATGAAAAATGGGCTGCAAAATACAGAAAAGTCAGGGAAGCTGAAGAAGAAAAATGGAGAAAAATTGAAGAAGAGGAAGAATAAGAAGAAGAAGAAAGGTTAAAAGCTGAAGCTGAATCCGAGAAAAAGAAAAGAGCTGAGTTTTTCCAAACGAAAAGAACAGTCAAAGATGTTCCAGAATTTGAAATCAAAGTTGATACTGAAGCAGTCAAAGTTCCTAATAAGTGTTTGAATTGTGATTCTTTAATCATGCAAAACAATGAGCTGCTACACAATATAAAAAGATTGAAAGAATCTTATGATACTTTGAACAGAGAGATTAACATGTACACTGATTCAAACAGTGAACAAGCTGTTGCATTGAATACACTCAAAGGAGCTTACATGAGACAGCTTGATGACGTCAACTATTACACAGAGAAGTGTGCTGAGCTGGAATTGAAGCTGGCAACACAAAAGATTGAAACTGAAAGAGTCAACAATTTATTGAAAAGTCACTCATGTTCTACTTTTGTTGTTGACAGGATTTACCCAATTGTGGAAATATTGAAGACTTTTGAAGAAGAGAATACTTCGGAAGAAAAGAAGTTCGAGACAAAAGAAGAGGATGAAGTAGAAATTTCTGGTAAGAAACCAAGTGTTGTCTACAATAGATGTCCGCCCCCGGTCGAAAATGGATATTTGTCTCGAAATCCAAATTCTGAAAGAGTCAAAAAGGCAATTAACTTACAGTGGGAGTCAGGGTCGTCAGATAATTTGCCAGAAAATATTGATGTTACGTTTACATCGTCTGATACTGATCATGAGTCCGAGTTGATAAAAAGTGTGGTCGATCAGGTGTTAGATAAAGATGACATAGAGGAGTCAAAACCGGAGTCCAAATCCGAGTAAAGTCTGGGTCCGACAAGTCAAAGTCAACAATCAAAAAGGACAATTGGGTTTATGACAAGAAATTTTTGCTATCAAAATATAATTTGAATGACGAACCGGTCAAAGTAGTATATACTTTGAAAGATTCTGACAAATTATATTCTGATGAGACTTTTCCAATAAGAGGTGTTAAAACTGAAATGATTAAAAAATCAACATTTCTGAAATAAAAGATATTAATCTTTCTGAAAATCCAAGACCTTACACCTCAAGAGTGCAACAAAGATTAAGCAAGAAAAAGGGTTACAGTTTTGGTTCTGGTATTCATAAAAAACCAAACCATAATTGTAATTTCAAAAATAAAGGATTAGGATTTAATCAACCGAAAAATTATAAAAATGAAAAAGTTTATAAATCAAAAACTGTGTTTGTTTCAGGAAACTCTTTAGAAGCTGAGAAAGAGCAAGCGTTCAGAAAGCAGACAAACCAAGAATTCCTTGCAAAGAAGCAAGATGAGATGAAGAAAAGTGTTATTCAGAAGAAGACTGAGACAAGAACCTGTTTTCAGTGCAAAACTGCTGGTCATATTGCTAGAAATTGTCCAAAAACATTCAAACCAAAACAGGAAGTCTCTAGTAAAATGAAAGAAAATTTTGTTGAGAAAACTGAACTTACAACCAGAAAATTTACAGGCTTTGAAAATTCAACCTTTGAGATTGGTGAATGTTCAAAGAATGTGGTAAAAAGAAAAGAAAATCTGAAAAATCAAAAATGGGTTGTTAAGGGTTCAGGGAATAGTTCTGGTGATGAATCTGATTCCACAAAATCAGAGGAGCCAAAAGTTGTTAAAGAAAAGATTGAGAAATCAGTTCCTAATGTGGATGATGTGAATTTTCCACCTTTGCGGGCTGAAAATTTTAAAAAGAAAATTGGAAAAGTGGAAATTTCAAATCAATTTTATTCTGATAAGAAAAAATTTGAGGTTGATAAGGTTTTCAACAGAAATGTGAAACACATTTTTGGAAAAATGGTTGATGGTAAGGCCAAAGGAGTTAAAGAATTTTATGCTTCCAAAATGAATGTTCACAAGTCTGTTGAAAGTAAAGATGAAGAAGAGGTTGTTACACCCAAGGAAGGTCAGGCTTGGGTGGATATATTTTTCAAACAGTAAAAACCTGACTTGCCGGAGCTCTCAAGTTGGTAATCATGGAGCATGAATCGGCATTATTCTTATATTGTGTTTGAAAATTGTTTTTTTTTATATAAGTGTGAATTGCCGGAACTCCCAGGTTGGTAAGCGAGGAGTAGGAATTGGCATCTTGAGAATTCAACCTACATATGGTAACTTACAAGTGGTATTGTTTGGTAAGCCATGTGGTTGAAAAAGAGTTTTTGATACAAAGAATAATCAAGGTCATTAGGTTGAACTTGATTGAACTATTCTTACAAGTGGTAAATCAGGGACATTAAGTTGTATCTGATTTCTTACAAGTGGTTGTGAAACAATATGATGAGTTATCTCCTAACCTACAATTGGTTAAAATCAATCAACAAAACTTATTTTCCAAAAAAAACCATTTGATTAAAACAAACTTAAGTGTTCTGAAATCTAAATGGGAAAATAGTTTGTTGTGAGGGGGAGTTCTGATTGTTTATGCCAAGTGGATGGCGAATTGAGGCAATTCGATATCAGTTGTCATGATTCTTGTACAGTTTGTTTTCAATTTTCTTTAGATGTATTTGTATTTTAGGGGGAGTATAATTTCAGAAAATACAAAAACATTAGAAGATTTGAAAAAGCCAAAAACTTGATAAAATGAAAAATGAGTTTTTGTTGCATAAAAGAGGAAATGATAGTACATCAGTGGACTGTCACAACAAGCTAAAGAAATGGAAAGTTAAAATGTGATAAACGGTCTCACTAAGGATGTAACGGTAGGCTCAGCTAGACTAGTAGATTTGCGATAACGATACAAACTTAAATGAAAAAGCCTAGTTCTAGTGGGAAACATGGTCAAAAGCATAGTACTTAGTTTTGTCCTTCTTGATTGTGTGCCTACTCAGTAATCGCTGATTGTCGAAAGACATAAAACTGGTTAAGTTTGTGAACTTTCACAACTTTGCTGAAAAGTTACTGTGATTGTGCATTTCATTTTGCAAAGATTTAAACTTGTTTTATTTCTTTATTTTGTTTAAGCATCGGACATCCTCTGCGTATACGTGAGTATCGACCTGGATGTTGTTGCCTAAACGTTCTGCTTTATTTTTTTTGGTGTTTCGTTTAAGCTTTGGACCTCCTCTGCGTATACGGAAGTATCGACTTGGTGGTTAAAGCCTAAACAACTTCAACTTGTTTTATTTTTCTTATTTCGTTTAAACATTGGACTTTCTCTGCGTATACGGAAGTATCAACCTGATTGTTAATGTTTAAACATTCTGCTTTGTTTTCGCACAATCACAGTTGATAAAAGTTTAAAGGCATTATTTGAGTCAGTGTATTGCATGATGAGGGGATATGCTGAGATTGTGGGGTCCATAAGAATTTAGTGCAAAATTAATATACCTTAACGTATCGGTAAGCATTTTGAAAGTTTTTAGATTGAGTTTAAGTGGACAACAATATCGTCAATCTACGTGAATCGTTTAGAGCTTAAAATGTTTAAAGCTTAACGGTGTTGGTGATTGGTCTCATAAACAGATATGATCCTCTTGCACGAACTCACAAAAATATTGTTTGTAAATATTTCTTTACTGCATTTTCATTTCATAACTTTCAAAATCCGAAAAGATTTTAAGTGTGTTTTAGCATAAATTTTTGAAAAATAAAAAAAGATTTTCGACAACTGTTGTTGGAAAGCTGACGTTCAAAATTCCAAGTGCTAAACTTGATGAACAGGTTTGGGAGAGAGTGTATGAAGAAGTTTTTACAAGTGATTTTGTCACACCCCAACCGATGGCGGAATCATCGGGGCGTGGCACTAAGCGAAACAGATTGTCCAGAAGTTTCCATAACAACTATCATTACCATTCAATTTAAATTAACATGTCCCATACCATGTCTCAAACAGTAAACAAATTATTACAGACATAAATCCAGGCAAACATTCTGTTCTGACAACTCAGATTTAAATAAACAGCAATTGTTTATCTGCTTCTAGAGACCCTTGATTCGTTATCTACAGACAACTAATCGTTGGGCTCTAAAGCTTTATTCTAGCTTCAATTTCCTACCACATATGCATCCTAAGCACCTGTCACATACGTTAAAATAAAGTCAATACATAACATGTAAAGGTGAGCATACAAGTTTGATAATAGCATATAGAGTTCGAATTCGTTTATGCATAACCAGCACGTACACATAGTGAAATGAAGCACGTTAGTTATCGACATAGATCCATCAATACCAATGACTGCGGATTGAATGCCCAAGGCAGTTCACAATACATCATTACCACCCTAATCCATGCAAGTAAAAGATCCTTAACAACCCTCGTGTGAACGGGTGCTGAGTCCAAACTATAGTACTATCGTTGCTAAGGCAGGTAGACAGCATTCCATGTGTAATCATAACAAACAAGCATTTATAAGCCACGTATAACATGCATTAACGGTTAGTGTTCAAATAGTTTGGGTAGTGTAATAGTTGTAGTTTGAATATTCGTAACGCATGTAACACCCAAAAGTTCTTAAAGCAAAAAGGGATCGAGTATACTCACAGCGATTAATGGATTGAAGGGAGCTCCTAGCGAGTATGGTTAGCCTGAATAGATTCGATAGCATACCGATAAGGAACGCGTAAAATGGTACAAAGTGAAAATGGGTCGGATGGTAGTTCGATCGGATGGTAATCCGATCGGACAGTAATCCGTGCGGATGGTAATCCGTTCGGGTGGTCATCCGGTCGGATGATGATTTGAGTGGATTATTTCTTCCTATAATAAGGATGTGTTTGTGTATGATGGCTTGACTTTTGAAGTTTTCGTTGTGGCATTTAGAGAACATTGAAGTATCTCTATCCTTTAAGTCGTTCGATCGGATGCGGGGTCGTACAGATGACAATCTGTTCAGATGGTCATCCAGTCGGACGGTGATCCGGTCGGATGGCGACTTAGTGGTGAGATTACTTGTTGGGGACAAGTTCACAATTGAAGTGTCACTCGATCGGATGATCATCCGATCGGATGGCAACCTTGTTAATGAACTTGTTGAAAATTGTTTAAGGCTTTAAAGTCTTAGTATCTCATGATCCGAAGAGTAATCCAACGAGATGGTCGTCCGATCGGATTGCAATCCGTTCAATACTATTACTCTAGTTAAGGTTGTTTAAAGGTGGGACCCAAGTGTCATCCGTTCGGGTGACAATCCGCTCGGATGACCTGTCCGATCGGATAGCAATCCGGTCGGATGGTAATCCGTTCCGATTGTTCCTTTCGTCCTACACTTGGTCATTTTGATGGTTTGTCGTTGTTTCGACACGTCTTGACAACTTGTTAACCAACCAGAACCTTTCCTTGACCCAAGTGACCAAACCGACCAGGAATCACCCTAGTTCGGCCAGTTACCGGCTCAAGGCGGTTGTTCCTGTTTAACCCGAAGTCGGTTGTCTCGTAGGCGGAATCCAGATCTGAACCGGTACAACACCATGGACGAGTAGGAGACTAGATCTGACCCTGATTCTACCGGTTTTGAGTGTTTTGAGTGTAAAAGAGTTGAGAGAAAGTTAGAAACCATCTTTCGGTCCCTTTTTACTACTCTTGTGTCGAGATCTTTACGAGATCTCTGTGTAAACGGGTGGAAATCGGTTAGATCCCGGTTGTTCTTGGTGGATTGAGGTCAAAGCATGAAGTTCTTTGAAGAACCTATGATGATATCACCCTAGAACACCCGAAATCCAGTGATTTCGTGGTTGAAGGTTAAGATTTAAAAGGTAGAAAGGTGTAGATGTGCGTGTAGATTAAGAAAGTACAAGATTTAGGGTGAGATCTTACCTGGATTGAGAGAAATCGAAGAAAAGGTGAGGAACACGAGCTGCTCAGACAGAAGGTTTCCAAAAGTGGAAAGAATGACAATGACAGGGGTATTTATAGGATTCCAAAAGGGGAAAGAGTGATCCGATCGGATGACACTCCGCTCGGATGACGATCCAGTCGGATGGCATCCTGGTCGGATGACATACAGCCTGTCACCAACTGTGTTATCCGGTCGGATGGCTATCCGGTCGGATGGCGCTTGGCTACAGGTTTTCGATGCGACAATTTTGGTGTTTCGACTTCTATTGCGAGCGGTTCGATTCGATAGGGTTTCCTGGTCAACTTACTTTTAGTCCCAAACACTCTTATCTCGCATAATCTATTTTCCACCAATTATCCTAATTCGTTCACGATTCGAGTTCGATTGCATTTCGAGTTAGAATTCGAGTTTCGATTGAGTTCGCTTGATTATCACAATACAGCATAAATAAACATGCACAGGTAACACGTAAGGCACACACACATAGAATAACAAGCAAAAGTTCGTAGCTCGAGTTGCGAATTGATGTCGATTCGATTAACGTAGCTTGATTATTGATTAGTAAACTTTATCGCATTGTTACTTCCTATAGTTCACAGTCGTAGGTCGATTGAATAGCGATTAACACACATCGATTATTGCAATTAACAACACTTACTCCACATAATACAAATAAAATAAAGAAATTTCTACAAGTCAAGTTGCGCGAAATCGGTCGTTGACTTTGACCTTGACTTTGACTTTGACTTGTGAAAACACGGGGTGTTACAGCCTCCCCTTGTTTAGGGAATTTCGTCCCGAAATTAAGCTGAAAGCTGTTACAATACCGTGAATCACGTTCTGAGAACTTTCCGTTTGAACCGGTTTGATTTCGAAACTGTTGTGGAATCCGTACATGAACGTGACCAAACACACGAGAACGTACTATAATCGATGATTCTATAGATTAGTATGAAATCGTACAACGCACTAGAATCACAATGCTACTTTCTCTCTCTAGCTTCACTCCTTAAACAACTGCGGGTACTTAGCCTTCATGTCGCTTTCGAGTTCCCAAGTGAACTTTGCCCCTCGTTTGCCTTCCCACCGGACTTTCACAATAGGAATGCGTGAGCGTCTGAGCTGCTTGGTTTGGCGATCCATGATTTCGACAGGCTTTTCCACGAAGTGTAATGTTTCGTTCACTTGTAGATCATCGAGAGAAACATGTAAGTCATGGTCGGCTATGCACTTTCGGAGGTTTGACACGTGGAAAGTCGGGTGGACGTTACTAAGTTCCTCCGGTAGTTCGAGTCTGTAGGCGACCTTTCCGACCCTTTCCATAATCTTAAAAGGTCCAACATATCGTGGCGCGAGTTTTCCCTTTTAGCCGAATCGGACTACACCCTTCCAAGGTGATACCTTTAGGAGTACGTAGTCACCAACGCCAAATTCACGGGGCTTGCGCTTTTTATCGGCGTAACTTTTCTGTCGATCCCGAGCCTTCACTAGGTTGTCTCGGATTTGGAAAATTTTGTCTGTCGTTTCTTGCAGTAGCTTCGGACCGGTTAGTTGCGAGTGACCGATCTCGTGCCACACAATAGGCGATCGACATCTTCTTCTGTATAATGCCTCGAATGGTGCCATTTGGATGCTAGAATGATAACTGTTGTTATACGAGAATTCAACTAATGGCATGTATTTATCCCAATTACCACCGAAGTCTAAAACACACGAACAGAGCATGTCTTCAAGAGTACGAATCGTTCTTTCAGTCTGACCGTCGGTGTGTGGGTGGAAAGCAGTACTTAGATTGAGCGTGGTACCGAGTGCCGTTTGAAACGTTTCCCATAATCACGAAGTAAACCGAGCATCACGATCAGAGATGATGTCACGAGGCGTCCCATGATTACAAATGATCTCGTCGGTGTAGATTCAGGCTAATCGTTCTACCTTGTAGTCTTCTCGTATGGGCAGAAAGTGAGCTGATTTGGTCAACCGGTCGACCACAACCCAAATGCTGTCGTGACCTGATGACGTGTGTGGTAGGTTGGTTATAAAGTCCATGGCTATACTTTCCCACTTCCACATGGGAATTGGTGGTTGTTCAAGTAAGCCAGAGGGTCTTTGATGTTCGGCCTTGATTCTAGCACAAGTTAGGCATTTTCCGACGTATAGAGCGATATCCCTTTTCATACCCGGCCACCAGTACTTATAGCGAAGATCCTGGTACATTTTGTCGGCACCGGGGTGAATAGAATATCGAGATTTATGGGCTTCGTCCATCAGAATTTGCCGTAAATTAGTTCGCTTGGGAATCCAAATTCGGTCCAAAAAGTGGAATTTCCCGTTTGATTTGCTCACAAGCTGGGCTCCATCGTGGTAGATTCTTTCTTTCTTCAGGGTGTGTTCGTTAAAACATGCATGTTGAGCGTCGCGGATGAGAGTTTCGAGGTTGTGTTGGGCTTGAACGTTACGAGTGCTAAGCAGATAACTCCGTCTGCTAAGTGCGTCGGCAACAACGTTTGCCTTGCCTGGGTGATAAAGAATCTCACAGTCGTAATCGTTGAGAATTTCCACCCATCGGCGTTGACGCATATTAAGTTCCTTCTGATTAAAGATATGTTGTAGGCTCCTATGATCGGTGAAGATCGTACACTTGGTACCATACAGGTAGTGTCACCAAATCTTTAATGCAAAAACAACCGCGCCTAGCTCGAGATCATGGGTTGTATAGTTCTTCTCGTGGATTTTGAGCTGACGAGATGCGTAAGCTATGACCTTGTCCCGTTGCATGAGAACACAACCGAGACCAAGGTTGGAAGCATCACAGTAGACAATGAAATCGTTGTTTCCGTCGGGCAATGTGAGAACAGGAGCATTGCAAAGCATGTGTTTGAGGGTTCGAAAGGCAAACTCTTGTTTAGTTCCCCAAACAAAAGGCTTGTCTTTATGCGTGAGAGAGGTAAGTGGTACAGCGATCTTTGAGAATCCTTCGATGAATCGTCGATAATAGCCCGCTAGTCCGAGAAAAGAGCGGACTTCAGACGGGTTCTTAGGCGTAACCCAGCTCTTGACAGCTTCAATCTTCGCAGGATCGACGTGAATGCCTTGGTTATTAACAATGTGACCCAGAAATTGAACTTTCCCAACCAAAATTCGCACTTGGAGAATTTGGCATAGAGTTGGTTCCCCTGGAGTAACTCGAGTACCAAACGTAGATGTTGCGCGTGTTCGGCTTTCAATTTGGAATAGATCAAGACGTCGTCGATGAACACGATGACGAAATGGTCGAGATATGGTTTACACACGCGATTCATCAGATCCATAAAAACCGCTGGTGCGTTGGTTAGGCCAAAAGGCATGACAACGAATTCGTAATGACCGTATCGGGTGTGAAACGCGGTTTTGGGTATATCCTCCTCTTGAATACGTAGCTGATGATATCCTGAACGTAGGTCGATCTTTGAAAAACACGTAGCGCCTTGTAGTTGATCAAACAAATCGTCGATACGAGGTAGGGGATAGCAGTTCTTAATTGTTAACTTATTCAATTCCCGATAGTCGATGCACATCCTGAACGACCCGTCCTTCTTTTTGACGAAAAGGACTGACGCGCCCCAAGGAGAGGTGCTCGGGCGAATGAAGCCTTTCTCAAGTAATTCCTGAAGTTGGGTTGAGAGTTCGCGCATTTCAGAAGGTGCGAGTCGGTAGGGAGCTTTGGCGATGGGGTTGGCTCCAGGAATGAGGTCGATACGAAAGTCGATATCACGACTTGGCGGTAGTCCGGGAAGATCCTCTGGAAAAACATTAGGAAATTCTCGAACCACAGGAACGTCTTTCACTTCCTTCTTCTCTTTCTTTTCCTTCTCCGCTACTACAATGTTAGCCAAGAAAGCTCTGTATTCCTTGCGGAGATACTTGCTAGCTTGCACGCATGACATAAGCTTGAGCCCCTTTGAAGTAGTATCGCCATATACACACACTAAGTCACCATTTGCGAGCGAAAATCGAATCATCTTGTCGAAGCATACAACTTCAGCATGGTTTTCTCGAAGAAAGTCCATGCCTACTATGACGTCGAAGCTTCCGAGTTGCATCGGAATAAGGTCAATTGGGAAAATGTGATTGTTGAGCTCAAGAGTACAATCACGGATAACAGAGTTAACGGCGACAGTTCTTCCGGTAGCGACTTCAACATCAAATGCCGAGGAGAGTTGGGAACATTTACGACTAAGGTGTTTCTCAAATTCGAACGACACAAAGCAATTATCGGCTCCAGTATCAAACAAACATGAAGCATAAATACCATTCACAAGGAACATACCATTGACCATGTTGTTGTCGGCCTGGGCTTGACGCACGTTGAGGTTGAAAGTTCTGGCACGTGCGGCCTGTTGTTGCTGCTATTGTTGATGTTGCTGCTGTGGCTGCTGTTGCTGAGGCTCTTGTTTCACAACCCTGTTTGGGCACACGTTGGCGAAATGGTTCGGGTCGCCACACGCAAAGCAGGCTCTGGCTTTGACTACGGGTTCCGGAGGAGCTTGTTGACCCTGCGGGGCAGTGAGTAGAGCTTGATTGGCAGGAGGTTGACGAATACGGCAGTTGGCAGTAAAATGGCCGTATACATTGCAATGAGCATAAAAGCGGCAAGGAATTGCAGTCGGGTGATGGTAGGTGCAAGTAGGGCAGAGCGGGTGTGGCCCAGTGTATGCACGCTTTGCAGGCGGTGCATTAGCCACAGGCGCCGCTACTTGACGCTGTTGGGCAGGTACAGCTTGAATCGGTGCAGCAGTGATCGCACAATTCTTGTTACTGGAGCTGTTCTTTCTCTTGTTGCTCGATGAGGTGGGTTCAGCAGTTGGTGCGGCAGTGGTAGCTTGATGCAGATGCTTGGAAGTCTTATCCCAGACACCAGCCTTAACCCGCTTGTCGTTGATTTCAGCGGCCAGCAGATAAGTCTCTTCGATCGTCGTAGTCTTAGCCGCTTGTACGAAATCAGCAACGCAGTCGGGCAGGGCTCGGATGTACTTCTTGATTGTCATGTCGGGAGTCTTGACTTGATCGGGACAGATAATGCTAAGCTCTTTGAAACGAGCACTGAGACCAGCATTGTCACCATCCTTTTGCTGTATGTGCCAAAATTCATCTTCTAGCTTTGAACGTTCTTGAGGAGGGCAGAATTCCTCAAACATAACTTCCTTGAGCTCGTCCCACGACAGACCGTAGGCTGCATCGTTCCCTCGCTTGTTCCTCTCGGCCGTCCACCAGTCTAATGCTCGGGACTGGAAAACGCCGGTAGCATTCAGAGTACAGAGGTCATCAGGGCAACCACTCTGTCGCAGAGTAACCTCAATGGAATCAAACCAGTGAAATAGTGCAGTGGGACCTCCTTCGCCAGTGAATTCTTTTGGCCCACACGACTTGAATTGCTTCAAACTGAAAGGTCTTGCGGCAGCTTTAGGAGCTTCGGTTCTTGATTCCTCAGACGATTTGCTGGCATTCTCGTACACATCACTCACGGCCTTTGCCACACTTTTGGCGATGATGGAAGCAAGGCGTTTGTCTCTCTTTTCTTGACGAGAAAGTGCGTGACGAGATCCAGACGACATTGTCTGCAATAGACATCGCCACGGAACTCAACACATGTATTCGAATCTCACCTCACACGTCTACTACTACTAAAGCTCAGTAACACGTACCGTGTAAACACATAGACATATCACCATGCAAGACACAGAACCATTTAATCACATCACCACATAAACACTCAGAGCACAAATCACGTAAGCACATAGAGCACATAACTACATAATTCCTAAGTATGTAGGGCAAAGAAAACCGGGAAGCACATGCGCACTTAATCACTAGAGGCAGTTAGAAAACAGAAACCTATTATTCAAAGTCGACGATTGCTCGAGAGTAGCGTGGTACAAGCGTATATCGTAGCATGAAGTCGTTCAAAGTCTCGCGATTTGTTAGCGATGTGTAGTGTGTTGTGTGAGTAGCAGAAGCAAAAAGCGTTAGATCGAAACCAATATATCTCAAAACGCTAGCAAATAAACATGAAACATACGAACACATGAAATCAACGAATCATCAGAATCAGCAGTTGCGGGTTCTGAATCTAAACACGTAAAAATCGAGAAATAGATTGTCTGAGGCTAGTAGACTTTGACTAACCAAAGTAATTCAACTATTCAAAAGGATCCGTTGTGCACATTTAACCTTCAGGACTATGCCCTTGCCTCGATTCATGGGCATTTGGAGCACATCATGTTGGTCATATTATGACTTCAGGTCGTTGGAGTCCGTCAAGACTTTGGTGAGAGTTTTGTATAAAAGCGGATCAAGTCGTCAAGGTTAGGGTTTCGCCCCTGGCTTAACAACTTCGTCCCTGTTTTTAAGAAAATTGAGGAGATTATTCAACAAAATACGGATTTCACTCCTGATTTGGCATAATTCTCCTCGTTTGTAGTTAAAATGTGGGTCGATTAGACAACTTTAGTCGAGAGTTTGCGGTTTTCACACCTATTCTTGACCTTATTGTCCATCCATAGTTAAAAATTCGAGTGCAGTGATAGTGTAGTATAAGCAAGGATAGCGAGAAGTAAGCTCGTACATAGCCCTTACTGGTTATGCACAAGTCGGTCTGCTGGTTCTTAACTATAGTCTAGGTCTCTAAGACTTCGACCCGGACTAAGTCGAGTCTTGCCTAATTCCCTATAGTTATGGCTCTGATACCAATCTGTCACACCCCAACCGATGGCGGAATCAACGGGGCGTGGCACTAAGCGAAACAGATTGTCCAGAAGTTTCCATAACAACTATCATTACCATTCAATTTAAATTAACATGTCCCATACCACGTCTCAAACATTAAACAAAATATTACAGACATAAATCCAGGCAAACATTCTGTTCTGACAACTCAGATTTAAATAAACAGCAATTGTTTATCTGCTTCTAGAGACCCTTGATTCGTTATCTACAGACAACTACTCGTTGGGCTCTAAAGCTTTATTCTAGCTTCAATTTCCTACCACATATGCATCCTAAGCACCTGTCACATATGTTAAAATAAAGTCAATACATAACATGTAAAGGTGAGCATACAAGTTTGATAATAGCATATAGAGTTCGAATTCGTTTACGCATAACCAGCACGTACACATAGTGAAATGAAGCACGTTAGTTATCGACATAGATCCATCGATACCAATGACTGCGGATTGACTGCCCGAGGCAGTTCGCAATACATGATTACCACCGTAATCCATGCAAGTAAAAGATCCTTAACAACCCCCGTGTGAATGGGTGCTGAGTCCAAACTATAGTACTATCGTTGCTAAGGCAGGTAGACAGCATTCCATGTGTAATCATAACAAACAAGCATTCATAAGCCACGTATAACATGCATTAACGGTTAGCGTTCAAATAGTTTGGGTAGTGTGATAGTTGTAGTTTGAATATTCGTAATGCATGTAACACCTAAAAGTGCTTAAAGCAAAAAGGGATCGAGTATACTCACAGCGATTAATGGATTGAAGGGAGCTCCTAGCGAGTATGGTTAGCCAGAATAGATTCGATAGCATACCGAAAAGGAACGCGTAAAATGGTACAAAGTGAAAATGGGTCGGATGGTAGTTCGATCGGATGCTAATCCGATCGGACAGTAATCCGTGCGGATGGTAATCCGTTCGGGTGGTCATCCGGTTGGATGACGATTCGAGTGGATTGTGTCTTCCTATAATAAGGATGTGTTTGTGTATGATGGATTGACTTTTGAAGTTTTCGTTGTGGCATTTAGAGAACATTGAAGTATCTCTATCCTTTAAGTCGTTCGATCGAATGCGGGGTCGTACTGATGACAATCCGTTCGGATGGTCATCCGGTCGGACGGTGATCCGGTCGGATGGCGACTTAGTGGTGAGATTACTTGTTGGGGACAAGTTCACAATTGAAGTGTCACTCGATCGGATGATCATCCGATCGGATGGCAACCTTGTTAATGAACTTGTTGAAAATTTTTTAAGGCTTTAAAGTCTTAGTATCTCATGATCCGAAGAGTAATCCAACCAGATGGTCATCCGATCGGATTGCAATCCGTTCAATACTATTACACTAGTTAAGGTTGTTTAAAGGTGGGACCCAAGTGTCATCCGTTCGGGTGACAATCCGCTCGGATGACCTATCCGATCGGATAGCAATCCGGTCGGATGGTAATCCGTTCCGATTGTTCCTTTCGTCCTACACTTGGTCGTTTTGATGGTTTGTCGTTGTTTCGAGACGTCTTGACAACTTGTTAACCAACCAGAACCCTTCCTTGACCCAAGTGACCAAACCGACCAGGAATCACCCTAGTTCGGCCAGTTACCGGCTCAAGGTGGTTGTTCCTGTTTAACCCGAAGTCGGTTGTCTCGTAGGCGGAATCCAGATCTGAACCGGTACAACACCATGGACGAGTAGGAGACTAGATCTGACCCTGATTCTACCGGTTTTGATTGTTTTGAGTGTAAAAGAGTTGAGAGAAAGTTAGAAACCATCTTTCGGTCCCTTTTTACTACTCTTGTGTCGAGATCTTTACGAGATCTCTGTGTAAAGGGGTGGAAATCGGTTAGATCCCGGTTGTTCTTGGTGGATTGAGGTCAAAGCATGAAGTTCTTTGAATAACCTATGATGACATCACCCTAGAACACCCGAAATCCAGTGATTTCGTGGTTGAAGGTTAAGATTTAAAAGGTAGAAAGGTGTAGATGTGCGTGTAGATTAAGAAAGTACAAGATTTAGGGTGAGATCTTACCTGGATTGAGAGAAATCGAAGAAAAGGTGAGGAACACGAGCTGCTCGGACAGAAGGTTTCCAAAAGTGGAAAGAATGACAATGACAGGGGTATTTATAGGATTCCAAAAGGGGAAAGAGTGATCTGATCGGATGACACTCCGCTCGGATGACGATCCGGTCGGATAGCATCCTGGTCGGATGACATACAGCCTGTCACCAACTGTGTTATCCGGTCGGATGGCGTTTGGCTCAAGGTTTTCGATGCGACAATTTTGGTGTTTCGACTTCGATTGCGAGCGGTTCGATTCGATAGGGTTTCCTGGTCAACTTACTTTTAGTCCCAAACACTCTTATCTCGCATAATCTATTTTCCACCAATTATCCTAATTCGTTCACGATTCGAGTTCGATTGCGTTTCGAGTTAGAATTCGAGTTTCGATTGAGTTCGCTTGATTATCACAATACAACATAAATAAACATGCACAGGTAACACGTAAGGCACACACACACGTAGAATAACAAGCAAAAGTTCGTAGCTCGAGTTGCGAATTGATGTCGATTCGATTAACATAGCTTGATTATTGATTAGTCAACTTTATCGCATTGTTACTTCCTATAGTTCACAGTCGTAGGTCGATTGAATAGCGATTAACACACATCGATTATTGCAATTAACAACACTTACTCCACATAATACAAATAAAATAAAGAAATTTCTACAAGTCAAGTTGCGCGAAATTGGTCGTTGACTTTGACCTTGACTTTGACTTTGACTTGTGAAAACACGGGGTGTTACAGATTTGTAGAGAATAAATCATTTTTTTAATGTTTTGTGCAAATGGTTTCTAAATTTTAAAAATTTAATCTTTGAGAAACTTATGTGTGTGGTAGAGAATTGCAGATATGAAGATTGAACAAAACCAGATTCTGATATCTGAAAAGATGGTGATTTCCAGACTGCGATCTCAGCCTAGTGAAAGGGGGAGTCTGAAGACATCGAGAGGGAGTCTGGAGATTTCATGCTTACAATGAAGAATACTTTGGAGAGAAGCATGAAGACTGATAAAGACTGAAGGTTTGACAACCGAAGACTCGACACTGAAGACTCCGTCAACATCCGAGGGGGAGTTTGTTGGTGCATCCGTCTGTCGTCTACGTCTTATATCGAGTCTAGTGTAGAGATAGCTAGAACAGGGCACGAAATCCTTGAAATTGTAATTAGGAAGTAATTCCGCTCCAAATGACATATTCTCATTTGGAGCGAAACCCCATAACTTTCTGATTCCGCTCGAGTCCTTAACATCTGATTCCGCTCAAGATGTAAATGCTGATTTCGCTCGTAATAGTCTTGTATGTTGGAGCGAAATCAGAACTCTATATATAGGGTCATTTGGGGCGAAATCAGTTAAGATTTATGTGTGTTGTCTTCCGGTGAGCCACGAAGTGCTGTCGAAGTGTTGTCGTGATTGTAATCAGCATTTTCATCAATAGAAACAACAGATTAAAGTGAATACTCGCTGAATTGAACCGAAACACTTGTTTCCGCCTCTTGTTTTGGTGAAAAACTCTTCTGATAGACACATTTAGGTCCGAATTCGATCCTACAAAAGTTGAAGTCGAGCCGGAGGCGGAGAAGGTTGTGGAAACAGAGGCTGTGGATGCCGGTGTTACTAAGCCTAAGTTTCCTGAAGTTGTGGTGCGTGAGCCTGAGAAAGGGAAATCCATTCAGGAGGACCTAGTGATTACTATTCCTTTCTCCGCCGCTACTTCTGCGCGTGTGAATGTTGAAAAGAGCCCAGCTGGTGTTGACCAGGGCTTTTTTACTCATGATGAGGAAGACTCTCCCATCCGCCCAGAGGAAACCCTGGGGGATTACTATTATTGGTCTTATTCTGAGAAGAGAGCTTTCGATATTCATGCGCCTGTATGGAAGCTCAAGCAAGGTGATACCTTCTCTGATTGGCAGATTTGTCGCAATTGGTTACAAGGTGTTTTCCCTCCCGCTAAGGTTAAATTTTAAGAAGAGCGCTCTCATGATCAGACTTATCATGCTTATCTTGAAAAGACTGCCAGCTCAACTTCCACTACCCACCGAATAGTGCGCGAATGGCGCATCATGCATAAAGAGTGGGATGCTTTTGAAGCGTCAAAGAAGGAGGCTAGTGAAGAGAAAGCGAGGATTGCTCTGTTGAGGGCCAAGTTGGAGGCTGATCAAGCCAAATTTGAGAGTGAGCAGAAGACTGAAGAGTGGTCTGCTGCGGGGTGGAAAGGAAAGCGGAAACTGAAGCCGCTCTTCTTTCAGAAGAGCATAAACGTTGGAGAGAAATTTGTGAGAAGGACAACATTGAAAAAATGGGTCTTTGGAATGGCATCAACAATCTCAAGGCGGAGATTAAGAAGTTGAAGAAGGAGAAAACGGAGGCTGAAGCAGCTCGTGATGACGCTCATTCTCATCGAGAGAGGAGCGAGCAGAGAGAGGTACAAACCTGCGCCAGTCTTGCCTTTAAAAATAAGGAGATAGACGAACTCACCTCTTTATTATCTGATCAGGAACAAATTAAGGCAGAGCTTGAATCCGCCAAAAGAGATTTGCAGCTTGAGCGGGTTGAGAAAGCTGAGACTTCCCGCCGTCTGAATGAAACTTAAGGGAAGTTGGAAGATTCCGAAACCACTCGAGTGACGACGAAGAGTCTGGTTAAACCTTTGAAGGATGACATGCTCTGGATGAAGCATCATGGGATTATAAGTGTAAGTATGTCAACTCCTTGTAATATTTTGATGTGTTTTTACATCTTCTTATATGTTGTATTGCGTGGGTTGCAAATTCTGTGTTGAATTCTGCAGATCTGGATCAAATTGTTGCCCGTTTAATGGTTACCGCGCGTAACGACGGTTATGCCCAGGGCTATGCTGAATGTGCTCACCATGTTACTAAGGCGCTGAAGGTTGATTGGGACACCAGTAAGTCTGCTACCTCTGGGGTTGATACTGGTGTGGAGCATGTGGCGGCGAAAGAAGAATATAACAACCCGCGCCTTCCTGTGATGGATCTAGTAACCGTTGCTCTCCAATCTGATGACTTCGTAGTGCAACTGGAGGAAGTGTTTCCAGATGAAGCAGATGATGATGAAGACCTAGAATAGGTTTTCTTTGTATTTTTTGTGGTTGTTGAACTCTTAGTTGAATAGGTTTGGGATGTGGATCTCTTTTAACAGTTTGTCAACGCGCTGTTGCGCAGGTAACATTGCTGATGCACTGCTGTGCATGTAAATTTTTGTTAATGTGCTGTTGCGCAAGTAACTTCTGAAATGTATGGTATGTTTGAATTACAATGTTTTGCATGAGTACAATTACTTTTTTTAGGTAAGGCGAATAAAGATGGTATAAAGCTCATGTGTGAACGTAGGGTAGGACCTTGCGCGGTACTTATGACCGCGGACCGTTCATGAGACTTGTGTTAGGTTACCATAGTGTTTTTGCGCTTACCAAAAGAAATTGCATGCATTTGTAATAAACATAGATAATGTAACGAACTTTGTATTGATTCGGAAAAGGTGCAGAGGCCATGTCTTACAAAGCTGTTAGGATAAATAATGAAACTTAAATTACTGGCCATACAAATAGTCCTTGTGCCATAAGTTGGTAAGTTGAAGAATCTGCCAAATATGAAGGAAACTATGATTGTATGCGCGTTGATCCGCCTTGGGTTTTTAAGCTTG
Organism: Helianthus tuberosus; assembly: GCA_030545235.1. NCBI lineage: Eukaryota > Viridiplantae > Streptophyta > Magnoliopsida > Asterales > Asteraceae > Helianthus > Helianthus tuberosus. The sequence goes on along the minus strand of CM060420.1, from coordinate 13,721,273 downwards.
TTTAGCTTTTTTGTTACTTGGCCCCTCGTCTCCACGCGTGATCTGCTTGATTTCTTTGCGCACGTTCTGAACTAGATGGGTAAGTTCCCCACTCTTAAGCGCTTTCTCTATTTCCGTGCGGAGATTGATGCAGTTGTTTGTGGTGTGGCCATTATCTTTGTGTTATTTGCAGTAGAGATTTGGACCTTGCCCTCTTTTGTTTTTCATCGGCGGTGGTGTTATGAACTGGTAATCTTCAGTGCTGAGCACGTCCGCCGGTGTCTTGGTGAGAGGCGTCCACTACCTTTCGTGGTTTTCTTGTTTGGCTTCTTTTTGAGTTATGAGCTTGTTAATTGTCGCGCAGGCGTCGTCTGAAGAGTATGCGCTTGAGGCTGAGTCTTTCCAACTTTTCTTGAATTTCTTACCGCTGCTTCCGCTCATGTCTTAGGGGCGGTTTTGGGGCATTGGTGGTCTGTTGGAACTTAAATTGTGTCTGTTTGAGCATAGACTTTGGTAGCTGTCATCAACTTTTCCCAGCTTTTCGTCAACCCTTCAGTCCCTGACAATACTTTTATCATATCATCGCACCTCACTGCGTATTTGAACAGCGCGCAGATTAAGTACTCATGTACATCGCCGATTTCCAACACTTCTTTGTGGTACCTTGTGATGAAATCTTCCAAACTTTCATCGTACCTCCGCCAGATGTTCATGACATCGGTAGAGTCTCGAATAAATCTGCGCTGCTGACTGAAATGGACCAGAAAATTTTCTTTCAGATCTACCCAGGATATCAACTTACCTACTGGTAGGTTGTCAAATCAAAGGCGTGCGGCACCTTTTAGGGTTTGGACAAATAAATGGCACCACATGGGTAGGGTCCATCCGCCTACTAATCCTGCGCTAGTGAAGACGCGCAAGTGATCATCAAGATCTGATAATCCATTAAACTTCCCAACATTCGAAGGTTATTTTGCTCATTCAACGGGAGCTAGTGTGATGTGTTTAAAATACAACATATAAATTACATCAAATGCGACATAAAACTAACCCTTTTTTAGTACTAATGTTGGAAAAAAGTGTGCTTCTGTCTTCCTTTTGTATTTTCAGGACCAAATGAGCTTAATTGAACAAAAGGAACAAATATGCAGCCAAATCTAACATAAATACAAAGAAAAGGAATAAACGTGGCATGCCCGACCCCTCGACAGCATCTTGCCAAGCAAAAACAAGATATCAGAAGGCTGACCACGGCCCCGTGCCCAGCGGTCACAGGGGCGTGGTCAGGTGCCTGTAGAAAAGACAAAGCCATAGAAGCTTCTATTCCCAGCATGGGGGCATGCCCAGCTCAACACGGGTCGTGGTCAACGCTAAGATTCTCAAAATCTTGCAAATCTTGATAGTACAGATTCGCTTCTGCACACGGGGCCGTGCCCAGTGAACACGGGGGCGTGTGGAGCCTAATAAAGACAATTGCAATTAATGAAGAAAGAGAAAGAGAATGGACACGGGGCCGTGCCCAATGGACACGGGGCCGTGTTCGGGCTTCTGTGCAGGCTATAAACAGGGGTGTTTGGCTCACTTCAAAGGCATCCCTTGTCAAACCACCTCTCTCCCACTTCACCCACACTCCACCACCATCACAACACCCACATCCACCACCACCACCTTCATCCGTCATCTACCTAGAGTGTGTGTAGTAGTCTCGGGATCCAAGATTGATAGTAAGAGTTCTAGACAATCAAAGGCCATGTTTGCCTAAGTCTCTTACATCACTTGGTGAAGACAAGCATTTAGTGTAATACTTCTGATTTTTAATCTTTTCACACTTTTTATTTGGTTTTGTATTAATGACTTTAATAACTAGTTTCTTATGTTGAAGGTGAAACTTCCTTATCATTTGTCCGTGGTGTCTTTGCGTTATTTTACTGTCTATATAAAATAAAAGATTTACACCATTCATATCTCTACGGTCTATATAGAGATATGTTGGCTACCTGGTCGGGGGTTAAGGGAATGGTTTGGTAAGGTTCTTGCCTTGTTCAGTGTATAGATCCTGCAAGGACTTGGGTCAAGGTTACTAGGACCTCCTTCAATACCCACTGGTATTGGATGGCGGGGGTACGAATGGCTTGATCCCCTCATATGTAAACTACTATTAATACATTAACCCGGCTAATTGGGATTGTATCCCTGCTGACTCAAACCACTTAGCCGAGGGTAACGTCACCTTCAAAAGAGGGGCCTACCACATTACGCATTAATAACTTAATTAATTATCTTCCAATATTCCAACCCTTTAGGATTGTATCCTTGCTGACTCAAACTACTGGGTTGAGGGTAACGTCACTTTCAAAAGATGGGCCTACTACTATAACTAAGATAATCTCTTAAAAAGTGCAAAAGTGCGGAAATCATCAAAGGTTACATTAAAGGCAAGTCGGATCCAAGTCATTCATCTTGTCTATCTGTTTTTTTTTTATTTTTTTTTTTTCAGCATTTTTTAGTTTTTTTTTCATGTTTAAAACCTTTTCTAAAACTTTTGATTTGATTAGACGTTGAGGATAAACCGGTACTAAAAGCTCTTGTGTCCTTGGAGGACCTCGGTATCTTACCAACACTATACTACGCTCACGATGGGTGCACTTGCCCATGTGTGTGTTTAGTGTTAGTAGAATATCGTGTTTTATAAATTTAAAACTTGACTAATGTGTTAAAAAAGAGCTTAAAATATAAAGAAAAACATAATACACCCGACACACACCAAGTTTTTGGCGCTGTTGCCGGGGACACAAGGATTTTAAGAAAGTTAGGAACCAACGGCCTAATCGTTTTTCTTATTTTTCTATTTTTTTTAGGATTTTTTCTAAATTTTTCAGTTTCTGCAGACTGCAGCACGGGGCTGTGCCTGGTCGGACACGGGGCCGTGCTCAGCATCCTTACTGGCAGTTTTTATTTTCCGAGTTACAGAGAGCTAAACTCGGGGCCGTGTTGGTGCAGCACGGGGCCGTGTCGAACTCCCCAGTAACAGGGATCCGGAGAACAATCACTGTAACCACGACAACGGGGCCGTGTTCAGCTGAGCACGGGGGCCGTGGTGAGACTTCTAACCAAGAATCTTTTTGTTTTTATCGCAAGACTTGGAACCCAGGCGCCGCACCTGAACTTCCTACGCTGTGCATGAGCTCTAGTTCCAATAAAGATATAAAAGAACCTCTAGATGAACCCGAACTCTTTCTAAGAAAAAGACTTAAAGCTAAAAACCAAGAGAAAGCTTCGGGGGACCCACTTCCAATGGCGGACCATCGTACCCTAATGGATTACCTACGACCCACAGTAGGTAATCTTGGCGCCGCTATCAATGCACCGAATTTCGATGCCAACAACTTCGAACTTCGGCCGCATTTGATTCAAATGCTCCAAAACTCCGAAAATTTCGATGGGCTTGCGGACGAAGATCCTCACTTACATATTACCAACTTTTTGGAAATATGTGATACTTTTCGGATCAACGGAGCATCAAATGACGCCATCCGCCTCTTAATGTTCCCATTTTCGCTAATAGATCGAGCTAAGGCTTGGTTTAACACCCTCCCAGTTGGATCGGTAAACACCTGGGATGAACTAGCCCAAAAGTTTTTGTATAAGTATTTCCCTCCTTCAAAAACGGATAAATTAATGACTGAAATAAATACATACTCACAAAAGGATGGGGAATCCTTGTATGAAACTTGGGAAAGTTTCAAGGAGCTACTAAGAAAGTTTCCCCATCTTGGTCTTGCGGTATGGCAACAAGTATCCACTTTCTATAATGGGTTGTTGCCACACACAAGACAAACACTTTACTCTAGCTCCGGGGGACTTCTCGGTAATCGTCGCCCAAATGATATTATAATCAGATTGAGGAAATTGCTTAAAACAATTTTCAGTGGCACACTCCCCGAGGCACAAAATCTATTGCCCCGGGCGCCCATAAGGTAGACGAAAGCACTTCTTTGCAAGCCCAAATCGAGGCCCTTTCTTCAAAAATCAAAAAGTTAGAAATGGCAAAAACGGCCTCGGTTATGGCTTGTGAAGGGTGTGGTGGACCACATGAAAATTGGAGTTGTATGAAAGAAATGGAAAATCAAATGGAAACGGTAAACTACATTGATAATAGACCTAGGCCGTCAGGTCCTCTAATGGGTAACTACAACCAAGGATGGCGTAACCACCCTAGCCTTGGTTGGAGAGAGCCCGGTAATAGTAGTAACCAACAAAACCAAAATCAACGAACAAAGTTTCAACAACCAAGAAATGAGTCACAAAATTTCTCTCAACAACAACAAGGGGGACGAGAGAGGCTTGAAGATACTATCTCATCCCTCATCTCCGACACCGAAAAGAAAAACTCGGAACGATTCCAGCAATTGGATTCAAACTATAGAAATCAACAAGCTAGTATTCAAAATATTGAAAAACAACTAAATTAACTAGCTCAAAATTTCTCTGAGAGACAACAAGGTACGTTACCCAGCAATACCGAAACCAACCCAAAGGCGCAAGTATATCTCATCACATTGAGAAACTGTACCGTAGGTCCCGAGGAGGCTCCGCTACCCCCATCCAACAAGAGTCCATCCAATCAATCCACAACTTCGCCAACTCCCCAAAAGGAAACGAATCCTCCACCAAATCACGAGCCCGCCAAGAATCCCGCGGTACCCTACCCCGGACGGTTACTTCGCCAAAAGACCGATGAGCAATTCACCAAATTCATAAACTTACTAAAACAATTTCATGTCAATATTCCATTTGTAGAAGTCCTCACTCAAATGCCTAAATATTCAAAATTTATGAGAGACTTTCTCACTCACAAAAGAAAAATTGAATCATTGCAATTAGTTAATTTAAATGAAGAATGCTCCGCCTTGCTACTCAACAAACTCCCACAAAAGAAGATCGACCCCGGAAGCTTCACTATCCCTTGTTCGATTGGGGGATCACCCATACACAATGCACTAGCCGATCTTGGGGCTAGCATCAACCTCATGCCCGCATCAATGTTTGACCGATTCGGACTAGGGAAAACAAGCCCTACAAAGATGAGCATACAACTCGCCGATAGGTCCATTAAATATCCAGAAGGTGTCGCCGAAAATCTGTTGGTAAGAGTCGGAGACTTTGTCTTCCCGACCGACTTTGTCATACTAGATATGGAGGAAGATACCGAAGTACCGCTTATCCTAGGAAGACCATTCCTAGCCACCGTCCACGCAATGGTGGACATGAATGGTGAGAAATTAACATTGAGGGTTGGGGACAAAGAGATGGAGTTCGGGGTTGGGAAAAGAGTAGAAGACGAGGACCCGGTCATTTACATGAAGGTCATAGACTCAAGTTTGGATGATGCTCTCTGACGGTGCAACATGGGATGCAAGATATCCCACTTGGGTAACATATGACCAACTTTGGGTCTAGCCAAGGACCCTTATAAACGTGGCGCACCACGGAGGCATTCCGCGGAACTATCCTTAGTTTTAGTTTAGATTAACTTTTATGCTTTCTAGTTTAGTTTTACTTTTCAGGAATAAAACGCAATCTAAATGGTGGAGGTTACTAAGGGAAACTTGAACCCACACCCCATGCACAAAAACAGAGCCTCCCGACAATTTTTCTTCATTATAGCAAGTGCAGCACGGGGCCGTGCTCAGCCCAACACGCCCCATGCCTGAGGTTCTGCAGAAAACGCCCAGTTCAGGTAATAGGATACGGGGCCGTGCTTACTGAACATGCCCCCGTGCCCAGCCTTCTGTTAATTATGATACTGGCAATCTCAACATGGGGTCGTGCCAGGACCAACACGGGCCCGTGTCCAGACGCCCAATAATATAAAATTGTGTTTTTAAACACCTTTTTACACATCCAATCAACCTAAAAACCTATTTTTGGGACACATTGAGGACAATGTGTAATTTAAGTGTTGGGGGATGCTAAATCTTGAATTTTGCAAGTCCTAATAACAAGACTTACACAAAACTCTATTGGAACCGCTAATCACCCCAAATTTTTTCAAAAATTTTCATTTTTTTTACTTGTCTTGGTTTAATTTCGGAATAACAAGTTATAAAAAGGTTATATTTTTACAAATTTACAACCGATAGCGTCGTGATAAAAAGAACCAACATAAGAAAATTATGAAACGGCATGACAAATCTATTTAAAATTCGATTATATATACTTGATCACATTATTAACCCATTCCCACAAAAAGTGAGTTTTGTGCCTTTATTGAGCATACAAATATACATCTTTAAACTAAATGCTCATTTTTCGTTTCTTGTGTGAATAGCCGCTTGGTTCCTTACGACTCTAGAACTTGTCATGACGATGCACTCCCGGTCCTTACCAACTTAAACCCAAGTAAGTAAATGATGGGGGCATTAGGACTAACCCTTTTTTTTCTTTTCAACACCATTATTTTTCATTTTCTTTTCACCTACCCAAAATCCCCCTAGTTAACTCCTTTGAGCCTAAACCCTTTCGTTTCTAAACCCACAAAACAAACACCCTTTACCCACCAAAACCTTTTCCTTGTCAAAAAAAATAAAGTCTAGCAATAAACAAACAAGTTCCTCAAAAAAACTTTGTTTGAAAATAATTTGTTTGAATAAAGGTCACAAAAACAAAAATTTTTACGACGACCGACACTGTTTACGCTTTTAGCCCTTTTTACTAACCACTAACCCAAAACCACCTACCTTTAACCCAAGCCTAACCCTTCCCCAAGTCCTCTTGATATTTACAAAGGTTTATAGTTAAAAAGGAGGAGGATTGATTGCTTGGCAAGCGTATGGTTGGAGTAAGTTCCATGCCGGTCTCGAGTGTTTCACAAAAATACATCTTCGGCCGATTGTTGAGTGATCTCCCGTGAGGTATGTGAACTTGTATATAAATGGAATTTTAAAGAGGCATGTTATGCCCAAATAAGTAATTTCTCCTATGAAACATTCTAAATAAATCATGACGAATAAGACTGTAAATAGAATAAAAATAAAACACAATAAAGATCTTGGATTCCCGACACTCAAGACAAGCCCATAACTTCTCTTCTACCCATCCCATTTGGGCGTGTAAGCCACATAATAAAGAGTTTTGCTTGAGGACAAGCAAAGATTCAAGTGAGGGGTATCTGATGTGTTTAAAATACAACATATAAATTACATCAAATGGGACATAAAACTAACCGTTTTTTAGTACTAATGTTGGAAAAAGTGTGCTTTTGTCTTCCTTTTGTATTTTCAGGACCAAATGAGCTTAATTGAACAAAAGGAACAAATATGCAGCCAAATCTAACATAAATACAATGAAAAGGAATAAACGTGGCATGCCCGACCCCTCGACAGCATCTTCCCAAGCAAAAACAAGATATCAGAAGGCTGACCATGGCCCCGTTCCTAGTGGACACGGGGGCGTGGTCAGGTGCCTGTAGAAAAGACAAAGCCATAGAAGCTTCTATTCCCAGCATGGGGGCGTGCCCAGCTCAACACGGGTCGTGGTCAACACTAAGATTCGCAAAATCTTGCAAATCTTGATAGTACAGATTCGCTTCTACACACGGGGCCGTGCCCATTGAACACGGGGGCGTGTGGAGCCTAATAAAAACAATTGCAATTAATGAAGAAAGAGAAAGAGGATGGACATGGGGCCGTGTCTGGGCTTCTGTGCAGGTTATAAATAGGGGTGCTTGGCTCCTTGGCAAACCACCTCTCTCCCACTTCACCCACACTCCACCACCATCACAACACCCACATCCACCACCATCATCCATCATCCACCTAGAGTGTGTGTAGTAGTCTCGGGATCCAAGATTGATAGTAAGAGTTCTTAACAATCAAAAGCCATGTTTGCCTAAGTCTTTTACATCACTTGGTGAAGACAAGCATTTAGTGTAATACTTTTGATTTTTAATCTTTTCGCACTTTTTATTTGGTTTTGTATTAATGACTTTAATAACTAGTTTCTTGTGTTGAAGGTGAAACTTCCTTATCATTCGTCCGTGGTGTCTTGGCGTTATTTTACTATTTATACAAAATAAAAGATTAACACCATTCATATCTCTACGGTCTATATAGAGATATGTTGGCTACCTGGTCGGGGGTTAAGGGAATGGTTTGGTAAGGTTCTTGCCTTGTTCAGTGTATAGATCCGGCAAGGACCTGGGTCAAGCTTACTAGGACCTCCTTCAATACCCACTGGTATTGGATGGCGGGGGTGCGAATGGCTTGATCCCCTCATTGTAAACTACTATTAATACATTAACCTGGCTACTTGGGATTGTATCCATGCTGACTCAAACCACTTAGCCGAGGGTAACGTCACCTTCAAAAGAGGGGCCTACCACATTACGCATTAATAACTTAATTAGTTATCTTCCAATATTCCAACCCTTTAGGATTGTATCCTCGCAAACTCAAACTACTGAGTTGAGGGTAACGTCACCTTCACAGGAGGGGCCTACTACTATAACTAAGATAATCTCTTAAATAGTGCAAAAGTGCATAAATTATCAAATGTTACATTAAAGGCGAGTCGGATCCAAGTGATTCATCTTGTCTATCTGTTTTTATTTTATTTTTATTTTTCAGCATTTTAGTTTTATTTTTTTCATGTTTAAAACCTTTTCTAAAACTTTTGATTTGATTAGACGTTGAGGATAAACCGGTACTAAATGCTCTTGTGTCCTTGAAGACCTCGGTATCTTACCAACGCTATACTACGCTCACGATGGATGCACTTGCCCATGTGTGTGTTTACTGTTAGTAGAGTATCATGTTTATAAATTTAAAACTTGACTAATGTGTTAAAAAGGGCTTAACATATAAAGAAAAACATAATACACCTGACACACACCATAGTGCAATCTCTTTGACGAACTTTGAGCTTTTAGCGGCTTCTACTGGTCGGTAAATCAGATTGTAATCTTACTCCGCTTCTGGGTTGTAAACTGCACGGATTTTTGGTTTGTAACTTGCATGATCTCTCTACAACCGACTGAAACCGCTCGTGTTGTCATCTTCATTATACGTCCTATCATATTCATCGGTTTGGGTGTCCCGCTTCTGAGAAGAACGCGGGCCCAAATGTGAATGGACCGACTGACATCTGTATGCGTACTGTTCATCATGATGGTCCCTTCGCCTGGATTCAGAGTGAGTGGATTCGTACATAGTGGTAGATCTGGAATTGACTTCCGTATCATCTACTGACATGTGTGATGGTGCATCGTAGTGCAATACTCGAGGTGTAGATAGAGCTCGCACCTGAGGTGCAGATCTACGTGATTGTGTTGCAGGTTGAGCAACTTGTGCACAAAGCTGTGCATAGACTGCGTTTATCGCACCATGAGATTTTACGTACCATGAAATCAGAGTTTCATGAGGAGGTAAAATTGAACTGATCGGGATTTCAGGTTATATTCCTGGTGTAACAGGATCATTTTCGTGATTGACGTTATCCTGGACATCGTTATCATCGGATGCTTCCTCCACAATTCCCTCAACACGGGAAGCATGAGCAAAATTGCCCCTGTTCTCTGGTTGAGGACCTTGTGGATGATTCGACAGAGCTTCTTCCATAGACAACTGAAAATGAGAAGAAATGAATCAAGCGAGAAGATAAAAATAGAAATTGAAGAATTGGTGGACGCCAATGAAGAAACAGTGATCAGAATTGAACACAATCAATCAAATCAGGGGTTTAGTCTCTGCATAAAAAGGTTAATCCTCTCATTGATTCGGGGGTTTGGTTATCTTCCTTCTCTGATGATCACTGCAAAACAGAAAGCCGTTACACTCGCCACGGGGAGAATGGGGGTTCTCTCCATGACCACCCTCCAGCGTGAGAATAAGTACAGTGATCTCGATGAAGAAGAAAATAGTAAAGTGAGAGTGAAGTGGAAGTAACTTAAGAGATCTGTTGGTCCCAGTTTGGACTTAAAAACTTCTTTTCATGTAATATGGCAAGTGATTTCAATAGATGTGAAAATAGTGTGTGGAAATAGAAATCAGACTTTCAAGAAACAAGACCTACAGAATTTTCAAGTTTATATCACTTTGAAACAAAATGGTTTACAAGGTGATTGTAAGATTATTATCTATTACAAATGAATACTTGAATTCTGAGGTAAAAGGACAATGGAGTTTGTAGTATGTATTGAATGCTAGACTTAACTCATTATTCTTTGCTTGATGAGCCTTCTATTTATAGACGGCTTGAATACATGAATAAACATTTGTTTATTCATGTTTATGTCGTGCAAAAAGTAGCTTCTTGACATATTCGTTGAATCCAATAATCAAGTTGCCTTTGTCATCATGAAATCCAATAATGTTAACTTGCTTCGGTTAGTGTGGCAGGACAAAACTGATTTTTAGACAAGTGGGATTTCATCAGAATTTCTGATAACCACTTCATCAGAAATTCTGGTGAACAAAATCATCAGAAAATCTGATGATCAGAATCAGAAACTGATGATATTTCATCAGAAATATCATCAGATCCCTCAGAAAGACCTTCTCTGATAATTTTCTTTCAATTCTTGATCAGCTTATGATTCTTCAAAGTAGATTTTGTTCTTTTCAGTTGTCTTATCTGATCTTCTTCTTGTTGTTGTGATCTTTAGGACTTTTATCTTCTTCACAGATCAACCTGAATCTTATTTTCTTCAATACTTACAAATAAAGTTTCCTAACAGTTTCCTCCTAAGTATTGTAAGAAAATGAACTATCTATATCAAACATAAACAGGCTTTTACTAACCCTTGAAAAGAAAGTTCAAACAACTAAGTTCAGAAACATAAAACAGAATTAAACCAACCATTGTTCAAAACAAACAGAAATAAAATATTATTCTTAAAAACCCTAAATTTAAACTCATGAATTCATCAATTGATCTTCACTCCACTTCTGTACTTGTCTCCTGGTTTCAGCCTTTTCTTGTAGTCAATTTCCTTTTGAGTTGTTTTGTAAAGTTCTTTGTACCAACCTCTGGCTTCCATCCATTTATCTATGTCATTTTCAATTGCCTTCCTCAGTTGTTCATTGTTCTTCCCCTTCTTCTTGAGCTGCTCTTGTTTCTCATTCATGCAATTCTTTATATATTTCAGAGTTTGATTAGAATACCTGTATATTTCACTGACTCTGAACAGAGCTTTCTCATCATAGGCATCTTTGAAAACCACACATTTTCTGGTTTGTCAAAGATAGCTCCAGTTCTTACTTTCTTGAGAGGAATTTCAACTGGAATGGTGTTGTTAGGAGGAGGTGTTAGTACCTTTTTGCTATATTCAAAGTTTATACACAGATCAAAATCTGTCAGTGCAGCCCTTTGATATAACTTTTCTCCTGCTTTCTTGATACTGTCAAGAGCTCTTCTGATCACAACTGCAGAACTTTTGTCATTATCAATAAGCTGCTTCAACTTTACTAAACTCATTTGGGTGAAGTTCATCAGCCAGGTCTCCATCAATAACAATTGTATCACTATTATCTTTTCTTATCACGGTGTATTTGTTCTGTCCACCAGTGCCTAAGACACCTACTGCATCATTGATAGTGATAATCTTTTCAATGGAGACTATTGAATTTGTGACTGGTTTGTGAAACATTTCCACGTTTCCTGCATCTCTGAGTTCAACAATATTTCTGCTTAATGGAGAGAGTGGTCTTTCTAGTTTGTCTTCTTGTTTATTCCAGTAGTAATGCTTCAAGTGTTCTTCAGGGTACATGATTGTATGTAGATCACCTTTCAGCACTTCAAATTCTTTGAGTTTTCCATCTAAATCTTCTCCAATCACTTTTCTTGGCCTTTTTGAGGATGTTACTTCGTGTTCCATTCTTCTCTTCTCTTTTGTATCCAACTGTTTGCTGAATTCTGTTTCACCTGTAACTGCTAAAGAAGATGATTAAACTGGAACAGCTCCTTGTATTGGCACCTTTGATTTCTGGTTTTGGAATATTTGTTGGAGGACCCATAAGTAACTTTGGCTTACTGGGAGGAGGACCCATGGGTTGCTTCTATTTTTGTGTTGTTGGAGTTTCTGATTGTTCTGGTTGCTTGAATTGTTGTTGAGGAGTTTCTGACTCTCCTGCTGGTTTTTCTTGTGGAATTGGAGCTTTCAGTTCATGAAAATCAACTTTTGCCAGTCTGGCAACATTGTACTGCAACCTCTTTACTAACAGATGAACATCAGCAAGAGTTTGAGCCTTTGTTTCACCTTGTTTCTTCATTCTCTTAAACTCCAGTTTATTTTGATTTTTTTGTGCAGACAATTCCACCACCAGTTTCTCAAAAGCCTCAGCTATGCTGCTGTTGTTGGCTCTGAGGAACTGAATTTCTTCAAGGATTCTTCCGGAACTTGAGCTTTCCCATACACTTTCAACCTCAACCATTTGTTTCTTAATTTCTTGCAGTTCTTTGAGAGCTTTCTTGAATTCTGATGAGTTCTCTCTATTTTCTGATGACTCTTGTAGTTTGTTGAGGGCTGCAGTGTTATCTTCTATTTATTTCTGTACAACTTTGACAGTTTCTGATAGGGCTTTAATATCTGACTTTTGATTTCTGATCTCTTCCAGTATCAGATCAAGTTTTTCTTCTGTTGCTAATTTCCCAGTACAAACAGCTGTTATGTCATCAAGTTCTTTGTGCAATTGTTTAGTTGACATAGATTGATGTTCTTGGGTAATAGGAGGAACAACAGATGTTCTTCCTTTAACACCAGTAGAAAACACATTCTCTGATGTTCTGAGGTTAAGATGATTGAAATATTCCAAATTCTTTACACCCTCACCAGAAAATTGAAACTCATTCAAATTCTGGTTTTCCTCATATCCTTGAACCTTTTCAGGTTCTCCATGAGTTGTTGAGAAACTCTTATTTTTCTCAACAAGGTTTCCTTGATCAGTAGACTGATCTCCACCTGTTGCCACCACATTCTCCTCCTCAGAATCTGATTCAGAGAATGGGTCTTTGGTTTTACTCACATCTTGTCTTTCAGAAACAGTGCATCTATGTGAAATTTCATAATTTCCTTGAATTGAATCACTCTCAGAATTATGAACAACATTAAGTTTAGACTGCTGTGCACCTGTTTCTCCCATATGTGAGATTTCTGCATGATGTTCTTCTGCCACAGGACTCATGTTCACATCTTCATCAGCTTGATGAGGTTCTGATTCACACTGTTGTTCTATACTTGGTGTGCTTGACTCTTGTGCATCATGCTCCATAGGGGACACACTATCAAAAACTTCTTTGTTCTCTGGCTTCTTGCTTAAAATCCTTAGGTATTCTGCTCTGTAAGGTGAGTCTTCTGGTATCAGATTCATCATTCTTTCTAACAGAACTGGCACATCATAATCTGACTTCCAAGACCCTACAGCAGTCCAAGGTCTCATGATTTATGTTCTCCGCATATTTTCTAATGCAGGAATTTCTAGGTTCCTTTCATAAAATGCATCAGAAATTATGACTGACAGAAATCTGGGAAAAGGTAGATGTGATCTATCCTTCCAGTGTTAGTTAGAATTGATCTTCTGATAAGATTAAATATTTTTGTTCCAAAATCAATATTCAACCCACTAGTGAGGCTGAACATGATTGTCAGAACATTCATATTTATCTGATCTGTACCTCCAATTTTTGATGATAAACACTTGTTCAGAATTTCCATTAACACTTGCCAGAAGGCAGGTAGCTGATTTCTCTTGAATTCACTTATTTTTGAGATCTCTGTCTTGTAGCCCATTACTGCATCGAGTAGTGAAAGCATATCTTCCTTTTCTCGTGCTTCTTCATAGCTTTGGCTGAAGGGTAGTTCCAAACATTCCTTTATTTTCTCTGCTGAAATTATAATGAAGATATCTCCCCACACATGTGCTGTAAGCTCGATTTGATTTGAGAGTTTGAGAGTCTTTACAACTTGTTGTATGAGTTTTTCTGGTACCTCTCTACTCTTTGTGAGAGCTTGAGCTATAGGGCATCTGGTCAGAAATTCAATCAGGATTTGACACTTTGTATCATATTCTTCAATATTGTCGTTCATCGCTTCATTGTTGCTCTTTAACAGAAGAAATTCAGCTTGGGTGATGAGTGGAACAAATTGTTCAACTGGTGGCATAGTGATGTTGATAGTAGCCATTGAGAATTGAGGTTTTTGTTTCGGAAAAGGGTTTTTAGGGTTTTGCTTTTGAAGGTTGAAGATGGAAGTCTCTGTTTTGAATGAGGTATTTATAGTATTTTGAGACAGAGAACTTTTGAGTGTTTTTCGTGGGTTGTTTGTATTTAAGGTGGTTTATGACACCTTAATGATGTTTTTAATCTATTTAGGAAACAACCGTTTTTGAAACCCTTTGGTTTATCTCTGATTTAATGTAAATCTTTTATTTGAAAACCAGAGATTCCAAGGTTTCAGCAGATAAACACTATCTTCCAACTTGCACCTTTTCTTCATGTGGGACCCTTTTTGTTCTAAAAATGTCCAATAAAAACCTTTTTGAGATTGTGTATCTTCCCAAGATTTCCTTTTGATGGTGTATATTAGAAAATCCTTGAATAAACCTTTGTGAGTTGGATTTTCCTCATATTTCATCATAATACATTTGATTCATATTTAGAGATTGAATCACCAATTTTTTTTTTTTTTTTTTTTTTTTTTGAGAGATGAGAGGGAATAAGTAGAGTTTTTTTGAAGTTTAAACTTACATTGCATTTCTGAACTTCACATCATTATTCTGATCTTCAGGAAGTGTTGTTGAGCAAAAAAAAAAATTAATATAGCTTGTTCCAATCCTCAGAAATTTTTTTTGATAGAAACCTTTTTATTAAAAAATTGTGTTGTTACAAGTTTTTATGAATCTGGTTTAAAGCATTGCTCCCTGATATTTCTTCTTATTTTCTATTGATTTATCAGACTTCCTGGTTGTCAAGAGACTTTTCTGATGATACATTTAGTTTTCTGACATATCATCAGATTTTCTGGTGAGTCATCAGATTTTTTTTTATGTTTTAACAGAATTTCTTTTTGAGCTTCACCAGATTTCCCATGTTTTTATCAGATATGCAGTTTTAGTTCACCCTAGATCTATTGTGATGTTTAAAAAACACAAAGATATACTATATTAAACAAGACAAAGAAAATACCACTAAACAGTAAGAAAAAGAAAACAAAAACTACTCCTCCTTGAGCACATTGTACATGCTCTTTGCATACAACCAGAGGTAGGTTATATGTCCACTGTGATTTGTTGAAGGGACAAGGGTTGGATCACTTATATTCTGTTGTAGCGCCAACTGGGCCCTTGGATACCAGCTCCTTACTCCTCTGAAGTCCAGCTGACTGGTTATCACCTTGGTCACAAATCGAGGGTAGATCAGAAAAGGTTGACGGGTGTGCAAGTTTGCTTCCAAGTCTCTTATGAGAAACTTAGAAAAGTTGTACGGTTTCTCCTGGAAAACTGCATGAATCATCTCCATCATCTTGTAGGACAGCTCGTTGAAGTGTCCAATCTTCTTAGAGAAGCAGACACTGAGCTGTGTCACCAAGTACTAGAAAGGTGGTATGAAACCAGACTTGCTGAACTGTCTTGACATGTTGTATGTTTGATAGCCCATATCCCTCAAAGTTTGTTCCACCATTTCCTTGTTGAGGAAGGTGTTTTCTTGATCATCACCCAGCTGGAGAACGTCCCTGAGAGTTTCCTCCTTTAGGGTGATTCTGACCCCCATAACCTCACTTTCTATCCACATGGTGGTACCACTGAAGATGATTTCAGCATTCCACTAGAATTCTTGAAGGAGTTCTGGATAGATAGTGACATATGTAGATACAGCAAAGCCCAAGGGACTTCGCATGATCATGTTGTACACATACCTGCAATCTTTCCATGCAGGACCTTCCAGATTAGACCTAAGTCTAAGGTTATGATGTTTGGAGAGGAAGAGGAAAGTGTGTTTGTCTTATTGTTTTGGGGGGAGCCATTATAAAATATGAAATTTCTGATAAAGGCTTTTGAAGAGAAAATTGTTTTAGATGAAGAAAGTCTTTTTCAAGTTGTTAATATTTATAGATGAAAGTGATAGTTATGCCATAAATGTTATTAACAACCAATGATTTTCTTTTCCATTTCAATCTCTTCATTTAAGACGATATTTGTTGCAGTGAATAACTAGGCGGCTACTTTCATAGCTCCTAATCATTTTTATGCCCCTGTGTCTCTCAAATTCCTTATGAAAGATGACGTTGCATACATTGGAAGTATAAAAAAATTCAATTTTCTGCAAAAATTTCCCTGTGACGGTTGATTTTCTCTGTTGTGACTTTGAATTTATCTTAATGCATGTTACTTTCCCCCTTTTTAATTTTTTTTTTAAATTAAAACAAAAGAGAAAAAAAATTCAAAAACAGACTATTCACAGTTATTAGTTTATACAAATATGAGATATGAAAGAAGATGGAAACTTCATAAAATTTTCTGATGATCAATGATTATTCTAATGTTTCAACATAGTTTCTGATGTTTTATTAGAATTTCTGATGATTTCATCAGATTTTCTGATAAATCATCAGATTCATTGATTATTTATCAGATCTTCTGATATTCCATCAGATTAACGGATTTCTGTATCAGAAACCTGTTGAATTATTCTTTGATTATCAGAATTTTCATCTTGAGGTTCATCAGTTTGGTTTTCAGTTTGTGGCTTTTTATTTTCTGAAACATCTTAATATTTTATGTTAACCATGCCAAGTTTGCTGATTAAAAAATTGTGTCTCTTTTCATCAAGAGGTTTTGTAAAAATGTCAGCAATTTGGTTTTCTGTTGAAACAAAGTACATTTCTATGTTACCTTTTTCAACATGATCCTTTATGAAGTGATATCTGACATCTATGTGCTTGGTTCTAGAGTGATGAATTGGATTTTCTGTTATTGCTATTGCACTCTTTGAATCACATAGGATAGGTATCTTTGTCAAATTTACTCCATAATCTTTCAGCTGAGTTTGCATCCACAGCACTTGTGAACATCAACTTGCTGCTGCTACATATTCTGATTCTGCTGTTGATGTTGCAACACAGTTTTGTTTCTTACTTGCCCAACATACCAATTTCTCTCCTAAGATTTGACATGCACCAGATGTGCTTTTTCTGTCAATCTTGCAACCTGCATAATCTGCATCAGTATATGCAATTAGTTCAAGGTTTGTATCCTTTGGATACTAGAGACCAAGTTCTGATGTGCCTTTTAGATATTTAAAAACCCTTTTTACAGCTTTTAGGTGGGACTCTTTAGGATTGTATTGATATCTGGCCAGAAAGCATGTTGCAAACATAATATCTGGTCTGCTTACAGTTAAGTATAGCAATGATCCTATCATCCCCCTATAGGTTTTAATATCTACACAAATTCCATCTTTATCAGAATCCAATTTGTTCCATGTTGCCATGGGAGTTTTTGAAATTGAGCAATTTTCAAGTGAGTATTTTTGCAGAATTGTTTTCACATACTTTGATTGACTCAAAAATATTCCATCAATAATTTGTCTTACTTGTAAACCTAAGAAAAAGGTTAACTCACCCATCATGCTCATTTCAAAGTGGCTGGTCATTAACTTTTGAAACTTTCTACAGAAATTTTCATTTGTTGATCCAAATATAATGCCATCAACATATATTTGGACTAACAAAGTGTGACCCTTGTGTGTTTTAAGAAAAAGTGTTGTGTCAATAGTACCTTTTGTGAAGCCAGAATTGATTAAGAAGTTTGAAAGTGTTTCATACCAGGCTCTTGGAGCTTGCTTCAAACCATACAAGGCTTTGTTTAACTTGTAAACATGAGTTTGAAATTTTGGATCAACAAAGCCTTCAGGTTGATGCACATAAACTTCTTTCTCAATCTTACCATTTAGGAATGCAGATTTCACTTCCATTTGATATACTTTGAAGTCTTTGGATGCAGCATAAGCAAGAAAGATTCTTACTGCTTCTAATCTGGCCACTGGTGCAAAGGTTTCATCATAGCCAATGCCTTCTTGTTGACAATAACCTTTGACCGCTAACCATGCCTTATTCCTGGTTATTATACCATTTTCATCTGAATTGTTCCTGAATACCCATTTTGAGCCTATGACTGATTTGTCATTTGGCTTAGGCACCAGATCCCATACTTTACTCTTTTCAAACTGATCAAGATCTTCTTGCATAGCTTGAATCCAGTCTGAGTCATTAAGAGCTTCTTTGATAGTCTTGGGTTCTATCTTGCTTAGAAACCCAGCAAATGCACATTCATGTGTTGTTGAAGATCTTGTTCTTACACCATCTTCTGGATTTCCAATGATGCCAGAATGAACATTTCCTTTTATCCAGCTCAACTTGTTGTGAAAAGTTGTTGGTTCGGATGGATTTGAAGTTTCTCCCTGAATATTTGCCTCAGTTCTATTGTTTGTATCCGAATTTTGATTGTCAGAAATATTTTCATTGTTCTGATTCAAGATTTCTGATGTATTTTTCATTTGTTCTGCATGGTTAGCACATGAATAATCTAAAGATTTATTTGTTAGAGATTTTTCATGTTCTAAGAAGTCTGCAGTTATCATTTCAAAAAGATGTTCATATTTTTTATTTATCAGAAAAGTTTATTTCCTTCATATATTCTTCAGAAACTTCTATTTCTGATGAGTCATCAAAAGATACATATAAACTTTCTCTGATTATCCTTGTGTTTAGAATAAAAATTCTATAAGCTTTTGAGGACAAAGAATAACCAAGAAAAATACCTTTTTCTACTTTTCTGTTAAATTTCTCAAGGCTTTCAAAATCATTGAAAACAAAACATCTACAACCAAATGTGTGCAAAAATTTTACACTTGGAATTCTTCCATTTATAATGTTGTAGGGTGTTTTATTGTGCCTTTTTATTGATTATGGACCTGTTTTGGGTAAAACAAGCATTTGCTATTGCCTTTGCGTAAAAGTGAGTGGGCAGTTTTGCATAAGCAAGCGTTGTTCTGGCTGATTCCACTAAAGTTCTATTTCTCCTTTCTACCACTCCACTCTGTTGGGGTGTTCTGGGAGCAGAAAAGTCATGAGAGATTCCTTTGCTCACTAGGAAGCTCTCGATTCTTGAATTTTTAAATTCTGTTCGATTGTCTGATCTGATCCTTCGAACTGTTAAGTTTAACAGATTTTCAATTTTCTGATAAAAGTAATGATCAGATCAGGAGTTTCACTTTTCCTTCTTAAAAATGCCACCCATGTGTATCTGGAAGAATCATCTACAATTACAAGTATGTATTTCTTCCCAGAAAAGCTTTCTGTACTTATGGGTCCACAAAGATCCATATGTAAAAGTTCCAAATTTTGTGTTATAGAAGATTCAGAAATTGCTTTGTGTGAACTTCTTTTGGATTTACCCATTTCACACGCCTCACAAATTTTATCCTTCTTTGAGGATATAAAAGGTAATCCTTTTACCAGACCTTTGCTTGATAATTTGCTTAAGTTTTTAAAGTTTAAGTGGGCTAATCTCTTCTGCCACAACCAACTACTACCCTTGTTAATTTTTGAAAACAAACATAATTTTGGATGTTCATTTTCTTCTTTGAAATCAAAAAAGTAGATTGATTGCCTTATTCTTTTTCCACTTAAATAAATTTTGTTATCATCTATACCAATTAACAAGCATTTTTCTGGTAAAAAGGTTACTTGAAAACCTTTATCAAAGAATTGACCACAACTCAGCAGATTGTACTTTAAGCCTTCTACATAGGCTACTTTTTCTATGGTCAAACATCCATACCTTATGCATCCTGTTAGTGCATATGTCTGTTGACTTCGTCTTGTATCGAGTCATGTAACTAGAATAGGTAGACCAGGACACATTATACGGAGAGAAACGGGAAACAGATCTGAACCAGCCACCCCTCACGAAGTAGCTAGGCCACCTCGCTCGAGGTGACCAAATTCGAGCGGTCTGACCAAGTTCGTGCGTTCTGACCAAGTTCGTGCTGTCTGGCCAGTTCGTGTGGTCTGGTTCGTGGGGTCTGGCATCTCCTATATATATGTGGTCTTGGGTCTTCATTTAGAACTTTTGGATTCCGGTAGCGAAGCTCTGCCGAAGTGTCGCCAGCTTGTGTAACTTTGTCAAATCAATACAATCGACATTTAAAGTGATTCTACGTGCAAATCTAGATGTTATAACATCAATACGTCTGATTCCTCCTTTCGTATTGATTGAGAATTCTTCTGAACGACTCGTTTGATCGAATCCTGATCCTGCAAGTGGTATCAGAGCTCAGGAGGAAGAGTTCTTTCCATTTGCAACAGATCTTCATCTAAAAACTTCTTTCTACTCACTTTCTACACGTTTTCTCAAAATTAACCGTGAACTCGTGATTAATATGACCTGATTTTGTGATATAACATGTAAAACTGAGTTTAAACAATCTGTGAACAAATTGGACGATAAATCTACCTAAAAACTAGTAAAAATTTGACGAAATCATGAACTATTGAACTTAGAATTTTCAAACGAGGTGAATTTCTTTCCAAACCGTTTGATTTTTGAGACTGAATGTTTGAAATCTGCCCAAATCGTTTGAGAAACACCCAGGTCGTTTGAAAAAACTCTAGGTCGCATGAGTTGAACTCCAGGTCACACGAGTTGAACTCCAGGTCGCACGAGTTGAACTCCAGGTAGACCAGATCGTTTGAACTTTGATTTCATCAGCTCGCACGAGTTGATCAGATTGTTTCAAATATTCAAATAATTTAAAATTCCAACTCGTTTTGAACAAGGTCGTACCAAATCCAGGTTGTACCAATATCAGGTCGCACCAAATTCAGATTGTGCCAACTTCCAGGTCGTTTGAACTTCAGACCGCACGAACTGATCTCAGATCGTGTGAATTACCAGATCGTTTGAAAACTCAGTCCATTTGAACAATTTTTATTGTGAACTTTCGATACCAAAACATGGAAAACGAATTCTATAACGCGTTCAGTACTACCTCAGCTACTGCAAGTTAAGTTGCTCAGAACGTAAAGATGGAGAATGAAACGGGAACGTTACAGAAACCTCCTAAGTTGATGAGCGTTGAAGAATATTACAGTTGGCAAGAACGGTTCGAGAATTGGGTTCAAGCAAATCATCTAATGTCTTGGGTTTGTATTGAAACTAAGTATGTTCGACCTCGTTCTGATATGGGAGTTATAAAGATTATTTCTGAATTTTTGGATAAAGAGAGAGACATGTACAAGGTAGAAAAATGATGATCAGTTTACTACAACAAGCTGTGAAAGAAGACATTTTCGTATTACTTCAACATGATGGTAGTGCACGTTCGATTTGGGAAGCACTTCGCACAAAATTCGAAGGAAGTACAGAGATGATCAAGAATAAAAAAATCATTAGTAACGAAAGAATTTGAATTGTTTCAAGTTTACCGGGTGAAACTACAAAGACTTTTATTAAGAGATATTGTCATTTAGTGCGTTCAATGACCCGGATGGATATCAATAAAGATCGAGAGGAATGGGTTGAAAAATTAGCTGATGCTTTTCCTCAAAATGAATGGGGCACATATCTTATGATTTTGAAGAATACCGGAGAGTATGATAGATTGTCAATTGCTCAATTCAATGAAAAATTTGAAGGACAAGATCTTGAACAACAAAAGATCGCTAGAATGAACAATTCAAGTGGTCAACAAGATATCAAGATGTATTTCAAAGGTAATGTTCAAAATGTTGAAGCTAGTCCAAAGATCCAGACCGCTTTCAGCGCAGAAAACTAATACGGATCGCTCAATCAAAGTTCAATCAACAACAGTGGATTTTTTTCATATCCGAGTGTTAATCCTAATGTTTCAACTTCAAATTATCAGTCTCAAAGCTCAAACAATGGTAACGGTCATGTGCTACAATGCAACATCGCATTGCATCTTCAGAACGGTCAGAATTTCTCTGAAGAAGTTGCTAAAGGTGATATGGCATTACTAGTTACTGTGTTAGAATCATATGAGAGTTTGGTTGTGGGAAGGATCGGAAATCCTATGTTAACAAAAGAGGATTACGATCAGATTGATGCTGAGGAAATGGAGTTAATGGATATTAAGTGGTGTTTAGCGAGCGTGTTGAGGAGAGCTGAGAAATTTAAGCAGATTACTGGAAGAGATGACTTACGTGATGCTAATGTTTCTACTTTAGGTTTTGATAACTCCAAAGTTACTTGTTTTCGATGCAGGGAAAAAGGACATTTCAAGAGGGAATGTACCAACCGAGAGCTGAGAAATTTAAGCAGATTACTGGAAGAGATGACTTACGTGATGCTAATGTTTCTACTTTAGGTTTTGATAAGTCCAAAGTTACTTGTTTTCGATGCAGGGAAAAAGGACATTTCAAGAGGGAATGCACCAACCGAGAAGCAGGTGGAGCTCAGGATCCTTTCGGGAACAATGAATATTATCGAAAAGCAATATATCAACAGGTAGCTCAACAACCGTCATCATCCCGTACTATTCCGATTGAAGATGGAAAGAAGAAAGCTTGTATTACTATGCCTCCAGATCACGAAGATGAAAGATTGTTGGGATAAATATATTCTGGCTGAAAGTAACTCATAGTTTAAAGCATTTGTTTCACAGATCATTCAAGAGCCAGAGTTGATGAAAGAATGGATGGATGTGTTTGCAAATGATAAAGAAAGTCAAGATGGAGAGTCTGTCTCTTCAGAAGATAGTTCATAAAAGACACCAGTCTTTGATCAATCACAAATTGATAGCAGTGATGATGACGAAAAAATTAATCAAATAAACATTGGTAAAACTCATTTATCTCCTGAAAGTTTCAAATTTTATTTTGCAGATAAATTGGAGAAACTAAAGGAGAAACGAGCAGCAAAAGAAAAGAAAGAGGTAAAATGTGAGAATGTTGCTCAGGACGAGAAGAATGAACAGAGTGAAGAAGTTAAAGTTATTGAGAAGATTGTTGAGATTGAAAAGATTGGAGAGGTCACAAAACCTTGTCTAAAATGTTTGGAACTATGCAAACATTGTGAAGAGAAAGATAAGAAGTTTAGTGAGCTAGACAAGATGAAAGAAAAATTGTTGTTCGATGTTAAGTACGTGAAAGAATCTTATGATGTGTTGAACAGAACAGTCAACCAGTTGGAAAAGACAAACGCAGAAAGGGAAGATGCTTTGACAATGATGAATGCAGTGATGATGTCTAAGCATTCCCTTAACCCCCGACTAGGTGGCCAACATATCTCTATATAGACTGTAGAGATATGAATGGTGTAAATCTTTTACTTTATATAGACAATAAAGTAATGCCAAGACACCACAGACAAATGATAAAGAAGTTTCACCTTCAACATAAGAAACTAGTTATTAAAGTAATTAATACAAAACCAAATATAAAATGCAAAAAGATTAAAAATAAAAAGAAATACTTCACCAAGAGATGTAAGAGGATTAGCCAAACATGGCCTTTGATTGGCAAGAACTCTTACTTTAAATCTTGGATCCCGAGACTACTACACACACTCTAAGGTAGATGATGGATGATGGTGGTGGATGTGGGTGTTGTAGTGGTGGTGGAATGGTGGCAAAGTGGGAGAGTGGTGGTTTGCCAAGGGATGCCTTTGAAGTGAGCCAAACACCCCTATTTATAGCCTGAACAGAAGCCCGGCCACGGCCCCGTGTCTAGCGCACACGCCCCCATGGCCATCCTTTTCTCTTCCTTCATTAATTGCATTTGTCAGCATAGGGCTCCACACGGCCCGTGTTCAACGGGCACGGCCCCGTGGGTAGAAGCGTATCTGTACTACAAAGATTTTGTAAGATTTTGCGTATCTTAGCATTGACCACGCCCCGTGCTGAGCTAGGCAAGCCCCCGTGGTGGGCGTAGAAGCTTCCACAACTTTGTCTTTTCTGCAGGTGGCTGACC
The DNA here is from genome assembly GCA_030545235.1 of Helianthus tuberosus. Classification (NCBI taxonomy): domain Eukaryota; kingdom Viridiplantae; phylum Streptophyta; class Magnoliopsida; order Asterales; family Asteraceae; genus Helianthus; species Helianthus tuberosus. The sequence goes on along the minus strand of CM060420.1, from coordinate 13,697,308 downwards.
ACGCCCCCGTGTCCAATGGGCACGGCCCCGTGGTCAGTCTTCTGTTTATTATTTTTGCTTTTGGGGATGCTGCCGAGGGGTCGAGCATGTCACGTTTATTCCTTTTCTTTGTATTTATGTTGGTTTTGGTTGTATATTTGTTCCTTTTGCTCGTTTAAGCTCATTTGGTCCTGTAAATTCAAAAGGAAGACAAAAACAAACTTTTTCCAACATTAGTACTAAAAAAGGGTTAGTTTTATGCCTCGTTTTATGTAATTTATATGTTACATTTTGCATACATCAAATACCCCCACACTTGAATCTTTGCGTGTCCTCAAACAAAACACTTTAATATGTGGCTGACACACCCAAATGGAATAGGTAGAAGAGAAGTTTTGGACTTATCTTGAGTGTCGGGAATCCAAGATCGTTATTAGGTTTCATTTTTATTTTATTTACAATCCTATTCGTTATGATTTATTTAGAATGTTTCATAAGAAAAATTACTTCTTTGGGCATAACATGCCTCTTTAAAATTCCATTTATATACAAGTTCACATACCTCACGGGAGATCACTCAACACTCGGTCGAAGATGTATTTTTGTGAAACACTCGAGACTGGCATGGAACTTACTTCTACCGTGCCAAGCAATCAAAACTCCTACTTTTTAACTATAAACCTTTGTAAATATCAAGAGGACCTGGGAAAGGGTTAGGCTTGGGCTAAGGGTAGGTGGTTTTGGTTAGTGGTTAGTAAAAAGGGCTAAAAGCGTAAAAAGCGTCGGTCGTCGTAAAACTTTTTGTTTTTGTGACTTTTATTCAAATTAAGCATTTTCAAACAAAGTTTCTCTGAGGAACTTGTTTGTTTATTTCTAGACTTTCTTTTTTTTTTTATAAAGGAACGTCACAAGATAACCGAGCTTTCTACTAAAATAAAGGGGTTGAAATGAAAAAGGTTTTGATGGGTAGAGGGTGTTTGTTTTGTGAGTTTAGAAATGAAAATGTTTAGGCTCAAAGGGGTTAACAAGGGGAATTTTGGGTAGGTGGTAAAAAATGAAAAATAATGGTGTTGAAAGGAAAATGGGTTAGTCCTAATGCCTCCATCCTTTACTTACTTGGGTTTAAGTTGGTAAGGACCGGGAATGTATCGTCGTGGCAAGTTCTCGAGTTGTCAGAACCAAGCGGCTATTCACACAAGAAACGGAAAATGAGCATTTAGTTTAAAGATATATGCTTGTATGCTCAATAAAGGCTCAAAACTCACTTGTTGTGGAAATGGGTTTATAATGTGATCAAGTATATATAATCAAATTTTAATTAGATTTGTCATGCCTTTTCATAATTTTCTTATGTTGGTTCTTTTTATCACGACTCTATCGGTTGTAAATTTGTAAAAATATAACCTTTTTAGAACTTTTTATTCTTAACTTAAACCAAGACAAGTAAAAAAATGAAAATTTTTGAAAACATTTTGGGTGATTAGCGGTTTCAATAGAGCTTTGTGTAAGGCTTGTTATTAGGATTTGCAAAATTCAAGGTTTTAGCATCCCCCACACTTAAATTACACATTGTCCTCAATGTGTCCCAAAAATAGGTTTTTAGGTTGATTAAATGTGTAAAAAGGTGTTGAAAAACAAAATTTTGTGTTACTGGGCGTTTGGCCACGGCCCCGTGTTGGTCCGAGGACGGCCCCTGGGTCAGATCGCCAGTTCTAAAATTTAACATAAGGCTGGGCACGGGGCGTGTTCAATGAGCACGGTCCCGTGTCCAGTTACCTGAACTGGGCAATTTTTCTGCAGAACCTCGGGCACGGGGCGTGTTGGGCTGAGCACGGCCCCGTGCTGCACTTGCTGTAATGCTGGAAAATTGTCGGGAGGCTCTGTTTTCGTGCATGGGGTGTGGTTTCAACATTCCCTTGGTAACCTCCACCTTTTCGAGTGTGTTTTATTCCTTAAAAGTAAAGCTAAACTAAAAAACATAAAAGTTAAACTATACTAAAAACTACGGATAGTGCCACAGAATGCCTTCGTGGTACGCCACGTTTATAAGGGTCCTTGGCTAGACCCAAAGTAAGTAATATGTTACCCGATGGGGATGTCTCGCATCCCATGTTGCACCGTCGGAGAGCGTTATCCAAGCTTGAGTCTATGACATCCATGTGTAGGTCCCCTGGTTCGTACGGATCGTCACAGAATTGTATATCTAACCTAGAGTGCGGAATCCTCTAGATCAGATTTGTTATGGCTCATTTTCTAAGCATACATATCTTGAACTATATCCTGCTTTTAATTGTTTATCTGTGATCAGGATACTGGACGGGGATATTGCTAACATCCTGGGTGATATCCTGAGGTATATCGAATTAATCACGTGCAGGTTAAAGACTGGGACTTGCCAACGGTCAAATGGACTCCATCTCCTCAAGACTCGGGCGTATTTGCTAATGGAGAGACGTTGAACCCGAAAGACCAGGTCTACAACGTTCGACTAAGGAATATTCGTTGGATCCCGGTTATGTAGGATAGTTAGTTACATTTGTTTTACTATAAATAGATGGGGGCGAATCAGATTAAGGCACAACGCAACTTTCACACACTCTCAAACACTTCTGCTTTCTAGCTTTCAACAACCACTACACACAAACACTTGTAATCGAATTACATTGTAACACCTAGTTGATCCGCACCACATCCTGCACTGTATCCTGATATTTGAAGCAACAGAAGAACAAGGCAGCTGCGATTGTCAGCTCCCGAGGTTTTATGCCGGTGATCTAGATTGATCAAGGGCTTTCCTCGTACATCACGTGTCAACCTTTACATTTTTGCTCATTGTTTGATTGTAGATATAGCTCGATATCCTGAGCCGTATCCTGAAACTGTTTTCATAATTAATTTGGTTAACACATTTTTCACACATAATATTAGCACACTACCTCACTTAACTAATTTGATCACTAAATTGCTTCGGTAATTTTTGACCAAAACAATTTGGCGCCCACCGTGGGGCAAGTGGTGCTACTTTTACTAAAAATCTTTGTGAAATCGTTGATCGGTTTTCTATTTTCAAAACTTTTTGCCACATTGTTTACAATGGCCTCAAGATCAAACATGAGCTCCTCCACTATGTCTGCTGCAACCTCTGCTACTACCGGTTCGGTGCTTCCACCACCTCCTCCAAGGATGCCATTTTCTTCACAACCTCAAGATGTTATCCCTACTCGGAGTGTTCAGGGATCTGCTCCCGTTTTAGCCTCTAATGATGAAATTCTAACTTTATTTGGAAGTGTGCAAGAACAAATGAGGCAGCAACAGGAAACTAACCAAATGCTGTTAAGAGAAATACAACTCTTAAAAGCTAGCTCGAGTAGACCTGCTGAAGAAACTGTCACTCCCATACAGCCCAGGGCTTTGAACTTCAGTTCCGCAGTTTACACTGAGGATAACAGGGGGAATATCGTCCCAAGCCATTCTCAGAATCATACCCCTGAGATACCCTCCTCGGTCAGGATGTCGACTGTGAGGAGTTCAGGATATGCTTCAGGATATGGCCAAAATCCTCAGACCGGTAATGTGTCAAATAATAATATTCTTGCTACTAACAACAATGGCTCTTTGCAGGATGCAGGTATGACGTCAACATTTACCAGGGAGCTCCAGAAATTGAAGGACATGATATCCAGTGTACCTGGAGTGGTCCAGCCAATTCTGGAAGTATCCCAAGACAGCCACAGGATATCCCGCTTTGCATACCCTATCTGTGATGCTGAAATCCCAAAAAGATTTCAGACTCCCAATATGAAGCTATATGATGGGACTACGGATCCTGAAGAGCATATTGCCCAGTATAGGGAAAGAATGGAGATTAACCCTATCCCTCCGGAGCTCAAGGAAGCATGCTTGTGCAAGGGTTTTGGGTCTACCCTGACAGGATCAGCCTTAAAATGGCTATTAAATGTCCCTCCTCACTCAATTACTTCGTTTGCTCATTTGGTTAATTTATTTAATAGTCAGTTTTCTTGCAGCCGGAGTTTTGAGAAACTAACCAGTGATCTTTACAGGATAACTCAAGGGCCTCAGGAATCCTTGAGGGATTATGTGAACAAATTCAGTCGAGAATCCTTGGATATCCCATATCTTGATGTTGCAACAGCTGTGCAAGCTTTTAAGATAGGGTTGCAAAAGGATTCTCAGTTTTATCAGGATCTTGTAATGAATCCCTACAGGAATCTCGACGAAGCTCGTAACAGGGCTTTGAGATATATCCGTTTGGAAGATGACAAGAAGATGCAGGAGAGGATGAATTCTACCTCAACCTATGAATCAACTAACAGGAAATCAAAATCCTCATATAAGCCATATCGCTCCAAGCCATATGGCAGAAATGATAACAAGAAAGTGAATGCTGTTGAAGACGAGGATCCTGAAGAATATCCTGACTTATCTGAATACTGCTTTTCTGTTAATATACCTGAGTTAATGTATGCTATGCAGGGTTTAGGGGACAAAGCTAGGTGGCCTCGAAAGAACCAGCAGAAAGCTGATTGGAAGGATAAATCTAAATGGTGTGCCTTCCATGAAGACTTCAGACATATGACCGAGGATTGCATTGCTTTAAGGAAAGAGATAAGTTACCTGTTAAGCAAGGGGTATCTGAAGGACTTGCTGGGAAGAAAGAAGAATAAAGGGTAGGATCCCGAGAAGGATCCTGAACGAGCAGCATCACCCCCAGCAGATGCCAAGATAATTAACTTTATTTCAGGAGGATCCGACATTTGTGGGACTTCGTATTCGGCGGCTAAGAGACATGCAAAGGAAGCTAAGAGTGAAAGGGGAGACAAACCAGTCAGGATGACTACCCTCACAACTGATAAAGTGATCACTTTCGATAGTGATGACAGGGATACTGTCCAGGATCCTCACCATGATGCTTTGGTAATAACATTATATGTGGCTAACCATTTTGTACGCAGGATACTGGTAGACAACGGTAGTTCTGTCAATATAATTCAGCTGGAAACATTGAAGAGGATGAATGTATCTCCGATGGACATTACTTCGAAGTCCACTGTGCTCGTTGGTTTCAGTGGAGAAGCTAGAAATACTGTAGGAGAGATAAAGTTACCAGTATACGTTGAAGGGGTCAACTCGATACAACGCTTCTGTGTGATGGACTCCTTATCCTCCTATAACATCATACTGGGAAGACCATGGATTCACGATATGAAGGCTGTGCCATTAACATATCACCAATGCATCAAGATCCCTACCCCTTGGGGAGTTGTCAAGGTTGAAAGTGATCAGCAGGAGGCGAAAGAATGCTACTCATCCTCAATGAAATCCTCAACCAAGCCTAATCAAGCATAGCAATTAAAGATGCGGGCCTGGGATACCTTGGAAGCTTCGGAGCAGGATGTGAAGAAAATTATCCTGGATCGGGATAAACCTGATATCTCGGTGCTCGTAGGAACCAATATCCCTCAGGATATTGAAGAGCAGTTAACTAACTTTTTGAAATGCAGGATGTCGACGTTTGCATGGAAGCATGAGGATATGACATGTATATCCAAAGACGTTATCACTCACAAACTTGGAATTGACAGATCATTCAAGCCTGTTCAGCAAAAAAGAAGGAAATTTGCTCCTGAGCGGAATACGATTATCCAAGAGGAAGTTGAAAGACTATTGAAGTCCAGGATGATCAGAGAAGTCAAGTTCCCAAGGTGGTTGGTAAATGTGGTCGTAGTGCAGAAGAAAAATGGGAAATGGAGAGTCTATGTAGATTACACAGACTTGAATAAGGCTTGTCCTAAAGATCCATTCCCCTTCCTCATATCGATGCAATGGTGGATGCTACTGCTGGGCATGAAATGTTAACGTTCATGGACGCATCCTCAGGATTTCAGCAGATTCAAATGGAGCCTTCGGATCAGGAGGATACTGCTTTTATGACACCAACAGGTATATATTGCTATACTGCTATGCCTTTCGGTTTGAAAAATGCAGGTGCAACATACCAGAGATTAGTGAACATGATGTTCAAAGATAAGCTGGGGGACACCATGGAGGTATATATTGACGATATGGTGGTGAAATCTAAAAAGGCTGAGGATCACCTCCAGGATATCAAGGGAGCATTTGATATCCTGGATCAGTATAACATGAAGCTGAATCCTGCTAAGTGCCATTTCGGAGTGGGGGCAGGAAAGTTTCTTGGATATATGGTGACGAAAAGGGGGATAGAGGCAAGCTCGGAGCAGATTAAAGCTATCCTGGATATAAAATCACCCTCGAATATGAAGGATGTTCAACGGTTAACAGGACGAGTAGCAGCATTGAACAGATTTATTTTGAGATCCTCGGAAAAATGCAAGGAATTCTATGATATCCTCAAGAAGAATAAGAAGTTCGAATGGGGAGCAAAGCATGAAGCAGCCTTGCAGGATTTGAAGCGATATCTCTCAACTGCACCTCTATTGATGAAGCCAGAGAATGGTGAACCACTATCCCTATACCTCGCTGTATCAGGGAATGCTGTAAGTGCTGTTCTTATTAAGGATCATGAAGGTCAGCAGTATCCTGTTTATTATGTTAGTAAAAGTTTGTTGGATGCTGAAACTAGATATTCTCATTTAGAAAAATTGATACTGGCATTAGTTATGGCATCAACGAAGCTTAGACATTACTTTGAGACACATAGAATTCAGGTTAAAACAAATTATCGTGTCAAAAATGTGCTTAGGAAACCAGAGATGTCAGGCAGGATGGCCAAGTGGTCAGTAAAGTTAAGTGCTTATGATTTAGTATATGAACCTAGAAATGCCATAAAGTCTCAGGCTTTAGCTGACTTTGTGGCAGATTTCAGTAGTAACATTCAGGACGAGGTAGACCTAGAAGTTCAACAATTAGGAGAATCCTCAGGATCCTGGACATTATATACTGATGGTGCATCTAATGTAAGAGAAGTAGGATTGGGAATACTACTAAAATCGCCACAGGGGGACATATTACCCCAGGCTATTAGGTGTGAATTTCCTGCTACTAATAATGAGGCAGAATATGAGGCTTTAATTGCAGGATTAGAGTTGGCTAAGAATATGAATATCAAGAATTTGCAAGTATATGTTGACTCCTTGTTAATTACTAACCATTTTAATGGATCCTATGCAGTCAAGGGTGAGAAATTAATCGAATACCTCGATATTCTCAAAAAATTAGTAGGATATTTCGATGTTTTTACACTTGAACAGGTACCAAGGGAGGATAATGCTGAAGCAGATGCCTTAGCAAATCTGGGATCAACGATCAGGATGCCAGAAGGGGGCCAAATACCGATATTACATATCTTGTATCCTGCAACGAATCCTCAGGGTAAAGAAGTAGCGGGTATTCAGGATCCTAGAGCAGAATATACGGAAAATGATCCTAGATCTTGGACGGCTCCAATTATAAAATATCTCAAGGAAGGAGATATCCCCGGAGATGAAAATCCTAAGGCATTTAGGATGAAGGTATCATGATTCACTATCATAAATAATGTTTTATACAAGAAATCTCTTGCAGGACCGTATTTGAGATGCTTGGAGGATCCTGAAGCCAAAGAAGTACTTCAGGATATACATTATTCTCAAAAGTATTAAGGATAGGATATTATTGGCCGACAATGAGGAGAGATGCCACTGAATATGTTCGAAGATGTGATGCATGTCAAAGACATAGTAATATACTGCATCAGCCTGCTGAACCATTATATCCTATTGTTTCCCCTTGGCCATTTATGAAGTGGGGTATGGATATAGTGGGAAAGCTTCCAAAGGCTCCAGGAGGGAAGGTTTTTATGTTGGCAATGACAGATTATTTCTCCAAATGGGTTGAAGCCGAGGCATTTGTCCAAGTCAGGGATCAAGAAGTAGTATCCTTCATAAAGAGAAATATCCTGACCAGATTCGGAGTACCGGCCGAGATAATCTGTGACAATGGTTCTCAGTTTATAAGCAAGAGAACTACTGACTTTTTCAAGAATTGGGGAATCAAAATGATAACATCTACTCCGGTACATCCTCAAGCGAATGGACAAGCAGAATCCTCAAACAAGATAATTGTCAATAACTTAAAGAAGATACTTGGAGCCAAAAAAGGAAGATGGGCAGAAGAATTACCCTTTGTTTTGTGGGCTGATAGGACAACGGTAAAGAATGCAACAGGCCAAACCCCATTTTCCTTAGTATTTGGAGCAGAAGCAGTGATCCCGACAGAAATGGTGGTACCTACAGCAAGATCCAACCTCTGGGATCCTGAAAAGAATCCTGAAGTCCTATGCCAGGAGTTGGATACTATTGATGAGACAAGAGATGCAGCAAGGCTGAGGATGGCAGCATATCAACAAAGAATATCCAGAGCATATAACAAGAATATTAGGACCAGAAGATTTAAGGTTGGAGATTGGGTGTTAAGAAAGGATTTTCAGAATACTACTAATCCTGCCGATGGCAAGCTAGCTCCAAAATGGGAAGGACCATATGAAGTTGAATCAGAACCAGGGAAAGGAGCATATAGACTCAAGAATATGGAAGGGGATATGCTACCGAGATCTTGGAATGCTATACACCTTAAGATTTATTTCAAGTGAGCTTAGAATTTAATTTCTAACTCAGGATGGTATGAATTCTATCTTTTTTAAATATGTTTGGTTTAATTTATTCTTTGAAACCCAATACTAACTTAAGCATCGGAGGGGTGTTAGCCAAGCTAACACCCACCTTAGTTTAAGGATGTTTTGCAGTATATGCTTCGGGATATAGCTCCAGGATGCTCACTCAGGATACTTCAGAAGATTAGAGGATTGGCCCCCTCTCTCACGTACAAGGGATCCTGATCCCTTCACAGGTTTAAAGGTATTCACCTTTCTTTCGAGTTGGGTTTAAACACTCCGCCTGGAGCGCAAGTTATTCGGGAATAGTTCAAGGTGGCGGGACCAGTCCATGTAAAAGTGGCTGACAATTTCGTTACTATTGGCTATATCCTGAATCCTAAAGGTATATGAGGATTGATCACCCTCTCTCACGAAAGGGTATTTTCATACTCTCTAAGGTTTAAAGATTCTCACCTTTCTAAGTCTTGGAGTTTATACACTCCCGCCTGTAGCGCACGAAAATTTGGGATTTCCCCCAGAATTCAAGGGATTTATTTCCAGTACATTCTTGGGTTTTACCCCTGTAACATGAAAAATTGTCTATACAACGGGGATTGATATCCAGAAGATTTCTAAGTATTTGAAGACATTGTACACAGGGGACATTCCTACCAAGGCAATGATGTAAAGCTCAAAGAATAAGGCTCGGAACTAATGCACTAAGTGTCTCAGACAGGGGACATCTTCATCGGAAAAGTTGCAAAGGGGATTGAGGTTTGATAATAGGGTTTTACCCTATTCCTGGTATGATCTTTCCTTTGTAAACATCGTTTAAGTTTTTGACAATACTAGGTTTGGTAAAAGGTTAAACATCCTAATTAGGGTCAATTCTCGGGATATATTCTCAAAATATATTTTCAAAATACTTTTCAGGATATTTGATTAAGATATATGAAACTGGTACTAGTTTGAAACTTTAATTAAGCAAGTATCATTATAATAGGTTATCTTTTAATTTTCTCTAAAGGTGATTGAATTAACAAAAGTTTTGGTAATATATCACTGACTATATTTTGCAAAACTAAGGTCCATAATAAGAAAGACAGAAAGTGATAGCAAGAAAAATGAAAGATAAAATTACTGGAAATAACGGTACTAGCTGATAACCAAAGGCTTCATCCTGAAACTCAGGACCCATCCGCCTTCGGTTATCAAATTGTTTTAATGCAGAAAATAAAAATTGTTCATAAGACATAAAATTGCTCGAACAAAAGGAAATAAGTTTTAGGGGGCGGTGCCATCTTCGTTTGCGGTAATTTCAGCAGCATCCGTCTCAGGATCCACCTCAGCATCCCTCTCGGCATCGTTAGCTTTTTCAGCTACTTTGGAAGATCCTTCGGCAGCTGGTGTAATAGAAATGCCGCCAAGATTCTTTAGCCTCGTTTCCCAGGCACCAACGTCCCAAGAAGGGCATTCAAAACCTAGTGTTTTGGCTTCATGGGCCATCTTCAGCCTGGCCTGGAGAAGAGAAGTGACGACGGAATTCTTAAGGCAATCCCGGTAGGTGACCATATCCCGTTCATGTTGCACATGGGCAGCTTCAAGATCGGCTTGGGCTTGAAGAGTAGCTTTGTTGAGAGCAGTCTGGTGTTCTTGAATCATAGCTTTGAACTTCTCCTCGTAATGACGAGATTTGGCGGCTGCAATCATGCCTTGATCAGAGATTGTGACTTCTGCTTCCTTTAGCTTGGATTCAAGCGTCTTGTTAAGCCTGCAGGATTCTTGATATAGATGAACCAGGCGCTCAAGACCCTGCGAAAGTAAGAGGACAGGTATTAATATTGATAAATCTTTGTAAATGATGTAAGCTGCAGGATGTAATTTGAGAATACTAACCTGGTTAAGAAAGGAAGTCATAAACCCGCTAGCTTCAATGAACCCGTGCTTCTCATAAGGAAAAGTGTCAGAAATGACGGGGGAATCGGGCTCTTTCCTTTTACGAGAGCTGGAGCTCCGGGGCTTGGTAGTTGGAAAGGGTTTGCTGATGACAATGGCTTTGGAACCACTGGGTTTGGATGAGGCTGTGGCCCTGGGACTAGGTTCCTTCTTGACCTGAACCTGATCAGAATAACTGTCCAACTCGTCGAGGTCAAAGACTTCAGGGATCTTGGCTGGTGCTGCATAAAGGAAAAAGTTTTGCATTATTATTACTTTCCATTCTATTATGCTATAGTAACTAACTATTTTAAAAGTAATCCTTACCAGACATTTCAGATGACGAGTATTGACTGGAACTCAGGACGTGTGTGGTGAAACTCTTGTCTATTGCAGGTAATTGGTAAATAGTTTTGATTCTTTCCTCTGATTCAGCGGTAGGGGGAGCTACTTCCTTGAAATTCACTACATAAGAATCAAAAAGAAGGATATTAGTAAAAGATAAAAATCTAAAGGTACATGAGAACATTTATGACCCTACCGGTGGTTAACCACTCCACCGGAAGGCTGGCACCCTCAGCAATGGAGTCTCGTTTGACAAAGAAAAATTTGCGTTGCCATCCATCTTCGTTTTTGGTGGCTTTAAGAATAAGGGGTTTGCTAGTGGTCGAGAAAAGCAAGAACCGGCTAGAGCCGTGGGATCGGAGGCGATAAGCAATAGGCAGATCCTCGATGCAGAGGTCGGGGCAGTGAAGGTTTTTGATTTGGTTAAGTACGATTAATGCTCTCCAAACCATGGGCATGGTTTGAGCAAAAGAGATGCCGGTGGTTCGGAAGAATTGCATCATGAATTCGGGAAAGGGGTATCGAAGACCCAGCGAAAAAGGGTATGCTGGAAAGCAGACCCAATCTGTGGAAGAAACATCCGATCGAATTGACCGATCGAACGATCTAAAGACTGTGTTATCAGGGAAGGCACCGGAAGCTCTCAAAGCCGCGATGTCTGTGTTGTCGAAAGCGCAGACCTCCTTTTCAGGATTTTTGAGGAGATTCTGCTGAGTGAAGGTCTCGGCAGCCATTACGAATAAGGCAAGAAAAATTGACAGAAAGTGAATGAGAAATGGGGAATTACCTGGAGACTCTGTTGGAGATATCTGCTTTTCAAACAAGAAGAGAGAAGATATAGGGGCATTGTGGATCTCCATTGAGCTAAAAGCGCGTTGGAGGTTATGATGTGATCTTGACCGTCGCTTCGTTTTAAATGCCTTGAATTACGGGATAAAACTTTTAAAATATATCCGTTGGATTGGTATACCAACCGATATATCTGGGGACAATTGTTATGGCTCATTTTCTAAGCATACATATCTTGAACTATATCCAGCTTTTAACTGTTTATCTGTGATCAGGATACTGGACGGGGATATTGCTAACAACCTGGGTGATATCCTGAGGTATATCGAATTAATCACGTGCAGGTTAAAGACTGGGACTTGCCAACGGTCAAATGGACTCCATCTCCTCAAGACTCGGGCGTATTTGTTAAAGGAGAGACGTTGAACCCGAAAGACCAGGTCAACAACATTCGACTAAGGAATATTCGTTGGATCCCGGTTATGTAGGATAGTTAGTTACATTTGTTTTACTATAAATAGATGGGGGCGGATCAGATTAAGGCACAACGCAACTTTCACACACTCTCAAACACTTCTGCTTTCTAGCTTTCAACAACCACTACACACAAACACTTGTAATCGAATTACATTGTAACACCTAGTTGATCCGCACCACATCCTGCACTGTATCCTGATATTTGAAGCAATAGAAGAACAAGGCAGCTGCGATTGTCAGCTCCCGAGGTTTTATGCCGGCGATCTAGATTGATCAAGGGCTTTCCTCGTACATCACGTGTCAACCTTTACATTTTTGCTCATTGTTTGATTGTAGATACAGCTGGATATCCTGAGCCGTATCCTGAAACTGTTTTCATAATTAATTTGGTTAACACATTTTTCACACATAATATTAGCACACTACCTCACTTAACTAATTTGATCACTAAATTGCTTCGGTAATTTTTGACCAAAACAAGATTTGTTACAGAAACGAGTAGAAACAGAAATTCACAATCAAACGGGTCTTCTATTGATTTATCCAACTTACAGTTTACAATCAATTCAAGACGTCACAACCTCACAGCCTCTCTCTGTGATATTGCTCTACCACCTAATTTTGAAATCCTCTCTCTCTCTAAAACGTTTTCTCTCTCTAGAATTCTCTTAGTGTTTCAAACCCTAATCACAAAACATGTTTATATACCACATGTCTGTGAACTGGGCTTCCTACTGGGCTAGGCCATTTTCCAAGCCCATTACAACAAATAAATCACTAACGAATAAGCTAAGCCCAATACGAAATATCCAAAGACTAAATAATCAAACTATTAAGTTGTTGTCACCGAATATGCACCAACAGACTTACCCTTGCCAATAGCTTCATAGTGTAACTTCGTCTTCAAACATCTTGTGTTCTTTTGGTCTTTGGATAGCGTCAGCTACACTGCTTCTGACATCAACAGACTCCCCCTTAGCTGATGCTTCCAATCTCCAAAACTTTCATTCATTGTAGATCAGTTAGCTAGCAATCTTTGGTTAAGCAAGTAAGCTCCAACTCTTCATATCGCTTCCTCTCTGCAATGTAGTAGAAGGATCCTACCATGCATCTTCACACGTTCTTCACTTCACTCTCAATTTGCACGTTACTTGTATTCTGCACTTCATTTTGATAACTGCATCAATATGTTTAGAAACACAAGCAAGTATCTCGAAAAACCATTAGTCTTTTCACATTTCAAGTTAAACCAATATTTTATCTTAGTTTGCAAAAACAACAACTTGTCAATTCAAAATGGAAGTCTTTAAAAAGAAAATCTTTTTGGTATTTTTGGATTTTTTTAAACAAACTAACACACTAAACTAAACTCAAAAATATTTACAATTTCATCTTTTTGTGAGAATCATGTGCAAGAAGATCATATCAATAAAATCAAACTGTTTCACACTTGTAGTTAATTTTTATTTATTTTCGTGAAAAGCAGTCCAAGACGATTACCAGTATGTTTGTCCACTTAAACAAAATGCATGAACATTTCAAGTTCCATTACTGTATGATAAGTTAAGGTAATTTTATTACTGATATACTAGTGTGTCCCACTTCAGGATATACCCCCGCGATCAAGGTATGCACAAAGATTCATCGTAGTAGGTGAGTATACTGAATTCATCCATTTTGTTTTTCAACGATTGATAATTAGTTATCAGGTCAGTACTTCCGTACAGCAAAGAGACCAAAATATCTAACGAGGGCTATGACAAATACCATTTTTGGTACGATTTATGCTTTTTGCACATTTTGAATGACTCTCTAGGAGAGCTTCTTCAATTATGGGATTTGGCATTTTTAGCTCTTTTAAGATATCCTGGTTGTGCCTAGGTCAGCATGTATCGGGATGCAGCAGAAGGACAACGCTCATATCCCCGGATGAAATAACAGTATAAAGACCCAAAACCTCATATTTTGGCAATCTATCAACGCAAGATTTAAGGTCATTAAACCATACACCACTGATGTGTTCCCCACTCATACACAGTCCGTTTAGGTTTATATCACATTGGTAAGTTGATTATTTCATGCTTTTTGCCTACTGGTACATCATATGATGAAGCTGCTATCACACTTATGCAAGTTAATTTCAATTTCAGTGTGACAGTCTAACTTGCTAATTTACTATCATTTCTTCTTTTTCACACCATGAAATCTCCTTTTTTCAATTTTTCAATTTTCTTTTATGTTTTTCATTTTTCAATGTTTTTGTATTTTTTTGCTTTTTAAATTATAACTTACTCCCCCTAAACACACGCACTAACTAAACTCTTTTTGGCTTAGGGAAATTTCTCCCCCTAAATTTTTGTTTTTATGGAGTAAGTTTCAAAAACACAAATTTAGAACACAAACAGACTCCCACTTTAATCTGAAAATAAGTTTTTCACCAAAAAATCATCAATTAATCACTAAAGTAAATAGTTAGTTACCAATTTTAACCTACTATTCACCTCAGATGCTTTACAGGAATAACCATTGTTGAATACATCAACAGTCCTTCTTGGTCATCCTGCACATTCTCAACAACTCAGTTAGACTTAACAACCCAAACCTGACCGGTTTTGGGTCGACCATGTAAATCCCTATATGATGCTTCTAACCAATATCCATCACACCTTTCTGGTGTCTTGGATGTTTTACCTGTTGTTGAACAAGATTTATAACTTCCACTAGGTCTTTGATCGCGAGAGTTCCAATAAAATCTCGGATTTTCTGACCTTTGAAAATTATTATCTTGATACCTTCTTCTCTTATAATCATACCATGAATTTTGAAAAAAAATTGGATGTTGTTGAACATTTGAGTTACGGAAACCCCTATATTCATTTCTTCTTTGAAAATTTCGATTACCGTTAGTATGGTATCGATTTTGATATCCAAAATTTCTATTTTGATTTGGAAACCAATTTGATTTACCATTATAATAACTAAATTGTGTAAAATTGCTTCTTGGTCTATCAAATCGTCCTGCTGTTGAAGTTTTAGATTGAAATCTTGGTTGATTATATTGAAAATATGGTTGCACATTATTATTTAAACCAACCCTATTCCCATCCTTAACCTCATCAACTTTTTGCTTATTTTTCTTTAAAGGACAACAACTCGCCACATGCCCTTTAGTGTGACATTTAAAACAATATTTTGTCTTATAAATTCTCTTTTTGTTAAATCTCTTTTTAAATGTTTTCTTCTTTTCGTCTCCAGTATCCTCATCCGATTTATGAGGTGTACTGTTAGACCCTACAGATTCTTTCAAAGAAACTGGACTATTCGGCAAGTCCACAGCTATCGGATCCTCTACCTCTTGTGCAGTGGGTACAAAATTAGTTAGCTCGTCTTCATCAGGTAAAAAAGAGTAGTCTTGATTTTTAGAAGATGAAGCTTTACTAAACGCCACTCCCGTTCTATCATTACTCTTTTTCAGCCCTTTTTTGAATTTGAGTGCAAACTAATGAAGAATTTCCAAATTTGTTTAATTTTCCTTTTAGTTCAACAATTTGGTCTTGTGAAATGGCCAATTCTCTGCACTTATCAGAAAACTCATTAGTTTTATCCTTTACAGTTTCACGAGCCAAATCAATGATCTGTAACAGTTCATTGACTTTTCTTGTTAAACTACTGATTTCTTGTTCATTTGATTTGAGTTTATTTAAACAATCTGACTCTCTGTTAATCGAAAGAACATTTGACTCTTTTAACTTTTCCAATTCAGCTAACAGAATTTTGTTCTGCTCCGATAGTCTGTTAACTTTACCCTGTAGTTCAGTGCAATTATGACACGTATGACTTACAGGTTCTGATGTTACCTTCACCTCTGTTGTAAGTTCATTCACACCATTCGTGCACTTTGAAACTTCTGCAGCCTTCTTCTCAACATTCTCCTCATCTGCTTTCTTCTTCTCTTCTACACTTTATCTAGATGAACTCTGGTAACGTTTTTCTAAAGCTTCCCACAACTCACTGGAAGTCCCATACTTCTTGAAGATATGTTTAATGCCCTTAGGCAGGGACCTCTTGATCACTGCTAAAGCTTTCTTCTCAGCATTTACCACGAGTTTCTCAGATTCATCCATCATCTCATAAGAAATTACCTTAACTCTTCCTTCAACACGACGTGTAGGAGCAACATATCCATCAATCATACAACATCACATTCTGAAATCCTCACTTTTCACAACCGATTCAAACTCCTCCTTCCAAACAGCATATTCTTTAACATTTGTAAGCTTTGGTTAATTCTTAACAGTCTCACTAACCTTGTCCATTTTAACCATCTTTAAACACGTTTTACCGTAACCGTACTGATAAAACCTTATATAATTTTCCAAAAACTGTTTTTACCAAATTATACCGTTAGAATCGTCTCGAAATTACGAATCCAATGATATATAATGTCAAAAACCAAATTCGGGATTTTCCAGAGGTTTTTTTTTTTTTTTTGTCCCAAAAATACGTGGAGTCCAACGGCGCAATCGGTTTGCTGAGATGAGCCACAGATCGTTTTCTATTCATGAAAATGTTAAATCCTCTATACGTATCTAATTCCTCCAAGAAATTAAATACTCCACTTTTTAAATCCTCCAGCAAATACTCTACTACATTTGCTGGCAAACCAAGTTAATTATGCTGGGTCATGCTAATTATGCTGGCAAACCAAGTTAAATATGCTGATAGAGTAATTATAATTATGCTGGTAGAGTAATTATAATTATGCTGCCTAGTCAAATACTCCAGTTAATTTCGCTGGTTATTAAGTTCGCCGGTTAATTATGCTAGCTGATCAGTTCACTATTACGACGACTATTAATTTCGCCGATCACCGTAATAATGTCGCTGAGGACTATTAAAAGTTACCAAAGTCGCCTTTGGATTTAATTATGCTGGTCAGCCGGTGTAGTTGTTAATTATGCTGGCAGTGTAGTTATTAATTATGCTGGAAATCAATCTTTTCAAAATTTGAAAAGATTTTATCCAGATTCTCCAAATCTTTTTTAACACTTTCCTGCAAAATCAAACAACCAAAATCAGCAAATTTTTGATAAAAATATGAAGAACACAATGAAGAACACAAAGAACACGAAGAACAATCTTCGAATCTTCAAGACTTTCTAGCCAAAATCATTCAAAAATCAACCAAACCTGCAACCAAAAACACTTAAATAGCAAAATTAAATACGCAAACAGATCAAACAACCCTAAAATTTTCGAAAATCAGCCTCCAAAATATCGAAACCCTAGGTCTTCAAAACTCAAAATTTTCGAAATTTTCCAAAACAAACAGAAAATCCACCATTTTCTGCAGCAACAAATTCTGAACCGAGCTTCTTTAAGAGCCTAAAGCTCTGATACCAATTGTAGGTCCCCTGGTTCGTACGGATCGTCACAGAATTGTATATCTAACCTAGAGTGCGGAATCCTCTAGATCATATTTGTTACAGAAACGAGTAGAAACAAAAATTCACAATCAAACGGGTCTTCTATTAATTTATCCAACTTGCAGTTTACAATAAATTCAAGACCTCACAACCTCACAGCCTCTCTCTGTGATATTGCTCTACCACCTAATTTCTAAATCCTCTCTGTCTAAAATGTTTTCTCTCTCTAGAATTCTCTTAGTATTTCAAACCCTAATCACAAAACATGTTTATATACCACACTGTGAATTGGGCTTCCTACTGGGCTAGGCCATTTTCCAAGCCCATTACAACAAATAACTCTCTAACCAATAAGCTAAGCCCAATACAAAATATCCAAAGACTAAATAATCAAACTATTAAGTTGTCGTCACCGAATATACATCAACACCATGTAGTTGACCGGGTCGTCCTCTACTCTTTTCCCAACCTCGAATTTCATCTCTTTGTCTCTGACCCTCAATGTTAACTTTCCATCACTCATATCCACCATTGCGTAAGTGGTGACAAGGAATGGTCTTCCTAGAATGAGTGGTACTTCGGTGTCTTCCTCCATATCTAGTATCACAAAGTCGGCCGGGAAGACAAAGTCTCCGACTTTTACCAATAGATTTTCGGAGACACCTTATGGATATTTGATAGACCTATCAGCGAGTTGTATACTCATCTTTGTGGGTCTCGTCTTACCTAGTCCTAGTCGGTCAAACATTAATGCGGGCATGAGGTTGATGTTATCCCCAAGATCGGCTAGTGCATTGCGTATAGGTGATCCCCCAATAGAACAAGGGATGGTGAAGCTTCTGGGGTCGATTTTCTTTTGTGGGAGTTTGTTGAGTAGCACGGCGGAGCATTCTTCACTTAAATTGACCAATTGCAATGTTTCAATCTTCCTTTTATGGGTGAGGAAGTCTCTCATAAATTTGAATATTTTGGCATTTGAGTGAGGACTTCCACAAATGGAAGATTAATATGCAATTGTTTTACTAAGTTTATGAATTTTGTGAATTGCTCGTCGGTCTTTTGGCGAAGTAACCGACCGGGGTAGGGCACCGAGGGGTTCTTGGTAGGTTCGGGATTAGGCGGAGGTGTTGCTTCTTTATGGGTTGGAGGTGATGTCGTGGTTTGACTGAGTGGACTTTTCTCAGATGGGGGTAGTGGGGCCTCCTCGGGACCTACGACCCAGTTTCTTAGTGTTATGAGATGTACTTGCGCCTTTGAGTTGGGTTCAATATTGCTAGGTAATGCGCCTTGTGGTCTCTCGGAGAAATTTTGGGCTAGTTGATTTAGTTGCTTTTCAATGTTTTGTATACTAGCTTGTTGATTTCTAAAGTTTGATTCCAATTGTAGGAATTGATTCGAGTTCTTCTTTTTGGTTTCGGAGATGAGGCATGAAACAGTGTCTTCAAGCCTCTCTCGTCCCCCTTGTTGTTGAGAAAAATTTTGTGACTCATTTCTTGATTGTTGTTGAAAGTTTGTTCATTGGTTTTAGTTTTGTTGGTTACTACTATTGCCAGGTTCCCTCCAACCAAGGTTAGGATGATTACGCCACCCTAGGTTGTAGGTGCCCGTTGGGGGACCCGACGGCCTAGGTCTATTATCAATGTAGTTTACCATTTCTGTTTGATTATCCATTTCTTTCATACAACTCCAATTTTCATGTGGCCCACCACACCATTCGCAAGCCATAACCGATGCCGTTTTTGCCATTTCTAACTTTTTGATTTTTGAAGATAGGGCCTCGATTTGGGCTTGTAAAGAGGTGTTTTCATCCACCTTATGGGCGCCCGGGGAAATAGATTTTGTGCCTCGGGGAGTGTGCCATTGAAAATTGTTTTGAGCAATTTCCTCAATTTGATTATAAATTTCATTTGGGCGACGATTACCTAGGAGTCCCCCGGAGCTAGAGTCGAGTGTTTGTCTTTAGTGTGGCAACAACCCATTATAGAAAGTGGATACTTGTTGCAACACGGCAAGACCATGATGAGGGCATTTTCTTAATAGCTCCTTGAACATTTCCCAAGTTTCATATAAGGATTCCCCGTCCTCTTGTGAATATGTATTAATTTCAGTCACTAATTTAGCTGTTTTAGAAGGAGGGAAATACTTATATAGAAACTTTTGGGCTAGTTCATCCCAAGTGTTTACGGAACCACTTGGGAGGGTGTTAAGCCAAGCCTTAGCTCGGTCTTTTAGTGAAAATGGGAACATTCGGAGGCGGATGGCGTCGTTTGATGCTCCGTTGATCCGGAAAGTATCACATATTTTCAAAAAGTTGGTAGTATGTAAATAGGGATCTTCGTTAGCTAGGCCATGGAAGGTTGCAGAATTTTGGAGCATTTGGATCAAATGCAGCCGAAGTTCGAAGTTATTGGCATCGACATTCAGTGCATTGATAGCGGCCCATAGATTACCTACCGTGGGCCGTAGGTAATCCATCAAGGTACGCGGATCCGCCATTTGAAGTTGGTCCCCCCAAACTTTCTCTTGATTTTTAGCTTTTCTTCTCTTTCTTAAAAAGCGTCCGGGTTCGTCTAGAGGTTCTTTTATGTCTTTATTGGAACTGGAGCTCATGCACTGCGTAGAAAGTTCAGGTGCTGCGCCTGGGTTCCAAGTCCTGTGATAAAACACAAAGAACGTTGGTCAGAAGTCTCACCACGGCCCCGTGGTCATTGACCACAGCCCATGGTCGTGTTTCAGTAATTGTTATCTGGATCCCAGTTACTGGGGAGTTCAGCACGACCCCATGGTGCACCGCCAAGGCCCCGTGGTCACTCTTCTGTAACTTAGAAAACAAAAAATACCAGTAAGGCTGTTGGGCGTGGCCTCGTGTCTGACCAGGCACGGCCCCGTGTCTGACTAGGCACGGCCCCGTGCTGAAGTCTGCAGAAGCTGAAAAATTAAGAAAAATCCTAAAAAATAGAAAAATAAGTAAAAATAATTAGGCCGTTGATTCCTAACTTTCCTAAAACCCTTGTGTCCCCGGCAGCGGCACCAAAAACTTGGTGTGTGCGAGGTGTATTATGATTTTATTGATATTTTTAGCCCATTTTACACATTAATCAAGTGTTAAATTTATAAAACACGATATTCTACTAACACTAAACACACACTTTGGCAAGTGCACCCATCGTGAGCGTAGTATAGTGTTGGTAAGATACCGAGGTCGTCCAAGTACACAAGAGCTTTTAGTACTGGTTTATCCTCAACGTCTAATCAATCTAAAATTTTTGAGAAAAGATTTTAAGCATGAAAAATAAAAACTAAAAATGCAGAAATAAAAATAAAATAAAAACAGATAGACAAGATGAATCACTTGGATCCGACTCGCCTTTAATGTATCCTTTGATTATTTTCGCACTTTTTAAGAGATTATCTTAGTTATAGTAGTGGCCCCTCTTTTGAAGGTGACCTTAACCTCAACCCAGTGGTTTGAATCAGCCAGGATACAATCCCAAAGGGTCTGAATATTGAAACATAATTAATTAAGTTATTAGTGCGAAAAGTGGTAGGGCCCTCTTTTGAAGGTCACGTTACCCTCGGCTAAGTGGTTTAAGTCAGCATGGATACAATCCCAAGTAGCCGGTTTAATGTATTAATAGTAGTTTACATATGATGGGATCAAGCCATTCGCACTCCCGCCACCAAATACCAGTGGCTATTGAAGGAGGTCCTAGTAAGCTTGACCCAGGTACTTGCAGGATCTATACACTGAACAAGGCAAGAACCTTACTAAACCATTCCCTTAACCCCCGACCAGGTAGCCAACATATCTCTATATAGACCGTAGAGATATGAATGGTGTAAATCTTTTACTTTATATACACAGTAAAGTAATGCCAAGACACCACAAACAAATGATAAAGAAGTTTCACCTTCAACATAAGAAACTAGTTATTAAAGTCATTAATACAAAACCAAATAAAAAGTGCAAAAAGATTAAAAATCAAAAGTAATACATTAAAGACTTGTCTTCACCAAGTGATGTGAGAGGCTTAGCCAAACATGGCCCTTGATTGGCAAGAACTCTTACTATCAATCTTGGATCCCAAGACTGCTACACACACTCTAAGGTGGATGATGGATGATGGTGGTGGATGTGGGTGGTGTAGTGGTGGTGGAGTGGTGGCAAAGTGGGAGAGTGGTGGTTTGCCAAGGGTTGCCTTTAAAGTGAGCCAAGCACCCCTATTTATAGCCTGAACAGAAGCCCGGCCACGACCTCGTGTCCAGGGGACACGCCCCCTTGGCCATCCTTTTCTCTTCCTTCATTAATTGCATTTGTCAGCATAGGGCTCCACACGGCCATTGTTCAGCGGGCATGGCCCCGTGGGCAGAAGTGTATCTGTACTACCAAGATTTTGAAAGATTCTGCATATCTTAGCATTAACCACTCCCCGTACTGAGCTGGGCACACCCCCGTGGTGGGCGTAAAAGCTTCCACAACTTTGTCTTTTCTGCAGGTGGCTGATGATGCCCCCGTGTCCAGTGGGCACGGCCCCGTGGTCAGTCTTCTGTTTCTTGTTTTTGCTTTTGGGGATGCTGCTGAGGGATCGGGCATGTCACATTTATTGCTTTTCTTTGTATTTATGTTGGTTTTGGCTGTGTATTTGTTCATTTTGCTCTTTTAAGCTCATTTGGTCCTGTAAATTCAAAAGGAAGACAAAAACACACTTTTCCAACATTAGTACTAAAAAAGGGTTAGTTTTATGTCTCATTTGATGTAATTTATATGGTACATTTTGCACACATCACCCTCAAGCAAATCTGTTTTTCACTTTCACGTGGGTCGAACGAGAAGAACACATCCCATTCTCGAGACTAAAGTTAAGGTCTAATGTTATACCCGGTTCAAACTTTTTACAATTTTCGAAATATTTAGTGGTAAATTGAATAATCACATAGAAAATGGTTACCTAAGATTAACCCACCCTTGAAACTAACAAACCACGCACATCCCTCACAATGTTCTCTCCGCTCGGTTTAAAATTTTGGCTAATAGATAATGGATTAGCATTTTTTAAGTAATCACTCAAAACCGATTAGGACACGTACCCGCATATGCTTGCAACTAAATCATTCTCCACCACCGAACACGAATACTAAGCATAAGTCAAAAGGTCTTTGAAGGATTGTAATGGGGCTAGGCTAAGGGAATGGAATAGAATATTTTAAAGTGGCTAAGGTGATGAAAACTCGATTTTTATTAAAAACAAATACTCTAAACATAACTAACTATAATCATCGAACTAGAAGGCAAGAATTTTCGCCTTTTATTCAACAAACTAATAACTCATATTTTTGTATTTTTCTCAATGATTTTCTGTTCTTTTTCACAACGTTTCCTGTATTTTCGATTTTTTTTTACAACTATACATACAAATAAACCTACAATCAAATTTTCATCACGCGGGTTAAAAAAGAAAAGTTTAATGGTTGTGGGCTAAATGGGTTGGTCAAACGAAAAGTTTAGGCTCAAAGGGGGCAACTAGAGATTCATTTAGGTAAGGACATATAAATGGTGTAAAGGGAAAAGGTTTACCTAATGCCTTAATCATTCTTGTGCCTGTATTCGGTCTATGGTCTCAAACGTATCAAAAGTTGCAAGTTCTACAATACGCGACTAATTGTCCACTCAAACAAAGAAACATATATATATGTAGATCTATGATGTAAAAGTTGCTCAAAACCTCACGTATAAAGGGTATGGTATGTGATATGCATAATGTGCTAGTTTCTTAGGCGGATTATTCCCAAATAACCACCCGCTAAATACCCTTCATGTTAATCGTTTGAACTTGACCATGACAAAAGACCAAATGGGTTGTGTCGTCCCTCATTGACTTAGTTACTTTTGCTTTTTCGATTGCTTCAAACAAAGACATTTTTGAAAAAAAATTGAAAATTTCCCTCATCCCCATAATTGAGGTCAGCATTGTCCTCAATGTGTAGTGTTTAAATGAAAGGGGTCAAAAACGCAAACTTTTTCTCCCCTCCCCACACTTAAGGTAAACATTATCCTCAATGTGCAAGAATGGAGCCTTTAAATGCACAAGGGATGTGACATGACCAAACTCCCAAAGATTTCACCCCGGTCAATAATATATAATTACAATCCACTTATTAACTAAATAAAACTCAAATAAAAGGAAACGAATGCACCTGATTGTTTCTTATTCCTCATGTGGTCTTCAATCTTCGATAAAAATAGTTGTCTCCCGAACATTTGTACCTACAAATCTAAATCCTTGTGTAGAAGCATGCTTCTAATAACCATCAACATTTGTTAGTTACTTGTTCTACCATTTTTACAAAAGATTTACCGTGCCATTCGTTACTTTAATTTGAATTTTTTTTTTTGTGGAAAAATAATTTACAACAACAACAAACCTAACTCACTTTCGTAGGAATCACGGTTGCATTTAGCTTATGCAACAAGCCCTTTTAAACCTCCCAATAGCTCGGGAGGACGAGAGGTCTCATGAGGGTTATATATGGAACGCACCCACAAAGTTCATTTAGCTACTAAAACGGATAAAATAAAAAAAAATGAACAATAATACAAAATATACAACAATAATACCGGATTTTTCTCTCATGCTGGTCTAAGTGAACATTTGCCTACCGAGTTTCCAACATACGCTCGGTAGTTGGCATGCTGAATCCACTCTCTTTTTCTTTTACTCGGCATACACATTGTACAACTTTGGGGTTGCTTCTTAATAAACTGTCTGATGTCTTGCAACGCCACCCTTCGAATCCTTATGCCCGAACCCTCATCCCCAACTTTGTTGGTTGGAGTAATAAGGATGGGAGAAAGGTATGAATGAAATTGGGCTTCTTTTGGCTCTGACTCGTCTTGCAGTGTTATGTATTCATCTCGGTTCAAACATTCAGTTTCTTGCTCCGGAAGATCTATAACCTCTTCCACCACATCACCATCAACTATGGCACCATTAGTTAACATTTCTCGGTCTCTTCTAATTTGGGCCAACTTCTCAAATAGTTGACCAACCTGAATAAATAGGGCCTCAAATGATTTATCTCTTAGCTCGTCTTCCTTTTTCATTTCTATCATCATGTCGATGATTGCATCAAGCTTAGAGGTTACTGAATCTTGAGGCTTCTCATATGTCGGCTGAGGGTATTCGTGATAGTAATCATCATAGTCATCCCGGTAACTTGAGAAATGTGGAAATTCGGGTTCATAGTTGTTGTAACCTCGCTCTTGCTCATAATGGTAATCCATCTCTGAATAGTAGTATTCTTGATAATTTGGTGGTGGTGATGGTGGTTCAACGTATGGATAATGTGAAGATGGACCATTGAGATCTTCATAATCCGCCCCCCCATATCCGTACCATCCGATGAGGGAGTCTTCCCGATCCTTGTATGCTTGAACCTTCTCATAGAACACATAGCAATCCTGCAATAGATGCTCTCCTTTTCCACAACATTCACACGGGTCATCATCTACCCAATCCATAATGAAAGATGGTGTCTGCAAAACATGTACCTGCACAAACAGGCTCGACTACCCAAAGTATAATCAAATAAATACAAGAAAGAAAACTAAAAACTAAAATTAACAAATCGAACAAGCAATGCAATACTAAGTGCACTAGCTCCCTGGAAACGGCGCCATTTTGACAGACCGTGTCATCCCGATCAGTTAAAAACCCAATTAACCTAGGTAGCTAGGGTAAGTCGGGTATCGTATCCACGAAGAGCATGTGGTCAGTATCAAACTAGTTGTTCGATTGTCTAAACTATTTACAAAAATGTACAAAATACTTATGAAGCTTGCTAATTTTCTTTGTTTGTTTGCTTTAAAAAGAGTCGGAGTGAACCGACAAATTGCTATTATCTAAAACAATTGTTTATTAACTAAGATTGCAAAACTAAATTACTTAATTGAAAACAAAAATTGGGAAAACGGATCACACCCGGTTCGATAATTGCAATACCTAGGGTTCTTACACGTTTTAACTTGATTCAATTGCATATAGTGATTAACGGATTTCTATTACAAAGCTTAGGTGCAAATTGCTATCGACGTCATAGACAACGGACCGCAATGCACTTCGTTACCTCGGACATGTAAATCCTAACCTAAGATAAGGCATAATTGCACATAACCATTTCGCAAAGTCAAATTTTATCATCACTCGACAATTTACGAATTCAAAACAAATGCAAGAAAATTATCAAAGGTTTCAAATACTAAACAACTTGTCACAAAATCAAATCAAATACAAATGTATAAACCCTATAATTCTTACAAAAATCTACACCGGGGTGAAACCGAGGAGACTAGCCCTCATGGTTGAAGAGACGCGATCACCGGATGACGAACACCACACCATGATCTTAAGTCTTGGAAGAAGGATGAAGGTTAGGGTTTGGATGGTGAATGTGGATGGATGAAGGTGATGGGGGAAAGGTTGGGTGATGATGGTGATGGTTATTTAGGGTTGAGATGTGGTGATTCGGTTAGGGTTAGAGGTTAGAGGAAGATTAGTGGTGATGAGGATGTTTGGGAATGGCTCCAAGTAGGGCTGTAAACGAACCGAACGTTCAGCGAACAATTCGTGAACCGTTCGGCGGTAAGTTCATTTATGTTCGTTCGATAAGCTTAACGAACGAACACGAACAAAATATTTCGTTCGATAAGCATAACGAACGAACACGAACAAAGGTCTCGTTCGTTCGACTGCGTTTGTGAACGTTCGATAATATGTTCGTTCGTTCGTTCGTGTTTGTTCGTTTATGTCCGTTCGTGTTCATGTTTATTTTTCAAAAACTTTTTAATGTTTTACTAATTTTTTACTTTCCCCATATGTATTATTTCTCTTTCTCTCTCTGACCATCTCCCTCTTTTGATATCACGCTCCTTCATTCAGCTTATCTCCAATCAATTGAACCCAATATTATCCATCCCTTCAATCTTTAAATGGTTATATTTAATTACTTTCGTTGTGTACAATGTTTAAGATTAACGGTGCCTTTTTTAATTTTCAAAATTAAATTCATTTGTGTTCGTTTGCGCTCGTGGTTAGTGTTCACGAACTGTTCGCGAACAACCAAAATTCCTTAACGAACGAACACGAACACAAACTTCTGTCCGTCATGTGTTCGCGAACAGTTCACGAACATTCAAATTTCCTTAACGAACGAACACGAACATGGCCTTGTTCATGTTCGTTCGGTTCGTTTACAGCCCTAGCTCCAAGAAGGTGTTTTTCTGTTCCCCAACTCGTAACTCTCGAAAAATGGTCAAAACTTCCGTTATAACTCGTCCCAAACTCAAAAACCAAAAATTCGCTACAGAGCAAATGGAGAGCCGTCACCGACGGCCTGGTGAGGCGTCGGCGACCCCCTCTACTTTTTCTGTTTTTCTGCGACGGCCTATTTTGCTGTTTACACATATTTCAGCCGATGGGGTTTTCCACGGGGCGTCGCATACGGCCCAAATGGGCGTCGGCGACGACCCCTCTAGCCTTGGGTTTTCGTTTTTCGCGTTTCTTGCTCCCGGTTGATCCGTTTTGCGTCCCGGTGGTCCGTAAAGCTCCCGAATAGCTCCTTAAACTACATTAGACCTGCAAAACACAACTCTAATCAAAAGTAGGCTATTTAAAACTAAAGGTCACGTAAAAACATCAACTTAAACATATACGAACACCGGTTTTCGACCGCGCATCACCCTTATATCCCCAACTTCACTTTGAAGTTCACAAGCGAGTGTAGGGCATAGGGTATTGATAGACAAATCTTGAAGTTCAAATTCTGAAAAGGCAACCAGCAAATATGGAAACATAGTCATATAAACAAGGAACGTATGTATCTATATAACTATATAAAGCAAATCTAACGTACAAGATGGTAATTTTGCCACACGTATCAATTTTAAAGCAACATGTATAAGGTGCTTAAAGCCATTTGAGAGGGGGTAGAATTGCAAGTTCTACAAAGTTTTAAGACGCTACAGGGTTAACCTTGGGATTTCACATTGGAATTTTAATATAATAGCATGTAAATGAATCGTTTGTCCAAATGGTGTCGATTTGTGTTCAGTTTTACCAAATTAATCAACGTACAGAGTCATCAAGAAAAGGAAACAAGAATTGAGGGCGATAATGATGGAAACAAGGTGGAGTTCGTTGTAATCTAAAAGCATGCTATCATCACCATGTTCGTCTCCAATTCCTACATGAAAGACATCCAAGGTACCATAAAATTCATAAATTTAGGGCTTGTAATTTGTGAAATTTAAACTAGTTTTTTTTCGTTTTGAATTGTGAAATTTAGTGATCAGTTGGTTCAGGAGATGGTGTGTATAACTTTGTTATCCTTTCTCTTCTTTACATTACACGCATAACCCTATGTAGGGACGACTGAAAAGGGGAACCGGCGTACTTTCTCCAATACCAATAAATCTTCTTTTGATTTGATGCATTTTTACCAATTTCTCTTTGAGATCAGTTTATATCAGGCTCTAATTAGCGTATTTTTTATTGAATTTTGTTACAAGAAAGTTCTGTAGTCACGAAAAAGGACTTTTCAACTGCTATCTGGGAACGCAAGAACTGACGAAGCTGTCAATGATGATAACTCTGTTGTCGCTATGCACCTTGCCACTATGGAGAAATTGCAGCTTTCCTTGGTGTCGTGATACCATACTCATCAATTTTTTTTACCTTATTCGTCTTCAGTATTGTTATATCGACTTAGAAACCTAAGATTTTGTTCATATATCGACTATTGTGTATTGTGATTATCAATTAAACTTATTGTATAATATGTTAGGTATACTAATCTGATCGTTATTTGATTTCTTTATTTAAGTTGAATAGAACATATATTATATTAGGATTCGGATTAAAAACATTTGCTACTCCATTCCAGAATTGATTATTAGATTTCTAGGGGAGTTACTGAAGTTCGCTGGAATTTTTCAGATTCATAGTCTAGTGCGGTTCTGGATTTGAACGGTAGTGATTCCGGTTAATGTTATGCGTAAACTTGTATATTTTCATTTGAAAGAGGAGTTGTATGTGAAATTGTGAAGTATCAGATTGTCTCATCTTTTGTGAAGGACCGGTTGTTGTTATTAAGTTCCACTGTTGGGATTTTTTTTAACAAAAGGTTATTAGGGTTTATTGGAGATTTTAATCATCTTAATCATTTTATATGTTGTACTAGGTTACAACCCCGTGTATTACACGGGTTAAAAAAAATAAATACAGTTAACACATGATGCAATTTATAACATATGATGCAAAATGATAATAATACTAACAAAGTATTTTATACGGTTTGGTAGTTAATTTCTAAGAACACATTTATCACACTTCATGATAGCGTTAGGTTATAAGCCGGTTATCTTTTATTTAGTTTCATTTGTGTAACATCCTGATTTTAGAACTACATATTACTAATAATACATTACTACGGAGGTAATAATAATAATAAAATCATGAATGAATTGAATTTTCTTTAGTACGAATATAAAAGAAAAACATTACCTTAAGAATTTTAATAACATTATGAAATTTGTAAAGTAATAAAATGATTTTAGTTAGAAAATATATAAACAATATCTATAATTATGGCTTATCACTTATCAATTAGAAAATATATAAATAATAATTAGACCTAAAAAATAGGTAAAATTAAAAATAAAACTTATCTATAATTATTGTTTATCACTTATCAGTTAGGAAATATATAAATTATATTTAAACTTAAAGGATATCAACTAAATTAGAAAAAAAAAGGGCAGGAAAACAATTATGATGATGTGTAGTAATTCGACACGTGTCCGCTCATAGGTTCATTTTATTATATAGTATAGATATAGGACACATGTCACTCATTGAAGCAATCTATTTTTTAGCCCATTAAAATTAAATAATTATTTATGAGATATACGAAGAGATATCCATTTAATATATATAATTATTAAAAACATGTTAGATTATATTATTATTTAGAAAGTATACTATTAATATTAAATTATTATTTTATAATATATTCCCTTAGATATAGGAATAGGTTACATGATATTTTATTATATCGTAGATAGATTTTATTTTAATATTTATGTTTATACTTTTACATCCAAATTTAGGCAACATATTTAAATTGTCCATGACTTTTTGTAATCACTGATATGTTTTAAATAGATTTAATCTTTATAGTTAGTAATTTTTAAATATATTTATTTTAAATAAAATATTATATATTTTTTAAATATGTTTTATAAGAAAAGAATACGACTTAAGATGTGATTTTAAGGAGAGAAATATTATTATTATTTAATAGGAGAGAAAATGCAGGAAATCAAAATCTAAAATTAACCAGACCTCAACTCGTGTATTACACGAGATTTTTTAAATGTATAATTTTTTATTATTTACCATATAAAATTACATTTATTCAACCCGTGTAATACATGGGGTTTTTTAAAGTTATAACTTTTTTTATTATTTACTATACAAAATTATATTTATCCAACCTGTGTAATACATGAGGTATTTAAAAATATAACTTTTTTATTATTTGATATATAAATTCAACCCGTGTAAATCACGGGGTTTTATAAAGATATAATTATTTTTTTATAAATTACTATACAAAATTACGTTTATCCAACTTGTGTACTACATGAGGTTTTTAAAAATATAACTTTTTTTATTATTTGATATATAAAATTATATTTATTCAACCCGTACAATACACGGGGTTTTTTAAATATATAAATAATTTATTATTTAGTAATCTTTTCATTATTGGATGTATAAAATTATATTTATTAAACATGTATAACAATATACGAGGTTTTTAAAGATATAACTTTTTATTTTTTAGTATATAAAATTATCTCTTCTAATTAATTATAGATAACTCTCCTACTAAATATTATTAATTTAAGATATCTTTAAATAACCAAATTATTTATCACCAAAACAAAACTTTGTATTAATATATTATTTATTTTTATTATCATTCTTAAAAAAATTATTATATCGATTTTATTAAATAATTTTTAACAAATTGTATATAACTTTCAATATTACTTTATATATAAAATTAGATTTATTAAGGGTTTTTTAAATATAATTTATACTTTATCACTCAAATGGCTGCTTATTTGTTTCTTGAATAACATGTTTGACTACTTTATCTTCTTTTCAATAATCATCTTCGCTATCACCATATTTATCCCGTACCGTGTATGTCCATTAGTTTTTTAAATACAATTTTCTTTATTTGGTATATAAAATCATATTTATTCAAGCAGTGTAGTACACGAGGGTTTTTAAAGATATAATTTTTTTATTATTTGGTAAACAATATTAAATTTATTCAACCCATGAAATACACGTGGTTAAATTAGAAAAAAAAAATAGTGAGCAGGAAAACAATTATGAGGATGCGTAGTAATTCGACACGTGTCCGCTCATAGGTTTCTTTTATTATATAGTATAGATTTTATTAGGTTAAAATTGGTGAAGTTCAGGAAGATGGGGGATCTAAAGTGGGTTAAATTGTTTTATGGGGATTGATGTTTTTTATTGTTGAATTTGATGGTTGTTGTTTTGGTGTTTTAGGTGAATTGGAGAAGTGTTTAGGGAGTTGTTGAGTGGAAAAGAGGGTTGGGAGTTTGAGTGAGGAGTCGAACGAGCAGCATCGGTCTGGGGAAGCGTTGGTGGAATGGCGTTTGTTTGAGCAAGTGGTGTAATGCCCGAAAAAAAAAAAGTAAAATGATAAATATCGGATTATTTTGTAGGATTTAAATGAGGTTAATACATCTTATAATCATCTACATGATTAGCAATTTTGTATTCTCATTGGTATTTTATGAATAAAATAATAAGTAGAGACTTATAATAGTTATAATGCTTTTGAGTTTAGTAACTTTCAAATGGAAGTAGGAGGTTAGTTTTGTAAACTTTTCTTAAACTGGAGGAGCTATATTTAATGTTTTCATTTAAATCAAATGAAGACTTACCATCTTCTTGTCTCTAATTTTCGAAACCATAACCTACAACTCTACAATCTCCCGTAATTTTTTACTATCTTTGATAAAAAGGAAATACATATCTTGTATATCCCTTGAAACCAGGGATTTTGACAATTCACTCAATCACAAGAATTCTAGTCATAAAAACTAGGGTAAATTACTTTTTGAGTCCCTGTGTTTTATGTGTTTTAACTAGTTGAGTCCAAAAGCAAAAAGTTTAACGACCTGAGTCCCTATAAGCATTTTCTTTAACCATTTGAGTCCAAATTTCTAACACTGTTAAAATTATTCTGTTAACTTTGGTTAAATGACCACATTACCCTTTTAATTAAAAAAACCATTTTATTATTAAATATAAAATATATATGTATCTTCTCTAGATCAGATCATTTAAGTCATGGAGAAATTCACTCTCTCTACCTAAACCACCTCCATCCCACCACCACACCTCCACCATCAACACCACCGTCGCCACCGTCACCACCACCACTACACCGTCACCACCACAACACCCACCACCGCTGCACCTCCACAACACCCACCACCGCCGCCGACAACTCCGGCGACATAAAGTCAGATGAGGAGGGTGAGGATGATGGTGTGTATGCGCTTTATATTCTCTCTCATTTTCCCAACTTACCCAGAAACACAAGTTCATAAAGATAAGTTTGCTTCATAATTTATTGATTTCTATTTTCTTGATCATTAGGGTTCTGTGTGTGAATCTTTACTTCTTGTGGGTGTATTCTTGCTCAAACTTTATTTTTTTTTTCAGCCAATTTTTTGTGTAGATGGGTTTCTTCAGGATTTGTTTTTGATTGTGGGTATGTGTGATAACTTCAAATCTTTAATTTTCTTGACCATGAAAGGAAAAAAATGATTTTTGATGCTTTGAAGCTGTAAAGAGTGAAAGATTAAAAGATTGAAGCTTTTGTGTTTGTTATTTTATGATCATTTCATCTTGATTCTGGGGTTTAATTTTATTGTAATTAGGGTATAATCAGTTTTTCAATGAGTTTGAAGGGTCGGTTCCGAGTAAGTTGTTTGATAAAGATCTTGATGCGGTGTTTCGGTTTGCGATACCGGAGAATCTTGGGAACTCGCCGTTGCCGCTGCACCAAGGATAGCAAGGATTCTGTTGCAGAGAAGGAAGATGTAATGTCTGTCAGTGTTGAACTACAGCTGAAACCTTTGCTTCAGTGATGAAATTGAACAAAGGAATGAACAAATCGACGGCTGATTCGTTTGCAGGAAGTTTTAATCGGTGAAAAACAGAGGAAAATGGTATAAATGGAAGTGAATTGAAGAAGAGTGAGAGATCGGACAGAAGAACAGAGACAGAGACGGATTTGAATTAGGGTGATTGTGCCCAAATTTGGAAAATGGATTGTTTAGATTTTGTAGGTTTCTTTTCTTTTTGGGGTTGTGTAATGGATTTATGTATTATTAACAATTAATAATAATAATATGTAGGGGCATTTTAGTCTTTTAATGAAAAAGTAACAGAAAATTCAAACAGAGTTAGAAATTTGGACTCAGATGGTTAAAGAAAATGCTTATGGGGACTCAGCTCGTTAAACGTTTTGTTTTTGGACTCAACTAGTTAAAACCAATAAAATACAGGGACTCAAAAAGTAATTTACCCTAAAAACTAACTCAAAATATGTAATAGATATACATATAGACAATCAAAAACTCCTTATTCTACCCTAAACGTACTCACTTTGAATCACCTTTATTCACCGAAACTTTAACCTGCCGCCGCTAGTTCGCGACGACACCTTTTTCACCGGAGTTCACCAGCAACCACCGCCACTCGCCACTCTCTTCGTTAATATTGTCGCTATGGTTCGACACCGCCATGATCCCTAACACCACTCGTAAAATCCTCTGGAGTCTAGCCGTCGCAATCCAGCGCCGCCATCATTAGTTACATGCCAGTTGCCGTTACCGCGCCCATTAACCTCAACTCATGAACCAGTTCGTTGCCGCCACAAGCCAAATTGATTGTCGCCGGTCCTCGTTGTACGCTGGTTGAAGGTTTGATCGGACTACAGATACGTTACCGGGCCTTAACAATTGCTGCTGCTTTTACTCGTTTCTTATTAAACGTCCGATAACTCTAGTCAGTGGTCTCCAATCATTTCCGTTCAGCAACTAAGGTATAAATCAATTTTTTTTTTCAAATTCGATTCGTGATGGTTCAAGTTCAAGTTCTAGTTTGATTTAATGATTGTCCTGGCGGCTAGATATTCAACGGATTCAAAAAAAAAATATGATATTACTATTTATTTCGTTGCTTCAGTTTTCGTTTTGTACCTCCTGCATGTTCTTTTTCATAGTGAACCAAGTTCAATTAAATTAAATAATATGAATATTTAATGTTGGATTGATGATCATTGTGGTCTTACGCATGTTTTGTTAACCAACCAACTAGATGGGTATAATTTATTAGCCATAAAAGAGTTTTATGGTGCATAAATACACAAACATATTTTGTAACTATGTAAATTGGTTCTAATAAAAGATATATAAATATGCTTTTTAAAAAGATATATAAATATGCTCCTTAAGTATGTTCGTACTAAAAAGATTAGATATTATACATGTTACAATTTTTATGTTTTGTGTGCTAATCAACTAGTCCTAACCTTCTTTTGGGATTAGTACTAGTTTTAACCCATTATAATATAGTCAAGAGTTATAAGGTCTTCGTCGCCGGACAATCGATAAGTCGACAAATCTTATAGCTAAATTAATGTTGTTAAATATAATAATGATGATATAGGTTCGCGTACTTGTCGAGGATGATATTTTTTTTTTTTTTTTTTTTTGCATTTTACTTTGCTTCGCTTTGCTAATTAAGGTACGGATTCATGACCCTTTACAACGTAGTGTAACTTTATTTAATACTCTTTGGTACGGATTCTGTTTCGTTTACATCGTAGTATTTTCATTATAATTTTCGTTAGTCTTTGGTACGGATTCCGTCTCCTCTTCATCATAGTAGAATTTGTATCCGCTACTTTGTAGTACGGATTTTGTTATAGTTGGTCAGTCTTCATTGTGTATTTTGATAGATTTTAGGTCTTTTGGGAATTGTCTGTTAGCTCTCTTTATGTTGGTATTGTCTGTTTGATTATTAGTATGTTATAGCATGCCATACCTCAGACTTGTACTCATGGTCACATGTTCCTGTTGGTAATTAATTTTAGTTGTCTGTGTACTCTGTCACCCCGAGCGTTTCTGACTTGTCGTTTAGGTGTCAACGACATGAACACTTTCCATGACAGTGCGTAATCAAAATCACGGCGTCTCTGACTTGTGCTTGTGTAGCACCTTGGCCCCTTAGAGGCATATGGATCGATCCTAGCTCTGTTTCTGACTTCTGTTTTCTGACTTCTGGGGGATGGAATAATGGGTGCACGGCACACTCACCATCTCATTGGTGCATAGAGTAGCTACTTGTTTTGTTGATATACATCTTTCATGTTCGTTAGTATATGTTTCTGTATGTGAACATGTTATGTTTCTAATTACGTTATGATAAGTCATGTGTGCATACGATTACGGTTCTGATCGTGTATCGTATTATGTTTCTGATATGTTTAGTTTCAGATTATGTATCTGTTTCAGATTATGGATTTGGATCTAATTATGTTAAGTATCTGATCATGTTTAGTATTTGTATTATATGTTTTGACTTTGCATTTGTATCGGTTTTGTCTTGGTGTTCGTCTTAGTGTCAGTTTCAGTATTGACTTAGATTCAGACGTCGTGTTATACATTTAGTTTTTATCTGTCAGAATCTTTGTTTAGTATTTGATCCAAGGTCTGTTCTATATTTGTCATCGAGTCATGTCTTTGTTTCATGCCGATTCCCGGTTCAAGAAACTCCGTAAGGATTAAATTGTTACACTTTTAAACTCAGGTTCCCTAATTTATTTTGTTTTTTAAATATAAATCTCCAAAGCTAAAACAATTTATCTTGATTAAATAATAACTTTTGAAATATGATAAATTAATATAGTAATTTAAATCCAAACATTTATTTAAAATTAATATTTTGACAGTTCATTCTTTTAAACGTTATAAGATTTTAAACCGTATTTAGAATGTTTCGGTCAATGTATTTGTTTTTGTTTCCGTATCAATTTCCCATGTCGGTTTACAAAATTGTCATAAGTATCACGTTTTGAAAACCAAATTATTTGGTATATTCTATTTCTTAAATGTAACTCTTCGTTATTTTGTCTAACTATGATTCAATATGAAGTACGATAAATTATTATATTTTCATAAGATTCAAACCTTCAATAAAAGAAGATAGTTTTGCCTCTCGTATAAAAATATTAGCTTTATTAAAGGATGTTCAAAAATGAGTTCGTTTATAAAAAAAATGGTTTTAATCATCATGGTCAACCATGTATCAGTTCTCTACATCGGTGTTATGTCAGGTTCGATATCGGTTATGCATCTGAAAGACTTTTGTTTCCGTATCAGTTTCCGTTGCGGTTCAGATCGGTTAGTGTATCAGTCTTGTGTCTTCATCTATTTTTAGTACTCGTGTCAGTAATCGTTTCAGTTCAGTCTCAGTGACGTTATGTTGTGTTTTGCTTCCGCTTATATGACTTTAATTGTACTGTTGATTTCTCCGTTACTGTGCAATTTTTGGCTCAGCCGTATTTTTTTTTTTTCCTATTTGTTTTACTTGTAATATGGGATGATCTGGGATTTCAGCGAGGAGCGCTAGGGAGTTGCTGGTCAAAATTCTTTATTTCAGTAATGTAATAAATGTAATTAGGATCTTTTATTTAATGTTATGCATTGGTTTTTAGTTTTGATATCTTTAAGAGTGACACGTCAGCCCTAGCGGGGTTGGGGTGTTACAGGTGGAGAATGGTATTACGTCGATTTCACCATTGTATTGGGATACTGGTGAGAATAGAGGTTTGGTATGAATTATTTTAGTTTTGTTTACATTGAATCTATAGATTAGGTAGAGTTTACACAAGTATAGGAAATTATGAATCTTTTTGGAGTTAATATCCGTTGGTGTGTTGGGGAATTTGAGTTTCACATTTCATGCTATGTATGCTTCGTTGAGAAAACATGCAACTTTAGATGCGCTCTTACTCACCCACATTTTGTCTTATATTGTGTTCGAAAGATATATGTATTTATGTCATTCGTTGCAGCAAGTTGTTATTTGATATCGACTTGTGTTCGTGTTCATTATAGGTAGCCTATTATTGCTAAGTTGTACACTTTGTCATGGTGGAAGAAGAGGGTAACAAAGAGAGAGAGATTCAAGAAAGTAACACCAGCCCAGCAAAAGAGTTGGTGTACTTTTTTTGCGGGAAAACACATTCATGTTTGAGATCCACGGGACTAATCAAAGACACTCAAGTCCATGAACCACCAACATCACGCTCATCATCATCATCATGTGTTAGACCACTTGGTCACAATTATGATGACATGGCTGTTGAAACTGAGCTGTTAAGGCTGCACAACCTCTATGGTCCTGGCTCACCAAGTTTCCTCACAATCAAAGAAAGTGATGCAGGATTCAACAGAATTAGGGCCAAGGGCGGATCTTAGTAGAGCCGTGGCAGGGCCACGGCCCTGGCAAGTTTTTCGGCCGTAGTGCTAATTTTCCGCATTTCGATCGAAATTTTGTATATATACTATGTTCGGCCCTGGCAAGTTTTTCGGCCGTAGTGCTAATTTTAGTGCTCGTGTCTTTCGGCCCTGGCAGGTTAAACGGGCAAGATCCACCACTGATTAGGGCATCACCACCTCCACAATTCAAATTCTTGAGAGATGTTGAAGATAAACATGAAAAAAGGAAACCAATAAAAAGATTTGGAGTTGCTAATTCTTTTTAAAGAAGTGATGAAAATGGATCTTTTATCACACTAATTGTGTCCAACTAAAGAACAGAAAATTGATCATCACAACATCTCATCATAGTACCCTTCAAGCTCTTCACAGCTATATTGAGACCACAATTTCATAATAATCCTAATTCAACTTAGAGCTTCATCTATGCAATAAGTTGGGTTCTTAATTTTTTTACATAGGATACTACGATGAAGCAAAGTCTACAAAGATGGTATGGCTAATTCTGATGATTTTATGTGAAATATCCTTCTATGAAAGTTAAGTATTCTGATTATTGTCTAGATTGAGCAGGGCCGGCCCTGAGAATTCATATGCCCTGTTCGAGCTCGAAAAAACGTGCCCTTAGATCTTAACTAAATAAAAAATTTAAACTAGTTTTTCGACAAAGTTTGTATCAAATTAAGTTAACGCCTAAATAATGTTCGACAACATAAATGAACTGATATCGACATAAGTTAACTGAATAAATGAATTCGACATAATAACTAAAATCGAAAATCAATCCTATTATCCTAAATCGTAAATCTATCCTAAATCATAAGTAAACTGAATTCGATAATTGATTTTTAGTTGTTTACCTGTGAACTGATCCGACTCAGACACTCAGTGATCGAACCGAGCAGTCTGGGCGTAAAGGAATTGGACCCACCGAAAGATTGACGGGCAATGCTGATGAACCTCTTTGAGGAAGGTTGTGCGGTCAACCGTGTTGAACGCATTAGAGAAGTCCACAATAAGCAAGGCAAAGGAACCATCTGCATGAAAGGAGTTGAGAAACATGTTCGCACTGTGATGCACCGCCACTGCACCATTTGATGTTCCCACCCCAAATTGAAAGTCCCCCTAGTACTAGGCCATATTTTTCCCAACCTTCTTCATTGCCACCTTGGAAACGAACCTTCGCCAGATACCCCCCCCCCCCCACCCCCCACAGCAACAAGTCTAATTCCTTTATCGGGTTTCAATAAAGGGGTAAGGGGGCCGAGGAAACAAACTTAGCCAACACCTTAGGGCAGGATCCTCCAAGCCATAAGTTGACAACTTCAGTAATGGTCGTTAGCAAACCCGAGGAAGTCGTTGAGCCATCGCCCCCGATAGCATCTGACAAGTGTTGGGCTCACATCCCGTCTCTACCACAAGATGTCCCTTTATGAAATGATCGTATACATTTGAGCACACACTCCTCATCAACAACAAGAGTGGTTTAACAAATAATGAAAAAAGAGAAGAAAACAGAACTGTGCATTTGTATTTTTTTTTTTAAGAAAACTAATGGATATGTTAAATGAAAATTGAAAAAAAAAAAAAAAAGAGTTATCACTTTTGTAATTTTCAAACTATAATGATGTTGTCTTGAAAACATATTATTTTCTAATTTTATGATCTTAAACTTTTGGATTGTTTACATGAATAGCCGTCATCAAAAGGAGTCATAAGACCAAATCACCAAGATAGAAGCTCACTGAAAAATAGAGAGTGGTGACGACGGAGAGAAGATTGGTTGACTGAACATCGGTGACAACACCGGACATACTACCGGCGATATTTGATTGCAGTTGATCGTTGGTAAAAATATGGGAAGACTAATAATTTTTGGATTGAATTATGAATTTTATTGAAAGAATATGCTAAAAATGAATTTACCTTTGTGTGTTTTATAGAACCTGCCAAATCCTAGACTATCTTTCCATGTTTGTGAACTTATAGGTTTTACGACTATTTTTCTTTGAATGGAATAAAATATTAAAAGCCGGTAATGGGTTGTACTTCGTAATAGACATCATAATGAAATATGATATCAATCGGTACTTTTAAACTGGGGAATTTCCTTAAGACGGGTACTTTTAAACTTAATACAAGTCAAAGTATATTAATTAGTTTATACGTAATGAGTGTTACTTTCTAAATGTGGAAACTGACAAGATGTTAAATGGGTTGAGCCAATAAAGGCATTTATGGTTTTAAGCATGTTTTTTTTTTTTTTTGAAGGGTGACTTTCTATGTACAGGACCTATTGGTCACCGGGTTTATGTCGATGACAATCCTCCGTCAGCCCCGCTCTTCCGGACGCGATGTTCGATCGGGCCCCGGCCGTTGCCCAAGCTGACCTTCGCCCGGAAACCATACTGCCCCCACACGAGAGACTCGTTGGGGTAACAGCTGGGTAAAACCGGGTTGCCGTCAAGACCGCACCATGCCTCGGTAGGAACTATCCATCATTGGGACGTCCTCCCCCCGAAATGCCGCAGCCGGGTTTCGAACCTGTGACCTCCCAAAGGAAGACACAAGCCCAACCACATGGGACCAACTGGGCTGGGGAGAGGATAAGCATGTTTCTTTGTACATGGCCGGCTTCATATAACTCTCAAATCAAAATTTCTGATTTTGCTATAATTAAAGATTGTTAAGGGAACAAATTTCCAAAACCTTGAGACCTATGTATACCCATCGATCAACCATAAATCGGCACTATGAATCGGTAGCCTTTTACATACATTCTAAATACATAATAATCATAGTTTTATTAATTACACTAGGACCTTTGTACTTTAAAATAAGAGGGATTAGCACCTTTAACGTCGGCAAAGGAATTTTGGTGACTAGAACACTACTGATGCACCATCTTTTTATACACCTCCTAGTTCGTCGATGATTCACATGTACGTATAGTGATGAACAATGGCGAAGCTTGAAAATTTCTATTGGGAGGTTGGAAGTCAGCGAACCGAAAAATTCTATATAAGTAATTGTTTTTTTTATAAAACAGGGGAGTCGAAAATGTATATACCTAAAAAATTCTATACGAAACATACATATATAATACTACTGAGCGAAATGTTCGGGAGGTCGGGCGCCCCTCCCGTCCCCTTGAAAGCTGCACCATTGGTGATGAAGATTATAAAACATTGATGGACCAAATGCTACTACATTTGACTTTGAATATGATGTATAACGTATAATGTAACCAGCAAGAAATGACTCAATAATACAAAGTCATAATTCTGAAGGCTAATCGCTCATTTGAAGTGATGATTAAACCTATCATCAAATAGGGGTGTTTGGAGGTATATTTGGATATACAGATAGTTTGTATAGCAGAGAGAAAAAGGTATTTATTTTCTTAATTATTCATCTTGTTTTTAATAAAAAAGGGTATAATGTTCGGTATATCCATATACATGTGTGTAAGGTGTGCTTTTTTTTAAATTTCTCTAAAGAAATGTAGGTTATTGCTATGAGCTATACACATTATGCCTGGGTCCTGACCTATGTTTACAATTTGTGTAAACTTTAACAGGCGACTAGTAGGTGTGAATCCCACGAATATTTAAACTTAATTTGGATATTTATTGTTACAAACTATTAATACTTTACAAGGTACATAGAAGCGCATACATGTTCGTAAGGAAAAACATAATAAAGTTGTTCATGAAACTACTTACTAACCACTGTTGAAGACACAAATAATATAAAAAAAAATAAAAAAAAAAACTAAAACTAAACATATTTTCAGCACAACACAAAAAGCACACTACACCACGTAGATACTACAAATAATTTGTGTGGAAGGCATCC
Source organism: Helianthus tuberosus (assembly GCA_030545235.1). Taxonomy (NCBI): domain Eukaryota; kingdom Viridiplantae; phylum Streptophyta; class Magnoliopsida; order Asterales; family Asteraceae; genus Helianthus; species Helianthus tuberosus. The sequence goes on along the minus strand of CM060420.1, from coordinate 13,656,183 downwards.
TCGTGTTTCTCACAAACCGACACTATACTAAGCAACTTAACGTGGTTTGTTTTCTTGAAATATGATGTTAGAACTACCCGAGGAAGTTTCCCACTCATTGGTATTATATGGGATTAATGAGACATCACCTTGTTCAACTTCTAGGATTAAGCTTCTAGATTCTTCATGCGTTTGTTGCTGACCCCAAGGATGAATACTTTTGAACTTCTTCAAGCCCTCTAACTCTATTGCAACATCTTTCATAGTAGGTCTATCATTCCCATGTAAGTTAAGGCATCTCTTTATTAAATCACCTATTCCTTGTAACTGATCAAGAGTCCCTTCTCGTAATACACGTGGTTCAACGATTTCAAATAGGCGGTTTTCTTTCACTGCCTTGACAAAGTATGTTGCTAGATTCTTTTCTTCTTCGGTTCTTTTTGCACAAAGGGGTTTTTGCCCTGTTACAAGTTCTGCAAGTACCACTCCAAAGCTATATACATCACTCTTGTCGGTTAGTTGGCTTGTGTAAAAGTATTCAGGATCAAGGTACCCTAGCGTGCCTTGAACAAGAGTAGTGACTTGATCGTGATCTAATGGGACTAGCCTTGAAGCACCAAAATCTGCAATTTTTGCGGTGTAGTTTTCATCTAATAATATGTTAGTAGACTTGACATCTCTGTGTATGATTGGCATAATAGTTTCTGAATGAAGGTATGCAAGTGCACCACCAACTTCTAGAGCTACTCTCAATCGATTATTCCATGATAGCCAACCCATTCCACCTGCTCTATGATGAATGTGATGGAAAAGAGTGTTATTGGAAATGAACTCATAAACTAGTAACGGGACCTCTTCTTCCAAACAACATCCTAGAAGTTTTACCACATTTCGTTGTATCACTTGTGTAAGTATCATGACTTCATTGATGAATTGTTCTGTTTGGGCCGCGTCCACTAATTTAGACTTCTTTATTGCTACAACACTTGCATCAGGCAAGATTCCTTTATACACCACACCATAACCACCTCGGCCTATAATCCGTTCCTCTGAGTAATTATCGGTCGCTTTCCGAAGTTGTTCAGTGCTAAACATAGTCATTGCCCCACCAGTCCCCGGTGCCTTGAGTTTTTGTTTTATAAAAACTCCCCCGTTTTGCTCAAAGAACTTTTCTCGTAGCTTAAGTAGCTTTCTCTTCCTTATGCCAAAGAATATTGCAATCATTCCTAATAATATCGCCACCATGCCAAACACTAGAGCTGCATGTGAGACAAAAGGAAAACTTTTGACTTACTCGCAGTTATTTTAAACTAGAATGCAAATTAATATGGTATAGGTTCATCTAGAAATTTTCTATGTAAATAGTGAAAGAAATTATGTCATCTGGTAGCTAGATAATTTGTGATTCAGCCACCTATAGTAATTTACAAGAAGACAGAATTACCTAATGTGAATATTGTGACTGGAAATTTTGAGCCATTTGCTAGAGGTTGACAACCATCTAGTATTTTAGCATCACCGGTATATCCTGGCCCACATGTACAACTGTAACTCCCTTCTGTATTGATGCATTGCCCGTAACAACGGATGTTGATTTTATCATCACACTCATTGATGTCTAGAAAAAAAATTGTTAGGACAAACAAAAACCAAGGGGTCGGTTTTGGACTCATTACAATTAGTCAATGAAATACAATATCATGGATGACATAATTTTACTCAATAAAATATGAAAAAACATTTGTAGTTGTTGATAGACTTATCATTTGGAAATTTAATTTTTAGTGGCATCAAATGGTTGTAACCAAATTAAGGCCTATAATTTTTTCGAAGATAATAAAAATTCGATCATTCTAGTTTCAAAACTAGGAGCTTCCCTTCAATAGCCATGTACCTCTAACAAATGGGCTAGCCTCATATTGACATAAAGCTTTTAAATTTTAACAAAGTTAAAGCTGAAAACATACATACGTACCGTGGCAGCCTGGATCCAGATATGGGTTTCCTTCATAACCATTATTGCAACTGCAACGATACCCGCCAATACCAGTATCGCTGCATGAGCTATTTCCCTTGCACTCATTAGCCTCAATGCAACTTTGGTTGCTTTGGATTACCCACTCCAGCACTGTAGGGACAATGGGTTCATTTGTATAAAACTTGGATGAATTAGATAAATCTTGTAGGCCGTGAAACTGCAAACTGTCTTCCTCACCAAGAAACGCATAGCCACAACGATTGAAGGAGAAAACTCTTGTGTGGTTTCTTATGCTGCTAAGGGTAGCATTATAAGTTTTGAGACCCCTTGGTATAGCTGTCTGGCAACACCCGATACCTGAGCAGTAGCCATCAGGCACATCATCAGGTCGGGTACATAGTCCCAAACAGCCACTGGTGAAGTCTCCACCGTTTGATCCAGTGATCATGGCGAAATCATCACATCCGATGACTGTGAACTTGTTCCTTTGGGAGAAACTGAAAGGTGTCCCCTCTAAGTTGAACCACGCAGAATAGTCTTCATTAGGCGCAACATCTCCAAGCTGGTTGTAACATCTGAAAGCCACATAACTGGTGACCCACATCTCAGAATCTGAAATGTTGTCTACTTGAATATTTCCTGATATATCCATGAATAGCTTCGGTGGGTCGTAATTAGTCGAGTTGCAGATCAGGTTAAACGAAGCGTCTCTAGAACAACCTGAGCCTTCACCGATACCAAAAGGGTATGCAACTGTCAAGTTTCCGCATCGTGTTTGGCAGCCCGGCTTTGCTACATTCCCAGTGGCCATATCAAATGGTAAACTATTAAACAGAAAAAGTATGAAAAGAAGAAACATGTCGTTACTCTCTTGTTTTTATGTTACTAAACACCTTTTATGTGTGGGTTTGGTCATGGTTAGGTGAGCAACTTATAGAACCAATTATGTTAAGTTAGTTAGGGTATGTATTTATATTGATAAACTTTGAAAAGTTCTCTGCATTTTAATATATAGGTTGTTAAGGAGAAGATATTTAAAAATATTTTTTTTGTTAGAAACTTTTTTTTCCAATGATATAACATTACATCAGACTGAAGATTTTGATTTTGATTTTGATGACTTAATCCACATCTTATATATATATTCTTATTAGTTATATTTTAAAATTGGCCCTAACTATCTGCACACCCAGTTTGCCTATCTACACACTTAGGGTTTACCTACGCAGCGTATTGGTCAATACGCAGCGTATAGGGTTAACCCTATGCTGCGTATTGACCTATACTCAGCGTATATAAACCATGGATCTCAGTGCCTAATAACCAATCATTGCACAGAAAACAAGGTTTATATACGCTGCGTATAGCTCTCTACGCAGCGTATATAAACCATTAGACTTTTTTGGGTCATTTTGGAAGGTTTTGAGGGATCATTTTTTCACAAAGTTTATATACGCTGCGTATTGACCTATACTCAGCGTATATAAAGGTCTGAAAATGTCATTTATGCCCTTGTATTGAGGCTATACGAAGCCAAATACAAGGGTAGTTGTGTCATTTTTGTCTTATATGCTGCGTAGTGATCTCTAAGGAGCGTATATAAAGCTCCATTTTTGTATTTTTTTTTTTGTATTCCTTTGTTTATTTATAAAAAAAGGAAAATAACACCCGATACGATACTATACGATACGATATAACACCTGTATAGGCCTATAGGTGTGATTTAGTTCCCGTATTAACCTCGTATAAGCCTATAAGTGTGATATCGTATCGTATAGGTGTAGTATAGGTCACGTATTGACCTCGTATAAGACTATAAGTGTGATATCGTATCGTATAGCATAGTATATGTCCCGTATTGACCTCGTATAAGACTATAAGTGTGATATCGTATCGTATAGCATAGTATATGTCCCGTATTGACCTCGTATAAGCCTATTAGTGTGATATCGTATCGTATAAACCCTAATTTTGCTAGGGTTTGGTGTGCCAATAGGCACTTTAGTGTGCCAATAGGTACACCCTTAAAATTTCATGAATTGTCAAACATGGTTACTAGACTATGCATAATGTGAAATACCTCTTATATAATATGTATCATACCAGGATATCTTTAATTCAAAGGGTTATAGCCTTGCATATCATATCTGGAAAGGTGTTCCTTCACACGAAGTTAATCCTGAACAAATCAATATGGTATTCCTAAAATGAGGGTGTTTCTTGGTCATACTTGTTTAACAAAAAGTCAATAACACAATCAACCTAATGATAAATAAACAAAGTTATATTTAAAAATGTTATAAGATTAATGTCTTGAATATGATTAAATACTTTGTTGACATTGTCTAAAGAAGACTTGGTCATATTTCTGTAACAAAAATTCAATAACACAATCAACTTAATGCGATATAAACAAAGTTGTATTTAAAAATGTTATAAGATTAATGTCTTGAATATGATTAAATACTTTGTTGACATTGTCTAAAGAAGACTTGGTCGATCTTCCAACATAAAATTATATTATTATCTTCGATCGCTCATAAAAAATAAAATTCAAAGTTTTCACGTAAATTGACATTTAATATATAAAGCCGGAGGAAACAAATGCAAATACCTTCTCCTCTTTGCCGGCGTTACGATAGAGTATTGAAATTTATTTGAAGATAAGAATTGTACAATGGATATGGGCCCTAATTAATGGAAGGTATTGTATCGACTCCTTTTCTAAATTGTGCGTCACATTCGCTCTTTTAACTTCTTATTACGGCTGTAAATGAACCGAACGTTCAGCGAACAGTTCGTGAACCGTTCGGCGGGAAGTTCGTTTATGTCAGTTCGATAAGCTTAACGAACGAACACGAACAAAAAATTTTGTTCGATAAGCTTAACGAACGAACACAAACAAATGTCTCGTTCGTTCAACTGCGTTCGTGCACTACAAGAAATGTGAGCAACAGGGGCGACAGTATTAGCGACGACTTCTAAAAAGTCGCCGCTAAAGGTGTTATCCGCGTCTGGAATAAATGAAGCAGGGGCAGCCGTTGATAAAAGTTGAGATCTGACGGCTAGGGTTTTAAACGTAAAATCCATTTTTATAAGCGGGAGAATTTCCCCCTTGCCTACCTGTACTTTTCACCCCCAAATCGATTTCTCTCTCTCTTTCCATCCCAAAATTCCCTTTGTTGCTCTCTTCCCGGCCCTAAATCTCGCCCTCGAAGGTTCCGGCACTAAGGTTTCCGACGTGAAGGTAGTTTCCAGCATGAAAGTGGGTTCTGGCGTGAAGATTTTTTCCGGCATGATGCCTTTTTCAGACGTGAAGCTTTTTTCCGGTGTGAAACTGGTTTGTGACTTCTTTGCAACAGGTAAATAGCTGAATCCTTGTGCTTGTATCCTTTATTTTAGTGATTTGTTTAAACACTAGTTTAAACTGATGATGCTTGGAATTCTGCTCATATTTGATTCAACGGAATTTAGTTTTCTTTTTCTCATTGACTGTAATTAATATCTACACACACATAATGATGATTTAAGGTACTTCGGAAATTAGGATATTGGGTATTGGGGAATAGATAGTTTGATTTGTAAAATAAGTGAACAATGAGGGTAACGATGTGGGTCTTGGGAATGGGGATGCTGGGTAAACAAAAATATATTAATTGTAGATTAATTAAAACAATCAATTTTGGCCAGTAATAAACAATTGAGATGGTTGCTGTGAATGAGGATTTGTCAATTTGTAAAGCAATACTATTAAAAAGTTTTTAAAAAAGTTACAATATATTAAGTAAGAACACTTACTTATAAATATACGAACTCCAGCGCAGTCCTATGGTGGTTGTTGTTACTGTTGAACCGCAGGTCAGGGGTTCGGCCCATGCCATCCGCATTCCTTGTTTTGGCATTAAAAAAAATTAATAATAATGATAAGTGTTTAAAATAAATCGAGAACGAGCTTGTGATGCTATGCTTGCCCAGCTGAACTAGATGTGATTATGAGACAATCGGCTCTAAAAAAAGCCAGACTTGCTGAGCTCCAAAGTAATCAAGCTCCATAATAAGGTGGTTTTTCAAGAACTTGTTAGTGAGTATTAAATGGAGTCCAAACCCTCTCTTTTTTTAAACAAAGGGCTTGTATGGGTCGACCCTCAAATGATAACCTAGTTTCTCCAATCTGGTGGGTGAGGGGACACCTTAAGGACTTTCATAACAGCAGCCCTTAGAGCCTTGGTTGAAAAAATGCATAAATTATTGTATTTTAAATGTAACCACCTAAAGATGGTTGATTACAAGTTCTTAGATCCTGAATTTGATGTGCGTGTTTCTTTTGCAGTTTACGCATAAGGAAAGTTTGCAAAACATTAGAGGAGGATGCTTTTAAGCCAATTTTGCATCACTATGATGGTCCCAAGTTTCGGCTTGAGCTGTCTATCCCTAAGGTATACATATGTCAATGTTCTTTTATTATTTTTTTGCTTAGCGAGGCCTAGCCAAACAATTAGAGCCAGAATTTTTGAGGCGCGCCTCGAGGCGAGACGAGACGGGAAGAAATCGTTTCTGAGACGACGCCTCTCTGGCTCATTTTATACGTTTGCCTCAAAGGTTCATTATTTTACAGATAGCAAGGAAAGTTTTGGATGCGGCTACGCATTGTGTGTGATAACCGATGAAATCGATGTTGTGGTCCATGTCCATGAAGCAACCATTGTTGTTGGTATGTCAGTTTTTTACTCTACCCGTTGATTTAAGGAAAACTATTCTTACGTTTATTCTCCTGAAAATTATTACACATTTTATTTTTGTACTTAGTATTTACAAGATGTAATGTACATGTTAGTGTAGATCGATGTCATGCAACCACATTTTTGGCTACATCTGGTGTTAACGACGACATTTGCTCAGGTTCCGGCCAGATTAAGGTTCCGGTTGATATTTGGTCAAGCTCTTTTGTCTTGCAGGTCTGATCTTAGAGGTGACGTTGGCCGCTGATGAAAGTGGTGATGGTGTTCGACAGTTGCGACGGTACAAGTCAGGGGATCTCATTCACTCTCTCTCTCTCTCTCTCTCTTCCATTTTTTTGGGAGGGGGGGGGTATTTAAGAATGTAATATGTTTTGTTATTATCAACATTTAAAATTATAATTTGGGTTTGTCGCAGCAAAAACTAGCCAAAAGGGATGGGACGCCGATAGATCGTGACCGTGATGCTCAGTACTTATGGGATTTTTATCAGCTTTACAAGCGAAGACACAGAGTTGATGAAACACAGAGAGAGGAACAAAAGTTACTTGAATCTGGAACTTTTAGTGCTGACATGGACAGGTACACTTACATTCATTGTTCTTGATTTCTTGTCGACAAAGTTTTTCGTCTTATAAGTGTTTGTGCATACAACATATATTCTTTGGGCATGAACTTCTTTAGTTATGGTAAATATCATTGTCGCTAGTTAAAATAAAAGTCTAATTAGAACTTTTTATATCGTTTTAGCTTGGGACTGAGATCTCGAGAAACTAAAAAGGTATTTGCCACATTGAGAGCTCTTGTTGAGGTAATGGAAGTCCTTAGTAAAGATGTCGAGCCTGATGGAGTTGGAAGACATATTGCAGAAGAGGTATCTCACGTTTCCCTCTATTTATAAACTTGTATTATTCTTTTCATTTTAATTTATAATTTTACTATTATTGTAGTTAAAAAGGTTAAAGAAAACAGATTTTATATTTATGGTGACATTACATGTGCAGAAGAACAACATCAGGAATCAACGTGAGAATGTTGTTCTTGCTATAGCAAATGCATAATCACGGCTTGGTATACCTGTTGAATCTGATCCAGTAAGTGATGCTGTTTATTTGTTTAAACATTTTCATCAGTTTCTCTAACTAGCGTAATTCAATAGACATGTTGCTGATGTGTAAATTTTATATCGTTTTAGAAAATAGACGAGAGAGCAATTACGGAAGTTTTCCTAAAGGTTCTGGATAATTACATTAAATGGTGCAAATATCTACGTATACGTCTTGTTTAGAATAGGTATTTACTTGCACTGGTATTTACCTATTATATTTATCATTCCTCATGCTTTGCTAATTTTAATGAGAGTTTGTTAAGTGTATCAAATTTGGTTCCGGTCATTTTTTGCCATTTGGTAAATATTTGTAGTTGGATGTGTTTGTATTGATAATACGTAGTTTAGTCCAAAAGACAAAAAGGCCTATTGATGTATATATTTGGAAAACTGAAAATAGCAGCAAAACTGGGAATAGAAATACAATGGAATTTTTTTTTAACTTTTTTTTACTTTTAGTGGCGACAAATGTCGTCGCTAAAGATAAAAAATGTCTCCGCTAAAAGTCATTAACAATAGCAACAACACACCCTTTTTAGCGATGACATGCGACCAATAGCGGCCGATCTATACCAGCGACCCTTTAGCGACGACAGCTGTCGTCGCTAAAGGTGCCTGTTTCTTGTAGTGGTGAACGTTCGGTAATATGTTCGTTTATGTTCGTTCGTTTATGTCCGTTCGTGTTCGGTTTTTTATGTTTATATTTCTAAAAGTTTTTAATGTTTTATTAATTTTTTACATCCCTCCATAAGTATTATTTATGTTAGTGCATGCGTCTGTCGACTTCGTCTTGTATCGAGTCTTACATTAGAATTGTTAGATCAGGGCACGTTGTATGAGAAATAGGGTTTAGAGATTCCGCTTGAATGAGATATTTCCGCTTGAAGTGTGCTTGTTTGTAATTCCGTGCGGAATTAGATTCCGCTTGGAATTCTAATTCCGCTTGGGACTTTTTCGAGCGGAATTAAAACTCTATAAATACCCCTTCAAGCGAAATTATTTTGTAACCTTCTGTGATTCCGGTACCTAAGTGCTGCCGACGTGCCGTCTGATTGTAAACTGTGTTAAATCAATATACAAGGCATTTTAAAGTGAATTCAGCTGTTTTCCAAGTCCGTTTCTCTGTTTCCGCCTTTGAAACGGACAAGAACTTTTCTGATTGACTCATTTGGGTCATAAATCGATCCTACAAGTGGTATCAGAGCTCAGGAGGAAGAGTTCTTGCCAAAACAGTCTGTTTTCATCACAAATTATGTCTTCTACACCTTCTTTTCGAAATTGAACAATTTTTAACGGTCAAAATAGTTTGAATTTCACACATATTAAGCGCAATTGTGTTTTAATGAATCCTTGAGAAAATTGGACCTTAATTCAACATAAAACTGATAAAATTCATAATTCCGCTTGAAATTCAGATCGTAAAAGATGACGTCAGCCTAATTCCGTTCGAAATCACTGATTGATTTCAAACGAAATTACCTAATTCCGCGTGAAATTTCTAATTTCGCTTCTGTAGTGTAATTCCGTTTGAATCAGTTCACACGAAATCACCTAATTCCGAACGAAATTAACTAATTCCGCTTGAAATAGTTAATTCTGTTTCAAAGTGTTATTTTGTGTGAGTAATTCCGCGTGGAATTACTAATTCCGTTTGAGAATTGCAATTCCGTGTGAACTTGGTATTCCGTGTGAGTAATTCCGTGTGAACTTCTTAATTTCGTTTGAAGCTTGTGTGCAGGTAATCTCGTTTGAAGATTAATTCCGTTTGGACAGTTATTTCATTTGAACTTTTAACTTTGTGAAAAATTTACCGAAACATGGAAGAGGATTTCTACAATGCGTTTGCGACACCAGTTGCTCCTCTTACTGCTGCTGAAACTCTTTACAGTGAGAATGAGACAGGAACTTACCAAAAACCACCTAAGCTAATGTACATTGAAGATTTCAAAGGTTGCAAAATCGATTTGAGAACTGGGTGCAAGCATATAAGTTTGACGCATGGTGTGCTTTACACAAAGACTACGAGAAACCGAAAAACGAGCGTGGGCTTTAAAAAGCTTTTTGTGATTTTCCAGAGAGTGATAAATTGAAGTATACAAGTGAGAAAATGATGATCAGTCTTCTACAACAAGCAGTAAAGGAAGATATCTTTGTTTTACTCCAACATGAGGGTACTGCTAGATCGATTTGGAATGCGTTGATTCAGAAGTTCAAAGGAAGTGCAGATATGATTAAAAACAAAAAGGCGTTACTGAAGAAATCATTTGATATGTTTGTAGCTTTCGAAGGTGAATCAACAAAAACGACCATCGACAGGTATTGTCATCTGGTTTTGGAAATGGGAAGAATGGAAATTGTGAAGGATGATGATGAATGGGTTGATAAACTTGCTGATGCATTACCACAGCAGAAATGGGGAACTTATTTGTTAATCATAAAACACATGAGAAAATCAGAAAATATGAATCTGGCACAGTTTATTCAGAAGATTGAAGAGTATGAGTTAGATATTCAGAAAACAGAAATCATGAAGAATCCAAATGCTCAACAAGATGTCAGTTTATATTACAGAGGGAACAAGTTTGAGGCTACCCCCAGCTCCAGCCCAAAGATTCTGACTGGTTTCAGTGCTGATAGTTCGTCTGGAACAAAGGGTAGTAATGTAACTCAGAGTGGTGGATCTTCGTCTTCATATTCAAGCTTTGATCCGAATTTTACAACTCCAAGTGCTCAGTCAAAAACTTCAACAAATTTCAACAATCAAAATCAGCAATGCAATGTTACTTTGAATTTTCAAAATGGTCACAATCTTTCTCCTGAAGTTGCAAAACAACATATGGCATCACTTGCTAATATGTTAGAATCGTATGAAAGTTTAATTGCAGGGAGAATTGGAAATCCTATGCTTACTAAAGAGGATTATGACCAAATTGATGCAGAAGAGCTTGATTTGATGGATATCAAGTGGTGTTTAGCCAGTGCATTCAGAAGAGAAGAAAAGTTTACACAAGTTACTGGTAGAGATGATCTTCGTGAAATGAGTGCATCTCCAATTGGATTTGATAAATCAAAAGTTACCTATTTTTGTTGTCATGAAAAAGGTCATTTTAAGCGTGAATGCAGAAACAAAGAAGCTGATGGAAGACAAGATCAGTCTGGAAAGAACAATTATTATCAGAAATCAATTTTTCATCAAATTACTCAACAAAAGGAACCACAAACTGCTCATGCTAGAATGATCGAAGATGCAAATAAGAAAGCTTATTTTGGTATAATTGATCAAGATGATGAGAAAGTGGCTGCAGGTTTTAGCTGGGATAAATATGTTTAAGAAAACCCACATTTAAAATCAGCTTTTGTTGCTCAAATCTTGGATGAAACATCTGTCAAGTCTAAACCGAAAAGAATACCAATTTTTCCAGAATTGGGAGTTGATGCAGATACCGATGATGAAGAAGAATATATTGAAAAAGCTAGGAGATGTTTAGATACTGATAGTTTTAATTTGTTTTTTGCAGAAAAGATCGAGATGCTGAAAGAAAAAAGAACTACTCGATTGAAAAGAGAATGGGAAGAGACGGAAGCAAGAAAAGCTACAGAAGAAAAAGCTAAAATGGAAGTTGAGAAAGCAAAAGTTGAAGAAAGTTCAACAAAAGAAGCTGAAGGTCAGAACGCTGAAAAAGCAAATGTTGAACTAGTGACTGAGAAAGTAGTAGAAAAAATGGTTGAAGTCGAAAAAATAGTCGAAGTTGAGAAAATCATTGAAGTGGAGAAAATCGTCGAGGTTGAAAAGATAGTTGAAAAAGTGGTTGAAGTTGAAAAACCGTGTTTGAAGTGTTTAGAATCTTGCAAAGTTTGTGAGGAGAAAGATAAGAAGATTGCTGAATTAGAAAAGATTAAAGAAGATTTACTGTCTGATTTGAAGTATGTGAAAGAGTCATATGATGTGTTGAACAAAACGGTTGATGGTTTGAACAAAACAAATCGAGAAGTTGATGCTGCTATGACAATGATGAGCTCAACATTAATGACAAAGCAAAGCGTCATCAATGAGTATATCGAAGACTGTGCTAAGCTGAAGCAGGAGTTGGAACTTGAGAAGATTGAGAGTGAAAGGATTAAACGATTACTGTTGAGTTATGCTACTTGTGATTATTTGATTGATCATGTTTATCCTACTGTTGTAGGTCTTGAGGCTTTCAAGGAGGAAAAGACTGAATATACTGATACTGGTAAGAAACAGAGTGTCAAGTATAACAGATGTCCGCCCCCGATCTATGAAAGTTATTCTCCTAGAAAACCGAATGAGGAACGTCTAAAAAAGGCAGTCAACATCAAGTTAAAGTCTGAAACAGTTGATATGTTACCAGATAACATTGATGTTACATTCACAACGTCTGACACTGATCATGAGTCTGAGTTGTTAAAGAAAGTTGTCGATCAGGTGTTGGATATGGATGAAGAGTCAAAATCGGAGTCTAAGTCTGAAAGTTCGAGTTCGTCAGAAAAGAGTCCGAGTTCACCAGTTAAAAGGGTTTATAATAAAGAATTTCTTCTATCAAAATCTAATTTGAATGATGGATCAATCAAAGTAGCTTATACTTTAAATGATTCAGACAAATTATATTCTGATGAAGAATTTCCAATAAGGAGTGTCAAAACTGAAATGATCAAACAGGTTTTCAAATTGACAGAAATTAACATTTCTGAAATAAAAGATTTAAATCTTTCTGAAAACCCTAAAAAGTACACTTCAAGAATTCAACAAAGAGTTAACAAGAAAATGGGTTACGGTTGTGGATATAATTTCCAAAAGAATCCAAACCATAACAGTAATTTCAAAAAGAAAGGTGTTGGTTTTATTACACCAGAAAATTATAAAAATCAGAAAACTTATCAACAAAATACTAAATTTGTTTCAGGAACAAGTTGTGATGAAGAGCAGAAGAAACCATTCTGGAAACAATCAAATCAAGAGTTTCTTGCAGAAAAGAAGAAACATGGTTTGAAGAATACTGGAAAAAGAATTGACAGAAGAGTTTGTTTTAATTGCCAAGAAACTAGTCATATTGCTTGGTATTGCACAAAGCAAACCAACAACAAACAGGGAGTTTCTTCTTACCCTGATTTGAAAAAGAAATGTATTGATGAAAAGAAACAACCTACTGAGAAACTTAAAATGAACAAAAACTCAACTTCTGAATATAGTGAAAACTCAAAACGTTTTTACAAAAGAAGAGTTGATGTTAACAAACAAAATGGGTTGTTAAGAGTTCAGAGAGTAGTTCTGACAATGAATCTGATTCCATAAAATCAGAGGAGTCATTTGTTGAGAAGAAGAATGAGAATTCCGTTCCAGAGGTGAACGATGAAAACTTTTCTAAATTGTCGAAGGAAAATTTGAAGTTGAAGGTTGGTAAAACTGAGATTTCAGGTCAATTCTTTGCTGGTAAGAAAGAATTTGATACTGAAAAGGTGTTCAATGGAAAAGTTAAACATATTTTCAAGAAGATGGTTGATGGGAAAGTAAAAGGTGTTAAAGAATTTTACAAATCAAAATGTTGGTGGGATAGATGTGTACCAGAATCTCCCAAGGCTAGTCAGGCTTGGGGGAAAGTATTTCCTAACCGAAATGCTGACTTGCCGGAGCTTCCAAGTGGGTAATCGTGAAGCATGAATCGGCATCATTCTTAAAAGATTGTTTTTGTGAAAATCTTAAAATTGTTAAAATTTGGTCAAGTATGACTTGCCGGAACTCCCAGGTTGGTAATTGGGGAGTAGGAATCGGCATCTTTCTTGAGAAATTTACAGGTTGGTAACTGTGATATTTCGATCTTCAAGTGGTAAATCAGGGACATTAAGTTGTACTTGAATTTCTACAAGTGATATTTGTTGAATAGATTTTAAATATGTTAATCTTTACAAGTGGTTGAAAGATCAATGTGATGAATTAACCCCAACTTTACAAGTGGTAAAATCAACAAAACTTATTTTCCAGGAAAACCATTCTGATTAAAACAAATTTAAGTGTTTTGAAATCATAATGCGAAAATAGTTTGTTGAAAGGGGGAGTTCTGATTGTTTATGCCAAGTGGATGGCGATCTGAAGTGATTTGATATCAGTTGTTATTTTACTTGTACAGTTTGTTTTCAAATTTCCTTTAAATGATTTTGAATTTTAGGGGGAGTAAGAAATTTTCAGAAAATCCAAAAACATTAGAAAATTTGAAAAAGTCAAAAACATGATAAAATCAAAAATGAGTTTTGTTGTGAAAAAGAGGAAATGATAGTACATCAGTGGACTATCACAGCATGCTAAAGAATTGGAAAGAAAAATGTGATAAACGGTCTCACTGATGATGTGCCAGTAGGTTTTTGCACATTTAGTAGAGTGTGACGAGATATAAACCTAAATATCAAACTTGCTTATTTCGTGGGTAAAATCTCTCGGATATATGGGTAACCCCCGAAATCTTGTTTGAAGGACCCCTCTTTCTGAGATACTAGGTCTTTATGCTTAGTGATATCTGGGGTATTATCCTGGGACTTCTGATTTTGCGGAAGCAATGGCCTAGTCCCCGGAGAATACTTTACGCTTGCTTGAAATATAGCATACCCTCAGCATAAAAAATGATGAAACATTGAAAAATGATAATCATGTGCTGTTGTAAAAAAGATCCTCTAAAGGGGACCCACTAAAAGTCAAAGCCGTCATCTCTCTGCTGAACGGAAGTTCTGACCTGAGCTCTCACGGCCTTCGCAATTTAACCCCTTACAGATATCATCTAGGCATACTCACCGGTAAGACTGAATATTGGGACCTGGATACGGGAGTATATTCTGAGGTGGGACACGCGAATAAGTTTAAGTCTCTTAAAACATTAATCTCGTATCTCGAAACAGTTGAACTTTGTGTGAAAATTTAAGTGGATCAGTATACTGACAATCTAAGTGAATTGTTTAGAGCTTAAAATGTTTAAAGCTTAACGATGTTGGTGATTTGTCTCATAAACTGATATGATCCTCTTACACAAACTCACAAAAATAGTGTGTGTATATATTTCTTTACTGTATTTCTTCTCTGTTATATAAAAAATCCAAAAAGATTTTCGGAGTGTTTTAGCATAAATTTTGAAAAATTTAAAAAGATTTTAGACAACTGATGTTGAAAAGCTGATTTTCAAAATTCCAAGTGCTAAACATGATGAACAGGTTTGGGAAAGTGTGTTTGAGAAAGTTTGTTTTATAAATGGTCATCAGTGATTTTAAGTGATCAAATTATTTTGAAAGTTATTTTTGCAAATGGTTAGCAAAGATTAAATTTGTCAAAATTATAAATTTGTGAAAATTTACTTTGAGGAAGAAGATGTGCAGGATAGCCAGGATTCTGACCTTGAGCAGACAGAGAGCCAGGTTTCGATCCTGATCCTGTGAAAGCCAGACTACGATCCCTGCACAAGTTGAGGGGGAGTCTGTTAGAGAAAGAGAGTCTGAAGATGAAAGAGCTAGGAGTTTGATTCTGGAAAATACAAAAGAGTGTTATGTCCAAGGAGGAGATTAGATCAAGAGAAGCCAAGTCAAGATTCTGGAAGCCCAAAGACTGATAAAGACTGAAGATTGTGAAGACTCGACACTTAAGACTCGTCAACATTCGAGGGGGAGTCTGTTAGTGCATGCATCTGTCGACTTCGTCTTGTATCGAGTCTTACATTAGAATTGTTAGATCAGGGCACGTTGTATAAGAAATAGGGTTTAGAGGTAATTCCGCTTGAATGAGATATTTCCGCTTGAGTTGTGCTTGTTTGTAATTCCATGCGGAATTAGATTCCGCTTGGAATTCTAATTCCGCTTAGGACTGTTTCGAGCGGAATTAAAACTCTATAAATACACCTTCAAGCGACATCATTTTGTAACCTTCTGTGATTCTGGTATCTAAGTGCTGCCGACGTTCCGTCTGATTGTAAACTGTGTTAAATCAATATACAAGGCATTTTAAAGTGAATTCAGCTGTTTTCCAAGTCCGTGTCTTTTTTTCCGCCTTTGAAACGGACAAGAACTTTTCTGATTGACTCCTTTGGGTCACAAATCGATCCTACAATTTCCCTCTCTTTTTGCTTACCTTTCCCACCTTTTTTTACTTTCCCGCCTAATTCCAACACTTCAGTACACTAATTATTTTAAAAAAATAGTAAAAACTAATAACCCATGTGGCCTTAACGATGCCTTTTTTAATTTTCAAAATTAATGTTCATTTGTGTCCGTTTGTGTTCGTTTGCGTTCGTGGTTAGTGTTCACGAACTGTTCGCGAACAACCAAAATTCGTTAACGAACGAACACGAAAACAAACTTCTGTTCGTCATGTGTTCGCGAACAGTTCACGAACATCCAAATTTCCTTAACGAACGAACACGAATATAGACTCTCTAAGTTTTAAATTTATAAACTAAGACTCTCTAAAACCTAGACCACACAACCGGCAAGTGTACCGGTCAATGTAGTATAGCCTAAGTAAGTCTGAGTATCGAACCCACGAGACTCTCTAATTACGCTAATTAGACTCTATCTAGACCTAGACTGACACAGACTCTAACTGTTTTTATATTTGAGGGGGGTTTTCTAATAATCCTAAAAAATGCAAATAAATATTAAACTAAATTAGCTAAATTAACTAAATGCGAACTTGGACGAAGACTCAAACCAGTGGCGATGAAGACTACCTAGGCTAGACTCATGTTTAACTTGGAATGGATTTCTATTCGAAGCTAATGTGGTATGGAACCGGGATCTTTTGATACTAAACCTATTAAGACACCAACTAAGCCTCTCAACCCTTCTCAAGGTGAAACTTATGGCACTACCTAGGCTGTTACGATTACCGGTTGTTAGGTTTCCTTACAGTCCTCTAACTTCTTGAAAAGTGCCTTAATGTGACAATCTACCTTACAGCGCAAAAGTATAAGGCAACTATGGATCCTAACTTGGTTTAATAGACACGAAATTGGTTAGGGAACTAAGACCGATTTCTTACAAAACCTAATCCTAGCTATATACCAAACCGAGACCTATTAACAACCCCGAGCCTTACAGCGACAAGATTGGCAGAACACTTGATTTTATAAGATTACCGAATATTATTTCTAAGGTTACTTACTAGATTTTCGCCTTAAAGGATTAAAGATTTATTAACGTGATATAGACACTCACATAAATCTATAACCCTATCACAACCCTATTATGTGATATAGACCGTCACCAAGGATTATACGAAGCGATAAAAGTAATCAAACAATATCAAGCATGCATATGCACCAAATCAAAATTCCATAATCGTTTACAATTCAAGAAAATCCATAAACCACATTAATAACGATTAAAAATCCAAACTTTATTAAACCATTGTCATAACCTAGGTAGTTAAAGGTTTTTAGCCGGAAAACAAAATCAGAAACAAGGTTTCAATCAATAACAAATCTGAATTCATCTTGCAACAATGTAAAACGAACGAAAAACAAAGAAACAGGAAGATTAAACCCGTAATCTTCTCTCCCGAGTGCTCCAAAGTGTTACCCGATGATTCCTAGCTTCCCAAAGTGCTCCAAAACCTTCAAACAGCCTTCAATGGTGCTCCAAAACTCCCAAATTCGTAGATTATAAGCCTGCTGAGTTCGTCCTTCTGATGTGCGGCTGATGTTCCTTCTGTCGTATGTTCACGAGTATTTATAATATTCTTCTCAAATTAATTGCCGCCTCAATGATCCCCTTTATAATTCATCATAATATTACACCTATATTAAAAAGGCCCAATACTCATAATTTATGGTTTCTGATGGCCATAGCACATGAAAAGAAGTCTTAACTCTTTTTTCTATTATAATAACCACCAATAGTGGTGCACAAATAGGGTTTTTTTAAAAACCGGTTCCGGGTATGGAACCGGGTTCGGGTAGGATCGGGTTTTATAAAATCGGGTTTTTTTTAAAAACCGGGTCGGGTCCGGGTTTTCTACCAAAAATGTATACCCTATATACCCGGGTTCGGGTCGGGTTTTATAAAACCCGGGTATTATAATACCCTATTTCCGGGTTCGGGTATTCATCGGGTAGGGTTCGGGTATGCATCGGGTTGGGAAAAAACCTGCACCGGGTATTAAAAAAACCCGACCGGGTATTAATGCTTCTTTATATGTTTTAGTGGATGGTGCCTATTGAAATTTTAATGACATTTCTAAATTTAAATTCGATAGTGCTAGATCGAAGACGTAGCACTTTGCGAAGCCATTTTTAGAGTGGGGTTTTGGTGATTTTCAGTGTAAATTGAAGCCCATAAGCTTAAACATAAGTGGAATGTCCATAATTAGGTGTGTGTAATCATGTTTTCAAAGATGCATCTACTTAAAACTAGAGATAGCTATATAACCGGGTATAAAAAAAACCCGGTTCCGGTGGTAATTGGGACACTTACCTGCCGTTAGTCGAATTCTCGTATAACAAAAGTTATCATTCCAGCATTCAAATGGCACCATTCGAGGCTTTATACGGAAGAAGATGTTGATCGCCTATTGTATGGCACGAGATCGGTCACTCGCAATTAACCGGTCCTAAGCTATTGCAAGAAACGACTGACAAAGTCCTCCAAATTCAAGACAACTTGTTGAAAGCTCGAAGTCGACAGAAAAGTTACGCCGATAGACGACGCAAGCCCCTTGAATTTGACGTTGGCGACTACGTACTCCTAAAGGTATCACCTTAGAAGGGTGTGGTCAGATTCGGCAAGAAAGGGAAACTAGTGCCTCGATATGTTGGACCTTTTAAGATTCTGGAAAGGATCGGAAAATTCGCCTACAGACTCGAATTAGCAAAGGAACTTAGTAATGTCCACCCGACTTTCCACGTGTCAAACCTCCGAAAGTGTCTGGCTGAGCATGATTTAATTGTACCACTCGATGACCTCCAAGTAAACGCATTTTGGTTATTATACGTGTGTGTGTGTGCCTTATGTGTTACTTGTGCGTGTTTATTTATGTATGTGTGGTAATCAATCGAAACGCAATCGAACTCAATAGCAATCGAAATGGTATGATAATTGGTGGAGAAAGATAGTGCGAGATATGAGTAGTTGGGATTAAAAGTAATTTGACTAGGAAACTCTCTCTCATCGCATCGCAACGCTCGCAAATCGAAATCGAAATGGCAAAAATCGTCGCACCGAACGCTCGAATCAAGCAACTGATCGATCAGGCGACCAGCAGATCGACCAGCCGTTCGATCGGACTACCGTCCGATCGGACAGGCTATCCGATCGAGCTGCCTGGCCGAACGACCAGCCCTTTCCTCTTTGGGTAACCCTATAAATACCCCATGTCACCCTCAAACTTCCTACTTTTGGCAACTGACGTCCGACCAGCTCGTTCTTCCCACTTTTCTTTAGATTTCTCACAATTCCGGTAAGATCTCGTCCTAAATCTTGTATTTCCTTAATCTACACGCACTCCTACACCTTTCTACCTTTCAAATCTTAACTTTTAACCGTGAAATCATCAAGATTCAAGGTGTTCTAGGATGACGTCATCATGTGTTCTTGAAGGACTTCATGTTTTGGCCTCAATCCACCAAGAACAACTTAGATATAACCGATTTCCACATAAACTAGCAAAGATCTTTCTTAGATCTAAACATATTCACGATAAAAAGGATTGAAAGATGGTTTTCCTACTTTCTTTCAACTCTTTTACACTCGATGCATTCAAAACCGATAGAATCGGAGCTTGTGCCGACTTACTACTCATTCTTGTGGTTGTGTTAGTTCAATATCCGTATTCTATCCATGAGATTACCGATCTCGGGTTAACCAAGAACAATCGTCCTGAACCGGTGGACTGACCGAACTTGGGTGGTTCCTGTTCAATCGGACCACCGGAGCTTAGGATGGGGTTCTGTTGGTTAGTACGTTATCAAAACATCTCGATAAAACGACAACCAAACTAAACGACCAAGTGTAAGACGAACAGGACGACTAAGACGGGATTCCGTCCGATCGGACTGCTGTTCGTTCGGACAGCCAATCCGAACGACTGGCTAATCCGAACGGCTTGCACATTGGGTCCCACACATAACCATTTTGCCAACATTTGAAGTCTGAATGTTGAACGAATTACTGTCCGATCGGACTACCATCCGATCGAACTGCCACTCGAATCATAAGATATTTAGACTTCCATACTTAAACGATTTTCAACATGTTCAATGCACAAAGGATGCCACCCGAACGAACAACCGTCCGAACGAGTGGCAACCTGCTGTGAACTTGTTCCCACTAAAGTGTCTAACCAATCGGGTTGTCGTCCGATCGAACGACCGTCCGATCGACCGACCTGAAAGGTAGAGATACTTCTATATTTTCAAAATGCTACAACAAAAACTTCAAAAGTCAAGCCATCACTCGCACGGACGACTGTCCGAACGGATTACCACTCGCACGACTGTCCGAACGGATTACCACTCGCACGACTGGCTGTCCGATCGGATTACCATCCGATCGAACTGCTGTCCGACTCACTTGTTCTTTGCATCGATTTACGCTTCACTTATCGCTATGATATCGAACTGTTCAGGCTAACCCTACTCTCTAGCGCTCCCTTCAATCCATCAATCGCTATGAGTGTACTCGATCCCTTTTTTCTTTACGCAATTTTGGGTGTTACATACGTTACTTATACCAAATCACATCGAACACACTACGCAATACTTTTAACGCTAACCACTATTGCATGTATACATGACTAAATGAATGCTTGTTTGTTATGTTTACACATGGAATGCTGTCTACCTGCCTTAGCAACGATAGTGCTATAGTTTGGACTCAGCACCCGTTCACTCGGGGGTTGTTAAGGACAATTACCTACATGGCTCACAATGGTGAGTATGTATCGCGAACTGCCTTGGGCAGTCAACCCGCGGTCATTGGTATCGATAGGTTCATGTCGATAACTAACATGCCTCATTTCACTCTGTGTACGTGTTGGTTAAGCATAACGCTTTCGAACTCTATATGCTATTATCAAACTTGTATGCTCACCCTTACACTATGTGTATTGCTTTTACTTTAACGTATGTGACATGTGCTTAAGTTGCTAGGATGCTTAGGTGCATGGTGATGAAATCGAGGCTAGGGAAGGTCTAGAAACAATAAACAATTGTCTGTAATAAAATCTGAGTTGTCGGACCAGAACAATTTGCCTAGATCCTTTCTATAATAATTGTATTATCTTATATGACATGGTATGGGATGTGTTGATTTAAATATTTGGTAAATATAGTTGTTATGGAAACTACTGGACAATCTGTTTCGCTCAGTGTCGCGCCCTGATGTTTCCGCCATCGGTTGGGGTGTGACATATTGGTATCAGAGCCATAACTATAGGGAATTAGACAAGACTCGACCTAGTCCGGGTCGATGTCTTAGAAACCTAGTCTATAGTTAGGACCCAATAGACCGACTCGTGCATGATCTGTAGGGATTGTGTATGAGCTTACTGCTAATTCTCGTTATTCTCGCCTATGCTACACTATCACTGCACTCGAAATTTCATTTGTGAATAGGCGATTAAGTCGAGATTAGGTGTGAAAACCGCAAAATCTCGATTAAATTGCTTGTTTGATGTGACACTTTGGGTTTTCCCGAGCAACCGGTGTATATTAACTATGCGTGTACACATTATATTAAATGAAAATTCATGGATTATCGTGACATACTATGTGATACGTGTATTAGACTACGTGTATGTAATAAATATATATACATATTTATAAGTATTAGTGAACCGAGACCATGACTCGAGACCACTCGGTCTTGAGTGAACAATAAAGAAGTGGGCCGGTTGGGCCTTGCACATCTCGAAACCCAAAACACAAGGACCTGACTCGAGACTATTCGGTCTCGAGTGACCCAAGTCGGTTGGGCCGCAACTCCCCTTAGCCCACTCGGAAACCTTTAGGGTGCACCTTTTGTTATATATAAACCCAAACCCTCACACTTTCTCCTTTACACTCTCTCTCACTTCATCCTCACTCTCTCTCTCTCTAGCAAACCTTAAACCCTAACAATCAAGCATCACCTCCTCCCCCATCTCTTGGATTCAAACCGGCAACACTAGGACCCTCGGTTTAAGCTTGGAATCATCATTCGGAATATCACCCTTCATACCCTCTAGCCGGTTAGTGTCTCCTTTAGTTGTTTATTGACAAATACATGAGAAATTGTTGTTTATCTATGATGAAGGTGTTTGTTTGATAAAATATGGTTATTTGTTTATTAAATGATGTTTATTTATTGAAGGATGCACATGTTTTTGTATAACACGCACACTCTTATGTGGTTAGGAAGATTGAAGTGATTTAATGAATATCATGCTAACTTGACAATTAAGTTGTATAGAAATAAATAAGTGTTATGAAAACATGTTCTTGAATAATCGGATGATGATGCACTAGCTAAGTGTGATATGTTTGAATAATTTGTTTAAATGAATGTGTTTTAAATTTGATAAAAACCCTAAAAGATGAATTGTTTGAAGATGTGTTGAATATTTGAATATGCTATGTTTGAACTGTTTTGTTTAGAATTTTGACAACAAAACATGTTTGCACATTTTCATTGGATAGTACATAATATCATGAAATCAGAATTCTATTGGATAGTACACTGTTGCACATGTTCTAGAATCAGTAGGAATGTGAGTCGAGACCCCTGGTTTTGACTCGAGACCATTGAGTTACAACTCGAGACCGCAGTGATTGCGACTCGAGACCTTGACCAAACAACTCAAACAAGACTTCAGGGACTCGAGACCAGCAAGGTCTCGACTTGAGACCTCATGATCTCGACTCAAGACCGGACTCGAGACCTCTGAGGTTGCGACTCATGCATGCACTACTCGAGACCAGAAGTCCATGACTCGAGACCTTCTCGTTGCGACTCGAGACCGCGTGTTCTCGATTCGAGACCACCTGGTCTCGACTGGGTTGCTTACTTTAGTTATTGGGCCACAACTTGTTTTTGGTTTGGGCTGACTGTTGACTGGACTATGTGTTAACTGCTACTGTTGACTGTGCAATCGTTAGAGCAGGCCCAATAACTCAGGAGATAACCTATGCATGCTCTGTGTTAGATACGTGTAGAATATACGTGACTTCTCTGTACCCAAACTTGACCTATACTGGTAACCATGTTAGGACGTGGTGACCAACAAAACTGACCAAGTAAACTGTCTGCCGAGCAACCTAAGGTGAGTTCACAACTTTTAAAGCATGTGTTCCCGGTGGTTTGGGAAACGGAACTTAAAACAACGCTATCCCCTTGTGAGGGATACAAACCTACTTTTCTTCCCTAAATGGGACTCTTAGTTAATTACTGTTTATACGGAATGCAACGAGCAACACTAAACGAAACTCTATCACTCAAGTCCCTACCATTTAATACTGATTAGTCGCCGGGGCCTGGCGAACAGGTTATTAGTTGATAGCGCTATTTAGGTTTTACCAGCCTCACACCGTGCCTGTATAGGATCGGTCGTGAACTAATGTACTCTGGCAAACTGTCAGTGACGATAGAACATTGACAAACGGGGCACTGCGGAAACGTACGGTCACCTAGTATTCAGTATTGGAAAAACAGTTTAGTCGCTTACTTATGGGGTAGCTCCCCATGGCTTGTATAAACGGATAAATTAACTGGTGAAACAAGTTTTTGGTAATTAAAAACTGGATAACTCATGGACTCGCCAACATTTTTGTTGATACCCTACTGCATGCTTTGCAGGTACCCAGTGACTCAGGAGCTTGCAGCTTGGGAATGTGTAGTGGTCGTCTAACCCATGTGTTGGGTTCTAAATAATCTTGAACTATGAACTTTGTTTGAAACTATTTAGTTTATGCTTCTGCTGCTTACTTAAACTGTTATTTGAACTTAAACTTTTAAAACTTTAAACTATGATGTTTACTAACTATTGTGGTTGGTGAACATTTTTACTATTAACCAATGCTCAGTATAATTGGTGGATGGATCTGGTCATGTCACACGCCTAGCGGTGGTACTCCGCATGTGGTTTTGGGGGTGTGACATTTGATCTGTATTTATCTATAAAACGTGAGAATTCGCATTGAACCAGAAGTGAAATCCATACTTTAGCGCGGATTTTCGTCTCTATTTTATTAAAAACAGGAAAGAAGTTGTTAAGCTAGGGGTGAAACCCTAACCTTGACGACTTGTTCCGACCTTTACTTGGTTTTCCAAAACTCTCACCAAAGTCTCAACGGACTCCAACGACCTGAAGTCACTAAATAACTAAAGGGATGCGTGTCGAACGCCCAAGAATCAAGGCAGAAGCACGATCCTGAAAGTCAAAATGTGTACGACAAGTCCTTGAGAATAGTCAAATCACTTTGGATAGTCAATGTCTAGTAGCCGCAGACAATCTATTTCTCGATTTTTATGTGTTTCGATTCCGAGCCCGCAACTGCTGACTCTAATGGTTCGTCGATTTTATGTGTTGTATGTGTATTTACCTATTTATATGTCTAAATTATGGAGACTCGTTCGATTTTTGCTTTCACTTCGATCGACACGCACGACTCGCACTGCACTTTTATCTCAAAACGCGGACAAATCGCTGAATATACGTTCATACTATACTACCCGCTATATTCGCCTGTATTATACTATTCGATAAGTTATTCGCGATTGCTATATTCGAAGCGCTCGCGGAATTTGAATGATAGGTTTCTGTATTCTGACTGCATCTGGTGATTATGTGCCTATGTGCTTCTGTTATTCTGTGCCCTATGTGCTTATGTGCTTATGTGAATCTGTGATTATGTGCCTACGTGATTATGTGATACATGTTTCATTGTGTTCCTGAGCCTTAGTAGTAGACGTGTGAGGTGAGATTCGATTATGACGTGTCTGAGACCTATGACGATGTCTGTTGCAGACAATGTCAACTGGACCATCATCTGGACCTCGTCACCCATGACTCACTCACCAAGAACAGCGGGACAAACACCTTGCTGCCATCCTCGCTAAACAAGTGGCCAAGGTTGTGCCCTAGATCGTGAGTGAAATTTACGAGAATGTTAGTAAATCGTCTGAGGAGTCTAGAACCGAAGCTCCTAAAGTTGCTACCAAGACTGCTTTCAGCTTCAAGCAGTTCAAGGCTTGCGGTCCAAAGGAATTCACTGGAGAAGATGGCCCAACGGCTATGTTTCAATGGTTCGATTCCGTCGAAGTCACTCTGCGCCAGAGTGGATGTCCAGAAAATCTCCGCACTCTAAACACAACCGGCGTCTTCCAGTCCCGCGCATTAAACTGGTGGACGGCCGAGAAAAACAAACGCGGGAATGATGCAGCTTATGAGTTGAGATGGGAAGAGCTGAAGGCCATCATGATGGACGAATTCTGCCCTCCCCATGAATGCCAAAATCTGGAGGACGAATTCTGGAGCATTAAGCAGAAGGAAGGAGACAACGCTGCCCTGACTGCTCGCTTCAAGCAGCTCAGCATCATCTGTCCCAATCAAGTGAAGACGTCCGACATGGCTATCAAGAAGTACATCCGAGCTCTACCCGACTGTGTTGCTGATTTTGTTCAGGCCGCAAAGACAGCAACGATCGAAGAAACTTACTTGCTTGCCGCAGAAATCAACGACAAGCGGGTAAAAGCTGGTTTTTGGGATAAAACTTCGAAGAGCTTGCACCAAGTCACCACCGCATCAACCGCTGAAACCGTCGCCACTCAACCGTCAAAGCCCTCACGCCGCAGGAAGAAGAACAACAACAGCAGCACCAGCAACAAGAACTACGCTGCCACTACCTCTGCTGCTCCACTTCAAGCCGTACCGGTTCAGCAGCAGTCTCACCACCGCCCAGCACCAATTACCTATGCACCGCCTGCAAAGCGTGCATACACAGGCCCCCATCGGCTTGCCCAACATGTTCTTATCATCACCCAATGGGTCTCGCTTGTCGTTTCTGTGCTCCCTGCAACATGTACGGCCACTTCACTGTTAACTGCCATACTGGTCTCCGCAACACCACGACTCCTGCTCCTGCTCAACAAGCTCTTCTCACCGCCCCACAAGGCCAACAAGCGGCTCAGGCGCCCGCGATCAACGCCAGAGACTGCTTCGTATGTGGTGATCCCAACCACTTTGTGAACATGTGTGTTAGTGCAGTATGTCTATCGCCTCCGTCATCTCAAGACCGTAGCAGAAACAGTTTATTTCTAGTGCTTATATTGTAATAGTTAGAAATATCTAGAAAAAGGTAAGGTGGCATTTATGTAAATAAGGGGAACTCTCCCTATATCCTTTGCCTATAAATAGAACCCTTAGGGTTCTCATTTAGGACTTTTGAGAAAAAAAAATTTTCACTTTTGCTCATTTAAAGACTTTGGAGAAGATAGGAGCTAGAGAGAGAAAGTAGAGAGAGAAAGTGACATCGTGATTCAGGTGCTTTGTACGTTTTCATATTCGTCAATAGAATCACAGATTATTTGACGTTCGTGTGTTTCGGTCTTGCTCGTGCACGGATTCCGCACGTTGTACGAGTCGGTTCGCAATCGAAACGGATCAAACCGGGACCTAACAAGTGGTATCAGAGCGGGAGTTCGATTGCTCAGATCATTCACACGATTTCGCACAGGATTTCATCGTTTTCAGATCTCATTTCGCATCAGATCCGTTAAAGTTCTTCATCTTTTCATATTTTCACGTTTTTAACTGAAAAACGCAAAATTGAACAAGATTTTACGGTTAAAATCAGCTAATTTTTTTATATGATGTGCGAAAACAACTAATCAATAAGCCTATAAAATTTCAGACTTTAATTCAAAGTATTTTGTGAGAAATTTGAGATTTTTTTTGATCGAAATATGATAAAAGTTGCTGCTGTTATGTTTGTTGTTCTCCGCGCGGATGGCAATCCGTGCGGATGACCATACGCGTTGACTGATTGTTGACCTATCCGTACGCATAAGTCGCACGCACGGATGACATAATACGTATTGACTTTTTGTTGACCCTTCCACACGCACGGATAACAATACGTGTCTCAACATCACCCGAACTTGTCACTTTAGTCAATATTTTCAGGTTTGTCAGTCAACATTATCAATGATACATGTGAGTCATTAATTGCTTTCGGTGTGCATATGATTGCTATTGTTTGTTGTCATTATAAACTACATCAGAAAGTCACGTGTATCCAAGTAAGTGATTAATTCATTCGGTGAGCATGTGGTCACGTGATTCATAACAGTTGGTATCAATTGAGGTCCTATAGAATTAAAACTTGATTAATTGTTGTCGGCCATTAATGAGAATTGTCTTAATGAAGGACGTGTGTCACCCATCCGGATAAGTTTCTCGCACGGATAAGCTTCATCATTTTCACCCGTGCGTATAACATCTCCGGATCCCCACCCGCGCGGATCACCACCCGTGCGGATCCCCACCCGTGCGTATAACATCTCCGGATCCCCACCCGCGCGGATCACCACCCGTGCGGATCCCCACTCGTGCGTATTGTCATCCGGTTCACCATCCGGACGAATCATTATCCGGACCAACTCATTTGTTCGTGATACTTCATCCGATTTGGGCTGATCTCATCCGTTTGGGACAACATCATCCGATTGACTATTGATCCATCCGAACGAACCAAATTCTTTTACGATTGTTTGACAAATTTGATTAAACTCATTGTGTTTGTTTGTTCGTATTCAGGTGATTGAAGATATACAAAGTGCAAATTCAAGACAAAATTTGAAGATGTCGAGCAGCAGTGAAGAATTTTACAACATGTTCTACAATGCCTTTACTTCAGAATCATCCGAAAGAAGATCTGAAATAAGAGAGTATTCGAGAGAGATTTCAGAGAATTTGAAATATGATAATATGTATGGAAGCCAACAGAAACCACCGAAACTAATGAGGATTGAAGATTATAACTGGTGGAAAAATCGGTTTGAGGGTTGGGTAAAAGCTTTCGCTCCTGAAAGCTGGTTAAAATTGAAAAATGGATATACTGAACCAGTTAAAGAAGGAGGAGAGTTAGTAGAAGAAAAAGAGTTCACAGAAAAAGATATAAAAAATGTTGTGGCTGAGTATAAAATGATTGCATTGTTAAAACAGTCAGTGAGAGAAGATATTATTTCGCTACTTGAACAAGAGAAAACATCGAAAAGTTTATGGGAAGATTTAGAGGTGAAATGCGTAGGTAGCACTGAAATTGTGAAAAACAAAAAGAAATTGTTACGCAAAGAGTTTGATTTATTTGGTTGTATGAACAATGAATCTGTCTGTAAAATGATCGAGAGATTTGGGCATCTGAAGATGGAGCTGGCCAGATACAAAATCACATACACTGAAGAAGAGCTGGTGGATAAATTGTTTGATTCATTGCCAAATGATCAAGATTGGCAATACTTCGCTTTAATGTTGAAAAACATAATCAAGCCTGAAGATTTAACTGTGGATTTGCTCATTGAGAGATTGGAAAGCCACGAGCTGGAAATCAAGAAGTCTAAAATCAACAATTCAGCTCATCAGCAGAATGTGGAGTTGTACTACAGAGGAAATCTACCACAAGCTGGGTCTCCAAGAACAGCGTTTTCTGCAGAAAGCTCAAACTCCGTGAACAATGCAAGTCCTCACAGTGGTTTTCACGGTGGATCTTCTTCAACAACTTCAAGCCAAACTGTTTCAAAAAATTTATTTCAGTGTAATATCGCAGTGGATTTGAAGAATGGGCAGAATTTTAGTGAAGAGTCAGCGAAACAACAGATGGTTTTCTTGGCATCTGTACTTGAATCGTATGAAAGCCTCATTGCAGGGAAGATTGGCAACACCAACTTGACGAAAGAAGATTATGATCAATTAGACCCCGAGGAGATGGAACTAATGGATATAAGATGGTGCATGGCCAGTGCGGTTCGTCGGGCACAGCGGTTCATGGAGATCACGGGGAGAAAGTCAATTGGTGGATCATCTACCAAATTGGGATTTGATAAATCAAAGGTGACATGTTTCAAATGTAAACAAAAAGGTCATTTTAAGCGCGAGTGCAGAAATGCGTATGCTGCTGATGATTCTGAAAACCCATTCAACGAAGATTATTACAAGAAAGCGATCTACCATCAGAACAAGTCTGAGCCTCCAAGATTGAAGCAACCTGAAGAAAAATCAAGGGCTCTTGCAGTTATACATGACGATGAAGGTTACGACTGGAGTCAAGTTTGCCCTGAAGAAGATGCAGTTGGATATGCATTTGTCACAAATGTTGATCATGATAGTTGGTGGAGAAGAGACAGTGCAAGATGGGAGATTGGAAAGTTAACTGAACCATTCAAGGAAGCAAAAAGAGCCAAGAAATGGAATGCTGAACTGGAATGTTATATGGATCCACAGGGTAATCCAGTGGTTGACCCTTCAAAAGTGGATTTTGATGCAGTAACCAATTTGTTTCCAAGTGAGGGCACTTTCAACACAAGAAGGCTTTCTGATAAAAGCTATTTTCCAAATTTGATGAACAAGTTAAAAGAAGTTTTTGAAGCAAGTTTACCGAATGTGGTGGAAATGAAGAAGAGAAAAGAAGAAGAGTTGAAAAAGCTAGTTGAAGAAGTAAAGATTACTGCAAAGCTTGCTACTGAAGAAGAGCAGAAGATTGAAGAAGAACAGAAACAAGAAGAAGAAGAAAACAAAGAGGAAGATCAGACAAACGAACTGGTGCTGAAAGAAACAGAGGTAAATGAATCTTCTGATCTATCAAGTGTTGAAATTGTTGACAAAAATGAGAATAAATGCAGGAATTGCATAGAAATGTGCAAAGCCTGTATTGAAAAAGATGAAACAATCAAAACCAAAGATATTGAAACAAACAAACTTGAAAATATTTTCAAAACAAAATGTAAAGAAATGATTGAAAAAGAAGAAATTTTGAAATTAAAAGTTGAAAAGCTGACACAGAAATGTCAAGATCTTGAAAAGGATAATGATGTTTATAGACAATTGTGTTCAGCAAAATGTGTCAATTGTGTTGAAAAAGAATCTAAATTTCAAGATTTACAAAAACAGTATGATTCTTTAAAGTGGTCGAGTTAGAGAGTACAAGAAGCTTATGATACTTTGAAGAGCCAAGTCAAAAGTTTTGATCAAAGATTGTCAGAAACTTTAGTCACTAAAGAAATGTATGAAAGAAAGTTTAAAGAAAAGCAAATTGAATTAAACAAATGTGTTGATGAAATTGCTAATCTTAAACAAGTCTTGGCTGAAAAAGAAAAGATTGTTACAAAACTTCAAAGTTATCATAACTCTTCGTACATTCTCGAACGCATTTTCAACATCACACCAGATGACAAAGATACTGAAAATTGCAAAAAGGGTATTGGTTCAGAATTTCATCAGGTACCACCACCATTGAGAAACAATTATACTTTTTATGATGAGGAAAAGGTGGCAAAGGGTTTGAACATAGCTGACCAGTTACCTGAAAGTATCGATGTGACTTACTCCAAATCTGATGATGCTAATGATTCAGAGGTGGTAAGTAAGGTTGTTGAAAGCGTTTTGAAAGATGAGTCTGCAAAAGGTAAGTCTGAATCACAGGAGAAAGATGAAGGAAATTTTCATGATGGTTATTTGAAAAACACAAAATCCGAGAAAAATTTGGATGATGATTCAAAGGGATTGGTCTATACCATGATTGGATCGGACTAACTATTCTTAGATGTTGTATTCCCGATTCAGAATGTGATTTCAGAGAAGGTCGATAAAGTTTTCAAAATGGTTGAGATTGAGAAGTCGGAAATTTCAAAGTTTGTTGGTAAAAGTCACAAAACTTTTTATAATAAACCTGGTTTCAAGAAGAAAAACATGAAGGCTGGGTTGGGTTATAAAAAGAAACAAAATTGGAAGAAAAATGAAGTGCCAAATTCTCAGGCAAAGATGAGTTTTGTTCAAGGAAAAAGTTTTGAAGAAGAAGAAAAACTCAAATTTAGACAACAGTCTAATGAAGAGTTTTGTACTCAAAAGAAAAGGCAACAACCACAGGTTAAAGATGTTTCAAAAAGAACATGTTTTAAGTGTAATCAAATTGGACATCTTGCACGAAAGTGTCCAAATCTGAAACCTGTGGATGTTGACAAAAAGAAGCCTGAAAATGTTGAGAAACAAAAGGATGTGAAACAAAGGTTAACCAGATTTGATTCAAAACAAACTTGGAGGTACAACACAAACAAGTTTGCTTCGAATCAAACTTGGAAACCAAAACAGACTAGGTCTGATTCAAAACAAACACAGATTTCTCACACACCCAGATTCAGAACAACACAAAGTTGGAACACATCTATTGATATGACAAAACCCCAAGAATTTTGGAAACCAAAAGTTGTTGTTCAAAGTCAAAATAATCAAAATGAGTCACGATTTTACGAGAGAAGTGCTTCAAAAGGACAGAACTGGGTGGTTAAGAAACAAGTGACTTCTGTAAATGTTGAAAAAGTCAAAGACAAAGATGAAAAAGTTTTTGTGAAAAATGACAAAGATTTTCCATCATTAAATGAAACTTATTGTGTTGAAATGCCTAAGGTCCAACAGACCTGGGCTAAATTGTTCAAGTAATTGAGTTTGTGTAAATGTGCAGGTGCTCATGAAGTTTGATTGTCAAGGAAGAGAATTGATGAGCAGCCTGACACAGGAAGAGGCTGCTGAACCCTGGTTTGGTTGAACAGGGAGTTTATTGTTTTCTGTACATAAATAAACAATATTTTCAAAAACTCTAAAAATTTGAAAAATTTTGAAAAACCAAAAATATGTTTTGTTTTTGTCAAAAATATTCAAAAATACAAAAATATGTTGATTGAATACGCCGAAACCCTCACGGCTGAACAAACATGATTACTTTCACAAGATTGAAAAACGGTTTTCAAACTGTCGAAAAACAATGGGTTGTAAATCATGGGGGTATTTTATATAAGTTTTTCTGCAAATCAGTACACTTGAAGCAGAAAATGGATGGCGAGACAAAGCTATCTACATTGGGTTGTCAAATTTTCTTTAAATGGTTTTGCATTTTAGGGGGAGTAAGAAATTGTCAGAAAATACAAAAACATTAGAAAATTTGAAAAAGCCAAAAACATGATAAAATTCAAAAATTGAGTTTTTGTGTAAAAAGAGGAAATGATAGTATATCAGTAGACAGTTACAGTATGCTAAAGAAATGTAATGTTTAATTAGCGTTAAACAGTCTCACTGATGATATGCCGATAGGTTTTCATACATTTAGTAAACTTTTTCGGGATATAAACTTAAATTCAAACTTGCTTATTTCGTGGGGAACACTACTTGGATATATAGGTAACCCCTGAAATCTTGTTTGAAAGGTCTCATAATCTGATATACTAGGTCTTTATACTCAATGATGTCTGGGATATTATTCCGGGACTTCTGCTGAACGGTAGTTCTGACCTAGTCCTTGGATAATACTTTCTGCAAATGCTTGAAACATAGCATAAACCCTCAGCATGCCGATGAAACAATAAAATTGATAGTCGCTGCTATTGTAGCTAAAAGATCCTCTAAAGGGGACATTCCGTAAAGTCGAAGCTGACATCTCTCTGCGTATACGGAAGTATCGACCTGAGATCCCTCGGCCCTCGCATACCTAATTTATGTACAGATATCATTGTAGTATACTCACCTGTAAGACTGAATATTGGGATCTGGATACGGGAGTATATTCAAGAGGTGGGACACATGAATGAGTTTAAGTTCTTAAGACACCTAATTCGTATCCTGAATCAGTTGAAATTTGTGTGAAAATTTAAGTGGATCAGTATATCGACAATCTAAGTGAATTGTTTAATTCTTATTGTGTAACTAAGCTCAACGGTACTTGTGATTTGTCATAAACTGATATGATCCTCTGACGCAAACTCAAACAAAAATATTGTCTGTAAATATGTTTGTAAATATTTCTTTACTGCTTTATATTTTCAGAAAAATACAAAAAGATTTTTTATTCTGCTTTATTTTCGACAACCGATGTCTGAGTGCTGAGTTTCAAAATCTAAGTATGTTGATCGTGTTTCTGAAAATAAACAAGTTCATTAATTTGAAACTTGAAATCTTTTAAAAATCAAAAATAAAAAACAGTTTGTGATATCTCCAAGGTCATTAAGTTGGACTTGGATGATTAACTGTGAGGGATTTGGATGCTTATACTGTTAAAATCTGTAAAAGACCCAGTTTCCGATCCGGTTCGTTGAAACTACCAAATCTTTGAAGATTGTTGATAGGGGGAGAGTATCAAGTAATCCTGGATATATTTCATATTATTATATCTTAGTCCCAGGATCTTGATTTAGAAAGTTTAATAGAGCCAGGTTACGATACCTGGACAACTGAAAATGCTTTCATTGTAAAATATTTTAGCAAAAGCTGAGAGATCCAGATTTTCAATCCTGGAAGTTCAAAACGTTGTTACTTATAAATGTTTGAGAATTGCAGATGTTGTACCAGACTACGATCCCGACAGCCGAGTCTAAGGGGGAGTCTGAAGACGAGCTCAACGCAAGGGGAAGCGTGCATAGAAGCCAGGATATTTTTCCCAAGAGGAGCTTGTAACCGGAAAGCCAGGTGTCGATCCCAAAGCACGGAAGCTTGACGAAAGGGGGAGCCTGAAGAGTTTACCGAAAGGGGGAGCTGGAGCTGAAGACAGATCCACGGGGATTCTGTTCGAGCTAGAGAGAGAGAAAGAAAAGAAGCTACGAGTCTGACTAAATGTTTGAGATTGACTGCGGCAATATCCAAGGGGGAGTCTGTTAGTGCAGTATGTCTATCGCCTCCGTCATCTCAAGACCGTAGCAGAAACATTTTATTTCTAGTGCTTATATTGTAATAGTTAGAAATATCTAGAAAAAGGCAAGGTGGCATTTATGTAAATAAGGGGAACTCTCCTTATATCCTTTGCCTATAAATAGAACCCTTAGGGTTCCCATTTAGGACTTTTGACACTTTTGCTCATTTGCTACATTTAAGAGCTCTAGTTCTAGAGAGAGAAACTAGAGAGAGAATGTGTCTAGGTGATTCACGGTTCCTGTAACGATTTCAGATCTTTGAATAGAATCACAGTTATATTACTGTTCGTGTGTTTCGGTCTTGCTCGTACACGGATTCCGCACGTCGTACGAGTCGGTTCGCAATCGATACGGATCAATCCGGGACCTAACAATGTGCCTGAGCAGGGTTGTGAAATAAGAGCCCTAGTAGTAGAAGCCTCACCAACAGCAACAGCCTAAGCAGCAACAACAAGCCGCACGCGCCAGAACCTTCAACATCAACGTGCGCCAAGCCCAGACTGACAACAACGTGGTCAATGGTACGTTCCTTGTGAATGTTATTTATGCTTCATGTTTGTTTGATACTGGAGCCGATAACTGCTTTGTGTCGTTTGAATTCGAGAAGCTCTTTAGTCGTAAGCGCACCCATCTCCCCTCGACGTTCGATGTTGAAGTCGCCACTGGAAGAACTGTCGTCGTTAATTCTGTTCTCTGTGATTGTACTCTTGAGCTCAACAATCACATATTCCCAATCAACCTTATCCCAATGCAACTCGGAAGTTTTGACATCATAGTAGGCATGAACTTTCTTCGCGAAAACCATGCTGAAGTTGTGTGTTTCGATAAGATGATTCGATTCTCGCTCGCAAATGGTGATTTATTGTGTCTATGGCAAAACTGTTTCGAAGGGTCTCAAACTTATGTCATGTGTCCAAGCTAGCAAGTATCTCCGCAAGGAATACAGAGCTTTCTTGGCTAACATTGTAGTAGCGGAGAAGGAAAAGAAAAGGAAGACAGAACCGCTATCAAACTCTCGAGTCAGCTTCAGGAATTACTTGAGTAAGGCTTTATTCGCCCGAGCACCTCTCCTTGGGGCGCACCATTCCTTTTCGTCAAAAAGAAGGATGGGTCGTTCAGGATGTGCATCGACTACCGGGAATTGAATAAGTTAACCATCAAGAACCGCTATCCCCTGCCTCGCATTGACGATTTGTTTGATCAACTACAAGGTGCTACGTGTTTCTCGAAGATCGATCTACGCTCAGGCTATCATCAGCTACGCATTCAAGAGGAGGATATACCTAAAATCGATTTTCGCACTTGTTACGGCCACTATAAGTTCGTTGTTATGCCTTTTGGTTTAACCAACACACCCACGGTTTTCATGGATCTGATGAATCGCGTGTGTAAACTATATCTCGACCGTTTCGTCATCGTGTTCATCGACGATGTCTTGATCTATTCCAAATCGAAAGCCGAGCACGCGCAACATCTACGTTTGGTTCTCGAACTACTCCAGGGGAATCGACTCTATGCCAAGTTCTCCAAGTGTGAATTCTGGCTAGAGGAGGTTCAGTTTCTGGGTCACATTGTAAATAGTCAAGGTATCCACGTCGATCCCGCGAAGATTGAAGCCGTTAAGAGTTGGATTACACCTAAGAACCCATCTGAAGTCCGTTCTCTTCTCAGGCTAGCGGGCTATTATCGACGATTTATCCAAGGATTCTCAAGGATCGTTGTGCCGCTTACCGCTCTTACGCATAAAGACAAGTCTTTTGTTTGGGGAACTGAAAAAGAGTCTGCCTTCCAAACCCTCAAGCACAT
The DNA here is from genome assembly GCA_030545235.1 of Helianthus tuberosus. Lineage (NCBI taxonomy): Eukaryota > Viridiplantae > Streptophyta > Magnoliopsida > Asterales > Asteraceae > Helianthus > Helianthus tuberosus. The sequence goes on along the minus strand of CM060420.1, from coordinate 13,620,668 downwards.
GCTCTGCAATGCTCCTATTCTCACATTGCCCGACGGAAATGATGGTTTCATTGTCTATTGTGATGCTTCCAACCTTGGTCTTGGTTGTGTTCTTATGCAGCGGGACAAGGTCATAGCTTACACATCTCGCCAGCTCAAAATCCACGAGAAGAACTATACAACCCATGACCTCGAGCTAGGCGCGGTTGTTTTTGCATTAAAGATTTGGCGACACTACCTGTATGGTACCAAGTGTACGATCTTCACCGATCATAGGAGCGTACAACATATCTTTGATCAGAAAGAACTTAATATGCGTCAACGCCGATGGGTAGAACTTCTCAACGATTACGACTGTGAGATTCGTTATCACCCAGGCAAAGCAAATGTCGTTGCCGACGCTCTCAGTAGACGGAGTTATTTGCTCAGCATTCGCAATACCCAAGCCCAATACGATCTCAAAACCCTCATCCGCGAAGCCCATCATGCATGTTTTACTTAACGCACTTTGAAGAAAGAACGAATCTATCACGATGGAGCTCAACTTGTGAATAAGCCGAACGGGATATTCCATTATCTGGATCGAACTTGGATCACTAAACGGACCAATTTGTGACAGATTTTGATGGACGAAGCCAACAAATCCCGGTATTCTATTCATCCCGGTGCCGATAAAATGTACCAGGATCTTCGTTACAAGTACTGGTGGTCGGGCATGAAAAGGGATATTGCTCTCTACGTTGGAAGGTGCCCGACTTGCTCGAAGGTTAAGGCTGAACACCAAAGGCCCTCTGGCTTACTCGAACTAACCCCAATACCTATGTGGAAGTGGGAGAGTATAGCTATGGACTTCATAACAAAGCTTCCGCACACGTCATCAGGTCACGACAGCATCTGGGTTGTTGTTGACCGTTTGACCAAATCTGCTCACTTTTTGCCTATACGGGAAGACTACAAGGTAGAACGATTAGCCTGAATCTACACCAACGAGATCATTTGTAATCATGGGACGCCTCGCGACATCATCTCTGGCCGTGACGCTCGGTTTACCTCGCGACTGTGGGAAACATTTCAAGCTGCTCTCGGTACTACGCTTAATCTGAGTACCGCATTCCACCCTCAAACCGACGGTCAGACTGAAAGAACGATCCATACTCTTGAAGACATGCTCCATTCGTGTGTCATAGATTTCGGTGGTAATTGGGACACTTACCTGCCTTTAGTCGAATTCTCGTATAACAACAGTTATCATTCCAGCATTCAAATGGCACCATTCGAGGCTTTATACGGAAGAAGATGTCGATCGCCTATTGTATGGCACGAGATCGGTCACTCGCAATTAACCGGTCCTAAGCTATTGCAAGAAACGTACTCCTAAAGGTACTCCTAAAGCTCGAAGTCGAGAGAAAAGTTACACCGATAGACGACGCAAGCCCCTTGAATTTGACATTGGCGACTCCGTACTCCTAAAGGTATCACCTTGGAAGGGTGTGGTCAGATTCGGCAAGAAAGGGAAACTAGCGCCTCGATATGTTGGACCTTTTAAGATTCTGGAAAGGATTGGAAAATTCGCCTACAGACTCGAACGAGCAGAGGAACTTAGTAATGTCCATCCGACTTTCCACGTGTCAAACCTCCGAAAGTGCCTGGCTGAGCATGATTTAATTGTACCACTCGATGACCTCCAAGTAAACGAAACACTGCACTTCGTGGAGAAGCCTGTCAAAATCATGGATCGCCAAACCAAGCAGCTCAGACACTCGCGTAGTACTATTGTGAAAGTCCGATGGGAGGGCAAACGAGGCGCAGAGTTCACTTGGGAACTCGAAAGCGACATGAGGGCGAAGTACCCACAGTTGTTTGTTACGGCTTCGGCCTAATTTCGGGATGAAATTCCCTCAACTAAGGGAGGCTGTAACACCCCGTGTTTCGGAAGTCAAAGTCAAAGTCAAGATTTAAGTCAAAGGAAGAAAAGATTGCTAATTGCGATCTGTCTCTCCTTGCTCAATTCCTGTTTTGACTTCTTTGACTCGTAGATTAGTCTATTTTATTTTCGCTTTAGTTGTATTATGTGGAGGATCTATTAATAATCGCATGGTAATCGCTATTTATCACATGAATGATCGTTTTATCGCTTTATCGCAATCGCACTCGCAACTCAAACTACGCATTTTGGTTATTATACGTGTGTGTGTGCCTTACGTGTTACTTGTGCGTGTTTATTTATGTATGTGTGGTAATCAATCGAAACGCAATCGAACTCGATCGCAATCGAAATGGTATGATAATTGGTGGAGAAAAGATAGTGCGAGATATGAGTAGTTGGGATTAAAAGTAATTTGACTAGGAAACTCTCTCTCGCATCGCAACACTCGCAAATCAAAATCGAAACGCAAAACTCGTCACACCGAACGCTCGAATCAAGCGACTGATCGATCAGGCGACCAGCCGATGGACCAGCCGTTCGATCAGAACTACCGTCCGATAGGACAGGTTGTCCGATCGAGCTGCCTGGCCGAACGACCAGCCCTTTCCTCTTTGGGTAACCCTATAAATACCCCATGTCACCCTCAAACTTCCTACTTTTGGCAACTGACGTCCGACCAGCTCGTTCTTCCCACTTTTCTTCAGATTTCTCACAATTCCAGTAAGATCTCGTCCTAAATCTTGTACTTCCTTAATCTACACGCACTCCTACACCTTTCTACCTTTCAAATCTTAACTTTTAACCGTGAAATCATCAAGATTCAAGGTGTTCTAGGATGACATCATCATGTGTTCTTGAAGGACTTCATGTTTTGGCCTCAATCCACCAAGAACAACTTAGATCTAACCGATTTCCACATAAACTAACAAATATCTTTCATAGATCTAAACATATTCACGATAAAAAGGATTGAAAGATAGTTTTCCAACTTTGTTTCAACTCTTTTACACTCGATGCATTCAAAACCGATAGAATCGGAGCCTGTGCCGACTTACTACTCATTCTTGTGGTTGCGTTAGTTCAAGATCCGTATTCTATCCATGAGATTACCAATCTCGGGTTAACCAAGAACAATCGTCCTGAACCGGTGGACTGACCGAACTTGGGTGGTTCCTGTTCAATCGGACCACTAGAGCTTAGGATGGGGTTCTCTTGGTTAGCACGTTATCAAAACGTCTCGATAAAATGACAACCAATCTAAACGACCAAGTGTAAGACGAACAGGACGACCAAGACGGGATGTCGTCCGATCGGACTGCTGTCTAAACGGACAGCCAATCCGAACGACTGGCCAATCCGAACGGCTTGCACCTTGGGTCCCACACTTAACCATTTTGCCAACATTTGAAGTCTGAATGTTGAACGAATTACTGTCCGATCGGACTACCATCCGATCGAACTGCCACTCGAATCATGAGATATTTAGACTTCCATACTTAAACGATTTTCAACATGTTCAATGCACAAAGGATGCCACCCGAAAGAACAACCGTCCGAATGAGTGGCAACCTGCTGTGAACTTGTTCCCACTAAAGTGTCTAACCAATCAGGTTGTCGTCCGATCGAAAAACCATCCGATCGACCGACCTGAAAGGTAGAGATACTTCTATATTTTCAAAATGCTACAACAAAAACTTCAAAAGTCAAGTCATCACACACAAACACATTCTTCCCAAAGGAAGAAACAATCCACTCGAACAGCCATCCGACCGGACGACTGTCCGAACGGATTACCACTCGCACGACTGGCTGTCCGATCGGATTACCATCCGATCGAACTGCTGTCCGACCGGATTACCATCCGATCGAACTGCTGTCCGACTCACTTGTACTTTGCATCGATTTACGCTTCGCTTATCGTTATGCTATCGAACTGTTCAGGCTAACCCTCCTCTCTAGTACTCCCTTCAATCCATCAATCGCTGTGAGTGTACTCGATCCCTTTTTGCTTTACGCACTTTTGGGTGTTACATACGTTACTTATACCAAATCACATCAAACACACTACGCAATACTTTTAACGCTAACCGCTATCGCATGTATACGTGACTAAATGAATGCTTGTTTGTTATGTTTACACATGGAATGTTGTCTACCTGCCTTAGCAACGATAGTACTATAGTTTGGACTCAGCACCCGTTCACTCGGGGGGTTGTTAAGGACAATTACCTACATGGCTCACAGTGGTGAGTATGTATCGCGAACTGCCTTGGGCAGTCAACCCGCAGTCATTGGTATCGATAGGTTCATGTCGATAACTAACATGCCTCATTTCACTCTGTGTACGTGCTGGTTAAGCATAACGCTTTCGAACTCTATATGCTATTATCAAACTTGTATGCTCACCCTTACACTACGTGTATTGACTTTTACTTTAACGTATGTGATAGGTGCTTAAGTTGCTAGGATGCTTAGGTGCATGGTGATGAAATTGAGGCTAGGGAAGGTCTAGAAACAATAAACAATTGTCTGTAATAAAATCTGAGTTGTCGGAACAGAACAATTTGCCTAGATCCTTTCTATAATAATTGTATTATCTTATATGACATGGTATGGGACGTGTTGATTTAAATATTTGGTAAATATAGTTGTTATGGAAACTTCTGGACAATCTGTTTCGCTCAGTGCCGCGCCCCGATGTTTCCGCCATCGGTTGAGGTGTGACATAAAGGAACGATCGCTAGACCAATTCCCAACCGTCTTATATCAAAACCAAGAGAGTTTACAATCAATTTTTTTTTCTTTTTCCATTTTTTTCCGCTTTTCTTGTTTTTTTCTTTTTCTAATGAGCATAGACGATGTTTTCCCTAACCAAGAGGTGATCCGAATGTAGAGTCGCTATCCCCAACTCGGACTACTTAAGCTTCGGTACTTTTTCTTTTCTTTGCACAGTCGATTTCACACACCCTAGCGGTAATCCGGCTGTAGAGTCACTATCCCCAACCCAGACTACATAGGAATGCGCTACTTTCATTTAGTTTCTAGCTCATGATTTTTTTTCATTATTTATTTTGCATGATCACAAACTCTAACAGTTTTAACTTATAATGGTGCCCCTTATACTCTTATTGGTGGTTTCTATTTCCCATATTTCCCAGGCGAAAACCTACTAGTAGACCGACAATTAAGGTGTATTAACTCAAAGGGACTTAAAACCAAACCCGGGCCTATCCACACATCCCTAACTAGACACAAGCTCGATTTATTTAATCTCTTATTATAATAATTCGAACCCAAGCAAAAATTCATCTTTTCTATCATTTTCCGTTTTAATTTGCAAACTTCTTTTTTATTCGAAAGACATTTTCTGATTTTTCAATTTTTTTTTTTTGAATTTTTTTTTTTAATTTTCTAGTTTTTTTGTATTTTTCAAAACTTTATTAATTTTTTTGTGCTTTTCATAAATAAGACTCGATTATTTACATGTATCTCATCCCCACACTTAGAGATTGCATTGTCCCTAATAAAAGAATGGAAATATGACTCAAAACTACCTAAACACAAAAAACGATAACTAAAGACGAAATAAATAAATAAAATACAAAAGAATACAAGGGAAACGACTTAGCTGATTAATAACAACGCGTATGCTCCAAATCTCTCGTCCCATCCTGCTCGATCGTATAGCATTTCGGTCGCGCACGGCTTTGACTCTGACACTGGTACGCTTGATAAATGCCTTATATTCGAACAGCAGCTCCAAACTCACCCGAATGGAGATTGCGTACGGGTGGTACATATTCAAACCTGCATAACCAAAAACAAGCACAAATCAAAGCAATACCGACTCTAAAAAATGACTCAAGAACCACTAATTTAGACTCATGGTAAAAAATAAACGACTCAATAACCAAGTAAACACGAAAACACAAAACACGAAAAAGAACTAAAACTACGATAAAGACTCAAAATCTACAAACTCTACAAGTGTGCTATCAACTTTTCTAACACTCACGGAGGATCATGTAGACGCAGCTCACCTTCATACCAAACCTCACGGGCTGTAGCACCATCATACCTATTATTATCTGAATCTATCCGAACACCCGCATACCTGTTACAACCTCTCAAACCATCATCGGGCGGTTTAAACTTATACATTTCAAATCAAAATCTATCCCTACACTGAACCTTGCTCAGCGCCTCTATCTTAGATTCTACGCATTTTACCCTTTTTCCAAGATCATCTACTCTCCTATCAGGTGGATCCCCACACTTGGGTCCTATCGCTTCCTCTAGACTAGGACCACTTATCACCTCTTTCTCACTTCTCTCATCTTCTAACTCCGATGAGATGATAACCGGTAGCTCGGAACCCTCTCCTAGAAAAGCATACTCTAAATGAGATGGAAGAACCTTAAGCTCTAAGGGTGGGAGTTGGGTGGTGTCATCACTAACGGCTAACACTTCGGGAATCAAAGGAATTCCCTCAACTTCTACTTCATCTACCCTCAACGACTCTTCCTCGACTCTCCCTCCTCCTACTAAGTCGGCACCACTAATATATTCAAGACAATGGCCAACACATAAGATAAAAGAGTTCAAGAAATATACAAAATGGCAGGGACCACTATAGTCATCGGAACCACTCGGGTGGTTCATGGAACGATCTATCTCAAAGGTGAATCTCTCCTAAATGTGAGAGAACCAAGCACTAGTCACTAAGACTCAAACTAAAGATAAACAAATTAAAAATGAAAGACTCAAAACAAAACAAAACACGTAGCACGTATATGTCAATAAAGTCTATCAAAGCTTATTAACGCGATTGCCAAGAGTCCCCGGCAACGGCGCCAAAAACTTGATGTGTGCTAAACAGACTATAGAAATTAACTATATTAGACTCTCAAAGCTAGACACTAAAAAGCTTTAATTCTAGACTCGACCTAAAACCACACAATCGGCAAGTGTACCGATCAATGTAGTATAATCCTAGGAAGTCCGGATATCGAACCACGAGACTCTATGTATCGCGTAAACTAGACTCTAACAGACACGACTTAACGTGTTTATTTGTTTTGGGGGGGGGGGGGTTACGGAAAAACTAAGGAAATCTATATTAAACTACTAAATTAGTTAAAGCTAGACTAAATACGAATGAAGACTAAGGGCTTTTCTTATATGGAGAGCGAGACCACCTAGACAAGAATCCTGGATTACTTTTAAAGAATTACCGATTAAGTTAAATGCATGAATTATGGAACCGGGATCTTAAAGTACTAAACCTATTAAGAACCAACTAAGCCCCTCGACCCTTCTCAAGGAGAAACCTGTGGAACTACCTAGGCTGTTAATCCTACCGGTTATTAGACGCCTTTCCAGTTGTCTAATTATTGTGTAAGTACCCTAATATTGACCTACTCTTTTCCAATCATAGATCTAGGGTAGTTTGAATTAATTAACTTGACTTGATAGACTAATAAAACCGACAGGTAAACTAAGACATGACCTTTTCCAAGGACTATCTAAAGCGATTCGCCGGGTAAGACCTACCAATAGCCCCTCACTTTCCAGGTATTAGGACTAGTAGAACACTAAGACTTAGTAAATTATTATCAATTACTTCTAGGGGTTATCGGCCGATTATCCCTAAAGAGTTAAGGTTTTCTAACGTGATATAGACACACACCGAAATCCTAGACCCTAATATGATTCTATATTATGATAAAGACCATCACTAAGAATCATATGAAGCAAATAATAACAATAAACCAACTCAAAGCATGCATATACATCAAATCATTAAACCAAACTTCTTACAAATCATAATTAATCCATAATAATCATGCAATTAACAAAAATGGTAAAATCTTCATATTAATCCATTCATCAAGTCTAGGTGGCTTAAAAGTTTAGCCAAGCATGTTAAAACGTGAAAACAAAATAAAGATGTCCAAGCACGAATTCATCATAACAAGTTTCGTAAGAAAAGTCAATAATAAAGAACTAGAAAACCCGATTAGATCTTCAAGTCTTCTTCCCCGAACTCGTACCGATGATTCCTATGCTTCGAGAACTCCAAAATTGCTCCAAGAATGCTCAAAAACCGCCCCAAGATGTCCCAAGTTCGTCACTAGGGTTTTTTCCAAGTTAAGATCAATATATATGATTTTCCATAACAACCCCTTATTAAATTTGTAAAAACTGCCAGCTACAGCCTTCTGGCGGGGCGCCACCCACTGAAGGAATGGGTGGCAGGGCGCCACCTTGTATTTTTACACGCATAACATCTTCAGTCTCTCGTCGGGTGCCAGAGACTTCTCACGGGGTGCCAGAGAGTGATTTTTCAGCTTTTTAACTCTATTTCAACTCCCCGACCTTTCCAACATGCTTCAAGACTTGACTTTTCAATATTTTAATTCGTTTTACTCGGTTTCCAGCAAATTTAAACATCAAGACCTGCGAAACACGATTTGATCAATAGTATGCATATTCTAACGAAAAACAAAACTAAATATAACGAAAACTATACAAACTGTACACGAATAAAGGATGTATTTTGCAATACATCAGTGTCACTAGCTTAGATTCTAAACACGCCATTCTCTTCTCTAATTCCTCCACTCTTCTATCCGGTGGATCCCCACACTTGGGTCCTCTCGCCTCCTCTAGACTAAACACACTCACCACCTCTTTCTCATCTCTCTCATCTTTCTCACTTTCCCCCACTAACGCTATCGCCTCTACTCTATCACTTGTCCCTCTCAAATTCATAACCTTGAAAACTACCGATTCCTCACCCGCTCTAAGTGTGATGGTGCCTAAGAAAACATCTATGAGAGCTTTAGCTGTGTTCAAGAACGGGCATCCTAAAATCAACAGTACGTTTTCGTCGGCCTCCACATCCAGCACTACAAAGTCCGCCGGGAAGACAAACTTGTCAACTTTCACTAACAAGTTTTCTACAATCCCCCGAGGATACTTAATTGTCTTATCTGCTAACGAGAGAGTCATACGAGTGGGCTTTAAATCACCAAGGCCTAGTTTTTCATAAAATGAATATGGCATCAAATTAATACTAGCACCAAGGTCTGCCAATGAGTGGTTTTGAACGTCACCACCGAACAAACATGGGATCGTGAATATGCCCGGGTCAGTGAGTTTCTCAGGAAGTTTGTTCAAGATCACCGCAAAACAATCTCCATTCAATGGAGTGTTATAAAACTCATCTACCCTATCCTTACGCTTGAGAAATTCCTTAAGAAACTTGGCGTATTTGGGCATGGACTGTAGGGCTTCTATGAAAGGAAGATTAACTTTTAATTGTTTAAACATTTCAAGAAATTTCCCGTATTCCTTAGCATATTTCTGTTGCTTAAGGCGAGCGGGAAATGGGGCACGAGAATGATCCACTAAGGGTGATGGCGTAACCCTAACAGGTTGTTTCTCTACGCTCTCCTCTACTCGAAACTCCTCGGTGTGTGCGGTACTTGCTGGGCCTAACCTATGTTGCACTTGACCGGGAGACTCCATCTCTATTTCCTCATCTACCTCTTCCTCATCCTCTATCTCTACCCTCTCTCAAACTACCTCTCCTAAACTTTTTCCACTACGGGTGGTGATTGCTTTTACGGGATGGTGAGCCAGGTTAGTGTGAGTATTACCCAAAAACTGACCAGGAGGGTATTCTTGTAACTGCTTAGCTATATCACCTACTATCCTTTGAAGGTCTAAAAGTGCGGATTGTTGATTTTTAAGCTAAAGCTCTTGACTTTTATTAATTTGCTCTTGACGTTTAACGAAATTTCCTAAATCAGATAAAGATTTCTGTGTCGCCTGATCTCGCACCATCATCTGAGCGAACATCTCTTCAATCCTACTTAAACAATCCTCTGAACCCTTACCACTACCACTAGTGAATTGACCTCCCTGCCCGGAACTACTACTAGTATGTAGACCGGGCCCCCTATTTTGATACTGACCAGATGAAAAACCAGGGGGATTGCCAGAAGGGCGGTAACTGTGACAACTGGCACCGAACCGGTAATTTCCGTACACTTTAGTTATTATTTAATAACTGCAATTACGTGCTTAAAGGTCAACACTGGCTGAACACATACTAAACAAGTGAATTCATGCACGTTGTATACTACAAAATATTGTTTTATGCATAAACGAAAGCGTTGCGTCAGAAATACTAGTAAACTCACCGGTAAGACACACTGTGTCAACAGAACTGCAGAAAGCAGTCAGACTTTAGAATTGAGGCCTAGGTGTAGGTCCAGCAACAAGAATACATTAAAACCCAAGAGTGCATACAAGGGTTTAATATATATACTCTCCGGAAGCAAAAATAAGCACTAAAAAGCACCCGAAACGCACTTTAAGTGCAGAATTTTATATAATTCAGCTATAATCAGCATTATGGCACTGAAATATTATGCAGAAATTATGTTTTATTATCCAAAATATTTCCCCAAGTGTCGGGAATCGAAAGTATCACAAAAAGGTACTTAAAAGACACTAAAAAGTGTAATTTAGCACTTTAACGAACCAGTATCCAACCGAACAACCGGACTTTACCCGGAACATAAAAATATTGTCAATGACATTGTTTACACTTTTCTGAGCTAGTTAGGGTCCCCGAACACCCTAACACCCGTTATATTACACAACACACTAATAACCTATTTAAATGCCTAACTAAACTAACTAGACACTTGACTATATCATCAAAATCCAACTATATACCCCCCCCCCCCTAATCCGATCGGTTCCCCCATGTGGTGACACACCACCCAATTTTTGATTATTTTATTTGATGTTGTCTAATATCCTAAAGACACAATACATGTTGGTTAAACACATAAGTTGGTCCATAAATAAGCTTAAGGGATAAGAACATTCCTTCATTTCCACACTTCACAAATTGCTCTCTCTCTCCCTCTTCTCCTAGTGTTCGGCCGAGAACCCTATCACCACCACCGCCGTCTTCAAGTTTCAATCTAGCTATTCCACATACATCCCAAGGTGCTAGGTGACGTACGAGGAGGCCCGGTGCTTTCAGAAACTCAAGAACCTCTCTAGATTGCTATTATCCACCTTGTTTTCGCCTTGATTCATCCCTAGCCTCGAGCTAGTAGTAAGTGCCTCCAAACACCATCTTGATCTTGTTTAAAGTGGTTAATAAGAGATTTAACGGTTAAAACTCAAGAACACACAAGATCATAACTTAAAGACTTGAAAGTAAGATGAATATGTTGTATAAAAAGAAACTAGTGGTGTAAATCTTATGAAACTTGTCTAGTTGTGATTATTTTATGTTGTTTGATGCTAGTAGAGGTATGGATCATCATCTAACCATACTAGATCATGTTCATGGAACATGAACTAGTAATATGTTAAGTGTAAAAGCTATAAGATGATGAACTCTTCCACTCACAAAACATGAACTTGTGTAAAAGTGATTTTTCTTGTAAAATAAGGTTTTAAACTAGTAGATCTAGAGATCTACAAGTGGTTTTTCCGAAGAACCAAGTGAAAAATGCAAGTCATATCAAAACCCGGATATTTTATGAACTAGAAGCATTTTTAGTAAATAAACAAGTATGTAAACACTTGTGTAACAAGAAATTTAACAAAGAAGTATTTTTGAAAATCTTGACTAGAAGTTGTAAAACTCCAAGTTCTTTAAAAAATAAAGTTTTTGAGAAACTAAGTTTATTTTTAAAGATAACAAGACTTACTAAATGAACTAGTAGGTTACTACACACTTTTGTAAATTCTCAAGTTCATGAAATAGAGAAATTAGTATATATTGTTGTTGATTGTTGCTGAGAAATTGTTGTTGACGATTTTAAAAGAAAATAAACACATGTTTTGAAAACATGGGAAACCTCCATTTTTAGGGGAAACTCTGTCAAAATTTCTATAAATTTTGACACTTAGAAAAATATAAGTTTTTGAGAAACTTATTCCCTAAAAATGTATCTAAAAATATTACCAAGGTTTCCCTAATTTTTGGTGATAAGAAATGATGATTTCTTCAAGATTAAAAATTTATGTTAAGTATGTATATTTTTTGAGAGAAAAATATATATTATTTGATCACCAACTCTTGTGCTAAGTGTATATAGTATGTGTTATACGTGCTAGTGTATTAAGACGTAAAAATACACTAAATACTCATGAGAAGTATAAACATAAAAATACACATACAACATACAAGATACATAATTCGGGTGCAAAGTGCAAAAATACAAGAAACTTATAATTATTTTTGAGAAAATAATATAAGTAAGGCACTTAGTTAAAAATATAAAATATTTTTAACACGAGAGAACACAAATACAAAAGAGAGTGACTGTACTTGTGTGACGCAAGTCTAGTGACTAACGTTAAGAAAACGAGTATAGGTCACGACGTTAATTAAGCAAATCCGGTGAAGTTTACGACGCAAATGAACGTAAAGTTGTGAGTTCATGCTCCCCCTTTTCTCTTAACTGTTTTCAGTTTTATAACTTTGGGGGTGAAATACATGTTATAATTATGTTTATAAATGGTATGATAATAAGATGCACACTTGGTGAGAAACGAGTACCAAGTGTGATGTGATAAAAGAATACAGGAAGCGCACTTGGTGAGAACGAGAACCAAGTATGATGCGCTATGAGAAATGATATGAGAAATCGTGTCACGAATAGGGTACAGAAGCACCATTAATCAACAATATACCTAGACCGCAGAACAAAAGGTTAGATCTAACGGGTGTCGGGCAGCCACACTCTCGGCGAGGTCGAGTACCGAGTAGTGCTTTTGTGTCTCAGAATATGCCAACTAGAAAAGTGCCTTAGGTTTGGTGACTTCCTATGTCGTGTCACATGTTAATGGCCTTGCAACCCATTAACAATCCTGATACATACAGGAACTCTTTACTTACATAAAATTCATACCATACTAAAACTTGATTTATACTTGAGTACGTGGGGTACTCAAGAAAACTGAATTAAACTTGAGTACGTGGGGTACTTAAGAAAACTTGATTTATACTTGAAGTACGCGGGGTACTCAAGAAAACTAGAATTATACATAAGTACTTGGTGTACACATGAATACTTGATTTATATATGAAAACTTGATTTTTACATGACGCAATCTATGTTTTCATACAAAGTATACAAACGTGAAAAACTAAAACTGCATGAATTCACACCAACTTTATGTTGACGTTTTTCCAAAACTCACATGTATTTCAGGTAATTAGAAGTGGATGTGCGCGCGGTCTCACTCATGCTCGTGGATGTCGTTTATGTTTGTCTTAAATAAAGTTGTAAACTTTTCAAGACAATGTTTTGAGCCATCTCGTGATGTAAACACTAATCTTATGTTTTCAAATTATGGTATTTGAAGTTATTTTTGAGCATGTAGTATGTTTACCTTTCGTATGCAATGAGAACCTTTCATGATCACACCTCGTGCTTCCGCCGCAGAAAGGGGTGTGACAGATTGGTATCAGAGCTGCGATTGTAGTGAATCAGGATTCCTTCTCGAGTCTAGTCTACAATCTCTAGGATCCTTTCACGAAAACAATTTTTCAAAGAGTTTTCATTGCATAAAACGTCCCGCGACATCCACTACCTGAAACTGTTTACATGAGTCTAGAAAAGACACCACGAGACTTAGAGTGCACTTGAGTAGCACTTGTCTCTAACTGAGAAATTACTTGCAATTATGTGTGATAATTAGCATAGACATATACTAGATGTAGAATACCACTAGTATACATGACTTTACCTGAAAGCAATGGCCTATCTGAAGGAAGAAATACGCGGATGAAACGAACTTTGCAGACTGGGCAAGGAGTTACGTAATTATGGATGCATACATAATTATGGAATTCAGTGCACAGAAACCACAGCAAGTCTTGTCACGTATAGATTCCCTCAGTGCAAGCCTACTAAGTACTCTGCTAGAGTAATAATTGTTTGATGTCACTTATGTGGTATATACCTGTGAATATATATACTACTACTGTCTAGTATGACGATATCAAACAAATGTCTAACCCTGTTGTGTTATGTTCAGTCAGAACATGGCACCCAGGAAAGCTGTGAACGCTCGTGACCAACCTCCTCCGCCCCCACTGCCAAGAACTGCTGAAGAACTAGACGCTCTACTGGAAGAAAGAATCTCGGCAGCTATCGCCCAGTACGAGGCGACCCGTACTCGTACCGCAGACAGTGGAGGACCAAGCAATGCTAGACGTAACGGACATGGAGATTCGTCTGGAGGAAACGCAGCTCAAGGTAACCACGGAGAAATTTATGAACGGTCTTTGTTTCATTATTTCTTCATTGGCTCACACGTGAGTTGGTTGGGTCAATTACAGGCTGCACCTTCAAGCAGTTCCTCGACTGCAAACCACTGAACTACGATGGAACGGGAGGAGCAGTGGCATTTGTACGTTGGACAGAGAAGACTGAATCCACCATCTGCATGAGCAAGTGCACCACGGATCAACAAGTTACTTTTGCTACTGGCTTGTTTGTCGATGAAGCACTGACTTGGTGGAACTTGCAAGTCCAAACTGTGGGTGACGATGCCGCATATGGCATGTCTTGGGATGAACTGAAGGAGAAAATGAGAGAGAAGTACTGCTCTCGTGCCGAACTCCAAAGGTTGGAAACCAAGTTCTAGAACTTGACCATGGAAGGTGCTGACATCACTGGTTACACTCGAAGGTTCCATGATCTGACCAGAGTGCTTCCCTACATGGTGACTCCTGAGTATAAGCGCGTGGAACGCTACATTTGGGGACTGGCCTCAGAGTTCCGCGGCATGGTAACTTCAACCAAACCTCAAACAATCACCGAGGCTGTAACTCTGGTTGTCAGCCTTACTGAGGATTGTGTTCGTATGAAGAAGTTATCGCTAAACCCCACTGAAAAGACCGAGACGCATGCTGAGTCATCCGGTGACAAGAAGAGAAAGCATTCGAATCTGAATCAAGCAACCCGCAGCAACAACAAAGGCTCATACAACAAGAAGCGTGACACCAACCCCCCTAAGAAGGCAAATAATGCAGCCAAAGGATACCAAGGCACCATGCCTAAGTGCCAAAAGTGTAAGTATCATCATGATGGAGCTTGTCGCATTCCAAGGTGCGAAAAATGTGGTAGATTGGGTCATCAAACGGAAGACTGTTGGGGTAAAGGAAAGAACCGGAATGGAAATGGTGCTGGTAACAAGAATGGTAACGGGAAAGGGCGGAACCAAGGATGCTTCTGTTGTGGAAGCAATGATCACTTCATGAAAGACTGCCCAAAGAAAGACAACGCTCAGGTCCGAGCATTTGTGATTGGAGCAAGAGACGCACACGAGGACCCTAACGTGGTCACCGGTACGTTTCTCATTAACAATCACTTTGCATCCATATTATTTGACACTGGCGCCGATTATAGCTTCATGTCTGTGGAATTTAAACGCATGCTTGGAATAGAATCTAGTAGATTAGAAATTCCTTATTCCATAGAACTAGCCAATGGTAAACTCGTTGAATCAGGCGAAGTTGTTAGAGGCTGCACACTAGAACTTGGTGAACGAGGATTTAGCATCGAACTCTTACCTATTCAATTGGGTAGCTTCGATGTAGTAGTCGGAATGGACTGGTTGTCCAAGAACAAAGCTGAGGTTATTTGCCATGAGAAAATCATTCGCATCCCTTTGGCGAATGATGAAGCTCTCATCGTACATGGAGAAAGACGAGACGCGCCTCTGCGAATCATCAGTTGTATGAAGGCACATAAGTGCTTAAGGAAAGGATGTGTCGCTTTCCTAGCACACGTTGTAGATAAGAAGGCTGTGGAGCCAAAGCTTGAAGACATTCCTGTGGTAAAGGAATTCCCTGATGTGTTTCCCGAAGATCTGCCAGGACTACCTCCGCAACGACAAGTCGAATTCCGTATAGACTTGGTTCCAGGAGCCGCTCCTGTAGCCAAGGCACCCTATCGGCTTGCACCATCCGAAATGCAAGAATTATCTACACAACTTCAAGAGTTGTTGGATAAAGGATTCATAAGGCCAAGCTTCTCACCCTGGGGAGCTCCAGTATTGTTCGTGAAGAAAAAGGATGGAACTCTGTGGATGTGTATCGATTACAGAGAACTGAACAAGCTTACAATCAAGAATCGGTACCCACTACCGAGGATTGATGACTTATTTGATCAATTGCAAGGATCAAGCTACTACTCCAAGATCGATCTTCGATCTGGATACCATCAGCTAAGAATCCAAGAAGAAAGCGTGCCAAAGACTTCTTTCAGAACGCGATATGGGCATTACGAATTTCTTGTGATGCCGTTCGGGCTGACGAATGCACCAGCGATCTTTATGGATCTGATGAACCGCGTATGCAAACCATATCTTGATAAATTTGTGATTGTATTCAACGATGATATCTTGATTTACTCGCAAACGAAAGAAGAGCACGAGCAACATCTCAGAACCATCTTAGAACTACTGAAGAAAGAGAAGCTTTATGCAAGGTTCTCGAAATGCGAATTCTGGATTCGCGAAGTACAATTTCTTGGTCACGTTGTGAATGAGAAGGGCATTCATGTAGACCCGTCCAAGATAGAAGCAATAAAGAATTGGGAAGCCCCCAAAACCCTGAGTGAAGTTCGACAGTTTCTGGGCTTAGCGGGCTATTATCAGCGATTCATTGAGAATTTCTCAAAAATAGCACAACCGCTAACGACCCTTACCCAGAAAGACAAGAAATACGACTGGGGTTACAAGCAGGAAGAAGCCTTCCAACTACTCAAAAATAAGCTATGCGATGCACCGATAGTATCATTACCCGAAGGCACTGAAGACTTCGTGGTATACTGTGACGCTTCACGACAAGGTTTGGGTTGCGTGCTCATGCAACGCCAGAAGGTCATCGCTTATGCTTCAAGACAATTGAAGGTACATGAGAGAAACTATACCACACACGACCTGGAACTAGGTGCGGTGGTATTCGCCTTGAAGATTTGGCGACATTATCTATATGGTACTTGATGTACGATCTTCACAGATCACAAAAGCCTACAACACATATTTGATCAGAAGGAATTGAATATGCGCCAGCGGCGATGGGTTGAACTGCTAAATGATTACGACAGTGAGATCAAGTACCATCCTGGAAAGGCAAATGTTGTAGTAGACGCATTAAGCAGAAAAGAAAGGGTTAAGACCCTAAGGGTTCGAGCATTGGAGATGACTATTCAAACGAACCTCACTGCACGCATTCATGACGCACAACAAGAAGCTCTCAAGATAGAAAACCGTAGAGCTGAATACCTCAGAGGTGTATTGAAGTATATGGTGCCAAATGAAGAGGGAGCCTTATACTTTAAGAAACGTATTTGGGTTCCACTCTATGGTGGCTTACGAGAAGTCATCCTTGATGAAGCGCACAAATCGAGATATTCGATCCATCCAGGATTGGACAAAATGTATCAAGACTTGAAAGAATATTATTGGTGGTCGAGACTCAAAAGCGACGTTGCTGTCTATGTTGGAAAATGCTTAACTTGTGCTAAGGTTAAAGCTGAATATCAGAAGTCATCCGGCCTACTGCAACAACCTGAGATTCCCTTGTGGAAGTGGGAACAAATCTCGATGGACTTCATAACAAAATTACCCAAGACCCCCAGAGGGCACGATATGATATGGGTAATAGTTGATTGATTAACGAAGTCTGAGCACTTCCTACCGATCCGGGAAAAAGACAGCACTGGAAAGCTTGCTGAGATATACTTAAAGGAAATTGTGGCACGACATGGAGTGCCAATCTCAATTATTTCAGACAGAGATGGACGCTTTGTCTCAAGAATCTGGCAATCATTTCAGGAAGCCTTTGGATCTCAGTTAGATCTAAGCACAGCATTCCATCCACAAACAGACGGCCAGAGCGAACGGACTATACAAACGTTAGAAGATATGCTTCGCGCATATGTCATGGACCCAGGCGGCAGCTGGGATACTCATCTACCTTTAGTTGAGTTTTCCTACAATAACAGTTATCATACGAGCATAAAAGCCGCACCGTTCGAAGCTATGTATGGCCGCAAGTGCTGATCGCCCTTATGTTGGGCAGACGCTGGAGATAAACGTATGGTTGGTCCTGAACTTGTACAAGAGACAACCGACAAGATTACGCAGATCCGAGAACGCATTAAGGCGGCTCGAGATCGACAAAAGAGCTACGCTGATCTGAAAAGAAGACCAGTAGAATTTGAGATGGGAGACAAAGTGTTGTTAAAGGTCTCACCTTGGAAGGGCGTAGTCAGATTTGGAAAGCGTGGAAAGCTGAATCCACGATACATCGGACCATTCAGAATATTGGAAAGAATTGGTACCGTGGCATACAAGTTGGAATTACCTGAAGAACTTAATGGAGTACATGATACGTTTCATGTATCCAACCTCAAGAAGAGTCCAACACAAGAAAACGTGATCATCCCGATGGATGAAGTGCATATTGATGACGCCCTCCGATTTATAGAACAACCCGTTGAGGTTACCGACTGGAAAGTCAACAAGACCCGGAGGAGCAATGTGAAGCTTGTCAAAGTACGTTGGAACTCTAGGCACGGACCCGAGTATACGTGGGAACGTGAAGACCAGTTCAAAGAAAAGTATCCCCACCTATTCAATAAGACTCTTGCGAGAGATAGAACAGTCTGAATTTCGGGACGAAATTCTTTTAACGGGGGGAGACTGTGACAACTGGCACCGAACCGGTAATTTCCGTACACTTTAGTTATTATTTAATAACTGCAATTACGTGCTTAAATGTCAACACTATCTGAACACATACTAAACAAGTGAATTCATGCACGTTGTATACTACAAAATATTGCTTTATGCATAAACGAAAGCGTTGCGTCAGAAATACTAGTAAACTCACCGGTAAGACACACTGTGTCAACAGAACTGCAGAAAGCAGTCAGACTTTAGAATTGAGGCCTAGGTATAGGTCCAGCAACAAGAATACATTAAAACCCAAGAGTGCATACAATGGTTTAATATATATACTCTCCGAAAGCAAAAATAAGCACTAAAAAGCACCCGAAACGCACTTTAAGTGCAGAATTTTATATAATTCAGCTATAATCAGCATTATGGCACTGAAATATTATGCAGAAATTACGTTTTATTATCCAAAATATTTCCCCAAGTGTCGGGAATCGAAAGTATCACAAAAAGGTACTTAAAAGACACTAAAAAGTGTAATTTAGCACTTTAACGAACCAGTATCCAACCGAACAACCGGACTTTACCCGGAACATAAAAATATTGTCAATGACATTGTTTACACTTTTCTGAGCTAGTTAGGGTCCCCGAACACCCTAACACCCGTTATATTACACAACACACTAATAACCTATTTAAATTCCTAACTAAACTAACTAGACACTTAACTATATCATCAAAATCCAACTATATACACCCCCCCCCCCCTAATCCGATCGGTTCCCCCATGTGGTGACACACCACCTAATTTTTGATTATTTTATTTGATGTTGTCTAATATCCTAAAGACACAATACATGTTGGTTAAACACATAAGTTGGTCCATAAATAAGCTTAAGGGATAAGAACATTCCTTCATTTCCACACTTCACAAATTGCTCTCTCTCTCTCCCTCTTCTCCTAGTGTTCGGCCGAGAACACTATCACCACCACCACCGTCTTCAAGTTTCAATCTAGCTATTCCACATACATCCCAAGGTGCTAGGTGACATACGAGGAGGCCCGGTGCTTTCGGAAACTCAAGAACCTCTCTAGATTGCTATTATCCACCTTGTTTTCGCCTTGATTCATCCCTAGCCTCGAGCTAGTAGTAAGTGCCTCCAAACACCATCTTGATCTTGTTTAAAGTGGTTAATAAGATATTTAACGGTTAAAACTCAAGAACACACAAGATCATAACTTAAAGTCTTGAAAGTAAGATGAATATGTTGGATAAAAAGAAACTAGTGGTGTAAATCTTATGAAACTTGTCTAGTTGTGATTATTTTATGTTGTTTGATGCTAGTAGAGGGATGGATCATCATCTAACCATACTAGATCATGTTCATGGAACATGAACTAGTAATATGTTAAGTGTAAAAGCTATAAGATGATGAACTCTTCCACTCACAAAACATGAACTTGTGTAAAAGTGATTTTTCTTGTAAAATAAGGTTTTAAACTAGTAGATCTAGAGATCTACAAGTGGTTTTTCCGAAGAACCAAGTGAAAAATGCAAGTCATGTCAAAACCCGGATATTTTATGAACTAGAAGCATTTTTAGTAAATAAACAAGTATGTAAACACTTGTGTAACAAGAAATTTAACAAAGAAGTATTTTTGAAAATCTTGACTAGAAGTTGTAAAACTCCAAGTTCTTTAAAAAATAAAGTTTTTGAGAAACTAAGTTTATTTTTAAAGATAACAAGACTTACTAAATGAACTAGTAGGTTACTACACACTTTTGTAAATTCTCAAGTTCATGAAATAGAGAAATTAGTATATATTGTTGTTGATTGTTGCTGAGAAATTATTGTTGACGATTTTAAAAGAAAATAAACACATGTTTTGAAAACATGGGAAACCTCCATTTTTAGGGGAAACTCTGTTAAAATTTCTATAAATTTTGACACTTAGAAAAATATAAGTTTTTGAGAAACTTATTCCCTAAAAATGTATCTAAAAATATTACCAAGGTTTCCTTAATTTTTGGTGATAAGAAATGATGATTTCTTCAAGATTAAAAATTTATGTTAAGTATGTATATTTTTTGAGAGAAAAATATATATTATTTGATCACCAACTTTTGTGCTAAGTGTATATAGTATGTGTTATACGTGCTAATGTATTAAGACGTAAAAATACACTAAATACTCATGAGAAGTATAAACACAAAAATACACATACAACATACAAGATACATAATTCGGGTGCAAAGTGCAAAAATACAAGAAACTTATAATTATTTTTGAGAAAATAATATAAGTATGGCACTTAGTTAAAAATATAAAATATTTTTAACACGAGAGAACACAAATACAAAAGAGAGTGACTGTACTTGTGTGACGCAAGTCTAGTGACTAACGTTAAGAAAACGCGTATAGGTCACGACGTTAATTAAGCAAATCCGGTGAAGTTTACGACGCAAAAGAACGCAAAGTTGTGAGTTCATGCTCCCCATTTTCTCTTAACTGTTTTCAGTTTTATAACTTCAGGGGTGAAATACATGTTATAATTATGTTTATAAATGGTATGATAATAAGATGCATACCGAGTGTGATGTGATAAAAGAATACAGGAAGCGCACTTGGTGAGAACGAGAACCAAGTATGATGCGCTATGAGAAATGATATGAGAAATCGTGTCACGAATAGGGTACAGAAGCACCATTAATCAACAATATACCTAGACCGCAGAACAAAAGGTTAGATCTAACGGGTGTCGGGCAGCCACACTCTCGGTGAGGACGAGTACCGAGTAGTGCTTTTGTGTCTCAGAATATGCCAACTAGAAAAGTGCCTTAGGTTTGGTGACTTCCTATGTCGTGTCACATGTTAATGGCCTTGCAACCCATTAACAATCCTGATACAGACAGGAACTCTTTACTTACATAAAATTCATACCATACTAAAACATGATTTATACTTGAGTACGTGGGGTACTCAAGAAAACTGAATTAAACTTGAGTACGTGGGGTACTCAAGAAAACTTGATATATACTTGAAGTACGCGGGGTACTCAAGAAAACTAGAATTATGCATAAGTACTTGGTGTACACATGAATACTTGATTTATATATGAAAACTTGATTTTTACATGACGCAATCTATGTTTTCATACAAAGTATACAAACGTGAAAAACTAAAACTGCATGAATTCACACCAACTTTATGTTGACGTTTTTCCAAAACTCACATGTATTTCAGGTAATTAAAAGTGGATGTGCGCGCGGTCTCACTCATGCTCGTGGATGTCGTTTATGTTTGTCTTAAATAAAGTTGTAAACTTTTCAAGACAATGTTTTGAGCCATCTCGTGATGTAAACACTAATCTTATGTTTTCAAATTATGGTATTTGGTGTTATTTTTAAGCATGTAGTGTGTTTACCTTTCATATGCAATGAGAACCTTTCATGATCACACCTCGTGCTTCCGCCGCAGAAAGGGGTGTGACAGTAACCACTAGTATTACCACTACCATGCCAGTTGGAGTTAAAATTAGAGTTATTATTATACGGACCCCTAGACTGACCGGTTATAAACTCTTGTTGGTGCATTTGTCTGTTGAATTCGTCTTATATCGAGTCTCAGTTACATTCCAGATCTGAAAAAGAATGATGTCATCATATTAAATGATGACATCATAACGATGACATCACATCTTGCATCATGTAATTATATCATCATGTTCAAACAATATAGTTGCATACGAAAGAGGATAGTTCTGACAAGAAATAGAATATTTTATAGTGATTTCATGAGGTTTCGTTTGAAGAGTGGCTGTCACTTTCAAACGGAAGGGTTTAAGTAGTGACCGTTTGAACTGGTCATGTCAGTTTCAAACGGGAGGGTCTTTGCCTATAAATAGGCATGTTGGTTTCTCATTTCAAACGGTCAGAGCTTTTGTGTAACAAGGTGCTGCCGGATTTTTAAGTGATCAGTGAATGAGAAACGAGTATTAAAGTGACATTCTTCTGTTTTCTACTCCATTCTATCTGATTCTAAGCTGTTTAAGTGTTTCCGCCACTTAAATAGTGTGTATTAACTCAAATTGACTCATTTGATCGGTTAAATCGATCCTACAATTGGTATCAGATCCAGTTATGAGTAAATACACCTGAATCAGTTGGTTTTTCTACACAAAATTTGATTTCAGAACTTTTGGCCGGACAAAATGAACTGATTTTTGGACAGTGTGTGTAAAATTGAGTTTTAACAAACCCTTGAGAATATCAGATCTTAACTCGAAGTAAAAGTGGTAAAAATGGACTGAAAACTGGGTCCCGTTTGAACGAAGATTGGGGGTTCCGTTTGAAAACTGACCCTATAGTTTGAAATTTGACCCTACCGTTTGAAATTGTCGTTTGAAATTGACCCTTACGTTTGAAACTGGTGACCGTTCCGTTTGAACAACACCATACCGTTTGAAATGGGGGGTTTTGTTTGAACTTATCGTTTGAACAAGATCATCTCGTTTGAAGAATACACCTTCCGTTTGAGGGTGTGTTCCGTTTGAGCGTGTGTTCTAGTTTGAAAATTGTGAAACATTTTACGAGGTTGTCAGTAGTTGGGAATAGAAATCACGGGTTCTGTGTCAGTTTGCATGTAAAATTTATTGTTGCACTTTGATCAAGTAAGTGTAGATTCTATCGAAAATCAGAATCCACGTGATTTTCATTGAAAGATAAAATCAGTGATCTTGGAAATTGGTCATATTCAATTTAGTAAAACACTCATAATGAAGGACCAATGAGAACTGTTTGATATTAATTGACTGCATGTGATAGATAATAGGGTAAATCCAATTAATTCAAGATTGCAAGATTGCATGTGAAGAGTTCACAAGAAACAGTTCTGGTGTCAGTTAGCCCATGTGATTCAATTTGGTGGTCCACTTACATTGTGTTGCACACTGATCAAATTTCTTGAAGGTCCAATAGAATTCATTAAGTAATTGAATGTGAGTAGTGGCACAATGAAAGTGAATTGAGATTTAACATTGACAGCCCATGTGATTAATATCTTTGTTCAAAGTATCGGCCCATGTATTGATATAAGTGTTGCATGTGACTAGATAAGTTCAAGACAATACTCGGCCCAATCACATTACATGTCATAACTGTTGTTGTCGGCCCATGAGTTGTTAATTGAAGGTAATCAAGTAGTTTTTCTCGTTTAGTACTATTAATCAAGTGGTGATTTGTCAAGCATCGGATACCCGCCCGAGCAAATTCTCAACCGATCTGTTGTCACCAGATTTTTGCCACTCAATCGAATATTCATCTGATTCAGTTGTTTTGATAAAAAAACATGGATATGTTTGATAATTTTACAGCTCTTAAGGGAGAATCAACTAAAGAATTGATCGAGAGGTTTGTCAAGTTATATCTAGAGATGAAGCGTTGGAACATTAGAAAAAAGAAATGAAGAATGGTTTGACAAGTTGGCAAATGCTTTACCAAAAGATGTGTGGGGAACGTATTTGTTAACTTGGAAGAAGAGCTTTGAATATATTGATTTCAATTTGAACTTGTTCATTGAGAAGATTGAAGCTCAAGAACTTGAATTCCAAAAGATTAGAAAAATGAAGTCTGATTCAGGAAAGGAGTTTAATTCTGAATCCGGAGAGATTGATAATACTGGAAGTAAAATTGACAAACAAGAAAAGGTTTCGGAAAAAGCTCAAATTTTTGATCAATCATCAGATAAAGAAAGCGACGATGACAGTGAAAAAATTAGAAAACTTGAATCTTATAAAAGAGAATTATCACCTGAAAGTTATAATTTTTATTTTGCAGGTAAGATGGAAGAGATCAAAGAAAGACAAGCTGCAAGAGAGAAGAAAGTTGAAGCTGAAAAGATGTCCGAGAAGTGCTTAAAATATGATGAATTCAAAGCAGACAATGTCAAACTCTTAAAAAATGTGGAGAGTTTGACATTGGAAATCAAAAATTTGAAGGATGAGAAGAAATCTGATGATAAACAGATTCTTGAAATACAGGAAAATTTTGAGAATTTGAAATCTGAAAATGTCAAACTGTTGAGTGGTTTGAACAGTTTGACATTAGAAAACAAAGATTTTGAAAAGAAAGTAAAAAGTTTTGAAAATGAAAAATTAAAAATTGAAAAAGAATTTCAATGTCAAATAAAGATTCTTGAAGATGTGAGATCTATTTTTAGCAAAAATAATATTGAAAAACAAAAAGTAATCAATTCTCATCTTCAGACGATTATTCGACTTGAAAAAGAAGCTGAAAAAGCTCGGATTAAAATCAAAGAGCTTGAAGAGAAATTGAAAGGTTTTGAGATTTCGTCATCAACACCAGATTATCCATGTCCAAAACCAATCAATTTTGTTCCAACAAGTGACAATGTCACAAATTTTGACAAAGTCAAAATTGAAGATTGTGATGAGAAAACTGATGATGAAAATGAGAAAAATGAAAAACAGAAAATGTTTTTTAAATTAAAAGAAAAATTTCAAGATACTGTTCTGCAATCAACTGAAAAGGGTGAATGCTCTACGCAAAAACCTTTGAAGAAGAATGTAGAACAGAAACAAAAAGTTAAAAATTCAGAAAATGTTCAAAACAAATATAAAAGCTCATCAGTTCGATCATCCAATCATTATAAAAAACCACAAAAAGCTGAAAATTTAAACTCACAAAAAGCTGGTAATCAGTGGTGCAGGTTTGACCACAGTGCTTCAAAGCCAAATCCAGCTTTAAAGAGGAGTGATGATTACCACAAAGCCATACAATGCTATGATTTGAGCGTTTGGTGTGAAAGTGGTGAATGGTACGATAACAGAGTGTGTTACTCTTGTGGTGTTCAAGGACACATTGCTGTTAACTGCCAAAATCAGTGGTTTGAGACGAGGAGATGCTATAACTGCCAAATCAAAGGTCACATTGCCAGAGATTGCCCAATGAGATCAATGGAAAGATCGAGGGCTGAATCTCAGAAAGGGGTGATGAAATCAGTCAAAGTCGAAGAAAAGCCCAAAGTACAGAAAGTGGAAGAAAAGAAAGTGAAGCTTTCTCAAGGGCAGAAAGACAGGCTGAGAAAGAAGAGGAAGAAAGCACGAGAGTATCTCGAAAGGATTTTGTCCTCGGGTACAACTGTTAATTCAGATAAAAGTTTTGATGAATCGCTTCAATCAACAAAAAATGATCAGTCAAGTAAAACGAATTCATCAGATACAAATCTGAGGACAGAATGGAGTGTTAAGAAAGAAAAAATTTCTGGTAATGAATTTGTTTCTTCGGAAGAAAAAGAGCCACGTCTTAGTGATGAATCTGACGCTTCAAAGTCAGATGAGCCACGTTCTGGCAATGAATCTGATTCGTCAAAATCAGAGGAGCCACAAGTTGAGCTAAAAATTGAAACGTTAGTTCCGCCAATGGATGAAGTCAATTTTCCACTATTGCGGACTGAAAATTTTAAACAAAAAGTTGGTAAGGTGAAAAGTTCGAATCAATTCTATTCTGAAAAGAAAGGATTTGATGTCGAAAAGGCGTTCAATGGAAAAGTGAAGAATATTTTTGGAAAAATGGTTGAGGGTAAGGTAATAGGCGTTAAAGAATTTTATGAATCAAAAAGGTATGTTCAAAACACCCAAGGACCGTCAGGCTTGGGTGAATCTCTTTAACTGAAAAAACTGACTTGCCGGAGTTCCCAGGTTGGTAAGTGTGGAGCAGGTATCGGCATCTTTCTTGAGAAATTCACAGGTTGGTAACTGTGATATTTCGAATTACAAGTGGTTAATCAAGGACATTAAGTTGTACTTGATTTAACTATCCTCAAAGTGGTATGATTATTGGAAATTATTTTTGTGATAAACTTACAAGTGGATTGTGAAAGGACAATGTGATGAAAACCCCATGTTTGTGAAACGACACACAAAACTAATTTTCCGGAAAAACCATTTTAATTAAAACAAACTTAAGTGTTTTGAAATCATAATGGGAAAATAGTTTGTTGTCAGGGGGAGTTCTGATTGTTTATGCCAAGTGGATGGCGAATTGAAGTAATTCTCATCAGTTTGTCAAGTTTCTTTGTACAGTTTACTGCTTTATTTTTTCAAATTTTCCCAGAAAATCAAAATTGAAACATATTTTGATTTTAGGGGGAGAAAAATTTTAAAAAATTAGAAAATTTGAAAAAGTAAAAAACATTGGAAAAATCAAAACGAGTTTTGTGTAAAAAGAGGAAATGACAGTACATCAGTGGACTATCAGTGCACGCTAGAGAAATGTAAAGTTTTATAAAGTTTTAAATAGTATCACTAGGGATGTGTCGATAGGCTCAACTAAGACTAGTAGTTTTGCGAAAATGATACAAACATAAAGCAAAAAGCCTAAGTCTGGTGGGAAACACGGTCGAACGCATAGTACTTAGTTTTGTCCTTCTTGATTGTGTGCCTACTCAGTAATCGCTGATTTTCGAAAGACATAAAACCGGTTAAGTTTGTGAGCTTTCACAACTTTGCTGAAAAGTCACTGTGATTCTGTGTTTTCATTTTGCAAAGATTTAAACTTGTTTTATTTCTTTATTTTGTTTAAGCATTGGACATCCTCTGCGTATACGTGAGTATCGACCTGGATGTTATTGCCTAAACATTCTGCTTTATTTTCTTTAGTGTTTCGTTTAAGCTTTGGATCACCTCTGCGTATACGGAAGTATCGACTTGGTGGTGAAAGCCTAAACAACTTCAACTTGTTTTTTATTTCTTATTTTGTTTAAACATTGGGCTTTCTCTGCATATACGGAAGTATCGACCTGATTGTTAATGTTTAAACATTCTGCTTTATTTTTACACAAATCACAGTTGATGAAAGTTTAAAGGCATTACGTGAGTCAGTTGTCACGGCCCCAGACCCGGTTTGACCCGTTTCAGGAGCCGCGGGACAGAAAATCCCGTGGTATTTATTTAACAGCGGAAGTTTTCTTCAGGATCTTTTAAAACTGAAATATTTCCCGATTATTTTATTTCACAACTTGGGATAAAACCCCGGTAATTTACAATCATAAGATTTCACGGAGAAATCTTTATTTTTCAAAACATGTTTCTTTATTTTATACTGAGCCACTTCCTTAAGCTTGTAGTGCTTCTCGGCACTTTTCCTGGATCACAACAGATCACCTGAAACATGGTTGAAAAAGGTTTTGTAAGCGGGAAATACTGAGTGAATCATTCTTTTTACTAAAACGACACATAGTTATTAATTACAGCATAAGAATGATTACGATGGTTTCTATCTTATTGTTATATGGCACCGTGTCACCTCCTGGTGACGATGGTCATACCACTATTGAGTCCTGACACTCAATTAGTGATGATATATCACTATTAGGGCTTATCTGCCTAACCTCTGTTAGGGCTTATTAGCCTAACACCGTGAGAAATTAGTAATGTGCACAATACCCCACTAGCCATTGATTAAGATTACCACGACTTACTCCCTGTAATTATAACATTTGAAAATAATTTGAGATATTGTAAAACAGTTGATAAAAAGAGAATGACTCACATTGCAGATTTAATTGAGCAGAGCCTAGCCTACTGATTAGCCTTTTAACCTAAATTAATAATAGTCACACAATTGGGTTAGTAACTTAATACAGCATTTACGATAACTCACGAGATTAAACCCTCACATCGAATGACAAACTGCGATACTTAAACATCCATTGAATTAACAACGAATGACAAAGCATAAACCCTAATGTGGGCAGCACTTAAACATCCATTGGATAGTTTAATCGATCGGACATTGAATCGTATCAGCGATCGAGTTATTACCCTGTATTGCGGCGACGATTAGTGATCCGTGTGTGTTGTGATAGTAATTCTACGATATCTCAGTGTAGAATTGGAATTTCTACGTCGTTTCAGTGCCCAAATTCCAGTCCTAAACCCCTCTATTTATAGTCAAAATTTGACCCCTTCGCGTGACGCGAAGGACCCCCCCATGGGCTTCGCGTGACGCGAAGGACACCTATTCACCATAGGGTAGCCTGCTGTGTTTGTAGGCTTGCTGAGTCAGTGGTTTCATAAAATTCGATTTTGACAGCATTTTATGTGGATAATCGTAACTAGGGTTTTACCCCCCCCCCCCTGAGTTTTAGGGGCCCTGATACTGATTCTGATGATTCTGAAAATTTTAGGGTTTATGCAGAATCACTTGGGTGTCTCAATTAGGGTTTCCTATTGGACAAATTAATTAAATAAATATGACTTTTGATGAGAGTTGTTACATTCTCCCCACCTTAATAAAATCTCATCCTCGAGATTTACTGGAATAATTGAGGATACTTTCGCTTCATTTCTGACTCTAGCTCCCAAGTGTATTCGGGTCCTCGTTTCGAATCCCACTTGACTTTAACTAGTACTAATCGTTTGTGCTTGAGAAACTTGATCTTTCGATCTTCTATTCAAAGTGGTTTTTCAACAAATTTTAATTTTTCGTTTACCTCTATATCTTGGAGAGGTACTACCAAAGATTCGTCTGATAGACATTTCTTGAGGTTGGATACATGAAATACATCATGTACTCCAGCTAATTCCTCTGGTAGTTGTAAACGATAAGCAACTGGTCCTATACGTTGGATTACTGGAAATGGTCCTACGTATCTTGGACTTAGCTTTCCTTTCTTACCGAATCTAACAACTCCTTTCCAAGGGGAAACTTTCAACAGTACTCTGTCTCCAACTTGGAATTCTAACGGCTTGCATCTATTGTCTGCATAACTCTTCTGGCGATCTCGAGCCGTCTTCAGCCTTTCCTTGATTTGAGTAATCTTATCAGTAGTTTCTTGCACTATCTCGGGACCTGACAATTGACTTTCTCCTATTTCTGCCCAACAAACTGGAGTTCTGCACTTTCTACCATACAGTGCCTCGAATGGGGCAGTTTCAATACTAGAATGATAACTATTGTTATAGGAGAATTCAATTAATGGTAAGTGATCGTCCCAATTCCCACCAAAATCTATCACACATGCTCGGAGCATGTCTTCTAGAGTTTGGATCGTCCTTTCACTTTGTCCGTCTGTTTGAGGATGATATGCAGTGCTTAGGTTTAGTCGAGTTCCCATTGCTTCTTGGAAACTTTTCCAGAAATGAGAAGTAAAACGACTATCCCTATCCGAAACAATAGAGAGTGGAACTCCATGTAAGGATACGACTTCATCTACATACAACTTTGCCAATCTTTCCATGCTAAAGGTTTCTTTCATTGGCAGAAAGTGAGCTGATTTGGTTAATCGATCCACAATTACCCAAATCGCATCATTACCTTTTCTGGTTTTGGGTAACTTAGTAACAAAATCTATTGTTATGAGTTCCCATTTTCATACAGGCATTTCTAATTGTTGTAGTAGACCTGAAGGTTTCTGGTGTTCTGCCTTAACTTGTGAACAAGTAAGACACTTAGAAACATATCTAGCTATATCCTTTTTCATGCCTATCCACCAGAAACTCTTTCTTAAATCTTGGTACATTTTATTGTTTCATGGGTGCATGGTATACATAGATTTATGAGCTTCTTCTAAAATCTTATTTCTTAATTCTCCCTGCTTAGGTACCCAGATTCTGCTTTTGTGGAATCTCCAAATTCCATCAGCTCCTTGTTCTAATTCCTTTATTCGTCCCTTCATTCCTTCAGCATCATCCTTGATTGCTGTTTCTTGAATATTCTTCAATTGTTCCATTAAATCTAACTGTAGATTTAACCTAAGAGCACGAGCTCGTCGTTGTTTCTCATGGTACTTACGACTTAAGGCATCTGCAACTACATTTGCCTTTCCTTCGTGATACTGAATATCACAGTCGTAGTCACTTAGGATTTCCATCCATCTCCTTTGTCTCATGTTTAACTCTTTTTGCCCAAATATATATCTTAAACTTTTATGATCTGTATAGACAGTAAACTTGCTTCCGTACAGATAATGTCTCCAGATTTTTAGGGCAAAAATTACGGCTCCTAATTCTAAATCATGAGTCGTACAGTTTTCTTCGTGCTTTTTCAATTGCATTGAGGCATACGCAATTACCTTCTTGCGTTGCATTAACACACATCCAAATCCTAGTTTTGAAGCATCACAATATACTTCAAAATCTTCAGTTCCTTCTGGTAAGGCTAAGATTGGAGCATTAGTTAATTTCTGCTTTAATATTCTAAAGGCTTCTTCTTGCATAGGTCCCCATTCAAACTTAACTGGTTTACAGGTTAGCTTAGTTAAAGGTACAGCTATCTTGGAAAAATCCTTAATAAACCGTCTATAATATCCAGCTAAACCTATAAAACTTCTAATTTCCATTGCAGATTGTGGAACCTTCCATTTGGTAATTGCCTCTATCTTAGCAGGATCTACATGAATGCCTTCGTGATTCACCATGTGTCCTAGGAATTGCACTTCTTGTAACCAAAATTCACACTTTGAAAATTTGGCGTACAACTTTTCTTTTCTTAACAAAGTTAAGAGTGCATGCAAGTGCTGACAATGTTCGTCTTGACTTTTGGAATAAATAAGTATATCGTCGATGAAGACACTTACAAATTTATCCAAATACGGTTTACAGATTCTATTCATCATGTCCATGAATGTGGCAGGTGCATTCGTTAATCCGAAGGGCATGACTGTAAACTCGTAATGACCATACCTAGTTCTGAAAGCAGTTTTAGGTATGTCTTCTTCTGGTACTTTCAATTGATGATATCCGGAACGTAAGTCAATCTTAGAAAAATATCTAGCTCCTTGAAGTTGATCGAAAAGATCATCAATCCTAGGTAATGGGTATCGATTCTTAATTGTAACCTTATTCAATTCTCTATAATCAATACACATTCTCATTGAACCATCCTTTTTCTTAACAAACAACACTGGTGCTCCCCACGGGGATGAACTAGGTTGTATAAAACCTTTACTTAATAATTCATCTAATTGCTTTTTCAGTTCTAACATTTATGTGGGAGCTAACCGATAAGGTGCCTTGGCTATCGGTATAGTTCCTGGAATTAGATGAATCCTAAACTCTACTTCCCTATCTGGTGGTAACCCTGGTAACTCTTCTGGGAATACATCTAGGTATTCTGAGACTACAGGAATCTCCTTAAGTTCTTTATCCTTAGTACTAATGATTATTGAAATCATATATACTATTCCTTGCTTTCGTTCATAACTAGCAACTTTCATTACTGATATGAACTTCACGGGTTTACGGGGTTTATTTCCTGTAATTATGATTACTTCTCCAGTAGGTGCCTGAATTTCTATGGAATTCTGATCACAAAGAATTCGAGCATGGTTGGCTACTAACCAATCCATTCCTAACACAACATCAAATTCAGCTAATTTCATAGGTAATAGGTTTGCAAAGAATTTATGACCTGAGAGTTCTATATTTTCCTTTTGCAAAACTTTATCTATGCTAACAGAATTTTCATCTGCCGTTTCGACTGTAAAAATCTGCCTAAGTTGGGTTAAAGGTAAGTTAAGAGCTTGGCAGAATGAAGTATTTATAAAACTTTGGTTTGCACCAGAGTCAAATAATACTTTTGCATAGATGTTGTGAACTAAGAACGTACCAGCTATTACATCTGGAATGAGTTCTGCCTCCTGAGTAGTTAGTTGGAAAGAACGAACATTCTTCTTTGTAGCTCCATCTGCAGTTTTGGCTTTGTTGTCAGCTGGTTTAACTAATTTCGGGCAGTCCGATCTGAAATGTCCAGCTTCTCCACAATTATAACAAACTATGGATTTCTTCCTTCGGCAATTTTCTCCTTGATGCCCTGGAATTCGGCAGAAATTGCAATATAATTTGCATTTTCCAAAATGCTTCCTTTTGCAGGAATTGCAAAATGGACCAGTGGAAGATTGTCCAGTCCCCCTTCGCTTGACATTATTACGGTTACCCATACGAAATCCTTGAGTAATCTTTTGAACTACTTCCTTTTTCCGATCTTTTTCTCTTGTGCGCATTAGTTCGTCAGTTAGGGTGTTAGCTAATTCCACAGCATCATCAATAGTGCGCGGTCTCGCAGCCTTAACGATGTTATGTATTTCGCTAATCAGTCCCCAAATATAGCGAGAAATGAGTACCGGTTCTGGCGAAGCCAGCGTTGGTACCACTCTAGCATATTCAAAGAATGTCGAAGTATAACCGTGACAATCTACACCCGTCATACGATGATTTAGGAACTTATTTGCCATTTGATCTTTTTCATATTCGGGACAGAATTTTCTTTCTACAAGACTTTTAAATTCTTCCCAGTTCATGGCATATGCCCTATTTCTTCCTTTAGCTTGTAACAACGTGTTCCACCATTCTAGCGCCCCTTCTTTGAAAAGATTTGACGCGTACATGACTTGATCTTCCTGAGCACATTTACTTATTGTAATCACTGCCTCGGTTTTCTCTAACCAACGCAGTGCTGCGGTCGCTCCTTCATTGCCTAAAAACTCAGATGGTTTACAAGCAAGAAATTCTTTATAAGTGCAACCAGGCGTTGCAGCTTTCATTTTCTTAGGGAGCGGAGCCTGCCTTGGATTATTATCGTGATTAGTATGATTACCACCTCCATTTACGCTATTACTGAAGTTATCTTCAGAAATACGTTTGCTAGGAACGATTTGTTGAGGTTCGATTGGATTTCTAACAACAGCAACTATTGCTGGAATAGCGTTGGCTATCCCTTGAGCAACGATATTTTCTATATCTTGCCTATTTAGAAATTGATCCTCCGGATGTTGCTCAGATTGATTAACCTCATTAACTGGTTCATTATTAGCGTTTTCCATCTGCTAATATATATAATTTATTAGTATCAAATAAATAACAAGTATACACAAAACAATCAAATACACACATATAGTCAAAACTATCGATTTCTCGATTTCCATTTTTATATATTTTATAGTATGCATCAATACACACCATTATCTTACAAAATTTTATTTAGGTTATTTCACAAGATTAGATTATTATTGCTATTATACAACCACATTCTTATAAACCCCTTATCCTTCATTAGCTGATATTTTAATAACGGCGTTCCCTCTCATCGTACTTCCAGGAGATCTGCTCTCCTACCTTCCTGATCCTATTTCCTGCATCCATTAACTCCTCGCCAAAATGGCGAAGTTCAGCTAAATTCTCATTGCTCATAGGTGGATTAGGTATAGGTTCTGGGTCAAATTGAGGAAGAAAGGAATAAGGACTGTTAAGCAAGTTTTGGAATTGCCAATCATTCGTCCACCATTCATCCATTCCCAGAGGTTGGGTGTGGATTATAGGTTCTGGGATTTCTGGTTCTAAGTTTATATGGAGTTGAGTTTCAATAGGACGAGTAAAAACATTTGTATTGACAGGCTGAATAGTATCACAGCTTGCCAATATAAAATCTAGCTCCTCCTGTAATGTCATTTCCTGAGTTTGTTTAGAACTTTCTCCAACTTCTACCTGAGAACCTCCTCCAATCTCCATTTCTATTTGCTTAGAATACTCATCAAACTGTAATCCCATCTGCCTAGACTCTTCCCTGACTTCAATCCCCTTCCCTTTATCTAAAGGATTTTCTATTTTAGGCATCTTTCTAGTGACGGTTTTCCTCCTGCGCACACGCCTCCATCCTACAAATCTCCTTTTCTTGGGTTTGGGTTTTTCCGGAGGTGGAGCATTGAATTCAATAGGTTCTTCTATATCTGGTATATACCTATTGAAATCTCTGGAAACCTCTATTTTTACCGGATAGAGATTTAAATTCTGAAGGGCATCAGACAAGTCATTCATGCTGTTTAACAAAATACACAAAATTACTAAGTTAAAATTTCATAGATAACTTTTTAAATATTATTTCATACCGTGCGACTACAAAGCAACTGAAATTTTAAAACACGCTAGGGTTTACTGTAAACTTATTTATTTACTGGATAAGGTTTCTAGATTGTGGGTGATAAAACTGCAAAAACGTGAGTTAAAATATTTAAAGAGTTGCATTTACTGCTACAGTAGCTAGCATATACAGGTATGCCCATTTTTCATCTAACTTGTCCTCCCAAGGTGATTTACTGGTTAATTCCTGGGTTTCCTGTTTAATCTTCTTTTCTCGGAATTTCTTTATTTTCTCCTGACTTTTCTTAAAAGTCAAACTTCTTTTATTAGGAGAAAGTGGTTCCTCATATTGTGCCTTTCGCACAAATATTCCTTCTTCGGGAATTACAGAGTGATTTGAGGATTTGGTTTGGGATGAACTTCCCTTCTCGTTGGATGACCTATCTAATTTAAGATAGATGTTTGACAGCTTTTGTTTACCCATACTGTACACAAATATTCAAATAAGAAAACACATAATCACATAATAGCAAATAATAAAAATTAAGTATTTTCTAAATACTTAATTGGCTTAAATCAGTGCTCTGATACCACCTTATTTCTGTCACGGCCCCCGACCCGGTTTGACCCGTTTCAGGAGCCGCGGGACAGAAAATCCCGTGGTATTTATTTAACAGCGGAAGTTTTCTTCAGGATCTTTTAAAACTGAAATATTTCCCGATTATTTTATTTCACAACTTGGGATAAAACCCCGGTAATTTACAATCATAAGATTTCACGGAGAAATCTTTATTTTTCAAAACATGTTTCTTTATTTTATACTGAGCCACTTCCTTAAGCTTGTAGTGCTTCTCGGCACTTTTCTTGGATCACAACAGATCACCTGAAACATGGTTGAAAAAGGTTTTGTAAGCGGGAAATACTGAGTGAATCATTCTTTTTACTAAAACGACACATAGTTATTAATTACAGCATAAGAATGATTACGATGGTTTCTATCTTATTGTTATATGGCACCGTGTCACCTCCTGGTGACGATGGTCATACCACTATTGAGTCATGTCACTCAATTAGTGATGATATATCACTGTTAGGGCTTATCTGCCTAACCTCTGTTAGGGCTTATTAGCCTAACACCGTGAGAAATTAGTAATGTGCACAATACCCCACTAGCCATTGATTAAGATTACCACGACTTACTCCCTGTAATTATAACATTTGAAAATAATTTGAGGTATTGTAAAACAGTTGATAAAAAGAGAATGACTCACATTGCAGATTTAATTGAGCAGAGCTTAGCCTACTGATTAGCCTTTTAACCTAAATTAATAATAGGCACACAATTAGGTTAGTAACTTAATACAGCATTTACGATAACTCACGAGATTAAACCCTCACATCGAATGACAAAGTGCGATACTTAAACATCCATTGAATTAACAACGAATGGCAAAGCATAAACCCTAATGTGGGCAGCACTTAAACATCCATTGGATAGTTTAATCGATCGGACATTGAATCGTATCAGGGATTGAGTTATTACCCTGTATTGCGGCGACGATTAGTGATCCATGTGTGTTGTGATAGTAATTCTACGCTATCTCAGTTTAGAATTGGAATTTCTACGTCGTTTCAGTGCCCAAATTCCAGTCCCAAACCCCTCTATTTATAGTCAAAATTTGACCCCTTAGCGTGACGCGAAGGACCCCCCCATGGGCTTCGCGTGACGCGAAGGACACCTATTCACCATAGGGTAGCCTGCTGTGTTTGTAGGCTTGCTGAGTCAGTGGTTTCGTAAAATTCGATTTTGACAGTGTTTTATGTGGATAATCGTAACTAGGGTTTTACCCCCCCCCCCCTGAGTTTTAGGGGCCCTGGCCCTGATTCTGATGATTCTGAAAATTTTAGGGTTTGTGCAGAATCACTTGGGTGTCTCAATTAGGGTTTCCTATTGGACAAATTAATTAAATAAATATGACTTTTGATGAGAGTTGTTACATCAGTGTATTGCATGATGAGGGGATATGCTAAGATCGTGGGGCACATATGACTTTAGTGCTATCTAATGTACCTTAATCGTATCAGTAAGCATTACGAAAATCTTAGAGGAGTTTAAGTGGATCACAATATCGATGATCTAGGGTGAATTGTTTAAAAGCTTTAAGTGGTAAATTTTTAGATCAACGGTGCAGCTGATATGTCTCAATAAACTGATATGGTCCTCTAACGCAAACTCACAAAAATATTATCTGTAAATATTTCTTTATTGTTTTTCTTTAAACAAAAATCCAAAAAAAGTTTAGTGTGTTTTAGCATAAATTTTGAAAAATCAAAAAGATTTTACTTAATCTTATTTTTGACAACTGATGTTGAAGAGTTGATTTTCAAAATTCTAAGTGCTAAACATGATGAACGATAGTGGGTTGGAGAGTTTGTTTGAGATGAAAAATGATTTTGAAATGTTTAAATGGTTAATTAATTTAAATCAAAAATTTTTTAGTATTATGAATTCAAGAGGTTAAGTAGAGCTTATTCATGATAAAATTGTTTATCTTACAAAGTGGTAGAGAATGTGCAGGAAACGTTGAAAATGCTAGGTTTCAATTCCTGTGGATTAATGCCAGGTTTTCGATCCTAAGCTACAAATATCAGACTGTGATCCCAGAACAACTTAAGGGGGAGTCGGTTAGCAAAAGGGAGTTTGAAGAGTGAAAGAGCTAGTTTCAGATTCTAGTGAATAGCTGATAGTGGTGATTGAAGAGAAAGAGAGAGTTTGAAGGATGCTTCAGAGTCAAATATGTTGAAGAGCGTGAAGACTGATTAAGACTGAAGTTTTGACGTACTAAAGTCTCGTACTGAAGACTCCGTCAACATCCAAGGGGGAGACTGTTGGTGCATTTGTCTGTTGACTTCGTCTTATATCGAGTCTCAGTTGCGTTCCAGATCTGAAAAAGAATGATGTCATCATATTAAATGATGACATCATAACGATGCCATCACATCTTGCATCATGTAATTATATCATCATGTTCAAACAATATAGTTACATACGAAAGAGGATAGTTCTGACAAGAAATAGAATATTTTATAGTGATTTCATGAGGTTTCGTTTGAAGAGTGGCTGTCACTTTCAAACGGAAGGGTTTAAGTAGTGACCGTTTGAACTGGTCATGTCAGTTTCAAACGGGAGGGTCTTTGCCTATAAATAGGCATGTTGGTTTCTCATTTCAAACGGTCAGAGCTTTTGTGTAACAAGGTGCTGCCGGATTTTTAAGTGATCAGTGAATGAGAAACGAGTATTAAAGTGACATTCTTCTGTTTTCTACTCCATTCTATCTGATTCTAAGCTGTTTAAGTGTTTCCGTCACTTAAATAGTGTGTATTAACTCAAATTGACTCATTTGATCGGTCAAATCGATCCTACAACTCTACCTGCTCGAGTGTAAGTGTGGGACAATCGATCGTATCGTGGCCTCCCCTACACACTTCACACCTATCAACTTTTTTCTTAATTTCATTCAATTCTTTCTTAAGACCCGCTAGAACAGCAACTACCGATGAATCCAAGCCAACTTGGTTTACCCCTCGAGCGGCCGAGGAGGTAGTCACAGGAATAGAAGTCCTGCTGGTAGTGCTGTAGTCCATGTCAGAATGGGCGAAACTCTCAAACAAATCATTACACTCATTAACTGTCTTTTTACCCAATAGTTGCCCTCCAGCTGAAGTATCGAAACGAGCTTTGATCTCAGGGGTGAGACCATTGTAGAACTTTTCAACCAGTGCCCAATCCGATAAACCATGCTGAGAATAACGAGAAATCAAGGTCTGAAAATGCTCCCAAGCCAAGTGGTAAGGCTCATCAGGCTCCATGAGGAAGAAGTGAATCTGATCACGAAGGCGGGATGCCTTGGCTGGGGGAAAGTACTTGGCTAAGAAGGCATCGCGAAGACCTACCCAAGTGGTGTAAGTAGATGCTGGCTGAGAATCGAGCCAGGTGGCTGCGCGACCTGCGAGCGAGAATGGAAAGACCTGAAGGTATCGAGCATCGAGGTTCACACCCTCGATGGAGAAGGTGCTGCAAAGGCGAGTGAGGCGGTTGATGTGTGTGGGTGCATCCTCGTCGTCACGACCATGGAACTGGCATGAATTGGTGATAGCCGTCATGATGTAGGATGGAAACTGCCAGGACCTATCATTCGCGATGTTTGGAAGGGTGATGGGTGAAGTAGCGCCTGTGAAACCAGTGGTCGCCTGCTCGTAGATGGCGCGGTTCGCCATTTGAATAGCGGGTAGAGGACTAGGTGTACGAGAACGGGAAGGTGGTGGGGAATTGTGGGGTGAAGGCTTCGGTGTGAAGTCGAAAACTGGGGTGAAATGCGAAGACGAAGAAGAGCTAGAAGAACTTACCTCAGACGCAGAAGACGAGAAGGAAGACTTGATCGTAAGCGGATTCGGCGGAGGTCCCTGCGAGCGCGTATGGGGCATCCACTGCAAAACCGAATACAAAACAAGTAAAAAGACTCTAACAAATGACTTGACAAAATAAATATTTTTTTTATTTTTGATTTTTATAATTAGAATCCTACGACTCAAACAAACAAACAAACAAATAGCACGTAATATGTCAAACAAAGTCCAAACAAAGTAGTTAACGCAATCGTCAAAGAGTCCCCGGCAACGGCGCCAAAAACTTGATGTGCTAAAAGCGGTCTAATTAAATTAGCTAAATTAAACCCTAAACTAGACTCTCTAAGTTTTAAATTTATAAACTAAGACTCTCTAAAACCTAGACCACACAACCGGCAAGTGTACCGGTCAATGTAGTATAGCCTAAGTAAGTCCGAGTATCGAACCCACGAGACTCTCTAATTACGCTAATTAGACTCTATCTAGACCTAGACTGACATAGACTCTAACTGTTTTTATATTTGAGGGGGGTTTTCTAATAATCCTAAAAAAATGCAAATAAATATTAAACTAAATTAGCTAAATTAACTAAATGCGAACTTGGACGAAGACTTAAACCAGTGGCGATGAAGACTACCTAGGCTAGACTCATGTTTAACTTGGAATGGATTTCTATTCGAAGCTAATGTGGTATGGAACCTGGATCTTTTGATACTAAACCTATTAAGACACCAACTAAGCCCCTCAACCCTTCTCAAGGTGAAACTTATGGCACTACCTAGGCTGTTATGATTACCGGTTGTTAGATTTCCTTACAGTCCTCTAACTTGTAACACCTCGAAAAATCATGTCCAATATAATGAAGACACGTGTCATGAGCTTTAAACATGTAACAGATTATATATGAGGGACTAAAGTTGACAAACAAAGAAAGTATGTGTGTAAAGGGATTCAAAGTGTCAACATTGGATAATTATACCTTTCATCAACCCTACACGATGTTTATACCCTTAAACGAATGAATTATGAATCATACGAAGCCATTTGTGGAAGAAAGTGAAAGATTACAAAACGCAAGGGTTAAAAGTGTCAACATGTTTAATTTATACCTCTGAGTGACCTTTTAACGAACCCGAAGCTTTGTAACGATTAATTATGCTCACTAGAATAAGTGATAAAAAATTCACAAGGTTTCGATATCATATGAGAAAGATACGCTAACATTCGTAAGTGAGGGGTTAAAAGCATCAACGATGCAATTTAAGACTTTTCGTGTGATCATAAAACTAATCGGGGACCTAACAAAGTTTGTTTATGATTTGGAGTCCTTAAAAGTCAAGTTAGAGGGTTAAAAGTGCAATAAAACAAGTTAAAACAACTATTAGAAGGACCAGGGGCCAAATGTGCAATTGCTGAAAGTTTGTTGACCTGATCTGGGCCTCATACCAGCCGCGTAAGACCTCTATGGTCTCTTACGCGGGCCGCCTAAAAGTGCTAGCATCAGTTTTCTTGGACAGATGCCTGTATCAGCCTGTTCCACCGCCTTTGAGAGCTTGTTTTCGAAATCCAGATGCTGAGCAAAAAGTATTTCATGCATAGGGGCACTTGGACTCATCTGGGATCAATCCTAGACCCTGTTGGCAACATCTTGTTCAATCAAAATCACTATATAAGCACCCTTAGTTGCAACATCTTTTGCATGCATTTGGGAAATTATTCAAACTCAATTTCTGGAGCTCTCTGGACCTCAAACAAGATTCCATTACCTTCTAAATCATGCTTAGTACTTCAGTAAGCTTCCTTAACCTTTCTAATTCGTGTTTTATTAGTTTAATGGCCTAAAGTCAAAACCGTCGTAATTAAGATTTGACTTAGTGATTAATCACTAATGGTCCAGTCAATTCTCGAATTGAAAGTAGCTATGAGTTGGTAATTATGTGGGTAATAAACCCTTAAAAGGGCACCCTCTGATTCCCACTCTAACTAGGTCAATTGTCGGGTCAAACTTAATTATAAAAAGTCAACAGGAAGCTGATTTTCAAATAAACACATA
The DNA here is from genome assembly GCA_030545235.1 of Helianthus tuberosus. Taxonomy (NCBI): domain Eukaryota; kingdom Viridiplantae; phylum Streptophyta; class Magnoliopsida; order Asterales; family Asteraceae; genus Helianthus; species Helianthus tuberosus. The sequence continues at coordinate 13,579,686 of CM060420.1, read as the reverse complement.
ATTAACAATGTAGAAGCTATGAAACCTGTTTTATCACTTGTATAACTTGGTAATTAATGCAAGAACATGTCTAAGCATGTTCAACCCGACAATTTTCAGTTTAGGCTCGGTTCGGAACCGAAAGTCGCAAAAGTAGACTTTTGCTTTGACTTTCAGTTCTGACCCAATGTAGCATATTTTAGAAATTCCTTAGAGCTCTGTTAGGACCAGGCTATAGGATAGTGTAACCCTCTGAGGTTATACAACTTGGATCCTAGTTTATCCGATTCATTTGCATGTTTCCGTTATATGCCTAAATATTGACCATTATGCCCTTTTGACCTTAAAACGAGATTTTTGAAAATGTGAGAGGACAAAAACCTTTGTTACTAAGTTTTAAACATGTCCTAAAAATTTGACATCAGTTTGAGGTCTAGATTAAGAGTTATGCTCAATATCGTAATTAGAAAGTTTTTTATTAATTAAACGGCGTAATTAGCATAAAGCCTATCTAAACCCAAATTTTGACACCAAACTTTTTACCCACTAATGTAAAATAATATTTTGGGATTTTTGAAGATTTTTATTTATTTTTAGGCTGAGCATAACATAGGGTTCTTGCTTCAATTCGGTAATTGTCGGTTATACCCTTTTCTTGAATAAAATGAGTTTTACATAATATTTTGACACCAAACTTTTTGCTACTGATTTTATATAATAAAGAAAACATTTTAAACTTTATAAACTGATCAAAAACTCAGATTTCCTATTATAACCCGAAAATCGCTTAAAACCGACTTTTACGCGTCTTAAGCGCATAGTATGGGTTAAAACTATTTTTAACATATAAAACTTAATACCTACTGATGTTTTAAGTAAATTTTTATAATTAAATAGTAAGCAAAAGTTTTGAACTCAGAATTCTAATTTTGACCTTTAAAGCTTATGTGAAATTACCAAAATGCCCCTACGATGCATAGTTTGGTTATAAAGGATAAATTTCACATATATGCAATACCCTACTGTTAGGACTTATAAAAATAAATATTTTTACTGATTATATCAGACCTGAAACTCAGATTAATATTTAAACTCTTTTATAAGCTTTAAAATGACCAAAATACCCCTACGGGGCATAATTTGAGTTTAAATACATTTTGGGCATAATGGAAGGTATCCTACTGATATCAAAACATATTTAAGGCATATTAACTTAGGAAACCTATTCATGACTCATTTGGTTACCCGTTACGCATTTTTCGCATTCGGTGCGGTTTATGTAACTAATTTGCATAAATTAGCCGAAACGGGTCAAACCTTATCATTTTTATCTCAAAATCCAGAATGTGTTTAGTTTACCCATATTATAAAAGTATACAAACTTGTCGGGTCTAAACCACATTTTAATCCGGTCTTCGCTTAATCGTGCGTTTTGAACCGTATATCTTCCTTTAAAACTAATCGGTCTAAGTTTAGGCTTAATTAAGACCCGTTAGGAATCTAATAGGTTATTAAAACCTTTGTTCCAGATTAGGAGACCAGTAAAAGATACTTGCACTCGCTGATTGAGATATATACTAGCTCAGGTAAATACTTTTAACTTATTTTCCGTTATACGGGCTTGGGATACGGTATTATAATAATACCGCTTGGTCGGGTATGTAGTTATTTAAATCGGATTGTGATTAATATATTTACATAACCCGTTTTAATCTGTTTTGTTTGGTATATGGCCTTTGAGGTGTTAATGACCATGTCCCGGATATCCTTGGCATCATTCATTGAAATGACCACGACTTAGGCACGGGGTGTAGGCATACACCTGACAGTTGCATACGTAAAAATGGTAATCCACAATAAGTACTTTTCCTTGTGGGCATTATACCTGTGGTGTGTCAGTTAATCTTGTTCGGCTCTTCTAACCGGCCCCGACGGACGACAAATATGTAAAACTGTATACAAGATTATTTTTAAATAATTGTCCCAAGTTATAAAAGATGTTTTGTGCCTTGTGCATTCAAATCAATTTTCTTAAACATTTTCAAAATGAGTCAGTTAATTGTATTTACCAGTGTAAACTGACGTATTTTCCAAAAAGGCTAAGTGCAGGTACTAGACGGAATAAGCTGGCTACTCCTAGCATCAATAAAGAGTCTTGCAAGCTTAGATGTTATGAATCTGTTGAACAATTTTCCTTTTATATTTGATCCGCCTGTGGATCCCTTACAACCGTTTTGTAATAAGTGATATTACTGTTATTCGGTTTGTAATGTTTTTATCTTTCGACTTCCGCTGTGTATTAAACTGTGATAATTTGTCTATGGTGATATCAACTACGTCACGATACTCCCCTCCGGGCCCACCGGTAATACGTGGAAATATCGGGGTGTGACATAACTTCTTGAAAAGTGCCTTAATGTGACAATCTACCTTACAGCGCGAAAGTCTAAGGCAACTATGGATCCTAACTTGGTTTAATAGACACGCAATTGGTTAGGGAACTAAGACCGATTTCTTACAAAACCTAATCCTAGCTATATACCAAACCGAGACCTATTAACAACCCCGAGCCTTACAACGACAAGATTGGCAGAACACTTGATTTTATAAGATTACCGAATATTACTTCTAAGGTTACTTACTAGATTTTCGCCTTAAAGGATTAAAGATTTATTAACGTGATATAGACACTCACCTAAATCTGTAACCCTATCACAACCCTATTATGTGATATAGACCGTCACCAAGGATTATACGAAGCGATAAACAGTAATCAAACAATATCAAGCATGCATATACACCAAATCAAAATTCCATAATCGTTTACAATTCAAGAAAATCCATAAACCACATTAATAACGATTAAAAATCCAAATTTTATTAAACCATTGTCATAACCTAGGTAGTTAAAGGTTTTTAGCCGGAAAACAAAATCAGAAACAAAGTTTCAATCAATAACAAATCTGAATTCATCTTGCAACAATGTAAAACGAACGAAAAACAAAGAAACAGGAAGATTAAACCCGTAATCTTCTCTCCCGAGCGCTCCAAAGTGTTACCCGATGATTCCTAGCCTCCCAAAGTGCTCCAAAACCTTCAAACAGCCTTCAATGGTGCTCCAAAACTCCCAAATTCGTAGATTATAAGCCTGCTGAGTTCGTCCTTCTGATGTGCGGCTGATGTTCCTTCTGTCGTATGTTCACGAGTATTTATAATATTCTTCTCTAATTAATTGCCGCCTCAATGATCCCCTTTATAATTCATCATAATATTACACCTATATTAAAAAGGCCCAATACTCATAATTTATGGTTTCTGATGGCCTTGAATGTATTTGGCGGCCCATAGCACATGAAAAGAAGTCTGAACTCTTATTTCTATTATAATAACCACCAACCTTATTAATATACACACTCACTGTTCGTCCCTTATGCCTCCCCAAATATAAATAATATGAAGCCTTCGAAGAATAATTAAGATGTATGGCAACCTCTTCTTTTTTCCTTTTTTCCTTTTTTCCTTTATGGCAAACCTCTTTTTTAATATTTTGAGATGATAAACATAGGTTTTCGTCTGATGATTTTTTTTTTGAAGGGTGACTTTCTATGTACGTGACTCAGTGTCACCGGGTTCTTGTCGAAGACAATCCCCCGTCAGCTCCGCCCTCCGGCGCGATGTTCGATTGGGCCCCGGCCGTCTCGTAAGCTGACCTTCGCCCGGAAACCATACTGCCCCCACACGGGTAAAGCCGCTGGGGTAACAGCTGGGTGAAAACCGGGTTGCCCTCAAGACCGCACCATGCCTCGGTAGGATACGATCTATCATTGGGACGTCCCACCCCCCGTTTGCACCTCCCGGGAGTCGAACCGGCGACCTCCGAAGAGGAAGCCGGCCCAACCCAAACCACATGGGAATTGCCGGTTGGGCTAGGGGGCGGGATTAATTTGATGTGCCATATATCTCCTATGCGAATTAATTCTCCTTTTCAATATTGGAATATTAATATAATATTACTAAAACATTCTGAAGCCACTTTGATGAATATCTTTTAATATGGCAATCTCTGATTTATAAAAGCTCTCGGCCCACTAACAAAAAATAGCGCCAATTTTACTTCGGTCACTGACAGTCCACTCTGCCCAACTGGCTGGTTATTTACATATTACTCGTTTTCACTCCATTTGCACCAGGACCTGACCCAACACAAAATAATATAATGTAACACTAAAACTAAATAAAAACAAATAAAACTTATACAAAAATTATACAATTTACACGGGACAAATATGTGTATTTTACCACTTATCATCATCATTTTTTTTATTTTAACAACACCATACTTTTTGTTTAGAGTTAAATGTTATATTAGTCACTGCGGTTTGAGCCATTTTGACAGTTTAGTTCAAAGGTTTCATTTTTCGTCTGTGGGTCCAAAAAAGTTTTACCGTTGCCATTTTAGTCCACTGGGTTAACTTCATCCATTTTTATGTTAACGAGATGGGTAATTCGGTCATTTTATATGTAATTCTGTTAATTAGAAGGGCAATTCGGCCATATAAAATGATCGTATTGCCCTTCTCGTTTACAGAATTAATGGATGAAGTTAACCCAATGGACTAAAATGGCAACGGTGAAAACTTTTTGGACCCACATATGAAAAATGAAACCTTTAGACTAAATTGACAAAATGACACAAACCAGGGACTAAAATGACATTTGATTATCTAGGTATAATAGTTATTTTTATACCCACCCACCAGCTACCCTCTAACTTCTCTCCTTTGTTATGTTTTTTATGTGGCCGAATTTGAACAGAAGGCTAAGAATTTTGTGGTCCTTGATGAAATTTTTGTAGGGAATAAATTATTAGATTTATTAGAGGGAATGTATAATAAGAGGAATACACTTATACTCTTATGTCATTTATTAAAAAAGCTCAAATTGTCAAGCATACATGAAAACATTTGTTAGATATAGCAAAACACCACTTGTAACCTTTATGCATTGGTGATCCTTACAAGTTGTACATAAGGGAGAAGTATAGGTCATTGCTACATTGAAAAAGAATAATGAAGGGTGATCACTACCCTTATTAGTGAGACGTTTATAACACTGATCTCTAATTCCGCTTAGATACACTTTTTATAGTGAAGAATGAAGATAGTCATCATCAAGGATCAAGGATGGGCGTACGATGAAGTAATATGTTTTCAGGTCAAGAAAACATTTAGTCTTTACATTTTGGTGTTTAATCCGATAAGTATCGTTAATTACTTGATTGAGTTTATTTGTTTTTTGTGTCTACGAATTTGAATCAAAGTAGAAACAAGTATTCTCGAACAACTTTAAGAATCTTATGGTCCTTGATGAATTATTAGATTGAATATATAATCAAGTTTATTAGAGGGAATGTGTAATAAGGGGATTATACTTATACTCTTGAGTTAATTTGTTGATTTATATCAAAGCTCAAAATTATCAAGCATACAAGAACACATTTAAAGCTTCAAATCATATCTAAGAACTAGTAATTTTATTTCCTATATTTTTTCTCATCTATTTATCTGTTTACAAATAGGTAAAGTCAATATTAAATAAATACCAACATGATATGTGGAAATTTGAAAAAAAAAAATTGTTAGAAAAAGTATACTATGGCATAATATTTTGACAAACAATATTAAAACCGTTGTCGGTTTGTCTTTAGGTTACACCATAAAATTAGAGGTTTTCTAGTTGTTCAAACACTTGAATATTTCAAAACTACTTCAATTTTAAAGTTTGTTTCGTTTCATGTGTAAGCATATCTAGAATTTAGATAGTTAGTAAACGTTTTGATAAATGTGATCCGACCCGAATCAGAAAAAAAATATATAAAATCAAGTGGTACACATCCGAAAACAAAAAACTTCCGATCCTCCTCTTTCTATTTCTATATCTACTCCCTTCTATGCCTAAATTTGTTAATTTAAATAATCTGCCTTGGAATGCTACTAATAGTATAACAATGTTAGATTATCACATATATCAAAGAGATGAAATTATAGAGAAATTAAGAGATAAAAAATATTCTTTCTATATTAAAAGGATCTTTCCTGACTTCACACTAAATGAATAAAAGGATATGAAATATAGAATATACTTTTAGTGAGAGTAATTAGTGAGAGTGTTGTGTAAAAGTAAATATAATCTTTGTTATTTTTTAACGGACAACGAATACTCCAAGTAGGCTATAGACGAAATTCGCTACATCGGGATACACTAGTCTTCTCAATCGGGGAAAACCCTCACCTAGGGCCGAAACCCGTGAACACTCCCCCGAAGGCACAACAGTGCGGTGAAGTAAAACCCGCTCAGTTCAATGATCGAACTAGCGATCACCGCCTACTCGCGTAGTCTCCCATCATCATCAGGTGCCGTAGAAATTAAATGCTAGGGCAGGAATTGAACCTGGGTCAATTGGAACCGTAGGTCTATCCCTTACCACTCCACCACTAACTCATTAAATTAATGAATTTAAATTTGTGCAACTACTCATAAGACCGTGGGGTGTGGGTTGGGGCGGCGGTTCCCATGCAACGCTAACTAGACCACACCAGGCTAGCGTTGGCCATGGCGTTGCCCCGCTGGCGTGGGGATTGAGCCTTGCGTGGAGCGGGCAGGGGGAGAGGTGACATGGTTGGCTTTGGTCGGCTGGGCGAATATAGCCGTTGGCAACGGCTACTTTAATTTAAAAAAAATTGCATATTAAACCAATATAAATACCCACCAATTTTTAACATTTTTACCACTTCTCTACTTCTTCTGTCATATCTCTTTATTTTTTTATAAAAGCAACCCACAACATCCTACAATGCATCCCTTTAACCGAAGCTACGACTCAAACAACCCCTTCGGATACCAAGAAAACCGAAACCCTAGCCCGCCACCAAACCCGATCCAAATACCCCTTACACGCGGCCATCCACAACAACCGCCACACGGTTTAGTGTACTCGTCGTGTCCCGATCTAGCCGGAATCGCATCGTATTTAGGAAACCGTGTATACACGAACTTTCCATACGACGATTCATTTATTTTTTTTTTAATTTTAGGTAGCTTTTTTTTAACTTTATGTAGTTTTTTTAGTTTTATTTGTAGTTTTTTTTTTAAATATTATATGTAATCTTCTCTTCTATTTTAATTAGTGTGTTATTTTAATTAAATGAAACTTAAAATAGTTTAAACAAAAAAAAATCCACATGGCTGGCCTCGCCAGCCGAAGCCACGCCACACCACACCCCTTGTTTTTTAATATTACCTTATGGATCCCACCCTCGTCACGTGTCGAGTAATGCCCCCAACCCAAGCCCTTCCACACCCCATAGTCTAAGGATGCTCCGCCACGTAGGCATTCACGTAAGTGGGTGTGAGGATGGGGCTGAAGGGGATGGAGCTAGGGTATGGGGATGGGCCTCATATATATATATATATATATATATATATATATATATATATATATATATATATATATATATAGTGGAGGGTTCAAATGAGAAGAATTTTTTTATAAGAATAAAAAAGAAGAAATTTCAACAAATAAGAATCATTCATTTTACTTCATTTAATTTTTGTATTTAGTATTAGTGTAGGGGTATATTGGTAAACTTAGATAGATCATTAATTGATAGTCTTCCTTTTTAATAGCTAACTACATTTAATTTGAACTTATTTTCAAAAAAAAAAAATATTTTTTTTCAAAGAAAAAAAAAATAATTTAAAGTGTGAGATGAATTACGAGCTGTGTAAGATAAATTTCAATATGTGTATGATAAATTTCAAAACGTGTAGGAAAAAAATTTGATGTGTGTAGGCAAAAGTTTTAGTGTGGAGGATGATAGTCTTTATAACTAATTAATTAGTCAAAGATAATAATAAATGAGATGAGAAAAAAACTATTTAATGTTTTACGATTGTACCATTTGTTCTTTTTCTTCTTAATTTAATTTTCTTCTCAAATGAACCTCCCCCTATTTATATATATATATATATATATATATATATGGAGCCGCTAAAATAGGAATCACCCCCAGTTGTAAGAACTGCGAGAACCACTCTCAACCAATTAGATTCTGCCACTCAAAAGGGTAGTTTGGTCATTTACTACCAAATGTCATTTCCCTATCTCTCTCCTCGTTAATTATTGTCAGATCATTGTCTTTCTCCCCTTTTTTAAACACCATCTCTCATTTTTTGAAACCCATATATCCACCTCTTTGTCTCTCTCATTTTTTACCCAAACACTCACACACTGGCGACCCCAAACACCCACCGGCGACCCCCAAACACCACACCCCCTCCGGCTGCCCTCTTGTTTCTACAGCGTCCCCCTCGTTTCTCCGGCGCCCCTCCGATCTGCAACCCATCTCTCATCTCATCCAACCCCCTCCGATCTGCATCCTATCTCAGATCTGCAAAAGAGATGGTGGCTGCACCTGTTTCGGAGACGACCGGCGAAGCACGGTTTTGTGGTGTTGCGGTTTGTGGTGGAGCTGTTTGTGGTGGTGGCGACTGAGCCGGCACGTTCTTGCTCCGACGAGAGAGATCGAGGATGGTGACCGAAGATGGTGACCCCACGACGATTGTGTTTGTTGCAGGTGTGGGTTTGTTTTGATATTGAATTTTTGTAGGTGTGGTTTTGTGTTCATTTTGAAATTTTTGAAGTCAGGTTTTGTTTTTGAATTTTTTGAAGTCTGTTTTGTGCAGGGCTGGATTTTGTTGTTCAAAATGTTCACATCTTGGGGTGGGTTTGGTTACACATATGCTGAAGCTTCGGTGGGTTTTGGTGTTCAAAAAGTTTGGGTTTTTTTCTGCTTGAAGTTTGGTGGGTTTTGATGATTTTGGTGGGTTTGTATAAAATAGTGGTTGAAGTGGGTTTTGATATGTTGGGGGTTTTGATTTATGTTCTTTGAATCTGTGGGTTTTGATACGATCGATTGGGTGGCGATGATGCAAAAAAAACATAGATTTTGATGACGATGGCGCGGCAAGGACGGCGGAGGGTAGGTTTTTTGAACCTGCAACCCCACTTTTGCAGCCTCTTGATTATCGGATAATCTGAGCCAAACCCCGTTTTTTTTTCCGAGATACACTTTGTTTTGATGTTGTTGGTTTTTTATGTTTTCCCCCTAGTCGATGATGATAACAATATATTTGAGACACCTCCTGAGTTTGAGATTTCTGGGTGCGTTCGTTTTTGCGTAAAAAAGTTTTAACGTAAACCGTAAACTTTTTAACGTAAACCGTAAACTTTTTAACATAAACCGTAAACTTTTTAACGTAAAACGTAAAAAGTTTTACGTAAAACGTAAAACGTAAAAAGTTTAACGTAAAACTTAAAACGTAAAAAGTTAAAAAGTTGAACGTAAAACATAAAAAGTGTAAAAAACGGCGCGTTAAAAAAACGTGAAAAAACGGCGCGTTAAAACGACGTGTAAAAAAACGGCGTGTAAAAAAAGTGTAAAAAACGGCGCGTTAAAAAAACATGTAAAAAACGGCGCTTAAAAAAATGACGCTTGAAAAAGCCCGGCGTAAAAACGGCGCGTTAAAAAAACGACGCTTGAAAAAACCCGGCGTGCAAAAACCGGCGCGTAAAAAAATTGTATTGTTAAAAAAATTTGAATTTAAAATTTTTATAATAAATAATTCTCTTTAAAAAATAAAAAGTAATATAATAAAACAAAAATGTAATAAAAAAACAATAAAGACTGAAGGGGTATGGTCCCAGATCTCGCGTCAGTATGACCGCGAGTGACCAACCCTTATAAAAAACCCCCACCAGCAGGAACTTACCTGTGTCCGTGCGGGCACGCGCGAACACAGCGGTTCAATCTGTCCAGTGATGAGAAGACTTACCTTAAGTACAAAAACAGATGTTGCACAAAGCGATGCGGCCTGGCACCGCATCCTATGGACATTTTCATCACGACAAGGGATCTGGACAACAGTAACAGTCACTAAGCGGCGATGCGGCATGGCACCGCATCCCGCATACATCTTGGATAGAACAAAGAACGCGGGGACAATATCAGTGACCGCAAGCAGCGATGCGGCCTGGCACCGCATCCTGCCTACAAGGCAAGTGGTTCTGACACCACAGTGCAAGTGGCACTGGGAACAGTCGCCTACTAGCCCACCTGTGTGCAACAGTCTGACACCACAGCAGGACGTGGCATCACCACCGTAACCGACAGGTCTGACACACCTGCAAGTAGCTGTGTGATGTCAGACTAGCTACTCAACTACCCTCCTTCACTCCTCGGCTATAAATACCCATCCCAAACCAGGTTTGAGGTATCACTTCTCAACTCTCTCACTACTACTACTATCACACTTTGCTTCCCAAGCAAATTACTGATTCTCACGCCGGAGAGTGGTAACAAGGAGCACCCCCACCCCATCCTCCTTGTTACGAGTCACGGTTTGTTTCCTTGTGCAGGAAACCCACCACCAGACGATCCAGCCAGCGGTCCTCGGAAAGAAGGGATTAACCCTCTTGATGAGATCAGTGAGTTAACCCCACCCGGTTAACCATTGTTTCATCATTGGCGCCCACCGCTACTCTTAGCACTTTTTCCAACCATCCCTTTCTCTCCAAAGATTATGTCTGATCATCAAAACAACACTACTGGGGATAACCTAAACCCCGCAAACACAGGGCCTACGGGGACTATACCCATAGCCCCAAATGTTGAACACATTGGCACATCAACGCAAGGGGGCGCATCCCTTACGTTTGGACACGATCTGTCACAGTACGCTTCTGTGATACCTCCAGGTCTGAACCTTCATGCCTGGTACGACCAACAAGCAGCTATGCTGGCTGCAACATACAACAGAGCTTGTGCAGAAGCGCAAGTATCTGCGGGGCCTACCCTAGCACCGCATACCCCTGCGGGTCGTATTCTACAATACGACGGCAGGGCCCCAACACATCCGGCCTCCAGAAGCAGGCAGGAAGACCGCGGTTCCTCTTACTGCGACGTCTGCACACTTGATGAGGACGATTCCTCGTATGGCTCCCGCCGCAGGAGCCATATACATAGTCGCCTAGACCCGCATGGCGAAACTAGGCGACAGTCTACAGCCCACCACGGCCTCGGCATTCATAGCCGACTGGGACCCCAGTCCCACCATGAAGGGCAGGGCCTTACCGATCCGGACGACGGTACATACCGTGGGGAATCCCATGCCACTAGCAGCAGACCGGGAGGACGCAATTACGTTCCTCCCACTCACCCCCGCACTACGTACCTCCGCGCTGCAAAGCACCACCGCAGCCAACCCTACAGGCCGAAATCTGCGGCCGAAAACTCCAAGTTCGCCCAAGAAATCGCCCACGCCGATGTCACCACCACAAAATTCCCATTAAACATTGGGAAATACAACGGTTCGACCGACCCAGATGATCACATGAACATCTTCGTCGGCGCCGGGTGCAACGGTAGGTGGGATGAACCCACCTGGTGTCATTTTTTCCCGCAGATACTAACAGGTCTGGCCAGGGCTTGGTTCGATTCTTTGCCAGTGGGATCACTAGCCTCATTCGAGGACTTGCAAGAAAAGTTCCTCGCACACTTTAGCCAGCAGCGACGTCATGAACGTGATTCTATGGACGTCATGAACATCTGGCGCAGAGACAATGAATCGCTTGAGGCGTTCGTCGTTACAATAAAGAGTGCCTAGAGATAGGCGACGTTGCAGACCAGATGGCACGTAACCATTTCATTGTTGCCGTCAGAGACGAGCAAATGGTTATGAATATCTCCGGCAAAGATGGTTTGCCTAAGAAATGGGAAGATGTCATGGCTGCAGTCAAGACATACGCCCAGACTCAGCGGTCCCTCAGACCGCACATATCAAAGGCACAGCCCCAAGCGGAAGGCCAGTCCTCCCGCCAGGAGCCCAAGCGCAACAATAAGCGCAACCGGGACACATGGAATCGGGGCAGCGATTCCAGACCATATGTCCCATGGAACAACCAGCCTGACGCAAGGGCTACAATCAACGCCCAGCGTGAAAACCGGGCGTAAAAAAAGGAGTCTCGGGACCGTAGCTGGACCGAGATTAACCAGTCGCCAAGCGACGTCCTCCTCACGGACGCGCAATTCCTGCGACTGGCCCAACCGATGAAGTCCAAGAAGAACCAGGATCCCGCACTCTATTGCGATTACCACAAGGACTCGGGCCACACCACAAACAGCTGCATCAGTCTCCGGTTGGAGATTGAGCGAGCCCTAAAGGAGGGGAAGCTGCAACACCTGTTGCCAGGTGCGCAGAAACCAACCAAGCGCATCACCCCACATAACGAGGGCACATCCAGGGGGAAGAGGACCATGTACGTGGCCTCCACCCACATGATCAATGGAGGAAGAGGAAGACTGCGCAAGGCGGCAAGAAGACCGGACAATGACTGGAAAGACGAGCAAGTCGTCTTTCCAAAAGTCTGAGGCGGACCGCTCGACAGGCGCGCCGTGGTTATCACAGGCCACCTGGCTCACTACTGCACCGAGCGATTATTCATCGACCCGGGCAGTACATCCGATATTATATACGAGAAATGCTTCAACCAATTCGATCAAGAAGACAAAGATCGGTTGCAGCCAGTGGATTACCCGTTGGCCGGGTTTGCGGGTGAAACCGTATTCCCCCTGGGCCAGATTACTTTTCCTGTGCGCCTCGCCAACGGAGGGCACACAAGAACGGAGGAGGTAAACTTCATGGTTTTACCTCACACCTCCAAGTACGACGTACTTCTCAGGAGGGAGTCCCAGGGCGACTTCAACATGATCACATTCGTCCCCCACTCTGCCATCGGTTTTCCAACCGAAATGGGGATCGCGATAATTTACGCCTGAAGAGAAGTTAAGTCTACGGACGAGCTGCATCCAGCCAAGGTAGCAAGGCCTACCCCCAATACTCAACCAGAAAAATGGGTACTTAACGCAAGACACACAGAGCAAACAGTTACGTTGGGTCACGCCTTGTCCCCTACCATCAAAGTGCACCTGAAACAGCTTCTCTTCAAGAACCAAGATATTTTCGCGTGGACACCCGCAGATATGACAGGGGTACCACGCGAAATCGCACAACACTTCTTGAATACCATGCCAGGTATCAAGCCCGTGATCCAAGGCCAACGCCACCTTGGATCAGCAAAAAACCAGGCGATGCATGAGCAGGTCCAAGAGCTACTCTCCGCAGGCATCCTGCGGGAAGTCAAATACCAGACTTGGTTGTCAAACCCAGTCATGGTAGAAAAACCATCTGGGGGATGGCGCATGTGCGTCGATTATAAAGACCTTAACAAAGCCTGCCCCAAGGATTGTTACGCACTTCCGGAGATCGACGAAAAGGTCGATAACCTCGCACCATTTCGATGGAAGTGTTTCCTTGATTGTTACAAGGGCTACCACCAGGTACAGATGGCAATCGAGGATGAAGACAAAACGGCATTCCGCACTCCTACCGGGAACTACTGCTACACCAAAATGCCGTTCGGGTTGCGCAACGCGGGCGCAACCTATCAAAAGTTGATGAACGACACTTTTCGCGGTCAAATCAGCAAAAGTGTCGAAATCTATATGGACGACCTGGTCGTCATGAGCATGGAGGAAGACACCATGCTCAACGATATCGAAAGAACATTCCAAACTCTGCGAAGCGTCAACATGAAGCTCAACCCAGGGAAATGCTCGTTTGGAATGGAAGAAGGCAAATTCCTTGGATTCATCGTAACCAAAGATGGATTCAAGGTGAACTCGGAAAAAGTTCAGGCGATCGAGCGCATGCCATCGCCTTCTACGATGAAGGAAATGCAACGACTAGCCGGCAGGCTAGCCGCACTGAATAGATTCTTAGCCAACCATGCAGCTAAGTCTTACCCTTTCATTAAGACCCTGCGGAGCTGCTTAAAAAAGGAACAATTCCAATGGACCGTAGAGGCCGAAAAAGCTTTCCGAGAGATGAAAGAGTGTTTGATCCAACTCCCAACTTTAACCGCACCATGTAAAGATGAGCCACTTATTTTATACCTGTCTGCCGCGGACAACGCGGTAGGCGCGGTACTCATAGTGGAGCGGGAAGGAGTTCAAACACCCATCTACTACATCAGCAAAATGCTCAACGACCCAGAGACAAGGTACTCCATCATGGAGAAGTTGGTACTGGCACTAGTGCACGCATCGAGACAATTACGACGTTACTTTGCAAACCACGTCATCACAGTGTTAACCAACTACAGGATCGGCCCGATCCTATCCAAACCCGACATCTCTGGGAGGTTAGCAAAATGGGCAATCGAGCTGGGCGTACTTTCACTAAACTATAAGCCGCGCCCCGCAATCAAAGGCCACGTCTTGGCTGATTTCGTTGCTGTTGTACCAGCAAACCGCATTCAAGAATGCGAAGAAGAACAAAACCCCGCATCGCCGCCATCCTCCACAGAAACCTGGGCACTATATACAGATGGTGCATCCAACGAAGATGGTGCAGGTGCAGGTCTGTGACTCGTCAGCCCCGATGGCCAAGAGCTTACCTACGCAATCCGCCTCGATTTCAAAAGCACGAATAACGAGGTAGAGTATGAGGCTCTACTGGAAGGGCTGCGTCTGGCAGTCAAACTCGACGTCCAACATTTGGAGGCACACGTCGACTCACTATTGGTTGCAGGGCAGATACGCGGTGACTATGCCGCAAAAGGGGATATCATGATCCTCTACCTTGAACAGGCCTAGCAACTGAAATCAAAGTTCACCTCCTTCAATATTCGCCATATCAACAGGAGTGATAACAAACCCGCGGATGCATTATCAAAACTTGCATCCACCAGCTTCCAACACCTGGCAAAAGAGGTGCGCATCAAGATTCTGCAAAATCCCTCGGTACTCCTGCGCCAAGTCAATGTCATCCAGTACGGTACAACATCTTGGATGACACCGATCATTGCATACTTTCAATCAGGTGTTACTCCCGAAAGTAAAGCAGAGGCACGCAAGTTGCAATACAAAGCGTGTCATTACCAAATGGGAGACGGTATCTTATACCGAAAGTCATACCTGGGGCCACTACTACGATGCGTTGACCCCCAAGATGCCACATACCTTATCAGATAAATTCACGAGGGAATATGTGGCATACACGCAGGCCCACGCATGGTGGTGGCCAAAATCATGAACGCCGGGTACTACTGGCCCGGCATGCACCTAGATGCGGTCAAGATCCTGCGCAAGTGTTTCAATTGCCAGCGGCACGCTCCTAAAACCTTGCGCCCCAAGAATAACCTGATCCCCGTCACCACCGCATGGCTATTCCAGAAATGGGCAATCGATGTGGTGGGACCATTTCCAGATGCACCAGGTGCAGTGAAGTTTATCATAGTGGCTGTTGATTACTTTACAAAATGGGTAGAGGCAAAACCGCTTGCCTCAACAACCGCTATAATAACAAGGAAATTCGTCTGGGAACATATCATCTGCCGTTTCGGCCTACCAATGTGCATCGTTACCGACAACGGTACCAACTTCGCTGCCGATGACTTTCAAAAATGGCTACAAGAGCTTAACATTGAACACATATTCTCCTCAGTGGCGCATCCGCAAGGGAATGGCCAAGTCGAGAGTATCAATAAAAGTTTAGTCGAAGGCATCAAAGCACGATTGGGAACAGCCAGACGCGGCTGGGTCGATGAACTCCCAAGTATCTTATGGGCTCATAGGACAAGCCCAAAGACAAGTAACGGTGAGACACCCTTCAGCTTGGTCTATGGCACTGAAGCAGTGATCCCCGCGGAAGTAGGCCTCCCCTCACTTAGAATGTTGGCTATCAACAAGATAGACAACAATGAGGAACGCAGGGTTGACTTGGACCTCTTGGAAGAAAGGCGCGAAAACGCTGCCATCAACGAGGCCAAGTACAAAACCAAACTTGAAAAGTACTACAATGCACGCGTTCGCATTTGTACTTTCAACCCGGGAGACTACGTCCTTCGTGACAATGAAGCATCTAACGCAGAACGCCCAGGGAAACTTGCCCCCAAGTGGGAAGGACCCTACCTCATCCAAGAGGTCCTGGGCAAAGGCACGTATAAACTGCAAACATTAGACGGCGAAACTATCGCACGCACATGGAACGCCACCAGCTTAGACGCTGCTACATGTAAGCTATGTTTTTTACATTCACCATGTAACCTATCGGGCCGCAGGCCATTTGCAAATAAATAAATAAACGATTCAATGCAATATTGTTTATTTACTTCTATTACAAATACGTGTTCCACTCTGCGGTATCTGCAAAAACAGATTGGCAAAATCTTCATTCGCGATACCCACACAGAGTGGTGACCACACGCAAGTATTGTAATAGGCCAACAATGCAAACACGGTTTTCACAAAACCTATACAATTCCTAAACCCTAACAAGATAAAACAGGAATTGACCAACTCATACGGCAATGGTATAGAGTTTACTTGCATATCATCTAGACATGCAAAAGGCAAATACAGACTTGGTGTTAATTCACATTAACATTAACTCATACAAGTTCACACATGCAAATAGTAAAAACACTTGTATAACTTGAAACGGTTCAAACTTTATATCCAAAAAATTCCTACACCTACGCGGTGCACAAGGGATTTTCATAATGTTTTTGACATTTACATGAGGAAACAAAAAAGGCACGCAGGCTAGCCTAGTCTTTCTTTGTACCGCTGGAACCCGCACCATCCTTGCCCTCAACAGCAGGCTTTTCCTCATCTTCCTCATCAGCATATAACACCCGCAAACGGTCTACGTAGTCCTCCGCTTCTAGGCATTCCTGAAGATCCTCAAGAGCGGAAATGGACGTGTCGTTGTACGCCGCAATAGCGGCCGTAAGAAGCGCTTCAGTGTCCACGCCATGGAACCCAGACCTTTCTTCTGTATATTGGCCCTGGGCCATAATATTCATATGAGAAATGCAGCGACTATAGCCAGCTTTAAAACCAGCATCCCGGGCGCGCTGCTTAATCTCATTAACACCGGCCACATTCTCAGGCGCGTCAAGGATAGACGTGACAATCTGCGAAACAAAAGTTGTACGGTTATCAAAGGCAAACCTACAACAAATAACAAAGGCAACGGATACTTACATACCCGATACCACGCATACGCATCCATTCGCGATCAGCCTTGAGCAGATCGAGTGAAGAAGCAAGGTTATCTCTAGCCTCCGCAACCTCCCTCGCCCGCGCTTCAGCATCGGCAGCACGGGCACTGATCTCCTCAATAGTGGCCCCCCGGGTCCGCACTTCAGCCTTTTTACAAGGAGAACACAAATATACAAATATAATCAACATACTTGTAAGACATGTACAAATTCAAAGGCAAAAGAGACTTATACCTGAAGGCCCAGAATAGTTTTGGTTAGGTTGGCGTGGTCAACATTTGCCCCTTCAAGAGCCCTTGCAGCTCGGGCCTCCGCCTCCTTGGCCTCTTCAAGAGCCTTGGCAAGGCGAGCTTCTGCTTCCTTGGCCTCTTGGGCAGCCGCAACAGCTGCGGCTTTCTCCTTAGCCAACACAGCGTTCGCTGCCTTGGCATTGGTAAGCTCCTGACGAACATGAAAGAGAATTTCATTCTGTTTGGCCCAAGATTCTTTCCAAGTCTTGCGCTCATCAGATAGCGTCTTGCGCTCATTAGAAAGAGTTTCTTTCCAACTCTTGCGCTCATCAGAAAGCAGTTTTGCAAGGGTACGAACCTGTTTAAGCTCAGCAGTTGCAGCCCACTCTTCAGTCTGCTTACGCTTTTCAAAGGCAGCCCTATCCCTTTCAAGCTGCTCTGCACCCTCACGTGCAGCCTTCACAAACTCATCAGCCTCGGCACGCAAGCGCACATTCTCCTCCTCCCTGCGCCCCAGCACTTTGTAATTTTCCATAATGGCATTTGCCATTATGGAACTCCCCACAAGCATATAGGAGAGTTGGTTAATCTGGACCTCACTTGACAAAGAACGGGCCCGGTTGACTTCAAAAGGGGTGCCCAAACCACCCAAAACCTCCCTACACGCGGATGGGTCAGCAATAATATCATCCCCTTGCGTTATAGTCCATGGGGGGCGGTGATAGGTCATGGCCCGGTCTTCAGTATAGGTGCGGTAATAAAACTCCAATTCAGACTCTTCAGGCTGAATGGGAGTCCCTGTAAAACCCGCACCCCCAGAAGCGGAACCAGAAGCCTTCTCAGTAGCAGGAGATTTCTTCATCTCAGTATAAGCAAACTTCAGGTTCAGATCATCAGTGTCCTGCGGGGAGATCAGATTATCAGCAGAATCTACCGTATCATAGATCTTGGCCGCAGGCCCCTTCCCAGTATCCTCCGCCCGCGCAGAGGGTTCAGGTACTACTTTAACCCCCGCACCCGCAGCAGTGTCATGCAGGGGGGAAAGGAGGAGCATCAAAAATGGAGAAGCCTTCATCTTGCGGTTCTGTAATCAGAGCAAAAAGACTTTAAACTACAAGTACAAAGACAAAATACTTGTAAATGTTACGAATTACTTACCGGAAGCAACCACATGTTTCACAGACTTCAGAACAGCCGTCCGTCTGACCTGAATCTTCGGCTTCTTTTTCTCACCGGCATCAACAGCTTTCCCTGCCTTCCTCTTCTTCTCATTGGCAGGCTTGGAACCCGCAGAGGTCCCACCTGTAGCCGCACCACCACCTGGAACACCCAAACCCTCAAGGGTGTCAGATACTACAACGTAATCGGTATATATGCGGAAATGAGAACGAGGCAGCAATAAACATCACTAAAAATCATGTTCATCACGCTAAAACAAAACACATAGAAATTCGACATCACTTCATTCGCGATTGTTTCTAGAAGAAGTTGATACGAATTGAGAAAATCCACACTAACGAACAAAAAGCTGATTTACATACCAAAGCGTTTGATAAAACTCGTTTTAAATATCTTTTAAAACTGAAAGGTATGAAGCTTTTATCGGTGTCGGATGGGATTCTTGGCATTGATGAAGGAGACATTGTAGATGATGTTGAGAAGCAATCTGCAATGGTTTGTCGATTGTTTACTTGTTTTGGTATTTAGGGGGAGGTATTAGGGTAATATTTCAGAAAATACAAAAATAGTAAAAATTTCAAAAATCCAAAAACATGAGATATTTTCAAAATTCAAAAAACAATAGAAAACCAGAAAAGAGCTTGTGTAAAAGGGGAAAATGATAGTACATCAGTTTGACAGTTATGGTATGCTAAAGAAATGTAAAGTTTAAAAAGTCTTAAACAGTCTCACTGATGATGTGCCGATAGGTTTTTACACATTTAGTAGGTTTGTTCGGGATATAAACCTAAATCTTTACTTACTTATTTCGTGGGGAACACTACTTGGATATATAGGTAACCCCTGAAATCTTGTTTGAAAGATCCCTCTTTCTGAGATACTAGGTCTTTATACTCAGTGATATCTGGGGTATTATCCCGGGACTTCTGATAATGCGGAAGCAATGGCCTAGTCCCCGTATAATACTTTACTGCTTGCTTGAAATATAGCACCGCCCTCAGGATAAAAAATGATGAAGCATTAAAAATGTTAATCATGTGATGTTGTAAAAAAGATCCTCTAAAGGGGACACACCTTAAGTCGAAGCCGTCATCTCTCTGCTGAACGGAAGTTCTGACCTGAGCTCTCACGGCCCTCGCAATTTAACCCCTTACAGATATCATCTGTGGTATACTCACCTGTAAGACTGAATATTGGGATTTGGATACGGAAGTATATTTAAGAGGTGGGACACATGAATGAGTTTAAGTCTCTAAAACACCTAATCTGTATCCTGAACAGATTGAAATTTGTGTGAGAATTTAAGTGGATCAGTATATCGACAATCTAAGTGAATTGTTTAATTATGAGTATGTAATTAAAGCTTAACGGTACTTGTGACTTGTCGTATAGCTGATATGATTCCCTAACACGCTCACCAAAAATATGTTTGTAAATAGTTTACATTTACTGCATTTCATTTCTGTAATTCATTTCTAGTTTAGAAACTTTATTAAAAATCCAAAAAGATTTTACACTTCTGCTTTATTTTCCGACAAACCAAAGTGGAAAGCTGATCTTCAGATTCACAATTTGAAGCAGATGCAGGAAGTTTCTGAGCTGGAAGATGAGTTGTGAGCTTAATATGTTTAACTTGTGAAAATTGAAAAAGTCAAAGCAAGTTCATTAAATTGAAACTTGTAATTTTCAGAAAATGTTTGAACAAATGTCAGTGTGATTTATCTCAGATCAACCAAGGTCATTTAGTTGGACTTGGTAGACAAATTAAGTTCTCAGGGTCATTAACTTGAATCTGGATACTTAAGTGGATTTCTAAATTCTGACAAAACCAATAAATGAAGTCAAATGGTAAGTTTGGAATTGAAACTGTTATTGTCATATATCTTATATTTAGGTAGAGATTGTGCAGGTAACAGGTATGAGTTTATAAAAACAGCAAAGCATAATCCCAGCTAATTGATAGGGGGAGTCTGAAAACTTAAAAGTCAGATACAGTTCCTGAATCTACATTCAAGGGGGAGTTTGAAGGTTGTTAAAGATTCAGATTCTGTGATTCATGCTAGCTGTTGATAAAAGAAGAGAAGATTTGAAGGAAGCTTACAGTGTCAGACAATCTGGAAAGAGATCAAGACTAAAGACTCGACGCCGAAGACTTCGTCAACATCCAAGGGGGAGTCTGTTGGTGCATCTAATGTCTGTTAACTTCGTCTTTATCGAGTCTTATGTCTAGATAGGATAAACTAGCTCACAGCAGGATTGAAATTAGGGTTTATATGTGTTTGTATGTGTAATTTCATTTGAAAGTGACATTGTCCAGTTCAAGCGAAATTAATATTATAATTCCGCTTGAAATGGGCAGTGGCAGCTTCAAGCGAAATTACTAATTCCGCTTGAAATGGTCATGTCAGTTTCAAGCGGAATCACCAACTCTATATATAGGGCTGTGGCTAGTTCATTTAAAGCGGAGTTAGGTTTGGGATTTCAGAGCCGAGGTGCTGTCCGTTTGTCATTTGAACTGTAAAAGGCTTTGGAATCGTTAATAAAAGGAAAATTAAGAAGTATCAAGCTGTTTTAACGTCAATTTCACTGATTCCGCCTTTGTTATTGATGATAAACTCTTCGGATTGACTCATTAGGGTCACACGACGATGCAACAAGACACACACACACACACACACACACACACATATATATATATATAGGGAGAAGATCATGCGAGAACCACCTCTTATTGCGAGAACCGCGAGAACCAATGTGAACACAACCAAAAATGCCTAAAAATAGCTAAAAATCACACAATTTTTTTTTTTTAATATTTTTATATAAAAATCTCTACTTTTCGAAGCAAAAAAAAATTTAATTTTTTTTTTTTTGCCACTAAAAGTAGCGATTTGAGCATAAAAAATATTAAAAAAAAAATTAGATTTTTTTTTAGATTTTTTTAGGTTTTTTTGGGGTTTAGTTTTTAGCATTTTAGCTTGGGGGGGGGGGGGGGGGGGTGGGGGGGGTGAGGGAGGGGGGTTTAGGTTTTGGGGGGGGGGGGGGGGGGTTAGGTTTTTTTTAGGTTTTTTGGGGGTTTTAGTTTTTAGCATTTAGCTTGGGGGGGTGGGGGTTAGGTTTTTTTAGCTATTTTAGGTTGTGTTCACATTGGTTCTCGCGGTTCTCGCAATAAGGGTGGTTCTCGCATGAACTCCTCCATATGTATATATATATATATATATATATAGGGTACCGCTAAAATGAAAACCACCTCTAGTTGTAAGAACCGCGAGAACCACTTTCTAGCCATTAGAAAGTGTGTGTGTGTGTGTGTGTGTGTGTGTGTGTGTGTTTGTGTTGTATGTATATGTGTGTGTGAGGAGAGGAGGCCCGGCTTGAACGTCTTCCATAAGATGGTGACGACGGGGACGGAGCTATGGGCGTTGTGCTGGGGCATCGCCGGCCCTAGGCCGCTCCCCACACCGAGTAATCTAAAGATGTTGCTTATTGTTTTAAACTCACGTAATCTATTTATAATACAATTAATGATTAATGATGATGTGTTTGCATTGTTAGGTGATGTATCTTTTTCTTTTTGAAATAAGATTAGTTAGTTAAAAATGCGGAGTTAACTCACTTGATATATGCCTTTTAATGAAAATATCTCATATTCAAACATTGTCAAAGGTGTATTTTAATATAACATTTGTTGTTAAAAAAAATAAAGGAACACATGGCTATAACTTGGTGATATGTTGATACACATAGATTTGTATCTTTTTTTCTTTCTGAAACGACATTAGCTACCTAGGCCTTGATTCCTTATACTCATGTAATGAATTCTAACACTGGATAATGTATGAAGACCCAGATCTAACTCAATGAACTTCCTGCTAAGTAGGATCCTTAGGATAGAACTGTAGGTAGTTTCACTTTTCCCTTTATGAGGATAACTTATCCTGTCTTGTTTATTTGTGCAGTGAGCAACTTTTCTTCCCTAGCTGAACAACCCAGGACTGAGCAAAGACTAGCAACATTTTGGGCCTTGGACTCTACTGTCAGGACATTCAAACTAAAGGCTAAGGATCTAGCACAGACATCATCCACCTCCTTAACAATGTCAAGTGAGTATTCATATGTGATAAAATGTTTAAAAAATGAAATAAAGTTAAGGATCACGAACACTAATCTTTTTATTGTCTGAACAGGTGCTCAGAAATCTGCTTCTAGATTCGACCTTGGTGACACTGATAGCATGATATCTCCTCGCTCACCCAAGAAGGAGTTGGCAAGAGGCCCAAGCTAACCAGAGCCAAAGAACATGTCGACTCGTGCCAGAACTGGTTCTAAGAGGAATAATCCATTTGATACAACCGAGGATGCTTTCCAGATTGAACGTTAATTCCATGAATTCATCATCGAGATAAGGATCCTGGATTCTCATAAATATTTTCTGTCTACTGCTAAGGATCACTGATCCTGAACTTCTATTCTTGTAACCTGTAGGGGTTTGTCCGCATCCAAAATATTCAAGAGAAGAACCTATCTGAGGCAGAGGAGAAGCTTGCTGATCTCCGTACCATAGCCGATGTAAAGGAATAAAAAGATCGCCCAACTGGAGAAAGAGAAGGCAAGCCTGGATGAGCAGCTGATGATTGCGGAGGTCGGGATTCATGAAGCACAGGTGAATGCCACTGAAGATTCTAAGGTTTGTGCTGCTCGCAGGGTTCTTCAGGCTAGGATCAAGATGGCTGAAGAAGCTATGGATCCTTCATTTGGTCGCTCTGCTTGGAACGTGGAAGGATGGAAGCTGGCTCTCCTCAACCTCGGTGGTGAAGCTGATGAGGAGCAAGTGCTAACTCTTGAGGGTGGGAAGAGTGGAGCTAAGGAGCAGAAGGGTGGTGCTAGTGATGAAGCTGGTGGTGATGCTGCAGCAGGTGGTGATGCCGCGGCAATGGTGTTTTGGTCAAAAATCTGATTAAGGATAATGTAACCAAACGTTAAATGTGAGGTAGAGTGCTTGTTGTGTTGATCAAATGTATGAACAATTATCAAATGAAAATGAACACAAGGATTTATACGAGGAAAAAGCCCTTGATCAATGAATGATCTCCGGCATAAAAAACCTCGAGTGATGGAAACTACTGATCACCAACTATATTGAACAATAAAGTTTACAACTTGGGATGATATTGAGCTTGTTACAATGAGATTGCTAGTGTGTTTGAGAGCTGAGTTCGAGAGAGAGTATGCGAGTGTGTATGTATGTAAAAACTGATAACTACCAAGCTCAATATCCCACTACAATATCTAGCTAATCTACATTAACTAACTATCTGAAATTTCAGCCATGCATCCACGTTCACCATCAACGGTCATTGGCCCATGCACGTGCTTGAAATAAGAGCATATTCACCGTGATTCCCGGTTAGAATAGGTCCTCTTCGAAATATACCTGCAAAACAAGGCCAAACAATATAGGAAACAATTGTTAGTTAGTTAGTTAGAATAACAGTGAGGATCCGTGATCCTTAGTCTTCCTGCACCATTTCCTGAGGATCCGTGATCCAGGCCAAACTTAGGATACATGATCCACAAGTTCTGAAATTCTATCCCTAACAATTGCCCCCAAATATGACTGGTTGGATGCGAATCGGATAATTCATATTTCATTAAAGTCGGACTAGCCGTTGCAAGAGGATATAGCCGTTACAGTCCCTTACGTCAGCGATAGGTCACCTGCAACAATCATCATTATAAATAGGTAAGAGATAGGGATGAGATCCTCCATTTAAGTTGAAGATTTCCCATTTAAATCCTCATTCGAAGACTCATCAGGTAACATCTCTCCTCTTTCAAGTTTCATTCTCAATCCTCTTCTTCTTACTATCCACCATGAGCAAAGCGACAATCCGATCATCTCCAAATTAGGATCAAGAACGAACAGCCCACCTAAAAGCCAAAACCTGTTAAAACAACCCTCACAAGAGCTCTGCCGCTTCACTGATCCAGAGATCGATCAAATGCACCCTTATTTCCCGGAGGGTACTATATTCAGGCCTTTCGATTCCTTAATGAAAAGCGATTTCGTATCCACCACTTGGGTTTACTTTCCTGCTGCCCCTTTTCAGATTGGGTTTTCGTATCCTTTCCCAGCCTTCACCCAGAGTTTTTTCACCTTTACTAGCTTTTGCTATAGCCAGGGCATGCCCATGCTGTGGAGGGTTCTGTATACCCTTGATCAGATCATAGCTAAAGAGGGCATCGACCTTGGTCTCGCTGAGCTCAACCATCTGTATAACCTTGTCAGCCATGGTTCCCACCGATTCCTTTTCAAAGCCAAGCCTCAACATCCCCACCCACTCCTCAAGACCACTAAGAATGACACCAACTGGAGAAACCAGTTCTTTTTTGTCAGGAGAGATTCCATTCCCAATGGGAATCATCTTCCATAAAAGTAGAACTTGAAGGGTAGGATTTAGGATCCTTAGGACAGGACCGTAGAAAGTTCCTTTCTTTTTGAAGAGGATAACATATCCTTATATTTCTGTTGTTTGTGCAGCTGCCAGTTTAGCTACTTTGATGGACACTCCTGCCACACCTGAGAGACTTGCTCCTTTTTTGGGCTTTGGACTCAACTGTTAGAACATATCCTCCCGGTCAAGGATTCAGAAGAAGCCACATCAGCCTCCTACACCATGTCAAGTAAGTTCCAAGCTCTTCCACCATCTTTGATCATCATAAAATGGTTATAAAGGCTAGTGTTTATATGCTTGAAGGTTGAAGATGAAGGGTTTATGGAGGGGTGTTTGGGCCGTAACTTAGAGAGAGGAGAAAGAACGTTTTGGTGTTGTGTGTTAGTGTGGGAGATACGAGGATATATAGGTGAGGTGTGGACTTGAAATTCTTATAAGCTCAATTCAACTTTCTCAAAGTCAAGACTTCTGTCATGACCATACTCTTTCAAGACTTCCATCATCATTAACTAGTGTAGGTTATGCTTGTGGCCCCATATGGGGGGTAAAGTGTAACTTTGTTATTATAACATGTGGTCGTATCTTAAGTTGGATATTTTGGTGATTAACTATGTTCTTGCATCATTAGTGTGGTAATGATGTTTAGGGTGTTAAGTTGTCTTAACTAGTTCGCTAGACTAGTTAATTAGGTGTTAGGATGTATATTTTAGCCGTTAGTTTCGTTATCGAGTCTTTATCGGCTAAAATATGGAAGGTGTTCGACAATACCAGTAATAATGTCTTCGAGGATATCTTTAATACCTCTAGCGTTGTTTGTAATATTTCTTGTTGTTTATGGATCACATAATTATCATAAACGCTGAAATTATGCTGCGGACAAGTTGAATTTGTTAGCTTATGCTTCGGATTGGACAATTTAGGTGTTTAGGCACTTTTCCGGAAAGTTTATATGTTGTTTCAAACGACTCCCGTATTAAGGGCTTTTGTGTATACGTTTATGATGACATGCTTTCACATCATTCGTTCGTCATTTCAGGAAGTTTCTAAACTCTCATGGCATGAATAGTGTGTTCAGGTGAATAGTGTTTTTCAGCATTGTTACCAACGTATTAGGACATAGTAATTCGTTTCTAATGACACGATGAAAGTAACAATGTAATTTGTAATCTTTAAGTATGTCCTATCAATGCTAGACTTTGTACGACTTAATTACCCATGAATCAAGTCAAACGAACGAAATTAAATTGTATAAATACTAAATAGTGATTAAGTTGTACGGAATTATCATGGAATTTTGCCGGTTGTCACATACTCCCCCGTTAGAAAAATTTCGTCCTGAAATTCATGTTAAGTTACCGGTTGCAGGGGAGTCTTTGAACAAATGTGGGTACTTGGTTTCGATTTGGTCTTCACGTTCCCAAGTATACTCGGGCCCGTGACGGGAGTTCCAACGAACTTTGACCAACTTGACACAACTTCTCCTAGCATTTTGGACCTTCCAGTCCATAACCTCAACAGATTCTTTGGCGTATTAGAGTTTGTCGTTGATATGAATTTCATCCGCCGAGATGATAATCGTTTCTTGAGCAAGACTCCTTTTAAGGTTTGACACATGAAATGTGTCGTGAACGCGACTAAGCTCGCCCGATAGTTTCAGTTTGTAGGAAACGGTTCCAACCTTTTCCATGATTTCAAAAGGTCCTATGTATTGTGGGTTCGACCTCCCACGTTTACCAAATCTGGCTACGCCCTTCCAAGGCGAGACTTTCAACCAAAACCTTGTCACCGACCTCCAAGGTTAATGATTTGCATCGTTTATCCGCGTAGCTCTTTTGACTGTCTCGAGCCGCCTTGATACAGTCTCGGATTTGAAAGATCTTGTCCATAGTCTCTTGGAAAGTTAACTAAATGCGCATAATACGGATTTAAACAAAGAGTGAATAGACTGTGGTTTATAACCATATGAGTAATGGAT
This sequence comes from Helianthus tuberosus, assembly GCA_030545235.1. Lineage (NCBI taxonomy): Eukaryota > Viridiplantae > Streptophyta > Magnoliopsida > Asterales > Asteraceae > Helianthus > Helianthus tuberosus. The sequence continues at coordinate 13,552,683 of CM060420.1, read as the reverse complement.
CTCATGTAACATGGGTTGTTAAACCTAACATTCCAATTGGAAAATGTTTTGACCCGTTAGACTATGGGGTGTGGAGGGGCTTGGGTTGGGGACATTGCTCGACACATGGCGAGGGTGAGATCCATAAGGTAATACTCAAAAACTAGGGGTGTGGTGTGGCGTGGCTTAGCTTGGCGTGGCCAGCCATGTGGATTTTTTTTTGGTTTGGCAACGGCTAAATCGAACCAGCCAGCCATGTCACCCATCCCCTCGCCCTACGCCTGGCTCAATCCCTACGCCAAAGGGGCAACACCATGCCCAACACTTGCCCATGGTGGAGCAGCGGTCGTTGAACCCAAACTGCCGCCCTAACCCATGCGCCACACCCCACAGTCTTACGACTAGTTTACGCTAATTAACTAGTCGTATGCGCAAACACTGGTCCAAATGGTTGAACGGGTCTTATGACACGTCTAACATGTCAAAACAAGTTTATTTATGTTATATGATCAGCGTTGAAGTAAGAACATAGATCATATAAATTTTAAAACCATTTTATTTAAAAAGGGCAATTTTGACATCTTAAAGGTATATATAGTTGACTTGTCATCTAACCCATCAAACGATATGACCATAAGGTATAACCTCAGAGGGTTATTTCCTATATCACTATAGTCATATTGTTGGGCTTGGTTGGGTCCTAAAGTTGACCAAACGGGTCGGATTCGAAAGTCAAAATAGAAGTCGAACTACTTGACTTTCGACTAGGATTTGAGCACTAATCTAGAAATGACGAGTTAGACATGTTAAGACATGTCTAATAATGTTATATAAACTGATTTTGTGTCAAAACTATTAGTTTTAATACTTAAGAACTCATTCGTCGTAAAATGAAAATTTCTGCGTTTTTTACTTTTATTTCGTAAAAGTTTGACCTGTCATTTCACCTACTAAACGTTATGATCAGAGGGTGTAATCTCAAGGGATTAACACCTTCATTATTACAATCACGTAGCAAAGTTCATTTTGAACTTTGACTTGACCGAAATGGTCAGAACCTAAAGTTAAAGCCAAAGTGAATTTGCTTGACTTTCGGGTGAATACCAACTACGAAATTGAAAGAGACATGAAAGAACACTTACTAGTCAAGGGAAGAATGCTTGAACTCAGAAGAGGAGGCTCCAAATGGCTAGAGCAAGCTCCAAGAAGTTTGAGAAGTGAATAAGAATGGTGTGAAGGAAAATAAAGGTTTAGAGGTGTATTTATAATTGATCAAGAGTGATGAGAGTGTGCCAAGTGTCCTAGGGAGTTCTAAGAAGTGTATTAATGTCCTAATATGTGTTAAGACTAGGTTTAAGGTGGCAAGGAAGGTGCTAGGTGGCATAAGATGAAGAAAGGTGGTAAGACTTAGAGCCCAAACAAAACTGCTGCATCTGGGCACTCCTTACGGACTGTATGATAAGCCTTACGGTCCATAAGGCACTCTGACATGCAAAATTTTGTTTTTGACACTTTTGGCCCCTGCACTTGTATTATCAGCTTTTTTTGACATTTTTAACCCTTTTAACTTGTTACTTAAGCTATATAAAGGGTATAAAGGCATGTTTAACTTATATTTTTGTCTCGGTATATACGTTACGTTAAAAATCATTTTGTTCAAGTATCGGTTAACAAAAATTTACGACAGAAATACGAAAAACTTTTTAAGGCTCGAAATTTTCGCGGGGGTTACACTTGGGAAGGTGAGCCAGAATTTAGAGCTTGGAGAAGTATACATAGGGAACGATGCCATTGCTCCTTCCAAAATATTAGGACTTTTTGTTTTCCATTCAGGCTCATCCACTTTGAAAAGAGCTAGGTCCCAAGCTGGAAACCCAACTAGGTGAATCAGCCCAACAAATCCTCTTACCCTCTCGTTCATACCTAAATTGAAAAAGAAAAAATTGGGACTCTGATAATGGTAAAGGCAAAGGTAACAAAGGGGTTGGTAATTTTCCGTCTGGAAGCAATGAAAAGGGATCAAAATCGAAATGCGTGAAGGATGGTTAGGTCCCGGCTCAAGCTTCTCCTAAGACGGTTTTTTTGTGCCCTCCTTTGTCTCCGCCATGATTTGTGTGGAGATCCTCTAGGTTTTTGTGTAGTGGTTTTTTGGTGTTTCTTAGGGTGGCGTGTTTCTTATGGTGGCGACACATTGTATTATCTTGGTGGTTTTCGATGTTTGCTCAGTTCGGTTGTTTTGTTTTTCTTGATGTATGTTACGTGTGATAGCTTCTTGCTAGTTTTGGCGGAATAAAATCTCGTTTACCGTTTAAAAAAAATATAGTAACAAAAGATTTATGCAAAATATTACAACCAACACTTTTTCCTTTTAACTTGTTCACTCTTATCACGAGGGCCCAAGTTTTGTTGGGTGTTCAAAACATCTACGATTAATCCAATCCAACTGTAATCATCATCATCGTCTTCTTCTTCTTCTCTCTCTCTGTACAGTCGAACTGTTGTCAAAAACGATGACTACCCTCTCCAATTCTTTCCTTTCACTCCAAACCCACCGTAATCTCTTCTTTTCCGGTACGTCAATTACCTACTCCAACTCTTCTTTTCATAATTTCACTTCATCATACGTGCAATTGTGCTGCCAAACTTATCTTTCCATTTCCATTTATTGTTGATGTAAAAATTGTAACTTTATTAACAATTCTGTTACAATCGTCGTCCCCAAACTTGTGACTCGTGTTGCTAATTCCGATTATTACGAAGCTGATTGATTGATTGTATTGCTCTATAATTGAAGATCATTTTTGGGGGAAATGGAACTGAAGCTTGTTCCTATATGGAACTGGGTTTTTATATATTTCTGTTGTGTATGGTTTGATCTTTGTTTGATGTCATATTTACATGTTTACAATATGGTTAGACAGTTAGGGTTCATGGCTCTTGTTTATTAAGCATTGGATTTTAGGTTTAGTTTGTGCAATGAAAACCATCTTCAAACTTTTACGATCTCGTAAGGTAATATCCTCTGTAGGAAGCTCTTAGATCCTTCCTCAAAATCTTGTTTTACGTTGGTCGGGCGTTACAAATGGCTCCTTGTAACATCTGGCATTTCATACGAACTAATATCGTCCGTTTTGCCCAAACGTCATAACCAAAGTGGCTCTTATACGATCTGGCCCCTCAATATCGTTCGCTTTGCCCACAAGGAGCCCACAACTTTGATTTTAGTTTCCCACTCAAACACGATTAACCTTGGAGTTCTCTAATCTACAGCCAATGTGCCCAAAACGCGTTGTTGATATTTGTCGCGAGGCATTTCGTAATTCTTGTTCCCGGTGTCTCCTGCGGATAGAACAGAACGACGTGAAATTTACGTATAGAATGTCAATATACTTGATGAAGAATCATTAAAGTCTTATGTACACGTTTCTTTAAATGTAGCTGCAGATGAGTATCAATATTAATGGGTATCTAATTCCCCAATCATCATAATAGGATATTATTTTCCTTCAAATTAACTGCATTGCTTTAAGCTTTTTAGCTTCAATTTCTCCCCTTATTATCCAACTTTTTACAAATTAAATGACGGTTTATTGATGCAAGCAGATCAATGCATTGGCTCCTCTAATCTGCTTATCAGCCACAGTGGAACACTAAAACTAACAAAGCAGAAGAAATCACTTACTGTGAGAGCTGGGTATGTTGCTAATCTTCTTTATGTTTTTTCTAGGGTCATATATACACATATTCTTTTCGCTTTGCCATTTGTAGTTCATATATTCCTGTGCTGTACTGCTGTTAATTTCCACCTATGCATCTGCAGGGCAAACGATGATAGACTAGGTGGCGCCAGCTTATTCGTCAGTGGCTTTGTATTGGGAGGAATTGTTGTTGGAACATTAGGCGCCATATACGCACCCCAGGTATGATTGAGCCATTTTTTGTTATTTTATTAAAATTTATGTAGGTCACAAATGGGAAAGCACCACCCACGACAATTGTTTGTCACCGCCACTGTCTCCGTTTCCACCACAACCACCCATCATTACCACTGATGCTGCCTTCACCACCGCTGCTACCAGCATCATCACCCGAACCCGTTTAGACGGTTACCTGACCTGCCCGTTTTGGCATGCTTAATAACTGTAGATACCGTCCAAAACTATTAAATAATGGGTAATGAGTTAAGACAAAAGATCAAATACAAATAACTTTAACGTACAAACTGAAGGTTTTGCTGAAAAAACGCGGTGACATTTTCGTAATTATTAGTAATTATCAAAATTACTCTACAAATGATCTTGTAGGGTAATTTTGATGTTTGTAGGGTAATTTTGTAAAATGTTTTTGTAGAGTAATTTTGATCTTGTAGGGTAAATATCAAAATTACTCTACAAGTGTATCAAAATTACTCTGCATCAAAATTACTTTACAAGTAGAGTTAATTACACAAATGGGTCCTGTGGTTTATACCTAGTTTCGCCTTTGGGTACTAACTTTTTTTTAACAGGTTTAGGTTTTATGGTTTCAATTTTGTAACACCTTTGGGTACTAACACCAAAATTTGTTAATTAATGACTAAAATACCCTTGCATTTTTTTAAGTTTATCAATATAACACATTTGGGTACTAACACCTAATTTTATTAACTTTAAATCAATTTTACAAAATCTATTTATTTTTTTACTTTCATCTTTTTATTATATCTCTTAATTAACATAAAATCTATTTATTTTTTATTTTCATATTTTTATTAAATTTCTTATTTAACATAAAATCTATTTGTTACACTAGTATTTTTTTAATAGGTTTTTTAATAAAATCTACTAGCTATATAGTTTTATGTAAATTAAATTTCTTACTCGTTTTAAATAATGTAAACCTTACTCGTTTTCAATTTTGGATAGATATGATTGATAATAATAAATATCTTTCATGTAAAAAAAAATTTAAGCCTTTTTTTAACTCGTTTTTTTTTGTTCATTTACATTTTACTATTTTAGAAAGATATTTAATTTACATAAAATCTGCTAGTTACACCAGTAAAATCTACTAGCTATATAGTTTTATGTAAATTAAATATCTTTTTTTACAAAAAAAAACGAGTTTAAAAAAGGCTTAAATTTTTTTAGTTTTATCTAAAATACCTAACTATATAGTTTTATCTAAAATACCTAGCTATATAGTTTTATGTAAATTAAATATCTCTCTAAAATAGTAAAATGTAAATGAACAAAAAACAAGTTAAAAAAAGGCTTAAATTTTTTTTTACATGAAAGATATTTATTATTATCAATCATATCTATCCAAAATTGAAAACGAGTAAGGTTTACATTATTTAAAACGAGTAAGAAATTTAATTTACATAAAACAATATAGCTAGTAGATTTTATTTAAAAAAATACTAGTGTAACAAGTAGATTTTATGTTAAATAAGAAATTTAATAAAAATATGAAAATAAATAAATAAATATATTTTATGTTAATTAAGAGATATAAAAAAAGATGAAAATAACAAAAATAAATAGATTTTGTAAAATTGATTTAAACTTAAATAAAATTAGGTGTTAGTACCCAAACGTGCTACATTGATAAACTAAAAAAAATGCAAGGGTATTTTAGTCATTAATTAACAAATTTTGGTGTTAGTACCTAAAGTTGTTACAAAATTGAAACCATAAAATCTAAACATGTTAAAAAAAAGTTAGTACCCAAAGGCGAAATTAGGTATAAACCACATGACCCATTTGTGTAATTAACTCTTACAAGTAAATCAAAATTACTCTGCAAGTTTATCAAACAACATACAATTCAAAATTACTCTACAAATGATCCTGTAGAGTAATTTTGTAAAATGACCCTGTAGAATAATTTTGTAAATTTTTTTTTAGCATTTAGTTATGGGGTTTAGCTTTATGGTTTGGTGTTTAGCATTTAGTTTGGGGGGGGGGGGGGGGGGGGGGGTTGGGGGTTTTTTTTGGTGAGGTCTAGTTTTTTGATAAAAATTACTCTACAAGATCAAAATTACTCTACAGGATCATTAAAAAGGGTAACTGCACGGTACCCCTGACCGCGGAAGGGATCCCCCTTCCCAAGCTAGCGACCCGACAAAAATTAATTCTAATTTTTTAAATTTATAAAGTAAGACAAAAATTAATTTTTAATTTTATAAAGTAAGACAAAAATTAATTTCTAATATTTTTATATACATCAGTTTTATAAAAATAAAATCTACTTTAACCTCTAAATTTTATAAAACTAAAATGCTAGTGACCTTATAGGAAAAGGTCAGATAACCAAATCTTATCATATGTACCAAGTTTATAATTCATCTTCTACTATTTTAAATTCACTCCTAACAAAAAACAGAAGCCACTGCCCCCCACCCCCCCCCCCCCAATCAAACAACGTATTGTTACCAAACCTTAAATTTACCCACCAAATAGTAAGTATAATGCCATGAACCAAAAGTTTCTTTACTCAAACCACTGGGAATAAATATTAGTTAGTCACCCTCATAATTTTAGTTAGATAAACATTTTACTTCTGTCAACATATTTCTTAGGTGCTCAACACATTTAAAAATATGTAACGTTTTACAATTTTTTTTCTATCTCTACACTTGATTAAATACTAAAAGTTTTAATCGATTGTTATGTACTACACACCATTGATATTTATTATATATACCGTTTTCTCTATATAAAACTGATCTATATAAAAAAACTGGATATTAATTTCTGTCTTAATTTTTAAAATAAAAAACATTCTTCATCTTAACAGAAAAAATAAACTGAGTTAGTGGTTTGGATGAAAATTTATAAAAATTATGTGACAAAACTATTAATTTTTTTTTTATAAAACCGCATGTATATTCTGTTTTATATATATGTGACAAAATTAATTAAATAAAAGAAATTTAAAAGAGTTGGTAAATTGCCAAGATCGTCCCTGAGGTTTTATATTTGCCAATTTCATCCAAATATCCTTCAGCTTAACATAAAAAGTAAACCAAGTTAGTGGTTTGGATGAAAATGGCAAAAAATGCCAAAGGTGAAGGGTTGTTTGGCACAAAAAAGTCATTTTGGATGAAGCTGGCAAACAGGCCTAAACCTTAGGGACGATTTTGGCAATTTACTCTAAATCCAAATAATGTTGCCATCTAAGTGACTTAACTTATAAATCCAAACAAATCCATATCCGCCGCCACCACCAACCTCATGACGCCACCTCCATCTAAACGAACCGAACGAACACGAATAACGTGTTTGACGTGTTAGTTCCTTAAGGAAATAAATGTGTTCACGAACTGTTCAGTAACACTTACCGAACGAGATTTTTAGTTTGTTAAGAAAATAGACGTGTTCGTGTTTGTTCGTTAATCTTAGGTATTAGTAACACACAAAAAAAACCCGTTCATGAACACAAACAAACATATATTAAATTTCGAATAATATACAATATTAAATATTTATTAGTGGGAATTTCAAAGTATCTAAATAGAATATAAAAATTAAAAACCCCTAATGAACTATCGAACGAATACGTTACCGAACATTCACGAACATAAATGAACGAACATTCAGTCTGTTCATTTAACTAAACGAATGAAAATTCTTGTTTGTGCTCGTTCATTTATTAAATGAGCGAACACAAACGAACTTTCCGCCAAGCGGTTCACGAACTGTTCGCTAAATGTTCGGTTTGTTACAGCTATACCTACACCCGTCGCCGCTAGCTACTATAAGAAAATATAATGTGGGAACACCTTTTGATATTTTTTTTTTCAAAACTAGAATTGATTCCCCGCGTTGCGGGGTCAGATTTTTAACATGATTTAAGCGTACAAATGTTTTTAATTGCTTATCGATCAAAGCGTAGATCAACTGAAAACGTCCATAAAAGTAAGCACGAAAACGTATTTGACATGACTCTTGAATCTTAAAGTAACTCGAATTTATACCGTTTGATGAAAAAAATTTATATTTGAGCCAATTCGTTTCAGAACAAAATTTAGGTCAAAACGTAGTTCAACTGAAAATGTCCATAAAAATGAGGACAAAAACGTATTATATTTGGCATGGCTCATTTTCGAAAAAAGTTACGTCCAAACGTAAACCACCTTAAATTTATACCGATACGTACATAAAAATAAGCACATATTGAGGGGTCAAAATGATGTCGAAACCATAGTTATCAAATGCGCTAGGCGCACTCAAGGCGCATAGGCCTCGCCCAGGGCCTAGGCGCAAGGCGCAAAAAGCGAGGGCCCGAGGAAAAAAAAGTGCACTTAAATGTAAAATATTTATAATATATTATGATGTATCGATAAATAATACTTTCTTCAAATCAGATAAACAAAACTTAATGAAAGTCCAAAACATGAACTTATCAAATAAATTTGAGTAAATTCAATAAAAATTAAATAAATAGACGGGGATGTCTTTGACAACAGAAGAAAAAACCTGGATTAATCAATATTAATTGCAAATTAATAGCTCTTTTAATTTTAATTGCCGTATATGGTGAAAGTTTTTAACAACCAAACAAATAAAACATTGGATTGAAAAATTTTAATTGCAAACTAATAGCTGTATTACATAGTTAGTCCCTGTGGTTTGCACAAAGTAACATACTTAGGTACTAATAGTTTAAAATCACATTCTAGGGTATTAACTTTTCATTTTGTAACGTTTGGAGGTATTAGCGTTATTTTAGGTTTAAAATCACATTCTATTAGTACTTAAGTATGTTATTTTGTGCAAACCACAGGGACTAACTATGTTAATACCCAAGAAGTTAATGCCTCCAAACGTTACAAAATGAAAAGTTAATACCCTAGAAGGTGATTTTAAACTATCAGTACCTAAGCGTGTTTTTTTGTGCAAACCACAGGGACTAACTATGTAATTAACTCTGTTTAATTCCCTTATTTGGTGGAAGTTTTTAACAACCGAACAAAAAAAACTAATCAATTTCCAAAAGAAAAAAATTTGACTGTTGCTAAGCATTTGGTTTTTATACATATAGGGTCTGTTTGGTATGAGGTAATGGAATGGACGGGGGAATGGAATGGACGAGGGAATGGAATGGATGAGCTAATGGAATTGATCATTACCATTCCATGTCTTGTTTGGTTACCATGTGAGGTGGTAGCGGCGGCGACGGTGGCAGGTGGTAGTGGTGGTGGCGGTGGGTGGTGGTGGTTGATAGCGATGGCAGAGGTGGGTGGCGACGGCGGCGGTGATCGGAGGTGGCGGAATGGTGGCGATGATGATCGAAGGTGGGTGGTGGCGGTGATCGGAGGTGGCAACAACGATGGTGGATGGTGGCGACGGCGGTGGCGGGGATGGAGGTAGGTGGAGACAACGACGGTGGCGGGTGACGGCGGTGGCGGGTGGCGGCGAAGGTGGGTGACGACAGCGGTTGATAGTGGTGGTGGGTGGTGGCAACGGTAGTAGGTTGTGGTGTTGTTAATGAAGGGGGGAGGGATGGAATGATTTTGAGGGAATGGAATGCATTTTGGAATGGGCGATTCCATTCCATCGACCAACCAAACACTCTTTTCTTCATTCCCTCTCAATGTTCCATTCCATTCCACCTCTCATTGGTGCATACCAAACGCTACCATAATGTTTCATTTCAACCCGGACCTATTTGGGTCAGAAGCCGTTTTAACCCGAACCAACCAAAATATCACTGTTTTAACTCGGAACCAATTTGATAATATATTAAAGCGGCCTGTTTTGACCCAAACCTATTTTGCGTAGAACATTAAATTTAGCTTGATCTGTTACTCGGCCGACCAACCATTTTGCTAGGCTTATTTGTCTTGTTGTGGGTTACACCAGTTTTCTTAGAATTATGTTTGGTTCGAGTGTATATGACCCAACCATTCATTTTGCTAGGCTTATTCGTCTTGTCGTGCAGATAAGCAAGGCACTTGCAGGGGCAGACCGAAAAGATTTAATGAGGAGGCTGCCAAAATTTATATATGATGAAGAGAAAGCCTTGGAGGTAAAACCTTGTTAACCATAATAATTAATAACTAGAGTTTAAAGTACATGTGATTTTGACCCATTTAGAAATGAACGAATCCGTTTGAGTTGTGTTTTGTCTCAAAGAGGTCAAATAAAAAAATCAGCTAAAAAGGGAAATGAGAGTGGCCAAAATTCAGAAGTCTGTTTTTAATGTATACGATCTCTTAAATTATTGTATTAACTGATTTAGATAATGATCGTAATAATATTGATTTTGATGCAACTTATTGTATTCAGTGATTTAGATAATGATCGTAATAATATTGGTTTTGATGGAACAGAAAACACGCAAGATACTGACGGAGAAGATTGCTCAGCTAAACTCTGCGATAGATGATGTTTCTGCTCAATTGCGTGCTAATGATCCCCCAAACGGGTCATCCGTGCCAACTGATGAAGTTGAAGCTTCCTACTGATGTTTTCAAAAGTATGTCAATGTATAAATTAGGGGTGTCAATCGTGTCGGGTTAGCATGTTTCTAGTTGATGGGTTGAACTGATGAACCCGAACACGTCTCATAGATTATGTTTGTATTTCAACACATGTGACTATGAAATATCCCCTCTAATTGATTGTTTCTGATGTTTGGTTCTTGACCAAGTTGTGTACTTGTGTTATCCTATTTTTCTTCTGCTAAATAACAAATACCGAAACTTAATGTGAAATCTGGTGGAAATTTAGTTTTTTTTTTTTTTTTTTTTTTGAACGGCTAATGGTGCACCCCTAACGATCCCGGGTTCGAGCCCCGGGCCCCCCCGAAGGTCTAGCCCTCACCAGTCATACGCCGGTTAGTACTCGAACCCCCCCTTAACACCCCCGAGCGGGAAACCCCCGATCAAAGCCCTTTCGAGCCGGGCGAGTTGATTGTCCTCTGCGAGGATCGAACTCGTGACCTTGGTAAAACCTTCTCACCTCCTCCCAGACCAATTGGGCTGGGAATCATTGGCGGAAATTTAGTTAAAATGTGGATTTTCACTATGTTTGGGTTTGGCCAGGCCGACCCACTAGGCTTTCCACCCTAGGCACGGGCCTAGGGTCACCAAAAATCAAGAGCCATCAATTTTTAGTACAGTGTTATATATAGCACTAGTTCTTAAACCTGTGTATTACACGACTCATATATAAAAAAAAAATAGATTGACTATTATCTTAATTTATAGGTATTATAAACCCGTGTTTACACGGGTTAAATTTTCGTAAAATGTAAATTATTAACTTCTATATAATCCTTATCACACGGTTAAGAATGCATTAATATTATAATCTTATACATTCATAATTCATGAATTTTGTTTTTATCACACAGGTTGAGGAAATATAAACTATAATCATATAAGAATGTGTAATAGCATTAACAAATGTAATAATATTATAATCTTATCACACGGTTGAATATGTGTATTGTTGATGAGTGTATCAAATGTTTCATTGATTATAATATTAATTAAATTTTCCGTGTGATAAATTAAAATTTATATATATGCGAGAACCACCTTCATTGCGAGAACCATGAGAACCAATGTGAACATGAGGCATTGCTGTAAATACATAACAAAAATTAAATTAAGCGCCTCCTCCTCCTCCTCCTGGACTTCAAAATTCACGTCCGACACTCCTCTCCTGGACTTCAAAATTCGTTATCTCAGGCTTCAAAATTCGTCATCTCAGTTCACATTTGTCACTCTAGATTCTCCAAAATTCGTTATCTCGATCTTACTATTCATCAAGTATTCATAGTATATTCAAAATTAGGGCAAAAAGAAAAGATTTATTGATCATATATTCGCTATATATGCAAAATTAGGGCAATAAGAACAAAATCATTGAAGATTTTGGCACAATTAGGGAAAGTTTGAAGAACAAACGTCCAACAAACTCGCCGTAACCGAGTTATTGTCGGAATATCCAGCGTCGCCACACCGTTCCGTGAATTTGTAAGTTTATATACGTTGTTTTGCACGTTTATATGATAACATGATGCTTAATCATCGATTCAGATCTTTTATATGTGAATATGAGGCTTAAATCGTCGTTTCATATCTGCATTAGTGAAAATGGTGCGATGTATATGATTTTTGAGGGATAAGGGGCGACTGTTGTGATAGCACGATCTGTAATGTGGTATCTCTGTGTATTTTTAATGTAGTTTTGTTACTGATTAATGTTAAATTCGATTGGTGGTAATACGAAATTTAGATTTGTTAAGGGTTAGGGTTTTTTTATTGAAACAAACCTGTTGATAAGGTCAGTCTTAATGCACATGTGCATAGTTATGCACATAAGCATATTTTGCCAGATTAGTTTAATAAGGTCATTCATATTGATGCAAATGTGTATAATTATGCACGTGTGCATAATTTGATATAATAGGTTAATAAGGTCATTCATGTTGATGTACATGTGCATAGTTATACACATGGGCGTAGTTTGCCATAATATGTTAATAAGGTCATTTATGATGATGTACATGTGCATAGATTGGTGGTAACACGAAATTTGATCTGGTAAGGGTTAAGTTTTTTTATTGTAACAAACCTGTTGATAAGGTCAGTCATGTTAATGCACATGTGTATAGTTATGCACATATGCATATTTTGTCAGCTTAAGTTAATGCGGATGTATTACGGCATATGCATACGTGCATTATTACCTTAAAACATAAACATTGTACATATCGTATGTAATATGTTTACTGAACATGTGTATACATGAAATAATTGATGTAATATATGTAATGTATGCAGGAAAAATATATTCGAAACTACTCAGGGATTGACAACAAGGACGTATTTGATTAATAGGTTGACGGATGAAAAATATCGGGGAAAATGCTAGACGAAGAGGCATTGAAATAGTAGGAGTGTTGGAAGATGATTAGTAAATAGAAAGAAGATTAGAAGGTGTGAGGTTGTGAACTAATGCGAATGTTATATGTAGGTAGTTTGTCGATATATAATTCATAATGACAAATTTTTGTTTTTTCTGACTTGGTGTCTTTTGATGGTAATGTGTGAGTAGTTTTTATGATAACGGTAGATATAAGAAGTTTGACTTGAATGATGTTTTATGCACATGTGCATAGTTATGGTTAAAGTTATATGGTGGTTGATGGGTTAAAAAATATATTTGATTGTTCAGGTATATTGGTAATCTTTGTTAATATATGATGTATTATGTTGTTTGGTAGAGGAAATGTTGGTACTGCACATGTGCAAAGTTTGATATAGCATACATATTGGTATTGTATAATGTATTACGGATGGTTATATTTGTTAATTAAGGATGTAATATGTTGTTTAGTATAGTGTATGTCGGTGATGCATATGTGCAATAATGATTGTTGTTCGGATTATGTGATTCCTTATGATAAGGGTGCTGTATTTACTTGTTACACAAAACTTGTGTGATGGTGTGTTAATGTTGGTGATGCACATGCGCATTAATAAAAAAACAATAAAAATGTCAGAATGAATATGTTTATATTTTGAAATATTGTATATTTGTTCATATCATATTACGTATGGGGTACCACATTACATATGTTGATGTATATGTAAAGCAAAACGGATTATATGTAGTTAAGATATTCATTTATGCACATGTGCATTGGTCGAAACAATAACAATGGTGTAGTGAAACAGTAAACATGTATGCTAGTAAACATGTATGCACATGTGTATTGTTCGAAACAATAACCATGTGGAATGAAACAATAAACATGTATGCACATGTGCATTTTTCAAAACAGTAACCATGTTGGTAATATACGTTAGATGGTCAATAATGAAATTACATACGGTTATGTCTAATAAGTAATTGATATCAAAGGTTATGTCTAATAAGTAATCGATATCAAAGTATCATGATCACAATCATAATCTATGAATACGTATACAGATAGTGCAAAATGATTATAAACAAAAAAACATAAACAATAAGAATAATGCTTAGAAACTGTTTATCATCATATATAGGATAATCAATAATTGTTGAATGCTTTATGACGCCTGGATGAACGTCTATGAGGTTGCTCGGGTTCATATATGTATGCACGGTCTTTAGCATCATCATCAACATCTTCATCAGTGTCATTGGAATCAACGTCCTCCGAACTTTTAAACGTACTGTTTATACTAGGGATGCATTCAACATCAACATCAGGTATCCAATATGGTGTGCTATTAGGTGTAGACATCGTAATTGTTCCCGCATAAATAAAAAGAAAAACATATAATATTGTGATTAATATGGTATATGGTGTGTGTACGCACGATGTATAAATGTTTAACATTTTTTTGGTGATGGTTATGGGGTGTTGGTAATGTGATGCACATGTGCATAATTATGTACTGATGGTTAACAGTTTATTTGTGATGATTACGGAGTGTTGGCAACATAATGCACATGTGCAAGATTATGTAATGTATGGAAATAGAAGTAATGAATCAGTGATTTGTTTAATGTTTATTAGTGATGAATATGGGATGTTGGTAATGTGATGCACATTATGTACTGTTGGTTAACAGTTTACAAGTTTATTTGTGATGATTACATTTTATTGGTTTATTTGTGATGATTACGGAATGTTGGCAACGTAATGCACATGTGCAGGATTATGTAATGTATGAAAATATAAATAATGACTGTAAAAAAGTTATTTACTTAATGAGTGAATAACGAAGCATTTACAAGTAAACTATGAAACGCATATAAATATATAATACCTTTAGTTTCAACTGAGTATGTCGCTTATGGATTTATCGTCGGAGCTGATGGGTTTATTGTCAGAGGAGGAGTAGTCGATGTGGTTATTGTCAGAGGAGGAGTAATCGATGTGGCTATTGTTAGAGGAGGAGTAGTCGATGCAGTTATTATCAGAGGAGGAATAGTCGATGTGGTTATGTCGGATGAGAAATTTTTGTTGTGGTGGTTGGGTGATGTTAACATCAATTATGTAGATGATTATGTAAACGTGATTGCCGCTGTGAACGCTGCCGTGAATGTCGCCGGTGAACGCCGCCGATGAATGTAGCTGTGAACGCCACCATAAATGTTGGTCAGACCATATTAGGGTTCATAAGAGAGAACAGTGGTTGTGTGCGTGTGTTATAAGAAATATGATAGATTTACAAATTTGCCATGTGTTCACATTGGTTCTCGCGGTTCTAGCAATAAAGGGTGGTTCCTAACGGATCCTTATCCTATATATATATATATATATATATATATATATATATATATATATATATATATATATATATATATATATATATAGGGTGGGGTTCGGCTACAAAGTCCATTTTTCCTACAAAGTGTACAAAGTCATAAAACACCACAATTTTAGCCATAAAACACACTCAAAACCCATAAATAACATAGTGAAGATCATTAAAACACATTATCCAAACTGCTAACAGTCCTTAAAAACTTCAAACACACCATCGTACAACTATGAATATAAAACACAACATGATAATCAATATAAAACACATTAATGTTAGTCATTCGATAATCAAAGCTTTATCATCCAAAACACAACACAAAACCCATAAATATAGTGTTTTAGTCATCTTCACTATGTTATTCGTGGATTTTGAGTGTGTTTTATGGTTGACATTATGGTGTTTTATGACTTTTTACACTTTGTAGGAAAAATAGACTTTGTAGCCAAGTCCCATCCTATATATATATATATATATATATATATATATATATATATATATATATATATATATATATATATATAGGGGCAGGATCCGGAGAAAACGCCTAAAAGTGTGAAAACCGTAAGAACGATTTTGGTGTTAACATGTGGCGTTGATGCTAACTTAAATGAGGGTAACATTGTCAAAAGGCTCATCCACATGCCACTCACATACCAAAGACCACGCACATGCACGTCACATGCATATTCCATCATCTTTCTTAAACTCTCGTAACTTTTCAATACGTGATTATTTTTTAAAAAAATTACACCATAAAATCGAGTGTTTTATTTTTTTTCCAACGAGTATACTATTGCTATACTTTTAAATTAAAAAAATGACATGAACTGGGTGTTCAATAAAAACACCAAGTTCAGAAAAACGCCATGAAAAATACCCAGTTGAAAACGCCATAGAACACCAAGTTCAGAAAAACGCCATGAAAAATACTAAGTTGAAAACGCCATAAAACATCCAGTTTAGAAAAACATCATGAAAAATTCAGTTAAAAACGTCATAAAAACACACAGTTTAGAAAAACCAGTTTAGAAAAACATCATGAAAAATTCAGTTAAAAACATCATAAAAACACACAGTTTAGAAAAACACCATGAAAAACATAGTTAAAAACGCCATAAAAAACACTCAGTTTAGAAAGCCATAAAAACCTAGCTGAAAACGCCAAAAAAACACCCAGTTCAGAAAACGCCAGAAAAAACACCTAGTTC
The DNA here is from genome assembly GCA_030545235.1 of Helianthus tuberosus. Lineage (NCBI taxonomy): Eukaryota > Viridiplantae > Streptophyta > Magnoliopsida > Asterales > Asteraceae > Helianthus > Helianthus tuberosus. The sequence goes on along the minus strand of CM060420.1, from coordinate 13,536,234 downwards.
AGAAAAAACACCATAAAACTAGGTGAAAACGCCTAAAACACAAAGTTGAAAACACCATAAAAACTTCGTTCATTTATTGAAAAGTAATCAATAGTATACTCGTTGGAAAGATAAAAAACGCTGAGTTTTATGGTGTAAATTTTTTTTGAAAAATAATCATATAAAAAAGTTATTGGCGTTTAAATATGATGGGGGCAAATGGCATGTGATTAGCATGTGCACCCTTGTTTGGATCTTCCAATTTTAACCCTCATGGTATGTAACAACCCTCGGTAAAACCAACACCCTCATAATATTTCCTACCCTTTAATATATTATAAAATATCTCAATATGTTTTATATTACACCCCGTATGTGAAAACCGAGCCCTAAATAGATTATAACATATAAAATAAATCAAAAATAAGAATAATGGAGTTGAGGCGGGCCGCGTAGACCCACCCCAAACTCTCACGCGGGCGGTATTAAGACTGAAGTTGACTCCGCTAAAACCTTTAGTTCAAGCGGGCCGCGTAAGAGTTCTCAATAGTTGACGCGGGCCGCGACAGATCATGAAACGCGGAGACATCCGGTCCTGACACGTGTCGACATCGTGGCGAGTCTAATAGCTGACCCAGCTAAGCTATAGTGTTGACCAAGGTTGACGCGGGCCGCGTAACCTTGGCCTGTGCTTTACGCGGGCCGCGACAGGACTAGAATCAGACCATATAAATAGATAGCATCAGTTTACGTTTTCCGTCGCTCATTCTAAATTCTCAATCTCGAATTCTCTGATATTTGGCATAATTTTCAAGTATAATACCCCCTAATTAGCGAGGTTCTGCTCCGTTGTAAGTATTATAACCCCAGTTTCATAGTAGTTACGCTGCCCGATTGATTTAGGGTTCCGTAACAACTGTCGTGGTTCTGCCCGACGTAGTTGTTGGAATGCCGTCTCGGGGAGGGTATCATTAATATTTTCAAAGGGTTATGGTACTAACCAATGTACATTTGAATAAATTATAGTTTATATCCAGAAAACCCTTAGAAAAAGCCTAAGACAGCAATGTGAGTTTATCCTCTTTTTGTTAACCTTTTTGGAATAATTTACAAAACCTTAATTGTTTTACAATGTGATTAAGCGGTGATTGAGTCTTTGTAGTTCTTCAATTACTACCGGTATTATGGGGTTTTGTATACAAAATTTACTACGAGTAGTAGTAAGTCTGAATCACAGTGCATTACCATTGGACGACGAGTTAGCCAATGGGTAATTTGACCATAGCCATAGATCCGGTCGAGTGGCAAATACAGAATGAGTAATTGTGTAGAAATAAACAATGTGATCGCTCTCAATACTGTTTTAATTGATAAAATGTTTCTTGATTAAACTGGGATTCACTCACCAGTATTTCCGACTGACAAATGTTTTTAAAACGCGTTACAGGTAACACAATGTGAACAACCAATTAATGGAAGCCAGCTGTAGAGCACTGAAGGCTTGGGGAAAATGTGGCTATAAAAGTTACCTAATAAACGATGTTTTAAATTCAATAAAATAGGGTTTGTCCCTATAAATGTATTGTAACAAGAAACTTGGGTTTTACCCATGTGATTATAAATAGTGAATGAGGTGGTTTTACTCTGATAAACATTTCCTAACTACAGTCCTGATGTAAATTCCGCTGCGAGATTAAAATAACACTGATACCACCACAACTGAGATCGCGTTCGCCTGTTCCCGGGAATAAGGGATCGGGGGTTGCGACAGAAGGTGGTATCAGAGCCTAGCCACTGGTCTGAGCCAAACAAGTGTTCTGCTGACACTTAAAATTCTGAAATTTTGTGTTAGGAAATAAATTACGGAAATACGTGCATAACTGTATTTATTGGATATGTGTTATTTGACTATTTGTTAGTTTTCAGTATGAGTGATCAAGAATTATCAGATATGAATCGTCAGTTATCTGATTCACCTAGGAGTGAAGGTACATCATCACAGTCTGCCCTCTCTGGGTATTCTACTGATCAGGAAGAAGGAGTGTTTGCTTTTAGAGCTCAGTCAAAAGAGCCATTCCCTAATAAGAAACGAGGATGGTTCGGTAAGGAAGCTTTTGCTCGTAGGAAGAGAATGCGAAAGTTGCAACAGCAAAGAGTTCTAGAAGCTGCTAAGCGTAGAACTGATGCTCATACACAGGATATGCTTAATAGAAGCCTAGCTAATTTCCATATTCTAGCTACAACGGCTGCTGACCCGAGTCAGGAACAACTAGTAGCCCCACAACCACAAAACCCAGAGCAACCCATGGTAATAGAAAACCAGGAAAATCAGGTGGAGATGCATGACTTTAACCCAGAAGAAATCCCTAGGGTACCTGCGCCAAACCCTCTAGATCCAAATTACGACCCCTGGTGGGACGATAATAGGGATTTTGTGCAACGTTACCCTATCCAGGAATACCCACCCATACAGAACATAGAAGCCTACCCAGGTATGGACCCTTTAGATCCCTATTACCAAGATGAATATATTAGGGAAATTTTAGAGGATCCTTACCGATTTCAGGCACTGTCACCCCCATATCAGGAACCCGCACCCCAGATTCCAAACCCAGTCCTAGAACCTGCACCCCCAATGAGTGCAGAAAACGTCCAAGAACTTAGGACTTTTGGGGAGGAAATTTTAGAAAGCAGTGAGAGGATGCGTCAGGTGGGAGAGCATCTCGTATGGAAATATGATGAGCGCAATATGGATTTTTGGATAAATCCATATCCATGAATGTGAATGGAGGAAATGGTAGTATTAATAATATTATAATAAAATAAAAATAAAATATGTGTGTACGGATGCATATTACTATTTTATTTCTGTTGGTATTGTAATCTTTATTTCTGTACTAGTGTGTAATAGACGCATAGTATTTGAAAATAGAGTACAAGTCGCAATGATCGACGGTTTTGGTTAAATTGCGTGTCATGTGATTAACTATATTACCTATTATTTGTGATATTAATATGGGGTAAATGTTTAAAATTCAGATGGCCGATGAAGGAAATCCAGGAAATCTGAATAACGATAACCAGAGTAACATTAACGTGGTTAATGAGAATCCAACCATCAATAACAATCAAGTGGACAATAGTGCTATCCAACACATAGTAGCGCAAGGAATTATAGATGCAATGCCATTTATACTTCAAACTGTTAAGGATGCTGATAATAAAAGTAAGCATAGCGGTAAGCGACCAAGTGAACCAGAAAACAGCGTGAACAATGGACCTGTACTTCAAATGCCTATTCCCAAAAGAAGAAGAACCATGCCTTATGGTTGTTCTTATAAGGAATTCTGGTCTTGTAAACCAATGGAATTCTCGGGCAACGAAGGAGCCATTGCAACCTTACGCTGGATAGAAAAGACTGAGGCAGTCTTAAGGATAAGTAAGTGTGCTGAAGAAGATAAGATACTTTTTGCTTCTAATCTGTTTAAGAATGCAGCACTAGAATGGTGGAACACTATCCTCCAAACAAAAGGAAGTGATAGAACCTATAATATGGAATGGGAAGAATTTAAGGATAAGGTAGAAAGGAAATTCTGCCCTCCAAATGAAAAAGAACAGATAGCAAACAAATTCCTAAACCTTAGGATGACTGGTGTGGATAGCAAGGGGTACACAAAGTTATTCTTTGAATATGCTAGAATAGTACCAACTCTTGCTTCACCAGAACCAATATTAATCTCTCGTTATATTTGGGGATTAATTGGGGAGATAAGACACGTAGTCAAGGCAGCTAGACCTCAAACCATAGAAGAAGCTGTAGAACTAGCCAATACCTTGACTGATGAGTTAGTCCGTACCAGAGAAGAGGATCAAAGGAGGAACCTAACCCAGAAGTTGACTCAAGAATTTCGTTCTGGAAATTCTAACCGTGGGAAAAATATAGGTTCTACCTCTGCACCCTACTGTAGGTATTGCAAAAGAAAGCATTCAGGGAGACGCTCCATATATTGTAACTTTTGCAAAATATCGGGACACAAGGAAGAAAACTGCAGGAAGAAAGCTAACAGTAAGGTATGTTACAATTGCGGAGAACCAGGTCATATCAAGCTAAATTGTCCAAAATTAGCTCCAGCTCCGGATAACAAGAATACTAAAAATGCTAGAGCATTTGTTCTATCTGCAGAAGAAGCCAAGATGATTCCAGATGTCATAGCCGGTACGTTTTTAGTTAATGATGTTTTTGCTAAAGTATTATTTGACTCTGGTGCAAACCAAAGTTTTATTAATACATCGTTTTGCAAATATCTAAATCAGTCATTAACTAAACTACCACATGAATGCGTAGTAGAGACAGCTAATGGAGAAACTGTTAGAATTTCTGAAATCTTGCAGGGAGCAAGAATAGAAATTTTAAATCAGAAGTTTATTGCAAACCTATATCCTATGAATCTGGTAGGATTTGATGTTGTTTTAGGAATGGATTGGTTAATAGCTAATAAAGCCAGTATTTTATGTGATCAAAAGTTAATTCAAGTAAATTCACCAAAAGGTAAAACGATCACAATTAAAGGAGATAAACATTCTAGGTCCAATAAGTTCATTTCTGTGATGAAAACTGCAAGTTGTATGAGAAAAGGTTCTATAGTGTATTTGATTTCTATAATCATTAACACTAAAGGAAAGGATTTAAAAGATATTCCAGTAGTATCTCAGTTTTCAGATGTATTTCCAGAAGAATTGCCAGGGCAACCTCCGGATAGAGAAGTTGAATTAAGAATCCATTTAATACCAGGAACATCACCAATTGCCAAAGCACCTTATCGGTTGGCACCTGCAGAAATGCAAGAATTGAAGAAACAATTAGATGAATTGTTGGAAAAAGGATTTATACAACCGAGTTCGTCGCCATGGGGAGCGCTGATACTGTTTGTTAAAAAGAAGGACGAATCAATGCGTATGTGCATTGACTAAACAAGGTCACGATTAAGAATCAGTACCCATTACCGAGAATCGATGATTTGTTTGATCAATTGCAAGGAGCTCGATTTTTCTCTAAGATCGATTTAAGATCAGGATATCATCAATTAAAGGTACAGGAAGAGGACATTCCTAAGACCGCATTTAGAACGAGGTATGGCCATTATGAATTTACTGTCATACCATTTGGTTTAACCAATGCCCCAGCTGCATTTATGGACATGATAAACCGAATATGTAAGCCATATTTGGATAAATTCATAATTGTATTCATAGATGATATTCTAATTTACTCTAAGAGTAAAGAAGATCATGCAAGACATTTGCACGCACTTTTAAGTTTGTTAAGAAAAGAAAAGCTTTATGCTAAGTTTTCAAAGTGCGAATTTTGGTTAGAACAGGTACAATTCCTTGGACACCTAGTTAATCATGAAGGAATTCATGTAGATCCAACCAAGATTGAGGCAATTACGAAATGGAAAACCCCTGAGTCACCAACTGAAGTTAGAAGTTTCTTAGGATTGGCAGGTTATTATAGAAGATTTATTAAAGATTTCTCTAGAATAGCCATTCCCTTAACTAAGTTAACTTGTAAATCTGCTAAGTTTGAATGGGGATTTAAACAAGAAGAAGCATTTAGAATCCTTAAGCAAAGATTAACTCATACCCCCATACTAGCATTACCAGAAGGAACTGAAGATTTCATAGTTTATTGTGATGCTTCTAAATTAGGTTATGGATGTGTGTTGATGCAACGGCAAAAGGTTATAGCTTACGCATCTAGACAACTTAAGAATCATGAAGAGAATTATTCAACCCATGATTTAGAATTAGGAGCTATAATTTTTGCTCTTAAGATTTGGAGACATTACCTTTATGGTAGTAAGTTTACCATATTTACTGATCACAAAAGTTTAAAGTATGTTTTCGGGCAGAAAGAATTAAATATGAGACAAAGACGTTGGATGGAATTTCTTAGTGATTATGATTGTAATATCCAGTATCATGAAGGAAAAGCCAATATAGTGGCAGATGCTTTAAGCCGAAAGTATCATGAAAAGCCAAAAAGGGTACGTTCTCTTAAATTAACTCTGCAAGTAGATTTAAATGATCAAATAAGAGAAGCACAAAAATCAGTAATCAAGGATGATTCTGAAAAATTAAAAGGTATGCTAAAAGAATTGGAACAAGGGACAGATGGAATTTGGAGATTCCATAAAAAGAGAATGTGGATACCTAAATTAGGAAATCTACGTCATTGTATATTAGAAGAAGCCCATAAGTCTAAGTATACAATGCATCCAGGAAGTGATAAAATGTACCAGGATTTAAGGAAAAATTTCTGGTGGATAGGAATGAAAAAGGATATAGCAGCCTATGTTTCTAAATGTTTAACATGTTTACAAGTCAAAGCTGAACATCAGAAACCCTCAGGTTTGTTACAGCAATTAGAAATGCCAATTTGGAAATGGGAATTTATAACAATGGATTTTGTCACTAAATTACCCAAAACTAGGAAAGGAAATGATACAATCTGGGTGATTGTAGATAGACTAACTAAGTCAGCTCATTTTCTACCAATGAAGGAAACAATTAGTATGGAACAATTATCCAAATTGTATGTAAATGAAATTGTTTCTTTGCATGGAATTCCTTTATCAATTGTTTCTGATAGGGATAGTCGATTTACATCTCATTTTTGGTCAAGTTTCCAAAAAGCAATGGGAACTAAATTAAAGTTAAGTACGGCTTATCATCCACAAACAGATGGACAAAGCGAAAGGACAATTTAGACAATGGAGGACATGCTTAGAGCTTGTGTAATTGATTTTGGAGGTAATTGGGACGATCACTTACCTTTAATAGAATTTTCTTATAATAATAGTCATCACACAAGTATCAATGCTGCACCATTCGAAGCACTTTATGGACGAAAGTGTCGAACCCCAGTCTGTTGGGCAGAAATTGGGGAAAAGCAACTATCTGGACCTGAGATAGTGCAAGAAACAACCGATAAAAGTTTTCAAGTCAAGGAACGACTGAAAGCAGCACGTGATAGACAGAAAAGTTATGCTAATAATAGGCGAAAACCATTGGAGTTTCAAGTAGGAGATAAAGTATTATTGAAAGTCTCTCCTTGGAAAGGAGTGGTAAGATTCATCAAACGAGGAAAGCTAAGTCCCAGGTATGTTGGACCTTTTAAGATTATTAGAAAAATAGGACCTGTAGCTTATCAGCTACAACTGCCAGAGGAAATGGCAGGAATACATGATGTGTTTCATGTATCTAATCTTAAAAAGTGTTTAGCTGATGAATCATTGATAGTACCTCTTAAGGATATAGAGGTAAATGAACAACTCAAGTTTGTAGAAAGACCTCTACAAATTGAAGACAGGAAAGTCAAGGATCTCAAGCATAAGAGACTAGTTCTAGTCAAAGTGAAGTGGGACTCCAAAAGAGGACCTGAGTACACATGGGATCTTGAAGCAGAAATGAAAAAGAAATATCCATATTTATTCCAATAGATCTCGAGGACGAGCTCTAAAATAAGGTGGGGAGAATGTAACAACCCTCGGTAAAACCAACACCCTCATAATATTTCCTACCCTCTAATATATTATAAAATATCTCAATATGTTTTATATTACACCCCGTATGTGAAAACCAAGCCCTAAATAGATTATAACATATAAAATAAATCAAAAATAAGAATAATGGAGTTGAGGCGGGCCGCATAGACCCACCCCAAACTCTCACGCGGGCGGTATTAAGACTGAAGTTGACTCCGCTAAAACCTTTAGTTCAAGCGGACCGCGTAAGAGTTCTTAATAGTTGACGCGGGCTGCGACAGATCATGAAACGCGGAGACATCCGGTGCTGACACGTGTCGACATCGTGGCGAGTCTAATAGCTGACCCAGCTAAGCTATAGTGTTGACCAAGGTTGACGCGGGCCGCGTAACCTTGGCCTGTGCTTTACGCGAGCCGCGACAGGACTAGAATCAGACCATATAAATAGATAGCATCAGTTTACGTTTTCCGTCGCTCATTCTAAATTCTCAATCTCGAATTCTCTGATATTTGGCATAATTTTCAAGTATAATACCCCCTAATTAGCGAGGTTCTGCTCCGTTGTAAGTATTATAACCCCAGTTTCATAATAGTTACGCTGCCCGATTGATTTAGGGTTCCGTAACAACTGTCGTGGTTCTGCCCGACGTAGTTATTGGAATGCCGTCTCGGGGAGGGTATCATTAATATTTTCAAAGGGTTATGGTACTAACCAATGTACATTTGTATAAATTATAGATTATATCCAGGAAACCCTTACGAAAAGCCTAAGACAGCAATGTGAGTTTATCCTGTTTTTGTTATCCTTTTTGGAATAATTTACAAAACCTTAATTTTTTTACAATGTGATTAAGCGGTGATTGAGTCTTTGTAGTTCTTCAATTACTGCCGGTATTATGGGGTTTTGTATACAAAATTTACTACGAGTAGTAATAAGTCTGAATGACAGTGCATTACCATTGGACGACGAGTTAGCCAATGGGTAATTTGACCATAGCCATAGATCCGGTCGAGTGGCAAATACTAAATGAGTAATTGTGTAGAAATAAACAATGTGATCGCTCTCAATACTGTTTTAATTGATAAAATGTTTCTTGATTAAACTGGGATTCACTCACCAGTATTTCCGACTGACAAATGTTTTTAAAACGCATTACAGGTAACACAATGTGAACAGCCAATTAATGGAAGCCAACTGTAGAGCACTGAAGGCTTGGGGAAAATGTGGCTATAAAAGTTACCTAATAAACGATGTTTTAAATTCAATAAAATAGGGTTTGTCCCTATAAATGTATTGTAACAAGAAACTTGGGTTTTACCAATGTGATTATAAATAGTGAATAAGGTGGTTTTACTCTGATAAACATTTCCTAACTAAGGTCCTGATGTAAATTCCGCTGTGAGATTAAAATAACACTGATACCACCACAACTGAGATCGCGTCAGCCTGTTCCCGGGAATAAGGGATCGGGGGTTGCGACATGGTAGTTCTAAGGTTCCCATTATTTACAAAAATTTCGTTGCATCATCTTAGCCACAAATCATAAAGATCTTGTGGCTAAAAATCGTTCTCATCGTTTTCACACTTTAAATCGTTTTCTTCTGAACCCATTTCTATATATATATATTAGGAGTTGGATACAAAGCCAATTTTTCCTACAAAGTGTAGGAAGCCACCACATAATGACATGTGGCAAGTAGTTATTTTAATGAAAAGGGCAAGAAGTTAATTTGATATTTATTCTATTTATGGTATATATTTATTATAACTAACTCATGAGAAATTTATGGAAACCAAATATCACATTTCATTGTTTATCATTTAAGTCGTAATTCTTCTTATTCTTCTAAAGTGGTTCGCTGAAAAAACCATGGCGTTACAGTGTCTTTTATCACTAAAACACACTTCTATGAACACATCTATGTAGCAGTCAGTAACTGGTTCGTCACGTTGTGTTTTATCACCAAAACACATTACTATGATCACACCTAGTATCCAACATCAAGTGCAGTAAAACACAGTACTATGATCAAACTTAAAAAAAAAACATGATGTCTTCAACAAAACATACTGAATACATGTATTTACATGATCTAACACAATATAGCTTTAACACATCAATCCTTAAAACAATATCAATGTAAAAAACACCTTTACCAAGTTAGTCACTTTGTTCGTCACAATGTGTTTTATCACTAAAACACACTACTATGAACACATCTAGTATCTAACATCAAATGCAGTAAAACACAGCATTATGATCGAACTTTAAAAAATACACTGTCTTTAACAAAACACACTGAATAGATGTATATGTATGATCTAATCACAACGTAGCTTTAACACATCAATTCTTAACACAATATCAATGTAAAAAACAACATTTTTACCAAGTTAGTCACTTGTTCGTCACATTGTGTTTTATCACTAAAACACACTACTTTGAATACATCTAGTATTCAACATCAAGTGCAATAAAACACAGTACTATGATCGTCTCTTATGCTTGTATTGCATGCGGAATTTGTAATCTTGATCCATGATTCTAGCTAATTTTGGTATGCAAGATGGTTATTGATAGTGGGTTTTAGATAGAAAGAAGGAAATGTGTGAGATAATAGGAGGTGTGTTATTTTTGGCAGTTATTTGATTGATTTAAAACATAGTCAAATGACCAGATTATCCCTAATCTATTATAACAATTAAATAATGACACACAAATATTACAAAAATGCCAACAACTTGATCTCAGCCATTAAACACACCCATCCAATGGCCAGGATCGCTTCCTATACTTTGTAGGAAAAACACACTTTACGCAGGAGCCCCACTATATATATATATATATATATATATATATATATATAGGGTGGGAGTTGGCTACAAAGTCTATTTTTCCTACAAAGTGTAAAAAGTCATAAAACACCATCATGTCAACCATAAAACACACTCAAAACCCACAAATAACAAAGTGAAGATTATTAAAACGCCATATTTGTGGGTTTTATGTTTTGTTTTGGATGATAAGGCTTTGATTAGCGAATGACTAACATTAGTGTGTTTAATGTTGATTATCATGTTGTGTTTCATATTCATAGTTCTACGATGGGGTGTTTGAAGTTTTTATGCACTGCTAGGGTTTGGATATTGTGTTTTTGTGATCTTTGTTAGTGCAGTAATGTCTATCGCCTCCGTCAATCCAGTTCATAGCAGAAACTGAAGAAAACAAGTCTTTTAGTGTTATATTTAGAGGAAAAGGCAAGGTGGCATTTATGTAATTAATAAGAAATCTCATTAAGTCCCTTGTCCTATAAATAGAACTCTTAGGGTTAGAGTTTAGAACTTTTGCCATTTGGGAGATTGAAGAGCTTAGAGGCTAGAGACAGAAAGTAGAGAGAGAAAGGCAAAAGGTGATTCGTGGTGCTTTGTACGATTTCATACATTTCTATAGAATCATAGATTGAGTACGGTTCTTGTGTTCGGTCCACGCACGTGTACGGATTCCGCACGTCACACGTGTCATACACAATCGTTACGGAGTCGAAAACCGATCCTACAAGTGGTATCAGAGCAGGAGCTCGATTGCACAGATCTATCACACAGATTCGTACAGGATTTCATCATATTCAGATCCAAATTTCATCCAGATTTGTCAAATTTCTTCAATTTTCTATTTTCTACACTTTCTGTCCGAAAATTGCAAAATTAACATGGCTTTTACGGTTAAAATTGGCTGATTTTTGGATATTACGTGCGAAAATCATTGATCTATAAGCCTACAAAATTTCAGATCAAAACTCTAAGTAATTTGAGAGATATTAAGATTTTTCTATCCGATTTGCTAAAGATGTTCGTCATTATTCTTGGTGATGTTCACCGATCGGATGGCAATCCGATCGGATGACCATCCGATCCGTTGTACATTGTTTTGTTAAAATCATAAGTGTCAAGTCTCGAATTGTGACCCGATTGGATCACTACCCGATCCGTTGCAATTCATTAAAAGGTTTGACTTTTTTGACTGTCACCCGATCAGATCACCATCCGATTCAGGGGACATTATTCGTTTAAGTTTTTAAGTGCAAGCATCGAGTGGCAATCCGAATGAATTGCCACCCGATCCTAATCACTCTATTTTGTTTTTGTGTCTCAGGTCAAGTATCGGATACCCGTTCGATCGAGTAGCCACCCGATCCCTAGCACATTGTCAAGAATCGAACCGTCACTCGATCGAGTAGCCACTCGATCCAAAGTCAAAGTATCGGATACCCACTCGATCGGATCACCACCCAATCCAAGGCACTTTGTCGCTCGATTGGATCACCACCCACTCCAAGACTATGTCACTCGATCGGATCACCACCCGATCCAAGACACACTGTCACTCGATCGGATCACCACCCGATCCAAGGCACACTGTCAATTGTCGAATCGTCACTCGATAGGATCACCATCCGATCCACTGCCACCCGATCTTTGTTACTGTTGACTTTCATTGACCTCACTCGATCGGATACCCGTCCGATCCAGTTGTTTGATATTTTTTTAACTGATATTGTTTGTTCGTGATTCAGGTGACTTGAGGTGATATACTAGAAACGTAATGGCTGGAGAATTCTACAACACGTTTTACAAAGCATTCACGTCAGAACCTATGGAAACTCAAACTGTTACACCAAAAACAATAACAAAAGCAATCAATGATAACATTAAACATGATATATTCTATGGGACTTATTCGAAACCGCCTAAACTTGACAACATAGAAGATTACACATGGTGGAAAGAGAGGTTTCTGAACTGGATAAAGGCATATTGATGCGGGTTGGTGTGTATATGGATTTAAGTATATTTTAAGCCCTTTTTACACGTTAGTCATGTTTTAAATTTATAAAACACGATATTTTACTAACACCAAACACAACATATGGGCAAGTGCACCCATCGTGAGCGTAGTATAGTGTTGGCAAGATACCGAACTCGTCCAAGGACACAAGAGCTTTTAGTACCAGTTTATCCTTAACGTCTAATCAAATCAAAAAGTTAGAAAAAGGTTTTAAATTAGAAAAATAAAAACTAACTAAAATGCTGAAAAATAAAATAAAAGTAAAAACAGATAGACAAGATGAAATACTTGGCTCCGACTCGTGTATAGTGTAACCTTTGATTATTTTCGTACTTTTGCACTTTTTAAGAGATTATCTTAGTTATTGTAGTAGGCTCCTCTTTTGAAGGTGACGTTACCCTCAACCCAGTAGTTTGAGTCAGCAAGGATACAATCCTAAAGGGTCAGATTATTGAAAGATAATTAATTAAGTTATTAATGCATATTATGGTAGGCCCCTCTTTTGAAAGTGACGTTACCCTCGGCTAAGTAGTCTGAGTCAGCAGGGATACAGTCCTAAGTAGCCGGGTTAAAGTATTAATAGTAGCTTACATATGAGGGGATCAAAGAGTTTGGACCCCCGCCATCCAATACCGGTGGGTATTGAAGGAGGTCCTACTAAATTTGACCTAGGTCCTTGCAGGATCTATACACTGAACAAGGCAAGACTCTTACCAAACCGTTCCCTTAACCCCCGACCAGGTAGCCAACATACCTCCATATAGACCGTGAAGATATGAATGGTGAAAATCTTTTATTTTATATAGACAGTAAAATAATGCCAAGACACCACGGACAAACGATAAGGAAGAATCACCTTCAACATAAGAAACTAGTTATTGAAGTCATTAATACATAACCAAGTAAAAAGTGCGAAAAGATTAAAAATAAAAAGTATTACACTAGACACTTGTCTTCACCAAGTGATGTAAGAGACTTAGGCAAACATGGCCTTTGATTGTCAAGAACTCTTACGATCAATCTTGGATCCCGAGACGACTCACACACTCTATGATGGACAATGGATGATGGTGGTGGATGATGGTGTTGTGATGGTGGTGGGTGGTGGGTGAAGTGTGAGAGAGGTGGTGTGCCAAGGGATGGTTTGCAAATGAGCCAAGCACCCCTATTTATAGCCTGAACAGCAGCTCGGGCACGACCCCGTGTCCATTGGGCACGGCCCCGTGTCCATCCTCATTCTCTTTCTTCATTAATTGCAGTTTTTCTGCATTAGTTGACCACGCCCCCGTGTCTGCTGGGCACGCCCCCGTGTGCAGAAGCATATCTGTACTATCAAGATTTCCCCAGATTCTGCGAATCTTAGAGTTGACCACGGCCCCGTGTCCGCTGAGCACGACCCCGTGGTGGGTGATAGAAGCTTCTATGACTTTGTCTTTTATGCTGACACTTGGGCACGCCCCCGTGTTCACTGAGCACAAGGTGTGTTCAGCCTTCTGTCCTTCTTGATTTTGCTTGGGAATATGCTGTCGGGGGGTCGGGCATGCCACGTTTGTTCCTTTTCTTGTATTTATGTTAGATTTTGCTGCTTTTTTTGCTTCTTTTGTTCGTTTGAGCTCATTTAATCCTGAAAATACAAAAGGAAGACAAAAACACACTTTTTCCAACATTAGTACTAAAAAGGGTTAGTTTTATGCCACAATTGATGTAATTTATATGTTGCATTTTGTGCACATTACATATGCTCACGAGAGTTGGTTTTGCTTAGAATTTGGTTATAGCCGACCGATAAACGACAAAAATGAAGAAATTCATCTCAACGATCTTTCCGATGAAGACAAAAGAAAATTCTCATATGAACATAAAATGATTGCTTTGATTCAGCAATCTATCCGACATGATATATTTTCATTGTTAAATCATGATGGGTCATCAAAATCGGTTTGGGAAGCACTAAGGGTTAAAGTTGAGGGTGGCAAACAAATTAAAAAGAATAAAATTGCTTTACTAAAAAAGGAGTTTGATTTGTTTGATAGTTTAAAGGGAGAGACAGTGAGGCAAATGATTGAACGTTTTTGCCATTTAAAAATTGAGTTAGAAAGATTTGGGATTGTGAAAACGAGAGAAGAAATGATTGACAAAATAATTGAAGCGTTACCACGAGCTGGTCAGTGGCAAACGTATGTTTTTATTTTGAAAAACGATGTGTTATATGACACAATCACTCTCGATTTATTGATTGAAAAAATTGAAACTCATGAGCTTGAATTGCAGAAACAGAGCAAGATGAACAGTTCTTCACATCAACAGAATGTTGGTCTTTATTACAAAGGTAGCATACCTTCGGTGACAGCTGCTGAATCACCAAAGACAGCATTTAGTGTTGAAAAGACGAAGGATTCACAGGAAAGCTCATCAAGTTACAACACAGGATATCATTCATCTTCTGTAAAAGCAAATCCTGAAGAATCAGAAGAAGTTCTTTGCAACATTGCTCTAAAGTTAAAGAATTCTCCTGCAATGAGCATCAAATCTGCTAAGCAGCAAATGAGCTTCCTCGCATCTATTCTGGAATCATATGAAGGTTTGGTAGCTGGTAAAATCAGAAATTCTGAATTAACCAAAGAAGACTACGACCAGAACGATCCGGAAGAGATGGAACTCATTGACATACGCTGGTGTCTAGCAAGTTGCATCCGCAGAGCTTAGAGATACATGGAGATTACTGGTAAACAGTCAATCGGTGGTCCATCAACGAAGCTGGGATTTGATAAGTCTAAAGTGACATGCTTCAAGTGTAAGCAGAAAGGTCATTTCAAGAGAGAATGCACCAATTCTGCAGTTGATGGAAATGAAAATCCATTCAAAGATGATTACTATCAGAAAGCAATATACCACCGCAGTAAAGAAGAGCTGTCAAATCTGAAATAAATTGAAGACAATACGAAAGAGAAGTCAAGAGCATGTGCAGTTATTCAAGATGACGAAGGATTCGACTGGAGCGAATTTCTTCCAGAAGATGATCTTGTTGATGACCGTCTCACAGCTCATGGCAGAACTGTTTCAAAGAGGAAACATCGTGCTTTTGTTGCTGAGATAAAGGAGAGAAGTCGAGAAGAAATTCTGAAAGAAAGATTCTTTGCAGGTTTTCGAACTGAGAAAATTCATGAAGAATATGAAGAAGCGAAGTACTACGAGAGATACGACAAGAAAAGAGATTGCTATATCAACAAAAATGGTGATCCTATCATTCATCAAAAGGAAGTTGTTTTTGATGATGTTCTTGCAGTAATTACTCTGTCCGGCAAATATTACTCAAACGTAAAAGATAAAACTTATTTGAAAAGGCTGGACAAGATAATTCGTGATGTGATGACCGCGAGTTTGAAAAATAGGGATGAAGAAAGAATGAAGAAGAATGTTGAAGAATTAGTTGATGATTTGAAAAAGGTTGCTGAAAAGGAGAAGGTGGAAGATGAAAAAGACGAAGAGAAGGTGATAAAAGAAGTTGTTAAAGAAATAGTTGTTATCGAAGAACATCTGAATGAAGAAGTTCTGAAGAAGAAAGGAGAAAATGATGTGAAGATTGAAAGCTCGTTTGAAGTAGACGATGATGCTAGTGAGGAACAGAAGAAGAGTGAATCTGATCAGACACAGACAGAAGCGAAAGACGAAGTGAAAATCACTGAGGTAAAAATCGATACTGAATTCTTAAACAAAAATGTTGAACAGTGCAAGAAATGCATGGAAATATGCAGTGCTTGTACTGAAAAAGACGAAAAGTTCAGAACAAGAGATCTAGAATTTTCTAAAATCGAAGAAGTTTTCAAAAATAAATGTAAAGAAATGTTAGAAAACGAAAAAGTTTTGAAAGATAATTATGAAAAACTAACACAAAAATGTGAAAGTTTAGAAAAAGAAAATGAAATTTTGAAAGAAAAGGTTTCAAAAATGACAGAAGAATGTTTACAAAAAGAAAATGTTTTTCAAGAAATGAAAAAAGAATACGATTCAATAAAATTGGCATATCACATTACAAAAGGGTCATATGAAGATGTGAAGAGTCAAATGAAACTTGTTCAATCTAGATTGAGATACTGTTCTGAAACAACTGATACGCTTAAGCGACAGTATTCAATAAAGCAACAAGTTGTCAATTCTTACATTGAGGATGTTGCTAACTAAAGCGTCAAATAGCTGATTTAGAACAGGATAACAACAAGTTACATAGCTATCATGCATCATCATATGTGCTTGAAAGAATTTTCAACATAAAACCAGGTGATGATGATTCTGAGAAAAACAAAAAGGGCATTGGCTCAGAATATCATCAAGTCCCTCCACCGGAAAAGTTTGCATTTTATGATGATGAGAAAGTCGAAAAAGCTTTCAACATGGTCGATCAGTTGCCAGAAAACATTGACATAACCTATTCCAAATCTGATGATTCTAGTGATTCAGAGGTGGTAAGTAAGGTGGTTGAAAGTGTTTTGAAAGAAGAGTTGGTTGAAACAACTAAATCTGAATCACAGATGAAAATGAAGGTAGTTTTCTTGAAGGTTATCTGAAAAACTCAAAAACTGAGAAAAAGGCGAATGATGATTCAAAAGGATTGGTTTATACCATGATTGAATCAAACAAATTATTCTCAGATCTTGAAGTCCCGATTCAGAATGTGATTTCAGAAAAGATTGACAAAGTTTTCAAGATGATTGAAATTGAAAAGTCTGAGATTCCAAAGTTTGCTGGAAAGAGTCACAAAACTTTTTATAACAAACCTGGTTACAAAAAGAAAAACATGAAGGCTGGTTTGGGTTATAAAAAGAAACAGAATTGGAAGAAAAATGAAACGTCAAATTATCAGAAAAAGATGAATTTCATTCACGGAACAAATTCCAAAGAAGAGAAAGAGCTCCAATTTAGACGACAGACTAATGAAGAGTTCTATGCTTAGAAAAAACAACAACAACAACAGGTAAAAGATGTGTCCAAGA
Source organism: Helianthus tuberosus (assembly GCA_030545235.1). Lineage (NCBI taxonomy): Eukaryota > Viridiplantae > Streptophyta > Magnoliopsida > Asterales > Asteraceae > Helianthus > Helianthus tuberosus. The sequence goes on along the minus strand of CM060420.1, from coordinate 13,518,870 downwards.
GAACATGTTTTAAATATTATCAAATAGGACATCTTGCTCGCAAGTGTCCAAATCTGAAACCTGTTGGTGTTGAGACGAAAAAGAAGAGTGCTGATGTTGAAAAACCGAAATCTGAGGATGTGAAACAAAGGTCAACCAGATTTGATTCAAAACAAACTTGGAGATACAATACAAACAAGTTTGCTTCGAATCAAACTTGGAAATCAAACTCGAAAAGGTTCAATTCAAGACAAACCTGGAATTCTCACACACCCAGATTTAGAACAACACAAAGTTGGAAAACAACTGTCGATGCAACAAAACCAAATCAGTTTTGGAAAACAAAAGTTGTTGAAAATCAAAATGTTCTAAAGGATTCACATTTTTACAAAAGAGGTGCTCCAAAAGGTCAAACATGGACAGTTAAGAAACAAGTGACTTCTGTGAATGACGAAAAAGTTGAAGTCAAAAATGAAAAAGTTTGTTCTCAAAATGACAGATTTTCCAAGATTGAATGAAGCTTATTGTGTTGAAATGCCTAAGGTCAAACAGACATGGGCTAACTTGTTCAAGTGATTGAATTAAGTTGAATGTGCAGGTGCTTCCAAAGAAATTTGAATGTCAACAAGAGGAGTGTCGGAGTAGCCTGGCATGAGAAGAAGAGTCTGCTGGTCCCTGTGACTGTTAAACGGGGAGTTGGTTTGATTTCTGTAAATAAATAAACTATATTTCAAAACCCTAAAAATAGAAAAAATTAAAAACCAAAAATATGTTTGTATTTTGTCAAAAATTTTAAAAATCAAAATTATGTTTGTTTTTAAATTTTGTCAAAAAATTCAAAAATTTACAAAAATATGTTAAGTGAATATGCCGAAACCCTCATGGCGGAACAAACATGATTAATTTCACAAGATTGAAAAACGGTTTTCAAACTGTAAAATATCAATGTGTTGTAAATCATGGGGTACGTTATACTTTCTACAAAACAGTGCACGAAAAGCAGAAAATGGATGGCGAGACAAAGCTATCTACATCGGTTTGTCAAATTTTCTTTAAATGTTTTGAATTTTAGGGGGAGTAAGAAATTGTCAGAAAATCCAAAAACATTAGAAAATTTGAAAAAGCCAAAAACATGATAAAATTAAAAAATGAGTTTTTTGTGTAAAAAGAGGAAATGATAGTACATCAGTAGATAATCACAGTATGCTAAAGAAATGGAATGTTAAAATGTGTTAAACGGTCTCACTGATTATGTGCCAGTAGGTTTTTACACGCTTAGTAGATTGTTTTCGAGATATAAACCTAAATATCAAATACTTACTTATCTCGTGGGGAACATCTCTCGGATATATGGGTAACCCCCGAAATCTTGTTTGAGAGATTGCCTGATTCTGAGATACTAGGTCTTTATACTGTTTGATATCTGGGGTATTATAACTGGTCTTCTGATATTGCGGAAGCAATGGCCTAGACCTCGGATAATACTTTACGCGCTTTTAAAGCTTACCCTCTGCACAAAAAAATTGAAAATATCGAAAGATATGAATCAATTGCAGTTGAAGAAAAGATTCCCTAAAGGGAACACACCTGAAGTCGAGCCTTCATCTCTTTGACTGAACGGAAGTTCATACCTGAGCTCTCAAGGTCTCGCACTAACCCAGAATACAGATATCAAATTGGTATACTCACCTGTAAGACTGAATCTAGGGAATTTTGATACGGGAGTATATTCTGAGGTGGGACACGCGAATAAGTTTAAGTCCCTAAAACACTAAATCCGTATCTCGAATCAATTGAACTTTGTGTGAAAATTTAAGTGGATTAGTATACTGACAATCTAAGTGAATCGTTTAGAACTTAAAGTGTTTAAAGCTCAACGGTACTAGTGATTTGTCATAACCTGATATGATCCTCTGACACGAACTCAAACAAAAATATTGTCTGTAAATATGTTTGTAAATATTTCTTTACTGCTTTATGTTTCAAAAAAATACAAAAAGATTTTGTTTTTGTTTTATTTTTGACAACCGATGTTTGAGAGCTGAGTTTCAAAATCTAAGTATGCTGATTATGTTTCTGAAAATAAACAAGTTCATTAATTTGAAACTTGAGGTTTTAAAATAAAAAAAAAAAACAGTTTGTGATATCTCCAAGGTCATTAATTTGGACTTGGATGATAAATCTTGAAGGTTTTGGATGCTTAAATTGTTAAAATTTGTTGTAAAATGCTAAGTTTCGATCTTGAATACTTCATACTGCCAAATCTTTATAGCAATTCGATAGGGGGAGAGAATCAAGTAATCCTGGATATTTTCATATTATTATATTTTTGAGCCAGGATCTTGATTAAAAGTTTTTTAGGGCCAGGTCACGATTTCTGGACAATCGAAAAAGTTTTCAGTGTCGCATATTTGAAATGTTTTAGCTTATGCTGAGAGAACCAGGTATTCAATCCTGGATGTTCAAAACGTTTTTACTTATAAATTTTTGAGAATTGCAGATTCCAGATTACGATCCCGATAGCCGAGTCTAAGGGGGAGTCTGAAGTCGAGCTCAATGCAAGGGGGAGCGTGCTTTCAAGGAGCCAGGTAACTATCCTGGAGGAGCTTGTATTCGGAAAACCAGGTGTCGATCCCAAAATCACGGAAGCTTGATGAAAGGGGGAGCATGAAGAGTTTACCGAAAGGGGAGCTGAAGCTAAAGACAGATCCATGGGGATTCTGTTCGAGTAAGAGAGAGTCTATGTTGCTGTAGATGTTAAAGCTTCTAGAAGACTCAAGAGAGAGAGAAAGACAAGACGCTACGAGATTGACTGCGGCAATATCCAAGGGGGAGTCTGTTAGTGCAGTAATGTCTATCGCCTCCGTCAATCCAATTCGTAGCAGAAACTGAAGAAAACAAGTCTTTTAGTGTTATATTTAGAGGAAAAGGCAAGGTGGCATTTATGTAATTAATGAGAAATCTCATTAAGTCCCTTGGCCTATAAATAGAACTCTTAGGGTTAGAGTTTAGAACTTTTTCCATTTGGGAGATTGAAGAGCTTAGAGGCGAGAGAGAGAAAGTAGAGAGAGAAAGGCAAAAGGTGGTTCCTGGTGCTTTGTACGATCTCATACATTTCTATAGAATCACAGATTGAGTACGGTTCTTGTGTTCGGTCCACGCACGTGTACGGATTCCGCATGTCACACGTGTCATACGCAATCGTTACGGAGTCGAAAACCAATCTTACAATCTTCACTCTGTTATTTGTGGGTTTTGAGTGTGTTTTGTGGCTGAAATTGTGGTGTTTTATGACTTTGTACACTTTGTAGGAAAAATGGACTTTGTAGCCGAGCCCCACCTATATGTATATATATAGGGTCAGGATTTAGAGAAAATGGTGGAAAGTGTGAGAACGGTGAAAACGCTTATGAATCGTCTGATCAAAACAATCTATGAACCAGATTGGCGCGGTGGCGTTTTCATAAATAACATCAATTTTATTACGTGAACACGCTTCATTAAGGGTAAAAAAAAGTCTTTTGACTTCTTGACGTGTGCGTATATATACATAATTTTGCAATGAAATTACACACGATTCGGTTTTAAATTTATAAAAGTGATTATTACTTTAACATCAAAACACACACGAAAGAGGCAAGTGTACCCCGTCATATATGTAGTAAAGTATCGATAAGAACCAAGTATCGATCCAAGGAAATGGGCGGAGAAATAATACTAGACCTTTGTCATTAAACTACCGGTAAAAAACATAAGTTGTTTGATTTTTAATAAACTAAAGTAAGCATAAACAAATACTTATAAAACATAGTAGAAAATAGATAAATAGCCTTGCTTAATACACAACCAAAGTATGTCAACTAAGTCGGTTTTGGCACTAGAAGCATTCGGTCAATTTTCCATTTTAAGACAATTAGTATCCCTTTCGGGAATCCTAACATGACAATCATTCGGAAAGTTAAAACGATAAACACACTTTAACCACCTAAAATTGTTCTTTAACGTGCAATTGATAAATGTCTATGAAAATCTCTTAAAAATAAGTTAGTCATCCATTAGGAGTTTTCTAACCTCACTTAAACAAGGAAAGAGACACCGATAAACACAATGCAACCACCAAGAAAAGCATAAACTAGATTAAATCACAACCGAGTTCATTTTTACAAATATTTCACATAAATTCACCAAGATAGCAATTTTGGCCTAAACTACTAACTAAGCTAACAAATCATGGCAAGAATTTATAACGACACCATTTAACCCGTTAAGGTCCTTACGTGACGGCAAGCTTTCTTGATTAACAATAATTACATTTTATTAAACCACTAACCATTTCTAGTATCATGGTGCATACATTTTAACCAAGCTAAACTAGTTAACCAAGTTTAAAGTTTACTAATACATGATTAATTAAGCTTCATTTTTCAACTATCTTAACTAACCAAATACCAATCATCCAACACAATTACTTATAATCAATATCAATAACAAGGTTGCAAACTAATCATCAAAGATAATCATAGAAATATACTTCCAAATGTCATTACAAACAAAGATTAACATACTAATGGTTATAATCAAGCAAGGGATTGTTGTGTTTTTGCCCAAAGGCTACAATAATACATAAACATTAATCTAAATGCTTGAAAGATTAACAAAATCATGGAAAGATTAGAAAACCAAACCATAAACAAGCATAAGATTAAGAATCTGGAAGATAACGAAGCTAATCGGCACAATGTGGCTTGAATCCGGGTGAAAGCAGAAGCCTCCGGAGCCTGAAAATCGCCAGAATCGCTTCCAAAATGTCCAGAGTTCCGAGCAGAATGTTTCTGCAGGTTTTTTATATTTTTTTGATCTCGCACGGTCGTGCACTTTATGGCAAGACCGTTCACTTTTTGCATTATTGAAGTTACTGTGCACCATACCGCATGACGTCATCAGATCTTGACCAGATTCGATCTCGCACGGGCGTACGGTAGGTTGCACGGGGGTGCATCACCGAGATGGGTCTTGTTGTCGCATCCGCACGGGGGTGCCACCAGTCGCACGGGGGTGCATCACCGAGATGGGCCTTGTTGTCGGGGGTGCATCACCGAGATGGGCCTTGTTGTCGCATCCGCACGGGTGTGCCACCAGTCGCACGGGGGTGCATCACCGAGATGGGCCTTGTTGTCGCATCCGCACGGGGGTGCCACCAGTCGCACGGGGGTGCAACTTGCCCAGGTCAGAATTTTCCACAGAATGTTCGCAGTTCATTCGTTTCGCCCGGAAAATCCTCGTTTTCACTATCATCTTGTCTGGTATGCTGTTTTAGGCCTGTAAACAAAAGTATACCTGATTAAGTATCTAAATAACGGTTTTACGGCCGAAAACGCATAAAATGGGGATAAAATGGGGGACTAAAATATGTATAAATTAGTGAATATCAAATCTCCCCACACTTGAACCTTGCTTGTCCTCAAGCAAGCTAAACTAAAATGCAATAAAAGATAGAAACTGACAAGAACGATAATTTACAAACTATTTATTGAAACAACTACAAACGGTTAGCCGGTTTTTCGAAAGACAACATCTATTGAATCAAACCAAACAAGCATATGAAAATATATGTAGATAACCAAAAAGCCGTGACTTCACTTTCAATTGACTTAACATGCTAATCTTCACACAACTCACAATGTTCACACACACTCGGTTTTATTTATGAAACATACATAAAATGTGTATGTGCAAACACTCAATGCCTCGTCAATGAAACGTGTAATATCATAAGCTTGTCATAAGATCTCGTCTCCACCAACTAAAAAGCGAAAAAGTGTAAATCAAGTGGTCTTTACGGGGTGTAACGTTAGGCTTGGGTGATGGGTATGGAAATGGATATTTAAAGTGGCGAAACATTTAAAACTCGGTTTTAGCGTTTAACTAGCACCAAACAATACAACTATACATACAAACGCCTTAAAAAGGCGACTTATGCTACAACGAGCTCATAAACAAGATTTCATCATTTTATCAATCAAAATTGCTCGAATTTTGTCTACTTCACCCTATTTTAGGGTGTTTTATTTATTTATTTTTTTTTTTTTTTGCAAACTAATAACTAATGGATTTATACAATGAATAATAAACTATAACAAGCGCTAGTTAAACGATTATTTTGACCGAATTTCAACACTAAAAGGTTTAAAACATAAAAAGGCTAAATTTGGCTAAGTGGGCGATTATGTAGGGTAAACAAAGGTAAACGGGAAGGCTCGACATGGTTAATCCTAAAGGTAATGTAAGGTTTACGGGAAACATAACACAAAGAACAAGGCTAACAACAAAGTGGTAATCTAAGTGCCTCTATCACTTCTACACAATTCCGCAAGTTCATGGTCTTAACAAGCATACTAGTGACAAGTTCTAAATTACACATGACATCCGGCTCACTCCTACTCCGAAATGAACAATCATATAACAATTTTACGGCTCAAATATGCTCACATAATCGGAAGGAATGGGTAAAAGTGTGAAAATTCTCATGCAAGTCCTTCTTTGTTTGTCACGCTTTCCAGTTATATTTTTAAAAATTTATTTCGCTTGTCGAGCTTTTATCATGTCCGAAGTTTTCTAAAACACAACCAACCGATTTATTTGCTAAAAATATATACAAAATACAGATATTTTTTATTGAATTTTCTGAATTTTTTTTTAGAGGACAAACAAAGTAAAGTCATGGTGTTAACCCCTCCCCACACTTGAACTTCGCATTGTCCTCAATGCGAAATCCGAAAATATAAAGAGAAAAGGAGGATAATAACACTCCCCTGAAGATGATTGAAGACGAAACGAGGCTTCACAGCCGATTCTGCCGTGTCTTTTCGGTCCAAGATATGCTTCAAAGACCTGTATGGATGTCACAAAGCAAAGAAAAAAAACAAAACAGCAGGCGAAACAATCTAGTTGCAACACAAAACATGATCTAAATAATTTGCATCATTCTTGCAAGGATTAGGGTTTCGTTTGTATTTATGAAGAGAACCCTAAAATCCTCGAAAAAATCGAAAATGCCTAGGCCTAGAACGGAAGAAACAGAAAAAAAGACAAGAAAGAACGTACCGTGCGAAGAGATGTGTGAAACCATGCGATTTGAGGCGAAATCGCTCTGGAACGGCTGTCTGCAGTTAGGTTTCGCGAATGAGGGAAATGGCAACAGATGGGGGTTTTTATAATGTACAAATGACAAAACTGCCCCTGCCTCTCGCACGGTCGTGCGACAGCTCGCACGGTTGTGCATGACCGACATTGTTCAAACCCTGCACGTTGTTCTCGGAGATGCACCGGGGGTGCGACTCCTAGTGCAGGCCAGCCCGCAAACGCACGGTCGTGCGACGCATGGCACGGTCGTGCAACAGCTGCAGATCAGTTTTTTCTGCAGAAGCCATTTCCAGCAACTGTTTTGGCCGTTTTTCGCCATTTTTTCAACACGCAAACTGTTTAGTCAATATCGCAACATAGAACCTACGCCCGGCACGTCTAAAAATTGTACAAACTAACGGAAACTAACAAACGCATCTAAATTACGCTAAAACTACAAAAACAAAAAAAATGACGATTTTATCCTTATAGCACCAAATACGCTCTTGCTACATTTTTAATCACCGAGTTAGTAGCGTAGACTCATGCTAAATTTTTGTCGGCGAGTCGATAGCAAGACTCATGTTAAATTTTTGTCGGCGAGTCGATAGCAAGACTCATGCTAAATTTTTGTCGGCGAGTCGATAGCAAGACTCATGTCCCCGCACTTGTTACATGTGCGGGTCATTACCACGCCCCTTCGGATGCTAATTTTTTTTTTTTTTTTGCAAAAAAGAAACAGAATATTATTTTAAATGGGCTGAAAATTTTATAAAAATTCGAAAATGGGCCCGAAATTTTATAAAAATTACAACACTAAAAATGAATGAATCGGCTAAAGTAAAAATGAAAACCCGAAGCCGAAAACTCAAAGAATAAATGAATAAATAAATCCGGATTAAATAAATAAATGGAACAAAAATTTACAAGTATACAAAAATGACTTGGAAAACGAATAAATGAAATAAAAGCAAGAAATATTAACAAATAAATAATCAAGAAAGTATACATAAATATTAACAAGTATATACGCCGATAACACAATGACTCGGGTCGTTCCTAAAACTCGCCATTTCCCCGGCAACGGCGCCAAAAACTTGACGTGTGCGTATATATACATAATTTTGCAATGAAATTACACACGATTCGGTTTTAAATTTATAAAAGTGATTATTACTTTAACATCAAAACACACACGAAAGAGGCAAGTGTACCCCGTCATATATGTAGTAAAGTCTCGGTAAGAACCAAGTATCGATCCAAGGAAATGGGCGGAGAAATAATACTAGACCTTTGTCATTAAACTACCGGTAAAAACCATAAGTTGTTTGATTTTTAATAAACTAAAGTAAGCATAAACAAATACTTATAAAACATAGTAGAAAATAGATAAATAGCCTTGCTTAATACACAACCAAAGTATGTCAACTAAGTCGGTTTTGGCACTAGAAGCATTCGGTCAATTTTCCATTTTAAGACAATTAGTATCCCTTTCGGGAATCCTAACATGACAATCATTCGGAAAGTTAAAACGATAAACACACTTTAACCACCTAAAATTGTTCTTTAACGTGCAATTGATAAATGTCTATGAAAATCTCTTAAAAATAAGTTAGTCATCCGTTAGGAGTTTTCTAACCTCACTTAAACAAGGAAAGCGACACCGATAAACACAATGCAACCACCGAGAAAAGCATAAACTAGATTAAATCACAACCGAGTTCATTTTACAAATCTTGCACATAAATTCACCAAGATAGCAATTTTGGCCTAGACTACTAACTAAGCTAACAAATCATGGCAAGAATTTATAACGACACCATTTAACCCGTTAAGGTCCTTACGTGACGGCAAGCTTTCTTGATTAACAATAATTACATTTTATTAAACCACTAACCATTTCTAGTATCATGGTGCATACATTTTAACCAAGCTAAACTAGTTAACCAAGTTTAAAGTTTACTAATACATGATTAATTAAGCTTCATTTTTCAACTATCTTAACTAACCAAATACCAATCATCCAACACAATTACATATAATCAAGAAATCAATATCAATAACAAGGTTGCAAACTAATCATCAAAGATAATCATAGAAAATACTTCCAAATGTCATTACAAACAAAGATTAACATACTAATGCTTATAATCAAGCAAGGGATTGTTGTGTTTTTGCCCAAAGGCTACAATAATACATAAACATTAATCTAAATGCTTGAAAGATAAACAAAATCATGGAAAGATTAGAAAACCAAACCATAAACAAGCATAAGATTAAGAATCTGGAAGATAACAAAGCTAATCGGCACAATGTGGCTTGAATCCGGGTGAAAGCAGAAGCCTCCGGAGCCTGAAAATCGCCAGAATCGCTTCCAAAATGTCCAGAGTTCCGAGCAGAATGTTTCAGCAGGTTTTTTATATTTTTTCGATCTCGCACGGTCGTGCACTTTATGGCACGACCGTTCACTTTTTGCATTATTGAAGTTACTGTGCACCATACCGCATGACGTCATCAGATCTTGACCAGATTCGATCTCGCACGGGCGTGCGATAGGTTGCACGGGGGTGCATCACCGAGATGGGTCTTGTTGTCGCATCCGCACGGGGGTGCCACCAGTCGCACGGAGGTGCATCACCGAGATGGGCCTTGTTGTCGGGGGTGCATCACCGAGATGGGCCTTGTTGTCGCATCCGCACGGGTGTGCCACCAGTCGCACGGGGGTGCATCACCGAGATGGGTCTTGTTGTCGCATCCGCACGGGGGTGCCACCAGTCGCACGGGGGTGCATCACCGAGATGGGCCTTGTTGTCGCATCCGCACGGGGGTGCCACCAGTCGCACGGGGGGGCAACTTGCCTAGGTCAGAATTTTCCACAGAATGTTCGCAGTTCATTCGTTTCGCCCGGAAAATCCTCCTTTTCACTATCATCTTGTCTGGTATGCTGTTTTAGGCCTGTAAACAAAAGTATACCTGATTAAGTATCTAAATAACGGTTTTACGGCCGAAAACGCATAAAATGGGGATAAAATGGGGGACTAAAATATGTATAAATTAGTGAATATCACTTCTCCACACAAAACGCCATCTAATGAAATAAAACGCCACACACATAGCACACACCATTCTAACTAAAAACGCCATTAGATATAAAACGCCAAACTTAATTATAATAAAATCCCGCCTAAAAAAAACCGCCAAAAAAATCCTATATATACAACATCTCAGACCTTCAATTAAAAAAAACACACAAAACCCCAAACGCCATATTTAATATGTACCATTCGTCTTAGAAACGCCAAAAAACCCAAACATCAAATATCCTCTAAACCAAAACGTTTATTTGAAATTCAGTTTGGTTGTCTGTAAGGTTTCGCTCAATGTAATGGACAAAAATCCTTAAGTGAGGATATTGTCCATTTCATTGAGTAAAATCTCATTGACTTTATCCTCAAGTTCCATCCAATTTATAACGCCAAAACATACAAAAACATTATTGAGGTTTGTTGTCAATAAAGTTTAGCTGTATGAGGTGGACAACATTGTCAGATATCTTTCTTAACCGAGGATTAACAATGTTGTCCATCTCATACAGCAAAACATTATTGATTTTCGCATGATCAAATTTTGAGGTTTAAGGTGCTTTTATTTAGTGGCGTTCTTTTTATCGGTAAAACGCCAAAAGTTAAAAAATTAAACATCGTTCTTTGGAAATTCAAGATTGTTGGCTGAAGGGTGTAAACTCAATAACATTTTGCTGCATGAGATGGACAAATCTTCAAGAAAAAGATGTTGATGTCAGACCTTGTGCTTCCAAACGGCGACAGAAAAAACTACTTGAAAAAAAAAAAAAACAAAATGAATCATACGACAGTCGAAACAGCCAGTTAAGATGATTCAAAAAAGAAGAAAGAGACTGGTGACAATGAAGATTTGGAAGATCAATTGTTTATATATTCTTTTTTTAATTTTCTTTTTCATTTGATTGTTATATAATAAAAAACGCCATATATAATAAAAACGCCAGACAGCCAAACGCTTGTTAAAGCGCTATCATGCCGTAAAACGCTGCAAAAACTCCCAAACTATAATAAAATTACTTTGGAAAAGTATTATAAAAAACCCAAAAAATAAAAACCAAACTTGAAAATGTAACTAGAAACAGTAACTACAAAACAGTAAAACTGAAGAGACGGAAAATTTATTATATTAGAATCTAAAACGCCAAACTTGAAAGATGGGACGTGTTACAGACTTCAGAGATAAAAACTTATCAAAAACAATAATTACAAAGAGTAACTGAAACGACGAATAATTTATTATAATAATGCATCGCCTAACCTACGCCGCTAAAAGAAATCCTATAAAATAATACCTCTCAGCAACTTCCATTTGATCAAACCAAAAAAACAAACGCCAATACTACTAAATACCACTCACTGTAAAACGCCAAAAAAAAATCAAAGATGGCTAATATGCTTTCTTGGATATTCGGTACTCTTCTTCGCGAAGTTTTCGCGAAGTTTCACTGAATGGATTGTTACGTGAAGGGAGTAACTCAGTAAGATTTTGCTGCATGAGATGGAAAAATCTTCAAGAAAAAGATACTATTAACAATCGTATGTCATTTTGTGTTCTTTGTTCTTGAAGAAGGCTTGGATGAGGAGAAGAGATCAATGACACTGAAGAGTGGGATGATTATAAAGATGAAGATCAAGATGAAGAAAAAGCAAAAAACCCACCCACACGTCATAGATCTATGTCCCCAAACATCCACAAAAAGCCACTTCAACAGACGAGCAGGCAAAATAATCAAACCGATGGGTTTGTTAAGTATTACATAAAACGCCATAAATTTGGTGACAATTCTTGTAGTATTAAAGAAGAGAGAGACTGATGACAGTGGAGATTGTGAAGAGAGATTCGATTAGGATTTCTAATTTATTTTCTTCGCTTCTAATTTTTTTCCCTGTGGTTGTAATATAATTCTACAATTGTAAAACGCCAAGATACCACAAACGCCAAAATGCATATAAAAAATAATAGAACAATGGGCCATTGTAACGCCCCGCGTTTTCATAACTTTCTTAATTTAGAAATCGAGTATTGAAAAATCTGTTTTAGAAGCTTGTCTCTTTCAAACTTTTTAATCCGTTGCAACGTCGAAAAATCTTTTATCTTTAATTTAATTCGTTATAATTATGGTTATTTATTCATTATTTTAATTAATTAAATTAATTAATTTAACCATTTAAAAGTTTATTTTTATAATAATCTAGTTAGTCTCGTTAGATTTTTAAAGTTAGTAACTAACCTAGTTAGTTTAAAGCATAAAGTTAGTTCTTCGTTAAAACAACATAACTTAGTTAGTTAAAATTCAGGGGTGATGGTGTAAATTGTTGAAATAATAAGTTTCTTTTAAAAATAAAAACCACAAAAGGGAGAATAATATCACAAAAATGATGACCGTGGGACTCGAACCCGGGTCACCATCCCCATAAACACACACACAAACCACTCCGCTGTTGTCTTGACATCAAACAGATCCGCCCCTTTAATTCATTTAAACTTTCGTTTAAGTCAAGCCCAAGCCCACATATCAACTTAGTATCAAAGCCCTATTTCCTACGTATACAAAAGGAAGTGAGGGGAATAGTGCCACGCAGCTGCGTGGCACTTCCCTATTCGATCAACCATTTTGTTGTTTTATATTCATTTTAAAATTACGGTTTCGTCCTTAATTTAAAATAAAAATACGTTTTTGCCCCCACTTCAAAATAAAATTCTGTTTTTGTCCCTCGCTCAAAATTACGATTTTTCTATGGGTTCAAAATTATGATTTTAATCCCAGATTACATTTACAATTTTCGCCCCAGTTCAAAATATTTTTTTGCTTTTGCCCCGAACTAAAAATGACGACTTTGCATTTTCGCCCCGTTTCAAAAATGATGATTTCGCCTTCAGTTTAAAATTATGTTTTTGCCCGGTTCAAAATAAAAGTATGCTTTTGCCCTCCAATTCAAAATTACGATTTTCCTCTCAGTTCAAAATTTTGATTTTGCCCCAATTCAAATTAAAAATATAGTTTTGTCCCCAACTTAAAATTACGATTTTGTCCTTAGTGCAAAGTTATATTACGATTTTGTCTCTGGTTCAAATTTATAGTATTGCCATCACTTTAACTTTTGGCAAATTACGATTTTACCAAAGTCAACAAATACAACTTTGCCCTCAGTTCAAATTATAGTATTGCAATCATTTTAGTTTTTTTAGCAAAGCTATAAAAGTGTTTTTTTAATTGGTTGACTGGATTTAATTTGTTTCCATGTCAAGGAGCCGCCTAAGGGGTTGTTTGGTAGTCTCTGAATGGTCATTAAGAGGCTACCTCTTAATGGAACCATTAAGAATTTTACAAATGAGAAGGTAGAAGAATGTGACATGTGATGATTTATCATTCAGATGTTATCTCTTAACCATTCAGACTTGAGTTTACCTCTTATTCATTCAGAGGTTTTAAACCACTAAGAGGTAGCATCTGAATGGTCATTAAGAGGCTACCAAACATCCCCTAACACTCGCTCATTAATTCTGACAAACTACAGTTTTGCCCTGAGCTCAGAACTACGGTCTTGTCATCATTTTAGTTTTTTTTCCTAACAAAACTATAATAGTGTCTTTTTAATTGATTGAGAATTATTCGGTTATCGCCCCGCAACGCGGGCGGGGCATCAACTAGTTTATATATAAAAAAAACATCTAAACCCTAAATTTAAAACAATCCAGCCACTCCCCTTTCTCTCCCTCCACTCCGGTCGCCGGAGAGATTTCCGGCCGACTCCGGTCGAACTCCGGTACCCCTCTCCTTCTCCTTCACTATAACACCCTCCACTCTCACTCGTCTCCCTCGTTCTCTCCGACGAAAGCCACCAGCAAACCAGCGACCGGTGACTCTCCGGCGCCCCACTCTTCTTCTCCGACCACCCACGAACACCCTCCACCCCTCGCTCACCTCTCTCTTTCTTCAGCAGCGGCCGACACCACTCCTGGTGGCGGCGGCGTGGTGGCGGCGGCGGCGGTTTTCCAGCGATAACGACGGACGGAGGTGGTGACAAATGGGCTTCACCCTCCGATTCAGAGTTGGTTCAAGCTTTGGTCGATTTCAGTTCAACTCGGTTCCAGTCCGTGTCTCGATTCAGGTAAAGCTTTTGGGTATATTCAGTTCAGTTTTGATATGTTTCGAGTGTGAGTTTCCGGGTTGGGTAAACAGTGGCGGTGTTTGGATTTCTGGCTCGGATGGCAGTGGTGTCGATGAAGACAACGACAGTGGTGAGGACTCGGGTCTAGGCTCGAATCGTCACCTTCGTTTCGGTATATTTATTTCCTCTAATTCATTTTTTCTCTCTTATTAATCTCCATGAAATGAACTGCTCATAATATAGTAACTAGGATTTGGAAATATGTCGACTGTGATCTTGTTTTATAAAGAAGATGAACTACCATGCCTTTTAAACTAAGCTGAAAGAAAAAGAATATATGTATAACAGTTCTGTCGTTGTTTTTCTTTAATAATAAAGATGACCGATGTTCATGGTTCAAACAAAAAAATGGAAACCTTTCATATGTGTGTTGATACTTGTTTGAAACACAAAGAGGTCACGGGATCGATTCACGGCCCCTGACTTATCGCTGCTCTTTACCATTCATATATAGTCATTTTGTTATTATTTTTTTGGTATTCAAAACTTCAGAATATCCCACTGTCAAGTTTCCTTTCTACATACACATATGTTGAAACCTTGATTGATACTTTAACAAGCATCCTCTCGATTCAACATGTCATTTAAATTCATTTTTATGTAATTCGTTGAAACTAGAATAATCAATAACTAAAAGTTTTCCATATTTTAAAGAGTAAACTACAAAAATCGTCCTTTATGTTTACACTATATTGCAAAGTGTATCCTTTATCTTCAAAAAATACAAAAAACGTACTCGATGTTTGTAAACCCCTACACATTATGTCATTTATCCCTAACTTAATTATTTTTCATTGTTAAGGGGGTGTGAAATGACCTAAATGCCCTTTAGGTTAAAAGAAATATAATTAATATTTAAAAATTTATGTGGGACCCACCACCCACCCCCACCATCTTCACCTTCCCCAATCTTCACCACCTCCACCTTTCACCACCACCATCACCCCCACCCCCACCTCACTCGTCGGAAAAAAAAAACGCCACTACCTCACTCATCTTTAGAATTCACACAACTCAAATCAAGATCTATAATATCATCATGAAACACAATTTCCCGAATCACTAGTGTTCCTCAGTTAAATCCCACTTAACAAATCAAATAAATCCCCCAGATCTTATTCGAATTATGCACACCACCGAGACATCTAAATCAGAAATCCAACAAGCAGCTTATAAATAATAGTCTTTTAATCAAGTTAAGTTCGATTGATCACCATAAACAACACGAAATCAAATGAAATTAAACTAAATCAATAAATATGTACAGAGGCAACTAAATTGGAATAAAAAACCTTCAAAATTGCGGACTGTGAGTTATCCACCAGATCATATGGAGCTTATTCGCTGTTTTATTATCGATTGGGCGTCCAGTTTCTCCAATCGAACTCGCTTCTCGTTGCAGATCTGTTGGAATATCTACGAAATTTGTTGAATTTGTGTGGTCGTTGCCTAATTCGCCGTTTGAGTTGAATGCCGGTGGATTTGTTACGGTTAGTTCTGCGGTTTGTAGAGATTTGCAACGGTTTTTGGTGAATTCGAGTGGAGGTTTGAAGCTTTTACTGTGTTCGGAGATGATGCGAGAGTGTGTGAGGAAGAGGGGTGTGGGAGAATGTTGAAGTTCGTATACTCGAAAGCGGAGACGATTGTGGCCGAATGTTTGCGGTAATAGATCTGTTTTTTGTTAAAGAAATTATAAGAGTTATTGTTATTGTTTATGGATGTTCATCTTTATATAATTGGTTGATTATGTTACAGCGAAAGCGGATCGAGCGGAGGTGGTGGTGGTGGCGGCGTTTTTCTGGCAAGGTGAGGTAGTGGTGGTGGTGGTGAAAGGAGGAGGTGGGGAAGATGAAGACGGTGAGGTGGGTCGTAGGTCCATATAAATTTTTAAATACTAATTATATTTCTTTAGCTTTTTAGTTATTTATTAATAGTAAGGGTATTTGAGTCATTTCACACCCACTTAACAATGAAAAATAACGAAGTTAGGGATAAAGGACATAATCTGTAGGGGTTTGCAAACATCGAGTACGTTTTTTGTACTTTTTGAAGATAAAGGACACACTTTGCAATCTAGTGTAAACATAAAGGACGATTTTTGTAATTTACTCTATTTTAAAACCCTCACATTCTCGTGTAAATAATTTACAACTTATTTTGATTTCTTTCATAACTTCAAATGATAAAAAATGAGAGGAATTATAATATTTAGTCGATTTGCAAGCCATAAATATTAGGTTTATTTATTTTTTTAACCCAATAAATAATAACGAGTTCGTGATATTTTAAACATCTAGGATAAACACTCTCGTTCGTTCTCTTGGACTCCCGTTTACTCATGCACCATCGTTTGCCCATATAGGGTGACCGCGGTGTTCCATCCTCTTAAACTCGTACGCTCGTCAACACTTGGATAATCGGAAGACTTAGCAATTATGTGAGTACACTTGACCCATTTTCCTTGTATCACACTTTGGGCGCAACATGTTTTACTTGTTAAAATGCACGATTCACAAACATGTTTTATTCAATCAATCCTTATACATGCTTTGTTATGCTTAAGTTCATGTCAGAATTCATACTATTTGTTAACCCACCTTAACAATTATAGCGCTATAGGAGTAGCACACCACCCGACAGGGTGTTGTTAAGTTATATTCTATACGGTCTCGATGGATTTATCGAGGGATGCTAATACTTTACGGTATTGATATTGCGGTATCAAGGGATGCTATTATACTAGTGGACACTTGGGTTCGACTTTTAGTTATGCATGATAGTTTGGCCTTGTATACTAAATGCTATGTTGGATTGAAAATACTTTTATACATTTGCCACGTGTCTAAAACTAGTGTACCTGTCAATACTTTTATATTGAACTATGCTTTTTAAAACCTGTTGCAGGTTTTGAGATAAAGTTGATGACGCATGGAATCTAGTAGGATGCCTAGATACGCACATTAAATTTTGTATTCTTATTGAATTGTATTTCATTATTCATGTTGTATTTGTTTAAATCTATGTAATTGATTCTTTAGAAATGAAATGAAATTTATTATTTAAATACTTGTCACAATTATTAGTGTTATGATGTCTCGAGCAATCTATTTCGTCTCACTCCAATGTTTCCGCCATCGGTTGGGGTGTGACAGATTTGTAACATCCGGCCCCTCTCATCACCAATATTGTCCGCTCTGCCCCCGATGGGTTGCCCATCCAGGAACTCACGGATTTGTTTTTGGTTGCTCCTGTGGAGACTTCCCAGGAGGTCACCCATCCTGGTACTACTTCCACCTAAGCACGCTTAACAGTGGAGTTTTCATGTGCTCCACAACCAACTAAGCCCAAAATGCGTTGGTAATTTAAGAGGCAGGGCATTCCTTAAGAACCGAGGATCTCTCCTTGCCACGGCCGATGTGGGATTGCCTAGGGTGTCATAATGGTCCTGTTAATCTTTCGATAGTCAGTATCCGTAGTGTTACAATCACCCCCCTTTAGGGACTCATCGTCCTCGATGAGATTTGCCCCATCATCCCGAACGGCACAGGAGTGGCTCTGATACCAATCTGTCACACCGCAACCGATGACGGAAACATCGGAGTGAGACGAAATAGATTGCTCGAGACATCATAACACTAATAATTGTGACAAGTATTTAAATTATAAATTTCATTTCATTTCTAAAGAATCAATTACATAGATTTGAACAAATACAACATGAATAATGAAATACAATTCAATAAGAATACAAAATTTAACGTATTCTTATTGTATTTGTTCAAATCTATGTAAATGATTCTTTAGAAATGAACTGAAATTTATTATTTAAATACTAGTCATAATTATTAGTGTTATGATGTCTCGAGCAATCTATTTCGTCTCACTCCGATGTTTCCGCCATCGGTTGGGGTGTGACAGCCATCTTGTCTAAAACGCCTTGAAAACGCCATTCAGAGAGATATTCTGACCCCTTGGGGTTCCAATGGCATACGATTTGAAAAACGCCATAAACGCCAAAATGTTAATACAATGAAACCATTAAAACTCCATTAATTATTGAATTTGGTCAACGCCAAAAATCTTAAACCCCAAAAATAAAACAATATTGTGAAAAGCGGAACTGGAAAAGCAGAAGATAAAATGACAAAAAAAACCCATACGCCTTAATTATATCGCGCGCCACGTGTTGGGCCAGGATGCGTTCTCACCGTTTTCACACTTTTGAGCGTTTTCTCCTGATCCCATTTCTCTCTCTATCTCTCTCTCTCTCTATATATATATATATAGTATGATATTGAAATTACCGAGTTCCTATCGCGATAACCTATATCTCAAATATCAGGCCTTGGCCGATATCCCCTATTTTACCACATTAACTATTTAAGAGTAAATTACAAAAATCGTCCTTTATGTTTACACCATATTGCAAACTATGTCCTTTATCTTCAATATATACAAGAAATGTACTCGATGTTTGCAAATCCTTGCATGTTATGTCCTTTAGCCTAAACCTTGTTTATTTTCATTGTTAAATCAGGTCATGTGGCCCCCATGTGAGGGCAAAAATGTCTTTTAAAACCCAAACCCATATACGTATGACCTTTCACCCCCTTTGTGTTATCTTCAACCCATCACCACCAAGCACCACTTATCCTCTACCCATCACCACCAAACACTACCCCTACCCCACACCCTTTTATCTTAAGATCCGGCGACACCAATTACAACCACACCCTAAAAAAGAACTTGGTTGTACAACAAAGGTTACCGTCAAAGAAACCCTAAAAACGAACTCGACCCTTTTAATTTTGGTACTGACTACACATTCAGTCATTGCACTGGATGCTCGAAAACACCACATCTGTAAGGACCTGCAAAAATGCCCCAAAACAAATCGTAAGTGAAAACCCGGACCCCTGAACCCCTAATGTGCATGAAAAAAGAAAAAAACAATAATTCTGAGTTTCAGGCGGGCCGCGTAAAATGTAAGTATAGGCTTACGCGGGCCGCGTCAACTTAAAGTTGACCGGATAAGCGTTCCAGGCCACGTGTCGAACACGTGGCAACCCTACTCGTGACACACCAGCCCTACACGTAGGATAGGGGCTCTCGCGAGCCGCGTAAAAGCCTTGTTAAGGCTTACGCGAGCCCCATAAAACTTAAAAATCAGCTATAAGTAGCCTGTGCATGGGACTTGCTTCTGTGTTCGAAAGTTTTGATCAAAAACGAAGTATACTGCCTAAATTCGAATTTCCAAATAGTGAAACGCTGCTACGAGTACAGGGTAATAACTCGATCACTGCTACGATACAATGTCCGATCGATTGAAACCGATCTGATGGATGTTTAAGTGTTGCCCATATTTGGGCTATACTTTGTCATTCGTCAAGAGGGTTTTGATTTCGTGAGCTTATCGTAAATGTTGCATTAAGTTATTGACCTAGTTTCGTATTCATTGTTATTTAAATTAGGTTATCAGGCTTATCAGTAGGCTAAACTCTGCCCGTCTAAACTTGCAATGTGAGTCATTCTCTTTTTATCAACAATGTTTTACAATACTCAAATTATTTTCAAAAGTTATAATTACAGGGATTAAGTCTTGGTTATCTTGAATCACTGGCAAGTGGGGTATTGTGCACATTACTAATTTCTCACAGTTAGGTTCATCAACCTAACAGTGACAATCATCACTACTTGGGTGAAAGGACCCAATAGTGGTATGACCATCGTCACCAGGGTGTGACACGGCCCCATATAAAAATAAGATAGTAGCCATTGTAATCGCTTTTATGCTGTAATTCATAGCTATGTGTCGTTTTATCAAATTTGAGTGACTCGCCAATATTTCCCCGCTGATAAAATATTTTTAAAAATGTTTCAGGTGACCTACTGTAAATCAAGGAAAAGTGCTAAGGAGCACTAATAAAGCTTGAAGTGGTGGCTCAGTTAAATAAATAAACATGTTTTGTGAAACTGGGAATTTCCTCGTGAAATTCATCTATTGTAAATTACGGGGTTTGTCCCAAATTATGAAATAAAATAATTGGGCAGTTTCAAGTTTTAAAAGATCCTGTTAAACTTCTGCTGTCAACTCAAATAATAAATACCACGGGATTCTGTCCCGCGGCCCCTGAACCGGGTCACACCGGGACGGGGGCCGTGACAGAAAAATGTGGTATCAGAGCCACTGATTTAAGCCAATTAAGTATTTAGAAATACTTAAATTCTCAAATTTCCACTCTGTGATTCTGTGAAATTTAATTTGCAATATATAACTTTCTAATTAGGATTTTGTGTTTTCTCCATATCTGCTAAACAGCATGAATGAGTTGTCTGAAGCTCTTCAGAATCTCAATCTCCATTCTGCTGTTATGGAAGTTTCCAGAGACATTTCCGATTATCTGGCCGACACTGAAGAACCCATGGAATTCCAGGCTTAAGCCTAGGAGAAACCCAAGTCAAAGAAGATAAGAAGATTCGTAGGCTGGAGACGCGCACGGAGGAAGAAGCCAGCCGCGCAGAGGATTAAAAAGACCGAGGAACCAAAAGACAAATGCAAAGGAAAAGAGATCGGGGAAAGTTCGGGGCAAGCCCAGGAAATGCCACCGTGGGAGGAGCTGGATCGCAAACTGGCAAATTGTGACCTCATTGGACCTGCCAATAAAGACCTCTTCAATTACCCAATTGAATCACAACTTCTAGTTAATTTGGAACCTGCTATCCCAAATCCCATTGTCAACCTCCAACTTCTACCCGGAGAACTGGAGGAATGGTGGACAAGTGACTGGCAATTTCAGAATCTCTTGAATAACCCTCACACCTTTTTCCCCCAGTTTGACCCTGAGCGTGCAACAAACCCACCGATGAGCACCGAGAATTTGGCTGAACTCCGCCACTATGTTGAGGAGCTGGTGGACGCATGGAATAGAATCCGGGAAGTGGGGGAGAGGATATCATGGAAATACGACGAGAGGGAACGTCGTTTCTGAAAATGTCAGCTGACAAGGATCGTATGTGGTTGTGTGGTTACGTGTTTAATAATAATAAAATAATAATAAATACTAATAAAAATGTAATCATGTAAAATAACTTAAAAATAAAACTTTTGTAATATAACGGGTGTGTAATGATGCATATTAATATATATAAAAAGATGAAAGTCGCAAAGTCGACAATTTTGGCTATACGTGTTGACATGATTATGTGCGATTTTTTATTATGTTTGGTTGTTAATTATTTTGTGCTAATCACTTATATATATTAATTACCAGATGGAACACGCTGGTAATGAACCAGTTAACGAGGTTAACCAATCCGAGCAAAACAATGAAGATCACTTTCTTAATAGGCAAGATATAGATATTATCGTTGCCCATTCCAGCAATCCTTGCTGCTGCCCGAAATCCAGTTGAACCTCAACCAATTATTCCCAGCAAACGTACTCACGGCGACAATTTCAGTAATAGTGTAAATGGAGGCGGCAACAATAATAATAACGATAATAATGGGATGCAAGCCCCATTCCTTAAGAAAATGAAAGCTGCAACGCCTGGTTGCACTTATAAAGAATTTCTTGCCTGTAAACCTGTTGAATTTGCAGGCAATGAAGGGGCAAAGGCCGCATTGCGTTGGTTGGAGAAAACCGAGGCAGTAATTAAAATAAGTAAATGTGCCGAGGAGGATAAGGTCATGTATGCTTCTCACCTCTTTAAGGAAGAAGCATTAGAATGGTGGAATACGGTACTACAAGCCAAGGGAAGCGATGTGGCTTATGCCATGAATTGGGAAGAATTTAAAGGTCTGGTGGAAAGAAAATTCTATCCCGAATATGAAAAGGAACAAATGACAAATAAGTTACTCAATCACCGGATGGTAGACGTTGATTGTCGAGGGTATACTTCGACATTCTTCGAGTATGCTAGAGTTGTACCAACCCTGGCTTCGCCAGAACCGGTACTTATTTCTCGCTATATTTGGGGTTTGATTGGCGAAATCCGTGATATCGTTAAAGCTGCAAGACCCCGCACGATTGACAATGCGGTGGAGTTAGCCAACACCCTGACCGACGGGCTGGTACACACACGAGAAGAAAATCGGAAGAAGGAAGTGGCCCATAAGATTACCCAAGGATTCCGTGTGGGTAATAGTAGTAATTTCAAGAAAAAGGGAACCGGACAATCTTCCACTGCTCCATTTTGCAATACCTGTAAAAGAAAGCATTTTGGAAAATGCAAAGGGTATTGCAATTTCTGCAAAATTCCAGGGAAGCAAGAAGAAGATTGCAGGAGGAAGAAATCAACAATCTGCTTCAACTGTGGAGAAGCTGGACATTTTAGGCCAGACTGCCCGAAATTGGTCAAACCAGCTGATAACAAAGCTAAACCTGCAGAAGGAACTACCAAGAAAAACGCAAGAGCCTTCCAGTTGACTACTCAGGAAGCAGAACTAATCCCTGACGTGATAGCTGGTACGTTCCTAGTTCACGACGTTTATGCAAAAGTATTATTTGACTCTGGTGCAAACCAAAGTTTTATAAATACTTCATTCTGCCAAACTCTTAACCTACCTTTAACTAAACTTAGGCAAATTTTTACGGTGGAAACCGCAGATGGTAATTCTGTTAACATAGATAAGGTTTTGCAAAAAGAAAGATAGAACTCTCAGGCCATAAATTTTCTGCAAACCCGTTACCTGTGAATTTAGCTGGATTCGATGTTGTGTTAGGAATGTATTGGTTAGTAGCCAACCATGCTCGAATCCTATGTTATAAGAATTCCATAGAAATACATACACCCACCGGAGAAGTAGTGGTGATTACAGGAAATAAGCCACGTGAACCACTAAAATTCATTTCAGTAATGAAATTGACCAGTTATTCAAGAAAACAAGGAATAGTGTATATGATTTCGGTAATCATTAACACTAAAAGTAAGGAATTTAAGGAAATTCCAGTAGTATCAGAATACCTGGATGTATTCCCAGAAGAACTACCTGGATTACCACCCAATAGGGAAGCATAATTTAGAATTCATCTAATTCCTGGAACTACACCGATAGCCAAGGCACCTTATCGGTTAGCACCTACCGAAATGTTAGAACTGAAAAAGCAATTAGATGAATTGCTCAGTAAAGGATTCATACAACCTAGTTCATCCCCGTGGGGAGCACCAGTGTTGTTTGTGAAAAAGAAGGATGGTTTGATGCGAATGTGTATCGATTATAGGGAATTAAATAAAGTTACAATTAAGAATCGATACCCATTACCAAGGATTGATGATCTTTTTGATCAATTGCAAGGAGCTAGTTACTTTTCTAAGATAGACTTACGCTCCGGATACCATCAGTTGAAAGTACAAGAAGAAGACATACCTAAAACTGCTTTCAGAACTAGGTATGGTCACTACGAGTTTACAGTCATGCCATTTGGGCTAACATATGCTCCTGCAGCATTTATGGATATGATGAATAGAATCTGTAAACCGTATTTGGATAAATTTGTGATTGTCTTCATCGACGATATACTTATTTATTCCAAAAGTCAGGACGAGCATTGTGAACACCTGCATGCACTCTTAACTTTGTTAAGAAAAAAGAAGCTTTACGCCAAATTCTCGAAGTGTGAATTTGGCTACAATAGGTACAATTTTTAGGACACATGGTGAATCACGAAGGTATTCACGTAGATCCCTCCAAAATAGAAGCAATCACTAAATGGAAGGTCCCGCAATCAGCTATGGAAGTCAGGAGTTTTCTAGGATTAGTCGGATACTATAGATGATTCATTAAGGATTTTTCCAAAATAGCTGTGCCATTAACTAAGCTAACCTATAAAGCAGTGAAGTTTGAATGGGGATCTAGACAAGAAGAGGCTTTTAAGATTTTAAAACAAAGATTAACAAACGCCCCAATTCTTGCCTTACCAGAAGGAACGGAAGATTTTGATGTTTATTGCGATGCTTCTAAGCTAGGATTAGGATGTGTGTTAATGCAACGCAAAAAGGTAATTGAGTACGCATCAAGGAAATTGAAGAAGCACGAGGAAAATTATACGACTCATGACTTAGAATTAGGAGCCATAATTTTTGCTCTTAAGATTTGGAGACACTATTTGTATGGCAGTAAGTTTACAGTCTATACAGATCATAAGAGCTTAAGGTATATATTTGGGCAAAAAGAATTGAACATGAGGCAAAGAAGATGGATGGAAATCCTAAGTGACTACGACTGTGATATTCAATATCACGAAGGAAAAGCAAACGTAGTTGCAGATGCCTTAAGTCGTAAGTATCATGAAAAGCAAAAACGAGTTAGTGCTCTTAGATTAAATCTACAATTAGATTTAATGGAACAACTGAAAAACATTCAAGAAACAACAATCAAGGATGATGCTGAAGGAATGAAAGGACGAATAAAGGAATTAGAGCAAGGAAGTAATGGAATTTGGAGATTCTATAACAAAAGGATTTGGGTACCTAAGCAAGGAGAATTAAGAAATAAGATTTTAGAAGAAACCCATAAATCTAGGTATACCATGCATCCTGGTAATAATAATAAGATGTACCAAGATTTGAGAAATAACTTCTGGTGGATAGGAATGAAAAAGGATATAGCTAGGTATGTTTCTAAATGTCTTACTTGTTCAGAAGTTAAGGCAGAACACCAGAAACCCTCAGGTTTACTTCAACAATTAAAAATGCCTGTATGGAAATGGGAACTAATAACCATGGATTTTGTTACTAAGTTACCCAAAACCAGAAAAGGTAACGACGCAATTTGGGTAATTGTGGATCGATTAACCAAATCAGCTCATTTTATACCCATGAAGGAAACCTTTAGCATGGAAAGATTAGCCAAGTTATACGTAGACGAGGTGGTATCCTTACATGGAGTCCCACTCTCTATTGTATCGGATAGAGATAGCCGTTTCACTTCACATTTCTGGACGAGTTTTCAAGAAGCAATGGGGACACAATTAAATTTAAGTACTGCATACCATCCCCAAACAGACGGACAAAGTGAAAGGACGATCCAAACCTTGGAAGACATGCTCAGGGCATGTGTAATAGATTTTGGAGGAAACTGGGACAACCATTTACCTTTAATTGAATTCTCCTATAACAATAGTTATCATTAAAGCATCGAAGCTGCCCCGTTCGAAGCACTGTATGGACGAAAGTGTAGAACTCTAGTTTGCTGGGCAGATATAGGAGAAAGTCAATTAACAGGTCCTGAAATAGTGCAAGAAACCATCGATAAGATAACTCAAATTAAAGAAAGACTAAAAACGGCTCGAGATCGCCAGAAAAGTTATGCAGACAATCGACGCAAGCCGTTAGAATTCCAGGTTGGAGGCAGAGTACTATTGAAAGTTTCTCCTTGGAAAGGAGTAGTTCGGTTCGGTAAGAAAGGAAAACTGAGTCCAAGATACATAGGACCATTCCCAGTAATTCAACGCATAGGACCTGCAGGATCGTATTACCGACCGAAACGAGTCGTTCAGAGGCTTTCTACTCAATATGAAAGGCGGAAACAGACATATCGAGTTTGATTCAGCTCGATATTCACTTTAAATGTCTTTCAGATTGATTTGACAAAGTTTTACAGCGAAACGACACTTCGGCAGCACTTTGGCTCCGGAATCACACATACAAGACTCTCTCAAACGAAATCAGATGACACCTATATATAGGCCAAGTAATTTCGCATGAACCTGACTCAAACGAAATCACTGGCATGCTAATTCCGCTTGAACCAGTCCACACGAAATCACATTTCAAGCGAAATCAGTGATTTCGTGTGAAATGACATGTTTATTTCGAGCGGAATTAACCTATCTAATTTCGTGTGAAATTGCCTCTCACCCTATATTTGACATTTTTCTCGTAAAACGTGCCCTGATCTATACATTCTAATACATGACTCGATACAAGACGAAGTCGACAGATGCATGCACCAACAGACTCCCCCTCGAATGTTGACGAGTCTTCAGTGTCGAGTCTTCAATCTTCAGTCTTTATCAGTCCTCTCGCAATTCTCCGAAATATCTAACAATGTAAAGCCTCCTCAATCTTCTTTCTCTTCTCTCTAGGATCTCAATCTGGCTCCATTTTCTCTTGAACAGATCTCTTGATTCCTTAAGTTCTTCAGCATCCTCAGCTTGCGTGAACATCAGGATCTGAACTTCGTTCTACACTCTTCAAATTCCTCTTGATGTTGTTTCAAGATCGTGACCTGACTCTCATTCAGCTCAGGCATTTGAACCTAGCTTACCTGCACATTCTCTACCTCAAAATAAATTTCACAAATTTAAAATTTGACAAATTTATATACCACTTGCAGGTATCTTTCCAGAATGATTTAACACTTTAAAAGCTTTTAATGACCACTTGTAGGCAAATATTCAAAATCTTTTCTTATTTAAACACAGACTCCCCCTCACGAAATGTTCATCATGTTTAGCACTCGAAATTTTGAAAATCAGCTTTCCAACATCAGTTATCGAAAATCTTTTTGGATTTTTCAAAATTTTATGCTAAAACACACTAAAAATCTTTTTGGATTAATGATTTTTTTTTTAAATAAACATGCAGTAAAGAAATATATACAGACAATATTTTTGTGACTTTGTGCAAGAGGATCATATTAGTTTTTGAGACAAATTACAAACACCGTTAAGCTTTAAACATTTTAAGTTCTAAAAGATTCACTTAGATTGTCAGTATACTGATCCACTTAAATTCTCACACAAAGTTCAACTGTTTCGAGATACGAGATTAGTGTTTTAGAGACTTAAACGTATTCATGTGTCCCACCTCAGAATATACTCCCGTATCCAGATCCCAATATTCAGTCTTACAGGTGAGTATACCTAGATGATATCTGTAAAGGGTTAAATGCGAGGGTCGTGAGAGCTCAGGCTATTGCTTCCGCAAAATCTGAGAGATGACGGCTTTGACTTTTAGGTGTGTTCCCTTTAGAGAATCTTTTCTTCAACAACACATGATTAGCATTTTTCAATGTTTCATCATTTTTTATGCTGAGGGTGGGCTATATTTCAAGCAAGCATAAAGTATTATACGGGGACTAGGCCATTGCTTCCGCAAAATCAGAAGTCCCGGGATAATACCCCAGATATCACTGAGCATAAAGACCTAGTATCTCAGAAAAATGGACCTTTCAAACAAGATTTATGGGGTTACCCATATATCCAAGAGATGTTCCCCACGATATAAGTAAGTTTGAATTTAGGTTTATATCTCGTCACAATCTACTAAATGTGTAAAAACCTACTGGCACATCATCAGTGAGACCGTTTATCACATTTTAACTTTCCAAATCTTTAGCATGCTGTGATCGTCCACTGATGTACTATCATTTCCTCTTTTACACAACAAAAATCATTTTAAATTTTATTATGTTTTTGCCTTTTTCAAATTTTCAAATGTTTTTGGATTTTCTAAAAATTCTTACTCCCCCTAAAATTCAAAATCATTTAACGAAATTTGAAAAACAAACTGTACAAATAAAGTGACAACTGTTGTGAATTGCTTCAAATCGCCATCCACTTGGCATAAACAATCAGAACTTCCCTTGACAACAAACTGTTTTCCCATTATGATTTCAAAACACTTAAGTTTGTTTTAATCAAATGGTTTTTCCGGAAAATTAGTTTTGTTGAAACCACTTGTAAAATTGGGGTTTTGTTCATCACTTTGTCTTTCAACTTCAACTTTTTGAAAAAATCTAATAGTTTTAAGTTTAAACAACAAACACCACTTGTAGAAAATCAAGTACAACTTAATGTCCCTGATTTACCACTTGTAAGTCGAAATATCACAAAAGTGAATTTCTCAAGAAAGATGCTGATTCCTGCTTCACACTTACCAACCTGGAAGCTCCGGCAAATCACACTTATCACATATGAAAAACAGACATCCAAGCTTCACCAAACTTGGATGTGACCTCCTCAGTTTCACTTGGGGTATAAGTTGCCTTCTTAGTTTCATAAAACTCTTTAACCCCTGTGACCTTCCCATCAACCATCTTTCCAAAAATCTTTTTCACATTTCCATTAAAAACCTTTTCAACATCAAATTCTTTCTTCTTAGAATAGAATTGATTTAAAATCTCAACCTTTCCAACTTTTTGTTTAAAATTTTCAGCCCGCAATGGTGGAAAATTGACATCATCCATTGGCGGTACTAAGGTTTCAATTTTTAGCTCAACTTGTGGCTCCTCTGACTTTGTGGAATCAGATTCATCGCCAGATTTCACATCTGATTTCTTAACAACCCATTTCTGGTTGTCAAGATTCACTCTTCTCTTGTAAAATCTTTTCGAACATTCACCAACTTCATATGTTGAGTTTTTGAAAACTTTGAGTTTTTCAGTTGGTGAATCATTTTTCTCAACAATCTTTTCTTTCAATTTAGAAACAACTTCCTGTTTGATGTTAGTTACTTTAGGACAGTTCCAAGCAATGTGTCCCACTTCTTGACATCTGTAACAGGTTCTTGTTTGCTTTCTTTGATAAACTCCAGTCTTCACAAACTTTTGTTTTTCTGCAAAGAACTCTTTGTTTGTTTGCTTCCAGAATGAGCTCTTTTGTTCTTCTTCCGAACTTGTCCCTAAAACAAATACAGTTTTTGGTTTATAAGTTTTTTCATTTTTATTATTTTTCGGTGGAATAAAACCGAGACCTTTCATTTTGTAATTACCGTTATGGTTTGGTTTCTTTTGATTACCTAAACCAGAACTGTAACCGTTTTTCTTGTTTAACCTTTGTTAAACCCTTGAGGTGTATTTTTTAGGTTTTTCAGAAAGATTTACATTTTTTATTTCAGGAATATTAATTTCTGTTAGAGTAAAATGCACGAATAGTCCCTGTGGTTTTGTAAAATAACACCTATAGTCCCCAACTTTTGGAAATTACACCGGTGCTCCCTGTGGTTTGACAGTTTGTTACTCGGATAGTCCCTAGAGTGGATGTCCGTTAGTTTTCTCTGTTAAATCTATGTAAATGACAAAATTACCCCTTGCTTTTATTAAATTTACCCCTTGCCACCACCTGCAACTCCACCATGAATGACCCCTGCCTCTGCCGCTAATGTGTTCTTCGTCTCCTTATAAAAAAGAATATGTGTACCGAGAGCCTCGTGATGTTAGATTAGGTGACATAATGGAAAAACTTAGTCATATATATGAATTAAGAATGGATGGTAATCACACGTTACATATAATTCCCGATTCACGACAAATAAAAGCTGATGAATTACAGCCCGGTGTGTGTTATCTGCAAATCACAGCCGTTGATCCGGTTATGGAAGATGAGGATTTAGGAAGCAAAAGGGAGAGGATTTTTTCTCTTTCAACTGGTTCTGTTCGGGTTCGTGTGTTTGACCGGTTCTTGTTTGATACCCCTTTTACTAAAATGGTAAGACTCAAGGTGGGTTGGAAGACCAGTGGAAAAGACGAACTGTGGTTTAAACTGATGGTTCGTTTCCTGCTTTAGTGAACCGCCTTTTGGTTACTAAATCTGAATCACTTGAGTTTTCGCCTGTGGAGAATGCTATTGGTATGATTGAAACCCGAACTGCCGCGTTAAGAAATGAGCTTGAAGAGCCGCATAGTTCTGATGGTGATCAGCTTCCATGCCGTTGAAATAATCGATGCAATTAGCGGACAATTATTTTAATAAAATAGATCTCATATAAGAAGATGAAGAACACATTAGCGGCAGAGGCAGGGGCCATTCATGGTGGAGTTGCAGGTGGTGCCAAGGGGTAAATTTAATAAAAGCAAGGGGTAATTTTGTCATTTTACGTAGATTTAACGTAGAAACTAACGGACATCAACTCTAGGGACTATCCGAGTAACAAACTGTCAAACCACAGGGAGCACCGGTGTAATTTCCAAAAGTTGGGGACTATAGGTGTTATTTTACAAAACCACAGGGACTATCCGTGCATTTTACTCTTTCTGTTAATTTGAAAACCTTGTTGATCATTTCAGTTTTAACACCTCTTATTGGAAATTCCTCATCAGAATATAATTTGTCTGAATCATTCAAAGTATAAGCCACTTTGATTGGTCCGTCATTCAAATTAGATTTTGATAACAAGAATTCTTTATTGTAAACCCTTTTAACCGACGAATTTTGACTGTCAACTGATGAACTCGAACTCTTGGATTCGGACTTTGACTCTGACTCCTCATCTTTATCCAACACCCGATCGACCACCTTTTTTATTAACTCAGACTCATGATCAGTGTCAGACGATGTGAATGTGACGTCAATATTTTCTGGTAACTCATCAGTTGTTTCGGACTTTAACTTTATATTGACTGCCTTTTTGACTTGCTCCTCATTTGGTTTTCTGGGAGAATAACCTTCCCAGATCGGAGGCGGACACTTGTTATAATTTTCACTTTGTTTCTTACCAGTATCCTTTTCTTCAGTCTTCTTATCTTGAAAGGCTTCAAAACCTGCAACAGTTGGATAAATTCTATCAATCAAATAATTAGAACTAGAATAACTTTGCAGTAAACGTCTGATTCTTTCATTTTCTATCTTTTCTGTCTCCAACTCTTGCTTCAACTTTGCACATTCTTCAATATAATGATTAATCGCCTTCTGCTTTGTCATCATCACAACATTCATCATAGTCAACGCATCCTCTCTTTCAGAATTTGTCTTTTGTAGACCAGTTACCGTTCTATTCAACACATCATACGATTCTTTCACATAGTTGAGATTGAACAATAATTTTTCTTTCATCTTATCTTGCTCACTCAACTTCTCCTCTTTCTCTTCACATTGCTTACATGACTCCAAACACTTTAGACAAGGTTTGACGACTTCAACAATCTTTTCAACTTCGATAATCTTTTCAACTTCAACCATCTTCTCGACTTCAACTTCCTGCTCAGTAGCTTTAACTTCTTCACTTTGTTTCTTTTCGTTTGCTGCACGTTTCTCCTTTAGCTTCTTCAATCTATCTGCAAAATAAAATTCAAAACTTTCAGGAGATAAATGATTTTTTGCAATATTAATATGCATTTCTTCCTCATCATCACTATCATCAGATGATGATTGATCAAACACTGGTTCTTGAATAATTTGTGCAATGAGAGCTGCCATTTTGGAATCAGGTGGAATGTATTTGTCCCAACTGAAACCTTCAGCCCCATCTTGATCGATTATACCATAATAAGCTTTCTTATTTGCTTCTACGATCATTTTAGCATGAGCAGTTTGTGGTTCCTTTTGTTGATACGGTTGATGAGCAATTTGTTGATAAATGGCTTTCCGATAGTAATCATTGCCACCAAACGGATTATGTGCTCCACTAGCTTCTCCATTTTTACATTCTCTCTTGAAATGACCTTTCTCCCTGCATAAAAAACAAGTAACTTTAGATTTATCAAAACCCAAAGTAGAAACATTAGCATCTCTAAAATCATCTCTTCCTGTAATCATCTTAAACTTTTCAGCTCTCCTCAAAACACTAGCTAAACACCATTTAATATCCATAAGCTCCATCTCTTCTGCATCTATTTGATCATAATCCTCTTTCGTAAGCATAGGATTTCCGATCCTTCCAGTAACCAACCCTTCATATGATTCTAATACTGTAGCAAGTAATGACATGTGACCTTTAACGACCTCTTCAGAAAAATTTTGACCATTCTGAAGATGCAACGCGATGTTGCAATTTAAAATTTGACCATTACTGCTATTTGAGCTTTGAAACTGATTATTTGATGTTGAATTCTTTGGATTCACACTTGGATATGAAGAGAATCCACTGCTGTTGCTTGAACTTTGATTAACAGATCCAGTTGAGTTTTCTGCACTGAAAGCAGTTTGGACTTTCGGACTAGCTTCAATATTTTGAAAACTCCCTTTGAAATACATCTTAACATCTTGTTGTGCACTTGGATTGTTCATCCTAGCAATCTTTTGCTGCTCAAGATCTTGTCCTTCAATCTTTTCGATGAACTGAGAAATTGTCAAACCATCATATTCTCCAGTATTCTTCAAAATCATCAAGTATGTTCCCCACTCTTTCTGAGGTAAAGCATCAGCTAATTTGTCAACCCATTCCTCACGATCTTTGTTGATACCTAACAATGACATTGACCGTACTAACTGACAATATATTTCAATCAATGTCTTTGTATCTTCTCCCGGCAAACTTGAAAATAAATCAAATTCTTTCTTTAACAATGAGTTTTTACTCTTGATCATCTTTTCACTTCCTTCAAATTTAATTCGAAGTACTTCCCAAATTGAACGTGAAGTCTTATCATGTTGAAGCAATACGAATATATCTTCTTTTATAGCTTGTTGGAGTAAACTGATCATTATCTTTTCTGCTTTATACATGTCTCTCTCTTTGTCTGAAAATTCATAAATCTTCTTTTCAATTCCCAACTCTGTGCATGGTAAAACATATTTTTTCTCAACACACTCCCAAGACCTCAAATGATTGGCTTGAACCCAGTTTTCAAACCGATCTTTCCAACCATAATACTCCTCAATACCCATTAACTTCGGGGGTTTTTGCAAAGTTCCAGTCTCATTTTCCATGTTCATATTCTGAGCTATGGCAGCTGGAGTAGTCGGGGATGTAGCAAACGCGTTATAAAATTCCTCTTCCATGTTTCGGTAACAAGTTCACAAAAACAGACACTCTCAAGCGAAATAGCCCTTTCAAACGGAATACCAGTTGAAGCGAAATCAACTGCACAACAATTTCAAGCGAAATATCAACTCACACGGAAGCCCTTTCAAACGGAATCACTCTCAAACGGAATCACCTGTTGAAACGGAATACCCTTTTTCAAACGAAATAACTGATTTCGTTCAAAATACTTCAAGCGAAATAACAAATTGGAGCGGAATAGTGATTTCGAACGGAATCACTCAAGCAAAATACTGGTTTCAAGAGAAATTAACAGCAACTTTAAGCGATATTATAATTCCGTGTGAAATTAGATGCAATTTCAAACGAAATTATGCTGATGTCATCATTTCGGTCAAACTTTTGTCAAATTGATCAGGTTTTAGCTTGATTTTAGGTCCAATTCTCTCAAGGCTTTGTTAAAACACAATTTCGCATATAATGTGTGAAATTCAAACCATTTTAACCATGAAATTTTGTTCAATTTTGAAAAGAAGGTGTAGAAGTTAGAAAATTTGATGAAATCAAGCTAAAAACGGTAGAACTCCTCCTCCTGAGCTCTGATACCACATGTAGGATCGTATTACCGACCGAAACGAGTCGTTCAGAGGCTTTCTACTCAATATGAAAGGCGGAAACAGACATATTGAGTTCGATTCAGCTAGATATTCACTTTAAATGTCTTTCAGATTGATTTGACAAAGTTTTACAATGAAACGACACTTCGGCAGCACTTTGGCTCCGGAATCACACATACAAGACTCTCTCAAACGAAATCAGGTGACACCTATATATAGGCCAAGTAATTTCGCATGAACCTGACTCAAACGAAATCACTGGCATGCTAATTTCACTTGAACCAGTCCACACGAAATCACATTTCAAGCGGAATTAACCTATCTAATTTCGTGTGAAATTGCCTCTCGCCCTATATTTGACATTTTTCTCGTAAAACGTGCCCTGATTTATACATTCTAATACATGACTCGATACAAGACGAAGTCGACAGACGCATGCACCAACAGGACCAGTTGCTTATCGCTTACAACTACCAGAATGGTTAGGCGGGGTACATGACGTATTTCATGTATCCAACCTCAAGAAATGTTTATCTGACGAATCCCTGGTAGTACATCTTCAAGATATAGAGGTAAATGAAAAGTTAAAGTTCGTAGAGAAACCACTTCAGATAGAAGATAGAAAGATTAAATTCCTTAAACACAAAAGATTGGTACTGGTCAAAGTCAAGTGGGATTCAAAAAGAGGACCCGGATACACCTGGGAGCTGGAATCGGAGATAAAGCGAAAGTATCCTCACTTATTTCAATAAATCTCGAGGACGAGATTTTAAATAAGGTGGGGAAAGATGTAAGGACCTGCAAAAATGCCCCAAAACGACTCGTAGGTGAAAACCCGGACCCCTGAAACCCAAATGTGCATGAAAAACGAAGAAAACAAGAATTCCGAGTTTCAAGCGGGCCGCGTAAAATGTAAGCATAGGCTTACGCGGGCCGTTTCAATTTAAAGTTGACCGGATAAGCGTTACAGGCCACGTGTCGAACACGTGGCAACCCTACTCGTGACACACCAGCCCTACACGTAGGATAGGGGCTCTCGCGGGCCGCGTAAAACTTAAAAATCAGCTATAAGTAGCCTGTGCATGGGACTTGCTTCTGTGTTCGGAAGTTTTGATAAAAAACGAAGTATACTGCCTAAATTTGAATTTCTAAATAGTGAAACGCTGCTACGAGTACAGGGTAATAACTCCATCACTGCTACGATACAATGTCCGATCGATTGAAACCGATCTGATGGATGTTTAAGTGTTGCCCGCATTTGGGCTATACTTTGTCATTCGTCGTGAGGGTTTTGATTTCATGAGCATATCGTAAATGTTGCATTAAGTTACTGACCTAGTTTCGTATGCATTGTTGTTAAATTAGGTTATCAGGCTTATCAGTAGGCTAAACTCTGCCCGTCTAAACTTGCAATGTGAGTCATTCTCTTTTTATCAACAATGTTTTACAATACTCAAATTATTTTCAAAAGTTATAATTACAGGGATTAAGTCTTGGTTATCTTGAATCACTGGCAAGTGGGGTATTGTGCACATTACTAATTTCTCACAGTTAGGTTCATCAACCTAACAGTGACAATCATCACTACTTGGGTGAAAGGACCCAATAGTGGTATGGCCATCGTCACCAGGGTGTGACACGGCCCCATGTAAAAATAAGATAGTAGCCATTGTAATCGCTCTTATGCTGTAATTCATAGCTATGTGTCGTTTTATCAAATTTGAGTGACTCGCCAGTATTTCCCCGCTGATAAAATATTTTTAAACATGTTCCAGGTGACCTACTGTGAATCAAGGAAAAGTGCTACGGAGCACTAATAAAGCTTGAAGTGGTGGCTCAGTTAAATAAATAAACATGTTTTGTAAAATAGGGAATTTTCTCGTGAAATTCCTCTATTGTAAATTACGGGGTTTGTCCCCAATTATGAAATAAAATAATTGGGCAATTTCAAGTTTTAAAATATCCTGTTAAACTTACGCTGTCAACTCAAATAATAAATACCACGGGTTTCTGTCCCGCGGCCCCTGAACCGGGTCACACCGGGACGGGGGCCGTGACAACATCCAAGCCATCGTCGAAGATACCACATCCAAGTCGTCGTTCTGCAGATCCAAGCCACTGTTCTTCCAGATCCAGATGGAGGGTGGCGATATGAACCGGAAGGTGGAGATGGAGGGTCACCGGCAGTGTAGGGTACGAGCTTGGTTCCGCCAAATAAGCCGACGACGGCGATTCTTAGCCGTGAGGGTTCTTGGTCGCCGGAGTTTGACACACTCAAAGATGGTACAAGTAGTAATGCACAATGTACAACAAAATAAAACACATCCAGTAGGGCACAGAAGAGTGATTGTGAGGTAGAGATGAGGCGATTTGACGGAGGTCTTGAGAGAAAGGAATGATCAGAGGATTTCTGTCTTGGAGATGATTAGACCGGTGGTGGTGGTGGTGGTGGTAGGGTAGATAGAGATGGAGAGAGAGTTTGGGGTTGTGTTGTCTGTGTATATATATATTTATAAACACAATTGTTTTTATTTATTGTTTTTTAGATTAGATTATGATTATTTATTTTAGTATTTAGGGTAAAATGACCAAAATACCCTTATGTGAGGTTCATTTGGTCAGATTTAACAATGAAAACTAATTGAGTTAGGGCTAAAGGACATAACATGCAAGGATTTGCAAACATCGAGTACGTTTCTTGTATATATTGAAGATAAAGGACATAGTTTGCAATATGGTGTAAATATAAAGTAAGATTTTTGTAATTTACTCACTATTTAATGAAGGAAACATGTATTCATGTTATTTTGTTTAATTAAACAAACAAATATCTGCCAATGAAGTAGTAGTGGAGTGGTTGGAGAAAGACTTGGCGTTCCTTGTGACCCAGGTTCGACTCCCACTCTCCTCATTATTTTCTGCGGCATCCAGGTGAAGAGCGAATATGAGTGGCGTCGGTTCGTCTTGGATGGGAGGCGGGGTTTTTCTAATTACACTGTCATGCCTTCGGGTGGGTGAAGGTCGGGTTTCCGTGCATCTGGGAGAGCCAATGGACTGGCGGTAGTCGAGTAGTGAAGAAATTGGTATTCAGGGGAAATAAAAATTGATTCATACTTCTGTTCTCTATCTTTTTAATTGAAGATTACAAGACCATATATAAGCAGAAGAAGCAAAAAAATAACGGAACCGACCCACTTGAATGTCGGTTGAACAATATCATGCAAAAATAGATTAAAATAAAATAGGAAACCGTATAATATAATAAACTCCTATACTCCCCCTCAAGGTGGAGCATGTAGATTCGGAATGCCCAACTTGTCGAGTAAGAAATTCAACTGGAGTCCACTCAACGGTTTTGTTAACAAGTCAGCAATCTGATGCGTTGATTCAATATGCATGGGTTTTATTTCATTGGATTCAACACGTTCTCGGATAAAATGACAATCCATCTCCACATGTTTTGTACGTTCGTGAAACACGGGAATATTTGCAATATGATGAGTAGCTTCATTATCACAAATAATTGAGTCGGACCGAGTTGTGTAGCATCGAGTTCGGTGAGTAACCATCGAAACAATAAAATCTCACTAACGGTGGTAGCCATTGCCCTGTAATCAGCTTCGGCTGAGGATCGAGAGGCCACCGACTGCTTCTTTGATTTCCATGAAATGGGTGCCCCACCGAGCAAGAGGAGATAACATATGTGAGAGCGTCTGGATAATGGGCAACCCATCCGGTCAGAATCACAATAAGTCACTAGGGTAGTACCCCCCATGTTTAGGCAAAAGAATCCCTTGGCCTAATGTGGTTTTGAGATAACGGACCACGTGAATGGCAACATCAAGATGAGATTGTCTCAGGTCGGCTACAAATTGACTGAGTAAGTTAACTGAGTAAGCGACGTCTGGTCTTGTAGCTTGTAAGTATAAAAGACGTCCTACCAATCTTTGATATTGCCCAGCATCAACACGAGGTTCTTCATCTCCTTTATCAAGCTTTAAGTTTTTTTCCATAGGCAAGGAGCTAGGTCGACAACCTTCAAGACCCATGTCTCGTAATATGTCCAAAGTATACTTCCTTTGGCTAAGTAAAAGACCGTCTTTTGTTCTAGCGACTTCAATGCCGAGGAAGTACCGCAAGCGACCGAGGTCTTTAATCGTGAACTGTTCATTAAGCACTGATTTGGTGGCGTGAATTTTCGCCATGTTATTTCCAACGATTATGACGTCATCGACGTATATAAGAGCAACTACATGTACCGTATCATGCTTGTATATGAACAAAGAAGGGTCTGCTATCGATTTCTTGTACCCCATATCAACCAGCGTGCGCGTAAACTTGTAATACCAATTTCGTGATGCTTGCTTGAGACCATACATAGATTTTTGAAGCCGACACACACGTTTCTCATTCTCTTTCATGAAGCCTTGGGGTATCTTCATATAGACTTCCTCGTCAAGATCACCATGTAAAAACGCATTGTTCATGTCTAATTGATGCATAAACCAATCTCGCTTCACCGCCAAGGTTAGAAGGGTCTGCATAGTTACTAACTTAGCAACTGGTGCAAACGTATCGTGATAGTCCACACCTTCTAGTTGAGTGTATCCCTTGGCGACAAGACGCGCTTTATACCGTTCGATTTGGCCATCAGGTTTATATTTGATTTTGTAAATCCATTTCGAGTCAATGGCCTTCTTTCCAACGGGTAATTCTGCAAGACTCCACGTACCATTTTCTTGAAGGGCTTTAATTTCCTTTTCCATAGCCTCACGCCAGTTCGGATCCTGTGATGCTTGTTTGAAACTCTTAGGCTCATGAAAAGAGTCAATAGCCGAAAGGAAAGCTTTGTGATTAGCACTAAAATTATGATAAGAGACATAGTGTGCTAAGGGATGTACCGTAGAGGTTACTTGATCGGATGACGGGTTTGCGTGGTCTATCGATGAAGAAAGCTTGACTGAGTAATCTTTGAGATGTTGTGGTTGAATTCGAACTCTTGTGTTGCGAGTACTTGCTATGGTCTCATGCGAGTGATTAGTAGGTGGTTAGCTATCATTTGGCTCTAGTTGTTGAGTCATTGGGCCAGTGACGGTGGGAGGTGGTATGGATCCCTCAACATTTTCTTGTATTGTTTCTT
This sequence comes from Helianthus tuberosus, assembly GCA_030545235.1. Lineage (NCBI taxonomy): Eukaryota > Viridiplantae > Streptophyta > Magnoliopsida > Asterales > Asteraceae > Helianthus > Helianthus tuberosus. The sequence goes on along the minus strand of CM060420.1, from coordinate 13,480,109 downwards.
GTATGGAATTTACGTCTTCATTGCTTTATGGGCCCATTGAGTCATGGTCATTAGAATCAACTCCATGCATGTGTGTAAATTTTTCTCCCCCTTGCCGCCAATCCTCATGCACATGCTCTCTTTCTTCATCATGAGCTACTGCATTGACTTCAACTTCTTTATTTGAGAAAGGGAAACATGTTTCTATAAATTTTACATGCCTAGAAATAACTTCTTTCTTCGAATTAAAGTCATATATTTTATAACCCTTTGTCCCATAGGGGTAACCAAGAAATATCCCTCGTCTACCTTGTGGCTCAAATGTATCCCCCTTGGTGTCATGGTTCCAATGATAAGTCAAACACCCAAAAACTCTCATGTGATCATAACTTGGACTTTTCCCAATCAATATTTCGTATGGCGTTTTGTTATTTGTTGCCTTGGTGGGTATTCGATTGATGATATACGTTGCGGTCAAAATGCACTCGCCCCAAAATTTAATAGGTAAATTTGCCTCAAAGCGAATGGCACGAGCTATTTCCAGAATGTGCCTATGTTTTCGTTCTACTACCCCATTTTGTTGTGGGGTATGTGGACATGTGGTCTCTAGGACTATGCCGTGTTGGGCATAAAAATCTTTCATTTGATTAGATGTGAATTCACCCCCGTTGTCACTTCGAAAACATTTAATTTTCTTCCCGTATTGTCTGTCAACCATGTTATAAAAATGAATCAAACACGTGCTTGCCTCATGTCTTTCTTTGAGCAAGTAAACCCAAACTGATCGGCTATAATCATCAACTAAAGTAAGAAAATAACTCGCACGTGACAAAGATGGGGTTCGGTACCCTCCCCAAATATCACAATGAACTAAATCAAAACAATCATTCGTATTTATAAAGCTTTTTGGAAAGGGAATTTTTGTAAACTTAGCTCGAATGCTAGCTCGAATGCAAGAGTCACAAACACCGTTTTCAAAACCCAAATGAAAATCCTTAAAAAGTTCACATGAGATAACTTTATATTTGGGGTATGACCAAGTCTTTTGTGCCAGATACCAGATGAAACCGCCAATGCTTTTCTTTCTCTCCGCATGACTCCCATCCTGTAAAGACCATTCACGCAATTACCCGTTCCAATCAAGTTCCTCGTTCTCAATCCCTGTATTACAAAGAAATCCGGAAAAAAAGTGATCGCACAATGTAAATCTTTCGCTAGCGGCGAACGGATAATAAATTATACTTGAATTTTGGAACAAACAATGCCCCTTTTATTTTGATCCCACCCTTGAGGAGGATCTCGCCATTTCCCTCAACTGGTGCGTCCTCCCCATTCGCAACTGTTATAGGTGCTTCATAGGTTTGATTGACAATGTTTTCGAGCACTTCTTGTTGAAAGATCACGTGCTCAGTTGCCCCTGAATCCATTAGACCCCCATTCAATATTGTCATTATACATACCTGCCATGTTCGCTTACGGAGTCGTTTCACCTTGTGCACGGTCTTTATTGCTACTGAAAAGTTTCAGGAACATATTGTATTGTTCATCGGTCAATCCCGTCACTGGGCTCGTAACCGATTCAACATAAGCTGCCTTTGATTTGATTCCTTCTTTCTTCGTCTTTCCTGGCAACCATTCCGGATAGCCGATTCTCTTGAAACATCCTTCCATGTTGTGACCATTTCGACCACAAAAGGTACAATGTTCAGCTTTTGTTGCAGGAGCCTTCTCGGACTTTTGCCATTGTTTTTTTTAGGCTGATTATCTTTTCGACTTGGCTGACCCGCTTGAAAAGCTACTACTTCGGATGTCGTTTTCTTCCCGAAAGCCAAGTTTCTTTCTGCTCGTCCTCCGCTACCATATGGTAAGCATTGCTCAATGTAGGTGTTGGTTTCATAGCAAGGATTTGAGTTCGTATGACCGCAAACTCATTATCAAGTCCCAACAAGAACTCATATAATCTCTCCTTTTCTTTTAATTCTACGAGTCGTTTTCCGACTCCACATTTACATCCATCACACGAACACTGTGGGATTGGCAAAACTTCATTGATCTCGTCCCAAATCCTCATGAGTTTTGTGTAATATGCAGAAACAGAAGCCCCATCCTATCGGGTGACGTTCAATGATTGTTTCAATTCATACGCTCTCGGCGCGCTTTCTTTACCGAAACGTTCGTTCAAATCCTTCCAAATATCAGCCGCTGTGTTCGCATATTTCACACTTGCCCGTATGTCTTTTTTCATCGCAGTCTTTAACCATCCTTTCACCATGGCGTCGCATCGCATCCACGGCGTATAGTCTTTGTGTGATTTTTCTGGCTTCTTAATCGTTTCATCGATGAAACCGAACTTGTTCTTGGCAAACAAGAATTCTGTCATCTCTTGCACCCAATCATTGAAATTGTTATCCGTTAGACTATCGTTAACCTGCATCGGTCTCGGATAATCTGATGGATGGAGGTATAGTGGTGAGTTGGGATCGATCAGATCATTGGCCTTGGATCCGTCTGCACCGGCCATCAGGTTTTTCGAATTTAGGATCTTGATTTTGAATAACTTGGCTCTAATACCATGAAGAAATTGGTATTCAGTGGAAATCAAAATCGATTCGTACTTCTGTTCTCTATCTTTTTAATTGAAGATTACAAGACCATATATAAGCAGAAGAAACAAAAATAACGGAACCGACCCACTGGAATGTCGGTTGAACAATATTATGCAAAAATAGATTAAAATAAAATAGGAAACAATATAATATAATAAACTCCTATAAGTAGTCGACCTTGGCCACAACGCCCGGTATTACGATTGTTGGCACGTCATTAATTGCCGTTCAAAAAAAACACACATATATCTATGTTTATCTTCACTCACTTTTTTTTTTTGAACGGCCGACAAAATTTTATTAATTGTAGCAAGAGGCTACCCGCCAAATTTACATATGATAATTATCACCAAAAAGACACCAGATACAAAAAATTACATAGGCTAACCAATGATATCAAACCGGCACCATTTCTCCCATGTTAGCTCCATCATCTTCGATCTGTTTTTGACCCATAAGTACGCCATTGTTTTTATTTCATCCAGGATCTTCGTAGTACTCGGACATGCTTGTCTAAAAACCGCCTCATTTCGTGTCTTCCACAGGCACCAAATTGTTACAAGAACAACTGCATGTAGAGCCTTCTTTTTCTTCCTCACATTTGTCGCTCCACCATGTAATTCGAGAATGTCATTAACAGGAAATGCAATTACAGGTGGAATCCTACACCAATCTGCAATGTTTTGCCATATCACCTGCGCAAACTGGCACGTGACAAAGATGTGCTCGCATGTCTCCGCAAAGTCTCCGCAAAGAACACAAAGATTGTTTTGTACCATGATATTCCGACGCCTTAATGCACATTTGGTTGGAAGTCTTTCCATTTCCGCCCTCCACGCTACGATAGCAACTTTTTTCGGGACCCAACTGTTCCATTCAAAAATTCTTGTGGGAATTTCTCTATTTGCTGCACACAACAAATTCTTTATCGATGCAACACTAAAAGAACCATTCGGCCCATACTTCCATGTCCAATAATCCAAACCCATATTCATGTATTGCCCACCAACAATAACCATCAACTGTTGCACTTGATCAACTTCACTGTTGCTAAGATTAGGCCTATTCCAGGCCCATTCAAATACCGGCCCAGAAACATCAAATGATAACCGGTCATTCACAAAACAATCTTTGAGGCTTTCAAGTTTAAAGAGGTCAGGAAATTTTAAATATAGGGGCAATGAGTCGGCCCAAATATCCAACCAGAACTGGATACTATCACCGTTTACCAATTTCGCCGAAGAGGCAAACCTGAGATCAATACCCGCATCTAGCATACATTGCCGAATACTGATGATATTTTTCAACGATCGAGAAATCGAGATTTTTGCCGGTATTTCATTCCAAGCTCTATTATTATGGTGTATTGCCCAGACAACCCCCGCCATAAACTATTCTTTTTCGTTTTAAACCTCCACCACCATTTCGCCAACATAGCTAAATTGGCGTCTCTTATTGAACCGAAACCCAAACCCCCATACTCAACTGGAGCAATTGTTTTATCCCATGCTACCCAATTCATTTTTGCTTTTTCTTCCGACCCTCCCCAAAAAAACACCCTTCGGATCTTATCTAATGCATCCAAAACTTTGATTGGTGCTTTAAAGAGCGATAAATAATATGTCGGCAAGGCATTTAAAACCGATTTAATTAAGGTAATTCTACCCCCATATGAGAGCGTTTTAGCTTTCCAAATGGAAAGGCGGCTTTTGAAAACTTCCACCACCGATTTCCAATTCCGGGCTAGGTTCATATTGGCCCAAACAAGCAAGCCCAAATGCATGAAAGGGAACGTACCTTGCTTGCACCTTAGATGATTTTCCATTTGTGACATATCTTTATCTCCCACTCCAATTCCATAGATGCTACACTTATCCAGATTCACCTTTAGTCCTGATGCGAGATAGAAACATCTCAATAACCGTCTCAGGTTATTAATGTTTGATACTGACCACTCGCCCAAGAACATTACGTCATCCGCATAAATCAAGTGGGATATTGGCGGACCTCCAGAAATAATATCAATACCTCTAAACAAGCCACAAGATACCGCTTTCTTCATAATACAAGTAAGGGCTTCCATGGCTATTACAAAAAGAAAAGGTGATAACGGGTCACCTTGACGAAGGCCACGGGAGCAATCAAACTCCCTGGTTGGCGAGCCATTTACCAGAACAGAAGTTTAGCAGAATACAGTGTCGCCATGATCCATGATCTCCATCTACTCGGGAACTTCATTTGGGCCATAATCGAATCCAAGAAAGACCAGCTAACAGAATCATAGGCTTTATTGATATCCACTTTAAAGAACATCCCAACCCGCTTGTTCTTCCTTAACCAACTCAACACCTCATTTAAAATTAATGGGCCATCCATTATATTCCTACTAGCTAAAAACGCCGACTGTTGTTCTGAAATTAGATTCCCCACCACCTTCTTTAATCTATTAACAAGCACTTTGGATATAACCTTATTAATGACACCAATAAGGCTAATCGGCCTGAAATTCGCTGGACTAACCGGATCTTTGACCTTGGGGATCAAGGCAATGAAAGAGGACGTACACCCCTTATTAATCGTGCCCTCCACATAAAACTTATTAAACAATCTGACAAGATCAACCCGGAGACCTTCCCAACATCTTTTAATGAACTTAAAATTGAACCCATCAGGCCCCGGAGCCCGATCACCCTCACACTCCCAAACAGCTGCTTGAATTTCATCAACAATAAACGGGCGTTCCAGCATTGTAGCCTCCGAGTCCGAGATAGTTGCAATACCAGGGCAAACCAAACCAGGCCTAACAATCATTGTGTCAAAGAATTGGAGTTTAAAGAACTCATATAGGGACTCTTTAATGGATAAAGGATTAGTTATCCACTCGCCACCAATCATCAGACCATTCATTCTATTTGTACTAATATTTGAATTAATGACAAGGTGAAAGAAACTTGAATTCTCATCACCATCCACAGCCCACTTAGACCTGGATTTTTGGCGAAGATCCAACTGTTTCATCCTATCGAACTCAGCCACAAAGTTACTACATTCCATCCTCTCGGCCAATTCTTCTTCCACTAATACCCGTTCCTCTGCCAGACTTTCAATGAATGCCAACTTCGCCTTCTTTCCCCCGTATATCCCCTCCCTTCTATCTTTCTCAATTTTCAGCCATGATTTAATATTATCTTTTAACCACCTCAACTTGATAGCAAGTGCAAGATCCTCCGGGCCCGAGAATCTAAATTCCCCACATTTCAATAAGACGTAATCCAGGAAGCCCGAGTATTCAAACCAAGAATTAAAAAATCTAAATGGGATGTGACCGAAATCCGACTGAATCGTGGATAAGACAATAGGTCTATGGTCTGATACTTCCCTAGCCAGTGCAACGACCGTAGCATTCGGCCACCTTTCCCTGAATCCCAAGCACACAAGGAAACGATCCAGTTTACTCAATTTTCTACCATTATCAGATATATAAGTAAAGCTCCCACCCCCCATGTTATACTCCACCAAACCAGCTGATAAGATAAATTGGTTAAAAGCCTCAGCGCTCGAGGCATTGAATTCCGAGTTCATCCTTTCACTTTCATCCCGAACATCATTAAAATCGCCCATCAATACCCACAACCCCTGCAATGAGTTTCTATAGCCTAGTAACTCAGACCAGAAATTCCGCCTACTAAGTGCATCATTAGGTGCATACACATTCACCAAGTTCATTCTACACCCCGTATGAATCAATAGACCTGAGACAATAATGAAATTTCTATTATGGATAATTTCGACACACCTGAAAACCGCAGGGCACCATAAACAGGCCAGACCACCTGATCTCCCTTGTGAGTCGACCACAGCAATCTTGTATTCAGATCTACCCCAGTACTGGCTGAATAAGAATGAAGCAGACTGTTGTAGTTTCGTTTCCTGTATTGCAAGAAATTGAATCCCATAGCTAGTTTTCAAGACCCTAATCCAATCCGACTTTCGATTGCTCCGAACCCCCCCTTAAATTCACAGAAAGGCAATTCATTGGAAACCGTTTACAGCACCTTCTTCCACTATAATTTTTTCCGCTTCCGCTATGAATCCGTCCAAGTTGATGCCGATAAGAGATCCAACGCGTACAGTGGCTTCTACCCCCTCCCTGAGAAACCGTTAAGGAGACTCCGCATCCTGAGAACCAGAAACACCTGTGTCATTGACATTTGGCACACAGGTAACCTCATAACCCTCGACATCTCTAGGTGATTCACAGATATCTACCGAATTTCCAGTACATTCCCTTATAGGATTATTCAGATCCAGAATGACCGATTCCGATCTAGAAGATTCACCGAACTTCCGCTGTGTGGGCCCTTGTACCGAACCTAGTGAAGGTGGGCTCCGGTTATCTCTGTTTCTTTTCCCCAAATGATTAATTGGAGTTGGGCCTTCATTATTATCCAAAACATTGGGTTGGTCAGAGCCGCCATCAGGCCCATGCTCACTATTCCCATCATCGCACAACCCCTTACAACCTTTTTCATCAGGCCCACCATTATTGGGATCAACAAACGTATTATTAGGACTTGGGCCCGACACTGTACCCCTGTCACCCTCGATATTGCTAAGCACGTGAGCCGTCATATTCGTATCCTCATGCACTGGCTGATTTCCCATGTAATCATTAAATCCAGGGACCTTTTGGTATGTCGGAGACCCTTCACCTACCTGGGACTTATCATTGACCGCCATATTTACCTTATCAGCAACTGATTGTTCTCCGGTAGGCTCTTCTGTCGGACATTTTTCCACGACCGGTTCTACCATCACCGGAGACTCATTATTCCGGATCTCCCCCTCCTCCAAGTCCTCGACATCAGGCAGTTCCTCATCTGACTCAGAAACCGAACTTGACTCATCTTCAGAATCACTAGTAATCAACTCATCATAATCTAATGTCTGTACACTTATGCCAGAAGTCTCCGATGCCCACGCGATCAGACTCTTACTGTTCCACTTAATAACCACGGCTTCGTCGATTCTGGACTTTTGGTTCGTTACCACCAAAACAGAGCTTACCGAATTATCTTCACTTTGCCAGGAGAATGAAGACGGTTGAACCACCTTGCCAAACAAGCCTCCAATTCTATCAAAAAGGGAATTCTCCCGGATAATAAACGGCACTCCCGTTATGTTCAACTGGGCAACTCTGCTATACGGGATCTCCTCACCCTTCCAAAGATAAAATTCCGAAAAAATGCTATTAAAGAACTTAACATGTGAATCCAAACGGGCCATAGCCACTGCATTGTCCTTGAATGTTACCATGAACGTTACCCCTCCAATGTATGATAAGCCCGCCTCCGAGAGACCATTTTCTTCCAAAGATAGTTTAACTTTATTAACAGACAATACCTCTTTAGTACATCCAATTATAGACCTTCCGATACAATGCAGAGGGTATAGAGAGCCTTTCCCTTCCACAGTAATTACCTTAGCACCATGCTCATTCACCTTTTTGTTTCCTCTAAGCAAATCGGCACATGTCCTACCTTCTTGAACAAGAGACGGAACAGACGGACCAGTTTCAGCTGGATGTTTATCCGAATAGGACTTTGCATTATTGTTCGCACCATCTTGTTGTTCATTATATTCCTGGAAGTTACCCTTAGGCCTCCAAACATTCCGTCCCAAAACCTCCGGAGCGTAGTTAATTTTATTGTGATCTTTATCATACTTGGCCAGTGAAACGACAACTTTCATCTCAAACATTCTAATCGAGTTTAACTTAACTAGTATCCCCTTCATGTCATCGATCCCCACGAACCGGACAAATCCAAAACAGCGGCCCCTAGTATCTCTTTTCCGAGCCACATACGCATCCGAAATAAAGCCAAATGGTTGAAAGGACCGCCATAGAACGTTTCTCGTTACACGGTCAGAAATATTCTGGACTAAGAACGTCCATTCTACACCATTTCCTTTACTCTTCCGATTCTTCCGGTACTGCACATGGGACCACGGACCACCGTTATCGTACTCTCCCCCCCACCCATCCTGGGAAGCCATTTATGAAACCACAAGAAACCAAAGCAGCGAATGGATGACGCAAAAACCCAGATAGAGAGCACGGTTATATCTAGATGGCCACCCAGGACCGATCGATTAAACCCCACCCGCTATACAGATTCAGGCGACCATCGTCGAGCAGACTTTACGAATTCCGGGCGGCAAGGAGAATTTCACTCACTTAATAATTATCGAAGATAAACAAACTCCCAGTCACCTAACAATTCACTAAACACATTCGTTTTGTTTACAATCCTAACGAAAATCTATAATCACATAATACCCGAATCAATGTGAAACTTTTAAAATTCTTCAACCTTCCTAACTTTTAAAATAAAACCTTCTATTTCAAAAACTGCAATCGTAGTCTTCTACTTCTACATCAACTATCCCACTATATGATACATATCACTATAATTTCCTAAATACAGGGTTCCCCAATCGAAAAAAAAAATCGAGGGAAATAAATAGTTTTATTGGGAGAACATAATACGTAATCGAATCGAATCTACCTTACATTTTGTCTTGTGGTGGTGGAGGTTAATTCCCAATCCCACATAAATAAATAAATGTGCGGCTGGCTGGCTCTAAGGCAATGTCATTCTCTTATTTCCAAAACATTCGTTTCAGATGAATATCTCCATCATACGTAACTCAAATTATTCTTCACCTTAGACGACGACGTCGCTTCCGATCTCATTCATCCACAGGTTTGTTCTTCTGATTTTGCAATCTTGTTGATGATTATAATATGGTGTTCTTGTTCGTGTGTTTTAGGATCATTCATTTGATTAGCATTATATAGATATTATTAGTGATAATATCCGTTAATGGTTAAATGAAGTTGTTAAGTTAATGAACAATTCATATTCATATAAATGAATAAAGTTGTAACGGAGATCACGTACCTTAGAGTTTGGGATATGGCGGTAATTGGCGAATCGACGATGCTTGCTTTAAAGAAAACTGTTATTTATTAAAGGGGTGGCGGTACAACTTGTTGCCCATCTACATTCTGTTTTAATGTAATTTAGCAAGTATGAATGAAAATGTTTAGATTTTCAATAAATAAATAAATAAACATTTATCTCATACAAATACATGTAGTGTATTGCGATCAACTCCTGCCACACCTCTACTAGCCATCATAACTCGTAAAAACAAATATAGTAGACAAATCCAATATAGCACAATCCGAACCCATTTAGCATATTCGTCCTTTTCTATAGCTCCTAACTAAAACTTAAAGCGTCCACAACGGTAGAGTTTTCGGACACCCACAAACGTGTCAACTCAATTGCCACATCATGTTTCAAACATTTTTAAAAAACAACAATTTTTCCTTCAATGCCACCTCCTTTTCCAAAGACCCATATTTTTATATAAAAAAATTTAAAATAATATTTGTTTGTGTATGTTCTTATAAACTATGAGTATTTAAAGTTACTTTCCGAAAGGTTTTAAACAATATAAATTAATAATAGGATTTTGGATAATAATTACTCTAAGAAAAACCTCTATGCTACATATTATAATTACAATATAGCTCTACAAACATTAGTCGGTAATAATAATATTGTGAAAAAAATGTAAGTGTCATTTTCCCAGTACTTTTTAAAGTCATGTGAAAATAAGAACTATATAATTTGCAGCCATGAGATATTCCAATCCTTAATCGTATATTCAATTTTGCTTTGCATATAAGACTCCCCATCAGTTCATGCTAAAAGTTATATTGTGCGCAAAGTATCACACGTGTATTATCAACATACGTACCTTAACTAGAAAAAAAAAATTAATGCATACCTAAATAGATTCATGTATTATTCATTTTCTTTGCACATCCAAGGTGAAAATGAAAACAAAAGACTTGAGTTTGCGATTTAAGGCATGAAGTTTAGACAACAAGTATCACCAATCCATGTCTCATTCAAACACATACAGAGATTTTTTATCGACGATAATGATCTAAACTTAATTTAAAAAAAGTGTGCCTTAGGCACGCCTAGACACAACGCACAACAAGGCTCAAGCCCGTGGGCTTTTGGTAGCATAAGGGGCGTTTTTCAAAAAAAAAAAAAAAAATACACACCTGAGGTGGGATTTCATTTTACTAACTTAAAGGGTCATTGTAATTCGTGGTTAGAAAATTTTCGTTGAATTCACCATAAGGTCGGTGTGACAAACACAACAAGGTATTTCTTGCTAACCCTTTGGTGAGTTTAACTTGCACTTAGAAATATTCTTATTGACCTTGTGTTTATGGTGAATGTTTTGATGCTTTGATTAAAGAATATTTCGATATGACCTATACATACTTGCTAGGAGTTGGCTAAAATCACTAATTTAATACACCCACTAACTTGTCCTGACCATTGTGTTTTGCAAGAACTTAAAGGCTCGGGTGTATTAAATTAGTGTGTCGGGTCTAGAACTTAAAGGCTCGGGTGTATTAAATTAGTGTGTCGGGATTTTCATGCTAAATGGCCAGGAGCATCAATGGTCGCATTGTCCAACGTGGTCTCGGACCAATGCCCAATCCTCTTATCTCTAATGGTACAAAACTTCGGCCCCATACCGACAAGGATTTTCAATTCTTGGTTAGATATGCCTGGAATTATGGAGTTCATAAAACAGTCGATGGTGAGTTTTTCTTTTGACGGGCCTGCCAACTTGGGCCTTGCGGTGAAACTGAGGTGGATAAAATTCAAGTTAAAGGAGAAGGTGAATGGTATAAGGGCGGACAAGGAAGTGGTGTATAAACAAAAACTCGCTATGTTGGAAGTATTGGAACTTCAAGCCGAGGAGCGGTCACTAACTCCTAGTGAATTGGTTTGTAGAGCGGAATGCAAAAAAATAATAATGGACGCGGATAAGGTAAAAGTAATGGATTTGAAGCAGAAATCTAGATTAAAGTGGGCTGTGGAAGGCGATGAGAACTCGAGTTTTTTTTTATAAAATCGTGAACGCCAATCAAAGTTCTAATCGGATTAATGGTCTAATGATTGATGGGGTTTGGGAGACAGAGCCGGCGTTGATTAAGGACGCTATTTGCTCATTCTTTGCTCAGAAGTTTCAGGAGCCTTTAAGTTCTAGACCCGGGTTGATATGTCCGAATTTAAAACAAATTTCTGTCTCAGATGTCGTTAGGTTGGAAGCAACGTTTACGCTTTTGGAAATTAAAGATGCTGTATGGGATTGTGCGAGGGATAAAGCACCGGGGCCGGATGGTATTAATTTCAGATTTATAAAACGCAATTGGGATGTTTTGCAAGATGATTTTGTTAAAGTATTTGAGGAATTTAAGTGGAGTGCATCCATTTCTGTGGGTTGCACTTCCTCTTTCATTGCTCTTATACCCAAATGCAATGACCCGAACGGTTTAGGGGATTATAGACCTATTAGCCTCATTGGATGCATCAATAAGGTGATTTCTAAAGTTTTGGCGAATAGGATGAAATTGGTAATTAACAAGCTAATTTCGGAGGAACAAACGGCTTTCTTGGCGAATAGAAGCATTTTGGATGGTCCGTTAATTCTAAACGAGTTGATCCCGTGGATGAGGTCAAAGAAGAAGGAGGGGTTCATATTCAAAGCGGATATTGAAAAGGCATATGATTCGCTCAATTGGGGTTTTTTGGAAACTATTATGGAACAAATGAACTTCCCTACGATGTACATAAAATGGGTTATGGCCACTGTAAAGAATGCTAGAGCTTCGGTGTTAGTAAATGGGTCTCCAACACAGGAATTTGTGTGCTATAGGGGTTTGAGGCAAGGTGATCCTTTGTCACCGTTTTTGTTCATCATTGCAATGGAAGCGTTGACCGGGGTGATGAAGAAAGCTTGTTCACTTGGCATCTACGAAGGAGTACGGTTCGTAAATCAAGGTTCGGTCATTTCCCATTTTTTATACGCGGATGATGTTATTTTTGTGGGGAATTGGTCGATATCTAATGTAAACAATTTAAGGCGAATCCTAAGATGTTTTTTCTTAGCGTCGGGGCTTCGGGTGAATCTTGTAAAAAGTAGTGTGTTTGGGGTAAATGTGAGCGTGGAGGATATACAAAATATGGCAAACACGTTGGGTTGTCGGGTGGGTTGTTTCCCTTTCAAACATTTAGGACTCCAAGTGGGGGCAAATATGAATTTGATAAAGAATTGGAAGCCGGTGGTTGATGTGTTCAAGATGAGACTTGCAATTTGGAAGGCACGAGTTTTGTCCTTTGGTGGAAGATTAACCTTAATTAAATCGGTGCTTAATGCTCTCCCGACGTATTATTTTTCATTATATAGGGCTCCTTTGCATGTAATTGATCAACTTGAAAGATTACGGAGGGAGTTTCTTTGGGGAATAACACCGGAAAGGGGAAAAATGAATTTAGTGGCATGGGATAATGTCATGAATCCAAAGGATTTAGGTGGGGTTGGTGTCGGGTCCCTTAAAGATGCAAATTTAGCAATGCTTGCTAAATGGTGGTGGAGGTTCAAAACGGACCCGGATAGCCTATGGCGCAAGGTTATTTGGAGCATACACCATAGCGAAAGATCGTGGAATCCGATACCGGGGAAGATGTCGATAGCAGGGCCGTGGAAACAAGTTATCATAAGTATCAAGGGATATGGAAAAGTATGGAATAAACCTTTCGGACTGTTTTCGGGCTGATCCGGGTGTTGGGAGAGTTAGTCTCTTTCTGGAAGGAAAGGTGGATAGAAGGAGAAACATTACAAAGTAAGTATCCAGGTCTGTATGTACTTGAAAAATCAAAAAATGCAACGGTGGCGGATCGGGTTAAAGTTATAAATGGTGCGATAGTGCTGAATTTTTGTTGGTTGCGGCTGCCATCGTCTTCTGCGGAGCTGGAAGATGTCCAGAACCTGACTGAGGCTCTTTTTGCGGCGGCAAGAGGTTACGGGGAGGACCTATGGAGGTGGGAGCTCGACGAGTCTGGATCATTCTCGGTTAAGAGTATGAAGAACAGTTTACAAAGGGCGAGATTTTCCAACCTGGGGAACGACTTCGTATGGAACAATTGGAACCCAACAAAGGTCAATTTTCTGGCATGGAGAATATCTTTGGATCGGTTGCCTACACTAGTCGCTCTGGCTCACAGGAATTTTTTATCGGTCATTCCCGATGTAAATTATGTGACCAACAGGAAGAAGACGCGGATCACTTGTCCGTGAGTTGTGACGTGGCACAATGCTTATGGAATTTTGTATCACAATGGTGCAAGGTATCGAGTATATATGCATTCAAAGCAAAAGATTTGTTGGATTGGCACAAGTATGTTAGGGGAAATGAAAAATGGAGAAGATTGATATATGCAATCATGCAAGTGGTACTGTGGGTAATATGGCGGACAAGAAACGATATGGTTTTCAATGATAAATCAACAAATTGGGAGCAAATGGCGAATGAAGTTAAACAACTTAGTTACCTTTGGATAAGTAGTCGGCCGTCGTTAAAAGAAATAAAGTGGGAAGAGTGGTCTAATTTCGACATAGCACTTCTAGATCTCATGTTTAGAATATATTTCATTAGGTTTTAAATTGTTACTTTTGGTGTTTTTCTATAAAGTAATATGCCAAAAAAATCTAAAAATTATGCACATATTTTAAAATACAATGCCTACATAGACTGTCACACTTATTAGGGTGTACGGTGTGGTGATCGGTAAAGGGTGGCAAACCCCTTTACCGATCGGTAAACACCACCGCCAACTCTTGTTTGGTCACCAAAGTTTGCCAAATCGGTGGTGGCATGCCGAATCGGTGAGGGGAGGAAGAAGAGAGAGAGGGGGGGGGGGGGGGTTTGGGGTGGGGTCCAATCCAATCTCAACCAATAACACATTTTTCCTTTTTAAAAAAAAAATAGTTTACCACTTCACCAAGTGTCTAAACCAATGCCAACACTTTTCACCAAAGTTTAAACACTTTTCACCGATTGACATGGCGCGCTCTGATTGGTCGGTTTTTTGGTTTGCCACTCAAAGTGTTTAACCACTCCCTACACCCTTAGGAGTTTTGACATTTGTAGTCCAATCCTACCACCACTAAGATACGGTTACTCTAAGGGTGTAGGGAGTGGTTAAACACTTTGAGTGGCAAACCAAAAAACCGACCAATCAGAGCGCGCCATGTCAATCGGTGAAAAGTGTTTAAACTTTGGTGAAAAGTGTTGGCATTGGTTTAGACACTTGGTGAAGTGGTAAACTATTTTTTTTTTTAAAAAGGAAAAATGTGTGATTGGTTGAGATTGGATTGGACCCCACCCCAAACCCCCCTCTCTCTCTTCTTCCTCCCCTCACCGATTCGGCATGCCACCACCGATTTGGCAAACTTTGGTGACCAAACAAGAGTTGGCGGTGGTGTTTACCAATCGGTAAAGGGGTTTGCCACCCTTTACCGATCACCACACCGTACACCCTAAGCACCATTTTTAAGTATATGTATTACAATAATCATCGATTCATAAACATAACATCCTCCCCTTTCGCTTTGTTGATGGCAATTTTTTAACGATAGTTTTGGATCACTGACGGACCACTAGAGTATTATTGTGTTCAGCGAAACCACCCGATCATATCTATCTCCACTAGGCAATAATGACTATACATCAATTCAAAATAAAACTCAATAAATCTAGAAAAACTCCCTCTAAAAATCAAACTCATGACCTAATAGTTCTTAAGTCTTATCACACACCCAAAATGTCACTACAAAATACATAATTACAAAGATGAACTAAAGTCATCTTACAGATCTTCATTCTTCCTTTTCCAACTCTACCGAGAAGACCACTTAAATCTTGTTCGTTACTCATGCATTCTTGATCTAACAACTCAATTGCATAATCAGATTTACACAAGGGTTTAACTACTTTCATGTTTTTTGTTCTAATACATATTTCTTTTTATCATCAAACATACTTATTTATTTTTTAACTAGTTTTTGTCCAGCCCGCATTGCGAAGCACTAAGCTGAATATTTCTCTCTCATAATATGTACATATGCGTTTCGGTTACTTGTACATACTACTCATAACACGATCTAAAAAAATTACATCGAGTCAATCAATTAAAACAAAACACTACCATACTTTTGCTAAAAAAAACTAAAAAGATGGAAAAACTACCGCTTGGCACGAATAAAAATTACATCGAGACAACCAATTAAAACAAAACACTGCTATAGTTTTGTAAAACACTAAACGAATTTTACACTGGGGTAAAATCATAATTTGACAGGGAAAAACACAATAGCAAAACTATACATTTGAGTTGAGAGCAAAATCGTAATTTAGCTAAAAGAAGAAAAAAAACAAAACTAATGGCAAAACTGTAAATTTAAAAGGGGAAAAAATCATAATTTGACTAGACCAATGGATGTAACACTATTCCCCGCCATGTGAAATGTAGTGTATATACTTTCTGGATAATGTGAGTAGTGTATATAAATATATACTTTTTGTAAAATAATCTGAGCCAGCAAATCAATCTCGAGAGACGCCATGCATCGGATCTCACCCATTTTAATAAACATTGAATGGCATCTAAGTGTTGCATTCTATAATTCAAAAGGGTACGAATGCCTCTCATTATTGTTTTAGACTGGATTCAAACAAAAGTATAACTATAATAATAATTAAAGATACGAGGGCAACGAATATTGAAAAATAAAAGAAAAAAAATTCTGTTTTCTGTTTAAAAAAAATAAACTGTTTTCTGTTTTTTTTTAAAACTGTTTCTGTTTTAAAAAAAAAAAACTGTTTTCTGTTTTTTTTTTTAAAACTGTTTCTGTTTTAAAAAAAAAAAAAAAACTGTTTTCTGTTTTAAAAAAATAAACTGTTTTCTGTTTTTTTTAACTGTTTCTGTTTTTTTTTAAACTGTTTCTGTTTTTTTTTTAAATAAACTGTTTCTGTTTTTTTTAAAATAAACTGTTTCTGTTTTTTTTTAAATAAAATGTTTTCTGTTTTTTAATAAACTGTTTCTGTTTTTTAAAACAAATAACAGTTTTCTGTTTTTTTTTTAAACTGTTTCTGTTTTTTTTTAAATAACAGTTTTCTGTATAAAAGATTTAAACTTTATAAAAAAACATACCTTTTGAATGAAACAAGTGTTGAACTTACTAATTTTCCCGTTCAAATCCGTCCATTTCGACGTCATTTGGTCCATGTTTCGTTCCTTTGCACCGGGAAGTCGGCTAAAATGATTAATGACCCGTCTCCAAAACGTATCATTTCTTTGCTCGTTGGCATGTTTCTTGTTCTCGGAGATGTGCAAGTACGCCTTCACCAAGGTCACCTCCTCCTCGCTCGTCCAATGTTGTCGGACGGTTGGGACAATTTCTTGAACGTCATCATTTTCTTCTTCTTCCTCTTCCTCTTCTTCTTTTTCTTCTTCTTGAACGTAATCATCATCTTCATCGTCGTCAAGACTTTGTTGTGGTTCACGATACGCATTTGCAAAATGATGGATGAGGGTGTTGTCTTCTAGTAGTGGGTCGAGTTGGTGGGATTGGGTTTGAAAGTTTGGAAAAGATTGGGGTTGAAATTGGTGAGGTTGAAACGGTGGAACGAACGGTTGGTTTTGATACGTTTGCGATTGAAAGTGTGGATATTGTTGGGTTTGAAAGGGTGGGACTTGCTCGGGTTCGTCTTGCAACCTAAAGCGCGTCGGCTCGCCAAGATTCGCTCGAACCTTGGGTCTTACGGGATTTTTCTTCGTACCCGAACCTCTTTTTTTTCGAACCCCCAGCTCTCTTGCTTGAACCTTCCATGTTTGTTGTATAATTTTTTTAGTTGAATTCAAGAATTTTTTAGTTGAATTGGAGAGTTTTTGAGTTGAATTGGAGAGTTTTTTGATTGAGTGGGGGAATAATTTGGATTTTATATAAAAAACCCTCAAACAATTAAATTCCAAACGGTCAAAAATTGGTTCCAAACGGTCAAAAATCAAACGGTAATATTTGAAATCAACGCGTGATATTCTCAACTAGTTGAAATTTTCACGCGTGATCATTTGAGTGGCGGCGGTGTTCGTGACTTTTCCACGCGTGGTGGGACGGCCATAACGGACCGCCCCCACTCCCTTATAGTTTTAACACTTTATTTTTCATCACATTTGAACTCCACAGTTTTTATTTTTTCACAACACAATACATATATGAGCCAACCCGTAAACTAGAAATAGGTTAGTCTCCGAATTCGATTGATTACTTTTACTTGGCTAACGCGTAACTTGTTAGTTATTCAACATGACCAAATGAATGTTTTTTTCACCCAATTCAAATATAAACCATGGGTACCCAAATAAGGTGAATAGATTTGTTTCTTTTAGACTTATGTCGTTAACCCACTCGGTCTATTCTTGTAGTCACCACCACTTTTCATGTTGTTATCGCCTCCTCCCGGAACCTCGACCACCCCTATCGCGGCCTACCCACCACCACCATCTAAATACTTAAAAGAAATGATGAATCAGCAAAATTAGAAATAACGAAAATGAAAGAAAAACATGTGAGTACCAAATATTCTATAAGAAAGAAAAACAATGATTACATGTCAAAAATCAAATCGCAAATCTTAATATTCTACCAAACCAAATGAGAAAACTTATTAAGGTAAAGCAATTATTAATACCAAATGAGAAAACTTATTAAGGTAAAGCAATTATTAATTTTTTTTTTGAAAATTAAAGCAATTATTAATCAAATGACAAAACTTATTAACGTAAAGCAATTATTATTATTTTTTTTTTTTTGAAAATTAAAGCAATTATTAATCAAATGACAAAACTTATTAAGGTAAAGCAATTATTAATTTTTTTTTAAATTAAAGCAATTATTAATCAAATGACAAAACTTATTAAGGTAAAGCAATTATTAAAACATCATTTGTGTTGGACACCCTAATACCGCCATTTATTCCCGTGATGCATAAACATGCATCTCTTGTTTAAAAAATGAATAAATATATTCTTTTTAAATAAACCCAAACGATACAAGAAAATCTAGAAATAGTTAAACAGAGTTAAATAAAAAAAAATCTACAAATAGTTACAACGTAAAAGGAAGGTATATTGGGTCTTGACTCTTGACCCATTCAACCTATTTTTGAGGGAACGATTTTATTTATTTGCAAAAGTGGATTGTAATAATTTACACTTTAACTCACTAGTCCATAATATTGGATCCAATGTTATTTTTAGTTTTTTTTTTTTTTTTGACAAAGACAATTTTATTCACATAACTATCATTGCTTTACACTTGATTTCAACTCAATTGCGCTCACAATAGCGAAATGAGGAAACTTACCTTCCTTTAACTCACTATGATCGCTATACAAGTAACAACAAAAGTAAAATTCGTAAGCGTTTCTGGTTAAATTACTAATATGAATTAGTCTCTGGTTAAATTACTAATATGAATTAAAATCGACTCCTTATTTAATGTAATCATTTTTACCACTAGTAATACACATCTCTCTCATGCATGCACACATGACACGCCTTTCTTCTCTTTTCACATGTCCCTCTTCTTTCATGTGTGGCTGCAAAAAAAATAATAATAATAATAAAAAAAATAAAAAAATAAAAAAATCTACTCATATCATTTCTTGTATTTCACAAGAAATATAAGGGAGATAAATGAGAAAAATATGTTTCAATTCATGTGTTCTCAAATTCAATATATTCTCAACCCTACTATACCACGCCTCACATACATAAGCAATTCAAGCACCATCATCAACAACACAAATTCAATAACACAATCTTTAACCAAAGCTGTGCAAACCGCAACGAATTGGTTCAGTTAACTTCTATTTTTGTTGTACATCAAGATTTACATATATTTAAATTTGTTGCATTACCAAATTTTATGTTCTTGACTGAATTAATCTTTGTTTTCTTTTACAGCAGCATTTCATGCACATTTGTTTGATACCGAAGGAGATCATCAGTGAACATACAACATGGGGTTTTGGACGTTGTTCGAGGTGGCATCAATGCCTACAGTGCAGGTGATAATTGTGAGCGTTATAGGAGCAATCATGGCTACCGATCGCTATAATCTTCTTTCAAATGACATCCGCCGGGGCCTTAACAAGGTATACATTAGTAATCGTGACGTTTTTGTACATTGAATTGGTATAAAGGTTAGTTGGACTGTTTGATAGGTTCTAAGATGATGGTTTTGATTTTATTTGGACTTAATGCAGATTGTGTTTGTGGCTTTTACGCCGTGTCTTATATTTGCGTGTCTTGCGGAGAGCGTCACCTTTCAAGACATCATCTCATGGTAATGATTTGCTAGTCCTGAAGCAGGGGCGCAGCTTAGAAGGCTTCCGAGGGGGCGCCCGACCCCTCGAACTTTTCGATGCGTAGTGTTATGAATAGTACTTTCGTATAGAAAAATTTTATGAATAGTACTTTCGTACATGAGATAGCGACTTCACCTTCACCTTGATAGTTGGTGATATTTTAACTATCAAGGTGAATGGGTTTTTGAAAAAAAAAATTTTTTTTTTAAAAGACATGATGACAAATATGGTCATTTTTGTTTTGTTTAATTTCAATTATGGGTTAGTCGCTATCTAAGATAGGACTTTCGTGTCTTGAAGTTACCAATGTTGACGATATCACCCCAGTGTTCCATAATTTTGTCTTGTAGCAGCTGAAGTCGCTACCTGAGGCTGAGATAGTGACTTTAACTGTTACAAGACAAAATGCCCAATCCTTGTATAGATTCTTCACTTTAATTAACTTAGAGAACTCGCTATTGTAGATAGCGAATAACACATAATTGAAAACAAAAGAAAATGAGCCAATTTGTCATCAAGTCTTTTAAAAATACCCGTTTTTGAAAAAAAAAATCGTTCCAACAATGTTCTTCGTTTCCTATGTATAAGGTATTAGATAAAGTTTTATTATCTTAAATCAAAATCCTTGATTTTTAGGTGGTTTATGCC
This sequence comes from Helianthus tuberosus, assembly GCA_030545235.1. NCBI lineage: Eukaryota > Viridiplantae > Streptophyta > Magnoliopsida > Asterales > Asteraceae > Helianthus > Helianthus tuberosus. The sequence goes on along the minus strand of CM060420.1, from coordinate 13,459,496 downwards.
TCTAAATATTGGGATAACATTCTTATGTGGAGGAACTTTGGGGTGGATAGCAGTAAAACTGATCAAGCCAGAGGCACATATGGAGGGCCTAATAATAGCAATGTGTTCAACAGGTACATTACTAAAACATGTTTTTCATATGCCATTGAAATAATGTTATAATAATGTTTCTTCTTATATTGTTTTTTTGTATGTGTTCCTTCATTGCAGGGAACTTAGGAAACATTCTTCTGCTAATCATCCCCGCAATTTGTACTCAAAATGGCAGCCCGTTCGGAAATCACAATACATGTAAAGTTAATGGGCTCTCATATTCATCGTTTTCCATGGCGGTAAGCTGATTTCTTAAATCATTTCGTATCATTTTTGGCATGCTGGGTAACAGATCAAAATGGGTTGAGTCAGGTTGGTGGCCCGTGCAACCCTTTTGACCTGTTTGACCCGTTATAGGTAAATATGACCATAATCTACTCATTAGTATGATTTAATTTGTAAAAGTTTTGCAGTTAGGATGCTTCTATATATGGACATACACATACCAATTGATAAAAAACTCAGCAGCAAAGTACAATGCAATGAAAGAAGCCAAGGATTTGTTGAAGGAACCAAACAAAGACTTAGATTCGGATGAAAAAACTAAACTTTTGAATGAAGACAGTAAATCATGCTCAACCACTGCGGACCCTGAAAATCCAAATGTAAGACTCTCCAACTAAGTTCAACTAGCATTACATATAGGTAAACTATTCAGACAACCAACCAGGAGCGGACCTAGGTAGAAGGCTGGGTGGGCGGACGCACCCCTTGAAAAAAAATGTAGTGTATTTTATAGGGCAAAATTCTGATTGCACCCCTTGAAAATTTGGTTAAACCCCCAAAAAATAATTCCTGGGTCCGCTACTGCAACCAACATAAACCACAATTTGACTTATACGCGATTGTACATATAGAACCAAACTTATTGTTCATATATTCTGTAGTTGGTCTACCAACAATTAGCAAGCAAAGATTGCAAAAAAGGAGCTTCTTCAAGTACACTAATGGAAACTCTACAAAGATTGTTGGAGGAGTTGTTAGCACCTCCAACCGTTGGCGCTGTAAGTTCTTTCTTTCATTAAACTTTATCCTATATATAAGTATTTATTCATTTTATATAGCAAAGTATTTGATCTTTGACCAAGTAATGTATATGCAAACTATAATCAACAGATCATAGGATTCATTTCCGGTGCAGTTCCGTGGTTGAAAAACCTTTTGATAGGTGATGATGCTCCATTGCGGGTGATCCAAGACTCTATCACGTTACTGGGGTACAACTTTTTATGCTCGATTGTAAATGGATACATACACATTCTCTTGATTATTAACCATACATTTAAAATGTCGTTCAGTAATAACAAATGGCATTATCTTCAGGGATGGAACCTTACCTTGCATCACACTTATACTTGGAGGCAATCTAGTACAAGGTAATGAAATAAAGTCACATGTTTGTAGATCATATATTCTTACTTGGAAGCTTAAAATAACTAATATATTATAATTTCTGTAGACGTTCATTTCAGAACGAATAATATGTTAAAAACTATATAGTTTATTTGTATCTGTTGTTAATGTGATACACATGTTATGTAAGCGTCTCTGTTTCTCTCTCACCGCTTCTTCTTATTATTTTTATGCACTATGTACATGTGCCAACAGGTTTGAGAAACGCAAGCATAAGACCTATTGTTATTATCGCGATCATCATAGTGCGATATGTGTTTCTTCCCTTGATTGGAATTGGTGTTATTAGAGTGGCTGCGACTCTAGGATTACTTCCATCTGATCCACTCTTTAAATTTGTGCTATTGATCCAGTTCACTGTCCCCCCTGCCATGAATATCAGTAAGCATTGCCTTAATACTTATACTCATTTCATTGACACGTTCTGATATAGAGTTATTGTGGAGTACATGGACATGTTGGTTAACGGGTCAAAACAAATATAAATTAAAATAAGTACTTGTTAGTACGGGTCAAAAGAGCTCGTGTTGAAACAGTCATTCTTGGTACGGATCATAATAAAAAACAGTTGTTAAATAGCAAAAACTTTCTTGTTTCAAAATTTGTATTTCTATTGCAACAAGCATATTATAAAAACTATTATTACAATTATTATATTAAATAGATTTATGATTAAATATGTAGGTACAATGACACAGTTGTTCGATGTGGGACAAGAGGAGTGTTCAGTGCTTACAATGTGGACTTACATAGTTGCAGCATTTGCACTTACAGGATGGTCAACGGTCTTCATGTCAATTTTGACTTGAAACTTATATTTTTTGGTCAAACTTTTGACCCCTCAAGGATATTCAGTAGATAAACTGGTTTATTTCTTTTGTTGTTTTTAGTATTATTCTTTGTCATGTATAAAGTTGATTTTTTATTATTATTTTCTTTTTTCTTCATATATGATATATCAGAAGTTGATTCTATGTGATCTTGATATTAGTCCATAAATTTTACTTCATATACTTCTATTTAAGATAAAAAAGAATTTTAGCAAAGGCCTTCTAAATCAAATATTATTTATAATAATGTTTGTTTCTTTAAATTTTTAATGTTTTTGTAATTGCGTAATCTGATTAAATCATAATACCATTCTCTTGTCAGGAACCAAATGGATTAAGTCATCTACCTCAAGATGAGTGGCTACATAGATGATATTCTTTTAACAAGCATATGTTACATGAGTCAAAACGATCACATATATTTTGACATGATAGATTTCGGAGATATTTTTAGCGTAACAGGTATCAAAATACACTGAAATAGACCTAACAAGACATTAATTTCGTTCCATAAGTTTTACACTAAGTGGATCCTTACATGCACTGACAGATCTTGAACTTTTAAATAGAAGAGGCCGAAAGTTTCAGAGAAAAACATGATGATGTGTGTGTGTGTGTGTGGGGGGGGGGGGGGGGGGGGGGAGACGAATTCATTACATATTAAAAATTTTTAGGAATTTTGGTATAATTTACAATTTAAAGCGAAAAAACAGCCCCCCCAGCCCCCTAACTGAGATCATCCCCTGCTTACACGTATAACATACAATACTGCTCTCCTTTAAAGGCTAAAATGATAAATGAGACTATTTCCTTATGTTTCATAATTAGAAGCCTTGGGGATGGATCATTAGAAAACCAGTTTAAATGAGAAAACCAAAAAAACTAACTAAAAAAGCCTAAAAAACATACCAATTTTTTTTAAATTTTAGGGTAAATTACTTTTTGAGTCCCTGTGTTTTATGGGTTTTAACTAGTTGAGTCCAAAAGCAAAAAGTTTAACGACCTGAGTCCCTATAAGCATTTTCTTTAACCATTTGAGTCCAAATTTCTAACACTGTTAGAATTTTTTGGTTAACTATTGTTAAATGACCAAAATACCCTTATAATTAAAAAATTAAAAAAAATATTTCTCTCTCTCTTTTTAACCTAATTAAATCCCCATTTCAATCCCCTTTTCAATCCCCATTTCATATTTCCTTCATCTTCATCTTCGATCCCCATTTCAATCTCTCTCTTTAACCTAATTAAAATCCCCTTTTCATCACCCACAACTTCAATCTCTGTTGCAGATGAAAGGAGGCGGGTGCAAAGAAGTGTTCATCAACTGGGAAAACTGCATCAAAGAAGGCGAGATAAACAAGGAGAATATAGTGGATAAATGTTTCGATGTTACTTCCGCTTTGAAGAAATGTATGGAGGCCCATTCAGATTATTATGCTCCTATTTTGCAGGCCGAGAAGGCGGCCGAACAGGAAGCCATTAACCAGTTGAATAAGGAGAAAGTCGCGGAGGAACAGAAAGCGGCGAGTTCATCAACTGATAATTGAAAATTGAAACAACTTTTTTTAGAGGAAAATGTTTTGTTGTGTTTTTGAAATAAAGATACTTGAATTGATGATTCTGCATACAGTTAATTGGTTGGTTGATTGATATTACACAGAAAGTTCTAGATAAAGACGAACACGATGACGTCACGAACACGATGACGGCATGAACAAGTCCTTTAACTTTCTCCGAACGGGACTGGTGGAGGCAACCGGCGGCGGAGGTTGAGAACGGGACTGGTGGAGGGGCTTCGAGTGGGCCACTGATACAGATTTGATGGTTGATGCAGTGTGGGTGACGGTGGAGGTGCAGTGGCGACGATGGTGTTGATGGTGGGGCGACGGTGATGTTGATGGTGGAGGTGTGGTGGTGGGATGGAGATGGTTTAGGTAAAGAGAGAGAAGTTTTCGAGGTGTTGTGGTGAGATGAACATGGTTTATGATCTGATCTAGATAACATATATATATATTTAATAATAAAATGGTTTTTTTAATTAAAAGGGTAATTTGGTCATTTAACAAAAGTTAACAGAATAATTTTAACAGTGTTAGAAATTTGGACTCAAATGGTTAAAGAAAATGCTTATAGGGACTCAAGTCGTTAAAATTTTTGCTTTTGGACTCAACTAGTTAAAACACAATAAACACAGGGACTTAAAAAGTAATTTACCCTAAATTTTATAAAAAAATCGCAGGTTTTTATGTATGGAAAAAAATTTCAAAAAAAAAAATTGTTGTATTGCACATGTGCACTATTACGAATATAGTGCACATGTGTAGTACACATATAATGCATATGTGCAGTACAACAAAAAAAATTGAAAAATTTTTTATATATAAAAACTAGCGATTTTTTTATAAAAAATTGGTATGTTTTTTAGCTTTTTTTTAGGGTTTTTTAGTTAGTTTTCTAGTTTTCTCATTTAGATGTAGTTTTCTCATGATCATCTCCCTAGAAGCCTTATGTAGGTTTAATTCTATACTTGTTTAGATATTGCTCACATTTTTTAACAATAGACTAGTCTATATTATTGTAAAGCATCTGATCAAATATTACAATATCTTTAAAAAACGAGAGACTATAATTTAAAGAAAAAGTGAGAACTCAAACGATTGACTACTCTTATTATGACTTTGTTGTATTCAAAGGAAACAAAATGCTAACTTCAGGGTATATCTTTGTGTCAACAGACTTACCTATTTTATGGAGGAGTCATAAGGAACTGTTAACAACAACCTAAGTTTCAATGACATAGTATATATATATATATATATAGGATAAGGATCATGTGAGAAGTAGTAGGCTAAATGAGAAACTTGAGAAGCATTCTGGACCACACATTTTCCCTAAGCAAAAAAAAATGCAAAAAAAAAAAAAAATGGTGAAAAAATGCAATTTTTTTTTTGGAAAAATCGCAGCTTTTTCTTTAAGAAATAATTTTTTTTTTGGATTTATACATATGTGTATATTGTTAATCTTTTAACTATACATATATGTATATTGTCAATTATACATATATGTATATACATGTTTAAAATTGAAAAATAAGTGTTATTTAGGGTTTAGCATTAGTATTTAGGGTTTAGCATTAGAGTTTAGGGTTTAGCTTTATGGTTTAGGGTTTAGCTTTAGGGTTTAGCATTAGGGTTTAGCAATAGTATTTAGGGTTTAGCATTAGGGTTTAACTTTTGGGTTTAGCATTAGGGTTTAGCTTTTGGGTTTAGCTTTAACTTTTGGGTTTAGCTTTATCTTTAGGGTTTGTATTAGGGTTTAGCATTAAGGGTTTAGCTTTAGTGTTTAGTTTTAGCTTTTGGGTTTAGCATTAGGGTTTAGCTTTAGGGTTTAGAATTAGGGTTTAGCTTTAGGGTTTAGCTTTAAGGTTTAGAGTTTAGGGTTTAATATTAAGGTTTAGGTTTAGTGTTTATGGTTTAAGATTAACAATATACACATTTTTTCAATTTTAAACATGTATATACATATATGTATAATTGACAATATACATATATGTATAGTTAAAAGATTAACAATATACACATGTGTATAAATCAAAAAAAAAATTTAAATTTTTTTTAATTCTTAAAGAAAAAGCTGCGATTTTTCCAAAAAAATAAATAAATAATTTTTTTTCATTTTTTTCACTTTTTTTTGCATTTTTTTACTTAGGGAAAATGTGTGGTCCAGATTGCTTCTCAAGTTTCTCAAATAGGGTGGACTTCTCTTAGGATCCCTACCCTATATATATATATATTGCTAATCACAATGCAATTGTCACAAATGTTGTTAAAAATTTATGAGTGGGCTCATAATTTAGTAACTTTACATAAATATCATATTGAAGACATATTGTGATAAGTTAGCTACCATTGTTTTTTGAATGGTAACAGTTCAAGTGGAGCTGCATTAAATTTTGAGATGAAATTATTGTTCGTTTATGAACAAGTAGAGGAAACTAAATCTTTGTATCAAATACAATCATGATATGCTTATGAATCTAACAACTAAAGATCTATCACCCATAAGTCTTTTGTAAGCGCTTATAAAAAAGAATAGTTTACTAATGACCATGCCTAATTACATATCGTACTATGAATGATTTATTTTAAAATTTTCCTCACTCATTTAAAATTTTGTCTCTGGATATGCTTATGCATGCCTAAGGATGCATAGATAGTAATTATACAAATCAATATTAAGGGCTTATTTGTCAATTTGATCCTAAGTTTACTTGGGTTTTAAATTTGGAAGTGTAGTTTGATTAATGGGGGTCTTGAGTTGAATGTTGATTCAATAATTGTATTTCTCTGTTACAGTTTCAATTTAGAACTAAAAATGAGTATTAAACCTCATTAGGCTTACCTAATGCTCATTATAAATGATTACTCAACAAGTGAGAGAATATAAGATTAAATATTTAATATATGTTATTATCAGGTGTTATGAGTTTTTGAACAAGACTACACATTCTTGGAGCCATAATACACCACACCCTGCATCCCTAATCACCATTGATCATCTCCTTGATCCATATTCATGTCAAACCCTAATCAAAACTTCCAATCCATCACATTCACAACCATTTCACCATCACAATCCACCAAACAATAATCTAATCCTTCATCCATCACATTCAAAGATCAAGACTCAAGAATGATGTCAAAGTTCGTGTGTTTCTCATCCGGTGATCTCGTTCCATCATCCATGAGCGGCTAATCTCTCGGGTTTCTCCCCGGTGTAGGTTTTTATAAGAATTTCTAGGGTTTCGATACTATGTTTATGCTTTGATTTGTGACAAGTTGTTATAGGATTTGAATCTTTTGATAATTGTCTTGCATTTGTATTGAATTCATGAATTGTTGAGTGAGTTATGAAATTTGACTTTGTGAAACGAATATGTGCAATTATGCCTTATCATAGGATAGGATTTACATGTTCTTGATACCGAAGCGCATTTGGTCCGTTCTTGAACGTTGATAGCTCTTGGTATTTAAGCCACATGACACTAAATCTGTTAATAACTAAATTTAACTAAATTGAATCTAAAAAGTGTAGGAACCCTAGGTCTTGCAATTACCAAACCGGGTGTGAACCTTGTCTTAAATTATTGTTTTAATCAAGTAATCACTTTTGCAATAGTTCAAGTAATCTCATTTAGTTTTTCACAGTAAAATTGTCGGTCCAATCCGACACCCATTTTCAAAATAAACAAAAGAAATAATTAAATTTTGCAAGCTTCATAAGTCTGTCAACTAAATAATCGACCAAGTCCTGACTCAAACCAAAAACTCTTCGTGGTTCGACCCCTTACTACCACTAACTCATCGTTAAGGTAATTTGGGTAAATAAATATTATCTCTGACTGGGGCGCTACATCCCGATCAAATGGAACGACTGAATTGATAAACTAGAAATGTCAATTTCATGTTCCAAATCGCGATCTGAGGCGAACCCGGAACACGTTCGTGCCACGATTCGATACAGGGGATCCAGATCGAAGATCGTGGCACATCTAACACCAAACCCATCGGGGGCCCAGATTTTTTTTGTTTTTTTATTAGTTTTACACCGTAAAGTTAGAATATATACATAATGAATCGGAAAAATATCATCATGAAGCACTTGGTTTGGTGGTTTGAAAGTCACTTTAATAATAAGAAAACATGAGTTCTAATCCCGGCGTCCTCAGTTTTGTTTTTTTTTTTCTTTCTTATCTATTTATTAAATGCAAATAACATTAATTGTCTAATATTTTCAAGTTACATTAAATGATTGGTGTTGATTCAAATGACATTAATTCATTTATATATATATATATATATATATATATTCTTTTTAAAATTGTATATTTAAGGGACCCGTATTTTTTATTCGCACAGGGCCTAAAGATTTTCGAACATTTTCGGAGACGGCCCTAGAAAGTTGGATGTGCTTCTTGAAGAAGAAGACACAAAAAAACTATCTTTATTTATACTTAGGTTAACTTTTATTATAGGCTATTTAATAAAGCCCAACATTAAAACTTTTTATGGATCATTTCACATCTCTGGAATATTTTCACAATCTACTTACGAAATATACGCCGAGCAAATATACTTTTGAAATATATACTAATCAATCACAAAAAAATACATAAAAACCCAAATTTATATGTTTTCAACATTAAACATTTTTACTCTTTATCACTTTGATTATTGAGTAAACTTTCGTTTTGCTCCCTGTGGTTTAGTCGTTTTAATAGTTTTGCCCCAATCCTTTAAAAATAGTCATTTTGCTCCAATAGTTTACTATGTTTTTTCCATTTTGCTCCCTGGCATTAACTCCATCTAAAATGTTTGTTAGCTGGAAGGTTATTTAGGTAACTTCAGGTATAAACCTAAGGGTATTTTAGTAAAATTACAAATAAAGATTATATTAAATATAATATATATAACAAAACCCTGCAATGTTTCTTCTCTCTATTTGCCCTCTCTCTTCTCTCTCTGTTCCACACCCTCAAACCCACATGCAACAATGGCGAAATACGGCGAAAAAGACAAGCGTTGGATCGTCGAAGACAGACCCGACGAAGCCAACGTCCATAACTAGCACCGGGCCGAGACCGACTGCCTCGAATGGTCGAAAAATCTGCTCACAAAACTCATCGCCAACCAAACAATACTCGCCAGAGAAGGTAACCTCTTCATCAAAACGACGTCACCGATCCGCATAACAACCCAATCATCCAATAAAAACCCATTCACCTCTCATATATAACCAACACCCGTAACCTCTTTCAATCACACACAATTCCCCCAAACTACATTACAAACCCTAGAATTTTAATTTCCCTAAAAAAATCAATGGCACCAAAGGTAGAGAAGATGCCTGCTGAGAAGACGCCGACAGAAGAGAAAGCACCGACTGAGAAGAAGCCAAAGGCCGACAAGAAACTGCCCAAAGAAGCCGGATCTGCAGCTGCTGATAAGAAGATAAGCATATATGTGTTAGGGTTTCAGTCTTTTGATGAGCATATATGGTAAATCGTTGCTAATTGTTGATGGGGTTGTTGAGATTCTATACATCTCCGATGAGAACGCCGATGCGGATCCGGAACTTTGGGATATTGTTAAGATAAGGGTCCGATTGGAAAGAGGTTAAAGGATGCGTTTTTAGCTAAGGGGAATGTGTAATGCCTGCGTCCCTGAACTTTTAGCTATTGTCAATTTTAGTCCCTAGACTATGTGATTCTTGATGCTTTTGATACTTTGAATCTAAATTCTATGAGGCGTGATTCTTAATACTATGATTCTTGATACTTAAGCTAGATTCTTGATACTTGAATCTTGACTCTTGATACTTAATACTATGAGACTTGATTCTTAACTCTAGTCACTTGATTCTTAAATACTTGGAAGCTATTATTCTTGATACTTGATTCTTGGAAGCTAGATTCTTGATGCTTGATACATGGAAGCTATGATTCTTGATACTTGATACTTTGGGGCTTGAATCCTGAGACTCGTGAAACTTGAGACTTAGTTGAACGAGAGACTGGAGACTTGTCACTGGCGGAATCTATGAAACTTGGAAACTTTGTGTTAATATAACTATGTGATACTATTACACAATAATACGCAACGCAACGCTTAATCTAACTTGAAAAATGAATCAACGACGGTGAAATGGAAAGGATGGGATTGACCGAATGGCAATCCAATCGGATGACCATCCGATCGGAGGGCCACTCGATCGAAGTGTCATCCGATCCGCTGCACACCGCCCTTATCTCCTCCCACACACTATAAATAGGACCTGTCACATCATTCTTCACTGATGTGACAGCCTCCTTTGACCAGACACACGCTCTCTCACATTTCTTTCATTTCCCGGCGATTTCGGTACGTTTTACACCAGATTCTTGTACATCTTTGATCTACACACTATCCTCTACACGAATCTTCTTTGAAATCGCACTTTTCACCGTGAAATCTCTGAGATTGAGCTCTTGAGGGTGATGTCATCATGGCGGTTTGTACAAACTGTTGAGTGATGTCATTCTTGTCGAAGATCTAGCTCAGATCTAAGAAATTTCATGTGTTTTACACCGAATCTTTACTAAAACTAGACTTTTCAGCTAAAACTCATGTTTCTCCTTCATTTTCTTAAACTTTTTACTCTAAACGGTGGAATCCGGACCCAAACGGACTGTAGACTTGAGGATTAGTCTGGAGTCGGCTTGGAAATGGATTGTTGCCGGAAAAGATGACCGGAGTACGGATTCCGACATGAACACCGTCAGGAACAGACACCTGATCGGACGGGGTGATTCCTATCTGATCAGACCAACTGAACACTGACATGTTTACCGTTGTCTCGATACGTACCAAGCCATCACCGTTAAACTAGAAACTTAGAAATTTTCAAGGTTACAAAAGGAATAAAGTCACCTCAATCGAATGGCAATCCGATCGGACTGCCGACCAATCGAACTGCCATTCGATCAAAGTGACAAGTGCCTCATAACCTTCACCACTTAGAATATCTTTGAACCAGAAACTTTAAAACTTTGCAAACTTCCACAATCGAATGGCAACCCGATCGAACTGCCATTCGATCGGATGACCATCCGATCGAAGTGACCTGATATAAATAATTGGCTAATCTTTGGATCGAGAGACCATTCGATCAAATGGCCATCCGTACGGATGACCATCCAATCGGATGGCGATCCGTCCCAGCACTCATATGCCATTCGACTGGATGACCATCCGATCGGATGGCCATCCGAACAAGTGACTGATCCGACACTTTGCGCAATCTTGTTATTCTGTCTGATACTTAACTATTGTAATCTAATCAGACTAATCCTAAAGAGCTCCCTTTGATCCAATAACAGTTGGACTGTTAAGCAATCACTGTGAGTATACTCGATCCTTTTTTGTTTTAAACTTTGGGATGTAACATGTATTCTATTAAACTATGAAACTTGATACTTTGAATCTAAACTCTATCCTATGTGTATGTGAAACTTGTGATTCTTGATTCTTGATTCTCTATGCTACGTGAATGTTTAATCCAGAGTGTGTAGTACCACCTTAACAATAGTAGCGCTATAGGAAGATGCACCTCCCCATTATTCTCGAGGGTATTTTTAGTAGGATTCTAGTATTCCTTGAGTCTTGGGAAAACACCAAAGCATCGGGACACTTGGGCTTTCACGTGGACTGCGAACACTAGCATGGCTGAAACTATTTTATCATTTACATGATGGATATGAGTCTTTTAATCTATTATGCTATATACTCAAACTTGTATACTCGCCAGTACATTTTTGTACTAACTTTATTTTAATACATGTTGCCGGCTGATAGGAAGCTATGAAACAAGAATATGCTAGGATGCTGCTTAGAAACACATCTTAGTTAAATCTAGAAACCTTGAAACTATTTTGATGAGTTGTACTTGATATTTGTGTTTGGTTGTGGATGCTATTAGACAATGTTTGAATCAATCTAATTTATATCAAAATATCTAGTGTTATGGAAACTCATGAGCAATCTGAACGCTTAGTGCCGCACCCCGATGTTTTCGCCATCGGTTGGGGTGTGACAGATTGGTATCAGAGCCATAACTATAGGGAATTAGGATAAGTAGGAATACTTGCCCTAGTCTATAGTTCTAGGAATCTTGATTCTTATCTATTGTTTAAGACTTATGTATTCTACCATATCTGCTTCCTAGCAGCACAATTTCCTGCTAAACTTACATGCCTTTCCTAAGGCTAACACAATATACACTTTGATACTTTGAAAAACACTGCTAACCAGTGTTTGTATTTTGCACGAGATTTGCCCTCAAGTCAGGAGTGATATCCGAACCTTGATGAGAAAATTTCCATATTATATTCTAGTAGGTCTTATCTGTTGATAAGTACCGACGCTATTAAGGTACAATGTTGTCAAGAGAGAGGTGAACCTCAAACCTTGATAACTAGTCCCACTCTTTGATTTTATGTCTCGCCAAAGTCTCGAAACTACCAATCAATTAGGAACATGAAATGACCAAAAGGACGAATATCGTAGGCCTAACATCGATGACGTATTTGTCTAAGTAAGTCAGGACACGTTGCCTCAATTCGAAAGGGGTTCGAATCACTTTGGTTAGTCACCGTTCCTCTACCCGGAACAATCTATGTTTTATGAGCCTATCTTTTATGTTATCTCGATTTTATGTGTGGATTTAAACTTGATTCTTCGTTTATTTTGATTCCTCGTTTATTTTAAGACTTTTTACACAAGACGCATGTGTGTCCGCAATCTAAAACTCTAATCATAATCTCTCAGGATCAAACTAAATTTATGAAGCTTTAATCTATGTGGGAATCTTGATCAACTATGATACTATGTGAAACTATCTGATGAATCTATGTGATATTGTGGTTGTGCAACACTAAACGTAACATGGCACAGAAATACGAGGGAGAAGTGACGTGTCTGAAACATGGTGGATACGCCGCTGGTACTTCCTATATATAAGTGTTTCCGACATGTTACCAACTTTCGTACCACGTGCCGTGCGAAACTTAGTATTTTGCAGACGGTGATGTGAATGTTGAACTCTAAGCTATGGGAAACTACTTTTGTAATCTATGTGAAATCTATGTGTAATCTATCTTTAATCTAAGAGTATTCTAGTGTGAATGTGTGGTTTTGAGTAACAAAATATGAAACGTAGCCTAGCGCCGAAGACGAGGCAGACGTGGCATGTTCGAAACATGGTGGATACGCCGCTGGTACTTCCTATATATAAGTGTTTCTAGCATGTTACCGAACCTTTGTACCACGCGCTAAGTAAAGTTCGTAGTTTTGTAGGCTCAGGTTGAAGTTGTTGGAATCTACTTGGATAGTCTATGAGAAAGTTTTGTGATGGTTATGGAATCTAATGATATGATTAACGAAGCTTGACACCAATGACGAGACGGACGTTGTGTTGGTGCACCTTTTTGTGTCTGTAACTAGTCTTTAGTATCGTTGTATTTTGTACGGTCTTTTGTCGTTTATCGAGTCTGTATTAACCGTCGACCAAGTCGGATATCCTCCTATCCACTTGTGTCTGACTATTTATTCTCTTATTGATATGTAATGATATACGAACAATGCGTGTTGCATGTAAGGGTATAAATGTCTTTATAATGTGTTTAGAAGTGGTTTGCTGCAACTGTCTGTTTGCAGCAAACATTACAACTTTTGCAGCCTGCGACGAAACTCCCTGTTTCGTCGCACACAACACGACGAAACTCCCAAGTGTCCAAACATAATGTTTCGTCGCGATCAATGACGAAACTCCCTTGTTTCGTCGTCTATTGGGTTTCTTCAGGCCCAATGTCTGGCCCAATGTTGTTTCATCGAGCCCATATATGGTTTCGTAGTAGTTATGGCCCAGGTTGCTATATAAACACTTTCTAGTTTCATTCTGAAACCAGATGAGAGCATACCCTGAGAGTTATTCTGTAAAACTGTGTGTGTATCAGTTGTTCTTGGTTCTCATCCCATTTAATCAATAGATTGCGTTTCATTGGTTATACCGCGTGTGTTATTAACTGTGTTTGATTTGGCATCGTTACGGGGATTCCGCACCCGTGACATTGTTTGTTATAAACAAGGGTTTGGTTTTCGTTATCGATCCTCAGATTTCGGGACCTACAAGTGGTATCAGAGCATTGGCTCTTATCCTTGTTTAAAATCAAACATAGTTGGATTTTTATCAAGTATTGGAAACTGTTATTTATGATTTTCTGAAAATCTTGTTCTTGAAAAACTCATATTTTCTAGAAAAGTGTTTAAAATCTGCTTGGATATTGTTGTTTGCAAAATTTTTATCAAAAACCTTTGTTGTATTGCATGTTCACATGATAAAACTGGGTTTTATTTGAAAGTTTGTGCAAATTTCGTGTTTCGGAAAGTTGTTAAGTGACCGGAAAACTCATATTTTCTGGGTTTGTTCTTCACATCTTCAAAGAACCTTCAAAAAGTTCTTGAGTATTTTTGGTATTTACATTTAAAAGAGAAATTGAAAAAGAATTAAAATCAATTAAATATTGTGACCATGCTTGGGTTGGTAACTTAGACATGTTGTGTGTTGAAAATTTTGTACTGTGTCAGTAAAGAGATAAGATTTAAGTTGAAAATTTTTGCCAACCCTCACCCACTTGACCCACTTGTCTGAACCTTATCTCGACGAAATCATTACCTGACGAAACACTTTTTAGTTTCGTCACAAGGACTTTTGATGAAACTACTATAGTTTCGTCATAATCATTTCAACGAAACTCCTATAGTTTCGTCATAATCACTTCGACGAAACCTCAGAGTTTCGTAGAAGGAGTTTCGTCGGGATCTGTTGTCAATTTTAAACAGAGGACTTGCAAAAGTGTTCTAACTTTGTGTTTTCAAGTATTTGATCAGGTATTCTAGTTCATGCATCAAATATGAGCTGCACAAGTCCGTGGGATTGGAGTATGGACCCACGACCAGGTCAAGATCAAATTTCGACAGCCGCGTGGGCAAGAAATGTTTTTCCTCAGCCATCCATAAGTGCAAGTCAATGGGCGTTGGTATCGAATCAAAATCAAAGCATTCAAAATCTTTTGCTTAGCGAGAGTGAAATGGGCAGCAACAATCGACCTCCAAAGTTGAATCACATGAACGACTTTCCATCATGGAAAGGTCGTTTCCACACATACGTTCAAGGACAAAGCACCGAACTTTGGAGGTGCTTCATTACTCCATGCAACAATGCCCTCGAAGAAGCAGCATCAACTGCAGCGGGTTTTACTAATATGCTTGAAGATGACAAGAAAGCCTATGACTTAGAGAAAAAGGCTTTTGCTATTCTTACATAAGCGCTTCACAAAGAAATCTATAATCAATTCTCTTACTATGTCGACACGACAACATTATGGGATGCCTTGGTAGCGAGAGGAGAAGGAAATTGCAGCTACTAGAAAGACACGCCATGATCTATTGAAGAAAGAGTTTGAATCATTTCAGTTCTTGGAGAATGAAACCCTAAATGATATGACTACATGTTTTTATCATTTGATTAGTGAAATGTTTTCTTTTGGTGTTACTGCAACTCAACCGGAAATGGTTGCACGGTTTGCTGATGCTCTACCTCCAAAGTGGAGCCCATTCATTGAGCTTTTAAAGCATACGGGCGTTCTAGATGCTGCCAATGTCAATATCTATGAATTAATTCAGAAGCTGGAACACAAGAATGATGAAGAAATTCGGAAAGCTAAACGAATTCCTGCTCCTCAAAATACTGAAATGTATCTTGCAGGTTTTAACCAGTTAGTTAGTTCCAGTTCCAGTTCAGTTCAGCAACCAAAGTTACAAACGACGTTTATGTCAAATACAAGCTCTTCTCCGTTTCCACAATCAGCTCCACCTCCGGTTTTCGATCCGAGTGCCTATCTTCCGCCAGCGCATATGAGTGCTCAAGCTCAGGCTTTTTCTAGACCTCAATTTGGTAGTGCTTATATTCCTTTTCAAACACCCCAACCTCCACCTAAAGTTACCACTACTCAACCTCAGTTCGATCCGAGTGCTTATATTCCTGTCCCACCACAACAACAAGCCCAACCACAACAACAGCAAGCTCATTATACCAACAATCCTCCACCCCTAAACCCTAACACAGTCAGAGTTGATACTTCAAACCTCTCAAATGTTAGCATTGAAGTAGCGAAGGAGCATATGGAACTCATTAATACAATGGTCAGTGCTTACTGCGGTTTGGTCGCAAGTCAAATTGGAAACATTAATTTGAACAACGAAGATTATCAACAAATCAACCATGATGAAATAGAGTTGATGGATATAAAGTGGGCGTTTGCAAGTGTTGTTAGAAGGGCGAAGGACTTTATGGTTCGAACAGGGAGAAGTTCTTTGGAAAGTAAACAGGATACGAAATACGGATTTGATAAAGAAGCGGTTACATGTTTCAATTGTGGCGAAAAGGGTCACTTCAAACGTGAGTGCACCCGACCAAGCAAACAGGGCAATCAGAATCTGTTTAGAAATCAGACGAGTACTTCTAATGCAAATCAAGACAATCATGAACGAAGGATAGTAGCGCTGAACAACAATCAGAACCAGAACCAGTCTGGACCTTCAAACACCAACAGAGCATTAGTTGTTCAAGCTGATGAAGGGTGTAATTGGTATGTACAATTAGGGGAAGGTGATCAAGAAGGAGGAGGAACAGCGTTGCAAAGATCATCAATCACATCAAGCACATTCACAGGGAAGAATTTTCTGAAAGTGACGACAGTTCGGGTTATACCGGGAGTTCTGATGAAGAAAGTTCTACTTCGGGAGATTATCATTCTGAATCTGATGTGAAGGAAGAAGCATGTTCTGATCTTGATGACTTGTTGAATGAAGCAGATGAGTTGAAATGTCAGAAATCAGTTCTGATCAAGAAGGCTGCTGTAGCATCTGAAGAAATGGAGAAGTTCTTCTCTGAAGATGGATCTTTTTCTTTTCAAACTGCCTTTATGGCAAATGTCTCAGCCTCTACGAGTCAGGTAAATTCTGAAACTTCTGCTCCTAGTGTTTGTAATTCTTGTGCAGATTTGAAGCTTGAATCTGAAAAGCTTCATAGTCATAATCAAAGTTTGGTTATTGAAATGTCTAAGTGCAAAGAGGCAAATATGGCTCTGGTTAGAAATGAAAAGGATTTTAAATCTGTAATTGAAACCTTAAAGAAAAGTGTTTCTGAAGTGACCAAAACTGTTTATCATAAACAAGTTAGTATTAACGATTACATTAACATCGTTGAGGAAACCAAAAAGGAACTAGCCATTGCCAAATGCGAGCATGATGAAATCAAGCTCAAGTTGGAAAGTTATTCTAACTCCCGATTTGTGCTCGATCACATTATTGACGTTAAACAACTGAAGGGAAACAAGAAAGGTGTTGGGTATAAGAAGTGTCCGCCCCCTTTAAGACATAATTATACTCATATGCCTGATGAAGAAGAAATGCCACGGTTTGAGCCCAGTGTGCCTCTTGATTATGAGGAAGTTACTACTGGCCTAGGGTTCAAATGAGACAGTTCTTCAAGTACATCATCTGAGCAAACAGAAACTTCAACATCTACAAAACAAAGTCCTCCAATCATTGAGGACTATGAGTCGTCTGATGATGAACCAGAATCATATATGAGTGATCAGGATAAATCACTTGACAAGATGAAAGGGGTAGAAATTCCAATTGAGAATCATATTCTTTGTGATCCTCCTACTCCTACTGTTCAACCAGTTGTCAAACAAGTGATAGATCCTGTCAAGAATGAAAAGAAATCTGTGTCTACTGTTAAGAATAATAACGTGTTGTACACTTTGGTTGGTGATTCTAAAATCTATTCAGATCACGATTTTCCAATTAAAAATGTCAATCCATCTTCGCTTGATCAAGTTTTTGAAGATAATACAAACAAGTTTTTGGGAAAGACAATTCCAGGAGTCATTGTAATTCAATGTGACCCAATTCAAAAAGCTGAAATCAGGAAACAATTTGGAAATCAAAAATCACCAACAAAGCAACAACCTATTGCTTCTAAGGGTAAACAACCAGAAAGGCGAGCTCAAAAGCCTAACGTTTCTCAATCAAAATTTGAAACAAAAGGAGCTCGTTATCAGAAGAAAAACAGTAATGTCAGATTTGTAGCATCGAATGGTACGATAAAATTGAGACTTTTGAAAACAAATCAAACACCGATTTTGTCCAACAAGTCACGATTTTAAAGCGTAATAGCCAAAACAATTACACTCAACATACAAACGGGTGTGATGAAAAAGCAAGTACCTCGGGTTCTACGGGTTCGACATCTGTTTGTCGATCGGATTCTCCTAAGTTTGTGGAAAGGAGAACATGTTTTAAATGTGGGGAGTTTGGGCATATCATTAAGAACTGCTCAAACACTCCAAAAGATAAATTTGTTGAGAAAGCACCACCTGAAAAGGTTCACCCTCAACGTTGTCCCGTTTCACCAAAACATGATAAAAGAACTGTTAAGGAACAAGAAACGAAACAACGACGTCAAAACATCAAAGTTGTTGAAAAGGCTTTAAAATCTGAAGTCAAAACGATCAACAGGGAACCAAGTTCTTCACAATTTTTAAAACCAGAAGTTTTAGAATCTGTTCATAAAAATGTATCTGGTAAAGCAAATCAAACTTGGAAACCTAAGAAGGGTGAAAATTCAGGGGGAGGTGTTGTGTTACAAAATCATCAAGAAATCGAGATCATCTTTCGTGATGCTCAGGGACGACCCAAGACCACTAAGGCTTGGGTCCCCATCCTCAACTAATCATTGATGATATGTGCAGGGTGTTCCAGGAGGAACTATTAATAGTCATTGGATTGTTGGTAGTGGAGCATCTAGGCACATGACAGGCGACTTACGGCTTCTATATGATGTGAGAAATATTAGAGGAGGCTATGTCGCGTTTGCTGGAGACAAAGGCGGATACATCAATGGAGAGGGAATGATCTCCAATGGTGTTGTATGTTTCGATAAGATCAATTATGTTCGTCAAATTGATCATAATCTTCTCAGTGTTTTGCAGATCTGCGATAAGAAGTTCACCGTGCATTTTGATGATGCCGGTTGTTATGTGCTGAAACCTGGTTTCAAAATTCCAGAAGAATGGATTCTTTTATCAGCTACAAGAGTTAATGATCTTTATATTATTGATATGAGCCAAGCGATTACGACTTCTGCTCAAGTCACATGTTTTGTCTCAAAAGCCACGGAGAAGGAGTCTATATCTTGGCACAGAATTCACTTAAGAAAAATGAACCATTTGGTGAAAAACAATCTTGTGAATGGCGTGCCCGTGAGAAGTTTTCATCTACAAGATATCTGTGTTTCATGACAGAAAGGGAAACAAACGAAGAAGTCTCACCCTCTGAAGAAAATCAACTCTGTTAGCATGCCTCTCGAACGTCTTCATATGGACGGACCTCTTTGGACCTATGAGACACAAGACAACATTCAGGGATGCTTATTGTTTAGTGGTTACTGATGATTATTCTAGATTTTCTTGGGTAGCTTTTATGGCACACAAGAGTGATACTCCTGGCATCCTCAAGGATCTTCTTACAATGTTGGAAAATCTCTACACGTTGAAAGTTAAGAGGATCAGAAGCGACAATAGAACTGAATTCAAGAACCGTGTGATGGATGAGTTCTGTACTTCTAAGGGCATTCTTCATGAATATAGTTCTCGATACACTCCATAACAAAATGGTGTCGCGGAGAGGAAGAATCGGACGATAATTGAAACTGCAAGAACGATGTTGGTAGAGTCGGAGCTTCCTGTTCAGTTCTGGGGGAGGCTGTGTCGACTGCTTGCTACACATTAAACCGAGTTCTTACAGTTAAGAGACATGGGAAGACTTGTTTCGAACTTCTACAGAAAAGGAAACCGGATCTATCTTTTCTAGAACCTTTTGGCGGTCCATGCACTATGATTGAGCCGGATGGAAAGTTTGGCGCGAAAGCTATCGAGGGTTTCTTCCTTGGATATGCTACTCCAAATTTTCGTGTATGGAATCTGGCTACCAAAAAGATTGAGCTATGGAGTGAAGTAAGGGTTCAAAGGTATACAAGTCCTGTTAGGGCTCCGGGTGATCCTTGGATGTTCGACTACGATGGGCTATTCGACTCCTTTAATCTGCCAACCTTTGACGAAGATTCTGCAGCTGCTAGAATGTTATTTGATAGTGACAACACTGCTGGCTCGCCATTGGTTAGACCTGTTATTGTTAACCCCCAAGGTTCTAATTCGGTTAACAACATAGTTCAAAATGAGGTATTTGAAGATGCTACTGAGTACAATGAGTCATCGGAAGATGATGAATATCTTGATGCGACTGAAGGCTCTTCAGCTCCAGTTGCTCCTGTTCAGGGTACTTCTGTTGAAACTCCTCATGTGCAGGATGTTGATACTGCTGATGGAAATGCATCCACTTCCACGCATATTCCCGGTGTGGAATTGGTTGTTGATCTTAATATTAATAATTTGGGTGTTAATGCCCGTGTTCCTGAAAATCCTGAAATAAGGATACACGATACCCATCCACAGCAGAATATCATAGGAGATGTCCAACAAGGGGTGCAGACGCGTAATCAGCTGAGAAACAACCAGAGTGCTGGTTTATATTCAGCCATTAGAGAATCTGGTCTTTAAAATGATTGGTCCTTCACTTGTTACGTTTCACAAGAAGAACCGAAATCTTGGAAAGAAGCCTTAAAGGATAATTCTTGGGTTAAAGCAATGCAAGAGGAACTACAACAGTTCCAGAAACTGGGTGTTTGGAGACTTGTTGAAAAACCCGACAACTACAAGAAAATTGGCACCCGTTGGGTTTATAAGTGCAAAAAGGATGATCGTGGAGTGGTCATTCGCAACAAGGCGAGATTACTTGTCCAGGGCTTTCGTCAAATTGAAGGCATTGATTACAACGAGGTTTATGCACCAGTTGCTCGTCTGGAGGCTATTCGGATCTTTCTAGCTTATGCTTCTTTTAAAGGATTCAAAGTCTATCAGATGGACGTCAAAAGCGCATTCTTGCATGGTATTGTTGAAGAAGAGGTGTATGTCGAACAACCTCCAGGTTTCGAAGATCCTATCCATCCCGATCGGGTTTGGTTGCTCAACAAAGCTCTCTACGGGTTACATCAAGCACCGAGGGCTTGGTATGCAACATTATCTACTTATCTGCTGGAGAACGGTTTTCGACGGGGTCTTATCGACTGTACTCTTTTCATCAAGGAACAAGATGGTGATTTGTTGTTGGTACAGGTATACATTGATGATATCATTTTTGGTTCTACTAACGATACTTTGTGCAGGAAATTTGAACGTGTTATGCAGGAGAAATTCGAAATGAGTGCAATGGGAGATATGAATTTCTTTTTGGGCTTACAAGTTCAACAAACTGAGTCTGGGATATTCATCCATCAGACTAAATATGTTGATAACATCTTGAGCCGATTCCAGATGTCTGAAGCAACACCCATTGGTACCCCACTTCCGACTAATCACGGGATTACTCCGGACTTGAAGGGTGAAAGTGTCAACTCTTCTTATTATCGCGCTATGATCGGATCTCTCATGTATCTCACAGCATCGAGGCCTGACATCATGTATCCAACGTGCCTGCTTGCAAGATATCAAGCTAACTGATGTGTGAAAATGTGTATATTAATTTCGAACAATTTTTAAAATGGGAATCGCTAACTAAACCACACACAATCGGCAAGTGCACCGGTCGCAGTGTAGTGTAGATGGCAAGACCGGATATCAATCCGTGGACACTATATGCAAACTTTAGATAATGAACCTCTATCGAATATAAATTCAATTTTTAAGTTTGTTTTAAGTTGATTTGTGATATTTAACTAATAACTAAATTAATTAAGAAAGCGTAGAGATGAAGACAAGCAAAATGGAGCAAACACGAGAGCAAATTGTGATAAAATATATATGAGATAAGGACTACCTAGGTGTCGAATCCCTAGAATCATGCAATGCTAATGTGACAATGATAATGGTTAAATATCTATTTCCCTCGATTGACCCCCCGCTAGAGATGTCCCAAACAAAAGAGCAAGACTAAATGTGAAGTGCTAGAACGAACCGGCTCGAGCTATCGATACCAAATCCTACGAAGATCAAGCAATGAAAGCAACTTTACCCCCAAAACCCTCAAATCGCAAAGCAAACCCAACCTTGAAGATTGAAATCCTAGGAAACCTTAACCACGATGTAATAAACGAGCCCGAGCTATCGGTCACCCAATCTACCCACCAATGATTAGCTAATAACCCAGCTCACCTTAATCGTCTTTCGAGTCACAAGATGAGGATGCAAGTTTTAATATAGTGATTTTAATTATTAGTCAACTTGGTCAATTTCTCAACACAATATTCAACCCGAAAATCCTAAGATAACCGAATCAAATTAAATCCTAAGTCTAGGGGGAATTTCTTCATGCCTAAACCGCTGAATTTATTGACTAATAAACAATCAAAAACATACCAACATGCAATATCAAGATCAATTACAAGGAAAGATTATGTAAATCACATCAAATAACCGAAATCATGTCAAATATGCATTACAATCATCAAGTTCATCTAAACCCAGGTAGTTTATACGTTTAGCTACTCATATTTATCAAAAACATCTCAAACTCAGTTCTAAAAATCAAACAAAACATGGTTCGAATGCAAAAGATTAGAGAAAATAAGCTTAATATCGAACCCGTAATGCTACGCACGTAAACCGAAGGTCTCTTTCCTTCTTGCGACAAAGAAACAGCCGTGTTCTCTTTTTTTTCTCTTGTGCGACTCCAACTGCCTTTTGTCCAAATATTATGCTGCCTCCACTTGCTGCCCCCCACTCTTCTTGCCGCCAACAGTAGTGTTTCGAGAACAATTTAATAATTGCCTATCTCCTTTTGCTTTCTTTTTTTTCTTTCTGTCGTAGCCAACTGACAACCACCCAATCTCAATATATATCCCTTTTATTAACATAGGGTTTTTTTCTATTAACTTTTCAAAAGCCCACAAAAATGATTTTGTTTACGTAAACATGACAAGGAATCACATGGGCCAATGAAATTTTGTCTAGAATAAGCACACTTTTATTTTATTTATTTATTTTTTCTCCGCGGCCCACTTTTTTCCATAATGTGATCTCTTGCCTTTTTAATCTTTATAATTATAGAGAGACCTAATCACAGAAAATGGCTGCAATTTTAACTTCGGTCACTGGTGATCTACTCTACTCAACTGACTGATTATTTAATTATTACTCATTTTCACTCCATATGCACCAGGACCTGCCAAAACACAAAATAATATAATATACACTAAAAACTAAATAAAAACAGATAAAACTATACAAAAATTATACACTTTACACGGGACAAATATGTGTATTTTACCCCACATCACTAACCCAAAAGCATCTCATCTTGGAGCTGTTAAAAGGATTTTTCGCTATCTGAAGGGTTGCCCGAACACCGGTCTCTGGTACCCTAAGGATGATGGTTTTGACTTGGTTGCTTTTAGTGATTCAGATTTCGACGGATGCAAAATAGATGGGAAATCCACAACGGCTGGATGTCAATTCTTACGAAGTCGCTTAGTCACGTGGCAGTGCAAGAAGCAAACATGTGTTGCTACATCAACTTGTGAAGCTGAATACATTGCTGCCTCAAGTTGTTGCTCTCAAGTTCTGTGGATTCAGCAACAAATGCGCGACTACGGTTTTGAATTCCTATATCTCTATTTTTGTTGATAATAATGCTGCTTTATCTATCACTAGAAATCCTGTCCAACACCCCAAAACCAAGCACATCGAAATTAAGTATCACTTCATACGTGATTGTTTTGACAAAAGATTAATCGATGTTGTTAAAATCCACACTGATGAACAGCGTGCTGACCTGTTTACAAAAACTTTTGACAAATCTCGTTTTGACTGTCTTTTATTGGTCAATGGTATTAAGGTGAAACAAGAGTAAACTTCTGTCGGCTGATCGTTTTTGTAAATATTTTCTTAAGCGTAAAAAAAAATCCAAAAAGATTTTCAGTTTGCTTATCTTTTCGCATTTTAGGGGGAGAAATTTCAGA
Source organism: Helianthus tuberosus (assembly GCA_030545235.1). NCBI lineage: Eukaryota > Viridiplantae > Streptophyta > Magnoliopsida > Asterales > Asteraceae > Helianthus > Helianthus tuberosus. The sequence goes on along the minus strand of CM060420.1, from coordinate 13,435,422 downwards.
AAATACAAAAACATGTGAAAATTCAAAAATCCAAAAATATGTCGTTTACTTTCTGTCTTTAAGTTTGAAAAAATCATAAATTCAAAAACAATAGAAAATCAAAAATGAGTTTCTTGGATAAAGGAAGATGATGATACTCACTGGTGTGGTCGGTCAAAGTGTTAAAAAATGTAAAACAAAAAAATTGATGAGAAATGATAAGTATCTCTACTAACGATGTATCGGTAGGCTCACAATCAAACTAAAATGTGCAGGATGATACAAACCTAACAGACTTCAAGTCAGGTGGGAACCATTCATTGGCATATGGTCTTAGTACCGAAATTTCGTTTGAGAGATTGCCGAGGTTCTGAGATATTCGGTCTTTATGCTGCTTATCATCTGGGTATCATGGTTGTATCTTTTACCGAAAAATAACGGAGACGAAGTCTAGGTCTTCCATGATACCATACATACGTGTACATATTGCATTCGACCTCAATAAGTGATCAACAATCACATGTCCAAACAAATAAGTGATAATATATCACATTTATCCGGGAGTCAAGTTCGTCTCTCTGCTATACGAAAGTACTGACCTGTTCACGGACTTGCTCCTGTGCCCTCATGCATCGAAAATCAAGTTCCTCATCAATAAGTGATTCTATCACATAGGGCTTGTTTTCAAACAAAATAAGTGAGTTACTCACATTCTTTTATACGGTTAAACAGATGATAATCGATATACTCACCGGTAAGATGAACTCTCGTGCATACCTTGATACGGGAATGTGTCGTGAGTGGATTCACATCGACTTGTAAGTATAATCCTTACCGTAAATCGTATCTCCTAATTGTGATTACGTTTGACCAGTTTGAGCTTATGTGGACAACAATACCGATAATCGAGGTAGTATACTTATCCAGAGCTTTAAACAGAATCCTGAGCTTTAAACAGAAATCAAAAACATGTTGACTAAGACCGTAAGCTGGTATGATTCCTTATCCTTGAAATTCGCAAAAAGTTTGCACTTGTACAGTCGTTTATTGCTTTCAATAGCTTTTCGTTTAGTTTTCCGCGCTTTAAATTTTGAGGGAGCTACATTGTTCGAGAAAAGGATAAAGTTCAACAAAAAGTCAGGCTGGAAAGATGAATCGTACAAGCCGCAGTTCCCTATCTACTAGCAGATTAAATTCACTCTTGATCCTGCAACGAACACAGGACACTACAAACTTGTGTATCAGCCAGCAAAAGTCATAGATAAAATCCCATTAATGCCGATGCCGCAGAACTTTCTCGATGAAATGGCATTATGGTGCTACGACTCAGACACGCACGAGGCGGTGATTGTTTTTAGAGATGATCGTGAGAATTTCCGTATGTTGGATCCGATGTGGATCGTCAATATGTCCGCGACCGACATCGACAAATTATATTGCCATGACATTTTCTACGAAGACAAGGACGCGCATCAAGCGTTGCGATTTCAGCGCGTCGCTTGTTTCTGCTACTACCGAGGAATACACGCTGGCAGTTCATGGTCCGAACAGCACTGAAGATTGAAGATTGGAAGACCGAAGACGAGTAACAGACAAGGGGGAGTTTGTTGGTGCACCTTTTTGTGTCTGTAACTAGTCTTTAGTATCGTTGTATTTTGTATGGTCTTTTGTCGTTTATCGAGTCTGTATTCGCCGTCAACCAAGTCGGATATCCTCCTATCCACTTGTGTCCGACTATTTTGTCTCTTATTGATATGTAATGATATACGAACAATGCATGTTGCATGTAAGGGTATAAATGTCTTTATAATGTGTTTAGAAGTGGTTTGCTGCAACTGTCTGTTTGCAGAAAACATTACAACTTTTGCAGCCTGCGACGAAACTCCCTGTTTCTTCGCACACAACACGAGGAAACTCCCAAGTGTCCAAACATAATGTTTCGTCGTGATCAATGACAAAAATCCCTTGTTTCATCGTCTATTGGGTTTCTTCAGGCCCAATGTCTGGCCCAATGTTGTTTCGTCGAGCCCACATATGGTTTCGTCGTAGTTAAGGCCCAGGTTGCTATATAAACACTTTCTAGTTTCATTCTGAAACTAGATGAAAGCATACCCTGAGAGTTATTCTGTAAAATTGTGTGTGTATCAGTTGTTCTTGGTTCTCATCCCATTTAATCAATAGATTGCGTTTCATTGGTTATACCGCGTGTGTTATTAACTGTGTTTGATTTGGCATCGTTACGGGGATTCCGCACCCGTGACATTGTTTGTTATAAACAGGGGTTTGGTTTTCGTTATCGATCCTCAGATTTCGGGACCTACACGTTGCATGATTGAAGCATGGTGGACACGCCGCTGGTACTTCCTATATATAAGTGCTTCCGTCATGTTGCCGAACTTTCGTTGCACGTGCCATGTGGATTCGTTGCTTGTGGACTGTGGTGAGATTGTTAACACTAATCTATGTGAATCTATTGGTTAATCTACATGAATCTATTGGTTAATCTACATGAATCTATTGGTTAATCTACGCGAATCTTTTGGAATCTATTTGAATCTATTGGGTAATCTACGCGAATCTATTGGAATCTATGTGAATCTATTGGGTAATCTACGTGATTCTATTGGGTTAATCTATGTGTGTATGATGACGATGATAACTGTGTTGATATGTCTGGCAATTGCGAAACGTAACATGACATCGAATACGAGGTGGAAGCGATGTGCCCGAAGCGTGGTGGATACGCCGCTGGTACTTCCTATATATAAGCGTTTCTGACATGTTGCCAAACTTCGTACAACGTGCCATGCGATGGTCATGGGTCGCGGTGTTGAAACTATTGGAATCTATATGAAACTTGTGGAAACTTGAATCTTAAATCTATGTGGATCTTGATTGAATCTTGAGTCTTTAATATATCGTGTGTGAAACTATACTGTGAGACGTTGTGATCCAAACTTATATGATCCTCCTGTTGGATCTTCAGATGTCTTCTCGTAAACTATCTGACACTCTCAAGAGATCCAGGGAGAAGTCTCAGAAAAAGATGATGTCCTTCATGGCCGACCAGATCGCTCGAGTCATGCCAAAGATCATCTCTAAGATCCAGGGATCGAACACTCCACCCTCTTCTGTTGACTCCAAGACAGAGAAAGAGAATCCTGCAAAGTTCAACTACAAACACTTTGTCTCTTGCAACCCTAAGCCTTTCACGAGCAAGGATGGGGTGACTGCTATGCTGGAATGGTTTGACAGCATCAAGGTTACCTTCATTAACAGCGAGTGCCGAGTGCATCTAAAGACTAGGAGTGCAACGAGAATGTTTCAAGGCAGAGCTCTGGAGTGGTGGTCAAATGAGAGAAACATCCGTTCTAATGAAGAAGCCTATGCTCTACCATGGGCTGAGGTGCGAGAATTGATGATGCTTGAATTCTGCCCTCCCCATGAACAACTGAAGCTTGAAGAAGAGTTTTGGCATTTGAAGCAGATTGGTGATGATAATCTGGCTTATACTACTCGTTTTAAACAACTCAGCTTAATCGTACCCCACTTGGTTTCTACTCCTAAATGCGTGATAACCAAGTACATCAATGGGTTGCCTCCTGCTATGAGAGATTCGATTGAAGCAGCTCGGCTCAAGACAATTGAAGAAGTTTATCGTCTGGCAGCAAGCTTGAACAACAATCGCGTACGTGATAAATAGTTTGGAAACTCCGCCCCTTCGAAAACAGCGAATCAAGTTACCCAGCAGCCTAGTGGTAGCAAGAACAAGAGGCGAAAGTCTCAGGGCTCAGGATGCAATGCTATTATTCCTGCTGCAAACCCTGCTGCTAAACCTGCTACTACTGTTCAGAACCCTACTGCTCCTGAAGTCAAGAGGCAGTACACTGGGCCTCAACCCAAGTGTACAACTTGTAACTTTCATCATCCTGCTAACTCTCCATGTCGTTTGTGTACTAACTGCAATCGCTATGGTCACATGACTCCCTATTGTCGTCAAGCTAACCCAGCTCAACAAGCTCAGCAAACCCCAGTTCAGGCAGCTTTACCAGCTCTCCTAGCTCCCCCGCAGAATCCGAGGCCAGTCAACATTGTTCGTGCATGCTACAAGTGTGGAGACACTACTCATCTTTGTATCCAGTGTCCGCAGCTAAACCAGGAGCAACAGCCAGCCGCTCGTGGATGAGCGTTCAACCTCAATGCTAATCAGGCCCGTGACGACAATGACATCGTTAATGGTATGTTTCTCGTCAATAACCTTTATGCTTCGATACTATTTGATACTGGTGTCGACAAAAGCTTTGTGTCCGTAGAGTTTGAATCTTTGTTAAACTGTGCACGCTCTAAGTTACCTAAGTTATTTTCAGTGGAAATTGCCGATGGGAAGTATATTCTAGTTGATTCTATTCTCAGTGGTTGTTCCTTGATTCTTAACGACCACGTGTTTACTATTGATCTAATACCCATGCAATTGGGTAGTTTTGATGTCATTATCGGCATGGATTGGTTGCGTAAGAATCATGCCGTGATCACTTGTCATGAGAAGTTTGTTCGTCTACCTCTTCCGTCCGGTGATATCTTACACGTCTATGGGGACCGACCTTCTAGAGGACTGAAGTTGATGTCATGCACCCAAGCGAACAGATGCTTACGTAAACAGAACTTTGCCTTCTTGGCCCACGTGGTGGAACAAAAGGGCAAAGGAAAGAACATAAGCGACGTTCCCGTAGTGTGTGATTTCCCTGATGTCTTTTCTGAAGATCTACCTGGTCTTCCTCATCCTAGATATGTTGATTTTCATATTGATCTCATACCTGGCGCGACTCCTGTCGCCAAGGCACCTTACTGACTTGCACCTTCCGAGATACAAGAATTATCCAGCCAGCTACAGGAATTGCTCGACAAGGGATTCATTCGTCCAAGTACCTCGCCGTGGGGTGCTCCCGTGTTATTCGTCAAGAAGAAAGATGGTTCGTTTCCTATGTGTATCGACTACTGTGAACTTAATAAACTAACCGTTAAGAATCGCTACCCTCTCCCCCGTATCGATGATCTATTTGACCAACTACAAGGCGCGTCCTGTTTCTTGAAGATTGATCTTCCTTCTGGTTATCATTAGCTTCGTGTTCTCGAAGATGATGTACCCAAAACCGCTTTTCGTACTCGTTATGGGCACTACGAGTTCGTGGTCATGCGTTTTGGTTTAACCAACGCACCTGCCGTGTTCATGGACCTTATGAATTGTGTTTGTAAACCTTATCTGGATCGTTTTGTGATAGTCTTTATTGATGATATTCTCATTTATTCTAAAACTAGAGCTGATCATGCTCGTCATTACGCTTGATGCTTGAACTTCTACGTGGTGAACGCTTGTATGCTAAATTTCCTAAGTGTGAGTTCTGGATTGATGAAGTACAATTTCTTGGTCACGTCGTTAGTAAGCAAGGCATTCATGTTGACCCTTCTAAAATCGAAGCTGTAAAGAATTGGAGTACGACTAAATCTGCATCTGAGATTCGTTCTTTCCTAGGATTGGCAGGTTATTACCGTCGATTCATCTCAGACTTCTCTAAGATCGCTATGCCCCTTACTTCATTGACTCAGAAAGAGAAACCTTTTGCTTGGGGTCCTGAGCAAGAGGAATCTTTTCAAACTCTTAAGACCCTTTTATGTAACGCTCCTATTCTTACTCTGCCCTATGGGAATGACGACTTCGTGGTATATTGCGATGCCTCGAACCGTGGCTTGGGCTGTGTGCTCATGCAGCGGGACAAGGTTATTGCTTATGCCTCCCGTCAACTCAAGATATATGAGAAAAACTATACTACTCATGATTTTGTGCTTGGTGCAGTCATATTTGCGTTAAAGATTTGGCGACACTACCTGTATGGTACTAAGTGTGTGGTTTTCACTGACCATAAGAGCCTTCAACATATCTTTGACCAAAAGGAGCTGAACATGCGACAGAGACGTTGGGTGGAATTGCTTAACGACTACAACTGTGAAATTCGCTATCATCCTGGCAAGGCGAATGTAGTGGCCGACGCTGTTAGTCATAAAACTCATGTTAAAGCTATTCGTATATCTAGTAATCTCCATGCGTGTATTTGTGAAGCTCGGTATTCGTCAGTAAATGAAGGAAGTTTAGAAGTGGAAATCCAAGGAGCTAAAATCGATCAACTTGAAACTAAACCTGATGGACTTCAGTATTATCTCGATCGCATTTAGGTACCGGATCGTGATAACCTTCGTGAGCTCATTATGAATGAGGCACACAAATCTCGATACTCTATTCATCCTGGTGTCGATAAGATGTACCATGACTTGCGTACGACCTATTGGTGGCCGGGCATGAAGAAGGATATCGCCACCTATGTCTCTAAATGCCTCACTTGTTTGAAAGTAAAAGATGAACATCAACGTCCTTCAGGACCCTTAGAACAACCAGAAATCCCTGTTTGGAAATGGGATAGCATTGCTATGGACTTTATTACCAAACTACCTCGAACACCTTCTGGTCACGATAGTATCTGGGTGATCGTTGATCGCTTGACCAAATCCGCTCACTTTCTTCCTATTCGCGAAGATTATAAAGTGGAGAAACTTGCTCGAATCTATACTGATGAGATTATATGCCGTCATGGCATACATCTTGACATAATCTCTGACCGCAATGGTCGTTTTACTTCACGTCTTTGGCAAATATTTCAATCCGCTATGGGTTCTCATTTGAATCTTAGCACGGCTTTTCATCCCCAAACGGATGGACAGACCGAGAGCACTATTCAAACCCTAGAGGATATGCTCCGTTCTTGTGTTATCGACTTTGGTGGTAACTGGGATGTACATTTACCATTGATTGAGTTCTCGTACAACAACAACTATCATTCCAAGATTCAGATGGCTCCTTTCGAAGCTTTGTATAGTCGCAAGTGCCGATCTCCTCTCAGCTGGCATGAGGTTGGTGACAAGCAGTTTACTGGCCCTGAAATCATTCAAGAGACAACGGATAAAACTCTTCAGATCCGTGATTACTTGATCAAGGCTAGGAGCAGACAAAAGAGCTATGTTGATAAAAGGCGCAAGCCTCTGGAATTTGATGTTGGTGATCGAGTTCTGCTCAAGGTATCTCCCTGGAAGGGAGTAGTTCGTTTTGGTAAGAAGGGAAAGCTCGCTCCTCGCTATGTGGGTCCTTTCGCGATACTCGAAAGGATTGGCAAGGTGGCATACAGACTCGACCTGCCACAAGAACTAAACAACGTACATCCAGTGTTCCACATATCTAATATACGTAAATTCCTAGTCGAAGAGGAACTGCAGGTTCCCCTTGAAGACTTGCAAATAAACGAAGTTGTACACTTCGTGGAGAAACCGGTCGAAATCATGGATCAAGGTGTCAAGCGACTGAGGCGCAGCAAAATTCCCATAGTTAAGGTTCGATGGGAGGGAAAGTGCGGCGTCAAATTCACTTGGGAACTTAAAAGTGAGATGAAGACCAAGTATCCACACCTCTTCGAGCAGTCTTCTTCCTAGATTTCGGGGACGAAATTTCCTAAAGGAGGGGAGACTGTAACGCCTGCGTCCCTAAACTTTTAGCTATTGTCAATTTTAGTCCCTAGACTATGTGATTCTTGATGCTTTTGATACTTTGAATCTAAATTCTATGAGGCGTGATTATTAATACTATGATTCTTGATACTTAAGCTAGATTCTTGATACTTAAATCTTAACTCTTGATAATTAATACTATGAGACTTGATTCTTAACTCTAGACACTTGATTCTTAAATACTTGGAAGCTATGATTCTTGATACTTGATTCTTGGAAGCTAGATTCTTGATGCTTGATACATGGAAGCTATAATTCTTGATACTTTGGTGCTTGACTCCTGAGACTCGTGAAACTTGAGACTTGGTTGAACGAGAGACTGGAGACTTGTCACCGGCTGAATCTATGAAACTTGGAAACTTTGTATTAATATAACTATATGATACTATTACACAATAATATGCAACACAACGCTTAATCTAACTCGTAAAACGAATCAACGATGGTGAAACAGAAAGGATGGGATTGACCGAATGGCAATCCGATCGGAGGGCCACTCGATCGAAGTGCCATCTGATCTGCTGCACACCACCCTTATCTCCTCCCAGACACTATAAATAGGATATGTCACATCATTCTTCACTGATGTGACAGCCTCCTTCGACCAGACACACGCTCCCTCACATTTCTTCCATTTCCTAGCGATTTCGGTACGTTTTACACCAGATTCTTGTACATCTTTGATCTACACACTATCCTCTACATGAATCTTCTTTGAAATCGCACTTTTCACCGTGAAATCTTTGAGATTGAGCTCTTGAGGGTGACGTCATCATGGCGGTTTGTACAAACAATTGAGTGATGTCATTCTTTTCGAAGATCTAGCTCAGATCTAAGAAATTTCATGTGTTTTACACCGAATCTTTACTAAAACTAGACTTCTCAGCTAAAACTCATGTTTCTCCTTCATTGTTGGACCGTGTTGAGACCCTAAATAGTCAGTATAAGGTAGTTCATCTTCATATACAGAGGCGGAATCAAAGTAAATGAAGTCACACAGCTATATCCTCTTAATTTCCTTTCTATTAACGCTTTCTGAATGAATTTTGACAGAGTTTCGACACCTAGCACAAGACCTGTTTCCGCTCCAACTGTTACAAATGAGATCAGCCTACACCTATATATAGGCCACTTGATTCCGCTCCAAACTACACGAACATTACGAGCGGAATCACTTACTTAACCTCAGGAGCGGAATCACCTATATACACTAGGAGCGGAATTACAAGATACCTGATTTCGCTCCTAATGACATAAATGTCATTTGGAGCGGAATTACATTCTAATATCCACTTTTTCATTTCCGAGCTCCAATCTAACCTATCTAGACCTAAAACTCAACTAAGACATAGTCAGCAGACATTTCGTGCACCAACAGACTCCCCCTTGGATGTTGACGAAGTCTTCGGCATTGAGTCTTCAGTCTTGATCTCTTTCCAACTCTGTCTTTCCATTGCAAAAACTCTTTCTTCACACAATTTCATAAACTCAATCTAGCTCTATCTTCAAACTCACCTTTGATTGTTGATCCAGAATCCTGACTCCCCCTTTCACAAACTCCCCCTCTCGGACAGCTAAGGCTCTGATTCTGGTCCAAACTTTTGCATTATCATTTCCATGGGGATTCCTGTATAAACTCTACCCAAAAATAAGATATATGATAATAACAGTTTCAAATTAAAACTTACCATTTAATCTTCAGTGTTAGAAATCTACTTAAGTATTCAGGTCCAAGTTAATGACCCTGATTACTCAGTTTATCTACCAAGTCCAATTTAATGACCTTGGTTGATCTGAGACAATACACACTGACATTTGATTCAATTTGATTTTCTGAAAATTACAAGTTTCAAATTAATGAACTTGCTTTAACTTTTCAACTTCTCAAGCTTATCAAGATTTAGCTCACGACTCATCCTCCAGTCCAGAAATCTCCTGCATCTGCTTTCAATCTTTTGAATCCGAAGATCAACTCTCCACTTTGGTTTGTCAAAAATAAAGCAGAAATGTAAAATCTTTTTGGATTTTTAATAAAACTTCTAAACTAGGAATGAAATACAGAACTAAAATACAATGAAAATAAACTATTTACAAACATATTTTTGGTGAGCGTGTTAGGGAATCATATCAGCTATTCGACAAATCACAAGTACCGTTAAGCTTCAATTACATACTCAGAATTAAACAATTCGCTTAGATTGTCGATATACTGATCCATTTAAATTTTCAAACAATTTTCAATCTGTCCAGGATATGGATTTAGTGTTTTAAAGACTCAAACTTATACGTGTGTCCCACATCTTGAATATACTCCCGTATCCAGATCCCAATATTCAGTCTTACAGGTAAGTATAACACAAATGATATCTGTAAGGGGTTAATAATTTATGAAGAATCATGAGAGCTCAGGTCAGAACTACCGTTCAGCAGAGAGATCATGACTCAACTTGGGTATGTCCCCTTTAGAGGATCTTTTTTACAACAGCATTGCTAAGCAATTTTATAGTCTTATCATATATACTGAGGGTGATGCTATGTTTCAAGCATTGCGGAAAGTATTATTCGAGGACTAGGTCAGAACTTCCATTCAGCAGAAGTCCCCGAATAATACCCCAGATATCACTGAGTATAAAAACCTAGTATATCAGAAAAAGGAATCTTTCAAACGAGATTTCAGGGGTTACCTATATATCCAAATAGTGTTCCCCACGAAATAAGCAAGTAAGATTTTAAGTTTATATCCCGAACAAACCTACGAAATGTGCAAAAACCTATCGGCATATCATCAGCGAGACTGTTTAACGCATTTAAACATTCCATTTCTTTAGCATACCGTGACTGTCAAGCCGATGTACTATCATTTTCCCTTTTTACACAAGCTCTTTTCTGGTTTTCTATTGTTTTTGGATTTTGAAAATATCTCATGTTTTTGTATTTTTGTCATTTTTTATTGTTTTTGTATTTTCTGAAAAATTACCCTATACTCCCCCTAAATACCAAAACAAGTAAAAAATCGACAAACCATTGTAGATTGCTTCTCAACATCATCTACAATGTCACTTTCATCAGCACCAATGATCTCCTCCAACACCGATAAAAGCTTCATACCATTCAATTTTAGCAAATATTGAAAACGTGCTTTATCAAAAGCTTTGGTATGTAAATCAGCTTTTTGTTCATCAGTGTGGATTTTCTCAATTCGTATCAACTTCTTCTCAAAACAATCGCGAATGAAGTGATGACGAATCTCTATATGTTTCGTTTTAGCGTGATGAACTGGATTTTTAGTAATGTTAATTGCTGCCTCATTATCAACAAAGATAGGGGTGTTTAGAAATTTCAAACCGTAGTCGCGCATCTGTTGCTGGATCCACAAGATCTGTGAGCAGCAACTGCTAGCAGATACATACTCCGCTTCACATGTGGATAAAGCCACAGAGGTTTGCTTTTTGCATTGCCAAGTAATCAATCGTGATCCGAAAAATTGGCACCCTGCTGTTGTTGATTTAGCATTAACTTTGCAGCATCCGAAATCGGAATCGGAATACCCTTCGAGCGTGAAATCGCCTTCTCTTGGATACCACAACCCCAATGATGGAGTTCCTTTCAGGTAGCGCAATATCCTTTTCACAATCACCATATGCGATGCTCTCGGGTTAGATTGAAATCTTGCTGCGAGGCAGGTTGGGTACATGATATCAGGTCTTGAAGCTGTCAAATACATCATCGATCCGATCATGGAACGATACATCGTTTCATCTACCTTCTCTCCGGTGAGATCAGGGTTTATCCCATGATTCATTGCTAATGGGGTGGAAGCTGGAGTAGAACCTGACATCCCGAATTTCTCCAAGATATCATGAACGTACTTCGTTTGATGTATGAAAATTCCTTTAGGTAGCTGATCAACCTGCAATCCCAAAAAGAATTTCATCTCACCCATCGATGACATTTCGAATTTCTGCTTCATAACTCGTTCAAAATCTTTGCATAGATCCTCATTTATTGACCCAAATATGATGTCATCCACGTATATCTGAACAATCAGAAGATGTCCATCGACCTCTTTGGTGAAGAGAGTGGCATCCACTTTTCCACGAATGAAACGGTTGGCTAGTAGGTGTTGATACAATGTCTCGTACCAAGCTCTCGGGGCCTGGTGTAAACCATACAACGCTTTGTCTAGCAAGTAGACCTTGTCTTTGTGAAGTGGATCGGTAAAGCCCGGTGGCTGACCGACATAAACCTCCTCTTTTACCTTCCCATAGAGAAAAGCCGATTTTACATCTAACTGATATACTTTGAAGTTTTTCCATGATGCAAATGCTAGAAAAATTCTGATAGCTTCTAGTCTAGCTACAGGAGCATATACTTCAGTGAAATCTATCCCCTCCTGCTGACAGAAACCCTGGACTACGAGTCGAGCTTTGTTGCGAACCACAACTCCTCTATCGTCTCTCTTACACTTGAACACCCACTTGGTGTTTATCTTCCTATGACCATCTGGCAAATCCACTAACTTCCACACTCCTAACTTTTCGAATTGGCTTAGTTCCTCCTGCATTGCATTGACCCAAGAATCTTCAGTAAGTGCCTCTTTGTAAGTTCTTGGTTCAACCTGCGAGATAAAACAACTCAATGAGAATTCAGTTTGCAAAGGAGCAACTGTTGTATAAAAACATGTAAGCCCTTTATCAATCTGTTTTCGAGTGCGAACGCCAATCTGCAGTTCTCCAATGATCAATTCCTCCGGATGATATGAAAGAGTTCGTGGCATTACTTCGCCTGGAACATCCACATCACCTTCCAGATTAGTAACATTCTGATTTTCATCTTGTTCACTGACTGGGTTTGTTTGACCTGAAATCTGAATTTGCTCTCCCTCAGAATCTGAATCACCACGATCAAATACTGGCATGTTCTCAGATTCTTGATTATCATTCTGTGCCGACTGATTATCTTGAGCAACTTCATTTTGTTGGAGATCATCATGTTCACCAGCATTGCTTGGACCTGCTTCATCATCATTTGAAACTCTTTGCGGTCTTCTTGAATACTCAGCTCGAAACCTTTCCTGCGATTCTTCATACTCTCTTAGAATATCCAACTCGTCAAAGAAATCTTCTTCTTCTTCCTTTTCTTCTTCCATGTCAAACGAATCCCACAATTTATCGTAATTAAAACGCCATGAATCACCGGGATTTTGAGGCGGCATAGTATACCCCTGACACTCAACATGTTGTGCTTCGATGATCTGCTTCATGCTTGGAACAAAGACTCGTCTTTGTGGACTTGAGTATCCCACAAATATTCCTTCGATACTCTTTGGACCAAACTTACCAAAAGGCTCTAGAACTGTACAAGGAGACCCAAACGGTTCTAAAAACTTCAGGTTCGGTTTACGGTTATTGATCAATTCAAAGCATGTCTTGTTGAATTTCTTTACAGTGAGAACCCGGTTGAGTGTATAGCATGCGGCGGAAACTGCTTCTGCCTGAAAATTTATCGGTAGCTTTGAATCAGCAAGCATTGTTCTAGCCGTTTCGATTACCGTCCTGTTTTTGCGTTCTGCGACTCCATTCTGCTGCGGAGTATACGGAGCACTAAACTCATGCAATATACCTCTTTCATCACAATATTCTTCCATCTTGTTGTTCTTGAATTCGGAACCATTATCACTTCTAATTCTTCTGATACGCCTTTGGTACAGATTTTCAATCTTTCTGAACAACGCCATCAAACTGTCAAACGTTTCATCTTTCGATTTCAAGAATGATACCCACGAAAATCTGGAATAATCATCAGTAACCACAAGACAATAGAGATCCCCTGTAATAATTTTGACGTTTACTGGACCAAACAGATCCATATGTAGTCTCTCTAACGGTCTGAAAACTGAATTGACTTGCTTTTTAGAGTGTGACTTTTTCTTCTGCTTGCCTTTTATGCAACTAATACACTCCCCTTCCAGATGAAAACCTTTGATATTAACTCCAAGAACTAAATCATTGTGCAGCAAGTGATTCATTTTTCTAAGATGTATATGCCCCATCTTCCGGTGCCACAACTTTGATTCTTTCTCTGTTGCTCTAGACACAAAACAATGAGCCTGACCCGTGGTTGTAGTAGCTACACTCATGTCCAACACGTACAGATCATTGACTCTTGGTGCCCGCATGATAATCCATTCTTCAGGAATAACAAATCCTGGCTTCAAGATCAAACATTCTTTATCAGTGAAGTGAGAAGTATACATCCTGTCACATATCTGCGAGATGCTCAGCAGATTATTCTCCAGCTCAGCAATGTAGTTAACTCTTTCAAACGTCACAATCCCATTGGATAACGTTCCTCACCAACAATTCTACCACCTTGATTTCCTGCGAATCCCACGTAACCTCCATTGAATTTTCTAACATCATACAACAATGCAGTCTTCCCTGTCATATGTCGAGACGCTCCACTATCCATAATCCATCTTGAAATAGCTCTCAGAAGTTCCTGCACATATCACAAACAATTCAATAAAGATGCCGATTCATGCTTCACGATTACCAATTAGGAAGCTCCGGCAAGTCCAAAATCTTCAGTGAGATTTTGATGCCACCCAAGCCTCTTTTGACTCGGGTAACTTGACTTTAATGTGAGTTTTAGCAGTGTAAAGTGGCGGAAAATTTTTATCATTCATTTTCAAGCTTTCATCTGATCCAACCTCAACCTTTTTGTATAAGAAAAACTCATCTATTTTAAGTTGACCGGTTGGTTGATTTTTCTTCTGAACATTCTTCTTCTCAGGTGGAGTAGAATATTGTTTCTCCAGCTTTTCAAAATAATCCAAAGGAACATCCATCTTTACCGGTGTGGTAGAAGACGATTGTTTTTCCGACACTGAAACCTTTGGTTTATCAACAACTTTTGGCTTCCATGTTTGTTGAGATGATGCAACCCGTTTGTAAAATTTGTCATTTTTAGTTACCACATTCTTAACAGGTTTAATTTTGATTTTTGATTTCTTATTTTTCAAAATTTTCTCAACAACCATTGGAGCTTTTCCTTTTGAATCAACCTTCTTCTGTCGATTCTCAACAACTTCAGTCTTAGGCTTGGAGTTGGTGCAATTTCTTGCAATGTGACCAACTTTGTTACATCTAAAACATGTACGAGTATCAAGTACCCGACTTGTGCCTTTAGAATGAGGTTGTGAGGCCCTCTTCTCAAAGAACACTTCATTTGATTTTGAAAAAAATTCATTTTCCTCATCAGAAAGTGAACTCGAACCATTCACAAACACTTTCTTTTCAGCAAACTTTTTGTTTTGAAAACTGCTTTTCTGATAACTCCTACCACCCTGATATCCACCCGACCAATTGTTTCAATTGTTGCTATAAAAACGTGGTGGAACTACAGGTTTCTTGTAGTAAGCTTTATCTTTCTCAAAATTCATTTGTCTTTTTGTTTGTTTTAAACTCTTTACTTCAGACAAATCGATTTCAACCATTTTGAACACATTTGTCAATTTTGAAACATTTACATTCTCCAGAGGAAACTCAGAATCCGAATACAACTTATCAGATCCAGCCATCTTGTACATCACAAGACCCGGTTCATCACCTAAGTTGTTTTTGGACTTTTGTTTCGGAATGTATTTGTTCAAGAAACATTCATCATCTCCAGCTGAATCACTATTCAAAACACTTTCAGCAGTGCTTTTAACAATCTCTGTTTGAACACTATCATCAGATGATGAAGAAGAAAATGTAACATCAATTGAATCAAGAAGTTTTACTTCATTTTCTTCCTCAAGATTAACCAACCCAGATTGCTTTTTCGAATAATTTTCTAGAATTGGTGGTGGAACTTGATGAAAACCCACCCCAATTCCATCACAGTATACATCTTCGCCTGCTTTGTCTTTCCCGATGGGTTTGGGAATGATGTGTTGCAAAACAAAGCTTGCAGAGCTGTAACTGTTCAATTTCAAATTGATTCGTTCATTCTCAATCTTGGCTTCTTCAAACTGAAGTTTCAATTTAGCAATCTCATCCAATTGTTTGTTGATTAATTCTTCTTTGATTCTCAAAACACATTGCAATTGGCAATTTTCTTTGTAAGTTTTACCGTTTCTATCATCATTATCTTTAATCGTGCTTTTAAGTTTCTCAAAATTTTCAGTGATCTGATGATTTTCAAGAACTAACCTTTCATTTTCTTTCCTAACCTTTTCCTGATCAATTTTATCAGTTTCAATTTTGTTAGTTAATTCTTTTAACCGTTCAGTTGAAGCTTTCACCATTTAGTCACGATCAAGGATTTGATCCTCAACACTTCTGACTTTAGCAGTCAGATCCTCAATCTTCTTACCTTTGAGATAAGTGTTTGTGCTACAAACCTTGCATTCCTTGATGCAGTTTTTGCAGTCAACATCACCACTGACCTTCTTACCTGACTCAGTCGTTGACGAGTTTGAACTGACTTGGCTTTTAGACTCAGAAACGGATTTAGAATCTACCTCAAGTGCATTAGCAGCTAGCACCTTGTCAGCCATCTTTCCCATGTTTTCTGCATTCAACTCCTGTGTCGTGTCAATAATTCCAGTGTCAATCTTTTTTTACTTCTCTTTCTCTTCTTTCTCCTTCTTCTCTTTCTCTTCATCTTCTCCGCTTCCCCACCATTTCTTCTGCCAATAATCATCTTCAATCTTATACTCTTGAATTATGGTTTCCAGATCAAGAGTTTTATGATCAACAGCAATGTTTCCATAGGGGTCAAGATAACATTCTCTCTCTGGATCCCATCTATTTGCTCTTTTTGCCTCAGAAAAAATACCAGATATTCTGATCATTTTGTTTATAGCTAACTGCTTTCTGTAACCATACTTCTGTTCTTCAGTTCTGTCATCTTTCCAAGGAACAGGTTCAGATTTTGCCATGAATGCATATCCAACTGCATCCTCCTCAGGTAACAACTCGCTCCAGTCGTAACCTTCATCGTCGTGAATCACCGCAAGAGCTCTAGATTTTTCTTTGTTATCTTCAATCTGTTTCATTCTTGGTGGCTCTGATTTGTTCTGATGATAAATCGCCCTCTTGTAGTAGTCTTCTCTAAACGGGTTTTCAGACTCATCAGCATACGCGTTTCTGCATTCACGCTTAAAGTGACCTTTCTGTTTGCACTTGAAGCATGTCACCTTAGACTTGTCAAAGCCTAACTTGGTAGATGGTCCACCAATTGACTTTCTCCCGGTTATCTCCATGAAACGCTGTGCTCGACGAACTGCACTGGCCATACACCACCTTATGTCGATTAGTTCCATCTCCTCAGGATCTATCTGATCATAATCTTCTTTTGTCAGGTTGGTGTTGCCTATCTTTCCTGCTACAAGACTTTCATAAGATTCTAATACCGATGCTAGGAAAACCATCTGTTGTTTGGCAGACTCCTCGCTGAAGTTCTGAGCGTTCTTTAAGTCTACAGCGATGTTGCATTGAAATAAGTTCTTTGCATCAGGCTGGTTTGAATTTGATGAAGACCCACTGTGATACCCACTGCCTTGACTTTCTTTGCTTGTTGTGGAGACATTCTCAGCAGAAAACGCAGTTTTGGGAGATGTGTTCTTTGGCATCATGCTCTTTGGATAATACAAATTCAAGTTCTGCTGATATGATGTGTTATTGACTTTGTGCGTCTTCTTTAACTCCAACTCGTGACTCTCTAATCTCTCAATCAGCAAGTCAACTGTTAACTCTTCTGGCGGTTTGATAGTATTCTTTAGCATCAACGCATAATATTGCCAATCCATCTCATCTGGTAATGCATCAAACAATTTGTCGATTAGCTCTTCTAGAGAATAGAAAATATCATGTCTCGCCAGTTCCAGTTTCAGATGCCCAAACATCTCTATCATTTTACAAACTGATTCATTCTTTAAACACCCAAACAAATCAAACTCTTTTCTAAGTAGTTTCTTTTTGTTTTTCACAATTTCTTCGCTTCCTATACATTTTTTTTTCAATTTGTTCCAGAGATCTGTAGCACTAGAGTATTCGATCAAAGATATTATATCTTCTCTGACGGACTGAAACAACAACGCAATACATTTTTGCTCAACAACAAACAAATCTATCTCCTCATTTGTTGTTAAGGTTTCACCTTTTTTGTTTCCATTTTGGTATTCATTTTTTAGACTCTTCCAGCTAGGAAAAGCAAAGGCCATCAACCAATCTTCAAACTTCTTGGCCCACCGACTATATTCTTCGATAGCCATCAACTTCGGGGGTTTGTTGTAGGTTTCGAAAGCACTTTCAATCTCCAATGCATCCGATATATTTTTCTTTGGATTCTGCGTGTTCTCATTGGTGTTACTCGAAGATGTATCATTTCCACCATCTCCAGCAAATGCAAATACATCATAAAACGGATTGAAATCATCCATCTTGTACATACCTGCAAACAATCAGCAAAACACTTAGAAAATTTCCGAAATTTTGAAAAACAGCTAATTCAAGCGAAATCAGCTTATGAGCGAAATCAGAGAAGATGTTCGAGCGAAATCAGCTTTAGTCTGATTTCGAGCGAAATCAGATAATACGTTTCAGGCGGAATCAGATTTGTTCTGATTACGAGCGGAATCAGAATTGTGTTTCACGAGCGAAATCAGACTATTCGATTTCGAGCGAAATCAGAAAGTAGTTTCCGAGCGGAATCAGACTTTATCTGATTACGAGCGAAATCAACAACTAAATTTCGAGCGGAATTAACTTTTTAGGGCGAAATCAGCGAAGAACGTTACGAGCGGAAACAGATTTTTAGGTTATTTTTACCATTTTTACTTCGAATTTTAACCTGATTCTTTCTAGGGTTTGTTAATTCTATGTTTTACACAATATACTCAAAAATCAAGCCATTCCGACCGTTGGAACTAGTTCAAATCAGAAAAATATAAGAAGAAGTGAGTAGAAATGAGAAATTCTGGTAGAGTCAAGATGATATATTATGAAATCCTTGTCCTGAGCTCTGATACCACTTGTTGGACCGTGTTGAGACCCTAAACAGTCAGTATAAGGTAGTTCATCTTCATATACAGAGGCGGAATCAAAGTAAATGAAGTCACACAGCTATATCCTCTTAATTTCCTTTCTATTAACGCTTTCTGAATGAATTTTGACAGAGTTTCGACACCTAGCACAAGACCTGTTTCCGCTCCAACTGTTACAAATGAGATCAGCCTACACCTATATATAGGCCACTTGATTCCGCTCCAAACTACACGAACATTACGAGCGGAATCACTTACTTAACCTCAGGAGCAGAATCACCTATATACACTAGGAGCGGAATTACAAGATACCTGATTTCGCTCCTAATGACATAAATGTCATTTGGAGCGGAATTACATTCTAATATCCACTTTTTCATTTCCGAGCTCCAATCTAACCTATCTAGACCTAAAACTCAACTAAGACATAGTCAGCAGACATTTCGTGCACCAACATTCATTTTCTTAAATTTGTACTCTAAATGGTGGAATCCGGACCCAAACGGACTGTAGACTTGAAGATTAGTCTGGAGTCGGCTTGGAAATGGATTGTTGCCGAAAAAGATGACCGGAGTACGGATTCCGACATGAACACCGTCAGGAACAGACACCTGATAGGACGGGGTGATTCCTATCTGATTAGACCAACTGAACACTGACATGTTTACCGTTGTCTCGATACGTACCAAGCCGTCACCGTTAAACTAGAAACTTAGAAATTTTCAAGGTTACAAAAGGAATAAAGTCACCTCAATCAAATGGCAATCTGATTGGACTGCCGACCGATTGAACTGCCATCCGATCAAAGTGAAAAGTGCCTCATAACCTTCACCACTTAGAATATCTTTGAATCATAAACTTTGAAACTTTGGAAACTTCCACAATCGAATGACAATCCGATAGAACTGCCATTCGATCGGATGACCATCCGACCGAAGTGACCTGATATAAATAATTGGCTAATCTTTTGGAAACTAATCTTTGGATCGAGAGACCATTCGATCGAATGGCCATCCGTACGGATAACCATCCTATCGGATGGCGATCTGTCCCAGCACACATATGTCATTCGACCGGATGACCATCCGATCAAGTGACTGATTTGACACTTTGTGCAATCTTGTTATTCTGTCCGACACTTAACTATTGTAATCTAATCAGGCTAATCCTAAAGAGCTCCCTTTGATCCAATAACAGTTGGACTGTTAAGCAATCACTATGAGTATACTTGATCCCTTTTTGTTTTAAACTTTGGGATGTAACATGTATTCTATTAAATTATGAAACTTGATACTTTGAATCTAAACTCTATCCTATGTGTATGTGAAACTTGTGATTCTTGATTCTTTATGCTACGTGAACGTTTAATCCAGAGTGTGTAGTACCGCCTTAACAATAGTTGCGCTATAGGAAGATGCACCTCCCCATTATTCTCGGGGGTATTGTTAGGAGGATTCTAGTTTTCCTTGAGTCTTGGGAAAACACCAAAGCATCGGGACACTTGGGCTATCACTTGGACTGCAAACACTAGCATGGATGAAACTATTTTATCATTTACATGATGGATATGAGTCTTTTAATCTATTAAGCTATATACTCAAACTTGTATACTCGCCAATACATTTTTGTACTGACTTTATTTTAATTTATGTTGCAGGCTGATAGGATTCTTGAAACAAGAATATGCTAGGATGCTGCTTAGAAACACATCTTAGTTAAATCTAGAAACCTTGAAACTATTTTGATGAGTTGTACTTGATATTTGTGTTTGGTTGTGGATGCTATTAGACAATGTTTGAATCAATCTAATTTATATTGAAATATCTAGTGTTATGGAAACTCATGAGCAATCTGAACGCTTAGTGCTGCACCCCGATGTTTCCGTCATCGGTTGGGGTGAGACAAAATGAGTTTGTGTTGAAGCAGATTAGGGTTTATGTTGATGCTATGGTGATGGTGGTGGTGGTCTTTCTGTTGATTTTGTAGAAGGAAATGATAGTGTTAGGGTTTCAATATTTTGATGAGCATATACTTATGTTTTATTTTTTTTTCATTTTCAAATAAAAGAAGGTATTCTTGGATGATAGAATAAAAATTAAGTAGTTAGATATAAATTTACTTAAATACCCTTACTTTAACTAAAAAAATTAACTTAGTTAGAGCCGTGGAGCTAGGGGTGTGAATTTCTGACACGACCCGAAAACACGACATGAGCCTAACACGAAATTCGCGGGTTTGGGTTTAGTCTAAACGGGTTCGGGTCAGTTTCAGGTTGAACCCGCCAACCCGTTTAGCTAAACAGGTCAGGTTCTGGTCAACCCGGTCGGGTTGGCGGGTTGACCCGTTTAACCCATTTCTATAATATTATATTTTTACAATATGTTTTACATTATAAATTAAATTTGGCGTGTATTTTATGCTATACTTATAACTTAAAAATAGAAATTGACATAAGATTTTATGATTCTAATGTAATTTTATTATCTAATTTGTGTTTTTTTTTTGTAGTAGATGTTAATTTTAATATATTAATTTGCTGAAAAAAATAAAAAAATTCGGGTTGAACGGGTCGTGTTCGAGTCAGCCTGCGAATATTCGGGTCAGGTTCGGGTTCATATGTATGAAACGATTTTCAGGTTCGGGTCGGGTTTGGGTTCGTCTAAAATTTTCGGGTTCGGGTCGGGTTGAACCTGTCAACCCGTGAACACGACCCGTTTAGCACCCCTACGTGGAGCAAACTGGCGACAAAACCGAAACATCAGGGAGTAAAATGGCTATTTTTAAAGGTTTGGAGTAAAACCATTAAAACGACCAAAACACAGGGAGCAAAACGGAAGTTTACTCTTGATTATTTTTTTCTTTCCCAACGAGTACAACAAAAACATGATCATCCATTAATGTTTTATTTTTTTTAACCTCATATATAAAATATGCTTTAAAGAATTTCTATGACAATAATTGGTTTTGTTTAATCTTTTTGGGATATTCATGAATTTTTGTTCTAGTTTCGCCACTGCAATCAATATGATTATTATGAGAGGCAATATGTTACTTTGTATGTTGTTAAGTTGTAAAATTCCCGTCATATGAATGTGAACGTAAATTGTTTAACATTAAGTGACAATAATTTGGGTATAAATAAGTCACTCGATTGGCGTAGCGACAAAATACATACTAGTTGAAACAAATATAATAATCAACAAAAAAACATAGGCAATAGTATTATAATATTATTATATAATTGTTTCATTTAAATATTAGTAAAAGAAAAAATACAAACAAGATGATCTAATGATGCAGACTAAACAAGAAATCAAGATCATCTTCTTCTCCCTTCATTTTTTTTCATTTACCCGATTAAAAATTCATTTCTCCCTTCGTACACCTGATATGCACCAAATGCAACATATAAATTATATCAAATAACGTATAAAAACAACCCTTTTTAGTACTAATATTGGAAAAATTATGTTTCTTTGTATACTTTTGATTTTCAGGATTAAATGAGCTTACATGTACAAAAGGAACAAATTAACGGCAAAAACCAGCATAAATACAGAAGAAGGGAAGTTGATACAATATACAGACCCTCTGAGCTTCACCCCAAGAGCAAAAACAACAAAACAGAAGCCAAGCACAGGCCATGCCCCACTCAAAATTTCCTGAAGAAAAAGACAAACAGAAGCAGACAAGGGACATGGGGTCGTGTCTCATGGACACGGGCCGTGGTCAACTCTCAGATTTGCAAATCAAGGATTGTACAACAAGTACAAGGACCACGAGGCCGTGTGAGCATCTGGACTGACAAGAGCATTAAATGAAGAGAGAGAAAGAGAACGACACAGGGCCGTGTAAACCTACTGTTTTCAGCTATAAATAGAGGTGATTGGTTCACTTGCAACTCATCTCTTGGCAAACCACTTCTCTCACACCTGTCACCACTCCACTACCATCATCCACCACATTCATCCCTCATCTATCCTTAGAGTATGTGTAGTAGTCTCGGGATCCAAAATTGGTCTGAAGAGTTTTTGTCAAACAAAGGTTATGCTTGGCTAATCTCTTACATCACTTGGTGAAGACAAATCATTTATGTATTACTTTTGATTTCCAAGCTTTGGTAAACTTTTTAATTGGGTATGTATTAATGACTTTAATAACTAGTTTTTTATATTGAAAGTGAACTTTATTCTATCATCTCTTCATGTTTTGTTAATTCACTCATTCGTGTATTTACTGTCTATATAAAGTACGTTAACTGCGTGGAAGCGGGTTAGAAGGATGGTTTGGGTAAAGTTCTTTCCTCGTTCAGTGTATAGATCATGTGATGTGTGAAAAATGAAACATATAAATTACATCAAATAAGGCATAAAACTAACCCTTTTTTAGTACTAATGTTGGAAAAAGTGTGTTTTTGTCTTCCTTTTGTATTTTCAGGATTAAATGAGCTCAAATGAACAAAAGAAGCAAAAGGCAGCTAAATCTAACAAAAATACAAGAAAGGGAATAAACGTGGCATGCCCGACCCCCCAACAACATCTTCCCAAGCAAAACAAGAAAACAGAAGGCTGAACACGCCCCGTGCTCAGTGAGCACGGGGGCGTGCCCAAGTGTCTGCAGAAAAGACAAAGCTGTAGAAGCTTCTATCACCCACCACGGGGGCGTGCCCAGCGGACACGGGGCTGTGGTCAACTCTAAGATTCGCAGAATCTGAGGAAATCTTGATAGTACAGATACACTTCTACACACGGGGTCGTGCCTAGCGGACACGGGGGCGTGGTCAACTAATGCAGAAAAAATTGCATTTAATGAAGAAAGAGAAGGAGGATGGACACGGGGCCGAGCCCGAGCTGCTATTCAGGCTATAAATAGGGGTGCTTGGCTCATTTGCAAACCATCCCTTGGTACACCACCTCTCTCACACTTCACCACCACCACAACACCATCATCCACCACCATCATCCATCATAGAGTGTGTGAGTCATCTCGGGATCCAAGATTGATCGTAAGAGTTCTTGATAATCAAAGGCCATGTTTGCCTAAGTCTCTTACATCACTTGGTGAAGACAAGTGTCTAGTGTAATACTTTTTACTTTTAATCTTTTCGCACTTTTTATTTGGTTATGTATTAATGACTTTAATAACTAGTTTCTTATGTTGAAGGTGATTCTTCCTTATCGTTTGTCCGTGGTGTCTTGGCATTATTTTACTGTCTATATAAAATAAAAGATTTTCACCAGTCATATCTCCACGGTCTATATGGAGGTATGTTGGCTACCTGGTCGGGGGTTAAGGGAACGGTTAGGTAAGAGTCTTACCTTGTTCAGTGTATAGATCCTGTAAGGACCTGGGTCAAATTTAGTAGGACCTCCTTCAATACCCACTGGTATTGGATGGCGGGGGTCTAAACTCTTTGATCCCATCATATGTAAGCTACTATTAATACTTTAACCCGGCTACTTAGGACTGTATCCCTGCTGACTCAGACTACTTAGCCGAGGGTAACATCACCTTCAAAAGAGGGGCCTACCACATTATGCATTAATAACTTAATTAATTATCTTTTAATAATCCGACCCTTTAGGATTGTATCCTTGCTGACTCAAACTACTGGGTTGAGGGTAACGTCACCTTCAAAAGAGGGGCCTACTACAATAACTAAAATAATCTCTAAAAAAGTGCAAAAGTGCGGAAATAATCAAAGGTTACACTACACACGAGTCGGAGCCAAGTGATTCATCTTGACTATCTGTTTTTATTTTATTTTATTTTTCAGCATTTTAGTTAGTTTTATTTTTCTTGTTTAAAAATATTTTTCTAACTTTTGATTTGATTAGACGTTGAGGATAAACCGGTACTAAAGCTCTTGTGTCCTTGGACGACCTCGGTATCTTACCAACACTATACTACACTCACGATGGGTGCTCTTGCCCATATGTGTGTTTAGTGTTAGTAAATATCGTGTTTTATAAATTTAAAACTTGGCTAAAAAGTGTAAAAGGGCTTAAAATATACATTAAAAACCTACCACACACTACGCACATCAAGTTTTTGGCGCCATTGCCGGGGACACAAGGATTTTAAGAAAGTTTAAAATCGATGGCCTAATCAGTTTTTCAAAACATTTTTAAAATCGCGCGCATTTTTACATTTTTTAAGTAGTTTTTGCATTACAGTAGATTGAACACGGGGCCGTGCTGCATATTGTTTTACAAACTCCCAGATACAGAGTCTGAACACGTGGTCGTGCTCGCTGAACACGCCCCCGTGCTGCACAAAACCAGTTACATTTTCTAAAATTCCCAGATACAGAACCTGAACACGGGGTCGTGCTCGCTGATGATGTGTTCAAAATGTAACATATAAATTTCATCAAATGAGGCATAAAACTAAACCTTTTTTAGTACTAATGTTGGAAAAAGTGTGCTTTTGTCTTCCTTTTGTATTTTCAGGATTAAATGAGCTCAAATTAACAAAAGAAGCAAAAAGACATCAAAATCTAACATAAATACAAGAAAAGGAACAAAACGTGACATGCCCGACCCCACAACAACATCTTCCCAAGCAAAACAAGAGATCAGGAGACTGAACACGCCCCGTGCTCAGCCAGCACGGGGGCGTGCCCAAGTGTCAGCAGAAAAGACAAAGTGGTAGAAGCTTCTATTGCCCACCACGGGCCGTGCTCAGCGGACACGGGGCCGTGGTCAACTATAAGATTCGCACAATCCAGGCAAATCTTCATAGTACAAAGATTCTTCTGCACACGGGGTCGTGCTCAGCGGACACGGGGGCGTGGTCAACTAATAAGACAAAGCTGCATTTAATGAAGAAAGAGAGGATGTGGACACGGGGCCGTGCCCGAGCTTCTGTTCAGCCTATAAATAGAAGTGCTTGGCTCAAGCTCAAACCATCCCTTGGCACACCACCTCTCTCACACTTCACCCACCACCCACCACCACCATAACACCATCATCCATTGTCCATCGTAGAGTGTGTGAGTCGTCTTGGGATCCAAGATTGATCGTAAGAGTTCTTGACAATCAAGGCCATGTTTGCCTAAGTCTCTTACATCACTTGGTGAAGACAAAGTGTCTAGTGTAATACTTTTTATTTCTAATCTTTTGCACTTTTTATTTGGTTTTGTATTAATGACTTTAATAACTAGTTGCTTATGTTGAAGGTGATCTTTCCTTATCGTTTGTCCGTGGTGTCTTGAAATTATTTTACTGTCTATATAAAATAAAAGATTTTCACCATTCATATCTCCACGGTCTATATGGAGGTATGTTGGCTACCTGGTCGGGGGTTAAGGGAACAGTTTGGTAAAGGTCTTGCCATTGTTCAGCGTTTAGAGGTCCTGCAATGGACCTGGGTCAAATTTAGTAGGACCTCCTTCAATACTTCACGGTATTGGATGGTGGGGGTCCAAACTCTTTGATCCCCTCATAAGTTAACTACTATTAATACTAGAACCCGGCTATTTAGGACTGTATCCCTGCTGACTCGGACTACTTAGCCGAGGGTAACGTCACCTCCAAAAGAGGGGCCTACCATAATATAGCATTAATAACTTAATTAATTATCTTCCAATAATCCACCCTTTTAGGATTGTATCCTTGCTGACTCAAACTACTGGGGTGAGGGTAACGTCACCTTCAAAAGAGGGGCCTACTACAATAACTAAGATAATCTCTTAATTATGTGCAAAAGTGCGGAAATAATCAAAGGTTACACTAGATACGAGTCGGAACCAAGTGATTCATCTTGTCTATCTGTTTTTATTTTTATTTTATTTTCAACATTTTAGTTAGTTTTTATTTTTCTTAGTTTAAAACATTTTTCTAAACTTTTTATTTTTGATTAGACGTTGAGGATAAACCGGTATTAAAAGCTCTTGTGTCCTTGGACGACCTCGGTATCTTACCAACGCTATACTACGCTCACGATGGGTGCACTTGCCCGTATGTGTGTTTAGTGTTAGTAAAATATCGTGTTTTATAAATTTAAAACTTGGCTAAAAATAAGTGTTAAAGGGGCTTAAAATATACACCTAATATATATAACACTTCACACGCATCACTGAACACACCCTGTGCGGCACAAAACCAGTTACATTTTCTAAAATTCCCAGATACTGAACCTGAACACGGGGCCGTGCTCAGCCTCTGTTTCTGTTTTTATTTTTGTTTTCTGGTCCCGAGACTCTGTTGTGGTCTGCTGAGTGATTCTTATGGATCAATACTCAGGAGATTACAACCACCACTATGAGGAGGATGATTATAAAGAAGAGTATTGTACCATTTGTGGTAATCCTCATTCGATACAATATTGTGACCTCTTTGAACCATCCCCTTCGTACATACTATGAGGAACCTAGGTACGAGCCAACCACTTCATATACATACTATGAAGAGCCGAGGTATGAACCTTCTCCTTCATATACGTACTACGAAGAACCAAGGTATGAACCTTCTCCCTCATACTCATATCTTGATGAACCAAGGTATGAGCCTTCTTACTCATACTTTGAGGAGCCAAGTTATGAGCCTTCACCTTCAAATACTTACTATGAGGAACCATGGCGTGAACAACCCACCTCATATGAGTATTATGAAGAACCAAGTTAGGATCCTTATCCATCATATACTTACAATGAGGAACAATGGTATGAACCATCTGCCTCACATGAGTACTATGAGGAACCAAGGATCGAACTTCCGAATTCAAGCTTTGATGATACTTATTCAACTCACTTTGACGAACCAACAACTATCTCACCCGTAGCCGAAAAGATAATAGAACACCTTAAAACTATCGAGTGCTATATAAAAGAAGCCCGCGCAAGGGAAGAGGAATCCTTCGCAAGGGAATAATTAACTTGTAATAAAGAAGAGATAGTTGAAGAGGTAAAAATGGAAGAACAAGTAAATGAAAAACCGACACATGAGTTAAACAAAGAAAATGGTGAGTCCGATAACGTTTAAATTCAAGAAGAGTCTAATTTTGAAGAAATTAATCTCTTGTCACCTTCTTTCGAAAATCATTGTTGGGTTCCCACTCATGCTAAGTTTTTAAAAGAGTTAAACACTAACGCTAAAATTGACGAAACGGTAAGCATTAAGTTAACAAATGATCAAACCTCGCTAATAAAAGAAGATCCATTTGAAATTAACATTACACCGGTTCCATGTTTTTTTCAAAATTCCTTTATTAGTAATATTACAATTGATAAAGATCTTTGTGTTAATATAATGCCAAACTACATTTTCGAAAAATTAAGTATTGGTGATTTTTCTCCACTTCAAATACCCATTTTTTTATCTAATCGGAAAGTAATAAAATCAATAGGGGTAGTTGAGGATGTCTTGGTTTAAACAAATCAAATGGTAATCCCAACCGACTTTGTCATCCTTGATGACGCTCCTCTAGTGTTAGGACGACCTTTTGTGAAAACACACAAAGCTTTGATTGATCGGAAGAAAAACAACTTACCCATTCAATTTGGGGCCTTCAAAAGGTGTGTCGATCTTGAACGATCAATGAAATATCCAATCGGCAATGACGACCCCCTAATTGAAGATGAGCCAGAACCACCCAATAAGGAGGGTCTAGCCAAGGACCCTTATAAACGTGGCGCACCACGGAGGCATTCCGCAGAACTATCCTTAGTTTTAGATTAGTTTAACTTTTATGTTTTCTAATTTAGTTTTAATTTTCAGGAATAAAGCACACTCGAAATGGTGGAGGTTACTAAGGGAAACTTGAACCCACACCCCATGCACAAAAACAGAGCCTCCCGACAATTTTTCTTCATTACAGCAAGTTCAGCACGGGGCCGTGCTCACCCCAACACGCCCCGTGCCCGAGGTTCTGCAGAAAATGACCAGTTCAGGTAACTGGACGGGGACGTGCTCACTGAACACGCCCCCGTGCCCAGCCTTCTGTTTAAATTTGATACTGGCAGTCTGACCACGGGGCCGTGCTCAGCCAACACACCCCGTGTTCAGCTACCCAGTAACATAAAATCTTGTTTTTAACCCACTTTTACACATTTTAATCAACCGAAAAACTTATTTTTGGGACACATTGAGGACAAAGTGTAATTTAAGTGTGGGGGGGGGGGGGGGGGATGCTAAAACCTTGAATCTTGCAAGTCCTAATTACAAGGCTTACGCAAAACTCTATTGGAACCGCTAAACACCCCAAATTTTTTTTCAAAAATTTTCATTTTTTTTACTTGTCTAGGTTTAAGTTGGGAATTTCAAGTTCTAAAAAGGTGATATTTTTACAAATTTACAACCGATAGTGTCGTGATAAAAAGAACCAACATAAGAAAATTATGAAACGACATGACAAACCTAGTTAAAATTTGATTATATATACTTGATCACATAAAAACTCATTCCCACAAAAAGTGAGTTTTGAGCTTTTATTGAGCATACAAATACACATCTTTAAACTAAATGCTCATTTTTCGTTTCTTGTGTGAATAGCCGCTTGGTTCTTACAACTCTAGAACTTGCCACGACGATACATTCCCCGTGCTTACCAACTTAAACCCGAGTAAGTAAATGATGGAGGCATTAGGACTAACCCTTTTTATTTCAACACCATTATTTTCTTTTTTTTACCACCTACCCAAAATCCCCCTAGTTAACCCCTTTGAGCCTAAACCTGTTCATTTCTTAACCCAAAACAAACACCCATTTACCCACCAAAACCCTTTTATATTTTAAACCCTTTATTTTAGTAACAAAGCTCGGTTTTTGTGTGATTTTCTTATGTTGAAAAAAAAACCTTGATAAAGAAGAGAAGAAAAATGAAGTTTGCAATAAACAAACAAAGCTCACAAAAAGAAAACTTGTTTGAATAATAGTTCATTAGGATTAAAAAGTCACAAAACAATATGTTTTTCAAAAACCGATGCTTTTTACACCTTTCGCCCTTTTCTACTAACCACTAACCCAACCACCCACCTTTAACCCAAGCCTAACCCTTCACCCCAAAAGTCCTCTTGATATTTACAAAGGTGTATAGTTAAAAAGGAGGAGGATTGATTGCTTGGCAAGCTTATGGTAGAAGTAAGTTCCATGCCGCTCTCGAGTGTTTCACAAAAATACATCTTCGGCCGAGTGTTGAGTGATCCCCCTTGAGGTATGTGAACTTGTATATAAATGGAATTTTAAAAAGGCATGTTATGCCCTAATAAGTAATTTATCTTATGTAATGTTTTAAATAAATCATGACGAATAGGATTGTAAATCAATAAAAATAAAACTTAATAAAGAATCTTGGAAATCCCGACACTCTATGACAAGCCCAAAACCTTCTCTTCTACCCATTCCATTTGGGAGTGTAAAGCCACATTATAAAGAGTTTTGCTTGAGGACAAGCAAAGATTCAAGTGTGGGGGTATTTGATGTGTGAAAAAAGCAACATATAAATTACATCAAATAAGGCATAAAACTAACCCTTTTTTAGTACTAATGTTGGAAAAAGTGTGTTTTTGTCTTCCTTTTGTATTTTCAGGATTAAATGAGCTCAAATGAACAAAAGAACCAAAAAGGCAGCTAAATCTAACAAAAATACAAGAAAAGGAATAAATGTAGCATGCCCGACCCCTGACAGCATCTTCCCAAGCAAAACAAGAAAACAGAAGGCTGAACACGCCCTGTGCTCAGTGAGCACGGGGGCGTGCCCAAGTGTCTGCAGAAAAGACAAAGCTGTAGAAGCTTCTATCACCCACCACGGGGGCGTGCCCAGTGGACACGGGGCCGTGGTCAACTCTAAGATTCGCAAAATCTGAGGAAATCTTGATAGTACAGATACGCTTCTGCACACGGGGTCGTGCCTAGTGGACACGGGGGCGTGGTCAACTAATGCAGACAAACTGCAATTAATGAAGAAAGAGAAGGAGGATGGACACGGGGCCGTGCCTAATGGACACGGGGCCATGCCTAATGGACACGGGGCCGTGCCCGAGATGCTGTTCAGGCTATAAATAGGGGTGCTTGGCTCATTTGCAAACCATCCCTTGGCACACCACCTCTCTCACACTTCACCCACACTCCACCACCACAACAACACCATCATCCACCACCATCATTGATGTGTGCAAAATGCAACATATAAATTACATCAATTGTGGCATAAAACTAACCCTTTTTAGTACTAATGTTGGAAAAAGTGTGATTTTTGTCTTCCTTTTGTATTTTCAGGATTAAATGAGCTCAAATTAACAAAAGAAGCAAAAAGACAGCAAAATCTAACATAAATACAAGAAAAGGAACAAACGTGACATGCCCGACCCCACGATAGCATCTTCTCAAGCAAAACAAGAAGACAGAAGACTGAACACGCCCTGTACTCAGCCAGCACGGGGGCGTGCCCAAGTGTCAGCAGAAAAGACAAAGTGGTAGAAGCTTCTATTGCCCACCACGGGGTCGTGCTCAGCGGACACGGGGCCGTGGTCAACTATAAGATTCGCACAATCCAGGAAAATCTTCATAGTACAAAGATTCTTCTGCACACGGGGTCGTGCTCAGCAGACACGGGGGCGTGGTCAACTAATAAAGACAAGCTGCATTAAATGAAGAAAGAGAGGATGTGGACACGGGGCCGTGCCCACTGGACACGGGGCCGTGCCCGAGATTCTGTTCAGCCTATAAATAGGAGTGCTTGGCTCAAGCTCAAACCATCCCTTGGCACACCACCTCTCTCACACTTCACCCACCACCCACCACCACCATAACACCATCATCCACCACCATCATCCATTGTCCATCATAGAGTGTGTGAGTCGTCTCGGGATCCATGATTGATCGTAAGAGTTCTTGACAATCAAGGCCATGTTTGCCTAAGTCTCTTACATCACTTGGTGAAGACAAAGTGTCTAGTGTAATACTTTTTATTTCTAATCTTTTCGCACTTTTTACTTGGTTTTGTATTAATGACTTTAATAACTAGTTTCTTATGTTAAAGGTGATTCTTCCTTATCGTTTTTCCGTGGTGTCTTAACATTATTTTACTGTCTATATAAAATAAAAGATTTTCACCATTCATATCTCCACGGTCTATATGGAGGTATGTTGGCTACCTAGTCGGGGGTTAAGGGAACGGTTTGGTAAGAGTCTTGCCATTGTTCAGCGTTTAGAGGTCCTGCAATGGACCTGGGTCAAATTTAGTAGGACCTCCTTCAATACTTAACGGTATTGGATGGCGGGGGTCCAAACTCTTTGATCCACTCATAAGTTAACTACTATTAATACTATAACCCGGCTATTTAGGACTGTATCCCTGCTGACTCAGACTACTTAGTCGAGGGTAACTCACCTCCAAAAGAGGGGCCTACCATAATTTGCATTAATAACTTAATTAATTATCTTTCAATAATCTGACCCTTTAGGATTGTATCCTTGCTGACTCAAACTACTGGGT
Organism: Helianthus tuberosus; assembly: GCA_030545235.1. NCBI lineage: Eukaryota > Viridiplantae > Streptophyta > Magnoliopsida > Asterales > Asteraceae > Helianthus > Helianthus tuberosus. The sequence continues at coordinate 13,403,363 of CM060420.1, read as the reverse complement.
TGAGGGTAACGTCACCTTCAAAAGAGGGGCCTACTACAATAACTAAGATAATCTCTTAAATAAGTGCAAAAGTGCGGAAATAATCAAAGGTTACACTATACACGAGTCGGAACTAAGTGATTCATCTTGTCTATCTGTTTTTATTTTTATTTTTCAGCATTTTAGTTAGTTTTTATTTTTCTTATCTTAAAACTATTTTTCTAAACTTTTTGATTTGATTAGACGTTGAGGATAAACCGGTACTAAAAGCTCTTGTGTCCTTGGACGACCTCGGTATCTTACCAACACTATACTACGCTCATGATGGATGCACTTGCCCATATGTGTGTTTAGTGTTAGTAAATATCGTGTTTTATAAATTTAAAACTTGGCTAAAGAAAGTGTAAAAAGGGCTTTAAATATACTTAAATTCATATACACACTTCACACGCATCAAGTTTTTGGCGCCGCTACCGGGGACACAAGGATTTTAAGAAAGTTAGGAATCAACGACCTAATCGTTTTTTTCTTATTTTTCATTTTTTTAGGATTTTTCTTAATTTTTCAGCTTCTGCAGAACTCAGCACGGGCCGTGCCTGGTCGGACACGGGCCGTGTCCAGCCTTGTTACTGGCAGTTTTTATTTTCCGAGTTACAGAGAGCTGAACACGGGGCCGTTTCGGTGCAACATGGGGCCATGCCCGACTCCCAGTAACAGGGATCCGGAAAACAATCACTGTAACTCCGACCACGGGCCGTGTTCACTGAACACGGGGCCGTGGTGAACCTTCTGACAAACGTTCTTTTCTGTTTTTGTTTCAGGACTAGGAACCCAGGCGCCACATTTGAACTTCCTACATAGTGCATGAGCTCCAGTTCTAGTAGAGACATAAAAGAACCTCTAGAAGAACCCGAACGCTTTCTTAGAAAAAGACTCAAAGCTAAAAACCAAGAGAAAGTTTCGGGGGACCCACTTCCAATGGCGGACTAATGTACCCTCATGGATTACCTACGACCCACTGTAGGGAATCTCGGCGCCGCTATCAATGCACCGAATCTCGAAGCTAATAACTTCGAACTTCGACCACATTTGATACAGATGCTTCAAAACTCCGCAACCTTTCATGGGCTTGCGGACGAGGATCCCCATCTACATATTACAAATTTCTTAGAAATATGTGATACCTTCTGGATCAATGGAGCATCAAATGACGCCATCCGCCTTTGAATGTTTCCATTTTCGCTAAAAGACCGAGCTAAGGCTTGGCTTAACACCCTCCCAGTTGGATCGGTAAACACCTGGGATGAACTGGCCCAAAAGTTTCTATATAAGTATTTCCCTCCTACTAAAACGGCTAAATTAATGACTGAAATTAATACATACTCACAAGAGGATGGGGAATCCTTATATGAGACTTGGGAAAGGTTCAAGGAGCTACTAAGAAAGTGTCCTCATCACGGCCTTGCGGTATGGCAATAAGTATCCACCTTCTACAATGGGTTGTTGCCACACACAAGACAAACACTTGATTCTAGCTCCGGGGGACTTCTAGGTAATCGTCGCCCAAATGAAATATATAATCAAATTGAGGAAATTGCGCAAACCAATTTTCAGTGGCACACTGTCACACCCCGATTTTCCACGTGTCACCGGTGGGCCCGGTGGGGAGTATCGTGACGTGGTTGGTAACATAATAGTCAAACAACACAATATTTAATATGCACAGCGGAAGCAATAGGTAAATATATTACAATCCGAATATAAAGTAATATCCAAGTATTACAACGAAAAGTAAAGGATCCACAGGCGGATCAATATAAAAAGAAAACTGTTCAACAGACTTTGAGATCTAGAGCTTGCGAGACTTGAGTAATGATGCCTGGAGTAGCCAGCCTATTTCGTCTAGCACCTGCACTTAGCCTTTTTGGAAAATAAGTCAGTTTACACTGGTAAATACAACTCAACTGACTCATTTAGAAAAGAGTTTGAAAATTGATTTGGATGCACTTCGGCAAAAATATCTTTTATAACTTGGGACAATTATTTGTATATAATCTTGTATACAGATTTACTTATTTGCCGTCCATTAGCACCGGTTAGAAGAGCCGGTTTAAGTTAACTGACACGCCACAGGTATAATGCCCACAAGGTTGATTCCTTTAGTGGATTACCCGTTTTTACATAATGCATCTGTCAGGTGTACGCCTACACCCCGTGCTTAGGTCGTGGCCATTTCGTAAAATGATGCCAAGGATATCCGGGACATGGTCATTTAACCCCCAAGGGCCATACATCAAATAATACAGAACAAAGCGGGTTATGTAAATACATTAATCACAATCCGATTTAAATGACTACATACCCGACCAAGCGGTACTTTTATAGTACCGTATCCCAAGCCCGTATAGGGAAAATAAGTTAAGAGTATTTACCTGAGCAAAGTATCAATCAATTACGGCAAATGCAAGTACTATTACTGGGCTCCTAATCTGGAACGAAGGTTTATAATAACCTATTAGATTTCTAACGGGTCCTTAATTAAGCCTTAGCTTAGACCGGTTAGTTTCAATGGTACGGTTTGTACGCACTATTAAGCAAAGAACGGATAGAATGTGATTTAGACCCGACAAGTTCGGAGACTTGCTTAATATGGGTATTTCATACACACTCTGGATTTTGGGATAAAACCGATAAGGTTTGAACCGTTTCGGCTAATTTATGTAAACTTGTTACCTAAACCGAACCGAACGCGTAATAAGCGTAACGGGTATCCGTAAGAGCCATATACAGGTTTCCTAAGTTAATATGCCTCAATTATGTTGTGACATCAGTAAGATGTCTTTCATTATGCCCGAAACGTATTTAAACACAAACTATGCCCCATAGGGGTAGTTTGGTCATTTAAAAGATTATAAAAGAGTTTAAGTATTAACCTGAGTTACAGGTCTGATATAATCAGCAAAAATAATTAATTTTCTAAGTTATATCAGTAGGGTATTGTATATATGTGAAATTTGTCAATTATAACCAAACTATGCACCGTAGGGGCATTTTGGTAATTTCACATAAGCCGAAAAGCTCAAAACTGAAGTCTGAGTTTAAGGACTTTTGCTTACTATTAAAATATTATAATTTGCCTCAAATATCAGTAGGTATCACCCTTTGTATGTTTAAAATAGTTTTTGTACATACTACGCGTTAAAAACGCTTAAAAAGGCGATTAGAAGCCGTTTCCGGGTTCTATATAGAAATCTGATATTTTTATTATTCCAGAGGGTTTAAAATAATTTATTTATCATTTAGAATCAATAGCAAAAGGTTTGGAGTCGTTTAGATATGTAAAACTCATTTTATGGCCCGTAAGGGCAAAACCGACAATTACCGGATTAAGCCTACGACTATTAGTTATGCTCAGCTTAAAATTAATTAAAAATATTCAAAAATCCCAAAATAATATATTACATCAGTGGGTAATAAGTTTGATATTAAAAATAGGCTTAACTAGGCTATACGCTAATTACGCCGTTTAATTAACATAAGGCTTCCATTTTACGCTAACGAACATAACTCTTAATCTACATCTCAAACTGATGTCAAAATTTGCATACAAGTTTATATATCAGTAATTAAAGTTTCTACTCTTTTACATTTCCAAAAATCACGTTTTAAGGTAATAAGGGCATAATGGTCAACATTTGAGCAATTAACGGAATCATGCATATTAATTGGATAACTAATGATCCGAGGTGTATAATCACAGAGGGTTATACTAGCATGTAACCTGGTTCAAATAAAGCTCTAAGGAATTTCTAAAACATACCATAACGGGTCAGAACTGAAAGTCAAAGCGAAAGTCAAACTATGCGACTTTCGGTCCCGAACCGGGTCTAACCAGTAAATTGTCGGGTTGAACATGTTTAGACATGTTCTTACACTAATTACCAAGTTATATTAATGATCAAACAGGTTGTATGTGTTCTACATTTCTAATCATGCATAAATTAGAATTTAAGTATCCTGTCGACTTTTTCTTAACAAGTTTGACCCGACATTTGACCTAGTTAGAGTGGGAATCAGGGGGAACCCTTTTGAGGGTTTATTACCCACATAATTACCAACTTATAACTACTTTTGATTCGACAAATCACTGGACCATTAGTGATTAATCTTAAAGTCAACCGTTAATTACGACGGTTTGACTTTTAAGCTATAACTAAGCTAAAACTTAATTAAGAAAGGTTAAGCAAACTTACAAGAGTCCTATGAATGTCCAGAGATCACTTGGGAGAGGTCTTGTGCTCCAGAAATGCTCCAAAGTGCAGATGAAGGTGTGAAGAACTTGGTTGCACCTCATGGCCTTTTATAGTGCCTTAATCACCATAGATTGTTGACAACTCAAGCTATCATGGACCATGAATCATCAACACATGTCCCTAAGGTTCTAGGAGGCATTTAGGGGTCGCCCATTATGTGGAAAATCGGATAAAAGTCGAGTAGAAAGCATAAGGGCAGACAAGAAACAAAAATTCGCATCAGATAGGCCATCGCGTGGCGCGAAGACCCCCCCCCCCCCCCCGGGGCTTCGCGTGGCGCGACACCCTTCTGCACAGAATCTGAATTTTTAGATTTATTGCGTTTTGATCCTTGGCTCTTCAAACTTCGATTAGACTTTTGTTTCTTGCATCTTGAACCCTCCAAATTGATTTATAAGGGCTTTAAAACATATACCCATTTTGTTAAGTCCCCGGTTAACTTTATTGTTACCCGAAAAGTCCTAACTTTCAATGTTGACGCTTTAACCCCTTGCACACGAATTTGATCATAACTTTCTCATACGATAACGAAACTTTATGAAATTTATATCGTGAATTCTAGTGAGCATAATTAACAGTTACAAAGCTTCGGGTTTGTCAAAAGGTCACTCAGAGGTATAATTTAAACATGTTGAGACATTTAACCCCTGTAGTTTGTAATCTCTCACTTTCTTTCATATTTAGCTTCGTATGATCCATGATTTATTCGTTTGAATGTATGAGCATCATGTAGGGTTAATGTACAATATATTTATTCACTGTTGACATTTCAAACACGTATATTCACATACTTTCCATGTTTGTCAACTTTAGTCCTTCTATAACATTCTTTCACACGTTCAAACATATGACACGTGTCTACACATTATAGGACGTGAATTTTTGAGGTGTTACATCCTCACCCCCTTAAAATAAATCTCGACCCGAGATTTACGGAAATAAATAAGGGTATTTTTCTTTCATCGTGGATTCAACCTCCCACGTATATTCGGGTCCTCTACGGGCATCCTATTTGACCTTTACAATAGGCACATGCTTCCTTCGAAGCTTTTTAACCTGTCGATCTTCAATCGACAATGGTTTTTTCACAAATTTTAAGCTCTCATCTATATGCACATCTGTGTGTGGTATCACCAGTGATTCATCAGCGAAGCACTTCTTTAGATTGCAGATGTGGAACACATTGTGAATTCCACTAAGCTCTTCAGGTAAGTTTAACTTATAGGCCACTGACCCGACACGTTCGATAACCTCGAAAGGTCCTATGTATCTCGGGCTTAGCTTTCCTTTCTTACCAAATCGCATCACTCCCTTCCAGGGTGATACTTTAAGCAATACTTTGTCACCTACTTCGAAGTGAAAAGATTTACGCTTTGGATCTGCGTAGCTCTTCTGCCTATCTCGGGCAGCTTTGAGACGGTCACGAATCTGGAAAATTTTGTCCGTCGTTTCAAAGACTATCTCTGGTCCTGATAATTGGACATCTCCAACTTCCGCCCAACAAACGGGCGTTCTACACTTTCTACCATATAAGGCCTCAAAAGGCGTAGCCTTTATGCTGGTGTGGTAGCTATTGTTATAGGAGAACTCAATTAGTGGTAGGTGGTTATCCCAACTACCACCCAAATCGATCACACATGCACGTAGCATGTCTTCCAAAGTTTGAATAGTACGCTCACTCTGACCGTCTGTCTGAGGATGGTAAGCCGTACTAAAATTCAAACGCGTGCCCAAAGATTGCTGGAAACTCTTCCAAAAATGTGACGTGTACCTAGTATCTCTGTCAGAGATAATAGACACAGGTATGCCATGTAAGGCTACAATCTTATCCACGTATAACTGGGCTAACATGTCGGAGCTATAAGTCTCCTTGATGGGTAAGAAATGTGCTGACTTAGTCCGTCTATCAACTATAACCCATATTGTATCATTTCCTTTCCTTGTCTTAGGTAACTTGGTGATAAAATCCATAGTTACCATTTCCCACTTCCATGTAGGAAGTTCAGGCTGTTGTAGCAAACCTGACGGTTTTTGATGCTCGGCTTTAACTTGTGCGCATGTCAAGCATTTAGCTACATAGGTGGCTACAAACTTTTTCAAGCCTATCCACCAATAATTTGCCCTTAGATCCTGGTACATCTTATCAGCTCCAGGATGAACGGAGTATTTGGAACTATGGGCTTCCTGGAGGATAACATCTCGAAGTCCTCCATAAATTGGAACCCATATTCGTCCATTCAGTCTCAAAATTCCGTCTTTGCCAAGAGATAACTGCTCCTCAGTTACTCCTAGCTTTTCATTAGGATAGTTAGCTTCCAACACAGCTTCCTTCTGTGCAGCTAACAACCTTTCAGTCAAACTGTTCTTTATCTCCATGCGCTTGGCATTGATTCGGATGGGTTTCATCCTTTCCTTTTGACTCAAGGCATCAGCGACTACATTTGCCTTGCCGGGATGGTATCTGATTTCACAATCATAATCATTTAAAGTTTCCATCCAACGGCGTTGCCTCATGTTTGAATCCTTCTGATTAAATAGATGTTGAAGGCTCTTGTGATCAGAATAGATCACACACTTGATACCATACAAGTAATGCCTCCACAGTTTTAGTGCGAATACAACGGCACCCAACTCCAAGTCATGGGTGGTGTAATTCTTTTCGTGCACCTTTAGCTGTCTTGAAGCATAGGCAATAACTTTGCCTTTCTGCATAAGCACACACCCCATGCCAGTGTGCGATGCATCGCAGTAAACCACAAAATCTTCTATTCCATCTGGCAATGTCAAAACAGGAGCGTTGCTCAACTTCTGCTTTAGGGTATCAAAGGACTCTTGCTGCTTAGGGCCCCAAACAAACTTTACTTTCTTCTTGGTCAAGGAAGTTAGGGGTGCAGCAATCCTTGAAAATTTTTCAATGAAACGCCTGTAGTATCCTGCCAATCCCAGGAAGCTACGAATCTCTGTAGGCGTCTTTGGCTCTTGCCAGTTCATAACTGCTTCAACCTTAGCGGGATCCACTTGGATACCATGCTCACTCACCACATGTCCAAGGAATTGGACTTCTCGAAGCCAAAATTCACACTTGGAAAATTTGGCATATAGTTTCTCACGATGTAGGAGTTTGAGAATACATCGAAGGTGTTTCTCATGGTCAGCTTGGTTCTTCGAGTAGATCAGAATGTCGTCGATGAAAACAATGACGAATTTGCCTAAGTATGGCTTGCAAACGCGATTCATGAGATCCATGAACGCGGCAGGTGCATTAGTGAGCCCAAAAGGCATCACTAGGAACTCATAATGACCATAACGAGTCCTAAATGCAGTTTTATGTACGTCTTCATCTCTAACCTTCAGTTGATGGTAGCCTGACCTCAAGTCAATCTTCGAGAAATAACTTGCTCCTTGCAATTGATCGAACAAATCGTCGATCCTTGGCAATGGATATCTATTCTTTATCGTGACCTTATTAAGTTCACGATAATCGATGCACAGACGCATCGATCCATCCTTCTTCTTGACAAACAAGACTGGTGCTCCCCAAGGAGACGAACTAGGTTTAATGAAACCTTTAGCTAGCAATTCATCCAGTTGTGTCCTTAATTCCTTCATTTCTGTGGGCGCCAACCTATAAGGTGCTCTAGCAACTGGAGCTGCTCCCGGGATGATATCAATCCTGAATTCCACTTACCTATCTGGTGGTAAACCAGGTAGTTCTTCTGGAAAAACTTCTGGGTATTCAGAAATGATGGGGATGTCTTCTATCTTCGGTTTAGGCTCATCAATAATCACTTGTGCCATGTAGATGACACAACCCTTCTTTAAACACTTTGAAGCCTTGAGCATAGTCACTTGCTCAGGCAGCCCATATTGGGTGTCTCCCCGAATGGTAAGTGATTCACCAGACGGAGTCTTTATCACCACCTGCTTTTTGTTGCAGACAATTTGGGCCTGGTTATGAGATAACCAGTCCATACCCAATACTATGTCAAAACCGGCCAATTTAAAGGGAAGTAGAGATAGAGGAAAAGAGTGGTTCTTAATGGATATCACACATCCATCTAACACAGTGGAGACGGTTTCTATGGTGCCATCTGCTAACTCTACCTCATAATTTATACTCAAGGTTTTGACAGGTAAATTCAGCAATTTGCAAAATTTATGATATACGAAAGACTTATCAGCGCCTGAATCAAAGAGTACTCTTGCATAGACATCATTTACAAGGAAAGTACCTGTGATTACGTTGTCATCCTGGACTGCTTCCTTTGCATCCATTCGAAAGACCCTCGCATTGGTCTTCTTGACCTCTTCAGGCTTCTTGGCATACTTAGGGCAGTTGGTCTTAATGTGCCCTTTCTCATTGCAGTTGTAGCATGTGGCATCTCTTATCTTCTTGCACTCTATCGTCTTGTGCTCTTTAGACTTGCATATCCCACATGCAGGTGCTCCTGAATTAGAATTGGACTCAAGTCTGGACTTTCCAAAGTGGCGTTTCTGGCAAGTCGTGCACTTTGGTTTTTCCTCTGTTCGCTGGCTATTCCTTCCAGACCCAGACTTCTTAGAGTCGGTGTTTCCCTTGTACTTCTTCTCTGACCCTCGTGAGTTATCATCCTCACGCTTCCTCTTACTTTCTTCAGATTTCTTTAGCAATCTCAACCTGACCGCATCTAAAGTAAGGGACAAAGAGAGATCAGCTGCTGACCTAAATGTAGCAGGTCTTGAAGCCTTAACACTAGCTTTGATTTCTGGGGCCAAACCCCCAATGAAGCGAGCAATTCGCTTGGGCTCTGGTGTTACAAGGTAAGGAACCAGTCTGGACAGGGTATTGAAACTGGTGAGGTAAGCTTGACAATCTAAGTTTGTCATCACCAATGATAAGAAATCAGATTCAATTCTTTCAACCTCATGTTGAGGGCAGTAGTTTTCCATAATGAGAGTAACAAACTGCTCCCATGACATGTTGTAGAGCGGGATCTTCCCAGCAGCTTGAATGAGAGACCTCCACCATGCCAGTGCCTCTCCTTTGAATGATTGGGATACATACTTTACTATATCCCTTTCAGCACAACCGCTGATGTCCACCACCGTGTCCATTTCATCCAACCAGGTCATACAATCTACTGCTCCTTTCTCCCCAGTGAAATCTCGGGGTTTACAGGAAACAAAGTACTTATAGGTACAAGACTTGGTACGTGGTTCATTATCGAACGCCATCTTCTTGGATGGAACACTGTGTTCATTTGATGAATGACGATCATCATCCTTCTTTGGCTCCTCTTTCTTAGAGAGCGGCTTGTTATGAGGCTCTGAATGAGTTTTAGGAACAGACTTAGAGTGGGGTATAGATGAGGCTCGACTATGCGTCCCACTATACTCCTTAAATTGTTCTTCTACAGCTTTAGATACAGCTGTGTCGATCAGTGAACGAAGTTCTCCTTTGGTTATATTAATCCTATCATTATCATCGCGGTTTTCCAAAGGATGACTGTTTATCTCGTCAGAGTCAGCCATGTAGTCTTAGTTGCTACAAAAGAAAAATAAGGGCAAGGTTTATTTAGAAGCCCATATAGTACTATCGTTCTTAAACGATTTATTAACCATGCTTTTAATACACATTTTAGTTAATTTGTTAAATATAAAAATTGTTCAGGATCTTTATCATAATCCTAAATTATAAGTTAATAATAGCACGAAAGGCCTAGTCACGTAGACAAATTTAATTTATAAGCCATGATTTCAGAGAATCGAGGCATTAAGGTTTGAATCAAAGTTCATTACCTTTTCTTGACAGGGAGTTGTAGGCTACCACTGTCTTTAGTCTCAGAGGACGTTAATTATAGCCCGTGGGCACTCCATCCGTAAGGGATGATTATATAAATAAGGGGATTTAAAATAACCCAATTAAAAATGACTTATGTGATTTTTATCATATCACACTTTGTCAAGTATGTTAATATGCCTTCAGATGTTTAACAAAAATTTGAATCTCTTAAATAAGTTTTACCTTCTTGGCCATGTCTATAACGACATTTAGGCTAGGTTTTACTCTTTAGATTCTTTTTAATAATTAACGCAGAACAATTTCTAAATTGAAATGTTAATAAGGATCTGAATCTAATTGTGGAACTACCGTCTTGGCCCTGCCTTAAAATGACACGAGGCTAGGTCTTGTCCCTTTTTAGATTTTGCCATTTTATTATAATGGTAGATCTTATAATATAGGAATGATATTTTAAACATAATCATTCCTTTAAAATTTAAACAAGTATATGGTTGCCCTAAACGGGACTTCCACTGAAAACGACTCGCCCATGCAAGGGCTAATCAGATAAATAACAAAGAAGTAATTAAAAGACAATGAAACGAATTTGGATTAGTCCTATGTTCTTGTCTAGACTCAAGAATGTGCAACTGTGTAACTGAGATTAAACACAAAGGCTTGTGTTTAATTTACTCAGTGTTGGCTCTGATACCAACCTGTCACACCCCGATTTTCCAAGTGTCACCGGTGGGCCCGGTGGGGAGTATCGTGACGTGGTTGGCAACATAATAGTCAAACAACACAATATTTAATATGCGCAGCGGAAGCAATAGGTAAATATATTACAATCCGAATATAAAGTAATATCCAAGTATTACAACGGAAAGTAAAGGATCCACAGGCGGATCAATATAAAAAGAAAACTGTTCAATAGACTTTGACATCTAGAGCTTGCGAGACTTGAGTAATGATGCCTGGAGTAGCCAGCCTATTTCGTCTAGCACCTGCACTTAGCCTTTTTGGAAAATACGTCAGTTTACACTGGTAAATACAACTCAACTGACTCATTTAGAAAAGAGTTTGAAAATTGATTTGGATGCACTTCGGCAAAAATATCTTTTATAACTTGGGACAATTATTTGTATATAATCTTGTATACAGATTTACTTATTTGCCGTCCATTAGCACCGGTTAGAAGAGCCGGTTTAAGTTAACTGACACGCCACAGGTATAATGCCCACAAGGTTGATTCCTTTAGTGGATTACCAGTTTTTACATAATGCATCTGTCAGGTGGACGCCTACACCCCGTGCTTAGGTCGTGGCCATTTCGTAAAATGATGCCAAGGATATCCGGGACATGGTCATTTAACCCCCAAGGGCCATACATCAAATAATACAGAACAAAGCGGGTTATGTAAATACATTAATCACAATCCGATTTAAATGACTACATACCCGACCAAGCGGTACTTTTATAGTACCGTATCCCAAGCCCGTATTGGGAAAATAAGTTAAGAGTATTTACCTGAGCAAACTATCAATCAATTACAGCAAATGCAAGTACTTTTACTGGGCTCCTAATCTGGAACGAAGGTTTATAATAACCTATTAGATTTCTAACGGGTCCTTAATTAAGCCTTAGCTTAGACCGGTTAGTTTCAATGGTACGGTTCGTACGCACTATTAAGCGAAGACCGGATAGAATGTGATTTAGAACCGACAAGTTCGGATACTTTCTTAATATGGGTATTTCATACACACTATGGATTTTGGGATAAAACCGATAAGGTTTGAACCGTTTCGGCTAATTTATGTAAACTTGTTACATAAACCGAACCAAACGCGTAATAAGCGTAACGGGTATCCGTAAGAGCCATATACAGGTTTCCTAAGTTAATATGCCTCAATTATGTTGTGACATCAGTAAGATGTCTTTCATTATGCCCAAAACGCATTTAAACACAAACTATGCCCCGTAGGGGTAGTTTGGTCATTTAAAAGATTATAAAAGAGTTTAAGTATTAACCTGAGTTACAGGTCTGATATAATCAGCAAAAATAATTAATTTGCTAAGTTATATCAGTAGGGTATTGTATATATGTGAAATTTGTCAATTATAACCAAACTATGCACCGTAGGGGCATTTTGGTAATTTCACATAAGCCGAAAAGCTCAAAACTGAAGTCTGAGTTTAAGGACTTTTGCTTACTGTTAAAATATTATAATTTGCCTCAAATATCAGTAGGTATCACCCTTTGTATGTTTAAAATAGTTTTTGTACATACTATGCGTTAAAAACGCTTAAAAAGGCGATTAGAAGCCGTTTCCGGGTTCTATATAAAAATCTGATATTTTTATTATTCCAGAGGGTTTAAAATAATTTATATATCATTTAGAATCCGTAGCAAAAGGTTTGGAGTCGTTTAGATATGTAAAACTCATTTTATGTCCCGTAAGGGCAAAACCGACAATTACCGGATTAAGCCTACGACTATTAGTTATGCTCAGCTTAAAATTAATTAAAAATCTTCAAAAATCCCAAAATAATATATTACATCAGTGGGTAATAATTTTGATATTAAAAATAGGCTTAACTAGGCTATACGCTAATTACGCCGTTTAATTAACATAAGGCTTCCATTTTACGCTAACGAGCATAACTCTTACTCTACATCTCAAACTGATGTCAAACTTTGCATACAAGTTTATATATCAGTAATTAAAGTTTCTACTCTTTTACATTTCCAAAAATCACATTTTAAGGTAATAAGGGCATAATGGTCAACATATGAGCAATTAACGGAATCATGCATATTAATTGGATAACTAATGATCTGAGGTGTATAATCACATAGGGTTATACTAGCATGTAACCTGGTTCAAATAAAGCTCTAAGGCATTTCTAAAACATACCATAACGGGTCAGAACTGAAAGTCAAAGCGAAAGTCAAACTATGCGACTTTCGGTCCCGAACCGGGTCTAACCAGTAAATTGTCGGGTTGAACATGTTTAGACATGTTCTTACACTAATTACCAAGTTATATTAATGATCAAACAGGTTGTATGTGTTCTACATTGCTAATCATACATAAATTAGAATTTAAGTATCCTGTTGACATTTTCTTAACAAGTTTGGCCCGACATTTGACCTAGTTAGAGTGGGAATCAGGGGGAACCCTTTTGAGGGTTTATTACCCACATAATTACCAACTTATAACTACTTTTGATTCGACAAATCACTGGACCATTAGTGATTAATCTTAAAGTCAACCGTTAATTATGACGGTTTGACTTTTAAGCTATAACTAAGCTAAAACTTAATTAAGAAAGGTTAAGCAAACTTACAAGAGTCCTATGAATGTCCAGAGATCACTTGGGAGAGGTCTTGTGCTCCAGAAATGCTCCAAAGTGCAGATGAAGGTGTGAAGAATTTGGTTGCACCTCATGGCCTTTTATAGTGCCTTAATCACCATAGATTGTTGACAACTCAAGCTATCATGGACCATGAATCATCAACACATGTCCCTAAGGTTCTAGGAGGCATTTAGGGGTCGCCCATTATGTGGAAAATCGGATAAAAGTCGAGTAGAAAGCATAAGGGCAGACAAGAAACAAAAATTCGCATCAGATAGGCCATCGCGTGGCGCGAAGACCCCCCCCCCCCTGGGGCTTCGCGTGGCGCGACACCCTTCTGCACAGAATCTGAATTTTTAGATTTATTGCGTTTTGATCCTTGGCTCTTCAAACTTCGATTAGACTTTTGTTTCTTGCATCTTGAACCCTCCAAATTGATTTATAAGGGCTTTAAAACATATACCCACTTTGTTAAGTCCCCGGTTAACTTTATTGTTACCCGAAAAGTCCTAACTTTCAATGTTGACGCTTTAACCCCTTGCACACGAATTTGATCATAACTTTCTCATACAATAACGAAACTTTATGAAATTTATATCGTGAATTATAGTGAGCATAATTAACAGTTACAAAGCTTCGGGTTTGTCAAAAGGTCACTCAGAGGTATAATTTAAACATGTTGACACATTTAACCCCTGTAGTTTGTAATCTCTCACTTTCTTTCATATTTAGCTTCGTATGATCCATGATTAATTCGTTTGAATGTATGAGCATCATGCAGGGTTAATGTACAATATATTTATTCACTGTTGACATTTCGAACACGTATATTCACATACTTTCCATGTTTGTCAACTTTAGTCCTTCTATAACATTCTTTCACACGTTCAAACATATGACACGTGTCTACACATTATAGGACGTGAATTTTCGAGGTGTTACACACACTCCCCGAGGCAATAAATCTATTGCCCCGAGTGCCCATAAGGTTGATGAAAGCACTTCTTTACAAGCCCAAATTGAGGCCCTTTCTTCAAAAATACAAAAATTAGAAATGGCTAAAACAGCCTCGGTCATGGCTTGTGAAGGGTGTGGTGGACCACATGAAAATTGGAGTTGTATGAAAGAAGTTGATGATCAAACAGAAACGGTAAACTACATTGACAATAGACCTAGGCTGTCGGGTCCACCAACGGGTACCTACAACCAAGGATGGCGTAACCACCCTAACCTTGGTTGGAGAGATCCCGGCAATAGTAGTAACCAACAAAGCCAACAAACTAACTTTCAACAACCACAAAATTTTTCTCAACAACAAGGTGGAAGAGAAAGGCTTGAAGATACTGTATCTCACCTCATCTCCAAAACCGAAAAGAAAAACTCGGATCGGTTTCAACAATTGGAATCGAATTTTAGAAATCAACAAGCTAGCATTCAAACATTGAAAAACAATTAATTCAATTAGCTCAAATTTTTTTTCGAGAGACCACAAGGAGCGTTACCAAGCATTACCGAAACCAACCCAAAGGCCCAAGTACATCTCATAACATTAAGAAACCGGACCGTAGATCCCGAAGAAGCTCCATCACCTCCAGCGGAGAAGGACCAATCCAGCCAAACGACGACTCCACCCGGCCCCCAACCAGAAACGGTTTCTTCACCAACTCGAGAGCCCACTAAGGCTCCTCCGGTTCCGTACCCCGGTCGGTTAATTCATCAAAAGACCGATGAGCAATTCGCAAAGTTCGAAAATTTACTAAAACAATTGCATGTTAATATTCCTTTTATAGAAGTCCTAACTCAAATGCCTAAATATTCAAAATTTATGAGGGACTTCCTCACTAACAAAAGGAAAATTGAATCATTGCAGTTAGTTAACTTAGGCGAGGAATGCTCCGCGTTAGTACTCAACAAACTCCCACAAAAGAAGATTGATCCTGGAAGCTTCACGATTCCTTGCTCGATTGGGGAATCCCCCATTCGCAATGCGCTAGCCGATCTTGGGGCTAGCATCAACCTCATGCCTGCATCAATTTTCAAATGACTCGGCCTAGGAACAATGAGCCCTACAAAGATGAGCATACAACTCGCCGACAGATCCGTCAAATTTCCACAAGGTGTCGCTGAAAATTTATTGGTCAAGGTTGGTAACTTCGTTTTCCCAACCGACTTTGTCATCCTAGACATGGAAGAAGACGCCGATGTCCCTCTCATTCTCGGGAGGCCATTTCTAACCACCGCCCAAGCAGTGGTGGATATGAATGACGGAACACTAACATTGAAGTTTGGGGACAAGGAAGCGAAGTTTGGAGTGGGAAAGAGAGTGGAAGACGAAGATCCAGTCAACTACATGAAGGTCATAGACTCAAGCTTGGATAACGCTCTCCGACGGTGTAACATGGGATGCGAAACGTCCCACTTGAGTGACATATGACCAGGCTCTAGGTCTAGCCAAGGACCCTTATAAACGTGGCGCACCACGGAGGCATTCCGCGGAACTATCCTTAGTTTATTATAGATTAGTTTTTATGTTTTATAGTTAATTTTCAGGAATAAAACACACTTGAGATGGCAAAGGAAACAAGGGAAGCTTGAACCAACACCCCATGCAGGAAAACAGGGCCATCTGACAATTTTCTTCGTTTACAGTAAGTTCGGCACGGGCCGTGTCCGCCCCACACGGCCCCGTGCTGCACAGTCTGCAGAAATACCTAGTTCAGGTAAACTGGACACGGGCCGTGCTCACCCAACACGCCCCCGTGTCCAGACTTCTGTTTCTCTTGGTTTAATTTTTGTTATTGGCACTTGAACACGGGGCCGTGCCCGGACAACACGGGGCCGTGTTCAGCGCCCAATAACACAATTTTTTTGCTTAAATCACACCTTTTACACATTCAATCAACCTAAAAACTTATTTTTGTGACACGTTGAGGACAATGTGTAATTTAAATGTGGGGGGATGCTAAAACCTTGAATCTTGCAAGTCCTAAATACAATCCTTACACAAAACTCTATTGGAACCGCTAATCACCCCAAATTTTTTTTTTCAAAAAAAAATAAATAAAAATTTCATTTTTTTTACTTGTCTAGGTTTAACTTGGGAATTTCAAGTTCTAAAAATGTTATATTTTTACGAATTTACAACCGATAGCGTCGTGATAAAAAGAACCAACATAAGAAAATTATGAAAAGGCATGACAAGCTTAGTTAAAATTTGATTATATATACTTGATCACATAAAAAAACCCATTCCCACAAAAGTGAGTTTTGAGCCTTTATTGAGCATACAATTACATATCATTAAACTAAATGCTCATTTTTCGTTTCTTGTGTGAATAACCGCTTGGTTCTTACAACTCTAGAACTTGCCACGACGATACATTCCCGGTCCTTACCAACTTAAACCCGAGTAGGTAAATGATGGAGGCATTAGGACTAACCCTTTTTATTTCTACACCATTATTTTTCTTTTTTTTTTACCACCTACCCAAAATCCCCCTAGTTAGCCCCTTTGAGCCTAAACCTTTTCATTTCATAACCCAAACCAAACACCCTTTTACCCACCAAAACATTTTTCATTTTTAACCCTTTGTTTTAGTAACTAGCTCGGTTTTTCGTATGACCTTTCAAAAAAAATGTGTTGATGATGAAGCAAAAACAAATAAACAAGCAAGTTCATCAAAAATAACTTTGTTTGAAAAATAGCTTCATCAAAATAAAAAGTTGAAAAAAATAAAAAGTCTTACGAAAACCGACGCTTGTTACGCTTTTCGCCCTTTTTCTACTAACCACTAACCACTAACCCAACCACCTACCTTTAACCCAAGCCTAACCCTTCACCCAAAAAGTCCTCTTGATATTTACAAAGGTACATAGTTAAAAAGGAGGAGGATTGATTGCTTGGCAATCCTATGGTAGGAGTAAGTTCCATGCCGCTCTCGAGAGATCCACAAAAATATATTTTCGGCCGAGTGTTGAGTGATCCCCGTGAGGTATGTGAACTTGTATATAAATAGAATTTTAAAGAGGCATGTTATGCCCTAATAAGTAATTTATCTTATGAAAAGTTTTAAATAAATCATGACGAATAGGATTGTAAATAAATAAAAATAAAACTAAATAAAGAATCTTGGAAATCCCGAAACTCTATGACAAGCCCAAAAACCTTCTTCTCTACCCATTCCATTTGGGTGTGTAAAGCCACATTATAAAGAGTTTTGCTTGAGGACAAGCAAAGATTCAAGTGTGGGGGTATTTGATGTGTGCAAAATGCAACATATAAATTACATCAATTGTGGCATAAAACTAACCCTTTTTTAGTACTAATGTTGGAAAAAGTGTGCTTTTGTCTTCCTTTTGTATTTTCAGGATTAAATGAGCTCAAATTAACAAAAGAAGCAAAAAGAAAGCAAAATCTAACATAAATACAAGAAAAGGAACAAACGTGACATGCCCGACCCCACGACAGCATCTTCTCAAGCAAAACAAGAAGACAGAAGACTGAACCGCCCCGTGCTCAGCCAGCACGGGGGCGTGCCCAAGTGTCAGCAGAAAAGACAAAGTGGTAGAAGCTTCTATTGCCCACCACGGGGCCGTGCTCAGCGAACACGGGGCCGTGGTCAACTATAAGATTCGCACAATCCAGGCAAATCTTCATAGTACAAAGATTCTTCTGCACACGGGGCCGTGGTCAGCAGACACGGGGGCGTGGTCAACTAATAAAGACAAGCTGCATTAAATGAAGAAAGAGAGGATGTGGACACGGGGCCGTGCCCGAGCTTCTGTTCAGCCTATAAATATGAGTGCTTGGCTCAAGCTCAAACCATCCCTTGGCACACCAATTCTCTCACACTTCACCCACCACCCACCACCACCATAACACCATCATCCACCACCATCATCCATTGTCCATCATAGAGTGTGTGAGTCGTCTCGGGATCCAGGATTGATCGTAAGAGTTCTTGACAATCAAGGCCATGTTTGCCTAAGTCTCTTACATCACTTGGTGAAGACAAAGTGTCTAGTGTAATACTTTTTATTTCTAATCTTTTCGCACTTTTTACTTGGTTTTGTATTAATGACTTTAATAACTAGTTTCTTATGTTAAAGGTGATTCTTCCTTATCGTTTGTCTGTGGTGTCTTGACATTATTTTACTGTCTATATAAAATAAAAGATTTTCACCATTCATATCTCCACAGTCTATATGGAGGTATGTTGGCTACCTGGTCGGGGGTTAAGGGAACGGTTAGGTAAGAGTCTTGCCATTGTTCAGCGTTTAGAGGTCCTGCAATGGACCTGGGTCAAATTTAGTAGGACCTCCTTCAATACTTAACGGTATTTGATGGCGGGGGTCCAAACTCTTTGATCCCATCATAAGTTAACTACTATTAATAATATAACCCGACTATTTAGGACTGTATCCCTGCTGACTCAGACTACTTAGTCTAGGGTAACGTCACCTCCAAAAGAGTGGCCTACCATAATTTGCATTAATAACTTAATTAATTATCTTTCAATAATCCGACCCTTTAGGATTGTATCCTTGCTGACTCAAACTACTGGGTTGAGGGTAACGTCACCTTCAAAAGAGGGGCCTACTACAATAACTAAGATAATCTCTTAAATAAGTGCAAAAGTGCGGAAATAATCAAAGGTTACACTATACACGAGTCGGAACCAAGTGATTCATCTTGTCTATCTGTTTTTATTTTTATTTTTCAGCATTTTAGTTAGTTTTTATTTTTCTTAGCTTAAAACTATTTTTCTAAACTTTTTGATTTGATTAGACGTTGAGGATAAACCGGTACTAAAAGCTCTTGTGTCCTTGGACGACCTCGGTATCTTACCAACACTATATTACGCTCACGATGGGTGCACTTGCCCATATGTGTGTTTAGTGTTAGTAAATATCGTGTTTGATAAATTTAAAACTTGGCTAAAGAAAGTGTAAAAGGGCTTTAAATATACTTAAATTCATATACACACTTCACACGCATCAATCATCCATCATAGAGTGTGTGAGTCATCTCGGGATCCAAGATTGATCGTAAGAGTTCTTGCTAATCAAAGGCCATGTTTGCCTAAGTCTCTTACATCACTTGGTGAAGACAAGTGTCTAGTGTAATACTTTTTATTTTTAATCTTTTCGCACTTTTTATTTTGTTATGTATTAATGACTTTAATAACTAGTTTCTTATATTGAAGGTGATTCTTTGTTATCGTTTGTCCATGGTGTCTTGGCATTATTTTACTGTCTATATAAAATAAAAGATTTTCACCATTCATATCTCCACGGTCTATATGGAGGTATGTTGGCTACCTGGTCGGGGGTTAAGGGAACGGTTTGGTAAGAGTCTTGCCTTGTTCAGTGTATAGATCCTGCAAGGACCTGGGTCAAATTTAATAGGACCTCCTTCAATACCCACTGGTATTGGATGGCAGGGGTCTAAATTCTTTGATCTCCTCATATGTAAGCTACTATTAATACTTTAACCCAGCTACTTAGGACTGTATCCCTGCTGACTCAGACTACTTAGCCGAGGGTAACGTCACCTTCAAAAGAGGGGCCTACCACATTAGGCATTAATAACTTAAATAATTATCTTTCAATAATCCGACCCTTTAGGATTGTATCCTTGCTGACTCAAATTACTGGGTTGAGGGTAACGTCAGTTTCAAAAGAGGGGCCTACTACAATAACTAAGATAATCTCTTAAAAAGTGCAAAAGTGCGGAAATAATCAAAGGTTACACTACACACGAGTCGGAGCCAAGTGATTCATCTTGACTATCTGTTTTTATTTTATTTTATTTTTCAGCATTTTAGTTAGTTTTATTTTTCTAGTTTAAAAATCTTTTTCTAGCTTTTGATTTGATTAGACGTTGAGGATAAACCGGTACTAAAAGCTCTTGTGTCCTTGGACGACCTCGGTATCTTACCAACACTATACTACGCTCACGATGGGTGCACTTGCCCATATGTGTGTTTAGTGTTAGTAAATATCGTGTTTTATAAATTTAAAACTTGGCTAAAAAGTGTAAAAGGGCTTAAAATATACATTAAAAACCTACCACGCACTACGCACATCATCCTGCGAGGACTTGATTCAAGCTTATTAGGACTTCCTTTGAGGCAGATAGCATCAAATCGGGGGAAGTAAGAACAACTTGAATTCCTTATAAATAAACTACTATTAAAACTTTAAACCAGCCTTGGGGACTGTATACATGCTGACTCAGACCAATATGGCCGAGAGTAGCGTTGCCTCCAAAAGAGGGGCATGCCACATTTTGCATTAATAACTTAATTATCTTTCAATATTCCGGCCTTGCGGGACTGTATCCCTGCTGACTCAGACCAATATGGTTGAGGGTAGCGTTGCCTCCAAAAGAGGGACATGCCATTATAACTAAGGTAATCTCTTAAAAAACCTAAAGTGCGAAAATCATCAAATAACTAAGATAATCTCTTAAAAAACCCAAAATGCGGAAATCATCAAAGGATATACAAATGATGAGTCAGAACCAAGTGATTCTATCTTGTCTATTTGTTTCTTTTATTTATTTAGTTTCTTTTATTTTACTTATTAAAAATCTTTATTCAAAATTTGGTTAGATTAGACGTCGACGATATTCCGGTATTAATCGCTCTTGTATCCTTGGACGACCTCGGTATCTTACCATCACTATACTACACCAATGATGGGTGCACTTGCCCTAGCGTGTTGTAGAGACTGATAGTGTTATATCGTGTTTTATAAATTTAAAACTTGATAAAAGAGTAAAAAAGGTACTTAAAATATATAAAAATCATACACGCTCGCATCACGTCAACACCATATGTAATATTGTTAACTTTAATCAATCCAGAAAGGGTAACTATAAAAATGGGATTCTGGGGGTTGTTGGACGTTGCATCGATGTTGATATTGCAAGTGTTGATCGTAAGTGTAATACGAACTTTCAAAAAAAAGTGCCGATATTGTTGGTGTTGAGCTTCTTGCTTGTTTATGAATAATGTTTTTTGTCGGCCGTTCATAAAAAATACAAGCTTTCATGGCCACTGATTATCTCAAACTTCTTTCTAACCACACCCGCAACTCCCTCAACATGGTCGTTTTTTAATTCTGTTTATTTCTAGTTTCAAAAGTATATACAAAATTCATGAGTTATTTACTGTTTTCATCCCTGTGGTTTCTAAAAAATCACTATTTCAATCTATTAGTTTAAAAATTGCGATTTCAGTCCCCGTGGTTTCACTTTCGTAACCATTTCAGTCCCTGTACTAACAGAATAAATGGATTGTAATGGTTACAAAAGTGAAACCCCAGTGACTGAAATGGTTACAAAAGTGAAAACACAGGGACTGAAATCGCAATTTTTAAACTAATGGACTGAAATAGTGATTTTTGACAAACCACAGGGACAAAAACAGTAATTAACTCCAAAATTCATTAATTTCAAAAGTATATACACACGGGTTGGAGTTCAAGTATTTACCTCCTCATACTTGATTTCTCTCAAACCAGGGCTCTGATACCAACTTGTAACACCCTAACACATAATATCTTAAAAATGACGCAGTGGAAATATGAGCTTAAAAATTTCTTTCTTTATTAACGACATTAATTACATGAGGGCTAAATTACAAAATGTCATACGTTTTATAAAAGGAATTCACAACATTCATACTTAAATTAATAATTCAAGGCGATACATAATTCAAACTGTATGACTATTCTTCCGTACAATCCTTGTTCTTTGACTCGATCTACGCCCGCTTATCTTCGTTAGTGGTAGAGGAAATCCATGTGATACCTGTGGACATCATATACAACTTAAGCATTAGTCATTATCTCACCATACAACATTATACTATATAATTGAAATTCGCATAGCGTTCCATAATGTAAACATGGAATTATCCAAGCATTCTCTTAAATACACTCAATCCAAGTCCGGCTTCAATTCCTCTTGAATCCGACGATTTCATACCTGCGTTTCATTCCAAACTCAAGGCACAACATTAGTAATCATCAATACCCAGACATCTTGAAACCATTCCTACGTATATACATAGCATCTGACATTCATAGCATTTTGCATTCATACATACTTACCTTCATACCTACGTTTATGCAATCATATACACCTATATACATGCTTCATTCATAACGCATACATGCATACGAGTACTTGTTTATTTCTTTTATACACATAAACTTATACTAACATGTCATATTCACAACTCTAATAAAAATAGGTGGTATACATATTAACATACATACTTACTCGTTCACAAACACATTTATAATCCAAAAACATTAGTTATGAGGTGTTTATAACGTATTTATTTATGCCCGAAGGCCAAAATAACAAAAACAATCAACATTAAGCTGCACGCCGTAAGCTACGGCTCAGCCGTAGCTTACGATTCAGTTGTTCTGGTCCAAACAGCAGCTACGTTCCATAGCTTACGGCTGAGCCGTAGCTTACGATTTGGCTGTTCAGATCCAAACAGCAGCTACCTTCTGTAGCCTATGGCTAAGCCGTAGCTTACGATTTGGCTGCTCTGCAGCTTTTCCAACTTTGTCTTTTTAACAAAAACGGCCGTAACTTTCAAACCGTTCACCCGTTTAACCTCCCGTTTCTTCCTACATGACCATATTTTGGTCCTCTATCAAATGGACTCAAAATCTAACATCTGAACTAAGAAAATTCTTAACTTATATGCTTTCAGCTTAATATTCATTTACGAATTATTCGACCCGTTCATGATTTTATCAAACAACTCTTTTGTTTAAACTCAAGACTAAGCCTTTTGACCATTGACCCATGTCCTTGTTTCTCGGTTAGCACACTTGTAAGAAATTCTATCCATGACCTGGTTGTAATACCTTCGTCATAACTTATGCAAATCATACCGTAATGAGTTAACTCTCATTTTGACCCGTTTGGTCGACTTAGCGGAAACCTTCACTTCTACATACTCAAACCTTTCTAAACTCCAATACCATACTTAAATAACTATGTCACAACCCTCGACCCTATCCTGGGGGCGGGAGCCGCGAACCAGTCAGATGGTATCAGTGTTTATTAATTTAGCAGCGGAAAGTTTCATCAGGACCGTAGTTAGAAAAATATTTTTATCAGAGTTAAACACCAAAATGTTTAAAATAGATAAATGGGATCAAACCCGAGTTTTTCGGATAATACATTTATAATAATAAGTGGGACAAAACCCGATTTTTTATTTGTAATATATTTATAGGGATAAACCCTAATTATTGAAAACAATTCTCCTTTTTAATTAGGTAACTTTTATAGCCACTTTTCTAAGCCTTCAGTGCTCTCCAGCTGGCTTATATTGGCTTCATACTAAGTAACCTGAAACACGTGTTTAAAACATTTTTCAGCAAGAAATACAAGTGAGTGAATCCTAGTTTAATCAAAACAGTTTTAACATTCTAACAGTATTGAGGGCGATCTCGCAATTACATTTGTTTATATCTACTTTAATTACCACACACGGTTGTCACACCCCGAATTTCCACGTATTACCGGTGGGCCTGGTGGGGAGTATCGTGACGTAGTTGATATCATCATAGTCAAACAACACAATTTAAATGCACAGCGGAAGCAAAAGATGAATCACATTACAAACCGAATAAAAAGTAATATCAAAGTATTACAAACGGACTGTAAAGGATCCACAGGCGGATCAAAAGATAAAAAGATCATTGTTCAACAGACTTTAACATCTTAAGCTTGCAAGACTCTTTAGTGATGCTAGGAGTAGCCAGCCTATTCCGTTTAGTACCTGCACTTAGCCTTTTTTGGGAAAATACGTCAGTTTACACTGGTAAATACAATTAACCGACTAATTTTGAAAAGAGTTTAAGAAAATTGATTTGAATGCACAAGGCACAAAATATCTTTTATAACTTGGGACAATTATTTAAAAATAATCCTGTATACAGTTTTACTTATTTGTCGTCCGTCAGGGCCGGTTAGAAGAGCCGGACAAGATTAACTGACACGCCACAGGTATAATGCCCACAAGGTTGATTCCTTAAAGTGGGTTACCAGTTTTTACATATGCAACTGTCAGGTGTATGCCTACACCCCGTGCTTAGGTCGTGGCCATTTCAATGAATGATGCCAAGGATAGCCGGGACATGGTCATTAACCCCCCAAGGGCCATATACCAAATAAAACAAATTAAAATGGGTTATGTAAATATATTAATCACAATCCGATTTAAACAACTACATACCAGACCAAGCGGTATTATTATAATACCGTATCCCAAGCCCGTATATGGGAAAATAAGTTAAAAGTATTTACCTGAGCAAGTATATCTCACAAACAGCGAGTGCAAGTAGCTTTTACTGGGCTCCTAATCTGGAACGAAGGTTTTGATAACCTATTAGATTCCTAACGGTTCTTAATTAAGTCTAAACTTAGACCGATTAGTTTTAAAGGAAGATACGGTTCAAAACGCATGATTAGGTGAAGACCGGATTAGAATGTGTTTTAGACCCGACAAGTTTAAAGACTTGTATAATATGGGTAAACTAAACACATTCTGTATTTTTAGATAAAAAGATAAGGTTTGACCTGTTTCGGTCAATTTATGCAAACTAGTTACATAAACCGAACCGAACGCAAAAAATGCATAACGGGTAACCAAATGAGTCATGAACAGGTTTCCTAAGTTAATATGCCTTAAATATGTTGTGATATCAGTAAGATACTTCCATTATGCCCAAAATGAATTTAAACTCAAACTATGTCCCGTAGGGGTATTTTGGTCATTTTAAAGCTTATAAAAGAATTTAAATATAAATCTAAGTTTCAGGTCTGATATATTCAGTAAAAATACTTATTTTATAAGTCATAACAGTAGGGTATGGCATATATGTGAAATTTACCTTTTATAACCAAACTATGCACCGTAGGGGCATTTTGGTAATTTCACATAAGCTTTAAAGGTCAAAATTTGAAATCTGAGTTTAAAACTTTTGCTTACTGTTAAAATATAAAAAGTTGCTTAAAAGATCAGTAGGTATAAAGTCTTATATGAGAAAAATGGTTTTAATACATACTATGCGTTTTAAACGCGTAAAAAGACGGTTTTAAGCGATTTCCGGGTTTTTAAAGAAAATTTGATATTTTTATCATTCCAGAAGACTCAAAATATTTTATTTATTACATAAAATCAGTAGCAAAAGGTTTGGTAACAAAATATTATGTAAAACTCATTTTATAGGCCAAAAGGGTAAAACCGACAATTACCGAATCAAAGCTATAACCCTATGTTATGCTCAGTCTAAAAATAAATAAAAATATTCAAAAATCCCAAAATATTATTTTACATCAGTAGGTAAAAAGTTTGGTATCAAAATTGGGTTTAGATAGGCTTTATGCTAATTACGCCGTTTAATTAATAAAAAGCTTTCTAATTACGCTATTGAGCATAACTCTTAATCTAGACCTCTAACTGATGTGAAAATTTAGGGACATGTTTATAAATCAGTAATAAAGATTATTGTCCACTCACATTTTCAAAATTCTTGTTTTAAGGTCAAAAAGGCATTATGGTCAACATTTAGACATATAACGGAGACATGCATATGAATCGAATAACTAATGAACCAAGTTATATAACCTCAGAGGGTTACACTAATCTATAACCTGGTCCTAATAGAGCTTTAAGGCATGTCTAAAGTATGCTACATTGGGTCAGAACTGAAAGTCAAAGCAAAAGTCTACTTTTGCGACTTTCGGTTCCGAACCGAGCTTAAACTGAAAATTGTCGGGTTGAACAAGTTTAGACATGTTCTTACATTAATTACCAAGTTATATGAGTGATAAAACAGGTTGCATGGATTCTACATTGCTAATGATGTGTTTATTTGAAAATTAGCTTTCTGTTGACTTTTTATAATCAAGTTTGACCCGACAATTGACCTAGTTAGAGTGGGAATCAGAGAGTGCCCTTTTAAGGGTTTATTACCCACATAATTACCAACTCATAGGTACTTTCAATTCGAGATTTGTCTGGACAAATTGTGATTAATCACGAAGTCAAACCTTAATTACAACGGTTTGACTTTAGGCCATTAAACTAAGTAAAACTGAATTAAGAGAGGTTAAGGACACTTACTGAAGTCCTATGCACGACTAATGATCTCTAGGAAGTGGCCTTGAGCTCCAGTAATCTACAGAATTTGTGTTATGAAAGTTTTCAAAGTGCAAGTTCAATGTTGCAACTTAGAATTTCTTATATAGGGGATTAAATGCAACAAGATGGTGCCAAACAAGTCTATGAGGTGATTCCAGATCATTACAAGTGCCCCTAATGCATGTAATACCATTGGAGGAGTCCCTGGAATTGAAATCAGGCTTTGAAAGGCGGTGGTACAGGTTTTACAGGCACCTGCCAATGTTTTTTGTCGCTGGCATGCTCAGGCTGCCCGCGTAAGAGTCCCCTGAAGTCTTACGCGGCCGGTATGAGGCCCAGGTCATGTTAAAATAAGTTTCAGCTTTTGCACTTTAGGTCCCTGGTCCTTTTTGAAGTGGTTTTAACCTTTTATTTTTCACTTTTAACTTTCCAAATTGATTTTTAAGGACTCCAAGAAATAACCAAACTTTGTTAAGTCCTTGGTTAGTTTTATGATCACCCGAATAGTCGCAAATTTCAACGTTGATGCTTTTAACCCCTCATATACGAATGTTAGCATAACTTCTTCATACAATATCGAAACCTTGTGAAATTTTTATCACTTATTCTTGTGAGCATAATTAATCGTTACAAAGCTTCAGGTTCGCTAAAAGGTCACTCAGAGGTATAACTTAAACATGTTGACACTTTTAACCCTTGCGTTTTGTAATCTTTCACTTTAATTCATTCGTTTATGGTTGTAAACGTCGTGTAGGGTTGTTGAAAATTATAATTATCAATTGTTGACACTTTGAATCCTTTTACACACATACTTTCTCTGTTTGTCAACTTCAGTCCCTTATATTCATTCCATTACATGTTTAAAGCTCATGACACGTGTCTTTATTATATTGGACATGAATTTATGAGGTGTTACATCCTCACCCCCTTAAAAGAAATCTCGACCTTGAGATTTACTGAAATAAATAAGGGTACTTCTCTTTCATTGTGGACTCTACCTCCCACGTGAACTCAGGACCTCTACGGGCATCTCATTTAACTTTTACAATCGGTACCTACTTCCTTCGAAGCTTCTTAACCTGTCGATCCTCGATCGACAAGGGTTTTTCAACAAATTCCAGGCTCTCATCTATGTGCACATCCGTATGTGGTATGACTAGTGATTCATCAGCTAGACATTTCTTTAGATTGCAGATGTGGAATACATTATGAATACCACTGAGCTCTTCAGGCAAGTTTAACTTATAAGCCACTGTTCCGACACATTCGATGATCTCGAATGGTCCTATATATCTCGGGCTTAACTTACCTTTCTTACCAAATTGCATCACCCCTTTCTAGGGCGATACCTTTAGTAACACTTTGTCACCTACCTCGAATTTTAGATGTTTACGCCTTTTGTCTGTGTAGCTTTTCTGCCTATCTCTGGCGGCTTTGAGACGATCTCGTATCTGTATAATCTTATCTGTCGTCTCCAGGACTATATCAGGTCCTGTTAGTTGCACATCTCCAACTTCTACCCAACAAACGGGCGTTCTGCATTTTCTCCCATACAAAGCTTCAAAAGGTGCAGCTTGAATACTGGAATGATAGCTATTGTTGTATGCAAAATTCAATCAATGGAACATGATCATCCCAACTTCCTCCTAAGTCAATAACACAAGCTCGTAGCATATCTTCGAGTGTCTGTATAGTACGTTCACTTTGACCATCCGTCTGAGGATGATATGCTGTGCTGAAGTTCAATCGAGTGCCTAGGGATTGCTGAAAGCTTTTCCAGAAATGCGATGTATACCTCGTATCTCTATCAGAGATGATAGATACTAGCACTCCGTAGAGAGATACGATCTCATCCACATACAGCTGAGCTAACTTATCTGAGCTGTGTGTTTCCTTAATAGGTAAGAAGTGGGCTGACTTAGTCAGTTTATCCACTATCACCCAAATAGTATCATTTCCTCGTTTAGTCTTTGGCAACTTGGTGATAAAACCCATAGTCACCATTTCCCACTTCCAGGTGGGAAGTTCAGGCTGTTGTAGCAAACCTGACGGCTTTTGATGCTCAGCTTTAACTTGTGCGCACATCAAACATTTGGCTACATAGGTAGCTATAGACTTCTTCAAGCCTATCCACCAATAAGTTGCCTTCAAATCCTGGTACATCTTGTCACTTCCAGGATGAACGGAATACTTAGAACTATGGGCTTCTTGGAGGATAACATCCTGTAGTCCTCCATAGATTGGAACCCCTATTCGTCCATTTAATCTTAGGATTCCATCCTTACCATATGATAACTGTTCTGCAGTGAATCCCAGTTTTTCATTTGGATAGTTAGCTTCTAACATGGCTTCCTTCTGCGCAGCTAACAGTCTATCACTCAAACTGTTCTTTAATTCAATGCTCTTGGCATTGATTCTTATGGGCTTAACCCTTTCCTTTCTGCTCAATGCGTCGGCGACCACATTCGCCTTGCCTGGATGGTACCGGATTTCACAATCATAATCATTCAGTGTCTCCATCCATCGACGCTGTCTCATGTTTAGATCCTTCTGATTGAACAAGTGTTGAAGGCTCTTATGATCAGAATAGATCACACACTTGGTACCATACAAATAATGCCTCCATAGCTTTAGTGCAAATACAACGGCACCCAACTCCAAGTCGTGGGTGGTGTAATTCTTTTCGTGCACTTTTAGTTGTCGGGAAGCATAGGCAATAACCTTGCCTTTCTGCATGAGCACACACCCCATACCAGTGTGTGATGCGTCGCAGTATACTACAAATTCTTCTATTCCATCAGGCAATGTCAACACGGGAGTATTGCTCAGTTTCTGCTTAAGTATATCAAACGATTCTTGTTGCTTAGGACCCCAATCAAACTTAATATTCTTTCTAGTCAATGAAGTTAGGGGTGCTGCAATCCTTGAGAAATTCTCAATAAAACGTCTGTAATATCCTGCCAGTCCCAAAAAGCTACGAATCTCTGTGGGCGTCTTCGGCTCTTGCCAATTCATGACAGCTTCAACCTTAGCGGGATCCACCTGGATACCACGCTCACTAACCACGTGTCCAAGAAACTGGACTTCACGAAGCCAAAATTCACACTTTGAAAACTTCGCATAGAGTTTCTCTTGTTGAAGCAGTGAAAGGATACAACGAAGGTGCTTCTCATGGCCAGCTCAATTCTTCGAGTAAATAAGAATATCATCGATGAAGACGATGACAAATTTATCCAAGTAGGGCTTGCAGACGCGGTTCATGAGATCCATGAACGTTGCTGGTGTATTAGTGAGCCCAAAAGGCATCACTAAGAACTCATAATGACCATAGTGAGTCCTAAATGCAGTCTTGTGTACATCTTCATCTCTAACCTTCAACTGATGGTAACCAGACCTTAAATCAATCTTGGAGAAGTAACTTGCCCCTTGCAGTTGATCGAACAAATCATCGATCCTGGGCAATGGATATATGTTCTTGATTGTAACCTTGTTTAGCTCACGATAATCAATGCACAACCGCATTGATCCATCTTTCTTCTTAACAAACAGAATAGGTGATCCCCAAGTAGATGAACTAGGCCTAATAAAACCTTTAGCTAACAAATCATCTAGTTGGGTTCTCAGTTCTTTCATTTCCGTTGGTGCTAACCTGTAAGGCACTCTTACGATAGGCGCTGCTCCAGGGATGATGTCAATTCTGAATTCTACTTGCCTATCTGGTGGTAAACCAGGTAGTTCTTCAGGGAATACTTCTGGATATTCAGAAATGACAGGGATATCTTCAACCTTGGGTTTTGGTTCATCGATAGTTACATGTGCCATATAAATGACACAACCCTTCTTCAAACACTGTGACGCTTTAAGCATAGACATTTGCTTACGCAACCCATACTGAGTGTCTCCCTGTATGGTAAGTAGCTCACCATACGGGGTCTTGATCACCACTTGTTTCTTATCACAAACAATCTGGGCTTGGTTATGAGATAACCAATCCATGCCTATAACTATGTCGAAACCAGCTAATTTTAACGGAAACAAGGATAACGGAAAGGAGTGGTTCCTAATGGATATAAAACATCCATCTAACACAGTCGAGGCTGTCTCTAAGGTACCATCAGCCAACTCTACCTCATATTTCACGCTTAGGGTTTTAACAGGTAAATTCAGCAACTTACAAAACTTATCATCGACAAATGGCTTATCCGCACCCGAATCAAATAATACCCTTGCATAAACATCATTTATAAGGAAGGTACCTGTTATCACATTATCATCCTGAATGGCTTCTCGTGCATCCATTCAAAAGACCCTCGCATTGGTCTTCTTGACCTCTTCAGGCTTTTTGGCATATTTAGGGAAATTGGTTTTGATGTGCCCTTTTTCGTTGCAGTTGTAGCACGTTGCATCCTTTATTTTCTTGCTGTCTAATGTCTTGTGCTCCTTGGATTTGCATAAACCACATGCAGACGGTTTTGACTGACACTTAGATTCAAACCTGCATTTTCCAAAGTGACGTTTCTGGCAGGTTTTGCACTTTGGCTTCTCATCTGCTTGCTGACTACCCTTGCTAGACCCAAACTTCTTCTTGTGGTTTGTGTTTCCCTTATGCTTCTTCTCAGACCGTCGTGAGTTATCATCCTCACGTTTTCTCTTACTTTCTTCCGAGTTCTTAAGCGATCTCAGCCTGACCGCATCCAAAGTAAGGGACAAAGATAGATCAGCTGCCGATCTAAAAGTAGCAGGTCGGGATGCCTTTACACTGGCTTTGATCTTTGGGGCTAAACCCCCCAATGAAACGAGCTATTCGCTTGGGCTCTGGTGTCACCAAATATGGAACCAGTCGAGACATGGTATTAAAGCTAGTAAGGTAAGTCTGACAGTCTAGGTTTTTCATCACCAGAGATAAGAAGTCTGACTCAATCTTTTCAACCTCATGCTGAGGGTAGTAATTCTCTTTGATGAGTGAAACAAACTGATCCCAAGATAGATTGTACAATGGAATCTTCCCAGTAGCCTAGATTAGAGACCTCCACCAGGCTAGTGCTTCACCTTTAAACGACTGAGATACATACTTCACAACATCCCTATCAGCACAACCACTAATGTCAACTATGGTGTCCATCTCGTCTAACCACGTCATGCAGTCGATAGCTCCTTTTTCCCCAGTGAAATCTTGGGGTTTACAGGATACGAAATACTTATAGGAACAACCCCTAATACGTGATTCTTGATCGAGTAAAATCTTCTTCGACGGAACACTATGTTGATTTGATGAATGTCGATCATCCTCTTTCTTAGATGGTGGCTTACTATGAGCCTCAGAATGAGTCTTAGGGTGAGGTTTGGAATGAGGTGCCGATAGGGTCCTGCTTCGAGTCCCGCTAGATTCATTAAACTGCCGATCCATGGCTTTTGTAACACCATTATCTATTAGTGCTTGAAGTTCCGCACCAGTCACATTGATCCTGGTAGTGTCATGATTTTCCCGAGGGTGACTGTTTATTTCTTCAGACTCTGCCATGTAGCTTGATGGCTACATAAATTGATGATAATTATTTATTCAGAAGTCTAATACAGTAATATCATTCTTGATGATTTATTAACCATGGTATTAATAACCATATTGGTTAATTTGTTAAATATTATTCATTCAGGATTTTTATTATAATAATCCCTTGTTTTAATTAAATTATAATAATAGCACAAAAAGGCCAAGTCAACAAGGACAATTTAAATTATAAGCCATGGTTTTATAGAATTAAGGCATTAAGGCTTGAACATAGTTCATTACCTTTTCTTGACAGGGAGTTGTAGACCACCACTGTC
Organism: Helianthus tuberosus; assembly: GCA_030545235.1. Lineage (NCBI taxonomy): Eukaryota > Viridiplantae > Streptophyta > Magnoliopsida > Asterales > Asteraceae > Helianthus > Helianthus tuberosus. The sequence continues at coordinate 13,370,940 of CM060420.1, read as the reverse complement.
TTTAGTCTTATATGACAATGATTATGGCTCGTAGGCCCTACATCACAAATGGATGTTTAAATAATAAAGAAGGATTTTGAATAATCCAATGTAAGGATGACACGTGTGATTTTTACGAATCACGTTAGCAGGAATGTTAACATGTTTTCAAATGTTAACAAGGATTTGAATCTTTTTTAGACAGGTTTTACCATCATGGCCAGGTCTTATAATGACACGTAGGCCAGGTTATACCTTTTAAGATTCTTATTAATATTTAACGCGGAGCAAATCCTAAATTGAGATGTTAACCAGGATCTGAATCTAATTGAGGATCTACCATCATGGCCATGTCTTAAAATGACACATGGGCTAGGTTTTGTGCTTTTTAGATTTTATTATAATGGCAGATCTTATAAAAGGAATGATAATTTTTATTTATTTCATAATTTATGTTTATGCATATAATTGACAAAAATGAAATTTTAAATTAAACCATTCCACTACAAAATTTAAAGAGTACATGTTTGCCCTAAACGGGACTTAAAAGAAATAACTTGCCCACGCAAGGGCTAAACTGAAAAGACATGCCCACACAAGGGCTAAACAAAAACTACAAGTCCTCGCAGGGACTGATTACAGAAACAGATGTCCACGCAGGGACTAGTTTGAACAATAAAGAAATACAAATAAACAAATAAAGGATTTAATGATCCTTTTTGCTCTTCCCCTTGATTAAACTCGTCAGACCTTTAAGAAAACCACGGTTGTTCCTGCGCTCTTCTTGGACCTCCCGCTCAACCTGGCTCAACCTTTCGAGAACCTCCTGTTGTCGCTCTGGTGGTATCAATTGTGGCTGTGGCGGCTGCTGATGTGGAGGTTGAGGAGGTGGCGGTTGTTGGTACCCATAAGTTGGGTATCCGGTTTGGTAGGAGGATGCGTAAGGTCCTTCAGGATGAAGGGCATTGTAGTTAGCTGCTACAAAGTATGGGTCAACACTAGGGGCATTATAGTAGTTATACCCCGGGTAGGCAGGCTGCTCAAAGGGGTTGTATGCCGCTGCACTGGCATACGTAGGAAATGGGTTATCATAACCCATTGGTGGCGGTACGACTAGCGCAGACTCCACCTCTGAAACAGGGTTAGAAGGCCCACCCATTTGTGGGTCTTCATATAGTGGCGGGTAATGGCTGCCACTTGAAGGTTGAGGAGTGCTGATACGGACTCCCCCTCGCACGGACATCCGTGCGGTTGATCTCCTACGCCTCGGTGGCTCCGGAGGCTGTTGCTGCACTGGTGGTGGTGGCGGTGGAGTGACCGCTACAAAACGGGAATCCTCAGAGGGATCCTGCTGTGGCTGCTGCTGCTGATGCGGAGACGAGTGATAACTAGGAGTAAACACCCAGTCGTATTGGGTAAACCTCGCCTCGTAGCTGTCGGGACCACTATAAGGTGATCCAAGAAAGGGTGACCCATCCGAAATCTCGATGGGGTGCGTAGGTGTTCCGGTTGGTGGCTCAGCAGGTTTCGGATCCTCTTCCATATCCATGGAGAAATGGTCCTCCGGTCCCAACGGGTTATAACCCATTGGTTCTTCAATTAGGTTTGCCGGGTTGAACCAACTTTGGAAGTAGGGTGTTGGGTCGTTGAAAGGTGAGTTGGGTTTTGCAGGGGTATGAGCGAGTGATGTGAGTTATGGGGCTCGTTCTCCGACTGAGGCCCGAAAGAATTTAGGTAAGAAGGTGAGGAGCTCAGCGAGACTGAACGCTCGCGGGTTCTACATGGGTCCCCCAGTTTTCCTGAGGGCTTTTGCTTAATGAATCTGATGGAGTTCGCCGGTGTGATGGCCCGACCTCGTGATCGTTTGGGGCGATGAGTGGCCCCTTGCCTCTACCTCTTCCTCGCATTCTTGGCGGCATTCTTTTTGAACCTATCAAAACAAACAAAGGACACAACAAACAAATATAAAGGACAAAATTAAAATAAAACAAATTTGGATTAGTCCTAAGTTCTTTGTCTAGACTCGGAAGTCGATGAATGTGCAACTGTGTCATTGATATTAAACACAAAAGCCTAGTGTTTAATTCACTCAATGTTGGCTCTGATACCAACCTGTCACACCCTGAATTTCCAAGTATTACCGGTGGGCCTGGTGGGGAGTATCGTGACGTAGTTGATATCATCATAGTCAAACAACAGAATTTAAATGCACAGCGGAAGCAAAAGATGAATCACATTACAAACCGAATAAAAAGTAATATCAAAGTATTACAAACGGACTGTAAAGGATCCACAGGCGGATCAAAAGATAAAAAGATCATTGTTCAACAGACTTTAACATCTTAAGCTTGCAAGACTCTTTAGTGATGCTAGGAGTAGCCAACCTATACCGTTTAGTACCTGCACTTAGCCTTTTTTGGGAAAATACGTCAGTTTACACTGGTAAATACAATTAACCGACTCATTTTGGAAAAAGTTTAAGAAAATTGATTTGAATGCACAAGGCACAAAATATCTTTTATAACTTGGGACAATTATTTAAAAATAATCCTGTATACAGTTTTACTTATTTGTCGTCCATCAAGGCTGGTTAGAAGAGCCGGACAACATTAACTGACACGCCACATGTATAATGCCCACAAGGTTGATTCCTTAAAGTGGGTTACCAGTTTTTACATATGCAACTGTCAGGTGTATGCCTACACCCCGTGCTTAGGTCGTGGCCATTTCAATGAATGATGCCAAGGATATCCGGGACATGGTCATTAACCCCCCAAGGGCCATATACCAAATAAAATAGATTAAAATGGGTTATGTAAATATATTAATCACAATTTGATTTAAACAACTACATACCCGACCAAGCGGTATTATTATAATACCGTATCCCATGCCCGTATAAGGGAAAATAAGTTAAAAGTATTTACATGAGAAAGTATATCTCACAAACAGCGAGTGCAAGTAGCTTTTACCGGGCTCCTAATCTGGAAAGAAGGTTTTGATAACCTATTAGATTCCTAATGGGTCTTAATTAAGTCTAAACTTAGACCGGTTAGTTTTAAAGGAAGATACGGTTCAAAACGCATGATTAGGCGAAGACCGGATTAGAATGTGTTTTAGACCCGACAAGTTTAAAGACTTGTATAATATGGGAAAACTAAACACATTCTGGATTTTGAGATAAAAAGATAAGGTTTGACCTGTTTCGGTCAATTTATGCAAACTAGTTACATAAACCGAACCGAACGAGAAAAATGCATAACGGGTAACCAAATGAGTCATGAACAGGTTTCCTAAGTTAATATGCCTTAAATATGTTGTGATATTAGTAAGATACCTTCCATTATGCCCAAAACGAATTTAAACTCAAACTATGTCCCGTAGGGGTATTTTGGTCATTTTAAAGCTTATAAAAGAGTTTAAATATAGATCTAAGTTTCAGGTTTGATATATTCAGTAAAAATACTTATTTTATAAGTCATAACATTAGGGTATGGCATTTATGTGAAATTTACCTTTTATAACCAAACTATGCACCGTAGGGGCATTTTGGTAATTTCACATAAGCTTTAAAGGTCAAAATTTGAAATCTGAGTTTAAAACTTTTGCTTACTGTTAAAATATAAAAAGTTGCTTAAAACATCAGTAGGTATAAAGTCTTATATGAGAAAAATGGTTTTAATACATACTATGTGTTTTAAACGCGTAAAAAGACGGTTCTAAGCGATTTCCGGGTTTTTAAAGAAAAGCTGATATTTTTATCATTCCAGAAGACTCAAAATATCTTTTTTATTATATAAAATCAGTAGCAAAACGTTTGGTATTAAAATATTATGTAAAACTCATTTTATAGGCCAAAAGGGTAAAACCGACAATTACCGAATCAAAGTTATAACCCTATGTTATGCTCAGTCTAAAAATAAATAAAAATATTCAAAAATCCCAAAATATTATTTTACATCAGTAGGTAAAAAGTTTGGTATCAAAATTGGGTTTAGATAGGCTTTATGCTAATTACGTCGTTTAATTAATAAAAAGCTTTCTAATTAAGCTATTGAGCATAACTCTTAATCTAGACCTCTAACTGATGTGAAAAATTAGGGACATGTTTATAAATCAGTAATAAAGATTATTGTCCACTCACATTTTCAAAATTCTTGTTTTAAGGTTAAAAGGGCATTATGGTAATCATTTAGGCATATAACGGAAACATGCATATGAATCGAATAACTAATGAACCAAGTTGTATAACCTCAGAGGGTTACACTAATCTATAACCTGGTTCTAATAGAGCTTTAAGGCATGTCTAAACTATTCTACATTGGGTCAGAACTGAAAGTCAAAGCAAAAGTCTACTTTTGCGACTTTCGGTTCCGAACCGAGCTTAAACTGAAAATTGTCGGGTTGAACATGTTTAGACATATTCTTACATTAATTACCAAGTTATATGAGTGATAAAACGGGTTGCATGACTTCTACATTGCTAATTATGTGTTTATTTGAAAATTAGCTTTCTGTTGACTTTTTATAATCAAGTTTGAACCGACAATTGACCTAGTTAGAGTGGGAATCAGAGAGTACCCTTTTAAGGGTTTATTACCCACATAATTACCAACTCATACGTACTTTCAATTCGAGATTTGACTGGACAAATTGTGATTAATCAATAAGTCAAACCTTAATTACGACGGTTTGACATTAGGCCATTAAACTAAGTAAAACTGAATTAAGAGAGGTTAAGGACACTTACTGAAGTCCTATGCACGACTAATGATCTCTAGGAAGTGGCCTTGAGCTCCAGGAATCTCCCGAATTTGAGTTATGAAATTTTTCAAAGTGCAAGTTCGATGTTGCAACTTAGAATTTCTTATATAGGGGATTAAATGCAACAAGATGGCGCAAAACAAGTCTATGAGGTGATTCCAGATCATTACAAGTACCCCTAATGCATGTAATACCATTGGAGGAGTCCCTGGAATCGAAATCAGGCTTTGAAAGGTGGTGGAACAGGTTTTACAGGCACCTGCCAATGTTTTCTGTCGCTGGCATGCTCAGGCGGCCCGCGTAAGAGTCCCCAGAAGTCTTACGCGGCCGGTATGAGGCCCAGGTTAGGTTAAAACAAGTTTCAGCTTTTGCACTTTAGGTCCCTGGTCCTTTTTGAAGTGGTTTTAACCTTTTATTTTGCACTTTTAACCTTCCAAATTGATTTTTAAGGACTCCAAGACATAACCAAACTTTGTTAAGTCCTTGGTTAGTTTTATGATCACCCGAAAAGTCATAAATTTCAACGTTGACGCTTTTAACCCCTCATATACGAATGTTAGCATAACTTCTTCATACAATATCGAAACCTTGTGAAATTTTATCACTTATTCTCGTGAGCATAGTTAATCGTTACAAAGCTTCGGGTTCGCTAAAAGGTCACTCGGAGGTATAACTTAAACATGTTGACACTTTTAACCCTTGCGTTTTGTAATCTTTCACTTTCTTCCACAAATGGCTTCATACGCTTCATAATTCATTCGTTTAAGGTTGTAAACTTCGTGTAGGTTTATTGAAAGGTATAATTATCAATTTTTGACACTTTGAATCCTTTTACACATATACTTTCTCTGTTTGTCAACTTCAGTCCCTTATATTCAATCCATTACACGTTTAAAGCTCATGACACGTGTCTTTATTAAATTGGACATGAATTTACGAGGTGTTACAATGATACTGTCAATCCATGACTGGTGGTCATGCTACTACTCACAGTGTAGTAACAAATTTTGTATATAGAACCCCAACATACCGACGATAATTGTAGAATTACAAATACTCAATCACTTTGAAATATAATTTAAAACAATTGAGGTTTTGTAAAAACAGTTTACAAAAAGCAGATGTACTCACATTTGTAGGCTTAGGTGTTTCTACAGGCTTTCTGGTAATATTATAGCTTCCGGATAATAATATAGTTTCCTGGTTAATTTAAACAATGCACATGTGTTAGTAAAATAACCCAAATTTCATTAACCGTACAACTCGAGACAGAACTCCAATGACTGAGTCAGGCAAGGCCTTAATATGCATTACGGAGTCCTAAATCAATCGGGTGTAACACGAGACAGAATTCCAATGACTGAGTCGGGCAGAGCCGACATGCGTTACGAAAATCCTAAATCGATCGTGTAGGTAATAGCAGGGTTATAGTACTTACAACGAGGCAGTGCTTCGCTTGTTAGGGGGTAATTTGGCTATAATTTTCGCCTATAAGAAGTTGAGAGAGATTCAGAGAAAATGAACAATCAAAATGGCTGAGTTTGGCACTATTTATAGCTGTTCGACCAGTCTGTCGCGCCCCGCGACAGATTCTTCTGCATCTTTTACGCCCCGCGAGGGCCTTAAAGGCGGCGTGAAGGTTGCTGGGTCATCGGTGGTCTTGACACGTGTCCTGCCACATGGCACACTGGGTGTCCGCCAAGCAACAGGCTGTCGCACCCCGTGACGGCTTTGTCTTCGTTTGTCGCGGCCCGCGAGCGACGTGCTGATCTTGTCTTCTTTGATTTTCCCAAGTACGAAGGTATTTCGGGTCCGTTTTTCATATACGGGGTACGTAAGGAACATTTTAGGGTCACGTTAAGGGTTCTAGGAGGGTCGTTACATCCTCCCCACCTTGTTTTAAATCTCATCCTCGAGATTTGGGCTGCGATATATCCTCGGAGTTATGTTATGTCTCTAAGTTAGTAAGAACAGTATATCCAGGTGTCTGAGATAGAATTAAAATATAAAGATATCATAGTATAATTTGGAATTGAATGGTTCCAATTAGTTTCAGGAATCGATGTTAAATGAATGAGATGAAATGATACAATCATCAAGGTGACTAAGTTTCATAAATTAATCGAGACATGAGAATCGAAGGCAGTGGCGAAGCTTGAGATTTACGATCGAGGGGGCGGAAGTCACCGGAACTAAAAATTTCTATAAAACTGAGGGGTCGAAAACGTATATACCCAAATGTTTCTATACGAAAACTACATACTCTCCACTACTGAGCGAAAAGTTCGGGGGGTCGGCCGCCCCCTCCCGCCCCTTAAAAGCTTCGCCAATGATCGAAGGTAAATAATTTTTAGAAACAATGGGATTCAATGCCAGAAGAGAACTTTCTTTGATCATCACTTGAGGTAGATTCTGAATCAATAATCTCAATTTGAAAATAGAAGTATGAAAAATGATTTGTCAATGATCAAACCAGAAATCAGTGACGTCTATTTAAATGGCAGAGATACACCGGATAAAACAATAGAATTTAGTGTATCATTGTCTTAATACAAAATTGCATCAAGACTACTTGAATGATGAGTCAAACGAATGACGTATGAATTGATATGATTAGGGTTTACTAATAACACAGGCTACAAATTCATACAGACACCGCAAGGTGTTGTTAGTGATTGAAAGAATTCAATGATTATGGTGACCGAACGAATTCACCGTTCTCGACATTAACTGAAAGTTTCAATGAAGTGAATCTGGATATTCAAAAGATAGGATGTTCAAATGAAAGAACAATTGAATATCGTATGATTGATCAAAGATGTTGGAGGTACATTGGAATATATTATGAAATTATGTACCCTTATCCTAACACATAGTTGTGTTTAAGATGAATCAACAGAAGATAGATAAATTCGTACCTCAGGTGTGAAAATGAACTGAGTCCAAGTTTCAAAGAAATCACCACCGCAAGGTGTCGTGTTTTAACAAATGATTTATTGGATTTGAAGACTTTAAATAAGTCTACTATGGTTCGACAAATGAAAGGTTAGTTGAGATTACCTCGAATATGATGATCTCAATTCATCATATAGGATTTTGAATCTAAATATATATATGAACAACTTCAAAATACATTGAGCTTGGTTTGGACATATTCCAATAATGGATATATGTAGTTGGCAAGAGAAAGGTTACGATAGAAATTTGGTAAGAATCCTTGAAAAGAAAAGGAGTTCTTCCAGGAATTTTGCTGACTCGATATCAAGAGTCAACGTTTTTGCAATCATAGGGATTGTCAGAATTAGTATAATGAAATATTTATTCGACTTGTGAATAAATGATCTTTTGAAGTGAAATTACATGCGTTACAAGCAATGCATGTGTGACATAGGAATTTGTCAAGAGATGAGACAAATGAGTGTTGGCTTTATGAAAGAAAAGTAAAGATCTATTATTAGTTTAGTTGGAACCAAAAGTTAACTAATACTTTTAGTAAAAAACGAAAAGGCGTTTACTTTAGAAGTTGTTGTTGCTTCCGGGGTCATAAATATTTATACGTTCTCCTTAGCTTCATCTGGGTTCATAGCCTTGTGGTCGGGAGCCTTGGATAATTTCGGGCAGTAGGGACAGATATGACCTGGATCTCCACAGTTGAAACAGACGTTAGTTTTCTTTCTACATACTTCCTCTACGTGTCCAGCCTTCTTGCAAAAGTTACAGTGGTGTGTCTTCCTAGAATGGTGTCTTTTTGAACTCTTCTGGTTATAGTTGTTGCAGGTTGGTTGCGTGATTGACGATCCAGCTTCTTGGTTCTCTTCGGTCTATAGATTGTGGTTTTCTTTCGCTTGGAGGATGGAGTTTCGATACGAATATTATGGTCTCCATTGATACTAGGGCTAGGTTTGAAGTGATGAGTATGCTTACAACGTAAAGTAGGACTTTCGTTGATAGGCATAGAAATTTTAATAGCTTCAATGATCGAAGGTATGGCATCGATATTCCTTGAGCTATTATATTTTCTATAGTACTTTTATCCAAAGAGTTTTCATTACTAGCCTAAATTTCTTGATTACATTGTATTTCCTTTGACATCTTGCAAACATATTCTGATACAATTATCACAGAACTTAAATAATCATTCAGACATGTTTTGTTGCTCATATTACATTAGCACACTTGTAACTACACCCATCAGTATTATGCGTTAAGATATATATATATATATATATACATATATATATACATACATACATACAATCATATTATATTTTTAACATCTTCTTTTCCTATATATATATATATCAGCAAAATATAAGGAAAGTATATATATATATAATATATTATGTGCTATTTCTTTTTCAACGTAGTTACAGACGAGCTTTTGTTCTAATTTATAGGCTCGGTGTTTTACTAATAATGACTTTATATTTTCTCAACTTAGCTTATATTCTCAGGGCTCTTGATTGGATAAATATTTGGAATGTTTGGTAGGAACTGTGGTTTAGAATTAAAGGTTTATATAAGATCCTGAGATTCTCAGTCATTGATTCTACTATTTTTCCCTTGGTACTAATTCGGGTATCCTTAGGGTTTCTTTTGGGTTAACTATGGTTAATGGTTTGAAAAAATCATTTGGATAATTTCTAGGTAAACAGATAGATCTGTTTCTTCTGTTATATACAAAAATTTGCTTTTCTAAATAAAATATTTGATTATTATATTGTACGCATAAATTTTCAAATTTCCGGTAATAATAATATGTATGTATATATATATATAATACCAAATTATTTATAAAAGTTTAATCATATAACTAATAGTATTAATTATTCTGCTTATTCCCATAACTTTATTTTCTTATAATAACAATAGTAATTGAAATGAATTTTTGTTTTCATACTATTTTGAAATAAAAGGGTGAATAACTAAATTTAAATCAAAATATATAATTCTTACGGATTCCTTGGAATAATTTTAACAAGAGGGTTGAACCATATTGGTTGAAAATATTAGGACTTGATTCTTAATTTATCAATTTTATTTATTTAAAGAATCATAATACATAATACAAAGTTTGGCGTTTCTAAATTTGATCCTTATTGTATTAAGTAATGAAGTATTACTCTTATATCATATTATACATTTATATGAATCAAATATAGTTTAAGAAATGAGTTAAACTATAAAAAGATAAAATTCTTAAGTTATTTCTTTGTGGTATATATATATTACGTATATATATTTTAAATTATACAGCTATACAGTACCAAATATTTTTGTACATATTTCTATTTTACGTATTGTTTTGGTCAAAAATTGTTGGTGCATGTGTCTGTCGACTTCGTCTTGTATCGAGTCTTGTATTAGATTAGATAGATCATGGCACGGAAAACGAGAAAATAGGTTATAAGGTTAATTTCGCTTGAAATTGACAATAGTCATTTCAAACGAAATCACATGGTTAATTCCGTTTGAAATGGTTATTCCGTGTGAAAGGTGATTTCGCTTGAGCATGTTCAAGCGAAATCAGCCTGCCTATATATAGTGGTCCTATGATTTCGTTTGAGGAGGACTTGTATGTGTGATTCCGGAGCCGAAGTGCTGCCGAAGTGTTGTTTCGCTGTAAAACTTTGTCAAATCAATCAGAAAGACAATTTAAAGTGAATATCTAGCTAAATCGAACTCGATATGTCTGTTTCCACCTTTCATATTGAGTAGAACGCCTCTGAACGACTCGTTTCGGTCGGTAAAACGATCCTACATGTGGTATCAGAGCTCAGGAGGAGGAGTTCTACCGTTTTCAGCTTGATTTCATCAGATTTTCTAACTTCTACACATTCTTTTCAAAATTGGACAAAATTTCACGGTTAAAATGGTTTGAATTTCACACATTATGTGCGGAATTGTGTTTTAACAAAGCCTTGAGAGAACTGGACCTAAAATCAAGCTATACCCTAATCAATTTGACAAAAGTTGGATCGAAATGATGATGTCAGCATAATTTCGTTTGAAATTACACTTAATTCCGCACGGAATTAATATTTCGCTTGAGTGATTCCGTTCGAAATCACTATTCCGCTCCAATGTGTTATTTCGCTTGAAGTTTCACACGAAATCAGTAATTCCGCTTCAAATCGTGATTCCGTTTGAATTGGGATTTCATTTGAAATTGTCTTCCAAGGTATCTCGCTTCAATAGGTATTCCGTGTGAGTTGGAGGTGTGATTCAGCTTCAGAAGGTGATTCCGTTTGGAAGTGTAATTTCGTTTGAAAGAGTATCTTGTTTAAAAGGTGTTATTTCGCTTGAAAGTGCATGTTTTGTGAAAAAGTTTACCGAATCATGGAAGAGGAATTCTATAACGCGTTTGCTACAACTCCGACTACTCCGGCTGCCATTACTCAAAACATGAACATGAAAAATGAGACTGGAACTTTACAAAAACCCCCGAAGCTAATGGGTATTGAGTAGTATTATGGTTGGAAAGATCGGTTTGAAAACTGGGTTCAAGCTAATCATTTGAGATCTTGGGAATGTGTTGAGAAAAAGTATGTTCTACCACGTACAGACTTGGGAGTTGAAAAGAAAATTTTTGAATTCAATGATAAAGAACGAGACATGTACAAAGCAGAAAAGATGATGATCAGTTTACTCCAGCAAGCTATTAAATAAGACATATTTGTATTGCTTCAACATGATAAGACTTCACGTTCAATTTGGGAAGCACTTCGAATTAAGTTTGAGGGAAGTGAGAAGATGATCAAAAGCAAGAAAGCATTGCTAAAGAAAGAATTTGATTTATTTTCGAGTTTGCCGGGAGAAGATACAAAGAAATTGATTGAAAGATATTGTCATTTAGTATGGTCTATGTCATTGTTAAATATCAACAAAGATCGTGAGGAGTGGGTTGACAAATTAGTTGATGCTTTACCTCAAAAAGAATGGGGTACATACTTGATGATTTTGAAGAATACTAGAGTATATAATGGTTTGACAATTTCTCAGTTCATCGAAAAGATTGAAGGACAAGATCTTGAGCAGCAAAAGATTGCTAGGATGAATAATCCAAGTGCACAACAAGATGTTAAAATGTACTTCAAAGGGAGTGTTCAGAATATTGAAGCAAGTTCGAAAATACAAACTGCTTTCAATGCAGAAAACTCATCAGGATCAGTCAATCAAAGTTCTAGAAGCAGCAGTGGTTTTGCTTCATATCCAAGTGTTAATCCGAAAGATTCAACTTCAAGTCAGCAGTTTCAAAGCTCAAACAGTAGTAATGGTCATATTTTAATTTGCAACATTGCGTTGCATCTTCAGAATGGTCAAAATTTCTCTGAAGAGGTTGTTAAAGGTCACATGTTGTTACTTGCTACTGTGTTAGAATCATATGAAGGGTTGGTTACTGGAAGGATCGGAAATCCTATGTTGACGAAAGAGGATTACGATTAGATAGATGCGGAAGAAATGGAGCTCATGGATATTAAATGGTGTCTAGCCAGTGTTTTAAGGAGAGCTGAAAAGTTTAAGATGATTACAGGAAGAGATGATTTCAGAGATGCTAATGTTTCTACTTTGGGTTTTGATAAATCTAAAGTTACTTGTTTTCGATGCAGGGAGAAAGGTCATTTCAAGAGAGAATGTAAAAATGGAGAAGCAAGTGGAGCACATAATCCATTTGGTGGCAATGATTATTATCGGAAAGCCATTTATCAACAAATTGCTCATCAACCGTATCAAAAAAAGGAACCACAAACTGCTCATGCTAAAATGATCGTAGAAGCAAATAAGAAAGCTTATTATAGTATCATTGATCAAGATGATGAAAAAGTGGCAGAAGGATTTAGCTGGGATAAATACATTCCATCTGATTCAAAAACAGTTGCTTTAATTGCTCAAATAGTTCAAGAACCAGATTTAATGAAAGAATGGATGAAAGTGTTTGGTGATGATGAGAAGAATCAAGATAATGAATCTAGTTCTTTAGATGATAGTTCAGAAAAGACACCAGTGTTTGATCAATCATCAAATGATAACAGTGATGATGAGGAAGAAATGCATATTAATATTGCAAAAACTCATTTATCTTCTGAAAGTTTTGAATTTTATTTTGCAGATAGAGTGAAGAAGCTGAAGGAGAGACAAGCAGCAAAAGAAAAGAAAAAGGTACAAAGTAAGAGTGTTGTTCAGGAAAAGATTTTTGAACAAAGTGAAGAGAATAAAGCTACTGAGCAGGCAGTTGATGTTGATGAGAAAGTGATTGAAGCTGAAAAGGTATTTAAAGCTAATTTGGTGTTTGAAGCTGAGAAAGTGGTTGAAGTTGAGAAGATAATCGAAGTTGAAAAGATTATTGAAGTTGAAAAGATTGTTGAAGTTATCAAACCGTGTCTAAAGTGTTTAGAATCTTGCAAACAATGTGAAGAAAAAGATGAGAAATTGAGTGAGCAAGATAAGATGAAAGAAACATTATTGTTCAATCTCAATTATGTGAAAGAATCATATGATGTGCTGAACAGAACGGTGACTGGTCTACAAAAGACAAATTCTGAAAGAGAAGATGCGTTGACAATGATGAATGATGTGATGATGTCAAAGCAGAAAGCAATCAATCATTACATTGAAGAATGTGCCAAATTGAAGCAGGAGTTGGAAACAGAAAAGATTGAAAATGAAAGAATCAGACGATTACTGCAAAGTTATTCTAGTTCTGATTATTTGATTGATAGAATTTATCCAACTGTTGCAAGTATGGAAGCTTTTCAAGACAAGAAGACTGAAGAAAAGGATACTGGTAAGAAACAAAGTGCAAATTATAACAAGTGTCCGCCTCCGATCTGGGAAGGTTATTCTCCCAGAAAACCAAATGAGGAGCAAGTAAAAAAGGCAGTCAATATAAAGTTAAAGTCCGAAACAACTGACGATTTACCAGAAAACATTGATGTCACGTTTACATCATCTGACACTGATCATGAGTCTGAGTTAATAAAAAAGGTGGTCGGTCAGGTGTTGGATAAAGATGAGGAGTCTGAGTCAAAGTCCGAGTCTGGGAGTTCAAATTCGTTTGTCAAAAGTTCGAGTTCGTCGGTCAACAGTTCAAAGACGTCGGTTAAACGGGTTTACAATTGTTGGTGCATCTACTGTCTGTTAACTTCGTCTTCATTGAGTCTTATGTCTAGATAGGATAAACGAGCACACAACAGGGTTAGAATTTAGGGTTTTATATGTTAAAGTGAGTTATTTCGCTTGAAAGTGACAAAGTCCAGTTCAAGCGAAATCAGCAATATGTTATTTCGCTTGAAATGAACATGTCATGTTCAAGTGAAATCTCCACATTATATATAGGTGTGTGCTAGTGTTCATTTAGAGCGGAATCTGATCATATGCTCTAAGTCGAGGTGCTGTCCGTTTGTCATTTGAACGTGTAAAAAGCTCAGGATTGATCAATAAAAGGATAATTAGAAAGGAACAAGCTGTGGTGACATCTTTTACATTGATTCCGCCTTTGTATTTGATGATGAACTACTCATACTGACTATTTAGGGTCACCGGTCGATCCAACAAGTGGTATCAGAGCTCAGGACGAGGAGTTCATACCATAGCAGCTTGAAATCATCAGATTCTCTCACTTCTACTCATTTTTTTCTGATTTGAACATAATTTCACGGTTGAAATGGCCTGATTTTGACATATATCAAGTGAAACATACTTTTAACTAATCCTTGAAAGTATTGGACCTAAATTCGAACTAAATCTGATAAAAACTTGTAATTTCGCTCGAAAAACTGTTCGAAAATGCTGACATCATCTTATTCCGCTTGAAATAAACAAGTGATTTCGCTTGTTTCTGTTATTTCGCTTGAAAGTACTTGTCTGATTTCGCTTGAAATCAGATTTCGCTTGAAGATTCAAGCGAAATAAGTGATTTCGCTTCATATTTGATTTCGCTTGAGAAGTATTCCGCTTGAAAGCTAGTTCGCTTGAAATTGCTGTTTTTCAAAATCAAAAATTTTCTAAGTGTTTGTTGACTGTTTCAGGTACGTGAAGATGGTTGATTTCAATCCGTTTTGTGACATTTTTTCCTTTGCTGGAAATGGTGGAGATGATACTTCAAACGACACATCGAACAACACAAATGAGAAAACTCCGAATGCAAGAAAGATTCTTTCGGATACATTAAGTGTTGAAAGTGCGTATGGGATATACAATAAACCTCCAAAGTTGTTGGCAATAGAAGATTATAATAGGTGGGCTACAAGATTTGACGAGTGGCTTCAAGCTTTTGCATATCAAAGCTGGAAAAGTTTAAAGAATGGTTACATTAGAGGAGAACGGTTTGGTGAAAGTTTGACAGATCCTGATGATATTGAAAGATATATTGCTGAACAAAAGTGCATCGCATTGATTCATCAGTCTGTGAGAGATGATATAATTTCGATGATAGAATATGAAAATTCAAAAGATCTTTGGGAGAAACTGAGAGTAAAATGTGTAGGTAATAATGAGATAGTCAAAAACAAAAAGAAACTGTTAAGAAAAGAGTTTGATTTATTTGGTTGTTTAAAGAACGAGTCTGTTTCCAAGATGATTGAGAGATTTGGACATCTGAAATTGGAGCTGGCAAGACACAAAATTGTATATACTCAAGAAGAGTTGGTTGATAAATTGTTCGACTTGCTGCCGAATGAACAAGATTGGCAGTACTTTGCATTAATGCTGAAGAATACAATCAAGTCTGAAGAGTTGACAGTGGATCTGCTTATTGAAAGACTGGAGAGTCACGAGTTGGAGATCAAGAAATCTAACAAAGTCAACAACACATCTTATCAGCAGAATGTGGAGTTGTACTAAAGAGGAGATCTACCAAAGACTGGTTCTCCAAGAACAGCATTTTCTGCAGAGAGTTCAAATAATGTGAATCAAGAAACTTCTCACAGTGGTTTTCATAGTGGATCTTCTTCAACAAATTCAAACCAATCTGCATCAAAGAATCTGTTCCAATGTAATATTGCTGTAGATCTGAAGAATGCTCAAAATTTCAGTGAAGAGTCAGCAAAACAACAGATGGTTTTCTTAGCATCGGTGTTAGAATCGTATGAGAGCCTCGTGGCGGGCAAGATTGGAAACTCTAACCTGACGAAGGAGGACTATGATCAAATAGATCCTGAAGAGATGGAACTGATCGATATCAGGTGGTGTATGGCCAGTGCAGTCCGAAGAGCTCAAAGATTCATGGAGATTACGGGCAGACATTCAATTGGCGGACCGTCTACAAAACTTGGCTTTGACAAATCAAAAGTCACGTGTTTCAGGTGTAAAAAAAAGGAAATTTTAAACGTGAATGTCGTAACGCTCCTGCTGATGATACTGCAAATCCATTCCGCGAGGATTACTATAAAAGAGAGATTTATCATCAGAATAAATCAGAACCACCCAGAATGAAGCAGCTTGAGGATGCCCGCAAATAAAAATCAAGATCTCTTGCTATTATTCATGATGATGAAGGTTTTGATTGGAGTGAACTGCTACCAGAGGAAGATGCAGTAGGATATGCTTTCGTAGCAGAAAAGATTATTCCTGTCAAAGACACCAGAACTGAAGAACAAAAATACCTCGCAAGAAAGCAGAAAGCAGAATTCAAGATGATCAGATTATCTAAGGTGTTCAGCGAAGCCAAGAGAGCAAAGAGATGGGATGCGGATAGAGAATGTTACCTTGATCCTCAAGGAAACATTGCTATTGATACGAAAACTCTTAGTATAGAAGCTTTCATTGAGGAATACAAAGCAGAAGAAGATGCCAGACAGAGAGAATTATGGGGAGGAGGAGAAGCCGTTGAAAAAGAAAAAGAGAAAGAGTCTCAGTCGAAGAAGATTGATGATGGGATTATCAATACTTCATAAGAACTTACCGCTGAAAACTTGGGGAAGATGGCTGACAAAGTGCTTGCTACTAAGGAACTTGAGGGAGACTCTAAGTCTGAAACTGAGTCTAAAAGCAAGGTCAGTCCAAATGTTTCAACAAGTGAGACAGGTAAGAAAGTCAAAGGTGATAGTGACTGCAAAAGTTGCATGAAAAACTGCAAGTTTTGTAGTACATTTACTTACTCTAGTAATGCAAAGGTTGAAGAACTGACAAAAAGAGTCAGAAAGGTTGAAGATCAGATTCTAGATCGTGATAAAATGCTAAAAGCTATAAATGATCATGCTAAAAAATTAACTGAGAAAATTGAAAATGATAAAATTGAAGTAGAAAGAATTAAGAAAGAAAATGAAAAATTGGTTCTTGAAAATCGTAAAATTTCAGAAAATTTTGACAAACTAAAACGAACGGTACAAGATTCTGATGAAAGAAATGGTAAAACCAATAAAGAAAATAAGCATTTAACTGTAGTTCTTAGACACAAAGAAGAGCAAATCAACCAACAACTGGATGAGATTGCTAAATTGAAGCTTCAGTTTGAAGAAGCTAAGATTGAGAATGAGCGTATCAATCTGAAATTAACCAGTTACAGCACCGCAAGCTTTGTTTTACAACACATTGTTCCTAAACCCATTGGGAAAAACAAAGCAGGCGAAGATGTTTACTCGGATGGAACCGGGGTTGGGTTTCATCAGGTTCCACCACCAGTTTCAAACAATTATTCAAAGAAAAAATCCGGGTTGGTTAATGATGAAAATGAAACAAATGAAATAAAACTTCCAGAGTCAATTGATGTTACATTTTCTTCATCTGATGATAGTGTTCAAACTGAGATTGTGCAAGGCATGGCTGAAAGTGTTTTGAAGTCTGATAGTGATTCAGTTGAGGATGAAGAATGTTTTCTGAACAATTACATTCCGAAACAAAAATCCAAAAACAACTTAAATGAAGAACCTACTCTTGTCATGTACAAGATGTCGGGATCGGATAAGTTGTATTCGGATTCTGAGTTTCCACTGGAGAATGTTAATGTGAACAAATTGAAAAATGTTTTCAAACTGGTTGAAATTGATTTGTCTGAAGTAGAAGGTTTGAATCAGACAAAGAGGCAAATGAATTTTGAAAAAGATAAAGCTTACTACAAGAAACCTGTTGTTCCACCGCGTTTTTATAACAACAATCAAAACAGATGGTCGGGTGGATATCAGGGTGGTAAGAAATATCAGAGAAAGAATTTTCAAAACAAGAAGTTTGCTGAGAAAAAGGTGTTTGTGAACAGTTCAAGTTCACTTTCTGATGAAGAATCTGAATTTTTTTCAAAATCAAACAAAGAGTTCTTTGAGAAGAAAGCATCGCAGCCTCAGTCTAAAGGCACAAGTCGGGTAGTTGACACCCGAACATGCTTCAAATGCAATCAAGTTGGACATATTGCACGAAAGTGTACCAACTTGAAGCCTAAGACTGAAGTTGTGATGAATTCAAGAAAGAAAGATGATGTGAAGGGAAAAGCTCCATTGGTTGTTGAGAAAAAGGTTTTGAAAAATGACAACACAAAGATCAAAACTGAACCTGTTAAAAATGTGGTAACTAAAAATGACAAGTTTTACAAACGGGTTGCTTCACCTCAACAAACATGGAAGCCAAAAGTGGTTGAAAAGAAAACAAGTTCTCCAAAACCAAAGGTTTCTGAGACTGAAAAACAATCGTCTTCTACTACTCCAGTAAAGATGAATGTTCCTTTGGATTACTATGAGAAACTTGAAAAACAAGAGTCTGTTATTTCTGAGAAAAAGGTTGTTTCGAAAGACCAACCATCTGGTCAACCTCAAAAAGATGAATTTTTCTTGTATAAAGAGGTTGAGGTTGGGTCTGCAGAAAGCTTAAAGATGAACGATAAGAACTTTCCGCCACTTTACATTGCAAAAACTCACTTAAATGTCAAGTTACCTGAGTCCAAAGAGGCTTGGGTAGCATCAACTTCTCACTAAGTGTTTGTGAAATGTGCAGGAGCTTCCAAGATCCGTTTCACGATGGATTATGGATAGTGGAGCTTCTCCGCACATGACGGGGAAGAAGACCCTACTGTATGATGTTAGAGGGTTTAATGGAGGTTACGTGGGATTCGCAGGTAATCAAGGTGGTCGTATAGTTGGAGAAGGAACTTTATCCAATGGGATTGTTATGTTTGAAAGAGTTAACTACATCGCCGAGCTTGAAAACAATCTTCTGAGCATATCTCAGATCTGTGATAGGATGTATACAACGCACTTTACAGACAAAGAATGTTTGATCTTGAAACCAGGATTTGTTATCTCTGAAGAATGGATTATCATGAGGGCACCCAGAGTGAATGATCTGTACGTGTTGGACATGAGTGTAGCTACTACAACCACGGGTCAGGCTTACTGTTTTGTGTCCAGAGCAACTGAGAAGGAATCGCAATTGTGGCACCTGAAAATGGGTCATATACATCTTAGAAAAATGAATCATTTGGTGCACAATGATTTGGTTACAGGTGTTTATGTGAAAGGTTTTCATCTGGAAGGGGAGTGCATTAGCTGCATTAAAGGCAAGCAGAAAAAGAAATCACATCCTCAAAAGAAAGTCAATTCAGTTTCGAGACCGTTAGAGAGACTTCATATGGATCTTTTTGGTCCAGTTAATGTCAAAAGCATAACTGGAGATCTCTACTGTCTAGTAGTAACTGATGATTATTCCAGATTTTCATGGGTATCATTCTTGAAGACGAAAGATAAGACGTTTGATAGTTTGATGGCGTTGTTCAGAAAAATTAAAAACTTATACCAAAGGCGTATCAAAAGAATCAGAAGTGATAATGGTACTGAGTTTAACAACAACAAGATGGAAGAGTATTGTGATGAAAAAGGTATATTGCATGAATTTATTGCTCCTTACATTCCGCAGCAGAATGAAGTAGCTGAAAGAAAGAACAGGACGCTAATTGAAATGGCTAGGACGATGCTTGCTGATTCGAAATTACCAATAAAATTTTGGGCAGAAGCAGTATCCGCCGCATGCTATACGCTCAACCGGGTTCTCACTATAAAGAAATTCAACAAGACATGTTTTGAGCTGATCAATAATCGCAAACCGAACCTGAAGTATTTAGAACCGTTTGGGTCACCCTGCACTGTTCTAGAGCCTTTTGGAAAATTTGATGCAAAGAGCATTGAAGGAATTTTTGTGGGATACTCAAGTCCTCAGAAACGAGTATTTGTTCCAAGCTTGAAGCGGATTATTGAGGCATATAATGTTGAATGCCAAGGTCACACAATGCCACTACAAAATCCTGGAGATTCATGGCATTTTCATTATGACACTTTGTGGGATTCATTTGACATGGAAGAAGAAAAGGAAGAAGAAGAAGAAGAAGAAGAAGATTTCTTTGACGAGTTGGATATTCTAAGAGAGTATGAGTCTTCACAGGAAAGGTTCCCAGCTGAGTATTCAAGTCGACCGCGACAAACTTCAAATGATGATGAAGCAGGTCCTAGCAATGCTGGAGAACATGATGATATTCAACAAAATGAAGTTGCTCATGATAATCAGACGGTAGTCAATGATAATCAAGAATCTGATAACATGCCAGTATTTGATCATGGTGATTCAGATTCTAAGGGGGAGCATATCCAGATTTCAAGTCAAACAAACCCAGTCAGTGAACAAGGTGCAAATCAGAATGTTACTAATCTGGAAGGCGAGGTAGATGTTCCAGGCGTGGTGACGCCGAGAACTCTTTCATACCATCCAGAAGAGTTGATCATTGGAGAATTACAATCAGGCATTCGCACTAGATGTTAAATTGACCAAGGCCTTACTTGTTTTTATTCTACAGTAGCTCCTTTACAAACTGAGTTTTCACTAAGTTGTTTTATTTCGCAGATCGAACCGCGAACATATAAAGAGGCGCTAACTGAAGATTCTTAGGTCAATGCAATGCAAGAAGAGTTGAGTCAGTTTGAGAAGTTAGGCATGTGGAAGTTAGTAGACTTGCCTGATGGTCAGAGGAAGATAAGCACCAAGTGGGTGTTCAAGTGCAAGAGGGATGATCGTGGGGTTGTTGTTCGTAACAAAGCTCGACTCGTTGTCCAGGGTTTCAGTCAGCAGGAGGGTATAAATTTCACCGAAGTGTATGCTCCAGTGGCTCGACTAGAAGCAATCAGAATCTTCCTAGCATTTGCATCATGGAAAAATTTTAAAGTTTATCAGTTAGATGTAAAATCGGCGTTTCTCTACGGGAAGGTAAAAGAGGAGGTATATGTCGGACAGCCACCGGGCTTTACCGATCCAATCTACAAAGACAAGGTCTATTTGTTAGACAAAGCGCTGTATGGTTTACACCAGGCCTCGAGAGCTTGGTATGAGACATTGTCTCAACACCTGCTAGCGAACAGTTTCATTCGTGGAAAAGTGGATGCCACTCTCTTCACCAAAGAGGTCGACGGTCATCTTCTGTGTAAAGATTTTGAACGAGTTATGAAGCAGAAATTCGAAATGTCATCGATGGGTGAGATGAAATTCTTTTTGGGACTTCAGGTTGATCAATTACCCAAAGGAATTTTCATACATCAAACAAAGTACGTTCATGATATCTTGGAGAAATTCGGGATGTTAGGTTCTACTCCAGCTTCCACCCCATTAGTGACAAACCATGGGATAAACCCTGATCTCACCGGAGAGAATGTAGATGAAACGATGTATCGTTCCATGATCGGATCGCTGATGTATTTGACAGCTTCAAGGCCAGATATCATGTACCCAACGTGCCTCGCAGCAAGATTTCAATCTAACCCGAGAGCTTCGCATATAGTGATTGTGAAAAGGATATTACGCTACCTGAAAGGAACTCCATCATTGGGGTTGTGGTATCCAAAAGAAGGTGATTTCATGCTCGAAGGGTATTCCGATTCCGATTTCGGATGCTGCAAAGTTAATGCAAAATCAACAACAGCGGGATGCCAGTTTTTCGGACCACGATTGGTCACCTGGCAATGTAAGAAGCAGACCTCTGTGGCTTTATCCACATTTGAAGTGGAGTATGTATCTGCTAGCAGTTGCTGCTCTCAGATCTTGTGGATCCAGCAATAGATGCGCGACTACGGTTTGCAATTTCTTAACACCCCTATCTTTGTTGATAATGAGGCTGCGATAAACATTACTAAAAATCCAGTTCATCACGCTAAAACGAAACATATTGAAATTCGACATCACTTCATTCGAGATTGTTTCGAGAAGAAGTTGATACGAATTGAGAAAATCTACACTAACGAGCAAAAAGCTGATTTACATACCAAAGCATTTGATAAAAATCGTTTTCAATATTTGCTAAAACTGAACGGTATGAAGCTTTTATCGGTGTTGGAAGAGATTCTTGGCGTTGATGAAGAAGACATTGTAGATGATGTTGAGAAGCAATCTGCAACGGTTTGTCGATTTTTTACTTGTTTTGGTATTTAGGGGGAGAGTATAGGGTAATATTTTCAGAAAATACAAAAACAGTAAAAAAATTCAAAAATCCAAAAACATGAGATATTTTTAAAATCCAAAAACAATAGAAAATCAGAAAAGAGCTTGTGTAAAAAGGGAAAATGATAGTACATCGGCTTGACAGTTACGGTATGCTAAAGAATTGTAATGTTTAAAAGGTTTTAAACAGTCTCGCTGATGATGTGCCGATAGGTTTTTACACATTTAGTAGGTTTGTTCGGGATATAAACCTAAATCTTTACTTACTTATTTCGTGGGGAACACTACTTGGATATATAGGTAACCCCTGAATTCTTGTTTGAAGGATCCCTCTTTCTGAGATACTAGGTCTTTATACTCAGTGATATCTGGGGTATTATCCCGGGACTTCTGATAATGCGGAAGCAATGGCCTAGTCCCCGAATAATACTTTCTGCATTGCTTGAAAAATAGCGCCGCCCTCAGCAAAAATGATGAAACAATAAAATTGATAATCATTGCTGTTGTAAAAAAGATCCTCTAAAGAGGACCCACTAAAGTCGAACCGTCATCTCTCTGCTGAACGAAAGTTCTGACCTAAGCTCTCACGGTTTCGCAATTTAACCCCTTACAGATATCATCTGTGGTATACTCACCTGTAAGACTGAATATTGGGATCTGGATACGGGAGTATATTCAAGAGGTGGGACACACGTATAAGTTTAAGTCTCTAAAACATCTAAATCCGTATCCTGGATAGATTGAAATGTGTGTGAGAATTTAAGTGGATCAGTATATCGACAATCTAAGCGAATTGTTTAACTCTGAGTATGTAATCAAAGCTTAACGTATTTGTGACTTGTCGAACAGCTGATATGATTCCCTAACACGCTTAACCAAAAATATGTTTGTAAATAGTTTACTTTTACTGCATTTTAGTTCTGTATTTTATTTCTAGTTTAGAAACTTTATTAAAAATCCAAAAAGATTTTTCATTTCTGCTTTATTTTCCGACAAACCAAAGTGTAGAGTTGATCTTCAGATTCGATTTGAAGCAGATGCAGGAAGTTTCTGGGCTGGAGTATGAGTTTGGAGCTAATCATGTTAAAACTTGAGAAATTGAAAAGTCAAAACAAGTTCATTAATTTGAAACTTGTAAATTTCAGAAAATTGTTTGAACTTATTTGTATAAAATGTCAGTGAGATTTATCTTAGGTCAACCAAGGTCATTAAGTTGGACTTGGTAGATAAATTGAGTAATCGGGGTCATTAATTTGGACCTGAATACTTAAGTGGATTTCTAATTTTCACAAGATAATCAAATTGAAGGTGAATGGTAAGTTTGGATTGAAACTGTTATTGTCATATATCTTATATTTAGGTAGAGATTACACAGGAAACAGGAATCAAGTTCCCCATGGTAAAAGAAGTGTCAAAGTTTGAACCAGAATTAGAACCCTAGCTTATTGTGAGGGGGAGTCTGCGAAAGGGGGAGTCAGAATTCTGGATTAACACTCAAAGGGGAGATTGTAGATTAAAGTTTGTAGATAAAAGATTGAAGGAAGCTTTTACAATGTCAAGACAATTTGGATAGAGACAAAGACTAAAGACTAGACGCCGAAGACTTCGTCAACATCCAATGGGGAGTCTGTTGGTGCATCTACTGTCTGTTAACTTCGTCTTCATTGAGTCTTATGTCTAGATAGGATAAACGAGCACACAACAGGGTTAGAATTTAGGGTTTTATATGTTAAAGTGAGTTATTTCGCTTGAAAGTGACAAAGTCCAGTTCAAGCGAAATCAGCAATATGTTATTTCGCTTGAAATGAACATGTCATGTTCAAGCGAAATCTCCACATTATATATAGGTGTGTGCTAGTGTTCATTTAGAGCGGAATCTGATCATATGCTCTGAGTAGAGGTGCTGTCTGTTTGTCATTTGAACGTGTAAAAAGCTCAGGATTGATCAATAAAAGGATAATTAGAAAGGAACAAGCTGTGTTGACATCTTTTACATTGATTCTGCCTTTGTATTTGATGATGAACTACTCATACTGACTATTTAGGGTCACCGATCGATCCAACAACAATAAAGAATTTTTGTTATCAAAATCTAATTTGAATGACGAACCAATCAAAATGGCATATACTTTGATTTATTTAGACAAATTATATTCTGATGAGGAATTTCCAATAAGAGGTGTTAAACTAGAAATGATTAAAAAGGTTTTCAAACTAATAGAAATTAATATATCTGAAATAAAAGATGTAAATCTTTCTGAAAAACCGAGATCTTACACCTCAAGGGTTCAACAAAAATTAAATAAGAAAAATGGTTACAGTTCTGGTTCTGGTTATCAAAAGAAACCAAACCATAACGGTAATTACAAAAAGAAGGGATTGGGTTTTATTTCACCGAAAAATCATAAAAATGAGAAAATTTATAAATCAAAAACTGTATTTGTTTCAGGGACAAATTCAGAAGAAGAACAAAAGAGCTCATTCTGGAAGCAAACAAACAAAGAGTTCTTTGCAGAAAAACAAAAGTTTGAAAAGAATGGAGCTTATCAAAGAAAGGAAACAAGAACCTGTTACCGATGTCAAGAAGTTGGACACATTGCTTGGAACTGTCCTAAGGCAACCAACATTAAACAGAAAGTTGTTTCTAAACTGAAAGAAAGGATTGTTGAGAAAAATGAACCACCAACTGAAAAATTCAAAGTTTTTAAAAATTCTACATATGAAGTTGGTGAATGTTCAAAGAAAAGATTTTACAAAAGAAGAGTTAATCTTGACAATCAGAAGTGGGTTGTTAAGAAATCAGATGTGAAATCTGGCGATGAATCTGATTCCACAAAGTCAGAGGAGCCACTAGTTGAGGTAAAAGATGAAAATTCAGTTCCTCCAATGGATGATGTCAATTTTCCATCATATATTGAGGGCTGAAAATTTTAAATCAAAAGTTGGAAAAGTTGAGATCTCGAATCAATTCTATTCTGAGAAGAAAGAATTTGATGTCGAAAAAGTTTTTAATGGAAATGTGAAAAAGATTTTTGGGAAGATGGTCGATGGAAAAGTCACAGGGCTAAAAGATTTTTATGAAACAAAGAAAGCATATTATTACCTGAGTGAAGATGAGGAGGTAACATCCAAGTTTGGTGAAGCTTGGATGTCTGTTTTTCATAAGTGATAAGTATGACTTGCCGGAGCTTCCAGGTTGGTAAGTGTGAAGCAGGTATCGGCATCTTTCTTGAGAAATTCACGAAAGTGATTTTGATTTACAAGTGGTAAATCAGGGACATTAAGTTGTACTTGATTTTCTACAAATGGTGTTTGATGTTTAAACTTAAAAATGTTATATTTTTCAAGTGGTTGATAGAACAAGGTGATGAATTGATCCCCGAACCTACATATGGTTTTATTAAATCAACAAAACTAATTTTCCGGAAAAACCATTTGATTAAAACAAACTTAATTGTTTTGAAATCGTAATGGGAAAATAGTTTGTTGTAAGGGGGAGTTCTAATTGTTTATGTCAAGTGGGATGGCGATTTGAAGTAATTCGATATCAGTTGTTACTTTACTTGTATAGTTTGTTTTCAAATTTATTTTAAATGATTTTGAATTTTAGGGCGAGTAAGAATTTTCAGAAAATCCAAAAACATTTGAAAATTTGAAAAAGTCAAAAACATGATAAAATGAAAAAGAGTTTTGTTGTAAAAAGAGGAAATGATAGTACATCAGTGGACTATCACAGCATGCTAAAGATTTGGAAAGTCAAAATGTGATAAACGGTCTCACTGATGATGTGCCAGTAGGTTTTTACACATTTAGTAGATTGTGACGAGATATAAACCTAAATTTCAAACTTACCTATATCGTGGGGAACAACTCTCGGATATATGGGTAACCCCCGAAATCTTGTTTGAAAGGTCCCTCTTTCTGAGATACTAGGTCTTTATACTCAGTGATATCTGGGGTATTATCCCGGGACTTCTGATTTTGCGGAAGCAATGGTCTAGTCCCCGTATAATACTTTCTGCTTGCTTGAAATATAGCATCACCCTCAGTACAAAAAATGATGAAACATTGCAAAATGCTAATCATGTGTTGTTGAAGAAAAAAAATTATCTAAAGAGAACACACCAAAATGTCGAAGCCGTCATCTCTCTGATTTTGCGGAAGCAATAGCCTAAGCTCTCACGGCCCTCGCATTTAACCCTTTACAGATATCATTTGTGGTATACTCACCTGTAAGACTGAATATTAGGATCTGGATACGGGAGTATATTCTGATGTGGGACACGCGAATAAGTTTAAGTACTTAAAACATTAATCTCATATCTCGAAACAGTTGAACTTTGTGTGAGAATTTAAGTGGATCAGTATACTGACAATCTACGTGAATCGTTTAGAACTGAAAATGTTTAAAGCTTAACGGTGTTGGTGATTTGTCTCAAAAACTGATATGATCCTCTTACACTAACTCACAAAAATATTGTTTGTAAATATTTCTTTACTGCATTTCTTTATATTCAAAAATCCAAAACGATTTTAGTGTGTTTTAGCATAAATTTTGAAAAATTCAAAAATATTTTCTACAACTGATGTTCGAGAGCTGATTTTCAAAATTCCAAGTGCTAAACATGATGACAATCTGTGAGGGGGAGTCTGTTTGATATAAGAATCTAATTTGAAAAACGGGTTTTATTCAAATGGTTCTTTAGAGCTTAACATTGTAAAATCATTGGTTGATTAATATTTGCTAGTAGTATATAAATTTGTCAAATTATAAATTTGTGAATATTATTGTGAGGTAGAGATTGTGCAGATATGAGAGAGAGCCGAGTTTCGATTCTGAGCAGAATGTAAGCCAGGTTATAATCTTAAGAAATCAAGAGACCTGATCAAGAAGAGCACAGAGCCAGGTTGCGATTCTAGAAGAAAGAGAAAGAAGATTGAGGATGCTTTACAGTGTCAGATACTTCAGGAAAAGTAAAGACTGATAAAAACTGAAGACGTTGAAGACTCGACACTTAAGACTCGTCAACATTCGAGGGGGAGTCTGTTGGTGCATGCGTCTGTTGACTTCGTCTTGTATCGAGTCTTGTATTAGATTAGATAGATCATGGCACGGAAAACGAGAAAATAGGTTATAAGGTTAATTTCGCTTGAAATTGACAATAGTCATTTCAAACGAAATCACATGGTTAATTCCGTTTGAAATGGTTATTCCGTGTGAAAGGTGATTTCGCTTGAGCATGTTCAAGCGAAATCAGCCTGCCTATATATAGTGGTCCTGTGATTTCGTTTGAGGAGGACTTGTATGTGTGATTCCGGAGCCGAAGTGCTGCCGAAGTGTTGTTTCACTGTAAAACTTTGTCAAATCAATCAGAAAGACAATTTAAAGTGAATATCTAGCTGAATCAAACTTGATATGTCTGTTTCCGCCTTTCATATTGAGTAGAACGCCTCTGAACGACTCGTTTCGGTCGGTAAAACGATCCTACAAAAATTACCGAAGCAATTTAGTGATCAAACTTAGTTTGTGAGGTAGTGTGCTATGTAAACTTGTAAAAATGTGTTAACTTTGTTGAAAATGTAAACAGTTTCAGGATATAGTTCCGGGATACAGAACTATATCAATTTGTAAATGAAATGCAAGTAAAGTAAAAATTGACACGAGATGTACGAGGAAAGCCCTTGATCTTTCTAGATCGCCGGCATAAAACCTCGGGAGCTAACAATCGCAGCTGCCTTGTTCTTCTTATTGCTTCAAATATCAGGATACAGTGCAGGATAATGCATGGATCAGCTCTAAGTGTTACAATGATTGTGATTTGTGAGTGTTGTGAGTGCTTGTGATTGAGATGGTGATTGTAGCTACAATGTGTGTGTAAAAGTGGATGGGATTATGTGTGTCAACCTACTGATCCAGCACTCCTATTTATAGTTACAAGAAATAACAAACTATGCTAAAAATCCGGGATATTCCCTTATTATTCCGGGATCCTGCGAATATTCCCTTTTAACCGTTGTAAACCCCATCTCCAAGCTTCCAACGTCTTTCTTGTAACCACCTTGACCTATTCTTCAGGGAGACCAAGCCTCATGACCGTTTGTACCTTGCAGCCAAAGCAAATTGTTAACAGCACGCAGGATACCCTCGCAGGATGTTACCAATATCCTGGTCCAGTATCCTGGCAGCGAAAATAGACATATAAAGTCAGGATATAATTTCGGGATATAGGTTAGAAAATTCCACCCACAACAATTGTCCCAAAAAATATAGCTGTTGGGATCCTTTGATCTTAACAGATGTATTTTTCTGACGTTATCTGAAGTCTTAATGGATAGAGATGTGATGTGACCTGGTGCAACTTTCAAGGCTAGTATTTCTCATAGTTTGCTATCTTCGCCCTATATCTTCTACTTTCTTCATGTTAATTATTACATTGTACCGGACCATTCAGGTATTCCCTGTCTCTCTATTCTTTCTTTTTGCATCTTTTCCGTCGTCACCGATCTCATGGCAAAACGCACTCGTTCATGCTCCGGAGACTCCAAGCCAACCTTCATGGCACACAATCTGCTTGGCAAGCCCGAGAAAGAGGTTTGCAATTTTGATAATGCCGACATGGCCGCTCTACGTGCCTCTAGAGCCTTCCCTGATGGTACGTCATCCGACCATTTGATTGGAACATCCGGTCAGATTTTTCTTCAGCTGAGTGGGTTTGTTTTTTGGCTTAGTCACTCAAGTTCAAGTCAGCATTCATCCTCCAATACGCGGGGTAAGGATGTATGTTCTAAATGCATTTCTGCACATGTTTGGTTAGTTGATGTATTGACATATAAAAATTGAAATTACTTCCCTTTTATGTAGATTCCAGCAAACTTGTTCCAATTTTCGATCTGGAAGAGCTTGAAAGTTTCCCGGCAACCGTTCCAGTAAAGAAAGAGCCTAGCTCCAAGCCTTCCATAGCATCCAAGCCTTCAACTAGTTCTGAACCAGCAGCCATGCCCAAGCCTTCCTTAGCAGCGAAGCTCCGTGCTTCTAGTTCCCGTAAGAGGAAAGAATCTAATTCTCTCGTCATCGCTGAAGTCTTTTCCTACGAGAACCTTGGTTTCATGGAATCTAGCCATTTCATGACTTCTTTCCTTAACCAGGTAAATATCCTTATCCTACATCCTGCATACATATGTTGAATCGATGCCCTGGTTAGATTATAATAACAATACCTGAGTTCTGTTTTGTAGGGTCTTAAGCGTCTGACGCATCTCTACACCGAAGCTTGTGAAACAGTGAAGATCTCGGAGGCCAAGATGAAGAAAGCTAAGATCACTATCGTGGATCAGGGGAAGATCGTTGCAGCCAGGTCACAACATTATGAAGATAAGTTAAAAAAGGTGACTCTGGATGTCGAAGCTGCAGTGAAGAAGGCCACTCAGAATGCTGAGATCGAGCTGGTTATCGCCGAGGTCCAACATAAGTAAGATATGGCTTCATTCAGGGATGGCCTCAAGGGTTCTGTCTTAGTTTCCCTCCTTCAGGCTAGGCTTAAGATGGCTTATGAAGCCAGGATAGCGGGCTTCAAATGCCCAACCTGGACCGTTGATGTCTGGGAGAAGAAACTGAAGGATCTTGGTTGCAGTCCTGTGACGTATCATGCCAAGCCGGAGATTGGCGAATCTTCCAAGGCGGGTGAGACGGCGGAAGAAGCTGGTGATGGTAGATCTGGTGCTACCCCGGGTGCCAAAGTGAGCGATGATGGATGTTTATGCCTACGCCGGATCCCGCTTTTTTAAGTTCAATGGTTGTTGGTTGTTGAACACTTTTCTTTTTCTTGCATGTTGAACGATTTACTTTCCTGCACTTTTGACATTAGTACAATATGATGACCAAGGGTGGAGGGATCCTGAGTTTCAGGACGAAGCCCTTGGTCGTTGATGTGAATATTATAACAGTTGAAGGTGAAGGGATTTTGAGTTTCAAGACGAAGCCTTCGACTGTTATCTTTAATATGCTTTAGACTTTGTTGTACCCTTGGTGGATGGGTCTCTTTTTGAGATGAAACCAAGAATACAATCTTTTGGACCAATAATAATAAACTAACATTTTAGCCTCATTTGTTATGTTTTTATTTTGAAAGGTATGTTTTGAATATCCTGATCAAATATCCTGGTCAGGATACTGATGAAATGTTCAATACTTTTGCCATCAAAATGTTAAACAAAACTTGGTTGAATATGACTTTTTTTTAGAAAACTTAGATCATTTAGATAAGGTTTTCAAGAATTGAAAAATAATAAATCATACCAGAAACACTTAGGCAATAATTTCCAACCTCAACCTTTGATTCCTTTGCAATGTCCCCAGCATGGATGTCCCCTGTCTGTGCAGGATATTGCATTGGTGCATGACATACTTGAGTATTTCTTCTCTTAGTGATTAAACTTCGTAACTTTTCACCAATAGAAGAACATGTGTAAACACAATCGTAGTTCGTCATATCTTTGGAACTTGTCAAAAAGTTGAGTTTCACTGGGATAAACCCTTAATATTCTGGGGATAAACCCGTAGTATCCTGGAGATAGATCCATAATATTCTGGGGATAAACCCTTAAGTATTCTGGGGAAAATCCCAAATTTTCATGCGCTACAGGGGGGAGTGTATAAACTCCAAGACTTAGAAAGGTGAAAACCTTTAAAGTTTAGAGAGTATAAAAATATCCTTTCGTGAGAGAGGGTGATCAATCCTCATATACCTTAAGGATCCAGGGTATAGCCAACAGTAACGAAATTGTCAGCCACTTTTACATGAACTGGTCCCACCACCTTGAACTATCCCTGGATAACTTGCGCTCCAGGCGGGGTGTTTAAACCCAATTCGTGAGAAAGGTGAATACCTTTAAACCTGTGAAGGGATCAGGATCCCTTAAACGTGAGAGAGGGGGCCAATCCTTTAATCTTTCCAAGTATCCCGAGTGTGTATCCTGGAGCTATATCCCGAAGCATATTCTGCAAAACACCTTTAAACTAAGGTGGGTGTTAGCTTGGCTAACACCCCTCTGATGCTTAAGTCAGTATTGGGTATCAAAATAAAAGATAATATCAAAAATATAAATGAGTTATAGAGTTCGTACCATTATGAGTTAGAAATTAAATTCTAAACTCACTTGTATAGCATTCCAGGATCTTGGTAGCATATCCCCCTCCATATTCTTGAGTCGGTATGCTCCTTTCCCTGATTCTGATTTAATCTCATAAGGTCCTTCCCACTTTGGAGCTAACTTTCCATCAGCAGGATTAGTAGTATTCTGAAAAGCCTTTCTTAATACCCAATCCCCAACTTGAAACCTTCTAGTCCTTATATTCTTGTTATATGCTCTGGATATCCTCTGTTGATATGTTGCCATCCTTAGCTTTGCTGCATCCCTTGTCTCATCCACAGTGTCTAATTCTTGGCACATAGCTTCAGGATTCTGCTCAGGATCCCGGAGATTAGATCTTGCTGTAGGTATCACCATTTCTGTTGGGATCACCGCTTCTGCTCCAAATACTAAGGAGAATGGAGTTTGGCCAGTCCCAGTTTTCACTGTCGTTCTATCAGCCCATAGGACAAAGGGTAATTCTTCTGCCCATCTTCCTTTCTTAGCTCCAAGCCTTTTCTTCAAATTGTTGACAATTATCTTGTTCGAGGATTCTGCTTGTCCATTTGCTTGAGGATGTACCGGTGTAGATGTGATCATTTTAATTCCCCAACTTTTGAAAAAGTCAGTAGTCCTCTTGCTTATAAACTGAGAACCATTGCCACAGATTATCTAGGCTGGTACTCCAAATCTGGTCAGGATATTCCTTTTTATGAAGGATACTACTTCTTGGTCTCTAACTTGGACAAATGCTTCAGCTTCAACCCATTTAGAGGAATAATCAGTCATTGCCAGCATGAAGACTTTCCCTCCTGGAGCCTTTGGCAATTTTCCCACTATATCCATTCCCCATTTCATGAATGGCCAAGGGGAAACAATAGGATACAGTGGTTCAACAGGCTGATGTAATATATTACTATGTCTTTGACATGGCTCACACCTTCGAGCATATTCTGCAGCATCTTTCCTCATTGTTGGCCAATAATATCCTGTTCTTAATACTTTCGAGAATAAGGACCTGCCCCCAGTATGGTTACCACAACCCCCTTTGTGTATATCCTGAAGCACTTCTTTGGTTTCAAGATCCTCCAAGCACCTCAGATATGGACCTGCTTCTAGTTCTC
Source organism: Helianthus tuberosus (assembly GCA_030545235.1). NCBI lineage: Eukaryota > Viridiplantae > Streptophyta > Magnoliopsida > Asterales > Asteraceae > Helianthus > Helianthus tuberosus. The sequence goes on along the minus strand of CM060420.1, from coordinate 13,338,544 downwards.
GTAAGAGGAAAGAATCTGATTCTCTCGTCATCGCTGAAGTCTTTTCCTACAAGAACCTTGGTTTCATGGAATCTAGCCATTTCATGACTTCTTTCCTTAACCAGGTAAATATCCTTATCCTACATCCTGCACACATATGCTGAATTGATACCCTGGTTAGATCATATTAACAGTACCTGAGTTCTGTTTTGTAGGGTCTTGAGCGTCTGACGCATCTCTACACCGAAGCTTGTAAAACAGTGAAGATCTCGGAGGCCAAGTTGAAGAAAGCTAAGATCACTATCATGGATCAGGGGAAGATCGTTGCAGCCATGTCACAACATTATGAAGATAAGTTAAAAAAGGTGACTCTGGATGCCGAAGCTGCAGTGAAGAAGGCCACTCAGAATGCTGAGATCGAGCTGGTTGTCGCCGAGGTCCAACATAAGCAAGATATGGCTTCATTCTGGGATGGCCTCAAGGGTTCTGTCGTAGTTTCCCTCCTTCAGGCCAGGCTTAAGATGGCTTATTAAGCCAGGATAGCGGGCTTTAAATGCCCAACCTGGACCGTTGATGTCTGGGAGAAGAAACTGAAGGATCTTGGTTGCAGTCCTGTGACGTATCATGCCAAGCCGGAGATTGGCGAATCTTCCAAGGCGGGTGAGACGGCGGAAGAAGCTGGTGATGGTGGATCTGGTGCTACCCCGGGTGCCAAAGTGAGCGATGATGGATGTTTATGCCTACGCCGGATCCCGCTTTTTTAAGTTCAATGGTTGTTGGTTGTTGAACACTTTTCTTTTTCTTGCATGTTGAACGATTTACTTTCCTGCACTTTTGACATTAGTACAATATGATGACCAAGGGTGGAGGGATCCTGAGTTTCAGGACGAAGCCCTTGGTCGTTGATGTGAATATTATAACAGTTGAAGGTGAAGGGATTTTGAGTTTCAAGACGAAGCCTTCGACTGTTATCTTTAATATGCTTTAGACTTTGTTGTACCCTTGGTGGATGGGTCTCTTTTTGAGATGAAACCAAGAATACAATCTTTTGGACCAATAATAATAAACTAACATTTTAGCCTCATTTGTTATGTTTTTATTTTGAAAGGTATGTTTTGAATATCCTGATCAAATATCCTGGTCAGGATACTGATGAAATGTTCAATACTTTTGCCATCAAAATGTTAAACAAAACTTGGTTGAATATGACTTTTTTTTAGAAAACTTAGATCATTTAGATAAGGTTTTCAAAAATTGAAAAATAATAAATCATACCAGAAACACTTAGGCAATAATTTCCAACCTCAACCTTTGATTCCTTTGCAATGTCCCCAGCATGGATGTCCCCTGTCTGTGCAGGATATTGCATTGGTGCATGACATACTTGAGTATTTCTTCTCTTAGTGATTAAACTTCGTAACTTTTCACCAACAGAAGAACGTTTGTAAACACAATCGTAGCTTGTCATATCTTTGGAACTTGTCAAAAAGTTTAGTTTCACTGGGATAAACCCTTAATATTCTGGGGATAGACCCTTAGTATCCTGGAGATAGATCCATAATATTCTGGGGATAAACCCTTAAGTATTCTGGGGAAAATCCCAAATTTTTGTGCGCTGCTGGCGGGAGTGTATAAAATTCAAGACTTAGAAAGGTGAAAACCTTTAAACCTTAGAGAGTATGAAAATACCCTTTCGTGAGAGAGGGTGATCAATCCTCATATACCTTAAGGATCCAGGGTATAGCCAACAGTAATGAAATTGTCAGCCACTTTTACATGAACTGGTCCCGCCACCTTGAACTATCCATGGATAACTTGCGCTCCAGGCGGGGTGTTTAAACCCAATTCGTGAGAAAGGTGAATACCATTAAACCTGTGAAGGGATCAGGATCCCTTAAACGTGAGAGAGGGGGCCAGTCCTCTAATCTTTCCAAGTATCCCGAGTGTGTATCCTGGAGCTATATCCAGAAGCATATTCTGCAAAACACCTTTAAACTAAGGTGGGTGTTAGCTTGGCTAACACCCCTCCGATGCTTAAGTCAGTATTGGGTATCAAAATAAAAGATAATATCAAAAATATAAATGAGTTATAGAGTTCGTACCATTATGAGTTAGAAATTAAATTCTAAACTCACTTGTATAGCATTCCAGGATCTTGGTAGCATATCCCCCTCCATATTCTTGAGTCGGTATGCTCCTTTCCCTGATTCTGATTTAATCGCATAAGGTCCTTCCCAGTTTGGAGCTAACTTTCCATCAGCAGGATTAGTAGTATTCTGAAAAGCCTTTCTTAATACCCAATCCCCAACTTGAAACCTTCTAGTCCTTATATTCTTGTTATATGCTCTGGATATCCTCTGGTGATATGCTACCATCCTTTGCTTTGCTGCATCTCTTGTCTCATCCACAGTGTCAAATTCTTGGCACATAGCTTCAGGATTCTGCTCAGGATCCCGGAGATTAGATCTTGCTGTAGGTATCACCATTTCTGTTGGGATCACCGCTTCTGCTCCAAATACTAAGGAGAATGGAGTTTGGCCAGTCGCACTTTTCACTGTCGTTCTATCAGCCCATAGGACAAAGGGTAATTCTTCTGCCCATCTTCCTTTCTTAGCTCCAAGCCTTTTCTTCAAATTGTTGACAATTATCTTGTTCAAGGATTCTGCTTGTCCATTTGCTTGAGGATGTACCGGTGTAGATGTGATCATTTTAATTCCCCAACTTTTGCAAAAGTCAGTAGTCCTCTTGCTTATAAACTGAGAACCATTGTCACGGATTATCTCGGCTGGTACTCCAATTCTGGTCAGGATATTCCTTTTTATGAAGGATACTACTTCTTGGTCTCTACCTTGGACAAATGCTTCAGCTTCAACCCATTTAGAGAAATAATCGGTCATTGCCAGCATGAAGACTTTCCCTCCTGGAGCCTTTGGCAATTTTCCCACTATATCCATTACCCATTTCATGAATGGCCAAGGGGAAACAATAGGATACAGTGGTTCAGCAGGCTAATGTAATATATTACTATGTCTTTGACATGCGTCACACCTTCGAGCATATTCTGCAGCATCTTTCCTCATTGTTGGCCAATAATATCCTGTTCTTAATACTTTCGAGAATAAGGACCTGCCGCCAGTAGGGTTACCACAACCCCCTTCGTGTATATCCTGAAGCACTTCTTTGGTTTCAGGATCCTCCAAGCACCTCAGATATGGACATGCAAGAGATTTCTTATACAAAACATTATTTATAATAGTGAATCGTGATACCTTCATTCTAAAGGCCTTAGGATTCTCATCCTTTGGGATGTGTCCTTCTTTAAGATATCTTATGATTGGAGCCATCCAAGACTTAGGATCCCTCTCAGGATATTCATCACCAGGATCCTGAACACTTATTACTTCCTTATTCTGAGGATCCGTCGCAGGATATAGGATATGTAATATCGGTATTCGAGTTCCTTCCGGTGTCCTGACTGATGATCCTAGATAGGCCAAGGCATCAGCTTCAGCATTATCCTCTCTTGGTACCTGTTCAAGTGTAAAAATATCGAAATATCCTGCTAATAATTTGAGAATTTCGAGATACTCGATTAACTTCTCACCTTTAACTGCATAGGATCCATTAAAATGATTAGTAATTAACAAAGAATCAACATATACTTGCAAATTCTTGATATTCATGCTTTTAGCCAATTCTAATCCTGCAATTAAAGCTTCATATTCTGCTTCATTATTGGTGGCAGGAAACTCACATCTAATAGCCTGGGGTAATATTTCCCCTGTGGCGATTTTAGTAGTATACCCAAACCTACACCTCTTACATTAGATGCACCATCAGTATATAGTGTCCAAATATCTGAGTTTTCACCTAGCTGTTGCACTTCTAGGTCGGCTTCTTCTTGTAAATCATTACTAAAATCAGCCACAAAGTCCGCTAGAGCCTGAGACTTTATAGCATTTCTAGGTTCGTAAACTAAGACATAAGCACTTAATTTAACAGACCACTTAGCCACCCTACCAGACATTTGAGGTTTCCTAAGCACATTTTTAACAGGATAATTGGTTTTAACATGAATCCTATGTGTTTCAAAGTAATGTCTAAGTTTCGTTGAGGCCATAACTAAGGCTAATATTAATTTTTTTAAGTGTGAATATCTAGTTTCAGCAGCTAGTAAACTTTTACTATCATAATAGACAGGATACTGCTGACCTTCGTGACCCTTTACCAAGTAATGACTTTATCATCCGTAAACATGGTCATCCTTGTGGGCCCATCTCCTATTTCCTCCTTAGCCTTCCTGGCATGCCTCTTAGCTGTAGAGTAAGAAGTTCCACATATGTCGGATCTTTCGGAGATAAAGTTAATTATCTTGGCATCTGGTGATGGAGATGCAGCCCTCTCAGGATCCTGGTTAGTATCCTGAGCTTTCTTCTTTCTACCGAGGAATTCATTCAAGTATCCTTTGCTCAGCAAGTAGCTTATCTCCTTTCTCAAGGCTATGCAATCATCTGTCATGTGCCCAAAGTCTTCATGGAAGGCACATTATTTACATTTATCCTTCCAATCTGTATTCCTTGGATTCTTTTTCGGTCACCTAGCTTTGTCCCCAAGTCCCTGCATAGCATACATTAACTCAGGAACATTTATAGAAAAACAATACTCTGAGATTTTAGGATATTCTTCATCGTCCTCATCTTCAACAACATTCACTCTCTTATTATCGTTCTTAGCATATGGCTTTGAACGATACTATTTGTAGGAAGATTCTGACTTCCTATTTGTTAATTCATATGTTAAAGATGCGTTCATCCTCTTATGCATTTTCTTGTCATCTTCAAGCCTTATGTATCTCAAAGCCCTATTCCGAGCTTCATCTAAATTCCTGCAAGGATTTATTACAAGATCCTGATAAAATTAACAATCCTTCCGTAACCCCATTTTGAACGCTTGTACTGCCGTATCAACATCAAGATTCGGGATATCCAGGGATTCTCTACTAAATTTGTTAACATAATCCCTTAGGGATTCTTGTGATCCTTGTGTTATCCTGTAAAGATCACTTGTTAGTTTCTCAAAGCTCCTGCTATAAGAAAATTGACTGATAAACAAATTAACTAAATGAGAAAATGATGTATATCCTTCATGATCATCTAGTTAGTTTCTTGCTGCCTCTTCATTTGTTCCTGTATACTTACCAAACAAAGACAAAATTTCGTCATTAGAAGCAAGGATATGGGTTCTCCCTGAATTTCCGGATCTAGAAACATTCTGAGCAGCAGGAATTTCTCTCGATGTGTGGCTTTCATTTCTCCTCTGAAAAGTTTGAACTTGTGAAGGTGGAGGAGGTAATGAACCAGCAGCAGCAGAGGTTGAAACAGACATGGAAGAAGAGTTCAAATTCGATAGAGAAGCCATTAGAAATAGTTTTGAAAAGAATTTCGAAAACAGAAAACCGAGTAATGATTTTAACAAAGTATTGATTAAAAATAGCACCACTTGCCCCACGGTGGGCGCCAAATTGTTTCGGTCAAAATTACCGAAGCAATTTAGTGATCAAACTTAATTTGTGAGGTAGTGTGCTATGTAAACTTGTAAAAATGTGTTAACTTTGTTGAAAATGTAAACAGTTTCAGGATATAGTTCCAGGATACAGAACTATATCAATTTGTAAACGAAATGCAAGTAAAGTAAAAATTGACACGGGATGTACGAGGAAAGCCCTTGATCTTTCTAGATCCCCGGCATAAAACCTCGGGAGCTGACAATCACAGCTGCCTTGTTCTTCTTATTGCTTCAAATATCAGGATACAGTGCAGGATAATGCACGGATCAGCTCTAAGTGTTACAATGATTGTGATTTGTGAGTGTTATGAGTGCTTGTGATTGAGATGGTGATTGTAGCTGCAATGTGTGTGTAAAAGTGGACGGGATTATGTGTGTCAACCTACTGATCCAACACTCCTATTTATAGTTACAAGAAATAACAAACTATGCTAAAAATCCGGGATATTCCCCTATTATTCCGGGATCCTGCGAATATTCCCTTTTAACCGTTGTAAACCCCTTCTCCAAGCTTCCAACGTCTTTCTTGTAACCACCTTGACCTATTCTTCAGGGAGACCAAGCCTCATGACCGTTTGTACCTTGCAGCCAAAGCAAATTGTTAACAGCACGCAGGATACCCTCGCAGGATGTTACCAATATCCTGGTCCAGTATCCTGGCAGCGAAAATAGACATATAAAGTCAGGATATAATTTCGGGATATAGGTTAGAAAATTCCACCCACAACACGTATGAAATACCATTTGTTTCGTTATTATAATTTATGAAATATAGAATACTTATATATTTTTCGCACACTTTTCATGTGTATATAAAGGTACATGTGCTTATATAATATAACAAAAGCATATGTAATAATATTTAATATTTTTATAGTATCATTATGAAATTTCTGTTATAATATTGTACTAAACAATAAACATGTTTTAAGTATGCTGAGATATTATATTTTAACAAAATAAAATAATATAACTACATGTTTTGTCAAAATTTTGACAAAATATATTGGGCTATATCATAAAGCATACTACTTGCATCGAATAATATTTTATATTATAATACTTTAGTGACATTATACCTAAAGGGTGTTATCTTACATCTTTGATTAAGATATTAATGTAAAAATCACAATATTATCATAATTTATACTGAATTGTATTCTCATAAATATATGGGTACGATATCTATCACAAAGTTTAATATATTATGAATATATCCCTTTTATATTTATAGCATAACATATAAAAATAGGGGTGAGATATACTGAGAATTTAAATGACATAAAATCATTTAGGTATAAAACATATTATCTTAATATTTAAATTATGATATTTTTCGAAGTATCATGTCTGAATTATGTTATCTTATATTAATATCTTTAATTAAGATATTAAATATTAGTATCATAATTTATTATAATGTTATAAAATTTAGATTGAATTATATTCACGTGAATATATGAATATGAAAATATATCATAATATTTTATAAGGCATAACATTACTAATATATCACACATATATATATATATAATTTTAAACATATCATAACTGTGAGATACAGATAAGGGTAACACATATTGAGAATTCAAAACTTGTGAAATGACATAAAAATCATAATAGACATATTAAGATTTTATGTTCACAGGATAACACATAAGGTATTTATTTCCTAACAGTAACGTATAAGGTTTAGGTATTAGAAGAACACCTAAATGACTTAAACAAGTGGCTTAGCTCCAATACCACCTTCTGTCATAACCCCCGACCCCATCCCGGGAGCGGGAGCCGCGAACCAGTCAGATGGTATCGGTATTTATTAATTTGGCAGTGGAAAGTTTCATCAGGACTGTAGTTAGGAAATATTTTTATCAGAGTTAAACACCAAAATGTTTAAAATAGATAAATGGGATTAAACCCGAGTTTTTCGGATAATACATTTACAATAACAAGTGGGATAAAACCCGATTTTTCATTTCTAATATATTTATAGGGATAAACCCTAATTATTGAAAACAAATCTCCTTTTTAATTAGGTAACTTTTATAGCCACTTTTCTAAGCCTTCAGTGCTCTCCAGCTGGCTTTTATTGGCTTCATACTAAGTTACTAAGAAATACTGGTGAGTGAATCCCAGTTTAATCTAAACAGTTTTAACATTTTAACAATATTGAGGGCGATCTCACAATTACATTTGTTTATATCTACTTTAATTACCACCCACGGTACTATCAATCCATGATTGGTGGTCATGCTACTACTTGTAGTGTAGTAACAAATTTTGTATACAAAACCCTAACATACCAACGATAATTGTAGAATTGCAAATAGTCAATCACTGTGAAATATAATTTAAAACAATTGAGGTTTTGTAAAAACAGTTTACAAAAAGCAGATGTGCTCACATTTGTAGGCTTAAGTGTTTCTACAGGCTTTTTGGTAATATTATAACTTCCGGGTAATAATATAGTTTCCTGGTTAATTTAAACAATGCACATGTGTTAGTAAAATAACCCAAATTACATTAACCGTACAACTCGAGACAGAACTCCAATGACCGAGTCAGACAAGGCCATTACATGCATTACAGTCCTAAATCAATCGGGTGTAACACGAGACAGAATTCCAACGACTGAGTCGGGCAGAGCCGACATGCGTTACGGAAATCCTAAATTGATCGTGTAGGGTAATAGCAGGGTTATAGTACTTACAAAGAGGCAGAGCTTCGCTTGTTGGGGGTTATTTGGCTATAATTTTTTCCTATAAGTAGTTGAGAGAGATTCAGAGAAAATGAACAATCGAAATGGCTGAGTTTGGCCCTATTTATAGCTGTTAGACGAGTCTGTCACGCCCCATGACAGATTCTTCTACATCTTTCATGCCCCGCGAGGGCCTTAAAGGCGGCGTGAAGGTTGCTGAGTCATCGGTGGTCTTGACATGTGTCCTGCCACATGGCACACTGGGTGTCCGCCAAGCAACAGGCTGTTGCGCCCCGCGACAACTTTGTCTTCATTTGTTGCAGCCCGTGAGCGACAGGCTGATCCTGTTTTCTTTGATTTTCCCAAGTACGAAGGTATTTCGGGTCCGTTTTTCATATACGGGGTACGTAAGGAACGTTTTAGGGTCACGTTAAGGGTTCTAGGAGGGTCGTTACAAACTAGCATATAACCTAACTTTAATAAACTAAGAAGTGATTCCGGAAAATCACTCACTTAATACTAATACTTGATATCATCATCAAATTCACGTTTCGACACAGCTACTAACATTTATCATGCAAATAATCTCTTTACTACTAAAGAGGGAGTCCGGGAAATTACTTAACCCGTGCGTCCGAGTTCGGGCATAGCTCCCATGTATACCTTTGACTCGTTAGCCTTTCCGTGCTTGAGCTCTCCTTGACACGTTCATGTTATCTCCTTCCATTACATCCATTGAATAGTTAGTATACATAATCATACGCTTCTTTAATCACACTCTTATTTAGTGTCAATCCCTTAACGAGTCCAACATGTATCATAATACTATAATGCTAATAAATCGAGCAATTTATCATTCCATCTTCACAAAAGTCATACATAAGCTTCTAGCATGCATAATTATGTATTTACATCATGTTCGATTTTCACACAACATCACAACTAAGCACTTTTCATATTTATCATACATGATCATCTTCATTACTACTTAATTAACATTCCATACAAGTGATAACCCATACTAACCTATACTAGGCATTTCATCAAACACTTGGTGTGCGTACTACTTTCCAAGCATAGTGTACAAGTAACTTGTGCACAACCATGCCAAATTCTTACCAAGATCATCATATTCATCAATTTTTCACATAACTTTCACTTCAATTTAGATTCAAAATCAATAACCTATAACATTCATTGTCATATATCAAGCATCACCAAATTAACACCATAATCCATCATCATCTTATATAAGAGCCACTACAAGTGGGTTTTCATAAACCTACTCTCCCTGAGACCGGCAGCTTGGAGTTGGCTTTCTAAGCAATACTTTTCATCCATCAGCTCCTGAATGGTAATCTGCGCCTGGTGGAGCTCATTGTTATCATGCATCCACCGGCGTCGGATTTCTGCCAACCTCCGAGGTTGACTTACTGCATCCACCATCGTTGCATTCATCAGGTTCTCATTGTCCAACCCCTCCACATAAGCTGATTCAGCCGGGGGGTACGCTCGCTCAACCTAGTGATGCACCACGGGGGGGGGGGGGGGGGTAAACCAACCTGGAAGATTCCGTTATTTTCCACTTAGGTTGATAGCGTTTGTCTTGAGCATTCGGATCCAAGCAAATGGTGGGCAGATAAAGATCATCACCCAAACGGGCCCCATCATTAACAAAACCACTGCTAGACCCCCCAGCATCACTTACAGTAGCATCCCTGGCACTTGTGGACTCGCCAGCAATGAAAGTTGTAGGCATCTCCTTTTCAGACGCAGAGAAAACACCAATAGGAGATTCAAACAGGGATACAGGGGCGGCGCTGGAAGAAAGTGGTGTAGTAGCAGGGCTGGGCGTCACAACCACAGCAGTTGTAAACACAGATGACTGTTGTGAAGAGCTAACAATGACAGCACGCGCCTGGGATATCAGGTCTGAAAGGCTTGGTCCGCCGGCAGCGGAATACACAACATCCCCAGAGGTCAAGGGCAAAGAAGACACACCCTGAACTTGGGCCTCAGCAAAGGAACCTAAATTAAATCATATATTCAGGACAAGAATACAGTCATTCAACTCCTACATTAACAAATACAATCACTTACCAGAAGGGAAGGCAAGAGTAGCCTTGATTGCTTGAAAAGAAGTTAAAGGATGCATCATCCTACGCTTTTTCAGCGCGTGTTGCGGACTCACCAAACTGGTAGGGGCGGAAGTAACAGCAGTACCTTCAGGGGCAGCAAAAATGCTAACCGCCACAGGTGAAGTAGTACCACCCGGGGCCACAGAAACGCTAACCGCCACAGGCGCGGCAGTAGCCCCCGCGGTAATAAATTTCCTCCCGGTTATCTTCACCCGGGTTGGTTTCTTTGCTTCTCCAATGGAAACACTGCTCCCCCCGCTGGGGGGAGGCTGAGATACATAAGCAGTGGGATCCGCTGGCACGACGGGTAACAGAAACTACTCAAGATGGATCTTCAGTACGTCGGGCTCTTGTTCCCCAATCACGCGGTCCGCGGCTATTAAAGCAGGATTCCGAGGAGGATCAACGAAGTCAAACAAACTCCATTTACCTATTTGACACTAGTACACATTAAAACAAGTACAATTTGCAGATTAAATTCAAAGCAAACTGACACGTACCTTCATCAACCCTCTGAAAAGAAGGGTACAACCGGATATCACGCCATAACAAACTCATCCCCGCCATCACCAGGGCCCCATCCGGGATCACCGTGCACTCGGAGGGGTGTTGGCACAACCTCTTAAATAAAGCGTTCTCGACATAGGCATCAGCAGGGGGACCGTCATCCTTGAACTTGTCCTTGGCCCCCAATACTCTCCACAGCATCTCCTCGGGGATAACACTGGCGTCAACATAGAAAATTTTTTTTTCCAATCCTTATCCCTGGCACTAGCAGGAATGTCCCTCAGGCAAGACACACCAATGTCTCGCCGGTCAAAGATGAAAAAAGGGGGATTTCCACACAAGAACGAAAAAGCCATAAACACCGTGATTTCAGGGATATGACCCAGGGCTATATAGGCAAATTCGAAGTGACGAAGTTTCACCAACCCTAATGGATGCAGTTAGGAGATGTGGATGGGATATTCGTCAAGAACGGACTTATAAAACTTGGTGATTGGCAACCGAAAATTGCAAAATTTGAAAAAAAACACTGAATAGAGTGATTTTGCCCTTTTTCAATGGAAACGGCGTGTCTCTCTTCGAAGGCAACACCGGGTTCCATTCTGGCCTGATATCGTACTCTTGTATAAGATTTTTGTACGATACAGTTCCCCATTTGCAGTACAGTTCATCGGAATTGGTTTGGGCTGAAGAAGATTCGCCGGTATTGGAAGCCATTTTTGTACAATCAAGAAATAGAAGAAGTTGAAGAAGGTGAGAGCAAAAAATGAAATGGGAAAACCACAAACGGGGCACCTATTTATAAGGAAGGGATGAGAACCTTTCGAATTCAAAAAGGCAAACGGATAGGAACGCGTGTCAATACAGGGCAGGTACAACTGTCATCCTAATGATGACTTGCCTGTCACACTTCCTCACATCGCCGCGCATTTTTCAAAAAAGTAACGGTACCCCACCCGAGAAACTTTCACTTAAAGGGGGAATTTTGACTTTTTCCTTTTTTAGTCCGATCTCATGAACTTTATTTCATAACTTCGGACTGGGGGGACATAACGAGGTATGACTAGGACCGGCTAACCCGACCCGGTCATTACCTATTATTTTATTATAAATATTTAATTACACATGTTTATTCTAGAATCTTCTATTCTGCATGGATAAACCACGTAACCAAATCCCAAATCTTTTGGGAAGATCCTGCAAATCCCTAACTTATCGGAGCCCATACTAAGTTAGGGGAAACCCTAATGGTAAACTATAAATAGAGGTAAACATCAAAGGTATGATCATTCTGTTCTTGTTTACTCTCTCTCTCTCTCTCTCTCTCTCTCTGTGCACATATCCTTTTACTCCCAAAACCAAGACTTTTCTCACGCCGGAGGGTGGTTACAGGAATAAACCCATTCCTGTAACGAGTCCTAACGATGTTTTGTTTTGCAGTCAGTGGTTCGGATCGCCAAGAGTTGAAGTCCTAGTCGGAGCTTACCGTTCAGGTCAGTGTTTCTTCAGTTGTACTTAGTGCTTTGTTAATTTTTTTGTGAACATCACCCATCTTTGGCCCCTCAACTTTGATACTGACATGTTTAGCCCCTTAATTTTAATATGGTTTTTTTTTTCATTATTTACCCTTACATTTTATTATAATTATGTTGGCCCTTAACCTTTGGCAATAACATGTTTAGTCCCTTAATTTTAATATGTTTTTTTTTTCATTATATACCCTTACATTCTAATATAATTACGTTGCCCCTTTACCTTTGGTAATGACATGTTTAGCCCCTTAGCTTTAATAAGGTTTTTTTTTTTTTTATTATTTATCCTTCATTTTATTATAATTACTAATAATATTTAGACCCTCAACTTTTAATTTTTTTCTTTTGCACTTTATTTTAATTTCTATAACCTAAATAAATTATAAAAGTCGGTTGAATCGTAAAGTTCTTCTCATGGAATATTTTTCCCGAGGGAAACAGTTGCTTGTAAGCGTTAATGATATTATTAATAAGAATTAACAATAATTATTTTGTGACATATTGGCCTCCTAATTGTGTAAATTTATTTCAAATTTATTCTTTTTTTCTTTAAATTTCAAAAAAAAAAAGTTATTTTCCTGATTATGGGGGGTTCTAAGCATTTTTTGTATGTTACTTATCATCTTTTACTTACGTGAGAGATTTCTTTTATGTAACATTTAAACCCGAATAATACACAAGTGTATAACTGGTGAATATATATATATATATGAGAGTAAATCTTAGAATACAAATTAACGTATAATAGAAGTTGATAACCAAAATAATATATATATATATATATGTATATGTATATATATAGAGGCAGGTTATCATACAAATCCTCTAACCATACATTATGTGCGCTATAACCACAACCGTCAGATCATCTCAATTAAACCCCGTGCTTAACTATTAAATTAATCAAATTAAAATATATATATATATATATATATATATATGAAACCGTCAAGGTTAAAATCGTCCATTATGAAATCAAAAACCCCTGATAATCAGCAAACAAAAACTGACAATCATACCGTAAGATTCTTATTCAAAATCGTATTAGAAAATCCAACAAGTAATCGAAAATCGATCGATTCTTATTCACCAACTCCTTCTGCGATTTCATTATCTGCTGAATTTGGAAGTTCAGAACTGAAACAAATCGATGGACCGTCTATCGAAGAAGATGATGCAGGCTGAAAATAAAAAAAATATGTGAAATACATATCAAACGTGCGAAATAACATTGCAGACAAAAAGAAAGGTTGTGTTTTTTGTAAAGTTTGCGCAATCATATATTATAACATGCGATTTAAAAAAAAAGGTAATAATGTTTAAGATGTCTTATGATGTGCGAATTCATGATTTATACACATGCGATTTCAAAAAAATGTAATAATCTTTGAGATTTCTTATAGTTTACGATTTCATGATTTATACACATGCGATTTCAAAAAAAAGTTAATAATATTTGAGATTTCTTATAGTTTGCGAATTTATTTTCGAATCGTATGCGATTTTGAATAAAATGCTGCTAATACTTTCATGTAACTTTGTCCTAAAATGCAAAAAAAATAATTTATGAATTAATAACTAAAATAAATAAAAATTAACTATTTTATATAAAAAATGAATTTATTACCGATGTGACTGTAATTTGACATGTAATGATCAATTTTACCGTAAATACTACTGAACTTACCACCCTACCTGCATAATAAATTTACTATTTTAATATAAAATACCCAAGGATAACTACCTTTCATATTAAGACTTCCATATTAAAACATAGAACACAAAAACACACACAACACACCCACAAAAATGGCATCTGAAGATTCAGAGAAAATAAAAAACATTGTAATAAAGAAACTATTGTCAACTCGCATGTTGACAGAAATAAGCACCGATGTCACCTCTTCTCATTTAATTCTTGATGTGCAGGGGAAGATTCTTGAAGAAATCAAGAAAAATCAAGAGATGTGGGAGAGACTACTTGAAGAACCACCATCAAGCTTCAGAGACGCAGCTTTGGATCACATAAAGGAACAGTCTCGAGCTGATGACTTAGCCTTCTCTTTCCTGAAAGATGCTCTAAACACTGTGAAGGAGAAGATGGAGTTCAGCTCGGCTGAACGTGAGAAAATTTTTGTTTAATCGTTTTATGGTTTTAGTTGTGTTAGACAATAACAACTACTTTATATTTATGTTTTGGGTGCATGTTTTGAATACATCTTATGCTTCAATATAATATAAATCACATGAATGATTTAGACATCTTTGTCACAAAAAAACAAGATAACTCAAAATCGCATGTACTAAGTTGAAAACAAAATGAAAATCGCATGTAACCTACGTATATGATTTTGCATATGAAATCGCATTTTTACAAACTAAATCGCATGATTGTATGAAATAAACTCATATCTATGAAATCGCATGTTTGCCTTGTAAAATCGCACGTACATTAAAAAAATTTAATCTTCCTCATCTGAAACCTCCTCCCACTGATCTTCTTCTTCAGTGCCATCATCATTACTTCCACTGAAATCTTCAAACTCATCTTCCTCTTCATCGTCTTCAACCTCGTTGTCTTTGTCTCTGGGATCTTTTTCAATCTGGACTCCCTTCATCTTCTTTTGTTGTTTGCCTTTCAGTATCTCGCAAGTCCGAATATCATGACCTTTTTCATTGCATACACTACATGTCCTTGACCTTTTTCCTTTGCGGCTGATCATTTGTTCCTTCTTGGATTTAATCCTTTTATGCGAGCCACGACCTTTGTTTCTTATACCAGCCGGCATACGGACAGTAGGAGGTGCATTAGTTACTGGTTGTTGGTAACCAATCAACTTTGAAAATCGGTCAAACTTTGGATCAAGCCGCTTGGTTATACGACTCTGATCAACTCTCTCTTTAAGCTGCCTCATTTGATCCCTCACTAAAACAAGTTGATCAAGGTCGGAAATCAAATTGCTAACCAAATACTCCCCTGTGTGGATGATTTCACGAGCAATCTGTTTAGCCTTGTGTTGCACATCCTTATCACCCACCTTTATATCGAACTTCACGTTTAATTCATTCGGGACCACATCCTTTGTCCATCTCTTCATAACATATTTGTTTGGTATTTCTTTAACACCAAACATCTTGAAAAGAAAATAGATGTGTTTACATAGCAACCCATATTGCTCAAAACGCAAACAGCTACACTGTGCAGTTACATCATTTTCAAAATTCTTGAACCATACCTAAGAAAACCAAAAAAAATATATTAAAAATTAAAATCGCATGTGTAAATTAACAATTTCGCATGTCTAAAAAATCATTTAATTGTATTAATTTAAAATCGCATGCGTACATCAAAATCGCATATTGCAAAATCATGTTCTGAAATGAAATTCACATGTAGATTTTCAAAATCGCATGTTTTAAATATATATGCTATAATACCTCTAATAAACCATCTCTATGAGCTTTAAAGTCTTTCAACGATATCCTGATCTGTGGACCCTCGATTTTTGTGTCCATCGGCAGACATTCGGTAATAGTTCCATATATCTCTATTTGCTGATCAAAGAATATAGACCTGGTGTATATCTTAGCAGCATCTTTTTCCAAAGTAGTTTGGCTCCAATCATTAGGCTCAGTATATCTTGAAATATGATCATTCTTTCTGTGATTGAACCTTTGAACATCCATTGCACCGTCAAAATGATTCATAAACTCTACAAGAGTGAGTTGTGAATTTGCCACCTGGCAAAAAATGATTCTCGCTCTCTGATCTCGAAGTTGTTCGCATGAGTCCAGACATGGGCTCATGTCGGTAAAAAGCCGGAATCCACATGTATCTCGTCGAAAACAAATCATCAATCCATTTATTTTCAGTGACACCGTACTCAATCATCACCAACTTCCACTGTCTCTCGAATTCTTTAGGCTCAATGGAATCAGTCCATACAATGTCGCACATCCTCCTTTTAAACTCATCATTATTGCACAACTCGTGTCCAACCTATACCGATAAATGCTTTTTATATCAGCCTATAACAAAATCTATATTATTAAAAAAACGCTAACTAAAGACAATATAGCATGCTATACCTTATCTGCCACTTTTTTCATTATGTGCCACATGCACAATCTGTGTCTGCTGCTAGAAAAAACCTCCTAATAGCCTGTTTCATAGCAGGGTCTTGGTCCGTCACTATAACCTTTGGTTGTCGTCCAAATGACTTTACGAATGAATTCAGAAGCCATTTATAGGATTCAATGCTCTCCGATGCCAACAATCCAGCTCCAAGGGTGTAGGATCATGTGCAGACCCGAAACGAGTCGATCAGAGGCGTTCTACACAATATGAAAGGCGGAAACAGACATATTGTGTGTGATTCAGCTAGAATATCACTTTAAATCTCTTTCTGATTAAATTGACAAAGTTTTACAGCAAGACAAGACTTCGGCAGCACTTCGGCTTCGGAAACACACATACACAACTAACTCAAACGGAATCAGGCACAAGCTATATATAGGCAGTGTAATTCCGCTTGAACATGACTCAAGCGGAATCACGTTTCAAGCGAGATTATCATTCAAACAGGATTAGCAGGTTCAAGCGAAATTAGCAAAGCTAATTTCGTTTTAAATGACATGCCAACTTCAAGCGGAATTAACCATTCTAATTCCGTTTGAACTTTCCTGTTGACCTAATTTCTCGTTTTTCGTGCCCTGATTTAACTATACATATACAAGACTCGATACAAGACGAAGTCGACAGACGTATGCACCAACAGACTCCCCCTCGGATGTTGACGAGTCTTAAGTGTCGAGTCTTCAACGTCTTTAGTCTTTATCAGTCTTCGGGCTTCTCTTCAAAGTATCTGACAATGTAAGCATCCTCAAACTTTATCTCTTTCTCTTCTTCAGCATCAACAGACTCCCCTCGAACAATCTCATCTACCCTCGGATGTTGATCGTAATCTGGCTTTCACAGTATCAGGATTATGACCTGGCTTTATATTCAAAATCAGAATCCAGACTATCCTGCACATCCTCTACCTCACAATAAATTTCACAAATTTAACATTCTACAAATTTATATATCCAGACTCCCCCTCAAATTTATCCAGAATGATTTAACAATGTTGATAACTGATGAACCTTTTAAGTAAAAATTCAAACTTTTTAGATTAAATAACTCCCCCTCAAGAAATGCTCATCATGCTCAGCACTTGGAATTTTGAAATTCGTTTCTTTAACACCAGTTGTCGAAAATCTTCTTGGATTTTTCAAAAATTTATGCTAAAACACACTAAAATCTTTTTGAATTTTTTTTTTAATGAAATGAAATGCAATAAAGAAATATTTACATACAACATTTTTGTGAGTTTGTGTAAGAGGATCATATCAGTTTATGATAAGTCATAAGTGCCGTTGAGCTTAGTTACACATTAAGAATTAAACAATTCACCTAGATTGCCGATATACTGATCCACTTAAATTTTCATACAAATTTCAACTGATTCAGGATATGAATTAGATGTATTAGAAACTTAAACTCATTCATGTGTCCCACCTCTTGAATATACTCCCGTATCCAGATCCCAATATTCAGTCTTACAGGTGAGTATACCACAGATGATACCTGTAAGGGGTTAAATGCGAGGTCCGTGAGAGCTCAGGTCAGAACTTCCGTTCAGCAGAGAGATGACGGCTTTGACTTTTGGTGGGTCCCTTTAGAGGATCTTTTTTACAATAGCACATGATTAGCATTTTTCAATGTTTCATCATTTTTTATGCTGAGGGCAGGCTTTTATTTCAAGCAAGCGTAAAGTATTCTCCGGGGACTAGGCCATTGATTTCGCAAAATCAGAAGTCCTGGGATAATACCCCAGATATCACTGAGCATAAAGACCTAGTATCTCAGAAAGAGGGACCTTTCAAACAAGATTTCAGGGGTTACCTATATATCCAAGTAGTGTTCCCCACAAAATAAGCAAGTTTGAATTTAAGTTTATATCCCGAAAAAGCTTACTAAATGTGTAAAAACCTATTGGCATATCATTAGTGAGACCGTTTAATGCTATTTAATCATTACATTTCTTTAGCATATTGTAACTGTCTACTGATGTACTATCATTTCCTCTTCTTTGACACCAAAACTCATTTTTGATTTTATCATGTTTTTTACTTTTTCAAATTTTCTAATGTTTTTGGATTTTCTGAAAATTCTAACTCCCCCTAAAATGCAAACACATTTAAGGAAATTTGAAAACAAACTATACAAGTAAATTGACAACTGATATCAAATCACGTCACTTCTCCATCCACTTGGCATAAACAATCAGAACTCCCCCTTACAACAAACTATTTTCTCATTATGATTTCAAAAAACTTAAGTTTGTTTTAACCAAAATGATTTTTCCGGAAAATAAGTTTTGTTGATTTTAAACCACTTGTAGGTTAGGGATTCATCGCATTGTTTTTCTCAACCATTTGTAAGAAAGATAAATCAAGTACAATTTAATATCCCTAATTAATCTTGAAAATTCAAATATCTGATGAATGAATTTCTCAAGAAATATTCCGATACCTACTCCTCACTTACCAACCTGGGAGTTCCGGCACTGTCCACAACCTGTAAAATTTAACATTTTTTTAGATTCATTCACAAAATCAAACTTTATCGAGAATGATGCCGATTCCTGCTCCACGATTACAAACTTGGGAGCTCCGGCAAGTCAGGTTTTTCAAGTAAAAAACACAGACACCCAAGCCTAACCAGCTTTGGGTGTAACCTTCTCAACTTCACTAGGGGTTGGGCTGTAAGTTGCCTTTTTAGATTCGTAAAAGTCCTTTACCCCTTTTGCCTTTCCACTGACCATTTTCCCAAACCTCTTTTTAACATTCCCATTAAAAGCTTTTTCAACATCAAAATCATTCTTTTCAGAATAAAATTGATTTGAGATTTCAACTTTTCCAACCTTTGATTTTAAATTCTCAGCCCGCAATGGTGGAAAATGAACATCATCCAAAGGCGAAACTGAGTTTTCATCATTTTTAACAACATGTGGCTCCTCTGATTTTGTGGAATCAGATTCATCGCCAGATTTTACATCTGATTTCTTAACAACCCAAGCTTGGTTGTCAAGATTTCCCCTCTTCTTGTAAAATCTTTTTGAACACTCACCAACTTCATATGTAGAGATTTTAAACACTTTAAATTGTTCAATTGGTGGTTCGGTTTTATCAACAACTATTTCTTTGAGTTTTTCTGAAACTCCATGTTTTGTGTTGGTTGCCTTAGAACAGTTCCAGGCAATGTGACCAACTTCTTGACATCTGTAACAGGTTCTTGTCTCTTTTCTCTGATGAGCTTCAGTTTTCTTTTTTTCAGCAAGAAATTCCTGATTTGATTGTCTCCAGAATGAGCTCTTCTTTTCATCCTCAGCAGAAGTTCCTGACATAAATTTTGTATTTTTAGAAATTTTCTCATTTTTATAATTTTCTGGTAGAATAAATCCAAGACCTTTCCTTTTGAAATTACCGTTATGATTTGGTTTCTTTCGATAACCTGAACCAGAACTGTAACCCATTTTCTTATTTAATTTTTGTTTTATTCTTGAGGTGTAAGGTCTAGGTTTTGTAGAAAAATTTCCATCTTTTATTTCAGAAATATTAATTTCTGTCAATTTGAAAACCTTTTTGATCAATTCAAGTTTAACACCTATTATTGGAAATTCTTTATCAAAATATAATTTGTCAGAAACATTCAAAGTATATGCAACTTCAAATGTTTCGTCATTCAAATTAGATTTTGACAACAAAAATTCTTTACTATACACCCGTTTTCCTGACGACTTTGAACTCCTGACAGACGAACTCGAACTCCTGGACTCAGACATTGACTCGGACTCCTCATCCTTATCTACCACCTGATCGACCATCCTTTTTATTAACTCAGACTCATGATCTATGTCGGATGCGGTGAAAGTGATGTCAATATTGTCTGGTAATACATCGGTTATCTCGGACTCCAACTTTATATTGACTGCCTTTTTTACTTGTTCCTCATTCGGTTTTCTAGACGAATACCCTTCCCAAATTAGAGGCGGACACTTGTTATAACAGACACTCTGTTTCTTACCAGTATCCTTTTTCTTCGGCTTCTTGTCGTCAAACACTTCAAAACCTGCAATAGTTGGATAAATTTTGTCAATTAAGTAATCAGAACTTGAATAACTTTTCAATAATCGTCTGATTCTTTCATTTTCAACTTTTTCAATTTCCAACTCCGGCTTCAACTTATCACACTCTTCGATTTAGTAATTGATCTCTTTTTGCTTAGACATCATTGTTGCATTCATCATTGTCAAAGCATCTTCTCTTTCAGAATTTGTCTTCTGCAAGCTATTCACAGTTTTGTTCAAAACATCGTACGACTCTTTCACATTCTTAACATCAAACAACAACTTCTCTTACAACTTTTCAAGCTCACTAAACCTTTCATCTTTATCTTCACATTGTTTGCAAGGTTCCAAACATATAAGACAAGGTTTTGTGACTTCAAAAATCTTTTCAATCTCAACAATTTTCTCAACTTCAACAACTTTTTCCACTTCAACTATCTTCTCAACAACCTTAACTTCTTTCATTTCTTTTGCAGCTTTTCTCTCTTTAAGTTTCTTCAATTTATCTGCAAAATAAAATTCAAAACTATCAGAAGATAAATGAGTTTTTCCAATGTTTATCTGTTCAATTTCCTCATCATCATCACTAGTATCTGTTGAACTGTTTTCAGAAGAAACAGATTCTTCATCTTCACTTTTCTCTTCATCAGATAACACTGTTATCCATTCTTTCATCAATTCTGGCTTTTGAATAATTTGAGCAATGAAAGCTTTAAACTCCCCATTCTCATCCACATACTTATCCCAGCTAAATCCTGGAGCCATTTTCTCATCATCTTGATCAATGATACCATAATAAGCTTTCTTATTTGCATCTTCAATCATCTTCCCATGAGCAGTTTGTGATTCTTTTTGTTGATGCGGTTGATGAGCAACTTGTTGATATATTGCCTTCCGATAGTAATCATGGCCACCAAACGGATTCTTCGCACCATTTGCTTCTTGATTTTTACATTCTCGCTTAAAATGTCCTTTCTCCCTGCATAAAAAACAAGTAACTTTAGATTTATCAAAACCTAAAGCAGAGACATGTGCATCTAAGAAATCATTTCTTCCTGTAATCATTTTGAATTTCTCAGCTCTCCTTAGAACACTTGCTAAGCACCACTTTATATCCATAAGCTCCAATTCCTCTGCATTAATTTGGTCATAATCTTCCTTGGTTAACATATGATTACCAATTTTTCCAGCAATCAATCCTTCATAAGATTCCAAAGCAGTAACCAGTAATGCCATATGACTTTTAACAACTTCTTCAGAAAAATTCTGACCATTTTGAAGATGCAATGCAACATTGCACTGAATCATATGTCCATTACCAACATTTTCACTTTGAACACTTGGAGGATGAACATTTGAAAATCCACTAGTGTTGATTGAACTTTGACCGACTGATCCAGATGAATTTCCTGCACTAAAAGCAGTTTGGATCTTTGGACTTGCTTCAACAGTTTGAACATTTCCTTTATAGTACAATTTGATGTCTTGTTGATTGCTCGAGCTGTTCATTCTGGCAATCTTTTGCTGTTCAAGATCCTGTCCCTTAAGCTTTTCAATAAACTGTCCAATTGACAATCTACTAAACTCTCCTGTATTCTTTAAAATCATGAGATATGTACCCCATTCTTTCTGAGGTAAAGCATCAGCTAACTTTTCAACCCATTCTGCTGGAGTTTTAGTAATTTTCAACTGAGACATGGTACGCACAAGATGACAATATCTCTCAATGAGAGTCGTTGTAGATTCGCCTGGCATACTTGTAAACAACTCAAATTCTTTCTTCAATAATGATTTTTTGCTATTGATCCTTTCCGTACTTCCTTCAAATTTCTTCTCAAGTGCCTCCCATATTGAAAAAGCACTACCATCATGCTGAAGCAACACAAATATATCCTCTTTGACAGCTTGTTGTAGAAGACTAATCATCATTTTTTCTCCTTTATAACTATCTCTCTCTTTGTCTGAAAATTCTGAGATGATTTTATCAACATTCAAAGCGGTCTGTGGTCTAATATATTTTGTTTCAATGCTTTCCCAAGCTTTCAGATGGTTTGCCTGAACCCAATTCTCAAAACGATTTTTCCAGCCATGATACTCTTCAATTCCCATAAGTTTCGGGGGTTTTTGCAACGTTCCAGATTCGTTTTCAGCATTCATGTTTTGAGTAATGGAAGCTGGACTAGTCGGGGATGTAGCAAACGCGTTGTAGAACTCTTCTGCCATGATTCGGTAAAAAAAATTCACAAACAGACACTTTCAAACGAGATTAGGTCTTTCAAACGAAATTACTCTGCTCAACACTTCAAACGGAATTAACCTGCACAAACAACTTCAAACGAAATTATGACTCAACCGGAAATACTTTTCAAACGAAATCACCAATTTAAAACGGAATCACTTGATTCAGTTTGAAATTTCAAGCGGAATTACGTTTGAAGCGAAATCACTTATTTCGTTTCAAACTTTCAAGCGGAATAGCAACTTGAAACGGAATTACCCTGATTTGAAGCGAAATCACCAAACGGAATTATGTTTTCAAGCGGAATCACTGATTTCGTTTCAAACTTTCAAGCGGAATTAAGGTACTCGTTCAAACGGAATTAACTATTTGGCCCATTTTTGTCAATTTTACTTTGAATTATGATCTGATTTTCTCAAGGATTTGTTAAAACACAATTTCGCTTATGTTGTGAAAAATTCAGGCCATTTTATCCGTTAAAACTTGTTCAATTTAAAAAAGAAGGTGTAGAAGTAAGAAAACAAGATGAAATCAGGCTGAAATCTGCAGAACTCCTCCTCCTATGCTCTGATACCACATGTAGGATCGTGTGCAGACCCGAAACGAGTCGATCAGAGGCGTTCTACACAATATGAAAGGTGGAAACAGACATATTGTGTGTGATTCAGCTAGAATATCACTTTAAATCTCTTTCTGATTAAATTGACAAAGTTTTACAGCAAGACGAGACTTCGGCATCACTTCGGCTCCGGAAACACACATATACAACTAACTCAAACGGAATCAGGCACAAGCTATATATAGGCAGTGTAATTCCGCTTGAACATGACTCAAGCGGAATCATGTTTCAAGCAAGATTATCATTCAAACGGGATTAGCAGGTTCAAGCGAAATTAGCAAAGCTAATTTCGTTTGAAAGGACATGCCATCTTCAAGCGGAATTAACCATTCTAATTCTGTTTGAACTTGCCTTTTGACCTAATTTCTCGTTTTCCGTGCCCTAATTTAACTATACATATACAAGACTCGATACAAGACGAAGTCGACAGACGTATGCACCAACAAAGGGTTACATTTCGACAGTGGTTGTCAATGCCGGTGAACAGAACAAACACCATCTTGTACCTGAACAAACAAATGCGAAGTACACATTGAAAACATGCGAAATAGACAAATATCACATGCGAAAATATACAGTATAACATGCGATATATTCAACACCTACTGTTCAATATATAATAACATGCGATATTGCAAGTTTAGGAAATCAAATAACATGCTAAAAATAAATAAAAAACATTTTATGTAACACTTACTTGTTTGTCTTGAAAGTTGCATCGAACGATATCACATCCCCGAACTCCATAAAGTTACGCTTGCATAACCCATCAGCCCAGAACAAACCAGTTAACCGTTTTTCATCATCAATATAATATTCAAACGAATAATCAACTAAATACTGTTTTTTGTCGGTCAACCTATTAATCACCATGTCAGCGTCATATTCTCCTATATAGCTGTTAATTCGATTCCTAAAATTTTTGCAATCATCAACTGTGGCGCCAACGTTCTCAAAATCATCGTAACGTTTCCACATTATATGGAAAGCTTTGACAGGACCAAGGGTTAAAGTGCCTAGTTCCCATATCATCTCCCCCTGGACATCTAACAATTGTATGTACGCTGGAAGCATATGAATATCATGTGGACATACAAACTTATGATTATGGCCATCAACAAATCTCTTTACTGTATATAATCTACCATCCACCATGCAAATCATAAGTTGAGCTTTGGATCCAGTTCTAATGGTCCCCCTATTCCTTGATTTGAATTGCTTTTTTGACTTCGAATAATGATCTTCAATACACAATGGCTTATGACCCTCTTTAGAACAAACAAAATACTTAGTTTTGATTATACCACCACTGTGTACTTCACCACCCTTCCGAGTAGAAAAACCAGCTAACTTAGCATATGATTTGTAAAACGCATATGCTTGTTCAATAGAGGTAAATTGCATTCCAACCACAGGTGTAGCTGATGCTTAAACCTCCGGAGTGTAAACCCTTTCATCTACATAAATCAAATAAAAAAAACACATGCGAATTATCGAACTCCTTACATGCGATATATTAATAACTGCCTAATTTCATCATAAGAACAACAACACGTGCGAATTGTATGAACCTTAACATGCGAAAATGATGATTTTGATAAATATGTCTTACAAATGCGATTTATTATATCATAACATGTGAAATCAGTATTTAGAATAAACATCACATGCAAATTGCAAGACTCATAACATGCAAACTTATACATGTTGCTTTCATATCAAAATATACTCAACATTCAAACTTCAAAAACATATACAACGATGCAAAATCATTGCTACGATTAAACAAAACAAGTGTACGAACAATTTAAAGATCTAAATTAACATAATTACCATTAGAACACTCATTTACACCACTTGTACTTGCATTTGGATTTAGATTTGCAGGTTCCGGATTTAAAACATCCTCAATCAAAACTCTCTAATACGCAAATAATTGAGCATGATCACCGATCAGTTGAGCTTCTTCAAAATCAACATCTGTGTTTCGTCCGATGCTGCTCTGTGGATCCATCGAAAAACAACAATTGAATCAAACCCTAACGCAGAAGAACGAAAACTGCAATTTAAGAATTATGAAAAATTTGAAACTGATTCGAATAATAATTACCGGGATATTAGTGTAACGAACTTCTCACTGATTGAATGAAGAGACGAATTTGCCCTCAGATGATTGAATTAATTGTCTGATTTAACCTTATCAAAGAAAAAACGAATCAGGACACGTGTACGGCCAATAAAGTCGCGTATGTAATGTACGATTAGGGGATTTGTATCCTACACTTTACCTATATATATATATATATATATATAGATTGGGGATCCTGCGGAAAGTGTGTTTTTCCTAGAAAGTCTAGAAAGCGATCTGGGCCATCCAATGGGTGTGTTTAATGGTTGAGATCATCTTGGTGGCATTTTGGTAATATGTGTTTCTTAAAAATAGGATTATTTAATTAATCAGGGGTAGATATGTCATTTAGCTTGTTTTAAATATGAAAATAATTGTCATTCCATAACCACCCCACATTTCTTGCGATTTTTTTCTCTCTCTCTATCTCTCCCTTTCTCTCTTCTCTCTCTCTCTCTCTCTCTTCCTTCTATCCTTCATGAAGAAACACATCAAGAAAACACATCGTATTAATCTGCTTGCTGTTAAAACACAGCGTCAAGAAATCCTCCAACATTACCAACATGAATGCTAAAACACAACTGTATTAATCTGCTTGCTGTTAAAACACAATGTCAAGAAATCCTCCAGCATTACCTGCATGGATGGTAAAACACAGCGTCAAGAAATCCTCTAGCATTACCAACATGAATGCTAAAACACAACTGTATTAATCTGCTTGCTGTTAAAACACAATGTCAATAAATCCTCCAGTATTACCAGCATGGATGGTAAAACACAGCGTCAAGAAATCCTCCAGCATTACCAACATGAATGCTAAAACACAACTGTATTTATCTGCTTGCTGTTAAAACACAATGTCAAGAAATCCTCCAGCATTACCAGCATGGATGGTAAAACACGGCGTTAAGAAATCCTCCAGCATTACCAACATGAATTCTAAAACACAACTGTATTAATCTGCTTGCTCTTAAAACACAATGTCAAGAAAACCTCCAGCATTAGCAGCATGGATGGTAAAACACAACGTCAAGAAATCCTCCAGCATTACCAACATGAATGCTAAAACACAACTGTATTAATCTGCTTGCTGTTAAAACACAATATCAAGAAATCCTCCAGCATTACCTACATGGATGGTAAAACACAACGTTAAGAAATCCTCCAGCATTACCAGCATGAATGTTGAAACACAATGTTAAGAAATCCGCCATCATTACCAGCATGATCGGTAAAACACAGCGTCAAGAAAACCTCCATCATCACCCTTCCGTCGCCATCTCCTATTCTCTTCAACACCTTCCGTCTTCAACCCCCACCTTCATCATCGTCTCCGGCTGTCACCCATCTTCGTCTCCATTCAACCATCTCCGGCTGTTAACTTACGATGACAACCACCTTCACCGTGAACTGAAATTAGGGTTTTCAGTTTGTGATGTAGAATAAGACGGACAGGATTCGTTTGTTGCTTGTTGTTCACATCTTACTATGTTTCGAAAACCACCATTAAGAAAATCATGGAGAAACAGTTTTCTAATCTTATGCATTGTTAGTTAATGAGAGATAAAATTCCAAAAATAAAATAAAATGTCAAATTACACAAGTGCCTTTTTAGTTAAAATCCCTCCATGCCATGTGTCACATTCTTATTGCTTCCTAGACTTTCTTGGAAAACCCCACTTTCTACCCAACTCCTCCTCTCTCTCTCTCTCTCTTTATAATATATATATATATATATATATATATATGCTAATTATAATGAGAAAACCCGCCCCAATTAAGAAAACCAGTAAACCCATGTATGTGGACAAGGAGCATCCACGTGTTTCTTGTATCAGGTGTGATAAATGGTAGATTTGGAAATTTGCATGAAACAAACACAGTATATTAAATGACTGAAAAGTTGTTTTGTGCTCACATTTTTTGAGGTTATAGATGTACGTGTTTCAAGACATATTAATCCATTTAATATTTGATTCATATGTACACTTCTCTCTCTCTTTCTATCTCTCTAGATATCCATTTTTCCATATCTAATTTCATTCTTCTTCTTATCAAAATCATTCATAATCAACCACCAAAACTCTAGATCTACAAGCGTAACAACCCGGTGACGGTGTAGTTCAAAATTCTTCTCCTTATACATCGATCCACCACAAATCATCACCAAAACCACTTGTTTTATTTAGCGGAGTTAGTGCTTTGAGGGGTTCAAGATCCGATGGTGGTTTCAAGATCCGGCGGTGGTCAACAAATCCGATGTTGAAGATGATGTTTCAGATGTTGAAGATGATACAAAAGATGTTTGATGTTGAACATGATGTCCAAGATCCATAAGTATGTTTGAGTTTTTGTAGGTCTTCATTTTTTTGTGTTTTGTAGATCTTCAACTTTTTGTAATTTTCAGATTTGCAATTTTCAGTTACGAAATGTAACAATCAAAGAAAAAATGCATGTTACATTTTTTTGTGTTACATAAATTATGCATGTTACTGAATAAAGTGCATTGTCAGACTTTTTTAGATTTGTTGTAAAAATAAAGTGTGTTGTTACATTTTTTTTCATATTATTGTAAAAATATAGTGATTGTTACAGAAACAAAGTGTGTTGTTACATTTTTTTTGTGTTAGAAATATAACAATCAATCAAAGAAAAAATGCATGTTACATTTTTTTGTGTTACAGAAATAATGCCCCGTTACAGAAAATAAAGTGAATTGTTACACTTTTTTAAATTATTGTTAAAATAAAGTGTGTTGTCAATTTTTTTCCAGATTATTGTAAAAATAAAGTGTCTGTTACAGAAACAAAGTGTTACATTTTCTTGTGTTACAAAAAAAGTGTTACATATGTTACGTAAATTGATCATGTAAAAATTATATGTTACGTTTCTATGTAACATTTGATCATGTAAAAATTATATGTTACATTTCTATGTAATATTTTATGTTACAGAAATAAAGTGTGTTATTACAAATGTGACATAAATTCATAATTAAAAACTATATGTTACATTTTTATGTAATACAAATACAGATGTATATAAAAATGAAAAAGGAGAATTAAATCAAAAGAAAACGCGTTACACTTTTATGTATGTGGATGTCCTTTAAATGGTAAAAAAACAAGCATTTTTCTTGTTTACTGGGTGTTTACATTTTTTGAAATTATACAGAAAATGTAACGTTATTTTTTTGTACTTTTTTGTAAAATGTTACTTATAATGTAATACTTATTGTATAGCTATCACACTCCGACCACGTAAAACAACAAATCGTGGCGGAAACGTCGGGAAGTGTTGTAACAGAATCAATTTTCACAACCATGGATCAAATAGTTTTGTTTTATTGCATTATTGAACTCATTGTTTTATTACAAATCAAGTTAATACAAATATTGTCTTTCAAGTTTTAAAGTCACTAAAGCACGAGTTCATCCTATGTATAGCATGTATCAACAATCATCACATAGCAGCACCTGAAACATGTGTAAAAATAGGTACGCCAGCATAAAAATGCCTGTGAGATACATAGGTTTTATTAATGTAGGATTCATGACTTATAAGTTTAAAAGAATGTTTTAACAAAAATAGTCATGAACTTAAAAATGTTTTCTTTTATAAATCATATAACACGTAATAAGAAATCAGATGATATAAAAGAAAGATGCATAAATAAATAACTAAGTAAAATTGAGTTTGTATAAAATATGTTGTTTGTAAAACAATGTTTTGATAAAAAGGTTTGTAGTATATATAAAATATACCTTGGTTTTAAGAAAGTCGAATAAGTAATATATTAAAATATATTTTACTTCCAAAATAGTTAAACAGATAGTATATAAAATATACTTTAGTTGTCAAAATAATAGTTTTCAGTAGTATATCAAAAGTATACTTTGGTTTTATAAATAACATATTAAACTATGCTTTTGGTTTTGTAAAAAACATATTAAACTATGCTTTTGGTTTTGTAAATAACATATCAAACTATGCTTTGGTTTTGTAAATAACATATTAACTATGTTTTAGTAATTAACAAAATATATGTTGTTTTGTACAATATCACATATGAGGGCATATCAAACTATACCTTGGAAGTATAACAAAATATACAAAAAAAAATGTGATTTAGAATTCATTCAAACCTTAGTGTATCAAACTACACCTTAGAGACTATAGAAATACCACAAAGGCAATCTCTATTTGGACAAAAATTGGTTTCTGGCATTCCATACAACAGGAATGGGGTGTCTAATCCTATAGCGCTATATCATACTACCAATCAGTCTGGTGAATGTATAAAACAAGTACAATCCAACAATTAATTTTATAGTCTTTGAAAAATTAGTATTTAAACCATGAATAATCATTCAGTTTGTCAAAAGATAAGAACTAACATGTATAATCAATTTATACTTTGAAATTATGAAAATAACAAATAGGTACACATGTTTCACCCCAAAAAATTTGAAAACAGTAAAAGAGGGGACTATGTACTCACTTGAGATTGCTTATGTGACAACTCGAGTTTCCGACTTTCTTTTTCGCATTTAGTGCACGTTGACTTTGACTGTGTAGTTGTTTGACTTGTTTAACTTGTAACTGTATACGTTATTTTATAATGAACGCGTTGTGGTTGCATGATTTTGTGTTTGGCTGTATAACATGAAACACCTGTTGAAAACTTAAACTGTTTAAAACATGAAAGGACCCGACGAAACAGACTGTTTCGCCATATACATCCCGACGAAACTGATGTGTTTCGCCATAGCACTTCACGACGAAACTGATGTGTTTCGTCGGCCCATTGATTCGCAAAGCCCATTAAGGGCCCAGAACGGTAATTCGTGGATATTAAGTGAAACCGACTTCCTGTTTCACACTTTTAACAAAAATAGAAACCCTAGAACTCTCTCTTTTGAAAAGGCGATACCCATCATCAACCATCATCTTTCTCTCTCGAATCCTCCCTTGTTCATCTCGAATATCTCGGTTAGTGCGTGCTTGTCTAAATCGGTTTCTTTGTCCCTTGATTTCTTTATACATGATGTGTTTATGCTTGATTTCTGGATTATAGGAGTGTATGTGTATGATGAATACTTAGGGTTTCATGAACCTCTCAATGATTATGCATGTTAGCGGGTATGCATAGAGTATGGATTTTTATGAGTATTGTTTTGTGATGATTACATGATTTTATTGATGATGATGATGATGATATGATCCCTGGTTCATTGATGTTTCGGTTGTGATGCATAGATTAATGGTTAGTAACATAAGACTCATTATATTGAGCGAGGATTGAATGATTTCTGTGTTGAATGATTACTGTATGATGAGGAATTGCTGTTTTACGGCTGTTAGGGTTTATGTGTTTTTCGCATCTGCTGTAACTGTTGTCTGCGAAACTGAACTGTACGACGAAACAGAACTCTCGGCGAAACAGAATGTGTTTCGCCAAGAGTAGTCGACGAATCAGAAGTTCTGTTTCGCCAGGGGACACCTCGACGAAACAGAATGTGTTTCGTCACTATATGTGTTTCGTCATTATCTGTGTTTCGCCAACATGCGTGTTTCGCCGAATAGCTGATCTGTGCAGTAACTTGAGTTAATTCTGTTAAATGCTAACTGGAGTATTTAACTGCTGTTAAGTGTAGCCATCTTGTATATGATTGCGATTACGTGCTACATGTTTATACGTGCATAATTTGGACACAAACTGATTTCACATACGTGCATACTTTAGGACGTGATTGACTTACTTTGAGCACATACCTAGCATACCGAGCGAAACAAGGTGAGTTCACACACTTTCTAAGGCATGGGATTCCCGGTGGTTGGGAATGGGTTAAAGAAATTAAAAGAAGCCTACATATCCTCCTTGGGTAGGATATGTACCGCCATCCTCCATGGGTAGGATGCCAATATTAATCCTGCGTATTCTCCTTGGGTAGAATACGTACGTTCGTCCTCCTTGGGTAGGACAACAACCTTAACTATACTAGAACGATCTTCGCAAACATGCCTGGAATGGCCGCGAACTATACTAGAACGATCTTCGCAAACATGCCTGGAATGGCCGCGAACTATACTTTAATCTTCGCAAACATGCCTGGAGGGCCGCGATACAAATATAACTAGTCTATAAAACATGGGAAACCCCCACTAAACTTCGCAAACATGCCTTGAGGGCCGCGATGCTATTACATACGATACATGATTACTAATCGAACATACGATTTACGAAATGAACATTATAACTAAATAACCAACTGTGAACTCGCTCAACTAGTTGTTGACTCTCTGTTACATGCCTTGCAGGACCATAGGTACTTTTGGAGCTTGCACGGGAGGCACAGTCGTTGTGGACATGGATCGAGAATGTGTTGTCAAACATTATAACTTTTTGTACTTAAACTTATGATGGGTTTTACAGTAATGCTTCCGCTACACACTTGTTTATATTTGGTTTTGCAAACACCTATCGTATTGATGAATGACTTTTACTTTATACTTATGTTCAATATGATTGGTGGCTTGATCCTGGTCATGTCACGCCTCCAAGCGGTGGTACTCCGTGTGTGGATTTTGGGGGTGTGACAGCTTAGAAGTCTTGAATAACAACCAAGCAAAGCTAGAGGGATCACGGAATCAAACGACACCTAATATAGGTAACTATGTAAATAAACCGGACCTAAATCGGGAGATCGGATAGGATGAGGTTTTGTAAACCAAATGAGTGTAGGGACTCATGTAATATGGTTTAACAAAGCCTACATTCTAAAATGAAACCTAACCTAAGTGCTTACGACCCACTACGACCCGTTTAGGTAGCTTACGCTACTTTAACGCGTCGTTCGCGTAAAACGCGTTTAGACCGCCTAACTAGTCCTATGACAAGTATTATATGCCTTAACAAGTCTAATAATGTTTCCTAATCAGTTTATATGTCAAAATTTAGGTTACATATGCTTAAAATGAATTTATGCGCAAAAGGGGCTTTTTGGTCATTTTCCTAAGGCATATAAACTACCTATCATACAACTAACTAAACGAAGTGACCATAAGGTATAACCTCGGAAGGTTATTCCCTATACAACTATGGTTACTAAACATGCTTGGTCGGATCCTAATGATCGACCAAACGGGTTGGGTTCGAAAGTCTAAGCGGTTGTTTAGACCGCTTATCTTACGACCCTATATAAGCACTAAACCTAAACTGACGAGCTAAACATGTTAAAACATGTTTAACGAAGTTAGAAAACAAGTTTGATATCAAAACAAATGGTTTTGATACCCAAGAATAGTTTGGTTGCAAAATACGCATAAACGCGTATTTTGACCGAAACTATGACTCGTCACTAAGCCTAAATAACGTGGTAATCAGTAGATATAGTCACAAGAGACTATAACCATCGTGATTACGCTCACGTTACGAAGTTCAAATGAACTTCGTGTTGACCATAAACTGGTCAATGCAGAAAGTCAAACACGGTTTGACTTTCGTGCTAAAAACGCATAAAAGCACGAAAGAATACTTACAAAGGGTCCAAGCTAGGAGGTTTGATCCAAAAATTCTCAGGTATGAAGCTTTGAGCTTCAACTTAGAGAAAATTTAGATCAAGGTGTGAATGAAAATGGAAGTGGGGGTTGGGTATTTATAGAAAACCAAGAACCGTTAGGATCGTTTCTCATAAACCGTGCTTCGATCTTGGCCCTTGTAACACCCTGACCCGAATAGGGCTGACGTGTCACTCATACAGATATCAAAACTAAAAACCAATCCATAACATTAAATAAAGGATCCTAATTACATTTTATTACGTTACTGGAATAAAGAATCTTGGTCAGCAACTTCCTAACGCTCCTCACTGAAATCCCATATTATCCCAGATTACCTGTAAAACAAATAAGACAAACACAAAAAGAAAAATACGGCTGAGCCAAAAATTGCTCAGTAACGGAGAAATCAACAGTACAAGTAAAGTCATATAAGCGGAAGCAAAACACAACATAACATAACTGAGACTGAACTGAAACGGTCACTGACACGAGTACTAAAATAGATGCAGACACAAGACTGACACAAAAACTGATACACGAAACGATCTGAAACTTTAACGGAACTGGTACGGAAACCAAAGTTCGCCATATACATAACTGATACCGACCAAACACAAAACCGATGTAGAGACCGATATGTCGTTAACCATGATGACTAAAGCATTTTATCTTGTATAAACAGACATATTTTAAAACATCGTTTAAGTAATCTAGTATTCGTATATCAAGAAAAAAATTTCTGACCGATCATTTGTCAATGGAACGTTCAAACAAATCAGAAACTAATAACTATCGGATATTTTGAACGTCTAATAATGCTATTGTTTTTTTTAACCAAGATACTTGGCAACTCGTATAATGAATGTTTGAATCTTATCAAAATAAAATAATTTATCATATTTAATAGCAAACTGGTACTATATAAAATAACTAATTCTCTAAAGATGAAAAGTTATATATAAGAAATAGAATAATTCAACTTGGATTTCAGAACCAACTACTTATGACAATTTCGTAAACCGACAAGGAAAGCTGATACAGAAAAAAAGCAAATACGTAAACCGAAACATTGTAAATACCACTTAAAAATCCCCTAACCTTTAAAAGAAAAGAATTGCTGAAGTTATTTTCTGTAAATAAATGTTTGGATGAAGATCAATATATATCAATTGATCATACTCCATAAGTTATTATTTAATCAAACTAATTATTTTATAGCTTTGGAGATTTACATGTAACAACCAAAATAATATGGGTAACTAGATTTTAAAACTAGAATAATTTAATCCTTACGAAACTTATTAAACCGATCGAGAGAGTCGACACAAAACAAAGACAGATTTAACGATAAGTATAGAACAAAGATTGAATCAAATACTGAATACAGGTACTGACAGATACAAACTACATGTATAACACGGAATCGTAATCCAAATTGAGACTGATACTGAGACGAAACTGATACAGAGACACTGAGTCAAAACAGACATAACTAATACAGAACATAATCAGATACTGAACATAATCAGAAGCATGATTAATC
The DNA here is from genome assembly GCA_030545235.1 of Helianthus tuberosus. Classification (NCBI taxonomy): domain Eukaryota; kingdom Viridiplantae; phylum Streptophyta; class Magnoliopsida; order Asterales; family Asteraceae; genus Helianthus; species Helianthus tuberosus. The sequence goes on along the minus strand of CM060420.1, from coordinate 13,303,859 downwards.
CAATACATGATCGGAAACATGACCAGATGCGTACAAAACATATCAGACGTGTCAGAACAAATACTAAACATATTCAGATACAGAGACATATACTAACTTACACGACATATGTATATCAACAGAACAATCTTGTAACACAGAAGCACCCAAAGCTACAAACAAACAGACTGGTACACAGCTAGCTAGTCCATGCACCTATGAGATGGTGAGTATGGCGTGCACCCATTATTCCATCTCCAGACAAACAAACTCAAACTCAAACTCAGAGCTAAGATCGATCTATACGCCTCTAGTGGCCAAGGTGCTACACAAGCACAAGCTAGAGACGCCGTGAACTTTTATTACGCACTGTCATGATAAGTGTCATGTCGTTGACGCCCAAACGACAAGCCAGACATGCTTGGGTGACAGAGTACATATACTAAGGTCTTGTAAATAATTTACACGCAACTGAAAATAATAATGACGGGAACATGCGACCATGAGTACAAGTATGAGGTATGGCACGCTACAACTCACTAGTAAACAAACATATACAAACTGACTCATATAATGTATCAAATATCAAACGAGTAATAATAACAAATCATGAAAGTCAAACTTGAGACGGAGACAAAGATCCACACTACAAAGTAACGGATACGATAAAGATGAATACTATGATGAGAAGACCAAAGAATCCGTACCTTAGTTTAGCCTGGCAAAGCTAAACAAACAATTCAAGTTGTCTTTAACGAACAAAGAAACCTACATTTTTTATATCCTGAATTAGATTCACCGAACTTAAACTATGATGTTCAATTCTCTGGCTGATTAATGTTTTGGCGACTGAGAATTCTAAACCTTAACAAAATGCTTGTCAAAATATTTATGAAACAAAAAATTGTGTTTACATATATATATATATATATATATATATATATTATTCAACTTACACGTATTTTTTTTGTCAAACTATGTTATAAACAATGAATTTAGAAATCAAAACAGCCGTACTATCACTTTTATATATATATATATATAAACGATCAAGTAATATTAATAGTATTATAATATATATTATCATATTTAACTTAGAAGAGTTTAAAACTAGATTGTCACACCCCGACCACGTAAAACAACAAATCGTGGCGGAAACGTCGGGGAGTGTCGTAACAGAATCATTGTTTCACAACACATGGAATTTAGAATATTGTTTTATTACATAAAAAGTTACATTGTCCTGGAATTTGATCAACAAACAGTACAATTGCCGTTCATGTTTTTATAATTACTAAGTCCCATGTCCATCCTATGTAAGGCAATCAACAGTCGTCACGAAATAAAACCTGAAACATATGTGAAAATAAATACGTCAGCATAAAAATGCCTGTGAGTAACATAGGTTTTATGAATTAGATTCATGGCTTTGGATCATATAACAAAAGATTATATGTTTATAAAAGTAGCCATGAATCCTTGATAAAAGTTTGGTTTCTAGAACACATTGCATTGATCTAAAAGTTGTAGTATACATAAAAATATACCTTGGTTTTAAGAAAGTCGGATAAGTAATATATTAAAATATATTTTAGTTTTAAAACAGTTAAACCGATAGTATATCAAATATACTTTAGTTGTTTAAATAATAGCTTTTGGTAGTATATCATAAGTATACTTTGGTTTTGTAAATAACATATCAACTATGTTTTAGTAAATAACAAAATATATGTTGGATTTGTACATAGTATATCAAATTATACTTTAGTAAATAATAGCATATCAAATTATGCTTTGGCAAACAGTATCACGTCGGTAGTATATCGAAATATACCATAAATCGCGATTTAGCAATACATTCAAACCTTAGTGCATCAAACTACACTTTAGAGACTATAGAAGTACCACAAAGGCAATTTCTATTTGGATAAAATTTGGTTTCTGACATTCCATACAACAGGAATGGGGTGTCTAGTCCTATAGCGCTATATCGTACTACCAATCGGCTTGATCATTGTTAATGAATGTATAAATAACAGTATAAATGGACAAATAGTTCTAACAAACTTTGGAAATCAGTGTTTAAGCCTTGGACAATAGTTCAATTCGTCAAAAGATAGTACTTATGCATGTGTAATCATATAGTCGAAAACATGAAAATATAGTATCGGCACATATGTATCACCCCAAAACATTTGAAAACGTAAAAGAGGGGACTATGTTGTAACAACCCTCGGTAAAACCAACACCCTTATAATATTTCCGACCCTCTATTATATCTTAAATTTTCCCAATATGTCTTATATTATGCCCCGTATGTGAAAACCGAGTCCTAGTTATGTTATAATTATAAAATAAATCAAAAATCTGAAATATAGGGTTGAGGCGGGCCGCGACATACTCTACCCTTAGTTTACGCGGGCCGTATCAAGGCTGGATTTGACTTCGCTGACTTCTTTAGTTGAAGCGGGCCGCGTAAGAGTATATGCGTAGTTGACGCGGGCCGCGACAGTTCATCACACGCGATTACACCAGAGGCCGACACGTGTCGACATCGTGGCGGACCTACTAGCTGACCCAGCTAAGCTACTGCGTTAACTGGTGTTGACGCGGGCCGCGTAAGGGTCCCTTGTCTTTTACGCGGGCCGCGACAGGACTCAATATCACAACTATAAATAGCAGGCATCAGTTTTCGATTTCCGTCGCTCACATTTCAATCTCAATCTCGAATTTCTGTTGTAGAGTTATAATATTTCGGGTATTATACCCCTAATTAGCGAGGTTCTGCTCCGTTGTAAGTATTATAACCCCAGTTTCATAATAGTTACGCTGCCCGATTGATTTAGGGTTCCGTAACAACTGTCGTGGGTCTGCCCGACATAGTTGTTGGAATGCCGTCTTGGGGAGGGTATTATTAATATTTTCAAAGGGTTATGATACTAACCAATGTACATTTGTATAAATTATAGATTATAGCCAGGAAACCCTTACGAAAAGCCTAAGACAGCAATGTGAGTAATCTCCTTTTTATTAACAGTTTTTACAAAACCTTAAATGTTTTACAAAGTAATTAAGCAGTGATTGAGTCTTTGTAGTCTTCAATTACTGTCCGGTATGTTGGGGTTTTGTATACAAAATTTGTACTACCTGCGAGTAGTAAGTCGAGTATGACAGTACGTTACCATTGGGACAATGAGTTAGCCAATGTGTAATATGACCCACAAGTCAGTGGATTGATAGTACCAATTGGAGTAATTGTGTAGACATAAACATTGTAATCCTCCTCGATATTGTTTTAATTAAATGTTTCTTGATTAAACTGGGATTCACTCACCAGTATTTCCGACTGACAAATGTTTTTAAAACACGTTTCAGGTAACCCAATGTGAAAGCCAATTATTAAAAAGCCAGCTGGAGAGCACTGAAGGCTTGGGAAAAATGTGGCTATAAAAAGTTACCTAATAAACGATGTTTTAAATTCAATAAAATAGGGTTTATCCCTATAAATGTATTGTAATAAGAAACTTGGGTTTTACCCATGTGTTTATTAATATTAAATATGGTGGTTTTACTCTGATAAACATTTCCTAACTACGGTCCTGATGTAAATTCCGCTGCGAGATTAAATAAACCTGATACCACCAAACTCTGAGCTCGCGTCCGCCCGTTCCCGGGAATCAGGGATCGGGGGTTGCGACAGAAGGTGGTATCAGAGCCTAGCCACTGGTCTGAGCCAAAGAAGTGTTCTGCTGACACTTAAATTCTAAATTTTGTGTTAGGAAATAATTACAGAAATACGTGCATAACTGTATTTATTGGTTATGTGTTGTTTGACTATCTGTTAGTTTTCAGTATGAGTGATCAAGGACCATCAGACGTGAATCGTCAGTTAGCTGATTCACCTAGGAGTGAAGGTACATCATCACAGCCTGCCCTCTCTGGGTATACTGCTGATCAGGAAGACGGAATATTTGCCTTTAGAGCTCAATCTGAAGAACCATTTCCTACTAAGAAACGAGGATGGTTCAGTAAAGAAGCTTTTGCTCGTAGGAAGAGAATGCGAAAATTGCAACAGCAAAGGGCTTTAGCAGCTATTAAGAGAGAGACAGATGCTCATACTCAAGATATGCTAAATAGAAGCCTAGCAAATTTCCATATCTTAGCTACAACTGCTGCTGACCCAGGTCTGGAACAACTAGTAGCCCCACAACCACAAAACCCAGAACAGCCCATGGAAATAGAAAATCAGGAAAACCAAGTGGAGATGCACAACTTTAACCTAGAAGAAATCCCTAGAGTGCCTGTACCAAACCCCATAGACCCGAATTATGACCCCTGGTGGGACGACAATAGAGACTTTGTGCAACGTTACCCTATCCAAGATTATCCACCCATACAAAACATAGAAGCTTACCCAGGTATGGACCCTTTAGACCCCTATTATCAAGATGATTATATTAGGGAAATATTAGAGGATCCTTACCAATTTCAGGAATTGTCACCCCCATATCAGGAAAATGCACCCCAGATTCCAAACCCAGTCCGAGAACCTGCACCCCCAATGAGTACAGAAAACGTTCAAGAACTTAGGACTTTCGGGGAGGAAATTTTAGAGAGCAGTGAGAGAATGAGTCAGGTGGGAGAGCGTCTCGTATGGAAATACGATGAACGCAATATGGATTTTTGGATGAATCCATATCCATGAATGTTAGAATGGAGGAAGCGGTAGTAATAATAATAAAAATAAAAAAATAAAATAAACATATGTGTGTACGGATGCATATTACTATTTTATTTCTGTTGGTATTGTAATCTTTATTTCTGTACTAGTGTGTAATAGACGCATAAGTATATGAAAAGAGTAAAGTAGCAATGATCTACGTTTTTGGTTAGATTGTGTGTCATGTGATCAACTATATTACTTACTATCTTGTGATATTAATATGGGATAAATGTTTAAAATTCAGATGGCCGACGAAGGAAATCAAGGAAATCTGAATAACGATAACCAGAGTAACATTAACGTGGTTAATGATAATCCGAGTGTCAATAACAATGGAAACCAAGTGGACAATAGTGCTATCCAACACATAGTAGCACAGGGAATTATAGATGCAATGCCATTTATACTTCAAACTGTTAAGGATGCTGATAACAAAAGTAAACATAGCAGTAAGCGACCACTTGAACCAGAAAACAGCGTGAACAATGGGCCTATACTTCAAATGCCTATTCCTAAAAGAAGAAGAACCGTGCCTAACGGTTGTTCTTATAAAGAATTCTGGTCCTGTAAACCAATAGAATTCTCAGGCAATGAAGGGGCCATTGCAACTTTACGCTGGATAGAAAAGACTGAGGCAGTCTTAAGGATAAGTAAGTGTGCTGAAGAAGATAAGATATTGTTTGCTTCTAATCTGTTTAAGAATGCAGCATTAGAATGGTGGAACACTATCCTCCAGACAAGAGGAAGTGATCGAACCTATAATATGGAATGGAAAGAATTTAAAAACAAGGTAGAAAGGAAGTTTTGCCCACCCAATGAAAAAGAACAGATAGCAAACAAATTCCTAAATCTTAGGATGACTGGTGTAGATAGTAAGGGGTACACTAAAATATTCTTTGAATATGCCAGAATAGTGCCAACTCTTGCTTCACCAGAACCAGTGTTAATCTCTCGTTATATTTGGGGATTAATTGGAGAGATTAGACACATAGTCAAGGCAGCTAGACCACAAACCATAGAAGAAGCTGTAGAATTAACAAATACCTTGACTGATGAATTAGTCCGTACTAGAGAAGAAGACCAGAGAAGGAACCTAACTCAAAGGCTTACTCAAGAATTCCGTTCGGGGAATTACAATCGTAGGAATACAGGTTCTACCTCTGCACCATACTGCAGGAACTGTAAGAAAAAGCATTCGGGAAAATGCTCCACTCTCTGCAATTATTGCAAGATGCCAGGACACAAGGAAGAAAATTCCAAGAAGAAATCCAGTAATGGATATTGCTACAACTGTGGAGAAAAAGGTCATATCAGGCCAAATTGTCCGAAATTGGCCCCAGCTGCAAACAACAAAAATACTAAAAATGCTAGAGCATTTGTTCTGACTGCAGATGAAGCCAAGTTAATTCCAGATGTCATAGCCGGTACGTTTTTAGTTAATGATGTCTTTGCTAAAGTATTATTTGACTCTGGTGCAAACCAAAGTTTTATTAATACATTGTTTTGCAAATTTTTAAATCAGTCATTAACTAAACTACCATTAGAATGTTTAGTAGAAACCGCTAATGGAGAAACCATTAGAATTTCTGAAATCTTGCAGGGAGCAAGTATAGAAATTTCAAATCAGAAATTTATTGCAAATCTTTATCCCATGAATCTGGCAGGATTCGATGTTGTTTTAGGAATGGATTGGTTAATAGCCAATAAAGCCAGTATTTTATGTGATCAAAAGTTAATCCAAGTAAATTCACCAAAAGGTAAAACGATCACAATTAGAGGAAATAAGTCTTCTAAGTCCACTAAGTTCATCTCTGTGATGAAAACTGCAAGTTGTATAAGAAAAGGTTCTATAGTGTATTTGATTTCTATAATCACTAACACTAAAGGAAAAGAACTAAAAGATATTCCAGTAGTATCTCAGTTTTCAGATGTCTTTCCAGAAGAATTACCAGGGCAACCTCCGGATAGAGAAGTTGAATTCAGAATCCATTTAATACCAGGAACGTCACCAATTGCCAAAGCACCTTACCGTTTGGCACCTGCAGAAATGCAAGAATTGAAGAAACAACTAGACGAATTATTAGAAAAAGGATTTATACAACCAAGCTCGTCGCCATGGGGAGCGCCGATACTGTTTGTTAAAAAGAAGGACGGATCAATGCGTATGTGCATTGATTATCGTGAATTAAACAAGGTCACGATTAAGAATCGGTACCCATTACCGAGAATCGATGATCTGTTTGATCAACTGCAAGGAGCTCGATTTTTCTCTAAGATCGATTTAAGGTCAGGATATCATCAATTAAAGGTACAAGAAGAGGACATTCCTAAAACCGCATTCAGAACGAGGTATGGTCATTATGAATTTACTGTCATGCCATTTGGTTTAACCAATGCCCCAGCTGCATTTATGGACATGATGAACCGAATATGTAAGCCATATTTGGATAAATTCATAATTGTATTCATAGATGATATTCTAATTTATTCTAAGAATAAAGAGGATCATGCAAGACATTTGCACGCACTTTTAAGTTTGTTAAGAAAGGAAAAGCTTTATGCTAAATTTTCTAAGTGTGAATTTTGGTTAGAACAGGTACAATTTCTTGGACACCTAGTCAATCATGAAGGAATTCATGTAGATCCAACAAAAATCGAGGCAATTACTAAATGGAAAACCCCTGAATCACCAACTGAGGTTAGAAGTTTCTTAGGATTGGCCAGTTATTATAGAAGATTTATTCAAGATTTTTCTAGAATAGCCATTCCCTTAACTAAGCTAACCTGTAAATCTGTTAAGTTTGAATGGGGATTAAAACAAGAAGAAGCCTTTAGAATTCTTAAGCAAAGATTAACCCATACACCCATATTAGCATTACCAGAAGGAACTGAAGACTTTGTAGTCTATTGTGATGCTTCTAAATTAGGTTATGGATGTGTATTGATGCAACGACAGAAGGTTATAGCTTATGCATCTAGACAACTTAAGAATTATGAAGAGAATTATTCAACCCATGATTTAGAATTAGGAGCTATAATTTTTGCTCTTAAGATCTGGAGACATTACCTTTATGGTAGTAAGTTTACCATATTCACTGATCATAAAAGTTTAAGGTATATCTTCAAGCAAAAGGAGTTGAATATGAGACAAAGACGCTGGATGGAATTTCTTAGCGATTATGATTGTAATATCCAGTATCATGAAGGAAAAGCAAATGTAGTGGCAGATGCTTTAAGCCGAAAGTATCATGAAAAGCCAAAAAGGGTACGTTCTCTTAAATTAAATCTGCAAGTAGATTTAAATGATCAAATAAGAGAAGCACAAGAATCAGTAATCAAGGATGATTCTGAAAAATTAAAAGGTATGTTAAAGGAATTAAAACAAGGAACAGATGGAATATGGAGATTCCATGAAAAGAGATTGTGGATACCTAAATTAGGAAATCTACGTCATCGTATATTAGAAGAAGCCCATAAGTCTAAATACACGATGCATCCAGGAAGTGATAAAATGTACCAGGATTTAAGGAAAATTTATGGTGGATAGGAATGAAAAAGGACATAGCAACCTATGTTTCTAAATGTTTAACTTGTTCACAAGTTAAAGCTGAACATCAGAAACCCTCAGGTTTATTACAGCAATTAGAAATGCCAGTCTCGAAATGGGAATTAATAACAATGGATTTTGTTACTAAATTACCCAAAACTAAGAAAGGAAATGATACAATCTGGGTGATTGTAGACAGATTAACCAAATCAGCTCATTTTCTACCAATGAAGGAAACAATTAGTATGGAACAATTAGCTAAATTGTATGTAAATGAAATTGTTTCTTTACATGGCATTCCTTTATCAATTGTTTCTGATAGAGATAGTAGATTTACTTCTCGTTTTTGGTCAAGTTTCCAAAGGGCAATGGGAACCAAATTAAGGTTAAGCACAGCTTATCATCCTCAAACAGATGGACAAAGTGAAAGGACAATTCAGACAATGGAGGACATGCTTAGAGCTTGTGTAATTGATTTTGGAGGTAATTGGGACGATCACTTACCCTTAATAGAATTTTCTTATAATAATAGTTATCACACAAGTATCAATGCTGCACCATTCGAAGCACTTTATGGAAGAAAGTGTCGAACCCCAGTCTGTTGGGCAGAAATTGGGGAACAACAATTATCTGGACCTAAGATAGTGCAAGAAACAACTGACAAGATTATTCAAGTCAAGGAACGACTGAAAGCTGCACGTGATCGACAAAAGAGCTATGCTAATAACCGACGTAAGCCGTTGGAATTTCAGGTAGGAGATAAAGTATTGTTGAAAGTCTCTCCTTGGAAAGGAGTGGTAAGATTCATCAAAAGAGGAAAGCTAAGTCCCAGATATGTTGGACCCTTCAAGATTATTAGAAAAATAGGGCCTGTAGCCTATCAGCTACAACTGCCAGAGGAAATGGCAGGAATACATGATGTGTTTCATGTATCAAATCTTAAAAAGTGTTTAGCCGATGAATCATTGATAGTACCTCTTAAGGATATAGAGGTAAATGAATAACTCAAGTTTGTAGAAAGACCTCTACAAATTGAAGATAGGAAAGTCAAGAATCTCAAGCACAAAAGACTAGTTCAAGTCAAAGTGAAGTGGGACTCCAAAAGAGGACCTGAATACACGTGGGAGCTCGAGTCAGAAATGAAAAGGAAATATCCGCATTTATTTCAGTAGATCTCGAGGATGAGCTCTAAAGTAAGGTGGGGAGAATGTAACAACCCTCGGTAAACCAACACCCTTATAATATTTCCGACCCTCTATTATATATTAAATTTTCCCAATATGTCTTATATTATGCCCCGTATGTGAAAACCGAGTCCTAGTTATGTTATAATTATAAAATAAATCAAAAATCTGAAATATAGGGTTGAGGCGGGCCGCGACATACTCTACCCTTAGTTTACGCGGGCCGTATCAAGGCTGGATTTGACTTCGCTGACTTCTTTAGTTGAAGCGGGCCGCGTAAGAGTATATGCGTAGTTGACGCTGGCCGCGACAGTTCATCACACGCGATTACACCAGAGGCCGACAGATGTCGACATCGTGGCGGACCTACTAGCTGACCCAGCTAAGCTACTGCGTTGACTGGTGTTGACGCGGGCCGCGTAAGGGTCCCTTGTCTTTTACGCGGGCCGCGACAGGACTCAATATCACAACTATAAATAGCAGGCATCAGTTTTCGATTTCCGTCGCTCACATTTCAATCTCAATCTCGAATTTCTGTAGTAGAGTTATAATATTTCGGGTATTATACCCCTAATTAGCGAGGTTCTGCTCCGTTGTAAGTATTATAACCCCAGTTTCATAATAGTTACGATGCCCGATTGATTTAGGGTTCCGTAATAACTGTCGTGGTTCTGCCCGACGTAGTTGTTGGAATGCCGTCTCGGGGAGGGTATTATTAATATTTTCAAAGGGTTATGATACTAATCAAAAACCCACAAAAATACATAAGTTTCTCCGATACTTAGAATTTTCACATAACTTTGAGATCTTCTCGAAGAGATTATTTTTTATTATATTGGTGTATTTATGTATATATGAGTTCATATACATATTTTAAGAACTTTGCGACTTGAACGATTTTATTGGTGACTCTCATCATGTTATAAGCAATATATCTATGATTTGCGCGTTGTAATATATATACTCAAACGTAACATACTAATAATAGTGTAATACACATAATCTTGTCAAGTATTCTTATGTACAAGTGCCTGAAGCAAACTATCATATCACTTTGGAATCCCAGGTTCTTACTATTTGCATAGAAAAGCCCCTTAAGGAATTTAAGATAGTACTTTGAGTATCCATTCTGATAATCCAACATATGAAAATATGGAAGATTCTACTAGGACTTAGCTAGCGAGCTTTAGAATTACACATAAACACATAATCACATAATCACGTAGTTGTTAACTTAGTTATTAGCTCGTTCATTAACTTGAATTAATGCATTTAAAGTACGCCAGAAATCCAATTGAGGACTTCCATTGGTACTCAAAACATCCCCAAGAATCTGACTATGAAGATAGGAAGATCTTATAAGGGTTTGGCTTTGTCTTGGTCGTATCGTAACATTCGTATTAGAGCACGTAATGAATCCACTTAAGGACTCTTGAAAGTACCTTTAGATATCAAATCAAAGATTTGAAATGGTATTTCAAGTATCTGTTTGAGAATTTGTAACTTGTACCTTGTACTTTGTTTCTTAAAAGAAACGAGTACTTAGGATTTTTGGGGAGATCACGAGTGATAATAAAATGAAAGAATCACACGAGTAGTTTGTTTTGTAAGGAACATGGTTCCTTGGTGTCGGCATCGTAGGGTTGTACACACACAATCGTATTAGTTTCGTAAAATAAAATTGAAACAACAAATATTATTTATGTATCAACTGAGTTGATTCAAACATCCAAAAGATAACATACAAGGAATAACAAAAGACTAATTGTTCACTACTGCATCGTCGTTTGCGTTTGCCTCGTTTATGTTAAACACTCGTCCATGTGCTGGATTCGCGTTAACAAGTCTTGGGAAATTGTTGCGGTAGTGAGTAAGGTCACCACAGTTATAACACGACCCATGAGGGAACTGTGCTTGAGCAATAGCAGGATTTGCAGCAGCTTGGTTAGCATAACGGCAGGTATTGACCAAATGTCCCAATCGCGCACAGTGGGTACATTTGTGACACTGTACTTGCTCCAGATGATGACGGTTGCATTTGTTGCACAAAGGTGCCGTACCAACATAGTTTTTCTTTGTACGAGGTTGTGTTGGCTGGTTTGGTGCAACCTGATTGTTCTGAGAAACTACGGCAAGTTTTGTGAAGCCTTGCGCTTTTTCTTCTTGGATATCTTGGCCTGTTTATCCTTTGGTTCATCTTGTGCAGACTTGTCAGATGGTTTCGGGTCATCCTTTCAAAAAAGCTTACCTTTCCTGATCTGGGATTCAGTCAGGGTAGCAGACAATTCAATGGCCTGTCTGACGGTAGTAGGGTTGCTGCCAGTAACGATATCCTGAACTAAGTCAGGAAGACCATCAATGTACTTTTCAATCGCCTTCTCCACAGGTGTAACCATAGCAGGACATAACAGGCTCAGCTCCTCATAACGATCAGTATAGGCTCGATGTTCACCACTGTCTTGCTTCAAATCGTCGAATTCTCTTTCCAACGCTCTAAGCTCATGATGAGGACAGAACTCCTTCATCATTAGAGCTCAAAGCTCCTCCCAAGTTTGAGCTAGTGCCACATCGGCACCCCTATCACGCATCACTCCGTTCCACCATGTAAGAGCACGCTTCTCAAACACACTGGAAGCAAACTCAACCTTACGCTCATTCGAACATTGCACATGTCTGAATGTGCTCTCCAAACTTTCAAACCATTGCAGGAGCGCAGTTGCTCCTTGAGTCCCTAAAAACTTCAAAGGTTTAGCAGAGTTGAATGTCTTAAAGTTGCACGGAACAGGTGCGTTGTTGTTGTTGTTTGCTTGGTTTAACTGGGTAACTAGGTTCGGGAGTATAGCAGCGATTTGCTGAGTGATCAAGGCTGCCATTGCGGCGTCTTGAGTTTGATCACATCGAGGAGGCATCTAAAAGAAAAGGAACACAAGTAAATGTGTGAGATTGGCTTAGAACAATCAAAAGGAGTATTGAAAACATCGACAAAACGAAGGAAGGTGGTCATTTGTTTGTTACTTAAAACAAACAAACAACACAGTGACTAATCAAAGTAAAGAGGTCTACATAATGCATAATGAAGACATGCTTTAGCCTATAAGTGGACACTCACCCCAAGAGTTCCCAGGTAAGAGTGATTGGTCCGATTATGTGGATTTGTACGAACACTCTAGCCTTAGACTCAAAACTCATGGTACAGGCACCCACCCTTCCGGATTGCATGTGTTCACATTATTAAGACTCAAACTTTGCAGAGATTTGAAAATTTTAAAGGCGTAAAGCCTAAAAACTAATCATCTAAGGATAGATGATCGATTTTCAAATGGAATTGAGATTTGTGTACTTGTTTTGGTAATCACCTAAGGATAGGTGATAGTATTGTTTTTAGATCTAAACACAAGGTAACATGTGTTAGGGTCCTAGGAAGGTTATAGTCTAGGTTAAAATTTTACTAATAACCTAATTCCCTATTACCATGAGCTCTGATACCAACTCTTCTGTAACACCCCGACCACGTTAAACAACAAATCGTAGCGAAAACGTCAGGGAGTGTCGTAACAGAATCATTGTTTCACAACACATGGAATTTAGAATATTGTTTTATTACATAAAAAGTTACATTGTCCTGGAATTTGATCAACAAACAGTACAATTGCCATTCATGTTTTTATAATTACTAAGTCCCATGTCCATCCTATGTAAGGCAATCAACAGTCGTCACGAAATAAAACCTGAAACATATGTGAAAGTAAATACGTCAGCATAAAAATGCATGTGAGTAACATAGGTTTTATGAATTAGATTCATGGCTTTGGATCATATAACAAAAGATTATATGTTTATAAAAGTAGCCATGAATCCTTGATAAAAGTTTGGTTTCTAGAACACATTGCATTGATATAAAAGTTGTAGTATACATAAAAATATACATTGGTTTTAAGAAAGTCGGATAAGTAATATATTAAAATATATTTTAGTTTTAAAATAGTTAAACCGATAGTATATCAAATATACTTTAGTTGTTTAAATAATAGCTTTCGGTAGTATATCATAAGTATACTTTGGTTTTGTAAATAACATATCAACTATGTTTTAGTAAATAACAAAATATATGTTGGATTTGTACATAGTATATCAAATTATACTTTAGTAAATAATAGCATATCAAATTATGCTTTGGCAAACAGTATCACGTCGGAAGTATATCGAAATATACCATAAATCGCGATTTAGCAAGACATTCAAACCTTAGTGCATCAAACTACACTTTAGAGACTATAGAAGTACCACAAAGGCAATTTCTATTTCGATAAAATTTGGTTTCTGACATTCCATACAACAGGAATGGGGTGTCTAGTCCTATAGCGCTATATCGTACTACCAATCGGCTTGATCATTGTTAATGAATGTATAAATAACAGTATAAATGGACAAATAGTTCTAACAAACTTTGGAAATCAGTGTTTAAGCCTTGGACAATAGTTCAATTCGTCAAAAGATAGTACTTATGCATGTGTAATCATATAGTCGAAAACATGAAAATATAGTATCGGCACATATGTATCACCCCAAAACATTTGAAAACGTAAAAGAGGGGACTATGTACTCACCTTTGGGTGCGTTTTTATATGTTAACACAATCCCTCAAATTCTTTATTCATCCTAAATTAAATAAGAACGATTTAATAATCAAAAACCCACAAAAATACATAAGTTTCTCCGATACTTAGAATTTTCACATAACTTTGAGATCTTCTCGAAGAGTTATTATTTTTTATTATATTGGTGTATTTATGTATATATGAGTTCATATACATATTTTTAGAACTTTGCGACTTGAACGATTTTATTGGTGACTCTCATCATGTTATAAGCAATATATGTATGATTTGCGCGTCGTAATATATATACTCAAACGTAACATACTAATAATAGTGTAATGCACATAATCTTGTCAAGTATTCTTATGTACAAGTGCCTGAAGCACACTATCATATCAACATCATTTTATATGAATCTAAATGCAACAAATATGCAACTTATTCATGTTTATTTGCTGATGTATTTGAACATTTATCATATCATGCATATATCATCAAAACCCTTGCATTTTAACTATCATTCAAAACTGGTCTGTTTTCGTGAATTTTATTAAAATAGTTAACTCACTCCAAAAATTCCCAAATTTTTACAGAATGTTTTTAACGATCCAAATATTATTGTGTAAAAATATCGGGATCCAATTCATTGCCAATATTTTATAAAAATCATTCACCGGACTGCAATCAGATTCGTCACTTTCTGACTGCAGTCCACGGAATAATTCATTTAAAATTCATCGTAAGTCCGATTGATGAAATTCCAGTGGGAGAATTACAACGACATCAGTGGTCATCTACAGTTCAAATTTCATGAGCTAATTCTACACAGATTTCCAGTTATGACGAAAAACATAACACACATTTTCTGCAGTAAAAACGCAGCTTTTGCTGCTGTACAAAACGGACCTTTAAAAATAGTAAACGACCTCAAAAAAATAAGATTCCAGTGCCATTTGATTCATTTTTCGAAAACATCTAATTTAGACTTTAGAAAATCGATTTTTCGATTTATAACGGTCTGTTTACAGCCAACTGAAGTTGGCTGTAAATGTTACTCAGCATGCTGTTAATCGCTTAAATGTTACTAAAACATGCAAGCAAATATCCTAAACAAGTGTTTATCAAGAAATCAAACTCAAAACTCATACACCCATATATATATATGTACGGTTTATATACATCCATATACATCACCATTTTTATTTTGTATCAAGACCCATTTTTTTTTTATTTCAAGTTTGTGAAAATTCCAAGATTCAAGAGAAACTTCAAATCATCAAGAACAACCAAGAATCAAGAGTATGATTTAAACATAAATGTTATACCTTCAAGATTCAAGTAAGTTGTTGGATGAGGTTTTGATGATATGGAGCTTGAAATCACTTGAAAGCACCTTGGAAACACCTTAGGATCTTCACACTAACTTGAAATATGATTGGAATGAGCTTTGATCTTGAAGAACAAAGTTGGAAAAAAGGAAATGGTGATGGAGGTGGGGGGATACGGCTCAAGGGAGAGAGGAGAGAAGGAGATTTGTGATCTTGTAAGGATATGGAGATATATGTAGAGATTTGGAGGAAGGCATGCAACAACACTTGTCCTAACAAGATCAAATAAGATATCTAGGAGATTTAGAAAAGACCACATAAAATAAAATCACAATCTTGGAGATATTTGGTGGGGGCCACTTTAACGTGACCGTGAATTTCATTTGGGGGGGGGGGGGTAAAGTGTAAGTTTGTTTGGTAAATTAGATAAAAACTAGTGTTTAACTGGATACCGGGTATTTTATCTAGCGTTTAAATCCCGGTTCATGGCGTTCTAAATTATTTTTATTATTCTATAAAAATAAACTCGCCAAAATATTACTGAAATAAATTTCAGTTGCCGAGACTGGTTGCGTTGTCTGCGTTTTGCAGTAGAAGCACTGTGTTGCGCAGAAACACGCGGTACGCGCTTAACCTTGAAAAATAACGTTTTTAAGCATTTTAATTTATTTTTCAACACGAACCTGATTAAAAATAAAATTTTAATCATAACAGAATATTTTTGGGATTTAAATATTATCCGGGCGGTCACCAACGTTCGTTTCGCAATTTTGTCGTAATTAGTTCTAAAGTTCGAACAAACATGTTTTTGCCATACCGAATCCTTCGAAACTTATTTCTAAGTTATGTAAAGGGTATTTAGGGTACGTTAAGCCTATGTCACTGTTCCGGAGTGTTTGTTACATTAAACTGGTTATATTTACGCATTAGATCGCGTATAACCTTCCAGAAAGCGATTTAGAGCTCGGAATCGAACAAGAATTGATATGTGCAAACGATACACATATTTATACAAATACCAAGTATGAAATATAATATTTCATTGGTTTGGTATTTGTTTGATGGTTGAAGTGACACAGGTGTCACATAGATAGTAAAATTGAACATATAAACCCATAAAACGTACAACTCTTTTTTTTATTATGTATATATATATTGAAACTTAGGATGATATGTTCATATACCCCTTTATGATAGATAACAACATCTTAAATATATGAAAAAATCAAATTTGACTTTTTTTTTCAATTTCTAGAAATCAGTTTCATCATGAAGTTACTTAACTAAATCTGACTATTATAATAACATTAGTTTGTAACAAATACATATAATACACATTAAAATTAGTGATGCTTTTTAAGGCATACATTGCCATATCATCATGACAACGCAACGCATGCTAGTCATTCTCATCACTCGACATAACGACGGAACATAATTCAGAGTAGCGTTGGTTGCAAGTAATCGGGACGGGTCGAATGGCGGCGAAACAATGATAACGGGCGTGGCGAAAAGCTCCAGTGGAACAGAGCTGATGTGGTGGTGTATCGGGACAAAGAGGGCAGCGACGGACGGCGGTGTGGCTGTTCTGGTTCGTGACTGCTAGCGGCGGTGATGGTTGTTGGCGACGCCGGCAAGGGTGTGCGGCGGCAGTGGTGCTTTAGAATCATATACGTGTGGTGTGAAACCTGACATCGGCTATCAATGGTGATGCGGACTGATCGTGTATAGCTTAAGTGAAATGGAGGGTTGCTTGCGGCTTGACGGAAACACTAACGAACCTATTCAGAACCTATTCTGATGGCATGGTTTAAAGATTTCAAAACTAGAGTTATACGACGATTATGCTTGGAAATACATAAAAATATTAGTGCTTGTGTACTAGAAAGAAGGAAATAAAATGGTAATGATTTTGGTCGGTTATAATCACATTGAATTTGATATCCAAATTCCATGTTTTCTTATACATTTTTCTTTATTATTTTACTCATTTTTTTTCTAGATCTAAACGCCATATATACATAACAATTAGCAAAGATTAAATAATTTAATCTATAATTAATTATCAAATCTCTTTAGACCTTTATTAAGTTTATGGATTAGGATCAAATACAAAGGATCCTAATTGTAAGAAGTGTAAGAATGATTTATAAAGTGACAAGTGTCAAATAACCTAAAAAAACTCACAACAAAAAAAAAAACTTAAACATCCACCACCACCAAAAACCTGAAAATCGACCAGAATGCCAAAATCAGAATCTGATCTGGGCTTGTCCTCGCGGCCCGCGTAGCCAGACCCTAAAGTCTACGAGGCCCGCCTGGACACTTTCAGAAACTGACAACTTTGGCCCCTGCAATGCAAAAAACTTGTTTTTGGCTCGTTTAAGCCCCGTTAACCCCATTTCAAGGCTCTAAAATGAAGTTAAAGTATAGGGAACTTAAAATATGCTCAAAAATATCTCGGATGTCGGTTCGTTTGGTCGTACGGTTGCGTTGTTCGGTTAATTACGACGAAACACGAACGGTCGCGAAAAACGATCCAAATTACGCGACGAATGGAATTTTATCATGCCAACCACTAAAATAACATATTTTAATGATTACATAAATTTTTGGATGTCCGGATATATTCAGAACGTAAGATATGCGCGAAAATGCAAACTTATGCACTTTTTGACGCTTTTAGTCCCTAAATGACCAAAAAGTTTATTTTAGCATACCGAACACCTCAAAGCCTATTTCTAAGCTATGTAAAGGATATTTAGGGCATGTTTAACTTATGATCATGTTTCGGAATGTTCGTTACAGTACGAATCGGCATACTTTCGCAGTTTGTCGAAATTAGTCCCTGTAAGCGAATAAACTTGATTTCGACACACCAAACCTTCCAAAACTTATTTCTAAGTTATGTAAAGGTTATTTAAGGTATGTTAAGCCCATGTCACTATTCCGGAGTGTTTGTTGCATTAAACTGATTACGTTTGCTCATCAGTTCGCGTATAACCTTCCAGAAAGCGATTCAGAGCTCGAAATCGAACAAGAATTGATATGTGCAAACGATACACATATTTATACAAATCCCAAGTATGAAATACAATATTTCATTGGTTTGGTATTTGTTTGATGGTTGAAGTGACACAGGTGTCACAATAGCCGAAAAATCTTTCACATTTTTATATTATTGCTTTTTAACAATTTAAATAATGCACCCAGTCACAAATGTAATTGCTTTTTTGTACAATCGTATATACAACAATAGGCCATGAATAATTTTACTGCACCCAGTCACGATAGATGTGGAAAAAAAAAAGTTTTCCATATTACAAACAATTTTTTGTTAAAAAAATTATGTAATTGATTTTATTATGCTCATTTTTTTCTATTGGGCCATCTCTAAATGATCTACACAAATACGTCTTTTATGTAAAAAAGTGACTTTTTTAATGGTCATTAATGGTTGTACAGTAGTTGTCAAATCATAGAGGATTTTTTTTTTTAATATAGGGGGTGGCGACAAGTGTTGTAGTGCATGCATTTCATGGAAGTCCCATCAGCACAAGACTCAAATAAGTTGTCAAAAAGATGAAATTACCCTTGGTGTACCTTTACCTCATAAATTTCATCAAAATCATATACAGTCACTCCCACAACAAATCTCAGCTGACCATTCACAAGATCAATGTAAGATATTGAGTTTTCAAGGTTTTCTCAACTCACATGGGTTTTCGATTTATCCTTGCCCTATATACATATATATATATATATATATATATATAGGGGAGCGTTAAAATGAAAACCACCTCCAGTTGTAAGAACTCTAGAACCACTCTCAACCAATCAGATTATGCCAACTAAAATGGTATTTTGGTCTTTTCCCCCAAATGTCAAATCCCCCTCTCTCTCTCCATTTAATGTTTGTCTCTCTCCTCGTCCTCTTTCTCTCTATTTAATGCTTGTCTCTCTCCTAATTTTTATTTACTTTCATCTGTCTCTCTCCTAATTTCTTCAAAATGCAGAGTTCCATCTTCTTCATCCCAAACCATTACCCACCACCGTTCACCACCTGCAACCCACCCCCCTCCTCCGTCAACCACACTTCCGGCACCACCAAACACTGTTCACCACCACCCAACTGTCACAAAACCACCACCACACCTCCGGAACCACCAACCACTGTTCACCACCACCCAACCGTTCACCACCAACCACCGTTCACCATCTGATGAAGATTTGCATGGGCAACTGTCACAAAACCACCGCCCAAAGCTCCAATTTGGGGTAGTGAGCTCCGATTTGGAGTTTAGGGTTAGATGGTGGTGGTTGACGGTGAACGATGGGTGAGCTCCGATTTGGATGTTGACTGAAACGAGATGGGGGAACAATTCCAAGCTCCGATTTGGGGGTAGTGAGCTCCGATTTGATGTTGTGGTTGTTGGTGTCCCGATCTTTGATGTTGGTGTTGTGGTTGACGGTGAACGATGGTGGTTGTTGTGGTTGTTTAAACGTCGATGCCGGTGGTGCCCGTCGATGCCGGTGGTGCCCGTTGATGCCAGTGGTGCCCGTCGATGCCGGTGGTGCCGGTGATTGAAGTGAGTTGCTTTTATTCTGGTTTTTGTGTTTGCATAAACTGAGTTGCTTTTTTTGTTGAAGCTGGGATTCTAATGGTTTTTGTGTTTTCATAAACTGAGTTGCTTTTATTTTGGAACTTGGATTGATATGTGTTTTTTATATTGGGGTTGAGCTGGCACTGAATGATACATTTGTATCCTTTGATTTTGTGGGTTTTGATCTGTTTGGATGGGGCGGCGATGATGCAAAAAAAAACAAAAAAACGTAGATTTTGATGACGACGGCACGGCAAGGATGGTGGAGGGTAGGTTTTTGAACCTGCAACCCCACTTTGCAGTCTTTTGATTATCGGGAAATCTGAGCCAAACCCCGTTTTTTTCGAGATACACATTGTTTTGATGTTGTTGCTTTTTTATATTTTTCCCCCAATCGATGATGATAACAATCACTCTGAGACACCTGCCGAGTTTGCGATTTCTGGGTGCGTTCGTTTTTGCGTAAAAAAGTTTTTTGTAAAAAAAAAGTTAAATCGTAAACTTTTTAACGTAAAACGTAAAAAGTTTAACGTAAAACGTAAAAAGTTTAACGTAAAGCGTAAAAAGTTTAACATAAAAAGTAGAGTAAATTACAAGTTTTGTCCTTTACGTTTACACCAAATTGCAGGCGCTGTCGTTTAGCGCAAAAATTGACATGTTCTGTCCTTTTTGTTTCAAAATCTTACATGTTATGTCCTTTAGGCCAAACTCAGTTAGATTTTTTTGGTTAAATCATATTATACAAGGGTAATTTGGTCTTTTTACACATGTATATACATAAATATTTAATTAACAATAAAAAAATTAAAAAACTAATATAATATATTATATACATAAATAACATTTGTATATTGATATCACATAGATGATAGAACCCACATCTCTCTCTCGTTCTACCCTGTCCGTCTTTTTCTCTACATCTGTCCACCACCAATGACAGCCACCAACAACCACAACTCTCAACATCACCCACACCATCACTGTTCACCACCGCCCCACTCCCAACCACCCTCCAAGGGTGTACTAGTTCAAGAACCGCCACTACCACCAGATCTGGGCAGATCTCTTTAACCATCTTTTGAAACCCTAACATATCTCTTGTTTTCAGATCTTAAAAAAATGATGAGATGGGTTTGAATGGTGGTGGTGATGGCATAAAAAAAAGAAGCACTCGTGGAATTAAGTTCACTTTTTCCTAAGATCTTCACCATTGTGGTGTCAGATCCTTTTTAGTTCTTAATGCAGCTACTCAAGGGAATCAATTTGCAACAGAACATGAATAATGAGATACACTTTTATATTGTTTATTCCTTTTTCATTCACACAGAAGGCTTCTGTAACTTGTTACTTTGTATGTTCTCGGCTGTAATTGCTCAGGGTTGTGTAGCTTTTATGTAATTGTTACCTGTGGTGGTGACGGAAGTGGTGGCGACGGTGGCGGAATTGATGGATTTCGGTGCATAAATCGATGTCTTCTACGCCTGTGATTGCTTGAAAGTATGATAATTTGTAGGTTGAATCGGTCATTTTGGTGTGATTTGTGGGGGATTTGGGGAGGTGATGAAGGTTTGTTAGGGTTTGATCGGTGAAGTGGGTGAAGTCTAAGAGTAGAGAGAGAGGGGCAGAGAGAGGGGGGTTGAGTTGAATATATCATTTTGCTTTATTTTATATATAATTTTTAAAAAACTGCGTTAAATGACCAAATTACCCTTGTGTAATATGATTTAACCAAAAAAATATAACTGGGTTTGGCCTAAAGGACATAACGTGTAAGATTTTGAAACAAAAAGGACAAAACCTGTCAATTTTTGCGTTAAAGGACAGCGCCTGCAATTTGGTGTAAACGTAAAGGACAAAACTTGTAATTTACTCTAAAAGGTAAAAACGTTTAACGTAAAAACGTAAAACGTAAAAAGTTTAACGTAAAACGTAAAAACATAAAACATAAAAAGTGTAACGTAAAAACGTAAAACGTAAAATCATAAAACGTGAAAAGGTTAATGTAAAAACGTAAAACGTAAAAAGTTTAACTTAAAAACGTAAAAAGTTTAACATAAAAACGTAAAACCTAAAACGTAAAAGTTTAAAAAATTAGTTAAAAAAATCTGAATTTAAAAATGCTTTTAAGAAAAAAATAAGTTTAAAAATTAAAAACTAATATAATAATAAAAAAGTAATAAAAAACAATAAAGACAAAATAGAGTAATTTTACAAAACTACCCTTTTATATTAAAATATTAAAGAAATAATAAGACAAAAAGTATTGAATATTATTTTTTATTAATTTTAATCTCATCTATCCATTTTGAAGATCTAATGGCTAGAAAGTGGTTCTCGCGATTCTTACAACTGGAGGTGGTTAGCGCTCCCCTATATATATATATATAGGGAGGAGTTCATGCGAGAACCACCCTTATTGCGAGAACCGCGAGAACCAATGTGAACACAACCTAAAATAGCTAAAAAAACCTAAAAAAAACTAAAAAAAACCTAACCCCCCCCCCCCCCCCAAGCTAAATGCTAAAAACTAAAACCCCCAAAAAACCTAAAAAAACCTAACCCCCCCCCCCCCCCAGCTAAAATGCTAAAAACTAAACCCCCAAAAAACCTAAAAAAATCTAAAAAAAAATCTAAATTTTTTTATTATTTTTTATGCTCAAATCGCTACTTTTAGTGGCCAAAAAAAATTTATTTTTTTTAAATTTTAATTTTTTTTTAATTCGAAAAGTAGCGATTTTTATATAAAAAATATTAAAAAAAAATTGTGGGAGAAGATCATGCGAGAACCACCTCTTATTGCGAGAACCAATGTGAACACAACCAAAAATGCCTAAAAATAGCTAAAAATCACACAAAAATTTTTTTTTTATATTTTTTATATAAAAATCGCTACTTTTCGAAGTAAAAAAAAATAAAAAAACTTTTTTTTTAAATTTTAGATTTTTTTTATTTTTTTAGATTTTTTTTTATTTTTTTAGATTTTTTTAGGTTTTTTGGGGGTTTAGTTTTTAGCATTTTAGTTTGGGGGGGGGGTTTAGGTTTTTGGGGGGTGGGGGAGGGGGGTTTAGGTTTTTCTGGGGGGGGGGGGGTTAGGTTTTTTTTTGTGGGGGGGGGGGGGTGGGGGTTAGGGTTTTTTTTAGGTTTTTTTAGCTATTTTAGGTTGTGTTCACATTGGTTCTCGCGCTTCTCGCAATAAGGGTGGTTCTCGCATGAACTCCTCCCTATATATATATATATATATATATATATATATATATAATAAAAGAAACCTGATATGGGACACTTGTCATATGTGGAGCGCATCTAGAACTTTGTTTTCCCGCTCATGTTACCGGATCACGCTGACTTTGTGGACCGAAAATTATCCGACCCGTATAAATGAACTTTTATGATCAAAACTTTGAACCCTAACATAAATAGAGGAAATCAATCCATCTTCTATTGAGCATCTCTATCTCCAATTATTTTCCTTGCTACGCTATCAGGTTAACTTTCTTATTGCCATCCTCTTCAAAGATTTCTTTGAAAAAACCCTAATCATTAATTCCTTCCACCTCACACGTTCATACCCAATCCCAAACTCGAGGATTGATTGTCCATTCTATACAAAACAAACAAGGTTTGATTCATCATGTAGGCTACGAATATCAAGCACCCAATTTTTTTGACTTCATCGAACAGATTCGTGAAGCATAGGTTTGATACTGCTCTTACTCATGCCCTAACGTAAGTTCTTCCGCATAGCTCTCACTTGATTATTATTTTGATTTTTGCTATGATGTGATTAATTTGGAATTATGATTACGAGTGATTGCCTATAATTCGTTTAAATTGAAACCAATCTGGTGCTTTTTAACGTTCCTAATTCCATCGGAGTTAAGATAATTGTTTTCTAATCTATTTTATGGTTAATTTTGGTACGATCTGGTTAACTTTGGGATTAAGGGTCATATGGTTGTTGCTTAATTATGAGTGATTCTTTAATTTAGTTAAACTGATTGGATATGGTGCTCTTTATTTTTAGGGTTAGTTTGGTATGGTGCTCTTTATTTTTAGGGTTAGTTTGGTGTGAGTGAATTGGGTACCAATTGAAGTAAATAAAGTTTGCATGAAATCTTTTTTAATGTTTCAGTGCTCCATTAAAAAAATGTTATTCAAAGTGCATGGAATGGAACCCAAGTGGTATGTCACCTAATTGAATACCATTCTTTGTCTATGTGCTAAAGTAAATTGTTAACCATGTAACTTCTTATAAAAAAACTCTTGCCATTTTTTATTCTACATCACCATGTTCTGTTTTCCTCTGGGTTGGTGATGGATTTATCCTTGAGCAGGGTCAGCAATGTCTAAAGAAGGTATAGACATTGCAACAGATAGTTATACATGTCACACCCCGATATTTCCACGTATTACCGGTGGGCCTGGTGGGGAGTATCGTGACGTAGTTGATATCGTCATAGTCAAACAACACAATATATAAATGCACAGCGGAAGCAAAAGATAAATATATTACAATCCGAATAAAAAGTAATATCCAAGTATTACAACGGAAAGTAAAGGATCCACAGGCGGATCTTAATGCATAAACATTGTTCAACAGACTTTAGACGTCTAGAACTTGCAAGATTCCTTATTAACGCCCTGAGCTTCCAGCCAATTACGTTCAGTACCTGTCACTTAACCTTTTTGGAAAATACGTCAGTTTACACTGGTAAATACAATTAACTGACTCATTTTGGAAAAGAGTTTGAAAATTGATTTGGATGCACGAGGCGCAAAATATCTTTTATAACGTGGGACAATTTTATTAATAAAAATCTTGTATCCGATTTACATGTTTGTCCAACATTTAGGGCCGGTGATTATACAATACAAGCCGGTCAAGATTAATTGACACACCATAAATATAACTCACAAGAAGACATCCTTACGAGTGAGTATATCTTTTACATACGCAACAGGAGGTGTTATGCCTACACCTTGTGCTTAAGTTATGACCATTCACTTTTTAAATGAGCCAAGGATATCCAGGACACGGTCATTAACCCCTAATGTTATTTTTTATCAATCAATACAGATTAAAACGGGATTATGCAATTTTGCGCAAGTTTGCGCATTAGAGGGACCTAAAGCATCAAACTGCTAAAGTATACTGATTCGTATGTTATCGGACCTTCCGGAATATGACCATGAGATAAACATACCCTATTTATCCTTAATATAGCTTAGATATAGGCTTAGAGGTGTTTGGTGCGCGAAAATAAGCTTTTAAGTCATGCCGGGACTAAAAGTGTCAAAAAGCGCACAAGTTTGCGTTTACGCGCATATCTTACATTCTGAATATCCCCAGACACCCAAAAATTTATGTAAGCACTAAAATATTTTATTTTAGTGTTTGGCTTGATAAAATTCCATTTATCGCGTAATTTGGTTCGTTTTTCGCGTCCGTCCGTGTTTCGTCGTAATTAACCGAACAACGTGACCGTACGACCAAACGAACCGACAACCGGCATATTTTTTAGCATGTTTCATGTTCCCCATACTTAGGCATCATTGTAGAGCCTTAAAAATGGTTTAACAGGCCTTGGATGTGTCGGAAATGACATTTGGAGGTGCAGGGGCTAAATCTGTCAACAAGTGAAAGTTTCAGATTGCTGGCCAGGTCCTTACGGACCGTAAGGCTGGACCCTTACGGTCCGTAAGCCATGCCCAGATGCAGAAACTCGTTTAAATGGTTGTTCAGCCCATGTAACGACTTATCTTGCCCTTTAACACCACCAGGGGTTGCCTAAACTGATTCTTAGGCCTTAGGGACACATGTTTAACATCAGGGAACACCTCATAGGCTTGTGTGTCTTAATCTTGTTGGATCAAACTCACTATATAAGGCCCTTTGTTTGCCATTTTGATCATTCATTCTCAACTCAACATCTGATCATTTCTGGAGCTCAAGGCCCTTCTCTAAGCATCCATGGTCGTGCATTAGACCTTGGTAAGCACCCTTGACCTTCCTTAATCGAGTTTTGCATAGTTATTAGCTTAAAAGTCAAACCGTCATAATTAAGGTTTGACTTATCGATTAATCATAAAATGGTCTGATGTTTAGTCAAATTAAGAGTAGTTATAAGTTGGCATTTATGTGGGAAATAAACCCTTAAAAGGGCACCCTCTGATTCCCGCTCTAACTAGATCAAATGTCGGGTCAAAGTTGTTTATAAAAAGTCAACAGAAGCATAATTTTCGAATTAACGCATAATTAGCAATGTAGAAGGCATGTAACCTATTTTATCACTCATATAACTTGGTAATAAGTATAAGAACTGGTCTAAGCTTGTTTGATCCGACAATGTTCTGTTTAGACCCGGTTCGGAACCGAAAGTCGCAAAACTTTGACTTTTGCTTTGACTTTAGTTCTGACCCAATTTAGATGGGTTTAGAAATACCTTAGGGCTTCCTTAGGACCAGGTTACATGTTGGTATAACCCTCTGTGATTGGTTCGTTGATTGCCCCATTCGTTTACACGTTTCCGTTAATTGCTTAATGTTGACCATAATGCCCTTTTGTCCATAAAACGAGAATTTTGAAAATATGGAAGGACAATAATCCTTATTACTGATTTATAAACATGTCCCTAAATTTTCAAATCAGTTTGAGGTCTAGATTAGGAGTTATGCTCAATGGCGTAATTAGAACGCTTTTTAGTAATTAAACGGCGTCATTAGCATAAAGCCTATCTAAACCCAATTTTTGACACCAAACCTTTTACCCACTGATGTAATATAATAATTTGAGATTTTTAAAGATTTTTAATTATTTTTAAACTGATCATAACCTAAGGTTATCGCCTTAATTCGGTAAATACCGATTATACCCTTTTTGTGTATAAAATGAGTTCCACGTAGTATTTTGACACCAATCCAATTGCTACTGATTTTATATAATAAATAAAGTATTTTGAACTTTATAACTTAATCAGAAAACTCAGATTTCCTGTATAACCCGGAAATCGCTTAAAATTGCTTTTTACGCGTATTAAACACCTAGTATGGGCTTAAAACCAATTTGGCATATAAGACTTATCACCAACTGATATAACCTATTAAATTAAGTTGTTTTACTGATGATTTCGGACCCGAGTCTCATAATTTAAAATTAATCTCTTTTATAATCTTTTAAATGACCAAAATAACCCTACGGGGCTTATATTGAGATTAAACTCGTTTTGGGCATAATGGAAAGTATCCTACTGATATCACAACATATTTAAGGCATATTAACTTAGGAAACCTGTATATGACCCATATGGTTACCCGTTACGCCCCTTGCGCGTTCGGTTCGGTTTATGTAACTAGTTTACACAAATTAGCCGAAAAGGGTCAAACCTTATCTTTTTCTTTTCAAAATCCAGAATGTGTTTAGTTTACCCATATTATACAAGTCCCCAAACTTGTCGGGTCTAAATCACATTCTATTCCGGTCTTCGCTTCATCATGCGTTTGAACCGTAAACCTTTCCTTAAAACTAACCGGTCTAAGTTACGACTTAAATAAGACCCGTTAGGATTCTAATAGGTTATTAAAAACCTTCGTTCCAGATTGAGAGCCCCAGTAGAAGTACTTGTGCTTGCTGATTAGAATATACGGCTGAGTATAAATTGCAATTGCTAGCTCGAGTAAATACTTTTAACTTATTTTCCCTTATACGGGCTTGGGATACGGTATTATAAAAATACCACTTGGTCGGGTGTAGAAACCTTTTAATCGGAGATGATTAAATTGCATAATCCCATTTTAATCTGTATTGATTGATAACAAATAACATTAGGGGTTAATGACCGTGTCCTGGATATCCTTGGCTCATTTAAAAAGTGAATGGCCATAACTTAAGCACAAGGTGTAGGCATAACACCTCCTGTTGCGTATGTAAAAGATATACTCACTCGTAAGGATGTCTTCTTGTGAGTTATATTTATGGTGTGTCGATTAATCTTGACCGGCTTGTATTGTATAATCACCGGCCCTAAATGTTGGACAAACATGTAAATCGGATACAAGATTTTTATTAATAAAATTGTCCCAAGTTATAAAAGATATTTTGCGCCTCGTGCATCCAAATCAATTTTCAAACTCTTTTCCAAAATGAGTCAGTTAATTGTATTTACCAGTGTAAACTGACGTATTTTCCAAAAAGGTTAAGTGACAGGTACTGAACGTAATTGGCTGGAAGCTCAGGGCGTTAATAAGGAATCTTGCAAGTTCTAGACGTCTAAAGTCTGTTGAACAATGTTTATGTATTAAGATCCGCCTGTGGATCCTTTACTTTCCGTTGTAATACTTGGATATTACTTTTTATTCGGATTGTAATATATTTATCTTTTGTTTCCGCTGTGCATTTATATATTGTGTTGTTTGACTATGACGATATCAACTACGTCACGATACTCCCCACCGGGCCCACCGGTAATACGTGGAAATATCGGGGTGTGACAGTACATTATGCTTTTCTGGCTCTACGTGAATGTATTTTCAATATCAAAACATATGTAAAGTTTATTTATTGTATTTGAACTTTATGATATCGTCGGACGGGCATATGACAAATTTTATTAAAACCAGCATGAAGATCGTCAACATATATCTAACATCTGTATGGTTTTGCACTAAACGCTTCTTGTGGTCATGCTTTGTATGTCATTGGTAATATTGAAGTTTGTTTTGATATTTGAGGTTATGTACGATGAAGAATATGTTCCAACGATATAATTCTGACTCATTTTACTATCAAAACGAACTGAGACCAATGTTTTAAATACCGGTATAAACCGGCCAGTTATACCGGTTAAACCGGATATCAGACACGAGTACGGTACGATAAAGGCCGGTAAAACCCGAATACGGTATGTCTTATGTACCGGCGGTAAATCCGGTTTTACCGGTTCAAACCATTGAACCGGTTTACATTATCTTAAGATTTGATTTCTTAATTTTAATAAAATACAATATTAAGGTAATATTGATTTTCCATATTTCCGGTAATTAACCTAGTGTCTTCTATTCCAATATTTCGTCGTTGTTGAAATTGTTACTCACCTCGTACAATGCAATATTGTTTATAACTAATAAAAATATTCTTAAAATGCTTAATAGTTTACAATAAAAATAGTTGTTTTTAGATAAAACTATAATCAGTTACATAAATCCTAGTTGAGATTAGATTGTTTTTTTAGATGAATTTGTATTTTATGGAACTTTTAGGGTTAACTGGTAACCCGGTTCAAACGCCCGATACAACCCGGTTCAACCGGTTGAACCATTTTAAAGTACAACCCGGTATAACTTAAAAACCGGTTTTTAAAACATTGACTGAGACGTACCTTCACTATTTTGAAACATGTGTTTGTGTAGCTATTCAGGTCTCCGGCCTTCATTGACCAATTGTTCTACCCTTCACTACTTCAGATCTATATGTATGAACATATAATCCAATACCTACTTATTTACTCATTATGATGTTTTTTTATTATTTGATGGTGTACTTGATCCTTTGAACTGATTAAAACCTAGAAAAAAGTGGTCTGTCATGGAGCCCTTTATTTTTAGTGTAACTCGAGTATACAGTTATGTGCAACATACAATGGATCACTAAGGGGTAAAACTGACCCGTGCACTAATCTATGGGTTTATTCGGACTTTTATTTTAAGAGATAGGTTTTCATGGGTTTAATATAGATTTTAGTGGGTAAATATGATAACAAAAAAGGTTGGGAACATGTCATAATGGGCTAATCAAAGAGGAATCGGGTCAGGATGGGCACCAAAGAAAAAGCGGTCAGTTTTTTTTTTTTTTTTTTTTTTGCCTCATGCTTGATCAGAAATAAGTGAATCACAATTGAAAACTCATTGCAATCAATTTCTGTATTTTTCTACTGTTCTTGGTCGGATTGTGATCTAATTTTGCCCGTTGAGGTATACTTCTGTCTATATTTCAAATATGATACATTTGTTCTATTCTCTGTGATTTCAGGTATAGTTTAAGTTTGACTAGCTACTTGTAAGTATTCTCTTCTAACTTTAGGATATTAAAGCATTTAACTCTCTTTCATTAAGTTATTTTATTCTATATTATTGAGACATATGATGTTTTAAATGATTCTGATGATGAATATTAATGATACTTTGATTATGATGATGAATATAAGGGATACTCTGAAATCTTAATATGATGATTGCACAACCTAGGATAACGATGGTTCCACTAACTTAAAGAACTTGAATGAGAAGTTGGCTTCCATGGACATGGCTGGATAATCTGTTACACAAAGCTTGGTTGCTATAACTTAAATAAACATTCATAAATGAATTTTTCTTAATGACAGCTAAATAGGTGTAGCTATTGCCTGCAATAACAATTTTCTTTTTGGCTTTGCGCTACAGATGGTTTCTCTAACCGAAACATTACCAAGACTTTAATGAAACAGGGATGAGCAAATGGTACCAAGTACCAATTCTGGTACCGAATTTCTCGAACCGACCTGATTTTCGGTACCGGTCCAGTACAGTACCGCTTTTGGTACCGGTAAATACCGATTTTTACCTTCAAATACCGGCACGTACTGGTACCGAATCGTACCGTACCGGGTATTTTTGATACCGGTACCGTTACCCATTTTTTGGGATTTTTGGTAACGGTTGGTACCGAGCTCATCCCTAAATTGAAGTTGTTGGGTGATATCTCCACCCCAAATGGCAGAAAGTGTAAAAGAATAGGAACATTGATGTGAGTTTTACATTTGATAGATTAATTGTTGAATCTTATGACTATTTATTTAGATGTAGAAACTAGAGATAAGAAGAGGTGGAGATGCTAATCTGATTACATGATATTTTATGGACGTTCGTTCTATTAATTAGTTGAAAGGTTGTTCTTTTCTAAATTTCTGGAACACTATCAGACTTGAGTTGTTCTTACTCTCATGATTGGCAGGTTGTGGTTCCGTATTTAGTGGCGAATCAATATTTGAATACGAACATCAATGGATCGGTCTAGATATATCAAAATCCATGTTTGGTATGCAATAGCTTTGTTTCTCTATAGAAAAATGATAGATGGATTAATCTATTATGCACACGCATATATGAAGTTTACCTAACTCACATATTGCTTTGTAGGAGAAGACTAATGGTGATCTTATACTTGGTGACCAGATAAAAAGACTATAATTACCTTGGATGAGCCTCAAGAGTATGTAGATTCTATTCATACGGCTAAGTGTGAGATTTTTTTTTATACATATGTACATAATGTGGTCAACTAAATCTAAGCACATGTATATGGAAAGAAAACCTTAATTTCTTAGTTATTACATTTAATAAAAGAGCAAAGTTTGTATGAGCTGGTGTGAAATTACATATACTAGAGTCTCAGATAACGATGGAAATACTACAAATAAGACTACCAATTTGGTGTACAAGGAAATTTACTATGAAATTTGAGTTATTTGTTGCATTTTTTACCAATCATGCGTATTCTAAGTACTTTACTAAATTGATGTTATTTTTATTTATTTTTTATTAAATTCACAAGTTCCAAGCATTTTCATTTGTGAAACCGCGTGTACACGCTGGCTCTAACCTAGTATATATATATATAGGGGAATGATAAATCGAAAACCCACTTGAGTTGAGAAAACTCAGAAAACCTTTGTAAAAAACCCATGTAAACTCAAGAAACATTTCTAAAAAAAATAGAAAATGTAATATACATATATTTGAACATTTTTAAAAAAGGAACACAAAAAAACACCAAGTAAATTTTTTTTTAAATGTTAAAAATTTCAGGTTACATAATATATATGTCCAAAAAACATGTAACATACAAAGTTTCAACATTTTTTTAAAAAACTAGTAGGCGTTTTTTTCATTTCTTTTTCATAAATAGATCCGTCTACATTTATATTACATTCCCTATTTTTTTGGAAAAAAATAAAAATGTTACATAGGGTTTATTTGTTTTACTCAACTCACATGGGTTTTCGATTTATCTTTCCCCTATATATATAGGGGAATGATAAATCAAAAACCCACTTGAGTTGAGAAAACTCAGAAAACCTTTGTAAAAAACCCATGTAAACTCAAGAAACATTTCTAAAAAAATAGAAAATGTAATATACATATATTTAAACAGTTTTAAAAAAGGAACACAAAAAAAAACACCAAGTAGTTTTTTTTTAAATGTTAAAAATTTCAGGTTACGTAATATATATGTCCAAAAAACATGTAACATACAAATTTTCAACATTTTTTTAAAAAAAACTAGTAAACGTTTTTTTCATTTTTTTTCATAAATAGGTCCGTGTACATTTATATTACATTCCCTATTTTTTTAGAAAAAAATAACAATGTTACATAGGGATTATTTGGGTTTTCTCAACTCACATGGGTTTTCGATTTATCTTTCCCCTATATATATAGGGGAATAGGGGAAAGATAAATCGAAAACCCACTTGAGTTGAGAAAACTCAGAAAACCTTTGTAAAAAACCCATGTAAACTCAAGAAACATTTCTAAAAAAAATAGAAAATGTAATATACATATATTTGAACATTTTTAAAAAATGAACACAAAAAAAACACCAAGTAGTTTTTTTTTTTAAAGTTAAAAATTTCAGGTTACATAATATATATGTCCAAAAAACATGTAACATACAAATTTTCAACATTTTTTTTAAAAACTAGTAAGCGTTTTTTTCATAAATAGGTCCGTGTACATTTATATTATATTCCCTATTTTTTTTTAGAAAAAAATAAAAATGTTACATAGGGTTTATTTGGGTTTTCTCAAGTCATATGGGTTTTCGATTTATCTTTCCCCTATATATATAGGGGAATGATAATTCGAAAACCCACTTGAGTTGAGAAAACTCAGAAAACCTTTGTAAAAAAACCCATGTAAACTCAAGAAACATTTCTAAAAAAAATAGAAAATGTAATATACATATATTTGAACATTTTTAAAAAAGGAACACAAAAAAAACACCAAGTAGTTTTTTTTAAATATTAAAAATTTCAGGTTACATAATATATATGTCCAAAAAACATGTAACATACAAATTTTCAACATTTTTTTTTTAAACTAGTAAGCGTTTTTTTCATTTTTTTTTTCATAAATAGGTCCGTGTACATTTATATTACATTCCATATTTTTTTAGAAAAAAAATAAAAATGTTACATAGGGTTTATTTGGGTTTTCTCAACTCACTTTTTAAAAATAGGGGAATGATAAATCGAAAACTCACTTGAGTTGAGAAAACTCAGAAAACCTTTGTAAAAACCCATGTAAACTCAAGAAACATTTCTAAAAAAAATAGAAAATGTAATATACATATATTTGAACATTTTTAAAAAAGGAACACAAAAAAAACACCAAGTAGTTTTTTTTTTAAATGTTAAAAATTTCTGGTTACATAATACATATGTCAAAAAAACATGTAACAAACAAATTTTCAACATTTAAAAAAAAAAAAAACTAGTAAGCGTTTTTTTCATTTTTTTCATAAATAGGTCCGTGTAGATTTATAATACATTCCCTATTTTTTTAGAAAAAAAATGTTACATAGGGTTTTCTCAACTCACATGGGTTTTCGATTTATCTTTCCCCTATATATATAGAGGAATGATAAATCGAAAACCCACTTGAGTTGAGAAAACTCAAAAAACCTTTGTAAAAAACCCATGTAAACTCAAGAAACATTTCTAAAAAAAATAGAAAATGTAACATACATATATTTGAACATTTTAAAAAAAAAGGAACACAAAAAAAACACCAAGTAGTTTATTTTTTTAAATGCTAAAAATTTCAGGTTACATAATATATATGTCCAAAAAACATGTAACAAACAAATTTTCAACATTTTTTTTTAAAAAAAAACTAGTAAGAGTTTTTTTCATAAATAGGTCGGTGTACATTTATATTACATTCCCTATTTTTTATAAAAAAAATAAAAATGTTACATAGGATTTATTTGGGTTTTCTCAACTCACATGGGTTTTCGATTTATCATTCCCCTATATATATAGGGGAATGATAAATCGAAAACCCACTTGAGTTGAGAAAACTCAGAAAACCTTTGTAAAAATCCCATGTAAACTCAAGAAACATTTCTAAAAAAAATAAAAAATGTAATATATATATATATTTGAACATTTTTAAAAAAGGAACACAAAAAAAACACAAAGTAGTTTTTTTTTAAATGTTAAAAATTTCAGGTTACATAATATATATGTCCAAAAAACATGTAACATACAAATTTTCAACATTTTAAAAAAAAACTAGTAAGCGTTTTTTTAATTTTTTTCATAAATAGGTCCGTGTACATTTATATTACATTCCCATTTTTTTTTAGAAAAAAATAAAAATGTTACATATGGTTTATTTGGGTTTTCTCAACTCACATGGGTTTTCGATTTATCTTTCCCCTATATATATAGGGGAATGATAAATCGAAAACCCACTTGAGTTGAGAAAACTCAGAAAACCTTTGTAAAAAACCCATGTAAACTCAAGAAACATTTCTAAAAAAAATAGAAAATGTAATATACATATATTTGAACATTTTTAAAAAAGGAACACAAAAAAAACACAAGTAGTTTTTTTTTTAAATATTAAAAATTTCAGGTTACATAATATATATGTCCAAAAAACATGTAACATACAAAGTTTCAACATTTTTTTTAAAACTAGTAAGCGTTTTTTTTATTTTTTTTCATAAATAGGTCCGTGTACATTTATATTACATTCCCTATTTTTTTTAGAAAAAAATAAAAATGTTACATATGGTTTATTTGAGTTTTCTCAACTCACATGGGTTTTCAATTTATCTTTCCCCTATATATATAGGGGAATGATAAATCGAAAACCCACTTGAGTTGAGAAAACTCAGAAAACCTTTGTAAAAAACCCATGTAAACTCAAGAAACATTTCTAAAAAAAAATAGAAAATGTAATATACATATATTTGAACATTTTTAAAAAAGGAACACAAAAAAAAACACCAAGTAGTTTTTTTTTTTAAATGTTAAAAATTTCAGGTTACATAATACATATGTCAAAAAAACATGTAACATACTGAAGAAACACGGAACTAATTATGAGACTAATCAGTTTGGTTTATGTTTCTACCATGATGGTTAATCTTCTTTATGGTTTCCTGAGCTCCTTAATGACCGTGGTTATCTGCAAAACAGAACACCGTTACTCGTTAAGAGGGGAATGTGGGGGTTTCCCTCTTAACCGGGCTCCGGCGTGAGAATAAGCGACTGTATTGGAGGAGATAATTAAGTATTGAGTGAGAGTAGAGGGAATGGAATGTTTAACCTGTGAAGTGAAGGTCTCTATTTATAGCCGGAGAGGTGTAAGAGGATGTGGGCTGATGGGCCTTGGGCCGGAAGGCGACAACGTGGAAGATATGCTCCTTGTCTCACTGGTGTCGACCGTTAGTGGCTCCTGGGAGCTTTCTGGAGCTGGCGCAATGTGATTGGAGCCACGTGTCACTGTTGTCGGCCTGGCCGTCTTTCTGCCATCAGCAGGTAAGTGGAGATCGTGGGGCAGTTGTCTCTGCCTTATGATTGGTGCCATGTAGGCGTCCTTACGTACTTTTTGTCTCCTGCATGTCAGATGATCGTGGAGCACGATTGAGCAAAGCCAGAGGGACGTTGATTGGCTCTTTTCTGCCACTTGTACCTTTGGAGCAGCCTTGCGCTGCTTTCCTGCACGAGTCTTGATGGGCACGTTAACTGACTCGCTCAGGGTTTAGGTGACTGAGTATTCTTTCGGCATGCTAAGTGTTGTTATTGGAGCTTCTTATTGTCTAGGTCTCCCGCCACGTAGAATGGAATGTGGTGTAATTCGCGCGAGGTTAATGATAGGAAGCTTTTTAAATAAGGAGTATGGTCCCGCGCGTAACCTTTCCGAAGGTTTGCGCGGCTTTTTTAGGACCATACCCCTTCAAGTCCCCCCAGTCCAGTGCTGCACCATGCGCAAGGCAAGTGGTTGGAGCTCTGGACTTAAAAGTTGTGGAAAATGTTTCTTTGGTTTTGGTAGACGGGGCGCGTGTAACCTTTTATTGGTTACAACGGCGCGACTACCGGATTGGTTCCAGGTGGGTTATTGTCCTTATGTGTAGGCGCGCAGGTTTATTAAGGAACTGTTAACATTGCGCGGCCTTAGTTGCTTCTGCATGAAGTTTGTTGTAATTTATGGCGGGAAAAACTTCGAAATTTGAACTCTGACAGGTTGGTGAAGAAAGTCGTGGTTGGTGACGACTGAGTTGACCTCTGACGGTTGTCATCAACTTGTCCCTGACGAATCGTATTTCCGTCAGAGAGTGAGGCCCACGCGCGCGTGGTAACCGTCACTCCGGGAAACACGCCTTACGTGGCGTTTTCTGATTGGCCTCGCTCGCGGCGACTTCGGCACGGTTACCCATCGCATTAAATGCGATGGGTATATATATCCGAAGAGACGTGAGAGGTTATCACTTTTCTCTTCTACTATTCCTTTATTTCCTCTCGAATTTCTTTGACTCTTCAAAGTTTGAAGAAGACGGTTGCAGAATCTTCACATCCTTGAAGAACATCGTAGCAGATCTTCAAGTCTGTTTGCAGAATATTCAAGACTTCAAGATATTTCTTCATATCTTCAAGTTCTTCCAGAGAAACTTGAATCTTCTTTTACTATGGCTGAAGAACATCAAGAGGATATTCCTGGTGAGGAAGGCCTTGTTCCGGTTCTCCGGTGGGATCCGGGTCTTTTTGAGCAAATCACGAGGAGTTTCCGGTTTCCACCGGAATGGGACGCTAAGTACCCCGGTCAAAACCAGACGGCCGCTGATGCACCACCGGGGTACATCACGTTGTTCGAAGATTTCTTTCATCAGGGTAATTTCCGGTTGCCGGCGACAAATTTTATGGCCCATATTCTGCAGTTTTATGGGTTTCATATATCGCAGATGAGCCCTCCCGGGATGGTCCGGGTTCGTCACTTCGAGTTCTTGTGTTGGTCTCATGGTATTGAGCCTACGGTTGAGAAGTTCCGGGCTTTTTACCAGCTTCAAAGAAATATGGGTTTCTATTCTTTCTCCAGTCGTGGCGCCGCAAAGAAGATATTGCTGAACCCCCGCAAGAGTTTCCATGACTGGAAACCAAAGTTTTTCTATATCCGGGAGGAGGTAATTCCGATCGCCATGACCTTCCGTGCCTGGTCGGAACCAATTTTGAAGGAAGATTTGGCGATCCCCAAGAATGACGTTTGGTATAAGAAGCTTACTTCTACTCCAAACCGAGTGTTTGGAGAGAACGTCTTGGTGGCGGCGCGCATGAGTGACCAATGGCCGGCTGATAGCAAGGACGTTCCGGTTTTGATGTTCAACGATAGAGGTTAGTAACTTACTTAGCCTCTTTGATTTCGTGTTTCGTAAGTCTTGTTTATTCATGTAATTTGTTATGTAGAGGCGCAACTGTATCAAGCTGCATTCTCCACCTTTGGTGGTTCAATGAGTGTGCGCCCGCTCCAAGCTGGGGAGGAGTACTGGTACGAACAAATTAAGGGTAACTTCATGTACCCGGTTGCTGATGCATTTGCCTCGCCGCCTACTGCAACTGAAGGTGCGCACATACCTAAACCTCGTCCTCTGCGCTCTGTGACTTCTGCTGGGAAAGAGGTTGTCTATCTTTCCAGCGAGGAGTCCGTAGGGTCTTCGAACGGGGAGTTAAGTTCGTGGTCTAACGTCTTTGCAGGTGTGTTGCGCGGCTTGGGCATTGACCCTGAAGAGAAGAAAAAACCAACCAGGAAGAAGAAGGTGATCAATCTTGAGCCTGAAGTGGTGAGCAAGAAAAGTGGGGGTAGCCGCGCAGCTGCTGGTACTGCTGGTAAAGGTACTCTTCGCCTTCGTCAGAGTGACTTGAAAGATTATGTGATAACTAGTGACTCACTTGAAGGATTGTCGCGCGTAGGCGAGAAGAAAACTGGAGCAGGTGGCTGGAAAAGTTCAGGTAGTGCGGGTTCTCGCAACCCAGATGCTGGGGCTACTCCTTCCTCTGTTGTGCGTGAGGAAGAGGAAGAAGAAGAAGGAGACGAAGAAGAGGAGGCTGCTGAAAAGTTGATCAGCAGAAAAAGAGTTAGAAGCGAAACTACAGCTGGTGTGTCAACTGTGCCCGGAGCTGGGGAGGTTCCCTTGATTGGGAAACGGAGCAACTTGCGCTCGCTTTACAAAGTTTCTCCGGGTTAGTTTTTTGTTACGTTATTTTGTTACCTCCGCTCTTTTTAACACTTGGTTTTTGCAGAGCTTAAGAAGACGACCCTTGAGAAGGGTGTGGTGTTTGTAGATCCCGTAGAGCCGGTGCATAAGAGGCCGAAGGTTACTATTAAGCCTTTTAAAATGGTGGAGTCTGAGAAGGCAAAGCACGTTGAGGTGGAGAAGGAGAAAACTGTTGCAGCGGAGAAACGCGCGTCTGAGGAGGAGAAGAGGAAAGTTGATGAAGAGCGTAGGAAGGCCGAAGCCGATGAAGCCCGACAGAGGAAGGCTGAGGATGAGAGAAAAAGATTAGCTGAACAGGAGGAGAAGAGGTTGGCCGAGCAGGAGAAGAAGAGGCTAGCTGAGCAGGAGAAGGGAAAGAAGGTTGATGAAAGAGAGAAGGAGAAATCCGCTGCTGACAAGTCTGTTGGGATTTCGACTGGAAAGGGCGCGGTTTCTGGTTCGGCGGCTGGTCAGGGTGGTGTAAAACATGGCGCGCCGCCGCGCTCTCCGATAGGCCCCCGGGATACTGTGGGGGATATTTATTACAAGTCTTACACGGAAGAGAGCCGTGGTGACGCTCCGCACCAACCGCCATGGGGCTTAAAGCAAAAGGATACCTTCCAAGAATTCGCGCCTTGCCGCGATTGGTTGCTGAATTCCATTCCTCCAGGTGAGGTTGATCGCCAAAGAGCGCGCACCCATAGCGGGTTATATCATGCTTATGTTGTTGGCGAGGACAACACCCGCGCTGCTAACCAGGAGATTGTACGGGAGTGGCGAACCCTGGTTAGGGAGAGGGATGATTGGGAGAAATACCGCGATCGGATTTTAAGGCGTGCCACTGAGTTGGAAAAATCTAGAACTGCCTTTGACGAAGAAAGGGCGAAGTTCGAGGCCGATCGGAAATCAGAAGAGTGGGGGCGCGAGGGCCTGAGAATCAAACTTCAAGCTGCTGAACAGCAGTTGGCAAAGGAGAAAACTGAGTTCAAACGCATCTGTGAGAAAGACAATGAGCGCGCAGCCGCGGCTCGCAACAAAATAGTCGACCTTGAAGCCAAGGTTGCTATGTTGACAGCGAAGGTGGAGGATGCGCATACTGCGCAAGCTGCTAAAGAGCAGGCTGAGGTTTGAGAAACTTCTTATTCCGTTTAATACTTTTGTTTAGTATGTTAACTGAGTCTTTTATCCCTTGCAGGCTGAATTGGCTGAGGTAAAGGCACAATTGTCTGGCAAAGACAAGGATTTGACTGCTAAGGACGTCGAGATCGCTGAGCTGAAGTGTCGTTTGCGGGAGAAAATTGAAAAAAGCGAGTCCTTGGAGATCGATCTCGAAGCTGAGAAGATTAAAGCTGCCACTGCTGACGAGGCCAAACAAAAAGCTGAGGAGGCGCGAGACATTAGCACCACTGCTCTTAATGTAGCACAAAACAACTACTCCGAAGCTCAAGGTATCGTGGATACTTTGGTCTCTGAAGCTGAGTGGCTGCGTGGTCGCGGAATGGTGCTGGTATGATACCTCTTGACTTTGTTTTGATTTATTTAGACCTGTTGGCTAAAGTATTGCGTTTGCTGTAGATGGCCAACTCCATCCTAAATGCTGGAGAATTGGATAAGGCTGTTGCGGCCGTTATAGATGCTTCCCTCGTAGTTGGTCACCGTAAAGGCTATCTTGAATGTGCGCAACATGCATCAGTTATGCTTGGACAGGAGTTCGATGCTAGTCACTGCTCAGTGACTGATGAAGCTGAGGCTGAGCTAGCTCGCGCGGAACATGGTTATTATCATCTATCCATTCCGGTGATGGACTTGGTTACTGATGCGCTGAAGCATGATGACTGGTGTCAGCGGCTGAAGAATATCCTTGACTCACCGGAGACTGTTGAGCTCTCGGATGAGGAGGAAGCTGCGGGTGATGATGGCGATGGTAAGGGTGATGGTGATGGCGATAAGCATGACGATGATCCTGATGATAGCTTTGAATAGGCTAGTACTTTTTAGGCTTTGTGCCTTGTAATTTTTGTTTATGCTTTGAATGTAAGCTCTTGCGCGGTCGCGCTAGTTTTAAATGGAAGGAACACTATCTGTTGTCTATATAACTGTTGCGCGGTTGTGCTTGTTTTAAATACGATGTTTGTTTATCCTTTCCCGTTACAATTATTGCACTGTTGTTAGAAACTTTGGTTAAGTTAGCGCGAATAAATGTAAGAGTGGCTCTTGTGCGAGCGTAACTGGAGTGTTTTCGTGCTAATCAGAAGTTTAACATGCATTTGTAATGAAAGGAGTCAGCGCAAAAGAAAACATGTCGTATGCTTTCATTAACTTAGAAACAGGCGCTTAGGCCAAACATACATTGCTTGTAACGTAAAAGGCGTGTAGCCAACATGGAAAAGTAAAAGGCGCATGGCCAACATTAGTGGATAAAGGCGCGGGGCCTAGAATAGTCACATATAGCATTTGCGCAGTTGTTGCGCATTCCACGTACGCGGGATGATGTGTCCATCCAGGGTGCGCAATTTGTAAGCCCCTTTTCCTAGCACTTCGTGAACCAAGTATGGGCCTTCCCATTTGGGTGCTAGTTTTCCTGGGCGTTCAACGTTTGAGGCTTCGTTGTCTCGAAAGACATATTCCCCTGGAGTGAAGGTACAGATGCGGACTCGCGCATTGTAGTACCTTTCCAGTTGTGTTTTGTACTTGGCTTCTTTAATTCGCGCAATTTCGCGCCTTTCTTCCAGCAAGTCCAAGTCAAGACGACGCTCTGCCTCGTTGTCGATTGCGTTGATTGCTGTCAAACGCGGAGAGGGCATGCCAACTTCTGCCGGGATAACCGCTTCTGAGCCATAGACTAGGCTAAAGGGGGTTTCGCCGGTACTTGTTTTCGGCATGGTTCGGTGAGCCCACAAGATACTCGGGAGCTCATCCACCCAGCCTCTTCGCTTTGTGCCCAGTCGGGCCTTAATCCCATCGACAATACACTTGTTCACACTTTCAACCTGCCCGTTGCCTTGAGGATGCGCAACGGAGGAGAAAGTGTGTTCGATTTTCATCTCTTTCATCCACTTCTGGAGGTCCTCAGAAGCAAAATTGGTGCCGTTGTCTGTGACAATCTTGAGTGGGAGACCAAACCTGCAAATGATGTGTTCCCAGATGAACTTGCGCACCATCATTGCAGTGGTTGAGGCCAGGGCTTTGGCCTCCACCCACTTAGTAAAATAATCCACGGCTACAATTATGAACTTGACGGCACCAGGAGCGTCTGGGAAGGGTCCCACCATATCAATTCCCCACTGCTGAAAAGGCCAAGCAGTGGATACGGGGATCAGATCGTTCTTGGGGCGCAGGGTTTTCGGAGAGTGCCGCTGACAGGAGTCGCACTTGCGCAGCTCTTTCAGGGCATCAACATGCATCCCTGGCCAGTAATACCCAGCGTTCATAATCTTTGCGACAACCATGTGTGGCCCTGCATGAATGCCGCAAATTCCTTCATGAATCTCCCTTATCAGATAACTCGCATCCTGGGGTCCACGCAGCGCAGCAGTGGCCCCAAGAAGGACTTGCGGTATAAGATACCACCATTCATTTCGTACTGCAGAGCCTTGTTTTGAATCTTCCTTGCCTCTGCTTTGCTCTCAGGGAGTATTCCTTCTTGCAAGTATTGAATGATAGGGGTCATCCAGGACGGCTGCCCTATCTCGATCACGTTGACTTGTCGCAGCAAGACTGAAGGATTCTTGAGTACCTCAATCCTTACATCTTTGGCAAGATGTTGAAAGGAGGTTGAAGCAAACTTGCTCAAGGTGTCTGCTGGCTTGTTTTCCGAGCGATTGATGTGGATTACCTTGTGAGACTTGAACTGTTGAAGCAACTCTTTTGCCTGCTCTAGATATAGGGCCATAACCTCGCCTTTTGCATCGTATATGCCGTTAACTTGGCTGGCTATTAGGAGTGAGTCAACGTGTGCTTGTAAATTCTTAGCTCCCATTTTGATGGCGAGGCGCAAGCCTGCCAGAAATGCCTCATATTCCGCCTCGTTGTTGGTGTTTTTAAAATCCA
This sequence comes from Helianthus tuberosus, assembly GCA_030545235.1. Lineage (NCBI taxonomy): Eukaryota > Viridiplantae > Streptophyta > Magnoliopsida > Asterales > Asteraceae > Helianthus > Helianthus tuberosus. The sequence continues at coordinate 13,261,554 of CM060420.1, read as the reverse complement.
ACTTGATGGCGTAAGTGAATTCATGGTTTTCGAGGCTTACTAGGCGCAATCCAGCTCCCGCGCCGTCCTCATTTGAGGCCCCATCAGTATAAAGCATCCAAGTCTCATTTGTCGTGTCTTTTTCGGGAGTCTCCACCAGCTCACAATCTTTGATTTTATCAACTGGGACCTCTGTGATGAAGTCCGCTAGAACTTGACCCTTGATGGCTGGGCGCGGCCTGTACAAAATGTTGTGGCCCCCCAGCTCGATGGCCCATTTTGCTAACCGCCCAGATGTTTCTGGTTTTTGCAATATCGTACCGATGTGGAAATTGGTAAGTACAGTAATTACATGCCCTGTAAAATATCTGCGCAGCCTTCGGGAGGCGTGTAGCAGCGCAAGCACCAATTTTTCCATCGTGGAATATCTCGTTTCTGGGTCCGTTAGCACTCTACTGACGTAATAGATAGGAGTCTGAACTCCGTTTCTTTCTACAAGCAATACCGACCCTACTGCTTTATCCGAAGAAGATAAGTACAGTATGAGTGGTTCCTTTTCGAATGGTGTAGTTAGAGTTGGGAGCTCGATCAAGCATTCTTTCATTTGCTGAAAGGCCTTTTCTGCTTCAGGGGTCCATTTGAACTCTTGTTTCTTCACACAGTTGCGCAGAGTGCTGATAAAAGGGTACGACTTCGCGGCGTGATTTGATAGAAAGCGGTTAAGCGCGGCCAGGCGGCCGGCCAAACGTTGCATCTCTTTGATTGTTCGCGGCGATGGCATTCGCTCTATTGCCTGGACCTTTTCCGGATTCACTTTAAAGCCGCCGTTTGTGACTATGAAGCCTAAGAACTTCCCTTCTTCCATGCCAAAAGAACACTTGGCTGTATTCAACTTCATATTTACGCTGCGCAATGAATTGAACGTTTTTTCGATATCTTTCAACATTTGGTCCTCTTCGGGACTTTTGACCACTAGATCATCGATGTAAACTACAATATGCTTTCCGATGTCTCCCGCGAAGGTCTTGTCCATCAATCGCTGGTATGTGGCGCTAGCGTTTTTCAGGCCGAATGGCATCTTCGTATAGCAAAAAATCCCAAGATCAGTACGAAAAGCTGTCTTGTCTTCATCCTCGAGCTTCATTTGAACTTGATGGTACCCCTTGTAGCAATCCAAGAAGCACTTCCATCTGTATGGCGCGAGAGAGTCTATCTTTTTGTCGATCTCAGGCAAAGAGTAGCAATCTTTAGGGCATGCCTTGTTGAGATCGGTATAGTCAACACACATTCTCCATCCTCCACTGGACTTCTCTACCATCACGGGGTTTGCGACCCAACTTTGATAACGTACTTCTCGCATGATGCCGGCTTTAAATAACTCGCATACTTGCTCATTCATTGCTTTCGTCTTGTCTGCCCCTAAGCTGCGCCTTCTTTGGACTTTCGGTTCAACAGAGGGGTATGTGTTTAAACAGTGCTCGGTGATGTCGCGCGGGACTCCGGTCATGTCAGCCGGGGTCCAGGCGAAGATGTCCATGTTTTTTAACAGGAGCTGCTTGAGACGAGTTCTGATGTTTGGTGAGATTGCGTGCCCTATCGTCACCGTTTGCTCTGGGTACTTGCGATTTAAAACCCATTTTTCGGGCTCGGTTGTTGAAACCTTCGCCGCTTTTGTCGGGCGCATCTCTTCGGTTGACATCACTTCTTTCTTTGCATAAACGATTGCCACCCCCGTCTTGGTTGGGAAACCAATCGCTGAGTGGGGGGTGGAAGTTATCATATTCAGCTCACCTTGCGTCTCTCTCCCGATCAGCACATCATGTCTTGACTTAACAGGCATCACCATGAAGTTAACGTTCGTTGTTCTTGAATGCTTCCCGTCAGAGAGTGTGACGGGGAAGCTGATTTGGCCTAGCGGGAAGACCATTTCATTGCAGAATCCAGACAGCGGATAATCAACTGGTTCGAGTCTCGCTTTGTCTTCATCGTCGAACTGGTTAAAGCATTGCTCATAGATGATGTCTGCTGTACTCCCCGGGTCAATGAAGACGTATTCAGTTTCGTAATGGCCGATGATACCGGTGATGACGATGGGTCGTGTGGCTCGAGGACCCCCGCGCACCACCGGGAAAATGACCTGCTGTTCTTGCCATGAAGGCTCATACGGTCTCTTGCCTTTTTCTCTCGCGCTATACCTTGGTCCATTGACCATGTGTGTCTCTAGGCGTCGGACTTTCTTGTGATTTCCCTCATCGTGGCGATGGAGCTGTCGAGTTTCTTTGCGCACGTTTTTCACTAAGTGGCTCAGCTTTCCGCCCTTCAGCGCTCTCTCGATCTCTTGACGCAAGCTGTAACAATCATCTGTTAAGTGGCCTGTATCCTTGTGGAAATCACAATACAGATTGGGGTCTTGCCCCTTTTTGTTCGTCATAGGCCTTGGAGCCTTAAAATCATGGTTCTCCGTCATTAGCACCTCCTTTGGTGTTTTTATGAGCGGAGTCCAATGCTTTTCACGATTATCATCTCTGACTGCCTTTCGATAGCCGATACGATCAATAGTATCTCGCGCGTCTTCTTTATAGCGGGATCGTTCTTCATAACGAGGTTGTTCACTATAACCGCTGGAGTGATTAGCCTTCCACCCAGGGTTCTTGCCTTTGTTGCGTCTGTTGTCGTCGCGCGAGTGACCCCCTTTAGAAAATCGATCTTCAGAACGATAGCTGTTGTTTCTGGCGAGTGACTCTTCAGTTTGCGCGACTATCTTCGCGGCTTCCATGAGTTTATCCCATTCCTTGGGCATTCCATCTTTCCCAGTGATGGTTCTAATTAGGCTATCACAGCGGATGGCTTTTTTGAAATGGCATCGCATGAGTTGTTCGCTTACGCCACTGATTTCCAAACACTCTTTGTTAAAGCGAGTGATAAAATCTTCCAAACCCTCGTTATCTCTACGCCAGATGTCTTCAACTTCGGCTGTGTCGCGCTGGTATCGTCTTTGTTGACTGAAGTGACTCAAAAACTGAGTCCTGAAATCCACCCATGATTTTATCTTTCCCGGAGGAAGGCTGTCGAACCAGGCGCAAGCAGCCCCCGTTAGTGTTTGGATGAACAGATGGCACCACATGGGCATATTCCATCCTCCCATGCAGCCCACGCTTGTGAACACTCTGACGTGATCATCGGGATCAGTCAATCCGTTAAACTTTCCGACTGTCGGAGGTAACTTTTCCCTCTTGAGTGGCGCAAGAGCGATTTTTGGAATGAACTTGGAATGCTCTACAGCTTCAGCTGGTCGATAGGCGAGGCGGAAGTCTTGCTCTGCCTCTTCGGTGTATCCGACGTGCTGCCTTGGTTTGTAGTATTCGTGATTTCTTTGTAAACGATTGAAGACCGAAGATTCGTCATCGTTCTCCCAAGTTGGATCATTCGGGTCAGTCTCTTCCCACTCATTGTTCATGTTGCGCGGCGTGAGCCGGCTATGAACTGGGCCTCTTTGGACGTTTGACGGATCCTCATAGTAGCTTTCTGTTTCTCCCCGTGTATCGCGCGTGTCCTGCACGCTTAGTCTTCGGGTAGGGGGAGGTCTGTTGGCTCTTCCTTGGATATTTTGCGGTGGTGGCATCTGGCGCGGCCCGTGACTGGGGCCGGTTGGTGTAACCAAGGAAGGTTCTGCCGTTAAAACTGCTTGTTGCGCGCTCAAGGATTGATATGCCGCGTTAATGGTGGCGAGTTGCTTGGCGTACCACGAGGCCGGGGTTTCGCCCTCTGGTAGCCCTAGTAGCGCCAAGATATTCTGAGGTGGAGCTGGGTTCGAGGGTCCAGCACCGTCGTTTCCTGGGGTAGTTGTTTGAGTGATGCGGGTGAAGCTCCCGCGCGGACCCCCAGTGTTAGCTATCTCGATTTCGCCGATTTCTTCAACGTGTTGGGGTTGGATGTTTTGATTATCTACCCCCAACGCTGCATCAGGGTTTGCTCCAAGACCAACAAACTCAGGAATGATTCCTTGACCAGCCATGATCGAAGGAAGAAAAGACAACGAAAAACTCAGGAAAGAAGAAGATGAAAGTGGTTTGTAGAAAAAACCGGTGGGCGCCAATGAAGAAACACGGAACTAATTATGAGACTAATCAGTTTGGTTTATGTTTCTACCATGATGGTTAATCTTCTTTATGGTTTCCTGAGATCCTTAATGACCGTGGTTATCTGCAAAACAGAACACCGTTACTCGTTAAGAGGGGAATGTGGGGGTTTCCCTCTTAACCGGGCTCCGGCGTGAGAATAAGCGACTGTATTGGAGGAGATAATTAAGTATTGAGTGAGAGTAGAGGGAATGGAATGTTTAACCTGTGAAGTGAAGGTCTCTATTTATAGCCGGAGAGGTGTAAGAGGATGTGGGCTGATGGGCCTTGGGCCGGAAGGCGACAACGTGGAAGATATGCTCCTTGTCTCACTGGTGTCGACCGTTAGTGGCTCCTGGGAGCTTTCTGGAGCTGGCGCAATGTGATTGGAGCCACGTGTCACTGTTGTCGGCCTAGCCGTCTTTCTGCCATCAGCAGGTAAGTGGAGATCGTGGGGCAGTTGTCTCTGCCTTATGATTGGTGCCATGTAGGCGTCCTTACGTACTTTTTGTCTCCTGCATGTCAGATGATCGTGGAGCACGATTGAGCAGAGCCAGAGGGACGTTGATTGGCTCTTTTCTGCCACTTGTACCTTTGGAGCAGCCTTGCGCTGCTTTCCTGCACGAGACTTGATGGGCACGTTAACTGACTCGCACGGGGTTTAGGTGACTGAGTATTCTTTCGGCATGCTAAGTGTTGTTATTGGAGCTTCTTATTGTCTAGGTCTCGCGCCACGTAAAATGGAATGTGGTGTAATTCGCGCGAGGTTAATGATAGGAAGCTTTTTAAATAAGGAGTATGGTCCCGCGCGCAACCTTTCCGAAGGTTTGCGCGGCTTTTTTGGGACCATACCCCTTCAAATACAAATTTTCAACATTTTTTTTTTAAAAACTAGTAAGCGTTTTTTTCATTTTTTTCATAAATAGGTCCGTGTAGATTTATAATACATTCCCTATTTTTTTAGAAAAAAATAAAAATGTTACATAGGGTTTATTTGGGTTTTCTCAACTCACATGAGTTTTCGATTTATCTTTCCCCTATAGGGGAAAGATAAATCGAAAACCCACTTGAGTTGTGAAAACTCAAAAAAGCTTTGTAAAAAACCCATGTAAACTCAAGAAACATTTCTAAAAAAAATAGAAAATGTAATATACATATATTTGAACATTTTTAAAAAAAGAACACAAAAAAAACACCAAGTAGTTTATTTTTTTAAATGCTAAAAATTTCAGGTTACATAATATATATGTCCAAAAAATATGTAACAAACAAATTTTCAACATTTTAAAAAAAAAAAACTAGTAAGAGTTTTTTTCTTTTTTTTCATAAATAGGTCCGTGTACATTTATATTACATTCCCTATTTTTTTTATAAAAAATAAATAAAAATGTTACATATGGTTTATTTGGGTTTTCTCAACTCACATGGGTTTTCGATTTATCTTTCCCCTATATATATATAGGTGAATGATAAATCGAAAACACACTTGAGTTAAGAAAACTCAGAAAACCTTTGTAAAAATCCCAAGTAAACTCAAGAAACATTTCTAAAAAAAATAGAAAATGTAATATACATATATTTGAACATTTTTAAAAAAGGAACACAAAAAAAACACCAAGTAGTTTTTTTTTTAAATGTTAAAAATTTCAGGTTACATAATATATATGTCCAAAAAACATGTAACATACAAATTTTCAACATTTTAAAAAAAAACTAGTAAGCGTTTTTTTAATTTTTTTCATAAATAGGCCCGTGTACATTTATATTACATTCCCTATTTTTTTAGAAAAAAATAAAAATGTTACATATGGGTTATTTGGGTTTTCTCAAGTCACATGGGTTTTCGATTTATCTTTCCCCTATATATATAGGGGAATGATAAATCGAAAACCCACTTGAGTTGAGAAAACTCAGAAAACCTTTGTAAAAAAACCCATGTAAACTCAAGAAACATTTCTAAAAAAAATAGAAAAAGGTAATATACATATATTTGAACATTTTTAAAAAAGGAACACAAAAAAAACACCAAGTAGTTTTTTTTTTTTAAATGTTAAAAATTTCAGGTTACATAATATATATGTCCAAAAAACATGTAACATACAAATTTTCAACATTTTTTTTTTAAAAACCAGTAAGCGTTTTTTTCATAAATAGGTCCGTGTACATTTATATATTACATTCCCTATTTTTTTTAGAAAAAAATAAAAATGTTACATAGGGTTTATTTGGGTTTTCAATTTATCTTTCCCCTATATATATAGGGGAATGATAAATCGAAAACCCACTTGAGTTGAGAAAACTCAGAAAACCTTTATAAAAAACCCATGTAAACTGAAGAAACATTTCTATAAAAAAAATAGAAAATGTAATATACATATATTTGAACATTTTTAAAAAAGGAACACAAAAAAAAACACCAAGTAGTTTTTTTTTAATGTTAAAAATTTCTGGTTATATAATATATATGTCCAAAAAACATGTAACATACAAATTTTCAACATTTTAAAAAAAAAACCATTAAGCGTTTTTTTCATTTTTTTTCATTAATAGGTCCGTGTACATTTATATTACATTCCCTATTTTTTTTAGAAAAAAATAAAAATGTTACATAGGGTTTATTTGGGTTTTCTCAACTCACATGGGTTTTCGATTTATCTATAGGGGAAAGATAAATCGAAAACCCACTTGAGTTGAGAAAATTCAGAAAACCTTTGTAAAAAACCCATGTAAACTCAATAAACATTTCTAAAAAAAAATAGAAAATGTAATATACATATATTTGAACATTTTTAAAAAAGGAACACAAAAAAAACACCAAGTAGTTTTTTTTTAAATGTTAAAAATACCAGGTTACATAATATATATGTCCAAAAAACATGTAACATACAAATTTTCAACATTTTTTTAAAAAAACTTGTAAGCGTTTTTTTCATAAATAGGTCCGTGTACATTTATATTACATTCCCTATTTTTTTTAGAAAAAAATAAAAATGTTACATAGGGTTTATTTGAGTTTTCTCAACTCACATGGGTTTTCGATTTATCTTTCCCCTATATATATAGGGGGATGATAAATCGAAAACCCACTTGAGTTGAGAAAACTCAGAAAACCTTTGTAAAAAACCTATGTAAACTCAAGAAACATTTCTAAAAAAAATAGAAAATATAATGTACATATATTTGAACATGTATTATATTATTGATAAAGTGACCTTTAGAATATCAAGAGGAAATGACGATATATTCTAATTTGAAGGGGCACGTATGGACTATGGTGACAAACTCACAATTTAAAATGATCACATGAAGATGATTAAAAAAAATAATATTACCAAATAATCGTATATAAGTCAAGAAATACCAGAAATTTGTATATATTATTTTAGCTATGATAAACAATACGGTTATGTATTCGTTTACGTAACTTTTAACTGTGTCCCATTAAACCATCTCCGATGGAAGGGCAAGCATTGCCCGTTTGATTGGCTCTCTCTAACTCTCTCATCCTCTTCACATACAACAATCCATCCCTCCTCCTCCCCGCTCACAGAACCCTCCTAAACCTACCTTTACTATGATTTATCCTTCACGAGCATCCAACTGACGTCCAACAAACGATTCCACATTGGGCATAACAATGTCCCACTTAAATTTCATTTTTGTCCAAACTTACGTATTTTAAAAATAAAATAACAAGTTTTTTTTTTATTATCAACTGTTATTATATAAAATTTTTAAAATATATGCAAAAGATTAACTTGTAAGAACGGTATTATTAAATTATTTAAACAAATCTATACGACTATACTTAAAAAATGACTTTTTTCGCTTCTTTTATTTTATTACTTCTTATTCTATTTCTTATCTGCTTCTTTTATTTTATTACTTCTTATCTATAAAAAAACAATAGTAATAAAAATATCATTTTATAATTGAATTTTTCCACTTCTTTTATTTAATTACATTTCGTATTCTGTTTCTCAATAAAAAGCTTTTTTTTTTGGTTCAGCTCAAACTCAAATTACATCTCTATATAAAATAAATGTTATGAATTTACATCGAGATATATGGTAAACGGGCAACAAGCTACGCCACTACTCTATTTTTAATAGCAAAACTAAGTATTTTAAAAACCATGTCCATAGATCTTGAGGCCATTACATTACTATACATGACGTTTTGAATGACCATTACATTTTTATAATTTAATTTTCTGCAATGAAACTTTCGTGCAAGGGCTAGTGGAAAAGGATATAAACTAATCAATCATAGGTCATTGAAGCAAATAATAATAAGAGTTAAATGCCCGAATAGTTATTATGGTTTACCATTTTTTTCACCTTTAATCCCTAACTTTCTAAAATTATAGCTATAGTCCTCAACTTTTGCAGTTTCGTTCCCGGATAGTCCTTGGCACGAATATGGGTTAGTTTTTGGTTTTAAGTGGGTGTGAAATGACTAAAATACCCTTATCATTAAAATATAACAATTAAAACATTATAATTAATTATTTTTAAAGATAAGTGGGCCCACCAACTATCAGCCCACCCACCCCCTTTTCTCCCTCTATGTCTGGTCTCAAACATAACACACACACACGCACACACACCGTATAATCACCGATCCACACCACCATCATTGATTGAACACCACAATCACCACTATCACTTTCTATGGTGTGTGCCGCCACCGCCGCCTTTTTTCCGGGTATTCGGTGCACCGATTCACCTCCTTCTTCATAGGTTCGTTCCTCTTAACATCCTCCAATTCTTCATCTACCATCACAACTATCGGATCTACCACCATATTGTTCGTCGCATATGGAGGGTGGAAGCGGTGAAGGCAACAGGGTGAGGTGGTTGCGTTTTGGTCCGGCGGGGTGATATGGTGACGGTGGGGTGATTGTGGAGGATGATGGTGGTTATTGATTTAGGGTTGGGTTGTTGATGGTGGTTGTTGATTTAGGGATGGGTGGTTGATGGTGGAGGCGGGTATGGGTTTAGGAGGCAGAGTAGCGGTGATAGAAGGGGATGGCGGAGACAATGGTGGTATTGGTGGGGATTGATGGTGGCGGAGGATTGGGGGTGGGGGATTGGTTTAGTTTGATGAGTAATGATTTGTGTGAAAATCTAGATTTGATTTGCAGGTGGTAGGGGTTGGTTTAATTTGATTTGCAGGTGGGTGAGGATGGGGTAGGTTGTAGGGCTCACTTGAAATTAGACTTATTAATTAGATTTTTATTTTTTTATTTATTAAATACCCGGATAGTCCCTGTGGTTTGTCTTTTTTAAGGAAAGAGTATTTTTGTCACTACACACACTCTTAACTGAGAAAACTAATTGATGTTAGGCACGGGGACTATCTGAGAGCGAAAATTGAAAAGTTGGAGACTATAACTGTAATTTTAGAAAGTTTGGGACTATACAGGCATTTAACTCTAATAATAATAAGAGTAAATTACAAGTTTTGTCCTTTATGTTTACATCAAATTGCAGGCGCTGTTCTTTAGCACAAAAGTTGACAAATTTTGTATTTAATGTTCCAAAATCTTGCACGTTATGTCCTTTAGGCCAAACCCAGTTAGATTTTTTGGTTAAATTTGGTCATGTGCATTGCACATGAGGGCATATTTGTCTATTCACCATTACATGGACTATTGTGTAAATTTTTAATGTCTAGGGACTATTATGTAATTTGGTGTAAACATAAAAACAAAACTTGTAATTTACTCTAAATTATAAATGTGATATATGATATCAAAATGGAATCACATTAACAGCAATCGGACTCCTAACCATATGAACATCATTTTTCCATGTCAATGACCCAAGCTCATAGCTGCCATTGTTGCTTTTATAAGGTACAAAATCGATCATGTAAGTCATCTTCTCCCCCGATTTCGAAAACCTAAGGACATCAGGATAAACCCAAGCTTTTACTCCCGCAATTACTTCTAGTGTTGAATAATAAAAGTTGGGCCTTCACCGATATATGTAACAGTCCTGTAAACCGATAAATTTCCAGCCATATTAGTGACACCAATGGACGGATAGTTGAATGTAACACCCCGAAAACGGGTTTGGTAATCAAACCACGTTAACGCTACAGAACGGGTAAAATACAGTAAGTGGTAAAACTTACCCGGTAAATTAGGGGATTTAAATAAATAAATCTAATATATATTAAAAGGATGATAAATGCTTTGAGAAAGCAAAAGTATATAAAAGGGCCCAAGTTGACGGGACTTAAAAAAATAAAACGGATTATGAACAAGATAAAGTAACTGGGAATAAATGACCTAGTTAGTCATAAGTCTTATAGTAATAAGACAATTTGTTAAAAACACACTATATGCAACTTGGTAAAGTGTAGGGACCAAAGGTGACAAACTTGAAACAAGTTTGTATTAAATAAAACATTTAACACCAAAACACACACTTTAAGTGTGTGTTCTGGTCGTAAATCGCAGGAGAGCCAGGGAGTTCTATGCTCAAACCCTAAACTTCAAGAATTCACCAAATTGAAAGGGGAAATCAAGCCCAAATCGAAATCCAAGCACAGATTATTGATCCTCATCACGAGAGGATTACAAGGTATGCAAAATTTCATGAAAACTCTCAACTTGAAATTCTCATGAAATTGGAATAATCATAAACTATGGTTGCATGTGTGTCTTATGATGATTTAGGAACAACTATAGTGTCTAGGGACAAACCCTAGACAAATACGAGTTGAAATCATGTGAAATTTTAGTAAAATCCATGATCACCATTGTAGGTGATTAGAAGGTTATGTAGATTTTAGTAAACACTAGGAAATTGGGTGATATTCTAGTGTAATTTGACAATTGTGAAGTGACTTCAGAATTATAGAAGCTAACAACTTTGTAAGAAGGTTGATTTATGTGAAATTAGGGCTAAGAGATAAGCTAGAAACTTGATAAATAAACATGTAAATTTCTGCCCATAAAGTGTTTGTTGAAATGCCTCAAAGAAGGCTCGAAATTAGAATTTTTGTAGTTAAAACACCTAATGGTGATGTTTTGGCTATTATGCAAAATGTGATTAAAAAGAGTTCTAAATGTGATAAACGTGGTTAAAACTTGGTAAAAATGGTGGCCTAAAGATAACGCCTACCGGGTAATTAAAGAATGCTAAAACTAGTTGATGAACTCGAATATGCAATTAGTATACTAATGGGCATTTGACTTTTAAAAAGTCAAACTGACCTATAATACGATAAATGGTAATTTTTTATATGAAATGCGTAAGGTGGAATAATCATATTAAATTATGATTAAACTAACCACCTTGAAAACGATGATGATAGTTTGACGCGTAACAAGCTAGGTGGAAGCTTGATGAGGGAGCGGGTCAAACGAATCAAGAAGGAATGGAAAAGCGTAGTTCGGATGCGAGGTAAGTAAAGCTTACGCCCCTTTTTATTATTTACAAATGACATGATTGCAAGTATAGTATATGAATGCTACTAAGTGGTTGGCATAGGATGTTCCGACACGAATTAATGAGAGTCGGAACGAAGGAAAATGGTAAGAAATCATAAGTTATGGACAAGGGGTAAAATGGTAAATTAGTCATGTAGTGACGAACAAACAAAAACGGTTTTAAGTAAAACGAGTACAAGGAAAACCGGGATAGGTTTAAAGGGGATGAAATGGTACTTAAATACCATCTCATACGGACAAATGGTCAATTTGACTAAATAGGTCAATTGGTGTGGGTAACGCCATTTGACAATAACATTTGATAATTGCTTGTTGAGTTTTGTAATCACAGGAAATAACATAAGCTTGCGTTGCTTTAACTATAAAGGTTTAAAGCAAAAGTTAAGTAAACGGGTCAATACTTTGACCCGAGCCAGGTACGTATAACTAAGCTTTTTGGTTAAACATACAATTTTGGTCAAAATATTTAGTGAAAGTCCTTCGCCGTGAAGTGAGGGACTAAAGTTGACCAAAACACCCTTGAAGGGTATATTGGGCAAACGACTCACAGGGGTCGTTTAGGAACTTGCATATAGATTATGGAATCATTAGACATGAATAAAGGTCATAGGAATGCACATTCGCGGGTCAAATGCCCAAAAGTGGTCATTTGCGTAAAATGATCAACCGATGGGTAAAAATTGGAAAAAGAGGTTCATTATGTTAAATCCACCACAAAATAGTTGTGGTGGAATATTGGTAGTTAATTAGATATGGAACTTTTGTAGCGACACAAGAAAGGCACAAGTTCTAGGCTAAAACGCATAACTACCCTTAACGGGTCAAAATAAGCATACGAGTGAAAACGGGTTTAAATTGTGTAATAAACCTATGATTAGAACCTAATATGGTAGGTAACATTAATTTGAAGAAGTGTATGTGATATAGGAATCAAACAAATACGTTTGTTTGATAAAATGCATAAACGGGTTAAAATTCGGTAAAAAGGTAACGAGTCAAAGGCTTATAAGTCTCAAAATTTCTTATGTTGGATGTAGGATTTTAACTCCATAAGATGGAGGATTAAATTACGGACGCGTAGGAAAAAGAATCGGGTAAAACGGATCAATAACGAAGAAGTTATGGCCGTTTCCGTAAAAACTGGCATAGCTGATCTGAACTGCAACCTGCTGGAAACTGGTTTCCCAGGAGACACGCGAAGGAACAACATGGTTCCTCCGCGACACGCGACAGAACCCTGATTTAGCGAAAAAAATTTATTTTAATCAGTTTCGCTTCCCGGACTCGTTTAAATACGTTCTAAGTTACATATGACTAATCCAACTCATGTTTTATGAGTTTTAGGTATGATTTTAGCACCGGAGGATGATCAAGCACAACGAAGAACCGAACACGATCAAGAAATAAGCTTCTGCACTATGTATCGTTGTTTTGTTAAATGACGAACTCAAACATGTTATTTTGTATAGTTTTAATTCTGTAAATAAAGTTTAATGAAACCCGTATTTTCAATGTATTGAAATTCTAATTACCCGTTTATTTTCGTAAATTATACGAAAATTGTTAAATAATAATAAGGGTGTTACATTGAAGTTATAGGAGGGCATGGGAGGATTTTTGCAGTAAACCGGTGTGTCAGCAAGTACTTGAGTTGTTCGTCACTTGCTCCATAGCTGCAAAGGAGATCGATGAGATTGTCGGTATCAAAACCATATCATATCAACCCCATTATGCAACCTCCAGTTGACCCTCAAAACTCTTATCCCCCAATACTTGACAGTTCACCAAAAAAGTGAACTTAATTTCACAGCTTCACTACTTGTAGAAAATCAACATTCAGTCAAACCAAATAAATATATCCATCACACATTAAACACACTAAACATTCAAAATTAAAGCAACAAACCCTAATTCCAATCAATTCTCACTCCCAGATATCAAAACACCTAATCTCAATACTCAAAAAGGCATCAATACAAGCACACTACATATGAGGCGACATCAACCATTAATTAACCCACTGACGATAACGGAGTGGTGGAGGCGCTCAGTGTCGGAGATCCACGTGTCGACGAAAGAGGGAGTGTCGGTGACGATGGTGGAGATTGTCTGGTGGAAGAATGTGACTTCGCAAAGCCTGTTGGAGACTGAATGATTGTGAACAGGGGTGGGTGGTACTGGTCGGTAGGTATTGACGGTGGTGGTGGCTGATGGTAACCGGGGTGGGTTGTGGTGCTGAAGTGTTGATAGGTTAGAGAGAGTAGGTTGGAGAGATAGAGAGGAGAGAGAGGTAGAGAGTACAGTTTTTTTTTAATTATATATAATTTTCATTATATTACATAATAATCCCTAGACATTAAACATTTACACAATAGTCTATGTAGTGGTGAATAGATAAATACACTCTCATGTGCAATACACATGAACAAATTTAACAAAAAAATCTAACTGAGTTTGGCCTAAAGGACATAACGTGCAAGATTTTGGAACATTAAGTACAAAACTTGTCAATTTTTGCGCTAAAGGACAGCGCCTGCAATTTGGTGTAAACATAAAGGACAAAACTTGCAATTTGGTCGAAAGTTTTCCCAGTACGCTCTTTGATGTGTGCAAAATGCAACATATAAATTTCATCAAATGAGGCATAAAACTAACCCTTTTTTTAGTACTAATGTTGGAAAAAGTGTGTTTTTGTCTTCCTTTTGTATTTTCAGGATTAAATGAGCTCAAATGAACAAAAGAAGCAAAAAGGCAGCTAAATCTAACAAAAGTACAAGAAAAGGGATAAACGTGGCATGCCCGACCCCCCCGACAGCATCTTCCCAAGCAAAACAAGAAAACAGAAGGCTGAACACGCCCCGTGCTCACTGAGCACGGGGGCGTTCCCAAGTGTCTGCAGAAAAGACAAAGTTGTAGAAGCTTCTATCACCCACCACGGGGGCGTGCCCAGCGGACACGGGGCCGTGGTCAACTCTAAGATTCGCAGAATCTGAGGAAATCTTGATAGTACAGATACGCTTCTGCACACGGGGTCGTGCCCAGCGGACACGAGGGCGTGGTCAACTAATGCAGACAAACTGCAATTAATGAAGAAAGAGAAGGATGATGGACACGGGGCCGTGCCTGAGCTGCTATTCAGGCTATAAATAGGGGTGTTTGGCTCATTTGCAAACCACCTCTCTCACACTACACCCACCCTCCACCACCATCACAACCCACATCCACCACCATCATCCATCATCCATCATAGAGTGTGTGTAGTAGTCTCGGGATCCAAGATTGATCGTAAGAGTTCTTGACAATCAAAGGCCATGTTTGCCTAAGTCTCTTACATCACTTGGTGAAGACAAGTGTCTAGTGTAATACTTTTTTATTTTTAATCTTTTCGCACTTTTTATTTGGTTATGTATTAATGACTTTAATAACAAGTTTCTTATGTTGAAGGTGATTCTTCCTTATCGTTTGTCCGTGGTGTCTTGGCATTATTTTACTGTCTATATAAAATAAAAGATTTTCACCATTCCTATCTCCACGGTCTATATGGAGATATGTTGGCTACCTGGTCGGGGGTTAAGGGAACGGTTTGGTAAGAGTCTTGCCTTGTTCAGTGTATAGATCCTGCAAGGACCTCGGTCAAATTTAGTAGGACCTCCTTCAATACCCACTGGTATTGGATGGCGGGGGTCCAAACTCTTTGATCCCCTCATATGTAAACTACTATTAATACTTTAACCCGGCTACTTAGGACTGTATCCCTGCTGACTCAGGGGCTGTTTGTTTGGCGCTGAATGGATTCATTCAGAGCCTACCTCTGAATCGGTCAGAGGCATGGGCTGTTTGGTTCACAAAAAGTTCTCCTCTTAATGGTTCAGTTCAGAGCTGAATGGTTCAGCTTCTTTTGTATGCTGAATGAGAAATTTGACACTCATGCCCCTTGACCTAACAATACAAACATCATCTCCTCAATACACAGACACCATCATCTCCTCCCCTCCTCTCCTCTCCTCTCCTCCACAACTCCGCCGCCCTCCACCACTCCGGTAAAACAACAAGCTCGCTGATCTCTCTCTCTTCTTCCTGCTTCGAACCCGCTGTCCGACACCACCACTTTCGCCATCAACCATCGCTATCATCATCATCATCAACAACATCATCGGAATCTTGTTCTCCCTCTCCGAACCACCGCCGCCGCCACCAGCACCGTCCATTTCCGGTGAAACAGACCAAATCGGGAATTCGTTTGGCCGGTTCTACTTTTTTTCTAATAAAAAAGCACAAAAGTGAAGATGGCGGTGGCACACAGCGGCGGAGGTTCAGCGCCGCCGTGATGATGATGATGATGATGGCGGTGGAGATGATGATGATGGCGGTGGAGATGATGATGATGATGGCGGAGGTTTGTTCTCACATATCCGGCCGTGATGATGATGATGATGGCGGAGATGATGATGATGATGATGATGATGATGGCGGAGGTTTGGTGGTGGAGATGATGATGATGGTGGTGGTGGCGGTGTTGCAGGTAGGGAGAGAAAGGGGAAGAGGGGGGTGATAATACTGATGAATGATGATGATGATATTGGGTTTATAGAAAAAAAATCTAGGGTTTATTTTGTGGGGAGGGGTAAAAATGTCATTTTACACTGTCAATCAGATATGGAACCAAACAGCACTTTACTGGTTCAGCACTTACCCATTCAGACCCTCTTACCCATTCAGACCTCTTATTCATTCAGCACTTATTGGTTCAGATGTTGCCAAACAGCCCCTCAGACTACTTAGGACTGTATCCCTGCTGACTCAGACTACTTAGCCGAGGGTAACGTCACCTTCAAAAGAGGGGCTACCACATTATGCATTAATAACTTAATTAATTATCTTTCAATAATCCGACCCTTTAGGATTGTATCCTTGCTGACTCAAACTACTGGGTTGAGGGTAACGTTACCTTCAAAAGAAGGGCCTACTACAATAACTAAGATAATCTCTTTAAAAGTGCAAAAGTGCGGAAATAATCAAAGGTTACACTACACACGAGTAGGATCCAAGTGATTCATCTTGTCTATCTGTTTTTATTTTTATTTTATTTTTCAGCATTTTAGTTAGTTTTAATTTTATAGTTTTAAAAACCTTTTTCTAAACTTTTGATTTGATTAGACGTTGAGGATAAACCGGTACTAAAAGCTCTTGTGTCCTTGGACGACCTCAGTATCTTACCAACACTATACTACGCTCACGATGGGTGCACTTGCCCATATGTGTGTTTAGTGTTAGTAAATATCGTGTTTTATAAATTTAAAACTTGGCTAAAAAGTGTAAAAGGGCTTAAAATATACATTAAAAACCTATCACACTACACGCACATCACTCTTTCATATACTTTTCCAAATTCTCATACCCAAATTTATTAAAGTAACCAGTTGGCTTGTTCCCAATTCTAACCTCATTCAAGCATAACTCAAGAAATATCATATGAGTATCATCCGTCCATAATGATCTTATTTTCTTTTTCGTAGTTTTCATGACAACAACGTCATTATCATGGTTCAAGTCCATGACTTGAAAATTAAAACAAAGAGCACAATTCAATAAGTAAAAAACGAAGAGAACAAATTACCTCAGTATATGAAAACAGGTTGGTATTACTCCACTTCAAGCAAATTTTTTGAATGCTTGATAAATGGTAGATGGGTGTTTGATAAATAGGATTTTTTAAGGCAAGAGTTAATGGTTTGAGAGATGGTAGATGAATTAAAAGAATTGATCTTTTATCCATATTTGCTTAACTTTCTGCAGTTTTCATAAGAATGAAACTGGCTTCTTTTAATAAAACTTCAATGTGGCTGCAGTTTTCACGAGAGAAGTTTGCTTCAATTTTGAATGGAATGAAGTTATACTATATGTTTAATACAAATGCATATGAGGTAGGTGCAATACTAAATGCAAATAGTGGTGACAAACTAATTGGTGGAAATGGTGTGAAAGAAGTGGTGTAATATTAAATGCAATACTAAATTCACTGATATTCATTTAAAGCATGCATCTTTTCTTTTTGTCTTTTATTAGTTGCATATATTTTGCATTAAGTGATGTTTGATGATAGCAGTTTATTCCCAACTTCCATATGCACCAATAGTTTAATCGAACGGTCAAAAGAGATGCAGAATAGTTAATAATTAATCTTTAGTTATACAAAAGAGATGCAGGTAGTTAATAATTAATCGAACGGTCAAAAGAGATGCAAGTAGTTTAATCGGTGGGTAAAATAATTAATAATTAATCTTTAGTTGTTTGTTAAGTTATTTTGTATTATGGGAAGGGGTATAATATCATTTTGTGTAATGAGTTAATCCACCATTTAAGGGCAAATGAGTAAAAAATCATCTTCTTCAATAAGCTTATTCAAATAAGCTAAAAAACCATGTTCCCATAAGCTTCTTGGAATTAGCTTATATCTATTATATATAATAAATGAAAGTTATTAGGGCCACGTGTCAACACCAGAGAGCCCCTAAATGCCCTTTTTCCCGCCCAACAGTGCCACTGCCCTCTTCTATTTATATCCTCCTTCATTTACTCATTTAGGGCTTCTTGCTTTCTTTCTCTCTCTGCTCTGCTCTATTTCCGATCAATGTTTATCCTCTCTCATGTTTATCCTTCTTCTACTTCTTCTCATATTCATCTCCTCAACAACGTACGGCAGAGGTTACTTCTATTGGATACATCTTCGTTTGAAACCCTAAATCATGTACCGTCCAGTGGTTGAAGAAGAGAATAATCATGTAAGATCTACTTTTTTATCTAGAAATTTTATTTCGTTTTATCTATTTTGTCATACTGAACATGATGAACCCTTTTCTACCCTCAGAAGAAGAAACAGATCTCCTTATCGTACTCGATGAACGCTTTTGTACAACCTCCTCTTAATCGGTGACTCTGGTATGTTTTGTTTGTTGTATCATGTGATTACGAGCAGATTTATTTTGATATGTTTTGTACTTTGTCTTTCCAAACCTTTTTTGTTGGATTATAGAGTTTGTTGATTAGAAGCAACCTCTGCCGGACGGTTGTTGAGGAGATGGAAATGGGAAAGGTTATACCAGGTGTGTTGATAGGTGATACCAGTGCAAAAGTTTAGGACATCACCAAGGTAACTTAAATTTGTGTGATTTATTTTTTTTGGTATTTCTAACGTTTTGATTTACTGTTTATTGGTGCATTGATTCATTTGTAATCCTTTGCAGATCTCCCGTCATCTCAATTTGAGCAATTAAACGTAGTTTTGTTAATCACTATCGGTGTTTTAATTACTAGCAGTGGTTAAAAAGTTTTCCATCAGCTATTTGACTTAACAATAGTTTGTGTTATTTATTCTAAATTCATCAGTTTTTGTAGGTAAACTGAAGTTTCCACCAATAGGCACTGCCCAGCTAAGTTTCCTACAATGACAGTGGTTATAACAAGTTAATATGGCACATCACTGATCTGCCTAACAAGTGTTGGATATAAGGATGGTTGTACATAAAGTTTGATGAACATCGTCCACTGTTCAATTATGAAGAACCACTGATCAAGACCAAAGTCCAGACAAGCACCGATCAACTAAATGTGAAACACTCTCCAACAATAGTGGTTCCTCATCAACAAAACATCTTCTATGTTTGTTTATGTTAACAGTGTTTATTCTATCTTTGTTTATGTTAATAGTGTTTATATGTAACAGAATTTATACTATCACTTCAGTGTTTTTGATCTGTACTATTAATTGAACAGTTGTTTCATCTTTGTACTAATAAAATTCCTATACACTTGGATGAATATTAAGCACCTCATCTTGATTGTTTGAGTATAGTATTCTTGAAATTGTTTCAAACATTTGATTGTTCAAAATATTTCACTGCTGAAATACAACCACTGTTTCTTCAATCTCCATGTTGACCACTGATTGACCAAACATCAGTGTTTTGAAAACTGGTTGGTATCCACTGATCGGAAAAAATCCACCAACTTTATTCTCATCAAAAAATTTAAAGTTAGATTAAAAAAAATTCTTGATGACAATTTGTTTCAAACAAATCACTATTTTAATGCTGGTTTCTTGATCTTTTGACATTTGATTAAGCAAATTTTGTATTTCAAATTGACGGTTATTATATGTTGATTAAAGTTAAAATAAAATTTAAAAAAGTCATTATGGCATTTGCTATCAAATCAAGTCAGTAGTTACTGACAATATCAGTAATTTTGAAATTCAAAATATGTAAAATGGTAATTTAAAAGACTTTCTTTATATATAACAGTGTTTTCCGCATCAATGTTTTAAAGACTGTTAGGTTGTTAGATGTCATCACCTCAGTGTTTTATATGAAACCATTTTTATGGCATCAGTGTTTATATGTAACAGGGTTTAGTACTTTTTTTATATGTAACACTATTTATCACATCAGTTCAGTGGTTTGATCTGTATTATTAATTGATGTGCTGTTTCATCTTTATACTAATAAAATTCATATACACTTTGATGAATATTAAGCTTCTCATCTTGATTGTTTGGGTATAGTATTCTTGAAATTGGTTCAAACATTTGATTGTTCAAAATATTCCACTGTTGAAATACAACCTCTGTTTCTTCAATCTCCATGTTGACCACTGATTGACCGAACATCAGTGTTTCGAAAACTGGTTGGTATCCACTGATCGGAAAAAATAGCCACTGCTCACTTTTACATTGTTGACAACCAATTACATAAGAGTTCCACCAACATTATTTTCATCATAAAATTTAAAGTTAAATTAAAAAATAAAAATAAATTCTTGATGACTATTTGTTTCAAATTAAATCAGTAATTAATGCTGATTTCTTGAGCTTTGGACATTTGATTAAGCAAATTTTGAATTACAAATTGACGGTTATTATATGTTGATTAAAGTTAAAATAAAATTTAAAAAAGTCATTATGGCATTTGCTTTCAAATCAAGTCAGTAGTTACTGACAATATCAGTAATTTTGAAATTCAAAATATGCAAAATGGTAATTTAAAAGACTATGTTTATATGTAACACTATTTATCACTTCAATTTAGTGGTTTGATCTGTATTATTAATTGAACAGTTGTTTCATCTTTATACTAATAAAATTCATATAAACTTTGATGAATATTAAGCTTCTCATCTTGATTGTTTGGGTATAGTATTCTTGAAATTGGTTCAAACATTTGATTGTTCAAGTATTCCACTGCGGATACACAACCTGTGTTTCTTCAATCTCCATGTTGACCACTGATTGACCGAACATCAGTGTTTCGAAAACTGGTTGGTATCCACTGATCGGAAAAAATAGCCACTGCTCACTTTTACATTGTTGACATTCACTGATATTGACCATCAGCGGTTTCCCTAAAAAATAGTTAGTGCTCACGTTTTTATTTTTGATGTTGTTAATTAGTGATACATTGAAATTATCAAATGAAAACTAGAATTACAATCAAATTACCATTTTACCTAATCTTTACATTCCAATTACATAAGAGTTCCACCAACATTATTTTCATGATAAAATTTAAAGTTAAATTAAAAAACAAAAAAAAATTCTTGATGACTGTTTGTTTCAAATCAAATCAGTAATTAATGCTGATTTCTTGAGCTTTGGACATTTGATTAACCAAATTTTGAATTTCAAATTGACGGTTATTATATGTTGATTAAAGTTAAAATAAAATTTAAAAAAGTCATTATGGCATTTGCTTTCATATCAAGTCAGTAGTTACTGACAATATTAGTAATTTTGAAATTCAAAATATGCAAAATGGTAAGTTAAATTTTTCGTTCTCTCTCTCTCTGTTTTTTTTTCCTACAGTGCATATCAGTTCTAATATTTAATTATTTTATTAAAGCAGCATATAAGAATATACACTACTTTTACCTTTGAAATTAAATCTGAAATTTATGACGTCCAATAACAGTGTCAAACCATAACAGTGGTTCAGCATCAACTTTAGTTATTCTATGTTTCTTTTTATTTGTTTATGTTAACAGTGTTTATATGTAACAGTGTTTTCCGCATCAGTGTTTTATAGACTGTTAGGTTGTTAGATGTCATCACCTCAGTGTTTTATAAGTAACCATTTTTATGGCATCAGTGTTTATATGTAACAGTGTTTAGGAACAGTTTTGTATTTCACATCACTTCAGTAGTTTGATCTCTACTATTAATTGAATAGTTGTTTCATCTTTATTTTAATAAAATAAAATTCCTATACACTTGGATGTTAAGAGTGTTTAAGTGTTTATATTTAACAGTGTTTTTCGCATCAGTGTTTATAGTCTGTTAGGTTGTTAGATGTCATCACCTCAGTGTTTTATATGTAACCGGAAATATGGCATCATTGTTTATATGTAACAGTGTTTATCACCACAGTGGTTTATATGTAAGAGTATTTATCACATCACTTCAGTGGTTTGATCTGTACTATTAATTGAACAGTTTCATCTTTATACTAATAAATAAGGTAACACAAAATACACTTGGATGATTATTAAGTTCCCCATCTTGATTGTTTGGGTATTGTATTATTGAAAGTGGTTCAAACATTTGATTGTTAATGACTATTTGTTGCAAATCAAATTAGTAATTAATGCTAATTTCTTGAGCTTTGGACATTTGAGTTAAGCAAAATGTGAATTTCAAATTGACGGTTATTGTTTCTTAATTAAATTTAAAATAAAATATAGTAAAGTCATTATGAAAATTGCTTTGAAATCAAGTCAGTAATTTTGAAATATTGAAATTCTTAATATACAAAATGGTAATTTAAAATTGACGTTCTTTCTCTTTTTTGCCTACTTTGCATATCATTTCTAATATTTTATTACTTTAATAAAGCAGCATTTAAAGATATACACTCCCTACATTTGAAATTACATTTGCCACTGCATTCAGTTACAATTTTTATTGGATAATCGGTAAGCTTGAATTCCAACCTCGATATTTTTTTTAAGAACATCCATGCTTATTGTATTATCATATTACGTTTAGCAATACTTATATTTTGCTTATTCTTTTTTTTTTATGTAAAGTCTTCAAATGGAGGTTGCAAAGGTTAGCATGCTTAACGATCTTAATACATTCTCAAACAACTATTCGATTAGAGTGAAGATTGTTAGCATTTCGAGGAAGATGATGAATGATAACAAAAATGAAATATATCGTCTTGATATGATCTTCATGGATGAGATGGTACCGTATATAGTTGTGTTATAATTTTTTTGGACATATGAATATCCAAATGAATATAACACCTTTTTTATTTAATCGGATGTTTCATATTCTTAGGGAACTATGATACAAGCCAGCTGTTTGCATAAGATGCTAGGAAAATTCAAACACTTTCTTCAGTTGGATGAATGTCTTCTTATCACCAAACCTTCTCTTGCTACTAATAAGTCATCTGCTAAGTATACCAAGAGAAATGACAAAATATCACTTTATTTCTATACTTCTGTTGAGAAATGCTTTGACTGGTCTGGACCGAAATACCGTTTTAATTTCGTTAACCTCAAGGATGTTGTTAAAAATAAATTTGAAGTTAATACAGTTATTGGTATGTAAATCACTACATGATATATATCTATTGTTTTGTCTTATTGTTTTTTTTATTCTTATCACTTCTTAATGTTGTTTTCTTTTCACAATATATTTTTGTTTATAGATTGGATTGGTTATGTGGATGTATGTTTCAATCTAGAGGATACGTCAAAGAAGGATGGGAGCAAGGGCAAGAGACTTAATCTTAGACTTGAAGACCTTGAGTGCGTTCTTTTTATTAAATTGTTGCATTTTGACGTTTAAACCATTATAAAGTTGCTTGATGTTATTATGTTTTATGTTAATATTTTAGAGGCCAAAAGTGTCCGGTTACTTTGTGGGATGGTTTTGCTATTGACATGTTTGCTTACATGAATGATAAGAAACGAGAGAAATATGTTGTTATCGTTTGTCATTTTGGTATGGTCAACCTTTACAAAGGTACAATTTTAACTTAATTAGTTTAATTTTTTTATTGTTATAGATTTATCTTTAGATTTACTTATATGTTTTAAATTTGACACTATTTATATTGATCTACATTTGGTTTTAATTTTAAATTCAGGCAAGCGTGGTGTTGCAAACGGCTTTGAACTAAGCAGACTTTTTATTGACACTGACATTGAAGAGATATCCTCTTTTAGGAAGAGGTA
The DNA here is from genome assembly GCA_030545235.1 of Helianthus tuberosus. Classification (NCBI taxonomy): domain Eukaryota; kingdom Viridiplantae; phylum Streptophyta; class Magnoliopsida; order Asterales; family Asteraceae; genus Helianthus; species Helianthus tuberosus. Next base: position 13,237,755 of record CM060420.1, on the reverse strand, counting down.
TAGTTAGTATGCATATAAACATTGAACAGTATTATTTTGTACCTACATTTATTTTTTACGTTTTAATTTGATCACATGAATTTGTTTAGATATGTAGAGAAAATTTCTGCTTCATCTTCATCAAATGATCATGTTGGTTCAAACGTCATCTCAAGTGTTGAAGATGAGTTTCTTAATAACCCTGATTTCATGCTTATTGGTTTCCTGGGAACCATATCAATGGTGTGTATTTTCTTATAAGTACTCTACATGCTGAGTTTTTTAAAAGTCTTTTCTAAGTGTTATTATTTTTGTTTGATGTTGATAGACAAAGAAGGTTTTGGTTGTTGGCACAATCACAGCTATAGGCACTGATAAACTTTGGTATTACAATGGTTGTAACCACTGTAAGTCAGGTGTGGAGGAAAGATTTGTAACGAAAGAAAATCCGGATGGTTTATCTGGTGTTGATCATGAAAAATCGTTGGTGTGTACAAATGATAAATGTGAAGGAGTCGACATCTATTCTATTCCGCGGTTTGAGATTACAGTTTTATTTCCTTATACTAAATATTGATATCAACGACACTTTTGTTTTTAGTAATACTAATGTTTTCATTTGTTTTTAACTTTGATATGTTCAAGATACCTATTAGGGTGCAAGACTCTTCCGGTACTGTGTCTTTGACACTCTTTGATTTTGAAGCTTACAAGATTCTTAAGAAAACTGCCAAAGACTTAGTTTCAATTCAAGATCAGGTAACAAATACATGCATTCAGTTATTTGGCCATGTACTATATATAATTTAAAATTAATTTTTATAAAATTGTATGTTGAAATTATGGAATCATTCTGCTCATTGTAATTTATATTAATTTTTATAAAATTATAGGTTGTTAATTCTGGAGAGATACCGAACCCATATCCTGAGATCTTTGACACATTGATTGGAAAGAGGTATGCTTTCATCATAAGTGTTAAAGACTATAACATTGAGCATCAGGTTGAAAACTATGGTATTTCAATGGCCACTAACGATGATGAGATCCTTGCCGCGCTCTGCGCCAAATTCAATCTTAACCAGGTCTAAATCTTCATTATGTCATTCTTTTAATTTGATATACATATCCTTTTAAAATATATTTATACCATTGTGTGTATTTTATGTTATTATGTATTATGTACTTAAAGCATGAGCAGTCCGAATCGTTGGATGTTCCAGAATCCAGCAGTCTGTCTACTCCTGTTGACCTTATGAAGGTAATATTAATTTTTTTTAAACGTTAGTACTTATTGTCTTTTTATATCAGGATGAGTTGTCATACTGCGGTGAGAATGTTACACCCGCATCCCAAGCACTTGTAGGCACTAAGAATCCGTCTTCTGATGAAACAAAACGTAATATCCGTGAAGTGTTCGATGTGGATGATGCATTAGGTTGCTCCTCGACAAAGCGCCGCATCAGTGATGAACTCTCTCAGGATGAAGATGCTGGTGTTTCGACGCTTTTGATTCCAAAGATTGAGAAATAGTGTCTTCTGTATTTTCAAATACATTTATGTGTTGATTTCATATGCTGTTGCCATGTTGAACTTTTGGTTTCGTTTTGTTGCTTTTGGGTGTTTGGTGGGTTATGTTTTGGACTGATTATGTGGTTTTGAATTCCTAAAAACTTATCTGCTTATTATAATGTATATTGTTAAATAAATATTGAAATGTTCAATAGTCAATATTTATGTTTAAAACTTATGTGTATGAATAGTAGCAACAATTTATAATATATATTGTATATACCCAATTAACAACTTTTTTATCTACAAACATTTCTAATCTTTAAGCAATTTTAATGTTATTATTTTATCTCATAATTTATATAGGATTATCCGTGGATGTGGTTGTTCTTTATTGGTTTTTACCGTTATCCCTGCCCACTAAGATTTAGTAAGTATCCGTCATATGTTACAGTTTAAAAAAAATATTTAATTTGTGCATGTTTTTCCCATTACTTATTTAAGTAATCTTATTCAATAGGTTTTTTATATACTTCAAATTTTCTCTAAGTCATTCAAAGAATGTTGTTCAGAAAAATCGTAACCAAGTATGAAGCGTAAATTCAAACCCATTTTATTTGGTTTTTTGTTTGCTTTATTGATCCATGTTTTATTTTATTTTTTTTCTTTGGTTTATTTGGATAACTGAATAAAATACCGTTTAACTTAAATAGTTATTAAATAAAGATAGTAATATTTTATTTTAAAAATCATATACAAATAAACCATAAACCTAACCGATGAACATCCGATTTACATTCCACAAAGATTACAAAATTTGTTGTTAAGTTTTTTATCAATGTAATGCATTATTTAGAATAATTAATTCAATAATATGAAACAATTTTATTTTACTTTTCATGAAATGATTTTTAATTACAAAATGATAAAATGCAATATTATAATTTATTGAGGTTATGTTTAATCCTTAGGTATTATATATTGTAATTCAAAATTTAAAAACCACTGTTTTCTTCTATTGTTTTAATGTTCCTGATCTTAATACTCTTTCTTCTTTTGAAAGCTTCTCATTCTTTCAGAATTAACAATGTCAAAGAATTCACGTTCATTTTCTACAACAGCTAATTCATCTCAACGAAATTTACATAGTAAGTGAAATTATAACTTCTTAACTCATCATTTCCGAATTCAAAATCAGCTTTTAGATTCAAATCATAATTCTACTTGTTTTTTTTGTAGGTCCTCTTATGAGAACTCCTGTTTCAGATATCTCTAACAGATCTCCTCTTTCAGATTTCACAAATGGTAATAGCTATTGAATTTGATTATAGGTATTCTTTTTTCCGTTTTATGTTTCTAAGTGGACTGATTCTTGTGTTTTGAACATATTATACTTTCTATGTTTTTTAGTTATTTCACCGAATGAAAGGCGTAAGCTTCGAAAATTAATACTTGATAATAAGAAATTAAAGAATGCGTGGTCATCATCAGCTGCTAATTCATCTCAACGAAATTTACGTAGTAAGTGTAATTATAACTTCTTAACTCATCATTTCCCAAATCAAAATCAGGTTTCAGATTGAAATCATAATTCTACTTGCTTTTTTTGTAGGTCCTCTTACGAGAACTCCTGTTTCAGATATCTCTAACAGATCTCCACTTTCAGATATCACAAATTGTAATACCTATTGAATTTGATTATAAGTATACTTTTTTCCGTTTTATGTTTCTAAGGGGACTGATTGTTGTGTTTCGTACATATTATACTTTCTCTGTTATTTAGTTACTCCACCTAATGAAAGGCGTAAGCTTCGAAAATTAATACTTGATAATAAGAAATTGTTAAATGCATCGTCATCATCAACGAATGTTTGTAGCATCTTTTCTAAGAATGCAAATATGGTTGAATGTTCTGATTCTACGGATCAACATATGTACTCCATTGCGTGTCGAGCAGTTAGAAATGCTACTGGTTCTTTAATTTCAACTACACCAGGTTTGTATTTTGTTTCTTTATTATTTGTTTTGATAAACACATTACTAAACCACATACCGGTCTTAACATCAATGTTTTAATATTGGATGTTCATATAATGGCATTAACATAGGTACACCAGCAGATAGCAACCGTCGATATTCCATTACTTCTAGCATTATTAGCAGCAACAATCAGCCGATATTGGGTAGTAACTCTACGCTTACACGGTTGTCTTCTGGTAAACGTAACCTTGAGCTCAAGAAGCGTGATAATACTCCTGTACGTATGCTCTCTTTGGATTCCGATCAAGAAAATGTGTTCTTGTGCACTAATGAAGATCCTTATAAAGGGATATCTAAAGGTTTTAATCTATTTTATTCTTTTAGGACATTTGTTGTGTTCTACCTGTAATATAACTCTCAATCATTTGTTAACAGATTATTTGGACCATGGTGACCAAGTGCTTACATGTCAGCTTTGTAGTGCAAAGTTATGGGCATCGGAAGGTGGAAAAGGTCGTTTAACTGTAAATAAGCTATGTTATGGTATGTGTTGTGGGTATGGTAAAGTTCAGCTACCGCCTTTAAAGGATGCACATCCGTCTTATCAAAATTTGTTTTCTTCCTCAAATGCAAAAAGCAACTTCTTCCTAAAGAACGTAAGGCGATACAACTCTATGTTCTCTTTTACATCTATGGGTGGAAAGCTTGATTCTAATATCAACAAGGGCAATGCTCCATTTATATATCGTATCAGTGGCCAAAACTATCATTGCATGGGGAGTCTCAAACCTCCAGCTGGAAATGAAGCTAAGTTTTGTCAGCTATACATACATGATACTGAAAATGAAATAACAAACAGACAGGCATTATTCAGGTACGAGTGATTTCTAAGTTCCATTTTTATTCTATTAAAGAACATCTAGAAATTTAACTATTTGTAGTTCAATATTAGTTGTTAAGTACCATCACTTAATCCTTAATCACTGATTCTCTATCCAGAAATTGCTACAACAGCAGTTGTTAACCATCAGTGTTTTAATCACCAGCAGTGCTTAAAAAGTTTTTTTCATCAGCTGTTTGACTTAACAGTAGTTTGCGTTATTAATTCTAAATTCATCAGCTGTTGTAGGTAAACTGAAGTTTCCTACAATAAGCTCTGCCCAGTTAAGTTTCCTACAATGACATTGATTATAACAATTTAATAAGGCAAAACACTGTTGGATATAATTACATTTGTACACAAAGTCTAACTAACCCCATCCAATGTTCAAGACCAAACCACTCATGCCTACCAAACCACTGTTTAAGACCAAACCACTGAAATGTTACTTTTCTCAACATTTTCTAAAAGTTTTGAGCTGTATCAACAGTTGTTTACAACTGTTCTTCCTTAAAACTTAGTTATTAATCACTGATTCTCTATCCACTGCTTATTACAATAGCAGTTGTTAATCTTATGTAGTTCACTATCAGTTGTTAAGTATCATCAGTGTTTTAATTACTATCAGTGCTTACAAGTTTTACATCAGCTGTTTGACTTAGTACTATTCTGTTTTTCCTTAACACTTAATTACTAATAACCGATTCTCTATCCACTGCTTATTAAAATAGTTATGTTATGTTAACATTTTGTTGTTTTTTTTTTTCTTTTAACAGCAAAAGAACCAAACCTTCATCGCCTGCTGATAAAGAACTTGATGTTGAAATGATAAAGTATTTGAGGGCTTTATTAGATTCACAAAATATGTTGGTTAAGACATATAGGATGGTCAGAAACCATTTTCACCAATCTCCAGATGCCAACCTTAGTCTGCGACTAATTTATAGAAGAGAAAAAGACGGCAGGACATATAACTTACCCACCACATCTGAAGTTGCTGCTTTGGTTGTCGGAGACATAGATAAAGCTATAGACCATCGTGATATTGTTGTCCAGACGCAGTTGGGAATGCTGCAGCGTATTAGCGAATTACACCCATCGTATCTTGCTCTGTAATATCCGTTACTTTTTCCATATGGTGATGATGGTTATAGAGTTGATATTCCTCATAGAGATTTTATGTCCACACAAAAGAAAATAAAACCAAAGTGCACAATGAGAGAATTTTTTTCATATAGGATCCAAGATAGAACTTATGGCTTTTCCTTAATTTTAAATGGGCGAAGGTTGTTACAACAGTTTTTGGTTGATGCGTACACAATGATTGAGAGCGAAAGATTAAAGTACATTCGTAGGCAACAAGCGAACCTTTGCTCTGAAACATTTGAGACTCTTCAAAAGTATAAATCGAAAGGTAAGGAAGTTTTAACAGATACTGGAAAGCCTGTTATACTTCCTTCTTCATTTACTGGTGGTGCAAGATTCATGCAACAAAATTACCTCGATGCAATGGCCTTATGTAAGTGGTATGGGTACCCTGATTTCTTCATAACTATAACATGTAATCCTAAGTGGCCTGAAGTAAAAAGATTTCTAAAAGATTCAACCATCAAAGCCGAAGACAGGCCTGACATATTGTGTCGATTGTTTAAAAGGAAGCTTGATTCGTTAATCAAAGATTTTAAGGATTCCAAGTATTTTGGTGAGATTAACGCTGGTGTGTTATTTTTTTTTTCACATCTTATCCTCTGATGTATATTTTTTAATCAAGGTTATTAACTAATAAATTTTGTTTATTTTTTCTTTTTATTTAGTTGTTTATACAGTAGAATTTCAAAAGCGTGGTCTTCCTCATGCACATATATGCTTATTCATGAAGGTCGATCACAAACTTCCAACCATAGATCACATAGATCCATTTATTTCTGCTGAGATTCCCGATAAAAAAGAAGATCCTGAACTTTATTCTCTTGTGACTGATTATATGATTCATGGTCCGTGTGGGAATGCTAATTTGAATTGTCCTTGCATGGTTGATAAAAGATGTTCAAAAAACTTTCCGAAGAAATTCACACCACATACAAGTATTGATTCAAATGGTTTTCCTGTATACAGAAGAAGAGATTCAGGTCATACAGTTATAAAATCTGGTGTTAGATTAGACAACAGAAATGTTGTTCCTTATAACAAAAGGCTTTTGAAAAGATATCAAGCACACATTAATGTTGAATGGTGTAATCAAGCCGGTTCAGTGAAATATTTGTTCAAGTACATCAACAAAGGTCCTGATATGGCTACTGCGGTAGTTTCTGGTGATACAAGTTCAACCATCAAAGAAAAGCCAAAAGATGAGATCAAGGAGTATTATGATTGTAGATATATTTCAGCTTGTGAGGCATCCTGGAGAATATTCTCTAATGAGGTTCATTATAGGTATCCTGCTGTTATGAGGCTTCCCTTTCATTTGCCTGGCCAACAGAATGTTGTGTATGGTGCTGATGACGATATTGATAATGTTTTAAGCAAGCCTTCTGTTGCTTCTTCAATATTTATGCAATGGATGAAGTTGAACGAGTCAAATAAAGATGCTAGAAAGCTGACTTATGTTGAGTTTCCTTCCAAATTTGTTTGGATACTTAAAGATAGATGTTGGCAGGTACGTAAGTCGTACCAGTGTGTTGGCCGGATTCATTCTGTATCTCCTGCTTTGGGCGAACCTTATTTTTTGAGGATACTTCTGAATAAAGTTAAAGGACCTAGATCATTTGAGGAGATACGTACAGTTAACGGTCAATTATTCCCGACTTTTAGAGATGCTTGCTATGCGATGGGACTTTTAGATGATGACAATGAATATGTTGAGGCCATTAAAGAAGCAAGTTTTGAAGGACATGTTGGGTATCTTCGAGCGTTATTTGCTACCCTGCTTTTGTCAAATACTCTATCTCGGCCAGAATTTGTTTGGGAGAATACGTGGAAATACCTAGCTGATGATATTGTTTATAGACGTCAAAAAGAAACAAATATTTCAGGTTCTGATCTATTTTCTTTTATTTTACATACTACATTTTGATTTTTTATTTAATAATGTTAATTATTTATTTGCTAGGTTTAGTGCTTCCTGAACATCAGATTAAGAACCTTACTTTGTTGAAAATTGAAAACTATTTAATTTCCAATGGTTCATCATTACGAAGGTTTGCCACTATGCCGTACCCTGATGACGATTCCTTACGTGATGCTTCTAATCGTCTGATCAATGAAGAGCTGTCACATGACCTAGATGAAGAACAAGCTGAGTTTAACAGGTTGCATCAATCTCTTACAGATGAACAACGAGCGGTTTTTGACGAAATAATGGAAGCAGTTGTAGGGCGTAAAGGAGGCCTTTTTTTTGTCTATGGTTATGGTGGAACTGGAAAAACCTTTTTATGGAAGACTTTGGCTTCAGCTGTTCGATGCAGAAATGGAATAGTTTTAAATGTGGCTTCAAGTGGTATTGCTTCGTTATTACTTTCCCGTGGAAGGACAGCTCATTCTCGGTTCCATATTCCCATTAATCTAACAGAAGATTCAATGTGCAATATTAAGCCAAATAGTGATATTGCGAGATTATTAAAGGAAACCCAATTAATCATATGGGACGAAGCACCGATGGTACACAAACATGCCTTTGAAGCTTTAGATAGGACCATGACCGACGTATTTTCGTAAGGTAGGAGTATTCGTTCGGATATTCCTTTTGGTGGTAAAGTTATTGTATTTGGTGGTGACTTTAGACAAATACTACCTGTTATTCCTAATGGTACTAGACAAGAAATTGTTAGTGCGTCTTTAAGCTCTTCATACATATGGGCAAAATGCAGACTCTTACGGCTGACTAAAAACATGCGTCTAACTATTGGAGCTGAAAGTTCGAATACGAAGTCTATCAGAGAATTTGCAAAATGGCTTATTGATATTGGTGAAGGAAACGTTGGAGATGATAAGGATGGTGACGCCATTATAGAGATACCAGATGATTTACTGATCACCGATATTTGTGACCCAATACAAAGTTTAATTGACTTTGTATATCCTTCAATTATTCAACAATTTAGGATTGCTGGATTTTTTTCTGAGCGAGCAATTCTAGCACCCAAAAATGAGGTAGTTCATGAAATTAATGATCGATTGCTTTCGTTATTTCCTGGTGATGCGAAAGAGTATCTGAGTTCTGATAGTATATGTCAAACCGAACAAATTCTTGATTATTTTCAAGAAAGCTTATACTCAACAGAAAATTTGAATGCTCTTAAGATTTCTGGCTTGCCTAATCACAGATTAGTTCTTAAAGTTGGTGTTCCTGTGATGCTTCTTCGAAACATTGATCAACAGAAAGGGTTATGTAACGGTACAAGGCTTCAAATTACTTTTCTTGGTAAACGAGTTATAGAAGCTGAAGTTATATCTGGTGGGAACATTGGCACAAGACTTTATATTCCAAGGATTAATATGATCCCGTCTGACAAAAAAATACCTTTTCAATTTCAACGAAGACAATTTTCGTTATCAGTTTGTTTTGCTATGACAATTAACAAGAGTCAAGGACAATCGTTATCAAAGGTTGGTCTTTATTTGAAAGATCCTGTCTTCACTCATGGTCAGTTGTATGTTGCATTATCAAGGGTCAAGACCAGAGAAGGCGTTAAAATACTAATATTCGATGCTGATGGAAAACCAACAAATAAGACTTCTAATGTTGTTTACAAAGAAGTTTTTACTAGCTTGTAATCATTGTGAGGAATGTTAAAACGCTGTTTGATCAAAGTCAATCTACTTATGTTAAAAGCTAATTATAATAGATAAAACACTATTTGAGCAATGTTAAAACGTTGTTTGACTAAAGCCTGTTTGACCAAAGTCAAACTACTTTTGTTAAAAGCTACTTGATAAAACACTGTTTGACCAAAGCCTGTTTGACCAAAGTCAAACTACTTATGTTAAAAGGTACATATAATAGATAAAACTAAATTTTCCCTCGGCATTGCTTCTTGAGGTCATGAAACTTACTTATGTTAAAACCTAATTACTATTAATACATGATTCAAAGCATTCAAATTTTATGTTATGTTAATGGTTTTGCTATATGAAAAATTATTTTTCTTTGTTAATTTGAATACCAAATCAATTCAACTAATCATGTACTTTACTCTTGTATGTCAATGTAAATGTAAATAACAAATTTAAAAAGGGGTGTACGTGTAAATATTTTTCATCAGTTGAAAATATGGGAAGAGAAAAACACAACCGTCACTATTTCTTCATCATCATTACACATCAAACATCTATCATCTCTTCTTTCGAAAATCTCTTCTCCCCAGTCATTTTCTAGGGTTTCAATTTTCTTTCCTCCGTCTTCTACACTTCAATCACCTGAGGTTTGATTATTTTTTCTTCAGCAACTGGTATGTACATTCCTATTGTAATGAACTTTATATTGTTTAATCTATGTTAATTTAAATCCTATCTTGCTACTAATACGATTTTAAATGTTTATTGCTATACATTCAAGATTCAAGAAGGGTTTACTTATGTGTTTGAATCATTTGTTGAGAACATGTTAAAATAATTATTATTTGCAGAATAATTTTAACTCATACTCTGTTTCTATGATTAATTTCACTATATACTCTGTTAATACAAAAAGTTAATGTTCATTTTTGAAGCCAGCTTTTTAATTACAGTCTTTTAACATCTTTACTGATTCAGGTTTTATGATGTATACTACATTTGTTAAGTTTCTTCGTAACCCAGAATCTTTGAAACTGGTATGACATGTTTTTACATACATAATTTATTTGTATTGAGTTATATATTTAACAGTTCTTTTATGGTTTATATTTTCTTACACTATTTAAAAATTATATACAAGATGTACCTATATTCTTTGCTAATCAAAAGTGGGGAGATTGTTGGCAAAAAAGTAGGTTGCAAGTATATCATGAGTCTGGTAAAAAATGGGTTGTTAGGGTCAGAACAGAAAATTCAACGCCAATAATAACTGACGGTTGGGACATTGTTGTTAAAGATCTCAATTTGCCGAGGGATACTTTGTTGGTTTTCAAACCGTTAGGTGATTTTGGACTTGAACTTTCATGTTATGTTAATGGCATGTGTGGGGAATCTTATTTCACCTTTAATCGTTATGCAAGATTTGGTTTTACGGTATGAGTATTGATCTTAACTTCAATTCTTTTGCATCTTTAACGTGTTAACACTTATTCTCATAAGATACATACTTCACGTTTAGTATTCATTATTTTTAATTTTATGCAGGTAATTGAAGACTGCTTCATTGAACAATTTTACGTAAACAGTCCACCGAGTGGGAAATTTCAAATCTGTTACAAAGGTTCCTACTGGAATGTTGAGGTGTCTAAAGTTGATACCCACTTTGTATTTTCTAGAGGATGGCCGGAAATGTGCAACGATGTTGGGATACTTGAGGATGATTTGCTTGTGTTTAGCAGGATTGATGATTTTGTTTTTGAAGTAGTAGTTTATAGAGATGAGATTGAGATTTGCTTTTTGAAGAAACCTGAATCTGATGATGATAGTGTAGTTGAGATATTGAAGGCTGATTATGTTAAAAATGCATTCAAGGTACGTAAGTATTTAGCATTAGCAATAAAAGTTTTAATTTTTTAGCTTTATATTAATTATTTTATTAATGTTGACCAGGACATCTATGAGGATGAAGAAGTTGTTTCTGTAGGTGAAGGTACAACCGTTACTCAGGTACTTGCTAAATTATTAAAATTATTTATTTTTAATTTAACACATATAAGAATTTAATGTTTTTACAACTATTAGTAATGCTGTTTACTGATGTTATATTTATTCAATAATGTATTATTTACAAGAACTTACCAACCAATGCCGAATGCACGTCCAAGAGACGCATGTCTTCACGATTGAACCAAACCCAAGATGTAAGTTTACCATCTTAAAGATTATTATATTACTATTGTTATTAAATTTACTCTATGACAACAGGTTAAGAAGAAAGCTAAAGTTAATTCTGAGAGAAAGGAGGTCGTCAAGAATAGGACTAAGGGAAATGTTGCCTTACCTGTCGACACAAGTGATCATACTGGATGTTCTTCGTCTGTTCATAAAGTTAAGGTGTCTATACTTTCCAGTTAATTAGTATATGTTATATAAACTGTTTTTTTTTTTGTGCATATATTGATCATTCCTTTAATTCACATGTATATGTTTACTTTTTCATCAAGGGGAAGAGAGCTGCCAACGTTCAAAAAAAGCTTAACCGTAGAAATAAGATTGCAAATACTGCAAAAAAACATTCTGGACATCCTCTTGACCCTGAGTTCTTTCATTTTGATCGCAAAGGAGACTATAGGCTGGTATACCATTTTTTATAATAAACTAATGATTTACGTTTATTTGTCTGCCTATTATTTTTTTCCACACAATACATGTAGCGTCTTCCTGCTGAAGTTGCGAGACGAGCAGGTCTTTTTCTTGATCTTCATCCTTTGAAAGTTCAAAACATGGTTGGAGTTGTGCAGGTTTATGATGTTAAGTTGGAGTTAAATGAATTGAAGCCACGTTATGCGTTGGAAGGTTGGCGAAAGTTTATGACTGACAATAACTTGAGGTTTGGTGATATGTTGCATTTCACATACGTGTCTTCGCAACAGAAGATAGTATTAAATCAAGTTACATCAGTTTAACAAACACATTTTAAGTCTGTTCTGATATCAGATACTAATTATGAATTTTTTGATGGTGATGTTGTAGGTTTTTTTCTTAAATTATTAACTTGATGTTTTTGTTGCTATGTATGGCTAAGATGATAAAACACTGTTATTAGCACTTTATGTTTTATATTTGGCCAATTAGATTATGTGTTAAATTATAGTTCTTTAAGTCATTGTTCCATTTTCTTGAATTCTATCTAATTTTTTAAAGAACTTCAATAACAAATAGTGGTTTGAACATTTGTTTGCCTTTTGGTCAATAGTTAATGGAAACCTATGTTAGGTTCAACAATGTTTTGAAGAGGAAAACTGTGTTAGAAGACAGTAAATCTTAACAAGTTAAACATCTGTTAAGGCTTAAACAGATGTTTGCACTTTAACAGATGTTTGGCCTTTTATATCAAATGTCTGGACTTAAACAGTTGTTTGACCTTAAACACATGTTTGAACCTTAAACAGATGTTTTGCCTTAAACAGATGTTCTTCTTCTATATCAGATATTTGGACTTAAACAGATGTTTGACCTTAAACAGATGTTTGGCCATAAACAGATGTTTGGTCTTAAACCAAACATTTGTTTAAGCTCAACATCTGTTTGACTATTTGTCAATATCTTATTGACTTTTGGTTAACATCTGTTTCAAATTTGTTCAACATCTTATTTTGTAAAAGAGGTACAAAAACAAAGATTTTTTCAAAATCTCAAATCACCCTATCATGTAAGTGCATTGATGTAAAAGTGGAAATGATGTTATTCATATGGTCCTGTTGTGCTTTTGTTTGTCCTCTAATATGATTCATGATATAATGCGGTGATTTCAAGACATTTTTGTTGAATCGAATGAGATGGTTGATGTAATGTGGTCGTATTAATAACAAATAGTAATAGTAATTAATTAATCTAAATAACTTTCCTGAGCCCGGGAAACAAATAGTGGTTTGAACATCTGTTTGCCTTTTGGTCAATAGTTAATGGAAACCTATGTTAGGTTCAACAATGTTTTGAAGAGGAAAACTGTGTTAGAAGACAGTAGATCTTAACAAGTTAAACATCTGTTAAGGCTTAAACAGATGTTTGCCATTTAACAGATGTTTGGCCTTTTATATCAAATGTCTGGACTTAAACAGTTGTTTGACCTTAAACACATGTTTGAACCTTAAACAGATGTTTTGCCTTAAACATATGTTCTTCTTCTATATCAGATATTTGGACTTAAACAGATGTTTGACCTTAAACAGATGTTTGGCCATAAACAGATGTTTGGTCTTAAATCAAACATTTGTTTAAGCTCAACATCTGTTTGACTATTTGTCAATATCTTATTGACTTTTGGTTATCATCTGTTTCAAATTTGTTCAACATCTTATTTTGTAAAAGATGTACAAAAACAAAGATTTTTTTCAAAATTTCAAATCACCCTATCATGTAAGTGCATTGATGTAAAAGTGGAAATGATGTTATTCATATGGTCCTGTTGTGCTTTTGTTTGTCCTCTAATATGATTCATGATATAATGCGGTGATTTCAAGACATTTTTGTTGAATCGAATGAGATGGTTCATGTAATGCGGTCGTATTAATAACAAATAGTAATAGTAATTAATTAATCTAAATAACTTTCCCGAGCCCGGGAAGCAATCCCGGGTAAAAACCTAGTAAGCTAATAAACATAAGCTTAAAAAGCTAAACCAAACACCCATTAGTGCTTATTTTGTAAAAATAAGCTTACATAAAAAAGCTAGGCCAAACACCCCCTTAATATCATAATTATTCTATAATAATCTGTTATTATTATATAATTGGTAAAAGAAAAAACAAACAAGATGATCAGAAGTCTGAAGATGTAGACAGAAGAAGATCATCATCTTCTCCCTTCATTTCCCCAATTCAAAATTCATTTCTCCCTCTGACACCTTTGTTAAATTTGATCAAATTTAGAAAGTGTAATAAGTATTAAAAATGGGATTCTGGGGGCTGTTGGAGGTTGCATCGATGCCGATATTGCAGGTGTTGATCGTAAGTGCAATCGGAGCTTTCATGGCCACTGATTATCTTAATCTTCTTTCCAACCATACCCGCAACTCCCTCAACAAGGTCGGTCTTCTTTAAACCCTTCCTTTACTGTATTTATTTATTTACTTTCAAAAGTAACTGAACTAAGTTGGATTTATGATTTAGATTTAAAACTAGCACTAGCATTTCTTTTGTTTACAACAGTGGGTTTTTTTTGCTATATAATGATTTAACACTCCTGATAGTTTAAAAATTGCATTTATCGTCCATTAGTTTTAGTTTGCTGATTTTAACAGTCACACTAACAATGGTGGTGTGGACCGAAACTGTTAAAATCAGCAAACTAATGGATGGTAAATGCAATTTTTAAACTATTGGATTGAGAGTGTTAAAATCAGCAAACTAACTACGGAGAAGAAAATTGAGGTTTACTCTAATATTTATTACTTTTTCTATTCGAATATGGTTATTCAAAATTTATGGTTATGGATTTTTATTGAAATATTCAAGTCCATAAATAAAAATATATTTTGTTAAATTGAAGTTACAAACCTTTACTTTCACAAACTTCACTAATGGTATTTTTAGAGTAAATTACTGTTTTGGCCCATGTGGTTTAGCCAATTTAACCATTTCAGCCCAAAATGGAATCTTTTAATATATCAGACCCCGAGGTTGTATTTTATAACAATTTTGGCCCCTAACATTAACTTAGTTACTTTTTTTGCAGTTAAGTGTAGGTAATTAGGTCATTATATACCTTAAGGGCTATTTTTGATAATTAAAAAGTTCTTTTAATATTTAAGAGATTATTAATGCAATTACTCAAGTTTTTTTTATTATTTCGTTATTTTCACGATTATTATTTAACAAAATATGTTTTAAATATACAAATAAATATGTATTTTCATTAACCGTTTAGTTGTATAAAAGTCGTTTTAAATAATAATTTGTTATTTTACATTTTGTTTAAACCCTATATCGTTTTTAAAATTGTTCCTTTTTAAACCATTTGTTTTTTTTTTAAATCATTATTTTTAAAGTCGTTTGTCTTTTAAAGTTTTTTAAACACTTTATTTTATACCATTCTTTTTAAAATGCGACCTCGGGGTTTGATATGTTAAAAGATTCCTTTTGGGGCTGAAATTGTTAAACTGGCTAAACCACAGGGACCAAAACAGTAATTTACTCTTTTTTATTAAATTATGACCTGCAAAAAAAGCATTATATTATTTAAGAAGTAAATAATGGTGATAGCCATTTAAGCTCAATTAACATGGTAGATAAAAAATAATTGAATTTTAGATGGAAATTAGTAAGATAAAAAAATGTTTATTTTTAATCCTCTGGAATGATGGTTGTAAAAATCTTTAATGTTTGCAGATTGTGTTTGTGGTATTTACACCTTCTCTTATTTTTGCAAGCCTTGTTGAGACTGTCACCTTTGAAGACATCATCTCATGGTAAAATTTCTAAAAATAGATATATATTTTTTTTTGTTTTTTTTGGTTAATCTTAATATTGGAAATTATTTTGAAACCAACCTTTTCTTTTTATTGCTCATAGTATTTACAAAATTTGAGGAAAAATATTGGTTTTATTCCACGTAGGGTCGTTCAATACATAATATTTTTTAAGTAGAGAATTGCGAGAACTGTATAAATACCTGTTTTATCCCACCACAACCGGTAGCTCTATGTATAAGTATTTGCAGCTCTTTTCTTAGAAAAGTTCTGTATTGAACGTGCACCTTATTCGACAATGATATTGCAAGTTATTGTTTCATGTATAACTTATATATCCTTTTAATGTGCTAGTATATTATTTGTGTAGGTGGTTTATGCCAATAAATATTGGAGTAACATTTTTATGTGGAGGAATACTGGGATGGGTAGCAATAAAACTGATCAAACCAAAGCCTCATTTAGAAGGCCTCATAATAGCCATGTGTTCAACAGGTAAATTCAGTAATATTTGTTTAGACATTTAGCCTTTTTACCTTTTGGTTTCAATACGCCCCGCTTGCGGTATGCGCATATAATGTATATATGTGTGGGCGCTCGGGGGCCAAAAGTGAAAGTGCACTAATTTTAACGTTATTTTACTAATTTCGTGAAAATAACGTTAAAAGAGGGGGATGGTTAATCATGCATCATGTGGTGGCGTTGATAGCCGAAAGACAAGAGAGTACATGCACTGGTCTTTTTCTTAATTGATGAGTGTAGGGGTGTTCATCGAATCGAATATCGAATTTTCAAATTATTCGAATAATTTTTATTTTCCTTGAATTCGTATTCCATTCGAATTCGATTAAAACCTACTGAATTCAATTCGAATTCGTATTCGAATAAAAACCCCAATTCATATTCGATTAAAAATTTGAATTCAAATAAATTCGATCTGATTCAGATTCTTTAAAAACATGTAAAAAAACTATCAAAATAAAACATAAATTTTAAAGCAGCCATAAAGCACGATATCACATTAAAAAGTTCCAAATAAAGTACCATAAATCTAAAATTCAAAACGAGAAGCCGGGAATAATTGCTCCACATTACAAGTTAATATTTTTAGGGTTAGAAATCTATTGATAGATTTGTTACTTTGATTTTAGTTATGGGCCATGTAGTGGGTTTGGTAACGGGTAATTTTAATACTTGGAATAAATTTTGAAATAAGTTAGTATAGCCTAATAAATGTTATATATGTATTATATATAAAAATAATAAATAAAAATGTATAATTTTTATTCGAATTTCGAATCTAATCGAATTTGAAATTATAAATTCTATTCGATTTACTTGACTCGAATTGAATCGAATTCGAATTCTTATAATCGAAACGAATTCTTGATAATCGAATCGAATTTCGAATTTTTCGAATTCGAAACGAATTCTGAACACCCCTAGCTGAGTGTTATGTGCCTTATGTCCAAGGCTTGATGCAAAACTACTATCGAGCCTGGGGCCTCATTGGAAGCAGCCTCTCTATTCCTACAGGGTAGAGGTAAGGTTGTCTACATCTTACCCTCCTCAGACCCTACCTTAGCTGTGCTATTCCTACAGGGTAGAGGTAAGGTTGTCTACCTTAACTGTATTACAGCCTCTCTATTGGTGGGATTTACTGAGTATGATGATGATGATGACATTTTGGTTTCAATCTACATGTGAAAATCATGTAAGGTTAGCGGGTTGTAATACAGTTTGTAATAAACAGGTTAAACTGGTTGGAAATGGGTTGGTGGGTTGACCTTATAAAAATATATTTTGTTCTGTTTTTTAAACGGGTCAAACTGTTTAAAGAGTAACAAATGCACAACCGTGGGTGGGGCAATTATTTTGAGACAAAAACGTCATATATTCTTTTCTATTTTTTTCATTTGTAATCTTGTTGGAAAATTTAGGAAATTTTGCAAATCTTCTGTTGATAATGGTTCCTGCAATATGCACTGACGATGGCAGCCCATTTGGGGATCACAATGTCTGTAAGGCTAAGGGACTCTCATATGCATCCTTCTCCATGGCGGTAAGTAAGCTTGGTCGGGGTAATGGAATGGGTTCGGGTCAAAATAGGTTATGAGCAAAATGGGTTCGGGTCAAAACAGTTTCTGACCATAATGGAAAAATATCTAAATAGGTTCTCCCATTATATTATTCTTATGGCGGTTAGTGGTCCTGTGGCGATGACAAACAATGGTCGTGGGTAGTGCTGGCAAATTTTATACCCATTTGACCTGTTTTATAATATGAGCATGCCCATATTGACTTGTTGTATAAGATGAGCATACCCATATTGATCTGTTGTATAAGATGAGCATACCCATTTGACCCGTTGTATAAGATGAGCATACCCATTTGACCCGTTGTATAATATGAGCATACCCATATTGACCCGTTGTATAATTGGAATGGACCAAAATGAACCCATATGCAAATACTTTTTACCCAAATCAACCCACTATTTAAAGAATGGGTAATGATTACCACCCTAGCGGTTAGCGCATTCTTGGTTCTTAAATACAAGTATAGATATAATTCTCTAGAAGCGTTTACTATCAGTAAAATGTCTAAACTACCCTTTAAAGATATTATGTATTGATCAAGAAAAACGCATTGATCATTATGAAACGGTTTTGTGCAGTTGGGTAGTTTTTACACATGGACATGTACTTACCAGATGATCCAAGGCTCAGCTTTGAAGTACAATGCAATGAAAGAAATTGGGAAATTGTCGAACGAAGCAAATACGGACTTGGATGCAAATCAAAACACACCTCTCTTAAATAAGGAATATCTTGATCATGTTGATAGAATCATGCCTTCATCAAACTTCAGTCACGATGATACAGAAAACCAATGTGTAAGCATCCAGCCGCTTGAATTTAATCATGTATGTTCCTGAATCTAACTCGTATTTGTCTTCATGATTGAAGGTTGTGCGTCAGGTATCTGCAGAGAAGGAAGAGAAAAAAGGCGGGTCGTTTTCAGATCAGTCAGTAGAAATGTTAAAGAAGATTCTAGAGCAGCTACTAGCTCCCCCGACCCTTGGCTCTGTATGTGTAACATATGATTCTGTACCCAACAACAAAATACTGCAATAACCGTTCATTAGTTTGCAGGGCTCGTGTTTGGGGCAATCCCGTGGGTAAAAAGCATTTTAGTCGGTGAAAAGGCTCCTTTACGAGTGGTCCAAGACTCCATGGCGTTACTCGGGTGACCATAATTACACTTTTTCTCCCATTAAACCCTTTTACAAAAATAAGATTTTATAATATCTTTTAATTAATATGTTTATTTCTGTTGCCATAGGGATGGAACGATACCTTGTCTCACTCTTATACTAGGAGGCAACCTCACACAAGGTACACAAATGAGCTTATATTTTAAAAGCGAGTTTGATTTGAAGTTTCCAAGTGTTATATTTTTTTATAGGTTTACGAAAGGCAAGTGTGGGGCCTACAATCATCATCACGGTTATCATCGTGCGTTACCTGATTCTTCCCATCATTGGCATTGGTGTGATCAATTTGGCGGCAATGATGGGGTTGCTTCCACCGGATCCACTCTTTAGATTTGTGTTGTTGATCATGTTTGCTCTGCCCCCTGGTGTGAATATCAGTAAGCATCTCTGACTTTTGACTTTGGAAAGTCAAACAAGGACTTTTGACTTGTGAAAGTCAAACAGAGTTAGTTTTAAAAAGAGGTAATTTGAATGGAAAATGCAGGTACAATGGCACAGTTGTTTAGTGTTGGGCAAGAGGAGTGTGCAATGCTTATGATGTGGACTTACTTAACTGCTGCTTTTGCACTTACAGCTTGGTCAACTGTTTATATGTGGATTTTGTCATGAAAAATCGGTTATTACAAAAGAGTTCATGTTCAAAAGGCCAAATCTGGATCAGATAATCTTTGCTACTTTTTTTTTAGTTATGAGTTTTAAATTGCCAGGTCTAAATCAAAAGTAAAACGACTATATAAATCTTAAATTAGCCAAACCAACCGATTTTCTTGGATTTGGACGTATCAGTGAGTTTCAGTTAATTATAAACACCCCTAACCAATTAGGATTAACTCAAACACTAATAAAATCGTGATTTGTGCGAGTTTATGGACGATTTGTTGTGTTATAAGTTTTATAGAATTTGTTGAGTATTTTGTAATGTTTTTTTTTTTGAATGGCAAATTTCTTTTAATCCGTGTCGTTTATGGGACTTGAACCCAAGACATTCCTCTCTCAAACCCAAGTGTTTAAAGCCTTTGTCTTTGTCAATGGACCACCGCCCTATTGATTTTATAATGTTAGTTAATAGATAATTCATTCCTATAATTTCCGAATAAAAGAAAATGTTTATTATATTATTACTGAAGGTAATGCTACTGATGGCAAGTCAACATTGCCAGCTCCTTGTTTTAGTCAAACAAAATGAGCCAATTTTATAGTTTTAGTCCTAAAAAAGAATTTATCATAGAATTCCAAGTAGAATAACACCACTCTATAAATAGTCGACTGGGGTATAAATTATAATCCAACGTTGTTTAAATCTAGGCGGGTTTATTTGAGTTTCTTTGAGTTAATCCAATCAAATAATTTGAATTTTGAGATTTTATATGGGTTCGAATTCAAAATTGATTAAAATATAAAGCAGCTTCCTCTTAAATTTTCCGTCTTCAAAACTTGTTCAAAGGGTATTTTTTATGACGATAAAAAGAATCTATAAAGTAAAAATAATATCGAACACCTGCCATCTTTGTAGGCAACGTAAAAATGGGTTTTCCCGCGTCATTTTCCTATTAAATATTTGATGCCTGGTGTTGATTTATTGTGAAGCATAGAATTTGAATTTTTTTTCATCTCCCTTGTATCAAAAAATAATAATTTTCTTTAATTTGTCAAATAATATGATTGCACCATAAGTCATATTCTACTAATTTTTTAGATAATGTCTTTAAGAAATATATGAAATGTTATTTAAAATAAATATTTTTTAGAAACATTTATTTAACATGTGTAATACACATGTTTCTAACTTATATATCTAATGTACCAAAATCCTAATTGTAATAAAAAAAAAAATCAAAATAGGGTAGAGAACACAGAGATGAGATCGATACCCTATCGGTACAAAAAGTGCTCAATATGGTATGATAGGTATTCAAAGGTAAAAAGTCGGTAAAAATTGTATCCTACCCAACAAAAAGTACCGATTCCAAAAAATGCTAATTATCGGTATCAAAATTCAATTGGTATAATACCAATACCAGTATTTTTCGGTACTAGTATCGAATTGATTCATCCCTAAATGTTTGTAACTTTAAGTATGAAAAAAAGAAAATATGGCATCACAAAGCCCCCCTCTTACACTTTTCGTCACTTGTATAATGCCTTTTAAAGAGCTTTATTACTACACATGTTCTAACTAAATAAAACTAATAAAGAATAGTTAAACCGAATTGAAAATCATAAATTCACAACCGAATTTGAATTTTGAGTCGAACTAGAATACCTTTTTAGCGACAACTCGAATCTAAAAATGTAGAAAGGACTAAACATGAAGAAAGCTATACTCAGGGGGTCCAAAGGAAACCATGTCCGAGAGGTGTCGTGTGCTGATTTTTGAGGTTTTCCAAACAACAATGCATTGACTCAACTCAAATCACGACTCCAAACAATCAACAACACACGGCTCCAGAGATGCTTAAATTCTTCAAACAGATTCGAATCTCCCACTGGATCTGATAATCTGTGCACAAGTTATCGAATTTCAAGTTATCTTTGTCATGATACGGTAGCAAATTGAAGCTGTTTTCAATCGAATGCGATGTTTTCTAGGGCTTTAATTTGCAAATTGCTGTTCATTGTTCTGTTGTTTGGATCGAGTGATAGCAATTTGTTTGATCAAGCACCTGCTAGACGGTCTTTGTTGTCGTTTCCGGAGTAAGTTTTTGTTTTATTTGTTTTGTTGTTGATGATGCACTGTGAAACTTAAACCCTAGCTAGCGATATGTGTTTGTGAAAGGGAAGTTATGTGAATTGAACTTAAGTTGCTTTGTTAAACACAATGCATAGGCGAATTTCAATTCCAGCAATCATTAACTGCTAATCAGTGGATGGGTTTATTTATTTGGGTAAAATAAATATGCATAGCTTCATATGAGTCGACTCAATTTACACAATCGGTCCCAATGGGTTTTAAAAATGGGTTAGGTTAGGTTAGGTTAGGTTTAATTGGGTCCATCACCTAACATTGCCAACTGACTCAACAACCAGCAACATCACCACCCCCGGTGGCGGATCTAGAAAATCCATATAGAGGTAATGTTTCAATAAAAACGGGTAACGAAATTGAAAAAACGTCAAATTTTTCCAAATTTGCATCACTATCGGAGCGTCACCGGAACGCCAAGGGGCAACGGAGGTTACCCTTTCTATCGCTCTAGGTCCGCCCCTGTCCACCCCAACCACTGCCGCCGGCAATGTAACCTCATAGTTGCCACCAAAACCACCACTGTCGCCTCCTCCACTAGGCTCTCTGTCGTTTTGGCCAATACCATCGCCACTAGCCACCATAAAAATAAATATAGCGGGTGACCTACTCACCTATATATATATATATCCTTTTTATAAAACGACTCATTTTAATCCAAATTATTATTAGTCCGAGCAATTTTGACACGAACCAAAGTGATACTTTTTATAAATTGGGGCATTAAGCCCTGAACCCGCTTGGACCCAACACCCAACCCAACCCACTTGTGTTGCCAGGCATAGGGAAAATGTGTATTTTACTACTTTGATTAAATGGTAAACACTCATGTTTGATGAGTAATGGGTTCACCAAAATCAATGATTTTTCTCTTTATTAATAGAGAAAATGTGATTGTGTAAAGACGGTAATTTAAAGGCAAGGCAAGGACATGGGCGATTGGGAACTAATAAAAATCATGGGATCGAACTATTTTTTTTGTTCTTGTACCGAAGTTAAAGTTGAAGTTGTTAAAAAACTAAAATGCAAAAGTATGATTTAAGTATGCTAGAATGTACATTTTTACACTATTTTAGTAATATCATTAGAAGTAATCCTCTCTCACACACTCATACCTCTCTTGAACAGTACTCATGACACAGCACTTGTTGCTACCTTGGATGGTACAATCAATTTGGTGTATCGTGATTCTGGGAGAATAATTTGGTCATTTGCATCAGGGCCCCCAATTTACTCTTCATACCAAGCTCCTATAAACCATGATGATGATAAGGAAAATGCATCTTCATCTTCATCTTCATCTGGAGGCAGTTATTATATAGACTGCGGGGACGATTGGAAGTTGTTTGCACATACAGATCTTGGCAAACAGGTAAGTTTATGTGACTTCATATGTTCTTTTAGTTTCACACTTCTAACCCAAGAGGTCTTGGTGAAAATGGGTTGGGTTGAACCAAGTATCCAACCCGCGGACACTTTTTTTCTTATCTAATCTTGAGTTTTATAACTAATTAATATATAAAACCATATAATTACAATGATAGAATACATTTGTAAAAGAGTCAATTGCATTATACGTCCTTTAACTATGAGCCAAATTGCAGGTGTTGTCATTTAACTAACGAAATTACGCTGGATGTCCTTTGTGTTAGTGTTTCTCATCAAGTGGTATCCTTTTACCATAACCTTGTTAACTTTTTCTGTTAACTCTTAACACATGCCACTCGCATGAGAGCATAATGGTCATTTTCTCTTATTTTGTTGTTAATATGAATTATTTTTATTTAATTTTGTTTTAGTTATTGAGTTAAAAATGACCATTATGCCCTCATGTGAGTGACACGTGTTAAGAGCTAACAGAAAAAAGTTAACTGGGTTAGGGGAAAAGGACACCGCCTGTTGAGAAACAAGAACATAAAGGACATCCAGTGAAATTTAGTTAGTAAAAGGACATCGCCTGCAATTTGGCTCAAAGTTTAAGGACGTAAAATGCAATATACTCTCTATAAAAAGAAAACAATTTAGGAGGTTTCATGCATTTTGAATACACTTTTGGTAAGTTTTAAACGCTTTGACCCGTTCAAGCCATTTCCGTTTCCGCTTATTTTTCAAATTTACCCATTTGACCGGTTAGATAAATTAGAACCTGAATCAAACCGTTCACCCATAAACGTTTCCATCTAGTCCGTTTTCTTTACTCAACTAACTAGTTGTATCTCACAGGCTATGGATATGAGTATGGAGGAGTTCATCAGAATCATGCCACATGTATCAGAGGACGGAGGAGTTATTCTCGGATCGAAAAAGACAACCGCATTTGTCGTTGATGCTAATAGCGGAAGGATAATAAGAGTTCATCACAGCTCACCCGATACTGCACACACACCAGTAATCAATGCCACATCAGATTCCATCATCCGAAAAACCATCAAGAAACATGAAAAGCCCGATAAGCAGCTCTCGTTCACAAGAACAGATTATGTCCTGACAACATTTGCTCCGAATTCTGACAAAGTTTTGTGGAATGTGACGGTAGCAGACATCGATGTCGCTTTGCTTTGTCAAGAAAATGCTAATTCAATAGCGGGCCCGTCTATGTCCCCACGTATTGATATCGGTTCCAAATCGCATGACAAATTTAATATGCCGTTATCATGCCAATCAAAAGCCGTTGTTCATCGGTTACGTATCCCCCGTGATATGGATGCTTTTCATATAAGTGGCAAGCAGTCAGAACCTAAAGCTCCGATATTACTACTCCCCCCAAACGAGCCTTTACTACCGAATTCCGAAAAATCTCGAAAATATTCTCGTGATAATGACTTTGAGACCCAAACCGTGTTTTCATTGCCTAGCGTGGAACCGGGACTTGAAATTCCGGGCCTGCAAGATGTAAAAAAGCATGTAGTCTCTGAAAGGCGAATAGCATTTGTCATAATTTCGGCTCTAATTATTGTGATTGGATTTCTTATGTATCGCCACCATATTTTGACGTCTGTGACACTGAACAAAAACGCAAAGTCTTCATCGTCTAGAAAGAAAAGACATCGGAAATCCGGGAAGAGTTACGGGAATGAGGAGGGAAACGGAAATGCAGAGGGTGACGTTGAAAAAAGTTTATTAAAGTTTAATGATTTAGTCGAATGTGATATGGAAGGGCGGACGATCGGTAAATTATTTGTATCGAGTAACGAAATTGCAAAGGGGAGTAATGGCACTGTTGTTCTTGAAGGAATATACGAAGGTCGTAAGGTAGCTGTGAAACGTCTTGTGAGGGCCCACCATGATGTTGCGTTTAAAGAAATTCAAAACCTTATTGCTTCTGACCAACATCTGAATATTGTTCGTTGGCATGGTGTGGAATATGATCAGGACTTTGTTTATCTTTCGTTGGAGCGTTGTGCTTGCAGCCTTTATGATTTGATTCAAATGTACACGGATTCTTCTCAGAACGTTGGACCTAGAAACACACGAATGATGGATGATGTCATGTATGGCGTTCGTTTATGGAGATCAAACGGATATCCTTCCCCTATCTTGTTAAAGTTGATGAGGTAGAATTTGTTTTGTTTTTTTTTTTTTGTTTTTTTTTTTTATGTTTTACATTTTGACCTATGTTTTGCCTTCAAATGTATCATAGGGATATAGTAGCTGGCCTTGTACATTTGCATGAAATAGGGATTATTCATCGGGATTTGAAGCCTCATAATGTGTTGATAGTTAAAGAAAAAGTCCTATGTGGCAAACTTTCTGATATGGGCATAAGTAGACGTCTTGTTGGAGACATGTCATCATTAGGACATCATGCTACAGGTATGTATTGTCAGCTAATTTTATTAACTATTTTAAAGGTTGTAAATAAGCAAAGCGCGTTGCCTTTTGCTCAAAGCCAGAAATGAGCGAAGCTTACGGGCCTAAATTGGAGTTCAATGATAAACAAGCCTAAGCCCAAGCTACGACTAGGCTTGCGGGCCTTTACTTTTTTAAATATAATAAATATATAATTACATAACAAATGTTGAGTAAAGTACACGGATGGCCCCTGAGGTTTACTAAAATTTTGGATTTAGTCCCTAGCTTTTCAAAAGTACATAGATGGTCCCTGTGGTTTGCACTTTGTAACACATTTAGTCCCCAGCTTTTTCCAAAAGTACATGGATGGTCCTGGTGGTTTGCACTTTGTAATTACAAAGTGCAAACCACAGAGACCATCCGTGTACTTTTGGAAAGCTAGGGACCAAATCTAAAATTTTGGTAAACCATAGGGACCATCTGTGTACTTTACTCTAAATGTTCTTATATGTATAATTATGATTAAAAATAACTTAATTACATTTATAATGGTATATGTATAAATTTATAATTATAAATATATATAAAACTAATCATATATGTACATAAATAAAACTAATGAATAAAAAATGAGCCACACTCGAGCTCGGCTTGTCTAGGCCCCTAATTATTATGAGTTTAATTTGTTACTGATTTATTGCACCAGGTTCCGGAAGTTCGGGATGGCAAGCACCTGAACAACTTCTTCTCGGACGTCAAACTCGAGCCGTAGATTTGTTTAGTTTAGGATGTGTCCTGTTCTTCTGCATTACATGTGGCAGACACCCATTTGGCGACCATCTTGAACGCGATGTCAACGTGGCCAAAAATCGAGTCAATCTTTTCTTGGTGGAACACATTCCAGAAGCAGTGAACCTCTTCTCTCAATTGTTAAACCCTAATGCTGAACTCAGGTACAACTTAAATTTGAGGTGGTAAATCACATAATCATAATTATCATTTGATTATAATTTAATTATTTTAATAATTTGTGTCAGGCCAAAGGCATCGGAGGTGTTACACCATCCTCTGTTTTGGAATTCTGAGATACGCGTATCTTTTTTGCGCGATACGAGTGATAGGGTGGAGTTGGAAGACCGGGAAGTTAATTCCATTATTCTTGGAGCATTAGAAAGTAAAGGTTCTATAGCTTTGGGTGGAAAATGGGATGAAAAAATGGAACCTGCATTTATTGCTAATATCGGGCGTTACAGGCGTTATAAGTACAACAGTGTTCGTGACTTGCTGCGTGTTATTCGAAATAAACTGAGTCATTACAGGGAACTACCTAATGAAATTCAGGTTTGCTTTAGTTTGGCTTGTTTTCACAACATACAATTTATGTTTAACGTTTAAAAAATTATGTTTATAGCTCCATACACAATGTGATTCACAGGAATTGTTGGGATCTATACCAGAAGGCTTTGATGTGTATTTTGCCAGTAGGTTTCCTAGACTGTTGATGGAGGTATACATTGTTATGTATCATTATTGCAAGGAAGAAGAATGGTTTCATAAGTATTTAGGATAACTACTTAACTAATGGGTTATCATAATGTATCCATGTAATATATATTATTTGTAATATAATAAACATCAATATTATTGTTTATAGATCTTTGTGGTATTTGAAGTATATAGTTTATATTCTTTAGTGAAGAAACACCAACTCTAAACTGTCGGGTTTATCCTTGCGGAATCCTTTCCTTGATTAATGGTTGTAGTATGATCTGCAAAACAATACATTGTGAGACCCGTACAAGGACAGGTTTGGGGGGGGGGGGGGGGGGGGGGGGGGGTGTTTCTCCTTGTAACAACTCTCTGGCGTGAGAGTAAGTATCGTTTAAGAACAATAAATAAACGAGTGTGTGTTAAGGGTGAGAGAGCAGTTAGTAACCCATTCGAAGAAATGCCGCAAACAGATTGTTGATTTGGGTGCTTTGTTGTATTTGCAAAAGGTTGTAGAAATGGTGCCAAGAAGTTGTAGGAGACCATTGGTCATGGAAAGCTATGGGTTGTTTTTGCAAGGCGGCAACAAATAGTAATCCTCCTCAAAATATGTATTTAAGAAGTCAATTTAATCTTATTAGTTCATAATTTCTTGCTGGTAAACTTTAGTTAAGAAGTCAATTCAATCTTATTAGTTTAGAGGCTACTGAGATATCAATATGCGTTTACAAAATTTCTACACCAGTATTTGGTGACCTACCTTCGGTTAAAGTTGAAATATTTTCTACCGAAACCTCAATAATTCAATAAATATAGTAATCAAATCGACTATACTTTTGATTTCTTTATTTTCTGTACTTACTAAACTTCTGTTTGTGGGTATTGTCACACTTGTTTTAATTGTTGTGTATAAGTTTCAACTTCCTTAATTATTAGCGATTATTCGGTTACATTTTTATGCTCAACTTGTAAGTTTGATGAACCACTTTCTATAATTGCATAAACAGTCATATACCTTTTTATATACTTAAAAGTCATTTCTGTGCCAGCAGGCTCATCAACTCTCAAGTGATACTGTATTTGGGGATATGGCGGTCTGGTCACTTTGGTGTAGCAGTTGTAAAATATATTGTGATGAGTACCTCTAAGAGGCTCTATGCTGGGAGGTTTGATTTGCTCTTCCACGCTGCACTATCAATCGTAAAGGGAGTTTTATTTTTTGTCATAACAAACGCTCCGCTGTAACACGCTGACATTCCCACATCAAAAAATAAAAAATCCGAACATATAAAATAATATTACATATAACTCGAACTTGAATACTCACATCAAAAATTACAAATTCAGTACGAAATTCTTACTCTGAATTTGGATCGCCTTCTAATTCGATTTGAAATTTCAAATTTTGAATTTGAATACGAATTCAGCTCGGTTCGAATTTCAAGTTTCAAATCCGATTAACACTTAAAACCCATACTATAATTTAACAACATGCTTATATCTTTAGTTACCATACCGAGCTTATTGTTTATAAAAATTATCACTTAGGTAGTTGACTAGGTTTGTTCACAAGCAAGCGTACCTTTTCTCGTGCTTGCCTCGTTTACAAACTGAACCAAGCCGGTCGACTCGTTTTCAATCGTGCCCAAATCAAACGAGCGTATTTCCAAGCGTTTTCCGATCAAGTTTCAAACGAGTAGAGCAACCTGGACAACCCTATAGTTGAGTTGCTACTACAAACTAAAGATGGAAAACTACTATTGATCTCATTAATGGGTTTTACTTTTAGCTATTACACTGTGTTCCCGAGTCTCATTTAACAAGAAGGGGGGGGGGGGGGGGATGAATTAACAGAGAAAAGAAAGGAAAATGTGTGATTTTTTTTTTCGTGTTCCCGAGTTTAATGAAAAGTAAAGGAAAAGAAATCAAGCATTTTATGTGTTCTTGGATTAGGAGAAAAAGAAAAGAAAGGAACAATTTTACCATTATACCCTTTAAACATAAAACATTTTAATTAAATACGAGGGTAATTTAGTAATTATTAAGATTTTCTCTCCTAATCTCTATGATTTAGGAGGATAAATTTACGTACAAATTGTCTTCTCTTTTCCCTCATTTCCCATCCACTTCTATCCTTAAAAAATCTCAGGAACATGGTTTTTTCATATTTTTATCTCTTTTCTTTCCCCGCCTTCGTTAAATGAGACTCGGGAACAGAGTGTTTGTGCATCTGGATTCTGGAAAAGCCCAGTGGGCTAAAATAAAAAAAAGCCCGTTGCAGGTCATCTTCCCCCAAATCACAAAAAAATCCGAAACAGAAAGCTCCAGGCGGCGATCGTCTTCTCCATCCTCCACTGTGCTTGCTAGGTATCATCAAATCTGCTGCTATTGTATATATGCTATCTTCCATTTGTATATATGAGCACTGATAACCTAAACTCCAATAATCCTTTATTGTTCTTCTCCAAACCCTAGTTTTAGGGTTTATCGTCTTCGTCTACTCTTGTACCGAAACAAATTATATAATCAACGGCTGAAAATAGCGTTCTAGGGTTTATTCTTTTCGTCTGCTCAATTTTTTTGTTTACATATTCCTATTATTTGATCTGTTATTCTTGTTGTTTGATTTGAACACCAGTGGCATAACCGAATCAACGACTAAAAATGGCGTCACTGAAGGAGATTCTAACACGGCGCCCAGTGGCGGCCACAGTCCGGCTAACCATCCCAGCCGGGGGAGCAAGGCCGGGACCGCCAGTCGGTCCGGCGGTTGGTCAATACAAGGTTAACCTAATGGCATTTTGTAAGGACTTCAATGCCAGGACTCAGAAGTACAAACCGGATGCCCCGATTGCTGCCACGGTCACTGTGTTTAAAGATAACACGTTTGAGCTCAGCGTGAGGTCTCCGTCGGTTACTTGGTATTTAAAGAAGGCGGCTGGGATTGAGTCGGGGAGTGGGCGCGCCGGACATGTTGTGGCATCCACTTTATCATTGAAACATGTTTATGAGATTGCTAAGGTCAAACAAGCGGATCCGTATTGTCAGTATATGTCGTTGGAGGCGATTTCCAAGTCGATTATTGGGACTGCTAAGTCAATGGGGATTAAGGTTGAGAAGGAGTTGGATTGATAAATGTTGATTAGTGATGTTATGTTTTGTGTTTTGGATGAAATGTTTGGATTCTGGTTTTATGAAATTTGTCATAAAGTCTTCATATTTGAAGTTATAGTTTGATTTTTTATGGTTTGATTTTGATGAATTTTCTTGACGGAATTGTTAACTGTGGTTTTGAAAACTGGCCAGCCAAATGGGCTAGATTGGCTAAAACGATTCAGTTTGAAGATTCTGTTTTTTTTTTTTTTGAACAGAGCAGGGGACAATTTCATTCAAACAGGCCACTTGCAAGAAGCTAGAAAAGCCAAAAGATACAGAGATGGTACATATCAAAACAACCTATCATCAAAGTTCTCCCAATCATCTAATCTTAAATGTTTCCACCTGGCCCTATGTTTTATACAAAGAAAGGTATCATCCTTTATTTCTTGCATCGGTTTAGCTGCTGTAATGAACACCCCTTCAAAGTTGAAAGACCTTTTTGTTTTCATATGCTCTAGAGTGTTGTCATAATGACTAACACTGCTTTTTTTCGTTTCTTTGATGCCTGCGAGTCTTGAAGATGTCTGCCACCTGACATGAGAGCTGGATGTTTTTCCCACACGCCCACCATCCACCACACTGCTCTCGCTGACAGACGAGATCAGAACGTGGTCTAGCGCCTCATCTGAGTATCCATAGGTTGGGCAGAGATGACACTCCCCATTTTGCCAGCTCGAATTTGGTTGGAATCTTACGTTGTAGAGCCCGCCATACAAACAGATTCACTTTCGGTACCATTTTGTGGGAGTCGAATTTGTAGACTGGATCATTGCAGCTCTAAGATCTTCACGCACCTGTTTTACTTCAAATGCATTCTATTTATTTTCTTGGAATTGAAATGTAAGAACAAGTGTTTTGTACAATAGATTCTATTGTTAATAAAGCTCAGCCAAGCTTAAGGGATTGAAATGGGTATATTTTTCAATTAAATTGTGCTTGTATTCCAAAGAAAGAAAAACAGAACCACACAAGAAGCTGTTTTGCACAGCCCTATACAGCAACTTGTATTAAATAGTAGCCAATTTTACTCCTTTGTTTTATTCTAATACATAGCAGCAATAAACCACTAGTGACCAAACTAAATTGTCACTACAACACATCTGGAAGTTGAACAAGAAGCATTTTCAGTTATTCAAACCATCTGTCTTTACAAACACATGTCAAACACAAACAACACCACAAATACTATTATTATTCTATTATTATTGAGTAAAGATCACCAAAAATTTCAAGCATTTCAACTACTACAACAAGTCTTTTGATCAATCAGCTCGCTAATCTTCTCACAGCAGTGATTCTCTACAAGTTCAATTTGACCCTGCACACCTGACATAAAATAAAACATTCAGTTATTCATCTTAGGCACCCAGTTATTTACAAAAAGAAAAAGAAAATAAATAACTATTTTCACACATATATATATCCTCCAATTCTAGAAAAGGGCCCTGCTTTACATCTTATATTCTTGTCAAGAGTAAACTTGTCATTGTGATAGTGCGATGACGTTTACGGGAAGTCTGGATTCAAGCCCCTGAGGCGTTTTACAGCACACCTCGCGCATTAGACGTGCCATTTTAAAACCAAGATCTTTAGACAAGCCACAATGTTCTTATCATCATATATTCTATTGTTAAAATCTTGTCAAAGAAAGTATAACATAATATTTCCGAAATGCATTATTTGGCAAGTTATACAAGCAACTATTAAAGTAAGAAAATAAAAAGATTACCTGAGCCACTCAGCTGTCCAAACTGCTCATGTATTCAAATAAAGATACGATCATCACAACTGCATAACTTTGTTTTGTTTTACACAAACGGGTGCTTTAAACGCCTTGCATTTCCACAACGGGCCCCTCTCACCGCCAGAGGGCCCAACAGGTAACGGGCTTCTACAAGTAACATCTTCTTTAGGTGTTGCTTGATCTCTATGATGACAAATGCTTAATGGCAACTTCTTCTGTTTCATTCTTCCCCTCTTTCTACCCAACGTAGTGACATCATCATCACCGCTTTTCGCCTTTGACCCGTTTTCCAACTTTGACTTTGTCGTTGTCTCCACTTCCTTTACATAGCTAGGAGAAATCCCTACACCATTATCTGAGGTTTTAAGCTTTTTGTGCTTACGATTCTTTACATCGGGACCCACACCGCACTTTGAAATTCTTGGAGAGCTGTTTATAGCGTGATGCAACTTACGAGCTAATTCCTCATCATTCGCTTTACCATTTTCTGCCATCGGTTTCTTATTATCATACAACATTTGAACATCAACTTGCTTTTTCGTTTCACTTTTCCTCAACTGTTGTTCTGACGATAACTCTTGACCGTCTTCAACATTTTCTACTAACTCTAACGCTTTCTTGGCGGCAGCCATGGCTTTAGCTGCTATTACCGCCTTCTCCTGGGCGGCAGCTCTTGCTGCTATTGCAGCTTTAACCGCAACTTCAGCTGCTGCTCTCGACGCTGCCACAATCTCCTCTTCTGAAGGATTGTCGTTACTCAAATGCGCTTTTAACAAGTAACTAATACGCGCGTCTAACTGAGTCAGTGAGTTCTCAGTGGAGGGTGAATCGGGATTGTTATTTGAATTTGAGTCACCGTTCATGTCACTGTTCTGCCTTTTCAAACACGCGAGTAACCGCTTTCGTGGAGGTAAAAGCACATCCGAATCCAAATGATTAACACCACAAACATTGCCTTCCATTTGTTACATCAAAGTAATTTCATCAAACACTTGGTATGCAATCTTCTCTGCATAGAATTAATAATAATAAAATAATCAAAAACACAACAGCAACTAAATCTCATTTCTGTTAATAATCTCGAAACCCTAACAACAAATTATTCAATCCAATCATAACAATAATCAAATTTACATGATTCAGCTTCTATACAACCAAACATAAATAACTAAAAAAAATCCCAAAAATTCCCAATCAAGTTTCAATTATTACAATTCAATACATCAAAGCAAGGAGCAATCAAAACAATTTGCACAAAGAAGTAATAATCACGAGCTTGATTTAACAAATTTCTAGAAATCAAAAGGAGCTATTGGATGAATGAATTAATGCTGTTTGTTTAATTTACGCAATTTGATTGAGCAAATAGAGATTGATTGAACAAGAGTTGAAGGAATTGAAGAGGAAATACGAACCTGATCTTGGCAAAAAGGTTGTTAAAATTAGGGTTTTGAGATGGGAAAATGGTCTGCAAGCAGTTTTTTTCTTGAGAGAGAATGAAGATGATATATATATTTATGTGTGTGAAAACACCGATAACAAAATAACAAAATGAATCACCTATTTTTCAATTTTAAAAACCTAAAAAGTAAATGAAAACGTTATAAATATAAGATTTATCGTTTCTTACATTATAATTCAAAATAAATATGGAATATTTTCAGTTTTTATATAACCTACACATATGTAGGTTATGTATAAATTAAATTATCTACATGTATGTAGGCTATGTGTAGGTAAAGATATATGGTTTTTTATGTATCTATCCCACCTAATAAAGTTCATACATAGGAGACACATGACATCCATCTAGGGCCTCTATTTTCTGTTTTCTTATAACACCTCAAAAAAGGACTTAGTAAATAAACCAAATTAATTGGGGATGAACGGGTAAAATACCATTAGTGGTAAAAGTTAACTCGTAAACATTGGGATTTAAATAAACAAACCTAATATTAAATAAAAAGTAAATAAGTGCTTTATAAGAGACAATTTATTAAAGGCCCGAGTGAGCAGGACTTAAATTGAATCGGGTTGTAACACCCCCATATTTAGTATTTTGACTAGAAACATCTAAACCTAGTTATGATATGTTGCTACATAACGAAACCATGAATGGTGGCCCTTTTTATAACAAAACCAAACATGAGGGGCTAAAATGGGCTTGGAAAAATTGTTTTATTAAAACAAACTTAAAACACAAAACACACACATGTAGGTGTGTGTGTACAGAGAAGATATAGAAAGGGGAAAACTTGTTCTTGATAATCTCCTCAAAATCACTCAATCCAAATCGAAATCGAAGTAATTATAATGCATGTTTGAAGTTTTGATAAGTACTACTTCATCCTAACACAAGGTATGTTTCAAACTTACGATACCTGACTTATTACCAACCTTGTCATAATGACTAGTACCAACATCCATCAGATGATGAGTAGCTTGAACTGTAGGATCAACAGGATTCAAATTTTTGTTATTCACCACTACCAGTTCCTTTTTCTTCTTTAGTCTCTTTGCTTTCTCTTTATCTTTCGCTTTATCGATTGGAGTTTTGAAGTACAAATCCATAGCAGCTGCACAATCAGCGTCATCTTTAGCAAATGCTCGAGCTCTATCCTCAGCAGTCTTCTCATATTTTTCAGTATTAGTTGGATCAGCAAATTCTTGTCCAAACTTCTTCTCCAACTTACCACGAATATCATATACAATGGAGAATAAAAACCAACATCTCCTTGTAATTGATCGATCTGCTGATTCTTCTAAACGATTGTGTCTTCCAGCTGAACAATCTTCGCATCTCTGTGAATGGAATCTTGCTCAAGAATAATGATGCGTGTGAAGTGTATATATAAGTTTAAGTATATTTTAAACCCTTTTACACTTTTTAGCCAAGTTTTAAATTTATAAAACACGATATTTACTAACACTAAACACACATATGGGCAAGTGCACCCATCGTGAGCGTAGTATAGTGTTGGTAAGATACTGAGGTCGTCCAAGGACACAAGAGCTTTTAGTACCGGTTTATCCTCAACGTCTAATCAAATCAAAAGTTTAGAAAAAAGGTTTTAAACTAGAAAAATAAAAACTAACTAAAATGCTGAAAATAAAATAAAAGTAAAAACAGATAGACAAGATGAATCACTTGGCTCCGACTCGTGTTTAGTGTAACCTTTGATTATTTCCGAACTTTTGCACTTTTTAAGAGATTATCTTAGTTATTGTAGTAGGCCCCTCTTTTGAAGGTGACGTTACCCTCAACCCAGTAGTTTGAGTCAGCAAGGATACAATCCTAAAGGGTCGGATTATTGAAAGATAATTAATTAAGTTATTAATGCATATTATGGTAGGCCCCTCTTTTGAAGGTGACGTTACCCTCGGCTAAGTAGTCTGAGTCAGCAGGGATACAGTCCTAAGTAGTCGGGTTAAAGTATTAATAGTAGCTTACATATGAGGGGATCAAAGAGTTTGGACCCCCGCCATCCAATACCGGTAAGTATTGAAGGAGGTCCTACTAAATTTGACCCAGGTCCTTGCAGGATCTATACACTGAACAAGGCAAGACTCTTACCAAACCGTTCCCTTAATCCCCGACCAGGTAGCCAACATACCTCCATATAGACCGTGGAGATATGAATGGTGAAAATCTTTTATTTTATACAGACAGTAAAATAATGCCAAGACACCACGGACAAACGATAAGGAAGAATCACCTTCAACATAAGAAACTAGTTATTAAAGTCATTAATACATAACCAAGTAAAAAGTGCGAAAAGATTAAAAATAAAAAGTATTACACTAGACACTTGTCTTCACCAAGTGATGTAAGAGACTTAGGCAAACATGGCCTTTGATTGTCAAGAACTCTTACGATCAATCTTGGATCCCGAGACGACTCACACACTCTATGATGGACAATGGATGATGGTGGTGGATGATGGTGTTATGGTGGTGGTGGGTGATGGGTGAAGTGTGAGAGAGGTGGTGTGCCAAGGGATGGTTTTCAATTGAGCCAAGCACCCCTATTTATAGGCTGAACAGAAGCTCGGGCACGGCCCCGTGTCCATTGGGCACGGCCCCGTGTCCATCATCCTTCTCTGTCTTCATTAATTGCTCTTGTCTGCATTAGTTGACCACGCTCCCGTGTCCACTGGGCACGCCCCCGTGTGCAGAAGCAAATCTGTACTATCAAGATTTCCCCAGATCCTGCGAATCTTAGAGTTGACCACGGCCCCGTGTCCGCTGAGCACAGCCCCGTGGTGGGCGATAGAAGCTTCTACAACTTTGTCTTTTCTGTTGGCACTTGGGCACGCCCCCGTGTTCACTGAGCACGGGGCGTGTTCAGCCTTATGTTTTCTTGATTTTGCTTGGGAAGATGTTGTCGGGGGGTTGGGCATGCCACGTTTGTTCCTTTTCTTGTATTTATGCTAGATTTAGCTGCCTTTTTGCTTCTTTTGTTAATTTGAGCTCATTTAATCCTGAAAATACAAAAGGAAGACAAAAACACACTTTTTCCAACATTAGTACTAAAAAAGGGTTAGTTTTATGCCACAATTGATGAAATTTATATGTTGCATTTTGTGCACATCAAATACCCCCACACTTGAATCTTTGCTTGTCCTCAAGCAAAATTCTTTATAATGTGGCTTTACACTCCCAAATGGAATGGGTAGAAGAGAAAGTTTTTGGGCTTGTCATAGAGTGTTTGGATTTCCAAGATTCTTTATTAAGTTTTATTTTTATTTATTTACAATCCTATTCGTCATGATTTATTTAAAACATTACATAAGATAAATTACTTATTAAGGCATAACATGTCTTTTTTAAAATTCCATTTATATACAAGTTCACATACTTCCCGGGGATCACTCAACACTCGGCCGAAGATGTATTTTAGTGAATCACTCGAGAGCGGCATGGAACTTACTCCTACCATAGGCTTGCCAAGCAATCAATCCTCCTCCTTTTTAACTGTATACCTTTGTAAATATCAAGAGGACTTTTTGGGTGAAGGGTTACGCTTGGGTTAAAGGTAGGTGGTTGGGTTAGTGGTTAGTAAAAGGGCGAAAGGCGTAAAAAGTGTCGGTTTTCGTATGACTTTTTATTTTTGCATATTTTTATTTTGATGAAGCTATTATTCAAACAGAGTTATTTTTGATGAAGACTCAGAACTCATATCCATTAGCTATCAACAGCTTCAAAATCAAACGTTGTTTCTGTTGTTGTTGCAGTAGTTTCAAAATCGAAGTTATATAATCAATCATCATCTTCATCGTCAACAGGTTGATCTTGTGGTTGTTCAACATAGATTCCAGGTCGAGGATCTCTTCTTCTCTGCTTTATCGGCTGAGAATTAGAATCCTGTGGGTCCTCAGTTATTGGCTCCTGATTTTGTAACGAAGGAGTAGGAGGATTCCCAGTCCTTTCGTTAACTGACTTTAAAAGCAGAGCCATATTTTCAGCAGTAATCACCGGGGGAGCAGCTAACACAGTAGCATCAACTTCAGCTTCAGGAGGAAGCTCATCGTCTCCATCATAACTAATCAAAACGCCTTCATCGCCAGAGTCGAGATTTTGAAACTCTGTCTCAGGCTCTTCCATGTTTACTATCTGTAACACCTCGAAAATTCGTGTTCAATGAAATAACGACACGTGTCATGAAAGACAAAACGCGTTGTAAACCCGGATGTAATAAAGATGTTTTGGCAGGATTTAAAAGTGGCGTCATGTTAATTTTTACCTCTGAACGGCCTCATTTATAAATCCCAAGACCCAAGTATATATATCGTAAACATCTAATATATCTTAAATCCAGAAAATTCTTGACAATAATTGAAATGGTGGACTCCTACGAAGAAAAGCTCGATAAACCTCATTGTTCGGCACTTTCAAATAAGAATTCAAGCAAACAATTCAAAATGGTAGGGTATGTAACTGTTCAAGGCCATTTTGGGAGGTCCCTAACTGATAATTGAGGCCCCAAATTCGGAAAAGATGGTTGCCCTTTCGAAATCCTGAAAGAACAACATTTTTTTTGTTTCAGCATATGGCTTACGGACCGTAAGCCACCCCTTACGGTCCGTAAGGGGGTGCCAGCGACAGAAATGTTCCTGTTTGCTGTTTAAACGCAAAAACTCACCTTTAAACGAGTTTCCTCATATCCCTTGGCCCCTAAACAATCCCTAAACATCTAGGACACCTGTGGGAATGTTGTGGTAAGTGCTAGACTTTGTTGTCAACACTTTGTGGTGATTGAATTCACTATAAAGGGTCTTGAGTTGCAAACAATTCATCACACCATTTCCTTCAGCTTTCTGATCATTCCTGGAGCTCAAACCTTCTCTCAAGTGATCACTAATCAAGCTTAGGACTTCAGTAAGTTTGCTAATCCTTTCTTAATTAAGTTTAGCTTAGTTATTTAGCTAAAAGTCAAACCATCGTAATTATGGTTTGACTTTGAGATTAATTAATAATGGCTCAGTCAAATCTCGAATTAAAAGTACCTTTAAGTAGGTAATTATGTGGGTAATAAAACCTTAACAGGGTTCCCCCTGATTCCCACTCTAACTAGGTCAAATGTCGGGTCAAACTTACTAATAAAAAGTCAACAGAATGTTTAAAATGCAATTTATGCATGATTAGCAATGTAGAACACTTACAACCTGTTTGATCATTAATATAACTTGGTAATTAGTGTAAGAACATGTCTAAACATGTTCAACCCGACAATTTCCTGTTTAGACCCGGTTCGGAACCGAAAGTCGCATAGTTTGACTTATACTTTGACTTTCAGTTCTGACCCGTTTTGTTATGATTTAGGAATACCTTAGAGCTTTATTTGGACCAGGTTACATGCTAGTATAACCCTCTGTGATTATACACCTCGGATCATTAGTTATCCAATTAATATGCATGATTCCGTTAATTGCTCATATGTTGACCATTATGCCCTTTTCACTTTAAAACGTGATTTTTGGAAATGTAAAAGAGTAGAAACCTTAATTACTGATATATAAACTTGCATACAAAATTTGACATCAGTTTGAGGTGTAGGTTAAGAGTTATGCTCGTTAGCGTAAAATTAAAGCTTTATGTTAATTAAACGGCGTATTTAGCGTATAGCCTACTTAAACATACTTTTTGATATCAAACTCTTTACCCACTGATGTAATATATTATTTTGGGATTTTTAAAGATTTTTAATTAATTTTAGGCTGAGCATAACTTATAGTCGTAGGCTTAATCCGGTAATTGTCGGTTTTGCCCTTACGGGCTCTAAAATGAGTTTTACATATCTAAACGACTCCAAACCTTTTGCTACTGATCACATATGATAAATAAATTATTTTAAGCCTTCTAGAAATATAAAAATATCAGATTTATGTATCAAACCCGGAAATGGCCTATAATCGCCTTTTTAAGCGTTTTTAACGCATAGTATGTACTAAAACTATTTTAAACATACAAGGGTTGATACCTACTGATATTGGAGGCAAATTATAATATTTTAACAGTAAGCAAAGGTTGATAAACTCAGACTTCAGTTTTGAGCTTTTCGGCTTATGTGAAATTACCAAAATACCCCTACGGGGCATAGTTTGGTTATAATTAATAAATTTCACTTATATACTTTAACCAACTGATATAACTTAGCAAATTGAGTATATTTGCTGATTACATCAGGCCTGTAACTCAGGTTGACACTTAAACTCTTTTACAACCTTTAAAATGACCACACTACCCCTACGGGGCATAGTTTGTGATTAAATTCGTTTCGGGCATAATAAAAGACATATTACTGATGTCACAACATATATGAAGCATATTAACTTAGGAAACCTGTAAATAGCTCTCATGAATACCCGTTACGCTTATTACGCGTTCGGTTCGGTTTATGTAACTAATTTACATAAACTAGCCTAAACGGGTCAAACCTTATCGGTTTTATCTCAAAATCCAGAATGTGTATGAAATACCCATATTAAACAAGTCTCTAAACTTGTCGGGTCTAAAACACATTCTATCCGGTCTTCGCTTAACTATGCGTAGAAACCGTATCATTGAAACTAGCCGGTCTAAGCTTTAGCTTAATTAAAGACCCGTTAGGATTCTAATAGGTTATTATAAACCTTCGTTCCAGATTAGGAGTACCAGTAAAAGCTACGTGCGTTTGCTTATTGTGATTTATACATTGCTCAGGTAAATACTTTTAACTTATTTTCCCTATACGGGCTTGGGTTACGGTATATAGCATACCGCTTGATCGGGCATCAAATCTTCCATCGTTGGGTGGTCAATTGAATAATTTGATCGGCTCGTTTAAATAGTCTTGTTACTTAAAGCCTTTGGGGGGTTAATGACCATGTCCCGGATATCCTTGGCATCATTTTACGAAATGGCCACGACTTAAGCGCGGGGTGTAGGCGTACACCCGTCAGTGCACAAAAGAATATTGTGGTGTGTCTATTGATCTTTAACCCGGACAAGATCCGGGCTACCGAACGTACAAGGAACATGTAATTCGTTCACAAGATTATATATTTAAAATAATTCTCCCAAGTTAAATAAAATGTTTATGCCATGTGCATCCAAACCAATTTTCAATCATTTTCCAAAATGAGTCAGTTGATTGTATTTACCAGTGTAAACTGACGTATTTTCCCAAAAAAATTAAATGCAGGTACTATGCGTAATTGGCTGGGATTTCTCTTTAGCATCATTAGAAGTCTCGCAAGCTTAAGATGCCTGAAGTCTGGTGAACTATTGTTTCATTTTGTTTCCGATCCATCTGTGGATAAACTTCCGAATATTGTGACATTGATATTACAATATTAAATTCGGTTGTATTATATCTTTTAAATTGCTTCCGCTGTGCATATTAAATATTGTGTTGTTTGACTATTATGTTGCCAACCACGTCACGATACTCCCCCACCGGGCCCACCGGTGACACGTGGAAATCGGGGTGTGACACTATCTGAACATCATGTTCTTCGACAATTTCAGCATTTACTGGAGCATTCACTTGAGCATTCACTGGTTCAATCACCACATCTCCAGTTTCAGGAAATTGACCAGATTTTTTCTAACGCTATCTTTCCCTCAAATTTACCAGTTGAATTTTTATTTGGTGCCAAGGAACCAAAACAATTCGGTCCCCTAGGCTTTCAAATCCAAAGTGTTACCACTCTTTGCCAAATCTGGATATCTAGCATTTAGTATAATCTGAAGAAATGTCTGGTACATTAGAAACTTGTCTTTGCGCACACCAGTGATGTTTCTCTTCATCCCTTCAAAAATATACTTCGAATAGTTATAATCTTGATTGGTGATCAAAGAAATAAATGTCGCAGATTGGGTGATGTTCAGCTGATCAGTTCCTCCTCTGTAATCCGTCATACACATGATGAACATGTGCATCAATAATCGCCAGTACGGATGAACAAACTTCTTCAACAGAGGGGGATAGGTTCCTGCGTAATTCAATTGCGGTAAAACAGCTTCAGTGACGTCAGACGAGTAGTTGATCAGATCTGTCTCTTTATCACTGAATAATAACACCTCCCTGATAACTTGCTCTGTAATTATGATTGATGCGTGTGAAGTGTTATATATATTAGGTGTATATTTTAAGCCCTTTTTAACACTTATTTTAGCCAAGTTTTAAATTTATAAAACACGATATTTTACTAACACTAAACACACATGTGGGCAAGTGCACCCATCGTTGAGTGTAGTATAGCGTTGGTAAGATACCGAGGTCGTCCAAGGACACAAGAGCTTTTAGTACCGGTTTATCCTCAACGTCTAACCAAAACAAAAATTTAGAAAAAATGTTTTAAACTAAGAAAAATAAAACTAACTAAAATGCTGAAAATAAAAATAAAAATAAAAACAGATAGACAAGATGAATCACTTGGTTCCGACTCGTATCTAGTATAACCTTTGATTATTTCCGCACTTTTGCACATAATTAAGAGATTATCTTAGTTATTGTAGTAGGCCCCTCTTTTGAAGGTGACGTTACCCTCACCCCAGTAGTTTGAGTCAGCAGGGATACAATCCTAAAGGGGTGGATTATTGGAAGATAATGAATTAAGTTATTAATGCAGTATTGTGGTAGGCCCCGCTTTTGGCGGTGACGTTACCCTCGGCTAAGTAGTCTGAGTCAGCAGGGATACAGTCCTAAATAGCCGGGTTATAGTATTAATAGTAGTTAACTTATGAGGGGGTCAAAGAGTTTGGACCCCCGCCATCCAATACCGTGAAGTATTGAAGGAGGTCCTACTAAATTTGACCCAGGTCCATTGCAGGACCTCTAAACGCTGAACAATGGCAAGACCTTTACCAAACCATTCCCTTAACCCCCTACCAGGTAGCCAACATACCTCCATATAGACCGTGGAGATATGAATGGTGAAAATCCTTTATTTTATATAGACAGTAAAATAATGCCAAGACACCACGGACAAACGATAAGGAAAGATCACCTTCAACATAAGTAACTAGTTATTAAAGTCATTAATACAAAACCAAATAAAAAGTGCAAAAGATTAGAAATAAAAAGTATTATGCTAGACACTTTGTCTTCACCAAGTGATGTAAGAGACTTAGGCAAACATGGCCTTGATTGTCAAGAACTCTTACGATCAATCTTGGATCCCGAGACGACTCACACACTCTATGATGGACAATGGATGATGGTGGTGGATGATGGTGTTGTGATGGTGGTGGATGGTGGATGAAGTGTGAGAGAGGTGGTGTGCCAAGGGATGAGATGAAATGAATCCAAGCACTCCTATTTATAGGCTGAACAGAGAGCTGGACACGGCCCCGTGTCCGCTGGGCACGGCCCCGTGTCCGTCTGACACTCTCTCTCCTCATTAATTGTAATTCGCAATTACAATAAATGCGCCTGCTGTACTTTCGACACGCCCCCGTGTCCGCTGAGCACGGCCCCGTGATGGGCAATAGAAGCTTCTATAGGTTTGTCTTTTCTGCTGCTCCTTGGGCACGGCCCCGTGCTGGCTGAGCACGGGGCGTGTTCAGCCTTCTGTTTTCTCTATTTTGCTTTGGAAGGTGCCGTTGAGGGTTCGGGTAGTCCACTAATGTTCCTTTTCTTGTATTTATGTTGGATTTTGCTGTCTTTTTGCTTCTTTTGCGTTCTTGAGCTCATTTAATCCTGAAAATACAAAAGGAAGACAAAAACACTCTTTTTCCAATATTAGTACTAAAAAAGGGTTAGTTTTATGCCTCATTTGATGTAATTTATATGTTGCATTTTACACACATCAAATACCCCCACACTTGAACTCCCAAACGGAATAGGTAGAAGAGAAGGTTTTGGGCTTGTCGTAGAGTGTCGGGATTTCCAAGATCTTTTTGGGTTTTATTTTTATTTATTTACACTCCTATTCGTAATGATTTATTTAGAACTGTTCATAAAAG
Source organism: Helianthus tuberosus (assembly GCA_030545235.1). Classification (NCBI taxonomy): domain Eukaryota; kingdom Viridiplantae; phylum Streptophyta; class Magnoliopsida; order Asterales; family Asteraceae; genus Helianthus; species Helianthus tuberosus. Next base: position 13,194,508 of record CM060420.1, on the reverse strand, counting down.
AAATTACTTATTTGGGCATAACATTCCTTTTTAAAATTCTATTTATATACAAGTTCACATACCTCGCGGGGAAATCACTCACACTCGGCCGAAAGTGTATTTTTAGTGAATCACTCGAGAGCGGCACGGAACTTATTCCTACCATAGGCTTGCCAAGAAATCAATCCTCCTCCTTTTTAACTTTTATACCTTTGTAGATATCAAGAGGACTTTGTGGGTTAAGGGTTGGCTAGGGTTAAAGGTAGGTGGTTGGGTTAGTGGTTAGTAAAAAAAAAGCTAAAAGCGTAACAAGTGTCGGTTTTCGTATTTTTGTAACTTTTTTTTTTTTTTGGATGAAGCTTTTATTCAAACAAAGTTATTTTTGATTACTTTGTTTGTTTATTTTCTTTTTGCTTCATCATTTTTTTTTTTTTTTACGAAGAACCGAACTTGTTACTAAAATAAAGGGTTAAAAATGAAAAAGGTTTTGGTGGATGAAAGGGTTTTTGTTTGGGTGATGAAACGAAAAGGTTTAGGCTCAAAGGGGCTAACTAGGGGGATTTTTGGGTAGGTGGTAAAAGAAAAAGGAAAATAATGGTGTAGAAATGAAAAAGGTTAGTCCTAATGCCTCCATCATTTACTTACTCGGGTTTAAGTTGATAAGGACCGGGAATGTATTGTCATGGCAAGTTCTAGAGTCGTAAGAACCAAGCAGCTATTCACACAAGAAACGAAAAATGAGCATTTAGTCAAATGATATGTAATTGTGTGCTCAATAAAGGCTCAAAACTCACTTTTGTGGGAATGGGTTTTTATGTGATCAAGTATATATAATCAGATTTTAAATAAGTTTGTCATGCCTTTTCATAATTTTCTTATGTTGGTTCTTTTTATCACTACGCTATCGGTTGTAAATTTGTAAAAATATAACCTTTTTGAGAACTTGAATTTCCCGAGTTAAACCTAGACAAGTAAAAAAATGAAATTTTTGAAAAAAATTTGGGGTGATTAGCGTTTCCAATGGAGTTTTTTGTGTAAGGCTTGTATTTAGGACTTGCAAAATTCAAGGTTTTAGCATCCCCCCCACACTTAAATTACACATTATCCTCAATGTGTCCCAAAAATAAATTTTTAGGTTGATTAGATGTGTAAAATAGTGTTTAAAAAGCAAAAAATTGTGTTACTGGGCACTGAACACGGCCCCGTGTTATCCGGGCACGGCCCCGTGTTCAAGTGCCAGTAACAAAATTGAAATAAGTCAAACAGAAGGCTGGACACGGGGGCGTGTTGGGTGAACACGGCCCGTGTCCAGGTACCTGAACTGGGCGTTTTTCTGCAGGTGGTTCGACACGGGGCCGTGTTGGTTGGGCACGGCCCGTGTTGAACCTTCTGAAATGGAGAAAATTGTCGGGTTGCCTCGTTCTTGTGCATGGGATCATTTTTCTCGTTCCCCTTTTCATCCTTTACCACCATGAGTGTGTTGTACTCATTACAAACCATCCAAACCTTAAAACCATCATTTCATTTCACCATAGAGAGAACTTACATAATCCTAAATTAAACTAGAAATTAAAACTTATCTAGATAGGTCAGCAGGTACACGAGGTTATCATAAGGAGTTCTACTATTTTAAGAAAATTTCGAGAACGAATTCCCGATATAGTAGGACTTTTAGCCGAACGAATTCTTCCCTAGTCTTTTAAAGCCATTCTTCGATCTCCCTAGGGAGGAAGAATGCGGCTCCGTTTTCCTCTACTGCTGGTGGTTGAGGGGGAACATTCACCGGGACTCCTTGCACCACTCTTCGCGGAAGCTCTTGGTGCATGGCGTACCATTCGGCTGGAATGACAACTTCGGGCACCATGTTCCACGCCCTTTGGGTTATTATGGGTACCAAAGGCGGGGAGGCGAGAAGGTTCAACCTCTGGTGCAAGAGGTTTACTTCATGGAGACAGCCCTCCAGCCCCACAGTAAGATGGTTGATACGGTCGACCAATGCTTCTTCCACTCCCGTCATTTCATCAATAGCCTCCCTTAGAGCGTAAACATAGTTTACAAGAGAGTCTTCTGCTGTTGAAGATCTCCTCCCTTGTCGGTTATTCCTTGAAGATGAACCGCTTGTTCTGCTTGCCATTTTCTGCGAAGAAAACCGAAGAAAGCTAAATTTTTACAAAACAGAGCCCCTGGTCACGGCCCCGTGCTCGTTGAGCACGGCCCCGTGTCCAATTGTCTGCAGGATTTTTGACTAAAGAATCTTGGAGTTTTAAATTATTTTTATGATTTCTATCTGGGTTTTAAGCTCAGATAATTTAAAATAAAGTTATACAACTAACTTTAAGCCAGAATCTTTAGCAAATAATCTTACAAACTTCACATAGAGGGTTGGAATCAAGGGATTTCCAAGCTTCCATGGAGGAACTTTTGAAAAATTTTTGAAAGAAGAGGAAATGAATAAAAGTGGAAGGGACAAGAGGGTCCCTTGGAACCTTCTTTTAACACTTACCTAGGATGGTATGAGTGAAAATCCCAGGGATCTCTGTCAATTGAAGTGGTCAAAATGAGCAGGAATCAGGCTGCATTTAAAGAAAACGACAGCGCCCTGGGCACGGCCCCGTGTTTACTGGACACGGCCCCGTGTTCAGAGGAAATCCTGACACATTTTGTCCGTATTCTGACCAAATCAGCAGAGAATCTTTTTAGTGAGCACGGGGGCGTGTTGACTTGGACACGGCCCCGTGTCTGGAGGCTGCTTTATGGAGTTTTGCTATTTCAAGGATCTCCCCGATATCGGGTGGTTCCTTACTGGTTGGAACAACCCCAAAGTGCCTAATATACCTTAATTGTCCTAGACTAAGGCGAGAACGCAAGAGGTTGTCGGTGAGGGTAATTCCTATTTTCATTCTAGGTGGACAAGTCCAACCCTTTTCCGGGCTCTTGTTAAAGAAGGTATATGCCGAATCGCTCAGGTCTATGTATGCACCGAACGAAGTCGATGGAGAGTCCTTCACGGCACAATCGACACAGGGACGACTATCGTCCAAGTCTTTGCTAGGTACGAAGGTATTTTCGGGAGCAACGAGGTTGTCGGAATGCGGTTCCAACATTTCTTCATGGGTATCGTCTTGGGGTGGATCAATAAAATCCTTCCCAAGCTCTTCTATCCATTTTAGAATTAGTTCTTCTAGTTGAAGTAACTCGCTAAGGAGCATTTCCCCTAGAATATCTGGCTGGGCGCATTCGAGGGAGAAATAGTGCTTATTTTTACTTTCGCCCCTCTTAAGGTTGTGAGAAGATGGTGGGTCTATGTAGTGGGGCCTATAATTTAGGAAGTAGCATTTTACTTCTTCATGTTCGCCACCACATAATTGACACCACGTACCATAAGAGTGCCGAAAGTAAAAATAATTACTATCACTCATGTTTATGTCAGAAATTACCAACCGTCGGGATCTAACGGTTCTGTTTTCAGTAACTGAAACTTGGGCACGGGGGCGTGTTGAGTGGACACGGCCCCGTGTTCAGCTTACTGTCTGATGTAAAACAGGATTGCCAGTTCCAATGATTGAGCACGGGGGCGTGTTCAGCGGGCACGGCCCGTGCTGAGCTCTGCAGAAGCTGAAAAACTAAGAAAATCCTAAAAAAAAATAAAAAGAAAAATAAAAGATGATTAGGCCGTTGATTCCTAACTTTCTCAAAATCCTTGTGTCCCCGGCAACGGCGCCAAAAACTTGATGCGTGTGAAGTGTTATATATATTAGGTGTATATTTTAAGCCCTTTTTAACACTTATTTTAGCCAAGTTTTAAATTTATAAAACACGATATTTTACTAACACTAAACACACATGTGGGCAAGTGCACCCATCGTTGAGTGTAGTATAGCGTTGGTAAGATACCGAGGTCGTCCAAGGACACAAGAGCTTTTAGTACCGGTTTATCCTCAACGTCTAACCAAAACAAAAATTTAGAAAAATGTTTTAAACTAAGAAAAATAAAACTAACTAAAATGCTGAAAATAAAAATAAAAATAAAAACAGATAGACAAGATGAATCACTTGGTTCCGACTCGTATCTAGTATAACCTTTGATTATTTTCGCACTTTTGCACATAATTAAGAGATTATCTTAGTTATTGTAGTAGGCCCCTCTTTTGAAGGTGACGTTACCCTCACCCCAGTAGTTTGAGTCAGCAGGGATACAATCCTAAAGGGGTGGATTATTGGAAGATAATGAATTAAGTTATTAATGCAGTATTGTGGTAGGCCCCGCTTTTGGCGGTGACGTTACCCTCGGCTAAGTAGTCTGAGTCAGCAGGGATACAGTCCTAAATAGCCGGGTTATAGTATTAATAGTAGTTAACTTATGAGGGGGGTCAAAGAGTTTGGACCCCCGCCATCCAATACCGTGAAGTATTGAAGGAGGTCCTACTAAATTTGACCCAGGTCCATTGCAGGACCTCTAAACGCTGAACAATGGCAAGACCTTTACCAAACCATTCCCTTAACCCCCTACCAGGTAGCCAACATACCTCCATATAGACCGTGGAGATATGAATGGTGAAAATCCTTTATTTTATATAGACAGTAAAATAATGCCAAGACACCACGGACAAACGATAAGGAAAGATCACCTTCAACATAAGTAACTAGTTATTAAAGTCATTAATACAAAACCAAATAAAAAGTGCAAAAGATTAGAAATAAAAAGTATTATGCTAGACACTTTGTCTTCACCAAGTGATGTAAGAGACTTAGGCAAACATGGCCTTGATTGTCAAGAACTCTTACGATCAATCTTGGATCCCGAGACGACTCACACACTCTATGATGGACAATGGATGATGGTGGTGGATGATGGTGTTGTGATGGTGGTGGATGGTGGATGAAGTGTGAGAGAGGTGGTGTGCCAAGGGATGAGATGAAATGAATCCAAGCACTCCTATTTATAGGCTGAACAGAGAGCTGGACACGGCCCCGTGTCCGCTGGGCACGGCCCCGTGTCCGTCTGACACTCTCTCTCCTCATTAATTGTAATTCGCAATTACAATAAATGCGCCTGCTGTACTTTCGACACGCCCCCGTGTCCGCTGAGCACGGCCCCGTGATGGGCAATAGAAGCTTCTATAGGTTTGTCTTTTCTGCTGCTCCTTGGGCACGGCCCCGTGCTGGCTGAGCACGGGGCGTGTTCAGCCTTCTGTTTTCTCTATTTTGCTTTGGAAGGTGCCGTTGAGGGTTCGGGTAGTCCACTAATGTTCATTTTCTTGTATTTATGTTGGATTTTGCTGTCTTTTTGCTTCTTTTGCGTTCTTGAGCTCATTTAATCCTGAAAATACAAAAGGAAGACAAAAACACTCTTTTTCCAATATTAGTACTAAAAAAGGGTTAGTTTTATGCCCCATTTGATGTAATTTATATGTTGCATTTTACACACATCAATGATCTTCTTCTTTTGAATTACGGCTTCTATCAATCCTTTTCCTTCGCCTCCCCGCTCTTCAAACTTTGATGTCTTCCCGAATTCTGATATTAGGTCTTCGTAGACGACGGGATTCTCCCTGAGAGCGTGAACAATTTTGAAACTGTTTAGACCTTTTATCAGTGAAGTGAACATCTTCTTGTGTTTCTCCGGTGGTGTCAATGGGTATCCAGCTTAATTGTAACCCGAAATCACTTTTAACCCCATGATTCTACTTAAAACAAATTAAGTTAAGTACAGAAACTAACTAACATCTTGTTAACTTACTAACTCAGTTAATTTAAAAATTAACCAAGTTAGAATATCAACTGTCAATGCAGTTAATCATGAAGCAATCAGTCAAGACCACATCTTTTGACTAGATTGCGAGTGACAAAATAAAATTTTAGATAATTTAAAAGGTCAGTCGAGATCTCGATTCGGAATCAAGAGATTCCGACTTAAAACGTCAATCAAAACCTCAAGAATTCGAGTCAAATTCTGAGTCGGAACCAAGAGCATCTAAAATGTTTACACAAAGAAGAAAATAGAAGAAATCATCTAAAAGAGTTAACTTTCGTTTTGCTCCCTATGGTTTGGTCATTTTAATGGTTTTGCTCCAATAGTTTAAAAATAGCCATTTTCCTCCCCGATCTTTCGAGTTTGTTGCCAGTTTGCTCCCTGGCACTAACTCAGTTAAAATATTCAATTAGAAGTAGGGGTATTTCGGTAGTTTACTCCCTGGCTCTAACTCAATTAAAACGTTTAGTTAAAAGTCGTGGTAGTTGTGGTCGGCAGGTGGTAGTTGCAGGTGGTGGTGGATGGTTGTGGACGGTGGTGGCTGGTAGAAAGAGTGGCTGGAAAGATGGGAGATCAGAAAAGAATTACTTGTATACTTGTAAATAAACAAGTTATAGGTTTATTTAGGTTAAAAGACTTACATGCCCTTGCTTTTATCTATAAATTACCAAAATACCCTTCTAGTTAATGGATTTTTTGGATGGAGTTAGAGGCGAGGAGCAAAATGACGATAAGTTAGAAAAGTCAGAGAGGAAAATGACTATTTTTAAACTATTTGGGCAAAATCGTTAAAATGACCAAATTACAGGGAGCAAAATGAAAGTTAACTCCATCTAAAATGTTTACACAAATAAAAAAATAGAAGAATGTTAAATTACATCTAAAATGTTTACACTAAGAAAAAAATAGAAGAAATCATCGTAACTTCGTAACCTAAATAATCGGGTCTAATATTTTCGCTAGAATCACATAAGAAATTAAGAGCATGAATCAATCAAATTTTCTAAGAAGAAACAGTAGGTATCGAAAATAATGATATCAAATTCAAACAATTGAATTAAAAAGTGAAGAAAACCATCCTTTGCACCAAGATAACGGCAACGGCCGTCATCTTCCTCCGTCGGTCTTGCTGTGTCTCAGAATGCAAAAATGCCTTGTAAAAGTATGGATGTTTATCTCGCTATACGTCATCGGTAAATAATACGTTATAATTTGTAATTGTAATATCACTTTGTATGGGAAATTCGGGAAAAACAATGCGATAACTAAAGAATCCCTACTAGCGCTGCAGTCGTAATTGCCGGTAACAACCGAAAAAGTTTGTCAGAAAAATGACGGTATTGGATGGTGCTAACCATAAATTTTATTGAATAGATGTGCCGATCGGTAAGAACGACGACGACGTTTAACGAAACAAAATCCATACAAATCGCCGGAGACGAAGGGGCGTCGGCAACGAATAGTCGGAGATGAAGTAGCGGCGGTTACGGATCGCTGGAGTCGAAGAGGTAACGCTTACGAACCGTTTTACACGACGTTTTTTATTTTCAAAACGCAAACGAATCGATGTTCAAGATATTTTTAACGAAGAATCATCCACCCCACAACATCACTTAGGGGATTTAGGGTGTTTCAGTTCTGTTAAGGTTTTTATGAATCATTCACTTTGAATTAGTTTTTGCAGAAGGAAAAAGAAGATAAACATGGAAGAAGGCTTGAATCCATTGAACAAAGTTTACCTGTACGTAACTGATGAATTACCTTCATTTTTTCGTATGGAGTTTGTGGGATTGAGAATGGATTTTGGGGTTGCTGAAGATGATTTGGGATAAGAAGATGCGCCTTTCCGAGTTACCGTAATGAATTTTGATTTTGTTAAGTAAGGTTGGTTATAGGGCTGGCAATTTTTACACGATACACGAATACACGACACGAACCTACACGACCTTAACAGGTATCGTGTATGACCTTAACAGGTATCGTGTACTAAACAAGTAGACACGAAACTACCTGTTAAATTTTCGTGTCTAAACATGTTAGATACCTGTTTACCTGTTAGATACATGTTAATACATGTTAACATTTTCATTTTAATTAAATAATTAAATAAAAAATATAATAGTCAAATAGGTGGCGACATCCATCCAGATCCAGATCCTTATCCACTTCAAAAAAAAGCAAACCCTAATCTCTCTGACTCTCTCAACTCTCCATCGCTCCAGTCTCCACCATCGGTCATCCACTTGCTCCGCCGCCGGCCTTCCACCGCTCCACAGCCGGCCATCCACTCGCTGCACTGTCCGCCTGCATCCACCGTTCCACAGCCGGTCGTCCGCCATCCACTCCGCGGTTTAAAGTACGTATCAAAAACTGTGTATATGATAACTTTTATAAATGTTTTGATGTTTTCCTTTGAAAAACTGAATGTCGAGACACAATTTATTCTTATATAAACACTTATGTATATCTCTGTAAATACCTTGAGGCCTCGATCAGTAAGAAGTGGACTAGAAAGCTTAAAGAAAAGCTCCTTCTTCGATTTAAATGTCATCGGAACTTTCCGATAGTATTTAAGGACTTAAAGTCATTAAGTCTTGTAATTTTTTAATTCCATCAGTACATAATTAAAAAGGTTTTTCTTGTATTTGTTTTAATTTTTTTTTAGATAACTTTGGTACTTTTTTGTTTATAGTTTATGTTATGAATTTGATGCAGCCCCTTGATTATAGTTTCTTGTATGCTTTCTAACAGATTGATGCAGCCCCGTTGAGGTACTTACTCCAAATGTCAATGTTTGATAAATTAAAATTACTCGCTTTATGTCCAATTGTCAATGCTAAATATGAGTACAATTATGTGCAGGTTTGAATTGTTGGAATTAAAGATCTAAGAAGAGAACCATGGGAAATTTGAATTTGTATTTAATGGATGTTTTGAAATATCAAGTCTTTTGTGATTTGTCGTTTATGGATTTTTGTTTTAAACTTGTTAAGTATTCGGTGTTTATGGATTATTTAAGCTGTTTGTGAACTTTTGGCGAGTTTTGTTTCACTAAACGGGTTCTAAATATGTGATTATTCTAGTCTTCGTTAACAGGTACTAACAGGTAATTTTCGTGTATATCGTGTCGTGTTCGTGTTTGAAAAAATGGACACGAAACCTTATCGTGTCGTGTTCGTGTATGGCGTTTCGTGTATCGTGTCTTATCGTGTCGTGTCTTATCGTGTACGGGTATACACGACATGCCAGCCTTAGTTGGTTATCAATTGGGTAAATATAGTATTCGTTATAAATGTAAACTCTGATTATTTCTGAATGAGAAAAATGCCTGGATAGTCCTTGTGGTTTCGCCTTTTTTCACATATAGTCCTCAACTTTCTAAAATTATCTGAATAGTCCCCAACTTTTCATTTTTTGTTCCCGGATAGTCCCTGGGTCTAACTTCAATTTGTTTTCTCTGTTAAGAGGGTGTGAAATGACAAAAATACCATTTCCTTAAAAGGCCAAACCATAGGGACTATCCAGACATCTTCTTCATTTTTATTTATAAAACCCCACCACCACACTTCATCTTCAACCTCCACCCACCATCACCCTCCTCCACCCTCCACCATCACCGCCACAACTGGACCCACTTTTCATCGTTTCCATCAATTTCACTTTTTATATCTTCACTTATTCAATACACCCCAATTCCCCGGTTTCTTCACTCGATTTCATCTTCATCTTTCAACATTCAAATGAAAAGTTCACTTTTTTAATTCTTTTATATCTGGAAAAAAGGTGCATAGATCTTTGTGCAGTCAGTGACTGTTCTTGTTCTGTTTATGGGTTGTTGATGATTCCACCATTTTGAATGAATGCTTTGAATTTTGGGTCGTGGGTTTGCTTATGATCATGATGTTTGTTATGATTGTGATGAGTCTTTTACTCTTTTTGACCGTAGAAAGAAGAAAAATTAGTTAAAAGTGATAATGACTCCTTAACAGAGGAGAGAGAAACAAGAGAGAGAAAGAAGAAACATCGTTAAAGGGTTCTCGAGGTAATGTACGGTTGAATTCGATGTGGGTTTTGTTTGTCTGCTTTGTTTAAGGTGTTTTGTTTGGGTGTGTTTTTGTGCACAACATGTGTTTGTGAAAATGCCTGAGTGTAAAAAGTTGTTATTAAACAGAGAAGGGGTTGATGGGCAGGTGTTGGATCTGGATACTGCTGTTAAAGATGGGGTTTTGGGGGGTGGTGGAGTGGGGTTTGGTGGTGGGTTTGGTGAGAAACTTGATCTGAAAAACATGATTCAAGAGTTGAATTTATCCGAGATCCCATCGGTGTTCATTTGTCCGATTTCGCTTAAACCGATGGAAGACCCGGTGACCCTTTGCACCGGGCAGACATACGAGCGGTCCAACATCTTGAAATGGTTCAGTTTAGGCCGATCGGTTGATATACAGTTTAGGCCGATCGGTTGAAATTGATGGAAACGATGAAAAGTGGGTCCAGTTGTGGCGGTGATGGTGGAGGGTGGATGTAACACCCCGAATACTAAAAGACGGGTAAAGTACCGTTAGTAGTAAAAATAACCAGGTGAATATTTGGATTTAAATAAGAAATCCTAATAATAAATACAAGCGAATCAAAGTTTTAAGGAATTGAGTTTATAAAAGCCCGAGTTAACGGGACTTAAAATAAAACGGGTTATAACTCCCGGGACCCACTAAGTAACTAGGGATAAATTGTAACATTCCGAAAATGCGAATTCTTAAATTTGCAATATGATTGCGAATAAAATAGTGAAATAAACTGACTAAGAGTGGCACTAACCAAGTTAGTTGGTCACTTATAAGTATTTAGGAGTTAAAACAAATAAAGTATCAAAAGTGAGGGACTAAAAGTGTCTAAATGAGAACTATTTTTAATAAAATAGCTAAATTAAAACACAAACATATTTTGTCTGTGTTGTGGAGATCGACCAGGAGTCAGGGGAGACCCCAAGCTCCATCCAAGCCCTAGTTCATCACAAATTGAGGGTCTAAATCTGATCAAAAACAAAAATCGAGCATAGATTATTGATCCTCATCACAAGAGGATTACAAGGTATGTAAAATTTGATAAAAACTCTCAACTTGAAATTCTCATGAAATTGGGAAATCTGAAAATTGATGTTGCATGTTTGCTATCTGGGTAGAATAGGGTTGATATAGTGTCTAGGAGTAAAACCTAGACAATAACATGCGAAATCTTGGCAAATTCCTGAAAATCTCATGAACACATGGAAGGTGATTCATGGGTTTGTGGGAAACTAGTAAACACTAGGGTTTAGAATGATTATTCTAGTGTAATACGGGTCATAGAAAGGGATTTCTGATATGATGATGTTAAAATATGTGTATATAGTCTAATTGAAGTTAATTAGGGTGATAAACTCAAGTCATGAGCTTGGTTTTGATCATGTAGAAATCTGACCCGCTAGGTGTTTGATGAAACGCCTAAATGAGGGTTAAAATGTTAAAAGTTGAGTAAAAACGCAGATTTGATTATTTTAGAGAATTATGCGTTAAAGCTTGTGAAAGAGTTCTAAACTTATCGTGAATTGAACTCTTTAGGCAAAGAGTCCGGAACGTCAAGCGGACAAGCCGGAGGTGATACTCGCTTGAAACGTGTGCTTTAAAGGTACGTGACTACGGTTTCGTTACGATACGCTCGATTACGTATTTTCGCTAGTAGACTTTAAATTATCATAATAGATGAAATTGGTATTTAGTTAAAGTGACGAAGATCACTAAGTAGATAAACGGGTCAAAAGGTGAAATTATCACCCTTTGACAATATCGACTAATGGTTCGTTGAGTTATATGATTATAGGAATGAATATCATATGGATGTTTACAGCGCTATCACTTAACAGCCACTAAGGCAAGGTATTGAAACGGGTCAATATATTGATCCGAGTCAGGTATGTATAATAACACAACTCATCTCGTAGAATTTGGAGTTCTATAAGAGTTAGACAAGGTTAAGGTATAGATATTCGGTTATCTTTAGGTAAACCGAATAAGTTGAATTATGTTTATGGTGTTTTAGAAGCACATGAGTTTACAAACAAGAATTATAGTTAAAAGGTTGGATTTTTAGTCAAACAAGTATTTAAAGGTCCTTGTAGTAAAAGAAGGATGAAAATTGACCAAATTGCCCTTGTAAGCTAATTTGAACGAACGACCCATAAAGGTGGTTCGGAAATAAGTTTTATGATTAAATATATGCTTAGAATGAGTATAGGTAGTGAAGGATGTAAATCCTTGGGTCGAAAGACTTTATATGAGTCTTTGCCGTAAAATGATAATCCGAGGGGTAGAAACTCGGAACATATAGATATCCATATTAAATCCAACACACATATAGATGTGGTGGAAGATAACTTGATAAGAAATGTAGGAATAAGATGCTAGAAATGAATGAAAGCGAGTTCAAGTTTTAAAGTGCTAAAATACCCTTAACGGGTCAAAATAAGCATACGAGCGAAAACGGGTTTAATTGGTGTAATAAACCTATGATTAGAACCTAATATAGTAGGTAACATTAATTTGAAGAAGTGTATGAGATATAGGAATCAAATAAATACGTTTGTTTGATAAAATGCATAAACGGGTTAAAATTCGGTAAAAAGGTAACGAGTCGAAGGCTTAGAAGTCTCAAAATTTCTTATGTTGGATGTAGGATTTTAACTCCATAAGATGGAGGATTAAATTACGGACGCGTAGGAAAAAGAATCGGGTAAAACGGATCAATAAGGAAGAAGTTATGGCCGTTTCCGTGAAATCAGATCGTGTTGGGTATGTACAGCATCAGCTGATTGCAACAGGCTGTGAAAAACAGGGCTAGGCGTGACACCTAGGCCCTTGGCGTCACGTCTAGCCCCCTAACTCCGAAAATTTTTAAATTTTGTCATTTTTAACCCCTGTACTTGTTTGAACTTAATATTTGACTATCAAAACTAACTTTTAAGTTGGTTTTGATCATAGGTGAATGCCAAGAGTGCACGGATGAAGATCAAGCGACGAGCAAGAACCGAACACGATCACGAAATAAGCTTCCGAACTATGTATCGTTATTATGTTAAACGACGAACGTACACATGATATGTTGTATACTTTTTAAATTGTAGAAAGTTTTAATAAACCCGTAATTTCCAATGCATATGTAATCTTAATTACATGACTGTTTTTCGTAAATGATACGTTAAACCTTAATTTATAAGAACGGGTGTTACAAGTTGGTATCAGAGCCTTGGTTTAAGAGATTCAAGTATGGCGGGAAAAACTATGCTTGGACTTAAACCTTATGCTCTTAATAAAGATTGGTGTTCGGTTCGAGGCTTGATCGCAAATCCGGTAAGTACATGTATGTAATAGTTTAGCATGCTAAAGTGTTGTAAATAACACATAGGGCTATCGTGTGATACACATTACCCCAATTAAAATGACTGAGATAGTTGACAAAAATACGCGCGTTGACGCGTATAGTAGAAAAAGTCTTATATTATAATACGAGCGATTATTTAAAGTTGACGTTACTAACTTTTATGAATGTTTTAATTGAAGGACACTCGCGTTTGAAGACGACGAGAGTCAAACAAATTGTGGGTATGATGATGGAAATGTCCAAGATATGACAAGAAGAGCATACTCATCAAGGACCTAAATCGCGTAACGATCGCAAATAAGTAATGGCAAGAAAGCCCGTTAAGGCAAGCATTACCAGGTGTACATTTTAAATATAATTGCACAAATAGTAATATGCAACAAATAAATAGAAATTGAAAGTTGCATATGTAGATTAAAAACTTGGAAAAACCCGAATAGAAATGTATTCGGGATATTGTTTCCAAGAGAAACAAATAGAGGCATTACTTACATAGGGCGTGATGTGAAAACTATAAAAAGGTCATGCGTGTCATGTGTTAATCGCTTACTCTGGCCAAGTAAGTAGTTGCATATGATACCATGAACTTCTTATAGCGGACACATTTATGTCCGATGTAGTAAGGGTGGGGTGAATGGGACTAACTTAAATGGTACCCAAATGAATCAAATAAGTAAGATGTTTGATAGTAAACGTAAATGTAAGTCGGATGACGGAAGCGTATTACGTAAGAATAACAAGCCCGAGAGAAGGGACAAGGATCAAGTAAAAAGAAAATACAGACCGGCCAATAGGAATGCTAAGGCATAGGGATAAAAGTTTGACTGTCACAAGTGATGAAATTCACATGGACAAGTCAAACGAATCGAATAAAGAATAAAGGACTTGATTGAATAAAAGCGATGGATCTCGCTAAGATGACCAAATAAATTAAAATAACGTCTAAAACCATATAAGAATGGTTACTTGAAAATGATTACGGTAAAGATACCCGATGAATGGGTAGGATTTGGAAAGAATGCATAAACCAAGAGACGGGAACGCGAGATAGAAAGTCAAAAGACTCGGAATATGAGTCATGAATAAAAGACAATGAGAATTTGCAAACAGAAATGTTAATAACTACGCTCAGCTTTTTCAAAGATGAACGGGTCAAACAAAGACTGAAGTTTGGCATTCATAAGTGATGAATGTTCACACGAACAAGTCAAACAAATTTAATAAAGCATTACATTTGCTAAAGTAAGTAAGCGCAAATCGGATAAATAAAAGTGAGAAATATTAATAAACCTATGTAAACGAGTTATAGGCGTTAAAAACATTGAAATAAAAGAACCCGGGTAATGGGACGTAAAGAAGTACAGGTAAGAACCGGGTAACGGTAAGTGTAGGGCAAACCGACGTGTAATTGACGTTAGAAGTCAAGAAGTCGGAAAGATAATTCGAAAGAAAACGAATGTAGCCTTAGACTACGGTCAAGGTCAAAGAAAATACCAAAGTGAAAATAAATGATTTTTAAACAAAAACAGGATGCCTTGACGCCAAACATGTATTTTAAGAATGAAATGAGTAAGGAATGATCTATGGGAACAACCTAACCATTGGGGTCATAAACAATGGAAAGGTCTACGAGACTAAAATGACCCACGGGTCACGACTAGAAGGAAATAGATTATAAGGACCTCGCCTTAAAGAGGTGAAAGTCTAATAAAATAGCCTATAAGGCAAAGTGATAAAACCTACGGGTTAATTAGACAAAGTGAGGGAATAAATTGAGAATCCCCGCATAAAACAAAGACTGTAAAAGAATAAATTTTGGACTGTCAATATCCCGGTATGGATAATTGACAAAAGTTAAGGAGAAGATGCTATACTAAAACTTCAGTTTTGATAAGAAATACCGTTTTTACAAATATAAATTCTAATAGGAATTTAAATAGTAAGCATAAAAGATACAAGTCTTGACACTGATAGGCGCAAGACGATATATTCGAAAAGAGATATTTTCGAAAAATGAAAGGTTGATATAAATTAAACATGATGTGACACGATCACGGTCAAGAAATGCAATGTGAAGTAGAATCACATTATAACCAAGCGAGTGGTAAAATGTAACTGGACTAATAAGTCTAGTTAGTGAGACCGGTTAAGGTCATTTAAATAATTTGGTCGCTTGTAAGCGGTGGATTCGGTATAACTGAATCAAATAAATGAAATTGAAAACAAAAGAAATGGTTGCTAAAAGTGAAAGATTTCACTAAAAGACCTTTAATCGGGTCAAAGTAACGGATTCATAAAGAGTTCGATAATATATAAAACCGATGGATATCGCTAAGTTAACTAAACTAGTAGAAATAACGAAATTACGTTATTTCAAGTTGCATTATGCCGTATGAGATACGTAGATGAATAGTAACCAAAAAGGATATTATCATACTTTTCTGGTAATACTAACAATTGATTAAAGTATGAGTAATGCTTAAAAGATTACTCAGGTCAAATGCATTCAGTTTAGAACTCGATGAACTATGTAAGAAAGGTTTCGAGGACGAAACCTCTTTAAGGGGGGTAGACTTGTAACACCCCGAAAACGGGTTTGGTAATCAAACTCCATTAATACTAAAAGACGGGTAAACTACCGTTAGTAGTAAAAATAACCAGGTGAATATTTGGATTTAAATAAGAAATCCTAATAATAAATATAAGCGAATCAAAGTTTTAAGGAATTGAGTTTATAAGAGCCCGAGTTAAAGGGACTTAAAATAAAACGGGTTATAACTCCCGGGACCCACTAAGTAACTAGGGATAAATTGTAACATCCCGAAAATGCGAATTCTCAAATTTGCAATATTATTGCGAATAAAATAGTGAAATAAACTGACTAAGAGTGGCACTAACCAAGTTAGTTGGTCACTTATAAGTATTTAGGAGTTAAAACAAGTAAAGTATCAAAAGTGAGGGACTAAAAGTGTCTAAATGAGAACTATTTTTAATAAAATAGCTAAATTAAAACACAAACATATTTTGTCTGTGTTGTGGAGATCGACCAGGAGTCAGGGGCGACCCCAAGCTCCATCCAAGCCCTAGTTCATCATAAATTGATGAAAATAAAGTGCATTGGAAAATGGCGAAATCACTTTTCTTCCTCATCAAATTTCCTTTTCACAACCTGTAACTCCGATTTCACAAAACTCAGATTCGCAACCTGTAAGTCCGATTTCACAACCTGTAACTCCGATTTCACAAAACTCATTCGCTCAATCTGTCCCACACCCACTTCAAGATTTCACAAAACTCAAAACCCCTTTTCATGATTTGACTATAAGTCCGATTTTGTGTTTTCGGTAGCTTTTTCTCACATTCACAACCTGTAAGTCCGATTCAGATCTGGGAGAATACAGATCTGAACTTATAACAAAAACACAAACAAATTTTACAATCCAACCGTTTTCAAAACTCAGATTCGTCACAACAACTCCAGATCTAGAATTCTTGAAGAAAGTACAGATCTAAAATATACTATCGAACACGGATTCAGATCTGAACTGTATACCGGCACCGTTCGTCCGTCTTCCTCCCCTATCCTTCACCTTTGTGCGAACCGACACTCTTCCTTCGTGCGAACCGTCACCGGACCTCAGTCCGTGCGAACCAGCGGTGATAATGTCTTCACAAAGCCTGGGGATTTGAATTTTGTTGTGG
The DNA here is from genome assembly GCA_030545235.1 of Helianthus tuberosus. Classification (NCBI taxonomy): domain Eukaryota; kingdom Viridiplantae; phylum Streptophyta; class Magnoliopsida; order Asterales; family Asteraceae; genus Helianthus; species Helianthus tuberosus. The sequence continues at coordinate 13,177,662 of CM060420.1, read as the reverse complement.
TGAATTTTGCACATCGGGTTAAATTAAAAAAAATACTTCTTTAAAGTTTTTAATACTTCTACCATGAGCTAACGGGTTACGTGGGGTTCCATTTAGAGGGTGGGCAACTCGCGGTTGCTGCCCTCCTTTGGTTTTCCACTCCCACAACTCATCTCGAGTTCGGCTTACCACTTGTGTGTTTTCTCTAAAAAAAACGGCAGCTTAAATACGCGTATGGCTCCTACGAGAAGGGGAAGGGATGTTAAGTCAGGGGGCCTTGTGCAGGGTTCTGCTAGCGGTCCAAGGACTTGTCCTTTCAAATTTTTTCACGAATGTAAAGATGGAAAGCCGGGGTCTGGGGGTTTTTTTCGCCTGCTTGAACACATGCAAAGCACCCACTTCAAGACTGAAAACCGGAAGCTAACTTTGAAGGAGGCTATCTCCAGGGACTTGGACCTCTTTTTGGACGTTGGGGAAGTTCTTAGGGCAGGGGATAAATGGTTGTGTGGCCGTTGCATGGTAATGCATGCACTCAGTAGAGGGTGCAAGCATGATGATGAGGTCGTGTCGCTTGCCATAGTCTCAGGTGACGTGGAAGATTTCATCGTTGGGATCCGAAAACCATGTCAAGTGGTGGTTGACACAAACCCATGTCACCCAGCAAGGGTCGGGGGTGGTGTTAACCTCCTCGAGCGAGTTTTTTCCCTCCCTATTCAGACTGTTAAAAGCATTCCTCCCAGTTGTCGGCTGATGTTTGCTCAGGTTTTAACAGGTGCTTTGCGCAAAGTGGTTGTGTCACCAGGATCAGTCGACAATTGGGTCCAATTACTTTTGCTGCCGCGGTGCACCTTACGGGTGGTCAGACCATCCTCCCGACAAGAACAACGATCAGGGAATAGGAAATCTTTGCAGTGTAATAACATCCTGCATGCGCTTACAGTTTGGAAAGATGGGTCTGGTTTTGATGAATTGGTCTCGTCCCTATTGGATAGCGCGGGGGAGGCGGGGCCTCTTAGGGGAGAATGCAGGATGGAGGGAGACAAAGATAAGGACCATAATATTAAGCAATATCTCTGAAAAGTTAGGCATGGACATTTTACAGCTGCGGTTAAGGTCCTAAGCTCCAGTGGAGTCGCCCCTCTAGGTGATTCGACCTTGAAAGCTCTTATTGATAAACACCCTGTGGTGCCGCCCCCTTCCTTGCCTCCCAACCCTCACGCCCAACCCACTCTTGTTGTTGATGAGGAGTGTGTGCTCAAATGTATCCGATAATTTCCTAAAGGGACATCTTGTGGTAGGGACGGGATGCGGGCCCAACATTTGTTAGATGCTATCAGGGGCGAGGGCTCAATGACTTCCTCGGGTTTGCTAACGACCATTACTGAAGTTGTCAACTTATGGCTTGGAGGATCCTGCCCTAAGGTGCTAGCAGAGTTTGTTGCCTTAGCCCCCTTACCCCTTTATTGAAACCCGATAAAGGAATTCGGCCTATTGCTGTGGGGGGTATTTGGCAAAGGTTGGTTTCCAAGGTGGCAATGAAGAAGGTCGGGAAAAACATGGCCCAGTACTTGGGAGACTTTCAGTTTGGGGTGGGGACGTCAAACGGTGCAGAGGCGGTGCTTCACAGTGCGAACAGGTTTCTCAACTCCTTTCACGCAGATGTGTTGGGATTGAACCCTATCAGAGGAACAGATAATTAAAGCCAAAACTAGACCAGGGCAGTGGATCCAGAATAAGCAGATGTTTACATACAAGTCTCTCCCCTTGAAAGTGATTTCAACATCTGCGGACCTCCTATCTGCTGATCTTGCAAACTGCTGACCTACAACTGCTGCTCAAGTAAAGAACTGATGAAAGATTAAAGCCCTGCTGATTCAATCTACTGCCTTGAGTCAAGCACTGCTGATCCAGACAAGTACTGATGGGTTCACAGCAGTGGAAGGTTGCAGCAGCTGATCTATAGTCTGTTTTGTAATGTAATGTAATAGCAATAGTTAACATAGCAGTGTTTGTATAGATCAGAGGTTAGAGTTTGTTAGGAGGTTAGATGTCACTTTCATGGTGACGTCAGCTAAGATGCTCAGTGGTTTGCTAGTGCCTATAAATAGTTCAGTACTTTGTACTGTTCTATCAGCTCGTTTGCATCATCGTCTTCTTTGCACGAACAAACAACTGAGCTCTGGCTGAGGGGGAGTTTGCATTCATTCATCAATCATTGTAATCGTTATTGAAATAAATTCAATCTTCCGATTCTTTGTGAAAAGATGTTTGATCAAAGTATTACTCTCGTTTGATTGTATGCAAAGTTTGTTTTCATCATAATTCCGCTGCACACTCATCCATTTTCATTTTAATTACAAACACAAAATACAATCAGAAACAAACTCAGATCCAACAATTGGTATCAGAGCTTGGACAGTCAAATTTGATTTAACAATCATTTTGACGTAAATAGTTCAGCTCATAACAGTTGATACTGATCGTTTGTTCGTTTGTTGAAAAACAGAGCAAGGATTAATCACCATTAAAGTTGATTTCTCAGTGTCTGTAAAACAACAAGAATGACGTCACAATCTTAGGATGATAAAAACAACATCGGCTCACTTTTTAAAACACCTATGCTAAAAAGAAATGAGTACAACATCTGGCAGAGGAGGATGGGTCACATCCTCGCTCAACAAAGCACAGGTTGTTGGAGGTCTGTCGTCTTTGGTCCCCTCGTTCCCACAGTGCCAAGCGCTGAAGATGCTAAAAAGTTCGTTCCAAAACCAGTTGAAAATTATACCGAAACCGACTATCAAAAGTTCGAACTAGATGCTAAAGCGTTTAGCATCATAGCATCAGCGCTGCCCAATGAGATATATGCTGGACTGTTACACTGTAACAGTGCCAAAGAGTTATGGGACGCGCTTAAGGAACAGTTTGGGGGAACCGAAGAAGTCATAGAAAACAATAGGGAAATCCTGAACCAACAGTATGAAACATTTTGTCATGTTAGAGGTGAATCACTGACGCAACAATTTGAGCGTTTCAGTTGTCTCATCAGTGAACTGAGGCTTGTTAATACCACTTTTACAAACTCAACTCAAAATAGCAGGTTCCTCAGGTCACTGCCAGAAAAATGGGACACCATAGCTTTTGTCACCCGAAACTCACCGGAGTTCAAGGATCTGACCTTGACCCAACTCCACGGTCGACTCCTGACCTACGAAAGGGAGTTGAACCAGAAAAGGAAATTACAAGAGTCAGGAAAAGCCGTTGATGATTAGACATTCGGTAACACTGCTCTTCTGGGTCAAGAAGAATCTAGGAGCAGTGGTAAGGATCAGGGTTATGATCACTTCATTGACATAACTGCTGGGGCAAATTTTAACAACCCTGATCCTCACTCTGCTAGTTATGCATTCACTGCAAACGAAAACCAGATGTCAGACAATTTAAGCTTTGAACTCAATGATTTGCAACATTTTGATCCCACTGACTTAGAAGAGATGGATATTCTGCACCAGTTGGCTTTGCTAAGTGTTAGAACTAGCAAATTCTATAAAAGAACAGGGAGAAAATTCCCAGGACTTCATGGGAATTTGAGGGTTGGGTTGGATAAATCGAAAATCAAGTGTTACAAGTGCAATAGGTTAGGGCACTTTGCTAGGGAATGCAGAAGTCAAAACACTGGACCAATAGTTACTCACCCTAGCTCTAACCCTAGACCATAAAGTCAAAACACTGTGCACTATACCCAATACACTCCTGCAGCTCAAGTGAACACTGCTCACTATGCTGCTGCCCCTGTGCCTGTGCATTATGTCCAAACTACTGTCCCACAAATTCAGTACGTTCAAACCCCTGCTCCACAGGTACAAGTGCAACCTGTTGCACCTTAAACCACTGCTCCAGCAGCAGTACAACCAGATCAACAAAGCTTTTTCACTCAAGGGTTTGTTGACTGGAGCAGTATGCCTGAAGACCTTAGTGATGAAAATTTTGCACTCTATGCTTCTAATGATTCTTCTCATAATGAATTTTGTTTGATGGCATTAGAGTCAATATAGGAGGGGGTTGAAACTGAAGAGGAACAGCTGAGTACTGAAAAAGTGGATGAGGTGACTGAAGCAGTGGTTACTGCTGTGGCTGGTGAACTACTGTTGGGAGAAAGTTCAGGTACCCTGATTGAACCAATGACAGATCCATGGTCTGAGGAAGACAAAGAAGAAGAGAAAGAAGAAAAGGCTGGTGAAAAGAAGGTGAGAGCTGATGATGAAGAGAATCATCAATGTGACTGTGCAATGATGGCTGCTGCCAAGGTATCACCTCAAGTTCTTGAAAAACTGTGTTCTGACAATTGCATTATTGCTTTTGCTAACATCAAAGAGGTAAATGAAAACCTTCGGGATAAAATCTTAACTGATGAAGTCAAATTTGAAAGATCTTTAAAAGAACTTAAAAACAAATTGACTGAAAAGGAAAAAGAGATCAGCAGTTTGAAAGAAGAACAAAGCATAACCAAAACTCAACTCCAAACTATGGTAGAAAAATACCAAGTTTGCAAAAAGGAGTTGGAGTCCACCCAGATCACATGTGAGAGATGGGTGGAATCATGCAAAGGGTATGAGGTTATGCTTGAAAAACAGATAAAAAGCAATGTAAAATTTGGTGTTGTCTATAGAAAACATGATGATGAAACCACTGCTTTTGGAAAATCTGTTCAAACCACTGATGTAACCACTGAGTTCATCCCCACAAACAAGAATGGCCAAGAAGTGAAAATTACTGACAAACTTGGTAACAAAATCACACTTGACAGACCAATGGGATCCTCTACTTTTGAGGAGCTTGAAGATTATCAGTTTAAACCAAAATGGTCTGATGAGTGTGATATTCTTGAAAATTTCAAGCCAATGGACTTTACATCAACTGATGGTGTTAAGGCTCCAAAAGCTAAAGTCATACCTCTCAAGGACATCCCAGCAGTGGTTAAAACCTCTGCTGCAAAGGAGTCTGAAAAGAGAAAGAAGAAAGAAAAAATTGATAACTTGTTTTGTGAATTCTGTGAGAAAAGGAATCATCTAACAAAAGACTGTTTCCACTTAAAAGCTTATGATTTAAACAGAACAAGTGTCATTGTTTCAGCTGAAAGTTGCATTGTTTGTGGTAAAACAAACCACAAAACTCAGGCATGTGTGTATCTCAAAAACTTTGATGAGAAAAAGAATGAGTACATTGCTAAAACATCCTTGAGTCCATCATCATCAGCAACATCTGTCAAATTCACCAAGAAACAACCACTGTTTGTGCCAGTTCAAACAGCTGTCACAAAACAGCTGAACCAAACATCTGTCAAAAGAGATGTTCAGGTTACTGATGCACCCCCTGCCAATCAGTTCAGAAAAGGCAAGGAAAAACAGTCCTACCAAAGGATTCCACACGTTTATGAGGCCTACAAAAGGCCCTCTAAACCTAAAGTGAATAGGCATCCTTTTGGTTATCAGCAGGTGATTGGTCAAGACCCCCAATAGTGGTTAGCAAGAAACAGTACTAAAACTGTCCAAACCCCTGACCTAACCACTGTCCATCACTCTGCATCCATCCCAGACACTGTTGAGACCCCATCTAAAGCCCTGTTGGCTTTGGAGACCTTAATGAACTAATCTTTTTACTTCATGTGCAGGGAGCTTCTGCATGCTTTGATAGTCTTTGGTATGTAGATAGTGGAGGCTCCAGGCACATGACAGGATGTAAAGCCCTCCTCAAAGACTTTAAAATCCATGGAGGGGGTGAGATATCCTTTGGGAATAATAGTAAAGGGAAAGTTCTGGGTTCTGGTACAGTGCAATCTGGAAATGTAAAATTTGAAAATGTGAATCTGATAGACAATCTAAAATTCAACCTTCTGAGTGTATCACAAATGAGTGACAAAGGGTTTGGGTCATTCTTCACAAAAGATTGTTGTAGGATTGTTGGACCAGAAATGGTCAAAAAGATTGAAGCAATAATCAAAACTGGTCAAACTAAACTTGTTGCTCAAAGAAGTGGCAATGTTTATGTTGTTGATATGTCAAAAGAGTGTCCCAGAGCTGATGCCTGTCTGTTCTCAGCTGCCTCTAACAAAGAGACAGAACTTTGGCACAGAAGGCTGGGGCACACAAATCTTAAGACAATCACTGAAATTTCAAAAAATGGTTTGGTGAGAGGCCTACCACAAAATTGTTTTCATGTCCTGAACATTGCATTTCCTGTTTAAAAGGAAAACAACATAAAAGTTCTTACAAGTCCATTGAAGAGTCCAAAACAACCCAGTGTTTGCAAATGCTACACATGGATTTGTTTGGCCCAGTTCAAGTCATGAGCCTCAAGAAGAAAAGATATTGTTTGGTTATTGTTGATGACTTTTCTAGGTTTACATGGACTTTCTTTTTACACTCAAAAGATGAGACTGCAGGCATTTTGCATGACTTTGTGACACAGGTTGAAAAGCAATTTGACCTTCCAGTGAAAAGCTTCAGGAGTGACAATGGCACAAAATTTAAAAATAAGGAGTTGGATGCCTTCTGTGTGAAGAAAGGGATTGTAAGGCAGTACAGCATCCCTAGAACACCAGAGCAAAATGGGGTTGTTGAAAGAAAGAACAGAACTTTGATTGAGGCTGCCAGAACTATGCTTGCAGATTCAGGTTTGCTATTAACTTTCTGGGCAGAGGCAGTAAACACTGCTTGCTATGTCCAGAACAGAGTTTTAATAAACCCCAGGCACAAAAAGACTGCTTATGAAATTCTGTATAAAATCAAACCACTGATCTCATATTTCAAGGTGTTTGGCTGCCCATGCTTTATTTTGAACTTAAAAGATTCCAATTCAAAATTTGCAGCCAAAATTGATTGTGGTTATCATCTGGGATACTCAACCACTGCCAAGGCCTACAAAGTGTTCAATACACGGACCAAGGCAGTGGAGGAGACTTTGAATGTTAAGTTCAATGAACTTTCATCAATGAAAATCCCAGTAAACCCTGCAGATCTGTTTGATCTTGAAAAATTTACTTTTGAAAATACTGCTGTCAAGACTAACAGTGCAGGTCCATCAGAGGATACAACACCAGACTATGGGTATGAAATCATCATCCCTCAAAGGTCTACCACAAAGGGAAAAGCATCAGCTGTTCAAAACAGTTGTCAAAGCTCAACCACTGCTACCTCAACAGTTGTTGACCAAAGTAGCCCATCAACCACTGCTTCCACATCCTCAAACACTGCTGACAAAAGTCCCCAAACAGTGGATAAAAGTCAGTAGGTATCCACTTCATTACCTCCTATTCCACCACCTTTTGAAGCCACTGCTGGATCATCAAAGTCCCCAGCAGTGGTTAGCTCAGATGATACACATTTGCAGCCTTCACCAACAAATGCCATCATCCCATACCAAGGAGATTTAATCTACTTGAGATCTCATCCACCTGATCAAATCATTGGCAACATCAATGAAGGGGTGCTCACAAGAAGCCAAACCCAAAACATTTGTCTTTTTGCTGGTTTTTTATCACTCCATCAGCCAGTCAAGTACCAAGAGGCACTGAAAGACAACAGCTGGGTAGAAGCCATGCAAGAGGAGCTCCAACAGTTTAAAAGACAACAAGTATGGGAGCTTGTACCACTGCCAGAAGAGGTTAGTCCCATTGGCACAAAGTGGGTCTTCAAGAACAAAACTGATGAAAGGGGCATTGTTGTCAAGAATAAAGCCAGGCTTGTGGTTCAAGGTTACAGACAGGAAGAGGGGATTGATTATGATGAAACATTCGCCCCTGTTGCAAGATTGGAAGCCATTAGACTGTTCCTGGCCTTTGCTGTCAACCACAACATGAAGGTGTTTCAAATGGATATCAAAAGTGCTTTCCTATATGGTACAATTCAAGAAGAGGTGTATGTTTGTCAACCTCCTGGTTTTGAGGATCCATTTTATCCTGATCATGTCTACAGGCTAAACAAAGCCTTGTATGGCCTGAAACAAGCACCAAGGGCCTGGTATGAAACTCTTTCCAACTTCCTACTCTCAAATGGTTTCAAAAGAGGTACCATTGATAAAACACTATTTCTTAAATGGAGAGGGAAGGACTTAATGATTGTCCAAATTTATGTGGATGACATTATTTTTGGAAGCACATGTAACAAAATGTGTGAAGAGTTTAGAGAACTCATGACAGCTGAGTTTGAAATGAGTGCAATGGGTGAGCTGCAATGCTTTCTTGGTCTCCAAGTACAGCAAATGCAAAATGGAACTTTCATTCATCAAAGCAAATATGCTAAAGAACTTTTGACTAAATTTGATATGAATGATTGTAAACCATGCAGCACACCCATGGCAACAAATAAGCTGGTCATGTCTGATGAAAAAGATGAGCTGATTGACCAAACACTTTATAGAAGCATGATTGGGTCTTTATTGTACCTAACTGCATCTAGGCCAGACATCATGTTTGCAACATGTGTCTGTGCAAGAAGTCAATCAGCTCCCAGAAAATCAAATCTCATTGCTGTAAAAAGGATCTTCAGATACATAAAAGGTGCTCCCACACTTGGTATCTGGTATCCAGCTAATGGGAACATCAAGCTTTCAGGTTTTTCAGACAGTGACTTTGCTGGGTGTCACACCACAAGGAAGTCCACTTCAGGAGGGTGCCAGTTTCTAGGTGATTGCTTGGTTTCTTGGCAAAGCAAAAAGCAAGCAGCAGTTTCAACATCCACTGCTGAGGCTGAATACATTGCTGCTGCAAGCTGTACAGCCCAACTCCTGTGGCTTCAAAATCAGTTACTGGATTTTGGTATCACTGCCTTAAAGACACCACTCATGTTGGACAGCCAGGCAGCAGAAAATATCATCAAAAATCCAGTTTCCCACTCTACCACCAAACACATCGACATCAGACATCACTTTGTGAGGGATTGCTATGAAAATGTTTTGATTTCTCTGCATCATGTCCCAACTAAAGACCAGCTGGCAGATGTGCTCACAAAAGCACTTGATACAGCCACTTTTGAAAGCTTGATCTCTAGGATTGGGACGCTGAACATGGAATAACAAGTAACATCTTGTTTTTCTATGAATAAAAGCAACAAAATGTTTTCAGAAAATCAAAAATCCATCCTTAAAAATAGCTAACAATGAAATTTTCATTAAAATCCTTAAAAGTCTGCCATAACCACTGATTGTTCAAAAGTCTGCTCTACTTCAAAAATCTGTCCACTGCTGAAAGTCAACCCCTGTTCTCTCATTCCATTGATAAACTCTGCTATTCAAAAGTAGTATCTTATCCACTGATATGCTATCCACTGATAGTGAAAATCATCCACTGCTTTACTACCACTGCTTTCATCTGTCACTTTCATAAAAGTACTGTCCTTCACTTTCCCCAGGGGTTGTCACGTGGGCAGTATATAGTGGTCAGACCTTTTGTAACGGCTGCCACGTCAGCATTCACTTTCTTCCCTATAAAAATCCCCCACTCACCACCAAAACAGGGTTTTACTGTCGAATTGAATTATTAAAAATTCTCTTCTCAAAGCAGTTTTTCATCTCATCTTTCATAAATTTCTTCGATCATTCTCCTCAAAAATGACAAAATCGAAGCCATCTGCAAAACCCACTTCCAAATCATCATCGAAAACAACCTCTTAAAAGGCAATCTCCACTGAAATCCCATATAAATCATCTCACAATCTCCTGGGTCTTCTCACAAAACCAGGAACCATAAATGTTTTTGATTCCATCATTGACACCGTGGCAAAATCAAAGTACAAAACTTTGTTCACCACCTATGCACCAATCTATTTGGAGACCCAAAGAGAGTTCTGGAAGAATGCAACCCTTGAAAAACAAGGAGACACTGCAACCACCATACACTCTTCTATAAAGGGTAAAGCTGTCCAAATCACGCCACAATCCATTTCAGAGGTCTTTCAACTCGATGATTAGGAAGGTAAAACTTCTTTCACTAAAAACGAGTTACAAACTGACTTCATTGAAAGAGGGTATGAAGCCACAATGATGAAGAAACTTACCTTACAAAAAGGTTATTTTCCTTCTGCAACCAGATTTTTATTTCATACCCTCCTACTATGTGTTTCAAACAAAACCACTTCTTTCAATGAAATCCCTTTAAAGATTCAAAATCTGGGATATGCAATTCTTCAAGAATAAAATTTTAACTATTCTCGGGAAATCTTTAAAGATTTGGTTAATAATGTTGAAACAAAATCATTCTTACTGTTTCCAAGGTTTTTAAGTTACTATTTTGAAAAGAAATTCAGTAAGAATGATTTAGCAGCAATAATTCAAGGTGATTCTACTCAAATAAACAGTTAAACAACTGAAACTTTTTCAAGAATGTTAGCACCTTGCAAAACACAAGCAGAGGTGCCTGAGCAGAATTTAGCAGCTACCACTGCTCCTCAGATATCTGCTGCTGAGCCCACTGCTCAAGGTGATCAAAGCAGCAGAACAACTGTTTTGAAACCCACACCTACAAATCCCAAAAAGCCAAACAAAAAGAAAAATCAAAAACCCCCCAAACCAATCAAAAAGGCAACTCTGGAGGATGAGATACAAGAGCTACTGTCTGTGACAGCACAAATGTCACAAGAAACCACTGCTGCTACTTCCTCACAGCAGTTGGTACAAATATCTCAACCCATAACCAAAACTCCTCCTGCTTCTTCACAAAAAGAACAGGTTGTACACATAGGGCCACCACCTTATGATGCTCTGGAAACACTCGTTTCCATCATCCACAGCCCAATGCCCGGGGCAAATTCTCTTTCTACACCCAACCTCACATCCACAATTCCACCAAAAACACAACTTTTGTTGGATGCAATAGATTTGAACCAGGCATTACCCAGTCCTTCTCAATCACCTGTTAATGAGAATATGCCTCAACAAATGACTGAGCCTGATGTATCATTCCTTGCTAACCCACCAACACAACCTGAGGAGGTTACACCCCTTGAGCTACAAGTAACTCTTGGTGGTAATCCAAGTGAAGCAGCCACTACAACTGTTGAACCCACTGGTTTACAGTTGGACAGTGGTTACATCCATAAGACTTCCTTGGAGGCAATTCCTTTTATAGCACCTCTGCCAACCACCAGTGGATTTATTTATCCTACTGGCAACATCAAAATGTTGTCAAGTGTTGAAGGGAGAAGACCCCAGTACCAAGAAAAAGGGGCATCAGTGGTTAATGTTTGGAGTATACTCCTTACCTCTATCACTGATAAAACCACTGTTTGTGGGAAATCAGATGATCCCATTAAATTGGGTGATGGTTTAAAGTACCAGAAATTGACGGATCGTGTTGAAAAGCTTGATAACTCTATTGCAGAACTCAAAGATATGCTACAACAGTTGTTACATGTACAAAAGGTACAATCCACTGCTGTTCCACCTCAAGCACCTGCTCCACAATAGGCACCTGCTACAAATGAGCTCTGGAATCTATTTCAACCTTTTCTCCATCAACAAGCACAAATAGCAGATCAGCAACATGAAAAACATGTCCAACAGCTGAGAAATGCAATGGAGTCAAGGTTCAAGAACACTCAGGCTGATCTAAAGGCTCTCAAAACTCAGATCCTGCACACCACTGGCACTGCTCCTCCAACAGTTCTCTTCATTGATCAACTTCCCCCAGATAATGCCAAAAAGGGGGAGAAAATTCAGAAGTGGAAAAAGAAGGGAATAGAGGATGGTCTCTACATTGAACCAGAAAATGCAAACATGACTAAACAGATCCCTCTACCAGATGGAAGCAAGAAAATTGATGTGACCACAAATGCACTGGCAGAAGCAGTTGCAAGTGTAAAAAGGGATAGAGAGGCCAAAAAGAAAGCCAGGGTGGATTATTCGGATCAGGGTACTTTAGGGTCAAAAGATGATGAAAATCTTGTTGATGAAAAGAAGAAGCCTACAAGAAGAGTAAGGCTACCCAAATCCATTCCAACCAGACGTTCAAAGTCTGTTCCAAAACCACCACCTAAAACAGCTGTTGTAACTCCTGTTGTACCCACTACTGTTGGTACTTCAGTGGTTTCAACATCTGCTCCCACTTCAACATACACTACATCCACTGCCTTACCACCATCACCACCAAAAACAAAATCACCTCCTGCCAAAAGGCAGAAGACAGCAGTTGTTACAACATCTGCTGTAAAGACAACAGTGGTTGGAATACCAGTTGTTTCAACAACTGTTAGTCAATCACAAACCACTGCCACTACATCCACCACCACTGTTCCATCCAAAACATCATCAGCCCCTCCTCAAACAAAGAGGAGAAGGCTAATTCTCAAAGATGATGACACTTCACCATCACAAACATCTTCAAAATCTTTAGCTCTTGTCACAATACCAAAACCAGTTCCTCTCTCTTCAGTTCGAATGCACAAGCCCTTACCTCCTGCAGGTGTTCAATTTCCTCTTGAACTAGCAGCTGTTAGAGAAGAGATAAAATCTTTTTACTTTGAGGATGACCCTGCCAAAAGGAGTTTGCCATCAATAAAAGGATATCCCTGGCCAAAAAATGTTGATGAATATTTGAAAATCAAGGCCAATCAAGCAGAGGATATCTCAAAAAGAAATACACAAGGGAAATCTGACAAAGAAATTTCAAGAAATTATCAATATCTGCTCACACAAGTCAGATCCCTAGAACAATTTGCAAAAAATTTCAGTCAACAAATTTCAGAAAGAGCAGCTGAAACTTTGAAGAAAGACTACATTGAAAGCATCATGGCTCACAAGAAGTATAAAGGAGAGAGATACATGTACAAAGAGTGGACTGTTCCTGAGCTTGAAAATGAAGCAGCAAGAATTCAAGACATGATAAAAAGGAAAGTCACTCACACTCCTCCTGACTGGGCAAAGTTTAGAAAGAATGTACCTGACAAACAGGTAGAACTGAAAAGAATGAAAGAAGAACTGGTTGCTGCTGAATATGGAAACAAAATACAAATTGTTAGATGGAAAGAAGATGTGGTCAGGATCACCTACAAAAGGTTGGAGGAACTAAGAAAGAAAGATCCAAATGTTCCTCAAAAGCCTGACTATCCTAAAGCAGAGGTTTCAAAAAGACCAACAAAGCTGCAAATCAGGAGAGCCACTGCTCCCACTGGTGCTGCCATCTATAAAAGAAGGACACACAAACAGTTGGGAGGTGAAACCATCCAAGAGATGATAAAAGGAGATGACCTTGTAAAAGAAGGCATAAAGAAAATGATCATAGAAACTCTTGGTTTGGATCAAACTGCAAGTACTGCTCAGCCAGTTATGAATAGGCCAGCCTCACCAAATACCTCTGCAAATAAACATCTCCCAAGAAACCCACCAGGCTCAAAAATACAAAAGTGGGAAACTGACAAACAGACCTGCGTATTGACTTTGCTCAGGTCTGGTGGAGAAGTGGAGAAAATATCAAGGGAACAAGCTCTTGGCCTGAGTCTTGAAGATTTGCAGGATCTCCTTGATCTTCCACTTAGCAGGGATGATGAAGACACAGATGCCCTAGACTTTGAACTACAATTTAAAGGTCAGATAAGGGAACTGTTGATGAGGCAATAAATGTCCACAATAATGAAGAGTTTTGGCATTATCTGTTCCAGGGGGAGATTGTTGGGATTAAACCCTATCAGAGGAACAGATAATTAAAGCCAAAACTGGATCAGGGCAGGGGATCCAGAATAAGCAGATGTTTACATACAAGTCTCTCCCCTTGAAAGTGATTTCAACATCTGCGGACCTCCTATATGCTGATCTTGCAAACTGCTGCTCAAGTAAAGAACTGATGAAAGATTAAAGCCCTGCTGATTCAATCTACTGCCTTGAGTCAAGCACTGCTGATCCAGACAAGTACTGCTGGGTTCACAGCAGTGGAAGGTTGCAGCAGCTGATCTATAGTCTGTTTTGTAATGTAATGTAATAGCAGTAGTTAACATAGCAGTGTTTGTATAGATCAGAGGTTAGAGTTTGTTAGGAGGTTAGATGTCACTTTCATGGTGACGTCAGCTAAGATGCTCAGTGGTTTGCTAGTGCCTATAAATAGTTCAGTACTTTGTACTGTTCTATCAGCTCGTTTGCATCATCGTCTTCTTTGCACGAACAAACAACTGAGCTCTAGTTGAGGGGGAGTTTGCATTCATTCATCAATCATTGTAATCGTTATTGAAATAAATTCAATCTTCCGATTCTTTGTGAAAAGATGTTTGATCAAAGTATTACTCTCGTTTGATTGTATGCAAAGTTTGTTTTCATCATAGTTCCGCTGCACACTCATCCATTTTCATTTTAATTACAAACACAAAATACAATCAGAAACAAACTCAGATCCAACAAGATGGTTCCTTAGCCTTGCTTACTGTGGACTTCTCCAATGCGTTCACCACGGTTGACCGCACAACCTTCCTGAAAGAGGTTCATCAATATTGCCCGTCAATCTATCGATGGGTTCAATTCCTTTACGCCCAGCCTGCTCGGTTGTATGTTGGTAATGAGTGTATTGGGGCTACTACCGGAGTGCAACAGGGGGATCTCTTGGGGCCCCTTCTCTTTTCCCTTGCCTTACACCCACTCATTCTCCGGGTGCAGGACCGATGTAACCTCCCGTTTCATGCTTGGTACTTGGATGATGGGACGATTATCGGCAATGCGGCTGAGGTTGCTAGGGCCTTAGACATTATTAACGAGGAAGGGCCATCTCTAGGACTTTACCTCAACATTAAGAAAACAGATGTTTTTTGGCCGACATGTGATGGGCAGAAAGTTCAGGATGGCCTTTTCCCGAAAGGGATTGGCAGACCAGAGAGGGGGGTTAAGCTACTTGGTGGAGCTGTTAGCCGTGACCCTAGCTTTGTTGGCGAGTTGGCAGGGCGGCGGGCAGCGGGGGCGGTTGAACTAATGAAACTCTTGCCCTGCCTTAGGGACCCTCAATGTGAACTCCTTCTGCTAAGGTCTTGCATGGGGGTTGCTAAGTTACTTTTCGGACTGCGAACTTTTCAACCTTATTTGATGGAGGATGCAGCATCCCGGTTCGATGATGGCCTCCGGGAGGCTATAGAAGACATAGTCGTGGGTGGTGGCCCATTCTTTGGGGACCTCCAATGGCGTTTGGCATCTCTGCCAATTCGTCTAGGTGGTTTGGGCCTCCTCTCAGCTCGAGATGTTGGGGTTTATGCTTTTGTGGCGTCCAGAGCTCAGTCTTGGGAACTGCAGGATCATATCCTTCGAAACAGTGGGGTTGTCGGGCTCGACGGGGACTATCTGCAGGCGCTTGAACGCTTAAATGTCTCTCTCCCAGACTTTGATATCGGCGGTTTCTCTAAAAAGGACACCGCCCCCTCGAAACCACAAACAACTTTGGCGAATGCTCTGTTTAGCAAAATCGCTCAAAGACTGGGATAAAATTTTGATTTGTCATCCCGCCAGAAGGCGGTGTGGGAGTGCCTGAAGGGTCCCCATGCCCAGGATTTTTTAACCGTTATCCCAATTGAGGGGCTGGGACAATGTATGTCAGCAGTAGAATAGAGAGCAATCCTTAAATACCGGCTGATGATCCCTATGTACCCAGAAGATGAAACGTGCCCGATATGTCGTAAAGCTTGTATGGATAAATACGGAGAGCACGCAGTGCATTGTAAAGAGCTCCCTGGGTTTAGATATCGGCATGACTGGGTGCGAGATGTTTTGTGGGACATCCTAAGAAGAGCTGGGATTTCGGCTAAGAAAGAGGCTCCTGTGAATTTCCTTACGGACCCTATGGAAGGGAGATCTACTCTGCGACCAACGGATCTGCTCGTCTTTGGTTGGGCTAAGGGGAAACATGCTTGTGTTGACCTCACAGGGGTTTCCCCTCTGGTTGGTTTAAGGGAAAACGGGTTTGTAGCTGGACAAGCAGCAAGAAAGGCAGAATCGAAGAAAGTTGATAAGCACGCAAAAGCTTGTGCAGAGAACCAGCATGTTTTTGTCCCTTTTGCCTTTGACACATTTGGCTCCCTAGCGCCAGAAGCTATCCAATTCCTGACTAGGGTCCAACGGGTCATCCACAACAATTGCTCAGCATCAGGGGGACGAGGTTTTGTGTTTGGCATATTAGGGTTTGCAATTCAGAAAGGGGTGGTGGCGCAGCTTGTTGCCCGTCTACCCTTTGTTTTGATGTAACTTGGCAAGTATGAATGAAATTTCATTTTACTTAAAAAAAAAATTGAGGGTCTAAATCTGATCAAAAACAAAAATCGAGCATAGATTATTGATCCTCATCACAAGAGGATTACAAGGTATGTAAAATTTGATAAAAACTCTCAACTTGAAATTCTCATGAATTTGGGAAATCTGAAAATTGATGTTGCATGTTTGCTATCTGGGTAGAATAGGGTTGATATAGTGTCTAGGAGTAAAACCTAGACAATAACATGCGAAATCTTGGCAAATTCCTGAAAATCTCATGAACACATGGAAGGTGATTCATGGGTTTGTGGGAAACTAGTAAACACTAGGGTTTAGAATGATTATTCTAGTGTAATACGGGTCATAGAAAGGGATTTCTGACATGATGATGTTAAAATATGTGTATATAGTCTAATTGAAGTTAATTAGGGTGATAAACTCAAGTCATGAGCTTGGTTTTGATCATGTAGAAATCTGACCCGCTAGGTGTTTGATGAAACGCCGAAATGAGGGTTAAAATGTTAAAAGTTGAGTAAAAACGCAGATTTGATTATTTTAGAGAATTATGCGTTAAAGCTTGTGAAAGAGTTCTAAACTTATCGTGAATTGAACTCTTTAGGCAAAGAGTCCGGAACGTCAAGCTTGTGAAAGAGTTCTAAACTTATCGTGAATCTGACCCGAAGGGGCGTCGACAACGAATAGTCGGAGATGAAGTAACGGCGGTTACGAATCGCTGGAGTCGAAGAGGTAACGCTTACGAACCGTTTTACATGACGTTTTTTATTTTCAAAACGCAAACGAATCGATGTTCAAGATATTTTTAACGAAGAATCATCCACCCCACAACATCACTTAGGGGATTTAGGGTGTTTCAGTTCTGTTAAGGTTTTTATGAATCATTCATTTTAAATTAGTTTTTGCAGAAGGAAAAAGAAGATAAACATGGAAGAAGGCTTGAATCCATTGAATAAAGTTTACCTGTACGTAACTGATGAATTACCTTCATTTTTTCGTATGGCGTTTGTGGGATTGAGAATGGATTTTGGGGTTGTTGAAGATGATTTGGGATAAGAAGATGCGCCTTTCCGAGTTACCGTAATGAATTTTGATTTTGTTAAGTAAGGTTGGTTATCAATTGGGTAAATATAGTATTCGTTATAAATGTAAACTCTGATTATTTCTGAATGAGAAAAATGCCTGGATAGTCCTTGTGGTTTCGCCTTTTTTCACATATAGTCCTCAACTTTCTAAAATTATCTGAATAGTCCCCAACTTTTCATTTTTTGTTCCCGGATAGTCCCTGGGTCTAACTTCAATTTGTTTTCTCTGTTAAGAGGGTGTGAAATGACAAAAATACCCTTTCCTTAAAAGGCCAAACCATAGGGACTATCCAGACATCTTCTTCATTTTTATTTATAAAACCCCACCACCACACTTCATCTTCAACCTCCACCCACCATCACCCTCCTCCACCCTCCACCATCATCGCCACAACTGGACCCACTTTTCATCGTTTCCATCAATTTCACTTTTTTTTTTATCTTCACTTATTCAATACACCCCAATTCCCCTGTTTCTTCACTCGATTTCATCTTCATCTTTCAACATTCAAATAAAAAGTTCACTTTTTTAATTCTTTTATATCTGGAAAAAAGGTGCATTGATCTTTGTGCAGTCAGTGACTGTTCTTGTTCTGTTTCTGGGTTGTTGATGATTCCACCATTTTGAATGAATGCTTTGAATTTTGGGTCGTGGGTCTGCTTATGATCATGATGTTTGTTATGATTGTGATGAGTCTTTTACTCTTTTTGACCGTAGAAAGAAAAAAAATCAGTTAAAAGTGATAATGACTCCTTAACAGAGGAGAGAGAAACAAGAGAGAGAAAGAAGAAACATCGTTAAAGGGTTCTCGAGGTAATGTACGGTTGAATTCGATGTGGGTTTTGTTTGTCTGCTTTGTTTAAGGTGTTTTGTTTGGGTGTGTTTTTGTGCACAACAGGTGTTTGTGAAAATGCCTGAGTGTAAAAAGTTGTTATTAAACAGAGAAGGGGTTGATGGGCAGGTGTTGGATCTGGATACTGCTGTTAAAGATGGGGTTTTGGGGGGTGGTGGAGTGGGGTTTGGTGGTGGGTTTGGTGAGAAACTTGATCTGAAAAACATGATTCAAGAGTTGAATTTATCCGAGATCCCATCGGTGTTCATTTGTCCGATTTCGCTTAAACCGATGGAAGACCCGGTGACCCTTTACACCGGGCAGACATACGAGAGGTCCAACATCTTAAAATGGTTCAGTTTAGGCCGATCGGTTGATATACAGTTTAGGCCGATCGGTTGAAATTGATGGAAACGATGAAAAGTGGGTCCAGTTGTGGCGGTGATGGTGGAGGGTGCATGTAACACCCCGAAAACGGGTTTGGTAATCAAACTCCATTAATACTAAAAGACGGGTAAAGTACCGTTAGTAGTAAAAATAACCAGGTGAATATTTGGATTTAAATAAGAAATCCTAATAATAAATACAAGCGAATCAAAGTTTTAAGGAATTGAGTTTATAAAAGCCCGAGTTAACGGGACTTAAAATAAAACGGGTTATAACTCCCGGGACCCACTAAGTAATTAGGGATAAATTGTAACATTCCGAAAATGCGAATTCTTAAATTTGCAATATGATTGCGAATAAAATAGTGAAATAAACTGACTAAGAGTGGCACTAACCAAGTTAGTTGGTCACTTATAAGTATTTAGGAGTTAAAACAAATAAAGTATCAAAAGTGAGGGACTAAAAGTGTCTAAATGAGAACTATTTTTAATAAAATAGCTAAATTAAAACACAAACATATTTTGTCTGTGTTGTGGAGATCGACCAGGAGTCAGGGGAGACCCCAAGCTCCATCCAAGCCCTAGTTCATCACAAATTGAGGGTCTAAATCTGATCAAAAACAAAAATCGAGCATAGATTATTGATCCTCATCACAAGAGGATTACAAGGTATGTAAAATTTGATAAAAACTCTCAACTTGAAATTCTCATGAAATTGGGAAATCTAAAAATTGATGTTGCATGTTTGCTATCTGGGTAGAATAGGGTTGATATAGTGTCTAGGAGTAAAACCTAGACAATAACATGCGAAATCTTGGCAAATTCCTGAAAATCTCATGAACACATGGAAGGTGATTCATGGGTTTGTGGGAAACTAGTAAACACTAGGGTTTAGAATGATTATTCTAGTGTAATACGGGTCATAGAAAGGGATTTCTGATATGATGATGTTAAAATATGTGTATATAGTCTAATTGAAGTTAATTAGGGTGATAAACTCAAGTCATGAGCTTGGTTTTGATCATGTAGAAATCTGACCCGCTAGGTGTTTGATGAAACGCCTAAATGAGGGTTAAAATGTTAAAAGTTGAGTAAAAACGCAGATTTGATTATTTTAGAGAATTATGCGTTAAAGCTTGTGAAAGAGTTCTAAACTTATCGTGAATTGAACTCTTTAGGCAAAGAGTCCGGAACGTCAAGCTTGTGAAAGAGTTCTAAACTTATCGTGAATCTGACCCGAAGGGGCGTCGACAACGAATAGTCGGAGATGAAGTAACGGCGGTTACGAATCGCTGGAGTCGAAGAGGTAACGCTTACGAACCGTTTTACATGACGTTTTTTATTTTCAAAACGCAAACGAATCGATGTTCAAGATATTTTTAACGAAGAATCATCCACCCCACAACATCACTTAGGGGATTTAGGGTGTTTCAGTTCTGTTAAGGTTTTTATGAATCATTCACTTTAAATTAGTTTTTGCAGAAGGAAAAAGAAGATAAACATGGAAGAAGGCTTGAATCCATTGAACAAAGTTTACCAGTACGTAACTGATGAATTACCTTCATTTTTTCGTATGGAGTTTGTGGGATTGAGAATGGATTTTGGGGTTGTTGAAGATGATTTGGGATAAGAAGATGCGCCTTTCCGAGTTACCGTAATGAATTTTGATTTTGTTAAGTAAGGTTGGTTATCAATTGGGTAAATATAGTATTCGTTATAAATGTAAACTCTGATTATTTCTGAATGAGAAAAATGCCTGGATAGTCCTTGTGGTTTCGCCTTTTTTCACATATAGTCCTCAACTTTCTAAAATTATCTGAATAGTCCCCAACTTTTCATTTTTTGTTCCCGGATAGTCCCTGGGTCTAACTTCAATTTGTTTTCTCTGTTAAGAGGGTGTGAAATGACAAAAATACCCTTTCCTTAAAAGGCCAAACCATAGGGACTATCCAGACATCTTCTTCATTTTTATTTATAAAACCCCACCACCACACTTCATCTTCAACCTCCACCCACCATCACCCTCCTCCACCCTCCACCATCACCGCCACAACTGGACCCACTTTTCATCGTTTCCATCAATTTCACTTTTTTTTTTTATCTTCACTTATTCAATACACCCCAATTCCCCTGTTTCTTCACTCGATTTCATCTTCATCTTTCAACATTCAAATGAAAAGTTCACTTTTTTAATTCTTTTATATCTGGAAAAAAGGTGCATTGATCTTTGTGCAGTCAGTGACTGTTCTTGTTCTGTTTCTGGGTTGTTGATGATTCCACCATTTTGAATGAATGCTTTGAATTTTGGGTCGTGGGTCTGCTTATGATCATGATGTTTGTTATGATTGTGATGAGTCTTTTACTCTTTTTGACCGTAGAAAGAAAAAAAATCAGTTAAAAGTGATAATGACTCCTTAACAGAGGAGAGAGAAACAAGAGAGAGAAAGAAGAAACATCGTTAAAGGGTTCTCGAGGTAATGTACGGTTGAATTCGATGTGGGTTTTGTTTGTCTGCTTTGTTTAAGGTGTTTTGTTTGGGTGTGTTTTTGTGCACAACAGGTGTTTGTGAAAATGCCTGAGTGTAAAAAGTTGTTATTAAACAGAGAAGGGGTTGATTGGCAGGTGTTGGATCTGGATACTGCTGTTAAAGATGGGGTTTTGGGGGGTGGTGGAGTGGGGTTTGGTGGTGGGTTTGGTGAGAAACTTGATCTGAAAAACATGATTCAAGAGTTGAATTTATCCGAGATCCCATCGGTGTTCATTTGTCCGATTTCGCTTAAACCGATGGAAGACCCGGTGACCCTTTACACCGGGCAGACATACGAGCGGTCCAACATCTTAAAATGGTTCAGTTTAGGCCGATCGGTTGATATACAGTTTAGGCCGATCGGTTGAAATTGATGGAAACGATGAAAAGTGGGTCCAGTTGTGGCGGTGATGGTGGAGGGTGGATGTAACACCCCGAAAACGGGTTTGGTAATCAAACTCCATTAATACTAAAAGACGGGTAAAGTACCGTTAGTAGTAAAAATAACCAGGTGAATATTTGGATTTAAATAAGAAATCCTAATAATAAATACAAGCGAATCAAAGTTTTAAGGAATTGAGTTTATAAAAGCCCGAGTTAACGGGACTTAAAATAAAACGGGTTATAACTCCCGGGACCCACTAAGTAATTAGGGATAAATTGTAACATTCCGAAAATGCGAATTCTTAAATTTGCAATATGATTGCGAATAAAATAGTGAAATAAACTGACTAAGAGTGGCACTAACCAAGTTAGTTGGTCACTTATAAGTATTTAGGAGTTAAAACAAATAAAGTATCAAAAGTGAGGGACTAAAAGTGTCTAAATGAGAACTATTTTTAATAAAATAGCTAAATTAAAACACAAACATATTTTGTCTGTGTTGTGGAGATCGACCAGGAGTCAGGGGAGACCCCAAGCTCCATCCAAGCCCTAGTTCATCACAAATTGAGGGTCTAAATCTGATCAAAAACAAAAATCGAGCATAGGTTATTGATCCTCATCACAAGAGGATTACAAGGTATGTAAAATTTGATAAAAACTCTCAACTTGAAATTCTCATGAAATTGGGAAATCTAAAAATTGATGTTGCATGTTTGCTATCTGGGTAGAATAGGGTTGATATAGTGTCTAGGAGTAAAACCTAGACAATAACATGCGAAATCTTGGCAAATTCCTGAAAATCTCATGAACACATGGAAGGTGATTCATGGGTTTGTGGGAAACTAGTAAACACTAGGGTTTAGAATGATTATTCTAGTGTAATACGGGTCATAGAAAGGGATTTCTGATATGATGATGTTAAAATATGTGTATATAGTCTAATTGAAGTTAATTAGGGTGATAAACTCAAGTCATGAGCTTGGTTTTGATCATGTAGAAATCTGACCCGCTAGGTGTTTGATGAAACGCCTAAATGAGGGTTAAAATGTTAAAAGTTGAGTAAAAACGCAGATTTGATTATTTTAGAGAATTATGCGTTAAAGCTTGTGAAAGAGTTCTAAACTTATCGTGAATTGAACTCTTTAGGCAAAGAGTCCGGAACGTCAAGCTTGTGAAAGAGTTCTAAACTTATCGTGAATCTGACCCGAAGGGGCGTCGACAACGAATAGTCGGAGATGAAGTAACGGCGGTTACGAATCGCTGGAGTCGAAGAGGTAACGCTTACGAACCGTTTTACATGACGTTTTTTATTTTCAAAACGCAAACGAATCGATGTTCAAGATATTTTTAACGAAGAATCATCCACCCCACAACATCACTTAGGGGATTTAGGGTGTTTCAGTTCTGTTAAGGTTTTTATGAATCATTCACTTTAAATTAGTTTTTGCAGAAGGAAAAAGAAGATAAACATGGAAGAAGGCTTGAATCCATTGAACAAAGTTTACCAGTACATAACTGATGAATTACCTTCATTTTTTCGTATGGAGTTTGTGGGATTGAGAATGGATTTTGGGGTTGTTGAAGATGATTTGGGATAAGAAGATGCGCCTTTCCGAGTTACCGTAATGAATTTTGATTTTGTTAAGTAAGGTTGGTTATCAATTGGGTAAATATAGTATTCGTTATAAATGTAAACTCTGATTATTTCTGAATGAGAAAAATGCCTGGATAGTCCTTGTGGTTTCGCCTTTTTTCACATATAGTCCTCAACTTTCTAAAATTATCTGAATAGTCCCCAACTTTTCATTTTTTGTTCCCGGATAGTCCCTGGGTCTAACTTCAATTTGTTTTCTCTGTTAAGAGGGTGTGAAATGACAAAAATACCCTTTCCTTAAAAGGCCAAACCATAGGGACTATCCAGACATCTTCTTCATTTTTATTTATAAAACCCCACCACCACACTTCATCTTCAACCTCCACCCACCATCACCTTCCTCCACCCTCCACCATCACCGCCACAACTGGACCCACTTTTCATCGTTTCCATCAATTTCACTTTTTTTTTTATCTTCACTTATTCAATACACCCCAATTCCCCTGTTTCTTCACTCGATTTCATCTTCATCTTTCAACATTCAAATGAAAAGTTCACTTTTTTAATTCTTTTATATCTGGAAAAAAGGTGCATTGATCTTTGTGCAGTCAGTGACTGTTCTTGTTCTGTTTCTGGGTTGTTGATGATTCCACCATTTTGAATGAATGCTTTGAATTTTGGGTCGTGGGTCTGCTTATGATCATGATGTTTGTTATGATTGTGATGAGTCTTTTACTCTTTTTGACCGTAGAAAGAAAAAAAATCAGTTAAAAGTGATAATGACTCCTTAACAGAGGAGAGAGAAACAAGAGAGAGAAAGAAGAAACATCGTTAAAGGGTTCTCGAGGTAATGTACGGTTGAATTCGATGTGGGTTTTGTTTGTCTGCTTTGTTTAAGGTGTTTTGTTTGGGTGTGTTTTTGTGCACAACAGGTGTTTGTGAAAATGCCTGAGTGTAAAAAGTTGTTATTAAACAGAGAAGGGGTTGATTGGCAGGTGTTGGATCTGGATACTGCTGTTAAAGATGGGGTTTTGGGGGGTGGTGGAGTGGGGTTTGGTGGTGGGTTTGGTGAGAAACTTGATCTGAAAAACATGATTCAAGAGTTGAATTTATCCGAGATCCCATCGGTGTTCATTTGTCCGATTTCGCTTAAACCGATGGAAGACCCGGTGACCCTTTACACCGGGCAGACATACGAGCGGTCCAACATCTTAAAATGGTTCAGTTTAGGCCGATCGGTTGATATACAGTTTAGGCCGATCGGTTGAAATTGATGGAAACGATGAAAAGTGGGTCCAGTTGTGGCGGTGATGGTGGAGGGTGGATGTAACACCCCGAAAACGGGTTTGGTAATCAAACTCCATTAATACTAAAAGACGGGTAAAGTACCGTTAGTAGTAAAAATAACCAGGTGAATATTTGGATTTAAATAAGAAATCCTAATAATAAATACAAGCGAATCAAAGTTTTAAGGAATTGAGTTTATAAAAGCCCGAGTTAACGGGACTTAAAATAAAACGGGTTATAACTCCCGGGACCCACTAAGTAATTAGGGATAAATTGTAACATTCCGAAAATGCGAATTCTTAAATTTGCAATATGATTGCGAATAAAATAGTGAAATAAACTGACTAAGAGTGGCACTAACCAAGTTAGTTGGTCACTTATAAGTATTTAGGAGTTAAAACAAATAAAGTATCAAAAGTGAGGGACTAAAAGTGTCTAAATGAGAACTATTTTTAATAAAATAGCTAAATTAAAACACAAACATATCTTGTCTGTGTTGTGGAGATCGACCAGGAGTCAGGGGAGACCCCAAGCTCCATCCAAGCCCTAGTTCATCACAAATTGAGGGTCTAAATCTGATCAAAAACAAAAATCGAGCATAGGTTATTGATCCTCATCACAAGAGGATTACAAGGTATGTAAAATTTGATAAAAACTCTCAACTTGAAATTCTCATGAAATTGGGAAATCTAAAAATTGATGTTGCATGTTTGCTATCTGGGTAGAATAGGGTTGATATAGTGTCTAGGAGTAAAACCTAGACAATAACATGCGAAATCTTGGCAAATTCCTGAAAATCTCATGAACACATGGAAGGTGATTCATGGGTTTGTGGGAAACTAGTAAACACTAGGGTTTAGAATGATTATTCTAGTGTAATACGGGTCATAGAAAGGGATTTCTGATATGATGATGTTAAAATATGTGTATATAGTCTAATTGAAGTTAATTAGGGTGATAAACTCAAGTCATGAGCTTGGTTTTGATCATGTAGAAATCTGACCCGCTAGGTGTTTGATGAAACGCCTAAATGAGGGTTAAAATGTTAAAAGTTGAGTAAAAACGCATATTTGATTATTTTAGAGAATTATGCGTTAAAGCTTGTGAAAGAGTTCTAAACTTATCGTGAATTGAACTCTTTAGGCAAAGAGTCCGGAACGTCAAGCTTGTGAAAGAGTTCTAAACTTATCGTGAATCTGACCCGAAGGGGCGTCGACAACGAATAGTCGGAGATGAAGTAACGGCGGTTACGAATCGCTGGAGTCGAAGAGGTAACGCTTACGAACCGTTTTACATGACGTTTTTTATTTTCAAAACGCAAACGAATCGATGTTCAAGATATTTTTAACGAAGAATCATCCACCCCACAACATCACTTAGGGGATTTAGGGTGTTTCAGTTCTGTTAAGGTTTTTATGAATCATTCACTTTAAATTAGTTTTTGCAGAAGGAAAAAGAAGATAAACATGGAAGAAGGCTTGAATCCATTGAACAAAGTTTACCTGTACGTAACTGATGAATTACCTTCATTTTTTCGTATGGAGTTTGTGGGATTGAGAATGGATTTTGGGGTTGTTGAAGATGATTTGGGATAAGAAGATGCGCCTTTCCGAGTTACCGTAATGAATTTTGATTTTGTTAAGTAAGGTTGGTTATCAATTGGGTAAATATAGTATTCGTTATAAATGTAAACTCTGATTATTTCTGAATGAGAAAAATGCCTGGATAGTCCTTGTGGTTTCGCCTTTTTTCACATATAGTCCTCAACTTTCTAAAATTATCTGAATAGTCCCCAACTTTTCATTTTTTGTTCCCGGATAGTCCCTGGGTCTAACTTCAATTTGTTTTCTCTGTTAAGAGGGTGTGAAATGACAAAAATACCCTTTCCTTAAAAGGCCAAACCATAGGGACTATCCAGACATCTTCTTCATTTTTATTTATAAAACCCCACCACCACACTTCATCTTCAACCTCCACCCACCATCACCCTCCTCCACCCTCCACCATCACCGCCACAACTGGACCCACTTTTCATCGTTTCCATCAATTTCACTTTTTTTTATCTTCACTTATTCAATACACCCCAATTCCCCTGTTTCTTCACTCGATTTCATCTTCATCTTTCAACATTCAAATGAAAAGTTCACTTTTTTAATTCTTTTATATCTGGAAAAAAGGTGCATAGATCTTTGTGCAGTCAGTGACTGTTCTTGTTCTGTTTCTGGGTTGTTGATGATTCCACCATTTTGAATGAATGCTTTGAATTTTGGGTCGTGGGTCTGCTTATGATCATGATGTTTGTTATGATTGTGATGAGTCTTTTACTCTTTTTGACCGTAGAAAGAAGAAAAACAGTTAAAAGTGATAATGACTCCTTAACAGAGGAGAGAGAAACAAGAGAGAGAAAGAAGAAACATCGTTAAAGGGTTCTCGAGGTAAACCGAATAAGTTGAATTATGTTTATGGTGTTTTAGAAGCACATGAGTTTACAAACAAGAATTATAGTTAAAAGGTTGGATTTTTAGTCAAACAAGTATTTAAAGGTCCTTGTAGTAAAAGAAGGATGAAAATTGACCAAATTGCCCTTGTAAGCTAATTTGAACGAACGACCCATAAAGGTGGTTCGGAAATAAGTTTTATGATTAAATATATGCTTAGAATGAGTATAGGTAGTGAAGGATGTAAATCCTTGGGTCGAAAGACTTTATATGAGTCTTTGCCGTAAAATGATAATCCGAGGGGTAGAAACTCGGAACATATAGATATCCATATTAAATCCAACACACATATAGATGTGGTGGAAGATAACTTGATAAGAAATGTAGGAATAAGATGCTAGAAATGAATGAAAGCGAGTTCAAGTTTTAAAGTGCTAAAATACCCTTAACGGGTCAAAATAAGCATACGAGCGAAAACGGGTTTAATTGGTGTAATAAACCTATGATTAGAACCTAATATAGTAGGTAACATTAATTTGAAGAAGTGTATGAGATATAGGAATCAAATAAATACGTTTGTTTGATAAAATGCATAAACGGGTTAAAATTCGGTAAAAAGGTAACGAGTCGAAGGCTTAGAAGTCTCAAAATTTCTTATGTTGGATGTAGGATTTTAACTCCATAAGATGGAGGATTAAATTACGGACGCGTAGGAAAAAGAATCGGGTAAAACAGATCAATAAGGAAGAAGTTATGGCCGTTTCCGTGAAATCAGATCGTGTTGGGTTATGTACAGCATCAGCTGATTGCAACAGGCTGTGAAAAACAGGGCTAGGCGTGACACCTAGGCCCTTGGCGTCACGTCTAGCCCCCTAACTCCGAAAATTTTTAAATTTTGTCATTTTTAACCCCTGTACTTGTTTGAACTTAATATTTGACTATCAAAACAAACTTTTAAGTTGGTTTTGATCATAGGTGAATCCCAAGAGTGCACGGATGAAGATCAAGCGACGAGCAAGAACCGAACACGATCACGAAATAAGCTTCCGCACTATGTATCGTTATTATGTTAAACGACGAATGTACACATGATATGTTGTATACTTTTTAAATTGTAGAAAGTTTTAATAAACCCGTAATTTCCAATGCATATGTAATCTTAATTACATGACTGTTTTTCGTAAATGATACGTTAAACCTTAATTTATAAGAACGGGTGTTACAAGTTGGTATCAGAGCCTTGGTTTAAGAGATTCAAGTATGGCGGGAAAAACTATGCTTGGACTTAAACCTTATGCTCTTAATAAAGATTGGTGTTCGGTTCGAGGCTTGATCGCAAATCCGGAAGGTACATGTATGTAATAGTTTAGCATGCTAAAGTGTTGTAAACAACACATAGGGCTATCGTGTGATACACGTTACCCCAATTAAAATGACTGAGATAGTTGACAAAAATACGCGCGTTGACGCGTATAGTAGAAAAAGTCTTATATTATAATACGGGCGATTATTTAAAGTTGACGTTACTAACTTTTATGAATGTTTTAATTGAAGGACACTCGTGTTTGAAGACGAAGAGAGTCAAACAAATTGTGGGTATTGTCACACCCCGACCACGTAAAACAACAAAACGTGGCGGAAACGTCGGGGAGTGTTGTAACAGAATCATTGTTTCATAACACATGGAAATTGAAATATTGTTTTATTGATTAAAGTAGTTACAATGTCTTGACAATCAAAGAAACATAAAATAAATAACTAGTCTTGCATCTTTTCTTGTCGCTAAGGCCCAAGTCCGCCTAAGTGTATCTTGACAAGTCCTATGCATCATATCCTGAAAACACATGTGAAAATAGGTACGTCAGCATAAAAATGCCTGTGAGATACATAGGTTTATGAAAATAGGATTCATGACTTATTGTTTAAGAAAATGTTTAGTCATGAACCCTGTAATTTGCTTTGTCTTGTAAATCATTTGAAAAACGATAAGATCAGATGATATGTATAAATAAATGTAAGGTTAAATGAATAACCATGTAAGATGAGTTTGTATAAGATAAGTTGTTTGTAAAACAATGTATTGTGAAAAGTATGTTATTTGTATAAAATGTTATATGTCCAAATTGAAATGATTCAAATAACGCAACGATATGTAATACCATACAATCACTTATATATAGGAAGTACCAGCCGCGTATCCACCATGCTTGTATCATATTACACACGCCTCGTTACTTAAATCACTTACTCAAACCAAACCAACAATGTAAGATGTCTATGTTTAAACCAATTGTCAAATGTATTGAATAATATACCAAAATGTTTATGTCAAGATGTAAATCATGCAACGTATAACCAATGTTGAAAATGTTTATGTGTCAAATGTAAATCATGTAATGTGTAACCAAAATGATATGTATGGCTAGTCAAATGCATCAACTAAACCATAAGTGAAATGCACAAAACAAAGTATTGAAGTAAAACTTGGTTTAAATCAAAGTTATGTTTTGTGTAGTAAATGCATGCTATACTGATATAGACATTTATGCGGTATTGTGAAAATTCATACATCCAAGCCTTGCGACAGTCGGATAACCCTTTTAGTAAAGGTTATCAAAATATGTATTCGGATTCGGTCATTCCTTCCATCCAAACAAACCCGAGATTACAGGAATGGGATTTGTCAAGTCCTATGGTACCACTACCTACTACCGAGTGGCATGATCGGTGTTAATGAATGTATAGTATAGTTTAAACAAACCAAATGTCATACCAAAATGTAAGCATATGATGAATAAGAAATGTACTAAGTATGCTAAGTTAACATACAAAGCAGAAAAGTCATGTAAATCAATGTGCTAGCATGCTATCAGTTAACATACATAGCAGAAATGTAATGTAGAACCATGTACTAAGTATGCACACAATGGACATACATAGCATAAAATGTAATGAAATCATGTACTATAATGTACTAATGAACGTAGGAAGTATATGATGTGAAAATAGGAAAGCATGAAAGTAACAAGTAGGCACATGTGTTTCACCCCAAAACAGTTTGGAAAACAGTAAAAGAGTGGTCTATGTACTCACTTGAGATTGCTTAGTAGTCCTTGAGTAACAACCAAACAATGTTAGAGATCACGGATATCAAACGGCACCTAAATATAGGTAACTATGTTAATAAACCGGACCTAGATCGGAGGATCGGATAGAATGAGGGTTTGTAAACCAAACGAGTATAGAGACTCGTGTCATATGGTTTAACAAAGCCTACATACTAAATGAAACCTAACATAAGTGCTTTCGACCCATCGCGACTCATTAAGGTAGCTTATGCTACTTTAACGTGTCGTGCGCGCAAAAGTGCACTCGAGACGTCTAACTAGCCCTATGACAAGTGTTATATGCCTAAACATGTTACAAACTCAGTTATGTGACAAAAGTTTAGGTTACATATACTTAATTACCAATTATACATGAAAAGGGTATTCTGGTAATTTACCTAAGGCATATAAACTACCTATCATACAACTATTCAAACGAAGCGACCATAAGGTATAACCTCGGAAGGTTATTCCCTATATACTATGGTCACCTAATGTGTTTGGTCGGATCCTAATGATCGACCAAATGGGTCGGGTTCGAAAGTATAAGCGATTGTTTAGATCGCTTACCTTACGACCCTAGACAACGTGGTAATCAGTAGGCATAGTCCCAAGGGACTATAACCATCGTGATTACAATCACGTTGCGAAGTTCAAATGAACTTCGCATTGACCATAAACTGGTCAACGCAGAAAGTCAAACAAAGTTTGACTTTCGGACTCGAAAAACAATAAAGGAACGAAAGAATACTTACGAAGGGTCCCCGAATGCTAATCTCGATCCAAGAATCTCAGGTATGAAACAATGGTTTCAACTTAGAGTTTCTCAAATCAAAATTCTAGTGGGTTTAGCAATGGATGGCATGGGGTATTTATAGTGTTCGGTTAGCCGTTAGGATCGTTTCTAGGAAACCGTGCTTTGATCTCAACCATACACATCAAGAACATGGTATTACAAAACCATTTGAGCCCCTAGTATTGCCCAATACCATGTGCACAAGTGAAATGGACCAGATCCAATGTTTCTGCATGTTTCTGCTGTCTGGGAGGCTGATGCGGCCCGCTTAAGGATTACCAGAAGTGTAGGTGGGCCGCCTGGCTCTTCTGATCAGCAGCAACTTTCCAAAAGTGACAGTTTTGGTCCCTGTTGGTGTTTAAGCCCATTTCCGGCACTTCTAAGGCCCGTCAAGCCAACTTTAAGGCCCTAAAATGATGCCTAAACATTGTGGACATGGAACATGCTCAAAAATATCTCAGATGTTGGTTCGTTTGGCCGTACGATCGTGATGTTCGCTTAATTACGACGGAATGCGCAAAAGCGCGAAAAACAATCCAAATTGCGCGAAGAATGGATTTTTCTTATGCCAAACACTAAAATAAAATGTTTTAGTGCTTACATAAATTTTTGGATGTCCGGATGTATTCAGAACGTAAGTTATGCGCGAAAATGCAAACTTGTGCACTTTTTGACGCTTTTAGTCCCTGAATGACCCAAAAGTTTATTTTAGCATACCGAACCCCTCAAAGCCTATTTCTAAGCTATGTAAAGGATATTTATGGTATGTTTAACTTATGGTCATGTTCCGGAATGTCTGTTACAGTTCAAATTGGCATACTTTCGCAGTTTGTCAAGTTTAGTCCCTGTAAGCGAATTAACTTGTTTTTGCCATACCAAAGCCTTCAAAACTTATTTCTAAGTTATGTAAAGGTTATTTAAGGTATGTTAAGCCTATGTCACTATTCCGGAGTGTTTTTTGCATTAAACTGGTTATATTTATGCATTGGTGCGCGTATAACCTTCCAGAAAGCGATTTAGAGTTTGGAATTGAACAAAAATTGATATGTGCAAATGATACACATATTTTTACAAATCCCAAGTATGAAATATAATATTTCATTGGTTCGGTATTTGTTTGATGGCCGTGGAGGCACAGGTGTTACAGTCTCCCCTACTTTAGGAAATTTCGTCCCGAAATTTATTTAGAGGAAACTTGTGTGAGTTTGAAAACATGAAGTTGAAAAGATCGAACAACATTGGTTAGGGTTTTGAACTTCTAGTAACTTTAATAACATCATGCTTGCAATGTAAGAGGGATACTTATATACAAGTATATGAAGCGTCATTGGTGCGTCCACCGTACCTCCATTACATCGTTCTCATTTCGTTATTGTTGTCACTATCGGTTCTTACACATAATAAATCTTACTGTGGTTACCGTGTACTGAATCTCATAATTATGTACGCGTCCATAATTAGACAATTCCTTGCACAGTTCACACAGTCTATTTTATAATATGTAGGGTAAAACCAAATGAACAATCCTGTGATGAGTGTGACTAGACCGCCATAGAGTCCTTTTAATTAAATCAATAAATGATCTAAATAGACTATCAAGGAGTCTGTTCAGCTATATCACTATATGTCATTCTTTAACCAGATTGTGAATCAATCTTTTTTGACTAGACCACTTAAGGGTCTCTTATGAATCATGGAATAGTACTATATAATCCAAGGGTCTTAACTCTTACATAGAAGCCCATTAAGGATTTAAGGTAGTACCTTTTGACTACCCTGCTACGAATCCCTCATATGGAGATATGAAAGATCCTGCGAGGATTTGGATAACGAATATCCAGAGTATAAAAACACAAAATGCATAAAAGAAAACATAAGATGAATAAACACATAGTCGTATAACCACAAAGATTGTTTATTTGTTAATTTGTTTTGTTGACAGAGCACATGTATTTAAAGTACAATAGGAATCCATCTTGTGGATTTCATTTGGTACTTTAAACATTTACAAGAATCTAACTATAAAGATAGAAAGATTTTTAAAAGAGAAATTCGATTTTGATTATAAGGAACCGAAATGTTCGAATTCAGGTTCATAAGGAATCCAATTAAGGACTCTGATTTGAATGATGATCATCCACAAGGGTCTAAATGTGAAGATAAAAAGATCCCATATGGATTTTAGAAGTTGAAGATGTTTTGAAACCTTGCACTGGACGTGCTTATGTCAAAACGTGAAGTAAAAAAAATGCTTATGAAGTTGAGATGCTTGATATGTCAAGGCGACATATGAAGCAGAATTTGAAGGTTAAGTCAATGTATGAGGAAAATATTTTTGAAACTATGCATAGGGTTCTTTTAAGAAAAAATGTGTTTAACGTTTTTGAGACCTTATATATATAATACCTTTGAAATTATAAAGTAGGTGTATTAGGTAGGTATATTCCTAAAAAATGTTTTAAAATTATGCGAAATGATTTTTTTTTTTTTTGAAATTATGAAGGTTGTTTTTGAAAACATAACCAATGTTTTTGAACTAACATAGACAATGCATTTGAAAAAAAAATTGTTTTCAAACTATATGAAATGTTTTGAGATCATGAAGATTGTTTTTGAAATACTTGTACTGTGTATGTTGAAAAATCAAAACGTAATGGGTATGAGATTTGAAAATACCCTTAGTTATCTAACCAAGGATTCAAAGGTACAGATGTGCAGAAGCACGATTACTCATAATGTCACTTTATTTTCTGTACTTTGTTTCTTAGAGTGAAACAAGTACTTAAAATTTTCGAGGGAATCATGAGCGATCATTTGAAAGAGAGAATCACAAGAGTAGTTTGTAAGGAACATAGTTCCTTAATACATGTATTATAGGGAAATGCCATAAACACATGTAATTATACTTGTATATCAGAATTGCGAACAACAACTTTTATTTATGAACGAGACATATTGTTTCACAATACACGAAAACAAAAGAAACAAAGGCATAAGACAGCATCATCCTTTGTTCAGCCGAATGCTCATCCAAGGGTTGGATTTGCATTAGCAAGCTTTGGGCATTTGTTCCTGAAATGGCTTGTCTCGCCACAGTTGTAGCACGTTCCAGGCGGAAAGTGAGCTTGAGTAGGGTTGACTTGGAGTTGGGTAGCAGCAAGGTTTATAGCAGCTTTGTTTTGGATAGCAAAGCGGCATGTGTTGACCAAATGTCCCCTCCGTCCACAGTAGGTACATTTGGAGCAGGGTATGAGGTTTGAATGATGACGGTTGCATCGTTTGCACAAAGGGGCAGTTCCTATGTATGGCTTCCTAGCTGGTGGCCTTGCCACATGGCTAGGTCCCGCTTAATTAGGTGTAACCGCTGCGGGTTTCCTTGAAGCCTTACGCTTCCTTGATTTTGGTGCTGGCTTGACTTCTGCTTCCTTTGGTGGCTCTTGAGTGGCTTCATTGTCGAGACGAGAGGCTTCATTGTTGAGACGAGAGGCTTCATTGTTGAGACGAGCCATGGCAATGCCTAGATCCACAGTCTTCTGAATCACTTCGCCTGTTTGCTGGGCAAATTTGGCTGTTCGCTCGGACATTTGACCGTTGCTGAGAGGAAGAGACATTCTAGAAGAAAATGAAAGACATAGGAAGAAACAAGTGAAACGTCATCGGATAAACAATGCAGAATGGTAATGCATAAGAATTTGCGATCATTTGTTTGTTACCTAAGGCGAACAAATGAGATGGTGACAAATCAAAGTAAATGGGTCAAAAATAATGTATCGCGAAGACATGCTCTCCTATAAGTGAACACTCATCCCAAGAATTCCCAGGTAAGCACAACTGGTCTCGCGTCTGATGAGATATATACGAAGTGCTTGCCTAGACAGAAAACCCAGAATACAGGCATTCACCCTTCCAGTTTGCACATGTTCACATTATAAGACCCAAACTTTGACGAGATTTTGAAAATTCAAAGGGGTTCAAAACCATATAACAGAGAGTTCAAAACCTTACAATAGAGGGTTCAAAACCTAGTAATCAATCATCCTATAACAGATGATTAGTTTTCAAAGCGGTTTGGAAATTTATGTTCTTGTTGAGGTCGTCGCCTAAGGATAGGTGACGGTATCGTTTTATGACTAAACGCAAGTAAATTCGCGTTAGGGTCCTAAGAAGGTTATAGACTAGGTCAAAGTATTACTAATAACCTAATTCCCTATAACCATGAGCTCTGATACCAACTTTTCTGTCACACCCCGACCACGTAAAACAACAAAACGTGGCGGAAACGTCGGGGAGTGTTGTAACAGAATCATTGTTTCATAACACATGGAAATTGAAATATTGTTTTATTGATTAAAGTAGTTACAATGTCTTGACAATCAAAGAAACATAAAATAAATAACTAGTCTTGCATCTTTTATTGTCGCTAAGGCCCAAGTCCGCCTAAGTGTATCTTGACAAGTCCTATGCATCATATCCTGAAAACACATGTGAAAATAGGTACGTCAGCATAAAAATGCCTGTGAGATACATAGGTTTATGAAAATAGGATTCATGACTTATTGTTTAAGAAAATGTTTAGTCATGAACCCTGTAATTTGCTTTGTCTTGTAAATCATTTGAAAAACGATAAGATCAGATGATATGTATAAATAAATGTAAGGTTAAATGAATAACCATGTAAGACGAGTTTGTATAAGATAAGTTGTTTGTAAAACAATGTATTGTGAAAAGTATGTTATTTGTATAAAATGTTATATGTCCAAATTGAAATGATTCAAATAACGCTACGATATGTAATACCATACAATCACTTATATATAGGAAGTACCAGCGGCGTATCCACCATGCTTGTATCATATTACACACGCCTCGTTACTTAAATCACTTACTCAAACCAAACCAACAATGTAAGATGTCTATGTTTAAACCAATTGTCAAATGTATTGAATAATATACCAAAATGTTTATGTCAAGATGTAAATCATGCAACGTATAACCAATGTTGAAAATGTTTATGTGTCAAATGTAAATCATGTAATGTGTAACCAAAATGATATGTATGGCTAGTGAAATGCATCAACTAAACCATAAGTGAAATGCACAAAACAAAGTATTGAAGTAAAACTTGGTTTAAATCAAAGTTATGTTTTGTGTAGTAAATGCATGCTATACTGATATAGACATTTATGCGGTATTGTGAAAATTCATACATCCAAGCCTTGCGACAGTCGGATAACCCTTTTAGTAAAGGTTATCAAAATATGTATTCGGATTCGGTCATTCCTTCCATCCAAACAAACCCGAGATTACAGGAATGGGATTTGTCAAGTCCTATGGTACCACTACCTACTACCGAGCGGCATGATCGGTGTTAATGAATGTATAGTATAGTTTAAACAAACCAAATGTCATACCAAAATGTAAGCATATGATGAATAAGAAATGTACTAAGTATGCTATGTTAACATACAAAGCAGAAAAGTCATGTAAATCAATGTGCTAGCATGCTATCCGTTAACATACATAGCAGAAATGTAATGTAGAACCATGTACTAAGTATGCACACAATGGACATACATAGCATAAAATGTAATGAAATCATGTACTATAATGTACTAATGAACGTAGGAAGTATATGATGTGAAAACAGGAAAGCATGAAAGTAACAAGTAGGCGCATGTGTTTCACCCCAAAAAGTTTGGAAAACAGTAAAAGAGGGGTCTATGTACTCACTTGAGATTGCTTAGTAGTCCTTGAGTAACAACCAAACAATGCTAGAGATCACGGATATCAAACGGCACCTAAATATAGGTAACTATGTTAATAAACCGGACCTAGATCGGAGGATCGGATAGAATGAGGGTTTGTAAACCAAACGAGTATAGAGACTCGTGTCATATGGTTTAACAAAGCCTACATACTAAATGAAACCTAACATAAGTGCTTTTGACCCATCGCGACTCATTAAGGTAGCTTATGCTACTTTAACGTGTCGTGCGCGCAAAAGTGCACTCGAGACGTCTAACTAGCCCTATGACAAGTGTCATATGCCTAAACATGTTACAAACTCAGTTATGTGACAAAAGTTTAGGTTACATATACTTAATTACCAATTATACATGAAAAGGGTATTCTGGTAATTTACCTAAGGCATATAAACTACCTATCATACAACTATTCAAACGAAGCGACCATAAGGTATAACCTCGGAAGGTTATTCCCTATATACTATGGTCACCTAATGTGTTTGGTCGGATCCTAATGATCGACCAAATGGGTCGGGTTCGAAAGTATAAGCGATTGTTTAGATCGCTTACCTTACGACCCTAGACAACGTGGTAATCAGTAGGCATAGTCCCAAGGGACTATAACCATCGTGATTACAATCACGTTGCGAAGTTCAAATGAACTTCACATTGACCATAAACTGGTCAACGCAGAAAGTCAAACAAAGTTTGACTTTCGGACTCGAAAAGCAATAAAAGAACGAAAGAATACTTACGAAGGGTCCCCGGATGCTAATCTCGATCCAAGAATCTCAGGTATGAAACAATGGTTTCAACTTAGAGTTTCTCAAATCAAAATTCTAGTGGGTTTAGCAATGGATGGCATGGGGTATTTATAGTGTTCGGTTAGCCGTTAAGATCGTTTCTAGGAAACCGTGCTTTGATCTTAACCATACACATCAAGAACATGGTATTACAAAACCATTTGAGCCCCTAGTATTGCCCAATACCATGTGCACAAGTGAAATGGACCAGATCCAATGTTTCTGCATGTTTCTGCTGTCTGGGAGGCTGATGCGGCCCGCTTAAGGATTACCAGAAGTGTTGGCGGGCCGCCTGGCCCTTCTGATCAGCAGCAACTTTCCAAAAGTGATAGTTTTGGTCCCTGTTGGTGTTTAAGCCCATTTCCGGCACTTCTAAGGCCCGTCAAGCCAAATTTAAGGCCCTAAAATGATGCCTAAACATTGTGGACATGGAACATGCTCAAAAATATCTCAGATGTTGGTTCGTTTGGCCGTACGATCGCGATGTTCGCTTAATTACGACGGAATGCGCATAAGCGCGAAAAAAGATCCAAATTGCGCGACGAATGGATTTTTCTCATGCCAAACACTAAAATAAAATGTTTTAGTGCTTACATAAATTTTTGGATGTCCGGATGTATTCAGAACGTAAGTTATGCGCGAAAATGCAAACTTGTGCACTTTTTAACGCTTTTAGTCCCTGAATGACCCAAAAGTTTATTTTAGCATACCGAACCCTTTAAAGCCTATTTCTAAGCTATGTAAAGGATATTTATGGTATGTTTAACTTATGGTCATGTTCCGGAATGTCTGTTACAGTTCAAATTGGCATACTTTCGTAGTTTGTTAAGTTTAGTCCCTGTAAGCGAATTAACTTTTTTTTGCCATACCAAAGCCTTCAAAACTTATTTCTAAGTTATGTAAAGGTTATTTAAGGTATGTTAAGCCTATGTCACTATTCCGGAGTGTTTGTTGCATTAAACTGGTTATATTTATGCATTGGTGCGCGTATAACCTTCCAGAAAGCGATTTAGAGTTTGGAATTGAACAAAAATTGATATGTGCAAATGATACACATATTTTTACAAATCCCAAGTATGAAATATAATATTTCATTGGTTCAGTATTTGTTTGATGGCCGTGGAGGCACAGGTGTTACAGGTATGATGATGGAACGGTCCGAGATATGACAAGAAGAGCATACTCATCAAGGACCTAAATCGCGTAACGATCGCAAATAAGTAATGGCAAGAAAGCCCGTTAAGGCAAGCATTACCAGGTGCACATTTTACATATAATTGCACAAATAGTAATATGAAACAAATAAGTAGAAATTGAAAGTTGCATATGTAAATTAAAAACTTGGAAAAACCCGAATAGAAATGTATTCGGGATATTGTTTCCAAGATAAACAAATAGAGGCATTACTTACATAGGGCGTGATGTGAAAACTATAAAAAGGTCATGCGTGTCATGTGTTAATCGCTTACTCTGGCCAAGTAAGTAGTTGCATATGATACCATGAACTTCTTATAGCGGACACATTTATGTCCGATGTAGTAAGGGTGGGGTGAATGGGACTAACTTAAATGGTACCCAAATGAATCAAATAAGTAAGATGTTTGATAGTAAACGTAAATGTAAGTCGGATGACGGAAGCGTATTACATAAGAATAACGAGCCCGAGAGAAGGGACAAGGATCAAGTAAAAAGAAAATACAGACCGACCAATAGGAATGCTAAGGCATAGGGATAAAAGTTTGACTGTCACAAGTGATGAAATTCACATGGACAAGTCAAACGAATCGAATAAAGAATAAAGGACTTGATTGAATAAAAGCGATGGATCTCGCTAAGATGACCAAATAAATTAAAATAACGTCTAAAACCATATAAGAATGGTTACTTGAAAATGATTACGGTAAAGATACCCGATGAATGGGTAGGATTTGGAAAGAATGCGTAAACCAAGATACGGGAACGCGAGATAGAAAGTCAAAAGACTCGGAATATGAGTCATGAATAAAAGACAATGAGAATTTGCAAACAGAAATGTTAATAACTAAGCTCAGCTATTTCAAAGCTGAACGGGTCAAACAAAGACTGAAGTTTGGCATTCATAAGTGATGAATGTTCACACGAACAAGTCAAACAAATTTAATAAAGCATGACACTTTCTAAAGTAAGTAAGCGCAAATCGGATAAATAAAAGTGAGAAATATTAATAAACCTATGTAAAGGAGTTATAGGCGTTAAAAACATTGAAATAAAAGAACCCGGGTAATGGGACGTAAAGAAGTACAGGTAAGAACCGGGTAACGGTAAGTGTAGGGCAAACTGACGTGTAATTGACGTTAGAAGTCAAGAAGTCGGAAAGATAATTCGAAAGAAAACGAATGTAGCCTTAGACTACGGTCAAGGTCAAAGAAAATACCAAAGTGAAAATAAATGATTTTTAAACAAAACAGGATGCCTTGACGCCAAACATGTATTTTAAGAATGACATGAGTAAGGAATGATCTACGGGAACAACCTAACCATTGGGGTCATAAACAATGGAAAGGTCTACGAGACTAAAATGACCCACGGGTCACGACTAGAAGGAAATAGATTATAAGGACCTCGCCTTAAAGAGGTGAAAGTCTAATAAAATAGCCTATAAGGCAAAGTGATAAAACCTACGGGTTAATTAGACAAAGCGAGGGAATAAATTGAGAATCCCCGCATAAAACAAAGACTGTAAAAGAATAAATTTTGGACTGTCAATATCCCGGTATGGATAATTGACAAAAGTTAAGGAGAAGATGCTATACTAAAACTTCAGTTTTGATAAGAAATACCGTTTTTACAAATATAAATTCTAATAGGAATTTAAATAGTAAGCATAAAAGATACAAG
The DNA here is from genome assembly GCA_030545235.1 of Helianthus tuberosus. Classification (NCBI taxonomy): domain Eukaryota; kingdom Viridiplantae; phylum Streptophyta; class Magnoliopsida; order Asterales; family Asteraceae; genus Helianthus; species Helianthus tuberosus. Next base: position 13,137,604 of record CM060420.1, on the reverse strand, counting down.
TCTTGACACTGATAGGCGCAAGACGATATATTCGAAAAGAGATATTTTCGAAAAATGAAAGGTTGATATAAATTAAACATGATGTGACACGATCACGGTCAAGAAATGCAATGTGAAGTAGAATCACATTATAACCAAGCGAGTGGTAAAAAGTAACTGGACTAATAAGTCTAGTTAGTGAGACCGGTTAAGGTCATTTAAATAATTTGGTCGCTTGTAAGCGGTGGATTCGGTATAACTGAATCGAATAAATGAAATTGAAAACAAAAGAAATGGTTGCTAAAAGTGAAAGATTTCACTAAAAGACCTTTAAACGGGTCAAAGTAACGGATTCATAAAGAGTTCGATAATATATAAAAGCGATGGATATCGCTAAGTTAACTAAACTAGTAGAAATAACGAAATTACGTTATTTCAAGTTGCATTATGCCGTATGAGATACGTAGATGAATAGTAACCAAAAAGGATATTATCATGAATGTTTATTATTACTATGTCAGATAGAAGCGAAAATTCTTTGATTTTGTTCTTTAAGCAAGATGGTATTTGAAGACGATGCCATCTGAGGTTTAGATTAGAGTTGCGACTTTCATTCTAAATAGCCACGAATCATGTTAGTCGAAGAAAAAAAAACAAAAAAAAAGTGACGCACCGTTTGAAGAAAGTGTTGGTGAATTAATTATCATATACATCATTTGTTATGCATGTCGATTGCAAAAGAGTATAACAATAAGTGATGCACCGTTTAACGAAAATGTTGGTAATTTAATTAGTATATACATTCTTTCATTCTAAATATGTCGGTTGCAAAAAAGTTATGCAACGTTTGAAGAAAGTATTGTTACATCATTTGTTGTGCATGTCGGTTGAAAAAAAAATTTCTCAGCTTTTGATTAGATTGACGAATTAACAAAAATAAGAATGTGGTCTATTAAATTATGTATTTTATATACAATTGTACTGTAGTTATAATATTATAATGTATCATATTTAATTAAAATTTAGAGTAAATTACTTGGTGCACGGTAATTTATATATACATAGTCGCTCATTTCATAGGAATTTTTATTGCATTTTTGTGTGTATATGAAGGGTTGCGACTTTTGTAAGAGGCGTGATATATTTAAAATTAGTTTAAATGTTTGCGACATTTTGAAGGGGTGTGATATATTTAAGAGTTGTGACTTTTTATAAGAGGTGTGATATATTTAAAATTAATTTGAAGTGTTGTCACTTTTCGTATGTATATATAAGAGGGGTTTTTTTTTATTGTAAGGGACGTGATATATTTAAAAATAGTTTAAATGGGTGTGACTTTTTGAAAGAGTGTAATATATTTAAAAGTTGTGACTTTTTGTAACGGGTGTGATATATTTAAAACTTATAACTTTTTGTAAGGGATGTGATATATTTAAAAGTAGTTTGAAATGTTATGATATATTTAAAAGTAGTTTGAAAGGTTGTACTTTTTTGAAGGAGTGTGCCTTTCATCCAAACCATTGTGTATATATCCAAACCATTGGGTATATGTGTGGTTTTTTAAAAGTCACAACTTTTCATTTTAGAGAGACAACCCAAGTTGTTTTTTGTAGGGTTATATAATTTTCTCAATTTCTGATTGTTGTTCTATTCTCTAATTTCATCATTAATCCCTTTTTAGTTGGTGTTATTGGAGTGGTTTATAAGGTGTGATTTGAGTGTTTGAATCTAAAAGAGAAAATCCTAATTTAGTTTGCTTAGTATGTAGATTCCTTTTATTTTATTTACTTTAATCGATGATATTGAATGCTTATTCAACCTTAATTGAATCGCCGATCATCATTTTTTTTCAATTTTATTTGTTGGGGTTGAAGACATTGAATGCTTATTTAACCCTAATTGATTCGCCGATTTCTAAACTATTTCTTTTGTCTAATTTTTACAGGGGAAGTAGGTTATGTGCTTGAAGATATGCCTCACTTAACTGATCCACTCAGGCAAGCTTTTCATGTAGTGAATTTAATTCAAAAGGAATTGAAATTTGTGGCAGATTATTAGTTGTTAGTATGTAGCAGTTGTATTTTTTTTAATTTGATGGTTCATGTTTTGTAAATATGGGTTCAATTTGTTTTACGGTGCATTTGATTGTGATTTGGAATAATGATATTATTTAGTTTTAATGTTGTAGTGAGTTGAAAACTAAGAGCTAGGTATGGGGAGATGGATGATATTATGGAAGTGATGAAGAAGGAAACAGTTGATTTGGTTAGGAACTGTAACCTATATATGTGTGTTTGTGGGTATGAGTGGTTTCTTAATATATTATGGTGTTAATGGTGGCTTTTGCCAGACTACTTGATTGTTATGATGTTAAGGAATGTGAAACTTCTGATACATTTATATATTTTTGTTTTTTGTTGTACGATTACTGAATTAAAATTTGAACTAGAAAACAATTCCACATGAGGAAGTTTATGAAATTTTGAGATGTTCGAAAGAAGGGCTAACATCAAAGGATGCAGATAAGAGGTTAGAGATTTTGGGGGGACCATAAGGTTGAAAAGAAGGAGGTGTGTGGCGTACCTTACCGGCGTGTTTAATTATTTGTTGCTTATTGGGTTTTGGGCTTAGAAGAACTGTACTTGATCCAGATCAATTTGTAAATTTCTGTTGAGGTGTTTTGAGATTCACTGAATGTTATAATTTCAGGAGAGCAAAAATTTGAAGTTCTTAGGGTTTATGTGGAACCCGCTATCATGGGTCATGGAAGTTGCGGCAATTATGACTATTGCACTTGCCAATGGAAGAGTGAGTAATCTCAAGTTCTCAACTGTATTCAAATATGCAACACTGTATTGATAACCATGGTTCGGTTATAGGTTCTTAAAAACCGATTTCTGAAAAAACGGTTTAAGAACCGGTTAATTGATAATGGTACCTTAAAAACCGGAATTTTACCGGTCAAAAAATCAGAAAAAACTGATTACGCAAAAAAATTATGTTTATTTTCAGCTGTTTTTCAAACACCAAAAATTGCATCTTTTTTTCAGCAAAAAACAACAAAAAAATGTTGTTGTTTCGGCAACAAACAACAAAAAACTGCATGTATTTTACAGCACAAAACTACTATTTTTTACTTCATTAAACTATTGTTTTTAGTGGCACAAAACTGCTGTTTTGAAGGCATTAAGCTGTTGTTTTTAATAGCAAAAACTGTTGGTTTTTTGCAGCATTACCCTGCTGTTTTTTCAGCCCAAAAATGCAGTTTTTTCTCCCAAATACAATCCCATAAAAATCTGCAGTTTTTTTAAGTAAAAAACATCTAGTTGTTTTATTTCTGCAGGAAAAAATAACATTCTGCATTTTTTTGCAGACCTTTTTTTTGTCTGGTTTACTAACCAAGTTAAAAAACGGGTTTTAAAAACCAGATTTAAAACCGGTTCTAATCGGTTAGGACCAGTTGCGGATATGGGTTTTAAAAACCGGTTAGTAACCGGAACCGGTTATTAAAAAAATGGTTTTGGCTTTTGATGAAAAAAGCGGTTCGCTTAAAAATCAGACCTGTTATTGAAAAAATACTGGTTTGTACACCTCTAGACCCGAGTGACAATTGGTAGTACAAATACGCTTCTTGGTATCTTGCAAATACTGGCGTGCCCAGCCCAGCATGGGGCGTGGTCAACGCTAAGATTTGCAGAATCTTGCAAATCTTGGTAGTACAGATACGCTTCTGCACATGGGGTCGTGCCCAGCGAACACGGGCCGTGTGGAGCCCAATGCTGACAAAAGCAATTAATGAAGGAAGAGAAAAGGGATGGCCACGGGGGCGTGTCCACTGGACACGGGGCCGTGGCCAGGCTTCTATTCAGGATATAAATAGGGGTGCTTGGTTCTTTTCAAAGGCATCCCTTGGCAAACCACCTCTCTCCCACTTTGCCACCACTCCACCAGCACTACAACACCCACATCCACCACCATCATCCAGCATCCACCTTAGAGAGTGTGTAGTAGTCTCGGGATCCAAGATTGATAGTAAGAGTTCTTGTCAATCAAAGGCCATGTTTGGCTAAGTCTCCTACATCACTTGGTGAAGACAAGCATTTAATGTATTACTTTTGATTTTTAATCTTTTCGCACTTTTTATTTGGTTTTGTATTAAAGACTTTAATAACTAGTTTCTTATGTTGAAGGTGAAACTTCTTTATCATTTGTCCATGATGTCTTGGCATTACTTTACTGTCTATATAAAGTAAAAGATTTACACCATTCATATCTCTACGGTCTATATAGAGATATGTTGGCTACCTGGTCGGGGGTTAAAGGAATGGTTTAGCAAGGTTCTTGCCTTGTTCAGTGTATAGATCCTGCAAGGACCTGAGTCAAGCTTACTAGGACCTCCTTCAATACCCATTGGTATTGGATGGCGGGGGTGCGAATGGCTTGATCCCCTCATATGTAAACTACTATTAATACATTAAACCGGCTACTTGGGATTGTATCCCTGCTGACTCAAACCACTTAGCCGAGGGTAACGTCACCTTCAAAAGAGGGGCATACCACTATTCGCATTAATAACTTAATTAATTATCTTTCAATATTCCGACCCTTTGGGATTGTATCCTTGCTGACTCAAACCACTGTGTTGAGGGTAACGTCACCTTCAAAAGAGGGGCCTACTACTATAACTAAGATAATCTCTTAAAAAGTGCAAAAGTGCGGAAATCATCAAATGATACATTAAAGGTGAGTCGGATCCAAGTGATTCATCTTGTCTATCGGTTTTTATTTTATTTTTATTTCAACATTTTTAGTTTTTATTTTTAAGACATTTTCTAAATTTTTTTTAGTTTAATTAGATGTTGAGGATAAACCGGTACTAAAAGCTCTTGTGTCCCTGGACGGCCTCGGTATCTTATCAACACTATACTACGCTCACGATGGGTGCACTTGCCCATGTGTGTGCTTAGTGTTAGTAGAATATCGTGTTTTATAAATTTAAAACTTGACTAATGAGTAAAATGGGCTTAAAATATCAATAAAATCATAATACACCTAACGCACACCAAACGGCCCCGTGCCGGAGCTTGTTATTTTGTTGGTTTGGATGTGGATGGGGGCTTGGCGAGTCGTGTCAATCCTCCTTCTTTGTATTTATGTTGGTTTTTGCTGTTAATTTGCTTCTTTTGTTCGTTTAAGCTCTTTTGACCCTGTAAATTAAAAAGGAACAAAGAAACATGTTTTTTCCAACATTAGTACCGAAAAGGGCTGATTTTACGACATATTTGATATAATTTATATGTTGTATTTTACGTACATCATTTTTTCTAAAAATTTCAGTTACAGAAGCTTTACACGGGGCCGTGCCGCACTGACACGGGGCCGTGTCCAGTGTAGTAAAAATCGTGACTAGTCGGCCAGTAACTGAGTAATTTTTCGTTAATCAGTCCATTAATCGATAGTCAAGCCTAGTTGGGTCTAGTCGGATCTAGTTGGCCCTAGTCAGACCTAGGCCAACCAAAAATCGGCGATTCTGGCCAGATTCCGGCAAAAAACCTGTATATTCCGGCCAAAACCTCTAAATTCCAGCCAATTTCCAACCAAACCATGTGAATTCTAACAATTAACCTTGTATACTTAAAAAATGAGTTGAGTAAAAGTTGAAAGCTAGCTGCTTAAAATATATACCTATAAAAATGTGTATATGTATACATAAAACTGAAAATTACATATAAAAAACCCGATCCGATTAATCACGAGTAATCCCGAGTAGTCGCTAGTCCCCACCTCACCGGCCGACTAGCGACCAACGAGTTTTCCAACCTTGGTTGCGTCTAATCTGCAGTAACTGAAAACCAAACAAAACTTTTTCACATAAGCCCAACACAGGGCCGTGTTAAAAACGCCTACAGTCCTAAGCACAAGGCCTTGTCCAAACAGCACGGGGTCGTGTAAACCTTCTGTGTTCACAAAAATCTTTAATTCCCGAGAGCCGTAATCTACATGGGAGATTATGACTACTACCATTATGATAATTAAGAGGAACCATATTGTACGATATGTGGTGAATCCCATTCGGTACAAAATTGTTACAATAGATTCTAGTGTTAATAAAGCTCAGCCAAGCTTAAAGGATTGAAATGGGTAATATTTTTCAATTAAATTGTGCTTGTATTCCAATGAAAGAAAGAAAACAGAATCACACAAACAGAATTCAAGAAGTTGTTTTGCACAACCCTATAAAGCAACTTGTACTAAATATAAGCCAATATTAGTCCTTTGTTTTATTCTAATACAAAGCAATAAACCACTAGTGAGTAGTGACCAAACTAAATTGTCACTACAACACATCTGGAAGTTGAACAATAAGCATTTTCAGTTATTCAAACCATCTGTTTTTACAAACACATGTCAAACACAAACAACACCACAAATACTATTATTATTATTCTATTATTATTGAGTAAAGATCACCAAGAATTTCAACTACTACAACAAGTCCTTTGATCAATCAGCTCACTAATCTTCTCACAGCAGTGATTCTCTACAAGTTCAATTTGACCCTGCACACCTGACATAAAATAAAACATTCAGTTATTCATCTTAGGGACCCAATTATTTACAAAAAGAAAAAGAAAATAAATAACTATTTTCACACATATATATATCCTCCAATTCTAGAAAAGGACCCTGCTTTACATCTTATATTCTTGTCAAGAGTAAACTTGTCATTGTGATAGTGCGATGGCGTTTACGGGAAGTCTGGATTCAAGCCCCTGAGGCGTTTTACAGCACACCTCATGCATTAGACGTGCAATTTTAAAACCAAGATCTTTAGACAAGCCACAATGTTCGTATCATCATATATTCTATTGTTAAAATCTTGTCAAAGAAAGTATAACATAATATTTCCGAAATGCATTATTTGGCAAGTTATACAAGCAACTATTAAAGTAAGAAAATAAAAAGATTACCTGAGCCACTCAGCTGTCCAAACTGCTCATGTATTAAAATAAAGATATGATCATCACAACTGCATAACTTTGTTTTGTTTTACACAAACGGGTGCTTTAAACGCCTTGCATTTCCACAACGGGCCCCTCTCACCGCCAGAGGGCCCAACAGGTAATGGGCTTCTACAAGTAACATCTTCTTTAGGTGTTGCTTGATCTCTATGATGACAAATGCTTAATGGCAACTTCTTCTGTTTCATTCTTCCCCTCTTTCTACCCAACGTAGTGACATCATCATCACCGCTTTTCGCCTTTGACCCGTTTTCCAACTTTGACTTCGTCGTTGTCTCCACTTCCTTTACATAGCTAGGAGAAATCCCTACACCATTATCTGAGGTTTTAAGCTTTTTGTGCTTACGATTCTTTACATCGGGACCCACACCGCACTTTGAAATTCTCGGAGAGCTGTTTATAGCGTGATGCAACTTACGAGCTAATTCCTCATCATTCGCTTTACCATTTTCGGCCATCGGTTTCTTATTATCATACAACATTTGAACATCAACTTGCTTTTTCGTTTTACTTTTCCTCAACTGTTGTTCTGACGATAACTCTTGACCGTCTTCAACATTTTCTACTAACTCTAACGCTTTCTTGGCGGCAGCCATGGCTTTAGCTGCTATTACCGCCTTCTCCTGGGCGGCAGCTCTTGCTGCTATTGCAACTTTAACCGCAACTTCAGCTGCTGCTCTCGACGCTGCCACAATCTCCTCTTCTGAAGGATTGTCGTTACTCAAATGTGCTTTTAACAAGTAACTAATACGCGCGTCTAACTGAGTCAATGAGTTCTCAGTGGAGGGTGAATCGGGATTGTTATTTGAATTTGAGTCACCGTTCATGTCACTGTTCTGCCTTTTCAAACACGCGAGTAACCGCTTTCGTGGAGGTAAAAGCACATCCGAATCCAAATGATTAACACCACAAACATTGCCTTCCATTTGTTACATCAAAGTAATTTCATCAAACACTTGGTATGCAATCTTCTCTGCATAGAATTAATAATAATAATCAAAAACACAACAGCAACTAAATCTCATTTCTGTTAATAATCTCGAAACCCTAACAATAAATTATTCAATCCAATAATTCAGCTTCCATACAACCAAACATAAATAAATAAATCCCAAAAATTCCCAATCAAGTTTCAATTATTACAATTCAATACATCAAAACAAGGAGCGATCAAAACAATTTGCACAAAGGAGTGATAATCAGGAGCTTGATTTAACAAATTTCTAAAAATCAAAAGGAGCTATTGGATGAATGAATTAATGCTGTTTGTTTAATTTAGGCAATTTGATTGAGCAAATAGAGATTGAATGAACAAGAATTGAAGGAATTGAAGAGGAAATACGAACCTGATCTTGGCAAAAAGGATGTTAAAATTAGGGTTTTGAGATGGGAAAATGGTCTGCAAGCAGTTTTGAGAGAGAGAGAGAATGAAGATGATATATATTTATGTGTGTGAGACAATTTCGATTAGTTACAGTTCCAGACATCCATAAAACGCAAATCCAGTAAAAGTAAAATAATTTTGTTAAACCGGCAGCAGGTTTTGATTTTGGCCCTAGTGTTGCATTGGAATTACGTGTATGCCATGTGGTCTTTGCCAAAATGGCTAAATCTGTGTTTGTCATATTTATGGTTAACTTTTTGTGTAGGGAATATATATGGTATTTTTTGGTTTTGAATGTAGCTCAACTTCAATAGCAATACTATGTGGTACGGTACGGTACCCTACCATATGACATTGGTAGAGACCGAACATATATATATATATATGATACGGTGTTTAGTTTCGGTTTTAGCTATTTTTTTGGTATCCATACAATGCGGTATGGTAAATGTCTGATCCGGTGTCAGTACCAATTACATATATATAGGGTAGGGTTCTTTGATAGTCACTCTTATTGCGAGAACCACGAGAATCAATGTGAACACAAAAAAATACCTAAAAAACCACACAACTTTTTTTAATGTTTTATTTTTAAAAATCGCTATATTTCGTCCATAAAAAATATATATATTTTTTTCGATTAACAATTATGTATGCACATGTGTACATGTATAATTTCTTTGACATATTTGGTAATACACTACCAGTATTGTACAATTGCGCTTTCATTTACATTACCTTATGTAATACAATACTTTTTACATTAGCAATGTTAAAAATGCACATGTGCATCTCTATGTATGAACATGATATAACGTGTTTTGGTATAAAAAGTTTGTGATTTGAATGATGAAGTACGTTCATATACATGTTTTTGTTAGTTATATCTAGTGGTTGATGGTTTGTTTATATTTGTTACTTTATGATCTAATATGTTGTTTGGTATGGTATGAATGGTGATGGTAGTGTAAATGAAAGTGTAATTGTCTAATACTGGTAATGTACTACGGAATTTATCAAAGAAATGATACATATGCATGTGTGCATCGATAATTGTTACTCGAAAAAATATTTTTTTATGGACGGAATATAGCGATTTAAAAAAAATACATTAAAAAAATTGTATGTTTTTTAGATTTTTTAGTTATTTTTGGTTGCGTTCACATTGGTTCTCGCAGTAAAAGGTGGTTCATAACGGATCCTTATCCTACATATATATATATTCCTATAGGGGAAGGTTAAAATGAGAACCACCTCGAGTTGTAAGAACCCGCGAGAACCACCCCCGCGGGGGGCCGTTGACCACGATTTTTTTTTTACAACTAGATGTGTATATTTTAACAACCTACGTAAAGTTTGGGTTTAAACGGCGCGCCCGAGGGGGTAGTTTTTTACGCCCAAAGTTTGGGTTTTTTTATTTTTTTTTTAATTTTTATTTTTTTTTTAACCAAACTTTGGGCGTAAAAAACTACCCCCTCGGGCGCGCCGTTTAAACCCAAACTTTACGTAGGTTGTTAAAATATACACATATAGTTGTAAAAAAAAATCGTGGTCAACGGCCCCCCGCGGGGGTGGTTCTCGCGGGTTCTTACAACTCGAGGTGGTTCTCATTTTAACTTATTCCTATTCCTATATATATATATGTATGTACGGGATCAAGAGAAAACGAGGAAAAGTGTGAAAACGGTGAGAACGGATCCTGGCCTGCCACGTGGTATAGCGCACTAAATAATGCGCAGGGGTACGATTGTCATTGTCCACGTCCCGCTAAATAATGGCGTTTTGATTCCATTCCAAAAAAAATTAATAGAAATGACGTTTTCATCTTTATGCTAGTTTTCGATGACGTTTTTTTTAAAAAGTATTTTTTTTCAAAGGCGTTTATTTTTTAATGACATTTTATTGATATCCAAAAGATATGACGTTTTTGTGTTTTTTACTTGTTTTAATTTAGTTTTTTAACCCTTTTTTAATGTTCTTTATGTTTCAATGGTTACTGTTTTTTAATTATTCAAATCATGGGGTTTTCATTGATTTCTAACATATTTGCACAAATATTATCGAAAATCACACAACGAAACATGTAGATGCAATAATCTAAAAAGCAAAACACAATAGTCAACATTAAAATTATACAATCCATGGCGTTTAAGCTAATCTACATATTCTTTCATCCTTTCTTTTACTCTCTTGTCCGTTGTTTGATACAATTCATGTATTCTTTCCCCCTAAATCCAATAATTTTCTTACAGATTTTGTCACTTGTATTTTGTTTTCATTTTCGCTATGAAGCAGGATTTTTACAATGTATTTCATCCTCAATTCATTTAGTTGTCTTCGCTCTAGTTGATTTGGGGCATCTTCTTTTGCCAAACCACTTGTCCAACCAGCTATATGCCCTATATATGTTTCCATATGCCTCATTGCAAAAACCCCACAGTTGACCACGTTAGACATTGTCCTCCATTCCATCTTTTGTCTGACAATGGGCACCGAGTTCATGATCTTATGCTTTGGCTGTTTTTTAAGACGCAAGTAGTTTGCAAAAGCAATGTGCTGCAGTTTCACATTTTTTTTGCATATATTAGTATGCCGTTTTGTCAACATAGTTCCTATATACAAAGTTTTTAAGATACTTACTAACTTTCCCACCCATCCATCATACTTGTCTTTAATGCTGAGGTCATCCTCTGCAGCGGTGTTATCTAATACATCAACTCTTTCGTGTTTTATGTTGAAGCAGACAACATAGAAATGCCTTGCCCATAATATTGGCACGAAGACCAGTTCATAATCTGTGATGTTTCTATCTTTCTGGTCTCCTTTGAAACGGGCTTTTTTCAAAATCGTAGCCATGAATCTGTTGAATTCTTTGTATCGATAACTTACTTTCGTTGTTTCGTCGTACGCCGGACGATTCTGTAATATTGAGTACCACATTTTAAACAACAAAACAATGTCCTAATATAATTTTATTAATTAAATATAGCAAAAGAGTTACCAGCATTATTTCTGTGCAAAATAACCTTGAGGGTGATTCTGGAGCCTTGTATCTTTCTTCATAGTTCAGGATATGTGCCCAACATAGAATAATGCTGATGTGTGCTTCAAATCTTGGTCTCATGCTCTCACAAACCACCCTCATGAGTGTAAACTCTCCTCCCATCTTGAACATCACAGTCCTGTAAAACATCATATGGCATTTTAGTTATACAAACTCATTCTCTTATAAGACATGGCGTTTTGAGCGTTTTTACATGCATATTTAAGTAAACGTGATAAATGGAAATTGTGGCATTTTTATTTGAGAGAAGTGTACATACTCGTATTCACCGTATCCAGTGAAGATGTATGTGGCAACGTTGGTTTCATGGTTCTTCTTTGGTTCATGTATAACCACTTGCCTCCTTACATAAGGTGACAAACATCAGATGTTATAATCTCTTTCAAGGAAGAAGACTAAGTGTAAACTGCTACTTATTGTGAATCCACTGTCATGATCCGGTTTTGGCTTTCATTATCTGTTCCTCTGGCAGGGTTCAATCCCAACAATCTCCCCCTGGAACAGATAATGCCAAAACCCTTCATTATTATGGATCTTTATTCCTCATCAGAAGTTCTTTGACTTGTTCTTTAAATTTCAGCTCAAAATCCTGAGAACTTGTATCATCTTCATCCTGACACAGTGTAAGCTCAAAGAGATCTTGTAGATCTTCAACACTCAGGCCTAGTGCCTGATTCCTTGATATATGCCTCACTTCACCATTGATTCTGACCAGAGTCAATACATGGGTCTTTTGATCAGAGAGCCACTTTAGTATTTTTAAACCAAATGGGTTTCTAGGGAGAGAATTATTTGATGATGAGTTGGGAGATGTTGGCCTTGTGAAAACTTGCAGACTTTTAGACATTCTTTTGAAGGCCATTTCAATGACATTGTTTGCTGCAGCTATGTCTTCTGCAGTCTCCTTTTCTATCTGCTCCTGTCTCTTTTGTTGATCTGGCTCAATGTCTGTGATATCTGCTGATGATGATTGGCTCAAAACCTTTTTGGCAAGGTCTTGTAGCTGTGCTAATTTTTCTTTATCTAAAGCCATTTTCTTGATGGCTTCTTCAAAGTGATCAGTTTCTTTTTCTTTTTTCTTCTCCAGCAGTCAACTGTTCCCTCTTTTCTTTTCTCAACATTGTGACAGAGGTTTCTGCTGCATTGATCTGTGTTTCAAGAGTCTTGATCTGCTCTTTTAGCTTTTTGTAGTTAGACTTTTTAGGAGTGTCAGAGACTGTCATCCTTTTCTTAAGCCTTTCATAAGCTTCATCTGTTTGCTGCTTAGTCCATTTTGCTATGGCATTTGCAGTATCCATCCTTGCATCCACCAGCTCCTGCTTCTTTCTTTTATATTCAGAAGTAAGATCAGCTATGAGCTTCCAGTATTTGTTCCAATTTGGAGCTGTCTTCTTCTTTCTTGGATCATTTTTAATTTTTTCAATTCTGTTAGCCTCATGCTTTAATGCAACTATTGGCCATTCTTTGAATTCTGTTTCTTCAGCAGGATAGAACTTTTCTTTCATTATGTATGCAAGGTATTCTTTTCTCAATTCTTTTCGTTGACTGCTTCAGGAGATAGGCTTGACATTTCTTTGTTCAGATCACTTGCATATTCTTCCATTTGCTTGACTTTGTTGAGCAGGAATTCCCTTCTTTCCAAGATGGCTTCATCACCTTGATTCTTGCATTCAACTTTGGCTCTTATCCTTGCTTGTCTTGCTTTCATTTCGAGATATTCATCCATGTTTTCTGGAATTATGAAGCCTATGAGAGAAGGAAATTTCCTTTTTGAAGGATCATCCTCAGTGTAGAATTGTTTCATCTCATTTTTCACAGCATCTAATTCCAGTGGATATTTAGCAGCAACAGGATCATATTTTTCATCAGTAGCCTGAGTTGTTTTTCTTTTTCTTTTGTGAAGCTTTGGAGGTTGTGAAGTAGGAATCATGAGAGCAGTGGTGGATGGTTGACTAACAGCCGTTGAAACAACTAGTGTTTCAACCTCTGTTGTCATTACAACTACTGATGTGTCAGTAGATGTCTTCTGCTTTTGTGCAGGGGTTGAAGGTGGTGAAGTAGTTTTTGATGATGGTGATGATGGTGGTGAGTCATAGGGTATGAAGATCCTTCTCCTCTTTATTGTAGGAGAGGAAGATGATGTCTTGGGTGGATCAGTGGTGGTGATATGAGTGGCAGTGGTTTGTGATTGTGATTGACTGACAGTGGTTGAAACAACTGGTGTTTCAATCACTGTTGTCATTACAGCAGATGTTGTAACATCTGCTATCTTCTGCTTTATGGCAGGAGGTAATGATGATGATGTGAGGACAGTGGTTTTGGTGGTGTGTGATGAAGTTATGTGTGTTGATGAGATGACAGCTGTTTGGCTACTGACAACAGTTTTTGTAACTGCTGCTGTATCAGCTGTTTGAATGGAAGTTTAAGATTTTGAATCTTTTGAGATTTTAGATGGCTGTTTTCCTTGTTCTGGTTCAACATACAGACCATCTTCAATTCCCTTTTTCTTTAACTTTTTGACATTCTCCCCCTTTTTGGCATTATCTGCAAGGGGGTTATCCATAAAAAGGATAGTAGAGGGAACTTTTCCAGTAGTGCTTTGGAGATGAGCCTTGATAGCTTTGATGTCTGCTTGAGTGTCTTTAAATCTCGACTCCACCATATTTGTCAGCATTTTCACATGTATTTCATGCTGCTGATCAGCCATCTGTTGTTGGTGTTCAAGTAAGGGTTGAAAGATATTCCAGAGCTCATTTGCAGCAAATGCTTGTGGTGGAGCAGGTGCTTGAGGTGGAACAGCAGTGGATTGTGCTTTTTGAGCTTTCAGAATCTCCTGCACCATGTCCTTTATTTCAGTAACCGAGGTTTCAAGTTTCTCAACTCTGCCCATCAATTCCTGATATTTTGAATCATCACCCACTTTAATGGGATCATCTGAATCCCCACCAGCAATGGTTGTATCAATGTGTGACTTAGGAACTGAGTCCCAAAAATCACTCATTGATACCCCTTGTTCTTGGTACTGGGGACTTCTTCCTTCAGCACTTGTTAACCTTGTAAAGGTACCAGTGGGCATAACAAACTTTTTGGTGGTTATCAGAGGTGCTATTGAAGAAATTGCCTTCAAGGGAGTCTTATTAATGAAACAACTGTCCAACTGAAGATCTGTTGATCCATCAGTTGTAGTTGTTGCTCCACTTGAACTACCACCGAGAGTTACTTGTAACTCAGGGGGTGTAACCTCCTCAATTGTTGCTGGGATAGCAGAAGTAGTAGCATCAGACCCAGTCACTTGTAGGAGTATACTCTCAGTGACAGGTGATAGAGACGAACTGGTTTGTGTCTGAGCTATATCAACTGCATGCAACAAGGGTAGCATGGATTGTGGTAATATTATTGGTGAGGGTATGGGAGTTGAAAGAGACATGTCCTTGGGATCAGGACTGAGGAAGATGGATCCGATTGAATCCAGGGCTTCATATTGTGGGGTCCCTGTGCTTACAACCTGATCCTTTTGTGAGGATGCAGGAGGAGTTTTAGGCAAAGGTGGAGATCTTTCTACCAACTGCTGCGAGGAAGTAGCAGCAGTGGTTTGTGGTGACATTTGTGTTGTCACTGGCATTTGCTCTGGGATCTCATCTTCCAGAGTTGCCTTTGTTTTGGGTTTGGGGGGTTTTCTGGATGTTTTCTTTTTGGTCTTTTTGGTGGTGGCAGGTGTGGGTTTCAAAGCAGTGGTAGTGCTGCTATGATCACCTGGAGCAGTGGGCTCAGCGGCAGATGTCTGAGAAGCAGTGGTAACTGCTAAATTCTGCTCAGACACCTCTGCTTTTGTTTTTATTGGTGCCAACATTCTAGTGAATGTTTCAGGTGTTAAACTTTTTATTTGAAAATAAACTCCTTGTTTGAGTAAATTTTCATTTTCTTTTTCAAATTTATGTTTAAAATAATAGCTTAAAAATCTTGGAAAAAGTAAAAATGCTTTACTCTCAACATTTTCTACCAAGTCATTGAAGATCTCCTGGGAGTAGTTGTAGTCTTTATTATTCAAAATAGCGTAACCCAGGCATTGAATCTTCAATGGTATTTCGTTAAACGCTGTTGTTTTATTAGAAACACAACTCAAGAGTGTGTGAAATAAAAATCTGGGTGCAGATGGGAAATAACCTTTTTGTAAGGTATCTACCTTTGATTGTTCTGCATATCCCCTTTTCAGAAAATCAGCTTTTAACTCGTTTTTGTCAAAGGAAGTTTTACCTTTCTGATCGTCGAGTTTGAAGACTTCTGATATTGATTGCGGGGTGATTTTAATCACTTTACCCTGTATCGAGGAGTTAATGGCTATGACTTTATTGTCTTGTTTTTCAAGCGTCGCCTTTTTCCAGAACTCTCTCTGGGTTTGCAAGTAAATGGGAGCATCTGCTAACAATAAAGTTTTGTACTTTGATTCAGACAGTGTGTCGATGATGGAATTGAAGGTGTGGTTGTTTGAGGGTTTTGTGAGAAGACCCAAATAGATGTGAGGGGATTTGTATGGTATCTCAACGGATTCAGCGCCTGTTTGAGCGACCTCTTTTGAGGATGATGGTGATTTTGATGTTGATTTCGATTTTGATTTCGTCATTTTTGATGAGGAAGATCGAAGAATGCTTTGAGAAGGAAGGTTTGGAAACTGCTTTGAGAAGAGAATTTTAGAATTCATTTCGACAGTGTAAAACCCTGTTTGGGGGTTTTGATCAGGGTTTTATTTAGGGAAAAAGTGATCGCTGATGTGGCAGCGGTTATTATGATCTGAAGGCTAAAAACTGACCACGTGTCAACCTCTGATGATATGGATGAAGAATGGAGGACAGTTGTTTTAAGAACCACTGATGTATCAAGCATCAGTAGTTACAACGGTAATAATGTGATGACAGTGGAAGATTTTTACTATCAGTGGATAGCATATCAGTAGATAAGACACTGATTTTGAGCATCAGTGCTTGCCAAGCAAAATGAGGATCAGTGGCTAACTTTCAGCAGTGGACAGTATTTAGTAAACAGACGTTTGAGCAAATCAGTGGTTAGGGTTAAAATAATGGCAATGGTTTGAAAGTTCATTTTCAGCAACTTTTTAAAGAAATTTTCATTCAAGGTTTTGCCACATGTCAATTTCCTTTTGAGATTCTTACGAATTACTGACAGTGGTTTGGTACCCCGGATGATGAGAACTTTTTGCTAAGGCAACTCATTTTCGTTTAATATCCAAATTAAAACATGAGTGCCCCAGTAGTTTAAGCACTGTTTAGCAATCAACCTTTGATTAGTGTTTAAAACAACCCTGAGTATGACATGACCTTGGCATATGCACCATTTCCTTTTGACCCATTTATGAGGATAATAATACCAATCCAAAATAAGGTACCATATCCTGACAGGAAATTGAAACTATTGCCAACAAAAACAAGCAAAAGTTCAAAATATATTATTCTTAAAAAAAAAGAATAATATATCCTGGTTATTAGAGGAAATCCTTTGTATAAAAATGGATAAAGGATTTTCTGAGAATAGCATAAAAAAGGATCTGGTATATTTACAATAAAATACGTAATCACATCATCTTCAAGTTTATGAAAATGGTCAGTGGTTTGACAACAGTCGTATGAAATTTTAAATACATTTTGACCACTGTTTAGTACCATTTTCTTGTTGATTGATTGACAACAGAATTGAGGATACATGTACACATGAGTTTTTGAGAACCATGTGATGATTTTGAAGATTTGTCTATTCCTCTTTGAAGTTCATTCACTGGAATTTCCATTTTTACCTAAACCTTTTCGTGAACAGATGAATGCACACAGTTGCTTAATGACCATTATTACCCTAAACTCTGACTCTTCAGTGTTTTATGTTTATACTCTTTTCTTCTGACTTCAGAAGTTTTGAGATGAACACACTTCTGAGTTTTTGTAAATTTCTTCTTCCCTTTTTACCCTTCCCATTTATAAGTAATGAATTACTTACTGGGAGGTCTTTGAGAGAAAAACCTTAATCCAATATCATTTTGTCGTAATGTTTTAAGAGAATTGGTCATGTTTGCACAAGTTTTTCAACTAATCTCACATTACATATGATACGGACTATGTTAACCTCTGATTTTCTTAATGTATTTTTAACAAAGTTGATTTGTTCCTTTTGAGGGACTCAAACTGTTTTTCAACACATAAGATCAAATGACTAAAGTTTTAATTTCCCTCTTTTTAGGTTAGCAAAACACCAATGTTTTTATGAACATAGGTTTTGTTAATCTGAGTTTCATACTTTTGCATCTGATATAATGACATCACACATTTCATAACAACAGTTGTAATCAATTTTGAAAATATGAATCAATCCCATAATTTATCAGATAAGTTTACAGATCTGAAAACTATGAGTGACATGTGCATGATATCACTTGTTGTGTGAGATTTGTGTGTCATATGACATCTTGATTGATTTACAGAGTTTTTTAATAACCATTTTGATCATGGTTTACTCGTTACTCTGTTTTTCAACTAAATACAACCAACCTTAGTATCAATGAATTTTGAGCCGAACTGTTATGTCAAATTGATTGTTAGATCGAATTTAACTGTCCAGGCTCTAATACCAATTGTTAGGATCGAAGGCTCTCATGATTGTGTTTGTTTGTATGATTTGAACAATGAATGAATATGAAACAATGTAAAGTGCAGCGGAAATGAATAACAAAACTTTGTAAACACAATCAAAGGAGAAAATAGATTGATAAACACTTGCTTTTCATAAGTCAAAAGATTACAATTCAAAGCAAAAGCTTACATTGCAAGTTTACAAACTAAGCTCCCCCTCAGCCCGATACTACAGTGGTTGGTTTGCACAAGATGAAAGGATTGAACTAAGGAGAAGAACTCTCTTAGGACGAATCAAATGTAACAGTACAGAGTACTGTTTCATTTATAGACAATCCAAACCGCTGAGGCATCTCAGCTGACGTCACCATGAAAGCGACGTCTAACAGCCTAACAACCTGTATCTACTGTCCTTATACAAACACTGCTAAACCTAACTACTGACTGTACATAAAACAAATGATATACTAAACTACTGCTCCTTCTTTATGTCAGTGCTTTCCTCAAGGTTGATCAGTCCTTGACTGGGCAGTGCTTTGTCATCAACAGTGCTTAGTTCTCAGCACTCTTTTGGCTTCATCAGTAGTTAGAAGAACGGCAGCAGTTGTATCCGGGCAGTGGATGCAGGAACATCAGATGTTATAATCTCTTTCAAGGAAGAAGACTAAGTGTAAACTGCTGCTTATTGTGAATCCACTGTTATGATCCGGTTTTGGCTTTCATTATCTGTTCCTCTGGCAGGGTTCAATCCCAACAGTTTTCTTCATGCTTTTTCAATTGTCTTGAAGCATACGCAATTACCTTCTTGCGTTGCATTAGCACACATCAAAATCCTAGTTTTGAAGCATCACAATATACTTCAAAATCTTCAGTCCCTTCTGGTAATGCTAGGATTGGAGCATTTGTTAATTTCTGCTTTAGAATTCTAAAAGCTTCTTCTTGTTTAGATCCCCATTCAAACTTAACGGCTTTACAGGTTAGCTTAGTTAATGGTACAGCTATCTTGGAAAAATCCTTAATAAACCGTCTATAATATCCAGCTAAACCTACAAAACTTCTAATTTCCATTGCGGTTTGCGGAACCCTCCAATTGGTAATTGCCTCTATCTTAGCAGGATCTACATGAATACCTTCATGATTCACCATGTGTCCTAGGAATCGCACCTCTTGTAGCCAAAATTCACACATCGAGAATTTGGCATAAAGATTTTCTTTTCTTAACAAAGTTAAGAGTGCATGTAAGTGCTCACAATGTTCTGTCTGACTTTTGGAATAAATAAGTATATCGTCTATAAAAACAATTACAAATTTATCCAAATACGGTTTACAGATTCTATTCATCATGTCCATGAATGCGGCAGGAGCATTCGTTAACCCAAAGGGCATGACTGTAAACTCATAATGACCATACCTAGTCCTGAAAGCAGTTTTAGGTATGTCATCTTCTTGTACTTTCAATTGATGATATCCAGAGCGTAAATAGATCTTAGAAAAATATCTAGCTCCTTGAAGTTGATCGAAAAGATCATCAATCCTAGGTAATGGGTATCGATTCTTAATTGTAATCTTATTAAATTCTCTATAATCAATACACATTCTCATCGAACCATCCTTCTTCTTTACAAACAACACTGGTGAGCTAGGTTGTATAAATCCTTTGCTTAATAATTCATCTAATTGCTTTTTCAGTTCTAACATTTCGGTAGGAGCTAACCGATAAGGTGCCTTAGCTATCGGTGTAGTTCCAGGAATTAGATGAATCCTAAATTCTACTTCCCTATCTGGTGGTAATCCTGGTAAATCTTCTGGGAATATATCTGAGTATTCTGAGACTACAGGAATTTCCTTAAGTTCTTTACCCTTAGTATTAATGATTACCGAAATCATATATACTATTCCTTACTTTCGTTCATAACTAGCAATTTTCATTACTGATATGAACTTCATGGGTTTGCGCGGTTTATCTCCTGTAATCATGATTACTTCTCCAGTAGGTGCCTGAATTTCTATAGAGTTCTGGTCACAAAGGATTCGAGAATGGTTGGCTACTAACCAATCCATTCCTAACACAACATCGAATTCATCTAATTTCATAGGTAATAAGTTTGCAGAAAAGTTATGACCTGAAAGTTCTATTTCTACTTTTTGCAAAACCTGATTTATTTTAACTGAATTCCCATCTGCGGTTTCGACTGTAAAAATCTGCCTAATGTTGGTTAAGGGTAACTTAAGAGCTTGGCAGAATAAAGTATTTATAAAACTTTGGTTTGCACCAGAGTCAAATAATACTTTTGCGTAAACGTTGTGAACTAAGAACGTACCAGCTATCACATCTGGAATGAGTTCTGCTTCTTGAGTGGTCAGCTGGAATGCTCTGACATTCTTCTTAGTAGCTCCGTCGGTCGCCTTGGATTTGTTGTCTGCTGGTTTGACTAATTTAGGACATTCTGGTTTAAAATGCCCATTTTCTCCACAGTTATAGTAGATCGTTGTTTTCTTTCTGCAATCTTCTTCGCGATGTCCTACCATTTTGCAAAAATTACAGGTTACACTACATCTTCCATAATGTTTCTTTTTGCAATTCTTGCAGAATGGCAGAGTTGAGGATTGTCCCGTTCCTCTTCTTTTGAAGCTGTTATTATTACCCGTACGAAATCCTTGGGTAATTTTCTGAGCCAGTTCTTTTTTCCTGTTATCATCTCTTATGCGTACTAGTTCATCAGTTAGGGTGTTGGCTAATTCCACTGCATCGTCAATAGTGCGAGGTCTCGCAGCTTTAACGATATTGCGGATTTCACCAATCAATCCCCATATATAACGAGAAATGAGTACCGGTTCTGGCGAAGCCAGCGTTGGTACCACTCTAGCATATTCGAAGAATGTCGAAGTATAACCACGACAATCTATACCCGTCATACGATGGTTTAGGAATTTATTTGCCATTTGATCTTTTTCATATTCGGGACAGAATTTTCTTTCTACAAGATTCTTAAATTCTTCCCATTTCATGGCATATGCTTCGATCCTTCTTTTAGCTTGTAACACTGTGTTCCACCATTCTAGCGCCCCTTCTTTAAAAATATTTGACGCATACATAACTTGATCTTCTTCAGCACACTTACTTATGGTAATCACTGCCTCAGTTTTCTCTAACCAACGCAGTGCTGCAATAGCCCCTTCATTACCTGCAAACTCAGTTGGTTTACAGGCAAGGAATTCTTTGTAAGTGCAACCAGGTGTTGCAGTTTTCATTTTCTTGAAAATTGGGGCTTGCAGATCATTATTGTTATTACCATGATTATCGCCTCCGTTTATACTATTACTAAAGTTGTCGCCTTGTGTACGTTTACTAGGAATGATTGATTGAGGTTTAACAGGTTTCTGAACAGCAGCAACGATTGCTGGAATAGCATTGGCTATTCCTTGTGCAACGATATCCTCGATATCTGATACGTGGTTGAAAACTGGTGCTTGTAATTGCTTAATTTGATGTTATTGCATAAATTTTAGTTTTGAATAGCCTACTTTTGATTAGATATGTATTTTGCAGATCTAGCAGAGTTTAAGGAGCTTTTCGGAAGCTTTACGGGTCACCGGAGCAAAAATGGAACCACCGGGATGCGAAACGGGTCAACCGGACTCAAGAAATGGAAGAAACAGAAAACCAAACATCTGGGCACCGTCGCCGACGCCCATATGGGCCGTCGCCGACGGTTTGCACAAAGATCCGTCGCCTGGTTTGCTCGTAGACAGCAAGATACACCGTCGGCTCTAACTTAACAATCAAGGACCGTCGCCGACGGGGCATCAGGCCGTCGGCGACGGCTCGTAAATAATGCTGCGCGGTTGATTTTTGTTTTGGGTCAAAATAACGAGTAAAAGGGTTTTGTTGACATCAATTTCGGGAGTTACACATTGTTTTGAGTTTGAAACTTGATCTTGGAGCCATTACCATCTATCATTCACGAACCATTCCATCATCTTCATAGCTACAACCCGAATCATCATCATCCAACACACGATCAATCATCAAACCCTAGTTCACCAATCCATCATCCTTCTCATCATCACCATTCCATAAACCCTAATTCTCCATCATTCCTTCATCCTACAAGCTTCAAGATGACTCCATCCGCATTCCAAGCATCCGGTGATCAAGTTGCATCAACCATGAGCGGCTAATCATCTCGGTTTCACCCCGGTGTAGGTAGTTGTTAATTTTAGGGTTTCAATTTGTTCTTGTTTCATCTTAGTGACAATTTGTATTTGGTTTTTGAAACTTTTGACAATAGTATTACATTTGTTACGAATTCGTGAATTGTCGAACGATGTTAAAAGTTATGACTTTGCGAAACGGTGATATGTAATTGTACGTTGTCGTTGTTAGGATTTACTTGTGTTGATTACAAAGTGTCTTTTTGTCCGTTCTTCGGGGCGTTGATAGCTAGTAGCACCTAAGTCACGGTACACTAAATCCGTTAATCGAATGCATTTGAGTTGAAACTAAAACTTGTAGAAATCCTAGGTTAATAATTACCGAAACCGGGTGTGATTCCTTTTTATCATTATTGTTCTAGTAACCATTTTTCTTGCAATCGTTAATTAGTAGTTGTTAACCATTCGCATCAATTCATTTAGTTCAAAATCATATATCTCCATTAAACGAAAATACAAAAATACTTTAGCAAGCTTCATAAATTTTGACAATTGTTTTAATTCATTCGAATCCACACACAAACCACATACTCTTCGTGGTTCGACCCCTTACTACCACTAACACGTTGTTAAGGGTAATTTGGGCTTATAAATATTATCTTTGACCGGAGCGCGACACTCCGATCAAATTTTGGCGCCGTTTTGTTCCAATGCCATACCAACCGCCACCTCAACAAGAGTCAAGCCCACTAGATAACTATAGGGAGATGTTCGAGTCCCTCACTGGTTATCAATACCAGCCCAACCCGCCAGTGGATCCAAACGAACGATATCAGCGGTAGAGGTATGGTATGTCTTTTGTGGTTGTTGTTGTATATTATTTTTACTTTCGTTATTTCCATTTTGTATTTAAATTCTCGCCTAGTTAAATGAACGTTGTGGGTGTGTTCCCTATATAACCCTCACGAGACCTACTCGTCCTCCCAAGCTATTGGGGGGTTTAAAAGGGCTTGTTGCATAAGCTAAATGCAACCGTGATTCCTACGAAAGTGAGTTAGGTTTGTTGTTGTTGTAATTTATTTTCCACATAAATTAAAGTGAAATAACGTATAGCTTGGTAATATTTTCATAAAAGTGGTAGAACTAGGTAACTAACAAATTTTAGTGGTTGTGAGAAGCATGCTTCTACACAAGGGTTAAGGTTTGTAGGTACATTCGGTTCGTGGGACAACCGCTTTCATGAAGAGGAGAGGAGCATACGAGGAATGAGCTCCAAAAATCAGGTGCATACGTTTCTTTTTACTTTCGATTTTTAGTTAGTAAATAAGTGGAGTGTATTTTGTATTTTATTTTTTCCGGGGTGAAATTTTGGGGGGTTAGTCGTGTCACATCCCTTGTGCGTTTTAAAACTCTAGTTCCTACACATTGAGGACAATATGTATCTCAAGTGTGGGGATGGGGGAGTAGTAAAAATTTTAGATTTTGACCCGTTCATTTAAATACTACACATTGAGGACAATGTTCACCTCAAGTGTGGGGATGGGGGAAAATTTCAAAAATTTTTCAAAAATATCTTGTTCCAAAAGCGATCTTAAAAGCATAAGTAACTAAGTCAACGAGGGATGTCACAACCCATTTGGTCTTTTGTCATGGTCAAGTTCAAATTAATAGCATGACGGGTATTTAACGGGTGATTATTTGGGAATAATCCGCCTAAGAAACTAGTCTTTTATGCATGTCACATACCATACCCTTTTAGATATGTGAGGTTTTGAGCCACTTTTATATCATAGATTACATACCTATGTTTCTTTGTTTGAGTGGACCATTAGTCATATATTGTAGAACTTGCAACTTTTGATACATTTGAGACTATAGACCGAATACAAGCACGAGAATGATTAAGGCATTAGGTAAACCTTTTCTCTTAGAACCATTTATCTATCCTTACCCGAACAAACTCCCTAGTTGCCCATTTTGAGCCTAAACCTTTCGTTTGACCACCCTATAGCCCATAACCATTAAACCTTTTCTTTTAAACCCGTGTGATGGAAATTCGATTATAGGAATCGTTTTTGTATAGTTGTTCTTGTTCATTTGCAAAAAAAAAAAAAAAAAAAAAAACAGAAAATATCATGAAAAAGAAGTGAAAATCGTTGAAGAAAAACACAAAAAGAAGTGTTAGTAGTTGTTGAATAAAAGGCGAATGTTTTTGCCTAATATTTGGTGTTTATAGTTAGTCTTGTTAGACTAGTCATTTGTAATAAAAATCGAATTTTCATCACCTTAGCCACTTTAAAATATCCTAATTCCTACCCTTCGCCTAGCCCCATTACAACCCTTCAAAGACCTTTTGACTTGTGCTTAGTATTCGTGATCAATGGTGGAGAATGATTGAGTTGCAAGCTTATGCGGGTATGTGCTCTAATCGGTTTTGAGTGAATAGTCTTTGAAGTGCTAATACATTATAAATATTAGCCAATTTATAAGCCGAGTGGAGAGAACATTGTGAGGGATGTGCATGAATTAGTGGTTTCACGGGCGGGTTAATCTTGGGTAACCATTTTTGTATGAGAAATCATTTTACCGTTAAATATATTGAAAATTGTGAAGAATTTGAACTTTAGCATGACATTGGACCTTAACCTCTGTCTCGGGAATGGGGTGTGTATTCGTTGTTCGATCCACGTGAAAGTGAACAACAGATTTGCTTGAGGGCAAGCAAAAGACAAGTGTGGGGATGTGATACGTGGTTGAAAACTGGTGCTTGTAATTGCTTAATTTGATGTTATTGCATAAATTTTAGTTTCGAATAGCCTACTTTTGATTAGATATGTATTTTGCAGATCTAGCAGAGTTTAAGGAGCTTTTCGGAAGCTTTACGGGTCACCGGAGCAAAAATGGAACCACCGGGATGCGAAACGGGTCAACCGGACTCAAGAAATGGAAGAAACAGAAAACCAAACATCTGGGCACCGTCGCCGACGCCCATATGGGCCGTCGCCGACGGTTTGCACAAAGATCCGTCGCCTGGTTTGCTCGTAGACAGCAAGATACACCGTCGGCTCTAACTTAACAATCAAGGACCGTCGCCGACGGGGCATCAGGCCGTCGGCGACGGCTCGTAAATAATGCTGCGCGGTTGATTTTTGTTTTGGGTCAAAATAACGAGTAAAAGGGTTTTGTTGACATCAATTTCGGGAGTTACACATTGTTTTGAGTTTGAAACTTGATCTTGGAGCCATTACCATCTATCATTCACGAACCATTCCATCATCTTCATAGCTACAACCCGAATCATCATCATCCAACACACGATCAATCATCAAACCCTAGTTCACCAATCCATCATCCTTCTCATCATCACCATTCCATAAACCCTAATTCTCCATCATTCCTTCATCCTACAAGCTTCAAGATGACTCCATCCGCATTCCAAGCATCCGGTGATCAAGTTGCATCAACCATGAGCGGCTAATCATCTCGGTTTCACCCCGGTGTAGGTAGTTGTTAATTTTAGGGTTTCAATTTGTTCTTGTTTCATCTTAGTGACAATTTGTATTTGGTTTTTGAAACTTTTGACAATAGTATTACATTTGTTACGAATTCGTGAATTGTCGAACGATGTTAAAAGTTATGACTTTGCGAAACGGTGATATGTAATTGTACGTTGTCGTTGTTAGGATTTACTTGTGTTGATTACAAAGTGTCTTTTTGTCCGTTCTTCGGGGCGTTGATAGCTAGTAGCACCTAAGTCACGGTACACTAAATCCGTTAATCGAATGCATTTGAGTTGAAACTAAAACTTGTAGAAATCCTAGGTTAATAATTACCGAAACCGGGTGTGATTCCTTTTTATCATTATTGTTCTAGTAACCATTTTTCTTGCAATCGTTAATTAGTAGTTGTTAACCATTCGCATCAATTCATTTAGTTAAAAATCATATATCTCCATTAAACGAAAATACAAAAATACTTTAGCAAGCTTCATAAATTTTGACAATTGTTTTAATTCATTCGAATCCACACACAAACCACATACTCTTCGTGGTTCGACCCCTTACTACCACTAACACATTGTTAAGGGTAATTTGGGCTTATAAATATTATCTTTGACCGGAGCGCGACACTCCGATCAATATCTTGCCTATTTAACAATTGCTCTTCCTGAATTTGCTCGGATTGATTTACTTCATTTACTGGTTCATTACCAATGTTTGCCATCTGATAATTAATTTAAATAATTAATATAGAATAAGAAACAATCCAAATTAATCGCACATAATCATGTAAACAAATATACAATCAAAATTGTAATTTTTTTCTAAATTTTCATAGATTATATCATGCTTCTATATACAACCGTTTTATTGTTTATTTTACACATACTGATTTTTATTAATATTACTGTTATTATACAAACACAGACTCATAACTCATTTCTCCCTCGTCAACTTGCATCTTTAATAACGATGTTCCCTCTCATCGTATTTCCATGAAATTTGTCCTCCTATCTCTCGGATCCTATTCCCAGCATCCATTAGCTCTTCACCAAAATGGCGGAGTTCAGCCATATTCTCATTACTCATCGGTGGATTTGGCAGAGGTTCTGGATCGAACTGAGGAAGAAAGGAATAAGGACTGTTGATCAGGTTTTGGAATTGCCAATCATTCGTCCACCATTCGTCCATTCCCAAAGGTTGAGTATGGATTATTGGTTATGGGATTGCTGGTTCCAGATTTATAGGGAGTTGATTTTCGATAGGATTAGAGTAAAAATTATTATTATTGACAGGCCTAATAGTATCACAGCTTGTCAATATAAAATCTATTTCATCCTGAAATGTCATTTCCTGGGTTTGTTTAGAGCTTTCTCCAATTTCCATCTGAGTTTGTCTAGAACCTTTTCCAACCTCCATTTCTATTTCCTTAGAATATTCCTCAAACTGTATTCCCATTTGCCTAGAATCTTCCTTGACTTCCGTCCCCAATTCCTGTTGTCTAGAACTTTCCCCGGTTTCAATTTCTTTTCCTTTTTCTAAGGGATTGTTTATTTTAGGAAGTCTCTTAGTTGGCTTTCTCTTATGTACACGCCTCCCCCATACGAATCTCTTTCTTTTCTTAGGTTTTGGCTTTTCCAGAGGTGGAGCATTGAATTCTATAGGTTGTTCCACATCAGGAAAGTACCTAGTAAATTCTTTAGAAACTTCTATGTTTACAGGGTAAAGGTTGAGATTCTCTAGGGCTCCAGATAACTCATTCATGCTGTTTAACATATATGTAAAAAAATAAATTAAATTTTATAACAAATTTTACAGATAAACCTCAAATATTATTGCATATTCTGTGACTAATTTAATACAAAGGAAAAATTGAAAATTCAAACATACCAAGTTTTATTGTAATTTTATTTATTTACTAGATGATATTTCTAGCTTGTAAGTTGCTAATACGGAGTCATGGTATTCTAAAGATTAGCATTTACTGCTACAGTGGCTAGCATATAAAGATCCACCCATTTTTCATCTAAATTGTCTTCCCATGGTGATTTACTGATTAATTCCTGGGTTTCCTTTTTAACTTTCTTTTCTCGGGATTTCTTTAATTTCTCCTGACTTTTTCTAATAATCAAACTTCTTTTATCAGGAGAAAGTGGTTCCTCGTATTGGGCTTTTCGAACAAATATTCCTTCTTCAGGAGTTTGGGATGAACTTCCCTTTTCATTTGATGACCTATCTAATTTAAGATAGATGTTTGAAAGCTTTTGTTTACCCATACAGTAACTAACAAATAGTCAGTTAATAAAACACATAATCACATAATAATAATCAGGAAAAATTAAGTATTTCTAAATACTTAATTAGCTTAACTCAGTGGCTCTGATACCACCTTTTTCTGTCATGGCCCCCGACCCGGTTTGACCCGTTTCAGGAGCCGCGTGACAGAAATCCCGTGGTATTTATTTAATTGAGTTTAACAGCGGAAGTTTATCATCAGGATCTTTTTAAAGCTAACATTTTCCCGATTATTTTATTTCACAACTCGGGATAAAACCCCGGTAATTTACAATCATATGATTTCACGAAGAAATCTTTAAGTTACAAAACATGATTTCTTTATTTTATTATGAGCCACGTTCTTAAGCTTGAAGTGCGTCACGACACTTTTCCTGAATCACAACAGATCACCTGAAACATGTTTGAAAAAGGTTTTGTCAGCGGGAAATACTGAGTGAATCATTCTTTTTACTAAAATGACTCATTTGTTATAATTTACAGTATTAAGAGCGATTACAATGTTTTTATATCAACCAACTACCCTCGGTATTTGTCACTCGACTCGTTTCTGTGACTATGGTCATATCACCCATTAGCTAACTCGTTGTCCAATGGTGAAGATTATCAAGTAATGTATACAAAACCCCACATACCGGCTGTAATATGGAGATTACATAGACTTAATCCCTGTAATTATAATCTTGAAAATAAACATGTTTTTGAAAGTAGTTTGATAAAAAGAGAATGACTCACATTGCAGATTTAACACGGACAGAGTCTAGTCTACTGATTAGCCTTGTTAACCTATTTTAAATAACAATGCACACAAAACTAGGTTAGTAACTAATGCAGCATTTACGATAACCCACGAGATTAAACCCTCACAACGAATGACAAAGTGCGATACTTAAACATCCATCGATTTAACGACGAATGACAAAGCATAACCCTAATGTGGGCAGCACTTAAACATCCATTGGATATTTTAATCGATCGAACAATGAATCGTAGCAGCGATTGAGTTATTACCCCGTATTGTGGCAGCACCTCGCTATTATAATTGCTATTTTCGACTTCAGAGGGATATGAATTCGTTTTTGAAAGTTATAATCGACACCAACAGACTGTGCAAGTGAAGGGCTATTTATAGCTGATTTTGAGGTCTTACGCGGCCCACGTAAGACTTCAGCTTAACTTTACGCGGCCCGCGTGGCCGGCCAGTCTACGACTAGCCTTGATTGGTCATCAGTAGGTTAGCCAGGTGGTTCAATATGTGGATCCGGATACTTATCCGGTCAACTTAACATTGACGCGGCCCGCGTAAGACATGCCTTGTCTTTTACGAGGCCCGCCTGAAACCTAGAATTTTTGTTTTTCTTGCTTTTTAATGTAGGATAAGGTTTCAGGGGTCCGGGTTTATACTTACGGGTATTTTTAGAAAAATTTTGAGAGTCCTTACATTACGAGTGTTCGGGTGTGCATGCTACCCAAACACGTCGGCTACCCAACCCCGCAAACTTCATAGCCGGGCCATTCGTTGCATCTTCCTTGGTTACCCACCGGACATTCATGGATACCGTTGCTTCGATCCCACCACGGGTAAGGTTAATATTTCTCGTCACGTTACATTCGACGAGTCTACCTTCCCATACACCATTCCCTCTTCGGCCACCTCTTACCACTTTCTCGACGACCAACTACCCCCGGCCTTTACTTTTTCGCCCAACCTAATCATCCCCACCACACAACAGCCCGAACCTCCACAACCACCTAAACCGACCCAGCCCATTACCTACTCTCGTCGACCCCGTCCAAAAACCCTCACCCAAACCTCTGTTGATGCCTATACGCAGCCCAGTCGCCCTTCAGCCACATTTACTTACCACTAGCACAAGGCTAGGGATGATCAAGAGAAGAAAACAAGTGGATAAAATCAAATGAACAAGGTCCTTGAACTTTCGAAAGCTCCTAGCTTCCTTATGCACCTTCTATCACCTTTGCATAAGCTTGGAATGGTTGTAAGATGGATGAATGATGGTGATGATGGTGGTGGTGGTGGTGGTGAGGTCGGCCGAGAGAACAAGGAGAGGAGGGAGGAGTTGTGTGTGTTTTAGTGTGTGAGAAATAAAGGTAAGATACTTAGGTGCGTTCTTATAATCCAATTTCAAGTGTTTAACTCTTGTATAACATGATTCTAAAGTAGCAACAAGGATCCATTATAAAATTAAAACAAATCCATGTGTGGGGGCCATGTTGGCCGATTACATAGGTGGGGGGGGGGGGGGTATGTAGACTAGGTTCTAACCAAGTTAGTTACTTAGGTTAAAAATCAAGTATGTCGTTATGTTTCTTTAGTTACTAGATATTTATGAGGTGTTATGATGTTCGGGGACCATAACTAGCTTGGTAATGTTAAAACAGTGCTTCTAGTGAAAATTTGGTATTTCGGGTAGTTTCCGGTTGTTCGGTTGGTTACCGGTTCGTTAAGGTGCTAAACTATGCAGTTTAGTGTGCTTTATGTACCCTTTTGTGACACTTTTGATTCCCGAAACTTAGGAAAGTATTCAGGACCATTTAATCATATTCTGCATGATATTAGATTGTTTAAATGCTGAAAAATGCTGATTTTTTGCTGAATTCAGCACTTTATGTGAGTTTTAGGCACTTTCCGGCACTTAAACTATCGCTAGGAAGGCAGTTTTATGATCCTTACTTTCCTACACACTATACTAGTGTCATACTTGGTTTCTGGCTCATACTGTACCTCAACACATTGTCTGTCTATGTACTGAGCTCTGTCAGCATTTTCCTGATTTTATCTGATAACTGTGCTAACGGTGTTTCGTGCATCATTTGAGTCATATAAGCTCTCATGCAATAATGACATAACATTAAGCAATATGTGATGCACATGTGAATATAAAGCAGTAATCAGAAAGCAGTTCAAGTTATTAATTGTAGTTCAGCACAATCATTAAGCACTAATCAGGGTTTAATAGTTGTACAGATACCTGGAATTTTGACAGTTGTCACATTCTCCCCCTGATAAGAAAATTTCGTCCCGAAGTTTTAAGCTTTACTACTAGCAGCAGGGGCATTAGGGAATAAATGCGGGTATTTAGCTTTCATGCGGTCTTCACGTTCCCATGTAAACTCTGGGCCGTGTCGTGCGTTCCACTGAACCTTGATGAGTTTAACACTACTCCTCCGAGTCTTGTTAACTTTCCAATCAGTAACCTCAACGGGTTCTTCGGTAAAGTGGAGTGTGTCGTCTATGTGAACTTCGTCAGCAGGAATAACCACTGTTTCTTGTGTTGGACTTTTCTTCAGATTAGATACATGGAATGTATCATGAACACCATTAAGTTCTGCCGGTGGCTCCAATTTGTATGCTACAGGGCCAATCCTTTCCAGGATTTTGAACGGTCCGATAAATCGTGGGTTTAACTTACCACGCTTCCCAAAGCGTGCCACACCTTTCCAAGTTGAGACTTTCAATAGAACCATATCACCCAATTCAAATTCCAAAGGTTTCCTTCTTTGCTTCGCATAGCTCTTTTGTAGATCACGAGCCGCCTTAATGCGCTCTCGGATCCGTATAATCTTATCTGTCGTCTCTTGAACCAATTCGGGACCAACCAGCTGTCTATCACCTGCATCTGCCCAGCATAACGGTGATCAACACTTTCGTCCGTAGAGAGCTTCGAACGGTGCAGCTTGAATGCTTGTATGGTAGCTGTTGTTATAGGAGAAGTCAACCAAAGGTAGGTGAGTGTCCTAACTGCCACCCAAGTCCATTACGCAAGCTCGCAACATATCTCAAAAGTGTCTGAATTGTTCTCTCACTTTGACCATCCGTCTGTGGATGAAATGCGGTGCTCAGATTCAACTGTGAACCAAACGCTTCTTGGAAAGATTGCCAAATCCTTGACACAAATCTTCAGTCTCTGTCAGATATAATCGAGATACGCACTCCATGACGTGCAACTATCTCCCTTAGGTATAGCTCAGCTAGCTTACCTGTGTTTTCCTTTTCTTTGATTGGTAGAAAGTGCGTAGATTTTGTCAGACGGTCTACGATTACCCAAATCGTATCATTACCTCTAGGATTCTTGGGCAACTTCGTCACGAAATCCATTGAGATCTGCTCCCATTTCCACATGGGTATCTTAGGTTACAGTAGGAGACCTGAAGGCTTCTGATACCCGGCCTTCACCTTGGCGCAGGTCAAACACTTTCCAACATAAGTTGCAACATCACCCTTCAGTATCGACCACCAATAGTAGTACTTAAAATCTTGGTACATCTTATCCGATCCTGGGTGGATCGAGTACCTTGATTTATGAGCTTCATAAAAAATCACA
This sequence comes from Helianthus tuberosus, assembly GCA_030545235.1. NCBI lineage: Eukaryota > Viridiplantae > Streptophyta > Magnoliopsida > Asterales > Asteraceae > Helianthus > Helianthus tuberosus. The sequence goes on along the minus strand of CM060420.1, from coordinate 13,105,227 downwards.
TCTCTAAGACCACCAAAAAGAGGAACCCAAATTCGTCCCATGAAACACAAAGTTCCTTCCTCATTGGGTACCAACTTTCTCTCCATCCAATGGAGATATTCATCCTCCAAATTTTCCTTCTTGAGAGCCTCTCTATGCGCATCACGGATGCGCAACGAGAGGTCTGTCTGTATAATCATCTCCAAAGCCATAACCCTTATGGGCTTAATCCTCTCTTTTCGACTCAAGGCGTCTGCCACCACATTCGCCTTTCCTGGGTGATATTTGATTTCGCAATCATAATCGTTTAGCAACTCAACCCATCGTCACTGTCTCATATTAAGCTCTTTCTGATCGAATATGTGTTGTAGGCTCTTGTGATCTGTAAAGATCATGCATCGGGTGCCATACAAATAATGCTGCCAAATCTTCAAGGCAAACACCACTACGCCTAATTCCAAATCATGTGTGGTGTAGTTTTTCTCATGAACCTTCGACTGGCGCGAAGCATAAGCGATAACCTTCTGTCGTTGCATCAGCACATACCCTAATCCCTGACGCGAGGCGTCACAGTATACCACGAAGTCATTGGTGCCTTCGGGTAGGGATAAAATAGGTGCATCGCAAAGCATGTTCTTTAGCAGCTGGAAAGCTTCTTCTTGTTTATCTCCCCACTCATACTTCTTGTCCTTTTGAGTAAGGGAGGTCAGTGGCTGAGCGATTTTCGAAAAATCCTCAATGAATCTGCGATAATACCCTGCTAAACCCAAAAACTGTCGGATCTCGGTTGGCATCTTCGGAGCTTCCCAATTCTTAATTGCCTCGATCTTGGTGGGATCCACATGGATTCCATCTTCATTCACTACGTGACCAAGGAATTGTACCTCATGCAACCAGAACTCGCACTTCGAGAACTTAGCATACAGTTTCTCCTTCTTGAGCATCTCTAAAATGGCTCTAAGGTGTTGCTCGTGCTCTTCCTTTGTCCGTGAATAAATCAAAATATTTTCGATAAATACAATCATGAATTTATCGAGATATGGCTTGCAAACTCGGTTCATCAAATCCATAAATACTGCTGGTGCGTTTGTTAAACCAAACGGTATTACTAGAAACTCGTAATGTCCATAAGGAGTTCTAAAAGCAGTCTTCGGTATGCTCTCTTCTTGTATTCGCAACTAGTGATAACCTGATTGAAGATCGATCTTGGAGTAGTAACTCGAACCCCGAAGTTGATCAAATAAATCATCAATCCTCGGCAAGGGATACCGATTCTTGATGGTTAACTTGTTCAGCTCTCGGTAGTCAATGCACATACGGAAACTACCGTCCTTCTTTTTTTACAAATAGAACTGGAGCTCCCCAAGGCGAGAAGCTTGGTCTAATGAATCCATTATCCAGTAGCCCTTGGAGTTGCGTCGACAACTCTTCCATCTCGGAAGGCGCAAGTCGATAAGGTGCTTTGGCTACAGGCACGGCGCCTGGAATTAAGTCAATATGGAATTCGACTTGTCATTGCAGCGGCAATCCTGGAAAGTCTTCGGGGAAGACTTCAGGATACTCCCTTACCACAGGGATATCTTCCAGCTTCGGCTCTTCGACTTCCTTATCAACAATGTGAGCCAAGAAGGCAACACATCCTTTTTGCAACAACTTCCGTGCTTTCAAGCAACTAATAACCCTTAGAGGCGTATCATGCTTTTCTCCGTGCACTACAATCGTCTCTCCATTCGTTGTCAGAATACGAATGATCTTCTCATGACATACGATCTCGGCTCGGTTACTCGACAACCAATCCATTCCAACTACCACGTCAAAGCTTCCAAACTCAACTGGTAGAAGATCGAGCATAAACTCGTGCTCTCCAAGCTCTATTACACAGCCTCTAATCACTTCATTTGCCTCTACTAGCTTCCCATTAGCTAGTTCTATCGAGTACGGAATATCTAGCTTACTGGCAACTAACCCAAGTATATTCTTAAATTCTAGGGATACGAAACTATAGTCGGCACCAGTATCAAATAGCACAGATGCAAAGTGTTGGTTGATAGGGAACGTACCAGTGACTACGTTCGGATCCTGACGAGCTTCCCTAGCTCCAATGTTGAAGACTCTCCCTTGGGCTTGATTGTTCTTTGGGCAATCCCATTTGAAATGCCCAACATCTCCACAGCCAAAACAACCTTGGCGTCGACCACTCCCATTTCCATTTCCGTTTTGGTTGTTGTTTGCTCCACGATTCCCGTTCCCAGCTTGATTTCCAGAACCACCACGATTTCCATTTCCCCCGAAATTTCCATTTCCTCATTGATTGCGGTTCCCAGTATGATTTCCAATACCGTTTCCACCACGGTTTCCATTACCATTTCCACCAGATCCTCCATGTCTTCGTCCTGTACCATACCAGCACGCCCCTGGCATGTCCTACCTTGCCACAGTTCTCACACTTCCCATACCTACATCGCCCTGTGTGATGATGCTGACAAATATCACACTTGGGCAAGGTGCCCATATAACCTTTCCCGTTGTTCTCGGAACTTGCCGCACCAGTCCTGACCTCGGCTGATGGGTTAGCATCTCTTTTCTTTGTTACCACTGTTGTTGTTGTTGTTGTTTCCTTGGGTACCTTTCTTAAAATTTGAGAACTTCCTCTTGTTCTCTCCAGACGACTCGACATGAGTCTCCTTCTTCTTTCCCTCAGAGATTGAAAACTTGTTCAATCTAATCGCTTCTTCAGTCAATGCCACGCTCAAATCAATGGCTTCAGTGATCGTTGGAGGCTTGGAAGTAGTCACCATGCTCATAATTTGGGGTGCCAATCCCCAAATGAAACATTCAACTTGCTTGAATTCTGGCTCCACCATGTAGGGGACAACACGAGACAGGTCATGGAATCTTTGCACATACTCAGCAATCATAGGTCCATCCATTTTCAAATTCCAGAACTCGGTTTCCAACTTCTGAATCTTAGCTCTCGAGCAGTACTTCTTGCGCATCAGCTCTTTCATCTCATCCCAAGTCATGGCATACGCAGCATCCTCACCTAGAGTCTGAACCTAAATGTTCCACCATGATAGAGCTCTGTCTAGGAATAGTCCAGAAATGTAGGTGACCTGGTGCTCTGGCGCACATTTTCTCATTCGCAGCACCGAATCTGTTTTCTCAGCCCATCTTACGAAAGCTACAACACCTCCAGTGCCGTCAAAGTTCAGAGGTTTGCAGTCAAGGAACTGCTTGTAAGTACAGCCTGTACAAGCAACATCATTCACAGAAAGCATTAGCAAACGCACGTGGAATGTCCAAACATATCGTAATGTGTCTTAAGTGACTTAAACATTACCGTGAGGTGGGTTATTTCCTGAGGTACCTCCGCTGTGTTCAGATCGTAAGGCCTCATGTTGTGCGAATTGCTTGTGAAATCCATTCATGCAGTTCTGCATCTGTTATGGGCAACTGAGTGTTCCTTCGAGGAGGCATCTTCTATAAAGAAGATTGTATAGGTCAGGTCTTATTAAAGATTCAAGCACATAAGCATCTATTTTACAAATACGACCTAGGTGTGTATATACATAGGTATATAAGTAATCATCATATTAAGCAATCTTATCACAATCATAGCACAAACATGTAGTTCAACAACGTATTTAATGAGAACATTACGATTGAGCTTTCGTTAATCATCGACCACCAATATTGATACATGTTTTACAAATGTATCGTATCAAAAAGGAACACAGGGTCACACTACCCTTGTTCAAAATGTCGATCAGTCTATAACAATCATAAAATCAAAAAGTGGTCTCCAAAAGGCTTCACTAGCTCAGCTCAATAGCGGTGCTCTCATCAATAGTAGCTACCTACATAAAACCAAAAACCGGCTATGCTGATGGTGGTGGAGGAGGAGGTGAAGGAAAGAAAAGCAAGCTGCGCACATGCGCTAGCTCCTCCTCGAGATCATAAACATGACGCAACAGATAACTGATCTGCTGCTCAACAGTAAGAAATCGAATGTAAAACTCAAGAAATGGAGTAAGCGGTGCAGGAGGATGTGAAAACAGGGACGGTGATGAACGAGGAACAAATGCTGGCTGACACGAACATGGAAAAGGACGCTGCATCATCTCAAGCTCTAAAATCCTACAGCTCAAGATCTCATACTGGAGCTGCAATGATAGAAGTAACTCATCCCGTGTATAACCAGTAAAATGCGAGGGATGGTAGGGATCAGAAATCGGCATGGTGTAAGGTGGAAACCATCTGAGTGGCTCATCAAGTGGTGAAGAATTAAAATGAGCAGAAGGTGCAGACTGAGGTATGTGGGGAAAACTGCTAAAACATGAGGGTCATGGCTGGCTGCTGGCTAGAAGTGCCCTCCCCTGGATGGGGTGCGGGTATATCCTGCAAGAAAACAATGGGGAGATCAACACGGTGAACATCAGACTCCTGAAGTGCCCTCCTCAATGGAGTCTCTGGGTGAAAAGGAGCAACATCAGCGGGTGAAGGTGCAAGTGGGGGAGTGACTGGCTCAATAACAGGCAGGTTAACGGGTGCAGGAACCGGATCTGGTATGATTGGTGCAATGTCAGGTATGCCAAATGGAATATGATCATGATCAGGCAAAGGCTCAAGAGCAGGTATCGGCTCAGGATCAGCGGGTGCATCAACAGGGACATAATCAGGCTCAAGATCAAGCTCAAAGTCATGTGTAGGGGACGGTGCAGCTGACATGGCTGTATCGTCATCAGTATCAGTGGCGTAATGTCGCAAACCAACTGCCTGTAAGGCGGAAGATGTCACAGATGCAAAGGAATCTGAGACAGGGTGTAAGCTAGAATCAGAAGAAATCTCAATAACAGGAATCCCCAGAAGTGGAACATCAACAACGTCCTCATCGAGCTCTCCATCTCCATGAGCGTCATCAGGAGGACCATCAATAAACAGATCAAAATCATCGTCAAACAGATCATCGAATGGCCAATCCTCAGGAGGAATGACCATTAGAAGAACAGGAGCGAGGCCACAATGTGCTCACCATCGGGATGACCGATGATAAGATGATCGTGGACAGGGATGGGAATAATGAAAGGATCCTCGTCTGGGATACCATCAACAAGAGGTAGATCATCGCCAAAATCGGGCAGCGCAAATGGCTGAAAATCGTCGTCGTCGTCGGACATCATCTCCGGGTCGCTCTTTGTGTCGGAAGTAAAGATCTCTGGTTCAGGGACAATCTCATCATCAGAAACTACTGCCATGGGATCATGGTCATCGGACAATCCGCTATCAGATGACGACATAGTTTCTGTAACATAACAATCACGACATATGAACATATATTAACTACTAACATTAAGCATGTAATCAATGACAATGTAATCATGCATTCATGTATCCTTCCTAGTCTCCCAGACTAAACCACCCAGTCTCCCAGACTGAACATCCTAGTCTCCCAGACTAAACTACCTAGTCTCTCAGACTGTACCACCCAGTCTCTTAGACTGTACCACCCAGTCTCTCAGATTGAACATAATCCTTGAAATGTGTTTCGTGTCTTTTCGTTTGTAAAAATGTTTGTTTTCCTGGATCTGGGCGTTTTGTGTATGCAATGAAAACATGCTGTAAAAATATATTTTTTCGTGAGTGCCCTAATGATTGTAGTCTAGACTCGAGAAAGAATCCTAGTTCGCTACAATCGAAGCTCTGATACCAAACTGTCACACCCTGACTTTTTGCGGAAGCGTGATTATGTGTGACTTGCTTAATATCATTGCATTCAATTATAACAACCACTATATGATAAAAACCAACGATGATCATCCATTAAATAAGTTTTAGAAACATAACAACAATGTCTTGATACGTAGACTCCAAATTCGAATTACAAACCATACGAATTGTTTAAAGTTTCATAAGGACTTAACAAAAGACTTTAAATAAAACCAGGATTTTGGAAGAGGTGTCGTGTCCAGGTTAGGACACCCTAACCAAACCCTATGACCATGGATGACATCTTTTATTCTCAAACAACACTTGAAACTTCCTAACGCCCGCCATATCTACATTTTAATTCCCCGAAATACATGTAGTTTGAAAAATCAACAAAAGTTGAGCGAGTTCATGTGTTTGTTTGTGTGTACGAATAAACCTTTGTAATCACTGAAAAATATGTATGTATGTTTGTACGAGAATATGAATAGATCCATTAATGGTTTGCAAGGCCATCAACATGTGTGCAACGGTGTAGGAAGGCTCAATCCTTTGCGTATTTCGTACCGGGCCTCCCGGCTGGAACGACATAGTCACCACATGCGGTCAACTCGCGGACCCATGGGTGGGGCTCGCAACACCCAAATAGATCTATCACTCATGCCCCTCGGTCCTTATAGGATTAATGGTCTCAACTTAATGCCTACCCATTCAGTTCATTTCATTTGTAATCATAATCATTTGTAACATGTGTTTCACCCCCGAAGTTATAAAAACCGAAAACAGTTAAAAGAAAAGGGGGACATGAACTCACAGTCTAGCGTCTTTGTATCACCGTAACTCAAGTTATATAATTATTTGTCAAAATAATAAATATTTTAACTTAAATTATATTTATCAAATTTTTGGAATAATAGTTAAAATAATATATTTTAACTTGATACTTCTCAAGTATTTATATATGTATTTCCTTCCCAAGGATGGGTGTATTTGTATTTGTATCCTTATACTTGTATATTTTTGTCATGTATCGGTGTCGTATTCCGGAGTGTATTTATACGTACGAGCATACGTATTTTCTTGTAAATGTTGAGTATTATTTATACTTAATTTCGTATTAACCTTTCCGGAATAATATCCTTAGTAAAAATCTATATATATTCCCAAAATATATATTTTAAGAAATACTACTTAGAAAAATTATTTATAATTTTTTCCTTTGGCAAAAATATTTGTATTTTCATATAAGTTCCAAAAATAATATATTTTCAAGCCTAACTTGGAATATATATATATATATATATATATATATATATACTTATTTTTCTCCAAAAATAATATATTCCGTTTTTGTTTGAGAATATATATATTTCTTTCAAAAATAATATATCTTCTAATACTTCCAAGAAAATACATATTTTTATTTACCCAAAAAAAATAATATATTTTCTTCTTGTAAAAAATATGATATAAGTTTGTGATAATTGTAAAAATCATATTTTTGTCTCTTGGTGTCCAAATATTATTTACCATAATATACTTGTGAATAAAATTTCTGGAATATTTTGTAAGTTATATTCCTTAGTTCGGTTTCACCATTATTTTGTGTATAACTTGTATATTCATGTTCTTGGAATTTTGGTAGTATTTTGGATTGTAATCTTCGGTATTTTGATGAGATATATTATTTCAAGTCCTAAGATAATATAACTAATACACATAATATACAAATAATCACACACATGGTGCCTTCTAAATATATATTTCCTAAATACATATTTAGTCACTTTTATGTATAAAAACCAACCTTTAATATTTGTAATTTTTGTAAAAAAAATTATGGCAAAGTTTATGTAAAGATTTATGGTTTGAAATACACTTGTAAATATTTGTTTAGAAATATTTTTCTAAGTGTTTAATTTTTTGAAAAATTTTGCCATAGTTTCCCCTAAAAATGGAGGTTTCCATAACTGGAAGGTATATCATTTTCTTTTGTAAAATCAACACAATCAATCCACAATCAACAATAAACAACCTTTACTTACCAACTTTGCGTCTTTGCCAAAAACAAGCATAATCTACTACTTCATGAACTTGAATATTTCACAAAAATTTGTAGTAACTTACTAGTGTTCTTAGTAAGCCTTGTTATCCTTTAAAGTGTGGTTGATTCTTTAAAAACAGCATTTGTAAGGAATTTAGATCTTTACAACTTATGATCATGTTTTCTAAAAATGTTTCTTTATGAATTCTTCTTGTTACACACATACTTCTACACTTTATTAACCACAAAAAAATAAGGTTTATTTGTTTAAGAACCAAGATTTAGTAAAACTTATATTTTTAACTTGGCTTCTTTATAAATCATCCATGAAATTTTTAGATCTACAAGTATTACAACTTACTTTGATCATTATTTTTCAAGAAAACCACAGATCCTTTCAAGTTCATGTTTCTTATGAGGATGATCTATGATCCTACAACATCTTCATCCTCTCATCTTGCTAGATTATGTTTTTAATCATGATCTAGCAAGATCATATGATGATCAACATTAAATACATGTATGAACAACAATCATCAAGCATAACAACTCATATTTATCAAGATTTCTTCATATTTTAAGCTTATGTTCAAGTTTACTTCTTGTGATTCTTAGTGTTCTTCATGATCTACATTGTGTAACATCTTTTAACCACTAATATAAGATGAAAAATAGCAAGATCAAGGTTCTTACCACTAGCACAAGGCTAGGGATGATCAAGAGAAGAAAACAAGTGGATAAAAGCAAATGAACAAGATCCTTGAACTTCCGAAAGCTCCTAGCTTCCTTATGCACCTTCTATCACCTTTGTATAAGCTTGGAATGGTTGTAAGATGGATGAATGATGGTGATGATGGTGGTGGTGGTGGTGAGGTCGGCCGAGAGCACAAGGAGATGAGGGAGGAGTTGTGTGTGTTTTAGTGTGTGAGAAATGAAGGTAAGATACTTAGGTGCATTCTTATAATCCAATTTCAAGTGTTTAACTCTTGTATAACATGCTTCTAAAGTAGCAACAAGGATCCATTATAAAATTAAAACAAATCCATGTGTGGGGGCCATGTTGGCCGATTACATAGGTGGGGGGGGGGGGGGGGAGGGTATGTAGACTAGGTTCTAACCAAGTTAGTTACTTAGGTTAAAAATCAAGTATGTAATTATGTTTCTTTAGTTACTAGATACTTATGAGGTGTTATGATGTTCGGGGATCATAACTAGCTTGATAATGTTAAAACAGAGCTTCTAGTGAAAATTTGGTATTTCGGGTAGTGTCTGGTTGTTCGGTTGGTTAACGGTTCGTTAAGGTGATAAACTATGTACTTTAGTGTGCTTTATGTACCCTTTTGTGACACTTTTGATTCCCGAAACTTAGGAAAGTATTCAGGACCATTTAATCATATTCTGCATGATATTAGATTGTTTAAATGCTGAAAAATGCTGATTTTTTGCTGAATTCAGCACTTTATGTGAGTTTTAGGCACTTTCCGGCACTTAAACTATCGCTAGGAAGGCAGTTTTATGATCCTTACTTTCCTACACACTATACTAGTGTCATACTTGGTTTCTGGCTCATACTGTACCTCAACACATTGTCTGTCTATGTACTGAGCTCTGTCAGCATTTTCCTGATTTTATCTGATAACTATGCTAACGGTGTTTGGTGCATCATTTGAGTCACATAAGCTCTCATGCAATAATGACATAACATTAAGCAATATGTGATGCACATGTGAATATAAAGCAGTAATCAGAAAGCAGTTCAAGTCATTAATTGTAGTTCAGCACAATCATTAAGCACTAATCAGGGTTTAATAGTTGTACGGATACCTAGAATTTTGACAGTTGTCACATTCTCATTTTCCTTCTCCTTCTTCTTTTCCTTCTCCTTCATTTTCAACATCATTGGCGTTTTCATCAACTGTTTCCACTTCAATGGCGTTTTCTATTCCAGCCATCTCCTTCTCCCCTTCTCCTTCATTTTCACCTCCTAGTACCACTTCATTTTCAACCTCACCTTCAGTTTTACCTTTAGCTGCCACTTCCTTGGCATTTTCATCAACAAATTTTGACATGTTCTCTAACAATGTCAGACATTGTGAGTATTTAATGTGTACCAGGAGACTGTTTGGATATTCAATGTTTGACTGTTTAACAATGTGCTCATTTTATTCTAACAGTATTCTAATTCTTTGTATGCCATATCCAATTTATCAGCCATTGCCTGTTAAATTAAAAAAAATGATTTTATTAATCATGGTGTTTTGTGGTTTTTATTAAATTTATTATTTGAACAACATACCTCTTCAGTTTCATTGTTTTGTTTTTCTTCATCAGCAACAATGTCTTCATACTGTGTTACTCCTCTGATCAGAGCATGGTTACGTAATGCAGAAATTTCAAACATCATTTCCCGGCTTTCTATATCCTCATTCACCATCCGTTGAAGCGAAGCCTCTTCATCCTCATTCTCTTCATTGTCATTTTCATTATTCTCATCCTCATCATTGATGTGCATGGCATTTTTAAATATTTTAGTTTTTTGTTTCTTTTTAGTTAATGTTATTTTTATAATTACGTCTACATTTTCATTTAAATTTAGTTAAAATAGGCATGCCATCTCTACGGAGCACGGAGCATAAGTGTAACCCACTAGTTATAATTATACGATTTTTAAAAAGGAACTATATAGTATATTTTCTTGTATTTTCATTTTGGCATTGAATTTTTTATGGTTAGTAAAGTTCATTCTTATCAATTTCGCCACTAAACTTTTTCCTTAAGGTTTCATTTTCTATTTTTTGTTGTATTTTTACATAAACCATTTAAATTATGTAGATGACAAATGGTTATTCATGTTTGTTTAAAAACCCTAAAACCTTCAACTTTTGATTTTTTTTGGGTTCTTTAATATTTTTTCTTTATGGGCTTTACTTTCATTAATGTTTAGATTTTTCTAGTTTATAATAATTCAAACTTAATTTAAAAGCGTTCATTTTTAGGACATAGTGGCTACCATTACTACGTCCTTTTTTATCTACATTTTAATATTCAATATCTGAGCCGTTACCACCACACGTTTGCACATGTTGTATTACATTCACCTCTGTGCGGATGGAAAACTAGCTTGTACTTATTAAAAATGATGGATAATGATTAGAAATTTCACTATTTAATCCACCTTTTATACTTTAAATAAGACACACTTAAAACCCATTTAGTTTTCAGATGATTTTATTTTTCTCTAACAAATTACCTTCGTTAACTTTAAAAAAAAAAGCTAAATTCGCAGTTGTGTTCGGTTTTCTCTAGACATGTATACACACTTGGAGAATGTGCAAAGTTTTATTGCTTTTGACTAAAAACTATTGGGTTAATTGGTTAGACATTTGTTGTTGGAATGGATGGTTAATCATACATCATGTGGTGGCGTTGATAGCCGAAAGACAAGGGGGTACATGCATTAATCGGCATTTGTCTTAATTGCTGAGTGTTATGTGTCTTATGTCCAAGGCTTGATGCAAAACAACTATCGAGCCGAGGGTCTCACTAGAAGCAGTCTCTCTATTCCTACGGGATAGAGGTAAGGCTGTCTACATCTTACCCTCCTCAGACCCCACCTTAGCTTTGCTATTGGTATAATTTACTGAGTATGATGATGATGATGATCTGTTGTTTGAAGGCCTAGTTGCCTTGAATAGTCAACTTAGCATCTGTTGTTGGAAGGCCTAGTCGCCTTGAACAGTCAACTTAGTAGCCTGATTATTAGTGTTTGCTTCTGTCATTTGATATTATCCTATGTTGTGACTTAGCTCGTTGATCACACTTAACTTGTCACATCTAAGTAGTTTAAGTCCTCCCCATAATCAAGATACTTGGTTTTTGTATACCTATGGTTCGATTATGTGATTAGTGTGTTCTATCATAATTGTGATGGTATTTATGGAAATTTTCATCTTCTTGTACTACTCAAACAAGTAAATGGTGATTCTCTCTATCTTCATGCTAATGATATGTCAAATTGTTAATAGTTAATATAAATATAAAATGAACTTAAAAGTGTCATATGAGGGTTAGTTCAATGGAGTTTGCTTACATGTGAAAAAAAAATGGATTATTGTAAGACTGATAGATCAGTTGGCTTTAATCTTCACCAAAAAACATGTTGATGTGGGTCCAAGTGTGGAGGAGCGAGCCATCTTGTATTTGGAGGCCCAAGATCGTGTGACAAAAGTGGCTTCACTAAAATGGCTCTAACTTGGGCTACGGGGGTCCGTTTTTGGGCGTGTGACCAGGCGAAACGATCGTGACAACGAGCTCCACCTTGCTGCAAATGGCCTACGGCGGTTTGGGTCATCGTCCGGGCCAAAAAACGCTTATTTCTATTAGATATTTACCTTTTTTATGTTTTTTCGGTGTTTTGGGCATTTTGTTTTTGGGTTTGTGTTTGGCCCTTGGCCTTTTTGTGGCCCAATTCGAATTCCTGTCATTATTTATATGCTTCTCTTGTAAGTTGAAAGATCAGACATCAATTTCAAATTTACTCAATTTTCACTTCAAATTATGTGCCATTTGGGTTGAATTTTGGGGGTTTGGGGAAGATCAACATGGGTATTCGTAGAATCAACGTGTTTTGTTCTTCGTTATCGTAACACACGCTACATCACATGTTCAACAAACGAAGTGGATCATGTAGGTGCAAAAGATTATATGTGGATACAATATGCGCTTGTTTAGGTGCAAAAGAGATTTTTAATTTTAATCAAAGAATAAAGTTAATACAATTTCTCATAGTTCTTGATGATATCCATTAACCAGTTAGACAAACATTTATACAAGAGATCCTCTCCTTTCTATCAAACAATATTTCATGGGATGAGTCACATAGAGGGATATAAAAAAAGGCTTGTTGCTTACAAATTTTAACATGATTTATCATATACATGTGAGAAATGATATGAATTTACAGGATATCTTCAAACTCTAAAAGATGAATGATTTCAGTCATCTTCTACTAGTAAAGTAATATATACTACTCTTGATCTATGATTGATTGGTTGTGACATTGTACCTTCACAGCCATTTTTTGTTGACCAAGCTTAATAAGTGTAAAGTATTTTGTAGATCAGTTGAATGCAAATATGTTAGGTGCGTTTTATCTTAATCATGTTCTGTCTCGTTATGGAATTTTTTTATTTTGAACGGCAAATTTGGATCACTGACGGACCACCGGAGTATCATCGTGCCACCAGTGGAACCACCTGATCATATCAATCTCCACTAGGCAATAATTTCTATACACTAATTCAGGAGGAAACTTAATTTTTTCTTTCATACCGGTAATTTTGAACATCCTAATAATTTAGGTTATAGATGCAAACCAACATATGAATTTATTCAAAAATAATATGTTCAGTTGTGTGGATATGTCCTGTTTAAACTTGAAAGCACGATACCCTAATGGCTAAAAATTTTAAAACTAGTAAAACCTTAAGTTAGCAAAAGATATCTATAAAGTTATTGTCATCTTGGTTCTAATATCATTTAAAGTGATTCTAGCAAATTAACAAATCTCATTATTGCAATTAACAAATTTTTAAGAAGAAAAATAATGACATGAATGCTTAAATTTTTAAAGATTGAATCTGGAAATCAACATGTTAACATTTTAAAAAAAATGATGAAAGACATTTTTGTCATTTTAATTAAAGGCGCTCTCACTCTAGAACTGAGAACCGAACCAAACCAAACCAAATATAGGTGGATTGTCATCTCGTCTGATTTGCTTTGGATTTGATTCTTGCGTTTGTTAAAACAAATTTTCAAATTCAAACATCATTCTAAACAAGAAACACATGCTATGTATATAACATCCCGCAAAACACGAGGACAAGAAATGGTTAACAAACCGTTATAAATTACATCTATACTTAGGTTTTTTTTGAAACTTAACTTTCATTAAAAGAAACACCAAAAACACCAGCCACCTATTTTCAAGACGGAAAAAGGAAGCCGAAAGCCACAAAGTACATTACATCACATCAAAAGAACACCATCTATCTATACTTAGGTTGTTAAGGAATTTGAATGGACACTACTAGATCTTATATTCTTACCTTAAATAAGCCAATTCTTGAACTAAATCTTGTTTGGTTTTTAGCACTTAGCCCGTCATGTGGTACTCATCGCCTTGCATATATGATTGGTAACTCCCCGGAGCCTCAGCCTTTCCAATTATACGGTCCATTCCTGCATTATAGGTTGTACCGGCTGCTAAGAATGTTGTTCGACTGGTCAAAAAGTTATTGACGTGTTCGTTATCATTCGGGTTGACTTGTTTAATAGATTTTGGTGATCACATGTAATCTGTTCAATAAACAACTTGTGTTCGGGTAAATTTGTTTAACATGTTTAATTAAATTGATCGTGTTCATGTCAACATGTTTAACACGCGTTTAAAATTAGAATTATAATAAATTACGAGTGGCAAATTCATAAACCACACGAAGATAATCAGATTTTGGGTTGTCAAGTCTAACCTTATTAATAAGTGGGCTGTTTTTTGAGTAACCTGTACAATTAAAGGCCGTGTTCAAGCTCACCTATTTAACGCAGTTAATTAAATAGGTCGACCCACGAAGCCCACTTTTACGACCCGTTAACCATTTATTACAGCCCGTCTACCTATTTAACCCATTTACAACCGACTTACAATCCACAAACATATTCTTAACCCACCAACCCTTTTACAAACCGTTTGACTCACTAATTTAAACGGGTTATACATGTTGTGTTCGGGTTACATGATTTAAAGTATGTCCAGGTCAAAACTTAGAAGTAATAACACTGGACAAAATTTTGGGTTGTGTTTGGACTAAACATGTCTTGTGCTTTCAAACTTACTTGGATTCGCTAGCATAGTACCATAATACGACATCTGACCCGCATTCAGCTTTGAGCTAGCATCTGACGGGCAAACGGGCTCAACTTTTTTTGCTCTTTGATCCGCAGAACCAACATTGGAATTCTGAAAACACATGTTGCTTTCATCAACTGCTGATGCTGAATTCTGATGTGGTTTGGGTGACTCAACTTCGGTTTCAACTTCAGATTCACCGTTATTTGTTGTAGAGACATGTTGCTTCCTCTTGGATCGGGCCCGTCGGTTCTGAAACCAGTTGTAAACATTTGTTTCAGAAATCTGGCCATGCTGTGATAGTTCAGATGTGATTTCTTTGATTTTTTGTTTGCTTGGTGTCCCGTTTCCTTGATCAAACAGTCGTTCGAGAATCTGAAGTTGCACCGGTGTCGGAGTCCACCGTTGCCGGCCCGAAAACTTATGGCTGCCGGATGTGGTCAATGGGTCGCTGTATATGTTCCCCAGTCTAACTCCTGCAAAAAAAATGATCAAGATTATATTTTCAGGGAATAAATTAAAACATTAGTTTCTTCTACTTACAAAAAAAATGATGGGTCCAGTTCGGCCGGTGTTGACGAAAATTTTTGGGCCGAATCGATAACTACGGTTCTAAGGTTTTCGGGTTGGTTGGGCTGGCCGAAGTGTCATAAGTTTTACGGTTTGACGGTTCGTTTTGCTAGTTTAAAAAAATAGATAAGTTTTTAAAAAAGATTATTTGTATTAAATTAGTGTAACTGTTTATAGCGATAAATAATAAGATAGATTATAGTGATTCAAGTGAGGTGAAAACAGAAAACTTAGAAAATTACATTGAATAGCTAAAAATCTAACTTTTCATTTTATTTAACTATTTTATATAATAAGGGCTACCACTAATAAAAAAAATTATATATAAATTTACGACTCATATTTTTTTCGATATTCTGTAGTCCATGTAATAAACGAGTTTGTAAGCTAATTTATAAATATAATTATAAATGTACCTTATCAGATGGATAGGTTTACATTGCGAGTTTCAAACTATAAACCATCAAACCTTTAAAAGAATCCTATTTTATTTTCACCAAACCTACCCCAATCATAGGTAAAGTTTCCGTACAAATAAATTTAATGTACTAAACGTACGACTAGCATGAAAAAGTAAAAAAACACGGTGTCATTTTCGTAATTATTTGCTTGTAGGGTAATTATCAAAATAACTCTGCAAGATCAAAATTACTCTACAGGATCATTTGTATAGTAGTTTTGATAATTACTAATGATTACGAAAACGCCACCGCATATTTTCAGAAAACCTTCGATTCGTACGTTTTGAACGTTAAAATTATTTGTATTTGATCTTTTGTCTCCCAATCATTGCATCAGTTTATGAAACAACAATTTTTTTTTTTTCATTCCAATCACCAGGGCAAATTACATAAGAATAGCAGGTAGACGAGCAACAATTAAAACTACTTAACTAAATTATTAGGGATGATCCAGATGCATTAATCAAGAACTTCAACTAATCAATCAACCCACTAACGATTTACACCAAGCCCACCCACCAGAAGAATTAATAAGTAAAAAAAAAGAGGAAGAGAGAGCAACCTGTAAGATCATGATTAGAAGTAAGCGATTTATGCAAATCAACAAGCTGTTGACAAATGGTAGCATAAATGGCGATTTGTTTGCGAAGAAGTTCCATTTGTTCATCAGTCATTACTTTGACAAACATATTGTTCCAATCATCATCTTGGTCCATAACTCCTTTCCTCCTCCGTTTTTTCAATATATTCAGATTATTGATATGTGACAGAGAGTGGAGTAGAAGAAGTTGAAACTAAAAGAAAAAGTATGGAGGAGGATGAGGAAAACTAAAAGTGAAGAAAAAGAAAGAAAATGGCGGACAATAAAGACAAAGACATAATGCTCTTCTTGGACCTTGGTTGGTGTGTGCATATGTTTTTCTTTTATATAATATTTTGCATGTATTTCTTGCCTTGTAGCTAGTATTAACTTTAGGTGTTTATCTTTTCTGAAATCTTGTTGAAATATAGATCAAATCAAACTTATTTTGGGAAATATACTTATTTAATGTTCAAATATTTATATGAAAACGCATGGTTTAACCATAACTGTTATTATGTAATGTAATTGCTATTTTTAATATAGTTAAAGGTCTCTAGGCATATATGACTTCATAAGGGCATTGTGAGAGGGGAAGTGATAGAAACTAGCAGCAATATGTGACTTTGAAAACAGAAAGGGTTGTTTTTGTGGCGACAGGGAGTATGGGAGGCATGGAGATGTCGATGTCCTTTTGCGTTGTTAACGTCTAAGGTGGTTTTAGAGTATTATCAATTTAGGTTCAAAGGCGTTTCTTGTAGGAAATAGGTTCACCTTTTGAAAAATATAATTACAAAATATATCATAACGAGACTCTCGTTATTCGTAGAAAATATCATAGTACAATACCGGTTGCAATAACTAAATAAAAAGAATATAAATATAATTATATATACCAATCTTGATTCAAGCCGCATCTCTGGTGGGTCCTTCACGCGCACTTGATAGCATCCTAGACTCGATTATTCATCATCTTGAGTCTTGAAATTTCCCCTTGACTGCAACAAAGAGCACACTAAAATGTTGACGATTTTGGTTGAGGCACGTGTTCAACACGCTTCCCTTAAAACAGATTTCGCGCCTCTACTAAAGATGACGCGTCTGTCTCCCAGGGTACAACAGCCGAAGCAGTCTGTACTGCCGGAGATGGCTCACCGGCCCAAGGTTACATCCGGTAATTGTAGTGTTTGAACTCATGTGGTGGAAACAAGTAGAGAGTACTCATCTCTCTAGTTGGTGTTCAAGTGTTCATACTACTTCTATTATTCTTCATGTATCAAGCAATACCCTATTCTTGTTGTAACAAAAAGAAAGGCACATAGTCTACTATTTGAACAAGACTAGTGAAAGGATTCACTTAATTATTCACTTAATTAGACATTTAATTAGAGACTTAAAAACTCTAATAAAACTAATTAAATACTCAAGAGTTACTCTTTTAATTACCACATGAATATTCTAAATAATATTTATAATTTCATTAAATTATAAATATATTTAATATCCATTCACCAAAATTCCAACAATCCCCTACATGAATGGAGATCATTCAAAACACTTAAAATTTCCAATGTAACCTTGACAGTTGAGTTTTGCATACGATAGGTAGGTGTTACCCTTTGAACCTTCGCTCATGAAATGCACTTAGCCCACTAGCTCTGAGTAGATCTCGTTGTCTTTGAACTCGTCTGCCGTTTGTGTAGACGACAATACACTTCACACAAGACTCTCCCTAGCCGGGTCATCTCCTCATAGTCGTATCCAATAATGGTCGTGGAACACTTTCCTGGTTTTGCGAGAGCTCTAGGAATTGTGCCCTCAATTCCATTCGAAGCGACCCCACTTCTCTCTAACATAGGTGATTCTCCTTAGATCATTAAAAGCATTGTGGTTATCGTGATCTATCCAAATCATTTACCACATATTATGCTTAGCCTCATACTTGTCACTTTTAGGAATGGACTAGGAAGTTTATTAATCTTTATAATAAACTACCTTATTAAATGTGTAGGGTTATTTCCCCACAGTGACCTCGCTTATTCATACAATTAGGTTTTCCTATTGAACTCAATTCTTGGGATCTCCAGTCTACTGAGTTAGGTTTCCATCATATGACCTTCATTTTTCAAGGGCTTCAGTCCCATTCCACAACTTGATCTCTAATAAACCCTCAGGTTGTTGGATCCATAACATTAGCAAATAACTTTGCGTATTTGAGATCAGTTGTCATGATGTGTTCTTAACTCGTAAGTTAATTTTGCCTATTGTCAACTTCTAAGACTATAACCTCAGTGGCCATCTGAATCTGGTTATAACATATGTCTTCGTAAGATACGTGTATCATTTAAGGCAAACACATCTCCATTATGCACTACGACCTTTGTGTCCTCCACTTAGTCGTCTATTTGCAATGTTAGATTGGATTACAAAATCCTTATTGCTAAAAACAAATGCAAGACACCCCCCACATTTAAGTGTTATTGGATAACATTTAGATGTGTTAATGAGAACCATTTCTACATACCCTTATAGGGTTGTTTCTTAAATGGTTCCTCCCCCACATTTCTTGCCATTTGATCAACATTTCCGTAACACCACTTATGGCGACATTTATACACATATGATTGAACAAGACCAACCTTATTGTATCAGTGAATTCAACTCATATTGCATTAGCTTACACAAGCTTCCGAGCTGACCAAAGTAACACATGCCATTGTCATAAGTTTGTCTCCAACTTAGAATAATTCTAATTTAACATCTAGAATAAGCTTAGACAATGAGTTCTCCTCATTAGCTTTTCAAACAAACTTTTAAAAGTTACATGTCATTTCCTTATAATGAATGAAAATTCTCTCTCAACTTTGTCCATACACAAATTCTTTTTGTGTTCATACAAATTTGAATGTTTAGAGTTAATTAGTCTCCGTCAAGACCCATAATTAACCAAGTACTAGTCTAGCATGCTTTAGACTACAATACTTTAGCTTGTGAACAGAAGATGCATCATTCTGATTCTTCACAGCCCTAAGGATATCATAATATCACTTTGCAACATTCATCCCTTGTTAAGACAAAATAATGAGACTTATTCATAATCCTAAAACATCAATATTTAGGAAGGTCTCACAAATTATTGTATATAGCACAAAGCTAAATTTCATCATTCATTTAAGGAACATAACTTGTTTACCTTTGATCTCCAACGATCTACCATTAACTCATAAGTACTTAAACATAAGCCTTAATCCAAGTCACTTGGTGAACACATTCATCACCAACAAGATGAATGTTTCTCATCTACAATCACTATTATGTGTGACATAGAGTCAACTAGATTGACACTCAACAACATGGCATTCATAATTTTTTCCATAAGTGATTTGCACACATCTATTGTTATTCATTAGGAGACATGTATATTTAGGATGCTCTCCCAAATGAAGGTAAAATCTCCATATAGATCTAACAATAATCAAGTGGTAGGCGCATCTACTTATAAATCTCGCAAGATTTATTAAAGGTATACAATAACATATAGTACTTTTACTTTCATATGTTAGAATTCACACTTGTGAATTTTTTTTTAATGACTTCTAATGAAGTATGCGACATGAATGTCGTTAGTGTATTTCATCTCAATACACTCACTACGTTCTTTCATTACTCATTCATGATGTGGTTATACATTTGATGTTTCGTCTTTGACTTTTAGTCAATGTAACAACTCTCAAGTTGTTTATGTCCAAGTATTTTCATGTACTATCCGTTTAAAACCATATTCTTTTAAACAATGTATAACCGACGTTATAATTATTTTCCACAAAAATAATTTATACGTCACAACCATTAGTGATTTATTTCTTTGTAAAAAATTGCATGTGTTATCCGAAGATATTGAACACAAAATAATAAAATACATTGGAAACTAAATCATAAGTGTCAATCCCTTTTGAAATTTAAACGGAAGCATAGACAATATGTAGACATCAAATAGCAAAGTGCTTTTATCTTCAACACTTTATAATCTGAACGAAATCTTCTCAACAATATTGTCCCATGGCGTGTCTTGAGGTACTTCCTCAATAAGACTCCATGCACTTGTAAGTACAAGTTTCTCATTTCATCTTGAAACTTTAAACTTGGACAATTATGCTCAAAACAACACCAAGTTGTTACAAATACTACATCTAAGTAGTAAACTTGAACAATTAAATTTGTTCACAACAACACCAAGTTGTTTTCACCAAATAATTTTTTTAACACACATGTTGGAAAAAAAAAGTTATACCAAGCACATTATAGAATCGAACGTTTACATAAAACGTTTTCCAAAGATATAGTTTATAAAATAAACTGTTTCTCATCAGTTTTAATGCACACATAGGCAATTAAATGTTTACATAAAACATTTATGTCCATTATGAACAATCTCTAACCTCGTATTCGTGATACACATTTTCTAACACACATGTTAGAAAACTTTAAGTCATTTTATCTATATATATATAACATGACCAAATTAAAGCATCAAATGTCATCACTAAAACTCTACTCAAGAGTTTCACCATATGAAGAGTTAAGACTCTCAATAATTATAGACTTAAACTCTAATAAAACTCATCAAATGTTATCATTAAAACTCTACTCAAGAGTTTCACATATGAAGAGTTAAGAGTCTCAATAATTATATATTTAAACTCCAATAAAACTCATCAAATGTCACCATTAAAACTCTACTCAAGAGTTTCACATATGAAGAGTTAAGAGTCTCAATAATTATATATTTAAACTCCAATAAACTCATCAAATGTCACAATTAAAACTCTACTCAAGAGTTTCACATATGAAGAGTTAAGAGTCTCAATAATTATATATTTAAACTCTAGTAAAACTCATCAAATGTCACCATTAAAACTCTACTCAAGAGTTTCACATATGAAGAGTTTAATTAGTAATTAAAATTTCACTCAAATTGATTTAGAAATCACAAATTAAAGTTGGTGATGAATCCCATACAACTACACTATCACTTTATTGTGATTTAATTTTTGAAGTCAATCAATCATCAACTTCAATGTATGACCTTTTATTTCTAAATCATAAAAAACATTAAAATCAATGCTACAACAAATTACTTATATAAAATGTTTACATAAAACATTTCAAAGCATTTGTATTTTAACCATTTTTAACAATCAAGTTAAAATGAAAGAAATTCTAACGCGCTCGTTACAAAAATTAACATTTTCACAAAATGTTAATTTGACTTGCTAAAAGCACATAAATGGTTCAAATAAATAAGTCATTTCTAATACACACGTTAGAAACTAAATAATTAAAAATTGCTTCCAAACTAACGCGTTTCATGAACGTTTCTAACACACATGTTAGAAGACAAATGATTACAAAAATCATTATAAAACTTATTTGTTCATATCAATCCATGGATGGATGAAAAGTCTATTTTAAATAGAGACTTAATTAGATGCATAAAACTCTAATCAAGTAACATAAAACTCTTATTTAAAGACATAAAAAACTCTACTTAAGAGAATTTAACGTTTACAAAAAACGTATGGTTTACACCAATAATTCCGGTCTAACACACATGTTAGAGAATTTAACGTTTACAAAAAACGTATGGTTTACACTAATAAACCCGATCTAACACAAAAGTTAGAAAAATTAACGATTCCCAAAATCGTTTTAAAACCAAATGCTGGAACCAAAACTATTCGTTTTGTACCACGGTATAGGATTTAAGATTGTATCTCAATCTAAAAAAAATCCAAACACAGCAAGTTGTACTACATACATATTTCTAAAAAAAAAATTATAAGATCATAACCTCTAACAATATTTTTTTTAATTCTATTATAAATCCTTTCGTAAACCCAAAATCCTTATAAATAAGGTTTTTAAGATTGTACCAACAATCTCACGAAATCTGTTTTAAGTTTGTAGGAAATAGGTTCACCTTTTGAAAAATATAATTACAAAATATATCATAACGAGACTCTCGTTATTCGTAGGAAATATTATAGTACAATACCGGTTGCAATAACTAAATAAAAAGAATATAAATATAATTATATATACCAATCTTGATTCAAGCCGCATCTCTGGTGGGTCCTTCACGCGCACTTGATAGCATCCTAGACTCGATTATTCATCATCTTAAGTCTTGAAAATTACCCCTTGACTGCAACAAAGAGCACACTAAAACGTTGACGATTTTGGTTGAGGCACGTGTTCAACACGCTTCCCTTAAAACAGATTTCGCGCCTCTACTAAAGATGACGCGTCTGTCTCCCAGGGTACAACAGCCGAAGCAGTCTGTACTGCCAGAGATGGCTCACCGGCCCAAGGTTACATCCGGTAATTGTAGTGTTTGAACTCATGTGGTGGAAACAAGTAGAGAGTACTCATCTCTCTAGTTGGTGTTCAAGTGTTCATACTACTTCTATTATTCTTCATGTATCAAGCAATACCCTATTCTTGTTGTAACAAAAAGAAAGGCACATAGCCTACTATTTGAACAAGACTAGTGAAAGGATTCACTTAATTAGACATTTAATTAGAGACTTAAAAACTCTAATAAAACTAATTAAATACTCAAGAGTTACTCTTTTAATTACCACATGAATATTCTAAATAATATTTATAATTTCATTAAATTATAAATATATTTAATATCCATTCACCAAAATTCCAACATTTCTGACTTACAAGCAGTGGCGGATCTTGCCGGTTGAACGTCCAAGGTCCTAAAGACACGGGCGCTAAAAAATGCCCAGGCCGAACATAGTATATATATAAAATTTCAATCGAAATGCGGAAAATTAGCCAGGGCCGTGGCCCTGGCACGGGTCTTCTAAGAACCGCCCCTGCTTACAAGGGAGTCCATATTATTATGCTCAAAGGTTCTGACTTATGTAAAGACGATACTTTCTTGCCCGAAGGCAATTTATCAATTAAGTTACTTCACAATTATTTTAAACATATACAAATGGTTTGAAAACTTCAAATTGTGTGTATTTCAGTCCAAGTCCAAATAGTGTATATGGGAAAATTCTATATAACTCACTTCATGCCTTTACTCTTGACGACAAATCGTCAAGTGTTTAATTTTATCAACGTAGACGTTAGTTCTTTACCTATCACACCTCCTATAAACATGGTCAACTTCTAATTATCTACTCATTGATCCCTGTCGATTGGTTGAGTTTCTTGAATTACAATAGTCATTTTAAGTACATTTATAAATTAGAGTGCTTCTAAAATGTTTGACATAATATATATCAACCGTTCTTAACAACTTTCGAAATTCTAGAAATATTAAAATTATAGATAAAATCAATTAGAGTGCTTCCTTTGTAACACATATTATAGATAAAATCAATTTGAGTGCTTCCTTTGTAAAATTATAGCTATGATTGTCGGGCCGACTGGCTAACAAAATCGTATGTAAGTTAGATTAGGTATAAATGTCATTATCATTTAATTAAGTAAATTGTTGTTTTTAGTCTATGGGGTTTGGTCTAAATTATAATTTTAATCATTTTTTTTTATTTTGCAACAAACTCATTGTTCTTTAAAAAAAATATTGTCATTATCATCCATTCATTGAGCTCGTTAAGTATTGAACATGTGTTATTCACATGATGGCCATTTTTGTCATTTTACCTACAACACATACCAACAAAAACATTTCATGCCTCAGAGGACGGATCGGAGGGCATGTCATAAGGTAGTAATTTTAAGAAATAGATGCAAATCTGCATTATCCTCCTTTTACATTCGTTCGATACCATTTATCAAAATCTCGTCCTACAAGCGTTGTGCGATGTTCTTGGGGAACCTTGGATCCCCAAGGACCAACCACTACGTCCAAAGTATTATCGAAGTTTATTGGTTTCATCCTGCTTTGGAGTAATAAAGGGTTTTGCCTTGAATCCCATCATTGAGGTACCACACCCCTCGCACATACATTTTCATAATTGTTAACACTCTCGAAATATATGTTAGTGTACATTTTCAAGTAAATTCGATTTTTATACATTTGACCCATTACAGAAGGATAAGCATGCGTATAGTCCGTGTCGAAAAGGATGGTCTCTCAAACAAACACATAGAAGACACCTTGGTACACTAGGAACTCTTGATGCAACCACGGATTTTTTTTATGAAATCTTAAAGCTTGTCCCAAAAACATTTTTAATCATCAACTTTCTCATCATGCTTTTCTTCAATTTAATCCTTATTTCACTTGTACTTTCAGAAGTTCTGCCGACACATTACCAACTAAATAGTAAGAAAACTTATTATATTTCCCATCCCTTAAATTATTTCTCAATATAAAATAATTTATCATATAGACAAAAACCCAAAATAGCAATCACAAAATACTTTAATAATTTTGTTTCTTAACACGTTCAATTTTTAAGACAAATATAATATTATTTTATAGAACTACGGGTGTGAAAAGTTTAAGCCGATCGCAATCATGATAATACTAAAAGTCAACTTGTATGAATTTATATATATCAAGCTCGAGATCGCATTTCATGCATTATGATTGGACTTAGGGTGAACGGAGCCGAGCCAAGCCTGACGCTACTTGAGATCGACTTGTTAAACTTTTAAGAGCTCGAGCTTGATAGAACATATATCGGAGACAATTATTGCAAGATTTTCACCTGAATTATAAATAGTATGCATGCTTATGCTGTTATTGAACAAGACCTTAATGTGATTGGATATGTATTATTGAATTTTGTATGATCCCTCCCCCGTTAGAGTGGGGGAGGGGGGTCAGGGAGGGTGGCGGGGAGGTGATTTCAACGTTGACAGCAGTGATAATTCCTTTATGATTTTCATCAGTTGATGTTGGTGCATATGTCTGTTGACTTCGTCTTGTATCGAGTCATGTAACTAGAATAGATAGACCAAGACACGTTGTACGAGAGAAACGGGAAACAGACCGGAACCAGCCACCTCACACTAAGTGGCTAGGCCACCTCCACGAGGTGACCAAGTTCATGGGGTCTGGACAGGTCGTGCGACCTGGACCAGCTCGTGTGGACTGGTTCGTGCGGTCTGGCATCTCCTATATATATGTGGTTTTGGGTATTCATTTAGAGAACTTTTTGGATTCTGGTAGCGAAGCTCTGCCGAAGTGTCATCAGCTCGTGTAACTTTGTCAAATCAATACAATCGACATTTAAAGTGATTCTACGTGCAAATCTAGCTGTTATAACATCAATACGTTTGATTCCGCCTTTCGTATTGATCGAGAACTTTTTTGATCGACTCATTTGATCGAATCCCGATCCTACAAGTGGTATCAGAGCTCAGGAGGAAGAGTTCTTACCATTTCAGCTAATTTTCACCGATAAATCTGATTTCTACTCACTTTCTACTCGTTTTTCTCAAAATTAACCGTGAATTCATGGTTAAAATGGTCCGAATTTCACATATAACACGTAAAACATCGTTTTTGAACAAATTTGGACCAAATTACACCAAAAACTGATTAAAATTTGATAAAACCATGGAGTTCTGGACTTAGATATCCTAAACGAGTTGAAAACTTGCTGAAACAAGGTGAAAAAGTGTTCAATTTGCATGAAAAATGGACCAGATTGTTTGATTCTTGGACCAGATCGTTTAAAATATGCCCAAACCGTTTGAGAAACACCCAGATCGTGTGAAAAGATTCCAGGTCGTTTGAAATTGGGCTCCAGGTCGCACGGCCTGAATTCAAGTTATGAGAAAAGTTTCCAGATCGTTTGAAAGTGTCTCCAGGTCGCACGGTTTGAAAAACCAGAACGTACGGGGTGGTCAAATCGCTTAAAATTTCCAGATCGCTTGAGTTCAAGTTGTGCCAACTTCCTGGTCGTTTGAACTAATTCTTCCAGGTCGTGTGGTTTGAGGCTTCCAGCTCGTTCCAAACCCTCAGATCTTTTGAAAATTCTGTTATTGTGAATTATCGATACCGAAACATGGAAAACGAATTCTATAACGCGTTCAGTACTACCTCAGCTACTGCAAGTTCAGTTGCTCAGAACGTAAACATGGAAAATGAAATGGGAACGTTGCAGAAACCCCCAAAGTTGATGACCATTGAAGAATATTACAGTTGGCAAGAACGGTTCGAAAACTAGGTTCAAGCAAATCATCTAATGTCTTGGGTTTGTATTGAAACTAAGTACGTTCGACCTCGTTCTGATATGGGAATTATAAAGATTATTTCTGAATTTTCGGATAAAGAGAGAGAGAGATCTACAAGGCAGAAAAAATGATGAGCAGTTTACTACAACAAGCTGTGAAAGAAGACATTTTCGTATTACTTCAACATGATGGTAGTGCACGTTCGATTTGGGAAGCACTTCGCACAAAATTCGAAGGAAGTACGGAGATGATCAAGAATAAAAAATCATTATTAAAGAAAGAATTTGAATTGTTTTCAAGTTTGCCAGGTGAAACTACAAAGACTCTTATTGAGAGATATTGTCATTTAGTGCGTTCAATGACCCGGTTGGATATCAATAAAGATCGAGAGGAATGGGTTGAAAAATTAGCCGATGCTTTACCTCAAACTGAATTGGGTACATATCTTATGATTTTGAAGAATACCGGAGAGTTTGATAGATTGTCAATTGCTCAATTCATTGAAAAACTTGAAGGACAAGATCTTGAACAACAAAAGATCGCTAGAATGAACAATTCAAGTGGTCAACAAGATATCAAGATGTATTTCAAAGGTAATGTTCAAAATGTTGAAGCTAGTCCAAAGATCCAGACCGCTTTCAGTGCAGAAAACTCATCTGGATCACTCAATCAAAGTTCAATCAACAACAGTGGATTTTCTTCATATCCGATTGTTAATCCTAATGTTCAACTTCAAATTATCAGTCTCAAAGCTCAAAAAATGGTAATGGTCATGTGCTACAATGCAACATCGCGTTGCATCTTCAGAATGGTCAGAATTTCTCTGAAGAAGTCGCTAAAGGTCATATGGCATTACTAGTTACCGTGTTAGAATCATATGAGAGTTTGGTTGCGGGAAGGATCGGAAATCCTATGTTAACAAAAGAGGATTACGATCAGATTGATGCTGAGGAAATGGAGCTAATGGATATTAAGTGGTGTTTAGCGAGCGTGTTGAGGAGAGCTGAGAAATTTAAGCAGATTACCGGAAGAGATGACTTACGTGATGCTAATGTTTCTACTTTAGGTTTTGATAAGTCTAAAGTTACTTGTTTTTGGTGCAGGGAAAAAGGACATTTCAAGAGGGAATGTACCAACCGAGAAGCAGGTGGAGCTCAGAATCCTTTCGGGAACAATGAATATTATCGGAAAGCAATATATCATCAGGTAGCTCAACAACCGTCATCATCCCGTACTATTCCGATTGAAGATGGAAAGAAGAAAGCTTGTATTACTATGCCTCCAGAACAAGAAGATGAAAGATTGCCAGAGGGATTTAGCTGGGACAAATATATTCCGGCTGAAAGTAACTCAAAGTTTAGATCATTTGTTGCACAGATCATTCAAGAGCCAGAGTTGATGAAAGAATGGAAGGATGTATTCGCAAATGATAAGTGGACACTCACCCCAAGAGTTCCCAGGTAAGAGTGACTGGTCCGATACTGCGGATTTGTTCGAACACTCTAGCCTTAGACAGAAGACCCAGGGTACAGGCACCCACCCTTCCAGTTTGCACGTGTTCACATTATATAGACCAAACTTTGACGAGATTTTGAAAACTTAGAGGGTTCAAAACCTTATAATAAATAATCCTAGAACAGATGATTAGTTTACAAAGCATATTCAAAATTTATGTTCTTGGTGTGGTTGTCACCTAAGGATAAGTGACGGTATTGTTTTAAGATCTAAACACAAGATAACTTGTGTTAGGGTCCTAGGAAGGTCATAGACTAGGTCAAAGCATTACTAATAATCTAATTCCCTATATCCATTGGCTCTGATACCAACTTTTCTGTCACACCCCGACCACGTAAAACAACAAAACGTGGCGGAAACGTCGAGGAGTGTTGTAACAGAATCATTGTTTCACAACCATGGGTTAAACAGTTTCGTTTTATTGAATTAAATGTATTTCATTACATTGGAATTAGAAACAAAACATGAACAAATAGACTTCCATTGTTATTAAGTCACTAAGGCCTCGTCCATTCCTATGTGAGCGTACACAAATACCATCATCAAACATCATCAACTATTGTACCTGAAACACATGTGAAAATACGTCAGCATAAAAATGCCGGCGAGTACATAGGTTTTATATGAGTGTCAGATTCATGGCTCGTTTTACATGTTGCAATACTTATTTAAAAACCTTATTTTGAAAAGTATAGTATTGCGACATAATTAACCAACTCAAATCAAATTGGATATGATTTATAAAATCTCGTAGCCATGATTCTTAACTCCAAAACATTGTTTTATTAAATCAAATTGTAAAACATCTCGTAGAAACTCGTTAATAAAACTCGTATGGTTATATTATTCAGAAAACATCATTGTGTGACATCATTTCAAAATCGTTTACCCAAGTGATCTAGATAACGTAACGATATATAATGTGTTAAAAGCACTTATATATAGGAAGTACCAGCGGCGTATCCACCATGCTTTAAACACATTACACCCGCCCTGTTACCTAATCACTTTCCTAACCCAATGGTTCAGACAGTTACAAATGGTTCACATATGTCAAATTGTTACAAATGGTTCATATCAATCAAATGATTACAAATGTTTCACATACATCCAACGATTACAAATGGTTCTCATACATCCCATGATTACAAATGGTTCCCATACATCGAATGGTTACAAGTGATTCACATCATTGAGTGGTTACAAATGGTTCTCATAAATCAAAGGTTACAAAATGGTTCAAGCAGTTCAAAATGTAAAACAATGGGCTAGCATGTTAAGTGAACATACATAGCAAAACATAATGAAGTCATGTACTAATAGTGTACTAATGGACATAGCAAGTATATGATATGAAAACATGGAAAACATGAAAGTAACAAGTAGGCACATGTGTTCCACCCCAAAACAGTTGAAAACAGTAAAAGAGGGGACTATGTACTCACTTGAGGGTGCTTAGAAGTCTTGAACAACAACCAAGCAAAGCTAGAGGGATCACAGAATCAAACGGCACCTAATATAGGTAACTATGTTAATAAACGGACCTCATCGGAGGATCGGGTAGCATGAGGGTTCGTAAACCATATGAGTGTAAGAAATCATGCAATATGGTTTAACAAAGCCTACATACTAAAACGAAACCTATGCTAAGTGCTTACGACCCATTACGACTCGTTAAGATAGCTTACGCTACTTTAACGCGTCGTTCCCGTAAAACGTGTTTGGAATGCCTAACTAGTCCTATGACAAGTATTATATGCCTTAACATGTCTAATAATGTTACCTAATCAGTTTAGATGTCAAAATTTAGGTTACATATGCTTAAAATGAATTTATGCGCAAAAAAAGGGCATTTTGGAAATTTTCCTAAGGCATATAAACTACCTATCATACAACTACTTAAACGAAGTGACCATAAGGTATAACCTCAGAAGGTTATTCCCTATACAACTATGGTCACTAAACATGTTTGGTCGGATCCTAATGATCGACCAAACGGGTCTAGTTCGAAAGTCTAAGCGGTTGTTTAGACCGCTTGACTTACGACTCTACACAAGCACTAAACTAAAAGTGACGAGCTAAACATGATAAAACATGTTTAGTTAAGTTAGAAACAGGTTTGGTATCAAAACAAACGGTTTTGATACCTAAAGGTAGTTTGGTTACAAAATACGCAAGAATACGCATTTTGGCCGAAACTACGACTCGTCATACGCCTAAATAACGTGGTAATCAGTAGGCATAGTCACAAGGGACTATCACCATCGTGATTACGCTCACATTATGAAGTTCAAATGAACTTCGTATTGACCATAAACTGGTCAATGCAGAAAGTCAAAGACAAGCTAAAAATGCATAAAAGAACGAAAGAGGACTTACAAAAGGTCCAAGGAGGTTTGATCCAATTTATTCTCAGGTATGAAGTGCAAGACTTCAACTTAGAGAATGAAAATCAGATCAAATGTGAGTTTGAGAGCAAAGGGGTGGGGTTTATATAGTTTTTGCACAACCGTTAAGATCGTTCATCGTAAAACGAGCTTCGATCTCATCCGTACACATGTGCCCATGGTTTTGTGAAACCATGGGAGCCCCTAGTTTCATTAAAACCATGTGCAAATGAGGGGAACAGCTGGAACAAGCTGGAATTTAGAATTTTCATTTTGGTCCCTTCCTAAGATAACTATGGCAGAATGTCAATTTTGGTCCCTGAATGTGCAAAACATGGTTTTTGATGCATTTTTGACACGTTTAAGCCCCGTTAATCCCATTTCAAGGCTCTAAAATGAAGTTAAAGTATAGGGAACATGAAACATGCTCAAAAATATCTCGGATGTCGGTTCGTTTGGTCGTACGGTTGCGTTGTTCGGTTAATTACGAAGAAACACGAACGAATGCGAAAAACGATCCAAATTACGCGACGAATGGAATTTTATCATGCCAATCACTAAAATAAAATATTTTAATGATTACATAAAGTTTTAGATGTCTGGATGTATTCAGAACGTAAGATATGCGCGAAAATGCAAACTTATGCACTTTTTGACGCTTTTAGTCCCTGAATGACCAAAAAGTTTATTTTAGCACACCGAACCCCTCAAAGCCTATTTTTAAGCTATGTAAAGGATATTTAGGGTATGTTTAACTTATGGTCATGTTCCGGAATATTCGTTACAGTACAAATCAGCATACTTTCGCAGTTTGTCGAAATTAGTCCCTGTAAGCGAATAAACTTGATTTTGCCACACCAAACCCTCCAAAACTTATTTGTAAGTTATGTAAAGGTTATTTAAGGTATGTTAAGCCTATTTCACTATTCCGGAGTGTTCGTTGCATTAAACTGGTTATATTTGCGCATCAGTGCGCGTATAACCTTCTAGAAAGCGATTTAAAGCTTGAAATCGAACAAGAATTGATATGTGCAAAAGATACACATACTTATACAAATACCAAGTATGAAATACAATATTTCATTGGTTTGGTATTTGTTTGATGGTCGCAGAGGGACAGGTGTCACAGTGATGATGTCTAAACAGAAGGCCATCAATCACTATATTGATGAGTGTGCAAAGTTGAAGCAAGAATTAGAGACTGAAAAGATTGAAAATGAAAGAATCAGATGATTGCTAATGAGTTACTCAAGTTCTGATTACTTGATTGATAGAATCTATCCGACAGTAGCAGGCTTTGAATCCTTTCAAGTTAAGAAGTCGGAAGATACGGATACTGGTAAGAAACAAAGTGCAAATTATAACAAGTGTCCGCCTCCGATCTGGGAAGGTTATTCTCCCAGAAAACCAAATTCGGAACAAGTCGAAAAGGCAGTCAATATAAAGTTAAAATCTGAAACAACTGATGAGTTACCAGACAACATTGACGTCACATTCACATCGTCTGACACTGATCATGAGTTTGAGTTAATAAAGAAAGTGGTCGATCAGGTGTTGGATAAGGACGAGGAGTCAGAGTCAAAGTCTGAATCTGTGAGTTCGAGTTCATCAGTCAACAGTTCGAGTTCATCGGTCAAGAGTAGTCATAATAAAGAGATTCCAAAAACAGAAAATAGTTTGAATGATGAACCAATCAGAGTGGTATATACTTTGAATGATTCAGACAAATTATATTTTGATTAGGAATTTCCAATTAAAAATGTGAAAATTGAAAATATTAAACCAGTTTTTAAATTGATAAAAATATAGTTTTCAGAAATAAAAGATAAAATGAGATTTTCAAAACCTAAATATACTTCTAGAGTTCAACAACGTTTAAACAAGAAGAAAGGTTTCGGTCTAGGTCATCAAAAGAAACCGAATCATAAAAGCAATTTCAAAAAGAAGGGGTTGGGTTTTGATGTTGAAAATAATCAAAATATTAAAGATTTTAAATCAAAAACTGTATTTGTTTCAGGGGCAAGTTCTGAAGAAGAGAAAAAGAGCTCATTCTGGAAGCAATCGAACAAAGTGTTTCTTGCAGAAAAACAGAAACTTGAGAAGAATGAAGCTAATCAGAAAAATGAGACAAGAACCTATTACCAATGCAAAGAAGTTGGTCACATCGCCTGAAACTGTCCAAAGGCAACCAACACACAACAGGGAGTGTCTTCTAAACTCAAAGAAAAAGTTGTTGATAAAACTGAACCACCAACTGAAAAATCTAAAATGTTTAAAAATTCAACATATGAAGTTGGTGAGTGTTCTAAAAGGTTTTAAAAAAGAAGAGTGAATCTTAATAACCAAACGTGGGTTGTTAAGAAATCAGAGGTTAAATTTGGCGATTAAACTGACTCGTCAAAGTCAGAGGAGCCACAAGATGAGCAAAAAAGAGAAAAGTCAGTACCTCCAATGGATGATGTCAACTTTCCACCATTGCGGGCTGCAAATTTAAAATCAAAATTTGGAAAAGTGGAAATTTCGAATCAATTCTATTCTGAAAAGAGAGAATTCGATGTCGAAAAGGCTTTCAATGGGAAAGTAAAACATATTTTTGTAAAAATGGTCGATGGTATGGCCAAAGGGGTAAAAGAATTTTACGAATCAAAGAGGAGAACTTACACACCGAGTGAAAATAACTCGGATGCACCCAAGGCTGGTCAGGCTTGGGTGTCAGCATTCTTTGTTTGAAATCCTGACTTGCCGGAGCTCCCAAGTTGGTAATCATGGAGCATGAATCAGCATCATTCTTGAAAAATGTTTCTGTGAAAAATCTTCAAGTGATAGTTTTTACAAGTGGTTGAAAGAAAAAAGTGATGAATGAATCCCCATGATGTGTGAAATCAACAAAACTAATTTTCCAAAAAAACCATTTTGATTAAAACAAACTTAAGTGTTTTGAAATCATAATGGGAAAATAGTTTGTTGTCAGGTGGAGTTCTGATTGTTTAAGCCAAGAGAATGGAGAATTGAAGCAATTCACATCAGTTTGTCATTTTATTTGTACAAGTTTATTGCTTTTACTTTCAAATTTTCCCGGAAAATAAAAAAATTGAAACATATTTTTGATTTTAGGGGGAGTAAAAAATTGTAATTTTGAAAATTTGAAAAATCTAAAAACATGATAAAATCCAAAAACCAAAAACATCGAAAAATCAAAAATGAGTTTTGTTGTGAAAAAGAGGAAATTATAGTACATCAGTGGACTATCACAGTATGCTAAAGAAATGGAAAGTTAAAATGTGATAAACGGTTTCA
Source organism: Helianthus tuberosus (assembly GCA_030545235.1). Taxonomy (NCBI): domain Eukaryota; kingdom Viridiplantae; phylum Streptophyta; class Magnoliopsida; order Asterales; family Asteraceae; genus Helianthus; species Helianthus tuberosus. The sequence goes on along the minus strand of CM060420.1, from coordinate 13,071,602 downwards.
CTGATGATATGCCAGTAGGTTTTTACACGCTTAGTAGATTGTTTTCGAGATATAAACCTAAATAACAAATACTTACTTATCACGTGGGGAACATCTCTCGGATAAATAGGTAACCCCTGAAATCTTGTTTGAAGGGTTTTCTATTTCTGACATACTAGGTCTTTGTGCGTGATGATATTTGGGGTATTATACCAGGACTTCTGATTTTGCGGGAGCAATAGCCTAGTCCTCGTATAATACTCTGCACTGCTTTAATCATAAAGCCCACCCTCAGCATAAAAAATGATGAAACATTGAAAAATGCTAATCATGTGCTGTTGAAGAAAAGATCCCCAAACGGGACACACCTAAAGTCGAGCCATCATCTCTTTGTCGGAACGGAAGTTCTAACCTGAGCTCTCATGGCCTCGCATTACCCGTTTACAGATATCATTAGTGTACATTCACTTGTAAGACTGAATATAGGAGTCTGGATACAGGAGTATATTCTTAGGTGGGACACGCGAATAAGTTAAGTCCATTAAAACACTAATCTCGTATCTAGAATCAATTGAATTTTGTGTGAAAATTTATGTGGATCAGTATACTGACAATCTAAGTGAATCATTTAGAACTTAAAGTGTTTAAAGCTCAATGGTACTAGTCATTTGTCATTGACTGATATGATCTTCTTACACAAACTCACAAAAAGATAACTGTATATAGTTTATTTCCCAAAATCCAAAAAGATTTTCAATATGTTTTAGCATAAAATTTTGAAAATTCAAAAAGATTTTGTTTCATCTTATTTTCGACAACTAATGTTTGAAAGCTGATTTTCAAAATTCCAAGTGCTGAACATGATGAACAACAAGGTTTGGGAGAGTTTGTTTGAAATGACAAATGAATTTGAAATGATTAAATGGTTCATTAATTTGAAACCAAATTTGTTTTTACAAGTGAATAATCAGAGTTCATCTATGTCAAAATTGTCTATCTTGCAAAGGTGTCTAGATGATTAGACTATGAATGTGTTTAAAATGAAAAACCTTATGTTTTGGGTAGAGTATCTGCTGGTAAAAAGCTTTGAAAGAGCTAGGTTTCGGCTCCTGGCGATTTTCCGCATAAGCATATGCAGATTAGAGCCAGGTTTCCGATCCAAAGCCTGCAGATAGGGAATTCCAAACTGCGATCCCAACTTATTGAAAGGGGGAGTCTGAAGACGTAAGAGCCAGATTCAGATCTTGGAATAGCGTTTAAGATAGAAGCTGCTAATGTTGATTAATGAATCAAGAGATCTGATCAAGAGAATTAGAAAGTTCGAAGAGTAAGGTTGAGATTTTGAAAGAGTAAGAGAGAGATTGATAAAGATGCGTACAATGGAGAATACTTTGGAAAGAGCGTGAAGACCGATCAAGACTGAAGACTCAATACACTGAAGACTCGTCATCATCCAAGGGGGAGTTTGTTAGTGCATATGTCTGTTGACTTCGTCTTGTATCGAGTCATGTAACTAGAATAGATAGACCAGGACACGTTGTACGAGAGAAATGGGAAACAGGCCAGAACCAGCCACCTCACACGAAGTGGCTAGGCCACCTCGCACGAGGTGACCAAGTTCATGGGATCTGGCCAGGTCGTGCGACCTGGACCAGCTCGTGCGACCTGGACCAGCTCGTGTGGACTGGTTCGTGCGGTCTGGCATCTCCTATCTATATGTGGTTTTGGGTATTCATTTAGAGAACGTTTTGGATTCCGGTAGCGAAGCTCTGCCGAAGTGTCATCAGCTCGTGTAACTTTGTCAAATCAATACAATCGACATTTAAAGTGATTCTATGTGCAAATCTAGCTATTATAACATCAATACGTCTGATTCCGCCTTTCGTATTGATCGAGAACTTTTCTAATCGACTCATTTGATCGAATCCCGATCCTACAGTCGACTTCATTACAAATTCAAACTCTTTTCATATTTTCCATTTTTTTTATTTCCAGTTCCTTTTAAAAAATTAATTTCAAATTCCAATTCTTTGGAGATACTCAAGTTCCTTAAAAAAATTCCATGCAAACACACCCAAACGTGTCTAGAAGCCAGAAAGGCAAAGCCATCCTCGAGAACTCTCAAAAAAATTTAGGCCCTCGGCAACAAAAAGAATTAGGGCTAAAATTGTGGTTAAGGGGAAATGAATTAAAATAATAAAACCTTAGTGGATGCATACACTATATATATATATACATACATATATATATATAGAGAGAGAGTTAATTGCCTGGATGGTCCATGTGATTTCACGTTTTTCACGTTTAGTCCCCATATTTTAGAAATAACATGTATGCTCCCTGTGGTTTTCTCGATTGTTACTTGGGTAGTCCCCTAACTAGATGGTGGTTAATTTTTCTAGTTAAGTTGATGAGAAATGATTATATTACCCTCCCCACCCACCCACTCACCTCTCTAGTTAATTTTTTAGAAAACCACCACAGCTCCTCCATAACATCCACTTTCACCGCCTGCCACCACCATCTTCCCCACCTCTCCTTCCCCATAGCTGGAAAACCTCCGACCACCGCCCCCTTTTCCGTCCAAAGGCATCAGGTTATACAACTGTTTTGAATACAACAGGGAGCCAGAACCAATGCATCGACTACTCCCACGCAAGTTGATGCGTGTGAAGTGTTATATATATTAGGTGTATATTTTAAGCCCTTTTTAACACTTATTTTAGCCAAGTTTTAAATTTATAATATACGATATTTTACTAACACTAAACACACATGTGGGCAAGTGCACCCATCGTTGAGTGTAGTATAGCGTTGGTAAGATACCGAGGTCGTCCAAGGACACAAGAGCTTTTAGTACCGGTTTATCCTCAACGTCTAACCAAAACAAAAATTTAGAAAAATGTTTTAAACTAAGAAAAATAAAACTAACTAAAATGCTGAAAATAAAAATAAAAATAAAAACAGATAGACAAGATGAATCACTTGGTTCCGACTCGTATCTAGTATAACCTTTGATTATTTCCGCACTTTTGCACATAATTAAGAGATTATCTTAGTTATTGTAGTAGGCCCCTCTTTTGAAGGTGACGTTACCCTCACCCCAGTAGTTTGAGTCAGCAAGGATACAATCCTAAAGGGGTGGATTATTGGAAGATAATGAATTAAGTTATTAATGCAGTATTGTGGTAGGCCCCGCTTTTGGCGGTGACGTTACCCTCGGCTAAGTAGTCTGAGTCAGCAGGGATACAGTCCTAAATAGCCGGGTTATAGTATTAATAGTAGTTAACTTATGAGGGGATCAAAGAGTTTGGACCCCCGCCATCCAATACAGTGAAGTATTGAAGGAGGTCCTACTAAATTTGACCCAGGTCCATTGCAGGACCTCTAAACGCTGAACAATGGCAAGACCTTTACCAAACCGTTCCCTTAACCCCCTACCAGGTAGCCAACATACCTCCATATAGACCGTGGAGATATGAATGGTGAAAATCCTTTATTTTATATAGACAGTAAAATAATGCCAAGACACCACGGACAAACGATAAGGAAAGATCACCTTCAACATAAGTAACTATTTATTAAAGTCATTAATACAAAACCAAATAAAAAGTGCAAAAGATTAGAAATAAAAAGTATTATACTAGACACTTTGTCTTCACCAAGTGATGTAAGAGACTTAGGCAAACATGGCCTTGATTGTCAAGAACTCTTGCGATCAATCTTGGATCCCGAGACGACTCACACACTCTATGATGGACAATGGATGATGGTGGTGGATGATGGTGTTGTGATGGTGGTGGATGGTGGATGAAGTGTGAGAGAGGTGGTGTGCCAAGGGATGAGATGAAATGAATCCAAGCACTCCTATTTATAGGCTGAACAGAGAGCTGGACACGGCCCCGTGTCCGCTGGGCACGGCCCCGTGTCCGTCTGACACTCTCTCTCCTCATTAATTGTAATTCGCAATTACAATAAATGCGCCTGCTGTACTTTCGACACGCCCCCGTGTCCGCTGAGCACGGCCCCGTGATGGGCAATAGAAGCTTCTATAGGTTTGTCTTTTCTGCTGCTTCTTGGGCACGGCCCCGTGCTGGCTGAGCACGGGGCGTGTTCAGCCTTCTGTTTTCTCTATTTTGCTTTGGAAGGTGCCGTTGAGGGTTCGGGTAGTCCACTAATGTTCCTTTTCTTGTATTTATGTTGGATTTTGCTGTCTTTTTGCTTCTTTTGCGTTCTTGAGCTCATTTAGTCCTGAAAATACAAAAGGAAGACAAAAACACTCTTTTTCCAATATTAGTACTAAAAAAGGGTTAGTTTTATGCCTCATTTGATGTAATTTATATGTTGCATTTTACACACATCAAATACCCCCACACTTGAACTTTTGCTTGTCCTCAAGCAAAACTCTTTAATATGTGGCTTACACTCCCAAATGGAATAGGTAGAAGAGAAGGTTTTGGGCTTGTCGTAGAGTGTCGGGATTTCCAAGATCTTTTTGGGTTTTATTTTTATTTATTTACACTCCTATTCGTAATGATTTATTTAGAACTGTTCATAAAAGAAATTACTTATTTGGGCATAACATTCCTTTTTAAAATTCTATTTATATACAAGTTCACATACCTCGCGGGGAAATCACTCACACTCGGCCGAAAGTGTATTTTTAGTGAATCACTCGAGAGCGGCACGGAACTTATTCCTACCATAGGCTTGCCAAGGGTTGGCTAGGGTTAAAGGTAGGTGGTTGGGTTAGTGGTTAGTAAAAAAAAAAGCTAAAAGCGTAACAAGTGTCGGTTTTCGTATTTTTGTAACTTTTATATTTTTTTTTTTTGGATGAAGCTTTTATTCAAACACAGTTATTTTTGATTACTTTGTTTGTTTATTTTCTTTTTGCTTCATCATTATTAAATTTTTTTTTTTTTTTTTTTTTACGAAGAACCGAACTTGTTACTAAAATAAAGGGTTAAAAATGAAAAAGGTTTTGGTGGATGAAAGGGTTTTTATTTGGGTGATGAAACGAAAAGGTTTAGGCTCAAACGGGCTAACTAGGGGGATTTTTGGGTAGGTGGTAAAAGAAAAAGGAAAATAATGGTGTAGAAATGAAAAAGGTTAGTCCTAATGCCTCCATCATTTACTTACTCGGGTTTAAGTTGATAAGGACCGGGAATGTATTGTCATGGCAAGTTCTAGAGTCGTAAGAACCAAGCAGCTATTCACACAAGAAACGAAAAATGAGCATTTAGTCAAATGATATGTAATTGTGTGCTCAATAAAGGCTCAAAACTCACTTTTGTGGGAATGGGTTTTTATGTGATCAAGTATATATAATCAGATTTTAAATAAGTTTGTCATGCCTTTTCATAATTTTCTTATGTTGGTTCTTTTTATCACTACGCTATCGGTTGTAAATTTGTAAAAATATAACCTTTTTGAGAACTTGAATTTCCCGAGTTAAACCTAGACAAGTAAAAAAATGAAATTTTTGAAAAAAATTTGGGGTGATTAGCGTTTCCAATAGAGTTTTGTGTAAGGCTTGTATTTAGGACTTGCAAAATTCAAGGTTTTAGCATCCCCCCCACACTTAAATTACACATTGTCCTCAATGTGTCCCAAAAATAAATTTTTAGGTTGATTAGATGTGTAAAATAGTGTTTAAAAAAGCAAAAATTTGTGTTACTGGGCACTGAACACGGCCCCGTGTTGAGTGGGCACGACCCCGTGTTCAGGTGCCAGTAACAAGAACTTACAGAAGGTGGACACGGCCCCGTGTCCACTGAACACGGCCACGTGTCTGACAAAATATTTGCCGAACAGCAGGTCTGGGAGGTGAGCACGGGGGCGTGTTGGCTGGACACGTCCCCGTGTGGATGGTCTGAAAGCCTGAAAAACAGGTTTCTTCCTCCGGTTTTTCCATCCTAGCCCTATAAGTGCTGAGGCTTAACACCCCAAGCCTTGGTTTGTACCTGTTTCAACACTTAATACCACACCAAGCAATACAAACATCCTACATTACCAAAGTTAATTGTTCCAAGCATAAAGTAAAAGAAAAATAAAACGGAAAATAAAAGTGTTTAAGGAAAGTAAATGGTTCAACTTCTGGCACGCAGGCCACCAATCGTTCGATAGATAAAGGGACTTAAACCTGTGGGCTCGTCATCAACCCGCTCCTGCTCCTCCAAACCCTCTAATCCATATCTTCATCGCTATCATCACCCCCATCCCCATGCCCCGCCATGTACTCCTGGATGCTGCCGATATCGTCTCGTATATCGCTGATGTTGCGTTCAATAGCTCCGACCCGTTGGTATGTGTTGTTGGCGAGGTTGTAGGCGTTCCTGGTGCACATGAGGTTTTCCTGCATAAGATCATGTAAGCTTTGAAAATTAGGAAAACCGCCTCCTTGTGAGGAGGATTGACCCGGATCACCATGGGGTGGATACTGGTGGTGGGGAGGTGGTGCGTGAAGAACTAGGGCCTCCTGTGGGTTCCATGCATAGCCTTGCGTTCTTTGGAAACTCACTGTTCCGTCTTCCGCCTCATAGAGTAAGTTCATGGCTCGGCAAATGTGGTAGTCAACTCGTCCCGACCATGGGCTTCTTTCAAAGGCTCTTGGAATTCGCGTGTAATGCTTAAAAAGACGGTACACCCATCCTCCGTAGAAGATAGGCGTTGGAGCTCGAGCAAGGCGGTTGAGATGCATGTTTTTCAACAGGAGATACGGAACATCAAGAGGCTTTTGGTTGTGGATACAGTGGAGGACAACCAAATCTTTCAACCCTACAACACCACTACTGTCATGTCGTTGGTTCAGAGAGTACGTGAGGATCCTGTGGATGTAGCGATAGAGCGGATCCCTCAACTTTGTACTCTTGGTGCTACGAGGGTCGTAGATTCCTTCACCGATTTGAGCCCATGCGGCTTGTCTTTCATTCACCTCCAAGTCTCGTAATCCCCCGGTATTTTCTTCGTTTCCCGATTCCTCTTCTTGATATAGACCTATTATAGCTCCAAACTGTGCCATGGAGATCGAGTACATTGTTCCTCCACACCGAAATACAACCCCAGTCTCGTCAAATGGGTCACACCTTAAATCGAAGTTGAAGGTACTGTAGAACTCCATGGTACATTGGTGTACTGATTGAAGCCTAGTGTTTAATGCAACAGCTAGTGGTCCCGTAACAATGTTGTTGAATCGGTGCAGCTGGTTTACCAAGGTTAACAGCTCCGTGCAAGCTCTCCTGGGGTACTCTTCGGGTCTTGTTTGAAGAACCTCATACCTTGCCCTTGCATCAAGCTCACTTGCATTGAACCTTGTGAACTTTGCCATCTGCAAGAATACACCAAAAAATTAGTACGAAACAGAAGTGTTTTCGGACAAAACTGCAAACAGCGGGCTAGACACGACCCCGTGTCCAGCGGACACGGCCCCGTGTCCAGAGGTCTGTTACTCAAAAACTTCAATTTTCGACCCGGTTTCGAAAACTTGAAAATTTTTGGTCCAATAGGTGCGGTTTCCCCCGAAAATGAAACCCTAAACACTGTTTTTCCCAAAATATCCCGTTTACCCTATCAATTTTGTCTTTTTTGGTTTAAGAACAAGGGTTTTGGGGTTTTTGTAAGAAATCGGGTGAATCTTTGAACAATCTAAGTTTATTTACTTCCCCTAACACTAATCTAACTAAATGCAAGCAGATTTAGGCAAAAATTTTAGGTTCGATCCGGATGAACATCAAGAACCCTAGATTTTTCCCCAAATTTGTGGTGTATTAACTACATGCAAGTAACTAATCTAACTACTAAGAGTGATGGAATCATACCTTGATGTTGTTAGATCGGTAAGAGACGTCGGAATTTCGCGAAAAATCGCCTGGAACCAGAGCTTTTGTGGGGAAACGGGGCGTGTGGAATGAAGAAACTGTTTTGAAAAAGGGGTTTTATCTCGTCTGCAGCGCGAACACGGCCCCGTGTCCAGCGGACACGGCCTCGTGCCGAGCTTCTTTTTTTTTTTTTTTCGTGCGCGTGTGAGTGCCCCTTTTTCCCATAAGCTGTGGTTTAGAAAACTTACCGCTTAATTTTGTCGTCTCAATCGTTCGTAACTTACCAGGCATGATGTTTTTATTCTTCCATGGTTTGAAGCGAGATCTCTTCTTCCTCATCCTCAATAAATCCTTGATAGAGTTTCAGCCGTTGGCCATTGACTTTAAATGGTGGCCCATTTCGAGGTTTAATTTCTACTGCACCGTGTGGAAAAATATGGGTGACGGAAAAAGGTCCTGACCACCTAGACTTTAATTTACCAGGAAACAATCGAAGTCGTGAATTAAACAACAGAACTAAATCTCCTACCCGAAATTCATTAGGTTTAATATGTTTGTCGTGCCAATTTTTCATTCTTTCCTTATAAATCTTAGAGTTTGAGTATGCATAATTCCTAAGCTCGTCTAATTCGTTTATTTGACAAAATCGATTTTTACCAGCAAATTCTAGATCTAAGTTTACATTTTTGATTGCCCAGTAGGCTTTGTGTGCAATTTCTACTGACAAGTGACAACTTTTTCCATAGACAAGCTTATATGGGGTTGTACCTATCGTTGTTTTATAAGCGGTTCGAAAAGCCCATAAAGCATCATCTAATTTATCAGCCCATTCCTTTCTATTTAACCCTACGGTTTTTTCGAGTATTCGTTTTAACCCTCTATTAGTCACTTCGGCTTGTCCGTTTGTTTGAGGGTGATAAGCTGTCGAAACCCGGTGATAGACCCCATATCTTGTTAAAAAAATTTCAAGTTGATGGTTACAAAAATGGGTACCTCTATCACTTATTAAAGCTTTAGGTGTGCCAAAACGAGAGAATAATTTTTTCAGAAATCTTACCACTACTCTTCCATCATTTGTTGGAAGTGCCTCGGCCTCGGCCCATTTAGACAAGTAATCTACTGCCACAAGTATGTATTTGTTTCCTTTCGATGGTGGGAAAGGTCCCATAAAGTCGAGTCCCCATACATCAAAAATTTCACCAACAAGAATGCCATTTTGTGGCATTTCGTTTTTGGAAGAAATATTACCTGTTCTTTGGCAAGCATCACATGTCTTTACAAGATTTTGAGCATCTTTGTAAATGGTTGGCCAATAAAATCCTGAATCAAATACCTTTCATGCGGTACTGGCAGCACCATGATGTCCTCCATAAGGACCTTCGTGACAATGGCGGAGAATTCTTCGTGCTTCACTACCATGTACGCATCGTCTGACGAGTTGGTCGGCACACATTTTGAAAAGATATGGATCTTCCCAAAAATAGTGTTTCACATTGGCAAAGAATTTTTTTCTTTGATGATGTGGCCATCCTTTTGCGACTATTCCGCTAGCTAGGTAGTTAGCAAAGTCGGCGTACCATGGTTCTTCCTTAAATTCCACCATTTCCAGGGATTCAGTTGGAAATTTTTCGTTGATTTGCTCGTCCCTGGTTGCTTCCAAAGCTGGGTCTTCTAAGCGCGAAAGATGATCTGCTGCGGTATTTTCTGCTCCTCTTTTGTCTTTGATTTCAATGTCAAATTCTTGGAGGAGTAGAATCCACCTAATCAAACGTGGTTTTGCGTCTTGCTTCTTAAAGAGATATCGAATGGCTGCATGGTCTGTATAGACTATAGTTTTAGAAAGAACAAGATAAGAACGAAATTTATCAAAAGCAAATACCACAGCTAGTAACTCTTTTTCAGTTGTCGTGTAATTTTCTTGTGCATCGTTAAGTGTTTTACTAGCATAATAAATTGGGTGGAAATGCTTTTCTTTTCTCTGTCCCAAGACAGCTCCAACTGCAAAGTCACTAGCATCACACATGATTTCGAAAGGAAATTTCCAATCAGGTGCTATCATAATAGGTGCATTGACTAGCATTTCCTTTAGGGTTAGAAATGCTTGATTGCAATCCTTGTCAAAGATGAAAGGAGCATCTTTTTCAAGTAATTTCGTTAGAGGCATTGAAATCTTTGAAAAGTCTTTGATAAACCGTCTGTAAAATCCGGCATGCCCTAGGAAACTTCTAATAGCTCTCACGGAGGATGGAGGAGGTAATCTAGAAATGGTATCTATTTTGGCTCGATCCACCTCCATTCCTTCGCTTGAGATTTTGTGACCGAGTACTATTCCCTCCGTTACCATGAAATGGCATTTTTCCCAATTAAGGGCGAGGTTAGTTTCCTCACATCGGGATAGCATTCGTTCAAGGTTATCGAGGCATTGGTCGTATGAATCCCCAAAGATAGAAAAGTCGTCCATGAAGACTTCCATTGTCTTTTCTATCATATCATGGAAAATGGCTACCATGCAACGTTGGAATGTTGCGGGGGCATTACATAGACCGAACGGCATGCGTCGATAAGCAAAAGTTCCATAGGGACATGTGAAAGTTGTCTTTTCTTGATCTTCGGGTGCTATCGGGATTTGAAAGTAACCTGAAAAACCATCCAAGAAACAGTAAAATTTATGACCGGATAGTCTTTCTAACATTTGATCAATGAAGGGTAAAGGAAAATGATCCTTTCTTGTTGCTTCATTTAATCGTCTATAATCTATACATACTCTCCATCCTGTGACGGTTCTTGTTGGTATTAATTCATTCTTTTCGTTAGTAATTACCGTCATACCTCCTTTCTTTGGAACTACTTGGACGGGACTTACCCAAGGACTATCGGAAATAGGATAGATAAGTCCGGCGTCAAGTAATTTGATGACTTCGTTTTTAACCACTTCTTGAACATTTGGATTTACGCGCCGTTGTGGTTGTATGACCGATTTGTAGTCATCATTCATCAAAATTTTGTGTGTGCACATAGAAGGACTAATTCCTTTTATGTCAACAAGTTTCCAAGCTATTGCATTTTTGTGTTTTTTCAAAAGACTAATTAGTTTTTCTTTTTCTAGGTTATCTAATTTAGACGAAATAATTACAGGTAACTTACCATCTTTGTCTAGAAAAGCATATTCCAAACCTTTTGGAAGTTCTATGAGCTCAAGTGGTGGGTCTTTAGGAGACTCCTTATTTGGTTGCTCGTTTCGATCAAGAACTTTAAAAGTTTGTTCTATGGCGACCTCTTCTTCAACAAAGTGGTCAATCTCTTCACTTGTATCGGGTGGTTCATCTTCATCTTCAATTAGGGGGTCATTATTGCCGAATGGATATTTCATTGATCGTTCGAGATCGACACTTCTTTTAAATGCCCCTAATTGAAGAGGTAAATTGTTGAACTTCCGGTTTTTCAAAGCTTCGTAAGTTTTTACAAATGGTCGTCCCAACACAAGAGGAGCGTCATCGAGGATGACAAAGTCGGTTGGGATTACCATTTGATTTGTTTGAACCAAGACATCTTCAACTATACCGATTGATTTTATTACTTTCCGATTGGATAGAAAAATGGGTATTTGAAGTGGAGAAAAATCACTAATACTTAATTTTTCGAAAAGGTAGTTAGGCATTATGTTAACACAAAGATCTTTATCGATTGTGACATTACTAATAAACGAATTTTGAAAGAAACATGGAACCGGTGTGATGTTAATTTCAAATGGGTCTTCTTTTATTAGTGAAGTTTGATCATTAGTTAACTTAACACTTACCGTTTCGTCAATTTTAGTGTTAGTGTTTAACTCTTTTAAAAACTTAGCATGAGTGGGTACTAAACAATGATTTTCGAAAGAAGGTGTCAAGAGATTAATTTCTTCAAAATTAGACTCTTCTTGGATTTTAACGTTATTGGACTCACCTTTTTCGTTGCTTAGCTCATGTGTCGGTTTTTCACTTATTTGTTCTTCCATTTTTTCATTTTTAGTTATCTCTTCCTTTTTTAATTCTTCTCTTGTGCGGGACTCCTCTTCCCTTGCGCGAGCTTCTTTTATACATCGATCGATAACTCTAATGTGTTCTAATATCCTATCGGTCACTTCGGTTATAGAAAAAGAATCATTATTTCCTAAGCTTGAATCCGGTTGTTCGATCCTTTGTTCCTCATAATACCCATATGAAGTAGATGGTTCACACCATTGTTCTTCATTGTAAGCATATGATGGATAAGGTTCGTAATTTTGTTCTTCATAATACTCATATGAGGTGGGTTGTTCACGCCAAGGTTCCTCATAATAAGCATATGAAGGTGGTGGCTCATATCTTGGTTCCTCAAAGTATGAGTAAGAAGGCTCACACCTTGGTTCATCAAAATACGAGTATGAGGGAGGAGGTTCATACCTTTGGTCTTCATAGGGTGTGTATGAAGTTGATGGCTCGTACCTGGGCTCCTCATAGTAAGTGTATGAATTGGATGGTTGATACGAGTGATTATTTTGAATCGAACGTGTACTACGACAATTTGTGCAATAATTACCCCTATAATCATCCTCATCATAGGTGTAGTTGTAACCTCCTGAGTATTGATCCATAAGAATCACTCAGCAGACCACAACTGAGTCTCGGGACCAGAAAATGAAACAAAGATTGAAACAGAAGGCTGGACACGGCCCCGTGTCTGGTGAACACGGCCCCGTGTACAGGATCTGTATCTGGGCGTTTTAATTAAAGTTACTGGTCACGTTGAGCACGGGGGCGTGTTCAGCGAGCACGACCCCGTGTTCAGACTCTGTATCTGGGTATCTAACTAAAAATATGCAGCACGGGGGCGTGTTCAATGAGCACGGCCCCGTGTTCAGGCTACTGTAAATGCAAACTAAACTAAAATGCAGAAAAATGTGCGCGCATTTTGAAAAGGTTTTGAAAAACTGATTAGGCCGTCAATTTTAAACTTTCTCAAAATCCTTGTGTCCCCGGCAGCGGCGCCAAAAACTTGATGCGTGTGAAGTGTTATATATATTAGGTGTATATTTTAAGCCCTTTTTAACACTTATTTTAGCCAAGTTTTAAATTTATAAAACACGATATTTTACTAACACTAAACACACATGTGGGCAAGTGCACCCATCGTTGAGTGTAGTATAGCGTTGGTAAGATACCGAGGTCGTCCAAGGACACAAGAGCTTTTAGTACCGGTTTATCCTCAACGTCTAACCAAAACAAAAATTTAGAAAAATGTTTTAAACTAAGAAAAATAAAACTAACTAAAATGCTGAAAATAAAAATAAAAATAAAAACAGATAGACAAGATGAATCACTTGGTTCCGACTCGTATCTAGTATAACCTTTGATTATTTCCGCACTTTTGCACATAATTAAGAGATTATCTTAGTTATTGTAGTAGGCCCCTCTTTTGAAGGTGACGTTACCCTCACCCCAGTAGTTTGAGTCAGCAAGGATACAATCCTAAAGGGGTGGATTATTGGAAGATAATGAATTAAGTTATTAATGCAGTATTGTGGTAGGCCCCGCTTTTGGCGGTGACGTTACCCTCGGCTAAGTAGTCTGAGTCAGCAGGGATACAGTCCTAAATAGCCGGGTTATAGTATTAATAGTAGTTAACTTATGAGGGGATCAAAGAGTTTGGACCCCCGCCATCCAATACAGTGAAGTATTGAAGGAGGTCCTACTAAATTTGACCCAGGTCCATTGCAGGACCTCTAAACGCTGAACAATGGCAAGACCTTTACCAAACCGTTCCCTTAACCCCCTACCAGGTAGCCAACATACCTCCATATAGACCGTGGAGATATGAATGGTGAAAATCCTTTATTTTATATAGACAGTAAAATAATGCCAAGACACCACGGACAAACGATAAGGAAAGATCACCTTCAACATAAGTAACTATTTATTAAAGTCATTAATACAAAACCAAATAAAAAGTGCAAAAGATTAGAAATAAAAAGTATTATACTAGACACTTTGTCTTCACCAAGTGATGTAAGAGACTTAGGCAAACATGGCCTTGATTGTCAAGAACTCTTACGATCAATCTTGGATCCCGAGACGACTCACACACTCTATGATGGACAATGGATGATGGTGGTGGATGATGGTGTTGTGATGGTGGTGGATGGTGGATGAAGTGTGAGAGAGGTGGTGTGCCAAGGGATGAGATGAAATGAATCCAAGCACTCCTATTTATAGGCTGAACAGAGAGCTGGACACGGCCCCGTGTCCGCTGGGCACGGCCCCGTGTCCGTCTGACACTCTCTCTCCTCATTAATTGTAATTCGCAATTACAATAAATGCGCCTGCTGTACTTTCGACACGCCCCCGTGTCCGCTGAGCACGGCCCCGTGATGGGCAATAGAAGCTTCTATAGGTTTGTCTTTTCTGCTGCTTCTTGGGCACGGCCCCGTGCTGGCTGAGCACGGGGCGTGTTTAGCCTTCTGTTTTCTCTATTTTGCTTTGGAAGGTGCCGTTGAGGGTTCGGGTAGTCCACTAATGTTCCTTTTCTTGTATTTATGTTGGATTTTGCTGTCTTTTTGCTTCTTTTGTGTTCTTGAGCTCATTTAGTCCTGAAAATACAAAAGGAAGACAAAAACACTCTTTTTCCAATATTAGTACTAAAAAAGGGTTAGTTTTATGCCTCATTTGATGTAATTTATATGTTGCATTTTACACACATCACAAGTCATCAACAAGCTCTTAATGTAGTTGTTCCTTTGGAGTTGCTGCAGGTGCACCATAATAAGAGAACCCTACCACATCAACATCACACCACACACCTCCAGGTCCCTGTTCACCCTTTTTATTTATATGGTAAAATTCAAAACAATATAAATCCAAAAACAAAAACAGATAAACAACCTCAAGAGCAGATGGCAGACACTGAATGTGAGTGAGCCACTGTCTATGACACTTGCATGCCACAAACACAAGAATGGCAGGTATATCGGTTATGTAACGCCTCATATTTCCGTATTTCTATGCTTTTAGAAAATTCGTGTTCGTTTTATATGTTTAGAACCACAGTCGAAATCAAAACGAAAAACGGATAAAATGACAAACAAACGCGGCCAAAATCGACTACCGACATCATTTCACGAAACTTTTGATCCTAACATAATGTTTTACGACATTCTATGAGGTTTGGGTGCGAAAACGGGTCTTGAAACGTAATTGGGCCGCTAATGGGCTTTAGGCACAATCCACTTGAAACCCTAAAACTATAAATGCATCTCATCTTCCACACAAGTAACCCTAGCCCCCTTCTACCCTTTCACTCAAACCTCTGCATCTCTTTACACTCCAGCAACCAGAGCCGAAGTCCGGCGAGCTCCGACGACCCCCCTCTCTCCGATCAAGCACCACCATGACCCTCCTCCTCGCCCTCTCACTCGAAAGAAAAAAAAAGTCTGCAAATCCTTTGAAGCTCTTCGGAGAGAAACCGAAGTGACCAGAGACCTTCGCCGGAACCGGGGAACTCGAGTCGGAAAACTGAAGACATTGTCAGTATATCTATCTCCGTATTCTCTTTCTTCTTTTACCATCTTTCACTTTGATCAAGGTTTAAAACTTAAAATTGAAACTACCGTATTCAAACATCACTGAGATGGGGTATATCAATTCGTTTTGGATTTAGTAAGGAAGACGATGATACGAAACCGTCGCCGACATTCACATCGGAGTTATACGGACTTCCACGAACCACCTATACGTCCGGCGGAGTTTTGCAAGAGCGTCGGAGCCGCCGGAGATCGGAGAACAACCGGATTTACGGCCGAACTCGGTTCCTGTTGTTTCGGTATACCTTGCTCTCTTCAATTCAGTTTATTTTTTTTTCACTATTTCTCCTTACATAACAACTACTTAATGTTAAATCAGACTCAAAATATATAATAAAAAATGGTTTGTCACTTGAACTGTTAGTTGTTAAGTAATAAATATGAACTTAGAAAGAAACCATAAATGTATCCCTTTTAATAAATGATCTCTTTACATTTTTAAAGGAAAATCGATTCAACAATTTGAAATTTGATTGTAAATAGGGTGGGTTAAATGAGAAAGATGAGTTGTAGAGATAGGAGTGATGAAGTTAGACTTTTAAGAGTTTTCATCCAACCTTTTGTTTGGCATCATAAATTTATTATTATTTAAATTATCCCTTTACCATATAACGTGAGTTTATATGCTAATTGTATTTTTACTCAAATATATCTTTTATATTCTTACATTAGATGTATTATATCGAGTATTTTTAAACCGAAAAACCCGGTACCCCTAATATGTCACCGATTATATATTTGGGGATATTTTCAGTTAAATCCTTTTTAGATCTTTTTTTCTTTAATGACACTTTTACTTTTAATTGTGAGTTTATGCTAAATCCTTAATAAAAACCCATAAATCCAATAATAATAAATGGTTTTTATTTTGATTTGTTTTCTTTATAACAATACCCCTAAATTAATAGCAGAGAGGAATTATCAATTATAATTCTTTTATATCAATAAATTTTATTAATGATAAAATATAATATACGAATGATTAATATGTAGATCCTAAATATTAAGGAATTTTATATCTAACATAAATATTAACTAGATCGATACGTGACATTTTAACATCTAGGATAAATCGTTCGTAATTTCAAGGAATCTCCAAATACGCAACCAATGTGAGCATACCCGATCCCTTTTTTTGTGCTTTATTACCTTTGCGATGCAATACATGTACTTATTATCAAACATACAATTCTACGTGTTATACTTGTAATCTAACGTGTTATACTTGTAAACCAACGTGCTATACTTGAAATCATACGTGCTTAAATCTATATGCTTATACGTAGTCATTACCATGAAAGATTTGTTCAAAATGTTTTCCTATATTTATATTTAAACTTGTATGCTCGCCAATGCTTTTTGTGTTGAACTATGCTTTAACATGTATTGCAGGTTGACGATATAATTAAAGATGCAAGGAATCTAGTAGGATTGCCTAGAAATACATTTAAAACTTCAATACTTGTTATTTTGTAACTTACTTTCAAACTTGTTGTATCGTGTTTTTCAAATCATGTACTAAATTATTATCAATGAAATGAAAGTTTATTACTTGAATATTTGTTGTATGTTTATTTCAAGCAATGTAAAAACAATTAATAAATTCTTGTCATCAATAGCGTTATGAAGTCTCTTGCAATCTAGTGTTCGTCTCATCCCGATGTTTCCGCCATCGGTTGGGGTGTGACAGATTGGTATAAGAGCCATAACTATAGGGAATTAGGTAGAATTGTCATTTTCCACCTAGTCTATAGTCTATGTACCAAAACTTGACCATTCCTGATTCTTGCTTAATATGAATTTCTCCTTATTTGCTTCGACCTCTTTGTTTTGTCTAAATATACAATGTGCCTTTTCTAACACATTTTACGCAATAAATAGCTTGAAGACACTCATATTCCACAATCGAAATAACTCATCAAAATAGGGGTGATTCCCGCCTTTGGTGACAAATTTCAATCCACCTTACATGTTATTTTGCAAGAAATTTACCATCAAGTTAGGAGTGACATCCATATCTTGATGGGAATTCCCACTTCATATTCTAGTGGATCCCTGTTGACGACTCGAAATTATATCTTGTTTCGTTCAGTAAGCCACATTTTGGGGACGAAATTGTCAAGCTAGGATTGATATCCACACCTTGATGACTAGTCCCACTCTTCAATTTTCAATCTCGCCAAAGTTCCGTATCTTCCATCAAATTAGGGACGTGTATTAACTGGAAGGGTAAAATACCATTAATCGCCTGGAGACGAGAGTATTATACCTTTTAGACCAAAGCATGTCTCCCTAATTCAAAAGGTCTTACGATTCACTTTGGAATAGTCGAAGTTTCTTAACCCGAAACGCTCCAATACTTACCAAGTCTCTCTTTTACGATATCTTAATTTCTATACAATTTAATACTTATTACCACGTTCATAAAAAAATCAACGTTATACTAGAATCGATTTTATGCACAACACACTTCACAATTCCAAAATTCAAAATTTATTTCACAACAATTCGATACATGCATACTAATACGTTATACTTGGTTCGGGATTGCTGGGATATTCTTATGTGATATAAACTGGTCATTAACTTCGTAAGAAGCCACACCTTAACATATATAGTGCTTTTGTAGCACTGTAGGAGTAATGCACCGCCACATGGATTTGTGGTAATGTTAAGTCATTCATTCATACTAGCGGGAGCGATGGGTTGACAACTTGTCATTAACTTCGTAAGAAGCCACACCTTAACATGTATAGTGCTTGTGTAGCACTATAGGAGTAGCGCACCACCACATGGATTTGTGGTCATGTTAAGTCATACATTCATACTAGCGGGAGCGATGGTTTGACCTGTTTATTCACATGCCAGCAATGCGTTAATCTTGTTAACTAAGTATGTCATGTGGTTTATTCAAAGATTTACTCATACCCATACTTAAACTCTATACTCTCATACTTAAATACAATCATGCATGCATACTTAAAATTTTATACGCTATCATTATCACTCGTAATACGTTAATATACCCTGACCCGTACACGACTAGTACAACCTATGCGGACCATGCACAAACCAAAATAATCATGGATGCATACGGGATTATATTGGTAGGCGCATGAAAACCATAGTAGGTTCTACTGTGTACCATGACACGAAACGTAACACGACATCGAATAACGAAACAGACGTAACATGGTACGAACATAGTGGATACGCCGCCAGTACTTCCTATATATAAGTGTTTCAACCATATTACCAAACTTTCGTAAAAACGTGCCATGAGAAATTCGGTGTTTCCCCATACCTCATTGAATACAAACTTTGATCACACACCACCTATTTCTCGGTTATACCTAAACGTACTTCAAAAATGCCATCTTTTCCCAAAAGTCTTCCTCTTAAATAAATTTCGAGACGAAATTTTCTAAAGTAGGGGAGACTGTAACGCCTCGTATTTCCGTATTTCTATGCTTTTAGAAAACTCATGTTCATTTTATATTTTTAGAACCACAGTCGAAATCAAATAAAAAACGGATAAAAAAAATGACAAACCAACGCAACCAAAATCGACTAACGACATCATTTCACGAAACTTTTGATCCTAACATAATCTTTTACGACATTTTAAGAGGTTCGGGTGCGAAAACGGGTCTTGAAACGTAATTGGGCCGCTAATGGGATTTAGGCCCAATCCACTTGAAACCCTAAAACTATAAATGCATCTCATCTTCCACACAAGTAACCCTAGCCCCCTTCTACCCTTTCACTCAAACCTCTGCATCTCTTTACACTCCGGCAACCTGAGCCGAAGTTCGGCGAGCTCCGGCGACCCCCTAATTCCAATCAAGCACCACCATGACCCTCCTCCTCGCCCTCTCACTCAAAAGAAAAAAAAAGTCTGCAAATCCTTTAAAGCTCTTCGGAGAGAAACCGAAGTGACCAGAAACCCTCGCCGGAACCGGGGAACTCGAGTCGGAAAACTGAAGAGGTTGTCAGTATATCTATCTCCGTATTCTGTTACTTCTCTTACCGTCTTTCAGTTTGATCAAGGTTTAAAACTTAAAATTGAAACTACTGTATTCAAATATCACCGAGATGGGGTATATCAATTCGTTTTGGATTTAGTAAGGAAGAAGATGATACGAAACCGTCGCCGACATGTTTACATCGGAGTTATACGGACTTCCACGGACCACCTGTACGTCCGCCAGAGTTCTGCAAGAGCTTCAGAGCCGCCAGAGATCGGAGAACAACCGGATTTACGGCCGAACTCGGTTCCTGTTGTTTAGGTATACCTTGCTCTCTTCAATTCAGTTTATTTTTTTTTTCACTATTTCTCCTTACAAAACAACTACTGTAATGTTAAATCAGACTCAAAATATATAATAAAAAATGGTTTTCACTTGAACTGTTAGTTGTTAAGTAATAAATATGAACTTAGAAAGAAACCATAAATGTATCCCACTTAATAAATGATCTCTTTACATTTTTAAAGGAAAATCGATTCAACAATTTGAAATTTGATTGTAAATAGGGTGGGTTAAATGAGAAAGATGAGTTGCAGAGATGGGAGTGATGAAGTTAGACTTTTAAGAGTTTTCATCCAACTTTTGTTTGGCATCATAAATTTATTATTATTTAAATTATCCCTTTACCATATAACGTGAGTTTATATGCTAATTGTATTTTTACTCAAATATATCTTTTATATTCTTACATTAGATGTATTATATCGAGTATTTTTAAACCGAAAAACACGGTACCCTAATATGTCACCGATTATATATTTGGGGATATTTTCGGTTAAATCCTTTTTAGATCTTTTTTTTCTTTAATGACACTTTTACTTTTAATTGTGAGTTTATGCTAAATCCTTAATAAAAACCCATAAATCCAATAATAATAAACGATTTTTATTTTGATTTGTTTTCTTTATAACAATACCCCTAAATTAATAGCAGAGAGGAATTATCAATTATAATTCTTTTATATCAATTAACTTTATTAATGATAAAATATAATATACGAATGATTAATTTGTAGATACTAAATATTAAGGAATTTTATATCTAACATAAATATTAACTAGTTCGATACGTGACATTTTAACATCTAGGATAAACCGTTCGTTCGCTCTATTGGATTTCTCCAATCCTTACTCGTGCGTAATTTCAAGGAATCTCCAAATACGCAACTAATGTGAGCATACTTATCCCTTTTTTTATTCTTTATTACCTTTGGGATGCAATACATGTACTTATTATCAAACATACAAATCTACGTGTTATACTTGTAATCCAACGTGTTATACTTGTAAACCAACGTGCTATACTTGAAATCATACGTGCTTAAATCTATATGCTTATACGTAGTTATTACCATCAAAGATTTGTTCAAAACGTTTTCCTAAATTTATATTTAAACTTGTATGCTCGTCAATGCTTTTTGTGTTGAACTATGCTTTAACATGTATTACAGGTTGACGATATAATTAAAGATGCAAGGAATCTAGTAGGATTGCCTAGAAATACATTTAAAACTTTAATACTTGTTATTTTGTAACTTACTTTCAAACTTGTTGTATCGTGTTTTTCAAATCATGTACTAAATTAGTATCAATGAAATGAAAGTTTATTACTTGAATACTTGTTGTATGTTTATTTCAAGCAATGTAAAAACAATTAATAAATTCTCGTCATCAATAGCGTTATGAAGTTTCTTGCAATCTAGTGTTAGTCTCATCCCGATGTTTCCACCATCGGTTGGGGTGTGATAGGTTAGTACCCCGCATCTAATTCGGAACCCAATTGCAGTCCCGAGACTGCACCTGCGCAAGTTGGTTGTACCTTGGTTAGTAAACCATCCCGTCTCTTTTTGCTTCTTCTGTCTCTTTTCGCTTCTTGATGTTTTCAAATCGTTGTTGAAGCTGTGTCCCACATGAAGAAGCAAATACATTATCAAAGCTTACAAAACTAAAGTAAGGAAAACAATTATGTATATCACAAGAGTCTTATAAGTAGTTAAAAAAGATCTACATTAGAGAGTTGGAATTACAAAGTTGCGATTTTGCATCACTTAAATAAGTATCTATGATGCGATTAATAGAACCATCACATTCGACCTGTCTAAGAGAAGATAATTGTCCTACATGTTTAAATAAATTTGACCCACTTGAGCCATTAAAGAAAATGAATCAGTTGAGCTATTCTATAAAGCTGACACATTCGTCCCATCCCATTTAATAAAAACTTTAAAACTTTACGAAACACAAACACACATTTTTAGCATAAAGTTAAAATGATGTACCAGTTTCTTATGACTGACATGTTTAACACACTGATTCAAGTCGTGTTAAAAAACCCTTTCTTTTATAAAAACTCACCAGTTTAACAGAAAATGACCCTTGTAACAAAACTATTCGTTTAATAGATATAACCTACTCAACCCGTTTAATAGAAAATGATCGTTCTACCTGACTACCTCTTTAACTAAAATGACTTTCCAGTTTAAGTAGTTCTATAAAGCTAACCTGTTTGACACATTTAACAAAACGTTATAACTATCAAGCTCACAAAGACGCACACAATAAAACTTTAGAACTACTTGCATGCAATATAACGAATCGATTGTCATGTTCTAAAAGGCTCGTTCATTTGACCCATAATAAAACTTTAGAACTATGTAGCTCATAAATGCACACCATTTTTTAGTATAAGATCAAAATGATGAAATAAATTAAAAATTGTTGGTGCCCGTTGATAAAAACTTACCAATTACTTAAAACTGACCGACTCAACCCACTGGTTCTGGTCATGTTAAAAAAAATTATTTTCTGTATATAAAGTCAAAGATACTAATAAAACAAACACTAATTGGCAATTTTTTGAAGCATACCTTGTTGTTTTATCAAAACATTATAGACCTATTTTAATACTAAACTTTAAGAAGTAGTGACCTAGCCAGATACACGTAGATTTTTCCATTATAGTCAACAGGAGCAAATGGACTACCACTCGCAAAGATTGCACGACCCTGTAATCAACAAAGTAGATATATTCGCAAATCAACTTGATTCCAGTAAAGCAAGATCGCGTACTAAAATACTCAACCCAAAAATTGGGTACTGGTACCGAAAATATCCGGTATGGTACATTTCGGTACCAGTACGGACCGGTATTTGAAGGAAAAACTGGTAAATACCGGTACCGAAAATGCAAAAGGTCGGTACCGAAAATTGAGTTGGTTCGGGAAATTCAATACTGGTTTCGAACCGGTACCCGGTACCATTTGCTAATATAACAACCCTCCTAAAAATATTTTGGACACCCATAAATGTCCTAAAATATACCCCGTACGGGAGAAACAAGCTCGAAATACCTCTATACTTAGAAAAATCAATAAAAACAAAGTTCAGGGGTCTCTCACGGGCCGCGACCCCTTTAACCATATGTGTCGCGGGCCGCGAGGCCTTGTGACTTGCCGGACAAACAAAGCCGCCACGTGTCGACACGTGGCGAAGCTATACTCGGTGACCCAGCAGTCCTAAACCCTAGTCTACTCTCTCGCGGGCCGCGAGAGAATCAGCTTAAGGCTACGCGAGCCACCTCGGGTCTGGCCTATAAATAGAAGTCAACAACTTTATTTGCAAACCGTTCAAAATCAAAATTCTCTTTCTAATTCTCTAGTAGTAGAATTTCTGCTCGGGCATAATACCCACTATAAAGTGAAGCTTTGCCTCGTTGTAAGTACTATAACCCTGCTATTACTGTACCGACTCACACAAAAACGTCCTAAAAACGTTCCGTAAGTATAAACCCGGACCCCTGATATAACAACCCTCATTAAAAGTCCTATTTATTTTATTATTTTATCTAAAAGGAAACCCTAATTGAGACACCCAAATGATTCTACACAAACCCTAAAAATTTCAGAACAATCAGAATCAGGATCAGGGCCCCTAAAACTCAGGGGGGATATTCCCTACTCAACGATTATCTTTATAAGTATTATAAAAATCAAATTTAATCAAAATTGTCGACTCAGCTAGGCTAGTTCCACGCGTGGCAACCCTATAGTGCTTAGATGTTCCTTACGCACCGTAAGGAAATTAGTGTTACGGTGCGCAAGGGTTGACAATTTTTGGGTATAAATAGAGGACCTTGGGACTGGCTTCTGTGCGTTGGTTCGACGAAGAAATTCGCTTCAGGCACCGATTTCTGTTCTATTTACCACAATTAACACACACTAAACACTAATTAGTAGAGGGGGTGCTGCTACGATACAGGGTATTAACTCGATCGCTATTACGATTCATTGTCCGATCGATCAATATATCCGATGGATGTTTAAGTGCTGCCCACATTAGGGTTATACTTTGTCGTTCGTCGTTAATTCGATGGATGTTTAAGTATCGCACTTTGTCATTCGTTGTGAGAATTTGATCTCGTGAGTTATCGTAACTGCTGTATTAAGTTACCTACCTAGTTCGTGTGCACTAGGTTATAAAGCTAAATCAATAGGCGAAGCTCTGTCTGTATGAATCTGCAATATATCAAAGCATATGAGTAGACTAAATTCTGTCCATATGAATCTGCATGATTATCTGTGAGTCATTCTCTTTTTATCAACTATTTTACAATACCTCAAATTATTTTCAAGGTTATAATTACAGGGACTAAGTCGTGGATATCTTGAATTACTGGTTAGTGGGGTATTGTGCACATTACTAATTTTCGCCCAGTTAGGTTCATTGACCTACTCGGGATAATCACTGTTAGGTTCATTGACCTACAGGGATAATCATCACTATTTAGGTTCATTGATCTAAATAGTGGTATGACCATCGTCACCATTGTGACTTGTCACCATTGTGACAGAAAGCCAGATAAAAATAAGATAGAAGCCATTGTAATCGCTCTTATGCTGTAATTTATAACTATGCATCATTATGCAAAATAGAATGATTCACTCAGTATTTCCCGCTGACAAAACCTTTTTAAAACACTTTTCAGGTAATTACAGTAGATTGAAGTAAGAGATGATACGGCACTGAAAGGCATCAAGAAGTGGCTTATTTATTAATTAAATCAAAATAAGAAATATTGTTTTATGTAATAAAATTTATCTTTATTAAAACTACCATTACAAAACATGGGTTTATCCCATTTATTAAATAAAATCCGGTGTTTTCTAAACTCTGATATTTTTCCTAACTCACGGTCCTGATAAAATTTCCGCTGCTAAGTTTTCAAAATAATCACCGGTACCGCTGGACTGTTCACGGCACCCGATTCCGTCCAGGGTGGGTCGGGGGTCGTGACAGAAGGTGGTATCAGAGCCAACTCAAAGAGCCACTGCTTTAAGCCTATAAGTGTTGTGATAACAATACTTAAACTTAAATAAAAGAGTTAGGAGATTGCTGTTAACTGGTAGCACACATGATAGCAATTAGACTTGAACTTAAGAAAAGATGCCTTAGTATTAGCTTCACGATAAGCTAAGTACTTGTGTAAATAAATATGATGGATTTTGATGTGCCATAAGTAATATATTTGATAAAGTAAATATCATGAGACAATTAAGTCCAGAGTCACTAGTTGAGAGAATGATCAACAGTGACATGACCGAAAGCACTAGTTGAAAGAATGATCAACAGTGTTATGAATAGAATCACTAGTTGAAATAATGATCAACAGTGTTATGAATAAAATCACTAGTTGAAAGAATAATCAATAGTAAATTGACACTTTCACAGGAATCGTCTAGTGATTAATATAATAATAAGATATGTTACGGAAATACAAATTTCCTTAATTCTGAATAAAAGCCCTAATAAGATAAGCATTTTTTTAAAAGATACTATTTATGGGAAATAGAAAATTTTCTCCGGCAAGACTGGATAAGATATAGCAAACTCTCCAGTTTGTCCGGATATATTGAAGTTACCTCTCCGGCAAGAACCGGGTAAGAAGGTATATAATATGTCAGCAAGTGACAAGATTTCCCTAAAATAGTATCATGATCTGATATCTGACTGGTTTTTGGAAATATGAAATTGTTAAAAACATTGACCTGATAGATGGTATGTTTATTCAGCATGTGAAATATGTGATTATATAGATATATATAAGGAATTCTAAAAGTCAATTAAGAATAAAGCACCAGTATCTGTGTCTAGATTTCTTATTCAGGAATCTCTTTTCCGATATTAAATATTATTTCATTTGATTATCTGCCTAATAACTTGAGTGACAATAATAAATAGAAACCCATTAAAGTTGAGATAACATCGAAAGTGTAAAGAATTTCTAACGCGTTACCATAAACTATTAACGCAAGTAAAAAGCATGTAAAGTTGTGATAAGGTACAAGAAAACACATGAAAATTTAAATTATAAATCCACAAAAGTTGAAGTATATTACACACAACTTTCGAGGCAAGATCTTTTGAAAAATATAAAATTGGGCACAATAACACTAACGTTAAGTCCATCAGTAGAAGAACTACTAATCAAAAAGAAGCATTTTTCCCACAATCCTACAAGCAACATGAAATTTAGTTGAGGTATGCTAGAACAAGATTTCACAAAAACATCCGTGCACAGTCTAATCCGAGTCATAAATATTATCACTGCAAAAGGAGTCATATACTTTTGCAAATTCCCTATTTCATTTTATTTGACATTTCCCGGTAATGTCATTTAACAACAGTTATCACACGAAATTCCGGATAGAAGTTCCTATATTTCTTTCGTTGAAATTTTGACTTTTGCATATAATAAATTAACTTTTGTGTTTCTACTTCCCCTAATGGTCATCATACCAGGAGGATTTTTTTTCATAGTAGCGAATATTGACTCATTTCATTTCTTGGTAAATCCACACGTTACACATGCACCGTTTGTTGTGCATGTGGTTCATTTAATTTCTAAATTCCACTGGAGGGCTTCATTCTAAATTATCATCCATGGTTTCTGTTATGACCATGTCTGAACTTTCTTATGTAAACTCGTTTTGTTTAAACCGAGTTCAAATTGTTTGAACTTGCTCGTATTACATATTCAATTCAAGGTTCCATATGATGAATTTAAAACCATCATATTCGGAATAATCCTAGCAAGTATTTCAATTCTCTTGAACTATAACATGCTTGTGTGATCCTCGACTTTACTAAATCATTTCTGTGATCACAATCATTTTGTGGTGACATTTTCACAAAATCTGAAGATTGCGCTAATCTCGGATTTAATTATCTAATTATTTATATTAAAATTCACTTTATTGATTTATTCTATACAAGGAATCTTAAAATAATCATGTGCTCAGATAATGATACCCAAATTTATATTTCGGTATATCTCTTAATAATTATTACAAATATCAATCGAGCCTTTCATAATATTTATTGCTCCATCATCATTGATCGAAAAACAGTATATATAAATTTAATTGATTATATATGGAATTACCTAATTTACAAATATAGTATTACTATATTTTAAACCATTGCGGTGAAGAAATTATATTTGAGGTATACTTTTATTTAAAGTTATTGTTTAGTTATTTATTATTGATAAATTTTATTATTAATAATAATATATTAATAAGTAGTAAGTGTTAAGATTATTTTTAATACTAGGGTTATTATCAATGGCAGGTATTGAATAGCCTAGCCTCAGTTAGGCATGGACTGGCCACCTATGCTTAAACAAGGCAGCACTAACCAATATTCACCATGATAATGACTAGTTAATATATATAAATTAAGTCATCATACTTATTTAGTAAATTTTAATTATATATGAAAATATACTTTGGAGAAGACATATTTTCATAAAATAAAAGGAAAAATAAAAACATTATAAATAATAATGATTTCTTTTACAAAATATACTAAAATATTTTGTAACTTCATTACGGAATTTTGTAATATATATTACATAGTAAAAATAAGTTATTTTACATAGTATAGTAAAATACTTAAAAGCAGTAACCATTTACATATAAGTAAAAATGTGTAACAAATAATATATATTACATATTATTTTTGATATGTAAAATACGGTTCAGACAGGGATACAAATAATATATATATATTACATTTGCTTTATAAATATAATATAATGATTGGTAATACCAAAACAACTTGTTCTTATTTTATTTCAATCTCTATTACATAGTATGAAAAATATAGTCACTAACAATGTAATATTACATTGTTTCACAATTAAAACAATTTGGAACTCTAAACAAAGATACACTAACTTAAATTACTCCTCTCAGCACATTAATTTTCTCATATCATAATTTAATATTTGACAAATCATTTTTCATGCTTTTATTTCATTTGAAATCTGTCAATTCTAATTTTTCCTCAGTTGCTAATCAAAGTAAGCTTCCTTTTTACAAAGAATTTTATTGATTTTAAAAGTCCTTCCCATTCATTTGATCATATATCTTTTGGCTTGAACCTAGTCACTTTGGAAATCATATCATTTCATCTCATTCGTTGGTCATCGATTTCTTGAACTAATTCAGTTAAACTATTGAATCCTATCTATTGTCGATATTTTAAATTCTGTGTCATATACCCTAATATTATTGTTATTAAATAAAAAGATGACATAAATCTAAAAGAAATATCATAACCCAAATACACTTGGAAGCTGGAACCTGAGATGAAGAAAAAGTATTCCTACTTATTCAGTAAATCTCGAGGACGAGATTTTTATTAAGGTGGGGAGAATGTAACGACTCACACAAAAACGTCCTAAAAACGTTTCGTAAGTATAAACCCGGACCCCTGATATAACAACCCTCATTAAAAGTCCTATTTATTTTATTATTTTATCTAAAAGGAAACCCTAATTGAGACACCCAAATGATTCTACACAAACCCTAAAAATTTCAGAACAATCAGAATCAGGATCAGGGCCCCTAAAACTCAGGGGGGATATTCCCTACTCAACGATTATCTTTATAAGTATTATAAAAATCAAATTTAATCAAAATTTTCGACTCAGCTAGGCTAGTTCCACGCTTGGCAACCCTATCGTGCTTAGATGTTCCTTACGCACCGTAAGGAAATTAGTGTTACGGTGCGCAAGGGTGGTTACGCACCGTAAGGGTCAGAGTGTTACGGTGCGCAAGGGTTGACAATTTTTGGGTATAAATAGAGGACCTTGGGACTGGCTTCTGTGCGTTGGTTCGACGAAGAAATTCGCTTCAGGCACCGATTTCTGTTCTATTTACCACAATTAACACACACTAAACACTAATTAGTAGAGGGGGTGCTGCTACGATACAGGGTATTAACTCGATCGCTATTACGATTCATTGTCCGATCGATCAATATATCCGATGGATGTTTAAGTGCTGCCCACATTAGGGTTATACTTTGTCGTTCGTCGTTAATTCGATGGATGTTTAAGTATCGTACTTTGTCGTTCGTCGTTAATTCGATGGACGTTTAAGTATCGCACTTTGTCATTCGTTGTGAGAATTTGATCTCGTGAGTTATCGTAACTGCTGTATTAAGTTACCTACCTAGTTCGTGTGCACTAGGTTACAAAGCTAAATCAATAGGCGAAGCTCTGTCTGTATGAATCTGCAATATATCAAAGCATATCAGTAGACTAAATTCTGTCCATATGAATCTGCATGATTATCTGTGAGTCATTCTCTTTTTATCAACTATTTTACAATACCTCAAATTATTTTCAAGGTTATAATTACAGGGACTAAGTCGTGGATATCTTGAATTACTGGTTAGTGGGGTATTGTGCACATTACTAATTTTCGCCCAGTTAGGTTCATTGACCTACTCGGGATAATCACTGTTAGGTTCATTGACCTACAGGGATAATCATCACTATTTAGGTTCATTGATCTAAATAGTGGTATGACCATCGTCACCATTGTGACTTGTCACCATTGTGACAGAAAGCCAGATAAAAATAAGATAGAAGCCATTGTAATCGCTCTTATGCTGTAATTTATAACTATGCATCATTATGCAAAATAGAATGATTCACTCAGTATTTCCCGCTGACAAAACCTTTTTAAAACACTTTTCAGGTAATTACAGTAGATTGAAGTAAGAGATGATACGGCACTGAAAGGCATCAACAAATGGCTTATTTATTAATTAAATCAAAATAAGAAATATTGTTTTATGTAATAAAATTTATCTTTATTAAAACTACCATTACAAAACATGGGTTTATCCCATTTATTAAATAAAATCCGGTGTTTTCTAAACTCTGATATTTTTCCTAACTCACGGTTCTGATAAAATTTCCGCTGCTAAGTTTTCAAAATAATCACTGGTACCGCTGGACTGTTCACGGCACCCGATTCCATCCAGGGTGGGTCGGGGGTCGTGACAATTACCCTACACGATCGATTTAGGATTCCGTAATGCATGTCGGCTTTGCCCGACTCACTCATTGGAATTCTGTCTCGTGTATACACCCGATTGATTTAGGATTCCGTAATGCATGTCGGCTCTGCCCGACTCAGTCATTGGAATTCTGTCTCGAGTTGTACAGTTAATTTGAATTGGGTTATTTTACTAACACGTGTGAATTATTTGATTTAATAGATAATAATCAGGAGATTCTCAGGAAGCCTTAGTATTACCTAACTTTGCAATGTGAGTACATCTGCTTTTTGCCACCTTTTTACATAAGTCAAGATGTTTAACCAAAACCTCAAATGTTTTTAACTTACACTTAACAGAAATTGAGTATTTGTGATTCTACAATTACTGCCGGTATGTTGGGGTTTTGTATACAAAATATGGAAAACGTTATCATTGGATAAAGAGTTAGCCAATGGATAATATGACCCACAAGCCTGGGTTTGACAGTACTGAATGAGTAATTTATTATATATAAACAATTGTAATTGCGGGTTGCCCTCAATTCTGTAAAAGTGATAAAACCGTTTTGATTAAACTGGGATGCACTCACCAGTATTTCTTGCTGACAAAATGTTTTTAAAACGCGTTTCAGGTAACGTAATGTGAAAGCCAAATAAAAGCCAGCTGGAGAGCACTGAAGGCTTGGAAAAGTGGCTGATGCGTGTGAAGTGTTATATATATTTAGGTGTATATTTTAAGCCCTTTTAACACTTTTTAGCCAAGTTTTAAATTTATAAAACACGATATTTTACTAACACTAAACACACATATGGGCAAGTGCACCCATCGTGAGCGTAGTATAGTGTTGGCAAGATACCGAGGTCGTCCAAGGACACAAGAGCTTTTAGTACCGGTTTATCCTCAACGTCTAATCAAATAAAAAAGTTTAGAAAAATGTTTTAAGCTAAGAAAAATAAAAACTAACTAAAAATGCTGAAAATAAAAATAAAAGAAAAACAGATAGACAAGATGAATCACTTGGTTCCGACTCGTGTATAGTTTAACCTTTGATTATTTCCGCACTTTTGCACTTATTTAAGAGATTATCTTAGTTATTGTAGTAGGCCCCTCTTTTGAAGGTGACGTTACCCTCAACCCAGTAGTTTGAGTCAGCAAGGATACAATCCTAAAGGGTCGGATTATTGAAAGATAATTAATTAAGTTATTAATGCAAATTATGGTAGGCCCCTCTTTTGGAGGTGACGTTACCCTCGAATAAGTAGTCTGAGTCAGCAGGGATACAGTCCTAAATAGTCGGGTTATAGTATTAATAGTAGTTAACTTATGAGGGGATCAAAGAGTTTGGACCCCCGCCATCCAATACCGTTAAGTATTGAAGGAGGTCCTACTAAATTTGACTCAGGTCCATTGCAGGACCTCTAAACGCTGAACAATGGCAAGACTCTTACCAAACCGTTCCCTTAACCCCCGACCAGGTAGCCAACATACCTCCATATAGACCGTGGAGATATGAATGTAGAAAATCTTTTATTTTATATAGACAGTAAAATAATGCCAAGACACCACAGACAAACGATAAGGAAGAATCACCCTCAACATAAGAAACTAGTTATTAAAGTCATTAATACAAAACCAAGTAAAAAGTGCGAAAATATTAGAAATAAAAAGTATTACACTAGACACTTGTCTTCACCAAGTGATGTAAGAGACTTAGGCAAACATGGCCTTGATTGTCAAGAACTCTTACGATCAATCTTGGATCCCGAGATGACTCACACACTCTATGATGAACAATGGATGATGGTGGTGGATGATGGTGTTATGGTGGTGGTGGGTGGTGGGTGAAGTGTGAGAGAGGTGGTGTGCCAAGGGATGGTTTGAGCTTGATCCAAGCACTCCTATTTATAGGCTGAACAGAAGCTTGGGCACGACCCCGTGTCCAGTGGGCACGGCCCCGTGTCCACATCCTTCTCTTTCTTCATTTAATGCAGCTTGTCTTATTAGTTGACCACGCCCCCGTGTCCGCTGAGCATGACCCCGTGTGCAGAAGAATCTTTGCACTATGAAGATTTGCTTAGATTGTGCGAATCTTATAGTTGACCACTGCCCCGTGTCCACTGAGCACGGCCCCGTGGTGGCCAATAGAAGCTTCTACCACTTTGTCTTTTCTGCTGACACTTGGGAACGCCCCCGTGCTGGCTGAGCACGAGGCGTGTTCAGTCTCCTGTCTTCTTGTTTTGATTGGGAAGATGCTGTCGTGGGGTCGGGCATGCCACGTCTTGTTCCTTTTCTTGTATTTATGTTAGATTTTGATGTCTTTTTGCTTCTTTTGTTAATTTGAGCTCATTTAATCCTAAAAATACAAAAGGAAGACAAAAGCACACTTTTTCCAACATTAGTACTAAAAAAGGGTTAGTTTTATGCCACAATTGATGTAATTTATATGTTGCATTTTGCACACATCAAATACCCCCACACTTGAATCTTTGCTTGTCCTCAAGCAAAACTCTTTAATTTGTGGCTATTACACTCCCAAATGGAATGGGTAGAAAAGAAGGTTTCGGGCTTGTCATAGAGTGGCGGGATTTCCAAGATTCTTTATTTAGTTTTATTTTTATTTATTTACAATCCTATTCGTCATGATTTACTTAAAACTTTTCATAAGATAAATTACTTATTAGGGCATAACATGCCTTTGTAAAATTTTATTTATATACAAGTTCACATACCTCACGGGGATCACTCAACACTCGACCGAAAATGTATTTTTGTGGATCACTCGAGAGCGGCATGGAACTTACTCCTACCATAGGCTTGCCAAGCAATCAATCCTCCTCCTTTTTAACTTATATACCTTTGTAAATATCAAGAGGACTTTGTAGGTGAAGGGTTAGGCTTGGGTTAAAGGTAGGTGGTTGGGTTAGTGGTTAGTAGAAGAAGGGCGAAAATCGTAACAAGCGTCGGTTTTCGTAAGACTTTCTATTTTTCCACTTTTATTTTTATGAAGCTACTTTTCAAACAAAGTCATTTTTGATAAACTTGTTTGTTTATTTGCTTTTGCTTCCTAATCAACTTCTTCTTCTCTTTTTTTTTTTTTAGGAAAGTCATATGAGAAACCGAGCTAGTTACTAAAACAAAGGGTAAAAAAAAATTGAAAAAGTTTTGGTGGGTAAAAGGGTGTTTGTTTGGGTTATGAAATGAAAAGGCTTAGGCTCAAAGGGGCTAACTAGGGGGATTTTGGGTAGGTGGTAAAAAAAATAATGGTGTAGAAATAAAAAGGGTTAGTCCTAATTCCTCCATCATTTACTTACTCGGGTTTAAGTTGGTAAGGACCGGGAATGTATCGTCGTGGCAAGTTCTAGAGTCATAAGAACCAAGCGGCTATTCACACAAGAAACGAAAAATGAGCATTTAGTTTAAAAATATATATTTGTATGCTCAATAAAGGCTCAAAACTCACTTTTGTGGGAATGGGTTTTTATGTGATCAAGTATATATAATTGAATTTTAACTAAGCTTGTCATGCCTTTTCATAATTTTCTTATGTTGGTTCTTTTTATCACGACGCTATCGGTTGTAAATTCGTAAAAATATAACCTTTTTAAGAACTTGAATTTCCCTAGTTAAACCTAGACAAGTAAAAAAATTGAAAATTTTTGAAAAAATTTGGGGTGATTAGCGGTTCCAATAGAGTTTTGTGTAAGGCTTGTATTTAGGACTTGCAAGATTCAAGGTTTTAGCATCCTCCCACCCTTAAATTACACATTGTCCTCAATGTGTCCCAAAAATAAGTTTTTAGGTTGATTGAATGTGTAAAAAGGTGTAAAAAGCAAAAATTTTGTGTTACTGGGCGCTGAACACGGCCCCGTGCCTGGTGAGCACGACCCCGTGTTCAGGTGCCAGTAACGAAAACTTACAGAAGGTGGACACGGGGGCGTGTCTGCTGGGCACGTCCCTGTGTCTGTCAAAGTCTGCAGAATTAAAACAAATAGCAGGTTCAGGGGAATGGGCACGGGGGCGTGTCGGCTGAACACGGCCCCGTGTGGACAATCTGCAAGGTTGAAAAACATGTTTCTTTCTTCGGTTCTCATGTCCCGGCTTTAGTAGTACTAATGCTTAGTACTCTAAGCCTCGTATGTACCTGTTTAATCAATAAACACTCCACCAAAACATAGCAAACATCCTAATTTTACCAAGTTCAACATCCATGTCAACAAAGTTAAAAGAAAAATAAAAGAAGAAAATAAAAGAAGTTAGGGAAAGTAAATTGTTCAACACTTGGCACATAGGCCTCAAATTGTTCAAGATTAGAAAAGGTTAACCTGGGGAATTACCAAACAACCGCTTCTTCCTCCGCTCCTCCCGCCTAATCCATGTCCTCCTCCTCATCATCATCCCATCCATGGCCCGCAATGTGGTCCCGAATATATCCAATATCATCTTGGATATCAGATATGTTTCTCTCGATAGCTCCAACCCGGTGGTACGTGTTGCTCGCCATGTTGTAGGTGTTCCTGGTGCACATAAGGTTTTCCTGCAACAAATCATGCAAACTTTGGAAATTAGGAAAACCGCCTCCTGAGGAGGATTGGCCCGGATCACCTTGGGGTTCGTACTGATACTGATGATGTTGTGGAGCGTGAAGGACAAGTGCTTCTTGCGGGTTCCATGCATGACCTTGCATCCTTTGAAAGCTTACTGTCCCGTCTTCAGCCTCATAAATTAGGTTCATTGAGCGGCATATGTGTATATCCACCCTACCCGACCATGGGCTCCTCTCAAATGACCTAGGTATGCGGGTGAAGTGCCTGAAGAGACGGTACACCCATCCCCCAAAGAAGATAGGGGTCGGTGCACTTGCAAGGCGGTTATGATGCATGTTTCGGAGCATGAGGAAC
This sequence comes from Helianthus tuberosus, assembly GCA_030545235.1. Classification (NCBI taxonomy): domain Eukaryota; kingdom Viridiplantae; phylum Streptophyta; class Magnoliopsida; order Asterales; family Asteraceae; genus Helianthus; species Helianthus tuberosus. Next base: position 13,036,928 of record CM060420.1, on the reverse strand, counting down.
GGAACATCGAGCGGCCTGCGGTTATGGATACAGTGGAGGACAACAAGATCTCTTAACCCAACGACGCCACTGCTATCATGCCTTTGGCTAAGAGAGTAGCCGAGGAGCCTATGAATATATCTGTAGAGCGGATCCCTCAACTTCGTACTCTTAGTGCTGCTCGGATTGTAGTACCCTTCACCAATCTGAGCCCAAATGGCTTGGCGTTCATTTTCACCTATCTCTCGCATCCCTCCAGTATTTTCCTCGTTGCCTGCATCTTCTTCCGCATACAACCCGACAATCGACCCAAATTGTGCCATAGAGATCGAATACCTAGTTCCGCCGCATCGGAACGCTACCCCATCATTGTCGAATGGGTCGCACCTTGAGTTGAATGTGAAGGTGCTATAGAATTCCAAAGTGCATTCATGGACGGAACGTAGTCGAGGCGACTGTTAGTGGTCCCGTGACAATGTTGTTGAAACGGTCGATTTGATTTACCATAGTTAACAGTTTCGTGCATGCTTGCCTCGGGTATTCCTCCGGCCTTGTTTGAAGTATCTCGTATCTAGCCCTAGCATCGAGCTCATTGGCGTTAAATCTTGTGAACTTCCTAGCCATCTGAAAGAATACACCAAAAGTTAGCACGAAACAGAAGTATTTTCGGACAAAACTGCAAACAGTAGGCTGGACACGACCCCGTGTTCAGCGGACACGGCCCCGTGTCCAGGCGTCTGTTACACTAAAATTCCATATTTCGACCCGGTTTCGAAAACTTGAAAAATTTTGGTCCAATAGGTGCGGTTTCCCCCGAAAATGAAACCCTAATTGCCGTTTTTCCCAAAATAATCCGTTTACCCATTCAATTTTATCTTTTTCGGTTCAAGAACAAGGGTTTGGGGTTTTTGTGAGAAATCGGGCGAATCTATGAACAATACAAGTGTATTTACTTCCCTTAACACTAATCTAACTAAATGCAAACAGATCTAAACAAAAATTTGAGGTTCGATCCGGATGAACTTCAAGAACCCTAGATTTTTCCCCAAATTTTTGGTGTTTTAACTACATGCAAGTAACTAATCTAACTACTAAAAGTGATAGAATCGTACCTTGATGTTGTTAGAGTGATAGGAGACGTCGAAAATCTGCGAAAAATCGCCTGGAACCAGAGCTTTTTCGGGGAAACGGGGCGTGTGGAATGTTGTAACTGTTGTGAAAAAAGGGATATATCCCGACTGCAGTGCGGACACGACCCCGTGTCCAGCGGACACGGCCCCGTGCCGAGCAAAGTTTTTGAAATTTTTTTAAGTGCTCGTGTGAGTGCCTTTGTTTCCCATAAGCTTTGGTTAGAAAACTTACCATTGTAGACATCTTCCCGATCGCTCCTAACTTACCAGGTATGATGTTGATGTTTTCATTCTTCCACCGTTTGAAACGAGATCTCTTCCTCTTCATCCTCAATGAATCCTTGATAGAGTTTCAGCCGTTAGCCATTGACTTTGAATGGAGGCCCATTTCGAGATTTAATTTCTACTGCACCGTGTGGGAAAATATGGGTGACGGAAAAAGGTCCTGACCACCTAAACTTTAATTTACCAGGAAACAATCGAAGTCGTGAATTAAACAAAAGAACTAGATCTCCTACCCGAAATTCATTTGGTTTAATATGTTTGTCATGCAAATTTTTCATTCTTTCCTTATAAATTTCAGAGTTTGAGTATGCATAATTCCTAAGCTCGTCTAATTCATTTAATTGACAAAATCGATTTTTACCAGCAAATTCTAAATCTAAGTTTACATTTTTGATTGCCCAGTAGGCCTTGTGTGCAATTTCTACTGGTAAGTGACAACTTTTTCCATAGACTAGCTTATATGGGGTTGTACCTATTGTTGTTTTATAAGCAGTTCGAAAAGCCCATAAAGCATCATCTAATTTATCTGCCCATTCCTTTTTATTTAACCCTATGGTTTTTTCAAGTATTCGTTTTAAACCTTTATTAGTCACTTCGGCTTGTCCGTTTGTTTGAGGGTGATATGCTGTTGAGACCCGATGATAGACCCCATATCTTGTTAAAAAAATTTCAAGTTGATGGTTACAAGAATGGGTACCTCTATCACTTATTAATGCTTTAGGTGTGCCAAAACGAGAGAATAATTTTTTCAGAAATCTTACCACGACTCTTCCATCATTTGTTGGAAGTGCCTCGGCCTCGGCCCATTTAGACAAGTAGTCTATTGCCACAAGTATATATTTGTTTCCTTTCGATGGTGGGAAAGGTCCCATAAAGTCGAGTCCCCACACATAAAAAATTTCACAAACAAGAATGCCATTTTGTGGCATTTCGTTTTTGGAAGAAATATTACCTGTTCTTTGGCAAGCATCACAGGTCTTGACAAGACTTTGGGCGTCTTTGTAAATGGTTGGCCAATAAAATCCTGAATCAAATACCTTTCGTGCGGTACTAGCGGCACCATGATGCCCTCCGTATGGACCTTCATGACAATGGCGGAGAATTCTTCATGCTTCGCTACCATGTACACATCGTCGGACGAGTTGGTCGGTACACATTTTGAAAAGATATGGATCTTCCCAAAAATAGTGTTTCACATTGGCGAAGAATTTTTTTCTTTGATGATGTGGCCAACCTTTTGCGACTATACCGCTAGCTAGGTAGTTAGCATAGTCGGCGTACCATGGTTCTTCCTTATATTCCACCATTTCCAGGCACTCAGTTGGAAATTTTTCGTTAATTTGCTCGTCCCTGGTTGCTTCTAAAGATGGGTCTTCTAAGCGCGAAAGATGATCTGCTGCAGTGTTTTCTGCTCCTCTTTTATCTCTGATTTCGATGTCAAATTCTTGGAGGAGTAGAATCCACCGAATCAAACGTGGTTTTGCATCTTGCTTTTTGAAGAGATATCGAATGGCTGCATGATCTGTATAGACTATAGTTTTAGAAAGAACAAGATAAGAACGAAATTTATCAAAAGCAAATACCACAGCTAGTAATTCTTTTTCAGTTGTTGTGTAATTTTCTTGTGCATCATTAAGTATTTTACTAGCATAATAAATGGGGTGAAATGCTTTTCTTTTCTTTGTCCCAAGACAGCTCCAACTGCAAAGTCACTGGCATCACACATGATTTCGAAAGGAAATTTCCAATCAGGCGCTATCATGATAGGTGCATTGACTAACATTTCCTTTAGGGTTAGAAATGCTTGATTGCAATCCTTGTCAAAGATGAAAGGGGCATCTTTTTCAAGTAATTTTGTTAGAGGCCTCGAGATTTTAGAAAAGTCTTTGATAAACCGCCTATAAAATCCGGCATGCCCTAGGAAACTTCTGATAGCTCTTACGGAGGATGGAGGTGGTAATCTAGAAATGGTATCTATTTTGGCTCGATCCACCTCCATTCCTTCGCTTGAGCTCTTGTGACCGAGTACTATTCCCTCCGTTACCATGAAATGGCATTTTTCCCAATTAAGGGCGAGGTTAGTTTCCTCACATCGGGATAGCATTCGTTCAAGGTTATCGAGGCATTAGTCGTATGAATCCCCAAAGATAGAAAAGTCGTCCATGAAGACTTCCATTATCTTTTCTATCATGTCATGGAAGATGGCTACCATGCAACGTTGGAATGTTGCGGGGGCATTACATAGACCAAACGACATGCATCGATAAGCAAAAGTTCCATAGGGACATGTGAAAGTTGTCTTTTCTTGGTCTTCGGGTGCTATCGGGATTTGAAAGTAACCTGAAAAACCATCCAAGAAACAATAAATTTTATGACCGGATAATCTTTCTAACATTTGATCAATGAAGGGTAAAGGAAAGTGATATTTTCTTGTTGCTTCATTTAATCGTCTATAATCTATACACACTCTCCATCCTGTGACGGTTCTCGTCGGTATTAATTCATTCTTTTCGTTAGTTATTACCGTCATACCTCCTTTCTTTGGAACTACTTGGACGGGACTCACCCAAGGATTATCGGAGATAGGATAGATAAGTCCGGCGTCAAGTAGTTTGATGACTTCGTTTTTAACCACTTCTTGAACATTTGGATTTACTCGACGTTGTGGTTGTATTACTGATTTGTAGTCATCATTCATTAAAATTTTGTGTGTGCACATGGAAGGGCTAATTCCTTTTATGTCTACAAGTTTCCAAGCTATTGCGTTTTTGTGTTTTTTCAAAAGACTAATTAATTTTTCTTTTTCTAAGCTATCTAATTTAGACGAAATAATTACAGGTAAATTGCCATCTTTGTCTAGAAAAGCACATTCCAAACCTTTTGGAAGTTCTTTGAGCTCAAGTGGTGGGTCTTTAGGAGACTCCTTATTTGGTTGCTCATTTCGATCAAGAACTTTAAAAGTTTGTTCTATGGCGACCTCTTCTTCAACAAAGTGATCAATCTCTTCACTTGTATCGGGTGGTTCATCTTCATCTTCAATTAGGGGGTCATTATTGCCGAAAGGATATTTCATTAACCGTTCGAGATCGACACTTCTTTTAAATGCCCCTAATTGAAGAGGTAGATTTTTGAATTTCCGGTTTTTCAAAGCTTCGTGAGTTTTTACAAATGGTCGTCCCAACACTAGAGGAGCGTCATCGAGGATGACAAAGTCGGTCGGTATTACCATTTGATTTGTTTGAACCAATACATCCTCAACTACACCGATTGATTTTATTACTTTCCGATTGGATAGAAAAATGGGTATTTGAAGTGGAGAAAAATCACTAATACTTAATTTTTCGAAAATGTAGTTAGGCATTATGTTAACACAAAGATCTTTATCAATTGTGACATTACTAATAAACGAATTTTGAAAGAAACATGGAACCGGTGTAATGTTAATTTCAAATGGGTCTTCTTTTATTAGCGAAGTTTGATCATTAGTTAACTTAACACTTACCGTTTCGTCAATCCTAGTGTTAGTGTTTAATTCTTTTAAAAACTTAGCATGAGTGGGTACTAAACAATGATTTTCAAAAGAAGGTGACAAGAGATTAATTTCTTCAAAATTAGACTCTTCTTGAATTTTAACGTTGTCGGACTCACCTTTTTCGTTGTTTAACTCATGTGTCGGTATTTCACTTATTTGTTCTTCCATTTTTGTAACAGTATGGAAATACGTAGGATTACTCATTATTAATCAATGGATTGTGTCTCAGACATTCACCACACGCTTATCCTCTTCTACAATTTTGTAACAGACTAACTTGATTGCTATAGTCTGTGTTTGGAAACAGGCCCTTGATGTAGTTCTAACCATCATTTTGTTTTGTGAAAGACACTAAAGTCCCCATGAGGTCCATTTTGTCATGTGTCGGTATTTCACTTATTTGTTCTTCCATTTTTACACTTTCAGTTATCTCTTCATTTTTTAATTCTTCTCTTGCGCGGGACTCCTCTTCCCTTGTGCGAGATTCTTTTATATAGCGATCCATAACTCTAAGGTGTTCTAATATCCTATCGGTTACTTCGGTTATAGAAAAAGGATCGGGATCTTCAAAGCTTGAATCCGGTTGTTCGATCCTTTGTTCCTTATAATACCCATGTGAAGTAGATGGTTCGCACCATTGTTCTTCATTGTAAGCATATAATGGATAAGGTTCGTAATTTTGTTCTTCATAATACTCATATGAGGTTGGTTGTTCACGCCATGGTTCCTCATAGTAAGCATACGAAGGTGGTGGCTCATATCTTGGTTCCTCAAAGTATGAGTATGAAGGCTCATACCATGGTTCATCAAAATATGAGTATGAGGGAGGAGGTTCATACCTTTGGTCTTCATAGGATGTGTATGAAGTTGATGGCTCGTACCTGGGTTCCTCATAGTAGGTGTATGAATTGGATGGTTGATATGAGTGATTATTTTGAACCGAGTGTGGGTTACGACAATTAGTGCAATAATTACTCCTATAATCATCCTCCTCATAGGTGTAGTTGTAACCTCCTGAGTATTGATCCATAAGAATCACTCAGCAGACCACAACCAAGTCTCGAGATCAGAAAACAAAAATAAAAACGGAAACAGAGGCTGGACACGGACCCATTTTCAGTGGACACGGCCCCGTGTTCAGAATCTGTATCTGGGCGTTTTAATTAAATTTACTGATCTAGTTGAGCACGGGGCGTGTTCAGTGAGCACGGCCCGTGTTCAAGCTACTGTTACTGGGTGTTTTTATGAAAATGTGCAGCACGGCCCCGTGTTCAGTGAACACGGCCCCGTGTACATGTTACTGTAAATGCAAAACTAAACTAAAATGCAGAAAAATGTGTGCGCGTTAAAAGGGTTTTGAAAAACTGATTTGGCCGTCGATTTTAAGCTTTCTTAAAATCCTTGTGTCCCCGGCAGCGGCGCCAAAAAACTTGATGCGTGTGAAGTGTTATATATATTTAGGTGTATATTTTAAGCCCTTTTAACACTTTTTAGCCAAGTTTTAAATTTATAAAACACGATATTTTACTAACACTGAACACACATATGGGCAAGTGCACCCATCGTGAGCGTAGTATAGTGTTGGCAAGATACCGAGGTCGTCCAAGGACACAAGAGCTTTTAGTACCGGTTTATCCTCAACGTCTAATCAAATCAAAAAGTTTAGAAAAATGTTTTCAGCTAAGAAAAATAAAAACTAACTAAAAATGATGAAAATAAAAATAAAAGAAAAACAGATAGACAAGATGAATCACTTGGTTCCGACTCGTGTATAGTGTAACCTTTGATTATTTCCACACTTTTGCACTTATTTAAGAGATTATCTTAGTTATTGTAGTAGGCCCCTCTTTTGAAGGTGACGTTACCCTCAACCCAGTAGTTTGAGTCAGCAAGGATACAATCCTAAAGGGTCGGATTATTGAAAGATAATTAATTAAGTTATTAATGCAAATTATGGTAGGCCCCTCTTTTGGAGGTGTCGTTACCCTCGACTAAGTAGTCTGAGTCAGCAGGGATACAGTCCTAAATAGTCGGGTTATAGTATTAATAGTAGTTAACTTATGAGGGGATCAAAGAGTTTGGACCCCCGCCATCCAATACCGTTAAGTATTGAAGGAGGTCCTACTAAATTTGACCCAGGTCCATTGCAGGACCTCTAAACGCTGAACAATGGCAAGACTCTTACCAAACCGTTCCCTTAACCCCCGACCAGGTAGCCAACATACCTCCATATAGACCGTGGAGATATGAATGGCGAAAATCTTTTATTTTATATAGACAGTAAAATAATGCCAAGACACCACGGACAAACGATAAGGAAGAATCACCTTCAACATAAGAAACTAGTTATTAAAGTCATTAATACAAAACCAAGTAAAAAGTGCGAAGAGATTAGAAATAAAAAGTATTACACTAGACACTTGTCTTCACCAAGTGATGTAAGAGACTTAGGCAAACATGGCCTTGATTGTCAAGAACTCTTACGATCAATCTTGGATCCCGAGACGACTCACACACTCTATGATGGACAATGGATGATGGTGGTGGATGATGGTGTTATGGTGGTGGTGGGTGGTGGGTGAAGTGTGAGAGAGGTGGTGTGCAAGGGATGGTTTGAGCTTTAGCAAAGCACTCCTATTTATAGGCTGAACAGAAGCTCGGGCACGGCCCCGTGTCCAGTGGGCACGGCCCCGTGTCCACATCTTTCTCTTTCTTCATTTAATGCAGCTTGTCTTATTAGTTGACCACGCCCCCGTGTCCGCTGAGCACGACCCCGTGTGCAAAAGAATCTTTGTACTATGAAGATTTGCTTAGATTGTGCGAATCTTATAGATGACCATGGCCCCGTGTCCGCTGAACACGGCCCCGTGGTGGGCAATAGAAGCTTCTACCACTTTGTCTTTTCTACTGACACTTGGGCACGCCCCCGTGCTGGCTGAGCATGGGGCGTGTTCAGTCTCCTGTCTTCTTGTTTTGCTTGGGAAGATGCTGTCGTGGGGTCGGGCATGTCACGTCTTGTTCCTTTTCTTGTATTTATGTTAGATTTTGATGTCTTTTTGCTTCTTTTGTTAATTTGAGCTCATTTAATCCTGAAAATACAAAAGGAAGACAAAAGCACACTTTTTCCAACATTAGTACTAAAAAAGGGTTAGTTTTATGCCACAATTGATGTAATTTATATGTTGCATTTTGCACACATCAGTGGCTATAAAAGTTACCTAAATAAATAAGAAGTTTTTGTTTTCAATAATTAGGGTTTACCCCTACCAACATATTATCAAATGAACTTGGGTTTTATCCCCATAAATTTTATTATAAAAGTTTGGTTTTTATTCTAATAAAATTATTTCCTAACTACTGTCCTGATGTATTCTGCTGCCAAAAATTAATAAACACCGATACTACCCACTCTGAGGCTTGCGGTTGCCTGCTCCCGGGTAGGGGTCGGGGGTTGCGACAGAAGGTGGTATCAGAGCTACTGCCACTGGTTTAAGCCAGAAAAATGTTCTGCTGACACTGAAATTTCAAATTCTTTGTTAGGAAATAACTTATGTGATTATGTGTTATGTGTTATTTGACTATTTGTTAGTTTACAGTATGAGTGATCAAGGAACGTCGGACGCTTATCGCCATTTAGATAGTTCACCAAAAAATCAGGGAACATCATCTCAGTCTGATCCCTCAGGATATTCAGCTGATACAGAAGAGGGAATATTTATCTTTAAGGCATAGTCGGAGGAACCTTTTACCACTAAGAAAAGAGGTTGGTTTAACAGAGGGGCTCATGAGAGGAGGAAAATAATGGAGAAATTACAGCAACAGGGGGCAATAGTCAGGGCCAATAGGGAGGCATATGCACATATTCAGGAAGTAGTCAGTAGGCCACCATGGGAGGAAGAATTAAATAGACAGCTGGCCAATTTCCACATGTTAGCCACTACAGCAGTAGATGCTAACCAAAACCAAATAGCTGAACCGCCACTATTATCTTTATTCCTAGACCAACAGATGCTAGAACCTAACCCAGAAAACCAATTCCCAATACCTGCATTTGACCCCAATGAGTTACCCAGGATCCCAACTCCACAACCCTTACAATATGATCCTTGGTTTGATGACAATAGGTCATACTCGACCCTATACTCTCCCGAAGAACTAAAACCTCTAGAACCTGATCCGTGGAAGGAAATTGATAGAACATTTTTCGAAATGAATAGCGCAGACCCCTATGAGGAACCCGTACGTCCACCTGAACTATTAGATCCACCAATGAGTCAAAAACAGGTGCAGGAACTCCATCAGTATGGAGAAGATTTAGTAAATGAGGGGAATAGAATCCGACAGATAGGGGAGAGACTAGTTTGGAAATATGATGAACGAGAAATGAAGTACTGGATTAATGACACTTAGAGAATACCTAGATCTATGCGTAATTTTGTACTTTAATATATATATATATACATATATACATATATATATATAATATAGATACAAATGCATAGTATATGTGATTTCCAGTTGTAGTTTGTAATAGATGCATATATGTATATGAAAAAGAGTAAATGTCACAACGATCGACGTTTTTGACCAACTTGTATGTGTGATTGGGTATAAATAATTGTACTCAATTTTATTCTGTGATAATTAATACCTGATAAATGTTCACAATTTAGATGAACGAAGTAAATCAGGAAAACCAGAATAATAAGAATAACATAACCCAAATAGATAACAGTGTCATCCAACATATAGTAGCACAAGGAATCATAGATGCTATGCCTTATATCATCAAGACTGTTAAAGAAGCAGAAAACAATAAATCTGCAAATGGCAGTAAACGTCAACACACTGAACCAAGTCACAGTGTGAATAATGATAATGGACTTATTATCCAAGCTCCAATTCCTAAAAGAAGAAAACCGCTTCATACGGTTGTTCTTTTAAAGAATTCTTGGCTTGCAAACCAGTAGAATTCTCATGCAATGAAGGAGCCATTGCAGCCTTACGTTGGATAGAAAAGACAGAAGCAGTCATAAAAATAAGTAAATGCACAGACGAAGATAAGATTATGTTTGCTTCTAATCTTTTCAAAAATGCAGCCTTAAAATGGTGGAATACTATTCTCCAGTCTAGGGGAAGTGACAAAGTTTATAATATGGAGTGGATCAACTTTAAGGAAATGGTTGAAAGGAAATTATGTCCTCCTAATGAGATGGAACAAATAGCCAATAAGTTCCTAAATCTTAGAATGACTGGAATAGACTGCAAAGGTTACACTACCATATTCTTCGAATATGCTAGGATAGTGCCAACCTTAGCCTCACCAGAACCAGTGTTAATCTCCCGTTATATTTGGGGATTAATTAGTGAGATTAGACATGTAGTCAAGGCAGCTAGACCACAAACCATAGAAGAAGTAGTAGAATTAGCCAATACCTTGACTGATGAATTAGTACGTACGCAAGAAGAAAACCAGAGGAAGAACCTAGCCCAAAAACTTACCCAGGAATTCCAACCGTGGGAAAGGTACAGGTTCTTCTGCACCCTAGTGTAAGAATTGCAAAAGAAAGCATTCTAGAAGATGCTCTATATATTGCAACTTTTGCAAAATCTCTGGACACAAGGAAGAAGATTGTTGGAAGAAACCCGGTAATGGAATATGCTTTAATTATGGAGAGAAGGGACACATCAGACCGAACTGTCCGGAACTAGATATAGCCATGCCCAACAAGACTAAGACAACTGAAGCACCTAAGAAGAATGCCAGAGCCTTTGTTCTGACAGTTGAGGAAGCCAAGATGATTCCGGATGTGATTGCCGGTATGTTCTTAGTTAATGACATATTTGCCAAAGTATTATTTGACTCTGGTGCAAACCAAAGTTTTATCAATACTTCTTTCTACAACTTTCTCGACCAACCCTTAGTCAAACTCCAACAAGATTGTCTGGTAGAGACAGCAAACGGAGAATCCATTAAGATAAGTGAAATCTTGCAGGGAGCAAGAATAGAAATCCTAAACCATCGTTTCTTTGCTAACCTTTACCCAATGAATCTGGCTGGTTTAGATGTCGTATTAGGAATGGATTGATTGGTAGCCAATCATGCCAGTACTTTATGTGATCAAAAGTCAGTACAAGTAAGTATACCAAGTGGTGAAAAGGTCACAATCAAAGGAGATAAGCCAACTAGATCGACAAAATTCATCTCGGTGATGAAAGCTGCAAGTTATGAAAGGAAAGGAGGAATAGTATATATAATTTCTGTAATCATTAATGCTAAAGGAAAAGAATTAAAAGATATTCCTGTAATATCTAAATTCTCAGACGTCTTTCCAGAAGAATTACCTGGATTACATCCTGAATCCTGATAGAGAGGTTGAATTTAGAATTCACCTAATACCGGGGACAACACCGATTACCAAAGCACCATATCGATTAGCACCAATGGAGATGCAGGAACTGAAGAAGCAATTGGATGAACTTCTTAACAAAGGTTTTATACACCCAAGCTCGTCACCATGGGGAGCACCGGTGTTGTTCGTTAAGAAGAAAGATGGATCGATGTGTATGTGCATTGACTATCGAGAATTGAACAAAGTCACGATTAAGAATCGGTACCCACTACCGAGAATCGATGATCTGTTCTATCAACTTCAAGGAGCTCGATTCTTTTCTAAGATTGATTTACGCTCAGGGTATCATCAACTGAAAGTACAGGAAGAGGATATTCCTAAAACTGCTTTCAGAACTAGGTACGGTCATTATGAATTTACCGTCATGCCATTTGGTTTAACCAATGCCCCAGCCGAATTTATGGACATGATGAACAGGATATGTAAACCATACCTGGATAAATTCATAATTGTCTTTATAGATGATATTCTAATTTACTCTAAGAGTAAGGAGGAACATGCAGCGCATCTGCATACACTTCTTACATTATTGAGAAAAGAGAAGCTTTATGCTAAATTCTCAAAATGTGAATTCTGGTTACAAGAAGTGCAATTTCTTGGACATCTAGTTAATCATGAAGGAATTCATGTGGATCCCACAAAGATCGAGGCTATTACTAAATGGAAAGTCCCTGAATCACCAACGAAAGTACGAAGTTTTCTTGGACTGGCAAGATATTATAGATGGTTTATCTGAGATTTTTCTAGAATAGTCATTCCATTAACTAAACTGACCTGCAAATCAGTTAAGTTTGAATGGGGACCGAAACAGGAAGAAGCTTTTAAGATTCTTAAGCAAAGGTTAACCAACGCACCTATACTTGCATTACCTGGAGGAACTGAGGACTTTATAGTCTATTGCGATGCATCTAAGTTAGGATATGGATGTGTGTTGATGCAAGTCAAAAATTTATAGCCTATGTCTCTAGACAACATAAGAAACATGAAGAGAATTACACAACCCATGATCTAGAATTAGGAGCCATAGTTTTTGCCCGTAAGATTTGGAGACACTATTTATATGGAAATAAATTTGTTGTCTTCACCGATCATAAGAGTTTAAAATATATTTTTGGGCAAAAAGAATTAAATATGAGACAGAGACGCTGGATGGAAGTTCTTAGCGATTATAATTGTGATATCCAGTACCATGCTGGAAAAGCTAATGTAGTAGCTGATGCTTTAATTCGAAAGTATCATGAAAAGCCGAAAAGAGTACATTCTCTTATATTGAATCTATAAGTAGATTTAAATGAGCAAATCAGAAAAGTACAAGAATCAGCAATCAAGAACAATACTGACAAATTAAAAGGAATGATTAAGGAATTAGAACAGGGAACAGATGGAATTTGGAAGTTCCATAAGAAAAGGATGTGGATACCAGAACAAGGAAACCTACGCCACAGAATTCTAGAAGAAGCTCATAAGTCTAAGTATACGATACATCCTGGAAGTGATAAGATGTATCAAGATCTAAGATAGAATTTCTGGTGGATAGGAATGAAAAAGGATATAGCTAACTATGTTGCTAAATGTATAACTTGTTCTCAAGTTAAAGCTGAGCATCAGAAACCCTCAGGTTTATTGCAACAATTAGAAATGCCAAAATGGAAATGGGAATTGATAACAGTGGACTTTGTTGCCAAATTACCCAAGACAAGAAAAGGAAATGATACAATCTGGGTGATTGTAGACAGATTGACCAAATCTGCTCATTTCTTACCCTTGAATGAAACTTTCAATATGGAACAGTTAGCCAAGCTATATGTAAATGAAATAGTTTCATTACATGGAATTCCTTTATCTATCGTATCCGATAGAGATAGCCGTTTTACTTCTCATTTTTGGACAAGTTTCCAAAAAGCAATGGGAACCAGGTTAAATCTAAGCACAGCTTATCATCCATAAACGGACGGACAAAGCGAGAGGACAATCCAAACTATGGAAGATATGCTTAGAGCCTGTGTAATTGATTTCGGATGAAATTGGGACGACCCTTTACCATTAATAGAATTTTCTTACAATAACATCTATCATACTAGCATTAACGCTGCACCATTTGAAGCACTTTATGGATGAAACTGCAGAACTCCAGTTTGCTGGGCAGAAATTGGAGAAAAACAATTGTCTGGACCAGAGATAGTCCAGGAAACGACAGATAAAATAATTCAAGTCAAGGAAAGACTAAAAGCAGCACGAGATCATCAAAAGAGTTATGCAGATAACAGACGAAAACCTTTAGAATTTCAAGTAGGAGATAAGGTACTATTAAAAGTTTCTCCATGGAAAGGAGTAGTCAGATTCGTTAAGAGAGGAAAGCTAAGCCCCAAGTATGTTGGACCTTTTGAGATTATTAGAAGAATAGGACCAGTAGCTTATCAGCTACAACTACCAGAGGAAATGGCAGGAATACATGATGTGTTTCATGTATGTAATCTCAAAAACTACTTAGCAAACGAATCATTAGTAATACCTCTTAAAGACATAGAGGTAAACGAGAAACTCAAGTTTATCGAGAAACCCGTTCAGATCGAAGATAGAAAGATCAAGAACCTCAAACATAAGAGACTAGTTCAGGTCAAAGTGAAATGGGATTCCAAGAGAGGACCAGAATACACTTGGGAACTCGAATTAGAGATGCAAAGGAAATACCCACACCTGTTCCAGTAGATCTCAAGGACGAGATCCAAAGCAAGGTGGGGAGGATATAACAACCCTCCTAAAAATATTTTGGACACCCCTAAATGTCGTAAAATATACCTCGTACGCGAGAAACGAGCCCGAAATACCTCTATACTTATAAAAATCAATAAAAACAAAGTTAAGGGGTCTCTCGTGGGGCGCGACCCCTTTAACCATATGTGTCGCGGGCCACAAGGCCCTATGACTTGCCCGACAAACAAGCCGCCACGTGTCGACACATGGCGAAGCTATACTCGGTGACCCAGCAAACCTAAAACCGAGTCTACTCTCTCGCGGGCCGCAAGAGAGTCAGCTTAAGGCTACGCGGGCCGCAAGCCGCCTCGGGTCTGGACTATAAATAGAAGTCGACAGCTTCATTTGCAAACCGTTCAAAATCAAAATTCTCTCTCTAATTCTCTAGTAGTAGAATTTATGCTCGGGTATAATACCCACTATAAAGCGAAGCTTTGCCTCGTTGTAAGTACTATAACCCTGCTATTACCCTACACGATCGATTTAGGATTCTGTAATGCATGTCGGCTCTGCCCGACTCAGTCATTGGAATTTTGTCTCGTGTATACACCCGATTGATTTAGGATTCCGTAATGCATGTCGGCTCTGCCCAACTCAGTCATTGGAATTTTGTCTCGAGTTGTACGGTTAATTTAAATTGGGTTATTTTACTAACACGTGTGCATTATTTGATTTAATAGATAATAATCAGGAGATTCTCAGGAAGCCTTAGTATTACCTAAATTTACAATGTGAGTACATCTGCTTTTTGCCACCTTTTTACATAAGTCAAGATGTTTTACCAAAACCTCAAATGTTTTTAACTTACACTTAACAGTAATTGAGTATTTGTGATTCTACAATTACTGTCGGTATGTTGGGGTTTTGTATACCAAATGTGGAAAACATTATCATTGGACAAAGAGTTAACCAATGGATAATATGACCCACAAGTCAGGGTTTGACAGTACTGAATGAGTAATTGATTAGATATAAACAAATGTAATTACGGGTTGCCCTCAATTCTGTAAAAGTGATCAAATTGTTTTGATTAAACTGGGATGCACTCACCATATTTATTGCTGACAAAATGTTTTTAAAACGTGTTTCAGGTAACGTAATGTGAAAGCCAAATAGAAGCTAACTGAAGAGCACTAAAGGCTTGGAAAAGTGGCTATAAAAGTTACCTAAATAAACAAGAAGTTTTTGTTTTCAATAATTAGGGTTTACCCCTACCAATGTATTATCAAATGAACTTAGGTTTTATCCCCATAAATTTTATTATAAAAGTTTGGTGTTTTACTCTGATAAAAATATTTCCTAACTACGGTCCTGATGTATTCCGCTGCCAAAAATTAATAAAAACCGATACCACCTGCTCTGAGGCTTGCGGCCGCCCGCTCCCGGGTAGGGGTCGGGGGTTGCGACAACTAATCCCTAGTTGGCGACTTCTAACCCAGTTGACTTCCTTGACCCATTTTCTTTATAGCAAAACTTCTTTTTATGTTACTAGTTTGACTCTTTAGAAATAGAATACCACTCAAAATGATCAGATTTCACTTTCCCATAAATTGGTTGAATTCACGTCTCCGTTCCTAGCTAATTCCTAACAGATTATATCCAAGTTTCTAACTCAAATCTGTCTTTAACTTTCATTTGCAAATAATAAGTATGACAAACCATTGAAGCGGGTGAGATTCTAGGGCTGCAAAACATTTATGATTGACAAATGCACCATTTGTCCACTCAGTATTCACCTAAATTGTCAAATAGCTTATAAGGTATTTTTAATAAGAAAACATTAATTGATTTAATTTAAAAAATCTCATAACAATTATATTGAAAACCTAGTATTAAAAACTAATTAAATATGATCTACAATTACCTTAAAATTCATATATAACTTGAATTAAATAGAAAATTTAGGAAAATAATAACTGAAGCTTACCCCAGAAAAAAGCATTTCAATCAACCAGCATGCTTTATCCGTTTTGACCCATGAACCAGCCTGCTCATTTTGGGTTGAAAAATTATAGAAAACTCCCCATGGTGGCACGACTGATCTAGCATCCAACTGGCAAGATATACAGTTGTTGCAGCTATCTATATAGTCGAACGTCATAATCTTGTCAAGTGCACAATTTTCGGAGTAAATTCTAAGCTTTCTATGCTTTCAAAAGCTCGAAGAATTCGGTTAACACAAATCGACCACTTAGTCAGTTAAAACAAATTGGGTTCGATAATTGAATGTATGTTGTGATTTGGTTTCATGTATTAAAAGAAAGCTTGGTTAGAAACTAACTATTCTACAAAAAAAAATACAAAAAGCTATAAATTGAAACACCATTATCATGATTCAAAACTTTAAAAAGCTAGAAACTAAACATGACATATAAGAGAACCAACGCCATAACCATCATATACCTTAATCATCTTCATTCAAGCCTAACTAATCAAGTTTAAGTTTCCTAATTTGTTATTTCTAGAATCAAGTAATAATAAGCAAAAAGCACATAAGAGCCCTAAATATGTATTTATATACCCGTTTCAATCAGAGCTACCACATTTTATACTATGTAACAACCAACCACTATAAACCGTCCAAGCCTATCATCCTCATTTTCTCCAAAAGTAGCTGTAAGAAGTGCTACAGATCGTTAATTTGGGTTTGGCGGTTCATCACAATTTAGCTCTTCTCGTATATAAGTTTTACATTCTAGAAGAAATAAACCCATCTAAGTTTAAGAACCTTACTTTCTTGAATTATAGCTCAAATCTTCTACATGTATATAAAATTGCATAGTCATCTGAAAATAGTACTTTATTATAGAGCATGATCTTTATAATACACCAAAAACATTCATATTTGCAAACTCCAAAACCCCTTGCAGACTTACAACCCTAATAACAATAGTAATAACTCATGTTTTCTAGGATGGTTAGGTAAGTTTACATATACAGTTTAGCCCCAAAAAATCCAAAACTCATTCTTGCAACTTCAAGTAGCAATAATCACTTTCACAACATGTCCAACCGCCTATATAACTTGCCATAAGTTACATACATTGAGGTATCTGCTCTCAAAGAAACAAACTTTGACACTATATTACCATAGTTCAAGTGGCCAATACAGACAATATGACATAATTTATAGCAAAAATAGTTTTTTTACTGTAACAAATCTTTTAGCTATGAATTTTGTACCAGTTTTTCCTCGCGTGACGAATTATTATCGTCCTTCAATTCTCTAGGGTTTTTCGGGGCACCTTTGGCTCCAGCTGCACGCATTCTCACTTCCTACCATTGATTTTACAGTTAGATGAATATCAACAACTTATCTTTCCAATATCACACATTCTTTTGTTTCTAATTCTCATTATGTAATGACAAATTCAAGCTTCTTTGAGTCTAGTTTCTCATAATTATGTTGCATTTGTAATCATATCACCTTTTTAAATATCATTAATGGTTCTACATGCTTATCACTTATATAAAGAACAATCAAATAGTCATAAAATTAAAATTCCCAAATAAATAACCACTAAGAAATGCATCCAGAGGTCTAGAGCTACAAAAGCAAACCCAGAAACTAAAGAAGCACAGAATGAAACCAAAATTTCATAATATTACCACTAAATCAAAATGAATGTTAATTTTAGACCACAATTTCAACACAGCAGAAAAAAGGTATAGTTTTTTGGTTTCAAAAATTTAACAGGCCTAAAACCCATTTCACAATTTATAACATCCAACGACACAAATCCCCAATAACGTGACAGCATTCCATAAATTCTCATAAAAAAATTGAATTCAAACATGTTTAGGGTAAAATTAACTATATTAAGAAAATAAAAATTGAGGGGAAGAATGTGACATGTATGGCGATGACATCAGGGTCAATGTCATCGATGAACTTGGTAAACTCAGACCAATTGTTTTTAACACGAAGAAGAAAGCTGTTGGCATTCCAAGTTAACAAATTTGTGTGTTTTTTATTTTGGGATTTATTCTCCTCATCTTCAACAACTGCTGGTGTTTTTGTTTCACCATCAACTGCTGGTGTTGGTGAAGAAGAAGAAGATAGGTTGGGTTTCTTGAAGGAACCATCTTTTTGCACTGGTTGAAAGAATCGCTTCAAACCTTAAAATCAGACCTGATGAATCCAAATCCAAAATAATGAAGATCATAAAACCTTAAAAAACACATATGTAGGGTTTGGATTTACCTTTATCAGATCGCTCAAAAAACCGATTAGGGTTTTTGACAAACCCACGAGTACCATACGATAACCAATTGAAAGAAGTTGAAAGTTACTTAAAATCGAGTTCGATTTCAAGTTCCCTTGAAACCGTCTTCAATTGATAATAGGATTAGGGTTTTCGAATTCATTAAATCGAACCGGAAGTCGTGTTCAATGTTGTTTCATCATCAATCAGCAGCAAGATTGTTTCATCAGAGGCGTCACTATTAGGGTTTCAAAGAGAATATGGAAATGTGAAGAAAGAATGTTTGAATAAAACAAATAACCTCTCTGGGTTTTGGAATTTGTTTTGCACATTTGATTTGGGGAAATTTGAATTTGAATTTTGAATGGGATAAGTTGTTTCAGGAAATGTGGAATGACAAAGGATTCTGAGTTAGAACCAGATAGCTGAATTGAGAAAGGTGGAATGAGATTTGACTTTTGGTTTTCTAAAAAAAAATCTGAGAAAATGACACCTAGGATTAGAATAAGGGAGAAGATGACACATAGGAGAGAGATAAGAGGGGGGCTTATAATGTTGCCACCTAGGATTTCTAAGGTCTGATTTATTATGTAGGAAGATAGGGGAGGATTATCTTAAGATCGCTAAATATTGCAAGAACTGTAAAAACGAATGAAAAAACCAATCAAAACCATTTTTTACTACAAACCTCATTGTAATTAAGATACAACATCAAAAAAAAATTACAACATCAAATAATTAATTTCTTCTCTCAAAATCACTCTTATTAGATGTTTTACACATGTGTAAATATAACAAATTTACACATGTGTAAATGGCAAACTTACACATGTGTAAATGACAAACTTACACATGTGTAAATTTTCTTTATTTACGAATTCATGTAAATTTAAACGTGTAAATTAAATTTCTATCATTGTATTCGAATAATAATGATTAGTATAATTTTTTTTTGAATTTGAATTGTTTTTCACCAAGTTCTTTGCGGTTTTTCATTCATTCTCTCACGGTTATCACCATATTTAGCGTTCTCATTTAAACATTCACACACACACACACACACACACACACATATATATATATATATATATAGGATTAGGTTCGAGAGTGAACACTAGTGCATTTGCGAACTGAGCAAACTAATCCTGACCATACACGTGTGTAAATCAAGAGCCAGGATTTGATGATGATACACTAGTGTATTTTGCGATTTAATGATGAAATCCTAGCCATACACCTATGTAAATCAATGGTTAGGATTTGTTCACTTAGTTCGCAATTACACTAGTGTTCACTTTAGAACCCCACCCTATATATATACATATACAATCTTATAAAAACCTCTCGGGTACTTTGAAAATTTGGGCCTCGGATGACGGCTCGGGTTGGCTGGCCCTACAGAAGGGATGAGTTTGTCAAAAGGCTGATCAGTATTATGTTCGGAACACGGTGTTGCTGGTGGTGTCATGTGATTTGGTGGATTTTTTTTTTGAACGTTGAACTTCATTAGAAAAAGAGCGTGTTTTCAAAACGAAGACCGCTCACAAAAGGACCATTACAACCAATAGGTATAAAAAGGGAAACAAATTGTGAGAGTGTTCACGAATTTAAAAAGGGAAAGATATAATGTAATTCGTAGATTTTTTTTTAACGGTAACTTTCTTTTTGAGTGACCCAATATCAAACCGTCTAAACGGCGGCCCTAGCCAAGATCTGCCCAGACTATGTTGTCTTAATCGGGCCTACGCTGAGTTGGTCAGACTTGGTTACGGCGTTCCCCCGAAAACCATACTGCCTCCACACGAGATGACTCGGTGAAGGTAAAAAAAAGAAATTGGGAAAGAAGATTATTTTTTCTTCAAATCCATCCATTTTTAGAGGAAAGCCAGGAAGAAAGATTATTAAAAGTCTCATTTTCTCTTCTTTCCATTTTCTTATATAAAAACAATTTAATGAACACAAATATTTTCCATTTTCTTTCTATTTGCTTACACCTCTCTTTTTGGAAAGTATCGAACCCAATGTTAGAGTGAAAGAGAAGGTGCAGGGAGAAAACATTTACGAAATGAAGAGGGAGGGAATTTATGTTATTACGAAATTAATAGAATAAATTTTAGATATTTTAAATATTATATGATGAGATAATATGTATGTAATCTATCATATTTGAGTTTGTTGTACTTGTTAATACATAAAATTATATAGAAATTAATATCGTAACAAAAATTAATGTGCGTGGAATTCGGGAGGTTCTTTTCAACAAATTAGCGTGGTGTACATGACAAATGTCAAATTCCAATATTCGGTCACATTAGAGAAATGTTTTTACAATTAAGTTTAACACTGAAATTCAATGGCGGAGCTTGAACAAAAAATCAGTGTAGGCCGGACTTTTAAAAATCCAATATTTTACACTACAAAATTCTTTTATTTTAGAATTTTCAGTAAAAGTAACACTACAAGCGAAAAATCAATTAGGATCGAGGCACCTTAGGTTTATACTTTTTTTATACAATATCCCGAATATTAAAATCCCGAATTTTATACAACATGATTTATTTATTTATTTATGGACTAGTGGGTAACCCGCACGTTGCGGCGGAACTAAAAGTTGCATCAAACTGTTTCAATTAATTTGAACGTCAAATCTAACTTTTTTTATTTGAAGGGTAAATTACACTTTTCGTCCTTTATGTTTGTAGCGGGTTGTAGTGGATAGCCTTTAACTTCAATAATTGCAGTCACAATCATTTATTTGAAAAACGCATTACACATTTCGTCCTTTACAACTAACCAGATTAAAATTTTAAGTTAAATCTAGTCACAGGAGGGTATTGTGGTCATTTCATGCTTTTATTTTAATTGTTTTTAATAAATAAAACCAAAAGGTCAACACATATATAATTAATCCACCTTCTTTCATCCCCCATTAAACTCTCTCTCATCCCCCGTTAAACTCTCTCTCTCTCTCTCTAAAATAGTTGCATAAGCCCACCACAACCGCCACCTGATATATCACCACCACCATCATCATCGGAGCTACAACGTCGCCACACACACTCTCTCTCTATCTATTTCTAAACTCATTATCTCATAACATCGCAGCTGCAGATCTGGTGGGATTTTGTCAAACCCTAGCCCCAAATCTGGTGGATTTCGATTCCTGCGAAGAAACTAAAGTTATTTCAGATGGTAGACTGGAATCGATGGTTCTTGGCTTAGAATTGAAGCTCTGCAGTTGTGAAGTTAAGGAAGAAGAAAATGGCTTAGAATTGAAGCTCTGCAGTCTTCGATACTTTATACTATTCGTGGATGATTGCACTCGCATGACATGGGTATATTTTTTAAAAAACAAAGCCGAAGTTTACGAAAAATTTGTCACGTTTTATGCTATGATTCAAACTCTATTCCGAACTCAAATCCAAATCCTTCGATCCGACAATGGGGGGGAATTTGTCAATACATCCATGAAACAGTTCTTTAAAACCAAAGGATTAGTTCATCAAACCTCTTGTTCTCATACCCCCGAACAAAACGGTGTTTCTGAACGGAAAAAACCGTATTATTCTTGAAATGACTCGAGCCCTTTTGATCAAATCTCAGGTTCCTAAATCTTTCTGGCCGGAGGCAGTTGCAACCTCTATGTATCTCCTGAATCGGCTTCCCACAAAAGCTCTTAAATTTAAGACTCCCTTAGATTGTCTATCTAAGTCTGTCAGTATTCCCCATCCTCTTACACTTGAACCTCGAATCTTTGGGTGTACCGCATTTGTCCACATACCCAAAGTCAACCGAAACAAGCTCGGCCCATGTGCTGAGAAATGTGTGTTTGTCGGCTATGGGATTGACCAAATAGGTTACCGGTGTTATAATCCAAAAACTCATCAAATGTTCACCACAATGAACGTTGACTTTCTTGAAACAAAATACTTTTATGAAACCCAACTCAGTGGTCAGGGGGAGAATGAATGTATAGACCCATGTATAGACCCTCTGAGTTGGCTAACCCAACTTCCCTCATCTGAAGAAGTAACAACAGAAAATCCTCATAGTACTGCGAGGCCTTCAAACACAGCCAAACAATCTGCGGAGCACAGTACCACTGAAGAAAGTCCATCCAACGTGATACCTGAGGTAAGAAATTCTGAGAACCCTGGATGTTCTACGTTTTATAACCATCAGACAACAAGGGAACACAGAGAACCGACAACAACGGAACCTACTCCACAGGTTGAACCAGATGTGGAACAGGGTGAACCAGACGTGGAAGAGGTTGAACAAGTAGTTGATCATGTGGAACTAGTTGCAGCAGAGACAACCGAAAGATACCTTCTCCTTCCTAGAGCCAATAGAGGGGTCCCTCCAAAACGGTACTCGCCAGAAAGGGAAACTAGAACCTCAAGGTACCCTGTAGCTAATATAGCTAATGGGAACTTATCTAACAGTGCGAAAGCATTTGTCACCTCTCTATACTCCGAACAAATACCTGGCTCTGTAAAGGAAGCGCAAGGTAAGAAGAACTGGAAAGAAGCAATGGAAACAGAGATGCAAGCTCTTATGAAAAACAATACGTGGGAAAAGTGCATTTTCCCAAAAGGAAAGAAAACAGTTGGCTGCCGTTGGGCGTATTCAGTTAAGTATAAACCAGACGGTTCTATTGGAAGATACAAAGCTCGACTTGTAGCAAAAGGGTACACTCAGACGTATGGGATCGATTACTCTGAGACGTTTTCTCCGGTTGCAAAAACGGACACCATCAGAGTCCTCTTCTCCGTGGCAGCCAATAAGAATTGGCCTCTCCATCAGTTTGACGTTACAAATGCATTTCTCCATGGAGACCTAGCAGAAGAAGTCTAGATGGAAGCACCTCCAGGTTTTTCAGGGGGTTTTAAAGATGGGGAAGTTTCTCGGTTGAAAAAATCTTTATACGGGCTAAAACAGTCACCTCGGGCCTGGTTTGGAAAGTTCACCTTGGCCATGAAAGAATACGGGTATTACCAAAGTAACGCTGATCATACCCTGTTCCTCAAAAGAAGAAACGGTCTTGTAACTTGCCTGATCATATATGTAGACGACATGATTATCACCGGAAATGATGTGGAAGAGATAGCACGGCTGGAAAAGAATTTGTTTTCAAAGTTTGAAATGAAAGACCTTGGAAATCTCAAGTATTTCCTCGGAATAGAAGTTCTCAGGTCTAAACAGGGAATTTTCATCTGTCAAAAGAAGTATGTCCTTGATCTCCTGGCAGAAACGGGTTTGATTGATTGTAAACCAGCAGATACGCCTATTGTGGTGAATCACAATCTACACATGGAACTTAATGGCGAGCTTGTAGACAAAGAAAGGTATCAACGGCTCGTGGGCAAGTTAATTTATCTCTCTCACACTCGCCCTGATATAGTGTATGTTGTTGGAGTGGTAAGTCAGTTTATGCACCAACCGCAAGTTGCTCACATGGAAGCCGCTCAGAGAATTATAAGGTATCTAAAGGGAACCGCAGGCTATGGAGTGTTGTTCATAGCAAATGGGCATTTAAATGTTGAGCTCTACACTGACGCCGACTGGGCAGGAGATAAGGGAAATCGAAGGTCGACATCAGGGTACTTCTCTTTGGTTGGTGGAAACCTTGTTACCTGGAGGAGTAAGAAACAGAAGGTGGTCGCTTTGTCGAGTGCCGAAGCAGAGTTCAGAGGCATAGCTCGAGGGTTAAGTGAAGTTCTTTGGATCAGGAAATTTCTAGAAGACATTGGTTTCTCCTAAAGGGCAGCACCCAGTAAAATTATGTGCAACAATACAGCTGCAATACAAATCTCAGAAAATCCAATTCAGCATGATCGAACAAAACATGTGGAGGTAGATCGACATTTCATCAAGGAAAAACTTGAGGAAAAGATCATAGAGCTCCCGTATGTATCATCAAAAGATCAACTCGCAGATATTCTCACAAAATGCAGTCAACGGAAACGCTTTTAGTAGCTGTTTGAGCAAGTTAAGTATTGGAGATCACACTACTCAACTTGAGGGGGAGTGTCGTAAAGAAAGAAACAAATAGTATAGGGGCTAGTGTGTAATATGGTGGTCTATATAAACGCCATCTTTGTGTATCCCTATTTTTAGTACAATACAATTTATCAATACAATTCAAACCTAATTCAGAGATTATTCTCTATACCAAACAACATTTTTCACTTTGTTTAATAAGAGATTTTAGTTGTAAGCATGTTCACTTTTTTTTTACCTGTATATAGGGACCAATTCATAAATATAGCAACAGGGGCAAATGAGGAGGTACGGATGTTCAATGATTTATATAAATTTTGTTCTTAAGAAACTGTTTTTAACTTTTTTTTACTTCTGCAGGCTAGTCATCGTGTAGAATCTGATGAAAGGACGCCTCTACTTCCTACTTGAATTGACAGTTTCGAAAATTACTGTGTTGATTTTGCTATATTATTTTAGAATGGGTAAAATGGGAAAAAAATACCCATAGTGGCTAAATGGACAGCATGGATAAGATGTTAAAGATTACTGTGTTGATTTTATTGGATTTCTCTTGAAGAAAGTGTGTTCTTCTTGTTGTACCTGGCGAGTTTGAAGTCTCAGCCATCAACTTCTCAAAGATATCTGGGATCGGGATGGAGACGGTGTGGTAGATCTATAAGGAGGCGGTGGTGTGGTGAATCTGGTGACTGGTGGTGGTGGCTGTCACAATGATGGTGGGGGTTGGTTTGAGAGAGAGAAAGATGGGAGAGACAATTCTGAGATAGAGAGGTAGATGATGAGATTAGGATTTTTTATTTTCTTAAATATATTTTAAGTATAATAGTAAAATTACTAACTTACCCTCATGTGCGAAGCACATGTCATATTTAACTGAAAATTTTAACTTAGTTAGTGCCAAATGACGTAGGGTGTTATGAGTTTTACAAAAAAAGGACTGTGACTGTAATTATTGAAGTTAAAGGCTATCCGTTGCAATCCGGTACAAACATAAAGGACGAAAACTGTAATTTACCCTTATTTTAATGATATATCAGATAAATAATATATGTAACAACATGATATAAGTTTTATCTCAAATAAAGAATAATTGAACCAAACTATATGTATTAGTTAATTTCCTTTCTGTATTATCATCTTTTGAAAACAACTACTAAGATTAATAAGTTCATCTACAACATGAATTACACAATAATATAACTCAAATGAAATATTTAACAAAAACAAAATACTTAAACATCGGTAAAAAATGAAGGACCAAAAACCAACACATTCTATTATAAACAAACATTTAACATATAGACATACAAATACACATCCTTA